>JAIVEN010000010.1:20000000-30000000 GCA_026686845.1 Adenanthera pavonina
TTAGTCAATTAATGAATCATCAATATATTATATAAAAATAGAATAGGTGAGTAATGTTATTTTATTATTCATCATTTATTGTTTATTGATGTGTTATTTATTTGTTGAACTTCAAGTAAATTTTGGAAACATTCGTAATCCCGCCTAACGTAAGTACTTAAGGTTGAAACTAGTCAATATATTATGTAAAAATAAAATAGGTGAACAATATTATTTTACTGTTTGTTGATAGATAGGTGCGCCACAATTGCCCTACAAAGACTATTTTTACTTAATATGTGCTTCCTCTGATCATATTTAAATGGGAAGATTTTTTCCTTTTGATAGTCTTATTTTTAAGAAAAAAAATTAATGTTGTATTAATTTCTTTTTATGAAAATTATCCCCTTTCATTAATACTATTGAGAGTTACGAGGTGCATTTTAGAATGAATTGAGAGAGAAATTAATTAAATAAGGGTAATTTTGGAAGAAATTAAAAATGTGAGAAAAATTAATTATTTTTAATTAACTTCAACATCATTTCTTAATACTCATAAAGTAGTTTTTTTCCTTTTATAAATAGGATCGGAGGAAGTATAATGAGTATTAATTGCTTCAAATATTTGCTTTACTCCATTTAATTCAAGGTAGCAATTAAACATGTATAGACAGCAATTCTTTGTCATTTGCCATGAACATTAACAAAGTCAAGGATAGAGTTTATCTAAACAGTTTATTATTGCCAAGACCTATATTTATATATGGTTGGTTATATGCTGCAATATCAAGTGCGAACAAAAGATACAACCTTTAATATTTTCTATAGAAAAGTATTCGACAACTTATTTGATTAGGTTTTATTTTATTAGTCATTATTATTTGTGAAATTTGTATGTAAACAATTTATTTCAACAATTACAACTTAAAATTTTTCATGTAAAACAATAATACAATAAGATGATTATTCTTTTATTCATAATTACATGATGATTAGACACAATTATTAATGTTATTATTTATTATGTGTGACAGCTTTCGATTCTTGAGAAGATGCTCCTCGTGCATCACACAGATTGTAATATACTAGTTACTTTATTGTTTACTAATAGATAGTGGAGTCAATTGCCCTACAAAGACTATTTTTACTTAATCATATATGCATAATGTGTATTAATTGCTTCTAATATTTGACAATATTACTTTTAATTCCATTCAGTTTTTATCTCATATTCTTTCTCATTATATATCCATTGTACACAATACGTATTCTTATTTTATGTTTTAGTGAATATGACTAAAAAAACCATTCCCTCCAAAAGTTTATTTCTTTACTTCTTTAATAAGTGTTAATTTTTTTATTTTACAATTTTATTTTATCTTGTTCTTAATTTTGTTACTATCCGCTATGCATCTTTTTCTTCTTTTCATTCCAATTCTCCCTCCCACATTCTAACATATTATATCCTCTTCCTTTCAACCTCTTGTATGTAGCCAACATCCAACTCAATCACTAAGTAAGATATATTCCCCTTATTTGTTTTTATTCTTTCTTTATTCATTCCATCCTTTTCTTTTCTTGGATACGCCTCATGACTCAGAGCATTTGTAAAAGTCTTTATAAATTACTCACTAACAAAGTCTTTATATCGATAGCAAGATTCAAACACACACTTTTGCTTTTAGATAAAACAATTTTAAAAACTTTACACATTTGATACTTGCAATAAACACACGATTTTTGTAAATAATTTATTACATTTGAATAGTATTGAATTTTTAACTTTCTTTTTAGAAGAAACGTGGTATTCTATGAACTTAAAATTAATCATGGTTATATTAATTTCAATTCTAGGAATTGCAACAGTTGAAAGAGGTTTTTTCACTAAACTTGATCAAATTAAATTACCAACTTATATTAAATTGAGTTACCAAACTTGATCATTTAGATTAGGGTTTCCATTTTAGAGTCAGTCAAAGTTTCGTCAAAAAATGGCATTTTAGTCAACTTTCTTGGGAAATCTATTTTCTAGCTTTTTTTTTTAGGTTTTTTCTTGCTTTCTTTTGCATCATTTTTAGAGTGATTTCCCTCTTAATTTTAGTGTTAAAATTCATGCTAATATATTCTCATATGTGGAGTTATTGAATTTATTTCATTAGATCATAATTCTACATACATAGTGTTACATTATTATATTCCATGATCTAGGTACATTAATGTATCACATTTTTATGTATAGGTTAAGTGCCATGGGAGATGACATGGAAGACCTTATTGGTATTTTAAATGGGCAAGGATGAAAGATTTGGAGGAATTAAATTCATTATTTCCTCAATCTCTCATTTTTCTCAAATTCTAGACTATCTACTTGAAAATCAATAGCTAGATCCATCATAAACCCTTTGCCCTTACTTCCTTCTCACTTTAGAGCCACATTCTCATTCTATGCATTTTTAACTTTTCTCTCATATTCTTTCTTTTTTTTTTCTCTCTCTTCATCTCTTTTCTCTTCTTTTCTTTCAGTTTTCTAGGAAAACTCATCATTTTCCCATAAACTTTAAAGATGTTCTTCCATTTTCTCACCGAATCCAGATTTTCTTACTTCCCAAACACTCTCTTTCCACCAATCTAATCCACTTTCCATTTATTATTCTTCCTCCTTTTCAAGATTCCATGGAGAACTCATTGATTCAAGGCTTGCAAGTGGCTAATTTCATGGGAGCTTGAAGAGGGAGGTGGCGATATCAAGGAAACTAGGATGAAGATAATGAAAACTCATGAATGTGCTAGTCTACAAGATGTTATCTCTATTTCTACTTTACTCTCCACCTATGGTTTTGTTTAGGATTAATTCTTTCAATCTAGATTGTATTGTATCTTTAGGTTTAGTTTATGTTTGGATCTTCAATTGTACATGTTTAAACCTGTTGTAGAGATTAGGATTTATGTGGTTCAATTGTTAATGGCAATGCAAAATTTGGACAGTTTTCTTATCCTAATTTTAATCTTGATTTAGTCACTTTGATTGCATGGTAAATAAGTTAAAGTTGCTAGGTTTTGGTTGATGGATGGATAGGTAGCTTGGTTGATTGATTTTTGGGATGTATTGATGACTAAATTGCCAATGGAATTAATGGATAACTCAATTACTCAAGTTGGCGAGAACTTGTGCCATGCCTTAAAGATGTTATATAAAATGCATAAATTATAGTATTCTCGTCCTATGTCATGTTGTCATTCATCTCTATTTAAGAATTAACATGGTCATTGAATTGGCACTTAACCTTACTAAACTTTGCATCATTCTCTTGTGGAATTATTAGAGTATCATGATTTGTATTCTCCCAAGTTGACTTTAAATTGCCACACATTCATTCCATTGCATTAATCCACACATCTTCCACAATTTTTACCATTTATTCCCAAGTTTTAGATTGTTCATCTTCTTAGTGATTTGTTTTGGTTATTGCCTTTTGCAGTCATCATCTAAAACAAAAACCCAACTTCTATAGTTTTAGTTTTAGGTATTGCATTGCACTTAGTTAGGTTACATTTTCATTTGCATATAGCTCAACCTTAGTTGATTATTGTTCCTAGTTATCCACTGGTGAGAAACAACCTAGGATCATCCCTATACCACATTCCTTTGCATCCTAGTTTAATTGGAATTAAACTCACGACAAGATTTGGTTTAATGCCATGCATGATTATTGTAATGACTTTGATTTACGGAAGCCTCTGGAAAGACAATTTGTCAATGGTGCACAAGTAGATTGTGTGAGTATCAAGGATTTGACAAACCTGGCTCCCCTTCAGGACCGATATGCAACATTTTTAGCTCAATTCTCAAGCTATAGTGATGGCTAATGAACTCTAGCTCTAATTTAGTGCATATTAATTTGTTTGATGCCAGAAATGTATTCAACTATTCATTCATGTCGTTATTTGGAGACATTGTAGGAGCAAAAACAATGATTTAAGGAATATGTGTATGATCAGGAATAATTTGGTTGGAAATTTTGCACATTCTTGCAAAAAAAAAGCTACTTTGGATTAGAAATCATTTTGAACCCAGATCTTGTATTCATAACTGCTTCTAATGTCAATTCTTCAGGCTGTTAGAGTAAACTGAAAGATAGCATCGCACTTATGTTGATTTGATCTACCTTGGTGCTGATTCTAAACCTTTCTCTAAGCCTAGTCTCTTTTAAGAAGACTACATCTATGGGTTTTTGAAATTCCAATGAGATTATTGATTCATAATGTATAAACTTTCTATCAGTCTATTTTCAATTTATAGACATTATACAAAAATGAAAGTAACATTTCTTTAGCTGGTCGTATTGCCAATCAGTCAGTCTATTCTCCACAATGTAAATATTCTAACATGGTGAGTTACTATGTCATTATCTCTAAGATTTAAATGATTTTCTCTGTCTGTTTTATAGAAAAATGATTTTCTCTTTCATCTATAACCTTGAAATTTTTTCACTAGACATTGAAGCTTTTTATACTCAAACTCTAAGATGTTACAGTGACCAAATAATTGAAGTATAAAATTCATGTATCAGTTTTAGTGGTTTCATACTTATCTTTTGTGCATTTTACACCAAACATTGAAGCTTTTTATACTCAGGCTCTGATATTTTACATAGGCTATTTAAATTGAGGCATACAATCCATGTATCAATTCTAGTGGGTTTATATATACTTAGTTTCCTTGATTTCATGCTGAACAATACTTTTTTATATTCAAACTCTGGAATTTTAGAAGACCACTTAAATTGAAGTATAAAATCCATGCATTGGTTCCAATGGTTTCATAAATAAAATTCATGTATCAATTCCAATGATTTTATAATCTTGTTATGTGGTTTTACATTAAACATTGAGACTTTTTATATTCTAACTCCAGGATTTTATAATGACCAATTAAACTGAAGTATAAAATCTGTCTGTCAGTTCTAGTTGTTTTATACTCATCTTCCACGATTTTACGCTAAGCTTTAACATTTTTTATATTCAAACTCCCGAATTTTACATAGACCACTTAAACTAAAGTATAAAATTCAATTATTAGATTCAAGATCTAACATGGATGCAAACACAATTTCTTTATTCTACAAATAAGTTTCAAAGTTTCAAACTAATTACAACAAACAATTTGTCAACCTAGAACATAACAACAACAAATCCTTTTGTGACATATAAGAAAAATTACAATTCAACAAACAAAATTTTAGTATTAACATTAATAGGGATGATTGCAACAACCCATTCTTGAACCCTAGATTTATGAAAAAGCTATCTGAAGCCCTTAAGGTTTAGATTGCCGACATAGAGACAATGAAGAAAAAGAAGAAACCTAAAGGAGGAGGAGGAGAAGTCTCGACGCCCCTGGAAATCTTGATATCTCACGTCCACAAATCCATGAAGAGTGTAAGTGAGTTTGAATGACGAAATGATCGTTCAACTGAGTTTTAGGGCACAATCTGAACAAAGGGTTAAGTGAGATAAGGGAGGGCATTTTAGTAACTTAATTTTAATTTTTCTATCACTAAAGGACCAATGGGACTTAATTGTAGTTATTTAGGGTTTTATGATTTTATAATAATTATTTTAGGATGTTGTCCCTTTTTTGTGATTTTCCCTAATTTTTTTTGTTATATCATTGGTCTTTTGCGTCATGATGATATATAATATTTTTTTAATGTGTACTTTTAGTATATAACCAAAGCTAAAAGTTCATGGTAGTACTTTTTCAGTTAAAAATCATGGACAAAGTTCGGACTCTAAAACTTAACCAATGTCTGAAAGAAATAGTGAGCTCTTCCAACTAGGAATTTTGGCCTCATGGTAGAGCTTTTGAAGATTAACCTTGAGATTCTATGTTCAAGTGCTAATACCACCCAGACATGTAAGCTCATCTAAATATATATTCTTTTTAGTTTATATTATAGAGCATTTTGTATAGAAAGTTTTTTATATAAAATATAAGGTATTGAATATTTTTCTTCTCATTTTATCCTTATCTTTTATTCTTCTCTACCTTTTATTTATAATTCTACAATGATAATAAAATAGAGTATTTAATAAAGGTAAAATGAAAAATATTAATATTTTTTGTATTGATCTCAGGTGAAAAAGTAATTTCCTTAACATATGTGTAACTGATACAAAATATCTTATAATGTGAATCAGAGGTAATATATAACATACGTCAAATATATTTGTTTAGGAAAAAGAAATTGAATGATTACATACATAAAACATATTTTTAATCATTTTTTTAAGAATTGTCATCAACCCTTGGAAAGTGAATTAAAATTTTAACATATCATCCTAATAATTAAAATAAGATATGAAAACATTATTTCATGCCAACATGCTCAACATAACTTTTCTTAAAAAATTAGAAATTATTTAATTATTAAAATATTATTTTTTGTTTTGACGACATTGTTTTTTTATTAAAAAAAACAAAAAAAGCAAGTTGAGTAGCCGGTGCTTCGACTTGCTTCTTATATATAAAAAGAAAATTAAAGAAAAAGCTAGTGTATTTAAAACCGGACTAGACTGGCCAATCTGGCCAAAAAATCAGCGAATCAGACCTTAGTCCGGTCTAGAACATGGTTTGAACCGGGCATCAAAAGAACTGGGTCGCAAAAAAAACAAAGCACCTCATGCGCGTGTCTAGCCTCGAACCTACGACCTGGAACATTTGCAGTAATGGTTGACTAGCAAGCTACAAGTTACTATTAATATATATAGTCAATTTTTAATATATATATATATATATACATACTAATTAAGCTCTTGAAAATAAGTAATAACTCTCCAACATACACTTTGAGGTCTCGAACTCGTGACTCATTGGTAAGAGTTGTGACACTTCACCATTTGAGCTACAAATAATTATTGTTATGTATTTGCAATATTTAATATATATACATATATTAATTTAAACTTTTTTCTAATTAACATAATCACATGAACATTTATAGTTTATACTTTATACTACTCATTTCCATAGAAATTAATCAACAAATTTCAGCAAATGATCTGATTTATATATCTTATCTTTTTTTTATTTCTATTTTCATTACATGATAATATAAATTTTTACTTTCTTTTTCCATGTTTTTGTTAATTTAAAAAAAATGTAAAATTTGGAGACCTATGATATTTAATTATTTGTGGTAAATATTGATTAATTATTGTACAAAACTATTATTTTTTATCTTAGTTTGAATATTAATTTTATTATTATTAATGAATATCTTTTATATTTTTCATTCATATTATTTTAGATATATTAATTTATTCATAACCGGTCCGACCCTAATCTGACCATTGAACCTTGAACCGCTACTTCAACTGGTTCAATGGCCGGTTCAGTTTTTAATACCTTGCAAAAAGCAAGTCGAATGAAAATTTTGACTTTGCTTTTGTGACGTTAAAAAGGATAAAAACAAAACACTGAAATCAATTATCTCTCATCCGATCTTTTAGAAAAATTTATGTCAACTTTTCACCCATCCACTTTAATCCTGTTTTGGGATGATTGAGAAAAATGAGGGGAGAAAAAATAAAGAAAATAGTAAAATGAGAGAGAGATTTTCTCTCTCCATGCTTGGATGAATAGGAAAAAATAGAGAGGAAAGAAAACTGATTAATTTCACAATAATAATCTTTGTTATTTTCAGAAAAATATTTACATATAATAAAACTTATTATCCTACCATATCATGTTATATAATTTCCATAAAATATTACTTAATGGGATTAAAATACAATTTTAATTTTAATGATAATTTATAATTACTTTGTGCAATTTTAATTTTTTTAAAGAATTATAAAATATATTTTCCCTTTTAAATAGAATTAATTTATAATATATTACTGAGTCAATTTAAAATTTATTTTAAAAATTATAACATATATTTAAAAATTATAAAATGGTTAGCAATTTTGGAAGAAAAGTATTTTATTAAAAATTTTTCCATTTTTGAAAAGAAATGTGGGGAGAAAAACATGTGGGATGCAAATGTTATTTTTTTTTTCCAGTTTTCTCTACTTTCTCTTTTCTCTTTGTATCCAAATAGGGAAAAATTGCATTTTTACCTTTATTTTCTTCCTTACTTTTTCTTCTTTCTAATTTTTTCCTATCCAAACACAAGATAAATGTCATAGTTTGATAATGATTTATGACTTGTTATGTTTTGGTACATTTGTTTACTTTTTTAATTATATATTGCTCATAAATCCCTACCTTCTTTATTTTGTCTAGAGTTGGTAAAATAGACTAGTCTCGATGGCTAAGCCTGATTAGCCCAAAAAAATCGATGGGTTAAGCTTCAAAATTTAAAGCTCATATTCAAATCAAGCTTTTTTAGCCCCGCTTATCACGCCCCCAAAATAAATTAATTTTATTTATTAATAAAATTATAATTATATTCATTTCAAATATATTTTCTTAACAAATAATATTATAGTAAAAAATAAAATTTATTAAAATTTTAAATACTAAATAATCATATATTATTTTTTTATAATATTAAGAAATAAATTTAAAATTTTAAATAAAATTAAAAGACTAATTTTCAAAAATATTCACAATATTGATATAAGTAATTTATTATATATAATATATTAAAAAAATATTATATAAAATTAATATTTATAAATTTATATATATAATGATATATATTCTGAACAGATAAAATGGAGTTTGACCTTAATTTGATGATCAACCCGAACCAGTGTTCAAGAAGACAAACATGACATGCTGGATAAGACCACCCTACGGGGCTACGGCATGGTTGAAAACGCCTACCCTTAATTGGTAACCATTGATTTTCTCACTCAGCACCAGGAAATCCACTTTTGAAGCTTCTGGTATATATATCCATAAGCTCACAAACACTCGGTGCCTCTTTCTCTGCTTGACCATTGAGCGAAAATGTAGAAGAAATCGGTTGGTGCACTTCAAGCTCATCTGAATCCAACCTTCATTCTCAATTACACAAGATATGCTTTTGTTTCAATGACCACCTCTTGAGTTTCCCCAAAAGATTACCTCAAAATTTGGACTTTGTTTTAATCATTTTCAAAGTCGTATACCCTGAAAATTTCCAGGAATTAGTTCATAATTTAATTGGAAAAACTGGGGATCAAATATTGGTTCATATTGGATAGTGGATAGTTTTTAAATGATTTGTCATACTTTGGTGATCGTGATGGAGACAAGATTTCAGTTTCACTTTTTGCCTTGTTCTTGCTAATCAGGACTTTTATTTGCTTTATATAGAGTTGCAGGGCTTTGGACAGACCATCTACTACTTTGCTCTAGTTTGGCCTATACACTATTGATGCTGCAATGTCTGCAACCAAGACTAGAGTTGGTAGCTTTTCTCGCAACGTGCCTAATGTAACGTCTTCTCAGAATCCTGGACTTAATGGAACAACTTTTGTATCGTCTGCGATTCCAGATTTAGACAGTAATTTTCTCTCTTTCACTTTCCTCAAATCGGCCTGATTATGTTAAATTTCATTTTGTGATTAATGTGTAGTCTCTAATCATGGAACTTTTTGTTTGTAGAGATTTTAGGTGGTGGCTTTTCTCTGGGTAGCCTTGTCATGGTGATGGAAGATGCTGAAGCACCTCATCATATTGAGAAATTTTATGTCTCAGGACTTTGTCCACAAGCAGCCACTCTTGTATGCTAGTCCTTCTAGAGACCCTAGAGGATTTCTGGGTACTTTGCCTAATCCAGGGTTATTTAAAGATGATAAATCTCGTGAACATGATCCTAACAATGTAACTCTGTTATATATTTATTATTTTTTACTATGTTTTTCATGTTGTGTGTTCTTAATTTCAGGATAAAGATTTGAGAATTGCTTGGCAATACAAGAAGTATTTTGGTGAGCCTTAGCTAAATATTAACTCTGGCAATGGTAAGCTTGTCTGTAACTTCTTCCCTCTATTTGATCTTTAATGCTTTAATGTTATCTCTTGGGGCTTATTATTATTGTTGTTGTTGTTTAAACAGTACAAAAGTATCTATTAACCTAGTGACTGTGTCTGTAGGGGGTTTCATGTATAATATAATTCTTGTCTTGGTCAAAAGGTAAGCGTTTTTACCTTTCTCATGTTTTTCTAACCATGGAATTATGCATTATGATGATGTTGTTGTTGTTGTTGTTGTTGTTTAAACGGTACAAAAGCATCTATTAACCTAGTGACTGTGACTGTAGGGGGTCAAAAAGTAAGCATTTTTACCTTTCTCATGTTTTTCTAACCATGGAATTATGCATTATGATGATGATGTTGTTGTTGTTGTTTAAACGGTACAAAAGCATCTATTAACCTAGTGACTGTGTCTGTAGGGGGTCAAAAAGTAAGCATTTTTACCTTTCTCATGTTTTTCTAACCATGGAATTATGCATTATGATGATGATGTTGTTGTTGTTGTTTAAACGGTACAAAAGCATCTATTAACCTAGTGACTGTGACTGTAGGGGGTCAAAAAGTAAGCATTTTTACCTTTCTCATGTTTTTCTAACCATGGAATTATGCATTATGATGATGATGTTGTTGTTGTTGTTTAAACGGTACAAAAGCATCTATTAACCTAGTGACTGTGTCTGTAGGGGGTCAAAAAGTAAGCATTTTTACCTTTCTCATGTTTTTCTAACCATGGAATTATGCATTATGATGATGATGTTGTTGTTGTTGTTTAAACGGTACAAAAGCATCTATTAACCTAGTGACTGTGTCTGTAGGGGGTCAAAAAGTAGGCATTTTTACCTTTCTCATGTTTTTCTAACCATAGAATTGTGCATTATGGTGTTGCATTTAGAATCAAGTTTCTTTGTTATTTTCTTGGTCACCGATAAATTATCTTTCCAGTAGCTGCAAATAATATTGCTGTCATTATTTAAACAAAACAAATTAGATATGGCGGCATGTGCTTTGGGAATGAAGTCTTTTCATTTACGATACAATTATCGTAAATTTTCCATTTGTATAAAAATGTCAGCAATTTGTCAAGTTGAGTGTGTTAAAGATAGAGTTAAAACTTCTGCTTTTGTGTAGGAAAAGTGGGGAAACAGAGATCCTCAATATGTGAAGTACAAACTATTTATCGCAGACAAGTCACCAACTCAACCCCTTACAAATATTAAGCTTGTACACTTAACAGTTACGATGCAGGTGCCAAGTGTGATTATTGTAATGACTTTGATTTACGAAAGCCTTTGGAAAGACAATTTGTCAATGGTGCACATGCTGATTGTGTCAGTATCAAGGATTTGACAAACCTGGCTCCCCTTCAGGACCGATGTGCAACATTTTTAGCTCAATTCTCAAGGTATAGTGATGGCTGATGAACTCTAGCTCTAATTTAGTGCATATTAATTTGTTTGATGTCAGAAATGTATTCAACTATTCATTCATGCCGTCATTTGGAGACATTGTAGGAGCAAAAACAATGATTCAAGGAATATGTGTATGACCAGGAATAATTTGGTTGGAAATTTTTTACATTCTTGCAAAAAAAAAAAAAAAACTACTTTGGATTAGAAATCATTTTGAGCCCAGATCTTCTATTTATAACTGCTTCTAATGTCAATTCTTCAGGCTGTTAGAGTAAACTGAAAGGTAGCACTTATGTTGATTTGATCTACCTTGGTGCTGATCCTAGACCTCTCTCTAGGCTTAGTCTCTTTTAAGACTGCCCCTATGGGTATCTGAAATTCTGATGAGATTATCCTTTCATAATGTATAAACTTTCTGTCTGTCTATTTTGAATTTACTGACATTTTACGGTGACATAATCAGAAATGAAAGCAACATTTCTTCAGCTGGTCATTTTGCCATTCAGTCATTCTGTTCTCCACAATTTAAATATTCTAACATGGTGAGTTACTATGTCATCATCTCTAAGGTTTAAATGATTTTCTCTTTTTTTGTTATAGAAAAATGATTTTCCCTTTTGTTTGATGCTTTTATATTTTGTATTGTTAATATAATAATTATATTGCAGGAGTGGCAGATGCTTTCCTTTATTAGGTCTCTAAAAAGCATGACCCGGTCTTCAAATGCTGTTGTTATTCTAACCTTTCCACCTTCACTTTTTTCTCCATCTTGCTTAAAAAGATTGCAACATATGGCAGACACCTTGCTATCTGTTAGGGCAATGCCAGGTTCTAAGTCAGTTTTTAAAGTTGTATTGTTTGATTACTAGGTAGTGCTGGAGTCTGAATTTTACAGCCGTGGAGTCATTTTCATGATTCAGGCATGATCATATATCATCATTTATCATGAATCTTGAGATGATTAAATAAGTGGGAACTGTGAAGCTTTCCATCACGCAGCCATTTTTAGTTACCTCAAAGGCGTCGCTATTCTGTTTCAGATGAGGACAAGGAACTGGCAAAACTCCTTACCGGTTACCAGGATATGGTTGGGCTTTTGAATATACAGAAAGTGGCACTCTTGAATACACAGGTCAATTTATTTAATCTTCATTTTACATGTTTTTGCATTAGCTTCTTAAGTTTATACAGTGGCGTCCTGACTAATTTTTACAATCAGACAAATGTTTATTTTTGGATCTACATTTGCACACAGCGAACACTATGGAACTGATGCATTCTTTGAATGAGAAATTGTATTTTACCTCCCTGAATTAAGGTCTAATTAAAAAATTGATACATGAACTTTAAAATGTAACAATACCTCTGAATTTTAATCTACCCTGGAAATGAACTCCGGTTAAAACTAACTGCAAGAGACTGCTTTATTGTATCAACAATCTTCATGGATAGTGCATTAGATTGGGAAGAGAATTCTAGTTAAAGACCACGTGGCTTCTTGCAGTTAATTTTAGTTGGGACCTTTCCAAAGCATATGGAGGTATATATATATATATATATTTATCTGGTTTTCAGTATCACTGACTAATTTAGATTCAAGTATTGGTACACTCCAAATGTGGGATAGCTCTAATGTCAAGGTCATATACTGATAATGTAATTAGACTACAGTTGAGGGAGTTAAAATTCAATTTTTTCCTTTTTCTCCGTTTCATTCCACTTTATCTGAACATGCTTTATTGCCTCTGAATTTCAAATTCCAGGTTCCTCTGATTCTTGAAGCCACCACAGTCTCAATAAAATTGCAAAAACGAAGGTTCTTGGTTTTGGAGTGTCTAAATCAAGCTCCAGTTGATGGTTCAAGCGGGAGTTCATATGGTACATCTGGTGGTTGTTCTGGGTCAAGCAAAGCTGGACCACTTGATTTCTAGATTCATATCAACAAAAGAATATTTGCTAGTGGGTGTGAATTACCAATATCTAAAAATGGAAGTCTAATTGTATCCTATGAATACTGGCAATAGATATGAGATGACATTTCAAATGATGTGAGTATTACTTTTGCAGGGAGTCTTTGTAGCAAAATATTAAAGTTCAGGAAATTAACCCAGTCTTTGTTAGATATGTTTTAACAATTTGGTCCATAAATCACAAAAATTTGCGATTTGATGTTTGATAAAATTCATGCTTAAACCATTTGAATTTAATGATTAAAAACTAAAAATCAGCTTCCAAATTCTTCTATTCAATATTCGTTATTCTTTTCAATATTAGTAAGTACCGAGTCAAACATTTAAAGAATGAATAGTTCTTGAGATTGAAAGAGTCAAAATATTTAAGATCTATGTCTATCCTAAAAATATTTATGCAATATTCGTTATTCTTTTCAGATAACCTATTTAATATATTTTTAAAGTCTAGTGTTAAAATTACATGCTTGGCTTTGGGGTATCAAAAACTAAGACTACTCTTCAAGAATCACTATGAATATGCTTATAGGCTAGAATTCATGACCAAATTAATTAGGACTTTGAGAAGAATGGAAAACAATTTACAATTGCATTATTTTTAATTCCTTATTTTAAGGGAAAATTTCACTGATGAATTTAAATTTGATAAAACTGATATTAAAAGATTTTTAAAATTATTTGGATTAATATTAAAGTTATTGGCGCTATTTTAAAATTAATTAATACTCACTAATACACATTAGAATTATAAAGCATCAGTGATAATTTTAAAAGGTAATAATTTAAATAAAGATTATAAATAAATTTAGTTCTTAAAAGATAATAATTTTCATTGTTATGAAAATTACATTAGTCATTGGACCAATCAAAGTACAAGTTCACAATTTACTAATTGGACCGTGATTGAACTTATTGTAATTAAATTAATATATATATATTTTTAATTTTAGACTAACTATTTTAAATAAGAAATACTATAAATAATAAATATATTGAAAAGAAATTCACATTTCAAATAAACATAAAAATACAAGTTAAGAAAAATTAAAAACGAGTAATAATAAAAAGTGAATTTTAATTTTAATTTAAAATAAAAAATAAATATTATATATAAAATATAAGAGGTAGAATACTTATAATACCTATATATTCACTATATATACATATATTTATGAATGCTTATATATATAGGTAAAATTATATGCTTATACCTACATATAATTAAAAGAAAGACTATATATACAACCTTTGCATTATAGCTTTTTATATTCCTAATTATAAATCATATAACAAAATGGGTGAAGTATTATTTAATATGTTTTTCACAAATGCCCTTTATTTATTTGTATTTAATTGAACTGGGTTAAAAATGATTATTGAATTTAATTGTAAATAATTTAAGAAAATAGGGATAATTCTTTGATAAATTCAATTATATAAATTACTTTTAACTAATTTTGTGTAGTTAAAAGCAACTTAAACGAAGGTTTTATTGCTTGTAGATTGTAGGGGCAGCCTCACTTTTTTTTTTTGGATGCCCTCTTTATTCATTGAAAAAAAAATCTCAATGCTTGGGCGTGTGTTGAATGCTGATAAGCTATGTGTCGCACTCGAAAAAATGCGACGAAAAGAAAAAGAGAATAAATTGAATTTTCCCGTGAAAACCGACTTGCGAGGAGTCGCCACCAAAATTTTAAGGAAAAATCTTGGGAAACCGAATTGAAGAGAAAAAGGATGGTTTACGTAATCAGAGTTGGATTCGGGAGTCGATTGTGTGTGGGGAAGGTGTCAGGCACCCTACAACACCTGTTCTTAAGAACGGTTACCTTACATTGATTATGTAAATTAATATGACTTTAAAAATATTTTGGTTTTCTTTTTATTATTCACATGCAAGAATAAGGGTAGAGAAGAATTTAAAAAGATTTACAAAATTCAGACAATAGAATAAAATAATTTAACTCAGAAATTAAGGGGGTTTAGAGAAAAAAATGAGGAAAAGGAAATTTAAGAAAATAAATTGAAAAATAAAATGAAGGAAATAAATTAAATTAGGATTGAGGATATTTAAGCAAAATGAGGAAAATGGATTAAGAAAATAAATTGAGAAACATTTATTAAATTAAGGGAAAAACATCAAATAAATCAGAAAATATTTATCTATTTACAAAAGCGGACTTGACCCAAGATCAGAGCCTAGGGCCTACGTACCCTGCGATGAGATCAAACTCCACGTAGTTCGGGAGTAAAAATGCGTTTCTGTTGGTGGGTATTTTTTATTATAAATTTTGTAATAAGAGAAAGCTATTGAGAATAATTTAACTTTTTGCAAACAAAATAATTTTCTGAGATTGAGTTGGTGCGTTTTAATTGACAGAAAGATAATTTAATTCCTATTACTTACTCTTGTTTTATTTTGCTTTGAAAATATATTTTTTTTTATTTTTTGGAAACGCATTTATTTAATTTTTAACTTTTGAAAAGCCGTTGTATTTTTATTTTTTTATTTTATTTTTCTTTTATACTTTTGAAAATTTTTGCCAAATAAAGAAAGTCAACCTACCTGATGCAGACTCGCAGTCGTGCCCGATAGACTGATCCCTCCAATATCTGCGGGAGTTATAAACTTCGCGGTATAAAGGTTTTATTGTGCATTTAAAATAAAGTTAGGGAAAAGACTGTTATATCATAATTTATTTTTTTATGAAATTTTCTAAAATAAAAAAAAGAAGAAAAAATTTATCTAACTGACATATCTACGTGAATTCGCAATCTCACGCGATAGCTCGATAAACCCGAATACCTGTGTGGGTTCCAAAAACCTCACGTGGTGTGGTTATTAAATCCATTATTCTTATTTTTTTTTATTTTATTCTTTTTCCTTTAGTAAAATTGCCAAGTATTTTGAAATATTTAAAAGTTTGTATGACAAGATATTATTCATTTATTCACAATAGTATCATTACATATTTCCTCTTAAAACGAGCAACTAGGGAAAAGGTTTTTGTTCATATCATGTATTTAAAACACCATTATTTTTTTTATTGCTTCAAACTATATTTCCTCATCAAAAAGTAGAGTTTACCTCAAAATGAGTTACGTAACCAACTAGTATCTGTGTGGATTCGTAGTCCCACGTGATAATTAGTAAATCAAAATATTTGCAAGAATCCTAAAATCTTCGGGCAGAGAGATAATAATGAACTTTTGTAAAAGAATTTCACCAGAAAAGTTTGTAAAACATCGGGGTATGTATTTTGTAGAGAACCCAAGTTTCCCATCCCCACTCATATTTTCATGGGCCGTCGAACTCATTGGCCCAACACTTCCCTTCCCCGATTCTACTTCATTGAGGTCGGACACTATTGACAAAATAAAGAACCCATGTCGAAACGCAACCCAAAAAAATTTTGTTGAACACAGAGTCCAGGATTGAAATAAATGCTTCCCCGCATGGTCAAGTTCACAGGGTAACCAAAAAAACACAGAGAAACTAAAATTCTAGAATTAGATTCCTATACTTAGCATCATTTCAAAGAAAATACGTGCATGCCAACGAAGGTGGGAGCAACACCTTCCCAGACAGAAGCTACGACTGGAGGCATATAATGAAAGAAAGAGAATTAAAATTAAAAGAAAATTTTCTGGCTTAATCACGAGATTCAACACCCATCACCAACAAACATATGCTCAACCCTGTGTTCCTCCCCAGTAGTGAACAGACCTCATACATGGACTCAAATCCGTATTCTCAGCCAATCGATTCAAAGTTTAAACTTAAAATACAGATTACCAGTTGAAGTCTCTTTGATCTCTTCCCTCTTCGAAGATTCTGTCCTTGGTTCGCAGCCGAGTGTTCCTTGGCTTCTTTGAAATTTCACTCCAACATTCTTCAGATTTTCCCCCCCTTGTGGTATTCACTGCCCCACCGGTTCACCTTCACACTAAGGCTCTGATTTTTGTCCCCAAAATTTCTAGGGCTCCTCCTCGTGATCTCCTTCTCAGCCCCCCCTCTCTGCCTTTTTTCTTTTTCTCTTCTCGATTTCCTCTCCCCTTTTACAGAGCTCTCCGCGGTGCTTGGAGAAGGAACCCGAGCGTGTGGTCCTCGGTTTCTCCTTCATGTACGCCACCGTCTGCTTTCGTGGCTGCTTCCCCTCTGTTCTCTTCAGTCTCGTCTTTTCTTTCAGTCCGTGGCCGTCCTAGTTTCTCGCAGCTTGCCCTCCATCTCTGCTTTTTCTTTTCTTTCGGTCTCTCTCTCCTTTCTTTCCCGCGGCTGCTTCCCTTTCTTCTCTGCTTCTTCAGTCCTTTTCTTTTCCTGCGCCTGACTCCCTCATCTTCTTTTCTGCAACCGCCTGGTTTTTGCTCGGGTGTCTACTGCTCCTTTCTCAGTGTCTCTGCCCTTCTCTGGCCGCGTCTTCAGCTTTTCCTCCTTGCAGCCATGCCTCCCTGTTTCTGGCTTTTCCCAAGCCTTAGTGTGCCTGAGCCCTAATTAGGGCTCAGGTGATTATGGGCTTGAAATGCTGCCCAGCATTTCAAGCCCAATGTCTTCCCCCGGGCAGCATTTCAAGCCTAATGTCTTCCCCCTCCTTTTTTTTTTTTCTATATATATGTTTTTTTTTGTTTTTTTTATTCATTTTTTTTATTTTTATTTTTATTTTTATTTTATTTTTATTTTTATTTTATTTTTTTCCTTTCTTTCCTTTTTATTTATTTTTTTGTGTTTTTTCTGTCTTTTTATATGTTATTATTTATTTTATTTTATTTTATTTTTATTTTTGTTTTCTTGTTTTTCGTAAAATGCCCGGACAAAATGGGGTGTTCACAGTTGCCCCTCTTTACTAGTTTCTTATGTGAGAATAAGGAGAATGTAGTTTTGTGAATTCTCACATAAGGAACGTGTAAAGATTAGAATACGAATTTTGTCCATGTAAACACGCAAATACTCACTTGCCCCCCGACGCAAAAGAATGCAATATGACATGAGCTTTCAAACCCGCTTTTGGGTGTGAATGATTTAATTTGAAGGTAAATGGCGAATGAAACATCCTCACACTAGACATGCAATGTACATGTGGACTAGGATATGACTAAATAAAGATTAGAATATGACTCTAACAGATGCACAAATGATTGGTCAACTTTGGCTAGGACCAAACTGATGCAACGTGCAATAATGTGACACCTAAGTCGACCAGACTAGGACGAATGCAGTGATGCGGTATGCAGTGATGTGACTGTAATTAATGTCAATGCGAAAGCAGAATCCAAACAAAATATCATGTTGATGAGCTTCATGATTTTCTCCCTTAGAAGACAAATGAAGAAGAAGACATGTATTTTGTTTGGGGTAAGATGCATGAACAACCACAACAAAGCAGAAAACCCAAAACATCAGAGTTAATGCTTCGTGGGAGTGAGGTGCCTATATTATAGGGCCTCGATGAGTGCCTGATGCTACAGGGGCTTTGAGAAATGCCAGCCGGGACTGGGCTTTGCGTGTTCATCACGATGCGAGACTAGAAGAATACCTACCCTGACGCAGGATTTGAAGAATACCTGTACTGACGCAGGATTTAAAGAGTACCTACTCTGACGTAGGATTTGAAAAATACCTGCACTGACACAGGATTTGAAGGGTACCTACCCTGACTTAGGATTTGAAAAGTACCTACCTTGATGTAGGATTTGAAAAATACCTGTACTGAAGCAGGATTTAAAGGGTACCTACTCTGACGTAGGATTTGAAAAATACCTGCACTGAAGCAGGATTTGAAGGGTACCTACTCTGACGTAGGATTTGAACAATACCTGCATTGACGCAGGATTTGAAAGGTACCTACTCTGACATAGGATTTAAAAAGTACCTACCCTGACGTAGGATTTGAAAAGTACCTACCCTGACGTAGGATTTGAAAAATACCTGTGCTGACGCACGATTTGAAGGGTACCTACTTTGACATAGGATTTAAAAAATACCTGCACTGACACAGGATTTGAAGGGTACCTACTCTGACATAGGATTTGAAAAGTACCTGCACTTACGCAGGATTTGAAGGGTACCTACTCTGACGTAGGATTTGAAAAGTACCTGCACTGACGCAGGATTTGAAGAATACCTGCACTGACACCAAATTTAAAGGGTACGTACTCTGACGTAGGATTTGAAAAATACCTGCACTTACGTGGGATTTGAAGGGTACCTGCTCTGATGTAGGATTTGAAAAATACCTGCATTGACGCAGGATTTGAAGAATACCTGCACTGAAGCAGGATTTAAAGTGTACCTACTCTGACATAGGATTTGAAAAATACCTGCACTGACGCACGCTATGATTCTACCTATCTTGCAGTGTGGTCTATTGTGTCCCTGACAGTAGAGGACATTACAATGCGTGTGAAAATTTTTGTATTGAGATTTTTTTCCAAATTTGTTATGCTTGTGAGGAAAATGCATGTGAAATGAATTTATTATTATTATTTATTATTTTTATTTTTATTTATTATATATTTTATTTTATTTTATTTCCTATATCTGTTGTTCGTCTATTATTTCAAAATCTGGCGACCAGATCCCACCACCTATGATGGCGTTACTGTTAGGGGCTGTAGTCCCTTCTTTATCCAGGGTCCCGATAATCAATCGTGCCAGTCTTACAGAAATCATGTTGCTCTTTTCACCATAAACCTCATCGTCTCCATCTTGAATGAGAGTAAGGATTAATGCGTGCTTAGAGAGGCTGTCTTGGTAAATTCATTCTTTAAATTTTGGTTGTGTAAATGTCATGAATTCGATAACCGCCATAAGTAAAAAGTGTTGACAAGAGCATGGAGAATAATGTGGCATTCAGATTAATTGACCGTAAAGACAAATAACCATGACTATGAATGTCAATAGGGAAGCATTGAGGAATTACGGAAAGCAAACACAATGGGTAATTTCTAGTATATTGATGGTTTCTCCTCGCGCGCGGCCCTTATGTATCCTCCAAGTTGCCAGAGGTATGCATACTATGAGTGCGACCGCGTTCTCGCAGACATGGGCTTTCACCTCTTGTGTTAGATGGAGTAATCCCTGAGACAACCTCCTTTTAGGATGCTTTGCTGTTGTGTTTTCACCTAGGATACCTTTTTGGTTTACACCTCGGTAGGCCTTTCTTCTCTCTTCTTTTCAAGTATAATATTTCTTGACAGCATCTGCATTAACAGGTTTTGGCAATTCCCAACCTTCCATATCTGCTAATATTAACGCACCACCGACAAAGGCTTGTTTGACTATGTATGGGCCTTCATAGGCTAGAGCCCATTTACCCTTACTGTCTTCTTGATTTGGTAGGATTTTCTTAAGCACTAACTCCCCAGCTTTAAACTCCCTTGGGCGAAGCTTTTTATCAAATGCTCTTGCCACCCTTCTCTGGTATAATTGCCCATGACATATTGCTTTGAGCCTTCTTCCTTCAATCATATTCAACTGTTTGAATCGATTTTGCTCCCATTCACTTTCTTCTATCTCGGCCTCGGCCATTACCCTTAAGGATGGGATCTCTACTTCGATAAGCGTGACTGCTTCCATCCCATAAACCAAGGAATAAGGAGTTGCCCCTGTAGAGGTTCGTACTGTAGTACAGTATCCATGTAACGCATAGGGAAGCATTTCATGCCAATCCCTATAGGTCACTGTCATTTTCACCAGAATCTTTTTGATGTTCTTATTGGCTGCTTCTACTGCCCCATTCATCTGTGGTCGGTATGGCACAGAATTGTGATGTTTGATCTTGAAGCGCTCACACAATTTCTTGACCTCAGTCCCATTCAGGTTTGGACCATTGTCGGTGATGATTCTCTCTGGTAAACCATAACGGCAAACTATGTTTGTCTTCAAGAAGCGGATAAATGTCTTCTGTCTTATGGCGGGAAAGGAACTTGCCTCTACCCATTTGGTGAAATAATCAATGGCAACGAGGATGAAGCGATGCCTATTTGAAGCTTTTGGATTGATGGGGCCTATTATATCGATGCCCCACATAGAGAAGGGCCAAGGTGATAACAGAGTATGTAGTGGTACCGGAGGCACATTAATTCTATTTGTGTAAACTTGGCATTTATGGCACTTCCGTACATACTCAATGCAATCTGTTTCCATCATCATCCAGAAATGACTACACCTTTGGATCTGCTTAGTCATGGTGTGCCCATTCGCATATGTGCCGTATATTCCTTCATGAACTTCTATCATGATCTTCTGTGCTTCACTTGAATCAACACAATGGAGGAGGATGCCGTCATACCCTCTCTTGTATAAAACGTTGGCACTAACGAAGAAGTTCATGGCTAAACGCCGGAGTGTTTTCATATCATTTTCTGTTGCCTCCGCCGGGTATGTCCTATCAGTTACATAAGCCTTAATATCATGAAACCATGGGAGCCGGTCTTGCTCTTCTTCAACATTGAAGCAGTGAGCGGGCAGATTTCTGGCTTTCACCTGAATAGGATTGATGTGGATTCCGCAGTCCAGTTGAATCATTGCCGCCAAAGTAGCAAGTGCGTCAGCAAATCTATTCTTGTCTCAGGTCAGGTGGTGAAAATTAATAGCTTCAAACTGCTTGATCATTTCCATTAATAACTCTTGATATGGGACTAATTTTGAGTCCTTGGTCTGCCAATCACCAGTTACCTGGTGAATAATGAGGGCCGAGTCACCATATACCTCCAGATGTTTCACCTCGAGATCAATAGCAGCCTTAAGGCCACTGACACAAGCTTCATACTCTACCACATTGTTAGTGCATTCAAACTCGAGCTTAATGGCCACAGGAAATTGCTTCCCTTCCGGGGAGACAAGTACCGCCCCTACGCCGTTCCCATGCGTGTTTGCTGCCCCGTCAAAGTACATTTCCCACCTTTTTTCTTCTCCATTATGTTCTTCTTCATCTTCCTCGACCGAATTTATATCTTCGTTAAGGAAATGGAAATCTAATGGCTGATAGCCTTCCAAGGGATTCTCTACTAAATGGTCAGCTATGACACTTCCTTTTACAGCTTTTTGAGTCATATGTTTTATATCATACTCAGATAATACCACTTGTCATTTTGAGACCCTTCCCGCTACATGTGGGCTCTCGAAAATATATTTCAACGGGTCCATCCTGGAAATCAACCATGTAGTGTAGAGGAGCATGTACTGTCTCAATCTTCTGGTTGCCCATACAAGCGCACAGTAGGTTCTTTCAATCATAGGGTAACGTGCCTCACAATCATTGAACTTCTTGCTCAGGTAATAAATTGCCTGTTCTTTCCTTCTTGACTCATCATGCTGGCCCAGAACAGCCCCCATTGATTCGGAGAGGACCGTCAAGTACAAGATTAATGGGCGACCTGGTGAAGGTGGGACTAAAACGGGTGGTTTCAGCAAATAATCTTTGATTTTATCAAAAGCTTGCTGGCAATTGTTATCCCACTTCCTAGGTTGGTTTTTTCTCAATAGCTTAAAGATTGGTTCACACGTAGCTGTCATGTTGGCAATAAATTGGGCAATATAGTTCAATCGCCCTAGGAAACTTCTAACCTCCTTTTCCATTTTTGGGGGAGTCATTTCACGGATAGCCTTGACCTTATTGGGATCGACCTCTATTCCCTTTTGGCTGACAATGAAACCTAACAACTTCCCTGATAACGCTCCGAAGACGCACTTCTTGGGATTCAACCTCAACTGGTACTTGCGTAGTCTCTTAAACAATTTTCTAAGGATGGCAAAGTGACTTTCATCTTGCGCAGATTTGGCTACCATATCATCCACATACACCTCAATTTCCTTGTGCATCATGTCATGAAACAAGGTAACCATGGCCCTCTGATAAGTAGCTCCAGCGTTTTTCAAACGGCATTACACGATAGCAATAGGTTCCCCACTGCATGATGAAAGTAGTTTTCTCTTTGTCATCCCCACACATGGGGATCTGATTATACCCAGAATATCCATCCATAAAGGAGTACCTATAGTTCCGAGCGGTATTGTCTACCAAAATATCGATGTGGGGCAAAGGAAAATCATCTTTCGGGCTAGCGTCATTTAATTTTTGATAATCCACGCACATCCGAATCTTGCCATCTTTCTTGGGCACAGGAACAATGTTGGCTACCCATTGAGGATATTTGGCGACCTCCAAAAATCCTGCTTCTAGTTGTTTTATGACTTCTTCTTTAACCTGTAGTGATGTCTCTGTAGCCATTCTCCTCAATTTTTGCCTTTTCGGCTTAGCGTTTGGGACCAATAGAATTTTGTGACATGCAATGTTGGGATCCAATCCCGGCATGTCTTTGTAAGACCACGCAAATATATCTAAATACTCTCTAAAAAGCTCTATCATTAGTTCGCGTTCTGGATTGTCTACAATTCTGAGTTCTCTCTTATCCTTTTCAGTTCCTATATTGATAGTCACTATTATCTCTTCATGCGGGGAGATTCCATCCTTTTCCACTTCAAGCAGTTTAGCAAATGCCTGGATATCCTCTTCATCATCGGGCTCAGAGTTATGCATATCAGTGGCAACAAGTGAATCGGCTGTCGAGGGCCTTGCATTTTCCATGTCGGTCACGGATTCAGCAGAGGCCAAATCCCTGGCAAGAATGAATGTCGGGTAAAAAGAGACAAATAATGCAAGATGGATAAAAACAAAATGAATTGACACAAAGAGACTCCTTTGTGTGGAGGTACTTTATTTACGCTTCGAATGACATTACGATAAAATAAGTTAGAAGCAAACAATCGGATTACGAAACTAACACGACACCTAAACACACATTTAAAAGAAGAAAATAATCAAGACAGTTACTCTAAAGCCACAACATCGTTTGCATCCTCATACTCCCAATTCGATAGTGGTACGTCTGAAGTATCAGATATGATCCAGGCACTGATGTTAAGGCCTTCGTCCTTACAATGTGCAACCATTGAGATAACTGGTTGATTGATAACTTCAGCTGGCTTAGGGAATGTTTCATGAAGGTGGGGGATTTCTCACTTTCAACCCTTTTCTTGTTGAGTGAAGGTTCTTCTTTGGAGTTTTCTTTAATATGACCATATCCCACCCCCTGACGCTTGGGGTTACTTGGTAAACATAAGGGCTGACAGATACCCTGCAGGTGTGTGCCTAGTCCTTTACCCTGTTCAAACCCCCTCCTTTCCATGATCCTGGTGATAACAGAGTTGATGTCTGCCTTACTACACTGAGCAGTCTCAATCTCCAGGCCTTGGAAAATTGGGTCGTCCTCCTGTTCAGCCACTTCAATGTATGGGAGGGAGCTAGGCTTGCTTACCAATATTTCCTCCTCCCCTTTGATCACAACTATCTTTCCTTCCCAAATGAATTTGACTTTCTGATGGAGAGTAGATGGTACAGCACCTGTTGAATAGATCCATGGTCTCCCGAGTAGCATTGTGTAGGTGGAATTTATGTCCATGAGCAGGAAATCTACCATAAACACACAAGGCCCAATTTCCAAGGGTAATTGTAAAACCCCCAGTACCTTGGTTCGAGACTCGTCAAAACCCCTAGCGACCATATCACTACTTTGAACTTCCGCCATATCTATATCCAACGACTTTAGCGTCATTAAAGGGAGAACGTTGAGTGCGGAACCACCATCAATTAGCACCCTTGCAACAACATATCCGCCATACTTCAAAGTGATATGCAAAGCTTTTACATTATGGGTAGCAATTCTTACGATTTCCTCTTCCGAAAAGGAAATTGTGGATACCATCCTCGAGATATTCATGACACATGCTACTTTTTCTGGGATAATGCTTGGTTGTATGTACGCTTCATCGAGTACTTTCAGTAAGGCTCGACGGTGTGCCTCGGAGCTTAGAATTAGTGCATGGAAATTTGAGCTGGGGTTTTCTTGAGTTGATCCACGATGTTGTAATCGCTCTGCTTCATTATCTTCAAGAATTTCTCATCTCCCGTGACCGCTTTTGCTTGAGTAGTCCCTTCGGGGTTATCATCCTTCGCCTTATTTTCCTTCCCTTTCTTTTTCACCTCAGACTGAAGATATACTCTCCCACTTCGAGTAATTCCCCTAGGGCCGGATATATTTGACACTGCTTGAGGGTTTTTCTCTGTCCCCCTTGAACCACTTTGTGTACATTCAATGATACCATTATATCTCCAAGGAACCGCCTTGTTATCATTGTAAGGAAAAGGTGCCAGCATATTTATGGTTAGCATGGGCTGCTTTGGACTTGTAGCTGTAAGGGCCACTGAGCTTGTCGGGACTGGAGAATTCAGAGGTAGCTCATTGATGATGAAAGATACTGGCCCCGGGTCTCTTTGAGGGGTTAGCTCCATCACAACTAACTCGATAGACCTCATTTCCACCATATTAATCTCTTCATTATTTCTGCTTGGTGTGATGACCCTCAAGGCTATCATTTTCCTTACTTCTTCCTTGAACTGAGGGCATCGATCAATGTCATGACTAGCTTTTCGTCGGTGATACTTACAATATGTTCCCATACATTCCTCCTCTATTAAGCAATTTCCTTCGACAACCTCCAACTCATACCCAGCTTCTTTCAAGTAGGCATATAAAACATCGCATGGAACCTTGACATCCTCAAAGCTCTTGAAAGTATTAGCTTCCGTATAGATGACATTTACTTGTCCTTGATGACCAAGCAATGGATTAGAAGTGATGGTAGAGCTCTCTCCTGTCTTAAGTTGGATGTGATTAGAGTTGATTAAGCTCCACACATTCTGTTTGAAAGTGACACAATCTTCTATTGAATGTCCGGGTGTCCCTATATGGTATTCACAGGTTACGTTAGGGTTATACCAGGTTGGGTATGGGGGATGCATCGGCCTGGACGGTCTCAGTCTGAGCAATTGGGCCTCATAGAGTTTATGATACAATTCCGTGTTCGTCATACCAAAGTTGGGCCATGGTCGATTGTCTTGGCAGGGAACATTTTGCTGCCTTCCTCCTTGGGTTCTTTGGCCGTACCCTGGACCTGTTTGGAATAGCCTTTGACGCTCTCCTCCTAGTTGGTAAGAGACAGGTTGTTTCGTGAGTGACGGCTTCATGTTTTGAACGTAGTTCACGCTCCCTTCCTTCCTCTTAGTGTCCTGAGCTTTCCGAACATTGGCACCTGCTTGAGGTACTGGGATTTTCCCCTCTTGCATGTCCGTGTCGATCCTTTCCCTGACTTTCAGTAAATTAGCAAAATCATCAGTATACGTGCCTACCATGTACTGGTAAAAAGGTTCTGGTAGGGTGCGGATAAAGTATGAGCAAACTTCATCGGGTTCCATGATAGGTCTGACTTGCGAAGCCAACACCCTCCATCTGAGCATATTCTTTGAAGGTCTCCGTGGACTTCTTACTCATGGCTTTTAACTGTTCTCTAGTAGGGGCGATGTCGAGATTGAATTTGTACTATTTCATAAAAGCATCTATAAGATCACTCCATCTTCGGATCCTTGTTCTATCCAACTGCATGTACCATTGCAGCGCAGCACCTGTTAAACTCTCTGGGAATATATGGATGTAAAACTTTTCATCCTGAGACCAAACCGACATCTTGATGCAATAAGATTTCAAATGGTACACCGGATTACCACTGCCATCATATTTATCAAAATCAGGTACTTTGAACTTCTTGGGTATGACTACCTCGGGGGTCAAGCATAATTCGTTTAATTCCAAGGACCTAAAGGTGTTCAATCCCTGTAGAGTCTTTAGCTGCTCTTTCAGCTCTCCCAACTCATCTTTCAGTTCTTTATCTTTGTTCGTCAGTGTTGGTATTTGAAAAGTATACACAGGGTCTTCACCTAGGTATTCTAATTCTTTTGTCGTCCCTTTTCCAGAACCTTGTTTATCAAAGACTGACATTTGCGGGTTTCTTGTCTGATGGGCATCCATCGGTTGTCCTTCTTTCTCCACTGCCCTTGGTGAATCAGAGGCCACTTCAATATTAGGCAGTGCGGGATTCGAAGCACTTGGTGTTTTGTGGGTATTTTTACCCTTCATCAACTCAGTCAACAGTTTCAACGTGGCATTCTTCTCGGCAATTTGCGTTTCCATCGTGGTTATTCGATCGTTGATCACAGTTGATCCCACTTCAGCTTCCTGATTTCCTTCCATGCTTTCGTTCTCAGATGCCCGACTACATGACCGCGTGTTATAGACCCTTACTGGTGGGATCTGGTCAGAAGATTTTTTCTTTAGGGGCGCAATGTTGTTTTACCTGCTTTAACATAATAAATTATTAATTTTAACAAGTTTAGTTAGTTGAATTACCTTTTCTTTGAAATACCTTGCATTGCACTGGTATAAGGGTTTAGACGTGTTAAAGGCCCTCTAATTCCTCTTGAGGACCTATCGTCTCAGGGGAGTTTAAAGTTGACTATTGTATAAGAAGGATCTCGAATCTCATCCTTACTATAGTCGCAGATGACAGATCAGGTGATGGTTGCGCAAGCAGAGATCAATCATTGCATTAATTTTGAAAAAGTCTTACAGACTTAATGCTCATAGAGCATTACATTATCAAAACTTTGTTAAACGTTGAAGTTCACTTATGATGCGTGTGCATAACGCGAAAAATTCTGTGATCTCAAGCGGAGTATTCATCGAGTTAACCATGCCTTCAGCGCACCTAAACTCCCAAGAAAAGCTCGGAATTGCCTCATTGGCGAGTGCGATCATCCTTTTGCACCTTTCCATCCATTCTTTGGTCTCTTCAGTTCTGTCAAGGTAGAGAGATCTCCACTTATCAGCCTCCTCCATTTGCTTGTTAAGCTTGTTCACTAAATTCTTAATTGCTTCCGCGGTGCTTCCCTGTACCATGGATAATTCACACGTCCATTTTTCCAATAACTTGGTGAGTGATTGGACCTCTTGTTGCAAGTCATCAATAGAGCCGTCTTCTATCACCCGCTTTTCAAGTGCATCTTTGGCTTTTACCAACTTCATCAGTCAGGCTTTGCTGTTTGCTGATTCTGTTTCCTTGTCTCTTAGACTATTCCTTAACTTCCTATTTTCTTCTTTCAGCCTTTTAACTTCAGCAATTTTTTCAAGGTCTCTGGCCCGTTTCTCCCCTGCTAGTTCATTCTTCAAAGTGATGCATTCTTCTTGGAGGCGGCTTAACTCCTCTTTGTCCTTGGAACTTTCTTCTTGCAGTTCCTGTATTTCCCCTTCCCTTGCAGCGAGACGCTTCCTTATCTCTCCATTGATTACAGATATATTATTCCTGCACAACAGGTCTTGGGAAGCATATGTGGGATTAATTCCGGCTATCTTTCCTTTCAACTATGCCTCATATTCTGAAGTGGGATTGACTTGCCTTTTACCCAACTCGGCCCCTCCCTTGTAAGTTATTTTGTTCCAGGCCTCTTTAGCATTTATGCATAGTGCCTTCATTTCCTCCTCCATGTGATTAATATATATGGTTTGTACTTCATTGGTTGAAGGAATCATCTGAAGATATGCAAGTTGTCTCAGTGCAATAGTTGGGTTATAGTTAATGGCGCCTCTCGGTCTGATCAATGGTACATTTGGAAAATTACCGCAGCAATAAATAATCTCTTCCTCCCACCACCAGTCTACTTTCCATAAGAAAGTATCTCTGTTATTGCCGTCAATAAATTTCTGTATCCAATCCCTTTGCGTCAAATTGTTGAAGGTCCGAGGAGGGGTAAATGCCGTGAGAGGATTGCTGTCAAGATCTTGTTGTTTTCGAAAGCGGCGCTCTTTCCCACACCAATGGCTCAGCATCCATATATCCAGGATAGCAAGACAGCATCTTATCTTGCCTCCCCGCTTCAAGTGGCAATGGGTCAAGGTCCTATATGTCTCTGCTAGAATTACGGGCACGGGATTAACTTGGTGATCTTCTACTTTCTGAAACACACTGATAGCTTCCATGTCAATTACCCCCGTTGAGTATGGAAAAATAACGGTCCCATAGATAGCCATTGCGAAGTCTCTGCAAAAAGTATTCCATTCCTGCTTTTCTGCGAGTCTCTCTAAGTGGTTTTTGACGTCATATCTAGAGATACCCTCGCCTGGACCTGGATGCACTATTTGTACTGCTTCTGGGGCAACTCCCAATAGCCTAGATACGGTCTTTCGGGCCGGTAAGCCGTCTAATCCGGTGTATATGGCTGAATTTTCCTTAATTGGCATCCTCAGAATTTCGTCGTACTCTTCCAATGTCGGGGTGATTTGGAAGCTAGGGAATGTGAAGCACCTGAGTGAGGCATCCCAATATTGACATAGCTCAATTAATGCTTCTGCATGCACGGGTACCTTCAAAAGATCTAGTATATTACCGTACTTCTTTCTGAATTCCCATTCCACACATCCTCGGATGTGTTTACTTAACAAGACTAACTTATCTAGCGCTTGAGTTTCGAGAGCAATTTTGATGCCCTTGTTTCTGTATGTCTTTCCAGTGGGTGCCTACTCTTGGTTGACTCTCAACGCCATTGCCCTTATGCCAATTGCTAATGCTGGATATATCACCTGACCATTATAAGGAAACAAAGGACAACTCGTAAGATTGCTTCTTTTTTTATTGGGTGTTAATTTTCCTCCAGTGACTCGCAGTCTATGGGGAAATTTTAACAAATATTGGCCAACATAAAATTCACAATTATATGCGACCGATGTTGATGAAGCTGTATGCCTTGTTGATTGAGATTAATTGCTATTATTAGACTGTTTATTAATTTGTGTCTTAGAAAAAGAAAAAATTCATGATGTAAAGCAACAATGATGCATGGACTCAATGCTAAGTTAGGGTCGGAGACCCACAGCTTGTGGTTGGATTTGCAATCACCTTAATCGCCTCGTATCAACTCATGATGACGTTTAATACTTGCTATGGTGGAGGCGACGATTTGTCACCATTCTTAGGATGGGTTATGATGGCATGTCATGATGCATGATGAGAGAGAAATATGCTCTTCTGTGTCTTATTTATGGTGAATCCTTGGCTGAGTCTTTTTACCCTAAGTGGTCAGGCATTAACTAATCAGGTTAGCCACTAAATTTGCTTGCTAACGTGCATGGTTTTGAGGTAGTTCTATCACTCTCCAAGAGTCCCCAAGTTGCCCCCACCATATAGTGAGGATCTTATTTGACAAGTTCAATTCTCCAAAGGCTCCAAAGCTCCTTGGGAACTAAACTTGCCGCATAAGACACAACCTGAGTGAAGTCTTCATAGTAACCGTCATGAGTTCCAAGACCCATGAGGAGACTATTACAAACTTCCACTAGCCTAGGGTACCTCCAGACCTGGGTATAGGGCCCAAAATGTGTGTGAGGAGAGATGTGTCCGTGCACGGTGTGTGAGGAGAGCATACAAACCTGTGGACTTGTACTTATGTACTACCTAATCCCCATCTGTCCAACAAATCATAATTGCAAGAAAGAAACATAGCAGATAAAGTCATATATCCTAAGGTTCAATCCGCATGTTATCTACCCTAAGGCATGTTATTCAAATAACAGACAAATAAGTAGCATGTGAAAAAAAGGATTTGTTATTATGCAAGGCAAATAACAATTAAAAAGGAAAATCAAAATACATATAAAGCCATATTATAAACACAATAAACGTATATAGGCTTGACTCTCAAATGTCCCCAGTCGAGTCGCCAAGCTGTCGCACCTGGAAAATGCGACGAAAGGAAAAAGAGAACAAATCGAATTTTATCGCGAAAACCGACTTGCGAGGAGTCGCCACCAAAATTTTAAGGAAAAATCTTAGGAAACCGAATTGAAAAGAAAAAGGATGGTCTGCGTAATCAGAGTTGGATTCGGGAGTCGATTGCGTGTGGGGAAGGTGTTAGGTACCCCACAATACCTGTTCTTAAGAACGGTTACCTTACGTTGATTGTGTAAATTAATATGGCTTTAAAAATATTTTGGTTTTCCTTTTATTATTCACATGCAAGAATAAGGGTAGAGAAGAATTTAAGAAGATTTACAAAATTCGGACAATAGAATAAAATAATTTAACTCAGAAATTAAGGGGGTTTAGAGAAAAAAATGAGGAAAAAGAAATTTAAGAAAATAAATTGAAAAATAAAATGAAGGAAATAAATTAAATTAGGACTGAGGATATTTAAGCAAAATGAGGAAAATAAATTAAGAAAATAAATTGAGAAACATTTATTAAATTAAGGGAAAAAACACCAAATAAATCAGAAAATATTTATTTATTTACAAATGTGGACTTGACCCAGGATCAGAGCCTGGGACCTACGTTCCCTGTGATGGGGATCAAAGTCCACGTAGTTCGGGAGTAAAAATGCGTGTCTGTTGGTGGGTATTTTTTATTATAAAATTTTGTAATAAGAGAAAGCTATTGAGAATAATTTAACTTTTTTGCAAACAAAACAATTTTCTGAGATTGAGTTGGTGCGTTTTAATTAACAGAAAGATAATTTAATTCCTATTACTTGCTCTTGTTTTATTTTGCTTTGAAAATATATATATATTTTTTATTTTTTGGAAACGTATTTATTTAATTTTTAACTTTTGAAAAACCGTTATATTTTTATTTTTTTTATTTTTATTTTTCTTTTATACTTTTGAAAATTTTTACCAAATAAAGAAAATCAACCTACCTGTTGCAGACTCGCAGTCATGTCCGATAGATTGATCCCTCCAATACCTACAGGAGTTATAAACTTCGCGGTATAAAGGTTTTATTGTGCATTTAAAATAAAGTTAGGGAAAAGACTGTTATATCATAATTTATTTTTTTATGAAATTTTCTAAAAGAAAAAAAGAAGAAAAAATGTTATAAGCTCAAGGTTTTTTTTTTGTTTTTCTATTCATTTTTTTATTTTTATTTTTATTTTTATTTTCTTTTGTTTCCTTTTTATTTATTTTTTTTGTTTTTTCTGTTTTTTATATATTATTATTTATTATTTATTATATTTTATTATATTTTATTTTTTATTTATTTATTTTTTTTTTCAAAATGCTCAGAATGGGGTGTTCACATCATGGCTTTTCATTGTCATTTTCCCAATATATTGCATAAAGCACAGCACAACCAATTGAAAGAGGCTTCCCAACGTCTTTTTTTTTTTTGTATCATTTTCAAAATGACGTTGGTTCCAATCCATTTTCTTCATCTTTTATCTTTAGCACTATCTTTTTTGTTTAGTAAAACTATCATAAATTTGGTTATCACTTTAGACTTCAAATAATTCGAATCGAGGCACATTGAGTCGAGATGGAGGAAAGTTACCCTAAAGTTATCTTCTATATTCACACATAAGGGTGAAAATAAGTCAAGTCAAACCAGACTCTGGCTAAATGGGTTAGGCTTGCATTATAAACTAAAAATCTGAGTCTAACTTATTAATCTATATTAGACTTTTATTTAGGTTCAGGTCTAAATTTTTAAAAAAGTATAGCTTAACTTAAAATCTATTTAAAGACTTATTAGTTTTAGGAAGATTTCAAATAAGTTTATTAGCTTTAGTAAACTTTCAAATAGGTTTAAAAGCCTAAATATTATAAACTTTAAATAAACATCTAATCTATTTGAAGCCTACATCATCATAAGTAATTTTCCTAACTTGTTAAGGATATTTTATTACTATTGTAAATTCTTCAATATCTAACAAATAGAATTAATTTAAATTATATATTATATTATATATATATATATATAAGAAACATATTTGGCTTCACAGGCTTCATGCCAGACCTCACTTAAATAGGTTAAGCTTATTTAAGTAAATAGATCTATTTGTAGAACTGAATCTAACCCTTAGTTAAAAAAGATAGGCTAAGATAGGCCTTATACAAGTTAAGTCATAGGCCTATGGTAGAATTCTAGCATATTTCTATTCCTATTCACATTATACCAAACTTGAAATATCATATTTAAGTCATCCATGTCCACTAATACCAATGCCTGTTTGGTATCATTATTACTATCTTTCAAACTGGGATTCCGACCGTTCAATGCAGAGCAACAAACACACAAAGCCACAAGTCAGATGATCCTTTTCCTCCTCTTATTTTCATTTTTTTTTTGTCATCTTCTTTACTATTTCTTTATCACTATTCATCTCTTATGTTGAAACCTTCATCTCAATATGGGGTGCTAACAAAGCCTTCTATAGTTTCGATGGATCTTTATCTGCATTGTATTTTGCGGAAAAACATGGACCCAACCGCTTATCTTTGAACCGATCCAGTTTTTATCCAGTTGAGTCGGTCCCCATTTTTTCTAGTTCTCACTTTATTCCAAACTGAACCAAGCAAATGTTCACCAATTTTCTGATTAAACAGGCTGGTGATAATTTTATAGTTCTTTTAGCATTATTCTTACTTATCCTTAAGTAAAAACTTTCCCCCATTTTAAAAACATTTTCTTCTCATAATATGTACACTATCTAGCTACTAATTAGGCAAGTTCTTACATAAATATTCCTTGAACAATATTAACATCAGTAGTAGAAATATCAAATGCCAGACGGCCTTTACATGTGTGCCGATGCTAATACTCGACTCAGTTAGTATTGCCTCAACTCAATCCCATTCAAACTTGAACTATTTACTAAACATCAGTATAATGATAATCCAAATAAACATGATACTTTCTATATTAATTCGTCTCTGACTCCATTTTTTTAACATTAATCCTTCAGTCAGAGAGACATCTCCAGTATCACTGAGCCAATTACTCAGTCATATATTGATTCAGCACAAGGTAGATATCAAACTGTACCTACAATTCAGCACAAGGTAGACATTTCCAGTATCAGTGAGCATGAGAGATAGAAAGATAAGGGAATTTTGATGAACTATGCAATTTCCATTGCACATAATTGCAAAATAATCTTGAATTACTCAATATTATGTGGTAAGTTTTACTTCAATTCCTTGCAATTTGGCAACTGAATAACAAGACAATCCCTAAGTTAAAAAAAAAAAAAACTATGAAAGACAAAATAATACAAGTACAGGACACGTCTAGAGGAAACTCAATTTAGTCCAGGACACAAATTAATCCCAGTAAGAAGCCGGATAGCATTGAGATGAAAGCTTCAGTCAAACATGTGGGGAAGTGGTCTTACAGCCATAAATGCATCCACCATCTGAAAGAAATTACAGAAAACGTGAAACTGGAGTTTTTGCATTACAGTAATGAATATTCAATACATATCTTATGAGGTAGGCAATTAAAAACATAAGAGGCTTTAACTCAATTTCATCAATATTCAATACAACAGAGCGCAATATGTTAGTTAGAGCAGCATTGAAACTGTAACTGGATTAGTTAGTTTTAGTTTCAGTCTTTCAAAGTCTCTTTGCCCAGAACTTGTAGCTTGCCAATCCCATCTATCTCAACAGAGATGTCACAAATTGTCAACAGGAAGGTATCCACGTACCAAGTTTGGAAACTATAAGAACTCAATTATACGTTATTGTAGTATAGGGAGAAATTGGTGGAGATGAAACAACAGGAAACATTGTAAACTTCGGTAATTTTGTTTGGTTGGAAGGAGTTTTATTAATGAAATTAGACTGTAAGTATATCCTGAGTTAGAGCATTACTAAATTATGAATTACTAAGTAATTCTAACACAAGGATTGGATAAAGATGTTAATGTTCATGAGTTACGTGATTAAAAAATTGGAACATCAAGTAAGTTGCTCCATTTTTCTTTTAGTCCTTTGAGGCTATAGAAACAGACAGTGCATTAGTGCAGAAAGCACACCTCTTCAGTCACAGCAGCCCGAGCCCTTTGATGTCTCTCCACCAAGTCACTCAAAACTTCAATTAGACGCTGCTTCACCTCACCAGTTAGCATACGTCCGGCACCATACTCCTATGAGAGACAAATACAATTAGTCAAATAAGAAAACAACTGGGACATACTTATATGATGCTTTAAAAAGTTTTGGAGAATATATGAAATTTCAATTAACAACGAAAAAAAATCTCACCTTCTTTATGTGTTCTAGTTCATCATCATTCTCTAAGAAGAAGGAAAGGTATTTTACTGGTATATCTACCTGCATAATGCTGAAAACTATCAAGATTCTGGGGCATTAATTACTAAAGGTAACAAACAAAAGCAGCTAAGAAAAACAAAGAAAGTGATTGGACAAACAAGGGATTTAAATAATTTGAGTCATTGGTTCAGTGGTTAAATTACTTATCAGGACATGAACTCATAATTAACATTTACATTTATTAAAAAGTTTACAAGTGAAGAAAAGAAAAATGAAGCAAATTTGGGGCATGAACTTAGATAGCTTAATGGCTCAGCCTTTATTTATTTATTTATTTTATTTCTTGATTTGTGGAAACAATATCTAGATCAAGTGAATTGGTCCAAGCAAGTGTTCATCATATGTGAACCTACATGCACACTGTTCATAAAAATGGAAATTAAGAGAAATTTGTTACCTCAAGATTTGCTCCTAGCTGTCTATGTTTCTCAATGGAGTCTTGCCCACCAGAAAATGCATACCTGTTTATCTGCAGAGATCCGAGGGAATAAAGTTGGTGAAAAAGTTAACCTAAATAGTGGGGAAGCAAGGGTGCATATGTGTTCCACTGAGACTGAGAGAAGTGCAGGAGACTAGGATAGACAGCAAACTTTTAAATTCCTAAATTAACCATTAAAATGGAGAAAGATTTACTAGAGGGAGATTTAGTGATTGGTGATCAATAAATCAGCATGAATACTTTCTGAACAAAATGAAAAGAAATCCCATCATACACACAGAGAAGTTAATTGTGAGACACAATGACAACATGTAATTTTTCAGAAAAGTAATCTCAGAAACAGACCTTATTCTTTATGATTTTGGCAGAATCAGTCACATATATTGCAGAGTTGGGGTCACTGGCAGACATTTTTCCTGTCTCCCCCTAAAAGATTCAAATTTCAGCAAAGCTATCAGCAAAAGCACCTTGCAATAAATAAACAAGCAAAACAAGCACAAAGGTAGGCAGAGATCTGTGTCAGATGATTTTCAAATCCTACAAATAATATTCAACTTCTACAGAACAAAAATCATATAGATGATTTAGTTTATAAAAACAAGAACCGCCATGTTTGATTGCATCCTCTCATGAAATTTATTTATCTTTTTCTTCCCATTTTTTGCTAAATGTTATAGCTCTCTTCTCAAATACATGTGTCTCTTAGTTTACTTCTGAGAGGGAGGGGTTACTCAGGGATTTAGTTCAACACAACAAAGAACTAAGTGCCCCAAGACTTCATTCTTCTGCCCCGCATACTACCAAATTTCTATTTACTTCACACTAACCTAAATGTTATATAGTAAATGCCTTCACCAAAGAATCATCTAAAAATGTCCATTGTGGATTCCACTAAAGTATATTATAGACATTTTTGTTGCATAAATAAATAATTAGATTCTGTGCTTGACCAGTTGACATGGTTATTGAAAAAAAAAATGCAAATATATACATACATATATGTACACATGTATATGAACGTATTCATGTTCATAAACACTTATAAATGTGAGTTTGGGCCATTTGTTAAAGCCCAAAACAAAATTTCAGAACCTATAACATCAAATTGAAATAAATTTAGGTGATAGTTAAAGCAAAACAGAACACAAATAAAAGGTAGGATAAATAAACTGATTTCGTTTCATCTTAAAACAGAATAATGATGATGATCATGGTTATTGAAAAATTAAGGCCAAATGATTCTTCACATGCTTCTTGTGGTTTGACTTAAATAAACAATCATCAACTCAAAACTGTAACAATGACTGCCACCCAATGCAGGATGTGCTATAATTCCTTATAGTTGTTGCCACCACCACTAGAAGACAGAGTGAGCACTGGACCAGAAACCAAAACACACACACACAATATGGAAGTTTTTATTGTCTCACGAAGCCCAGAGAAGTATAACAACAGCTACAGTTATTTCACAAAAATTCAAAAAGTCCATTAACATTCAAATTGTTGCAAGATGCCACTGGTCATCTCTCAAAAAGAGGCAGGCATGCCTTTTACGTTTGTTGTGGCATCTTGGACTAGAATTAACTTAGATAGTGATGGGGACTTGGGTAGCATAAGATGGCCAAGTCTCACATTTAGTAGCATGGGAAGCTCAATGAGGCATTTAAGTGGTTGATTCTGCCACACTAATAGTTAGCTTTTGGGGAGGGCTTCCCATCCCACTTGAATACCCATCAATGATATCAAAGCTTCAGTGTTGACAGTTCCAGAGAGTGCTACCTACAAAGCGTTCTAACCGGTGGAGGGTTTTGACTATCAAGGGAATCGGGTGAACTGTCACCAAGTGAAATGTCGAAATGTGCACCTACCAAGATGTCAGCTCTTAAAGGGGGTCAATTGATAGGGACTTGGGTAATATGAGATGCCTAAGTCAAACATTGAAAAGTATGTGAGATTAGACTAGGGTTTTGAGAGCATAAATGTTGCATAGTATAATTGGGAATAAATGGGCTTAAGAACGCAAGAAGGTTGCCTTATCTTAGCCAATAAAATAGGGATATAGTCCAAGGAAATCTGTTTTAAATTTAAATAGATAATATCCCTAAATATATAACAACTAATCATAACAGAAAAATAAACAAAGAAAAACAGTAGAAAACCCTAATTAAATGCAATGCTTCCAATAATATGAGATACTCAATAGGGTATTTAAGTGGTTGGTTCTCCCACCTCAATAGTGAACTTTTGGGGGAGGATTTCCCATCCCACTTGGATACCCACCAGATAGCTACTAGATTTTATTTAACATTTGCTTCCAAAAATGAACTTCATCTTCCAGCTATGATGGTAGGCATTTGTAAGAATCAGAAAAAGTTGAAATTGTTAGTAACAGAGTTAGTTAGCTAAGCTCCTAAGGTTTAAATGAGTGTATGATCAAATGGAAGGGAGTTATGGAAGCTGTACAGCTGAACTTCATCTCTCTATCTATTCTCATATCTTCTCTTTCATTTTCTTTTAACCTAAGAAGTGGTATCAGAGTCATTTTCTTGGACCTTTGATAGCGAAGACTTGATCACAGGCTTCATGGCATAACATGGAGGATCAAGGGAAGTCAATAGTGGTGCAATGAGTAGTAACCACTAGATTCTTTTGAGGGCTTGGTTTGGAGATAGCTACAGGTTCTGAAAGGCAGACTCCTCACTACGGGTCAGATGAAGGGATTAGAAAGACAGGATGGATCAAGGTTCATGGAAAGGGGAAATTAGTCTATTGATCGAAAAAGCTTGGGCAGAACCCCAACCATTAACACATTCTAAGATTAAGATGACTAATTGGCTGGAGTTGCAAAGGATGAAAGGTGAAGCTGCACATGATGCGTTGAGCTGATTGAGCAGTGGATGGCAATGATGGAGCAGTGTGTATTGGGCAACCATGGATTGCTAGAAAGATCAATGACACACATGACGGAAATTATGTGGACATGGGAATTGATGAAACAAGCTGAAGGACACAAGAAAAGTAGGGGCTACAGGTCAACAGTAACGTGAGAACCAGGATTATTAACTAGCCACCAGCTAGGGTGGTAATGACACATGTTTTGGCTTTTGATCTATAATCAGCCTCCTCTTATATTTTTTACTTTTCAACTAAACAATTAACCTCCACTTTCAGGAGCATAATGATTCTGTTACCAAATATCTGCAACAAATTCCATTTAACTCTAGAATAAAACCTGTTATATTCATGGTTAAAGTAATTACATTTCCAATATTTATTTCCACTAGAATAAGTGCTCTCCCCCCCCCCCCCTCTCCTCTTACTCACTAAAGCCCACATTGTAGTCCCCTCTTATTTATATTCATTAGTAGAACAATATTGGGCAGAAATATTACTACTATGAGCACTACTAGAAATAGAACCAGTGGCCATAGAAATTGCATTTATAAATCAAAATCTCTCATTGCTGATTTCGGTGTCCATCTTAGCAATTAGCTGGAACTAAAAAGATAAGAACTTGTAAAATGGGATGAAAACATAATTTTGGCCCTTACAAGATCCTACAGAAGGTTGGGACTAGGGTTACAAGCAGGATTTACCTTCATCATACATTCCATCTATCCCTATTGAAGTCTTGTCCCAACCCAGCCATGTCACAGCAGCACCCTCCATCCGATTAGCACTTCTCTACCTGATCAAACTCTACCCAAAATGATACTGCATCGGCAAAATGTCCATAAAAGAGGTATACCCATAACTTAAGTTCCAGTCCAATGGAAGGATTTGCAAAAGAAAGATGCTGCTTGTGATTCACTTTGCTTATTTCCAAAGGATTTATCCAAGTTTTAGCATTACACCGTTGAGATCAAGGATTTTCCAAGGAAGAGAGTATTGTTAGGTGTTTATAATAAGAATATGATGTAGTTGAAATTGTTGAACCGACTTAAGTTAGTAAAGTTCCTAACTAAGGTTTATATGAGAGTATAATCAGATGGAAGGTAGTTAAGACAGCTGATATAGCTGAATTTCATCTCTCTCTCCTTTTTGCTATCTTCTTTCTTCTATTCTCGTTTGACCTATCACATGAGCTTTTATGTTATCTATTCACTGAAAGTTAACTCTTGATTCTATTAATTTAACGGAAATCATTAACACATCAAGTATTTTGGCCCAAAAAAAAAATTAACACATGAAGTAAACATATTGCTGTCTCACCACATTCATTAATACATTTAGTTAACGACCAAAACACTCCAAGTAACAGTGGTTATTCGTATCAGATTACCAACAAGCAAGAACTGTTAGGCTAGTGAACATGCTCATGCATGAACATAGCAGAAACATACAGGCAAACAGCACACACAAACACACACATGTAACAAAATCCATGCCCATTTTTAATTCATAAAAGCAGCATCTTTCTATAACATCATGAAAATACCTGTAAGGCTGGAAAGAATGATGATTCAATCAAGGCAGGTTTGTGATATCCTAGCCGAGGAGCAACATCTCGAGTCATCCTAAAATAAGGATCCTAAAAATATCATAGAGAATAACTTAACCACTAAAAGAACAGAAAATAAATCCATGGCAGAAAAACAAAGAATATAAAGTAAATTTAAAAATGTGCATGTCATCTAGCCATATAACAAGAATAAGAAAATGGTATACCCATGTAATCTAGATGCTATAAGCATAGAGTGGATAAATTTCAATCTTTTTGGAAGACCAAAGCTAAGCCATAGAAATACTTTAGCATCAAAGGAAGGTGTACCCAATTCTTGCTACAACAACTATACTGAGTTTTAATGCAAAGGGAAATTATTTGCATTCTTCTTTTGTTGATGAAAGAGGCATTATTCATATACTCATCATTGAAGTTTTATATTCAGTCTCCTCATGTTATGAAGAGTTTCAAACTTCTATAGGTTGATCTTTGCTTTTGTCTTAAATTTTTATTACCAAGTCAGGTTAGGATTTGGAAATCTTTAGCTTAGCTAACAACAGATCCATTTTATGTTTGAGTGCATCTAATTATTTTACAGGAAAGGAGTGCAATGGAATACAATATTCTAATAGCTGAAAAGTGGTGTCCCTGGCTATATAAGCAATCCTTCTCCATATAGGCATAGACCAACACATAGCTATATGGAAATATGGAGATCCAAACTTTCACCATGTCTCCTTCCTTTTCTCTCATTCTGTTGAATTTTGTTCACCATAACAACAATCAAACATCTTCCACTGTTCTTTCTATTAGAACTGATGATCATTATCGTTTCCAATTAAAATCCTTGAATTTCCTTACACTTTTTCAGATAAAATTCACTCACTATATAAAATCTCTAATTTGGTTTCTACCTTCGAAGACCAGGAAGAGTATTCCTAAACCAATCTGATGGAACTCTGAATTTTACTGCTGTATTGCTATGAATTTTGCTGTGAAATATATGTACAGAGGTCAAAATCTCTAGCTAGCCTCCATTCTCAGTGGGAAAATAGCATGCAAGCCAGAAGAATCACAAGCAAAAATCACAAGAAAAGATGAGACATAGACAGAAAAAAGATGAAGGCACACACACACTCCACTAGCATTCGAGAGGCTAGTGCACTCCTTTCCCAGGGTCCTCTCTCTCTCCTCTCACACTCTCCAACCCTCCACTAATATTGTCAGAACCAGAATTCGTTACAAGCACACCCCTTGCCAACTCAGCATTTTTTCCTCTCTTTCTCTTCCTACTATAAACTTGGGCCAGATATGTCGTAGGAGGCCCATCACAATCACATACGTATCCATCATTCACTACCCTAAAAACAAGAATGGCATTAGTACATCTACATATATGATAACAACTAGGACATAAATGATATTCTCAAGCATTAACATAAATTAACAAAAGAAAAAAAAAAATAGTTGCCATAATGTGTCATGTCAGTTAATATCACAAAGCAATACAACAATTCACATGCAAGAGCATCAATGACCAACGGACCTGATCAATTGCACAAGGAATCAAGCAACGGAGGTTCTCTTTCCCAGAAAATAAGTGAGGAAATGAACTGGGAAATGATGGAACTGCCTGCATAAACAAAGGATATAGAACAACTCCATGCAGCCACTCAAATCCACATCATAATCATAGAAAGAGGAAACTAGAAAAGCAACTCTGCTAATTAAGACACTTCAGACATAGATGAAAAATTGTTGATGTTGTATAAACTCTGCATAATGAGCTCTTTTTGGGTAAAAATATATTATATATCATTAATTATCTAGCCAGAATATCTATATATCTAAAAAGTACACATAATAAGAAGACACTGAAGAACGTCATAAAACTATTCAACAATAATGTACGGCTAATTGCAACCTTTCAACAAAAAAAAGATGTCATCATCACCAAGTATTAATGAAAATGAAAAGAAATATTACAAGAAGACAAACTCAAATGACCCAGCAACCAAAGAACCAAAAATCCAGACACAGAAAAATGTAATGCCAAATTTTTAATGAAGAAAAGTACCGTACCTGCACTGGTGGAAAACTAACTTTACCGATATGATCTTCTCCTGTGAAACCAAAAATGCCTACAGCCTGATTATAAGTCACACGCTTTGCAACCTGTACCATATTCCTATAGAAGGCACTGGAGAGGAAAATTCTCATCAAGGGACGCAAACCCAAAAAAATAGAGAATGGACTTCAGAAAAAACAGCACATGTACTACACACAAATATTTGTACGAATGTATATCAAAGCAAAATTTGAATGTCAAGGGTGTAAGCTGATGCAGATTTACTCTAGAAGAAAGAAAAATGATGAGGTGAATTTCGTAGGAGTAAAAGAGGGAATAAAGCTAGATCACTTTTTCTTCTTCTTTGCCTTCTTCTTCTTCTTTATTGGTTTTGATTGCATAACATACAACCAGTAAGAGTTCCACCAGAACAATAATTTTGTTTTTTTAATCCAAGAAAAAATTTATTAGAAAGAGAAGAATTCATGCCTAACAAGTTAAAATTACTAAACAAGGAGTCTGATTTTTTACACACACACATTATGAGAATGTCAGTTTACAATATATATACATCATACCTACATCTTAATTTCTAAGCCTTTCATTCAATGAGTTCCTTCCCCAAATCACAGACGCACAAAAGGAGTGTCACCCTAAATTATAAGCACTTTTCACTATCATTTCCAACAATAAGAAAAAACAAATTCCCTAAATAGGAAAGGTGCTGACCTATGCTATTCTAACTATTCAGATACAACTACAATGTTGGAAGGAAATATCCAGATCTCATTGAAATTGGGTTTTGGTCTCTTTTTCATCTTTAATTTGTCTTTTCTCTTTTTTATATCAACCATATTCAAGTTGTGTCTGGAGCATTTCTGATAATATATATATATTCCCATATGGATTAAAGTGCGTCAAACATGTGATGTCATGTGTTGTCACAGCAAATGTTTCCAAATTTCAACACACCCCAAAACAGGTGCACTGCTTCATAGATTTCAAGTATGATACTATTTAATAGGGGGCACATTGCTTTTGAACTTGATTATGGCAAGTAATGCAACTAGACACTTTTTATGAGCAGATGCATCACCTATTGAAGAAATTGTACAAAATACTACTAATCAATGGCAGCTATCTTCATTTAATAAAGAAAATTGCATCCTTGAGAGTCAGAGTAATTGTAATTTGGTAAACCAATAAATTTACTACACTTCATAATACTACATGTGCCTAAGTTTAAAGGTCATGGTTTGTTCTTTATTTTTAGAGAAAGATATCAAGATTAACCATGTAGCAAAATGTATGAAAACCTTTTCATTTCAGGTAATGTAGAAAATACTAGTCTCCTATGAAATTCAGCTGCACATTATAGCCAGATTTCCAGTAACGTATAACATACCTCTTATGATTCTGAAACTTTAGCTGATCCAGAATTCTATGAAACATATAAGGAATAGGAATAGAAAGGTGTACTTGAGATTATACTTCTAGGACAAACCTGCATTCATGTCTCACTCACCCGCCAACAAAATCAAAGTCAGAGAAGATGAATGTTTTTGCAACATCAAAACCGCAAGCAATAATATCTTTAGCATTTTCTCGCGCTAGTCTTTGGCTCTCTTCTATAGTGAGATTTTTCCACAAGAACTTCTCATCATCAGTGAGTTGTATAACCAGAGGAACCTTAAAGACATCTTGCAAATACCTATTGCCAATTCCCACTAGGTTAGCATGCATTAAGTACTGATTTACAATCTCTCATTTCCTTTTCAGCATAGTATCTTAGGAAACTGAGAAGAACTAAATTACTCTTTTTTACCATTAAGTGGCATATTATACATGCGAAGTGTTACTTACTTAGTGAACATAAATGGAACTAAATGCCCCAAATGTAAAGCCTCTGAAGACGGTCCTCGCCCTGTATACAAGTAGAACTTTTCTCCCCGTCCGTATGCATCCAAAATTTCATTGAAGTCACTGTCTCCATATAGTAATGAAAGTTATATAGAGAGTACACACATTCATTTAACCACTGTACATTCATCAAGGAGAACAACAATCAAAGAGAAAGAGAAAGAACGGTTACCGATGCGCAAAGAAAACACCGCGACGGAGGAAGACGTGAGGTGGACGAGAAGTAAGGCGCTCAACCCTTTGAATTTGAGATTGGTCGAGCCTTTGGCAACCAAAGCGATCAATGAGCTTGTCATAGTCGATCTTGCCTCCGTCTTTAGCTGAAACTTCCCATGGATTCACCACTTGCTCCTCTTCCTTATCTACTACTTTAACTCCTGCCTCTCTCTCCTCTGTCTGATCCATAGACACTTTCTACTCTTCCTCTTCGACAGCTGCTACAGCTTCTTCAGTTGCTGGTGTCGGCGACGGAGAAGTATAGGGGAGGAAATGGGTCGGGCTTGCTTATTTTGCTCTGCCTCGTCCCTCCCTCTTCGCGTCTATAGCTAGGCTGATTTGTCCCAGAGAGAAGAGTAAGGCCCCTCTGCGTTTTCCGCTTTTTTGTTTTTTTTTTTTCTCCCACTCTCTCTCTTTTTTTGTTCCCTTTCCTTAGCATATATTAAAAAATGATTTATAAAAAAGTTTAAAATCTATATCAACTATATAAATCAAGGAAAATTTTGACTATAAATTTATATGTGCCAATATTTACGGTAAAGGAAAATAAAAATAAATTATAAGAAAAAAATTAATTAACTATAATATTCACATAAAGAAAGTATTTTTTAATTTTTTCTTCTTTTTCTTCTTCCAACTTGTGGCCATTGGGAGAAAACTTCAAGCTAACAAGAAAATACAATGAAAATTTTTTCTCACAAACAAAACAAGGTTGATGATCATTATTAGAACCCAAGCACTTGTATTAAACTCCAACAAGATGATGCCAAAATGGTTAATCACTCTAAATAGTAGGTTGTAACGTTCCCAAAAGAATATACAAATTTAAATAAATCCTCATCAATAAATTGAAAAAAAATAATTCTTATTCAACTTGTAAAAATAGGCATATAAAAAGGATGTATTTAAAGACTTAAGAGAACCTCCTAGAACATTAAGAAAAAGGAAATAAAATCTAAGCTAAACCTGAACCTATATCTTAAAGACTAAGGACACAAATTTTGGAAACTAATTATCACTCAATAATAAATAAGAAGATTGTGGAACCTTCTTACTTACTCTTGAAGAACAAAACACATACTACATAGGAAACATATTGATCTAAGACCTTCCTAAATGATAAAAATGCAAAGTAAAATTCACAAACTAAAACCATGCCTAAATTATGAGCTATTTATGACTTAAATAATCATAATGGACCTAGACTTTTGTTAGGTTAGTTGGTCACCCAATAGAGGAATGAATTGGGTGATACAAGATTTTCACCTTTTTTTATGAACAACCCAATTTTACCAAGAGATGCAGTAGAACAAGAATAAACATATATTCGTAAGTTAGGCAATTGAAGAGAGAAGATGAAGAGCAATATACAAAGATTTATACTAGTTCAGTCCAACCACTTGACCTACGTCCAGTTTTCAAGTTACCACATGAAATTTTTCACTATATTCCACAAGTGTGATTCGAGCACTTGTAAATTATCAGTACATTCCACAAGTTTCAGTGGGCACTTGTGAAGCCACTCTCCACACACCCTTAAAAAGATGTATAATTTCCTTAATGTTTCTTCACACTAAGATTCTACTAAAAAATTGTATAAAGAATGATTATAGAATTGAAACTCTTTTTAAGAATGAGTAATACGTTGAAGCTCACTCTAATAAGGTAGGTATAGTTTTGAATGCTAACACAGAAATATTTTATATATTGTAATAGTATTTTGACACAAAACCTACTTAAATTCATTACCCATAAGTCCAAATGAGATTCTATTTATAAATTTGTGGTTTAACTAGTCATTAAACACAAGAATTATTTGTTAGACATAAGTTCTAGCCATTACTCTGCAAAATAGTCATTCAACGACCGCATTAAATATGTTTAACACATCAATATTCAAACTATGAGACTCAATAGATGAATTTCGCAAAGTTAGAATAGTTATATGTTTAACATTGAACCTTGAAATTTGAATTTCAGCAGGCAAAATTCGAATTTCGAGCTATGATAATAATTTCAAAGTTAACTCGAGACTTGAACATTCAAACTTCCATATTGAAAGTGCGTTTGTTGGATTTGAATAATTGCTTCAAGTTTTTATAATGCGCTTCAAAATTCGAATTTTAGATATCAAAATTCGAATTTCATAGATTGAAATTCATTTATCAGAGACATATTCAACATGACGCAAAAGTTATCACTTTGAAGTTTGTATTTTGAAGCTCAAAGTTCATTTGTTAGAGATTATGACTTTAAACTTTACCAATAGTCGAATTTCAACTAAGTTTCATGTGCATTTTGCACACTTTTACTAACAATACTTAGTTCGAAATTCAAATTTCACAATCAAAATTCATCTATCAGAGATGAAAACTCTATAATTTCAAATTTCAATAAGCAAAGTACAAATTTTGCACAAAATAAATATGAATCATAAGTAAAATTTTCATGTTAACCTAGAATGTTAAAATTTAATAAGTTTAAACTCAGGCTAACATTCAGATTTATTTAATTTAACCATTTAAGACATATGGTAATAAGATTAAGTAAATTTGAAAGATTAAATCACTTCAAGATCTAAGTGAAAATAACATATACATAATAGCTAGGTCTTTAAAAGTTAAGCTCTACTTTTCTTGATTATTCTCATTTTTTGTATGCTCTCTTTTGATCTTTCATTCTTAAACAGTCTTTCTTTTCGTTTTTTTTTAAGTGAGACATGATGTTGATTTTCCTTTCTTTGTTCCAATGCTCACTCTTCTTGTTTAAACAATCCTACATTTAATGTATTACACTTACAAACTAAGTAGTTAGTCTAATTTATATATCCAACCTGTATTATAAAGTATAAAAGCACGGTGGATATATTAGTACATAACATGATATATATTTTATAAATACAATTATGTTAGCAAGGCTGACTTCCTAAGAGGGGGTGAATTGTGAAGATTGAAATTTTTGTCCAGTTCTCAAGGCAACTCTTGAGATTTTTCTACTATACAGCAAGAATTCAACGGGATTCTTCCCAATGCCACAGTACAACGAGTGTGCTCTGTTTCTGGAGCTTTCTCAATCTCTCTAAGCACTTCTACAATGTGCTCCCCAATCCCCTTGTGATTTCCCCTCACAAGTAAATATATCTTCCAGATGAAGAGTAGATTATTTACAAAGATATAACTCTCTTGAATAGAGTAGATATGAAGGCTGAAGTACAGATATTGAAGTTAAGAGGGTAAAAGCTTTTTTGAGAAATTGATTTGGCAGAGATTCAATATATAAGTTTTATTTGTTACCCACAACTTCAAATGATGTTATATTTATAGATTTTGGTCTCAAATGTCCGTTAGATACAAAATCTATCCGTTGGGAAAGTTATCCAACGGTTACTCTGCTATCCGTTTACCAACCGCATTTAATGTTTCTGACATACTGAAATTTGAATTTTGGTTGGCCAACAGACGAATTTTGAAGGAACCGAAGGTTAAAGCTTTCAATGTTACAGCACAAAGTTCGTCTGTTCATAAAGTGAAATTCGAATTTTGAAACTTACAAAACATTTTCACAATGTGACATACGAATTTTCAAGAAGAAAGTTTTTCGGTTAAGTGTGAACAGTGTTTTCAATTTTCTACAGTGCCTTCGAAATTTGAATTTTGGAAGCCCAAAATTCGTCTGTCTGTAGAACGTTCAAAGAGGCACAGTAGTTCACTTTCTTCGAAATTCGAATTTTGAAGTAGTGAAGTTCGTCTGTCAGAGAGATTCTTTTCAGGCTAACTTCAACATTCGAAATTACAAAGCTCTGTCATTCGTATGTCAATATTTCATTCCAACAGACTCACAAACTTAGCTTTTGAAATTCGAATTTTAATGTTCAAAGTTAGTCTGACAGAAAATAGTTTTGAAACTTAAATTATTCTTGATCTCAGATGAACTTTAACATTATTTCAGACGAATTTCTTTCATTTTCATAAGTTCTGATTTGTCTGAAATTCGAATTTTGAAGACTCAAAGTTCGTCTGTTTCAAAGAAGCTCCTTTCAGACTTATATGAAAATTCGAATGTTGGAAAGTCAAAGTTCGTCTGTCAGAGAGCATTTTTCAAACTCAATTTCATCTTGATTTCAGATTAGCTTCAACATTATGTCAGACGAATTTCTTTGGTTTTCACAAACTGCATTTTATCTTAAATTCGAATTTTGAGGATGTGAAGTTCGTCTGTCAGTGAGAAGCTTCTTTCAGTCTTTGATGAAAATTTGAATTTTGGATAATCAAAATTCGTCTGACAGAGAGACAACTCTTTAGACTTATTCAGTTTTGACTCGAAATTCGAATTTCCAAAGGCAAAGTTCGAATTTCCAATATGACAGTTCATTTTAAACTTTCAAACTTCGTCTGTTTATGGGTATTTTTCAAATAAGTCAAGATTTAACACATAATCAAGGTTTAAAAACATCTTTTCTTAAAATAAAAAACTTTTACCCTCATTTGAACATAACAAAAGATCCTACTGAAGATCTAGCAGCTAATACTCAGAAATTTTTCACTTGAAGCACTTTGATCTCCTTTGATATCTTCAATCCAAGCTTTTGAATGTTAGTTTGGAATCATCAAAACTCTTGATTCAACATTCTCCCCCTTTTTGATGATGACAAAATAACTTACAAACTGGATTAGTACTTGGATTTGCTTTTACAAGCTCCCCTTCAACATATGCATTATGTTTCAAAAGATATCATATACAGCAGATCAAGTGAAGATATTCAAAGAGTAATATGCACAAAACATTGCAACAAAGAAATCCATTCATTTAATCAAGAGTTGCTATACAAGAGCCAAATTAATCAAACTTCCAATATTCAAACATTCAAAACAGCAACAGAAACACAAAACACTACAAGAGGACACAAGCCTAATTTCTAAGCAAATCTTCAATCATTTCTTCTTGGGCTTGGTCTTCTTGCTATACGTTTTCCCTTTCCCAGATTGCTCAGCAGCAGCAGACTTTCCAGTTTGCCCAGTCTTCTCCCCCTTTTTGGCATCATCAGGAAGGCCAACAAAATCAGCAGGAGGAGAGATCTGAGAAACAGGAATAGCTTGAAGTGGGACAGGAGCAAAAGGGATTTCTGGTTCCACAGGAGACTCAGTGCTTGGTTCCTCATCAGAGATTTCCAGAAGTTCTTACATTGCCTGCCTGGAAAGAGCTAACTGAGCTCTCTGTTCCTCTGAAAGCCCATAAGCAACAAAAGAGGAAGTGGTTGGTTCATCAGGACGAAACATTTCCTCAAGCCTTCTTCTTTGTTCTTGCAGGAGAGCATTGTGAGCAATGGCCTCATAATCAACAACAGGCACAATGCTTCTCTCTTCATTGCTTGCTCCCTCCGGCATAGAAGAGGTTGAGATAGCTGCAACCAGTCTTTCAACTTGCTCAGATTCTTGAATAGACAGAATTGAATCCTGAGCATCTTCTTGCATAAGCTCATGAGGGCTTGCTCCTTGAAGTCCTTCTTCTTCCAATCCATAGTCCAAGGGTGGACCAGGACTTGGTGTCCTCATTGTATCAGCACCATCTATATCATCATCATGGTCAGATGAGGCAATCTCGAAGAGGCTTGGAGGCTCAGGAGTTGGAGAGTGGATAGGCACAGATGACCCTGGTTGAGGTGGAGCTGAAGTGGCAGGAATTGCACTTCTGATCTCTTCATAAGCATCAGCCACCACCTTCATGTTTACAGCCAACTGTTGGATCTGATCTTGCAGATGAGCAAATTTAGCATTTTGCTCATCTCTGATGCTGAGGATGAGTGTAGACAGGCTGTCATACAACTCAGTGATCTTGGTTGGCTTGGCCCGTGAGGAGGGAGTGGAAGGAATGTGAGTGGGCTTTGAGGGAGATGGGATAGGCATAGAGGGCTGAGTGGTAGGTCTGGCAGGAGCCTCAGAAGTACCCTCTTGCTGTAGGGAGGCACTTTCAACAAAGAAGAGATCTTCAGTTCTTCCTGCTCCCTTTCCAACCCATCTTCCTTCATCTCTTTCAATGCCCATCCTCTGCAGTTCTTCCTCCTTGAATATTTCAGTGGGCTTGCCCTTCCCTTTCTCAATATGCTGAATTCTGGCATACTGCAGAATTCTGGAGATGATAGCAGCATAGGGAAGTGTTGAGTCCTTCCTCTGATCTCTAGCCTTGATCATGCTTTGGAGTATGATGTGTCCCATGTTGATCAGCTTTCCACGCATGATTGCAGCCATGACATGTGCCTCTGCCCTTGTTATCAGATTGAAGCTGCCTCCTTTGTTGAATATAATCCTGGACACTACGTAGTGCAGGATTCTCACTTGAACACCGAGGTCTGTGGGCTTCAACAGGTTTATGGATGGCCAATTTTCCCTCCTTCTGAACAATGTGCTCAGAATAGTACTCTCCTTATAGTTCAGAGAGGGACCACCTTCTTCATCAGCCATATTTGCCTCATCCATGTACCCAAAGGTATTGATATCAATCTTGAGTCCATCTTGCCCAGGTATCTCCAGCACCTCATTGAATGTCTCATCAGTAAGCCAAATGGTCCTAGACCTTAGATTGATTGCCCACTTTTTCTTCTTACTGTTGTATTTTAAAGAAGCGTACCATGACTTCACCACCTCATCATCATATCTTTCTAATACTTCCAACAGATTCTTGTATCTCATCATCCATATACCAGCATCAAAATTATTTGAGATCAAGAAATCTTCCACATTTACACAATGTGGCTTAATTACCTTCTTGTTGGCAAATTTGGTGGAGAATTCTTCTTGAATCTGTGGAGTGCTCCATAATGGCAGTGTGGTAAGCTCGTACTCTCCAGATTGAGTACTGAAGGATGAAGTGGAAGCAACAGCAGCAGCTTCTGAAGAAAATGGAACCGAAGGGTCTGCACTTTTCGGTGAGGAGGATCCAGCTTTCTGAGAATCTGCTTTGGATGCAGTCTTTTGGCATTTGGTGGGAGTTGCCTTACTGGATTCAGCTTTTCTCTTTGATTTTTCTCCTTCCTTCGAGGCATATTGTGATTTAACATTCCTCTTTGGTCGGGTTTCTGCCTTCCCAGCATCAGGATTTTTGACTCTTGCCATTTTTCGGACGAATGTTGCAGAATGTGGCTTAGAATGGGTTTAAAGGATGTGAAAGGAAGTTTAATCGGTGGGAAATGGCAGTTTTTGGTCAGAATTGAAGGGACTTGATGAGAGAATTGAAACAGACTCAGAGGAGTTAAGAATAGAGTTGCGTCTGTTCAAGAGAAAACCGTCGGATTTAACGTAAGTAACCGTCTGACAGACGAATTTTGAGAGGTCAAAATTTGAATTTCGGGCAGTTACAAGTTAAACCGCTCAGCAAAGCTTACTGACAGATGAATTTTCTTCTGAAAGTTCGTCTGACAGTGGCTTGGATTAAGCAATACAAGCACAACAGACGAATTTTGTACCAACAAAGTTCGAATGTTAAAGAGAAAACAGTAGGCAACAGACAAGACATCAACCAATAGACGAATTAAGCAAGCAGAACTTCATCTTTCAAGCATTCAACATGAAGAACATGATTCAACAGACAAATTTTGAACTGAAAATTCGCATTTTTCAACTTTTGTAAAGGTTGTCCAACATTCGTATTTTAAGAAGTGATAATTCGTACAACAGTGATGGACAAACATAACTTTGAAATTTTTGTTTTTGAAAATTTGAACTTCAAAGATCCAACAGACGAATTTTGAGGCATCACCGAGAACTGTTCCAAGGCTAATAGGCCGGAGTTCGTCTGTTGGTAAACTAAAATTCGAATGTTAATCATGTTGACTAGTTCAAAAACACAGTTTATGAGGCAAAATACGTCTAACACACATTAAAATTCGAATTTCATTTTATAAAAACTTACAGAATGGATCCAGAACTCAGAATTTTCATCATTTACTTCACTTTCTGGTTGTTCTATTCTGATGTGCTCCAATCTTCAAGTTTATTGCCATTGAATCTTGTAAGGAGCACCTGTAGCTTAAATTAAACATACTCCGATGCTAAAGTTAGAATTAATCTTAAAGTTGAAACCTTTGAAAACAAGATTGCACAAGAATAACTTACAGTTCACTGGGATTTACCATACCCAAGTCTCTCCTTATTTTGCAATGCTTGTCTTCTGATAGAGGCTTTGTGAGTATATCAACAACTTGATTCTCTGTTGGGATGTACTCCAGCTTAACTTCTCCTTTCAGAACATGATCCCTTATGAAGTGGTGCCTAACTTCAATATGTTTCTTCCTTGAATGCATGACAGGATTCTTGGTGATATTTATGGCACTTTGGTTGTCACACATGATTGGTATCTCTTTCATTTTAACCTCAAGATCTTCAAGCTGCTGCTTCATCCAGATGACTTGGGCACAACAGCTTCCAGCTGCAACATACTCAGCTTCTGCAGTGGATAGGGCCACACTGTTTTGCTTTTTGCTGAACCATGAAACCAGGGATCCTCCAAGAAACTGATAAGTTCCACTTGTGCTTTTTCTGTCAGTTTTGGATCCTGCAAAATCAGCATCAGTGTATCCTTTGAGATCTTCTCCATTTCCCTTTGGATACCAGAGACCCATCTGTGATGTTCCAATAAGATATTTGAAAATTCTCTTTACAGCTGTTGCATGGGTTTCCTTGGGACATGATTGGAACCTTGCACACATACAGACACTGAACATAATGTCAGGTCTGCTGGCAGTTAAGTACATCAGGGATCCAATCATTCTCCTGTACTGAGTAATGTCAAACATCTTCCCATTCTCATCCATGTCTAGTTTGGTTGCAGTAGCTATAGGTGTTCCCATTGGCTTGGCATTCTCCATTCCAAACTTCTTTAGCAGCTCCTTTAGATACTTGGATTGACTGAGAAAGATACCATCATCAAGCTGTCTGATTTGCAGTCCAAGGAAGAAGTTAAGTTCACCCATCATGGACATCTCGAATTCTCCCTACATTAACTCAGAAAATTTCTTGCAAAGAGTTTCATTAGTAGCACCGAAAATAATATCATCAACATAGATTTGAACAATTAGTAAATCTTGATTTTCTTTCTTAGTGAATAAAGTTGTGTCAACTTTGCCTCTATTGAACCCCTTTTCAATTAGAAAATTGCTCAGTCTCTCATACCATGCTCTAGGGGCTTGTTTTAAACCATAAATAGCTTTCTTCAGTTTATAAACATGGTTTAGTTTTGTAGAATCCTTAAAACCTGGAGGTTGATCTACATAAACTTCTTCCATGATATATCCATTTAGATGGCACTCTTTACATCCATTTGATATAGTAAAATATTTTTCATGCATGCATATGCTAGCAGTATTCTTATAGCTTCTAATCTAGCTACTGGTGGAAAGGTTTATTCAAAATCAATACCTTCTTCCTGATTATACCCTTTAGCAACCAATCTAGCCTTGTTTCTTATTATTGTTCCAGATTCATCAAGTTTATTTCTAAAAACCCATTTGGTACCAATGACAGGATGATTTTTGGGCCTAGGCACTAAATCCCAAACATGATTTCTTTCAAACTGATTTAGTTCATCTTGCATAGCTAAAATCCAGTAATCATCAGTTAAGGCTTCTTCAGCACATTTAGGTTCAATTTGAGAAATGAAAGCGCAGTTGAGCATTTGATCCCTTAACTGTTTTATGGTTTTGACTCTCTCTTGAACATTTCCTATTACTTGATCAACAGGATGATTCCTTTGATATCTCCAAGCTCTAGGGAGTTCTTGAGATGTTTCTTCATTAATTTCTTCATCAAACTCTTGCTCCTGGATATCTTCCTCTGTGTTAACAGATTCATATATCTTTGGAGGTTCAGTTTTACTTTTATCAGAAATGCCCAGTTTTTCAAAGTTAAAAGCAAGATCATCCTCATTGGTAACATGTTTTGAAACAGTTTCATTTTCAATGAAAACCACATGCACAGATTTTTCTACCACATTTGATCTTTTATTATAAACTCTATATGCCTTACTCCTATTAGAATAGCCCAGAAATATACCTTCATCGGATTTGGCATCAAACTTACCCAGATTTTCTTTCCCATTATTGTGAATGAAGCCTTTGCATCCGAACACATGGAGATGGGACAGATTTGGCTTTCTTTCCTTGTAAAAGCTCGTATGGAGTCTTCCCAAGGATTGGTCTAATGTAGACTCTATTTATGATGTAGCTTGTTGTATTCACTGTATAAGCCCAAAACACTTGAGAGAGTTCCTTTTCATTCAGCATAACTCTGGCCATTTCTCCAATAGTTCTGTTCTTCCTTTCTACTACCCCATTCTGTTGAGGGGTCGTTGGAGCTGAGAAGTTGTGGTCAATCCCATGCTCATTGTAGTATTCCAGGAAGTATGCATTTTCGAACTCTCCTCCATGATCTGACCTGATTGACACAATAGAAATACCTTTCTCATTTTGCACTTTCTTAGCTAAGGTTACAAATGCATCAACGGTATCACTTTTAGAGGAAAGAAATAATGTCCAAGTGAATCTAGAATAGTCATCTACAATTACAAGCACATACAGGTTACCACCAAGACTTTTCACCCTAGATGGTCCAATTAAGTCCATATGCAGCAATTCAAGTGGTCTAGTTATGGTAACTACATTTTTAGATTTAAAAGATGATTTATTTTGTTTTGCTCTTATGCATGCATCACATTCTTCGTCCTTTTCAAAAGATATTTTTGGCAGGCCAGTCACTAGCTCATTCTTGATCAGTTTAGACAATTGATTCATGTTAACATGAGCTAATCTCCTATGCCATAACCAACTATCATTATCCTGGCTAATTAGACATACAGAATCCAAGGGAGGAAGTTCATCAAGATCAATAGTATAACAATTACCATTTGTTGCTTTTCTTATCTTTGAGACAGACCTGCAAAACAATGTTTATATTTTCCTTTTAGGTATCCAAATTTGCTTGGGTCCTTTTTGGTCAGTAGATTTTTTTCTAGATGAAGATGCAACTTTGGGAGCCCATTCAAGTTTCCTGCCAAGTCTTTTTTTTTTTTTAATGCACAAGAACTGGAAATATGTCCCTTTTTGTTACAGAAATGATAGGTAGTGAAGGGACTGCTAGATTGAGTGGTAGGAAGAAAACAATGCAGATAATACTTTTGTCTTGTATGCTTTGGTTGATTATATGTTTCAATGCAAGATGACATGTAATCTTTCTTTCTGTTGCTCTCAGCATGCACAAAATGTCTCATGTATGCATTCTGGTTTTTCTTCCTAATCTTTTCCTTGACAGCACATGGATCATAGCCAAGACCAGCTTTTCCTTGTGATATTCTTTGGCTCCCCATCAAGGCAAACAACATATCTTTTCCTCTAGTGAGCCTAGACATGCTTTTTACTAAGTAATCATTAGTTTGCTTGAGTTCAATGCATGAAGTACAGCAAACAGATTTAGCAGTAGGTAGAGAGGTGATTTCAGAAATATTGCTTTGAGATTCCAGTTTATTAATCTTTCTCTTTGCTAGTTTTAGTTCTTTAACAACTTTAATAAACTCATCATGAAGCTCATGAAATGCATCAAGTAGCTAAGAATAGGAAGGTTCAGATTCATATACCTCTTCCTCCTGATCACTGCTGCATGAGGGTTCGGCTTCTTCAGAAGCAAGTGCCATCAGGCAGATGTTGGCAATCTCATCCTCATCCTCTTCCTCCTCATCTGAGCTGTTGCCCCATATTGATGAGATGTAGGCTTTCTTCTTCTTCCCTTTATCAGCAGCTTTCTTATCCTTTTCTTGCTTTTTGAGGAATTGAGGACAATCTCATTTGATGTGTCCCTACTTCTTGCATTCATAGCAAGTCACAGGCTCTTTTCCCTCTCTCTTGCTTTCACCAGCTGCTCCATTCTTGAAGAATTTCTTGTTCTTCTTCTTGTTGTAGAATCTTCCGAATTTTCTGACCATCATAGCCAGAGTTTCTTCATCCAGCTCATCTCCTTCATCAGATTCTTCTTCCTTTTCATCAGCAGCTTTGAGGGCAAGGCCTTTCTTCTTTCTGTCCAGCCCAGCTTCCTTGAGAGCTTTGATTTTTCCTTCATACTCCTCAAGGCTGCCAAAGAGAGCTATGACAGAGGCCATTGATTCTCCTCTGGCTTCCTCTATTGCTGTCACCTTGGGCTGCCATTCCAGAGGGAGAGCTCTGAGTATCTTTCTTACTTTTTCAGACTGAGTGTATTCCTTTCCCAGGCTCTTCAATTGATTCACAATGAGAGTGAATCTCTTTTGGAGCTCCTTTACAGTTTCTCCTTTAGCCATTCTGAAGCTTTCATACTCTCCAATGCATGTGTTCAGTCTGTTTTCCCTGACCCTAGTTGTTCCTTCATGTGCAATCTACAGAGTGTCCCACATCGCTTTTGCAGTGGAGCATTGTGAGACTCTGTAGAATTCGTCCTGATTCAGGGCACTGACTAAACAATGCTTTGCTTTGAAATTTAGCAGGACTCTCCTTCTGTCTTCCTCATTCCACTCTGCTTCTAGCTTCTCTTTGTGTCTTCCATCTTCAGTTACAGTCATTGGGATAAAATCTCCTTTCTCAATGACTGACCATATATCAAGATCAATTGATTGGAGGTAAATCTGCATCCTCATCTTCCAGTACCCATAATGTTCTCCACTGAAGCTTGGTGGTCTATTAGTGTTGTTCCCTTCAGGAAGTATGCTTTCTCCAAAGCCAGCCATCTTAATTCCCGGACTGTGAGATCCTTTGAATGGGAATCCGGGCTCTGATACCACTTGTTAGCAAGGCTGACTTCCTAAGAGGGGAGTGAATTGGGAAGATTGAAATTTTTGTCCAGTCCTCAAGGCAACTCTTGAGATTTTTCCACTATACAGCAAGAATTCAACGGGCTTCTTGCTAATGCCACAGTACAATGAGTGTGCTCTGTTTCTGGAGCTTTCTCAATCTCTCTAAGCACTTCTACAATGTGCTCCCCAATCCCCTTGTGATTTCCCCTCACAAGTAAATCTATCTTCCAGATGAAGAGTAGATTATTTACAAAGATATAACTCTCTTGAATAGAGTAGATATGAAGGCTGAAGTACATATATTGAAGTTAAGAGGGTAAAAGCTTTTTTGAGAAATTGATTTGGCAGATATTCAGTATATAAGTTTTATTTGTTACCCACAACTTCAAATGATGTTATATTTATAGATTTTGTTCTCAAATGTCCGTTAGAGACAAAATCTATCCATTGGGAAAGTTATCCAATGGTTACTCTGAAAAACTATCTGTTTACCAACCGCATTTAATGTTTCTGACATACTGAAATTTGAATTTTGGTTGGCCAACAGACGAATTTTGAAGGAACCGAAGGTTAAAGCTTTCAACGTTACAGCACGAAGTTCGTCTGTTCATGAAGTGAAATTCGAATTTTGAAACTTACAAAACATTTTCACAATGTGACATACGAATTTTCAAGAAGAAAGCTTTTCGGTTAAGTGTGAACAGTGTTTTCAATTTTCTACAATGCCTTTGAAATTCGAATTTTGGAAGCCCAAAATTCGTCTGTCTGTAGAACGTTCAAAGAGGCACAGTAGTTCACTTTCTTCAAAATTCGAATTTTGAAGTAGTGAAGTTCGTCTGTCAGAGAGATTCTTTTCAGACTAACTTCAACATTCGAAGTTATAAAGCCCTGTCATTCGTATGTCAATATTTCATTCCAACAGACTCACAAACTTAGCTTCTGAAATTCGAATTTTAATGTTCAAAGTTCGTCTGACAGAAAACAGTTTTGAAACTTAAATTATTCTTAATCTCAGATGAACTTTAACATTATTTCAGACGAATTTCTTTCATTTTCATAAGTTCTGATTTGTCTGAAATTCGAATTTTGAAGACTCAAAGTTCGTCTGTTTCAAAGAAGCTCCTTTCAGACTTATATGAAAATTCGAATGTTGGAAAGTCAAAGTTCATCTGTCAGAGAGCATTTTTCAAACTCAATTTCATCTTGATTTCAGATTAGCTTCAACATTATGTCAGACGAATTTCTTTGGTTTTCACAAACTGCATTTTATCTGAAATTCGAATTTTGAGGATGTGAAGTTTGTCTGTCAGTGAGAAGCTTCTTTCAGTCTTTGATGGAAATTCGAATTTTGGATAATCAAAATTCGTCTGACAGAGAGACAACTCTTCAGGCTTATTCAGTTTTGACTCGAAATTCGAATTTCTAAAGGCAAAGTTCGAATTTCCAATATGACAGTTCATTTTAAACTTTCAAACTTCGTCTGTTTGTGGGTATTTTTCAAATAAGTCAACATTTAACACACAATCAAGGTTTAAAAACATCTTTTCTTAAAATAAAAAACTTTTACCCTCATTTGAACATAACAAAAGATCATACTGAAGATCTAGCAGCTAATACTCAGAAATTCTTCACTTGAAGCACTTTGATCTCCTTTGATATCTTCAATCCAAGCTTTTGGATATTAGTTTGGAATCATCAAAACTCTTGATTCAACAAATTAAACACATCTTAATACCCATTTAACTTCTTTTAGGAACAACATATATGTTAGACATATATGATGCATTTATTTCTTATTACACTATATTTACTATCATCAAAACTTAAATTATATTAAACCTAATAATCTTCCCCTTTTTGATGATAACAAATTACTAGTGAAAAATATGCTTAATGATAATCAGCAAATGTGATGCGGTTCATTTTAGATAATTCCAAATTAAGCATATGCATATTTTTCACACAACTTTAAGATAATACTTTGGGTCCTTGGAAATATAATTAGGAACCCAACAAATAGACATTGATTACACCTAAATATTGGGCTTAATTATTGCAAGAAAATTAAACCCAAAATCACAATTAAAACCCTAAACACTCACAAATGGGCTTATTAATATTAATAGGTTTTGCCTAATTAACAATCAAATAAGCCAATCACAACAAAACACAATTAAGCCCAAAATAATACATAAGACATTAAGTTCATGGGCTATATGAATGATGTAATTTTTTTTTTCTCAAGAAGGATCTTCAATCTCAATGCCATGTTAGGCTTGGTTTTCTTCCAATTGGACTTCTAACATGATGCTTAGTCTCCTTGGACCATTGGGAGACCCTATATGCATAATGGAAGACAACTTGCTCATTCTTGACTTGAGCACTTCATCTTGCATCTTGAACCATAGAAGCAAATCACACCTGAAGACTTGGCATGTAAGGTCGGACTTGGACAAGGAAACGTCATCATCTTCACAAGTTCTACAATGAATAGATGCATTTTAGGCATGGTAATACTTCTTGAATCTTCAACCAAATATGATGAACTCCATGAATAGTTAGAGATCATCTTTATGCCTCCCAAATCTCCACCACATCCAATATATTATTTAGTGCACTAAGGGCCCATTTGGTAAGTAGAACGATTTTTTATGAAATGGAAATAAGGATGGGAATGGAAATAAGAATGGGAGTGGGAATAGAAATAAACTTTAGATGTATGTTTAGTATGATAGGCAAAAAAAATTGGTGATAAAAAAATAATGCCAAAATAAAAAATCAGTCAAATGACTAAAATGTCCCTAGTCTCATGTTCTCTGTCCTCTTCCTCCTCCTTTGACAAGCACTCTCGTCTGAGATTCAAATTTATCATTGGTTAAAAAAAAATAAATTCAAGCCATAATCATGATCACAACAAATCCAAGCTATCATAATCAAATTTAAGCAAAAATAAAACAGATCTAAACAAAGAACAAAGTCATGGCATAATGAAAGCAATTGAGGCACTTGCCTTAGGCCCACAAAAAAAATATCTTTATACTTATTTATATGTATGTATGTATAATTATCTAATGTGTTGGAGACTTAAATGTGATTTGGGAATAACTACCAAGAATATTATTTAAATCTCAAAAATTTAAAAAAATGGATAAGGATAATATTTTCTATACATATTTTATTGATCTATTTTTTCTATTGAGAGTTGAATTGAATAATTTTTAAAATATGAAACCATTTTTAGTTTTTTATTTGAATCTAAAAATCTTAAAACTTTGGATGAAGATGAATTGAAAAAATTTTGTATTAATCTTGAAAAATTTGTTAATTTTTAGTGAACATTCTAATATTGATAGTCTCAATTTATTTTCAAAATTGAAAGTGCTAAGAAAAATGTTAACCAAATAAATTAATGCCAATTGAAGTATTAAACTAGATAAAAAAAATTATATTCATTTTCAAATGCATGAATTGCAAAATATGTGTATGCAAAATGTATGTAATGCAATTAACCTAGACTAGATGTAATGCTAATGACTTAATTTAACTAATGAGTTGGGGGGTTTTGAGTGCAAATAAAAAAGGGAAAATGAAATGACTAAGGAATGGAAATGCAAAACAAAGGAAATAGAATTACTTCTACCAAACAAAAAATATAAGAAACTAACAAGAGAATGGGATGAAAAGGGGAATGGAATGGTGAATCAACTATAGGCAACAAAAGATAATTGGGCCTATTCTCACTTAATTAAATGATTAATTATGCTTGGGAATTAATTAACTAAGTTAACTAACTAAATTTGGCCATTGACAATTCTAATCCAAATTCTAGATTCAATTAAGCTTAGTCAAACTAACACTCAATTAAACCAATTTAATTATGGCTAATTCAATTAATTAACTTAATTAATATATTGATTAAGCTATTGATTTAGACCTGGACATTAAGAAATAATTACCCAATTAAACCTAATCAGATAATTTAAGCACTAATTTTATCCACCTAACTTAATATCAACTAAATTCCATCAATAACCATTAATTTCACCTAATTAATACTAACCCAAGCTATAATTTCGAAATGTGCAGCTCTGTATAGACACAAGAACAAGCTCAAATCAACATTAATCAACCAAAATTAATGACTACAAATTAAGTCCAATAGATCTCAACAATCCAACATCATTATCGTTACAAATTCCCATCAAATTCAACCTAGAACCCCAAATCAAACTCAATGTAAATTAAAAGATAAAGATGATAGAACATCCCAAGCATCCATGGCAACTCCTAAGATCAAGGTCTAGCTCCTCCATGCCTCATACCATAACTGATTCACCAAAGCTCTCTACTCTTCTATTTGACCAAAATCAACACCAACAATCTTCTTGTATGTCATGGCCATGCTTGTGCAGGTGGGAGGATGATGAAAACTTCACTTGATGATGATGAAAATGGGAGAAACAGTAGCTCATACAACTAGAACTCAAGCCCCCATAATGTGTTGCAATCGGTCAAACAAGAAATGTGAGAAAATGGAAGAAATTGATGGAAGGATGATAGAGGAAGGTGTGGGAGTTGATTTAATTTGTGGGAATGGTGGGGAAATGGAGAAAAGTTGCAGAAATCAGTGGAGATGAGGTTTGGAAGTAATGAACATGAAGAACCCTAGGAGAGCCCTAAGAAAGATATGAAGAAAGAAGTGTTATATCTAAAAATGAGCTCTATCCAACTATTCTTGTGGAGGCTAGGTTTAGATCACTTAATGAGGGGCAATTTGGGAAGGGCAATGGGTATTTGTGAGGTGGACATGATGTGTCAAAATATGGCTGAATTGGATCTTAGGTGGAAAAAAAAATAAGGATAGAACAGGAGGTGAAAATAAGGTGGAAGAAAGAGAAGCCATTAAGGCTAAGGCGGAATTTTGAGGTAAAATAAACTAATGATGTGGAAAAGAATTGAGGGTGTAGATGGTGCCAATAAGCCTTAAGATATTCAGCAATAAGTCCACAAAGTATGTCCCATGACCTATTAAAAAATGTTTGAAAAATTAAAGACAAATGACAATGTAGCATAGGTAATATAATTCAATAAAAATTAGGTTTAACTTCATAATCAACATTTAACCATGACTAGCCCCTCATTAAATCATGAAATTAAGCTAAAAAATAAAGTAAATTATTATAAAAATAATGCAAAAAAAAGAAACTAAAAATCCTTATAAAATAGGGAGAAAACGAGATTTCAAGAAAAATGACCAAAATACCCTTGGTTCACCAAACCTTGACTCTTTCTAATTTCCAATGCTTAATAACTTTGGTCAACTTAAGTAACTAGAATTAGGGCTAATTAAGTGCTTAAGACAATGGTTTGGTGATTAAATCCAAAATCATTAAGGAAAATTATAATTAAATTTAAGTGCATTTCTAACTAAGAGTAAAATGATCTAGTGAAAAATGGTAGAAACAGTGGTTCAAAATGGGTTTAAAATGAATGAAAAACTAATTACATGAGGTGGTACAAATTTTTTGTAATATAATGGTGAGTATTCCTGCTTGTCTTGTGGGCAACTCGATTTCAATCCTCGGTAATGGCGTCAAAAATTGACAACCATGTCGCAAGGGTTGTATAATTTAATATTTTACTAAGATGCAAATAAATGATAGCAAGTGCCAAGTGCAACCTAGGTTGCTTCACTCTGGAGGTGACTACTGGGACCTATATGAGTCAAAGGTTTATTCTAAGCTAAACTAGTGATTTTATTGCAAAACTAAGATGCTTATGCAAGAATGTAGGTGACATGCACAACTAAATGCAATTTGAAATAACCTAAATAAAATGCAATTGATTTATGCTAATGTATATGAGAGTATATGAAAAAAAATGCAAAATATGTGTGTGCAACATATATGCAATGCAATTAATCTAGACTAGATGTAATGCTAATGACCGAACTTAACTAATGAGTTGGGGTTTTTGAATGCAAATAAAGAACGGAAAATGAAATTTTCCTTGCCCTTTTGAATCTTTGGGCCGCCTTTCTTTCCCTTTTTTTGGAACTTTTTGGCCTTCTTGGGCTTAGGCTTCAAATTTGAAGGATCTTCACCCTCAGTCAGGTACACTTGGTTGGAAGTTCTGTAAGCCTCCAGCCTTTCATTTTCAAGTTTCAAGTGTCTGGCCACATCATCAAAAGTGACGATACTTTCATTATGGGTCAGGTTTACCTTCATGTGTTCCCAATTGCAAGGGAGTAACCAAATCATAGCTTGCACTTATTGTTCATCTGAAAGCACATGCCCCGTTGACTTTAGCTCTCTAATCATGTTTGACATCTCTCTTCAATGCTGCCTTATAGGAGTATTTGGCCGCAGCTTTTATGTGTCAAACTTGATTGTGAGCCTTCAAAGCTTGGTTACTAAAGTTCCAACAAACTTGTCTTTGAGTGTGATTCACATAGATTAAGCAGTAGGAAACCTCTCAAACTCGCACATAAAATCATGCAATGCTATTCTTTGTTTTCTAGGCTTTATAAGCCTCTCTATCCCTTATGTGCTGGGTCGTATTACTTGGTTCTAGCTCTACCATCATAGTTGTCAATGGGTTGATGACAACTTGTTCCTTTAATATGTAGGATATCTTACAATGCCAAATATTCCCGTTGCCCCTATTTAGTTAATTGCCCTTATTCAATTCAGTGATTATATTTTTGCTAGTCATTCTACACATACATATAGCACAAATTTATTAAATATACATTGTCATTTTTATTTGCACTTATCTTTTAGTAAGTCCGTAATAATTTCATTAAGTTCATGATTAAGAATACACGCTTGTTTACCCCCATCACATGTAATCTAATTTCATCATTACTCCCTATTAGAGATTTATGCAAATAATTTCTATAGTACATATTGCATTTAGATAATTTTATATCTAGGAGCTCCCACTCAAAATAGGTACTCCCACTCAGATGGAGTGCTCACATTTAGTCACAAAAAAAAAATTCCCATCACAGAAATAAAATTTCATAATACCATAATTGGTAAAAAAACTGTTAGATAAGCTGGCTTCCTAAGAGGGGGGTGAATTGAGAAGATAAAAAATTTTCTGCAAAATGTCAAGAAGGTGAAGAAAGTAAAGTATGATCGTAAAACAGAGTATAAATGAATAAACTATAAAAGTAGCAGTTAAGAGAAGAAAACTCAGATATTTATCCTGGTCCAGTCTCTCCACTTGACCTACGTTCAGTCCCCAAGTCACCACTTGAGATTTTCCACTATTCTGCAAGAATTCAATGGGCTTCTTGTAAATGCTTCAGTACAAAGATGATGCTCTGTTTCTAGAGCTCACTCTTTCACTCTATGAACTCTTACTAAGTGCTTCCTCAATCCCTTGTGATATCCCCTCACAAGAAAATCTTTCTTCCAGATGAAGATAAGATTGTTTACAATGATTAAACTCTCTTAAACAGAGTGAATATGAAAATTGAAGTACAAATATTGAAGTGAAAGAGTAAGAGACTTTGAGTATATGATTTGACAGAGTTTCAGTATATACAAGATTAAAATTATTACCCACAACTTCAAATGATATTATATTTATAGATTTAGGTCTCAACTATACGTTAGAGACATAATCTATCCGTTGGAAAAGTTATCTAACGGTTACTCTGAAAAACTATCCGTTAACCAACCGCATTTAATGCTTCTGACACTCTGAAATTCAAATTTCAGTTGGTTAACAGATGAATTTTGCAGAACCCGGAGACTAAAGATTTCAACGTTGAATGTCCGAAGTTTGTCTGTCATGAAGCAAAATTCGAATTTTGATCTTTGGAAAATATTTCTATGTTGCGGCATACGAATTTTCATGTTTGAAGACGTTCTGTTAAGTGTGAACAGTATTTTCAATTTGCTATAGTGCCTTCGAAATTCGAATTTTGGAACCCCAAAATTCGTCTATCCGTAGTTGGCTTATAAGGCACAGTAGTTCATCTAATTCAAAATTTGAATTTTAAAAGGGCAAAGTTCATCTATCAGAGAGACCTCTTTTCAGACTTACTTCAAAATTCGAATTTACAAATACTGTCATTCATATGTCACTATATCATTGTTAACAGACTCACAAGCTTAGTTTCTGAAATTCGAATTTTCATGTTCAAAGTTCGTCTGTCAGTGAACAATTTTGAAATGCAATCTAAACTTTGTTTCAGATGAACTTTGACATAATTTCAGACGAATTTCTTTAGTTTTCATAAGTTACATTTTGTCTGAAATTCGAATTTTCAAAACCCAAAGTTCGTCTGTTATTGAATGCTCCTTTCAGACACTTATCAAAATTTGAATTTTCTCAAGTCAAAATTCATCTGTCAGAGAGACCTCTTTTCAGACTTGTTCATTTTCAGTACGAAATTCGAATTTCCAATGCCAAAGTTCGAATTTCCAAGATAACAGATCAGTATAAACCTTTCAAATTTCATCTGTTAGTGGGTGTTTTTCAAATATTTCATGATTTATTATAGAATCAAAGTTTTAAAACATCTTTTCACCAAATCAAAGCCTTTTACTCAAATCAAAACATTACTAAACATCCTACATCTATTCTTGCACCTATTTCTCCAGAATTTCTTGACTTGAAACCTTTTGTGCACCTTTGATATCTTTATTTCAAGCTCTTGAAAGTTGGTTTGAAATCATCAAAACACTTGATTCAACAAAAACAACAACATAGTCTTAATCAACGAAACATATACAACAACATTCATAAAAGAAAATAAAAACCTAACATTCTATTCCCCCCTTTTTATCTTATTCTTTTATGATGTTCAAGGATTCTTCTTTTGTCTCTTGGGCGGAGGATGTACAGATATCAGTTCACGATATTTTGCAACAAGGTGAAACTAAAATTGTTGTTCATCATGTTATTTCAAAAGAGTGATGACTTCAAAAACCCGTGCTTCTAGAATATCCCATATTGTGGATGTAATAGGTGTCTAGAAGTTGTCCGGAGGAAGATGATCTAAGATGGCATTGACCCAGATCTATTCATAGTAGAAGCAACCATCAAATTTCATTTCCGTAAGGAAGTACTCTAGCGTATAGAGGTATGAATGTAGAGGAAGGGTCTCATGAGTGAAATCATGATGAAGTCTATTGACTAAATGTATGACATCATGTGGAGTATCAATAAGTATATATGGATTATGTGTATAAGTTTCTTGTTGTATCCCAGGTGCTGTTTCTTGAACTTCAGTGTGCTCCTTTATGGGATTTGTATGATGGTTATGGCGGTTTTGTTGGAGATCCCCTATTCCTCTGAGTTTTCCTCTAGCTCCTCTTCCAGGTTCTGCTTTGGATCCTCTTTAGGGCCTTCCTTTGGATCCTTCATTGAATCACTATCAAGGAGCATGTTATAGTAGCTATAAGGATCCAATAGATAAAGTTCCAGCTCATCATCATTTAAATTTTCTGGTGGGCTATTTTGTAAAAATTCAAGGGTTTCAACCTGTAGTAGTAGAGTTGCTAAATCATTGTCTTTGGAAGAGTTAGATTCTGACAGTAGAGAATATCGTGGGAGCTCTATAGTAGAGTCAGATAATGGAATATCTGAAAAGGTGTTAGATCCTTGGGATTCAAGTTTCGAGATAGGAAATGGGCTCAGATAAATTCATAATACCTAAAAAAAAAGGTTTATTTTAGTAATTTTGTTAATATTTATGGCCATAAAAAGGATCAAAACTTGTTAAAAAAAAAAAGCAAATCACATATCAAAATGAAGCACACAAATTTAGGGATTTTTTGGAACAAATTGTGTTAAAAAACATGCCCTTATTCACCCCAAGAAGGTCTAGATTGTGAAAAATCTGGGGAAAATGGAAAACAAGACTAATTTCCAACTTGAGTAGTCTATATAACATTTAACTTAATCTTAGCATATGAAACAACTTTAGGGGTGGGCAAAAATTAAAATCTTATTCCTACAATCTGTGAAGAGATTATTTGCAAAACCAGTCGATGTTAATAATTACATCAATGTCAAGGAAAGGCATACGAATCAATTCTACTATGGTGCTATGGTGTTTATTTAGATAGACACTAGAGATTATGATCCAGCTTCTAGTAAAGACATTCACATGCAAATCATGGAACAAAACAGGAACTTACAGACCCAACACCTTAACACAATTATAAGTTATAAAAGAATGGCTTGCACCTGAATTCTACCTTCAATGAGGTCAGGCAATTTACAGGCCTCATACTAGGATATTGAAAAGACTCTCTCTTGTGCTTGTAGTCTAGCGTTAGCCACCTCTGTAGTACAATCATGGGCATAATGTCCTGACTTTTCACACTTGAAGCACATGTTTTATCTTGCTAAGCATGGCCTTCTGCCGTAAGCCTTTCCACATTCTTTACAAACAGAAGTTGGCTTATTCTGTCTATTTCCTCTACCCTTTTTGCCTTACTTCTTAAATCCCTTGTTATTTCAAGACTTCCTACCCTTATTCTTACTTATGTATCCCTCATCCACAATTTTCTTATTATTATTAGCCGGAGGTGCTGGAGCAATGTACTTGTGATTCATACTAGTCTTAATGATTCTACTTACTTCAACTAATGAATTAAAAGCCTAAATCCGCATAAGGGCAACCCATTCTCCAACTGTTGGCTTTAGGCCCCTTTTCAGCTTCTTTGTCTTCTATCACTCATCATCATACTACTAGAGGTAGGTAAAGTATCAAACCAGTCGATTATATCTTACTACATATTCATTGATTGACTGATTCTCATCTTGATGGACCATTATGAATTTCGCTTGCTTTTCATCTCTTATAGACCAGGAGTATACTCTCATAGAACTGTTCTAGGTATACCTCCCAAGTCAATGGAGTGCCCCTTGCTTGAATAATTTTCTCTGTGTTCCACCACCATTAGTCAACTTCCTTTTCCAACATATAAATTGCCATTAGGGCCTTCATTTATGACATGCAACTCATTATCTTGAGAGTCTTCCTGAGTCTTATACTCCAATCCTTAGCAACTTGCACATCAAACTTACCATCAAAGGATGGCTATTTATGCTTTCTAAATTACGCAATTATGTGCTGGTAGTTGGTGAACTTAGCCAATTGCCCTATGACTTGTCCCTTAGGAGCTTGTTGATTGCTTGATGCTGCTGTGATGTAGGCAGAATATTAGAGGTTCTAGCTTCCTCCTGCTGTCTTGAGTGTTAACTATCTCTTGTAGTTGCTCAATAGTTATCTTTTGCTTATCCAAATGACCAAGGATTATCTACAAGAGATCTGGATCGGAAGTACCTTCATTTATACTACAAGAGTCATTTAAGAAGTTTGTGCTCATTTTGCCAGTCGTTGCTAAGCACCTCTTCGTGTCTTACTCATTCTTATCTTTCATTTAATAATCGCAAATATTAAATAATTGTACTCAATAACTAACATTGACTACTTTTTTCATTATATTATCAATATATCTTGATCCCTGGTCTTTCTACTTTACTACTAACTTAGTACCTTGCTGTATATATATTGGTCCAAAAATTTGCAGCTGTACATCATAACTACACATAAATACTCCATTTATATTTATATTATCATTACTTTGAGCTATGGGATTTTAGTACTAGCATCAGACTTATTATTGCCATTCGATATCTCCATTGGATCTCCTTTTGGATCCTCCCCTGGCTCCTCTTCTGAGACTTCTATGACCTTACTTCTTCTTCTTCACGATAGCATTCTACTTGGAGCGTATAAGCAATTACATAGTCTTCCAAAATATGAAACACTTAATTTTGGAACAATTCTTTGATATGATTCAAGAGCTCATAATCTGGTATAGCATCAAGTATTTGCTCAGCCCATTCACTTTCAAGAAGCCTATGATCATAATGCCCTTCAAGGAATTCCTTTGCTTCAACGTAGCACTTTAGAAATCTAGAACTTCGACATATCCTCTAAATCTAGTATGCCATTCATCGTAAATAGTTCCAACAATCAATTGAATTTGAAGTCCTTGGTCTAGTTGGAAGAAGCTATTGCTTTATTCAAATAATTCAACTAGCCCAAATTCACTTATCATAGTTCATGGGTTGATCTACTTCTTGATCTAAAGGTTCATTTTCTTGCCCTAGAAGGACTACACTTGAAGGGACCACTCTTATAGGGTTGTTTTCTGGGTTCATGTTGCACCTGAATGTTAATTTTCCAAAATAGAAAATAGAAAACAAAGTAGAGTCGCCACTAAAATTTTTAAAAGGAAAATTTTGGAAAACCTTTTTAAAAAAAAATGGCCTACAAAACATAAAGGGGTCGGGAATTGATTGCATCATGGGGAAGATGTTAGACACCTTAAAATACTCATTCATAAGAACAATTAACTTAAGTTGATTATACAAAATCAATATAGCCTTAAAATTATTTTAATTATCTTTATAAAACACGTAAAGAGAAATAAGGAAAATAAATAAAATGGATTTATTTAAAAAATGCACTTGATCTAGAATAAGAGTTAAGGGCCTACGTACCCTAATATAGAGATCAAAATCCACGTAATTTGAGTGTAAAAATTTGTGTCAATGGGTTTGTGTATTTTAAAAAAATATATATATATTTTTAATAAAATAATTTTTAATGGTTTCTTTTGTTATTTTTGAAAATCAAATTACTCATATTAAATACACACACACATATCTAAAGACTATTTAGCTATTTATTTATTGTTTATTGATAAATTCACGGAAATTCCTAAAATTCCATGCATTAACTAACCGGCTTATATATATATGGAAGCTCTAAAAATCTCACTTAGGATAACTCGAAAATATATTATGAAATTATGTTTGAATTTTTTTTTTAATTAAGCTTGATGCAAAACTTTATCAAATTTGAGAAAATCTTTATTATTTTGATTTCAAAAATATTTTCCAAAAGAAAACGCATAATTCAATGGAGGTACAACACAACACGTGGTAAATTCATTAATCTAAATACTAATGGAGATTCCAAAAACCTCACGTAGTATGATTTTTTTAAATGTATTAGAAAATTACTGTAAAAAGAAAAATATTTCATTTATGATAAATATTTAATTTCAAATTTAAGGAATATTTTATTTGAATTTCTAAAATAACAACTATGAGATCCAAAAAAACATATATACATATACAATTAAATTGGTATACCGGGAAAACCTATGTCGCACACGGTAAATCAATATCTACGAAAGTTCTACAAACCTCACATAGTGATATTCTAATAATAAGCATCAATCTTATAAATAATGATTGTGATAGCGTAATATCATACGAAATAGACTATAAGTTATAGATGAAAAAGCTTTGTTACCGTAGCGGTGAGAAATAATGCAACGAACCACATAACCTCAATAGTTTGATATTGTATAACATCCACGTCAAACATGCTTTGCCTCCATTTATAGGGATATCATTTTAAAGCCACTAAAAATATATATATGTCTATACAAAGAGGATGAAATATTGAACTATATTGTCAAAATAAAGAAATCCTTCAACCAAGGTGTCACGTGTATTTATCAATGCTCATTATTATCCATTGATTTTTTTAGAAGTAAAATTAGTTGTGAATAACAATCATATCACCTCACCTCATTGATTTTTCCTCAAATACAAATAGAGGAACTATAAGCAACCTAGATCATTGGTCTACACATATAAGAATTTTGCCACAAGGCTTTAAAATAAATTAAATAATAAAAGAAATAGATTGTCATCACCACCCATAGTTAATTTCAAATATGAAATCACTGGTTTAGAGTTGTGGATGTAATGCAAAATAATAAGAAAAAAAGTAAAGTAAAATAATAAGAATGGCTCTCTCACATATATAAAGTATGTATTTTTCTATATTAGAGTTACTCATAGATATGACAGACCATATCGAAACATAACTGATATAAAGAGAATATAAAGGAGAACAAAAGAAGAATAATGAATTCTAAAAATGATAAAAGGTGAACTCATGCTCTTTTTTCTCTCTCCCAAGGCTCCCCCACGTTTTTCTTTCTTTGCTTCTCCAACTATCTAACTCACTCTTCCTTTCTTTCTTTTTTTTCTTCTTCTCTCAATCACTCTCTCGTCATTTTCTTCCTCTCTCAATCTCTGTCTCTAAATATTTTTCTTTTTTCTTTTGATCATGTTCTTCTCATCTTACCTCTATTTCTAATGCCAAAAAGAAATCATTCAATTGATACTCCAAAATCACAAATATCCCTTTTTATCATTTTTCTTTGATTTTTATATTAAAATTGATTGATTTGCTTTCTTTTTCTCATTATTATCTTGATATAAAATATGAATCCTTGATTTTTATTTTTATTTTTTATTTTTATTACTTTTTTTATTTTTATAAAAATCTTAAAATGGAGAAAATCATAATTCCTCAAGATATGACACTTTTTGGGAGGTATTATTATTTTTATTATTTTATCTGATGAAAACTCTCCTTTTTTTAATTTCATATTTATAAAAAAATTATTATTTATAATTTTTTTAAGGAATTTAGACAAAATACAGTGTTTACAATTGCCCTCTTTACTTGTTTCGTAGGTGAGAAAGAGAAAAGATATGGGTTTTGAAGTTCTCACATAAGAAATAAGTAAAGATAAGAGTACATATTTTGTCCATCCATGCAATGCAAAGATAACGCTAGACTCCACTAAACTTAGCCTTGGTTTGGATTTAAGGCTACCATGCATGCAATACAATGAGGCAACTAGATTGCCCTCCAACATGACTAAGCTACTATGATCAACCTATATGCCTTTGGTCCATTAATTTTTTTTTCAAGAAAAAGAACCACTTGAGGCCTCACTTTATTCCTTTTCCGCCATATGGGTGTTTGCCACTAAAACAAAGAGCCATCGGATCATTTGAGATTTGGCATCTAGCCATTTTGTTATAAATTGTGGCATGCATGTATGGTGAACAAAAATAGCTAGCCAAGTGAATTGAAAATTTAAATATTAAAAGGCATTCTCATTGGCTATGTATGAACCATTTGTGGTCATCAGGAGCCTTCTCTTTTTCTCTCTTTATTTAAGATCATCCCTATTAGTTATTAAATTGGACTCCAATCCAGAATTTCCTATCACTTTACCTAAGCCCATGGGTCTTTAATATTACTGAATAATTTCTAGTATCTCTAGTGTATACAAATAAATCAAAAACTTAACTTCTTATTTATATGTCTTTAATTGTTTTAGAATTAGATAGTAAGAATAGAATAATGCATACTAACTCAAAACAACAAGTAAATTCCAACTATTTGGACCCATATTTTAGTGCAATGGAATCATCAAGGATTCTCTTAATTGTGCTTTACTTTTATTGGAGACATTTTTCTTTCTTGGGCCATTATGCACTCGTTTAACATGAAAGATCAAACATTGGTGATATAAACTCCTAGTTACTCAAACTTACATAACCTACTACACCAAGATGCTATTAGCACACTCATAACTTATACTGCATTGTTTGACGTGAAGGACAACACTCTTTGGTAAAATCCCTCAGTTACTAAGCACAACTCGAGTCAGTGGAGTGGATATTTTAATGCATTTGTTTCCTTTTTGGATTTTTCCAACCTGATTCATTTTCCTCAAGGTAAATTTTTATGGGTCGAGACAGGGAATTTTGTTATAGTTCTAACATGGGTATATAAAATTCCATTCTCTTTTCCTTGACTCTTATAGGTTTTTTTAGGTATTGAGATCACCAAAGTAGGCTTTGCCTCTCTTGACAAGATCTTTCCCATACACATGGCTAATAATCAAGCCCTGGACAGCATGCGTATGGGACCCATCTATCTACTAACTGTGCGGACCGTGTTGGTTAACCCCTATGGATTTGATTATGCCCAATTACATTTAGGAGTCCCTAGCTTATTTTAGCATGCTAAAATCAACTAGAATTTTCAACCATATAAAGGACCTCTACTTTATTTGACTAATAGTGATGGTATATTCTCTAAGTCTTTTTTTGATTGTTATTTTCTATATATTTTATTTTCAAATCCTCCTGACTCACAACTCATTATGTTCATATGATAACCAATGGAGTTTTCTCTCAAAAGAACTCTTTCATTCACTTGGCCAATTGTTCTATTTCTCACAAACTAAGTGGTGGAGTTCAAAAATGTTTTGTATATGACTTATGACTTTGTTCATTGATGTTAAAAAAAATAGCCAAAGCAAGGCCTTAGTAGTTTTCAAAATGTGCATTCAAAACTGTGGATGAAACACAACAAGGACAAGGATGAATATCTATGCATACAATGCAATGAAGACTAGACTTTTGCTATAACTAAACTATATGGACCTAAAATGAATGATCAAATAAGGACATACTTAGCTCAATTTAATGGAGTGACTAAGTAAAATGTCATGTTGATGAGATGCCCCTCTTCACTTGGTGACTAAGGCAAAATATCAGAAGACTAAGTCGTAAGATATTCACAACTTAAGAGCAAGTGAAGATAAAACATGTATATGTATATATATATTAGCATAAAAAAATGAAATGTAATATTAGATGGAAGTGAAGTGTCTATTTTCATAGGACTTTAGTGAAGGTTTGCCATTACAAGGCTTTTGAAAAAGATGTGCTAGTCAAAACTGGGCTTTGAGGGACCTACCATTATAGGGCTTTGAAAAAGAGGAGTCAGCCGGAACTGGGCTTTGAGGGGCTTGTCATTACAAGGCTTTAGAAAAGAGGTGCTAGTCAAAATTGGGCTTTGAGGACCCTGCCATTACAGGGCTTTAAAAAAGAGGGGTCAATTGGAACTGGATTTTGAGGGGCCTGCTGTTACAAGGCTTCTAAAAAAAAGAGGTACCAGTTGGAACTGGCTTTGAGAGGCCTGCTGTTACAAGGCTTTGAAAAAGAGGGGCTAGCTGGAACTGGGTTTTGAGGCTCTTACCGTTATAGGACTTTGAAAAAAAGAGGAGCTAGTCAAAACTGGACTTTAAGGGACCTGCCATTACATGCTTTGGAAAAAAAGGGTCAGCTGGAATTGGGCTTTGAGGGGTCTGCCGTTACAGGGATTTGAAAAAGAGATGCCAACATGATGAATTCCATTATATTATGCAAGGCATGTGAAAACATGAGAAATGATGTTAAGTTTGCAATGCTAAATATATATTTTCTTTATTTGCCTCAATTGTGAAAGATAAGTGAAGAATGTGAAATTTTTCTTTTGATTTGGAGGCATGTTCTTTCCCTACCCCAATTTAAGAGGGGATAAATGTAATGCACATAATGAAAGGAGTAGGATTTTTTTTTGGTTTGCCCCAATCTTGTTAAATGAGTACATAAGTAGAGATAGTGCTTTGTTTTCCCAGTTGTGTATAAGGATTTCTTAATTTTACCAATTTTTGGAAAAGGAACAAAATACAAAGGAAGTATTGTTGTGCCCTTTTTAGAAAGCATCTAACTAGGAACCCCTATTGCAATGCATATTTTGATGACATAAGTGGAGCAAGCACTTGATATGCAAGGGAGATGTTACTTCTTGATTCTAAATGATCCATCCTTGAATTTTTCCATCAAAATGAATCATCAATTAGACTGAGCAGATCACATCAAATATATCACATTAGACAATTGTTTTAATAAATGTTGTCCCTTTATGAATGCATTGATGAATGTGCTATTTGGAAAGGAAGATTTGTAAAGAGATGGGGAAGAAAAAGAATAGAAAAGAGTGAGGGAAAAAACTATAAAAATGCATTTTTATTGAAAAGATGAAGTACAATGATAATAGTCAAGATATCATGTGAGTATAAAAAAATATAATATGAATAGTCTTCCTCTATAATGTCCTTTATTGGTAGTTCTATGCATACCCTTTAAGGGCTTTGTTATGTTGGCAAAGATAGGCATAATATTTCTTGATAGCATCTACGTTAATAGATCTCAATAATTCTTGGCCATTCATGTTAATCAGGATTAATGCACCTCCTGAGAACGCATGCTTGACAACATAGGGACCTTCATATGTTAGGGTCCACTTGCCCCTATTATCTTCTTGATTTGGTAAGACCTTCTTCAGAACTAGATCTCCAACTTTAAATTCACTTAGTCAAAGTTTCTTATTGAAGACTCTTACCATCCTTTTCTGGTATAATTGCCTATGGCATATCACTATTAGTCTTTTCATTCAATCATGTTCAGTTGTTCAGATTGAGTTTGTATCCACTCATTCTCTTCTAGATCAACTTTAGCCAATACTCTTAAAGATAGGATTTTTAGGGTGATGACTTCCATCCCATATACTAGGGAACAAGGGGTTGCCCTTGTTGAGGTACGTATAGTGGTATGATAACCATGTCAGGCATATAGGAGCATTTCATGCTAGTCCTTGTAAGTTATAGTCATTTTTCCAATGATCTTCTTAATGTTCTCATTTGCTACTTCAACTGCTCCATTCATTTGTGGCCTATATGGTGTTAAATTGTGATATTTGATCTTGAATTGTTCACATAAGCCCTTGATTGCTACTCCATTTAAATTAGGTGCATTGTCTGTGATTATTCTTTCAGGTAGTCCATAATGACAAATGATATTTGTCTTTAAGAACTTGACGAATGCCTTTTGAGTAATGCTAAAGAAAGAATTAGCCTCAATCCACTTGGTGAAATAATCAATGGCAACAAAGATGAAATGATGCCCATTAGAAGCTTTAGAATTGGTCTGATAACATCAATGCCATACATGGAGATCGACCAAGGGGAAAGCATATTATGTAATGAGGATGGAGGAACATTTATCTTGTCTAAGTATATTTGACACTTATGGTATTTCCTAACATAGTCAATGCAGTCATTCTCCATGGTTGGCCAAAAATAGCCACATCTTTGGATTTGCTTAGTCATTGTATGGCCATTTGCATATGTGCCACGTATGCCTTCATAGACTTCTGTCATGACCTTTTATGCTTCCTTTGAATCCATGCAACGTAGCAAAGTACCATTGTAACTTCTCTTATATAGAATACCATTGCTCATAAAGAAGCTCATAACCAAATGGCAAATGGTCTTTTTGTCATTTTCAGTGGCGTCCATTACGTATGTCCTACTTGTCATATAGGTCTTAATATCATAAAAACATGGCTGCCCATCATTTCTTCTTCAACATTTGAACAATATGTTGGACAACTTCTAGTTTCAATATAGATTAGCTGAACATGGACACTAGAGTCAAGTTGAATCCTTGTTGCTAATATAGCTAAAGCATTGGCAAAATGATTCTTATCTCGAGTCATATGATAAAAGTTGAAGACCATGAATTGCTTGATCAACTATGTTAAAAGCTCTTGGTAAGGAATCAATTTTGAATCCTTAGTCCTCCATTCCCCCTTAACTTGATAAATTATAAGAGCTAAATCCCTAAAGACTTATAGACTTCCTACTTTGAGGTCAATGGATGCTTGAAGTTCACTAACATAGGCTTCATATTCTGCTATGTAGTTAGTGCAATCAAATTCCAACTTGACAGCTACCAAAAATTGTTTCCCTTCTAGAGATACAATCACTGCTTCAACCCATTTCCAAATGTATTAGCATCACCATCAAAATACATCCCCCATTTACCATCTTCCTTACTTTCTTCTATGTCACATATGTCTTCATCAGGGAATTGAAAGTCCAACGGGTGGTTATCATCTAAAGGATTTTCTGCTAAATGGTCAGCAAACACGTTTCCTTTCATGGACTTTTGAGTTATGAACTTTATATCATACTTAGAAAATATTACTTGCCATTTAGAGACTCTACCAGCTACATGTGGGCTCTCAAAGATATACTTTAATGGATCCATTCTAGAGATTAGCCAAGTGGTGTAGTGGAGCATATATTGCCTTAATCTCCTTGTAGTCCATGCTAGCCCACAACAAGTTTGCTTAATCATCTGGTAACGTGACTTACAATCATTAAACTTCTTGCTCAGATAATAGATTGCTTGTTCCTTTCACCTAGAGTCATCATGTTGTGCTAGAATAGCTCCCATTGATCTAGAGCATATTGTCAAGTAAAGGATCAATGGTCATCCTAGTGTAGGAGGAACCAGAATTCGTGGATTTAGCAGATAATCCTTAATTTTGTCAAATGCTTGTTGATAATTATCATCCCATTTATCTGTGTTGTTTTTTCTTTGGTAGTTTGAAAATTGGCTCACAAGTTGCAATCAAGTTTTAAATAAATCTAGTGATATAATTTAGCCATCCTAGGAAACTTCGAACTTCTTTTTTTGTTTGAGGAGGTTGCATTTCTCGAATTACTTTTACTTTATCGGGATCTACTTCTATCCCTTTTTGGCATGCAATGAATCCTAATAATTTTCTAGACAAAGCTCTGAAGATGCATTTATTAGGGTTCAATCTTAGTTTATATTTTTGCAGCCTTTCAAATAAATTTCTAAGGACTGCGACATGACTTTCCCCTTCAGTTGACTTAGCTAACATATCATCAACATACACCTCAATCTCCTTATGCATCATATCATGAAATAGTGCCATCATAGCTTGTTGGTATGTTACCCAAGTGTTCTTTAAATCAAAGGGCATAAGTCGATAATAATAGGTTCCCTACTATGTAGCAAAAGTGGTTTTCTCTTTATCATCTTCATGCATGGGAATTTGGTTGTACCCTGAATACCTATCCATGAATGAGTACCAGTGGTTTCATGCTGTACTATCAACTAGGACATTAATGTGAGGTCATGAAAATCATCCTTAGGGCTAGCCTTGTTTAAATCTCAATAATTAATACACACTCATATTTTCCCATCTTTCTTTGAGACGAGGACAATGTTTGCTATCTATTGAGGGTACTTAGCTACTTTTGAGAAATATGCCTCTAATTGCTTCATCATTTCTTCTCGAATTGTTAGAGACATTTCTGTAGTCACCTTTCTTAATTTCTACTTTTTCGGCTTAATATCGGGGAACAAAGGGATCCTATGAGCAACGATCCTTCGATCAAGCCTAGGCATGTCTCTATAAGACCATGCAAACACGTCCATATACTCTTTAAATAGTTCAATCATTTGCTCCATTTCTGGGTTATTAACTATTTTAAGCTCCTTTTTGTCTTCTTCAGTTCCCATATTTATTATCTCAACTACTTCTTTGTGTGGGCACATTCTTTTTTCTTCTGAATCAAGGATTTTTGTATATATTTAAATTAACACTCTCTCATTGGACTCACAATTATGCATATCAAAGGCAACACATAAATCATTATTTAGGGGCTTAGAAACCTTCGCGTTGGATAGGAGTTCTGAGGAAGTTAAATTCCTGAAGGACCAAAATGAATAATTAATAAATAAATACTCCCTCCGGTCCTTTTTATTAGTCACATTCTAGAAACTTTTTATGGTCCTCAATGTAAGTCACCTTTTATAAGTTTTTGGAGCATTAATTACTTTGTTTCCAAAATGTCCTTATTTAATTATGAGAGAGAATATAAATTGTTTGAATTTGTAGTATTTATTAAAGGGCAAAGATGGAAAGCACATTAATTTTAAGACAATTTTAATGATGTAACAAACTTTTCTTGGTTTTGATGAGTTAGTTAAAAGTAACTTATATTGAAGACCGGAGGGAGTAAGAGAAGAAAAACAATGGAAAAGAAAAGAAAGGAAAAAAGTTGAATTTTATTTTCATAATCATCTTTATTCAAATAAGAATTTGCCCTAAAATCTAACTCCTAGGGCATTAGATGAAATGACAAGATAAAAAGAGGGACAACATAATCAAAACAATTTACTCTAAAGTAATAATATCCGAAGCATCCTTGAATTCCCAATTTGCTAATGCTTCTCTTGAGCTATCGATTGAGATCTAAGCAAAGTTTTGTTAATATTAGGAGAAACCATTGCAACCATTGACTTATTGATAACTTCAGCAGAAGACGGGAATGTTTTTGTGATGTGAGGGATTTCTTGCTCCTCAACTCCTTTCTTTTTAGTCAACCTACCTTGCTCTTTCATCTATACTTCTATAGAAGGCTCGTACCCTAACCCTTGTCACTTATGGTTCTGCGGTATATTAATTGGGCATTTGATACCTTGCAGTTGTGTACCTAGCCCTTTGCCTTGTTTAAACCACTTTTTTTCCATTATCTTGGCTATAATGAAGTTAATGTTCTTAGCACTACACTTGGGCTTTTCCACTTCTAGGCTCTGAAATGCTATTCCTTTATCTTGCTCAATAACTTCTATGTATGGAAAAGAACTTGGATTACTCACCAAGATCTCCTCTTTTCCTCTTATTGTGACAATTCTCCCATCATTGATGAATTGAATCTTTTAATGTGAGGTAGAAGGCATGGCCCCAGCAGAATGTATCCATGGCCTCCCAAGTAGCATTGTGTAAGATGAGTTTATATCCATTAGCTGAAAATCCACCATAAACTGGCTTGTTCCAATCTCCAAAGGTAGATGAACAATGCCTAATACCTCCTTACGAGATCCATCAAATGCTCTAGCAACTATATCACTGCTTTCAATGTCTAAAGCTTCTAGTGATAGGTGCTCGAATGTGGCTAATGGCTAAACATTCAAAGCAAATCCTCCATCAATCAATACCTTGGCCACCACAAACCCCTTGCACTTCAAGGTAATATGTAAGGCGTTGGATTAGTGGGCAGCAAATTTTACAGTCTTTTCCTCTAAGAACGACATAGTAGATGTAATGCTCATGACATTGGCTACCTTTTCAAGGGTATGCTAGGCTACACATATGCTTCACGTAAGCTTTTCTGCAAAGCTTGACGATGTGGTTCAGAAGATAAAATCAAAGAAAGGAGTGAGATTCATGCCAGTGTCTTTTCTAGTTGATCAATTACGCTATACTTACTTTGTTTCATGATTTGCAAAAACTACTCATCTTTCTTTCTTGTCTCTTTATGGTCAACCTCTTTCAATCCTTTATCACTCACTTCTTTTCCTTTTTTCACATTTTTTATATTTGTTGGGAGAAAAAGCCTTCCACTTTGAGTAACTCCGAATGTGATTGTTGCATTGCAGCTGCGTCTTTACTTGTCTTTGCTACAATTTTTTTATTTGAGGGTCCTTCAATGATTGCATCATATCTCCAAGGCACAACCTTATTACTTTCATATGGAAAAGGGGTGGCATACTTATGGTCAATGATGATTACCTCAAATTAGTCACTGGAGGTGTACCAACCTTATGTGATGACTTGTTAATGGCAAAAGAGACAACATTAGCATTTCCTCTTGAAGCGAGATTTTAGACAAGTTCAACATGCCTTTTTGCAACAATACATATCTTTTCACCAGTTCTTCCTACTATCACAACCCTTAGTCCCATCATTCTTCTAATCATTTTCTTGAATTGAGGGCAACCTTCAATATCATGGTTTGTCATTTTCTCGTAGTATTCACAGAACAACAACCTATAGCACTATCCTTTTTGGTCATCACTCTTAGGATTTTGGGACAAATAACCTGACATCTTTAGAAGAGCATAAAGCTCCTTTATAGGAACCTTGATATCTATAGGATCCTTAGAGAATGCAATCTTTCTTTCAACATCATTGACACTCTTTTCATGGTTGAGGAGTGGATTAGTGTTGATAGTGGAGTTTTCACTCCCTTAAAGCTGTATATGATTGGAGTTAATTAGATCCAATACATTCCTTTTGAATGTGACACAATCCTCTATTGAGTGTCCCTGAGCGCCCATATGATATTCGCAAGTTGCATTGGGATTGTACCAAGCAGGATATAGAGGAAAAGGTTGTTTGTAAGACTATAGGCCTAAAAATTAAGCCACTAAGAGCTAGTGATAAAGTTCAGCATTCATCATGCCAAAATTGAGCCATGGACGATTATCTCTTTGCTACATATTTCTCTACCCTCCAACTTGTCCCTGTCTACTAGGTTCTATCTTAATCTGAGCCTGTCTTCGATTCTTCCCACTTATTTGGTGGGGTGTATATTGTCCTGCAGATAATGATTTTGTAGATTGGATGTAATTCACACCATCCTTTTTCTTCTTAGGATTTTGATTTCTTTTTCTACTACTTTTAGCTCTAGCAATAGCAATCTTTCCATCACATATCTTAGAGTCAATTCTTTCCCCAATTTTAATCAAACTAGCAAATTTTGTGACATGCGTACCTACCATATACTGGTAGAAAGGTTCTTGCAATGTATGTGTGAAATTTGAGCAAAGCTCATCCTGTGTAAGAATAGGTCGAAGTTGTGATGCAGCCATCCTCTATATTTGGGCATATTCCTTGAATGACTCTATAGTCTTCTTACTTATTGCCTTTAATTGCTCCTTAGTTTGAGTAGTATCAATGTTGAATTTGTATTGTTTCATGAAGACATCAATGAGATCCCTCCACATATAGATCTTAGCCATATCCCATTGCATGTACCACTGCAAGGCAGGTCCAGTTAAGATCTCATGGAAGAACATTAGAAGAAACTTTTCATCTTGTGACCAAATTGACATTTTTGTACAATAAGCCTTCAGGTGATAAATTGGGTTATTGCTACCATTGTACTTGTCAAAGTTTGGGACTTTGAACTTCTTAGGTATGGTGACTGAGGGAATCAAGCAAAGTTCCTTCAAGTCCAATGGTCCTTATGTGTCTGTTCCCTGTGGGCCTTCAACTAGTCCCTCATCTCTCTTAACTCTTCCTTCCATTTATCATTTTTATCTACTATTAAAGGAATTTGGAAGGTGTATGTATGGTCTTCACCAGGGAATTTTGCTCCAAATGTTCCTTGATCTTAGGGATCTTTCATCTTATTTTGCGTTGAATCTATTTTTGGAATTGATTATGCTTCCTTCTTGGTATCCTTTGATGAACTTATCTTTTCTATTTGAGGAGTATCATTACTACTTTTTTGCTTTCCAAGTAGCGGTAAACAATTTTGTCATTTCACTTATTTTTGCCATTTGAGCCTCCATAGCAATTATTCATTCATTTAAGACAATATATTCATTCTCATTAGTTGAACCCGTTTAGCAATTTCAAAAGTATGTGTTATAGGAATATGTGGGGGGCCTAGTTAGATTGCTTCTGCTTTGGAGGTGTAATATTGTTTTACCTATTCAAAATAATAAATTGTCAGATTTTATTTATTTATTTTATTATTATTTTTACTTAGTGAATTGTCTAGCATCATATTGACATAGGGTCTTTAGGCACAAATACCCTCTATTCCTAGAGAGAACCTTATTTTTCTACTAGGAGACATAGAGTTGACAATTGAAATCAAGGGACATTGGATCCCATCCTTGTTCAAAGTCTCAATAGTGCAAAAGTTCTTTTGATCTCTATTAGAGTACTCGAAGGCAGAGCCATGGCTTCAACATGCCTAAATGCATCAACAAATTTTGGAATTGTGGAGTTTTCTAGCATGATCATTCCTATATCGCTCCATCCATTCTTTAGCTTCCTCTGTCCGTTCCAAGTAAAGTGACCTCCAGCCCTCCATGGCTTCTATTTGTTGGTTGAGTTTCATAATAAAGTTTTGAGTGGTCTTAGCAGTACTCCCTTTTACTGAAGCAAGCTCATCCATCTTCTTCTCTAATTGTTGGGTGAGCATGCAGAACTCTTGCTATAATTCTTCTTATGGCCTACTTTCTCAATGTTCTTTCCTAAGTGCATCATCCTCTTTAACCAACTTGACTAGTCTAACTTGGGCATTCTGCATTTTTGCATCATTGTCTTGCATGTCTCTTGTCAATCCTGTATTTTACCTTTTTAATTTTTTTTATCTCAAAATCTTCTTTAGGATCCTTTCTTTTTTTCTTCTCTTATAACCTCTCTTGTAACTGGATGCATTCCTTTCGCAATCGGTTTAACTCCTCTTGATTTTTGGAATCTGTATCTACATACTCTAGTAATTTATTCTCTCTTTCTTCCAAGCACTTCATCAAGTGTTCATTAATTTCCCGCATATTATTCCCTAACAGTGGATTTCTGGGAGCTTAAATAGGATTTGACCAATTTACCATACCCTTCAACCAGACTATATATTCTGGAGTTGGATTCACCACTCGTAGCCTAAATTCAGCTTTCCCTTTGTACATAATCCTTCACCATGCTTCTCTAATTTTCTGGCTTAAAGATTTCATTTTAGGTTGTCCATGTCGAAAGTATATTTCTTGTACTTTTTTCTTCGATAGCACATGTTGCTCAAATGCTAGTTGTCTCAATGCAAGTAAGGGTTTATAGTTAACACAACCCCTATGTCCCATAAGAGGTACGTTTGGAAAGTCACCATAATAGTACATAACTCTTTCATCCCACCAGCAGTCTAATTTCCATATAATGGAATCTTCTATTAATTCAATAAAAATTTTTATCCAATCATCACGAGTTAGTTCTTCAATTAATGGTCGACTCTTAAATGAATCGAATGGATTTCCTGACAATTCATCCCTCCTTTAAAAGTGACGTCCTTTTCCAAAAAGGTGACTTAACATCCATATGTCAAACATTGCTAGGCAGCACAAGATTTTTCCACTCCCTTTCATATGGCAATGAGTCAAAGTCAAATATGTCTCCACTAATATTGCAGATGTTGGATTAATACGATGATTCTCCACTGCCTGAAATACACTAATGGGACTTAGATCAATTATGCCTGGTGATGATGGAAAAAGAATTACCCCATAAATAGTCAATGCAAAGATCCTACAGAAAGCAACCCAATCTTTGTTTTCTACCAACTTCTTCAAATGATTTTCTTAGTAAGTTATTGAAATTCCTCCAGTCTATCCTGGACAAGACATTCGTACCTCTTTTAGGCATATGCCTAGAATTGTCGCTATAGCTTCTCAAGTTGGTAATTGCCCAAAATAGAGATATATTGTAGTATTTTCATTCACAGGCATTTTGAGGATCACACCATACTCCTCTAAGATTAGTGTAATTTGAAAATCTGGGAATGTAAAGTATTTATGTAATATCCCTATCTTTTTGTGATGTTATAAAATAAATAAAAAATGAGAAACGACGTGAGATGAAAAAGGTATATATATACTCGAGCTTTAAAAGGAATTAATTTCTCATTTAGTTTTTCGAAGAGGTTACGTTTAGTCCTCAATTAGAATTAATTTTTTATAAGGTCTTTAGCAGAAATTAATTTTAAAACTTATTCAGAAAAATATGCAATATACCACTTGAATGAAAGCTTGCTCCAAGTTGAATACAATGGTATAAGTATGGCATAGTCAGGAGGTCTAGGTTGAGAGATGAACCAATTTGAAAGTTAATGTGAATAGTGGAAAAAGAAATAATAAAAAATTAATCTTTGGGTAAAATTATATGAAAGTTCCCAAAAGAATAGATAATTACTTTTGACTTGACTTAAGGCAAAACGGTCATTTTTCATATTAGAGGTAAAATGTGAATATTATATTTAATACAAAAAATGTTGATATCATAAAATTCGAAAGAAACTTGGAAAAATAGAAAGACACCGTTAAACGTAAAGAACGGTTAACAAGTCATTTTTTCCCATTAAATGGAAAAAAGAGAAAATTATAATTTTATCCAAAGAAATAAAATATTTTTACAACTTGGTCGCTCAACGTGAGATGAAGTCAAATAAGCCTTGGGGAAAATTATAGTTAACAATCTGAAAGTTTTAAAAATTATAAATTTGCCTTGAGTCAAGGGTATTTATGAAAATATGAAAAATCATAGTCAAAATGAAGTTCTTGATGAGATAAACTCAGTGAAATAATGTTTTGAAATTAATAAAGTTAATATCAATTTATTATGGGTATTTAGAATAAAAGTCAGTATTATACCAATTAAAGGTTATTTTGGATTGTAGAAAAAGTAGTATAGGGTTATGGACAATAAATAGACCATATCCAAATATATTTTGGGTCAAGATAATATGTTAGTCCAAAAGTAATTTTTGGATAATCTTATACCAATTTAGTGACAATTTTGGCAAAAATACTTAATCAGCACAGGTAAATTTAATCAGTAAAGGGTGTTTTGGTCCATAAAAATTCTTGAAACAATTTTTGGCTAAAAAGGGTGAGCCATGTCTGGACACAAGTAGAATTTTTCAAAAGCTTTTTGAAGAAGAAAAAGTAATAAAGTTAAAGATAACGTTAATTAAATTACTTTATTACTTAAATATTCTATTAAGTCATAAAGCTTCATCTTCTTCCGCCCATTTTATGTCTGAACCAGAGGAGAAAGAGGGTGAGAAGGCATGAAACTTAAAGCTCAAAGGGAGAGAACAAGAAGCAATCTCAAGGTTCCAAACTTCCAAGGTAGGTTTCTATGACTACTATATTATATATACTTGAGTATTGTAGTATTTTATGGATTATTTCTCTCCATTTTACCTCTAAAAGTTTCAATCTAGAGAGAGAAAGTATAGAGAGAAAATGGAGTTATGAAGAAATTACGTCATGAATAGCCATAGAAATCCTTTAAGATGTAAAAATATGCTATTAGATTTCAAGTTTGTTCAATAAATATTTTTGTACAGTTTTCTCTATTTTTCTGCTATTTAGGGTTTGTGAAAGGAAAGAGAATTTCATGATTTTAACTCCAAAAATAGATTCCTTGGATCCAAATTATGTAAAAGTAAGTGTGTTGTACAAAGAAAGATCAAAGGATAGCAAAATGGATTTTTAAGTCAAATATGCACACTTTATGGATGAAGTCATGCAACCAATGACTTGTGACCTTATTTTATGGTGTAATAGGGTTCAAGGAAGTATTAGAGGACCAAAGAAAGAGTGTGCCAAGTTTGGAAATGATTGAAAAGCTAAAAAGGTAGTTTACTAACCAAATCTTGTATTGTATTGTTTATATAGTTTGCAATGTTTTGATGTTGTGCTAAATGTTTGAGATGATGTTTTGTGATGATTCATTGATATTGGTTGAGTTACTTGAGGGTTCTTGTGACCCTAAGATGTCCAAAATGTAAGAAAAAACTCTGTCCAATTTTCTACAAAATGTTTGAGCATAAATGATTCTAGATGTTTGAATGATGATTGGTGATGAATGCTTACATTATATGATGATATAATTTCTTGATTGGTGGTAACTACTGAGATTCCATAAATCTCACCATTTCCAGATGACTATCTATGATAGGTCCAAGGTATGTCATGAATCATGGCAAAGTTAAGAAGATTGGGGAGGAGCATGATTATTAAGCCAATTGGATGCATTATTTGGCAATTTGTATAAAATCATGCAATATGCTATGAATCTGTAATTTGGTATAGTTATACTTTTATGTGTCTTATATGATGTTATGTATAGATATGAAACCATGAATGATGATGTGTTATGTTTATGAAGTTTATTATGCTAACGTATGGATGAAAAGATTCAATCTGAATATCCTGATAGAACATAGGTACTATTTATTTGAAACAGGACAATTCATTTAGGTGATTTATATGATCTGAAAGTAGATGGAATAAACTTTCCATAGAGTGAAAGAATACCTAAATTGGATAAATGTATGATTTATGGTGAATTTTCAAATTTAGGGTTCAAAAACAAGGCAAGATTGGAAAACTGGAACCTTGAACCTAGATATTAGAAACTTTAAAAGATATTATAAAATTATACATAGCTTCAAAAATTTATTGGTTTATACGTATAGAAAGATCTATGTCTTAGCTTTAATATGCCACTAGTTTGATTGCAATTGGAGCTATATAACAAGAGTTACATATATTTTTCTAAGACTGTTTTAGTTAAAGTTGAGCTCTAACCCCTATTACTTTAAGTTAATGCTTTGCCCTATTCCAGTAGAATAAAGATACAAAAGAAATATTTCTAAAAATTAGACACGCAAGGTTTCCAACAACATATAGAATGCATCATTTGGCCCAGAACATCATGAGATATGAATTTTTAAAGAGAAGGCCAAAATATGGGAAGTTTTAAAATGATCAAATGTACAGTAAATATTTGAGAAATAAACTATATGAATTGGTCTGAAGAATTCTTTGTTTCATATCTTTACCATCTATAAAATCTTTTTATCTAGTTTTAGAGACAAATCACTTTGAGATAATTTTTCTAGAATTAGTTATGAATTTTAAAAATTCATTGGGCAAAATGGAAAATGCACAATGAATAGTACCTAAAATAAAGAAAATTCTATTTTAATATTTTTATGCAATCAAGTCTCTAATCATGCAATAATGGACATAATTGGAGTCTAATATATGGGAAATAGACATAAGTTTAAGATGTTACAATTTGAACGAAACATCCTAATATTGATCTAATTCCACCAAAGGATGATTGTGTATCTTCACATGCAATAATTCCAATATGTTACCATACTTATTTTTTAAATCATCCTTAACCCATCCTTTAATGAGATGACTTAACTGAATTAAACTTTCAATTGGATATGGTTCTGCAATCAACTTTATTCCCTTTCCTTTGTACACTTTTGTGGTGTGGCCTTGATTCACACGTCATTCATGTGCCATTACCCTTATGCTAAGTCTTTTTTAAAAAATGCTGGACAATTAATAAATTGTAAACAAATTAAATGTTAGACAATTTTTATGTTAAAATTTATTTTTTCTTTAAATGCTTGAAGAAATTGTTATATATTTTTTTAAAATGATTGATTAGTGCACTATTTAATGCAATTGATTTTGGTATGGGAGACTTGAGGAAGAAAACTAATTCCCCATTCTTCTAGAGCCAATTAATCTAAAGGAGAAGGGAAATCATTAACTTTTGAGAAGCCTAAAATGAATACATGGCTAAAGTTTTTTTTTTTAAATCTCTCCCATATCAAAATGAATCCCTTTAGCTTATAATCTACTATGAAAAAAGAAGTTCCATGATCTTTATGAGGTTATCTCTTTGCGACATATTTCTAACATGATGAATGTAATGTAATCATGGTCTATTAGGTTAGGGACCTGTAGACAAGGGTTAGGCTACTAATGCATACATCATCATTGTATTGTATCAAGTTATGCAAAGATGTTGATACATACTCTGGTGACAAGGTAACAGCGTGTCGCCGTTTCCTATGGTTTTTAATGATGATGTGTTATGATAAAGAAGAATATGCTCTCCTTTTATCCTATCATGGGATAGACCCTATAGTATAGGGATATCTAACTCTAAGAAAGTTGAGTACTAGCTAACTGGTTAGTTATTAGGATTTATCTATCAATGGACTAGTTTTCAAAGTTGGTCTATTGTCCTAATAAGGTTTCCAATCTGCCTCCATCATAAAGACGAAGATCATATTAGCAAACTTGATCCACAGAAAACTTAAAAATTCCATGGAGACCAACTTTACAAAATGGATAACTGCATGAACGAAGTTTTTATAGTAACCTCCTAGGGCTCCAAAAACTCTACAGGTGAACCATTACAAACTTCACTAACCTTGATTACTCATGGACCTGGGTATAGGGCCCAAAATGTATGTGAGGAGAATGTGTAAGTGCTCAGCGTGTGAGGAAAGCATACATCCCTAGGACCTACAAATTACTCAACCCTTATCTGCTAAGCAAATAACAATAAAAGAAATATATAAAATAATATACAATAAGCACATTATTCAGTAAAAGAAAAAAATAACAAAATAATATTATATACCCTAATCATATGAGACAAATAACATTGAAAAGAAAAAAAGGAAAGGTAATTAAAATAAAGTTAAGGCCACAAAATTTTGTAGAACCAACTCAAACACTCCTTAGTGGAGTAGCCAAACTGTCACACCTAATTTTTAATTTTTCAAAACAGAAAATAAAAAATAAAGCAAAGTCACCACCAAAATTTTTAAAAGGGAAATTTTAGAAAATCTTTTTTTAAAAAAATAGTCTATGAAACATAAAAAGGTTCAAGAGTCGAATGTGTCATGAGAAGGTGTTAGGCACCTCATATCACTCGTTTATAAGAACAGATACCTTAAGTTGATTTTATAAAATTGATGTGGCCTTAAAATTATTTTAATTACCTTTATAAAACATGTATAGAGAAACAAGAAAAATAAAATAAATAAATAAATAAAATAGATTTATTTACACAAACGAACTTGTTCTAAAATAAGAGTCTAGAGCCTACGTACCCTAATATAGGGATTAAAGTCCATGTAATTTGAGTGTAAAAGTTCGTGTCAATGGGTTTATGTATTTTAAGAAAAAGTATATATATTTTTAATAAAATAATTTTTTAATGGTTTCTTTTGTTATTTTCGAAAATCAAATTATTCATATTATACATATATATATATATATATGAAAACACTATTTAGCTATTTATTTGTTGTTTATTGATAAATTCACGGAGATTCCTAAAATTTCATGTGTTAACTAACCGGCTTATATACATATGGAAACTCTAAAAATCTCACTTAGGATAAATCGAAAATATATTATGAAATTATGTTTAATTTTTTTAATTAATATTGATGCAAAACTTTATCAAATTTGAGAAAATCTTTATTATTATTATTTCAAAAATATTTTCCAAAATAAAATGCAAAATTCAATGGAGGTATAATACAACACATGGTAAATTCATTAATCTAAATACTCACGGAGATTCCAAAAACCTCACGCAGTATGATTTTTTTTTAATGTATTAGAAAATTATTGTAAAAAGAAAAATATTTCATTTATGATAAGTATTTAATTTCAAATTGAAGGAATCTTTTATTTGAATTTCTAAAATAACAATCATGAAATCCAAAAAAACATATATACATATACAATTAAATTAGTATACTAGGGAGACTTATGTCACACATGATAAATTAATATCTACAAAAGTTCTACAAACTTCAGGTAGTGATATTCTAATAATAAGCATTAATCTCATAAATGATGATTGTGTGATATTGTAATATCATAAGAAATAAACTATAAGTTAGATATGAAAGAGTTTTGTTACCATAGCGGTGAGAAAAAATGCAACGAACCACATAACCTTAATAGTTTGATATCGTGTAATATTCACACCAAACATGCTTTGTCTCCATCTACAGGGATATCATTTTAAAGCCACTAAATATATATATATATGTATGTATGCAAAGAGGACGAAACATTAAACTATATTGTCAAAATGAAGAGATCATTCAACCAAGGTGTCATGTGCATTCATCAATGCTCGTTATTATCCATTGATTTTTTAGAAGTAAAATCAGTTGTCAATAAGAATCTTGTTACCTCACCTTATTGATTTTTTCTCAAACACAAATAGAGGAACTATAAGCAACCCAGGTCATTGATCTACATATATAAGAATTTTGCCTCAAGGCTGTAAAATAAATTAAATAATAAAAGAAATAGAGTGTTACCACTACCCATAGTTAATGTCAAATAAGAAATCACTGATTTGGAGTTATAGATATAATGCAAAATAATAAGAAAAAAAGTAAAGCAAAATAAATAAGAATGACTCTCTCTCACACATATAAGGTATGCATTTTTCTCTATTAGAGATACCCATAGGTATGAGAGACCATTTCAAAATATAACTCACAATAAAGAGAATATAAAGGAGAACAAAAGAAGAATAATGGATTTTAAAAATGACAAAGAGGCAAACTCACTCTCTTTTTTATCTCCCAAGGCTCCCCCACGTTTTTTTTTCTTTACTTCTCCAATTATCCAACTTACTCTTCCTTTCTTTCTTTTTTTTTCTTCTTCTCTCAATCACTCTCTCGTCATTTTCTTCCTCTCTCAATCTCTTTCTCTTGATCTTTTTCTTTTTCTTTTGTTGATAATTCTCTTCTCATCTTTGCTCTATTTAAAATGATAAAAAGAAATTATTCAATTAATGCTCCAAAATCACAAATATCTCTTTTTATAATTTTTCTTTGATATTTATATTAAGATTGATTGATTTGTTTTCCTTTTCTCATTATTATCTTGATATCAAATCTCAATCCTTAATTTTTATTTTTATTTTTTTTACTTTTTATTACTTTTTTTATTTTTATGAAAATCTCAAAAGAGAAAATCATAACTCCTCAAGATATGACAATCTTTGGGAGGTATTATTATTTTTTATTATTTTATCTTATGAAAACTCTCCTTTTTTTCATTTCATATTTGGAAAGAAATGGTTATTTATTATTTTTTTAAAGGGGTCCGGATAAAATACAGTGTTCATAGTCCAAGTAATCCCTTTAATCTGTGATCATCATGTGGTTATCTTTAATGGAAGTCTTGTTATGTGTTACATTTTCCTCCATGGGATTTTGATTAGGTTCAAGCCAATTTCCTACAATTGGGTTATTAGCCATTCCTTTTTTTTAACTTATCTTCCTTTAAATCATATATTAGTTTCCCCTTTTGATTCTTTTCATAACTACTTTTCTTCATTACTATCATTTATTTATTACTAGCCACTTGCATTCATTATTGAAAATATTTTACCATTGATATTATTTTGTAGGTGGGATCTTCCTTCTCATACTCATTATCACCACCTACCATCACATTTATTAGCTACTTTCTAATTAGTGGCTTGGCATTAGAGAAAAGTCCTTGGTAAACTTTCATATCAGTTTCTGATTAATAAGGTTCTGTATCTTAAAATCATCCTAGGTTATTAACTATTAGAGAACTATCTGAACTTTAGGGCTCATTAATTTTTTCTTTATTATCTCATTCTTTCTAGAGCTCAACTGCAACCTCACATTTGGTTTACTGTGATCATGAGATCTACTGCGATCTCCGAACCCTATTAAGATCTTCTATGATCCTATATCATCACTTGACTTGTGGGATCTATTATGATCTAACTTTAAAATGATTCAAGACTTGAGGAAAATAAATCTATAAAACATCATCATCTGTTCAAGCATCTATCTCAAACTATTCTCAAAACTAATCTCTTATGGTACTAAAACATTCTTAGGCCAGGCTTCCATAAGAAATAATACTTTTCTTTTAAAAGGAAAACTATAACTAAGGAAATTACTTTCCTTTTTTATTGTAAAGATTTATCCAGATCTTTGTTCTGATACAAAAAATATAACATATTAACTTTAGACCTCATTTCCCATGTACCCTACCTTATTCATTATTCATTTAAGTCACTTTAGAGCTTTGAATCACATGATGAACCTACTCAAAAAAATTTAAAATTTTAAGTTATCATTCATTTGGTCACCCAATTTTCCAATTTGAACTTCAAAAAATCATAACTAATTTTAGAAAAATTATATGGAGGTAATTCAAGTTCTTAAAAATAACTTAAAATATTCTCTATATAGAAAAAATATGAAACATTATTTTTATTGTGCCAACTTATACAGTATTTAGTACAAAAATTACTACTCATATGGTCACTTTTCACTTCTATAGGATTTTGGCCTTAAACTTAAAAATTTATATTTCATTCTACTCTGAGCCAATTTGTGCACACTTTATATCATTCGAACGCTCTACATGTTTACTTTTAAGCCATATTTATCTTGTATATTATTCCAACTTGAAGAGGGTATAATATCATCCTAAATCATTAAGGGTCAGAACGTAATTTTTACTAGAACAATTTTAAAAAAAGATACATAACTCTACTTGTACAGTCCAATTGCACTCAAACTAGTGGCCTATCATTATTGAGGTATAACTATATTTATACATACAAACCACTAAATTTATGAAGCACCGCATGATTTGATACTTCCTTGTAAAATAAACAGTACTTATAGTAACAACTATAATTTTTCCAATACTGTCTAGTTTTGACACATAAATTTAAAAATTCACCGTAAATCGTATACTTAGCCAAATTAGGTGCTCTTTAACTATTTTGAAAGTTTGTTCTGTCTAATTTTAGAGCATATAAATATCTCATACATCGTATCCTATTTCATATGAACAGTACCTATGTTACCATCAGGGTGTTTAAAATGAGCTTTTCCATTCATTTCTTTGCAAAATAAATTTCATAACACATTTACATCATCAATTTTTGTTCCAAATCTGTACCTAACATCTCATAGTGTTCAAAGGGACATGATAACACCAAATTATAGATTTAAAAGCATGTACATAATTTTACATAATAGTCCAAAACATAAGATCATAGCTTGAAAATAAAATCAAGTATCATCTTCCTCTTCTTTCTCCCTAGCTTTCTTGACATTTTTGCCATAGCTTATACCACACATGTTGATACTTTGGGTGTTCAGATTATAACAATCTTAATAGCAAGTCACATTTTACACATAATATTATTAAGCACATCATAAAATCATCACATAATTCATAATAAATCATATAATACCATATCATTTATAAAAATTTCGGTAGCATAATGGCTTAGAAAATGGGCATCTCAGACACCAAATGCCAAGCCCACTCTTTAAATAGCCAAAATAGTCATCAATCATCAAGTCAACAATATGGCACATAATAAAACATTTCAAAACATAACAAGATAATAAAGCGCAAAAAATGAGAACTTTGATACCTTGGCTGCTTTCCCTTACTTCACCACTTGATTTCACCTTTCAAGAGCTTACTTAGGCTTCTCTAAACCCTAAAACATCACCAAACACTTACTTTAGCTACTGGTCCTATGAGTTACTCCATAAGAACCCATAAAACCCTAAAAATCTCATAAAATTTATCTTTATCTTTTTCAAGATTCTAACACTTGTTATTAAAGTTTTTTACCATGAGGAATCTATTTTTGGTATATCAAATCCATAAAATTCCTACTCTAACACACTCTATTGGACTAGTCAAAATAGAGGAACAAGAAAGAAGAAATAATTTTTCATTTATTTACTTCAAAACTTACTAAAACTTACTTTTTCACCATTTCTCATGCTTTCCTTCAAGTTTCTTGCATAACTCACTCCTTTCACTATCTTACCTTTACACAAAATCAAGACTAGAGAGGGAAAAGAAGAGAACTCCATTGAACTACTTTAAACCACTTGAAATACTAGCTTGAAGTGATAAAGATTCTTATCTTGCACTTGAATCTCCGAGCTTTTCTTCCTCTTCTCTCTTCTTTCTTTCTCATGCCACTTCCTCTCTTCCTTATACAAATTTTTTAGCTCTCTCACTCTCTTTATAGCACACTTAGGTCGGTCAAGTAAGGAGGGCGAATAAAAATCCTAACTCACGCAATTACTTGGAGTGCACAATTTTAAAATCACTCATATGAAAAGAATTAATTTGGACTTAAACACTGCAAAGACATATTTTTAACAATAAAACATCCATATAAAATTCATATAAAAATATAAAATATAAAGCAAGACATATTATTCTTACAAATCATCAATGGAGTATAGCTTATTTATTAAATTTTGTTCAATAGACTAGAAAACTTGTTTATTTAGTTAGGAAAAAAAAAGAAAAAAATGATGATGATGTTCATCTTAGTCCATATGTAATAATATATATATTTAGACAGTTGGGATCCTTACCATAATATATTGGTCCAATAATATTTTAGAGAGCAGTAGGGTCTTCCAGGTTGAAGAGTCATAACGGACATGGTTTGCCACAAAACTCCACCTTTCCACTATGTGATGATGACATTCTTTGAATCAAAGAAATTTAATTAAAAAACAATAAAAAAGAAAGAAAGCGAAAAGATATGAAATCAGGAGATAGCTGTAAATACTTTATTTCAAAATGTATAACTTACAAGATTGATGTGGTGGAGAGTGATGAGAATTATAGAAAGGCAAAGAAGTGGAGAGTAGAGAAAGTGGAGTGGAATATGGTGAGAGATGTAATGCAATCAAGTGTCTATTAATACGGGAATGAGCTTTTTATAATGAGCTCATCCTATGCATCTCATTACATTTCAATTTCATTTCTCATTTCATTTTCTATTCATAGATTCTTTACATAATTATTTCTTCGTGTGCATAGCTATTATGTCCTTTTTTCAGAGTAGATTCCTCATGTCTCATTCATTTCTTTATTGTAATAATATAGCCTTTTATTTTTTTCATCTTTTCTCTCTTTCTTTCTTTTGCCATTTTCTTTTTTCTCTTTCTTTTTATACTCTCTTCTTTCCTTTTTTGTTTAGACAAATTTTCTTTTTTGTCATGCTTTATATACTTTGGAGAAGCAAAGATAGAAGAAGAAAAACGTAGGGAGCCTTGGGAGAGAAAAAGAAAGAAAGAAAGGAAGGGTGAGTTGGATAGTTGGAGACAAAAGGAAAAATTTGCAATAGAGAAAGAAAAAAGAAAAAAGAAAAGAGAAAAAGAAAAGTAGATAAAGGATACAAAAGGACAAAAGAAAAGTTATTTGAACAAAAAAGGAAAGCGGGAGAGTATAAAAAGGAAATGACAAAAGAAACAAAGAGAGAAAAGGTAAGAAAGAAGAAAGGTTACATTATTATAATAAAGAAAGGAATAAGACACAAGAAATCTGCTCTGAAAAAGAGGAAATAATCTTATTCATACTATATTAATAATATTAATAATTTGATCATCGGTTAATAAGTTATAATTTAATATTTCTCCTTATCTTGATTTTATTTCATTTCTAACTCTTTCTACTAATAATCTTAGTAATCTTGAAATAAATTTTTCTTTCCATATTATTGAATTAGCATATTGCTTTTGAAACACTATTGGAATAAAATAATTGTTATACCATCTAAAATCAGATAAAGTATTGCATCTTAAATTTATGAACTCTTCTAAATATCTTTCTTGTATTTCTGCTGGTTCTCCTACAAAAAAATTTTATTATAGCAAAAACTAATTGAGTTATATTGTCTAAATGTCTAGCTTCTTGCCCTATGACATCTGTTTTTACAGTATGTCAATGTTTTATATATTGTCTTTCTTCTTCAGTGAGAACATTTTCCCACCAGCCTTTTAGGCTTCATGTAAATCTTTGTATTAAAATATCAAATATGTTATATTGTTATCTATTCAGTAGGCTGCTACTGCCAAAATCATTTCTTGTGCTAAATTCATTATCTTGTATTCACTATAACTATCTAAATTCCATTCATATATTAATCTTCCATCATAATGGGAAGATACCATCATATATCCTTCTTCAAACTTTAAATAAGGTAATGTTGGTCTTGGGTAATAATTTTTCTGTGTATAACCATTTATTCAATTGTTTCTTTTTATTTTATTTATACTTAGATCATCTTCTTTCCATCTACAAAATGGAGGAAAAGAAAAGGGGGAAGGGCAATCTTGATTTATTTTTTAAATGTTTTTATTTAATGATATAATAAGTATTATTTTTTATACAAATAATAAGTATTATTTTTATCAATACACATTATTTCATTTACTTAGTATACAAATGACCTTATAACATTAGGACATGAGGAAAGAATGTTATAATTACATTAGAAGGATTTGAATTCTAAATTTTGATCCATATTTTATCATATCTTTACCACATGAGATTGACCTAATCAGTTAGTTAAGAAATTTTAAATTTGATACCAATATAAGATGATAAAACTAAGAAAAGATATGAAATTAGGATATAGCTGTAAAGTAATACTTTATTTCAAAATGTATAACTTACAAAGATTAAAGTGGCGAAGAGTGATGAGAATTACAGAAAGGCAAAGAAGTGAAGAGTAGAGAAAGTGGAATGGAATATGGTGAGAGGTGTAATGGAATTAGGCTTCCTTATAATCTAAATAATTGTAAGTAAGCCCATAATAATCAATTGAGAGTCTTTTTGCTGTATACAGAGATTATCCCCATTCATTGAGAGTTATAATTTTATTAACTTTGATATGACTGTAATTTGTTCATGCTTCTCCCTTTGTATGAGTAATTATGTCTAATTTGGAATCCACCAAAATTAGCTCCTAACATCTTCTATCTTTTTGAAATTTATGGGTAAAAAATTTCATATTCCTCCTATTTCATGAGATGGAAACAAAGTTTTGATAAATCAGCAATATTATTTCTATAATATTCTTCCTCTAAGCAACATAACATTACAATATATTCATTGGGTATGTATTATGGTTCTACATTGTTTGTAGATTGCTAGGTTAATTTCTATTGGTATGTCTAGGTTTAGTTAATTGCGGATTTAAAACTATTAATTCAGATAGTTTTAATGATTCTAAATAACATTGAGCTTGGAAATCAAATATCAAATGAACACAAGTCATATATAGAATAAAGTGGGAGATTCCTGAAGATTGAAGAGTTGTTTCATGCATTTTAGGAATCCATTTGTAAAAAAAGGTAGTTAAGCTTTTAATTTTGATTATCCTTATATTAAATGAGGCATATACTTGCATGATTAATTATTAGCTCATGTTTTCAAAATGGTTTTCATGAAAAGAGTTACCTTATGCGCATAATGTTCAAAGGTTATCAAGATAAAGTCTCAATTACAAAGTTATTTCTAAGTGTTCTCACTTTTTTTCATGTAAATGTTTACCTTATGCGTATAACTAATGAAGGTTATGAGGATAAAATCTCAATTTCAAAGCTTTTCTAAGTGTTCCTTCTTCGATTTCATGAAAAGAGTTGAGGTTATCTGCATAACATGGTTGTGTACCATGTCCTCAGGTTTGTCTAAATGGTTATCCTGATAAAGTGGTTACCTTATTCACATAAGGGAGTGAACAGTGAAGGTCAATTGTACTATGCATCCCATTATTCGTATAGCCTAGGGAAGTTATCCACATAATGTATGTTACAAAGCACTTGGACTCTTCTCTGATTAATAGGTTATCCGCATAACCTATGTTTCAGTGCCGTTGGACTTTTCTCAGTTAAATAGGTTATCCGCATAACCTATGTTACAAAATTCACAGTCCTTCCTCAGCTAAATGAGTTATCCGCATAACCTTGAAAGGTTATCCAGCCAACCTATGTTTTCCAAAAAACTCAGTTTGAGAAAATTTAAAGTTATTCGAACAACTGAATGGATTTTCATAAAAATGTTTTTGAGTTAAAACTTAGTCATTCTGGGATAAACGTTATCCGCTTAACAAATTCATAACGTTGAACCAAGAGCTAACAGTCACGTGTTATTCGCATAACCTAAAAAGGTTATCCGCTTAACCTCTGACAGACGCATTTAATACGATAGGTGAATAACTATTTTTCAAAGAGCAACGGCTAATTCTTGTTTCCAACAGGTAGTTTTGCTCCAAAACTATAAATAGGACCTTATTTAATTTGTTATGTAATGAGGAAAACCATAAAAATACCAAAACTCTACAGAATTGATTACTGATTCATTTAAAGCTTGCTTAACCTCTATTTAGCTCATCCATTGTACTTAAACTTTCATACCCACTCTTTTAAGAGAGAGTTTTCATACTGTAATTTGTATATTTCTACATACTTGTAGATAGTACTTAGTGTGAGAATACACTAAGAGAGTTGTTCTTACTCTTGAGTGAGAAGAGTGAGAGAGTCTTGTTCAGCTCAAAGTTTGAGCTGGGATTGTACTGTGCTTTTTATAAGAACTCATTCAAATCTTGCAAGATATAGTAGAGAAATATCAAGTGGTGGCTTGGGGATTAGACGTAGGTCAAATGGAGTAGATTGAATCAAGATAAATCACTGTGTCCTCTTCTCATTTACTTTGCAATTGCTCTTTATTTCTTATACTCTGTTTTTCAGTGACTTTTATTATCACTACTATATTTCATTTTCGCAGAAAAATCCAAACTTTCCAATTCACCCCCCTCTTAGGAAGTCAACTGAACTAACAAAAACTAATGGCATAGTCTTGTGGCCATACTGGTCTAGCTGTAACTTTTGCTAGAGTGGATGGGGAAGTTACCTCTTTACCTTTATCTTTGGGATTACCTTGCACTAAACTCATGACAAATGGAAATCTTTTCCCCGTAGGAATTCTCTTGTCAAAAAATTTGGTAAAGAATTATTTTCTCCTTTTATAAATTCTATTTCAAAATCAAAGCATGATAAAATAACTTGCCATCTTGCAAAAATATGTTTAGAAATAAGATTTTTAACATCTTTCTGTTAAACATTTTAAAAATCATGTTGATTGTACTAGACCTACCTTGAATTGGTAGTTTCAAAGGAGTTTTTCTTCCTTTTCAGTATATGAAAAAAAATCTTTAGCTACTTGACAATCAATTTATAATAAAAATTCTTGATTTATCAAATCATCTTGAAATTTTGAAATACATAGTACTATATATAGATAAAACTTCCTTTTTTATGGTGGAGTCTTCTGTTGGATTTCTGTCCATACTTTTGAATAATATCTTACTATTTGTTCTTTTTCCCCTAAGATCTGTTTCAATATTCCTCCATAACCTATTTCTAAAGCATTTGTTTCTACTCTTTTTTGAACTTTTGGGTATGTTATTCCTAAGTATGGAAGACTTTTGACTTGTCGTTTTATATTTTTTACTATTTGAGTCATTTTATTATTCCATTTTGGTGGATTTTTTTTAAGTCTACAAAACAAAGATGTTATCTATCTATTATATATATAAAAGCAGGTGGGATTAGAGGAGTTCTGTGAGGTTATGTCAACATGCAGTTCTAAAAAGGAAATGTGATTACTCAATAATATTGTGGCATATGATGTGGATGTTATGTGTGATAATACAATTGAAGCAATGACTATTGGAATTAATAATAACATCATTGCATTTACCTTAGTTGCTCTGACTTGTAAAATTGTTAATATTTCTGTCTCCATGTTATTTAATTCTAACCGATAATTAATATATTTTATATTATTGTGTAATCTATTTTAATTTAATTTGCATTTTTCTACATTATTTAATTCTAATCGGTAATTAATAATTTTTATATTATTGTGTAATCTATTTTATTTTTATTTTTCTTTTCTTTTCCTTTTTGGAACAATATCTTTAAGTTCCTAATTAATATAACTTTAAATTTAGTATAATTTATGAAATATTAACCAAAATGTGTTATCATACATACAAAAATCATATCAATTTTTAATTATTAAATTTGAATTCATGTTGGATATTAATATTCCTCTTTTAACTTAAATACAATGAATTTGGTATAACCAAAATTAATCATTTTAATTTTGATTTTTTATAATTATACCTTAATTTTTGGGAATAACACATAGAGCAATAAATCTCTTTTTAATTATTAAATTTGAATACACATTTAATATTAATACTCCTCTTTTAATTTAGATGCTATCAATATGGTATAATCGTAATTGATGATTTTAATTCTGATTATTTATAATCATATTTAATCTACATTAATACTCTCTCTATAATTTTGTAGTTATTTTGTTAGATTATCAGATTTATAAGCATTTTTCTTTTCTTTTTTGGAACAATATCTTTAAGAACATAATTAATAAAACTACAATTATTATAATTTTTGAAATATTAACCAAAAGGTGTGCTGATGTATGTGATCTTCACGTAGAGCAATAATATCCCTTTTTAATTGTTAAATTTGAATTCATGTTGGATATTAATATTCCTCTTTTAATTTAAATGCTATGAATCCGGTATAATTGAAATTAATCATTATAATTTATTGTCAGAAAACTTTAGAAAACTTTAAAAATCGTTGGTGATGAATTAATATTAATCAATATAGAATTTTAATAAATTCAAATTTTATATTGATTGATATTAATTCAAATTCCGTATTAATTCAAATGCATTAATTAGCTTCAAGTTACTATTTTTTTTTTCTGTATAACTTTCTTATGATTTAATAATTTTATTAAATAATTAATAAAACTCAATGACTATTGGACTATTGAATTAATATAAATCAATATAGAATTTGAATTTTTTACTAATTAATGCATTTCAATTAGATGTTGAATTATTTCTTACATATATTCAATTAAAATAATATTGATTGATATTCTATAATAACAATTAATTATTTATGTTTTTTCTAAACTCATTACATCCTTGTTCTCTATTTAAGGAGTGAGTCTTCATGTGGATTGAGTATTATTGATAGATATATTGTTGATCGTAGTTTTTGTTGAATCAATAAATTAAAATTCAAAATTTCTTTTTTTCTTTCTGTATTTTACTATTTCTTCCATATGACCCATTTCTGTATGTAGGTCATGGGTTTGCGTTATGACATAGTTTGTGCTATTAGTCAAGTACGGAATGAATGGCGTATACACGTTAGGATTATCCATTTGTTGTTGATACTTGCCCATCATCTTCCTGGCTAAATTGGCACTATTGAGTATGTTACTCAAGATGCTGAGGTACTAATATTTAATTACTTATATTGTCAATTAGAATATGCTTTTAATTAACACATGATTTGTAGGGAGATCGGATTGGGGGTTTTATGAGAAAGGCTTATGTTCAGAAGTTCAAGAGAATGCTGAAGGAAAGCCATGTGTATGGCATACAAAAATTCGATGTTGTAAAAAACACTGGGAATTCTGTTCCACTAATCACAAATATAAGATACTATTCTACAAAGGTTTCACTGGTGGATGATTTTGGATCTATTCATAAACATGGTTTTTTATTTACTCCTTTGTTTGATATATTATCTCAGGCTATAGAAAATAAATATTTAGTTGGTACATAATCAACACTAAATCTGATCATTTTGTTTTTTGATTTTGTAATCAATACGTAATCAAGGTTGATTTTTTTTGTTTTTTTATTTTGTTGAATATATTATTGGGAAGCTTGCTGGAGTAGGGGAGTTAGAGCATCCTAACAAAAATGGAAAGTAGCTAATGAGGATTGAAATATAGTTGAAGATCATAAGTAAGCAATATTTCAATTATAGTATGATCATAAAGATTGAGATTTATTTAATTACCAATATTTACCTATTTTTTAGGAACAATCAACTTTTTTGTACATTATGGGGTGCATTGATATTATGATCTTTATTAAATCATCTCCTCCTTTGCCACATATTATAATTCTTCAGTGGGGGAAGATCAAGGAGTTCAATGGTAAGTCATTAATTATGTTGTGTATATTTTGTTTATTTATTTATAATAATGTCTGTATGAATATAATTCCAAAGTCATACAATTTCTTTATATTGACTCTTGGTGTCCGCAAAGTCTCCAACTTGATCTTTAGATAGTGTAAGGCTTTTTTTACATCCTACCATTCCTGAAGTGTTAAATTGTCTTTCTAGGCAAGTTATTTCTGTTAGGCCATTATTGTATTGGATGTCAATGTTTAATTTTATATTGCAATCCACCAGTTTTGGAAGTGATGCCTTCATTGGGGAACACCAACTAACCTGCATCAATAATTAGACAATGTCTATGAGCGTTTGCATCTTCCAAGTTCAAACTAGAAAGCAGCTTATTGAATTGAGAGGATGTCCAGCTATATGTCCCATTATATTTATTTTACTTTTAAAACAATGTTACTACAAATTTTGTGATATATATATATGTATACAATTATGTATTATGTGTGGTTCATAACAAGTATTTGTTTTTCTTCTCTTAGGGTTTATATGCTTATCTCTTGCTACCATTTGTGCTATTGATGCTAAGAGATGTTGGTTTTATAATGGATATAAGATTGTGAGATAAGTGTGGTTCCAGATGGGGGTGGATTCTACTATGAGAATTGTGATAAGATAGTCAATATTGTGGTGCCAAGGTACTAATTATAGATGTTGGGATGTGATTTAGCTTACTGTATATAAATCTTTGGAGTTCAAACTCTGGGTGATTGCTCCTATGTACAACCCAAGTTTTTTTTTTAATCAAGGCAACATGGATATATAATTATTTAATTGAATCTAATATTAAATTATATCAACGAAGTTATATATTTTGTTCTTCTATATATTACTATATATATGTGCTTCATTTGCACTTCCTTACTTTCCATGCTGAGAGAATGAGAGATCTCATAAGTCTTGGGCTACATGTGAATCTCTTGCCTTTGAATCCAATAATTCTCATGTCAAGATATATTTTGGTCACGTTCAAAGGGCATTTCATCATGTATGATAACATTAGATCAGCATCATTATTGATATTTGATCGTAAGGTTGCTAGGTTAACTTAGTGTAGTCCTATAAAACTATGTCAATATGAAATTGAAGTACATTTCAATCATAAGAAAATTACACAATTGTAATTATTTCGTATGTTACCCTTACTAAAGCATGAAGAATGGAGGAGATGGTAGGAATGTGCTTTAATGCTTTGAACGATTTATTGGGAAGAAATTTGTCTTCTGAATAAAGATTTCTGATGGGAATGTTAAAGATTATTCATTTGACTATATGATGTAATAGTTGTCCGATGATGGGGAAATATTGAAGGGGTATGAAGATGATCTTTCCTCTTTACCATTATCTTCTCCTGCTGAATCAATAGTCCATGTATGAGTAGTGACATGGAGTTTATTTTGTATCATCTATATTCAATACATTCAATTGTAATTAATTGGAAAATTAAATTTATTTACACAGGTGTTGGATTCACCCTTCATATCATCTAAAGTAAATACAAGTGATGTATTGACACCTATTACACCGTCTACTATCAACAGCTCTAAAAAATTATGTGGTGATGTTGGTGAACGATGCCCCTCTACTGAGATGTCCACCAACTTGAAAAAATGCATGAAGGTTGAGAAGCAAATTCATGGAATTTATATGATATGGACACAATGAGAACTTATCTCAAGACACCCAGAAAATACAGAGTAACGGAAGAATTTTACTCAAAAAATTCAGAAGATGATCAGTTATAACCCTAGAGGAACTCATCTCTAAATCCTTAACTATAATGACGCCTACAAGGTTGATCAGTCCTCATGGTAGGTCGGATGAGGAAAATAGGAGAGAGAGATAGAAATCAAGAGGAAGAAAAGAAATAACTCAGTAAATCCTGACTAAAAACTCACAATAATATCATTTTACTATTCTCTGAAGAAAATATATTACATAAAGGTTTTTATATAGGCAAAACAAGAAAAACCCTAATCCTAAAACAACTTAGAATATTTGGAGCTCAAATATTTCTATTAAATCTAATAAATCTAAAAGATTTAACTAATTATGAAAAAATCTAATAATAAAAACGCAAATTCAAAGAAAAATAATAAAATTAATATTCTAATCCTAATATTATTAGATAATCTCCATAATTTAAATTTAGAAAATATCTTAAAAGATATCTAACATATTTTATTTATTCTAATTTAAATCTAACTGAATTTAGGAAATCTCTTAAAAGATATCTAATAGATTTTATTTATTCTAATTTAAATTTAACAAATGACTTTGACCCCCCAAGAAAATACAAATTGGAAGCTAATAAAATGAATAAATAAATAAACAAAATTATCCCACAAAAAAAGACCTAGAATTTTCTTGAGAGGAATTATGTGAGTAGCATTTGAGAATTTTTGATGTACCTCTTTAATCTCTATCATTATATCATATAGGGTGATATGTGGTTTCACAAGCATAAATATCACTATAATCTTGGATCTTATGCTTTGGTATTTGAAGTTTGATTTACTGTTTTCTAATGGTGACTTTAAGGATATGACAATAAAGTTTATGTATTAAAGTGTTTGGGAATTGTATTTTCATGTTTATTATACATGGTGTATCCATACATATTGCATCTTATCACTGTATATTGATATCTAAATAAACTTTTTAATGTAATGGGCTTATATACCAAGTTTTTACACTAACAAAAGAAATCCTGTTTTACATCTTGACATGTGTAAAATAATATACTATATATGATAAAATAAATATTGATAAATTAATTTATAGTAGATTTGGATTATTATGATAAAAATATTGTAAAATATTGATAAATTATATACATTGAACGTGTTATTCAATTGCAGATTCTTCTTGATATTCTAATTTTTATATTTGGACTTTGTTAATATATTATTAATTATTAGATCATTCAATTTTTTTTCTTATAATAATGCGCATGCATGTCCCATCAAATATCCATTATTATCTTTAATTTATTTATTTAAGCTACGATATAAACTGACCTTTAATGTTCCTGTTGTTGTATAAAAATATAATCAAGGTAAATAGTAGAATTATTAATTTAAAGATTGATTTTATATTCAGTTTTAGAATAGTGTTATGAATTAATTATGTGTATTATATTTTATATTATAATTTAATATAAACCATTAGGCCATTAAGTTGGATTACACACGTTGATATTATTTGATAACATAGTTGAACTGCGTGCCATAAGATGAAGCTTAAATATGGTTTATTACTTTATAAAAATGGATTGAAGTTATATGACATTAATATGAAACCAATGTATCACTTAAATATCACATATTTTGATAATTAATTGTATTGAAATTTATATGATCGTATTGAGATGTTTGGTTTATGAATATTAATTTTTTTAAAATTAATAATATTATGTATATTTTTAAATTATGTGTCCATCTAATTTAAGATTACCATTTACATTCCGTAGAAAACAATTTCCCATCTTGTTGTCTTTTGCTATAACTATCAACAAGAGTCAAGATCAAAGCCTATGCAATGTTGGATTATATTTACTAAATCATATCTTTACGCATGATTTGTTATATGTTGATGAGTCTCATGTACGAAGTAGAGAAGGATTGAAAGTTTTGATTCTTGGCTAGAATGGCAACACAAGCACCAAAACAAGAAATGTGGTATTTAAAGAGGTTTTTAATAATATAAATTCATGTTAGGTATGATGTTAATACTATTATTCTATATTTACCATTTCTCAAATGTTGAATTATAATGTTATTATTCATGTTTTATAATTTCCTTTATCTATAAATTATTGTATTATGATGTTCAAATTTCAATTTGAAAATAAAATTTTTACAAAAACCGTGTTTCGAATGGGTGCATAGCTAGTTTTAACTCTTAAATTAGGTAGGAAATCTGATACATAATTAACGCATCTTAAAAATCTCTATAATTGAGTTTTTTCCTTTGGAGATAGTTGCGAGAATTTTAATTGATTATGAGTTGCTTTTTAAATCCATTGAGGCAGAAGGTTTCCAATATTTTTTTAAGTGTTGCACAGCCTTTAGTTGCTCCCCTATCACATATTACAATTTGTAAGAGATTGTTGGAATCTTTTCTTATATGAATAAAATAAGTTGTAAAGCACATTTTCTAAGTCCTATCAAGGTGTTTGTTTAACAATTGATTATTAGACATCTATACAAAACATTAGTAGTTTATGTATTAACATTTTATTGATGATGAATGGACATAGCATAATTATCTGTTTTCAATTCCCTCTTCTTTCTTTCTCACACCACTTCCTCTCTTCTTGATGCAAATTGTCTCTCACTCTCTTTACAGCACACTTAGGTTGGCCAAGCAAGAAGGGAGAATAAAAGCCCTAACTCACTCAATTACTTGGGTTAGGTTAACTTAACTTTGGTTGGTTAAAAGCAACTCCTTCCTCCTTAAGTTTTCTCAAGAAAATAATTAAATATACTAATCCCTCACATGCATAAAAAATGACGCCACATGAGCAGGACGTGTCTAATGTTAGTTTAACTGGATTCCTAAAAGGGGGATTGAATTGGGGAGATGGAGAAATTTTTCTTTAGAAGTGAAACACAGTGGTGATACTAAAAGTTTACTGAAAAACAGAGTATAAAAAATAAAGAGTAATTAGAAGAAGACTCAGTAATTTATCCTGGTTCAGTCTACTCCACTTAACCTACGTCTAGTCCTCAAGCCACCACTTGAGATTTCTCCACTATCTCTTACAAGATTTAAATGGGTTTTTCCAAAAACCGCAGTACAACACCAACCCAAGCCTTGAGCTAAAATAAACTCTCTCACTCTTCTCACTCAAGAGTAAGTATATCTCCCTTAATGTGTTCTCACACTAAGCACTATCTACAAGTGTGTAGACATATACAGAATGAAAACTCTCTCAAAAGAGTGGATATGAAAGCTAAGATACAATGAATGAGCTAAATAGAGGGTAGGTAAGCTTTGTATGAATCAGAAATCTAATTAGCAAAATTTTGGCGTATTTATTATTTTTCTACACTTTCAATAACTTAAATGAGGTCTTATTTATAGTTTTGGGGTAAAACTATCTGTTGGAAGCAAAAAATAGTTGTTACTCTCAGAAAAATAGTCGTTTCCTACCACATTAAATGCATCTGTCAGATGTTATGTGCCTCCTTAGGTTATGCGAATAATAGGTAACTATTTGCCTTTGTTTTCAACGCAAAGCTTTCGTTATGCAGATAACGATCTATCCAGAATGACTAAGTTTTAGCTCGAAATCATTTTTATGAAAACCCACTCAATTATTAAGATAACGTTAAGTTTTTCTCAAACTGAGTTTTTTGTAAAACTCAGGTTATCAAGATAACCTTCCAAGGTTATGCGAATAACCCATTTTGCTAAAGAAGAGCTATGAGTTCGATAACATAGGTTATGCGGATAACCTCCCTAGGTTATACGGACAACCTCCTTAGGTTATGCGGATAACCTTTTAACAGAGAAAAGTCCAAGTACTCTGCGACACACGTTATACGGACAACCTCCCTAAGTTATGTGAATAACAGGATGTATAGTATAACTTGCCTTCACTGTTCACTCCCTTATGCAGATAAGGTGCCTACCTTGTCAAGATAAACCATCTTGATAGACTTGAGAATATGATCACCAAGCTATATTATATGGATAATCTTAATTCCTTTTCATGAAACTGAAGAGTGGGCTTTGGAAAAGCTTTGAGATTGAGTCTTTATTCACATAACCTTCAATGGTTATATGTATAAGGTAAAACATTTTCATGAAAACAAGGTAAACACGTAGAATTATTTTAAAATTGAAGCTTTATCCTCATAAGATAGCTTTTTTCATGGAAACCATTTTGAAATCATGAGCTGATCATTAATCATTTAATTAGTCATCTCATTTAATATTGGGTTAGTTGAAATTCAAAGCTTATCTACCTCCTTTTACAAATAGTTTCCTAAAACATGTGAAACAGCTCTTCAATCTTCAGGAAACTCCAACTTTGTCCTTCATTTTACTTGGGTTCCTTTGATATTGGATTTCCAAGCACACTTGTTTCAGAATCATCAAAACATCTAAATTAACATTCTCCCCCTTTTTTATGATGACAAAAACAACTTAAACTTATTGTTAGTGTTTGGGTTTGCACAAAGCTCCCCCTCAATATGTGCATAGTATAAATAAAGTCAAATAACGTAGTGCACATTTTTCAAAACAAGGAACACCAAGAATAAACAAAGTTCACAGAAGAAATTCACTATATTATAAGCAGCCATTACAACAAAAACAACAGAAGTAAAACAACAAGACAAATTCAGTTATAGCAAAGCAATAAATCCAGTCAAGTCTCTTTCTCCTTTGAAGGAGTGGACTTTTTCTTTTTCTTCTCTTTTTTTTCTCTTTTTTCTTTATCTTCTTTCTCTTCCTTCTCCTCTTTCTTTTCCTTCTCTTCTTTCTCCCCCTTTTTGTCATCAATAACAGGAGGGAATTAAGCTGCTTCAGTATCTATCCTAACAATGTCTTGATCAAGTTTGGCCTTTCATTCTCTAATTCTTTGAAGTCTCTCATCCAAAGAAAGAAGAAGTATGGACGATTGAGCTGGAACAACAGACACTGGGATAGGCCGAAGTGGCACAGTAGTAGGGATAAGTGGCACAGAAGGAAACACAGGAATGAATGGTATATCATGCATCATATGTGGAGGTGAGACAGTAGGAAGGAGTACAAGAAAGGGATCAGAATCAGAGGCAATGGTGATGATTTCCTTCATAGCAGCCTCAGTAAGATAACTGATGCCCTCAAAGAAGATAGGGTTAGGAGAAGGAGGAAAGAGAGCATTAATCTCTTGTCTGCGGTGATGAAAGTAAATTTGGTGAATAAAGTCACCTTTAGGCATGAGGACTAAAGCTCTACTTTGATCCTTGACAGAGGTTTCTTCCTCAAGATCATAATCCAAGATAGAACCTAGATCCTCTAAAAGAGCAGGTGACTTGGAAGTAGAGGGAATGGCTAAGTCATTAAGTGGGGATTGTACAGAAGCAGTAGGTTCAATGAAGGTAGGAGGTGCTGGTTGGATTGATGAAGAGGAAGGCTGAGGAACACCAGAAGCAAGTTGCTCACGCAAGAGATGCCCAAGATTGATTATGTCTTCTCTATGTTCTTTCCTGGTGGCCATGGCAATCTAGAACAGGTTTTGGTACAGGGTAGGTATGTCTGAAGGTGTAGGCAGATCAGTGGCAGGGATTTCATCAGGCTTGCTCTATGTGTGAGAAGGAATCTAAGGCTCAGGTTGCAAGGATTGAGGTGGTTCAGAGGGTATGGATGGAGAGGAACTAGAATCACTAACTGTAAGACTCTTTGAAGCAGTTGTGAGCTCAAAACCTTCTTCAATATCCCTCTTTTTATCAACCTATCTGCCATTTTCCAGACTCATCCCCATCTTCTGCAGGACTTTCTCACTAAACTCTTCTGGAAGTAGTGCAGGCCCTCTCTTAATACGTAAAACGTTGTGAAATTTCAAAACCTTGGTGATAATATGCCCATATGGCAATTGTGAGTCTTGTCTATATGTCCTTGCCTTTCATATCCTTTGAAGGATACTATCCACCACATTTACTAGTTTACCCTTTATCAGCAGTACCATGACTTGGAATTCTCCTTTGGACAGATAATTGAACCCTCTACTCTTGTTGAAGAACATGCAAGAGACAATGTAGTGGAGAATCCTGTTTTCAACACTCAGAAGAGTTGGAGCTATTTTCCCCTCTGAAGGCACATTTTGTCTTTGCCTTAGCAGTCTTGAGACTATTATGCTCCATTTGTAATTAGCTTCATCTCTAGTGTCTTCATTTACAGTTTCATTTTTAGGGGGATACTTTGAGGTCTCAATGTTCACCCTTATTCCTTCAGTAGGCACACTCAGAATTTTACACATCAAGTCAGGGTGCAGGGGCTATCCATCTTTTCCTCAATCTCACTTCAAACACCTTTGTTTCATTGTTAATTCTCAGAGAATTGTACCAAGCATGTACAACCTCCTCATCATAGTCCTCTTTTAGCTCTATCAATCCTCTATATTTCTCTAACAACCCAGCAGAATCAAACTTGTTTCTTACAAGGAATTCTTCTATTCTTACAAAGTGAGGCTTGACTGCCTTACACTTTTTAAAATCAGCCTCATATGACTCTTTTAAAATCCTTATACCAATAAGCTCATCTATAATTAAAGTTTGCTCAGACTTAGTAGCAAATGAACTTACGTGAGTGTCACCCTAAGGTTCAGATTCTAGAATCCCCTTTGGCTTTGGTATTCTAGGCTTCTTTGTTGGTATACTCAGCTCAGCTTCAGCTTTTCTCTTCCCTTGACTCAGTGACTTTGAAGCATATTTGGATTTCACGTTACGTTTTGATCATTCCCCTTGATCTCCTCCCCTAGTCTTAGTCATATCAGTGATTCCATATGATTTGGGAAGGTAAAAGAAGTTTAAAATAGGCTTAAAAGAGTTTTGAATTCGAGAAAATGAAAGAGACTTAGAGAATTTTGGAAAGCTTGAACAGTACGAATAGAGATTTTTAGGATAGGGTTAGGTTTTTCGCACAAGGTTCTATTGAAAAACGGAGAATCCTATATATAGTATGAGGTTATGCACATAATGTATGGAGGTTATATGAATAACAAGCTTTAAAAGTTGTATGCAAGGCCATGGTTTGCTAGGTTATGAGGATAAAATCCTTAGGTTGTCCGCATAACCAAGTTGAGACAGAAGGGAGAAGAGAGAAGTTATCTGGACAAGCATACCATGTTGTCATGAAAAGGGAATTTTACACAGCACAAAGAAAATTAACAAACAACAGGTTATCTGGATAACCTTGTCATCTTATGCGGATAATGTTGTTACTTTGGGAACTCATTCTCTAGAAGTAAACTCCTTCTTTGGAAGTAACGTTATGCAGATAAGATAGGCAGGTTATCCTGAAAACAAAATTACATAATACACATACAAAGAGGCAAACAGAGTAGGTTATGCACATAAGGTAGAGACTTTATCCGAATATCGAGTTCCATATAAGCCAGAGGTTCACAAAAGCTCTTGTTTTCATGAAATTCTTCATATCTTATCTGAATAACCTCAAATAAAAAGTCTATGCATACCAAAAAATCAACTCATTTTCAGCATAAGTCTATGAGGTTATGCGAATAACCATATATGAAGAACTTATAAATACTTACAAATAGCTTTGTTATCCCCATAAGCCTTTTATTTTCACCATAACTTCATTTCAACGTGCAGGATACTTCATTTTATCAGATTTTCATTATTTCAAATTAAGAGATAACTGTAAAACAAATTTCTAGATACTCTGATGCTTAAGTTAGTATCTCTATTAACTGAATTATAAACTAAAGGATTTCAGAGAATACTCATAACTCATTGGGATATACCATTCCCAATTCTCTTCTGATTTTTCCATGTCTGTCTTCTGCAAGTGGCTTTGTCAGGATGTCTGCAAGTTAATCTTCAGTAAGGACAAACTCCAACTTGACATCACTTTTCAAAACATGATCTTTTATGAAGTGATGTCTTACTTTAATGTGTTTTGCCCTTAAGTGCATAACAGAATTCTTTGAGATGTTAATGGCACTTTGATTATCACATCTTATTGGGATTTCCTTCATCTCAATCTCAAGGTCTTCAAGTTATTGCTTCATCCAAAGAACTTGTGCATAGCAACTCCCTGCTACTACATACTCAGCTTCTGCTATGGAGAGAGCTACACTATTTTGCTTTTTGCTTAATCATGACACTAAAGAGCCTACCAGAAATTGGCAAGTTCCACTTGTGCTCTTTCTATTAGTCTTGGATCCAGCAAAATTAGCATCTGTATAATTTATGAGCTCTTCTCCATTGCCTTTTGAATACCAGAGTCCCATTTGAGATGTTCCCAGCAAGTATCTAAAAATTCTCTTTACAACTATTGCATGGGACTCTTTGGGACATGATTAGAACCTAGCACACATACAAAACTAAACATGATGTCAGGCCTACTAGCAATTAAGTACAGCAAGGAACCAATCATTCTCTTATATTGAGTAATATCAAAGGGTTTTCCTCCTTCATCCATGTCAAGCTTAGTTGCAGAGGCCATAGGAGTTCCCATCGGTTTAGCATGTTTCATTCCAAACTTCTTCAGCGGTTCCTTGAGATATTTTGATTGATTGAGGAAGATACCATCATCACATTGTTTGATTTGCAATCCAAAGAAGAAGTTCAGCTCACCCATCATTGACATTTCAAACTCACTCTACATTAACTCAAAAAAGTTCTTGCACAAAGACTCATTAGTAGCACCAAATACAATGCCATCAGCATAAATTCGTACAATAAGTAAATTTTTATATTTTCTTTTAGTAAACAAGGTTGTATCAACTTTTCCCCTATTGAAACCTTTTTCAATTAAGAAATTACTCAGTCTCTCATACCATACTTTACAAGCATGTTTTAAGCCATATAGAGCTTTCTTCAGTTTATATACATGATTTGGCTTAGTTGAGTCCTAAAAACCTGGAGGTTGATCAACATAAACCTTTCCCATGATATACCCATTCAGAAAAGTACTTTTCATATCCATTTGATATATCATAATATCTTTTATGTAAGCATAGGCTAAGAGAATCCTTATTGCTTCCAATCTTGTAGTTGGAGCAAAAGTTTCCTCATAATCAATGCCTTCTTCCTGATTATATCTTTTAACCACTAGTCTAGCATTATTCCTTATTATTGTTCCTGATTCATCAAGTTTGTTCTTTAAAACCCATTTAGTTCCAATAATAGGATGATTCTTAGGCTTAAGCACTAAATCCTAAACCTGACTTCTTTCAAACTGATTAAGTTCTTCTTGCATGGCTAAAGTCTAGTATTCATCAGTTAAAACCTCTTTTATACACTTAGGTTCAATTTGAGAAATAAATGCATAATTATTCATTTGATCCCTAAGTTGTCTTCTAGTTTTAACTTTCTCTTGAACATTCTCAATAACTGATCAACTAGATGATTCCTTTGATATCTCCAAACTCTAGGGAGTTCTTGAGATACTTCTTCATTTATTTCACATTCATTATCTTTCTCTTGGATGTCTTCCTCTGCATCAGCAAATTCAAATACTTTAGGAGGTTCAGTTTTATTTTCTTCAAACACATTCAAATTTTTGAAACTGGAAATTAGATCATCCTCATCTTTAGCATGCTTAGACAGACTTTCATTTTCAAGAAAGATAACATGCACAGATTCTTCTATAATTCTAGCTCTTTTATTGAATACCCTATATGCTTTACTTCTATTTGAGTAGCCAAGAAATATACCTTTATCTAATTTTGCATCAAACTTACCTAAATTGTCTTTGTTGTTGTTGTGGACACAGGAAGTGCATTCAAAAACATGAAGATGAGAGAGATTGGGCTTCTTCCCCTTGTACAACTCATATGGAGTCTTGCCTAGTAAGGGTCTGATGTATGCTCTATTCATTAAGTAGCATGCAGTGCTTACTGCATCAGCCTAGAATTGGTTAGGCAATCCTTTTTGATTTAGCATAACACGAGCCATCTCCTCCAATACTCTATTCTTTCTCTCCACAACTCCATTCTGTTAAGGTGTTCTTGGGGTTAAGAAGTTGTGCTCCACTCCATTTTCATCACAATAGTCAACAAATTTTGCATTTTCGAATTCTCCACCATGATCTGTTCTAATACATACAATAGCAACCTTTCTCATTTTTGATTTTCTTGGCTAAGATCAGAAAAACATCATATATTTGCTTGGGTCCTTTCTGGTTAGTGGAGGAATCCTTGGGAACTCATTTTATCCAATTGTCATTTCCTTCCTTCCTATATATGCAGGTGGAGGACATATGACCCTTCTTGTTACAGAAGTGGCAAATGGAGAATGGGCTAGAGGAAAGAGATGCATATCTGAAATAATGACTATAATATCTATCCTTTTGATTTCTAGGGGTTGCAAATGACTCTATATTTTGAGTTGGTTTGATGTTATTAGCATGCACAAAGTTTCTCCGGTAAAGATTTTATTTCTTGATTTTCAGTTTCTCTTTGACCGCACATGGGTCATATCCTAGACCAGTTTTATTCTGACTTACAGTTTGATTTCCCAGTAAAATTTTCAGCATGTCCTCACCTCTAGTAAGTTTGGTTAGAGTCTTGTGGAGATAACTATTCGTATCTCTCAACTCAATGCATGAGACATAGATAAAGATGGAGGAAGAAGAGGAAAACTGTGAAATAGTTCAAGATGTATGAGACTCACTCCCAAGCTTATGTATTTCCCTTTTAGCTTGACTTAGTTATTTGGATACTTTGACAAATTCAGTCATTAGTTCTTTAATTGCATCATGTAGTTCATTGTAAGAAGGTTTAGAGTCATTTACCTCAGAATCACTGTCATTGTCTTGGTTGTGATTCTTCTCCTCCTCTGCAATCTCTTGAGCCATCAGGCATATGTTAGAAATTTCATCATCTCCTGCTGCTTCCTCTTCATCTGAACTATCTCCTCAGATGGAAGATAAGAAAGCTTTCTTCTTTTTTCCCTTTGTCAACCTTTTTGTCCTTCCCTTGTTTCTTGCTCAACAGGGGGACATTCTCATTTGATATGTTTAGGTTACTTGCATTCGTAGCATATGATGGAGTCTTTGTTTTCTTTCTTATTGTTGGTGGCTTTATCTTTCTTTGCAAGCCTTCTGAATTTTTTCTTTCCATATATTTTGCCAAATTTCCTCACTAGCATAGCCATCATTTCTTCATCTAGCTCAGCATCCTCCTCTGAATCATCATCATCTTCTAATTCTACTTTGAGAGCCAGACTCTTCTTCTTGTTGTCATATGAGGTGGATTCCTTGAGAGCCTTCAACTTCCCTTCATATTCTTCAAAACTTCCAAAGAGAGCTATGACAGATGTCATTGACTCTCCTCTAGGTTCTTCCATTGCTATCACCTTTGGCTGCCACTCAATGGGCAAAGCTCTAAGAATTTCTCTGACTTTCTCAGATTGGGTGTATTCTTTCCCAAGGCTCTTTAGCTAGTTTACAATAACAGTGACTCTCTTCTGCAGATCTTTGATATTCTCACCCTCTTTCATCTTGAGGTTTTATACTCTCTAATGCACGTATTTAGTTTATTTTCTCTCACCCCGGTGGTCCCTCAATGAGCAATCTCCAAAGTGTCCCATATAGCTTTGACTGTTGTACATTAGAACGCCCTGTAGAACTCATCTTGATTGAGGACACTAAGCAGGCAATGCTTAGCTTTATAGTTGAGAAGAACCCTTCTCCTATCCTCCTCATTCCATTCCTCTTTAGGTTTCCTTTTGTATTTCTCATCATCTTGTAATTTCATTGGAACGAAATCTCCCTTTTGGATGACTGACCAAATATCTAAATCAATGGATTGAAGGCAGATTTGCATCCTCATCTTACAATACCCATAATGTTCTCCACTGAAGCCAGGAGGTCAGTTAATGTTGTTTCCTTCTAGAAGAATACATTCACCAAAGCCAGTCATGTCTTCTCCCAGACTGTTAGATCCCTCAACTAGGAGTCCGGACTCTGATACCACTTGTTAGTTTATCTGGCTTCCCAAGAAGGGGGTGAATTGGGAAGATTGAGAAATTTTTCTACAAAAGTGAAACATAGTGGTAATACTAAAAGTTTATTAAAAAACAGAGTATAAGAAATAAATAGTAATGAGAAAAAGACTCGGTGATTTATCCTGGTTCGGTCTACTCCACTTGACCTACGTCCAGCCCTCAAGCCACCACTTGAGATTTCTCCACTATCTCTTACAAGATTTGAATGGGTTCTTGCAAAGACCGCAGTACAACACCAGCCTAAGCCTTGAGCTAAAATAAACTCTCTCACTCTTCTCACTCAAGAATAAGAATATCTCTCTTAGTGTATTCTCACACTAAGCACTATCTACATGTGTGTAGATGTATACAGAATGAAAACTCTCTCAAAAGAGTATATATGAAAGTTAAGATACAATGAATGAGCTCAATAGAGGGTAGGTAAGTTTTGTATGAATCAGAAATCTAATCAGCGGAGTTTTGGCGTATTTATTGTTTTTCTACTCTCTCAACAACTTAAATAAGGTCTTTTTTATAGTTTTGGGGCAAATATTAGCCATTACTCTCAGAAAAATAGTCGTTCACCTACCATATTAAATACATCTGTTAGAGGTTATACGGATAACCTCCTTAGGTTATGTGAATAATGGGTAACTGTTTGTCTTTATTTTCAACACAGAGCTTTTGTTATGCGGATAACCTAGCTAGGCTATGCAAATAACATGCAATCCAAAATGACTAAATTTTAGTTCAAAATCATTTTCATGAAAACTCACTCAGTTATTAGGATAACGTTAAGTTTTTCTCAAACTAAGTTTTTGTAAAACTTAGGTTATTAGGCTAACCTCCCAAGGTTATGCTGATAACCCATTTTGCTAAAGAAGAGCTATGAGTTCTGTAATATAGGTTATACGGACAAGCTCCCTAGGTTATGTTGATAACCTTTTAACAGAGAAGAGTCCAAGTGCTCTGCGACATACATTATGCTGATAACCTCCCTAGGTTAAGCGAATAATGGGTTATACAGTACAACTTGCCTTCACTGTTCACTCCCTTAAGCAGATAAGGTGCCTACATTGTCAAGATAACCATCTGGACAGACTTGAGAATATGATCCTCAAGCTATATTATGCGGATAATCTCAATCCCTTTTCATGAAACTGAAGAGTGGGCTTTGGAAAAGCTTTGAGATTGAGTCTTTATCCCTATAACCTTCAATGATTATGTGCATAAGGTAAAACATTTTCATGAAAACAAGGTAAACACTTAGAATCATTTTAAAATTGAAGCTTTATCCTTATAAGATAGCTTTTTTCATGAAAACCATTTTGAAATCATGAGCTAATAATTAATCATTTAATCAGTCATCTCATTTAATATTGGGTTAGTTGAAATTCAAAGCTTGTCTACCTTCTTTTACAAATAGTTTCCTAAAACATGTGAAACAGTTCTTCAATCTTCAGGAAACTCAAACTTTATCCTTCATTTTACTTGTGTTCCTTTGATATTAGATTTCCAAACTTATTTGTTTTAGAATCATCAAAATATCTAAATTAACATCTAAAATGCTACCTATTTTTCTTTGTCCAAATATGTCATGTACCAATTTTATTTATGCTTTGACTGTTAAAATTACTTTTGTAGTAATTTATTAGTTTATGGATATAGGATTAAACTATGTTTGGATTTGTGTTTGCTTTAATATCCCGTCCCAAAAAGTATTTGTGTAGGATTCACATACTTTTCTTTTTTCTTTATCTTCTTTGTGGTGCCCACAATACCTTTTTCTTTGTATTGTTACTTTTACGATACTGAACCGTCGATTTTTCTTCAAACTGGTTTTGTTGAGCCCAATGAATTATTCTGTTGGGTTTAGTATGTCATAAGCTTCAATTTGACATAAATTTCTTAAAATTACAAAATTGCCCCGAGAAAGGGTCAAATTGCAAATAACTTTTTTAGGGTCCTTTTCTGTCTAGGGACCAAATTGCAAATTGGCACTTTACATCCCCCTAGCTTGAAAAATAATCTTTTTATCCTTTTTTCTCATTAGGATCATGCATTTCAAACTATTTATCATATTTCCATACTATGTCATCATATTTCATACATTTATCAATGATCCGAAATTTAGGGATGTCACAGCTCTAGTACCAATGTAGTATAAATAAACATACCTATTAATGATTGATGCCCAGTCTTTAAAATAAATTGGCATGTGGTGGCTTGAGTTACCAGTATTAGGAATTGCAAGCAATTTTCACAGTAAATACATAACACCAAGAAAAGAAATTTTCACATACTCAAGAGAACATACTTCTGTCCCAGTTTTTAATACTACCCCACAATTAGCAGCTTTCATGCACTATCTTCTCCCCCATAATCCACGTTGCTTATTAGTTATATTTTCAATAATTTAATTGTTCCCTTCCTAACAAGAAGGAATTGCTCAATTACACCCTAGCCTATTTGGCTTAGGCCCATCAAAGGGTGGAGTTTTTTTTTATTTACAATCCAATAGCAAGGTTTTAGAAGCTTGAATGACATAGAAATTCAAATTTGAATATTTCATTTTGGCATAGAAAAGCTCATTTACACACTAAATTTTAAAAATTTGTAACCAAATGTAGAAAAATCCTATTGAAGTGATTTGAGTCTCCAAATGCATATTAAACAATGTTCTTCATGAGAAAAATATGTTACTAGACTTTCATCGAATCATCTCATATTGAATTTCATGTGAACCTAGCTGTTTATCTTAAGGTTCATAAATAGTCTCAATTAGTATCCTAATTTTGATAGTTCATAACTTCCTTACTTCTTAACCATCATTCATGATCTTTGGTTTTTTAGAAAGCTCACTATGTTCAGTTTCAGATTATATAAACCACTTTTTTCATTTGAGCTTGTTCTGGATAGGCTATACTTCCCTAAACTTTTTCATATCAAACTAACCCATTTAAGACATTTACATTCTTACTAATGCAATGACTATAATAACTCATCTCGAAGTGAATATAAATGATCTCTAGTCATCAACTAATTCAACAAGCCATTACAACATATGACATAAGATGTTTCTCATAGTTCATGGAGTTATACTAAATACAAAATAACATAGCCATTCTCAAAATAGTTTCATCAAGTCTATTCAAGCTTCATCATCATCATTCTTCCTTTCCTTTGCTTTTGTCCTTTGCATGGCTTATTCCTAACATTGGTTAGTAGCTTGGGAGAATGAGATTATGTAATCTCAGTAGTAAAACACATTTCAAGCAATCATATCATCATTCGAGCTTTAAAACATCTTAAAATATATAATATAGTATAATGTATCATATTGTCAAATAGAGATTTTAGCGGAGTTTCTCCTTAAAAAATAAATATTCTAGGCGTAGCCCTCAACTCAAAAACAGCTAGTACTAGTTGTAAAACACAATAATAACAATATGGCAATTCAAGAAGCATCATGAAACAATTTAGGACAACATAAAAGCAAGAAATGTAAATTGCTACTTGTTAGTTTTAACTTTGCTTTCTACTTGAGTTTCCTCCTTAAACACTTACTTGCTGCTTCCTAAGCCTAGAATCAATGATATAATCTTGCTAAATTGTACTCTATTCTAGCTAATTCTTGTATAAGGAATCCATTTTTAACCTTAGTTTCATGAAATTCCAACTCCTATCAATCTTTCTTTCTTTGGCTGAAATTTGTCCCTTTTATGGCAAATGAAGAATTTTCTTTGTTTCATTCCAAATCTCAAGCAATTATGCCTTAATTCTACTTGAGCATGTTCTTACTAGCATTATCTTCATGAAATATGCATTCCTTCCCAAATTTCTAACCTTTGCCAAAATTACCATCAAGAGTAGAAAGAAAGAGTGTTCAGCAAATGTTATGCAATCTCATCATTATCTCACTAATTCATGTTTCCTTCTACGTTGTTCACATGAAAACTTAATTTCCCATTCTCTATCATGTTCGGCTAAAATTATTAATGATCAAAGAATGAGGGAAATTTAGAGAATTAGAGAAGAAATCTTACCTTATATCCTTGGCTTTTCCTTTCTTTTCTTTCCTTCTTACTCCTCTTCAATTTTTCCCTTCTTGTCTCTCCCTTTTTTCATCTTCAATTTCTCTCTCTTCCCTCATTTTGTTCTGGGCAAAATGCTCAAAAAATGGGGGTTGGCCACTTATTTATAGGGTAAGAGAACAAATTCTGGCCCTTGATTTCTCATCTGATCCAATGGTCTAGATTTAAGGTTGTACATCATCTATGACATCACCATACTTTTGCATCATTATTTCATCATATTTACATCATAAATCTGATTTTATAATTTGTTAAACACATGTGAGAGAAGGGAGAAAAGAGAGCAAAATTTTGTCCAAATGGTTTGCTAAAACGTGATAGAGAGATGGAGTAGAAAAAAAGAGTAAAAATTGCATATTGATTCCCTATGTAATTTGAATAAAAGGGAAGGAAGAGAGAAAATAAGTTTCCTATCCTCAAATTGATTTTTAATTGGTCTAGATGGATTCTACACATCTTATCACATAAGGTAGGCTTTTTCTTCATCAGTCAATGCTATTTGCATCTTTTTATGCAATAGAAATTATATCAATTTTGAGATCTATAACTATCTATTTATCTAGTCTAAAGGTATTTACATGTAAGACCCACAACTTATACTATTTACTTTTGATTCCTGTGGATCCACCTATCTCGTTAACATCCTATATTTTCAAATTTGCTTATTTTCCAATCTAGATCTCCCCGGTCAGCCAATATTTATATCATTGGGTTCAGCACATTAAAAGCTTTGTTTTGACAAGTACTTTGCATAATTTTGAGTTCTATAATTAATTCTTACTGAGAACCTTAAAATGAATTTCTATCAATCAAAGATGAAACATAATTCTAATTAAGAATCAAGCATGTGAAACTACTATTTTACGCTTTCGGGTATTCAAATAATACATCAAATGCAACATCTTTTCCAACCATACTTTCTAACAGAACAATACAAAACACATCATGTTATCATGCTTAAAACATGGCTCTGAAATATGGATGTTACAAATGATTCAATTTTCATTACTCTAATGTATATCCTATGGTCATGATAAATTCGATCTAAATTGTTTCATGTTGAAGTGATATGTAGGTGAAAGTAAGATTACTTGAAAATATACACATTTATACTAGTGTCTGAGACATATCGTCATGAAATTATTTTATTAATATCATAAGCGCGAATGCTATGCATGAAGAGAAAAGCAATATGAGTTTCTGTTGAAAACTCGAGAGGGATTAGATTTATCATGAGCAAAAATGTATATGGGTATAACTAGGGCATCTGAGGCATAATACGAGGATGAGACAAGTATGAGAAATAAAGGGTTGTTTTGTATTGGTCATGTAAAAGGATTTCTAGCATGTAAACACTAAAATAAAGATGTCATGCCCATGCAATCATGGTAGATCACTTGATATGAAATTGAGAGTAGAAATTACTAATAAATAACCTATCAAGTGTGAGTGGGAAATGTTAGGCTATACACACCCTTGATGGGTGATTATTAAAAAGTCCAAAGCCCAATATTTATTAGGGCTCTCTAGTGTCAATTTTCCTAGCTCAAAAGTGGAGGGAACAACTTTTTGAGTAACCTCTACTCCTCCATGTACATATGGGAAGTGATGAGAAAGTTGCATTGTGTGGAGGGACTGATAAGAGACTTAGAGATACTAAGAGGAATAAAATAAATAGTTTTAATTTTTATAGGCAGTAATGAAAACGTCTCTCACTACTTTCTCCTCTCTTTGGTGTTTTCTACTATAGAATACAAGAAAAATTCTAGTGCGTGATTTTCCTTCCCATGTGGACATTCTCTATATGATTTTTTATTTCGAAGACTAGGTAGAAATTCTCAATGGTATGTTTTTATTTTGTATCTAATTTTACTATCTTACATGGCCTATGAAGTCTATTGATGAAAATCTCCCTATGGAAGCTATTATTGGCTAGATATTTTTTGAACTATGGTGTTACTAAATTTTGGTTTTTGATTTTGAAAGTAGTAATAACTTCTTGATTTGTGTGTGTCATCTTTATGCGGGCATGCCAATATTCTTTGTATCATTCCAATTTTATTAGATGCCCTTGAAATGACTGAAAGTAGTCATAACTTAATCATGTGGATGAGGAAATTTTGCATGTTACATGACTTTGGAAATTTTGATGTTTATGTATTGGTATGCTACTGTTTTAATGTTTTTTAAAGGTTTCTCTATTTTACTCCCTCCATTTCAATTTATAAGACATATTTATGAGAAATCTATGTTTTACAATATAAGGTATTTTATGAATTACATAGTATATTTAATTTTTTTGGCCCAAAATACCCCTGAGAACGTATAAAATGACTTGCCCTACTAGCTATTTACTACCACATATAGGAAAGTATTAAATAAGGGTAACTTAGCAAATGATGAAAAAAATTTTCAATTATAAATTATCACATTTAGTTTGTGTGGTAGTTTAAAGTGTCTTGTAAATCGAAACAGAAATGATAGTTAAAAACACAATAATGTATTGATGTTGTTCATTTATAACACTATATCTTCAATTAAATTTCTTCTACATTTGCATTAAACATGCACAAATACAATATTAGCTAGATTGGTTAACAAATCTCAAAGAACAATGGAGGGGGAGAGTACAAAACCTAAAAATATTTTGGGTTTTGGGCAAGGTTTAAAGTTAGAATTCTTTTGACAAGAAAAATTTAGCATTTCGGGGTTATATAGGTGAGTCTGTTGCTAGTTGATGGCATCAAAATTGCTTTAATAAAAGCTTGCTACAATACATCTTGGAAATGTTCAATGTAGAAGTTGATCTATTAAATGTCAACTTCTACATTTAATTTTTATTATCTTTTCCATTTTTTTACTAACAAGAGCATGTATCTACTAGATCACATATTATTTCAAATATTCTAACTCACGAAATTGTTTCATTTCACCAATATATACAGAAGTTAAATCTAACTAGATTCATCACTATTTATCCCAACTTTTTATCCTTTCCTAATTAAATCCATTGTGCATCCCAACTTTTCACTGTTTACTAAGGCTGTGCAGAAAACCCGTGGCCTAGTTGGTCCGGTCCTATTAGGCCAACTAGGCCAGGTTTCATTTCGGGCCAGGCAGGGCTTCGGGCTAAGTTGTTTTGTCCGGCCCAGCCCAAACTATATATAGATATATGTTTTTTTTAAATATATTATTTTATATACATTAATTGATTTTATAAGATTTTTTCTATATATCTTATATAATACATTTATTATTTGAATACTATGAAAAACTTTGTAAGGTTTTGATATTTTAATTTTATTTAAAATTTTAAATTGATTTCTTAATTTAATATTATATGAAAATAATGTATAGTTGTAAATATTTATAATTTTTAAGAAAATTAATTTCTATCCTAACATTATATTTTTAAAAAAATCTACTTTTACATTAATAATTAAAAATTTTTCATTAATATATAAAGTTAGTTTTTATTTTATTTTTAATATTTTAAAAAATCATGTGATACCGGGCCGGCCCGACTCGACCCAGTACCTAACCCGGCCTAGCCCAGGTTTGCACGGGCCAAGCATCAGGCGGGGGTGAAACCTGTTGAATCAAGTATTTTGATGATTCCAAATCAACCTTCAAGAGCTTGGAATAAAGATATCAAAGGTGCACAAACGGTTCAAGTGAGAGAATTCTGGAGAAATCAGAGTAAGGATTCATGTAGGATGTTTAGTAATGTTTTCATTTGAGTAAAAGACTTTGATTTGGTGAAAAGATGCTTTAAAACCTTGATCCTATATTAAAACATGGAATATTTGAAAAACACCCACCAACAGACGAAGTTTGAAAGGTTAATATTGATCTGTCATCTTGGAAATTCGAACTTTGGCTTTGGAAATTTGAATTTCGTACTGAAAATGAACAAGTCTGAAAAGAGGTCTCTCTGACAGACGAATTTTGACTTGAGAAAATTTAAATTTTGATAAGTGTCTGAAAGAAGCATTCAGTAACAGACGAACTTTGGGTTTTGAAAATTCAAATTTCAGACAAAATGTAACTTATAAAAACTAAAGAAATTCGTCTGAAATTATGTTAAAGTTCATCTGAAACCAAGTTTAGATTGGATTTCAAAATTGCTCACTGACAAACGAACTTTGAATATAAAAATTCGAATTTCAAAAATTAAGCTTGTGAGTTTGTTACAATGATATGGTGACATACGAATGATAGTATTTATAAATTCAAATTTTGAAGTAAGTCTTAAAAGAGGTCTCTCTGACAGACGAACTTTGCCCTTTGGAAATTCGAATTTTGAATTAGATGAACTACTGTGCCTTATAAGCCAACTACAGACAGACGAATTTTGGGGTTCCAAAATTCGAATTTCGAAGGCACTGTAGTAAATTGAAAATACTGTTCACACTTAACAGAACGTCTTCAAACATGAAAATTCGTATGTCACAACATAGAAACATTTTCCAAAGATCAAAATTCGAACTTTGCTTCATGACAGACGAACTTCGGATATTCAACGTTGAAGTCTTTAGTCTTCAGGTTATGCAAAATTTGTCTGTTAACCAACTGAAATTTGAATTTCAGAGTGTCAGAAACATTAAATGTGATTGGTTAATGGATAGTTTTTCAGAGTAACCATTAGATAACTTCTCCAACGGATAGATTGTGTCTCTAATGTATAGTTGAGAGCTAAATCTATAAATATAACATCATTTGAAGTTATGGGTAACAATTTTAACTTTATATATACTGAAACTCTGCCAAATCATCTACTTAAAGTCTCTTACTCTCTCACTTCAATATTTATACTTCAACTTTCATATTCACTCTGTCTAAGAGAGTTTAATCATTGCAAACAATCTTATCTTCATCTGGAAGAAAGATTTTCTTGTGAGGGGATATCACAAGAGATTGGGGAAGCACTTAGTAAGAGTGCATAGAGTGAAAGAGTAAGCTCTAAGAATAGAGCATCATCTTTGTACTGAGGCATTTGCAAGAAGCCCATTGAATTCTTGAAGAATAGTGGAAAATCTTAAGTGGTGACTTGGGGACTAGACGTAGGTCAGGTTGAGAGACCGAACCAGGATAAATATCTGAGTTTTCTTCTCTTTACTACTACTTTTACAGTTTATTCATTTATACTTTATTTTACTATCACACTTTGCTTTCTTCACCCTCTTAACATTTTACAGAAAATTTTAATCTTCTCAATTCACCCCCCTCTTAGAAAGCCAGCTTATCTAACAAAACCCGACCCAACCCAACCCAACTCATGCACACCCTACTGTTTACCCTGTAAGCATGTGGGCCCTACTCTAAAAAAGATTTTTTTTAATTAAAAAACACATGGACTTCATTCAAAAACAGTTGCTCTACATCCTTAATCTAGAAAAGAGAATTGAATCATGGGCCTGCTTCCAAAATGGTGATCTGCCTCTCATTCAAATTTATAATTCGGTGTCTCACATATCGTTATTTACTTGAGGTGGGGCCCATATAGTTGCTTTGTCCTTTTTTTTCAGTTTTTATTTTAATTTTTGGGATAAAAGATGTTTTGATCCATAAGGTTTTCCCAAATTTTTATACGAGTTTTTATGTTTTCATGTTAATTAAATAAATCTTTATAATTTTATATTATTAAAAAGTTAGTTCTTTATATTTCAAAAACTCAATAATTAATTCCTTTATTCTCTAGGATAACGTTAATGCTATTCAAATTGAAATGATATGACTAACAATTAACTAACTTGGATTGACACATAGATTATAAGATTGATTGGACTAACTTTGTTTTTCAAAAAATTTAGGGACATAGCAATAAAAATCTAAATATTAGTGTTGTTTGCATTTTTGGAAAAAAAAAAAAAAGAGTCCAATTCGTCTTAATTATCCATATGTCAATCTAAGTATGTAAATTATTAGTCAGATCATCTCACTTTTAACTATGTTAATACTATCTTAGATGAATAAGGAATTAAGACATTGAGTTTTTGAAATATTATGGACCAACATTTTAATGATGTAAGACTATAAGAAGTTATTTGATCAAAATAAAATCATAGAAACTAATATGAAAATTAGGGACAACTTTGAGGATCAAAAGTTCTATGATCCCTTAATTTTTTGAATAGCTTACAGACTATATGCTTGTAATTTTTTTTCTTTTTTTTAATTTCAAAGTTTAATTGTTAAATGAATAATATCTATTATATTAATTTTTATATCTAAATTTTGTTATATTCTTTGATTTTATTTAGTATATTCATCAATCTTGATCCAATCAGCTATAGTGTTACTTCTTTTTACTATGCATAGATTGCTGTCCAGTCCATCCCAATTTTTCCTATTACATCCCAACTTTCTAACCTTTTCTATCATGTACCTTTTGAGTACATGGGTTCCAGTTTAGAAAAAAGATAAATGGTATTTCTGTTTAAAGGGAAAAAGACATGTTGAAACTAGTAAGAAAATATCTCAACCAGGATTCATAGTGCTCCTTTTTGTTATTTGGTGATTTCTTTTTTATAGAAAAGTGAAAAAATGTATGTTTCTTTTGTTTTTGTCCCTTTATTTTTGTCTACTTCTCCACTATTGCAATTTATGGTCCCTTGCTTATTCTTTTTTATTTATTTTGAGGTTAAGCAAGGTGATTTTATTTTTTTATTAGGTTTATCATTGTTCATCCCAACTTTTTGTCCTTTCCTAATTTGTCCACTATTTTGGTTTCGTTGGGTGTGTATAACACTATTAGGTGCTTTTTTTTCTCTACAATTTCGTGTGGACCCCACTCTATTTTCCTATCACACAATAGTTGTCACACCCGAAAATGCAATGTGGATGGTGCGGAAATGAAGAAAAAGAGGGGGGAAATCAGCCCACATGACGGGGGCCGATTTCGAAGAAGTCGCAAATAAAATTTTAAGGGAAATTTTGGAAAATCGAAATAAAAAGGAAAATTATGGTCTGCGAATCAGAATTGTGTTCGGAAGTATGATTGTAAGTGGGGAAGGTGTTAGGCACCCCCACAACACCCGTTCCTAAGAACGGTTACCTTAGGTTGATCATGCAATTTTTATGGCTTTTAAAAATTATTTTGATTGTCATTTAATCATTCATATGCAAAAATAAATATAAAAATAAGAAAAATGTAAAAACGAAAATGAAGAATAAAATGAAAATATGAGAAGTTGGGAAAAATAAAATAAGAAGAAAATATTATTTATTTACAAAAGTGGACTTGACCCAGAATTAGTGTTTGGGGCCTACGTACCCTGCGATAGGGATTAAAGTCGGCGTAGTTCGGGCTATAAATGCGTGTCACTGGATTGATATTTTTTATTATATATATATTTTTTTAAAAGAGAAGTTTGGAAGATGAATTATCATTCTACAAATAAAACGATTATCAAAATTGGTGGTTGCGTTTTAATTTGCAAAAGATAGTTTAATTTCCATGCCTTACTCTTATCATCACTTTTTCATTTAAAAAAAATAAAATAAAATGTGAAAAACAATTTTAAAAGATCAACTAACTTATGTGGTGACTTTATCACTCACATTTCACCAGTTGGTACCTAAATACCTATGATGTTACCACTCGAGATGGATAGGCATAAAGATTAAAGAAAGGTTTGAAGAAAGACAAATAATTTTTACACAAATCATTTTTATTTTCTTTTTATTATAAAAATAGAAATAAATAAGATCCTTTTAACACATATTTACTTATTTAAAGGAGAAATATTAAGAAAAATACAAAATGTGATTATTACATATATTTTCGAAGAGAAATAATCACATATGTGGTGACTTTATCACTCACAAGTTACTGATCAATATCTGAATACCCATGGTGTTACCACTCGGGGCAGAAGACTTAAAAATTGCTTAAGAGATAAAATTGAGGAAAAATGAATATCTTGCATAAATCATTATTATTTCCTTATATTAAATTATAAAAATAAATACGATCATGATAACATATTTTTACAAAAAGAAGAGCAATAAAAGAAATTTAAAAATATGACTTATACATATGTATTATTATTTACTTACCTATTTATTTATTTTCTAGACAAATAATCAATCAGGATCTGTGGTGACTTTATCACTCACAGCTCGCTAATTGGCACCTAAATACCCACGGTGAGGCCACTCGAAGCAAAAGGTATAAAAAATAAAGACTTGAAGGATAAAATCGGGAAAGATAAGTTTTTTTTTTTGCATAAATCATTTTTATTTTCTTATCTTATTATTATAAAAATAAATAAAGCCATAGTAACCCATTTTTATTTTTAAAAGAAAAGCGATAAAAGGAATTTAAAGTATGACTATTATATATATATATATTATTTTATTTTATTTTAAACAAATCAATCAAGATCTATGGCGATTTCTCACTCATAGCTCGCTGATTGAAACCTAATTACTTACGGTGTTACCAATCGAAGCACAAAAGTAAGGAGAAATTTAAAATAAAGAGTTTTCAATTTAATCATTTATTTTAATTAAAAAAATAAAAGAGATCATTCGAACCAGAAATACTTAAGGTATTGTCAATATAAATACCATGGTAACTCTTCATTCATGACACTTTTGACTGACATCCTAGCTATTCGCTCACGGAGACTTAGTCCCTTATGACGAACTCTAAAGTAGATTGATCAATTAAAAGAATAATAAATTAACCACCAATTAATATTTAAAGGAGCTTAAATAATTTTAATTATCAACTCAAATGTCTAATAGAATATGCATAAGAGCAAATGATCATTTTGCTAATTACTTTAACACGTGAACTAATATTTCAGAAGGTGCATTCCTAGTGCATGGCATAGGTTATCACAAAAGCCAAAGCAAGTCACGTGAACTAATATTCAAGAAAGTGCATTCATAGTAAATATTATAGCTTATCAAAAAAAAAATAAGTCACCATGCACGTAATAATCGTCGTCAGAAAGAGAAAGACATTTCATGGCACATGTACACCAAAAATCACGATAGTCTTTCAATCACCTCTTAACATCATTATCGATACAAAAAGTAAAGCACTCATTCAGCCCACCATATTACCGGTAACGTATGCGCAGAAGAAAGGCATCTCAGCTTATAAAAAATGAAAGTAAGATGATTCTAACTGCAAGCCTATGCTCATCAAACACATTGATCTATCATAAGATGCAGACTTTTCCTTATTTGTTTGGTTGGAGGGAAATGGGGGGAAGGGAAAGGAAGGGGAGGGAAAATGTTATTAAAATTTTCCCTCCCCTCCCCTTATATATTTTTCCCCCAAATTGGGGTAATTTGGGGGGAAAATGTATTATTGTGTCCAAAATAACCAAAATACCCTTCATTTTTTCATTACTCGGCCACACAATATACTAGTCAGTCTTGTCCTTATATTAACTTAAATAAATTAAGGGTATAATAGTCAAATTATAATTATTTTCCCTCCTTTCCCCCCTAACCCAAACGAGGTAAAATTAAAATCCTTCCACTAAAATCCCTCATTTTCCTTCCAAACGAGGTAAAATTAAAATCCCTTATTTTCCCTCCCCTTCCTTTCTCTCCATTAAAATCCCTTCCCTCCATTTCCCTCCTTTGAACCAAACAGACCGTATAAGAGAACCGAGACTATCATATTCAATAACCATTCAAAATAGAGCAGGATGTTGTCAGCCCACGTCCAAGATTTTATCCTTTAAGATTTCACCATAGACTAGATATGAACAGGTAAACTTTTCAATTAGCAAAATAAAACCAATACGATAACAAACTTCATCAGTAACAAACAGGGTATCTAAGTGAAACTGAATAAAACTGACTCTGGTCTTGATAGTGAGCTAAATGCCTAACGATCACAGTAGGCAGATCCATAACTTGACATAGGCTTAAGTAGGGATTTATTAGCAGTAGAAGTTTTGCTGCCAAGATTAACTACAGACTCTGCCTCCTCCCTCTAGATATTGCCGTCTTTCTTTTGTTCTTCCTCATTCTTTGTCTCTCCCTTCAAACGCTCTCCTCCTCCTCTGTTTTCAGGCTCCCCTCGTCCTGCTCGAGCTCCTCTCAGCCGCGGCTCCCTCTGCCTCTCGGACATTAGCCCCCTCTGAGCCTTACCTATCCGAGCCTCCTCGGTTTCTTTTCGCACCTCACGGCGGCTATCTCCGTTTTTACTCCCTTAACCTCACACGCGGCCACCTCTGTTTCTCGCATGCAGTCCTCTCCTCTTGTCTCAGCTCCCTCTTCTTCCTTCCTTTTTCTTTTGTGTTTTCTTTTCTGTACTCCTAGGATTTCCTCCCTCGCGGCTCCCTCAGTTTTGTCTCGCCTCCTCACCGTGGCTCCCTCAGTTTCTGTCTCGCCTCCTCCGTCTCTCTCGTGCTCTACTTCAACGCCCCCCCTTGCGGCTCCCTTCCTTCCTCTCTTCCTCACTCTCACTCCCACGGCCTCTCTCCCTCTCTTTGATTTTTCCTCATGCTTGCGGCCCCCCTCCCCTTTACCACAGAACCCTAGCTCCCTCTTTATCACTCTTCCCTGAGCCGAGCTCAGGGTGTCTCAGGCCTGAGCCCCAAATGGGGCTCAGGATCACCTTGGGTTGAAATCAACCCAATGTTTAAACTTTTTTTTTGTTGTTTTTTTTTTCATTTTCTTTTTGCTTTGTTTTTGAATTTTGGATTTTGGGTCGAATCTTAGCCGAAAATTTTGTTTTTGGAAAAAGAACTTGAACCACCGGCAATCTCAACCCAACACTTCTTCTTCTTTCTCCATTTTTAGGTTTCTGAATTAATCAATTAATTAACTTTTTATTTTATTTTATATTTGTTTTTGTTGTTTTTTTGTTTTTTCTTTAATTTTTATCATTTGTTATTATTATTAGTTTTTAATCTATTTTAAATTTTTTATATATAAAACTCAAACAAAATACGGTGTTCACAATAGTTGTTTTGTCCAACATGCAATTAATAAAAAAGTCTATGCCCCTCGCCTATAATTTCCAACATCCCTTTCTTGTTACTTCATTTCATTTTTTCTTTTAGTAATACATTTTGCCCATATACAAGCAAATTATTGAACAAAAACATCTATATAGGAAATGTTTTTTGGCACTACAGATCTTTTCCAAAATCATTGTTCAACTCAACTTGTACCATTTATCCAGCCTTTAAGCATATGGGCCTCACTTTTTGGTAGTTGATGTGCTTCTTTTTCTTTTTTTTTTTTAAGTCAAAAACAAAATTTATTGTGCAATCCACCTTTTGCCTCTGTAAATTCCTATTCATCTAAACTATTTCTCTCATGCTGACAAGAAAAACTATTTCCCTCATAATTTTTTATTTTAATTTTATTATTTTTGAGCTAAAAGCTTTTACAGATTTAACTTTTTGATTGACTCAAATATGTTTATTTTAAAGATATCATATTTATTTTTATTAAAAATTATTTAAAATATTAATAATATGAAACCAACTAAAAAATACACTTAGTTTTTCAATCTTAAACAAATCAATTGGTGTTGGTCTTCTTATTTTTTTTAATTATATTCTAAGACCTAGATTCTAGTTGTTTTTGTGTTAAAAATTTCAATTTTATTTTTTTACTTTTGGATTTCATTTTTTTATAATAAAATTATCTTCTTTCTTTTTGCCAGCACGTGGGCCCACCCTGAAAATGTGTTATGCCTCCCTTTTAGAAAAAAAAAAAACCCAGAAATGCATAGCTTCATACCACAATCTTTCCAAACCCCATTATTCGGTCCTTCATTTTTTTTTATTTTAAACCATTTCATATTTGTTTTTTAATTTAACTTCATTTAAATCATCAATATATATGTGGTATGCTTTCTATACTGTACATCCTATCAGAAATTTTATTCTCTGAGCAACTCTTTTTTTCTTTTGACCAAAATTTTGATATCTTATTTTAAAAATTTCATTTACTACCTTTTGTTATTTTTTAAAATTTTCTTTGCTTTCATTATTCTTTTATTTTCTAAATTTTATGTTCTCCCCTATTTTCAAGTTCAAGCAACTCTTATTTTAAGGTTAACTATCAATATTTAGTTTTGATAATAATTAAGTTTAATCAAATTCATATAATTTTTAAATCTTTTAATATGCTTTGAAATTATATATTAATATTAATTATGAGAACATTAAATCTGAAATCAATATATCAATATCTATATACATGTAATTTATCCTCTCAGCCAGCTACATGATGCTACTTTTAACGATGTACCTCCTCTTACATGTTACCATGCAATCGACCTTTTTCTGACACCTCAACCCCTCTACTATTCATGTCGGGTTTACAGTGGTCCTTTATTTTTTTAGAAAAAAAATGTTCTTTCATTCTCTATTTGGTTTACATTTTCAACATTTTCTATTTGATGTGTAGGTCTGCATTTGGTGCAATACACTTCTCCTTTAAAAGAAATATTTTGAGAGGGAAAAAAGATGTATGTTCCACCCAAAAAAGATGTTTTATTTTCTAAATATTATGTCCCCCCGATTTTATATTCAGTTACCTTTTTTTAGGTTAACTATCACATTTTAATTTTGATTTTGATGATAATTGACTTTTAATTGAATCCATATATAAACTTTGCTAAATATTTTTTTATAATTTGATTTTTAAATTATGTATGATTTTGATTTTTAAGGTGTTGCTTGCTTGGTATATTTACTGGGACGTAACTTTCCAAGTATACTTTCTTGGAAGTTAATTTCTCGAGAAATATACATATTAATTTAGTTTATTTTAAGTTCTCAAAAAATTTTAATTATATTTTAAAGGAAATATATTATATTTTTTGTTAACTACAAAAATACCATTTTTATTAAGAAAATGGAATCAATTAAAGGTATTTTTTTATAAATTATTATAAGATATTTAAGAAGTAGAACTTCCTTAAGGTTTACTCAATAAGTAGAGTTTCTCAAGTTAAACTTAACTTCATATGAACTTTCAAGTTTGTTTGAATCAACTACTAATTGCTCTTCTTCTTAGAAAGTTGAATTTTTCATCCTTATTTCCCCTTTATCAAACTATTCCTAAATCTCAATTAGTGAAATCTTTAGTATATTTTAATATTTTAATATCTCTAAAATATTATTTAAAATTTTGAATTCAAATCTATGTGTATATATATATTACATCTTCTATCTTATATATATATATATAATTTAATTTAATTGAGAATTTTCGTATTTAAGTGGTTTTTAGTACTAAATTTTTTCATATTTTTATTAATATACTTTTTAATACCTAAATCTTTTTCTTCTCTTTATCCAAATATGATTTTTATCTTTTTTTTTTTTATAAATATTAACTTTCTGGTTCTTTTTTATTTGCTAGTCCACAAAAAATCTTTCCATCATTTTATATATGTTTTGAAACTTTTGTTGGTGGCAAAAAAAAACTTTTATAAAAAAATAAATACAATAATTAAAAAAACATTGAGTTCAAATCAAAATTCATCATGTAAATCTAAAATATTATTTCCTTCAGCTTTAACTAAGAGACAAATAACTAATTTACAATAGACTAAGTATTGTGGTTAAAAGCAATTAATTCTCTTCCCAATTTAAAAGTTTTTCCCAAACATCCTTAAATTAATGTATACACTATTAAATTTCTCTCTCCTAGAAAAATGTTAATCCACATTCAATGAGGAGTATGATTAAAAAAATTGTAGGAACAAACTATATTTGTTATTTTTATTTTAAATCAAAAAAGGGACTCATATTTGTCTTTTATATTTGAGATCAAATGCAATATCATTTATTAAATCTATAAATATAAATTGAACCATTATTCATCATTTAGATTTTAAAATTTGGCAAGAAGATCTGAATGATTATTTTTTTTTATATTGCTTGTAAAATTTTTATTGTTCCCATCCAATTGGGGTTGTCTCTTATATCACTGTTACCATTACTATATTACTATACTTTATTATGTGAGGCCCATGCATTTTGGTTGTTTTTTTGTCCAGCATGGAACCATCTTTCATTTGTCACTTCTTCCTCCCTAATTTTTAGAAACTTGCTTCGTATTTTTTTTCCTTTTAGCACCCTATTTTTCTCCCTTTGATTGCTTTTATATGAAGCATCAAACCTATTTTCACTTCATTCTCACCATCCTTCTTAAAAAGTGTTGCAACAATTCGTATTTCCTTCCTCTATGCGAGGTAGTACTTCCTTCCTCTATGCGAGATAGTACGATGATGCCTATAATATTGATATGTAGAAAAACGTTACAATAAAAAATTTTAAATAGAGAAGTAAAATATTAATTCCTACTATAATTTCTAACTCAATTAGATAAAGATAAACTTAATCTAACTAAATTAAATTAAATCTAAACATATAATTTGTCCCTTTGAATACCAATAGAAATCCACAAATTATTTATCTTAATCTAAATCAAATAAATTCAAAAAAATAAAATAAATAAAATAATTCAAATTAAATCTAAAAAATTAAAATAAAATATAATTTATCCTAAAACTAATTCTAAATGGCTTGGGTCATTTTTCTAATTGGGTTTCTACTGAATCATAGGCTTGAAGAAGAATTATAACTCTCTTTTGGATCTCATACTTAGACGCTTCTTCTTCAAACATTTTGGGCTCATTATCTTGTAAGTCTCTAATCAAACTTCGTAGAGCTTTCTGCTCTATTCATTGGGCTTTCCAAGGCTAAAGTCTTCATTTGAGATTGATTATGTAATATATTAAGAGCCTCCTAGGTTCATATCATTTTCCCCTTCTTGAAAAAAGAATCGTTCTTGACTCTTCAAAGTACTTTTGCAGCCAAGGAGAGTCACTTTAATAAAAAATCTTCTTTTTCAACCCTCTTAGTGTGGGTAGATGGTAAGTATGAACGATTGAATTATAAAAAAGATATTTGTATTCTTGCAAAAGAGAAATAACACAACTACAAAAAGAAAAAATAAGATTATTACTTTTTACTTTTCTCTTTTCTCTCTTTTTTTTTTCTCTTTTTCACTCTTCTTTCAATTTTCTTCTCACTCATTTGTTTTTGTCTTCTTCTATTTTCCTGCACTCTTTCTTTTAACTTACTCTCTTTTCTTCTCTCATTCCTAATTTTAGCACTCTTATTTTCCACTTAATTTTACTTTTTATTTTCTCTTGAACCTCATATAATTGAATATATTGTGATGATCCATGGGCTTTCTCTGATACAAGAGAAAAATTGTTAGCAAGCCCATCAAATAGCCTCGGATGTTCAACTACCATATCCATATGCTCAGCTTCATCACAAGCATTATTTTCCAATTGTGTCATATCATTGTCCTTAATTTGCACATAAGAAGCACAACTAGAAACAAGTGCACTAGTATCAACTAAATTATGCACCAAATCATTTATAACATTTTCCTTCTCTAAAGGTAGCAAATTATCAAGAACAACAATATTAGACTCATTGGGACTCTTAGGTGTAACATATCCCACATCAATTGATTCAACACAAGAGATATAATCACCACAAGAGTTTTGAGAATTATGAATACCTTCAAGTGTAGTTGATGTTTTCAACAATCATTGTTGATATTGCATCAACATTCTCCTCCAGTTGATCTATTTTCTCTAAGTAGGGCTTAGACAAATTGGAAGCATGCATCTCTTCCCAATATTGAAGATGCTTATAAGATGACACATATCTTTACCACATGATTGCTTTCATTTCATTCCATGTTGTCATGTGAGATTCTTCATTCTTAACATGTTTTCTTTCCATCAATGTCCACTAAATAACAATTTTTTCAGTAAACTTAAAGAGTAGCATATGTGACTTTCTTAGTCTTAGAGAAGTTGCAACTTTCAAACACTTGTTCTGTTCTTCTTTTCCACTCCAAATAGAGATATGGTTTATCATCTCTATGAAAAGGTGGAATATTTAATTTGAGTCCTCCTAGGTCATTATCACGCCTAAAAGAGTTCTTTCTTTTTTAAGTAGACTCCTCTATATCTGACTCATGATCTTCTAACTCTAATTCAAGCTTTCTTTGTACCTTCTTTTCTTTAGTAGCAAATTCAACATTATCTAGCATTTTATTGATGTTGACTAATCCAGCTTTCAAAGAATCCCACAAAAATTTCATATCTATTGGGCCTGGTTCATCTTCACCTTCATTTTCTCTGTTTCCTTCTTTACTTCCAGGCATCCTAAAAAATATAAAGAAAACAAAGAAAAAGAATCTTGCACACTCTTCTCACGTATTTCACTCAAAGGGTATTAGTTCACTTGTGTATCACACTTAAAATAGGTTTTTTTTTCAATAATGTATCTCTTCCTTTTACCACTCAAACTAATATCTTATAGTGTTATTAAGAGAATCACTATTATCAATAAAGAGCTAATGGCAAAAATAAAATACTAGAGTTCTAGAGTCCACTCTGAAAATAATGATAAATAAGCTTATATTCTTGGCTCTTTTTTTATTTTTATAAATTGGCCGTCTTCTTTTTTTAATGGCCTTTTTATTTTTTTTTTAGCAAAGAGCAATAACAATTGTCCAAAAACAATCACGTCAGCAAGCAATTAATTGCATCAATGATTTTTTTTCTTCTGTTTCTTTTTTTCAGCAATCAATTTTTTTTTGTTGAAAACCAAAATTCCAGTAACGGAAACTTTCAGCACGTATCAAATTTTTTGGCACTTACCAACGTGTAGTAAGGATTTTCCCAGAAAACAAATTTCCGTAAGGATTAGTAGCACACAAATTCCAGCAATGGTGTGAAGACGAATTGAAGGAAGAGACAACAGTAAGGGAATGAAATTACTGATTGGGAAGGAGAACGAAACCTGTTTGAGAATGAATCTAAGAGGAATCGAAGACGCTAGTTTTGGAGGAGGGAAGATGACGTGAATGGATCTGGAATTTGGAGGACGAGGGACACGTTCTGAACTGAACCTCAGGAATGAAGATGCCCGAAGAATCGAATCTGAAATTTGGGAATGAAGGACGCGACACACCAAGAAAGAGGCGTTCTGTCTTGCTGAGGAAGAAGACCGTGTTTGGGGGAGCCAAATTCCTAAGGGCGTGTTTGGCTGAACTAAATTAATGAAAGGAGGGGCGTGTTTCGCTGCTCGATAATTGAGGATGATGTGTTAATGACGTGGATAAGTGTCTGAATCCAACCTTTACTCTGATGCCAACTGATGTGGACCCCACGACAACTCTGTGAGAACTCAGAAAATATAGAGGACAACAATGTGGAAACTTGACTCAAACGAGTTGATCAAATTAGAACTCAATGAGAACCTACCTCAGAGAACTTTAGCTATAGGAAGACGTTACAAGAGTAAATTAAACTCTTAATAAGTCAGATGTATTCTCAAAAGAATATAAAGAACTAGTGAAACTCACTAATTAAATAAACTATAAATTATATTGATATGTATAAAAACGTTACAATAAAGAGTCTTAAATAAAGAAGTAAAATACTAATTTCTACTATGACTATTAACACAATTAGATAAAGATAAATTTAATCTAACTAAATTAATTTAAATATAAACCTATAATTGGTCTCTTTAAATACAAATAGGAATCCACAAATTATTTATCTTAATCTAAATCAAATAAATTCAAAAAGAATGAAATAAATAAAATAATTTAAATTAAATCTAAAAAATTAAAATAATATATAATTTATCATAAAACTAATTCTAAATGACTTGGGTTATTTTTCTAATTAGGCTTCTACTAAATCATGGGTTTGAAGAAGAATTATAACTCTCTTTTGGGTCTCATGCTTAGACGTTTCTTCTTCAAACATCTTGGGCTCATTATTTTGTAAGTCTCTAAGCAAACTTTGTAGAGCTTTCTTCATGACCTTATTTTCTGCTCTACTCATTGGGTTTTCCAAGACTAAGACCTTCATTTGAGATTGATCATGTAATATATTGAAAAAATCTTCTAAGTTCATATCAGTATGACACTACAAATAAATCTTTATCTCAAATAAGTAGTTGTGAAATTCTTCTTTCGCTTTATCTATAGATTGTGCTTGTGTGCATAATTAGCATATTAGGATTTTATTTTTATCATATAGTGGTTACTTCATTGCTTCTAAACATCATTACTTTAATTGTAATGGACAAAGATTATTGGGTTATGATTTCAAATTAATATTGAAAAAGAAAAACCTAAAAGGCCTTGGTCTATCTTTTATGAAAGAAAATACGTAAAGTTGGTTGTGAGATATGAGACAATTACTGCTACTCCCAATACTCATTTATATATTGAAGTTATTGCATTGTTTGAATTGAGGTAATTTTGTGGTTTATGATTTAACTATGTAAAACTACGATTCCTTAATGAAGAAACATTGCGTCTTAAGCATTTTCTGCACTTGACCAACCCTTTCCTCTCACAAGACAATCATCCTTGATTTGATAACCTAAATAGGTGTTTAGAATCTAAAGAACCATATTCGCTTTCATCCTATCTTGGCAAGACTAAAGGTACATTTTTTTTTTTAATTTGCAGTAAGAAAACTCTAATCCCCATCTATTATGAAACTATCAATATATATACATTGTACTGGGGCCTTTTAATCCACTTATGATATGACTGTGAGGAAGAAGGACTGTTCATCATCTTATATTATGTGAAAATTGAAATAAAATGTTTAACATAATATTGTTTATAGGCATGCATGATAAATAAATGAGTGATTTTAAATGTCTTTGCTATAGACATTTTATCTTTTAATTTTTGAGAATGTCTGCCAAAAGGGTTGATATGCTTTTTTATAAATTTTAATTGCATTAGGAACTACTGCTATCTTTTGTACAAATTATCTTTGGTATTGTCCACCTTGGGCAATATAGTAGCAGATGACAAACTTATAGAGGTGGATTTGCTCACCTTTGGACCTATCCATTGGTAGCAATCACCTACGAATATCTCAATGACCCTTCGATATTTTTTATATTCCCAGAATTATTGGTTTTTCCCACTTGCTTTCTTAATTGGCTATTCTCTTCTTCTTTTTTATTTTTTCTTTTTTTATATCAAATAATCATGTAATGATGAAGAGTACCTATACAAGTGATTTGTCCATAGTTTTTTTCCTAAGTTTTTCCAAATCCACTTCAAGATTCAAAATGTAAAACAGTAAAGTAGTTGGAAAAATCACTTTGTTGTACCTATATGAGTGATTAATTTGATTTAGATTATATATGCTAAACTATGACTATTAATTTTTTATAACATACTTTATTTTTTTGTCAAAAATTTTGAACACTTTAACTCAATGATTGGATAGTGATGGGGGATTTCTCAATGTTTTGGCATTTCCCTTTTGATATTTATTTTCCTACTATAAGGAACTTTTTCTTGGACCTCAATGTATCAATTTGTCATGGTTTGAATTAAATCAATAATATAGTTTGTGATATATGATATGCATTTTAAGATATTTAGAATGATAAAATGGAAAGGTTTACTTCTCAGGTGTTGACATATCTATCACCAACGTAAAGTTTATGAAATATTCACATGCAAATGATAAATTTAATTGTCTTCAATAAGACTGCGCAACCATATGACTTAATTATTTTGTTTGGCTAAATCCATTTAAAATTAAATTTAAAATTGAAATATGATGGTGTGGGAGTCATGTTAATTGTCACAATTATGATAGGTGTTTTTCTTAGTTAGCTTTTCAATAAAGAATGATACTAAAGAGAGTCATCTATTTTTGGTTGTTGGAACCATTAATCCATTCCCAACTAACTAAAAGTACGACACAATTTGTGCTATTAGGCTTAGTAAAATTTTTTGTATCAAACTCTATTATAAGACACTTCTCTTAAATATCCTTTTTCAAGTAGCATATTAAAGGTACGTATCAATGTATACATCAATGTAGAAAGACTTTTTTTTTTTGTTAGGTACCTCAACATACTCTCTCTTCCGCCCAAGCCTTCATAAATAAATAAAACTAAGCAAACAAAATGATGATAATTAAAAATATATTATTAACTCATGAGTTTTTGGGCCCACAATATTCAATATTAGGCTTGTCATTTTTTTAAAAAGGACTACAACTTGAAAACAAAATATAACAATCTAAAATGGATTAACTATATACAATATACATCATCCTATACTTTAACAACATAATAATTTTACATTTATAGGAATGGAACAAAAAAGCTTTTTTATATTTTTTCCAAAGTGAAGCCATATGTAAACAAATCCTATAAAAAAATCCAAAATATATATACATATTAAAATATATATGTAGCTAGAGTACATTATTATTACCTTTAATTTATTTTCTACATCCTCAGCAGTGCAAAAATAAATAAATTGTATCATCTAACTATGTGATATATTTATGTTGTTTTGTGATTTTTGTGGTTATTGTTAGGTTGGCTTGTCACCTAAAAGGGGGGTGAATTAGATAATGCTAGATTTCTATCATTTTGAAGTACAGCCTAATTTCATCAAGAGTTGCAGCAAAACAGGGATGAACAGAGAGAGTAAAGTATAGCAATTGAAAAGAGAAGATGAAGAGGAAGACACAATAATTTATATTGGTTCGGCCTAAACCGTTTGACTTACATCAAGTTTCCAAGTCACCGCTTGAGATCTTCCACTAAATCCCACAGGTTTGATCCGGGCACCTGTAAAGCCTCAATATATCCCACAAGTTTCAGTAGGCACTTATGAAGTCACTCTCCCCACATCCTTATAATGATGTGTAATTTCTTTTAGTGTTTCTTCACGCTAAAATTCTACCCAGAAGTTTGTAGGAAAGAATAGATATAAAATAGAAACTTTCTTTTAGAGTAGATGATACATTGAAAGTTCATTCTAATAAAGTGAGTTTTTCAAAGAATACTAATATAGAAAGATTTTATGTATTGGAACAATAGTTTGGCATAAACTTACATAAGATTGTTACCCATAAGTTCAAATGAGGTTTTATTTATAGATTTGTGGCGTAACTAAATGCCAAACACAAGATCTATCCATTAGATATGTTAACCAATAGTTACTCTGTAAAACTAACCGTTCAACAACCGCATTTAAAGTGTCTGACACATTGAAATTCGAATTTTGATTGTCAATAGACTAATTTCGCAGAGACCATATATTAAAGACTTCAACTGTTCAAAATTAAAATTCAAATTTTGATTTTGTTAAATATATTTTATGTTAAAATATACGAATTTTCATAGTCAAAGTGCATCTGTTGAATTTGAATAGTTATCTCATGTTTTTGCAATGCACTTGAAATTTGAATTTTAGAAGTCAAAATCCATCTATCAATAGCGAGGTCAATATGGTACAAAAGTTCTTTATTTCAAAATTCGTATGTTGAAGTTCAAAGTTTGTCTATCAGATGTTGTGACTTTGATCTCATTTTAAACTTCACTAACAATCAAATTTTAATTGAGTTTCATGTGAATTTTGTACACTTTCAGTGAATTTACTTAACCCAAAATTCGAATTTTAGAACCAAATTCATCTATCAAAGCTAAGATTCTTCTTCCACTAATTATATTTAGCCCGAAATTCGAATTTTAGAGCCAAAATTCAAACTTCATATTCAAAATTCAAATTTTGCGCAAAACCAGCATGAATCAACTAGCAACATTCATCTATTAGCTAATATACTTCAATTTTAACATATGTTAACATTAGATTTACTTAATCTAACTCATTTAAGACATATGGTAATAAGATTAAGTAATTTTCACAGATTAAAATCACCTCAAAATCTAAGTAAAAACAAAATATACCTAATAACTAGGTCTTCAAAGATTAAGTTCTACTTTCACTTGATTATTTCATTCTTGTCATACTTCCTTCTAATTTTCAATTCTTGGAGCATTCTTTCTTTTCTTTTGCTTTGAGTGATACATGATGTTGATTTCCATTTCTTTATTCCAATACTCATTCCTTCTACTTGGATCATCTTACATTTAATATATTGCATTTACAAACTAAATAGTTAGTCCAATTTATATATCTAACTTGTATTATACAATATAAGATTATAGTAGATATATTTGTACATAACATGATATATGTATTATAAACTCAATTAAGTACATGCTAATGCACATTTTGCTTCTTTAAGGAATATTATATGTGTTAGACACATATAATGCATTTGTTACTTATTACTCTACATTTGTTATCATTAAAACTTATATTATATTAAACCTAACAGTTATTGCTTTACTAAGTTTGTATAAATTGTGGATTTTTTTTTTAATGTTGCAGCTTATAATGACTTGTACTTAACATTCAAAAGTTCAATCACTTATTAGTGCTGTATTAGATACCTCTTCAACTGGATTATTATAGATCCAATCTCAATGGGCTCTACTCTTTAGTTTTTAAGTGCAAGTATAGTTCAATTTAGTTTAAAGGTACAAGTGCAAATTACACTTAATCAATGCATGCTCTTCCATTGTTTAGTGTTGTAAAATGCAATTTCATGTAAAGTGACAGGTAAAGTATAGCTGTTTCTTTATTAGTTCTCATTTCTTATAAATCTATTTTCATTAACAACATTATTATATGAATTTTTTCCTTTTTTCCCTTGTCATTCAATGTAATGACTAATAACTTACAAAATGTATATTTATAGTGTCAAGCATTCAATTTAATTTTTCTGATGTAAATACTTTTAATGCATAATCACTAATTTGTATTTTTATTTGGAAAAAAGCTATAAACATTCAAATCAAACTTATTTAACATTCCAAATAGTATATAATTTAAATTTGTATGTCTAAGGAAAATATTATTAGAAATATGTTTAATTGTTTAAGAAAAGGAGAGATATTTGATGGGAAAAACGTTTTATATGTACTAAGAAAAAGGAAAATTAAATTTTAATTTATTTGTAAATACAAATATAAGGATGTTTTACTTTTAAAATAAAATATATTAAAATAATTATTTTTTATTGTTAATAATGAATTTATTATCAATAATAAAAACAATAAATTTTTTTATTTTAAAAAATTCATATTTATTTTAACCTATTATAAATACCACTTTTTTATAAAACCAGTTTTTTGAATATTGTATAAATTTTCAACCCTTGTGTTACACGGGTACAGATTCTAGTAACACACAATAGCCTCCTAGTCATTAATATAACATAAGAAGCGAGGTGCGGTGCACTGTTCATCCAGACTTATTTTACTATTACTTTCACGATTCAAATTTCATGATCTTCCCCCTTTTTTCCCCTTTCATCTTGCTTTCGGCAAGTTTTCCTTCATTTCCTTATGCGTAAGTTCCTTTGCACTTTATTATACATTACACCAATTGGTCAACTTTTGGGCCCTCCTTGTAGACTTTTTTTTAGGACCTTTTGCTTTTGCTTTGTTTCATTTCTTTCTCTCAGGTTTCCATTGAGTTCCGCACTCATTTTACTGTTAACTTTACTGTTCAAATTTCATTTTTTATTTTCTATTTTTTTCACCTTCCTTTTTGTGACTTTTCCTCTGGACTTGCAGAGTTCTCCAATGCGTATCCAATTAAAAGTCTAAACCTCTATAGCCATAGCAATTAATGTGATCTAAAATTTCTTCCAAATTCCTTTTGATTCTTTCTTTTAGCTTATTCCTCAGAGCAAGCAAAAATTGAGACATGAGCACCTTCAGCCATAGCCTAGCAATAGGATTGGGTGAGGCTGATCGCATTCAACCCGCTAGTGATGAATGCCATATCGATTCGTATGATGATGTAAAGGAGGATGCAGATAGCAAGAGAAAGTAAAAGGACGAGAAGGTGACTGATTATTCTTGATACACAATCTCCTCGGTTCAATGCTTTTTTTTCCTTTTATACTTCCACAATTTATCCTTTTTTTTCTTTCTTTGCTTTTTGATTTATTTGGTTGTGTTCTTCAATCTAAGGGCAAATCCTCCTTTAAGGCATATTACTTTTACTGTATCTATATAGTTTTTGCTTTTTTTTCACATTTTTTTTCATTTGGTTTGGTTCCATTTGAGTCAATTTATTTTGTCCCTTTTGGTTCAGATGTGATCGTTGCTCTTGCCAATAGGAGAGGAAGATGGATAGGTAGTCGTTGTTTTAGAACAATGGTTAGTGTTGGAAAAAAATTGAAGGTGAAGTGGAATCAAAATGTATGTGTAACGTTTTAGGAGTGTGGCAGCAAAGTTTGCTCTTCTTAGAACCAATTGTGGCTGATCACATTCAATCCGAATCTTGGTGGTTCTTGATCGGATCGCCACTCTACCTTTACCCTCAACCCTCGAAGACGACCAAATATCCAAGAGAGAGAGGATTTAAAATCAACGCTCTGTTATCCAGAGCAAGGTTTTTATCTATTTTTATTTTTATTTATCCTTCCTATTTTACCCTTCAGTATTTCTTATATTCGCTATCTATACCATTCTTCCAACATCTTCAATATCCATGACCCCTTACCTTCTCCTTTTAATTTTTGCACTGTCTTTGTTTTAGTCAGCATTCTCCTCCTCTGTGTTTTCATCTTTGTCCCATCCCTCCTTTACACTCTTCAATCTCAATGTCTTCTCTCAATCTCATCAAATCCAGCTCAATAGGTAGATGTTTCTCTTTCTTGATTTTAATTTGCAACTGGTTATATTTTCCTTCTTTCTTTTTGTTAACTATAGAAAATTACATCTTTTCAGCACCATTTCCTTGAGTTATGCATACATTGGATACATAGTTGTACATATTAGATACTCAAGATAGGAAAATGTGTAATCTAACTCAAATAATACATGGTAGTATATTTTTGCTCTATTGTGCATTATTTTTGCTCTTAATTGGAAATCATGGTAGATTATGAATTCTCATATTTGTTGTAGGTCTTATGTGAAGAATATTGAAGCTACTCAAGCCCTTTCCTAGAGCTAAAAGACTAGGGAAAGAATGAGACTTGGACTTGGGTCATTCATAACCTAAAAAGAAGGAAGCAAAGAATGAAGCTGGTTCCAGGAGCAGGTGACGCCGCAACGTGGGAACATAAGGCCATGGTAGGACTTAGACAATGACGCTTGATGCCGCGACATGATACTGTGGAGCTGCGACTGGAGTTACACAAAATCAAATGAGGCTACGGCATGCATTAGTCCGTCGCGACATCATTCCTTCATTAGCAAAACACAAAGCTTCAATTTAACAAAGCAGCTCGAGGGTTTTGGTATATGTTCAAGCTCTGTCAGTTTGAGAGGCATTCTAGATGACTAGGGAGCATTTGAGAGGCTTGGCTCTGCTAGGGTTTGCATTTAGGTTGAAGATTCAAGCTTGGGTTGAGAGATTTTTAAGAGCTTGAGCTCCTTCATCAATTTTATCCTCTTTCCTTTCATTCTTTTCTCTATAATCTGCTATGAGTCCGAATATTTTGTGTATTTATAACTTTGTGGTAGACATGAGTAGCTAAACAAGTGTTCCTAGGGTTGTTTCAATCACTTGTGTGGATTAGATACTATATTTATCCTTTATGTTTGTGATTAATGAAATGATTATATTGGTTTAACTCTATGCTTACTACTTCCTATTGTTTGACAACCAATGAGATTGTTGGATTAACTTAATTGATGCTTAAGAAAGCTAGATTAAGTGTAGAACTCAAGTTAAACCATGTGAAAACTTGTAACTTGCTTTGTTGAGTAATGAGTTGTGTTGGTAAGATAGAGATACACTTGCCAACTGTTGAATCAAGTGTTTTGATAACTCCAAACCAACCTTCAAGAGCTTAGAATAAAGATATCAAAGGTGCACAAAAGGTTTCAAGTGAAGGAATTCTGGAGAAATCAGTGCAAGGATAGATGTAGAATGTTTAGTAATGTTTTAATTTAAATAAAAGATTTTGATTTGGTAAAAAGATGTTTTAAAACCTTGATTCTATGTTAATTCATGGAATATTTGAAAAACACCCACCAACAAACGAAGTTTGAAAGGTTTACACTAATCTGTTGTTTTAAAAATTCGAACTTTGCCTTTGGAAATTCGAATTTCATGTTGAAAATGAACAAGTCTAAAAAGAGACTTCTCTGACAGATAAATTTTGACTTGAGAAATTTGAATTTTGATACGTGTCTGAAAATAGCTTTTTCTGACAGACGAATTTTGGCCTTTAAAAAATTGAATTTTAGATAAAATGCAACTTATGAAAATTGAAAAATTCGTCTGAGAATATGTCAAAATTCATCTGAAATCAAGCTAAGATTGAGTTTCAAAATTACTCACTGACAAATGAATTTTGAATATGAAAATTCGAATTTCACAAACAAAACTTGTGAGTCTGTTATAATGAAATATTGACATACGAATGACAATATTCATAAATTCGAATTCTGAAGCAAGTCTGAAAGAGGTTTCTCTTACAGACGAACTTTATCATTTCAAAATTCAAATTTTGAATTGATGAACTATTGTGCTTCAGTAAACCAGCTTCTGACAGACGAATTTTGGGGTTCCAAAATTTGAATTTCGAAGGCACTGTAGCAAATTAAAATTACTGTTCACACTTAATAGAACAACTTTGAACATGAAAATTCATATGTTCCAACATAGAATCATTTTCTAAAGATGAAAATTTAAATTTTGCCTCATGACAGAAGAACTTCAAGAGTTCAACGTTAAAGGCTATAACTTTTGGTTTCTGCGAAATTCATCTGTTAACCAACTGAAATTCGAACTTTGAGTGTCATAAGCATTAAATGCGGTTGGTGAATGGATAGTTTCTCAGTATAACCATTGGATAACGTCTCTAACGGCTAGATCTTGTCTCTAACGTATAGTTGAGGCAGAAATCTATAAATAGAACTTCATTTAAAGATATGGATAATGAAATTACTTTGTATACACTGAAACTTTGCCAAATCATATACTCAAAGGCTCTTACTCTTACATACTTCATTCCTTGTACCTTAACTTTCATGTTCACTCTTATTGAGAGATTTTATTTTTTGTAAACAATTTTATCTTCACCTGGAAGAAAGATTTACTTGTGAGGGGATATCACAAGGGATTGGGAAATCACTAAGTGAGAGTGCAAAGAGTGAAAGTGTGAGCTCTATAAACAGAGCATCAACTTTATACTGAGGCATTTGCAAGAAGCCCACTGAATTCTTGTAGAATAGTGGAAAATCTCAAGTGGTGATTTTGGGACTGGACGTTTGTCAAGTTGAAAGACTAAACCAGGATAAACATCTGAGTTTTTCTCTTCCCTACTGCTATCTTCATTGTTTATTTACTCATACTCTATTTTACCATTATACTTTGCTTCCTTCACTTTCCTTCTTGACGTTTTGCAGAAAAAGTTTTAATCTTCCCAATTCACTCCCCTATTGGGAAGCCAGCTTATCTAACACCAACCTCACGTAGTCACAATAGGATTTGAATTGCAATTAAGAGTTCAATTGATTAATTAAGAGATTAATTAGTTAATTAAGCTATACACTTAATTGGAGTCTTGAGGGAGCACTTTTAAGTATTATAGAATTCTTGGCTAGCATGGTCAATCATTGAGAACATATATAAAAGGAGTTAATTGAGTATTTAAGAAATACAAGTAAGAGAAATAATCCTAATTCTTAAGTGTATCTTAGTTATCCCTAATCAATCCTCTATTTAAGTAGTTTCCTTTAGTGTTGATAATTGTTTTTAAATAGTGATCAATTTGCCGTTTACTCAAATTAATTGAATATGCTATGTTTGATGCTTGACCCCTTTTAATCCAAGTCCTTGAGGGACGGTACTTTACTTATCATTTTACTATTACCTTGGCCCATACACTTGTGGTCTAACCCGATGGCGAACACTTTTTATCATTTGATTGATTAATATCATTTTCATGTCAAAAATCAATGGGTTGATATTTTGATATCTAGGTTGTCTTCTTCTTGGTCATTTAGGTAAAAAGCATATCTGGATATTTTGGTTTCTAGGTATTTTATTTGTGGGAGCTATCCATATTATCCCTCAAAACTTTCTCTTCATCTTTTGCAATTTAGAATGTCGAATTAATAAATGCATCACTTTGGCCCAAAAAAATTGTTAATATTTATTTCTATGCCCTTTCTAATAAAATATTCCTCGATAAATCTTGGTGTAAGGGGTTTGGGACCGGAAAAATAAATATGGGGGACAATATTACAGCAATTACGTCATTTATAACTTGTCAAGAGTTTATGATATAACTTGCCAAGAGTTTAATCAAAAGTTACTTAAATCTTCCTCGTGGCACCCAAGAGTCATATATGCTTTTATATTACTTCTGCTTGCCTTTATCTTTAGAGTCTCACAATGGATGAAAGAAGATCAAGGACTGTAACAGAGGCTTTTGTGAGGCTATATAAGAAAGGCCTCATTTGTAAGTGGGTTGATGTTGGTAGTATCTAAATAGATATAATATAGCCAGTAATATGTGTCTTTTTACTCAAAGTGAAATATTAATTTGCTTCAATCATTAGTACTGGTGTCACTATTCTTCTGTCTTTATCATTTTGTATCACTGAGGGAACTAATGACTTTTTTTCTAAGACACTTCACAAATGTCTTCTTTAGTTGATTTATTCATTTCTCATCGTCTTTGCTAGTATAGTGCTTATTAATACTTAAGATGCTATCATTGATTGTTCATCCCAATTTCTTGCTAGCTTTTGGTTCCAAATTAATTGCCAATGATGGCCTTTGGCTCTTTTATTCCTGTGTTTGTTGGTATTTTGGTCATCCCTTTTGATTTAAGCGTAAGATTTTAGGTCCTTGGCACTCTAAATTATCATTTAGTTTCAATTGTTCTTTCACATATATTATGAGATCTATTCCTTTTTTTTCCCTTCTCTTTTTTTTGGTGATTGTTGAAGGAGTTAAAATTGTGTTAGAAACGTGGTTGATCATGTCCATGATTGTTGATTTGGAATTGCTGGTCACTGAATTTTAGAGTTGTTATTCTTAAAACTTCGCTAAAAAAGAATATCCCCCTTCCTAATCGGGATCGGGACTACGAAGAATGGCTGGGACAACAAACATCCATCTTGTTCGTATTTTGGATACCCATATAACCATCAAAGACTGTTGAAGTGACTAATTCCAGGAAATTAAGCGGCGTTGAGGGTGATCTTCCAAAATATATTTCTGAAACTAATTTGTTATCTTTTTATCTTTTAGGTTTGACATAATCTGGTAATATGCCTTTTTTACTTAGAGTGATTTGGGAATTGGGGAAAAACAAGCTTACATTTATTATGCCTTCTGGGAGTCTTCCTTTTTAAAGAATGAAAAAGATTAATATTCCTATATGCTCTTTTTGAGAGATTTAAGCCTTGCGATTTTATCGTTTTCCCTTAATTTTTATTCATTTGTATTTTTTTTTATGAAACAAGTCTTTCATTTTTGTTTTGTTCTTTATTAGAAGGAAGAATGGTGGTCAAACAAGTTATGCTGAAATTCCTAGATTATGTGAAATGGGATCTAAAACATTAAATGAACTATGTTTCAGCTATTTCTCCTCTGGGACAGCAAATGGAGTTGTTTAATATATCTCATGCTAGAAGAAACTTGATCACGAATTATACCTAATGATTCAAGCAATGTAAAAGACAAAGTATAAGTGCTATGGCATTGGGATATAATTTTTTCACCTGACTTACTCTTCCTTTCCTTGTGTGTGTATTGAAAATTTTGAAAAGTCACTACACCTCAGAGTGCTTTATCACCTGAAAATTTAATCTCACTGTACTTTCTTTTCTATGTATACTTGGCTATGGACAAGAAACATAAGTTGAAAAAGTAAGTTTTGTAAACAGTGCTTTATCCTATAGAATGATCCCGTACTATCAGTGCACTGCGTTATGCAACTTTTGGGTTGAATTTGGTTTAGATTTTCTATTTACCCTTCACTATGGTATATTTCTACTGGTATCACGATTTGCAGGGTCAATTTGCTAGATTACTTAAGACAGGCTACATAGTTGTCTCATTCGAGATGAACGTATTTGTAGCTTCCCCTCCTTGTGGCTTTATAAACTTACTCTTCATTGTATCTGCAATTGAGTAATTTTTTATGAATAGAATTCAGATTGCGCAATGTGATATTGTACTGTAATGACCATCTTAATACTTTCCCAGCCCAGGCTTACGAATTAAAACATCTTCTGTAATATTTAGGTATGCCTATGGCTTCTCAATTAATGCTTTCATTTCCATGTCAGTTGGTGCCCTTTTGTTGAATTATTTTTACTTATCTTGTGTTGATTGCCATAGTCTCATTATTTTCGTCACATTTCCTATTCAGAAGTTTATGAAAATGTATTGTTAAATTTAATTTATTTTCAATAATGAGGATCTATATATGTACATCATTTGTTTAGATATTAAGTGCATGTTTGGTTCCTCTTTTGTAAAAAGAAATCATGGTTTTTAATCATAGTTTTCTAAAAGATGTGTTTGGTCAAACAAAAACTGACTTTTTGAAAAATAAAAAGTGGGTTAAACTGTGGTTTTGGAAAAAAAAAAGGAAAAATTACTTTTCCTTTAACAAACCGTACGTTTTGGAAAAGAAAAAGCAAATTTATTATATATTATACATCTAAAAGTACTTTTAACCTTTAATATCCAAACAGATTTTTTGTCAAACTTACTTTTATAAAAAGAATATTCAAACATAACAACTTATAACAAACTTACTTTATCTAAATTTCATTTTTACAAATTTTATTTATCTTAATTTAATTTTACAAAACAAAGAACCAAACGGGTCTTAAATTATATTTGTTATTAGGAACCTCATTTTATAATGAGGATCTATATATATATAGATCATTTGTTTAGATCATAGGTCTTTTTTTATTAAAATTCAGTTTCAATTACATAAAGAACAACATTTGTTACATCAAAAACTTGTACTTAATATATTTGCATTGTTAATTTCATTGATATAATTTATATATCTATCTCCCACAACTTACGCTGTTCATGAAAAAAGTTTATTGCATGCCAAACTCAAGGTTGTGCATGCTAAATTTCACACTTAAGTTTTTCCTCAATTTGTGGGGCTGGGGTAAACGATATGACTACATCAAAGAATTGAATTATAAATAATTTATTTTTCCAACTAATTGATAATTAATCTTCAAAATTATAAGATGCGTAGTTTTGATACATCGTGATGTGTTTAACGACACTATTTATGTAGGTTTTATATCATGTACTAACGCACAGGCCAATTACCTACTGTTTGGTCTGTCAAGGTCTTGGTGTGCTATTGGCCAAAAAAAAAAAAGGTCTTGGTGTGCTGTATCAAGACTACATCAGGTCCTACATCTCACATATCTTCACTACTAGAATTCCTGCTTTATCCCCATTATTCTATATTAAATCTTGATTAATTAAATTTTTAAAAATCTCCATCCTTAAAAAATTAAAATTTTGATTAATTTGAATTCTTAAAAATTTGCACCAAGCACAATAAAAGGAAAAAGAAAAAAATTTAGCTATTAAAATTTACATAAATAAATATTCTTGATTTTTTTTTGTGAATTTTAAATTTTTAAACTTTAATCTATCTTTAAAAATATAATTCTTAAAATAAAAAAAAAACTGGGCAATATTTTTGTTTCATTTTTTTTATCAAAATTTACATATTAGTGACTACACATATTTTTGGAAACATTTCAATAAAAAATTTAAATAAAATCCAATTTTAATATATATATATATGTGTGTGTTAAAATAAAAAATAAAATTATAAAAAATAAAATATATTAAATTACTAAAAAATTAATTAAAATTCAGTATATAAAGAAAAAATAATTAAAAATCCAATTTTAATGGTATTGGTACGTATCCTATATTCTTCAGAGTCACGAATATTGTAACACCCTATTCCAAAATACCCCGATACATCACCTAAAACTTCAAAAATTTGGCCAAACTAATCAAACAGGAAAATCAAGATGCGGTGCCACAATCGGTATAATATTGCTGCGGCTTGAAAGCTCTTGGGTTCTAAAATTTTTGGAACAGGGGGGATTGGCGTTGCTGCCTATCTTTTGGCCTCACGGTGCTCGTATCAATAACTATATCAGCAAATTGTTGATTTTTTAGGTAAATATCTGATGCGCATAAGTTTATGAGAATACATTGACTAATAAAATACAAGCTAAAATAGACAAATGAGAATGTATTGACTAATAGATTAATTAATAAAAAAAGAATTTGGCAATTAATACTAAATTTGTAAAATAAAGTATAACAATACCTAAACATTATTGAAGACTAAATATTGAAGACTAAATTTATTCTTGATACACAAAATTGACTAAGAGTAATGGTCTAACACCCTATTGAAGACTAAATTTGTAAAATAAAGTACAACTATACAGTATAACTATACTTTAGATACAAAATAACATATATATAACATTTACTGATTCAAATTTTAGCATAAAAAGAATAACTCCCCGTGCATTGCGCAAGGTAACCATGTAGCTTCCTTAATTTTTAAAATTCTGCACAACTTTTAGTATAAATATGCTTTCTTAAGCCCTATGCACTTTTCTTAATTTTTATTAACATATATTTGTTTCAAGTTAGACTAGCTCAGCATATCAGAAAAAGATTAGAAATAATATTAATGGATAGCAATTTAAAATAATAAGGAATAATTTTAAATTATCTAAAATAGAAAAATGTTAATGAATAAAAAAAAACACTTAACTCCTAACATAAATATGAATTTTTAAACTTAAAATAATTTTCTTTAACATATAATACAAGTTACGATTCAATTTTGAACACGTCGAAAAAAGCTACCTACGATTTGTAGTTGTTTGCACTAGTTGGTTAAGAAAAAACTATTTACAATTGATTTTATATTTTATATATTATATATTCATATTGATGATGATGATTTATTATTTTTTTTTACACACAAAGTAATTTTGAATTTCTGACTGAGCGAAGAACCAAAGCCGTTAAACCCTATCGTCTTATCCCCTTCCATATTTAACTTCCAGTGTTCCTCGGACGGTCAGGTCTGCAGCTATCTGGTGTCCCTCTTCCAGGTTTGTGGGCTATGGCTATCCTGGCCCTCCCCTTGGTCATCTCCGTTCTCAAACCCCACAGTTCCCACCTCTCGGTACTTCGCGCTGGCAAGGTCGTGGCCAATGGGTTCTACTTACCGCTGCGCCGCCGGCAATTCACCACTGCCACCGTCTCTGCCGTCGGCACTGCTTCAATTTCGCAGCATTCTTCGACTGAGCCGAAGAGCGAGACTGAGAAAGCTTCTGTGCTGACTTTTCAGCAAGCCATTCAACGTCTACAGGTCTTGCAACTAACTTCTGACGATGTTTGTGTTGGGAGCAGATTCCTTGAATTGATGGTTACGTGCCGTTAGTCGCAGCAATGGAGGAGATGGAGCCTCGTTGCTCAGTCCCATTAAAACGTATCAATGCTCGAGGATATGGGGTTTGGTTCTCAAGTTATGGAAATGAAGGTCTGGTTAGCGGATGAAGGGGCGGCAAAATTCTGGTCGATGGGTAGATGATGCATGCTTCAAGTGGCAACCGTTCGGATTTTGATTGGAAAAAATTAAGAGTCATCCTTGGTGGCCTGGCTGAATTTATGATCCTTCCATGCATGAGAATGTGCTTTGAAGTTTTCTTTTCTTTTCTTTTTCTTTTCTTTTTTGCTCAGATTATGTTTTGAGTTGTGGAAAAAGAATCAACTCCTTATAACCTACTTCGGAGATGGGACATTTTCTTGGTGCCGTCCATCTCAATTAAAGGCCTTTGAGGAGAACTTCGGAGATATGGTGAAGCAGAGTAACTCCAGGGATTTTCTCAATGCTGGACAAGATGTGCTGTGAATGACATTGTCCACCTCTGTAGTGTGTAACCGGCTAACCGCCTCTGATCACTGAAGGGATACATTTTGATGGAACCCCGGGACGTGGCTTCATCTTGTTCGTTGTTGCGACAATCGGCCTAGATGCTCAGCTCTGAGACACTTCAGGCGATACCAATTCAGAGGATTCTTTTTGCTTTACTGTTATTGTTATGCGTAGCAAGTAAACGGTAAGTTGCAAAGGGTCTTTTTTTTTTTAATTGGTTGTCACTGTTGGCGTTGCAGGAATATTGGGCTTCCGTTGGATGTGCCATAATGCAATGCAGCAACACAGAGGTAATGTTCATTGGCTGTTTACATTTTTTTTTTTTTAATATTGTTTGAATTTCTTTGATAATTGCTTTCCCTTCCTGATTATTTAGTTTCAACTTCAAGAGTTGAAATATAGTTTGGGGAGGGGGGAGAAGTAGTAAGTCAAGCAACTAGGCAAAACACATAAGGGCTAACATAATTATAATTTTTTAAATTGTGAATAACAGGCTGTTTTATCCTTTACTCGTGGAAAATGACAGTTTATTATATTTATAGATATTTATCTTTTGAAGTGTTCCATGAAGTGAAAGAATAATACTAGAACTATTATGATTCTGCTCTGATTGTCAGAGTCAGGCAACTTTTCATTTGTAATGTATCACGCTGCTTGGTCTGGTCTATATGTCCAAGATATTTGTTTCCTGCAATCTTGTACTGCATGGGATAAATTCTTGGGTTGGGGGGATGTACATGGGACAGCCCAGTTTGCATCCATATGCATGGTGCTCTGCATGCTAGAAAACCTCTACTGATTAGTACCACTGTTTTGTTAACACTCATGTACTTGAATTTGCATATGGTTGTCTTTTCTTTTGATTCTGGATTTGTTGTTTTACTAAAGATATTTTGATCTTGTTAGTTCTATATCCTCTGCTACCAATTTGCACTCATGTGATGATGGTCTTTGATTCATCCATTATTTTGCTATATTAACCAGGTTGGAGCTGGGACTATGAATCCACTCACATACTTAAGGGTTCTTGGTCCAGAGCCATGGAATGTTGCGTAAGTAGGATTTAGATGTTTATTTATCAGTTTATGCATCAATTTTCTCAGTTTTTGGGTATCGTAGAAAAATGTTTCCGCTAACAGTTTTGAAGATGAATGATTTTTGTATTTTTTTAACATCCTAGAGAAGTAGAGGGCGTGGAAGTATATTCCTTTTCAAGGTTAATTTGATCAAGAATTTTCTTTAGCAGCTAGCAATTTATTCTGCAGCATTACGTTCACATTCATTATATTTGACTTGCGAATCTGAAAATACTTTTAGGTGCTGTAAAACTTGCTTAAGCTATTATTCAAAATTTTCATTATTTAACTACTTAATAAACTTAATAAATTAATAAATGTTAATAGATCTCTTATGCTGAATTTTCTATCTTTCCTTGCTTTATATACATTGTCCAATAAAATTATTCTTCACTCTGGACCAGACTAAATAGGAAATCTTTTGGGTTTATATATTTTTCCATATTGATTGATTGATTTTATTCAATTTTTTTTTTTAATTTTTTTGATTTGGTTTTCTTCTGCTGCCCTTACATTTGAGGGATGGTGCAATGAGGTGCATGTGCAAAAGTTCCCATGTCTTCTTGATTTTAAAGTATAAAAATATTACATTAACCTTATCAAATTAGATGCCATCCTTTAATTTATTCTTAATGCCAGATGAGGGATAAACGGCCAAAATATTCAGGAGTTTTTCACTAACCAATATGTTTATTTAAATTTATTTTGCTTTAGAATGGATGTCACTGAGCTTCTCGCTATGCTTGTTTGGATATTTTATACTGGTTGTGTAGAGTTTTTTTTTTGGCCAGAAAAGGTCATGTAGAGTTGATTGTATATGAGATTTGTTCAAGTTTGCATCAAACAAGTTTTACTCAGCAAGGAGGAAAATAAAGTATAAATCAATTAGTAATTTATTGATACAACAAAAATCATATGATCATAATCTGAAGGACTATAAACCAGTTTTACTTAGTAACTGGTTTCTTTGTCTGACATGGAATGGGAGTGAAAAGCCTTCTTGAGCTTATTATGCTTTTGTCTCTTTTGTTTTATAATGGTCTGATTCTTTGAGGATTATATCTCTTCCCATTACTTTATAATCTCATGCCTTCTTCTGATGAATTTATTTATAAAATGAAAAACCTGCAAATAGGGCATAATGAAATAAAGACAGACAAAAAGATGTAGAAAGTTTGTTGGTAAAGAAACATATTCAATCCATACATCGTCCTCAAAATGAATGTGGGATCAATTTTAAGCTTAATCTTGAAAATTATGATGAAAACTATGAGAGGCGCATTCAAGGCGAAAGGTGTACTCAAGGCGTAAGGCCTATAAAATGCCTGAGGCGAGAGGCGCTAGAAAGGTGTGTACCCAAGCAAAGTGAGGTGCAACAATAGAAAAATATGATATGTGGAGTATAATAAACTTTCCTATGATTAACCTACATAATTTCTTAAATATAAAACTTTTCTATCTTGCATTAAAATTTTGTAACATTTAACTATCTTAAATCTTAATTCTTATTAAAATAATATCTTAATTCTTAAGTTGGTGAAAGAAACAAAACCTACAAGTACAAACAAAAGTAATGGCAATGTGGTGGCATAATGAGCAAACTCCATGATAATAGAGACAAAGCATAGCAGATCTAGAGCATGAAAAAGGTGTGCTTCTCGGTTCTTCTAGGTGCCAAAAGGTTCATACCTTTCACATGTGAGGCGATGGGTCTGTTATGCGTCTCGCCTTTGCACCTTAGGCACTAAGGCGCTCGTCTTTGACAACATTGACCTTGTGTTGTAGATCAGTGTTTAAGCCATGTAAATTTAGTGTTAAGGCACCTGGATATACACAGCATATCTTTTCTGTTATTTATAGTTATTTGCTGCATTTTTTTTTTAAATTTTGTTGCTTATATTCTTAGGGCTCAATATATCCTTGTATTTCGGACATATCAGCCACTTATCAACCCATATATTGTCACCTTAGCTATGATTGAATAATAGAGAATCAGAGGAGAATCATTAACATGCTCTGTGGGATTCTGGTCCTTAAATCTTCACCTTGCATGAGTGGGTTGATGGTAGGTCAAATCTACATAACTGTTTAATTCAGAACAAAACTTTTTTTCCCTTTGATGGTATAAAATAATCCCTCCTCTAACAATAAAGTATATTAAGGTTGTTATATGCAACTTTAAAAGAAACATTTAATGATTGGATCACTGACACCTGTATCTATGGTCATACATAAAAGTAGAAGCCCGAAACTTTAGTATTGTATTGGATCAGAATGTAGTAGCATCTAATGGTTATTGGGCTTATTGTTAGTTCTACTTTCCTAACAGATGGTTGTCTCTTTTCTTTGACATATCATGTTTTAATGTTTTGGTTTTGGATTCTCATTTCAATTTCTTATCATCTTTAATTTTTAATGATGAGTGAGGAAGACTTAAAGGGTTTTAGAATTGAAGTTTCTGGTAATTTTGATTTTCATGATGGTAGGTATGTTGAACCTAGTATTCGTCCTGATGATAGTCGGTATGGGGAAAACCCAAACAGGCTTCAAAGACACACTCAATTTCAGGTCAAGTTTGATACCGTAATCAGCTTCAGAATTAAAGTTATTTGATTATCTTTCCAGTAAAATCTTGAGTTTGTGCTAGTACCATTAATTTCTGTTACTTTATGGTTGCAGGTAATTTTGAAGCCTGATCCTGGAAATTCTCAGGATCTTTTTATTCGCAGCCTATCAGCTTTAGGTAGAAACCACTTAATCTTCTTTGAGTTCTTCTTCTTCTTTATGTTTTTTTAGTCATTTTGCTTTGCCTTACAAGCATTCCTTTGCACAGCTAATTGGAAAATGCCATGAATAGTTGACGGAAAACCTTACAAGGAAGTCATGAAATTACCTGTTATGAAAGCTGAATAAGCTTGGAATGGATTTAACACGTGGATTACTATTCATCTCTCTTGATTTTTAGGTTGATAACCAATAGGTCATTCTCGTTACTTTAGCTTGAACAAAGTAGAAGAGTCTCATAATTATGTCTCTATATTTATGTTCTAAATATTGACATCATTTTGGTTTGCTCAGCTTTTGGGTTTTGGGTTTTTAAGAGGTATGTTGACCTTTGATTTATTACAGCTAATATTCGAGATGGATTAAAAAGTTACTTAAAATTGTAAAAACCAACGAGTTTGAGGCAATTCCTTCTGTACTTTGTTTTTAAAATCTTTTCCTCAAATTTTCAACGCTCGACCTGAACATGTGGATGGTATATATCTGTGATAGGTATTGATGTCACTTCACATGACATACGATTTGTGGAGGACAACTGGGAGAGTCCGGTAATGTAATTCAGATTTTAATGTGACTCATTGAGATGTCATTTAATTTGCTTTAAAGTTGTTGGAATGGTTAATCAATCATCTCCCTATTGATGTGGTCTCGACATTAAAAGCTAAATTGAAAATGCATCTAGGTTCTTGGTGCTTGGGGTTTGGGCTGGGAAATTTGGATGGATGGGATGGAGATTACTCAATTCACGTATTTCCAGCAGGTATGTTTATTGCATTGGAATAATGTTATACTTGGCCATTTTAAGGATATAAATTTTGTACTTCAGTTTTGTTCTCTAATCATATTTTCTTGGTTTAGGCATCACCAATTCTTGTTTCATAAAACGTTTTGAATGCTTCTCCATATTACTGTTCTCATCCTCTCTCTCTCTCTCTCTCTCTCTCTCTAGGCTGGAAGTCTCCAGCTATCACCTATTTCTGTTGAAATCACTTATGGTCTTGAGCGTATCCTCATGTTACTTCAGGTGTGTTGTTTTTTTAATTCCTCCCCCTTCTTTTTGCACTTAACTTTTTTACATTTTAGTCTACTCAGGAAAGCTTCCTAAATTTTGTGACAGGGAGTTGATCACTTCAAGAAAATAAAATATTCTGATGAGATTACATATGGAGAATTGTTCTTGGAGAGCGAGTACCTGACTTCTCTTACTACATGCCATTCAATTATGTTTTCTCTTTTAAGCTTTCTGGTGAAATATGGATGCCAACAAGAGTTTTCAACTTCTTTCCTTTCTATTTCTTCTGCTTCTTGTTTCATTTTATTGTATGATGCTATAAAAATTGTTTAGTGAAAGACTTTTCTGGTTGAATGGTTGTTCTATTCTACTGCTTGAGCTTATTTAAGTTAATAAGAATATAAGAAGATGGGTGTATTAATTATATTGCAAGAGGACTAGGAATCCTAATGCAATAGAAGGGCTCGTTTAGTATGTAGAATAGATATGAGTGGAACGAAAAAAATTATTTTGAGGATGGAAGATCATTGTGTCCCTATTTTGAAAATGTAATGAAAATAGATAGAAATTGTCGAGTAATGATTACAAGAATATATAGACATTACAAAAAGAAGGAAGGAAAATGAATTCCTTTCCTATGAAGATACCGAATAGGCTGTAATTAAATCAAAAGAAAAAGGATATTCATCAGCTTAACAGACTTATGGCTAAAGGAAAAGGCAGAATATAAGCATGAAAATTCATACCTCAATGGTGCACAAGACGCAAGCTTTCATTTTTGTCTTAATCCCTCTCTGATATGTAGATCCATGAGCCTCTGTTGCTCTCTGTTCTTGTAGTTACTTTCTCGAGTAATATATACTGTTTGCCTTTTGGTATGTTTTCCACTCTTCTCTTTATTGAAATAATTTATTGAAAAAATATTCATCTTTTTTGCATCCTTAGCCTGTTTGGATCTTTGTTGTTTTTAGCTTCTTGAATAGAATATGTTTTCTTCCTCCTAGTTGTGTTCTCCCTTCTTTCTAATGAAATCTCTTTTATGGAAAAAGCTAACTTTTATTCTCTTTACTACCCCCTTTTATTCCTCCTGTCATATTTCTAGAGAAAAATTATAGTTGGACAATTGAGAGATACTGTTACCTTGGCATGTGATTTAACCTGGATAATCTGTTTTATTATCACCGAAAATGGAAGCTTAGTTACAACCGTTAAATTAGTGAAATAAGGGCCACAGTCACAAAACAACTAAGCCAACTAGCCTGTAGATTAATTGGCCACAAAATAAAGACAATAAGCAGAAAAAATAAAAGCTTTCCCGACTTTTGAGAGGTCAGGTCCTCTCCATGTCCTGAACAGTGATCTGCCTTGCTGTCTCCCCATGCACACAACCCTAGATGTCATCCTAATCAGCCCTGGCCACATTAGCTGCCAACTCAGCACCTTCACTCTGCTCACCTGCACTATCAGTATTAGGCCATAACATTGTGGAGGAGATATAGTAAGTCAGAGAAAGACTGACACCTGGATGAAAATTATGATGAAAACTGTGGCTGCGATAAGATTGTGGAGGATACTTTAGCCTTAGGTATTTCAGATGGAGATGGTAAAAGATATACCATGTGGAGGCTCACATTATGCCATTTAATAGGGAAGAGTTCAAGATAAACCTAGATAAGAAAAAGTGAATGAACTTCAGCTGTTCTTTCAAATTAGAAATTTCTGTGATGAAAGAGAAATAGCATTAACCCATCCTTTTGGGAGTTTCTCTAAATATGATTGTCTCCATTCCTCTATGGCTAGTATGGATAATTGATGCATCTGATAAGAGACAAGATAACAGAACAATAGAAGAAGAGAGAATAGAGAAAGACTTAGAATTCAGAACTTCATTACTTCATAACTCCCTTCATCTGGGACACAATCTCCATTCCTTTATGGCTAGTATAGATAATTGATGCATCTGATAAGAGAAGAGAACAGAACAATAGAAGAAGAGAGAATAAAGATAGACTTATTCAGAATTTCATTACGTCATATCCCCCTTGATCTGGTACACAATATAAAGGATATTAAGAACTCTAACTAACTAACTCACTTCTGTAACAAGTGTGTTATTAACAACTATTAACGAACTAAACTATTTATGCCTGCAGACAACTTAATTCTAGTATGAAGGATTATTTATAGCTCCAGGATTGTCTTCACAGTGCATCAAAAGGATCTGGTTTGACTTTGAAATTTTCAGAATGCAATTTCTTTTTCTTTTTCCATCTCTTTTTTCTACTTAGAGCTTAATCTCCTTAGGGCTTGCTTTGTCATTGCTGTGCATTAATTTATATATTTTTTTATTCAAGCAATTTTTGATGTTTTCTTCTCAAAATTCTGAGCCTCTTGTGTTAGTTTGTTAATCTTAAATTTGCTTTGCACTAAGATGAATAATGTATTTTGTTTTCCTTCTTTAGGAAGGAAATGAGTGCATATTATTTGGAGCATGCCAGTGTTGATCATGTGCAGAAACATTTTGATTTCTTCGAGGAGGAAGCATGCTCCTTACTTGCTTTAGGCCTTCCAATCCCTGCGTACGTTTATTGATATTTTATCTTTTCAAATATCTTATTAGTCACTTTCGTTTGCCTTCAGCAAATGCACTTTTTGTTTTAGTTCTCTGTCTAGTCTTGTCTTCTGATGTTTATTCCACAAAATGCTAGGTATGATCAGCTTCTTAAAACATCTCATGCATTTAACATCTTGGATTCAAGAGGCTTTGTTGGGGTAACAGAGCGTGCTAGATACTTTGGTCGTATGCGTAGGTAATACTACTCAACTTGAACAGTATCTTTAAAGGAACTATGTAGTTGCATCATTTCTTTTTAATAGTGATAATGATTGATGACTTCTCTTTTGGAATTTGACAACATTGTGCTGCTCTAGTTGTCAAATTTAAAGTTGTGAACATGTTTATAGTTTTTAGCTGTTATCTTAAACATGACAATTTTGTTATCTTCTTGTTCTTTTATTTGTTTTGTTTGGGATTGCTAGGAAATAGTGATAGATAAAGTGAGGGAGAGAAGAAGGGGCACTGAACATGATGGGAAATGGTGTGTATAACACTGACCTCATTCAATGTTTGTACTGATACTATATACAAATGAAGACATTAATGCCCTTCTTAACTTGCAAGACTTTCCTCAATCCATACTATCTCTTAAAATAGTGCTCTTTATTGTTATCTACCAGACTTTCTGAAGTTTTAAATATCATTTATGAAGGACGAAAGATGGTTCTCTTGTTCAATTGATGGTCATCTTTTAGTCCTAATAGGGATTCTTATTGGAGGAGTTGGGCATAGATTGTTTGGGACTTTTGGGTTCTTCTCTGGCAATGTTTTCTTGATTCTCTTCATGCTTAATGCAAATTGTCTCTCATTTGTTAAATAGATATGGAAGGCTAAGCTTACTTCGACTCTAATGAGCATGACATAGACACAAAACACTAACACAAATGTAATGTTATGACAAAATTTGTCAAATGTGTATTTGATCCATGTTGAACATAGACGAGATTGTAGTTCTGAGGCGTTCATGCTTCATGACTAAAGCCTTTTATCTTGCCCCTAAAGTTAAAATGCATGACGAATGATAATCTCTACTACATTTGAAGGCCCAAAAAGTACCTTATTTATTTCTTAAAGTATGAATGTAAATAACCCAACTGGCCTGTTTAAATGTGGCCAAGTTTTTTGTTGGGTGGAAATCATTTGAACCCGACTCAGCTAGATATACATGCAAAACTGAAAACTTAGAGGTCTTGATTAGTGGCATTGGACAATATGCATTTTGATTCATCCCTTGCAATACTAATTGATCCTAGTTACTAATGCTGCTTATTATGCATGTTGTCAACATTATTCTCCCTTCCTAATACTAGTTTTTAAATATTTTCTTGAAAAGATTACCTACCACCTACCCCCTTGTCATATCCCATGCTCTTTTTGTTCTCATTTACTTTCTAGCTTCTCTTGTTTCCTCAATTTTTTTCCAGCTATCTTCCAACGTCACTTTTCCCACTGAAAGACAGATGGAGGTTGCTTCGAGTGTGTGCATATGAATGGGCTACATATGAAGTGTTTTGTCATTGTCTTTGGTTGATTAGGAATATGAGAATGTATCTGGAGTTCTTTAGGATAAATGTTTGGTGATCTAGTTTTTGGGATTTGAAAAGAAAAGAGCAAAAGTGCATATGAATGGGTTGCATATGAAGTGGTTTGTCGATGTCTTTGGTTGATTGGGAATATGAGAATTTATTTGGAGTTCTTTAGGATAGATGATAGACTATGAAAGAATTATGTGGCACTTCTGATTTGTAGCAGATACTATTAAAATTAGCTGTATAGTTTTGGATCTAAGTATTTTGGTCTCTAATTTTTATATTAAATAACAAAAAATGCCCACATGTGTCCAAATGCTCACTTTAGTACATGGTACACCTCCCCTTAGCTCAATTTGTGTTCATGTTGAATTCTCGAGGTTATGGGTTTATTTATTTTCTAGGTGTCCCTTGTTTATTGCATGGGATTTTAGAATCATATTCAACTTACTTATTTCCATGTATAATGCTATTTTGATTATATATTTATTTTCTTGTTTTCCTTCCTAGTTTCTGAGATTGTTTGGCTAATTTTTGGAGTCAATTGTCTCCTTTATATGTACTATTCCATTTAAAAAACAAGATGAGCCAGAAAAGATTTCTTAACTCCACAATTTTATGTGGTGTCTAGGGGTGTTCAAGAGGCCTAGTGGCCTGGTTAGCTTGGTATGGACCAGCCACTTTGGGTTGGGCGAAATTGGAAAAAAACGTATCAGGCCGGGTCAATCTCTGAGTGGGATATGCCGGCCCGGCTTGGTGTGTGTGTATGCATATTGAATTTTTAAAATTTCTTATGAATATTAATTGATTTTATAGGATTGTTTTTCTTGCTATATCTCATGTAATGTGTTGATTTTATGATTGTTATGAAGACTTTTTATGATTTCAATTTTTTAATTTTATTTTGATTTTGAATTTTAAATTGATTTATTAACTTAATATTATGTAAAAATATTTAATTCTTGAGTATTTAAAATTTTATAGAAAGTTACTCTTGATCATGATGTTATCTTTTAAGGGAATATATTTTGGATTAGATGAATTATACTTTTGAAAAATAAATTGAATTATTTTTTAATTTGAATTTCCTTTCTAATTGGGCCCACTTGTGGACTAGCATGGCTTGGTCTGTTCTTGTTAGGCACTGAGTCGTCTTGAGCTAGGCAGGGCCATCCATGAGTTGAAAAAATCAATTCAACGGTGTTTGAGGTGATATATGTCACCCCCTAGGCGTGCTTTCTTTTTCGAGTGCCTCAACGGTGCTTTTTGTCTTTGACTTCCTTGTCAGATTGGGATTTTGAACAAGGAGAAGAGAGAGGAGTGTGGGTGGGATCACTTTCTATGTTAGTTTCCCTTTGTGTTTACTTCTATTTATAAACTTGTGTCAATAACAAGGATAGTATAAGTTGTACAAGCCTAGACCACTAGTTGTTGGTACACACATTAACATTCTAGCTGTCACACTATTTTAACACATACTTTTGCTTTAGCCTAAAATTTCAGCGAGGAAGATATATGTCCTCCCCCTAGGCATGCTTTCTTTTTTCAATAATGAGATTTCTATTTGTCCATTTACTCATTAAAAATATACTTCTTTTGATTCTCAATTATTTTGGGCTTTTAGATGTTGCAGAGATATTCTAGCAATCTAGAATTAATTATAAATGGTCAAAATCAATAGGGGACTATTATGGATTACGAGAGATTGAGGGACTTGATTAGGATTTTACATTGTTTTTCAATTCTATCTCACTCTATATATTTTGGTCATTCCCTCTGTGCATACATTGGAAAAATATTATAAAAATACTGTTCATTTTACCCACAGATGTTTTTTATTTTGAAATTATAGATACTGTGCATTTTACCCGCAGATTTTTTTTTTTTTGAAATTATAGATTGTATTCTTTTTTTTTTTTTAACGGTTTGTCTTTAAAAGTTTCCTTCTTGTTTCTCAGTGTTTCCTTATTTTTTCCATGCATTGTGTTTGCTTCAGTTTAGCTCGTCAATGTGCACAACTTTGGTTGAAGACTAGGGAGTCACTTGGCTACCCTCTTGGTTTCATCTCTGAACCTGACAATTTATTATTGCCAAAAGAAGTTTTGGAGGCTGCAGTTGGTAAGGTTAGTTTGGATATGTGGGTATTACTTTTCCTTGCCCAAAATATTGATGTTTTTATTATTTTAGCCATTTATTCTGGTTTAAAAAATGCTGCTGCTTCTTTACTTTATTAGACTATCAATGTTTTCTTCCTCATCTTTTCAGAGTTCATTCAATTTTATTAAGTTAATTATAACTCTTGTGGCTTGTTTCTTGTGTCTTGAGATATTTAATTCATGCATAAATTATTGATAGTAATTATCAACAGATCCTATTATTTACTTTTCTATCTTAATAATTGTCAACAATGATGGATTGGGAAAGACTTGTGATATGGAGGGATTAACAATCCAAGAAGATAAACAAAATTCGACTTTCTATCGTATGATTCGGGCTGGAAAGGTAAAAGAGGTTTTTAAGAGACTGAATAATGGTAAAGCCATTGGTATGATGATATTCCCTTTGAAGTTTAGAGATGTTTATGGGAGAAGGATATTTTGTGGCTCACTATACTATTTAATGAGATTCTAAGGCCCAAGAAAATGCTAGAAGAATGGAAAAAGAGCACGTTGGTGCCTATATATAAGAATAAGGGGGTTATTCAGAATTGTGAAAATTGTTAAGGGATAAACTTGTGAGTCACACTATGGGCCTGTTTGGTTCAATTCAAAAGGGCCTTGGGAATGGGAATGGTGATTCTATCCCTAGACATGCCTTGTTTGGTTGGCAAAAATTCATGGCGTCCTGTTTCTGTCTAGAATCACCATTATTGAAAATTTGGGAATGAGGACTCCCACCAAGAGGCCAATGAATCGTCATTCCCATAGCTAGGAAATGTGTTGGTGATCAAAATACCCAACCTTATCGTCCTTCTCCCTACTCTTCTGTCAATGATTGCCTCTCCAGATTTGTTCCATACTTGTCCACCATACTTCACCCTCATCTCCTCCGTCATTGCATCTAACATTGCTCCGTCATCACCCAGCTCCATCATTGACTCTTTGTTCTTGATCTGTTGATTCTTCATTTTAGATCTGTACATTGGGAAGCATATCGAAGATTACTTTGTCGTTCTGCCATCGGGTCACTCCTCATCATCCTCACCTAAGTTCATCGATGTCATCATCCATTCTCTCCTAGGTTCCAGATCTATACGGGTCATCATTTTGTTTTTTTTTTTTTTTTTAAATTTTGCTTGATCTGTTTCTTTTTCTTGCTTTGTATCTGGGTTGATTGTTTGCTTTGTTCTTGGGGTTGAATGTTTCTGTTGCTGAGTAGGGTTTTTGCTTGGTTATGGACATTGGCGGTAATGGTCAGGGAAGAAGGAGAAATTTGGGAAGATGAAGAAAGATGGGGGAGAGGGAAAAACTTTTGTTTGGGGGGTAAAAGTGTCACTTTATGTTTATTCTAATTTTTTTAATAAAAAATAAATTTCATATCATCATTTCCTATGTCATACCAGACAAACTCAGTAGTGATCCTTATTCCATTCCATTCTACTCCATTCCCTATATTTCCATTCCAATCCTTTTCAAAAGCCAAATGGGCCCTATGAAATTATGGGACAGAATGATTGAACACAAATTAAGAAAAGAGACTCGTATGTTAGAGAACCAATTTTTATTCATGCCAAGATGTTCTACAGCAAAGGCTATTTATCTTATGTGAATAAGAAGTCATAGATGGAATCATGTGATTTAAGTAAGGACTCTTGTGGTAATTGTGGCTTGTGCTTTTGGTGCTTGTTGACTGCAGAAGCTATATTTTTTGTTTGGTATTTTTTTATGATTCTTTCATTAGTCAAAGTTGTTTCTATATACTTTTGTAATGTTAGAAGCGAGTGTACGATTATTTTTACTCAATAATTTACTCAGTAAAATGCAATTTGCTGCTGTTTTTATTGCATTTGACCGAACAATTTTTAGATGTCCTTCCATGGATCATTTGTAGTGTTTATAGCATAATGTCTTTTATAAAGCGACAACGGTTCTAAGTGGGTCTTAATTCACAATTACTGCTATGCTTAAATGAGTTTGCCTATTAGGTGATGTAATTCTAATCGTTCTTTGCTTTTAGGTGCATGATCTTTCAAGAGCATTTGTCATTGAAATTGGAGCTGAAGAGATGCCACCTCAAGATGTTATTGGTGCAAGCAACCAAGTATACCTTATTTTCATCTGATTTTAGTGTGTGGAATTTCCTCCCCACTGACTCTTAAATTTTCTGTTCTGAAAATTTTATTTTTATTATTCTAACTGTTTCACTCATTCCTTTCTGTAGCTAGATATACTTATTTCATCTGTTTACTTATTTTATCCCATCACTGTCCTTTGTTCATTCTGCTCTGCTGGTTATTGTAGCTCAAATATTTGATGTTGCAATTACTTGAGAAGCAAAGGTTAGACCATGGTGAAGTGCAAGCTTTTGGCACCCCGCGAAGATTAGTGGTATGCCTAATATACTTCCTATTTAACCATGACTCTTTTTTCTAGATCCTTTGCGTGTTTGTAATGAGATTGATTAATGAAGTCGTAGCCTTCTTTTGTTCTGTATAATAATTGTTTCTATGAACTGTTATGATGGATTATTGTACCGCCAGAAAGAAAATAATTGAAGCAGAGGAAGAAACAATGTTGAATTGCTATTTGTTATAATGATATTCTTTACATGGAGGTTTAGATTTTTAGAATTGCTTGTGGACTAAGAAACGTGGTTTGAACAGAAGCGTGTTTGTTAATATTTTAGGAATTGTGTTGTAATATGTTAAGGGTACATACATTATTAATGGAAGTGCATGATGTTTGCTGGTTCAGTTAGTATGCGTCTTCTTTTTCATTCCTCTTTCTCTTAGTTTGGTACTGGACATAGTTCCAAACCCTTGAGCATCCTTCAAATTGTAACCTTGAGCTGAAGTCTGTAGAAAAAATGGAGAGCTCAGAAATTAGAGTTACTAAATTGGCATAATACTTTAATAAAAAATAGTTTTCTGATAAATAACATTTTATTAATTTAGGTTAATAGTTAGTAGATATGGTTGTTGTGATTGACATTTATCTAAACTTGTCAAGTTTTTCCCTAACTAGATTTTTATTTTTCCATGATGTGGAATCCACAATTTCATAAGAAATCCTAATACATATTCAATTTAAATTCAAGTTCTAACCAATGAAAGCTGATCAATTAATCAATAAGGTAAGTGCATCATATCAAGACACTTTCATAGCCATTGGCGTCCTATAGCTTTTTCTATTATAATTGGTTTTCTTAGTAGAAACCAAATGATTTATCTCATTGCTAATCTATGAATCTTAATGTACATAGAATTGTGAGCTATTTATGTTGCTCTTATTGATTTCACTTCACCATCTGTGTTATTGACAAGAGTCAGAATATAGTTATTTTTTGATAATTAAAATACAATGATTACAATGCATTTATATTCAACGGGAGAAACTAGTCTAGGAAGGGCAATAAATGTGTAGGAGACAAATCACAAAACTTAAGGGATTGGTAATTCCTTCGTTTTATCCCTATTTCCTACGTGAGCTAATAAAAACAGATTATAACCAAAATGACAATGAATCTTAGGATTAATTATATACGATGTCTTACACTCCTCCTCAAGATGGTAAGTAAACGTCTACCATTCCTAGATTGGTGACTGAATCTTGGGAGATGATCCTGGACAACTTTAGTGAACTCAGTTTCAAGCTGATTATCCGTAGAGAGATTCAGATGATTGGATAGGCTTTGGTTGAGATGTTTGTTTCTTACGTTGGTGATATAGTCGCAATGGATGAGTAGAGTCTTGAGCTTGTGAAGTTTTGAAGGACATCTGCTGGAACTTTAGGAAACTCAAGAAGAAATAGATCCCTGTCCTTATCTTCAATGAAAGAATTCTTTCTTTTGTTGAAGTTGAGGTGTGTGAATGTAGGGATGATGTTAAGGAAAGGTGACAATAACCGAGACATTGACATTTTTAGGGGATGGATGTACTTTTTAGGGGATGGACCGCAAGGTGCCTACTAAGCTTAAAGGAAAATTTTACAGAACAGCTATAAGGCCAGTAATGCTGTATGGTAGTGAATGTTGGGCTTTGAAAGGACAACAAGAGCATAAGATGGGAGTAGCAGAGATGAGAATGTTGAGATGGATGTGTGGTCATACAAAATTGGATAAGATACGAAATGAATGTATACGAAGGAAAGTTGGGGTAGCACCTATTGAGGAGAAAATGGTGGAACATCGTTTAAGGTGGTTTGGGCATGTTCAAAGAAGAGGGCAAGAGGAGCCAGTGAAGAGAGTTGATCAAATGGCCTGGAGCCCGATCAAATGGTATAGAGGAAGACCAAAAAGGACATTAAGGGAAGTTATAAGGAATGACCTTTTGAGAAAAGATCTATCTGAGGAGATGGTGTTTGATAGAGCTCATTGGCGTCGTTTGATCCATGTAGCCGACCTCACATAGCGGGATAAGGCTATTGTTGTTGTTGTTGTTGTTGGATGTACTTGTTTCCATCCTAATCTCTATTTCTAAGATAACTTAAGTAGACCTTTAATGGAAGGATTGGATTAGAGTCCTATATCCATGGATAATGCTTGATGGTGAGAGTTTCCTTATGAGGTTGATGATATTTGGAGAGCTATCTTGGAACTGGACAAAAATAAGGCTCTACACATAGACAGATTTTCTTTGGCCCTTTTTTAAGGATGCGATCTTTTAAATGGTTTTGGTGATTTCTTTAGTGGTGGAAATGTTGTGGTGAGTGTCTATGTGATTGGGCATGAGTGTGTATAATGCCCCTTCAACGGCTATATTCCACCAACTAACATTTAAATCATAAATAATTCTCTTTAAATTATAACTAATTAACTAACTGGACAACTAACATATTTATATAGTTTTATAACAATACCCCCTCCCCGAAAGACCCTTGACTTCAAGGGTCAGGTATAACAAATGTGGCCTCTAGTAAACTTCTCATGGAAGAAAAAACAGAGATTCTTGGCACTATGCTCTTCCTCTTCTTCCAAAGACAAGGATCCGTTAATTCTTCCGCCATTCTTGGTAGCTACATTGCTGATTCCTCCATTTTTGGTGGTTCCAACTTCCTTCTTGGCATTAACTGCTTCATTTCTAATCACCATTGCCCTTCCTTGAGTGGCTGAATTCTGGAAATTATTCTGGAAATTCGAAACTCCGGATGAAACTCTAGATTTTGCCACTTCTTTTGTTGCTTTCTTCTGAATATTGTGCTCCATAATCTTGGATAATTTTCTGGCTTCTAGCAAGGTTCTTGGACAAAATAGTTGAACCATTTCAGATATCTCCTCCTTCAGTCCAGCCATGTAACAACTCACTAAATATTTCCCTGGTAGTTCTAGTTTTGCTGATCAGTTGTCAGAATCTTGGAAATCTGCCACACTCCCATGCTGTTTTAGTTTCACCAATTCACCCATGGGATCTTCATATGGAGGACCAAATCTGTCTTTAACAGCTTTGAGTACTCTTGCGAGTACTCCTGCCAGCCAATTGCACGTCTATGCAAACCTCTCTCAAAAGCCTGGTGCCATTGAAATTCCTTTTCATCCAGATGCATGCTTGCCAATGTAACTTTTAAAAGTTCTGGGGTCTGATCTAGTCTAAAGTATTTTTCATATTTAAGCAGCCACCCCAAAACATTTGTTCTTGATAATCTTGGAAACTCCATCTTTCTGAATTTGGTTGGAGTTTGGTAATCTTGTTGTCCATTTTTACCATGATGACCATTTCTGTCTTGATGCTTGTTTCTTGATCTATCTTGCTGCACATTTTGTTGTTCATTGCCCTTGATTCTTGCCAAACCTTCAACCTGAACAGAGAGTCCTTCCATTAAATCTCGAAGCTGGTGCATTTCACGTTCCATGTCTGTCATTCTTGGGGCATTGCTCTAAACCTCACTAGTTTATAGAGATCTGACTCGCTCCTCCATGTCTTTTAGGGTGGATTGCAACTGCGTGCCATTAGCCATGGAGCTCCAATGATGACTCGCTCTGATACTACTGTTTAGTGGTGTGAAGAAAGAGAGGGTAGGAGAAGAGAAGTAGAGAGAAAGAGAGAGTAGAAGAGGAGAGACAGGGAGAGAGATGAGAGAGATAGAGGGGGAGGAAGAGAGAATTTTCTAAACTGAATTACATTAACATCAAAAGCCACTTAATAACATACATTACATTCCCTTATATAGCTACTATCCCGCCAACGGCTATATTCCACCAACCAACATTTAAATATGTCGTTAGTAACTCATGTGACTTTCACATGAGGGTTATACAGAGCCAAGATTGTGCTTTAGTTATGGGCTGATTCTGATTAGATTTAATCAGCTATATTTAATTTGTTTTGAATTTCAAATCTTCTTGTATTTTAGGGACTCTCAGATTACATCAAATTTCAAAATCCGCCTTAGTTATTGTGATTAATAAATTGGATGCTGTGCCTCACATTGAGGCAAGCAAATTGTTGCTCAACCCTATTCTATTCAACATGGTATTAGAGTGGTCAAAGTTCCAATTCGGGCTCGGCATTAATGTTGATGGCAACGAGAAGGATGGCTTCTAATTGGAAACAACATAGAATTTTCCGATGAGTTCAAGAGCTACCATCTCACAAGTGTCGTCGAGCAACTCAATCCTTCTGATCATCACTACTCATTGACTCACAGGACATAATTACCTGCAATGGAGCTCCAGTGTTCACCTATTTGTGATCAGAAAAGGGAAGCTCAGCTACCTTGGCGGAGAAAAACCCAAACCGTGTCACACAGATACCAAGTTTGCAGAATGAGAGGCAGAAAACAGAATGGTACAGGCATGGCTTATAAACTCCATGACACTTGAAATAGGTAGCAACTTCATGTCATTCAAATCTGCACATGAAGTCTGGCAAGCTGCCAAAGATATGTTCTCATCTGTCAAGAATAAGGCCGTAATTTTTGATATTGAAGCCTTTTTACGTGACTTTCAACAAGGAAATTTAGGAGTTGTTGAATATTATACAACTCTTGTTAATTATTGGCAGCAATTGGATCTATATGAAGAGATGTGCAATAGATGTTGCTCGGTACAACATGATCAATGAGAAAAAGAAGATTTACAAGTTCCTACTTGGCCTCAACTCTACCTATGAGGATCTTAGGGGTTGAATTATGAGTCTGAACCCTATGCCTAGCCTAAGCGTAGTATTCTTTGCTGCAAAACGAGAAGAGAGCCGTAGAAAACTCACAGCTAGCCAATCATCTACACTTAATTCTGAAGCTATTTCGCTACTGTCAAGAACCAACAATGATCCTAAGAAGAAAGGTAATAGGCCTATTTGTGATCATTGTCACAAACCTGGCCATACTAAGGATGTTTGTTGGAAATTACATGGAAAACCTGTCAAGGGATGAAACCATAATGCCAACATAGTACAAGCTGAGGACAAAAATCTGCCTTTTACTCCAGAACAGCTACAAGCCGTCCAAAAGATGTTTGGGAACCAGTTACACACTGTGCAGCACAAGGGAATAGGTTCTGGACTTGCTACTGAATCAACCAAAACTATACTTGCCACTAAAAGTATAGAAGGTAATGAATGGGTAATAGATTCTGGGTTTCAGATCACATGACAGGTAATCCTGAATGTCCTGAATGTGTTGAAAATATAGTACCTTGTAAAGAAGAGAGGTATGTGATCTTGGTTGATGGAAATTGCTCTAAAGTTACTGGAGTTGGTACTGTATGAATTACTGATAAAGTCACATTGGAAAATGTACTCATTGTACCTGGATTATCTTATAATTTACTGTTAGCGAAGAAACTAACCAAAGATCTCATATGCCTAGCCATCTTCACTAATGAACTTTGTGTATTTCAAGATTTGGAGACTCGAGCGATGATTGGCATTGCTAAGGAGCATGAAGGGCTCTATGTACTCAAGAGGAAGAAGGCTAGATTAAAGAATAGTTTGCATTTTCAGTTGTTAATGACTTGAAGTTATGGCACTTTCATTTAGGACATTCGAATCCTGATTACATGAAACGGATGTATCCTCAATTATTCGATAAAAATTCCTCTTTTGAATGTGAGATCTGTCAACGCTCTAAACATGCATGGAATACCTATTTGAATCATGAGCATCATTCTTCTACTCTGTTTGCATTAGTCCATAGTGATGTACAGAGACCTGCTAGATGTAAGAACATTAATGGAGCTAGATGGTTTTTGATTTTCATAGATGATCTTTCGAGAATCAGTTGGACTTATTTGTTGAAAGAGAAATCTGAAGTTTTTCAAATTTTCAAAAATTTTTATTCCCTTATTCAGAATCAATTTGAAACTACCATCAAAGTGCTTAACCGATAACAACACTGTATTCTTTAACTCCTCCATGAATGAATTCGTAGCTGAAAAGGGAATAGTTCATCAAAGTTCATGTGCCAACATGCCTTAGCAAAATGGAGTGGCTGAAAGGAAAAATAGGCATTTATTAAATGTTGCTAGATCATTGCTGATTGGTTCAAATACTCCTAAGCATTTTTGGGGGGAAGCCATTCTCACTGCCACTTATCATATTAATCGAATGCCATCTAGAACTTTAAAATTTCAGACACCATGCTCTGCCCTTCAACTCGCTTGTCCTAGTATAAATCCATGTTTTGACATTATACCCTTGAAGATTGACACGAATAGTGGTCAGAAAAAATATTCTCTGATGATTTACAACTGAGGAGTACACAGGTATATATACAAGTTACTCTAGGAGTAAAAAATAAATACTGAATATTTACAATAAATGTAGGGATTATAATCCTTGATTCAATGCTGATTCTATAAAAGAAACGAATAGAAAAGAATCAACAAATATAATCTGAATAATATCCTAATATCTTTTAACACTCCCTCTCAAGCTGGTGAGTGGATATTCGCCAATCCCAGCTTGGTGATCAAGTTCTGAAAATGAACATTAGACAATCCTTTTGAGAATATCAGCAAGTTGCTCTTCGGTAGGAACAAATGCTAATTCAGAAGATTGAACTTGCTCTGGTTGAGATGTCTCTTTCCTGCGAGAGTAAACCTGTAAAGGACAAGTGGAGAGTAGGGGTTGTTGAGAATCATAGGAATTGGAAGGTCCAAAGGAATTATTTGGTATTTCAAGAAAGAAGAGATCTTGACTCTGGTTATCCGGAAAGACAGTTCTCTCTGAAAGAATATTATGAAAATAGGACTTACACTCAGAAAAAGTCACATCAGCTGAGACAGAGAATCTTTTTGAAGGAGAATGATAGCACTTGTATCCTTTATGAGTAGGAGAATAACGAATGAACACACATTTTAGGGCCCGAGGATCAAGTTTGGTCCTATTTTGAGGATGCACATGAACAAAAGCAACACAACCAAATATTCTTGGGATGAGATTATTAGAAGCTTTGAAGTCAGGGAAGAAGTGAGTGAGAAGTTGTATAGGAATTTTTGAACCAAGAGTCTGTGTGGGAAGCCTGTTGATCATATAACTTGCAGTTAAAATTGCTACCCCCCAATATTGTTTAGGGACATTATTTTGAAATAGAAAGGCTCTTGTGGTGGCCAGGAGATGGCCATTTTTCCTTTCACCAACCCCTTTTTTTTTTGGGGTATTAACACAAGAAGACTCATGAATAATTTCCTGAGTATCAAAAAAGGTTGATAGAGATTGATTGAAAAAATCTTTTGCATTGTCAGAATAAAATCTCTGTATTCCAATCCCAAATTGAGTTTTGATCATATTGTAAAACGGTGGAAATATAGAGCTTACATAAGATTTTTGTTTCAAAATATAGATCCAAGTTACACAAGTGCAATCATCAATAAATGACACAAACCATCGAGATCCAGAAATATTAGGAATATTTGAAGGGCCCCAAATATAACTACGAATTAAATTAAAAGGAGCAGAAGCTTTCTTATTACTAATAGGAAATGAAGATCGTTTGTGTTTAGCAAATTCACAAACAGCACAATGAAAGGACTCAACATCTAGGTCTTTAAACAAAGAAGGAAACATTATTTTAATAACATGAAAAGAAGGATGACCGAAATGGCTATGATGAAGCCAATGTGGTCTTTATTCAAACTGAACTCTTTGGAATGAAAGGAAGAGGAAGACAAACTTTGAAATCCATCATGTCCACTGCACTCATCAAGGAAATAAAGTCGATCTTTTTCTTTAGCAAGTCTAATCTTCTGCCTTGTGCCCAGTTCTTGAATTTCACAATAGGTAGAAAAGAATAAAACACAACAATTAGAATCGTTGGTAAGTCTTTTGACATATATAAGAATGGTACAAAGCTTAGGAATGTGTAAAACATTTCTCAAGATGAGAGATGGGCTTAAACGGATATCACCTTGACCAGCAACAGTAAGAATAGAACCATAAGCTATTATAACCTTTTTGGTACTGGGACATGGATTATAAGAGATAAATTTTTTTGAAGAATTGGTCATATGGTTATTAGCTCTAGAATCCATGATCCATGAGTCAAGAAAAACCTTATTTGAGGTAGTAAGAGCAGATGACAATTGAGTAATAATAGATGAAGGTTTAATAGAAATACCTGAGAACACCAAAGAACATGTACTTGAAGTACTGGTAGTGTTCTTATCTAGTGATTCCAGTAAACTCCTTAATTTTCCAATCTCATCTTTAAGATTAGGATGGCTGAAGCTTTACTCTCCACTTGAAACTTCCGTTGCTACATGAGCTTGCCCTCGTCCCTTTTTCATATTCGGAGGTTTACCATGAAGCTTCCAACGCCTATCCTTGGTGTGATGAGGCTTGTTGCAATAAGTACACCATAGGAAGTTGTTAGAATGCTTTGGTTGAGGAGCTTGATTGGTACTCTTTGATACCAAAGTAGAACTTTCAGTTGTCTTGAACTCCATCATCACATTCCTATGTCCTTCTTCTGCTAAGACAATAGCAATAGTTTTGTTTAGAGTAAGTAACTCTTCTCTTCCAGGTATTTGAATTCTTACAGTATCAAAATCTGCATTCAATCCTGCAAGATATTCAAATATCCTTTCTTTCTCCATAAAGCGCTTCAGGATGATAGTATCTTCAGTACATTTCATCATAATACATTGATAATAATCCAATTCCTACCACAAACTTTTCATTAGCGTAGAATACTCATTAACAGATTTACCTCCTTGTTTAGTAGAAGAGATTTTTGTCTTAATCTCATAGATCTGAGCAGTATCCTTCACTTTTGAATAGGTCTGATGCATAGAATCCCAAATCTCTTTAGCAGAACTCAGGAACAAACATGATTACTAACTTCAGGATCCATGGAATGTCACAGCAATGACATAATCAGTGAGTCTTTTTCATCCTGACATTAAACTTTGGATCACCTGGCTTAGGACCCTTACCCAATAGATGACTGAGTTTTCCACATCCTTTCAGAAATGTACGAACAAATTGAGACCAAATCAAAAAATTTTTCCCGTTCAATCTATCAGCCATTGGAACAACTTGCAACTCCCCAGAGACACCACCGATGCTAGTGTGATTACTGAAGGGCAGAAGGAAAAATATGATCAGAGAAAAAATAGAGTTTGGCTCTGATACCATGACATGAATTGAAAAAAATATTCTCTGATGATTTACAACTGAGGAGTACAGGGGTATATATACAGGTTACCCTATGAGCTAAAAATAAATTCTGAATATTTACAATAAATGTAGGGATTATAATCTCTGATTCTATGAAAGATATGAATAGAAAAGAATCAACAAATATAATCTGAATAATATCCTAATATCTTCTAACAAATCTTTGGGTGTACTGCCTTTATACATCTATACAAGACTGAAAAACTAGGACTGCAAGCACTAAAATGTATATTTGTGGGATATTCTAGGACCAAGAAGGGGTACAAGTGTTATTCTTCTCTTAATCGAAAATTTTACACTTCTATGGATGTTACCATCTTTGAAAACACTCCCTATTATTCCATTTAGGGGGAGAGGAGAGGAATGGGACATGTTTGATACTGTTATTGAGCCACAACAGAGTACTGCTTACAACCCAGACGTTGTAATTTTTAATTCTGGTTCTGAATCAAGTGCAGAACACATTGACAGGTGCAGGTGCTGAAATTGCTGAGATAGATTTGATTCATGAACAAAATGCTCCTAACAGTTCCCAAACTCCTTTATAGTCACAAAATTTTGAAGATGCAGTGGTGCAAAGAAAAGAACAGCAGCTGCAAACTTATTTTAGATGGAAAAGAGTATTAGTGCTAGCTCTAATGATGCATGCCATTGAGCCCACTTCTAGTCCAGAAACTACTGAGAAACTTGTTGATGATCTAGATCTTCCAATTGCCTTAAGAAAGGGGGTAAGATCTTGTACCTTACATCCTATTAGTAATTTTGTGTCATATGATAAATTATCTTCACAACACAAGTTTTGTTGCTAGTATTTTAGAGGAAAAGGTACCCTAAAACATTAAGGAAGCACTTGCACAGCCAGAGTGGAAGGTAGCTGTTCAAGATGAACTAAACACACTTAAGAAAAATGACATGTGGACTATTGTTGATTTACCAAAAGGGAAGAAAACTGAGGGTTGCAAGTTGATATATACTGTGAAATATAATGCAGATGGAAGCATCAACAAGTACAAAGCTCGATTGGTTGATAAAGGCTTTATTTAGACCTATGGTGTGGACTACTTGGAGACATTTGCTCTAGTAGCTAAGTTCAACTCTATCAAGCTGCTACTGTCAATTGCAGCAAACTTAGACTAGGTATTACTTCAGTTTGACTTGAAGAATGCCTTCCTAAATGGTGACCTAGAGGAGGAAGTGTTCATGGAATTGCCTCTAGGATGAGATAAGCAAGAATAAGTTTTGTAAACTAAAAAAATCTCTATATAGGCTCAAGCAATCTCCTAGAGCCTGGTTTGGTAGATTTGCAAAAGCTATGGAAAGGTACGGGTACATACAGAGGCAAGCAGATAACACTATTAATTCACTCCTCTACCAATGGTCTAAAGACTATACTAATAGTCTATGTAGATGACTTTATAGTCACAAGTGATGACAAGGCTGAGATGAAGAGGTTGCAAAGTGCTCTTGCAGTAGAATTTGAAATCAAGGCACTTGGTGAATTAAAATATTTTCTAGGAATGGGAGTTCCTCGATCAAAAGAAAGGGATTGTTGTATCCCAAAGAAAATATACCCTTGACTTGCTTGAGGAAATAGGTATGCTAGGGTGTAAACCTGCAGATACTCCCATGGAAACTACTTATAAAGTAGGCCTTAAGGAAGATAGTCCACCAGTAGATACAAGAAGATTCCAACGACTAGTTGGAAAACTCTTGTATCTTCCCAGTAAGTGTTGTGAGTCAGTTTATGAATGAGCCTATAGAGGGTCACATGCAAGCAGTTTTCAAAATTCTCCATTACTTGAAAATGACATCAGGAAATGGAGTATTTTTTAAGAAGACTGATGAAAGAAATATTGTTGTTTATATTGATGCAAACTGGGCTGGATCAGTTCTGGACAAAAGGTCTACTTCTAGGTATTGCTCTTTTGTATGGGGAAATCTTGTGACATGGAGAAGTAAAAAGTAGTCAGTGGTTGCTAAGAGTAGTGCAAAAGCTGAATATTGAGCTTTGGCAATGGGTATTTGTGAAGGTATTTGGTTGAAAAGGATACTTGAAGAATTAAGACTTACTCCACACTATCCTATGGATGTGTTTTGTGATAATAAGAACTATCAGCACTGCTCACAACCCAGTCCATCATGACAGAACCAAACATATAGAGATTAATAGGGACTTCATAAAGGAGAAGATTGATACAAGAATCATCAACCTAGAGTTTGTCTCATCCCAGAATCAAATAGCTGACATATTGACTACAGCTTTGCCTAGAATCAAGTTCGAACAATTGAGAAGCAAGCTGGGAATGCTCAACATTCACTCACCAACTTGAGGGGTAGTGCTGTTAGTAACTCACATGACTTGCAGATAAGTGTTATACAGAGTCTAGATTATGCTTCTGTTATGCGTTGATTCTGATTAGATTTAATTAGCTGCATTTGATTATTTTTGAATTTCAAATCTTGCTGTATTTTAGGGATTCTCAGATTACATCAAATATAAAAATCCTCGTTAGTTATTGTGATTAATAAATTGGATGCTGTGCCTCACATTGAGGCAAGCAAATTGTCGCTCAACCCTACTCGATTCAACAAAATCATAAATAACTCTCTTTAAATTATGACTAACTAACTGGACACCTAACATATTTATATGGCTTTATAATAGAATGTGTGACAGCTAGGTTGAAATGTTTGTTCCATACTAGTGAGTTGGGCCTCTACTATTTGTATCTAAGCTAATGTACATTTGCAATTATTAATAAATGCACATGGTGCCTGGCTAAGAAAGTCAATAAATCCCTTTTAGAATATTCTTTTTTTCTTTTCCTTATCATAGTATTTGAGCTACGTTTGTTGGGAAGAGTAGGGCTTTGGTAATTTTAATTTTTAGGGTCGAAAATTCTGCTCCATTAGAATAGTGCTTGTATTTGTTTCTGACCTCTTTCTTGTGATTTAAATATTTGTTGTTGATAATAACTTTTTTGGTGAGTTTCCTTTAGACTTGAGGCATTACGATTGGTCTTGTAAAGTATTGAATGATTTTGCCCAAGCAGTAGAATGCTAGAAACAGAACCACTTCCACTGTCTTGTTGCTCAAGATCTGTTATTGTGTCAGTTGCTAGTGTGGGTTGGTGCTTTTGGCATCAATAAACACATTGAAGTGTACAAAGGAGGCTGATTGGGCTTGCTATCATTGTTCTCGATCTTAATTTGGCTTGGATTGTCATGTTGTTTAGTTTGTTTGGTTGTGTCCTAGCATTTCATATATATTTCCTGATCATGTGGTTTTATGTTTTTTAATTCTTACTTGTTTTAGTAGTTTAGTATTATGAATATGGTTGTGAAATTTTGGTGTGTTATTTGAAACCTTGGTTTAGAAAAAAGGGGGAAGTAAAGATTTCAGCAGGAGATTGTGTTTGTTGGGACACTGGCTGAGTAGTGGAGACCATACTAGGAGAATGTTGAAGAGGCTGTTTATGGGTCCTCTCCTAGAATCAAGTGGAAGAATTTTTGGGGCTGTATGTTTACTAAAGACTTCCTTGGTAAAATTACGAGTTGAAGCTCTTGGATAGCAATTGGATGACTGTGTGAGTCACTGTGCTTTGTTTTGGTCTTTGGTTTCCAATAAGACTATTCTTTGTTTTATTTTAATTGGTTTTTATTTGTAACAAGTTGAAGTTTTTCAGCAGCTTGAAGAGGAGTGTTAGAATAGTGAATATATGGTTTTTAGGTTAAAATTTAATGTGACTAGTGAGCTTGGCTTCTACTAGTTTCCCTACCATTTGCATTTCATTTAGATTTACAGTTATAGAATATTCCATATAGAATATTCCTTTTTTTTCCCTCTTGCATGTTGATGTGGAGAGAAGGAAGAGTCAAGGTATAATTTTTAAGTTGGAATTTGAAAAAGCTTATGATAGAATGAGCTGATGTTTTTTAGTGAAGATTCTTGCTGGGAATGGTTTTGGAGAGGGATCATAAATGGCAGAGTTGGATTTCAGGTTGTTTCTTTTTTGCCACTTCTTCAGTGTTTGTCAATGCCACACCTAAATCTTGGCTTCGAGGTCAGTGTTACAGATAGTGGTTTGTTACAAGGTCTCAGTACAGGATCTGAGAAAATCACATTCTTCCGTTTGCATTTTGTGGCTGATTTGATCTCGGTCTTATGAGGTGGTAGAGGTGGCTCCATACATGCCCTCCACACCTTTGAATTTTGAGGCTGTTTTAGGTCTGAAGATTCATTGGACAATGAGTGGTGTGGCAAAGATCAATAATGATTAGCAAAACCTTCTTTCTTTTATTGATGTAATGGGGTATCAGATTTTACTGTGGCCTGTTATTTATCTGGGTGTGTGCCTCTTGGAAGGCAATCCGCCAGCCACTTTTTTTTTCCCCCTTGGTTTTTGTTTGAGACCCAGTAGTTTGAAAGATGTTGAAGGATTTATATGACTGGAAGAGGGCCTTTTAATTCTTTGGTGGATGTATCACCCTTCTTTAGTCATATTTATCCATAATATTAACATATTACATATCTCATTTTAAAATTCCATAAGGTCTGGACTGTAAGAAGTTTTCTTTGGTTTGGAGCATTCACCTAGTTAGTATAGAAATTTGTAGCAGTCTTGAGAATGAAGGGGGCTGAGGTATTGGATATTTGTTGCATAAAAAACTTTGCTTTCTGGGCTAAAAAATGTTTTGCATGTTATGGCATAAGGATATTTGAAGCAATTGCGGCTCAAATCTGGTTGGGATGCCAATGCATTGGTGAATTTAACTCATGTAAATTGTGGAAATTTATTTCACAAAGATGTTTATCTTCCTCTTGTTTCTTAGAAATTGGGTGATTACTGAAAATTTTATTTTAAGAAGGTACATGGATGAGAATCATTTGTTCTTCAGAATCATTTCTATCATGTAATATTCTCACATACCATGAGTTATATCGATTGTTCTTTGAATTTCGATTATGTTAGAAACTTCAATGATTGATAAACTTGTGAGCTTCAATCTCTTTTGACTTCTTTCGACTTTGTTCCCTTTTCTTCCATTCATGATATGTGAGTTTGGGATTATGATTTATGTGATATTTTTCTTCACAAGTCTTATTTCCCGTTCCTAATTGATACTCCTACAAAGAAAAGGTCGCTTCTGGATAAGCCTATTGGTAATTCTAGAGCTTCCTCAAATGTTGAATGCATAATTGTATGATGGTCCTCTTTCCCCTTCACCAAACAAGCCTGTAATGATTGGATTTTTCATATGGATTATCTCCATTAAAGTTTATCTCCAAAGCGACTTAAGCATCTATGATTTGGTGCTTCAATGAGATTTCAGAAATCAATAAGTGGATTTCTTACTGTTAAGTCTCAATTTTGACGCGTAGTTCAAATATTATCTTTCTGCGTACCCATAAAATCTTGATTCTTATTTTCTTATCCTAGCGCAACAACTCCAAATAGGCACTCAAGTTTTTCTCATGTATAATTACCCAAGAATTCTTGATCAGGATGTTGTTGACAAATGCATGAGTTCTGATGGTTAATGTTTTTAGCAATTCTTGCAATTCTCATTTTATAATATTTTCAACCATTTTTTATATGTTTGACACAAACAATGACAGTTATCGGTCCCCTATTTTCAAATTAACAGGTTACTGTTGAAAATCTTCGCACTAAACAAGCAGAAAAGGAGGTTGAGGTTCGGGGCCCTCCTGTATCAAAAGCATTTGATGAACAAGGAAATCCATCTAAGGTTTTTGTGCTTGTCAATCATTGCAGCTTTTATATTAAATTTGGGTTCAAAAGGTCATCCTTAATTTTGATATCTCATATCCCAGGCCATTGAAGGGTTTTCGCGTAGATATTCTGTACCACTGGACTTGATATACAAAAAGGTTGATGGTGAGTCTATGTGGAGGTTAAGCTCTTGTTGCCTCACTTGTTACACTATGTCTGTATCCTATATTGTTCTGATTCTAGCACGATACTGGCAGCACCAAAAATAGAGAGGAAGAGAATAGAAATTTGCAAATAAGTAAAGCACAATCTTTCATTGTGGTTTACTAATATGATTAAGCAGAAGGCCACTTCAATATGTTCACTTTATTTAACTTTGAAACTTGAATGCATTTTGTTGTAGTATACATGCTGGGTGCTTGTAGGGCATCTAAGTGACCAACACTTACTAAGTACAGAGGCAGTTTTATCTTAGTCATTGTTGGTTCATATTCATTTTCTTGCTTTAGGTTTTATTTATTTTTTATTCAAGGGAAGATCTGATAGAAACCTATACAGATAAGGGAAGGGGCGAGCTGGGAATCAAATTTCCATGCATTCAAAACCCTTATAACTAATGGAGGCTGAAGTAGTATTGGATGTCTAAGTCTCATATTGAGTAGTATGGGATGCTCTATGGGATATTTAAGTGGGTTTGTTCTCATACTTTAATATCTAGCTTTTGGGAGAGGATTTCTCATCTTGCTTGGGTGTCCATTAATTATTATCGGAACTATTGGTCAGCAATTCCAAATAGGTTTACTTGCAGAGGGCTTTGACTGATGGGGGTTCTAAGTAGCAAGCAAGTTGAGTGACATATCATTGCAAAAAGTGTCGTAAAGTGTAGATGTCGATATGTCAACTCTCCAAGAGGGGCCAATTGCTGGAGACTATAGTATGGGATACTTGAGTCCAACAATGAGCTGTATGTGATGTTTTATAGGATATTTAAGTAGGTTAGTTCTTCTAACTCAATAGCTAGTTTTTAGGGAGGGTTTCTTTTCCCATTTGGGTCCCATCAATTGATACAAATTAGAATCAATGGTAAGTTTTTGGATGGAGATAAGATTGGTATAAAACTCTGGAATATGAAGAACATTTTTTAAGGTAAGGCAATGACTTAAAATTGACATCATCTTCTCGAACCGTTATGATTATAGGCTGATAGGCTATTGTAATCTTTCTATTATTGAGACATGGGTTATATGAAATGAATTTTTGAATAGAATTGGTGATACGATTGGTGGCTCTAGAGTCAGTGACCCAAAAGTCGAGGATTCTTGTTTGAGACGTTAAAAACATTTGAGGATTGAGTAAAAACATGTGAAGGTTGAGTGGAAATACCTGAGACCAAATAACATGTACTTACTGTGGGTGTTTTTCTCCTCCGTCCCTAATGAATTCTTCAATTTCTCAAGTCCTCCTTATTGAAAGAAGCAAAACTGGAGTTCTCCTCACCGGTTGGGTTTGTAGTTGTCACATGAGCTTGCCTTGACTCCTTCTTCTTGTTTTGAGGCTTACCATGGAGTTTCCATGACTTCTCCTTTGTGTGACAATGTTTGTTGCAACAAGTGAACCACAAAGAATCTCCGTTGGACTGGTTAGTGTGCCATATGGTATCTATTGCTCCTATTGGATTGTTGTGCATCATTTTTTTGACACCAAAGTTATGCAGAAAAGATAATTAGATAATTAGGATTTAAATAATTATTAAGATTATTTAGATTTAATTTATTTTGAATTTATTTTATTTTTTAGAATTTAATTATTTTGTTTCGATTTATCTTTATCTTATATTTAGAATATATTTTAGTTTAATATTTATCTTTTAGATTTAAACTATTTTAGGATCTTAGTTAGATTAAGATTTAAAGCTCTATAAATAAATCTTAAAACTCCTCATTGTAGTTAACTTTTCCTATTGATTGAATAATAATTTGAAGTCTTTTTCAGTGAATTACCTCTCTCTTTCAATTTTCTACTCTTCTCATCTAAATTCTTCCCTACTCATGCACTGTCCTACATCACAAAGCAAAGCTCTTCACTAGTTGGTTATTCATCATTACACCACTTTGCCCTTTGTTCACTAGCACAATAACAATGGTATCATTTAGAGTTGTTGATGTAGTACACTGGAGTGATAAAGGTGAGAGAGAAGGGAAATGGAGGAAGAAGTAGAAGAGTTTGAGGGAGAATGATGTAATACTAAAAATTTTCATATATTATTCAAATCAATAGTCAAAGTCTAAGTTCAATTGAGTAGACTTAGGGCTTATTTATGGAGCCCAAATTCGTATCCTAGTTAGAGTCCTGAAAGAGGAGGACTTTAAAAAAGATAAACATGAATTTAAAATAAACTAAATCCTAAGGATAAGATATATTATAATAATTCCCCAAATGATAAAATAAAACCTAATTAAATATATAAAGGATATTCTAAACATCATAATAATCCTAATTAAGATAAAATCTTTAATCCCATATCCCATCTGTTGTATTTCGTCCCTCCCCAATATTTCAATTCTTATGGCATAAAACTCAACATTCAACCTTGCTAGATAGTAAAAAATCCTTTCTTCATAAATCTTTTCAAAATAGCTGCATGTTCACAACAGTTCATCTTGATACATTGGTAATTGTCCATTTCTTGCGATAAACCTTTCATTAGATTAGAATTATTGAAGTTTATTTCCTTGCTTACTATTGGAGATTTTGGTCTTAATCTCATAGATCTATGCAATATCCCTCTCTGTAGAATAGGTCTGTTGCACATTATGCCATATCTCCTTAGTTGAGCCTAGGAACATGCACATATCACTGATTTTTAGTGTAATGGAATTCACATAACATAATCATAGAGAATTAATCCTAGGCATCAAATTTCGTTTCTCTTGGTTTAGGACCCATAACAAGCAAATGACTCAATTTTCCTTGTCGTTTTAAAAGGTACAATCTAATTGAGACTTCTTCCAAATAATTCTTCTTGTTTAAGCTATAGGCAATGTGTATATTCTGTAAATCCTCAGTGTTAGCACTGTTCATAGTAGGTTTAGTGTTGTGATTAATTATAGAGGACTTCAGCATGGTTGGGGTAGGTGGGAAAAAGTGGCTGGCAACTTGTTCTAGGCTGACTTGTGAGGGATAGGAGGCTGCATATGCCTGCATGTGGACTTCACAACTGAGAAAGGTAGGTGGCATGCGGTGGGGTGTGGCTCGTTAGCAAAGGCTCCGGTCACTTGAGTTATGCTGATTGGTGGGTGGAAGGGTGTTTGGGCTGTAGGCTGAGTAAAAGAGGTAGTCCGAGTGCCAGTGAAGGTGTTGTACAGACATGCAATGGAAAAATTTGACAGAAAATGATTAAAAAAATAGAGTGGTAGGTTTTAATACCATGACAAGAGTCTGAATATGAATGTTTTCCAATGATTCAAATAGAGTGATTACTAGGTATTTATTTATTTAGGAGAGAAACTACCCTATGAAAGACAATAAATGGTTGAGACAAATCACAAAACTTAAGGGATTGGTGATCCCTTGATTCTATCCCCAATTCCAAGAGTCAACTAATGAAAAACTGATTATAACAATAATTAAAACAAATCCTAGGATTAATTGTACACAATCTCTAATGGTACAAGATATGGTAGGCTTGTGTTTGTCTACACTGCTAGTACAAAGAGCTTTCGCATGAAAAGGACATGTTAGTGATTCTTTTGAAATTATTGATGGGTCTTCACTTAGTAGCTTGTATTCGGGTTATAAAGGATATGTATGAAGAGGTAATAACAAGTGTGAGAATTCTTTAAAAAGATACTAAGGACCTTATGTAGAAATATCTAGATTGTACTGTAATTATATTATGATGTAATCATTGTACAATATTATTCAGTTCAATACAATATTTTTCTTGGTAATATTATGCTTTGCACAAACTTTCTTATAATAAGTCTACATTAGGGATGATCCCTGAGTCCCTTTTTGTTTTTCTTGTTTTGGACATCTTACCAGGGCATAGATAAGAGGAAATTCGTAAATGTATGCTATTTACATAGGATATAGTCTAAACTAAGGAGTCAAGATAAGAAGTTAACTCAAACTTGAATTATGGATACACAAATTGGAATCAAAGGTTTCTGTTGAGTAGGAATGAGACGAAATATATGCATTACAAATTTAATAAGAGGCAAGTTAGTAATGATTGGTGGTAAAAATTGAAGAACAAATCATATCACAAACGTCTAAGTTTAGACATCTTGGATTGGTATTACAAAGTGATGATGATATTGATGGAGATGTCATGCATAGAATATAAACTGGGTGGTTAAAGTGGAGGAAAGCATTGAGATTCATTTATGACTGCAAAGTTCCTACCAAGTGTGTGGGGAAGTTTTATCAAACCATTATAAGATTAACAATGTTATATGGTAGTGAATGTTGGCCGGTGAAGGACAACATGAACAAAAGATGTGGTAGGTGAGATGAGAATGTTAAGATGAATATGTGGGCATACCAAAAAGACAAGATAAGAAATGATTGTATACGAGGAAAAATTGGTGTAGCATCTATCGAGAAGACAATGGTAGAAAATCAATTAAGGTTGTTTGGTCATGTACAAAGAAGGTTGCTAGAGGAGTTAGTGAGGAGAGTTGATCAAGATGGTTTTTTGTCCTATGAAAAGATGTATAGGAAGACATATAAAAACACTTAAGGAAGTTATTATGCAAGATCTCTTGATTAATGATTTATCTGTGATCCATATAGCCATTCTCATTTAATGGGATAATAAGGCTATTGTTGTTGTTATTGTTTGTTTTCACTTAGCAGCTCAAACTTCCATGTTGAGTTGTTCATTGACAGATCCTGTGTATGATGTAACCTAATAATTGGCTACTTTAACTAATAAACTAGTTTGCTGCATTTATCCTACAGAACAATATTGTCTTGATGCATTTTTATGGATATTGCAGGAAAAACAGAATATGTTTATGCTCGTGTAAAGGAGTCCTCAAGACATGCCTTGGAGGTTTTCAAATATTTTATTTGGAGTCTAGCTCTTCTATTTTTTGATTGTCATTTTGGATGTGTGATTTATATTCATCTATCTTGAATGATTAGTATAACATTACAAATATGAGTTAGTATTTGTTGAAGTTAGAAGTTGGAATTTTCCCAAATTTATTTGTTCTGAAGCATTAAATGGTTCAGTTATTCAGTATAACTTTCTGCATTCAACTCAAGGTCTTTGTTGGAGCATTGAACTGGAGGGAAGCACTATCTGATTTAGAGCTTTGTAGAAAGAGACAGTGTGGCAAAATTAGCGACACTACAGTATCTCATTGTTAATACTTTTTGTTTGATTTAGGCTGATATGGTGGGATAGGGTTGTTTTAATGGTTTTTATTTTTTCGGAGATTGTTTCTTCACTTTTCTGTATAAATAGCAGCTTTTGTATTTACTTCATATCAATGAAAATAAGAAGTTTATTGCCCACATGGTATCAGAGCTTAGGAAATCTCTGAACCTTCTTTGGTTCCTTCAACTCTTCTTCTCAACAGCAAAATAGGGTTGAGTGAGTGATGGCATTCAAAACAGGGACTAGTAGCTGTCACTGCCTATCCTAGGAAGCTCCCCAACCTCTGATTGGCTCATCCCCTTAAGCCTGTTGCATTCTGAGCAACGCGTGTGTCTCATGCGCCGCCCATTTAGTTTAGCAGGTTGTCCATGTGCCGGCATGTGGAGGCACATGCGTAGCTTATTTTGATGGCTCTCTTCTCCTTTGGTGACAATGGCTCTTTTCCGACATACCCCTTCAGCCGCTCTATGTTGTGTCTGGGAAGGTTGAAACTCACCTCTGCAAGTGATTCTGGAACATGGTATTTCTGAAGAATACAAAATGAAGCTCCTAATTCTGATGCTAACGTATCTTTGCAGCCTACTCGTTTTTTCTTGTGGGAGATAATTAATCATTAGCTCCAAAACAATGTTGTGACAGTGTTAATGGAAGCAATAAAGGCATGCTTAGTTAGTCTATTTGATGCAACTAAGCTAAAACTCAAGGCCAAAATTGCTCAGCCCAGAATTGCAATCATTTTGGAGCCGAATTAGAATCCTAGGCTGTCTGCATTGTTGGCACAAAAAGGACGCTTCCTTCAAGCTTTGAAGACATCATTAGACAAAACAATATGGATTGTTGACTCGGGAGCATCAAACCATATGATTAATTGCTATCACTTGTTCTTGACATATGTCTCATGCGCTGGAAAATTTGAAAATTAAAATTGCTGTTGGATCTCTTGCTCTAGTTGCAGGAATTCTATAACTTTGGAATCTGCTCTCCATGTGCCAAAACTCACCTGTAATCTATTGTCTGTTAGCCAATTGTCAGAACAATCCAACTGTTGTGCTAAATTTCTCCCATCCTATTGTGTTTTTCAGGATGTATCATCTGTATTCATCAATTTCTATGCCATGATAAAAAATCAGTTCAATACATGCATTCAAGTTCTGCAAAATTTGTGAGATTTCAGTATCTCATTGTAGATATTTTTGGTTTGATTTAGGCTGATATGGTGGGATAGGACAGTTTTATTGTTTTTTATTTTTTCCGAGATTGTTGCTTCGCATTTTTGTATAAATAGCAGCTCTTGTATTTACTTCACGTCAATGAAAATGAGAAGTTTACAGCCCACAGGCAGCTTTGAAACATTTTGCTTATAATTTTGGAAATCTCTTCCAGCTTAATCTTTTTTGGCTGAAAGTAGCACAAGTATACCAAGACAAAAGTACTTGAAGTTATATGCTCTGTCAGATTGTAAATTTCTTTCAAGTGTAACCGAACATTGAGTGAAACATTTCATATGATTCAAAAGTGCTTTACAATCAACATAGCACTACACCAAATGAAGTGCAAGACTGATATGTTGTCATATATATATGTATATGTACACACACACACACACACTCTTAAAACTGCTTTATGACTGCATATCTTTATTAAATTTACTGTGATACCATCAGCTTTGGTGCAAGGGATAAACTCAAGTGTGTCAAGAATTTTGGCTTCTTTGATGACTTTAATTACTATGTAGGGCTTTGAAACATTTTGCTTATAATTTTGGAAATCTCTTCCAGCTTAATCTTTTTGGGCTGAAAGTAGCACAAGTATACCAAGACAAAAGTACTTGAAGTTATATGCTCTTTCAGATTGTAAATTTCTTTCAAGTGTAACCAGACATTGAGTGAAACATTTCATATGATTCAGAAGTGCTTTACAATCAACATAGCACTACATCAAATGAAGTGCAAGACTGATATGTTGTCATATATATATATGTATATGTATAGACACACACACACACACTTAAAACTGCTTTATGACTGCCTATCTTTATTAAATTTGCTGTGATACCATTAGCTTTGGTGCAAGGGATAAACTCAAGTGTGTCAAGAATTTTGGCTTCTTCGATGACTTTGATTACCATGTAGGGCTTTGTCTATTTTCAGTTAGTATCCCCATTAAAATGGGTACTGCTGTTAATTAGTGACCCTTAGATCTGAATATGGGTAATTTAGTGTCTATTTTGTGAGTGAAGTTGTCGATTGCAATTTTATACTACATTAAAAGATTAGTTATAACTTTTTGGCAGTCATTTGAAAATTTAAAACTCATTCTATGTATCATCCGAATTAGCATTTGAAAAAGATTTGAAAAAGATTAATGCGAATGTCAATATGAATGTATATGACTATCCTTTACCGTTCACGACAGTCTTTATCATGTTATACAAATTTTCAAACAGGATTATCAGACAACTTTACCTGAAGTATATATATTAGGATTTGTCCGGATCACTGTTAATGATAGAAGAACTGTCAGTTTGATATGTTAATTATACTTATATTCTATCATGGATGCTTTATTTCTCTTTTCTAATTACACCTCTTGTAAGAAAAATGTTACTGCCACTCTGATTTGTTTTACTTGATAGGTTTTATCTGAAGATTTGCCTGCTACTATTGCTAAAATATCTTTCCCAAAGACAATGCGCTGGAATTCTCAGGTATGCAGCTGCTTAAGTCTAAATTTCAGCATGTAATGTGACTTTTGTTTGCAGACGTATTGAAAGATATAAATTTGGCCTCTGCAAAACATGACCCTATGAAAGCCTTATTGAAGAAATTCTTAATGACCTTATAATTAGCCTTTTTGGTTTGGATTGAAATAAAAACTGTGTTTTTACACTATAATATTTAATAGCTTTATTAGGAATGAGTTAGCGTCTAGATTTGCCTATTATCATGAAGCTCTGTCTGGAACCAGAACTTACATTGTCATGAATCTCACTCAAGGATCTAAATAGGGCTGTTTGGAGCCTAGATAGAAAAAAAGCACTTGATTTTTCATGGTTTCGAGCTTTTGCAGTATTTTTGAGGGAGATTTTTTGAAGGTGTTTACTGGATTTCACTGTGATGTTAAACTTGGTATGAGTAAAACGTCTACTTTAATCCCCTTTTTACCGAAATGGGGAACTTCTGTGCTTGTGAAAGATTATATGTATGTCCTAAGTTCTATTGAGATAAATGACGATTTTTTTTTGGATATGAAAAAGGTACTAATGTGGAGGTTAAGTATCTTGTCTTGAAAACAAAATTACAGAACAAGAAAACAAAAAAGAGGTGGAGAAAAAAGTTCATGCAAAACTGGTACCCTGTTCCTCTGTATATCCAAAAGAGACGCTTAAAATAACCTTGAGCCAAACACCACAAAGAAGCTGCAAACAGAATCCTTGTCCCCACGTTGTCTGGAAACATGGAGGTGCCCTTATACGCACATTCTGCTTTAACCATGTATCTTAAACTACTATATAATCTCTATGTTGTCAAAAACATGTTCCTTCCTTTTATGGTGGAAATTTTTGAAATTTATGAGGAGAAACTACTCTAAATCTTGTGGACAAACCCAGCTCAGTTCAAAAATCTAAAGTCTAGAATGTATTCCACAAGAAAACAACCACTTGATAATACATAAATAAATGAGCTCCTGTTTCTTTAGTGTGCATGCTCACAACACAAATGTTAGGAGACAGAGATGGGTGATTTGTGTCACTTCTATTGTGCATTCCAACTAAGTTCTTCAAGTGGGAAGAACTCCCTTTTAGAGAGTAGAGATGAGGAATTGGAAGTAAGATATACAAGAATACAATCCAGAAGGATTTAAATTCCAACCTCACCTGTGCTTTGATTGGGAAGTTCTAACAATGTCAAGAAGAGGCAACAAAAGTTCCTTTTTACTCATATCTCCTTGCAAGTTCTCCTCCAAGTGAAGATTCCAAGAAAGCATATTCCCCTAAATTGAATAGAAAGGCGCTTATTGGGACTGTCATTAAGCAGCCAAGGAGTTCTCCTTGTAACCTCAATGGATTACTTGAAACTCATCACAATCTATTTTTGTGCAATTGCTATGCTATACATTGTTTCTCTTTTTGGAGCCTTTTAAATTGGTTAACTACTAAAGACACCATTGTACATTCTTTTGAGCTTTAGGGATGCTATTGTAAATTCTGCTTAGTTTTTTTTTTTGCCAGAAATTTTCTGCTTAGCTTATATGTGGGAAATCAGAGGTAAAAGATGCCTCTGTTCTTAATTTCATAGCTAAGAGAGTCGATACACATATACAAAAGTGTATCTAGGGTTTCTCTAAGACATCTAGACTTATTTTTCTATCCTAACTACCAAGATACCAGGAGCAGAATAATATAAAATCTGTAACAGAAAAATAGCAGTAAATAGATAAAAAGATAAAAATAATTTAGTTAGGGTAAGATAGGTTTGGGCTACTTATGAGGCCCAAGAATGCGCTGCCAACACTCCTCCTCAAGCTGGAGAATAGATGTTGATCATTCCCAACTTGGAGCTCACTTCATCGAACTTTACACGAGCTAATGCTTTAGTTATCTAGTCTGCCACTTGGGAGTTAGTGGGGATGTGTAGTACTTAAAGCGTGCTTGAGTCTACTTTCTCCTTGATAAAGTGCCTGTCAATCTCCACATGCTTAGTTCTATCATGATGAACCGGGTTCTTGGTAATTCCAATGGTTGCCATATTGTCGTAGAACACTTTCATGGGTAGTTTAATAGGTAGTCTTAGCTCTTTCATGAGCCTTAATTGCCACATTCCTTCACATATACCTAGTGCTAGTGCCCTTAGTTCAGCTTTAGCACTACTTTGGGCTACAATAGGCTACTTTTTACTTCTCCATGTTACTAGATTGCCCCAAACATAGGTAGATCTTCTATCTATGACGGACCCGGCTAAGTCTACATTTGTGAATATATTTACATTTCTTTCTTCACATCTACCAAAAAACAACCCCTTTCCATGAGTCATCTTTAGATAGTGTAGAATTCTATAGACAATCTCCATATGCTCTTCATTTGGCTGGCTCATAATCTGATTGGTCACTCTAACTAGGAAACATATATCAGGTCTTGTGTGGGATAAGTAGATCAATTTACCAACAAGACGCTGATATCTTCCTACATCCATAGGAGTACTCTCCTTCAGCAATCTTGATTTATAGTGTGCTTCCATAGGAGTATTTGGTGGTCTACATCCCAACATTCTAGTTTCTTCAAGAAAATCTAAAGTTTACTTTCTTTGTGAAACTGAAATTAATTCCTTGTTTTTTGCCACTTCCATTCCCAAAAAGTATCGCAATTGACCCAAGCTTTTCACTTCCAATTCTACTGAAAGCTTCTCAATCAATGCCTTAATTTCTTCATTCAAATCCCCAGTAACAATAATGTCATCCACATGAACAATGAGGATTGCCATTTTACCATCTAGGCCATGTTTCATAAATAACATGTGGTTGGTTTGACACTGGGCAAATCCTTGTGACATTACATCCTTTTTGAATTGATCAAACCATGCTCTAGGTGATTGTTTCAATCCATAAAGTGACTTGTTCAGCTTACACACTTTATTCTCTTCAATTGTATCTTCTAAGCATGGTGGAATTCTCATATAAACTTCTTCCTCCAAGTCTTCATTTAGAAAGGTATTCTTCACATCTAACTGATGAAGAGGCCAATCTAAATTAGCAGTTAATGAAAGCAACACCTTGATTGTATTAAGCTTTACAACTGGTGCAAAAGTTTTCTGATAGTCCAACCCATAGGTTTGAGTAAAACCCTTTGCTACCAACCTGGCTTTATATCTACTGATGCTGCCATCTGGGTTGTATTTCATAGTAAAAACCCACTTGTAACCTATTAAGGTATTTCCCAGGGGAAGTTTCACAAGTGACCAGGTCTGATTTTTGTTGAGGGTATCAAGCTCGTCTTGAATCGCTTTTTTCCATTCTGATTTCTTGATTGCTTCATGAAATGTTACAGGGCTTTTCTCCATTGTCACATTGTGTACAAATGCCTGCATCTTAGTAGACAATTTATCATAAGAAACAAAATTACTAATAGGATGCTTAGTACAATTCCTTTCCCCCTTTCTGATGGCAATGGGTAGCTCTAGATCACTAGACTTCTCATTCTCTTTGGGACTTGGGATCGGGGAGAAAACCTCAACTAGTGACTTTGCAGGTAGAGAGTATGGCTCTTTCTCACCTTCTTTCTTCCTTCTTTTATACATTAACAACCTCTGTTGCTGCTGTATTTTGTCTGAACAGGCCTGATTATCATCATTGACACCATTATCTCTGGGTGTAATAGGTTCTAAAGGTTCTGGTACAGATGTAGCTCCATTCTGTGCCAAATCTGAACTTGTACCACTAATTACCGGCAAATCTGAACTTGTACCATTGATTACTGGTAAATTTGAACTTGTACCACTAATTACTGGTAAATCTGAACCTGTACCACTAATTACTGGTAAATTTACTGATGAGGCATCAAACACAGATTGAGGCATCCATTCAACTTAAGCTAATACTCGTGTATGCTCCCCTTGAATGGATGAATGGGAGTAGAAGGGCTTTGTTTCCAAAAAAGTGACATCAGCACTCACAAATACTTGCCTAGTAGAAGGATGATAACATTTATACCCTTTTTTAAATGAAGAATACCCAACAAAAATGCACTTGATTGACTGTGGATCCAATTTTCCTCCATTGTTGTTATGCACAAAAGATGTACACCCAAATATCTTGAAAGGAAGTGATGATATAGTCTTTCTATCAGGATAAACTTAGAAAAATTTATCAGATGGAGAACTAAACTTAAGAATTTGAGGGAATTTAGTAAATTAAACAAGTTGTTGTTAGAATAGCCTCTCCCCAAAATAGGTTAGGAACATTAGATGCAAAAAAAAGAAAGTGACCTAGCAGCTTCCAAAATGTGCCTATTCTTCCTCTTTGCTACCTCATTTTGCTGAGGAGTATAAACACATGAATTTTGGTGGATAATTCCATTGCTATTGAGATATGACTCTAAAGCATTATTTACAAATTCCTTTCCATTATCACTTCGGAAAATCTGCAATTTAGTTTGATACTGATTTTGAATCATTTTATAAAAATTCTGAATGGTATCAGTAACTTAAGATTTTTCTTTTAAAAGATACACTCAAGTCATTCTTGTATGATCATCACCTTCATTTAAAAGATACACTCAAGTCATTCTTGTATGATCATCATCAATGAAGGTGAGAAACCATCTAGCCCCATTTATGTTATTTGTATTTGATGGCCCCCAAGCATCACTATGCACAAGAGCAAAAGACCTGGAAGAATGATAAAGTCATGGTGGATAAGAAGCTCTAGTATGCTTTGAAAAATGACAAACTTCACATTGAGGCAATGAATCAAGTTGATTAAATAATTCGGGATACATCTTGTTCATATAAGAAAAATTAGGATGCCCTAGTCTAAAATGCCATAATAAAGCTTCATCTTTATTTCCTAAGTGACTAGCTGTCTTCGCACTGCAGCCCTTTGAACCTCTAAAGCAATAGGGACCACCACATTCAATAGCACTATCATTCCTCTTCCTCGTCACCAAGTGCTATTAAAAACAACCTAATTCATCAAAATTGGCTCTACATTTCAAATTTTTGGTTATTTTGCCAATAGAGAGCAAATTACTATCAAGTGAAGGAATAACTAAAACATTTTCAGAATATATCATTGGTCAAATGTACACTTCCTCTTCCTGTTACCTCAGGTGTGGACTCATCAGCAATAATAAATTATTTTTCAGAACTAGGAACAAATTCAATCATATTAGATGAATCATTTGTCATATGCTTTGTTGCACCTGAGTTCACAATCCATGTATCCTGGGATGCAACATTTCTAATGATAGGTTTACCTAAGGTTGCCATGTCACTTGAGCCAACTATTTTTTCAGAATTCTAGTTCTAACTGATCATTCGCTGAATTATATTCAATAACTTAGCATTAGACAAATTGGTGTTCTCTTGCTCCGGTGCTTCTCCAACAGCCACCATGCCTTGAACTTTGTTATTTTGTCTCGGTTTCCAGTTAGCTAGTTTGCCATGTAATTTCAAGCACTTGTCCTTGCTGTGGCCTACCTTGTTGCAATGCTCACACGTAGGTATATCTCCCTTCTTTGTCTTAGAATCTGCACCATCACCTTTTGCCACCATTGCTACAGATTCTGTCATAGGTTGAGATGGAGGTGAAGTCTGAGTTAATTTTTTCTTGCTCTCTTCAAATTTGATTTAAGCAAATGTTTCATCAAGAGATGGTAAAGGACATGTTGCCGTAATCCTTCCCCTGACCTCATCAAATTTTGAATTAAGGCAAAGTAGAAGAGTGTAAATTTGCTTCTCAACTATCTTCTTATAAGTAGCTGCATCTTCACTGCACTTCCACTCATAAATCTCATATAGGTCTAGTTGTTGCCAATACCTTGAGAGTATGTTGTAGTATTGAGTAGTATTGAGATTCCCCTGTTTGAAATCACGAATCTGCCCTTTAATCTCCACCAAGGCTGCTGTATTTTCTACATATGAGTAAGCTTTCTTCATTGCTTCCCATACTTCCTTAGTACATAAGTCTCACCAATTTCCTATGTCATGGAATTTATGAGCCGTGACTTTACCATGTGAGTTTTTGCACACCAAGCTCTAAATTTAGGATCTTTAGGATCTGTAGAATCAGGTTGGGTAGCATCCCCTGTTAGATAGTGCTCTTTGCCTCTCCTGATGATGTACATCAAGGCCCCTTGTGACCACTGTAAGTAGTTATTCCCATTAAATCTGTGATTAGTGATAGAGATAGGACTACTTTCAGCACTTGCGAGACCGGTGAGAGCATTTTGATGACCTTCTGCAGTTTGGCTATTCTGTTTGCCCATGGAGACACTAGAACTCCTTTCTGTTGTTGATTGGTAAGCCCTCAAAGGACCGAATTTGACCATGATAATTTAGTTCCCCGTGCTTTGATACCATGTGGGAAATCAGCGGAAAAAGATGCCTCTGTTCTTATAATTTCACAGCTAAGAGAGTCAATACATTTATACAAATTTGTATCTAGGGTTTTTCTAAGATATCTAGACTTATTCTTCTATCCTAACTACCAAGATACTATGAGCAGAATAATATAAAATTTGTAACAGAAAAATAGTAGTAAATAGATAAAAAGGTAAAAAAAATTCAGTTAGGGTATGATAGGTTTGGGCTACTTATGAGGCCCAAGAATGCACCGCCAACATTATATATAAGCCTAAATTTTGCTTAGCTTTATGCTTATATATAGAGGTTCTCATCAATTGCAATGTATTGGAGTATTCATTGAAGAGAACACAATTCTCAACCTCTTTCTCAGATCATTTGTAATATGAGACTTACTAGGAAAAAATAAGGGTTAATAGGAAAATTAGGATAAAGGGTATATAAGGAATTATGCTTATTTTTATTTTAGTTGCCATTGAGCTAGATGGAAATTCTCTTTATTCAATGATGAAAAGACCATACATATAGCCACCAAAGATGACAAAAAATACAAGAAAGAATCTGATGGGTACCTAAGTGGGATAGGGAACCCTCCCCTGAAAACTAGTTAATGAGAGGGGAGAACCAAACTACTTAAATATCCCATTGGGCATCCCATATTACTTAATGTGGGACTTGAGCATCTTATACTGCCCAAGTTCCCATCAATTGGCCCCCCTTAAGAGACGAAGTCCCAGTGATTGCATACTATGACACTTCACTCGACTCTCCTATCAGTTAGAACCCTCCACCGTTTAGAACACTTTGTAGGTAATCTTCTCTGAAACCATAGACACCAAGGCTCTTATACCAATGATGGGTACCCAAGTGTGATGGGAGACATCCTCCCCCCCCCCCCCCCCCCCCGCGCCAAAAAAAAAAGCTAGTTATTGAGGGGGAAGAACCAACCTACTTAAATATCCCATTGAGCATCCAATATTACTCAATGTGGGACTTAGACATTCCAAACTACCCAAGTCCCCATCAGAATCCCTAAAAGTCATTCTAGAATATGATCCTAATTAAAAAAGGATATTAAAAGATAAAAATCGTATCATCAACCTTTAAAAGAAATCATATCATCAACAATAAATGGCATATTCTTAATGAATTAGTGTAATGAGCCATGGGCTCAAAAGCTCGCTTCCAAAACTCCCCTCAAGTTGGTAAATAGATATTGATCATTCTTAGCTTGCCACTTAGCTCTTCAAACTTTACTCTGGAAAGTGCCTTTGTCATAACATCTAGGACTACTTGTCCTGAGAAAACATACTTGAAATCAATTATATCAAATTTGACAAGATGCAAGTTAGAAATGATTTGGAGGTAAAAATTAAAGAGCAAACTATACTGCAAATGTCAAAGTTCTCATATTTGGGTTCAATTTGACAGAATGATAGTGAAAATGATGGAGATATTATGCATAGAATACAAGTTGGGTAGTTAAAGCAGAGAAAAGTTTTAGAAGTTATTTGTGATCTCAAGGTGCCTCCTAAGTTTAAAGAGAAATTTTATTGAATTGCTATAATGCCAGTGATGCTATATTGTAGTGAATGTTGGGCTTTGAAGGGTCAACAAGAATATAAGATGAGAGTAGTAGAAATGAGAATATTAAAGTGGATGTGTGGCCATACACGAATGGTTAAGATAAGAAATGATTATATACGAGGAAAAGTTGGAATAGCAGTTATCGAGGAAAAAATGTGGATAATCGTTTAAGGTGGTTTGTATATGTACAAAGAAAAAAACCATAGGAGCTGGTAAGGAGAGTTGATTAAATGACTTTTAGTATTACAAAATGTGTAGAGGGAGAGCAAGAAGGACATTGAGGGAGGTTATAAGATGGGATCTCTTGATGAATAATTTAGGGGGAATTACATATAGGGACTGATAAAATGAATTAATTACAAAGAAAAATTTTAGCTGAAAAAAAGTGTTAAAATCTAGAATATTGAGTAGTAAAATTGGGAGAATGAGTGGTAACAGGTCCTATTTTGTAATTTTATTATCTTGGTTTCAAAATGCAATTCCCTAATGATTTATCTGAAGAGATTTTTTAATAGAACCCAGTGGCGTTGTATGATACATGTAGCCGACCTCACTTAGTGGGATAAGGCTAATGTTGTTGTTGTTGTTGTTGCTATCTTCTCCTTGATAAAATGATGATTAATCTCAGCATGCTTTGTCAAATTGGGATGAAGGGATTGTTAGCTATCTTGATGGTGGCCATGTTATCACACTACACGTTAATTAGTGATGATATATTAACCATTGTTCTTTGAACAGCCACATGATCCACATTCCTTCACAAATGGCCAAAGCTAACGCTCTGTACTCTGCCTTTGTTGAGCTTCTAGCAACTACTAGTAGCTTCTTACATTAGTAGTTGATCTTCTATCAATGATAGTACCTACCCAATCTATATCTGTGTATACCTTCACATCTCTTTTGTCTTCTTTGGCAAACAACAATCCCTTGCCTGGAGTCATTTTTGAAATCTCCACCGGTGTTCCATCTTGCTTCAACCCCAACTAGTTCCAGATTTTGACCTTGCCACTCCCCTACCGAGGAATTATTTCCATGGTCTTTTACTCAAAATTCTGTGGCTAGGTTTTATTCTTCTTTGTAATCTCTTCAGCATCATTCCCGATTAACATAATGTCATCCACATAGACAATAAAACGGTAATTTTATCATTGCTATGTCTAACAAAAGAAGTGTGATCTGTTTGGCATTGAACATAACCATGATATTTCACCTCTTGTGTATACCTCTCAAACCATGCCCTCAGAGATTATTTCAGCCCATACAAAGATTTGTAGAGTCTACATACTTTTGTTGACATTTTCTAAGGTTTTTAAGCCTAGTGGTATTTCGATGTAAACTTCCTCCTCTAAGTCATCATTCATGAAAGCATTTTTCTCTTCAAGTTGTAATACAGGCCATTCCAAATTAGTAGCCAAAGACAATAATGCCTTTATAGTATTAAATTTAGCAAGAGGAGCAAAGGTCTCTTGGTAGTCAATGCCATGGGTTATGTAAATCGTTTAACTACTAACCTTGCCTTGTATTTGCTTATATTGCCATCAGAATTATATTTCATAGTGAAGACCCATTTGCAGCTATAGGAAGGAGTAGGCAGTTGAAAGCTTACGTTATTCCTTGAATGAACGAGTACATATATGGGGGTTTTAGGGCTATACCCCCAATCTACTAGAATCACAAATAATTATCTAGAATTTGCAAAAATCTAATCCTAATAGATAACAGATATAAAATTAAACTAATTAGGATTAGATAATGTAAACTTAATAGATAAATATAAGGAAAAATAAAATTCAGATTTGATTGGTAAATGGGCCTAACTGACAGAAGCCCACTTCCAACATTCCCCCTTAAGCTGACGAATAGGTGCGGATCATTCCTAGCTTGCTTCTCAGCTCATCGAACTTTATCCTTGAGAAAGCCTTGGTCATGACATTTGCAACTTGTCTCCCTGAATAAATGTGTGATAGATTAATAACACCTGTATCCATTTTCTTCTTTATAAAGTGCTTGTGTATCTTAACATGTTTAGTTCTATCATGTAGAATTGGATTCTTGGCTATTCCAATTGCAGCCATATTGTTGCACCATACTTTGATAGGAACTTTCACTTCCATTTTCAGTTCCTTTAGTAGCCTTACTAGCCACATTCCTTCACAGATCCTATGAGCTAATGCTCGGTATTTAGCTTTAGCTGAACTACAAGGTACTACCTGTTGCTTCTTACTTCTCCGGGTTACAAGATTTCCCCAGTGGTTGACCTTCTAGCAACTACAGAACTTGCCCAATTTGCATCTGTAAATACTTTTATATCCTGATTCCTTCCTTTGGTGAAGAATAACCCCTTTCCTGGAGTTAGTTTGAGATACCTCAAAATCCTATATGCTGCATTGAGGTGTTCTTGTGGATTGCTCATAAATTGACTTATAACGCCCATTGGACACAAATATCAAGTCTGGTGTGTGACAAATAAATCAACTTTCCCACCAACCTTTGAAACTGAATCTTATCCACTGGTGTCCCATCAACTTTTATCTCTAATTTGAGATTAGATTCCATATGTGAATTTGCTGGTTTTGCACCCAACATACTTGTTTCTTTGAGAAGATCTAGTACTTCCTTTGAGAGACACTAATCCCTTTGCTTAACCTTGCTACGTCCATTCCCAAAAAGTATTGGAGGTTCACAAGATCTTTTACTTCAAATTCCTTGGCCAGATTCTGCTTTAGTTTGCTTATCTCTTCTGGATCATTTCATGTAATTACAATGCCATCAACATAAACAATTAAAGCTGTAATTTTATGATGATGATGTCTCGCAAACAAGGTATGATCTGCTTTGCATTGTGTGTAACCAAGCCTTATTAAGGCCTGAGAAAATCTTTCAAACCACACCCTAGGTAACTGCTTCAACCCATATAATGACTTATATAGCCTACACACCTTGTCTACATTCTTTGAATTCCTCAACCCCAAGGGAATTTTTATGTAAATTTCTTCAAGGTCCCTATTAAGGAATGCATTCTTAACATCTAATTGACACAATGGCCAATCTAGGTTAGCAGCCAATGAGAGTAGTACTTTTATTGTGTTAAACCTTGCCACAAGTGCAAAGGTCTCTTGATAGTCTATACCATGGGTTTGTGTAAACCCTTTTGGCCACCAATGTAGCTCGTACTTGCTAATGCTCACATTGGGGGTTATATTTTACCATGAATACCCACTTGCACCCTATAGTTGATTTTCCTTTTGGTAGTCTTGTTATCTGCCAAGTCTTATTCTTCTTCAAGGCTTTCAATTCTTCATTAATTGTATTTTTCCAGTTAGGGTCTGTTAAAGCTTCTTGGAAATTTTTAGGAATTTTCTCTTCTTCTACTTTCACAACAAATGCTCTCATATGTGATGAAAGTTTGTCATAAGAGACATATCTACTAATAGGGTGCTGAGTACATGACCCTTTTCCTTTCCTTAGTGCAATTGGCCAATGTAAGTCGCCAAAACTTGTCTCAGTGACTGATTGTTGGTTCTGCCTCGGAACAGGACTAGGCTCATGTTGCTGCACATGTTGAATCTCCTGCTATCTAGATCTGTTTCTTCTTGCTTGCGTCTGTATCTTTGGCATCTGCAGTAATTCCTCCTTTGTTTCAATCACATGAATGTCATCTTTATGGTTTAGTTCAGTTTCAGGGTTAGGTTCAGGTCTTATTAGGGTTGAATCAGTGGGTTTGAGAGCTGAATCAGGTTGAAGTGCAGTGTTTTCAGAGGGTCCAGATCTTGTTTCAGGCTCAGGTATAGGTAAGATCAAAACTGGTGATGTTTGAGGACCTGTAATCTGTTGTCCAGAGGTTGTATTAGGATCAATAATTTGATGATCAGACCTGAAGTCACAAAGAATCCATTCACTTCTTATTTCCTCCCCTTGAATGGATGATTTGGGATAGTAGGAAACATGTTCAAGGAACTTTACATCCATGGAAACATATATTGTGAGTGACAGGACAAAAACATTTGTATCCCTTTTGAGTATAGGAGTATCCCAAGAAGATACATTTAATGGCTCTAGGTTCTAATCTGTTTCCCCTATTAAAGTGAACAAAAACAGTACACTCAAACACTTTGATAGGAATAGGTGAAACAAGTGGAGAATTGGGGTAGAATTCATGAAATTTCTGTATGGGAGTAGCATATTTCAGAACTTTAGAGGGCATGCATTTAATGAGATATGCAGCTGTAAGTACAGCATCACTCCAATAAAAATCTTGGAACATTATGTGTAATCATCAATGCTCTTGCCACCTCAAGTAAATGTCTATTTTTCCTTTTTGCCATTCCATTTTGTTGTGGGGTGTTTACACACAAAGTTTGGTGATGAGTCCCAGGTTCCTCAAGATAGGTCTTGAATTTATGACTGAGGTACTCTCTCCCATTATCACTCCTAAGGATGTTTATGGAGATTTGAAATTGATTTTTCACAAAGGCATGGAAATTTTTGAACATTTCGAACACTTCAGATTTGTCCTTCATTAAGAAAACCCAAGTTGGTTGAGTGTGATCATCAATAAATGTTACCAACCATCTGTAATTAATATTAGTTAATACTTTTGAGGGTCCCAAAACATCACTATGGATAATAGAAAATGGATGTCTTGGCTGATAGGGTTGTGACAAGTAACTATTTCAGACTTGCTCAGAGAATTGGCAAACATCGCAATGCAAATTCAAAGCATCTTTATTGATAATTTCAGGAAACAAATATTTTATGTAATTGAAATTGGGGTTTCCTAATCTATAATGCCATAACATGACATGGATAAAGTGAAAAAAATAGAAACAAAATTCACTTCTTTATTGCTTGAGACTCCTTCCAAGTAGTAGAGCCTATCCCATTCTTTAGCATTGCCAATCCTCATCCCCAAGGCCAAGTCCTGAAAATCATAGTCAACATCATTAAATATAATTAGACATTTCAACTGTATCACTGTTGTCTTCACAGATAGCCAACTACACTTTATATCAGGCATATGTAGGACTTTTTTCAAAACAATTGTCTCAGAAATAATAACAATTCCAGTCCCAAAGACCTTCATTTAGGCACCATTAGCCACTGTTATAGTTGTATGCTCTGAGTAGGGTGTAAATTCACTAAATAACTCTTTAAAACCAGTTATGTGGTCAGTGGTTCTTGAATCCACCACACAAACATTTTTGTTTCTCACCACAATATGACAAATAGCAGTAAAGGATGTACTTGCTTGAGCCGAGGTTACATAAGGAATGGTTTTTTCATTCTTACTGTTGTGTGCTGAACTTTGAATATGCTTATCAAGAATCTTCCTCAGCATAGTGAGTTCTTCCATATTTAGCATTCCACCTTTAGATTTTGAACTTCCAACCATCATTCCCTTGCTTTCACTTCTTTGCATTTGTTTATTGTTTGGAGGCTTTCCATGCAATTTCCAGCAAGAGTCCTTGGTGTGTCCACTTTTACTGCAGTGATCACACTACTTGGCTACCTTCTTACCCTTTTGGATTTGTATTTTGATTTCCTCTCACAATCATGGCAAAAGATTCAATAGGGGTAGAAATACGAGGTGAGATTTGAACTAATTTCTTCCTGCTCTCCTCATATTTGATCATGTTGAAGACATCATCAAGGGAAGGAAAAGGTCTAGTACACATCATTGTTGCTCATACCTCTTCAAAATTGTCATTCGACCCAAGAAGGAAGTCATACGTCCTCTCTTCATCCACAATCTACCTGTAATATACTTCATCCATGTGACAAAGACCTCTAGCGTATCTCTTAGGGATCAATTGGTTGCCACGTATGGTTGAGAGCATTCCAATATTGAGTCACACTCTTCTCCCCTTGCCTTAGGTTTCTCAGTGTTTGCTTAAGCTGAAAAATAGTTGCCTTGTTTCTTTGACTGAATAAGCCTTCTTAGCTACATCCCAGATTTGTTTAGCAGTAGTATCATGCAAATAGTTCTCACTGATCTCAATATGCATTGAGTGAACCAGCCACATAATGACTATGTTATTTTTAGCCTCCCATGTGTCAAAACCTTCCTCTTCTAGTGCTGGCGGCTTTGCTTCTCTAGTAAGATACCGCTCTTTGCCTACCCTCTGCTATGAACAAACATCAATACATTGTGTGACCATTGGAGGTAATTATTGCCATTCAATTTGTGGGGAATCATTGTTTGCTTTGATACCATGTAGGAAGAAATAGGCAGCTGAAAGTTTACCTTATTCCTTGAATGAACGGGTACATATATAGGGGTTTTAGGGCTACACCCTCAATCTACTAGAATCACAAATAATTATCTAGAATATGCAAAAATCTAATCTTATTAGATAACATATGTAAAATCAAACTAATTAGGATACGATAATGTAAACCTAATAGATAAAGATAAGGTAAAATAAAATTCAGATTTGATTGCTAAATGGGCCTATCTGACGCAACCCCACTTCCAACAGCAGCTTACCAGAGTTTTGCCTTCAGGTAATTCAGTTAACTCCCTATTCTTGTTCTTTTCAAGAACCTTCAATTGTTCATTAATAGCCAGCTTCCACCTTGGATCAACAATAGTGCTTCTTGAAAACTTGCAGGGATTTTCTCACTTCCCACATTGGCTACAAAGGCTCTCAAATTAGGGGATAATTTTTCATAATAAACATATCTATTAATGGGATTCTGAGAATAGGATCTCTTACCCTTTCTCAAAGCAATTTGCCATTGTAGTCATCAAAACTTGACTTAGTTATGGATTTTTGGTTTTGCATAGATGTAGGATTAGGCTCTTCTTCACGAACTTGTTGATCTTCACGTCTGATTCTCTTGGAGTGAGTCTGAATATCCTGCTCGTTCAGCCGCTCCACCCTTGACTTAATTACATGTGAGCTTTCAGGCTTAAAAGGCTGATTTTCTGGTATGGTTTCAGGTCTGTCCAGGGGTATATTGGTGGATGTTTTTGGTATATTTTCAGGGGTATCAATGGCTGGTGCAGTATTTTGAAGGCTGGTTTCTGGTGCAGCAGTAATAGTGGGGGGATTTGGTGATATTTGAGGTGTTGTAACATGCTCCAGGTGGTATAACATTATGATCAAACTTAGAATCACAAATAAGCCTTTAACTCTCAACTTTCTCCCCCTGAATGGGTGATTTGGGATAGTATGGAAGGTGTTCAAAGAACTTGACATTCATAGTGACGTAGAATTTATTAGTAGTAGGACAAAAACGCTTAATCCCTTTTGAGTAGAAGATTATTATATGGAAATACACTTCTTAGACCCTGGTTCTAGTTTTCCAATGAACAAAAACAACACACCCAAAGACTCTAGTTGGAATAGATGATATGAGGGGTTAATTTGGATAAGACTTATTGAATTTCTGAATTGTTGTTGTGAATTTCAAGACTTTAGAAGGCATATGATTGATAAGATAAGCTGATGTTAGAATAATATCACTCCAAACACGGCAAGAAACATTATTGGTTAACAAGAGTGCTCTAGCTACCTCTAAGGGATGCCTATTTTTCCTCTCAATTACACCGTTTTGTTGAGGCGTGTTAACACAAGATGTTTGATGTTGATTCCCATGCTTATCCATGAAGCCTTTGAAATTCGAATTTAAATACTCTCTTCCATTATCACTTTGAGGAATTTTAATGGAGGTTTGAAATTGGTTTTTCACACAGGCATGGAAGTTCTTGAATATTTGAGACACCTTGGATTTCTCTCTCATTAAAAAGACCTAAGTTAACCAAGTATGTTCATATATGAAAGTTACGAACCACTTGACATTTGAATTAGTTACAAGTTTAGAGGGATCTGAAGCATCACTAGGAACAAAGGCAAAGGGATGTGAGGACACGTGGTTGTGAAGGATATGAATTTCGAACTTGCTTGGCAAATTGGCAAATTTCACAATAAAAATCAACGTGTGTTTTTATTGATAAGATTAGGAGATAAATGTTTCATGTAATCAAGACTCGACTGGCCTAACCTATGATTTCACAGCATAAGATTTTTATTTGACATAGTGGAATATGTAGAAACAATAGAAATTGACTTGGCTTTTTTCTCTGACATTCCTTGAAGGCAGTAGAGCCCATCCTATTCCTTAGCATTGCCAATTCTCCTCCCTGAGGCCAAGTCCTGAAAATCACAATCAATGTCAAAAAATAATGAAACATTTCAATTGTCTCACAAATCTTCTAACGGATAAAAGCTGCATTTAATTTCAGGTACATACAACACTTCTCTTAAAATAATTGTCTCTATTATAACATCAGTTCCTTTACCAAGAGCCTTTGCATAAGTCCCATTAGCAACTTTCACCATAGTATGTTTAGAATTAGGTACAAATTCATAGAGAAGTTCCTTAAACCCGATAATGTGATCTTTAGCACTTGAGTCAACCATCCATATGTCCTTGTTTTTAACTACACTATTGACAATTACAGTTAAAGATGTACTTGCTTGTAGCAGTGTTATAGAAGGAGTAGATTTCTCACTTTCACTCTCCGTTGAGGTGCCTAGTTGAACGTACTTGTCAAGAATTCTCCTCATATCCGAGAGTTCCTCCATACTCATAGTTGTTCCATCTGATTCAGCTCCTCCAACCAACATTTCTTTGGTCTTACTCTTCAGCCTCTATTTAGTGTTTGGAGGCTTTCCATTAACCTTCCAATAAGTGTCTCTAGTATGACTACTTTTGTTGCAGTGATCACACCATTTTGTAGTCTTTTTCGCTTTTTGATTGTTGTTTTGTTTCCCTCTTGCTGTCACAACCAATGCTTTTGCACTTAGAATAGTAGGATAATGTTGAGCCAGTTCCTTCCTACTTTCTTCATATTTAGTCATGTTGAATGCTTCTTCAAGGGATGAAATAGGTCTTGTGCCGATAATTCGTGCTCTCTAACTTCTTAATACTTGTCATGCAAACCCAAGAGGAAGCCATAGGTTCTCTCTTCCTTCACAATCTGCTTTTAGTAAACCTCATCTTTATGAGACGACCAATTGCGCATTTCATAATATTAATTTGCTGCCATAGCCTGTTCTTTGAGCTGCAATACTGTGTCACGCTCTTCTTCCCATATCTCAAGTCTCTAAGTGTATGTTTGACTTGAGGCAGAGCTGGTGTGCTTAACTTGACAAAATAAGTCCTCTTGGCTGAGTTCCATATTTCTTTTGCAATGGAGGCAAGTAAATAATTTTCGCTGATATCCAAGTTCATGGAATTCACTAACCAGGTCATCACCACATTGTTCTTTGCATCCCATTTGTTGTTCCCTGCTTCACCTAGTGCCAACGGCTTAGCCTCTTTTGTAGTGTATTTATCCTTCCCTCGGACTTGGACGAACATCAACACATTCTTGGACCATTGCAAATAGTTGTTTCCATTGAGTTTTTGCGGACTCATTGCTTGGGGAAGAGATTCAGGTGCACCTCCCATAGGTGGAAGAACGCGGTTGTCTTCCCTTTCAGTTCGCGTGGAAGAGGGTGAACCACTAACCGGCTTTTGTGAGCCATCACCGTAAGGTGGGGTTTGGTGGTCCTTCCTGCCGGTGGTGAAGGCTCTTGAATTGCCTGCTTGAATGACATCTACAATGTCATGGAGCTAGGTGGAAATTCTCTTTATTCAATGATGAAAAGAGTGTACATATAGCCACGAAGAGATGACTACAAGAAAGAATCCCTAAAGGTCATTCTAGAATCTGATCCTAATTAAAAGAGGATAATAAAAGATAAAAATCATATCACCAACAATAAATGGCGAATATTCTTATTGAATAACAGTAGTGGGCCACGGTCTTGAAAGCCTACTTTGAACATTAGTATAAATAGGGATGCTATGCATATGTAAAGTGTGAATGAAATGGTATTTTCTAGTCATTGTGACTCTATGGCTTCTACCATGCATCATCATTCCTTTTGTTACTCCAAACATGAGATAAAGCAATGGAAAGCAACAACTAGCAACTTGGGACCCTTAAAGCTATAACTAATACAAAGTTATTTATGTTGGTTTCTTTAAAAATATTGGAAATAGTTACATATGTAATATTTGCTTTGCTTTTTTTAAATAGGTAATGTTTAGCAGGCCTATTCGTTGGATTTTGGCCATGCATGGAGATGTTATTGTTCCATTGACGTTTGCTGGGCTAATAAGGTAGTTCACAATCCTTGGATATTCTCTCTACCTCATCCCTTTCCATCTAAGTGTGGCCACAAAGCCATGTGTTTATTCTCCTTTCATGTATTTATTGTTACATGAAATTGATTTCTTTCTTAGCATAATATATACTTCATACAAAACTTGGATAGCTTTTCACAAAATTTTCTTGGAAAGCCGTGTGCGTGTGTGCGCACTTACTCTTTCACTCCTTTGTCCCTCCTGCTGTTGTCTCTTTTTTTTTGGGGGGGGGGGGGGGACTTTATGGCTGTAGCCTAAACGTCATGTTGGTGTAGCTATATTTATTCGTTTCCGTTCCTTTTGATGGGCTAGGTTATACATAAGGGCACTTCTTCACTAGAGCTAAAGCCTTCGGGGATCCTAATTACATCATGTTCTTCATAGTTCTATATTTATTATATGCTGGGATAATAATTCCTAACATGTTCATTTGTATGATGTAGTGGAAACTTATCTTGTGGTCTTCGTAATACTTCTTCAGCAGTTGTCGAGGTGCTTGGCTAAACCTACAATGCTTGTTTTGTCAATTGGAAAATGTTTTATTTTATAATCTTTTCATTCTTTAGCTAACTATCTACTTTCCATTTCATGGTTTTCTGAATTAACACACTTGAAAGCATTTTATAAGAAAAAAGTTTTCTGAATTAATATATATTAGTGGAGTGTGTACACTTGTATGTTTGTGAGAGATCAAGAGAGAAAAATATCTTGGTTGCTTTACTTGTATTTCATTGATCAATTGCCGAATATTTTTTTGTGTTATTCTTCCTTTTCTGTATAATTAAAACTTTTGCAGGTAGAAAGTGCTGAGTCTTATGCAGTTGCAATTAAAAGTGCTGGAATTAATGTTGCTATTGAGGTACCAATGGATATATATATATATTTATATATCTGTGTGAGGATCAAGTAGCTAAACTTTAGTGCTGGATTTTGCAGGAGCGCAAAAACATAATATTGGAGCAATGTAGTGCACTAGCAGAAAGTGTAAATGGTCAAATATTTATTCCAAAAGGAATGCTTGATGAGGTGGTTGATATGTTTTCTCTTTTCTCTATTGTTGTAAATTTGCATTTTTAATAATATCCCATCTACATCAAATTTTAGGTTGTAAATCTTGTTGAGGCGCCTGTTCCTGTGCTTGGAAAGTTTAATGAGTCCTTTCTAGAGCTTCCTAAAGATCTTCTGACTATGGTGAGCTGAACTCTTTACAATTCGTAGTCCACTTTCATGGTTTCTTTTTGCTTCAGTCACTAAATTATTTCTGGTCCTAATTTTAGTTTAATGGCAATCAGAGCAAATGTTGATTACTTTTGATGTTAATTTTTATTTTATGCATTTTGTTTTGTGTCTGATAAGAGTGGGGAATGAAACTAAATTTTATTGATAGCAAACTTATCGAAAAATATGAGTTAAGTATATATCACTCACAAGTTCTAGAAGCTTGGAATCTTCAATGTTCAAGGAAAGAAACAAATATTTTAGCTACTGATCAACGTACCTACAGTGGCTATCTATAGTGCTAGGAACTAACAACTAAAATTAAATAAATTAAACTATAAATCTTGCAACATGATGCATCTTGGGTCCCTACTGTGCTGACATCATGGTGTGCTCTATGGGTGACATGGCGATCATCCCTTCCCACAACCTCCAGTTACTTTTCCCATATCCATCAACTGCTCAGATCCACCAACCACTTCCCCCATGCCCCTCACCTCCCCATCTCCTTACGTATTTGTCTTTCGTAAGAGAGAATAGACCTCTTATCATATGACATATCATTATGCAAATTTTGTGAGCCAACTTAGCTAATCTTGATCATTGCAAGGAATGATGTCCAACTTGACAAAACCAAACACATTGAAATAGACAGGAGGTTCATTAATGAAATATTGATACCAGTCTACTTGTGCTTAATCACGCTCCAAGAAATGGCTGATGTTCTGATTAAAGCATTAACTTGGATTGGATTTGAAGAACTTGGAGTTGAGCTGGGAATGATTAAAATCTATTCTCTTACTTAGGGGGAATGTTGGTGTGTGTGAATCATTTAAGGCTTGTTAGTATCCATTGTGCCTCCTTGAAATCATGATTTATGTTTTGATTTCAAGGAGGGTCAGGAATCAACAAATCTTTCCTAATTTTGGCTCCAGTGGTCCTTAGTCTTAAATTTTTGTTATTTCCTTTTCTGTGTTCAATGATATTATTCCTTTTGTGTCTGTGTTTAGATTTCTTCCTACTATCTATTCATTCTGAGTGGTAATTCACTCACTTTCATTTGGTTATATTTCCCTATATGTATTGAATCTCTTTGATTAAGTTGTCACGATTTTCATCATTGTGATCTTCATTCTTTAGATTTAAATTAGTTTCAGTTAGATATAATGTGGGTTTGTCTTTTGTTCTCTATTCCTGTCTGAGGGACATGCTTTCTAAATCATTCCCTTGCCTTCTAATATCTAAATTATTCTGAAGGACTTGCTTTCTAATTTGAAAAAACATGTAAATTATGTGGAAAATGGGCCCAATTTTGAAACAAATGATAATGTGAAAAAAAAATCTTATCCATTGAAATATCTATATAAGCTTGCAAGTTTTGAAGACTGCAAAATTGAGGGGTAATTGATGCTGGACAAGGGGTGGGTGGTGTAGAGAGATGTAGAAAACAGGAGGGAGAAGTAGAAAAACTTTAGGGAGAGAAAAATCAAATTTTATTAATCTCAATATGCAAAAACTGAAAACGAATGAGTAGTCCTAGGGTTTATTTGTTGAGCTCAAATCCTAATCTAACTAGAACTCTAATAAATTAGGGCTCTATTAAAATAACTTAAATCTGAACGAAGATAATCTTAAATAAGAAAAATAACTAATTCTAAAAAGATAAAAATAAAATCCTTATTCTAATTAAATTCCTAAAAGTTATAACCAAAATAATTTCAAAACAAAATAATTCAAATATTATTTTTTCCTCTTTTTGGATAAATCTTCAATTTTCCATCAGTAATTCTTATTGATACAAAACTGAAGCTGTACAAGTATGCTTACAGGGAGATAGCAACAGGTCTGTTATTCATCCCATGATTCTAGGCTAAAATAAAGGACATAAAAGACAGTAAACACAATTGAATAAATTACAAATGAAAGAGTTGACAAAAGACAAATAATCTGATTTAGCAGCTTTAAATAGAGAATATTAGCAATGATATCAGTGCTTGGCTGACTTGAACTAATTGTTTCTGGCTTTCCTCATACTTCATAGACAGGATTTAGACCTAGCAAAAATTCATAATTCTACCATGAGCTTCTTCATAGACAGGATTTTGACCTAGCAAAATTTCATAAATCCTGTCCCTTTGAACAATTTTCTTGTAACAGACCAGATCCTCATTGCATGCCTGCTAGTGTGAATCATATAGGTCAAGCTGCTGCCAAAGTTTGACTAGAGTAGTGTAGTTCTAAGTTATAGTTTTGTCACCCTGTTTGGTCTCATGCAGAACTCCCTTAAGTTGGAATGAAGCTGCAGTGTTCTCCATTTTTTATTAAGTACCACGAGCACTGTCCCATTTCTCCACAGTAGCGGTAGCTAAAATGAAACCTGTACTAATATCAAGGGTCATAGAGTTGACCATAACCATATTATTCTCAGCCATCTAGGTTTCAAACCTAGGATCGTTGACATCCGGTTGCTTTGCTTCTCTAGTTAGGTACATTTCTTTACCCCTACCTCTCACGTACATTAGGATGTTGTGGGACTACTAGGGATAATTGTTTCCATTTAGATAATGATTTACAATCATCCCAGGTGGATTGTTTGGGTTGCTTGGAGATGGAAAGGCTGTGGCGCCATTGTCATTGTTTGGTATTGGGGTCAAGTTTTGTGGATCCATCGCCGAGGTTGTTGAGGTCTCGCTGTTCTAATTCTCAATGTTTAGCCTCCTCATGGTTCTAAAGGAAATATCCCTAGCTGGCCAAGCCATGGCTCTCATACCATGTGCGAAATTGAGGGCTAATTCTCATTGATACAAAACTGAGACTGTACATGGATGTTTATGGCTGAAAATAAAGGACATAAAAGACAGTAAATACAATTGAATAATTTACGAATAAAAGAGTCGACAAAAGACAAATAATCTGATTTGGCAGCATTAAATATAGAATATTAGCAATGATATTAGTATCGTGCATCAATACTAATATTGCCATCAATGATGTGAAGACAGTAAATAACTGTTGCACACTTCTTGCAGGTTATGCAAAAGCACCAGAAGTATTTTGCTGTATGTGATGAATGCGGAGGATTGTTGCCATACTTTATTGCCGTGAGTTCTTGTCAAATACCTAATCTTCTATAACGATTGACTGGTTAATTTTTCATCTGTTAAGTAACATGGGATCTTCATTAGGTTGCAAATGGAGTGATCAATGAAACTGTTGTAAGGAAAGGAAATGAGGCTGTGCTTAGGTATTCATTTCTCAATTTGCTACTATGTTATGTAGTGCATAAAAAATGTCTGCAATCTTGTTATAATTGTTAGAACAATGTGCATTTTAGAGTCATTGTTCACGTTGTATGTGTTGGCATCTAGGTTCATTGTATTGCCCTTTGCGCTAGTATGCACATCTTACATTTTCATTCACCTATTCTCTCTTCAATTCTTTAATAGCTTTTACTTATTTGGACAAAATATTTGAGATATAGATATAGGCTATGGGTCCTGTCCTTCTGCGGTCATTGGAATCAATTCTTTATTTATGAGCAATAAAAAACTAAATATTTTGCATCAAATGCTTGTTCTTTAGGATAAATGTTGCTCATTTGCATAATGTAGTCTGTATTAGCATCTCATGTCATCATGTTTGATGAAATTCAGAGAAGAAAGATATAGACTATTATTAGATGACCTCTAGTGCATAGGCTAGAGGTATTTATAGGATAGAGTTTACAAGTATTCTGTTTCAATAATTACTGTGACTCCTGCTGTATGTACCACAACAGTCTAGCGCTTTGTAACTTGCATACCTTACCCTTACATGCCTCTTCAAACTTAGGGTGGACTAGGTACAACACTTAGTTTGGATGTAAGTATACTGATCATAAGCTACTGGTTTAGCCAAAACATCTTCCAACTGATCTTTAGATTAGATATGAGTGACCACGAGCTGTTAGAGCTCTAGGCTTAATTGGTCTGATGGTGCCATCCCTAGTTCTGGTAATCATGGGATGCACAGACCTTGGTGGAGTGGGTACCTGAAGTATCACTGGAAGATACATCGGTAGCTTCTCTAGATTCCTTTGGGGACTTAAATTCATTAGAAGTCAAGGCATGAGTGGCTTGGCTGGAAGAAGTGCCCCTTGAAACAGATACACTGGAACCAGTAGCATGGGATTCAGCAATAGCAGTATTGGAAATATCAGTATGCGTGGGACTGTGTGTCTTAGAATTAAGTATAGTCTGGGATTTTAACACAGTAGGAATAGAGGGAATGAGTATGACAGAAGTGGAACATGAGGAAGAGGAGAAGCAGGTGAGGAACCAAAATGTGAAATGAGTGGAATAGGGAAATGTAGTCTCATAAAAAACTACATGCCTTGCAATATAAATTTTTCCTGCTGTGGCCATACATTTATCCCCTTTGTGAGTCATACTTCACCCAAGAAACAGGCACAAAGTGGACCTGAGTTGCAGCTTGGTAGTGTTGTAAGACTGAGTGTGAGGGAAACACATGCATCCAAACGTTCTCAGGAATGAGTAGTCAGGCTTAATCTGAAACAGTACTTCTAATGGAGTTTATTATCCAAAACTGGATTTGACAGCCTCCTAAATGAGGTAAGACACTGTCAAAACTATATTTAGAGTAGACAGTCTGTTATGGACTATTATTAGATGATTCCACTAGTGCATAGGTTACATGTATTTCTAGCATAGAGTTTACAATTATTCTATTACAATAATTACTGTGACTCCTACTGTAACTACCACAACAATCTGACGTCCTGTAATTAACATATCTACCATTACAATGCTCCTTTATGGAGACTCCAGTCCCTTCACTTTAAACCTGGCATATTGTTTACATTTGCAGGGCACGCTATGAAGATGCTAAATTCTTTTATGAGATGGACAGGCATAAAAGATTCTATGAATTTCGAAATCAACTGAGGAATATTCTCTTTCATGTAAGTTGTTCAAGACTTTATGCTAAACCCATGGGGAATGAATAAAGGACCTACTACAATACTTGTATTTCTTGTCTTTGAATTTGGAAGCTTAAGAAAGTGTTGTCTTAATTTTATTTTCTTCTTGTGGGGACAAACAATTGACTCGCAAGTTCTTATTTTCATCTCTAGGATAAACAATTTTGTCACAAGTTCATAGTGCATATTAAAGTGAAAATAAAGGAAATCAACCTTCATATTTATCACTGCAAAAGGTTATAGGAAATTCTTGTGTAAGTTACTTTCAGATTCATGTGAAATGGCTTAATTACACGGCCCTCCTATCAAAGCAAAAGATAAGATACATGTACACCCATTTTTACAAAAGAATTCAAACAAATGGTTAAAAATAAATAACATAGTAATCAAACACTTTTTTAAGAAATTTAATAAATTAAAAGATAATAATAAATAATATTTAATTTAAACAATAACATATTTAATCAACATAAATTCTAATGTAGAAGCAAGAACATCATAGAATAAGATGTTTTATTGCTTTTGACAGTCTAACATTAAAATAAAAATTTAAGGAATACGTGATTCGTAATATTACAATTTTAACAAAAAATAATTCTATAATTGAGGGTATTTCCATCACAGGGCTTTTGTTGTTGATCATATTTTGATTTCAGAGGAGAGCTCTGTAATGCATAGAGGAAAGTGCCATGTAACGTAACTAAGCTGTCTATCAAGGGAGAAGAAAGCAATTTAAAAACTAATTATGAACTTTCACTAATTACTCAAGCTTTGGAGTTGAAATGGTTTTTGACTTAACAGTTGTCACCTGTAACAGTCGAAGGATTAGCATACTGTGTGTTGTGAAAAAAGGAATAAAAGCTGAATTTTTAAACCATTTTAAATGGGCTTAACTCTTCAACTATCCCCAGCAACATTGCCATATTGGTGTTGAAAGTTGAAACAATTGTGGCTTCAAAGAAAGTGTTATTGAAGATCAGCCCAAGAGTCACGTGAATTTTATCATGTTATTTCCTTATTTTATTTTGCTTTATTCTCACTTTGCTTGGTGTGTATCTTGCTGTTACCAAAACCACACCCCCCCCCCCCCAAAAAAAAAAAACCAACAACACCCCCAAAAACACCCTTTTTTGTGTCAGTTTAGAAGGTTGCTATTTTTAAGGGCTTAGGGCTGACATGCTATCTCCCCTGCTCCCTGATTCAACCATATGCTCACAAATAAAAATTAACAAGATCAAAGAAGCAAGTGTTCTGACCTTTCCCTTCATCCCTAGACTCCCTTATTTTCTAAATTCTTCGTAAAGCAAAAGCCAAAAAAAAAAAAAATCTCGTGAGTAAATTTCAGAATCATGATGTGAAGTGAGTATGATGTCATAAAGCATTTTAAAGAAAACCCAAGGTCATATCTTGTAGAGTTTCGGAGTTTGATAATGATCTGATCCTTATCAATTGAAATCTAAATTCTGTGAGTTACAAATTGGGGTTGGAATGGTAGGTTGCAATGTCTAAAATCTCATGGAAATAGCTAATACAAATATTAAATTAAAACTAACTTGTGATATTTGAAAGATAAGGTAATAAAATACCCAACAAGACAATGATTTCGAGAATGAATAAAATAAAATATTAAAAGCTACTAAATAACAACAACACTAACAACAAGTCCTGTCCTACTAAGTGTGGTTGGTTACACGATCATATGATGCCATTTTGTGCTATTGAAAACCAATGCTTGAGTGATATCATTGACTATGAGTTCCTGTTTTACCAGCTTTCTTTAGTGTCTGTCTTGGCCTCTTGCTACACCTTCTCATTGTGCTAAAAACCGTTTAATCAACTTTTTTCATTGGTGCTTCTAGCGGTCTTCTTTGCATATGTTCATACCGCCTTAAATGACTTTAAACCATTTTCTCCTTGATAGGTGTCACATCAACTTCTTCTCATATAGAATCATTTCAAATTTTGTCTTTTCTTGTATGTATATACATCCATCTTAACATTCTCATCTTTGCTACCCCTATTTTTTGTTCATGTTTGTTTCTTCAATGCCCAACATATGCCATAAAGCATTGTTGATCTTATAGCAGCTTGGTAGAACTTCCAAATAAAAAGTGCAATAAAACATGCCAGTTTAATATTTTCTTCAAGAAAGACCTTCTCCTCCAACATATCTTGATACTATGATTGATCTTGTGCTCTAGGGCTCATCATTAGGCCTTGCATGGAAAATTGAATGAAGCTTATGTGTGCCTTGACCTAACTTGTGAGAAAATACTAAATATGGTTAATGTTGTTAAGAATACAACAATTTTTGGTTTCTCATTTAGCACTAGTTTGGTCACTTTGATGATGTCATTAAGGCTAATTTGCGTGTCAAGCCCATAAATTATTCTTTGCAATAATTTTTAAAAATCAATTGCAAATTTTCTTTTCGTGCCATGCGGTTCACACTTGTCCTTCCGGGTGTTATGTTTGAGTGTGTTAACTTCATTGGATATAGTTTGAGAGTCATGCCCACTTAAATTGACTTTTGAAGTTCAATGTCCATTCTTTTCTGTTCTTTTTCATGTGTAAACATCGTTTGTCCCTTTGGTTGTTAAGGGTAACATTATTGGAGTCTCTCATTGTTGGCATTCAAATTGTATATATTATTCAAATTGGACAAGGCAATGTATATACACCAAGGCAGAGAATCCCGCACTAATGATAGCGAGATAATAGGACATAAAAAGGGTAAAATAATCCCTAAGAATATGCTACAGTGAAACAAAAGATGTTTACAATGAATGACTTTATCCAACATTGACCATATTCCCCCTCAAGTTGGATCACAGGTATTAATCATGTCCAATTGACACAATCTTCAAAATAATCACAGTTTTGCTCCTTGTCATCATTTGATGTGTTGACTTTGAAGGGCTAGAGATAGACCTCTTCTGATTTTCAGCACCATAGGAGATAGAATCCTGATCTTCATGAACAGATTTTCCGGTTGAACAGATTGTATTGAATTTTTAAGAACTATATTAGGCTGCTGAACAGGCTGTATTGAGTTCTCAAGAACCGTATTAGATTACATTGACTTATCAACATGCCCTGGTGATCTGAAGAGCATTGAGAATTATTCAGAGGGGAATGTGCTGGTGGCGCATCATCAACACTTTTATTTCTCTGCTGGTATGTTTTAAGTGGTGGAGGCTAAGTCAAATCTGTTGTGACTGTAGAGGGGGAAGGAAGTTGAAAGAAACTTGCAGGTTGAAGTACTTCTGGTAACCTCTCAGTGCATGTTTGGTTCCACGTTTTGCAAATATAACCATGGTTTTCAACCATGGTTTTCTAAAAGATGTGTTTGGTCAAACACAGATGAAATGTAAACTAACTTTTTGAAAAATGAAAAGTGGGTTAAACTGTGGTTTTGGAAAAGGAGGGGGAAAGTTACTTTTCCTTTAACAAAACGTGGGTTTTGAAAAAGGAGAAACAAATTTACTCTATATTATACATCTAAAAGTACTTTTAACCCTTATCATCCAAACAGATTTTTTGTCAAACTTACTTTTACAAAAAGAATATCCAAACATAACAACTTCCAACAAACTTACTTTATCTAAACTTCATTTTTACAAATTTCATTTATCTTAACTTAATTTTACAAAACGGAGAACTAAATGGGCCCTCAGTGTTCAAGAAACCTGTTGAAAAAGAAAATCATCCTCATTAAATACTAAATGTCGTGAAGTATAAATTTTACCTGTGAGAGATAGACACTTGAACCCTTCATGAGAGTTGCTGTATCCAATAAAAACGCATTTTATAGTATGATACTAGAGCTTATGTTGATTGTAAGGTCTTAAGCATTGAAAACATGCACAGCCAAACACCTGGAGTTCATCTAGCTCTGAGTACTTATTGAATACTTTAAAGTATGGTCAGACTCCTCTGAGAACATAAGGTAATTTGTTAATAAGCCAAATAGCAGTATGAAAAGCCTCCCACCAATAGTGTAACGGCATTTTGGCTTGAGCCAAGAGTGTCAACCCCATTTCTACTATATGCCTGTCTTTCCGTTTGGCTCTCCCATTTTGTTGAGAGGTATAGGGACATCATTGTCTAAAACTAATGCCAGAGTCATTAACTAGTTCGGTAAGATATTCTCCTCGCCAATCACTTTGTAACATTTTTATCTTAGTACTAAACGGATTCTCAACCAAATATTTAAAATTTTTAAAAGCATTCAACACTCAATCCTTATGCTTTAGCACATATAATCACATGAATCTACTTTATTCTTTAACAAATATCACATAAAATTGAAAACCACTAGTTGAAGTAATAGGGACGGTCCCCACAAATTAGTATGTACCAATTCAAGAAGTTCAAAGGCATGAGAATTAGAAACTTTAAACAGTGAAGCATTTTTCCATATTGACAAGAGTCACAGAAACTAACTCTTTTATTTGAATCAAAATTCAAATTATGACTATGCAAAGCTAAACTCAAAACTTGACTAGAAGGATGCCCAAGTTTACAATGCCAGTTTTGAACTTCCAATTCTGAGAAGACCTTCTGTACAACAGCAATTAAAGCCATGGCTTTATTCTCCCGATTCTTCATCTTTGCTGCTATGTAATACCCATCATTCACTCTTCTTTGTTGTAGTATTCTCCCGGATTTTGCCCTTAACACAATATCCATTAGCAAAAATTACAAGAGCATCATGATTAACAAGTCATCTTATAACTTAATAAATCTCTTGCAATCTCAGGAGCATATAAAACTTTCTTAATATTGGGAGGAGAGCCATTCATTTGATTGTCCTTACTAGTCCCTACTTTATGTACCTCAATCTTTTCACTATTACCAGTAGTAATTGTTAGCTTATCATTCATAGGTGCAGACTTTTCCAATTGAGTTGCATCTATTGTAATGTGATTATTAGTGCTGCTATCAAGATACTAGGAGTCTTCTACCACTGTATTTGGTGTTGCAATAAGTGCCATTCAATTTGAGCCACTAGAATTTGATCCATGTCTCCTGTTAGATTCATTGGAATGCTGAAAATTCCTATCAAACTTCCAAAAACTGACATTGGCCATGTGACCAACACGATTGTAGACCTGACAAATAACCTTTCCATCTTTACCTGTTCTTCCTTTGCCTCTTCTACAGTCTCCTTTGGAATTGGAACCATGCCATGTACCTCGAGCATTGTCTCTAAATTTACATTTGGCTTAATTTGCAAAAGGTGAAGTGACTGCAACTCAACCCATGTCAAGTCGAGTTTGTCAGCTAGCTGTACTACCACAACATTATATTCTGCATCAAGCCCAGGGAGAGTTTGTAAGATCAAATCTAGTAATAAAACTAGACTACCTTTAACATCCAAATTATCTAAAAGAGATTTCATCTTCATTAAATATTCCTCCATTGTCATGCCATTCTTCCGAGTTCCTTGAAATTCAAACCTTAGCAGTTTTATTTGAGCTTTGGATTGAGCCCCGAATGGTGCCTTCATTGTCTTCCACAATTCACAAGAGGCGACAAAGTGTATCAATTGACCAGCTACTTCCACAGTCATTGTATTTCTTAGCCATCCAAGGAGCAATTGGTCCATTGCTTCATATTTTGGATTGACCTTTGTGACATCACCATCTTTGATTAATTTAGGAGGACATAATTTTGAGCCATTGAGATACCTGTCCAATTTGTTATCTCTAATGAGAAGATAAACTAGCGAGTGCCAAAGTAAGAAATTTGTTATGTCCATCTTGACAATGGCAGCTTGTGACAGAAAAGAGGAGAAAGGAGCAGCCTTTGCAAGGGTATTGATGACGTCTAAAAAGTAAGATTGAGCAATGAAATCACTGGAGGAGAGAGGTGTTTTGCTGTCAGCCATGATGAAGAAAAAACAGAGGCGAGATGGGCACAAGAGAGAGTCACGAAACTTGGGCATCTCAAACAGAAATGTGAGACTAAGAAAAAGCCAGCGATGCGGTGGTCAGAGATGATCGGCAATGTGAACGATAGTGGTGTGAGTAGAAGCACGAATAGACACGGATGACAGGGTGACTGGGTTCGCGTGGTGGTTGTGTGTGAATGTCCAGAGGTTGTGTAGTTGATGACGGTGGCATTGGGTTACTAGCAATGATTAATATTATGGCTTTGATATTTAGAATAGATGAGAAGAAAGGAAGAGCTCAATAGATGATCCCACATTGTAGTCTCTAATGTATATTTATAATCAAGGAGCATACAAATCTAAATCATATCCTACATATATTAAATATCATCAGATCTCCTAAAATTAAGGAAAGAGATAACAAGAGAATATTATATAATAATTATACAACATTATACAAGATTGGGTTGGGCTTCTAGTTGTTTGTCAAATATTTGCTTTGGAGGACTAGGTTCATGATCTATCATGATCTATCATAAGTTTTAACTCTCTTGATGCCTTAGACACGAAATTCTCTTCTTTATTCAAGTTCCTTTATGAGTAGACAAGTAGTTCTGTTTCTTTCTGTCTTTTTTTATCTCCCCTTATGTTTAAATTTTCTTATGTTCGGGCAAATGAGTATAAGATGGAGGGTTAGGAGAAGAAGAAGATAGAGCCAAAGGTGGATTAGAGGAACAAGTAGGTGGAGTTGGATATGGAGTTGGGAGATGTAAAGAACACTTAATAGGGTTACTGTGGTCATACCAAGTCTGGGATTCACTCATATTCTCCCCCTGAATTGAGGACTTGTAGCAGAAAGGTGTGTCTTCAAAGAAAGTGACATCTATACTTTAATAGGTAGAATGAGCAACGGGATCATAGCACTTATACCCTTTTGTTTATGAAGAATAGCTGAGGAAGAACACTTTACAGCTTGGGGTTCAAGTTTAGAATGATTGGGGGAACGATTATGGACAAAGGTTGTGCAACAAAACACTCTATGTAGAAATATCTGGCTTTTATCTCTTTTATTGTAAATATTTGATGTTGATATGCTGAGTCGTAGGATTAAGTCTGTAATTATTAGGAAGATTTATTTTTGGGTGTATATATTCGTTGCTTTCCTCCCCTTGTAAATCATCAATTTTGAATAAAGATTCTCCTTTCTACATGGTATTAGAGCCACCTTGGTTCTAGTCCTTGAAGAAGCTCTACTTCTTCCTCCCATTTTTTCCTTTCCATTTTCCGTCAAAGTGAGTGAGTGATAGTGTGATCTTATTCTCCGGTGACACCACCCACCCTAGAGGGCTTAGACTTGCCTAACCGGCTAGTCCCCTAAGTCCCGTCGACATCTGAGCAGCGTGTGAGCCACACGCGCAGTCCAACAGTTTCGGATCTCACCCACGCGCATGATGTTTGTTCATCTCCGAACTTCTCCTTTGGTAATGTCAGCATATTTCCAACCATTACCTAGTGTTGGGTACCTCATTAGTGGATCTAGTAGATTGAACAAAAATGACCAATACTGAAGCCAATAATTAGACAGTCAGGAAGGGTTTGAAGCTGGTGCAACTTAGCCTATTACTAGAGGCAGCACTGATAGGTCTTCTTTTGTGTTAACTATAGAGAAACTCATTGGAAGTAGCTACCATGAATGGGTGAAGTTAGTAAAACTAGCAATCGAAGGTCATGGAAATGGAGGCTATCTCACTAGTGACATTAAAGCACCTTTTACTAGTAATGTTGCAGCCTATCAACAGTGGAAGAATGATAACTCCATGGTTGGTTGACTAGTACAATGGCTCCATCTATCCGATATACATTTCTCTTCCTCAACATGCCAAAAGAGGTATGGGATGCTACTCTGATGGTGAGAATGCTGCTAAGATATTTGAAATTAAAAGTCGCTTGTGGTAGACCAAGCAAGGAAATAGGGAAGTAAATGAATATTATATTGAAATAGTATCTCTCTCGCAAGAATTAGATTCTTATTGTGAAGATGAATGGAAATGTACAGAGGATTGTTTGCTCTCTAAAAAGAGAGTTGAAAACGAAAGATTATTTGAGTTCCTTGCAGGTCTGAACAAAAGTTTGGATGATGTTAGAAGTCAAATTCTGGCTCGTAGTCCACTTCTATCTATAAAGGAATCATTCTCTGAAGTAAGGCACGAAGAGGCAAGAAGAAGAGTCATGATGAAGGAAGAGGTCTATATTAGTGGATCTGAAAGTTTTGTTATGATGGTAAAAAATTCAGCATCTAAATCTCAAGATAGACCATAGAGAAGTTGCCCTTAGTGTGATCACTACAAAAAACAAGGTCACACTAAAGACGCATGCTGGGATTTGTATGGCAAGCTTGCAGACTAGAAACCCAAAAAGAATTCACAAGCCCGAGGTTATCAAGTGGTTAGTAAGTGAAGTCATCCAGAAGTTGATGTTACAACCAGTAATGATCAACTGAGTAAAATCATGGAAATGCTCTTAGATTTAAAATCCCCTTGTCAGTTACAAAGGCATGCTCCTCTTGCTACTTTGGCTCATAAGGGTAAAATTATCTGTGCTCTTAAATCCTCAAAATCTTATGACCCTTAGGTCATTGATTCTAGGGCTTCTGATCATATGGACTGATTCTAGAGATCTATTCATTTCTTATACTCCTTGTAGTGGGGATTTAAAGGTCAAAATTGTAGGTGGAAGTGTGGAACCTTTCTTCATGTTGCAAGAATAGGAGGTGTCTGAATCTCTGACTCTATAATTCTAAAAAATGTCCATGTTCCTCAGCTTGATTGTCATTTGCTTTCTGTTAGTTGTATTACTAGAGATTCCAATTGTTCTACTAATTTCTATTCTTCTCATTGTGTCTTCCAGGACTTATTATTGGGGGAGATGATTGGCAGTGCTTAAGAATTCCATAAGCTATACTATATTGAAGTAACCGAATGGAAAATCTAAGTGCAACTATTAGTTGCAATTCTGCTTTGTCCTTAAAAAATAATGACCTTATGTTATGGCACGTGTTTGGGACACCCAAATATTAAATATTCATGTCATCTTTTTCCTGAACTTTGCATGAATAAAAATTCTGGTTTTCATTGTAATAGTTGTGAACTAGCCAAACATTATCATATTCCATATCCTAAATTTGAATATAAACCATCTCGACCATTTGCTCTCATTTGCTCTCATACATAGTGATGTTTGGGGTCCATCCAGGATATCCAATAGAACCTAATCAAATTGATTTCTTTCATTGATGATTATACTCGTTTTTGTTGGGTTTGTTTGTTAAAAAAGAAGTATGAGGTTTCCTTTGTGTTTACCCAATTCCATACTATGATTACAAATCAATTTGCTACTAATATTCAAATTCTCCAAACTGACAATGGTACAGAATACTTTAGCCATGACATGAAGTCTTTCTTGAGTTCTAAAGCCATTTTGCACCAAAGTTCATGTAGTAATACCCCTTAGGAAAATAGAGTGTTAGAAAGGAAAAATAGACATATATTAGAAGTAGCTTATGCCTTAATGTTTGCATTAATTGTACCACAAAATTACTGGGGAGATGCTATTCTTATGGCTACTTAGCTTATAGATAAAATATCCAGCCGAGTCCACTCCACTTCAAAACGTAATAAAAATGTTGGTTCTGAAGCACTGCCTAAATCAAACCCGGTGATAGATCCTAAGTCCTCCACCAATATAAAATAGGTAACCAATAATGAAACTTCTGACTTAGATTTACCCATTGCTTTGAGAAAGCCTATTCGCTCCTGCACTTTGCATCTCATTAAAAGATTTATAATGCCTGTTCTCCCACTTATCATGCCTTTGCAACTAATCTTGATAGGATAAAGACACCTAATAATATCCATGAAGCTCTAAAAGATCCTAACTAGAAAGCATCAGTTATGGAAGAGATGAAAGCACTAGAGAAAAATGATATGTGGGAATTAGTGGATCTACCACTTGGAAAGCATTTGGTAGGCTGCAAGTAGGTGTTTACAGTGATGAATAAAGCTGATGGAACAATTGAACACTGTAAGGCTCATCTTGTTACAAAAGGGTTCACTCAAACATATGGAATGGACTTTAAAGAGACATTTGCTCTTGTAGCAAAATTGAATGCAATCTAAGTGTTGTTGTTGTTGGCTGTAAATCTTGATGGGCCTCTACAATAGTTCAACATCAAGAATGTGTTCCTAAATGGAGAATTAGTAGAAGTTTATATGTCTCTTCCTCCAGGATTTCAAGAACATAATCATATTTGCTGACTCAAGAAATCTTTATATGGTCTAAAACAATCTCCAAGGGCTTGGTTTGAGAGATTCACAGAAGTTTTGAAGAAAGAAGGTTATAAACAAGGTCACTCAGAGCACATAATGTTCATCAAACATAAAAGAGGAAGGAGAACCATTCTCATTGTGTATGTAGATGACATTGTTGTCACTAGGGATAATATTGTCGAAATAGAGAGGTTGAAGAATATGCTTGTTACAGAATTTGAAGTTAAGGACCTGGGGCAAGTGAGATACTTCTAGGGAATGGAGATTGCTAGATCTAATTAAGAGACCAATGTATCTCAGAGGAAGTATACTTTTGATGTCCTCATTGAAATCAGAATGCTAGGATGCAAGCCTTGTGATACTCTAATAGATCCCAAAGGAAAATTTGTAGAGGCTAGAGAACTAGTTAATAAAGAAGAATATCAGAAGCTAGTGGGAAAACTAATATACTTGTCCCATACAAGACCCAATATTGCTTTTGCAATTAGTGTAGTTAGTCAGTCTATGCATGCACCCAAGGAAGCTCATTTGGAAGTTGTATATAGAATCCTAAGGTATTTGAAGGGATCACCAGGAAAGGGTCTTTTGTTCAAAAAGGGACAACATGCTCATGTAAAGGTCTTTGCTAGTGGTGACTAGGCTAGCCCAACTGATGATAGGAGATCTACCAGTGGATATTATTGCACATTTGTTTGGGGGAATTTAGTGACATGGAGGAGTAAAAGACAAAATGTTGTTGCTCAAAGCAGTGCACAAGCAAAATGCAGAGCTTTTGCTGAAGGTATCTATGAAGGCTTGTGGCTCCAAAAGCTATTGGAGGAATTACATGTTGATATCAAAGTTCCTATGTAGCTATATTGTGATAACGTGGCTGCTATTAATATTTCCCTCAACCCTGTGCAACATGATCGAACAAAACATGGAGGTTCACAAGCATTTTATCCAAGAAAAGGTGGAAGAAGGGATCATTTGCTTGTTTTATATCTTGACCAAAGAACAGACAGCAGTTATACTTACAAAGGGTTTGCTATAACACACTTTTGAAGGGCTTATTGGCAAGTTGGACATGATGAACATCTATGATCCAACTTGAGGGGGAGTGTAGAAATATCCGGCTTTGATATCTTACTTTTATTGTAAATATTTGATGTTGATATGCTAAGTCATAGGATCAATTATGTAATTATTATGGTGATTCGGTATTTGTCAGGAAGATTCATTTTTGGGTGTCTATATTTGTTGCTTTCCTCCCCTTGTAAATCATCAATTCAGAATAAAACAATCTCTTTTCCACACTCTAAGGGGTAGATTATTTTCAAATCTTGAATTGGGAAAGGTATCACTCAATTTCTTGAGTGGTGTATCAAAAGAAAGGACCTTACTAGGCATTATGTTGATCAAATAGGTGGGAGTCAAAACTGCATCTCCCCATAGGTATTTGGGTACATTGGAAGTGAACATTAGGGCTTGGGCAACTTCTGGTATATGTCTATTTTTACTCTCAACTATTCAGTACCGTTGTAAGTATACCGTGTTTGGACATTGGTATTGAATTGGGTCATGATCATATTATGAAAATTAATGAACACATGATAGACTTCACTCTTTTCTTTTAATAAGTAGACCTAGCGAAGACGTGTATGGCCATCTATAAATGTCACAAACCATTTAGCATTGGTACGATTAGGAATTTCAGAGGGACCTCAAAGATCATTGTGTATTATAATAAAAAACTAGGTTGGCTTATAATGGGATTTTGGAAAAGATGTTCAGTGGTGTTTAGCAGGTTCACACACTTCACATTGAATATTATTAGGCCTTTTATCAGGACACAATGAGGGAAACAAATGACACAAATATTGAAAATTAGGGTGACCTATCCTCAAATGCCATAGCATCTAGTCATTACTCTTAGGGCTCGCTTAGTATATTTCCTCGAATGCAAGTTCCCAGGAAATATACTTCTTGGGAAATATATTTCCCAACAAGATTACATATAATTTGCTTGTTTCACTTTTTATTTCCTCAAAAGTTCAAGTTAATGTTTTAAATAAATATATTATATTATATTGTTAAAGACAAAAATATCATTTCTAATTTGAAAAATGGTTATGACGTTAGGGATATATTTGAAAAACAATTATAAAAAATTAAAAAAAGATTGGGAAGTAGAACTTACCAAGTTGAGGCTCAACATCCCGGGAAGTTTAGCTTCCCTCTCTTATTTTTCCCATACCAAGCGACCCCTTAAGTAAAGTGGTGGAACTATGGACAATGCTTGAACTATGACTACTCACAATGGTATTCTTGAAATAATAGTCTTTCACGTTCTTTAGCACCACCAATTGTCTTCTTTTCCTGAAATACACAATTTGAGGCAGGGAAGTTAACACAGCAGTTTGAGTCTTTAGTCAATTGACTAAGAGAGAAGATTACAAGCCAATCTTGGCACATGAAGTACAGATTTCAAGATAATAAAATCTGAAATTTTATGCTTCCTTTACATACCACTGGTACGAGAGACCTGTCAGAAATTTTAATCTTTAGATTGCTAGCACAAGGTGTGTAAGTAGAAAATAATTGATGAGTCCATCATATGATCAGATGCACTAGAATCTATAATCCAAATAATACTATCCCGGGATGTTTTTAAGGCTGGTGAGAAATTACCTTTCTGAGCTAATAATCCTGAAGATAGGTTTCAGATCATAAATATATTCATGTTGCTTAGAGACATTTTCAGATCACATCTTTTATTTTTGTTGCACCATAACATATCACATATAGGTCCTCATGAGAAATTTCTTGAAAAACCTTGTGACTTCCATGTGTCCCACAAAAAATTATTCCTATCATCACAAGCAGCTCGTGAATAATGAAGCAGACTACAGAAAAACAGATTTACCATCCCAAATATCGCGATCGTGAGATGATCTCTTTGCAAGTTCTGCATTGTTTGCTGATCATCCCCAACCTCTTCATTAGTTTCGAGCATGTTACAAACTTAATCAGACGTTTGGTTGGCAGCATTGCACACCCCTCTGTAATCGATCTCCACATACCCTTCAGTGTATTGGGTAAACGTAGGAATCTGGGCAAGATCCATATGGCTGCAAGTAGTAAAATGGTTTCGGCAAAACATACCTTGAGTTTTTCTGTCCATCTGGTTCATTCAGTTGAGACATATGATACGATCTCTTCCTGGACAGGTATGGCAACCCTTTGAAGCCATAGCTCACTATCATTGGAGCTCCAGCTTGGTGTGGGTTTGATGAGGAGTTCCTGTTGAAGCTAGAGCCCACCACTGAAGAAGCTCTAGCTCGACTTGGGCTTGACTCCTTCATATTTCCCCTATTTTCGAGGCTTCTGCTTCTTCGATGTTCAACAATTCTGGCCCAAACTCTGAACCATCTCTATTACCTTGTGGGCATTCGAAAGAGATCTTTTTCATTCATATATTATTCAAACTGTACAAGACCAACGCAGGGAATCTTGCACTAATGATAGCGAGATAATAGAACAGAAAAATAGTAAAATAATCCCTAAGAATATGCTACAGTAAAACAAAAGATATTTGCAATAAATGACTATATACTTTGTTGACCATACTCGTGAAGTGGTCTAGGTCTATAGTACGTTTCTTACTGTCTTTGTTTACAACTAAATTAGTATCAGCACAGGATATGATGGACATGTGGTTTGTCCCCACTTCAAGCCTTAAGGGCATTCATGTGACTTGGCATGTTAAAGATTACATTGAATGCTAATAATGGTCTTTCACTTAATAGTTTCAGCATTTAAGTTAAAATGAATATTAATTGTCACTAACATCTAGTAGTTGTTCAAGATATAGTGTGCATTCTGTAACAACTGACGTTTTTGACATCCCATGCAATAAATAGGAGAAGCTTGGAACCATGCTGGATAAGATGACTCGTGTTGAAAGCATGGTTTCTAAACTATGTTTGTTCTTGGAAATCAGTGAGGACATGCTTCAAATTGTTCGGGATGCTGCATCACTTGCTATGTCTGATCTAGCCACTGCTGTTGTCACTGAATTTACATCTCTTTCAGGAATAATGGGGCGTCACTATGCTCTTGAAGATGGATACTCAGAGCAGGTTGTTTATCCTGGGCTATTATTACTCTTTTGTTTGGTAATTGTTAGAGATGCATTTACTTCTGTATCTCAATTCCAGTCCATAGTATATGTTTGCTCCTTCGTAGTTGTGTTAATTAATTATAATTATATTTATACATAACCTTGCTTCTTTTCTTTCTTACCCCATACCTTGCAGATTGCAGATGCCTTGTTTGAGATCACGCTTCCTAGATTTTCTGGTGACATTCTTCCTGAAAGTGATGCTGGAATAGTTTTGGCTATTGCTGATAGGTAAAAATATTATTGTCATTCTTTTCCTGTCTGTTTTTAGTGATAATTCCACATTACAAGAGGTATGAAACTCATTGCTGCTAGAACAAATGGGTTGCGTGTAGGTTTTGCTTCATGGTTGAGCTTGAAGTAGTTAAAGATCTAATAATCTGTCTTGAATATCTTGAGTTTGCATTTATGATAATTAAGGACAAACGAAATATGGCTGACATTGAACATATTTAGAGAACCTTTTACTATGGTTTACTGTGTGGCCTTAGGCCTCCAGCGGTTGTGAATTTTTTATTTGCATTAATGTGCATGCAAGTTGAACATCCAGCATCACAAGATGAGATTTGTTTTAAAGTGATATTTGTACTTTTTTCTTGCTAGCATTGGCAAAGGCAATGGCTATTTTTGCATCAGCTATATATTCTCAATCTTTAGCAGTTTCTGTTTTTTGTAGAACTTTCTTACATCCATCTGGAATGAATCTGTCATATGCTTTTTTAAGCTGAAATGAATTGATACTTCCTCCAACAATGAAGTTCCGCACCCTTGCTTGATATGATGGTTGTCCTGCAGATTGGATAGCCTGGTCGGTTTATTTGCTGCTGGTTGTCAACCTAGTTCCACAAATGATCCATTTGGCCTACGGAGAATCTCATATGGTCTTGTAAGTATAACATAATTATTGTATATACCCTTTATAAGTTTTTGAAAGCCAAATACTTACTCTGATGACGCTGTTTTCCATTATCTAATTCAGGTACAGTTGTTGGTGGAAAAGAATAAAAACCTAGATTTTAAACTGGCTCTGGAACTTGCTGCAGATGTCCAACCCATTAAAGTTGATCCTCGTGTAATTGATGATGTAAGATAGAAGTCCTCTATTCTTTATTATAAATAAATTACATTATGTAATTTTTTACTTTTATTTGTGTAACAATTTTGACTTTTTATTATCTTATATTTTGGGCTCCCTGTAAATAGTTCTACTGAAATGTTAAGTTTCATAACAGTTGATCAGTTTATTTTATCAGTTTTCTCTTCCAACTTCCTCCCTTGTGGCCCAAAAAAAAAAAAAGTGCCTCCCTCCTTCTCTCTGTGTTTCTTCCTCTTTCTCATTCCTACACCCTTTTCCTGTTCTGAATCTGTTTGCTTAATAATTTACAATTAACTGTTAATAAATTGGGGTAACCTAATGTGTATTTTTTTAATAGCTACTATAAGTTGTATGCCATAAAGCAAGCGTAGGAGTGTGAGACAGAGTTAGGGTGACATGGAGAGAGAACAAGACTTGACTGTATATATCTAAGCTCTTTCGTGCATAGAGATTGAAAAACTGGAAATCTGTTATTATTAAAAATTTTCTCACCATTACATGTATATATGACACACACACACTGACAGAGCAAGATTCCAGTTTGAGACCCTTGTCTTTGTCGATAGATTTACCTTTTGTGTGTAATCGAAATCTGATTATTATGATTTTACCTTTAGGTACATCAATTTGTTACTCGGAGATTAGAGCAATACCTGGTATGTATTTGTTCATAAAAATAGTTATTTGCTTCATATTATCATTATTTACTTCAGAGTGGTCATTGTTTCTCTACATTCAACGTTTTGAGTGAAACCAATATTTAAAACTTAAAATGATTGCCATAATAATTGTGTATATCAATTCTTGTTTATATCTTTGTTGTTATAGCCATTGCAGTTCCACATTTCCTTCCATTTTGCTGGTTTTCTAGATACTAAGAAACTCCATTTCCCTGTTACCTAATGAGATTGGAAGTTCGTAATTGAAATTTCAAATTATATTTCTATTTGGGTTCTATCATCTTATTTATTTCGTTATTCCCTAATCTCCACAATTGTAATTTTGTCTTCCTGTTACCTAATGACTGAATTGCTTGATTTTATTTATATGAGCAAACCCATGTATACAAGTAGCAGGAGCCTCTCGACTTAATTACAAAAAGTTCTATCTTAATGGCTAATTACAATTCTAATCTCTACAATTAAGCTGATTGAGATTATACACTATCTACAGTACATGAAAGAATATTTACTTCCTAACTCTAACAATGATCAAGCTTGGCATGGAGGATATCAATTCAACAACTTGAGGGAGAGTGTTAGAAGTGTTAGAATTGTAAATAATGTAACTTTTTTGTTAGTTCACGATTCCATAATATCCCTAATTGTAATCATGTCTACTATAGTAGCCTTCCTTATCTATAAATACCTGTGTACTTAATTCAATGTAATGGAAGTAAGAATTCCAGACTTCTTGTCAGCCTCAAATGATCATCAGTCTTTGTAGAAAAGGAAAAAGTACAATTGCAGCCATACAAAGGTGCAGAAACATATCCAAAACCAGTATGCTTGAAATTTGTCATATTGATGGTTGATAGTGTAATAGTGTACAATTTGTATGGCCAACTAAAATGCTTTTTGAGCACTGATGATCATAGAACAAGTGCATTTTCACATATATTGCTTTCTGTTTCTGTGCATAAGTTCTTTCTGTTATGTTCCTGATAAATACATTCTCGGACACATCTGATGAGGTGAATTTTACTGTTATATCACATTTTTGTGACAGATTGAAAAGGGAGTAAATGCAGAAGTAATCCGTTCCATCCTTGCTGAGCGTGCAAACTTGCCCTGTCTAGCAGCAAGATCAGCATATAAGGTAATCTGAATTAGGGCAGATATTAAATGAGATTTGGGGAATCTATCATATTAATGTTTTTTCAGTATCTGTGCTCTTAGTCATGTTTCCCGTCCAGTGCCTGTTGCATTGAGTGATAAAAAAGAAAGCAAGCAAGAGACGAAGGTGGTTGTCAGCAGGGTCATTCATGAGTTGGTTGCCAACACTTAAAGTAAAGCTGGTAGTATCTGGCTCGCTGTGAGAAAGATAAATCAGCTTACAGACTAGTATTTGATGCGTCCCTTTGTCAACTAGTGTTGAATCTCCCTTTGAACCAACCTTATGACTAGGGTCCATTGGTATATTACCTAGCTTAGATCCCATCATGCCAATCTCTTTTAGTAAATCCAAGTCCTCTAGGATACCACAAATCCTCTACGAGACAAAGCAACCTCCATTCCCATAAAATATTATAAGTCAACCAAATATTTGACTTTGAATTTTTTGTTTGATACACCTTTCAAATGGGCTATATCCTTATCATCATTTCTTGTGATGATTATATCATCTACATAGACTATCAAAATAGTCATCTTATTAGTTGAGGACCCATTGATGAACAAAGTATGGTCGGTTGGCCCTTGCAAGTAGCCCCACTTTATGGCCTTGGTGAATCTCTCAAGCTAGGCTTGGGGAGATTGAGCTCATAGAGAGATTTTCTAAGTGTGCACACTAGATCATTATATTTATTTGCTTAGCTGGGAGGAGCTTCTATGTAAACTTCAAGATCACTATTTTGAAAAGCGTTTTTTAGGCCTTTGTCCTATGTTGAAAAATGTCATGAAAGTCAATTCCAGAGGTTTGTGTGAAACATTGCTTTCTATTTATTAATGCTTTCATTTGCCTTATACACTTCGCATTAAACTCCCACTTGCAAGCTACTAGTTGCTTGCCTTGTAATTTTTGGTACAGCAGCTAAATATCATTATTTTGCAAAGCATGGAATTCTTCATTCACAGCATCTCTATGTTTGGGATGTTTAAGATCCTCCTCTGTGCAACCAAGAATTTAAAGGTTGTCTATATTTGTAATGAGAGCCTTATAGCTCGAAGCCTCGTAGATTGCCTCTCACAGTAGACAAACCATGTAATAAGATGTTGGGTATTATTTGATCCCATTACAAAATTAGGGTAGAACTACACATACCTGAAGCTCCATGCTATTTCTTTTACTGACTCTAGATGTAGGGGCACATGTGGTGAGGTTTAGCTCACCAAGTGGAATCTAATTCTAGGTCTTCACAGCAGGGTCACCGTACTCCATGGCTTTTCTATCAAGACTGTTATACTGAAACAAGATCCAAATGTTCTGAAATGTGATGTGATGAAATGTTTCAAAAAACATTTAAAAACACAAAATGACCCTAAATAATACGAAAACATTTGCTGAAACATGCATTATATAAATTAGTCCAAGAACGTATGTGCATGCGTCTCTCTGTGTGTGTGCGTGTACACAATAAAGTTTATTCAGAGTATTGCATTAAGTGAACTATGATTATCTTTCAAGTCCACTTGCCCTCCCCTTCAGGTATTAAACATTCGGAAGGAGGGAAGAATTTCTCTAAATTGAAAAAGTTATTCAATTGACTGTGGGCGAGCAAGGTTTCTTAAATTAACTTTTGTGAGATATTTGTGATCCCACCACATTCTCATGATCTGAAAAATATCCCAATTATCTCAATTATTTAATTGGGTTTGTTTTACTCAGTCAACATCTAATTAATTAATCAAATAATTAATTAGATAATACTTAAACCCTTTCCACTTTAATTAGCCCATCGAGGGCTGACATATCACTAGGTCCAACAGATTCCCTTTCCGTAAGCAATAAGAAGATTAATATAGTTGACTTCTAGGGTTTTCAAATAAATTAGGGCTCAATGATAATGTACACTGAGACCCATTCTATTATTTTTAAATATAGTGATACAAGAGATATAATTAAATCTCTATCAAATCTATATCCGTCTAATAACAATATATCCTATGTCCTTATAATTAAGAATAGATATAACTACATAAATAATGCAAAGAATATTGCGCTGGGCTCTACTTATCTTGTCTCAACGCCCCTTCTCAAGCTAGTGGGTGTCTCACACACACCAAGTTTGTCTTGTAACAATCTGAATCTGGTATGAGTCAAAGGTTTAGTGAGGCAATCAGTAATTTGATCTGCTGTAGGTACATATTGAGTATCCAGCTGTTTAGCCAAGACTCTATCTCTCACATAGTGGACATCAAGTTCTATATGTTTGCTTCTAGCGTGATGTACTGGATTTGATGCTAAAGCTGCTGCACTCATACTATCACACCATATGATTGGTGCTTTAGAAATAGGAACGTTAACTTCTTCTAAAAGTGATTGAATCCAAGCCAACTCTGTTGCTAGACAGGCAAGTGCTCTATATTCTGCTTCTGTGCTTAATCTTGAGATAACTTTTTGTTTTCTAGAAGACCAAGATATTAGAGAATCACCAAGATATACACAATAACTAGCTACCGATTCGGCCCAATCTGCATCAGAGAATCCACATAACTCAACATACTCAGTTGGCTTCAAACGGATGCTGAAATCCAAGGTGCCTTTCAAGTATTGGAACACTCTTTTAACAGCCTTCTAGTGAACATCAGTGGGGCAGCTTAGGAATTGACTTAATTTATTTACTGTAAAGCTGATATCTGGCCGAGTGTTAGTTAAGTACTGTAGAGCTCCATCAGCACTCCTGTAGATAGATGGATGTTGTTGTGAAGTACCATCCATAATAGACAATGATTGGCAAACCATAGGTGTGGGACACGAACAGGCCTTTTGCATCCGATATTTGTCAAATTGACTGACAACATATTTCTTCTGATTTAAATAGAGACCAATGTTGTCCCTGTGAGCATGAATTCCAAGACAATAACTGAGTGGCCCAAGATCTTTCAACTTGAACAGTGAACTAAGCCTAGTTATGAGAGATTTCAGCCCCTGAGTATCATTCCCTGTGATTATATCATCTACAAGATAAGAACAAAGAAAACAGCATTATTGGTCTTCAAGAAGAATAGTGAAATGTCGCTTTTGGAGTTGCTAAAGCCCCATCAAGTTAAGGTATCTTTTAGCTTTTCATACCAAGCTCATGGAGCTTGTTTTAAGCCATACAAAGCCTTCTCAAGCTTACAGATGTGTTGTGGCCACTAAGGATCTTCAATGCCTTCTGGTTGTCTCATAAAGACATTTTCATGAAGTGTTCCATTAAGAAAAGCATTATTGAAATCTAGCTGTCTGATTTCCCAGTCACACTGCACTGCAATAGATAAGATAATTCTCAAAGTTGCTGCTTTTAACATCGGACTAAAAGTCCCCTCTTAATCTATACCTAGGTCCTGCTAAAAACCTTTTGCCACTAATCTGGCCTTGTGTTGTTCAATTGTTCCATCTGGCTTGTATTTGAGTTTAAACACCCATTTGCAATCCACAATGTTTTCTTGACCAGTATAAGGCACTAGATACCAAGTATCGTTTGCTGTTTAAGCTTCAAATTCACTTTTTATCACCTCCTTCCACTCTTTGGACTTCAAAGCCTCTGTTACACTTTGCGGTTCTTGATTACTATTGAAATTTGTTGTGGTCACAAGTGCATGTTGCTGGTTTCTGGCCAAGAGAGTTTTACTTCTGGTCATCATAGGATGTCTTGATTGAGAGGAGCCAGATGTGGTCTCATTAGAGTTCGGTTTTCCAGAACCTGAATTAGAGGATTGTTCATAATTGAAACTTGGTTTTTCCAGAGTTGTTTCAGCAGGAAGTGTGGACCGGTCAGGGGTTTTTGTTGCTGCAACTGACTGACTCTAATGTTCAGAATTTGTGGTATTATCAACGGCTTGCTGATCTGAAGATATTGGATGATTTTCTAAGAGGCACATTTGATGATGACAAAACACCAGTTTTGCTTCTCCGTTGATAAGTTCTGAAGATTGGAGGCTGAGATGAATAATGGCATTTTAGCATTAGCTAGCAATGTTAAGCCCCATTTCAACAATATCTCTATGCTTCCGTTCGGCTCTCCCATTTTGTTGGGATGTGTACGGACATGAATGCCTAATAGCCCATTTGGTTCAATTACTGGAGAGTTAGGTGATGTTATGGGAAGGGTGTGAGGGGATGATGATTACATATGAGTTTTAAATGAGTTTGTTTGGTATGTCAAGGGGATTAGGGAAATAAATTTATTTTTTATATTTAATTAAATACAAATAAATGAGAAAAGTCTAAAATGCCCCTAGATTAAAAAAACCCTTGTCTTCTTCCTTCCTCACCGGCAACACTCCCCCAATCGGCAGCACCTCACCTCCCACCACAACCACCGGCAGTATTCCTCCTTTCTTCCATCCTTAAAAATATACAGATCTCAGTACAAAATACCAATCAAAATCAAAGAAGAAGAAGAACCATGGTGGTTGACGGAGTACGTGAGATGGAGGATGAAGCTTCAAACTCAGTAACATCAGATTTGATGGTAGACAAGGACGATGAACATTGTGATGATGATGAACAACACGATCGGACCCCAGATTTGGTAGTAGATGATGACGCCAGAGCTTTGAACTCGGTGACACCAAAGCTGTGAACTCAAACAAGGATAGATGACGTCTAATGGAAGACAAGGATGGAAGATGGTAGACGGAGGATGAGGACAGACGACGGCGGATGGACATTGAGGACAAACGATGAGGATGGACAATGACATTGGCAGTGAGAAAGAAGAGGAAGAAGGTCAAAGGTGGAAGAAGGACAAATGGGTGTGGGTGTCAGTAAGGGTATTAAAGTCTGTTGACTTCCCTTCACAGCCTGGTGATCCTCTTCCCCTAACAAAATCAGCGTGATCATCATTACCTAAATTGAGGTAATGCCCATTACTTAGGTGATCATCATTACCTCAATTTTGTCCAACCAAACACTCTGTGATGTGAAGTAATGTTCATTGCCTCACATAGAGGGGTATGTGAGTGAACCAAACACGTCATAAAGATTATACTAGATTCATTCACCAAGTCTGTGAAACTTGTGTACTCGCCACCCCAATCACTTTGTAGTATTTTTATTTTTGTATTAAATTGATTTTCAGCCTGGATCTTAAAAATTTTAAAAGCATTCAGCGTTTCATCTTTATGCTTTAATGGATACAACCTTGTGTACCTACTGTAATCATCCACAAACAGCACAAAATTGGAAGCCACTTGTTGAAACAATAGGGGATGGTCCCAATAAATCTGTATGAACTAATTCAAGAGGCTGAGTAGCATGTGAATCAGAAAGCTTAAATAGTAAAGCATGCATTTTCCCAAATTGGCAAGAATCACAAAAACTAATTTCTTTATTGGAACCATAATTTAAATCACAACTTTGTAAAGCTAAACCTAAGACTTTATTAGAGGGATGCCCAAGTCTGCAATGCCACTTCTGAACTTCAGATTCTGATGAGACCCGACCCTCCATGCAGTAGCAGTCAATGACATGGCTTTATTTCCTGAATCCTTCAGTTTTGCTACTCTGTAGTAACCATCATTCACTCCTCCTTGCAAAAGAATCCATCCAGTTCTTCTGTCCTTTACACAATATCCATCAGAAGCAAAAATCACAAGAGCATCATGGCCAACTGTCATCTTATAAACACTGAACAAATCCTTTGAAATTTCAAAGGCATATAAAACTATTTTAATATTAAGAACCATTCAATTGATTAACTCCACCAGTTCCTACTCTATAAGCTTCAATTTGATCACCATTACCAACTGTAATTGTAATCTTACCATTGGTGGACATGGTTCTATCCAGTTGAGTAGAATCAGCAGTGACGTGGTTGTTTGTACCAATATCAAGATACTAGGCTTCATCAGCAACAGTATTTAGGGTGGTGATTACGGCCATTCTATTTCCAGAATTGGGTCCACTTCCTTTCTGATTGGAAACAATGCCTTGCTGAGAAGTCTGAAAATTTCTATCGAACCTGTAAAAACAAATATTTGCCATATGGCTAGCATGGTTACAGACTTGATATATAACCTTTCTACCTCTACCTGTCCTTCCTATACCTCATCCACGGCCACCTCTTGGACTGAAATTTCCCCTAGAACCCCAAACACTTTCTCGAAAATCAGATTGAGCCAGATTAGCAGAAATTGACAGTTTGGACAACTTATTCAATTGTTCAAGATGTGACTGTAATTCCACCCAGGTGAGATTAGCTTTGTCTGCTGATTGCACTATGGCAATATTGTACTCGGCATCAAGTTCTGAAAGAACCTGCAAAATCAAGTCAGATAGAGGTATAGGGTTGCTAGCAACGTCTAAATTGTCATTTTTGTCAAGTATTCTTCCATGGTCATAGAATTTTTCCTGGGTCTCTGAAACTGAGCTTAGCATTGTTATGTGTGCTTTGGATTGAGCACGGAACAATTCCTATGTTACCTTCCATAATTTGCAAGAGGATGCACAATGTATTTTTTTTTTTTATGAAGGCTTTATTAATCGATCAACAATTACAAAGAAAGCTGCTAATCCTCATAAATGATGCAGCGAGAGGAAGAAAGGATGCACAATGTATAAGCTGACTGGCAACTTCCACAGCCTTTGAGTTACGAAGCTATCCAAGAAGCAACTGATCTGTTGCAATCCAGTCTGCATATACTGGATTAAGTTTTGTTTTAGTACCTTCAACAAGCATCTTTGGAGGATATGGTATTGAGCCATCAAGAAACCTGGCAAGCTTGTTGCCTGCTATGATTGGAAAAACCAGCAACTACCACAGTAAGAAGTTCGTTCTCTCCAACTTGACAGAAATGGACTAAGAGAGAGATGAAGAGAAAAGCATTGGCTTAGCAATACTCGTGGTGTCAGGAACAATGGAGGAGGAGGAATCTGTCTTGTTTGACATGATGAAAAGGGAGCAACATGCACCTGTGAAACAAAGGCAGAAGTATGCAACTGAGATGGTAAAGGCAGCGAACAGACAACTGTAGGAGGGATAGAGATGATCGGTGACAACTATAGAAGGGACAGAGATTACTGGTGAAGACAGGACTAGGGACGAACAGCTGATTTACGAACGTCTGAGAGCTCTGCGCAGCAAGAAACGACTAAGATTGATGGAGAAGGAGAGATTGTGTGATGGAGGACGGTGGCTGAGGATGGCACTACGGAGGACTGCGGCTGTAGGCGGTGCGACGGAGGACCGTGGTGGCTGGGTTGTTTATCAGCAGTGGCTAACCTATAGGTTCTGGTACCAAGTTGACTTTTAGGGTTTTCAGAGAAATTAGGACTCAATGATAATGTACACTGAGACCCATTCTATTATTTATAAACATGGTGATACGAGAGATATAATCAAATCTAAATCTAAATCTATCTAATAATAATATATCCTATGTCCTTATAATTAAGAATAGATATAACTACATAAATAATACAAAAGAGTATTGGGCTGGGCTCTACTTGTCTCAACAAAGATTAAGAGCTAAACTCAATTCATTTGAGGATGCATAATAGAAATGCCTCATGAATCTGGGTCAGTTTGGCAATGACCTATCTCCCTAAGACGTAAACTTTGGGCTGCTTGTTTTCATTCTGAATCTGCATTAGGGTGTCTGATTCAGCCACTGGTTGAGGTGGTAAATTTTCATAGTGAAGAGAAAATCAGCGTGATTTAGGCAGTGCGATAGGTTTATGTTTAGAGAAAACCAGTCAAAAATGGGCTAAATTCTGCACCTGATTATCAATTTTCAATTAGTAAAGTATTTTCAAAGGTTACATTATTAAGATGTAAAATTTTTTTTGTAGACAGATTGTCGCATTTGTGCCCCTTACATTGAGTAGAGTTCCCTAAAATCAAGATTTTGACAGATTTAGGATCAAGTTTACTATTTTATCGTGAGGGATAGCATTATTTTAGGATCTTAGTTGTCTTTACTCCTTGTAGTTAGTTCCTCCATAAAATATATAACATTGTTTTAGTTATTTTTGTTAAGTTGTAGTACCTTCTAGGAGCATCTTTTCTATTTTCTTTTTTGTTCTTGGACAGTTCTATTTTCTCATATTGATGGCTGACAATGGTTGTTGTAGATGGAAGAACTATCAAGAGGCGTGCTTTTCTCAAAAGTTGTTGAAGCATATTCTAGACCCACTAGAATTGTCCGTGGGAAGGAAGAATTTAATATTAAGGTTTTTATTTTTTCCATTAAGTAGTAGATAGTAGATTTATTGAGGCAGCCAGATTATAAATTAATTTTATCAAAAATATTATGCATTACTAAAAGTTAATGTGGAATATTCTAGAAATTGTGCATAAACCATGAAACAAAAGTTAAAGGCAGTATAACAAGAAAATATGGCAATAGTCATAATTCCTCAGAATATGATATTTCGTATTAGCTGAACCATAAGTGATGAAAGGATACAATGTATTTGTGTAAACCTAACAATGATAGTAGCAAATGATTTTTTTTTTTTTCAATGACCTTTTGTGGCTGATTGATAAGTTTGTACTCACTATTAGTTCGTAATTATTTATCATTCAAGTGACTGCTGCATAATGTAGGATTGGCGATAATCTTTCAATTGCATGTCTTCTAATACTAATGGTATATCTCACTGCACTAAAATTTTCTGATTAGGTGGATGACGCTGCCTTTGAAACAGAAGAAGAGAGAGGTTTATGGAGCACTTTTCTGTCAGTTAAAAATAGAATTAATCCAGGTATTATTGATGTTTCTCATGTTCTGTATTTTTTTGTCAGCTTAAATCACTGCCGTATATATATATATATATTTAAGTTCTTAGTGTTTCTCAAACTGGTTTTGCTTTTTTTTCTTTTTTGGTTAACATGGTTTGCTATTGTTTTCATGTAATTTGATTAGTTTTTTATTTATAGAAATTGGAATTTGTTATGAATTTTATTAATCAGCCTTAATATTGAAATTTACTTCATTCTATAGGTGCTGAGATCGATAGTTTTTTTGAAGTTTCATCTGAATTGATACAGCCACTTGAGGATTTCTTCAACCATGTCTTTGTAATGGTGGTATGTTATCTTTACTTTTCAATATATCATCATATTTTAAGACCTAGTTCAGTTTTAGAAGTGTCTTGTAGTAATGCTGACTGCCAATATTGGACAATTGTTTTAGTAGTCTTTCCTTTGGAATTAAAAGAAGGGAACTGATCATAAACCTAGTCTAGAAGTAATAAATTCCTACCATATTTAAGGTCATCAGAACTCGGCATTGAACTAGCCTCAACCCTGTTCACTTAAACAGTGATTTCAAATCAATATATCAATATATATATTAAAACTCTAGAAAGCTGCATTATTTACTAGTTATTAATAGTGCAGCTCTTCTCATAAAGACTTTGTTTACAACAGTTATGTCAATGAATACTAAAGGGACAGTAATATAATTCTGTTCATCTGTTTTATTTTTATATAATATATTGACACGTCTTTTGGTCCTATTTTTAAGACCCTTTTTATTGAATTACATTGATTAAAAAAAGTAATTAAAATTAGTTATGGTCTTTATTTTTTTCAAATATTATCACAACATTCCAAAATTATCATTAATTAAAGTCATCAAAATTAGCTTTCTTGTTCAATACATGAAAGAGAATGTCAAAAGCCATACTTCCAATACAATAATTATAAAGGGCGTATTTGGAAAAATTAGTAAATGCTTCACTCATTTTAGAAGGAGCCTTATATTAAATATCACACAAAGCTTCTAAATGGATTTTTATAATTAGGACCGGAGGGAGTATGTTGATTGAATCTTAAGTAACATGGAAATGCCACGTTGCTGTAGTGGCATAGGGGAAAGGTACGATAATAATTTGTAGTTAGTTATTCACGACGTCCGTGGTGCTTTTGAGGATTTGGCAATGTAGAGTCTAAAACTACTATAGTATCTTAAAGCAAGCGAGGCTCGGATTATAAAATTATGGTTTCATTATTGTTTTATTGTACATTTGTTTTGCTTTCTAGTATCGTAATAGACCTTTTAGGGTCTGCCATTGTTGTTTATATTATTATAAGCACATCATATCTGTTGAATGCTTATCATAAATCTCAGCGTCTTAGCCTCTTAATTGTCTGCTCTTTGACCTTTTTTTTAAATGACCTATTTTAATATGGTTTATTTTCTTAGCTGATTTTATGGGATTCTAGTCACAAACTTGCTGTGATAGCCTCTATTGGTATTCTTTCATTTCAATCAAATAAATCAAGCTATTCTATGCATTCCTTATTCTAAAAATCTACAGCCATTAATATTTTTTAGTTTGGTTTGATAATGGTCAAATATTCTGGGAAATACATGAAAAAGGTTCCCTAATTTCCATGTCTTCTTGTAGGATGATGATAACATCAGAAAGAACAGGCTATCTATGCTTAAAGCAATTGCTGAACTCCCTAAAGGAATAGCAGACCTTACAGTCTTACCTGGATTTTAAGGGTCAGCAACAGATCATTTATTTGAAGAGGATAGAAGATAGACCACCTTTTGGAGGTTCCAAAGGCCTTAGAAAAGTGGTTTTCTTCTTCCTATTTCATTTTGCTGTTCTATCTGTACAGATGTGTACCTAAAGCATTATTGTTGCGAAAAGCGAAAGGGAAGCTTGGTCTCTACGAATTTTGTAGCTTTTTTCTGCATCATGTAATTTATATGTTCTATTATTTATTCATCAATTAAAATTTTTCAGATCAGATTTAAATGGATCATATTTATTAATTTATGTTTAATTTTAATATTCCAATTATATTTTCTTAAAATATTATATTGGAATCTTTAGATTTGATTTGAATAGCTCACAGACCAAAGAGTTGTAGATGAATGAGAAGTCAGATTAGTCTTTTTTCTTTCCAAATTAGACTAGACGGGCCTATGCATTGTATGAAATTTGAGGAATGTACCAAATTGTTTATTGCTTGTCTATTACAAAGAAAAGTGTAGTAAGCTACATCTTAATTGATTACTGCTTTAGAATCCGAAATCATGTCACTATTAAGATGCTGAGAAGGGAGCAAAGAGCCGAAAGAATATGAATTTGCTTGCTCTATTTGATTCCCAAAGATCTGAAGTAGAGGGTGAGCGTTTTCGATTCTCTCGAGTGAGGAAACCGGCTTGGATTTTCTCAACCTCTTTTGAACAAAGTGACCCAGCGGCCAATTTGACAAGACAGAATTAATCACAAGGGAAGTTGACGGTAAAATATGAGAAATACGAGAGGAGTGTTGAGCATCTCTCTTAAATTGAACCTTAATATGAATTTGCTTGCTCTATTTGATTCCCAAAGATCTTGCGAAGTGGAGGGAGAGCGTTTTCAATTCTCTCGAGTGAGGAAACCAACTTTGATTTTGCTCAACCTCTTTCAAAACAAAGTGACCTAGCGGCCATTTTGATGAGACAGAATTAATCACAACGGAAGCTAACGGCAAAATATGAGCAATACGAGAGCGTTGAGCATCTCTCTTAAATTGAACCCTCATACGTGTTTGGCTATGTCTAAGGGTGGAAATAAGACAAGTCAAACTTATATTGTAAGCCTAAAGTCTAAGTCTAGCTTGTTGATGTGTATAAGACTTATTTTTTAGACTCAAACTTAAGTCTATAAAATGCCTAACTTAATTTGAAGACTATTTAAAAATCTACTAAAAGTAGACATTCAAATAGATTTGAGGAGCTAGCCCTTATAGTCTTGAAATAGTCCTTCATAAACATTTTTTTTATAAAAGGACAATATATTAATTAGAAAAGCTTATAATTAGTCATTGACAATCACAAAAGGATCTAAAAAGACATGCATTATAGGAAACAAAAATGGAAATATTAAACTTGCTAAAAAATAAGGGAATGTCTTCGGTAAGGCCATAGAAATGACTGCAACATGAGAAGCAAGGCTATTGTCAAAACTTGAAATCAAGAACAAAGCATTTCTGAGGACGGCCTTAAGGCCACAGTATGAACATTTCTTCTCAATACCACCAACATTGTTCAAAGATAAATTCTTCATCACATGATTATAAATAATGCGAAAAAAAGTACTACATGCTATTACTATTTATAATCTATTAAAATATATTATGTATTTTCACCTCTAAAAACTTTAAACGAATTCACAAACACAACTCGTACATAAACAAAATTAATTCCAAGCTAGAGAAATAGTAATAGTCCGGTTGAGTTTCAAATCCTGATACAATTCCATCATGTGCATATGATGCAGGAAGAACTCCGTGGACAGCTTTATCAGCCTATATTGGACCCAAAACACAAAATAACAAATAGTAGTTGATGATTAGTGCTAATTCACAAAACACCACAATATAATCGTAAATTACAAATAACATAATACGCCTACCAATAGGTTATGGCTTGGCTTATTTATTTAAACAGATTAGACCGTACCTTAAACAGATTGGCTGAACGCCACTTTATAAGGGAATGGTCTATTTTTAATTTACCTCTAATGATCACGTACTTGAAAAGTTAAGGGAAAAAAATTGTAACGTAGGAGAGGGACCCACCCAAGAAAAATGAAGCCTAACTTGGGCATTTCATTGGTTGATGGGGAAGGGTAAGGCGTGCCATCCATGTTGCGCCTCTTGTTTGCATATTGTGACTTTTCTAGTACGGAATTATATTTTTATATGATATATTATACTTTTTGTTATAGGGAGTTCATGGCTGATATGAGCCAAATTTGACCTCTTCTCTAGCCCAATGAAAACTTGGGCAACCCAGGTCAAGATAGACTAAGGTGGTATCAAATTTTGTATGTAAAACATTAAAAATTAAAAATTAACTTTATTTATTATTAAAATATATAATTATTTATATTTAAAAGTAGATTTTTTTAAAAAATAATGTTAGAATAAAAAAATGACCTTTTTAAAAATTATGAATACTTATAATTATACATTATTCTTACATAATATTAAGTTAATAAATTAATTTAAAATTTTAAATAAAATTAGAACATTAATATCTTAAAAAGTTTTTCATGATAATCATGTAGTAAATGTATTATATAAAATACATAAAAAAATAATATATCCTACAAAATCAATTAATATGCATAAAACAATAGAAAAAAAATTATATATATAAATATACCACAGGTCGGGTTGGGCCAATAACACTTAAGATGAAACCCAATTCAACCTAAAAATTGTCCTATCTCGATTGGCTTGATAAACCAAATTGGACCAAACCATGTTGCACACCCTCATTTTTTCATATCAATAAGTAGCACCATGGTGGTTGGGGTCTCCTGCCACTATAAGTATGTGCAAATGGACAAGGCCTCAAAGCTCCTTTTTAATAGGGATAATGGACCTTTTGGTCCTCAAAGTTTTCCCTAATTTTCATATTGGTTCCTATAATTTATTTATCAAATAACTTCTTATAGTTTTATACCATTAAAGAGTTGGTCCCTAATATTTCAAAAACTCCATTTTAATCCTTATGTTATCTAGGTTGTCATTAACACTATTAAAAATAAGATGATATAGCTAACAATTAGCATACTTGGATCATCACATAGATAATTAAGGTTAACTAGACTATATTTTTTTTTTCAAAAACACAAACATCCACTAATGATTTTAATTTTTATTGTTATATCCTTGCATTTTTGAAAAATAATAGTCCTACCAGTCTTGTTATAAATCCCTCTATAGGTTAAAGCAATCTGGGCATATGTGGTACAATCGCTTTGGTGAATATTTGCTCAAGGAAGGGTATAAGAATGATTCTATTTGTCCATGTATCTTTATGAAAAAATCTGGAAATGAATATGCTATAATTGTAGTTTATGTTGATGACATAAATATAACTGGAACTCCTGTAGATCTCACAAAAGCTGTGAATTGCTTGAAACAAGAATTTGAGATGAAAGATTTAGGAAGAACAAATTTTTCCTTGGATTACAAATTGAATATTTAAATGAAGATATTTTTATGTATCAAAAAGCATATATAAAAAGAGTTCTAAAATGATTTTATATAGACAAATCATATCCTTTGAGCACTCTAATGGTTGTTAGATCTTCGGATGAGGACAAAAATCCTTTTAGACCTCAAGAAAAGGATGAAGAACTACTTGGTCCATAAGTACCATATCTTAGTGCAATTGGGGCATTGATGTATCTCGCCAATCATACACAACCAGATTTATCATTTTCTGTTAACCAATTGGCAAGATATAGTTCTTCACCAACCCAAAGGTATTGGAATGGAGTCAAACATATCCTACACTACATAAGAGGTACTATAGATATGGGTTTATTATATTCTAACAAAACCAAGCTGGATTTAGTTGGTTATGCAGATGCTGGATTTAGTTGGTTATGCAGATGCTGGATTTAGGTCTGATCCCCACAATAGTCAATCTCAAACAGACTACTTGTTTACTTATGGTGGTATAGCTATTTCATGGTAATCCATGAAGCAAACTAATGCAGCCACATCATCTAATCATGTGGAAATTATAGCGATACATGAAGCAAGCCGAGAATGTGTTTGGTTAAGATCCATAATCCATCACATACAAAGCACTTGTGGTCTGTCTTCTAGAACAATGATCCTGACAATCATTTGTAAAGATAATGTTGTACTATTTTTCCCTACTACAACGCATAATATTTTGATAATGGATGTACAAAGGGGAGTGTAAGGAAGATAATGTTGCATGTGTTGCATAGTTGAAGGAAGGATACATCAAAGGAGACAGAACAAAGCACATCTCACCAAAATTCTTCTTTAAACACGATCTTAAGAAAAATGGAGAAATCAAAATTCAACAAGTTCGTTCCAATGATAATTTGGTAGATTTATTGGTCAAATCTCTTCCCTACTACAACATTTGAGAAGCTTGTTTTTAGCAATGGAATTCGCAGACTTAGAACTATCAACTAATATCATCTTAAGGGAGAATTTATATACACTGTACTATTTTTCCCTTGACCATTATTTTTCCATTAGGTTTTTCATGGCAAGGTTTTTGATGAGGCAATGTCATGAACATATTATGTACTCTTTTTCCTTCACTAGGGTTTTGTCCTCCTGGGTTTTCCCTGGTAAGGTTTTAATGACGCATAATATTTTGAAATGGATATACAAAGGGGAGTGTTATGAATAATAGATTATGACAGTTATCCATTATCCTACTATATCTTTAGTTATCCCAAAATATCTCATATTATCTTTATTATTATTATTTTGTGGATTTTCAGTTGTAAATATGTGCATGTAAATAGAAAATACATTAGTTGTATTTTACACACATCAATCAATTAGAAAGCTCCCTCTCTTCTCTCACTCTCTCCTTCTACTTTTCTCTCTTCTCTTCTTCATTATTTCATAACACTTTATCCTTTTTTAATATTATCATATAAAAATAGACTGCATTGACATTATTAGTAATTTACTCCTTTAAACTACAAATGATTTTCAACCAAAAAAAATGTTTATGTATGAGTGCACGAGATTGCTACTAATTATATTGAAACTAATATTAAAAAACACCCATTTAATTGTGTTTTTAGATTTGGACAACATTGCAATTTGAGGCAAATATAAAAAGGAGGTGCAATTACCCTACGAAATTTTATTTCATAATCTTGAATTATAGCAGATGTTTATAAGCTGGCATTGCCACTAAAGCCCCATCTAGTAGCAACTAAGAAAAAGGAATACTTTTTTTACACAAGAATCAAAATGTATAATATTATCTATTATACCTCTCATATCATTACTAAACAATAATTTTTATTATTCTCTCTTTCAAAATTTCTCTCTACCATGGGAGCCTTCCTTCTCATATGCGTGCAAGTTTCTTTCCTAGCATCTCCCTCCCTGGTGACTGCTGGTGGGGGAGGGTTTGAGCTTGTGCTGCAAGATCAACTTTCCTTTCTTTACCCTACTTTGTCTTGGTGTGGCAGTGGCAATTGGTGGTAGATCTGTGGTTTTAAATCTGTACCTTGAGGTTATTATGTCCCTTTAAATTTCACATAATGTTTGGTACAGATTTGGAACAAGAAATGGTGATGTAATTATGTTATGGAATTTATATTGCTAAGTAATGATGGATAAAAACACTCATTTCACACCCTGTTAGTGAAGTGACCACTATTTGGACGAAACAGAGTATGATGTATAAGTTTATGTATTCCTGAAAGGGCACCTAAATTGGATAAGTATATGATTTATTATAAATTTTCAAAGTTGGTGCCAAAAAGCTGAAAAATAGGGGAATGATCAAATGAACAGTAAAATTCATAGAATTTATTGTACAAATGGCATGCTCAAAACTCTATTTCTTACTTTTCCCATGCAGATAAGATTTTAAGTTATTTTTAGAAACTTGAATTACTCTTATACAATTTTGCTAAAATTAGTTATAAATTTTCAAAATTCGGTTGGGAAAATGGCATTATCAAATGAATAGTACCATCGAAAAAGAAAATTTTTTGTTTTAGTTCTTTAAGTGATTTAAGCTTCTAATCATGATTAAATGGATTTTAAATGAGAGTTAATGCATGGGAATTGAGGTTTAAAGGTAAGGTGTTACAAAATCCATTAGTTTTTTCCCTATAGCTTCATTAGAGTACTTAAATTTTGCATGTTGTTAATGTATCTTATCTTTGAGCATCTGATCAAAATTAAATGTGTAATGTAACATCCCTAAAAGCTAAATAACTAAAAATGTATAAGAAATTTGTAAAAATAAATAGACACCGTTTTACGTGAAATAGACAAAGAGATCATTTTTCTCGATTAGATACAAATGGAAAACTATGTTTTTGCCCCAAAAATTAAGGTAATTACATTTTTCCCAAAAGAGTTAAAAAAATACTAGAAGGGTTTTGCAAAGACCTTGGGGGAAAATTACAGTTAATGACCCAAAAAAATAAAAATTATAATTTTGCTCGGATAGGGGTAATTTTGTAAATATACAAAATTACTGTCAAGACAAAGCTCTCAACAAGACGAGTGCAATGGTATATGGCACTGAGGTTAATTGATTAAGAATGAAGAAATAATCAATATTGAAGTTTAAAAAGTAACTTTGTGCTAGAAATGTTGCTTTTAGATTTGTAAAAAGAAAAAAGACAAATAGTAAAGCAATTGGGCAATACAAAAAGAGTTTCTAGGTGAGAGGATAATAAAGTAATCCCAAATACAAGTTTACTTTAATTCTATACTTATAAAGTGATTTTATACTGCAAAAAGTAACTTTACCAGCTTAAGTATAAAGTAACTGATATAGGGTATTACAGGATCAAGAAAAATATGCATTATTTTAGCAAAATATCCTTTCTCTTGGGCATGTAAGACAGCAGCCATATGCGTAAATGGATTATACAATTAATTTATAGAAGACTTAGTGAAGAAGTTTGCTTAATGCAGAAGTATTTGGTAATCAAGTAATTAGAAAAAGTAATTAACATGCTTTATATACTCCCTCATTTATTTGGCCTAAGCATTTGGCAAGAAAAGATAAAGGAAGGGTTTGTAAAGTGGAGGGAAAGGAAAGGCTATGTGAGGTAGAGAAAAAAGAAGAAAAGGAAGAAAGAAAATCCAAGGAAAATGGTAAGTTTGCTAATTTGCAATCTTCAAGTATTCTACCATAGTTTCTTGGTAGTTTGAGCTAGTTTCCTTGAAATTTCTCCTCCTTTACTTGCTGTCCAATGTTGATCTAAGCATGACAATAAGAGGGAAGGAGTTTTTGGACCATAAATTGATGAGAAAGCATGAAAAAATGTAAGAAAGACAAGTTTTAGTGAGCATTGAAGCAAGTTTTTGAAAAACTAATTCTTCCCTCTAAGACCTAATTTTCAGCCAGCATATAAGTATAATAAGGAGTGAGATTTTCTCAAATTTCATGTTAAAAATGGTTTCTCCATGGTAGAAAACCTTTAAAACAAATGTTAAATCAAGAGAAACATTAAAATAGATAAGTTGAATTTTTAAGGGTTTTCTAGGATTTCATGGATGTATATTGGCTTATACCATGAAATCAGTGGTTTAATCAAGTATTTAATGATGTTTAGGGACTTGAAGATGCTTAAGAGAGCAAGTGAAATCATTGGTTTTAAGTGGAACGACAAGTGGTATTTCCAGATGTAGTTAAGTCCTTTTGTGTTATGTTTAATATAATGTAAGTTTTGATGATGACAAATATAAAGTAATAAGGAATAAATGCATCATATTTGTCTAACATATATATTGTTTCTAAAAGAAATAAAATGTACATTATTATGTGTTTAGTTGTGTTTATAATGCATATATCATGCTATACACTAATATATCCATTGTGCTTTTATACTTTATAATACAAGTTAGATATATAAATTAAACTTAGCTTGTAAGTGTAATACATTAAATGTATGATTATCTAAGAAGGAAGAGTGAGTATTGGAATAAAGAAAGGAAAATCAACATCATGTCTCACTTAAAGAAAAAGAAGAGAAAGAATGCTCAAAGAATAGAAGATCAGAAGAGAGCATACCAAGAATAGGGATCACCAAGTCAAAGTAGAGCTTAACTTTTAAAAACCTAATTATTAGATATATTTTATTTTCACTGAGGTCTTGTGGTGGTTTAATTTTTGAAATTTATTTAATCTTATCACCATATGTCTTAAATGAGTTAAATTAAGTAAATCTGAATATTAGCATGAGTTTAAACTTGTTAGATTTGAACATTCTAGGCTAATAGATGAAGTTTGCTTATGATTCATGTTTATTTTATGCAAAATTTGCACTTTGCTTATTGAAATTTGAAGTTACTGAGTTTTTATCTTTGATAGACAAATTTTGATTATGAAATTTGAATTTCAAATTAACCATTGTTAGTGAAAGTGTGCAAAATTTGCATGATTTTGTTGAAATTCAATTATTAGTGAAGTTTAAAGTGAGTTCAAAGTCACAATCTCTGACAGACGATCTTTGAGCTTCAAAGTGAGAATTTCGAAGTGAAAAATTTTGTATCATGTTGAACATACCTCTAATAGATAAATTTCAATCTATGAAATTTGAATTTCGGTCTATGAAATTCAAAATTTGGTCTCTAAAGTGTATTGTGAAAACTTGAAGCAACTATTTGAACCCAACAGACGCACTCAACATGAAAGCTTAAATGTTCAAGCCTTGAACTAACTTTGGAATTATTATTATAGATCAAAATTCAAATTTTGGCTGCTAAAATTCAAATTTTAAGGTTTAACATTAAACACATAACTATGCTGACTCTGCAAAATTTATCTGTTGAGCTTCAAAATTTGAATGTTGATGTGTCATATGCATTTAATGTAGTTGTTGAATGGTTCTTTTGTAGAGTAATGGTTAGAACTTGTATCTAATGGATAGATCTTGTATTTAATGACTAGTGAAGCCGCAAATCTATAAACAGAACCTCATTTGAACTTACAGTAAATGAATTTAAGTGAGTTTTGTGCTAAAATACTATTGTAATATATAAAATCATTCTATGTGAACATTCAAAACTAAATCCACCTCATTAAAGTGAGCTTCAATGTATTATCTACTCTTAAAAAGAGTTTCTATTATGTAATCTTTTTTTCTACAATTTCTAGGTAGAATCTTAGTGTAAGAAAATACTAAGGGAATTATACATCTTGTAAGAGTGTGGGAAGAGTAGCTTCACAAGTGTCTACTAAAACTTGTGAGATGTACTAAGACTTTACAAGTGTTCGGATCGAACTTGTGGAATATAGTCAAAAATCTCAAGCGGATTGTTTAGGGACTGGATATAGGCCAAGTGGTTAGGCTGAACCAGGATACATTTGTGTCTTGCTCTTCATCTTTTATTTCCCTCACTCTCACATTAAGTGCTCTGTTTGCCCCTGTTTTTGGTGCTTCTCTACAATATTAGGTTATGCTTCAAAAGGATAGAAAAATTTGTAACACCCAATTCACTCCTCTCTTGGGTGACTAGCCTACTCAACATTTTATTACTTTATGTTATTTTATTATGTTTATATGATGAAATTGAGTTGCCATATTGTGAATTATGTTTTCTTTGATTTATTTGGCTGTAATATAAGGAGTTTTATTTCCTGAGATGTCCATTTTCTAAGTTGTTATATTGTTAAAATTTTTATGACCAATGTGGCAATTTGTTGTTTAGATGTGATATAATGTGATTATTATGTGAATGAATAACATGATGCATATAATGTGACTTGCTACTGAGATTGTTCCAATCTCTTCCCCTCAAATATATAAAATTTTAGGTTCCAAGGATGACAAGGCCACCAAGAAAACAAGAAGCAAGGAGAAGACTATGGATATGTAGAATTATAATTGCTATTGTTGCTTGCTTTCTTGTAATTGTATATAAAATCATATGTACTTTTGTGAAGCTAAGCTTTGTTGCCATGATGCTCTTTTGAGTCTCTTAAGATGTTATGAGAATGGCATGAACTAAGATGAACAAGTTTGAGTGATGTATATTGTGTATATATGCACTTTTGTAAATCATGGCATGATTTGTCTAATATGCGCCCCTGAGAGTTATATAGTTACTGTTCATTTGAAAAGTGATGTAACATATAAGTGTTATATATTTTCAAAAACTAGACAAATAGGGCTTTCGAACAAGCAAAAGATCACTTGATTTGGACCATTGTCTAAATTGTCATGAATTTTTGGAATCAAGGTTAAAACCAAGACATAGTTGAAAAACAACATATTTTATTCATAAGTACTTCTTATTTAAAAAGTATCATAAAATCATATGAAGTTTCAAAAATTCAGTGGTTTATATGTAAGAAAAGATATATGCTACTAGTTTGAGAGTAATTGGAACTATATAATGGGAGTTATGCATATTTTCCTAAAACTATTTTAGTAAAAGTGAGGTTCTGACCCTTAGTGATTCAAATTCAGATCATACCCTGCACAATTTAAATAAATGCATTAAAAAAATATCTATAAATTAGTTTCCAATGGCATAGAGAATGTATGATTTGGCTCAGTATAGCATGATATATGAATTTTTAAAGTTATGACTAAAATCCTGGAGGAGTAAAAAATAACTAATTAAACAATAAATCTTGGATGAAATTTTAGTTTGCTCCAAATCTTTAATGGAGCACAAAGTGCATCTGAGAATCATCCAAACAGTTTTAAAAGAAAAAAGCCTTTATGCTAAACTCAGCAAGTGCGAGTTTTGGCTCATAGAGGTAAACTTTTTAGGACTCATTATCTCCAAGGACAAGGTCGTAGTAGATCTCAACAAAGTATATGCAATCCTAAAATAGGAGAGGCCCAAATTTGTCACAAAGATAAGAAGTTTTATGGGTTTAATAGTCTACTACAGAAATTTATTAAGAACTTTTCTCAAATTGTTTTCCCACTTATAAGATTGACTAGAAAAGAAAAACCATTTGTGTGGGATAGAGATCGTGAAAAGAGTTTTCATAAACTAAAACTTAGGCTAACTTCTTCGCTTATGTTGATCCTACTCAACCCCCACAAACTAAAACTTACGCTAACTTTTCGCATGGATTAGGTTTTGTGTTAATGCAGGAAGGAAGAGTGGTAGCCTATGCTTTTAGACAATTAAAACTCATAAAGAAAACTATTCCATGCACAATTTAGAACTCATAGCTATAGTGCATGCCCTAAAGATATGGAGGCATTATCTCTCTGATGCTACCATAGAGATCTTTTCTGACCATAAAAGCCTCAGTACTTAGAAGATAAAAAAGAGTTGAACGTGAGGCAACAACAATGGATGGAACTACTAAAAGATTATAAGCATTCAATCAAGTACCATCCAGGAAAGGCAAATATTGTGGCCGATGCTTTGAGCAGGAAGGCCATTCATGTAGCCTACATGATGATATGTGAAATAAAGTTAATTGAGGATTATAGAGACTTAGATTTGTCTCTAACATTGCATGAGACTTGAATTGGTAATGAGTTTCAAATTGAGATGTTAAAGGCCCAACAAGAGGATGTGTTTACGAAGGGAGTTAAGGAAAGATTTAGATAGGGAGTAGTAAAAAACTTTGATGTGTTTGCTGAAGGATTATTAAGATTCAAAAAAAGAGTTTATGCACCCCTAGTAATTGAGCTGAGAGAAAAAAGTTTTAACAAAAGCCTATCTAAGTAAATATACTATAAATCCTAGCACTACAAAAATATATCATAATTTGAAAAGGTTATTCTAGTGGTCGGGGATAAAGAGTGATATTGCTCAGTATGTGTCACGACCCAAAATCCAGGCCATGACCGGCGCATAGACTAAGCTAGCACATGCCTACTTAGCCTAGCAAGCCTAACAGAAAAACTTATACAACTAGTCAATTTAAATAAAAACTAAACTAAACTACCAAAATACTTCCAACAATCACTCACAGTTCATAACTTATTCCATTCCTCATATCCAAGAACAAATAAAAGTAAAGAATCAACAAATATATAAGGTTATCTAAATCAACAGGACTCGATCGTAACTCCACTATAGTAGTCACGTCACCACGGGATCTGCGTTATCATAAGACTAGAGATGTCCTACCTAATGTCCAAGAAGTCCAATTTTCCTATAGTGCTTTATTCAACTACCTGCTGATCTGAAAACATGAAATTAGGAGGGGTGAGTCTACCACTGACTCAGTGAGAGTATAAACAACAAAGTGCACAGAAGGGAAACAAAAGTCGCACAAGAGTTTTGAAAACAACCTTACCAGTATATCTACCTATTTTTGAACTAATCATCTATATACAAAACACTTTTATACCAACAAGAGGTTAAACACAAAATACTATTTCACTCGTTCAATAGAAAGGAAGGTTCACTTAGAATATTAAATGCTATCACACTAAGCACATCACAAAAATCCATTTTCCACATTCTATAACAAATGGTGGGGAATAACCGTCCCACATAGTATAATAATATAATAATATCTTATATACCACGGGAGAAATAGCCGTTTCAAGCGATAATTTATATAATGCTATATCTCATATAAATAAATGTGAGAAATAACCGTCCCACATAGTATAATACTCATATTACAAATCAATTAAGCTCATACTCAAAACGAATAAAATAGTAAAACAAAGAAAAAAAATAGTAATAATAAACAAGACAATATATATATATATATGTATAACAACACAGCAACATGTCCACAATATTAATTTTAGTGCTATTGACAATGATTTCCATCACTAAGACTCATTTCATTAAAATCATTATAAGATTACTAAGATTGAGGAACTAAAGGTAAGTTATGAAAAGAGAAAAAAATATACTGTAACCGGAAATTAAACTCAGCAAGCCTTAATATTTAGAAGTGTAAAAAAAGAAAGGAAGGAAAACATATTTTGGATTTGCTTCCCAAACAAGGCAGAATACACAAGGGGAATAAGTAAAAATTATTTGAGGCTAGGGAAAATAGATAAGGTACAAAATGAATGATGACACATTGCCATCTATACACTCACCTGTTGAGACTAATCGTATAGATCCCTTTTTCCTTCTACCTAAGATTCAAATTGTGGAAGTTTCACCAGTACCACCTAAAATTATTACCGCATAAAGATATTAATACATTACTCAAATTTATCTTCTATCACTAATGGAATACATCCCTATATATTAATCCTAATTCTTTTTATTCTAAATTTCTATAGTACTCACTAAAATAAAACCTATAAAATTCTTAATCATTTAACAAGTATACAAATTATTTTATAGAGTCACTGTATAAAATAAAAATAAAAAAAATAAAAATAAATTTTAAGATTTTACCAAACTGTTGTTAGAAAAATAAAAAATCTAATTTTGAAGAAAGTAACTTGGAGTAATATTCAAATAAGGAGCATTTGATATAATATAAAATTTAAAAAGAGGGCAGCATGGCATCTAAAGTTTGGAACAAATCGAAACATATAATTTGAGAACATATAACATAAAAGAGATCACTTATTAGTATGAGGCTAGGATTTGATTTGAAGCAATAAAAAAAACATAATAATGAAGGCCAGAAATCGATACAAGGACAAATTAAGAAAAAGCCAAACACCACCATTTAAGCAATGTAAGGATTATTTAATTTAATAAAACATATGTGAGGGTAAAAGTCAATAAGGAAGGAACAAAGTTTGTCTCACTTGCTATATAGATGGTGACGCGAGCAAATAAGGATTCAGCAAGGTGGAAAGGTGAAGACGCAAAGCCTTGTGAGGATATATAAATATATATGTGTATATGGGTTTAAGGGTGAGAGATCGTTTCCTTAGCAGTAACTCAGGAAAGAAGAATGAAGAAAAGGATACATTCGGTGAAGAAAGATTAGAGGAAAATTGAGAGGCTTACTTGATGAAGATGAGCAACGAGGTTGCGGCTGAGAGAAGAGAGAGTAATTGTGATATTAGGGTTCTCTTTACTAGATTTAATATAAGATTCTAGATCACTATTTTAGATATTTTAAAAATAATAATAATTAAAAGATCCAGAATAAGATTTTAGATCATTATCTTAGATACTTTAAAAATAATAATTAAAAGATCCACGATAAGATTTTAAATTATTATCTTAGATACTTTAAATAATAATAATAATAATTAAAATATTTATCTCAAAATTTAAACTCAACTTTTTTGAAAAAAAATATATATAAATATATTAATCTACTAGATATCTAAATATCAAGAAAAAATTTCTAAGTATATCTCAAAATGACTCCATAAAATGATTGCTAAAATAAATATTATATATTTATTTATAACCTTTTTTTTTTACTAAGGGTATCACAGTATGTGGCCAAGCGCTTAGTGTGCTAGAGAGTAAATATTGAGCACCAAAATCCAGCCAGTATGCTTTAGATCCTTGAAATCCCTGAATGGAAATGGGATATCATTTCAATGGATTTCGTAATAGGATTACTGAGGACCCCTGTGGGCCATGATGCAGTCTGGGTTGTGGTCAACAGGTTAAAAAAGTCCGTACACTTTGTAGCAATAAAGTCAACATACACCCTAGATAAATTGGCACAAGTATATTTAAAGGAAATTATAAGGTTCCATGATGTACAAAGCAGTATAGTGTCAAATAAAGACCCCAGGTTCACCTAAATTTTTGGACAGCATTGCAACAGGCCTTAGGTACAAAGTTAAGATTTAACACAACATATCATCCTCAAACTGATGGACAAACAGAAAGAACAATACAAATGTTAGAGGATAAGTTGAGAGGCTGTGTGCTTGAGCTTAAAGGAAATTTGGATGTATACTTTCCATTAGTAGAGTTTGCGTATAACAATAGTTACTATTCCAGTATACAGATGGCACCATATGAGACCCTTTGTGGAAGGAAGTGCCAATTCCCATTATGTTGGATGGAGTTAAGTGAAAGAAAGCTTTCAGGTCAGATCAGACCTCCAGGCAGGTTGAGATAATCCAAAAGAAGCTTCTAGCTACCCAAAGCAAGCAAAAAAGTTATGCAAATAAGAAAAGAAGGCCATTAGAATTCGAAGTAAAAGATCATGTGTTTCTTAAGGTATTTCCTATGATTAGAGTAAGTCGATCAATTAAGACCAAAAAGCTTAGTCTAAAATATGTCAAACCATTTGAAATCCTTTCAAAAGTCAATCTTGCAACTTACAAACTAGCCCTTCCCCCAAGCCTAAGTTAGATCCATGATGTTTTTCAAGTCTCCCAATTGAAAAAATATCAATCAGACCTATCACATGTTATAAAACATGAAAGTACTGAGTTGCAAGATAATCTATGAAGGTCATACTTGAAAGGATTATCGACCAATCGGTCAAGCAGGTAAGGAATAAGAGGATTCCTCTTGTAAAAGGTGATCTAGAAAGGTTTATTCTCAAAGGAGGTAACATGGGAGTTAGAATCAATTATAAAGCAGAAGCATCCAAAACTTTTAATTGATGTTCATTTTTTTAAAAATTTTGAGAATGAAATTTTATTTAGAGGAAGAGAAATGTAACATCCCCATTTTCATGCATGTATATCATGATCAGATAATGTTGTAAATGATATGAAATTATTTTGGAATAATTTATTATGTTTGGGAAAGACTGAATATTTAATTAAATGTGTTTAAGACCCAAAATATCCTAAAAAATGTTAAAAATGAGCTTATAAGGGCAAAATGGTTATATTGCTAAGAGGTAAAGGCAAAATGGTCATTTTACAATAGAATAGAAAGAAAATAATATTATAATACTCTAGTGCAGGCTAAAAGTACAAGTAATACTAAATATATGGGTTCAAAGAAGAAAAAGTACAAGTTCGGTAAAAGGCGAGCCCTATGTGAATAATAAATATTGGGATGATAAATAGTGAAAAGTAAGTAAGACAAGTAGGCCCCACATGAAAAAGTAAAGATAAAAAGCTAATGGATCTGATAGATAAAGTAAATAGAAAGGATACAGAATATAATAGAAAACACAGATCAAAATGTACTTAAACCATAACTAAATTAATCTATAAAAGTAAAAAGTGCATTTTCCCTCTTTATTCTCTTGAGAATCAAAATTGGAAGGAAATGCTGGACAAAATGTCCCTTTCCTACTCCTCTCATAAGGCCAAAATATCTTGGGGCAAAATGGTAAAGTAACATAAACTAATTAAGGATAATTGCATATACGTGTAATTGAGCAAACTTTGGAGATCTATTTATTGGCTGTTGAATCAAGTGTTTTAATAATTCCAAACCAACCTTCTAGAGCTTGGAAAGAAGATATCAAAGGTGTATGGAAGATCCCAAATGAAGAAATCCAAGTAAAATCAGCACAAGTTTAGATATAGGATCTCGTACTATGTTTTATCTGAGTAAAAGATTTTGAATTGGCAAAAGAATGTTTTTAAAAATCTAATTCCATGTTAATTCATGGAATACTTGAAAAATACCCACTAACACATGAACTTTAAAGTGATATAGCTGAACTATTGCTTTGAAAATTCAAACTTTGGCTTTTGAAATTCGAGTTTCGAATTGAAAATAAGTTAGTTAGAAAAGAGACCCCTCTGACAGATGAACTTTGAATGCAGAAATTTGAACTTTGACATGAGTCTGATGAGAACCTTCTTTGACAGATGAACTTTGAGTTTTGAAAATTCAAATTTCTGATAAACTACAATTCATAAAAGTTGAAAGTTTGTCTGAGGATATTTCAAAGCTCACCTGAAAGTGAAGATTAAAAAGAATCTAAAATTAGCTTACTGATAGACGAACTTTGATTTTGAAAATTCAAACTTTAGAAACAAAGCTTGCAAGTCTGTTATGACAATCTGTTGACATACGAATATTGGTATTTAGAAATTTGAACTTTGAATTAAGTCTAATAGGAGGTCTCTCTGACAAATGAACTTTGAACCTTGAAAGTTTGAATTTCAAAAAGATAAACTATTGTGCCTTACTGAGCTGCCCATTGACAGATGAATTTTGGGTACCAAAATTTGAACTTCGAAGGCACTATAGCAATATGAGACAACTGTTCACACTTATCAGAGGAACTTTAACATGAAAATTTGTATGTTCCAACATAGAAATATTCTTCAAAGATGAAAATTTGAACTTTGCTTCATAATAGACGAACTTTGAAGTTCAACGTTAAAGTCTTCAACTTTCGATATCTTCAAAATTCGTCTGTTGACCAATCAAAATTTGAACTTTGAGTGTCAGAAGCATTAAATGCGGTTGGTGAACGGATAATTTTTCAGAGTAACTATTAGGTAACTTCTCTAAAGGATAGATTTTGTCTCTAACGTATAGTTAAGACCTAAATCTATAAATAAAACCTTATTTGAAGTTGTGGGTAACGAATTTAACACTGTATATACTGAAACTCTGTCAAATTCTCAACTCAAAGTCTTTTACTCTCATACTTCATACTTCATACTTCATACTTCTGCACTTTAACTTTTATATACACTCTAAATAAGAGAGTTCATTCTTTGTAATCAATCTTATCTTCATCTGGAAGAAAGATTTTCATGTGAGGGATTATCATAAGGAATTTGGGAAGCACTTAGCTAGAGTGCAAAGAGAGAAGTTGTAAGCTTTAAGAACAAAGCATCAAAGCTATACAGAGGCAATTGCAAGAAGCCCACTGAATTCTTGCAAGATAGTGGATAATCTCAAGTAGTAGCTTAGGGACTGGACGTAGGTCAAGATAAAGAGACCGAACCAGGATAAACATCTATCTCTTCCCTTCTCTTTATTGCTTTTACCTCACTGTACCTTTGTACTCTGTTTTACTGTCATTTTTGCCTTTACCACTCTTATGACTTTTGCAGAAAATTTTAATCTTCCCCATTCACCCCCTCTTAAGAAGCCAGCATATCTAACAAGTGGTATCAGAGCCCAGATTCCTAAACAAAGGATCTAACAGTCCAGGAAAATTCAATGGCTGGCTTTGGAGAAAGTATACTACCTGAGGAAAACAACACAAATGGATCACCTGGCTTTAATGGAGAACACTATGGATACTGGAAGGTGAGAATGCAGATCTATCTTTAGTCCATTGATCTGGACATCTAGTCTGTCATCCAAAAGGGAGAATTTGTCCCAATGAAATTGCAGGATGATGGAAAATATAATGAGAAGCTAGAGGATGAATGGAATGAGGAAGACAGGAGAAGAGTCTTGCTAAACTTTAAGGCAAAACACTGTCTGGTCAGTGCATTAAACCAAGACGAATTCTACAGAGTGTCACAATATTCTACAGCCAAGGGTATGTGGGATACTTTAGAAATTGCCCATGAAGGAACCAGTAGAGTAAGAGAAAACAAATTAAACTCCTGCATTAGTGAATATGAAACTTCAGAATGGTGGAAGAAGAGAGCATCAAAGAGCTACAAAAGAGATTCACCCTTATTGTGAATCAATTGAAGAGTCTTGGCAAGGAGTACACCCAGACAGAGAAGGTGAGAAAAATCCTTAGAGCTCTTCCTCTAGAATGGCAACCCAAAGTAACAGCAATAGAGGAAGCCAGAGGAGAATCAATGGCCTCAGTCATAGCCCTCTTTGGTAGCCTTGAAGAATATGAGGGAAAGATAAAGGCTCTCAAGAAAGCAGGATAAGACAAGAAAAAGAAAGGTCTTGCTCTGAAAGCTGCTGAAGAGAAAAAAGAAGAATTGATGATGGAGATGAATTAGATGAAGAAACTCTGGCTATGATGGTTAGAAAATTTGGAAGATTCTACAACAAGAAAAGAAACAAAAGATTCTTCAAGAAAGAAGCAGCAGTAGACAACAAGAAAGATGGAAAAGAACCTATCACCTGCTACAAATGCAAAAAATAAGGGCACATCAAATGGGATTGTCCAGAATTCCTAAAGAAGTAAGAGAAGGAAAATAAAGCTGCTGACAAGAGTAAGAAAAGAGGGCATACATCTCATTAATCTGGGGTAACAACTCAGATGAAGAAGAAGATGATGAAGATGAAATTGTCACTATCTGCTTGATGGCACTTGTATCTGAAGAAACTCAAGATCTATCTATCAGTGATCATGAGGATGAGGTATATGAATTTGAACATTTCTATTCTGAATTACTTGATGCATTTCATGAACTGCATGATGAATTTATTAAGACAGCTAAAGAACTGAGACAAGCTAAGAAAAGGATTAATAAGCTAGAATCTCGATGCAGTAGTTCTGACATTACATCTCTGCATAAATCTGAATTTGCTTGCTGTACATCGTGTATTGAATTAAAGCAAACTAATGACTATCTACTGAAAGGAATGGCTAGACTTACTAAGGGTAAAGATATGTTTTTTGCTTTAATGGTAAGTCAGAGAATCACACAAGGAAAGGCTGGACTTGGTTATGATCCTTGTGCAGTAAAAGAAAAGATTAAAAAGAAAAATCAAAATCTATATATGAGGCATTTTGTGCATGCTAATGGGCATAAAAAGAAAGATCATACTTTAAATCACATTGAATCCTATGATCAACTAAAATGTGTGAAACAAAAATATTATTTGCATTATTTTCTTCCTGTATCACAATCTAGCAGCCCTTTCACCACCTGTCACTTTTGTAACAAGAAGGGACATATTTCCAGTTCATATGCCTTGAAGAAAAATGGACTTGACAGAAAGGTAAAATAGGTTCCCAAAGATACAATTGTATCTCAGGAAAATGCCACTGACAGAAAAGATCCAAGCAAATTTGGGTACCTAAAAAGAAACTCTGAACTTTATTTTGTAGATCTGTCTTAAAGCAAGAAAGAGCAACAAATGATATATGGATAGTGTCTGCTCAAGTCACATGACTAGTGACAAGGAGAAGTTCATCACCCTTAGACATAAAATGGGAGGAAAGGTGACGTTTGGAGGTGATCAATATGGTAAAATAGTTGGAATTGGCATTGTGGGCAAGAATCCAGAAACATCTATTGAAGAGGTATTGTTTGTAATTGGCCTCAATCACAATCTACTAAGTGTGAGTCAGATATGTGACAAAGGTAACTGGATACTATTTGACTCAAAATTTTACCTGGTCATCCGAAAAAGTGATCACAAAGTAATCCTCAAGGCTCAAAGGGATGGTAACTACTATACTATTGATCTTGATGAACTTCCTTCCTGAGATTCTGTCTGTCTAATTATTCAGGATAATGATAGTTGGTTGTGGCATAGAAGATTAGTACATGTTAACGTGAACCAACTATCAAAATTGGTTAAGAATAAGTTAGTCACTAGCTTACTAAAAATCTCTTTTGAAAAGGACAAAGAATATGATGCATGCCTTAAAGGAAAACAAACTAAATCATCTTTTAAATCTAAAAATGTAGTTACCACATCTACACCACTGCAACTATTGCATATGGATCTGACTGGTCCATCTAGAGTAAAAAGCATTGGTGGAAATTTGTATGTTCTTGTGATTGTGGATAATTACTCTAGATTTATCTGGACTTTGTTTCTTTCTTCCAAAAGTGAAACAGTTGATGCATTTGTTACCTTAGCTAAGAAAGTGCAAAATGGAAAGTGTATTTCTATTGTGTCTATCTGGTTTGACCATGGAGGAGAATTTAAAAATTCATGCTTTTTGGAGTACTGTGATGAACATAGAATTGATCACAACTTCTCATCTCCAAGAACTCCTTAGTAGAACGGTGTGGCGGAAAGGAAGAACAGAACAATTGGAGAAATGACAAGAGCAATGCTAAATGAAAAGGAACTCTCTCAAGTATTCTGGGCTGATGCAGTAAACACAGCTAGTTACATCATTAACAGAGCCTACATCAAACTAATTATGGGGAAGACTCCTTATAAGCTGTACAAAGGAAGAAAGTCAAACTTTTCACATCTGCATATGTTCGGTTGTAAATTTTTCATCCACAACAATGGAAAGGAGAATTTGGGTAAGTTTGATGCCAAATCTAATGAAGGTATATTTCTGAGTTATTCTAGTAGGAGTAAAGCATATAGAGTTTTTAACAAGAAAACTAAATCTGTAGAGGAATCTGTACATGTTGTGTTTATTGAAAATGAAACAGTTTCCAAGCATATCATTGATGAGGATGATCTTATTTCGAATTTTAAGAACTTAGATGTTTCTGAAGAAGGTAAAACTGAACCTCCAAAAATGTCTGAATCTATTAACATAGAGGAAGATATTCAGGAGAAAGACTTTGAGGATGAAAATAATGTAGATGCATCTCAAGAACTTCCCAGAGCTTGGAGATATCAAAGGAATCATCCTGTTGATCAAGTGATTGGGGATGTTCAAGAGAAAGTTCAAACTAGGAAGCAACTAAGGGATCAGATGATCAACTGTGCTTTCATTTCTCAAATTGAACTTAAGTGTGCTGAAGAAGCCTTAACTGATAAATACTGGATTCTAGCCATGCAAGATGAATTAAATCAGTTTGAAAGAAATCAAGTTGGGATTTAATGCCTAAACCTAAAAATCACCCTATCATTGGCACTAAATGGGTCTTTAGGAATAAACTTGATGAATCAGGAACAATTATAAGAAATAAAGCAAGACTGGTTGCCAAATGATACAATCAAGAAGAAGGTATTGATTTTGAGGAGACATTTGCCCCAGTTGCAAGATTAGAAGCAATTAGAATCCTATTGGAATATGCATGCATGAAAAATATAATGTTGTATCAAATGGATGTGAAAAGTGTTTTTCTAAATGGATATATCATGAAAGAAGTTTATGTAGACCAACCTCCAGGCTTTGAGGACTCTACAAAACCAAACCATGTTTATAAACTAAAAAAAGCTTTTTACTATTTAAAATAAGCTCCTAGAGCATGGTATAAAAGATTAAGCAACTTTCTAACTGAAAAGGGATTTAGTCAAGGGAAAGTGGATATTACTTTGTTCACTAAGAAAGAAAACAAAAATTTACTTATTGTTCAAATTTTTGTTAACGATATTATATTTGGTGCTACTAATGAATCTCTTTGCAAGAATTTCTCTAAGCTAATGCAGGGTGAGTTCGAAATGTCAATGATAGGTGAGCTCAACTTCTTCCTTAGATTGCAAATTAAGTAATATGTTGATGGTATCTTCCTCAACCAATCGAAATATCTGAAAGAGCTGCTGAAAAAGTTTGGCATGGAAAAGGCCAAGCCAATGGGAACTCTAATGGCTACTGCAACTAAGCTTGATATGGATGAAGGAGGAAACACTTTTGACACAACCCAATACAGAAGAATGATTGGATCTTTGCTATACCTAACAGCTAGCAGACCTGACATCATGTTCAGTGTCTGTATGTGTGCAAGATTTCAATCATGTCCCAAAGAAACCTATGCAACTGCTGTAAAATGCATCTTCAGATATTTAACTGGAACATCACAAATGGGACTTTGGTACCCAAACGGAAATAGAGAAGATCTCATTGGATACACTGATGCTGACTTTGCTGGATCCAAAAATGACAGGAAAAGCACAAGTGGAATATGTCAGTTCCTTGGAGGATCCTTGGTGTCATGGTTCAACAAGAAGCAAAACAATGTAGCTCTATCCACTGCAGAAACTGAATATTTTGTAGCTGGTAATTGTTGTGCCCAAGTTATTTGGATGAAGCAGCAGCTTGAAGATCTTGAGATTGAGATGAAAGAAATACCAATAATGTGTGACAACCAAAGTGCTATTAACATTACAAAGAATCCTGTCATGCATTCAAGGACAAAGCACATTGAAGTTAGGCATCACTTTATAAGGGATCATGTTCTGAAAGGAGAAATCAGATTAGAATACATCCCTACCGAGGATCAAGTTGCTAACATTCTGACAAAGCCCCTTCCAGTGGATAGACGTTGTAAAATCAGAAGAGAATTAGGTATGATAAATCCTAATGAACTGTAAGTATGTCATTATAGTTATCTTAATTAAAGTTCCTGACATTGAATCAATCCTAACTTTGGCATCGGAGTATGTTTAATATAAGTTGTAGGTGCTCCTCACAAGTTCAAAAGATAACAGAACCATATGATGGAGCAGATCTGGATGACACAATCAAAAGATGAAAAAGAAAGCCAGAAATCTGAGCATCTAGATCTATTTTGTAAGTTCAAAAAGTTGAAATTCATGTTTTAGATGTTTATTAGATGAATTTCCTTGATTAAACTGTTTCTGAAAAGTTAGCATGCTTAACATTTGAATTTGGATGGCAATCAGACGAATATCAGTTGGCTGCACTCTATAACAATACTCTTTTGTCCTTCAAAATTCATCTGTTGAACAGCAAAAATTAAAATTTCCAAAAATGAAATACAAATATAGTCTCTGTTCAACATGACTGTTGTACAAATCTCTATTTTTCAAAAATACGCATGTTGAAAATTCTTTGCAAAATGTTAAAATTTGAATTTATGAATCAAAATTTGTCTGTTATAACTTGTTCACTTTATTGGTTCTCTGAAAGATGAATTTTCATAAGCAAAGTTCGTTTATTGCTTGTGTTGTTCATAATTGCTTATTGCATGATTCTTTCAAAATGCGAACTTTGTTGAACCAAAGTTCATCTATTCAAGTATTGTTTTCAGAATCAAGTCTCTAATAGATGAATTTCGAGTTGAACATTCATCTGTCAGTAAGCCTTGATGAATGAATTATCTTGTGACTGCTCGAAGTTTGAATTTTGACCTCTCAAAATTGGTTTATTCAGCGGTTACTTATGTTAAAACCGAAGGTCTTCCTCTTAATAGATGCAACCCTATTCGTCTTTCTCTCAAGTCTGTTCAGATTCTCTCCTTAATTCCTATTAACTCAATTCATGAACCTTCATTTCTCACTGATTAAACTTCTTTTCACACCTTATAAACTCACTCTTTGCATCTTTCTGAATCATCCCTCACCAAGAATGGCTAGAGTCAAAAATCCAGAAGTTAGGAAAGAAGAGTCATGGCCAAAGAGATATGTAAAATCTCGATATGCCTCAATGGAGAGTGAAACACAGAAAAGAAAAGGCGAATCCAGCAAAGCTACTCCCTCTAAAAGGTAGAAAACTACTTCAAAGGCAGACTCAAAGAAATCTGCACCCTCTCCTTCGAAGAAAGCAGAGCCTACTATTCTTGCTACTCCTATCATTGCTGTACCTTCTTCCTTCTCTAGCATCGAATCTGGAGATTATCAACTGACCTCACTACCACTATGGAGCAATGATCATATTCTTGGAGAATACACTTCCAAATTTGTCAGCAAAAAGGTAATCAAGCCTCACTATGTAAATTTGGAAGAATTCCTGGTTTCCAACAATTTTGATGCTAGGCTATGGATGATAAGATACAAAAATCTGTTAGAAATACTAGAAAGATATGATGATGAGGTAGTAAAAACTTGGTATGCCTCTCTGAAATTTAATAGCAAGAAGAAGAAGTGGGAGGTGAATCTGAGGTCAAGGACCATCTGGTTAACAGATGAAACCTTTAATGAGGTTTTAGAAATTCCAGGGCAAGGCAGTTTGAAGATTGACATTACAGCTTCAAAGTATATGGATGAGGCTGAAACCACTGATAAAGAAGGAGGGCCTTTTCTGAACTACAAGGAAAGTACAATTCTGAACACACTGTTCAGAAGAAAAGAGAATAAGCCACCTTTAAGCTTGCTAAAGCTTTCTGACCTCAGTGCTCAAGTCAGAATCCTGCACTATATTGTGTTTAGGATTATCTTCAACAAAAGAGGCAATTTCAATCTGATTACAAGGGCTGAAGTACATGTGATGGTAGCTATTATGCGTGGGAAGCTCATCAACATAGGACACATCATCCTTCAACACATGATCAAGGAAAGAGATCAGAGGAAAGATTTCACCCTTCCCTAGGCAGCAATCATCTCCAGGATACTTCAGTATGCCCGGATCCAATATCTTGAGAAAAGAAAAGGGAAGCCTACTGAAATCTTCAAAGAAGAAGAGCTGCAAAGGATGAGAATAGAGAAGAAAGATGAAAGATGGATTAGAAAGGGAGCTGGAAAGACTAAAGACCTTTTCTTTCATGAGAAAGCCTCCTAACAGCAAGAAGGAACATCTGAGGCTGCTATAAAATCCATGCCTCAGACTTTTCAGCCTGTACCATCTCCATCTCAGTCCCCTCAAGGTCAAGCACTATCAACTCTATCTACTAGAGCAAAGCCAACAAAGATCACTGAGTTGTATAACAGTCTGTCTGCACTCATGTTTAGCATCAGAGATGAGCAAAATGCCAAGTTTGCTCATCTACAAGACCAAATAAATTAGTTGACAAAGAATATAAAAGTGGTTGCTGATGCATATGAAGACATCAGGAGTGCCATTCCCTCCACATCAGCTCCACCTCACCCAGGATTTTCTGAGCTTGTCGTGTCTCCAACACCTAAGCCTTCAAGCCCTTTCATGCTAGCCTCCCCTAAACATGATAATACAGAGCATGATACTGGAGCTGCTGGTACTTTGACAACACCATAGGCCTCTAGTGATGAGGCAAATCCTGGTCCTCCCTTGGACTATGGCATGGAGGAAGAAGCACATCTAGAACCAAGCTCCCATGAGTCTATTCCTAAAGTTGCTTAGGATTCAATTCTCTCATCCTAGGAATCTGAGCAAGTTGAAAAACTGGTGGCAGCCATCACCATTTCACCATTCATGCAAGCTACCCTGAATGAAGAGAGAAGCATTGTGCCCTATGTTGATCTAGAGGCTATTGCTCATAATGCTCTCTTACAAGCTCAAAGACTAAGGCTTGAAGAAATGTTTCGTCCTCCTACTCCCTCACCTATTTCCACTTTTGGTCTCTTGGAGGCACTAAGAGCTCAATTGGTAGTCACAAGTAAGAAGTGCAAGAACTTCTTGAACTCTCTGATGATGATGAGGACTCCAATTCTGAAGCATCTGAGTCTTTGCTAAGGCTTAATCCAGATTTACCATTTGTTTCTGTGCCTCTTCAGGCAATTCTAGTCTCTTAAATCCCTCCTCTTACTAACTTTGTTCACCTTCCTGATGATGCCAAAAAGGGGAGAAGTCTAAGAAAATTGGAAAGACTGTAGCAGAGCCTTCTGACAAGACCTACAACTAGAAGAAGTCTAAGTCCAAGAAGAAGTGATTAGAACTTAGGACTGCTTGGCCTTTCTTGTTGTATTGTTTTATGAATGACATAATTCTTTGTTTTGAACTCTATTCTGAATTTTATGATTGCCATGATCTGTAAAAACTTACATGAATAAATGGTTTTCTTTGGGTGATCTGCTGTGCATGATATCTTATCTTTTGAATTATGATGTATATGTTGAGGGGGAGCTTGTTAAAGCAAACTTAAGTACTAATGTAGTTTGCAAGTTATTTTGTCATCATCAAAAAGGGGGAGAATGTTGAATCAAGTGTTTTGATGATTCCAAACTAACCTTCTAGAGCTTGGAAAGAAGATATCAAAGGTTCATGGAAGATCCCAAATGAAGAAATCCAAGTAAAATTAGCTTAAGTTTAGATATAGGATCTCCTACTATGTTTTATCTGAGTAAAAGATTTTGAATTGGCAAAAGAATATTTTTAGAAATTTGATTCCATGTTAATTCATGGAATACTTGAAAAATACCCACTAACAAATAAACTTTAAAGTGATATAGCTGAACTATTGCTTTGAAAATTCAAACTTTGGCTTTTGAAATTCGAATTTCCAATTGAAAATAAGTTAGTCAGAAAAGAGATCCCTCTGACAGACAAACTTTGAATGCAGAAATTTGAACTTTGACATGAATCTGATGAGAGCCTTTTTTGACAGATGAACTTTGAGTTTTGAAAATTTGAATTTCTGATAAACTACAATTCATAAAAATTGAAAGTTTGTCTGAGAATATTTCAAAGCTCACCTGAAAGTGAAGATTAAAAAGAATCTAAAATTATCTCACTAACAGACGAACTTTGATTTTGAAAACTCAAACTTTAGAAATAAAGTTTGCAAGTCTGTTATGACAATCTGTTGACATACGAATATTGGTATTCATAATTTGAACTTTGAATTAAGTCTGATAGGAGGTCTCTCTGATAGACGAACTTTGAACCTTGAAAGTTCGAATTTTGAAAAGATAAACTATTGTGCCTTACTGAGCTGCCCACTGATAGACAAATTTTGGGTACTAAAATTCAAACTTCAAAGGCACTATAGCAATATAGGACAACTGTTCACACTTATCAGAGGAACTTTAACTTGAAAATTCGTATGTTCCAACATAGAAATATTGTTCAAAGACGAAAATTCAAACTTTGCTTCATAACAAACGAACTTTAACTGAGTGTCAGAAGCATTAAATGCGGTTGGTGAACAGATAGTTTTTCAGAGTAACCGTTGGGTAACTTCTCTAATGGATAGATTTTGTCTCTAACATATAGTTAAGACCTAAATCTATAAATAAAACCTCATTTGAAGTTGTGGGTAACGAATTTAACACTATATATATTGAAACTTTGTCAAATTCTCAACTCAAAGTCTTTTATTCTCATACTTCATACTTCATACTTCTGCACTTCAACTTTTATATACACTCTAACTTAGAGAGTTCATTCTTTGTAATCAATCTTATCTTCATCTGAAAGAAAGATTTTCTTGTGAGGAATTATCACAAGGGATTTGGGAAGCACTTAGCTAGAGTGCAAAGGGAGAAGTTGTAAGCTCTAAGAATAGAGCATCAAAGCTGTACTGAGGCAATTGCACGAAGCCTACTGAATTCTTGCAAAATAGTGGATAATCTTAAGTAGTAGCTTGGGGACTGAATGTATGTCAAGATAAAGAGACCAAACCAGGATAAACATCTGTGTCATCCCTTCTCTTTATTGCTTTTATCTTACTGTACCTTTGTACTCTGTTTTACTGTCATTTTTGCCTTTACCACTCTTATGACTTTTGCAGAAAATTTTAATCTTCTCAATTCACCCCCCTCTTGGGAAGCCAGCATATCTAACATTGGCAATATGCTTCTAATCATATGCATATTTTGTCTAGACATCCTAAAAACAAAGGGACCATGACCATTATTGATATCTTTGTTAACTTGAACTCCATTGATATGAAAGCAAACATTATATTGTACATTTAGATGTTATTTAAAAAAAAATGCTTGCTTCTATAATCTCTACCATTTAACAACATATCAAGAATATTAGGTATCTTCTTGCTTGTAGAAGTTGAATTTCACCTTGCATACAACACATGCAAAACTTCGGATTTCTACTAGAATCTTTTTTAAGCCTTTCATTATACAAAAACCTTGCATTTCAATATTCACATAGTTTTGATCTTCAATGTCATAGTACTCTATATCAAAAACAAACAAATTAATTTTGTAAAATATATATGCCATTTTACGTAAACATAATAATGATATGATATTTATGTACTTCTCAATATTACATCCCACTTTATTCTTATTATTATAACTATTAACTTATTATCAATAAATTCTTATATCTAAAAGATTTCAAACATATAAACTATACTTACCTTCTTCATGTAATAATATATATATGTAGGATGACTGCCTGCCGTAATAACAAATTGTAAAATATCATTAATTGTAAAATCAATAAAGAACTTTACTCATCAAAACTTGAATTTATATAATTACCCTTAGCAATGTCTTCACTGTTAACCATATTTACATAACGATGATTTTTAGTTTCTGCTTAACAAATGAGAAAAAAAAAACATACCAATCTATAAAATGTGTATATAAATGTTCAAACTACAATGTAATACTAAATTTCAATATCAACTTATGTATTAGGCTATTTTTGTATAATACTTGTGCAGTCACTAAAATTAACATATACTTGACATATGAATTGAAGAGTTATCAACTTTCCAAATACTTATTGAATTGGATTTTACTATTTTAGATATAGACATTTGATAGTATCCACTGTTGAATCAAGAGTTTTGATGATTACAAACCAACCTTCTAGAGCTTGGAAAGAAGATATCAAAGGAGCTCAAATGATATCAAATGGAGAAATTCAAGAAAAACCAGCACAAGAATAGATGGAGAATCTACATCCTTGTTTAAATTGAGTAAAAGATTTTGATTTGGCAAATAGATGTTTTAAAACTATGATTCTATATTATATTTGAAAAACACCCCCTAACAGATGAAGTTTGAAACACTTATACTAATATACTGTTTTGAAAATTCGAACCTTGGTTTTGGCAATTCGAATTTCGTATTAAAAAAGAACAAGTCTGAAAAGAAGCTTCTCTGACAGATGAATTTTGACTTGAGAAATTCGAATTTTGATACATGTCTGAAAAGAGCTTTCTCTGACAGATGAATTTTGGCTTTTGAAAATTCAAATTTCAGAAGAAAATATAACTTATGAAAAATGAAAAATCCATCTGAGGATATGTCAAAGTTCATCTGAAAACTAAGATTGGAAAGAACATCAAGATGACTCACTAACAGACAAACTTTGAACATGAAAATTTGAATTTCAGAAACAAAGCTTTTGATCTGGTATAATGATATGTTGACATACGAATGATAGTATTTAGAAATTCAAACTTTATATTAAGTCTGAAAAGAGGCCTCTCTGAAAGGCGAACTTTGAAGTTCTAAAATTCAAATTTCGAAATAGCTGAACTATTGTGCCTTATTGAACTGTCCTCTGACAGATGAATTTTGAATCTCAAAATTCGAATTTTGAAGGTACTATAGCAAAATGGAACTATTGTTCACACATTTAAGAAAAACTTTTTACTTGAAAATTCGTATGTTCCAACATAGAAACATTTTTCAAAGATCAAAATTCGAACTTTACTTCATGACAGACAAACTTCGAATGTTCAAAGTTGAAGTCTTTAGCCTTCAGTCTCTATGAAATTCATCTATTGGCCAAACAAAATTCGAACTTTAAGTGTCAGAAGCATTAAATGCGGTTGGTGAATGGATAGTTTTTCAGAGTAACCGTTAGGTAACTTCTCCAACAGATAGATTTTGTCTTTAACATATAGTTAAAACCTAAATCTATAAATATAACATCTTTTGAAGGTGTGAGTAACGATTTTAACCTTTATATATTGAAACTCTGCCAAATCATTTACTAAAAGTCTCTTACTCATTCATATTTCAATATTTGTACTTTAACTTTCATATACACTCTGATTAAGAGAGTTTATTTATTGTAAATAATCTTATCTTCATCTGGAAGAAAAATTTTCTTGTGATAGGATATCACAAGGGAATGGAGAAGCACTTAGCTAGAGTGCAAAGAGAGAAATTGTTAGCTCTAAAATAGAGCATCAATGCTGTACTGTGGCATTTGCAAGAAGCCCACTAAATTCTTGCAAAATAGTAGAAAATCTCAAGTGGTAGCTTGGGGACTGGACGTAGGTCAAAATTGAAAGATCAAACCAGGATAAACATCTGTGTCTTCCCTTCTCTATTACTATTACTGAATATTCATTTATACTTTGGTTTACTGTCACCTTTGCTTTTCTCTCTTTCTTAAAAGTTTTGTAGAAAATTTTAATCTTTCCAATTTACTCCCCTTCTTGGGAAGCCAGCACATCTAACATCCACTACTCCCACTAACCTAGTTCTTTAATATGAAAAAAATTCAAACATTATGTAAGGATGGATCAACTTATAAGTCACTAGCGCTTTCTACACTTGCCTAAATTTGATGAATAAGTCAATTGTTCCTCTCCAAGCTGTGAAGTGAAACTTTGATTGATGGTAGGCATTTCTATCACACATGAATAAGATATTACCAATATAATTAATAAATCTCTATTTGTCCATAACATATATAAGGAATTAACAATCATAAAAATTTAATCAGACCAATGATCATCCATGAGTAATACTCATTATAATTTTAAAGGCAACAGGCATATTTAATTGAATTACGAACTCCTTACTATTTGTAATATCAGAAAATGGAGATTGATTGGACACTGATTTCTTCCTCCTCATGCTCATCTCCTAGCAAACTTCTAATGACATATTTCCCCAAGATCCTTTGCAATGAATAAAATTGCAATGAAACTTGTACTTATTGGGTGTAAATAAATGTTCAATTTTTTTTTCGAATACTAAGTTAATTTCAATTTAAAATTATTAATTACAAAGAAATACAAAATTATTAATTACAAAGTATGCATAAATTGAGTATAAATTAATTGAAATTGATGAATTAAAATTAACAATTACCTAACATATGATTGAAAAGTTACTAACTTCCCCAATAATTCTTGATGATTCAGTGCATCCACTACTCCCATTGAATGGACTCCAATTTGTAATACAAAAGAAATACAGTATAAATTAGGATAATTGTATATAATAATGATGAATCAACTAATAAGCCATTGATTGTTTACTCTTGCTTTATTTTGATGAATCATTGAATTTTTCTTCCACAAGTTGTGTATTGGAACTCTCATTGATAATAGGCATATCCAACACACACAAATAACATATTGGTAAGCAATTTGTGGAACAAGTGCTTGTATATAACATATATATTTATTACCATGTATAACACAGTGGGTTGCACAATTTTATAATCCACATGTGTTAATCATCATAACTTTAAATTCAACAATCATTTAATTGAATCACAAATCACTTATAGTTTGTAATATCAAAAATGGAAACTGGCAAGCTTCTAATGAGATATTCCTTCATGTAAACACCATATTTTGTCTAGATTCCTTTAAAAAAATAGTAATAATTTTTAATTTAATAAATATGAAAAGAAAAAAAAAGTTTCATAAAGATAAAAAATAAAAGATAATAATATCTTAAGGAGTTATGATTTTCTCCTTTTGGAGATTTTTCTAAAAAAAATTAATAATAATAATAATAATAATAATAATAATAATAATAATAATAATAATAATAATAACAACAACAACAACAAAGGAGAATCAAATATTGAGATTTGATATCTAGACAACAATGACAAAAAAATTATTCAAATTGAGAGAGTGGTTTCCTTTTGGCATTATAAATAGAGGTAGGAGGAAAGGAGAATGGGCATCAAGAAAGAACAAGAGAGTTGGGTAAGGGAAAGAATGTTGACTTTTGAAAAGAAAGGCATAGGTGAGACAATTGAGAGAGTAGCTTCCTTTTTTCTTTTCTTTTTTTTTCTTCTTCTTCTTCTTCAGTCCATTGCATAATTGGGGCTTTCTAATAGGTAGTTTCTTTTAGATTAAATAGGATGTGATCCACTACCTTCTTCTCTTCTTATCTTTGTTTTCATGGACCCCAAATTCTATATTTTGGTGAGGTTCATAAAACAACTTGTTCACACCAATGAACATCTCACAATAGGTGGAGATGTGTTTGTGATATGTATATTTTATCTTGCTTTCTTCTCTTCTTGTTTATGTTTCCATGGATCCCAAATTTGATGTTGTTAGTTGGCTGACTTTCCAATAGGGAGGTGAATTGGGAAAATTAAAAATTTTCTGCAAAATATCAAAGAGGTGAAGAATGCAATATATGATGGTAAAATAGAGTATAAATGAATAATAGTGAAAGTAGCAGAAAAGAGAAGAAGACTCAGAAATTTATCCTGATTCGGTCTCCCTACTTGACCTACGTCTAGTCCCCAAGTCACCATTTGAGATTTTTCACTATTCTGCAAGAATTCAGTGGAACAAAAATTCGAATTTCCAAAGCCAAAGTTCGAATTTTCAACATGACAGTTCAATATAGACCTTTCAAACTTCGTCTATTGGTGGGTGTCTTTCAAATATCTCATGATTTAACATAAGATCAAGGTTTTAAAACTTCTTTCCACTAAATCAAAGTCTTGTACTCAAAATAAAATAAAACTAAATATCCTACAACAAACTTTGCACAGATTTCTCTCACTTGAACTCTTTGAGCACCTTTGATATCTTTATTCCAAGCTCTTGAGAGTTGATTTGGAATCATCAAAACTTCTTAATTCAACAGATGTTTGGTGTGGTCCATGAGATAAATTGTTCACACCGATGAACACTTCATAATAGGTGGAGGTGTGCTCATAATGTGTGTATATATATATTCTTCTTCTCTTCTTGCCTTTGTTTTCATGGATCCCAAATTTGATGTTTTAAGATATCCATAAGAAAAATTACTCATACCAATGAACACCTCTCAATAGGTAGAGGTGTGCTTATGATGTACAATTTTAGTTTTATGTTATTTAATTTAATTTTATCTTCTTCTCTTGAATATGTTTCAATGGATCCCAAATTATGATATTTTAGTGAGGTCCTAAAGATAAATTACTCATGCTAATGAATATCTCAAACAGGTTGGAGGCATATTCAATTGAGGATTGAGCATGTTGTTTTAGTATAATATGTATCCATTTTGTGTCTCAAGCCAAGCAAATGGTCTATAGCCACATAATCAATACTCCAATTTATGGGATAGAATTGTGCGTTCATGGCAAAGGAATGAGCAATGGTTTCCTTCATTTTTGTTCCCAATCATTTTTCTCCATCCTACCTTGCTTCTTCATTGACCAAGGGATGATAAGGGCCCTATGTTGAAATTGTTAGGAATGCTGGCTTCCCAAGAGAGAATGAATTGAGAAGTTTAAAATTTTTCTGCAAAAACATAATTTAACAGTGAAAGCAAAAGCTTGCAGAAAAATAGAGTATGATGGATAAGAATATAAATGTAAGATAGAGTGAGAGAAGACTTAAAGATTTATCCTGGTTTCATCTAATCTACTTGACCTATGTCTAGTCCTCAAGTCACCACTGAAGATTTTTCACTATCTATAAGAATTAAATGGGCTCTTTGCAATACCTCAATACAATACCTGTGTTCTATTCTAAGAACACTGAAAATCACTTTCTAACACTCTTACAAGTGTTTCCCAGATCTCTTTGTGATTCCCCTCTTAAAGAATCTTTCTTCTAGATGAAAAAAAATATTTTATACAAGCATGATTACTCTCTTACCTAGAGTAAATATGAAAGTTATAGCACAATAAATGTGGTGTATGGGTGAAAAAGCTTTGACATGGAAATTTGGTAGAGTTATTACAAAGACATACTTAAATTTGTTACCCATAACTTTAAATAAAATTTTATTTATAGATTTGTGACTTAACTAGTCGTTAGACACAAGATCTATTCATTAAAGATGTTAACCAATGGTTATTCTACAAAAATAGCCGTTCACCAACCACATTTAATGTGTCTAACATACCAAAATTCAAATTTTGTGGTTTAACAGATGAATTTTACAGAGACAAAAGATTAAAAACTTTAACATTGAACTTTAAAATTCATCTGTTGCATTGTGACAATCGAATTTCAAGTTTGCTAAAGTTAACCCATGTTAGTTCATATGAATTTTCATATTAGAATTTTGTCTGAAGAGTTTGAACAACTCTTTTAGTTTTTCATGATGCATTCAAAATTTAAATTTCATAAGCTGAAATTCATCTATCAGAGACATGTTCAACATGTTACAAAAGTTTTTCTTTATGAAATTTGAATGTTGAACTTCAAAGTTCATTTGTTAGAATCATGCTCTAACGAGACTCACAAGTTCTCATTTCGAAATTCGCATTTTGAAGTTCAAAGTTCATTTGTCAATAGAGGTGACTCTAAACTCTGTTTGAACTTCACCAACATTCAAATTTTGTCTAAGCTTCATATGAATTTTCCACACTTCACTAACAATGCTTAGCCTGAAATTTGAATTTCAGAACCGAAATTCATCTATCAAAGATAAAAACTCTGTAACTTTGAATTTCACTAAGTAAAGTTCATATTTGGCACAAAATTTGTCTATTACCCAATATTTTTCAATTCTAACATATACTAACATTTGATAACCTTGAAATAACACGTTTAAACATTGTGGTAACTTTAAATAAATAATTTTTAAAGCTTTTTACCCAGTGTTCATAGTGAGAAATCCTAGAAACTAAATCTTCTCTTGTTCTTTATTGGATTTTTTCACCTTCTTCATTTGATATTCTCCTTTCAAGCTCTAGTTGTTTGGAATCATTAAAACTTCTGATTCAACATTCTCTCTCTTTTTTATGATGAGAAAACAACTTGCAAACTGGATTAATACTTAGGTTTGCTTCCAAGAGCTCTCCCTTAACATATGCATTAAAATTCAAAGTTTAACATATAGTCACAACACATGTATCAGAATAGAAGATTTAGGAGAATAGAAAAGGAAATGTTGAAACAAATTTCATTGAAGCAAACATGTTTAGTACAGAGATTCAAATAGATTCACACAAGTACATTGATCATATCTAAAAAGATTTATAATACAAAGAAACACAAAATCCTACAAAGTCCTAAAGAGTCCTAAAAAGATTTAATCTCTGAAGATCTATCACTGGTCTTTTTTTTTTTTTGGCCTTGAGCTTGATCCTTTTGCCATATGTTTTTCCTGATTGCCCTACATCTCCAAATTGTCCAATTTTAGTTTGTCCATTTTCCTTCTCCCTTTTTTTTGCATCATCGGGAGCAGGAGTAGGTATTGAGGGAGGAGGCACTTGAGCCATGGGAATGGCCTAAAGAGAAACTAGTACAAAAGGAACTAAAGGAGGCTTCTGAGGAAAATTATCATCAGACCCTAAAGATATCTCCTGAGCTTCCCTTAAGATGTTAGCTAATCTAGCTCATTGTTCTACTGTGAGGCTTGGTTCAGAAGATGGAGGTTGAGGAGCTGGTAGAGGGAACATTTCATCTAGTCTATGCTTCTAAGCTTGCACTATAGCATCATGTGTAATAGTAGCAACGTCAATGTAAGGCACGATCCCCCTTTCCTCATTGAGAGCAGCTTGAATAATGAGTGCAGCTGTAAGATCTATAACAAGCTTTTCCATTTGCTCAGTTTCTTGTGATGACAGAATTGAGTCTTAAGCAACTTTCTCCATCATAAACTCATGGGTGCTCTCTACTTGAGTGGCTTCAATGTCCTCCATATTGTAATCCTAAGATAGACTAGGACTTGTACCCTTAGTAGAGCTTATAGGAGTGACATCAACAGTAGCATCAGCATCAGAGGGTCCTTATACAAAAGGACTTACGACATGAGGGGAGAGAGATTTGAAAGGATCAGAGAACTCATACTAGACTAGTATTAATATGGTTGGAAGAGAGTTTCAAAGATTATTGTAAGCATCAGCAACCACCTTGAGGTTCTTGGCCAGGTCAGTTATTTGATTTTGCAAATTTGGCATTTTCCTCTTCCCTAATACTTAACATAATCTCTAATAAACAATCATATAGCTCAAGCATGGTACTAGGTTTGGCAAAGTTAGATGGGATGAAAGATTCAAGTTGCTAGGTAGGCTGAGGTTGGGTTGGCTGTGGTTCAAGTGGGATGGTTGGAGCAACTTCCAAAGTGGTTTCTTGTTGTTATGGCTCTTCACCATCATAGAATAGATCCTTAGATTTGCTAGCCCTTTTTCCAATCCATTTTCCTTCTTTTCTTTTGATGCCCATTCTCATTAGATTTTCTTCTTTAAATTTCTCAGTAGGCTTTCCCTTTCCTTTCTCTAAGTATTAGATCTAAGCATATTTGAGGAGCTTGGTGATGATTGAGGCATAAGGTAGGGTTGAATCTTTTCTCTAATCTCTAGCCTTGAGCATATTTTAGGCTTGCTTTATTCCTTCCTGACATTAGCAATCTTCTCTCTGGCCATTTTCCCAAGAAATTTGTTTTTAGGAATGCTTTAAAGATGTTTGTAGGGTTTGGTTTGGAGTTTAATCAGTGGAAAAAGGCATTTTATGGAAGGAATTTGAGAATGGTTGAGAGAAAATAGGAATAGCTTTGGTTGAAATGTGAATAGGGTTGTGTCTATTCAGCGTCTATCCCTCAGACTTCTCTTTTGTAACCACTTGACAGATGAATTTTAAGGGTCAAAATTTGAATTTCGGATGGTTACATTTCCACAAAGAATAGAGAAGCTATTTTGACAGATGAATTTTCAACCTTGAAATTCATTTGTTAGAGACTTACTTCTCAGACAATATATAACATTGTCTGGAAATATGACTGTCAGAGACTTAAACATAGATAGAAACTTCAATAGACAAATTTCTTTTCTCAAAGTTTGAATGTTTGAAGCTTAAATCAGAAATCATGTAAACATATAATATCCAACAGACGAATGTTGCGTTCAAACTTTGAATTTCAAGATTTTGTGAAGAAGTGTCTGAAATGTGAATATTGAATCATCAAAGTTTGAATGTTGTATACACAAAAGCATAGCACACAAAATTTGAATTTTAGGAAGTCAACTGATGAATTTTGAGCAAGCTAAAACACCCATATATCATATAAGGCACTGAAATTCGACTGTTGAATGACCAAAATTCATATTTTGAAAATTCATATTTTGAACAAGCAAAGTCACTGAATACGTCAGATAAGGCATGCAAGTTCATCTATTTGCAATTAAAATATGACTATTGAAGAATAGAACTTACAAACAGATGCTAAAAAGTAGAATTTCCAATTTTCTTTAGCAAATGTTCCTTGTCTAGATGTGAGATACTCCTTTATTCTGATTTCTTATCATATAAGCTCATGAGGAGTACTTGTAAAACATCTTATACATACTCTGATGCTTAAGTTAGCATTCAATTTAACAGATTAACAAATTTATCCGTATTGATTGAGTATTTTTGCAAAAATTGTCATTAAATTAGTATAGGATTATCCAATAATTACTTTTAGTCCAAAATCATTATCTTGACCCAAAATATATTTTAGTTAGGCCCACTCATTTTTCTTGAATTAATACTATCTCTTTTTGTAGTTTAGACTAACTTTTATCAGATAAAATATTAATATTAAATCATAATTATTCAATAAATATTATTTTTAATCTTAATAAATTTTATATTATATTTCATTAGGTTTAGCTCATTGAGAGCTTCACTTTGACTATAATTTTCTATATTTAAAAATGCCCTTGACCTAGGGTAAATTTATAAATTTTAAAACTTTTAGATCATTAGGTGTAATTTTTACCAAAATTTATAAATTTTTCTTCACACACGTCAATGGTTACTCTTTTTTTTCCTTTTCTTTTTTCTTTTTTTTTCTATGGGTAAAATTATTATTTGCTTATTTTTCCTTCCAATTAAGATAATTGACCTCTTTGCCATATTTCATGCAAAACAGTGTATACTCATTTTTACAAATTCTTTATAGATTTTAAAATATTGAGCCTTGAACATCTAGTAAAATTCTAAGATATTATGTTTCTATCCCTTAAAATAAATTTTGTCCTCAAAATTTAAAACATACCTTAATTAAATAGCTCTGGATATCTTTCTCTCATATTTACTTCTATATCCCAGGTTGTTTCTTATGGGGTTATTCCTCAATTGCTTAGCTCAATAATCTATAATCTTTTCAGGTATAACATTAAAGTAAAGATTATCTTGTGAGTTAATGCATTCATATTCTATAATGTGTAAAAGATCGGGTTGATATTTCTTTAGCTGGGAGACATGGAAAACATTGTGTATTTGACTCAAATTTGGTGGTAGGGCTAACTTATAGACTACAGGTCCAGCATTTGAGATATTTTCAAAAGGTCCTATATACTTGGGACTAAGCTTTTTAGTTTAAAGTGACCAACCAACTCCAGTTGTAGGAGACACTTTGAAGAAAACATGAACTCCTATTTTGAATTCTAACGGCTTCCTTCTTTTATCTGCATAACTCTTTTGACTACTTTGAGTTGTTAATAATTTCTTTCTTATCATTTCAATTTGTCTTGAGGTATGGTTAACAATTTCTGGACGAATCAACTGTCTCTCGCTCAATTTAGTCAAACACAGTGGGGACCTACATTTCCTACCATATAATGCTTTATTAGGAGCCATTTAAATACTAGAATGATAACCATTATTATAGGCAACTTTGCTAATGGTAAGTACATATCCCGGTTTCCCTTCATCTCAAGTACACAAGCCCTTAGCATATCTTCTAATGTCTAAATTGTCCTCTCAATTTGTCCATTAGTTTAAGGATGATATGTTGTATTGAATCTCAATTCAGTACCTAGGGCTTATTAGAATGAGTTCCAGAAATTCGATATAAATATTGGATCACGATAAAAAATAATACGACTTGGCACTCCATGAAGTCTTACTATCTCTTTAACATATCATTGTGCCAATTTATCTAGTGTATATGTTAATCTTTTGGCTAGGAAATGGGCTGACTTTGTGAGCCTGTCTACTATAACCCAGATAGCATTATGTCCTGATGATGTTCTAGGTAATCTCATAATGAAGTCCATTGATATAATATCCCACTTCCATTTGGGGATGTCTAAAGACTATAACATTCCTACTGGCTTTTGATGTTCTATTTTAACTCTTTGGCATACCAAGCACTTATACACATATTGAGTAATATCACTTTTCATCCCAAGCTACCAAAACAATTTCCTTAAATCATGATACAGTTTTGTAATACCCGGGAGAATAGTATGTTGACTTCGATGTGCCTCTGCCAGCATCTTTACCTTTAATTTTCCTACTGGAGGAACATATACTCTTTCCTAAAACCTAATCAGAAATTCATTTGTCTCATTGAATTCTTGCATTTCTCCCTGACTCATGTTTTCTTTAACAACCTTTACGAACCCATTAAATCTTGTAAAAATTCATTGCAAATTTTAGTCTCATGTAATTGGAGAAATAAGTACATATCCCTAAAATCTTCCAACATTTTCATTTCATGAATCATCATAGAGGCTACATGAACAGTTTTTCTACTAAGTGCATCAACCACTATATTAGCTTTCCCTAGATGGTACTTTATAGAATGATTGTAATCTTTTAACAATTCCATCTAACACCTTCACCTTGCATTCAATTCTTTTTTATCTTCTAAATATTTGAGGCTTTTATGGTCATAGAACACTTCTACGGTCCCACCATAGAGATAATGTCTCCACATCTTTAGAGTATGAATAATGGTCACAAGTTCTACATCATGCATGGCATAGTTTTCTTCATGTGGTTTTAACTGTAGAGAAGTGTATGCTACTACTCTACCATTCTGCATTAAAACACAACTCAATCTGTGCTTACTTGCATCTATGTAAAGCACAAAAGGTTCCTTGGGATTAGATATAGTTAATACAAGTGGGGTAGTAAACTTGCACTTCAGTTCATTAAAATTCACAGTTCATATCTCATACAAAAGGTGCATTTTTCCTAGTAAGTTTTGTAAGTGGCAATGTGATTTAAGAAAAGTCCTTTATAAATCATCTATAATAACTTGTTAAACTAAGGGAACTTCTTATCTTAGTGACGGTCTTGGGTTGCTCCTACTTTAGGACAGCATCAACTTTACTTGGGTCTACTGTGACCCCATCCTTGGAGACAACATGCCCTAAGAACCGCACTTCTGTGAGCCAAAACTCATACTTGTTTAGTTTAGCGTCCAACTTTTTTTCTTTTAAAACAGACAAGACTACTCTCAAATGCATCTTGTAATCCTCTAAAAATTTGGAGTACACTAAAATATCAACAATGAAAACTACCACAAATTGATTTGAGTAAGGTCAAAAAATTCTATTCATGTAATCCATGAATATTGTTGGGGCATTCATTAGATCAAATGGCATAACTAAAAATTCATAATGCCCATAGCGAGTTCGAAAAGCAGTTTTGGGAACATCATCTGCCTTAACTCATAATTAATGATATCTAGATCATAAATCAATTTTTGAAAACATAGTGGCTCCTACCAACTGATCTAGTAAATCAATTCTAGGTAAAGGATATTTGTTTTTTATAGTAACTTTGTTTAGTTCCCTGTAGTCAATGCATAACCAAAGGCTCTCATCTTCCTTTTTTACAAACAACACTGGAGCACTCTAAAGAGAAACACTAGGTCTAATGAAACCTTTTTTCCAATAGCTCCTCTATCTATTTCTTTAATTCTGCGAATTCAAGTGGTGTCATTCTATATGGTGCCTTTGAGATTGGACTTGTTCCTGGCACAAGGTCTATAGAAAACTCAACCTCTCTTTCATATAGTAAGTCTTTAAAATCCTTAGGAAATACTTAAGGAAAATCTCTTGCTACTAGTATTTCTTCAATCCTCTCATTTACTTCAACATTCACTGAGAAGAAAACTAAATAGGCTTGACATCCTTTCCCCAATCATCTCTCAGCTTGAGTGGTTGATATGAAATTTAGCTTAGCCTCACTATTTGGGACACTTTCTCGAGTAGGTAAGATCAGGGCTTTGTTTTTACAATCAAGGAGAATGTTATTGGTGAAAAGCCAGTTCATGCCTATTATAACATCTATATCTAGGAATGGCATGCATATGAGATCTAGTGTAGTACAGTAATGTTCATATTGGACAATGCAATTTAGGCAAACATGGGATGTAATGGCATGGTTACCTGTGGATGTGGACACATGAAGATCATATGGTAACTTAACGATATGTAGACCTAATCCTTTAGAACACTTATAGGAAATGAAAGAATGACTAACACCTAAATCAAACAAGGCATGTACAAGATAATTATTAACTTTAATCATACCTTCTATAAGATCAAGTGACTGTCGGGCCTCGTGCTGCGTAAGAGCAAAGACCCTTCCCTATGCCTGGGGTCTGGTACGAGCTACATCCACTCTACAATCTCTAGCATAGTGTCCAGCCTTGCCACATCAATAACATACATTATGTTCAGCTAGGCATGGTCTTCTGCCATGACTTTACCATACTGGTCGCATACTGGAGCTTCCCTAACTTCCATTTGCACATCTATTTGCATTGTTCGTCCTCCACCTCTTCTACCACCTTTTTTACCCTTTCTACTGGAATTGTTTTATGGCTTAGTTCTCTTTTTACTTGATTCACCTTTTTCAAATGTAGTTCTTTTTGTACTAGTTGGGGTATTGGACATAAAACCTTTATGATTCACGCTTCCTTAAGTGATCCTACTAACCTCAACCAATGTATTAAACTCTTGAATCCTTATATGAGCAACTCTTTCTTTTATAGCTGGTTTCAAGCCTCTTTCTAGCTTTTCGGTCATCCACCATTCATCATCATGTTGCTACATGTGAATACCTAGACAGTTGAATAAAAGTAACCACATATTCATCTACTGATTGATTCTCAGCTTGTCTAAGGATAATGAATTTGGCTTCCTTTTCATCTCTGACTGACCTTGGGAAATACTTGTCATAGAAATATTCAAGGAATGTCTCCCATGTCAGTGGTATATTTCAAGCTTGTAGAATCAATTCAGTGGTGCGCCACCATCTGTCAGCTTCTTTCTCCAGTATATGCATGACTAATAAAGCTTTTATCCCAATATCACAACCCATTAGCCTAAATATTTTCTCCAGCCTCAGTATCTAGTTCTCGGCAACTTGTACATCAAATTTCCCTTCAAATGATGGAGGACAGTGTTTTTTGAAATGTGCTATTATGTTTTACTGGTGAACAAAGTCAATCGCTACACCTGCTGCTAGATTAACTAGCATAGCCTATGGCTCTAGTTTTGGCTATGGCACTAGAGTCAGTTCCTATACTCTAGCCTCCTGTGGCTATCTTTGATTTGCTATTGTGCTTTGTAAATTCTCAATTACTCACTGTTGTTGATCCAAATGATCCATTATGACCTGTAAGGAATCAACCTATTGCATACTCTCTTGTTGAGGAGTGACCTCTCAAGTCTGTCCTCTAATACGAGTCATACTTATCTATAAAATAATTGAAATTGTGAACACATATCAATAATACTCAAGGAACACATTTATATGAACAAAACATTTATTCACATGTCAAGACTTTGTACAAGTCATATTCACATCACTATATCATCTATCTTATTATCTAGTCATGTTATCTATGACTGCATATACATCATACTCAAATTGCAGTCATTCAAAGTTCTATACATATAAACATATCCACTATTAGATACTTTACATCAAGTTTACTTCACATCAAGTCTAAGAAGAACTAGAACTATCATGAACATGGGCTGATACCGAATCCTCCCCTAGGTCTTCTTCTGGATCCTCTTCTGTATCAACATCTGGAATATACCCTAGGTCCTCAATAGGAACATGTGCTTGTCCTTGCATTGGCTCTTGAACCTCCCCTACAGAATATTCTTGTGGAAGTACCCCTATAGGGTTTGTCTCAATCCTTTTTGTGTCTACCAACTCCAGCCTCAGTCACTTGTGATTGATCTATTCTCGAGAACATGCATGTAAGCTCTTAAGCCAATATCATTTGAGTTCTTCTTTTATCAATAACCAGTAATTCCTCCGGCAAAATAGTGATAACTGTATCAATCCATGCATGCTCAAAGAATTCTAGGCCTTGTGATGCCATGAAATCATGTGCATCTTGAACTGCATTCAAAAATGTCAAAATAGGAGAATCCCAATAACTCTAGTAGCTCTCAATGTGTAGTTGAGTCACTACATCTACCACCTCAAAACACTCACTTCCTGGGTCTAATGTCATGTGAGAAAAATTTGGGATATCTGGCTAAGTTGTCACTGGTTGTTTCCCTTTATCTTCCTTGTTCTTATTCTTATTCTCTTCTTTCTCCTTCTTCTTCTTGAGATTGGCTTCAATAAAGTATGTCTTGATACACTGAGCCCAATTCTCATACTTTTTACCTTCTAGCTTGGCCTTACTTGATGTCTAAAACTCATCCTCAGATATCTCCCTAAGCATCATGTCAATCCATAGCTGCTTAGGATACTTGTTCCCCTGTCTTTCCAAGTCATGCTGGACCTGAGACAATCTATTCATGAAAGCCATGTCTCTATCGAGACCCTCAGAGTAAGCTCCATACCCTCTGGAAAACTTCCACACTATCCTATAAACTTTGTCTCTACATCTAGTGGTCTATTATCTGGGGTGTTATCTGGGTTTTCTAAGAAAGCTAACTCCCAGTCCACAACTTCCACCACCTCAACTCCAAGCTTATTAGGAGGCTCATAATCTTCCTCCCATACTAACTCTATAGCCATTAGCTCTTTATGTGATAGACCAACCTCAAAGGGTATACCTGTTATTCCCTTTGTAAATATTACATTCGAGTTACTACTTTCCTCACTAGGCAGTCCTTCTAGTCCAAGGTGAGGCTTTGATGGATAATCCAACACTGAGTTGCTTGTAGATTCAAACATCTACCCAATCATAATAACAACTAATCAATAGACTAACATAAAAGGAAGTAATAAATAAATATATTAAATAATATATTTATTTATTATAATTTCCTTTATAACTATATTAATCTAGGGCTAGAATCTTATGCTCTGATACCAAAAATGTTATATCTCATATTTAGACTCATTTTCCTTGCATTAGACTTCATTTTAGTCCATTAATGCATGAATAGAGATTTGATTACATAAAATAACTTAAATCATTTTTTTTATTTCTGAGTACTATTCCTTTGGTTAATCTTATTTTACAAGAGAAATTTTGAAAATTCATAACTAAATCAAGAAAACTTGTATTGAAGTGAATCAAGTCTCCAAAAATAGCTTAAAATATTCTCTACAACGGAAAAATATTGAATAGGGAAAATACTTGATCAATTTATACAGTAAATTCATATAAACTTCACTATAGCAATGGTCATTTTTTAAAACTCCTTATTCTGACCTTAATTTTGGAAATTCACCATAATTCACACACAACTCCAAATTAAGTGAGCTTGGTGTCTATGAAAATCCCTTCATGTCTAGTTTACAACCATATAAAGTAATTATACATTAAACTATAAAAATTCTGAACAGTATATGAAATTCTTAGCAGTGTCACAATGGACATTTTCATCCTACAACTTGACAAAATACACCTTGATATTTACATACATAGCCATCTCTTGTCTTCACTTAGCCCATTACATCATGTTAGACCTAGATAAATATAATTACATTCATGTAAAGTTCTAAAATTATACACATCATTTTTGCAAGGTATTCCAAGCAAAACACTAATGCAAGTAAATTCATTTTAATTAAGAGCTTGCTTTTCCTTCCTTTTTTCTTCTTGGGCAATCTTGCCATAACTTGAACCTATAAAGTGAAACATTTTGAAAGAGAATGAGATTCAAAGAATCTCAGTAGTTACAACCAAATATGTGCACATTCTATCATACAATTCATAGAAATATCATTTGAAAACAATCAATCAATTTATGCCATACATTTTCATAGAAATTTTGGCATGGTAACATCCTAAAAATTGGACATCCAAGAGTCATAAAAACTCTTATTCAAATAGCCAACACATCAAATACAACACAAAACATCAATAGCATGGCATGTTCAAAAAATCATTGTAAATAATTTTAACAACTTTAACAAAATCGGTAAAATAACTACCTTTAGGCTTTACAAGTTCTACCAAATTTTGCACACCTTTCCCTTGATATTTTATTACCTCTTGGAACCCTATAGCATCATCAAAACAAGTCTCAATCCAAGAATTGCACAACTTACTTCTCAAAGTGCCACTTTAACCTTAAAAATCTATATAGTTATTCTTTGAAAATTTCTTGTACAACACACTTGTTCTAACCTATTTTGGGACCCAAGAAATCCATTTTTGGAATTAAAATCATGTAATTCACTTTCCTTTTCAAATCCTAAATATGCAAAAAAAATTTCAGAAAAATGTAGAAAAATAACTACCCAATCAATTTGCAATCTAATGCTATATTCTTGTATTTTGTGACCTATACTTTACTTTTCATGGATTGGTTTCTTCATGGCACAACTTTCTATCTCTACTCTCTCTCTCTCTCTCTATTGAAATTTCAGCAAGAAAATAGTGGAAAAATAGCCACTAAAATGCCTCAAAATTGCTAGAGAACACAAGAAAGGATTGTAAGATAATACCTTGATGTTTTGGGATAAAGCTTGTGATTTTATCTTCTTCCCTTGGCCTTATGCTTTTCACGACTTCTTCCCTCTTTTCTCATGGTTTGCAGCATGAAGAATGAAGAAGATGAATGCTTAAGTGACTTATAATATAATATAACTAAATAATTACTTTTATAAATATTATCTTTGACTTTTTGCATTTCTTTTTGTAAAAGCTTTTGAGTTAATTCTTTTTATGTCCCAAGTAGTCTTTTCCACGCCACTTGTCCCCAATTTTAGCTAAAAGTTGCTTCATAAACTTTAATAAACCAAAATATCCTTTACCAATTATATTTATTCGTACCGATTGAGTATTTTTATCAAAATTGTCATTAAATTAGTATAGAATTATCCAATAATTACTTTTAGTCCAAAATTACTATCTTTACCCAAAATATATTTTAGCAAGGCCTACTAATTTTCCTTGAATTATTACTATCTCTTCTTACAATCTAAACTGACTTGTATTGGGTAAAATATTAATATTGAAACCTAATTACCTATTAAATATTATTTTGATCTTAATAAATTTAATACTATATTCCATTGGCCTTAACTCATTGAGAGCTTCACTTTAACTATAATTTTTTATATTTACAAAAAGCCTTTGACTTGGGATAAATTTATAAATTTTACAACTTTCAAGTTATTAGGTGTAACACCTTATGTTAGGGCCCATTTCCCATGTATTAGATCATTTCAGATGTCTTTCATCATGGATTAGAGACTAAAATCATAATATGATAAAATCAGAATTTTACAAAATTCGGGGGTACTGTTCATTTGGCAAATTTTATTTTACCCGACGAACTTTGAAAATTCATAACTAAATCTAGAAAATTCATCTTGAGGTGATTCAAGTCTCTAAATTTATCTTGAATTCAGATCTACATGGGAAAAATATAAAACAGTAACATCATTGGGCCAATTTGTACAGTAATTTCGTGGAATGTTACTGTTCATTTGGTCAATTTGCTATGTTCCAGTTTTCTGACCTCAACTTTGAAAAATTATATCTCCTTCTATTCTGTTCCAAACTATACATAATCTATGTCATTTGAAATCTCTACATGTATAATTAATGACATATTTTTCTTATACATTTGTTTTACTTACACAGGGCATAACTTTAACTTAAGTCATGAAGGGTCAGAATTTGACTCTTACTGGAACAGTTTTGGGAAAAACTCCATATCTCCTATTATATAGCTCCAATTAACTCCAAATTAGTGGCATACGAAACTTAAAACATAGAAATTTTTATTCATATAAACCACTGAATTTTTGGAGCTTTGTACGATTTTATATTATCCTTTGAATTTTTCAGTACTTACTTTCCAGATTTCAGTTTTCCCCTTCTTGCCCTGTTCTAAACCCTGATTTCAAAAATTCATTATAATTCATACATTTATCCAATTTAGGTACTCTTTAGCTCTATGAAAAGCTTGTTCTGTCTACTTTAAAAGCATGTATAACACTTTTATAGGATACTCTGTTTCAGATAGAGTTCCCCTACTCAAACCAATACTGGTCATCTCCAATGAACTTATGCCATAACTTACATGATAAGCTTCATAACACATTGACATTGACATTTAGTGCTCCAATTTCATGCATAATATCATAGAGGACTTAAAAGAATATATTCAAGGCATCAAACAGGATTTATCCCCTTTTCATACGAATTTATACAAATTCCCAAATCATAGCATCAAGACTTGCATAATAATATCATTCATCATTCTCTTCCTCTTTTCCTTTAGCTCTTTGCCTCCCTTGGATTTCTTCCATAACTTGGACCTATCATGTTATTATTTGGGTGATGAGATTTTGGAAATCCCAGTAGCTAGTCACATCTCAAACATTTACATCATCATGCATGCTATAAAACCTTCAATACATCATAATAATCATTTCAAGACATAAATCACCATATCGTTTATAAAAATTTCGGCATTATAACGGCATAGAAAATGGACATCCCGGGTACTATCCCTTTCATAAAAACAGCCAAAACCAGTCTCAAACATCATAAAAACAATATGGCAAGTCATCATTCACAATATAATATAGCAAGACAATATAATGTGAGAAAAAGTAACTATGCTACCTCATGAAACTTTATGTCTTTCCTCTTTGATTCAACCATTTCAAGGACTTCCTTAAGCTTTCTCACACCCTAGTGCATCACCAAATATCAAATAAATCAACTTGAACTAAGGGTTAGTTCATAAGAACTTCAAACTAATGGTTCCATGACTTTCTTCAATTCATGAAACCCTAATTCTTTAAAAATTCACCAAAAATTCATTTCTAACTCAAAAATGATGAATTATACCTCTATTTCATGTAATTTTTCATGAGGAATCCAAATATGGCCTCAGAATGACCAAATTCCATTTCTAACTCGGTTACTGTTCATTCCGAATTAACTTCAAAAACCTCAAAATTTCACTTCCTTAACCTTAAGCTTTTTCATGAAACTATCACTTGTTCCTAAGGTTTTCCACCATGAGGAACTCATTTTTGGCATCAAAAACATGAAATTCCAACTCTAAGTGTGAACAGTAACTCGTCCAAAATCAGGGAAATTCAAGAAAAATTGCTACACTTTGTTATACAACAAACCACTTGCATATTCATGCTTTAAATGTGTAGTCTAGCATTTCCCCCATGATTTATGGTTTGTAAACTCATTTCCTTGCTAAATCATGTCTTGGCTGAAACCTAAGGGAGTGGAGAGGGAAATATAATCCATGGTTCAAGCTCTAAAGATCATAAATATCAAGCTTGAAGATGGTAGAACACTTACCATAAGTGAAGCTTTCCATTTTACCTTGAGTTCCCTCATCCCCTTCCTCTCTTTTCTCTCTTCTTTCTTCGGTTTTCTTTTCTGGTTTTCCTCTTCTCTTTTGCTGCTGGTTCACGCGTGCAGAATGGTGTAAAAATGAGGGGTTAATGGACTTAATTAAATGGCTTAACTTAGTAACTAATCTTGGTTACTTTTGCTAATCCTTGATTAGTTTAATACATACTTCCTTGACAAGTTTTCCAACAAAATAATATAATATTATTTTGTGTCACATGGCTGCAGCAATCACGCAGGAGAGAGAGAGAAGTGTCCAAAAATTGTCCAATTTTCCTGATCCAGATATACCTCAATCCGGATACTTTTTAATCATACCGATAAAATCGTCTTTACAGTAATTTAACATTTTTGGGATACAGGACTATTCTAATTTTATTTTTATGTTTCCATAATTATCCTGTCCCAAATGATATCTGTATATGACCCATATCCAGAGCTGATTTCTTTTTAACCATCGGTAGGGCCCACAGTTTACTTTATCGGTTTACTGTTACTTTTGGACACTCGGCACTGATTATTTCTTTATTCCTGAACATTAACCCTCAGTGCCATATACCATTGGACTTCTCTCGTCGAGAGCTTCATTTTGACAGTAATTTTGCATATTTACAAAATTACCCCTGACCCGGGGTTAAATTATAATTTCTAAAACTTTCGGGTCATCAGGTGTAATTTTCTCAAAGACTTTTCTATGTCTTTCTCCTCGTATATTTTAAAATTTTTAGGACATGGATGTCCTTTTTATAATTCTTTGGGGGCAAACATATAATTTTCTCATTTTTCCATTCAACGGGGAAAAATGACCTCCTTGCCCTTTTTTACGCAAATCGGTATCTGTCCGTTTGTGCAAAATCTCTATACATTTCTACATATTTTAGCTTTCTTGGGATGTTACATTAGGTGTAATTTTTTCCAAAATTCATAAATTTTTCTTCACCCTCACATGTCCGCCGCCGTTCTTTTTTTTTTTCCCCCTTTTTTCTTTTCTTTTTTCATGGACAAAATTGTTATTTTCTCTTTTTTCCTTCTAATCAATCAAGATAATTGATCTCTTTGCCTTATTTCATGTAAAACAATATATATTCATTTTTGCAAATTCCTTATAAATTTTAAAATATTGAGCCTTGAACATCTAGTAAAATTTCAAGATATTACAGTACTCCTTCCCAAGGTTTTTCAGTTGGTTTATGATGAAAGTGAATCTCTTTTGCAATTCTTTAATGCTCTCTCCTTTTTTCACTCTGAAGTTTTCATATTCACCAATTCAGGTATTCAATTTGTTTTTCCTTATTCCAACAATTCCTTCATGAGATATCTCAAGAGTATCCCATATTCCCTAAACTGTGGAATAATAGGAAATTCTGTAGAACTCATCTTGGTTTAGAGCACTAACCAAGAAGTGTTTTGTCTTGAAGTTTAGCAAAACTCTTCTTTTGTCTTCATCACTCCATTCTTCTTTTAGCTTCTCTTTATATGTACCATCATCCTTCAACTTCATTGGCACAAAATCATCATTCTTGATGACTAACCAAATCTCTAGGTTTATGGATTAAAGATATATTTGCATTCTCTTCTTCTAGTATCTATAGTGTTCACCACTGAAGTCTGGAGGTCTGTTGATATTGTTGCCCTCTGGTAGTATATGTTCTCCAAAGCCTAGCAATGAGTTCTCCCGGATGGTGAAATCCTTTAACTGAGAATCTAAGCTTGCATACCACTTGTTAGGAATGCTGGCTTCCCAAGAGGGGGTGAATTAGGAAGTTTAAAATTTTTTTGCAAAAATGTAATTTAACAATGAAAGCAAAAACTTGTAGAAAAATAAAGTATGATGGATAAGAATATAAATGTAAGATAGAATAAGAGAAAACTTAGAGATTTATCTTGGTTTGGTCCAATCCACTTGACCTAGTTTAATGCTCAAGCCACCATTTGAGATTTTTCACTATCTACAAGAATTGAATAGACTCCTTACAATCCTCAGTACAATGCTTGTGCTCTGTTCTAAGAACACTGAAAATCTCTAACACTCTTACAAATATTTTCTAGATCCCTTTGTGATTTCCCTCACAAAGAATCTTTTTTCCAAATGAAGAAAATATTTTATACAAAAATGATTACTCTTTTAATTAGAGTAGATATGAAAGTTATAGTACAATAAAGGTGGTGTGTGGGTGAAAAAGTTTTGACACAAAAATTTGATAGAGTTATTCCAAAGACAAATAACTAGTGATTAGGCACAAGATCTATCTATCAAAGACGTTATCCAATGATTACTCTATAAAAATAGCAATTCACCAACCGTATTTAATGCATCTGACATACCAAAATTTGAATTTTGGGATTCAATAGACGAATTTTGCAAAGATAGAAGGTTAAGTACTTTAACATTGAATTTCAAAATTTGTCTGTTGCATTATGACAGTCAAATTTCGAGCTTGCCAAAGTTAACCCATTTAAGTTCATATGAATTTTCATATTGGAAGTGTATCTAAAGAGTTTGAACAGTTGTATCAGTTTTTCATAATGCATTTAAAATTCAAATTTCAGAAATTGAAATTCATCTATCAGAGACATATTCAACATGTTATAAAAATTCCTTTTTATGAAATTTGAATGTTGAACTACAAAATTCGTCTGTCATAAGCATGCTCTAACATGACTCGCAAGTTCTCATTTTGAAATTTGCACTTTGAAGTTTAAAATTCGTCTGTCAGAGGAGGTGACTCTGAACTCTCTTTAATCTTTACCAATATTCAAATTTTGTCTACACTCTATATGAATTTGCATACTTTCACTAACAATGCTTAGCTTGAAATTCAAATTTCAGAACCAAAATTCGTCTATCAAAGATAATAACTTTGTAATTTCAAATTTCACCAAATAAAGTTCAAATTTTGCACAAAATCAACATGAGTTAAATGCAAAATTCATCTATTACCTAATGTTTTTCAATTCTAACATATACTAACATTTGATAACCTTGAAATAACACGTTTAAACATTATGGTAACTTTAAATAAGTAATTTTCAAAGTTTTTTGCCCAGTGAAAAATCCTATAAACTAAATCTTCTCTTGTTCTTTACTGGATTTCTTCACTTTCTTATTCATACTCTTTGATATTCTCCTTTCAAGCTCTAGTTGTTTAGAATCATCAAAACTTTTAATTCAACAAAAATGCATTTAATTTTATTATGAAAGGTCATTTCTTTTGTCTTTTTTTTTCCTTCCCATATTTGATTCTTATGTTCGGTGGAGCTTTAGTCTTGCTTTTCTTCTAGCTTAGTTTAATCAATTCCAAGACTTGGAAATATTATAATTGGGACGTTTGGGCTACTTTTGGAATTCTTGATAGTTGCCATTTGGCTATAGATCCATAGATGCAATATTTAATAAATAATGATGTATGATTTTTTTTATGCTTGCTTTATCTATATCCATTTTCAAAAAAGTTAATTTGGTGAAAGGTATGAATTTGTTTTTCCTCACCATTGTACATGTGTTCTTCAAAACAAATTTATGGCAATTTGCTAACAATTGTTCCAGTACCAATTTCCAAGTCATTTTGATAATCACAATCTTGCACATTGTTGGTGGGTGTACAATTGGTTATAAGTTGCCTTTTTCTATTTTATTTTGTTTAGTCACATATTTTAGCTCTTGGTTTAGAATAATTATATATATGAATAATTATATTTCGCATACTTTTTTCTATAAAATTTTCATCCTTCGATGTCATGCATCTGCCTAGATCTTCTTTAGTTCACTTGCCACTATAAATAAATATTACACAATTTTATAGTATATATTATATACATTTAAAAAAATTATAACATACATTGACATGAAACAAAAAAAAATTAAACCAAAAGAAAAACTACTTAAAGCATACTATTTATAGTTACTGAAAGTTGACCATGATGTATCATACTCTATCTCGCTATATCCTATTGAATTAAGATCAATAAATATTTGCATATCATTCTAATCAATTGTGCACTTTAAAGTGTAAAATTTTTTTCTCTTGAAAATTATAGGCTAATAGTTTATCCAAGTTTAATTAGAGATATGTGGTATTTTATGAATTCATGGTTGTTTAGCACCCAATAGATACATCACCATTTAACTACTGATATATGAGTTTAAATAATTAAATTTATACCTTATAAGAACCTTCATGATTTAAGTTAATGTCATGCCCTGTACAAATAAAATAAATGTACAAGAAAAATATGTCTAGAACGTAGACATATATAACTTTCAAATGACATAGAGTATGTATGATTTGGTCTAGAATAAAAGAAAATATGATTTTTCAAATTTATTATCAATTTCAAGAATTTTCTAAAATGACCAAATCTATAATACTTTTTGAAGGAATAAACTATACAATTTGGCTAAGTATTTGCTCTATTGCCTATTTTTTTCCACATATAGAATCTTTTTATCCATTTTTAGAGACTTTAATCACCTCAAGATGATTTTTTTAGATTTAGTTATGAATTTCCAAAATTTATCGGGTAAAATGAAAATGACAATATGAACAAAACTTGAGATTCATGAAAATTCTTTTTTTGAAATCAAATTAATTCAAGCTTCTCTTCAAGCATATCTGAACTCTAAAATGATTTATACATGGTAAATAGGCCCTAGTATAAGGTGTTACAATTTGGGCCATTAGATTGCATCTTGATCCAAAGTCCACCAATTATTCTTGCATTGTTAAAATCATTTTACTCTTTTGCCCCAAGATATTTTAGCTTGGGAGAGAGAGTGGTAGAGGGCATTTTGTCCACCTTTTCCTCCCATTCCGAAGAGAATAAAGAGGGAAAGTATACTTTCAACTTTTACATATTAATTTGACTCTGGTTTGAGTACTTTTTTTTATCTGAGTTTTCTATTATACTATGTATTTTTTCTATTTATTTTATCTATGGAACCCATTAACTTTTCCTCTTTACTTTTTCATGTGATATCTATATGTCTTGCTTACTTCTTATTATTCATCTTACTCGGTCGGTATTTACTATTCACGTGGGATTTATCTTTACTGGACTTGTACTTTTTCCTCTTTGAGCCAACATATCCAATATCACTTGTACTTTTAGTCTGCACTGGAGTATTATAACATTATTTTCTCTCTCTTCTTTTGTGAAATGACAATTTTACCTTTATCTTTTGACAAAATGATTGTTTTGCTCTTTTAAGCCTCTTTTTGATAATTTTATGACATTTTGGGCTTTAAACCTATTTCATTAAATATCCAAGCTTTCCCAAAGATCATAAATTAACCTAGAACAATTTAATATTATTCATAACATTATCTAGTCATAGAATATATACATGAAAAATGAGGATATTACAAAAGGCTACCACATTCCAAAAACACTCTTCAAAAGTTAAATGGTGATACTGATATCACATAACGGATATGTTAAGCACATAGATAATTGAATTTTTTTTAGCTACAATAGTTATAGAATCATGCAAAATATCACCATGCAGAATATCACCATTTGTAATATCAAATAATGAAGATTGTGAGAAAAAGCAAACCATAACAAAATAGCTATCATCCAAATCAATTTAGAATACTTACTTCTGACATTTCATGGCAGGAAGAATACCAAGGATTAGTATATATTAATCATCTCAATATAAGTGGAAAATTATAATACATTGCCCCTAAATGAATTCGTATAAATTACCTGGTCATGTTAAACTAAAATTTTGATTTATATCAATCCAGCGGTTTTCATTTTCCCTAATCATCTTATGGACTTCATCTTGATTATGATCATACCTTAAATCAGCCAAATCTTCAAAAGACATGAAGAAATTAGATGAATGACAATGTCATAAGGTATATAATATAACTATGCAAAATAAATATTAATATATGGTTTCTAACGAAGATTAAAAAAAATGGATTATGTAACATCTCAATTTTCAGAGCTATACAAAAAGTGCAATTAAGATATGCTTCACATAAATATAAGAAAAGTATGATTGGAAAAGATGTGGTATTTATATACTGAATGGATACTATTAGTTCTGATGGCTTCTCAAGAGGAGAGTGAATTGGGAAGTTTGAAAATCTTCTGCAAAAATATAATAAAGTAGTGAAAGCAAAATATGCAAAGAAACAAAGTACAAAATGTAATGAGATAATAAGCAAAGTATAAGAAGAATGATACAATAATTTATCCTGGTTTGGTCTCTTTCTCTTGACCTACGTCCAGTCCTCAAGCTACCACTTGAGATTTTCCACTATCTTGTAAGAATTCAGTGGGCGCCTTGCAATGCCACAATACAGCTTTATGCTCTATTCCAAGAGCTTACAATCTCTCTTTATGCACTCAAGCTAAGTGCTTTCTAAATCCCTTGTGAAGTTCTCTCACAAGAAAACTTTTCTTCTAAATGAAGAAAAGATTGTTTACAGTAAATAAACTCTCTAATGTAGAGTATATATGATAGTTGAAGTACAGTTTATGAAGTGTGGAAGAGTAAAAGACTTTGATAGAAGATTTTGACAGAGTTTCAGTGTATGCAATGTAAAATCATTACCCATATCTTCAAATGAACTTCTATTTATAGATTTATATCTTAACTATATGTTAGAGATAAGATCTAGCTGTTAGAGATGTTATCCAATGGTTACTCTGTAAAACTATCCATTCACCAATCGTATTTAATGCGTCTGACATCCAAAGTTCAAATTTTAGGGTGTCAACAGACAAATTTCACAAAGACCATAAGTTAAAGATTTTAATGTTGAGTTTCAAAGTTCATCTGTTCAAAAGCAAAATCTGAATTTTTATCTTTGACAAATATTTTCATGTTGGAAGTTTAAAGTTCTTTTAAAAAGTGTGAATAGTTGTTCTATATTGCTACACTGCATTCGAAATTTGAATTTTGGTGCCCAAAATTCGTCTATCAATTAGTAACTTAATATGGCATAAGAGTTCTTCTTTTCAAAATTTGAATTTTCAAAAACTAAAGTTTGTCTATCTGAGAGACTTCTTATCAAACTTATTTCAAAGTTCGAATTTTAGAAGATCAAAGTTCGTATGTCAGAAGGCTAACTTGGAACTCTTTCTAAACTTCACTTTCAAATGAACGTTGACATATCTTCAAACAAAATTTTTCTTTTATCACAACTTATGTTTTACCCAAAATTCAAACTTTTAAAGTCAAAGTTCTTCTGTCAAAGGATTGACTTGACACTCTTTTTGAACTTCACTTTCATATGAACTTTTACATATCTTCAGACGAATTTTTCATTTTTCACAAGTTGTGCTTTACTCAAAATTTGAATTTTAACAGTCTGAAAATTCGTCTGTTAAAGGCAACAATTTTGTAAGTTCAAATTGCAGCCTTCAAAGTTCAAATTTTCAATGTAGCATATGAAGTTTAACACTTCAAAATTCGTTTATTAGTGAGTATTTTTCAAATATATTGTAAGTTAACATAAGATTGTTTGAAAAACACATTTTGAAAACATTTAGGTGGAAGATCAAAGTCTTTTACTCATGTGAATATAGTGAGAAATCCTACAACTAATCTTGTACTTATTTTTCTTGGATTTCTTCACTTGAGATCTTTCGTACACTTTTGATATCTTCCTTCCAAGCTCTAGTTTGTTTGGAATCATCAAAAACACTTGATTCAACATTCTCCCCCTTTTTGATGATGACAAAATAACTTGCAAATTGGATTAGTACTTAGGTTTGCTTCTAAGAGCTCCCCCTTAACATATGCATTAAAATTTGAAGATAAATGTAGCATGTACAATAGATCAGAAGGAAAAATAGAGAATCTCATTGAATTCATCCAAAGTTTCAATACAGATATATGACATTATAAACACAAAATTCAAAGGTAAGATTGTCATTCATTATAAAAGAGATACAGAAAATATAAACAGCAGTACAAGAAAGACCAAGCAATCCTAAGATCTAATCACTTCTTGGGCTTGGATTTCTTGCTATAGGTCTTGCCAGATGGCTCAGCAACAGTTTTCCCAGTTTGCTCAGATGATTTCTCCCCTTTTTTGGCATAATCAAGAACTTGAACATGTATAGTAGGAGGAAGTATCTGGGAGATAGGAATAGCATGAAGAGGCACAAGGATAAAGGCAAGTCATCCTTAGGTTGATCATCCTTAGCATCTTCATTTATTTCTTGAACTTCCTTCTAAAAATTGGCAAATCTGACTCTTTATGCTAAAGTCATGCCATCTTAAGGAGATGAGAGTTGAGGAGCAGGAGGAGGGAACATCTTATCAAGTCTTTGTTTTTTAGCCTGCACAATAGCATCATGTGCAATAGCTGCAAGATCTATATATGGCAGAAGGCTTCTTTCCTTATTCAGAGCAGCTTAGATAAAAGGTACAGTTGTGATGGCTGCTACAAGGCTCTCCATTTGCTCAGTTCCTTGAGTAGAAAGGATTAAATCTTAAGCATATTCAGCAATAGGTTCATAGAAGTTTGGTTTTTGAGAAGCCTCTTCCTCCATGCCATAGTCTAAGGGTGGACCAGGGCTTGCCTCATTACTGGAGGTCTGTGAAGTGACCAAAGTTGCAACAATCTTAGCAACAATATGTACATCATCATCTGGTTCAGGGAGGCTAGCTCAAATGGACTTGAAGGTTCAAGAGTAAGAGGCTTGATAGGCTCAGAAGGTCCTAGCTGAGGTGGAGCTTATGTGGAGGAAAAAGCACTCATGATGTCTTCATATGCATCAGCAACTACTTTCATATTCTTTACCAACTGGAAAATCTAATCTTGCAAATGAGCAAACTTAGCATTTTGCTCATCTCTAATGCTCAGTATGAGTGCAGACAGGCTGTCATACAACTCAGTGATCTTTGTTGGCTTAGCCCAGGTGTAAGGAGTAGATGGCACAGGTGTCTTAGTAGGCTGAGATGGAGGAGAGATAGGCTAAGAAGGCTAAGGTGTGGACAGCGAGGGTGGAGCAACCTCAAAAGTTCCTATTTGCTGATGTGAGCCACCTTCCTCAAAGAATAGATCTTCTGACTTCCCAGCTTCTTTTCTAATCCATCTGCCATCTTTCCTTTCAATGTCTATCCTTTGCAATTCTTCTTCTTTAAATATTTCAGTAGGCTTGCCTTTTCCTTTCTCTAGGCATTGAATCCTGGCATACTGAAGAATTTTGGAGATAATTAAGGTATAGGGCAAAGTGGAATCTCTCATCTGATCTCTTGCTTTGATCATACGTTGAAGGATGATATGTCCCATGTTAACAGCTTCCCATGCATGATAGCAGTCATTACATGTGCTTCAGCCCTTGTGATCAGATTGAAACTTTCTCCTTTATTGACTATAATCCTAGACATAATGTAGTATAGGATTCTGATTTGAGCACTAAGATTAGTGGGCTTAAGCAAAATCAAAGGAAGCCTATTTTCACGCCTTCTGAACAGAGTATTGAGCACTGTACTTTCCTTGTAATTCAAGAAAGCACCACCCTCCTCATCTTCAGCTTCATCCTTATCCATGTACTTTTGAGGTGGTGATGTCAATTTTCAATCCATCTTGTCCGAGGATTTCCAACACCTCATTGAAGGTCTCATCAATTAACCAGATAGTTCTGGACCTCAAATTTACTTCCTATTTGTCCTTCTTCCCATTATACCTCAAGGAAGCATACCAAGTCTTAACAACTTCATCATCATATCTTTCCATAATTTCTAACAAGTTTTTATATTTTATCATCCATAGCCCAACATCAAAATTGTTAGAAATAAGGAATTCTTCCATATTTACACAGTGAGGCTTAATTACCTTTTTACTAACAAACTTGGTAGTATATTCTCCCAGAATATAAGCATTACATGGTCAACTGGTATTTTACTCATGTAAATATAGTGAGAAATCCTACAACTAATCTTGTACTTATTTTTCTTGGATTTCTTCACTTGAGATCTTTTGTACACTTTTGATATCTTCCTTCTAAACTCCAATTTGTTTTGACAAATATTTATGTATAAATGATGAAATGTTAAGTTTTATGATGTATATAAAGCATGCTAGATGATGTTGAACAATGGATTGAAATTAAAGACTGAAAGGGGTATGTAAGCTCTTGTGATTGGAATTTATGAAAGGTTCATGTTTAGAAATGTTTAATTATGTTATGCTAAAAGTAATGAGTTGAAGTATGATTTCTCTCGTTAAAGGATATGATAAACTTTCTGATGAAACAGATTTTGTATGATTTGACCATATATAGAATGTGTTATGGCTCAAGAAAGTTAAGAATCAAAATTGGATAGTTATTGGAAAACTATATTTTACTATAAATAACTTTGAAAGGTTGTATAAAATCATATGATATTGCATGTATAGAAAGAGTTATGTCTTGTAAACATTTTGGTACTAGTTTGAATACAATTAGAGCTATATAATGAAAGATATGCATGTTTTTCCAAAATTGTTCTAGCAAAGGATTACTCATGTGCTAGTATGATAATGTTCTACCATGTAAGAGTAGAATAAATATGCAAAATAAATATTTTAGGAAGTAGACATGCAATGCTTTCAAATGATATCAAGTATGCAAGAGTTGGCTTTGCAAAGAATGAGAAATAAATTTTTAAGTTTATGGGTTAGAATCCAGACAAGAACTGGAAGCAGAAAATGAATAGTAAAATTGAACTAACAAAATGCATGAATTGATGCATCCAAATTTTAGTTTCATATTTTTCCTATAAAATTCAAGATGTAAATGACCTTTAGAGAATTGAATCATGGTGAAATTATTCTGGTGCACTTAGTTATGATTTTCTAAATTTCATTGCGCAACATGATGAATAATGCATGTATAATTACTGATTGTGAAGAAATATATTTACATATAGTATACACCCATAATTAAATATTACTCCAACCAATATAAATTGAAACACCATGAAAATATTTTCATAACAAAAGAATTTCAATTTTAATGATTCTATCACCATAAACCTAGAAAAAATGTTCCTCAATAAATCATACCGAGAAATATATTAATATGAGAATTTAAAACATGAATATAACATGAGATTAAGTAAAAAAAATCCAAGCCCAATTAATAAAAAAGAGTCGAATGGAAAGTATAACACATATATAAAATGGCCTTAACATGCAAATATATCATGCTGAATTAAATAAGGAGCATAATATATGCTTCACTTGCTAAATTGAAGACATTATTGTATATGAAATATATCTTAATGTTTTTAAATATATTTTATTACTCTAAACATGATCTAAATTAAATTTTGATATTAATATACATCTACTTACAGGTTCATATAATTATATTTACTTACAAAATCATGTCTTGCAATTTGAATGCTATAATGAATTTAATATATGACATATAAACATACATATATATAAATATATCATCTCATATTATGTTATCAACTAAAAATATACTACAGTGCAATTATAATTCTCATTAATAACTTTTAATTTAGATTGAGTAAACCTTAATTTGATGCTTGTATATAAATAAGACTAATACATATTTTTTATCTTCTTTGGATCAATGAAGAGTGTCATTCACATAATAGTTAAGTAGGAGTAATAACAACACTAATATATTAAATAGAAATATATAACTGCCATTAAGCAATTTCCACATAAGATGTCTCATTGACAATTCTTTACTACATTGAGCTTATTAGAAGCTAGTAAATGACAGAAAAAGAAAATGAAAGCACATGAATATAAACAACAATATCCTTCAAAGCCTAACCAAGCTACTGCTCGCAATTATCCAGCTCTCAAGGACTATTCTTTCAAATCAAAACTTTCTCAACATGGGAACATGTTGCTAGAGGCAATCTCCAAACCGAAAGTAATATCCTTATTTTTGTTATGATACCAATTGAATTGCTCAAATATAAAGTCATTACCATGTAGACTAGAGTAGTTTCACAATAAATGTCACACTTGCAAGCTAACTCCTAGGAAGTCCATGCATTTATACATAGTAGCATGATGTTTGCTTATAGGGTATTTATAATAACCAACAATACCAAGACATCATCCATGATAACAAACAACCAATCTTGGGCAACAAAATGATCAGGAAGTTTTACATAGGTCCAATAATACGTGTGAATATTGATGGCAACCATACCTACAGAGGATACATGTGGAGATGTTGGAAAGTAGTCCCAATTTAGAGCACACTATCATATCCCATCTTTGAACACATTTTTCATGAATATTACCTCATTTAGATGCAGTTAAGAGGCTTTTGAGACCTTGAACCAATTGGAAACTCAAAACTATATAAATTCTGTTTTAGTGCATGGTTCATCATTTTACATAACAAATTTTGGACAATAATAACTAAATGCACAAAAATTATTTCACTATGGGTCAAGTCTCTAGACATCATTTACATTTTGAATTTCATGAGAAAAACATGAAACTGAAATCTGGACATACCAATTTGTACAATTTATTCATCCAATTTTAGTTTTCATTTTCTATGTCTAGTTTCTGTCCCAATTTTAACCCATAAATTTAAAATTTATATCTCATTAGACACAGAGTCCATTTGTGCATTCTTTGTGTTATTGAAAATCTCTGCATGTCTACTTCCTAACCATATTTATTTTCTACATTTATTCAACTCGTACAAGATAGAACATCATTATAAACTATCAGGGACAAAATAACCCTTTACTAGAATAGTTTTGGTAAAACATGCATATATTTCATTATATAACTCCAAATACATTCAAACTAGTGCCATATTACTCATAAGATATAACTCTTTCCATACATGCAACTAGCTGAATTTTTGGAGTACTGTATGATTTTATACAGTCTTTTTAGTTAAACATTTTTTACAGTAAAAATACAATTTTCTGGTAACTATCTGATTTTTACCCTTAAATTTCTTGAGCCATAACTAATTCCATCATTAGCCAAATGATTCATAATTTATCTTACCATAAAGCTCTTCATATCTTCTAGCTAAAAGAATCATACTTTAACTCATTCCTTTTAACATAACATACTTAAATATTTCTAAACATTTGCATGCCATAATTGGTCACTAAAAGGGCATACATAACTTTTCATTGCATTTACATTTCATACATCATATGACATATAGCTTGACATAGTATACATATCAACTTAGCCATACAATACTATTAATAACATGCATTATAGGCAAGACAATATTGCCAACTATGAATCATCAATTTGCTTCTTCCTCAATTACCTTTTCTTGGGCAATCTTTCATTGCATTTCATGTCCCTACCATGATTAGAAACTTGGAAGGATGAGATTCTGCATCTTAGTAGTAAACTTGCACATGTAATTACATCATCACATAACATTAAAATATTAATAGCATTGGACAATATCATTAAACATTTAGAATACCATGTTGGTTAACAAAATTATGGTAGTATAATGATATAGAAATAGGATATCCCAGACTTAGCCCTCATTGTTAGCACGGCTGACTTCCCAAGAGGGGGGGTGAATTGGGAAGTTTGAAATTTTTCTGCACAAAGTGAAGTAAGTGAAGATATCACAGTATAATGAAAACAATGCGTAAAACAGAGCAAGGTGAAAAGTAAAGATAAGGAGAAGAGAAGTCAGTGATTTATCCTGGTTCGGTCTATTCACTTGACCTACATCCAGTCCCCAAGACACCTCTTGAGATTTATCCACTATACAGCAAGAATTTCAGTGGGCTTCTTGCTAAAGCCGCAGTACATGAGTATGCTCTGTTTCTGGAGCTCTCTCAAACACTCTAAGCACTTTCACAATGTGCTTCCCAATCCCCTTGTGAATACCCCTCACAAGTAAATCTATCTCCCAGATGAAGAATAGATTGATTACAATGAAATAACTCTCTTGTAAGGAGTGAATATGAAAGTTTAAGTACAAGTTTAGAAGTTAAGAGGGTAAAAGCTTTTGAGAAGAAGATTCAGCAGAAATTCGGTATATACAAGTTTGATTCGTTACCCACAACTTCAAATGATGTTGTACTTATAGATTTAGGTCTCATATATCCGTTAGAGACTAAATCTATCCGTTGGGGAAGTTATTCAACGGTTACACTGAAAAACTATCCGTTTACCAACCGCATTTAATGTTTCTGACATACTGAAATTCGAATTTTGGTTGGCCAACAGACGAATTTCGAAGGAACCGAAGATTAAAGCTTCCAACGTTACAGCACGAAGTTCGTCTGTTCATGAAGTGAAATTCGAATTTTGAAACTTACAAAACATTTTCACAAAGTGACATACGAATTTTCAAGAAGAAAGTTTTTTCGGTTAAGTGTGAACAGTGTTTTCAATTTTCTACAGTGCCTTCGAAATTCGAATTTTGGATCCCCAAAATTCGAATGTCCATTGAACGTTTAAAGGGACACAATAGGTAACTTTCTTCAAAATTCAAATTTTAAAGGGGTGAAATTCGTCTGTCAGAGAAACTCTTTTCAAACCAATTTCATCATTCGAATGTTGCAAGTTCTTATCATTCGTATGTCAATGTTTCATTTCAATAGACTCAAGAACTTAGCTTCTGAAATTCGAATTTCAATGTTCAAAGTTCGTCTGTCAGAGAGCAGTAAATCACTCTTGATCTTAGGTGAACTTTAACATAGTTTCAGACGAATTTCTTCCATTTTCTCAAGTTTTGTTTTGTTTGAAATTCGAATTTTGAAGACTCAAAGTTCGTCTGTTGCAAAGAAGCATCTTTCAGACTTATATGAAAATTCGAATGTTGGAAGTTCAAAATTCATCTGTCAGAGAGCATTTATCAAACTCAATTTTATTTTGATTTCAGATGCACTTTATCGTAGTTTCAGACGAATTTCTTTGGTTTTTACAAACTTCATTTTACTTGAAATTCGAATTTTGAAAGTGTGAAGTTCGTCTGTTAGCAAAAGGCCTCTTTTCAGACTAGATGAAAATTCAAATTTTGAACAACCAAAATTCGTCTGACAGAGAGCCATCTCTTCAGGCTTATTCAGTTTTAACTCGAAATTCGAATTTCCAAAGGCAAAGTTCGAATTTCCAACTTGACAGTTTAGCTTAAACTTTCAACCATCGTCTGTTTGTGGGTGTTTTTCAAATATTTGAAGATTTAACATAAAATCAAAGTTTGAAAACTTCTTTTCTTCAAATCAAAATCTTTTACCTAGTCATGACAAAAACTAAGGATCCTACAAAAGATCTAACAGCAAGACTCAGAAAATCTTCACTTGAAACAGCTTTGCTCTCCTTTGATATCTTTAATCCAAGCTCTTGAATGTTGGTTTGGAATCATCAAAACTCTTGTTTCAACATTCTCCCCCTTTTTGATGATGACAAAACAACTTACAAACTGGATTAGTACTTAGGTTTGCTTTCACAAGCTCCCCCTCAACATATGCATAAGATATCAACAGATTTAAGGCACAAAACATTGCAACAAAGGGATCCATTCATTTTAATCAAGAGTTGCTTGTACAGAAACAAATTAAGCAAAGATTAAACATCAAATCCAGTTCAAACAACAAATTCAAAATACAAATACACAGTACAAAGTACAACAAGAGGACTTAAGCCTAATCTCCAATTATTTCTTCTTGGACTTGGTCTTCTTGCTGTAGGATTTCCCTTTTCCTTTCCTAGATTGCTCAGCAGCAGGCTTTCCAGTTTGCCCAGACTTCTCCCCCTTTTTGACATCATCAGGAAGGCCAACAAAATCAGCCGGAGGAGGGATCTGAGAGACAGGAATAGCACGAAGGGGCACAGGAGCAAAAGGGATTGCAGGTTCAGCTGGGGACTCAGTGCTTGTTTCCTCGTTAGAGATTTCCAGCAGCTCCTTGCATTGCCTGTCTGGAAAGAGCTAGTTGAGCTCTTTGTTCCTCTGTAAGACCATAGGCAGCTAGAGAAGAGGAAGCTGGTTTAGCAGAAGAAAACATTTCTTCCAGCCTTCTCCTCTGAGCTTCCAGTAGAGCATTGTGAGCAATGGCAACATAGTCAATAACAGGTACAAGGCTCCTTTCTTTAGTGCTCACATCTTCTGGCATAGAGGAGCTTGAAATGGCTGCAACTAGTCTTTCAACTTGCTCAGATTCTTGAGTTGACAGAATTGATTCCTGAGCATCTTCTTGCATGGGCTCATGAGGGCTTGGATCTTGGAGTCCTTCTTCTCCCAATCCATAGTCCAAGGGTGGACCAGGACTTGGTGTTCTCATTGCACCAGCACCATCTATCTCATCATCATCATGGTCAGAGGAGGCAATCTCAAAGGGACTTGGAGGCACAGGGGATGGAGACAGAGTAGGCTCAGGGACACTAGGCTGAGGTGGAGCTGAAGTGGTAGGAATTGCATTTCTTATCTCTTCATAGGCATCAGCCACCAACTTCATATTTACAGCCAACTGATGGATCTGATCTTGTAGATGAGCAAATTTGGCATTTTGCTCATCTCTTATGCTGAGAATGAGTGTTGACAGACTGTCAAACAACTCAGTGACCTTTGTTGGCTTGGCTCGTGAGGAGGGAGTGGAAGGAGGGTGAGTAGGCCTGGAGGGAGATGGGATTAGCTGAGAAGGCTGAGGTACAGATTTGCCAGGGGCCTCGGAAGTTCCTTCTTGTTGGAGGGATGCATCAGTAACAAAGAACAAGTCTTCAGATTTCCCTGCTCCCTTTCCAACCCATCATCCTTCATCTCTTTCAATGCCCATCCTTTGCAGTTCCTCCTCTTTGAATGCCTCAGTAAGTTTCCCTTTCCCCTTTTCAATGTGTTGAATTCTAGCATACTGCAGGATTCTTGAAATAATTGCGGCATAGGGGAGTGTGGAATCCTTCCTCTAATCCCTTGCCTTTATCATTCTCTGGAGAATGATATGACCCATGTTAATCAGCTTTCCACGTATGATGGCAGTCATCACATGAGCCTCTGCCCTTGTTATCAAATTGAAGCTGCCACCCTTGTTGAATATGATTTTGGACACTATATAGTGCAGGATCCTGACTTGTACACTTAGGTCTGTGGGCTTCAACAGATTTATTGTTGGCCTGTTTTCCTTTCTCCTGAATAAGGTGTCCAAGATGGTGCTCTCTTCGTAGTTCAGAAAGGATCCACCTTCTTCATCAGCTGTGCTTGCCTCATCCATATATCCAGATGTTGTGATGTCAATTTTCAGCCCATCTTGTCCTGGGATTTCCAGCACTTCATTGATTGTTTCATCAGCAAGCCAGATGGTCCTTGATCTCAAAGTGACCTCCCATTTCTTTTTCTTACTGTTATATTGAAGAGAGGCATACCAAGTTTTCACTACTTCATCATCATATTTTTCAGCAATTTCCAACAGGTTTTTGTATCTTATCAACCATAAAGTAGCATCAAAGTTGTTGGATATCAAAAATTGCTCCATATTTACATAGTGAGGCTTGATTACCTTTTTGCTAGAAAACTTGGCAAAAAACTCTTCTTGAATCTCAGGAGTGCTCCAAAGTGGCAGTGTAGTAAGCTCAAATTCTCCAGATTGTGTAGAAGAGGAGGAAGCCACAGTAGCAGTATCAGCCGAAGGGACCGCAGTTTTTAATGAGGAAGGTCCAGTTTTCTGTGAATCTGCCTTGGATGATGATTTCTGGCGTTTGGAAGGGGTAGCTTTACTGGGTTCGACCTTTCTCTTGGATTTCTCTCCTTCCTTTGTAGCATATTGAGATTTGATCGTTCTTTTTGGCCGAGTTCCAGCTTGTCCTGCTCCAGGGATCTTTACTCTCGCCATTTTTCAGTGGAATGATGCAGAATGAGGTTAAGGAAAGGTTTATGGGATGCGAATGGAAGTTTAAGCAGTGAAGAATGACGGTTTTTGCACAGGAGTTAAGAGGATTAAAGAGAGAATCAGAACAGATTTAGAGAGGTTACAAATAGGGTTGCGTCTGTTCTGAGGAAAACCATTGCATTTAACGTGTGTAACCGTCTGACAGACGAATTTTGAGGGGTCAAAATTGGAACTTCGGGCAGTTACAAGTTAAACCGTTCAGTTCAGCTTATTGACAGATGAATTTTCATCTTGAAAGTTTGTCTGACAGTGGCTTGAAACAAGCAATACAGGCACAACAGACGAATTTTGTTGCACCAAAGTTCGAATGTTGAAAAGAAAAAGGCAGACAACAATCAAACTATCAATCAACAGACGAATTAAACATGCAGAGCTGCATCTTTAAATAATTCAACATGAAGGACATGATTCATCAGACGAATTTTGAACTGAAAATTCGAATTTTTCAACTATGTAAAGATTGTCCAACATTCGTATGTTAAGAAGTAATAATTTGTGTAGCAGTGCTGGACAAACATAACTTTGAAATTTCTGATTTTGAAAATTCGAACTTTCAAGTTTCAATAGACGAATTTCGAGGCATTACTGAGGACTGTTCCAAGGCATAACAGGCCGAAGTTCGTCTGTTAGTGAACTGAAATTCGAATGTTGACCATATTGACCATGTCAAAGGTACATTTTATGAAGCAAAATACGTCTAACACACATTAAAATGCGAATTTCATCTTAAAAACTTACAGAATGGATCCAAAACTTAGAATTTACATCATTTACTCCATTTTCTGGTTGTTTCATTCTGACGTGCTCCAATCCTCAAGCATATTGCCATTGATTTTCACAAGGAGCACCTGCACTTCAAATTAAACATACTCCGATGCTCAAGTTAGAATTGATTCTAATATTGAAAATTCTAAAGACAGAATTGCACAAAAATATCTTACAGTTCATTAGGGTTTACCATTCCCAATTCTCTCCTTATTTTACAAAGCCTGTCTTCTGGCAGAGGTTTTGTGAGTATATCAGCAACTTGATCCTCTGTTGGGATGTACTCCAATCTGACTTCTCCTTTCAGAACGTGATCTCTTATGAAGTGGTGCCTAACTTCAATATGTTTCGTCCTTGAATGCATGATAGGATTCTTGGTGATATTTATAGCACTTTGGTTGTCACATATGATTAGTATCTCTTTTATTTTGACCTCAAGATCTTCAAGCTGCTGTTTCATCCAGATGACTTGGGCACAACAGCTTCCAGCTGCAACATACTCAGCTTCTGCAGTAGATAAGGCCACACTGTTTTGCTTTTTGCTGAACTATGAAACTAGGGATCCTCCAAGGAACTGACAGGTTCCACTTGTGCTTTTTCTGTCAGTTTTAGATCCTGTAAAATCAGCATCAGTGTATCCTTTGAGGTCTTCTCCATTGCCTTTTGGATACCAAAGACCCATCTGTGATGTTCCAATAAGATATCTAAAAATTCTTTTCACAGCTGTTGCATGGGATTCTTTGGGGCATGATTGGAACCTTGCACACATGCAAACACTGAACATAATGTCAGGTCTGCTGGCAGTTAAGTACAGCAGGGATCCAATCATTTTTCTGTACTGAGTAATGTTAAACATCTTCCCATTCTCATCCATATCCAGTTTGGTTGCAGTAGCCATAGGTGTTCCCATTGGCTTGGCATTCTCCATTCCAAACTTCTTTAGCAGCTCCTTTAGATACTTGGATTGACTAAGAAAGATACCATCACCTTGCTGTTTAATTTGCAATCCAAGGAAGAAGTTGAGTTCACCCATTATAGACATCTCGAATTCTCCCTGCATTAACTTAGAAAATTTCTTGCAAAGAGCCTCATTAGTAGCACCAAAAATAATATCATCAACATAAATTTGAACAATTAGTAAGTCTTTATTTTCTTTCTTAGTAAATAAGCTTGTGTCAACTTTGCCTCTGTTAAACCCCTTTTCAGTCAGAAAATTGCTCAGTCTCTCATACCATGCTCTAGGGGCCTGCTTTGAACCATAAAGAGCTTTCTTCAATTTATAAACATGGTTAGGTTTTGTAGAATCCTCAAAACCTGGAGGTTGATCTACATAAACTTCTTCCATGATATATCCATTCAGAAAGGCACTTTTTACATCCATTTGATATAATAAAATATTTTTCAATCATGCATATGCTAGTAGTATTCTTATAGCCTCTAGTCTAGCTACTGGTGTAAAGGTTTCTTCAAAATCAATACCTTCTTCCTGATTATACCCTTTAGCAACCAGTCTCGCTTTATTTCTGATTATTGTTCCAGATTCATCAAGTTTGTTTCTGAAGACCCATTTAGTTCCAATAACAGAATGATTTTTGGGTCTGGGCACTAGATCCCAAACTTGATTTCTTTCAAATTGATTTAATTCATCTTACATAGCCATAATCCAATATTCATCAGTTAAGGCTTCTTCAGCACATTTGGGTTCAATTTCAGAAATGAAAGCACAGTTGAGCATTTGATCCCTTAACTTTTTTCTGGTTTTGACTTTCTCTTGAACATTCCCTATTACTTGATCAACAAGGTGACTCCTTTGATATCTCCAAGCTCTAGGGAGTTCTTGAGTTGTTTCTTCATTATTTTCTTCATCAAACTCTTGCTCCTGGATATCTTCCTCTGTGTCAACAGATTCAGATATCTTTGGAGGTTCAGTTTTACTTTTGTCAGAAATTCCCAGTTTTTCAAAATTGATTGTAAGATCATCCTCATGTTTTGAAACAGCTTCATTTTCAATGAAAACCACATGCACTGATTCTTCTACTATATTTGATCTTTTATTATAAACCCTATATGCCTTACTCCTACTTGAATAGCCCAAAAATATACCTTCATCGGATTTGGCATCAAACTTACCCAGATTTTCTTTCCCATTATTGTGAATAAAGCATTTACACCCGAACACATGGAGGTGTGATATATTTGGCTTTCTTCCCTTGTACAGCTCATAAGGAGTCTTCCCAAGGATTGGTCTGATGTAGGCTCTGTTTATGATGTAACTTGCTATATTCACTGCATCAGCCCAGAACACTTGAGAAAGTTCCTTCTCATTCAGCATAGCTCTAGCCATCTCTCCAATGGTTCTGTTCTTCCTTTCCACCACTCCATTTTGTTGAGGAGTTCTTGGTGCTGAGAAGTTGTGGTCAATCCCATGCTCATTGCAGTACTCCAGGAAGTATGCATTTTCAAATTCTCCTCCATGGTCTGACCTGATAGACACAATAGAAATACCTTTCTCATTTTGCACTTTCTTAGCTAAGGTTACAAATGCATCAAAGGTATCACTTTTAGAGGAAAGAAACAATGTCCAAGTGAATCTAGAGTAATCATCTACAATTACAAGCACATACAGATTACCACTAAGACTTTTCACCCTGGATGGTCCAATTAAGTCCATATGCAACAATTCAAGTGGTCTTGTTGTGGTAATTACATTCTTAGATTTGAAGGATGATTTAGTTTGTTTTCCTCTTAGGCATGCATCACATTCTTTATCCTTTTCAAAAGATATTTTAGGAAGACCAGTTACTAGCTCATTTTTAATCAGTTTAGACAATTGATTGATGTTAACATGAGCTAATCTCCTATGCCATAGCCAACTATTATTATCCTGACTAATTAAACATACAGAGTCCAAGGGAGGAAGTTCATCAAGGTCAATAGTATAACAGTTACCATCCCTTTGAGCTTTGAGGATTACTTTGCGATCACTTTTTCTGATGACCAGGCAAAACTTTGAGTCAAACAGCACCCAGTTTCCTTTGTCACAAGTCTGACTCACGCTTAGTAAGTTGTGGTTGAGGCCAATCACAAACAGCACCTCTTCAATGGATGTTTCTGGATTTTTGCCCACAATTCCAATACCAATGATTTTGCCATATTGGTCACCTCCAAAGGTCACCTTTCCTCCTTTCTTGTCTCTAAGGGTGATGAACTTTTCCTTATCACCAGTCATGTAGCTTGAGCAGGCACTGTCTATATACCATTTGTTGCTTTTCTTAGCTTTGAGACAGACCTGCAAAACAAAGTTTATGTTTTCCTTTTAGGTACCTAAATTTGCTTGGGTCCTTTTCGGTCAGTAAGTAATTCCCTAGATGCAGATGCAACTTTGGGAACCCATTCAACTTTCCTGCCAAGTCCATTTTTCTTCAGTGCACAAGAACTAGAAATATGTCCCCTTTTGTTACAGAAATGACAGGTAATGAATGGACTGCTAGATTGAGTGGCAGGAAGAAAATAATGCAGATAATACTTTTGTTTAGCATGCCTTGGTTGATCATATGTTTCAATGTGAGGTGACGCATCATTTTTCTTTTTATTATTCTCAGCATGCACAAAATGTCTCATATACGCATTCTGATTTTTCTTCCTAATCTTTTCCTTGACAGCACATGGATCATAGCCAAGACCAGCTTTTCCTTGTGATATTCTTTGGCTCCCCATCAAGGCAAACAGCATATCTTTACCTCTAGTGAGCCTAGACATGCTTTTAACTAAATAATCATTAGTTTGCTTAAGTTCAGTGCATGAGGTGCAGCAAACAGATTCAGTAGGAGGTAAAGAGGCAATTTCAGAAACTATGGTTTGAGATTCCAGCTTATTTATCCTTTTCTTTGCCAATTTCAGTTCTTTAGCAACTCTAATGAATTCATCATGAAGCTCATGAAATGCATCAAATAACTCAGAATATGAAGGTTCAGATTCATGTACCTCTTCTTCCTGATCACTGCTGCATGAGGGTGTGGCTTCTTCAGAGGCAAGTGCCATCAGACAAATGTTGGCAATCTCATCCTCATCTTCTTCTTCCTCATCAGAGCTGTTGCCCCATATAGATGAAATGTAGGCTTTCTTCTTCTTCCCTTTGTCAGCAACTTTCTTCTCTTTTTCTTGCTTCTTGAGGAATTGGGGGCAGTCCCACTTTATATGTCCCTGCTTCTTGCACTCATAGCAAGTTACAGGTTCTTTTGTTTCTTTCTTGCTTTCTCCAGCAGCTCCCTTCTTGAAGAATTTCCTGTTCTTCTTCTTGTTGTAGAATCTTCCGAATTTTCTAACCATCACAGCCAGAGTTTCTTCATCCAGCTCATCTCCTTCGTCAGATTCTTCTTCCTTTTCATCAGCAGCTTTGAGGGCAAGACCTTTCTTCTTTCTGTCCAGCCTAGCTTCCTTGAGAGCTTTGATTTTTCCTTCATACTCCTCAAGGCTGCCAAAGAGAGCTGTGACAGAGGCCATTGATTCTCCTCTGGCTTCCTCTATTGCTGTCACCTTGGGCTGCCATTCCAGAGGGAGAGCTCTGAGTATCTTTCTTACTTTCTCAGATTGATTGTATTCCTTTCCCAGGCTCTTCAGCTGATTCACAATGAGAGTAAACCTCTTTTGGAGATCCTTTACAGTTTCTCCTTCAGCCATTCTGAAGCTTTCATACTCTCCGATGCACGTGTTCAGTCTGTTCTCCCTGACTCCAGATGTTCCCTCATGTGCAATCTGCAGAGTATCCCACATTCCTTTTGCAGTGGTGCATTGCGAGACTCTGTAGAATTCATCCTGGTTCAGAGCACTGACTAAACAATGCTTTGCTTTGAAATTCAGTAGGACTCTCCTTCTGTCTTCATCATTCCACTCTGCTTCCAGCTTCTCTTTGTGTCTTCCATCTTCAGTTGGAGTCATTAGGATGAAATCTCCTTTCTCAATGACTGACAAGATGTCAAGATCAATTGATTGTAGGTAGATCTGCATCCTCATCTTACAGTATCCATAATGCTCTCCACTGAAGCCTGGTGGTCTGTTAGTGTTATTCCCTTCAGGAAGTATACTCTCTCCAAGGCCAGCCATCTTTGTTCCCGGACTATAAAATCCTTTGAGTGGGAATCCGGGCTCTGATACCACTTGTTAGCAGGGCTGACTTCCCAAGAGGGGGGGTGAATTGGGAAGTTTGAAATTTTTCTGCACAAAGTGAAGTAAGTGAAGATATCACAGTATAATGAAAACAATGCGTAAAACAGAGCAAGGTGAAAAGTAAAGATAAGGAGAAGAGAAGTCAGTGATTTATCCAGGTTCGGTCTATTCACTTGACCTACATCCAGTCCCCAAGACACCTCTTGAGATTTATCCACTATACAGCAAGAATTTCAGTGGGCTTCTTGCTAAAGCCGCAGTACATGAGTATGCTCTGTTTCTGGAGCTCTCTCAAACACTCTAAGCACTTTCACAATGTGCTTCCCAATCCCCTTGTGAATACCCCTCACAAGTAAATCTATCTCCCAGATGAAGAATAGATTGATTACAATGAAATAACTCTCTTGTAAGGAGTGAATATGAAAGTTTAAGTACAAGTTTAGAAGTTAAGAGGGTAAAAGCTTTTGAGAAGAAGATTCAGCAGAAATTCGGTATATACAAGTTTGATTCGTTACCCACAACTTCAAATGATGTTGTACTTATAGATTTAGGTCTCATATATCCGTTAGAGACTAAATCTATCCGTTGGGGAAGTTATTCAACGGTTACACTGAAAAACTATCCGTTTACCAACCGCATTTAATGTTTCTGACATACTGAAATTCGAATTTTGGTTGGCCAACAGACGAATTTCAAAGGAACCGAAGATTAAAGCTTCCAACGTTACAGCACGAAGTTTGTCTGTTCATGAAGTGAAATTCAAATTTTGAAACTTACAAAACATTTTCACAAAGAGACATACGAATTTTCAAGAAGAAAGTTTTTTCGGTTAAGTGTGAACAGTGTTTTCAATTTTCTACAGTGCCTTCGAAATTTGAATTTTGGATCCCCAAAATTCGAATGTCCATTGAACGTTTAAAGGGACACAGTAGGTTACTTTCTTCAAAATTCGAATTTTAAAGGGGTGAAATTCGTCTGTCAGAGAAACTCTTTTCAAACCAATTTCATCATTCGAATGTTGCAAGTTCTTATCATTCGTATGTCAATGTTTCATTTCAATAGACTCAAGAACTTAGCTTCTGAAATTCGAATTTCAATGTTCAAAGTTCGTCTGTCAGAGAGCAGTAAATCACTCTTGATCTTAGGTGAACTTTAACATAGTTTCAGACGAATTTCTTCCATTTTCTCAAGTTTTGTTTTGTTTGAAATTCGAATTTTGAAGACTCAAAGTTCGTCTGTTGCAAAGAAGCATCTTTCAGACTTATATGAAAATTCGAATGTTGGAAGTTCAAAATTCATCTGTCAGAGAGCATTTATCAAACTCAATTTTATTTTGATTTCAGATGCACTTTATCGTAGTTTCAGACGAATTTCTTTGGTTTTTACAAACTTCATTTTACTTGAAATTTGAATTTTGAAAGTGTGAAGTTCGTCTGTTAGCAAAAGGCCTCTTTTCAGACTAGATGAAAATTCAAATTTTGAACAACCAAAATTCGTCTGACAGAGAGCCATCTCTTCAGGCTTATTCAGTTTTAGCTCAAAATTCGAATTTCCAAAGGCAAAGTTCGAATTTCCAACTTGACAGTTTAGCTTAAACTTTCAACCATCGTCTGTTTGTGGGTGTTTTTCAAATATTTGAAGATTTAACATAAAATCAAAGTTTGAAAACTTCTTTTCTTCAAATCAAAATCTTTTACCTAGTCATGACAAAAACTAAGGATCCTACAAAAGATCTAACAGCAAGTACTCAGAAAATCTTCACTTGAAATAGCTTTGCTCTCCTTTAATATCTTTAATCCAAGCTCTTGAATGTTGGTTTGGAATCATCAAAACTCTTGTTTCAACACTCATCAAATAAACAGATAGCCAATCAAGAAAACAATCACAACAATGACATGACAATATTATCATATCATAAAATATGAATAAACATTATTGTGCAATAACATTAAAGTATAGCAATTTATAATACCTAAAAGCTTTAATCTTTTCTCTTTAAACTCGAATTCCACTTGCTTGAATCATTTTCCAATCATTTTCTTGCAACTTCGCAAACCTAGAAATATTAAGATAACCATGCTAAATCAACTAATTCTCAATGAATCCTCATAAAGTTCACTTTGAACTCTAAAAGCTCATATTTCATATATTTGACTTTTCCTGAAGCTATAGCCTTTCCTTTACTAGTTTATGCATGGACATTTCATTTTTACCATTTGATTCATGAAATTTCAACTCCTTCCAACTCTTTGCATTGGGCCAAAAATGCTCTTTTCAAGAGGAAGAGAAGAATTTCATTGCAACTTACTTAATACTCATGCGTACTTAATTTCTCACATCATTTACATGCTTTCTCTTGGCTTATTTTCCTGAAAACACATTTCCCCACACATTATCCTTTCTTGGCCAAACCCTAGACCCTAGGAGGAGAGGAGAAAACTGAACTAACCTAACTCAAAACTCATGGAAAACTAGCTTGGATTGAAAGAGAAACTTACCTTAAGCTTGATTTTTGGCCTTCAATCTTGGCTTCTTCCTTTCCTCCTTCTTCTTCCTTCTTTTTCCTTTCTTACTCTCACTAAAATTGGAGGTTCTCTCTCCTCCCTAGTGAGGCTAAAAATGTAACGCCCCTCATGATATCTTTATTGACTTGTGTTCAGGACCGAAAGAATCAGGGAGGAGTTAGGTTCAAGAGAAGCCAGAATCTAGTAGCATTGTCCGGCAAATTTATGGTGGCGCTACGGTGAGATATCTGGAGCTGTGGTGAGAGTTGAGATTTTTGTTTAAATCCAGATCATTTCGGACATTCGGAAAGAAAAAAATCGGAGAGAGCGATGAGAAAGGCGACAAGAGTTTGACATTTCCAGCATCCAGGAGTGATTTTCGGACTGAGGGAGCTTGGATTTAAGTTAGTTGTTTGGTTAGCTGAGAGGGGTTCAAGCATGTTAGTGTTCAAGAAAGCGTGTGGAACTTGTGTGAGCGCGGTATTGACAACCTAAGGTGAAGGTTTTGGAGCTAGTCCTGAGAAGCCCAGAGAGTAGTTGCGGGCATCGAAATAGTTTATGTACTATTTGTTTTTGGATAATGTATTATGTGCCAAGTAGGATAGAAGGTTTTGTATTAAGTATATGGTGTTATAAGAATGGTTGTAAATGTATATTGTGATGTATGGGTAGTTGCATATTTTGGTTGTGTATGGAATGTGTTATTTGTGGTGTTTTGAGAGTGTTGGATGTTGGGAAGTCAGTGTTATGGTATTTGTGAGCCCAGGGTGGTTTTGGGTCTAGTCATTATGTTTAGGGCCTGTAGCCCGTCTTGTTATGTTGAGGTTCAAGGCGGTCAAAACTTAGAGGAGTGGTTCCTATGAGGTAAAACCTCTTTAAGCAAGTCAGTTTGGGGGTTTTGGACCTGTATGACTGGTCTATGAGTGACCAGTTGTCTTTGGTGACAATTAGAAATAGTTTGGGTGAGTTTTGATCAATAAGTGGTCAAAACGATGTTAAGGATCTAGAATGTCCATACAGAGTTGGTTTAAGGCAAGAAGGGTGTCTATGGATAGCTTGGGACTAGATTGACTTGTAGGAGTTAGAATCAAGTCAATCGAAGATCGAAGCATAAAGTTATGCGCGTTAGAAATTCGCCCCAGATGGTAGAAGTTCCTGATATGGGATATCAGCAGGAGACGCCGTGGCGCCAGTGAGGCCAGAATTGAGGGAGTTTCAGGGGAGGTTAGAGCCAAGGCGGTACTATAGTGGCCGCAGCCCCAGCCCAGTTTTGGGTGTTGTTGTTCTATTTCTGCTATTTTTGAAGGACGAGGTGTGTATTGGCTGATGATTTTGGTAGTTTTGGTTAAACTCTGGAGGTATTTGGAGGTAGGTTGTTACAAAAAATGTAAAGGGAGTGGGAGGGGAGTTGCCTATTAATAAACCTCAAGAAAAGATTCCAACCATTCATTCCTTACTTAATCTAATGGCTACTATTAAATCCTTCCTTAGGTTAACTACTTAAATAATAAAATATTCCCTCCAAACACATGCATAAATTTCAGCCAATAAGAGGAAAGAGAGTGTCTTTTATACTGCATATTTTTTCAAGTCTAAATATATCATGTATTAGTTACTTTTTATCTAGATAGTTTATTGGTATTTTACAGTATATTCTAATATTGTTTATTCTTTATGTGTATAGGAATATACTAGTTTGGAATCTACATTTAATTTAATATCTTGTCCCAAACTATATTTTATGTGAGACACACATGCTTTTCTCTTTACTTTTTCTGTATTATGGTTTTAATGTTAAATTTTACTGTATTTTGCATTTTGTATTGGCACAAACTAATCTTTTTGAACTTAATACATTCTTCTACTAAGTCCAACATGTCATTAGGTCTATTTTGACACACACACACACACACACATATATATCATTTTTCTAAAATTCTGGAATTAATTCCAATTAAGGACTAAATTTGGAATTTATTCTAGTTAAGAACCAAACTTAATTCCTACTAAGGACCATAAGGAAAATCAATTCCTTCTAAGGACCAAACATGTGAAATTACCATTTTGCCATTCATAGTATTCATACAATATTTTACATGTTATGCCTTTTCTATTTCTGCTTTTTGCTCATTCAAGCAAGACACATTGTAATCTTCCATTAGACATTGCCTTTACCATGAGCACTTTTCCTTTCCTTAAGTCATACATTAGTTTTCCTCATTTTTCTTTCTCATAATATCACTATTTCGTTCATTTTCATACCTAACTTACTTAGCTATTTTGACAAGGTCATTCGGTGGTCTAGCAATTTGAGGGAAACTTCTCAATTCGTTAATAGTCTTTTCCTAGCTCAGTTAAAACCTAATCTTCGGCCTCTCACCATTATTCATTCTTACTCAATTGGATTCGTATCCTCAAGAGTCACCTCCCTTTTGCTTTGTCTCATTCATTCTTGCTCAATTGGATTCATGTCCTCAAGAGTCACCTCCCTTTTGCTTTGCCTCAATGCTTTCATTTTATGTAGGATTTCATTTATTTTTGCTCAATTGGGTTTCATCATCCCAAGAGCCACCTCCCTTTTACTTCATCCTGGCAACTTTTGCAGGATTTTGTTCATGTTTTTTTGTGAGATCTTTTGGCCAAAAAACTTTTGTTCTATAATTATATTTCATACTAAGCTCAGTAATCAACTATATCAAAATTTCACAATTCTCTAATGGCCTACCACAATCCTTTAATTTCATGGCTCATATTTCATGCTTTAAACATCATATATACATTAAATACCCTACTTTTCTTTTGCTAAGGCTTTGAATCTTTCTTTATCTTTCCTTTAAATATAACCTTGGAAATGCGGATTTTACATACACCATCAAAACAAGTAGATGTAGATTCAAAATAATTCCTTGTAAATGGAATTGTTATTAGGTTGGATAAGGTTTTATGCTTAAGAGAGAAATTGTAGATAGTTGAAGCCTTTGAATCTTTGCACTTATATAACAACTACGAGATAATCAGCATTCATGATACATGTTAACAACTAAAATTATAATCAAGCAAATAATATTACTTTTCAAACTAAATGTAGATGAAGGTCCCAACAAATAAACAAAAAATTAATTTTCACTTATCAACATGTTGCATAGTCAAAATCATTATTTGAAAAAGTAAATGCTTTTCTAGTACAAGGATTAAAAATAGTGAATATAGTTCTACATCCACACAGCTCCAATGTGAATGATCTAGGGTCGCATCACTATACTACATTTATAATTGAACCCTAGTTGATTGAGGTTTAAGCGTCAAAGGCATATCAATTTTAGTGCTATTGCCAAGGAGCTAGTATTATTTGGTCTTTAATTAGTTTGTTTAAGTGTTTAATTAGTGTTTTGACTCTTGTTTTTCTTTGTTTTTGCTTAAATCTTGTTTGAAATTGGCTTGAAACTTATTTTCCAAAGGTTTTTCAGTGTGCTAAACAAGATGTATACCCTTTTGGGTATGAGATTTGAGCTAAAATTGCAAAATTCCATCATAAAATATTTGTCAACTAGTTGATGGGAACTATCAAGTCTAGTAACTTATATGATTAGTTCAGATGATGACAAATATTAGAGTAAAAAGTTTATATAATATGTTCATTCAATATTCACTATATCCTTTATATCATATTTATCATCTGAAGTAAAATTTGACTAACTATTTAGTTTATAAGTTGAATACTCTTAATGTAGGTTTGTCCAAGAAAAGAAAAGTGAGCATTGAAGTGAAGATAAAATATCAATATTATGCCCAACTTAAAGAAATATCTAGCATAATGACAAAGAAAGGATATTCTAAAAATTAAAGAATGTGATGACATTGAAAATTGGAAACTTGATTGCATGAAGATAATCTTTGGACTCAAATAGGTATATTCATCACAGGCTAATAGTCTTTATGTGAAACCTAGTGATTTAGATTTACATTTATTAGCTTAAGAAGTCTTAAATATTAAAATATACATCTATGCTTTTAAAAGAAAGTGAAATCTGAACCTTTTCTCAAAACCTAGTTTAACTTCTAATCATTACTTTTGGAATATCTCTCAAATTGCAGAAGGTTTTGATGCAAAACTTATTTCATTTGAAAATAGATCCAATATCTTTTCAAAAAAGGTTATTTCACTCAAAATGAAGTTAATATGAAAAAGTTGTGTTTATTTGAAATTGAGTAATGAGATATGCTTTTTAATTTTGACATGTTATCACTATTTTGATCATGTCTTACAAAATATATTGAATTTTGAGGTGAAACTTATCTCATTTGAAAATAGACATCTAAAGATTTCCAATGACATTCATTTGCTTGATTTGTACTTAAAAGGAGAAAATTATGGTGTCTACAAGTTTTCTACATAGTGTTATACGTACAACCCCTAGTCGTTGTACGAATATCAAGGCTCTAAAATCAATGGATACTCATTGGACATCTCTTATATGTACAACACATGCCCCTTGTACTTACATCTAAGCTCTGGAAGCCTAAATACCCTTTGGAATACTCATTATATGTATAACATTTCCTTATACATACAACAAAGCCCAGAACTCGATAATATTCTTTGAAATTGTTCTTACTTGTATAATCTACCCTTGTTATTCATATAACCCAAAGAGCACTTATAACAACTAGTTTTTTTTTTTTTATCTAATAGCTATATTCCACTTTTCCTATAAATATGACTTTCCAAACTCATTTTTCATATTATTGAACATATGTGAGTTATAATATGATTTTAAAACTTGTTTTTTATTATTTTAAAGAGAGACACACAAATCTTGAATTATATTTTGTAAAATCTCTATTGTTTGAGTTCTATAACTTCATTGTAATATTCTATTATTAGAGAGAGCTTCTTTGAGATCTTTTATTCATTTCAACATCATTGTGAAGCAAGGGTGGGATATGTCACACCTCATACTTAGACTCATTTCTCATGTATTAAACTATATTTAAGTCCATTAATGCTTGATTAGAGACTTGATTATATAAAACAACTTAAACCAATTTATTTCATTTTGGGTACTATTCCTTTGGTTAACTTCTTTTCACCCGGTGAATTTTGAAAATTCATAACTAAATCAAGAAAAATCATATTGATATGGTTTGAGTCTCTAAATATAGCTTAAAAGATTATATACATGGGAAAAATATTGAATAGGGAAATTACTTGGTTAATTAATATAGTAAATTTGTATTATCTTCACTATAGCAATAGTCATTTTTGAAAATTTCTTATTTTGACCATAACTTTGAAAAATCCCCATAAATCATACACAACTCCAAATTGAGTGATCTTTATGTCTATGGAAAGCTAAACATGTTTAGTTTTCAAATATGTAAAACACTTATATATTTAACATATCAAGTCTATACAATACTATGAATTCCCAATAGTGTTTAGAAAGGTCTCTTGCATTCTTCCAACTTTCCAAAATACACATTAATATATACATACATAGCCATAACTTACTTTTATCTTACATGATACTCCATAACAACCTAGAGGAACATATTAACATGAAAACATATCATGATCATGTTCCATAAGATTTTACATAACATCTCATATAATAGTATTAACCTAAGCATCATTATCTTGAACATTAACTTGCTTCTCCTTACCTTTCCTTTCTTGGGTAATATTGCCATAACTTGAACCTAAAATTTGTTAGACATTTGGAAAGAGGTGAGATTCAAATAATCTCAGTAGTAACTACCATACATGCTTATATATCATCATATATGACAAACTTTCATGAAACATACATTAAACTTTCATTTAAAGTCATTTGTGTACAAACATTTTCTAAAAAATTGGGGTAACACCTCCCCTTAAATTATAAACATTCCTAGGGTCAAATACCCTTTAAGCAACATAGCCAATCAATTCAATCCATCACAAAACATCAATACAATCAACAATTACATCAAGTAAGCATATTGGCAACAATAACAATATATAGGCACAATGTGGTTAGTTAACTACCTTGTGGATTTTAATGACTTTGAAACCTTGTACACCTCTTCTTTGGTCTTGCAACCCTTCTTTGAATCCTAATGAATCACAAAATATGGTCATTGACCATTGATTATATGATTTCCTTTACAAAGTGCTCACTTGAACTAAAATTTGCATTTTTTTATCCATAAAGCATTCCTTGTATAACATGTTTGTTCCGTCAAAAGACCGAGAAACTATTCCACCTTACATATGCAGTGTCTTCTGTTTACACTTATCTTTTTTCCTTTTATTCACCATCTCCCGACCGTTAAGATTAAACCGTCTTCTCCCTGTAATCCCTAATTTATCGGGATATTTCATAAATTGTCATTATGGAATATCACGCTCTTTTAGCGTGATCCCTGATTTTTCGCCCTACAGTTATGATTCCGTAACTGTTATGGCCCCATAACTACTACTCCTAGCCGAGTATTTTTGGGGCAATACAGTTTTCATGAAGAAACCCGTAGTCGGCAATATGGCCGAGATGTTGTTTAGTCGGACGACCATCTGGCCATACGATTACTCGGCCTTATCGTTCAATAACCGATGTATTACCTGGTTCATTACGCTTAATCTCGGCCTCCGAATTATAGCCTAGTGTATATAAGCCCGGAAAGTGAGGCTTCAAAGGGGCGTATATCCACCTCGGACTTGTAACCTCGGCACACTCATTTCGACACGCACACTAGCCCCCCGAGCCTCGAGTCCAATCTGGATGAAAGGGCTCTGAATCGTGTAGTCGACTAAAAACTGGCTTTTTGAATTTAAATCGCTCCAGTTCCTTAGGGATTCCAGAACCTTCCCAGAGGCTCTTTGACGTTTTGGTTTCTGAAATGGTAATGTGCTTACACATACAGCTGCGTGCGGCGTTATTTAATGCTGCGTCTTTTTGTCAGCCAAATCACGTTCCCCAATGGTGATGATTGGCTCCCCAAAGTCATGATTAATTTGCTCGTTTTCGAGGAGGAGTATACATATTGGACTTGGGTGCTCATCCTTTTACTTCAACCTACATCTGCTTTTCATTTTCTCTGAATCTCTTCGTCGTCTTTGGCCTCCTTTTCCTTGCCTCTTCCGTCATTTTTCCAGGTACGCCCTCTTCTGTGTTCTCCCCTTTTCTCAAGTACTTCACACTATTCTATACCTTTCCCACCCACCATGAGTTCAAACTGATGATCCGAGGCATCGGCTGGGTCGTCCTCTCATCGAATCCTGATTGAGAGGAAGGTTCTGGGCATCGGAGAAGAACCTTCACCATCGAACTCTTCCTTCCCTAGCACAGAGTTGAATTTTTGTCTGGCCGACTTTCTGACCGAAAGGGAGGCTTTATCTTCAGCTACTGCTGTGCAGGTGGCCGTACAAAAGCCACGAAAAGTCACTTCCAGAGTTCAGAGAGACCCAGTTCCTGACATTCGGCTTCCGGGATATTATTGGGTGAAAGGAGAAGTTAGATCCTACCATTCTAAATTTCGGACTGCCGAATCCATTGTGGAGCTAAAGAAGTCGATTTCTCTGGCTAGCACACAAACAGAAGAGGCCATGATTGCCGAGCCATGTGCTGAAGATGAGCACGTGTTCCTGTCTGCGTTGCCAGTACAAACGCATTTTACATATATGTATAGGACATTATTTGAATCATTGGGAGTTGGTCTTCCTTTTTCGGAGTTCGAGTGTGCTGTTTTAAGGGCACTGAACATCGCTCTGACTCAGCTTCATCCCGACAGTTGGGCGTTTCTAAAAGCTTTCGAGGTCCTGTGTAGAAAATTGAATATGACACCGACCGCCCCAAAATTTCTCTACTACTATCAAATCCGATTTGGAAATAAGATCGGCTGGATTTCCTTTAGTGGTATGAATAAGAAGGGGATAATTGGTCCTTATACCTCGTCATATAAAGACTTCAAAGGAAGTTTCTTCAAAGTGTGCCCAGCCGAGGGTTACTCGGACATGTTCTTCGATGAGGGGGGGCGGCCCAGGTTTCCTCTTTATTGGACTCGGACTCCCATCAAGTTCCAGTCCTGGTGTTACGAGGCTATGTCGGCATCCGAAAAGGCGGATGTCGGCAAGTTAAATAAATTACCTCGTCCTCTGAACTGCAAAATCTTACTTAGGCTCCCTTACTCTTCAACCCTTAATAAAGATTTTAAACGTGAGTGCTGATTTTCTTTTATCTTGTGCTACCATACTTGTTCAAGCTTCTAATATATGTTTTCTATTTTGCAGTGGTGATGGGGAAGTTCAACTGGCGTTCAATAAAGAACATGGTCCCATCAGCAGGACCAAGTGCCGAGAAGTTGCAGGCTTACCCTGATAAAGAGGAGAGAGGTCGTGCCGAAGTAATGGCAACAGTTGAGGTTGTTGAGATTCCTTCCTCTTCACGAAGCCCCCCGAGCAAACGTGCTAGACTTCTGACCACCGACGAGGAGCTTGTATCTTCAGCTCACCAATCTCTCCTGCCTTCTCCTGTTAGACGCTTGCCTTCAGGCATTGATCCAAACATTGCCAAGCTTTTCAAGAGTAGCGTTCAGGAAATCGATGACAAAGAGACCTTGCAGCGATTGGGTCCCAAGGCTGTTTTGGAATCCATGTCAGCTATGTGCCTGCGCGCTGCGAACATGGCCTCATTTTGTAGGGAGGAGTTTGAGGAGAGTGACCACCGTCTGAAAGCTGCTAAGGCCGAGCTTTTGGAAGTAACCAGCGCGAGGGACAAGGCTTCCTCGGAGCTTGCCGAAGCTTCAAAGTCTCAAGCAGCTCTTCTTTTGCAGGTGGAAGAACTGAAAAGGTCCCTCGCTACTGCCGAGATGAAAGTGCAAGTGGTCGAAAAGGAGCAGGATGCCCTGACGACTGAGATTGCTTGGGCAAAGAGCGTTGAAGCCGAATCCTCGGCCCTTGCTGCTAATTTGCAGAAGGATTTGGAACAAGCGAAGAAAAAATAGGCCAAGCTTGAGGCTGACGTTCAGGAAGCCGTGCAACAAATAATGAAGGAGCACGTAGAGGGCTTCCATAAAGCACTTCGTCAGGTGCATCTCTTCCTGCCGAAAATTGAGCTCTCGGCATTTGATGTAAATAAAGACGTCAAAGATGGTGCGCTTGTGGATGACGAAGAATTGTAGGATACAAAAAAGAGAATGTTCCTACAGCTTCGGACTGCCCATCTCCTTGACTGTCTATTTCTTTTCTTTACTTTGATGTATTGTTCAGACTTATTTCTAATCAATGATAACAATCTTTTGTCAGTTCCTGACGACCTGACCGCGTTCAAATTTTTGACAAAGTTTAACATAATCCCGCAGTTTGTTCTCGACTAAGATTTAATTTAGCCTCTCGGTTCATTTTTAGCCGAGTTTACGATAGAAACCTTGGTTCATACTTGACCAAGTTTCAATTCCCCGATTCACACTTGACCGAGTCTTTAACAAAAATTTGGTTCAAACTTGACCAAATTTAATTCGAGTGCCCGGTTCATAGTTGAACGAATTTTTAACAAAAATTTGGTTCAAACTTGACCAAATTTAATTCGAGTGCTCGGTTCATACTTGACCGATTTTTTAACAAATTTTTGGTTCAAACTTGACCAAATTTAATTCGAATGCTCGATTCATACTTGACCGAATTTTTAACAAATTTTTGGTTCAAACTTGACCAAATTTAATTCGAATGCTCGGTTCATACTTGACCGAATTTTTAACAAATTTTTGGTTCAGACTTGACCAAATTTAATTCGAGTGCTCGGTTCATACTTGACCGAGATAGATGAATGTAATCATGACAAAGAATTTCCTTTATTGAAGTAGGTAGGCATGCCTCGTCAAAACCTTCTCGGCCAAAACCCTTTTTAACAAATCTTTTGGGACGAAAGACCGAGTTAGGAAAAAGAGTACCTCGCCCTCCTTGCATACATCAACTAACTAAAATAATTTTTGAGGTGAAAGGCATTCCATGTCCTAGGGATTGCTTCTCCTGACAGCTTTTCTAATCTATATGATCCGTTGCCCAACGCTTCAGTAACCCGGTAAGGTCCTTCCCAATTTGCAGCTAGCTTTCCCTCGCCGATGTTCTTCCTTGCTTCACTCTGCTTTCTCCAAACGAGGTCTCCACTAACAAAACTCCTTGGCTTAAGCCTAGAATTATAACGCCGAGCCGCTCTTTGCTTACAAGCTTCTTCCTGTATACGTGCATTTTCCCTGACCTCTTCGGATAGATCTAGCTCAACTTCCATGTTTTCCTGGTTCATATATTGGTCAGGGAGTATTCGCCTAAAGGACGGCTCTCCCACTTCCACCGGGATCATTGCGTCTGCTCCAAAAGTCAACCTAAAAGGGGTTTCTTTGGTGCTTGACTGAGGAGTGCAACGATAGGCCCAGAGGATGCTCGGCAATTCCTCGGCCCAGGCCCCCTTTGCCCTTCCCAATCTCTTCTTGAGTTCTCCGAGGATAACCTTCTTCGCCGCTTCTGCCTGTCCATTAGTTTGGGGATGCTCAACCGAAGACACTCGATGCTTGATACCGAGCTGTTCATAGAATTGCTTTAGGTTTCCATTAATAAACTGCCTTCCATTATCAGTAATCACCGAGTGAGGAATCCCATACCGACAGATAATATTCCTCCATACGAATTTCCGTACTTGCTGTGCCGTGATCTTAGTTAACGATTCCATTTAGTGAAGTAGTCTATGCCCACTAGTAAGAACTTGACCTGCCCTTTACCCATCGGGAAAGGTCCGAGAATATCCATTCCCCAGACCATGAATGGCCACGGAGACGCCATTGTGTGCAATTCTTCTGGCGGTGCATGGCGCAGACTACCAAACCTTTGGCACTCATTACACTTCTTACTATACTTGGTACAATCAGCTCGCATAGTGGGCCAATAATAACCGGCCCGGATTACTCTTACTGCCATAGATCTTCCACCAGTATGCATCCCACACACTCCTTCATGGATTTCGCTCATAACATACTTCGCCTGTTCAGTAGTGAGGCATTTTAAAAGGGGAGTTGAGAATCCTCGCCTGTATAAATCTCCTCCCATTATTATGTAATGGGAAGACTTCATCTTCAACCTTCTTGCTTCATTCTGGTTGTTGGGTAAGGTCCCTTCGGCCAGATAGTTCCAAATAGGGGTCATCCAATCCCGATCTGGGCTGTCTCCGACCATAAACTCATCAAGATCGACACTGGGCTGATGTATTGTTTCCCTGATGATCGTCTCATGTTGCCCGAGCTTTTTGACATTAGCCAATCTGGATAGCAGGTCAGCTTGAGAGTTCTCTTCTCTTGGAATATGCTCAATCGCAAATTCTTGAAAGCATTCAGCCAATCGTTTTACCTTGTCCAAGTACCTTGCCAGCTGTGGATCTTTAGCCTAGTAAGCCCCCGAGACTTGTTCAGAAACCAACTGTGAGTAACTCCGACACCTAACTTGCCTCGCTCCCACTTCTTTAGCTAGTTTTAAACCGGCAATGAGAGCTTCATACTCGGCCTGGTTGTTCGTGACTGAGAAATCGATTTTAAGAGACTGCTCCAAAATTAATCCACCAGGTCCTTCTAAAATGATTCCCGCTCCGCTCCCCTTAGTGTTGGAGGAGCCATCTACGTAAAGCATCCATCGAGCCCCGTCTTTGGAATCGACGGATGGAGTAAGTTCAGCGACAAAATCAGACAGACATTGCGCCTTAATTGGCCCTCTAGACTCGTATCTTATACCGAATTCTGACAACTCGATTGACCACTAGATCATTCGTCCAGCTAATACGGGGTGGTCGGTTTTCACAATAACCTCGTGACTTTGAAAATAAGGTCGTAACCTTCTCGCCGATGTGACCAGAGCCAAAGCCAACTTTTCAATAGTCTGATACCTTGTTTCTGTGTCGTGCAGTATTCGGCTGATGAAATATACCGGTTTCTGCTGCTTGCCGATCTCTTGTACCATCACTGAGCTTATTTCATGATCAGTTACCGACATATACAGTAGCAATTCTTTGTTGGGGGCCGGCCGACTAAGAATCGGAGGTGCCGAAAAAAAGCCTTTGAAATTTTGAAACGCCTGCTCGCATTCCTCATTCCACTCGTACCGCGCGGCCTTCTTAAGCAACTTGAAGAACGGCCTAGCTTTCTCCACTAACCTTGATATGAAACGTGATAGTGATGCTAGTCGCCCTGTCAGTTTCTGCACTTCTTTTATGTTGTAGGGGCTTCTCATGTCAATAATAGCTCAGCATTTATCAGGATTGGCTTCAATACCCCGATGTGTTAACATGAATCCTAAGAATTTCCCCCCGTTTACTCCGAATACGCATTTCTCAGGATTTAACCTCATGTTGTACTTCCGTATTCTTCCGAACACCTCCCCAAGGTCGGCAGCATGTTTAGAGGGATCTTCAGACTTCACTACCATGTCGTCAACATACACTTCTAGGTTTCTCCTAATCTGATCCTGAAATATTTTATCCATCAACCGTTGGTAAGTAGCCCTGGCATTCTTCAGTTCGAACGGCATCACCTGATAACAATAATTAGCGTTCTCAGTCATGAACGCGGTTTTCTCCTCGTCAGGGGGTACATCCTTATCTGATTATACCCGGAGTAGGCATCCAAAAAGCTAAGCAGGCCACATCCTGACGCTCTATCTACAAGCCGATCTATGCTCGAGAGGGGGTATGTATCTTTCGGGCATGATTTGTTTAGGTCGGTATAATCCGTGCACATTCTCCACCTTCCATTTGCCTTCTTCACGAGCACCACATTGGCCAACCACGTTGTATACTCAATCTCTCGAATGAACCCAGCATCAATCAACTTTACAGTTTCTTCCCTCATTGCCTTCCGCCTTTCCTCGCCTACCCGCCTTTTCCTTTGCGTTATCGGCTTAGCTTCAGGGTACACCGCAAGTTTGTGGCATAAAAAATTTGGATCAATTCCCGGCATGTCTGAAGAAGTCCATGCGAACAAATCAGCATTGTCCTTCAACATCTTTGTTATCTGCTCCTTGATCTCACCTTCGAGTTTACTTCCGAGGCTAGTGCACCGGTCTTCACCGGCGAGCTGAAATTTCTGTAATTCTTCAATAGGCCTTGGCCTTTGGTCCTGCGCATCAAGTCGAGGATCAAGCTACACCAAGTTTACTGATGTTGTATCCTTTTTCATATGTTCACTGCCGCCAACCACCCTTCCTCTAGTGACTTTCAGACTATCCACATAACATTGTCTTGCAACCTTTTGATCAGCCTTTATTGCCACTATGTCCCCGGTCACTGATGGAAACTTCATCGTAAGATGCAGTGTGGAAACCACGGCACCGAGCTCATTTAACGCAGGTCGACCTATCAAAATATTGTAAGAAGTTATTGCATCAATTATAAGGTACCTGACCATAATGGTTTTTGATCCGAGATCTCCACGGAAGGTGGTTAACAGCTCCACGTATCCTTGGGTATGAACCTGTTCTCCTGCAAAGCCGACCAATGGATCGTGATAAGGCTTGATCGTTTCCTCAGGTATCCCGAGCTTCTGGAAGGTGGAATAATACAAGATATCCGCGGAGCTCCCTTGGTCTATCAGTGTCTTTCTGACGACATAATTGGCCACCTCCACCGAAATCACCATGGGGTCATCCTGATTAGGATTGACTCCTTCGAAATCCTAATCTGAAAAGGTTATGGAAGGAGAACTCCAGGGCGCTCGGTGCATCATCGCATTTACTGCCCGAATGGCCCTCAAGTGTCTTCCCCTGGCCGAGCTGGTTGCTCCTCCTCCGGCAAACCCTCCTGCTATAGTATTGATAACCCTTCTAATTCTGTTTCCTTCCCTGTTTCGAGTGTCGTCTGGCTGCACTCTTTCCTTGTTGGGTTGCCGAGGTTCCTCTTGAGCTCGGATCTGACCTCCACCACGACCTCTCCTATTATAGGAGGGTCGACTTCTGTGACCCCTCTGTATAAAGTTGCCGAGATGTCCGGCCTGGATCAGTTCCTCAATCTTGTCTCATAATGTCCAGCACTCCTAGGTGGTGTGACCATAATTGCGATGGTACCTGCAATGCTTTGACTGATCCGCCATCTCCGGGGTGTGTCCGGGAGCTGGGAGCTGTATTAATTCGGTATTGCAGGCTTCTTCCAAAATTCGAGCATGGTTGGTGTTTAGTGGAGTGTAGAAGTCATACTTCGGTCCCCGACTAATACCTTCTCTTTTAAACTTCCCCTTCTCTAATGTCAGCCTCAGACTTCCACGGTTGCTTGATTCCGTTCGCTTGTCCAGATCAGTCCTGACCCTATTTCTAAACTTTGACACCTCCTCCATTTGTATATATCCAGCTGCACGATTTCTAAGCTCATCCATGTCGGAAGGTGGTTTTCGACATAAGTGGTCGGCAAACGGCCCCGGCTTGAGAGCCATCAGCATCGTGTGCATAGCTACCTCAGGGTTTAAATCCCGGATCTTTACCGAGACTGATGAGAAGTGCTCCATGAAACTCCTTAGGGATTCATCCTTCTCCTGTCGCAAGTTTACTAACGCAGCCGAGGTAAGCTGGTGAGGTCGGCTGGTAGCGTACTGCGCACTGAATTTATTGACTAAGGTTTCAAAGCAATCAATAGATCGTGATGGGAGCTGGGTATACCAACTCAGAGCTGCTCCTTTCAAGGACGTAGGGAAAACCCTACATAAAACTGCATCCTCATTTGTGAACAGATTCACCTGCATGACATACGCATCCACATGCTCATCAGGATCGGTAGTACCGTCATATCTTTCTAAGTTTAAACCCTTCCATCCTTTTGGCAATGGCGTCTCCATGATGCCATCAACGAACGGATGTCTCCGGGTAGCCTGCTTGTCCCCTCGCAAATTGTTAATGTTTGTCTCTGAATGGTGTGTTTCCTCCCGTCGGCTTCCCTCATGATGTGACCGCTGAGCTTCCCTGTTGATATTCCCCAGTTCCCCTCCTCGAGGAAGAGAAGTACCTTCATGATAGCGTTCCTACTCCAACTGTCTATTCCTTTCACGCATCTCCTCGTTCTCCTTTCTTAATATCTCCATCTCCTCACGCATTGCCCGAATGACAGGATGGTCCTCCAAAGAAGGCCTGTCTTCAGAGCGTCGTTCTCCTGCACCCGCACTGCTCCTGGTTCGCACCATGATCCTTGGTGGTGGTGGGATAGTTTTTCTCGACCCCACGATGGGCGCCAAAATGTTCCGTTAAAAGACCGAGAAACTATTCCACCTTACGTATGCAGTGCCTTCTATTTACACTTATCTTTTTTTCTTTTATTCATCATCTCCCGACCGTTAAGATTAAACCGTCTTCTCCCTGTAATCCCTAATTTATCGGGATATTTCATAAATTGCCATTATGGAATATCACGCTCTTTTAGTGTGATCCCTGATTTTTCGCCCTGCAGTTATGATTCCGTAACTGTTATGGCCCCATAACTACTACTCCTAGCCGAGTGTTTTTGGGGCAATACAGTTTTCATGAAGAAACCCGTAGTCGGCAATATGGCCGAGATGTTGTTTAGTCGGACGACCATCTGGCCATACGATTACTCAGCCTTATCGTTCAATAACCGATGTATTACCTGGTTCATTACGCTTAATCTCGGCCTCCGAATTATAGCCTGGTGTATATAAGCCCGGAAAGTGAGGCTTCAAAGGGGCGTATATCCACCTCGGACTTGTAACCTCGGCACACTCATTTCGACAAGCACAATGTTGAATCAAGAAGTTTTGATGATTCCAAAACAACTCTCAAGAGCCTGGAATGAAGATATCAAAGATGACCAAAAGACTCAAGTGAGGAAATTCTGGAGAAATCTGTGCAAGATTCATTGTAGGATGTTTAATTATGTTTAAATATGGGTAAAAGACTTTGATTTGAGGAAAAGATGTTTTAAAAACTTAATTTTATGAAATATTTGAAAAATACCCACCAACAGACGAAGTTCGAAAAGTTTACATTGAACTGTCATATTAGAAATTTGAACTTTGGCTTTGGAAATTCGAATTTTGAGCTAAAACTGAGTAAGTCTGAAGAGATGCCTCTCTGACAGATGAATTTTGGTTGTTCAAAATTTGAATTTTCATAAATGTCTGAAAGAAGTAGTTGAGAAACAGACGAACTTTGAGTTTTCAAAATTCAAACTTCAGACAAAATGAAACTTAAGAAAACTGAAGAAATTCATCTGAAATAATGTTTAAGTTCATCTAAAATCAAGATTATATTAAGTTTCAAAATTGCTCACTGACAGACGAACTTTAAACATGGACATTCAAATTTTAGAAGCTAAGGTTGTAGTATGTTGCAATAATATGTTGGCATACGAATGACAGTGTTTATAAATTTGAATATTAAAGTAAGTATGAAAAGAGGTCTCTTTGACAGACGAATTTCACTCATTGGAAATTTAAATTTCGAAGTAAATGAACTACTATGCTTTTTGAGCCTGCTGAGAACAGACGAATTTTGGGGCACCAAAATTCGAATTTCGAGGGCACTGTAGCAAATTGAAAACACTGTTCATACTTAACAAAAAAACTTTTCACTTGGAAATTCGTATGTCACAACATGGAAACATTTTCTAAGTTTCAAAATTTAAATTTCACTTCATGAACAGACGAACTTCAGTATTTCAACGTTGGAAGCTTTAACCTTCGGTTCCTTCGAAATTCGTCTGTTGACCAACCAAAATTCGAATTTCAGTGTGTCAGAAGCATTAAATGCGGTTGGTTAACGGATAGTTTTTCAGAGTAACCGTTGGATAACTTCTCCAACAGATAGATTTTGTCTCTAACAGACATTTGAGACCTAAATCTATAAATATAACATCATTTGAAGTTGTGGAAAGGGAATCAAACTTTGTATATACTGAAACTCTGTCAAATCTTCTTCTCAGAGACTTTTACCCTCTTACTTCAATACTTGTACTTCAACTTTAATATTCACTCTATTCAAGAGAGTTTCATCTTTGTAAACAATCTAATCTTCATCTAGAAGATAGATTTTCTTGTGAGGAGTTATCACAAGGGATTGTAAAGCACTTTATGAAAGTGCAGAAAGAGATTGAGTGAGCTCTAGAAAACAGAGCACTGACATTGTACTGTGGCACTTGCAAGAAGCCCGTTGAATTCTTGCTAAATAGTGAAAAATCTCAAGTGGTGACTTGGGGACTGGACGTAGGTCAAGTGGAGAGACCGAACCAGGATAAATTTCTGAGTCTTCTTCTCTTTTTTGCTACTTTTGCTGTTATTTATTTATACTCTATTTTTACCTCTATATATTGCATTCTTCACCTCTTTGACATTTTGCAGAAAAGTTTGAACTTCCCAATTCACCCCCCTCTTGGGAAGCCAGCTCAACTAACATAACATACTTGTTCTAACCTATTTTGGACCCAAGGAATCCATTTTTGGGATCAAAATCATGAAATTTCCTTCCTAATTCAAACCCTAATTAGGCAGAAAATTTCATAAAAATGTAGAAAAATAACTACTCCATGAATCTTGAAACAACTTGTACATTCATGCATCTTAAAACATTTTCAAACTTTTCTATGGTTTTATTTTACCATAGCTCAACTTTCTCTCTCTAGGGTTTGCCATGGCTGAACCTTGAAGTGAGAAAGAAGACAAAATACTCCATGAAACTACCAAAAACCTTAAGAAAACATAAGCTAGGAACCTTGGAAACTTACCCTTGAGATTTGGCGTTGATTCTTGACTTGTAGCTCTTGTTTTCCCTCTTGAGATTTTTTTTTGGCTCTTTCTCTCTCCTTTACTTCTGGTTCCAAACGTGAAAATGGCTGAGGAAGATAGAACTTTATGACTTAATAGGATATTTAAGTAATAAAGTAATTTAATTAACTTTATCTTTCAACTGAATTACTTTTTCTTCTACAAAAGCTTTTGAAATATTCCACTTGTGTCCCATCTACATTCCAGACATGATTCACTTCCCTTTTTGGCCAAAAATTGCTCCAATAATTTATATGGATCAAAATACCCTTTACCGATTAAATTTACCTATACCAATTGAGTATTTTTACCAAAATTGTTATTAAATTGGTAAAGAATTATCCAATAATTACTTTTCGTCCAAAATTACTATTTTGACCCAAAATATATTTTATCAAGGCCCACTAATTTTTCTTGAATTAATAATGCCTCTTCCTACAATTCAAACTGACTTTCATCAGGTAAAATATTAATATTAAATTCTAATTACCCAATAAATATTATTTTGATATAAATGAATTCCATACCATATTTCATTGAGTCTAACTTATTGAGAGCTTCATTTTGACTATAATTTTTTATATTTACAAAAATACTCTTGACCCGAGACTAATTTACAATTTTTAAAACTTTCGAATCATTTAATGTAATTTTTCCCAAAATTCCTAAACTTTTCTTCAACCTCCCCTACGTCCACCGCCTTCAGTTTTTTTTCCTTTTTTTTTCTCTTTTTTTCGGGGGCAAAATTGTTATTTTCTCCTTTTTTCCTTCCAACTGAGATAATTAATCTCTTTGTCCTATTTCATGCCAAATAGTGTACACCCATTTTTGCAAATTCTTTATAGATTTTAAAATATTGAGCCTTGAATATCTAAAAAATTTTAGGATATTACAGGGTATCCCTTAGAGAGATTACTCTTGGATGTTGAATCAAGTGTTTTTTATGATTCCAAACAAATGGGGCTAAGAAGGAAGATATCAAAGAAGTACAAGAGAACTCAAGTGAAGAAATCTAGGAAGAAATAAGTACAAGATTAGTTTGTAGGATTTCTCACAGTGTTCATAGAGTAAAAGGCTTTGATCTTGCACCCACTAGTTTTAAATAAGTGTTTTTCATTCATCTTATATTAACTTATGATAAATTTGAGAAATACTAACTGATAGATAAATTTTGAACTGTTAAACTGCATATATTTCTTTCAAAATTTGAACTTTGATGACTAAAATTCAAAGTTACAGAGATGTTATCTTTGAAAGACGAATTTCAGCCTGTTAAAAGTTGCATTTTGAGTCAAGCGTTATTTGTGAAAAATGAAAAAATCATTTGAAGTTATGTCAAAGTTTATCTGAAATTAGAGTGTAAAAAGGGTTCTAAGTCAATCCCTATAACAGACAAACTTTGGTTTTGAAAGTTTGAACTTTGGAATGAAAATGTATAAGTCTGATAAGAGATCTCTATGACAGATGAACTTTGAAAGCTCAAAATTTGAATTTCGAAGAGAAAAACTTTTGTGCCATATAATGTTGCTCACTAATAGACGAATTTTGGATCTCAAAATTCAAATTTCGAGTACATTTTAGTAATATAGAGCAACTGTTCACACTTATCAGAAGTACTTTAAACTTGAAAATTTATATGTTCTAATATGGGAAATCTTTGTCAAGTTCAAATTTTGAATTTCAACTTTGAACAAACGAACTTTAAAGTTCAACATTAAAATCTTTAACTTATAGTCTTTGCGAAATTTGTCTGTTGACACCCCAAAATTCAAACTTTGGATGTCAGACATATTAAATACGGTTGGTGAACGGCTAATTTTGCAGAGTAACTGTTGGGTAATGTCTCTAACAGCTAGATCTTATTTCTAACATATAGTTAAGACATAAATCTATAAATACAACTTCATTTGAAGTTGTGGATAATAATTTTATGTTGTATATACTGAAACTCTGCCAAAATCATTAGACAAAGCCTTCTACTCTTTCACACTTCATTATTGCACTTCAACTGTCAAACATGCTATATATTAGAGAGTTTCTCTTGTTGTAAACAATCTTATCTTCATCTTGAAGATAGATTTTCCTATGAGGGGATTTTATAAGGGATTTGGGAAGCACTTAGCTAAAATGCAGAGTGAGAATCTGTAAACTCTTATAACATAGTACAAAGTTGTACCTTGGTATTGCAAAGAGCCAACCGAATTCTTGTAAGACAATGGAAAATCTCAAGTGATAGCTTGAGGATTGGACGTAGGTTAAGAGAAAGAGACCGAACTAGGATAATTCTTTGTATCTTTCTTTCATCTACCTTGCTTACTGCTTTACTACATTTTGCACTTTGTTTTTCTGCAACTTTCTACTTTCACTGTTCTTTTATAATTTTGTAAAAAAATTCAAACTTCCCAATTCACCCCCTCTTGGGAAGCTAGCAGACCTAACATCAGAGAGGTATCCTTGAGGAGATTTAGGATACTTTTGTAAAGGGAGAGTGAACCTACTAGTTTTAGGAGTTTTGTATTGTACTATGACTTTACAAGTGCTTGGATTGAACTTGTGAGATTTGGTAAAAAATCTCAAGCTGATTACTTGGGGATTGGACGTATGACTAGTGGTTGGATTGAATCATAATAAATCTCTTGTGCAATGCTCTTTCTTCTCTCTTTATCTTTTCCTCTATTCATTCCTGTTTTTGTACTTTATATTGATACATTGGGAAGTTCTATATAAGGTGAAAAATTTTTTAATACTTAATTCACTTATATCTTGGGTGACCAGCCAATCTAACAAGATCATCACAAAACTAACTCCAGATTAGTAATCAGTCATTGTATAGTGTGGAAAGCAAAAAAGGAACAAAATATCAACAATCATATTAAATAATGTAAATATTTCTAATCAAGATATGGGAAAAGAAATTAAAATATTAAAATTTTCTACATTCATATTAAATAAATGCAAATGTAATAATATTTCATACTTAAAATTGTTCTGTACAACATGGGGGGGGGGGGAAATTACTTGGAAAACTTGTGTGGAGCATGGGTTACTATTTTTTTGGGTCTAGAAATAATAACCCTAAGTGAAAAAAATTGGTATAATTGATATCATTTAGGCAGTATAATAGGATTTAATAAACAAAATTAGTATTTAGAAAATAAAAATTAAACTTATTTACAATAATTTATAGCACCACATGTATTTATAATTTATAATAAATAATGACTTTCGTTTCTTTAATTAATTCTATAATCTTGGTAGTAAGAGGGAGAAAAGCTAGATTCTTCTTAATTGCTTTTCTCATTCAAGTTTTACGGACAACATGGTATTAACTGCGATACTTCCGGTGCATCTTGTGAATAAATCCTCTTGTAGCAGCAATGTGCAAGTTCAATCATAGTTTTGAAAAGGAAATTGCAAATCACTGAAAATAAATATAATAGTGAAAATTAGGAAATTGAGTTGAAAATTTAGAGTAAGTAAATTACAAATTTTGGAAATGAAGTTATAAACCACTAGTGGCTGGCCATAATTAACGGTTGATTGATGGCCGATCTCTAGTAGAAAACTATCAACCAACATTGCTAGTATCAGTAATGGTAGGAGGAGAGAGAAACTAAGGGCATTTTGGTAATCTTATCCTTCCAATTACTTTACTTAAGGACCAATAACCAATAGTCCCTTCACATAGTTAATTGTATAATTGGTCTCAATTATATTTAATAGCCTTTTGTTCGCAATTCGTAATTTCTCCATTTTTTAAACTAGCTTTTTTTTTGGGCCGAATAAAAGAAGCTTTCCGAATTTGTGTAATGAATTTTTATTTACTTTATATATAAATTAATATATTACTAATATATTAATAAAGTTTTATGTATAAAAAATAATATATGATATAGAACTTGTGAAGTGAATTTTGGTCTAGCTTTTTTTAATTACTTTTTGCTGGTTAAATTTTTTAATTATTTATAGTATGAGAAGAAAATTAATTTTCACAAAACACAAGGGCCAGTGTGGCCCACTGTCTAAACCCACTCCCAAATAAATTCCCACTACAGATTAGGCTGCTGTCAGTCTTCACTCTTGACACCATTGCGGCTAGGGTTCTTCCTCTCCGATTCTTTTTTGGTTTCGCCCTTTTTCATCTGTTAACCTATGTGCCATTTCATGGAGATTTTGCTTTTATAGGGTTTAGTGGTCGCTTCCTCTTTGGTATTACTCCCTGTTGAGAAGTGGGTTCGTTTCTGTATTGTTGTCTTCTGTAATGGCGACCTTGAACCCCTTTGATTTGTTGGGTGACGATGCTGAGGACCCGTCGCAGCTAATCGCGGCTGAACAGCAGAAGGTTGTGTCGGCGCCCAAGAAAGCTCCTGGGCAGGACCAGGGCAAGCCCGGACCTCGTGCTCTGGCTCAGCAGAACAAGCCGGCTCAGTTGCCTACCAAGCCACCCCCACCATCTCAGGCTGGTGAGCTTCTGATTAACTTTTATTTGGTGGAGTGCTTCTTGTTCTGTTAGTTATGGTTTGGAGTTTAGGCGTTCTGAAATTATGTAAATGGAATCTATCTGTTAGACGCGTTGAAAATGTGGTCTTTTGGCTCTCAGTCTCGACCATTAGTTACTGAAACAATTTCTAGCCATTTATTCTTTTGGAGATTCTGCGGGTCCTGGAATTGTTTGTTGCATTTATTTTTATTTGGTTTTGTTAGTTCATAGTTATAAAGTCTGTGCTTAACCTTGAGGTTCCTTATATTTGTAGATGACGTGTATTCTACTTCGATAGCTGGCCTTGTTTATGTTGCTGTGAAAACAGATATATGTATAGATCAACTTGTTTTAGGAATCTTCATCTCTTTATTACTGATTCTTTAGCAGAATGGTTTGAGCTGGAAGATGGCTTCAGCTTATTTTGTGATTGCTTTCATTTTGATTCAAACTCTCATGATCTAAAAACATGATCTTTACCTTGACCTCGTGTTTTTTGTTTGTGATGGGGTTGGACTTTGTCACGGGAAATTGAATATGGATCATTTGCCTGCTTCAAAGATCAACTTGTTCTTTGCTTATTTATATATATTGTGCATTATATCTGTTATTATACTGAATGATCTTCCTATTGATGTTTCCTTTGCTTAATAATTTTTTCATGTGTTGACATTCTTAACAATTTTTTTTGAAGTGAGGGAGGTGAAGAATGAAGCTTCTCGTGGAGGCCGTGGAGGTGGACGAGGAGGTGGTCGTGGATATGGACGTGGTCGTGGATTTAACCGTGACTTTTCCAATGATGAGAACTCATTTAGTGGCACTGGAGCCTTAACTGGTCAAGGTGCTCTTGTTGAAGGAGAAACTGGGAAGCCCTCAGAAAGACGTGGTTATGGTGGACCTCGTGGATCTTTCCGTGGTGGTCGTCGTGGTGGATTCAGCAATGGAGATGTTGGTGAAGATGGACGCCCACGAAGGGTCTTTGATCGCCGAAGTGGAACTGGACGCGGGTTAACATTTTCACTAACTATTGATTTCTTAAATTTCTGTGAGTGCCAACATTGATGTGACCTTTTCTAATTGCAGAAATGAAGTCAAGCGTGAAGGTGCAGGGCGTGGCAACTGGGGAACACCAACTGATGAACTTAATCAGTAAGCATTCCTTTTTACATCCATTACTTTCTTGCACCTAATAGCAATTCGAGGCAGTAGGCATGCTACATAAAATATTATATTTTTCTACTTTTATGACTTTTTTTTAATTGATGTTTATTGCTTTTCTCATTTTGATTATTATCATAGGGCAACTGAGGAAGTTGTTAATGATACTGAGAAGAATTTGAGTGATGAGAAGCCTGCTGATGAAGATGTGGTGGATGACAACAAGGAGAATCCTACTAATGGAGCTGAAGAAAAAGAGCCCGAGGATAAGGTGAGTGCCCAATTTCATTCGATGTGTTTTCTACCACCCAATGTTTGCTTTTGCTTCCTCAAAGTGTTATACTCCTTCAAGATCCATAACAAACAGAAGATAGACCATGTCTTATTGTGGCAAGCATAAGAAATTATGCATATGATTGAATATGTGGTCAAAGATGTAAATTGAACTAACTGAAAGTAAAGGTTTCTGGATGTATTGAATTGATAGTAAATGAGTAAAGCTTAGTCTTTTTTTTTTTTTTCCTTTGTCCTCATGTCTGATAAGTTAATCTCACGGCATTGCAAGGAATGCTTCAGTTTTTTTTTTTCTGGGGGTTGATATGCACATGTGCTGACTGCTGTACAGTGTTAGAATATAACTATGCACATTGATAACTTGTGTTCTCTTTAATTCTTATTTTAAGAAGAAACTCTCACCTTGTTTCCTTTTTCACAAATTGACATTTTGGCCAATATTGAATTACTTTGAAGTGCATTTTGAGTATTAAGCAGTATGTTACTAATTCAGGTGTGCATTCATATGATCTAGTATTATTGTATGTTTAGAGTTCCTTAATCCATTTTGTATTCTAGTTTTGTTTTTATAACTAGTGTTTGTACTGATTGGTAGGAGATGACTTTGGAGGAATATGAGAAAGTGCTGGAAGAAAAAAGGAAGGCCTTGCAAGCACTAAAGGTTGAGGAAAGAAAAGTTGATGCTAAAGATTTTGAATCCATGCAACAGCTGTCAAGCAAGAAAGACAATGATGATGTCTTCATTAAATTGGTGAGAACTTCATGGCCCCCTTTTGCCATTCTAACTTAAAGTTGTTCCTATTTGATTTGTGATGCCTCATGATTCCTTTTGACACTTGACATTCTTTTCTATTATAGGGATCTGACAAGGATAAGCGCAAAGAGGCACTTGAGAAGGAAGAGAAATCTAAGAAGGTTTCTTGATGCATTTGATGATTTTTTTGTGTTCTAGGTGTATCCTATATTTTTAATGTAATCTGATATGAAATATATTATTTAATTATTTAATTGAGCTTCATTAAGGTTCGAACCATCCTTAATCTGAGAAAAATGCAGCCCAAATTTGACTTAGTTGACCAGTGATCTGATCTACTGCATAAGGGCCTACTCATTTTTATTCAATTACTTTTCTCCCTGTTTGTTGGTCTCTAAGTATCAATTTGTTTCATATTGTGAGTGGTGGATCTTGAAGTAATTTTTCTGTAATCAGTAGTAAATAGATTCTTCTATCAATTATCTGAGAATATGCTCTAATATTGACATTTTAATGTTTTGGATGAGCATATGTTGTGTTGAGGTGATGGCTTTGTTTTTCACCTGTGATGTATGTTTATTGTTCTCGTGTTTTTCTGTACATGCACCTTAGTATATTTTGGGTTCCATAAGCGTATTATGTAAACTTTCTATTTTCAAAATATATGCTTTTATCCTATTTGAAGTTAAATACCATCCATGGACCTAAATACCTGTACATAAACACACAAACACACATATTTATTGGCAATTAGATTTCCAAGTGTGTGTAGGATAATGGAGGGTTAAATATAATGAATTTAGTTTAATATAGTTCCTCAATAAAATATTTAAAGCAGACTAACATGTAGTGGAACTTTTGGTTTTGGGGAATCTGAGGGTATATTTTAAAAATATTGGGGAGTCCTTGTAATCTTGGCAGGATATTTGTGTAATTTACTTAAAGATAACATTTTTTAATCTGGAAAACTACTTTATTTCTTTTCTTCCATCCTAGGTATCTCTAGATTTTCAGTCTTTTATCCTGCATATCTCATGTTAACATTTATCACAAAAAATAGTTTCAGATTGCAAATAATGGGTTTTTGAACTTGTTTTGTCTACATTTGTGTTATTTTGGTTTGTTTTCAAATCTTTTCAAATTGTTTGAAATTTTGATTGTATCCTCAGAAATCATTTAAATGAATTGTTACAGAATACTGGAATTTGATTAAATTTAGTTTAGCATTTACTTAAATTGCGCCTTTAAGGATAAGGCTTCCTCTTTAACTCCTTATTTAAATTGCAGTCAGTTGTTCCCCTGCATTTCTTCCCTAGACTTTGAGCATTAACAAGTTTTGATTTGATAATTTCTATGCTTGGGTTCCACCAACATTCTTGCTCTTTAGGATTTCTGATTATTTCTTCTCGTGTTGATCCATGATGTTGATTGTTTACAATTTATGACAATACATATTAACATAGCAACACATTTTATTTTTTATCCTTTCAATTTATTCTGACTAAATTTATGATTTGTGTTTCTCATTTCTTACGTTCATAGTCTGTCAGCATTAATGAGTTTCTGAAGCCTGCTGAAGGAGAAAAGTACTATAACCCAGGTGGCCGTGGACGGGGCCGTGGCCGTGGTTCAAGAGGAGGTTACGGTGGCAATGTGAACCACAATGTTCAAGCTCCATTGATTGAAGATCCTGGGCAGTTCCCAACTTTGGGTGCCAAGTGAGATTTTGCAGAACTCTGCTGACAAACTTGCCCCTTGTTTCAATTTTGGTTTATGTGCTTTTATCTGAAGCGGGAAATGAACTGTGCTAATTGGATTTCCTCTGTATTAGAATGTTATTTAAATTTATGCCCTAAAATGTAAATTTAGGTTCTTCATATTCCCTCTGTAGCTTTTTCTTTTTATTGTTTCGCTTTGCATTCACTGTATCTGACCTTGGGGGTATGTCACGCCAGAAAACAAATGTTGCTGATTTAAATTTCTTCATATATCCAATAGTCAGTTTTTCTTGAAAATATGGGTTCATTGTCCTCTTACATGCTACATAATATGAAGCACAAGCTACTGTTAATTGTGGTTGCATCTGATTCTAACTGATACATTTAATTTATTTCTTGGGCTTAGTCACCTATTAATAAGCTCCTCTAGTAAAGGCAGTGAAATAATGATTGTTTTAGTAGCATTGTTCTATGCTTTTGCAAGGAGGTGAATTCTAGTGAAGGATCCCATTTGGGGCGCCCCCTCTCACTGTATATATGTGTGTGTGCGCGTGTGCGTGCATGCATGTTTGAGGGGAGGGGGTTGTGTTGGTGTCTGCAAGTGGATGTTTGCATGCATGTATTCTCAATTGTGAGTGTGTGCGCATACTGTGTTCTCCTTGTGGTTCATTGGGGTTTTCCAGCTTTCCTTTCAGTGGAAATGTATGTGTATGAACGAGTTATTGAACTTGGAAGCTTTATGGTACTATTAAGCGAGGTTTGGTAGATATGAAGGGATTCATGAAAAAGGAGGGAGAAATCCCTATGTAATATGTTATTATGTAGTATTCAAACTTTTTTGGGGCAAAAATTGTCCCTTGATGGATATTTATTCTCCATCTCTTTTATTTCCCTTTAAAAATATCTCATTTCTACCAAAGCATGCCTCAGTTTTATTTTGCTTAGTTGGAGGATGTGTATGTTTAGTGAATTAATACCAAGATTTAGGACATTGGATGAAACAATTAGGGTGGTATTTTTTTATATCGAAGTGAGTAAAACATGAATATAAAATTATGAGTTATTTTGTAGTATTCGTAGTAATGTAATACCGTTCTTGCCGTCTGGTTTATCCTGTTGGTTTCATTTGGACAAGGTGTCTTGTCCAAGTATAACTACTTTTTCATTGGTAATTTTTCAGACAGGAAATATAATTTGTTATGTGAATCTTGCATCTTAAAACTTAAGCTAAACATAATTTTATATTCATACATATTTGAGAAAGAATTTGCCCAAATTTTGACGAGTGAATAAAAAAAATTTATTTTTTTTTAGCCATCGAATAATTTTGTCTTTTTAGCTCTGATCTATGGCATGATAGATCAGGAGGGAATGTGTAGTTGATTAATCATTTATGAGGAACATGCCAAGAAAGAGATCCTTAAATCCTCTCTCTTTGGGATGGAATGTGGAATTGATAAATCTGAGATTCCTAAATCCTCTTTGTTCTCTTTGGGCTGTTATGAATAGAAAGTGATGATTGGATTTTCTTTTGTGTGTCAAGTATTTTTGTTCAGTCTCGTAAATTTACTTAGCAAAACAAAAAAAAAAGATGTTAAAGGATTTTAAAATTTGGAAAATGTCCAAGTCTGAATTCTGGAGATGGAAGTTGACTACGCTTGCCATCCCCCATATCGCTGAAGTAGAATTTATTAGTTACTCCTAATTATATCATTTATACTTTGTTCAGTACAAAAACTTCAAGTCACACACAATGGTTCCACATGTTTTACAGTTTTTACCGAACCTATTTCTTTTTTAAACCTCACTCTTTCTCCCTTCCCATTATTAAAAGATACTTTTTTTACGTAGTCAATTTTTTAGGATTTTTTGAATAAAAAGCTCTTGTTCTTAAATTGGTTTCATAAATTTTTAAATCTTAAATTAAAAAATAACCAGAAAAACTAACTCGTGCATGAATTTAAAAGAAAGGGAAAAAATGATGGAGTTAAGATATTGGGAAAGTTAAGGTAATAAATTAGTTACAATAAAGGATAGAAGATAACAATATTAGGTCTTTTAAGCATGCTGTTTATGGTTTGATTTCTGTCCATATATATAGAAAATATTTTGTTAAAAGAGACAAATCCTACTTTGATTGTCAGTTAATACCTTAGTGCTAGATAAAAAAAAAAGACAGAAGATAACAATGCAATGATAGCAAAAAATCATATCTATTAATAACATAAGTCAATAAATATTAAATAATAATATATTAATTAATTAATTCTGTAATGTTGGTAATTTTTCATGAGACTTGATTTCATAAAACACAGCATGCTAGATGTTAGTGCCTCAAATAAAAATAAGAAATGCGAACAAACACCTAACTTCTTTATCAAACAATGTAGATTTTTTAGGTGATTTACCATAATTTCTCCAAATATGATAGGAAATAAAATAATTGATTAATTGATGAGGGCCACGTGTGTGTACAAAAACAATATTGAAATGTTACGAAAATAAAACAAACACCACTATTGTAGCCATATCTCGACACAGTAGCAGCTTGAGCCTGTCTCGAACTTAATAAATGAAATTTGCTCACAGAGTATTAAAAGTTCTTGTGCAAGACTTTTCATTTTTCCAGTACCATGTCTTCCTTTCTAATTTTCCTTTCAACAATTCGAGCACACTAATTGCCCAGCCTAATTCATCCCTTTTTTATTCCCATCTCATATGACCCAAACCACTACTCATTTTTAGCCCAAACATGTAGGAAGCCAATTGATGAGCCACACTTATTTAGGGAGAAAGATATATCAGGACCTCAGAAGAAATCCTATGAGACAAGTACCTCAACCTATTTGTGCCTGATTACAATTGGGTTCAATTGGGTAAAAGTTGAGCCCATATTGATAGCTTATAATAAAATGATTACCGATGCTACCATTGCCAAGGACTCGTTACAAAGACACAAACCATCTTCACTTTTTTTTTTTTTATATGTGCATATGCTATTTTGAATTTATCCCGCTTTTGGAGAATTTATTGAGGTCCATATGAATATGAATTGAGGTAGGTAGGACCGAAAGAGTGGCAAGCTTTACCACTAAGTTTTAACTTGACTATATTCTCAAGGTGGTTTGAATTTGAAACTTTTAGTTAATCTGGTATAACCCTTTTCAGTTAAGTCAAGCACTTAGTAGTACAAAACAAAACGATCTTCACTTTGTCAATAAGTTTTGTGAACTCCATAGGAAAGAGTGACTTGGCATTATAAAACTAGGAAGCATTAACTTTTGCTTTACTACTATGGTGTGAAGTTTGGAGAATTGCTTAAATAATGTTATAGAAAAATCCATTCTTGCAAGAAATTAGAGGTGGAGATGATCTTACTCCTCTTCATTTTGCTGGCATAATATCTAGACTCTATGATTACTAACATTTATTTTTTAACATGACTACTAACATTTTTAAAGAAGTGGATTGGAATAAGTTATTCCTCACTTGCATCTCTTTGATATCTATAGTAAAAACATAAGGGTACAAAGGAGGAATGCACTTACTCTAAGTCTAGGTAAAACGATTTATTGATATTGAATTTGTTAAATATGAACGTAAAAAATGATCTCACAACCAATTCTAATTGAATTAGATTCTCCTCATAATGAAATTCATTTGATTGGTACATTATGTAACATCTTATAATTTAAAACATTTCCCATGCAAACTACTTAATTTTGAAATATTAAAACGCGTTTTAAGAACTTGAACCAATTAAAATTTTAAACTGTGAAAAACTATTTTTGCAAACTTTTTAGCATATTGTATCACAAACTTTCAAAATTATAATTAAATGTAAAAAAAATTATTTTAGAATGGTTCAAGTCTCTAAAACTCATGAACATTTTGAACTTTATGGAAAAAAACATGAAACTAGAAAATTATCGCTCATATTTGTATAGTTTATTCATTAATCTTTATTGTTCGTTTTGAACTTCCAGATTTTGTCCCAATTCTGAGCCATAACTTTGAAAATTCATATCTCATAAAATACAGAGCAAATTTGTACATACTTAGTATCATTAGAAAGCTCCACATGTCCATTTTCTAACATATAAATTTCGTACATTTATTTGATACTTATTGGTTAGTACTAATATAAACCTTCATGGGTTAGAATTATCTTTCACTAGAACAGTTTTATGAAAACTTGCGTAACTTCCATTGTATAATTCTAAATATATCTAAACTAGTGTCATATTGTTCATAATACATAACTATCTATATGTGTAGACATAAGAATTTTTGGAGCAATATTTGAATTTATACAATAGTTCAAATCAGATAGTAAAATCAGCTCAAAACAGTTTCTAGTACATCAATCTTCTTCTTCAATCCTTTTAGCCACTTGCTTTTCTTTAGCATTACCTGGCCTAATTATTTGGAAAGCTATAGGGTTGAGATTGGGGAATGTTAATAGTCAACTTACATATGCCAATATCTTATCACAACACATTCAAAACATTGAAAATATAGCATGGTTTCATAAAACATATAAGCATCCATGTTGTTTAACAAAATTTTAGCAACACAATGGCTTAAAAACAGGACATCTCGGGCTTAACCCTCATCATAGAAAAAGCCAACCAGTCATAGAAATAGTCATGGCAACAACATGACAATATTTTCATAACATAGTAATATGTAAAACTTCATTAAGCATTAACATAAACACAAGGATAAGAAATTACCTTGGAGCTTTACTGTCTTTGTCTTTAGCTTGCATCTCACTTACTTGGGCTTGCTTTCTTAACTTGTTTAGAGCCTAATAACATCATTAACATTACATCTTCAATTTAAATATCTTTCCCATGAAAATTGCATACTTTTAAAGCATAAAACGTGTCTTTGAAAACTTTAACCAATTTAAAACTTAAAACTGTATAATACTATTTTTCATAGTTTTACAGCTCATTGCGTAGTGAAATTTCAAAAATCATAATTAAATTTAGAAAATTTATTTGATAGTGATTCAAATCCCTAAAAATTGTGCACATCACAAACTTGATGGGAAAAATAAGAAACAGAAAAATCATTGCTCAGATTCATACAATTTATTGTATAAATTTTACTATTCATTTTCTGGTTCCAGTTTCTGTCCGAAAAGTAAGCCTTAAATGTAAAAATTCATTTCTCACAAAATACAAAGCCATTTTGTACTTAATTAGAATAATTGGAAAGCTTTACATGTCTACTTTCTAACATATTTACCTTATACATTTATTCTACTTCTACTTGTCATAAGATAAACATAAATCTTCAAGGGGTCAAAAACAACTTTCACTGGAGCAGTTTTAGAACAAACATGCATATCTATAATTGTATGAATCCAAATATAGCCAAATCGGTGCTATTTGTTCCTGAAACATAGCTTTATCCATGCATGCAAACCACTAATTTTTTTTTGAAGACATATTCGAATTTACACAATCAAATAAAACAAGCAGTATGAAATGGAATAAAAACAGTTTTTAGCAAGGTTTCATCATCCTTATTTCTTATGCTTCACATGCTTCCCTTTACCATGACTTGGCCCTAGCATTGATTAATTGTGGCGTGAGATTGATAAATCTCAGTAGCTAACTTGCACATGTTATCATGTTATCACAATACATTTGAAAGCATATAAAACATAGCATACTTTCATTAAAATATTAAAATATCCATGTTATCTTCACAAAACTTTGGCAACATAATGGCTTAAAAATAGGACATCCCGAGCTTAGCCCTTATCATGAAAACAACCACCAATCTTGAAAAATAGTAATAACATCAATATGACATCATTTACATATCATAATAACATATAGAACATTATGAAGTAATAACATCAAGCAAGAGCAAGAGACTACCTTGGAGCTTTAACCTTTCAACCTTGTTTCCCTCTTGGTTTGAGTTAGTTCCTCAATTTGTTTAGAGCTTACGAGCATCATTAAACCTTTCTTAACAACTTGATAACATCATATAAACTTTGCATGCATAGATAGCCCTAAACTTTGACATTTTGGAAACCAAGTTCTATAATGGTTTTCTTGACCTTTCTTGGCTAATTGGGATGCTAGAAATACATTGGAAGAATTTGCTTCATGAGAATCCAACCCTAAGCCTCTCATCCCTCCTTGGTTGAAACTAGACTCTTAAAAACCCATTTTGCAAAAACTCAATCTTTTAATCCTTTCTTCATGTGTTTGGATCATTATCCAAGCAAGAAAAACATATTGCAATCATTGCTTGAATGAACTCAAACTTTTCCTTCAATTTCATGCCTTGGCTGAGATTTGGGAGGGACTAGAGGGAGGAAGAAAATGCTCAAACTCTAGTTAATTTCATGCACAATGAATGAAGAAGAGAAACTAAGGAGTGAGTGCGAAAAGATCCTTACCTCTTAAGTCTCTTGCTTCTTCTCTTCTTTTCCTCCTTCTCTTTCTCTTTCTCTTCTTCTCTCTTGGCTACCTTCTTTCTCTCTCTCTCTCTCTCTCACAAATCACGCCTCCCTCATTCTCTCACTAGCCTTCCCAAGTCTTCACAAATGAGCAATGAGGGAGGAGAGCTTGGGGGGTAGTCATAGATAGTTGCAGTGAATTTGGACCATTAGATTGCAATTTAATCCAAAGGCTATTAATTATTCTTCAATTGTTTAAATTGCTTTGCATTCTCACCCTTGGATATTTTCCCACTTGTGAAAGGAGTGTGAAGGGCATTTTTGTCCATTTTCCCTCCTTAATGTCGGTTCCCAAGAGCAAGAAAGAGAGAATATACTTTTTAACTTTTACAAATCAATTTTGGCTCTCGTTTGAGTATTTTTTATTATTTGGATTTTCTATTATTTTTTATATATTTTTTATTTACGTTATCTGTGGGATCTATTATCTTTTCTTCTTTATTTTTTCATATGGAGTCCACTTGTCATGCTAATTTTTTACTAATATCTTCCCTAACATTTACTATTCACATGGGACTTACCTTTTACTAGATTTATACTTTTTCTTTTCGAGCCCATATAACCAGTATCACTTGTACTTTTTCTCTCTCTTTTATAAAATTACCATTTTACCCTTTTAAACCCCTTTTTTTTATATTTTTAATGATATTTTGTGCCTTAAATCTATTTAATTAAATTTTCAAGCTTCCCTAAATATTATAAATTAATCCAAAATAATTTCATTTCATTACTTATCATGATGTGGTCATGAAACACATACAAAAAAATGGGAATATTACAATTAAACCTTAGTAAATAACTTGCTAACATCGTAGGAAACTATGTATGCATAGGTGGCCCTAACATTTGACGTTTTACAAACTAATTTCTGTAATAATTCCTTGATCTTTCTTGACTATTTTGCATGCTAAGAACTCAATGGAACCATTAATTTCATCAAAATCCAAACCATCATGAAAAACTCAATCTTTCAACCATTCCTTCATGCATTTTGGTCATTATTCAGCTACACAAACACATTGCAACCCTTGTTAAAATGAAACACAAACCCTAGACACACAACAATAACTTGGCCATGACTTAAGGACCTTGGAGGAGGAAGAGAAATGCCTCAAACCCTAGCTCAATCTATGCTAGATGAAAGGGAAAAGAAAGCTAGAAAAAAATGGAAGAGGAACACTTACCTTGAGACCTTGCTCCTTCCTCCTCCTTCCTCTCTCTCTTCTTCTCTCTTCATGCCACTCCTTCTCTTTCTAACCCTCCCAAAGATTTGTAAAAATGCGCAAAGTGGGAGGGGGCTTAGGGTTCTATATATAGAGAAAGTTGATGAATATTGACATTTGGATTCAATCTTAATCTAATGGCTTATAATAATTCTTGAATTGTTTAACTTATTTTACCTTCTTACCCTTGGATATTTTTCCTTTTGTGAGAGGGATAAGGAATGGCAATTCTGTCCTTAAATCCTCTGCAAAATTTAGATCTCATCAAGGGGAGAGAGAGAAATTACTATGTTTCCATTTTACAAACACAATTGGCTTTAGGTTGTGTATTTTCATTTGGGTTGTCTTTTATCTCCTACATTTTTTCTATGTACTTTATCTGTGGGGTTCACTATCTATATTTTTATGTAAGGTCTACTTGTCTTGCTTACTTTTTACTACTTATTTTACTTGGATTTACTATTTATATGAGACCCCCCTTTTACTGTACATGTACTTTTCCTTTTGAGTCCACATACTCAGTATTACTTATACTTTTACCCTACACCAAAATATTAAAAATATTATTTTCTCCCTACTTTTGTAAAAAGACCTTTTTACCATTATCTTTTAGCAAAATGACCGTTTTGCACTTTTAAGTTCCTTTTTGGTATTTTTATGCTATTTTGAGCCTTTAACCTATGTAATTATATTTGTAAACATTCTTAATTATCACATATCAATCCACAACAATTCCACATCATCATTTAATCATTCAAATACATACATAAATATAGGGATTTTACACATTAGTCATCATATTTATACATGTACAAACATACAAAGTGTGCATGCATTTATAATTGAAAAGTATGAAATTGTATGTTTGATCTAAGTATTTAATTTTAGGTTAAACATGAAGAAAACTTATTCATTAAAAAATTTATACTTGATTTATAGCTTTGTACATCATCTAGTTTGTATTATGACATTTCTTTTAACATTGGTAATTCTAACCATCCTTAGAAATTTGATAGGTTTAGCATTGGAAATGTTAGATAATATGTCAAAGTTAGCTCTCACAAAGGATAAAAATAAAGAAATAGGTTTTCATGTCTTGGCTCACAAGACTTAAAATTTTGTGGGAAAAGTCCAAAAACTAAAAATCAACTCATGAGCAAGGATAATTTGTCAAATAATTCCTTAGGAAAACTAAAAATTTGGGGTCGACCTACTTTCTATCAACATGTTCTTCTTCTTTTTTCTTTTTCTTTTCTTTTGTTAACTTGTTATATAGCTCTATGTTTCTCTATAAATCACATTATAACATTTCTCTTAGCGTTGGAAATTCTAGCCATTTTCAAGAATCTTATAGATTTAGCAATGAAAATTTTAAATAATCTGTCAAAGTTAGCTCTTACAAAAGATGAAAATAAAAATATAGTCTTGCATGCAGAAGCTTGGGATTTTAGTTGTGGCAATTCAAAACATCAAAATCAACATATCTTTTATTTTATCATCAACATAAATTGAGATATTATGCTTACACACACACAAAACTGTGGTTAAAATGTCTTTCTCTTTCAATCTTCCCATTTTTTTCTCTTTTGATATCCTTTGAGACGGTAGAAGCATGATTTTTATACTAATTTAGGTTTGTTGTGATTTTGCCACATAAAGTTACAATTGTATAGTAATATTTTGTTTAATAATTTGCAGGTGTGAAGAATTGTAAAAATACTTGTATATATATATTCATTAGTTCCCATGCTTCAAAAAATGTAAGGATGTAGCAACTGTACGTATTAACTATACATAATGAATTGAGATAAAAGGTAAAATTTAAAAATTACTAACATTGTCAATATGCAAGTGTCCATTAACATTGTAACTGATACATGATAATATAAATATTATTAGTTCTTAAAGTGAAAAATGTTAATATGTAAAAAGAGCTAATAAAAATCACCTTTTACAATTAAATTTTAAAATAAAGTTTATATGCTTCTTTAATATCACACTAGTTACATGATGAAATTAATATTATTAGTTCTTCAAACGAGGTTCCTTTTTTCAATTTGTAACACCTAACCCAAAACACATCCATCCCTAAACAAAACTTCATACACAAGTTTCGATAACCCAAATGATCAAGAAAAAGCTAAAAACCAAGTCGAAATTGTAACAAATAAATGGATGGCGTCCCTTGATTCAATATCCATAACTTACAATTTCACAAGTCAACAACTCAAATATCATTTTAATCAGCATAACATAATTCAAACATGATTTTCTAACCTATACATTTGAAGTGATTCATGTGGCAATATCACATTTCCAACTTATAATGACATCACCTAAACACAACAACTCATATTATGCTAAGAAGATCATAACCATCAACCAACATAGATCAAATTCAAGTCAAAAAACCAAAGTGAGCTACTAGAGTATTCCACACATTCAATACTAATATATGAGGAAGAGTAGTTTAGTATCATTTCATTCTAATATCAAAGGTTATAAGTCAAAGTTTGTAAATCCACAACTAAAAGATCACATACCACTTCACAATTGTATCCCAAAACATCCAACTAATTCAAATCTTCATAGACAACAATTAATCAGAAAAAGTATAAGTTATTGATTGGTTAATTTGGTTAAAAAACCGACAATCATCCACTAGTCAATAATTCCACAAGTCTGCAATGGTGGGCAAATCACTATCTATAGAAAAATATGCAGAGGCCAATTCCTCCTTTGTCTTTCCCTTGTCCAAACTTGAGACTTATGACAACATGTTGCAAGGTTGTTCAATTTTAATAACTAGTTGCTAATGCAAATGTAGTATAATGATGCAACTTAGGTAAGAAATGAAAGTGATCAAATATGTATGAGCTATGTTAAATGCTAGTAGAAATGAACCTAAGACTAGTGTAGATGCTAAAATGGATCTAGACTAGTTTAATGCAATGCCAAAATTAAAGTAAAACATAATGGAAAATGTATGAAACTAGAATGGAAATGTATCCAAGTCTACGAATTGTGTGTGAGAAATGAAGTAGATGAGATGCAAATGCAAGATTAATCCTAGAACTGATCCTAGAATTATCCTAAGCTACTATCTAAACCAATGCAAAAATAATGTATGCATGTATGAGTAACAATGTGTAACACCTTTACTTTAAACTATATTTCCCATGTATTATACTTCATTCAAGTTCATTTGTACCATTTTAAAAACTTGAATCACATGAGGAATCAAAATTGAAAAATTTTAAACTTTGAGTTACTATTCATTTGGTATCCCCATTTTTCAAATTGAAATTTGAAAATTCATAACTAAATCTAGAAAAATCTTATGGAGGTGATTTAAGTCTCTATAAATAGCTTAAAATCTTATCTACATGGGACAGATATGAAATTGTAACTTTAACGTATCAATTGATACAATATTTAGCATGGAGATCACTATTCATTTAGTCATTTTTTTTCCACTTCTCTAGGGTTTTAGCCTTAAATTTAAAAATATATATCTCATTCTAACTTAAGCCAATTGTGCATTATTTACATCATTTGATAGCTGCACATGTATAATTTTCAAACATATTTATTTTGTACATTTATTTTACTTGAGCAGGTTAGGTTATAATATTATCATGAATTATTAAGGCTCAAAACTTTACTTTTATTAGAGTAGTTTTTGAAAAACTTGTATAACTCTTATTATATAACCTCAATTACTTCCAAATTAGTGGCACATTAAACCTAAGACACATAAATTTCTGTGCATATAAGCCACTAAATTTTTGAAACTCTTTACGATTTTATACTGCTTTTTGAAATATTCAGTGTTTATAGTGAAAATTCCAGGTTTGCCAATACTGTCTGGTTTTGACCCCTAAATTTAAAAATTCACTATAAATCATATATTTTTCCAATTTAAGTATCCTTTAGCTTATTTTAAAGCTTGTTCTATCTAGTTTTAAAGTATATATAATACTCCAACTAAATGCCATGTTTCAAATGGAGTTTCTCTATTCTAATCACCATTGGTCATCTTGGACAAAATTATGCCATAACTGACATAATATACTTTATAACCATAATACATCATCATTCATTATTCCAAATCCATACATAACATCATAAGAGGACTTAAACAAAATGATAATAAATAGTGGTAGCCTCACACATTCATTTACAATTTTATAACAATTACTTAAAATTGTAGAAAGACATATCATAATGAACTTTAATCTTCTTAATCCATCTCCTTGCTCTTAGTCTCCCTTGCATCATTGCCATATCTTGTCCCTAAGCATGTTAGTCATTTGGAAGGGTGAGATTCAAAGAATCTCAGTTATTACCCATCATGCAAATATATCATCACATTTATCATGGAAACATCATGAAAACATAATCAAATACTTTAAAACATATTATGCCATATAATTTCATAAAAAAATTTGGCAGAGTTTTCGTTTGTAAATTGGACATCCTGAGGTCACAAACCCCTTCAATTAACTCAACCAATAATCCCAAAACATCAAAACATTCATATGGCATGTCATCAAGTTCATAGAAAATTCATAAGACAATATAATGCAAAGTTGGGAAAATACTACCTTAGTGATTCCTCTTGCTTCACCACTTGAGTCCACCCCTTCTAAGAGCTTTCTTAAGCTTTCTCAATCCTAAACACAACATCAAACAATCACTTAGGCCACTGATTTCATGGCTACCATCACAAAGTGTCCCTAAAACCCTAAGGGTATGTTTAGTTCAAAGGAGGGGAAGGGAGGGGAGGGATTTTAATGGGGAGAAAGGAAGGGGAGAGAAAAGAAGGGATTTTAATTTTACCTCATTTAGAGGGAAAATGAGGGATTTTAATAGAGGGGTTTTAATATTACCTTGTTTGGATTAGGAGGGGAATGAAGGGAAAATAATTATAATTTGACTATTATACCCTTAGTTTATTTAAGTTAATATTTTCTTTCTATATTAAAAAAAGAGTTTTTTTGTTTAAATATTAGACAAAGTTTTTAATTAGAAGGAAATACTCTTTTTTTTCTTAACCTCAACCATGATTGTATGTATATTCTTTTTTTCCTTAACTTTAACCATGATTATATGTGTCTGTGTGTGTTCGTGATTCATGCATGCATGTCACTAAGGGATTTCATATTTTATGAGTGAGACCAAAAAGAGATATGATAAGACTGACCAGTATATTGTGTGGTTGAATTATGAAAAAGTGAAGGGTATTTTGATCATATTGGAGACAATAACACATTTTCTCCCCAAATTACCCCAATTTGGGGTGAAAATATAGAAGGGGAGGGGAGGGAAAATTTTAATAACATTTTCCCTCCCTTCCTCTAATTATGTGATTGCCAAACAAGGGGAGGGGAGCAAAATCCCTCCCCTTCCTTTCCCTTCCCCCTATTTCCCCCCAACCAAACAAAGCCTAAAATTCTATATAGTTATCCTCAAGCTCTAACTTGAAACCAATGCTTGTTCCTAAAGTTTTCCACCATAAGAAACTCATTTTTGGCATCAAAATCATGAAATTCCAACTCTAAAGTGATGCCATGTTCCGGTCAAAATATATATGAAAATGGAAGTAAATTCTTTTCTTTGCAAAGCTTCCAATAATTCCCAAAATCATGCTTTAAGTTACTTGCTCATGGATTCTCTTTACTTTGATGTATGAAAACACTTCTCGATCCATTTCTATACCATGGTAAAAAATAGAGTGTCAAGAGGAGAGGAGAAAATTCATTCCAACCAACCTAATCCTCTTAGAAAACTAAGCTAAAACTCATAAAGATCAAGAGTTGGAAAGCTTACCAATTTTTTCCTTGGATTTTCCTCCTCGTTATTTTCTCTTCACCTTTCTTCATGTAGCTCCCTCTTTCCTTCTTATGTTCAGCTGCTCTCTCCCTTTTCCAAATGTGTGTGTTGTCCAAGAAGAAAGAGAACTAATAAGAGCACTTAACTTGCCAAGTAACCATGGTTCAATTTGCTTTAACTTTGTTACTTTTTAAATACTTCAAGAAGTATTTTAAAAAATCACTTAAATAATGGACTCACAATGCAGTTGCTGTACGTTGCTATGAGGAAGGCAAAATAAGAAACTTAACTTACTTATTTAACCATGGTTTGGTAACTTTAACCTTAGTTGTTAACCTTGGTTACTTTTCAAACAACTTCTCCTCTAAGTTGTCTTTAAAAATAATATAAAATTCAATTCCCCATGTGTTGCTAAGTTGGTCACACCATTTAGGGAACAAGTGCTCAAAATACCACATATTTTTTGTAGTCCAAATATATCCTATACTGATTAATTTTTCTTGGACCGGTAAAATTATTTTTGCAGTATTTTGTTACTTTATTGATACAGAATTATTCTATAATTGTCTATGTTTACTAAATCATCCTGTCCTAAAAAGTATTTATGTGGAGCCCACATATTGTTCCCTTCACTTTTCTGCTATTTGTGGGCCCATAAACTCCCTTTCCCAGTATTCAATTACTTTTAACTCTTGACACTAATTATTTCTTCATAATTAGTCAGTTAACCTTATACAATATATCATTGGGTCCAGCATGTCACAAGCTTCATTTTGACAGTAATTTTATAAAGTTACGAAATTGCCCCTGAGTTAGGTCAAAAATGTAAATATTTATTCTTTCAGGTACTTTTGCATAATTTTTCCCGGGGATCAAGCCTTAAATAATTCTTTTTTGTACTTTTCCTATGGTACTTTCAAATTGTTCTATTTTTAGTCTTAACCTGCCGGCTACCCAATACTTATATCATTTTGGTTAGTTCATCATGAGCTTCTATTCAATTGGTATATTCCATAATTTTCAACTTAATTCTTGAATTAATTCCTACTAAGGACCTTATTTACATTCTATTCCAATTAAGAACCGTATAGGAAATTAATTCCAATTAAAGACCAAGTATGTGTAGTTATCATCATACTTCTTTTTCCATCTTTTCATGCATCCCATGGCACATTCTGCAATACCTTAACTTATGACCATACTACCTATGTATGAGACCTTATTATGACCCATTAGACATGTTTAGAAGCTTGAATCACATAAGGGACTAAAACAAAAAAATTTAAAATTTCAAGTTACTGTTCATGTGGTCAACCCCGTTTCTAGACTGAATTTTGAAAAATCATAACTAATTCTAAAAAAATCATATGGGGGTAATTCAGTATCTAAAAATAGCTCAAAACATTCCCGACATTAGAAAAATATGGAATAGAGTATTGATTGTGCCAATTGATACATTATTTTGCACAAAATTTGCTGTTCAAATGGTCATTTTATATCTTCTCAAGATTTTGACTTTAATTTTAAAAATTTATATCTTCTTATAACTTGAGACAAATCATACATACTTTATGTCATTTGAAATCCCTATGTATCTATTCTATTTATATTTTTTTTGTATATTTATTCAATTTGTATAGGGCATGACATTAATTTAAACCATTAATGGTCAGAATACTACTTTAACCCAAACAGTTTTATGAAAACTTATATAACTCTTCTTCTATAGGTCCAATTACATTCAAACTAGTGGAATCTTAAACCTAAGATGTAAATATTTTTATAAATATAAGCCACTGAATTTTTGGAGCTTTTTGTGATTTTATAGTGCCTTTTGAAATTTCCAGTGTTCACATTGAATGTTCCAATTTTTTCACACTATCCAGTTTTGACCCCCTAACTTCAAAAATTCATTATAAATTGTATACTTATCCAATTTAAGTATTATTTATCTTCATGGAAACCTTATCCTATCTACTTTTAGATAATGTATAACACTTAAACTAATTTCCCTATTTAAAATAGAGTTATCCTATTCAAACTGCTACTAGTCATTTTGAATATAATCATGCCATAACTCACGTAATAAACCTTATAAACTTGATACTTCATCATTCATTGATCCTATTTCATACATAACATAATGAGAGAACTTAAAGGTGAATATTAACTAACAATGGCAGCCTCATACATTCATATACAATTTTACACAAAGTTACATAATAGAATGTCGTAACTTCCTTATATAAGTTATGCTTCATCATCTTCTTCGTTCTTCTTGTTTTTGCCTTGGATACTTCCATGTTCTTGCCCTAGCATGGTTAGTGTTTGAAGGGGTGAGATTATGGAATCTCAGTAGCAAGTCATATTTCATGCAATTACATTATCATATATGCATAAAACTTAAATCATAACATTTTCACCCATTCAAGCACATAATGAGTCATAATGCTTCATAAAAATTTTGGCATGGTTTCCCCTGAGAAAATGGACATCCTAGGGTTAAAACCCTTTCATAAAACAGCTAAAACCAATCTCATAATATCATAAAACAATATGGCAATGAGATTACATCATTAAAAATAATATGCAATAACATAAAATAAGAAATAGACTATGCTATCTTGGTTGCTTTCCTTTGCCTTCCAACTTGATTCCAATGTTTCCAGTAGCTTTCTTGGGCTTTTTCAAGTCCTAATACACTACCAAATACTAGCTTATGCCAGTGTTTCATTGACCTCAAATGCAAAATGTGCATAAACCCTTAATTTTTCACTTTGCTTTCTTTTTGGTTTTTCCTTGAACCAATATTTGTATTTAAAGTTTTGGACCATGAGGAATCCATTTTTAGGGTCAAAATCATGAAATTCCAACTCTATTTAAAACCATAAACTGCCAAAAAATAATGGAAAATTGGAGGAAAAAGATTTGCTTCTCAATACTTGCAACAACTTGTTAAATCATGCTTTTGGTCACTTGTCTAAGTTCTTCCTAAAATTATTTGGCAAAAACTCAACTCTCTCTCTACATAGCCATGGCCAAAATTCTTAGAGAGAGAGGAGGAGAAAGACTTTATGAAACCACTTAGACATACAAGCTCGAAGGCATGGAGATTACCTTACACTTGGCTCCTTGAAGCTTTCCTTCTCTTTTCCTCTTTTCTCTTCTCTTTTCCTCTCTTTTCTCCTCTTTCCTCTTAGTTTTTTGGAGCTTTTCTCTCTCGCCTTGGTGCTGGTTTGTGTTGTGCAAAATCAAGGGAATGAAGGCATCTAACTCACTTAACCCAAGGTCTTATGGAGAGAGATCAAATGAATGAATAGTGATCTCAAGTTAATTAACCACTTTAGTTACTTTTAATGCAATAATTCATTTAATTCAAATAAATAAATTCCCTTGGTATCCCTTCAGCTATAAATAATGCCACCTTAAAGGTTTTTTATCCAAAAATTGCTTCATAATTTTTATTAACCCAAAATAACCCTTACCAATAATTTTTACTTGTACCAATTAAGTACTTTGGCCGTAATGGTCGCTTAATTGGTACAAGATTATTCTAAATTTAATTTTGGATTAACTTCATTATTTTGATCTCAAATATATCTATAGGGATTCACGTCCTGTTCTCTTCTCCTGTTTACTTTTATGGAGCTTACAAATTTCAGTTTAAAAATTTCTTTTGACCTTAAATTTGAATTATAAATTCATATGAACTCAATTAGACTCTAAGTAGTATTCTATTGAGTTCGACTTGTTGAGAGTTTCATTTTGATAGGATTTCTAAAAATTTCAAAATTGCCCTTAACCCAAGGTAAAATTATAATTTTTAATTCTTTCAGATCCTTTTTCATAATTTTTTCCAAGGACTTAATTGCAACAATTCTTTTGTCACACCTCATACTTAGGCTCATTTCCCATGTGATAGACTCCAAACATGTTCATTTATGCATGTTAAAGACTTGAATCCATTAAGAGTTTAAATCAGATTTTTTTTAAGTTTTGGGTACTATTCACAATACCAAATATATTTTACCCGGTAAACTTTGAAAACTCATAACTAATTCTAGAAAAATTATCTTGAGATAATTCAAGTCTCTAAACATATTTCAATAATTCTATATAGAGAAAAATAAGTAATTGGATAATTACTTAGCCAATTTATATGATTTATTTTTCTAAAACTCACTGTAGCAATGGTCAATTTCTGAAAACCCTATTTTTGACCATAAATTTGAAAAATCACCATAAATCATACACAGCTCTAAATTGTGTGTTCTTGGTGTCTATGGAAAGCTACACATGTCTAGGTTAAACCATATATGGCATTTATATATTAAACATCAAAAAGTCTATACAATACATGATTTCTTCATTAGTGGTCAGTAAAGTCACTTACATTCTACAACTTTGCAAAATACATACTAATATGTACATATATGGTCATGACTAGGTCTTAAACTTGTACAAACATTACATAATATCTAGATGGACATAATTACATGTAAATACAATTCCAACACCATGCACATCAATTTTTTCCAAATATTCCAAGCAAAAGATTAGAGAAAGCAAGTTCATTTTAATTAGCAACTTGTTTCTCCTTTCTTGTCCCCTCTTGGAAAGCCTTGCCATCACTTGGACCTATAAGGTTAGACATTTGGAAGGGGATGAGATTCAAAGAATCTCAGTAGCAACTACCATCATGCTCACATGTCATCATATATATTGCAAGAAATTATCATGGACATATAAAGCATTTGATGAAAACACTTGTGTACAAATATTTTATAAAAATTTCGGCAAAACCTCTCCTTCTATTTAAACATATCCAGAGTCACATTACCCATCAGACAATCTAAACAATGATTCCAAATCATCACAAGACAAAATTTAAATATTAATCACATTATTCAAGTCAAGCAACATCCAGGACAATACATAGGCATACATAGGTAAGTTAGCTACCTTTGTGTTTTCCAATGAGCTTCAAACTTTGCACACTCTTTCTTTAGTTTTTAGACACTCCTTTGGATCCTATGGTATCACAAAATAATGTCATTAACCACTAATTGCACGACATCCCTCATAAAGTGGTAACTTTAACCCTAAAATTCTATTTTGTCATTCTTTGGGAATTTCTTGTACAATATGCTTGTCTTAACCTATTTTGGACCCAAGGAATCATTTTGGTGGTCAAAATCATGAAATTTCCCTCCTATCATGAATCCTAAATCAGCCAAAAACCAGCAAAAATTATAGAAAAATCATACCTCAACAAACTTGCAATCTAATGGCACATTCTTGCATCTTGAAGCCTATACAACACTTTTTACGGTTTAGTTTTCTTACGGCTTCATTTTCTCTCTTTACTCTCTCTCTAGGCAGAAATTTTTCAGAGGAGAAGTAGCAAGAAATACTCCATGAAAACTCTCCCAAATATAAGAAAACACAAGAGGTTAACCATTAAATGTTACCTTGGATACTTGAGAATCAAACTTTGCTTCTTACTCTTGTTCTTTGTCTCAATATTTTCGTACTTCTCTCCCTCTTCTTGCCTCTGTCCAGATGTCCAAATGAAGAAGAAGTGACTTAAAATGAAGCTTAACTCATCACTTGGAGGAAAGAAAACTAATAGGTCAATAGTGCAAGTTAATTACTTAAACAATTTGAGTTAACTTTAGTAAAGATTTTAAATTAATTCCTCATGTGTCCCATGGTAAATTTTAGACGTGTCTCACCTCATTTTTGGCTAAAAATTGCTTTAATAATTTTTATAGACTAATATATCTTTTACTGATTGAATTTACCTATGCCGATTAAATATTTTTGCTGAAATTATCATTATATTGGTATAGAATTATCCAAAAATTAATGTTAGTCTAAAATCATTCTCTTGACTCAAAAAGTATTTTAATAAAGTCCAATCACTGTCCTTGAACAGATATGACCTTTTTCTGCAGTCTAAAATTACCTTTATCAGGTAAAATATTACTAATAAAACTTTAATGCCCAATCAATATTACATTGATCTCATTAAACTGCAAATAATATTTCATTGGGTTTAGTTCATTGAGAGCTTCATTTTGACTAAATTTTTCATATTTACAAAATGCTCTTATTAAGGATTTATAATTTTTGAAACTTTTGGGTCATTATTTGTAATTTTTCCTAAAACTTCCTTCTTCGCACCTTCTTAAGGGACTAAAATGAAATAAATTTTATTTCTAAAGGTAAAGTCATATTAATCTTGAATTCTCATGGACCATTTTGCAAAGAATTTTTTTCTTGGGGAAAAACTATAATTTTCTTCTTTTTAGTTCTAATCTGAAAAATTGCATTTTTGCCCTTTTCTACTCATTTTCTATGTCTCTCTGTTTTCTAAGATTTTAGACATGTTTTTAAATATCATCATTTTTATTATTCTACACTATTTAATATTCTGTAAAATTTAGGATATTACATCTCTCCTTTTAAGGAATATATTGCAAATAATTCTTCTTTCTTAGGGCTAAAATGCAATTTTTACATTTTATTTCTAGTCTAGAAGATGACCATTTTGCTCTGAGTCAAAAATATAAATATTGATTCTTCTGAGTACTTTCTCATAATTATCCCCAAAGACCAATTTTTAATAATTTTTTATTTTTCTTTCAAATTGGTCTATCTTTCAACCTAGACCTCTCGATTACGCAATACTTATATCGTTACACTCAACTCAACACAAGCTTCTATTCAATCGGTATATTACATTTGGCTCAATTCTAAAACTAATTCCTACTAAGAACTTTGTCAAAAATTTATTCCAACCAAAAACCAAGTATAATGTCTTCTAAGGATTGTATAGGAAATTAATTCCAATGAAGGACCGAGTATAGGCAAGTACAGTCACACTTTTTTTTTTCATTTTTTCATGCATTTTATGATATTCTGTAAAAATTGGGATATTACACATTCTTATATCTTTATACATGTAGTGACATTCTTCATGCAATTGGGGATGTTACACAATGCATGAAGGATGCATAAAATGATATACTAACTAATCTAACTTAGTGCTTTTGGCCGAAATTAGTGTATAGAGATGAAAATGCAAGTTTGTGAGAATGAATGCAAATGTATAGATAGAATTATGTATGAATTACAAATGGAAATTAATGGAAGGTATGTTAGGAATGAAGTAGCCAAAAATCAATAAGTAGATTACAAGCTAATAATAACTAATACGTAATGATATGTGTTAGGTTTAATATAATATAAGTTTTGATGATGACAAATGTATGTAAGGTTTAGTATAATATAAGTTTTGATGATGATAAATATAGAATAATAAGGAACAAATGCATTATATGTATCTGACATATATAATGTTCCTTAAAGAAGTAAAATACATATTAGCATGTATTTAATTATGGTTATAATACATATATCATGCTATGTGTAAATATATCCACTGTACTTTTACAATGAATAATATAAGTTGGATATATAAACTGGACTAACTACTTGATTTGTAAGTGTAATATATTAAATGTAGGTTGGTCCAAGTAAGAAGAGTGAGCATTGGAATATGGAAATGGAAATCAATATCATGCCTCACTAAAGAAAGAAGAAAAGAAAGGATGCTCCAAAAATGGAAGATCAGAAGGGAGCATGCCAAGAAGGAAATGACCAAGTAGAAGTGGAACTCAACATTTGAAGACCTAGTCACTAGGTATATTTTATTTTCACTTAGGTCTTGAGGTGGGATTAATCTTTGAAAATTACTTAATCTTACCATATGTTTTAAATGAGTTAGATTAAGTAAGTCTGATGTTAGCATAAGTTAGATTTGAAAAACTCTGATGACAGACAAATTTTAAGTTAAACTTCATATACTTTGTGAAAATATGAACTTTGTTGACTGAAATTTGAAGTTCCAGAGATATTACCTCTGACAGATGAATTTCAAATGTTGAAATTTGAATTTCGAGTCAAGCATAGTTAGTGAAATCTGGTTTTCAAGAATCTAGAGTTTGATCTTTGATTAGTTTTTTTAATATATCTCTCAAAATACATGTGGATTTGATGTAAAACTTATTTCATATGAAACTAGACTTAACAAGCTTTTCAAAGAAGGTTATTTCACTCAAAATGAAGGTCATATGAAAAAGCTATGTTTATTTAAAATTGAGTAGTGAGATATGAATTTTTCAGCTTTGATCTCTTATCACTATTTCGATCATATCTCACAAAATAATTTTTTTTTTGAAGTGAAACTTCTTTCATTTGAAAATATACATTGAGAGCTTTCCAACCACAGGTCATTTTCTTAATTTGGAGTTAAAATGAGAGAGTTATGGCTTCTGCAAAATTGTTTACACTGCAAAATTCGAAGTTACGTAGGTTCCGTTGTGATAGATGAATTTCGGGCCTCCAAAATTCAAATTTCGCAGAGAACCTTTGTGCTAAGTTGAGCTTGCCACTGACAAACGAATTTTGGCTTTCAAAATTTGAACTTCAGGTCCAACAGACAGATTTTGACTTTCAAAATTTGAATTTTGAAACACCAGAATGTGAAAATACTTCCAGAAAATCTAACAGACGAATTTTGGCTTCCAAAATTTGAACTTCAAGTATAACAGACGAATTTTAACTTAAATTTGAATTTTGAATATCCAGAAACACAAAAACACTTTTGTAACAACCAACAGACGAATTTCCACATCCAAAATTCGAATTTCGAAAGGAAGAACTTGTGCCATATTGAGTTGTTCACTGACAGACGAATTTTGGAAACCAAAATTCGAACTTTGAAGGCACTATAGCAATATGGAACAATTGTTCACACTTACCAAAAGTTTTTTAAACTTGAAAATTCGTATGTTCCAACATAGAAACATTTTCTAAAGATGAAAATTTGAACTTTGCTTTATAACAGACGAACTTTGAAGTTCAACGTTAAAATCTTCAACTTTCCGTATCTTCAAAATTCGTCTGTTGACATCCAAAATTCGAATTTTAGAATATCAGAAACATTAAATATGGTTGGTAAACAGTTAGTTTTACAGAGTAACCGTTGGGTAACATCTCTAACGGCTAGATCTTGTGTCTAATGTCTAATTACACTGTAAAACTATAAATATAATATCATTTGAACTTATGGGTAATAATCTTAAGAGAGTTTATGCGAAAATGCTGCAATAACTTGTAAAATCTTTCTATCTCAGCATTGTTGAAAAAACCCACCTCAATAAAGTGAACTTTCAATGTATTATCTACTCTTCAAGAGAGTTTCCATTCTATAAACATTTCTTTCTACATAATTTGGGTAGAATCTTAGTGTGGGGAAACACTAAGGGATTTACATATCTTGTAAGGGTGTAGAGAGAGTAGTTTCACAAGTGCCTACTGAAACTTATGGGAATGTATTAAGGCTTCACAAGTGCCCGAATCAAACCTGTGGGATATAGTGGAAAATCCCAAGTGGTGGCTTGGGGACTGGATGTAGGCCAAGTGGTTAGGCTGAACCAGTATAAATTGTTGTGTATTGTTCTTCATCTTTACTATTCAGTTGCTACACACAACTCACTCTGTTTATCCCTGTTTTGCTGCACTCTTAGTGAAACTAGATTGTAATCCAAAAAGAGCAAAAATCTTGCATCACCCAATTCACCCCCCTCTTGGGTGACCAGCCAACCTAACAATGTAAACTAATAAAGAACAAATATGTCACAATTGTCTAACAAATACATTGTTTCTAAAAGAAGTAAAATATGCATAAGCATGTGTTTAACTACGTTTACAATGCATATATCATGATATGTATTGATATATCCACAATGCTCTTATGTTTTATGATACAAGTTGGATACATAAATTGAACTAACTACTTGGTTTGTAAGTGTAACATATTAAGTGTAGGATTGTTCAAATAAGAAGAATGAGCATTGGAATAAAGAAAGAGAAATCTACATCATGATTCACTCAAAGAAGAAGAAGAGAAAAGATGCTCAAAGAATGGAACATCAGAAGGGAGCATGCCAAGAATGAATGACCAAGTGAAAGTGAAGCTCAACTTTTGAAGACCTAACTATTAGGTATATTTTGTTTTCACTTAGGTCTTGAGGTGGTTTAACCTTTGAAATTTACTTAATCTTGTTACCATATATTTTAAACGAGTTATATTAAATAAATCTGATGTTAGTCTATGTTAAAATTGAGAACTATTGGGTAACAGATGAATTTTGTTGTTGAATCATACTTATTCTGTGCAAAATTTGAACTTTGCTTAGTGAAATTTGAAGATATAGAGGTTTTATCTCTAATAGATGAACTTAAGTTTTGAAATTCAAATTTTAGGCTAAACATTATTGGTGAACATGAGCGAAATTCATATGAAACTTAGTCAAAATTCAAATATTGGTGAAGTTCAAAGAGAGTTCAGAGTCACATCCTCTGATAGATGAACTTCGGACTTCAAAGTGCAAATTTCAAAATAAGAATTGGTGAGTCTCGTTAGAGTGTGCCTCCGATGGACAAGTTTTGCAGTTTAACAATCAAATTTTGAAGAGAGAACTTTTGTGTCATGTTGAACATACCTCTAATAGATGAATTTTAGCTTCTGAAATTCAAACTTCGAAGTTCACTATGAAAACTTGAAACAACTGTTCAAACTTCAACAGACACACTTCCAATATGAAAATTTGCATGAACTAACATGGGTTAACTTTGGCAAACTTGAAATTTGAATTTTACTTTGTAATAGATGAATTTTTTATGTTCAACAATAAACACATAACTATGTTGACTCAGTGAAATTCATCTATTGAGCCTTAAATTTAAATTTTGGTATGTCAAATATATTTAATGTGGTTGTTGAGCGGCTCTTTTGCAAAGTAGCAGTTAGAACTTGTGTCTAACGAATAGTTAAGCTGCAAATCTATAAATAAAATATCATTTAAACTTATAGGTAACAATTTTAAGTAAGAATGTGCCAAAATGCTGCTTTAATACTTAAAATCTTTCTGTATCAATATTCATAGTTAAACTCACCTCATCAGAGTGAGCTTTCAATGTATTATCTACTCTATGAGTGAGTTTCCATTCTATAATCAATCTTTTCTACAAACTTCTGGGTAGAATCTTAGTGTGGGAAAACAAAAGAGATTTACACATCTTGTAAGGATATAGGGAGAGTGGCTTCACAAGTACTTACTGAAACTTGTTGGATGTACTAAGTCTTCACAAGTGTCAGGATCAAACTTGTGGGATGTAGTGAAAATCTCAAGTGGTAGCTTGAGGACTGTACTTAGGCCAAGTGGTATGGGCTGAACTAGGATAAATTCTTATGTCTGATCTTTCATTTTATTATTTCATCTATATCCTTTACTACCCTCTGTTCACCTTTGTCTTATTACCTTTCTTGGTGAAATTGGATTGTACTAAAAAAAGGTGAAAATCTTGTATAACCTAATTCACCCCCTTCTTCAATGACTAGCTAAACCTAACAATTGGTATAAGAGCTTGGACTCCCAACAAAGGATCTAATCATCAGGGAGCAAGATGACTGGTTTTGGAGAAAACATAGTACCACAGGGGACCAACATCAACAGACCTCCAGGCTTTAATGATAAGCACTATGGATACTAGAAGATGCGGATGCAGATATATCTTTAATCCATAAACCTAGACATCTGGTCTATGATAAAAAAAGGGGATTTTGTGCTTAAGAAAATACAAGACAATGGTACATACAAAGAGAAGTCGGAGGAAGAATGGAATGATGAAGATAAGAGAAGAGTTCTGTTGAACTTTAAGGCAAAATAGTCCTTGGTCACTACCTTAAATCAAGATGAGTTCTATAGAGTGTCAAATTGTAAAACAGCTAAAAAAATATGGGATACTCTGAAGATTGCTCATAAAGGAACAAAGGGAGTAAAGGAAAACAGACTCAGCTCTCTCACAGTAGAATATAAAGCCTTCAAGATAAACAATGGTGAGCCTTTTAAACAAATGCAATTTTACTCACATTGTTAATCATTTGGTAGCTTTGGGAAAGAGGTACACACAAAGAGAATAAGTATGCAAAATACTCAAAGCTCTACCAAAGAATGGCAACTGAAAGTGTCAGCTATTGAAGAAACAAGAGGAGAATCATATCAATCTGTCACTACAATGTTCATAAGCCTTGCTAAATATGAACGAAAACTAAACCTTCTGTGGGAGTAGTAGAATAAAGAAAAGACACTGATGTTCAAAGCTACTACATCACAAAACTCTGAAGATGACAATACTAATGATGAAAGTGATGATGAGGAGGACGAGTGGAAATAGTTAACCATCAAATTTGGCATATTCCTCAACATCAAAAAGAAGGAGCTTCAAAAACAAAAGCACTCCTACCATGCAAATGAACTGAACTACCATTCAAAAAGGTAAGAAGGAAAATATACAGAGAGGAAGAATCATAAAGTTAAAATGGTATATACCTCTGTAATATGGGGGAATAGTTCAGATGAAGATTATGAGGATGTTGAAGACTGTGCCCTAGGCCAATTATTGTATTATGAACATTGTGTTTTATTATGAGAAAAAGAAAGAGTTTCTTTTCTTTTATTACATTATTATATTGTTTGCATGTTTTTCTTTATAATAATATCCTTGGATAAATAATTTTATTCTAAACATCTCTAGTCAATCATCTTTCTGGGAACAATGATGAATTAATGCTAGTATAATTTTGATTGATAATTATGTGTTAATTATATATGAAGATACAAATCAAAATCATAAGCACCTATTAGGGAACATGCACTGAATCGACCCTTCTTGAGATAACTGCATGGATCAAGTTATAAGTATATCTCTTATATATAACCATGTCACTGAGCCCTCAGACCTGAGATTACCATGGCTTCCTACATGGGAACACTGTACTTTGGCATAATCAAAAGTCACCTTTAATCAGGAGATCATAAAAGGTTATAATCGAGTATCCTAGAATTCATCTTGAGGAAGATGAATGGTCAAGATGGAATTTGCCCCTCTAATTAATAGAGAGATATATCTGGGCCCCTTAATGAGTGAGACTAAGAAATGCATGGCCATACTTGAATGGAAGGGTTTCCATTTATTCTATCAGTCTGCTTGGAGATCAAGAAAGTGATGGTTGAGTAAGATGAGGATAACGTTTCCATGCCTTATACTTGACCTATATATCATGAGACAAAAGGAATGTGATAGAGTTATATGATAGGTTGCATCGGATCACCGATATCATATGATTTGGGTAGTCACAATATCTTGCTAAAGGTCACTTGTGACTTGTGGATACAATAGTGTCATTGGCCCACTACCAACATCATATAGGCTTATAAAGTTGAATACAAAAATGAACCAACTCGGGTTAAAATATCCAAATTCATTGAACCTAAGATGTGTCTAGATTCGATGAATTTAATGTTTAATTTAGGGTGGAGGAATTTTATAAATATATTTGATATAACTTATAGAGTCGCACACAAGAATGGACCAACTCGAGCTAAAATATCTAAATTCATTGGACTAAGATGTGTTTAGATTCGATAAATTTAATGTTTCATTTAGGGTGGAAGAATTTAACAAATATATTTTATATATCTTATAAAATTTGAAGTGTATATATGTATGTTTGATATATTATATATATTTGATATATTAAATATATATTTCAAAAAATATATATCATTTAATTAATTTAAATGAATTAGTTTTAAATTTAATTCTATATATATTTAAACTAATATGATAATTTGAATTTAATTTATAAGATAAATTAAATTTAGATTTAATTCTAGATTTAGATTAAATAGTTAGTTTAGATTTAATTTATTAGATAGATTTAAATTTAAACTAATCTATTTTAATTAAAATTTGATTTAATTTAAATAATTGTTTTAAATTAATCAAATATTAAACGCTATCTATATAACGATAGAGACTAGGATTATCTAATATAAAATTAAGAGAGTCTCCTTCTACCCTAGAGAGAGAATGACTGTACACCTAGAGAGAGAAAGTGCATAGATGTACATAGAGAGAGAAGAAAGTTTTCACTCCTAAAGCGTATGGACAATTGTGAACAGTAGTGTTAGTATGCCGTTTGAATTGCATTCATCATTCATGTGGATACTAGTAGAAAGAGCTGATCAGATGCATCAATTCCTAGGTTCTGAAAGTAAAAAGAACTGAAAAGACATGCACCAAAGGTAAAATATTCCTCTACATCTTGATTTAATCAACATTGATGGATCCACATGAAGGATTCAGTTATTCTATTCCACAGTGCGTGTACTGAGATTCCCAATAGAGGACACCTACTCGTGCTTAATGGTTAAGACCAATGATAAGGTGTCAAATTCTGACTCTGAATCTGATTCTGATTACTCTTTTGATGAGTTGCAAGATGCTTATAATGAAATGCATGATAAACAAATTAAATTAGCTAAAGCACTTGCACTCAATAAGAAGAAAGTGATTTCCTTAGAAAATGAATTACAATTGGAAAATAATGAAAAAGAATTACTTGAAAAGAAAATAGATAAGTTAAAAAATATCTATGAAACCTACTCACACACTTCCTCTTGCGATTCATGTGATAGATTAAATAAAGAAAAAGAGAAGTTAACTAAGATCATAGCCAATTTCACCCAAGGCAAAGATAAATTAAATATTTCATTTGGCAAACAGAACTATGTGTTTGACAAATTGGGTGCTAGCTACAAGAGTGAGTCTAAGGAGAAAAATAAATGCTGTTTGAAATTCTTTATGCTTACTATAATGCCTAGCTCACTATCATGCACATATTGGGGTAAAAAGGGGCACATAACTCATCTGTGCAGCATCAAGAGAAATGGTTTAAGTAAAGGCATGAAATAGGTTCCAAAGAATACTACTAACTCTCTTGGACCCAAAAACAAGTAGGTACCAAAATGTTCTTCTAGTGTTTCATGTATGCAGAACACATCCAAGAAGAAAGAACATATTGGTGCAAGAGAGATGTTACAGAAAAGGAAAGCTTCTCAAACCTCTAAAGCTACAACTGCAAATCACAAAGAGAAGCATTAGAAGCTAACCTCTCACACATCTCAAGGAAGCAGCTTAAATAGAATTCATATCACTCACCTTGAAAAATGAAAAAGAAGATGCTTGGATACTAATGTGACAAATGCAAAAAAGAAAAATGACAACTTCACACAAAAGTTAAGCAGTAGATCACATGTAGATGATCTTTTGTAACCTCTGTCACTTACCCCATTCTATTATTACATTATATATCTAGGTAAGATTAAACTCTGGTCCCATATGTACTTCAAAATGTTTGAACTGACCATTAGTAGACCAAAATAAGAAAGGGTAACAAAGAAAAAAAAGATATTCCTTTTGTTTTACAGGTGCTCCTTGTAACGCCCCTCACAATATCTTTATTGGTCTTGTGTTCAGGATCGGAGGAAGTAGGATGGATATGGTTCAAGAGGAACCAGAAAAAAGCTCCGCGTCGCAGCGAGGAGCAGAGCCGCCGCGGCCAGAGACCTTCCAGTGGCATTGTTCCGGATTAGTTTGTGGAGCCACGGCGAGGTATGCTGGAGCCCCGTCGAGAGTCGGGAAATTTGTTTAAATCCGGATCAGTTCAGTCGAACGGAAAAGAAAGAAATGGAGGAAATAGAGGGAGACCACGAGGAGCAGTGCTAGGGTTCGGGATTCCCGGCTTCTAGGAATGATTTTCGGACCTCAAGAGCTTTGATTCAAGTTGGTAAGTGTTCTCTACTCCTCCCTCTCCATTTTCTTCGGTTGGAATTTGGGATTTTCGGTGTTAAGGTTGGATTTCTGATTTGGGGTGAAATCCACCGATTGAAATGGATGATTTGAGGTTAATGGAGTGTGTTTTGGTATTCTTATTGGTTGGATGTGTGTTTGGAAGGGTTTATGTACGATTTGAGCTTAACCCTAGGTTGTTTCCAGTTAGGGCTCTTAGGAATTCGAAGAGTATGTGTTCGAGTAGTGTTTAAACGATCCCTGGGAGCTTATTGATGTATGGTTGGGGTGTTGGAGCCTTGGTTTAATCCTAAAGTGGTTAAATTGTGATATTGTGATTATGGATATATATTGTGTTAATGGGAGAATTATGTGTTATGAAGGTTAATTGGTTAACCGTGTGGGGCTCAAGCGTGTTGGTGTTCGAGAAAGCGTGTGGAACTTGCCTGAGCATGGTATTGACAGCCTGAGGTAACCGAGTTTTTGTTTATGTGGTTTTATACGATAGTATGTATATTGGTATATGTATATGCTTGTCTCTTTCATACCACGATAGTGATATGTTTGTGTGTGGTTATTATATATCGTGGTATGTGTATAGTAGATGATGTTTATGAGTATTGTGATATGATATGATGATCATGATGATTATGATGATATATTAGCATCACCACATGTTATTGTTACATTGAGATGTATGACGGATGAAGTGGTGATGATGTGATGACGTATGATATATGATGATAAATGAAATTGTTAGGGAGAATAAGGTTGGAGTATGTGATATTGTATATGTTAGGGAGGATAAGGGTGGATTGTGTGTGTTAAGGAGAATAAGGATGGGTTATTGGTATATGTGTGTTAGGGAGGATAAGGGTGGATTGTGTGTGTTAAGGAGAATAAGGATGGGTTATTGGTATATGTGTGTTAGGGAGGATAAGGATAGGGTATATGTATACGTGTGTTTGGGTAGATAAGGATGGAAGTCCCAGAGAGGATGACATGCATATCATGCATTGTACATTGCATTCATATATTATATGATTTATATTTGTATATATATATATGTTTATGTGTTGTTGATTCCGGTTACTGAGACATTATCTCACCCCACCCTCTCCCATGACTAACCCTTTCTGGTGAAGGTTCTGGCTCTAGTCCGGTGAAGCCTAGAGAGTAGCGGTGTGCATGGAAAGTCTATGAAATGTTTGTATTTTTGGATAATGTATTATGTGCCAAGTAGGGTAGACAGTTGTGTATTGAATGTATGAGATTGACAGGATTGTTATGGATGAATGTATACTTGGTTATGTTTATGTGAAATGTGTTATGCTGGTGTTTTGAGAGTGTTAAGTAATTGGAAATTTGTATGATAGTATTTGTGAGCCCAGAGTGGTTTGGGCTTGATGGTTGTGTTTTAGGGCCGGTAGGCCGTCTTGTCATGTTGAGGTTCAAGGGGGTCAAAACTCAGAGGAGTGATTCCTTTGAGATGAAACCTCTTTGGACATGTTAGTTCGGGGATTTTGGACATGTATGACTGGTCTCTGAGTGACCAGTTGTCTTGGGTGACAATTGGAATTGGTTAGTGATGAGTTTTGGTCAACAAGTGGCCAAAACAATGTCAGGGGTCTAGAATCTCCATATAGAGTTGGATTGAGATGAAAATGGTGTCTGTGGTTAGTTTGGGACTGGATTGACTTGTAGGAGTTGGAATCAAGTCAATCGGAGATTGGAGCATAAAGTTATGCGCGTTAGAAGTTCGCTCCAAAACGTTGAAGTGCTGATATGGGATATCAGCAAGGGGGCACTGCAGCGCTAGTGATGGCAGTAGCAAGGGAGAAACAGAGTAGGCTGGAGCCGCGGCGGTCCTGTATCAGCCGCAGCCCTAGCCCAAAGTTTGGTAATTTGGGGTTCGTTTCCGCTGGTTTGAGGATGTGAGATGTTGTTTTTAGCGGTTTGGATTGTATTTGGTTGCATTTCGTGAGTTTTGGTTATGAAGGGGAGGTAGGATGTTACACTCCTTATGAGGTTATAAGATAAGAAATCAAGATAATGGAGTATCTCAAGCTTAGTTAAGCAACATTTATCATCATCATCAAAAAGGGGGAGATTGTTAGGTTTGATATAATATAAGTTTTGATTATGACAAATGTAGAGTAATAAGGAACAAATGTATTACAATTATCTAACAAATACATTGCTCCTAAAAAAAGTAAAATGTGTATTAGCATATGTTTAATTGTATTTATAATGCATATATCATGCTATGCACTAATTATCCACAATGCTCTTATGTTTTATGATACAAGTTGGATATATAAATTAGATTAACTACTTGATTTGTAAGTGTAATTAAGTGTAAGATTGTCCAAATAAGAAGAGTGAGTATTGAAATAAAGAAAGAGAAATCAATATCATAACTCACTCAAAGAAGAAAAAGAGAAAGGATGCTCCAAGAATGGAAGATCAAAAGGGAGCATACTAAGAATAAAATGACCAAGTGAAAGTGAAGGTCAATTTTTTAAGACATAGCTATTAGGTATATTTATTTTTGCTTAGGTCTTAAGGTGGTTTAATCTTTGAAATTTACTTAATCTTATTATCATATGTTTTAAATGAGTAAGATTAAGTAAATTTGATGTTAAATTATGTTAGAATTGAGAAATATTGGCTGACTGATGAATTTTATTGTTGAATCATACTTGTTTTGTACAAAATTCAAACTTTGCTTAGTGAAATTTGAAAATACAGAGGTTTTATTTCTAATAGAGGAATTTTAGTTCTGAAATTTGAATTTTGGGTTAAGCATTGTTAGTGAATGTGTGTAAAATTTGTATGAAGTTTAGTTAAAATTCGAATGTTAGTGAAGTTCAAAGATAGTCCAGAGTCATGTCCTCTGACAGATAAACTTTAGACTTCAAAGTACAAATTTCAAAATGAGAACTAGTGAGTCTCATTAGAGTGTGTCTCTAATAGACAAACTTTGCAGTTCAACAGTCAAATTTTGAAGAAAGAACTTTTGTGTCATGTTGAACATGCCTCTGATAGGCAAATTTTAGCTTTTGAAATTTGAATTTCAAATTGCATTGTGAAAACTTGAGACAATTGTTCAAACTTCGATAGACACACTTCCAATATGAAAATTCACATAAACTAACATGGCTTAACTTTGGTAAACTTGAAATTTGAATTTTACTCTGTCACAGACGAATTTTTGAAGTTCAATGTTAAACACATAACTATGCTAAATTTGGGAAATTCATTTATTGAGCCTCAAAATTTGAATTTTGGCATATCAAACGCATTTAATGCGGTTGTTGAATGATTCTTTCGCAGAGCAACAGCTAAAACTTGTGTCTAGCAGATATATCTTGTGTCTAACAAATAATTAAGTTACAAATCTATAAATAGAACCTCATTTGAACATATGGGTAACAATTTTAAGTAAGAATGTGCAAAAATGCTACTTCAATACATAAAATCTTTTTGTATCAACATTCACAGTTAAACCTACCTCATTAGAGTGAACTTTCAATGTATTATCAACTCTATAAGAGAGTTTCCATTTTGTAATCAATCTTTTCTACAAACTTCTGGGTAGAATCCTAGTATGAGTAAATACTAAGAGATTTACACATCTTGTAAGATTGTGGGGAGAGTGGCTTCACAAGTGCCTACTGAAACTTATTAGATGTACTAAGGCTTCACAAGTGTCCAGCTCAAACTTGTAGGATATAGTGAAAATCTCAAGTTGTGGCTTGAGGACTATATGTAAGCCAAGTGATTTAAGTTGAATTAGGATAAATTCTTGTGTCAGATCCTTCATTTTATTATTTCATCTTTATCCTTTAACACCGTCTATTCACCTCTGTCTTACTACTTCTCTTGGTGATATTGGATTATACGCAAAATGGGTGAAAATCTTGTATCACTCAATTTGCCCCCTCTTGGATGAGCAGCCAAACCTAACAATATGATATGAATGCAATGTATTAAGAACTAAAATGAAATGCAAGCTAGCCTAATTCTATATGGGAGACTAAAATGAACTAAATAATGTAAAGGGGGTTTTATGGTTGGAAATATAAATCAAAGGATGTAAAGTAACTAAAGGGAAATACAAGAGAAGCTAAGAGTGAAAAGAGTGTGAAATATGTGTTTTTGTATGAATGCAAATGTGTGTGGCAACTTTAAGTTAGTTAGGAATGAATACAAATCATGTGACTCGAATGATTCCACAAGAGAATGATGCAAAATTTGGTGAGATTAAGTGCCTTTTAAATAAGTGATTCAACTCCATAAATGCAAATGAATGGCAAATGACATAGGATAAGAATTCTCTAGCTTATGCATTTTTATCATACACCCTGTAGGTATAGTTAAGAATTCTCTAGCTTATGCATTTTATCATACACCTTGTACACATAGCACAAATTATCACCAAATGGATGCAATTGAATTTTATATTGATTCCATACAAAAATTAACATCAAAACAGCCCAAAATTCATCAAAACCAAACAATCGATTCATCAATCAATCATAATCTAGCTACTTCAACTCATTTACTATGCAATTAAAGTGGCTAAATCAAGATTAAATCAAAAGAAAGGTGTTGGATGAAAATTGCATTACCATTAACAACAAAATTAAACAACTCAATTACATCAATCTTAATCTTAATCTTTACAATAGGTTTAGTCAATTACAATCCAATATCCATAAACAATCTAACCTAAAACCACAATTTCACCTAGATTGAAGGAATTAATCAATACTAAACAATAGGTAGAAAAGAAGAGAGATAGAGAAATCATCCCTTTGTAGACTAGCCAATTCCATTAGCCTTCAATGCATCTCTCCTTGCTCCATTAAGGATGCCACAAGCCCTTACTCATCCATAGACTAAGCCACGGGTTCAGCACTAAAAGAAGGAGACAAATAATTGGCCATGAAAATGAGAAGAAGATATAATGATGTCTCTAGGATGCCTTGCTTCTTGTTCTTTACCACAGGTTGCACTTTTTCTAGCTCCCTCTCTTATTGTAATCCATGCCTAGGTTATGTATAAGTAAGAAGATAAAACAATTGAGTGAAATAGATGAAAAAAAGATGAAGGGTAGGTAGTAGAAAGGATGGATTTCGCATGAGAAGCATGGAAGAAGGTGGCATAATGGTGGAATTTGGCTAGGTTTTCATGGAAGGAGAAGAATGATCATGTAGATAGCTGAGAGATAAGAAAAATGAAGGAGAATGGTTGTCCAAATATGGAAAGTCATCCAAAATGAGGCTTAGGCAAGGGTTTTTGGGTGTAGAAAGGAATATAGGTGGAATTTCAAAAAAAGAATTGATGATGGGTAAGCTTATATGAATTAATGAGGATGACTTGTGAAAGATATGAAATGGATGGTCCAATAAGGTTATTTCCCTTTGCCAAATGTGCTCTCATCTTGCCAACTTAATGCTTAAGTGTCCATGCCGAAAACCTATTAAAAAATGTTACAATATAAAACCATGTAACATTAATGAATAAAACTTTAGAAAAATGATATAATCAATATTAACCACTAATCATAGGCAATTAAGGACAAAATTTATTGTTCAAAATAAGGGGGAAATATGCTGAAAATGATGAAAAAGAAAGCAATAAAAAATATTACGAAAATAGGGTTCCTAGGAAAAATGACTAAAATGCCCCTAATTGACCAAACTTTGATCGCCTCTAATTAACAACCTGTAATGACTATGGCCAACCCTATTAACTAGGATTAGGTTAAATTATGTGCTTATGGTTAGGTGATTAAGCCCTAAAATATTAAGGAAAATTAAAAATAAAATCAAGTACCTCTTTTACTTGGGGTAAAATGGGAAAATGAAAATAATAGAATTAATAATCCAAAATGGGTTCAACATGAATAAAAAACTAATAAAATGGTAGGAATCATCAAATGGATAAAGGAATGGTAGCTCTCCCAAAAAAACTCACAAGATTTAACCCTAAACTTCCTTAATTAATCACCCAGTTATGCTTAATTAAGCATATAATTGACCTAAATTAGTGGAAATGACTTTGATAAAATGAATTAAGGTCTAAATCCATGGAAAATGAAAGATAAACAAAAAATAAGCATAATTCCAAACATTTATCACATTTTCCACTAAACTCACAAAATTGGCTAAAACATAAAAATACTCTAAAAGCCCTAAGATAACCATAATGAAGTGAACAAGATACTAGGTTTAGGGGGATAAAAATATGGAAAAATCTAATCACGTAAGCTTACAATTGGAAAATGAGGAACAAAGGGGTGAGACAAGTCCTAATAACAATCGACAGAAACTCCAAGCAATAATATATATATATTATTGAAATGGAATAATACATGATTGACAAGAAACATTCAGAAGCAATCTAAAGTGAATTAGGCTTGATTGATGGTGGAATAGACCCTTATTAAGGAAGAAATCCTTATTAATCAAATATGTGACCTTAAATTTCTAACTAACATTATACATGCATATAAGCATAATCCCGACAATAAACATAACAACAAACATTGCAAGCAAAGTATATGACTACATACACAATACTAGATCCAAATAGGACCCACCTATTGGGACTAGAGCTAGCAACACTCACAAAGAGGTGCATTGACTCCTAGCCTACATAGATCCCACAATAGCTAGCAATACTTATTAGGGGATACACATGCTCATTAGGGTACTCATAGTAGTATATTAGCTAGCAACACTCATGAAGAGGTGCACTTGCTCCTTATATGGCTAGCATATCCACATAGAAGTAAGTATTAAGGCTTTAACTATATTTGAGATTACTAATATGTAGCCATTTGCCTCCATCCCAACAGTCTTCATCTATACATATGTGTATAATCATCAATAGGTATAGCAATACATATATGTGTATGTAGATGTGTAAATACATGGCATGTGCATAACAAATAATAAAACCAAAGTACAATCTAGCTAGGAATTTAAACCCCAATTACCTATCAATTGTGTTTACAATTAACCCACATCTACTTTTGTCAGACAAATCAAACATTTTAATATTATGAGTTATGATTAGAAGTCCTTGTTGCATAATGAATTAAATCAATGAATAACAATATAAATTGTGCAAACTTCAAGGATTTATTAAAAAATTTGAAGTATAGGGACTAAGTCCAAGGCTTGCTAAAAATTATAGAGACCGAAAGCTTATTTTTCTAAATAGAAAGATTAAATTATTAAAAATAAAATATAACAAAATTTGAACTATTGAATTTATTATTTAATTTTTTTTATTATGGATGATTTAGATCTAAAAATGACACCTGTATGAGGATGGGATCAATTCTCCCCCACTCTTCCTTTTTCTAACTTTTGTCCAAGTTCTTGTCATGTTTGGATTCCAAGTGCAACGTACTCCTACACATTTTTTTGCTGCAAATACATCTTAGCCATCTATAAGAATCGAGTGTCCACATTGAGCCATATCATGCATATCAAATAATTTGCACTGTCCAATGAGTTATAATCCTAACCATCCATTTAATTTATCAATTTCCATTGATAACCCATTTTCAATGACATAGAACCCATTTTCAGTGACATAAAGCTCTTCCTTTGCATCCACCGTTATGCAGTTGTTGAAGATGAGAGTTACATAAGGGCTATTAGAGACAAAACATATGGTTTACTTAAGGATGTTAAGCTAATGGAGGTGATTGCTTGAAGGGTATTATTGCTGTGGGTTTAGCGATGTAGAATCCATTTTCTATGAAGATATGGATACTATTTCAAGGGTTAAGTCATCCTTTTAATGTGTTAGGTTAATAAATATATGGTGTCAAAAATAAAAATATTAAAAATGAAGCATGCTATTTGGATGGTCTAATAGGTTTTGACTAGACATAATTTTCTAAAATTCACCATTGGCTTCCATTGTGATTGTCTGATCTAGAAAGAGTATGAGCCAAAATGTAAAGTGGCAGTACATTATTCAATGATAATGACAAAGTATAAGTAGGGCTATACAAATAAAGTTACATCATGCGGTTTACACATAATCATATTTATAACCATATCTACATAACCTAAACTAGCATAGTTAAATATTTTCACAAGCATCTTTCTACTTATAGGACACATATTGGGCTTGATTAGATTATGGGCTTGACACGTATTCTTAACATGCTCCACAAACAAATGGGTACTTGACTAACCTTGAGTATGGCTTCCAAATATTGAAACCATGACACTCTAAGATCCTTCGTGAGACAATAAGATGTTTGTTTTATTGATGGTATGTAGCAAACTGAAAGTTGCTTAGTGAGCATTTGATCTCTTATGCAATAAACTTCTGTTTTGATATGTTTATTTCTCAATGGAAGATTGGGTCCTTAGATAATGCTTGGGCACTAATTTTATCATACCAGATGGCAAGAATTCTTGTGAATGCAACTCATAGTTATGTTTAAAAGACTTAATCCATGAAATTTCATCAGCCACATTTTCAACAACTCTATATTTTGAATCCATATTTGAGTGTACTATGACATTCCACTTTTTATATGGCTAGGAGATTAATGATTTTCCCAAGTACACAAAGTACCCTAAAATGCATATGTGATCTTTTGAGCATGCTGCCTAGTTCACATTTACATAACTAATAATGTTAAGGTGGGAGGAAGCTTGTATATATAGGCCATAATAAGCAATCCCTTTGATGTACATCAAAATCTTTTTAACTCCTTATTAAAGTATAGTTGTTGGTTTACTAAGGAACTAACTTAGTTGATTAACTAGGAAGGAAATATCAAGCCTTGTGTTTGTAAAATATGGTAGTGCTCTAATAGCACACTTGAATTTAGTTGGATCAGTTACAATTTTTTTCGTTTGCTAAGAACTTTTTCCCACTTGCCATGGGTGTAACACCTCTATCTAGGACCATTTCCCATGTATTAGACCTCATTAGAGACCAACTATACTTAATTAGAAGTTTAAATCACAAAAGAAATATTATAATAAATTTTATCAATTTCCATGGTACTATTCATTTAATCCCATTTTTTTTCTTTCAGAGCAACTAATTAGCCAATTAGTACAGTAAATTTCGTGAAAGTTTATTATTCATATGGTCATTTTCTGAAAATCTAGTTTTCTGGCCTAATTCATCCAAATTAAGTGACCATATGAAGCTCTTTCTGTCTGGTTTTTCTGCATATATAACATCCATACTTTATACATCCAAAAGCCCAAATAGTAGCACGTTGACTCTGTATAGGTCAGAATGACCATTTATTTCCTCATACATTGCCAAACAAAGGCTATAAATTTTTACATGGCCATATCTCATCTCCATACATGTCATACATTAGCTAGGACTTAAAGGAATATAAAACTTGGAGAAATATATTTAACATCATCTTTACAAATGTACATAAAAGTTCTAAACTCATGGCCATTGAGATCAATATCAAGTTAATGGACAAATTCTTTCTCCTTCACTTTCTCTTCTTTGGTGGTCTTACCATTGTTGCTACCTAATCATGGTTAATATGTGAGAGGGTGAGATTCAAGGAATCTCATTGGCTAATATCCAAACATGCCATCATATTATCACATTGAGCATAAAAACATCAAGAAAACATAGTTCATCACACAGGTACATTGGAAACATACATTTTACAAAAATTTCAATAGAGTTTCATTTTGTAAATGGGGCATCCCGAGGCTCCAAACCCCTCATACAACTCAGCCAACAACATAGAAATATCATAAAACAACATTTTATACATATGCCATAGTGTCAAATGCAAGGAAAACAATCATGACAATGTGATGCAAGTAAAGAGCATTAAATACCTTGATGAGTTCCTGAGCTTCCCACACTTGGTGCACCACTTCTTGGATCTCCTAACACTTCCTTGAACCTAGCCATATCATCATTTAATCAATTTAGCCACTAATTTTCAAAATTACACAACACATTGCACATTAAACCCTAACTTTTTCACTTAACTTTCGTTTGTATTTTTCTTGAGTCCAACACTTGTAGTTGACTAATTTGGACCCAAGGAATCCATTTTTGGGGTCAAAAACTTGAAATTCTAACTCTAAGAATAAGTCCATTCTGGCCAAAATTCATGGAAAAATAAGAAAAATTGCTATACTTTGTTATACAACAAACTACTTGCATATTCAAACTTTAAATGAACATTCTATCATTTCCCCTATGATTTATGGTTGGAAAACTCCATTTCTTGCTTAATCATGACATGGACAAAACCCTAAGGTAAGGAAGAAGGGAAATAAACCCATAAACCATGCTCTAAAGACCATAGAGAGCAAGCTTAGAATGATAGAAGAGAAATTTACCAACTTAGCTTTCAATCTTGCCTTAAGCTTTCTCTTCTCCTTCTCTTTTTTCTCCTCTTTCTCTTTGCATTTTTTCCCTTCAGTTTGCTGCTGAAAATGGTTGTGAAAGTGAAAAAGAAAGAGGGTGATTAAGTGACTAATTACATGCTTAATCACTTAGCTTAAACATGGTTAATTACTTAACCAACTAAAGACACTTTTTGGCCAAAAAATCAACTACTTCTTGAGAAAGTTTATCAAAAAAAATTGCTGCCCATGCTGCCCCAATTTCACATCCAATGAAAGGGCTTTGAGTGTTTAGTCTACTCAATTTTTCCTAGTCTAGATATATTTTGAACCGAATAATTTTTAACCGTACCAATAAAATCACTTTTTACAGTAATTTAGCATTTTTGGATTATAGGATTATGTTAATTTTATTTTTATATTTCCTTAATTATCCTGTCCCAAATGGTATCTGTGTATGGCCCATATCCTGTCTCGATTTCTTTTTAACCATCCGTAAAGCCCACAGTTTACTTTATCAATTTTAAGTTACTTTTAGACACTCAACACTGATTATTTTCTTATTCTTAAACATTAACCCTCAGTGTCATATACCATTAGACTTCTCTCATTGAGGGCTTTATTTTGATAGTAATTTTACATATTTACAAAATTGCTCCTAACCTAGGGTTAAATTATAATTTTTGAAATTTTCATGTCATTAGGTGTAATTTTCCCCAAGGGCTTTTCTAGTTCTTCTCCACGTAATGTTTATGAATTTAGGGACATGGATGTTATTTTTAAACTTCTTTAGGGATAAAAATATAATTTTCTCATTTTTTCGTCCAACTGAAAAAAATGACCTATTTGCCCTATTTCACACAAAACAATATCTGCCCATTTTTACAAAATTTTTATACATTTCTAGATATTTTAGCTTTCTTAGGATGTTACAATGAAAGTATTGTAAGGGGCAACATAAAGCATGTTAAATTTTTTGAGCGAATCCTTAACATTGCTTGGCTTATCTTGCTTGGCTTATAAAGAAACCTCTCTCATCAAGTTGAACTTCAAACACAAGAAAATTATGGAGATCACATAAGTCTTTAAGTGAGAACATGACATTTAACTTCTTTGTGAACTCCATCAGCCAAGATTCACTATTACTTGTCACTATGATACTATCAACATATATTAAGATGAATATAACATAGTCTCACTGACTCAAAACAAACAATTATAACTCTTGCTGTTAATGAAGCCCTAATTAAGCAATACATCTTTCAAACATTAGAACCAAGCCCATGGTGCTTGTTTCAACCTGAATAATGCTTTTCAAAGTCTACAAACATGATTGAGACATATACATACTTTCAAAAAGAAAGCCATCCAAAAATCCAAAAAGGCATTGTTTATGTCAACTTGCTTAACTAGCCACTTAAGTGAAGCTGCAATTGTTAGAATAAGCTTGATGGTGGTAATTTTACTATAGGACTGAAATGTTACACCATAATCAATCCCTACATCTTGTTGAAATCCCTTTGCAACAAGTTTCACTTTATGCCTTTCAACTGTTCCGTCAGTCTTATACTTTGTTTTATACACCTATCAGCAATCCAGTATATTTTGTTCAGGTTAAGCGGGAACTATATCCCATGTTTGATTGCACATGAGAGCCTTATATTCTATTTTCATTGCCTTCCTGCAATGTGAAATCTACAAGTCATGAAATAAATATTCTTCTTGTGCTACTTAGACATTTGAATTCCTTGTGTTGATACAATAGCCAAGAAAGACACACTTGGTAGTATGAAATTGCAACTTGTGTCGATTGTAGGCTTCAAGCATGGATAACATACACAACCAACTACCTTGAGGGAACTATAATCAGGCTCCTTGTTGAACAAAATTTGAAAGGGCAATTTACTTGCAAGAATAAGAGTAGGCAATAAATTAATAAGGTGTACTACTATATTAAAAGATTCCCACCAATAGCTTAGTGGCATATTTGCTTGTGATAACTTGGTAAGCCCCATCTCAACAATGTGACAATATTTTCTTTAAGCACATCCATTTTGGGTAGAAGTATTAGGACATGAGTGACAAAATTGTATACCAGATGATTTAAAATATCTTGAAAAATTTGAAAATCTCCATCCCAATCACTTTGTAAAATCTTAATTTTCTTTTCAAATAAATGTTCAACTTGATTTTTGAATTTCAAAAAGGCTCCTTTAACTTAATCTTTAGTCTTAAGAGGAAATATCCAAGAATATCAACCATAACCATTAACAAAATGAACATAGTATTTAAACCCATTAGTGGTTTGTAGTGGTGCGCATGGCCCTAAACATCACTATGCACAAGATCTAGAGGATTACTAGTTGAAGGATGAAGGAGATGACCCTAAGTGGGTGGAGAATGGACAACCACAATTATTCTTTATGAATGGCTTAGATCCTTCATTAATAAAGCCATTATTCTCTAGGTTTTGTACGAAAGTAAGGAATAAGGCCATTTTCAAATAAATAAAATGATATAGAGAACCTTAAAGTGATATACTTTGTTGTCATATTTTCTTGCTTACATCTACTTTTGATTTTGTAGAGCCTATAATGAGTGTGATAGGTGTAGAAAATAAAGATTGTGGCAAGTAGATATGGTGTGCAAGAAACAGAATGCAGGTATAGTGATTGTGTTTGCAAGAAAGAGAACATTACAGTAGGAGGAGAAAGTAGAAGTATGGTGAGTGCATAAAATAAGAGAACACAGTGATAACAATTAAGAAGGAAGAGAAAGAGTCTCATAACAACTAGCTTTGTTAAAGAATTGGGGTAGTTGTGTCTATAAATAAGAAGGACAATATGCAAAGACCATAATGGGCTTGTAAAGTAAGAAATTACTAGGGCCCAAGTCTTCTAAGTTTTGCAAATCAAGTTTATTATAACTAGTCCAATTTCAAATGATCAATCCAATTTCTGATTGGTTTATCTAATCTTTATCTGGTTCAGTAATAAGCCAGTTCTGGCTTAGTTCCGCAACTAGATTAGGTTCTGGTTCACCAGTTTTTTGGGTGAATCAACTGGTGCGGTCTAGTCTAGTTTTTTAGACACTACTTGAAAGTGTATTTCTCTGAAAAACTACTAAACCAAGAAAAGATCTACCATCTAGTCTTGCCTTGTAGAACCCATCCTTAAGTGTGGTAACATCCTTAAAATTTTACGTGCATTGCATGAGTAGATAATGCTAAGAGATGATGTAAAATTATTCTAGAATAATATGTAATGTTTAGAGATGCATAAAAGTATAATTAAAAAGGGTAAAAGCTTAAAATAGCATAAAAAGATGAAAAAGAAGCTTAAAAGGGTAAAATAGTTATTTTGCTAAGAGTAAGAGGAAAATGATAATTTTTAAGGTAGAAAGAGAAAATAATATTTTATTACTTTGACCCAGAATAGAAAGTACACTGGATACAGGATATGTGGGCCTAGAGAGGAAAAAGCACAAATACATTAATAGGCAAGTCCCATGTGAATAGTAAATGTTAACCAAGTAAGATAAATAGTAAAAAGTAAAGAGAAGTAGACCCCACATGAAAAAAAATAAAAGAGAAAAAGGTAGTAAGCCCCACAGATAAAATACTTAGAAAGAATAAATGATATAATATATGTTGGATAGACTGGTCACCTAGGAGGGGGTAAATTGGATGTAGCAACTTTTTCGTATCTTTGAAGTACAACCTAACATTTCAGAGAAGCATGAAGAGCAGGGACAAATAGAGGATATAGTGAAGACATGAAAGAAGATCAATGCACAAACAATTTATCTTAGTTCGGTCCAACCACTTCCCTTACATCCAGTCCCCAAGCAACCCGCTTGAGATTTTTCACTATATCCTACAAGTTCAATCTGAGCACTTGTAAAACCATAGTACAACCCATACTCCTTCTTTGAGTCTGTCTCTCCCCCACACCTTCCCTAGTATGATCACAAATTCTGCTCAAGAAAATCTTTCCTTGAGTAGCCCCTCCAGATCACCTAGAGAATTCTCACATAGAAAATATCAATACAAAGTAATGTTATCTCAAAGAGTAGATAAATTACAATGAGGCTCACATAATGTAATTGAGAGTATTTGATCGAGAAATAAATTTTTAATTCAATGAAACAGTTTCAAAACATGATTCTCTCTTCTCTCAACTTAAATGAAGCTCTATTTATAGGTTGAGGCAGTTAATTAGCAGTTTGGCACAATTAACTAGTCGTTACTCTAAAGAACTAGCTATTGAACTAACCATTGTAAGCACTTTACCTAGTTAATCACCCAGTTAATCAATTACACAATGAGAGTCTAATCGATTATGGTGTGATTCAAGGCTATTTCTGGTCATGTATCCATAATAATAAATTGAGCTCTATTTAAGTCAATTGATTAAGTTTAATAACAAAGAAGAAAGTAAGTTCATCAATCAATTGAATCAAGAATAATCGGTTGATATGGAATTTGGAAGGGTAGGAAACATAACTGATTATATTTGAAGAAGTAACAGGTTATCAAAGAATAGAATGAATAAGAAATACAAGGATAACAAGTTACATTTGAAGATATAATAAATTGTATTTGGGTACGTTTGATTTTGGAAAAGAATTCCGAGGCAACATATTATATTTCAAAACATAATAGGTTAAATTGAAGATGACAACCTATTATATTGGATATGGTAACATATTATTGAAGGCTAAGATGAAAGGAACAAGAAAGAATGCCTTGCTAACAGGTTACGAAGGCACACGTAACATGTTATCGGGATATCACTTTTGAGAGGCTTGAAAGGTAACCTATTACATCATTCAATATAATAAAGGTAATCAATTATATAAGGATATAACAAATTATATGAAGCTATATAATCGATTAGAAGGTAAGAATAATCGATTAAGACACAAAACTGAAGTACACTAAGAGAGGAACAAGAAACAATAATCGATTATTTCAAGAGGAGTAACTGATTATATGAGACGAAATGAAGGCTGCACTAACATAACAGCTAACATAATTGATTATGGCACTAAAACATAGGCAAGCTGACTTAGGGTAGACATGTGATAATCAATTACTTTGCTGAATGTAATCGATTATATCAGCAAGAAAGCACAAGATAGAAACAAATGGCTGGTAAAAGAAGTTATGTGGCTAGAGGTAATCGATTACTGTAATACCTTATATTAGAGCTCATTTCCCATGTATTAAATCAAATTAGATGTCTTTCATCATAATTTAGAAACTAGAATCACAACATAATAAAAACAGAAGTTTTCAAAATTTGGGGTAATATTCATTTGGCAAACTCCATTTTACCCGATGAACTTTGAAAATTCATAACTAAATTTAGAAAAATTATATTGAAGTGATTCAAGTCTGTAAAATTATATTAAATTTAGATATACATGGAAAAAATATCAAACAGTAAGTTTATTGGGTCAATTTGTACAGTAAATTTCGTGCATATTTACTGTTTATTTGGTCATTTTTCTATCTTCCAATTTTCTGACCTCAACTTTGAAAAATCATATTTAATTCTATTCTGTTCCAAATTATGCATACTCTATGTCATTCGAAAACTCTACATGTCTACTTATATGTACATTTTTTTTATATATTTATTTCATTTATACAGGGTATAACTTTAACTTACATCACGAAGGGTCAGAATTCAAATTTTACTGGAACAGTTTTGAGGAAAACTCCATATCTTCTATTATATAGCTCCATTTACCTCCAAATCAGTGGCATATGAAACTTAAAACATAGAACTTTCTATACATTTAAACCATTGAATTTTTGGAGCTATGTATGATTTTATATTATCTTTTGAATTTTCCAGTACTGAACTTTCAGTTTTCAGTTTTTTCATTTCTGCCCTGTTCTGAACCTTAACTTTGAAAAATCACCATTAATTGTATACAACTCCAAATGGTGTGAATTAGGTGTCATTTTAAAGCTTGACATGTCCTCTATCTGGTTTAAGAATTCCAGAAACCTAACCTCACATTAAATACAGAGCAAGGATGAGCTAAACAGATCCATCTGGAAAATGCCCTGTTTCAACCTATATTGCAAATTACTTGCCAAAACCCATGCAAATGAACTCATTTTGGCATGTAACTTGGTAGAATGTAACTTCATATTCCAACATCTAGAACTAGAAATTATCATACATTTTCTACGATATTAACATAATATTCACTATTTTATAACTTCAAATAAAACAAGGCACAAATACCAATTCATATTATAACATGATAACTTGTACATCAACAACTCATCATTTTCTTCTGCATGTCTTTTGCTCCTTCCTTAGCTCTTTTGCATTGGTTCTCCCTAGCATGGTTAGTCATTGAAGGGGGATAAGATTCAAAGAATCTCAGTAGCAATCACCATTCATGCAATCATATTATCACATTAAGCATATAATCATCATAAAACATCAAATGAATACTTTTAAACATTTATACCATAATATTTTACAAAAATTTCAGTAGAGTTTCATTTTATATTTTGGACATCCTGGGGTCTCAAAACCCCTTAATTAACTCAACCAACATTCTCAAAGCATCACAAATGATCATATCAAACAATAGGCAAGTCATCAAATTCATTGAAAATTACATGACAATATAAGGCAAGAATAGATAAATTGCTACCTTCATTCTTTCTCTTACTCCTCCACTTGATACCAATGCTCCCACTAGCTTCCTTGGGCTTCTTCAAGTCCTAATGCATCATCAAACAACTACTCAACCTAATAGTTCCATGACTTTCTTCAAAAAGTGTTCATGAAACCCTAATTCTTCAAAAATTCACCAAAAATTCATTCGTAGCTCAAAAATGATGAATTATACCTCTATTCCATGTAATTTTTCATGAGGAATCCAAATATAGCCTCAGAATTACCAAGTTCTATCTCTAGCTATGGTTACTGTACTCTGAATTAAACCCAAACTTTTCACTTTCTAAATCTTAAGCTTTTATTTGAAATCAATACTTGTTCCTAAGGTTTTGGACCATGAGGAACTCATTTTTGTCATAAAAAACATGAAATTTCATCTCCAAGACACCTACCTAGTCTGGCCTAAATGAACCGTAAAAGAGGAAGAGGTGATTTTCATGCAACTTGCTTCCAACTCTTGGGAATCCTTACTTTCTCTCATAGATCAAGATTTCTAGCAAGATTCTTGCATGAAAACCCATTTCTTTCTCTTCCTTGCTCATGGCCGAACTCAAGACTAAAGAGGGAGGAGAAAATAATTTCATGGAACTACTAAAGAAATCAACTTGAAGTCATAGAGGCTCACCTTTAATCTTGAATCTTCAAGCTTCCAACTTTGCCTTCTCTTTTCTCTTCTCTTTCTCTCTTTCTTTCTTGTGTTTTTTTCCTCATGTTTGGAAGCTCTCTCTCTCTCTCTCCTTCCTGCAGCAAAATGTCGTCCAAAATATGAGAGGAAAGAGGAGATTAATTTAATTAACCTTGGCTTAATCATGGTTGACTTAATTACTTTATGGAATACTTCTAAAAGAAGTATTCTTAAAATAATTAAATACGTATTTGCAGCACATGGGCTGCTGAATGTCACACCCAAGAGAGAGAAATGTGTCCAAATATTGCTCAATTTCTCCTGATCCAGATAAAACTGTACTGATAAAACTGCTTTTTATAGTAAATTAGTATTTTTGGGCTACAGGAATATTTCAATTTTATTTTTATATTTTCTTAATTATCTTGTCTCAAATGGTATCTATGTATAACTCATATCCTATCCCGATTATCTTTTAATCATTGGTGGGGTCCACAGTTTACTTTATCAGTTTACTGTTACTTTTGGACACTTGACACTGATTATTTCTTTATTCTTAAACATTAGCCCTCAATGCCATATACTGTTGGACTTCTCTCATCGAGGGCTTCATTTTGACAGTAATTTTGTATATTTACAAAATTAGCCCTGACTCGAGATTAAATTATAATTTATAAAACTTTTGGGTCCTTAGTTGTAATTTTCCCCAAAAATTTTTGCAATATGACACCACGTGAATTTATTGACTTTAGGGACATAGATGTCATTTTGATAATTTTGTAGGAGCAAAAATATAATTTTCTTATTTTTCCGTCCAACCAGGAAAAATGACATCTTTGTTCTTTTTCACGCCAAACCTTGTTTGCCCATTTTTGTAAATTCTTTATGCATCTCTAGATATTTTAACTTTCTTGGAGTGTTACAGTTACTTTTTCTTACACTTTAAAAACTTATAGAAATGAGAAAATTAATATTCAATTTAATTTTTAGACTTAAAATCTTGAAGGATATTAAAAGAAATTTTTTAAATTGTTTGAAAAACTTTTTAAACTCAAACATTATCAACTATTTACATCCAAACTAAAAGGCTAAGAATTTGAATCTTGATTTTCCAATTTAAACTCCTAAGTTCTTCTTCTCCAAAACTCTCTTCTTCTTCTTAAAAGGCTTTGGCTCCACTAATTGACCTGATAATTTATGTTCTTCTTCTTGACTTAAATGCATAAGAAATTCATATTAAGTCCAATAGTTAGTCCAATTTTTCTTCAAATAATAAATATGATATAAAATCTATAAATAACATTAAATAACAATATTATGTAAACTTTTTACTCCACTATTTGAAATTATTAAAACTAATTATGTAGATCACTAGACCTAACAATATAAAACCCCAATAAAAGTACACAAACTAGAGCCAAATGTATATGTAAAATAACAAGCTGGTAACTTCTCTCTCTTCCAAGAGACCAAAACTTTAAGGACAAAATGTAACATCTTAATTTGAGGGTTATGCAAAAGTGTAATTATGATGTGCTCTATAAAATGTGCTAGAAGAAGGAATGGAAAAGATATGGTTTTAAGGGCAAAATATTAATTTTCATATAAGGTCCTTAAGTGGAAATTAATTAGCAAATTGGACCTGATAGAAATTTATTTGCCATTTGGTCTCTAAAAATATTTGTAAATTGGTCCCTAAAGAAAAATTATTTGCAGTTTGATCCCTTAGGGGTATTTTTGAAACTATGCAAAATTGGTGTCAACATGAATTTTATGACATGCTGGACCCAATGAAATAGTATATTGAGTCCAAAGGGAACAATTTTAAAAGAAATAGACCGCATAATACAGTAAAATTATCTGAAAAAAAAGAAAAAAGTACTATAGGTCCCACAATACTAATAAAGTACAAAAGAAAAGTATGCAAGCCCCACATAAAGTACAGTTTGGGACAGGATACTAAGTTAAATGCAGATCCCAAACTAGTTTATTCTTGTTTACTTAAAGGAATAAACAATATTATAAAATATTGTAAAAGTACCTTTAACTGTCCAGATAAAAAGTAACCTGTACATAATATTTTAGAATCAGGAAAAATACGTAGTATGAAGAACACTCCATCTCCTCTTATTAGCCAATATTTATGCACATGTTTCGAATGATTATTTTCAAGGTTCAAAAACCGGATCGGATATTGAACCAGTCAAGACACGAATTCAAGGTTCAATAGTTCAAACGAAATTAAACTGGTGGTAATAAAATTAATAATTTTTTAATTTTATATGTTATATAGAAAATTAAAAATATTATTAATAATTTTTATAACATAATATTAAAATCTAAACAAGTTAATATTCATCTATAATTGTATTTTGAATTCAAAATAGTTAATTAATAGTCTATTTTCATATTATTTGTTAAGTAAATTTATCATTATTAATAATTATGTACTATAATATTACTTATACAATATTATAATATAGAAAGAAAAAATTTATATAAAAAATAATGCCACTTAGTATTAACAATAATGCTATTTTATCTTTAAAACTAAAAAAAAAAAAATTAGACTAGTTCAATTGGTTTTGTACCGGTTCGTGATCAATTCAACCGATTTTGTACTGGTTCTGAAATTGGCTAATCTTCATCTATGACCGGATCAGACCTAACACCAATTCCCGGTTGAACCAGCCCTATTTTTTGTTTCTTGATTATTTTATTATTTTTTAAGCTAACATGAAGAAGTGACTATAACATCCCCATTTTTCTGTATGTATCATATGACCAGATGATATAAATGATATCAAATTATTCTAGATTAATTTATGATGATTAGGGAAGTGAGATATTTAATTCAAAATACCATTAAAAATATTAAAAAGATGCTTAAAAGGGCAAAATGGTAATTTTGCTAAAGGTAAGGGAAAAATGGTCATTTTACAGCAGAAGAAAGAGAAAATAATATTATAATACTCCGATGCAAACTAAAAGCACAAGTGATACTGGATATGTGAGCCCAAAGAGGAAAAAGTATAAGTCTAGTAAAAGCAGGTCCACATTTAATAATAAATCCTATGGGAGATGAATAGTAAAAAAAATAAGCAAGACTAATGGACCCTACATGATAAAAAAAGAGAGAAAAGTTATTGGGCTATACAGATAAAGTAAACAAATAAAGATACAAAATATAAAGGAAAACTCAAAAAAAAATGCATAAACCGGAGCCAAATTGATCTAATAAAGTGATGAAAAGTGCATACTTACTTTTTTACTTTCTTGACCAAAATTCACTAGACCAAAATGCCCCTCACATTTCTCTCACAAGTGAAAAAATATCCATGGGTAAGAATGTAAAATAAATTAAATAACTTAAGAATAATTGATGGCCCTCCGATCAAAATCAAATCGAATGGTTCAAATTTTTCCAAACCATCTATAAATAGAGGCCCTTACTCATTTTACAAGACTCTAAGAGAGTTAGAAAGAGAGAGATTGGAATGTTCTACAGAGAAAGGGAGAGTGGAGCCAAGGGAGAGAAAGCAGGAAAGAAAAGAGAAGAGAAAGAGACAGAGAAGAAGAAAAGGAAGAGAAGAAGGAAAAGGCGTCAAGAGGTAAGATCCCTTCCCATTGTCTCCTAGTTCCTTTTTTTCATTCATTAAGTATGCTTAGTTGGTATGTTGAAGAGCATTTCCTTTTCCTCTCATAGCCCTAACCCACAGCCAAGAGGAGAATGAGAAGCAAGGGTTTGTGTTTTATTTAGTTAATAATTGTATAATGATCCAAATGTATGATCAAATGATCAAAGAAATGAGCTTTTTCCTTGGGTTTCTCTAAGGCCATATTTTGGCCAAGATAAGAAGTAAGGGAGGGAGTAAGTTTTTGATGAAACCAATGCTTCCAGTGGACTCCTAGCATACCAAATAGCCAAGAAAGTTCAAGAGATTCCTGAAGAAACTTGGTTTCTAAAATGATTAAAGTTTAGGGTAACCAAAGCATGCATGTTCTATATGATGCTATCAAGTTGTTAAGTAGGGCTCAATGATGTTAATAGGCCCTAAACAAGCTAATGAAGTAACCAAAGTCAAGAGGAAAGCAAGGTTGAAAGGTTAAAGCTCCAAGATAATCTCTTGCCCTTACTTAATATTATTGCTTATAAATGTTCTATATATTATTATGATTTGTAAATGATTCCAAGTTGTTGTTCGAATGCCTTTCTATGATTGGTGGTTTTTTATGTCAAGGGCTAAGCCTTGAGATGTCCATTTACTAAGCCGTTATGCTGCTAAATTTGCATTAGACAACATGGATGTTTTGATGCTTTAGTTGAAAGTTTATGATGTTTTATATACTTTCAAATGTTTTATGATAACATGATGATATGTGCAAGTTGACTACTGAGATTCTCTAATCTCACCTCACAGTTCCCCAATTATAGGGCCACGTCATGGTAGGGGAAAGCATGTGAAGTATAAAGAATGATTATGGTAGAACCTTACTAAAAACTATTTTGTATTGTCTATTTCAAGCTATTGTATAAAATCAAATAAGTCTATAAAAATCCTGGTATCTATATGTATGGATAGAGCCATGTCTCAAGAACAATATGCCATTGGTTTGTTTGTAATTGGTGTTAAGTTTAATATAATATAAGTTTTGATAATGACAAATATATAGTAATAAGGAGTAAATGCATCATATTTGTCTAACATATATTTTGTTTTTAAAAGAAGTCAAATGTGCATTAACATGTGTTTAATTATATTTATAATACACATATTATGGTATATACTAATATATCTACTGTGCTTTTATATTTATAATATAAGTTATATATATAAATTGAACTAACTACTTGATTTGTGTAACTTCTCTAAAAGGTTAGATATCTAAAAATGCATAAAGAATTTGTGAAAATAGACATATACTATTTTGCGTAAAATTAGACAAAGAGGTCATTTTTCGTGATTAAATGGAAAAATAAGAAAATAAAAATAAGAAAATGATGATTTTACCACTTGCAAAAGGAAAAAGAAAAAGAGACGAGAAATCATGTGGAGTAGCAAGAAATCAAATATTTTGGGGACAATTATGGCTAATGACCTGAAAGAATTAAAAATTATAATTAAACCTTGCGTTAGGGGTAAAATTATTATCAAAATGAAGCTCTCGATAAGATGAGTCTAATGGTATATGACACTAAGGATTAATATTTAAGGATAAAGAAATAATCAATACTAAAAGTTAAAAAGTAACTTTTTACTGATAAAACTGCTTTTTGATCTACAAAAGCTAAAAAGGTAAAAAGAAAAGTAATTAGACAACACAAAAGGATATTTTTAGAGACAGGATAATAAAGTAATCTCATATACAAGTTTGCTTTAATCCTGTACTCATAAAGTAATTTTATACTGTAAAAGTTAACTTTAACGGTCCAAGTATAAAGTAAACGATACAGGATATAACTAGACCAAAAAAAAATATGAAGTATTTTGGAGATGAGACCCTATCATATGGCACCACATAGGCTGCCCATATTTCCAAATTAGAAGCCTTAATGGTTAAGAAAAAGAGAAAATTTAATTATTAAGTTTTCTTAATTAATGATAATTAGCAAAAGAAATTAACATGCTTTATATACACCCACATCCATTTGGCCAACTTATACACTTAGAAAGGAAGGAAGAGGAGTCTAAAATTTTCAAGAAGAATAAGAACACATGAGGGAGCAAGAAGGAAAAAATAAAGAAGAAAATTCAAGAGCAAAATAGGTAAGCTACATCATATGCTTCCTAGTATAGTTTCTAAGTGTTTTGGGATGGTTGGAATGAGATTTTCTCTACTCCCTTTTACTATCCTAGTTAGACCAAGCATGATTTAAGGGAGGGAAGTGTTTTTGTTCCATAAATCCAAGAGAAAACATGAGATTTTGTAAAGGGAACAAGTTTTGGCAAGTATTGAAGCAAGTTTTTGAAAAACCACTTCTTCCCTATATAAGACAGATTTTGGCTAGTGTATTAGGAAGAAAAAGAGTTGGAATTTCATTAATTTGATACCAAAAATAGTTTCCCCATAGTGGGAAACCTTAAAGACAAGTGTTAGAATCAAGAGAAACCTTAAGATAGACAAGTTGAATCTTTAAGGGTTTCTAGGGTTTCATGGATGTATATTGAGTTATAATATAAAATCAGTGGTTTAATCAAGTATTTAATGATATCTAGGGACTTGAGGAAGCTAAGGGAATCATTGGTTTCAAGTAGAAAGCCAAGTGGCCTTCAAGAGGTAGCTAAGTTTTATATTCTAGCTTTATTTTCTTTCATTGTCATTTTATGATTAGATTATATTGACATATTGCAATTGTGATTTCTTTGATTGGTTTTGACTGTAAAATAAGGGGGTTTATTCCCCAGGATATCCATTTTCTAATCCGTTATGCTACTGAAACTTTTATGACCAATATGGTTATTTATTGTTTAAATGAGATTAAATGTGATCAAATGTGAGTTTATGTGACATGATTGACATAATTGCATGGAATGTAACTTGTTATTAAGATTGTCATAATATCATCGCCTCAAGTACCGAAATGTTAGGTTCAAGCTATGTTAAGGGAGTCCAAAACCTAAGGAGGATGAAAAAGAAATTAATGCTTGCTTCATTAGTTCAAGCTGTGAATGTATATTTTGAAGAATTTTATGTAATATTGCATGAAGCTTTATGAGGCTTGTATCTCTGTAATTTTGTTCTTTTATGTCTCTTACAATGTTATGAACATGCATTGGACAAATATGAGCCATGTGTATCATGTTTGGTAATGGTTTAAAAGTTTAAAATGCATATTTGTCCAAGTTGACTAGTCATAAAAGAAGCAAAGGTCCTTTATTCTAAACAAGGCACTTAATATACATGTTATATATGCTCTAAAAATAGATAAAGAAAGCTTTTCAATAAGGCAAAAAACATCTAAATTGGGCATGTATACAATTTATAGTGAAATTTTGAAATTAAGGGTCAAAACTAGACAGTAAAGTAAAAATTGTGAATCTTACTAAAAGTATCACTCATTTTAAAAAATAATATAAAATTGTACAAAGTTTCAAAAATTTAATGGTTTATATGCATGAAAATTTCAACATCTTAAGTTTAATATGCCCTCGTTTGAGAACAATTGAAACTATATAATAAGAGTTATGTGTGTTTCTCTAAAACTATTCTAGTAAAAGTAAAGTTTTGACTCTTAGTGATCTAAGTTAGAGTCATGCCTTGTACAAGTTAAATAAATGTATAAGAAAAATATGGTTGTAAATTAGATATGCAAAGCTTTTTAATGATGTAAAGAAAACACAAATTGGCTTAGAATAGGATGTGAAATAAATTTTCAAAGTTAAGGTCAGAAAACATGGACATTATTATTGATCATTTGTATAGTGGAAGTTTGGCAATAAACGGTATGAATTTACCCAATAAAATTCAAGTTTCTTATTTTTCTCTTGTAAAGCATATTTTTAGATATTTTCAAAGACTTGAATTATATTGATATGATTTTTTTGGAATTAGTTATGATTTTTTAAATTTTAGCTAGAAAAATTGGATACTAAATGAATAGCACCACGTTTTTAAAATTTTTCTACTTTGGAACCTATGATGATTCAAGCTTCTAAAATGGCTTAATTAGACATTAGAAATGCTATAGTACATGGGAAAGTATATATGAGAGTAAGGTGTTATAGTTTGTAAATGTAATACATTAAATGTAGGATTGTCTAAGTAAAATGAGTGAACATCAGAATAAAGAAAGAAAAATCAACATCATGTCTCACTCAAAGAAGAAAGAGTGAAAAGATACTCCAAGAATGGAAAATCAAAATGAAGCATGCTAAGAATGAAATGATCAAGTGAAAATGGAGCTCAATTTTTGAAAACCTAGCTATTAGATATATTTTATTTTCATTTAGGTCTTGAAGTGGTTTAATCTTTAAAATTTACTTAATCTTCTTACCATATGTTTTGAACGAATTGGATTAAGTGAATTTGATATTAGCATGTGATAGAATTGAGAAATATTAACTAACAGATGAATTTTTGTATTTGACTCATGTTTATGTTATGCAAAATTCATACTTTACTTAGTAAAATTTGAAGTTATATAAGTCTTATCTCTAATAGATGAATTTTAGTTTTAAAATTTGAATTTCGATCTAAGCATTGGTAGTGAAAGTGTGCAAAATTCACATGAAACTTAATTAAAATTTGAATATTGGTGAAGTTCAAAGTCACTTTCTTTGACATATGAACTTTGAACTTCAAATTGCAAATTTCAAAATGAGAACTTATGAGTCTCGTTAGAGCATGCCTCTGACAGACAAATTTTGTAGTTCAACATTCAAACTTCATAGAGAAGAACTTTTGTGATATGTTGAACGTGCCTCTGATAGACAAATTTCAGTTTCTAAAATATGAATTTCGAAGTGCACTGTGAAAACTTGAGACAACTTTTCAAACTCAACAGACGTACTTCCAATATGAAAATTTGCACAAAACTAACATGGGTTTTCTTTGGCAAACTCGAAATTTCAATGTCACTTAGTGATAGATGAATCTTGAAGTTCAACATTAAACACATAACAATACTGACTCTGCAAAATTCGTTTATTGAGCCTTAAAACTCGAATTTTGGTATGTTAGGCACATATAATGCAATTGTTGAATGGCTCTTCTATAGAGAAATGGCTAAAAATTGTGTCTAATAGATAGATCTTGTGTCTAATGACTAGTTAAGATACGAATCTATAAATAGAACCTCATTTGAACTTATGGGTAATAAATTTAAGTGAGTTTTGTGCCAAAATGTTGCTACAATTTATCACATCATTCTATGTAAGCATTCAAAGTTAAATCTACCTCATTAAAGTGAGTTTCAATATATTATCTACTTTTGTAGAGTTTCTATTATGTAAATCATTCATTCTATAATTTCCGAGTAGAATTTTAGTGTGGGGAAAAACTAAACAAATTACACATCTTGTAAGGCTGTATGAAGAGTGGTTTTACAAGTGCCCACTGAAACTTGTGAGATGTACTGAGGCTTCATAAGTTTCCGGATCAAACCTATGAGATATAGTGAAAAATCTCAAGTGATGGCTTGAGAACTGGAAGTATGCCAAGAGGTTTGAGCTGAACCAATATAAATTCTTATGTCTGATTCTTCATTCTCACATTTCATCTATCTGCTTTATCATACTCTACTCATCCCTGTTCTGCTGCAACATTTTGGTAAAATTAGGGTGCACTTCAAAAGAGGAAAAAGATTTTGCATCACCCAATTCACCCCCTCTTGGATAAGTAGCCAACCTGATAGTTGGTATCAGAGCTTGGACTCCCAACAAAGGATCTAATCATCCAGGAGCAAGATGGCTGGTTTTGGAAAAAATATACTAACACAGGGGAACAACATCAACAGACCTCCAGGCTTTAATGGTGAACACTATGAATACTGGAAGATGAGAATACATATATATCTTCAATCCATAAACATAAGCATCTAGTATGTTATAAATAAGGTGATTTTGTGCCAAAAAAGATACAAGACAATGACACATATAGAGAGAAGTCAGAAAAAGAGTGAAATGATGAAGATAAATGAAGAGTTCTGCTAAAATTCAAGGCAAAACACTCCTTGATCAGTGTTTTTTCACAAGATGAGTTCTTCAGAGTATCTGATTGCAATACTACTAAGGAAATGTGAAATGCTCTGGTGATTGCTTATAAAGGTGCAAGTGGAGTAAAAGAAACAAAGTCAGCTTTCTCACAGCAGAATATAAAATGTTCAAGATGATTAATGCTGAGTCTATTAAAGATTTTCAAATTCATTTTACTCACATAATTAATTATTCGGTAGCTTTGGGAAAGAGCTACAAACAAAGAGAGAAAGTATGCAAGATACTCAAAGCTCAACCCAAAGAATAGCAACTAAAAGTGACAGCTATTGAAGAAACAAGAGGAAAATCATATCAATCTATCACTGCATTATTTGCAAGCCTTGCTGAATATGGAGGAAGACTTGACCTTCTGTGGGAACAGCTGAATAAAGAAATTCAAAGTTACTACATCACAGAGCTCAAAAAGATGATGATATTGATAATAAAAGTGCTGATAGCAATAGTGATGATGAGGAGGAAGTGCTAAAACAATTGACCATCAAATTTAACAGATTCCCCAACATAAAAAAGAAAGAGCTTTAAGAACAAAAGCACTCCTACCATGGAAAAAACTGGAGTACTTTTCAAAGAGGCAAGGAGGAAGATATGCAGAGAAAAAAAATGAAAAATTTAAAGTGGCATATACCTCTATAATTTGGGGTAACAGTTCAAATGAAGATAATAAGGATACCTATCGATGCTTAATGGCAATATTCAATAATGAGATATCAAATTTTGACTCTGAATCTAACTTATCAGAATCCTGTAAGTATATATGGTCGATTGCCGTAATAAAAAGCCTCTAGGTTATTCCAGAGGTCGAATCCAAGAGAGATAATAAATTCACCAGTCCAAAATTTTAGTCCCAAGAGCAAATAATAATCAAATTGAGAATTCAAATTAAAAAAAGAAAGAAATAGGAAACAAAACAATGTCTGAGTTTTGATTCAGTTATAAAAGTGTCAAGGGATCAAGATTCACCTTATGAGATAACTAGATTCTATTTTTTAGTTAAATTCTGTATAATTATAGTGACCATTATTTTTAAAGTGTCATAATTACCTATCGGTCAATTAATCATTATTTAATTAGGATTCAATTCGCTTTCGTACAACTAAAATTCCTAATTAAACCTTGAAAACTATAACATATATCATCACTCTATATTAGTTATCCGTATTTATCTCTCTAAATCTAGGTTCACTCTTCACCTCTCAGTCCATAAAGTTTACCCATTAATTAGATTTTATGGTGATCAAACATAAAATCCACATGAACAAATAAGAAAGACAAATATAATAAAGAAACAAATTAAACATAACTTGAAGAACAAATCCACAGAGTCAACACTAAAGAAAACAAATACAATCCATCCCAATCAGGCTACATCCCTATCCTCGATTGGTAAATTTAGCTACTCATGGAATTAAAAATTAACACAAAACTAAAATCTCAAACCATGATAAGAATAACAAAAAGAAAGTGTTTATAAAGAAAAAGATAATCATGCTTCAACACTCCCCTGATCTCCTTACTTTCTCTCTTCAGATTGCTTCTAGTTACTCCCAGATGTGTTAAACCAAGTTCTCTGGCCTCCGAGAGCATTTCTAAATGTGCCCCTTGTGTTTCTGTAGTGTCTCATTTTATAAGAAAAGTCCAGAAGCCCTAAAAGCCTAAAATATCACAAAAAGGCGAAAACTTAACTCAGCCTCTCAGACCGAGCCGGTGCCGAGTCTTTCAATTTTCCCTTCACCCGGCGCTGGCTTAACGCATCCTTTGCCCATGTTATGAGACCACCCGGCGCCAAGTCCTTTTGTGATTTTCTTCTCCTTTGCCTCCTCACCTGTCCACAGGTGAGGAGATTAGTGGGGATCGGGTGGATGAACTCTTATGCATTTTGCTCCAATTTTTTGGCTCTATGTAGCTCAAAATCCTCATAAATATTCTTGTGATGCAAATATATTTCAATTATGCATAATCATGCCAAAAAGTATCAAATCACAATATTCTGGGATGAAAATAGATACAAAATGTGGGTATTTTATAGGTACAAAATAAACACATCAAATCCCCCCAAATTTGAGCTCTTGCTTGTCCTCAAGCAAGACTAAAATCATACTACTCTCAAAATGAATTCCAGGATTCATCAAACTCACTCTTCTTTACTAGTGATAGTCCGTCATCAATATAAAGAAAATGAGTACTCAACAAATCAAACATTAGGCTCAATAGCAACTCACTTATCATTCCCATTAGTCTATCAGACTTTAGTGTGTGTGTGTGTGTGTGTGTATACTTATTATGTGATAAATGTAGACAGCCAATTAAGCAAGAGAATGAAAAATTATAACACTTATTTAAGAACTTAAAATATATCAATCAGTTGTGCATAAATCTTAACTCAACTCATGTACAATGGAGATCAACAAAGATTTATTTATTTAATTTTCTCACACTTTGTGCTTCAATTTTATCTGGGGATTTGTTTATTTTCTTGGGTCATTATGTGCTTTTTTGACGCGAAGGTCTCGTATTTGGGATGTGTACCTCCAGTTACTCAAGTTAACATAACCTGCTACACCAACGTGTCTTTGCCACACTCATAACTTATATACCACACCATTTTATGTGAAGGACAACACTTTTTGGTGAAACTCCTCAGTTACTAAGCATAGCTCAAGCCAGCGGAGTGGATACATATTACTTCTTTTTTCATTCAAACCTTAATTCATCTCTCCAACTAAATAATAAATTCATGCACAATAATTGAAAATACCCGAGTTCAGAAATAAATGTATAATCCATCCTACAAACTCAATCACTTTTCCATATCTACCACGTGCTAAGTTATTGTGCTCAGTTTTATAGTCTCAAGACTCATGTTTTTTACTTGCAAAGTAATTATCTTTCCTCATTAAACACAATAATTGAGTATCCTATGGTGACAGACAAAATCACTAACTCAAAAAAATAAGCAAAATAAATCTACATAAAAGCAATTAAGTACATAAATTCACGAAAAAGTTTCTAATTTCAATACATCAGTACAATTCTTTAAGGATAGATCAACTAAGAGCAACTAATAACCCCCCACACTTAGATCCAACATTGTCCTCCATGTTGTAGGAATAAAATAAAAGATAAAAGAACTTAGGCTCCCCTGATTTGTAAGTAATACTTGAAATGCTCTTTGGAGTTCTTTGTGTTTGTTCCAAATTTGTTTTCATCATAATCAATTCAATCCTGCAAAAAGTCTTAAGGGAGAGAGTTTGGAGCAATAAGCGTAAGAAAACAAAAATGAAAAACAAAAATAGAAAATAAAAGAAGAAAAATAATGTTGGATTGCCTCCCAATAAATGCTAAATTTAACGTTGATAGCCAGATTGATTAGGAGATCATGAGATGACATCCTTCAGAGGCTTTGGTCTAAACCCTTCAAATTCAAGAATAGGCTTTTTCCTGCACTTTAATTTCATCATTCCCTTAGAGAGATTCTTTATCATAAAAGTTGGTACCAGCCAATCTGTTTGGATCACACAGTTGCCTCTTTTGTTGCCAGGATTAGGTGGTGCCACTTTCTTCTTTATCTTAACTTCCTCTCTAATAGCTTTTTGAAAAAGACCTTTATCATTATCTAAAGATCTAGAAAAAAAATTTCAATTCTTACTTTTGAGGAACTTGCATCACATCTATGCTGCAACAATTCTTTTTATGAGAAGGAATATCTTAAGAATTAGTGAAATTAAATTCCTCTATCTCATTCCTTGCTCTAAATGTCAATTATCCCTTTGGCACATCAATTAAACCACTCACAATAGATAGGAATGGTCTTCCTAAGATTAGAGAGACATCTATTTCATCTTCTAACTCTAAAACCATAAAATCAATAGGAATATAAAGTTTACCAACTTTTACCAAAACATTCTCGACCACTCCCATTGGATACTGAAGAGATATGTTTGTCAATTTGAGTGTGACATTTGTGGGTGTCAAATCTGTGATTCCTAGTTTCTTACAAAGTGAGTAAGGCATCAATTCTTGCTTTTGAGGAACCTGTATCACATCTTTAACAGAGGAGAGTCTTGATATGTCGAACATAATCAAACCTTTATTATTATCTAAAGATCATGCATAAATATAATTATATTTATGCATGTTTTATGATATGATAATGATACTATGTTGTAGCTGTGAATGTTTTTATAATTGGCTGGCTATTTATTTGATGAGGGCTTTGCTTAGGATGTCTTGTTTTTAAGTCGTTGTGCTATTGAAATTTTTCTAGCCAACATAGTATTTTCATATGTTTTAATGAAATTGGGCAATGCTATGAATGTTTTCATATTATGTAATGATGTATTATCATATGCAAATGTACTATTGAGATGCCCAATCTCATTCTCCCAAGTTCTAACCATGCTAGGTAATGACAATGTCATGGAGAAAAGCTAAGAAAAAGAAATTGATGAAGAAGCAATATTGATAGTTAAAAATATAGTAATGTATTGGTCATAAAGTTATTATGTGTTGTGTGGCCAATAAGTTAAGTTGACATGTATTTTCAATGTAACAATGATGTCATATGATGTATATAAATGTATATGTTATGCAATAATGAGCTATGTATAAAGTTGATAAGGTTAAAGTATGTATGAATCCCAAAATGACAAGTTATGTTATGTCAATATTTAGAAAATGTTTAGTATGATATGATAAAAGGGATTGAGCCAAAGCATGATTCCTCTAGATAAAGGATATGTTAAGCTTTAAGCCAAGACAAATTTTGTATGAATTGGTTTAGTATGATGTAAGTTATGGCTCAAGAAAGTTAAGAGTTAAAACTGGACAGTTATATGAAAAACTGTAAATTTATTGTAAACACTGTCTATGTTTGAAAAGTTGTATAAAATTGTGTAAGACTCCAAATTCAATGGTTTATATGGGTGGATAATACTATGTCTTAAGAGTGATATGAAACTAATTTGAATGCATTTGGAGCTATAGAATAAGAGATATGTATGTTTTCCTAAAACTATTCTAGTAGAGGATTATTCTGACCCTAGTGATTTGAGACGATGCTATACCTTATACCAGTTAAATAAATGGCTCTGCATCAGTTGAATAAATATACAAAATAAATATATTTAGAAAGTAGATATGCAGGGCTTTTAAATAATGCAAAAAAAGCATGAAATAGCCATAAGAATTATGAGATATAAAGTTTTAAAATTATGGGATAGAATATGGACAGAAACTAGAAACAGAAAATGAATAGTAAATTTTGATGAATAAATTATACTACTTGACATGTCTAAATTCTAGTTTCATATTTTTTTCATGAACTTTAAGATGTAAATGATTTTTAGATACTCAAACCATAGTGAAATGATTTTTGTGCATTTAGTTATAATTTTTACAAATTTGTTATTCAATAATTTGAACAGTGCACAAATTTTTTTAAAATTTTGAGGTTTCTAGTTGGTTCAAGTTCTCAATGACCTTCTTTCAGCTTCTGAATGAGGCAATATTCATGGGAAAAGTGTCCAAATATAAGGTGTGACACAAAATTGCCCGCTCATACCCCTCTTACAAAGGCAAAAATGTCAATGGGCAAAGAAGGAAAAACACATAAACTAATTGGGAATAATTGATGGTCATTGAATTAAAATGAGATAGAAGGGCCAAGATCATTTCACTTCTCCTATAAATAGACCTATACTCCTCCTCCCAAATTGCTCATTTGGTTCAAGAGGAGGCAAGGGTAGAGAAAGAGGGAGAGTGGCATTAGAGAGAGGAAGAGAAGGAAGGAAAAGGAAGAGAAGGAAGGAAGGAGGAGCAAGGGAGAATGCTCCAAGGTAAGGTTTTCTCTTCTGATTCTTCTCTAAGTTTTCTTTCCATTCATCAAGCATGGTTTGGCTAAGGTTTGGGAGATTTTCTTCCTCCCTCCCATGGCATATAAGTCTCGGCCAAGACAAGCTCTTGAGGGCAAGGAATTTTGTTCATGAAAGCAAGTGACGGAATGAGTTTGTGATGTTGCACATTGCCTAAATTGCATGAAAGAATAGTCAAAAGAATTGAGTTTACCATTTCAATTTTCTTGAGTGCATGCCTCGGCTAAGAAGGAAAAGTGACATTATAGTTGGAGTTTGATGATTCCAATGAGTTCCTAAGGTCCACATAGTCAAGAGAGGTCAAGGGATTCATGAATAAAACTAGATTGCAAAATGTCAAAGTTTAGGACCACTTATGTATACTTGAGTTCAAGTCACGTAGCATATTATTTAGTAAGCTTTTTATGATGTTTATAGGCTCTAAACAAGTCAAGGAAGCAAACCAAAGTAAGTGAAAGACAATGATGAAATTGAAGAAGTTAAAGCTCTAAGGCAATCTCTTGCTATGTCTTTATGTTATTGCACAATAATGTTATACATGTTTAAATGCTATGAAATTGATTCTATGTTGTTGTTATGATTGTTTTGTTTACTGGTTGGCTATTTTATTGATGAGAGCTAAGCTCGAAATGTCCTATTTTTAAGCTGTTATACTGTCAGATTTTTATTACACAAAATGGATGCTCTATATGTTTTATGAAAGTGTGCAATGTTTTCAATGTTTTAAATGTGATGTAATGATGTATTGACATGTGCAAGTATACTACTAAGATTCCACAATCTTGTTACATCTTATAATTGAATACTTTTCCCATGCAACTGAGTCATTTGAAAGCATCTTAAAGCTTTTTAAGACTTTGAACTAATTAAAAACTTAAAAATGTTAAAAAAACTATTTTTGCAGGCTTTACGGTACAATACGCAATGAAATTTCAAAAATCATAATTAAATGTACAAAAATCATTTCATAGTGGTTCAGTCTTTAAAAATCGCGAACATCTTAAACTTTATGGAAAAAATATGAAATTAGAAAATCATCACTCAGATTCGTACAGTTTATTCTTTAACCTTAATGTTCATTTTCAGGTTCTAGTGTCTATCATAATCCTGAGCTATAACTTGAAAATTTATTTCTCATAAAATATAGAGCCAATTTGTGTATTTTTGGTATTGTTAGAAAGTCCTATCTGTCTACTTTCTAACCATATTCACTTTATACATTTTTTTATGTCTACTATCCATGATACTAACATAAACCTTCAAGGGTTAGAATTACCTCAAACTACACCAGTTTTAGGAAAACATGCATAACTACCACTGTATAATTTCAAATACATTCAAACCAATGCCATGTTGTTCTTAAGACATGGCTCTATCCGTACTTGCATATCACTAAATTTTTGGAGATATATTCAAATTTATACAATAATTTAAAGTGGGCAATAATTACAGAACATAAACAATTTTCAGTAGCAGTTTCTGCAATATCATTCTTCATGGCTTACATGATTTCCTTAACTATGGGTTGGCCCTAACATTGGGGAAACTATAGGGTGAGATTAAGAAATCTCAGTAGTCAACTCGTACATTCCAACATATTATCACAATACATCAAAAACAAATAAAACATAGCATAGTTTCATAAAACATTTAGAATATCCATGTTGTCTAATGAAATTTCGGCAACATAATAGTTTAAAACTAGGACATCCTTTTATATATATATATATAAAGATTAGCATCATTCATATTTATGTGTGCTTCCAGGTAGGGATGAGTAATCAATTTTTTAGGTTCGGTTCGATCGAAAACTGAAAGAACCAAACACCAAATAAATATGAAATATGCCGCCGAACCTAACTGAACATGATAAAAAAACCGAACCGAACTGAAATATTTCGGTTCCGTTCAGTTCACCTTTTTTAGTTTGGGCCTTAATGGACTTTTGCTAAAAAAAAAACACATACTGCCTAGAATTATACTAATGGGCTTAATTAAAATCATACATACATGTATAAATAGAAGAAGGCTAAAAAAACATATTCCTATGTGAAAAAACACGTGAATTAAGTTGGCCCATGATTTATAGCCAAATTTTTACGCCTTCAAATCTAGAAACAACTCAACACATAAAATATATTCCACACCACAGTTAACAATTTAGTCCAATCTACCATTTATAAAAAAAATATTTAAAAACACAATCAACCATTTATCCAAGCCATCAATAATATTTAGAAAGTTGAAATATCAAAAAAGATAAATCAAAGTCTTTATCCTCCAACAAGGCAAGAACATAGCATAATTGATAACATCATAACAAGGTGACAAAGGATTTTGCCACCTTCCAAAGTTCAACCTACATTAAAAAAAAATTTAAATAACCAACCACATCCAAGTGTTAATCAATAAATAAAATTAGATAGGGAGGAAAAATTCATTTACCTCAATAACAACAGTTTATGATATGTCAACAATTGATTCCAAAGCAATCTTTTGAAAATCTACAAATAAATAAAAGTAAAATTATATTGATAACTTATAAGAAAATCAATTTTTAACAATAAAATTAATGTATATGAAGATAAAAAGAGAAAAATTACATTTCTCTATATGTTGAACATCATCCAAATCTTCTTCTACTTCAACTGGAAGATAATATCAAAGCCAATCTTGAGCACAAATAAGAGGTTGCACAACCTTAGGAGTCAAAGAACTCCTAAATGCATCAAGAACTTGTCCACCAGTGCTGAATGTATACTCAGAGACAACTGTGGAAATTGGGACAGCCAAAACATTTTTTACCAAACATGAAAGAATAGGGAATTTATGGCTATTCAACTTCCACCAATTCAAAATGTCAAAATTATCTCTATCCATCTCAATTTCTTCATTTAAGAGTTTTTCAACTTTCGTTCTACTAGTTCTTCTACCAAGGGGTTTAGTCATGAATTTTTTTCTTTTCCGATTCAAGCAGTTTTCTCATCTTTGCAGTAGGATCATCATTATCAACATCAACTTCTAAGTCAACCAAAAGTTGCGCTTTTTTAGTTTCAGTAGAAGAAATCATTTCTTTGTAATCATTATACAAAGAAAATAACATATCCTTCACCTGTATCCCCAATTGTTCACCAAGTTCACCAACATACATTTTGCAAAGTGCATATTGCACCCACTCCAATTTATATCGAGAATCAAGAATAGCAATAACATAAATAAGTTGGTTCATCTTTGAAGGATCTCCCCAATATTTGTCATATTTTTCTTTCATTTTATCAACCATTAATGCTAACTCCCAGTCATCACTCTTTTCCACTCATCCAACAACCAATATAACATAAATTTCATGGAAAAAGCCATTGGATGTCACAAATAAAGAAACAGAAATACACAATGTCAACTCATAAAAATGACTCAAAAGCATCATCATCTTCCTAATATTGACCCAATCATCAGTAGTATGCACCCCATCCCCACATTGGGCTATCTCCAACATTAAATAGGTGGAATTTCACCTAGTAGAAATATCCAAACTCAATAATTGCTTACTTTGACTCTTTTCATCATCACAACTCCCTTTAAAATTTCTCATCTTGAAAGGGGATTACCTAACAAAACGAATGGTCTCTCTAACTTTTTTAATTAAACTTTCTATTTCTTTCAGCCCATCAACAACAATTAAATTGATTATATGAGCAATACATCCCATATGTAGGAACTTGCATTTCATAATAGAACAACCCCAATTGGCAATCTTTTCTTTCAAATACATAGTAGTGACATTGTTAGAACCTGCATTGTCTAACGTGGCAGTGAACACCCTATCAATTCCTCACTCAAGCAAACATTTTTCAATTTCTATTCCAATCTCTCTCCCCTTATGACCAGAAATTGGAATGAAATTTAAAATACTCTTGTTTAATTTCCAATTATCATCTATAAAATGTGCTGTAATGCACGTAATTGATCCTTTGAATGGAAGTCCAAGTATCTACAGTGAGGCAAGCCATTTGTTTTTTATTCATTAGACAATCCTTGAATTTAATCTTCTCATCCATGTAAATTCCAAAACAATCACAGGACACAGTCCATCTAGAAGAAATCTTAAATCTAGGTTGAGCAACAGACATTAACCACTTAAACCCTATACCCTCAACAAATTTGAAAAGTAACCCATTAGTAATGATCTAAGAAGCACTGATACGGGTGCGTATATTGGATGCGATATAATGGATACAAATTTTTAAAATTTTAGGATACGAGTGCGGGAATATATATATAATTATGTATTTTGATATATTTGCATATTTATATGTGTAGTAAAAAAGTTAACAAATAAAATGTGCACAATAATTTAAAAATGTCATAAATGAAAAAAGAAATAAGTGTTATAAATTCCAATTTAAATTAATCCTCATTTCCATCAACATTACTAGAATTTCCTATGAGTTCTTGCTCCAAATTTGGTTCATCTAGAGATAAATTTGCAACTTCAAGGCCTTCAACACCATCAAATGGCTACCAACTATCTCCATTGAGATCCCACATTCTACTTTGTCCACAAGAATATTTTTCACTCTTTCTTGATATAAGACAAAGATTTGTATGAACATAATCTAGATCTTCTACTCTTTTTGGAGTTATCTTGTTCCTTTTCATAGAGTGAATAAAAGAATAACTGCTCCAATTTTTTTCACAAGATGATGAGCTTGAAGAATAGGGGTGAAAGAACCATAATTTAGCCACCACTCTTTAGGCTCTAGATTCCACCTATCTTGTAAGGAATCAAATAACGAATATAACTCTGAAGATCCACAAAACTTTGAAAACTCTTGAAGAACCAACTTTCTCTCTTTAAGGTCATTGAAGTACCTCTTGAGGCACTTTGTCCTCTCGTTTGATATTTCAACATCTTTATACGGAGGAACTCTATTTGTTACACCATTAATCCATTGAGAAGTATAATACCTATAGAATATGAAAATAATAATCATAATAACATTAATGAGACTTGTTTGTTGGAAATTAAAATATAATAATTTCAATGAATAACTTACATGAGTAGTTTTGCTTACCTAGGATTCAATGAATGCGCAAGACAATGAAGGGATGTGCAGTTCCTTGTCCAACGATCAATAATGTTTCCATAAACAACTTCATAAAACCTTGAATACTAAGAAAGCAATTTCTTCTCATGATTGTAAATTGATTCTTTCTCTTCTACTAGCATTGAGTCCAACCTTTCATAAATCAAATGAAGTGTAGGTTTATCTGTATTAGTAAACCTAAATATATCATAAATTGGTCTAGTGAAAGAGAGTATATAATCAATCTTGTCCCACCAATAGTCATCAAGAATTAAGTCTTTAATTGTAATTGCCTTTCCAACATCATTTTCTTTATTAGTATTCCATATTTCACTAATGACCATTGTACGAAGAAAAGTTTTGATGAGTCTAAGTCTCTTGAGCATCACACTTGTAGAAGCAAATCTAGTTTCAGCTATGGCAAGTAATTTTAATGACACAAATTCATTAAAAATAGCTAATCTCATAGAATAATTCATGATAAAAGTTCTAATAAACATTGCATCATCCCTAACTTGAGTAATCCAATGAAATTCTTCATAAATAATTTCATTTGCCTCCGTGTGTTTTTCTACCATATATTCTTCAAGGCTAGATTAAGTGTATGCACAATACATGATGTCCAAAAAACATGAGAATAGTCAGCTTCAATAAGTTTACCTACAACTTTACAAACAGTTGCATTATCAGTGATTATTTGAACCACATTTTGAGGCTTAACTTCTTCTATTACTTGACACATCAAGTTAGCTATATAAAATTTGTCTTTATATTCTTTAAACCTATCAATTGCCTTATGAAATATAGGACCCCCATTAGATATAGCCATATAATTAATTAATGGCTTTCATTGTACATCTGTCCAACCATCTGTAACTATACTTATCTCTTTCTCAGTCCAAGTCCCTTTCATAGGCTTTAATAACCTCTCAACATTGGCCCTTTCTTTTTGCAATAAAGCGCCTCGCAATGCATTATAACTAGGAGGTTTATATCTAGGTATTACATTATTTGCAGCATATTGAATACGCTAATAAAATATGGATTGCGTGCCAAATGAAAAGACAAACCTCCAGTATAAAACATTTTAGCAATTTCAGCATGCAATTTCTCTCTAGCTCCTTGTTTAAAGGCTCTTTCCAATGCACTTGATGCTCTCCTCTTTCCTTGATTATATTCATTTTCAATAGGAATTGGGTCTCTTTGATTTAAAGAAGACATACCCTCAGCTGGGGAAGGTAATGACACTTGTTTGGGTTTTGTTCTAATGTCAGTCTCATCTTGCATTTGCATTTCATTTAAACAATCAATATCAACCTTTGAGCATATAGCAATTCCTTTACCAAGTAGCCTTAACAAATACCACTTAACTCTAGAATAAGACCCAATAAATTCATGGTTGCAATAATTACACTTCCAATATTTATTTCCACCTAGATTTAAATTTTCTCTCTCTTTGTTTCTATTTACTAAAGTAATGTAAGCCCATAAAGGAGTTCCCTCTTTTTGTAGTTCATTAGTAGAAGAATATCAAGTAGAATTGTTACTACTTGCACTACCTCCTGAACTATTATTACCAGAATTCATGTACATTATTTAAATTGGACAACTCTGACCAATATTCGACAATATCCATGTAAATCAATTTTTAAATAAATATATATGTGATATAATACAACTTAACAAGATTCTAATATTACATATATTTCAAATTTAGCATCAGCTATTGAAAGTAGTGCATACAAACGTAATTATTCACTTTGAACAAATGTGAGGACAAGCCTAAACATAGGTGTAGGCTACACCAAAAAAAAGATGAAGTGACAATAAAATATTCAATAGCTACTTTTCCAAAAAAGACAGAAAAGAAAAGGTATTTGACAGCTTTGATGCAAATATGTACGGTGTGAAGAAGAGAAATGATGGTTTACAGTTTACACCTCACGAAGCCAAAAAAAACATTGTTTATAGTATATTATATTATATGGAAACTCATCTTTTCAATATTCCTAAATCCCATTGGATAGAAAAGCAGCATACACAAACCCCAAAGTATTTTAGTCAAAAAAGATATCAATTACCAAAAAGAGAGACGAGAGGCTGAGTCAATGAAGGAGAACAGTGAAGCAAAACCACCGGAATCGTGAACTAACCACAGAAAGTTGGCAACTCAGATATGGCAACGTCACACACCAAAGAGAGATTTGAAGATGATCCCTGTGACTCTCTCCTCTTCTTAATAAGGATTCAATATTGGAAGAAAGGGGGGGAAATAGGGAAAAACAATGCATTCCATATCTTTGTGTTTTGGTGCATATCAAAATCGTTCAGATGCTTATCTCTACGTTTTAGTACGTATCCTTGCGTATTTGTGCATTTTGGTGCAGTTGTATCCATACAGTACGTGTGTCCGTACCAAATATGTGTCATGTGCGGGTGTGTTTCCCATTTTGCCACATTCGTACTTCCTAGGTAATGATCATGCATGCTAAGGCTTTCCTAGTGGCTTCTTGATCAAATTTTCAACTAGTAAGAACTACATCATCATGTGTAGTAAAATTCAAGTGTGATTGTCTAGGTTCTTTGGGAGGAAGTCGTTTCTTATAGACAGCCATATGGTTTTTCTATGAAGTCGTGCCATTCTTTTTTGAATCACAATGAAATTTTCTTTCATAGTAATTGCACTTACCTTTAACTTCATTTTTCTAATTGACAAATTTTGTGAAATGATTCAAACTTTAGATCTTGGTTGCATGAGTTTTCTTTTCCCTTTTTGAGATGAAGCCTCACTCGATGCTTGAGCTTGAGGTTGAGTGCTCTCAACAGCATCTCCAATAACCATTAATGGCACCCAGAATTTCACCATGGCATGACACCTAATACCATAAATTAAACACAAATATGTGAACATATAAATAAAACAACATATTTAATTTCTAGGTTAACGACATATGCTAGATTTAAATAACAAAGTATAGTGATTCATTTTGTTCTAAATTAATTAGCATATAGAAAAATGTAAAGATCACAAAGTCTTCTATAAATTATAAAGAGAAAAAACAAAATAAAAAAGCAAGGAAATAAATAACTGTTAATGTTCTTGGTCATTACTGAAGTGTTCTTTCTTAAAGAGCCTGTGATGGAGAAGATAAATGAGTGAAGATGATAAGTTGCTAAATTGTGATAATCAAGACCTAGATGGATACTATGTTAGTTTCAAATACAGTGGTAAGCAACAATAAAATATGTGAGTTTGCATCTATGAAAAACAATAAAATGAGTGAAGGGCCAAAATTGTTTTATAACTTTTACTATTTTAACTTCAAAATGTTCTGTAAGGACTAAGGCCTTTATCTTAGCATGTGAAATAATAAGTTGCTAGTTGGTTAGTTCTTATGGCGGCTGGTTTCACTTATTGATGGTGACTAATTTAACAAAATGTATTCTTGTTCAAGCTCTTTTGAATGAGATGTAGGTATGCCAAAATACGAAGAATCGTAGGTCATACATATGGAGCGTGACCAACCAATAGCAATAAGTAAAAATGAGAGGTTATACGCACTAAAAATGCTGAGAGATTTCTGAATGCTTTACCTTTCTGAAAGGGAGGTCTCCAGTCTCTTCAAGCTCGCCTCACAAGCTGTCGTGCCAAGACCGAGATGCAGAGAAGAGCGAGATTGGAGCTGCCGAGCTAGCATGCCAACTGCCAACACCGCGATGCAGAGAGTGAAACAGGAAAGGGAATCTAGGAACGAGAAGGAGACTCGAGGGAGGGAGCAACGAGACAGGAGATGGAGTTGAGACTCGAGGGAGGGAGACGTGGCCACACCCACACACACTATTTCCTGATTTAAGGTTTGACTACGGAGAACTCAGAGGCCACGTCTTGAGTCAAGTAGCAGTGGGGGGTGAGGGTGAGGACTTCAAGACCAAATCAGACTTTAGATTTAGAGCACTAGAGCAAAGGGACTGACAGGGGGGTGTGGTGTGCTGAAGATGAAGGATTGGGCTTGGAGTGTTAGATTGGGGCAAAGGAAGGATCAGGCTCGAAAGCTTACCTTATATTTATATTTATATATATATATATTTATATATTTTTCTTTTCAGCCGGTTCGGTCAATTTGGTTTTCTAACCCTTAAAACCTAATTGAACCAAAATTATCGATTGTGCACCGAAAATCAAAATAACCGAGGTGAAAATTAAGTTTGGTTCGGTTCGCTTCGTTTAGGTTCGATTTTGCTCACCATACTTCCAGGGTCAGCAAATCCAAAACTAACCGTATCTGTCACTGTCTTACGAATTCAAAGCCGAAGCTGGAAGTATGCTGTCATTTCCTTTCCTTTGACACAATTCTCCTGATATCTCAGGTGAAGTTGCAGAACCGACCAATTTCGGCTACCTCTCGGCCGACAAATCCATCGTTTCTGGCAACTTCCAGATCCAATCCGCGCTTCCGCCATGAATCAAGAGTAGTAGGTCCCTCTGTATGTCCGGTTGTCTTTCTTTGCATGTTAATTTTGAATGTGCTTTGGATTTGTGGGAGCCATTGAATTCTATTCAGTCTTCGGAAATTTTTATTCATTTATCTGGCTTTTCGTTGTTCTTCTTCAAAAGGATAAATGCGGTGGTTGCTAATTGGTGCAAGTTTGCTGGTTTTTATGATCAAACGAGTTCTTATGTAATCCTAGATTCGGCAGTTTTCTGGAGTCGGATCCAATTGGTTAAATAGAAATATAATAGTGATTTTGATTTTGCTTAATTGACTTTGAAGCTGCAGAGTCACGTTGAAATTGTCCCTATGGATTTCATGTACACGCTGTAACGTGCTTATCTATTTTGTCTCCATGCCTAAGATCTAATATTCCTATTCTTATTTAACTAAAAACTCATCTGCCATTTTCTTTGATTCAATTAAAACAGTAAAACACAACTCATAAAATAGATTTATGGGTTGGCTGTAAACTGTAGAAATCCTTATCTATGCTTAATGTAAAAATTAGGGGAGTTTAGGAAAATGTGGATCCATCTAAAATCTCTTATTAATTTTAATTTTTATATTATGATTTATTTGTATGAGTTTTAACGTGGTGATGTCATAACTCTTGTTTCTTGTGAAACAAAGTTCTCTTAAAGCTTTATGTGACCGACACAAAGCAGAACAGAGTAGGTAGTTATGGGAAATTTGAAATGATAGAATCCATTTGGCTGATATATATCATTTCTGTATTACAAACATATGTGGAAGCATTAGTTTTTCATTATGAAATAACTTTGTGGACTGGACTCTTTTTGCCCATGTAGGCTAATCAATGAAAAGGACAGATATTTGGCTATAATAATAATAAAAAAAAAAGGACAGATAGATTCAGTTACACTTAATATAGTGATTTAAGAATTGATATATAATAGTTTGAATAACTGATATATAATCATTTGGTTTAAGAACTTCTTGTTGTAATATATATTTACTTCTGAAGATGAATGGTTCATGTCTAAAAATGAGTTAGCTTTGACATCTTAAGCTAAGATTATATGATTGATCCACGTTCTACTTAAAGTAAAATCAGTGAACAGTGACACATTTCTGGCCTGTGACAGTGACTATTTGTTCAAGCTGCTTCTAATTGGGGACTCTTGTGTTCGCAAATCCTGTCTTCTTCTGAGATTTGCGGTAGGCTTGTGCATTTGATGTTAATTATTATATGTGATTGATCCACGTTTTGCTTGCACATCTCATGAATTAACGGTATTACAATCAAGTTACTGTTTTAATGCAGTAAAAGTGCAATGTTTCTGAAAAAAGAGGTTGCATGATTTTATTGTGTCCTTTTAATTGATTTTAAGAGTTCTGTAAACTGAAGGAATATTGGATTGACTTAGTCTGCCTTTGGAATGTGTTCCCTCTTTATCTCACTAATTATCTCACTTTGTACAACTACAAATAAATATACATGCACACACACTTGGATGCACCTTTATTGTTCTGGTGGCTTGCAGTATGATGTGCCACTATTCTTGAATATCAGGGACGGATCCAAGATTAAGTTAATTTGGGGATGGGGGAAATTCGAAAATAAGTAATCCAATAAAAAGTTGTTGAGTGTGTGTTTGTGTGTGTGTGTGTGTGTAAACATGTTTTTGTGTAATTTATCAAAGCTAAGTGATACATTCTTTCATGTCATAAAATTCATCAGGTAATTTGCAGTTTGCATGAAAGTCATTGTCCAACTTATTCTTAATCTTCTTGAATGATGTTTATAATTGAAAATAAAGTTTCACTTATTACATTTGACAAAGTACATATAAAGGTGAAAGATAAATAACTTCATTTGTAAGAAAAAATAATTTATTTCCTTTTTTCTTTGTTAGCTATGAAAGCATAAAATGTATGATACATAAATTTAAATACATAAGAACGTATGATGAAAAGTATTGAGAGAGAGAGAGAGATTATGTAATGGTGTCTCTTATTAAAAATAAAGGCTCAAAGCAAATGCTACCTCATGAAAAATTACATATAAAAATAAAAATAAAAAATAAAAAATAAAAAACATTAGGACAAATAAATGTATGGAAACATATGATAAATCTGTAGGCCAATTTGACAGGACAAACAAAAACAATGAAACACTTATTTATGCAGAGGTTATGAATAAGAGGTGAATTAGGATTAGAAATGTGATTAAATTTTGATGTGGAAATACAGAATAATATTTTGGACTACATGAATTTGTGGTTGTGTGTGATATTTAAACCATTTAGGCATCAGACAAGATACCCTGATGGAGAGGAAACCTGTTTGTGATTGCATTGAGAATATTGGTGATGATGACCCAGGAGTTGATGTCTTGTAGTTGTTTTCATACCATGATTGTACACTTAGTTGCTGTGTTTCTTGTTGTTTATGGAGTTCTTTTAGGCGTGACTAGTCAGTGTAGTCAAAGGTACTCCAAGTGCACACCTATGAATTAATGCAAGACATCAGAATGGATTGATGTTTCAGGCCCTTTCCATTGAGTTAGGTGTTTGCTTTTGCTACCTGATTGAGTGCTATTGTGCTGATGCTAGCACCCGAGCTAACTCATCAGGGTGTTGCCAAAGTTGTGGTCAAAGTCTATTTTCCTATGCAGAAATTGCAAGAATCATGTGGCTTTGATGATTCTGAAGATTTTAATTTCTGAGAACTTGAATTGGGTTCAAATCTCTCACAAGGTTCTGTAGCTATCCAAAGTTACATGATTTAGGGTAGGACAGTAATTTAGGAATAGCTGCTGAGGAAGCAGTAGTGGTAGTGTGCATCACTGTATGGAGAAAGAGAATGTTTGTTAGAGCTGGAAATGTCTCTGAGTAAGTCCTGGCACCCAAGCAAAAAATTTTTTGTGTAGAAAAGTTATTCCTGTATCAAACATTATTCAATAAAGGCCCATGTCTAACTATTGTACTTGTAGGGTATGGTTTTTTAACCTTTGCCCTTCGTGTGAAACTACATTTTTGCTGGAATTGGTGTAGGCATTTGGAACTTCTTAAATGTTTTTGTTGAACTCGTTTGGCATATAAAAATCTGATTTGGGTTGCTATTCATTTATGCATAATTTATGATTCCTTTTTCCCCTTGTTATTGTTTTAATAAATTCCTTTATTTTTCTGGCTAGTTTGAATTTGAACCAAAACCTATTCTTATTAGAAAAACTCTGTGCTTGCCTGTTCCTTCAGTTATCATGTTTTATCTTCTACTTACTGAGTTCACGGATCACTTTGTCATCTATCTATCTATTTATTTATTTTTACGAATTGTAAGCTATGTTTACACATCTTAAGTCTAGAGCAGAAGGGTAGCTAGTATGAGCCAGTGGGTGAGTCTGTTGAGTATGAGTAGTTATTGTCCTTTGTACCAGTGAGTGGTCTGCATGTAATTCATAGATATGTGAATGAAGAATTTGATTTAAGGGATCCAAACTGTTTTTTGTAAGTTATATTTGTATATCTTATTGCTTCTGATTGATGGATATTTGCATTAGCATTTAGGTATAGACGATACTCTAGTAAGCATTAATGTGCAGTTTGATTCACATGCAGGTATTTGTTGACTGTCATGCTGGAAGTTAAAAACTGTTTATGATCTTTGGCCACACACAACCTTTATATTCGGTTGAAAACTTAGCTAACCCTCATTTGAGAATCCAAACCCTACCTCAGTGGGGCTCTGCATCAAATATATCTGATTTACTTTGTTTCCCTCAGTCATTTTCAGCTTCTGTCATGGGAGAACAGAAGCTAAGTCTCAAAGAAGTTCAAAATTCTTATAGCCCCAAAATGACTCTCTGGTGGTTCTTTCTTGTAGCTGCCTGCATGAAAGTTCTTCTTTTTCCATCCTATCGCAGCACAGACTTTGAGGTTCACCGCAACTGGCTGGCTTTGACTCATTCTCTTCCAGTCTCTCAGTGGTACTTTGATGAGACAAGTCCATGGACTCTTGACTATCCACCATTTTTTGCCTACTTTGAACGCTTTCTATCTATTTTTGCTTACCTTGTTGACCGGCAAATAGTGCATCTTCAGGAGGGGCTGAATTATTGCTCAAACACGGTGGTTTATTTTCAAAGATCTACTGTAATGTTTTCTGATTTGTCTCTTCTCTTTGGGGTTTATAGAATGACTAAGAATCTGGATTCAAGAAGGAAAAAGTTGATCTATTCATTGGTTATTTGGTCACCAATGCTATTTATAGTGGACCACATGCATTTTCAGTACAATGGATTTCTCATTGGGATTTTGTTGATTTCACTTTCATATTTGGAGAAGGGGAGGGATGTGTTGGGGGGCTTTGTTTTTGCTGTTCTGCTGTGCTTCAAGCATTTATTTCTAGTGGCAGCACCAGTCTATTTCATTTATTTGTTGAGGCACTACTGCTTGGGTGGAATGCTTAAAGGCATCAGTCGGTTTTTGATTCTGGGAGCTGTGGTTGCAGCTGTCCTTGCAGCAGCATTTGGGCCATTTATCTACCTTGGGCAGGTAAATACAACTTCTACATCTTGAATTCATCTTTGGTGATTTTGTAGCCCACATAAATCCTTGCATTGATTAATTCAGGACTATTGACAATTGTTGGAATAATATTTAGAGAAGTTTTTGGTGAACTACAGATCTTTGTGGAATTTTAATCATAGATTAATGTAATGTAATTTAATTGATACAGACAAGAGAAGTAGAGACTCGAGGATTGTTGGCCTAGTGAAGAGTTTTTCATTTGTAATAATTTTCTGCAATAAAGAGTTATTTATGAACAAAAGGGAAAGAAATTAAAAGTTGGCTTGAATTTTGGTCAATGTCAGAGTCTGATTGTGTTCACCTTGGAATTTTTTTTTTTTTACCAAATAGAATCTCATATAAGGCATTGATCGGGAAATCCTGCAAGTATACAAGGTCGATCACAGTAATAAAAAGTCTCTGGAGTATTCCAGAGGTCGAACCCAAGGGAGGTGGTAAATTTATAGTCCAAACTTTTAATCCCAAAAATTAATTGATAATCAAATTGATAATTCAAATTAAAAAGATAAAAAAAACTAGGAAATAAAATGATGTCTGAGTTTTGATTCAGTTCTAGAAGCGTCAAGGGATCAGGTTTCACCTTATGAGATAATTAAATTTTATTTCTTAGTTAGACTCTATATAATTATAGTAACTGTTGTTTCTAAAGCGTCTTAATTATCTCTCGGTCAATTAGTCCTAATTTAATCAGGATTCAATTCGCTCTCGCGCAACTAAATTTTCTAATTAAACCTTAAAAACTACAACATATATCACCATGAATTCCTAATTCTATCTCTAGATTCGTTATTCATGTTTATCTCTCTAAATCTAGGTTCACTCTTCACCTCTCAGTCTATCAAGTTTACCCATTAATTAGATTCTATGGTGATCAAGCATAAAATCCACGTGAACGAACAAAAGAGATAAATATAATAAAAAGATAAATTAAATATAACTTGAAGAACAAATCAAAGAGTCTTAACTAGAAAAACAAATCAAATCAATCCCAATCAGGCTACATCCCTACCCCTGACTGGGAAATTTAGCTACTCATGGAAATAGAAATCAAATCAAAACTAAAATCCCAAATCATTGTGAAAATAATAAGAAAACAGATTTATATTAGAGAAGAATAAGTCTATCACTAATACTCCCCAAAGCCCCTTGTTCTTTCTTTATAAGATGCTCCTAGTTGCTCTCAGATGCGTTTTGAACAGTGTTCTCTGACTTCTAAGTGCGTTTCTGAATCCCCCGTTGTGTTTCTATCGTGTCTTCTTATATAGAAAAATTTTATAAGCCCATAAAAGCCCAAATTATCATGGAAACACGTCAAAAATGTGTTTCTACGGACCCCTGTTGCATGACCCGGTGCCGGGTAACCATAAAATCAATTAATACGGCGCTGGGTGCTTCCAAAATGAAGAAAAACGTCAAAATTCGCGTTGACCCAGCGCCGGATGGGTTTGACCCAGCGCCGGGTGGGTTCTGTTGTACGAACCTGCACCTCTCAGCTTCATAACGTCATCAGCTCGTGTTGACATTTTGAGTTCGATTTTCATTATGATAACGTTGGAATTTGGGAAAACTCAAAACATGAAAGTTGTAGATCAATGTTTTAGCTTTCCAACGCATCTTAAATCACCTCAATCGGAGTTCATATGTGAGAGTTATGATCAAAATACCGAAGGGTGTCGAAACTTTTCAGCATGAACGATTTGTAACGTTTTTGATCCAAATGCTTTCAAATGAGCCTATAACGTTATGAAATACAAAAATATGTCAAATCATGCTAAAATATCAATATAAACATATTTAGATATAATTTAAAACTTAAATGTGGGTATTTTATATGTATAAAATGGACACATCGGGCATTGTATGAAAGAAGCAGTTTGTGTTTGGCAAAATCTTTTGATATGCACTTTTATCAATAGTCCTTGATTATTTTCATTGTCAGACCTTTTGATGATTTGTTAATGAGACTATTTACCATCAATTCTCTCTCCCTCCTTCTTCTCTTTTCTCCCTTTACCTCCCTTGTTCTCCCTGTTTCTCTTTCTCTTCTCCCTTTTCCCCCTTTGTTCTACATTATATGGTGGTGTGTGTTTTTCCTACTCTTCAAGCCAGCTTTCAAGTAAAGAGGTGCATTAGATATATTGTTAAACCATTCATGTGTCTTCACTTAATAGTTTAAGCTTTGAAGTTGAAGCTTGAAAATGTTTTGGATCCTTGGTATAGCCATGGAAATATTATATGAAGATTTTTTTTCCTGTGTGAAAGGTTTAATCTTTTGCAACATGCCCTTCCAAATCAGAGAGTGAGTTTGGGTGGAGTCCTGAATAACTTTTATTTTTCTCCAAAGTAGTTTGACTATTACGTCTGTTTAAAAGTTATATTTCTTCATGATGGGGATTTCTTATGTCCTTTTAGGCCTCCATCGAAGATAATTGTTGCTTAACAAAATAGTAATTTATGGTTTTTTTTTTTGGACCGTTGTATTATGTTTAATAAAAAGCCAAGGTCCACTAAATAAAAGCTTGATATTAGAATAAAGAGCCTAGCTCATGTAGAGCAGGGGATGAAGAGGGGAGGGGAATAAAGAATGGAGGGAGAAGACAGAATAGAGTAGAGAGTGGAGAGCAAATAGCTTGTATCAATTTCAATTCTTGAAAAGGTCTATGACGAGAATATCCCTATGGCTATTTATAGAGCCTCAAGTATAATTATTAAGATAATAATAACTTAAATCTAAATAAAATAAGATAAAACCTCATTTAAATTTCAAGTAAAAGAAAGCATAAAATAGGAAGTAATCTAAGAAAGCCTATTAGGAAACAAAATAAACTCATAAAAATAAACTACTAAAATATTAAATAAATCTGTCCTAATTTCCCATCACTAGCTTCAGCTGCTATCTTGGAAATTAGAATTTTATGAAAATACCACTAGCTTTACATGCTATTGAAACGGTTTTGGAGTAGCTGAAGCTTAAGTGTTGTCGAAACGTGGATAATCTAGTTTTACTTCTGCCAATCAAATAGCCAGACATCAGAATTATTTTATTGTTTTCTTGGTATTATGTTGGTTCTTTATATTTTAGTTTTTTTTTCATTTCTCTTCAGTTTTGATTTTATAGGGCAAGTAACAAAATTTAGGTTTCCAAAGATGCATGTTACTCTGACCTGGACCATTTACTGATATTCTTTGGAAGTTTACCAAGATCACTTCTCTTTCTCACATGCACATTAAGATGCCTACAAATGAAAACAGGTAAAAAAAGAAAAAAAGGATGTGTACGAGGCTTAGTCTTGCGAGTTTTAGCTCATACTATCAGGAATGAAAGTGGAATATTGCTGTATGTTTTCTGTTCTAATCATTGACAAGTAACAGGGTACTGATTTCTAAGTGGAAAGGTAAATTCTCAAACACAAATGGAGATGGTCTAGGGGCTTTTTAAACTCATTAAGATAATCAATTCCGTGAACTAGAAAAAGCAGCAACCAAAAAGTCTAAAATAAACAAGGCTCTTTAACTATTGAAGGCAAGCTTCTTCAATTGATACTATGCATTATTACTTGACTTTGCAAGAATTCTGCTGTTATTTTTGCTGTTTGTCAATTGCAAATAAACAGCTTTCTAACCTAAGTGAGGCTGACTGTATTTGCTTTGCTTAACTCTGCGTAGATAAGTTTGTACTTACTTCTCTCAGCCCACTTACATGTACAATTTTTCCTCCTTTGGTTTCCCTAATGATTATTCAGATGTTAAATTGCAGATAGATCAAGTCTTCCGCAGACTCTTTCCATTTGGCAGGGGGCTTTGCCATGCATTCTGGGCACCCAATTTTTGGGTATTTTATATCATATTAGACAAAGGGCTTGCTTTCATGCTAAGAAAACTTGGGTTCAATATCCCAATACCAGCAGCTTCATTCACAGGGGGGCTTGTAGGGGATTCCTCACCATTTTCTGTATTACCTCGGGTATGTTCTACATGAATAAAATTTTTCTGCAATCCAGGAAAAAATGTAAAAATGTATATATGGCGTCATCTTCAGTTAGTTGATTATGTGCTTGCATCAAAACAGATTATTGATTTTAGTTGCTATGTACTTGCTTTCCTTTGTTATTTAGGGCTGGGACTGGGGGTGGATAGGGGGAGGCAAGGTAAAGGTAGAGATGACAAAGAATTCTCCAAATAAATAACTAGCTCAAGTTCTGTCAATCAACCAAAACAAATAAAATAAGCAATGAAATTCTCCAATAAATAGAATTTTCACCCAAAAAAAGAAAAATAATTCTCCAAATTTCTTAATGAAGAGCTTTTGAATCTTGTCTTGAAGGTTAGTTCTTGTAGTAAAAGTTGAAATATCATCTGAATTTTTTAAATTATTAGGATTAGCTTAAAAAAAAAAAGGGTCAACCCACAGGTTATGTAGGTTGGGCCACTTAACCATGGTCAACATGATCACACACACACACACAAGCAGATAGAATCTAATCCTAACCCACCAGTGGTTTGAGCCATTCTTGCAGCTCTATTGCAGTGATTCTTTATGCTTAGAATTATCCATCTTCTCCCAGTGAACTGAGGGATTGAAAAACTAATAAGCATGTGGACTATGTAGTAAATTGATTCAATTATCTTAGATCATTTTGGCCATAGACATCATGATCATACATATAAAAACCAGCACTAGATGGTTACTTAACATCAGCATTAGACCAACTTTACATGCAATGTCTGCAAACATTAAGATGATTTGATGGGTTGGAATTGGTTGAAGAATATTTGATATTAGCTTCTGCATTGTCTACAATACGTTCTAGTCATTTAGACTTTCTAAATGGTGTAGCTCCATTGACATTATTGGCTGATGACTGGTGGTTTTGCATATACGTGTTATAAGAGATGGTTATGTTATTCTGATGAGTGTAGCTATGCTTTAAAATTATTCAATTTTGAGTATCATTGAATACTTGAAGTATTCATTTTTTTGGTTAACCAATCTGACCAATCTGCAGGTTACCCCCTTGTTAACCTTTACAATGGTTCTACTTGCTTTATCTCCTTGTCTTATCAAGGCTTGGAAGAAACCCCAGCAGCAGATGATCACTAGATGGATAGCCTATGCTTACACTTGTGGTTTTGTTTTTGGGTGGCATGTCCATGAGAAGGCATCACTCCATTTTATCATACCCCTTGCTTTTGTTGCAGTGCAAACTCTGGATGATGCTAGGCATTACTTTTTGCTGTCAATAGGTATGCTTCTTTATGTTCATTTATTTCCTAGCTTTTGAAGTCCTCTCCCCCCACTTCTCCCCCCCCCCCCACCAGCCACAATGTTTGCTGCTCAATCCCGACACCACAGGAGAGAATATGGGAAATCAAATTCAAATGAAAAATAATAAACCTATATCCTAAAAAATAGGAAGAGCAGTAACTGAGATTATTGAATAATTAGAACACTAGTGGGCTACTATATTTGGGCTTCATTAACTAAAGTAATTGCTTTCACTCCCCCTTAAGCTGCAGAATATATGTTCAACATTACCAACTTGCCATTTGAGAGCTAGAGGATGTGTGGAAAAGACCAATTAAATCCATGTCCACTTTCTCCTTTATGAAATGATAATCTATTTCCAGGTGCTTGGTTCTGTTACGGGTTTCTTTACCGTCCCTATTGTTGTCATGTAAAACCACATCCTCATAGGATCTTGCCCCTCCCATGCTTCATAGATTTGGGCTTTGCACAATGCTATGCAACCCAGGAAACATCTTGAGATAACTTTGTATTTTCCTGCTAATCTTGCAAGTTGTGCTGGTAGGTTTTCAACTTGCTATTTCTCCATCAGGGTAGATGACAAGAGGGTAAGCCAAGAAACGTCAATGCATTGCATTATTTACTTGTTTATGAATTTGCTAATTCCTATCAAATAATTGCGTTTACTTGGACAGAGCATAATTAGTTGACGGCCATGCAAAAATTGCTAGGCATATCATTTTGACCTGAATGCTTAGATCCTTTTTCTGAAATTGACATGGGTTATGTGTTTTGCGTGCAGTATCCTGCTATTCACTATTCCCACTACTATTTGAAGCACAGGAATATCCAATCAAAGTTCTGTTGCTCCTACTGCACTCCATTTTAATGTGGTCAGGTTTTTCAGCACAATTTTGTGATGATAGCGATACTGAAGCATCAAGAGCGCCTGCTGTTCATAAGAAGAAAAGAGATGATCATTTTGGATCTAAAGGTAGTTCAGGTGTAGCTTCAGAGAGAAGAATTTGTTTGATTGGTTGGATTGAGAAGAGTTATCTGGTAGGCCTTGTAGTTGTAGAAATTTGGGGGCAATTTTTACACCCTCTAATTCTGGGTGATAAGCTTCCCTTCCTACCTCTTATGTTAATATCTATATATTGTGCTTTTGGTATCATGTGCTCTTGGATTTGGCAGTTAAAATCCATAGTCAAGTCTCTCTGAAATTTTGTAAACTGGATTTTCTATAATTATGCACAATCTTGCATTTAGAGATAGGGTGAGGCAAGAAATTATGGTTGTGTATAGAGTTTACTTTCGTTGTTTACAATAATGTCCTTTCTTTTTATTTTACTCTAATTATATACAATCAATTTGTGATTGTAGAGGATTTAAATTAAGAATTTTTATGAACTTTTATAAGTTGGGAAGTTGGATTTCTTGAGTTTGATGAACTTCTTGTTTTTGAAATGATGGTTGATATTACTTTACCATTTGCTTTGAAAATGCATGTTATTGTGAAAAATTTAAACCGTGTGTATTTGTATTGGGTTGGAATTTTCTAGTTTATCAAAAATAAAAGGATTGAAATAGACAAATATGACTTGCAAATAATTTCCTCTAGCCCACTTTTAAATTGTTTACCAAACAATTGGACACGTTTACATGAAGTCTAAAATAATTTGTATTGTTGATGGCTTATAAATAGTACAATTTATTATATATTTTACATTTTATTATATAGATATATTAGGATAGTAAGGTAAATTTTAGGTGTGAAGCCTATTACTATTTTTGTTTGCTGGAGATGAAGGTGTGGCTTTGGTGGCAAAGATCAAGTCATCAATCAAGCGCTTAGCAGGTGCCATTTTTAACATTCTACACAATAAAATATAGAGGGAGCTTCTATCAAATCTTGTTAAGATGGAAGCAGACTTGAAGAAAAATAAGAGCAACCAAACTTGATTGCTGCAAACAACCCAAGAAGCAATTTTAGGGTCACATCTGGAATGGGAATGGAAGAGATGCTAGGATGATATGCTTTTGGTGAGAGGGATTAAAATACCATGGGAACGGTTGATTCCCTTGTACATGGAAATCAGTAAACCCATTAGACACCTACGGAATGAGAAGCTTGGAATGGGAATAGAAATTTTCAGACAAAACTACCCATAACTTAAACACCAAATTACCCCAACCTCTTCTTTGTCTCCATTTGACGTCGACATCAAACTCCTCTCAGCAAAGGCGACGGCAACTGCTCCATGGTCGACGGAAAGGGAGGAAACTTCTAACCTCCCTAATTAAATTCAATGGCGACATAAGCTTCTCCACCCACCAAGCCATCGTGGGTCTTCAATCTTCCATGTTGTGTGTCTATCTATCAAATCGACAATAAATTCTTGGTTGTGCATGGCGAGGTTCGTTCATGACAACGAGACATAGGTTTGTTCACAGCGTCTCCCTCTTCATTCTCCTTCACAGATCCATCGCAGGGCTGCCTGTTGTTGGCTTGTCTGTCTACCAGTTCGATCACATCTTTACCTAAATATGAAATCGGTGAAGATTTACTTCCATATTTGAAACAATTTTTTCTTTTTTTGAAATTGGCTTGTCCGTTTGTTGTTGATGAGAGATTTAGACGGAGGAAGGATGGGTGGCCGGTGAGAAAGATAGTGGTATTGGGCGTGGCCAACGATGAAGGAAGAGCGGAGGAGGGATGGTTCTTTTTAAATCAAGGACATTTGAGTCATTTTTCTTTTTTTTTTTTTGTCTCCCTTTTCTTATTTTCATCATTTTTCCTCACACATTAATCATATTTATCCTCCATCCTATTCCTATTTCTATTTCATAAAAAATTATTTTGTGTAACAAACAAGAACTAGAAGTAGTTGATATGGGGAAGTGTTGCCAAGGTCCATGAATTAGATGAGGGAAGGAAAGTTAATAAGGTGACATCAGTTTAGATTGTGGTATTTTAGAGCATCTATGAATGGATACTACGTTTTGCTATATATTTTTAGTTTATTCTCCCTGTAGTCTCATATACAGATCACATTTTAGAAATAATTATTAATTTTCTAATATAATATAATTTATTTTAGAGAATAATTGAAGATTTTTCCCAAAAAAATTGCCTTCATATAATTCTCTTCCATTATTTTACACTTTTTCTTAACTATTCAATTAAGATGTTATGAGTATTTTATGAGTTTAAATAAGGGAAATTTAAAAAAAAATTGATAATTTTTTAAAAAATTCAAACTATCAATTAATTTTAAAAATTTCCTTGTCTCTGTGAATTATTTAAAAATAAATTATGACTACATGGAGTATTATGCTATATTGAATTATTGATTAAGATTGGAATTGTAAAGTCAATCTTTTGAGTTTTGATGAATAAGTAGGTTCTCATTGGCGAAGAATAACTAGCTTGTGGGCAACTCATACATATTTTAATATATATTTCTTCTTTTTCAAAATATAAAAATTAAATAATTGTATTTCTAAAATCAAAAAAATAGTTACATATTATAAATATGTAAAAAAAAATTTCATAAATACCCTCCTTTAATTCTCCTTATAAATTAAAACTGTAAATATATTTCCTTCTCACTTAACTCTCTTCATAAAAGTAAGTCTAATTTAATTAAGAATAAAATTAAAAAAAAACACATTAATTAATAAGACAGCACTGTGCACTCATTTGTCTCACACATTAAAAAAATTTAAAAAAAGTGTCCTATGGATCGGAGGAGGGAGGATATATATAAAGATTAGTATTATTAATATTTATTTGTGTGTCCACGGTCCAGCAAAATCCAAAACTAACCGTATCTGTCACTAGTTCAAAGCCGCCGGACGAGGTCTCTTCGGCTCCTTATGTTGTCATTTCCTTTCCTTTGACATAATTCTCCTGACATCTCGAGGTGAAGTTGCAGAACCGACCAATTTCGGCGACGTCTCGGCCGACAAATCCATCGTTTCTGGCAACTTCAAGATCCAATCAGCTCTTCCGCCATGAATCAAGAGTAGTAGGTCCCTCTGTATGTCCGGTTGTCTTTCTTTGCATGTTAATTTTGAATGTGGGGGCCATTGAATTATATTTAGTTTTTGGAAATTTTTGTTTATTTATTGGTTTTCCGTTATTCTTCAAAAGGATAAATGCGGTGGTTGCTAATTGATGTATGTTTGCTGGTTTTTATGATCAAACGAGTTCTTATATAACCCTACATTTGCCAGTTTTCTGGAGTCAGATCCAATTGATTAAATAGAAATATTATAGTGATTTTGATTTTACTTAATTGATTTTGAAGCTGCGGAGTCATGTTGAAATTGTCCCTGTGGATTTCATATACACAGTGTAACTTGTTTATCTATTTTGGCTCGATGAGTAAGGTCAAATATTCCTATTCCTATTTAATTAAAAACTCATCTGCTATTTTCTCTGATTCTATTAAAACTGAAAAACACAACTCATAAAATAGATTTACGGGTTGAAGTGGCTGTAAACTGTAGAAATCCTTATCTATGCTTAATTTGAAAATTAGGGGAGTCTAGGAAAATCTGGATCCATCTAAAATTTCTTATTAATTTTAAATTTACGATCTTATGATTTATTTGTATGAGTTTTAACGTGGTGATGTCATAACTCTTTGTTTCTTGTGAAACAAAGTTATCTTTAAACTTTACGTGAGGACACAAAGCAGAACAGAGTAGGTAGTTATGGGAAATTTGAAAGGATAGAATCAATTTGGTTGATATACATCAGTTCTGTGTTACAAACTTATATTGAAGCATTGATTTTTCATTACGAAATAATTCCATAGACTGGACTTTTTAGCCCATGTAGGCCAATCAATGAAAAGGACGGATGGCCAGAAAAAATAAAATAAAATAAATAAAAGAAAGGTAAGGGCTGCTAGATTCAGTTACACTTTATATAGTGATTTAAGAATTGATATATAATCGTTTGATTTAAGAATTGATGTATAATCATTTGATTTAGAACTGGATGCTTTAATAAATATTTTACTTAATAAGATAAATGTTTTTTTTTTTTTAAAATGAGTTAGCTTTGACAGTTCTATTTGATCTCTTGTGCTAAGATTGTAAAGTTGATTCACGTTCCACTTAAAGTAAAATCCGTGAACAGTAACATGTTTCTGGCCTGTGACAGTGATTATTTGTTCAAGCTTCTTCTTATTGGAGACTCTGGTGTTGGCAAATCCTGTCTTCTTCTGAGATTTGCGGTAGGATATCTGTTGCATTTCATGTTAAATATTATATGTGACTGTATTATGTTTTGCTTGCACATCTTTTGTGAATTAATGGTATTACAACCAAGTTTCTGTTTTAAGTGCCCTGGTTTAATGTGGTAAAAGTGTGATGTTTCTGAAAAAAGAGGTTGCGTGATTTTATTATTTCCTTTGAATTGATTTCAAGAGTTCTGTCAACTGGAGTGTTGGATTGGCATACTCTGCTTTTGGAATGTGTTCCCTCTTTATCTCACTCATTATCTAACTGTACAACTGCAAATAAATATACGTGGACACACACTTGGATGCACCTTTATTGTTCTGGTGCTTGCAGTACTCTCTGCCACTGTTTTTGAATATCAGGGTGGGATCCAAGATTAAGTTTTTCTTTTTGGCCCGTGACCGGGGGGGGGGGGGGGGGGGGGGGGGGGAGGGGGCGGGGGATGAGAGATCTGAGAAAAAGTAATCTGTTCTTGCATTAAAATGTTGTTGAGAGTGTGTGTATGAACATATCTTTGTGTATGAGTGATACATTCCTTCATGTCATAAAATGGAATGATGTATCAGGCATTGCCCATTCAGTCAGGTGTTTGAATTTGCTGCCTGATTGAGTGCTACTGTGCTCATGCCAGCACCTGAGCTAGTTCATCAGGAAGTGCCAAAATCTGTTTACTATGCTGAAATTGTTGGAATCATGTGGTTTTGATGATTCTGAATATTTTATTTTCTGAGAACTTGAATTGAGTTTAAATCACTCATGCCGGGTCTGTAGCTAATAGCTATCCAAATTGAAAATAGCTTAATTTGTTTATGTTATTTAGGGTAGGATAGTAATTTAGAAATAGCTGATGAGGAAGCAGTAGTGGTAGTGTGCATCATGGTATGAAGAAAGAAAATGTTTGGTAAAGTTGGAAATGTCTGAGTAACAAACTCTGTCCTGGAACCCAAGCAAAAAGTTTTTTGTGTAGAAAAGTTATTCTTGCATCAAACATTATTGAATAAAGGCCCATGGCTTGTGTCCTTAAATTATTTTGCTGACTCATTGTAAGTTATATTACTTGCCTTTAGTGCTTATAATATTTCAATATTTTATTATGGATGGTTAGAACTCAACTTTTGTATCCTCTGCACTTGTGTGGTGATAGTTCAAATGGAAGGACTGAATATTCTAACTTTTTTTCTATTTGCCCTGCAGGATGATTCATATATTGAGAGTTATATTAGCACTATTGGAGTTGATTTTGTGAGTACATAGTTGCTTAGTGATAGCTTGAATTAATTGAAAACTGTGTCTGAAACTGACTATTGCAAGTTATCTTTTGCAGAAAATACGCACTGTGGAGCAGGATGGCAAGACCATTAAACTACAGATTGTATAAATCCAATGGCTTGTCTTTTAAATTTCAGATAATATATTTCTTAGAAGGCTTGATTTATCTGCTTTCAATCTTCGGTGGATGCATTCATGGAGGATATTATGTTTGTTTTCGATCTCTATTTTTAATTGGAGGGTAAAATACTTTCCCATTGTGAGAGTTCTGTATTCTGAAATAACGAGCTAACTTATGTGAAGCTAAAATATGATTGAAATACATTTAAGAATAATATAGATTTTGTTAATATAAAATATATAAAAAAATTAAATTCATTTAAATTTTATTTATTGTGTGATGAAAACCATAAATTTAGTTTATTCTAAATTTAGAAAATTGACTTAAATTACCCATTTAGTATGTGTTATATAAACAATAGATATAAGTGTAATTGTAGCTTTTCTTTTGATGAAGAGGAGTTAAGTAAAGCGTTCCTTTTGACTTAGAGTAGTGTAATTTAGTAATTCATTCCTACTTTTGAAACCTTGCTCTTAGAAACCGTCAGTGTTTGTACTTTATAGACTGTTGATTATTGATACCAAGTTTTTCAAGTTGATGTCGATGGAGTTTTTCTTACTTTGCTTGCTATGTTTTATTTATAGTGGGACACTGCAGGGCAAGAAAGATTCAGAACAATCACCAGTAGTTATTATCGTGGGGCACATGGGATCATTGTGAGTGGTATTTTGTTATGTAATTTTCTCTATCTGAAAGATTTATCTCTCTTCTGAGGTTCCCCAAGCATGTCTCAACTAACTGATTCCTCTGGTAGATTGTTTATGATGTGACAGACCAAGAGAGCTTTAATAATGTGAAGCAGTGGCTCAGTGAAATTGACCGCTATGCCAGTGACACTGTTAACAAACTTTTGGTTGGAAACAAGTCTGATCTTACGGCTAACAAAGTTGTCTCATATGAAACAGCTAAAGTATATCTTTGTCATATATATATATGTATATGTATGTATGTATGTATGTATCTAATTTTTTGTTCCCTCCCATTAGTTTCAAGAGTGTCCATGTTTTCTGTTGTGGGGTTTATAACTTTTATATTGTGTTCCCTTACCTTTGACCTCTACTCCCACCCTTCTATTTTACTTTATTTTTCTTTTGTAGGCATTGGCAGATGAAGTTGGTATTCCTTTTATGGAAACTAGTGCTAAAGATTCTACAAATGTGGAGCAGGCATTCATGGCCATGACTGCTGCAATTAAGGATAGGTATTCATTCCTTTCATGTTTAATGTTAGATATCAATTAAGGATAGGTATCCATTCCTTTCATGTTTAATATTAGATATTAAAGGAAACTGCTAATGTTCCTGGCAGCTTTTGATAAACTTATAAACCTTTTTGGTATAGAGTGAAATGAAATGGAAAGAAAGTTAGAATAGAAAAAGTAATTTTGTGAATGAGAAATGTCTTTTAAATTCTTGAATAAAAGAATAATAAAAAAAATGACAATTATTGTTCAGTAATGATTAAATGGATATAATAAATATTCTATGTGTGTGTGTGTGCATTATGCAATAAGAGAGAGGTTTCCTTCCCAAGGGTGCAACCAAAAGGGTTATTAGGAAGAAGCGCAGATATAAGTTAGATTATAGCTTCCAGAATAAAAGGACAATAAAAAGGAATGATTAATCCTTTATGCATTCAGCAGTTGGTCTTTGCAGATCTTGCTGGGATTAATATCCCCATTGTGTAGTTTTTCTTTTTAGTTTATGTCCTTGGGCTTTGCCCTCTTTGTTCATAAAAAATAAATAAATAAAATAGAGCTTTGCATATTTTTTTTTTGGTTCACATATTCTTTAAAACTAGCTGATTTAGTGTTGTCTGCAGCTCAAACTGGGAAAAGACATTGTAAATGAAGAGTTTGTAGACAAGAACCATGTATATTTATAGTGTCAAGATTTTACAAAATTGTTTACATCAATAGAGGGCATGGAAGTTTTTTGACAGGGACCAAGTTAAAATTTTGAGAATTACATGGACTTGATGTCAAGCTTTTAAACTATGGGGACATTTTTAGAGATTAAGTGAACTTTTGAGGATCAATGTAGTAATTTAACCATTATCTTTTACAGTCCAGGCAGAAGTTAGATTGTAACTTTCAGAATAAAAGATAAATCAGAAGAGCAAGAAATAAAAATAGAGCTTAGTAGATTTTACAAAAGTGTGTTTGTTGACGGCAATCTTGTGTATTCAAAGTGTGGAGATATCTTGATTTAAAAAAAAAAAAAGTATCAAGATATCATACGATTGTTTACGTGAATAGAATTTAGCGCATAAACGTTTTATGACAGGGACCAGTTAAAAAATTTGGGAATGGCAAGGACCCCACGACAAACTTGTTAAATACGGGGACAAAATTAGAAATTAAGTGAATTTTTTGGGATTAATACAGAAATTATTAAACCATTTTATTTTGCAGTACCATTATGATCCTGCATCTTATCTGAGTAACTTTCTCTTTCTGATGAATGTAGAATGGCAAGCCAACCAACTGCAAACAGTGGAAGGCCAGCAACGGTGCAGATTAAAGGACAGCCTGTTGCTGCACAGTCAGGTGGCTGCTGCTCTTAACCAAATGTTATTGTTCAGCTCAATTTGGTTAGGTTGGTTGTTTTTCTTTTTTGCATGTAAGTTTGTTTTGTAGCTAAATGGGTTTTGGATTCTTTCAATTGCTCAATTGTTCAAGTAAGGAAAGAAATAGAGACATAGGACCCACCTATCAGTGCGGGTCACATAAGAATACTACTTTATCTCTCTTTTCTCACTTGAGTATTTGAGCAATCGAGGGGATCCAAATCTGTAACGAAGTAGTGGACCATTCTCTGACTTTCTGGGGTGGATTTGGGAACTGGCCTAGATGATCATATTCTTTGAAAGTATATTCTTGTTGATGGTATGGTTTGTGCGAAGTATTCTTCTAATTAATCATAGTGCTATAGCTATATATTTCTGCTAGCATCTGTGCTTTTTATATTAGAGGTTGACATGTTTCTTTTCTGCAAAATATCTGCAGTCATGGTACTGCATAACTACTAGCACAGAACAAGAAGACTATAAACCAGTCAGGAAAAAAAAAAAGGATTAGGATCCCTCTGTATTTAATTAGTAAATGCACTATATTTAGAGAGAAATTAATTGATTTTTTTTTTTTTGGCATTATTCAGAGTATAGATAACGAATTGTACAGTTCATGCGTTGTGAATATTAGGACGAAAAATTAAGAGTAGGTAGAAAGCACCTTAGAAATGAATATACTGCCTCTGCACCTATTTATGAAGTATATTTTAGAATCTTTTGGCTATTCAAAATATAAGTCTCTTTATAATTTTTAAAAGTATTTTTTTTCAATTTTACCTAAAATATTGATGATGGAAAGTGAAATTAATAGAGATATAATTGTGATGGATTATAATTTAATGCCGATAATATTGGAGTGTTTTGGTAATTTTTTGAAATTTCAAGAATCCTAACTAAATATTTATCTAATTCTTTTAGTGTCTGTAAAGTAGTTAAAAATTACTCATAAATAAAAATAGATGAAGTAAGAAAATATTGAATATTGGTTTTCCCTTTGAATTTTACATGCGTTGCTTATGTAGCCATGTGATGCTCATAGGGAACATCGGTGTTTTTTTTTCGTTAATTCATGGAAAAACGTAACAGGAGAATAAAACAAAAATAAGAAAAAGTCCTATCTATGATGGAATCTCTCAAGTTCTCTGACGAGAACAAGCATACAAAAATTGTTTGAGGAAAAATGTAAAATAATAACTATTTGATAAATCATCTAATTAAATGATATTTTAGTATGAAACACTTTAAGAACAAGTCATTGATGATGAGGCAAAGCTTTAGTGTTGTAATAAAATATTATGTAATTACTCCTTCAGTCTTTTTTATTAAAATTTTTTAACTAAAATTACATAAATTAAAGTGGAAAGTAAAAATTAGTTAAAAGCAGTGAATTTTTAAAAAATTATTATAATATTTCTACAATAATTTTAATAAAAGTCATTGATCTATATTCTATATTAATGTTTGGAGAAATAAGTTAAAAATATCCCTTTATTCACGGTTATAAATTATTTTACATATAAAAAAAAACTTATAGAAGTAATTTAAATATTTGAATTTTGTAAAATTTATCATAACTTTCTAATATTACTTTAATTAAATTATAACCAATCATAATTATATTTGTTTAATATCTCTCCATTACAATTGTTTAATAAGAGGTAAATATAGAAATAATTATTTAATATGCACAAACTTACTTATATTTTATATATGTGAATCATTTGAGAACATAACTTATAATAAGAAATAAGGGAATAAATGACATTTTTTTATTTAAGTTTTTTTGATACGTTGTTCCATGAATTAACAAAAACAATCCTGATGTTCGATATGAATATTTTACATGGGCTAATACAAGCAAAGAATATTTTAAAGAAAAAAAATTTACTTTTCAATATTTAGAACTAAAACTATTTCATACAAAAAAAAAACTAAAACTATTTACATTAAAAATTTTCAATTTTGAAATCGTTTTGAAAGATTCTTTCACAAAACAACTTTTATTTAAAATTATTGAACTGTAATCTTTTACGCAGTTAAAATTTTTAGTCTAAAAAATTTTTAATATAAATATCATTAATTTATAAGGCATCATTTTAACTTTCCGCTTTCGAAAGTTGGGATAAGGTTGAATTTTAAGAATGAGTGGCTTAGGTAGATTTGGTTTTTCTAGCTTTTATTGTGTGCATGAACATTTTTGTTAACTTTGTCCCTTCAATTTCAATAATGAAACGGAAATAAACTTATTTAATTCATTTAAATTTAATATGATGATGATCATTCAATATTTTATTGGTATTGATTTTTCCTTGTACTTTTGGCATTGGGAAGAATCATTTAAAGTCGGAGATTGAAGTTTAAATTTCTTTTGTTATAAAAATTTATATTATTATTAACGTATTTTAGTTTTAAAATTTGGAAAGAAAATATTAGTAACGAATAATTTTACTAGTAACATTTTTTCCTAAAAAAGATTAAAAAATTTAAAACAACATCATGTTTTATCTCCTATCGCAATACTCTCTTGTTTGTGCAAGAAAATCACGAATACTACTGCATCAATTAGGCTTCTAGTAATAAATCTTATTATCTAATTTGCTTTGCATTGTGATGGAGTTTGAAGAATATACTATTATTATTATTATTATTATTATTATTATTATTATATTGATTCTGTTATCATCTTCATTCATATGATAAAAATAAATAATTAGGATTTTTAAATAAAAATATTTTATTAGATATTTAGATTATATTTTAGATTTAATTTAGTTTATTTAAAATTTATTAGGATTCATATTTTATCTCTCTTTTATTTATATGATTTAGTTATTTATATTATGATTTATGTTTTATTTATATTTAAGATATTTTGAAAAGATATATCTTATTTTAAGGAGTAGGATTATGATTTAAGCTCTATAAATAAGAACTTTAATACTCATTTATATGAATACTTTTTATTATTGATTTGAGTTATAATTTTAGTTATCTCTCATTCAAAATTCTTCATTTTTTCCCTCATCTGAGTTCAATTTTCTTATCTCTTTTCTGTCCAACTTCTCCTCTCCCTATCATCATCTTTTTCAACTAATTTACACTTTCCTATCAAATATGGCCCGTAAATATAAAGAAGGAAGACAAGGTTATTTTTAATCCTTTTTTTTTATTTTTGGATAAAATTTCTTGCTTCCCAATTTTTTGACTGAGCAGCAGAGAGCATGATCTCAGAAAGACGTGTCTTATTGCCTATATTTTTCGTTCCAAGTTGAATTGACCTTCTAGATTACTTTTTGTAGCGACAATTAAAAGCCGCCACCGTTTCTTGTACAAATAAGCCTCCGTATTTGGTATAAATGAACGAAAAGGGCATCAAAATTGAACTGAGAAGTGTAATATTTATTATATTTTTGTAATTATTATATAATAATAATTTTTTATTACTAATTTTTATTTAGGGAGATATAAGATAATTCACACTGAAAAAATATTTTTTTCATTTTATTATTATTATTATTATTATTATTATTATTATTATTATTATTATTATTATTCATTTCATTTTGCATGCCAAAAGAGCTCTCAAGGTATTTGGGGATGTGAATTTTGAGAGTCCAGAACGTCCAATGAATAATTTATTATCGTGCGTAATGAGGTCAAAAAGAGAAAAAAATAGATGTGGCTAGAAAAATAAAAGAGGCGTTTGTAAATAAATTAAATGAACCCAATATGAATTTAAAAAAAATTAAGAAAAAAAAGAGATTAAAAATGAGATGTATGTAAGTAAATCAAATGACCCAATGTGTATGCAATTATTTGTCAGTCTCTCATCTACATTTAGTCATTTATAGTACCATGGAAGAGAATCCAAACTTAAATTTTGACAGCCTTGGAAGCATATTTAAAGAGTTTGTTGCAACGTGATTAATAAATTAGAAAGTCAATCGTAATTTTTTTAGATAATAGAATACATCTATTAAATGCAACAGAAAAAGAAGGAATATATCTATTAAAAACAAGTCAGATTGTGTTATTTATTTTGGAAAAATGTTTTTTTTTATGTACTAAAAAAGGTGTTTTTAATGGAGACGTAAGTACTGAGCAGCTTTTCTCCAAACAATTGACTAGAAGGTTTTAAGGCCATGTTTCCCATGCAGAAGTAGTTTTTCTCCAAATTCCACATCGATTGGTTACGTATTAAGAATAAATTATATTGATTTCAAAATTTTAAATAAAGTAAATAAATTCGTCGTTTATTTTTTAAATATAATTTTTAAATCACTAATTACGCTATGATTTATATCATTTTACTACAGTACTCTTGTTTAGATTCATAAACTGAGAGAAGATTAGTGACAAAAAAGAACTACTACTAATAAGAATTAAATTAAATTATAATTATATCTAAAACTAATATTAAAGAACTAATTCGTTGATAATTAAGCCTAAACAAGTACATCGAAAAAATAATTCACAACATTCATTGAACCATAAGCTCGTTGTCGGTAAAAACATAAAAAATAAAAAAGAACCATGAGCTTATCAATTTGCATAAAAGACAAAAGAGAACAATTTTAAAAACTATCTTTTTTTTTCTTTTAACATGAAAGACAAGAGTCACATGTTTTGATTGACAAACGATAAATATTTTAAGCTAACACAGGTTCCTCACTAAGGATATAACTTATACCCTATCTTGGTCATGTAACAATTTGATTGGTGGATAATTTATAATATATATTTAAGTAAATTGAGAGTCTTGTAGTTAAGAAGTTTAAAATTAAATTAAATTATATTATAAAAACTGAATGTTGTGTAACTTAAATCAAATTAAAAAATAATTTTTCTAATATAAACAGTTGGGTCAAATTAAAAGGACTCATACTCTTAAGGTTGAGCATTTAAATTTTGTGATAAAAAAATTATGTTAAGAGAATTGTTCTACTATGATAAAATAATATTTAAATATAGATTAATCACTACGACCTTTACTTGACAGTTGTTATTAAAAAAAAACTTTCCTATGATAGTTCATGAAAGAAAGTGCTATTTATTAAGAAGAAAAAAAGTAAAGAATAATATTTTCATTATATGTATAATTTTCTTTTATATATTTTCTCTTGTACAGCTTTGCATAGCACACCCAAACTGACCTCTTTTTGACCATATTGGGTTTACCAGCGCTTTTGCCCATATGCTCGTAATCGGTGAAGTAACTGGGAATCCTTCAAAATATAAAGAAAACACAAATAATTGAAAAAAGAAAAAGCTTTTTGTGGATTTCGTTCTTTAATTAATCTTTAAAAATCACATTGTAAGAATTAATTTGAAAATCGTCTAGAAGACAAAATTCTCATAACACCAATGTTTTCAATTAACTCTATTAAAAATAAAACTCTTAGAAATTATCTAGTATGTAGTAAGTAAGAATGAAAAATTAAATTTCTCAGGAAATAAATAACTAACACTTACTTGATTAATAAAGAATATAAAATTTCTTATAAAATTAAATTTAATTCGAGAAGTTGTACTTTTCAAGCAAAATCTTAGGAAGTTTTATTTTTTCAGTATTTTGTAATAATTTTCTAAAAAGACCTTTAAGTTATTTAAACAAAATTATGAATAAAAAGGCATTTATATCGTTAATGTTAAAATACACCAAGTGACTCCTAAATTACTAGAATTAATAGTAATGGTTTCATTTGTGTCTTTTTGTGGTACAATTATCTATATTCATGACCCATTAATTTGTTTAATTAAACTTAAAAACTAATAATTTTAAATTGCCTTAAAATGATTTATTATTTAGAGATTTTTATGAAAAATAGAAGTCATTCTGCGTTTAGTTACAACCATAAAAATTGTTTGTTAAAGTATTTTTGAGCTACTGAAAAGTAGTTTAGATCAGCATTTAGTCAAAATAATAAAAAAATATGATTTTGTTTAGATTGTGATTATTTTTAAAATATTAAACAAACATCTTAAAATTCTTTAAAAGTGTAACTTTCATTGAAAGTGATTTTTTTCATAAATAAGCTAAAACAAACAAGTTTTCAATATTATCGATTAATTCATATTTGAATCCGATTGTGAGCTCCAAATGACTCTCATAGCATAACCATATTTCATTTATAAGATTTCAATGCACCAACTTTCTTAAACAAGTATTTTTTTTTTTCTATCAGTTGTTGATATTTTCATTTTTAGACTTTATAGAGTGGAATTTATTACACAAGTGTTAGTTACTGCCTTCTCTAGAAAGAATCATCACATAAATTCCAACTTGGAACCTTTCATGTAACTTTTTCTAGGTTCAAAGAATAAAGGGGAAAGGACACTTGAAAACCAAGACTTTCAATTAATCCTATTTTAAGATAAAAAAATTTGAAAATATAAAAAAAGGACCATATCTCAAATTAATTAAAATTCTAAATTGGAAATGACCTAAATGACTTTGTTAAAACGTTTTACACTCAACATCTACTTTTTACTACTCTTCTTCTGAAATTTAACATTGAACTTCCCCGATTTTATACTAGACACAATAAATAATTCAACTCTCAGAATTTTACACTCATCTTCTACGTTTTACTACTCATATTCCACAATTTGACATTGGAGACTCTCGATTTTATACTCGATAAGTCTCAGAATTTTATACTCAACTTTCATTTTTTACTATACAATATCTGCTTTTTACTATTCTTTTTCATAAATTTGACACTCAACTTCCTCAATTTTACACTCATATTTCACAATGTGTTTAGTGTAAAATTGGAGATGTTCAGTGTCAAATTTATGAAAAAAGAGTAGTAAAAAGTAGATGTTGAGTGTAAAACCTTTTTACAAGGGTATTTAGGTCATTTCATATTTATATTTTTAATTAATTTGAGACATGGTCTTTTTCTGGTATTTTTTGATTTTTTGGTTCTAAAATGAAATTAATTGAAAATTTTGGTCCTCAAGTGTTATTTCCCTAAGAATAAATATCTCTGTGTCACCTTCCACACCATTCCAAACAAACCAAAGCAGCCATCGTTGGCCAGAATAAATGGGCATGGCAGCCAATGGCATGAACATAACGCCAACTTAAAAACTCAATATCATTTTTCTTTTATATAAAAAAAACTTGGGTGAGTTTTCATAAAGTAAAAGAAAGGTATCACAGCTTTAAAAAAAATTATAAAAATACTTACAAATTATACCCAAACAATTGAATATGAGATCATTGGTAAAAAAAAAAAAGAATGAGTCCTATCTTCTTCCTTTTTTCGTGAGCACTCGGTATCCTCAGCCTGCTTCATAAGGGTGGGTACCCCTAGCCACTTACACTACTACATTTCTAGGACTTGAACTTAAGATTTTTGGTTAAAAGAAAACAACTCTTACCCATTAATTTAAGTACTTGTATATGAGACACAACTCGTACCCGATGATTTAAGTGATTGTATATGACACCTATCTTTAATAATTGAAATGGGTCTTGTTGGAAAGAGCTCATAATACCTATATAACATTGGAAGTCAAATTAAGGGCGCAATAGCTCTCAATGCATTAGGTAGGGACACGCCAAACTGGAACACCACTACGTCAAATTATAACTACTCACTACTTTATCTATTCCAATAATTCAATATTTTATTTATTTAAAAAAAAGTTAGTGGCTTAAGAGAATAAGCAAAGTATGGGGGAGTAGGTAGTTCCATTCTTCTATATATGTAGCCCTTCTTTCTCCACCAAACCAACACATCATCATCTTCCTCAAGTCTTCTTCCTATCAATCAAGCTTTTATTGTTCACACAGTCTGTTCTGATTGTAACAACAAAAGAAGAAGAAGAATCAAAGAGAGAGATGGCTATGGCTAAATTAATGGCTGCTTCGTCTTTGTTGGTTCTGCTTCTGGTTGTTCCTTCTGTGTATGGAACAGACCACACTGTTGGTGACAGCGCTGGGTGGACTCTTAGTCAGAATTATGACTCTTGGGCTTCTGGACAAACCTTCAAAGTTGGTGACAATTTGGGTGAGTTTTAATTACAACAACACATTAAAAAAGTAAATATGATATTATTAGATGATATTTTAAATTATATTTTTCTCTTGGGTTAACGTTTGATACGTATATAATAGTATATATGATCTTTTAAATTATATGTCAATATAATGGGATTTTTTTTTCCGGTCAAATAGAAAGTGCAAAGTTTGTGGAGAAATTAAAACTATTAAGCAGAAGGCTGCTGGAAAAGGAAAAGAAATTAAAATATGAGCTGAAAAGTTTATAGATGAAAATTTTTCTTTTTACCAGGTAGGATCCCTCCCCTGCATAGATGCAGGGGACAGTATTTCGGGAAATAATCGATAAATGAATAATAAAAATAATAACAAATTATTTTAATTTTATAATATATTAATTAGGTCCAGCTCACTCTACTCTAAACCTCTGGACTATCAAACTTAGAAAAATCTGAAATCTAACAGCTCGAAGTACCTACTCTGTTTCCACTGGTCTTATGAGTTGGCTTTCTATTTTTTTTTTAATTGATTTGAATAGTTGGCTCATTATTCTCAAACTTCTAACTTTCTTGCCTTAAAGATGTAAAAAGTAAAAACTGTTATACCTATTTAGATAGATCCCTTGAATTACACAGAATTTAAAAAATAAGTTGTATAATTGATAACTGGGAAATAGTATAACTTATTATATATATTGAAACTAGATAGTGAATCCCATGAAAGAACCTTGTAAAAAAGATATAATATTTATGGCTCATGAAAAATGTATATTATACATTGACATTTGCAATTACATTTTTTCGAGATTTTTTTTGCACAATACTTGTTTTTTTTTCTTGGAAAATTTTCTTTTGAGTATTTAATTTTCCTCTCCCAAGGACATGAATCAAACTAATCAAATTGATTTATTGTGGAAACTAGTGTTCAATTATGACTCAAGCCATGGAGTAGACATAGTTAGTGAAAGTGACTACAACAGTTGCAGCACAAGCAAGCCAACCAAGAGCTACAATGATGGAAACACAAAAGTTGCTTTGAGTACGGCAGGAAAAATGTACTTCATTTGCTCTACTCCAGGCCACTGTTCTTCCGGTATGAAGCTTGCTGTCAATGTTGTTGCCGCCAGCACCACCCCGACAACTCCGACCACCCCATCGACCCCTTCGACCCCGTCTACTCCAGCCACCACCACCCCAACAACTGCCTCACCCCCACCCCCACCTGCGAGAAGTGGGGCAGTTGGTGGATTTGGGAGTGTTAAATTGATGGGATCATTGACTGTGTCATTGGTGATTTTGGCTTTGATGTGCTAGGGGAGAGGCAGTGCTTTTTTTTTTTTTGGTGGATGTTTTAATTATCATGAAGATGATGATGATGAGGATGATCATCATCATGTTCTTGGTGTGTTGAATTTGTGTGATTTTCATTCAATGAGGAAGTTAGATTTGATGTTGACATATGTTGCATCTCTTAAATGAATAAATTTTGTTCACTTTTTAATGGTGAATTAGTTATTATTATTATTTTTGGTATGCTTAAATTACATGGTAGTTTTTCTATCACAAATTAAAAAATCATCATAAAAATAATACTAACTAGCCTCAAATTCGTGCATCTATGAGTATTTTATTTTTTAATTATACAAAATTGGAAAAAATAAATAATTAACAATGTCAATAAAAATTAAAGCGGCATACTCCCATTTTATTTGCATATAATATATTGATTCTTTTGGTTAAAAACTATAACTTATCATTATGTTATTAATTAACCAAAAACTAACTTATTAAAAATGTAAACTTAATTTACTTTATTTTGGATTAGTTAAACATAGATAAAAATATATTTAATATCTATATTGTATAAATAATAGATATAAAATTATCATGATGAAATATAGTTACCATTTATATTTTATTAGGAAAAAATTAATGAAATCCATCTTTTTTTCTGGGAGGCAACCGCCTCATATCGATACTCCGAATCAATCCAGATTTCAGCATTATTGACTTGAATGCCAAAAGGGGGTAACCCGTATTTTAATTTAAAAAAAAAAGCATATATTTTTAAAATAAAATAAAAGCCCGGCATTATATAGTTATTCATCCCATGTTAGGCACATGTTAGGAATATGTTCCTCTCATTCAACGTTAAGCCTTGTATTTTTTTTTCATCTCTTTACAAATGACCATATAAGTTCCATTATATTATTTTTAGTAATAGAAAATTTTGGTGAGCTAAAACATAGACTACCCACAGATGAAGCTTTAACATAGATAATAAGACTCAAATATGCAATTTTATATTAATTAATTAATCTAACACAATCCCCTCTTACTTGAGTTAGGCACTCATTAATTATATTATCTTAATTTGTATTTTCTATACTTTAGTCCATTCTACTTATATAAGGAAAAATGCTGTTTAGGATATGTAATAAAAATATTTTTAAATAAATAGTGCAATTGAAAATTCAGTTTAACCCATTTAAAAATTTAATTTATATGACTTGCAAGTTTCAAATTGGAGAGAATTTTTTTACTTCTAGTCCTGAACTATCTTTTTCTCTCCAACCCTACCGACTCCATGGAACCAAACTCAGCTCCAATTGGATAGCTACATCTGGGCTTGTTTGGTTTGGGCCCACGGTACAACTCACGGAACGTGATGAATATTCATTTCTATGTTTGTTTTATGGAAAGGAACATGCACCGTTCCCATCAATCATTTCATTTTCAGAGATAAGACTTTCTCACACAAGCGGTGTCCATGTTAATACTTTATGTATATCCCTATTAAAAAGAATTATATATATCTTCATTAAAAAAAAAAAAAACTTGAGATATCTTGTCTTTTTCTAATGGATAATTCGTTAAAGAGAAGTGGCCCAAAAAAAAAATCGTTAAAGAGAAGAAAAGAATAACAATCCGAAATCATCAATTATTGGTGTGTAAGAATGTCATTCAACTAGTTGGCCGCAATAAAATGTCATTTAACTTTTTTTTTAATTGAATGAGTTAACTATTTTGTCACTATTTTGAAAAAAATATTTTATTTTTTACTTAATTATTAATTTGGTCCTCATAATTCAAAATTCTTTAGCTACTAAGTCTTTAGGGTTTGAGTATTTTTAATCAAGTTTATATCATTATGTTTTTGTAATTTTGTCATTTTATTAAGTGTGTAATTAATTTTACTTCATCATCCATATTTTTGTCGTTTTATGAACAAAAATTATACATATTCGGAATTAGAATTAGAATACCAACACAATATATATTTTGTCATATTCATAAATTTTAACAAAATATTGCCAACATTTTGGAAATAGGGACAAAATAAAAAATTTGGTAAACTATAAAAATTCAATTATAAATTTATAATTATAATTATAAAGATTAAGTTAAAAACTCGTAAATAAGTTGTAAATTTTGAATAAATAAGTTATAAATTAAGAAATCTCTTACCAATTTAAAATCCAATATTTTTAATTAAAAACTAGAAAAGTAAATTACAAATTTCAAATAAATATGTTGGGAGTCTGGAAATCTAAATTACAAATTCCTAGAACATTTATACTATTAATGTAACATGCTGGTAGTAGGACCAGCATTGCTGAGAAGGATGTGGAATGAAGATATTATCGTTTGATCTCAAAATACAATTTTTTTAATAAATAAGGATAGAGTGAGACTTATGTGAGATCCACACTCACATGCAGCCTTACCCTTTTTTTTTGGTGGGGGGCCTTACCTTTATTTTATCAAATTTCCCTTCCCACATATATATATATATATATATATCCATCAGTTTCTTAATGCATTACTGACCAACAAGTCAATCTTTAATTTAAATTTTAAAAAAATTTAGAAAGAAAAGTCATAAAATGATTCTCCCTCCAATTTTTCTTTTTTTTTTTTGGTAGAACGACTCCAATTTTTCTATTCTTTCTGTTTGTAACGCAAGTCACATCATTCATGGGGTCAAAGAAGCTGATCATATCTCGTCCTTTTCCTTGTTGGAATCTTTTTGAGAACAAAAGTTTAAAATTTTCAAGTTTACCCAAAAACAAAAAGTTTAAAATTTGTATTTTCTTTTTATTTTTCTTAAATCATGTATATATACTACAAAAATGAATTCTTTTAGACATTTTTATGAACAGTAAATCAATAAATAGACTAAATTGTAATTTAAAAGAATATATTTTTTTTTAATTTTAATATGATTAAAAATTATCTAAATGAATCCATCAAATTATACATAAATTCTTTAAAATTTGGGTGATATATATAATTTCAAAAGATTTAATAATAAATTCTTCTAAAATTTTTCATTTATGTAGATAACTTCTTAGATGTTAATTCATTATTCTTCTACTAATGAACGGCACAAGAATTATGTTATAAACTTATAAATTCAATGATTACATATGAAAAAGATACTATATAATTTAACTAATAAACTACCTTAAAAAACTAGTTCTAGGTTGCCGGCCAGCAAACATCACAAAATTGAATAACTATTGCCGAAGAGCATACCTCCAGAAGCGAGGATCAAAGAACAATTAAGATATGATGTATTTGAGGAAGCACACAACTGGCAAATTCTTATTCAATGTATCCATTGATTGTGGTAGAAACTAATTAAAAATTAAAATATATACAATTCAAAAAAGTAAAGTCCCCAACCACCAATATATCTTTCAAATGAACTTCTATTATCTCTTCCACCAACTCACCCTATATTTAAAAAAAAAATGATATAGAACCAATGGTGGTTGGATTGAGTGGGATGAACTTAATTTTTCTTAAGTAAGATCGAGAATTTTAATCTTATAAATGAAAAAAAAATTATATTAGAAAAACTATCTTCAATTAGACCCAACAATACTTAAATTTGATATAATGTTTTAGGATACCATATAGTTATATATACATATTTAAGTATTGGTATGTATATATAAAGTCATGAGTCGTTGAGAGAAGGTCAAAGCCCCAAGCAAGTTAAGGCCGTGTTTCTTGAATCTGTTTGCTATGAATACGTAACTTCTATTCCCTCTTTGACAAACGACCGTAATTTGAGCTTAAGAAATCACACAAGTTTACTTCTCTTTTACCCAATTGCTCCAGTTACTTGTTTGGTCTTGTTTTCAAAAGGAAAAAAAAAAAAATAAAGCTGAAGATCATAAATTGAATATATTTATAATAAACATCTTAAATTTTAAAATTTTGAAAAATTAAAGTTTAAAGCTTGTTCTTGAATCATTTATAATATTTTCAAATTGAATATTTCTTAATATAAATATTTTTAATTTGGAATATTTTACAGTTTTCTCCTTGTTGAAAAAGAAAATGATAACCTCCAATAATACTATCCATAACAGGACACGAAGTTACAATCATTGCACGGAAAGGAGAGATAGTGGCAATTTTATTTTGGGCTCAGTTTTTCATTTCCCGTTTATTAACTATTTCGGTGATAGTGATCTGTACCCATAACCCATCTGACATTATATATTCCCCTTTATTTTTTAATTCCTTCCCAAATAATACCATCTGGCTCCCTTGGAGCAAAGAAAATATGCATACAATGAATTAATTTGTTAATTAAGGACATGGAAAGAGGGGAAATTAAATTCGGAATCTTTTGAAATCCATTTTCGGTTTTTAGAAAAAGGAAACGTGTCCGATAAACATTCGCACACAAAAAACTGACCAGAAAGCCCCAAAAATGAAAACTGTTGATAGTTGTTGGAGCAAACCTTAAGTTTTGCTGCGGCAAACATGACAGAAAATTTTTTCAAACTTTTGATGTACATATGTTGGGTTTCGGACCCCAATTTGAGTGATAAGGTGTTTAAACGAAGCTTATATAGGAAGTCTTCTGACTAACCAATCATACCACGATTAATTAATGCCATCTCTCTCACTTGCACGCTTAATTAGTTAATTTCACCTTTATATATTCCCTCCACCCCAGTTTGTTTGTTATTTTAAAGTTTTTTAAATGTTTCAATTTATCTATAATTTTAAATTATGAAAGAAGTATTAATTATTTTTTTACCTTTCATTAAAAATAATAATAGGTAGAATATAAGTTATCTTTTAATATTTAATATAAGAATATTTTAATAAAATATCATTAAATTTTATTATAATCTAGATCATTTATTAATTTTATTAGTCTTTATAAAAATTTTTAAAATGACATATAAAATCGGAGGAAAGGTGTATATATATATATATATATATATTAAATGACATATAGCCTCGTTGTTGTCTCAATGACCAAAATGACACTTTGTTGTTTTGGTCGTTGTCTTCCTCCGCCCACATTTTTTTTTATGGCAGTGTTTTCAAATTCGAACCTCCAACTAATTTGAGAGATCATTATATCTTTCTCATTTTAAGTTCAATTTGGACACTCTTAATGGCATTAGAAAGTTTGTTAAACATGTTTTGGAACAATATAAAATATGCTCAAGGTAGTTTCCGGTAGTGAAAACGCCAGCCCTCAAAACTTCACTTTTCGATCATTATTTTCTGCTGTTTCTTAGATCGATTTCTCGCTAGTGCCTTTTTGGTTTTTCCTTCAAATTTTAGCCATGAGTTTCTGCACTCATATACTATTTGTGGTATCAATTCCGTGCCAAAGTTGTTTGCTCGAAAAATCCCCACAATTTTGGATTCTAGGTTTCAATGAGGGAGAAATCTTAAAATTTGGGACTTGTTTCTCCTATTTTCTCATATTTCCTACTGTCTCATTTATAAGATATTATCTTGAAAAATTATTTGGTCTTATTTATAAGGTGTTATGTTATTTTTTATTTGAATTTCCTTTTTTATTTTTCTTTTAATAATTTTTTATCTTGTAAATTATTTCAATTTTTAATCAGTAGAGATAAAATTAAAAATTTATGCTAACTTTTTATAAATTTGAGAGTATAATTATATCTCCTTAATACCCGTGCAATGAATAATAACATCTTATAAATAGGATCGGAGAGAGTACTTATGAGCACAAAATTCAATAAATTTTACTTGGCAAAAGAGAATATTCGAGTTAGTTTGACTTTGATACCAGTGTAGATTTATGAGTAGAGAATATAAGAACATGTGCCAAGTCAATTAAAATTATTCTATTGTCTCATTATTTCCTATTCTTCTATGATGATCTTTTTGAACCTCTGTCTCTAACCACTATTGGAAAAATTAATATTAGTGACGGATAAATCGGTCACTAAATAATAAAATTCGTCATTAATTTTGGATTTAGTGATGGAAATTTCCGTCATTATATTTGTCACAAATTTAAGTGACAGATATGTATGTGTCACTAATTTTGTGACGGAAAAATCGGTCACTAATTAGTTTTTTTTTAAATATCTAAAGTTTCATAACTTTATTTTAATTATTATTATCCTCCCTTAAACCAAACTTACTATCATTCTATAGTCCCAACACTCATACTCTATAATCTCATTATCTCTTACATATTTTTATAATTACGTGCATCATCTCAAGCTTTAACCTATGACTTCAAAGACCCATGAATTGCCTATATGCTTTGCCAATTGGGCTGCAAGAAACATTCAGTGCTTATGCTTAAATTTTAATATGTATACACAAACACACACACACAAAATATTTTAAAATATTAAATAATGTATCTTCAATTTCATTCACTCAAATACTAAATTTAAATTTATTTATTTTATTTTCTCATATGTATAAAATGAAATTTTATTTCAAAAGAAAATAAAAAGTTATATATATATTATTTTGAAATTTCTTTTTGGACAATATTTTATTAATTTTGATAATAAAAATGTCTATAACTAATTTGTCACTAAAATTAATGACGGATGTAATAGTCATCACTAATTCGCCAATAAGTAAAACTTTAGTGATGGCAAGTTGTGCATCAATAATTATATAAAAATTTTACACAAGACTGATGGACTTCAATATCTATTACTAATCTATTACATATATTTTGAAAAAAAATTGATAGATATTAGTAACAGATTTTTATTTGTCACTAAAATTAGTAACAAATTTAACAATTATTACTAATTTGTTACTAATTTAAAATTTTAGTGATAATTTTTAGTGTCCATCACTAATCTATCACAAATTTAATAATTTTTATGATAGAAATTAGTGACGATTTTTGCTGATTGTCACTAATCTGTCACTATTATCTAAACTTGGTGACGGATTTCATTTTGTCACAAAGATTTCATCACTAATTTAAATTTTTCTAGTAGTGCATGGCTTGCCTGGAATCATAGACAGAAAATAGACTCCAATCCACGGTAGATGACACCTCCCTCAAGGGAGAATTTCTTTTTATCACAGAGAAAAAAGACCATAAGAGAGTGGGGGGAGAGAGAGAGAGAATAGGATACATTGCCAATTAACTAGTTTTAAGTGTGATGAATATCACTTCTATCTCCTATGTTCCATAGTTAGGCTAATTTAAAGTGAAAGATTTAATTAAGACATTATCAACCATTTGTATCCCATGATTTAAAATCAAAGGTAAAATTAAACATCCAGTTCTTATAATTTACACCAATTTTGAAGTTCCTGTATTTTAAAAATTTTTAATCCACTACTTGTACTTTTTCACGTCAATGAAGTTTTTTTTTTGTTAAACAAAGATGACAGTTAGGGAAGGCACTCCCATAACCACCAGCAAGGCACCAAGTTCCAGTAGCCGGGAATCTATCCTGTACCTTCAGTGGCTTATAAGGACCTGGCACCTAGGGCCCTAGGAATGGGTCATCCACTAAACACCTAGAGGATTTAGTGACATTGTCCTTGAGTGGTTGAAAAACTCCCTACAATGGAGTTAATTGCTGTATTTATCCATTTTGTATGAAACATTGGCAAAAAAAGCCATTTTGTATGAAACAGTCCTAAAAGCATCTAGATGGCATTAACAGCGTTAAATATTCTGATGTGGCTAACAGTGTGAGGATGTGGCTGCTGACATGACTCATATATATCCACAATGCCAGCCACATGTGATAGGTTTCAAAACACAAGGGTTAGTCTCGCTAAGGGAGTTTGCGTCTTCGTGCTTGGTTAAGACTAGGAAGGAAGCTTATCCAAAAAGAAAAAAAGGGACTAGGAAGGAAGCAGTGGGCTCTCCGTTTTGAATATTCATATGACAGCCAACATGGAAGGCACTCCCATAATCACCGGCAAGGTACCAAGTTTCAGCAGCCGAAAATCCATCCTGTACCTTCGGCGGTCTCTAGGGGCTTGACACCTAGGGTCTTAGGAATGGTTCATCCACTAAACACCTAGAGGACTTAGTGACATTGTCCTTGAGTGGTGGAAAAACTCCCTACAATGGAGTTAATTGCTGTATTTATCCATTTTGTATGAAACTTTGGCAAAAAAAGCCATTTTGTATGAAACAGTCCTAAAAGCATCTAGATGGCATTAACTGCGTTAAATATTCTGATGTGGCTAACAGTGTGAGGATGTGGCTGCTGACATGACTCATATATATCCACAATGCCAGCCACATGTGATAGGTTTCAAAACACAAGGGTTAGTCTCGCTAAGGGAGTTTGCGTCTTCGTGCTTGGTTAAGACTGGGAAGGAAGCTTATCCAAAAAAACAAAGGGACTAGGAAGGAAGCAGTGGGCTCTCCGTTTTGAATATTCATATGACAGCCAATATGGACAAGTTAGGCTAAGTGTTAGCCCAATTAGCTGCCATCTAGTCCTACTGTTAGCCACATCCCATTATATAACACCGTTAATGTCATCTGGATGACTAGAGGACTGTTTGATACAAAATGGATAAATATAAGGATGAACTTCTCTAACGTTGAAAAGTATGAGGACTAATTTCAAAATTGGTGAATATTTAATTTTAAGGAATAAAGATTCAATTTTCCCAAAATGGAATAAATAATTAGCATTCATATTAATCTTTTAACTCATCCAATTAATGGTTATGACAGGGCTCATTGGGATTAAGGTAGACCATCACGGATGAATCAACTCAGAAAGTTCAACAAATAGCTTATAACTTACGACACTAAAACATATACCACCACCCTACTGAAATTTCTCTAAATGCTTACTAATTTTCCTTATCACATCATGATCAGGAAGCAATCAACAACCGAAAAGCGGATAAATAGGACTAATGTCAGGATTAAATATCCCCCAATTTTGCTCCACAACTCCTTGCTTTTGGTCTTCATTGAACATCGCAAATATGAACGCATCCACAGCTTGTCCTGGCTTTCTTGGAGTACCCTTACCACTCTGCACAAAACCCAGAAGCTTCTGATTATATGTCTGAGCTTTCTCTACACTCGTAAATGGATCATTCCCTTTCGTAGGCCATCCTGTCTCAGACACCAAAATAGGCACATTCCCAAAACCTATCTTCTCCATTGCTGCATTAACCACATCAACCATGGCTTCAAACAGACTGAAATACCTCAAGTTACCATCAACCACAGGATCTGTAGCTTGAAAAGTTGCATACTCAAAGGAAATATGATCTGGTTCTGATATATAAGCCATGTAAGGATACACGTTGACCATAAGAGTTGCTTCTGTTTGAGCAAGGAAACTAGCCACACTTGTCATTACTCCCACAATCTCATCTGAAAACACACCGTTTGATGGAGGGAATCCATTTCTGAGTCCAGCCATGGAGATTGCGGTGGTGACTTTGGTGCCGGTGAAGCCAATGGAGTTTATGGCATTTTCAATGTTTTGCATTGCTTGTGGGACTGACGTGGCTTGGGATCCAGGGATGACCTCATTCCCTACGATGATCCATCGGAAGTTGATGTCAGCTTTGTAGGGTGCCACGTTGGTGCTCACCCATTGGCTGGCTGCTTCTGGACTTGAAGCTAGGCTTGGAAGATCTTCGTTCTTTACTTCAAGGCTTACTTGAAGTTTAGAGCCTCTTAGGGCTTCCAAAGCGTCTTGGCTTGAATCGTAGAGTCGAATAGATTGAATGCCACATTTCTCGTAAAATGCTATTACTTGTGGTGGAGGAGGAAGGTTGTCTGCAATACGACCATAGTTGACCCCAATGCCCGCTGACATGTTTGAATTAGATAACGAGTGTGAGCTTGTCATTTAAAGATATTTGAACATACAAAAATCATTCATTGAAAGAAAAGAAAATATGTGCTCGTGTCATTGCTGTCTTAGCTTTTAATATTCATATCTTAGCAACCAATATCCGTGTGCCAAAAGTATGCCAAATGTTGCATTAAGAGTATTTAAGTAGAACCAAGTATTTTTTTTTTGGTGAACCCAGGGTAGAACCAAGTATTTAGTTACAACCAATGCGCATTAATTAGAGTTGTTTAAACATAATATCTCAGGTTAGAGACTTTGTGGATTAGAGACTCTATGGATGCAAAAAATATCTTTAGGAGAATTCTCTATGAATGAGGCTCAATTATAGCTTGATTCAAACTAGTTGAAACTAGAATAGTGACTGGATACGGGATAGTTATACAAAAAAAAAATTCAGTTATACAAAAAAAATATTTAGTTAGAATATCTACGTGTGTGTGTGTGTGTGTATTTTTTTTTTTAAATTTAAAATAAAAAGAGCTTACCAACAAAGATAGGCAATAAAGTTGCAAAGAGTGAAGCCACTATTGCTACAAACAAGAAACTGTCCCGCCATGAATCCATGTTCATCAAGTTTTTCTCCCTGCCAGACACACTCACCAAATTTGCTTGAGCTTTTGAGACACATTTTGGTTTGGTGTTTATATATACGTGATTAAATTGCAGTGTTTGTTTAGAGTTTGTGGAAGAATTAGTGACGCAATAAATGACATTTTTTTGGTACAGCAATAAATGACATTAAATGTAATGTGCTCTAGAAAGTTTGCATTGTTCTAAATATAATTAAGTTGCATTACAAAATACAATTTCTAGTTGTTAATATAAAACCTTTATATTAAGAATAATAGTTAAAATTAGTTAACAATTTTAATTTTTTCAAAAATCACATTATTTTTCCAACTACTCTTATTGAATTTTTTTTTTCTTTCTCATGAATTGAATATGATAGTTTTTTTGGTAATATATAATAAATATTACATTATATTTTTAAAAGAGTTACTCACTCCGGTCCAAAATATAAGTCCTTTTTCAAAATTTTTTTTTTATTTAAAATATAAGTTTTATTTAGTAATTTCTAGAGCATTAAATATTGTTTTTCCTATTTTGTCCTTATCTACAATTAAATGTAAGAGAAATAGTAAACTTTAAATGTAATGTATTAAATGTGAGTATTATGCGAAAATAATGTATTTATTTGAAAGATTTGATGAGTAAAAGTAACTTTATTGGTTTCTGTGTAATCACCCAAATATAACTTATATTTTAGATTGTAGGGAGTATATATTTAGGATTGTAGGGAGCATTAATTGTAGCATTAATTTTTTTTCCACAAATGCTCCTGCATTGGAGTTGATTTGTTGACTTTAATTTCAAAATTTAAAATTTGAGAAGTTGATTCATTAAGAGAAACTACTTTTAATGAATTTAATTAAAATTAGTGGTAATTTTGAAAAAAAATAAAGAACATACACTATTACTAATTATTTCACTTAATATGTGTGAAGTAGTTGAAAATTACTTATAATAAGGATTAAAGATAATGGTATTAGCATTCAACACCTATTTCATGCGTAGAAATATATTTATTTATAAAGATTTCATTTTCAAATAATACATCAGTTTATATGCACATTTTTTTTTGTCAGAAGCTTATGCACAGTTTATTCAAGATATCACACCGATATGATATTGAACCAAAATAGCACCCACAAAAACAAGTAGGACATGTTATTTCAATAAATAGCTGTCTGTTTGTTGGATAGTACGTGGGGTGTTTTTTTCTTTCTTTATTTTCTCCCCCTTAATGTATGTATGTATGCGTGTATTATAAAGACTTCCTTGTGCACAAATATGCTTTTGGGAAATGCATTTTCATATGGAGCTAAAGTAGGTCAATTCTGCAGAATTGATGGAGGCACAGCATTAACTTGTGAATAATACAACTTCTTACGCACTTCTCTTATTTTACATTGATTGTGGCATACAATTAATTATTGGAAAAGACAACTTCAAACTTGAGGATGAGCAAATTACGTTTTTTTTTTGTGTAATTTCGATCATTCATATTTTTTTTTGATAGCATGAATCATTCATATTTAATTTACACTTTACATATTTTATATTTTTTAATTAACATATTATTTTTTAAAAAATTAATATTTACAGTAATTATTTTGATTTCATATTTAATCATTAAAGTTATGAAACCGAAACACAATAACGTTTGGACATTTCAATTTTAATTTTGACGGTCGATCCATATGATAAGGACAATATTTACTTCTCTCTAAGGGAATATTGAAACCAAACTCAAGAATAGACACCGCTAAATATTTAAAATACAGTGTTTAAGGATTTTTTTTGGGGGCCAAATTACTCACAAGATATTTACTTTTTTTTTTTGGGGCCCAGAAAAGATATTTAGTTTAAGAGTATGATTTTTAAGAAATTAGAAACTGTTGAATATTAAATGTGAATGTATTCCAAAAAGATAGAATGCTTCATAGAGATTTTCAAATTAGAGTTGTATCTCTTCACTAGTGTTCATGAATTTAATTAAATCAAGACATTGAATGGAAGATTTTCACATGCATAATTACTAAATACATCCAACGATACATTCAACTTGGATAATATTAAATTTAGATACATGACTTTGGCCATGAATCATAACAGGTATTTTGCAACATTCATGTAGTTGTTTTACCTTAATGTAATGTATATTCATATGGTCATAGTATTATGAAGTTCATTCGTTGGCTTATGTATATAAGGTTCATAATAGCACATCAACTCTACTAGTATAAATTGTTAGGTCTGGTGACCTACTTAGTTTTAATGATACAAATAGTGGAGCAAAATTTTTGCAAGATATGTTATTTAGTATTCATTATATCATTTATATCATGTCAGTTGAAGTGAATTAGATTTACTACTTAGTTTGTAATTAAATTGAATACTTTAATATAGGTTGGTCCACGAAAGCAAGAGTGAGTACTGAAGTAAAGAGAAGAATTATTAATATTATGCTGAACACGAAGATATCAAGATAAAGATAAAAAAAGGATGCACCAAGAATTGAAAAATATGAAAATATGGAAGATTGGAAGCTGGGGTACATCAAAGTAGCTTTTGGACTCAAAATGGTACATTTATCATAGGCTAAGAATCTTGATGTGAAATGTAACACCCCTCATGACTTTGTCTTGGTATTATATGCAGAGTCAGAGGAAACAAGATGGAGGAAGGTTCAAGTGGAGTCTAAAAGAGCTCCACGTCACTGCTTGAAGTAGAGTCACCGCGGCGAGAGCCATTCCAGTTGCATTGTTTCAGTTGAATATGGTGGCATTGCGGCAAGATGTCCTGGAGCCGCGGCAAGATTCATGATTTTCATTTAAATCCGGATCATTTGGAACGATTGGAAAAGAAAGAAACGGAGGAGAACCAAGGTAGCTCTGCTAGGATTCGAGATTTCTGGTATTTGGGAGTGATTTTCGGACCTTAAAAGTTTAGATTCAAGTTGGTAAGTGATCTCTACTCCTCCCTCTCCATTTTCTTCGGTTGAACTTGGGATTTTTTTATTATATGTCAGGATTCCTGATTTGGGATGAAATTCACCGATTGAAATGAGATTAAGGAAGTGTGATTTTGTGTTCTTGTTACTTGGGTGTGAGTTTTGAAGGGTGTATGCATAATTTGAGCTTAACCCTAGGTTGCTTCCAGTTAAAGCTCTTGGGAATTTGAATTATATGGGATTATATGATGTTTGAATGGTTCCTATGAGCTTATTGATGCATAAAAGGAATGTTGGAACCTTGGGTTAGGCCTAAAGTGGTTGAATTATGGTTTTGACTAAATGGTATATTGTGTTAATTGAAGTATTGTGCTATTATGAAGGTTGTTTGGTTAACTGAGAGGGGTTCAAGCTTGTTGGATGACTTGAGAAGTTTGTGGAATCTGCATGTGTGGTATTGACAACCTGAGGTAATTGGGTGTTTGTTTATGTGATTATATGTGGATATATATATGTATATATATATGTTCCTTTTCATACCACGATGTTGATTGTGTATGTGTATGGTTTTCCTACATATCATGGTATGCACGGCTAGTTGATGTATGATGATTGTATATGTTGTGCATGTATGATATGTAGCATCCCCATACTATTGCATGCTAGTATGTCCATATGATGCTTATGATGATAACAACGTATATATGTGTATAGAGGCATATTGGCATGACATTGGCATCATCACCATATGATTGCATAGTGAGAGATTGATGATGAGGTGATGATGATATGATATGAGATGATGATATGATAAAGATCACTGTCGCTAAATCCTCTCCATAGGAGAGCCAGGCGGCAGAGGACAGTATAATATGATGAAATATCTCTGTCACTAAATCCTCTCCTTGGGAGAGTCAGGTGGCAGTGGATTTGTGGATGCACCTTCCCTAAATTACCATTAATTCGTGATAGTCCAGGGGAAGGATAGCCATTATCTGAGTTCTAGTGTAACCATTGGCCGGGTTGTATTAGGGTAAGGTGAGTTTGGTGATATTCCGGAATCAGTATTCACCGACTGTTAGAAGGGAATCATCTATTGAAATGTCATATGATGACGACAGCTCGTGGTTCTAGCTGTGTATAAGGGAGAACATGTATAACATTCATTAGCATTGCATTGCATGACTGTGTGGGTCAGTATATATATATATTGTATGTGGTTGTTCCCGGTTACTGAGACTTTGTCTCACACCCCTCTGCCATGACTAACTTTTCAGGTGACGGTTCTGGCACTAGTCCGAAGAAGATGCGGGAGTAGCATCGGACGTGGGAATACTAGATCTATGTAGTTATTGTGTGGTTTGGATATGTAACTTGTGCCAAGTAGGATAAGATGTTTGTAATGGATAGCTTAAAGGAATTGATAAGAACTGTTATGGATGAATGTATGTATGGTTATGTATGTGGAAATGTATGTTATGTGTTATGTATGATGAAAGTTGGAATTGAGCCTGATTAGTGTGGTTTAGGGACTGTAGCCCGTTTTGCTAAGTAGGGGTTCCAAGGGGTCAAATCTAAGAGAAGTGGTTCCTTTGGGTTGAAACCTCTTTGGGCAAGTTGGTTTAGGGGTTTTGGATCTGTATGGATGGTCTTTGAGTGACCATTTGCCTTTGGTAGCAATGGGAGGTTGTTTGTGTGAGTTTTGGTCAAAAGTGGCCAAAATAATGTCAGGGGTACTAAATATCCATACGGAGTTGGATTGAGGTAAATTGGGTGTCTATGGATAGATTGTGACTAGATTGACTTGTAGGAGTTGGAATCAAATCAATCGGAGATTGAAGCATAAAGTTATGTGCGTCGGAAGTCCACCTTAGGTGCTAAGTTTTACTGGTGTGGAAACTAGCATGGGGCACCGCGGCTCCAGTGTCCAGGCCGTGGCGCAAGAGGAAGCAGAAATGTATGGAAAACAGGGGAAAGTCGAAGCCGAGGTGGTACTTTAGCTGCTGCGAGCCCAGCCCAGATTTTAATGTTGTTTGGTTCGTTTTCGCTGTTCTGAAGTTTTGGAAAGTTGTTTTGAGATATTTAAGTTATATTTGATTAAATTTTGAAGTTTTTGGTCAAGTCAGAAGATATCCGGAGGTAGAGTATTACATGAAACTTAATGATTTACATTTACATTTATTAGCTCAAGAAGTTTAGGATATTAAAATAGGTACACATTTTTGATTTAAAAAGAAAGTGAAATTCTAATATTTCAAAACGTTAGTTCTATTAAAAAAAAACTTAGGTTGACTTTTGATCAAGATTTTTTAAATATCACTCAAACTATATATGGTTTTGATGTGAAACTTATTTTATATGAAAATATACTCAAATATCTTTTCAAAGATGATTATTTCACTCAAAATGGAGCTCATATGAAAAAGTGGTGTATATTTGAAGTTGAGTAGTGATATATAGGTTTTCATATTGACCTGTTATCACTCTTTTGATCTCATTTGAAACTAGACATTCATCTTTTCAATGATAGATCATTTATTTAATTTGAACTTAAAATGTGGAAGTTATAATATTTACAAGTTTTTTTTTTTTGCAATGTTATACATACAACACCTAGCCATTATACAAATATCAAAGGTCTAGAACCTAAGAATACTCACTAGACAACTTTTATACATATAATGTAAGGTTGTTATTCAGATATCAAAGCCTAAAACATAAGAATACCCTATGGAATCCTTCTTATTCATATAAGGAGGTATCTTATATGTTCATTGAGGCATGGTAGCCTACAAAATGCTTCTTATTTGTATAACATAATATTAGAGTGCTTATAACAATTAGTTTTTGTATCTAACTGCTATATTTTACTTTTGCTAATAAATATGACCTTTCAAATTCATTTTTCAAGGTTTTGAATACATATGAGCTAGAATGCGATTCATAAATTTGTTTTTATTCTTTCAAAGAGAGAAACACAAATCTTCAGCCATATTATGCAAAATCTTTATTGCTTGGGTTCTTAGAGATTCATTGTGTCATTATATCTTTATGAGAGAGTTTATCAACTATAAATCATTTTTTTCTACATTGGGTAACTTTCTTAGAGTAGGGAAACTTTAAAGAGCATTGTATCACATCTTGTAAGAGTGTGAAGAGAGATTCAAGGGTATGGTATCCCTTGTGTTGTGTCTTCACAAGTGCTTAGATCAAACTTGTAGGATATAGTGGAAAATCTTAAAGCTGATTATCTAAGAACTGGATGTAGTCCAAGTGGTTAGGGTGAATCTATATAAATCTTGGCATTATGATTCTTTTTACCTCAAGCTTCAGATCTCGTTCTACTTTGTTCATACCAATTTTGGTGCTTTTTATTATGCTGTTAGGTAGTTCTTCATAAAAGCCAAAATTTTGTAACACTTAATTTATCTATTTTTTGGGTGACTAGCCAATCAAACAATTGGTATCAGTATTGTTAACAAGGCTGACTTCCCAAGAGGGGGGGTGAATTGGGAAGTTTGAAATTTTTCTGCACAAAGTGAAATGGGTGAAGATAGCACAGTATAAGGGAAGCAACGTGCAAAACAGAGCAAGCTGAAAAGTAAAGGTGAGGAGAAGAAGACTCAGTAATTTATCCTGGTTCGGTCTATCCACTTGACCTACGTCCAATCCCCAAGACAACTCTTGAGATTTTTCCACTATACAGCAAGAATTCAACGGACTTCTTGCTAATGCTATAGTACAACGAGTATGCTCTGTTTCTGGAGCTTTCTCAATCTCTTTAAGCACTTTTACAATGTGCTACCCAATCCCCTTGTGATTTCCCCTCACAAGTAAATCTATCTTCCAGATGAAGAGTAGATTGTTTACAAAGATATAACTCTCTTGAATAGAGTATATATGAAGGTTAAAGTACAGATATTGAAGTTGAAAGGATAAAAGCTTTTGAGAAGAAGATTTTGCGGAAATTCGGTATATACAAGTTTGATTTATTACCCATAACTTCAAATGATGTTATATTTATAGATTTAGGTCTCAAATATCCGTTAGAGACAAAATCTATCAGTTGGGGAAGTTATCCAACGGTTACTCTGAAAAACTATCCGTTAACCAACCGCATTTAATGCTTCTGACATACTGAAATTCAAAATTTTGGTTGGTCAACAGATGAATTTCGAAGGAACCGAAGGTTAAAACTTCCAACGTTACAGCACGAAGTTCGTCTGTTCATGAAGTGAAATTCGAATTTTGAAACTTACAAAATATTTTCACAATGTGACATACGAATTTTCAAGAAGAAAGTTTTTCTGTTAAGTGTGAACAGTGTTTTCAATTTTCTACAGTGCCTTCGAAATTCGAATTTTGGGAACCCAAAATTTGTCTATTCCTAATACGTTCAAAAGGTACAGTAGTTCACTTTCTTCGAAATTCAAATTTTGAAAGAGTGAAGTTCGTCTGTCCGAGTGACTTTTTTCAGACTAACTTCAATATTCGAATGTTACAGGACTTTGTCATTCGTATGTCAATATTTCATTTCAACAGTCTCAAAAACATTGTTTCTGAAAATTCGAATTTTAATATTCAAAGTTCGTATGTCAGAGAGCAATTTTGAAACTTAATATAATCTTGCTTTCAGATGAACTTTAACATTGTTTCAGATGAATTTCTTTAGTATTCACAAATTGCATTTTGTCTGAAATTCGAATTTTGAAGACTTTAAGTTCGTCTGTTACAAAGAAGCTTATTTCAGACTTAAATGAAAATTCGAATGTTAGAAAGCCAAAGTTCGTCTGTCAGAGAGCGTTTTTCAAACTCAATTTCTTCTTGATTTCAGATGAACTTCAACATTATTTCAGATGAATTTCTTTGGTTTTCACAAACTAAATTTTATCTGAAATTCGAATTTTGAAGATGTGAAGTTCGTCTGTCGCAAAAAGGCTTCTTTCAGACTTGGATGAAAATTCAAATTTTGAAAAACCAAAATTCGTCTGACAGAGAGACATCTTTTCAGATTTATTCAGTTTTAACTCGAAATTCGAATTTCCAAAGGTAAAGTTCGAATTTCCAATATGACAGTTCAGTTTAAACTTTCAAACTTCGTCTGTTTGTGGATATTTTTCAAATAAGTCAAGATTTATCATAAAATCAAGGTTTAAAAACATCTTTTCTTAAAATCAAAATCTTTTACCCTCATTTAAACATAACAAAAGATCCTACAGAAGATCTAGTAGCTATTACTCAGAAAATCTTCACTTGAAACACTTTGATCTCCTTTGATATCTTCAATCCAAGCTCTTGGATGTTGGTTTGGAATCATCAAAACTCTTGATTCAACAAGTATTTGAGCTCTCATTCAAGGATTTAATAATCCAACGGTGTCATGACTGGTTTTGGAGACAATGGTTTACCCATGAAAAGCAACATGAGTAGACCACTAGATTTCAATGGAGAGAACTACAACTTTTGGAAAATGAAGATGAAGTTATTCCTTAAACTTGTTGATCTTGATATGTGGGACATCATTACAAGTAGAGACTATGAGCCAACAACCACTGATGATAATGGAAATCCAACTCCCAAGCCTAAAGCTAAGTGGAATAATGAAGACAAGAGAAAGGTGCTCCTTAATAGGAAAGCCAAGCAAGCTATAGTCTACACCTTGAGCCTAAATGAATTAGTCAGAGTCTCCAGCTATAAGACTACCAAAGAAATGTGGGAAGTTCTAGAAATTGCTCATGAAGATACTAGTGGCGTCAGGAAGAACAAGCTCAACACCTTCATGATCATATAAGAGTTTCAAAATGAAGGAAGGTGAACTTGTCAATGATATGCAGTAGAGATTCTCACACATCATCAACCATCTCAAGGCACTCGGGAAGGAATATTCTCAATGAGAACAAGTGAGGAAGATTATACGGACTCTACCCAGAGAATGAGAACCAAAAGTGATAGTTATTAAAGAAACAAGAGAATAATCAATAAGCCTTGTAAATTCCCCTTTTGGTAACTTAGCTAAACATGAGGGGAAGCTTTAACAAAGAATATAGATCCAAACAAGAGGAAGTTGTTCTTAATCAAAGCCACCTTATCTCATCAAGAATCTAAGGATGATGAAGATGATAGCAGTGATGATAATGATAAGAGTGAAGGCAATAGCAATGACAATGAGGAATGACAATGAGGAAAATGAGCTAAAGAAGCTGACAATCAAATTTGAAAGATTCCTCAGAGTTAAGAAGAAGAAGCCAAAGCAGGAAAGAATCACACACCTTGTGAGTAAGATGAAGAATCAGAAAGTTAGAAGAATGCAAGGTGACAATTCATTTATGGAAGATCATGCCAATATATGCCTAATGGCAAACATGAATAATGACGTATAAAGTTTTGAATCTAAATTTGATTGTGATTTATTTTATAATGAATTGCAAGATCCTTACAATGAAATGCGTGATGAACTGATTGTATTTGCAAATGCATTTGCACAAAGTAAGAAGAAAGTAATTTCTTTAGAACAAGAATTGGAAAAAAAGAAGGCTGAAAAAGAATCACTTAAAAGGAAATTAGAAAAATTAGAAAATATTTGTGAAACTCATATACATACATTCACCTCTTATGATTCATGTGATCACTTAAATATAGAGAAAGAGGATTTAACTAAAGCCTTATCCAATTTCACCCAAGGTAAAATTAATTTGTATATTCTACTTGATAAACACGAATGTTTGTTTGACAAGTTGGATGTTAGTTATACAAATGAGTAAGCTTTATTTAAATTCCTTTATATTCTACTTAGTAAACATGAATGTTTGTTTGACAAGTTGGATGTTGGTTACACAAATGAGTTTGAAGAGAAGAGTAAGCTTTATTTAAATTCCTTGTGTTCCTGCTATAATGTCTAACTTACCATTATGCACAAACTATGGTAAAAATGGTTCTATTGCCTAATTGTACAACATAAGGAAAAATTGTTTGAGCAAAAACATGAAGTGTATTCCAAAGAATACCACTTGTTACATTTTATATTTTAAAGCATTTCCCTTGAAAATTACTTAGTTTTGAAGCATGAAAATAGTCCTTGAAAATTTGAACCAATTAAAGTTTTAAAACTGTATAAAACTATTCTTGCTGATTTTATAGCTCATCATGTAGCAATATTTAAAACATTATAACAAAATATAGAAAAATTATTTCTTAGTGGTTCAAGTCTCTAAAAATCATGAACATCTTGAACATTAAGGAAAAAATAAGAAACTAGAAAATAGACACACAGATTCATATAGTTTATTGTATGAACTTTACTAGTTATTTTTGCATCCATATTTCTGTCCAAAATCCATATTTCTGTCCAAAATCTGAGCCTTAACTTTAAAAATTTATAGAGTCATTTCATGCATACTTAGCATCATTGGAAAGCTTTACATGTCTATTTTCTAACCATATTTATTTGTATATTTATTCTATCTCTACTAGTCAGAGCATTAACATAAACTGTCAGAGGTTAGATTTTACTTGAACAATTTTGGGAAATCTTGCATATCTTTTATTATATGGCTCCAATTACAACCAAACTAGTGACATATTATTTCTGAGACATGGCTTTGTCCATATATACATATACTAGAATTTTTGGAGATATATTTGATTTTATACAATATCTTGAAGCAGACAATACAAAATAATTTTCCAGCAAGGTTCTACCATCATTCATTCTTCCTGCTTCACATGCTTTCTCCTACCATGACTTGACCCTATAATTAGGGAACTATAGGGTGAGATTTTGGAATCTCAGTAGTCAACTTGCATATGTCATCATGTTATCACAAAACATTTGAAAGCATATTCAGCAGCATAACAACTCAGTAAATGGGTATTCTGGGACTTAGCCCTTAATATAAAACAGCCACCAATCATAGAAAAATATCCAAACAGCAATATGATATCATTTACAAATCATATAGAACATTCATAAGTAGTAAGATTAAGTAAAGGCAATAGACTACCTTGGAGTTTTAACCTTTCAACCTTGCTTTCCTCTTGACTTAGGTTACTTTCTTAGTTTGCTTAGGGCCTATTAACATAATTAAGGGGCATCACCCACATTGAAGAGACCACACAAAAATAATTGGTCTAGACATCAAAGAAGTTAAAGTAGAAAGGGAAACATACACTATGTTCAGCTATAATGCAATTCTACTAGACTTTTTTAAAAGGAGCATACATTATGTTCTATGGTCATTATATTCTTTTCAACAAAAATATGATAAATGCAATTTTACTTCTTGAAGCCATTTGAACATAGGAGGAACATCCCACGAGTCCTTGCATATAATAGCCGGAAGGCCTTCTGGAAACACTCTTGGTATGTTATTAGTGAAACCACCACCAGTGATGTGAGCAACCCCCTTAACCCCTCCCTTGATAGTCAAGAACCTGAAATTAAGAAAGAATACTCATTTATCAGAAAGAAATGTCTTTAAGAACTGGAAAAAAAAATCAAGCATGATTATGAGTCACAAAGATATTGACCATTTTGACATAAATAACAGTTGGGGCCATCATAGCTTCTGCTATTGAAACATTGCCACCAGGAAGTTGATCTTGTAGTGAACGACTACTTTGAGCAAGTACTTTGTAAGGATACATACATTACTACTGATCTCAGACAAGAAATAAAAAACTAACTATAGCTAACAAATTTGCAAAATCTAATAGATTCTTCACTCAAATCTAACCTTCGTACAAGAGAGAAATCATTAGAATGAACTCCACTAGTTGGAAGACCAATAAGAACATCACTAGCAACTACGTTCTTCCTATTGATCACAGAGTCCTTCTTCACAATGCCAACTACACATCCGCTAAGATCATCCTCACCTTCTTTGTAGAGACCAGGCATCTCTGTGGTCTAAAAAGTTACGGAGTTAACTTTTTGCCACAGCAAAAGTTCTTAGCTTGTTCTTTCGTTCTTAAAATAGGAAATCTATAGTTGAATCTGAAATTGAAGTTATCTTGTATCATTTTATGTAAGTGCATGGTTCATGCTCCAACTATTTATGTTTTCATTCCTTAGCCTTTTCCATTATTACCAAAGAAAACGAATGACAAACACATTTGAGGACCTAGTGGTACAGAAACAAAGCAAGAATTAAAATGCAATCTAAAATAAACTTTGATTTTTAGCACAAACAGACCTCTATCATTTTTAACAAATCTTGTACCAGTTCTTCAATCTTTTTTATCGGTCTTATTTGCAATGAACTAGTAAGGCAGTTGAAGAGCCTTCCCCTTATTTCTTTCAACACTCGAAACCTCTGCAAGCATCAATAAGGATATGCATTTTTCAACTATTACAAGCTTCCAAGGAATCCAAAGTAGCTCCCAATTCCATGCAATTTGTTCGATCAGTTGGGAATATTCAAATTTAATAGATTAAAAAGAATAATAGATTTATTTAATTAAAATAGCAAAACAGAGGTAAACCCCCGCACAATGGGAGAGTTGCCATTACACAGAAAAAGGGAAACATTCAGAAAAACCAGTAAACATGAATCTTTAAATTATATCTAGGTCCAAATATTCTAATGATTCATAGAAACCAATAAATACATATATATATATGCACACACACAAACAAACAAACAAACAAACAAACTTGCTTACGTCAAAAGCATGACCAAATTTGGAATATAAAGGCCATCCAATGTGAATATACAGCTCCTGCAAAAGGCAACGTGAATTTAGCTTAGCAAATCAGGAAAAGTGGAACAATATCAACTTTAAAAGCAAATAATTGGATCAATCTAAGCCATATGGGAATAAAAAAATATCAGACTGAGTAGAAATAGATACAACATGATAAAGAACGACAATGAATTGACTGGCATTGATGATATTTTAGAGATCCAGCACCTTGAGATATAAAGCATTATTAATGAAAAAATAGTAAATATGATTAAATAAAATTAACAGTGTCACTGTATGATGCAGCTTCCTAGTTTGGTTACAAACACTAAAAATGGTAGGCCAACAATTGCAAAAGCAACATAAAGCACTTAAAACAAAAATTAATAGGATCAAATATCATTTCAGGTGATCCAAGCCAGCAGTAACTGTTTTTGTGAAATTAAATCCCCCTCCTACTTTCAAGGAAGGCTGCTTTCTTTAGATCATATATAAATACCAAAAGAACACAAGCAACTTAGGATAGAATGAATAGAATTCACACTTTCTTAGCAAAGGACATACACCTCTTGCCCTAACTCCCTCCAGGGAAAATCAAAGTGCGTAATTTCAACAATTGGATAAGCAAAAGGCTCAGTAGTATTAGGTGCATATGTTGCCAATTCAGATATTTTGAGCAAATAAATAAGCAACATAAGAAGTATCTAATTGTTAGAAAGCATTTGAAAAAGCAAATAGTAAGTGGCACATATAGGAATTGAAACTTAATTGGCATATTAATTTTCTCGTACATCATTACTTAGGCAATAAAGAAAGTAGTAGTAGTTAGCATGATAAACTGATTTATTTTAAACTAAAAGTAACATAAATAAACTGCAAAAGTGTTGAAAATAAACCCTGGTAAGTGAGATAAGTCCCACGAGATATGAGATACAATGTGTGACTAATGAAAGCAAGATCATAGAAGGCCATAGTGAAAATAAATAGAGTTGGAAGAAGAAGAAGAAGAAGCATGGTTGGCAAATTGAGAGGCTAATTTCCAAATCATAAATCATAAACCTAATATTTTGTCTTTCTTCACCTTGTTATAGGGAACCAAAGCTACGGCAATAACAAAGAAACAAACAAAAGACTGTAAACTTGATGGTAAGAATTTAGGGAAGCAACTCAACTAGAAGTCACATCTGGCATGGAATGAGTATTTCAATGAGAAAATGGATGGAAATTAGAGAGAAATTAGTGGAGGTAAGACTGGTGGCAAACCTTCTAGGAAAAAGGTGTCTCTCATGGTAGGTTAAATCTTAAACTACAGAACAAGACAATTTGGTATTATGGGTTGGGCTTTTAAAAATAAAAACATTCAAGGGTCAAAGGTACACTGAAAAGCTTGCACAAAATTATAAATTCGGTTCAAAAAGTTTGAGACTTGTACATACTAATCTAATCAACCTAGTTATAGTGTGGAAGAGATGGCTCTTTAATTTGAAGATCAGAAAAGTACAATAAAAGGGACCCTATAATGCAAACAAATGATACTTTCTTCTAGTTTGGTCATCCAAAATTAATCTTACATCTTCTACACTTGTCTTTGTTTTTGGTTAGTTTGGCTCTTCTTACATGTATGTGTGTGACTGTGTTAAAGATAATGTAAGGTCAGAGTAACTTCAATGATTCTAACTCTCTTTCAATCCTAGAATTGCATTTGAAGTAGCATTCGTAACTTGGGTCACAGTATAATTTCTTTTCATTCCTTCCATAAATATAATGCCGATACATAGATTAAAAAAATGAGTCAAACTAGCAGTAATAGGGCCATGTAACAAACTCAGAAACAGAGATCACCAAATAATAGATCAACAACCAACTTTGGGTGGAAACATACCTTGTTGTTGTTGTTGAACTCCAAGCTACATTAGAGAATGAGTGCCAACGCCCATAATAGAGCGACGATTAGCGTTTGATTTCTACAAGATTGCTAAAGAGGAAGTAAGGGCAAATACCAGAGGACTACTGATCGAAGACGGTGACTAGTACGGGGAGAGAAATCACCGGAAGTGGGGAAGTGGAGGGAGAACGTCAAAATGCCTAATGAGCAGTGACATTGAGGAGAATAGCTGCAGATGATGGCGGGAATGACGAGCTGTAGATGCAACGGAACATAGATGCCCACCAAGGAGAATATCTGCATAGGAATGAATGAATGATGGAGACGAGTTTCCCCGGCCCGGCGAGAGAGCCCCAAAGAAGAAAATAAAAGGAGAGAACGCGGGGCAATGAAATTGGAAAAAATATTCCAGGACGCTAAAATTAATCCACCATCCTATAAAATAATATTTCCTAGGACCGTGGATTATTCCGCAACCCTAGAAAATAAAATCTAGCACCTTCCCAAAAATGTTCGAAACTAAATATTTTATTTACAAAATTGTCACCTATTATATTTTTTGGGACTGACATTTTAATAACTGTCTAGAAATGCAGTCTGAGAATATCTTGTTTCTACTAGTATATATTATTTGATCTATATGTCACACCACCTATAGCCCCATGATGTTAATGATTTATGTATCATTTGGACTTAATTATGTTTGTTATGTTTTATTTAGTTAAAGTGATTATTTTAGGCAAACTTGATTTAATTAAATAAAACTCATTTGTTGTGTCTTTATTTAGTTCCTAATTATATTTTCAAGAAATCAAATTAGTGTCTTAAAAGTCTTAGATCCTTCATAACTTCTTGACCCCAAGTATATCATAAATTAAGTAAGTTTAAGAATAAATGTGTTACTTTCCTTGAGCCCTTTATAAAGTGACATCGTATGCTTTGTTTTCATATTTGTTTGATATCATCTAATATTTTTTTAGAATGTTTTTATTTAGTTAGCAAGTTGAAATATTTTATAGTGTTTTAATACTTATGAATTTTCAAGTAAGTAAAATTTTTACAATTTCTCTAAATTTAGTCTTAGAATTTAAGTAGTTGTCCATTTTCTAGAATCTTTTAGTTTTAGGATTTAGTAGTTACCTATTTTGTGAAATCCTCTAATCATTATAAAAGGTTCTAAGAATCTTTATATGTGTATAGATCAAGACCTAGCTACATTTTTAACAAGATTAATAAGAATTTTGTTTTTTGTTCAATGAGATATTCTCTAAATTCATATGTTCTCTTGAGAATATTTGATTTACCATTTACAGTGCTCAATTGTGTGAATGTCATCTTGTTAGAGGCTTCGGAATCATGAGTTCCTTGGGTTCTAGCAAGGACTATCAACCTTGCTTTCGTAGGTGAGTGATGACTTTTACTATAGTTTCTAATTTGCTTGGAGTCTACTCCAAAAGGGTCATATCAAATAGTAAATCAATTAATAGACTAAATTGTATTTTGAAAGAATATAAAGTGTAAATTTTTATAATATTATGTAATTTTAATATGATTAAAAACTAAAAATCATATAAATTAAATAATAAAATCATATATAATTCTTTAAAATGTGGGTGATATATATATAATTTGTCTAACAAAAAATTTGATAACAAATTCTTCTAAACTTTTTTCATTTATGTAGACAACTTCTTTGTTAATTCATTATTTGATTGAGGAAGTGAGACATGTCAAGTGAATTAAACAAACAACTTAAAATTCGAGAAAGCATTTAATTAGGTACATTATTCAAAATTTAATATAATTATGTGTATAAAAATAATAATTTAGAGAGAGATTCATTAATTACGGTTTAAATCATCACATTTTATTAACGGCAAAATGAACTAAGGAACGATACAAGAATTATCTTATAAAATTATAAATTCAACTATTATCATATATCAAATATGAAAATTAATGATACTATATAATTTAACCTATAAACTACCTTTTTTAAAGGAAAAAGAAAAAAAAATAGTTCTAGGTCATCAGTCAGCAAAAATCACAAAATTGAAAAACTATTGCCCAACGAACAATATGCCTCTGGAAGCAAGATTCAAAGAACAATTAAGATATCATGTATTTGAGGAAGCATATGCACAACTTGCAATGTCACACCCGGAGATGCGACACAAATGACGCAGGAAATGAAATAAAAAGAAAAAAAGGAGAAACCGGCCCGCTCGACAGAGGCCCGATTTCAAAGGAGTCACCACCAAAATTTTGAGGGAAATTTTGGAAAACCGAAACAAAAAGAAAAGAATAAGGATGCTCTGTGAATCAGAGTTGGATTCGGGAGTACGATTGTGAGTGGAGAAGGTGTTAGACACCTCCACAGCACCCGTTCTTAAGAACGGTTACCTTAGCTTGATCATGCAATTTTTATGGCTTTTAAAAATTATTTTGATTGCCCTTTAACCATTCACATGCAAAAATAAATATAAGGATAAGAAAAATGTAAAAAAAAAATAAAGAATAAAATGAAAATACGAGAAGTTGGGAAAAATAAAATAAGAGGAAAATGTTATTTATTTACAAAAGTGGACTTGACCCAAAATTAGAGTCTAGGGCCTACGTACCCTGCGATAGGGATCAAAGTCGACGTAGTTCAGACTAGAAATACGTGTCACTGGGTTGATATTTTTCATTATATATATCCTTTGAGAAAAGAGATTTATAGAAAACAATCTGTCTTTCCACAAAGAAAACAATCTTTAGAATGAGTTGGTGTGTTTTAATTTGTAAAAGATAGGTTAATTTCCATTATTTGCTCTTTTCATTTATTTATTTTTGGTTTAACCAGCTTCTAAAAGAGAAGATATGTTTTTGCTCAATTTAGAAAATATGATTAAAATTATGTGTGATTTTGAACATTTTATTTTGATTTGAAAAGGAAATATTTAAAAATAATTTTATTTTTACAAAGTAAAATCAATTAGTTTATGTGGTGACTTTATCACTCACAGTATACCCATTGATACCTAAATGTCCATGGTGGTGCCACTCGAGACAAAAAAGCATAAAAGAAAACGTTCGAAGGAAGACACAATTTTTGGACAAATTATTTTTATCTTCTTTTTATCATAAAATTGAGATAAAATAGGATCATTTTAACACATATTTACCTATTTAAAAAGAAAATATTAAGGAAATACAAAATGTGATTATCATATATATTAAGAGAAATAATTAGCAGATGTGGTGACTTTATCACTCACAAGTTACTGATCGATACCTAAATGTCCACGGTGATACCACTCGAGACAAGAGCATGAAAAGAGTTCGAAGGAAAACAAATAATTCTTACCTGAATGATTTTTTATTTTCTTTTTATTATAAAAATGCATGAAATCCTTTTATCGCATATTTATTTATTTAAAATGAAAACATTAAGAAAAATTCAAAATATGATTATTACATATATTTTGAAGAAAAATAATCAGCATATGTGGTGACTTTATCACTCATAAGTTACTAATTAGTATTTAAATACTCGCGGTGTTACCAGTCGAGGCAGATAAGTGAAAATGATAAAAACTGGAATGAAATGAATAATTTTTGTTTTGGAGAATACCCTCTTTTTTTAAAGGAGCAATTTTTTGTTTAAATTATTTTGTTTCCTTATTTCAAATTATGAAATGCAGTCACAAAACCCTTTTTTTTGTTATTTTTATTCGAATCAGGAACTTAAGATAAAATTGCTACATCCCATTTGTTTACAAATTATTTGTATTTTCTTACTGAAAAATAGGAAAATGTAATTAAATTCTTTCTTCTTCTTTTTTTTTTAAGCTTGAAATAATTCAAAAATAGTGTAAGATAGAACTGCTACTTATATATATATATGTTTATTTTTTATTTTCCAAAATTCATTTCACAACAAAATCAAACAGTATATATGGTGACTTGATCACTCATAATTTGTTAATTTACGCTTACATGCTCACGGTGATGCCACTCGTGACAAAAGGCAAAAAAGGCTTAGATAAAATTGAAATAAATGAAATCATCTTTATATTAAATTGTAAAAACAAATACGATTATGATTGTTTTATGGAAAGAAAAGTGGTAAAAGGAATTTAAAAAATATGACTTTTATGTATATATTCATATATTACTTATTTTTATTTGTTTATTTGTTTTATTTATTTTTTTTTAGAAAAAGAATCAATCAGGATCTGTGGTGACTTTATCACTCACAGCTCACTAATTAACACCTAAATATCCACGGTGTTACCACTCAAAATATAAAGGCAAAAATAAAAATTTAAAATAAAGGGCTCTCATTGAATCATTTATTTTTACTTTTAATAAATAAAGAAACATTGGTACTCATAAATATAAAAAAAAAAGATTTAGCCAACATTTATACTATGGCAACTCCTCACTCATGGTACAATTGACTGACACCCTATAGGCACACGGAGACTTAGTCCCTCGAGGCAAACTCTAAAGTAAGAGAAGAAAAACTAATGACTAAATAAACATCAAAACTACAAATAAAATAAAATAAACTACAATTTGTCAATGCGTGTGTGTGCATGTGCAAATTCAAGTAATAGTTTTATTCCACTACAATGAAAACTACATGAAGATAAGAAAGAAGATCAAACTCTTTTGCTTTCTTCCCATTTCTTGCTTTGATGTTCCTCTTCTGCCTTGATGAAGAAAATTGACTCTTTCCAAGCTTGATCTCACCTTCCCATAGTGCTCAAAAGAAAATACAAAGGCATTAGTATTTATCTTAAAAATAATTTTCGTGGCCATGAACAATAACAAATTTCTCAAGCACATAAAGGGTCAAATAGGCATACCATTGACTTTAAATTAGTACCAATACACTTGCCACAGTAGCAACATGTTTCCCATCAATATTCATGGATTATATCAAAGTTCAAAGAACATCCCTTTGAATATATATAGTTCACACTAACAAAGCCAACCACAACCTAAATGCTTCATATCAGTAAGTTGAGAATGAAACATTGAATGAAAGGGTTCAATCTAGATCTTGATGGGATATAGGATAGAAAATCTACTTTTGTCCTTTATAACATGAGAATGTCTTGAATATTAAACAGCACCTTCAATTAAATGTTATCCACCTTCTGAAATCCCAGCAAGAATGATTAAGGCTTGAAAGGCAAACTAAATACTTGGTAAATACCATCTCTTAATCCAATAAACTCTCACAAGCATTTCAGCATACACTTGAAAGGCACACTTTAAAAGGACCACAGAACAGGATTCACCATTCTATCATGAGCATCAAATCTGAGAGCGAGTGCTTAAAGGCAACACTCAACATCATACATCAAGTCTTATGCATATTTGTAGATTAGAAAGTATACAAAGTAAGAGCAAGAGATAACTTTTAGGTTCACCAAAGCCCATCAAAATGTGTACAAATTTCATCTAATGTGTCTGCAACATAGAATTAGAATTCCACAACCAACAATAAAAACAACCTACAAGATAGCCTAGAAACAAACAAAACAAAACAAGAACACTAAGGTAAATTAGTGGCCGTGTGTGCGTGACAGAGGAGCATAAATCATTATCTAACCTAGGGAGCACTCGTAAGCAATGCCATTATTTAAAATGAACTCAAACAAAAAAAAAACCTAAACTAACTTAGTTCCTTTATGATCCAAACCCCATTAGCTAAACCCCAAGCTTAACCATTTGAAGTAACAAAAATGGCCCACCACTTCCTTTTATAATCCGAAAAAAATAAGCCCAAATATGTTAGCCAAAACTAATTCCAACAACAATGGCAATTCAGTCTCAATCTAACTCTCAAGTTAACAAAGGAGTCAACCAGAAAATTAGACCCTTGAACAAGAATGAAAATTTCCTCCCAACATTTGATCGAAAGCTTTATCTCAGCACTCAAACACAAAAACCAGCTCAGATGCATTTCATCAAATATATGCGAAATATGTATTACCAAGCATGATATTTCCTGATCGTAATCATAGGAATCTAATAAACAACCACACTCAGTGAAATCTCAAATGCTTTACATAAGCATCAGATGTCAGTAAGCCATCAAGAAAGAAATTGTACATAAACTAATTAGAAACAAAAATGTCATGCGTACGAGAGGGCGGAGAAGAAACAAAGTCCCGTGATTCCACAGCTAGAAAGCCATAACCTAACTAGGTAAACCGTATGAAAAGGAAACCCAGGAACAAGAGGTTACCTTTGAGACTTCAAGGTGGCCTTTTCCTCCATTTCCATCTATGCTCCTTCTGGCTCAGGCTCGCTTCCTGTGTGCTCACAATCTCGAATTCAGGACGGTGTTACGTTTGCCCTTAAACTCGGTTTCATTCCTCTGTCAACATATTTCCTCTCTTCGTGCACCCCACGATCCCCTTTTTTTTTTTTTTATCACTGCCTCTGCCTCTTCAGACTCTCGTGGCTCCCTCTCCAGTGCTCTGCCTCCTTCCTCTTTTCAGACTCTCGTGTTCGTCCTCCCCCTTCACTCGTGCTTCCCTGCTTCCTTCCTTCTTTTTTTTTTTTCCGCGGCTCTGCCTTAGCTCCCCTCTGATTTCCTTCGGCCTTGCGTGCTCCTCTCTCAGCCTCCCTGCTTTGAGCCTCTCCCTCGCCTTCCCTGACTCGCCTCCTCACCGTGACTTCCTGCTCCGAGCTCCCTCCGAGCTCCCTCTGTCCTCTCTCTCTTCCTTGCCTCCGCACCATGGCTCCCTCGGTTTCTATCTCGTGGCTCCCTCTAGTTCGCTTGGCCGAGCCCTAAGGGCCCCCTCTAGTTCCCTCTGGTTTTCTTTTCGTCCTCTGCTCTTCCGCGTCTTCCCTCTACCCTTCTCTCGGTCTCATCTCTGGGTTTCCATTTAAACTCTCCTCCCTTTCGGTTTCATGCACCCCGTCTCCTCCGTTTTTGCGGCCCTCTTTTCCTTGTTTCAGTGCTCTGCCCCGTCTTCCCTTTTCGTGCACATCTTCTCGCGTGCTCCAATCCGGCTTCCTCCATCCTTTCCTCAGCTTTTTCTTAGGCTTTCTCTCAGTCTCCTCTGTTTTTTTTTGGCCGCGACTGCTGCTGCTCTTCTTTTTTCTGGTGCCTGCTCTGCCCTCTGTTTCTTTTTCCAGTCCTCGGCTCCCTCTGTTTTTGGTCTCACTTGCAGCTTTCTCTCTCTTTTCTTTTCTTTCACGCTGCCTTCCTGTCTTGTCCTCAGAACCCTAGCACCCTCTACTTTTTCTTTGGCCCTCTCCCTTTCTTTTGCTTTCCCCACGGCACCTGACTCCCCTCCCTCCAGTGTTTCACGCCTGAGCCCTCTATTAGGGCTTAGGGTGAGCTTGGGACCTTGGGCTGAAACAATTTCAGCTCAAGTTAAAACTCTTATTATTATTATTATTATTATTATTTATGTATTTTATTTTATTTTTATTTTTTTTCTTTTTTTTGGTATTTCCTATTATTTATTTATTTATTTATTTTTATTATTTTTATATTTATATATATTTTTAAAATTACCCGGATAAAATACGGTGTTCACAGGCAAATTCTTATCGGTCATTTTGGAAGAAACTAACTAAAAATTGAAAAGTAAAGTCCCCACTAATACATCTGTTAAATAAGCTTCCATTATCTCTGCCACACTAGCTCATCTTTTATTTAAAAAATTAGTACTTTCTCTTGTCCGAATTATAGGTCATTTTGTATGATAAATTTCTGATTTAAACTATAGGGTGATGGTTATTTTTCTGTCAATTTTATCCCGTCTTTAATTCTTCTTAATTCATTATTTATAACCATATAATGATAATAAAATATAATATTTAATAAGAATAAAATATAAAATATTGATACTTTTTACATTAATTTTAAATAAAAAATAATTTTTTTTAATATGTATATAATTGATGTAAAATACCTTCAATATAAATTTGAGGGAATATATATAATAGGGTCCAAAGTCATTGTGAGAAGGTCAAAGGTCAAAGGCCCCAAGCAAGTTGAGGCTGTTTTCTTCCATGTATTTTTGTGTAAGCAAAACCTTCTCGTGTGTGTGCGCGAGCGTGAAAAATGACCCTAATTTGAGCTTAAGAAATCACACAAGTTTACATCTTTTATCCCAATTACTTCAGTAATTGTTTGGTGTTTTCAAAAGAAAAAATTAGAGTTTTTTTTTACCTAACAAGGAGAAATTAGAGTTGAGGATCATAAATAAAATATATTTATACCGAACATCTTAAATTATAAAATTTTGAAAAATTAAAGTTTAAAGCTTGTTCACGAATCATTTAGAATATTTTCAAATGAAACATATTTTAATATCAATATTCTTAATTTTAAAAAAGGGAAATGGCACTTGAGAATTAAAACTTTCAATTAATTTTATTTTAAGACAAAAAATTTTGAAAATACCAGAAAAGAACCATGATCTCAAATTAATTAAAAATGTAAATATGAAATGACCTAAATACCTTTATAAAAAAGTTTTACATTCAACATTTGCTTTTTACTACTCTTTTTCATAAATTTGACACTGAACATCTCCAATTTTATATTGAACACATTGTGAAATATGAGTATAAAATTGAGAAAATTTAGTGTCAAATTTATAAAAAAGAGTAGTAAAAAGAAGATGTTGAGTAATAAAAAATGGAAGTTGAGTATAAAATTCTGAGACTTATCCAGTATAAAATTGGAGGTCTTCAGTGTCAAATCATGGAACATGAGTAGTAAAACGCAGAAGATGAGTGTAAAATTCTGAGAGTTGAATTCTTTATTATGTTCAGTGTAAAATCGAGGAAATTCAATGTTAAATTTCATAAAAAGAATAGTAAAAAACAGATGTTAAGTGTAAAATATTTTAACAAGGGTATTTAGATAATTTCCTATTTAAAATTTTGATCAATTTGAGATCATAATTTTTTTATGATATTTTAAAATTTTTTAATTCTAAAATAAAATTAATTAAAAGTTATAGTCCTCAAGTGTCATCTCCCCATTTGAAAATAATGATTGGCTCGAATACCTGTAATAGGTTACGTACGAAGTTAGGATCGTTGCAAGGAAACGAGAGCTTTTCATTTCCCCCTCTATTAACTATTTCTATTTGATTGATAGTGATCTGTACCCATATTACAGTGTATATCCTCCTTCCTTGTTTCCTTCCCAAATAATACCATCTGGCTCCCTCGTCATTAAAAAACCCTTAGTCCATCTAAATTATGCAAATAAAAATATGCATACACATGCACTGAGTTAATTTGTTAAAGACACAAAAAAGAGGGAAAATTTGGACTCCTTTGAAATCCATTTTATGGTTTTTAGAATGAGGAAACACGTCCAATAAACATTAATTCACACACCAGAAAACTAACAAAAAAATCCAAAAAATGAAAACTGTTCATATTTGTTGGAGCAGACCTAAAGTTTTTGATAGAATTTGACAGCAAGATTTTCTCAACTTTCTAAGCACATATCTTAGGTTTGGCACCTCTAAATTGAGTGATCCAGGTGTTTAAATGAAGCTTAGGAAGCCTTCTAATTAACCAATGATAGGACACCTTGTCAGTTAGTTTTCATAGTCACGCGTGAATATCCCTTCTGACTCCCATATCCCATATAATTATGTTAATTAAAATAAAATAAATAATTAATTAAAATATAATCAACCACTTGTATCCCATGATTTAAAATAAATAAATAATTAATATTCACATTAATCCATTAATAACTCATTTAGTGGTTGTTATGGGTTTATTAGGATCAGATTAATTAGACCATTATGAACGAACCAACTCACAAAGAACAAATTTTCCTTATCACATTCTCTAAATGCATATTAATTTTCCTTATCACATCATGATCAAGAAGTGATCAACAATTGAAAAGCGGATAAACAGGACTCATGTCAGCATTAAATATCCCCCAGTTTTGCTCTACAATTCCTTGCTTCTGGTCCTCATTGAACATTGCAAATATGAACGCTTCCACAGCTTTTCCTGGCTTTCTTGGAGTGCCCTTACCACTCTGCACAAAACCCAGAAGCTTCTGATTGTATATCTGAGCTTTCTGTACACTCGTAAATGGATCATTCCCTTTCGTAGGCCATCCTGTCTCAGACACCAAAATAGGCACATTCCCATAACCTATCTTCTCCATTGCTGCATTAACCGCATCAACCATAGCTTCAAATAGACTAAAATACTTCAAGTTTCCATCAACCACAGGATCTGTGGCTTGAAAAGTTGCATACTCAAATGAAATGTGTTGAGGATCTGATGCATAAGCCATGTAAGGATAGGCGTTGACCATAAGAGGTGCATCTATATAAGCAAGAAAACCAGCCACACGTCTCATTACATCCACAATCTCATCTGAAAACACACCGTTTGATGGAGGGTATCCATTTCTGAGACCAGCCATGGAGATCGAAGTGGTGACTTCGGTGTTGGCTAAGCCTATGGAGTTTATGGCGTCGTGAATGTTTTGCATGGCTTGTGAGACAAACGTGGCTTGGGGTCCAGGGATGACCTCATTCCCGACAATGATCCATTGGAAACTGACGTCAGCTCTGTAAGGTGCCACGTTGGTGCTTATCCACTGCCTGGCTGAATCTGGGCTTGAAGCTAGGCTTTGAAGATCTTGGTTCCTTACTCCGAGGCTTACTTGTAGGTTCGAGCCTCTTAGGGCGTCCAGTGCGTCGTGGCTAGGATCATAGAGACGGATTGATTGAATTCCACAGCGCTTGTAAAGGGCTATTACTTGTGGTGGAGGTGGAAGGTTGTCTGCAATACGACCATTGTTGACACCGATGCCTGACGAGTTTGAAGAAGAGAAAATTCAAAAAGTCATTTTCTTTTTTTGGGAAAAATACAAGTCATTCGTTGAAAGAGAAGAAAAAGTCTGCACTCATGTCACTGCAATCTCAAGTTTTAATATCCATATATATATATATATATAGCAACCAACATTCGTGTACAGAAAGTCTTCAAAATGGGGCATTAAAAACACATTAATTAATTACAATATATACTTATGTGTACATGTGAGAGAGAGAGAGAGAGATTGTACATAACTGCTATAAATAATGGATTATGTGCAAATCGAAATATTTGAAGATCGTACTCTACTGTCAAAATAAGTGACTGCAGGGCCAGTGGTCGACTCAGAAATTTTAGACTATGGAGGCTGCATATGCATACATACATATGTGTGTGTATATATATTGTAACATTAAGAATATAACATACTATTATTAAAAGTATGAATTTTCTTATAAATTACTCATAAATTTACATCCATCAATTCATCAAATGCCTAAGCAGAAGATGATTATTTTGATTTTTTTTTGGGAAATTTGTTACTAGAACCAAAATCAATATAACTATATTTCATATATTCATAGAATGCTACATTTCTGCTAAAAAAGTAAAATTAAATACTATATGCTTCAACTATCATGATTAAAATATTAAATTTTGTGTTTAATATATGTTTTTAATGTGAAGTCTTAAAAATTATATTATCTAAAAATTAAAGTAGAATGAATAAATAAATAATAAAAATAAGTAAGTGAAACTTTTTTTTTCAGATAAATCATAGGTATCTTCTTATTGGAAGCAATTATGTTCATGGTACAGTCGGGTACTAAAGGTGGGCACCTCTCCAAGCGGGAATTTGAACCTTAATTTGTCATATTGTGAGGGACTAATCCCTTCTGCTAGATCCAACTCCCTTTGGTAAGTAAGTGAAATATTTTATTTAGTGATAAAGTGGGATCAAGAGGCTGAAAGGGAGGGGAAATGATGTTAGAACTTGAGAGGGAGAATGAAGATGATAAGAAGAGATATACATAGATGATGATAATAAAAAAAAAAGACAAAAGACAAAACAATGTTAATAAAATAAAAGGTTAAGACTTACTAACAAAGTAAAAAACTATTTTTCGGAAATGGCTAATGTGTTTTTCTACTTAGTAGAGTTATAATTGATTAAAAGACAACACAAATATATATATATATGTACATAATGAATACGTAGAAATAAAGTTAACTATCATTAGAAATGATATTATCAATGTTGGGGGCAATTAATGTATATATTATATTTATATACAATGTATATAAAGAAAACTCAATTTTATTGGAGACAACTGTTATCAAAAGCTTGGTTATACTAGTTTAATCAGATATTTCGAATTAGAGTCTTAGGAATACAATCACATTATTAAACACTTGGTGGTAGAGTTTTAGTACTCTTTATATGCTTAATTCGAATTAATTTGAACCTAAATAAATTTTTCAATTAAAATGGGTCAGGTATATAGGTACAAGATATTGGATGTTCTAAGACAAAAAAAAAACTCTAACCTTCTTTCAAGATTTGATTACTTTTTGTGAACACAGCTTCAAATTTTGATAATAATTAATTTTTGAAAGCTTTTGAATTTTTTGTTAACCTTTTTGCCACTACTTAATCTATTATTTTCATGAACGCATAAAGTATGTCAAATTATCAATGTATTTACACATGATTTTATGATTGGGAAATAATTCCAAGTTTGAAGAGATTATGTCCGCACAAATAAAAGATAGGTACATTGTCTCTGGCATATCATGTTCTGTCAGTGAAAAATTAAAAATCCTTGATAAGAGGGTTATTTGTGCAAGATTAAAAGCTTAAAAGGATCTATTGTCAATATTTTTAAGAGACCAAGAGAATTATATGTACCTGGTAAAATTTTTAAAATGCTTTTTTGCAATTTAACAAAACCAAATCAGCTGTAAACAAACTATATATAGGAATGCTAGAAATAATTGTATGCATCACAAACAAAAAAAGAAAAAAAAAAGAGAATCTTTTTAAGAAGAGCATACCAGCAGAGGGAGGCAATAGAATTGCTAAAAGTGAAGCCACTATTACAAGCAAGAAACTGATCCACCATGAATCCATGATCGTCAAGTTCTTTTTCTTAGTAATAGAATAAACACAGTCACCAAATTTTCTCAATATGATACTTTTCTCTTTGTGGATTTGGTGTTTATATATATAGGCATCAGCCTAGCTAACTTTTACTAGGTGCTGGGGGCCATGCACAAGCATCAAATTGCATTAAATTGCAATTTGGTAATATTCAGCGAGTGCGGAAGAATTAGTGTCACAATAAATGATATTAAATGCAGTGTGCTCTTGATGGTAACGGTTTTTTAAATTAGTATAGACACCCATTTGCTGCGTAACAATGTCTTCTTCTAGCAATATACCCCTCTCTATTCTTTTTAAAATATAAGCCATATTTAACTAACTACACACGCATTTAGAAAGAAAGTTAACTAATCAAATTTATTAAAAACTTACATTATTTTTAACATTATCCTTAATAAAAACAATTTTAAAAACAATTTTTTTCTCACAAGTTAGTTAAACATAAGGGTAAATTAGGAAAAAATAATTAATTTCTTTGACTTTATTTAAATATGACTTCTATTTTCAATCAAAGAGAGTATTTATTTGTAAAATTTTTTTATTTTCAAATAAATTTTTATTCTATATCACCAATTTCTACATTACTTTCAAAAACCAACTTAGAAATGCTAAAATAACTAATATAAATTGGGGTTTTTTTTATAGTAGTGGCAGTAATTTAGTTATATGCACGATTTAATCAAGTTATAGCACAAACAAAGACAATATAGTTGTGTTCTTTAAGCATGTTGTTTTGCATTCGATTTTTAGCCGTGTGTATAGGAAAAAAGTTTGTTGGACTAAATAAAATCTATTTTGGTGACCTCTACACCTTAAAGAAATTAATCTTCAACTGTCTTGTTGCTCACCAAAAAGACAACATGATATTGAACCAAAACTTACCCACAAAAATGGAGTATAGGAACATGTTAAATAAGTACGTGTATGTCTGTTGTGAAGTTTTTTTTTCCCCATTTTGTAAATGTGTGTTCGGCCAAATACATGCATTTGCATTTTAATATGTAACAGGAGGGTCCTATGCATTTAGTAAAAAAAAAAAAATGGTCCGCTGTATGTGTATCAAGTCTGAATTGAGTCATATTGTTCATGAGTTATGAATAATGTAATCTTTATATTTTTTATATTTTATATTGATTGTGACATACAATATTTAGGACAAAAGATAAGTTCAAATTTGAGGATGAACAATAATTTTTTTCATGAAATTTGAATTGTTTAAATTTAGTTTACAACATGCATATTTTATATTTTATATTTTTAAATTAAACAAATATTTCTTAAAAAAAAATTTTTGATAAAAATTTTTTTAAACAAAAATTAACATTTACAAAATTATTTTTTTTTATATTTCATTCATTAAAAAAGAAAAATCCATTAAAATAAAAATAAAATTTGAATTGGTCAATTAACATATTAAGGCACTGGCTCAAAGTTCATTAGTTCACTCATAATCAAACCTTAATTGAATTGGCAATAATAAAATTTAATATATTTTTATTTTATACGTTATATATTATATAGAAAATAAAAAAAATAAAACCATTACTAATAAATTTCATAACTTAATATTTAAATATAAATAGATTAATATTTGTTCATAATCATATTTTAAATTCAAAATAGTCAAGTACTAATCAATTATCATATTATTTATCAAGTAAATTTAAAATTATTAATAATCATATATCATAATAATGCTTATGTAGCATTATAATATAAAAAGAAAAAAATTATTCAAAACATAACACTATTTTGTACTAAAAATGATACTATTTTATTTTAAAAGCGCCAAAAAGAATTTTTAAAAAAAGATTAAAAATAATATGACTGGTTCTTACTATTTTTTTGGGCCTTTTCTTTACTAGTTCAATTGATTCTTGACTAGTTCTTCAAACTTTTGAACTGATTTTAGCATTGGTTCACCGATTTTAGCCAATTTGGTTTAAGTTTAACCATAGTGGTTTACTTGATGGATGAGCATAATATTCTTTTTTTTTTTTAACACTAAGGATATCCCATAATTGACACTCAAAAACCAATTCTTCCGAGATATAGAAATCACCGAAGTGAATTTTGCCTCTCCAAACAAAACATTTTCCATATACATGGCCAGGGATGAAACTCAGAACATCAATGTTTAAGGGATCCAAGTATCTACCAAATGATAAAGATCCAAGATGACCAAATCAATTGCTAATTACACCATTAATCATCCAAGTCAATGAAGATTCTTTCTATACTTTGGAGGAGGTTTTTCCTACAAGGCTAAGCCCAAGATCAAGCATGAGCATATCATTTCATGGGCCTATAAGTTTGATCACGTCCTTGAAGCTTCAATTCATGAAGAGCACATCCTTCAAGCCCAAATGGATGAAGTCTAGGTATCCTACATGTTTCAAGATATGGATTGAAGAAATTACTTGAAGTCCAAGTTGGAGTTTGATCCAAATCTATGTGTTTGAGTACCACCTTCATGTTTTATATCTTAATTATCTTTGTTTTATATTTAATTGGGCAAAACTTGAATTATTTAAAATAAGCTCACTTTGTTTAAAGTCATTGAGTCTGTTGGGCTCCTAAATGTATTTCTAATGGCCCAAAATAGTGCTTTAAGAGGGTTAGGTCCATTATTGACTACTTGGCCCTCAAGTATATCATAATTTAGGTAAGCTTTTTAGTAAAAAAAATCACTTTCATTGTGGCTTCCATAAAGTGACATTTTGTACTTAGTTTTCATATTTGTTTGGTGTCATCTAGGATGTTCTTGCATAATTAGCAAGTTAAAAAATTTTAGAGTGTCTTAATTTCTAAATAAGTGAGATTCTTATAACCTGTAAGATTTATTCTTAGAATTTAAGTATTTTCCTATTATTTAGAGTTTCTTAACCTTAGAAATAATTAATTGTCTATTTTATGAGATATTCTAATCATTCTAGAGAGTTCTAGGAGTCATTATAAATATATGTATTTCAACCTGCATTTTGGATAAGTTGAATAATTTATTATTTTCCTTCAATTTCCTTTGTGTGAGAATTATATGAATTTGTGTTCTTATGTGAACTTGTTACCTACCATTGGATAAGGACGAAGGGTGGGGGAATATGGGGGAGCCATGGTCCCCCCTCCCCCCTAACTTTTCAATTTTTATTTAGCATAATATATATTTTTGTACCAAATTTTTATATTATGTAAAATTCATATATATATATATATGGTCCCCCCAAAATTTATATTTTATTCTAAAAATAGGTAAAACAAAGGTCAACACTATATTTTTTAAAAATATTTAGTATTTTAGACATATCGCAGGTACCAAATTTATACTCTCTTTTATCTTACTAAATACTAATTCCCCCCTCTCATTTAATTTTTTCTGCTCCTTCCAATATTTCCTAAATCCTAATTTTCCTTTACTTTTCTTAAGGCCAGGAAAAAAAATTTGTCCTTTACTTTTCTCTCTCTCACTTTACCCTTTCTTTTGTTATTGTTCATGTTGTCTTCTATTTTCATCTTTGTCAAGTTGTGGTCCTCCTCTCCTCTCCATAGCACTATTTGGCTTTTTTTTTTTTATAATTACCAAAGTAGATCATGTGGTCCTACAGACCTCTGCTCAACACATATTGACAACTGACTAGAGGTTGGTGGTGGAAAAATCAATTAATCAAAGAAAGGTGAGATTCCCTAATTTCTATTTGTCCCACGTGTTGATCTAACTGTGCTTGTATTGCCTTTGTGGCTTACATTTGGAATTATATTGCTTTGTGCCTTCTTCTTTTTTGGACTTTTCAGATAATATGTTTTGTTCCTTTTTATCATTTAACCCACTTTTAATCTCATATTCATATGCCCTAACTCTGTATTTTTTATTGTTGTAAACTTGTAATTTTTTGGGGTAATGTATATATTTTCTCATTTATTAGTTGTAATGTGTTTCACAAAATGAATTGTCATAGCCTACATGGTTTAATATACATTCTATATATTTTTTATAGGTTGAAAGATGTTTAAGAAAAAAACTGTTGACCCATTTTCAAGAGAAAATAGAGAAATGATGAAGAAATACAATCTATGTCTACTGTACAAAATGCAACCTTATATTTGGAGACTGATATTGAAAATGTTGAATAACCTACAATACTAACCATTGAACAACTTAGCCAACCACCTCCTAAATCTAGGAGGATTGAACAAGTAGTTAATATTGACACTTTGATTCGTGATCCTGGAAAGTGCCCATAAATTTATGATTATCTTGTTAATCAACAAGATGAAATTCATAGAGCATATATACTGTTTGGGTCATACTGATTTATAATGGATGTGTATCCACTTTCTGGTTCAAAAGATCATCCTCATTGATTTCAAGCTCATTGGTATAAAGCTTTGCCTTAGTTAGAGTATTCACTAGAAGAAGATGCTGCTTTTTACTTTTCATGTTATTTGTTTTCTAAAATACCAAATCTATTCAATTTAAAAGGATTTAGAAACTGGAGAAAAGTGAATAATGGAAAAGAATATTCATTTTTATCTCATATGGGAAAAAGTCCTAATTCTTCTCACAATATTGATGTTAGATGCTTTGATGATTTGAAGAATCAATCATATCATATTGACAAAGTGTTGGTTAAACAAACTTTACAACAAATTTTTAGTAATCACTTGTGTCTTAAAGCCTTTGTGGATGTTGTTAGATGGTTGACATTTTAGGCTTGTGTTTTTAGAGGATGTGATGAAAGTTTGGGATCAAAAAATTGAGGAAATTTTCTTGAAATGATAAAGCTTTTGGCTTCTTATAATAAGGAAGTAGTTGAAGTTGTTGTTAGCAAGACTGACTTCCCAAGAGGCGGGGTGAATTGGGAAGATTACAATTTTTCTGCACAAAGTGAAATGGGTGAAGATAGCACAGTATAAAGGAAGCAACGTATAAAACAGAGCAAGCTGAAAAGTAATGATGAGGAGAAGAAGACTCAGTAATTTATCCTAGTTCGGTCTATCCACTTGACCTACGTCCAGTCCCCAAGACAACCCTTGAGATTTTTCACTATACAGCAAGAATTCAACGGGTTTCTTGCTAATGCCACAGTACAACGAGTATGCTTTGTTTTCTGGAGCTTTCTCAATCTCTCTAAGCACTCTTACAATGTGCTTTCCAATCCCCTTGTAATTTCCCCTCACAAGTAAATCTATCTTCTGGATGAAGAGTAGATTGTTTACAAAGATATAACTCTCTTGAATAGAGTAGATATGAAGGTTGAATTACAGGTATTGAAGTTGAGAGGGTAAAAGCTTTTGAGAAGATTTGGCAGAAATTCGGTATATACAAGTTTGATTCGTTACCCATAACTTCAAATGATGTTATATTTATAGATTTAGGTCTCAAATGTCCGTTAGAGACAAAATCTATCCGTTGGAGAAGTTATCCAACGGTTACTCTGAAAAACTATCCGTTAACCAACCGCATTTAATGCTTCTGACATACTAAAATTCGAATTTTGATTGGTCAACAGACGAATTTCGAAGGAACCGAAGGTTAAAGCTTCCAACATTACAGCACGAAGTTCGTCTGTTCATAAAGTTCGTCTGTTCATGAAGTGAAATTCGAATTTTGAAACTTATAAAATATTTTCACAATGTGACATACGAATTTTCAAGAAGAAAGTTTTTCTGTTAAGTGTGAACAGTGTTTTCAATTTTCTACAGTGCCTTCGAAATTCGAATTTTGGGAACCCAAAATTTGTCTATTCCTAATACGTTCAAAAGGTACAGTAGTTCACTTTCTTCGAAATTCAAATTTTGAAAGAGTGAAGTTCGTCTGTCCGAGTGACTTTTTTCAGACTAACTTCAATATTCGAATGTTACAGGACTTTGTCATTCGTATGTCAATGTTTCATTTCAACAGTCTCAAAAACATAGCTTCTGAAAATTCGAATTTTAATGTTCAAAGTTCGTCTGTCAGAGAGCAATTTTGAAACTTAATATAATCTTGCTTTCAGATGAACTTTAACATTGTTTCAGACGAATTTCTTTAGTTTTCACAAATTGCATTTTGTCTGAAATTCAAATTTTGAAGACTTAAAGTTCATCTATTACAAAGAAGCTTCTTTGAGACTTATATGAAAATTCGAATGTTAGAAAGCCAAAATTCGTCTGTTAGAGAGCGTTTTTCAAACTCAATTTCTTCTTGATTTCAGATGAACTTAAACATTATTTCAGATGAATTTCTTTGGTTTTCACAAATTGCATTTTATCTAAAATTCAAATTTTGAAGACTTAAAGTTCGTCTGTTACAAAGAAGTTTCTTTCAGACTTATATGAAAATTCGAATGTTAGAAAGCCAAAGTTCGTCTGTCAGAGAGCGTTTTTCAAACTCAATTTTTTCTTGATTTCAGATGAACTTCAACATTATTTCAGACGAATTTCTTTGGTTTTCACAAATTGCATTTTATCTAAAATTCGAATTTTGAAGAGATGAAGTTCGTCTGTCGCAAAAAAGCTTCTTTCAGACTTGGATGAAAATTCGAATTTTGGAAAACGAAAATTCATCTGACACAGAGACATCTTTTCAGATTTATTCAGTTTTAGCTCGAAATTCGAATTTCCAAAGACAAAGTTCGAATTTCCAATATGACAGTTCATTTTAAACTTTCAAACTTCGTCTGTTTGTGGGTATTTTTCAAATAAGTCAAGATTTATCATAAAATCAAGATTTAAAAACATCTTTTTTTTAAAATCAAAATCTTTTACCCTAATTTAAACATAACAAAAGATCTTACAAAAGATCTAGCAGCTCTTACTCAGAAAATCTTCACTTGAAACACTTTGATCTCCTTCGATATCTTCAATCCAAGCTCTTGGATGTTGGTTTGGAATCATCAAAACTCTTGATTCAACATTCTCCCCCTTTTTGATGATGACAAAACAACTCACAAACTGGATTAGTACTTGGGTTTGCTTTAACAAGCTCCCCCTCAACATATGCATTATTTTTCAAAAGATATCATACACAGTAGATTAAGCGAAGATATTCAAAGGGGTAATAAGTTCTTAACATTGCAACCAAGAAATGCATTCATTTAATCAATTGTTGCTTTACAAAAACCAAATTAATCAAAGTTTTAATACACAATACAAAATGCAAACAGAAACAGAAACACAAAGCACTACAAGAGAACTCAAGCCTAAGATTAAAACAAGTCTTCAATCACTTCTTCTTTGGCTTGGTCTTCTTGCTGAACGTTTTCCCTTTCCCAGATGGTTCAGCAGCAGCAGACTTTCCAGTTTGCTCAATCTTCTCCCCCTTTTTGGCATCATTAGGAAGGCCAACAAAATCAGCCGGAGGAGGGATCTGAGAGACAGGGATGGCTCGAAGTGGCACAGGAGCAAAAGAGATTTATGGCTGGACTGGTGCAGGAGGCTTAGGGCTTGGTTCATCATCATCATCAGAGACCTCAAGCAACTCCTGCATTGCCTGTCTGGAAAGAGCCAACTGAGCTCTTTGTTCCTTTGAAAGTCCATAGGCAGCAAGAGAAGGAGGAGCTGGTTCATCAGGATGAAACATTTTCTCAAGCCTCCTTCTTTGAGCTTGCAGGAGAGCATTGTGAGCAATAGCCTCATAATCAACAACAGGCACAATGCTCCTCTCTTCATTGCCTGCACCTTCCTGCTTAGAAGAGGTTAAAATGGCTGCAACCAGTCTTTCAACTTGCTCTGATTCTTGAATAAACAGAATTGAATCCTGAGCATCTTCTTGCATAGGCTCATGAGGGCTTGTTTCTTGAAGTCCTTCTTCTTCCAATCTATAGTCCAAGGATGGACTAGGACTAGGTGTCCTCATTGCACTAGCACCATCTATATCGTCATGATGGTCAGAGGAGGCAATCTCGAATGGGCTTGGAGGTTCAGGAGTTGGAGATTGGACAGGCACAGAGGACCCTGGCTGAGGTGGAGCTGAGGTGGTAGGGATTGCACTTATGATCTCTTCATAAGCATCAGCCACCACCTTCATATTTACAGCCAACTGATGGATTTGATCTTGCAGATGAGCAAATTTGGCATTTTGCTCATCTCTGATGCTGAGAATAAGTGTAAACAGGCTGTCATACAACTCAGTGATCTTGGTTGGCTTGGCCCGTGAAGAGAGAATGGAAGGAAGGTGAGTAGGCCTGGAGGGAGATGGAATTGGCTGAGAAGGCTGAGGTACAGATCTGCTAGGAGCCTCAGAGGTGCCTTCTTGTTGTAGGGAGGCATCAGCAACAAAGAACAAATCTTTAGATCTCCCTGCTCCCTTTCCAACCCATTTTCCTTCATCTCTTTCAATGCCCATCCTCTGCAGTTCTTCCTCCTTGAATATTTCAGTGGGCTTGCCCTTCCCTTTCTCAATATGCTGAATTCTAGCATACTGCAGAATTCTAGAGATGATAGCAGCATAAGGGAGTGTTGAGTCCTTCCTCTGATCTCTAGCCTTGATCGTGCATTAGAGAATGAGGTGTCCCATATTAATCAGTTTCCCACGCATGATTGTAGCCATGACATGTGCCTCTGCCCTTGTTATCAAGTTGAAGCTGCCTCCTTTATTGAATATAATCCTGGACACTATGTAGTGCAGGATCCTCACTTGAACACTGAGGTCTGTGGGCTTCAACATGTTTATGGATGGCTAATTTTCCCTCCTTCTGAACAATGTGCTCAGAATAGTACTCTCCTTGTAGTTCAGAAAGGGACCACCTTCTTCATCAGCCATATCTGCCTCATCCATGTACCCAGAGGCGTTGATATCAATATTGAGTCCATCTTGCCTAGGGATCTCCAGCACCTCATTGAATGTCTCATTAGTAAGCCAAATGGTCCTAGACCTTAGATTGACTGCCCACTTCTTCTTCTTGCTGTTGTATTTTAAAGAGGCGTACCATAACTTCACCACCTCATCATTATATCTCTCTAATACTTCCAACAGATTCTTGTATCTCATCATCCATATACCAGCATCAAAATTATTTGAGATCAAGAAATCTTCCAAGTTTACACAATGTGGCTTGATTACCTTCTTATTGGCAAACTTGGTGGAGTATTCCTCTTGAATTTGTGGAGTGCTCCAGAGTGGCAGTGTAGTAAGCTCATACTCTCCAGATTGAGTACTGAAGGATGAAGTGGAAGCAACAGCAGCAGCTTCTGAAGGAACTGGAACCGAAGGTTCTGCAGTTTTCGGAGAGGAGGGTCCAGCTTTCTGAGAATCTGCTTTGGATGCAGTCTTTTGGCTTTTGGTGGGAGTTGCCTTATTGGATTCAGCTTTTCTCTTTGATTTCTCTCCTTCCTTCGAGGCATATTGTGATTTAACATTCCTCTTTGGTCGGGCTCCAGCTTTCCCAGCTTCAGGATTTTTGACTCTTGCCATTTTTCAGATGAACGTTGCAGAATGAGGCTTAGAATGGATTTAAATGAAGCGAAAGGAAGCTTAATAGGTGGGAAGTGGCAGTTTTTGGTTAGAATTGAAGGGAATTGATGAGAGAATTAGAACAGACTCAGAGGAGTTAAGAATAGGGTTGCGTCTGTTCTTTGGAAAATCGTCGGATTTAACGTAAGTAACCGTCTGACAGACGAATTTTGAGAGGTCAAAATTTGAACTTCGGGCAGTTACAAGTTAAACCGTTCAGCAAAGCTTACTGACAGGCGAATTTTCTTCTGAAAGTTCATCTGACAGTGGCTTGGATTAGGAAACACAAGCACAATAGACGAGTTTTGTTCTAACAAAGTTCGAATGTTGAATAGAAAACAGCAGGCAACAAACAAAACATCAACCAATAGACGAATTAAGCATGCAGAACTTCATCTTTCAAGTATTCAACATGAAGAACATGATTCAACAGACGAATTTTGAACTGAAAATTCAAATTTTTCAACTTTTGTCAAGGCTGTCCAACATTCGTATGTTAAGAAGTGATAATTCGTATAATCAGTGATGGACAAACATAACTTTGAAATTTTTGATCTTGAAAATTCAAACTTCCAGGATTCAACAGACGAATTTCGAGGTATCACCAAGAACTGTTCCAAGGCATAACAGTCCGAAGTTCATCTGTTGGTCAACTAAAATTCGAATGTTGACCATGTTGACCATTTCAAAAACACAGTTTATGAAGCAAAAAACGTCCAACACACATCTAAAATATGAATTTTATCTTTAAAAACTTACAGAATGGATCCAGAACTTAGAATTTTTGTCATTTACTTCACTTTCTGGTTGTTCCATTCTGGTGTGCTCCAATCTTCAAGTTTATTGCCATTGAATCTTGTGAGGAGCACCTGCAACTTAAATTAAACATACTCCGATGCTAAAGTTAGAATTAACCTTTGAAAGCAAGATTGCATGAGAATAACTTACAGTTCATTGGGATTTACCATACCCAACTCTCTCCTGATTTTGCAGTGCCTGTCTTCTGATAAAGGCTTTGTGAGTATATCAGCAACTTGATCCTCTGTTGGGATGTACTCCAATCTGACTTCTCCTTTCAGAACGTGATCCCTTATGAAGTGGTGCCTAACTTCAATATGTTTCGTCCTTGAGTGCATGACAGGATTCTTAGTGATATTTATGGAACTTTGGTTGTCACACATGATTGGTATCTCTTTCATTTTAACCTCAAGATCTTCAAGCTGCTGCTTCATCCAGATGACTTGGGCACAACAGCTTCCAGCTGCAACATACTCAGCTTCTATAGTGGATAGAGCCACACTGTTTTGCTTTTTGCTGAACCATAAAACCAGGGATCCTCCAAGAAACTGACAAGTTCCACTCGTGCTTTTTCTGTCAGTTTTGGATCCTGCAAAATCAGCATCAATGTATCCTTTGAGATCTTCTCCATTGCCCTTTGGATACCAAAGACCCATCTGTGATGTTCCAATAAGATATCTGAATATTCTTTTCACAGCTGTTGCATGGATTTCTTTGGAGCATAATTGGAACCTTGCACACATATAGACACTGAACATAATGTCAGGTCTGTTGGCAGTTAAGTACAGCAGGGATCCAATCATTCTTCTGTATTGAGTAATGTCAAACATCTTCCCTTTCTCATCCATGTCCAGTTTGGTTACAGTAGGCATAGGTATTCCCATTGGCTTGGTATTCTCTATTCCAAACTTCTTTAGCAGCTCCTTTAGATACTTGGATTGACTGAGAAAGATACCATCATCAACCTGTCTGATTTGCAGTCCAAGGAAGAAGTTGAGTTCACCCATCATGGACATCTCAAATTCTCCCTGCATTAACTCAGAGAATTTCTTGCAAAGAGTTTCATTAGTAGCACCGAAAATAATATCATCAACATAGATTTGAACAATTAGTAAATCTTTATTTTCTTTCTTAGTGAATAAAGTTGTGTTAACTTTGCCTCTATTGAACCCCTTTTCAGTTAGAAAATTGCTCAGTCTCTCATACCATGCTCTAGAGGCTTATTTTAAACCATAAAGATCTTTCTTCAGTTTATAAACATGGTTTGATTTTGTAGAATCCTCAAAACTTGGAGGTTGATCTACATAAACTTCTTCCATGATATATCCATTTAGAAAGGCACTCTTTATATCCATTTGATACAGTAAAATATTTTTCATGCATGCATATGCTAGCAGTATTCTTATAGCTTCTAATCTAGCTACTGGTGTAAAGGTTTCTTCAAAATCAATACCTTCTTCCTGATTATACCCTTTAGCAACCAATCTAGCTTTATTTCTGATTATTGTTCCAGATTCATCAAGTTTATTTCTGAAAACCCATTTGGTACCAATAATAGGATGATTTTTGGGTCTAGGCACTAAATCCCAAACTTGATTTCTTTCAAATTGATTTAATTCATCTTGCATAGCCAAAATCCAGTATTCATCAGTTAAGGCTTCTTCAGCACATTTGGGTTCAGTTTGAGAAATGAAAGCGCGGTTGAGCATTTGATCCCTTAACTGTTTTCTGGTTTTGACTCTCTCTTGAACATTCCCTATTACTTGATCAACATGATGATGCCTTTGATATCTCCAAACTCTAGGGAGTTCTTGAGATGTTTCTTCATTATTTTCTTTATCAAACTCTTGCTCCTAGATATCTTCCTCTATGTTAACAGATTCAAATATCTTTGGAGGTTCAGTTTTACTTTTATCAGAAATGCCCAGTTTTTCAAAGTTGAAAGCAAGATCATTCTCATTGGTAACATGTTTTGAAACAGTTTCATTTTCAATGAAAACCACATGCATGGATTCTTCTACCACATTTGATCTTTTATTATAAACTCTACATGCCTTACTCATACTAGAATAGCCCAGAAATATACCTTCATCAGATTTAGCATCAAACTTACCCAAATTTTCTTTCCCATTGTTGTGAATGAAGCATTTGCATCCGAACACATGGAGATGGGACAGATTTGGCTTTCTTCCCTTGTACAACTCGTATGGAGTCTTCCCAAGGATTGGTCTGATGTAGGCTCTGTTTATCATGTAGCTTGCTGTATTCACTGCTTCAGCCCAAAACACTTGAGAGAGTTCCTTCTCATTCAGCATAGCTCTGGCCATCTCTCCAATAGTTCTGTTCTTCCTTTCTACTACCCCATTTTGTTGAGGGGTCCTTGGAGCTGAGAAGTTGTGGTCAATCCCATGCTCATTGCAGTACTCCAGGAAGTATGCATTTTCAAACTCTCCTCCATGGTCTGACCTGATAGACACAATAGAAATACCTTTCTCATTTTGCACTTTCTTAGCTAAGGTTACAAATGCATCAAAGGTATCACTTTTAGAGGATAGAAATAATGTCCAAGTGAATCTAGAGTAATCATCTACAATTACAAGCACATACAGATTACCACCAAGACTTTTCACCCTAGATGGTCCAATTAAGTCCATATGCAGTAATTCAAGTGGTCTTGTTGTGGTAACTACATTTTTAGATTTAAAAGATGATTTAGTTTGTTTTCCTCTTAAGCATGCATCACATTCTTTATCCTTTTCAAAAGATATTTTTGGCAGACCAGTTACTAGCTCATTTTTAACTAGCTTAGACAGTTGATTCATGTTCACATGAGTTAATCTCCTATGCCATAACCAGCTATCATTATCTTGACTAATTAAACATACAGAATCCAAGGAAGGAAGTTCATCAAGATCAATAGTATAACAGTTACCATCCCTTTGAGCTTTGAGGATTACTTTGTGATCACTTTTTCTGATGACCAGGTAAAACTTTGAGTCAAACAGCACCCAATTTCCTTTATCACAGGTCTGACTCACGCTCAACAAATTGTGGTTAAGGCCAATCACAAACAGCACCTCTTCAATGGATGTTTCCGGATTTTTGCCCACAATGCCAATACCAACAACTTTGCCATATTGATCACCTCCAAAGGTCACCTTTCCTCCTTTCTTATCTCTAAGGGTGATGAACTTCTCCTTATCACCAGTCATGTGACTTGAGCAGGCACTGTCCATATACCATTTGTTACTCTTCTTAGCTTTGAGACAGACCTGCAAAACAATGTTTATGTTTTCCTTTTAGGTACCCAAATTTGCTTGGGTCCTTTTTTGGTTAGTAGATTTTTCTCTAGATGCAGATACAACTTTGGGAACCCATTCAACTTTCCTGCCAAGTCCATTTTTCTTCAAAGCACAAGAACTGGAAATATGTCCCTTTTTGTTACAGAAATGACAGGTAGTGAAGGGACTGCTAGATTGAGAAGTAGGAAGAAAACAATGCAGATAATACTTTTGTCTTGCATGCTTTGGTTGATTATATGTTTCAATGCGAGATGACATGTGATCTTTCTTTTTGTTGCTCTCAGCATGCACAAAATGCCTCATGTATGCATTCTGGTTTTTCTTCCTAATCTTTTCCTTGACAGCACATGGATCATAGCCAAGACTAGCTTTTTCTTGTGATATTCTTTGGCTCCCCATCAGGGCAAACAACATATCTTTACCTCTAGTGAGCCTAGACATGCTTTTTACCAAGTAATCATTAGTTTGTTCTAGTTCAATGCATGAATTACAGCAAACAGATTCAGCAGTAGGTAGAGAGGTAATTTCAGAACTGTTGTTTTGAGATTCCAGTTTATTAATCTTTCTCTTTGATAGTTTTAGTTTTTTACCAACTTTAATAAACTCATCATGAAGCTCATGAAATGCATCAAGTAACTCAGAATGGGAAGGTTCAGATTCATATACCTCTTCTTCTTGATCACTGCTGCATGAGGGTTCAACTTCCTCAGAAGCAAGCGCCATCAGACAAATGTTGGCAATCTCATCTTCATCCTCTTCTTCCTCATATGAGCTGTTGCCCCATATTGATGAGATGTAGGCTTTCTTCTTCTTCCCTTTGTTTGCAGCTTTGTTGTCCTTTTCTTGCTTTTTAAGAAATTGAGGACAATCCCATTTGATGTGTCCCTGCTTCTTGCATTCATAGCAAGTCACGGGCTCTTTTACCTCTTTCTTGCTTTCACCAGCTGCTCCCTTCTTGAAGAATCTCTTGTTCTTCTTCTTGCTGTAGAATCTTTCGAATTTTCTGATCACCATAGCTAGAGTTTCCTCATCCAGCTCATCTCCTTCATCAGATTCTTCTTCCTTTTCATCTGCAGCTTTGAGAGCAAGGCCTTTCTTCTTTTTGTCCAGCACAGCTTCCTTGAGATCTTTAATTTTTCCTTCATACTCCTCAAGACTGCCAAAGAGAGCTGTGACAGAGGCCATTGATTCTCCTCTGGCTTCCTCTATTACTATCACCTTAGGCTGCCATTTCAGAGGGAGAGCTCTTAGTATCTTTCTTACTTTTTCAGATTGAGTGTACTCTTTTCCCAGGCTCTTGAGTTAATTCACAATGAGAGTGAATCTCTTTTGGAGCTCCTTTACAGTTTCTCCTTCAGCCATCCTGAAGCTTTCATACTCTCCAATGCATGTGTTCAGTTTATTCTCCCTAACCCCAGTTGTTCCTTCATGTACAATTTACAGAGTGTCCCATATCCCCTTTGCAGTGGAGCTTTGTGAGACTCTGTAGAATTCGTCCTGGTTCAGGGCATTGACTAAACAATGCTTTGCTTTGAAATTTAGCAGGACTCTCCTTCTGTCTTCTTCATTCCACTCTGCTTCTAGCTTCTCTTTGTGTCTTCCATCTTCAGTTAGAGTCATTGGGATGAAATCTCCTTTCTCAATGACTGACCAGATATCAAGATCAATTGATTGGAGATAAATCTGCATCCTCATCTTCCAGTACCTATAATGTTCTCCACTGAAGCCTGGTGGTCTATTAGTATTATTCCCTTCAGGAAGTTTGCTCAACTATTAGTGTGAGATCCTTTGAATGGGAATCCGGGCTCTGATACCACTTGTTAGCAAGACTGACTTCCCAAGAGGGGGGGTGAATTGGGAAGATTACAATTTTTCTGCACAAAGTGAAATGGGTGAAGATAACACAGTATAAAGGAAGCAATGTATAAAACAGAGCAAGCTAAAAAGTAATGATGAGGAGAAGAAGACTCAGTAATTTATCCTGGTTCGGTCTATTCACTTGACCTACGTCCAGTCCCTAAAACAACTCTTAAGATTTTTCATTATACAGCAAGAATTCAACGGGCTTCTTACTAATGCCACAGTACAACAAGTATGCTCTGTTTTCTGGAGCTTTCTCAATCTCTCTAAGCACTCTTACAGTGTGCTTTCCAATCCCCTTGTGATTTCCCCTCACAAGTAAATCTATCTTCTAGATGAAGAGTAGATTGTTCACAAAGATATAACTCTCTTGAATAGAGTAGATATGAAAGTTGAAGTACATGTATTGAAGTTGAGAGGGTAAAAGCTTTTGAGAAGATTTGGCAGAAATTCGGTATATACAAGTTTGATTCGTTACCTATAACTTCAAATGATGTTATATTTATAGATTTAGGTCTCAAATGTCTGTTAGAGATAAAATCTATCCATTAGGGAAGTTATCCAACGATTACTCTGAAAAACTATCCATTAACCAACCGTATTTAATGCTTTTGACATACTGAAATTCAAATTTTGATTGGTTAACAGACGAATTTCAAAGGAACTGAAGGTTAAAGCTTCCAACATTACAGCACGAAGTTCGTCTGTTCATGAAGTGAAATTCAAATTTTGAAACTTATAAAATATTTTCACAATGTGACATACGAATTTTCAAGAAGAAAGTTTTTCTGTTAAGTGTGAACAGTGTTTTCAATTTTCTACAGTGCCTTCAAAATTCGAATTTTGGAAACCCAAAATTCGTCTGTTCCTAGTACGTTCAAAAGGCATAGTAGTTCACTTTCTTCGAAATTCAAATTTTGAAAAAGTGAAGTTCGTCTATCAGAGTGACTCTTTTCAGACTAACTTCAATATTCAAATGTTACAGGACTTTGTCATTCGTATGTCAATGTTTCATTTCAACAGTCTCAAAAACATAGCTTCTGAAAATTCAAATTTTAATGTTCAAAGTTCGTCTGTCAGAGAGCAATTTTGAAACTTAATATAATCTTGCTTTCAGATGAACTTTAACATTGTTTCAGACGAATTTCTTTAGTTTTCAAAAATTGCATTTTGTCTGAAATTCAAATTTTGAAGACTTAAAGTTCGTCTATTACAAAGAAGCTTCTTTGAGACTTATATGAAAATTCGAATGTTAGAAAGCCAAAATTCGTCTGTTAGAGAGCGTTTTTCAAACTCAATTTCTTCTTGATTTCAGATGAACTTAAACATTATTTCAGATGAATTTCTTTGGTTTTCACAAATTGCATTTTATCTAAAATTCAAATTTTGAAGACTTAAAGTTTGTCTGTTACAAAGAAGCTTCTTTCAGACTTATATGAAAATTCGAATGTTAGAAAGCCAAAGTTCGTCTGTCAGAGAGCGTTTTTCAAACTCAATTTCTTCTTGATTTCAGATGAACTTCAACATTATTTCAGACGAATTTCTTTGGTTTTCACAAACTGCATTTTATCTAAAATTCGAATTTTGAAGACTTAAAGTTCGTCTGTTACAAAGAAGCTTCTTTCAGACTTATATGAAAATTCAAATATTAGAAAGCCAAAGTTCGTCTGTTAGAGAGCGTTTTTCAAACTCAATTTCTTCTTGATTTCAGATGAACTTCAACATTATTTCAGACGAATTTCTTTGGTTTTCACAAACTGTATTTTATCTAAAATTCGAATTTTGAAGATGTGAAGTTCGTCTGTCGCAAAAAGGCTTCTTTCAGACTTGGATGAAAATTTGAATTTTGGAAAACCAAAATTCGTCTGACAGAGAGACATCTTTTCAGATTTATTCAGTTTTAGCTCGAAATTCGAATTTCCAAAGGCAAAGTTCGAATTTCTAATATGACAGTTCAGTTTAAACTTTCAAACTTCATATGGTTGTGGGTATTTTTCCAATAAGTCAAGATTTATCATAAAATCAAGGTTTAAAAACATCTTTTTTTTTTAAATCAAAATCTTTTACCCTCATTTAAACATAACAAAAGATCCTACAAAAGATCTAGCAGCTATTACTCAAAAAATCTTCACTTGAAACACTTTGATCTCCTTTGATATCTTCAATCCAAGCTCTTGGATGTTAGTTTGGAATCATCAAAACTCTTGATTCAACAGTTGTCTTAGATAATGCCCCTCAAAATGCAAGATATATTTCACCTACTACTCAAAAAAAAAATTTACATGTCTTTATTAGAAAGGTACAAGGTCAAATTTGAGAAGAGATTAGTAATGCAAAATTTTGTTTGATTGTTGATGAAGCTCGAGATGAATCTAGAAGAGAACAAATGGCTCTTGTTATTAGATTTGTTGATAGGAATGAATTTGTCAAGGAATGTTTTCTTGACATAGTACATGTTAAAGATACTACTGCAGCCACTCTTAAGCAAAAGATTTGCTGAATATTATCTTATCATAATCTCAACATTCAAAATGTTCGTGGCCAAGGATATGATGAAGCTAGAAATATGCATGGAGTGTGGAATGGCTTACAAGCTTCAATTATTCAAGAATGTCCTTATGCATATTATGTACATTGTTTAGCTCATCAATTACAGTTGGCTCTTGTTGCTGCAGCTAAAGAAGTAGTTGATATTTATTCTTTATTTCAAAAATTGAATGTGATTGTTAATAATGTTTGTTCTTCATCCAAGCACAATGATGAGTTACCATCTACTTATGCATCTAAAATTGCCAAGGATATGATGGAGAATGATAAGATTGATATTGGAAGAAGAGCCAACCAAATTGGCACATTACAAAGACCTGGAGACACTACATGGAGTTCTCATTTCAATTCTATATGCAGTCTTTTATGCATGTATAGTGCGACTACTTCAGTTCTTGAAGATTTAGCTGTTAAAGGATCTACTTGGTTTCAACAAGGTGATGCTACATATGCCTTTAAAACATTCAAGTCATTTGATTTTGTTTTTATTCTATATGTAATGAAAGAAATTATGGGAATTACTGACAAGCTCTGCAACAAAAATCTCAAGATATTTTGAATGCTATGTCCTTAGTTTCTACGATAAAATCATTTATTCAAAAGTTAAGAGATTGTGGTTAGAATGCTCTTCTAGATAAAGTTACTTCTTTTTGTAGAAGCCAAGCTACTGAAATTCTAATATGAATGGTTTTTACTCTAACATAATTTGATCTCGCCGACATAAAGATTCCGTGACAATTGAGCATCATTATCATGTTAATATATTTACTGTTGTTATAGATTATCAGTTAAAGGAATTAAATAGTAGATTCAATGAGCAAGCAACTGAGCTTCTTATATTAAGCATAGCTTTAGATCCTAAGGATGCATTTAAGTCATTCAATGCTAGAGACATTTTCAATCTTGTTGAAAAATTTTACTCCTTAGACTTTTCTGATCAAGAAAAGATTCAGTTCGAATATGAATTGAAGCACTAGGAGCTTGATATGCTCAAAGATCCAAATTTTCAAAACTTGTTTGCTATTGGTGAATTATGCCAAAAGTTTGTAGAAATTGGAAAGTGTAGTTTTTATCCTTTAATAGATAGAATACTATGACTTTTGTTAGCTTTTCCAATACAAACAGCAACCACTGAGCAAGCTTTTTAAGCTATAAAAATTGTTAAGACAAGGCTTCGCAACAAGATGGAAGATGATTTTTTCACTGATTATATGGTTATTTATAATGTGAAGGAGATTATTGAAAAGTTTACCATAGATATAATAAATTAAGATTTTTATGCTATGAAACATCAACTTGCACAACTTAAGAAATGAAGGTATATATTTATTTTGATTATATATATAAAAATTTGGCTATAGATATGTTCAAATATTTATATTATGTTCGTTATATATATATATATATTATAATTTATTTCATATTTTAAGTGTTAAATTTTTCTTTGATCAACATTTATCCTTTTCATTCTTGGTCTCTCCCATAATTAAATTCTAGCTCCGTCCCTGTATTCGGAATGATCAACCGAGTGGCCATCATTGTTAGAAGCTTAGGGATGAGTGACCTAGGATTCTAGCACATGATCAATCAACTTATTCTTATTTGTGAGATTGTTTCCACTATATTTTCTAGTTTGCTTGGTTATCCACCAAGAGGGCTACATCACCAACTGTGTTAGAATCATCTCTAATATACAAATAAATAATTAAAACCCAATATTTATGTAACATCCCACGCAATTAAAATCTTGATGAAAGGAAGATCAAGTGCTAATATGGGTTAAAGAAATTATTTTGATTGGTTTTGGCAAAATTCAAGTAGTTTCGAGATTTATTTATAGGAGAAAATTTGGAACTCAATGTGCTAAATTTCAATTCAAGGAGGTATGGTGGGTGGATTAGTAAATTCCAATAATATCTCATGTATTAAATTTTGTTAAAAAGATTTAGGGTTGTTTTGAAATAGCTTAATTGGATGTTGGTTGCAAAAATCATAATTTAACATTTTCCCTGATGTAAATTTTGAGATTAATAATAAGTTTGAAGGACCAAATGATAATATTTTGAAGTGGGACTTTTTTCACTAAAAAATATAACATTTGGCCTTTAAAACAAGGGATTTGTTAAAGTGAAATTGTGCTTCGTTGTAGCAAAAGTCATGAACCCATATATTTAAAAATGACAGACTTCATTATTTTTAGAGGAATGAAAGAGGAGATTGAATGAGGGTAGCTAGGGTTTGAAGTTTATGATATTGGGGCATCAAATACCATAGAAAGCTTGCACAAGACTTGAAGGTAATCACATATTCTTCCTCTTCTCTTCATTTCCTTCATTTTCAATTGACTAGAATTTTTGATTTGAGTTGATATTTGGAACCCTAGCTTGTTATATGAATTTCTTTGGATTGGAAGATGATAATCTAGCTTGAGAAAGTGTTTAAATCTTGGAAATAGTTGTGGTTTGTTGATTGATATTGGAATTTTGGCTTTGTGGACAAACCCTAGGTTGCAAAGTGAAGATTGGGATTTTGATGGAATTAGTTGATGATTTGTTTCTGTAGCATCTTTATGCCCAAGAGCATGTATAAAAAGTTTTCTTGAGTTTGGACTTGATTTGAGTTATCATACTTAACTTGAAAGTTTAACTCGTTTTGAATTAGAATGGATATAGTGATTGTTGTTGGCCTTGTGGTATGGTAAATTCTTGTGTTTTGGCATGACTATAAATGTTAGATGAGGTATAATTGGAAGTTAAATCTAAAATTAATGTAGTTAGTGATGAGTCCTACTTGTTTTGGAGAGCTAACTTGTGGTGTTGCTTCGGAAAGTGTATGAGAGCATTCATGTTATTGGGATTTGAAAGATTTCAAATAGAATTCTTGGTAATCTCACACTTAATTTGATAAGTTGGATTTTCATAAAGTTGTAAAATTGGGCTGATTATATGAAATATTGATTTATGGAGCCTATATGGCCTAATGGGTTATTTATGGTTGTTGGGCTTGAATTGTGTGTTTAAAACTAGTTGGGAGTTCTTTTGAGTTCGTTCAATACATATTAATAATCCCTCATGATTGTGTGTAGCTTGGACCACTTGGATGGCTTGCCATGGTGTCACTTTTACATTGGTCAGGTTGAGGCAACCGGGGAGTATTTCTATTCTTTATATTGTTCATTAAACTTTTCATAACATGTTATGGTACCTAGTCACAACACATGAATATCTATATATGATGACAATTGTAATAATAACCCATATTAACTTTTTGACTTTGTGCCTTCCCATACTCTTAACATTATTAATGTTGATGAATATGGCACATTGATGCCTATGATATATTAATAACCATGATATATATTGGTAATTATTCATTGTGCAATCCCCATGGTTATAGTAGGTGATAATGAGGTTCTTGGCATGTTAACTATTGTTGACCATGTGAATAACATTGATGTTCATGATAATAATGATAATGACACATGATGACATATTCTTATTATGCATCCCCATGTATGTATATGGCATAACACTATTGATGATTTTGATTATTGGCCTTGATGATCATTTCATCTTGATATCATTGATCATGGCATTATGGCATAATCACCCATGGCATATTGGAGTCATTTGATAGCATCATGTTGGGTGATGATGATGTTAATACCATGTGATATTCCTATCCACTAAATTTGCACATGAGGCCTTGTGCAATAGCTGGTGGGATTTTTGATATCTCTGTCACTAAATAGTTGTTCTTTAGGCAAAAGATTTAGGTGGCTGCGGATTGGGCTTGCACCTTTGTTAGCAGGGCTGACTTCCCAAGAGGGGGGGTGAATTGGGAAGTTTGAAATTTTTCTACACAAAGTGAAGTAAGTGAAGATATCACAGTATAATGAAAACAATGCGTAAAACAGAGCAAGGTGAAAAGTAAAGATAAGGAGAAGATAAGTCAGTGATTTATCCTGGTTCGGTCTATTCACTTGACCTACATCCAGTCCCCAAGACACCTCTTGAGATTTATCCACCATACAGCAAGAATTTCAGTGGGCTTCTTGCTAAAACCGCAGTACTTGAGTATGCTCTGTTTCTGAGCTCTCTCAAACTTTTCAAGCACTTTCACTATGTGCTTTCCAATCCCCTTGTGAATACCCCTCACAAGTAAATCTATCTCCCAGATGAAGAATAGATTGATTACAATGAAATAACTCTCTTGTAAAGAGTGGATATGAAAGTTTAAGTACAAGTTTAGAAGTTAAGAGGGTAAAAGCTTTTGAGAAGAAGATTCAGCAGAAATTCGGTATATACAAGTTTGATTCGTTACCCACAACTTCAAATGATGTTGTATTTATAGATTTAGGTCTCAAATATCCGTTAGAGACTAAATCTATCCGTTGGGGAAGTTATTCAACGGTTACTCTGAAAAACTATCCGTTTACCAACCGCATTTAATGTTTCTGACACACTGAAATTCGAATTTTGGTTGGCCAACAGACGAATTTCAAAGGAACCGAAGATTAAAGCTTCCAACGTTACAGCACGAAGTTCGTCTGTTCATGAAGTGAAATTCAAATTTTGAAACTTAGAAAATGTTTCCATGTTGTGACATAAGAATTTCCAAGTGAAAAGTTTTTCGGTTAAGTGTGAACAGTGTTTTCAATTTTCTACAGTGCCTTCGAAATTCGAATTTTGGATCCCCAAAATTCGTCTGTCCATTGAACGTTTAAAGGGACACAGTAGATTACTTTCTTCGAAATTTGAATTTTGAAGGGGCGAAATTCGTCTGTCAAAGAAACTCTTTTCAGACTAATTTCATCATTCGAATGTTGCAAGTTCTTATCATTCGTATGTCAATGTTTCATTTCAATAGACTCAAGAGCTTAGCTTCTGAAATTCGAATTTCAATGTTCAAAGTTCGTCTGTCAGAGAGCAGTTTTGAAACTTAAATCACTCTTGATCTCAGGTGAACTTTAACATAGTTTCAGACGAATTTCTTCCATTTTCTCAAGTTTTGTTTTGTTTGAAATTCGAATTTTGAAGACTCAAAGTTCGTCTGTTGCAAAGAAGTATCTTTCAGACTTATATGAAAATTCGAATATTGGAAGTTCAAAATTCGTCTGTCAGAGAGCATTTATCAAACTCAATTTCATTTTGATTTCAGATGCACTTTATCATAGTTTCAGACGAATTTCTTTGGTTTTTACAAACTTTATTTTACTTGAAATTCGAATTTTGAAAGTGTGAAGTTCGTCTGTTAGCAAAAGACCTCTTTTCAGACTAGATGAAAATTCGAATTTTGAACAACCAAAATTCGTCTGACAGAGAGCCATCTCTTCAGACTTATTCAGTTTTAGCTCGAAATTCGAATTTCCAAAGGCAAAGTTCGAATTTCCAACTTGACAGTTTAACTTAAACTTTCAACCATCGTCTGTTTGTGGGTGTTTTTCAAATATTTGAAGATTTAACATAAAATCAAAGTTTGAAAACTTCTTTTCTTCAAATCAAAATCTTTTACCCAGTCATAACAAAAACTAAGGATCCTAAAAAAGATCTAACAGCAAGTACTCAGAAAATCTTCACTTGAAACAGCTTTGCTCTCCTTTGATATCTTCAATCCAAGCTCTTGAATGTTGGTTTGGAATCATCAAAACTCTTGTTTCAACAACCTTGTCCAGTGTAATATCCCTATCTTTATGGGATGTTATAAAATAAATAAAAGATAAGAAATGAGGTGAGATGAAAATGCTATATATAATCAGGCTTTTGAAGGAATTAATTTCTCATAAAATTTTCTAAAGAAATTATGTTCGATATTTAATTGGAATTAATTTTTCATAAAATCCTTAGTAGAAATTAATTCCAGAACTTATCTTGGAAAATATGTAATATATCACTTGAATGAAAGTCCGCTCCAAGCTGAGCGTAATAGTATAAGTATTGTATTCCCGGGAGGTCCAGGTTAAGAGATAGACCAATTTGAAGTTATTGTGAATAGTGAAAAGGAAATAATAAAAAAATTAGTCTTTGGGTAAAATTACAAGAAAGTACCCGAAAGAATGGATAATTACATTTTTGACCCGATTTAGGGGCAAAACGGTCATTTTTCAAATTAGAAGAAAAAAGTGAATAATGAATTTAAGGCCCAAAAATAAAAAATTTGACACCGCAAAATACAAAAGAAATTAAGAAAAATGAAGAAATACTGTTAAATGTCATGAGGGGCAAAGATGTCATTTTTTCACGTTAAATGAAAAAATGAGAAAATTATATTTTGGTCTCAAGAATTAAGAATATTTATAATTTGGTCCCTTGAGAATGACTCAAAGTCTAGGAAAAGAGAAAATAATTTTGGGGAAAATTACAGTTAATAACCCGAAAGTTCTATAAATTATAAATTAGCCTAGGGTCAAGGGCATTTTTGTAAATATAAAAAATTATAGTCAAAATGAAGCTCTCAATGAGTTAGACCCAATAAAATATATTATGTAGTTTATTAAGGTCAAAATAATATTTATTGGGTAATTATGGTCTAATATTAATATTTTAACCGATAAAGGTCAGTTTAGACTGCAGGAAAATGTAGTATTAATTTAAGAACAATGATTGGACCTTAATAAAATATATTTTGGGTTTAGATAATGATTTTGGACCAAAAGTAATTGTTAGATAATCCTGTACCAATTTAATGATAATTTTGGCAAAAATACTCAATCGGTACGGGTAAATTTAATCAGTAAAGGGTATTTTGGTCCATAAAAATTATTTAAGTAATTTTTGGCCAAAAATGAGACACAAGGCATGCTGCAACTCATTGGGACACAAAGAAAATTTTTACTAAAGCTTTATTAACTTAAGTTAAAACATTAAAGTAACTAAAGTTACTTTTTATGACTTAAATGACTTAATCACATTAGTTAGCATTTGGACATCATCTTCTTGCCTCATACGTGTCTGAACCAGCAGCTCAAAGGGAGAAGAAGTCATGGGAAACAAGGAGAAAAATAGAGAAGGAAAGAAGCAAAGTTTGACTCTCAAACTTCCAAGGTAGGTTTCTATGGTTGCTATCTTGCTTATACTTGAGTTTGGAGAAGTTTTATGGATTATTTTTCTCCATTTTACCTCTGAAAATTTCTCCCTAGAGAGAGAGGAGAGAGAAAGTGAAGCCATGGAAAAACTAAACTATAGAAATGCTTCAAGATGTAAGAATATGGCATTAGATTGCAAATTAATTGGGTAAATATTTTTCTATAAATTTATGAAATTTTCTGTCTATTTAGGGTTTGGAAATGAAAGAGAATTTCATGATTTTGACCCCAAAAATGGGGTCCTTGGGTCCAAAATAGTTAGATATAAGTATGTTGTACAAGAAAAGCTCAAAGGAAAGTAAAGTGAAAATTTTAGTCCAAGTATGCACACTTTGTGAATGAGGTTGTATAATTGGTGGCTAATGGCCTCATTTTATGATACTATAGGACTCAAAGAAGTGTTAGAAGTTCAAAGGAAAGGTGTGCAAAGTTTGGAAAGGATTGAAAAGCTAAAAGGTAGTTTACTAACCTAATCTTGCATTATATGGTTATATAGTTGCAATGATTTTAATGTTATACCAAATGTTTGCAATGATGTTATGTGATGGTTTGTTGATATTGGTTGAGTTATTTGAGGGGTTTTGTGACCCTAGGATGTCCAAAATGCAAGGGGAAACTCTATCCAATTTTCTATAAAATGTTTAAGTGTAAATGATTCTAAATGTTTGAATAATGACTTGATGAAGTGTGCTTGCATTATATGATGATATATTTGCTTGATTAGTGGTAACTACTGAGATTATTTGAATCTCATCCCTTCCAAATGCTTACCATGTTTAGGGCCAATCAATGCAAGGAATCCAAGAAGAGCTAAAGGAAAAGAGGAAGAGAATGATGAATGTTATTATTATGCAAGTCTTAATGTTATGTTTTGGGAATTTGTATAAGTTTGTATGAAAGGGATAAATCATGTTTGATGCCTTGAATATATTCTTTTAAGTCCTATATGATATTATGCATGAAATTGGAGCAATATATGGCAATGTAAATGTGTTATGAAGCTTATTATGTAAGTTATGGCATAAGTTTGTTTGAGATAACCAGTATTGATTTGAGCAGGGAAACTCTATTTGAAACAGAGCATCCTATATAAGTGTTATATATTCTATTAAACTAAACAGAACAAGCTTTTCATAGAGCTAAAGAACACTTAAATTGGATAAATGTATGAATTATAGTGATTTTTCAAAGTTAGGCTTCAGAACAGAGAAAGATTGGGAAAACTAGAAACTGAAAGTTACGTACTAGAAAATTAAAAAGATGATATAAATCGTGAAGAGCTCCAAAAATCGAGTGGTTTGTATTTATGGAAAGGTCTATGTTTTAAGTTTCATATGCCACTAATTTGAAGGTAGTTGAAGCTATATGATAGGAGATATGGAGGTTTTCCCAAAACTGTTCTAGCAAAAGTGGAATTCTGACCCTTTATGATTTAAGTTAATGTTATGCCCCACACAAGTTGAATAAATGTACAAGAAAAATATTTGTTGAAATTATACTCACAGAGATTTCATATGACATAAGGAATGCATAAATTGGCTCAGGGTAGCGTGAGATATGAATTTTTATATATAAGGCTAAAATCATGGGGAAGAGAAAATGACCAAATATACAGTAAATGTTTGAGGAATAAAATATACAAATTGGTCAAGAGAATGATATGTTTCATATTTTTATATAGTGTTAGAGACTTGAATCACTATGAAATGATTTTTCTAGAATTAGTTATGAATTTTCAAAGTTCAGTCAGCAAAGTGAATACTTCCATATGAACAGTAATTGAAAATTTTGGAAATTCTGAATTTCATTCTTATGTGATTTAAGCTTAGAATCAAGTATAATCAGACTTAAAAGAAGTCTAATTTATGGGAAATGAGTTTAAAATTAAGGTGTTACATCTAAATGGCCACCAATTTGAGTGGTCTAGGGGAAAGAGAGTAATGGTCCAAACATTAGTGGAATGGCCTTTCACCAAGTCATAACTAGTGGGAGGAAAGCTTAGTGATTACCTCGGAGTCAGTCTTCACAATTTATTGGAAAGGGGTGAAACCAAACCTTGTCATGAGGTTTATTTCAATTAAAACTAGGCAACTAAGAATATAGTATAGTGGATAACCTAGGTTGTTTCACATCGAAGGCTAACAAAGAGTAATGACCAACTAGGTTCAAGTTGTGCAAATGAAAATGCAAACTAATCTAAACATAAACTAAACACTAAAATGCAACCTAAACTAACTACTTAAATGCAAGACTAATCAACTAAGAATGAATGATTAGTGGATGGAATAGTAATCTAAATGTGAAAATCCAAGTGTTTTTAAATGATGGAATGCAATCTAGAATGAATGCAATGAAATGCTTTAAAACAAAGACTATGAGAGGGGTTTTGATTTTGAAAGACAAATGCAAAAGACTAAGAAGATAACAATGTAAATCTAGGAAATGAATTTGAAAATGGAAGAAAGAATGTACCTAGATCAATGAAATGAGTGTGACAATCTTTAATTTCACTAGAAAAAAACATTGATCACAAAACATTAATGAATTTTACAAGGGAAATTTTGCAAGAGATGGCCCTTTTAATGCGTTAATTTCATCCAACCAAATTGTCAAACAATTAGAAGGCATCACACATTATCAAATCGTAGGCTAAGCAATTGAATTTTATAACACCTTAACTATAGACTATATTACCCATGTATTAGACTTACTATAGCCCATCGATCATATTTGGAAGCTTGAATCACATGATATATTAAGATAGAAAATTTCCTTTCCCAGGATTACTATTCATAAGGTAAACCCTTTTTCCTGGGTGAATTTTGAAAATTTATAACTAATTATAAAAAAATTGCATCAAGGTGATTCAAATTCCTAAAAATAGCTTAAAATCTCATCTACATGGAAAGAAAAAAAAGAAATAACATTTTAGTCATGTCAATTAGTATAGTTTATTGCACAAAATTTATTGTTCAAATGGTCACTTTTCATTTCTCCAAGATTTTGGTCATAAATTTAAAAAATTTATATCTCATTTTATGCTAAGCCAAATCGTGCATACTTTATGCCATTGGAAAGTTTTATATATCTAATTTACACTTCTTGTACATTTATTTAACTTGTGTAGGGAATAATCCTAACTTAAATCACTAAATGTCAGAACCTCATTTTTACTGGAATAGTTTTAGGAAATCATTCATAACTCATTGTATAGCTCCAATTACTCTCAAACCAGTGGCATATTAAACTTAAAATATAAATATTTTCATACTTATAAACCACTAAATTTTTGAAACTCTATATGAACTTATACTTTCTTTTAAAGTGAGTGATACTTTCATTAAAATTCACAGTTTTTACACCATTGTCTAATTTTGACCGTCAAACTCAAAAATCTACTATAATTCATATATTCATTCAAATTGAGTTTTCTTTAGCTTGTTGAAAAGCACTATCTATCTAGTTTTAAAAAATATAAAACACTCACGTGTTACATCACATTTTGAATGAACAGTTGCTACATACCTATCAAAGGCTCAAATTAGCCAGAATATGTCATGATATTGCAAAAAGCTTATGTACATCACATACATGGTTCAAACTTTTCTCAATCATGTTCAAAACACCATAAGGAACTTATAAGTACATGTTATCAAGCAAGTATTTCCTTTTAGCTTTATATACATTTTTACATAATACACACTTCAATATACAAAATCATAGCATGAACTATCATTAAGCATCATTATCCTCTTCATCCTCCTTAGCTCATTTGACTCCATTACCAAAGCTTGTGCGTATCATTTGGGATACTTGAGAGGATGAGATTAGGATAATCTCAATAGCAAGCAACATCTTATGCAATTATGTCAAACATTTCACATAAAAACTCATATTTAATCACGTTAAACATTAAAGTACCAAATTGATTATAAAAATTTTGGCAACATCTTAGAAAATGGATATCCTGGGGAACAAAACCCCTCATTTTATAGCTAAACCAATCAAAGAAAATCACAAACACAATATGGCATCATATTATCATAATAGAAATAAAATGAAAGAATATAAAGCATTATAGTGAACTTAGCTACCTTGGTTGCTTTCTTTGGCTTTTCCTCTTGAAACCAAAGTTTCCTCTAACTTCCTCAAGTCCCTAGACATCATTAAATACTTGATTAAAGCACTGATTTTATGGTATAACTCGATATATATCCGTGAAATCCTAAAAACCCTTAAAAATTTAACTTGCCTATCTTAAACTTAATCTTAAAACATATACTTTTGTTTAAGGTTTTTAGCCATGGGGAATCCATTTTTAGCATCAAATTAATGAAATTCCCACCTAAGATGGCCTTTTGGTCTGGCCAAAATTCTATGCTCAAGAGGAAAGAATTGATTTTTCACAAAACTTGCTTCAGTCTTTCCTATCTTGCTTTCTTTTGTAAATACTTATGCTTTCTCATATTTTATGGTATAAAAGCAACTTTCCCTCTCTTAAACATGTTTAGGTTGAAAATGGACAGCAAGAAGAGGAGGAGAAAATTCAAGGGAACTAACTTATACTACCGAAAAACTATGCTAGGATACTTAGAAATTGAGCGGAGCATGCTTACCAATTTCTTGGAATTTTTCACCTTATTTTTCTTCTCTTTTTCCTTCACCTCACATTGGCTCCCTCTTACTCTCCACTATGCAGTAGCTTCTCTCTCCTTTCTCAAATGTTTGGACATGCAAATAAGTGAGGCAATGTAAGCATGCTACTTAACGTTATTTAACCAACTTAGTTAGGCTAGACAATTGCTTAACTATTAAGCTTGAGTTAGTTGGAAAAATTTACCATTAAGTCTCCAAATTTAAGCACATGTGGCTGACATGTGGCACAATACGGAGGGAGAATTATCTCTAAAATACTGCATATTTTTCTCGATCTAGTAATGCCATGTGTTGGTTACTTTATACTTTGACCGATAAAGTTATTTTTTGCAATATAAAATTACTTTATGAGTACAGGATCAAAGTAAATTTGTATCTGATATTACTTTATTATCCTGTCTCCTAAAAGTTCCTTTTGTGATGCACATCTACTTTATCATCTACTTTTTGGCCTTTTGTAGATATAAAAGCACCTTTATCGGAATAAAATCACTACTAAACCTTTGGCACTCATTATTTGTTTATCCTTATACATTTACCCCCAATGTCATATGCCGTTGGACTCATCTCACTGAAAGCTTCATTTTGACAGTAATTTTATATATTTACAAAATTACCACTAATCCAGGGTGAAATTATAATTTTTAAATCTTTAAGGTCATTAGCCATAATTTGCCCCTTAAACTTTATTACTATCGTGATTTCTACTTCTTCGACGACTAAAATGCAAAGGAATTTCATTTCTTGGGGTTAAATATAATTTTCTTATTTTTTCACATAACAGTGAAAAATAACCTCTTTACCCTATTTTATGCAGCACGGTGTATGTCCATTTTTCACAAATTCCTTATGCATCTCTAGATACTCTAGCTTTTAGAAATGTTACAATTTTCTTTAAATCCCTTGTCATGTTTTAATCAATTCAGCCCAAATATCATTAAAAACCAATCATGCAATTCATCTAAAATAACAATTCAACTATCCTAATCCATTTACCATACATTAAAGATAACCAAAACATAGATAAAGACAAGAACATAACTAGTAGAAAAATTGCTCATGACATAGTATACACAATCCAATTACATCAACCAAGATACTCCCAAGTTGAATTGGTCTCATACAATTCAATGTTCAACAAAATACCTATCCTAATCCATTAATCTAACCTAGGATAAAAGGATAAACCAATGCTAATAGGTATAAAGTTAGAAGAGAGAGTTGAGAGAAATTCCCCTTGAAGATCGTAACATCCACCTTTTCATGACTAGGGTTAAAGATAGGAAAACAAAATGCTCATTGTTAAGGCAATGTTTAAATAAATATTCAATTTTAGATAAAGATTCAATGCCCCTATGAAGGAAAAGTATGACTAATCAATGTATTTATGGTGATTACGGTATAAAGCATAAGCTTAAGGAATTTAAGGATTGTGGTAGGTAATTAGGGAGCTACAAAACCTTGAAATAATTGATTGCTAAGCTTTGTATGAAATCTAGCTATAGAATGAAAGTTCTTAGCTAGAAGATCTCACAAGAAAGTATGAAAGAATTCCTTCAAAAGTTGCCAAGGCGAGGTAAAAGGGAGGTGGATCTTGGGAAGATGAAACCCGATTGAGCAAGAATAGATGAAATCCTCTATAAGATGAAAGCTATCGAGACAAGGCAAAAATGAGGTGGCTTTTGGGGATATGGAACCTAATTGACTGTGAATGAATAATGGTGAAAGGCTGGAGGCTAGATTCTAACTAGGCTAGCAAAATACTATTGAAAGATTGAGAAGTTCCCTTAAGTTGCCAAACCACTGAATGACGTTAGCAAAGTAGTTAAGGAAGTTATGCATGGAAATGAATGAAATAGTAATGTTATGAGAAAGGAAAATGAGGAAACTAATATATGACCTAAAGGAAAAAAGTTAAAGGAAGATGACAATGTACCTTGCAAAAATATACTAAAAGCAAGAATGAAAAAGATACCACATGTGAAATATTGTATGAACTATGAGGGTAAAATGGTAATTTCACATATTTGATTTTTAAATGGAATTAATTTCCAATATGGTCCTTAGAAGGAATTAAGTTAGGTACTCAATTGGAATAAACTCCAAATTTGGTCCTTAATTGAAATGATTTCTGAAAATTTAAAAAAATAATATATATGTCAAAATGGACCTCTTAACATGCTGGACTATGTTAGAAGCATGAAATGGGCTAAAAAGATATAGTTTGAAAATTATACAGATTGCAAAATTTGAAGGAATGGAATAGTAAAGTAAAAAGTATTGTGGGGCCCATAATTACAGACAAAGCAAAAAGAAAAACATGTTGGCCTACATAAAATATTGTTTAGGACAATTATCAAAATAAATGTAGATCTCAAACCAGTATATTTCCTATACCTATTAATGTACAAACAATATTAAAATATACTATAAATTACCAAAAAATTGTCCAGACAAAAAGTAAAGGATACAGGATGTAAAGTAAATGATACAAGATTAATCTGGACTAGGGGAAATATGCTGTATAGAAGGGCAAATGTTTCCCTTCCATTGGCTGAAAATTCAACATGTGTTAGAATGGATTATTTTATCATTTTTGGAAACTAACCTTAGGAAGTAAGTGTTGCCATGGATGATGAAATTGCTTCCCTTGCTCTCCAAAGGGTATGTTTTCATCACATGGAAACAGGGAAAAGAGTTGAAATTTTATGAATCTAATGGCAAAAATAGATTCCTCACACGTAAATTAGTAAAGGGAAGGCTATGGCTCAAGTTTGAACCAAAGATAAGAAATATGAAAACTGAGGGTTCAAAGTGAACTTTTTGAGAGCCAATGAAGAATTAGTTGATATTGCATGGTTCTCTTGATGCTTCTAGGCTTGGGAAGTTGCAAGGAAGTGATTGGGAAAGGCTTCAAGTAAGAGGAAGTTGAGTTTAAAGAGGAAAGATTAAAGCTTTTAGGTAACTTGCGATGCTTTTATGTTATTACACAATAACATTTATGCATGTTTTATAAAATGAACATGTTGCCATGTTGCTGTGACTGTTTTCTTGACTAGTTGGTTGCCTATTTGATGAGGGTTAAGCTCGAGATGTCCTGTTTCTAAGCCATTATACTGCCAAGATTTTATTAGCCCACATAGTATTTTTGCTAGCTTCATTACATTGTGCAATGTTTTTCAAGTGATGTGATGATGTAATTTGCATGTGCAAGTTTACTATTGAGATGTTCAATCTTGTCCTCTCAAATCTAGCCATGCTATGGTTATGAATTGCAATGGATGAAAGTCAACGAAGAAGAATTGATGTGAAAGCAAGCAAATTTCCATGTTACAATGATGTTTGACAATGATAGCATGCTTCATACAATACATAGCAGTTACATATAAATGATGTCATATGAAGCCATATGATGTAAAGGAAAGCATGCTAGATGATGTTGAATTATGAAATGATAATGAGATTTGAAAAGTTATATTTGATCCCTTTGATTGGGAATTTATGATATGTTAATATTTAAGAATGTTGAAGTATGTTTCCCTTTATGGAAAGTTATAACATGCCAATGTTTCAAAATGTTTAAGCATTGTAAGGGAAACAAGCCAAAATATGATTCCTCTAGTTAGAAGATATGATGAGCTTTATGATGAAACAAATTATGTATCATTTAGCCAAATATATGAGTTATGGCTCAAGAAAGTTTAGGAACAAAAGCTAGAAACTATTTACTAGACAATTACGTTTTGTAAATACTGCCAATTTTGAATGTCCGTAAAAAAATCATTCAATTCTCCAAAAATTTGACTATTATATGCATGAAAAGAGCTGTCTTATTAATGATTTGGTATTAGTTCAACTCCATTTGGAGTAGTATACAGATAGTTATGAATTATTTTCAAGAACTGTTCTAGTAAAGGATAATTTAGACACTCAATGGTTTGTGATGATGTTCTGTCCAGCACATGCATAATGAATGTGCTTAAAAAGTAGACATATAGAGCTTTATAATATATAAAGAATGCACGAAATAGCTCTCTATTTGAAGAGATATGAATTTCCAAATTTATAGATCAGAAATTGGAAGCTAGAAATGAACAGTAAAGTTGGACGAATTGGCACATCAAAATTCCATTTTTATATTTTTCCATCAAATTTAAGATGTTCATGAATTATAGAGATTTGAACCACTATAAAATGATTTTTTTGTATTTAGTTATGATTTTCTAAAGTTCGCTAAGTAGTTAAAGGAAAATGCACAGAAAAACAGTTTTTATAGTTTTGAGCTTTCCATTGGTTCAAGATCTCATGAACCTTTTTACTACATCCAAGTGAGGTAGTTTTCATGGGAAAAGTGTCAAAATGTGGCATGTGACAAAGACATTGCAATCCAGGTTGTCTTCATAACACCTTCCCTAGCTCCATTGAAGAAACCACTTCAAGCTTAAGCTCCCATCATCATGATTGTGGCTCTTCATAACACCTTCCTTAGCTCCATTGAAGAAGCCACTCCAAGCTTAAGCTCCCATCACCTTGATCGTAGATCCAGCAAGCAAAGAAGAAGAGAAGGACTCATCCATGTTGAAGAAGCAAGGTAGAAAAGGGATTGCACAAATTAACACCAAAATCTTGAGTTCTTCACATGGTTGAATTTTTTAACTTCCTTGAGTGTATATCACATCAAAATCCAGAAAACTTGAGGTGGAGATAAATTTAGGTGGATTTAGAGGTGAAGGGGTGGAAATGGTGAAGGATGGAGTACCTAGGCTTTGGAAGTGATTTGATCGGTGGAAAATGGAAGAATGAAGATGGATTTGAAGGAATAGATGAAGAACAATGAGAGAATGGAAGAAGGCTGGAGGGAGCACAAAACATGGACGTGTTTAGATCTGAATTGGGAGCCTCTTAAACTATTTTCTAACTTCGCACAAGAGTGTGAGGTGTCAGAAGTAATCCTAGTCCTTGATTCCAACCTAGGTGGCATAGGATTTGAGATAATTACAAAATAATGGAAAATAAAAATAATTTCAAGCTTTCAAAAATGTCTTTTTAAAATGTCTCCAATGTCTTGCATATCTTGTCCGATGATCCATTGACCTACATATAAGATATCACATGTGTAAAACTCAGGTCAAGTGAAATAATGCATAAATGTCATATAAAACCATGATAAAATGAAATAATTCAATTTCTCCACAAATGAGGACTAATTAGCACTAAATTAATCATGAAATACAGGGGGAAAACACTCTAAAAATGATTAAAAAGGAAAGGAAGAAAAATGCCTTAGAGAATAGAAAGAAAATAGGCTTTCTAGGAAAATTAACTAAAATGCCCTTTGTTAACCAAATTTTAACTGGCTCTAGAATGAAAATTCTAATCCCTTTGGTCAAGTTTAGTGACTCCAATTAATCATAATTAAGTGCTCTAAATAATGATTAGGTGATTAAATCTTAGATTATTAAGGAAAATTAAAATTAATTTCAAGTAGAACTTTAATTAGAGGTATTTTGGAAAAGTGGAACATGAGTGAATAGTATATAAAAATGGTCACAAAATGGATGAAAATAGAATTACATGGGATGATGAATGACATAATGTGGATGATGGAATGAAAATTTCTCGAAAAAATCTCACCTGAAATAACATTGAAAACCCTAATTTAATCATCTGATAAAACAAAAATCAAGTACTTAATTAGCTAATCAATATGGAAATTGCTCCAATGGAAATAGTTAGTCACCAAATCCATGGAATATAATGAAGTATCACAAAATAAGCCTAAACCAAGGATTTAACACATTTTTTCACAAATTACTTAAAATCGGCTAAAGCATGAAAATGCTCTTAAAACCACAAAATAGCAAAAAGAATGTGCTAAAAATGCTAGATTTAGAGGATAAAAATATAGTAAAATCTAGTCATATCAATGGGTCATTTATTGAGGTTACTTTGTGATGGTAACTAGCGTATGATTCTTGTCGTAATGTTAGAAAATCATGCGTAACATATTTGCATTTTGCATATGCATTATATAATTGTTGTATATGTGATTAATCTATTATGAATATTTAGATTAGAAATCTCCTTTGATTACTGTGATTTATATCTCACCCGTTTTGTGGTTAACATTTTTAGGTAAACACTCTAGTTTAGAGGAAGAGGAGGTTGATGAGAGATAATCCTCCTTCAACCTCAAGGGAATATGTTCTTGTTAGTAAACGGTATAAAGTATAGACTGACGTTTTAGTCATATATTATGTATAAATCCCAAGGGTAGGAACCATATTCACTTTGATGATGTGACATCCCAATTCTCGCATTTAACTTAGATTTTACTTCTATTATGGTAATGAACCATGTGGACATAGTGATGATATGATGTTATGTATGCTTTTAAACTTTGGGAATAATCATATTGCGATGTTGCTTCATCATGCTAGCTTTTGAAAGATATGATGGGAGTTTACCTTTTATGCATGTTGGTAAATGATAAAATGGTGTAAGCATGCGTATTGTAACTTTCATATCATGTTTATATGTTTATCTTGGTGTGTCAAAGTTAAATCTTGTGTTTAGCAATATTGTGAAACTACTTTCAATTTAGTTATCATAGGTATGATTTGGGTGTTTATTAATATACTTGTCTTTGCACATGGTGTGATGGGACGCTCGTGTATTATAACTAATGTAACATGTATAATTGGTTGTTTTAAGGTTTAGGGTAACACCTTGGCGTCAGACCATAATTTCCATAATTTAGACCCTATTAGAATCCATTTTTACTATTTTACTAGCTTGAACCATTAAAGGAATTAAAACAAAAAAATTTAATTTTCTCAGTTACTGTTTATTTAGTAAGTCTCTTTTCCCTAGTGAACTTTGAAAATTCATATGAGGGTGATTCAATTTCTAAAAATAGCTTAAAATATTTTCTACATGGGAAAAATATGAAACATAACTTTAATTTTGCCAATTGCTACAGTATTTATCACGAAATTTTTTGTTCAGATGGTCATTTCTTTAATCCTAGGAATTTGGCCTTAATTATTAAAAATGATATCTCATCCTATTTTGAGCCAATCCATACATACTTTATGTTGTTGGAAAGCCCTATATGTCTATTTCCTAGATATATTTTTTTTGTGCATTTATTCTACTAGAACAGGGCATAGCATTATCTTAAACCATTGGGGTTCAAAACTTAACTTTTTCTGGAATAGTTTTAGGAAAATATACATATCTCTATTTGTATAACTCAAATTACTTCCAAACCAGTGGAATCTTAAACCTAAAACATAGAGCTTTCCATGCAACCCACTAAATTTTTTGAGCTCTACATGATTTTGTACTGCCTTTTAAAATATATAGTACCTATGGTTAAAACATACAGTTTTCCTTCTCTATCCTATTCTAAACCCTAACTTCAAAAATTTATAATAATTTCCACACTCACCCAGTTGAAGTGTTCTTTGGATAGTTTTAAAGCCCTACCCATCTACTTTCAGAGCATGTATAACATTCATACATTCATCAACATTTCATCCAAATAGTAATGTGTTTATTGATAATGGGTCAGAACTAGCTTTTCGTTTATGAACCTTCCACAACAAATTCCATAGCATGTATATATCATCATATTTCATACATTCATACACTATTTTATACAAAATCACATAATAAAATGCTATAACTTCCTTAAACAAGTTACGTTTTATCATCTTTTTCTTGCTTTTTCCTTGAATTCTTCCATATCCTTACCCTAGCATGATTAGTCATTTGGAAGGATGAAGATTCAAAGAATCCTAGTAGCATTAACCATTCATGCATTCATATTAACATATCATTCATAGAAACATCAAACAATTTTATTAAAACATAACATGTCATAATGATTTCATAAAAATTTCAGCATAGTTTCTCTTTATATTTTGGATATCCTGGGTCACAAAACCCCTCATTCAACTCAGCCAACATTCATTAACTTCATAAAACATGAAAACAAATAAGTGGTAAGTCATCACTTTCATTGCAAAATTATAAGACAATATAAGGCAAGAAATGGTAATATGCAACCTTTATTCTTCCTTTTGCTCTTTCTTTGAGCTTTGCCTCTTCCAAACACTTCCCCAGGCTTCCTTGAACCTAAATACATCATCATTAGAGCACATAAGCCTCTAGTTCTTGATCATGCTTTACAAATTGCTCGCTAAACCCTTAATTTTCAGTTTGCTTTCCTTTTAGTTTTCCTTTGCATCAATACTTGTTCCTAAGGTTTTGGACTATGAGAAAAATCCATTTTTAAGGTCAAAATTATGAAATTCTAACTCTAACTCAACCTTAGGGCTAGCCAAAAATCATGAGAGAATAAGAGAAAAGGATTTTCTTGGAAACACTACCAACAACCCATGGATTCATGTTTTAGGTTGTTAGGTTAAGCTTTCTCTTGTGTTTATTGGTTGAAAACTCATCCTTTACTTTACATATAGCTTGGGTGAACAAGAGAAAGAAGACAACTGTTAGTTAGGCTGACTTCCCAAGTAGGGGGTGAATTGGGAAGATTAAAATTTTTCTGCACAAAGTGAAAACAATGAAGAAAGCAAGGTATGATAGAAAAACAGAGTATAAAGCAGTAAGATGAAAGAGTAGTGATAGAGAGAAGGAAAACTCTGATATTTATCCTGGTTCGGTCTCTCCTCTTGACCTACATCTAGTCCCCAAGACACCACTTGAGATTTTTCACTATTCTGCAAGAATTCAATGGGGTTCTGGCAAATGCCACAGTACAACGTGCGTGCTCTGTTTTCTAAAGCTCACTCAATCACTTTCTACACTCTCACAAAGTACTTTACAATCCTTGTGATATCCCCTCACAAGAACATCTATCTTCCAGATGAAGATTAGATTGTTTACAAAGATTAAACTCTCTTAGTTAGAGTAAATATGAAGTTGAAGTGCAAATATTGAAGTGTGAGAGTATGAAGCTTTGAGTAAATGATTTGGCAGAGTTTCAGTATATACAAAGTTAAAATCGTTACCCACAACTTTAAATGATGTTATATTTATAAATTTAGTCTCAAATATCCATTAGAGACAAAATCTATCCATTGGAGAAGTTATCTAACGGTTACTCTGAAAAACTATCCGTTAACCAACCGCATTTAATGCTTCTGATATACTGAAATTTGAATTTTGATTGGTCAACAGACGAATTTTGAAGGAATCGAAGGTTAAAGCTTCCAACGTTGAAATACTGAAGTTCGTTTGTTCATGAAATGAAATTCGAATTTTGAAACTTAGAAAGTGTTTCCATGTTGTGACATACGAATTTTCAATAAAAAAGTTTTTCTGTTAAGTGTGAACAGTATTTTCAATTAGCTACAGTGCCCTCAAAATTCGAATTTTGAAACCCCAAAATTCGTCTGTCCACAGTAGGCTCAAACAGCACAGTAGTTCATTTACTTCGAAATTCGAATTTTCAAAGAGTGAAGTTCGTCTGTCAGAGAGACCTCTTTTCAAACTTATTTTAACATTCGAATTTATAAACACTGTCATTCGTATGTCAACATATCATTTCAACATACTCACTACTTTAACTTCTGAAATTCGAATTTCCGTGTTCAAAGTTCGTCTGTCAGTGAGCAATTTTGAAACTCAATATAATCTTGATTTCAGATGAACTTTAACATTGTTTCAGATGGATTTCTTTAGTTTTCATAAGTTGTATTTTGTCTGAAATTCCAATTTTCAGAACCCAAAGTTCGTCTGTTGCTTAAAGCTTCTTTTAGATACTTATGAAAATTCGAATTTTGGAAAATCAAAATTCATCTGTCAGAGAAGTATCTCTTCAGACTTATTTAGTTTTAGCTCAAAATTTGAATTTCCAAAGCCAAAGTTCGAATTTCCAATATGACAGTTTAATGTAAACTTTTCAAACTTCGTCTGTTGGTGGGTATTTTTCAAATATTTCATGATTTAACATAAAATCAAGTTTTTAAAACATCTTTTCATCAAATCAAAGTCTTTTACCCATATTTAAACATAATTAAACATTCAACAACAAATTTTGCATAGATTCCTCCAGGATTTCTTCATTTGAACTCTTTGTGCACCTTTGATATCTTTTACTCCAAGCTCTTGAGAGTTGATTTGGAATCATCAAAACTTTTTGATTCAACAACAACTCCATGAAAACACCTTTAAATACTTGAAAACACAAGCTAAGGATAATGCAAACTCTCCTAGGAGCTTGAGCTATCAACCTTTGCTCCTTTCTCTCTCTTTTCTCTTCAAGTTTTTGTGGTTCTTTCTCTCTCCCTTGCAGCTGGTGTGGACACATGAAATGAAGGGAATAGGGGAGCTTTAGTCACTTAACCACATATTTATAGGAAAGAGAAGTAATGTGTGAATAGTGATGACAAGTTAGTTAACCAACTTGGTTAATGTTTATACAATAATTCACTTAATCAAATAATTAAATTCCCAAAGTGTCCTAACTACAACCTTCACGCCATATGAAGGATAAATTTTACCCATACCAGTTAATTGCTTTTGTTATAATTCGTCATTTTATTAGTCAAGAGTTATTCTAAATTTAATTTTGGATTAAACTCATTATTTTATCTCAAAATATATTTGGGTGGGGTGTACACACTGTTCTTCACTCCGTACTATATTTTGTGGGGGCCCACAATCTCTTTTTGGTATAATAATCACCTTTTGACTTTCAATGGCAATTATAAATTCATACTAACTTAATTAACTTCAAAGTAGTATTCCTTTGGGTCTGGGTTGTTGCAAGCTCCGTTTTGACAGTAATTCATAAAAATTATGAAATTTCCCTTGACCCATGGCAAAATTATAATTTTTGATTCTTTCAGACATTTTCTTGTAATTCTTCCCATATAGTTGAATGCCACTTATTCTTTCCTTTTTTTTAAGGACTAAATTGAAAATAATTCTTCTCCTTTAGGGCTATAATGCAATTTCATATTTTATTTTCTAACTTGGAAAATGACCATTTTGCCCTTAAGCTAAGTAAAAATACAAATACTAATTCTTTCATGTACTTTCTCATAATTTAGCCATAAAGACTAATTTTTAAGTAATTTTTTCATTATACTTTTAAATTAGTCAATCTTTTAATCTAGATCTTTGGGCTTCACAATACTTATACAATTATACTCAGCTCGACATGAGCTTTCATTCAACTAGTATATTGCATAACTTTTGACTCAATTCTGGAAATAATTCTTGCTAAGAACCTTATAAAAAATTTATTCCAATTGAGGACCAAGCATAATTTCTTCTAAGAACCACATGGGAAATTAATTCCATTTAAGGTTCAAGCATATGACATCACCATCTTACTTCCTTACCTATCTTTTCATGCATTTTATGACATCTTGTAAAAATAAGGATATTACATTTGGACTTAATTCTTGGATTTTGGATATGTTACTTCTTTGTAGTTTTTAAGGTTTTTGGGGGTCATGTTTTGAATGACAAAGTTATAAGAGCTATAGCCATTGCTTTTGCAGCATTTGGGTCATTTGAAAACTATGTGGTAATTTGCTTGATAATTATATGGTTTAGGTAGGATTTGGAAGTGAGTTTTATTTGGAAGACCAAAAAGTGACAATTTAGCTCTAATATGGATTAGTTTTGAGATGGGTTTGGTGTCCCTGGTTAGGGCATTTTTAGTGTGATGTGTAGGCTCTAGAATCATGGGAATCGAAGGTCCATAACCCAAGATATGGCCCTCATAAGTTGGTCCATTTTGCTATCAAAAAATTCTGGTGCCACCTGCCATTTTGCAACAGCGAAAGTATAGTTCACTATAGCAAAAGATAGTTTATGGAGAAAGTTTTAATTTTTGAATAAATTCAAAATTTGGCTACATTTTTTTTTATCTGGATTTGCTTTATGTATTCAAAGATTGTAAGAAAGTTTTTAAGCAAGTTAAAAATATTTCTCCTATTCATTTTATAACTAAAGATTTTCATGTATGTATGTTTTAACTATGTATTTTAAGGTTATAAAAGCCTATATCTCTTACAGTTTAACAAACAATTGAAGGAATATATACTTGTATTCGAGAGATATTCACTTAGTTTAGGTGTATGATTTTTAAGAAAATTATATTTTATATCCCAAAGATTAGTTGTTAATCCCCTATATTTTATAATAATATTAATTTAATCTTTATAATAAAAATTTTTATAAATCAATTTCACGAGCTGAGAGAAAATTGCGACTTCTATTTTTATAAAAAAATAAGAAATTTATTTTTTTGCTATTCTCTTGAATAAAATATATACGAATAAGCTCCAAAGAAAATCTTTCACAAATAATTTTCATGAAAAGCACATCCAAATTTCTTTCCTATTTTACACCGTAGAAATTCATAAGAGAAAAAATCTGCTTGTGCAATGTACATTGAGTTTCACGTTGTGCTTAAATCCATCTTAACTTTTTGTGTGGTTAAACTTTGGCCAGTACAACACAATTTCCTGGTCCCCAACAATTAGAATATTAGGTTGGTATAATTGACATTCTTATTACTTTGTTTTTTTTTTGGGTGAAGTTTTTTTTTCTTAATCTTATCCTATTAGACTACTTAATTTAAAAAAAAAAAACAGGTCCGTTATTGAAGAGGAGCATAGAAACTTAAAAGTAGATCCTACACATGGTCTTTAAGTTTAAAAGCCCAACTGAAAATTTAAATTCACCATCAATATGCATGGAAAGCCAAATTTAATGTCATTGATGCAATGGTTAAAAAGCTAAATATATAAATTCAAAATTCATTTGCACAAACCATAGAAAATTTTTTTATTGGAAATATGAATCAAATAACGTGAAAATTGACTAACCATACCTTTACAGATGCACTAAATCTTTCATTTTACCTCGCCTTGGCAACTCATAAAGGATTTCCTTCATGTTTTCTTTTGAGATCTTCAAGCTAAGAACTTCCATTCTTAAAGCTATATTTCATATTAAGCTCAACAATCAACCATCTCAGGGTTTAGCAGTTCCCTAAATGCCTACCATAATCCTCATATTCTTTGGCTCATGCTTCATGCTGTTAGGTTTAATGTAATATAAGTTTTGATGATGACAAATATAGATAAATAAGGAATAAAAGTATCATATGTGTCTAACATATATAATGTTCTTTATAGAAGTAAAATATGTATTAGCATGTATTTAATATTAGTTAGGCTAGTTTCCCAAGAGGGGGTGAATTGAGAAGCTTGAAAATTTTCTGCAAGATATCAAAAAGGTGAAGAATGCAATATATGAAGGTAAATCAGAGTATAAATAAATAACAGTGAAAGTAGCAGAAAAGAGAAGAAGACTCAGAAATTTATCTTGGTTCGGTCTCTCCACTTGACCTACGTCCAGTCTCCAAGTCACCACTTGAGATTTTCCACTATTCTGCAAGAATTCAGTGGGTTTCTTGCAAATGCCACAGTACAACTTGTGTGCTCTGTTCTCTAGAGCTTCTCTCAATCCCTTTCTGCACTTTTACAAAGTGCTTCCTAATCCCTTGTGATATCCCCTCACAAGAAAATCTATCTTCCAGATGAAGATTAGATTGTTTACAAAGATTAAACTCTCTTAATCAGAGTAAATATGAAAGTTGAAGTGCAAATATTGAAGTGTGAGAGTATGAAGCTTTGAGTAAATGATTTGGCAGAGTTTCAGTATATACAAAGTTAAAATCGTTACCCACAACTTTAAATGATGTTATATTTATAGATTTAGGTCTCAAATATCTGTTAGAGACAAAATCTATCCGTTGGAGATGTTATCCAACGGTTACTCTGAAAAACTATCCGTTAATCAACCGCATTTAATACTTCTGACATACTGAAATTTGAATTTCGGTTGATCAATAGACGAATTTCGCAGGAACTGAAGGTTAAAGCTTCCAACGTTGAAATACCGAAGTTCGTCTGTTCATGAAGCAAAATTCGAATTTTGAAACTTAGAAAATGTTTTCATGTTGTGACATACGAATTTTCAAGTAGAAAGTTTTTCTGTTAAGTGTGAACAGTGTTTTCAATTTGCTACAGTACCTTCGAAATTCCAATTTTGAAACCCCAAAATTCGTCTGTTCCCAGCAGGCTCAAAAAACACAGTAGTTCATTTACTTCGAAATTCGAATTTTCAAAGAGTGAAGTTTGTCTGTCAGAGAGATCTGTTTTCAGACTTACTTCAACATTCAAATTTATAAACACTGTCATTCGTATGTCAACATATCATTGTAACAGACTCACAACCTTAGCTTCTGAAAGTCGAATTTTCATGTTCAAAGTTCGTCTGTCAGTGAGCAGTTTTAAAACTCAATATAATCTTGATTTCAGATGAACTTTGACATTATTTCAGACGGATTTCTCTAGTTTTCATAAGTTGCATTTTGTCTGAAATTCGAATTTTCAGAACCCAAAGTTCGTCTGTTGCTTAAAGCTTCTTTCAGATACTTATGAAAATTTGAATTTTGGAAAATCAAAATTCGTCTGTCAGAGAAGCATCGCTTCAGATTTATTCGGTTTTAACTCGAAATTCGAATTTCCAAAGCTAAAGTTTGAATTTCCAACATGACAGTTCAATATAAACCTTTCAAACTTCGTCTGTTGATGAGTGTTTTTCAAATATTTCATGATTTAACATAAAATCAAGGTTTTAAAACTTCTTTCCACTAAATCAAAGCCTTGTACTCAAAATAAAACAAAGCTAAACATCCTACAACAAACTTTGCACAAATTTCTCCAGGATTTCTTCACTTGAACTCTTTGTGCACCTTTGATATCTTTTATTCCAAGCTCTAAAGAGTTGATTTGGAATAATCAAAACTTCTTGATTCAACATTTAATTATGATTATAATGCATACATATCATGCTATGTGCAAGTATATCCACTGTACTTTTACAATGGATAATATAAATGACAAATATAGATAAATAAGGAATAAAAGTATCATATGTGTCTAAAATATATAATGTTCCTTATAAAAGTAAAATGTGCATCAGCATGTATTCAATTATGGTTATAATGCATATATCATGCTATGTACTAATATATCCACTGTGCTCTTATATTGTATAATACAAGATGGATGTATAAATTGAACTAACTACTTGGCTTGTAAGTGTAATATATTAAGTGTAGGATTATTCAAGAAGGAAGAATGAACATTGGAATAAAGAAAAGAAAATCAACATCATGACTCACTCAAAGAAGAAGAAGGAAAATGATGCTCCAAGATGTGAAGAATTTAAGTCTCAAAGAATTGAAGATCAGAAGGAAGCATCCTAATAAGGAAATGACCAAGTGAAAGTGGAACTCATAATTTAAAGACCTAGTCACTAGGTATATTTTATTTTCACTTAGGTCTTGAGGTGGGATTAATCTTTGAAAATTTACTTAATCTTGTTACCATATGTTTTAAATGAGTTAGATTAAATAAATATGATGTTAACATAAGTTAGAATTGAAAAATAGTGACTAACAAATTCGTTTTGTGTTTGGCTCATGTTTTCAAAATGGTTTTTATGAAAAGTTTTGCTTTATGCGCATATCATTAAGAAGTTATGGGGATAAAGTCTCAATATCAATATTGTTTCTAAGTGTTCTCTATTCTTTTTCATGAAAAGAGATGAGGTTATCCACATAACTAAGGTCTGCATCATGTCCCTGCTTCTGTCTAGCTTGATTTCCTAATAAGGTGCTTGCCTTATTCGCATAAGGGGCCTAACAATAAATGTCACTTATTCTGTGTTACCCGTTATTAGGATAACCTAGGGAAGTTATCCCCATAACATGTAGGTTATTTGTATAACCTAGGAAGATTATCCTGATAACCTATGTTACAGTAATCTTGAACCTTCTAATGTTAAATTCGATTTCAGCATAACTTAGGGAGGTTATCCCTATAACGTATACATTATCTGCATAACCTAGGGAGGTTATCCTGATAACCTATAGTTTTCAAAAACTTAGTTTGTGCTAACAATTCGTTATCAGTATAACTTTAGAAGGTTATCCTAATAACCTATATTTTTCATAAACTTAATTTGTGCTAACAATTCATTATCAGCATAACCTTGGGAGGTTATCCTGATAAGCTATATTTTTCAAAAACTTAGTTTGTACTGATTATTTTTCAGAAACATAGTTTGTGCTAATTAAACGTTATTCAAATAAGGAATAATATCCTAAGAGGTTATTCTAATAATCCTCAAAGGTATCCAAGTTTGTAAGATGTTATTCGAACAACTAAGAAGTTTTTCATGAAAATATTCTTAAGCCAAAACTTAGTCATTATGGGTAGAATGTTATCTGCATAACCTAGCTAGGTTATCCACATAACAAAAGTCTAATATTGAAACTAAGAGCTAACGGTCACCTATTATTCGTATAACCTAAGGAGATTATCCACATAACCTCTATCAAATGCATTCAATGTGGTAGTTGAATGACTCTTTTTGCAAAGTAATTGCTAGAACTTGTCTCTAACGGATAGATTTTGTGTTTAACATCTAGTTACACCACAAATCTATAAATAGAACATCATTTAAACTTACGGGTAATGATCAAAAGTGAGTTTATGTGAAAATGTTGTTCATAAACATAAAATCTTTTCATATCGGCATCATATGAAAAATTCTCCTTAATAGAGTGATCTTTCAATGTATTATCTACTCTTTAAGAGAATTTTCATTTTGAAAACATTTCTTTCTACAAATTCTAGGTAGATACTTAGTGTGGGGTATCACTAAGGGAGATTACACATCTTGTAAGGGTGTAGGGAGAGTGGCTTCACAAGTGCCTACTGAAACTTATGGGATGTACTGAGGCTTTACAGGTGCCCGAATCGAACCTGTGGGATATAGTAGAAAATTCCAAGTGGTGGCTTGGGGACTGGATGTAGGCCAAGTGGTTAGGCTGAACCAGTATAAATTGCTATGTATTGCTCTTTATCTTCTCTATTCATTTAATGCACTTAATTCTCTTTGTTCATTCCTGTTTTGCTGCATATCTGGTGAATTTGGGTTGTGATCCAAAAAGGGAGAAAATCTTACATTACCCAATTCACCCCCCTCTTGGGTGACCAACCAACCTAACATATGCCTTATACGTCATAATTACATTGACTAACTATACTACTTCTTTACAAAGGCACTGAATCTTCCTTTAACTTTCTCCTTTAAATTTAGGTCATACATTAGCATTCCCCTGTTTTGTATCTCATGACTACTTCTTTCTTCCTTTTACTAGCCACTTACATTCATTACAAGAAATATTCTACCACGGCTCTCATTCTATTTCATATGTGGGATTTACCTCTTGTAATTATTATTTCCCATCATCCCATTCCTTCATTATTTTCTAGTCAGTGGCTTGGCATAAAAAAAAAGTCTTAGGTAAACTTTCATGTTAGCTATGGACGAATGAGGTTTCATATTCTTTAAAATCATTATAGATCATCCTCTTTTAGAGTACTATCAAAAGTTGAGGGCTCAATAACCTTTCTTTAACATTTCATTCTTTCTGAAGGTCGACTTTAATCTCACACTTGGTCTACTACAATCATTCACTATGTTCATCACAACCTAGGAATTACTTGAACTCATTTGAGATCTTCTATGACCCTACATTATTACTTAACTAATAGAAGCCATCATGATCTAACCCTGAAAGATTTCAAGACCTAAGGAAAATAAACATTCTTATCTAATCATGCAACTACCTCAACTTATTCTTTAGACTAATATCTTATGTCACTAAAACATTCTTATGCCATAATTCCATAAGAAATAATGTCATCCTCAAAAGGGAAACTATACCCTGAAGGATACTATTCTTTCTCTTTGAAAAGATCAGTCAAATCTTTGCTCTGATACAAAAAATGTAACACCTCATCTTTAGACTTCTTTTCCCATAAATACTGTCTCATTTAGATGCAATGCAATGACTTATGAGAGCTTCAACCAATGAAAATCTCAAAATTGTAAAAACTGTTTTTTTTTTGCATTATTTCTACAATTGCAAAGCAAATTTTGAAAATTAATAACTAAATGCACAAAAGTCTTTTCACTATGATTCAATTCTCTAAAAATTGTACACATCCTGAAGTTCATGGGAAAAATATGAAACTAGAATTTGTATGCTCCAATTCATACAGTATATTTGTCTAATATTACTATTCATTTTCTGCTTCCAGTTTCTACCAAATTCTAACCCATAACATCAAAATTTGTATCTCATGCTACACATGGTTGTTTCATGCATTCTTTATGTCATCTGAAATCTCTGTATATATATTTTCTATCCATATTTATTTTGTACTTTATTTAGCTCATATAGAGCAAAGCATCAATATAAACATTCAGGGGTCAGAATAATTCTTTTTTGGAACAGTTTTGGAAAAACATGCATAACTTCATTTATATTGCTCCAAATGCATTCAAATGAGTGGCATATTAAACCTCAAATATATATCTTTCCATATATACAAATCACTAAATTTGTGGAGCACTATATAATTTTATACACTATTCCAAAATCAATAAAAGTTTCAAACACTTTTTAGCAAATTGTTTGCACTTCATTAGCCGTTTTGGGCTATCACTCATATCATATCAAGCCAAATTATACTAATTTTGTCTTATCATATAGCCCATCATATTCTCTAACTAGAAGAACCATAATTTGGCTCACTTTCTGTAACACCTTAAACTTAAATCTATTTCCCATGTATTAGACTTCAATTATGTCCATTATTGCATGATTAATGACTTGATTGTATAAAAATATCAAAATAGATTTTTCTTTATTTCTGGTACTGTTCATTGTGCATTTTCCATTTTACTTGAAAAACTTCAAAAATTCATAACTAATTCTATAAAAATAATCTCAAAGTCTCTAAAAAAAGCTAAAAGAATTTTCTACATGGAAAAAATATGAAACAAAGTATTCTATAGACCAATTCATATAGTTTATTTCTCAAATATTTACTATATATTTAGTCATTTTGAAATTCCCAGGTTTTGACCTTATCTTTATAAATTCATATCTCTTGAAATTCTGAGCCCAATCATATATTCTCTATGTTGTTGAAAAGCTCTATGTGTCTAATTGTTATAAATATTTCTTTTGTACATTTTTTCTTCTAGAATAGGGTAGAGTATTAACTTAACCAATAGGGGTCAGAGCCCAACTTTAACTGGAATAGTCTTAGAAAAATATGTATAACTCTTGTTATATAACTCCAATTGCACTCAAACGAATGGCATATTAAAGTTAAGACATAGATATTTTCATATATAGAAACCAATGAATTTTTAGAGCTATGTACAATTTGTTGAATCAAAAAGTTCTGATGATTCCAAATCAATTCTCAAGAGCCTGGAATGAAGATATCAAAGATGATCAAAAGACTCAAGTGAGGAAATTCAGGAGAAATCTGTGCAAGATTCGTTGTAGGATGTTTAATTATGTTTAAATATGGGTAAAAGACTTTGATTTGAGGAAAAGATGTTTTAAAAACTTAATTTTATAAAATTTTTGAAAAATACCCACCAACAGATGAAGTTTGAAAGGTTTACATTGAACTGTCATATTGGAAATTCGAACTTTGGCTTTGGAAATTCGAATTTTGAGCTAAAACTGAGTAAGTCTGAAGAGATGCCTCTCTGACAGACGAATTTTGGTTGTTCAAAATTCGAATTTTCATAAGTGTTTGAAAGAAGCGATTGAGCAACAGATGAACTTTGAGTTTTCAAAATTTGAACTTCAGACAAAATGAAACTTATGAAAACTGAAGAAATTCGTCTGAAACAATGTTTAAGTTCATCTGAAATCAAGATTATATTGAGTTTCAAAATTGCTCACAGACAGACGAACTTTGAACATGGACATTCGAATTTTAGAAGCTAAGGTTGTGAGTCTGTTGCAATAATATGTTGACATACGAATGACAGTATTTATAAATTTGAATATTAAAGTAAGTCTAAAAAGAGGTCTCTCTGACAGACAAATTTCACTCATTGAAAATTCGAATTTCGAAGTAAATGAACTATTATGCTTTTTGAGCCTGTTGAGAATAGACGAATTTTGGGGCACCAAAATTCAAATTTTGAGGGCACTGTAGCAAATTGAAAACACTGTTCACACTTAACAGAAAAACTTTTCACTTGGAAATTCGTATGTCACAACATGGAAACATTTTCTAAGTTTCAAAATTCGAATTTCACTTCATGAACAAACGAACTTCAGTATTTCAACGTTGAAAGCTTTAACCTTCGGTTCCTTCGAAATTTGTCTGTTGACCAACCAAAATTTGAATTCCAGAGGAAAAGTAGATACAACTTTATTTACTAAGAAAGCAAATAAAGATTTATTTATTGTTCAAATCTATGTTGATGATATCATATTTGGTGCCACTAATGAATCTCTTTGCAAGAATTTTTCTAAGATAATGCAGGGGGAATTCGAAATGTCCATGATGGGTGAACTCAACTTCTTCCTCGGATTGCAAATCGGACAGTGCAATGATGGTATCTTCCTCAATCAATCCAAGTATCTGAAGGAATTGCTGAAAAAGTTTGGAATGAAAAATGCCAAGCCAATGGGGACACCCATGGCTACTGCAACCAAACTGGATATGGTGAAAAAGGGAAACTGTTTGACATAACTCAGTACAGAAGAATGATTGGATCCCTACTGTACTTAACAGCCAACAGACCTGACATTATGTTTAGTGTCATATGTGTGCAAGGTTCCAATCATGTCCCAAAGAAACCCATGCAACTGTTGTGAAAAGAATCTTCAAATATCTTATTGGAACATCACATATGGGTCTTTGGTATCCAAAGGGCAATGGAGAAGATCTCAAAGGATACACTGATGCTGACTTTGCAGGATCCAAAACTGACAGAAAAAGCACAAGTGGAACTTGTCAGTTTCTTGGAGGATCCTTGGTTTCATGGTTTAGCAAAAAGCAGAATAGTGTAGCGTTATCCACAGTAGAGGCTGAGTATAATGCAGCTGGAAGCTGTTGTGACCAAATTATCTGGATGAAACAGCAACTGGAAGATCTTGAGGTTGAGTTGAAAGAAATACCAATAATGTGTGATAACCAAAGTGCCATCAATATCACAAAGAATCCTATCATTCATTCAAGGACAAAACATATTGAAGTTAGGCACTACTTCATAAGGGATCACATTCTGAAAGGAGAAATTAGATTGGAATACATCCTCACAGAAGATCAAGTTGCTGACATCCTCACAAAGCCTCTATCAGAAGACAGATATTGCAAAATCAGAGGCCCAATGAACTGTAAGTAAATCTTTGTGCAACTCTGTTTTTAAATATTTCAACATTGAATTAATTCTAACTTCAGTATTGGAGTATGTTTAATTTAAGTTGCAGGTGCTCCTTATGAGATTCATGGGCAATAAATCAGAAAAATGGAGCACACTGGAATGGAACAATCAAAAAGTGAAGAAAAGGACAAAAATTCTGAGTTTTTGGATCTAATCTGTAAGTCTTTAAAGTTAAAATTCGTATATTGATTATGTGTTAGACAAATTTCCGTGAAAAACTAAGTTTCTGAGGAAGTCAGCATGGTCAACATTCGAATTTCAGATACCCAACAGACGAACTTCGACCTGTTATTAGAAGGAACAGTTCTTGGTGATGCCTAGAAATTTGTCTATTGGTCCTTCAACATTCAAATTTTAAAGAACAAAACTTCCAAGTTTATACTGTCCAACATGATAATTGTACTAATGTTTGTCTCTTAACATACGAATGTTGGATAACTTTCACAAAGTATAGAAATTCAAATTTCTAACTAAAAAATCGTCTATTGAAGTATGCTCCTCAATGTTGAATCTTTGAAAGATGAAGTTTTGTATGGTTAATTCGTCTGTTGTTTGGTGGTTTGTTTGCTGCTTGATGTTTATTCTTCAAAATTTGAACTTTGTTGAGACAAAGTTCGTCTGTTCATCTTGTGTTGCTTGAACCAAGCCACTGTCAGATGAACTTTCTGAAGAAAATTCGTCTGTCAGTAAGCTTTACTGACCGGTTTAACTTGTAACTGCCCGAAGTTTGAATTTTGACCCTTCAAAATTCGTCTGTCAGATGGTTACATACGTTAAAACCGACGGTTTTCATTTGAACAGACACAACCCTATTCCCATTCTCTCTGAGTCTGTTCTAATTCTTCATTCAATACTCTTCAATTCTGACCAAAAACCATCATTTCCCATTGATTAAACTTCCTTTTGCATCCTTTAAATCCTTTCTTTGCTCCATTCTTCAACATTCATCCGCGAAAATGGCAAGAGTCAAGATTCCAGAAGCTGGCAAAGGAGAAGCTTGCCCAAAACGTTCAGTTAAATCCCAATATGCCATGAAGGAAGGAGAAAAACCGAAGAGAAAGGCAGAATCCAGCAAAGAAACTCCTTCCAAATGCCAGAAAACCACACCAAAGGGAGAATCAAAGAAGGCTAGACCCTCTTCCTCGAAGACAGCAGAACCTTCAGTCCCTGTTCCTGTTGCTGCTAAACCTGTTGCTCCCACTTCATCCTCAAGCACTGAATCTGGAGAATACGAGCTTACCACACTGCCATTATGGAGCACTCCACAGATTCAAGAGAAATACTCCACCAAGTTTGCCAACAAAAAGGTAATCAAGCCACATTGTGTAAACTTGGACGATTTATTGGTCTCTAATAGTTTTGATGCTGGTATATGGATGATGAGATACAAGAATCTGTTGGAAGTATTGGAGAGATATGATGATGAGGTAATGAAGTCTTGGTATGCGTCCTTAAAATACAACAGCAAGAAGAAGAAGTGAGCAGTTAATCTGAGATCAAGGACCATCTAGCTCACTGATGAGATGTTTAATGAGGTATTGGAGATTCCAGGGCACGATGACCTCAAGATTGACACCACTGCCTCTGGATACATGGATGAGGCAGATACTGCTGATGAAGAAGGTGGCCCCTTTCTGAACTACAAGGAGAGCACAATTCTGAGGACATTGTTCAGAAGAAAGGAAAACTGGCCATCCATAAATGTATTGAAGCCCACAGACCTCAGTGTTCAAGTAAGGATCCTGCACTACATAGTGTCCAGGATCATATTCAATAAAGGAGGCAGCTTCAATTTGATAATAAGGGCAGAGGCACATGTCATGGCAGCAATCATGTGTGGAAAGCTAATCAACATGGGACATATCATACTCCAACACATGATCAAGGCAAGGGATCAGAGGAAGGATTCCACACTCCCCTATGTAGCTATCATCTCTAGAATTCTGCAATATACCAGAATTCAGCATCTTGAGAAGGGGAAGGAAAAGCCTACTGAGATCTTTAAGGAGGAAAAACTGCAAAGAATGGGAATTGAGAAGAATGAAGGAAGATGGGTTGGAAAGGGAGCAAGAAGAACTGAGGATCTATTCTTCTTCACAGATGCCTCCCTATAGCAAGAAGGCAACTCTGAAGCCCATGCAAGATCTGTACCTCAGCCTTTTCAGCCAGTTCCATCCCCATCCAAGCCTACTCACATTCCAGCCACTCCCTCCTTGCGTGCCAAGCCAACCAAGGTCACTGAGTTGTATGACAGCCTGTCAACACTCATTCTTAGCATCATAGATGAGCAAAATGCCAAGTTTACTTATCTGCAAGATCAGATACATCAGTTGGCAAAGAACATGAAAATTATGGCTAATACTTATGAAGATATCAGAAATGCAATACCGGCCACATCAGCTCCACCTCAGCCAGGGTTTTCTGTGCCTATCCAATCTCCAACCCCTGAGCCTCCAAGCCCCTTCGAGCTAGTCTCCTCTGAGCATGATGATGTAGATGGTGCTAAGCCTGCTGATACAATGAGCACATCAAGTCTTGGTCCACCCTTGGACTATGGTTTAGAAGAAGAAGGACTTCAAGAAACAAGCCCTCATGAGCCTATGCAAGAAGATTCTCAGGATTCAATTCTTTCCACTCAAGAATTCGAGCAAGTTGAAAGACTGGTGGCAGCCATTTCCACCTCTTCTATGCAGGAGGGTGCAAGCAATGAAGAGAGAAGCATTGTACCTGTTGTTGATTATGAAGCTATTGCTCACAATGCTCTCCTGCAAGTTCAAAGAAGAAGGCTTGAGGAAACCAGCTCCTCCCTTTCTTGCTGCTTATAGGCTTTTAGAGGAATAGAGAGCTCAGTTAGCTCTTTCCAGGTAGGTAATGCAAGAGCTGCTGGAAATCTCTGATGAGGAACCAAGCACTGAGCCCCCTGTTGAACCAGAAATCCTATTTGCTCCTGTGCCACTTCAAGCCATTCCAGTTTCTCAGATCCCTCCTCCGGTTGATTTTGTTGGCCTTCCTGATGATGCCAAAAAGGGGAAGAAGAAGAAGCAAACTGAAAAATCTGCTGCTGAGCCATCTAGGAAGATGTACAGCAAGAAGACCAAGCCAAAGAAGAAGTGATTGAAGAATTGTTTAGATTTTAGGCTTGATTCCTCTTGTAGTGCTATTTAATGCTTCAATTGTTTGTGTTTCTGTTGTCTGTTTTGACTGTTTGCATTTTGTACTTATTATGTGTATTTAGAAGAACTTTGATTAATCTCTGTAAAGCAACAAGTATTGAAATGAATGAATTCATTGGTTGTAATGATTTGTACTTATCACTTCTTGGATCTCTTCACTTGGTTTATTATATATGATATCTTTTGAAATATAATGCATATGTTGAGGGGGAGCTTGTTAAAGCAAACCCAAGTACTAATCCAATTTGTAAGTTGTTTTGTCATCATCAAAAAGGGGGAGAATGTTGAATCAAGAAGTTTTGATGATTCCAAATCAACTCCCAAGAGCCTGGAATGAAGATATCAAAGATGACCAAAAGACTTAAGTGAGGAAATTCTGGAGAAATCTGTGCAAGATTCGTTGTTGGATGTTTAATTATATTTAAATATGGGTAAAAGACTTTGATTTGAGGAAAAGATGTTTTAAAAACTTAATTTTATGAAATATTTGAAAAATACCCACCAACAGACAAAGTTTGAAAAGTTTACATTGAACTTTCATATTGGAAATTCGAACTTTGACTTTGGAAATTTGAATTTCGAGTTAAAACTGAGTAAGTCTGAAGAGATGCCTCTCTGACAGATGAATTTTGGTTGTTCAAAATTTGAATTTTTATAAGTGTCTGAAAGAAGAAGTTGAGCAACAGACGAACTTTGAGTTTTCAAAATTCAAACTTCAGACAAAATGAAACTTATAAAAACTAAAGAAATTCGTCTGAAACAATGTTTAAGTTCATCTAAAATCAAGATTATATTGAGTTTTAAAATTACTCACTGACAGACGAATTTTGAACATGGACATTCGAATTTTAGAAGCTAAGGTTGTAAGTCTGTTGCAATAATATGTTGACATACGAATGACAATATTTATAAATTCGAATATTAAAGTAAGTCTGAAAAGAGGTCTCTTTGACAGACGAATTTCACTTATTGAAAATTTGAATTTCGAAGTAAACGAACTACTATGCTTTTTGAGTCTGCTAAGAACAGACGAATTTTGGGGCATCAAAATTTGAATTTTGAGGGCACTGTAGCAAATTGAAAACACTGTTCACACTTAACAGAAAAACTTTTCACTTGGAAATTCGTATGTCACAACATGAAAACATTTTCTAAGTTTCAAAATTTGAATTTCACTTCATGAACAAACGAACTTCAATATTTCAACGTTGGAAGCTTTAACCTTCGTTTCTTTCGAAATTTGTCTGTTGACCAACCAAAATTTGAATTTCAGTATGTCAGAAGCATTAAATGCGGTTGGTTAACAGATAGTTTTTCAAAGTAACCGTTGGACAACTTCTCCAACGGATAGATTTTGTCTCTAACTGACATTTGAGACCTAAATCTATAAATATAACATCATTTGAAGTTGTGGGTAACGAATCAAACTTTGTATATACTAAAACTCTACCAAATCTTCTTCTCAAAGACTTTTACCCTCTTACTTCAATACTTGTACTTCGACTTTTATATTCACTCTATTCAAGAGAGTTTCATCTTTGTAAACAATATAATCCTCATCTGGAAGATAGATTTTCTTGTGAGGAGTTATCACAAGGGATTGTAAAGCACTTTGTGAAAGTGCAGAAAGAGATTGAGTGAGTTCTAGAAAACAGAGCACTGACGTTGTACTGTAGCACTTGCAAGAAGCCCATTGAATTCTTGTTGAATAGTGAAAAATCTCAGGTGGTGACTTGGGGACTGGACGTAGGTCAAGTGGAGAGACCGAACCAGGATAAATTTCTGAGTCTTCTTCTCTTTTCTGCTACTTTTACTGTTATTTATTTATACTCTGTTTTTGCCTCCATATATTGCATTCCTCACCTCTTTGACATTTTGCACAAAATTTTAAACTTCCCAATTCACCCCCCTCTTGGAAAGCCAGCCTAACTAACACAATTTTATAATACATTTTGAAATTTCTAGTATCTAGGTTCAAGGTTCCAGTTTTCCAATCTTGCCTTGTTTTTTAACCCTAAATTTGAAAATTCGCCAAATTGTACACTTATCCAATTTATGTGTTCTTTGTCTCTATAAAAATCTTATTCCATCTACTTTCAGATCATATAAATCACTTAAACTAATTGTCCTATTTCAAATGAATAGTACCTACGTTCTATCAGTGTATTCAGATTGAATCTTTTCATACATACTTTAACATAATAAACTTGATAAACATAATACATCATCATTCATGGTTCCATATCATATAAGATGCATAAAAGCATAACTATGCCAAATTACAGATTCATAGCAAATTGTATGATGTTATACAAATTGCCAAATAATGCATCCAATTGGCTCAATAATCATGCTCCTCCTCAATCTTCTTAGCTTTGCTATAATTCATGACATACCTTGGAGCTATCATGGATAGTCATTTGGAAAGGGTGAGATTCATGAAATCTCAGTAGTTACCACCAATCAAGCAATTATATCATTATATAATGCAAGCATTTATCACCAATCATCATTCAAACATCTAGAATCATTTATGTTCAGGCATTTTATAGAAAATTGGACAGAGTTTCCCTTTACATTTTAGACATCCCGGGGTCACAAGATCCCTCAAATAACTCAGCTAATATCAACAAATCATTACAAAACATCATTACAAACATTTAGCAAAACATCAAAACCATTGCAAACTATATAACAATACAATGCAAGATTAGGTTAGCAAACTACCTTGGAACTTTCCAATCTTTACACACCCTTCTTTTGGTCTTCTAACATCTGTTTGGATCCTATGGCATCATAAAATAAGGTCATAAGTCATCCATTTCATGACCCTCCACATAATGTGCCTACTTGAACTATAAAAAGTCACTTTGCTTTCCTTTGATTTTTCTTTGTAGAACACGATTGTTCTTACATAATTTGGATCCAATGAATCCATTTTTGGGCTCAAAATCATGAAATTCTCTTCCAATCTCAAACTCTAAATCAGAAAAAAATTTAAAGAAATTGTAGAAAAATAACTACTTAATAAACTTACAAACCAATGGAATATTCTTGCATCTTGAAGGACTTCTATGGTTTTTCTTACACTCTTTTGGCCATGGCTCAGTTTTCTCTCTCTACTCTCTCTCATGGGAAAAATTTTCAGAATCAAAGAGGAGGTAAAAACTCCATGAAAACACTCTTAAACTCTCAAGAATACAAGCTAGTGGTCATAAAAGCTTACCTTAGTGTTCATGGCCTTTAGCTTGGTCTTCTTGCTCTTCCCTTTCTCTTGAAATTTTTGTGCTTCTTCTTCCTCTTTACATTCTGTTTAAGATGTGCTGGTGAAGGGGAAAATGAAGCTTAATCACTTAACCATGCTTCTTAAGGAAAGATATGAAATAGGTGAATAGTGACTTTAGTCTAGTTAGCCACCTGGAGTCAACTTTCATTAAACTTTGGATTAATTCCCTCCTTGTCCTGTCCATAACTTCAGATGCCATTTACTCTCATTTTTGGTCAAAAATTACTTTAATAATTTTAAACAATCAAAATATCCTTTACTGATTAAATTTACTTATACGGATTAAATATTTTTGCCAAATTAGTATTAAATTGGTACATGATTATCAAAAAAAAATTTTGGACTAAAATCATTATATTGACATAAAATATATTTTATCAAGGTCCATTCAATGTCCTTGAATTAATATTGTTTTTCTTGCAGTCTAAACTAACTTTTATCGAGTGAAATATTAATATTAAATCTTAATTATTCAATAAATATTATTTTGTTCTTAATAAATTTCATACTATATTCCATTGAGTTAAACTCATTGAGAGTTTCATTTTAACTATAATTTTTTATATTTATAAAAATAACTTTAACTTGGGGCAAAACTATAATTTTCAATTCTTTTAGGTCTTTTTTTTTCTCGTAATTTTCCCTAGGGACCAAATTGAAAGAAAACACCTTCCTTTTTCTGGGGGACTAAATTGCATAGAATTTTTATTTCTTAGTGAAAATTACTATTTTCTTATTTTGCGGTCTAATTGGATAAATGGCCATTTTGCCATTTTCTATTTCTTTCTGGTTCTTTCTGTTTTTATTGTTTCTCTGTACATTGTACAATATCAGTATTTTTCCCTTGGGGCTTAAATGAAATTTTCAATTTTATTCCCTAACCTAGGAAATGGCCATTTTGCCCCTAGGCAATTCTTCAAGGTACTTTCTAGTAATTTTTCCCAAAAATAATTTTTTATTATTTCTTTTTCACTATTCACATTAACATTCAAATTTGTCTATCTTTTGTCCTAGACCTCTCAAGGACGTAATACTTATACTATTGCGCTCAACTCAATTCAAACTTCTATTCAAGTGGTATATTACATACCTTCCAAGGTATGTTCTCGAATTAATTCTTACTTAGGATCTTATAGAAAATTAATTCCAATTAAGAGTCAAACATAACTTCTTCCAAAAAATATATGAGAAATTAATTCTTTCTAAAGCCCGAGTATATAACATTTTCGTCTCGTTTTGTTTCTTATTTTTTATTTATTTTATAATATCTCATAAAATAGGGATATTACACTTTCCTTACCATAACATACTTATACATTTTCATACATTAACATGGCATAATAGTATATAAGGGAATCATTTATACCTTTGCAAATCTTAGCTTCATAATATTGCATAACTTCATTGAATATACAATTCTCATTATTAGGTTTAATATAATATAAATTTTAATGATGACAAATGTAGAGTAATAAGGAACAAATGAATCATATTTATTCAACATATATTTTTGTTCCTAAAAGAAGTAAAATATACATTATCATGTATTTAATTATGTTTATAATGCATATATCATGCCAAGTACTAATATATCCACTATACTTTTATATTTTATAATACAAGTTGGATATATAAATTAGACTAACTACTTGATTTGTAAGTGTAATACCTTAAATGTAGGATTTTCCAAAATGGAAGAGTGAGCATTGGAATAAAAAAAGGAAAATTAACATCATATCTCACTCTAAAAAGAAAAAGGGAAAGGATGCTTCAAAAATTAAAGATTAGAAGTTTTTCACTTAGGTCTTGAAGTGGTTAAATCTTTAAAATTTACTTAATCTTGTTACAATATATTTTAAATGAGTTAGATTAAGTAAATCTGATGTTAGCATTGTTAGGTTAGCTCGCTTCCCAAGAGAGGGGTGAATTGGGAAGTTTAAATTTTTCTACAAAATTGAAATACAATGGTGATAATAAAAGTTGCTGAAAAATAGAGCATATAATAAAATGAATAGTTGCAAAGTAAATGAGAAGAGGACACAGAGATTTATCCTGGTTCAGTTTACTCCATTTGACCTACATCCAGTCCCCAAGCCACCACTGGAGATTTCTCCATTATATCTTACAACATTTGAATGGGTTCTTGGAAAAATCACAATATAACTCTAACTCGAACTTTGAGCTAAACAAAACACTATCACTCTTCTCACTCAAGAGTAAGGGCAAATCTCTTAGTGTCTTCTCACACTAAGTGCTAACTGCAATCGTGTAAAAATGTACAAATCAAGATATGAAACTCTCTGTCAAAAGAGTAGATATGAAAGTTTAAAAACAATAAATGAGCTAAGTAGAGGGTAGGCAACCTTTAAATGAATCAGTACTCAATTCTGCAGAGTTTTGGCGTTTTTATGTTTTCCCTCATTACCCAATAAATTAAATGATGTCCTACTTATAGTTTTAAAGCAAAACTATTCGTTGAAAGCAAGAATTAGTCGTTACTCTCAGAAAAATAGCCGTTCACCTACCGCATTAAATGCATCTAATAGAGGTTATGCGGATAACCTCCTTAAGTTATGTAAATAATGGGTGACCATTGGCTCTTGGTTTCAACGTTATGCATTCGTTATGCGGACACCCTAGCTAAGTTATGCAGATTATGTTCATTCAAGAATGACTAAGTTTTAGCTCAAGAACATTTTCATGAAAAACTACTCAATTGTTAGGATAATGTTAGATCTTTTCAAATTGATTTTTAGGAAAACATAGATTATCAGAATAACCTCCCAAGGTTATGCAGATACTGTTTCTGATTGAAGAAAATCCAGCTTCTCTGTACTATAGGTTATGTGGATAACCTCCCCAGGTTATGGGGATAACCAATTTGATAGAAGAGGTCCAAGAGTTCTGTAACGTAAGTTATGCGGATAATCTTCCTAGGTTATGCGAATAATGGGCTGCACAGTGCACTTGTACTTTACTGTTCACTCCCTCATGCGAATAAGGTAGCCACCTTATTAGGATAACCTGTTGAACAGAGCTAAGGACATGGTGGACACTTACGTTATGCGGATAACCTCAACCCTTTTTATGAAATCAAAGAGGGAACACTTAGAAAAGCTTCGAGATTGAGACTTTATTTTCATAACTTTCATAAGTTATACGCATAAGGTAACCATTTTCATGAAAACCATTTTGAAAATATGAGCTAATAATTAATCATTCAATTAGATGTCTCATTTAATATTGAGATAAGTAGAATTTAAAGCTTAACTACCTTCTTTTACAAATAGATTCCTAAAATATGTGTAAAAACTCTTCAACCTTCAGGAATCTCCAACTTTGTTCTACATATGACTTGTGCTCCTTTAATATTGGATTTCCAAGCTCAATGTTGTTTAGAATTATCAAAACTAACTAAATTAACAAGCATGTGTTAAAACTAAGATCTATTGGCTAACAACTAGTTTTTCTATTTAACTCATGCTTATTTTGTACAAAATTCGCACTTTACTTGTTGAAGTTTGAAGTTACAGAAGTTTTATCTCTGATAGATGAATTTTGTTTCTGAAATTCGAATTTTTGGCTAAGTATAGTTAGTGAAAGTGTTCAAAATTCGCATGAAACTTAGTTAAAATTCAATTGTTAGTGAAGTTCAAAGTGAGTTCAAAGTCACAGCTTTTAACATACGAACTCTGAGCTTCAAAATACAAACTTCGAAGTGAGAACTTTTGTGTCATGTTAAACATGCCTCTAATAGATGAATTTTAACTTCTAAAATTTAAATTTTTTAGTGCGTTATGAAACTTGAAGCAACTATTCAAACTTAACAGACGCACTTCTAATATGAAAATTCGAACAAACTAACATGGGGTATCTTTTACAAACTCAAAATTTGAATGTCACTTAGTAACAAATGAATTTTGAAGTTCCACATTAAACACATAACCATGCGATATTCATCTATTGAGCCCAAAAATTCGAACTTGTGTCTTATGGATAGATCTTATGTCTAACAACTACTTAAACTTCAAATCTCCAAATAGAACTTCATTTGAAGTTGTGAGTAACGAATTTAAGTGAGTCATGTGCCAAAATGTTGCGGCAATTGGTTAAACCATTCTGTGTGAGCATTCAAAGATAAACCCACTTCATTAGAGTGACCTTCAAAGTATTATCTACTCTAAAAGAGAGTTTCAATTTTATAATCCTTTTTTCTGTAATTTCTAGGTAGAATTATAGTGTAGGGAAATATTAAGAGAATTACACATCTTGTAAGGATGTAGGGAGTGTAATATCCCTATTTTATGGGATGTTATAAAATGAATAAAAGATGATAAACGAAGCAAGACGAAAAGACTATATATAATTGGCCTTTAGATGGAATTAATTTCTCATCTAATTTTCAGAAAAGTTATGTTTGACCCTTAATTGAAATTAATTTTCCATAAGGTCCTTAGTAGAAATTAATTCCAGAACTCACCTCGAAAAATATGCAATATATCACTTGAATGAAAGCCCACTTCAAACTGAGCGCAATGGTATAAGTATTGCGTACCTGGGAGCTCTAGGTTGAGAGATAGACTAATTTGAAAGTTATTGTGAATAGTGAAAGGAAATAATAAAAAAATTGGTCTTTGGGTAAAATTACAGAAAGTGCCCAAAAGAATGAATAATTACATTTGTGACCCTATTCAGGGGCAAAACGATCATTTTCCAGATTAGAAGAAAAATATGAATATTGCATTTAAACCCCAAGGAAAAAAATATTGATATCATAAAATGCATAAGTAATTAGGAAAAACTGAGAGACACCGTTAAGTGTGAAGAAGGGTAAAGAGATCATTTTTTCAGATTAAATAGAAAAATGAGAAAATTATATTTTGGCCCTAAGAATCAAGAATCTTTGTAATTTAGTCTCTGATGGGATAAATTCACACCAAGATGAAATGAAAATAAGTTTGGGGAAAATTACAGCTAATGACTCGAAAGTGTAAAAAATTAAAAATTTGCCCCGGGTCAAGGGTATTTTTGGAAATATGAAAAATTATAGTCAAAATGAAGCTTTCAATGAGCTAAACCCAATGGAATATAGCAAGGAATCTATGAAGGTCAAAATAATATTTATTGGGTAATTAGGGTTTAATATTAATATTTTACCTGATAAAAGTTATTTTAGACTGCAGAAAAAGGCAGTACATATTCAAGGACAATGATTGGATCTTGCTAAAATATATTTTGGGTCAAGATAATGATTTTGGACCAAAAGTAATTTTTGGATAATCCTGTACCAATTTAATGACAATCTCAGTAAAAATACTTAATTGGTACGGGTAAATTTAATCGGTAAAGAGTATTTTGGTCCATTAAAGTTTATGATGCAATTTTTGGCCAAAAAAGGGGGTGAGCCACGTATGAATGAGCAGATGGGATACAAATGGAATTATGTGAAAAGCTTTTTAAAAGAAAAAGTAAATAAAAGTATATAGAAAAGTTAAGTAGTTAATTATATGACATAATCATCATTTGAAACATAACACTTCTTCTCCCTCAAGTCTCAACACGCTGAACCAGTGAAGAAAAGGAAGAAGAAGGCATAGGAAAAGAAGTGAAAAAGAAGACCAAACTAGAGGACTTGTTTGGACCTAAAACTCTCAAGGTAGATTTCTATGGTTATCCTCTTGTACATACTTCAGTATTATGATATTTCATGGATTATTTCTCTATTTTACCACTGAAATTTCTGACCTAGAGAGAGAGTAGAGAGAGAAAATTGTGCCATGAAGAAACTAATCCATAAAAAGTGAAGCATATGTCACAAGATGCAAGATTATGGCATTGATTTCAATGATTAATGAGTTATTATTTTTCTACAATTTTCTCTATTTTTCTGCTATTTAGGGTTTGTGAAAGGAAAGGGAATTTCAAGTTTTTGACCCTAAAAATGGATTCCTTGGATCCAAAAATAATTATGTTCCACAAGAAAATACAAAAGGAAAGCAAAGTGAAAAATTGGAGTGAAAGTGAGCTCTTTATGAAGGATGTCATGCAATCAATGACTTAAGACCTTGTTTTATGATGTAATAAGGTTCCAAGAAGTGTTTTAAGATCAATGGAAGTGTCCACAAAGTTTGGAGATCATTGGAAAGCAAGAATATAGTTATTTTCTCATTTATGCCTAATATTATCATGCTTGATTTTCATGATTCTATAACTATGTCATATATTTGTTTGGATACTTTGTGATGAATTTGCATTATTGACTGGTTGTTTGAAGGGTTTTATGACCCTAAGATGTCCATTTTCTAAGGTGTTACCATGCCAGAATTTTTATGAAATTGTATGGCATAATATGAATTTATGATCTTATGATTACCATTGATGATTTTATGAGATGCTATGATAATATGCTTGTAAAATTGGGTGTAACTACTGAGATTCTTTGAATCTCATTCCTTTCCAAATATTAACTATGTTAGGGCAAGGACATGGAAGTATTCAAATAACTGCAAGGGAAATGAAGAAGATAATGGAGAGTTACTTGATTTTGTAAGTTATAATGTTAAGTTGAGAAAATATGTATCATGTATGTATGAGATGAAATTCTGTAATTATATATGATTATGTTCCTTAAAGTCCTCTTATGATGTTATGTGTGGATTTGGAACAATAAATGTTGATGTATGAGGTTTATGAAGTTTATTATGTACGTTATGACATAAGTTTGTTTGAGATGACCAGTATTGATTTGAGTAAGGGAACTCTATTTGAAATAGAACATCCTATATAAGTGTTATACATGCTATTAAAGTATACAGAACAATATTTTTATAAAGCTAAAGAACACCTAAGTTGGACAAGTGTATGATTTATAATGAAAATTTGAAGTTAGGATTCAAAACTGGACAATATTGGAAAAACTGGAACTTACACTGTGAACACTGGATTTTTCAAAAGGCACTATAAAATCTTGTATAGCTCCAAAAATTCATTAGTTTTCATTTTTCGAAAGCTCCAAGTCTTAGGAAGTGAATGCCACTGGTTTGAAACCATTTGTAGCTATAAAGAAGGAGTTATGTAATTTCTCCTAAAACTGTTCCAGTAGAGGTAGTGTTTTGACCCATAATAGTTAAGTTAATGTCATGCCCTGTATAAGTTGAATAAATATACAAGAAAAATATTGATAGCAAGTAGACTCACAGATCTTTCCAATGACATAAAGAATGCATAAATTGTCTTAGGTTAGAGTGAGATATGAATTTTAAATATAAGGCCAAAATCCTAGGAAAAAGAAAATGACCAAATGTATAGTAAAGATTTGAGAAATAAATTATATGAATTGGTCAATGGAATGATCTGTTTCATATTTTTCCCACATATATGAATATTTTATCTATATTTAGAGACTTCAATCACTATGAAATGATTTTTCTAGAATTAGTTATGAATTTTCAAAATTCAGTCAGTAAAGTGGAAACTACCTTATGAACAGTAACCGAAAATTTTGGAAATTCTTATTTTCATTCTTATGTGATTCAAGCTTAGGATCAAGTATAATTAGACTTAAAAGGAGTCTAATTCATGAAAAATGAGTCTAAATGTAAGGTGTTACAGGGAGAGTGGCTTCACAAGTGCCAAGTTAAATTTATGGGAAGTACTGAGACTTCACAAATACTTGGATCAAATTTGTGGGATATAGTAAAAATCTCAAGTGGTGACTTAAGGACTAGACGTATGCCAAATGGTTTGGGCTGAATCAGTATAAATTCTTGTGTCTTATTATTCATCTTCTTATTTCATCTATCTACTTTATTATACTCTATTCATCTTTGTTCTACTGCAACATTTGGTGGAATTGGGTTAGCTTTCGAAAGAGGTGAAAATCTTGCATCACTCAATTTATCCCTCTTGGTTGACTAGCCAACCTAACACCCATACCTCCTATAATATCATATTATATTGAACATACATGTTAACTTACCTTATTGGTCATTCAATACATAATACATTTTATTACCAAGCAATCATTTACATAACATGCTTCATAATAAAAACTTATTGGCAATTTATGAACATTGCCTTGCTCCCTTATCTTTTCCTTTCCCTTGAGCTTTCTTTCATTGCATTTCCATTACCTAGCATGGTTAGTGCTTGTGAAGATGAGATTGGGCATCTCAGGAGTATACTTGTTTGCAATTATATCATTACATCACATGAAAAACATTTGAAAACATTGCACAATATTATAGAGCATGTAAAATACCATGTTGGCTATAAAAAATTTTTGCAACATAATGACTTAAAAATAAGACATCCTGGGCTTATCACTCATCAAATAAACAGCCAACTAATACAATAAATAGTCAAGGTAACAACATAGCAATATTATTCATATCATAAAACATGCATAAATATTGTGTAATAACATAAAAATAAGGCAAGTAATACTACCTGGGAGCTTTAATATTTTTTCTTTAAACTTGAATTCCACTTGCTTAAATTCTTTCCCAATCACTTCCTTACCATTTCCCAAGCCTAGAAACAACATTACAATCATGCTAAATTAACTTATTCTCAATGGGTTTACTTGAAGTTCTCTTTAAACCCTAACTTTCCTTATTTTGCATACTAGCTTTTTGCCTTAAACCCTTGACTTTTCTTGACTAATTTGGACCCTAGGAACTCATTGGAATCATTAGAACCATCAAATTCCAACTCTAAGGTCCACATTTCTTTTGGGCAAATCATATGCCCTAGAAATTTATATTTTACATATTTGGCCTAATCTTGAAACCCTTGCTTCTCATTTACTAATTTTTGCATAAGAAATCTATTTCTACCATTGGATTCATGAAATTTCAACTCTTTCCTCCCTATATACCTTGGCCAAAATCATCATCTAAAGGGAGAAAGGGGAATTTTCAATTTCCCCAAACTTGGCCGAAAGTCATACATGGAGGAAGGAGAGGAGAATTTCATCTAACCTAACTTAAACTCATACAAAACTATCTTGAAGTTGAAGAAGAAACATACCTCAAGCTTATCTTTAATCCTCCAAGCTTGCTTCCTTCCTTTCCTTCTTCTTTCTTTCTTTCTCTCTCAATATTTTTAGTATCTCTTCCTCTTTCTTATGCCCTCAATTTCATCAAACTAGGGAAGCATATAAAGACTCCAACTTTCCTCCCAAACGAGCCAAGTGTCCTCTTGATTTTTTTTACCAAAAATAATGCCTTCTTGAAGAAGTTTTCCCAAAAACATTAAAATAATCCCTTCAAGCACATACTAAATTTTTGGCTAATAGGAGGAGAGGGAATGTCCTTCATACAGTATGTTTTTTAGTCCAAATATATTCTGTACTGGCTACTTTTATCTGGACAATTAAAAGTACTTTTATAGTATTACTAATACTTTTGTACTTTATTTTATATAGAAAATAAACTAGATTGGGATTTGTATTTAACTTTATATCTTGTCCCAAACTATATTTATATGGGGCTCACATACTTTTTTTTTTTACTTTTTCTGTATTGTGGGGCCACAGGACTTTTCTTTTTCTAATATAATTTTACTGCATTCTGGAGTTTGTTTCTTTTCAAGTTAATTCTTTTGGGCTCAACACATTATTCCATTGGATCCAGGATGTCATAAGGTCCATTTTGACAACAATATTGCATTTTTCAAAATTTCTGGAAATTCCTAGAAAAGGACCCAAAATTTTGGATAATTACATTAAAGGACCCAATATTTTGAATTAATTACAATTAAGGCCCAATGTGAAAAATGATCATTTTGTCCCTTATTGTATTTCTTTATCATTTTGATACATCTTTTCCAACCATGCTTTTCTTACATTCATACAGGGCAATCTATGCTTATCTTTTTAAAGACGTCATAATTATCACTTAGGTATATCCTCATTGCCTTTTAAACATAGCCATGGTTATTATAATCACATTTTTACTTAGCCCTAAAAATTAGAATGTTACATAAGGAGATTACATCTCAAGAAAACCACTTCCCTAAGATTTGATCCTCATAAACCCCAAATCTCACTAATGGATGACAAATCCATTTTCGATACCAAACTCACCAAAAATCAAAACTAACCTTATAAACTACTCTAACTCATCAAAATATACTTAGGGCAACCTATACTTGGTGCTTGAACAAAGTAATACTACAACTGGACCCTTCAAGGAGGCTTACACCCTTCAAGGAACCCAACAAACATGTTCAAATAAGCACATTCGATATGTCCAACCACAAACAAGGCCATACCCTTCATTAGGTGCAAAGAAGTACTAACATGTAAGAGAGTACAAGGTTCAAGACAAGCTTAAAGTGTTCAAAATACAACAATATATATGGCATCAAATAGATGTTCTACACTTAGCACAATACTAAAATAACATAACATGTATCAACCATAAAAATACCAAATCAAAAGTCTCGAATATCCCCAAGATCCAAAGGGACTAACTAAGTCTCCTTAATCTTTTCCTTACTAGTAATGGAATCTTCACTTAAAAATGTTAGCCACAGGGGGTGAGATAATGTCCTAGTAACCAAGGGTAACTCAAATCAAGTATCAAGTTTCAAAATACATTTTTGCATATTCAAGTATAAATGAAATGATGCAATGCACATGATATGCATGGAACCCACAAAGATCACGGCTTGAACCATAAGCTATTTACCATTACAAGGTAAACCCAACAAGTGCCCCCCTTCTAATAATAGGTGAAAGCCGATAGGCAACCAAGTTCTCCTCCCACCAGTCATGATGAGGCCAAAAGGCCACTACACTAGTGGTGGGACCATAACTCTCCTTCCCTTGAACCACCTAAACAGGAGATGATTTAGAGAAGATACATCTTTAATCCATAACCAACTATGTCTACCGGTTAAGGGACAACAATTTAGTGACTAGAATATCACAAACCTCAACATCTATGCACAATGTCTCGTGTGTAATTTAGTGGATCGGCATACCACGTGATATTCAATGACATCGTCACCCAATCAGAACATGCTCAATCATGCATAGTAACTAGTGACAATACCAATGCATCATGCTACCATGTTGATATTGTTAGCAAGGCTGACTTCCCAAGAGGGGGGTGAATTGGGAAGATTGAAAGTTTTCTGCACAAAGTGAAATGGGTGAAGATAACACAGTGTGATGAAAGTAATGTACAAAGCAGAGCAATCTGAAAAGTAAAGATAGGAAGTAGAAGACTCAGTAATTTATCCTGGTTCGGTCTATCCACTTGACCTACGTCCAGTCCTCAAGGCAACTCTAGAGATTTTTCCACTATACAGCAAGAATTCAACCGGCTTCTTGCTAATGCCACAGTACACGAGTATGCTCTGCTTCTGGAGCTCTCTCAAACACTCTAAGCACTTTCACAATGTGCTTCCCAATCCCCTTGTGATTTCCCCTCACAAGTAAAACTATCTTCCAGATGAAGAGTAGAAGATTTACAATGATATAACTCTCTTGAATAGAGTAGATATGAAGATTAAAGTACATATATTGAAGTTGAGAGGGTAAAAGCTTTTTAGAAAAAGATTCAGCAGAAATTCGGTATATACAAGTTTGATTTGTTACCCACAACTTCAAATGTTGATGTATTTATAGATTTAGGTCTCAAATGTCCGTTAGAGACTTAATCTATCCGTTGGAAAAGTTATCTAACGGTTACTCTGAAAAACTATCCGTTAACCAACCGCATTTAATGCTTCTGACATACTGAAATTCGAATTTCGGTTGGTCAACAGACGAATTTCGAAGGAACCGAAGGTTAAAGCTTTCAACGTTACAGCACAAAGTTTGTCTGTTCATGAAGTGAAATTCAAATTTTGAAACTTACAAAACATTTTCACAATGTAACATACGAATTTTCAAGAAGAAAGTTTTTCGGTTAAGTGTGAACAGTGTTTTCAATTTTCTACAGTGCCTTCGAAATTCGAATTTTGGAAGCCCAAAATTCGTCTGTTCCCAGTACGTGAAAAGGAGGCACAGTAGTTCACTTTCTTTGAAATTCGAATGTTGAAGAGTGAAGTTCGTCTGTCAAAGAGCAGTTTTGAAACTTAAATCATTCTTGATCTTAGATGAACTTTCACATTGTTTCAAACGAATTTCTTCTATTTTCTCAAGTTTTGTTTTATCTGAAATTCGAATTTTGAAGATCCAAAGTTCGTCTGTTTCAAGAAAACTTCTTTCAGACTTGGATGAAAATTCGAATGTTGGGAAGTCAAAATTCGTCTGTCAGAGAGCATTTATCAAACTCAATTTCTTTTGATTTCAGATGCATTTTATCATAGTTTCAGACGAATTTCTTTGGTTTTCACAAACTTCATTTTACTTGAAATTCGAATTTTGAGAGTGTGAAGTTCGTCTGTTACCAAAGAGACTTCTTTCAGATTTGTATGAAAATTCGAATTTTGAAAAACCAAAATTCGTCTAACAGAGAGCCATCTCTTCAAACTTATTCAGTTTTAGCTCGAAATTCGAATTTCCCAAAGCAAAGTTTGAATTTCCAACTTGACAGTTAAGTTTAAACTTTCAAACTTCGTCTGTTTGTGGATGTTTTTCAAATAAGTCAAGATTTAACACAAAATCAAGGTTTGAAAACATCTTTTCTTCTAATCAAAATCTTTTACCCAATCATAACTAAAACTAAGAATCCTACAAAAGATCTAACAGCAAATTCTCAGAAATCTTCACTCAAAACAACTTTGATCTCCTTTCATATCTTCAATCCGAGCTCTTAAGTGTTGGTTTGGAATCATCAAAACTCTTGATTCAACATTCTCCCCCTTTTTGATGATGACAAAACAACTCACAAACTGGATTAGTACTTGGGTTTGCTTTCACAAGCTCCCCCTCAACATATGCATTACAGTTCATAAGACATCATTTTCAACAGATTAAGTGAAGAGATTCAAAACATTGCAACTAAGAAGTTCATTCATTCAGTCAATGGTTGCAATACATACTTCTAATCAAAGATCAGTTCTTAAAACATAGAGAATAATCATCAAAACAAAATTATCAGTCACAACAAAATACACAGGAAGATTCAGCCTAAGATTTAATCAGTCATTTTTTCTTTGGCTTAGACTTCTTGCTGTAGGTCTTTCCTTTCCCGGATGACTCAGCAGATTTTCCAGCTTGCTTGGTCCCAGTTTGCTTTATCTTCTCCCCCTTTTTGGCATCATCAGAAAGCCCAACAAAGTCCATTGGAGGAGGAATCTGAGAGATAGGGACAGCACGAAGAGGGACAGGAGCAAAAGGAATCTCTGGCTGAACTGGTGCAGGGGGCTCAGCAGGCTCAGGGCTATTTTCTTCATCATCATCATCATGAGAGACCTCAAGTAGCTCTTGCACTTCCTGCCTGGACAGAGCTAGCCAAGCTCTCTGTTCCTCTGATAGCCCATAAGCAGCAAGAGGATGGGAGGCTGGTTCAGCAGGAGCAAACATTTCTTCCAGCCTTCTCCTTTGAGCTTGCACCAGAGCATTGTGAGCGATGGCAAGATAATCAATAACAGGTACAATGCTCCTTTCCTCATTGCTTGCTTCTCCTGGCATAGAAGAGGTTGAAATGGCTGCAACTAGTCTTTCAACTTGCTCTGATTCTTGAATGGACAGAATTGAATTCGGAGCATCTTCTTGCATAGGCTCAAGAGGACTTGTCTGCTGAAGTCCTTCTTCTTCCAATCCATAGTCCAGGGGTGGACCAGGACTTGGTGTCTTCACTGTACCAGCACCATCTGTATCATCATCATGGTCAGAGGAGTCAATCTCAAATGGGCTTGGAGGCTCAGGAGTTGGAGATAAAGTAGGCTCAGGGACACCAGGCTGAGGTGGAGCTGAAATGGTAGGAATTGCATTTCTTATCTCTTCATAAGCATCAGCCACCACCTTCATGGTCACAGCCAACTGATGGATCTGATCTTGTAGATGAGCAAATTTGGCATTTTACTCATCCCTAATGCTGAGAATGAGTGTTGACAAACTGTCAAACAACTCAGTGATCTCGGTTGGCTTGGCCTGTAAAGAGGGAGTGAAAGGAGGGTGAGTAGGTCTGGAGGAAGATGGAATTGGCTGAGAAGGCTGAGGTACAGATTTGCCAGGGGCCTCAGAAGTGCCTTCTTATTGGAGGGTAGCATCAGCAGCAAAGAACAAATCTTCAGATTTCCCTGCTCCCTTTCCAACCCATCTGCCTTCATCTCTTTCAATACCCATCCTTTGCAGTTCCTCTTCTTTAAATGCCTCTGTGAGTTTTCCTTTCCCATTTTCAATGTGTTGAATCCTGGCATACTACAGGATTCTTGAAATAATTGCTGCATAGGAGAGTGTGGAATCCTTCCTCTGATCCCTTGCCTTTATCATTCGCTGGAGGATGATATGACCCAAATTAATCAGCTTCCCACATATGATAGCAGTCATCACATGAGCCTCTGCCCTTGTTATCAAATTGAAGCTGCCACCCTTGTTGAATATGATCCTGGACACTATGTAGTGCAGGATCCTTACTTGTACACTGAGGTCTGTGGGCTTCAACTGATTGATGGTAGGCCTATTCTCCCTTCTCCTGAATAGGGTGTCCAAGATGGTGCTCTCCTTGTAGTTCAAAAAGGATCCACCTTCTTCATCAGCTGTGCTTGCCTCATCCATATACCCAGAGGCTGTCATGTCAACTTTCAGCCCATCTTGTCCTGGAATTTCCAGCACTTCATTGAAGGTTTCATCAGCAAGCCAAATGGTCCTTGATCTCAAGTTGACCTCCCATTTCATTTTCTTGTTGTTGTATTGAAGAGAGGCATACCAAGTCTTTACTACCTCATCATCATATTTTTCAGCAATTTTCAACAGATTCTTATATCTTAACAACCATATTCCAGCATCAAAGTTGTTAGATATTAAGAATTGTTCCATATTCACACAGTGAGGTTTGATTACCTTCTTGTTAGAAAACTTGGTAGTGTACTCTTCTTGAATCTCAGGAGTGCTCCACAGTGGCAGTGTGGTCATTTCATACTCTCCAGATTCAGTAGAAGAGGAGGAAGCAACAGCAGAGACAGAAGGAACTGGAACCGAAGGTTCTGTAATTTTTTGTGAGGAGGGTCCTACTTTCTGAGATTCTACTTTAGATGAAGGTTTTTGGCGTTTGGAAGGGGTAGCTTTACTGGGTTCGGCCTTTCTCTTGGATTTTTCTCCTTCCTTTGTAGCATATTGAGATTTTATCGTTCTCTTTGGCCGAGCCTCAGCTTTTCCTGCTCCAGGATTTTTCACTCTCGCCATTTTTGTGTTGAATGATGCTGAATGTGGCTTAGATTTGATTTATAGGATGCGAATGGAAGTTTAAACGGTGAAGAATGACGGTTTTTGGACAGAAGTTAAGAGGATTGAAGAGGGGATCAGAACAGACTCAGAGGAGTTTCAAATAGGGTTGCATCTGTTCATTGGAAAACCGTCGGATTTAACGTATGTAACCGTCTGACAGACGAATTTTGAGGGGTCAAAATTCAAAATTCAGGCAGTTACAAGTTAAACCGTTCAGCAAAGCTTACTGACAGATGAATTTTGTTCCAACAAAGTTCGAATGTTGATGAGCAAACAGCAGGCAACAAACAAAACCACAATCAACAGACGGATTAAGCATGCGTAACATCATCTTTCAAGTATTCAACATGAAGAACATGATTCAACAGACGAATTTTGAACTGAAAGTTCTCATTTTTCAACTTTTGAAAAGGTTGTCCAACATTCGTATTTCAAGAAATGATAATTTGTACAACAGTGATGGACAAACATGATTTTGAGATTTTTGTTTTTGAAAATTCGAATTTCAAAGATCCAACAGACGAATTTCGAGGCATCACCGAGAACTGTTCCAAGGCTAATAGGCCGAAGTTCGTCTGTTGATCAACAAAAATTCGAATGTTGACCATGTTGACTAGTTCAAAGACACAGTTTATGAGGCAAAATACGTCTAACACTAATTAAAATACGAATTTCATCTTATTAAAAACTTACAGAGTGGATCCAGAACTCAGAATTTTCATCATTTACTTCACTTTCTGGTTGTTCCATTCTGATATGCTCCAATTTTCAAGTTTATTGCCATTGAATCTTGTGAGGAGCACCTGCAGCTTAAATTAAACATACTCCGATGCTAAAGTTAGAATTAATTTTAAAGTTCACACCTTTGAAAACAAGATTGCACAAGAATAACTTACAGTTCACTGGGATTTACCATACCCAATTCTCTCCTTATTTTGCAATGCCTGTCTTCTGATAGAGGCTTTGTGAGTATGTCAGCAACTTGATTCTCTGTTGGGATGTACTCCAGCTTAACTTCTCCTTTCAGAACATGATCCCTTATGAAGTGGTGCCTAACTTCAATATGTTTCGTTCTTGAATGCATGAAAGGATTCTTGGTGATATTTATGGCACTTTGTTTGTCACACATGATTGGTATTTCTTTCATTTTGACCTCAAGATCTTCAAGCTGCTACTTCATCCAGATGACTTGGGCACAACAGCTTCCAGCTGCAACATACTCAGCTTCTGCAGTGGATAGGGCTACACTATTTTGCTTTTTGCTGAACCATGAAACCAGGGATCCTCCAAGAAACTGACAAGTTCCACTTGTGCTTTTTCTGTTAGTTTTGGATCCTGCAAAATCAGCATCAATGTATCCTTTGAGATCTTCTCCATTGCCCTTTGGATACCAGAGACCCAACTATGATGTTCCAACGAGATATCTGAAAATTCTCTTCACAGCTGTTGCATGGGTTTCCTTGGGACATGATTGGAACCTGGCACACATACAGACACTGAACATAATGTCAGGTCTGCTGGCAGTTAAGTACAGTAGGGATCCAATCATTCTCCTGTACTGAGTAATGTCAAACATCTTCCCATTCTCATCCATGTCTAGTTTGGTTGCAGTAGCCATAGGTGTTCCCATTGGCTTGGCATTCTCCATTCCAAACTTCTTTAGCAGCTCCTTTAGATACTTGGATTGACTGAGAAAGATACCATCATCAAGCTGTCTGATTTGCAGTCCAAGGAAGAAGTAAAGTTCACCCATCATGGACATCTCGAATTCTCCCTGCATTAACTCAGAAAATTTCTTGCAAAGTGTTTCATTAGTAGCACCGAAAATAATATCATCAACATAGATTTGAACAATCAGTAAATCTTTATTTTCTTTCTTAGTGAATAAAGTTGTGTCAACTTTGCCTCTATTGAACCCCTTTTCACTTAGAAAATTGCTCAGTCTCTCATACCATGCTCTAGGGGCTTGTTTTAAACCATAAAGAGCTTTCTTCAGTTTATAAACATGGTTTAGTTTTGTAGAATCCTCAAAACCTGGAGGTTGATCTACATAAACTTCTTCCATGATATATCCATTTAGAAAGGCACTCTTTACATCCATTTGATATAGTAAAATATTTTTCATGCATGCATATGCTAGCAGTATTCTTATAGCTTCTAATCTAGCTACTGGTGCAAAAGTTTCTTCAAAATCAATACCTTCTTCCTAATTATACCCTTTAGCAACCAATCTAGCCTTGTTTCTTATTATTGTTCCAGATTCATCAAGTTTATTTCTGAAAACCCATTTGGTACCAATAGCAGGATGATTTTTGGCCTAGGCACTAAATCCTAAACTTGATTTCTTTCAAACTGATTTAGTTCGTCTTGCATAGCTAAAATCCAGTATTCATCAGTTAAGGCTTCTTCAACACATTTGGGTTCAATTTGAGAAATGAAAGTGCAGTTGAGCATTTGATCCCTTAACTGTTTTCTGGTTTTGACTCTCTCTTGAACATTCTCTATTACTTGATCAACAGGATGATTCCTTTGATATCTCCAAGCTCTAGGGAGTTCTTGAGATGTTTCTTCATTAATTTTTTCATCAAACTCTTGCTCCTGGATATCTTCCTCTATGTTAACAGATTCAGATATCTTTGGAGATTCAGTTTTACTTTTATCATAAATGCCAAGTTTTTCAAAGTTAAAAGCAAGATCATCCTCATTGGTAACATGTTTTGAAACAGTTTCATTTTCAATGAAAACCACATGCACAGATTCTTCTACCACATTTGATCTTTTATTATAAACTCTATATGCCTTACTCCTGCTAGAATAGCCCAGAAGTATACCTTCATAGGATTTGGCATCAAACTTACCCAGATTTTCTTTCCCATTGTTGTGAATGAAGCATTTGCATCCGAACACATGGAGATGGGACAGATTTGGCTTTCTTCCCTTGTAAAGCTTGTATGGAGTCTTCCCAAGGATTGGTCTGATGTAGGCTTTATTTATGATGTAGCTTGTTGTATTCACTGTATCAGCCCAAAACACTTGAGAGAGTTCCTTTTCATTCAGCATAGCTCTGGCCATTTCTCCAATAGTTCTGTTCTTTCTTTCTACTACCCCATTCTGTTGAGGGATCCTTGGAGCTGAGAAGTTGTTGTCAATCCCATGCTCATTGCAGTATTCTAGGAAGTATGCATTTTCGAACTCTTCTCCATGATCTGACCTGATTGACACAATAGAAATACCTTTCTCATTTTGCACTTTCTTAGCTAAGGTTATAAATGCATCAAAGGTATCACTTTTAGAGGAAAGAAATAATGTCCAAGTGAATCTAGAATAGTCATCTACAATTACAAGCACATACAGGTTACCACCAAGACTTTTCACCCTAGATAGTCCAATTAAGTCCATATGCAGCAATTCAAGTGGTCTAGTTGTGGTAACTACATTTTTAGATTTAAAAGATGATTTATTTTGTTTCCCTCTTATGCATGCATCACATTCTTTGTCCTTTTCAAAAGATATTTTTGGCAGGCCAGTTACTAGCTCATTCTTGATCAGTTTAGACAATTTATTCATGTTAACATGAGCTAATCTCCTATGCCATAACCAACTATCATTATCCTGGCTAATTAGACATACAGAATCCAAGGGAGGAAGTTCATCAAGATCAATAGTATAACAGTTACCATCCCTTTGAGCTTTGAGGATTACTTTGTGATCACTTTTTCTGATGACCAGGAAAAATTTTGAGTCAAACAGCACCCAATTTCCTTTATCACAGGTCTGACTCACGCTCAGCAAATTGTGGTTGAGGCCAATCACAAACAGCACCTCTTCAATGGATGTTTCCAGATTTTTGTCCATTACCAACAATTTTGCCATATTGATCACATCCAAAGGTCACCTTTCCTCCTTTCTTGTCTCTAAGGGTGATGAACTTCTCCTTATCACCAGTCATGTGACTTAAGCAGGCACTGTCCATATACCATTTGTTGCTTTTCTTAGCTTTGAGACAGACCTGCAAAACAATGTTTATGTTTTCCTTTTAGGTACCCAAATTTGCTTGGGTCCTTTTTGGTCAGTAGATTTTTCCCTAGATGCAGATGCAACTTTGGGAACCCATTCAACTTTCCTGCGAAGTCCATTTTTCTTCAAAGCACAAGAACTGGAAATATGTCCCTTTTTGTTACAGAAATGACAGGTAGTGAACGGACTGCTAGATTGAGAAGTAGGAACAAAACAATGCAGATAATACTTTTGTCTAGCATGCCTTGGTTGATCATATGTTTCAATGTGAGGTGATGCATTATTTTTCTTTTTATTGCTCTGAGCATGCACAAAATGTCTCATATATGCATTCTGGTTTTTCATCCTAATCTTTTCCTTGACAGCACATGGATCATAGCCAAGACCAGCTTTTCCTTGTGATATTCTTTGGCTCCCCATCAAGGCAAACAACATATCTTTACCTCTAGTGAGCCTAGACATACTTTTAACTAAATAATCATTAGTTTGCTTAAGTTTAATGCATGAAGTGCAGCAAACAGATTCAGTAGTAGGTAAAGCGGCAATTTCAGAAACTATGCTTTGAGATTCCAGCTTATTTATCTTTTTCTTTGCCAATTTCAGTTCTTTAGCAACTTTAATGAATTCATCATGAAGCTCATGAAATGCATCCAGTAATTCAAAATAGGAGGGTTCAGATTCATATACCTCTTCTTCCTGATCACTGCTGCATGAGGGTGTGGCTTCTTCAGAAGCAAGTGCCATCAGACAAATGTTGGCAATCTCATCCTCATCTTCTTTTTCCTCATCTGAGTTACTGCCCCATATTGATTAGATGTAGGCTTTCTTCTTCTTCCCTTTGTCAGCAGCTTTCTTATCCTTTTCTTGCTTTTTGAGGAATTAAGGACAATTCCATTTGATGTGTCCCTGCTTCTTGCATTCATAGCAAGTCACAGGCTCTTTTCCCTCTCTCTTGCTTTCACCACCTGCTCCCTTCTTGAAGAATTTCTTGTTCTTCTTCTTGTTGTAGAATCTTCCGAATTTTCTGACCATTATAGCCAGAGTTTCTTCATCCAGCTCATCTCCTTCGTCAGATTCTTCTTCCTTTTCATCAGCAGCTTTGAGGGCAAGGCCTTTCTTCTTTCTGTCCAGCCCAGCTTCCTTGAGAGCTTTGATTTTTCCTTCATACTCCTCAAGGCTGCCAAAGAGAGCTGTGACAGAGGCCATTGATTCTCCTCTCGCTTCCTCTATTGCTGTCACCTTGGGCTGCCATTCCTGAGGGAGAGCTCTGAGTATCTTTCTTACTTTCTCAGACTGATTGTATTCCTTTCCCAGGCTCTTCAGTTAATTCACAATGAGAGTAAACCTCTTTTGGAGCTCTTTTACAGTTTCTCCTTCAGCCATTCTGAAGCTTTCATACTCCCCAATGCACGTGTTCAGTCTGTTCTCCCTGACTCCAGATGTTCCTTCATGTGCAATCTGCGGAGTATCCCACATTCCTTTTGCAGTGGTGCATTACGAGACTCTGTAGAATTCATCCTGGCTCAGGGCACTGACTAAACAATGCTTTGCTTTGAAATTCAGTAGGACCCTCCTTCTGTCTTCATCATTCCACTCTGCTTCCAGCTTCTCTTTGTGTCTTCCATCTTTAGTTAGAGTCATTGGGACGAAATCTCCTTTTTCAATGACTGACCAGATGTCAAGATCAATTGATTGTAGGTAGATCTGCATCCTCATCTTCCAGTACCCATAATGCTCTCCACTGAAGACTGGTGGTCTGTTAGTGTTATTCCCTTCAGGAAGTATACTCTCTCCAAAGCCAGCCATCTTTGTTCCCGGACTGTAAAATCCTTTGAATGGGAATCCGGGCTCTAATACCACTTGTTAGCAAGGCTGACTTCCCAAGAGGGGGGGAATTGGGAAGATTGAAATTTCTCTGCACAAAATGAAATGGGTGAAGACAGCACAGTGTAAGGGAAGCAATGTATAAAACAGAGCAAGCTAAAAAGTAAAGATAAGGAGAAGAAAACTCAGTGATTTATCCTGGTTCAGTTTATCCACTTGACCTACGTCCAGTCCCCAAGACAACTCTTGAGATTTATCCACTATACAGCAAGAATTCAACGGGCGTCTTGCTAATGCCACAGTATACGAGTATGCTCTGTTTCTGGAGCTCTCTCAAACACTCTAAGCACTTTAACAATGTGCTTCCCAATCCCCTTGTGATTTCCCCTCACAAGTAAATCTATCTTCCAAATGAAGAGTAGATTGTTTACAAAGATATAACTCTCTTGAATAGAGTAGATATGAAGGTTAAAGTACAGATATTGAAGTTGAGAGGGTAAAAGCTTTTGAGAAGAAGATTCAGCAGAAATTCGGTATATACAAGTTTGATTTTGTTACCCACAACTTCAAATGATGTTATATTTATAGTTTTAGGTCTCAAATGTCCGTTAGAGACAAAATCTATCCGTTGGGGAAGTTATCCAACGGTTACTTTGAAAAACTATCCGTTAACCAACCGCATTTCATGCTTCTGACATATTGAAATTCGAATTTTGGTTGGTCAACCAACGAATTTCGAAGGAACCGAAGGTTAAAGCTTTCAACGTTACAGCACGAAGTTCGTCTGTTCATGAAGTGAAATTCGAATTTTGAAGCTTACAAAACATTTTCACAATGTGACATATGAATTTTCAAGAGGAAAGTTTTTCGGTTAAGTGTGAACAGTGTTTTCAATTTTCTACAGTGCCTTCGAAATTCAAATTTTGGAAGCCCAAAATTCGTCTATCCATTGAACGTTCAAAGAGGCACAGTAGATCACTTTCTTCGAAATTCAAATTTTGAAAGGATGAAATTCGTCTGTCAGAGAGACTCTTTTCAAACTAGCTTCAACATTCGAATGTTACAAGACTTGTCATTCGTATGTCAGTGTTTCATTTCAACAGACTCAAAAACATAGCTACTGAAATTTGAATTTTAATGTTCAAAGTTCGTCTGACAGAAAGCAGTTTTGAAACTTAAATTATTCTTGATCTCAGATGAACTTTAACATTGTTTCAGACGAATTTCTTCCATTTTCATAAGTTGTGATTTGTCTAAAATTCGAATTTTGAAGACTCAAAGTTCGTCTGTTTCAAAGAAGCTCCTTTCAGACTTATATAAAAATTCGAATGTTGGAAAGTCAAAGTTTGTCTGTCAAAGAGCATTTTTCAAACTCAATTTCATCTTGATTTCAGATGAACTTTAACATTGTTTCAGTCGAATTTCTTCTATTTTCTCAAGTTGTGTTTTGTCTGAAATTCGAATTTTGAATATGTGAAGTTCGTCTGTCACTAAGAGGCTTCTTTCAGACTTGGATGAAAATTCAAATTTTGGAGAATCAAAATTCATCTGACAGAGAGACATCTCTTTAGACTTATTCAGTTTTAGCTCGAAATTCGAATTTCCAAAGGCGAAGTTCGAATTTCCAACATGACAGTTCAGTTTAAACTTTCAAACTTCGTCTGTTTGTGGGTATTTTTCAAATAATCATAAAATCAAGGTTTGAAAACATCTTTTCTTCAAATCAAAATCTTTTACCCAATCATAACTAAAAACAAAAGATTCTACAAAAGATCTAGCAGCAAATACTCTTCAAATTCTTCACTTGAAGCACTTTGATGTCCTTTGATATCTTCAATCCAAGCTCTTGGATGTTGGTTTGGAATCATCAAAACTCTTGATTCAATAATGCTGTTAAAATTAAGTGTTGGAAAATGAATTGTCATATTACTAAGATTCTGTCCGAATCTTACCCCAATATCTAACATTTTTAGGCCCCAATTCTGCCCAAGAAGATGAAATAACAAACTGATAAAGAAATAATGTCAAGTCATTTTAATCATATTATGTTTTGTATTACATTATGCCGGACTAGATGATATATTACAATATATAATGTAAATTACAACGTTCTGATAATGAATTATTATGTTCCTATACTTTGGTGTTGAAATTTCCTTATTCTTTGTTTATGCTTCATTACTAACATGATAAGGCCTATAAAATTCAAAACATACTGTAGAAGTAAAAGTGTGAATCAACATTTTTACTTTAAAATTGATATCATAAGCTTTCCATAGAACTTAAAATCACCTCAATACAATTTTTGTAGAATTATTTATGAATTTTCAAAGCTCAACAAAATTTTACGACTTAAGTTTAGTCTATGTGAAATTATGGGGTCATTTGCTTACAAATCACTTTATTTTAAACCTTAATCATGAAATCATATATGTTTAAGGGTTGTAAAGTAAGGTGTTACAATGTCTTCCTTCTTTCTTCTTCAGGACATCTCTTTTTTCTGTCTTCTACTTGTTCATGTCCTTTCTTTGTGTTCCTTTAGTGTTGTTTTCTCCTTATGTCTAGATCTGTTTCATGACTTCTTTCTTTGTGTGTGGCATAATTTCTCTCTTAATCTTTGACTTGTATTTGTGTCTCATCCTCCTCACCATTTTCTCCTCCTCCATCTTGCGGTCTCCATTTATGTTTTACTATTTCTTTGTGTTCTTGTGTGAGTGAATTGTTCAGCAAAAAAGAAGAAAAAAAAGTTCATCCAAAGAAAAAAAGTGAACAGCACATTAAAAAAAAAAAGAAGTGCTGAAAAAAAAAATTAAAAAAAATCAAATTTGTTGCTTTCTTTGTGTTGGTTTCTTATTTTGCAGATTAACTTTGAGGCTAAGTTGGAGATTGCATGAAGTTTTGTATTTGGTGAGATCTTTCCTTTGCACTCAAGTCAAACATAGTTTCCTATTTCTTTCTTGCTTCTAACACAACCTTTCTTTTTCTCTCCACTTTCATAAATTCTTCCACTTTCCTATTTTGTTCCCACTTTCATATTCTTGTTATTTCCTAATTTCTTTCTATTAGTTTCCTAACTTGTGTGCTCTTGTGTGGGGGAAGGTCAAGTCATCTACTTGACCACCAAGTCATCAACTTGGTCCCCAAGTAACATCCCCAAGAAGATACAAAATAAGAAACAAAGGAAATCACAAAAATAGGAAATAATTCAAAATAGGAAAGTGATTGGGAGGGGACAAAATTGAAGAAACAAGAGAGGAAAAGACAAAAATAAAATAGGAAAGAGGAGAACACTTGTGAATTCATAATTGAGTGGAAAAAGGCAAGAGTGTTTTCATCTTAATAAAAGTCAAATTGAGTGAAACACAAGTAAGTAACAATATTTTTTAGAGTGAAAAAAAGTGAGGTGTGTGAATGTTGTGAGGTCCTTCTTTTTTTCTAACCATGGAAAGTGAAGATCTTAGCAATGATTCACCCCCAAATGATTGGTTTTTGAGCATTTATGCACAACAGTTTCATACTTATTGTCTTGTTGAAGGGAATAATAGTAAAGCTTGCATTATGATCATTACTGTAGACCTTCGCAGAAACTTTGCTAGTACTATACTAGTGGAGAAATTGGGGTTGTCTTGCATTGAACATTCCATACCATACAAGACAATGACATGGAAGATTATGAATATGGAGAGATCGTGGTAGACAAGCAAGTATTAATGTCATTCTCTATTAGGAATTATTTCAATGAGGTATAGTGTGATTTGTTGCCTGTGGATACTCACTTGAAATTAGGCAAGTTGTGGCAGCGTTAGATGAGTGCTATTCATAGAAAGAGCAAAAATTATTTTCTCTTTGAAAAGAAAGGTCAAAAATTCAAGCTAATCTCATTGACACCACAACAAATTCATGAAGATGAACTCCTATTGTAAAAAAAAAAATCGAAAGATGAAAATCCAAGTTAAAGAATCATTCTCAATTGAACCAAAGAAGAGATGCAAGATTCTGTAGTTCAAAATTCATGCAAATCTCATATGGAGCAAATAGATCAAATGGAGGAGATTGTTCTACAACATCAACATCAATGGATGTTGCAACAAGAGAATCTATACTTGAAGGTATTTTTAATTCCCAAACTTCTTGTGGTGATGACTGTGATAAATCAATTGGGTTGGAATGTGTTGATTTCCATGAATTACATGTGGTTGAACATGATAATTTGTCATCTTTAGATAAGGAGACTAGTTTAGATGTCTTTGATAATATTGCACTTGTTCCAGGTAGTGCTCATGATGTGGTTAATTTAGAGAGTAGTTCGTATGCTTGTAATGAAGTTTCTCATGTTGATATGGTGTTTGAGCAACCTTGGTTATTTGATGGGCATGATAATAATAGTTCCTTTGTTATAAAGGAAGCCTAAGAATCCTTGCAGTGTATTCATTTACGTGAGGATGGGAGGAAGAATAAAAGTTAGTTTGAGTGGAAAAATAAGAGAGAAAAAGAAAGAATGCAAGAAAACAAAAAGAGAGAAAAGCAAATGGGTGAAAAGAAAAATAAGAGTGAAAAAGAGAAAGAGAGAAAAAGTAAGATTATGAGTATAGAAAATGATATGATTGAAGTGCCAACAACACTTGTAAGATGATTTTTAGGTGAAAGTGAGGTAAAGGTATTTTTTACCGAACTTCTTTTTTCTTCTTATATGTCTTCATTGCATCTTTCTCTTTCTTCCTTCTATATTCCAGATTTATATTCGGAGTCTTTCATCATTTTATTGTGAGTCCCAAGTAAGTCAATGTTTAGTTTCTTCTTCATGTAGTTCATCCCTCTTTGTTTGCTCTTCTTATCTATGTCATGTTGTCTCCCATTTCCCCTCAATTTGTCTTATCTTTTGCGTGTTTCATGTGTCACATAAGTTAAGTATTTATTTGATTCTTTGTGGTTTGTCTAATGCACCATGTCTGTTCGTTGTCCTTTCTATCCACTTGTTTTGCTCATGTTTCTAGATTCGTCATTGGTGTTCATATACTTTGTTTGTCCTCATTCATCCTCTTCATGTTTATTCTTCTCCATCTTCTCTCCACTTTCTTCTTTCATCAAATTGCTTCAAATATATCCAGATCTTAGTGAGGTGTGTCTAAATCTGTCCAGATTTAGTCCCTCCAAACATTTTAGTGCCATTTGAGTTGTTTTGTGTTATAGTGTCATCTAATTCACCCTCATCTCACCTCCCTTCATTAATTTATCTCAATTTGTTTCTACTTGGTATGGCAAGTCTTTTGTGCAGGTAAGTCATAGTAACAAGGTGTTAACTAGTTTTCCATCGTTGAGGCTAAAAGAACCAAGCTCTAATCACTTTATTTTTTATCCAGGAGATTGGTTATGGTTGCAAACATGCAAAGATGAGTCTTTCAATGGAATGAAATTACAGCCAAGAGTAAACATTACCCTTCAAGTTCATGTGAGAATTAAAGAGAAACCATATAATCCAACTTAAAGGGTAAGCTTTGTCATTGTGATCTTTTCAAAGATTTTAATCGTTCCTTCACCGTTTATGTAGATTATGGAGATTTGAGGACGAATCCTTTTAAGGAGAGAGGAAATGATAGAAATCCAGGAGGCATTCAAAGGATCTATAGCTACTCATAGAAAGAGCCCATTTATCTTGATGGATTCATAGTGTCTCTAAGGCCTAATCCAAGGACAAGCATGGCATTTCCAAGTTTCAATCCAAGTTCAAATGAATTGATCTACCAAAATACCATGTGCTATGAAGACTTGGTTTTGGAGAGCCCATAGACAAAGGAGTTATTCAAGAGTTTACCAAAGCAATTTAGAGCCTATGTTATCACAATGAATACTGAATGACCTAATTTGCACATGAAGAAGTCTAATGGAGCCTTAATAGTATTCAAACTCAAATGCAAGCTTTTCTAGCCCATGAAATTAATGTGACATGAATAGTGTTTGAGGCTCATTATTTAGTTGTTTAATTGTGTTTTGTGTTATGTTTAGTTGGGAAGAACTTGAATTATTTAAATAAGCTCATTTGTTGAGCCTTTATTGGGTTCCAAATTGTATTTTCATGGACCTATAGTACTATTTAAAATGTCTCAGGTCTATTATGACTACTTGACTTTCAAGTAGATTATAAATTATGTATATTTTTCAGTCAAAAACGTCACTTTCTTTGTGGCTCTCAAAAAGTGACATTTTCCAAGTAATTTCCATATTTATTTAGAATCATCTCGTGTCTTCTAGAATATTCTTACTTGATTAGTAAGTTTGAATGTTCTAGAGTGTCTTAGTTCTAAATAAGTGAGATTTTTGCAATCTCTCTTAGAGTTTTAGTAATTTCCTATTATTTGGAGTTTCTTAACTTTAGAAATAATTAGTTTCCTATTTTATGAGATCCTCTAATCATTCTACAAGGTCCTACGCATCTTTATTTATGTGTGTATCAAGTCCTACGTTTTTAACAAATTGAATAACAATTATTTTCCTTCAATTCTCTTGTGTGAGGATTATCTAAATTTGTGTTATCTTGAGAACTCATGACCTGTCATCAAAAGCGATCAATCAAGTAGAAGTCATCATTAGAAGCTTATGGACTAGTGACAGAGAATTCTAGCACATAATCAACCAACTTGTTCTTATTTTGTGGGTAGGCCGAAGAAAAGGAAGCTGTGATGTAGACGAAGTTAACTTGCAATGGAGGAAGATGGAGACGAAGTTAACTTACAATGGAGGAAGATGAAGCTACGATGGAGGAAGATTAGGGTTCAATTTTGGGGAAAAGGAGGAAGAGGCCAAAGTGGACGCTGAAGACTGAAGTCTAGACTGTAAGTCTGGAGAGTTTAGATAAAGAATAAGGGTTGTGGGAAGAACGATGTTGTTAATATGTTGGTTCAATTTTAGGGAAGAAGAGGAAGAGGCCGAAGTGGAGGTTGAAGACCGAAGTCTAGATTGTAAGTCTGGAGAGTTTAGAGAAAGAATAAGGGTTGTGGGAAGAACAACGTCATTAATATCTTGTGGGCTTAATTCTTTTTCCTTAATGAAAGATGAATATTCCATGATATAAAAAGAATGAAACAAGCTTGACTCTTGATAGAAGGGGATTCAAACAAGTAACTTGTTAGACCTTTGTAATTTGTGTACTAGTTAGGCTAATGCCTCAAGTTTACTAAGTAATGCAAATAAATATATATATATACACTTTTATCTTACATTAATAATATACATATTATATATACACATTTAATTTAATATTATTGCAATATATATCTCACTTACATTATATATAATTCTTTTTTATATATTAATAATATATATTTTGCCAATATAAACTATATTGCAAACATTATACTATAATTTTTTCTATCACTTACTAAACTCATCATCATCTTCACAAGTTATATTACCCTCACTTGTAATAGTTGAACTGTCATACTAGAATTGATACTTTCATTAAAGACTATTTCATTTTTCTTAAAAATAAGTAAGCTAATATATCATAAATCTTATAAATGCAATATTCAAATTACTTAATTATATCTAAGTGATAAGAGATAATCTTTAATAAAATTATAAAAATTAAAATACTAATTTTATTGAGTAACTTATATAAATAAAATACTAATTTTTAAATAATACATATTTTTAAAACATCACATATTAAGTACATTTAAAAAATTTAATTTTAATTTTATAAATATGTGCAATGTTTCTCAAGGATACAATCAATGAGAAATTATATTTATTCTCATAAAAGAATCCCTGAGAAACTTTTTTTATCCATATTTCCATAAGAAATTGGCTATGTTTATCATGAATAATAGCGTGAGAAATATTTTCATTATACTTTTCATGGATTTTTTCCTAAGCAATTGTTCTCACTGATTTGTCCTTGAGAAATTGTAAACTTTCTTATGAGAAGATCCATGAGAAATATTGGCAACTCCTTTCCACTCTTTATAGTCACAAAAGCTATCGTTTCTCATAGACAGGTTCATGAGAAATGATAAAATTTCTCATGAAAAAATTTGTGAGAAATTTTGGTGCCACTTCCCGCCGCAATGTGGATATTTTTCTCACAGATATTTCTCATGAAATTTCTTTCAATTCATTTTTGCATAAGACATTTCCCTGAGAAATGTTTTTTTCCATCAAAATTTTTTTGAGAAATTATTGTCTCTGATAAATTTTCCTAAGAAAAATATTATTTTCTTATAGTGTGAATGTAATATCTGGAAATTTTTTCTAGACATTCAAAATTCAATATTTTAAAATCTATAGAGAATTTGTAAAAATGGATATACACTATTTAGCATGAAATAGGATAAAGAGGTTAATTATCTCAGTTGAAAGGAAAAAGATAAAAATGATAATTTTACTCCTAAAAAAAAAAGAAAAAAAAAAGAGAGAAAAGCAAAGTCGGTGGACGCTAAGGGAGGATTGAAAGAAAAGTTTATAAATTTTAAGGTAAATTATATCTAATGACCTGAAAGTCTTAAAAATTGTAAGTTGGCAAGAGTCAAGGATATTTTTGTAAATATGAAAAATTATAGTCAAAATGAAGCTCACAATGAGTTAAGCCCAATGGAATATAGTATAGAATTTATTAAAGTCAAAAAAATATTTATTGGATAATTAGAATTTATTAAAGTCAGTTTGGACTGCAGGAAGAGGAAGTATTAATTCAAGAAAAATTAATGGGTCTTGGTGAAATATATTTTGGATTGAAATAATGATTTTGGACCAAAATTAATTTTTGGATAATCATGTACCAATTTAATGACAATCTTGACAAAAATACCTAATCGGTACAGGTAAATTTAATTAGTAAAGGGTATTTTGGTCCATTAAATTTTGTGAAGCAATTTTTGGTCAAATATGATGATAAAGAACGTGCTGCATACTAAAGAGGACAAGGAGGAAATTTTCTCAAAAGCTCATTAAAAATTAACCAAGTTTAGTTTACTAACCAATGTTACTATTTCCTCCTTTCATCTCTCTCCTCTAAGTGATGGGTTTAAGTGTGGTTAATCTTCATTTGCCTTCATTCTTCACGTCTGGACAACAGCAAGTTGAGAGAAAGAGAGCAAATTGTTAGCAAGGCTGACTTCCCAAGAGGGGGGTGAATTGGGAAGATTGAAATTTTTCTGCACAAAGTGAAATGGGTGAAGATAGCACTGTATAATGTAAACAACGTATAAAACAGAGCAAACTGAAGAATAAGGGTAAGGAGAAAAAGACTCAGTGATTTATCCTGGCTCGGTCTATCCACTTGACCTACGTCCAGTCCTCAAGATAACTCTTGAGATTTATCCACTATACAACAAGAATTCAACGGGCTTCTTGCTAATGCCACAGTACACGAGTATGCTCTGTTTCTTGAGCTCTCTCAAACTCTCTAAGCACTTTCACAGTGTGCTTCCCAATCCCCTTGTGATTTCCCCTCACAAGTAAATCTATCTTCCAGATGAAGAGTAGATTGTTTACAAAGATATAACTCTCTTGAATAGAGTAGATATGAAGGTTAAAGTACTGATATTGAAGCTAGAGGGTAAAAGCTTTTGAGAAGAAGTTTTGACAGAAATTCGGTATATACAAGTTAGATTTGTTACCCACAACTTCAGATGTTTGATGTATTTATAGATTTAGGTCTCAAATGTCCGTTAGAGACTTAATCTATCCGTTGGAAAAATTATCCAACGGTTACTCTGAAAAACTATCCGTTAACCAACTGCATTTAATGCTTCTGACATACTGAAATTCAAATTTTGGTTTATCAACAGACGAATTTCGAAGGAACTGAAGGTTAAAGCTTTCAACGTTAAAGCACGAAGTTCGTCTGTTCATGAAGTGAAATTCGAATTTTGAAACTTACAAAACATTTTCTCAATATGACATACGAATTTTCAAGAAGAAAGTTTTTCGGTTAAGTGTGAACAGTGTTTTCAATTTTCTACAGTGCCTTCGAAATTCGAATTTTGGAAGCCCGAAATTCGAATTTTGGAAATCCAAAATTCGAATGTTGAAGAGTGAAGTTCGTCTGTCAGAGAGCAATTTTGAAACTTAAATCATTCTTGATCTCAGATGAACTTTAACATTGTTTCAGACGAATTTCTTCTATTTTCTCAAGTTTTGTTTTATCTGAAATTCGAATTTTGGAGATCCAAAGTTCGTCTGTTTCAAGAAAACTTCTTTCAGACTTGGATGAAAATTCGAATGTTGGGAAGTCAAAATTCGTCTGTCAGAGAGCATTTATCAAACTCAGTTTCTTTTGATTTCAGATGCATTTTATCATAGTTTCAGACGAATTTCTTTGGTTTTCACAAACTTCATTTTACTTGAAATTCGAATTTTGAAAGTGTGAAGTTCGTCTGTTACCAAAGAGACTTCTTTCATATTTGTATGAAAATTCGAATTTTGAAAAACCAAAATTCGTCTGACAGAGAGCCATCTCTTCAGACTTATTCAGTTTTAGCTCGAAATTTGAATTTCCCAAAGCAAAGTTCGAATTTCCAATTTGACAGTTAAGTTTAAACTTTCAAACTTCGTCTGTTATGGGTGTTTTCCAAATAAGTCAAGATTTAACACAAAATCAAGGTTTGAAAACATCTTTTCTTCTAATCAAAATCTTTTACCCAATCATAACTAAAACTAAGAATCCTACAAAAGATCTAACAGCAAATTCTCAGAAATCTTCACTCAAAATAACTTTGATCTCCTTCGATATCTTCAATCCGAGCTCTTGAGTGTTGGTTTGGAATCATCAAAACTCTTGATTCAACACAAATTACACAAAGGAGAAAGGAAGAGCAAGAAGAGAAAGTTGAAGACCAAAACATCAAGGTAAGCTTACATGATCACTAGCTTATGTTCTTGAGTGTTTAGGAGTGCTTTCATGGAGTTTTCCTTCCTCTTTTTCCTCTAAAATTTTCATCCATGAGAGAGAGTAGAGATAGAAATTGAAGGTATGGAGAAACTAAACCATGAAAAGGGTTATATAGGCCATAAGGTGCAAGAATATGTCATTAGATTACAAATTAATCAGGTAGTTATTTTTCTACATTTTTAGGAAATTTTCTGCCTAATTAGGGTTTGAATTAGGAAGAGAATATCATGATTTTGACCCCAAAAATGGATTTCTTGGGTCCAAAATAGGTTAGAACAAGTATGTTGTATAAGGTATGCTATATGGATAACAAAGTGTAAATTTTAGTTCAAGTGAGCACTTTGTAAAAGAAATTGTATAATCAGTGGTTAATGGCATTATTTTATGATGCTATAGGATCCAAAGGAGTGTTAGAAGATCAAGGGAAAGGTGTACAAAGTTTGGTGGAACTTGAAAAGTCCAAAGGTAGTTACTTTGCCAATTATGTCAAAATTGTTAAAACTATTTTCAATGATATTTTGAACATGCCATGCTATGACATTAATGTTTTATGTTGTATTTGATGTGTTGGCTATTTGAACAAGAGTTTTTATAACTCTTGGATGTCCAATTTTTAAAATGTTACCATGCCGAAATTTTTATGAAAATGTATGGTATAAATTAGTTGATTGCTTTCAAATGATAATTCTATGAATTGTATGATGAAATATGCACATACTTGGTTGTAACTACTGAGATTCTTTAAATCTTATTCTCTTTTCAAATGTTTCACTTCATAGGTCCAAGTTATGGCAAGATTGCTCAAGAAGAAAAGGGGAAGCAAAAGCAAGCTCTTAATTAAAATGAATTTGCTTGCATTGGTACTTTGCTCGCAATACCTTGCGAAAATGATGTGTATGGTTTTAAGACTTTACGTGAATGTAATTATGTTCATCTAGATCTACTATGATGTAATGTTTTAAGTGAAGACACGAAATGGCTGTGTATGTACATATTAAGGTCTATGTTGACAAGTTGTAGGAAGAAAATGGCTTTGTGACACTACTCAGAATCTCATGTACTGTTCATAATTTTGTGGTTTCATATATGAGTGTTTTATATGTATAAAAACTAGACATGTGTAGCTTTCTATAGACATAAAGATCACTCAATTTGGAGTTGTGTATGATTTATGGTGATTTTTCAAAATTATGGATAGAATTAGAAATTTTCAAAAATGACCATTACTACAGTAAAGATAACATGTATTTATTGTATCAATTGGCCAAGTAATTTCCCTATTAAATATTTTTCCATGTATAGAATTTTTTAAACTATATTTAGAGACTTAAACCATATCAATATGATTTTTCTTGATTTAGTTATGAATTTTTAAAATTTACCAGGTGAAAAAAAGTTAACCAAGGAAATAGTACCTCAAATGAAATAAATTGGTTTAAGTTGTTTTATGTAATCAAGTGTCTAATTAAGCATTAATGAACTTAAATATAATTTAATATATGAAAAATGAGTCTAAGTAAATGATGCTATATTTTTTTGTTTGCTTGGTTATCTAGCAAGAGAAAACCATATCAACACGAAAGTGAAAATGTTTTTTACCAGAGCCCACAAATTTTGAACAATAAATAAGACAAGAACAGTAGCTCTTGCATTAATTACATATTGGACGTCTGTGTATGTATATACAATCTCTACCAGAACAAAGATGACATTAGTATTCTATCGTAAAGAGGAAAAAAGAAATATTACCATTTCAACCACAATTGGGCTAGATAGAAACTTAAATACACCATCGCTGGCAAGAACAAAGAAAGAATGCTTTGGTGTCTGTCGAACAATTTGAATAAAGGTTTTGACTGGAACATATTCCTATATTGTTGTTGCTATTACCTACAGAAACTGAGCTCCTGCAACTAAATCCTTCAAATTCAACCTGCCATCAATATAACCCTCTCCCCCTATTGATAGCCGGAAAAAAATGGTGAAGATTTTTAAGTCTGAGAACCATTTGACCAAAACAATGGAGGAGAAACGAAAGAAAGAAGGAAAATCAGGGAAAGAACTGGTGTCTTGCATGAACCAAAGAGTTTTGGCCGAGGAACATATTCAAGGTGAAGGATTACGAAGGCTTCGGCTGTGGCATGCAACGAACCAGAAAAAATGGCAATGAGGAAGGGAAACTGGAGGTGAGTGACTCTGGCAACGCATAACACCGAGGAGGAGTTCGCACATCGATTACTGAGAGCGAAAGGCACTGAAGCAGGTGAAGAGAGCTCACACAACTTGGCGCTTTTTCATTTTTCTCATTACCAAGTCTTCTGAATCTTCGTCCTTAATAGGCTTCAATCAATTGCCTCTAGCTGTCATCCACTCTCCAAAATCGTCGAAGGATTCTCCATGACCATCACACGCAGTCTACGGAGGAAGAGCCGGAGCCGGAGCGGCGAGACTTTCATTGGATGCGTGATGACCACCCGATTCTAATTTTATTATTTTATTTTTAATATATTTTTATTTTGTTACGTAAAAAACCTAAAATAAAGATAATTTTATGATTATTGCTCTCTCTATTTCATATTATAAGACAATAAATAAAAATTTTTTATTTTATAACATAAGATTTATTTGTTATTTTTATCCCTCATTAATGTAACGTATAGTATTATAAATTATATTAAAATTATAAAAAATAAGTATTTAATATAGATGAAATATGAATATTTAGGTTTATTTTAAAAAATTTAAGAATATTATTTTTATTTCTTAATATATATGTGAAATTATAAATATTATCTTATAATATAATATGTCATCCAGAAAACACTTTCAAAAAAATAATTTTATCATTTTTAAAAAAATTAAATAAATAACCTTAAATTTGTACCGTTTAACTTTAAATAATGAGTTGTGTTCAACAAAGAAAAAATAATGATAATAATAATGAGTTATGATAAGCACCCACGAGTTTTCGAAGGGGTGGGCTTTGGATAGAAGGGAGGCAATGACCAAGATATTTCAAGTTGTGTCAACGGCTCAGATTACTGACTGCATTACGAAAGGTGACGCTTGAGGGAGAGAATAAAATGATTGAATTTTTAATAGGGAAACGCTGAAGTTTCCTCTCTTTTCTTTATTTTAATTTAATTTTTATTTTCTTTTTACAACTTAATTGGTTAATAATTAATAAAAATGTGAAAATAAGCACCAAAGTAAAAGAAAATAGCACTAAGAATATTAAAAAAAAGGATTAGGGAATAGTTGTTAAATGTCACATGGAGAGTAATATTATAAATAGTAATGTTAAGAAATCAAACCGGTTATTAGACCGGTCAAACTAACGGTTCAATAATTTAACCAAACTTAGACTAGGAATAAACCATTAGTATTAATTAAAATGATATATTTTAAATAATATATAAGAAAAATGAAATAAACTTGTGCTACTCACTTCTAAGACTTCTCTAATTTAATTATTTATTATAATATAGTAAATCATGTTGGAAGCTAATTTGAAAAAATAACTTGTAAATAGTATTGTAATGTTATATAATTTATTTTGAGCTCCATATTTTTCTTATTTATGTGCCTTTTTTTCATAACATGAGTTAAAAAATTAGTTTTAACATACAAATATAAATATGAAAGACAAATTTCAAATTAAGAATTATTTTTTTGGGCCAGCAAATTTCCAATTATTAATTAACTAACAAATAATATTTTTCCATTAAATAACATAATAGTATTGAACTAAAAATCGGACCAAACCAGTCGGTTCGATCAGTCTGATTGAAAACCGACCCCTGGTTCAATCCAGTCATGGATGCAAATCGGAGGATTTCAGAATCAGTACGAACCAGTCAAAAATCATTGAAAAACCAGTTTGAATCGGTGTGGGCTTTTTTTTCATTTTTTTAAATTTTTTTAAAATATTTTTTAAAAATAAAATAATATTATTTTTCATACTAAGTAGTATTATTTTTTGTATAATTTTTTTCTATTACAATATATTATAAGTATTATTATGATACATAATTATTAATAATAATAAATTTACTTAACAAATAATATGAAAATAGAATATCAAATGACTATTTTAAATTCAAAATATAATTATAGATGAATATTAACTTGTTTAATTTTTTTTTTATGAAACTTGTTTAAATTTTAATATTAGGTTGTAAAACTTATTAATAATATTTTTAATTTTTTATATATTATTAAATTTACTTTTTATTCTAGAATAAATATTAATTTTATGATTATGGATAAATATTTTTTATTTGTATTATTTAAAATATATTAATTTATTTATAACTGATTCGATTATGATCCGACTACTAAACCTTAAATCGTTATCTCATTTAGTTCAATAATCGATCTAATTTTTAATAGCTTGTATTACAGTGCTATTAAATTATATAGGGTAAGGTAATTAAAAAAATAAAAAAGAAAAAGAAAGGTAGGTCTGCATTGTCTACAAGTACATGACATTCGGAATTTCATATGCATTAAATTTGTGTACAGCAAAAGTGGGTTCAAAATTCAAATGTTGAATTTAGAAAATAATGACAAATGAAAAGTGAATACATTGAATAGTCACGTCACAACTCGGAAAAAGAAAAACAAAAATTCACTAAATGGTTCTGGTCACAATGCAAAGAGTGAGCTCGTGACCTGGGAGCATCACCTAAAAAATGGAGTGGTAGGCAAGAAAAGGTCTAAAGATCAAGGAAAATGTGGTGGAGTTTGAAGAGCATGCCTAAGGTTGTTGGGTTATCATCGACGCCACTCTTATTGTCGATAACCTTTACTTTTGACTGATATCAACTTTCCAAATGCTTCTGATTATTGCTTATTAATCATGATTTTCTTGTTAATCTAGTGATATTTTCTTCTCTTTTACTTTTTCTTTCTCCTATTCCTTCTCCTTCTTCTTCTTTGATTTTTCTTCATCTCCTTCTTTTCTTTTGGAGTTCTGGTCATATTTTTCTTCTCCCCAGCGCATGTTTATTTTTTCATCCACCGTCTTGTTCTTCATCTCTGCTTTGTTTGGACCCCGATTGCTGAATCGTTTAAACCAGTGTGACTGTCGATTTTAACCGATTCAGAGCCGGGTCAACCAGTTTATTACCGGTTCTATACATTTTCAGTCTTCTCATATAGCCGAACCAGACATGTGGCCGGTTCCGATTCAACCGGACTGTCCGGTCCAGTTAACAGAACATCAATATATAGGCTATAATTTCTTTTGTTGTCCATTCTAAAATTACAATATAACATGTGAAAAATGTTATCTATTTTTACCATGGGAAACAGTTTGCTTAAAGTGAAGATTAATAGGCAACATTAGGAAAATTATTGCTTATTCATATAGTAGGCACCACTTTTCAACCCTTACAAGAACAAAGTGTTGCTGAAGGTGAAACGGATCATGACTGAAACAGAACAATAATCACCATGTAACTCCCATTCCCGTAACTCCTTCCTCCATAATTCCATGTAACTCCCTCTCCCATAACCCCCTCAATAATTGCCATAATGCCTCACCAAACTCCATACGTTTTGTACCTCTAGAAACCAGTATAAAAGGAGGCCAATTCTCCTTGTGAAGCATCAAAGAGAAATTGAAAAAAAAAAACAGAGTTCCTTTTACAGTTTTGGTTTTTGTGCCATTTTGGTATCAGAGACAGGTTAGAAAGAGTCTAGAAGCCGAGTAGAGTGAGAAAGCCGTCGGAAAGCAACCTAAAAATGAGCAGCCGCCACCGTCGGAATCCATTTCGGGTCATTTTTCAGGCAAACGGACATCACCATCAAGCTCGGAAGGCCGGAAAACCTCTGACTGGAGAGTTTTGCTGCCGTTGGACACTCCACGAGTCTACACACGCCATAGTCGAAACTCCATGTGCTGTCACCGTCGTTCCACGCGCCGCACGCGCCTGTTGAGGTTGAAGATGATGACGTCATCTGCCACGTCATCCTGACCTGTCGAGTCAACGATAGATCAGCCATCCCAGTGTCTGTCACATGTCACATTTGCTACGTCACCCTGCCCAGTCAACCAAACTTATTATATTTATAGTTTGACCTCTAAACTTTTTCATATTTATATTTTTATCCCTATACTTTCATTATTTACACTTTTATCCCATAATCTTTCCAAAATTACATTTTTACCCCTTTACTTCCTAAAAATTACAATTGTGCCCCTATACTTTTTGAAATTTCAATTTTGGCCCCATAATTTTCCAACATTGCAATTTTGTCCCACATTTTCTTAAAATTCCTTTTCCACCCCCATATTGCATAAAATTACCTTTTCACCCATATACTTCTAATTGTTTTTTTTGCCTAAGTCTTAACCTTCCAGAAAAGGCGGAAAAAAAATGCCTCCAAGACGCAGGAATGTACAGGACGTTGCAATGGACGAGATGAGATGTCGAATACAAGAATTAGAAGTTACTGTAGAATTACAACGAGCTTTGCTAGAAACTCATAGAGAAAATCCAGAAGGTGATTCGGATAGCAGTAGTTCGTCATCCACTGACAACCACCGCAGTCCTCAACGACAACCATTCCACACTAGTGACATCAAAGTAGACATTCCGGAATTTGAGGGAAGACTCCAGCCAGATGAGTTTGTAGATTGGCTTCAAATAGTTGAGCGAGTATTTGAATACAAGGAGATTCCAGATGGACAGAAAGTCAAGATAGTCGCTCTTAAACTCAAGAAGCATGCTTCCATATGGTGGGAAAATCTCAAACGGAAGCGAGTACAAGAGGGAAAGCGCAAGATTGAGACTTGGGAGAAAATGAGATGACAGCTCACCCGGAAGTTCCTACCGGAGCATTACCACCAAGATAATTTTATCCAATTGCAGAATCTTCGACAGAGGTCCTTGTCTGTAGAAGAATACACTAGAGAATTTGAAAAACTTAAAATGAAGTGTGACATACAGGAAAAGGAGGAGCACACGATAGCTCGTTATCTTGCAGGGTTAAATGCTAACATCAGTCGTCTAGTCCAACTTCAGCAATATTGGACTTTAGATGATGTGATTCGCCTAGCCATTCGTATTGAGAAACAAACGCCCAAGAGGTCTTCTTATCAACCTTCTTCCTCGAGGGGTTATTTTGATGGTCGTAAGGCAGAATTTCAGCAGCCCACTTCATCAGGCAAGCCGCAGTCTAGCACTACGCGTAAGTCTCCACCAAATAATGTCAAGGAATCTAGCTCTAAAGCACCCCGATGCTTTAAATGCCAAGAATTTGGTCACATCGCCTCAGACTGTCCTACTCGAAGGGTTATCACCATTAAGGAAGGGCAAGTTTATGAAGCACCTGAGGAAGATGAAGAGGAGACTACATTTTATGAAGCTGAACCAGTATATGATGAGGAGATTATGCCTGCAGATCAGGGAGAGGCTTTGGTTATCAGACGAAGTCTGCATGCAGCTGTAGTTAAGGAAAAACCCTGGCTACGACGCAAAATTTTTCACACTCGTTGCACTTCCCAAGGCAAAGTTTGTAATATCATTATTGACAGTGGGAGCTGTGAAAATATAGTGTCTGACTACATGGTGCAGAAATTGCAGCTACCAATGCATGACCATCCGCATCCTTACAAGCTTCACTGGCTTAATACTAGAAGCGAGGTAAAAGTCTCTAAGCAATGCCTTGTTACTTTCTCTATTGGGAATAGATATTGTGACGATGTTTTGTGTGATGTTGTTCCCATGGATGCATGCCACCTTCTTTTGGGGAGACCATGGCAATATGATAGATATGCTTTGCATGATGGACGTACAAACACCTACTCTTTCATTAAAGACGGAGTCAAGATCAAACTAGCGCCCTTACCACCTAGTGATTTTAGCAAAGCCTCGACAGAAGCTAAACCATTGGTAACTTTGATGACCAAGGAAGAGTTCAAGGTGATGAAATCTGAAGTCGAGTCGATGAGTTTCATATTGGTGCTCGAGGCGAACAGTGAGTCCACCATCTCACCAGGAGTTATGCCCTTATTATCCGAGTTTCCAGATGTGATAGCTGATGAGATACCACTGGGGTTGCCACCCATGAGAGACATAAAGCACGCCATTGATTTTGTTCCGGGAGTAGTCATTCCTAACAAGCCTGCTTATAGGATGAGCCCTCAGGAACATACCGAAGTACAACGACAAGTTGAGGAGCTACTGAAGAAAGGCCTGGTTCGGGAAAGTGTTAGCCCTTGCACTGTACCTGTTCTGTTAGTACCCAAGAAAGATGGGAGTTGGAGAATGTGCATTGATTACCGAGTTGTTAACAAAATTACTATCAAGTATCAGTTTCCGATATCATGACTCGATGATATGTTAGACCTGCTGTATGGTGCTACTACCTTTTCCAAGATTAACCTTCGTAGTTGGTATCACCAAATTCGAATTCGGCTAGGGGATGAATGGAAGGCCACCTTCAAGATGAGAGATGGCTTGTATGAGTGGAACGTGATGCCTTTTGAATTGACCAATGCTCCTAGCACATTCATGCACCTGATGAATCAGGTATTGCGACCCTTCACTGGCAAATTTGTTGTTGTTTACTTTGACGACATTCTTATTTACAGCAAGAGTCAGGAAGAACACTTCGATCACATATGGCAAGTCTTGCAAGCTCTGCGAGACCAAAAGCTTTTGCTAACCTAAAGAAGTGCACCTTTCTCGCCAATGAAGTTGTTTCTTGGGGTACATCATCACCACAGAAGGTGTTCGAGTTGATCCAAGTAAAATTGAAGCCATTAATAGTTGGCCAGTTCCAAGATCTCTTCAGGAAGTTCGAAGCTTCCACGGATTAGCTTCTTTCTACAGGAGATTCATTTGCAATTTTAGCTCTATTGCAGCACCCCTCACAGATTGCACCAAGGGAGACAAATTTCAGTGGACAGAGCAAGCTCAGAGGAGTTTTGAGGAGCTAAAGACGCGGTTGACTGAAGCTCCCGTCCTAGCTCTTCCCAATTTTGACCAGGTGTTCGAGGTTAGCTGTGATGCCTCCAATACTGGAATTGGTGCTATTTTAAGCTAGGAAGGTCATCCCATTGCCTTTTTTAGTGAGAAACTCAATGATGCGAAACTCAGATATTCTACTTATGATAAAGAATTCTATGCCATTGTCCGAGCTCTACAACATTGGAGTCACTATCTCCTGAACAAAGAGTTCATACTTTTTTCGGATCATGAAGCCCTAAAGTATTTGAACTTTCAACAAAAGATCAGTCATAAACATGCCCGTTGGAGTGAAATTTTGCAGTCTTATCCCTTCCTCATTAAGCATAAGGCTGGGATTTTAAAATCTGTAGCTGATGCTCTTAGCCGTCGACATATGTTACTAACAACAATGCAGGTCAAAGTTATTGGTTTTGATACTGTCAAGGAGCTGTACCAGGATGACCCTAATTTCTGTGGAGTGTGGGAAGCTACTGCCGATCAATCATTCCACCAGTATTATCGACATGATGGGTTTCTATTTCGAGGAAAAACCCTATGCATTCCTCAGGGTTCTTTGAGGGAAGCAATAATTTGGGAAGCTTACGATAGAGGATTAGCTGGTCATTTTGGCAGAGACAAGACAGTTGAACTAGTCAAAGAGAATTTCTATTGGCCAAGGCTTGAACGAGATGCCAACCAACATATACAGCAATGTCGAATATGTCATGTGGCTAAAACGAAAGGACAAAATACAGGATTATACATGCCACTGCCAGTTCCAGAAGCACCGTGGGAAGATGTGAGCATGGATTTTGTTCTTGGTTTGCCCCAAACACAGAGGCAAAAAGATTCCATCATGGTAGTTGTGGATCGATTTTTGAAGATGGCCCATTTTATTCCATGCTAAAAGACCAATGATGTGGTACAAGTTGCAGATTTGTACTTCAAAGAAATTGTTCGTCTCCATGGGATTCCAAAAACTATTACCTCTGATCGTGATGTTAAGTTCCTTAGCCACCTTTGGAGGACGTTATGGAAGAAGATGGGAACTAAGTTCCAATTTAGCAGCACTGACCATCCACAGACGGACGGTCAAACTGAAGCTATTAATAGAGTTCTGGGAAATCTTCTTCGAAGTTTCATGGGGAAGAATTTGAAGCAGTAGGACATTGTTCTTGTTCAAGTTGAATTTGTCTACAATAATTCTGTTAATCAGGCAATTGGGAAGTGTCTGGTTGAAGTTGTTTACGGCACTCGTCCCCTTAGTCCACTAGACTTGACCCCTTCACTTGATAAGCAGCAGTATAGTTCTGATGCAGACCAAAGGGCTAAAGAAATCAAGAAGTTGCATGAACAAGTTCGTGAAAGAATTTAGAAGCAGAATTTCAAACTCAAGACACAGCGAGACAAGCATCGGAAACAACAGATCTTTAATGTGAGAGACTTGGTTTGGATACATCTCAGAAAAGAGCATTTTCCTAAACAACCCAATGCCACATTGTCGCCTAGAGTTGATGGTCCATTCAAGATTATGCAAAAGATCAACAACAACGCTTACAAAGTAGAATTGCCTGGTGCCTATGGCGTTTTAGCTACCTTTAATGTTGCTGATCTATCTCCGTATTTTGATGATGATGCAGAATTTGACTCAAGGACAAGTCTCGACCAACCCGGGGAGAATGAAATGGATTATGACTGAAACGGAACAATAATCACCATGAACTCCCATTCCCGTAACTCCTTCCTCCATAATTCCTTGTAACTCCCTCTCCCATAACCCCCTCAATAATTGCCATAATGCCTCATCAAACTCCATACGTTTTGTACCTCTAGAAACCCGTATAAAAGGAGGCCAATTCTCCTTGTGAAGCATCAAAGAGAAATTGAAAAAAAAAACAAAGTTCCTTTTACAGTTTTGGTTTCTATGCCAGAAGGCAAAAAAATGTTCCATGATAGTAGTTAATGCTGAAGGTAGCATTCTACATGTTGCATTAAATCTCAGAACTAGTTAGAGTTACAAATCTAAAGTGGAATGGTAAAAAATAAACTAAAAAAGTAAAATTATATTCAAAATTAATCAATCCACTTTAAACATGGAATGCTAGAATTTAATGTCCTAAATACAATCATTAAATGAAATAGTACTATTATTCAATATTGTACATCACAAAAAATGAATAAACTTGGAGGGTGATCGATATACCATAGCAACGGCGAGTGAGAGAAGTGAAGATTTGATATACAAAACCCAAACTATAATTCTTTCAAGGGAGAAAGACACTTAAGGACCTCCATGTAAAAATATTGCCAAATGAACAGTACAAGTACTGAATTCAGTTGATTCGAGTTGGGAATTCAGTTTACAGGAGTACTGAAATTTTAATCTGGGTCCTTGAAAGAGAATATCTTCATATGGGGGTCCTTAAGTGTCTTTCTCCCTTCTTTCAATGTGGTAACATAAAGAACAATTATAATTAGCTGCAACCTGAATTACATTAACATAGGACGAGCAAGGTCTTAAAATGAAGATTTAAAAGTGGTAGGTCATGGAAGATTATCTTGGATATCATCTTTAACCACAAAGCGATGCCAAAGCCAGTGTTTTCCCCATACAGCATACATAGACTCCAGAGGTATTCCTTTGGTCTCCGGTAAGAAAAGTACAATGAAGATGCTCATCACGGCAATCCAACCAGCAAAGAACAAGAAAGCACCATATTGGAAGTGACACAACATTGTCAAAAATGTCTGAGACAACACAAATATTGTTAAGAAGTTAACCGCTACGCTTATGCTTTGTCCTGTGGTTCTAATTTTCATGGGAAAAATTTCACTGGGAATGAGCCAACTCAGGGGGCCCCATGACCATCCAAATCCAGCAGCGTACAAGCATAATAATACCAGTACTGATATTGAATTGCTCTTTGGTAAGTGTTGTGAACTATTGGCAAGTGCTAACACAACGGCCACCGCAATCTTCATACAACGGTTTGTCACAATCACATAAATTAGTACCAATTCACCAAAAAAATAGAAAGGAAATTCGCTGCAAGAATTTTTTTCGTCACAAAGTTTTTGTGACAGAAAATCCGCAAATCTGTCCAAAAAATTTTGCAACACTGTAATTTGTGATGAAGCAATCTGTCACAAAAACAAATTGCAACGAATTTTCCTTGGATTTGCTATGGAAAGATCTGTCACAAATTTTGTTTTTCGTTGTAGTCAATATATAGTTCAAAAATTATAGTTTCATACCTGACAGACAAACATTTGAATGCCTCCCACTATGAACAAGAATCTTCGACCGAAGCGATCAACTATAATGGTGGACACCATTATAGATCCAAGGTTAACAATTCCCAAAATAATGGCTGAAAGCAAAGCCGCATCGTTTCCAAGACCCACAGATTGAAAGAGGTTTGCCGAATAAAAGGCAACAATATTAATGCCAGTGAGTTGCTGGAAAAAAGGGATACCAATTGCCATTACCAAATGAGGTCGATATTTTCTCTCAAATATAGTTGTGAAGGGTTCCTCTTGGAGAGCTTTGGACTTCTCTGTCCATTTGATGAGGCCATCCAGCTCAGCTTCCACGTCAGCAGTGGACCCTCTGGCTTTGCGTAGGGCCTTCCTAGCTTGATCTATTTTGCCACGTTGGACCAAGCTGCTAGGAGTGTCAGAAATTAAGAAAGCACCAATGGTCATGGTGGCTGCTGGTGCTACAGCGAGTCCAAGAGAGAGACGCCATCCCCAAGTGTGCTTGGAAGTGGCATAGTTGATGCAGTTGGCTATGACCACTCCAATGCCTATAAAGAATTGGAATCCTGTGTTGAATGCACCTCGCCATTTGGGTGGAGCAATCTCTGATAGGTACACTGGTGTTGCCTTTATGTATTGTGTCAGCATTAGGACAATTTGCAATTAGTTCAATTACCATCAATAATTTGATTGGCTTCCATGTCCAAACTTCATGCACAACTAGAAATGCAGACCCGTGCATTCCACAATACACATTGCAATATAAAAAACTATATATACATATATATATATGATACAATATGGTGTAAAGTTTACCATATCCAATTCAAATTTAATTTAACTTTAAAAACTCAAAGTCAAATCACTCAATCAAATATCTATATTTTTAGCAATTTGGCTCATTTTAGACTTTTTACAATGCACAGGCCAACAATCTAGTTAAATTCAAACAATCAAATCACACAAAAACTTAAAAAGTACTACTTCCTCTATTTATTTTTATTTGTCATTTATAATTTTAACACATAAATTAAGAAATATAATTGATAGAATTTCTTTTAAATTTTCTCATATGCCATTTAATAAATTGATAGATAAAATTAAAAAATTAAGTAATATTTTTTTTACTTTCAAAAAGGCATATAAAAGTATAATTAAAAATACAGTACTTAATATTTTCTTATATTTTAAAAATAATAAATAAATAAATAAAAATAAAAATTTTCTTCAAACGGAGGGATCGGAGTATTCATAAGTGATAGTTTGACTTCTCATGGAATTTCTATATTAGTTGATAGTATAATATTTAAATTTTTCAAAATTTTGGTTTTATTGTAAAGTTTTAATAGAGTTGCAGAGTTTAATTTAATTGGAGAGAGAAGTGAGCCCTTTAAACACTAGCACTTCTTGTGTCACTCTCTCTGAAAAATTAAAAACTTCAAAAACATTACTATAAAAATCTACAGAGCATCTTAACACACATTATTGGAAATTGTGCATAATGCATGCATTATTAATTTAGACTTACTTGATTGGTGAAACCGACTCCTAGGCCAAGCAAGATCCGACCCACGATGAGCATAGCAATATTTTGAGCACCTCCATTAATGGCGCCACCAGCAAGGAAAGAGCAACCGCCTAAGATCATGGTGTTTCTTCGGCCGACTACGGCCGTCACTCGACTTGCTAGTAAAGAAGACACCAACCCCGCTAAGTATAGCGACGACGTGAACAAGGTCAAAACCTGGCTATCATACACACAGTACATGTTTGTTTCAGCACTTCTGGCCTTTTTCAGTATGGCTGGGAAGAATTTCTTTAGAAATGGTTCCATAGTTGTCACGCCTCCTGGAATTCATCAAATTTATAGATTTTGCAAACAGGAGAAAAAAATTATTAAGGCTTGTGACTATATATAGAAGAATACATGAAGTATGTTCTTTCTAACTAGAGACATTTTTCTAATATCTTTGAACTTTGATCTGAAAAAAAGAAAATCAGATAGCTAGTTGCTATATATATACTTTCTATGACATTAATAGTATTAGTTGTTTGTTTGACATGAACAACATATATAGCATAAGATATTGTCATATCACTCATGGGTATGATCGAGGGTTTAATTAGGAAGACAATAGCTAATGCTCCATGGTTGGTTTATCCTTTATATTTTGTTTAGTATGAAATAAGAAGAAAAGTAGAAAGTAATAAAGAAAATAATAATGAAATATTTATAAATAATTTGTCAAATTATGTTATTGTTATAGGAGTATTATATATTCATAGTGAATACATTATATCTAATTTTATTTAATTATATCAATATAAATATACAGTTTATAATGTAAATCATGAAGAGATAGAACGTAACTATAGAAAGCAATCAATAAGACAAATCCTGTAAAAAAGGGTAAGGCATTAATTAAATAATTAACAAAATGGGCATGGCAGGTAAAAATTCCTTTTCTATGAAATTTGAGTGGGTCCTACAATAAGATAACTTAAGAAAAATACAATAGAATATGTAGTAAAAGCTTCGTGAAAATAATAGTGAGCCACTGAAATAAAAGACATTTCACTCACAATTTATCTCCCCCAATGAGCATAACATTATACGTGGTGGTTCTACCAAAAATGAGAAACATTATACGTGGTGGAAATAACTTGGAAGGTCACATTAATTTCAATTTCATCTCATTTCTCTTTCTTTATTATTCATAAATACCAAATAAAAATTTTTTCAATCATTTCTTAATTTTTATTTTTCTACGTCAAACAAAACATTAGTATTCATTTCAAACCTTAAAGTTGAGTCCCAAGTCAGCATACATCATCGTGCATCTTCCTTATGGACCACCCAATCTCATATGAACATTTCAAATTTTTATTATTTTATTTTATGCATCTTAGAGCTAAAATATCAATTTTTAAGTTGATATTTATAAAATTAACAGTATTTTATATTCTGCATTGTTTGACATAATTTTTTTTAAATTAAATAAAAAAGTTCAAATACCTAGACCACACTGTCCATAAAAAGAGTTCATGGTGCACATCCTACACTTGAAAAGGAATCTGCACTACTCTCATGACTCATGAGCCCAAAATTATTTTTATCATAAAATATATTTTTTATCTAAAATATAAGTTTTATTTTAAAAATTTATTTTATTTCAAAATATAAATCTTATTTAGTAATTTCTAAAATATTAAATATTTTTATTTTATTTTTATCTGTAATTAAATATGAAAGAAATAATAGAGTTTAAATGTAATATATTAAATAGGAATACTATTAAAAATAATATATTTTTTTATAGATTTAATAAAAAATAAAATAAATAAAACTTATATTTTAAAAATAAAGTATTGAATCTGGAAGTGCACGAGTGATTCTCACGTGCCCACATGCACATGGTGTAATAATTACGTTTGACCTTGAGTGACTATCTATCATAAACGAATGTGATACGTATCTCTAATGAGGTGCACATTTTATTTGGATTATTCTGGTGAGGTATAGATTGTCCAAATTTTTTAATCTTTAAATAAGATTTAAATAAGATTTTTATTTTAAATGATACAAAATATAAAATAATATTAATATTAAAAAAATAATATTTACTTTATAAAATATAAAATAGTAAGATTTGGACTCATAAGCAATCCAGATGGGATGTCCTCCTGGTACTGCATCTATTCCCCAATTTATCACCCCTGTGCCGCAACAAACTTTCCTCTTTGAAAGTTAGTTGTTTGGTTGGTGGACCAACTTTGGCAGATGATCAGAACAAAAGAAAAGTAACTATTGTAAAATAAAAAATGTTAGAACATAATCATTGCCCTTAAAATGATTACATGGTTAAATTATGTAGAATTTTCTGACTTTAATGTCATATGTATATAAAAATTTTTATACTTAAAATTTAATAACAAATTTTGCTGAATTTTTAAATTTATGTACGTAATTTCAGTCATAATTAATTGGTTTTTATTAATAAAATATAATATAAGATTGACGATAAACTGCTTCAATTATTTTTTTTTTATCGAAAGGACCTTAAATTCTTTGTTAGGTCCATAGAATACCTTGTAAACTTTAGGTATTGTGTATATATAACTCCTCTTATTTGTCATCCTTTACTAATAAAATAACCAACTAATTATTTGCAAAAATTTCAAAATTTAGAAAGCTTTGTTATCAATTTTTAAATATTAATGTTAGATTTTATCGTAGACTTGTTTTCTTGCCAAAAAAGAAATATACATACATATATATATATATGATAAAAATAAGGTTCAGGGACTTATTACAAAGCCCTGTCAATTACAAGCACAATAAGCATTAGACAATATAACAGCTAAAAGGATGGGAGATAGATAATAGACTTAATATGGCTTTTTCCACCAAATGAGGAGACATAATATTAAAAAATTTTAGAATTCATTATAGATCCACTTTGGCAGCCGTGACGTATATATGATTAATATAGTCTACATGAAATGTTGCAAAGTATGAAATTAAGGTTATAAGATAAATAAGGTTCAATCTCATGTGTTGCATGAAAAATATAAAACAAATAATATAATTTACATCAAATCATGGAGTCTAAGAAAAGTCATTTAAGTGATATCAAATAACTATTCACAAGCCAAGTATGTTATATTGGCTTTCCATAGAATTTGTTTATATCTTTATTACTTAATATATAATTAGTTGCATGGTCGAATCTATATTAAATATTAAGATATACTTGAACTAAATTTGATCTATAATCATTGACATGCATTTTTGGCCAAGGATTTAAATCCAATTAATTTTGATTTTAATTATTTTATAATCTTTCACAATTTATAATATTTCGTACAAACTATTTATCCTATAAACTTTAATATAGACTATATATGCCTCATGGGGTCATGAAGTCACATTAAGTCTATCATAAAATCTAAGTTTTAATATAGACAATGCCTTGTTGGTCAAAAATGTATAGACAATGCCTCTCTATGCTGTCATAAAAACTACATTAAATCAATCATAAAATTTAACAATTTGCGAATAACATAAAATTTATAGAAATTATTGACAATTCAACCTAATTAATTAGTTAGCCAAAAAAAGATAATAAATTAAAATATAATTTCAACAACAGATGATCAGTTCTTAATTTTTCAGTGTACTGTGGAAGATATTTAGGTAGAAGCAGATCAAGCAAAAGAGATAATGACTTACACAAAAGAGAACTTAAAAAGAGGAAGAGAGAAATCAGAAGCAAAGAAACCTGAAATTCCGATGTCATATCCAAAGATGAGACCACTGGATGCAGCAACGATGCAGGTGATAACGACGGACAGAGTTATCTTGCCATCGCTGGCACTGGACGGTGCATCAACGGAGAAGCCTCCGACGGCCATCCCGGAGTTCGAGACGTCTCTCTGGATCTCTCCTTTCCCTCCTTGAATTGTCAAGCAAGATCGCTTAGTTATTTCGGTCTTATTGCTCTCTGCAGAGACATGTCAAAGCAATGAATGAATTATTTATAGGCCGAGGAGCAAAGGGACAGTGGCTTGTCCTTTTTGTGTGGTTTATACAGTATTTCTTTAATTCTGTATCTTTTATGAAAAGAAGATTCCCCCAGAACGAAATACTGCTTTCAATATCTATGAATGGAGCTTGAATAAGTAATTTTTGCTACGCTTTGATTTTGGGTATTTGTTATAAAATTTATGATAAGAGTACATTTCTAGCTCTACAATTTTGTTCTAAATTTTAATTTAATTATTTGGTTTTATTATTTTTTTAAATTCATTAATTTTAAAAATAAAATTAATAACAAATTTCCATTCCAAAAAAATGATTACATGGAATTAAATTAATTTTTGTAATAATTTTAATTCTATTTTTTATTTTTTTTATTAGCACAATGAGATGGTTAAAATCATTATAGGCCAAGTAATATAATTTTATGTAAATATTTTTCGTTAAGAAAATTTATAATTTTAGACGAAAGGAAACTTTTTATTATATTTTCAAATTATAGAATTAAAAATTAATAAAATTGAAGAATATTCAGTATAAATTTAAACCGCTAAAAATATTTTTTTAAAAAAATAGTTAATTATTAACTAACTCATATGGATGTACTTCTTCTTATCCTAAATATAAAACGTTTTCTAAAAGCTCTATTTAATCCAAAATATAAATTACTCTCTCTTTTCCCTATTATAAATTATATTTTAGAAAAATTTAAATATATAAAATATAAATCACTTTATGAGGATTAAATGTTCATTTCTATATTTGTTCCTCATTAAATAATTATGGTAAAAAGAGAATATGAAAGAAATTATTAAGATAGGTATAATTTAATAAGGATAATAGTAAAAAGTTATGGTAAATTTTGTAAAGTTCAAGAATTATAGTTGCTTTTTCTTGGTGTATATAAAATGTTTAAAAATGACTTATAGGGAATAGAGGGAATATTATGTAATATTAACTACTTTTTTTTTTCCAATTATACATTTATATCTTTCTTTTATGCAGCCACATAATATTTCATACGAATCTGTTCTTGGTTTATAAAATGAGATGTGCTAACGGAGTAAATAGGGATAAAATGGAAAATAATAGTATCTTTTTAGAACATTAAGGATATAATTACATTTTCTTACGATCTTTAAATTAATTAGTATTATCCAATATTTTGGACCGGAAGAAGCACATGCTATGGGCTCTCACGTGTCCCTTATTTATATATATATATATATAAAAGTAATTGGGACTTCAAATCGTAACTTTTGTGTGGAGTAAAAATAGTTGAAAAGAATTTATCCTTTGTTTTACGCCAAGGAAAACTAGTGCTTCTTGTGAGAGATAGTTTGAAAAAACTAAATTCTCATATTGGATTGGAGTAAGACTTATAAAATGTATATAAGAGGGAAAAGATAAAGCATATTAAAATAATTACTGAATAAAAATATTAAGTGGATTTAAATATTATTTATTGGATTAATCTAACGGTGGAGATCTGGTCTGGTATAAATTTCAGATTAATATTTTAATTCATCATTTTTTTTCAAAAATAGAATTTCAAATAACAACGTTATGAAATAGTACATTCTGAAAAAATATATCATTTGATATTCTGTTTCAATTTGACAACAACATTTCAAATACAAAGTTCAAAAATGAACAAGTTCATTAACAATGTTTCAAATACAATGTTCAGAAACAAACAGGTTCATGAACAACGTTTCAAATACAATGTTCAGAAACAAACAGGTTCATAAACAACGTTTCAATTTTCTTTTTTCTACTATTATAAAAGGATTAGAGTAGAGACTAAAAATATACCTCACATTCTCTTCTCTTACTTACAATCTCTCTGTTTCATTTTGTGTTTCAAGGTATCTGAAGTTTCTGTCAGATATTTTTGATGTTTAGAATAACTCCTATGGGTAATTTGTCGAATTTCTGCAGCAAACCTAGTGGGGGCGAACAACGCCTTAAGGACAGTGTGTTATCATACGTTTTTGGACACCGGTTGTTTTCATATACTGTTCCTAACACTTCTTATGATGATACCCCATGTCCATGAGATAAAAAATAACTACTCATTACCCAATGTTTCAAATCTCACAATGTACCAAGCCAGTAATTGTATCCAGATGTTTTTTAAAAACATAAAATATAAATTATTTAAATTCATAGTCTTCTCATGCGTGGATTGCGGAATTAAAAGCAAATGCATGGCTAAAATAAATAAATAAATGCATCCGGATACTACTATTGTATTATGGATTCTGGATTCGAGACTGCAGACTAGTTAGTTGAGATTCCAAATATTGGCGCATAGCAATTATATATGATTCTACTACCTTTGTTTTTTTTATCTGTCATTTAAACTTTTTGTACAAAGATTAAAAAATATAATTGATATGTTAGAATTTATTTTAAATTTTCTAATATGTCATTCAATAAATAGATAGATAAAAAAATAATTAATGTAATCTTTAATTTTTAAAATGATATACAAAGGTGTAATTGGAAAAATAATAATTAACATTGTGGGTCAAATGATAGATAAGTAAAAACAATTTTCTTAAAAAAAAGTGACAAATAAAAAAATAAGGGGAGTATTCATTATACATTGATGCATCATGTGGGTCAAATGGCTAAATAATTTACCATTTGGCTAGTGAATTATTTTATAATAAATGTTAATTAATGACTAAATTAATTTCAATTCAATTAAATAAGTAGTCAATGAAGTAGCATAGTTATAAAAGTTAAATAATCTTCCAATAATATAAATAATTAGTATTTATTATGTCAATTTTTATTAATAAATGTGTTATATTGCTAAGTAATTTTTTTACACCAATTATGGCTAAGTAATTTTAAGGCTATGTTTGGGAGCTTATGATGAAATTGAATGAAATGGTCATTAATGGAATATAATGGAATGAAACAGAATGGAATGAAATGTTCCATTATTTGAGAGTTTTATGAGGAAAAAAAGTAGTCCCATTTGTCTATTGTTTGGAAGTTTTTATAAAAGAAATGGAATGAAATGAATTATAATTTTTTTTCTCAATATTATTCTTATTAATAAATTTAAATAAAAAAAGTTCTTCTTTTTTTCATATAAAAAAATTCATGTTACTTTTATTTTTTAATAAAAACATTTTCTAACAACAACAATAACAACAACAACAACAACAACAACAACAACAATAATAATAATAATAATAATAATAATAATAATAATAATAATAATAATAATTATAATTTTTATAATAATAATTATTATTATTATTATGTTGTAAAACAACTTGGGTCTTCCAATAATAATATTAAGAAGAAAGTAAAAATTTAATAAAAAAAATAAAAATAACTAACCACCTATGATAAAGCATAAAAAGTAAGAAAATTATGATAAATCACAAGACTTGTGAAAGAAAGTATATCTTAAAGCAGTGATTCAATTGTATATGTGAGGTATGATATGATTGGAGTGATCTAATTGATGTGATGATGAAACACCAAGAAAGGTACAATATGGTATGATAGATTTGGTTGTATGGAAAGAGTAAAAAAAATTGTAAGAATGAATATTTTTTTTGTTAGAGTTAATAGATGTTTTTGTAATTTAAATAATTACTTTTTGACATTCTATCCTTGACCCTCCAATTTAGGGAACAAGAAAAATTAGATTTATGATAGTTAAGGATGTCTTATGAGATCATCTATTGCCATTCTATTCTCTCCTAAAAAAATTTCTCAAAAAATGACTCAACTCATATATATATATAGTCATTTCATTCTATTTCTAAATACTCATTAATTAGCCATGGATGATTCAACACTGTAATAAGAAGTACTTTTAAATTTTTGAATAATAACTTCTCTAAGTTTTTTATAGATGCCTAATGTGCTTAATTATTAGTTGGCCTCCAACTAAAGGTTAGTTGCATAGTGAACAAAATCACATAAGTCTTTGTTTGATGCTATGTGGTTTGAATTCATGTGTTGAGAGATTATTCTGAAAGAGAAATGAGGAATTTTAATAGTCCCTTAGTTTGTTTGAAAGGGGAATGGAGAAAAAATAATAATAAATAGACTATTATATGCACTATCAAATTGAAGTTCTTTTTTCTCTTTTGTGGTTTTTCTTTTGAAAAATATTATATTACAATTTGTCATTTTCTTATTTTAGAAATGCAAAACTTTCATCTTACTTATTACATAAATCTCATATATTATTTATTACTCATAGGGACTTTTGGCTTAATCCTAAGTATATGACTCTTTATAGTATATGAGTAAGTATTTATTATATATTTTTAAAAAAAATGTTCATATTTAATGTATCTCAAAAAAAGAAAAAAAGAGATTAAATAAAGGTAATTTAAAAAAAAATATTGTAATTTTTTAAAAAAATTAAGGTAGTTAATTAACTTTAACTTACATTCTTCATTCGCGTGATTCGGTTAAAATGACCTTAATAATTGGAGAGAGTATAATTTTTTATTAATGTATTTTTAAGATTATTTGACCAATTTTACCACATAATCTCATTATTAAGGCCAACTTAAATATTCTTATTATAATATCACAAATAAAATTTTACCACCTTATTGTACGAAAAATAAAATTCGATGATAGTAAAAAGAATTATAATATACGCCTAATGTTATAGACAAAAGAGAATCAATTCCCACATTTTTATTTACAACAAACGTCATAATTGTACCAGGTACCATATGCTACAAGCTCAGCCCTAGCGACTGCGATTTTGCTGAATGCACAGGGATAGTTCTGGAATTACATATATATACATATATATAGAAAGATAATTGGGTCATAGAATTAGGTATATCAAATTGAACCTGCAATCTTGAAGGTTTACTACCCTGTATATTTGCTTTGTGACCTAATATATATATATCCTTCCTACAAGTGGATTAATGGATTCACGTCCATTTGGTTATCCACAAGGATTTTAGGAGACAGTAATTGGTTAATTCACATTGGGACTTAAAGTCATATCTTGCCATTGTGTTGGAACATAATTTTTCAAAATGTCTATAGTGCCATGGTTGATTTTTTAGCAAAGTAGGTAATATTATTTATAATATTTTATCTTATTCACGTTAGTGGGGGAATGTAAAGGGACATTGTGAATGAATTTACATTTTCATGATTGATTTGGTTTCCAAGTTTTACTTAATATGGTTGGGTGATGTTATAACTATACATATAAATTTGTTAGATTACTTATTCTAATTAATGGATTGATGCTATTTTTTTTTTATTGCTTGAGCATCCGATATCTATGGGCCACGAGGAATCATGACTAATCCAGATTTGAGGCGGAGCTAATATTCAGCCAAAATCTCTTCCCATAAGAGTGTCTTGAAAGTTTAAACCCTTGATCTTGTAAATAAAGTCCTTCTTAGGGAATAGCTCCCGTGCCACTGGACCAACCCTTTTTGGGTTGGATTGATGCTATTGACTTATTTTCTTGGCGCTATGAAATGATTAATTCAAATTTGGAGAGATTGAACCATCTTCATCAAATTAAGCTAAATAGTAAAGGAGAGAAAAAAAGCTTAATTTGGTCCTTTTTTCTTTGCTGTTCATGTAATTTTTTTTATAATTTTTGTAATTGTTTCAATAACTTGAGCGAGCACATTAACACATCATGACCAAATATTGCATGCTTTGTAATAATTATTTTATTTATCAGGTCAAAAAAAATTATTATTCATATTTTATCTGTATTTTATCTATTTATTTATTATTTTGGGTTATTGGGTGAGGTCTAGTACCTGATTAGGCATATCAACCAGTTAAAGTCATGTCAGACTGTCTCCACAAGTTTTGCCAAGTGCTTGTCAAATCATTTTTAAATTCTCCCAGAAAGAAAAAACAAAGAAAATAAAAAAAAAGTAAGATTTCATTGGCGTTTATTTTCTTTGGAAGAATCAAGTAATTAAATTCTCAAAATTAAATAAGTTTGTTCAGATATTTTGATTAAAGAAGAAAATCTAAATCCTAAACGAAATCAATGTAATTTTAGAATTCATTTTCTGATTTGAAATTTTTAAAAAGGAAAAGAACCTAGATACGAGAATTTCAAGTGTTTCTTAGCGAGAAGAATTTCCTAGTATTAAAAAAATCAATATCATATCTCCTGAATTTAATTTTGTAAATGATTTAAATAATAGCTTTTAGATGTTTAAAATATTATTTAAGATTAAGAAAAAAATTGATCCATTAGCCCTTATAGTTTACACCAATTTTTAAATAAGTCCTTATAATTTAAAAATTTTCAACTTCATATCTATACTTTATAACAGTTATAAAATGAGCCCTCATATTTTCATCATTTAATAATTTTGTCCTTAAATTGATGATGTGAATAATTAAACAATTAAAATATTTATTAGTTAAATAATTAAGATGAAAAACCAGCTATCATAACTTGACGAATTTGATTAGATACAAATTTGAATTATGTGCGTCGTTCTTGAAAATGGAAAATAGCATTCTGACTATGCAGAAGAGGAAACATGCAAACATATATACTATACCGCTCCTGCTTAATTTAAAGTCTTCCACTGTCCTAATCGACTCTGCACCATAAGTCTCTAAAACCATTGAGAAAAAGTTGAAGACCTTCTTGCTCTTATACATTTCCTTCTTTACTTTTTATTAATTACGTTCTAAATATTTTATGTAATCTTAAATATAAATAATATTTTATAATTTTGTAAAATATTAATTATATTATTTTTAAAATATTCTTATTTATAAAAAGAAAAAATATTAATTATTTAAATTTATTATATTTATTATAAATAAAAATAAAAATTATATTAATTTTAAGATAATTTTAATATTATAAATAATATTTTTTAATTTTGATAAGTTAATTGACAATATTTTATATTAAGATCGGATGGGATGGGGCATGTCCTCAAAAAGCAGTGCAAACCAACGTGGATGGGCATTAATTAATATTAGTAGTCGACAAACCCTTCATGCCAATCTGCTATCTCATTTGGTGATTTGATGGCGTCTACGTGTTAGTGTTAGGCGTGCATCCACTACACCAACCGTTGGAGAAAAGGAAAACATCGACACAGAGGAAAAACAAAAGTGAATTTGAATTTCAATACAATCCCAATCGGTGAATAGGATCCGTGGAATTTATGTACAGGAACAAATGAATTCTAAAATGCCCCAAAAATTGAAAAATTACTTGAACAATGCAGACTTTTAAAACAAATTAGAAGTGAGTCCCATAAGCACAATACTGTAAATATTGTTTGACTAATGAAAATTGTAACTTCTTATAAATTTTATTGAGTATATATATATTGATGATTACGAGAACAATGGCGTCCACGTCAACAATTCATGTGTATACTCAACAAAATACATCATCTGTATACCTACTTGGCGTTAAAAAGGATCACCACGTAAATATTTTTCAATTATAAGGATTAGTTAACGGTATAAACAGTCTGAAGTTTAGGTAAAAATTTTAGAACTATAGAATCAACTTGAAAAGAGATACAAGTATAGGCACTGAGAATTAATTTTTCTTTTTATTCTTTTTAATAGTGATAATATTTATCTACTTTTAGAAAAAAAACACCAATGATTTTTCAAACTCAAAATCATTTTTTTTTATTCCATTAATTCATTTTCAATTTGTAAATTGAATGAACCCAGAAGATTATTGAGCAAGAGAAAGATCCGCTCAACCACACAAAAGAAACCTTTTCTTTTTTAATTTCACTATTAGAATTTGGTATGGTATCACACAACGTTTGAGGATCCATTGTAATTCTCAAACTAAATAATTTACAAGCCAGTAATCCTCAGGGAAACAAAATTTCAAGAGGATTTATACAGAGGGTGGATTAGACCATCTTCTCTTTACCTCTGACTTCCATCGCACTTCTTTAAGTTTTCCATCCAACCCATAATCTCTCTCCATGACAAGGTTTATTCCTTCATCAGAGTACCATCCAACTCCAATACAAAGAACACCATCCTTACTGATATCCACATAGCATGTTACACCTCCAGGAAGCCAAAGCATGGTAACATCCTGCATGTCTAGCATCTCCTCCTCTCCAAAAGAGTTGGTACTCTCGGGGAAGCTCCTCTTCTTTAGAGTTTCTGTACAAAAGTATACATACGGGGTACTGTTTCCATTTTCGATAACATCGTCATCCCCAAACACCGGAGTTGCACTGACCTCAAAGATTTTCCAGGACCCAATCAGCTCTGATGGTCTGGTTCGTTTTCTTTGAGAAAATGGCTTTACATCCAACTCCAGATCACTGTTTAGGATGGTACTGAAATTAGTTGTTGCCTTAAACTCAAGGGGGGCATGACAGTAGGAAGGGGGAAAAGTCTAAGGCCTCAGTCCATAATTTGATGCAGCAATAGAAGGCAGATAGGAATTATAAGAACAAAGAAGCATTCAAGATATCATGTAAGCTTTTGATATTTCTCATAGTTTCGCACGGTAGATTGAGTTTTGTAGAATTGTTTCCCTCATAATAAATGTCATATCACGTTTATATCTTTAAAACACAAGAGTTTCGTAAATGCAAATGCAAACTACTACAAATGAAAATGAAGCACATATACCTCAGGTCACTCAGATTAGCAGGACTGGCCCATTGTTCTTCATACACAGCAACCCTCATAATCTGTATGTCTGAACCACCATCTATGAATTCAATGGTATGGACTACACGAATTCTTTTGTGGCAGCCTTTAACCAAGCACTAAAAATGATGAATTTGTGAGAGAATAAAAACAACTTTTCCTGTTGAAATCTGATCTTCCAGTTTTCAAATGATAGGAAAAGAAAGTCCTACTAATCAAACAAAGCACATTTCTATCTTACTCTGACATTTATTAATAACAGGAGCTTTATATTTTCATTCAAGGAGGCTACTAACCTACCAACATGAGAAGGAACTCTAAAACTTATGATGACCAATGAAAAAGAAAAAACAAAAACAAAACAAAAATGGAGTGGGGAAAAGAGAAGGAATAAAAAATCAGTCATAATCTGAAAACATTACTGCTCGAGCGGATTACTGCATACTGATATCACTTGTAGCACCAATACTAGATCATACTAACATTGCACTAGACCTACATAAAGTTCCCTTAGATTTTTGGTATTAGGTTCTCTTAACATGAGAAAAAAATTGTAGTAGATCCAATCACATGATTTTGAACTATAAAAACATCCACTAGTCATGTCATATTTAAAAAACTTGATAACGAAGATATAAAAGTTGTACACAAGTTTTATCTTTAACAATTATCACTAAAAGTAGTGCTGATTACCTCTACCGGTAAACATATTGATACCATGTGACTCTTCTGCCACAATTACATAATCATAGTAGAGTAACTAAAAAGCCATGCTTAGGCAAGGCACTGAACATGAAGAGATGCAACTTATATACAAGTGACCATCATTATAATTTTGGAGTTCCTGTGAAAGAAGCTTCCAGTTAAGAAACAATTAACATGTGAAATCATTAAAAAGGTGAAAAGGGTGGCTAATGAAATAATTATATATTGATTTCACTAATTATAAGTAATTCAAGGATGAAAAACTATCATATAATCGACAACAGATGTGCATAACTCCCATTGTGCTCTACCATATTGCAACATTGAACACTGAACAAAACTTTATGACTTATCAATACAAATAATAGTAAGGTCAGGAATGAGATGCTCAAACGGATATATGCCCATGCCTGCCAACCAAACCCCCCACCCCACCCATCCCCCCTCCCAAAAAAAAAAAAAAAACCCCTCACCCCACCCCACCAACACTCACACACACACACACAAACGCATGCATATAACTAAGCAGAACTGAGAAATCAATCCACTTTTCCATTTTTTTCAATACAAGTTAATTCATATTAGTTGCACACAAGACAAAACCAAACAACCGAAGCTGCTATACTGATTATTAATGCATGATCTATGCTAATTGAAACTGACACTATATAAGGTGTTAAGCATATACGGTTCTATCAGTAGCATGTAGAACTTACTTGTTCAAACTTGTAAGTTGGAGTAATATAATACTTTGTTTCGTCAAGTTCACCCAAAGAGATATCTACAGGACCCCTAGAGTAAGATCCATCCTGCAATTTAATAATCATTTATTAAGAGACTGAATGATAGGGAGAACAAATATAGTGTTATATTTACAACGATTATATGGATACTAAATATTGTCATGCAGATCATGTGATCCCTTTGATATTAAGATTTAGGGTAAGTTACAATCTGCTCCATTGAAAGATGCCCAAATTACATGGTTGTATATCACATGATCCCATTGATGTCAAGATTTAGGAAAAATCAACTCCCCCTCGCTTGAAAGATGCCCAAATCACATGGTCCTCCTGTCAGTTTTGAAAATTTCACTCTCCCTTTAATTCAAAGATACACTACAATGACCTCCCTTGCAACAAAATAGACTAAAAATATCCCTATTGTACCTAATAGGAATGCTGAGTTTTTTAGTTACTTTAGCAAAACCCTTTGGAAGATTTTTGGTACCCAATTGAAGTTCTCTTATGCCTTTCATCCTCAAACTGATAGACAAACTATGGTTACAAACCATAGTTTAGGTGACCAACTCAGGTGTTTAGTTGGAGACATAGCTGAGGTTACAAACCTTTCATCCCCTAGGAATGGGGATTTGATCTTACCCATAGGCCATAGCTGAGTTTGCTTAAAATACTTTAGTTAATCAGTCCACAAGCAAGAGCCATTTTCAGATTGTTCAAGTTTTTAATTCCAAACAGCCAATTGACCTTATGCCTATTCCCTTGACATCCTGCAGCTCTAAATGTGAAGTTACTTCCAAGTATCATGGGAGCCCAAAAAATGCAACGGAGACATTACTTCCCAAAATAGCAATCTAATCCTGAACCACTACCAAGAGGAAACATCCCATATCCCGGCTGACATAACCCTTGAACTCCGACATGATTATAATGTGATATTTTGATCCCAACCACATGAGTACACAAGTTCTTTCACTCCACCTTAGGTCAATAGAAAAGTAACTTTTGACCAAACATGTACCCTGGGCATTCGCAGCACATGAAACATAGGGAACAATTCCAATACTAGCCTAATAGGGCCAAATCAATTTAGAGTTTGATCTTTAGTTCTTTACAACTAAGCGTCCTCTTATTTACAGCTAGGACACAATTTTAAAGTCATTGAAGTGTATATTTATGACAAATCTTAAACACTTTACATGATAACATGACAAAATTAAGATTAACCAACATTTTATTCCCACTGCACTACTATGAAGATTGTATATGAAAAGAGTTTAGAGCAATAATCAATCAATAAGGATAGCAAGGAAGAAAAAGAAAGAAAGAAAGAAAGAAAGAAACCACAGACATTGAGCAGATGAGAATAAACATGTTTTGATTACTAAAACAGAAAATTCAGGGTTGCATTACCAAAATATTCAGACAGTTCTTCACTTCACAGAACCATAAAAAATATTATCCTTTTCTTGTAAGTATTAGTGATGATGATAGGTCATATATCCCATTCTACAAGGAAGTCTGCAAACTATAAGTCTAACAACAATATTATCATGTGTCCTGGCTATGAACAATAACTTAGCATCCATAGAGAAATATATACTAGCATGTAAAAGGCAGAGCTTACTTCAAAATAAACAAGGCCTGGTTCACATTCCATAACATCTTCTTCCATCAAATCACTTCTTTCAAAGTCAAAGGACTCAAACGTAGGCAAGACAGTACTTGTTGCGTTGTCACTGATCTTTTCCTTCATAAGTACAGTGGCACCACCATCGCTGGATCCTTCTTTAGCTATGTTGTCTCCCTCAGTATGCTGCAGTGTTTCACCAAAAGGGTTCAAAGTCACCCAATTAATTTTTCTCTGAATTTGAGATGTTGGTCCACCGGATGGCGATGGCACTGCCTCAATGCGGGAAAGGGTATAGCAGTCATATAGGTTTTCATTCCTGTTACCTATTTCAACTGGCTCCATTTCGGCAGTAAAAGGAGAAAATACTGCACCGACACCCTTCCAAATCCCACTGACACTGCTAGCAAATGTGTTCCAAACTGGTTTTATTACTGGTTCCTGAAAGAGTCAACTCTGTCACATTCTAGTCCTAAATAATAGTATGTAGTACTAATCATTTAACATTTAATATAGACATCAAATAACGTATAGAGTAAAACAAGTTTTTTAGATAGGGTTGAGCCCAAAAGTCCATCCATATTTTGGAAAAACTAATTGAATTTTGCCCAGAAATGAAAGAATTTAACACAATTTTTTTATTATATTGTTTTCCACTCAACATATTATCCGTCATCAGCACAGAATTAAATGTCCCAAATCGTTCAACATAACAAAAGCAAACAAAGGACAAATTTTCATGATTAGAAATTCCAAATTTCAGATAGGCTTGTCAAGGATACCAAATAGTGTTCTTACTGCTATCTAAATAGCTACCTTGTTATAACAAAGTCTCAGAAACCAAATCATTTCTTTGTCGACACGCTAATTCAGATATAAATGCCAAAAAGGTTCCAATCTCCATTAACTACTTAGTACCAATCACCTAACTACATTCTCTTTTTCCACATATTTCCCCACATTGTACCCACTTTACCATACCTGAGTCTGAAGAACCGTCTCAACCTCCATCAACATAGCCTCAGAGACCATGACTCTACCACCCCTATTTCTCTTCCTCTTCACCATCCTCCTTCCCTTCTGCTTCCTCCGATTGGCTCTCTCTCTCTCTTTATCCGCCGCAGCCTTCGCCATATCGTTGTCAACACTCCAGACATTATCCTTCTTGCCCTTTATTCGTAACCTCTCTCTGGGACCAGAGTTCTGAGAGGGTTTCTGGGCCTGAGCGACAAGCCTTGTAGAACTAGGGTTTGGAAAGCTATAAGATGAGGAAGAGGGAGAGGAGAACAAGTTGTGAGTGGAGGAGAGGGTTCGATGGAATCCGAGAAGGTATTGGTCGCAGTGGTGTGTGGTGAAGGCCTTGGTGAAGTGAAGAGATGGCGATTGCATGTTCGTGAATTTGGGGAGAGAGAAAAAGCAAAATAATATTCAACGATTTCAACTTTATATTGGTTGCTACTTAATTATTAAAACTTGCGGTGCTCCAACGAAATTTAGTGCTCATTTTTAACTCATTTGTATTATCCAGGCCATTTAGGGGCCCTGTTCAGGTATAACAGAGGAAAAAGAATCTTCTTATTTATACTTCAAGTGAATTGGGTCCAAAAGATAGAATATAGAATATAGAATATAGAATTAAAGAAAAAGAAATGAGATATACAATATTTATTATATTTTTATAATTATTATTTAAAATAATTATTCCTTTATATACTTATTGTAAGTTATTTTTAGAAGATTTTTATAGTCCTAAAATTAGAGTGAAAAAAGGGTGGAGCATTTAACATTTTTTTACAAATATTCATATTAACTACACATTGCAATGAATATGAGGTTACAATTAAATCAATTTAATTTGGGATAATTTTATAAAGAAATGGAAATTTTGACAAATTTGCATTTCAAGTGGTTAAAAGTGAAATATTCTCTTTATTCCCTTTTCCCTATCAATTAATGTTTAAACGTAATTAATATGTTAAAATTTCTAATAACTTTTCCATTATACCCTTATTTTTTTGGTTTTTGATCAACTCCATTGTGCCCTTATTAGAATTAACCTACCTATTAAAAAAAAATAGCCACGCAATTACAATGATTATAAATGTTGTTTGTTTTAATTGTGGCCAGTCCCTGATTCATTGATGAAAACAATTAATGGCGTTCCCTAATGATATGACCACTATGCACAAATACTATCATCATGAAGCGACCAACCGAACACCGAACATGTATATAGATAGACGAGGAAGATTGTTTGATTTAAACATTGGAGGGAACTGCTGAAAGGAATTCATTCTATTTAGATTATGCCAAATTTCAATATGAATTTTTAATTTCCCAAATCTGAATGCTAATGTAGAAGAATTAGATTGTGGCTTCTGTCAAAGTTCTTGCATGTGCTTCAATACATCAAATTTCTTTATCAAACATTTTTCTCTGACTTCAACAATAAGCTATCCGCGGAAGATGACACAAACATGGGGATAAGATGCCAGAACCTAACTTAAAAGCAGGTATGTATAGATTGTTTTGTTACAGTGAGCTTGATGTTTAAAAATTTTTTAAGATATTTCTATGGTTCCACTTATGTATTTATCTTTTTCTTTAATTTTAATTCATGTTGATATTTCAGAGCTTGATGGTGACATCAATCAAAAGTCCAGATCCTTCAATACCTCAAATTTCTTTATCAGATGCTTATCTATTCAACTTAAACATTGAATCATCTACAGAGGTTGATGCACATATGGAAATAGGTATATTAGTATCATCTGATCTATTTTATTCAATTTCTTACTATTTATTTATTTTTCTTTATTTAACTTCTTATGTTCCAGTCAAAAGTGTAGGACTAACTCAAGCACCAAGAAACTACTATGCAAGGAATGAAAATTTGTGCAATGTTGAAAGAAGGTTCACACATGAGACTCTTGGAGAAAAGTTTCGATGGAAAATTGAAAAAAAAGAAAAAATGGATGACGTCTAAGAGTGTGTGAACCAACATGGTGGCATCATAGTTATTGATATCTATTTGTATTGATCAACGTATTTGGAAACAACTAGAAAATAAGGGTGCACATGCTAATGTGTCACATAAAATGACAAGAAATCGTGGTTGCAAGAGAATTGGACTTGATTTTTGCTAGAGTTTGTGAGATTCCTTTGCATCAAAGGACAGCTATTAGCTCTTTAGCATGTGCATTGAACATGGGCAGAACCATTTTCAAGCATTTGAAGTCAAGAGTCATATAAGGCATTCAAATGCTATCAAACATTTTTTAAAGGAAGAGAACAAAAGAGCTAGATTGCAATTTTGCATATCAATGCTTGATAGTGCTAGTATACCACATGATCCAATTTTCTTGGCCATGCATAATATTATTCATATTGATGATAAGTGGTTCTCTATAACCAAAAAGTTTGAGAATTACTATTTGCTACACGATAAAGAAGATTCAATATTCACTTATAAAAGCAAAAATTTATTGGAAGAGTTTTTAGCTGCTATAGCTTGTCCAAGGTTTGATGAACAAGGAACTCTTCTCTAGGAAAACAATTGGTGTATTTCCTTTTATCACACAAGAGCCAACTAGAAGAATCAGTGTTAATGGAGTTGAAGGCACACTAGAGACTAAACCAATAACTTCAATTAAAAAAGAAGTTGTAAGGAGATACTTGATTAATAAAGTCTTACTTGCCATCAAGTCAAATGGCCAAGAGAGTAAATAGGCTATTCAATATTTATTTAACAAGACAACACAAGAACACACATTGATTGTGATAATGATAATTTTGTTGGGTAGCTTCACAAAGTGGATTTGATATTCATTTGATGTGTCAACTGGCAAACTCTCTAGATTTAAATGTTTTAGATCTTGGGTTGTTTTAATCCTTACAATATAAGGAGTCACCTAAATCTATTGATGAGCTTGTGAATGTGGTTGAGAAGTCATTTGAAACATTTTCAGTAGTGAAGCCAAATTGTATATTTTTAACTTTGCAATTATGTATTATTGAAATCATGAGAGAAAGAGGTTCCCACAACTTCAAGATTTCACAAATGAAGAAAGCAATGTTAGAAAGTAAAGCAGAGCTACCTATGCAATTGAAATGTAACCCTGCATTGGTGTAAGATGTTCTTCATTATTTAGATAATTAAGTGTTAATTTTACTATTTGTTGTCCCATTACTTTCCTTTTCACGTCCACTATGATCATTGTGTTAATTTTTTTTATACCTAGATGCCTATTAGTATATCACCTTGAAAAACTATGATAAACTGTATACATATAATTCTAAAGAATGAAAAGAATATAAAACCATGATAAAAAATTATAAAACTATTCAATATGATTCCTATATGCATATATTTTACAAAAAGCAGCTTAATCGATATACATATATATCATTTGTAAGATCATCCACTTCAATTTTTTTTTCAAAATAGATAAGACAAAAAAAGGATATATCATTTGTGAATAATTATCAATACATATGTATATATATATATATATATATCAAATTTCTAATAAAATTTTCGGAGATAAATTTTTAACATGTTCTTTACCACATCTTTGATTTCTTTGTCTTCTAAAGCTTCATCATCTTCACTGGGAAATTCATTCAAATCAAAACCATGCATGTTACGTACTGCTACTAGGGTTATAGTGAAGGAGTTTTCCTTCATAGCAGGAACATTGGATTAGTATTGTTAGTATAATTATATTTTAGGTATTAGTTCATATTGGACTATTTCTTAGAAAATAATTGTATATTTTATTTGCTAGAACAAAATAATTGCATATTAGGTATTAATTTATCTTAGATTTTTCTGAGAAAATAATTGTATCTTACTATATATCAATGAGACTTCTGGTACTAAATTAATACTTTTCATATTAGATTTTAAACATTTTTTGATTATATATTTTCAACACTCTCACAAAACTAGTTTGTCAAAATGCTTAATTTTTTTTTATTTCTCATGGAATTTCTCATGGATATTTCCATGAGACATTTCCCACAAAACAAAATTCATGAGAAGTTCTCATAGAAATGGGTTCGTGAGAAAGTTTTTAGGAGAAAAGTTCTATGAGAAATTTCTTATGGAAAATCTTTTGTGAGAATGTTCTCACATACTAATACGTTTCCATCAGAATTGTGCAAAAACCTTGTGAGAACAGTTTCTCAAGGCGAAATTAAATTCTATGAGAAACATAATTTTCCACAGTTGATTTTCTCACACTTCAGTTTTTTTTTTCAAATTTCATGAGAAAGCATTTTCTCACAGATTTTTGCCCTTTTTCTCATAGATTTTGGCTATGAGAAAATGGTCTTTTTGGTATAGTGATGATCTACAAGAGCATCTAAAATATATATCGATTGGTGATCTCTTCTCTGACAAAGGTGTGGAATCTATGTAGTCTTCATCATCTTCCTGTGCATCCATGTAATATTCAAGTCTCTCCAAATCCATAGTACCTTCTTTTTCTTTTTCCCTAATTGTACAGACTCTTGAGGTCTTTCTGTCTCCATAAAATCTTCAATGTTCTCTATTCTTGAAAGTGTGCAATTGCTTGTGTTTGAAACAAAAGAAGAAAAAAACTGTTGTGACAGATGGTATGAAGATAGTTAATAAGGAATTAGTAGTGAGGTACTCCCTCCATAAAATCTATGTTTTCCATTCTTGAAAATATGAAAGGCACTTTTTCCACTAGTATTAGCAAGGCAGGTTTAGTTAATTCTCAATTGTCAACTAGCAAAACAAGGAAAAATTTTTAATTCACTATTGGAAATTTAAAACATCATTCATATTGGTGTTAGTTTGGCTCGACACCCAAGAGAGGTGAATTGAGTGTTACAAATTTTTTATCTTTATGAAGAATTACCCAAAATCATAATGAGAAGCACAAAAATCAGGATTATAACATCCTAAAACTCTTAGACCAAACTAGATGCAAACATGCAAAGACTTAACAAAAGGAGACTCAACAACAGGGCAGCGTGGCACCGTGACATGTTTCTAGACAAAAAGAATGAAGACCAAATAACATGGTTTCACGGCCATAAAATAGAGACAATAAGATCTATACACCCATAGGCATAGGTAAGATACATTTACTACACATTAAGCCACAAACACTATCATAAGCCTAAATTCAGAATAACCATCAATCCATAAAGTATAAGGAAGTCTAAACATGATATACATCATGTTACACATAGTTACTACAGTTGGCACTTTACTGAAGAAAGCACCAAAAGACAAGAAGAGAGAGGTCATAGCCCCAAAACCCATTGATATACTCTCAATCCTCCAAAAAGCTAAGCCTTCTTAGCCTTTTCCTTGCTAATATTGGATCCTTCACTTGACATTATTAACCATAGGGTGAGACATGCATCTCAGCAACTAAGTATATAATAACATATACAAAACATGGTTCCAAAAAAATATCTAAATGCAAATGCTTATGATGAACACAATATACATGATATGCAGACACAATTCTCATCAATATACGACTAGAACCATGAGCTAGTTACCATGACAAGGTAATCTCAACTAGTGGCCACCTTCCAATGACCTGTAACAGCTGACTCCGGAGTCACCACCAAATTCTCCTCCTAATAGTCATGACCTGGCCAAAAGCCACTACACTAAATGTTGGGTCATGACTCTGCTTCCCTTGAACCACTCGAATTTGTAGCTATTTAAAGAAGGTACACCCCAGTCCACAACCATCGGAGTCTTTCAACCAAAGGATGACTATTTAGTGACTAAGATAACACTGTCGCATCACTTGAACATAATGCCTCGTGTCGGATTGGCATACCACGTGATATTCAGAGCATTATCACCTAATAACATCATGCCTCAATAGTGTACAACTAGTGACAATGCCCAATGCATGCTAACATGCCAACACCTATAATCCTTTACCATGCCATCATACCATATGTTCATATTAGTTGAGTTGGAATACCCAAGAGAGGGGTGAATTGGGCTATGAAAATTTCTTTAACACAAAAGCAATATAACAATACCAAAAACTAGATTGAAAAATAGAGCAAGATTTTGAATGTAAAAAGGAAGGGTTAGAGAGAATCAAATGCAGAAATTTATCCTAGTTTAGCCCTTCCACTTAGCCTACGTCTAGTTCTCAAACTATCACTTGAAATTTATCTATTATGTTTGTAAGATTCAAGTGGATTCTTGCAGAAACTGTACTACAAATGATAGAGAGCATGAAGAGCACCTTAATTTACAAGTTTCAGATCCAAGTCCAAGAGAAACCTGTTGGAGTAGAATATTAAAAGATCATGAGCTTCACTAATAGAGCATGTAACTTATGATTAATGGGCTTAATTATTGTTAATTTTATTTTTATTAATTATGGATTGAACTTTGTTAATTAATAAAAGCCCAATTAGTTAGTTAGTATGGGCTGAACTTTGCATAAGGTTTTTGATCCTAGAGATTGGTTGCAAAAGCTCAAAGTATGACTTAATGTGACATCGAAATTGCAATCAAGGAAGAATGTTATTCTTCAAATTCATGTAAGGAATAAAGTGAAGATGCATCAATCAAGTTTGAAAGGTAAGTATACTCCTTATGATATATTTGATGCCTATAATTGTCGCCTTTCTTTTCATGTAGGTTATGGAGATTGGAGGACGAATCCTTTCAAGAAGGGAGGAAATGATAGAGGATGCCTTAGGCATAGTTCAAAAGGAGAGCTTGGACAAATTCAAGAGTATGACAAGAAAGCTTTATCACTTGGAACTTTTTTTACACATGTTAGAGCCCAATTATTTGAGTAAGTTTGTAGCCCAATTAAAGCTAGAGAGCATGAAGAGCACCTCACTTTTACAAATTTCATATCCAAGCCTAAGAGGGCCCATTGGGGAAGATTATTAAAAGATCATGTGCTTAACTAAAAGAGCATGTGACTTAGGATTAATGAGCTTAATTATTATTAATTTCATTTATATTAATTATTGGATGAATGCTATTAATTAATAAAGTCTAATTAGTTAGTTAGTGGTTTTTTTAATAGCCTATTTTGTAAAAAAAACATGTCATGTGCCAAACATGTGATTTCATTAGTGTGATGACATGTTTATAAGGGCTTAGGTATTATTTTTATTTTCTTCTGAATTTTTGTTATTTATTTTTGGGGCTTTATTTTACAAGTGTCTTAGGTCCAATAAGAGTGTTATTTGAGCCCAAAACCTTCTAATTCCATTAGGATTACTTGAGCCCAAATTAATTAGATTTCCTAGACTCATTAGGTTATATTTTACCTTGCCTATTTAAAACTTTCTTTTATGTACATTTTTCAGATTTGGATGAATAAAGTTTCAAACTTTGTGAATTTCTCATGTGTTCTTTGAGTGTTAGAGTGAAACCATGACTTATTAAGGATTGGTCAATCCTTGTGGTGTTACTGGAGCTAGGGCTCAAGAGATCAGTTCTTGAGGGGCCTAGGGAAAACATCTTTCTTTTGTTTCTAATTGTTTTCCTTATGTTTACCGTTTATGCATTTTTTATCATTCGTCTTTGCTGTTCAGTTTGTAGCATCTCTTGTTTACAGTATTTCATGTTGGGAATTTCAGCACACACGCAGTGAAAAACTATCATGAAATTCTCTCTCATGGATCCATCAATGTTATTTAGATTGAGATGTAGAAAAGCATTTACCTTCGGTGCATCCCTTGGTGTTCTTTTTTGTTTCGTCAGACCCCAGGAACTAACGCGACTGGTCAGCTCCCTCTACCGGTATCCACACGAAAGGTGAGTCCAACTTGAATGGTGTGCTAGCACCTCTATTTGTGAACGTCCGTATGTCCATTCAGTTTTTGCTGTTTGTCCATACATCCTCGTTGCTCATCCGTACATCCCCGCTATTCAACTATACAACCCACTATCTGTTAGTACAATCTCACTATTTGTCCGTACAGTCTCGCTGTTCATTCGTACAGCCTAATGTTTGTTCATATAGCCCCTTTGTTTGTCTGTACAGCCTACTGTCTATCCGTACAATCCCGTTGTCTGTCCATACAGTCCTGCTGTTCATCTGTACAGCCTTGCTGCTCATTCATACAACTCGCTGTCAATCCATACAGTCTTACTGTTTGTCTGTATAGTCCTGCTCTCTAAGTATACGGCCGCCCTCTCTTTGGAGTGATTCGAATTGTATATTGATTCTGTACCCTAATATATATCAATATATATATAGGATTTGATATTTGTTTAATTTAAATCAATAATTTAAACTAAATTAAATATTAATTAAATAGATTAGTTTGAATTTAAATCTATCTAATAAATTAAATTTAAAATAACTATCTAATCTATATCCATAATCAAATTTAGATTTAATTTATCATATAAATCAAATTTAGATTATTAGTTTGAATTCAAATTTAGAATCCAATCTAAATCAAATTTAGATTATGACATTAGTTTAAATTTAAATCTACCATATAGAATTAAATTTAAAACTAATTCATTTAAAATAATTTGAACAATATATATATTTTGATATAATATATATCAAATATATATAATATATCAAACACATATATATTTCAAATTTTATAATATATATGTATAATTCAATCATCCTAAATTGAACATTAAATTCATTGAATTCAGACACATTTTAGATTCAATGAATCTTGAGATTCTAGCTCGAGTTGGCCCATTTTTGTATGTGACTTTGTAGGCTCATATGATGTTGGCAGTGAGTTAATAACACTATTGGACCCACAAGTCACAAGTGGCCTCTAGCAAGACATTGTGACTACCCAAATCATATGATATTGGTGATCCAATGTAACCTATCATATAACCTGATCACATCCCTTTTGTCTCATGATATATAGGTCAAGTATGAGGCATGGAAACGTCATCCTCATTTTACTCGACCATCACTTTTTTGATATGCGAGCAGATTGACAGAACAAATGAAAACTCTTCCATTCGAACACGGCCATGCATTTCTCAGTTTGTGAACTAACACGACTGGTCAGCTCCCTCTACCGGTATCCACACGAAAGGTGAGTCCAACTTGAATGGTGTGCTAGCACCTCTATTTGTGAACGTCCATATGTCCATTCAATTTTTGCTGTTTGTCCATACATCCTCGTTGCTCATCCGTACATCCCCGCTATTCAACTATACAACCCACTATCTATTAGTACAATCTCACTATTTGTCCGTACAGTCTCGCTGTTCATCCGTACAGCCTAATGTTTGTTCATATAGCCCCTTTGTTTGTCTGTACAGCCTACTGTCTATCCGTACAATCCCGTTGTCTGTCCATACAGTCCTGCTGTTCATCTGTACAGCCTTGCTGCTCATTCATACAACTCGCTGTCAGTCCATACAGTCTTACTGTTTGTCTGTATAGTCCTGCTCTCTAAGTATACGGCCGCCCTCTCTTTGGAGTGATTCGAATTGTATATTGATTCTGTACCCTAATATATATCAATATATATAGGATTTGATATTTGTTTAATTTAAATCAATAATTTAAACTAAATTAAATATTAATTAAATAGATTAGTTTGAATTTAAATCTATCTAATAAATTAAATTTAAAATAACTATCTAATCTATATCCATAATCAAATTTAGATTTAATTTATCATATAAATCAAATTTAGATTATTAGTTTGAATTCAAATTTAGAATCCAATCTAAATCAAATTTAGATTATGACATTAGTTTAAATTTAAATCTACCATATAGAATTAAATTTAAAACTAATTCATTTAAAATAATTTGAACAATATATATATTTTGATATAATATATATCAAATATATATAATATATCAAACAAATATATTTCAAATTTTATAATATATATGTATAATTCAATCATCCTAAATTGAACATTAAATTCATTGAATTCAGACACATTTTAGATTCAATGAATCTTGAGATTCTAGCTCGAGTTGGCCCATTTTTGTATGTGACTTTGTAGGCTCATATGATGTTGGCAGTGAGTTAATAACACTATTGGACCCACAAGTCACAAGTGGCCTCTAGCAAGACATTGTGACTACCCAAATCATATAATATTGGTGATCCAATGTAACCTATCATATAACCTGATCACATCCCTTTTGTCTCATGATATATTGGTCAAGTATGAGGCATGGAAACGTCATCCTCATTTTACTCGACCATCACTTTTTTGATATGCGAGCAGATTGACAGAACAAATGAAAACTTTTCCATTCGAACACGGCCATGCATTTCTCAGTCTTACTCATTGAGGGGCCCATATATATCTCTCCATTAATTAGCGGGACAAATTCCATCTTAATCATTCATCTTCCTCTACACGAGTTCCACTATATCCGATCATAGCCTTTATGATCTCCTAATTAAAAGTAACTTTTGATTATACCAAAGTATAGTATTCCCCATGTAGGAAGCCATGATAATCTTAGGTCTGAGGGCTTAGTGACATGGTTATGTATGAGATATGCTTATGACTTGATCCATGCAGCTATCTCATGACAGGTCGATCTAGCGCCTATTCTCTAGTAGGAGCTTATAATTTTGATTTGTATCTTTATACATAATTATCAATCAAAATCATATTGGCCTTAGTTCATCATTGTTCTCATAAAGATGATTGACTAGGGACATTTAGGATAAAATAATCTATCTAAGGATATTATTATAAAGAAAACATGCAAACAATATAATAATGTAAGAAAAACACCTTCTTTTTTCATAATGAAGAACAATATTCATAATACAATGATTGGCCTAGGGCATAATCTCCAACAACTCCCACTTGCACTAGGCCCAATCGTTGATGTATCTAATACCCATTGACCTAACATGATGCTCATGCTTTATTTGTGCAAGCGGCCTAGTAGGAGGATCAGCAACATTGTCATCAGTTGGTATTTTGCATATCTTTATATCACCCCTATCAATGATTTCTCTGATGTGATGATATCGACTGAGTATATGTTTGGTTCTTTGATGTGACCTAGGCTCTTTAGCCTGTGCTATTGTGCTGTTGTTGTCACAAAATAGATCTATTGGATTTAAGATGGTAGGCACCACTCCAAGCTCAGTGATGAACTTCTTAATCCAAACAGCTTTCTTTGCTATATCTGATGCTGCTAGGTATTCAACTTCTATTGTAGAATCAGCTATAGTGCTTTGCTTGGAACTCTTCCAACTAAATGTTCCATCATTCAAACAGAATAGGAATCTTGATTGTGATCTAGAATCATCTTTGTTAGATTGGAAACTTGCATCTGTGTAACCATTTACAACCAGCTCGTCTTTCAATCCTCCATGCACCAAGAATATATCCTTAGTCCTTCTTAAGTACTTCAGGATATTCTTGACAGCAGTCTAGTGATTCTCACCTGGATCTAACTGATATCTACTAGTCATGCTCAAGGCATATGAGACATCTGGTCGAGTGCACAATATGGCATATATAATAGATCTAATTGTCGAAGCATATGGAATCTTGCTCATGTGTTCTTACTCATCTCGTGAGCAAGGACACTAAGCTTTGTTGAGATTGATGCCATGAGACTTGTGTATGTAACCCCTCTTTGAGTCTTGCATACTAAACTTATGCAACACTTTGTCTATATAAGTGTATTGACTTAGGCCGATTAGCCTCTTAGATCTATTCTTATAGATCATAATCCCTAGAATATAGGTGACTTCACTTAAGTCTTTCATTAAGAAACACTTTCCTAACCAAGTCTTGACATTCTGCAAGGTAGGAATGTCATTCCTAATGAGTAGGATGTCATCAACATGAAGCACTAGAAATACAACTCTGCTTCCACTAACCTTCTTGTAAACATAAGCTTCATCAACATTTTTGATAAATCCAAACTATTTGAATGATTCATCAAAACGTTGATTCCAACTATGAGATGCTTGTTTCAATGCATAAATGGATCTCTGAAGCTTGCAAACCTTCACAGAATCTTTTGGACGTATAAAACCCTCAGGTTATGTCATGCATACATCCTCAAGCAGCTTTCCATTAAGGAATACTGTTTTAAAGTCCATCTGCCAAATCTCATAATCATAGTATGCTATAATGGCAAGAAGGATCCTAACTGACTTAATCATGGTGACTGGCAAAAAGGTTTCATCATAGTTTGTACCATGAGTTTGCTTGAATCCTTTTGCAACCAATTGTACTTTGAAGGTATGCACTTGGCCATCCATGTCGGTTTTCTTCTTAAAAACCCATTTGCACCCAATGGTTTTTATACCTTCAGGTGGATCAATCAAGGTCCATACCTGATTGTCATACATGGATTGCATCTCAGACTTCATGGCATACAACCATTTTTTAGAGTCAGATCCCATTACGGCCTCTTGATAGATGGTTAGCTCTTCTTGATCCAAGAACAACGCATCACAACTATCAGTTAAAAGAAATCCATATCTTTAAGGCTGATGTCATGTTCTATCAGACTTTCTTGGGCCTTGTGTTACTTGAGTTGGCTCATCAACTTGTTGTGAGTCTTCTTGTTCTTCTATCTCTGGCTTAATGAGATTTTATGGGTCTTGAACATCTTTGAGATTTATCTTACTCCCACTAGTTCTTTTAGAGATAAACTCTTTTTCTAGAAAGATACCATTCCAAGCAATAAACATTTTATTCTCAGTGGGATTGTAGAAGTAGTATCCCTTAGTTTCCTTGGGATACCCCACAAAAAAGCATTTTATAGATTTAGGTGCTAACTTATCTGAGACTTGTTGCTTAACATATGCCTCGCATCCCCAAATCTTGAGAAAAGACAAGCTGGGCTTCTTTCAAGTCCATATCTCATATGAGGTCATTTCAACTGCCTTAGAAGGAACACGGTTTAGTATGAATGTAGTTGTTTCTAATGCATAGCCCCAAAAGGATGGTAGAAGATCTGGTTGACTCATATAGATCGAACCATATGTAATAGGGTTCGATTCCTTCATTCAGAAACACCATTCCATGGTGGTGTTCCCAGTGGAGTTAATTGTGAAACAATTCCACAATTTCTAAGATGGTCAATAAATTCTTGACTCAAATATTCATCACCTCGATTAGATTGAAGTGCTTTAATAGATTTTCCAAGATGATTCTGTACCTCATTTTGGAAAGTTTTGAACATTTCAAAAGATTCAGATTTATGTCTCATTAGATAGATATATCCATATCTACTAAAGTCATCTATAAAAGTAATGAAGTATAAATGACCACTTCTAGCAATTGTACTTAACGGACCACATACATCTGTATGTATTTTACCAATAAGTCAATTGCCCTTTCACTATGTCCAGTAAAAGGTGCCTTAGTCATCTTTCCCAATAAACAAGATTCGCAAATGTCAAAAGATTCAAAATCAAATGAATTGAGAAGTCCATCTTGATGGAGATTTGAAATACATTTCTCATTTATGTGGCCTAGACAACAGTGCCATAGGTAGGTCAGATTCAAAATAGAGTCCTTTCTTATGTGGCTTTGCCTTCTTGGCTTCAGACTTGGGTTGCTCCTTGGATTTATTGTCCGAGCCTTTTTCCTTTCCCTTACCGTTGCCTTTCTTTTTCATTCCTTTTCCTTTCTGAACCATTAAAATGCTATTGGGTTTTTTCTTGATTTTTACTCAGCAGATTTAAGCATCACATGCAGTTCAGAAATTGATTTCTCCATGTTGTTCATATTGTAGTTCATGACAAATTGATCATAACTCTCCAAGAGTGAGTTTAAGATCAAATCTATAGCTAACTCCTGGGTTATGGGAAATCCAAGCCTTTCAAGGTGATCAATGTAGCTTTTCATCTTCAAAACATGAGAGCTAACTGATGCACCTTCAGTCATTCTGCAACAATGTAAGGTTTTCGTGGTTTCAAACCTTTCTTCCCTTGCCTATTGTTGGAACATCTCCTTGAGATGCACAATCATCTCATAAGCCTCCATATGTTCCAGATCTCTTTGAAGTTCTGGAATCATGGTGGCTAACATCAAGCATCCTACATCCACAGAGTCATTGAGATGCTTATTATAGGCATCCTTTTGGGCTCTTGGAGTATTGGCTCTAGGCTCCTCAGGAATGGGTTCATCTAGGACATATAGCTTTCTTTCCTGCTTAAGAACAATTCTCAAGTTCCTAAATCAATCAAGAAAGTTAGTCTCATTGAGTTTGTCCTTCTCAAGGACAGATCGCAATGATAGTGTAGCAGAATTACTCGTTGACATTTTCTACAACAAAATATGCAAAATTAAATTAATAATTTCCTACTAAAAATTAACCCTCATTTAGTTTAGCAGGCTAAGACTCATATTTCACTTAATAGTAAGTCCGCTTTGGCAAGATGCTTAAAATTAATTTATTTAGGTAGGTAACTTATTTACCAATTACACCATATGTAACTCTTAGATCTTTATGGGATCCTGTCATCATATGACTTGGTATGTTTGATCCCATCTAATGCCTTGAGACCCAAAACCATTTTGATAGTCTCAATTAAATCATATCATCATAAGCCTTTATGAGTATCACCATTACCCAAACTGCCTCACTAAGGTAACCTAAGTGTATCCCACTTTGGTGGATCCTACATTTAGGCGATCAAAGCCTTGACAGGTGTTCGTTAATGGATGACATTTATACTTAAAATTTAATTTGAGGGATTTGATTATGTTGTTGTTATTCATACATTTATTTATCACATGAACATATATATAATGGTGCCATCCCACACATGCATATAATCTCATCATAAAGCATAAAACAAATGTGTCATAATATGGCCCATCTAACCTATATCCTCCCAAGCCAATGAAAGGATTGTTCTAATATAACACTTATAAAAGAAACCTCAATTGAACATTTGAGGGGAGTGAGGTGAGAAGAGAATGTACATCTATAATATAGAGAGAGACATGACACGCAGGCCATATTTAAAACCACAATATCATCCTAGGGCCATATCATGCACCGTACCCATCCAATTCAAACAAATCACAACATGTATATCACAAACATCTCATCTAATGAAAAGCTGTAACCTTTGTGATTTTAGCGTTAAATTAGATTAAACATGTACAAAACATATTGAAAACCCGAATTACATACAAACGGATTTTAATCGAATCATGTCATAGCAACAACAGATTCTCGTATACATATGCAAAAACATATTTGCATTACATACAAAAATCACATGAATCTCATCATGTCATATATCAGCAGACAATGAAATTATTTAAACAAATTCACAATTGTTTCAAAAACCATATTTCACACATATATATGATGTTAGAAACCAAATGGAGGAATACGATTTTTCAAAAACATATATCACATATATGAATGATAGATTTACAATCAAATTGAAAACTAGTTTGAAAAAACAAATTGGACAAATTGAGTTTGCACACATAACACATATATGCAATTATATACTCAAGAACTCAATTTAAACAATCATTGACGTGGCTTTGGTATCACTGTTGGGAATTTCAGCATACACGTAGCAGAAAACTATCATGAAATTCCCTCCCATGGATCCGTCAATGTTGTTTAGATTGAGATGTAGAAAAGAATTTACCTTCGGTGCGTCCCTTGGTGTTCTTTTTCACTTCGTCAGACCCTAGGAACTAATGCAACTGGTCAGCTCCCTCTATCGGTATCCACACGAATGGTGAGTCTAACTCGAACGGTGTGCTAGCACCTTTATTTGTGAACGTCTGTATGTTTGTTTATTTATCATTGTTTGTCCGTACAGTCCCCTTGTTCATCTGTATATCCTGCTATTCATCTGTATAACCCACTGTCTGTCCATACAATCTCACTATTTCACTATTTATTCGTACGTCCCGCTGTTCATCCGTACAGTCCGGTGTTTATCTGTACAGTCTCGCTTTCTTTCCGTACATCCCGCTGTCTATCTGTATAGTCTCGTTGTCTGTCCATATAGTCCTGCTCTCTGAGTATACAACTGCTCTCTCTTTAGGGTGATTCAAATTGTATATTGATTATGTATCCTAATCTATATTAATATATATAGGATTTGATATTTGTTTAATTTAAATCAATAATTTAAACTAAATCAAATATTAATTAAATAGATTAGTTAGAATTTAAATCTATCTAATAGATTATATTTAAACTAATTATCTAATCTATATCTAGAATTAAATCTAGATTTAATTTATCATATAAATCAAATTTAGATTATGACATTAGTTTAAATTTAAATCTATCATATATAATTAAATTTAAAACTAATTCATTTAAAATAATTTGAACAATATATATATTGAAATAATATATATTAAATTGATATAATATATCAAACACATATATATTTCAAATTTTATAATATATATATAATTCAATCACCCTAAATTAAACAATAAATTCATTGAATTTAGACACATTTTAGATTCAATGAATATGGATATTCTAGCTCGAGTTGGCCCATTTTTGTATGTGACTCTGTAGGCCCATATGATGTTAGCAGTGAGTTAATAACACTATTGGACCCACAAGTCACAAGTGGCCTCTAGCAAGACATTGTGACTACCCAAATCATATGATATTGGTGATCCAATGTAACCTATCATATAACCTGATCACATCCCTTTTGTCTCATGATATATAGGTCAAGTATGAGGCATGGAAACGTCATCCTCATTTTACTCGACCATCACTTTTTTGATATATAAGCAGATTGACAGAATAAATGGAAACTCTTCCATTCGAACACGGCCATGCATTTCTCAGTCTCATTCATCGAGGGGCCCAGATATATCTCTCTATTAATTAGCGGGATAAATTCCATCTTGATCACTCATCTTCCTCTACACGAGTTCTGCTATATCCGATCATAGCCTTTATGATCTCCTAATTAAAAGTAACTTTTGACTATGCCAAAGTATAGTGTTTCCCATGTGGGAAGCCATGATGATCTTAGGTATGAGAGCTTAGTGACATGGCTATATATAAGATATGCTTATGACTTGATCAATGTAGCTATCTCATGACGGGTCGATCCAATGCCTATTCTCTAATAGGAGATTATGATTTTGATTTGTATCTTCATACATAATTATCAATCAAAATCATATTGGCCTTAGTTCATCATTGTTCCCACAAAGATGATTGACTAGGGACATTTAGGATAAAATAATTTATCCAAGGATATTATGATAAAGAAAACATGCAAACAATATAATAATGTAAGAAAAACACCTTTTTCATAATGAAGAATAATGTTCATAATACAATGATTGGCCTAGGGCACAATCTTTAACATTTCGGGTGTCTAACACATCAAAATGGGTTCTTTGGACCGATTCCATAAGGGTTCACCTATCAACAAAGCTTTGCTCAAACTAGAGCAACAATTCTCACTTCTCATACCCTTACACAGTGTGCTATAGATCCCTTAGTGTCTCCCACACCAAGACACAACTACCCAATAAGGAATAAAGAGTTTACAATTCAAGAAATCTCTTAAAGATTTGATGAAAATAATGAAACTTAGACTCTGTTATATAGAGGTAGGTGAGGGTTTTAATTGCTCAAGAATTAGAGAGGCAGCAATTTAGCACTTATAATCTTAATTTCATTACCTACCAGTTATAATGTGATTCTATTTATAGATTTCGAAGCTTATTTAGCTGTTAGAAACAAATTATAGCCATTACTCAAAGAACATTTAATGCACTTTGTTAGAACTTGAACGTTTAAGATGAACATCATGAATGTTTAAGCTAGTTGGCTATATTAGGTTTCTAAGATATAGAGCCTCAACGAACATTCAAGAGTCTCTTCTTGATTATTTATTGTGTTGTCTCAAGATGGCTAGTAGGAAGTCCATACACGATGCAATATCAAGATATATAACTTGAATGTTTAAGAGCTTCATAGGTGCAAAACCTAGAAACTAGAATGATTAAGTAAAACATCATGATCATTCAAGATATGTAGATAGAAAAACACAGATACTCAAAGCAATACTTGAATGTTTAAGAGAATCAATCTTAAACCATCATCGTGTGAACAACAAATGAAGATGGGACTTGTGAGACACAATAAATGTTCAAGTTGAATTGCTTGATCATTCAAGAGTGTTTTAGAAGTGACACTCCATTCTGCCTGTCACCTTGAACATTTAAGAGATACAATATGATTGTTTGAGCTTCAACATAGAACTTCCACATATTGATCAACAAACCTAAATACATTTAAGAAGATAACCATGAATGTTCAAGCTATCACTAGCGAGAGAGATCATGAGAAATCCATAAACTTAAATGTTTAAGCTAATTCCCATGAACGTTTAAGAATGAGAAAAGTTTCAAAAATTTTTGAAAAACATGGACTCTCTTTTGATCTAGTGAGAAAACAAGTTAAGACATAATTGAACAAAATTAGAGCATTCATAACTAAACACCTTACAAAGATCCTAAGAGAATAATAAAAGAATAACTTAAAACACAAATCTTGGTCTTCTCTTGATCAGTTTAGCTTCTTGCATCGTGAAAATTGCTTTTCTTTTCTCCTCTTGTTTTGTGATTATCAAAATGCACAAATACTTCAACATTTCCCCCCTTTTTTATGATGACATAACACGTCAACAAATTCACTAATACTAGGGATTACTTGTGAAAGCTCTTCCTCAATTTAAGAATGGATAAATAAATTGAAAGAAAAGAACATAGAAGAGAATGCAGAAACTTCATTTTATAGATGAACAAGATATTACATACAAGAATAGCATAGATTCCTAAACATGGATACCTAAAGAACAAGTAACTATTATCCTATATCCTATTCCCCCTTTTTGCCATTGGTAACCCATGTAGTGAGAGTATCAATTTAATAACTAAGCTAACTACTATGTAGTATAGCAGCCAACTTAGGCCTTATTCACAAAGGAAGAATGAGTGGAAGTGATTAAGGAAGTTTCAGGAATGTTTATCTAAAAATGCAATGAATTCTATGTTAGATGCAATGCAAGTTTATGGGATTTTTAGTTCAATTTTGGGTAAAAGAAAATTTGAAATTTAAACAAAAATGAAACTAGAACAATTAACAAAAGAAATGAATGATTTGAAGGTTAGGAAGTGATAGGAAAAGAATTCAAATGCAATGTCAATCAAGTGTGCTGCTCTCCAATATTGATACAGAATTTTGTCAATCATAAGAGCTTAATTGATTCTACAAGGGATTTTGTAAGAAAATTGATTTAACAAAGAAAATTCATTAAGCTAATTCAATTATCTTTCAACCAAAGTGTAAGAAATTGGCTATTAGGCATATTAATTCCTCTTGAACATTTATTCAAACACTTGGTAAGCATATTACTTTATTAAATCCTAAATTGTGCAAAATTGGATTTCCTTTTATTCCATTGTTATATATTGATCATTGATCTTTATAGCCTAAAACTAATGTCAACCAATCATATATCTTATCTAAAATAACAATTTAACCATCCTAATCCACTAACCATACATTTAAGATAGTTAAATTACCATTGAAGACAAGATAATGCTAGCTGAAAATTATGTATGGACTTAGCAACAAAAATACCAATCCGATTACATTAAGATAAACTCTCTCAAAAGGAATTGACTAAATTCAATCCAATGTCCAGCAACTAAATCAATTCCAAACTATAATCCTAGCATAAAGATTTAGTCCAAAAATCAAAAGTAAAATCAATCTAGCTAAGAAAATAGGAAGAGAGTGAGAAAATCCCTTTTGTAGTCAATGAAACCAATGGTCCTTGTAACACCTTAATTTAGACTCATTTTCCCATGTTCTAAACCATTATAGAGTCCATCCATATATGATTAGAAGCTTGAATCAAACAAAAACTAAAAACAGATTTTTCAATAATTGGGATACTATTTATTTGGTATTTTCCATTTTACCAACTGAATTTTGAAAGTTCATAACTAATTCTAGAAAAATTGTATGCTAATGATTCAAGTCTTTGAAAATAGCTTAAATTATTATCTACATAAGAAAAACAAGAAATAGAACATTGGCTGGGCCAATTCATACAATTTAATCCACAAAAATTACTATACATTTAGTCATTTTTCAATTTAGGATTTTAGCCATAACTTTGAAAATTTATATCTCATCTTATCCTAAGCCAAATCATACATTATTTATGTCATTGGAAAGCCTTATATATCTACTCTTCAGCCATATTTTTCTTGTACATTTATTATACTTGAACAGGGCATGCCATCAACCTAAACTATTAAGGGTCAGAACTTAACTTTAACTAGTGCAGTTTTAGGAGAATTTGTATATTTCTTTCTCTATAGCTCTAATGCTTTCAAACTAGTGGCATACATTTCCTACGACATAGGGCTTTCAACACATGCAAACTACTGAATTTTTAGAGTTTGGTACGATTTTATATTACCTTTTAAAATGAATGGTACTTACAGTGAAAATTCCAGTATTCACACCACTATCTAGTTATAACCCTCAAATTCTAAAATTCACCATAAATTGTGTACTTATCCAATTTAGGTGTTCTTTATATCTATAAAAAGCTTGTTCCATCTACTTTTAGAATATATATGTCACCAGAACTAATTGCCCTATTTCAAATAGAGTACTTCTATTCTAACTACTGTTAGTCATCTTGGACAAAATTATGCCATAGCTTAAACAATCAAACTTCATAACATAATACATCATCATTCAATGCTTCAACTTCAAGCATAACATCATGTAAGAATCATAGAATCATAGAATCATAATCACACTAAATTACAATTCACAACATATTACATGATTTTATACAAATGACCAAAATAATACATAAAAATTGGCTCAATTTGCTTAATAATCATGCTCCTCCTCAATCCTCTTAGTTTTGGCTTGATCTTTGACCCTATCATGGTTAGTCATTTGGACGGTGAGAGTCAAAGAATCTCAGTAGCAATTACTCATACATACCACCATATTATGACATTTAACATGAAAACATCAAAGAATCACTAATCAATTACATTTGCATATTTAAGTCATATGATTTCATAAAAATTTCGGTAGAGTTTTGTTTTGTAAAATGGACATCCCATGGTCTCTATACCCCTCATTCAACTCAACCAACATCATAAAAACATCACCAAGCATCAATGCAATTATGTGACAAAGCATAAAACTTAGAGAAAACAAGTATGATAACATAGTGCAAGTAAAGAGATAAAGCTATCTTCTTGAATTCCTTTGCCTTCCATACTTTGTGCATCCTTTCCTTAGCCTTCCACAACTTCCTTGGACCTATATACATCACCAATTAGGCACATAGTCACTGGTTTTTTATCTTACATCACAAAGGGCTCACTAAACCCTTGACTTTTCACTTTGCAATCCTTTTAGTTTTTCCTTACATCAATACTTGTTCTTAAGGTTTTGGACCAAGGGGAATCCATTTTTGGCATCAAAATCATGAAATTACCACTCTCTCATAGAATTTTACACTAGCCAAAATCAGGGTTCCAAGGAAAAGAAGTGATTTTTCATGCACTTGTTTCCAAACTTTCTCTAACATGTTTTTGTTGCAATTTCTCACGCTTTCTTTCAAATTTAGTGCATGAAAACACACTTCTTTTCACTTCTCTTGCTTAGGCTAGAACTGAACTTGAGTAGGAGGTGAAGAGAACTCCATGGATCCATGCTAAAGAACTCAAGAAATTAGCTTGAAATGGTAGAAAGTCTTACCTCTACCTTTATTTCCAGGTCTTCAAGCTTGCCTTCTCCTTCTGTCTTCACTCTTTCTCTATGTGCTCTCTTTGTGTCTTGGCTAAAATTTGCAGCTGCTTCTGTCTCCTTTTTGTGTGTAGCTTGCACATCCAAATATGAGAGGAAACTAAGGATAATATCTTGCCAAATCACCTTGGTTAAGTGACTAAACCCTTGGTTAGAAAAAGCAAATACTTCCTCCTTAAGTTGTCTTAAAAAAATGTTAAATTTCTTTATCCCATGTGCAGCAAGGAAGTCACATATGCGGCACTCATTTGCCCAAGAAGAAAGAGATGTAATAGCAAAATTAATCATGGTTTATTTTGCTTTATCCTTGGTTACTTTTCCCAAATACTTCTTTGAGAAGTATTCTTAAAAAACCAATTAAATAGTCCAATTTCACCTTTATGATGCAGCTGCCACATCCAAAAATGAGAGGAGAGAAGAGAATTATCTCACTTAATTAGCTTAATCATGGTTTAGCTTAATTAACTTTGATTAATCTTAACTTGAGTTGCTTTAATGAAATATCCTCAAAAAAGTCAATTAAATAATTTCCATCCTTGTCCCAAGTAGTAGCAAGCATGCCATCTTTGGACATTATTGTCTGAATATTGCTCTATAATTTTTATCGGTCCAAAATAACCTTTACTGATAGATTTTACTCATATTGCTTAACTACTTTTGTTGTCATTGTCATTTAATTGGTATTAGGTTATTCTAAATTTGATTTTGGACCAAACTCTTTATCTTGTCTCAAAATATATTTGGGTGGGGTCCACATACTGTTCTTGTCCCCGTACTGCATTTTGCTGAATGTACGATTCCTTTTTTGGCATTATATTTACTTTTTCTAATCTTATTATAAATTCATACGGACTCAATTAGCTTCTAAGCAGTATTTCGTTGAGTTTGACTCATTGAGAGTTTCATTTTGCTTGGAATTTTAAAAATTTTGAAATTGCCTTGACTCAAGGCAAAATTATAATTTTTAATTCTTTCAAACCTTTTTTTGTAATTTTTTCTAGAGACTAAATTACACTAATTTCTTCCTTTTTCAAGGACAAATTTGCATGTAATTCTTTTCCTTTAGGGACAAAATGTAATTTTTTTACATTTTTTTAACCTGGGGAATGAATGTTTTGGCCTAAATCAGATAAAAAAAATAAATACTGATTCTTCCAAGTACTTCTTCATAATTTTTATCAAAGACCAATTTTTTAATAATTCTTTTTCATTAGTCTTCAAATTGGTCTATCTTTCAATCTTGACCTCTCGACTATGCAATACTTATACCATTACGCTCAACTCGAGATAGGCATTCATTCAACTTGTATATTGTATACCTTTCAACTCAATTCTGGAATTAATTCCTATTAAGGGCCTTATGAAAAATTAATTCTAATTAAGAACTAAACAAAATCCCTTCTAGGGACTACATAGGAAATTAATTCCTTTTAAGGATCGAGCATGTAACACCACCGTCTCACTTCATTTCCCATTTTATGGCATCCCATAAAAATAGCGATTTTATACTCCTCATGGCTTATTCTCTGCCTCCATTGCAGAACACCACTGAAACCTCAAGATATCATGGCCAAAATTTCATCCAAGCCAAGAGAAGAAGGAGCAAGAAGAATCAAATCCATGTAAAAGTAGAGCATCAAGGCAATTTCGGTTCCAAGTGAGATTTCTTCAAGAAATTCAAACCCTAGTTTCTTTCTTTAGCTTCTATACTTGTCCAGGTCTGGAAGCTCAAGATTAAAGTGAAATCAAGTGGAAAGAATGGAGGAGAAATGGTGAAAATGGAAGAAGAATAAAAAAAATGCCAACCAATTAAAGTTTGGTGGTGGAAATTGAGAGAAAATGAGAGGAAAGTTGGGAGAGATGGAAGAAAACAAATGGGATTTGAATTGGGAGTGTGGAGCACGAAAATAAATTTTGTCTAGGCTTGAATTGTTAGTTAGGCTGGCTTCCCAAGAGGGGGGTGAATTGGGAAGTTTGAACTTTTCTGCAAAATGTCAAAGAGGTGAAGAATGCAATATATGGAGGCAAAATAGAGTGTAAATAAATAACAGTTAAAGTAGTAGAAAAGAGAAGAAGACTCAGAAATTATCCTGGTTCGGTCTCTCCACTTGACCTACGTCCAGTCCCCAAGTCACCACTTGAGATTTTCCACTATTCAGTAAGAATTCAACGGGCTTCTTGCAAGTGCCACAGTACAATGTTAGTGCTCTATTTTCTAGAGCTCACTCAATCTCTTTCTGCACTTTCGCAAAGTGCTTTACAATCCCTTGTGATAACCCCTCACAAGAAAATCTATCTTCCAGATGAAGATTAGGTTATTTACAAAGATGAAACTCTCTTGAATAGAGTGAATATAAAAGTTGAAGTACAAGTATTGAAGTAAAAGGGTAAAAGTCTTTTTAAGAAGAAGATTTGGCAGAGTTTCAGTATATACAAAGTTTGATTCATTACCCACTACTTCAAATGATGTTATATTTATAGATTTAGGTCTCAAATGTCCGTTATAGACAAAATCTATCCGTTGGAGAAGTTATCCAACGGTTACTCTGAAAAACTATCCGTTAACCAACAGCATTTAATGCTTCTGACATACTGAAATTCAAATTTTGGTTGGTCAACAGACGAATTTCAAAGGAATTGAAGGTTAAAACTTCCAACGCTGAAATACTGAAGTTAATATGTTCATGAACTGAAATTCAAATTTTGAAACTTAGAAAATGTTTTCATGTTGTGACATACGAATTTCTAAGTGAAAAGTTTTTTCTGTTAAGTGTGAACAGTGTTTTCAATTTGCTACAGTGTCCTCGAAATTCAAATTTTGGAACCCCAAAATTTGTCTGTCCGTAGCAGGCTAAAAAGGCACAGTAATTCATTTCCTTCGAAATTTAAATTTTCAAAGAGTGAAGTTCGTCTGTCAGATAAACCTCTTTTTAGACTTCAACATTTGAATTTGTAAACACTGTCCTTCGTATGTCATCATGTCATTTCAACAGACTCACAACTTTAGCTTCTGAAATTCGAATGTCCATGTTCAAAGTTCGTCTGTCAGTGAGCAATTTTGAAACTCAACATAATCTTGATTTCACTTGAGTCTTTTGGTCATTTTTGATATCTTCATTCCAGGCTCTTGAGAGTTGATTTGGAATCATCAAAACTTCTTGATTCAACATTCTCCCCCTTTTTGATGATGACAAAATAACTTACAAACTCGATTAGTACTTGGGTTTTCTTCAACAAGCTCCCCCTCAACATATGCATTATATATATATCAAAAGATATCATAATAAACCATGTGAAGAGATTCAAAGAGCAAATCATTGCAACTTAAGAAATTTTTCAATTTAAACAAATGTTGCTTTTACAGAGACAAAATTAATCAAAGTTCTTCCAAATACACATAAGAAGTACAAAATGCAAACAGTCAAAACAGACAACAGAAACACAAACAATTAGAGCATTAAACAGCACTACAAGAGGACTCAAGCCTAAAATCTAAATAATTCTTCAAATCACTTCTTCTTTGGCTTGGTCTTCTTGCTGTATGCCTTCCCAGATGGCTTAGCAGCAAATTTTCCAGTTTGCTTATTCTTCTCCCTCTTTTTTTCATCATCAGGAAGGCCAACAAGATCAACCGGAGGAGGAATCTGAGAAACTAGAATAGCTTGAAGTGGCACAGGAGCAAAAGGGATTTCAAGTTCAACTGAGGACTCAGTGCTTGGTTCCTCATAAGAGATTTCCAGCAGCTCTTGCATTGCCTACCTGGAAAGAGCCAGTTGAGCTATCTGTTCCTCTGAAAGCCCATAAGCAGCGAGAGAAGAAGGAGCTGGATCATCAGAGCGAAACATTTCCTCAAGCCTTCTTCTTTGAGCTTGCAGAAGAGCATTGTGAGCAATAGCTTCATAATCAACAGCAGGTATAATGCTTCTCTCTTCATTGCTTGCACCCTCCTGCATAGAAGAGGTGGAAATGGCTGTCACCAGTCTTTCAACTTGCTCGAATTCTTGAGTGGAAAGAATTGAATCCTGAGTATCTTCTTGCATAGCCTCATGAGAGCTTGTTTCTTGAAGTCCTTCTTATTCCAAACCATAGTCCAAGGGTGGACCAGGACTTGGTGTCCTCATTGCACCAGCAGGCTCAGCATCATTATCATGGTCAGAAGAGGCTAGCTCGAAGGGGCTTGAAGGCTCAGGGGTTGGAGATTGAACAGGTATAGAAAACCCTGGCTGAGGTGGAGCTGATGTGGCAGGTATTGCATTTATGATATCTTCATAAGCATCAGCCACCACTTTCATGTTCTTTGCCACCTGATGTATCTGATCTTGCAGATGAGCAAACTTGGCATTTTGCTCATCTCTGATGCTAAGAATGAGTGTTGACAGGCTGTCATACAACTCAGTGACCTTGGTTGGCTTGGCACGAGAGGAGGGAGTGGCTAGAATGTGAGTAGGCTTAGATGGGGATGGAACTGGCTGAGAAGGCTGAGGTACAGATCTTACAGGGGCCTCAGAGGTGTCTTCTTGCTGTAGGGAGGCATCTGTGATGAAGAATAGATCCTCAGTTCTCCCTGCTCCCTTTCCAACCCATCTTCCTTCATCTTTCTCAATTCCCATTCTTTGCAGTTCTTCCTCCTTGAAGATCTCCGTGGGCTTTCCCTTCCTCTTCTCAAGATGCTGAATTCTGGCATATTGCAGAATTCTGGAGATGATAGCTGCATAAGGGAGTGTGGAGTCCTTCCTCTGATCCCTTGCCTTGATCATGCGTTGGAGTATGATGTGTCCCATGTTGATTAGCTTTCCATGCATGATTGCTGCCATGACATGTGCCTCTACCCTTGTTATCATATTAAAGCTGCCTCCTTTGTTGAATATGATCCTGGACACTATGTAGTGCAGGATCCTTACTTGAACACTGAGGTCTGTGGGCTTCAATACATTTATAGATGGCCAGTTTTCCTTTCTTCTGAACAATGTCCTCAGAATTGTGCTCTCCTTGTAGTTCAGAAAGGGGCCACCTTCTTCATTAGCAGTATTTGCCTCATCTATGTATCCAGAGGCAGTGGTGTCAATCATGAGGCCATCCTACCCTGGAATCTGCAATACCTCATTAAATGTCTCATTAGTGAGCCAGATGGTCCTTGATCTCAGATTGACTGCCACTTCTTCTTCTTGCTGTTGTAATTTAAGGATGCATACCAAGACTTCTCTACCTTATCATCATATCTCTCTAATACTTCCAACAGATTCTTGTATCTCATCATCCATATACCAGCATCAAAACTATTAGAGACCAATAAATCCTCCAAGTTTACACAATGTGGCTTGATTACCTTTTTGTTGGCAAACTTGGTGGAGTATTCCTCTTGAATCTGTGGAGTGCTCCATAATGGCAGTGTGGTAAGCTCGTATTCTCCAGATTCAGTGTTTGAGGATGAAGTGGGAGCAACAGGTTTAGCAGCAACAAGATTAGGGACCGAAGGTTCTGCTGTCTTCGAGGAAGAGGGTCTAGCCTTCTTTGATTCTCCCTTGGGTCTAGTTTTCTGGCATTTGGAAGGAGTTTCTTTGCTAGATTCTGCCTTTCTCTTCGGTTTTTCTCCTTCCTTCGTGGCATGTTGGGATTTTACTGAACGTTTTGGGCGAGCTTCTCCTTTGCCAGCTCCTTGATTCTTGACTCTTGCCATTTTCGCGGATGAATGTTGAAGAATGGAGCAAAGAAAGAATTTAAAGGATGCGAAAGGAAGTTTAATCGGTGGGAAATGATGGTTTTTGGTCAGAATTGAAGAGTATTTAATGAAGGATTAGAATAGACTCAGAGAGAATAGGAATAGGGTTATGTCTGTTCAAATGAAAATTGTCGGTTTTAACGTATATAACCGTCTGACAGATGAATTTTGAAGGGTCAAAATTTGAACTTCGGGCAGTTACAAGTTAAACTGTTCAGTAAAGCTTACTGACAGATGATTTTTCTTTAGAAAGTTCATCTGACAGTGGCTTGGTTCAAACAATACAAGATGAACAGACGAACTTTGTCTCAACAAAGTTCAAATTTTGAAGAATGAACATCAAGCAGTAAACAAACTACCAAACAACAGACAACAAAGTTCGAATTTTGAAGAATGAACATCAAGCAGCAAACAAACCACCAAACAACAGACAAATTAACCATACAAAACTTCATCTTTCAAAGATTCAACATTGAGGAGCATGCTTCAACAGACAGATTTTAAGTTAGAAATTCAAATTTCTATACTTAGTGAAAGTTATCCAACATTCGTATGTTAAGAGACAAACATTAGTACAATTATCATGTTGGACAGTCATAACTTTGAAATTTTGTTCTTTAAAATTTGAATTTTGAAGGATCAACAGACGAATTTCGAGGCATCACCGAGAACTGTTCCTTCTAATAATCAGGCCGAAGTTCGTCTGTTGGGTATCTGAAATTCAAATATTGACCATGCTGACTTCCTCAGAAACTTTGTTTTTCACGGAAATTCGTCTAACACATAATCAATATACGAATTTCAACTTTAAAGACTTATAGATTAGATCCAGAAACTCAGAATTTTTGTCGTTTTCTTCACTTTTTGATTGTTCCATTCCAGTGTGCTCCATTTTTCTGATTTATTGTCTATGAATCTCATGAGGAGCACCTGCAACTTAAATTAAACATACTCCGATGCTGAAGTTAGAATTAATTCAATGTTTGAAATATTTAAAAACAGAGTTGCACAAAGATTTGCTTACAGTTTATTGGGATTTACCATACCCAATTCTCTTCTGATTTTGCAATATCTGTCTTCTGATAAAGGCTTTGTGAGGATGTCAGCAACTTGATCTTCTGTGGGGATGTATTCCAATCTAATTTCTCTTTTCAGAATGTGATCCCTTATGAAGTGGTGCCTAACTTCAATATGTTTTGTCCTTGAATGCATGGCAGGATTCTTTGTGATATTGATGGCACTTTGGTTATCACACATTATTGGTATTTCTTTCAATTCAACCTCAAGATCTTCCAGTTGCTGTTTCATCCAGATGATTTGGGCACAACAGCTTCTAGCTGCAACATACTCAGCCTCTGCTGTGGATAACGCTACACTGTTCTGCTTTTTGCTAAACCATGAAACCAAGGTCCTCCAAGAAACTGACGAGTTCCACTTGTACTTTTTCTATGAGTTTTGGATCCTGCAAAGTCAGCATCAGTGTATCCTTTGAGATCTTCTCCATTGCCCTTGGGATACCAAAGACCCATCTGTGATGTTCCAATAAGATATCTGAAGATTCTTTTCACAGCAGTTGCATGGGTTTCTTTGGGACATGATTGGAACCTTGCACACATACAGACACTAGACATAATGTCAAGTCTGCTGGCTGTTAAGTACAGCAGGGATCCAATCATTCTTCTGTACTAAGTTATGTCAAACAGTTTCTCTTTTTCATCCATATCCAGTTTGGTTGCAGTAGCCATAGGTGTCCCCTTTGGCTTGGCATTTTCCATTCCAAACTTTTTCAGCAATTCCTTCAGATACTTGTATTGATTGAGGAAGATACCATCATTGCATTGTTTGATTTGCAATCCAAGGAAGAAGTTGAGTTCACCCATCATGGACATTTCGAATTCCCCCTGCATTATTTTAGAAAAATTCTTGCAAAGAGATTCATTAGTGGCACCAAATATGATATCATCAACATAGATTTGACCAATAAGTAAATCTTTATTTTCTTTCTTAGTAAATAAAGTTGTATCTACTTTTCCTCTGTTGAACTCCTTTTCAGTTAGAAAATTACTCAATCTTTCATACCATGCTCTAGGGGCTTGTTTTAAACCGTAAGGAGCTTTCTTTAGTTTATACACATGGTTAGGTTTTGTAGAATCCTCAAAACTTGGAGGTTGATCTACATAAACCTCTTCCATGATATATCCATTCAGAAAAGCACTCTTTACATCCATTTGATATAACAAGATATTTTTCATGCATGCATATGCTAATAGAATTCTAATTGCTTCTAATCTAGCTACTGGAGCAAAGGTTTCTTCAAAATCAATTCCCTCTTCTTGATTATATCCTTTAGCAACTAGTCTAGCTTTGTTTCTGATGATTGATCATGATTCATCAAGTTTATTTCTAAAAACCCATTTTGTACCTATGACAGGATGATTTTGGGGTCTAGGCACTAAATCCCAGACTTGATTTCTTTCAAACTGATTTAATTCATCCTGCATAGCTAGAATCTAGTACTCATCAGTCAAGGCTTCCTCAGTACATTTAAGTTCAATTTGTGAGATGAAAGCAAAATTAATCATTTGATCCTTTAACTGTTTTCTGGTTCTAACTCTCTTTTGAACATTCCCTATTACTTGATCAACATGATGATTCCTTTGATATCTCCAAGCTCTAGGGAGTTCTTGAGACATTTCTTCAATATTTTTATCTTCAAAATTTCTCTCCTGAATATCTTCTTCTATGTTAATAGATTCAGATATTTTTGGAGATTCAATTTTACCTTCTTCAGAGATATCTAACTTTTTAAAGTTTGAAACAAGATCATTTTCATCAGAAACATGTTTAGAAGCAGTTTCATTTTCAATAAATACTACATGCACAGATTCTTCTATTGAATTAGACCTTTTATTAAAAACTCTAAATGCCTTACTTCTACTAGAATAGCCCAGAAATATACCTTCATTAGATTTGGGATCAAACTTACCCAGATTTTCTTTCCCATTATTGTGAATGAAGCATTTGCACCCGAACACATGGAGATGTGATAGATTTGGCTTTCTTCCCTTGTATAGCTCGTATGGAGTCTTTCCAAGGATTGGTCTGATGTAGGCTCTATTTATGATGAAGCTTGCTGTATTTACTGCATCAGCCCAAAACACTTGAGATAGCTCCTTTTCATTCAACATAGCTCTAGTCATCTCTCCAATGGTTTTGTTCTTCCATTCTACTACTCCATTCTGTTGAGGAGTTCTTGGAGCTGAGAAGTTGTGATCAATTCCATGCTCATTGCAGTACTCCAGAAGGTATGAGTTTTCAAACTCTCCTCCATGATCTGACCTGATTGACAAAATAGAAATACCTTTCTCATTTTGGACTTTCTTAGCTAAGGTTACAAATGCATCAAAGGTATCACTTTTAGAGGAAAGAAATAATGTCCATGTAAATCTAGAATAATCAACTACAATGACAAGTACATACAGATTTCCACCAATGCTTTTTACTCTAGATGGACCAATTAAGTCCATATGCAGTAGTTCACGTGGTCTAGTTATGGTGACTACATTTTTGGATTTAAAAGAAGATTTTGTTTGTTTTTCTTTTAAGCATGCATCACATTCTTTATCCTTTTCAAAAGCAATTTTTGGCAGGCCAGTGACTAGCTCATTTTTAACCAATTTTGAAAGCTGATTCATGTTAACATGAGCTAATCTTCTATGCCATAGCCAACTATCATTGTCCTGACTAATTAAACAAACAGAATCTAAGGGAGGAAGTTCATCAAGATCAATAGTATAGCAGTTACCATCTCTTTGAGCTTTGAGGATTACTTTGTGATCACTTTTTCTGATGACCAGGCAAAACTTTGAGTCAAACAGCACCCAATTTCCTTTGTCACATGTTTGGCTCACACTCAGCAGATTGTGGTTGAGGCCTATCACAAACAGCACCTCTTTAATGGATGTTTCAGGATTCTTGCCCACAATGCCAATGCCAAGTATTCTGCCATACTGATCACCTCCAAAGGTCACCTTTCCTTCTTTCTTGTCTTTGAGGGTGATGAACTTCTCCTTGTCACCGGTCATGTGGCTTGAGCAGGCACTGTCCATATACCATTTGTTGCTCCTTTTAGCTTTGAGACAAACTTGTAAAATAGGGTTCAAGTTTTCCTTTTAGGTACCCAAATTTGCTTGGGTCCTTTTCTGTCAGTAGTCTTTTCCCTAGATACAGATGTACCTTTGGGAACCCATTTAACAGTTTTGTTTAGTCCATTTTTCTTCAAAGTACAAGAGCTAGAAATATGCCCCTTTTTGTTACAGAAGTTACTGGTGGTAAAGGGACTGCTAGATTGAGAGGCAGGAAGAAAACAATGCAGATAATATTTTTGTTTTGCATGCCTTAGTTGATTATATGATTCAATGTGAGGTGACATATGATCTTTACTTTTATTTCCATTAGCATGCACAAAATGTCTCATGTATACATTCTGATTCTTTTTCTTAATCTTTTCCTTAACAGCACATGGATCGTAGCTAAGTCCAGCTTTTCCTTGTGATATTCTTTGGCTCCCCATTAAAGCAAATGACATATCTTTTCCTCTAGTAAGTCTAGGCATGCTTTTCACTAAATATTCATTGGTTTGCTTTAGATCAGTGCATGATTTACAGCAGACAGATTCAGAAATAGGTAGAGAAACAGTTTCAGAAATATTTTGTTGGGATTCTAGTTTGTTAATCTTTTTCTTAGCTACATTCAGTTCTTTAGCAACCTTAACAAACTCATCATGCAACTCATGAAATGCATCCAGTAATTCAGAATAGGAAGGTTCAGGTTCATATACCTCTTCTTCTTGATCACTGCTACATGGAATTTCAGCTTCTTCAGAGGCAAGTACCATCAGACATATGTTGGCAATTTCATCTTCTTCATCTTTTTCCTCATCTGAGCTGTTGCCCCATATTGATGAGATGTAGGCTTTCTTCTTCTTACCTTTGTCAACAGCTTTCTTTTCTTTCTCTTGCTTCTTGAGGAACTGATGTGTCCCTGCTTTTTGTACTCATAGCAAGTCACAGGCTCTTTTTGTTCCCTCTTGCTATCTCCAGTAGCTCCTTTCCTGAAGATTTTCTTGTTCCTCTTCTTGCTGTAGAATCTTCCCAATTTTCTAACCATTATAGCCAGAATTTCTTCATCTAGCTCCTCTCCATCGTCAGATTCTTCCTCCTTTTCTTCAGCACCTTTGAGAGCAAGGCCTTTTTTCTTTCTGTCTTATCCAGCTTCCTTAAGAACTTTCATTTTTCCCTCATATTCCTCAAGGCTGCCAAATAGAGCAGTGACAGAGGCCATTGATTCTCCTTTGGCTTCATCTATTGCTGTTACTTTGGGTTGCCATTCTAGTGGGAGAGCTCTGTGAATTTTCCTTACTTTCTCTGTTTGAGTGCACTCCTTTCCCAGGCTCTTTAGTTGATTCACAATGAGAGTGAATCTCTTTTGTAGCTCTTTTACAGTTTCTCCTTCTGCCATTCTGAAGCTCTCATATTCTCCAATGCAGGTATTCAATTTGTTTTCCCTGACTCCAGTTGTCCCTTATGAGCAATTGACAGGGTATCCCACATTTCCTTGGCAGTGGAGCATTGGGAGACTCTGTAGAATTCATCCTGATTCAAGGCACTAACCATACAATGTTTTGCTTTGAAATTCAGCAAGACTCTTCTTCTGTCCTCCTCATTCCATTCAACTTCTAGCTTTTCTGTGTGCTTTCCATCTTCTTCTAATGTCATTGGGACAAAGTCTCCCTTCTGAATGACTGACCAGATGTCTAGATCAATTGACTGGAGATAAATTTGCATCCTCATCTTCCAGTACCCATAGTGTTCTCCACTGAAGCCAGGTGGTCTATTTGTGTTATTTCCTTCTGGTAAGATACTCTCTCCAAAGCCAGCCATTGTAATTCCCGGACTGTGAGATCCTTTGATTGGGAATCCGGACTTTAATACCACTTGTTAGTTAGGCTGGCTTCCCAAAAGGGGGGTGAATTGGGAAGTTTGAACTTTTCTGCAAAATGTCAAAGTGGTGAAGAATGCAATATATGGAGGCAAAACAGAGTGTAAATAAATAACAGTAAAAGTAGCAGAAAAAAGAAGAAGACTCAGAAATTTATCCTGGTTCGGTCTCTCCACTTGACCTACGTCCAGTCCCCAAGTCACTACTTGAGATTTTCTACTATTCAGCAATAATTCAACGGGCTTCTTGCAAGTGCCATAGTACAACGTTAGTGCTCTGTTTTCTAGAGCTCACTCAATCTCTTTCTACACTTTCATAAAGTGCTTTACAATCCCTTGTGATAACCCCTCACAAGAAAATCTATCTTCCAGATGAAGATTAGGTTATTTACAAAGATGAAACTCTCTTGAATAGAGTGAATATAAAAGTTGAAGTACAAGTATTGAAGTAAAAGGGTAAAAGTCTTTTTGAGAAGAAGATTTAGCAAAGTTTCAGTATATACAAAGTTTGATTCATTACCCATTACTTCAAATGATGTTAGATTTATAGATTTAGGTCTCAAATGTCCGTTATAGACAAAATCTATCCGTTGGAGAAGTTATCCAACGGTTACTCTGAAAAACTATCTGTTAACCAACCGCATTTAATGCTTCTGACATACTGAAATTCAAATTTTGGTTGGTCAATAGACGAATTTCGATGGAACCGAAGGTTAAAGCTTCCAACGCTGAAAGACTGAAGTTCGTCTGTTCATGAAGTGAAATTCAAATTTTGAAATTTAGAAAATGTTTTCATGTTGTGACATACGAATTTCTAAGTGAAAAGTTTTTTCTGTTAAGTGTGAACAGTGTTTTCAATTTGCTACAGTGTCCTCGAAATTCGAATTTTGGAACCCCAAAATTTGTCTGTCCGCGGCAGGCTCAAAAGGCACAGAAGTTCATTTCTTTTGAAATTTGAATTTTCAAAGATTGAAGTTTGTCTGTCAGAGAGACCTCTTTTAAGACATACTTCAACATTCGAATTTGTAAACACTGTCCTTCGTATGTCATCATGTCATTTCAACAAACTCACAACTTTAGCTTCTGAAATTCGAATGTCCATGTTCAAAGTTCGTCTGTCAGTGAGCAATTTTGAAACTCAATATAATCTTGATTTCAGATGAACTTTGATATTGTTTCAGATGAATTTCTTCAATTTTTATAAGTTGCATTTTGTCTAAAATTCGAATGTTCAAAACTCAAAGTTCCTCTGTTGCTCAATAGCTTCTTTCAGACACTTATGAAAATTCAAATTTTGGAAAATCAAAATTCGTCTGTCAGAGAAGCATCTCTTCAGACTTATTCAGTTTTAGCTCGAAATTCGAATTTCAAAAGCCAAAGTTCGAATTTCCAACATAACAGTTCAATGTAAAATTTTCAAACTTCGTCTGTTGCTTGGTGTTTTTCAAATATTTCATAAAATTAAGTTTTTAAAACATTTTTTCATCAAATTAAAGTCTTTTGCCCATATTTAAACATAATTAAACATCCTACAACAAATCTTGCACAGATTTCTCCAGAATTTCCTCACTTGAGTCTTTTGGTCATCTTTGATATCTTCATTCTAGGCTCTTGAGAGTAGATTTGGAATCATCAAAACTTCTTGATTCAACATGAATAATCATGCCAAAGATCTCGGGTAAGTGTTTAGGGCTTTAGGAAGGGGTATGGGAGTAATTTCCATGAAAGATGCTTAGTCGGATTAATGAATGGTGACTACGATATGATGTAGCATATGTAGAGGCCTCCTTTCCTCTTGGAATTTAAGTTCTGTCTTAGGCCATTAGGTTGCCAACATATCCATGCCCAAAGACTTACCAAAAAAATGTTACATAAAATAATCAAGATGTGATATATAAAACCATGTGATATAAATGATATAAAACTTAGGTCTAAAATTATAAAATCAATTCAAACATTAATTGGTCATGAATAATCATGAAATTAATCACTAAAATTAAGGGGAAAACACTCTCTAAATGATGCAAATGAAAGTACTAAAAATCCTTAAGAAAATAGCTAGAAAATAGGCTTTCTAGGAAAGTCATCTAAAATGCCAATCTTTGAGCAAACTTGTTGAATCAAGTATTTTGATAATTTCAAACAACTAGAGCTTGGAGGGAGAATATCTAAGGAGTATAAAAGCATAGAAGTGAAGAAATCCAATGAAATACGTGTGAAGATTTAGTTGCTAGGATTTCTCATAATATGCAAGGGGTAAAAGGCTTTGATTTTTACTTAATTATATTTTCACTGTATTTAAACAAGTGTTTTCACAGTTATCCTATGTTAACATATGTTAGATTTTGAAAATAGTGACTAATAGATGAACTTTGCCTTTAATTCTGATATGTTTTGTGCAAAATTCAAACTTTTCTTGATGAAATTTGAAGTTCTAGAGTTATCATCTTTGATAGACAAATCTCAAGTTCTGAAATTTAAATTTCAAGTAAAGCATAGTTGGTAAAATGTGCAAAATTCGTCTGAAGTCTTGTCAAAATTCGAATGATACTAAAGTGCAAAAAGAGTTCATAGTCAGTCTCTTTGATAGATGAATTTTGGATTTCAAAATTTGAATTTTGAAATAGGAACTTGTGAGTCTTGTTAGAGCATGTCTCTGATAAACGAATATTGAAATGCAAAATTTGAATTTCAAAGAGCAGAACTTTTGTGCCATGTTGAGCTTGCCACTAACAGATGAACTTTGGCCTCCAAAATTCGAATTTTGAGTGCTTTGCAAAAACATAAGACAATTATTCATACTCAACAAATACACTTTAAATATGAAAATTCGTATATTTTAACATGTGATATATTTAACAAAATCAAAATTTGAATTTAACTCTTGAATAGACGAATTTTGGAAGTTCAACATTAAAGTCCTTAGCTTATAGTCTCTGTGAAATTCATCTGTTGACATCTCAAAGTTCGAATTTTAGTGTGTCAGATGCATTAAATACGATTGGTGAATGACTAGTTTTGCAAAGTAACCATTGGGTAATGTATCTAACAGCAAGATCCTGTGTCTATCGACTAATTTAGTCATAAATCTATAAATAGAATTTTATTTGAAGTTGTGGATAACGAATTTTTGCTGTGAATACTGAAAGTCTGCCACAATCTCTAGTCAAAGCCTTTTACTCTCTCACACTTCCTTTACTCCACTTCAACTATCACATTTACTCTAAATTAGAGAGCTTTTCATTCTATATAAAATATTTTCTTTATCTGGAAGAAGGATTTTTTTGTGAGGGTTTTTCACAAGAGATTTGGGAAACACTTTGTAAGAGTGCAGAGTATAGATTTGAGAGCTCTTAGAATAGAGTACAAGTTTATACTGTGGCATTATAAGGAGCCCACTAACTTCTTGCAAAATAGTGAAAAATCTCAAGTAGTGGCTTGAGGATTAGATGTAGGTCAAGTGGATTAGACCAAACCAGGATAAATTTTTGTATCCTCTCCTCCTTTACCTTGTATTTGCTTTATTCTGTCTATACTTTGTTTTCTGCAAACCTCTACTATCACTGTTCTATCATAATTTTTGCAGAAAAAATTTAAACTTTCCAATTCACCACCTCTTAAGAAGCTAACGGACCTAACAAAATTTTGACCAATCCTAGAGTGGAAGGTCTAATTACTATAGTCATATTTGGGTAACTCAAATTAATCCTAATTAAGTACTCTAGATGATAATTAGGTGATCAATCCAAGAATCATTAAGGATAATTAAATGTAATTTCAAGTGGGACTACAACTAGGAATATTTTGGGAAAGAGAAAAATGGGTGAATAGTACATGGAAATGGGTCCAACAAGGATTAAAATCTAATTACATGGGATTTTCAATGACATTAAATAGCTGATGGAATGGAAACTTTCCAGACAAATCTCACCTAAAATCACATAAAAAACCTTAATTTAATTACCTGAAAATGCCAAAACAAGTACTTAATTAGCTAATTAATGTGGAAAATGCATCGATGGAACAAATTAACAACCAGATCCATGGGATATAAAAAAATATGACAAAATACGCTTAAAACTAAAGATTTAACACATTTTTCCACATTTTGCACATAACCGGCTAAAACACAAATATGCAATAAAATACACAAAATATCCATATAAATGTGATTAAATTGCTAGATTTAGAGGATAAAAACATGGTAAAATAAGGTCACATCAATTCCCCCACACCTAGTTTTTGCACTCCGGGCAAAATCAACAAAAAATCCAAGGAAAAACCTATGAAAACCAAAGAAAAATAAAGGCAAACATGGATTGGTAGAAAATATTCACAAATGTTTGTCAATGTTATCAAATCCACTCATGCAAAATAAATAAACATGAATCATACACTCTAAGTATCATGGCAAGATAATTAGTTGAAGTTTTCCAAACTAGTGGTCCTCACAAAAGAGAGGAATATGTATATAAAAGTGAATTACTCTCACTCAAGTGTTTAGGGTAAGGTGTTTGCTCTCAAACTTTTTCTATTTGATACCTTTCCATATGCTTGGCAACCTTCTAAGCTCTCCACTACACAAGAGTTAAGTGCACACAATAGTTAAGTGCACACAATGATCAAGAAAACTTTATTAGGGTTAGCTAGGGTTAGAAAAGGAAGGGATTATGTATGAAAAGGAATGGATAAACAAAGCAAACATGTGGTAATTAAGTAACTCTAGTCATTAAGAACATAAAGTGAAAATAGAATGACATGACACATGATACCTAGGCATTTTTCCACTACTATAATGCAAATGAAACAACAAAATATTTCTTTAGCTTTTTCTCATTTTTTTTCTTTTATTTTTCATTTTTCATTTCATTTTTCTTTTTTTTTTTAAGTTGGGTGCATTTTTTTTCTTTTTCTTTTATCCCAACTTTTATTCACCTCTTTCTTCTCTTTTTCTCAACCTTTTCAATTTTTTTTTACTACCAAGAATGCAATAACAAGACAATGGAGATAAACAAACTAATGGTTATGAAAGATGAACAAGTAACATGCAATCATCCATTCTATAAATGATATATGTCTATTAATAACTAGAGAGCTCAATTACCATGAAATGGTAGGATAAGAAATGAAAAATGCATGAAATGGCTAAAGGATGAAAAAGAATAACCAAGGCTCAAAAGGATTAAACAACAGATAATCATGATACAAAGGTTAGTTATTTGGCCATGGTTAGAATACAATAAAAGAATGCTTCTATCACATCAAAAAAATGCACAAAACATAAATGTAGTGTCAAGAAAGAAGCGGAGCCAAGTTCTAAATTGGAAACCAAATAGAAAGATACATAAAAGAAATGAATAATAGGCTCAAATTCTTAGCAGGGGTAAATGTTGTTAGTTTTGCTGGCTTCCCAAGAACGGGGTAAATTGGGAAGTTTGAAAATTTTCTGCAAAAGTATAATAGAGCAGTGAAAACAAAATATGCAGAAAAATAGAGTGCAAAATGTAATGAGATAATAAGCAAAGTAAAAGAGGAAGGACACAAGAATTTATCCTAGTTTGGTCTCTTTCTCCTGACTTACGTCCAGTCCTCAAGCTACCACTTCAGTTTTTCCACTATCTTGCAAGAATTCGTTGGGATTCTTGCAATGCCTCAGTATAGCTTAATGCTTTGTTCCAAGAGCTTACAATCTCACTCTCTGCACTCTAGCTAAGTGCTTCCCAAATTTCTTGTGAAGTTTCCTCACAAGAAAATCTTTCTTCTAGATGAAGATAAGATTGACTACAACAAATGAACTCTCTAATGTAGAGTATATATGACAGTTGAAGTACAGTTTATGAAGTGTGGAAGAGTAGAAGACTTCGATAGAAGATTTTGACAGAGTTTTAGTATATACAATGTAAAATCATTACCCACATCTTCAAATGAAGTTCTATTTATAGATTTATATCTTAACTATATGTTAGAGACAAGATCTAGTCGTTAGAGATGTTAGCCAACGGTTACCCTGTAAAACTATCCGTTCTTCAACCGTATTTATTGCATCTGACATCCAAAATTTGAACTTTGGGTCGTCGACCGACGAATTTTGTAGAGACTATGAGTTAAAGACTTTAACGTTGAACTTCAAAGTTCATCTATTCAAAGGCAAAATTTGAATTTTCATCTTTAACAAATGTTTCCATATTGGAACATATGAATTTTCAAGGTTAAAGTTCTTCTGAAAAGTATGAATAGTTGTTCCATATTGCTACAATGCATTTGAAATTTGAATTTTGGTGCCCAAAATTTGTCTGTCAGTGAGCAATTCAATATGGCATAAAAGTTCTTTTTTTTTTAAATTCGAATTTTTAGAAATCAAAGTTCGCCTGTTAGAGAGTAACTTTTATTAGATTTATACCAAAGTTCGAATTTCAGAAGACCGAAGTTCATCTGTCAGAGGAACACTTAAACAGACTTACACATTATTCCTCCAAAGTTTGACTTTTCAAAACTAAAGTTCGCCTGTCAGAGGACTAACTTGATACTCTTTTTGAACTTCACTTTTAGATGAACTTTTACATATCTTCAGATGAATTTTTCATTTTTCACAAGTTGTGCTTTACTCAAAATTTGAATTTTAACAGTCTAAAATTCATCTATCAAAGGCAACAACTTTGTAAGTTCGAATTTCAGCCTTTAAAGTTTGAATTTCAAGGTAACATATGAAGTTTAACACTTCAAATATAGTCTATTAGTGGGTATTTTTTTAAATATATAATGAGTTAACATAAGATTGTTGAAAAACACATTTTAAAATCATTTGTGTACAAGATCAAAGTCTTTTACTCATGTGAATACAATGAGAAATCCTATAAGCTAATCTTATACTCATTTTTCTTGGATTTCTTCACTTGAGATGTTTTGTACACCTTTGATATCTTCCTTCCAAACTCCAGTTGTTTGGAATCATAAAAAAAAACACTTGATTCAACAAATGTGACTTTTCACTAAGAAAATCCAAACTAAAACACTTGGTACTTAACTTGAAAGATATGAAAAATATTAAAATGCTTAAGCAAGTCAAGATATTTAAATAAAAACTAACAAAAGTATGTTACTCTACCATCCAAAACAAAAATTGTTATGAAATTTTCAAAAAAATTGATGAATTTTTCAAAGACTAGTAACAAAAGCAAAAGCACATTTCTTTCTCTTGTTAAAAACAAAGAAAAGAAATCAAAATAAAAAGTCAAGAACAAGATAATCAAGTATGAATATCTCCCCTACACCTAAACAATGCATTGTCCTCAATGCAAAATCATGGTCAATCAATTTTAACAATCCACTAATCCAGAAATCATCAATAAATTCATCGATACAATCATCAACAACAGAATATCCAGCCAATCCATTCCCATTAGTCTAGTAATCTAGTAATCGGATAGGACTAATGTAAAGTAAAAGGTGGATAAAAGAAAGAGACAACCTGATACCCAAGGCTTAAGCATAAAACAACAACTTCGGCATAACTTGCTTATCTAGTTGCAAGTCACATGATAAGATCAAATGAATACGCTACCTCCGTGTAGCAAACAACTCAAGAAAACTTCTTAATAAAAATGTGGGATGTACTTGCAACAAGTCAAAACTCACAATAGTATCTCATCCTGAAAGAATATGATCTACTAACTCATAGGATAAAACAATCAAAGAGGGTTCCTAAACAAATTGACACAAATCAACACAAGGAACCTCTAAGAACCTAGAGCATCCAACAAAATCCACATATTTATCCTCAAATGCAATAAGTATACAATCACTTAATACTCTCGAATCACTATCAAAATAAGGTAATACCAACTTAACATAGGGTACTTCCTCATGAATAGGAATTCCCCTACATCTATCTTTAATACTACTCTTAAAAGAATCAAGACTCAGAGTATCAACTATAATATCTTGGAATTTTAACTAGATGTTTAAGGCTTAATATTTCAAAATCTATAAGGAATTTACAAAAATGAGCATACACTATTTTACATAAAATAGGACAAAGATGTCAATTATCTCAGTTAGAAAGAAAAGAAAAAATAGTGATTTAGCCCTTGGAAAAAGAAAAAGAAAAATAAGAGAAAGGAGCAAGGCAATGGAGGTCTGCAGAAGGTGTAGAAGAGTTAATAATTTTGGAAAAAAATTACACCTAAAGACCCAGAAGTTCTAAAAATCATAAATTTACCTCAACTTAAGGGCATTTTTATAAATATAAAAAATTATAGTCAAAATGAAACTCTCAATAAATTAAGCCCAATGGAATATAGTATGAAATTTATTAAGATTTAACTAATATTTATTGAGTAATGGGATTTTAATATTAATATTTTAACCGATAAAAGTCAGTCTAGAATACAGAAAGTGATAGTATTAATTCAAGAAAAATTAGTGGGCCTTACTAAAATATATTTTGGGTCAAAATAATAATTTTGGACTAAAAGTAATTATTGGATAATTCTATACCAATTTAATGATAATTTTGGCAAAAACACTCATTTAGTACAGATAACTTTAATCAATAAAGGGTATTTTGGTCCATTAAAGTTAATGAAACAATTTTTGGCCAAAATCGGGGACAAGTGGTGTGGAAGAGGCTGCTTGGGACATAAAAGAAATCAACTTAAAAGCTTTTGCAAAAAGAAAGGCAAAAAGTTAAAGATAATATATCTAAAAGTAATTATTTAGTTATATTATATTATAAGTCACTTAAGCCTTCATCTTCTTCATTCTTCACACTACAAACCATGAGACAAGGGGGAAGAAGTCATGAAAAGCATAAAGCTAAAAGAAGAAGAGAAAATCACAAGCTTTGTCCCAAAACATCAAGGTATTATCTTACAACCCTTTTCTTGTGTTCTCCAGCAATTTTGAGGCATTTTCGTGGCTATTTTCCCCCTATTTTCTTTCTGAAGTTTTCAACCTAGAGAGAGAATAGAAAAATAAAGTTGTTTCATGAAGAAACCAATCCATGAAAAGTGAAGTATAGGCCACAAGATACAAGATTATGACATTGATTTCAAAGATTGTCGAGTTATTTATTTTTTATGATTTTTTTATATTTTTCTGCCTATTCAGGCCTTGAAAAGGAAAGGAAATTTGATGATTTTGACCCCAAAAATGGATTTCTTGAGTCCAAAATAGGTTAGAATAAGTGTGTTGTACAAGAAATTCTCAAAGAATAACTATATAGATTTTTAAGGTTAAAGTGGCACTTTGAGAAGCAAGTTGTGTAATTCTTGGATTGAGACTTGTTTTGATGATGCTGTAGGATTCAAAGAGGAAATAGAAGATCAAGGGAAAGGTGTGCAAAATTTGGTCGAACTTGGAAAGCTTAAAGGTAGTTATTTATCAATTATGTCAAAGTTGTTAAAATTATTTGCAATGATGTTTTGAACATGCCATGCTATGACAATAATGCTTTGTGTTGTATTTAGTATGTTGGCTATTTGAATGAGAGTTTTATGCCTCTTGGATGTCCAATTTTTAGAATGATACCATGCCGAAATTTCTATGAAAATATATGGCATAAATTGATTGATTGTTTTTGAATGATATTTCTATAAATTGTATGATAAAATGTGCACATATTTGGTTGTAACTACTGAGATTCTTTGAATCTCATTCTTTTTCCAAATGCTTCACTTCATAGGTCCAAGTTATGGCAAGATTAGCCAAGAAGAAAAAAGGGAAGGAAAAGCAAGCTCTTAATTAAAATGAATTTGCTTGCATTAGTGTTTTGCTTGGAATACCTTGCAATAATGATGTGTACGATTTTAGGACTTTACATGAATGTAATTATATTTATCTAGGTCTAACATGATGTAATTTGCCAAGTGAGGACAAGAGATGACCATGTATGTAAATATTGAGGTGTATTTTGTCAAGTTGTAGGATGAAAATGGTCATTGTGACACTGTTGAGAATTTCATGTACTGTTAAAAAATTGTGGTTTAATGTATGAGTACTTTAAATTATTGTAAACTAGACATGAAGGGAATTTCATAGACACTAAGATCACTCAATTTGGAGTTGTGTGTGAATTATGGTGAATTTCCAAATTTATGGTCAGAATCAGAAATTTTCAAAAATGACCATTGCTATAATAAAGTTTTTACAAATTTACTATATAAATTGGTCATGTATTTACTCTATTCAATATTTTTTCCATGTAAAGAATAGTTTAATCTATTTTTGAAGACTTGAATCACTTCAATATGATTTTTCTCGATTTAGTTATGAATTTTCAAAATTTATTAGGTAAAATGAAATTAATTAAAGGAATAGTACCCGAAAATCCAAAAAAATTGATTTAAGTTATTTTATGCAATCATGTCTCTATTCATGCATTAATGGACTAAAATAGAGTCTAATACATAAAAAATGAGTCTAAATATGAGGTGTGATATCAACAGTGGAATCATCAATGGAAGTGGATAAGTAAAGTGTGGAAATCACATTGTTAACATCCAAATCAACAATATCATTAAAACAATGTGTAGTACTAGCTATCTTATCAACATGCATAGCACAACCACCTAGATCAAATATGTAGCTGGCATCAAGATCATCGCTATGTCTCAAAAGTGTATCAATCTCTAAATAATCAGTACTTTCACAATGTTTATTGAAAGAACTAAAATTAACAATTTCTGGAAACTCAACACATAGTTCTGGAAACTAAAATTAACTATCAACCATCCTTATTATGTGAACTATCATCAAGTACAACACGCTAACAAATATCATCAACAATATAATTAGTAACATCTTTAAATACCTCAATATGATCCACATGATCAATGCACTCAAAAGAAGTAGAGCATACAAAGGACTCAACAAGAACATCGGCATTAGTAGCAATATCATCATCAACAACATCAAGGGTTCCTCTGCTATCCTTATAATAGGAGGACTCAACACTCTCAACAAAAATAATGGATCTAACATCATGAACAGCACATGCAAGCCTAGAGCTAGATGAATCAGCATCAGAATTAATAGCAGTGTAAGTACAATCAATACCTGCATTAGTACATGTATCCTTAATCAATGCATCTATCAGACAAGTATGCATGGTGAGGGGATCATTAGCAGCACATGCTAGTGTAGTGAATGTACATATCAACTCATCTATAGGAATATCCATAGTCACCCTAGTTACCCAAGCAAAGACAAAGATAGGTGTATAAAAAGGAAAGAAAAGATGCTTTACCTTTGCTTGTACACTCTTTAATATGCGATCAATATCATCTATCCTCCTCTCCGCTTTTGAAAGTTGAAGCTCTCCTATCTTGACTTGTCCTTGAAATTGCCTTTTGCTTAAGTAAATCACCTTACAAAACTTGACTAGCAACTTGGTTTGCTTAGCCTTCCTCAATGAAGGCATAAGTGCTCTAACCATCATGCAAAACTCATAGATCTCTCTTTTCATATCTACCTCTCCTCTTACAACCTCTCCAAACAAGGTTTTAATCATCCTTAACTCCTCTTTTACCTTAGGCTTCACCAATGTGACAAGTGTTTTCACCAATGCTGACTTACCCATTACAATCAAACTAGAGGGCCTTGGAATCTCTTCTTTATGCTTAAGAGACTTAGCACACTTAACAACATCAATAGGATCAATGGAATGAACATGTTCAGTACAATCCACATGAGAATGTGGCCTATCTTCTTTTCTCCTCCCAACTATCATCATATATTAGATCTGCCCTACACTTATCTACAACCTTAGATGATTCCTTTACTATATTGCTCTCACAAGAATTATGCAATGAAGCACTTTCCTCTATATGCTTAGAAATAATGGAATCACTAGTACAAGTAGTCAAGTGGGGTACATCATCATGCAAAGAAGCATTAACATAAGGGTATGCGGTATTTTCTTTCAAATGATCATTACAAGCGAAAAACAATATGCCATCCTTAGTTTCACAAATAATCTCTTGACAATCATCATCATCATCATTATTAGCATAATTATCATCCAATAAACCATATTCTCTTTAAAATCTAGAACATTTCTAAGTTGTTCAATTAATTGAGCAAAGGTAATGGGCTCAGGAGGTCTAGAGGAATGGGAATACTCATTAATGCATGCATTTAAGGACTCAACATGATTTAGTAGAGAAATAATAGGCAATCCTATATGTGTATCAATGTGTACATCCTCAATAAGTGTGCCAGTCATGCAACTATGTGAAATAGAATTATCAGGAGAGCATGAATCACTAAAGGTAGAAAATGTGTTACCACTAGTAAACTCGCACCCAATAAATTGCTTTTGATTAAACTATTTGATTTGTGATGCAACTTGGTTAATCCACATTTGGGCTTCCTTAACTTCTTGCTTCATTTGAACTTCCATTGTCTTGATTTCTTGCCTTCGCTACACTTGCATAGCTTCTATCTCCTACTTTTGTTGAGCTAGCATTTGCTTATGCTGATCTTGTATGTCTTTAAGCACCTTCAACATCAAATCTAACTTGTCCTCTTGAGGCTTCTCTTGGATAGGCAAAGAATATATCTCATCTTATAGATGATGCCAAGAACTAGGCTCTGAAAATAAAAGAGGACATTGCTCAGTGGAATGTGTATGATGGCCAAAGAAATCACAATGCAAATGATAGGACATATAAGATGGTTGAGCATGTTGATATAGAATGAAAGGATAATAATAAGAATCATGTTGATATACATTCCAATCCATCATCAAAATCATATAGAAAACAAATTAAAAAAGAAGAAATAACAAGAAAACATGAAAAAGAAACAAGAAAGCACAAGAAGTGTGAAAATAGAAAAACGCTGATTTTGGCTGACCGAGTTGACTGAAACCCTAATCATGGAACCAAAAATAAAATTCACAAAACTTACTAAAAAAAACTAAGAAACACATATCCTTAATCAAAATAGTCAAACAATGCATGGATCATTGGGAAAAAAGTAAAGTGGAAAATACCAAGAAAATATAAAAGTCAAAGCTAGACTAAGATTAAGCAAAATCAAGCTAAATTAACCACTAATCGTAACTTAAAAATTACCAGCCCTAATTACTAGCACTCATAGACAAAATCAGATGCTAAAAACAAAAATCAAGAATGAACAATCATAGAAAAATTAAAACTAAAAATATGGAAAATTAGAAAAATCTAAGAAAATTCAAAAAAATGAACAAATTCAGAAAACTAGTCAAAATGATCAAATTTCTCAATTTAAACTCAAACCTCATCCCTAAAAGGCATGAAAATTTCTTAGGGGACCGAAAAACCAAGAAAGACAGAGTTTGAGAATTTTTTGGGTAAATCAATATTAAGTCCAAGGAACAGTCCAATGTATGATTCAATTGAAAAACCAAGAACAAATGGAAAAAATACAACCAAAATGATCAAGTTTAGCAAGATTAAGATGATTCAAAAGCCTAGGGACAATAACTAATGATTCAAGAAACAAATTCAATGTTAAACACAAATTCAAGCAAGATAAATTTTTTTGAAAATCGAAAGCCACCAATCCAATCAAGAGCAAAGCAAGTGAAATCAAGTTAAGATAGCTCCAATCACCTAATCAGTACTTAAATCAATCAAGAACACTAAGAATTGATTACAAGAATACAAATGCAAATAGAAATGCAAACCTAGAAACACTACTTAAACTAAATAATAAAAGACACTCATTACTTTTTTGACAACGGCCCCAAGAATTGGTAGCTTATGTTGTGAGGGCATCAATTTAATAACTAAGCTAACTACTATATAGTATAGCAGCCAACCTAGGTTGTATTCACAAAGAAGAATGAGTGAAATTAATTAACGAAGTTTCAGGAATGTTTACCAAAAAATGCAATGAATTCTATACTAGATGTAATGCAAGCCTATAGGGTTTTTAGTTCAATTTTGAGTACAAGAAAATTTGAAATTTAAACCAAAATGAAAATAGAACAATTAACAAAAGAAATGTTGGATCTGAAGGTTAGGAATTGATAGGAAAAGAATTCAAATGCAATGTTAATCAAGTGTGCTGCTTTCCAATGTTGATAGAGAATTTTGCCAATCACAAGTGCGTAATTGATTCTACAAGGGATTTTGTAAGAAAATTGATTTAACAAAGCAAATTCATTACGCTAATTCAATTATCTTTCAACCAAAGTGTAAGAAATTAGCTATTAGGCACATTAATTTCTTTTGAACATTTGTTCAAACACTTGGTAGGCATTACTTTATTAAATCCTAAATTGTGCAATTGGATTTCCTTTCATTTCATTGTCATACATTGATAATTAAAGCCCAAAACCAATGTCAACCAATCATATATCTTATCCAAAATAACAAATTGACCATCCTAATCCATTAACCATGCATTTAAGATAGTTAAACTACCATTGAAGACAAGATAATGCTAGCTGAAAATTATGTATGAACTTAGTAACAAAAATACCAATCCAATTAGATCAAGCTAAAACTCTCAAAAGGAATTGACTAAATTCAATCCAATGTCCAGCAACTAAATCAATTCCAAACTCTAATCCTAGCATAAAGATTCATTCCAAAAATCAAAAGTAAAATCAATCTAGCTAAGAAAATAGGAAGAGAGTGAGAAAATCCCCTTTGTAGTCAATGAAACCAATGCTCCTCATGGCGTCTTCTCTATCTCCATTGTAGAAAACCACTGAAATCTCAAGCTACCATGGCCAAAATTTCATCCAAGCCAAGAGAAGAAGGAGCAAGAAGAATCGAATCCAAGAGAAGAAGGGGCAAGAAGAATCGAATCAATGTCGAAGTAGATAATCAAGGTAATTTCAATTTCAAGTGAGATTTCTTCAAGAAAGTCAAACCCTAGCTTCTTCTTTTAACTTTCTGCACTTGTCTAGGTTTGGAAGCTCAAGATTAAAGTGAAATCAAGTGGAAAGAATGGAGGAGAAATGGTGAAAATGGAAGAGGAATCAGAATAATGCCAATTGATTGAAGTTTGATGGAGGAAATTGAGAGGAAAGTCGTGAGAGATGTAATATCCCAAAATTTCATTAGATACTAAGTAATAAAAGAGGACATAATCAATGATAATGTAAAATGTATAAGGAATTTGTGAAAATGGATGACATCGTTTTGGGTGAAAAAGTACAAAGAGGTATTTTTCTTGGTTGGATGGAAAAATGTAAAAATTATATTTTTTCCTCTAAAAAATTATAAAAATTACATTCATGTCCCTAAAGTTATAAAATTAATGTGAAGAAGACGTTGAAAAGCCCTTTGGAAAAATTACACCTAATGACCTGAAAGTTTCAAAAATTATAATTTAACCCAGGTTAAGAATGATTTTGTAAATATTCAAAATTATTGTCAAAACAAAGCCCTCAATGAGAAAAGTCCAATGGTATATGACACTGAAGGTTAATAATTAAGAATAAAGAAATAATCAGTGTCAAGTGTTCAAAAGTAACTAAAAGTGATAAAGTAAATTATGGGTCCCACCGATGATTAAAAGGTAATCAAGATAGGATATGGGCCATACATTGATATCATTTGGGACGGGATAATTAAGAAAATATAAAAATAAAATTGAAATAGTTCTATAGCTCAAAAATGTTAATTTACTATAAAAAACAGTTTTATCGGTATGGTTAAAAATTACCCAGTTCAGGATATATCTGGACCAAGAAAAATTGAGCAGACTGGACACTTAAAGATCTCTCATTGGTCTTGATTTTGGGGCAGCTTGGGCAGCATGATTTTTTGGAGAAAACTTCTCCAAGAAGTTGATGATGTTTGGCCAAAAAGTAACTTTAGTTGGGTTAAGTGTTTAACCATGATTAAGCATGTAATTAGCCACTTATTTACCCTCTCTCCACTTCATTCTGCACGAGAGAACCAGCATCAAAATAGAAGAGAAAAAATGCAAGGAGAGAAGAGAGAAAGAGAGGAAGAAGAAGAAGGAACTCAAGGAAATTCAAAAGCTCAAACTTTGGTAAGTAATCTACTACCTTAAGCTTGCTATCTATGGTATTTGAAGCATGATCCATGGAGTAGAATTTCTTCTCCATCCTCTTGGGGTTTCAGCCAAAACAAGATTAAGAAAGAAATGCAGTTTTTCAACCATCAAACTTAAGGGAAATGATAGAATGTTCATTTAAAGCATGAATATGGAAGTAGTTTGGTGTGTTATGAAGTATAGCAATTTTCCTTATTTTTCCATGAATTTTGGCCAGAATGTGTAACACCTCTCTTATAGGTCCATTTCCCATGTATTTAATCATTCTAAAGTCTATTTATATCATAGTGGGATCTTGAATCACAATAAAAGTCATAATAAATTTTTCTCAACTTTGGGCACTATTCATTTAATCAAATTTATTTATTCAAATTAAACTTTGGAAAATCATAACTAAATCAATAACAATCGTATGCATGTGATTAAAGTTTCTAGGGATAGCTTATAACTTTGTCTACATGGAAAAAATATAAGTCAAAGCAATGATAGTACTAATCTGTACAGGAAACTTCGTGAATTTTCACAATTTATATGAAAATTGTAAAAATAATCATTTTAATTGGGATTAAACATAAAAATCAGTCAAATATTGCACACACATCCAATCTGAGTGTTCTTTGGACCATTGGAGAGCTCTTCCTGTCTACTTTCAAATCATATACTCATTCATATTTATACATCAAAAGTCCAAATAGTAACATGTTTACTCTACATAGGTCAAAATGACCATTTATATCTTACTACTTTGTCACACAAAAGCCATAAAATATTTACATGGCCATACATCATTGCCATGCTATACCATACTTTAGCTAAGACCTAAGACATCATAAAAACTTGAAGAAACATACTTAACATCACATTTACAAAATTACACAAAAGGTCAAAGCTCATGACCATTGCTAGAATTATCAAGTTAATGGCCAAATTCTTTCTCCTTTCCTTTCTCTTCCTTGGTGGTCTTGCCATTGTTGCTACCTATTCATGGTTAATATTTAGGAGGGTGAGATTCAAAGAATCTCAGTAGTTAACACCTAACATTCCATCACATCATCACATTAAGCATGAAAACATCAAGATAACCCATTTTGAATACATTAACACATTTGCATCATATGAATTCATAAAATTTTTGGTAGAGTTTCATTTTGAAAAATGGACATCCCGGGGTCTCAATACCCCTCAATCAACTCAGACAATACACATAAATCATCTCAAAATATCATTGCAATCATATGACAAGGCATAAAGCACATTGAAAACAACTATGATAACATAATGCTAGTATGGGAAATTAACTACCTTATGATGCTCCCTTGCTCTCCAAACTTGGTATGCCACTTCTTGAGCCTCTTAACACTTCCTTGAACCTAATCATATCATCATTGAACCAATTTAGCAATTGATTTTTCGGAATTATATAATGCCATAACACTAAAACCCAAATTTTTCACTTTGTTTTCCTTTGCTTTTTCTTTGTACAACATACTTGTTTTTAAGGTTTTGGACCATGAGGAATCCATTTTTGAGGTCAAAATCATGAAATTACAAATCTAAATACTTCCCTTGTTCTGGCCAAAATTATCTCAAAATGAGTAAAAAATTTTTCTTCAAATCACTTCATACCATCCATGGATTCATGTTTCTAGTGTCTAGTCTATGCTTTTTCCTAAGTTTCATGGTCCATAACTCATTCCTATGCTAAAAACCCAATCTGGATGAAACCCTAAGGTATAAAGGAAGCAAACTAAACCATAAATCATGCTTTGAAAGTCATAGATAGTAAGCTTAAGGTAGTAGTATTAAAGCTTACCAAGTTGTGCTTTGAATTTCCTTGGATTTTCCCTCTTTCTTTCTCTCCTTCTTTCCTCCTTTCCTTGCATTTTCTTTTTGGTCTTTTGCTGCTGGAAGAGCTCATGAAGTGAAGTGGGAAATGAGGAAATGGTTTAATTAAGTGGCTAATCACTTAATTAATTAAAGTCACTTTTTGCTAATCATGGTTACTTTTTCACATACTTCTTCAAGAAGTATTACAAAATATAATATAACATTACTTAAGTCATATGGCTACAGAAAAAGTCATGCATGGGAGAGAGAGAAGTGTCCAAAAATTGCCCAATTTTTCTGATCCAGATATACCTCAATCCGAGTACTTTTTAACCGTATCGATAAAACCATCTTAATACTAATTTAGTATTTTTAGGTTACAGGACTATTCTAATTTTATTTTTACATTTTCATAATTATCTTGTCCCAAATGGTATCTATGTATGGCTCATATTCTGACCCGATTTCTTTTTAACCATCGGTAGAGCCCACGATTTACTTTATTGGTTTACTATTATTTTTGGACACTCGGCACTGATTTTTTCTTTATTCTTGAACATTAACCCTCAGTGCCATATACCATTGGACTTCTCTCATCGAGGGCTTCGTTTTGACAGTAATTTTGCATATTTACAAAATTCTAGGGTTAAATTAAAATTTCTGAAACTTTTGGGTCATTAGATGTAATTTGTCCCAAGACTTTTCTATTCCTTTCCCACGCAAATTTTAATACTTTTGGGATATGGATGTTATTTTTTTTTTTAATGGCAAAAATATAATTTTCACATTTCTCTGTCCAATTGGGAAAAAATAATCTCTTTGCCCTATTTCACACAAAACGATGTTTATCCGTTTTCACGAATTTCTTACACATTTTACATTATCATCACTTATGTCCTCTTTTATCACTTAGTATTTAGTGAAATTTTGAGATATTACAGAATGGATTTATTTTTAGAGTTAGAATTTCAAGTTTTTGACCCTAAAAATGGATTTCTTGGGTCCAAATTAGTCAAGTACAAGTGTTGGATTCAAGAAAAATACAAAGAAAAGTTAAGTAAAAAATTTAGGGTTCAGTGAGTAATGTATTATGTATCTATTGAAATCAGTGGCTAAATTGATTAAATGATAACATGGCTAGGTTCAAGGAAGTGTTAGAAGGCCCAAGAAAGAGAGTAACAAGTGTGGAAACCTTTGGAACACTCAAAGGTAGTTAATTCTATTTACTAACATCACATTGTTATTGTTGTTTCTTTGATACTTGACACTATGACATATGTATCAAATATTGATTTGTGATATTTCTATAATGTTGGCTGAGTTGTATGAGGGCTTTTGAGCCCCAGGATGTCCATTTTGCAAGATAAAACTTTGCCAAAATTTTTATAAAATTTATATGTCTAAATGTGCCTATGTGATGAATTAAAGTTTTTGTGATGTTTTCATGACAAATGTGATGATATGATGGCATGTATGGAATTTATCTACTGAGATTCTTTGAATCTCACCCTCCCACATATTAACCATGCTTAGGTAGCAACAATGGCAAGACCACCAAGGAAGAGAAAGGAAAGGAGAAAGCATTTGATCATTAACTTGATATTGCTCTCAATGGCCATGAATTTAGAGCCTTTGTGTAAATTTATAAATGTGATATTAAATCTGTTTCTTCAAGATTTTAAGTTACTTTAGGATTTAGTGAAAATATGGTATGATATGAAGATGATATATGGCCATGTAAATATTTTATATCTTTTGTATGGTTAAGTATTAGGATACAAATGGTTATTTTGACATTTTTAGAGTGAAACCATTAGTGTTTAAACTTTTTGTGATGTAAAGTATGAATGTTGTACACGGTTAGAAATTAAACAAAAAGAGCTTTAAATTGGTCCAAAGAACACTGAATTTGGTTCATTGTACGAATTACAGTGAATTTTCAAAATTAGCCTAAAAAACTGGATTTTCAGAAAATAACCATATGAATCGTGAAAATTTACGAAATTTACTATACAAATTGGTCAATTAATTGCTTTGTTTGATATTTTTCCCATATAGATAATCTTTCAAGCTATCTGTAAAGACTTGAATCACTTTCATATGATTTTTATTGAATTAGTTATGATTTTCCAAAGTTTGGTTGGGAAATGAAATTTGAATAAATAAATAGTACCCAAAATTTGGAAAATTTTATTATAACATTTTATGTGATTCAAGCTTCTAATTAAGTATAATCGGACTCTAATGAGGTCTAATACATGGGAAAATGGTTCCAAATAAAGGTGTTACAAAAGATGGAAGAGAACGAATGGGATCTGAATTGGGAGGATGGAGCATGAAAATAAACTCTGTCAGGATCTGAATAATCATGCCAAATGAGCTAGGGTAAGTGTTTAGGGCTTTAGGAAGGGGTATGGGAGTAATTTCCATGAAAGATGTTTAGTTGGATTAATGGATGGTGATGAGGATATCATGTGGCATATGTTGACTTGCAAGCCTCCTTTCCACTTGGAATTTAAGTCCTCTCTTAGCCCATTAGGTTGCCAACACATCCATGCCCAAAAACCTTCCAAAAGATTTTACATAAATTAATCAAGATGTAACAAATAAAACCATATAACGTAAATGATATAAAACTTAGGTCTAAAATTATAAAAACAATTTAGGCATTAATTGAGCATGAATAGTTATGAAATTAATCACTAAAATTAAGGGGAAAACACTCTTAATGATGCAAAAGAAAACACTAAAAATCTCTAAGAAAATAGCTATAAAATAGGCTTCCTAGGAAAGTTGTCTAAAATACCCTTATTTGACAAAACTTTGACCAGCTCTAGAATAAAAACCCTAATTAAGTGCTCTAGATGATGATTAGGTAATTAATTCAAGAATCATTAAGGATAATTAAATGTAATTTCAAGTGGGACTATAACTATAGGTATTTTGGGAAAGTAAAAATGGGTGAATAGTACATGGAAATAGGTCTAACATGGATTAAAATCTACTTACATGGGATGATTAATGACATTAAATGGATGATGGAATAGAAATTCTCTAGAAAAATCTCACACAAAATCACATAGAAAACATAATTTAATTACCTGAAAAAGCCAAAACAGGTACTTAATTAGCTAATCAATGTGGAAAATGCATTGATAGAAAGAATTAACAACCAAATCCATGGAATATAATAAAATATCATAAAATATGCTTAAAACCAAGGATTTAACACATTTTTTCATATTATACATAAAATCGGCTAAAACACAAATATGTAATAAAACACATAAAATAATCGTATTAATGTGATAAAATTGCTAGATTTAAGGGATAAAAACATAGTAAAATATGGTTGCGTAAGTTGATAAAGTCTTCTCATTGCCATCTGGATCAGCCATCCTTTCTAACTTCTTCTTCCCTTTTTCTTCACCTTTTTTCTTCTTGTCTTCCACACATATGTTGTTCTTCAGAATATAGCCCATCTTGGTCAAATTCAACTTAGATACAGGCTTAGGATCCACTTTTTCACCTAGATACATATGCCTAATGTTGTGTAGCTTGATGAGCTGAGTAATGAGAGAGGCAAATGGTAATGCTAAACCAGCTTTGTAAGTCTTAGTTTCCTCATCCTTTCAACAATAATGTACCCTAGATTTATTTTCACGTTCTTGGTTAAAAGAACTAGTGTTTGCGCCCTCCCTTTGGTCATATGTCCATAGCTTCTAGGTTTGTTGAAAAAGACACTTGACATAATGTAGTGTAAGATTCTATAGTTTAAGTTCATCTTGGAGGGAATGATAGTTCTTTTCTTTCCCAGATCACTCCTTTTCTTCAGCAATTTGGAACAGATGTCATCCCATGAGAAAGGAAACTTGTCAAGGTTCTGATCTCCATCTTTTTCCTCACTCTCTTCAAATTCATCCCTGTCCTCAGAACCAATCATGTTCACTCTTACTTATTCAAATGCATCTAATCCTAATAGTTCACAAATTGATTTTTCAGGAAAGTGACTTAGTTGTCCTCTGATCTCAACCTTATATCTTTGCATTCTAGAGTTGAACTTTAGTGAATTATACCATACTTTAATCACAGTGGGTGAGTATGAGTCATCAATTTCTAGAAAATTCTTATAAGGCAGTAGCAGGCTTTCAAAGGCAAAATTGTACTTCAAAATGATATTGTCAAACTTAACAATGTGACTATTTGTTACCATTTAGAGTGTAAATTTCCTCATGAATGCTTCTTCTAGTAATGGATTCTGGATTAGTTCATCTCTATTTATTTCCACTCCTTGGGTTGAAGAGGCTTCGAGTCTTCTCTGATTTCTTTGCTTCTTTGTGGGAAGAGATTGAGTAGGATTCTTTGAAGATTATCCTTGCTTTCTTTTGCACGATTGTCCCTTCTTTGTCTTTTTTTGGGATTCCTTCGTTGCATACTGGGATTTTGTGCTTCTTTTGGGTCTTTGTTCTTTGGTCTCTTTTCCCTTCGCCATGAGCAAATCTTCCAAAATCCTCAATTTAAGGGGTTTAGAATGGAGAGAAAGGGTTGAAAAGGTGTTTGTGGGTGATTTTGAAGAGATTAAATGGTGTAATCTTGACTAGGAAGAGATTTATGTGTAGAAGGTTGAGAGAAAATATATAGTTAGGTTTAGTTTGAATGAATGAAATGAGCCACAAACTAGGATTCCTTCATATCTACTCATGCAATGATCGTTCAATTTGTTATGCTTGAACATTCAAGTTAAGAGACAAAGAGGAGAAGATAAAGCAAACTCAAACTTTAATGTTCAGAGTTTAATATGATTATTTAAGTGTTCTTTTGGAGAACTTTTCCAAAAACTCGATCATTCAAGTTGACTTTCTCTTAATCATTCAAGTTGTTCGGAATATGAAGCACAAGCAAGTAAAAATATATTCAAGTGTTTCTTCTTGAATGTTCAAGATATCACACTGAAACATGCTTTATTCAAAGGTTTATCTTGTAAGTTTAAGATATACTTAATGATTATTTAAGTTTGGTTCCAGTATGATCCACCATTTCTGAAAGCACTTAAATATGTTTATTGTGTAACTATTAAATGTATAAATTGATAAATAGGAAAATTCATACAAGGCAAGAAAAGCACGATAAACATTAAGGAGAAGAATGTTAAAATTCAAGTCTATATGAAAGCTTTTAAAAACTTACAAAACTTGTACAATAAACTTTCAAGAGCTTTCTAATGATCATTTAAGCATTAGATACTCCAACATTTCCCAATTCTTGTCCTTATAAACTTAAAGAAATACTGGCAAAAACTTTTGAATATACTTCGATGCTTAAGTTAGTAAAAGCATCATCAAAATACATAAATTTAAAGATTGAGTTAGAGAATTCTTACAACTCATTAGGATTTGCCATTCCCAATTCTCTTCTTATGAAGCAAAATCTATCTTCAATGAGTGATTTGGGGTAGATGTCAACTAGCTGGAACTTAGTTGGAACAAACTCCAGTAGAACATCTTTCTTTAGCACATGATCACATATGAAGTGATATCTAATCTCAATATACTTAGTCTTTGAGTTCATAACTGGATTCTTGATGATGTTGATTGCAGTAGAGTTATTACACTTGATTAATACTTCATTCAACAATATACCGAAGTCTTCTAATTATTACTTCATCCAAAGGATTTGTGCACAACTACTTCCAGCTGCTATGTACTCTGCTTTTGTTGTTGAAAGAGCCACGCTATTTTGCTTTTTGCTATACCATGAGACAAGTGATCCTCCAAAGAGTTATCGTGTTCTACTTGTACTCTTCCTATCAGATTTAGAGATTTGCAAAATTAGCATTAGTGTAACCAATTAGGTTTTCTGTGTTTCCTTTTAGATACCAAAACCCCATTTGAGTTATCCCATGCTGTTGAAACAAGAGTTTTGATGATTCCAAACCAATATTCAAGAGCTTAGATTAAAGATATCAAAGGAGAGCAAAACTGTTTCAAGTGAAGATTTTCTGAGTACTTGCGGTTAGATCTTTTGTAGGATCCTTAGTTTTTGTCATGACTGGGTAAAAGATTTTGATTTGAAGAAAAGAAGTTTTCAAACTTTGATTTTATGTTAAATCTTCAAATATTTGAAAAACACCCACAAACAGACGATGGTTGAAAGTTTAAGCTAAACTGTCAAGTTGGAAATTCGAACTTTGCCTTTGGAAATTCGAATTTTAGAAGCTAAGTTCTTGAGTCTATTGAAATGAAACATTGACATACGAATGATAAGAACTTGCAACATTCGAATGATGAAATTGGTCTGAAAAGAGTTTCTCTGACAGACGAATTTCACCCTTTTAAAATTCGAATTTTGAAGAAAGTAACCTACTGTGTCCCTTTAAACGTTCAATGGACATTCAAATTTTGGGGATCCAAAATTCGAATTTCGAAGGCACTGTAGAAAATTGAAAACACTGTTTACACTTAACCGAAAAACTTTCTTCTTGAAAATTCGTATGTCACTTTGTGAAAATGTTTTGTAAGTTTCAAAATTCGAATTTCACTTCATGAACAGACGAACTTCGTGCTGTAACATTGGAAGCTTTAATCTTCGGTTCCTTCGAAATTCGTCTGTTGGCCAACCAAAATTCGAATTTCAGTATGTCAGAAACATTAAATGCGGTTGATAAACGGATAATTTTTCAGAGTAACCGTTGAATAACTTCCCCAACGGATAGATTTAGTCTCTAACGGATATATGAGACCTAAATCTATAAATACAACATCATTTGAAGTTGTGGGTAACGAATCAAACTTGTATATACCGAATTTCTACTGAACTTCTAAACTTGTACTTAAACTTTCATATTCACTCCTTACAAGAGAGTTATTTCATTGTAATCAATCTATTCTTCATCTGGGAGATGGATTTACTTATGAGGGGTATTCACAAGGGGATTAGGAAGCATATTGTGAAAGTGCTTAGAGTGTTTGAGAGAGCTGCAGAAACAGAGCATACTCATGTACTGCGGCTTTAGCAAGAAGCCCACTGAAATTCTTGCTGTATAGTGGATAAATCTCAAGAGGTGTCTTGGGGACTGGATGTAGGTCAAGTGAATAGACTGAACCAGGATAAATCACTGACTTCTCTTCTCCTTACCTTTACTTTTCACCTTGCTCTGTTTTACGCATTGTTTTCATTATACTGTGATATCTTTACTTACTTCACTTTGTGCAGAAAAATTTCAAACTTCCCAATTCACCCCCCCTCTTGTGAAGTCAGCCCTGCTAACACATGCAAGTATCTGAGAATCCTTTAACTGATATAGCATGAGATTCCTTGGGACAAGATTAGAATCTTGTACACATGCAGACACTAAACATGAAGTCAAGTTTGCTGGCTGTTAAGTAGAAAAAGGATCCAATCATTCCTCTGTACTTGATAATGTCATAAAGCTTTCTGCTTTCATCCATGTCAAGTTTTGTTGTAGTTCTCATTGGAGTACCAATTGACTTTGCATATTGCATCCCAAATTTCTTTAGAAGCTCCTTTAGATATTTTGTCAAACTTAAGAAGATACCATCCTTTCTTTTTTTTTTTAATTTGAAGTCCCAGAAAGAACATGAGTTTTCCCATCATGAATATCTCAAATTCTCCCTGCATTAACTTTGCAAAATCTTTGTGCAAACTTTCACTAGTTGCTCCAAATATGATATTATTAACATAAATTTGTACAATAAGTAAATCTTTGTTTTTCTTTTTAGTGAAGAGTATTGTATCCACTTTACCTCTAGAGAATCCTTTTTCAATTAAGAAGTTACTTAGTCTTTCATATCATGCTCTAAGTGCTTATTTTAGTTCATATAGAGCTTTCTTAAGTATGTATACATGATTTGGCTTTGTTAAGTCCTTAAAACCTTAAAGCAAATCAGCATACCCCTATTCCATGATATATCCATTAAGGAAAGCACTTTTTACATCCATTTCATATAGCTTAAAGTCTTTTATGCATGCAAAGGCCAAAAGCATTCTTATGGCTTCCAATTTTTCAACTAGAGTATAAGTTTCCTTATAGTCTATACCTTTTTCTTGATTATAACATTTGGCAACAAGCCTTGCTTTGTTTCGCACAATCATTCCAAATTCATTAAGTTTATTTCTAAATATCCATTTGGTGCCAATGATTGGTCTTTCAGTTGGTCTAGGTACTAAATCCCAAACCTGGTTCCTCTCAAATTGATTGTGTTCCTCTTGCATGGCTATTACCTAATATTCATCTTTTAATGCATCCTCTATGTTACTAGGTTTAATTTGATATATGAATCAACATTCAATCTAATCTCTTAATTGATTTCTTGTTCTAACCTGATCATGAACTTCACCAATTACTTGATCAATAGGATGACTTTCATGATATCTCCATGATCTAGGTAGTTCACGATTTTCTTCATTATTATCTTGCTCTTAGACATTTTCTTCTATTTGCATAGAGTTTGATGTCCTTGGAGGTTGTTGAATCAAGTGTTTTGATGATTCCAAACCAACCTTCAAGAGCTTGGAATAAAGATATCAAAGGTGCACAAAAGGTTTCAAGTGAAGAAATTTTGGAGAAATAGGTGCAAGAATAGTTGTAGGATGTTTAGTAATGTTTTGATTAGAGTAAAAGACTTTAATTTGGTGAAAAAATATTTTAAAACTTTGATTCTATGTTAAATCATGGAATATTTGAAAAACACTCACTAATAAATGAAGTTTGAAAGGTTTATACTGATCTATCATCTTGAAAATTCGAACTTTGGCTTTGGAAATTCGAATTTCGTACTGAAAATGAACAAGTCTAAAAAGAGGTCTCTCTGACAGACGAATTTTGACTTGAGAAAATTTGAATTTTGATAAGTGTCTGAAAGGAGCATTCAGTAATATACGAACTTTGGGTTTTGAAAATTTGGATTTTAGACGAAATGTAACTTATGAAAACTAAAGAAATTCGTCTGAAATTATGTCAAAGTTCATCTGAAAGCAAGTTTAGATTAGATTTCAAAATTGCTCATTGACAGACAAATTTTGAACATGAAAATTTGAATTTCAGAAACTAAGCTTGTGAGTCTGTTACAATGATATGGTGACATACAAATGACAGTATTTGTAAATTCGAATTTTGAAGTAAGTTTGAAAAGAGGTCTCTCTACCAGACGAACTTTGCCCTTTGAAAATTCGAATTTTGAATTAGATGAACTACTGTGCCTTAGAAGACAACTACGGAAAGACGAATTTTGGGGTTCCAAAATTTGAATTTCGAAGGCACTGTAGCAAATTGAAAATACTGTTCACACTTAATAGAACATCTTCAAACATGAAAATTCATATGTCACAACATAGAAACATTTTCCAAAGATCAAAATTTGAACTTTGCTTCATGACAGACGAACTTCAGATATTCAACGTTGAAGTCTTTAGTCTTCGGGTTCTGCCAAATTCGTTTGTTAACTAACTAAAATTCAAATTTCAGAGTGTCAGAAGCATTAAATGCGGTTGGTTAACGGATTGTTTTTCAGAGTAACCGTTAGATAATTTCTCCAACGGATAGATTATGTCTCTAACGTATAGTTGAAACCTAAATCTATAAATATAACATCATTTGAAGTTATGGGTAACGATTTTAATTTTGTATATACTAAAAGTCTGCCAAATCATCTACTCAAAGTCTCTTACTCTCTCACTTCAATATCTGTACTTCAACTTTCATATTCACTATGTTTAAGAGAGTTTAATCATTGTAAACAATCTTATCTTCATTTGGAAGAAAGATTTTCTTGTGAGGGGATATCACAAGGGATTAGGGAAGCACTTAGTAAGAGTGCATAGAGTGAAAGAGTGAGCTCTAGAAACAGACCATCATCTTTGTATTGAGGCATTTGTAAGAAGCCCACTGAATTCTTGCAGAGTAGTGGAAAATCTTAAGTGGTGACTTAGGGACTTGACGTAGGTCAAGTGGAAAGACCGAACCAGGATAAATATCTGAGTTTTCTTCTCTTTACTGCTACTTTTACAGTTTATTCATTTATACTCTATTTTACCATCATACTTTGCTCCTTCACTTTCTTGACATGTTGCAGAAAACTTTTCATCTTCCCAATTCACCCCCCTCTTAGGAAGCCAGCTTATCTAACAGAGGTTTCTTTTTATTCTGATTCAAATTGTTTACGTTGATTATTAGGTGTTCTTCATCTTTATTAGAGGATTTAGCTAGAGTTTTAGTTTCTACAAACACAACATGCATTGACTCTTCAATAACTTGGTTTCTTTTATTATAAACTCTATACACTTTACTTCTATTAGAATAACCAAGAATGATGCTTTCATCAGATTTAGAGAGTCAAACATACCCAGATTATCCTTACCGTTGTTGTGAATATATCATTTACAGCCAAAGACATGAAGATGTAAGTGTTGGGTTTCTCTCTCTTGTATAGCTCATAAGGTGTTTTGTTGAGTAGAGGTCTCACATATGCTTGACTGATGATGTAACAGGTTGTACTAACTGCACGAGCTAATAAATAGTTTGGTAATTTCTTCTCATTGAGCATTGCATGAGCCCTCTCTTCAAGTGTTATATTCTTTCTTTAATAACACCATTTTGTTGTAGAGTTCTTAGAGCTGAGAAATTGTGCTCTATTCCCTTCTTTTCACAGAACTCTAAGGAGCTTGCGTTGTCAAATTCACCTATATGATCTGACTTGCTAGCTACACTAGACGAATATTTCTCATTTTGTACTTTATTAGCTAAGATAACAAATACAACAAATACCTCATCTTCAGATGGAAGAAATATAGTCCATGTAAACCTAGAATAATCATCTATTTTAACAAGAATATACAGTTTTCCACTAAAACTCTTGACACAAGATGGATCAATCAAATCCATGTGGAGTAGTTGTATTGATATTGATGTAGAAACTATATTCTTAGGCATAAATGTTGACTTAATTTGCTTTCCTTGAAGACAAGCATCATATTCTTTATATTTTTCAAAAGAAATATTTGGCAAACCAATAACCAATTCATTCTTAACTAGCTTATTCAATTGATTGATGTTTGTTGAATCAAGAGTTTTGATGATTCCAAACCAGCATGCAAGAGCTTGGATTGAAGATATCAAAGGAGTTCAAAGTGTTTCAAGTGAAAGATTTCTAAGTAATTGCTGCTAGATCTACTGTAGGATCTTTAGCATTAGTTATGAATGGGTAAAAGCTTTTGATTTGAGGAAAAGATGTTTTTAAACCTTGATTTTATGTTAAATCTTGACTTATTTGAAAGATACCCACAAACAGACGAAGTTTGCAAATTTAAATTGAACTGGCATGTTGAAAATTCGAACTTTATCTTAGGAAATTTGAATTTCGGGCTAAAACTGAACAAGTCTGAAGAGATGTCTCTCTGTCAGACAAATTTTCTTCTCCAAAATTCGAATTTTCATCTAAGTCTGAAAGAAGCCTTTTAGTGACAGACGAACTTCAGATCTTCAAAATTCAAATTTCAGATAAAAGGCAGTTTGAGAAAACCAAAGAAATTCTTCTGAAACAATCTGAAATCAAGATAAAATTGAGTTTCAAAGAATACTATCTGACAGATGAACTTTGGCTTTCCAACATTCAAATTTTCATATAAGTCTGACAGTGGCTTCTTTGAAATAGACGAACTTTGAGTCTTCAAAATTCGAATTTCAGACAAAACACAACTTATGAAAATAGAAGAAATTCATCTGAAACAATGTTAAAGTTCATCTGAGATCAAGAATAATTTAAGTTTCAAAACTGCTTTCTGTCAGATGAACTTTGAACATTAAAATTCGAATTTCAGAAGCTAAGGTTGTGAGTCTGTTGGAATGAAATGTTGACATACGACTGACAGAGTTTTGTAACTTCGAATGTTGAAGTTAGTCTGAAAAGAATCTCTCTGACAGACGAACTTCACTCCTTCAAAATTCGAATTTCGAAGAAAGTGAACTACTAAGCCTTCTTGAACGTTCTACAGACAGATCAATTTTGGGGTTCCAAAATTCGAATTTTGAAGGCACTATAGAAAATTGAAAACACTGTTCACTCTTAACCAAAAAACTTTCTTCTTGAAAATTCGTATGTCACATTGTGAAAATATTTTGTAAGTTTCAAAATTCGAATTTCACTTCATGAACAGACGAACTTCGTGCTGTAACATTGGAAGCTTTAACCTTCGGTTCCTTCGAAATTCGTCTGTTGACCAACCAAAATTCAAATTTCAGTATGTCAGAAACATTAAATGCGGTTGGTAAACAGATAGTTTTTTAGAGTAACTGTTGGATAACTTCCCCAATGGATAGATTTAGTCTCTAACAGATAGTTAAGGCCAAAATCTATAAATACAACATCATTTGAAGTTGTGGGTAACGAATCAAACTTGTATATACCGATTTTGCCAAATCTTCTTCTCAAAAGCTTTTAACCTCTCAACTTCAATATCTGTACTTTAACCTTCATATCTACTATACTCAAGAGAGTTATATCTTTGTAAATAATCTACTCTTCATCTGGAAGATAGATTTACTTGTGAGGGGAAATCACAAGGGGATTGGGAAGCACATTGTAGAAGTGCCAAGAGAGATTGAGAAAGCTCCAAAAATAGAGCATACTTGTTGTACTGTGGCATTAGCAAGAAGCCCGTTGAATTCTTACTGTATAGTGAAAAATCTCAAGAGTTGTCTTTGGGACTGGACGTAGGTCAAGTGGATAGACCAAACCAGGATAAATTACTGAGTCTTTCTCTCCTTATCTTTACTTTTCAGCTTGCTCTATTTTATACGTTGCTTCCATTACACTGTGCTATCTTCACCCATTTCACTTTGTGCAGAAAAATTTCAATCTTCCCAATTCACCCCCCTCTTGGGAAGTCGGCATTGCTAACAAGTGGTATCAGAGCCCGGATTCCCATTCAAAGCATCTCACAGTCCGGGAATTAAGATGGCTGGCTTTGGAGAAAGTATACTTCCTGAAGGGAACAACACTAATAGACCACCAGGCTTCAGTGGAGAACATTATGGGTACTGGAAGATGAGGATGTAGATTTACCTCCAATGAATTGATTTTGATATCTGGTCAGTCATTGGGAAATGAGATTTCATCCCAATGACTCTAACTGAAGATGGAAGACACAAAGAGAAGCTAGAAGCAGAGTGGAATGAGGAAGACAGAAGGAGAGTCCTGCTAAATTTCAAAGCAAAACATTGTTTAGTCAGTACCCTGAACAAGGACAAATTCTACAGAGTCTCACAATGCTCCACTGCAAAAGGGATGTGGGACACTCTGCAGATTGCACATGAAGAAACAACTGGGGTCAGAGAGAACAGACTAAACACATGCATTGGAGAGTATGAAAGCTTTAGAATGACTAAAAGAGAAACTGTAAAGGAGCTGTAAAAGAGATTCACCCTCATTGTGAATCAACTAAAAAGCCTGGGAAAGGAGTACACTCCATCTGAAAAAGTAAGAAAGATACACAGAGCTCTCCCTCTTGAATGACAGCCCAAGGTGACAGCAATAGAGGAAACCAGAGGAGAATCAATGGCCTCTGTCACAACTCTTTTCAGCAGCCTTGAGGAGTATGATGGAAAAATGAAAGCTCTCAAGGAAGCTGGACAGGACAGAAAGAAGAAAGGCCTAGCCCTTAAAACTACTGAAGAAAAGGATGAAGAATCTGACGAAGGAGATGAGCTGAATGAAGAAACTCTGGCTATGATGGTCAGAAAATTCGGAAGATTCTACAGCAAGAAGAAGAACAAGAGATTCTTCAAGAAGGGAGCAGCTGGTGAATGCAAGAAAGAGGCAAAAGAGCCTGTGACTTGCTATGAGTGCAAGAAGCAGGGACACATCAAATGGGATTGTCCTCAATTCCTCAAAAAGCAAGAAAAAGATAAGAGAGTTGCTGACAAAGGAAAGAAGAAGAAAGCCTACATCTCATCAATATGGGGCAACAGCTTAGATGAGGAGGAAGAGGATGAGGATGAGATGGCCAATATCTGCCTGATGGTACTTGCTTCTGAAGAAGCCGAACCCTCATGCAGCATTGATCAGGAAGAAGAGGTATATGAATCTGAACTTTCCCATTCTGAGTTACTTGATGCATTTCATGAGCTTCTTGATGAGTTTATTAAAGTTGCTAAAGAACTAAAACTGGCAAAGAGAAAGATTAATAAACTGAAATCTCAAAGCAACATTTCTGAAATTACCTCTCTACCTACTGCTGAATCTGTTTGCTGTACTTCATGCATTGAACTAAAGCAAACTAATCATTACTTAGTAAAAAGCATATCAAGGCTCACTAGAGGTAAAGATATGTTGTTTGCCTTGATGGGGAGCGAAAGAATATCACAAGGAAAAGCTGGTCTTGGCTATGATCTATGTGCTGTCAAGGAAAAGATTAGGAAGAACAACCAGAATGCATACATGAGACATTTTGTGCATGCTGAGAGCAATAGAAAGAAAGATCACGTGTTATCTCGCATTGAAACATATAGTCAACCAAAACATGCAAGACAAAAGTATTATCTGCATTGTTTTCTACCTGCTTCTCAATCTAGCAGTCCCTTCACTACCTGTCATTTCTATAACAAAAAGGGACATATTTCCAGTTCTTGTGCTTTAAAGAAAAATGGACTTGGCAGGAAAGTTGAATGGGTTCCCAAAGTTGCATCTGCATCTAGGGAAAAATCTACTAACCGAAAAGGACTCAAGCAAATTTGGGTACCTAAAAGGAAAACATAAACATTGTTTTGCAGGTCTGTCTCAAAGCTAAGAAAAGCAACAAATGGTATATGGACAGTGCCTGCTCAAGTCACATGACTGGTGATAAGGAGAAGTTCATTACCCTTAGAGATAAGAAAGGAGGAAAGGTGACCTTTGGAGGTGATCAATATGGCAAAGTTGTTGGTATTGGCATTGTGGGTAAAAATCTGGAAACATCCATTGAAGAGGTGCTGTTTGTGATTGGCCTCAACCACAATTTGCTGAGCGTGAGTCAGACCTGTGATAAAGGAAATTGGGTGCTGTTTGACTCAAAGTTTTTCCTGGTCATCAGAAAAAGTGATCACAAAGTAATCCTCAAAGCTCAAAGGGATGGTAACTGTTATACTATTGATCTTGATGAACTTCCTCTCTTGGATTCTGTATGTTTAATTAGTCAGGATAATGATAGTTGGCTATGGCATAGGAGATTAGCTCATGTTAACATGAATCAATTGTCTAAATTGGTTAAAAATGAGCTAGTAACTGGCCTGCCAAAAATATCTTTTGAAAAGGATAAAGAATGTGATGCATGCATAAGAGGGAAACAAACTAAATCATCTTTTAAATCTAAAAATGTAATTACCACAACTAGACCACTTGAATTGCTGCATATGGACTTAATTGGACCATCTAGGGTGAAAAGTCTCGATGGTAATCTGTATGTGCTTGTAATTGTAGATGATTACTCTAGATTCACTTGGACATTATTTCTCTCCTCTAAAAGTGATACCTTTGATGCATTTGTAACCTTAGCTAAGAAAGTGCAAAATGAGAAAGGTATTTCTATTGTGTCTATCAGGTCAAACCATGGAGGAGAGTTTGAAAATGCATACTTCCTGGAGTACTGCAATGAGCATGGGATTGACCACAACTTCTCAGCTCCGAGGACCCCTCAACAGAATGGGGTAGTAGAAAGGAAGAACAGAACTATTGCAGAGATGACCAGAGCTATGCTGAATGAGAAGGAACTTTCTCAAGTGTTTTGGGCTGATGCAGTAAATACAGCAAGCTACATCATAAACAGAGCCTACATCAGACTAATCCTTGGGAAGACTCCATACGAGCTATACAAGGGAATAAAGCCAAATCTGTCCCATCTTCATGTGTTCGGATGCATATGCTTCACTCACAACAATGGGAAAGAAAATCTGGGTAAGTTTAATGCCAAATCCGATAAAGGTATATTTCTGGGCTATTCTAGTAGGAGTAAGGCATATAGAGTTTATAATAAAAGATCAAATGTGGTAGAAGAATCTGTGCATGTGGTTTTCATTGAAAATGAAACTGTTTCAAAACATGTTACCAATGAGGATGATCTTGCTTTCAATTTTGAAAAACTGGGCATTTCTGATAAAAGTAAAACTGAACCTCCAAAGATATCTGAATTTGTTAACATAGAGGAAGATATCCAGGAGCAAGAGTTTGATGAAGAAAATAATGAAGAAACATCTCAAGAACTCCCTAGAGCTTGGAGATATCAAAGGAATCATCCTATTGATCAAGTGATAGGGGATGTTCAAGAGAAAGTCAAAACCAGAAAATAGTTAAGGGACAAAATGCTAAATTGTGCTTTTGTTTCACAAATGGAACCCAAATGTGCTGAAGAAGCCTTAACTGATGATTACTGCATTTTAGCTATGCAAGATGAACTAAATCAGTTTGAAAGGAATCAAGTTTGGGATTTAGTGCCTAGGCCCAAAAATCATCCTGTCATTGGTACCAAATGGGTTTTCAAAAATAAACTTGATGAATCTGGAACAATAATCAGAAATAAAATTAGATTGGTTGCTAAAGGGTATAATCAGGAAGAAGGTATTGATTTTGAAGAAACCTTTGCACCAGTAGCTAGATTAGAAGCTATAAGAATACTGCTAGCATATGCATGCATGAAAAATATTTTACTGTATCAAATGGATGTAAAGAGTGCCTTTCTAAATGGATATATCATGGAAGAGGTTTATGTAGATCAACCTCCAGGTTTTGAGGATTCTACAAAACCAAACCATGTTTATAAACTAAAGAAAGCTCTTTATGGTTTAAAACAAGCCCCTAGAGCATGGTATGAGAGACTGAGCAATTTTCTCTGAAAAGGATTCAATAGAGGCAAAGTTGACACAACTTTATTCACTAAGAAAGAAAATAAAGATTTACTAATTGTTCAAATCTATGCTGATGATATTATTTTTGGTTCTACTAATGAAGCTCTTTGCAAGAAATTCTTTGAGTCAATGCAGGGAGAATTCGAGATATCTATGATGGGTGAACTCAACTTCTTCCTTGGACTGAAAATCAGATAGCTTGATGATGGTATCTTTCTCAGTCAATCCAAGTATCTAAAGGAGCTGCTAAAGAAGTTTTGAATGGAGAATGCCAAGCCAATGGGAACACCTACGGCTACTGCAACCAAACTGGACATGGATGAGAATGGGAAGATGTTTGACATTACTTAATACAGAAGAATGATTGGATCCTTGCTATACTTAACTGCCAGCAGACCTGACATTATGTTCAGTGTTTGTATGTGTGCAAGGTTCCAATCATACCCCAAAGAAACTCATGCAACAGCTGTGAAAAGAATTTTCAGATATCTTATTGGAACATCACAAATGGGTCTTTGGTATCCAAAAGGCAATGGAGAAGATCTCAAAGGATACACTCATGCTAATTTTGCAGGATCCAAAACTGACAGAAAAAGCACAAGTGGAACTTGTCAGTTTCTTGGAGGATCCCTGGTTTCATGGTTCAGCAAAAAGCAAAAAAGTGTGGCCCTATCCACTGCAGAAGCTAAGTATGTTGCAGCTGAAAGCTATTGTGCCCAAGTCATCTGGATGAAGCAGCAACTTAAAGATCTTGAGGTTAAAATAAAAGAGATACAAATCATGTGTGACAACCAAAGTGCCATAAATATCACCAAGAATCCTGTCATGCATTCAAGGACGAAACATATTGAAGTTAGGCACCACTTCATAAGGGATCACATTCTGAAAGGAGAAGTTAAACTGGAGTACATCCCAACAGAGGATCAAGTTGCTTATATACTCACAAAGCCTCTATCAGAAGATAAGCATTGCAAAATCAGGAGAGAATTGGGTATGGTAAATCCCAATGAACAGTAAGTTATTCTCGTGCAATCTTGTTTTCAAAGGTTAATTCTATCTTTAGCATCAGAGTATGTTTAATTTAAGTTGCAGGTGCTCCTCACAAGATTCAATAGCAATAAACTTGAAGATTGGAGCACACCAAAATGGAACAACCAGAAAATGCAGTAAATGATGAAAATCCTAAGTTCTGGATCCATTCTGTAAGTTTTTAAAGATGATATTCGTATTTTAAATGTGTGTTAGATGTATTTTGCTTCACAAACTGTGTTTTTGAACTGGTCAACGTAGTCAACATTAGAATTTTAGTTGACTAACAGATGAATTTTGACCTGTTACGCTTTGGAACAGTTCTCGGTGATGCCTCGAAATTCGTCTGTTGAATCTTGGAAGTTCAAATTTTCAAAAACAAAAATTTCAAAGTTATGGTTGTCTATCACTGTTATACGAATTATCACTTCTTAACATACGAATGTTGGACAACTTTCACAAAATTAAGAAATTCGAATTTCTGACTCAAAATTCGTTTGTTGAAACATGCTCCTCAATGTGAATCTTTGAAAGATGAAGTTTTGTATGCTTAATTCGTCTGTTGCTTGATGGTTTGTTGGCTGCTTGGTATTTTCCTTTGAAAATTCGAACTTTGTTGAAGCAAAGTTCGTTTGTTGATCTTGTTGTATTTTATCCAAGCCTCTGTCAGATGAACTTTCAGACGAAAATTCGTCTGTCAATAAGCTTTGCTGAATGGTTTAACTTGTAACTACCCGAAGTTTGAATTTTGACATTTCAAAATTCGTCTGTCAGACAGTTACTTACGTTAAACCCGACGGTTTTCCAAAAAATAGACGCAACCCTATTCTTAACTTCTCTGAGTCTGTTTTGATCCTCTCATCAATTCGCTTAAATCCTGTCCAAAAACCGTCGTTTCCCATCGATTAAACTTCCTTTCGCATCCTATAAACCAATTCTAAGTCACATTCAGCAACATTCATCCGAAAAATGGCGAGAGTCAAGAATCTTGGTGCAGGGAAAGCTGGAGCTAGGCCAAAGAGGGCAGTGAAATCTCAATATGCTACCAAGGAAGGAGAAAAATCTAAGAGAAAAGCTGAACCCAGTAAGGCAACACCTTCCAAATGCCAAAAATTAACATCCAAAGCAGATTCACAGAAAGCTGGACCCTCCTCACAGAAAACTGCATAACCTTCAGTCCCTGTTCCTGCTGATGTTGCTGTTGCTTCCTCCGCTTCCTTCAGTACAGAATCTGGAGAGTACCAACTAACTACACTACCACTCTGGAGCACTCCTCAGATTCAAGAAGAATATTCAACCAAGTTTGCCAGCAAAAAGGTAATCAAGCCTCACTGTGTGAACATGGAAGAATTTTTTATATCTAACAACTTTGATGCTGGAATATGGTTGTTAAGATATAAGAATCTGTTGGAAATTGCGGAGAGGTATGACGATGAAGTAGTAAAGACATGGTATGCCTCTCTTCAATACAATAACAAGAAGATGAAATGGGAGGTCAACTTGAGATCAAGGACCATTAGGCTTGCTGATGAAATATTCAACGAGGTGCTGGAAATTCTAGGACAAGATGGGCTCAAAATTGACATCACTGCCTCTGGGTACATGGATGAGGCAGATACTGCTGATGAAGAATGTGGGCCCTTTCTGAACTACAAGGAGAGCACTATTCTGAGGACATTATTCAGAAGAAGGGAAAATTGGCCATCCATAAACGTATTGAAGCCTATAGACCTCAGTGTTGAAGTGAGGATCCTGCACTACATAGTGTCTAGGATCATATTCAATAAAAGAGGTAGCTTCAATCTGATAACTAGGGCAGAGGCACATGTCATGGCTGCAATCATACGTGGGACACTGATTAATATGGGACACATCATTCTCCAACGCATGATCAAGGCAAGAGATCAGAGGAAGGATTCCATACTCCCCTATGCAGCAATTATTTCAAGAATCCTGCAGTATGCTAGAATTCAACACATTGAAAAGGGGAAAGGAAAACTCACGGAGGCATTCAAAGAAGAGGAACTGCAGAGGATGGGCATTGAAAGAGATGAATGAAGATGGGTTGGAAAGGGAGCAGGAAAATCTGAAGATTTGTTCTTTGTTGCTGGTGCCTCCCTACAGCAAGAAGGCACCTCTGAGGCTCCTGGCAAATTTGTACCTTAGCCTTCTCAGCCAATCCCATCTCCATCCAAGCCCACTCATATTCCTTCCACTCCCTCCTTACGGGCCAAGCCAACCAAGGTCACTAAGTTGTATGACAGTTTATCTACACTCATTCTCAGTATCCGAGATGAGCATAATGCCAAATTTACTCATCTGCAAGATCAGATCCACCAGTTGGCTGTGAACATGAAGGTGGTGGCTGATGCTTATAAAGAGATCAGAAGTGTAATCCCTGCCACATCAGTTCCACCTCAGCCTAGTGTCCCTGAGCCTACTCTGTCTCCCAGTCCTGAGCCCCCTAGTCCCTTTGAGATGGCATCTCCTGTTCCTAGTGTTGAAGCACAGGAAATTTAACCAACTGGCGCAGAAAGTACTCCAAAGGCCTCTAGCAATGAGGCAAGTCCTGGTCCTCCTTTGGACTATGGCATAGAGGAAGAGGGTCTTCAGGAATCAAGCCCTCATGAGCCTACTGAAGTAGAAGCTCAGGATTCTATCCTGTCCACTCAAGAGACTGAGCAAGTTGAGCAGCTAGTAGCAGCCATCTCTGCTTCACCATTTCTGCAGACTGCCCTCAATGAGGAAAGGAGCATTGTGCCTATTGTTGATTTTGAAGCTATTGCTCACAATGCTCTACTGCAAGCTCAAAGGAGAAGGCTTGAAGAAATGTTTCCTCCTGGTGAACTAGCTGCTCCCTCTCTTGCTGCTTATGGGCTCTCAGAGGAACAGAGAGCTCAGTTAGCTCTTTCCAGGCAGGAAATGCAAGAGCTGCTTAAGATCTCTAATGATGAGGAAGCAATTCTTGAGCCTGCGGAGCCTCCTGCACCAGTCCAGTCAGAGATTCCTTTTGCTCCTGTGCTACTTCAAGCTATTCCTGTCTCTCAGATCCCTCCTCCTGCTGATTTTGTTGGCCTTCCTGATGATGCCAAAAAGGGGGAGAAGACTGAGCAAACTAGAAAGTCTGCTGCTGCTGAGCAATCTGGGAAAGGGAAGACGTACAGCAAGAAGACCAAGCCCAAGAAGAAATGATTGAAGACTTGTTTAAATCTTAGGCTTGAGTCCTCTTGTAGTGCCTTGTGTTTCTGTTTCTATTTTAAATGTTTGCATTTTGTATTTTGTATTAAGAACTTTGATTAATTTTATCTCTGTAAAGCTTAAGTATTGAAATGAATGAATTTCTCAGTTGCAATGATTTATGCATATTACTCTTTGAATATCTTCACTTGATCTGCTGTATATAATATCTTTTGAAATATAATGCATATGTTGAGGGGGAGCTTGTAAAAGCAAACCCAAGTACTAATCTAGTTTGTAAGTTATTTTGTCATCATCAAAAAGGGGGAGAATGTTGAATCAAGAGTTTTGATGATTCCAAACCAGCATGCAAGAGTTTGGATTGAAGATATCAAAGGAGCTCAAAGTGTTTCAAGTGAAGGATTTCTAAGTAATTGCTGCTAGATCTACTGTAGGATCTTTAGCTTTAGTTATGAATGGGTAAAAGCTTTTGATTTGAGGAAAAGATGTTTTTAAACCTTGATTTTATGTTAAATCTTGACTTATTTGAAAGATACCCACAAACAGACGAAGTTTGAAAATTTAAACTGAATTGGCATGTTGGAAATTCGAACTTTGCCTTAGGAAATTCGAATTTCGGGCTAAAACTGAACAAGTCTGAAGAGATGTCTCTCTGTCAGATGAATTTTCTTCTCCAAAATTCGAATTTTCATCTAAGTCTGAAAGAAGCCTTTTAGTGACAGACGAACTTCGGATCTTCAAAATTCGAATTTCAGATAAAATGCAGTTTGAGAAAACTAAAGAAATTCGTCTGAAACAATCTGAAATCAAGATGAAATTGAGTTTCAAAGAATACTATCTGACAGATGAACTTTGACTTTCCAACATTCAAATTTTCATATAAGTCTAACAGTGGCTTCTTTGAAATAGACGAACTTTGAGTCTTCAAAATTCGAATTTCAGACAAAACACAACTTATGAAAATAGAAGAAATTCATCTGAAACAATGTTAAAGTTCATCTGAGATCAAGAATAATTTAAGTTTCAAAACTGCTTTCTGTCAGATGAACTTTGAACATTAAAATTCGAATTTCAGAAGCTAAGGTTGTGAGTCTGTTGGAATGAAATGTTGACATACGAATGACAGAGTTTTGTAACTTCAAATGTTGAAGTTAGTCTGAAAAGAATCTCTCTGACAGACGAACTTCACTCCTTCAAAATTTGAATTTCGAAGAAAGTGAACTACTGTGCCTCCTTGAACGTTTTACAGACAGATGAATTTTGGGGTTCCAAAATTCGAATTTCGAAGGCACTGTAGAAAATTGAAAACACTGTTCACTCTTAACCAAAAAACTTTCTTCTTGAAAATTCGTATGTCACATTGTGAAAATATTTTGTAAGTTTCAAAATTCAAATTTCACTTCATGAATAGACGAACTTCGTGCTGTAACATTGGAAGTTTTAACCTTCGGTTCCTTCGAAATTTGTCTGTTGACCAACCAAAACTCGAATTTCAGTATGTCAGAAACATTAAATGCGGTTGGTAAGTGGATAGTTTTTTAGAGTAACCGTTGGATAACTTCCCCAACGGATAGATTTAGTCCCTAATGGATAGTTAAGGCCAAAATCTATAAATACAACATCATTTGAAGTTGTGGGTAACGAATCAAACTTGTATATACCGAATTTCTGCCAAATCTTATTCTCAAAAGCTTTTAACCTCTCAACTTCAATATCTGTACTTTAACCTTCATATCTACTCTACTCAAGAGAGTTATATCTTTGTAAACAATCTACTCTTCATCTAGAAGATATATTTACTTGTGAGGGGAAATTCCAAGGGGATTGGGAAGCACATTGTAGAAGTGCTTAGAGAGATTGAGAAAGCTCCAGAAACAGAGCATACTTGTTGTACTGTGGCATTAGCAAGAAGCCCGTTGAATTCTTGCTGTATAGTGAAAAATCTCAAGAGTTGTCTTGGGGGACTGGACGTAGGTCAAGTGGATAGACCGAACCTGGATAAATTACTGAGTCTTCCTCTCCTTATCTTTACTTTTCAGCTTGCTCTATTTTATACGTTGCTTCCATTACACTGTGCTATCTTCACCCATTTCACTTTGTACAGAAAAATTTCTATCTTTTCAATTCACCCCCCTCTTGGGAAGTCAGCCTTGCTAACAATGTTGACATGAGCGATTCTCTTATGCCAAAGCCAAGATTCATCATTTTTATTGGATAAGCAGATGGAGTCTAGGGGAGGAAGTTCATCCAAGTCAATGGTATAACAATTACCATCCCTTTGAACTCTGAGAATGATCTTTTTGTCACTTTTTCTAATGACTATGCACATATTGGAGCTGAATAGCACCCAATTGCCTTTATCACTGGTTTGGCTCACACTTAGTAGATTGTGGTTAAGACCAATAACATGTTGAACTAGAAGTTTTGATGATTCCAAATAACTAGGGCTTGGAAAGGAGAATATCAAAGGAATGTGAAAGGATCAAGTGAAGATATCCAAAGAAAAACATGAGAAGACTTAGTTTTTAGGATTTCTCCTCTTGTAATTTGGATAAAAAGCTTTGATCTTTACTTCTTTTAAGTTACCACAATGTTTGAATATATTACTTGGAAGTTATCCTATGTTGGCATATGTTAGTTTTGAAAAATATTGACAAACAGATGAATTTTACTTTTGGGTCAGTATATTTTGTGTAAAATTCGAACTTTGCTTAGTGAAATTCAAATACATAGAGGTTTCATCTTTGATAGACAAATTTCAGTTATGAAATTTGAATTTTGAGCTAAGCATTATTAGTGAATATATGCAAAATTCGCCTGTAGCTTAGTCAAATTTGAATATTGTTGAAGTTCAAAGAAAACTCAAAGTCACCTTCTCTGACAGACGAACTTTAGACTTCAAAATTCAAATTTCAAAATCAGAACTTGTAAGTCTCGTTAGAGCATGCCTCCTACAAACGAATTTTATAGTCTAAAATTTGAATTTCATAGAAAAGAACTTTTGTGTCATATTAAACAAGCCTCTAACAGATAAATTTTAGCTTATGAAATTCAAATTTCGAGTGCACTATGAAAATATGAGATAACTGTTCAAACTCAACAGATGCACTACTGATATGAATATTCGTATGTTCTAACATGGGATATCTTTAACAAACTCAAAATTTAAATTTCACTCTTGAATAGACGAATGTTGAAGTTCAACGTTAAAAATCCTTAACCTTCTGTCTCAGCGAAATTCATCTGTTGTACCCCTAAATTCAAATTTTGGCATGTCAAACGTATTAAATGGGGTTAGTGAATGGCTATTTCTATAGAGCAACTATTGGTTAAAGTTTCTAGCTGCTAGATCTTGTGTCTAACAATTAGTTAAGCCACAAATCTATAAATAGAACTTCATTTGAAGTTGTGGGTAATGAATTTATTAGGCAAAGCTTTTTCACCCTTATACTACATTTATTGTACTTCAACTTTCATATCTACTCTATCCTAGAGAGATTTCTTTCTATATAAAATCTTTTCTTTACATGGAAGAAAGATTCTTTGTGAGGGGAGTCACAAAGGGAATTGGGAAACACTTTGTAAGAGTGCAAAGTGTAGGATTTGAGTGTTGTAAGGAGTCTGTTGAATTCTTGCAGATAGTGAAAATCTCAAGTAGTGGTTTTGGGACTGGATGTAGTTCAAGTAAGTCAGAGCAAATTAGGATAAATTTTTGAGTCCTTTCTTCCTTTACTTTTTACATACCTTTACTCTCTCTGTACTCTATTTTTCTGCAAACTTCTATTATCACTGTAAATTTACATTTTTGTAGAAAAATCATAAACTTCCTAATTCACTCCCTCTTGGGAAGCCAGCAATTCTAACATAACAAATAACACTTCTTCCACTGAAGTTTCTGGATTCTTTCCCACAATGTCAATGCCAACAATCTTTCCTTTTTTATTTCCTCCAAAAGTAATTGATCTTCTTTTCTTATCTTTGAGAATGATGAACTTCTCTATCTTTAGTCATATGCCTTGAGCAACCACTATCTATATACCACTTGTTATTTTTCTTTGCTTTAAGGTATACTAGTAAAATATGAGATCAGTTCTTAGTTTTAGGTACCCACACTTTCTTGGGTCCTTTTCTGTTAGGTCCAATTCCATTTGGTTCTGAAGTACATTTGGAAACTCACTTCATCTCTTTGCCAATTCCTTTCTTCTTATAAAGACAAGGACTAGAATTGTGACCCTTCTTGTTACAGAAGTTGCAAGTTGAGAAAAGGGCTACTAGATAATATAGATGGAACAAAATATTGCATATAATATCTTTCATTACTTTTAACTTTTCTTGTTTGTGAGACAAATTTATCATTGCTAGGATCATAGCCAATGCTAGCCTTGTTATGAACATTCCTTTGTTCATCCAACATAATGCTCAAAATCTCCTTGCCTCTAGCGAATTTAGCAAGTGTGTTGTATAAACCATCATTTTTTGCATTTAATGCGACACATGACACACAAGAATTTGATTTCTCATTTTCAAAACCTTTGATTTTGTCTAAGAATAACACTTTCTTTTTAGCTTTGAAAAGATCCTTGGGAATTTTAATGCATTCATCATGCAAATCATGAAATGCCACTTGAAGTTCACTATAAGAAGGTTCAAAAGAATTTATCTCAATTTCTTCTTGTTAGAATAGCTGGCTTCCCAAGAGATGAGTGAATTGAGAAGTTGAAATTTTTTTTGCAAAAATGTTAATTTACAGTGAAAGCAAAGGTTTGCAAAAAAATAGAGTGCAATGAAAATTAAAGTAATTGCAAGGTAAAGGAAGAGAGGACTCAGAAATTTATCTTGGTTTAGTCTAATCCACTTGACCTACGTCTAGTCCCCAAGCCACCACTTGAGATTTTCACTATCTGCAAGGATTCAATGAGCTTCTTGCAATTGCCTTAGTACATTCTTATACTCTATTCTAAGAACACTCAAATTCTACACTTTGTACTCTTACAAAGTGTTTCCTACTTCCCCTTTGTGACTCCACTCACAAAGAATCCTTCTTCTGAATGAAGAAAAGATTTTTATATAGAATATGAACTCCCTAAATTAGAGTACATATGAAAGTTGAAGTACAATAAATAAAGTGTGAGAGTAAAAAGCTTTGACTCAGAAATTTTGACAGAGTTTTGCACAAACAAGATTAAATTCATTACTCATAACTTCAAATGAAGTTCTATTTATAAATTTGTGGCATAACTAGTCATTAGACACAAGATCTAGCCATTAGAAACATTAATCAATGATTACTCAACAAAAATAGCCATTCACTAATCACATTTAATGCATATGAGACGCCAAAATTCAAATTTCTCTAAGTAAATAACTAAAATTCATCTGTCAAAGATGAAATGTCTATATATTCAAATTTCTCTAAGTAAAGTTTGAATTTTGTACAAAATATTCATGAACTAAGAAACAAAATTCATCTTATAGTAAGTAATTTTCAAAACTAACACATGCTAACATAGGATAACTTCCAAATAACGTATCCAGATGTTGTGGTAAATTAAAAGAAGTAAGATCAAAGCTTTTTATCCATATTACAAGAGTAGAAATCCTAAAAACTAAGTCTTCTCATGTTTTTTTTTGGATTTCTTCACTTGATCTTTTTACATTCCTTTGATATTCTTCTTTCCAAGCTCTAGTTGTTTAGAATCATCAAAACTTCTAATTCAACATTCTCTCCCTTTTTCATGATGACAAAACAACTTGCAAACTAGATTAGTACTTGGGTTTGCTTCCAAGAGCTCTCCCTCAACATATGCATCATAATTCAAATATAAATATTGCATATGCATTCGAGTTGAGAATGTAGGAGAATATAAAAGGAGACATATTGCATTTATTTATAATTTCAACACAAGTACACAGACAAAGTTCAACAGGGATAAAATTCAAATACAAAATAACCATAAGCAAAATGCTACTGATACAAAATCATAGAATCCTAAGATCTAAGCCCTAAGGTTCTTTTTCTTGTTACTCCTTCCTGGCCTTGAGCTTGATCTTCTACTTGTCATATGTCTTGCCTGACTGCCTAGCTTCAGATTATCTAGCTATAGCTTCGCCAGTTTGCCCATCCTTCTTATCTTTTTTTTCCCCCTTTTTGGCATCTTTAGATAAAGGGGCTTATACAAATAGAGGAGATATTTGAGACATAAGAATGACTTGAAGAAGAACTGGGATAAATGGCATAGATGGAGGTTTCTTAGGAAGATCATCTGAGATTGTTTCTTGAATTCCTTCTAAAGGATGGCTAGTCTAGCTCTTTGCTCCATTAACAGACCACATCCAGAGGATGGAGGTTGAGGATATGGTGGAGGAAGCATTTCAGCCAGTCTCTACTTTTGTGCTTACACTATAACATTATGTGCAACAGCAACAAGGTCCATGTAGAGCACAATTCCCCTTTCCTCATTTAGAGCATCTTGGATGATTGAAGAAGTTGTAAGATCCACAACAAGCTTCTCTATTAGCTCAGTTTCTTGTGAAGACAGAATTGACTCTTGAGCAATGTCCTCCATTACTAGCTTATGAGAGCCTTTCTCATGGGTGGTTTCTTCCTCCATGGCACAGTCCAGAGGTAGACCAGGACTTATTTTGTTACTTGAAACGTATATAGTAGTACCAGTAGTAGTGGCAACATCTGTAGCAGCAGCCTTAGGGGAATCTATCTCAAAAGGGTTAAGAACTTTTGGAGAGATAGATTTTATGGGTTTTGAGGGTCCAGCTTGAGGGTATGCTGATGTGGTGGGAATGGAGTTTCTGATATCTTCATATGCATCAGTTATTACCTTAAGATTCTTAACCAGTTTAGTGATTTGTGCTTGCAGATATGCAAACTTGGCATTTTGTTCTTTTTTTATGCTTAGCATCACTGCAAACATGCTATCATACAATTCAACTATGGTATTAGGTTTGGCCCAAATGGATAGAGTGGAAGGTTGTGATGGTTGTGTAGGCTATGGTTGAGGAGAATCTAGTTAGGTTGGTTGTCGTATAGGTTGAATGTTTGGGGCGGCTTCAGAAGTACCCTTGTGTTGTTGGGATTCTCCCCATTCATAGAACCAAGTCATCTAATTTACCAGCTCCTTTCCTGATGCATCTTCCTTTCTTTCAATTCATATACTTATCAATTCTTCCTCTTTAAATACTTATGTTAGCTTCCCTTTGCCTTTTTCTAGATGTTGTATTTTGGCAAATTGGAGCATCTTGGTAATGATGGAAGTATAGGGTAAGGTGGAATCTTTTCTTTGATCCCTTGCCTTGATCATTCTTTGAAAAATGATATAACCTAAATTCAACAGTTTTCCTCATATCCAGGTAGTCATTATGTGAGTCTCAACCTTGGTGATCAGGTTGAAGCTTCTTTCCTTGTTGAAGGTGATCCTTGACACTATGTAGTGTAGGACTCTGGCTTATACACTTAGATCAGAGGGCTTTACAAGCCTTAGATGAGGTGTATTCTCACGCCTTTTGAAGAAAGTATTCAAGATTGTGCTTTCCTTATAGTTCAGAAATTCTCCACTTTTCTCATCTGCATTATCATCTTTATCTATATATTTAGAGGTGGAGATATCAATCTTGAATCCTTTTTGTCCAGGAATCTCCAAAACTTTATTAATATTCTCATAAGATAACCAAAGAGTCCTAGACCTAAGTGTTACTTGGTACTTCCTCTTTTTTTTGTGTGTTTCAAAGTAGCATACCAAGTCTTAATCACCTCATCATCATAATTTTCCTTAATTTCCAACAAATTTTTATACTTGCTCATCCAAAACCTAGCATCAAAGTTGTTGGAAACTAAAAATTCTTCCAAATTGGTGCAGTGAGGAGTTATTACCTTCTTTGCCACAAACATCATGTTGTATTCTTCCAAGATTTGATTAGTACTGCGCAAAAAGGCTCTGTTGTCAACGGCAACTCTTCTAACTCAGTGTTAGACATAGGGGCAGCAGGGATTGACTTTGATTTAGCCTTTGGAGTTGTTTTCTGCTTCTTAGATGGAGTTTCCTTGCTAAATTTGCCCTTCCTTTTCTGGGTTTCTCCCTACTTTGTTGCATATTGAGATTTAGTAGCATGTTTGGGTCTAGACTCCTCTTTTCTAACGTTGACGTTCTTGACTCTCATCATTTTCGCTTGGAATGTGTCTCAAGGAATGCTTTAGATGTATTTCAGAGGTTCGATTTAAAGTTTAATCAATGAGAAATAAAGTTTAACTGAAAGAATTTATGAATGATTAAAAGAGAAGATGAATAGCTTCGATTGGGAGATGAATAGGGTTGCGTCTATTCAAAACATGACCCTTTGGATAAGCTTATGTAACCATTCGACATATGAATTTTGGCAGTCAAAATTTGAATTTTAGTGAGTTACGTTGCCTATGTATTTAGAGAAATTGTCTTGACAGACGAATTCTTAGCCTTAAAGTTTGTCTGTTAGAGACTTAACATATAGGAAATGATTCCAACAAACAATTTTCAGACTTGACATTCGTCTAATAAAGACTTAGTATTAATAGATGCTTCATCAAACAAATGTCATGCTCTTAAAGTTCGAATGTTAAAGTTTTAAACTAGAAGCAAACAAAAAAAAAATTCATCAAACGAATGTTTGGGATTCAAAGTTTGCATTTTAAGACTTTATAAAGAATTGTCTAAAATGTGAATGTTGAATAATCAAAATTCAAATGTTGCTCACACAGATAAGGCAATCACATATACAAAGACTCAAAATATAAATTTTAGTTTGTCAATAGACAAATGTCAAACATAGCAAACACATATACGGAGGTTCAAAATTTGAATTTCAGTTTACCAACAAATGAATTTTGAGAGAACTAAAACACTAGTGCAATATTTGAATTACTGAAATATCATTGTTTAAGCTTAAAGTTCAAATTTTAACTATGTAAAGTCATTAACAGATTTAATAAAGTATGGAAATTTATCTATCAACATTCAAAATGTGAATTTTGCAAGATTGAACTTATAGACTAAACATACAAATTTCCACATTTCTTCAGTAGCTGTTGACTAAACAAGTATGAGATACTCCATTTTATTGAATTTTTTATCACTTAAGCTCATGAGGAGTACCTGCAAAATACTTTTAAAGATACTCCAAAGCTTAAGTTAGTGAAAGTCTTAACAAATTAACCTCAGATAGCAAACAAATTTAGTTAGAAGTTAGCTTACAATTCATTGAGATTTACCATTCTCAATTCTCTTCTGATTTTACAATATTTGTTCTCTTGAAGTGGCTTAGTTAAGAAGCCTGCTAACTGATCTTTTGTAGGAACAAATTCTGATATAATATCTCTTTTCAAAACATGGTCACCTATGAAATGATGTCTGACCTCAATATGCTTTGTCCTTGAATATATCACTGGATTCTTTATGATATTTTTGACTTTTTGATTGTCACATCTAAGAAGCACTTTGTTCATCTCAATTTCAAGGTCTTTAAGTTGCTACTTCATCCAAAGAATTTGTCCACAGTAGCTTCCATCAGCTATATATTCAACTTCTACTGTGGAGAGAGCCACATTATTCTGGTTCTTGCTGAACCATGAGACTAGAAATCCTCCAAGAAATTGGCATGTGCCACTTGTACTTTTTCTGTCAATCTTAGATCTAGCAAAGTTAGTATTTGTATATCCTACAAGCTCTTTTCCATTGCCCTTTGTATACCAGAGTTCTATCTGTGATATTCTAATTAAATATCTGAATGTTCTTTTCACAGCTATTACATGGGACTCTTTTGGACATGATTGGATCCTAGCACACATGCAGACATTGAACATGATATCAGGTCTGCTAGCTATTAGGTTTAACAAGGAACTAATCATTCTTCTGTTTTGAGTTATATTGAATGGTTTTCCTCCTTCATCCATATCAAGCTTTGTGGCAGTGGCCATTAGAGTCCCCATTGATTTAGCATTTTCCATTCCAGATTTCTTCAGCAACTCTTTTAAGTACTTTGATTGATTGAGAAATATGTCATCATCACATTGTTTGATTTGTAATCCAAGGAAAAAATGTAGCTTTACCATCATTGACATTTCAAATGTACTCTGCATTAACTTTAAAAAATTCTTGCACAAAGATTCATTAGTTGCACCAAATATAATATCATCAACATAAATTTGTACAATAAGTAAATCTTTGTTTTCCTTTTTAGTAAATAGAGTTGTATTAACTTTGCCCCTATTAAATCCCTTTTCAATCAGAAAATTGCTTAGTCTTTTGTACCATCCTCTAGGTGCTTGCTTTAAACCATAAAGAGCTTTCTTCAGTTTATATACATGACTTGGTTTAGTTGAGTCCTCAAAGCCTAGAGGTTAGTCAACATAAACTTCTTTCATAATATAACCATTTAGAAAGGCACTCTTTACATCCATTTGCTACAACATTCTATCCTTTATGTAGGCATAGGCTTGGAGAATTCTTATTTCTTCCAATCTTGCAACTAGAGCAAAAGTTTCTTCATAATCTATACCTTCTTCCTGATTGTATCCTTTAGCTACCAACCTAGCTTTGTTTCTAATTATATTTTCAGGCTCATCAAGTTTGTTTCTAAACACCCATTTGGTTCCAATAATTAGGTGATCATTGGGTCTAAGAACTAAGTCTCAAACTTGATTTCTTTCAAATTGATTCAACTCTTCCTGTATAACTAATGTCTAATATTCATCTGCTAAAGCTTTTTCAATACACTTAGGTTCAATCTGAGAAATAAATGCATAGTTATTCATTTGATCCCTAAGTTGTCTTATAGTTTTAACATTCTCTTGAATATCCCCAATCACTTGATCAACAGGATAACTCCTTTGATATCTCAAAGCTCTAAGAAGTTTTTGAGAAATTTCTTCATTATCTTCAAATTCTATATCTTTCTCCTAAATATCTTCCTCTACAATAATAGATTCTGATATTTTTGGAGGTTCAGTTTTATTTTTCTTAGAGGTTCATGTTTTTTAAACTAGAAATCAGTTCATCCTCATCTAAGCCAAGTTTAGAAATAGTTTCATTTTCAATGAAAAATATGTGCAAAAATTCTTCTATGGTCCTAGACTTTTTGTTAAATACTCTATATGCTTTACTTCTACTAGAATAGCCAAGGAATATACCTTCATATGATTTGGCATCAAACTTATCCAGATTCTCTTTTCCATTGTTGTAGATGAAGCATTTGTATCCGAACACGTGTAGGTGTGAGAGATTTGGCTTCCTTCCTTTGTAAAGCTCATAAGGTGTCTTCCCCAAGATTGGTCTGATGTAAGTTCTATTGATGATATAACTTGCTGTGTTCATTGCATCAGCATAGAAGTATTAAGGAAGCTATTTCTCATTCAATATTGCTCTAGCCATTTCTCCCAAGGTTCTATTCTTTCTCTCCACCATGCCATTTTGCTGGGGTGTTCTTGGAGTTGAAAAGTTGTGATTAATTCCATATTCTTCATAGTACTTCAAGAAGCTTGAATTTTCGAATTCTCCTTATGATCAGACCTGATAGACATAATAGAAATACCTTTCTCATTTTATACTTTCTTAGCTAAGGTTACAAATGCATCAAATGCCTCATCTTTAGAGGAAAGAAATAAAGTCCAAGTGAATCTAGAATAGTCATTAACAATTACTAATACATACAAATTTCCACCAATGCTTTTAACTCTAGATGTGCCTATCAAATCCATATGTAGCAGCTGTAGTGGTCTAGATGTAGAAATGACATTTCTAGATTTGAAAGAGGACTTAGTTTATTTCCCTTTAAGATGGGTATCACATTACCTATCCTTTTCAAAAGCAATCTTGGGTAACCTTAGTAACTAACTTATTTTTAATTAGCTTATTTAGCTAGTTCATGTTAACATGTGCTAGTCTTCTATACCATAACCAACTCTCATTGTCTACACTAATTAAACATATGGAATCCAGATTAGGAAGTTCATCTAAATTAATAGTATAACAATTGTCATCCCTTTGAGCTTTGAGGATAACCTTGTGATCACTTTTTTTGATGACCAGGCAGAATTCTAAGTTAAACAGTACCCAATTTCCTTTATCACAGGTCTAACTCACACTCCGGAAGTTGTAGTTGAGACCAACTATAATTTCATGTCTATGGCAATTTCAATGGCAAGAGGAGGAGTGGAGAATGATGGAATTGGAGATTGATCTATGGCTCATGTTTATGTCTCCGTCTGTCTCCTTTTTCTTTCCTAATTACTAATTTGTTTAATAATAATTTAATAATTAATAAATTGATAAAACTAATAATAAATTAATATTACCACCAAAAATAAATTTATTAGCGCTAATTCTCTTTCCAATAAAAAAAATTAGTGCCAAATCAATTATATATATAAAAAAATTATAGGAACATTTGCTAAATGTTGCTAAATGTTGTATTCATAGTAGTTTTAAGGAAACAGTTATTTTTGTTGCCTATTTTAAAAGGAACATTTGTTCAATGTTGCCATAAGAGTGATTTTATAGGCAACAGTTATTGATTGTTACCTATTCTAAAATTACAGTACAACAGTTTAAAAATCTTGCCTATTTCATTATAAGTAACAATTTTCAAGAGTTGCCTAATATTTTGTTGCCTATTTCTAAAATTACAATACAACAGTTCAAAAATGTTGCCTATTCATATATTAGGCAACATTTTTGTAACTATTGCAAAGAAAAGTGTTGCCATATGTAAAAAATGTTGTAGTGATAATTTAGATTGAAGAGTTGAAGTAGATCCTACAAGGTTGCTCATTCCCACTACTCACAACTTGGTTGCTTCTCACACAATAAATTGCCTATGTAGTAATAACCACTTTCTTCAACAAGTGAAATGAGAATGTTATACGTATTATAATCACCACCTTTTCCTTCATTCCATGTTCTTACTTAAGATTTAACCATTAGGAAACAAAACTCCCATCAAATTCCACTACAAAAGGAGAAAAAAGTTTCAAAAACCTACTCATCAATAAGAATCATATTGCAAAAGGTTTTCCTTCTTGTTGCACCAGGGGACCTTCTCCAATACACATAGGTAACATCCTATTGTCTACATCCAACTCAAAGAGAAAACTATTTGGTTCTCCATTTTACTAATGAATTTTGCTTAACTATACAAGGAAATACAATAAGAATAATGCAAGAATTGTACATAAGGAAAAGAACCATCGACAACTCTCAAAACCAAACCATAAGTAAGGTAACAAATGACTTACTGTATTCTAACTCTTGAAAAGACATGACCAATTACAAACACAATATCAATTCCATTCCAACTGGCAATTTTCCTCTCCAAAAAGACACACACAATAACACAAGTATACATTCTCTCATACACATGGGTAACATCCTATTGCCTACATCTAACTCAAACAGAAACTATTCGGTTCTTCATTTTACCAATGAATCTTGCTTAACAATACAAGGAAATATAATAAGAATAATGCATGAATTGTATAGAAAGAAAAGAACCATCAACAACTCCCAACATCAAACCATATGTAAGGTAACAAATGACTTATTGTGATCTAACTCTTGAAAAGACATGACCAATTACAAACACAATATCAATTCCATTCCAACCGGTAATTTTCCTCTTGAAAAAGACAAACACAATTACACAACTATATATTCTACGATGCACTCTATCATAAAAAACACCTATGATATTAAATTTATTCGTCACCACTTAGTCCATTTATTACATTAAGGGTATATTTGGTACAATGGAAGGGAGGAGAGGGGACGGGACGGGACGGAAGGAGGGAAGGGAAGGGAGGGAAGAGATTTTAATGATTTCTTATTTGGTTCAAGAGGGGAAGGGAGAGGAGTTAAAAATAAGTTGACTATTTTACCCCTATAAATAAAGTTCTTTTCTATTCTTCTTGTGTTTTAATAATTATTTTCTTTTTATTAATTTCATATTTTAAGAATGTCAAAACCTTCATTTCATATAGTAAAACATTTTTCTTAATCTATTGTTTCGAGGAAAAAATTATTTCTTTAATTTCACTATTTAATATCATTATCAAAGTTATTAATAACTTAAATTTTTTATTATGCATCAAATGATAAGAAAATAAAGTAAGATGAATATTTTAATTTTTATTATATTGGCACTCATGATATAAAGAGGAAGAAATTATGCCAGAACCAGAAATGAGAGAATGAAAAAGGAGACAAAAAAAAGAAGAATTTAGCTTTAAGGGCATTTCAGTCGTAACAAAAAGAAAATATACCCCTCCCAAACCCCCACCTTTGGAGGGGAGGGAAGTTGCTCTCATATCATCCCATATTCTAACATTTTTTTTCATGACTATTGCCTTATTTGGATGCAATAAAAAGGTTCCTAAGATCTTGAACCAATGAAAAGCTCAAAATTGTAAAAACTATTTTTTGTGCACAATTTCATTAACTGGGTAGCAAAATTTGAAAAATTATAATGAAATGCAAAAAAATCGTTTTACAATGGTTTGAGTTTCTTAAAAATGGTTCACCTTGAATTTCATGGAAAATTAAGAAACTAGCATTTGGACATGCCAATTCATACAGTTTATTCATTCAAATTTACTATTCATTTTCAGCTTATAGTTTTTGTTCAGTTTCTAAGCCATAATTTTAAAATTCATATCTCATAAAATACAGTGTCAATTCATGCACTCTTTATATTATTATAAATCTTTACATTTCTACTTTCTAAATATAAATATTTTACATTTATTACATATGTACTGGACAATATACAAATATAAACCGCTAAGGGTCAAACATGACCTTAACTAAAATAGTTTTGGAAAAAAATGCATAACTCTCATTATATAGCTCCAATTGCATTCAAACTAATGTCATATGATTCATGAGACATTGTTTTAATCATATATACAGTCATTAGAACTTTTGGAGCAATATTTGAGTTTTTACAATAATCCAAAAACTTATAGTAACATGGCCTAAAACAGTTTTCAATTTTGACTCTTTAACTTTCTTGAGCCATAATTCATTCCATACTTGGCCAAATTATACATAATCTAATTTGACTTAAAAGTCATCATATCCTCTAACTAGAAGCATCAACCTTTGGCTTATTTCCTTTACCATCTCCTGTTATAACATTTGTAAATCTTATCATGTCATAAACTATCAATAAAAGGGTCATTCATATTCTTTCCATTCTTCATTTCATGAAATTGACAATATATATTTCATACATCATACTGCATTGCTTATACATATGAACATAATTTATAAATCATATCATGGTACATAATCATGCTTCATCATTTGACATCATTGTAACATAAATATTAACTTGCTTTCTCATCAGTTTCCCTTTCCTTGGCTTTCATCCATTGCCTTGTTTATACTTAGCATGGCTAGTAGCTTGGGGATGAGATTAGGAAATCTCAGTGGTAAACTTACACATGCATTTATATCATTGCATTACATTAAAAGCATTCATAGCATTGCACAATTTCATTTAAGTTAATGCTTCCAAAATATTAAGATATTCCTTTCAAGCATATGCATGAAATTTGGCCAATGAGAGGTGTTACATCGTACATTTAAAGACCTTTTCACATGAAAATTGCTTGCTTTTAATGCATAAAAGGGGTACATTGAAAGCTTGAACCAATTAAAACTATTTTCATTGGGTTTTACAATTTATTTCACAACAAATTTTCAAAATTCCTAATTAAATGTAGAAAAATTGTTTTATAATGGATCAAGTCTCCAAAAATCAACATATCTTGAACTTTATGGGAAAAATAAGAAATTGGAAAATAGACGCTCATATTAGTACAGTTTATTTTGTAAATTTTACTGTTCATTTTCTGGTTCCAATTTTTGTTTGAAATTTGAGCCTTTAAAAATTCATTTCTCATAAAATATATAGTCATTTTGTGCATACTTAGTATCATTGGAAAGATCTACATGTCTACTTTCTAACCATAATTTTGTACATTTATTCTACTTCTACTAGTTAGAGCATTAATTTAAACCTTTGTGGGTCAAAAACAACATTCACTAGAGCAGTTATGGTAAAACTTGCATATCTATAATTGTATAAATTCAAATATAGACAAGATAGTGTCATTTTGTTCCTAAGACATATCTCTATCGATGCATACAAACCACCACTAAATTTTTTAAAACATATTTGAATTTATGCAACTATTCATAATAGATAGTATGAAACAAAATAAAAACAGTTTCTAATACATCAATCTTCTTCTTCAATTCTCTTTGCTACATTTTTGCTCTTAGCATTACTTGGCCTAATAATTGGGTACACTTGGGGGTGAAATGGAGACATCTCAGTAGTAACAAAGTTCAAGCATATCATATCATCACATTGGCTTAAACATAGCTAGAAAAAAACATTGTACAGTCATCATGCTTCCATAATATACTTTTAAAAAAATTAAAAAATACTATGTTACAGTAAAAATTTTGATAGTATAATGGCTTAATAAATAGACATCTCAGGGCTTAACCCTTATCATAAAACACAGCCAAACATCATAGCAACATATTTTGGAACATAAAGCATAATGTATCAATGTAAAAGTTAAGAGCAAAAGTTACTATCTCAAGGCTTTACTTCCTTAGCTTTTAAGTTTGGTTCTTACTTCTTTGGATCACTTTCTTTACTTGATTAGAGACAACTAGCATCATTAAACCTTACTTAACAACTTGGTAACATCATAAGAAACTATGTATGTATAGGTGGCATTAATCTTTGACATTATGAAAACTAAGTTATTTAAGGATTCCCTTTGAACTTTCTTGGCTATTTGGCAGGTTAGAAACACATTGGAATCATTGTTTTCATGAAAATCCAACCCTAAGCCTCTTATCCCTTCATGGCTGAAACTAGGCCTCTGAAACCCCATTTTGAAAAACTCAATCTTTCAATCATTTCCTCATGTGTTTTGGTCATTATTCAACCATACAAACTCATAGCAACTATTAGCTAAAAGAAACACAAACCCTAACCCTTACTTTCTTGCTTGATCATGGGTTTAAGTGTAACATTCTGATTTTCACTAACTATAAAACTCATAACATAACTTGAACTTCACATGCTTTGTATCTATGTTTCTAGTTAGATTTTGGTTAAACTATGAACATGCATTATATGACATTAGAAACCATATCGAACCTTTAGCTAGAACTAAATAAGTTGGATATGTTGTTTAGAAACTACGACTATTTAAAATTTCGTATGACATTATATACAAATCTAGATAAAATTTGACTTAGTAATCAACTGTGAATGTGTGTTGTATGACATCAGAAATCCTATGAAGCTATAGGTTGAGATTTTATACCTTGGGAAACATGGTAGTAGTAGTAGTAGACACTAAAAAACAAAACAATGGGACATAGATGTAATTTTTCCAAACAAATTATCTGTTCAGTGTTTGACAGTATCGATTGTAGGAATAGAGTCAAAAAAATAATCACTAGAAATTATCCTCTAATAAGCAGAACCAGAAAATGCATATATTAGATAGAAAAGAGGACCGGAGTTCTATAATTTAGAAATTTCTAAAAAATAGAAAATAAGTCTATATTAGGAAACCCAGATATATTATGACTCAGAATAAGACACTGGATTTTTCTACGGAGTTTAAATAGCCATAGGGTCAGTCTATGAATAATTGGACTAATCGATGAATTAGAAAACGTATGTAGCTTAATATCAAGTCTAGATTCATCAGAGACTGAATATGACTTAATAACATGTCTAGATTCATTAGAGATGTGATCAATGTTCTCCATAGGGTGTATCATGAGGGGAGTTTGGACAACAATGGACAAGAAGAAAATGATCACAGAAGAATGATGGAGTTCATGAAATATTTTCCAGAGAACTAGAGGGAAATCGGTACATATGTTATGCAATTCCTGGAAATAATTTGGATGGAGATACTCTTAAGTATTATTCCTAACACTTGGTTTTGGACCCCCATCAAAGATATTATATGGGGTGACTTAGAAGAATATTGTATGATGGAGCTGATTGCAAAGCTAAAAATACATGAGCAAAGACGTTAGGCTAAGAAGGTGAGAAGAGAATTTCAAGAAAGATATCAACCAATGGAAGAACAAGGTGAGAATGAAATCAAAGAAGAACCTAAGATGGAGCAAGAAGTTAATGAAGGAGAAGAAGAAGAACCTATAGAAGAAGATAATAAAGGGAAACCTAGGAAGGAAGACGAACCAGAAATCATATCACTGGATGACTATGATGAGGGATCCTCGATTCAAAGTGACGTGTCTTCATAAACAAATGAATGTTGTATGTGTTAGTAGTGACAATTTTTAATGTAAATAGAAGTCACTTAGATCCTTTAGTTTTATGAACTCCTTATATACGTTAGGAAATGACACTTATGTGTATCCATATATGAACAGCATAAAGATATGTAAATTAAATGATATATGAATGAAACTATGTTTTAGATACTTGTGTGATATGCAAAATTTTTTCTATGGTCATAAATTGTTAGAAAAAGAAGAGAAGCAAACATGGTGAATATCAGAAATGGTTGGCAAACTGCCAATGAAAAGGAAACAAAAGAAATGGCATTACAAGCAATTCTAAGGTACCTAGAACAACAATAGCAAGTTATACAACAATTGCAGGAAACTGTAAATGCTCAAAAACAAAACCCTAAAAATGTAGTACCATAAGCAAATCCACCACCACCAGCAAATCTTTCTATCCAACTTGAATCTCTGAGACCCAAGGTGGAACAAGATCAAATTGTACTCTAATTCTATAAGCATCAACCACCATCATTCGATGGTAAATTTGATGTACAAGAGGCAGAGCATTGGATTAGTAGACTAGAGAAGATATTTCGAGTAATGAAATATGGTTCAGAAACCAAAGCTCTGTTAGCCACCCACACTTTGGAAAGAGAAGCAAATAGATGTTGGATGAATACTGAATGAATCTTAAGAGGCAGAAATGTCCCTAATACTTGAGAATTATTTTTAGAACAATTTAACGAAAAATACTTCCTAAGATCAATCAGGGATGAGAAGGAGGCAAAATTTATTACTATTAAACATGGAGAAAAAGAATCAGTAGATGAGTATATGGCATGGTTCATCCAACTTTCAAGATACTGCACTTACCTACAAGAAAGAGAGGATGAGAGATGGAGAACAGAGAAATTAGAAAGAGGATTAAGGGTGGCCATAAAGGAGAGAGTGGCTCCTATGCAAATAAGAACCTTCAATAATTTAATGGAGATTTTCAAGATTACTGAAAATAGTTTGAATCATATGAATTTGCAAGAGGGTAGCTTAGGAGGAAATAAAAGATCAGCCGAAGGGAGGAACAATAGCGGAAGAGGATCATGGATTGGAAACAAGAGATTCAAATGGAATAATAGGAGTTATAATCTGGGGAACCAGTAGAATGCAATCACCTTTAATCCAATTTGTCATAAATGCGGAACAAGTCAAAGCAGTAGGCCCTATCTCCCAAGTCAGGGACCTAGTGTTGTGTGTTACAAATGTAGAAAGGCTGGACATGTTTCCCAGGACTACAATGAGATGGCAGGTTGAGGACCTGGTGTTGTGTGTTATAGACATGGTGGGGTTAGCCACATGGCCCGGGATTGCAATTCGGGAGTAACTAGTGCCAGACCACAGGTATAAGAGAGAGTGTTTACGTTGACCCAGCAGGAGTCTCGTAAGTCGCCTGATTTGATTAAAGGTATGATTAAGATATATGATTATCTTATGAATGCATTGTTTCATTTAGGTGCTAGCCATTCGTTTATATCTTATGACTGTGTTGGGAGGTTGGGTCTGACTATGCATGTATTGTCATATGATTTGACTATTTCCACTCCGATAGGGATGAAGGCCGTTATTGCCCATGTGTGCCAAATTACCTTGTCCAATATAGAGACCTTTGCGCCATTGTAGATTTGATTTGTTTGCCTCTTTCTAATATTGATGTCATAATTGGTATAAACCGGTTGTCTGCAAACCATGTTTTCCTAGACTGTGCCAATAAAACTTTGATCCTCCCTACTAATAAAAAGGTACCAGATAATGAGACTAAGCTTAATTTGATAATAACCACCCAAGCTGAGAGATACTTAGAAAAAGGATGTCAGGGATATATAGTTTTCTTTTCAACAAAAGTTGAAGTAGAAGAAGGAACTGAGGAGATTCCGATGGTGAAAGAATTCCCTGAAGTGTTTCCAAAGGAAATCACCAATCTACCACCAGAGAGAATTAGAGTTTAATATTGATATTGTACCTGGAGCAGGACCTATTTCCAAAGCACCTTATAGAATGGCCCCTAATGAAATGACTAAACTAAAGAAACAAATTGAAGAGTTGTTGGAAAAAGGTTTTATTAGACCTAGTGTTTCACCCTGGAGAGCTCCTGTACTGTTTGTCAAAAAGAAAGATGGTAGACTTAGATTATGTATTGACTATAGAGAACTTAACAAGGTAACCATCAAGAACAAATATCCTTTACCCCGAATTGATGATTTATGATATCAACTAGCAGGAGCCACTGTATTTTGAAAAATTGATTTAAGATGTTCCCAAGAGTGCTTTCAGGACTAGATAAAGGCATTATGAATTTTTAGTTATGCCATTTGGTCTTACCAATGCACCGTCTATTTTCATGGACTATATGAATAGGATTTTCTGGTCATATTTAGATCAATTTGTTGTGGTCTTTATTGATGATATACTTGTGTACTCCAAATATCCTGAGGAGCATGAGAGACATTTGAGAATTATTTTAGAAACCTTACGAGAAAAGAAATTGTATGCTAAACTCAGCAAGTGTATTTTTGGTTCACTGAAGTCTGGTTTTTAGGGCATGTTGTGTTCAAAAATGGGATCCCAGTAGATCCAAGTAAAGTGGACACTGTATTATAGTGGGAAAGACCTAAAACTGTGACTGAAGTGAGAAGTTTCCTGGGTTTAGCAGGATATTATAGAAGGTTTATCCAAAGTTTTTCTCGAATTTCCTTATCGCTTACTAAACTCACTAGGAAAGATCATTCTTATGTGTGGGATGAATTGTGAAAACAATTTTCAAGAACTTAAACAAAGGTTAACCTCTCCCCCTGTATTAATCATACCTAAACCATATATGTCTTATACGATATATAGTGATGCAAGCAAGCATGGTTTAGGATGTGTATTAATGCAGCAGGGAAGAGTCATAGCCTATGCTTCTCGACAATTAAAACCTCATGAAGAAAACTATCCCACACATGATTTAGAACTTGCGACTATAGTTTATGCTCTCAAGATATGGAGGCACTATCTTTATGGCTCTAAAATTGAAATTTACTGTGACCACAAGAGTGTCAAATATTTACAAGAGCAGCAAGAGTTGAATATGAAGCAGAGAATATGGATGGAATTATTAAAGGATTATAATCATATTATATATTACCATCCAAGCAAGGCTAATGTAGTAGTTGATGCCATAAGCCAAAAATCTATTCATATAGCCAAGATGATAATTAAAGAGCAAGAATTAATAGAAAATTTTAGAAACTTAGCTCTTTCTAGTGAAATGATAATGGATGAAAGACAATTTGGCAAAACTAAGATTGAAATGGAATTATGGAGAGAAATAAGGGAAGCCCAATATGAAGATGAATTCTTGAGAGAAGTCAAGGAAAAGATGGAGCAAGGAAAGGCCTCAGGATTTGAAAAGTCAGAACATGATGGATTAATAAGATTTCAAGGAAGAGCATATGTACCTCTAAAAGAAGAAATTAAAGAAAAGATTTTAACTAAAACTCATCAAAGTAATTATGCTATTCATTCAGGAATGACAAAAATGTACCATGATTTAAAGAAAATATTTTGGTGACCTGGAATGAAGAGTGATATTACTCAGTTTGTAACTAAATGCTTAACATGTCAGAAGGTGAAAATTGAGCACCAAAAGCCTTCAAGATTGTTACAACCCTTGGAAATTCTAGAATGGAAATGGGATAGCATATGAATGGATTTCATAATGAGTTTACCTAGGACTTAATCAGGTTATGATGTTATTTAGGTCATTGTTGATAGATTGATAAAATTAGCTCACTTTCTAGCAATGAAGTCTACTTTTACTTTAGACATATTAGCACAACTTTATATAAAAGAAATTGTTAGACTTCATGGTGTACACAATAGCATTATATCGGATAGAGATCCGAGGTTCACATCTAACTTTTGGACATCCTTACAAAAAGCTTTAGGTACCAAATTAAGGTTTAGTATAGCTTACCATCCTCAAACTAAAAGGACAATTCAAACCTTGGAGGATATGTTGAGGGCATGTGTTTTGGAAATGAAAGGAAACTGGGATACACACTAACCTTTAGCAGAATTTGCCTATAATAACAATTACCATTCCAGTATTCAAATGGTTCCATATGAGGTATTGTATGGAAGGAAATGCAAATCCCCTCTATATTGGATCGAACTTGGGGAAAGAAAATTATTAGGCACTGATTTAGTAGATCAAACAACCAAACAGATAGAAATAATAAGGAAGAAATTAATAACGGCACAAAGTAGGCAGAAAGTTATACTGATAAGAGAAGAAAGCCGTTGGAATTTGAAGTTGGAGATCATGTTTTTCTAAAACTATCTCCCGTGACTAGAGTGGGCCGTTCTATTAAAAGTAAAAAGCTCAGTCCTAAGTATATTGGTCTCTTTGAAATCCTAGCCAAAATTGGACTTGTTGCTTATAAAATTGCTTTACCCCCTGATTTAAGTCAACTCCATGATGTCTTCCGTGTCTTACAGTTAAAGAAGTACCACCGACCCATCACATGTCATAGAATATGAACGAATTAATTTACAAGATGATCTGTCTTATGAAATACAACCAGAGAGAATCATCGACTTTCAAGTCAAACAATTAAGGAACAAGAACATTCCTCTGGTAAAGGTAGTCTGGAAAGATTTCTCTTCAGAAGAAGCAACCTGGGAAATGGAAGATAGCATGAGGGAAAGATATCCTTAATTATTCTAAGGTACGTTTTAAATTTCAATGACCAAATTTATTTTTAGGGAGGAAGCATTGTAACATTTTGATTTTCACTAACTATAGAACTTATAACATAACTTGAACTTCACATGCTTTGTATCTATGTTTCTAGTTAGATTTTGGTTGAACTGTAAACATGCATTATATGACATTAGAAACCATATGGAACCTTTAGCTAGAACTAAATAAGTTGGATATGCTGTTTAGAAACTATGACCATTTAAAATTTCATATAACATTATATACAGATCTAGATAAAATTTGACTTAGTAATCAACTGTGAATGTGTACTGTATAACATCAAAAATCCTATGAAGCTATAGGTTGAGATTCTATACCTTGGGAAACATGGTGGTAGTAGTAGCAGTACTTAAGGACCAAATTGCAAAGAAAGTTAAGTCATGGGGTCAAGTGAAAATTGATGTAGTAGACACTAAAAGATAAAATAATGGGACATAGATGTCATTTTTCCAAAAAAATTATCTGTTCAATGTTTGACAGTACTAGTTGTAGGAATATAGTCAGAAAAATAATCGCCAGAAATTATCCTCTAATAAGTAAAACCAGAAAATGCATATATTAGACAAAAAAGAGGACCGAAGTCCTATAATTTAGAAATTTCTAAAAAATAGAAAATAAGTCTATATTAGGAAATCCAGATATATTATGACTCAAAATAAGACACTGGATTTTTCTATGGAGTTTAAATAGCCATAGGATTAGTCAATGAATAATTGGACTAATCGGCTGTAACACCTTACTTTGCAACCATTAAACATGCATGATTTCATGATTAAGGTTCCAAAATAAAGTAATTTGAAAGCAAATGAGCCCTTACTTTCGCATAGACTAAGCTTAGGCTATAGAATTTTTCCGAATTTTGAAAATTCATAACTAATTCTACAAAAATCGTATTGAGGTGATTCCGAGTTCTATGAAAAGCTTATGGTGTCTATTTTAAAGTAAAAATGTTGATTCACACTTTTATTGCTACAGTAAATTTCGAATTTTATAGACTCTATCCTGTTAATAATGAAGTATAAACAAAGAATAGGGAAAATCTCAATGCCAAAGCATAGGGACATAATATTTCATTATCAAAACAATGTAATTTACATTATGTAATGTAATATATCCTCTAATCCTATGTAATGTAATACAAAACGTAATATGATTCTAAAATGACTTGGACAACATCTCCTCATTAGTTTGTCATTTCATTTCCTTGGGCAGAACCGGGGCCTAAAATGTTAGATATTGGGGTGAGATTCGGACAGAATCTCAGTAATATGACAATTTATTTTTCCACACTTAATTTCAGCAGCATAATAGTACAACCATAATTACTAAGAATCAAACATAAAATCATATTCTATATGATCATGCATGTTCAAACAACCCTCATGACATTCAAAGCATTATTATAGCAAAACCTCAACTTTGATTCAATATTTCATCATGGCAAATCCCCAAAACATGTTTCTACTAGCATAATGACTACTCTTAATAAATCAAATAGCTAAACTAAAATATAAATGGAGAAAAGGCAAAGCATATTACCTAGAAATATTTCTCAGAACTTCAGAACCTCATATCACACCTTCTTTCCTAGAGCTTCTCACTCTAACCTCTCTCTACCTTGAATGAAATTTGATGGCTTAATGGGGGAAGGAGGAGCATCTATTTATAGGTGAGTTGAAGACATAATGGCCCTTGGATTAGATCTTAATCCAATGGCTCTTAATTATTCCATATTAATTTATTTAATTCATCATGTGAGGAAATTTATGAGGCTGCCACCTTGCCCTTTTCTAGAAGTTCTTAGCTGATATTTTTAACCCAAAAATATATTTTATTTGGTTTAAACATGTGTCTACTTCAAATGGTGCCATGTGTGTGTTAGAGTTCAATTTGATTTTTGCTTCTTTTTCCTCTTAATTTTCGTCCTTTCTTGTCTAATCAGCCCAAGGGATATACTTTTATGCAATTTGGGCTTTACATATCTCATTTTGGGTTTTAGGTCAAGGTATATGGGTTTTTGGGCTCCTTTTATCGATTTCGGGTCCAATTCTTCCTTATTCTGGGTTTTAGAATAAATTCAGCAATGTAATTATATATTTTGGGACTTAGAACATTGTTTTGGAATGTCAATATATCCTGATTACTGACTAATTTCCTCATACAGAGTTAATTATTAGATCATAATGTTAATTTCTAAGTTTATTTGTATATTATTGTTGAAACTAGAGTCATATCAGTTATCTTATTACTAAAAATATTCTGGTTGTTTAAAATGAATCTAGACATGTTACTGAGTCATATTCAATCTCTAATGAATCTAGACTTGATACTAAGCTTTATACGTTTTCTAATTCACCAATTAATCCAATTATTCATAGACTGATCCTATGACTATTTAAACTTCGTAGAAAAAATCAAGTGTCTTATTCTGCGTCATAATATATTTGGGTTTCCTAATACAGACTTATTTTCTATTTTTTATAAATTTCTAAATTATAGAACTTCGGTCCTCTTTTCTGTCTAATATATGCATTTTCTGGTTCTGCTTATTAGAGGACAATTTCTAGCGATTATTTTTCTGACTGTATTCCTACAACCGGTACTGTCAAATACTGAGTAGATAATTTGTTTGGAAAAATGACATCTATGTCCCATTTTTTGTCTTTTAGTGTCTACTTCATAAATTTTTACTTTGACCCCATGATTTAACTTTTTTTGCAATTTGGTCCCTAAGTACCACTATTACCATGTTTCCCAAGGCATAGAATCTCAACCTATAGCTTCACAGGATTTCTGATGTCATACAATATATATTCACAGTTGACTACTGAGTCAAATTTTATCTAGATTTGTATATCACAACATATGAAATTTTAAATGTTCGTAGTTTCTAAATAGCATATCCAACTTTTTTAGTTCTTGCTAAAGGTTCCATATGGTTTCTAATGTCATATAATGCATGTTCATAGTTCAACCAAAATCCAACTAGAAACATAGACACAAAGCATGTGAAATTTATGAGTTCTATAGTTAGTGAGAATTAGGATGTTACATCGGCGAATTAGAAAACGTATGTAGCTTAATATCAAGTCTAGAATCATCAGAGACTGAATATGACTCAATAACATATCTAGATTCATTTTAGACAACTAGAATAATTTTTAACAATAGATAACTGATATGACTCTAGTTTTGGCAGTAATAAACAAATGAACTTAGAAACCGACATTATGACCTAATTAACTCTGTATGAGGAAATTAGTCACTAATCAGGATATACTGAAATTTAAAAAACAATGTTTTAAGTCCCAAAATATATAATTACATTACTAAATCAATTTTAGATCCTAAAACTCAGTATAAGGAAGATTTGACCTGAAATTGGTAAAATGAGCCCAAAAACCCGTATACCTTGAACTAAGGCCTAGAATGAGATATGTAAAGCCCAAATTGCATAAAAATATATTTCTTAGGCTAATCAAACAAGGAAGTGATGAAATTGAGAGGAGAAAAAGCAAAAATCAATTTGGACTACAACACACACATGGCACCATTTGAATTAGATATATGATAGAACCAAATAAAATATATTTTTGGGTTGAAAATATCAGTTGAATACATCTAGAAAATGGCAAGGTGGCAACCTCATAAAATCCTCACATGATGAATTAAATAAATTAATATGGAATAATTAAGAGCGGTTGGATCAAAATCTAATCTAAGGGCCATTGTGTCTTTAGCCCACCTATAAATAGAAGCCCCTCCTTCCCCATTTAGCCATCAAATTTCATTCAAAGTAGAGAGAGGTTAGAGTGAGAAGCTCTAGGAAAGAAGGTGTAATTTGAGGTTTTGAAGTTCTGAAAAATATTTATAGGTAATATGTTTTTCCTTTTCTTCCATTTATATTTTAGTTCAGCTATTTGATTTATTAAGAGTAGTCATTATGCTAGTAGAAACATTTTTTTTTGGGAGTTTCTATGCTGAAATATTGGATCAAATTGAAGGTTTTGTTACAATAATGCTTTGAATGCCATGAAGGTTGTTTGAACATTCATGATCATATAGAACATTAGTCTAAGTTTGATTCTTAGTAATTATGGTTGACTATTATGCTGCTGAAATTAAGTGTTGGAAAATGAATTGTCATATTACTGAAATTATGTCCGAATCTCACCCTAATAACTAACATTTTTAGGCCCCAGTTATGCCCAAGGAGATGAAATAACAAACTGATGAGGAAATGTTGTCGAAGTCATTTTAGAATCATGTTATGTTTTGTATTACATTATATAGGACTAGATGATATACTACATTATATAATGTAAATTACAACGTTCTAATAATGAATTATTATGTTCCTATACTTTGGTGTTGAAATTTTCCTTATTCTTTATTTATGCTTCATTACTAACCTGATAGAGTCTATAAAATTCAAAATTTACTGTAGCAGTAAGAGTGTGAATGAACATTTTTTCTTTAAAATAGATATCATAAGCTTTCCATACAACTTGAAATCACCTCAATATGATTTTTGTAGAATTAGTTATGAATTTTAAAAATTCAGTAAAATTTTACGACTTAAGCTTAATTTATGTGAAAGTAAGGGCTCATTTGCTTTCAAATCACTTTATTTTAAACCTTAATCATGAAATCATACATGTTTAATGGTTGTAAAGTAAGGTGTTACTTTAAGGAACATAGAGGGAGGAGAAATTGCTTCAGCTAGACTAAATCATGCTAAAGGAAAGGGAATAAAACACTAGACGAGAAAGGAAAGACTTACTGTGAAGTTTGAGCCTCCTTCCTTCTTCTTCTCTTCCTCTTTCTTTATTTTTTTTCACCTTCTTTCTCTCTTTTTCTCTTGTCCTTTTCAGCTCGCTCTTGACAAAGCTGTCGAACCGGCGAAAATTAAATTTAAAACCAATTTTCAATATAGTGTGGATAAGGTCATCTCCTAAGGAACCAATTGAGTTACTTAATTAAATTAAGAATAAAACAAAATAAAAATTAACTAAGACAAGCAATTAAAAATTGGGGGTTTACAAATTAAATTCAATTAATCAACCAAACTAAAATTAATTAATAAAGTAATTAAAGTAATGACAAATCTAAATAAGCGTAACTAGCCACAAATCAATTCCTTGATATAGAATCTTCTTCACCATCTCTTTTAGTTTGTTAATTTAGTTCAGTTTAACATCTTAGTATTCTAATAAAAATATCTTTAAATGATCATCTAAAGATTAAGTTACGACTAATATTATAATTAACTGAAATTTCAATTAATATATAACATAACAATAATTTCAATGCAAAGCATACCAATAACAAAGCTTAAATAATCATCTTAGCAAAATTAGAATATTATATTATCACTAAATCAATCAATTATAGTAATCAAACTCCTTAGATTAAACTTTAAACCCAAATTGAAATAACTTGATTAACTCCGATCAGTAGTAAACAAAATAGCATAAAAATAGAGGAAGAAAAGTTGGATGAACTAAAATAAACTAAACCAGAGAATTATATTAAACTCATGCTCCAATCAAAGCATCAAGTTCATAATTTGTGACTAATTACAAGAAAAATTTAGTGACCCATAGTTTTAAGATAATGAACCCGAAGAGAAGAAAGAAGCAAGGTCGGTCATGTGGGCAGGGAGAAAATGATGAAAATAAGACGATGAAAAGCCAGGTCACTTTGTCCCAAACTCACGTCTTCAATTTCATCCTTCTCCCTTGCCACACTTCCCATGTGGGTATATATATTTTCGCCTTCGTCCCCCACCAACTCCCTTCTTTCCTTTTTTTCCTTCTCTTTGCGGCACTCAAAACCACTGAACCTTCCTTCTTTTCTTTATTCAAAGGACAAAACAACCCTTAAATTCCCTAGATTAAAACTACCAATAAAAATCCAAAGTTAAATGCTTACAAATTTATTCTTAAAAGTAAAAATTAAAATTAAAATTAATAAACTTCAAAAAATATCTCCACTTATGCCCAAAATTATCTAGCTCTAATTGCAATTTGTCTCCAAAAATAATCTCCATATGATATACATAAAATACAATTTTAATTCAGTAGACACATCATGTGAAAATATAGAATAGTAATTTAAAATCAAGATTCAATTAATAAATCTAATTTAATGAAAAATAACATAAATGATATTCAGTTAAGCTCAAATAATTTGCACAAAATAAAATAATAGTCAATATCCATAATGTGTAAAAAGATTAAATCAAAATTTTAAACATAAAGCTGAAGAATTAATCAAATAAGTCCCATTAATCCAAAATTGGCTAATAAAATAAAATATAGTTGAAATAATCTCAATTAGCCAAAATTCATTAATAAAAAGATCAAGTAATGATGATAAAAAATATATAAAAATACAATTTATCAATGCCCTCATACTTAACTTTTTTACAATCCTTTGCAAAAACTCAAAACTCATAACAGAAGTATAAGCAAAGATGTAAAACTCTAGTCACTCAAAATGAAGACAAACACAAAATAGAAACACAAAAGCTCTAAAGTTAGAAACAATTTAAGCTTTATAGATCCCAACAATAAAAAATAACCTTTCCTAAATTCCAGAAACACAAGTAGCATAGCAATTTCATTTAATAAAGATAAATCAAAGACAAGTAGCCTCACATAGGATAAGTGTATACTTTCAGCTTACAAAAGTGTATAAAGCCAGTGTTTCACTCAATTTCAACCTATCAAAATGATAGGTATACCCATCCAAAAAACCCATTTTGATGTGTATGACACCTGGATTGTTGCAAACCAAAGAATACAAAATCTGGACAGTAAGGAAGAAGCACAAAAACACACAAGACAACAGCAAAGAAAACAAGAAAATAGAGAAGACAAGAAGGGAAGATGTTAGTCTTGAGAAATAAAACCCAAGAAAGTTAGTCTCTTGAACTCTAATTCTAGTGATACCATAAGGAATGACCAAATCCTCGTAAGTCATAGTGTTCTCTCTAGCACTCAAAGAATTACAAGATCATAAAACTGAAATTTTCATTCATTTAAATCCTAAAAAAGCACATAAAAGAGAGCTTTAAATAGGCAAGAGAAAATTTAACTTAATGAGCTTAGGAAATCTAATTAATTTGAGTTTAAGTAATTCTAATAGAATTATGAGACTTTGGGCTCAAATAACATTCGTAATAGACCTAGGAAACTAATAAAATAAAACTCTAAAATAAAATAATGAAAATTCATAAAAAATAATAAAAATAATACTTAAGCCCTTATAAATATCATGTCACATTAATTAAATCAAATGTTTGGTACATGAAATGCTTATTTACAAGGTAGGCTATCAAAAAAACTACTAATTAATTAATTGGACTTTAGTAATTAACAAAGTTCAGTCTATAATTAATAAAAACAAAATTAACAATAATTAAACCCATTAATTCCCAAGTCACATACTCTTTAAGTGAGTCACATGCTGTTTAAGTGAGCTCTTTATGTTGGGCTTGAATATGAAACTTCCATGTATGAGAACATAATCATGTCATTTTTGTGCTCTTGGGCTTCAAATTCATCTAAGTGCAAATGCTCCATTTCAAGGTGCTTGTTAATCACACCATTCAAGGCCACTTTCATTGCCTTAGCTCTGGATCTTGTTATAGGGTCTTGTATACCTTTTAATGGATTAACTGTCTTCCACTTTTAGATCACATGTTCAGTCTCTTTTTCTCCAACATCTCGAGCTCACTGCATGCTTCCTTACTTGCTTGCATCACAAAACCTCACTATCCTAAGCTTGTTTATCTTATCAATCTCCACTATCTATGTCACATGCGAAGCACAAATAAAAAAAAAATTGTATTCATGGTTCTAATGGGGCTTGGGTAAAGGTATGGTAGAAAAATATGGGAAAAAGAGGGTGAAAACATATAGAATATAAGAGCTATCAAGTAAGCAATAATGTGGAATGAAAGAATAAAATAACTTAGTTTAGATTTTATTCCTTTTTCTTTTCTTTTTGTCATTTTTTTGTTTATTTATTTATTTATTGCTATTTTTTCCTTTCTTTTTCATTCTTTTTTTTAACTACTTTTTCTATAACCCAAATTATCTACTATATACACATTCGTTCATTCCAACAACATAATATCATGCTCTTTAATTCCTAAGGTAAGGAGGGAAAGTGATTTCACTCTCTTTTTTTTGGCTAAGATTTTTTTTTTATTTTAGGCAAATTTTGAAAGAAGAGGTCCAGGCTCAAAGGGGTTAAACAATGGACAAAATGTATGGGTTGGCTATGTAACACCTTACACTAGACCATGTCTATCATGTAATTGAACCTCATTTAAGTCTATTTAATTATATTTAGAAGCTTGAATCACATTAGAGACCAAAATAGAAAATTTTAAAACTTTTTGTACTGTTCATTGGGTTACTCCATTTTCTAGACTAAACTTTGAAAATCATAACTAAATCTAGAAAAATCGTATAAAGATGATTCAAACATCTAAGCATAGTTTAAAACATTATATACATTGAAAAAATATGAAATAGAATTTTAATCATGTCAATTCGTATAGTATTTAGCACGGAAAATTCAATTTAACCTTAACTTTAAAAATAGCTTAAAATTGTTTAAATGGTCATTTTATATCTTCCCAGAAATTTGACCTTAACTTTAAAAATTCAATTCTCACTCTATACTGATCCAAATCATGCATTCTTTATGCCAATGGAAAGCTCTACTTGTCTCTTTATAGCATATTTTCTTATACATTTATTCTACTTTATCAGGGCATGGCATCAACTTTAACCAATAAGAGTTAGAATATAACTTTTACTGAAACAATTTTAGGAAAATATGCATAACTCTCACTATATAATTCTAATTGCATTCAAACCAATGGCATATTAAACTTAAGACATAAATCTTTTTGTAAATATAAACCACTATATTTTTGGAGCTCTATACCATTTTATATTACCTTTAAAATTTGAGTAATATTTACAGTAAAAATTCACAGTTTTCATACCACTATCCAATTTTGACTCTCAAATTCAAAAATTCATTATGAATCTTACATTTGTCCAAATTAAGTGTTCTTTAACTTTTTGGAAAACTTATTCTATCTAGTTTCTAGACATATATGAACTTAGTCATTTTACCTTGTTTCACCTAAACAGTAGTTGGATTACTAACTTATGCTCAGATTAGACAATCTCATGCATAACTTTGTAAAACAATTCATATAATATGTTTACATGCTCATATCTTGTCCAAACTCTGTTCCAAACACCTTGACATACTTAGAAGCACATAATTACAACAATGCAAAGTCTCATGAATTCTTATACAATTTTACATAAAATAGCAAAGAGACATAGATTAATGACAATCTAATCATTGAAATCTTTCTCCTTGCTTCTTGCCTCCATTGGATACTTAGCATCTCTTGTACCTAGTAGTTAGGATATTCGAGGGGATGAGATTAAGACAATTTCAGTAGCAAGTCACATTTTATACAATTATGTCATTCAATTCACATAAAATTCACATTTAATCACATTAATCAACAAAATGCCATATTGGTCATAAGAATTTCAACAGCATAATGGCTTAGAAAATGGGCGTTCTGTGGAATGAAACCTCTCATTTTATAGCCCAAACCAATCAAAGAAAACACAATTCACAATATGGCAACACAATTTCATCATAGAAACATATTGAGATAACATAAAGCAATAAAAAGGACTTAACTACCTCTCGCTGTATCACTTGGCTTTCCACTTGAAACCAATGATTCCTCTAGCTTTTTTAAACTTCCTAAAGTCCCTAAATATCATTAAACACTTGCTTAAGCCATTAATTGTTGGAATAGCTGACTTTCCAAGAGCGGGTGAATTGAGAAGTTTAAAAATTTTCTACAAAAATGTAATTACAAAGTGAAAGCAAATGTTTGTAGAAAAATAGAGTGTAGTAAATAATGAAAGTAAATGCAAGAGGAAAGAAGAAGGGACTCAAGAATTTATCCTAGTTAGTCCGATTCTCTTGACCTATATCTAGTTCTCAAGTCAGCACTTGAGTTTTCCACTATTTACAAGAATTCAATGGGCTCCTTGCAATATCTCAAAACAAACTTAAGCTCTGTTCTAAGAGCTCTCAAATTCTACACTTTGCACTCTTATAAAGTGTTTCCCACTTTCCTTTGTGACTACCCTCACAAAGAATCCTTTTTCCAGATGAAGAAAAGATTTTTATACAAAATATAAACTCTCTAAATAAGAATAGATGAAATCTCTATTAGAGATGAAATCTCTGTATATTTAAATTTCTCTAAGAAAAGTTTGAATTTTGTAGAAACTATTCATGAGTTAAGAAACAAAATTTGGCTATTAGTCATTATTTTTCAAAACTAACATATGCTAACATAGGATAACTTCTAAATAATGTATTCAACATTGAGGTAAACTAAAAAGAAGTGAGATCAAAGCTTTTTGCCCATATTACAAGAGTAGAGATCCTAAAAACTAAGTCCTCTCATGTTCTTCTTTGGATTTCTTCACTGGATCCTTTCACGTTCCTTTGATATTCTCCTTTCCAACCTCGAGTTGTTTGGAATCATCAAAACTTCTGATTTAACACTGATTTCATGGCTAATCACAAAAAGCTTTCATAAAACCCTAAAAACTCAAATTTTTATCTTGAGTTTTATCTTTGAGTCAATACTTGTCTTTAAGGTTTTTATCATGGGGAACTCATTTTTGCTATCAAACTAATGAAAATCCAACTCATTCTAACCCTAACAGTCTAGCCAAAATCTGCCAAGATGGAGGAAGAATTGGTTTTTCATAAAACTTCCCTTTGAAAAATATCATGCTTTCTCTTGATTTTATGGTTTAAAAAACAACTTCCCTCCCTTAAACATGCTTAGGTCGAATCTGTACAGTAGGTGGAGAAGAGAAAATTGCAAGGAAACAAACCCAAGTCGCTAAGAAACTAAGCTAGTACACTTGAAAATTGCAAGAGGAACACTTATCAATTTTCTTGATTTTCCTTCTTTCTTTTTCTCTCCTTGCTCTTCACATACTCTCTCTCTTTTCTTAATATGTAGCAGCTATTCACTCTCTTCTCTAAATGAATGGGAAGTCCAAATGGAGGGAGTATATATAGGCAAGTTAAATATGGTCAATTTACTTGGGTTAGGTTACTTTTCCCACCTATAGTTAAGATAGTTAACTTGGGTTGGGAAAACTTAGCCATTAAGTCTTCAATTCCATCACATGTGTGATGAGGTGGCACCACTTTATCAGTATACAACATATCTTTTCTAATCCAAATACAACTTTAGTTGGTTACTTTATACCTGGACCAATAAAGTTACTTTTTATAGTATTAAATTACTTTATAAGCAGAAGATTAAAGTTAACTTGTATCTGACATTATTTTATTATCTTATCTCTTTAAAGTTTTTTTTGTGATGCCTAACTACTTTTCTATCTTCCTTTTTACTTTTTATAGAGCTAAAAGTAACTTTATTAGTAAATAAGTTACTTTTAAACCTTCGGTACTGATTATTTCTTTATTCTTAATCAGTTAATCTCAATGTTATATGCCATTGGATTTGTCTCATCACAAGCTTCGTTTTTACAGTAATTTTATATATTTACAAAATTACTCCTAACCAAGGTCAAATTATAATTTTTAATTCTTTTAGGTCACTAGCTATAATTTTCCCCAAGACTTAATATTGACGTGACTTTCCCTCCATTAGGGACTAAATTGAAAAGAATTTTATTTCTTGATGCCAAAACATAATTTTCTCATTTTTCTTCTAACTCGGAAAATAACATCTTTATCCTTTTCACACATAACAATGTCTCTCCATTTTCTTAAATTCCTTATTATTTTATGATATTAAGTTTTTAGGGATGTTACAAGCTATTTGGCCAAGTGGGTAACAAAGAAAAAAATGCCTAAATCATCTTCATGCATACATGTGCAATTATAATCTTAATCAAGAATCAAGACAAGTTTTAGAGTGACAATCAAGATAAGTGAATATATACACACCAAAGAATAACAATATAAGGCTCGAAATCCTCTCCAAGCTAATAGACTACTTAAATCAATCCATCTCAAATAAACTCATTGTCAATTTACTTGAATTTAAGGAAAACAAGACCAATTACCAATTATGCCAAAATCCTTCAAACCCTTATTGTATCTAACTCACAATTTTCATATCACGAAAAACAAAACCAAGAAGAAAAATGCAAAGAAACAACTAGACAAAAGCAAAAAGAAAACATAAAAATCAAGAAAATTGATTTTTTCCTCCCCCACACTTAAATTTCACGTTGTCCTCAATGTGAACTAGACAATCAATAGGCATAAAACATGAGAAACATAAGAGTAAGAGAAAAGGAAACATCCTAATATAGTTCAAGTGATATTGCTCAGATGGAGCTCCTCCACAGTGTGCTCCTAGAATCCCTCATAAAAGTGCTTTAGTCTCTACCCATTCACCATGAATCACTTGCTTATAGAATTGTCCATGATCTTAACCGCATTGAAAGGAAATACATGAGCAACAAATAAAAACCAATCCATCGAGAACGAAGCTTGCTAGGCATAAGCTTAAGGTAGGAATTGTAGAGCAATACTTTCTCTCCAACTTGGAACTTTTTCCTCACTATCAACTTCTCTTGCACAGCCTTAGTTTTCTCTTTGTAGATCCTTGAATTCTCATAAGCCTTCAAGTGAATCTCTTCAAGCACTTGTAGTTGAAGTTTCCTCTGAGATCCCGCTTCATCCAAGTCCATGTTGTATTTCTTCATAGCCCAATATGCCTTGTGCTCAATCTCAACAAGCAAGTGGCATGCTTTCCCAAAGCCTAGTCTATAAGGTGACATGCCTATAAGAGTCTTGTATGTAGTACTGTATGCCTATAATGCATCATCTAATCTCTTGCTCCAGTCTTTCTTATTAGGCTTCACTATTTTCTCTAAAATTTGCTTGATCTTCTTATTTGAAACTTCAACTTGCCCATTGGTCTGAGGATGGTAAGGTGTCGCCGCTCTATGTACTACACCATATTTGCACAACAAGGCTTGCATGTTTCTGTTACAAAAGTAGGCACCTTGGTCACTGAAGATGGCCTTAGGAATGCCAAACCTACAAAAGATATGTAATCTAACAAAATCCACAATAACAGTAGAGTCATCAGTCTTGGTGGCTTTAGCTTCCACCCACTTAGAAACATAATCAATAGCTAGAATAATGTAAGTAAAACCAAATGACATAGGAAATAGTCCCGTGAAATCAATACCCTAGACATAAAAAATCTCACAAAACAATAATGGGTGCTAAGGCATCTCATTCCTAAGAGAAATATTTTCTGTATGCTGACAATATGCCAAATGCTCACAGAATTCATAGGCATTTCTAAATAGACTAGGCCAATACAAACTAGAATTTAAGACCTTCCTATCAGTGTGTTGTAGACCAAAGTGACCACCACATGCTAGAGTATGACAAAAATATAAAACAGAGGCAAACTCATGGTCTGGCACACATTTCCTAAGAACTTGGTCACTACACATGCGCCATAAGTATGGATCATCCCAAACATAATACTTAGCTTCACTCCTAATTTTATCTAATTGATGTTTCTTTAAATGTGCAAGCAACTTAGAAGCAACTAAGAAGGAAGATGTTACTAATGAAGCCTCAATGCAACTCAAGTGATCAACAACTAAGTTCTTAGCTCCATTTTTGTCCTTGTTCTCCACATCAAACTCTTGCAAGAGAATTACCTAATGGATCAGTCATGGCTTAGAATCAAACTTCTTAAAGAGATACTTGATGGCTGCATGGTCGGTAAACACAATCACTTTAGTGTGCAAGATGTAGGACTGAAGCTTCTCCAAGCCAAAAATAATTGCAAACAGCTCTTTCTCAGTGGTGGTGTAGTGGGCTTGTGTAAGGTCCAAGGTCTTGGATACATAGGTAATGACATGCTTCTTTTTGTCCACTCTTTGTGCCAACACAGCTCCCAAAGCATAGTTAGAGGTATTGTACAGCAACTCAAATGGCAAACTATAATCAGGCGGCTAAACAATAGGTAGGAAGGTCAGTCTCTTCTTCAGTTCATCCTAAGCCATCCTACAAGCATCATCAAAACTGAAAGCAGTATCTTTTTACAAAAAATTGGACATAGGTAATACAATCTTGCTAAAGTCCCTAATGAACCTATGGTAGAAACCTACATGCCATGAGAATGACCTCACTTCTTTAACACAAATTGTATATGTTAATTCATATGGTTTTGATGATTCTAAACAAATGAGCTTGGAAATCCCATATCAAAGGAACTCAAGCAAATGATGAACAAAGTTGGAGTTTCCTAAAGATTGAAGAATTGTTTCACATATTTTAGGAAGCAATTTGTAAAAGAAGGTAATTAAGCTTTGAATTTCAATTCACCCAATATTAAATGAGATATCTAAATGAATGATTAATGATTAGCTTATGATTTCAAAATGGTTTTCATAAAAAGAGCTACCTTATGAGGATAAAGTTTTAATTTAAGAGATATTTCAGCTTATGAGGATAAAGTCTTAAATTCAAAGATATTTCTAAGTGTTTACCTTGTTTTCATGAAAATGTTTTACCTTATGTGCATAACAATTGAAAGTTATGAGGATACAGACTCAATCTCAAAGCTTTTCCAAAGTCCATTCTTCAATTTCATGAAAAGGTATTGAGGTTATCCACATAACACAGCTTGGGGACCATGTTCTCAGGTCTGTCCATGTGGTTATCCTGACAAGGGAGTGAACAGTGAAGGCAAATTGTACTGTACAGCCTGTTATTCGTATAACTTAGGAAAGTTATCCACATAACGTGTGTCACATAGCACTTGGACTCTTCTATGTTAAAATGTTATTCACATAACCTAGGGAGGTTATCCACATAACATATGTTTCAGAGTATTTGGACTTTCCCTAGTTAAACAGGTTATCCACATAACCTTGGCAGGTTATCTTGATAACCTAAGTTTTACAAAAACTCAGTTTGGGAAAAACTTAACGTTATCCTAACAACTGAGTAGGTTTTCATGAAAATGTTTTTGAGCTAAAAATTACTCATTCTGGGAAACCCGTTATCCGCATAACCTAGCCAGGTTATTCACATAACGAAAGGACTACATTGAAAATAAAAGCAAATAGTCACCCATTATTTGCATAACTTGAGGAGCTTATCTGCATAACCTCTGTCAGATGCATTTAATGTGGTAGGTGAATTGCTAATTTTGTAAGAGTAAAGGCTAATGGTTCCAACGGATAGTTTTGCTCCAAAACTATAAATAGGACATCATTTAAGTTATTGGGTAATGAGGAAAAACATAAAAATGCTAAAACTCTGCAGATTTGATTTTTGATGCATTCAAAGCTTACCAACCCTTTATTTAGCTCATTCATTGTACTTAAACTTTCATATCCACTCTTTTGAGAGAGAGTTTTCATTTTGTATATTCCTATACACTTCTTGATAGAGCTTAGTATGAGAATACACTAAGAGAGTTGTTCTTACTCTTGAGTGAGAAGAGTGAGAGAGGTTTGTTTAGCTCAAAGTCTGAGTTGGGTTGTACTGTAGTTTTTGAAAGAACTCATTCAAATCTTGCAAAGAATAGTGGAGAAATCTCAAGTGGTGGCTTGGGGACTGGACTTAGGTCAAGTAGAGTAGACCGAACTAAGATAAATCTCTGTGTCTCCTTCTTATTTACTTTGCAAGTACTCTTTATATCTTATACTCTATTTTTCAGGAACTTCTATTATTACTACTGTATTTCACTTATTGTAGAAAAATCCAAACTTCCCAATTCACCCCTCCTCTTGGGAAGCCAACTAAACTAACAAGTAGTATCCAAGCCCAGACTCCCAGTTGAAGGATCTAACAATTCAGGAGATTATATGGCTAGTTTCGGTGAAGGCATTCTTCTAGAAGGAAACAACACCAACAGATCTCTTGGCTTCAGTGGAGAGCATTACAGATACTGGAAGATGAGGATGCAAATTTATCTTTAGTCCATTGACTTGGATATTTGGTCTATTATCCAGAAGAGAGACTTTGTCCTGATGAAACTGCAAGATGATGGGAAGTACAGAGAGAAACCTGAAGACGAATAGAATGAGGAGGATAAGAGAAGGGTTCTTCTCAACTATAAAGCTAAGCACTGTTTGGTTAGTGCTCTCAATCAAGATGAATTATATAGGGCATCCCAATGTACAACAACCAAAGATATATGGGATACCTTGGAGATTGCTCATGAAGGAATAACTGGGGTGAGAGAAAATAAATTGAATTTGTGCATCGGTGAATATGAAAGCTTCAAGATGAAGGATGATGAAAATATCAAGGATTTGCAAAAGAGATTTACTCTCATTGTGAACCAGCTAAAGAGCCTTGAAAAGGAATACACCCAATTCTTAGAGCCTTACCCATTGAGTGGCAACCAAAGGTGACAGCAATAGGAGAAGTTAAAGGGGAATCAATGATATCTATCACAGCCCTCTTTGGAAGTCTTGAAGAATATGAAGGGAAGTTAAAGGCTCTCAAAGAATCTACATCTTATGATAAAAAAAAAAAGAAGAGTTTGGCTCTCAAGATAGAATCAAAAGATGATGATGAATCAGAAGAAGATGTTGAGTTAGATGAAGAGACAATGGCTATACTAGTAAGAAAATTTGGCAAAATGTATGGAAAGAAGAAATTCAGAGGGTTTGCAAAGAAAGATAGAGCCACCAGCAGCAAGAAAGAGAAAAAACATTCCATCATTTGCTACGAATGCAAGAAACCTGGACATATCAAATGGGAATGCCCTCTGCTAAGCAAGAAACAAGGAAAAATAAGAAGGCTGACAAAGGGAAAAAGAAGAAAGCCTTTGTATCTTCCATTTGGGGAGATAGTTCAAATGAAGAGGAAGCAGCAGAAGATGATGAAATTGCTAATCTATGCTTGATGGCTTAAGAGATTGCAGAGGAGGAGGAGAATCACAACCAAGAGAGTGATAGAGATTCTAAGGTAAATGATTCTGAACCTTCCTACAACGAATTACATAATGCATTCAATAAGTTGATGGCTGAATTTATCAAAGTATCTAAACAATTGAATCAAGCTAAAAAGAAAATACACAAGCTTGAAGTGAATCTCATGCACTTGCACTACTTTACAGTTTTCTTCTTCTTCCACCACTTCTGTCTGTGTCTCATGCATTAAGTTGAGAGATAAGAATAGGTATCTCCACAAAACTCTAACCAAACTTACTAGAGATAAGGACATGCTGAAAGTATTACTAGAAAACCAAGTTGTAAGTCAGAATATAATTGGTCTAGGATATGATTCATGTGTGGTCAAGGAGAAACTGAAAACCAAGAAACAAAACTTTACTTGAGAAATTTTGTGCATGCTAATAACATTAAACCAACTCAAAACATTGAGTCATTCCCATCTCCTAGAAATCAAAAGGACAGATACTATCATCATTATTTCATACATGCATCTCTTTCCTTTAGCCCTTTCTCCACTTATCACTTCTATAACAAGAAGGGTCATATGTCCTCTACCTATATATACAGGAAGGAAGGAAATGGCAATGGGATGAAATGGGTTCCCAAGGATTCTTTTACTATCAAGAAAGGACCCAAGCAAATATAGGTACCTAAAAGAAAGAATTAAAATTTGTTTTGCAGGTGTGTCTCAGGCTAAGAAAAGTAACAAATGGTACATTGATAGTGCCTGTTTAAGACACATGACTGGAGGTAAAGAAAAATTCATTGTGTTGAGAGATAAGAAAGAAGGAAAGGTTACTTTTTGTGGTGACCAGTCTGGCAAGATAGTTGGGATTGGAATTGTTGGTAAAAATCCAGAAACATCAATTGAAGATGTCCTGTTCGTGATAGCACTCAATCGTAACTTATTAAGTGTGAGCCAAACCTGTGATAGAGGCAACTGGATTCTGTTTGATTCCAACTATTGCCTAGTTATCAGAAAGAGTGACCGCAAAGTCATTCTCAAGGCAGAAAGAGAAAGTAACTGCTATACTATTGATTTAGATGAATCACCTTCTCTAGATTCAATATGCTTAATAAGTGAAAATGATGATAGTTGGCTGTGCAATAGGAGACTAGCACATGTTATCATGCATAAATTAAGCAAACTCATTAAAAATGAACTTGTTCTTGAATTACCCATCATTAAGTTTGAAAAGGATAGAGAATGTGATTCTTGCCTTAAAGGGAAACAAACCAAGTCCTCATTTAAAACTAAGAACAATATCTCTATAACTAGACCACTGCAATTACTTCACATGGATTTGATAGTTCCTAATCGTACTAAGAGTATTGGTGGAAACTTGTATATACTTGTTGTAGTAGATGATTATTCTAGGTTTACCTGGACCTTATTTCTTCCCTCTAAGGATGAAACATATGATGGTTTTCTGATCTTAGTCAAGAAAATCCGAAATGAGAAAGGTTGCTCTATTGTATGTATTAGAACAGATCATGGTGGAGAATTTGAAAATGCCAAATTTGAAGACTATTGCAATGAAACTGGAGTAGAGCACAACTTTTTAGCTTCAAGAATACCTCAACAAAATGGAGTAGTGGAGAGAAAGAATAGAGTATTGGAAGAGATGTCTAGTGCAATGCTAAATGAGAAAGGATTGCCTAAGCAATTATGGGTTGATGCAGCAAGCACAGCATGCTACTTGATGAACAGAGCATATATCAAACCCATACTAGGCAAGACTCCATATGAGCTGTACAAGGAAAAGAAGCCCAACCTCTCTCATCTTCAAGTCTTTGGATGCACTTACTATGTCCACAATAACAATAAAAACAATCTTAGTAAATTTGATGCTAAATCAAATGAAGGTATATTTGTTGGCTACTCAAATAGAAGTAAAGCATATAAGATGTTTAATAAAAGGTCTAGAACTATAGAAGAATCTGTGCATGTGATCACTCTTGAAAATGAAACTGTGTTTAAGCATGCTAAAGATAAGGATGACCTAGATATTTAGGAGAAAGATAATAAGTGTGAAATCAATGAAGAAGCATCTCAAGAACTCCCTAGAGCTTGGAGATATCAAAGGAATCATCCAGTTGATCAAGTTATTAGGGATGTTCAAGAGAAAGTTAAAACCAAAGGACAACTTAGGGATCAAGTGAATAACTGTGCATTTATTTCTCAAATTGAACTTAAGTGTACTGAAAAGGCTTTAATAGATGAATACTGGATTTTAGCTATGCAAGAAGAACTTAATCAGTTTGAAAGAAGTAAGATCTGGGACTTAGTACCTAAGCCCAAGAACCACTCTATTATTAGAACTGAATGGGGTTTTAAGAACAAACTTGATGAATTAGGAATAATAATAAGGAATAAAGCTAGATTAGTGGTAAAAGGATATAATCAAGAAGAAGGCATTGATTATGAGGAAACTTCTGCTCCAGTTACAAGATTGGAAGCAATAAGGATTCTCTTAGCCTATGCTTGCATAAAAGATATTGTGTTATGTCAAATGGATGTGAAAAGTGCTTTTCTGAATGGATATATTATGGAAGAGGTCTATATTGATTAACCTTCATGTTTTCAGGATTTAACTAAACCAAATCATGTATATAAACTGAACAAAACTCTATATAGGTTAAAACAGGCACATACAACATGGTATGAGAGATTGAATAATTTTCTAATTGAAAAAGGTTTTAATAGGGGAAAAGTTGATACAACCTTATTTACTAAAAGAGAAAATAAAGATTTACTTATTATACAAATTTATGTTGATGACATTATATTTGATGCTACTAATGAGTCTTTGTGCAAGAACTTTTGTAGGTTAATGCAAAGTGAATTTGAGATGTCAATAATGGGTGAGCTAAACTTCTTCCCTGGATTGCAAATCAAACAATGTGATGATAGTATCTTCCTCAATCAATCAAAATATCTCAAGGAGCTGCTGAAGAAGTTTGGAATGGACCATGCTAAACCTATGGGAACTCCTATGGCCTCTACAACTAAGCTTGACATGGATAAAGAAGGAAAACTCTTTGATATAACTCAATATAGGAGAATGATTGGTTCCCTGCTGTACTTGACTGCAAGCAGGCCTGACATCATGTTTAGTATCTACATGTGTGCTAGGTTCTAATCATGTCCCAAAGAGTCCCATGTAACAGTTGTGAAGAGGATTTTCATATACTTGCTGGGAACATCTCAAATGGGACTTTGGTATCCAAAAGGTAATGGAGAAGAGCTCATAAGTTACATAGATGCTGACTTTGCTAGATCCAAAAATGATTGAAAGAGCACAAGTGGAACTTGTCAATTCTTAGGCGGCATCCTAGTGTCATGGATCAGCAAAAAGCAAAATAGTGTAGCTCTCTCCATAGCAGAAGCTAAGTATGTTACAGCATGTAGTTACTGTGCATAAGTCTTATGGATGAAGCAATAGCTGGAAGATCTTAAGATTGAGATGAAGAAAATCCCAATAAGATGTGATAATCAAAGTGTCATCAATATCACCAAGAATCCTGTTATGCATTCGTGGACAAAACACATTGAAGTAAGACATCACTTCATAAGAGATCATGTTTTGAAATGAGATGTCAAGTTGGAGTTTGTACCTACTAAAGATCAGCTTGCAGACATCCTGACAAAGCCACTTGCAGAAGATAGACATGGTAAAATCATAAGAGAATTGGGAATGGTAAATTCCAATGAGTTATAAGTATATTCTAAAATCTCTCTTAAGCTTATAATTTAGTTGATAATAATACTAACTTAAGCATTAGAGTATCTAGAAATTTGCTTTACAGGTACTTCTTGATTTGAAATAATGAAAAGCAGATAAAATAAAGTACTATGCATGTTGAAATGGAGGTATGCTGAAAAGAAAAGGCCTATGGGGATAACGCAGTTATTTGTAAGTGTTTTTGAGTTTTCAAATATGCTTATTCGCATAACCCCATAGCCCTATGCTGAAAATGAATTGATTTTCTGGTGTCCAAAGTCTATATGTCTAAGGTTATTCAGATAAAATATGAGGCTTTTCATGAAAATGAGAGCTTATGTGAACTTCTGGTCTCTGTGAAGCTCGATATTCGGATAAGGTCATCATCTTATGTGTATAACCTACCTTGTTTGCTTCATTGTATGTATTTTGTGAAATTCAATTTCAGGATAACTTGCCTACCTTATCTGCATAATGTTACATCCAAAAAAGAAGCTCACAAAGTAAGAATGTTATTCACATAAGGTGGCAACATTATCCAGATTTGATTGTCAACTTTTTGTGTTCTTTTTATGAAACTCCTTTTCATGATAACGTATAATGCTTGCCCGAATAACTCCTCTATTCTCCCTTTTGTCTCAACTTGGTTATGCGAACAACCTAAGGACCTTATCTGCATAACCCAGTAAATAATGACCTTACATACACTCCCTAAAGCTTGTTGTTCGCATAACCTCCATATGTTATGCGCATAACCTCAAGACTATATATAGGATTCTCTGATTTTCAACAGTACCTTGTATGGAAAACCTAACCCTATCCTAAAAACCTCTACTCGTACTCCTCAAGCTTTCCAAAATCCTCCAACCATCTTTCAATTTCTTGAATTGAAACCTCTTTTGGGCCTATTCTAAACCTCTTTCACCATCCCAAAACATCTGAAATCACTACTATGGCAAAGACTAAGGGTGGAAATCAAGGGGAATGACTACAGCATAATGCAAAGTACAAATTTGCATCAAAATCACCAAGCTAGGGGAAAAGAAAAGCTGAAGTTGGGCCGAGTATTCCTACAAAAAAGCCTAGAACTCCAAAACCAAAGGAAATCCCAGAATTTAAGCCTCAAGTTGACACATACATAAGTTTATCTGCTACTGAGTCTGGGCAAGCTTTAACTACAAATGAGCTTATTAGCATAAGGATTTTGAAGGAGTCATATAATGCTGACTTTAAGAAACGTAAGGTAATCAAGCATTTTTTTGTTAAACTGGAAGAATTTCTCGTGAGGAACAAGTTTAAGTCAGTGGGGCAGCTAGAAAACTATAGAGGGTTAATAGAATTGAAGGAAGAATATGATGAGGAGGTTATACATGCATGGTACAATTCTCTAAGGATTAACAATGAAAAAAAAGTGCTTGACGTGAGGCTTAAGAAAAGATGGATAGTACTACACCCTGATTTACTTACTGAGATTTTGAGTTTGCCTACTGGAGGAATTAGAGTAAACATTGATACTACAAAGTATCCCCCTAAGAATGAAAATGTTGATGAAGACATTGGAGGGGAAGCAAACTACAAATGGAGCACAATTGTGTGTAAGTTACTCAGACAAAGACAAAATATGCCTTCTGGGGGTAAGATAGCTCCAACACATCTGAGTACTGAGAACAGGGTACTCCATTATATTGTTTCTCACATGTTCTTCAACAAGAGTAAAGGCTACAACTATCTCTCTAGGGGTGAATTTCAAGTTATGGTGCTGTTAATAAAGGGAAAACCAGTAAATGTGATTGACATCATCCTGCAAAGGATGTGGAAGGCGTAAACCTACAGGCAGGACCCATAGTTGCCATATGGGCATCTCATCACCAAAATCCTGAAGTTCCACAATATTTTTCATATTGAGAGAGGCCCTGCATTGCTTCCTGAAGAGTTTAATGAGAAAGCACTATAGAAGATGGGAATGTGTCTGGAAAATGGCAGATGGGTTGACAAAAAAGGGATACTGGAGCAGGTTCTAAATCCATAAATGCTACAAAGAGTCTTACAGTTGGTGATTCTAGTTCCTCTCTATCCACACCTACTGAACCACATCAACCCTTGCATCCTAAACCTCAAACATCAACTCTGACACCAAGCCAACCTGATGAAATCTCAGCCAATGATCTGCCCATACCCTTTGACATTTCTACCCTATACCAGAACCTATTCTAGATTACCATAGCCACTAGGAAAGAACACAGAGAAGATATGATCAATCTTGGGTATCTCATTGCTGAAACGCAAGAGAAATTTAAAACTAAAATTGAAAATCTTACCCAAGAAGTAAAATTCCTACGTGAGCAAATAGCATCTGGTATATCTCAACCTTTCTCATCACCAACCTAACCACCTCCTTCTACTCACACTGGCTTTATTTCACTTGATGATATAGTTATTCCTTCCACCTCTAAGTCTCTTACTTTATATGAGGATCTAGGTCCTAACTTGGATTATTGACTTGAAGAGGAAACTGGCAAGGATCAAGATAGAGCCTTAGTTCCTTTGCCTAAAGGTGACTTCATTCACCAAATTTATCTTCATCATTGCAGATAAGAGATTAATGCTCTTTTTCCCCCTCTACCTGACCCCATTTCTTTTAAGGGCATCAGTTATCTTGCTAAGGCAGCTATGCAGGAAATCATCACCATTCCCTCTGATTTTGATCCCATTCCTGCACCCCTTCCTACTATCTCACCTCCACCAATAATGCCTCATATACCCTTCATTCTTGTGTTTCCTTCTGTGCCACCTATCACTGCTAATGTGCCACTTCGGTCTATCCCAATGTCTACTGTTCCAGCTAAATCTTCCATATTCCCTCTTTCCTTGGATGAGAGACTTCAAAGAATCTGGGAATGGAGGACCAAACTTGATCACGACATAGCTCGGCTAGAAGCTGAAGCAGCTCAATTCCCTCTTGTTGCTGATGACAAAAAGGGGGAGAAAGAAGAGAAAGCAGAAGATAAGGTAAAGGGTAAAGAAGAGAAAGAAAAAGATAAAGCAAAGGAAGAGCACAAGGAAAAAGAGAAGAAGAAAAAGAAGAAATCTAAGAAAAAGAAAGAAACTTAATTGGACTTGTTGTTTTTGTTGTGTTTGTTGTTTTGCTCAGTTGTTTTGTGGTGTTGCTGTACTCATATGGTTCTGCACTTGTAATGATTGCTTTATAATACAATGTATTCCTTTCTATGAATCATGTTCATCATTAGTATTCTTTGTTCTAAAAAGTATGCACTACATTATTTGACTTTATTTATATTATGCATATATTGAGGGGGAGCTTTGTGCAAACCCAAGTACTAATAATATGTTAAAGTTGTTTTGTCATAATCAAAAAAGGGCAGAATGTTAATTTTTATGGTTTTGATGATTGTAAATAAATGAGCTTGGAAATCCCATTTCAAAGGAACTCAAGCAAATGAAGAACAAAGTTGGAGTTTCCTGAAGATTGAAGAATTGTTTCACATATTTTAGGAAGCAATTTGTAAAAGAAGGTAGTTAAGCTTTGAATTTCAATTCACCCAATATTAAATGAGATGTTTAAATGAATGATTAATGATTAGCTCATGATTTCAAAATGGTTTTCATAAAAAGAGCTACCTTATGAGGATAAAGTTTTAATTTAAAAAATGTTTTAGCTTATGAGGATAAAGTCTCAAATTCAAAGATGTTTCTATGTGTTTACCTTGTTTTCATGAAAATATTTCACCTTATGCACATAACCATTGAAGGTTATGAGGATAAAGACTTAATCTCAAAGCTTTTCCAAAGTCCATTCTTCAATTTCATGAAAAGGCATTGAGGTTATCCGCATAACAAAGCTTGGAGACCACGTTCTCAAGTCTGTTTAGGTGGTTATCCTAATAAGGTAGGCACTTTATTCACATAAGGGAGTAAATAGTGAAGGAAAATTGTACTGTGCAGCCCGTTATTTGCATAATCTAGGGAGGTTATCCACATAATATGTGTCACAGAGTACTTAGACTCTTCTCTGTTAAAAGGTTATCCACATAACCTACGGAGGTTATCTGCATAACCTATGTTTCAGAGTATTTGGACTTTCCTCGGTTAAACAAATTATCCGCTTAACCTTGGCAGGTTATCCTGATAACCTAAGGTTTACAAAAACTTAGTTTGGGAAAAACTTAACGTTATCGTAACAACTGAGTAGGTTTTCATGAAAATGTTTTTTAGCTAAAACTTAGTTATTCTGAGAAGGACGTTATCTACATTATCTAGCTAGGTTATCCACGTAAGGAAATGACTACGTTGAAAAAAAAAGTAAATAGTCACCCGTTATTCGCATAACTTGAGGAGGTTATCTGTATAACCTTTATCATATACATTTAATACGGTAGGTGAATGGCTATTTTTCTGAGAGTAACGGCTAATCTTTGTTTCCAACGAATAGTTTTGCTCCAAAACTATAAATAGGACATCATTCAAGTTATTGGGTAATGAGAAAAACATAAAAATGCCAAAACTGTGCTGATTTGATTTCTGATCCTTTCAAAGCTTACCTACCCTCTGTTATGCTCATTCATTGTACTTAAACTTTCATATCCATTCTTTTGAAAGAGAGTTTTCATTCTGTATATTCCTATGCACTTCTTGATAAAGCTTAGTGTGAGAATACACTAAGAGAGTTGTTCTTACTCTTGAGTGATAAGAGTAAGAGACATTTGTTCAGCTCAAAGTCCGAGCTAGGTTGTACTATGGTTTTTACAAGAACCTATTCAAATCTTGCAAAGAATAATGGAGAAATCTCAAGTGGTGGCTTAGGGATTGGACGAAGGTCAAATAGAGTAAACTGAACCAGGATAAATCTCTATGTCTCCTTTTCATTTACTTTGCAAGTACTCTTTATATCTTTTACTCTGTTTTTCAACAACTTCTATTATTACTACTGTATTTCACTTCTTGTAGAAAAATACAAACTTCTCAATTCACCCCCTCTTGGGAAGTCAGCTAAACTAATAGTGTAAGGTAAAGAAGTAATCACATCAATCTTAGCCTTATCTAGTTCTATACCATGCTCAGAAATCACATGTCTTAGAATTATGCCTCTTCTAATTATGAAACGATATTTCTCAAAGTTTAGCACAAGATTCTTTTCAATGTATCTCTCTAAGACTCTATCTAAACTCATCAAAAAATCACCAAATAAAGTACATAAATAGTAAAATCGTCTATAAAGACCTCCATACATTTTTCAAGAAAATCCAAAGAAATGCTTAACATGCATCTATGGAATATGCTAGATGAGTTGCAAAGTCCAAATGGCATCCTCCTATCAGCAAAGGGGCATGTAAAGGTTGTCTTCTCTTGGTCCTCGGGTGCAATATGGACCTGGAAGTATCCTAAAAACCATCAAGAAAGCAGTAGTAAGATTTCCTTGCAAGTCTTTCAAGTATTTGATCAATAAAAGGAAAAAGGAAATAATCTTTCCTAGTTGCTTGATTGAGCTTTCTGTAGTCAATGCAAACCCTCTAGCTATTTTGCACTCTAGTAGGTATAAGCTCTCTCTCCTCATTCTTCACCACTATGATCCTAATTTTTTTGGATGCAACTTGTACTAGGCTTACCTACTAGCTATCAAAAATGGGGTAAATGATACTTGCCGATAAGAGTTTAGTGACCTCCTTCTTTACTATATCAAGTATCTTGAGGTTGAGCCTTCTTTATGGTTATCTTACTGGCTTAACTCTTTCCTCTAGGAGGATCCAATGCATACAAGTCGCAGGACTAATGCCAAGTGTGTCTGCTAGTGTCTATCTAATAGCTTTCTTATTTTACCGCAACACTTCTAGCAATCTCTTCTCTTGCTCAAACTATAGGTCACTTACTAGAATCACAAGTAAATTCTCTCTATCTTCCAAGTAAGCATACTTGAGATTATTTGGTAAAGGCTTTAACTCTAGTGTGGGAGGCTATTGGAAAGAAGGGATTAGAGGCTTAAGGTCAATTTCCTTCAAAATGTGTACCTGCATAGGAAAATCACAAGCAGCAGTATCTTATCCACAAGGAATAAAATCAACATGAATAGCACTATGATCACAACTAGATATAGCAACATCATTACTCATAGATATGCTAGCAACATGTACAACATCAACTAAAGAGCTAGTGTACTCAATAAACTTATCAACATGCAAAGCATCCCTAGGAGTAGAATCAAAATCAACAACATCAATCCTAGAAGCAGAATTCACATAAACTAAATGCTTAGAATTAATAGAACCAGAAACTCTATCAAAGCTAGCAGAAACAATAGTACAGTCAGTAGTCGCAGGAACATCATGCTCAGCACATGCTAAGGACTCCCTAGACTCATTCATATCATCAGTCAAGAAAGCATTAATTGCCTTACAACTAGCATAAGTAAAAGAACCATCACATTAACAACTAAGGCAATCATCTAGCTCAATAATATCACAAGAATCATGAATCATGCTATCTCTAAACTCAATGGATGCATCATTAATAAGCATATCAATCAAATTAAGACCTAAAGTAGAATGATCATCATGTGGGTGTTTCATAGCATCAAACAAGTCAAATGAATCACATTGCCAGCAAATTCCATTTATAAAGTGCTAAATTGAACATCAATGATAGCTTTAGCAATTTTAAGGAATGACCTATCTAAGATCAATGGAGCATGACCTTTTGACCTAAATCTATCATCTACCATGTTCAAGACATAAAAATTAGCAAGAAATATGAGGGTTTTTTCCTTTACCAACACATCTTCTAATACTCCATCTGGATTTGATTCCCTTCTATCTACTAGTTGTGCCACCAATTGTGTAGGCTTGAGCTCCGCTCCTTGCAAAGAAGAATATATAAACTTGGGCATAACATTAATTGCAACTCTAATATTGAACAAGGTGTTGAATCAAGTGTTTTGATAATTCCAAACCAACCTTCAAGAGCTTGGAGAAAAGATATCAAAGGTGTACAAAAGATCTCAAGTGAAGAAATTCAAGAAAAATCAGCATAAGAATAGATGTAGAATCTCTAAGAGTGTTTAAATTGAGTAAAAGACTTTAAATTGGCAAAAAGATGTTTTAAAACTATGATTCTATGTTAATTCATGGAATATTTGAAAAACACCCATCAACAGACGAAGTTTTAAATGTTAATACTGATCTATTGTTTTAAAAATTTGAACATTGTCTTTAAAAATTCAAATTTCAAATTGAAAATGAAAGTCTGAAAAGAGCCTTCTCTGATAGATGAACTTTGACTGCCAAAATTCAAACTTTGAAACAAGTCTAATAAGAGCCTTCTCTGACAGATGAACTTTAGCATTTGAAAATTCAAATTTCTGACAAAACCCAATTCAAGAAAAATGAAAAATTTGTCTGAGGATATGTCAAAGTTCATCTGAAAATAAAGTTTAAAAAGAGTTCCAAGATAGCTCACTGACAGACAAACTTTGATATTGAAAATTTGAATTTCAGAAACAAAGCTTCCAAGTCTGTTACAACAATCTTTTGTCATACGAATATTGGTACTTAGAAATTTGAATTTTGAACTAAGTTTGATAAGAGTTCTCTCTGATAAACGAACTTTGAATCTTGAAAATTTGAATTTCGAATTGATGAACTATTGTGCCTCATTGAGTTGCCCACTGACAGACGAATTTTGGGAACCAAAATTCAAACTTCGAAGGCACTGTAGCAATTTGGGACTACTGTTCACACCTTTAAGAAAAACTTTTAACTTAAAAATTCATATGTTCCAACACAGAAAATTTTCTCAATGATGAAAATTCGGACTTTGCTTTACAGCAGATGAACTTTGAAATTTAATGTTGAAGTCTTTAGCCTTTGGTCTCTGTGAAATTCATCTGTTGACGAACCAAAATTTGAACTTTGGATGTCAAAAGCATTAAATGCAGTTGTGAACAGATAGTATTTCAGAGTAACCGTTGGGTAACTTCTCGAACGGATAGATTTTATCTCTAGCGTATAGTTAAGACCTAAATCTATAAATATAACATCATTTGAAGTTATGGGTAATGATTTTAATGTTGTAAATACTGAAACTTTGTCAAATTCTCAACTCAAAGTCTTTTACTCTCATACTTCAATCTTTTGCACTTAAACTTTCATATATACTATAAATTAGAGAGTTCATTCTTTGTAATCAATCTTATCTTCATCTGGAAGAAAGATTTTCTTGTGAGGAAATATCATAAGGGGTTTGGGAAGCACTTGGCTGGAGTGCAGAAAAAGAACGTGTAAGCTCTACGAATAGAGCCTCAAAGTTGTATTGAGGTAATTGCAAGAAGCCCACTAAATTCTTGCAAGATAGTTGAAAATCTCAACTAGTTGCTTGGGAACTAGACGTAGGTCAAGATAGAGAGACCGAACCAGGATAAACATCTGTGTCAATCATTCTCCTTTACTGCTATTACATTGCTATTATATTGTACTTTGTTTTACAGTATTGTTTGTCTTCATTATACGCTTGACTTTTGCAGAAAGTTTTAATCTTCCCAATTCACCCCCTCTTGGGAAGCTAGCTTATCTAACAGAAGGCGTCGGTAAATTCAAGGTTGCTAATAGTGCATGGTACTGTGAAACTACCAGGATCCTTGCACTTCTCTGGTAGAGGTTGTTAAAACAATGCTGACATACTTTTTCCAAGGTCTACTCTGTCTTCCTTTCTATGTCGTCTCTTATTAGTATACAAATCTTTAAAAACTTTGTATACTTAGGGAAGTGTTTGACCAAATCAATCAAGGGAACATTGATCTCTACTTTTCTGAAGGTGTCCAAGATTTATTTCTCCACTTCTTGCTCCTTTAGCTTCTTGCTCTAAGTCACCCTATTAGGGAAGGGTAGAATCTTCTTCTTTTCCTCCTTTTCTTTCTCCTTGAACTCACTAGGTGCAATTTATATCTTTTCTAAAACCATTTTACCCTTATCAAATGATGTAGAAGAGTATAGATCCCCAATAGGCACTTCCTTGGAAACTAGAGAAGATGTTGAAGCTTTTAGAGAAGATTTATCCTCAAAATGAACTTGCTTCCCACTCCTCAATGATATAGCATTGATGTTGCCACTATTAGGGTTCACCACCATTTAGGAAGGTAATTTGCCTTACCCTTGGCTTTTTACTTCACTAAGAGAAGAAGCAAGCTGATCCAATTGAATATGAATCTTTTGCATCTCATCTATGTGGAGTTTGCATGTTTTTCATCTCTTGCTTAAATTACTACATCATTTGTTTCATCATGTTCTCAATGCCATCCTCTTTCTTAGGTTCTTCTTGAATAATGACTAATTGTTGTTAGGATTAATATAATATAAGCTTTGATGATGACAAATGTAAAGCAATAAGGAATAAATGCATCATATGTGTCTAACAAATATAATGATCCTTGAAGTAAAATGTCCATTAGCATGTACTTAATTGAGTTTATAGTGCATATATCTTGCTATGTATCAATATATCCATTGTACTCTTATATTGTATAATACAAGTTGGATATATAAATTGGACTAACTACTTGGTTTATAAGTATAATATATTAAATGTATGATGGTCCAAGTAGGAAGAGTAAGCACTGAAATAAAGAAAGGAAAATCAATATTATGTATCACTCAAGAAAGGACAAGAGAAAGGATATTCCAAGAATTGAAGATCAGAAGAGAGCATGCCAAGAAAGAAATGACTAAGTAAAAGTAGAGCTCAAATATTAAAAACCTAGTTATTTGGTATATTTCTTTTTCACTTAAGTCTTGAGGTGATTTTAATATTTAAAATTTACTTAATCTTGTTACCATATGGTTTAAAGAAGTTAGATTAAGTAAATCTATTGTTAACGCATGTTAGAATTGAGAAATATTGTTTAACAGACGAATTTTGCTTATGTTTCATATTCATTTTATGCAAAATTCAAACTTTGCTTAGTAAAATTTGAATATACAGAGGTTTTATCTCTGATAGACGAATTTCAGCTTTGAAATTCGAATTTCAGGCTAACATTATTAGTGGATATAGGTAAAATTCATATGAAGCTTAGTCAAAATTCAAATATTAGTGAAGTTCAAAGAGAGTTTAGAGTCACCCTTTCTAACAGACAAATTTTGAACTTCAAAGTGCAAATTTTAAAATGTGAACTTGTGAATCTCATTAGCGGATGCTTCTAATAGACGCACTTTAAAGTTCAACAATCAAATTTCAAAGGAAGAACTTTTCTACTAGGTTAAATAGGCCTCTGACAAATGAATTTCAACTTATGAAATTCAAATTTCAAGTGCTCTGTGAAAACTTAAGATAACTGTTTAAACTTCAACAAACGCACTTCCAATATAAAAATTCACATAAACTGGCATAGGCTAACTTTCACAAACTTGATATTTGAATTTTACTCTATGATAGATGAATTTCTGAAGTTCAACATTAAACACACAACTATGTTGTCTCTACAAAATTCGTCTATTGAGCCTCAAAATTTAAATTTTGGAATGTCAAACACACAATGACTTTTTTTGTAGAGTAATGGCTAGAACTTAAGTCTAACGAATAAAACTTGTGTCTAATATCTAGTTACACTACAAATCTATAAATAGAACCTCATTTGAACTTTTGGGTAACAATATTAAGAGAGTTATTCCAAAATATTGCAACAATTTATAAAATACATCTTGTAAGGGTGTGGGGAGAGTTGCTTCACAAGTGCCTACTGAAACTTGTCGGATGTACTAAGGCTTCACAGGTGCCTGCATCAAACTTGTGGGATATAGTGAAAAATCTCAAGTGATGGCTTGGCGATTAAACGTAGACCAAGTGGTTAGACTAAACCAGTATAAATTTCTATGTCTAATTCTTCATTCTCATATTTCACCTATATGCACTTAATTCTCTATGTTCGTCCCTGTTTTGCTGCATATCTAATGAAATTGGGTTGTAATTCAAAAAGGGTTGTGATCCAATTCACCCCCTTCTTGGGTAACCAGCCAATCCTAACAATTGTCTCATATGTTAAGGAGCTTGTAGAGTACTAGGCCTTATAGCATTAAACCTCTATTGGTTAGCTACTTCATATCTCAAATTTGGGTGATCTCTCCACCCAGGATTGTATGTGTTAGAGTAAAGGTCATATTTTTATCTTTGTTGCATAGGCTTGTCTAAATAAATAGCATTACAAGACTCAACTTGATCATCAAGGAGAGGACATTATGCAATGGCATAAGTTGCAAGATGGCAAATGTCACAAAAAGGTCTCACTAATGCAATAAAGGTGGGAGACTGCTGAGAAAAATAACTTGGTGTAGAAAAACCAGGAGGTTGAGAAGTATAAGCCTGAGAAAGATGTGACTAAGAAGGACTAGACAATGATTATTTCTGAATCAAGGTAAGTTGCTTAATCATGAATGCTATATAATCAAACCTTTAATCAATTTTCTAGTCATAAGATGGCACATGAACTTCTCTGACACCTCGAATCGATTGACATGCCCTGGTACCAAACTGCTGGTGTTATATGCCATTTTGGCAATTAGCTCCCATACAGCTGCTGGAGTAAGAACAACTATAGCACCACCTACTACAGCATCTACCATGTATTTGTCCATGGGAAGTAGTCCTTCATAGAAATACTGGATTAACAATTGGTCACTAATATGGTGGTGGGGACAACTTCCACGAACTTTCTCAAATCTCTAGTAGTATTCATGTAGAGTCTCACCAATTATTTGCCTAATACCACCTATATCTTTCCTGAAAGTTATAGTTCTAGAAAGCAGGAAAGAACTCTGCTAAAAGCAGCCTCTTCAATTCATTCCAAGTAGTGATAGCCCCAAGTTGTAAGTAGTAGAGCCAATCCTTTGCAGCTCCATCAAGTGAGAATGAAAATGCTCTAACCTAAGTTTGCTCTTCGGAAACCCCCTGAGGTCTCATAATAGAACAAACAACATGAAACTCCTTCAAATGCTTGGAAGGATCTTTACCTGCAAGGCCATGGAACTTGGACAACAAATGTATTAGTCCAGATTTAAGCTCAAAGTTAGCATCAAGCTCAGGACACTAAATGCATAAAGGCTGAAATAATAATTAGGGGCCGCATGTTCTTTAATTGTTAGCTTATTTTGATGCTCAACCATATTTTCAAATGCCATACCAATTTCACAAGCATGCTCAATTAATTTAGTAATCAATTTGTTAACAATACTTTTCTTAATCTTACTTTCTTTAACCTATCAAAAGTTCTCTCAATTTCAAGATCAAAATCGGTTAAATCATCGTGAGGGAATCCAAACATACATTAAGCATAAAAGAAAACAAGAGAAAACATTAAATAATTACTAAATAAGAAAACAAAAGAAAAAGGAAAAAATACTAAAAGAAAAGAAATGCAAACAAACTAATTTCTGATCTAATTAAGCAAGAACAAATGGTTCCTCGACAATGGTGCCAAAATTTTGACACAACTGTTGAACTAGCCAAAATTAAATTTAAAATTGATTTGCAATATATAGCAAACCAAGAGTTACTTAATTGAATCAAGAATAAAGCAAAATAAGAATAACTAAAATAAGCAATTAAAAATTAGGGAGTTTAGAAATTAAACCCAGTTAATTAACTAAACTAAAACTAATTAATGAAATAATTAAAGTAATGACAGGGCTAAATGAGTGTAACCAGCCACAAATCAATTCCTGGATGCAGAATCTTCCTCGCTATCTCTTTTAGTTTGTTAATCTGGTTTAGTTTAATATCTTGGTATTCTAATAAAAATTTCTCTAAATAATCATCTAAAAATTAAGCTACAACTAATATTATAATTAATTAAAATTTCAATTAATATATAATGTAGCAGTAATCCTAATGCAAAGCATATCAAGAACAAAGCTTAAATAATTATCTAAGCAAAGTTAGAATATCTCATTATCACTAAATTAATTAATTACAGTAATCAAACTCCTCATATTAAACTTTAAACCCAAATTCATACAACTTGATTAACTCTATTCAGTAACAAACAATGTAGCAAGAAAATAGAAGAAGAAAAGATTGATGAACTAAAATAAACCAAACTAGAAAATTATATTAAACTTAAGCTCCAATCAAAGCATCAAGTTCATAATTTATGAAGAGTTACAAGAAAAATTTAGTAACCCATAGCTTTAAGATAATGAATCCGAAGAGAAGAAGCTAGGTCAATCATGGAGGTAGGAAGAAAATGATGAAAATAAGAAGATGAAAACCCAAGTCACTTCATCCCAAACTCACATCTTCAATTTCTGCCTTCTTCTCCTTTGCCACACCTCTCATGTGTGTGTATGTATATTTTCGCCTTCATCCCCGACCGACTCCCTTCTTTCCTTTCTTTATTTCCTTCTCTCTGTGGCTTAGAACCACTAAACCCCTCCTTCTTTTCTTTATTCAAAGGATAAAACTACTCTTAAATACCTAGATTAAAACTAACTATAAAAACCTAAAGTTAAATGGTTACAAATTTATTCTTAAAAGTGAAAATTATAATTATAATAAATAAACTTCAAAAGATGTTTCCACTTATGTCCAAAATTGTCCAGCTATAATTGCAATTTGTCTCCAAAAAGAATCTCCATATGATTTGCACAAAATACAATTTTAATTCAGTAGACACATAGTATGAAAATATAGAATAAGGATTTATACCCAAGATTGAATTAATAAATTAAATAAATCCAACTAATTCCAATTTAATAAAAAATAACATAAATGACATTCAATTAAACTTAAATAATTTGCACAAAATAAAATAATAGTCAATATCCACAATGTGTAAAAAGATTAAATGAGAATTTTAAATATAAATCCGAAGAATTAATTACATAAGTCTTATTAATCCAAAATTGGCTAATAAAATGAAATATAGTCAAAATAATCTCAATTAGTCAAAATTTATTAATAAAAAGACTAAGTAATGAGGATAAAAATATATAAAAATATGGTTTATTACCTCTCTTCTCTCCCTTCTCTCTTCACGCTGGCCTTTCACCTCTTGGTGTGTGGTTGAAAATGAACAATGAGGGAAGAGACTTGAAGGGGTATATATAGGAAATTTGGGTGATTGGTAGCCATTAGATTTCATCTTGATCTAATGGCATAGAAGTATTCTTGATTAATTTATGTTACTCTAACCTTATGCCCTTAGATATTTTTGGCATTATGAGAGGAGTGGTGGAGGGCAAAATTGTTCAACTTTTCCCTCATAAATTTCAGTTTTCAAGGCCAAGAGAGGAAAAGTATGCTTTTTACTTTTACAGATTAATTTGGCTTTGGTTTTAGTACTTTTTTATCTAGGTTTTTTATTATACAGAAATCCTTCATATTTACTTTATCTGTGTGGCCCATTGCCTTTTCCTCTTTACTTTTTCATGTGGGGTCTACCTGTCTTGCTTTTTTTTACTATTCATCTCACTCAACCAATATTTACTATTCATGTGGGATCCGTCTTTATCAAACTTGTACTTTTTCCTCTTCAGACCCATATATCTAGTATCACCTGTACTTTTAGCTTACACCAGAGTATTATAATATTATTTTCTCTTTCATCTTTTTTAAAATGATCATTTTGCCCTTATCTTTTGGCAAAATGATCGTTTTGCCCTTTTAACCCCTTTTTGTTATTTTTATGATTAGGCCTTAAACCTATTTAATTAAATATTCAAGCTTTATCAAATATCATAAATTAACCTAGCACAATTTAACATCATTCATAACATTATATGATCATAAAATATATACATGAAAAATAGGGATTTTACTAGAAGGAGATAAATACCCTCATATACAATATATTTCCCCTAGTCCAGATCAATCATGTATTATTTACTTTATGTCTTGATAATTTATTAGTATTTTATAGTATTTATTAATATTGTTCACTCATTAATATATATATAGGAAATATACTGATTTAAGATATGTATTTATCTTATTAATTGTTCCAAACTATGTTTTATTGGGGCCCATATGCTTTATTTTTCCCTTTTCTTTTATGTGGGGACCACAATTTTTTTACTGTTCTATTCTTGCATATTTTCCAGTCTGTAATATTTTCAAACTATACTTTTTTAGCTCAATTCATACTTTTAACATGGTCCAACATGTCAAGAGGTCAATTTTGACATATGCATTATTTTTCTAAATTTTTGAAAATAACTCTAATTAAGGATCAAATTTGGAATTTATTCCAGTTAATGATCAAACTTAATTCTTTCTAAGGACCATAAGAAAAATCAATTCCTTCTAAAGACTAAGCATGTGAAATTACTTTTTTACCCCTAATAGTAATTAAACAATGTATCACATGGCATATCTTTTCTAATCCTGCTTTTTGCTCATTCATACAAAGCACATCGTAATCATCATTTTAACCTAGTTTCAAAAATGTGGATGTTACAATTCTCTCCCTTTCAATAAATTTTTGTCCTCAAAATTTTGAAAATATCCTTAACTAAATGCTTTGAAACACTTTTATCTCATGCTTTCTTTCATTTCCCATATAATTTTCTTAAAGTTAATCCTTTCCAGACCACTTTCATCAACGGAATACTTTTGTTCCTCAATGGCTTAGCGTGAAAGCCAACATTTCACTTTAGTATCATTGACTAGTTCGTAGCATTTGAAGAGTTTGGCTAGTACTTTTTAGGTTAGGAAATATAGAGGACATCATGAATTTGCCTCAAATTAGGGGTAATCGAGAACTTGCATGTAACAAATTCATCATTAATTGCTTACTTCTCTTATTTTGCCATATTATAGCATTTCCATCGGCACTTAATAACTTTCCTTTCTTTACTTTTTGTGCTTTTAGACTACCTACATGAATAGTCTTTCACTAAGGCATAAGCTTACCATGTTAGCTTTGCTTAGATGGTACTTACAATAACATTATAATCTCTAAATTTCCATCCACTTACTTTACATCAAGTTCAATTCTTTCTTATCTAATAATTACTTGAGGTTCTTGTGGTCTCAAAATATTCCCATGGTAGTACCATAGAGATAGTAACTCCATATCTTTAAGGCATTGATTACCGTTGCTATAAGTGGGACAATCTTCTCACGAAATTTAGTCATATAAAATATAGGCTACGACCTACAACTCAACCTTGTTGCATTTACTCTATCCTAATTTGTGCTTACTTTTGCTACCATAGATGACATTGGTCATCTTCGGATTAGGAGTAATTAACTTAGGGCAGGAGTTTTAACTTCTTTAGTACATAAAAACTTGTTTCCCAATTTCTATCCCACAAAAAAACTTTCTTTTCTATTTAAGCAGTAAGACAATCTAAGAAGAACTCCTTATAGCATCTTGCTAAACTTGGAAAAATTCTCATTTATATTACAGTTTTTAGTCTCTCCCACCTTATAACAACATTTACTTTATTAGGATCTGCTGCAATCATCTAGGAGATTCGATGACTTACAAACCGTATTTTCATGAGCCAAGACTTACTAAGTTTAGCAAGCAATCACTTTCTTTCATAATGTTTTAAAAATTCTCAGTTGTCTTTTATACTCCTCTAAAAATTTGGAGTACTTTTAAAACATCATCTTTGAGGACCACAATAAATTGTTCATACTTTCTATTCATGTAGGTTATAAATCTAGTGTAAAGGGTTTACACTTGGCTTGTTCATACACATAATGCATAAAAATCAAATTCCACTATATACCAACCAGTCACACTATCCTGAAGATAGAATAGAGTTGTTCTAATTGATTTTCCTTGTTAAAACTAGAATCTATGTAACACCTTAACTATAAACCACATTACACATGTAATAGACCTTATTATGCTCCATGGAACATGTTTAGAGGCTTGAATTTCATGATAAATTAAGATAGAAAACTTGAAAATTTTCTTTTCCAGGGTTACTATTCATGTGGTAAACCCTTTTTCCTGAGGAAATTTTGAAAATTTATAACTAATTATAAAAAAATTGTATCAAGGTAATTCAAGTTTGCAAAAATAATTTAAAATCTCATCTACATGATAAAAATATGAAACAGTATCTTAGTTGTGTCAATTAGTACATTTTATTGCATGAAATTTACTGTTCAAATGGTTACTTTTCACTTCTCCAGGATTTTGACCATAAATTTAAAAATCCGTATCTCATTTTATACTAAGCCAAATTGTGCATAATTTATTCCATTGGAAAGCTCTACATATCTACTTTACATCGATATTTTTCTTGTCTATTTTTAACTCATGAAGGGCATGATTCCAACTTAAATTACTAAGGATTAGAACCTCACTTTTACTGGAACAATTTTAGGAAATCATACATAACTCTCATTGTATAGCTCTAATTGCTCTAAAACTAGTGTCACATTAAACTTAAAATATAGATATTTTCATATATGTAAACCATTGAATTTTTAGAGTTTTGTACGATTTTAAATTACCTTCTAAAAAATCCAATACTCGTAATGAAAGTTCCAGTTTTCTCAATACTATCAAGTTCTAAACCTTAAATTCTAAAATTCATAACAATTCATACACACATCTAAATGAGGTGCTCTTTGAACCATTTTAAATCTCTACTTGTCTTCTTTCAAAGAATATATAACATTCCATGTTATCTTACAATTAGAATAAATAATAGCTGCTTAACTAAGACACGTTCAAAGTGGCCAGCTTGCATCATAACTTTGCAAAAATAAGTTCATACCTCATATACATTGCATACATGGCTCAAGTTTGTCCTAATCATATTCATAACATCATAAGGAACATACAAGAATATGTTTACAGAAATACAAGGCCTCATGCTTTCATATACTATATTACATAAAATTCTTCAAAATATACATTTATAGCTTAATAACAACATTAATCATCAATCTCTTCTCCTTTCACCTGTGCTCCTTAGACTCCATTGCCATAGCTTGTGTATAATCATGTTGATACTTGGGGGGATGAGATTGGAACAATCATAGTAGTAAGTTACATTTCACACAATTATGTCAATCATTTCACATAAATCTCACATTCTAGCACATTTAATCACATTAATCAAATAATTGTCATATTGGTTATGAAAATTTTGGCAAGATAACGGCTTAGAAAATGGACATTCTAGGGAATGAAACCATTCATATGGTCCTTGTTCAAATGATGTTCTATTTATAGATTTGTGGTGTAACTAAACATTAGATACAAGATCTAGCCGTTAGAGACGTTACCCAATAGTTACTCTGCAAAACCAGCCATTTACCAACCATATTTAATGTTTTTGACATTTTGAAATTCGAATTTTGGAAGTCAAAAGACGAATTTTGAATAGACCATAAGTTAAATTCTTTAGCGTTGAACTTCGAAGTTCATCTGTTCAAATCTGAAATTCGAATTTTCGTCTTGACAAATGTTTCTATGTTAGAACATGCGAATTTTCAAGTTTAAAGTACTTCTGGTAAGTGTGAACAGTTGTTCCATATTGCCACAGTGCCTTGGAAGTTCGAATTTTGGTGCCCAAAATTCATCTGTCAGTGAGCAACTCAATATGGCACAAGTTCTTCCTTTCAAAATTTGAATTTTGGATGTGGAAATTTGTCTGTTGGCTATTCTAGAAGTATTTCCACGTTCTGTAGATTCGAAATTTGAATTTTCAAAGCCAAAATTGTCTGTTATACTTGAAGTTCAAATTTTTTATATGAAAATTCGTCTATTGGCTTTTCTAGAAGTATTTTTACATTCTGGTGTTTCAAAATTCAAATTTTGAGTACCAAAATTTGTCTGTTAGACCTGAAGTTTGAATTTTGGAAGCCAAAATTCATCTATCAGTGACAAGCTCAACATAACACAAAAGTTCTCTTCGAAATTTGAATTTTGGAGGCTCAAAATTCGTCTATCGGAGGCGGAACGTTCGTAACTTTGAACTTTGCATTGTAAACAGTTTTGCAGAACCTATAACTCTCATTTTAACTCCAAATTAAGCAAATGACCTATGGTTGGAAATCTCTCAATGTCTACTTTCAAATGAAAGAAGTTTTACTTCAAACACAAACTTATTCTGTGAGATATGATCGAACTAATGATAAGAGGTTAAAACTAAAAATTCATATCTCACTACTCAACTTTAAATGACCATAGATTTTTCATATGACCCTTATTTTGAGTGAAGTAACCTTCTTTGAAAAGATTATTAAGTCTATTTTCATATTAAATAAGTTTTATATCAAAGCCATATGTATTTTGAGAGATGTATTAAAAAAACTAATCAAAGGTCAAACTCTAGATTCTTGAAAATCATATCTCACTATGTTTAAAAGTAAGGATATATTACTTTGATACCCAAAACTTCTTAAGTAAATCAAATGTAATTGTAAATCATTGAGTTTTATTCTAAAGTTTGAAAATTGAAATCCAAAATTCATCTATTAGAGGGAATGTTTTAGAACCCTTTTAGTGCTTAATTATCAGACGAACTTTGTCATGACTTCGAGATGAATTTTGCACATTTTACTAACTATGCTTGACTCAAAATTTCAATTTCAACACTTGAAATTTTTCTGTCAGAGGTGATATCTCTGGAACTTCAAATTTCAGTTAGCAAAGTTCGTATTTTCACAAAGCATAAGAATTTTAACTTCTCAAAATTCGTTTGTCAGTCAGAGTTTTTCGAATCTAACATATGCTAATACCAGATTTACTTAATCTAACTCATTTAAAACATATGGTAACAAGATTAAGTAACTTTAAAGATTAATCCCACCTCAAGACCTAAGTGGAAACAAAATATACTTAGTGACTAGGTCTTCAAATGTTGAGTTCCACTTCCACTTGGTCATTTCCTTCTTGGCATGCTCCCTTCTAATCTTCCATTTTTTGAGCATCCTTTCTTTTCTTCTTTCTTGAGTGAGGCATGATATTGATTTCCATTTCTGTATTCCAATGCTCACTCTTCTTACTTGGACCAACCTACATTTAATATATTATACTTACAAACCAAATAGTTAGTCCAGTTTATATATCCAACTTATGTTATTCATTGTAAAAGTATAATGGATATATTTACACATAGCATGATATATGTATTATAACCATAATTAAATACATGCTAATATGTATTTTACTTCTTTAAGGAACATTATATATGTCAGATACATATTATGCATTTGTTCCTTATTACTCTATATTTGTCATCATCAAAACTTATATTATACTAAACCTTACAATCTCCCTCTTTTTTATCATGACAAATAACTAGTGAAAAATATGCTTAATAAATGATTAACACATATAATGCAGTTTAATTCAGATAATTTCAGATTAAGCATATGCATATTTTTCACACAACTTCTCCCCCTATTTGATATCAACAAAAAGTTTTGAAGAATAATAAGTATTTCTTCTCCCCTTATTTGTAAGATTGTACCAGTAAGTATAGATGTCTGGGGTGTTTCAAGCGCACAGAAAAACACAGACTGAAATGTAAATTATCATCAAAACTTATTATGCACAGCATGTTTAGATTATGCTGATTTTTACTGATATCAAAATTGATACCAATTGTTACCAATTATTTTCAAAATTGATACCAATGGATAGTGATATTCAAACTAATATCACTTGTTGCTTGAAAAATATTATGATACCAAATGTTATTATGCTTCTTGTCAAGATGATCATGATATTCAAGCATCACAAGAGGTATCTCAAATTTGAAGAGTTGTTACCTTCTTCCTTTATGATCAAGGAGAGATATAGAAACATCATTGCTCCCTTTAGCAAATTAGAGCTAAGCAACAAAACTCTTCATAGTAAAATGAGGTAAGTTAAAGCATAAACAACTTAATTTCAGAAAATGCTCCCCCTCACCTTATGCATTTCATAATGATAAAGTCAAGAAAGCATAATGCATCAAATAAGCATGTTCAATCAATCAGTGCATGATGTGGGTATTATGATTCAAGTTTTTCTTTTAAAATCAGAATGATCTTTTAAAAACTTTTATGTGCAAATTTACATGCTCCCCCTAAGTATGAGTATTTATTCAAATATACATGCTTTTCATATAGTGGCTTAAATCAAAATCAGTATACAAGGGGAATTTTAAAAAGTACATAAGTTTAGTTATACAAATAAAGAAATAGACTTGTGCAAATACTGAACTTTTCAGTAAGCACCATCATATTCAAATAATTCATCATTTGAACAAGGACCATACTTTATTTTAATAACCTCAAATAAGAGCATCAACCAAGCATATACATGAAAATTTTTTAAACACTTATAAACCAGTTTGGTTAATAGCTAATTTCTTCCCTTTTCAGTATGATTCCAATTGAGTGCACCAGCTACTCCATCTTTATGAGGCTTTCACCATTTAGCTCAGGGAGTACCTACAAAAGCAAGAGGTAAAATCTTTTTTCTTTCTTTGGTACCCTTTCTGACTTGGGTCCACTAAAGGTCAGTTTGAACATTTTTCATTACATATGGGAACAGAGTTCAATCTTACCCAATTATATATATATAACGCAATGATTGAAAGGGGTAAGGATCATAGGTTACCAAAGATTATTTCCTTATTATTCTTGGCTTGTATGAAATGTAGTATTCCTCATGTCTTCTTTTTGCATACATGTCAATGCCTCTTGAATTTCTACTCTTTCTCTTCTCAAGGCTAGTAGTATGGTTTCCATTTGAGTTGCTTCCTTAAGATGAGTGAGAGAATTGCTTCCAGTGCTTCTCCATGTGATTTGCAGTTGTAGTTTTGGAGTTTTGAGAAGCTTTCCTTTTCAGCATCATCTTTCTTGCACCAATGTATTCTTTCTTCTTGGATTGGTTCTGTATACATGAAACACTAGAAGAAAATTTTGGTACCCACTTGTTTCTGGGTCCAGGAGGGTTAGTGATATCCTTTGGAATCCATTTCATGCTTGTACTCAAACCATTTTTCCTTATGCTGCACAAATAAGAAATATGACCATTTTTACCACAATATGTGCATGATGATGAGCTAGGCATTACATTAGGCACAAAGAATTTCGAACAGGATTTATTTTCCCTTTGGACTCACTCCTATAGCCAACACCCAACTTGTCAAACATAGAATCCTATTTGCTAAGTGAAATATTCAACTTATCCTTTTCTTGGGTGAAATTGGCTATTACTGTAGTCAATTCCTCTTTTTCTTTATTTAATATATCACATGTAATATAAGAGGAAGTATGTGTCTGGGTTTCACAGATATTTTCTAAATCATTTATTTTCTGTTTAAGTGATTCTTTTTTAGTCTTTTCAAATTGCAAATTATTTTCTAAGGAAATCACTTTCTTTTTACTGAGTGCAAGTTCTTTAGCTAATCTGATCATTTCATCATGCATTTCATTGTAAACAACTTGTAACTCATCAACAGAGAATTTAGAATCAAATTCAGAGTCAGAATTTGATACCTCATTATTGGATAGTTCCATCAAGCATGGACAGGCATCCTTATCATCTTCATCTGAACTATTGCCCCAGATTTCAGAGGCATATGCCACTTTAGCTTTTTGACTTTTCTTTTCTGTATATCTTCCTCCTTGCCTCTTTGACTGGTACCTCAGCTTTTTTTCATGGCAAGAGTGCTTTTGTTCCTGAGGCTCCTTCTTTTTGATTTTGAGAAATTTTCCAAATCTGATGGTCAACTCTTTTAGCTCATCCTTCTCATCATTACTACTACTATCATCACTTTCATCATCAGTATCATCATCTTCTGAGCTCTGTGATGTAGTAGCTTTAAACATAAGCATTTTTCCTTTGTTTTGCTGCTCCCACAAAAGATCTAGTCACCCTTCATGTTCAGCAAGACTTCAAAACAATGCAGTGACAAATTGATATGATTCTCCTCTTGTTTCTTTAATAGATGTCACTTTTGGTTGCCATTCTTTGGGTAGAGCTCTGACTATTTTACATACTTGCTTTCTTTGTGTATAGCTTTTTCCTAAAGCTGCTAGATGATTAACAATGTGAGTAAAATGAATTTAAAATTCTTTAATGAACTCACCATTGTTTATCTTGAAGGCTTCATATTCAGCTGTGAGAGAGCTGAACTTATTCTCCTTGACTCCATTAGTTCCTTCATAAGCAATCTCTAGAGTATCCCACATTTCCTTTGATGTGTTGCAATCTAACACTCTGAAGAATTCGTCTTGTGAAAGTGCACTGACCAAGGAGTGCTTTGCCATGAAGTTTAGCAGGACTCTTCACTTATCCACACCATCCCACTCTACTTCTGGCTTCTTTCTGTATGTGCCATCATTTTATATTTTCTTTGGCACAAAATCGCCCTCCTGTATAACAGACCAGATATCTAGGTCTGTGGAATGAAGATAAATCTACATCCTCATCTTCCAGTATTCATAGTGTTCACCATTGAAGCCTGGAGGTCTATTGACATTGTTCCCCTGTGGCAGTATGTTCTCTCCAAAACTAGCCATTTTGCTCCTGGATGATTAGATCCTTTGTTGGGAGTCCTAGCTCTGATACCAATTGTTAGGTTGGTTGGTCATCCAAGAAGGGGGTGAATTGGGTGATGCAAAACAGGGATAAACAGAGAGAATTGTGTGTAGCAACTGAATAGAGAAGATAAAGAACAATACACAACAATTTATACTAGTTCAGCCCAACCACTTGGCTTACATCCAGTCTTCAAGCCACCACTTGAGATTTTCCACTATATCCCACAAGTTTGATCCGGCCACCTGTGAAGTCTCAGTATATTCCCATAAGTTTCAGTAGGCACTTGTGAAGCCACTCTCCCCACACCTTTACAAGATGTGTAAATCCCTTAGTGTTTCCTTACACTAAGATTCTACCGAGAATATGTAGAAAGAAATGTTTACAAGATGAACACTCTCTTAAAGAGTAGATAATACATTGAAATTTCACTCTATTGAGGTGGGTTTTTCAACCAATGCTGAGATAGAAAGATTTTACAAATTGTTGCAGCATTTTCACATAAACTCTCTTAAGATTGTTACCCATAAGTTCAAATGATTTGTGGTGTAACTAGACGTTAGATACAAGATCTAGCCATTAGAGACGTTACCCAACGGTTACTCTGCAAAACTAGCCATTTACCAACCACATTTAATGTTTTTGACATTCTGAAATTCAAATTTTGGAAGTCAACAGACGAATTTCAAAGAGACCATAAGTTAAAGTCTTTAGCATTGAACTTCGAAGTTCGTCTGTTCAAATCTGAAATTCGAATTTTCATCTTGACAAATGTTTCTATGTTAGAACATACAAATTTTTAAGTTTAAAGTACTTCTGGTAAGTATGAACAGTTGTTCCATATTACCACAGTGCCTTTGAAGTTCGAATTTTGGTGCCCAAAATTCATCTGTCAGTAAGCAACTCACTATGGCACAAGTTCTTCTTTTCGAAATTTGAATTTTGGATGTGGAAATTTGTCTGTTGGCTGTTCTAGAAGTATTTCCACATTCTACAGATTTGAAATTTGAATTTTCAAAGCTAAAATTTTTCTATTATACTTGAAGTTCGAATTTTAGATATGAAAATTCATCTATTGGCTTTTCTAGAAGTATTTTTATATTCTGGTGTTTCAAAATTCAAATTTTGAGTACCAAAATTTGTCTGTTAGACCTGAAGTTAGTATTTTTAGCTCAACATAACACAAAAGTACTCTTCAAAATTCGAATTTCGGAGGCTCAAAATTCATCTATTGGAGGCGGAACGTTCGTAAGTTCAAACTTTGCACTGTAAACAGTTTTGCAGAACCTATAACTCTCATTTTAACTCCAAATTAAGCAAATGACCTAGTTGGAAATCTCTAAATGTCTACTTTCAAATGAAAGAAGTTTTACTTCAAAAACAAACGTGTTCTGTGAGATATGATCGAAACAATGATAAGAGGTTAAAACTAAAAATTCATATCTCACTACTCAACTTTAAATGACCATAGCTTTTTCATATGACCCTTATTTTGAGTGAAATAACCTTCTTTGAAATTTATTAGGTCTATTTTCATATGAAATAAGTTTTATATCAAAGCCATATGTATTTTGAGAGATGTATTAAAAAAACTAATCAAAGGTCAAACTCTAGATTCTTGAAAATCATATTTCACAATGTTTAAAAGTAAGGATATATTACTTTGATACCCAAAACTTCTTGAGTTAATTAAATATAATTTTAAATCATTGAGTTTTATTCTAAAGTTTGAAAATTGAAATCCAAAATTCATCTATTAGAGGGAATGTTTTAGAACCCTTTTAGTGCTTAATTATCAGACGAACTTTGTCATGACTTCAGATGAATTTTGCACATTTTACTAACTATGCTTGACTCGAAATTTCAATTTCAACACTTGAAATTTTTCTGTCAGAGGTGATATTTCTGGAACTTCAAATTTCAGTTAGCAAAGTTTGTATTTTCACAAAGCATAAGAATTTTAACTTCTCAAAATTCGTTTGTCAGTCAGAGTTTTTCGAATCTAACATATGCTAACACCAGATTTACTTAATCTAACTCATTTAAAACATATGGTAACAAGATTAAGTAACTCCAAAGATTAATCCCACCTCAAAACCTAAGTGGAAACAAAATATACCTAGTGACTAGGTTTTCAAATGTTGAGTTCCACTTCCACTTGGTTATTTCCTTCTTGGCATGCTCCCTTCTAATCTTCCATTTTTTGAGCATCCTTTCTTTTCTTCTTTCTTGAGTGAGGCATGATATTAATTTCCATTTCTGTATTCCAATGCTCACTCTTCTTACTTGGACCAACCTACATTTAATATATTACACTTACAAACCAAGTAGTTAATCCAGTTTATATATCCAACTTATGTTATTCATTGTAAAAGTATAATAGATATATTTACACATAGCATGATACATGTATTATAACCATAATTAAATACATGCTAATATATATTTTACTTCTTTAAGGAACATTATATATGTCAAATACATATTATGCATTTGTTTCTTATTACTCTATATTTGTCATCATTAAAACTTATATTATACTAAACCTTACAGAGGAAAAATGAGATTTTCTCAAAACTTACTCCAAATATACCATACTTGCTTCCTTTTAAAAAATCTCACATCTAATCATGATTTTATAGTTTAAAAACAACATTTCACACATAAACACACCTAGGCCGAAACTGGGCAAATGTTGGGAAGGAAGAAATTTCATAAAACTAACTCATACAACCAAGAAACTATGATAGAACACTTAAGATTTGCAAGAAATAACCTTATCGATTTTTCTTGGATTTCCTCTTCTCTATTTCTTCTTCTTTTTCTTCCTTCACTGCCACTTCACTCTCTATTTTGGCATAGTTTCCTCTCTCATTTCATATGAAATTTTCGGCCAAGCAAGGGGGTATTTATTGGCCACTAATCAAGCTTTATTTTTGCTAATCACTTTGATTCATGTTAATCAAAACTTAACCATTCAGTTGTCTTAGCCACTAAGTCATCCAATTTGAGCATATGGGCTACTGCTGGACGTCCAACTTGAGGAGAAAATATCTCCAAAATACTTCATTTTTTTCCTGGTCTAGTTATACCATGTATTGATTACTTTATACCTAGACCAGTAAAGTTATTATTTACAGTATAAAATCACTTTATGAGTACAAGATTAAAGTAAACTTGTTTTTAGAGTTACTTTATGATCCTATCTCTAAAAAGCTCCTTTTGTGATATCCATCTACTTTAATATATGTCTTTTTGCCTTTTGTAGATATAAAAGTACATTTTAGGTATAAAGGTAACGCTAAATCTTCGATAGTGATTATTTCTTTATCTTTCTACATTAATCCTCAATGTCATATACCATTGGACTCGCCTAGCCAAGAGCTCCAATTTGACTATAATTTTGCATATTTACAAAATTACCCATGACTTGGGAAAAATTTATAATTTTTAAAATTTTAGAGTTATTAGTTATAATTTTTCCCAAATATTAAAAATTTTGCCTCTCCGACGTGCTTTTTTTTTGACAAAATCTTCATTTTCTCATTTTTTCTTGTACCTAGGAAAAATAACTTCTTTACCCAGTTTCATACAAAACGATGTATGTTCATTTTTGTAAATTTCTTTTATATTTTGAGATATTTAAACTTTTAGAGATGTTACAATTTATACTAAAAGATGGTAAACAATAGAATGAGATATAAAATTCCAATAACTAATGAAGCTTTTCCATTCATAACATATATATATACACATGTACATGACCAAGCACCTCAAAATCACTATATGAGATCTATGGGCTTTCCCCAACACCTTATGCAATCCATTGTTATGATTGCAATTCAATGAGAGGCCATATCTCTTGATTCACCTTTTATAGTCCACTTGTGACTATAATTTAGTGAATCTACCAAAACTCTATTATCCACCTTCTATGGCATGTGATAACAATAGTTTAATAAATAGTTCATAGATATATATTTCACCTTCAATGATTAGTTTGGGAAACATGTAATCAGTTCATTCCACCTATGTTCGAGCAAAGGTCTATAGTTTAGGGAAGGACAAATGCCCCAGCACCTTCTATCCTAGGTCTTATATTGTAGTTAATGACAAATGTCAACCACGTGGTGAACAATATGTCATAAACCCATATGTCAATTGAAATAATATCACATAAGTATCTTCTATGAATCAGCATATATATTATAGTATAATAACATGATGTTAATGAAAAGGAAATAAAACCCCAATTACCTAAATTGCTTATTCATGGTTACCAAAACTAGAAAATTGGTATGAAAATCCAATAAATTTTCCCAAGCTGCAAAAGCAACGCCCAACCATTTGCATCACATATGTAAACATGAAAATTACACACAAGTTAAGTTTCATCTTCAAATCCTCAAACGCCACCAAATAATCAATATACACAAGAGGGTCTTCCCCAAAGTTACATAAGCCACAAGCATCATAATACCCAAAGAATAATGTGAAGTTGTAAAGTGAAATATAAACTCTAAAGAATACATTACAATCATTCTCATGACCATAACTTAATACCTAGAGAACATTTATTCAAGTATACCAACCATTCAAAAAAGCTTGTTTTAATCCAACAAAACCATGACACCACTTAGTCATCAATTACAACCACAACTCATGCAAATTTTATACCCATGATCACTTTCAATGTTTGACAAGTATGAACTCAATGAATGTCAATTGTTTTAAATAGCCAAGAGGAGCATACTGTTAGATTAGCTGGCTTCCCAAGAGAGGGGTGAATTGGAAAGATTAAAAATTTTCTGCAAAATATCAAGAAGGTGAAGAAAGCCATATACGATGATAAAATAGAGTATAAACAAATAACTGTAAAGGTGACAGTAAAGAGAATAAGACTTAGAAAATTTATCCTGGTTCGGTCTCTCCACTTGACCTATGTCCAGTCCTCAAGTCACCACTTGAGATTTTCCACTATTCTGCAAGAATTCAATGGGCTTCTTGCAAATGTCTCAGTACAAGGATGCTGCTCTGTTTCTAGAGCTTCACTCAATCACTTTATGCACTCTTACAAAGTGCTTTCTAATCCTTTGTGATATCCCTTCACAAGAAAATCTATCTTCCAGATGAAGATAAGATTGTTTACAATGATTAAACTCTCTTAAATAGAGTGAATATGAAAGTTTGAGTATAAATATTGAAGTGAGAGAGTAAGAAACTTTGAGTAGAAGATTTGGCAGAGTTTTAGTATATACAATGTTAAAATCGTTACCCACAACTTTAAATGATGTTATATTTATAGATTTAGGTCTCAAATATCTTTTAGAGACAAAATTTATCCATTGGAGAAGTTATCCAATGGTTACTCTGAAAAACTATCCATTAACCAATTGTATTTAATGCTTCTGATATACTGAAATTTGAATTTCATTTAGTCAACAGACGAATTTCGCAGAATCCGAAGGTTAACAACTTCAACGTTGAATGCCCGAAGTTCATCTGTCATGAAGTGAAATTCGAATTTTGATATTTGGGAAATGTTTCTGTGTTGTGACATACAAATTTTCAAGTAGAAAGTTTTTCTGTTAAGTGTGAACAGTATTTTCAATTTGCTACAGTGCCTTTGAAATTCGAATTTTGGAACCCCAAAATTCATCTGTCCGTAGCTGGTTTACAAGGCTCAGTAGTTCATATAGTTCAAAATTCAAATTTTCAAAGAGAAAAGTTTGTCTATTAGAGAGACCTCTTTTCAGACTAACTTCAAAATTTGAATTTATAAATACTGTCATTCATATGTCAACATATCATTCTAACAGACTCACAAGCTTAGTTTCTAAAATTCGAATTTTCATGTTCAAAGTTCATTTGTCAATGAGCAACTTTGAAATCCATTCTAAACTTGGTTTCAGATGAACTTTGGCATAATTTCAAACAAATTTCTTTAGTTTTCATAAGTTTCATTTTGTCTAAAATTCAAATTTTCAAAACCCAAAGTTCGTCTGTTGCTTAAAGCTCCTTTCAGACACTTATCAAAATTCAAATTTTCCTAAGCCAAAATTCGTCTGTCAGAGAACCATCTCCTTAGACTTATTCAGTTTAAACATGAAATTCGAATTTCCAAAGCCAAAATTTGAATTTTCAAGATGACAGTTTAATATAAACCTTTCAAACTTTATCTGTTGGTGGGTGTTTTTCAAATATTCCATGATTTAACATAGAATCAAGGTTTAAAACATCTTTTTACCAAATCAAAGTCTTTTACTCAAATAAAACACTACTAAACAACCTACATCTATTCTTACACAGATTTTTCAGAATTTCTTCACTTGAATTCTTTTGGGCACCTTTGATATCTTTATTCCAAGCTCTTGAGAGTTAGTTTGGAATCATCAAAACTGTGGATTCAACACATACTAAACTCCAAATATACAAAAAAAAAAACTTCTACTCCTATATATTTCACAACCTTACACATTTAAGCTAAAAGTTAACAAGTGTCATGTTATACATACAAAGTTACAATTAAGAAGGACTCCACAATCTTACTTACCCAAGCCTTGTAAGGGTTTCCTATACTCATTTGAGTGCCAAAGATCCAAGAATACAAGTACCCTACAATTTCCATTTTCAAAATCCAAGTAAGCATATGTTAGAATTCACTATATATTAGAAAGTTAGGATAGAAAACCACCGCAATAACTACCTATTACTTTACAATTTTTACACACATTCAAGAATAATAGTATAAAACCAAACACTAAGAAATTCATATTTCAACAAAGTATATACAAGAACCCTTTTAGGTTTGACAATGTATCTCATATATACCCCTTTAAACTTTAAGTATCAAGTACCTATAGTTTTAAAACACTTCCATATACAATATTATAACATTTGAATGCCACAATTTTGGCTACATAGGTGACAACTTTGAAATCTATCCTAAATCACAAAGTTGAACCATTAAGATGAAGGAAAGTAAAGAGGGAAAGACAATAATGATGTTTATCTTCAAGATTGATGTAATTTTTTTTATTGCAATAAAGAACCTATTATGCCAGGAATAGGTACTTATCAAAGAAGGTGAAAATGTGAAATGGTCTTTTTTGTTGGTGGTTTTTATGGAACTAACAACAAAGGTCTAGCCCAAAAGGTGTCTATAAAATTAGGTTTTCAAACATTCAAGAAGCATAATTCTCTCTATAGTTTGACACTCTTGCATTAATTTCAAACTTTTCACATAGTCAAACATCGGTAATGGCACTTAGCACCTCCCTCAACCAATGTTTTGAGAACTAGACTTGACCGGATCATTAGACTGGTTGGATCATCACTCAAAGATAACAACAGCTCGTTTTTCAATTTTAGACTATTTTAGGGATTTGATCAAGTTGGATAGTTTTGAACTGGAATTGAGCTAGAAACCAGAGCGGTTTTTAGAGAACCAAACATTTTTTAATTTATGTAAAATTTAACCTAAAGTTAATTTTGTTGACCAAAATTATTAATTATAAAAACTATTAGAGTAAAAGCACTATTTTCCTTTGTATTTTAAAATCACTAATTATTAAAATGAAAATTTTCATTGTATTATATAGTTATTTTATAATGTTATAATCATATAGTGTTACTATGTTGAAATATTTTAATATTACTTGCAATAATTTCATATATATTATTACCATGTGAGCTTCTTAACTTATTCTGAACTTGGACTACTTAAATTTATCTTCTTAATAATTTGATATTTTATTTTTATACATATATTATTATATATAATATTATTTTTATTTAATTATTATGTCACTGGTTCAACCGCAGGTCTAACTGATTGAACCATAAAAACTGTGACCTAGTAGCATTTTTTATTTAACATCCAATCCAATTTTTAAAACATTGCCCTTAACCTCCCCTATTCCCCTTGTCCTCTCTCTATTCATGTTCTTCTCTTTGTCTCTCTATTTGTGGCAACAACTATGAACCCCACTATCAACCTCCTTCATTCCCTCTTAACCTTTACTCTGCTCACTATCATTGTGGGTTTTTGTCGTGGATGTTATGGTTGTAGACTTTCTGGGTGGCTCTCTATCTTTATGGGGTGTCCTCCTATGTGTCTTATTATCAAATGTATCATCTACCTCTCCCTTTCCCTCTACTACATGTTCATATTTAAGGTGAGTTTTTTCCCTTTAGATATAACTAAGCTACATAAGATATTTCAATGGTATTACTTGTTCGTTGGTTAAATTGCTAAGTGATTTATGTTAGCTAACTTAGATGGTATTACTTGTTTTGATTTATGTTAGTTATATATTAACTAAGCAGTATTAGAATGGTTAGAATTTTCTAAGTTGGTTAAATTATGTGAGGAGGGGGCTTAAGGATCCAAAAAACTCGTTTTCAAGCCATAAAGTTACTTGTTATTTTAGCAATCATAATTCTTTCTTATGGTGCTTGTTGATAACTTAAGTTGTAATTCTTAGGTTTGGGTTTGGTTGTTAGTCACTTAGATAGTAATTTTTCAGAACTTAATCATGATTCATGCTATTTATTTATGATTAATAGGTTTTGTAGATTAGCATGTTAATTTTTCATTTTTCTTAGCTAAATTTTTATGCCATTCCTATCCAAATTAATTGAGAAGGTTTGAGGCAACAAATTAAGTTGCTATACTAAAGGGAATTGTGTAGTGCTCGTAAGAGATAGGAATGGAAATAGGCTAGGCTAGGCCTACATTATAAATCTAAAACTTGAGCTTAGCCTATTAGCCTATATAAGGCTTTATTTTATACTCAAGGTTGAGTCTTCTAAAAACCTAACTTGGACTGAACCCTAGTTAAGGGCCTATTAAAAGGCAAAGTGAAACAGAAAATCAACTTAATTTGAAAACAAAAAAACTTCAAACTTCAAACTTCTAGTCACAAAATAGATGGTTCATATATATACATATATCTTATAGTCCATATGTTTAAGTAATCCAATGGAAAGTAGCTAGTTTCTTTACTTTTATAAATATCACCCACCTAATCTCTTTATTTATGATTTTGTTGATGTGGGAATATCACATATTAACTCACTTACTCGCACCCATGTCAAGTCAGAAGTTTTGATGATTCCAACAACTAGAGCTTGGAAAGAAGAATATCAAAGGAATGTGAAAGGATCAAGTAAAGAAATCCAATAAAGAACATAAGAAGACTTAGTAGTTAGGATTTCTCCTTATGTAATATAGGTAAAAAGCGTTGATCTTTACTTCTTTTAAGTTACCACAATGTTTGAATATGTTATTTGAAAGTTATCCAATGTTAGCTTGTGTTAGAATTGAGTTATATTGGCTAACAGACAAATTTTACTATTGATTCATACTTATTTTGTGCAAAATTCAAACTTTGCTCATTGAAATTTGGTTTTGCCTTTGATAGACGAATTTCAATTGTGAAATTCAAATTTTAGGCTAAGCATTGTTGCTGAATGTATGCAAAATCTGTTTGAAGCTTAGTCAAAATTCGAATGTTAGTGAAGTTTAAAAAGAGTTCAGACTCACCTTCTCTGACAGACAAACCTTGAACTTCAAAGTGCAAATTTTAAATTAGGAACTTGTGAGTCTTATTAGAACATGCCTCTAACATATGAACTTTGTAGTTCAAAATTCAAATTTCACAAAGGAGAACTTTTGTGCTATGTTGAACAAGCCTCTGACAAACAAATTTCAACTTCTAAAATTCAAATTTTGATTGCACTGTTAAAACATGAGACAACTATTCAAACTCAATAAATGCACTTTCAATATGAAAATTCATATGTTTTAACATGGGATAATTTTGACAAACTCAAAATTCAAATTTCACTCTTGAACAAATGAATGGTAAAGTTCAACATTGAAATTCTTAACCTTCTATTTCTATGAAATTCGTCTGTTGTACCCCGAAATTCAAATTTTAGCATGTTAAACAAATTAAATGCAATTGATGAACGGCTATTTCTGTAGAGTAACCATTGGTTAAAGTTTCTAACGGCTAGATCTTGTATCTAACAACTAGTTAAGCTACAAATCTATAAATAGAACTTCCTTTGAAGTTGTGGGTAATAAATTTTAAGTTTGTATTATTGAAACTCTGTTGAATTTATTAGGCAAAGCTTTTTCACCCTTACACTACATTTATTGTACTTCAACTTTCATATCACTCTATTCTAAAAAGTATTTATTTTGTATAAAAATCTTTTCTTCATCTGGAAGAAGGATTCTTTGTGAGGGGAGTCACAAAGGGAATTGGGAAACACTTGTAAGAGTGTTGAATATGATTTTGAGTATTCTAAGAACAGAGCACAAGTCTGTACTGAGGCATTACAAGAAGCCCGTTAAATTCTTGCAGATAGTTAAAATCTCAAGTGGTGGCTTGGGGACTAGACATAAGTCAAGTAGATCAAACCGAATCAAGATAAATTTCTGAGTCTTTTCCTCCTTTATCTTGCGATTACTTTCATTTTCACTACACTTTGTTTTCTGCAAACTTTTGCTTTCACAGTAAACTTATGCTTTTGTAGAAAAATTTTGAACTTCTCAATTCACCCTCTCTTAGGAAGCCAGCTATTTTAACAAGTGGTATCAAAGTCATAACTCCCAGCTAAAGGATTTAACCATCTCGATGAACAAATGGCTAGCTTTGGAGAAAGCATATTACCAGAAAGCAATAATACCAATAGACGTCCCAGCTTCAGTGGAGAGCATTATAGATATTGGAAAATGAGAATGCAAATATATCTTTAGTCCACAGACCTAGAAATCTGGTCGGTTATCCAGAAAAGTGACTTTGTGTTAATAAAGCTACAAGATGATGGCACTTATAAAGACAAGCCTGAGGAGGAATGGAATGATGAAAACAAGAGAAGAGTTTTACTTAACTTCAAAGCAAAACATTGTTTGGTCAGTGCTTTTAACCAGGAAGAATTCTACAGTCTCTCATTGTTTCACAACTAAAGGAATGTGGGATACTCTAGAGATAGCACATGAAGAAACTGTTGGAGTGAGAGAAAACAAGTTAAACTCCTATATTGGTGAGAATGAAACTTCAGAATGAAGGAAGGAAAGAGTATCAAGGATCTACAAAAGAGGTTCACTCTTATTGTGAACTAACTAAAAAGTCTTGAGAAGGAATATTCTCAACCTGAAAATGTCAGGAAGATCCTTTGAGCTTTACCCATAGAATGGCAACCAAAGGTGACAACCATTAAAGAAGCCAGAGGAGAATCAATGACTTCTGTCATAGCTCTTTTTGGCAGCCTTGAAGAATATGAGGGCAAGATGAAAATTCTCAAAGATATAGGCCAAGAAAAGAAGAAGAAGAGTTTGGCACTGAAAATTGCAGCAGAAAAAGAAGAAAACTCTGATGATGAGGAAGAGCTGGATAAAGAAACTCTTGCAATGCTGGTTAGAAAATTTGGAAAATTCAATGGCAAAAAGAGAAGCAAGAAGTTCTTCAAGAAAGGAGAAAGAACAAGCAGCAAAAGAAAAAACAAAGAACCCATAACTTGCTTTGAGTACAAAAAGCAAAGGCACATCAAATGGGAATATCCACAGTTCCAAAAAAAGGCAAGAAAATGAAAAGAAAACTGCTAATAAAAGCAAAAAGAAAAAGGCATATATCTCCTCAATCTAGGGCAACAGTTCAGATGAAGAAGATGAAGATGAGGAAGAGATTTCTAACATATGCTTGATGGTACATGCTAAAGAAAGAGCTCAGAATCCATCTGATGGTGAAAATAAAGATGAGGTAAATGATTCTGACCCTTCTTATTCTAAATTATTTGATATATTTCATGACCTGCATGATGAGTTTATCAAAACTGCAAAAGAACTGAAACTAGCTAAGAAGAAAATTAACAAACTAGAATCAAAATGTGAAATGCTTGACATTACATCACAACATAAAGATAAACTTGCCTGTCGAACATCATACATAGAACTTGAAAAGAAAAATAAATATCTTCTAAAGAGCTTAGCTAATTTTACAAAAGGCAAAGACATGTTGTATGCTTTACTTGGTAGTCAGAGGATTGCACAAGGTAAGGCTGGTCTTAGTTATGTCCCTTATGTAGTCAAAGAAAAGATTAAGAAGAACAACCAAAATCTATATATGAAGCATTTTGTGCATGCAGATGGGTATAAGAAGAAATGTGATTCCTCAAAACCTATTGAGACTTATACCTAATTTGAACATGTAAAACAAAAATATTATTTGCATTACTTTCTTCCTGCATCTCAATCAAGTAGTCCCTTTATCAGTTGCCACTTTTGTAATAAGAAGGGACATATTTCTAGTTCACACTCTATAAGGAAAAATGGACTTGGTAGGAAGGTATAATGGGTTCCCAAAAGTACATCTATACCTAGGAAGAATGCTACTAACAGAAAAGGACCCAAACAAATTTGGATACCTAAGAAGAAAGACTAAATTTTATTTTGCAGGTATGTCTTAGAGCTAGCAAGAGCAATAAATGGTAATGGACAGTACATGTTCAAGACATATAACTGGTGATAAGAAGAAGTTCATCACCCTCAGAGACAAGAAAGGAGAAAAAGTAACATTTGAAGGTGACCAATATGGCAAGGTGGTTGGCATTGGCATCGTGGGTGGAAATCTAGAAACATCCATTGAAGAGGTACTGTTTATAGTTGGTCTCAACCACAACTTGCTAAGTGTGAGTTAGACCTGTGACAAAGAAATTGGATACTATTTGACTCAAAATTCTATTTGGTTATCAGAAATAGTGATCACAAAGTTATCCTTAAAGCTCAAAGGGATAGTAACTGCTATACTATTGATTTAGATGAACCTCCTAATCTAGATTCCATGTGTTTAATCAGTAAAGATAATGAAAGTTAGTTATGGCATAGAAGACAAATAAATGTTAACATGAACTAACTAAATAAGTTAATTAAAATTGAGTTAGTTTCTAGTTTACCTAAGATTTCTTTTGGAAAGGACAGAGAATGTGATGTCTGTCTTAAAAGGAAACAAACTAAGTCCTCTTTTAAATCTAAAAATGTCATCTCTACATCTAGACCACTAGAGCCACTACATATGGATTTGATATGACCATCTAGAGTTAAAGTATTAGTGGAAATCTGTATGTGTTAGTAATTTTAGATGAATATTCTAGATTCACTTGAACTTTATTTCTTTCCTCTAAAGATGAGATGTTTGATGTATTTGTGACCCTAGCTAAGAAAGTGCAAAATGAGAAGGGTATTTCTATTGTGTCTATCAGGTCTGATCATAGAGGTGAATTCAAAAACTCAAGCTTCTTGGAGTACTGTGAAGAACATGGAATTGATCACAACTTCTCAGCTCTAAGAGCACCTCATTAAAATGGCATGGTGGAGAGAAAGAACAAAACCTTAGGGGAAATGGCAAGAGCAATATTAAATGAGAAAGAGCTTCCTCAATACTTTTGAGTTGATATAGTGAACACAACAGGCTATATCATAAATAGAGCATATATTAGACCAATCTTGGGGAACATACCTTATGAGCTCTACAAAGGAAGGAACTCAATTCTCTCACATCTACATGTATTGGGATGCAAGTCCTTCATTCACAACAATGGTAAAGAAAATCTGGGCAAGTTTGACACTAAATCAGATGAAGGTATATTCTTTGGCTATTCTAGTATGAGCAAAGAATATGGAGTATTCAATAAAAAAGACTAGGACCATAGAAGAATCTGTGCATGTAGTTTTCATTGAACATGAAACTATTCATAAACTTGACTTAGATAAGGATGAACTAATTTCTAGCTTCAAGAACATGAACCTCTTTAAGGAAAATAAAACTGAACCTCCAGAAATATCAAAATCTATTACAGTAGAGGAAGATATTCAGGAGAAAGATCTGGAAGTTAAAGATAATAAAGCAATTTCTCAAGAAATATCTAGAGCTTGGAGATATTAAAGAAGTCATCCTGTTGATCAAATAATTAGGGATGTTCGTGAGAATATTAAAACTAGAAGACAACTTAAGGATTAAATAAATAATTGTGCATTTATTTCTAAAATTGCACCTAAGCGTACTGAAGAAGCTTTAACTGATGAGTACTAGATATTAGCTATGCAAGAAGAACTAAATTAGTTTGAGAGGAATCAAGTTTGGGACTCAATACCTAGGCTCAATGATCATCTGATTATTAGAACTAAATGGGTATTTAGAAACAAACTTGATGAATCTAGTACAATAATTAGAAACAAGGCCAAGTTGGCAGCCAAAGGATATAGTAAAGAAGAAGGTATAGATTACGAGAAAACTTGTGATCTAGTTTCAAGATTAGAAGCAATAAGAATTCTCCTAGCCTATGCTTGTATAAAAGATATAATGCTATATTAAATGGATGTAAAAAGTGCCTTTCTGAATGGTTATATTATGGAAGAAGTTTATATTGACCAACCTCGAGGCTTTGAGGACTCAACTAAACTAAATCATGTATATAAACTGAAGAAATCTCTCTAAAATTTAAAATAGGCACCTAGAGCATGTTACAAAAAACTAAGTAACTTTCTAATTGAAAAGGGATTCAATAAAGGCAAACTTGATACAACTCTGTTTACTAAAAAGGAAAACAAAGATTTACTTATTTTTCAAATATATGTTGATGATATTATATTAATGCCACTAATGAATTTTTGTGTAAGGATTTTTCTAAGTTAATGTAGAGTGAATTCGAGATGTCAATGATGGGAGAACTTAACTTTTTTCGTGGACTGCAAATCAAACAATGTGATGATAGCATCTTCCTCAATCAATCAAAGTAACTTAAAGAGTTGCTAAAGAAATTTGGAATGGAAAATGCTAAATCAATGGGAACTCCAATAGCCACTGCCACAAAGTTTGATATGGATGAAAGAGGAAAATCATTCAATATAACTCAATACAGAAGAATGATTGGTTCCTTATTCTACCTAATAGCCAGTAGACCTGACATCATGTTCAGGGTCTGCATGTGTACAAGGTTCCAATCATGTCCCAAAGAGTCCTATGCAATAGCTATAAAAAGAATATTCAAATATTTGATTAGAACATCACATATAGGACTTTGGTATCCAAAGGGCAATGAAAAAGATTTTGTTGGGTATACTGATGCTAACTTTGCTAGATCCAAGATTGATAGAAAAAGTACAAGTAGTACATGTCAATTTGTTAGAGGATTGCAAGTCTCATGGTTCAACAAGAAGCAAAATAGTATGGCTCTCTCCATAGCAGAAGCTGAATACATAGCTACTAGAAGCTGTTATGCTCAAATCCTATGGATGAAGCAGCAACTTGAAGATCTTGAAATTAAGATGAAGGAAATGTTGGGAATTTCGGTACACACACAGTGGAAAACTCCACCGAAATCCCTATGGCGAATACGTCAACATTGCTTAAATCAAGATGTAAAAGAAGAATTTACCTTCGGTGCATCCCTTTGGTGTTCTTTTCATTTTGTCGGACCCCAGGAACTAACGCGTCTAATCAGCTTCATCTACTGGTACCCACATGAATGGTGAGTCTAACTCAAATTGCGTGCTAGCACCTCTATTTCTGAATGTCCGTATGTTCTGTGTTTGTTCATACGTCCTTTGTTCATATGTACACTTTCTCTATATGAGTGTGCAATCGCTCAATCTCTAGAGTGAATGGAGACTCTTTCTTAATTCTATATATAATAATCCCTAGTCTATATCAACATATAGATAGGATGATCTATTTGTTTAATTTTACATTAAATGTTTAAATTAAATCAAATATTAATTAAATAGAATAGTTTAAATTTAATTCTATATAATAGATTAAATTTAAACTAACTATCTAATCTATATTCAGAATCAAATCTAAATTGTTAGTTTAAATTTATATCTATCACATAGAATTAAATTTAAAACTAATTCATTTAAATTAATTTAAATAATATATATTTCAAAATAATATAATATATCAAATATATATAATATCAAACATATATATATACTTCAAATTATATAATATATATATCAAATAAATATATAAATTCAATCACCCTAAATTAAATGTTAAATTCATTGAATCTAAACACATTTTAGATTCAATGAATATGGACATTCTAGCTCGAGTTGGTCTATTCTTATGTGCGACCTTATAGGCCCATATGATGTTGGCAGTAGGCTAATAACACTATTGGACCCACAAGTAACAAGTGGTCTCTAGCAAGACATTGTGACTACCCAAATCATATGAGATCAGTGATCTAATGCAACCCTATCATATAACCAGATCATATCCCTTTTGTCTTATGATATATAGGTCAAGTATGAGGAATGGAAACGTCATCCTCAGCTTACTCGACCATCACTTTCTCGATCTCCAAGCAAACTGACAGAACAAATGAAAACTCTTCTATTCCACAATGGCCATGCATTTCTCAGTCTCACTCATTAAGGGGCCCAGATATATCTCTCCATTAATTAGAGGAACAAATTCCATCTTAACCATTCATCTTCCTCCACACAAGTTTCATGCACTATGCCCGATCATAGCCTTTATGATCTCCCAATTAAATGTGACTTTTAACTATGCCAAAGTATAGCATTCCCTATATAGGAAGCCATGGTGATCTCAAGTCTGAGGCTTAGTATCACAGTTATATACGAGATATGCTTATGACTTGATCTATGTAGCTATCTCATGACGAGTCAATCTAAGGCCTATTCCCTAATAGGAGCTTATGATTATGATTTGTATCTTAATACATAATTATCACATAATTATCAATCAAAATTATACTATCTTTAATTCATTATTGTTCCCATAAAGATGATTGACTAGGGACATTTATGATAAAATGATTTATCCAAGGATATTATTATTATAAAGATAAACATGCAAACAATATAATAATGCAATAAAAGGAAAAACACCTTCTTTTTCATAATGAAGGATAATGTTCATAATACAATGGTCGGCTGAGGGCACAATCTCCAACAGGAAATACCTGTGAGATGTGACAATCATAATGCCATCAACATCATGAAGAATCAAGTGATGCATTCAAAGACAAAGCACATTGAGATTAGACATCATTTCATAAGAGACCATGTTCTGAAAAGAGACATTATGTTAGAATTTGTCCCTACAAAAGATCAGCTTACAAACATCTTGACTAAGCCACTTCCAGAGGACAGATATTGTAAAAACAAAAGAGAATTGAGAATGGTAAATCCCAATGAACTATAAGCAAGCTTTTAACCAAATCTATTTACTTTCTAAAGTTAATTTGTTAAGATGCACACTAACTTAAGCTTCGGAGTATGTTTAAAGTGTTTTGCAGGTACTCTTCATAAGCTTATGTGATAGAAAAATCAATATAATGGAGTATCTCACACTTACTCAATCAACATTTGCTGAAGAAATATGAAAATTTGAATGCTCAGCATCCATCTGTAAGTTCAATCCTATAAAATTAGCATTTTGAATGCTAATAGACGAATTTCCTTGCTCTATCCAGCTTGTTGAATGACTTTGCATAGTTAAAATTTGAAATTTAAGCTTAAACAGTCGAATTTTAGTGATTCACATGTTGTACTAGTATTTTAGTTCATTCAAAATTCGTCTATCAATTAATTGAAATTCGAATTTTGAATATTGGTGTATGTGTTTGCCTTGTCTGAATGGGCAACATTCAAATTTTGATTGTTCAATATTCATATTTTAGACAATTCCTCATAAAGTCTTGAAATACAAACTTTGAATCTCAAACATTCATTTTCTGAAATATCTATTGATGTTAAGTCTCTATCAATCCAATTTCAAGACTGAAATTCAACTGTTGAAGTCATCATTCGTATGTTAAGTCTTTGACAAACAAACTTTATGCTTGAAAATTCATCTGTCAAGATAATTTCTCTATGTACATAAGTAATGTAACTGACCAAAATTTGAATTTTGACTGCAAAAATCCGTCTGTCACGCGGTTAGATAAGCAAATTCAAAGGGTCACACTCTAAACAGATATAACCCTATTTATCTTTCAACCGAAGCTATTCCTCTCCCCTCTTAACTATTCTTAAATTTCTTTAGTTAAACCTCATTTCTCATCGATTAAACTTCAACCCGAGCCTCATAAACATCATCAGAGCATCTTTCAACTCAAATCTCTCATGAAAATGGCTAATGTGAAAAATGCCAACATTGGGAAAGAGCAAGTCAGGCCAAAACGCTCCACCAAATCTTAGTATGCTTCGAAGGAAGGAGAAACCCATAACAAGAAAGCTAAATCTAGTAAAGGGACTCCTTTAAAGAAACAGAAAACAACTCCAAGGGCAGAATCAAAGAAGCCAACCCATGTTACCCCTGCATCTAGCATTGAGTCGGAGGAACTGCAAATGACTACAGAGCCTCTCTACAGCTCTAAACAAATATTTAAGGAGTTTACCATGAAGTTTGCTACAAAGAAGGTAATAACTCCTCACTACACCAATTTGAAAGAATTTCTACTTTCAAACAACTTTGATGCTAGAATTTGGTTGGGCAAATGCAAAATTCTATTGGAAATTAGAGAAAGATATGATGATGAGGTGATTAAGATTTGGTATGCTACATTGAAATATAGTGATAAGAAGATGAAGTATTAAGTAACACTTAGGTCTAGGAATATGTGGCTATCATATGAAAATATCAATAAGGTTTTAGAAATTCCTGGACAAGAGGGATTCAAGATTGATATCTCCACCTCCAAATACATGGATGAGGATAATGATGTAGATGAGGAAGATGGGGAATTTTTAAATTATAAGGAAAGAACAATCTTGGATGCTCTTTTCAGAAGGCGTGTAAATCGGCCTCATCTGAAAATTGTAAAGCCCTCTAACTTTAGCATAAAAATGAGAGTCCTGCACTATATAATGTCAAGGATTATCTTCAACAAGAGAGGAAACTTCAATTTGATCACCGAGGCTAAGGCTCACGTAATGACAGACTTAATTCTTAGAAAGAGCTCAACCTAGGTGACAAAATATTTCAAAGGATGATTAAGGCAAGAGATCAAAGGAAAATTCAACCTTACCCTCAACTACTCAAATTTGCCAAAATACAGCATCTAGAGAAAGGCAAAGGGAAGCGAAATAAGGAGGTTGAAAAGGAAAAGCTTATGAGAATGGGGATTGATAGGAAAAAAGGTAGATGGTTTGGGAAGGGAGCTGGCAAATCTGAGGATTTATTCAATGAAGGGGGAAAGTCACAATAGTAAGAAGCTACATCTGAGGCTACTCCACCCACACAACCTGAACCACAACCAACCAAACCTCAACTTACTCAGCAACCTTAACCTTCCACCACAATGGCCACACCTAATACCATACCTGAACTCTTTCATTGCCTATTAGAGATGATGCTCAGTATGGGGAGGAATAGAATGCTTAATATGCACATCTCCAAAATCAAATAACTCAGCTGGCTAAGAATCTTAAGATAATTGCTAAAGCCTATGAAGATATCAAAAACTCTATTCCAACCACATTAGCACATCCTCAAACTAGCACACCTAAACCCCTTGAATCTGTCTCTCCTGAAGTCCCAAGTCCTTTTGAGATAGACTCTCCTACTGCTGCTGCTACTGATGCTACTGTTGTTACTCATCAGGCCTCTAGTAATAAAACTAGTCTTGGTCCATCTCTAGACTATGCCATCGAGGAAGAAGCCACACAAGCAGAAGGCTCTCATGAGCCAATGATGGAGGATATTGCTTAAGAATCAATTCTATTATCATAGAGATTGAGCAAACAAAGAAGCTTGTTGCTAATCTAACCACAGTATCAATCATTCATGATGCTCTCAATGAGGAAAAGGGGATCATACCTTGTATGGACTTTGCTACTGTTGCATATAATGCTAAGGTGTGAGCACAAAACAAAGGCTAAATGAAATGTTTCCCCCACCTGCTCCTCAACCTCCATCCTCAGGATATGGCCTCTCAGTGGAATAATGGGCTAGGCTGGCCAAAATTCGAAGAGAGGTTTAAGAATTAACCTCAGATGCTGATGATAATCTTTCTAAGATATCTCCCTCTATGCCTTTTATTCCAGTTCCTTTTCAAGCTATTCTCATGTCTCAAATACCTCCTCCCTCTATACAAGCTCCTATGACCGATGATGTCAATAAAGGGGAGAAGAAGGATAGGCAAATTAGTGAAGCTGTAGCTAGACAATCTAAAGCCGGGCAATCAGAAAAGACATATGAAAAAAGAAGATTAAGCTCAAGTCTAGGAAGGAGTGACAAAAAGCTCTAAAACCTTAGGGCTTAGATCTTAGGATTGTGTATTTGCAATTTCATCTCTATGGAATTTCATCTTTGCTGGACTGTGAATCTGTGTTACAAGAAAATATGTACGTGTTGAATTTGGTTAAATTTAATTAAAAATCAATACTACACTTATGAATCAATGCAACATGTTTCTATATTTCCCTTTCTATTATCCTACATTCTCAACTTTGAAACATATGTCATATTTATATTCAAATTTTAATGGATATGTTGAGGGGAAACTCTTGGAAGCAAACTCAAGTACTAATCCAATTTGCAAGTTGTTTTGTCATCATCAAAAAAAGGGAGAATATTGAATCAGAAGTTTTAATAATTCCAAATAATTAGAGTTTGGAAAGGAGAGTATCAAAGGAATGTGAAAGAATTAAGTGAACAAATCCAATGAAGAACATAAGAAGACTTAGTAGTTAGCATTTTTCCTTATCTAATATGTGTAAAAGGCTTTGAACTTCACTTCTTTTAAGTTACCACAATGTTTGAATATGTTATTTGAAAGTTATCCAATGTTAGCTTGTGTTAGAATTGAGTCATATTGGCTAATAGATGAATTTGCTATTGATTCATACTTATTTTATGCAAAATTCGGACTTTGCATTGTGAAATTTGAAGTTATAAAGGTTTTGCCTCTGATAGATGAATTTTAATTGTGAAATTCAAATTTTATGCTAGCATTTTATTAGTGAATGTGTGTAAAATCTATCTAAAGCTTAGTCAAAATTCAAATGTTGGTGAAGTTCAAAAAGAGTTTAGAGTCGCCTTCTCTAATAGATGAATTTTGGACTTCAAAGTACGAATTTTAAATTTAGAACTTGTGAGTCTTGTTAGAGTATGTCTCTGATAGACGAACTTTATAGTTTAAAATTCGAATTTCACAAAGGAGAACTTTTGTGCCATGTTGAACAGATGAATTTCAGCTTCTGAAATTCGAATTTCGAGCACATTATGAAAACATGAGACAACTATTCAAACTTAACATATGTACTTTCACTATGAAAATTCATATGTTCTAACATGGGATAATTTTGACAAACTTAAAATTCGAATTTCACTCTTGAACAAATGAATGTTGAAGTTCAATGTTGAAATTCTTAACCTTCTGTCTCTGCAAAATTTGCCTATTGTACCCAAAATTTGAATTTTGGCATGTCAGACGCATTAAATGCGGTTGGTGAATGGCTATTTCTGTAGAGTAACCATTGGTTATAGTTTCTAATGACTAGATCTTGTGTCTAACAACTAGTTAAGCTACAAATCTATAAATAGAACTTCATTTGAAGTTGTAGGTAGCGAATTTTAAGTCTGTCTTACTGAAACTGTGCTGAATTTATTAGGCAAAGCTTTTGCACCGTTATACTGCATTTATTGTTCTTCAGCTTTCATATCTACTCTATTCTGGAGAGTATTTATTCTGTAAAATAATTTTTTCTTCATCTGGAAGAAGAATTCCTTGTGAGGGGTGTCACAAAGGGAATTGGGAAACACTTGTAAGAGTATTGAGTGTAGATTTTGAGTGTTCTAAGAACAAAACACAAATTTATATTGAGGCATTACAAGGAGCCTAATGAATTCTTGTAAATTGTAAAAATCTCAAGTAGTAGTAGCTTAGGAACTAGACGTAGGTCAAGTGGATTAGACCAAATTGAGATAAATTTCCGAGTCCTTTCCTCCTTTATCTTGCAATTACTTTCATTTTCACTGTACTCTATTTTTCTGCAAACTTTTGCTTTCACTATAAACTTACATTTTTGTAGAAAAATTTTAAACTTCGCAATTCACCCCCTCTTAATAAACCAGCTATTCTAACAACCCACAAAAAGGTGGCAATAAAAAAAGTAGTGAGGAAGGATGTTTCAGCATATACAACACTTGTCCCTACACTAATTTCAATCCATCAAAGAAATAAACACATTCATAAAACTAATTTATATTAATTATATTATATATATTAAATAATATTAAAAAATAATAATGATTTAAATAGGTCTAACACGATAAGCTTTAGGTTAAGCCTTACTTAAATAGGCCAAGCCTATTTAACTGCCTGTAGGCCTAAGCCTAGCTTACTTAGTTAAATAGGCTAGGCCAAATCAGACTTTATATAGACTAGACTGTAGAGCCCTATTAGGAGCCTAACCTGTTCCCACCTCTAATAAGAGATGTCAATCTTGCCTTCAAACTTGTTGAAAATAGTGTAGATATTGATTGTTGTTGTGATTGGTTGATGTTTGGATCATTCACTAACCAAGAAAACATGTTTATTTAGTGCTCATATGTTGGAGATTCTTAAATAATTGGTGAGGTTCTTAAATAATTGGTAATAAAAGTAAGGCAACAAATGCATATTGAACTTTGTTGGCAATTGTGAAAGGAACTTAGAGTAATAGTTCTTATAAATAGTGCTATGGAGCAGTGGTAAAGATACGAGGACAAGGGGTGTCATGGTTCCCCGTAAGTTTTTTATTTTGATCTCTTAGTATATCATATAGTATTTCCTCCATCCCATGTAATTCCCTTTGTTTACCAAAGGTTTGGCTTCCGTCCTTCCAAAAACAAACAAATTTCCAAACGCCACGCTCTTTGTGTTTTACCACAAACTAGCGTTCTAGCTAAAACAAGTTCTAAGCTGCGTTTCTACTCACATTCAATTGTTGGAGTACTCATGGTAAGATTTGTAACATCCCTAATTTTATGAGATACCATAAAGTGCATGAAAGGATATGAAAGGAAGTAAGATAGTAAAGTAATAAGTTTAGTCTTTTAATGGAATTAATCTTCTACATGGTCCTTAAGAGAAATTATGCTTGGTCCTTAATGAGAATTATTTTTCCATAAAGTTCTTGACAAAAATTAATTCCAAAACTGAGCCAAAAAAGATATGTAATATATTATTCGAATGGAAGCTCATTTCGAGCTAAGTACAATGATATAAATATCGCATTCCCGGGAGGTCTAGGTTGATAGATAGATCAATTTGAAATTTAATTGAAAAATTATTAAAAAAATAGTCTTTGGGAAAAATTATAAGAAAGTATTCAAAAGAATTAGTATATGCATTTGACCCAACTCAAGGGCAAAATGGTAATTTTATGAGTCTAGTCCTTAACTGGAATTAAGCCAGAAGGTTCATGATAAGAGTTAATTCAGGAAATTAATTAAAAGAGGAATAGTGAAAAATATATAGAGATATGGAAAAATTTGACACACGGTAATGCAAATAGAAAATGGTAAAAGTTATTTTTCCAAATTAGAAGAAAAATGAGAAAATTATGTTTTGGCCCAAGAAATAAAAATTATTTACAAAATAGTCCCTCAAGAGGGAAAAAGAAGAAAAGAAAGTGAAATGAAGATTGGGAAAAATTACACCTAACGACTCAAAAGTCTTAAAAATTATAAATTTACCTCGAATTAAGGGTGTTTTTATAAATATAAAAAATTATAGTCAAAATGAAGCTCTCAATGAGCCTAGCCCAATAGAATATAGTATAAAATTTATTAAGATTAAAATAACATTTATTAGGTAATTAGAGTTTAATACTAATATTTTTACTCGATAAAAGTCAATTTAGACCGCAAAAAAATGTAGTACTAATTTAAGGATAATGAATGAATCATGATAAAATATATTTTGGGTTAAGATAATGATTTTGGACTAAAATTAATTGTTGAATAATCCTGTACCAATTTAATGACAATTTTGGTAAAAATACTTAATCGGTATGGGTAAATTTAATCGGTAAAGATTATTTTAGTTCATAAAAATTATTGAAGAAAATTTTGGCCAAAAAATGTAGTGAATCACATCTAAAATAGGTTTGGACACAACTAGAATTTTCCAGAAACTTTTTGAAGAAGAAAAGCCAATAAAGTCAAAGATAAAGTTAATTAAATTGCTTTATTATTTAAATATCAAAGTTAATTAAATTGCTTTATTACTTAAATATCCTATTAAGTCATAAAGCTTCATCTTCTTCAACCTATTTTCACATCTAAACCAGAGGAGAAAGAGGGAGAAAAGGCATGAAACTTAAAGCTCAAAGGGAGAAAACAAGAAGCAATCTCAAGGTCCTAAACTTCCAAGGTAGATTTCTATCACTACTATCTTGTATATTCTTAAGTATTATGGTATTTTGTGGATTATTTTTCTCCATTTTTGCTCTAAAATTTTTGACCTAGAGAGAGAGTAGAGAGAGAAAATGGAGTTATGGAGAAATTACACCATGAAAAGCCATAAAAATCCTTCAAGATGCAAGAATATCCAATTAGATTGCAAGTTTGTTGAGTTTTTATTTTTCTACAATTTTCATAAGTTTATGCCTATCTAAGGTTTGTAATAGGAAAGGAATTTCATGATTTTGACCCAAAAATGGATTTTTTGGGTCCAAAATAGGTAAATATATGTAGGTTGTACAAAGAAAACTCAAAGGGAAATCAAGTGAAATTTTCAAGTTCAAGTTAGAACCTTATGTTGCAGGTCATTGATGCAATAGCTAATGGCCTTATTCTATGATGTTTTAGGGTTCAAGAAAGTGTTGGAAGATCAAAGAAAAGGTGTTCAAGGTTTGGAAAGCAAAGGAAGGCTATAAGGTAGTAATATACCTATTTATGCTCATGTTACCATATTTGATTTTTCATGAAGTTATTGCTATGTCATATATGTATAATGATGTTTTATGATGATTTGTATTGATTGGCTAAGTTGTTTGATGAGGTTCATAACCTCTGGATGTCCACTTTTCAAAATAAAACTCTATCGAAATTTTTATAAAATGTTATGGCATTGAATGTTTAAAGTATTTGATGTATGATTTCAAGATGTTTCTATGATTTGAATGATAATATAGTTACATAATTGGGTAATTAGTACTGAGATTGCATGAATCTTATTCTTTCCAAATCATTAATATGTTAGGAGCCATGACATGGAAGAGGCAAGTAGGGAGCAAGAGGAATGAAGAAAATTGTGATTAATAATTTGATTATGCAAATTAATATGCTTTATTATGAAAATGAGTATCAATATATTTATTGAAAGTAGATTATGTAATGATATATATTCATATTCCATTCAGTCCACTTATGATGTTATGTATAGATTTGGAATAATAAATGTTGATGTTTGAGGTTTATGAAGTTTATTATATAAGTTATAGCATAATGATGAACAAGATGACAAGTATAAGTTTGGATAAGGAAACTCTATCTAAAACAGAGTATTTCTTTTAAGGGTTATACATGAACTAAAAGTAGACTCAATAAGCTTTCTAAAGAGAAAATGATCATTTAAATTGGATAAATGTATGATTTATAGTGAAATTTTGAATTTAGGGTTGAAATATGGACATTAAGTAGAATTGCTGCAAATTTTACTATAAGTTCTAGTATTTTCAAGGGCAATATAAAATCATGTAGAGCCCTAAAAAATTAGTAATTTGTATGAATGGAAAGCTTTATGTCCTAGGATTAACATACCACTAATTTGGAAGTAATTGGAACTATATAATAAGAGATATGTCTATATTTCTAAAACTGCTCCAATAAAAGTAAAGTTCTTACTCATAATTATTTGAGTTAATACCCTACCCTATTCCAATAGAATAAATATATAAGAAAAATATGTCTAAAAAGTAGAGATATAGAGCTTTCCAATGACATAAGGAAATTAGCAATATTGATTTATTAAGAGTATTTATGTTCTAATGTATAATAGTTTATGTGAATTAGTATTTAATTAGTTATGTGTCTTAGTGTTTACTCTCATGAATTAACATTATATATCAAAGATTAATGTGTAGAATTATGTAATAATTATTGGATTACTAGCCTCTATTTATTGATGATATTTTAGGATTATTTTTGGGTAATTATACGATAAGAGTATTCCATCATATACAAAACCAAATTACATGTTCTAATCCCCTTGATTTCCACTCTTGCATTGTTTCCAACATAGGGCCATTTGTTAATGAAACATAGTCACCAAAATTCAGCAAAGGATCTATGATCTTTGCTATGTCATTTGTCGACTCTTGAGTACACAATCTTCAAAGGATGAGATTTAGACACCAACATAATACTCAAAATATAACCAAATGTGAAAATTTATTATATGAAAGTTGACTTTGGCTAAGTCTATTACATCTTACATTTAAAGACCTTTCCCATGAAAATTACTTTCTTTTAATGCATAAAAAGGGTATTTGAAAGCTTGAACCAATTAAAACTTTAAAACTACTTAAACTTGTTTTCACATGATTTACAGCTCATTGCACAGAAAATTTTCAAAATTCATAATTAAATGTAGAAAAATCATTTCATAGTGGTTCAACTTTCTAAAAATCGTGCACATCTAAAATTTCATGGGAAAAATACGAAACTTAAAAATAGATGTTTAGATTCATATAGTTTATTGTATAATTTTTAGTATTCATTTTCTGGTTCCAATTTCTGTCTGAAATCTAAGCCTTAACTTTGAAAATTCATTTCCCATAAAATATAGTCATTTCATGCATACTTAGCATCATTGGAAAGATTTATCTATCTACTTTCTTATCATATTTATTTCGTATATTTATTTCACTTCTACTGATCAAAGCATCAACATAAACATTTAGGGGTCAGAATTAACTTAACCTAGAACAATTTTGGAAAAACATGTATATTTTTCATTATGTATCTCCAAATATAACCAAACTAGTGGTGTATCATTCCTGGGTCATAGATCAAACCATATATACAAACAACTGACCTTTTGGACCATTGTATAATTTTAGACAATCATTCAAAATTGGCAATACAAAATAGAACATTGACAATTTTCATCATTTTTCGTGCTCCATATGCTTCTCTTACCTTGACATGGCCCTATAATTGGGAAACTATGGGGTGAGATTTGGGAAATCTCAGTAAGCAACTTGCACATGCCATCATTGTTAGCAAGGCTGACTTCCCAAGAGGGGGGTGAATTGGGAAGATTGCAATTTTTCTGCACAAAGTGAGATAAGTGAAGGTAGCACAGTTTAAAGGAAGCAACGTATAAAACAGAGCAAGCTAAAAAGTAAAGATAAGGAGAAGAAGACTCAGTGATTTATCCTGGTTCGGTCTATCCACTTGACCTACGTCCAGTCCCCAACACAACTCTTGAGATTTATCCACTATACAGCAAGAATTCAACGGGCTTCTTGCTAATGCCACAGTACACGAGTATGCTCTGTTTCTTGAGCTCTCTCAAACACTCTAAGCACTTTCACAATGTGCTTCCCAATCCCCTTGTGATTTCCCCTCACAAGTAAATCTATCTTCCAGATGAAGAGTGGACAGTTTACAATGATATAACTCTCTTGAATAGAGTAGATATGAAGGTTAAAGTACAGATATTGAAGTTGAGAGGGTAAAAGCTTTAGAGAAAAAGATTCAGCAGAAATTCGGTATATACAAGTTTGATTCTCCTTTTTCACAACTTCAAATGATGTTATGTTTATAGTTTTAGGTCTCAAATGTCCGTTAGAGACAAAATCTATCCGTTGGGAAAGTTATCCAACGGTTACTCTGAAAAACTATCCGTTAACCAACCGCATTTAATACTTCTGACATACTGAAATTCGAATTTTGGTTGGTCAACAAACGAATTTTGAAGAAACCGAAGATTAAAGCTTTCAACGTTACAGCACGAAGTTCATCTGTTCATGAAGTGAAATTCAAATTTTGAAACTTACAAAACATTTTCACAATGTGACATACGAATTTTCAAGAAGAAAGTTTTTTGGTTAAGTGTGAACAGTGTTTTCAATTTTCTACAGTGCCTTCGAAATTCAAATTTTGAAAGCCCAAAATTTGTCTATCCATTGAACGTTCAAAGAGGCACAGTAGATCACTTTCTTCGAAATTCGAATTTTGAAAGGGTGAAATTCGTCTGTCAGAGAGACTCTTTTCAGACTAACTTCATCATTCGAATATTGTAAGTTCTTATCATTCGTATGTCAATGTTTCACTTCAACAGACTCAAGAACTTAGCTTCTAAAATTCATACTTCAATGTTCAAAGTTCATCTGTCAGAGAGCAGTTTTGAAACTTAAATCATTCTTGATCTCAGATGAACTTTGACATGGTTTCAGATGAATTTCTTTTATTTTCTCAAGTTTTGTTTTGTCTGAAATTCGAATTTTGAAGACTCAAAGTTCGTCTATTTCAAAGAAGCTCCTTTCAGACTTATATGAAAATTCGAATGTTGGAAAGTCAAAGTTCGTCTGTCATAGAGCATTTTTCAAACTCAATTTCATCTTGATTTCAGATGAACTTTAACATTATTTCAGACGAATTTCTTCTATTTTCTCAAGTTGTGTTTTGTCTGAAATTCGAATTTTGAAGATGCAAAGTTCGTCTGTCACTAAGAGGCTTCTTCCAGACTTGGATGAAAATTCGAATTTTGAACAACCAAAATTCGTCTGACAGAGAGCCATCTCTTCAGACTTATTCAGTTTTAGTTCAAAATTCAAATTTCCTAAAGCAAAGTTCGAATTTCCAACTTGACAGTTTAGTTTAAACTTTCAAACTTTGTCTGTTTGTGGGTGTTTTTCAAATAAGTCAAGATTTAACACAAAATCAAGGTTTGAAAACATCTTTTTCTCAAATCAAAATCTTTTACCCAATCACAACTAAAACTAAATATCCTACAAAAGATCTAACAGTAAATACTCAGAAAATCTTCACTTGAAACAACTTTGATTTCCTTTGATATTTTCAATCTGAGCTCTTGAGTGTTGGTTTGGAATCATCAAAACTCTTGATTCAACAATCATATTATCAGAATTCATTTAAAAGCATAAAAAACATAATATACTTTCATAAAACATTAAACATTTTCATGTTGTCTAATGAAATTTCAGCAGCATAACAATTTAAAAGTAGGACATCCTAAGCTTAGTTCTCATAATAAAAATAGCCACTAATCATGAAAAACATTCATAATAGAAACATGGCATCATTTACATATCATATTAACATATAAAATATCATTGAGCAATAACATCAAGCAAGAGTAGGAGACTACCTTGGAACTTTAACCTTTTAACCTTGTTTTCCTCAACTTAAGTTGCTTCCTTAGCTTGCTTGGGGCCTATGAGCATCATTAAACCTTATTTAACAAATTGATAACATTATATAAACTATGCATACTTAGGTGACCCTAAACTTTGACTTTTGCAAACCAAGTTCTACAATGGTTTTCTTGACCTTTCTTGGCTAATTGGGATGTTAGAAAAATATTGGAAGCATTTGTTTTATCAAAAACTCACCCTCTATTCTCTTTCCTTCTTGGTCTAGAGATAGCCTTAGAAAACCCAAAAATGAAATCTCAATTCTTTTACCATTTTCTCATGCAATCAAGTCAACATTTATCATCCTAAACTCATCCCCTTACTTGATTTCATGAACAAAACTCTTGGAACCCAAGACTTGTTTTTAGCTAAGACATATAAGAAGGCTATAGAGGAAGGGAAAATTGCTTCAAATCTTGACTTAATTTGAACTAAATGAATGAATTTTGGCAAAAAAAAATTTAAACTAAATGAATGAGGAAAAAAACTAGAAGAGATTGGGAGGAGAAACTTACCTTTGAATACCTTGCCTTGGCTTCTTTCTCCCTCTCCTTCTCTTCCTCTCTTCTTCCCTTTCTCTTTTTGCCTTTAGCTTCTCTCTCTTCTCTCACTCTCACACCACACTCCCTCTCTCTAACACCTCTTGGTGTGTGTTTACAAATAAGCAAAGAGGGAGGGGCGCTTGGAGGTATATATAGGGAATTTGGATAGTTTGTGGCCGTTATTGGATTTCATCTTTATCCAATGGCACAAAATTATTCTTGAATTAATGAAGTTATTTTGCTATTTTACCCAAAGATATTTTATGTCATGTGGAAGGGCATAATTATCCACTTTTTCCCTCCCATTTTTAGTTCCCAAGAGAAAAAGAGGGAAAGTGCACTTTAAATTTTTACAGATAAATTTGACTATGGTTTGAGTACTTTTTTATCTATATTTTCTATTATACTCTGTGTCTTTTCTATTTACTTTATCTGTGAAACTCATTATTTTTTTCCGCTTTACTTTTTCAAGTGGGATCTACCTATCTTTTTTACTTTTTAGTATTCATCTTACTTGGTTGACATTTACTATTCACTTAGAACTTGCCTTTACCAAACTTATATTTTTTCCTCTTTAGGCACACAAACCTAGTATCACTTATACTTTTAACTAGCACCGGAGTATTAAAATATTATTTTCTCTCTCTTCTTTAATAAAAGGACCATTTTGCCCTTATCTTTTGGCCAAATGATCATTTTTCCTTTTTAAGCCCTTTTTTATATTTTTACAATATTTTGGACCTTAAATCTATTTAATTAAATTTCTAGGATTTCTCAAACATTATAAATTGATCCAGAACAATTTCATATCATTATCTAGTCATGAATTATATACATTAAAATGGGAATGTTACAAAGTTTCCTCCTATAACCAGAGGCGGATTCACTGGGGGCCAGCAAGAGCTATGGTACCCCCTAAGTTTTTAATTTTTGTTTTATATTAGGTTTGTTTAACCAAATTTTTATATTATAAATACATTATATGTGTTTTTAGTCCCCCAAAATTTATATTTTACTTTAAAAGTAGGTTAAAAGTGTAAAAAGTTAATACTCTTGATCTCTTTCAATTTACTAAGTACCAATTTTACTCTCTATTTTAATTTTTTTTCTTCTTTTTGGTTTCCCCTCCCTCCCTTCATTTTCATTTTTCACTTTCCCCTCTCTTCCTTTACTCTTTCATCTTTTTTTATTCTTTCTATTTGTCTTCTTCTTCATCTAATCACCTTGCCTTTGCCCTGCCTCTACTATTTTTTTCCCCAATCAACCGACAACCAAAGGTGAAAAGTCATCAAAACTCATAAAGAAAACAATAGAGAGAGAGGGGGGGATACAATCATACAACTATAAGGTGAATAAAGCATCGAAGCAAACTAGTAGAGTAATTGCTTTGAGGAAGAGGAATAGCGCTACTACACTTTGAGGTATCTTAGATTTCCGTTTTTTCCCCTTTACACTCTCACTTCACTTGCTATGAAAAATGTGGGCCATGGGCATTTGTTGATAATGATGATTGATGAATCATGAATGAAATGGGTGATTGCTATGTGATTGTGAGCTTTTTTTTTTCTAATAGTATGTTCTGTTTCTTATAAAGGTACTCAGGGCATTAGTCAAGCCAAAGGGCATGACCAACCACTCATACAATCTGGATTTGGTCTTAAAAGTTGTCTTCCACTCATCTCCCTCATTCATACGAATTTGGTGATAATCACTCCTAAGATCTATTTTAGAAAAGATATATGCACCATGTAACTCATCTAACATGTCATCAAGTCTAGGAATGAGATATCTATACTTAACTATGATTTTGTTAATGGCTCAGCAATCCACACACATTTGCCATTTGCCATCCTTTTTTGGCACAAGAATTACTGGAACCACATATGGACTATGGCTTTCTCTTACAAACCCCTTTTTCATTAGCTCCTCAGCTTGCCTCTGAATCTCCTTAGTCTCTTCAGGATTTGCCCTATATGTAGGTCAATTTGGAATTGCTGCTCCAGGGATGAAATCAATTCTATACTCAATGCCTCTAATGGGAGGCAACCCATCTGGTATCTCCTCCAGGAACAAGTCATTTTATTCCTACAACAAACTTAAAACACTAGATGGAAGAGAGTTATCAAGGTTAGAAATAGTCAAATACACATCCTTATACATCAATACAAATGATGTCTTACAAAATGAGGCTAGCTTAATCTCTCCTCTTCCCACAAACAATGTTACCTTACTCTCAACACATTCTTTCTTTTTCTCACTTTTTCTCTTTTCTTTTCTTTTCATCTCACTCTCTTTTCTCTCTTTATCACACTCTTTCTTTTCTTTCTATCTCATGCTACAATCTTGCGTGATTCTTTTTTGATCTTCAAGAGCTTGCACTAGACTAAGAGGTGTTAGTACAATGGTCTTGCTATTATGCATAAGAGAATTCCTGTTAGTATAACCATCATACTTAATCCTCGTATCAAATTGCCAAGGCCTACCAAGTAACAAATGACAAGCATTCATAGGTGCAACATCACACAATATTTTATCATTAAAACTACCTATTGAAAATGCTACCGTAACTTATCTAGTTACCTTAGCATCCCCACTTTTATTAAACCATAACAAATTATAAGGTGTGGGGTGCCTCATTATTAGCAAACCTAACTTTTCAACTAACAAGGTACTGGCTAAGTTGGTGCAACTATCATTATCAATGATGCGAGTACATACCTTGTTGTTGATGAAACACCTGATGTGGAATAAGTTCTCACGTTGCTGTCTTTCTAGATCCTCCTTTGGATGCATGTTGAGAGCTCATCTAGAAACCAGAACTTTACCAACAACGGCATCAGCTATCTCCACATCAGAACCACCATCTCCATGAGAGCTCCTTTCGGCCTCATCTTCCTCTCTGCCGCTACTTTCACTAATCACATAACCATTCTCAAGAACCATTATAGTCCTCTTATTGGGACATTGTGCAACAACATGACCAAAGCCTTAACATTTAAAAAACTTAATTTTAGAGGAATCAAATGAGAAAGGTTTAGAAAACTTACCTGTAGATTCCTTTGACTTGCTTTCCTCCTTTGGCTTGTCTCACTTTCGGACTTGAAAGTCATCTTATACTCTTTGTTGGATCCAGCAAATGATTTCACTTTCTACTTTGCCTTCAAGTGCCTCTCTACTTTAATAGCCTTATGCAATAACTCCTCCATATCAAGGTAGTTTTGCATCTTAACCTCAGTAGCAATCTCAGGATTTAATCTTCTTAGGAATCTCGCCATTGTTTGCTCAGGATCTTCATCCACATTGGCTTTTATCATAGAAATCTCCATCTCCTGGTAATACTCCTCCACACTCATGGATCCTTGCTTGAGTTTCTGAAGCTTCATGTGTACATCCCAGTGGTAATGATTAAGCACATATTATTTCCTCATAATTGTTTTCATCTCGTGCCATGTCCTAACCAAACCCTCTCCAGTTTTCTTCCTAGTAGTACACAATTGATTCCACCAAATACTAGCATAATCAGTAAACTCAACAATAGCCAATCTTATCTTGCTTTCCTTAGAGTATGAATTGCATTCAAACACAAGCTCCACACGCCTTTCCTACTCTAAGTAGGCATCAGGATTAATTTCCCCTTAGAAAGAGGAAATCTTCATTTTTATATTGGCAAGGGGATCCTTTTGGTGCTCTTGACTATTTCTAGTTGCATGTCGGTTTTGTCAAGTTCTTCTTGGTTGTATCTCTTCCTCCTTAAATTCAGTTCCTACTTCTTCTTCACCATCATCAGAATCTATCACATGGTTCTTTCCTTGGCTTGTCTCAGAATAAGAAGGAGAAGATTCAATCACATCTAATCTTGTACTCAATTTCTTGAATTGATCATTTATTGAGTGCATAAAGAGCTTCCAATCTGGAATTTGATGTCTGTTACCACCAGACAAGTTTTGAGAATCTAAAATGTTAGTGAAAATCAAGGAGAAAATAGACCTCAACCCTATGGAATCAATCCAAAGGACCCACTTTGATGCGTATGACACTCGGATCTTTGCGAAACAAGGAACACAAAGACTAGACAGCAAAAAAAAGAATAAAAACACACGAGAACAGAAGTAAAAGAAAGACAAAAATAAAGAAATAAGATGGATAGATGTTGTTCTTAAGAAGTAAAACCCAAGATAATCGGTCTCTTGAACCCTAATTCCTGTGACACCACAAGGATTGACCAATTCCTTGATAAGTCATTATGTTCTCTATAGCACTCAAAAAATCGCAAGAGGAAAACTCACAAAACTGAAATTTTCATTCATCTAAATCTCAAAAAACACATAAAAGTTAGCCTTAAATAGGCAAGGTAAAATCTAATCTAATAAGCCTAGAAAACCTAATTAATTTGAGCTCAAGTAATCCTAATGGGATTAGGAGACTTTGAGCTCAAATAACACTCCTATTGGACCTAGAATACTAGTAAAAATAAAATAACAAAAATTCATAAAAATAATAAAAATAATACCTAAGCCCTTATAAATATGCCATCACATTAATGAAATCATATGTCGGGTACATGACATGCTTATTTATAAGGTGGGCAATCAAAAAGACTACTAGCCAACTAACTAAGCTTTATTAATTAACAAAGTTCAGCCCATAATTAATAAAAATGAAATTAACACTAATTAAGCCCAACAATGCTTAAGTCACATGCTATTTTAGTGAAGCACATAATCTTTTAATTAATCTCTTCCAATGAACTTCTCTTTGACTTGAATATTTTCAAGTGATAAGGCCTCCTACCATGCTCCTAAATTTGTCCAAGCCATCTCTATCATAGACATAAGAAGCTAACTTATGCTTTCTAATCATATATTTCACATGTCTCTCAAAGTGTTGTTTCATATAATGACTTGGCTGTATATATGTGAAACTTGATAGTCAACCTTCTATGTTGTGTCTAATCTATTAATTTCGGGTCATTTTAAATCAAGTTTAATTTAATCTTAAATTATTTTGGATCAATTTTAACTTTGAGTCCAATAAAATAAAGTTAAAAAAAATAGGCAATCCAAATCAAGATGAATGAACTCATATTAAGTGGTCCAATATTAGATCTAATTGTCAGTTAGTTTGGTGTGCTTCTTTATGTTTTAAACTCAAATAAGGAATAGTAGAAATTGAGTTAGGGATCTTTTATACATTATTATATTAGATTTAAAATAGAATGTTTAACTATAATTTAAATGTTTTAATTTTAAAATTTATTTTAAAAAAGCAAAATGAAAATACTTTTTAATTGTGAATTTCAAAAAAATATTTCTAGCATAGAAATGTAAAATAATAAAATAAGGATATTCAAATTAAATTTGCATTATACACATTTGATAATTCTCTCTATTGGAGAGCTCTTTATGGTGGAACCAAATCCGACAAACAATAGAGAAAAAACATCTGAATTGAAGATGATACATTCTTGAGCTTAAAAAAAAAAAGCATAATCAAAAGAGTGGGAAATGGCATATATTTTAGCAAAGAGACAAGAAGACAAGACAAAGATGACTACGACTATATTCTATGAAGTTTGGATCTCTATTGTCTATCCAGAACTCTTATGCAGTGTTTGGTTAGGGTTTTTCTAAGGGAAGGAAATGGCAAGAGAAGGCAAGTGAGAGGATGCCCCAACCCTTGTTTGGTTGGAAAAATTGAAAAGGAGAAGAGGTAAAATTTATCTTCTCTCTCTTAAGCAAAACTTATTTATAGTTCTTTATATCATTTTTGTGCTTTTTTTCCAATTAAAACCAAACACATGTATTATTTTTACACCTCATCTTCCATCTTATCCATTTTTTTAACATTGTCAAGAGATGTTGATTAAAAAAAACTGCTGCTAACATTATATACTCATCCCTCTTCATGTTTTCTTTGCCTTCTCCATCAATCATCTATGTCTTCTTCTCCTTTAATAATCAATCTCACTAAGAAGCAAAGGGAGGTAACATTTTAGCAACTATCAAGAACACATTTGTTAGATTTTAATTGAAAAACAATATAAAAATGATATAAAGAACAATATATAAGTTTTGTCCCTCTTCCCTCCCCTCCAAAATGGGTTTTTTTTTGTTTTTGGGGGAACAATTTTGACATATGTGGATCAATTTACCCTTCATTATAAATGAGTACTAAAACTCTCTCCATCTCTGTTCCATGCCCAATTTGTGTCTTTTATGCTCAATATTTCCATCCACCCAAGCTCTATTTAGTGTCTGTGGTATATTTAAATTTTAAGTTGATGTTAAATTTTATAATAAGATAATATGTTAAAATTATTAAAAAATCTTTTCCATAGTATATTTTAAAAAAATTATCATAGATAAGTAAGATAAAATATTTTTAGAGTAAAAAATTACAAAAGTACTGAATTATGTTATAATTACATTCTTTCATAAAAGAAAATAAATATATATATTATAATTACATATGAGGGTGTAATAGTCAATTCATAATCAGCTATCATTCCTTCTCCTAAATCAAACAAGAAATCATTAAAATATATCTCTTCTCCTCCCCTCCCATCCAACCAAACAAGAGGATGTTAATACCCCTCTCCTCTCTTTTCCTCCATTAAACTTCTTCCCTCTCATTCCCTGTAGTTAAACCAAACACTATATTAAACTTTAGTGCCAAATTGAGCAAAGATGGCTCCTTCTTATTGGTGGACCTAGGACAACAACCCAACAACTAAGGGTGGGTAAATCAGATTAGACAGCAACCTAAAGTCCAGTCATGTAGGGGGTAGGGTTCATAAAAATAAATCTATGGTCTAGTCTGGTCTGGCCATGTCATAGACCAGACAAGACCAAACTAGTCCAGCTCACGCTAGATTGTGCTCTATAGACTTTTTAATTCTTTTTTGTTTTCATTTGGACTATTTTTGTTTAGTCAATTTAGCCCAAACAGAAAAATTCTACAATCTCAACTGCTAACTAATTCTATAGAATATTCATAAAAAAACCTATAGAATAAAAAATACTAGCTTAAAACTCACTTGAAATGTAGCATTCTGATTTTCACTAACTATAGAACTCATAACATAACTTGAACTTCACATGCTTTGTATCTATGTTTCTAGTTAGATTTTAGTTGAACTGTAAACATGCATTATATGACATTAGAAACCATATGGAACCTTTAGCTAGAACTAAATAAGTTACATATGCTGTTTAGAAACTACAACCATTTAAAATTTCATGACATTATATACAAATCTAGATAAAATTTGACTTAGTAATCAACTGTGAATGTGTGTTGTATGACATTAAAAATCCTATGAAGCTATAGGTTGAGATTCTATACATTGGGAAACATGGTAGTAGTAGTACTTAGGGACTAAATTGCAAAGAAAGTCAAGTCATAGGGTCAAAGTGAAAATTGATGTAGTAGACACTGAAAGACAAAATAATGGGACATAGATGTCATTTTTCCAAACAAATTATCTGTTCAGTGTTTGACAGTACTGGTTGTAGGAATAGAGTCAGAAAAATAATTGCTAGAAATTATCCTCTAATAAACAGAATCAGAAAATGCATATATTAGACAGAAAAGTAGACCGAAATTCTATAATTTAGAAATTTCTAAAAAATAGAAAATAAGTCTGTATTAGGAAACCCAGATATATTATGACTCAGAATAAGACACTGGATTTTTCTATGGAGTTCAAATAATCATAGGATTAGTCTATGAATAATTGGACTAATCGGCGAATTAGAAAATGTATGTAGATTAATATCAAGTCTAGATTCATTAGAGACTGAATATAACTTAGTAACATATCTAGATTTATTTTAGACAACCAGAATATTTTTTTAGCAATAGATAATTGATATGACTCGAGTTTCAGCAGTAATAAACAAATGAACATAGAAACCGACATTATGACCTAATTAACTCTGTATGAGGAAATTAGTCACTAATCAGGATATATTGAAATTTAAAAAACAATGTTCTAAGTCCCAAAATATATAATTACATTACTGAATTAATTTTAGATCCTAAAACCCAATATAAGGAAGATTGGACCCTAAATCAGTAAAATGAGCCCAAAAACCCATATACCTTGAACTAAGGCCTAGAATGAGATATGTAAAGCTCAAATTGCATAAAAATATATTCCTTAGGCTGATCAGACAAGGAAGTGACGAAATTGAGAGGAGAAGAAGCAAAAATCAATTTAGACTCCAACACACACATGGCACCATCTAAATTAGACATATGATAGGACCAAATAAAATATATTTTTGGGCTGAAAATATCAGCTGAATACATCTAGAAAAGGGCAAGGTGGCAGCCTTAAAAAATCCTCACATGATGAATTAAATAAATTAATATGGAATAATTAAGAGCCATTTGATCAAAATCTAATCTAAGGGCCATTATGTCTTCAACTCACCTATAAATAGAAGCTCCTCCTTCCCCATTTGGCCATTAAATTTCATTCAAAGTAGAGAGAGGTTAGAGTGAGAAGCTCTAGGAAAGAAGGTGTAATATGAGGTTTTGAAGTTCTGAGAATATTTATAGGTAATATATTTTTTCTTTTCTTCCATTTATATTTTAGTTCTGCTATTTGATTTATTAAGAGTAGTCATTATGTTAGTAGAAATATGTTTTTTGGGAGTTGCCATGCTGAAATATTGGGCAAAGTTGAGGTTTTGCTACAATAATGCTTTAAATGTCATGAAGGTTGTTTGAACATGCATGATCATATAGAACATGATTTTAAGTTTGATTCTTAGTAATTATGGTTGCATTGTTATGCTGCTGAAATTAAGAGTTAAAAAATGAATTGTCATATTGTTGAGATTCTGTCTGAATCTTACCCTAATATCTAACATTTTTAGGCCTCGGTTCTGTCCAAGGAGATGAAATAACAAACTGATAAGGAAATGTAGTCCAAGTTATTTTAGAATCATGTTATGTTTTATATTACATTACGTAGGCCTAGATGATATATTACATTATATAATGTAAATTACAACGTTCTGATAATGAATTATTATGTTCCTATACTTTGGTGTTGAAATTTTCCTTATTCTTTGTTTATGCTTCATTATTAACATGATAGAGTCTATAAAATTCAAAATTTATTGTAGTAGTAAAAGTGTGAATCAACCTTTTTACTTTAAAATAGATATCATAAGCTTTCCATGTAACTTAAAATCACCTCAATACGATTTTTGTAAAATTAGTTATAAATTTTTAAAGTTTAGCAAAATTTTACTACTTAAGCTTAGTTTATGCGAAATTCATGGCTCATTTACTTTCAAGTCACTTTATTTTAAACCTTAATCATGAAATCATACATGTTTAATGGTTTCAAAGTAAGGTGTTACATGAAAGATTAATGACAATTTCAATTCAATAAACACAAATATGTAGAACTCAGTTAAGACAAATATATCTCGCCAAAAAGAATAATGATCATTCACTGTAACTTCAAGGAACTTTAACAAATCAAGTTGTAAAAGGATATTTTGACCAAAACAAGGTGTAAAAACATATTAATATCTCACCATAAGTATTTGGCCAAAACAACATATACGCTATTGAATAATCAAATACTAATTTACAAACTTATAACACTCAAATAAACCTAGCACAAGTTCTAAAATTCAAGTATTTATCATCAACAGAAAGAGGAACTGAAGCTTTGTTTCCTTTGATAAACCAAATGCTATAATTCTCAAAGTGTTGATAAGGCTGGGCACTGAAGAGGGGGTGAATTAGGTGATCTAAAATTTTTTTGCCCAAACTGAAGAAATAAATAAAACAGTAAAGTGGGTAGAAAAATAGGGATAAATAGAGTATGTAATATATAGAGAAATAAATAATGCAACTAGAGAAGATGCAAAAGATTTATTTTGTTTTGGCTACACCACTTGACCTATATGCAATTCCAAGTCACCACTTGAGATTGTCACTATCTCCACAAGTTTTGAATGGACACTTGTGAGCTACAGTACAATGCTTTGTTTTTCACGATCAAAAACTCTCTTAGTACAAGGATTAATTTCATAGTCCACTCAAGATACCCTCTATCTTGAATCTACTCAAAATAATAAGAGAGTAAAACTGAATGCTTTTCAGTAAATTATCCTCACTCAAAGAGGTAAATGAGATACAACTAAAGTACCGATATGGTTTAACATATTTATGACCTAAAAACAACAAATAATCTATTAAAGATTTCAAAATGCTCTCTTTTTCTTTTCTGCACAAATGAATCATCATTTATAAGTGAAACTCATTAACTAGCCATTAGGCATAGATTAATTGACCATTGAGGGTGCATTTAATGCTCATTACTCAGATTAAGCGATTACAACTAAAAAGTAATCGCTTATAATGAGTATGTGTTCTCATTGTAACATGTTTCACCATAAATTAAAATGATTATTTAAGTTAGAAAAATATTTTTAATATAAAGAAAGAGATTAAGTTCATTTTCTAGCTTGTCCAGATGGAAAGAATGACAAAATAAACATATTTAGGGATTATGAAGAAGTAACTGATTATATTGGTAAAGAAAATTGATTATCATAGAGGAAAACAAGAAGGAAACAGAAGATAATCAATTTATTTTAGATATAATAGATAAGGTTGCGGAAATTTTAAGTGAAAGTACAAGATAATCGATTGGGACTTTAAGAGTAGTATGTTAGATTTCAAATAAAGAGCTTGCAATCTTATTAGTGAACTATAATCAATTATATATGAAAGTAACATGTTATATGAGGCAATATAGTCAAATAGATTTGAGAGTAATCAATTAATGTGTGGAATTGAAGTATATCTAGAAAGAATAAAGCTCGATAATCGATTATATCATATAAGGATTAAATTGGACAGAAGAGATTACTAATATACTCAATTATATTGGGATATAATCGATTAGGGCGCTGAAATAATGTAACTGACAAAAGTAAGAAATGATTATTTAGAGGGGGTAATTGATAAATCAGCAGGAAAATATGTAACCAAACAACAAGGCTAATATAACCGATTACATAGACAAGGATAATTGATTATGTGTAATGAGATTGGACACAAGGCTATTACTAAACTTTAAAGTTTTCCAAAATATTAAATTTTGAGATTAAAAAAAAAAGATTATTTAAGGTTCATTTGCTCATAAATTCAATCACTTACATTATTTAACTAAAGAATCTAGTCTTGAATAATTTTGGCTTGTGAACTTCTTTATATTTAGTCTGTAAACCAAATATTCCTGCAAAATAACTTCTTCTCTAGTTTTGTTATCATCAAAACATGGAATTGTTAACACAAAGCATATTGAAACCTCTCATTAATTTTCTGGACTTAAAGGCACACTAAAACTAAAACATGAACACCCAAATCTGAAGTTTGATCTTAAGCAAATCTAAAACCAAGATCTAAAGCAGATTTGAAACTGAGAAGGGAATTAGTCGAGGTGAAGAGGAAGAAACTAGATTTGATTATTTGAAGCACTACCAAATGCAAAATGAAAATTAAAGGCATCAAACAAATAAAAAATCTTGAACATACAAGCTTTTCATGTAACTGTCACCATTGAAATCCAAATATTGCTCTAATCTGATGATGAAGACAAAGATAAGGGAGTAAGATAAAATGTAGACAAAAAGGAAGAGGTCATAGATGAGGACAAAGCTGAGATTCCAAGATTGGACAACCATGGGGGAACAAAAATCATAGATTCAATTTTTCTAGCCATCGGCTTTGGTTAAATACAAATTGATAAAGGTGCGAGTGAGAGGAGAGGAAGAACACAACAACGAAGCCTTGGAGGACGACGGCCACCAATTTTCCCAATGCAACTTTTGAGTTAGAAAGTTTGAATCATTCACACTATTGGAATTCCACAGCATGAGATGAGAGACATAGAGGAAAACCTAGCTAGATGATTCTACAATCCCATGGTAATGGGTGGACGAAGGAAAGGAGTAGAAGTTGAAGAGTAGGTCGAAGATGCATTGAGAAAGTGAAGGAAGATGAGTCGATAGGTGAAGATAGGTCGACAAGGAATGACTGAATAGGGAAGCAAAATGCTGTCGTCGGTACTCTCTATAAAAAATTTTTAAAATATATATATGCATCGGGTCAAACCAGACCAAGTAGTCTAAAGGGCCAGCCTGAAAGACAATCTAACCCAGTTAATTAGCTCAGTGCTCTAACTAGGTTCTTGGTCTCAAGCTAATGAGACCAGGTTAATACCGGATCGAGTCACCCCAGGTTGGTTGGGTCAAGGTTTTTTTCCCCACCCTTACCAGTGAGTGCAAAATTTTTTTTATTTTTAAATAATAATAATATGGAATTAAGTATATCAAGGTTAAAATTGTATAAAAATCCAATGTACATATATACCATTAAATAAATTATTTACATTACAATTGTCCTAGCATGATTGTGAATAGTGCGACTTTCTTCAACTTTAATAGATATATATTGATGATATTTTATATAAAAATAAATAAATAAATATATTGATATTGATATTGATATTAATATTGATTTATAATCCACATTTCCTACATCATGCTAATTTTAAGGTAAACAAAATGTAAATTTAATTAAAAAATAACTAAGAGATCACAATTTACAATTTATCTTAATTGAATACATATAAAAATTAAAGGAATGATTCCACTAAAATATAAAAATAAATAAAAGTTGTAATATAAAAGCAACAATTTATAATTAATGCAAGAAAGAACAAATGAAAATATAAAAATGCTATACTTAAAAATTGATATCTCCTTTTCCTACCCATTATTCCAATTTTCACCTATTATAAACCCAATCTACCCTTCCTCTCTCCCACTTATATAGGGATGAAATAGGCCATGCTTGCAACTTGACATATTTCTTACATAGACTAGGAGCAAGCTTTATTCAAAGCGTGTTCACGTAAACATGCTTGATCTATTTATCTCAGACTTGGTCAAATAATTATATTAATTTTATTATACCCAATATTTTGACAATTCAAAATCCTAAATGACTAAATTCCTCACTTATTAGTATTATTTTGCCTTTGATTTTTCTGGCTCGACCTTTAATATATATATATATATGCTTTTTTTAAAAAAATTATTATTCTGTATATATTAATTAATTAATTTTATAAGATTTTTTTTATATAACTTATATAATACATTTATAACTTGATTATTATGAAATTTTTTTTAAATTTTTAAAATTTAATTTTATTTAAAATTTTAAAATATAATTTTATTTAAAATTTTAAATTAATTTCTTAATTTAATATTATATAAAAATAATGTATAGTTGTAAATATTCATCATTTTTAAAAGAATTAATTTCTATCCTTTTTTAATTTTATTTTTAATATTTTAAAAAATTGTTTGTTACTGTATCGACCCAACTCTGATACGATACCCAACCCGGTTTATTCCAAATATTACCGAGCCAAGCAACGGCGGGTGAAGCCAGCTCAACCGACCCGCGCAAACCCTGACTGGTTGCCGGAGCTGAGACTCTGAAGTGTGAACGAACCCCAGCTGCCAAGTCCCTACTCCCTACCTCCACTCCATACATCGCCTCTCCTCTCCTCGCCTGAGTTGAGCTCCAACTTCGAGTCCGTGTCCCCGTCTCCCGCAGCCGTCTGTCGTGGCCATAGCGTTGAATCTTCGGGAGGTAGCTTCGAATCCGCCCCTCCATCTCGGCCTCTCCCCATAGCTGTGATCTGCGGGCCTCCATTCGTCGCCTCCCTCTCCCCGTCTTCGGTAGCTACGAGTGTTGAGTGGTCTGTGTTCTCTTCTCAACGCCTTCCTCTTGCCTGCTTGATTTGATTAATTTGTGCTTCTGTGCTTACTGAGTCAACAATGTTGATCTAATTATGCCTTGCCTACTTGATTTGTGCTTGATCTGTGACCAAGTTTGTTTATATATTCTTGTGTCAGTCTCAAAGCAGCTTCTTCTTAGTGTTTTTATATTTCTGGGAGATTAGGAGTCTTTATGGTGCTATCAGTTTGTAAGTCTGGGTTGTATCCCTGTTGCTGACAAAAAAAAAAGTGATACCTAGAAGTGACAAAAACGCTTACTTTATACATTATATTGAACTTTTACAATAACCTTGAGTCGGTGACACTTACATAAGTTCAAGTGGATTATTATTAAATTTTATTTTTTCTGATAAATATATAATTGGAAGTGTCAAAATGTTATTCTATATATGATCTGGTTTCTCCCCTGCGTCTCTAAATTATTCAATTCATCAAAGGAATTTGGAAGATTGGATTCAATAGTTATTTCATCATATGCAATATGAAATCTGTTCAGAGGAAAATGACAGTGAACATTAGGATCTCCATTGAACATGAAAACTTCAAGGGAATCCAGGAAGCATTAAGGTAGGCTTTCCCATAACTTTTGCCTCTTGTGGAAAAGAAAAGTCGAAGAAGCATAGCATACTTCAAGGCTCGGGCTCCAGTCCAACCGATTATAGTAGAAATAAAAAAAAAGTCAAAGTCAATGGCAAATTTCATGGTTTGCAACTTCCTAGGATATATGGTAGAAAAAAATTTATATATTATATAGCCTAGGGGTGCTTGATCTGTGCTTGATTTGTGACCAAGGCTCTTTTAACATATAGCCTAGGGGTGGAAAAACTCGATGATAGTTTGTAAGTGGTTGCTATCAATTTATAAGTGGTTGGTTGGTTCAATTAAACTTGCATTCATGCTATATATGCAAGCCAAGTCTATCTTAGGGTACGTTTGGGAGTTTAGGACGGAATGAAATGGAACGATCATTAATGGAATTATATGGAATGGAGTGGAGTGGAACGGAATATAATGTTCCATTATTTGGAAGTTTTATAGAGAGAAAAAATGATTTTGTTTGACCACTGTTTGAAAGTTACTATAAAATTGATGGAACGGAATGGATTATAACCTTTTTATTTCAATATTACCCCTATGAATTAATTTAAATAAAAGAATTAGTGTCTATTGATTTAAGAAAAAATAAGTTTATTTTTAGGTTATAATCAAATATTTATAAAAAAGACAGCTATTAAGTGAATTTTTAAACACATAAATTTAATGATTAAGCAGCTTGGATTGAAAAGAGAAACAATATTATACATAAAATAGATATCAGAAAAAAAATTCAACATAGTATGGAGAATAGAAAGCAAGTATGATGTAATAGAGAAAGTGAGAGGAGAATGAGAGGTTTTGTACATGTTTATATAGGGATGAGGATAATTTTGTAATTATAATATTAATCTTAAACCATTCTATCCTTAACCCCTCAATTCAGGGGTAACAGAAAAAATTGGGTTTACGATGGTTAAAGATGGCTTGGGAGGTCATCACTTGCCATCCCATTCCTTTATAAAAAATTCCCCCAAACAATGGACAAGATCCATTAGCCATACCACTCCATTCCGTTCCATCCAAAATAAAACTCCCAAACATACACTAATGGCAAGTAAGGCCAACACAATTAAATCTGCCACTATGTAGATTTACAGATGTGTATAAAAATTAATTTGTTGAATTGTTGTTGCATTTTTACAGCTATATGTATTGAAGTTAATGGTGACAAGTTGTCAAAGATCTTGTTATTCTGATTCATGCACCTAAGCAAGTAGTTGTTCCTTCCACTATAGTTACTCTCTTTCATATTGCCATATTAACTGTGACCTTTTTTATTTTTATCTAATGAAAATAAAGTGTGATTTAATGACTATTTCAGTATAAGATAAAAGTTATAATTTGTTTGAGGTTGTGTTACCTTGATTGTGGTGTTATATGGCACCCAAAATGAATGCAGGCTTTTCAGATTATTAAGAGTTGAAATTTGATCAGCTTGGTTCTATAATCTATATGTAACTTTGCACTATAAAGTTGAAAATGAAAATAAGTAGTCTTTAAGTAGGTAGACTTTAAGTACGCTTGAGGCCTACTTAAAACCTAGAAGGACTAAGCTTTCAAATCTATTTAAAGGCCTACTAGTTTAGTAGGCCTTTAAATAGTCTTTAGGCCAGGTTAGATCTTTCGAAGGCTCAAGCCTGAGCCTAAAAAAGGCCTAATGTAGGCCAACATGCAAGGCTTAGGCTTAAGACTTGCCATGTAGGCTTGACCTAGCTTGGCCTATTTCCATGCCTACACTTATGCACCACTTCCAATTTCTTCCTCTTTGAATATTGACTTTCTATCTCTCAAACTATCAATTTCCTTTCTCATGCTGTGCACAGATAATTTCTTTCGGTTTCTTCCTTTTCACTTCCTCTATCTCTTTGCTTCTTCTCTTTCTTCCTCTTCTTTCTTTTTTCCTCATCCAATCTAGTTGGTTCAAAACTAACGGAGCAGTGGGGGCAAACTATCAACGCAATATACATTCATAAATGTTTTTCTGAAACTGAGGGGGGGCATCTGCCTCCACTCTCCTTAATGTAGGTCTGCTGGTGCTTATAGTCGTCATCTTCATCTTTGTGACTAAGCAGCAGGCAGCCCTGTGGTCGCAGAAGAAATTTCTTTTGGGTGTGTGACTATATTCAGGTGAGGGCTTTTTATGGGTTTCATTAGTTATACATTATCATTCTCATAGCCGGTATATTATATTGTACACTATTAAATATGGATACTTTTCTATAAACTTATATGATATTTGACAGATCATTGAGTTTGAAATGTTGACAAGCTCTCGATCGCCATTCACTTTGATGCAAGCTTGTAAGATTAACAGACTTCTACTCATAAATGGCACAATTATGCGGAGATCCATGACTAGGCTTTCTGGTGACTCACATGCCATCATATTTCCTAAAAATGGCGGTGCAAATTTGGAAATGAAGCGCTCTAATATTTTAATCTCAAATCTCTGCAAGGAAGGCAAGATAGATGAAGCACGCAAGCTGTTTGAGGAAATGGTTGAATTGGATGTTGTTTTATGGACAACTATGATTACTGGATATATCAAGTGTGGGATGATGAGGGATGCAAGGAGGCTGTTTGATAGGGTGGATGCCAAAAACAATGTAGTCACATGGACTGCCATGGTTGCTGGTTATATAAGGTTCAATCAAATCAAAGAAGCTGAGAGGTTATTTTACGAGATGCCTTTGAAAAATGTTGTGTCTTGGAACACAATGATTGATGGATATGCACAAAATGGTCAAATTGAGTTGGCTTTAGATATGTTTAGGAGAATGCCAGAGAGAAATGTAGTTTCATGGAATACAATCATAACGGCATTGTCTCATTGTGGGAGGATTGTGGATGCACATAAGCTTTTTAATCATATGCCAAAGAGGGATGTGATTTCATGGACTGCCATGGTTGTAGGATTGTCAAAAAATGGTAGAATTGATGAAGCTCGTGCTCTCTTTGATAATATGCCTGTTCGTAATGTGGTTTCATGGAATGCAATGATTGCTAGTTATGCACAAAATAAAAGGTTGGATGAGGCTATAGAATTGTTTGAAAGAATGCCTGAGCGGGACACACCTTCTTGGAATACAATGATCACAGGTTTCATTCAGAATGGAAACATAGGTAGGGCTGAAAAGTTATTTGATGAAATGCCACAAAAAAATGCCATTACTTGGACTGCAATGATGACAGGGTATGTGCAGCATGGGCGAAGTGAAGAAGCATTGAAATTATTTAACAAAATGCTTGCTATTGATGGGATAAAACCTAACACGGGAACCTTTGTGACTGTCTTGGGCGCTTGTTGTGATTTAGCTGGTCTTAGCGAGGGACAACAAATTCATCAACTAATAAGTAAAACTGTCTATCAAGACAACACATGTGTGGCATCAGCACTCATAAATATGTACTCAAAGTGTGGAGAGTTGCATACTGCTAGGAAGTTGTTTGATGATGATTTATCAAGCCAAAGGGATCTAATATCTTGGAATGGTATGATTGCTGCTTATGCACACCATGGATATGGTAAGGAGGCAATTAGCCTATATAATGAAATGCAAGAATCTGGGCTACATGCAAATGATGTCACCTATGTGGGATTGCTCACTGCTTGTAGTCATTCTGGTTTAGTGGAGGAGGGGTTGAAATTCTTTGATGATCTAGCAAAATCCAAGTCTGTGCAAGTCAAAGAAGATCACTACACATGTTTGATTGATCTTTGTGGTCGAGCAGGAAGGTTGAAGGAAGCTTTTGATATTATAGAGGGACTTGGGGAAAAGGCATCATTGTCTGTTTGGGGTGCTCTCCTTGCTGGATGTAATGTGCATGGAAATGCTGATATTGGTAAGCTGGCTGCTAAGAAAATTTTTAAAATTGAACCAGAAAATGCCGGAACTTATTCATTACTATCTAACATGTATGCTTCAGTTGGGAAGTGGAAAGAAGCTGCCTTCATGAGGATGAAAATGAAGGACAAAGGGTTAAAGAAGCAGCCTGGGTGTAGTTGGATAGAAGTCAACAATAAAGTGCAAGTATTTGTTGTTGGTGATAAGTCACATTCTCAATCAAAGGAGATAGACTATTTACTTCTTGATCTACATGTGAAAATGAAGAAGATTGGGGAGATGCTAGATGATGATTTATTAGTTCCTGTGGAATTTGAGTAGTATAAAACTGTTTTGCCTCAAATTTCAATTATGTGGCATGGAAATGAAATTTGGGAAAAATCATTGGTGCTTATGATCATGGTTGTTAGAGATATTAACTTAACATGCTTTAAGCCCAAATGGCTTTTGCATGGTAAGGAGGGCTAGACATATTATTGAGGAAATGTCGATATGAGAAGATGAGAAAGCAGGTTGTGATTAGGTTTATGAGGAAATGACAAGTTAACGGCCTGTGGGGCTCAATGAGGTAATTTTCTCCATTTGTTTTCTAATTGTGTTTTATTATTTTTCCCTAAATTTTATCTTAAATCCCCAAACTATTATTTAATGATTTATGATATTATTTAGCCACTCAAAATAATTTTCAAAGATAAAATTTATTTAATTCCTCAGAATTTTAAATTTCACTTAGATTACCCAAGCTGACCTTAACTTGTTTTGTGGGTATATTTTTTTTAGACTACTCAGTTAAATTAAAATCTCCTTTTTAATTTTAAAGTCTCATCTCAATATATATATATATATATCTTTTAAATCATACATCTAAATTAGATTAGGTTGTTTCACCCATATCTATGGGAGAGAGTTTTGTCATTCCTATTTTCATTTTGTACTAAACATGCCCATAGTACTTAATACACAAGAATCTTGATAATTTTTGACATTATGCTGGTAGATATAGCAGAAAAATACCTTTCCTTCTTCTTAGAGGAGGATGATGAACTAGAACACATACAGAAGGTTAGATTTTTTTTTTCCTTGTTAATTGAAAGTTCAGATATTCCAAAACTTTTTAAAGCAACGTATAAGTTCCTCATATTTGACTAATTGTATTATTCTCTCATAGGAGTATGGTGCTGGATGCATGCTAACTGGTGAGGTGAAGCAGCGTCTAATTGAAGTTTTGAGTGACTTGGTGGACAGACATCAAATGGCTTGGGCTGCTGTGGCAAAAGAGGTGTGCTTTTTGCACTGATGCACTGTTTGTTGTCATAGCCTCATACAACTATATGATAAATGGAGCAACTTACTTGATGTTGCAATTTTTAATCATATAACTTATGAACATTGAAATCTTTATCTTATCCTTGATATAGAATTATGGGAAACTAGAGCCTCAGATCCCTATAGTTTTCCTCTATTTTGGTTCTGGTCCCTACACTTTATTCTTTTTGGAAGTCATCCCTACACGTATTACTGTTGGAGACGTTACTTCCTATATTTTTTTAATTCCAAAGGAGGACTATGACCTGGACAAAATGGCGTTAAAAAATCTAAGGTGGATGTTGATGGAGTACATGACAATGACATGTCACAGTGAGAGATTAGATAACACAAAAGAAAGAAATTGCGAAGACCAATTGCTCCAAGCTCCAAAGTTGTATCCAGAGATGAAGATCCTTGCTTTGATGAGTTGGAGAAGTTGGAGTTTGATCTGAAGCAAATGGCACAACAGATAATGGAACGTCAATATACTTTTCTGGATCAGCTTGTGAGGATACATTGCCCTCTTTTTTATACCACTGTATCAAAATTTCCCTCCTCAAAGCCAGCATGGAGAACAAAGATCCACCATGGATAGAGCTCATCTGCCATTCAATGTTCCATCCTCCACCTCATCCAATTTCACAGCATTTGGTATAGATCATAGTTCTTCAGAGAGTTTCACAAACTCCAGGGAGCAACATCTTTCACATTTTGAAGTGTAGGGATTTCCTCCAAAAAAAAAAAAGTCTTACTCTAGGACCAAAACCAAAATTTGGTGAAACTATGGGGACTTGGGACTCTATTTTCCCTATTTTATTTTATTGGTCTCCATTCCAATCTCTACATTTAGGCCCGAACTGAAGCTGTCCCAGAGTCTGTGAACCGAACCGAGCTATATCATGTCACCATTTGGCCTAATTTAAAAAATAAATAAATAAATGCAATGCCTTTCTAACCTACCCTTTTAAATCCTTCACAACTCTTTAATACTTTTTCTGCCTTCTTTCTCTGTTATTTAATTACCATCAAAATAAATACAGTGACTATCTAACCTAACTAACCTACTCGCTTTTTAAATCCTTCACAACTTTTTACTATTTTTCTTGGCTTATCCCTCTCCCTACTAATTACCATCTCTTCACTTTTCCATTCTTCTTTGGCCAATACCTATTCTTTCACCGTCCCTTGGCTGATAGAGTCCCAAGTCCCCATAGTTTTACCAAATTTTGGTTTTGTTCCTTAGAGTTAAATTTTTTTTGGACGAAATTTGATAGATGCTAGGGAACTGAAGGTAAAAATTGGGGAATTGTGAAAATATTATTAGGGAACTGATAATAAATTGATAGGGGGCTATGGGAAATAAGAGGGAAAGTAGAAAATAAATCTACTAGTCTCTCTAGAGCAATAATCTCACTCAAAGAAAGAATTAATAGCCAAAAGGAGAATCTCCAATGATAAGTAATTCTGATTAATTCAATGATGACTCGACAAGCTGTCAAACTCGATCTAAATAGGCCAAGAGAATATTCATGACCAAAATGACTGACCTACTAACCCATGACTTAGATAATGGAAGATAACAGACGCATGACGCATTTATTGAAAATATAAAATATCTAAAAGAAAATACTAGACTTAATCAATAAGCATGCATGACCCTGCTACTCCCAAACTTAAGCAATACTTGAACGAAAATGTTTAAAACAAATTCTGCTAATTAATCTCTGCTAAATCATCAGAGTTTTGCTGCTGACTGTGCTGTATACTTGGCATCCTACGTGTATAAGTGATTAAAGGCTTATCAAAATTCCTACTCTTCAAAATGTGAAAGATGTTGCTCCCTGGAGTTTGTGAAACTTGAACGACTATGATCTGGACTAAACGCCATGAAATTGGATGAGATGAAGGATGGAACATTGAATGGTTGATGAGTTCTATCCATATCTTTGTTGTCCATGTTGGCTTATATGAGGGAAATTTTGATACAGCAATATGAAAAAGAGGGTGTGAGATGAACATCAAGAGCGTTGGAACCTAGGGCATCCTTCAATGTACTTGACACCCTGATTCATTGTGTGAGGACACTTAGGGGGATACAGTATACACATCACTAAGGAAGGCAAAGATTCGTACGTTGTTGAGTAGTTTTCTGTTTCAGTTCCCATTATCATGCTTTCACCCTTAATACACTTTGTAGCTTTCATTACCTTGCTCTTTTTATAGCCCTTCTCATTATCATAACCCATTTGATGAGGCTGGTGTGAGGTTGAATAGATTTAATTTTAGTGTATAATATTTTATTCGTTGCTACTGTTCCTTTTATACCTCATTTTGATTGCCTGCTGATGTTTTGCAAGTCTACCCAGGATCATCAGTATACATGTTTTGTATAGCAGTGGTGTTAGAGTTCTGGGTATATTAATTTGATACTCATTTTGAAGTCACATATCAGTTATCACCAAAACATCTGAAATTAATATTCGTGATTATCCATTACAGGAAAAAGATAAACATCTGAATTCATAATAAAAAAGATTTCATTATTTTTGGCTGCCAATGCTTTGGTTTGTAACAATCGTTATAACTATCATACTTCTATGAGAAACAAATGGATGCAGCCTTCCACTTCCTAGAAGGGTCTTTGCACCTTGGCTAGCAGGGATTTATGTATGCAGCCATCTGAGACAGTTGAGGTTTGTTCTCTACCATATTGAGGTAGCAGAAATTTGGTTTATTATGACCTTTTGTGCATATGCCTCTGGTTTTTTTACAGTCATTTTGCGTTGATAGTTCGGTTACTGAAAAAATTTTGCTTTATTTTGACCTTTTTGCAAATACAACAATGATGTTTTATGGCTCTGAGAAAGCTAATGAATAAAAAAATAATAAAGACAGCTTATGTATGCAATGAAATCGTCCATATTTTTCAAAGTTTCATAGAAGACCTTCAAAATTTTCAGATTTATTTACATCTATAATTGCTTATCTATATATTTTTGTCATCTTTTTCACTTTTTGTGATGAAAATATCAGAAATGGCAGTATCTCTTATGCCCTTTTATGTTGGTATGTGTTTTCTTGGGACTAATATTGTGGTCTTGTGTCTAAGATCCCTTGATATACTTTCTTGGAATATATGACTTTGGCTGATATGGCTAGTGATATGTGTTTTAGGACCAATTAGTGGTCTATTATTTATCTACAGCTCTTATTGGATGCTTAGTATTTTGAATGGACATTGATTATGTTAATGCATTTTTGGTTCATGTTTTTTCCCGTTATAGCAGTTCTGTTCAAGCTTTTTTTTTTCTTTTCCTGTTAGAGCATTTCCGAAATATATTATATTTATCTATATATATATAAATAAGAGTTTGTTTCTAGTATATAATTGCCAACTACAACAATATTAGTTTTATTCCACTAAGTGGGGTCAACTACATGGATCATACGACGCAAATAGACTCTATCAAATACCATTTCTTTAGATAAATCATTGATCAAGAGATTACGTTTTATAACTTCTTTTAGTGTTATTCTTGGTTTTACTCTACGCCTTTTGATAGAGCTCCAAACAATTTAATCAACTCTATTTATTGGCTCCTTTTATCCTCTTCTTTGTACATGCCCAAACCACCTTAAATGATTTTTCACTATTTTTTCTTCGATGGGTGCTACTCCGATTTTCCCTCATATACAATCATTTCTTATCTTATTCATTCTTGTATGACCACATATTCATCTTAACATTCTCATTGCTGCTACTCTCATCTTATGTTCTTGGTGCCCTTTCAAAGCCCAACATTCATTATCATATAACATTGTTGGCCTGATAGCAATTCAATAAAATTTCCCTGTAAGCTTTGTAGGTACCTTACGGTCACAAATAACCCCTAAAACTTTTCTCCACTTTAATCACCCAACTTATATCCTATGCATAATATCCCTATTAATTTCACCATCACTTTGTAAAATCAATCCCAAATATTTGAATTTTGACACTTCTAGAATGGTTTGCTTTCCAATTTTTACCTTTGAATCATTCCTAACTGATCTTTTGTTAAATTTGCAATGCATATATTCCGTTTTACTTTTATTCAAGTAGAAACTTTTTGATTCCAAAGTGTGTCTCCATAACTCTAGTTTAGAGTTGGTCTCTTCACTTGAGTTCTTAATTAAGACCATATCATCTGCGAAAGGTATATACTAAAGAATTTCCTCCTATATATATTATGTTAGAACATTTAAAACCAAATCAAACAAGTATGGACTTAAGAGTGATCGTTGATGTAAACCTATCCTTATAGGAAAGTCATTTGTCTCACCTCCAGGAGTTCTTAAGCTTCTTGTTGTTTCCTCATACATATTTTTTTGAGTTAATTTTTAAATACATAAAAATTGTATATGTTTTTTTAAAACATCTAAAACCAAATCAAACAAATATGAACTCAAGGAAAGTTCTTGATGTAAACCTATCCTTATAGGAAAGTCCTTTGTCTCACCTCCAGGAATTCTCATGCTTGTTGATGCCCCCTTATACATAAAAATTGCCAACTCATTAATCAATTTTTAAATACTTTTGTCTCCAACATATAATAGGTTGGTGCATGTATATTAAGTCTCATGGGTTAGCTTTGTGCATTTTCCAGCATGTGCAGCAGATTTTTATGCAACACAATGTGTGTTTTTTTATCATGTGCTTGTGGTCATTTATCAGCATGTGCTTCAACTGTGCATTTTCCAGCTGGTCAAACCACAACGAAAGAATCCAATTTGACAATAACACAGCGAACTGATCGGGATCCTGCAAGTATACAAGGTTGATCGTAGTAGTAAAAAATATCCTAGAGTATTCCAGGAGTCAAACTCAAGGGAGGTTATGATCCACTCAATTAAGTAATTTTAGTGAAGATTAGCAATTCATAAAACGTTAAACAAAGATTAAAATAAGAGCAAAACAATAATGTTCAATCATTGAGAGCATTAGGAAATTGGGATTCATCTTCCAGGGACAACTAAAGTCACTTTTAAATTGACTCTTTCTATAATTATAATGATAGTTATTTCTAAATTATCTTAATTACCTTTCAGTCAATTAGTCTGTATTTAATTAGGTTCTAATCCACTCTTGTGCAACTAAAATCCCTAATTAAATCTTGAAGTTATAACCGACGTCATCATAAACACCTAATTCTATCTCTAGAATTTTTGTGTATGTCTATTTCTCTAGGTTTAGGTTTGCTCTTTACCTTTCAGTTTATCAAGCTTACCCATAGAATGAATTTTATGGTAGCTAGTCACAAAATCTCCAATGAAACACAAGAGACAGATATAATTAAACATAAATATATTGAAAGAATTCAATCAGAAACTAGAGTCATAATCTCCGAGTAAATTTTGATCAATCCCAGTTAGATTACATCCTTATCCCTATATGAGAGAATTTTTTCAAAAGCAAAATAAGAATAATTTCCCAAATCATCCGAACAAAAACTAATAAAAGAGAAGTAGATGATAAAGAGAATGATTCAGTCTCACTACACCTTCAATTCTCTCAGATTTGCCTTTAGAATACTTCCTCTAAGCTCCAAAGAATTCATAATAGTTATTCTTGGGCTCAAAATAAGTGATTGTCTCTTTTTCTTTCTAAAACCTCTTTTATATCTGTCTCGTTTAGTAGTAGAATAAGTAGGATAGTGAATTATATATTTATTTTTGAACTTGCATAATTTCAATTAGAATTTATGAGTATTATCATTTGTGAGACATGACTCAGGAAGCTGAAAAAAAAAAAGTGAAAAATTATCCACTCCGCTAATTCGACCTGTACTTAGTAACCAGGGGGGCTTCATCAAAAAGTGTTGTTCTTCGCATAAAATGGTGCAAAGTGAGTTATGAGTGTGCCGAAGGCATCTTTGTGCCAAAGTGATGTTAGCCTGAGTAATCGGGGGTACGCATCACAAAAGTGAGAGCTTCGCGTCAAAAGGGCGCATGACGACCAAATAAAAGCAATGATCCCCAAATAAAATTGAAGGCAAAATGTGCAAGGAAAAATAAAAAAACAATGCCTTGGTGCATAAAATGAAACATGAGGTTCTCCTGGTTATTGAATTAGCACTCATGATTTTAATTTGAGGTATTGCAAATTTCTAAATAAGTATCGTAATTTTCAATCCATTTGTTTAGCTGGTTGTTGACACTAATTATAGACTGATTGGCACACACACACACACCATGGTTTCATGAATATGATTAAATACCTATTGGCTAGATATTGAGCTTAGTATTCCATATATATATATATATATTGTACTCTTTGTCTAGATAAGTATCAGGTTGTTCTTAAATTTTGGGAATAGGTGGATGTGAATTGTATGTAGAAAAGTTCTTTGAGCTCATGCTTAGTGTTTGCTTGAGGGCAAGAAAAAGTTTAAGTGTAGGGGGATTTCATGTGTCTATTTTATATCTATAAATTATCCACATTTGATGTATAAGCTAACTATAAGTGCTAAAATTTAGGTTTCATGATTCCTTGCTTATTATTAATTAGCTGCCTACCTCACTTAGTTAATCAATGAAACTCAGACTCACGACTTTCAAGATAGCAAGTATACTTAAACAATAGGAAATAGACGGGTATCAATTCAAAAGTAAGAATAAAAGTGAAAATTTTTCTTAGCTTGCATAAAATTTTCTAATTATTCCCCCTCCCCCCCGCCCTTCACACACACACACACAAAACACGAACACTAATGACAAACAAGAGAGATGAAAGGAAAAGAAAACTAATACTCCCCTAGTGTACGCTGGTGATTCAGTTTTCTACAATTGTTCTGCAACTACATCTCAGGTACTATTCTGGTTATACAAAATCTCAAAGAGGGAAAGGGTGAAGCTAATCAAAAGAAAAGAAAAATCTACTTAATTACTAAAAAAAATAAAAAGGAAAGGGAAAGATGTAAAGAGAAAGGAAAACTAAATGATCTAAATCATTGTGGTGGAGGCTGTCTAGCCTAAATCAGCTGATGTTACAACGCCTCAATACGTTGCTAATGCTTCTCACCCGTCCGATCACGCTCAGCTTGCTCTCGTTGCATTTCATCAATTGTCTTCTCCATGCGGGTTATCTTCTTCAGGAGTCGCTTTAGTAGGCTACGCTTAGGTCGTGGTTACTGAACTTGGACAACTGGTTGTGCTGGTCCGGGTTCCTCAGTTGGTTGTTCTGGGGCGGCCTCAGCCATGTCATGTGCTTCGAGAACTGGCTGTGGGGGCCCCTTATCTCTTTTTCTCCGAACCTCTTCTGCTTTTACATATCCCAGTGAGTCAATCATCTTTTCAGATAATACGTCATTATCAGTTGGTGTTTTGGCGACCTCCCCATGCACATCAACTCCTGTAGCCTCTATCAGAAGATTAATCAGGACAGGAAATAAGAAGGTTGTCTTTTTGTGTTTGGCCTGAACGACTTCCCTAATAGAGCGGATGATGATATGAGCCAGTAATATCCCTGGGATATTCCCCATACTGTGTGTCATCTTGTGGAGGAAGTACGGATCAGTGAACTGTACTTCATTCAGGTTGTTTGCTCAAGGTATGATGTTAAAGCTTATTAAATAAACGAGTAACCTGTGATGAATGGCCAATGACTTTGCGAGAAGGGCTTGCCTATGAGTACCCTTGGTGAACGCCCACTGGATCTGAAGATCAGTCATGGCTTGGAAGATTGTCCAAGTGGGGTTCGAAGAAATCAAGTTTCCAGTGGAGTTAAAAATAGGACCTTGTTGCAGGAGTTCTAAGTTGTGATAATGACTAGAGTACCCTTGTCAGATGAAACTATGCTCTATTCGTTTTTTGAATTCTTATTTTTTATGTTGGCAAAGAATTGTTTGATCAAATCTGGGTAATGGGGTCCATACAATATAAGAATGCCGGCCCATTCAAGTTGTTAGTATGATTGACTCAGATGAAACTATTTTTCAATTGCTGGATATATTGTCTTCTCATAAATAAAGGGGTTGTCTTTCATTGTATTGTACCAGGCCTCATTGTTTGCACTTGTAAATCGTTGAGGTTGGGGTGGAGAGTGAGGTGGATCAGTTACTTATTGAGATGAACTGTCTCTAGATAGATTGCCACGAGAGGAGCTTCCTCTTGTCATATGTGTACCTGAAAAACAAAGAGGAGGCTCTCTTTAATTGCAATCCTTTCCAAGAAGGCAATTAAGTACCTAACTCATGCATTATCTAAAAAAATTAATAACTAAATAACTAATGCGAAAGTTAAGTTTATAATCAGCAGTCAACCACTATATGCCAAAAGAGCAATAGTCATAATGGTTCTACCTAGGAAGATGATAGATATAATAAAAAAAAAGGGTGGATCACAGTAGCCCAACAAACAAATATTCATATTAGTACTAACCTAGGATGGCCCACATAAAGTGCATAAACAGTCAAATGGTAAAACATGCAGGTGTTATTCATCCGTATCTAACCAAAGTTTAATGGGACCCTTATGACAAGCAAGTCAAATGCTCGTGGCAGTAGAGTATCAATACAGCCGAAATAAGGGGTCTGCAATAACAAGATGATAATTACTTCACACCTCAGCAAGCAATTGCATTTTGCAAGGTAACCATACACAAATAGAACTCAATAACCTTTCTAAGGTATGTCAAAAGCAGAGGACAGCCATTAGCACGTCTCAAGCATATTAAGTCTCTATTGCAGTCAAGTATGTAGAGCAAGAAAGACAAGAAAGATAATGTAAAGCAGATCAATTATCACATCATAGCAATTCTTAGAATGTCCAGGTACAATACATCGGCCTATTTGCATTTCTAATCTATCAATCCAGAAAAATATTCACTATAGAGACCGGGTTTGGTTCAAATTTTCTGCAATATCAAACCTTTAAGTCAAGATTCCCATACCTACAACAGTGATGGCAATGAAAGAAACCGAGGGAGTAAACATACCTTATGCCAAGATTCAAACCCTTAGTGAGTAGAGCACCAAACCCCGACCACACAACGAGGGAAAAACAATGACCCACACCCTTGACATAATGGTTTGTTTTCGGCACCCACGATGTGGTATGCATATAACTAAAAATCAATTAGTAGATCTTGAGGAGGAAGGGATTTAATCAGTGAAAAGGAGTAGAAATGAGTGAAAAATGGAGAGTGAAGGCCGGAATCACCCTTGCGTGGTGGAGGGAGGTCTGTCGGCGAAGAAAAATGGAGAAAGGGACTAAACTGGTGTTTTAAAGGTCTCGAGTTCACAGAACCCAAGTCCACTCGGCGCCAGGTGGAACCATTTTAATGGATCCGGCGCCAGGTGATTTTTGGTTTTAATTTTTGTTTTTTAGTAATTAAGTAGATTTTTCTTATCTTTTGATTGTCTTTTGATCTGCTTTATCCTTTCCCTCTTTGAGATTTTGTATAACCAAAATAGTACCTGAGATGCAAATGCAGAACAATTGTAGAAAACTGAACCACTAGCATACGCCAAGGGAGTATTAGTTTTCTTTTCCCTTAATCTCTCTTGTTTGTCATTTTAAACATTGAGGACAGTGGTCATGCTAAGTGTTGGGGGGAGGGGGGACTGCTGGTGGCAGTCCTTCTAGAGCTAGTTCATCTTGATCAGCAGCTGATTCACCCCAACCGTAGCGATTTACAAGTGCAGACAATGAGGCCTGGTATAATGCAAGAAAAGTCAACCCCTGTATTTTTTAGAAGACGATACATCCAGCAATTGAAGAATAGTTTCATCTGAGCCAATCATACCAACAACTTCGATGGGGTGGCATTCTCATATTGTATGGACTCCATACCCAGATTTAATCAAATAATTCTATGCAAACATCAAAAATAAGGATTCAAAAATCGAACAGAGCATAGTTTCATCCGTCAAGGGTACTCCAGTCATCATCACACCTAAGCGATTATCGCAACTCTTAGAACTCCCGCAACGAGGTCCTATTTTTAACTCTACTGGAAACTGGATTTCTTCAGAGCCCACTTGGACAATCCTCCAAGCCATAACTCATCTTCAGTTCCAATGGGCGTCCACCTGGGGTAATCATAGGCAAACCCTTCTCACAAAGTCATTGGTCATTCATCACAAGTTACTCGTTTATCTCATGAGCTTCAACATCCTACCGTGAGCAAGCAGCCCGAATGAAGTACGGTTCACTGATCTGTACTTCATATGGATATCTCATGATGCTTACTAATGCAACCTGTCACCTTTTGTCACTAAAGTTTGTGCATCCTTAAAAAGGGTATGCCAATAAAGTCTACTTTGCAATACCTTTGTAGTTGCCTTGTCATTACCATGATGTTCATCATATGGAGAGGAATGACAATGTTCTAATATAGGAGTCATCTCCACCTCTAGTATACATCTTCTTATAATACCATCTGCACATCGCCTAATAAGTAATGGATCATCCCAAAGATAGTGTCTTACTTCTGCTAAAAATCTTTCTTCTGATGAAAATTTAGATCGTCTGGAATAATGTCTACAATTAGAAAATTAGCTATGTCAGCAAACCAAGGCATAAATAATGGATCTATTGCCCACAATTTTTCATCAAGAAACTCCTTCTTAATGAAAATATCAGATTTAGGCACATGCTCTAGTCTAGACAAATGGCCAGCAACCAAGTTTTCAGAGCTGCTTTTATCTTTAATTTCTTGGTCAAATTCTTGCAAAAGCAAAATCCATTTGATCAGACGAGGCTTGGCTTCCTTTTTCTGCATCAAATATCTAATAACTGCATGATCAGTGTAAATAATAACTTTTGAAAGAGCAAGATAGAATCTGAATTTATTCAGAGCACACACTACAGTCAAAAATTCTTTTTCAGTGGTAGTATAATTGAGCTATGTATCATCTAAGACCCTACTTTCATAATAAATCACATGCAACTTCTTGTCTTTTCTTTGTCGTAACACTGCTCCATTAGCATAATCACTAGCATCACACATTAGTTCAAAAGGAAGACTATAGTCAGGGGACACAACAATAGAAGCAGAAATTAAAGTTTTTTTCAAATGATTGAAAGCATTCAAACAATTGTCATTACAGATAAAAGGCACATCCTGGACAAGTAAATTGGTTAAAGGCTTAGCAATTTTAGCAAAATCATTAATAAAGCATCTATAAAAGCCTACATGTCCAAGAAAACTCCTAATAGCTCTTACCGTTGTGGGAGGAGGTAGGTTTTCTATAACTTTGACCTTTGCACGGTCCACCTCAATCCCTTTTGCAGATATCTTGTGCCCCAAAACTATACCTTCAATCATCATGAAGTGACATTTTTCCCAATTATGCACTAGATTTTTCTCCTTGCATCTCTGCAAAACTCTTGCAAGGTTAGACAAACAGATGTCGTAAGAGTGACCAAACACAGAAAAATCATCCATGAAGATTTCAATTATATCCTCAACCATGTCAGAAAAAATAGCCATCATGCACCATTGAAAGGTAACAGGTGCATGGCAAAGACCAAAAGGCATCCTCCTATAGGCAAAATGCCATAGGGACAACTAAATGTGGTCTTTTCTTAATCTTCAAGGTTGCATGGGGATCTGAAAGTATCTGGAATAACCATCAAAGAAACAATAATAATCATGCCTAGCCAGCCTTTCGAGCTTATTATCAACAAATGGCAAAAGGAAGTGGTCTTTGCATGTCGCTTCATTTAATTTCCTATAATACAGACACGCCAGCCAGTAACCATTCTTTTAGAAATGAGCTCATTCTTCTCATCTGGGACCACTATTATTCCACCTTTCTTTGGAACAACCTACACAGGACTCACCCAAGAACTGTCAGAGATTGGATAAATTATAGTTGCATCAATGAGCTTGAGAACCTCGGTGTGCACAACTTCGTTCATGTTAGGATTCAATCGACGTTGATTCTGAACTTTTGGTGTATAATTTTCCTCCATTAAAATCCTGTTCACACAAATTGAAGGGCTAATACCCTTTATGTCAAAGATGCTCCAACCAATAACAGTTCTATGCTCTCTTGGGATTCTCAATAATTTTTCTTCCTGCTTAGAATTCAGATTAGCAGAGACAATAACAGGAAAACTACCAAAGTTACCCAAAAATGCATATTTCAAATGAGATGGAAGTTTTAATTTAACTTGAGGAGGTGATTTTTCAGAAGGTGGTGGAAATGACTTCCCTTGTCTTAATTCCTCAAATTTCCTAATATGTGATCTATATATAGGACCTGAACCTTCTAATTTCATCACAAAATAAATAAAATTAACATCTTTCACCTGTTCATTGAGGTTTAATGCAATGCATGTTTCTAGAGGATCTTTATATAAATGTTTAACAGCATGCTTTTCAACTAGCTTATCAATTATATCAATTATATAAATACTAAAGCAAGAAGCTTCAGTTTCATGGAATTTCATAACCCTTGAAAATTGAAATTCTTCCCGCTCATTACCTACTCTAAGAATTAATTTCCTAGCGGGTACATCAATCAAGGCATCAGCAGTTAACAAAAATGGTCTTCCAAGAATTAAAGACACATCTAAATCGTCATCAGTGTCCAATACTATGAAATCAATAGGAATAATAAGATTATCGACTTTTACGAGCACATCCTCCATGATTCCCATTGGATATCGTACTAATCTATCAGCCAGTTGTAGGATCAGACTTGTGGGCTTCAGCTCTGTAACCTCGAATTTCTTACACAGAATAGTGCAATAAATTTATACCTGCTCCTAGATCACATAAACAATGTTTAACAAGTTGAGAGCCAATAACACAATGAATAGAGAAACTCCCTGGATCCTTTAGCATTTGTGGCAACTTCTTTTTCAGGATGGCACTGCATTCTTCATTCAAAGGTACTAAGACACAATCTTCTAAACTCTACTTGTTAGATACTAGCTCCTTAAGAAATTTGACATAAGAAGGCATATTCCCTAGTACTTCAACAAAGGTGATGTTGATTCGAAGCTTCTTGAACATCTCGAGGAACTTCTTAAATTTGACATCATGCATTTTCTTTTGAAGGCGTTGTTCAAAGGGAATAAGAGGAACGTATGGTTTAACTTCATGAGGTATAGGATGCTCCTGAGTAACATCTTTGGAATGGAGTTCCTCATTGCCCTTCTCATGTTCGCCCTTTTTTAAACTCTCCCTTTTTTCCTTTGAACTTATTTCTTCTCTCACTACTTCTTTTAACTCCTTTCCACTTCTCAGTGTGATTGCCATAGCTTCCTCTTTGGGGTTCACCTCTATGCTGCTAGGAAACTGTCTTGGATTCCTTTCAGCTACTAATTTAGCCAGGTGATTCATCTGAACGTCCATATTTTGAATTGCAGCTTGAGTGATATTATTTGTGGTGATTTGGCTAGCTATAAATTGATCAAAATTTTTATTTACAGCCATTTGACTAACCATGAATTGATCCAAGTTTTTGTTAGTGGATGCTTGACCAGCTAAGATTTGGGAGAACATCTCCTCTTACTGCGGAGTCTTTCCTGTGGATGATGCAGGTAACTGAGGAACTGCTTGAGTCTTATGTTGCTAAAATCTTGGTGGTGCTGATGGATTTTTCTAAGAAAAGTTTGGATGATTTTGCCACCCAGGATTATGTGTTTGAATATGGATCATTTTTCCTTTGCATTAGTTGTGGACGTTCAACATTTGGACCCATATAATTGACTTCTACATTCCCTTCAATCATATGCACACATATGTCAGCAGTATGGCCTGAACCCCCGCATGCAGAGCATGACTCTTTAGGAAAATGAGGATTATAGCTCTGTTGTTGGAAAAGAACCATGCATTGATTTAACTTCTCTAGTTGTGCAAACACATTAGAGTGAGAGTTAACTTCATTGATAGGTATTCTCCTGCTTCGTACTCCCTTTTGTCTTGTCTAAGTTGCCACTTGATCATAGAGATTCATCATCTCTTCTGCAGTCAAATTACCATCCCTTGCCGTAATGTCCACTAGAGACCGGGAGGTAAAGCACAGAGCATTATAGAACAGTGTGGCAATTATCATATCTTGGAATCCATGGTGTGGACACTCATATGAGTAATCCTTAAATCGATCCCAAGCTTCATGGAACGACTTGCCCTCCAGTTGTGCAAAGAGATATATTTTATCTCTCAGGTCTACAATTCTCTGAGGAGAATAAAACTTGGCAATGAATGCATTGTAGATCTCCCGCCGTGATGTCAAGGAGTTTTCTGGTAGATTAAGAATCCATTGTCGAGCATTATCCTTCAGGCAAAAGTTGAAGCATCTCATTTTAAGTTCCTTCGAAGTCAGACCATATGGAGGAAGTTGGTCAATCCGGTTATAAAAATCCTTCAGAAAACCCAATGCGTCTTCGTCTATTTAGCCATGAAAGTATGGCAATGAGTTGTCTTAAACTCAGTTCTTTGCGTTGTCAGATAGCCTGATACATGATGGACTGTCATACACTGCAGGCTTGTCTGCATCCCTCCAGAATAAACGATTTGGATTTTCAACAATTGGATTTTAATGAGGAATTATTTGATCATCTTCAAGTGGATTATTGATGCCATCAAGATTGTCATTGTTCGCATGATCGTTTTGAGTCATCTCTTTTCTTCTAGCTCGATTTGCTCTGCAAGTACATTTAATTTCAAAATTAATAAGAGTCAAATCAGAAGCACTATTAAGACTTTCGCATCTTAATAACATGGGAAAGAAAAATAAAAATCCAAGAAAATCAATGAGAGCAAAGAAAGACTAAAATTAATAATTCAGCAAATCCGTTAGCCTCTCCCTAGCAACAGTGCCAAAAATTTGATCGAGATCCTGCAAGTATACAGGGTCAACCGTAGTAGTAGAAAATATCCTGGAGTATTCCAGGAGTTGAACCCAAGGGATGTTATGATCCACTCAATTAAGTAATTTTATTTTAGTCAAGCCGAGCAATTTATAACACGTTAAGCAAAGATTAACATAAGAGTAAAACAATAATAAAAGTAATTATGTGAGTTTAATTCAATCACTGAGAGCATTAGGAAGTTGGGATTTATCTTCTAGGAACAAGTAAAGTCACTCTTAAATTAACTCCCATAAAATTATCCTAATTACCTTTCAGTCAATTAGTCTGTATTTAATTAGGTTCTAATTTACTCTCATGCAACTCAAATCCCTAAATAAACCTTGAAGTTATAACTGAAGTCATCATAAACACCTAATTCTATCTCTAGAATTTTTGTTTATGTCTATCTCTCTAGGTTTAGATTTGCTCTTCACCTTTTAAGTCTATCAAGCTTACCCACAGAATGAATTTCATGGTGGCTAGTCACATAATCCCCAATGAAGTACAAAAAAGGCAGATATAATTAAACATAAATATATTGAAAGAATTCAATCAGAAACAAGAGTCATAATCTCAGAATAAACTCTACATCCCTATCCCTAACTGAGAGAATTAGTTAGACTACATCTCTCTTTTTCTCTTTCTAAAACCCCTTTTATATCTATCTCATATGATGCTTGTGGATAAGATTTAATATGATTTCTGAACAATGTCACCTAGCGCCGTGTCAATCTTCTTTTTCTTCAACCGGCGCCAGGTGAATCACTTATTATTATTTTTTCTTTCTCTACACTTCACCCGGTGCCAGGTGACATGCTTATTTGGTTGACCTGGCGCCGGGTCAATCCGTGAAATGGGAACATCCACGCCTCCTCACTCGGCCACGGGTGAGGATATTGAATGGGGTCGGATAAGCTTTGTCTTGAGCCTTCTTTTCTTCTTCTTTTACTCTAAAATCCGCAAATGTCCTCAAAGTTTTCATCAGATGCAAATATATCTTAAATTATATAGAATCATGCAAAAATTATATCAAAACTCAACATTTTTCAGGAAAAACATCACATGTGGATAATTTATAGGTATAAAATAGACACATCACCAACCTCCATTACAAGTTATAACACAGGTACATTGCAGCAATTTCAAAACAAACCCCAGTTACATTCCATGCAAAGTCAAAATACATAGTAAAGTGGTCCAAAATCAGCCAACAACAATGCATGACAGAAACAGCTTACTCCTAAAACATTCCTAGTCAGACCACCGCGCACGGATTGGACCATTTCAGTACATCAGAATAGCTTCAACAGCAGCCATAGTCACAAGGAGGGAATTCATAATCTTCATCTTCCACCTGTATTTTGCATTCTCTTGCTTTAATTGACTAAGTTGCTCCAAAGATCCATCCGCCCAATCAACATAGTTGTAGCACCAAGCCTCATGCATGACAGAAATAGCCACCAAACACCATTTCAGGTACATCACAAAAACACATTTTAATGTATGAAATAAAAACCATTTGGTTACAAGTACCGATTCAAGAGGCAGATTTTACCCCAAAGCACTCACCATCAACGTAAACTTGTCTTTGATGAGCTACAGACAAAGACAGTACCAAAACTTCTTAGGTAGAAACTAAGGATGAGAAAATAAATTTCTGCTTTTTTCGAAGAATTTTAAAACAACAAACGAAAAGAGGTCACAAGAAAAGGGATTGAGAAGGAATGAAATGGCTTGGACCAAAAAAAAGGTTTATGTAAATAACTGTAACAAAGAGGTAAAGGTCATTGAGTCCGAATCTCCTTTACCTTACTTTATTATTAGACCCGAGAAAGCGACTATCACCAAGTGCATTGAGTGTAAGGTTTATTTATCTGTTTATTTATTTACTTATTTATTTGTTTTTGTCTATAAGTGCAGTAATTTTCCCTGTTGAGACTTTGCATATCGTTTTAATTGTTCTTAGTAAGAGCCAATTTTCAAGTGGTGCTTGCCTCTTGACGAAGGAAATTGCAGGGAAGAAAGAAACACTGTCACAACACAGCGTAGGTTGTTGTTCTTTTTTTGGTTTCTTCTGAAATGATATATGAATTGATCAAAAACAAAGAATAAAGCAGGCGAGTGTATTCTTCTGTTCAACATGAATCTGATTCTTTTACAAGTGAGGAGAGCCCTTCCTTATAGGTTCAAGTCTGGAGAATTTATAATAGCATCCGTAGAACTGAGGAGACTGTAATTCGTGTCTCTAGTATTTAGCTTATTTACAATATGTCTAATAAATAAAATAATAATAATAATAAAACACACTTCTACATGATGAAATTAGATCAAAGTCATGCCAGTATCACCTTTTATGTTACTTGTAAGCTACAGCAATCATGCAGTACCACGCTTCAACGTGTAGATGTATGTCACCTTAACTGTGGAACGTCTCTCAATTTGTCTCTCATTATGGCTTGTGTCTTCAGAATGGGGAGGGGAAATTAAAATGGAAGGAAAAGAGGAAATATGATAGATCACCTGCTTTCTTGTGCTAGAGTTACATTGGCATGGACGTTTTCTTGCGAATACTTCAGTATATTTGGCATGTCAAATGTTTTTTATTGTCAATAACATATTGCGCTCTGTTGTATTGATTATTGATGAAATTGAGTTAAGCCTCGTGTGTTCTTAATTGCCTACCTCTAAGATTTGGATACTTGAAGCTTATAGAACACATTTAATGACCGTTTGGCATTTGATATTTCTAGGACTGATGTTAATATTGTTAATGAAATACGTGTTTTGAAAAAAAAAAGCCCTAATTAGTACTTTGATAGTCATTGTACATATTATGAAAAAAATGTTTTAAAAAGGAAAAATTTTAACTTAAGGATCAAAGAAAAATAATGCTAAAAGAACTGTAAAACTCTCAAGATTATGAGAATGGGATTGGACGGGTTGGTTCAATTAGAATACCAGTAAATTAGTGTTTATTAGGTTAGAATCTATGTAATACTGATATGGGTACTTGTATAAGATATAATATGGTATGATATGAAAAATATGATAACTTTCAAAATTTTAAGATATGGGTGTGAGAGATATTTATACATATATAATATTTTTTGTATACATAATTAATAAATTTACCTATTAAGATAAAAATGAGTATTAAGTATTATAAAAAGTATAGTATAAATGTTAAAATAAATTATAAAATATTTATAATAATTTCAAATAAACTTATTTTAATGTAAAAATTTAAAGTGGTACAAATTAATACAAAATAATATAAATAGATATGTATTTATAAGTACGATATAAATATTGTATCATGTATCGAATACAGGTACCTCTATTCTAAAATATCGGTGCTTCATAGGTTGGAATTAGACAATTTATGAGCCAGGCTATCTATTTTTTTTTTTTTTACCTTTTCCTGTGTTGAAAAGCAAGCAGAACAGAGGCCAGGCAAGATCCATATAGAACGAAAAAGGAGGCATGTGAAGACCCCATATGGAGATGAAGGTGGTTTCAACAAAAAAGATGACTAGTGAAAAAGAAACAAAAAAAGATGGTGGAAATAAAATAAGAGCATGTTTGGTTCTTCTTTTTTTAAAAGAAATCATGATTTTCAACTATAATTTTCTAAAAGGATGTATTTGGTCAAATATAAATATTTTTTTTAAATAAAAAGTGGGTTAAACTATGGTTTTGGAAAATGAGGGGGAAAATTACTTTTTCTTTAATAAAATGTGGGTTTTGGAGAAATTTTATATTATATATCTAAAAGTACTTTTAACCCTTATCATCTAAACAGATTTTCTATCAAACTTACTTTTACAAAAAGAATATCCAAATATAAACAATTTTTAACAAACTTACCTTATCTAAACTTTATTTTCACAAATTTCATTTATTTTAATTTAATTTTATAAAATTAAGAACCAAACACGCCTTAAGAGAACTGGAAGAGGGGAAAAGATCATCTGACCTGTGGCTGTGTGATTTGTAGCTGTGTTTAACTGCTGGAGTCTAAGGTCATAGGATGTGCTAAAGATAAAATATATAGAGAATGGAAGAAACGTTATTTTGAAAATGAAAATAACAATTGAGTGAACACAAATAAGACCTTGGGAAATCTCTTTCAATCAAGTCCTGCTCTGCTTTGTGCAAAATCTTGGGAACATGACAATGAAAGGCCATAGCTTATGGGATTTCAAAACGTGCCCATACTAATAATATGTAGGCGAGGCGCTAAAAATCATTAGACAAGGTGAAAATATATATATATATAGGGGGAATAATATTTTAGGACCAAAATAACAAGTTTATTATAAAATAGGACATATTATTTCTGAAGTTCCCAATTTTACTATTCAATTTTCCCACTTTTACTACTTTTTATTAGGCCCAGGTCCTTCATTATTAATTTTCTATTGGTCCTTAATTGTAATTTTCTCAAAAATATCACATATTATAAAATATAAATTAGGTATAGGTATTATAATATCCCCTATAATTATTTAATATTTATTTTAAATTAATTCAGTCTAATCGCTCTTCCTTACATCAGAACTAGTTCCCTATTGATCAATAGAAAGTGCGGAATGGATTGGTTGGCCACTTCCTTTGGCACTACTCATCAATATACTCCCTCCGATGCATAATATAGGATGTGGTACCCATTTTTTCTTGATCCACAATATAAGGTATAAGGACTCAAATTGACAATTTTACCTTTACTATATTTAATTAATTGTTTCTCTCTCTTCTACAAATGTAATCACTTATGAAACTTTGATCTCCCATATAAAATTGCTTACTTTAATCATTGTAACATTCTCTCAATAAATAGGCACAAATTTAAAACTTTAAATATATTTAAGAATGTTTTCCACACTCTGGAGCGGAGAGAATTTCTGTCTATCATTTCAGGGTTCATAATATTGGTGGCTAGGATAAGCGCAGTTTTTTATTATGGTGTTTTTTATTTCTTCTTTGGTGGATAGTCCATCATCCTTTCAAGATGTGCACATATAACTAGACGGTCGGTCTTTGTGTCTTCTATGGGCCAAGCCAATTTCCTGTGTCATGTCTCACCCTAATTGTGTGATTGGTTGTTGTTAATCTTTGGCAAGGTCTTCTTTGTCTCTGTATGGAAGGTATTGTGTGGTAGGTCTTTATTTGGACATTTTAGGTATCTAACTTGGTTGAATTCTTTTTCTGGTTCATATATTTGTCGATTTTATTAAAAAAAATTAAGTTACTTTTTTTTTTTACTCATTTTTTTATTTTTGTTTATTTGTATTTTTATGTTTGCTTGAATTTTGAAATTCTTTTTAATATTTTTATTATCTTTAGTTTCTTTTTTGTCATTGACTTAAAGTATCACTTGTTGAGAGCAAAACTTAATCTTTCTTAATATATTAAAGGCACATGATAAATCTACCTGGTACACAAGTTTAAGATTGAACCATTACAACTCATTCACAACCAAGTTGGCTGTTTCTAGTATTTTTTTATTTAAAATAGTTCTTCCAAAATTAAATATCAATTTAATTACAATTGATCTGGTCATTGAATTGCGAACTAATATATTGATCAATTAAATGATCAATGATCAGTTTAGTTTCCATAACATTGAAAATTGTGATCTTTTCAGAACTAAATTTATTTTGGGTTAAAGGTACTAAAATTATCACTAATGTCTTCTAATTCTAATATGGATGAGCATTAACTTTAAAATAACAATAATAACTTCACTATTCAAAAGAATTTTTAAAATCTTCAACTGTTCCATTCTTCTCAAAGTCCCAATTAATTTTTTGCATGCATTCTAGCCTTCAATCATATTCATAGGGATTCTTAAAGTGGAAGAGTTTTTTTTATCCTCGAACAACATATCTGTTATTTTATCACTAGACTTCATCCTTAATACTTTCGACCCGTTACTCACTAAATCTCACTTAAAACATATATTCTAAAAGATTGTGCTAGTATTTCCTGAATTTTCAAATTTTGCAACGAATACTCGCTGCAAAAGTAATAATCAAATCATTTCAAGTGTCATCTCATGTATCTATTGCGAGTATTTATATGACACAATAAGACCTGAATTTTTAGATATTGGCGCTTCACACCTACTTGCAAATATACTCTTGTTGATATGAATGCAGTAAAAAGTGGTGTCACCTAAAAATCAAGTGGTCCAGCTTTAGTTGACCCAGAACAACCACCCGATGTGCCATATGAAGTCCCACTTGAACCATCAACTGGTGCTTGATTCAGACATTCTAAAACCAAGAACCTTCGTTTTTGTAATTTTATTGAGAATGTGGTGGCTTCAAGAATCAGAGGAACCTGAAATTTGAAATTCAAAGGAAATGGAGCTTGTTCAGATTGAGTGGAATGAAACGGAGAAAAGGGAAAAACTGAATTTTAACTCCCTCAACTATAGTGTAATTACATTATCAGTAAAGAAACTTTACATAAAAGCTGTACCACATTTGGAGCATAACAACACTCAAATGTGAATTAGTCAATGATACCGGGTACTGGAAACCAGATAATTCTCAAAAAAAAAAAAAAAAACATATGCTTTGGAAAGGTCCTAACTTAAATTGACTGCAAGAAGAAACGTGATATTTAGCTAGAATTTTCTTGCCAATCTAATGCACTATCCATGAAGACTGTTGATGCAATAAAGCAATCTCTTGTAATCAATTTTAACTAGGGTTCATTTCCAGATCAGATTAAAACTGAGGTATGTATCAATCTTTTAATTGGAACTTAATTCAGGGAGGTAAAGTATAATTTCTCATTCAAAGAATGCATCAATTCCATAGTGTTTGCTGTGCGGAAATGTAGATCCAAAAATAATCACTTGTCCAATATTAAAAATCATAACCAACAATGGAATAAATAAGTATAAACTTGAGAAGCTAGTGCAAAAACATGTATGATGCATGCAAGAGAGAGTACTAAGTACGCCGCTAGAGGCTAATGCAAAAGCACAAGTGAGTGTGTGCCATGGGCATGCACATACAAAAAGAGTAAACGTATAAATGCTCATTAGATATATGCAAAATAAAGATTAAGTAAATTGACCTGTGTATTTAAACGTGCCACTTTCTGTATATTCAAAAGCCCAACCATGTCCTGATAACCAGTAAGGAGTTTTGCCAGTTCCTTGTCCTCATCTGAGACATTATAGCGATGCCTTTAAGGTAACTAATAAAGGGCTGGGCTATGGAAAGCTGAAGTTCCCACTCATTGAATCATTTTAAGATTCATGATAAATGATAATATATTATCATGCATGAATCATGAAAATGATCCAACACCTGTAAAGTTCAACTCTATAGCACTACCTAGTAATAAAACAACACAAATAAATGTCATAAATGACTTAGAACCTGGAATTGCCCTGACAGATAGCAGTGTGTCTGCCATATGTTGCAATCTTTTTGAGCAAGACGGAGAAAGAAGTGAAGGTGGAAAAGTTACAATAACAACAGCATTTGAAGAACGGGTCATGCTTTTTAGAGACCTAATAAAGGAAAGCATCTGCCACTCCTTTGATAATAATTATATCAATAATACACAAAATATAAAAGCATTAAATATCAGGTTGTAAGACAAAAATAGAAAATCCTTTAAAGAGATAATGACAAAGTAACTCACCATGTTTGAATATTTACATTGTGGAGAACAGAATGATTGGATGGCAATACGACCAGCTGAGGAAATGTTGCTTTCATTTCTAAATGTCACCATATATGTCAGTAAACTCAAAAGAGACAGACAGAAAGTTTATACATTAAGAATGAATAATCTCATCAGAATATCAGAAATTCATAGGTGCAGTTTTTATAAAAAACTGGGGCTAGAGAAGGTGATCAGCAGCAAGGTATATCAAATCAACAGAAGTTCAAATGCTATCATTTCAGTTTACTCATACAGGCTGAAGAAATGACATTAGAAACAGTTGCAAACAGAAAAATTGGGCTCAAGATGATTTTTAAGGCAGCTTAGTTATTTTGCATGAATGTACAAAATTTCCAACCAAATTGTTCCTGCTCATACACATAATACTTGAATCATTGTTTTTGTTCCTACAATGTTTCCAAATGACGACATGGATGAATAGTTGAATACACATTTTTAACATCAAACATATTTAATGTGCACTAAATTAGAGCTAGAGTTCATCAACTATCACTACACCTTGAGAATTGAGCTAAAAATGTTGCACATTGGTCCTGAAGGGGAGCAAGGTCCGTCAAATCTTTAATACAGACACAATCTACATGTGCGCCATTGAAAAATTGCCTTTCCAGAGACTTCCGCAAGTCAAAGTCATTACAATAATCATGCTTGGCACCTGCATTGTAACTGTTAAGTGAGCAGGCTTTATATTTGTAATGGGTTAAGTTGATGACTTGTCTGCAAGTACTAGTTTGTACTTCATATACTGCAGACCTCTGTCTTCCGCCTTTTCTTATAAAATAACAGAAGATTCAACTCTATTCTATCTCAAACACACTCTAGACAAACTGCTGACTTTTTTTATACAATTGTAAAATTTATGACAATTGTGTCATAAATGGAAAGACTTCATTCCCAAAGCACATGCCACCATATGCAATTTTTGTGTAAAAAAACACAGCAATATTATTGGCAACTACTAGATAGATAATTTATCAGTGACCAAGAAAATAACAAAGAAGCTTAATTTTATATGCAACTTCATAATGCATAATTCCATGGTTAGAAAAACATGAGAAAGGTAAAAATGCTTACTTTTGAACCAAGACAATAATTATATTATCCATGAAGCTCTCTACATACACAGTAACTAGGACAATAGATACTTTTGTACTGTTTAATTGAGTCAGAAAAATTTTAATACCCAGGAGATAATATTAAAGTTTTATTTAAGATCAAATAAAGGGAAGAAGTTACAGACAAGCTTACCATTGCTAGAGCTAATATTTAGATGAGGCTCACCAAAATACTTCTTATATTGCCAAGCAATTCTCAAATCTTTGTCCTGAAATTAAGCACACAACATGAAAAAAAAAGGAGAAAAAAAGAAACATAACAGAATGCAATGAACAAATTAAGTTACATGATTAGGATCATATTCACGAGATTTATCATCTTTCAATGACCCTGGATTAGGCAAAGTACCCAGAAATCCTCTAGGGTCTCTAGATGGACTAGCATACAGGAGTGGTTGCTTGTGGACAAGTCCCTGAGACATAAAATTTCTCAATAGAAGCATATGATGAGGTGCTTCAGCATCTTCCATCACCATGACAAGGCTACCCAGTGAGAAGCCACCACCTAAAATTTCTATTAAAAAAAAAAAAAGTTGAGTAGAGACTAAACATCAGCTCAAGAAATTTAACTCATTTATGTACTATCGGATTTGAGTAAAGTGAAAAAGAGAGAAAATTACTGTCTAAATCTGGAATCCCAGAAGATACAAACGTAGTTCCATTAGGACCATTCTTAAGTCCAGGATTCTGAGAAGACGTTATATTGGGCACATTGCGAGAAAAGCTACTAACTCGAGTCTTGGTAGCAGACATTGCTGCATCAATAGTAGATCAAGGTCTACCCAATGCACTGCAACTCTATATAAAGAAAAAAAATAATTTTACGGGGATATTAAAATAAAAGTCCCGATTTGCAAGATGTAACAAAGTAACGAGTGAAATTGAAATCTTGTCTACATCTCAGTTGCCAAAGTACCAATCATTTAAAAAATATCCACCATCCAATATGAACCAATATTTGACCTCCAGCTTTTCCAATCAAATTATGTACTAATTCCCTGGTAATTTCCACCATATATGACATTGAAAATAATTAAAACAAAGTGCAAATTTGAGGCAATCTTTTGGGGAAACTCAGGTGGTGGCTTTTACTTTTAACAAAGAAAAGCTTACCAGAGTTAATTGAGTATAAAGGTTTGATTGAGATAGCTTGAAGTGCACCAACCGATTTATTTGCAGTTTCACGCAACTGTCACACAGAGAAAGAGGCACTGAGTGTTTGTGTACTCATGGATACAAGGAGCAAAGATGAAACCATTTAAGTGGATTAATCCTGCTGAGAGAATCAATGGGTTACCATTTAAGGGCAAAGAAGCGAGAGCAGAGAGATTGAAAGGTTAGGGATACAAGCAGCAAAGATGAAACCATTGGGCTTTTGATTTAAATATTTTGGATTAATAATCTCATAAAAATAGTTAGACTGAAAGACAACATTGAGATGAACAAAAATTTTAAATGAGAAATTCAAAATTTAAACACTAAAGAGAAGAAACGAAAAAATCACAGTGATGATAAAATAAAGACAGGGAGTCCTATACATGTTGCATTGTTCACATAGATTGTGATCAGTAGATCATAGAGAAAGGTTACATAGAATAGTGCGGCTTGTCAGAAATTTTAATAAATATACAAATATATAGATGCTTGCAAAAAATTAAGCTTATCTTTCTATATTATCTAACTATCCAATAGCACCCTCAGACATTGTATACATTCATTTTCATAAAGACTAAATAATACTAAAAAAAGTTCTTTGTTTTGAAACCTTTCTCAAAAATCAAATCCCAAGATATTACATCACAAACTTTACAAAAATGATTACAAATCCAAAAACAATTAATGTTATCATTATTTCCTAAACAATTATATTTGGGCCTTTAACGTAGAATCTATAACTGTGTGTGTGTGTGTCTATATATATATATATATATATATAGCAATGCATCTTTGGATGAGCTTACTATTTCTTTTAGACAATAACTTTGAGTTGGAACTTTGTCCTTGACTTATGTGCAATTTTGAGTGAATCCATGATTTCAATCATTTTTGGATTTGGTTATAAAATACTAAAAATACACATTAAAAAAATATTATATTGGAAAGAGCAAATAAGAATTACCTTTCTCATCCACCTAATGACTCAACTTCCCATTCTTTTTAACACTTTAACCTTATATATATATAGTCACAATCTTTTCACTAAGTCAAACAAAATAAAAAAGATGGGGAGATGGGGGCAGGCCCCAGATGTGGGGGAAAGATCGGGAGCTTGGGGGGATGTGGCGGGCATTTAAGCCAATAGAGGTGAATATGTATATGTACATCTTAGCATTTTCTATGAAACATCTAAAGTAATATGAAGTCCATCAAATCTAAAGTCCTATGAAATTTTCATTATCAAATTAAATATGTGAATAAACGACTTATTTCAACAATATCTTAAAAATATAAATAAAATCAAATAAGTTTAGATCTTCACAAAAATAAATTAGCAGAGTCCAGTACTTGTCAATTTAAATAACAATTTGTGAATTAGGAACATTCTTCCAGCAATAATATTTATCATGTTTTGAATGAGCAAAATTTTAGTTCAGAACATATGCAATGTATTGACTTATAGATAGAGAAGACTGAACAAAAATAAAGAAAGTCACCTATCTCTATGCCTATCAAATAGGGAAAGCTCCATAGTAGCTTCTAGTTTCAACATATAAAAATAAACAAATAAAATGGGGGGAAGATGCGAAAGGGATTGTGAGGAAGATTTGGCACACTAGGAACATCACGAAGCAAATGAGCATCTTTTAAGACAATTAGCAGCAGTGTACTTACCCTTAGGAAGCAAATTGTGGCTAATCCCCATTTTGAAGTGACAAAGTATCAGGTCTAATTGGAGCTAACCCTCCTCTAGTAGACCATAACAGTTAAGATATCAGATCATTATGTTACAGTGTTCTTTAGATGCTTCAATCTTACATCTACTACAAATTAAATTTAAGATACTACAAATATCATTAAAAAAATACAGGTCTCTCATATATGGATAGAACTGCTTGGAAAGTTAAGTTTTCTTGGAGAAAAACCACTTGATTTCATCCGATAAAAAAGGTCAATTGAATCTTGACACAATTCATTATAACCATAGGCTTTTATAAGAGCAGTCCATGTCAATGAACCCTTCACAAGGACTGCATCAAAGACCAACCTCACCTTATAAGCATCTCAACAAGTCACATGCATATTGATAAGTTCAGCAGAGACATAATGAACTAACTGATGTAAAATCCTTTTCGAAGACCTGGCCAAGAATCTCCTTCCCAAGCGTTGTAGGTTTGAGTTCACCACAAACACTCAGCACTTTGCTATGGTGACCAAATATGGCCGCTAGTTTGACAATTGCACAATTGCATCGACCTAATCACATCAGGTGCTTCAAATAAACTCCCATTGTCTATATATGAATCAGTCATGGCCCTCCACAAAATCACACTTCTGTGCTCCATGTGACAAATAGTTTTATAGTGTAATCAATCATGCGGCACTTAGAGCACATTACCATCAATGATGAAACTATAGATACATTTGGAAAAAACACATTTTTCAAGGCATAAGCGTGAATCTCCTTCCCTTGTTTTAAGTATTACTCTGTCTCTTTTCGTTTGGTGATTTTATTTAGTTGTTTCTGACATTACCATCAATGAAGAAACTACAGATACATTTGGCAAAAAACCATTTTTCAAGGCATAAGCGTGAATCTCCTTCCCTTGTTCTAAGTATTAATCTGTCCCTTTTCGTTTGGTGATTTTATTTAGTTGTTTCTGATTTCATGTTTATTCCACAGTACAGAACGTCAAAGAAGAAGGAGAAAAGAAATGCAACACATTAGAAATGAAGAACATAGCATAGAAATTCTGACAGAGTAGAGCAACATCCTCGGAAATAGGATCATTTTCCTTTTTTTTTTTTGACCTCCACAGGAACTGATCTCATACAAATAGTAAATAAGACAAGTACAGGGTCCACGAACAAACTACGACTAGACAACAGAAAAATGAAAGTCTGATTTTCTGATGGTACAGAAATTGATTATTTATCTCATACCACACAGTCACAGCATTCACGGCAGCTTGTATGGAACTGAATTTTAAACTAAAATCAATTCAATATCAGAAAAAAGAGTGAGTGTAGTATGAGTGACCTTTATTTTTTGGGTAGTTCCTCAAAGGAAGCAGAACCAAACCCACGGAAGCTGCCGGGAGAGGGAGGCGACGGGAGGAACGGAACAGGAAACGAAGTCGGAGGTTGCAGGAGACGGAGTCGGAGGTCGCAGGAGGCTCACAGTAGCTAGGGTTCGTTTCACTCTTCGTGGCGCCGGTGATGGAATCTGAGCTACCCACAAAGACAGACACACAGTGAACAATTCTCACAGCGGCGATCGAAGCTAGAGCTAAGGATTAGGGTTCGTTCGTTCCCCAGACGACAGTTCCTCACTTTTTCAATTTTCATTTGTAAATTGAATTTTTTATTTGTTTGTTTATAAAGAAAAAATAAAGGTTCAGAGTTAGAGATTTTAGAGGAAACATGAAAAATAAACATTTACCTTTTTAACATTATTTCCGATTTATATGAAAAAAAAAATTAGAAAAATTTCTTCTTATCATAACTCTAAATAAATATAAGGAAAAGAAAAAAAAAGTTAATAGTATATTAATTTTTTTTAAAATTATTCTTCATCAGTAAAAAAAAATTTAAATACATTAGTTATGTAAATTAATATTAAATTAAATAAAAATAATTTTAAAATAAACTTAAAATATGAGATATTTTAATTAATTTTAATTAACTAAAAGTATTTATTTTAATATTTATAAAATAATTTTTTCTCTTGTAAATATAGAATTAAAAAAAATATTATATGTTTATATACCTAAATATGTATATACAGGTATAACTTGATAAGCCATAAAATTCATTCTGTGGGTAAATTTGATAGACTGAAAGGTGAAGAGTAAGCCTAAACCTAGAGAGATAGATATAAACAATAATTCTAGAGATAGAATTAGAGGTTTATGGTGACTTTAGTTATAACTTCAAGATTTAATTAGGGATTTTAGTTGCACGAGAGTGAATTAAAACTTGATTAAATACAAACTAATTGACTGAAAGGTAATTAGGATAAACTAGAAATAATTGTCACTATAATTATAAGGAGTCAAATTAAGAGTAACTTTGGTTGTCTCAGGAAGATGAAACCCAATTCCCTAACACTCTCAGTGATTGATTTAAACTCAAACCCTTGCTTTTATTGTTAATTTCTCTTAGTTTAGAATTTGATTAACGTTTCATAAATTGTTTGCTCAGACTGAAATTATTTAATTGAGTAAATCATAACCTCCCTTGGGTTCGACCTCTGGAATACTCTAGAGATAATTTTATTACTGCGATCGACCCTGTATACTTACAGGATCCCGATCAAGTTTTTTTGACCCCGTTGCGGCTGAAACAAACATATCAGGACTTAGAAAAGGTATTAATCAGGCCCATTCCTTAAATAGCCAGGCCAAGACCCGCATGAAAGAAACTTAACCTATTTCCACGCAAAGGAGGAGTCAGTCAAACAAATATATCTAAAGCGATTTACACAAAAACTTCGTGGGAAAGTTAATTATGTTAGACGAATTTATCTGTAATTTAAGTAGGAGTCGTCTAGTTCTCCAGATCTCCATCATCGTTCATGCAATGTGTGAGGTGTGTTTGCGAGGACAGTTATATAAAGAACATTTTAAAATATTTATTGGTAATAATTAAATTAAATAAATGTGTATATATATAATCAAACCCAGTTACATTATTTCTATAGTTAAAAATTTATTAATTCATTAAAATTATTCTAAAACAATTATTAATAAAAATGTCATTTTATTTCTATTTTTGTTCATTTTTTATTTGACAAAATTTATATTATAATTTTTGGTGTTTTGATAAATTTATTCGAACATTAATTACAATTTTAACATAATTCAAATTATATTTATGTTTTATTTTTAAATTTTTTTATAATTCTAACTGATTCAACTAATTTAAATTTTAAACTAATAATTAAATTAATTTGAAACAAACATAAGTCTCTCTACCCTCATTGGTCCACCTAAGCCTTAGTAGTCCACATAACCTTCCACCTCACACTCCACATAGGCTTACTTTTCCACCTCACCAATCACTTATTTTTCTATTGGTCCTACTCATCCTAACATCTTTCCTATTGGTTCATGTCAATATCAATAATCCACCTTGCCACTCAAACCCTAATTCCCTTCTTTTTAGACATTTCCCTCTCTTCTCATTGTGGTCGATGGTTCCTTCTCTTTCTCTCATCTCTCTCATTTTCTCTCAATTGTCTCATCATCGTCCTCCATTCTCCTCTCAACGTCCACCATTTCGACACCATTTTCAACCTTTCTTCTCCACCATTCCTACTTTCCTCACTTTCATTTCATCAAATTGCTTCCATCTTCTTCTACTTCTTGTGTTTGGCCATTGGTAGCTTCAAGGAATCATAAGGTTCTTGGCCGTCGTTTGAGCATATCATCATCAAGTGATGAAATCACCATCTTCTCATCTTAATCTTCATGGATGAAGCTATTGTGGATTTTTTTAGGGTCAATTTCATCCAAATGCAAGCTCAATTCTCTTGGTGGATCATCTATGGAGTAAGAGGCAAGGGAGATGGAGCAAGGAGCAAGCTTGGATTGAATGGGATGTTTTATTCTACTCTCCTCCTTTTGATTTTTTTACAATTCTCTTGATTTTGACATAAGGTGTTAGCGTTGAGATTGATAGAATTTGTAATGATTTTAATGTTAGATTGTTAGATATATTGGATCAGCATTGTAATTATCATTTTGGATTAAGTGAATGTTGATTTGAACTTGCATTCATAGCTCCAAATCTGGAAATTTTGAATTCTTGACTTAATTTGATGTTATTTGGATGTAATCAATGGTATTTGATGTTATCCAAGTGATCTCTTATTAAGTGAAACACAATTGGTGCTTAAATTGCTTAACTTGATTTAATTAAGTAATTAATTCTTAATTTCCATATTTAATTAAGATGCTTGATCAAATGTTAATCAAGTTAACTAATTGGTTTAGGCATAATTAAAGAGGTTTAGTTGAGTATTAGTGTAATCCAAAATTAATTAGACCTAGAATTGGACTTAATTGTTAATTGCCTAATCTAGTTAATTAATTTAGTTAATTACATTCCCTTCATAATTAATCAATTAGATTAGGTTATGATAGGGCAAATTGTCTTGTTAGCCCCATAATTGACTTACTATTTCATTCACACATCTTTCTCATTCTCTTAGCTTTCTATTGTTTGGTTGAGTATGTTGGCAAGGCTGACTTCCCAAGAGGGGGGGTGAATTGGGAAGTTTGAAATTTTTCTGCACAAAGTGAAGTAAATGAAAATATCACAGTATAATGAAAACAATGCGTAAAACAGAGCAAGGTGAAAAATAAAAGTAAGGAGAAAAGAAGTCAGTGATTTATCCTGGTTCGGTCTATTCACTTGACCTACATCCAGTCCCCAAGATACCTCTTGAGATTTATCCACTATACAGCAAGAATTTCAGTGGGCTTCTTGCTAAGGCCACAGTACATGGGTTTGCTCTGTTTCTGAGCTCTCTCAAACTCTTCAAGCACTTTCACTATGTGCTTCCCAATCCCCTTGTGAATACCCCTCACAAGTAAACCTATCTTCCAGATGAAGAATAGATTTATTACAATGAAGTAACTCTCTTGTAAAGAGTGGATGTGAAAGTTTAAGTACAAGTTTTGAAGTTAAGAGGGTAAAAGCTTTTGAGAAAAAGATTCAGCAGAAATTCGGTATATACAAGTTTTATTTTGTTACCCACAACTTCAAATGATGTTGTATTTATAGATTTAGGTCTCAAATATCCGTTAGAGACTAAATCTATCCGTTGGAGAAGTTATTCAACGGTTACTCTGAAAAACTATCCGTTTACCAACCGCATTTAATGTTTCTGACATACTGAAATTCGAATTTTGGTTGGCCAACAGACGAATTTCGAAGGAACCGAAGATTAAAGCTTCCAACGTTACAGCACGAAGTTCGTCTGTTCATGAAGTGAAATTCGAATTTTGAAACTTACAAAACATTTTCACAATGTGACATACGAATTTTCAAGAAGAAAGTTTTCGGTTAAGTATGAACAGTGTTTTCAATTTTCTACAGTGCCTTCGAAATTCGAATTTTGGATCCCCAAAATTCGTCTGTCCATTGAACGTTTAAAGGGACACAGTAGATAACTTTCTTCGAAATTCGAATTTTGGAAAGGCGAAATTCGTCTGTCAGAGAAACTCTTTTCAGACTCATTTCATCATTCGAATGTTGCAAGTTCTTATCATTCGTATGTCAATGTTTCATTTCAATAGACTCAAGAACTTAGCTTCTGAAATTCAAATTTCAATGCTCAAAGTTCGTCTGTTAGAGAGCAGTTTTGAAACTGAAATCACTCTTGATCTCAGGTGAACTTTAACATAGTTTCAGACGAATTTCTTCAATTTTCTCAAGTTTTGTTTTGTTTGAAATTCGAATTTGAAAACCCAAAGTTCGTCTGTTGTAAAGAAGCATCTTTCAGACTTATATGAAAATTCGAATGTTGGAACTTCAAAATTCGTCTGTCAGAGAGCATTTATCAAACTTAATTTCATTTTGATTTCAGATGCACTTTATCATAGTTTCAGACGAATTTCTTTGATTTTCACAAACTTCATTTTACTTGAAATTCGAATTTTGAAAGTGTGAAGTTCGTCTATTACAAAAGGCCTCTTTTCAGACTAGATGAAAATTCGAATTTTGAACAACCAAAATTCGTCTGACAGAGAACAGTCTCTTCAGACTTATTTACTTTTAGCTCGAAATTCGAATTTCCAAAGGCAAAATTCGAATTTCTAACTTGACAGTTCAGTTTAAACTCTCAACCTTCGTCTGTTTGTAGGTGTTTTTCAAATATTCAAAGATTTAACATAAAATCAAAGTTTGAAAACATCTTTTCTTCAAATCAAAATCTTTTACCCAATCATATCAAAAACTAAAGATCCTATAAGAGATCTAACAGCAAATACTCAGTAAATCTTCATTTGAAACAGCTTTGTTCTTCTTTGATATCTTCAATCCAAGCTCTTGAGTGTTGGTTTAAAATCATCAAAACTCTTGATTCAACATTCTCCCCCTTTTTGATGATGACAAAATAACTTACAAATTGGATTAGTACTTGGGTTTGCTTTCACAAGCTCCCCCTCAACATATGCATAAGATATCAACAGAATTAAGGCACAAAACTTTGCAACAAAGGGATCCATTCATTTAATCAAAAGTTGCTTATACAGAACCAAGTAAAGCAAAGTTCAAACATCAAAACCAGTCCAATCAACAAATTTCAAACAACAAAACCAGTACAAAGTACAACAAGAATTTCCAATCATTTCTTCTTGGTCTTGGTCTTCTTGCTGTAGGATTTCCCTTTTCCTTTACCAGATTGCTCAGCAGCAGTCTTTCCAGTTTGCCCAGACTTCTCCCCCTTTTTGACATCATCAGGAAGGCCAACAAAATCAGCCGGAGGAGGGATCTGAGAGACAGGAATAGCACGAAGGGGCACAGGAGCAAAAGGAATTTCAGCTGGGGGATCAGTGCTTGTTTCCTCGTCAGAGATTTCCAGCAGCTCCTGCATTGCCTGTCTGGAAAGAGCTAGTTGAGCTCTTTGTTCCTCTGTAAGACCATAGGCAGCTAGAGAAGAGGAAGCTGGTTTAGCAGGAGGAAACATTTCTTTCAGCCTTTTCCTCTGAGCTTCCAGTAAAGCATTGTGAGCAATGGCAACAAAGTCAGCAACAGGTACAAGGCTCCTTTCTTCAGTGCTCACAACTTCTTGCACAGAGGAGCTTGAAATGGCTGCCACTAGTCTTTCAACTTGCTCAGATTCTTGAGTGGACAGAATTGATTCCTAAGCAACTTCTTGCATGGGCTCATGAGGACTTGTCTGCTGAAGTTCTTCTTCTTCCAATCCATAGTCCAAGGGTGGACCAGGACTTGGTGTTCTCATTGCACCAGCACCATCTACATTATCATCATGGTCAGAGGAGGCAATCTCGAAGGGGCTTGGAGGCTCAGGAGTTGGAGATAGAGTAGGCTCAGGGACACCAGGCTGAGGTGGAGCTGAAGTGGTGGGAATTGCATTTCTTATTTCTTCATAAGCGTCAGCCACCACCTTCATGTTCACAGCCAAATGATGGATCTGATCTTGTAGATGAGCAAATTTGGCATTTTGCTCATCTCTTATGCTGAGAATGAGTGTTGACAGACTGTCAAACAACTCAGTGATCTTTGTTGGCTTGGCCCGTGAGGAGGGAGTGGAAGGAGGGTGAGTGGGCCTGGAGGGAGATGGGATTGGCTGAGAAGGCTGAGGTACCGATTTGCTAGGGGCCTCAGAGGTACCTTCTTGTTGGAGGGAGGCATCAGCAGCAAAGAACAGATCTTCAAATTTCCCTGCTCCCTTTCCAACCCATCTGCCTTCATCTCGTTCAATACCCATCCTTTGCAGTTCCTCTTCTTTGAATGCCTCAGTGAGTTTCCCTTTCCCCTTTTCAATGTGTTGAATCCTAGTATGCTGCAGGATTCTTGAAATAATTGCAGCATAGGGGAGTGTGGAATCCTTCCTCTGATCCCTTGCCTTTATCATTCTCTGGAGGATGATATGACCCATGTTGATTAGCTTCCCACGAATGATAGCAGTCATCACATGAGCCTCTACCCTTGTTATCAAATTGAAGCTGCCACCCTTGTTGAATATGATCCTGGACACTATATAGTGCAGGATCCTCACTTGTACACTTAGGTCTGTGGGCTTCAACAGATTTATTGTTGGCCTGTTTTCCCTTCTCCTGAACAAGGTGTCCAAGATGGTGCTCTCTTTGTAGTTCAGAAAGGATCCACCTTCTTCATCCTCTGTGCTTGCCTCATCCATGTATCCAAAGGCTGTAATGTCAATTTTCACCCCATCTTGTCCTGGGATTTCCAGCACTTCATTGATTGTTTCATCAGCAAGCCAGATGGTCCTTGATCTCAAAGTGACCTCCCATTTCCTTTTCTTGTTGTTATATTGAAGAGAGGCATACCAAGTCTTCACTACTTCATCATCATATTTTTCAGCAATTTCCAACAGGTTTTTGTATCTTATCAACCATAGTGCAGTATCAAAGTTGTTGGATATCAAAAATTGCTCCAAATTTACACAGTGAGGCTTGATTACCTTTTTACTGGAAAACTTGGCAGAAAACTCTTCTTGAATCTCAGGAGTGCTCCAAAGTGGTAATGTGGTAAGCTCAAATTCTCCAGATTGTGTAGAAGAGGAGGAAGCCACAGCAGTAGTATCACCCGAAGGAATTGCAGTTTTTGAAGAGGAAGGCCCAGTTTTCTGAGAATCTGCCTTGGATGATGATTTCTGGCGTTTAGAAGGGGTAGCTTTACTGGGTTCGGCCTTTCTCTTGGATTTTTCTCCTTCTTTTGTAGCATATTGGGATTTAACCGTTCTTTTTGGCCGAGTCCCAGCTTGTCCTGCTCCAGGGATCTTTACTCTCGCCATTTTTCAGTGGAATGAAGCAGAATGACGTCAAGAAAGGGTTTATAGGATGCGAATGAAAGTTTAAATGGTGAAGAATGACGGTTTTTGGACAGGAGTTAAGAGAATTAAAGAAAGAATCAGAACGGATTCAGAGAGGTTACAGATAGGGCTGCGTCTGTTCTGAGGAAAACCGTAGCATTTAACGTGTGTAACCGTCTGACAGACGAATTTTGAGGGGCCAAAATTCGAACTTCGGGCAGTTACAAGTTAAACCGTTTAGCACAGCTTACTGACAGACGAATTTTCATCTTGAAAGTTCGTCTGACAGTGGCTTGAAACAAGCAATACAAGGACAATAGACGAATTTTGTTCCACCAAAGTTCGAATGTTGAATAGAAAAAGGCAGTTAACAATCAAACTATCAATCATTCAGACGAATTAAACAGGCAGAGCTGTATCTTTTAACAATTCAGCATGTAGCACATGATTCATCAGACGAATTTTGAACTGAAAATTCGAATTTTCTTACTGTGTAAAGATTGTCCAACATTCGTATGTTAGGAGGTAATAATTTGTGTAGCAGTGATGGACAAACATAATATTGAAATTTTTGATTTTGAAAATTCGAACTTTCAAGTTTCAACAGACGAATTTCGAGGCATTACAGAGAACTGTTCCAGGGCATAACAGGCCGAAGTTCGTCTGTTAGTGAACTGAAATTCGAATGTTGACCATATTGACCATGTCAGAAGCACATTTTATGAAGCAAAATACGTCTAACATACATTAAAATGCGAATTTCATCTTAAAAAAAAAACTTACAGAATGGATCCAAAACTTAGAATTTACATTATTCACTCCGTTTTCTGGTTGTTTCATTCTGACGTGCTCCAATCTTCAAGTTTATTGCCATTGATTTTCACAAGGAGCACCTGCACCTCAGATTAAACATACTCCGAAGCTCAAGTTAGAATTGATTCTGATATTGAAAATTTTAAAGACAGAATTGCATGAAAATATCTTACAGTTCATTGGGGTTTACCATTCCCAGTTCTCTCCTTATTTTACAAAGTCTGTCTTCTGGCAGAGGTTTTGTGAGTATATCAGCAATTTGATCCTTTGTTGGGATGTACTCCAATCTGACTTCTCCTTTCAGAACATGATCTCTTATGAAGTGGTGCCTGACTTCAATATGCTTTGTTCTTGAGTGCATGATAGGATTCTTGGTGATATTTATAGCACTTTGGTTGTCACACATGATTGGTATCTCTTTTATTTTGATCTCAAGATCTTCAAGCTGCTGTTTCATCCAGATGACTTGGGCACAACAGCTTCCAGCTGCAACATACTCAGCTTCTGCAGTAGATAAGGCTACACTGTTTTGCTTTTTGCTGAACCATGAAACTAGGGATCCTCCAAGGAACTGACAGGTTCCACTTGTGCTTTTTCTGTCAGTTTTAGATCCTGCAAAATCAGCATCCGTGTATCCTTTGAGGTCTTCTCCATTGCCTTTTGGATACCAAAGACCCATTTGTGATGTTCCAATAAGATATCTAAAAATTCTTTTCACAGCTATTGCATGGGATTCTTTGGGGCATGATTGGAACCTTGCACACATGCAGACACTGAACATGATGTCAGGTCTGCTGGCAGTTAAGTACAACAGAGATCCAATCATTCTCCTGTACTGAGTAATGTCAAACATTTTCCCATTCTCATCCATGTCTAGTTTGGTTGCAGTAGCCATAGGTGTTCCCATTGGCTTGGCATTCTCCATCCCAAACTTCTTTAGCAGCTCCTTTAGATACTTGGATTGACTGAGAAAGATACCATCATCAAGCTGTCTGATTTGCAGTCCGAGGAAGAAGTTAAGTTCACCCATCATGGACATCTCGAATTCTCCCTGCATTAACTCAGAAAATTTCTTGCAAAGAGTTTCATTAGTAGCACCGAAAATAATATCATCAACATAGATTTGAACAATCAGTAAATCTTTATTTTCTTTCTTAGTGAATAAAGTTGTGTCAACTTTGCCTCTATTAAACCCTTTTTCAGTTAGAAAATTGCTTAACCTCTCATACCATGCTCTAGGGGCTTGTTTTAAACCATAAAGAGCCTTCTTTAGTTTATAAACATGGTTTGGCTTAGTAGAATCTTCAAAACCAGGAGGTTGATCTACATAAACCTCTTCCATGATATATCCATTTAAAAAGGCACTCTTTACATCCATTTGATATAGTAAAATATTTTTCATGCATGCATATGCTAGCATTATTCTTATAGCCTCTAGTCTAGCTACTGGTGCAAAGGTTTCTTCAAAATCAATACCTTCTTCCTGATTATACCCTTTAGCAACCAGTCTAGCCTTATTTCTGATTATTGTTCCAGATTCATCCAGTTTATTTCTGAAAACCCATTTGGTACCTATAACAGGATGATTTTTGGGCCTGGGCACTAAATCCCAAACATGATTTCTTTCAAACTGATTTAGTTCATCTTGCATAGCTAAAATCCAGTAGTCATCAGTTAAGGCTTCCTCAGCACATTTAGGTTCAATTTGAGAAATGAAAGCGCAGTTGAGCATTTGATCCCTTAACTGTTTTCTGGTTTTGACTTTCTCTTGAACATTCCCTATTACTTGATCAACAGGGTGATTCCTTTGATATCTCCAAGCTCTAGGGAGTTCTTGAGTTGTTTCTTCATTATTTTCTTCATCAAACTCTTGCTCCTGGACATCTTCCTCTATGTCAATAGATTCAGATATCTTTGGAGATTCAGTTTTACTTTTGTCAGAAATTCCCAGTTTTTCAAAATTGATAGATAGATCATCCTCATGTTTTAAAACAGCTTCATTTTCAATGAAAACCACATGTACTGATTCTTCTACTAAATTTGATCTTTTATTATAAACCCTATAAGCCTTACTCCTACTTGAATAGCCCAAAAATATACCTTCATCGGATTTGGCATCAAACTTACCCAGATTTTCTTTCCCATTGTTGTGAATGAAGCATTTGCACCCGAACACATGGAGGTGTGACAAATTTGGCTTTCTTCCTTTGTACAGCTCATAAGGAGTTTTCCCAAGGATTGGTCTGATGTAGGCTCTGTTTATGATGTAACTTGCTGTATTCACTGCATCAGCCCAGAACACTTGAGAGAGTTCCTTCTCATTCAGCATAGCTCTTGCCATCTCTCCAATGGTTCTGTTCTTCCTTTCCACCACTCCATTTTGTTGAGGAGTTCTTGGTGCTGAGAAGTTGTGGTCAATCCCATGCTCATTGCAGTACTCCAGGAAGTATGCATTTTCAAATTCTCCTTCATGGTCTGACCTGATAGACACAATAGAAATACCTTTCTCATTTTGCACTTTCTTAGCTAAGGTTACAAATGCATCAAAGGTATCACTTTTAGAGGAAAGAAACAATGTCCAAGTGAATCTAGAGTAATCATCTACAATTACAAGCACATACAGATTACCACCAAGACTTTTCACTCTAGATGGTCCAATTAAGTCCATATGCAACAATTCAAGTGGTCTTGTTGTTGTAATTACATTTTTAGATTTGAAGGATGCTTTGGTTTGTTTTCCTCTTAGGCATGCATCACATTCTTTATCCTTTTCAAAAGATATTTTAGGAAGACCAGTTACTAGCTCATTTTTAATCAGTTTAGACAATTGATTCATGTTGACATGAGCTAATCTCCTATGCCATAGCCAACTATCATTATTCTGACTAATTAAACATACAGAGTCCAAGGGAGGAAGTTCATCAAGGTCAATAGTATAACAGTTACCTTCCCTTTGAGCTTTGAGGATTACTTTGTGATCACTTTTTCTGATGACCAGGCAAAACTTTGAGTCAAACAGCACCCAGTTTCCTTTGTCACAGGTCTGACTCACGCTTAGCAAGTTGTGGTTGAGGCCAATCACAAACAGCACCTCTTCAATGGATGTTTCTGGATTTTTACCCACAATTCCAATACCAATGATTTTGCCATATTGGTCACCTCCAAAGGTTACCTTTCCTCCTTTCTTGTCTCTAAGGGTGATGAACTTCTCCTTATCACCAGTCATGTGACTTGAGCAGGCACTGTCTATATACCATTTGTTGCTTTTCTTAGCTTTGAGACAGACCTGCAAAACAAAGTTTATGTTTTCCTTTTAGGTACCCAAATTTGCTTGGGTCCTTTTCGGTCAGTAAGTAATTCCCTAGATGCAGAGGCAACTTTGGGAACCCATTCAGTTTTCCTGCCTAGTCCATTTTTCTTCAATGCACAAGAACTGGAAATATGTCCCTTTTTGTTACAGAAATGACAGGTAATGAATGGACTGCTAGATTGAGTGGTAGGAAGAAAACAATGCAGATAATACTTCTGTTTAGCATGCCTTGGTTGATCATATGTTTCAATGTGAGGTGATGCACCATTTTTCTTTTTATTATTGTTAGCATGCATAAAATGTCTCATATACACATTCTGATTTTTTTTCCTGATCTTTTCCTTGACAGCACATGGATCATAGCCAAGACCAGCTTTTCCTTGTGATATTCTTTGGCTCCCCATCAAGGCAAACAACATATATTTACCTCTAGTGAGCCTAGACATGCTTTTAACTAGATAATCATTTGTTTGCTTAAGTTCAGTGCATGAGGTGCAGCAAACAGATTCAGTAGGAGGTAAAGAGGCAATTTCAGAAACTATACTTTGAGACTCCAGCTTAATTATCTTTTTCTTTGCTAGTTTTAGTTCTTTAGCAACTTTAATAAATTCATCATGAAGCTCATGAAATGCATCTAGTAATTCAGAATAGGAAGGTTCAGATTCATATACCTCTTCTTCCTGATCACTGCTGTGTGAGGGTGTGGCTTTTTCAGAAGCAAGTGCCATCAGACAAATGTTGGCAATCTCATCCTCATCTTCTTCTTCCTCATCTGAGCTGTTGCCCCATATAGATGAGATGTAGGCCTTCTTCTTCTTTCCCTTATCAGCAGCTTTCTTTTCCTTTTCTTGTTTCTTGAGGAATTGGGGGCAGTCCCATTTTATGTGTCCCTGCTTCTTGCATTCATAGCAAGTCACAGGTTCTTTTGTCTCTTTCTTGCTTTCTCCAGCTGCTCCTTTCTTGAAGAATCTCTTGTTCTTCTTCTTGCTGTAGAATCTTCCGAATTTTCTAACCATCATTGCCAGAGTTTCTTCATCCAGATCATCTCCTTCATCAGATTCTTCTTCCTTTTCATCAGCAGCTTTGAGGGCAAGGCCTTTCTTCTTTCTGTCCAGTCCAGCTTCCTTGAGCGCTTTGATTTTTCCTTCATATTCCTCAAGGCTGCCGAAGAGAGCTGTGACAGAAGTCATAGATTCTCCTCTGGCTTCTTCTATAGCTGTTACCTTGGGCTGCCATTCCAGAGGAAGAGCTCTGAGTATTTTTCTTACTTTCTCAGACTGAGTGTATTCCTTTCCCAGGCTTTTGAGTTGATTCACAATGAGGGTGAATCTCTTTTGTAGCTCCTTTACAGTTTCTCCTTCAGCCATTCTGAAGCTTTCATACTCCCCAATGCACGTGTTCAGTCTGTTTTCCCTAACTCCAGATGTTCCTTCATGAGCAATCTGCAGAGTATCCCATATTCCTTTTGCAGTGGTACATTGCGAGACTCTGTAGAATTCATCTTGATTCAGGGCGCTGACTAAACAGTGTTTTGCTTTGAAATTCAGTAGGACTCTCCTTCTGTCCTCATCATTCCATTCTGCTTCCAGCTTCTCTTTGTGTCCTCCACCTTCAGTTAGAGCCATTGGAATGAAATCCCCTTTTTCAATGATTGACCAGATGTCAAGATCAATTGATTGGAGGTAGATCTGCATTCTCATCTTCCAGTACCCATAATGCTCTCCCCTGAAGCCTGGTGGTCTGTTAGTATTGTTCCCTTCAGGGAGTATATTCTCTCCAAAGCCAGCCATCTTAATTCCCGGACTGTGAGTTCCTTTGTATGGGAATCCGGGCTCTGATACCACTTGTTAGCAAAGCTGACTTCCCAAGAGGGGGGTGAATTGGGAAGTTTGAAATTTTTCTTCACAAAGTGAAGTAAATGAAAATATCACAGTATAATGAAAACAATGCGTAAAACAGAGCAAGGTGAAAAATAAAAGTAAGGAGAAAAGAAGTCAGTGATTTATCCTGGTTCGGTCTATTCACTTGACCTACATCCAGTCCCCAAGACACCTCTTGAGATTTATCCACTATACAGCAAGAATTTCAGTGGGCTTCTTGCTAAGGCCACAGTACATGGGTTTGCTCTGTTTCTGAGCTCTCTCAAACTCTTCAAGCACTTTCACTATGTGCTTCCCAATCCCCTTGTGAATACCCCTCACAAGTAAACCTATCTTCCAGATGAAGAATAGATTGATTACAATGAAGTAACTCTCTTGTAAAGAGTGGATGTGAAAGTTTAAGTACAAGTTTTGAAGTTAAGAGGGTAAAAGCTTTTGAGAAAAAGATTCAGCAGAAATTCGGTATATACAAGTTTTATTTTGTTACCCACAACTTCAAATGATGTTGTATTTATAGATTTAGGTCTCAAATATCCGTTAGAGACTAAATCTATCCGTTGGAGAAGTTATTCAACGGTTACTCTGAAAAACTATCCGTTTACCAACCGCATTTAATGTTTCTGACATACTGAAATTCGAATTTTGGTTGGCCAACAGACGAATTTCGAAGGAACCGAAGATTAAAGCTTCCAACGTTACAGCACGAAGTTCGTCTGTTCATGAAGTGAAATTCGAATTTTGAAACTTACAAAACATTTTCACAATGTGATATACGAATTTTCAAGAAGAAAGTTTTCGGTTAAGTATGAACAGTGTTTTCAATTTTCTACAGTGCCTTCGAAATTCGAATTTTGGATCCCCAAAATTCGTCTGTCCATTGAACGTTTAAAGAGACACAGTAGATAACTTTCTTCAAAATTCGAATTTTGGAAAGGCGAAATTCGTCTGTCAGAGAAACTCTTTTCAGACTCATTTCATCATTCGAATGTTGCAAGTTCTTATCATTCGTATGTCAATGTTTCATTTCAATAGACTCAAGAACTTAGCTTCTGAAATTCGAATTTCAATGCTCAAAGTTCGTCTGTCAGAGAGCAGTTTTGAAACTGAAATCACTCTTGATCTCAGGTGAACTTTAACATAGTTTCAGACGAATTTCTTCAATTTTCTCAAGTTTTGTTTTGTTTGAAATTCGAATTTGAAATCCCAAAGTTCGTCTGTTGTAAAGAAGCATCTTTCAGACTTATATGAAAATTCGAATGTTGGAACTTCAAAATTCGTCTGTCAGAGAGCATTTATCAAACTTAATTTCATTTTGATTTCAGATGCACTTTATCATAGTTTCAGACGAATTTCTTTGATTTTCACAAACTTCATTTTACTTGAAATTCGAATTTTGAAAGTGTGAAGTTCGTCTGTTACAAAAGGCCTCTTTTCAGACTAGATGAAAATTCGAATTTTGAACAACCAAAATTCGTCTGACAGAGAACAGTCTCTTCAGACTTATTTACTTTTAGCTCGAAATTCAAATTTCCAAAGGCAAAATTCGAATTTCTAACTTGACAGTTTAGTTTAAACTCTCAACCTTCGTCTGTTTGTAGGTGTTTTTCAAATATTCAAAGATTTAACATAAAATCAAAGTTTGAAAACATCTTTTCTTCAAATCAAAATCTTTTACCCAATCATATCAAAAACTAAAGATCCTATAAGAGATCTAACAGCAAATACTCAGTAAATCTTCATTTGAAACAGCTTTGTTCTTCTTTGATATCTTCAATCCAAGCTCTTGAGTGTTGGTTTAAAATCATCAAAACTCTTGATTCAACAGAGTAGAATTTCTTTTTCCTTTTCCTTTTCTCTTCTAATTTGAATTCCTTCTCTTTATTTTATTATTTTGTTTGTTTGCCAAAAAGAGAACCCCCCACCCCCCACCATCAATTTTAATTTGAATTTAGCATTCAATATTAGTTTGCATTGCATCTCATTTAGTTATAAGATAGTTGGCACTAACATTAGTTCAATTCATTGATATTTTAATTAGGTAGTAATTAGTTGCATTTTTAGCTACATTTAATTAGTTAATTAGGTTATTTGCATTTAGTTAGTTTTAGTTTGCATTTTATTTCATTTAAGACTTGGTTTAATCTCTTATATTCATATCATTCACTTGCATTTGATCATTGCATCTTAGTTAAAATAAAATGCAATTGTCAAATGCATTATTTCATATCCATTCTCATACATTTTAGTTAGTTTGCATTACTTTGTTTTATAATTGACAACGTTTAATTAGGGCATTTAATCTCAATTGAATAATTTTATATCAATTTTCATACATTTTTAAACCTAACCATTTACTACATTTTCATCCATGCATACATATTCATTTCCATTCAAGCATTCTAATCTTGCTTATTTACATTTTACTTAGTTTTAGATTTAATCTTGCATTTCAGTTTAATTAGGTCCATTCTCATTAACTTGGGATTTCACATAGTTTTGTCTTACATATTGATTGTTGTCGCTCTTGAACACAACCTACATTACCTACTATACTACATATCTTTTCCACCTATTATTAAATTGTACAACCATTGGCATAATTCATTAATCCCACTTGCCACTCACCTCCAATATGTTACTCAAACTTATATAAATCATTACACTAATTTAGATCTTTTTCCTTTTTTAGGGTAAATTAAGTGTCCATCCAACATTGTTAAGAGAGTGGCAATCTAATTGTCATGCCCTTAATAATAAACTTGCAAATAGTTCTATCTGCAAGTCTTGTTCTATCGGCTTATCAAGTTGACTAGTATTGCTTCAAATTTAATGGTATTTGTCGCACCCGGAAAAATGTGAGGGAAGAAAAAAAGGAGAACAAATCTAGTTTTCAAGTGAAAACCGAATTGCAAGGAGTCGCCACCAAAATTTTAAGGAAAAAAATCTTGGGAAACCGAATTGAAGAGGAAAAGGACGGCCTGCGTAGTCAGGTTGGATTTGGGAGTCGATTGTGTGTGGGGGAGATGTTAGGCACCCCACAACACCCGTTCCTAGGAACGGTTACCTTACGTGGATTGTGAAAATTAATATGGCTTAAAAATATATTTTGGTTTTCTTTTTATTATTCACATGCGAGAATAAGGATAGAGAAGAATTTAAGAAGATTTACAAAATTTGGACAATGGAATAAGAAAAATAATTTAACTTAGAAATTAAGGGGGTTTAGAGAAAAAAAATGAGGAAAAAGAAATTTAAGAAAATAGATAAAAAAATAAATTAAATTAGGAATGAGAATATTTAAGCAAAAGGAGAAAAGGAATTGGGAAAATAAATTGAAAAATATTTATTAAATTAAAGAAAAAAACACCAAATAAAATCCGATAATATTTATTTATTTATAAAGGTGGACTTGACCCAGGATCAGAGCCTGGGGCCTACGTACCCTGCGATGGGGATCAAAGTCCACGTAGTTTGGGACTAGAAATGCGTATCTATTGGTTGATATTTTTTTTATTTTTGTAATAAGAGAAAGTTAATGGAAAATAATTTAACTTTTTGCAAATAAAACAATTTTCTGAGATTGAGTTGGTGTGTTTTAATTTGCGAAAAGACAATTTATTTCCGCTTACTTTTATTTTGTTTGAAAGTATTTTTTGTTTTTCTTTGATTTTTGAAAATGCTTTTATTTGATTTTTTTGAAAAACCTTCACATATATTTTATTATTATTTTTTTATATTATTATTATTTTTTTGTATTTTGTAAATTTTACCTTTTCTCTTTAAGGAAAACAACCGATCTACTTATTGCAAACTCGCAGTTATGCCCAGCAGGTCGGTTCCTTAAGTACCTGCGAAAGTCCTAAACTTTGCAGTATAAAGGTTCTATTTAAAATGCTGTATAATAGTTTATTAGATATTTTAAAATAAAATTTGTTAGGTTATTTTATTTTTTTGAAAGGTGGTTATTTTTCTTAAAAGAAAGCTACTTAGCCGACATATCTACGTGGATTTGCAATCTCACGGGACAAACTCAGTAAACCCTAATACCTGCGTGGGTTCCAAAAACCTCACGTGGTATGGTTATTAAGTCAATTGTTTATTCATTTTATTATTGTTATTGTTATTATTATTTTAAAAAAAAAACAACTAAATATTATTATCTCTTTAAAATGTTTCAAAATATATTTTGTTAAATATATATATATATACGACTAAAAGTTATTTACAACTCACTTGTCTAGATCATATGCCTATATGGGCTCGCAGACCCACGTGGCAACATGATTAGATGACAAGCCTGCGTGGATTCAAAAAAACCTCACGTGGCGTGATCACTAATTTAACAATTTGTTTATCTATTTATGAGTATATATATATTTTTATTTTTATTTTTATTTATTTTTTTTTTTTATGTTATAGGAAAATCACTTTCAATAAAAGGAAAAGCCATTGAGGCCTACCATATGCCTATAATGTACTCATGCACCCATGTGGGCTCACAATGTCAGGCCTATACGAAAACTCCTCAAAATAACCCATATTCTCAACATCCAGCCCACAAGAAAAACAATCAAAATATCCATAACACAGTTCCTAAGGCCCAACCCATAAGAATAATTGATCCACAAACATTCATCAAAACATTTCCCCACGTCAGGTCCGAAACCAGTCAAAAGCCCATAATCTAAAAGGCCAGAGTCCCCTGAGGCTTAATTCTCACAAACAACAGCATAGCGTCACCACCACGCAAAGCAGGACAAACTCAAATAGCAACACATTCAACAACACATTCAGGCAAGAGTTCATGGCAAAAATGTTAATTACCCTGACAAAATTCCTCAGAGTCAGAGTACCAATTATCGCGAATTTGGGCAAAGTTTAAACAACAAACTAGGAATCCAGATGAAATGATGACCCAATCAAGCAGTTTACGCATCAACTCAATACACAGAACACCATCCCGCAGGTTCACAGGCCCCTTTTCATGAAGACAAGTCCAGAAAATCAAACCGAAGCCAAAAGAAAGTAAAAAAATGAACTAACCCCAATATCGCCGGAGAAGGAAAACAAACCGTGCTCGTTCCCCACTACCTTCCTTTTCTCACGGCTTCCTTGAAAATAACCTGGCTTTCTCAATTGATTACCTCTGCTTTTCACTTCTTCGCAGTGTCCAGACCTCTCCAGTTTTCACCTCGGGCTCACGGTTTCAGGTTCTCGGTCTCTCTCCTCTGCTCTCACACTCTCACGGTCTCGGTGATTCGGTCACCTCCAGATCCCCCCCCCCGGTTTCTTTCTCTCCGTCACTAGGTCCTCTGTTCTCTGGTTCCCCAGGAAATGCCCCAGCTTCCCTTTTCTCACGATCCTCTCTGGTCCCAACGGTACGCAGATCCCTCTCTCTCTCCACTCCGAAGATCCTCCCCTTCGGTCTCGGTCTCGGTCTCGGTCTCGGCCCTTTTATAGAGTTCCCCGTGGCTGAACCCCGAGCGTGTGGTCCTCTCCTTTTCTCTTTTCGTGCACGTCTTCGGTCTGTCTTCGCAGCAGCTTTCTGTGTCCTCTCGGTTGCTCCCTCTGTTTTTTCTTTCTCAGCTTCACGCTTCTCCAGCTTTTCACCTCACTCACGGTGCTCTCCATTCCTTGCTCAGACTCGCTCAGGCTATTTTTGGCTTTCTTTTCTGCGGTCTCAGTCTGATCCTCCCTGGTCTTTTGTGGCTGCCTCTGCTTTTCCTGTCACACTGCACCCTCGGCCTCCTTTCTTTCTCTTTCGGTCTGCGGCTTCGTCTTCGATCTCCTCTGCCCTAGCCGTTTAGGGCATGGCCCCTTTGGGGTCCAAGTCCACGAGCCCTTAATTGGGCTCGTGGCATCTTGGGCCCAAAGGCCCCCCTTCCCATTTTTTTTTGTTTTGTTTCCATTTTTATTTTCCCCTTTTTATTGTTATTTTTTTATTATTATCTTTTTTTGTATCGTTTGTGTATATTAATTCATTTAATTCTTGCAACTTTCTTCTTATTTTTGTGGTTGTTTTTTTTAATTTATATATTATTATTTATTATTTATTTTACTATTTTTATTAGCTTTTTTTTAAATTGTTATCTTATTTTTTTCATTTTTTGTGTTGTGTTGTTTTTTTTTTATGTGTTTGTATATTAATTTTGTTTATTTAATTTTTACAAATTTATTCTTATTTTTATTTTGTTTTTTTTTCATTTATATATTATTATTTATTATTTATTTTACTTTTTTTTTTGTAAAATGCCTGAACAAAATGGGGTGTTCACAGTATTAATCTACATCTTAGTTTGGAAGGCTATCTAACTATTTGGAAAGGATGACAATCTTGTAGAAGCATGTGATAGGCTTTTGGGCTACAAAGGGACGGTACCACTCATGCTTCTCAAGGATGAATTTACTCCACTCTCTCTTAATGCAAAAGATGATGCTCTAACTAAATATATTAAAGCATACATCCTATATTGCATTGGGTGTTTCGTTGCACTCAAAAAACAAAAAATAAAAAATAAAAACCTTCATCAGAAGTTTCAAAGATATGCTTGTTGTTGTTCATAAAGCCATGATGGTTGCTTTGGGGCTAACGACTGTATCAGTTGAGGAGGCATTGCCTCTATATCATCCTGATTTGGATCATTGTTAGTGTATAATATTGACAATATAGGATGATATAGAGGCAACGCCTCCATAATTAATACAATGCCATCCTTATCAACTTAAAGTTTATCAACAACCTTGTTGTGTTTAGTCTTACCTTTTTGGAAGAATATTGACAATATAGGACCTACAACTTTTTTTGGATGTATAATATGGGACATGTATCATATTATTAAAAATTTTTTATGTGATATATAAATATTATTATGAGAATTTATATTATGTATTATACGGTGAACTTTTATAAAAATATTTAAACAAAACTCATTTGAATTTAATTTAATATATATTAAATAATCATATCGACTTAAAAATTGTACATGATATTCTAATAAAAACTTTTATTTCTATACTATTCTACTATTATTTTCTTTTCTAAAGCATCTCCTTCACTTTTTTGATAGAGAAGTGTGTTTATCAATATGCATGTCAAAGATATATCTCTTCGAAAATCTAAAAGAAGAAAGACTGAGATTCTCTTCTAACTAAAAAGTGAACCCTTTTATTCTAGTATAATTAGGAATTAATCGTGAATCCAATTGTTTGACTAACATTCATGCAAAAAATACCATGAAACAAAATAGTAGTATTCATGGGCCAAGCATAATCTTGGTACGATGTCCGGCCCGGAGTACTTCCTAGACCTAGAAAAAATTGCCTGTGACTTGGCTCGACCTGATATGTGAGCCTAGCTTGGATTGGCTCTTTTTTCCTTTTTCTTCATTTTGGCTTGCCCCAGCCTGACACAAAGTGACCAAGCAAGATTGGGCCTACTAGGTCTTGAGCTAGTAGGCCCAATCTTGCTGAACACCCCAAGAAAAAAGAACCAATATATATGAATAAATTTGCATATCATAGAACAAAAATGTATAAAGTACACTACAAAATCACAACTCAAGTTTCTTGTATAAAAGTACTAGGAAAATGAATATCTCATTTGCATAAAATCCACTAATCAAATGACAAAAACAAAGGTATTGATCTATCTTTATAGAGGAAGCTTATAAGACAACTCTGAATTTTTGTAATGTTGCATGAGTTAAGCAAAGCCCCAATATCGTCATCATTAGATTTTTCTATGTTAGTTTCTAAAAGTAACAATTATAAATATATTTAAGAAGGAGGATTTACATAACAACTATATATGTGTGTATTTTAATCTATTATATTCGAATCACAGAGCAACCAAGGCAAATTTTAGCATTTCAAGAGTATGAATGGAGAAGGTAAAGGTTGATTGACCTCACTTTCTTTTAGCTAAACTTCAGGTTTCATTCATGGGGAACTCTATTGCATATCTCTATTGTAGACTAGAAAAGAAAACAGCATGCTCTATTATTGTATCATTGCACTAAATTTTATCGAAGCACCATTGAGAAAAATCAAAGAGGGAGATGAACATGGATGGTTCAAAGGCAAAGTTGGAGAGTGAAACATTGGGGAAAATAGAAGAGTCATTAGAGGGAAAATATGAAGATTGTGATGAAGATCCTGGAGGCTTCCAAAGGATCCATAGCTACTCACAAAAAAAGCCAATTTTCTTTTATTGATTGATGGAGTCTCCAAGGCCTTATCCAAGAATAAGTATAGCATTTTCAACTCTCGGTCCAAGTTCAAGTATGGCATACTCAACTTCAAGTCCAAGATTTGTCATGTTACTTAGTGACTAAGTAGCTAAAGACCACAAGCTAAGTGGCATGCCAGATGAATGGATCTACTGGAAGACCACATGCTTTGAAAATTTAATTTTGCAGATCCCAATGACAAGTGATCCATTCAGAAGACTACAAGAGCTATTTGGAGTACATGTTATTGTAATCAAAGCCTAAGGACCAATTATACACATGAAGAAGTCTAATGGAGCCTTAATCATTCATATTCAAGCCCAAAAGCAAGCTCTTCTAACCCAAGGAAAAGGAGTGACATGAATAGTATTTTGGGCTTATTAATTAGTTATTTAATTGTGTTTTGTTTTACATTTAATTGGGCAAAGCTTGAATTATATAAATAAGCCCATTTGTAATTTTTTAGTGTTTTAATTGTGATTTTGGGTTTGATTTTCATCCGAATAATTAAGTCCAATATTTAGGTGTTTTAAAAGTCTATTTGTTGGGTTCCTAATTGTATTTTCAAGGACTCAAATTGTTGTCTTAGGTCCTAGGTCCATTATGATTACTTAAGTTCCAAGTAGCTTATAATTTAGGTATGTTTTTAGTGTGTTGTTCTTCCAATATGTTTTTATAATTTAGTTTCTTAATTTATGTTGTGTCTTGATTCTTCAAAAGCTTGCTAGAATGTTCTACAATCCTCTTGAAGAATAATTAGTTTCCAAATTAACTTTTAGTCACATGTTCAGATTTAGTATTAGATTTGTTTCCTTTTCCTTAAGGTTCTAGCAAGTTTTCTTGGAGTGTATAACTATTTCCTTTTGTAAGCCATTATTAAGCAAGTAAAAGAACTATCTTCTCTCAAATTCTCTTGTGAGGATTCTCTCCAACTTCGCGTGTTCTCTTGGGAATCTTTGTGACCTACCATTGGAGTGATCAACTGTCAGGTGTCATTTTGTTGGAGCTTAGGATGCGTGCTTGGGCTCTACTCAAGAACACCAACCTTGCTTTGTATGAGCAACAACTTCCGCTATAATTTTTCATTTACTTGGGGCAAGGCTCCAAGGGGGTCATATCAGATCAAATGAGAGAGAGAAATGGGAATGGTTTAGAGGCAAAGTCACTTAAGTTTGACAAATTAACTGTTGGGACTTTTTTTTTTCAGTGATATCCATACCAATAGTTAGAATTCAAATTTTAAAACATTGGAAGACTAGCTTTCATATGATCAACCTGACTAGCACTTTATTAAAGAAACTCTCAATTCTATTGGCCTTCATGATAATTTTGTCATGATCATTATGTCATGCATTCCAACTACATCTATGAGAATCCTTTGGAATAGGAATCCTACACAAGAATTTCTCATCTCTAAAGGCATTAGACAAGGTGATCTGATCCTTGTAGTCCCTAATTTTTGTTTTGTGTATGGAAAGATAACGACATCTTATCTCTAAGGAATGTGAAAGTGGAAGATGGAAGCCACTCAAAATGCTCCAACAACCCACCCTATCTCGCTTATTTTCTGTAGATAATCTTATGATATTTGTTGAAGCATCTATAGAGCAAGTTGACCTTATCAAAGAAGTAATGGATGCCTTTAGTAGAGTTTCAGGGCATAGAGTCAACTTTCAAAAAAACCAAAGGTCTTTTGCTGTTACAACATTAATTTCAATAGGGCCTTGGAGATTAGTAAGGCCCTAGGAGTTAGTCCCATTGCTAATCATGATAAGTACTTGGGATTCCCTAGTGTCATAAATGGGTGAGTAAAGCAACTTTTGCCCCTCTATTGCATAAGAAGTATCAGAAGCTTTCATCATCAAAAGGTAAATCTCAACCTTGCTAGTAAAACGGTGTTGATCAAATCAGTTCTATCTGCTTTGCTGAACTACTTTGTGCAATCCTCTCTCCTTCCCAAGGGAATCCTAGACAAGATGGAGAAATGTTGTAGGGCTATTATAATCATCAAAAGTAGGAAAGGATGCACTTTGTAGGTTAGGATAAGGTGAACAAGAAAAAACCCATGGGTGGTCTAGGTATTAAGGATCTAAGGAGACTAAGTATTGCTTTTGTTATGAAGCTTTTGTTGAATCAAGAAGTTTTGATGATTCCAAATCAACTCTCAAGAGCTTGGAGTAAAAGATATCAAAGGTACACAAAGAGTTCAAATGAAGAAATCCTGGAGAAATCTGTGCAAAATTTGTTGTTGGATGTTTAATTATGTTTAAATATGGGTAAAAGACTTTGATTTGATGAAAAGATGTTTTAAAAACTTGATTTTAAGTTAAATCATGAAATATTTGAAAAATACCCATCAACAGACGAAGTTTGAAAAGTTTACATTGAACTGTCATATTGGAAATTCGAACTTTGGCTTTGGAAATTCGAATTTCGAGCTAAAACTGAATAAGTCTGAAGAGATGTCTCTCTGACAGATGAATTTTGATTTTCCAAAATTTGAATTTTCATAAGTATCTGAAAGAAGCTGTTGAGTAACAGACGAACTTTGAGTTTTCAAAATTCGAATTTTAGACAAAATGAAACTTATGAAAACCAAAGAAATCCGTCTGAAATAATGTCAAAGTTCATCTGAAATCAAGATTATGTTGAGTTTCAAAATTGCTCACTGACAGACGAACTTTGAACATAAAAATTTGAATTTCAGAAGCTAAGGTTGTGAGTCTGTTACAATGACATATTGACATACGAATGACAGTGTTTATAAATTTGAATGATAAAGTAAGTCTGAAAAGAGGTCTCTCTGACAGACGAACTTCACTCTTTTAAAATTCAAATTTCGAAGTAAATGAACTACTGTGCTGTTTGAGCCTGTTACGGACAGACGAATTTTGGGGTTTCAAAATTCAAATTTCAAGGGCATTGTAGCAAATTGAAAACACTGTTCACACTTAACAGAAAAACTTTTTTCTTGAAAATTCGTATGTCACAACATAGAAACACTTTCTAAGTTTCAAAATTTGAATTTCACTTCATGAACAGACGAACTTCAGTATTTTAGTGTTGGAAGCTTTAACCTTCGGTTCCTTCAAAATTCGTTTGTTGACCAACCAAAATTCGAATTTCAGTATGTCAGAAGCATTAAATGCGGTTGGTTAACGGATAGTTTTTCAGAGTAACCGTTGGATAACTTCTCCAACGGATAGATTTTGTCTCTAACGAACATTTGAGACCTAAATCTATAAATATAACATCATTTGAAGTTGTATGTAATGAATCAAACTTTGTATATACTGAAACTCTGCTAAATTTTCTACTCAAAGACTTTTACTCTCTTACTTCAATACTTGTACTTTAACTGTCATATTCACTCTATTCAAGAGAATTTCATCTTTGTAAACAATCTAATCTTCATCTGGAAGATAGATTTTCTTGTGAGGAGATATCACAAGGGATTGTAAAGTACTTTGTAAAAGTGCAGAAAGTGATTGAGTGAGCTTTAGAAAACAGAGCACTGACGTTGTACTGTGGCATTTGCAAGAAGCCCATTGAATTCTTGCTGAATAGTGGAAAATCTCAAGAGGTGTCTTAGGGACTGGACGCAGTTCAAGAGGAGAGACCGAACCAGGATAAATATCAGAGTTTTTCTTTTCTCTATCACTACTCTTTTATCTTACTGCTTTATACACTGTTTTTCTGTCATACTTTGTTTTCTTTATTGTTTTCACTTTGTGCAGAAAATTTCAAACTTCCCAATTCATCCCCCTCTTGGGAAGTCAGCCTAACAAACAAGTGGTATCACAGCCCGGATTCTTATTCAAAGGATCTCACAGTCCGGGAATTAAAATGGCTGGCTTTGGAGAAAACATATTACCAGAAGGGAACAATACAAATAGACCACCTGGATTTAGTGGAGAGCACTATGGTTACTGGAAGATGAGAATGCAAATATATCTCCAGTTAATCGATCTGGACATCTGGTCAGTCATTCAGAAGGGAGACTTTGTCCTAATGGCTTTAGAAGATGATAGAAAGGACAGAGAAAAGCCAGAAGCTAAATGGAATGAGGAAGACAGAAGGAGAGTCTTGTTGAACTTCAAGGCAAAACACTGTTTAGTCAGTGCCTTGAATCAAGACGAATTCTACAGAGTCTCACAATGCTCCACTGCCAAGGAAATGTGGGACACCCTGCAGATTGCTCATGAAGGAACAACTGGAGTCAGGGAAAATAAACTGAATACCTGCATTGGAGAATATGAAAGCTTCAGAATGGCTGAAGGAGAGACTGTAAAAGAGCTACAAAAGAGATTCACTCTCATTGTGAATCAACTAAAGAGCCTGAGAAAGGAATACACTCAAACAGAGAAAGTAAGAAAGATTCTCAGAGCTCTCCCTCTGGAATGGCAACCCAAAGTAATAGCAATAGAGGAAGCTAGAGGAGAATCAATGGCCTCTGTCACAGCTCTATTCGGCAGCCTTGAGGAATATGAAGGAAAAATGAAAGCTCTCAAGGAAGCTGGACAAAACAGAAAGAAGAAAGGTCTTGCTCTCAAAGCTGCTGAAGAAAAGGAAGAAGAATATGACGATGGAGAAGAGCTAGATGAAGAAACTCTGGCTATGATGGTCAAAAAATTCGAAAGATTCTACAGCAAGAAGAGAAACAAGAAAATCTTCAAGAAAGGAGCCACCGGAGATAGCAACAGGGAACAAAAAGAGCCTGTTACTTGCTATGAATACAAAAAGCAAGGACATATCAAATGAGATTGTCCACAGTTCCTGAAGAAGCAAGAGAAAGAAAAGAAAGCTGCAGACAAAGGCAAGAAGAAGAAAGCTTACATCTCATCAGTATGGGGCAACAGTTCAGACGAAAAAGAAGATGATGAAGATGAAATTACCAATATCTGTCTCATGGCACTTGCCTCTGAAGAAACTGAAATTCCATGCAGCAGTGGCCAAGAGAATGAGGTATATGAATCCGAACTTTCCTATTCTGAATTACTGGATGCATTTCATGAGCTGCATGATGAGTTTGTTAAAGTTGCTAAAGAACTGAAACTAGCTAAGAAAAAGATTAACAAACTAGAATCTCAAAGCAACATCCCTGAAATTACTCCTCTACCTATTGCTGAATCTGTCTGCTGTAAATCATGCACTGATCTAAAGCAAACCAATGAATATTTAGTGAAAAGCATGTCTAGGCTTACTAAAGGTAAAGATATGTTGTTTGCTTTAATAGAGAGCCAAAGAATATCACAAGGGAAAGCTAGACTTGGCTATGATCCTTGTGCTGTAAAAGAAAAGATTAGGAAGAAAAATTAGAATATATACATGAGATATTTTGTGCATGCTGAGAGCAATAGAAAGAAAAATTATATGTCACCTCATATTGAATCATATAATCAACCAAGGCATGCAAAACAAAAGTATTATCTGCATTATTTTCTTCCTGCTTCTCAATCCAGCAGTCCCTTTACCACCTGTCATTTCTGTAACAAAAAAGGACATATTTCCAGTTCTTGTGCTATAAAGAAAAATGGACTTGACAGGAAGGTTAAATGGGTACCTAAGGTTACATCTGTATCCAGGGAAAAGACTACTGATAGAAAAGAACCCAAACAAATTTGGGTACCTAAAAGGAAAATATGATCTTTATTTTGCAAGTCTGTCTCAAAGCAAAAAGAAGCAACAAATGGTATATGGACAGTGCCTGCTCAAGCCACATGACCAGTGACAAGGAGAAGTTCATCACCCTTAGAGACAAGAAATGAGGAAGAGTGACATTTGGAGATGATCAGTATGGCAGAATAGTTGGCATTGGCATTATGGGCAAGAATCCTGAAACATCCATTGAAGAGGTGCTGTTTGTGATATGCCTCAACCATAATCTGCTAAGTGTGAGTCAAATATGTGACAAAGGAAATTGGGTGCTGTTTGACTCAAAATTCTGCCTAGTCATCAGAAAAAGTGATCACAAAGTAATCCTCAAAGCTCAAAGGGATGGTAACTGCTATACTGTTGATCTTGATGAACTTCTTCCCTTAGATTCTGTTTGTTTAATTAGTCAGGACAATGATAGTTGGCTATAGCATAGAAGATTAGCTCATGTTAACATGAATCAGCTTTCAAAATTGGTTAAAAACGAGCTAGTCACTAGCCTGCCAAAAATTGCTTTTGAAAAGGATAAAGAATGTGATGCATGCTTAAAAGGAAAACAAACAAAATCTTCTTTTAAATCCAAAAACGTAGTCACCACAACCAGATCACTTGAACTACTGCATATGGACTTAATTGGACCTTCTAGGGTAAAAAGCATAGGTAGCAATCTGTATGTGCTTGTAATTGTAGATGATTACTCTAGATTTACATGGACATTATTTCTTTCCTCTAAAAGTGATACCTTTGATGCATTTGTAACTTTAGCTAAGAAAGTACAAAATGAGAAAGGTATTTCTATTGTGTCTATCAGGTCAGATCATGGAGGAGAGTTTGAAAACTCATACTTCCTGGAGTACTGCAATGAGCATGGAATTGATCACAACTTCTCAGCTCCAAGAACTCCTCAACAGAATGGAGTAGTAGAAAGGAAGAACAGAACCATTGGAGAGATGGCTAGAGCTATGCTAAATGAAAAGGAACTATCTCAAGTGTTTTTGGCTGATGTAGTAAATACAGCAAACTACATCATAAATAGAGTCTACATCAGACCAATCCTTGGAAAGACTCCATATGAGCTGTACAAGGGAAAAAAGCAAAATTTGTCACATCTCCATGTGTTTGGGTACAAATGCTTCATTCACAACAATGGAAAGGAAAATCTGGGTAAGTTTGATGCCAAATCCGATGAAGGTATATTTCTGGGATATTCTAGTAGGAGTAAAGCATATAGAGTTTTCAATAAAAAGTCTAATTTGGTAGAAGAATCTGTGTATGTAGTATTTATTGAACATGAAACTGCTTCTAAACATGCTACTGATGAGAATGATCTGGTTTCAAACTTTAAAAGGCTAGATAATTCTGATGAAGGTAAAATTGAGTCTCCAAAAATATCTGAATCTATTAACATAGAAGAAGATATTCAGGAGAGGAATTTTGAAGATGAAAATATTGATGAAATGTCTCAAGAACTCCCTAGAGCTTAGAGATATCAAAGGAATCATCCTGTTGATCAAGTAATAGGGAATATTCAAGAGAGAGTTATAACCAGAAAACAGTTAAGGGATCAAATGATTAATTGTGCTTTCATCCCGCAAATTGAACCAAAATGTACAGAGGAAGCCTTAGCTGATGAGTACTGGATTCTAGCCATGCAGGATGAATTAAATCAATTTGAAAGAAATCAAGTCTGAGATTTAGTGCCTAGACCCAAAAATCATCCTATCATTGGTACCAAATGGGTTTTTAGAAATAAACTTGATGAATCAGGGTCAATCATCAGAAATAAAGCTAGACTGGTTGCTAAAGGTTATAATTAAGAAGAAGGCATTGATTTTGAGGAAACCTTTGCTCCGGTAGCTAGATTAAAAGCAATCAGAATTTTATTAGCATATGCATGTATGAAAAATATTTTGTTATATCAAATGGATGTGAAGAGTGCTTTTCTAAATAGATATATCATGGAGGAGGTCTATGTAGATCAACCTCCAGATTTTGAGGATTCTATAAAACCAAACCATGTGTATAAACTGAAGAAAGCTTTTTACGGTTTAAAACAAGCCCCTAGAGTATGGTATGAAAGATTGGGTAATTTTCTAACTGATAAGGGGTTTAATAGAGGAAAAGTAGATGCAACTTTATTCACTAAGAAAGAAAATAAAGATTTACTTATTGTTCAAATCTATGTTGATGATATTATATTTGGTGCTACTAATGAATCTCTTTGCAAGAATTTTTCTAAGTTAATGCAGGGGGAATTCGAAATGTCCATGATGGGTGAACTCAACTTCTTCCTTGGATTGCAAATCAGACAGTGTGATGATGGTATCTTCCTCAACCAATCCAAGTATCTGAAGAAATTGCTGAAGAAGTTTGGAATGGAAAATGCCAAGCCAATGGGGACACCTATGGCTACTGCAACCAAACTGGATATAGATGAAAAAGGGAAAATGTTTGACATAACTCAGTACAGAAGAATGATTGGATCCCTACTGTACCTAACTGCCAGTAGACCTGACATTATGTTTAGTGTCTGTATATGTGCAAGATTCCAATCATGTCCCAAAGAAACCCATGCAATTGCTGTGAAGCGCATCTTCAGATACCTCATTGGAACTTCACAGATGGGTCTTTGGTATCCTAAGGACAATGGAGAAGATCTCAAAGGATATACTGATGCTGACTTTGTAGGATCCAAAACTAACAGAAAAAGTACAAGTGGAACATGTCAGTTTCTTGGAGGATCCTTGGTTTCATGGTTCAGCAAGAAGCAAAACAGTGTGGCCTTATCCACAACAAAGGCTGAGTATGTTGCAGCTGGAAGCTATTGTGCCCAAATCATCTAGATGAAGCAGCAGCTTGAAGATCTTGAGATTGAGATGAAGGAAATACCAATCATATGTGACAATTAAAGTGCCATTGATATCACAAAGAATCCTGTCATGCATTCAAGAACAAAACATATTGAAGTTAGGCACCACTTCATAAGGGATCATGTTTTGAAGGGAGAAATCAGACTAGAGTACATCCCAACTGAAGATCAAGTAGCTAATATACTGACAAAGCCTCTATTAGAAGACAGACATTGCAAAATAAGAAGAGAATTGGGCATGGTAAATCCTAATGAACTTTAAGTAAATCCGTCTGTGATTCTATTTTTAGATTTTCCAACATTGAATTAGTTCTAACTTTAGCATCGGAGTGTGTTTAATTTAAGTTGCAGGTGCTCCTTATGAGATTCAATGTCGATAAATCTGGAAAATGGAGCTTACCAGAATAGAATGATCAAAAATTAAAGAAAATGACAGATATTCTGAGTTTCTGGATCCATTCTGTAAGTTTCTAAAGCTGAAATTCGTATATTGATTGTGTGTCAGACAAATTTCCTTGAAAAATTGAGTTTTTGAGGAAGTCAGCATGGTCAACATTCGAATTTGGATACCCAACAGACGAACTTCAGCCTGTTATAAGTTGGAACAGTTCTCGGTGAAGCCTTGAAATTCGTCTGTTGGCCCTTCAAAATTCGAATTTTCAAGAACAAAAAATTTCAAAGTTTTGTTTGTCCAACATGTGATTATACTGATGTTTATCTCTTAACATACGAATGTTGGAAGACTTTTACAAAATGTAGAAATTTTATTTTTTAAGTTGAAAATTCGTCTGTTGAAACATGCTCCTCAATGTTGAATCTTTGAAAGATGAAGTTTTGTATGCTTAATTCGTCTGTTGTTTGGTGGTTTGATTGCTATTTGATGTTTACTCTTTGAAATTCGAACTTTGTTGGAACAAAGTTCGTCTGTTCATCTTGTGCTACTTGAACCAAGCCACTGTCAGACAAACTTTCTGAAGAAAATTTGTCTATCAGTAAGCTTTGCTAAACGGTTTAACTCTTAACTGCTCAAAGTTCGAATTTTGATCCCTCAAAATTTGTCTGTTAGGCGGTTACATACGTTAAAACTGACAGTTTTCATTTGAACAGACGCAACCCTATTCCTATTCTCTCTGAGTCTGTTCTAATCCTCCATTCAATGCTCTTCAATTCTGATCAAAAACTGTCATTTCCCACCGATTAAACTTCCTTTTGCATCCTTTAAACCCGCTCTTTGCTCCATTCTGCAACATTCATCCGTGAAAATGGCTAGAGTTAAGAATCCAGAAGTTGGCAAAGGAGAGGCTCATCAAAAACGTTCAGTTAAATCCCAATATGCCACGAAGGAAGGAGAAAAACCGAAGAGAAAGGCCGAATCCAGCAAAGGAACTGCTTCTAAATGCTAGAAAACCACACCGAAGGGAGAATCAAAGAAGGCTGGACCCTCTTCCTCAAAGACAGCAGAACCTTCGATCCCTGTTCCTGTTGCTTCCACTTCATCCTCAAGTACTAAATCTGGAGAATATGAGCTTACCACACTGCCATTATGGAGCACTCCACAAATTCAAGAGGAATACTCCAATAAGTTTGCCAACAAAAAGGTAATCAAGCCACATTGTGTAAACTTGGAGGATTTCTTGTTCTCTAATAGTTTTGATGCTGGTATATGGATGATGAGATACAAGAATCTGTTGGAAGTATTGGAGCGATATAATGATGAAGTGATAAAAACTTAGTATGCCTCCTTGAAATACAACGGTAAGAAGAAAAAGTGGGAGGCCAATCTGAGATCAAGGACCATCTGGCTCTCAGATGAAACCTTGAATGAAGTGTTGGAGATCCCAGGGCAAGATGGCCTCAAGATTGACATCACTGCCTCTGGATACACGGATGAGGCAGAAACTGCTGATGAAGAAGGTGGCCCTTTTCTGAACTACAAGGAAAGCACAATTCTAAGAACTTTATTCAGAAAAAGGGAAAACTGGCCATCCATAAACGTATTGAAGCCCACAGACCTCAGAGTTCAAGTGAGAATCCTACACTACATAGTGTCCAGGATCATATTCAACAAAGGAGGCAGCTGCAATCTGATAACAAGGGCAGAGGCACATGTCATGGCAGTAATCATGCGTGGAAAGCTGATCAACATGGGACATATCATACTCTAACGTATGATCAAGGCAAGGGATCAGAGGAAGGACTCCACACTCCCCTATATAGCTATCATTTCCAGAATTCTGCAATATGCCAGAATTCAGCATCTTGAGAAGGGAAAGGGGAAGCCCACTGAGATCTTCAAGGAGGAAGAATTGCAAAGAATGTGAATTGAAAAGGATAAAGGAAGATGGGTTGGAAAGGAAGCAGGAAGAACTGAGGATCTATTCTTTGTTACAGATGCCTCCTTACAGCAAGAAGGCACTTCTGAGGCCCCTGCAAGATCTGTACCTCAGCCTTCTCAGCCAGTTCCATCTCCATCCAAGCCTACTCACATTTTAGCCACTCCCTCCTCTCATGCCAAGCCAACCAAGATCACTGAGTTGTATGATAGTCTGTCTACACTCATTCTCAGCATCAGGGATGAGCAAAATGCCAAATTTGCTCATCTGCAAGATCAGATTCATCAATTGGCAACAAACATGAAAGTGGTTGCTGATGCCTATGAAGAAATTCGAAGTGCATTCCCTACCACATCAGCTCCACCTCAGCCAGGGTTTTCTGTGCCTATCCAATCTCCAACCCCTGAGCCTCCAAGCCCCTTCGAGCTAGCGTCTTCTGACCAAGATGTTGATATAGATGGTGCTGAGCCTGCTGGTACAATGAGGACACCAAGTCCTGGTCCACCCTTGGACTATGGTTTGGAAGAAGAAGGTCTTCAGGAAATAAGCCCTCATGAGCCTGGCAAGAAGATGCTCAGGATTCAATTCTTTCCATTCAAGAATCTGAGCAAGTTGACAGACTGGTGGCAGCTATTTCCACCTCTCCAGTGCAGGAGGGTGCCAACAATGAAGAGAGAAGCATTGTTCCTGTTGTTAATTATGAAGCTATTGCCCACAATGCTCTCTTACAAGCTCAGAGAAAAAGGCTTGAGGAAATGTTTCATCCTGATGAACCAGCTCCTCCTTCTCTTGCTGCTTATGGACTCTCTGAAGAACAAAGAGCTTAATTGGCTCTTTCCAGGCAAGCAATGCAGGAGTTGCTTGAGATCTCTGATGATGATGAAGAGACAAGTCCTGAGCTTTTTGAGCCTGCTAAACCAGTTAATCCAGAAATCCCTTTTGCTCCTGTGCCACTTCAAGCCATTCCAATTTCTCAGATCCCTCCTCTGGTTGATTTTGTTAGCTTTCCTGATGATGCCAAAAAGGGGGAGAAGAAGAAGCAAACTGGAAAATCTGCTGCAGAGTCATCTGGGAAGACGTATAGCAAGAAGCCCAAGCCAAAGAAGAAGTGATTGAAGAATTGATCAGACTTTAGGCTTGAGTCTTCGTGTAGTACTATATTTTGATTGTTTGGGATGTTTGCATTTTGTATTTACTTTGTGTTTTGAAATTGTTTTAAGGACTTTTTACTTTAATTGGATTCTGTAAAGCAACATTTATTGAAATGAATGAATTCCTTGGTTGCAATATCACTCCTTGAATCTCTTCACTGATGTGCTATATATGATATCTTTTGAAATATAATGCATATGTTGAGGGGGAGCTTGTTAAAGCAAACCCAAGTACTAATCAAGTTTGTAAGTTGTTTTGTCATCATCAAAAAGGGGGAGAATGTTGAATCAAGAAGTTTTGATGATTCCAAATCAACTCTCAAGAGCTTGGAGTAAAAGATATCAAAGGTGCACAAAGAGTTCAAATGAAGAAATCCTAGAGAAATCTGTGCAAAATTTGTTGTTGGATGTTTAATTATGTTTAAATATGGGTAAAAGACTTTGATTTGATGAAAAGATGTTTTAAAAACTTGATTTTAAGTTAAATCATGAAATATTTGAAAAATACCCACTAGCAGACGAAGTTTGAAAAGTTTACATTGAACTGTCATATTGGAAATTCGAATTTCGGCTTTGGAAATTCAAATTTTGAGCTAAAACTAAATAAGTCTAAAGAGATGTCTCTCTAATAGATAAATTTTGATTTTCCAAAATTTGAATTTTCATAAGTATCTGAAAGAAGCTGTTGAGTAATAAACGAACTTTGAGTTTTCAAAATTCGAATTTCAGACAAAATGCAACTTATGAAAACCAAAGAAATCCGTCTGAAACAATGTCAAAGTTCATCTGAAATCAAGATTATGTTGAGTTTCAAAATTGCTCATTGACAGACGAACTTTGAACATAAAAATTCGAATTTCAGAAGTTAAGGTTGTGAGTCTATTACAATGACATGTTAACATACGAATGACAGTGTTTATAAATTCGAATGATAAAGTAAGTCTGAAAAGAGGTCTCTCTGACAGACGAACTTCACTCTTTTAAAATTTGAATTTTGAGGTAAATGAACTACTGTGCTGTTTGAGCCTGCTACGGACAGACCAATTTTGGGGTTTCAAAATTCAAATTTCGAGGGCATTGTAGCAAATTGAAAACACTGTTCACACTTAACAGAAAAACTTTCTTCTTGAAAATTCGTATGTCACAACATAGAAACACTTTCTAAGTTTCAAAATTCGAATTTCACTTCATGAACAGACGAACTTCAGTATTTCAGCGTTGGAAGCTTTAACCTTCGGTTCCTTCAAAATTCGTCTGTTGACTAACCAAAATTCGAATTTTAGTATGTCAGAAGCATTAAATGCGGTTAGTTAACGGATAGTTTTTCAGAGTAACCATTGGATAACTTCTCCAATGGATAGATTTTGTCTCTAACGGACATTTGAGACCTAAATCTATAAATATAACATCATTTGAAGTTGTGGGTAACGAATCAAACTTTGTATATACTGAAACTCTGCCAAATTTTCTACTCAAAGACTTTTACCCTCTTACTTCAATACTTGTACTTTAACTATCATATTCACTCTATTCAAGAGAGTTTCATCTTTGTAAACAATCTAATCTTCATCTGGAAGATAGATTTTCTTGTGAGGAGATATCACAAGGGATTGTAAAGTACTTTGTAAAAGTGCAGAAAGTGATTGAGTGAGCTTTAGAAAACAGAGCACTGACGTTGTACTGTGGCATTTGCAAGAAGCCCATTGAATTCTTGCTGAATAGTGGAAAATCTCAAGAGGTGTCTTAGGGACTGGACGCAGTTCAAGAGGAGAGACCGAACCAGGATAAATATCAGAGTTTTTCTTTTCTCTATCACTACTCTTTTATCTTACTGCTTTATACACTATTTTTCTGTCATACTTTGTTTTCTTTATTGTTTTCACTTTGTGCAGAAAATTTCAAACTTCTCAATTCATCCCCCTCTTGGGAAGTCAGCCTAACTAACAGCTTTGTTAGGGATTATTCGAGAAGCTAGATGCCTTGTGGCTTAGATGTCTACGAGCCAAATATGCTTGCTGGGAGATCAAACATTCCTTCTATGTCATGAAAAATGAACACCTCCATGGTTTGGAATAGCATATCCAAGGTTTGGGGCAACTTCATATATGGTGTGGGAAAAAAGACCAATTCTAGCACCAATACTCTCTTTTTATGATGGGGAATGATAGGCTTATAAATTCTAATGATATTGTCAATGAGTTTGTTCTTCCTTCTAGGGAATAGGATGTTCACACTTGGAATTTCTTTTTTCCATAATGGGTGATTGAAAAATTGCCAACTATTAATGCCTCTAGAGGTCAAAGGGTTGATAGCTTTTGCTAGACGCCTTCTTCAAATGGTAAATTCCCTGTTAAATCAACCTATGACTTCACTGATAGCCAAAATGACAATCATTCTGACCTAGTTTGGAGGAGGACATGGAAGTGGTCTATTCCTGAAAAAATTAAGTTCTTCCTTTGGCAAGTATCTCTCGAGAGAATTCCTTATAACTATCTCAAAGCTAAGCGAGTCCTTTGATAACTCCTAGATTTTCATTATTTTTATCCCCATACTTAGTGGTTTTAATAATTAATTTCAACTAACTTTGGATTTTTAGATGATTTTCATGATTTTAGCCAAATTTTGATTTGTGAGAATTTTGGGATAATTTGTGAAATTAAGTTTTAATTATGATTATTTTTACCTTCCAAATTATTCTAATGATTTAATTCTTCCTATTTTGTTTTATTTAATAATTTCAAGATGATTATGGGTCATTAGTGCTTTAATTGTGATTAAAAAATTGATTAAGAATTGACCCATACAAGGACAAAATTGTTAAAGAGTTTTGGAAATTTATTTTTAGCATTTTTTTATTTCCTTTATTTTTATCATTTTGATTCATAATTTTTCTCTAAATTGAGTTTAAACTTTATCCTATAATTGATTTAATTTCCTTAGACTAAAATTTAATATACATTTATTTACTTGGGAACATAATCTATCTGGTATAATATTTTCTTACAAGTCATGGCCCATGAAGATTAAAATTTTGAATGGCTGTTTTGGTTATTAGATAGGATGAATTTTAGAGAAATTTTATTTTCCCAATTTTTCCATTTTTTCTAATTTTTATTTGTTAATTTTTACCAAAGTTTATTTTAATTGATCCAACTCATCTCATATACCTTTATTTTCTTGAAGCCAGACACGCCCTTAGCCCTTTTTCTTTCCTATCTCACCAAAACCCTCCCTTTCAGTAGGCACAAACTGTTGGAGATTGTATCCTAGGTCAATCATTGTATTATGAATATGGTTCTTTATTATGAAAAAGAAGGTGTTTTTCTTACATTATTATATTGTTTGCATGTTTTCTTTATAATAATATTCTTGGATAAATTATTTTATCCTAAATGTCCCTAGTCAATTATTTTTATAGGAACAATGATGAATTAAGACTAATATAATTTTGATTGATAATTATGTGATAATTATATATGAAGATACAAATCAAAATCATAAGTTCCTATTAGAGAATAGGCACTAGATCGAACCGTATGAGATAACTGCATGGATCAAGTTATAAACATATCTTATATATAACCGTGTCACTAAACCCTCGGACCTGAGATCATCATGGCTTCCTACATGGGGAACACTATACTTTGGTATAGTAAAAAATCACCTTTAATCGGGAGATCATAAAGGCTATGATCAGGTATAGTGGAACTAATGTAGAGGAAGATGAATGGTCAAGATGGAATTTGTCTCTCTAATTAATTGAGAGATATATTTGGGCCACTCGATGAGTGAAACTGAGAAATACATGACCATGCTCGAATGGAAGAGTTGCCATTTATTCTATCAGTCTACTAGAAAATTGAGAAAGTGATGGTTGAGTAAAATAAGGATGACATTTCCATGCCTCATATTTGACCTATATATCATGAGACAAAAGGGATGTGATCAAGTTATATGATAGGTTACATCAGATCACCGACCTCATATGATTTGGGTAGTTACAATATCTTGCTAGAGGCCACTTGTAACTTGTGGGTCCAATAGTGTTTAGCCAACTGCCAACATTATATGGGCCTATAGAGTCGCAACAAGAACAGTCCAACTCGAGTAAGAATGTTCAGATTCATTGAATCTAGAATGTGTCTAGATTCAATGAATTTAATATTCAATTTAGGGTGATAGAATTACATATATATATATATATTAAAATTCTAAATATATATATGTATGATATATTATATATTATATTATTTCAAAATATATATATTATTCAAATTAATTCAAATGAATTCGTTTTAAATTTAATTCTATATGATAAATTTAAATTTAAACTAATGTCATAATCTAAATTTGATTTAGATTTGATTTTAAATTTGAATTTAAACTAATAATATAAATTTAATTTATACGATAAATTAAATCTAGATTTGATTTTAGATAAAGATTAGATAGTTAGTTTAAATTTAATCTATTAGATAGATTTAAATTCAAACTAATCTATTTAATTAATATTTGATTTAGTTTAAATTATTCATTTAAATTAAACAAATACAAAATCCTATCTATATATTGATATAGGTTAGGGTACATAATCAATACAATTCGAATCACCCTAAAGAGAGAGCGGTCATACACTCAAAGAGCAAGACTGTACAGACGAATGATGAACAGTGGCTGTACGGATGAACAGCGATGACGTACAGATGTATGGACATTCACAACCAGAGGTGTTAGTACGCCGTTCGAGTTGGACTCACTGTTCGTGTGGATACTGGTAGAGGGAGCTGACCAATTGTGTTAGTTCCTGGGCTCTAACAAAATAAAAAAAATACCAAGGGATGCATTTGAGGTAAATTCTTTTCTACATCTTAATCTAAACAATGTTAACGGATCCATGGAAGGAAATTTCTTGATAGTTTTCCGCTACGTGTATGCTGAAATTCTCAACACAAACCATCCAATACTCCCTCCTCTCCATTTTTTTTTGGGATATCAACTTTCCTTCCATTCTTCTCTTTTTCTATATTTAGTAGCAAGAAAGTTAGTTTTAAGAAGGAGAAAAGAAGAGAGAAAATTCATATTAATGTGTTTGGTTTTCAATAGAAGAGCTATTATTAACTATAAAAGATATTGAGATTTTCAATGAAAGAGCTATAATTATCTACCAAATATATTAAGATAGATTTTTTCTCTTCTTTTCTATTTCTTGAAATCAACTTTCTTTCTATCAAAAATAGCATTTGTTTTCTCAATTTTTCCACCGATTCCTTTGAATTTCTTGCCATTTCTCCTGGACCTATCACTATTTCCTCCATTCCCCACCTCCCTCTCACCTCTTTCTTCCACCAATCTTCAAGGAAAGCTCAAGGCCATGGGTCATTTCAAATCTTTTTTATCAAGAATGTGCATCATCTTCCTTCTACCTACTTCTCTCTATCAATTTTAGTCTACAACATCCATTCCCATCCCATTTCATCTCAAGGCCATGGCTCATTTTGAAGCATTTGGGTGAACTCACGACCATGGAGGAATAGAGCTTGGTGGTGAACTAAAGCAAGCTTGGAGAGAGTATAATGGGCCAGGGACCTCAAATTGGAGCTTGGACTAATTATTCTTTTTTTCTGTCACTTTTCTATTTCAATTCTAAGTTGATTCAGGATAGGGTTCTTGAATTTATTAGTTTAGGATTGATGTAAGATTGGTTAATTATTGATGATACTTGATGGATTGAATTAGAACCATTTAGAATTATGATTGGAGACTTGTATGGATGCTTATCTTATTGATGAGAGACTATGTTATTCATGGCCAAATCTGTACTTTTTCTTGCTTAATTTGACATTGTAGATGTTAATTAGGCGACTTGGTTCGTAACTGATGTATTGGAGTTGTTAGAACTGATGTTGGTCTATGGACTTGAAAGTTTAAACCTCATTATGGATCTCATTGTGCAAGCCATACATACTTGATAAATTATGGTGCGAGCCCCAAGAAATCAATTGTTGAACCTGTGGACAATGTGAATCCAAAGGATCTCTACCTTTGAACCCATAGCCAATACGTGATATGTGCACCCCAAGAACGCCTAACACAAGTTTGGTTAATCCACACGAAACCCTTGAATATGAAAGAACAAGGACCCTAAGTGTTGAGACACCACAAGGATGATCAAGCCTTGATAAGTCAATAAGTTCGATGAAGAACTCAAGAGAAGAATACTCCTCTCAAATATGGAATTTCCAAAAAAATACTTTTTATTCAAATTCTAAAATCTACCCCAAATGATAGAGAAAACAAACTAAAATAGGGTTTTCTTGCCAGCCTAAGGAAGGAAGAATCTAGGAAATTAAAAGCAATTAATGATAGTCTTACAACCTAGGAAATCATAAAAGATCAAAGCATTTATTACATAGAATCCTATTTTGACTAAAAAGCAGAAGGCCTAAAATTCGTCCAAATACATCATTAAATAGCAAATCAGTATATTTGGCTCCAAATCAGCCTAATTAATGCTCCATAAGTCAACCAATATGTGCACTATGGATGAGGCCCCTTATTTAGTAGTAGTTTGGCCTAATAAGCTCTCAATAACTCCATCTTCAACCCATATAATGTTGATCACATCCTCATTAGTTTTCAAGCTAGATTTTTGATGTATTTGCTTAGCCCAAATGTCTTGAATAAGCCCAATCAAAGCCTCTTTCATTCTTTTGGTGCTAGCCTTCATAATTGGCTCAACTGGAACTTGCAATGGATCACTTGAAGAATTAGAGCCAGCTTGTCCACCATGATGAGCCACATCAAATTGTCACAATATTCTTACATATTGGGTGTTTGATAAATTGCCTAAATGAGTTGTCATCTTATGAACTTTGTTGAGCATCCAACTCTTGGAAAAGTAATGGTCTTAAATGGTTGTGACAAATTGATCATGATAATTGTCCAAACTAAATACATTAATTGAGCCCAAATTGAATTTTCTCCAAGTTGTGTTAAGTCATCACTCTCATTCCATTGTATTTTTCATATCATTTCATCTCACATTTGCATAATTATCTTTATTTAAGTGTTAGCTTTAATGTTAGTTGGAATTAGTTAATGTTTGCCTTACTTCTCATTTACCTTTTCAAATCATAAGCCCCCCAAACTTGTAATTAGGAAGTTTATCTTTAGGATAAGAACACTTGCATTGCATTTTTATCTATATAGTATTTAGTTATTGCATTAATCGACTAATACTTTAGTTAGTAATTTAGTTCATTTTAATTTTCATTTTTAGCTCATTTTAATTGTGCATTTTAGTTATTAATTGTGCCCAATTCTAGTGATATCATTCCCATTCATTTTCATCCACTAGCATTAACATTTATCAGCTTACCATACATTTTTTGTTCACTCAATCACACTTTCTTGATTGATTTTGGTCATTTAATTTTTGAATACATATTTAGTTCATTTCATTGTGCATTATAGATTGCATTTAGTCCAGTACATAGTAAGCAATTTTGGATTTAGACTAGTACATACCATCCATGCACACACTTTTATACATACATCCACACCTCTTTACATACTATTTTTTGTCTCTTTTAGTTAGTTTAGTTTTAATATGTTTATTTTGCATTTTAGTTGCATTAGCATCATTTTACTCTAGTTTTTGGATGCTTATTCATAAAAAAAAACATCATAATCATACATAATTCCATATATAACCCACACTTTTCTCAACAAAATCCGTACATTTTCTATACTCACACACACTTGTCCATATTATCCATACATTCACATACATACTTGCACACTTTTAATTATATTTTAATTTTTAATTAGTTTGCATCTTACTTTCTTAATTGCTTAAATTTCTCTCCCAAGTAGGATATAATTTAGTTACTCCGGTATAAAACGATATAAGTTTGTGCCCTATATTACATTATTTCTTTAAACCTAATTTTTAATTGAAATTCCATACGGCAAGGTCTTTCAGCCTTACCCAAGATGCTAGGTGTCCCTTTGAGTGTCATAGAGAGGAAGATACCCTTCACAGTCTTGGTGACTGTCACATTGCTAAAGACACTTGGAGTCTTGTTAATACTAATGTTTTAGAAGTTTCTTTTATGGTAATTTGCAAGTATGGCTTAATTGGAACTCCAACCACAAAGTGGGGAAAAGGTTCATGAGACATTGACCATGGTAAAAAATCTTTGGTCATATGTGCTTGCTGTTATGGACCACCTGGTGCAAAGGTGCTCCTGAGGGTGTTCTCACTAAACTAGTGGAGATTATGAACAAATGCCTTTTTAAAACACATGAAGATATTAATCACTCTAAACTAGTGCAACAAGTGCTACAGATGATAGATAGCCGTTATACTGATTAGTAACACCACCCACAGAAATGCTCAAAGTGGATGTGGTTGGCTTGATTGATGCATAACAACATGCAACTCAAAAGGAAAGTAGACCATTGGCTTTCAATTAATGTTATCAGAACCGGACGAGATATTATTAAATTGGACAAGACATTAGTTCAAGGTTCAATGGTTTAACCGGATTTAACCGGGGTTGGACCGTAATAATTAAAATAATATATTTAAAACAAATAATACAAGTTTAAACAAATTTTATGATTTAATTAAAGTCTCAAACCAAATAATGTTAAATTATCAATCTATTATTCACCATAAACAAATTATTAATCAGTTTCATAACTCAATATTTAAATTTAAATAAATTAATATTCATCCATAATTACATTTTTTAGTTCAACATAATAAATTAATAATCCATTATTGCATTATTTATTAAGTAATTATATAATTTTTAATAATTATATGTCATAATAATGCTTATATAATATTATAATATAAAAAATATTTTGTACTAAAAATGATCATATTTTATCTTTAAAACTAAAAAAATGTTTCAAAACAATAATATGAGATCAGTTTAAACCGGTTTATGACTGATCATAAATTGGTTTCACTGGTTTTTGATTGGTTTTCACCGGTTCTAAGTTATCCCGATTCTCTTCCTTAATCAGACCAGACTAGGCACCAGTTTCTGATTTAACCAGTCAAATTGGCCGGTCCAATCCGATTCTAGCAACACCACTTTCAACAAAGCTTGGGTTTCATGTCAAACACAGCAGCTGAAATTATGGCTATAAGAACGGGTTTGAAGATTTGCAAAAGGATGGGCTTCAAAAAACTCCATCACACAAACTCTTTAGAAGCTAAGAACCTCATTACTTGTGATTGTGGGATGTCTCACCTATGGAAAGAAGAAATTCAAGAGGTTAGATCCATTACCTTTGATACTTGGGACGTGGAGCTGAAACATTGCGACTAAAATGCCATTAGATGTGCTGACTAGTTAGAGGGAATGCACATGTTGTGCAAGATTCTACATGCTGACATATTAGGCTGCCATTAGCCTGCTTTGTTTTGGGCTTTGGCCATTCTTCAAGAAGTTGTCTTGCCTTTTAATTAAAAAAAAAAAAGGGAAGAAGAAGAAGACTCGCTTTCAAACAGAAATCATTTAAGTTTGATGGACTAACCGTTGGGACTTTTTTTTTTTCCATCTTTCTGGACTTCTTAATAATTTTTTGAAGATATGTTGTAAAACTTACGAATATTATTTCTTTGTATTAATATACATAATTTATTTTTCATAAAAAAAATAATATACATAATTTATTTTATATAAAAATTATTTTACTTTGTTCTAATTTTAAATTATAATAATATGTGACCAAAATGTCTTTCATTTATTTTTTTTAACATTTAAAAAAATTAAAATTTAGGATAATAAAAGATATTTTTATAAGATAAATTACACATATCCTTTTTAGTTTCACTGAAATTACATAAACTTCTTTTCTATTTCAAAACTAACGCACATCTTATCTAAATTTTTTTAAATTGTATGTAAATCCATTCTATTTTCATAATATTCATAAATTCTTACTGAAATGAAAGATTTATTCCTTAGATTCTGTTAGAATTATATAGACCTACTCTTTTTCTTTTTCTTTCCAATATAGTCTTGTCTTCAATTTTAAAATAAACACATATTTCTGTTAAAAATAAAATAAAAGTATTTATAATTTCATAAAAATTCACGGGAGATATTTGTAATTCCTTATCTATTTTTTAGCAAGGTTTATACTTTTTGAAAATCAAAGAAATACTTGTAAATTAGTAAAAATCAAGAGATATATATATTTTGAGAACTCAAGAGATATTTTTAGAAGACTCAAGTATAAGTTAACATAAAAAAACAAATTTACATAAATTAAATGAAACTCAAGGAATGTCAATATAATTTATTTTATAAAAAAAGTAAAATTAAAATAAAGAGTGAAATAATTTTTTCCAAAGAATATATATATACATTTATTTGAGAGATTTTCATTTAGTTTACCCAAATTAATAACATGAACAAAAAAAATTAAAAAAGGCTCAAATCACCCATGCTATTGTTTGATGTTGTCATACCCAATTTTTAATTGAAATAAAAATAGAGTTGCCACCAAAATTTTGAGGAAAAATTCTGAAAAACCTAAAAATATAGGAAAAAATGGTCTATGAATAATATAATTAGATTCGAAAGTCGGTTGTATGTAGGGAAAGCGTTAGACATCTTATGCCACTTGTTCAAGAGAACGGTTACCCTAAATTCATTGTGCTATAATAATAAGGTCTTAATTATTATTTTAATTATCCTTGTTGATTATATGTGATTATCTAACCAAAAAGAGGAAAAATATTATATTTTCATAAAGGGGGACTTGACCAAGAATTTGAGTCTAGGGCCTACGTACCCTTAAAAGGGATCAAAGTTCACGTAGTTTCGGAATAGAAAAACTTGTCTATTGGTTTGTGTCTTTTAAATAAAAGTTTTGTGATTGGTTGGTGTCTTTTAATGTTATAAAAAAGGTGAGTTATTCTTTATTATTTTATTTTATTATTATTTTTAAAAGAGGAGACTTTGTTTTTTTATCTTATTTAAAAATATTATTTTTAAAACAATTTTAGATTTAAAAACTGAAAAATACTTTTTGAAATATTATTATTATGGGTTGCTAAAAAATAGCATGAGTATCTATGGTGACAATAAGTACTACTCATGGCCCCTTAAATAATATTTTAAATATACACAAAAATAATTGATTTCTCTTATGGCGAACAATCAAAACAATTAGAAAAGGAAGAATTTTGAAGTACAAGAGAGAATTTTTTTTAAAAAAATATTATTAATATTAATTTGAGATTTTTTGAAATTTTAAAATATATGAGTAATTATAGCAAAAATTGGTATTGCTCATAGTCTCTTAGTTAACACCATAAGTATCCATGGAGATAATTAGTATCCCTCATGAGAAAATAAAAATAGAAGAGTGAGAACCATTGACTAATTTTAAGGCATGACAAATAAAAATACAGACAATTATAAGATACAAACATGACTAAGTCATACTAACGTCATCATAAGGCAACAACACGTGACCAACCCCATATAGTATGAGAAGGTATGCCATGTTCAACTTATACAAAAAAAGCGAGCATAACCAAAAAAAAAATGAATAATGATTTTACCATTAAAGCACCTCATCCCAAAATGAATTCACACTTCACAGATGCAAGAAAGTGGATGCCTTAAGATTCATTTAAGAGATAATATCTTGATCTCCTAATCTTTTTTAATATTATTGAATTTCATCCAAGAGATATTTATTACTATTGATTTATTTCCCCTTTGTATTATTTCTATATTTTTTCAAATCCTATGAATAGCGAAGTTAGTAAAATCTTAGAAGATAATCTCTTGATTTCTTTTATTCTATTTTTGTTTTTATATATTTTTGTCAAAAGATGATCTTCAATTTTTGCTCTATAATCTTTAAAGATAGCCCAAGAATATTTCATATTTTAATTTCTTCCATTTTTAAATCTTCTAGAATATTATAGATTTATTTTACTATTTTTCCTGTGAATGATAATAAAAATATTTTCTTTTATATATTTATTATTTTTTTACTAAATGGGCTAGATAAAATATGGTGTTCACAATTGTTCCTCTTTACTTGTTTACTTAGGTGAAGACAAAAAATATAATTTTGAGATTTTATCTAAGGAACAAGTAAAGAAAAAAACATGTATTTTGTGAGGCCAACCGTGCAATGCAAAAAGGGTGACTTAATCTATTCTAGCAACATTAGATTAGACAGCTGACCTAACCTTGGGAGAATTAAGACTGTTCTAAATGTAATGAAGCGACTAGATTGCCCCTGGCCTGATTAGGTTACTATGATTCACCTTGCATGGAATCATTAGATATTGGACACCAAGTCATTCATCATATACACTTTTCAATAAGGATTCTATGATTATCTGATATGTGGTTGACAGAAATAGCTAACCAAGGACAATGAAGGTTTTGAAATAAAGTATTTCCATTGGCCATGTATGAACTATGCTTCAATTACCATTCTATTGATCTTCAAGAGTCATTTTATTTGTTATTTGAGATTGATTCTATTCGATCAGACCCAAATTTAGAATTTCCCATCACTTTACCTAGTACATGAGTCCTCAACATTACTAAGCAATTTCTAGTATCTCCAGTACGCATAAATAAATTAGGAACTCAGTATCTTATTTATATGTCTTTGATAGTTTTAGAATTAGGTATTAAGAATAGGATAATGCATACCCATCTAGAGTGACATATAATTTGAGATTTGTCTAGACCCATACTTTGTTGCAATGGAATCATCAGGAAGTCTCTTAGTTTCCCCGCACATTTTGTGCTTCACTTTTATGGGTGACATTTTTAATTTCTTAGGCCGTTATGTGCTCTTTTGATGCAAAGATCAAACATTGGTGATGTAGACTCTTGTTAGTTAGGCTGACTTCCTAAGAGGGGGGTGAATTGGAAAGTTTGAAATTTTCTGCACAAAGTGAAAACAATGAAAAAAGCTAGGTATGACAGAAAAACAGAGTATAAAGCAGTAAGATAAAAGAGTAGTGATAGAGAAAAGAAAAACTCTTATATTTATCCTGGTTCGGTCTTTCCTCTTGACCTGCGTCCAGTCCCCAAGACACCTATTGAGATTTTCCACTATTCAGCAAGAATTTAACGGGCTTCTTGCAAATTCCACAGTACAATGTCAGTGCTCTGTTTTCTAAAGCTCACTCAATCACTTTCTGCACTTTTACAAATTCTTTACAATCCCTTGTGATATCTCTTCACAAGAAAATCTATCTTCCAGATGAAGATTAGATTGTTTACAAAGATGAAACTCTCTTGAATAGAGTGAATATGACAGTTAAAGTACAAGTATTGACGTAAGAGGGTAAAAGTCTTTGAGTAGAAAATTTGATAGAGTTTCAGTATATACAAAGTTTGATTTGTTACCCACAACTTCAAATAATGTTATATTTATAGATTAAGGTCTCAAATGTCCGTTAGAGACAAAATCTATCAGTTGGAGAAGTTATCCAACGGTTACTCTGAAAAACTATCCGCTAACCAACCGCATTTAATGCTTCTGACATACTGAAAATCTAATTTTGGTTGGTCAACAGACGAATTTTGAAGGAATCGAAGGTTAAAGCTTCCAACGCTGAAATACTAAAGTTCGTCTATTCATGAAGTGAAATTCGAATTTTGAAACATATAAAGTATTTCTATGTTGTGACATACGAATTTCAAGAAGAAAGTTTTTCTATTAAGTGTGAACAGTATTTTCAATTTGCTACAGTGCCCTTGAAATTCAAATTTTGAAACCCCAAAATTCGTCTGTCCGTAGCAGGCTCAACAGCACAATAGTTCATTTACTTTGAAATTTGAATTTTAAAAGAGTGAAGTTTGCCTGTCAGAGAGATCTCTTTTCAAACTTACTTTATCATTCGAATTTATAAACACTGTCATTCGTATGTCAACATTTCATTGTAATAGACTCATAACCTTAGCTTCTGAAATTTGAATTTTTATGTTCAAAGTTCGTCTGTCAGTGAGCAATTTTGAAACTCAACATAATCTTGATTTCAGATGAACTTTGACATTGTTTCAGACAGATTTCTTTGGTTTTCATAAGTTGCATTTTGTCTGAAATTCTAATTTTGAAAACTCAAAGTTCGTCTGTTACTCAACAGCTTCTTTCAGATACTTATGAAAATTCAAATTTTGGAAAATCAAAATTAGTCTGTCAGAGAGACATCTCTTCAGACTTATTCAGTTTTAGCTCGAAATTCGAATTTCCAAAGTCAAAGTTTGAATTTCCAATATGACAGTTCAATGTAAACTTTTCAAACTTCGTCTGTTGGTGGGTATTTTTCAAATATTTCATGATTTAACTTAAAATCAAGTTTTTAAAATATCTTTTCATCAAATCAAAGTCTTTTACCCATATTTAAACATAATTAAACATCCAACAACAAATTTTGCACAGATTTCTCCAAGATTTCTTCATTTGAACTCTTTGTGCACCTTTGATATCTTTTACTCTAAGCTCTTGAGAGTTGATTTGCAATCATCAAAACTTCTTGATTCAACAACTTTCAGTTACTCAAACTTACATAACCCACTGCACAAAGATACTTTTAGCACACTCATAGCTCATACTATACTGTTTGACACGAAAGACAATACTTTTTGGTGAAACCCCCTGGTTACTAAGCACAGCTTAAGCCAATAGAGTGGATTGTATCTATATTTTTATTTTTCACTTATTTCCCTTTTGGGTTTTTCCAACCTGACTCATTTTCCTCAAGATACATTTTTATCGGTCCAGACTAGAAATTTTATGGTAACTCTAATATGCGCATGTAAAATCTCATTCTCTTTTCCTAACTCCTGTAGACTTTCGAGCTGTAGAGATCACCAAAGTGGGCTTTACCTCTCTCAACAAGATCTTTTTCCTTTCACATGGCTAGGAATCGAGCCCTGGACATCATGCTTAAGGGACCCAGCTATCCGCCAACTGTGCCGAACCTTGTTGGGCCTTCTATAGATTTGATTGTGCTTAAATATATTTTGGAGTTCCTAACTTACCTTAGTACACTGAAATCAACTAGAATTTTCAAGCATATAAAGGATCTTCACTTAATTTGACCAGTAGTGACGGTATATCTTTCTAGGCCCTTTATGGGATATGTGTTTTCTTAAAATTTAATTTCAACTCCTCCTTAATCATGTATTATTATGTCCATGCGATGACTAATGAAATTTTTCTAGAAGTATTATTTCGTTCACTTGGCTAAAATATTTCTATCTCCCACAAATCAAATAATGAAGTTCAAAATTTATTTTCTCCTATGACTTATGACTTGACTACCATATCCTTTGAATCTAAGTATATATCCAAGGTGGTGCCCCAGTGGCGAAAATGTCTTGATTGTGTTGAATCAAGAGTTTTGATGATTTTAAACCAACTCTCAAGAGTTTGGATTGAAGATATCAAAGAAGAACAAAGCTGTTTCAAGTGAAGATTTACTGAGCATTTGCTGTTAGATCTCTTGTAGGATCTTTAGTTTTTGGTATAATTAGGTAAAAGATTTTGATTTAAAGAAAAAAATGTTTTCAAACTTTGATTTTGTGTTAAATCTTTTAATATTTGAAAACACCTTTGAACAGACGAAGGTTGAGAGTTTAAACTGAACTGTCAAGTTAGAAATTCGAATTTTGCCTTTGGAAATTCGAATTTCGAGCTAAAACTGAATAAGTCTGAAGAGACTGCTCTCTGTCAGACGAATTTTGGTTGTTCAAAATTCAAATTTTCATCTAGTCTGAAAAGAGGCCTTTTGTAACAGACGAACTTCACACTTTCAAAATTCGAATTTCAAGTAAAATGAAGTTTGTGAAAATCAAAGAAATTCGTCTGAAACTATGATAAAGTGCATCTGAAATCAAAATGAAATTAAGTTTGATAAATGCTCTCTGACAGACGAATTTTGAAGTTCCAACATTCGAATTTTCATATAAGTCTGAAAGATGCTTCTTTACAACAGACGAACTTTGAGTTTTCAAAATTCGAATTTCAAACAAAACAAAACTTGAGAAAATTGAAGAAATTCGTCTGAAACTATGTTAAAGTTCACCTGAGATCAAGAGTGATTTCAGTTTCAAAACTGCTCTCTGACAGACGAACTTTGAGCATTGAAATTCGAATTTCAGAAGCTAAGTTCTTGAGTCTATTGAAATGAAACATTGACATACGAATGATAAGAACTTGCAACATTCGAATGATGAAATGAGTCTGAAAAGAGTTTCTCTGACAGACGAATTTCACCTTTCCAAAATTCGAATTTCGAAGAAAGTTATCTACTGTGTCTCTTTAAACGTTCAATGAACAGACGAATTTTGGGGATCCAAAATTCGAATTTCGAAGGCACTGTAGAAAATTGAAAACACTGTTCATACTTAACCGAAAACTTTCTACTTGAAAATTCGTATGTCACATTGTGAAAATGTTTTGTAAGTTTCAAAATTCGAATTTCACTTTATGAATAGACGAACTTCGTGCTGTAACGTTGGAAGCTTTAATCTTCGGTTCCTTCGAAATTCGTCTGTTGGCCAACCAAAATTCGAATTTCAGTATGTCAGAAACATTAAATGCGGTTGGTAAACGGATAGTTTTTCAGAGTAACCATTGGATAACTTCCCCAACGGATAGATTTAGTCTCTAACAGATATTTGAGACCTAAATCTATAAATACAACATCATTTGAAGTTGTGGGTAACGAATCAAACTTGTATATACCAAATTTCTGCTGAATCTTCTCCTCAAAAGCTTTTACCCTCTTAACTTCAAAACTTGTACTTAAACTTTCATATCCACTCTTTACAAGAGAGTTACTTCATTGTAATCAATCTATTCTTCATCTGGAAGATAGGTTTACTTGTGAGGGGTATTCACAAGGGGATTGGGAAGCACATAGTGAAAGTGCTTGAAGAGTTTGAGAGAGCTCAGAAACAGAGCAAACCTATGTACTGTGGCTTTAGCAAGAAGCCCACTGAAATTCTTGCTGTATAGTGGAGAAATCTCAAGAGGTGTCTTGGGGACTGGATGTAGGTCAAGTGAATAGACTCAACCAGGATAAATCTCTGACTTCATTTCTCCTTATCTTTATTTTTCACCTTACTCTGTTTTACGCATTGCTTTCATTATACTGTGATATCTTCACTTACTTCACTTTGTGCAGAAAAATTTCAAACTTCCCAATTCACCCCCCCTCTTGGGAAGTCAGCCTTGCTAACAGATTGAACTTAGGACTAAATAAGATAAAGACCATAATGATTTTTTTATGTGATATGATGAAATGACTTGACTTCCCTATTTTGTACTAGACACTTGACTCAAACAAACAAGTAAGGATGGCCAAACAAAATATTATGTCAATGAGTTGCCCCTCTTCACTTGATTGCTAAGTGAGAAATGATATTGTATGATATTTGAAACTTAGGAACAAGTGAAGACAGGAACATGTATTTTGTTTGGTCATCAAAGAAAAAAAAAGTAAAAAAAAAAATAGGATATATAGTGCCAGCCGAAACTAGGCTTTGGTGGTAGTGAAGTGCCTGAATTTACAGGGCTTTGGCAAATGCCTGCCATTACAGGGCTTTATAGTCTAGCAATTACTGGGCTTTGATGGTAGCGATGCACCTATCTATGTAGGACTTTGGTGGATACCTATAGTTACAGGGCTTTATGTGCCAGCCGTTACTAGACTTTGATGATAGTGATGTGTCTATCTTTGTAGAACCTTGGTGGATGCCTGCCGTTACAAGACTTTCTAGAGTGTGCCAGCCATTACTGGGCTTTGAGGGTAATGATGTGCCTATCTTTGTAGGACTTTGGTGGATGCCTGCCATTACAAGGTTTTCTAGGGTGTGCCAGCCATTACTGAGCTTTGAGGGTGCATGCCGTTACAGGGTATTAATAAAGGGTGCCAATCGTTATTGGGCTTTGTGGGTGCCTGCCATTACAGGACTTTCAAGGGTGTCTACCATCATAGGGCCTTAAGATGGGTGCCTGCCATTACAAGGCTTTAATAGAGGGTGTCAACTATTACTGGGCTTTGAGTGTTAATATACAATGCATGTGAAATGCATGTTCATTAATCATCTAAAGCTATTTCATGCCTGCCCTAACATGGAGAGGATGATTGGGGAGGCAAATATTATTTGCATGGTATTGTACTTACTATATGAGTCACAATTCCCTATTTTCCCTAATTCAAGTGAAAGTATACGACTTTCTTATTGCTTTTTTTCTTTTTTTTCTTATTATTTTATCATTTGTATTTGATCCTCTTTTAAGAAGCACAAAGAGTGTGGTTGCATTTTGCCCCCATTCAAGTACTGTGTCAAATGTGTCATTTTTATTCCTAAACTCATTCTTCATTGCTGCAGGTGTTACATGTTGTTTCAAAGAAACAAAAGAAAAAAAAATCATAAAGCATATTAATTAGGGTGACATTGCGCCTTATGAGGAAAGCACCTAACCAAAGGCCTCATTGTCTTTCTGTGGAGTGTTACCCAATGTCGTTGATGATGTTTTACAGTCCTTGTGTGGTATCCTCAAAATTTGGGAGATTGAAGAAGATGGAAATGCAGCATAATGGTGAAAACCAAATCAGAACAATTGACACAACTTTGAGAAAGTCAATACAATAAGGAAGGATTAAAGAAAGAGAGAGAAAAAGAAACTAGATATTATTCATATGATGTTTTTATGAAAGTGAATTCCAAAAGGAACAAGATTATTTTAAAGCAACAACTTCAAAGCAAGAAGAAAATATAAGAGAAAGAACAAAGAAAAATCAATTAGAACATTATGATCTAAGCAGCTTGTCCTAAAATGATAAGGGATGAAGGGCATGACTCTTCTTCAACAAAATTTATTTGTCCTTCATGATTGGGAAGAGGGTTATTGATGATGGTTGAATTCTCATTAGTTTTGAGTTGGATATGATTAGCATCAACCAGGTCCAATACATTTTTCTTGAATGTCACACAATGTTCTATGGAGTGTCTTGGAGCACCCATATGATATTCACATATCATGTTGGGATTATACCAAGCTAGAAATGGTAGTAAAACCAGCTTATAGGATTGTGGTCCCAACAATTGAGCTTCCCAAAGTTTGTGATACAGCTCTACATTAGTCATACCAAAATTAGGCCATGGGTGACTATCCCTAGCCTGTGTGTTTCTCTGTCCTCTTACATGTCCTCATTCGTAGAGTACTGATACTGCTGGTATTTGCATAGGGTTCCTCCTATTCAATTGGTAAGAGACAGCTTGCCCATTAGAAGATGACCTCACTAGCTGCACATAATTCACATTTCCTTCCTACTTCATTGTATCATGACCTCTTTGCCTATTACTTTCGACTTAAGAAATAGGGATTTTACCCAAACGAATATATGTATCAATCCTTTCCCCAATTGTCATTAAGTTAGAAAAGTCTTTGACATTAGCCCCCACCATATATTGTTAGTAAGGATTTGGCAATGTGTTGATAAAGTATGAGCAGACTTCATTAGATAACATAGTAGGCTGGACTTGAGAGGCTAACACTCTCCATTTTTTAGCATAGCCCTTGAATGTCTCATTCTTTTTCTTACTCATAGATTTTAGTTGTTCCCTTGTTGGGGCAATATCAAGATTGAACTTATATTGCTTTATAAATATATCAGCGAGATCATTCCACCTACAGATCTTAGAATGATCTAGTTGTAAGTACCAAGTCAACTTATGTCCAGCCAAACTTTCGAAAAAGAAATTCATTAGAAACTTTTCTTCTTTGGACCATACTAATATCTTTATGCAGTAAGACTTCAGATGGTGCATTGGATTACCAGTCCCATCATATTTGTCAAAGTTAGGCAACTTAAAATTTTTTAGGACGGTTATTATTGGAGTCCAACATAGTTCCTGTAAATCCATAGACCCCCACATATTTCCTCCTTGGTGGGCCTTCAGATGATCCTTTACTTCACCAAGCTCCTCTTTTAATTCTCGATCTTGTGTAAGTGTTAGTGAGATTTGGAAGGTATTTGTGTGATCCTCTCTTGGCTGTTCATGAGCTTTCATGGTCTCAGCGTTAGAGTTCTCCTCTACCTGAGGAGATCATTCCTCCTTCTTAGTATCCTTCTGGGGATCTTATCTCCTAGCCTTACCATTATTCAGAATGGCATTCAAAAGCTACATTATTTCACCTAGTTGATTTTCCATAGTTGATACTTGCTCACTCAAAGCAATAGTCTCAGCCTCATCCCTCTGATTTCCATTTGTGCTATCGTTGGCCATGTGCTGGCTTCAGAAGCGAGTATTGTAAGAATGCGTAACGGCCACTTGGTTTGGTTACTTTTCCTTGGGTGCCATGTTGTCTGTGATTATAAAATAATTTTAATTATCTTTTAAGAGTAGTAGTCAAATTTGCACAAGAACCTCTAATCTATTTTAAGAAAGTGATAGAAGTATTGGACCCTTCCCACATTGATGTCTTTTCCTTTTATTAAAAAAAAGCTCTTTTTTTTTTAAGTTTAAATTGCCCCATTTTTTGTGTTTAAGTTGCTTTTTCAAAGTTAATTGATTCATTTCATTTTTGGGCTATAGTGAAAAGCATATAATTTCTGAGGCAAAAGAGCCTTTCATGTTTTCTAAGGGGGAATCTTAATATGTAGTGAACAATTTGTTTAGCTACTTATTTAGTTTTGATAGGCGTGTTTGTCATTTGAAGCATCTATTTGGAGGGGATTCATTCTTTTTTTTTTTTTTGTTCTCTTTGAATGTCCTCAATTTTCATATTAATTTCCCCTGAGGATTATTGTTTCACTTTTACTCTTCCTTTTCTTTTCTACTTTTCAATATTCAAGGGTGCATGAAGAAATAATTGGGCTCTTGACTAGTAGATGGCAGGAGAGCTCTAGTTTTTTTCTTAGACTTGATTAAAATATAACTAGGTAGAACTCTTTTAAATATTTAATCAAATTTTCTTCCCCCCAAATCTTTATTGCAACTTAGAAAAATCGTACCATGCTAATATATTTATCAATATGATTGAAAAGGAAACTAAAACCATTCCATATGGTACTTCCCATGTCCTATGATAGATATATATAAAGAGTAAGATCTATCTCATTGGGTAAGCCCAAGGCTTTTTCTAAAGTGTTCATGATTTTGGGTAGTTCTAATATTCTTGCAGGTCCCTGGATTGCTCTCATCTCATGGATGAAAACCCTATTTATCAAACCTAATCTTATGAGAGCTTAGCCCTTCGTCAATTATATTTAATAAGTAGGTAACTGTTAGCAAGGCTGACTTCCCAAGAGGGGGGTGAATTGGGAAGATTGAAATTTTTCTGCACAAAGTGAAATGGATGAAGATAGCACAGTATAATGTAAACAACGTATAAAACAGAGCAAGCTAAAAAGTGAAGGTAAGGAGAAAAAGACTCAGTGATTTATCCTGGTTCGATCTATCCACTTGACCTACGTCCAGTCCCCAAGACAACTCTTGAGATTTATCTACTATACAACACGAATTTAACGGGCTTCTTGCTAATGCCACAGTACACGAGTATGCTCTGTTTCTTGAGCTCTCTCAAACACTCTAAGCACTTTCACAGTGTGCTTCCCAATCCCCTTGTGATTTTTCCTCACAAGTAAATCTATCTTCTAGATGAAGAGTAGATAGTTTACAAAGATATAACTCTCTTGAATAGAGTAGATATGAAGGTTAAAGTACAAATATTGAAGCTAGAGGGTAAAAGCTCTTGAGAAGAAGTTTTGACAGAAATTCGGTATATACAAGTTAGATTCGTTACCCACAACTTCAAATGATGTTCTATTGATAGTTTAAGGTCTCAAATGTCCGTTAGAGACAAAATCTATCCGTTGGGAAAGTTATTCAACAGTTACTCTAAGAAACTATCCGTTAACCAACCGCATTTAATGCTTCTGACATACTGAAATTCGAATTTTGGTTGGTCAACAGACGAATTTCGAAGGAACCGAAGGTTAAAGCTTTCAACGTTACAGCACGAAGTTCGTCTGTTCATGAAGTGAAATTCGAATTTTGAAACTTACAAAACATTTTCACAATGTGACATACGAATTTTCAAGAAGAAAGTTTTTCGGTTAAGTGTGAATAGTGTTTTCAATTTGCTACAGTGCCCTCGAAATTCGAATTTTGGAAGCCCAAAATTCGTCTGTCCATTGAACGTTCAAAGAGGCACAGTAGATCACTTTCTTCGAAATTCGAATTTTGAAAGGGTGAAATTCGTCTGTCAGAGAGACTCTTTTCAGACTAACTTCATCATTCGAATATTGTAAGTTCTTATCATTCGTATGTCAATGTTTCACTTTAACAGACTCAAGAACTGAGCTTCTAAAATTCGAATATCAATGTTCAAAGTTCGTCTGTCAGATAGCAGTTTTGAAACTTAAATCATTCTTAATCTCAAATGAACTTTAACATTGTTTCAGACGAATTTCTTCCATTTTCATAAGTTGTGATTTGTCTGAAATTCGAATTTTGAAGACTCAAAGTTCGTCTGTTTCAAAAAAGCTCCTTTCAGACTTATATGAAAATTTGAATTTTGGAAAGTTAAAGTTCATCTGTCAGAGAGCATTTTTCAAACTCAATTTCATCTTGATTTTATATGAACTTTTACATTGTTTCATACGAATTTCTTCCATTTTCATAAGTTGTGATTTGTCTGAAATTTGAATTTTAAATATGCGAAGTTCATCTGTCACTAAGAGGCTTCTTTCAGACTTGGATGAAAATTCGAATTTTGAACAACCAAAATTCGTCTGACAGAGAGCCATCTCTTCAGACTTATTCAGTTTTAACTCAAAATTCAAATTTCCTGAAGCAAAGTTCAAATTTCCAACTTGACAGTTAAGTTTAAACTTTCAAACTTCGTCTGTTTGTGGGTGTTTTTCAAATAGAACAAGATTTAACACAAAATCAAGGTTTGAAAACATCTTTTTTCTCAAATCAAAATCTTTTACCCAATCACAACTAAAACTAAAGTTCCTACCAAAGATTTAACAGCAAATGCTCAGAAAATCTTCACTTGAAGCACTTTGATCTCCTTTGATATCTTTAATTCAAGCTGTTGGATGTTAGTTTGGAATTATCAAAACTCTTGATTCAACAGTAACAATTTGAGTAAAATCTTCATAATGACCTAAGGGAACATTAGTATTCCTCAAGGAAACTATTTCAAACTTCCTCTCACCTAGGATGCACACAGACCCGGGTATAGGGCCCAATAAGTGTATGAGGCTATGTTAATGCATAGTGTGTGAGCGGAGCATTCTACTAACTACCCCACTTTTCCCAAAAATAAATAAATAAATAAATAAAACAAACAAATACGTGAGTAAATAGACAAATGATAAAGCACATAAATTAACAAGGACATGCTCAGTTAAATCAATAAAAACAAAGGTAAGGCCTAATTATTGACTAAGCACAATAAATTTAATTGAGCTTGACTCTTCACTTGTCCCTAATGGAGTCGCCAAATTATCACATCCAATTTTTAATTGAAAATAAAAATGGAGTCATTACCAAAATTTTGAGAAAAAATTCTGGAGAACCTTAAGATAGAGGCAATGATGATCTACGAACAATAGAATTAGGTTCAGCAGTCGATTATATATAGGGAAAGTGTTAGGTACCCTACGTCACCCGTTCAAGAGAACGGTTACCCTAAATTCATTGTGCTATAATAATAAGGCCTTAATTATTATCTTAATTATCTTTGTTAATTATATATGATTATCTAACCAAAAAGAGGAAAAATATTATATTTTCATAAAGGGGGACTTGATCTAGAATTTGAGTTTAGGGCCTACATACCCTTAAAAGGGATCAAAGTTCACGTAGTTTCGGAATAGAAAAACTTGTCTATTGGTTTGTGTCTTTTAAATAAAAGTTTTGTGATTGGTTGGTGTCTTTTAATGTTATAAAAAAGGTGAGTTATTCTTTATTATTTTATTTTATTATTTTTTTTAAAAGAGGAGACTTTGTTTTTTTATCATATTTAAAAATATTATTTTTAAAACAATTTTAGATTTAAAAACTGAAAAATACTTTTTGAAATATTATTATTATGGGTTGCTAAAAAATAGCATGAGTATCTATGGTGACAATAAGTACTACTCATGGCCCCTTAAATAATATTTTAAATATACACAAAAATAATTGATTTCTCTTATGGCGAACAATCAAAACAATTAGAAAAGGAAGAATTTTGAAGTACAAGAGAGAATTTTTTTTTAAAAAATATTATTAATATTAATTTGAGATTTTTTGAAATTTTAAAATATATGAGTAACTATAGCAAAAATTGAAATTACTTATAATCTCTTAGTTAACACCATAAGTATCCACGGAGACAATTAGTATCCCTCAAGGAATGAGAAAATAAAAATAGAAGAGTGAGAACCATTGATTAATTTTAAGGCATGACATATAAAAGTACAGACAATTATAAGATACAAATATGACTAAGTCATACTAACGTCATCATAAGGCAACAACACGTGACCGGTCCCATAAATTATGAGAAGGCATGCCATGTTCAACTTATACAAAAAATGCGAGCATAACAAAAAAATGAATAATGATTGTACCATTAAAGCGCCTCATCCCAAAATGAATTCGCACTTCTAAGATGCAAGAAAGTGGATGCCTTAAGACTCAATTCCCATGTTTGAACATGTATACATATATTTACAGAACAAGTAGGAGAATGAATATAAATTAAGAAGGCGCAAATTTACCTATACTTGCACAATATATAAGTTTCCTTCTCGCCTTACTTCTCTCTTTTTCTCTGTCTAGGGACTCAATCTTGCCTACTTTCTATTTGCTCTCTAGGTTTTCTGATTAGCCTTCAGCTCCTTCTTTTCCTCATTTGGCTGTCAGGTCCTCTATTTATAGAGGAGCTCACCATTCATTTTTGTTTAATTTGAAATATTTTAAATTTTGAAGATAAGAATCCTATAGGGATAATATCTTAATCTCCTAATTTTTTTGAAGATTATTGAATCTCATTTAAGATATATTTATTATTATTGATTTATTTCCCCTTTGTATTATTTCTATATTTTTTCAAATCCTATGGATAGTGAAGTTAGTAAAATCTTAAAAGATAATCTCTTGATTTCTTTTATTTTATTTTTATTTTTATATATTTTAGTCACAAGATAATCTTCAAGTTTTGTTCTATAATCTTTAAAGATAACCCAAGAATATTTTATATTTTAATTTCTTGCATTTTTAAATCTTCTAGAATATTATGGATTTATTTTACTATTTTTCCTATGAATCATAATAGAAATATTTTCTTTTATGTATTTATTATTTTTTTACTAAATGGGCCGAACAAAATACGTTGTTCACATATGTGTTGGAATAAAATTCAACATATATGGGGCAACATATGTAAACATTAAAATGTGTATCTATTATATATTCAAACCTAAATAAAGTGGTCTAATTTAGAAATAAAGTTTAAGGTTTGGGGGCATTTTTGTCATGGAATTAATGTGTTGAGGTCATAGTGGAATTTATAATTTGATGAGGGGCCAAATTATAAATAACACAATTTCTGTTTTATCTAAAGGGCTGTGGTCCCCAATTTACACCGTGCATGAAAGCGCTCTCTACCTTCCTCTCTTCATAGAACATATAAGAAATTCACATGATGCATACTTTGGAAGATTACAACACAAAGAATCTAACAACATTTCAACATAATGGATTCAGGTATGCTTTCGATTCAAATTCTCTTATATATATTCTCTAGAATTGTTATGGGATTAAACTATGAATCTGAGGATTTGATTATTGAATTAGAGTGATTTAAACATACTTGAGTAATTAAATCCTTCCATTGGTATCAGAGCCACCCATATCAATTCTTTGGAATAATTATAAGTGTTTAGTGATTGCACGAACTCTGAAGAAATTCTGATTCATAAGTTTTTCTGGTCATCATTTACCAAAAAATGCATTAGTTTGTATTTTATATTTTGAAATGCTTGTCTCTATGAACTAGTTTCATCTTTTATTCGGTAGTGATGATAGATTTGTGAGACTTTGCATCTGGGTTAATAAGTTATGGTTCTAGGTTCATAGTTGCGTTTTCTCCATATTTCATTTAAAAAAGGAATAACAGTGGAGAGAAACAGATCTTCTTCATTATTATTGTAAGGGCATCATTAACAATAGCATCATTTAAAATGAGTTTTTGGCCATTGTTGACCGGCAGTGACCACTAAGGAAGGGTGGATGGTCCATGACTAGCCAAATCCATGGAGGAAGTTTTCCATTGGCCACCGCTAGGATTGCTGTAATATTCTATGGCAACCTGCAGATGATGGCAAAATAAATTGTGGTTGTTTATTATGGCCATCGCCATCATCTCTACCCCTTGCCGATGGCCACAAGTTCCCCATCACCGAAAAAAAGGCATGTATGTTGTCAAGGTTCATTGACAGTTTATATGGTTTTTTCATTATCATGCTTGTTCCCAAAAGTTTCTCACAGGGGGTTCATTTCCTTTTGGCCAAAGGTCTCTCGTTTCAAGTTAAAATCTATGCAACTTTTCAGAATATAATATATATATTCATATAAAGGGGTCAAAAGGACATGGTTTGAATGAGATATCCAGACTAATATAGAGAGGGTAGAGTCCACATGCAGTTGTTTTAATATACATGATGATGTCATATTCTAAGATTAAAACTAATATTAATAATAAAAGAAAATAAACAAAAGATGGTGGCAGACCATTAGACATTTGTGTTGCAATATATATTATATTATATTATATTATAATAAAGCTATATATATTTGGAGATAATTTCAGTATTATTTTTCAGCAATTAAATTCAAATAATTATATAAAGAATTAATTTTCCCCCTAAAATTTTGTCTATTATTCTAAGTGGATTAGTTGACACATGAATGTTACCAAAGTGACCTCTCTTGTGAAGATTTTTCATGAAGAATAATGGATGTTAGTGTATGTGTAATATCATGTGAGTTTTTTAATCAACCTAAAGGAAGGTTAATACTTGGTTGAATTATACATGCATATGTGATAATAAGTATGTGACAATTATAAGGTTTTACATGCGAATAATAATTTGATCCCAAAATTATTTTATTATTTGGCAGTAATTATTGTCAATATTTGATTATTGCTACAAGATCACCACTTGCAATTAATATTATTGTCCGAAGACTTGATATTAATATTGTATCGATATCTTGTCATGGGTTTTAATTTTTTTCAATTTATTGTTGCTAGTTTATTTTTTATTTTTTTATTGTGAGTATGCTTATTGTGTGGTATTCTTTTCTTTTAGCTGTTGTTTCATCTATATTTGCCAATTTGAGTTCTATTCCCATTTCGAATGGGGCCAATTTTAAGGAATGGAAAGAAAACATACAGATTGTGTTGGACTGCATGGATCTAGACCTTGCATTAAGGGTTGAGCAACCCCCTTCTCTTACAGCTGCAAGTTCCCCTAATGAATGGAGGTACTTTGAGAAGTGAGATCGCTCAAATTGCATGAGTCTGATGATCATTAAGTGCGGCAATCTAAAATCCTTTAGGGGTGCGGTGTCTAAAGGGATCACCAATGCTAAAGATTTCGTTGCTAAAATTGAAAAATGTTTTGCAAAAAGCGATAAGGTAGAAACAAGCACACTTTTGCAACACTTGATTTCTATGAAGTATAAAGGCAAAGGAAATATCAGGGAGTATATAATGGAAATGTCTCATATAACTACTAAGCTTAAGGAACTTAAGCTTCAGCTACCTAAAGACTTACTGGTACATCTCATTTTGATCTCTCTCCTTATGCAATATAGTCAATTTAAGGCCAGTTATAACTGCCAAAAGGAGAAGTGGACTCTTAATGAGCTCATTTCTTATCTTATGCAAGAGGAAGAGAGATTGAAGTAAGATAGCACTGAAAGTGCTAATTTAGCAACCACTTCTAAGGGAAAGGGTAAAAAGCGAAAGAAATCTGAGGCTGCTAAGGGTCTGAATCAAAAGAAATTTGTCCAGAACAAAGATTAATGTTTCTTCTGCAAGAAAAATGGACATCAGAAGAAAGATTGTACCAAGTATCACGTGTAGCATGTGAAGAAAGGTATGCCTTTTACTTTGGTTTGTTCTAAGGTTAATTTAGCTTCAGTACTTGGAAACACTTAGTAGTTTGGTTCTGGTACTACTATTCACATAAGTGTTTCTATGCAGGGTTGCCTGAGCTACCAAAAGCCAATTCATGCTGAAAGATGCATTTATGTGGGAGACAGAAAGTCAGTATATGTAGAAGCAATCAATCACTTTAGATTGTTATTAGGAACTAGTCATTATTTGGATTTAATAGATACTTGTGTTGTACCGTCTTTTAAATGAAATTTGATTTTTGTTTCTGTATTAGACAAATTTCATTATTCTTGTTCATTTGGAAACAATAAAGTTGTATTATCTATGTATTCAAGTATTATTGGAACTGGTTCTCTAATACTTTATGATAATTTATACTTACTTGACACAATTGCATCTTATCAAGAAACCTTGCATGCGTCATCAGGTAGTACTAAGCGTAAAATTAATGAGGAAAATTCAGGATCATTATGGCACAAACGATTAGGTCACATTTCTAAACCAAGAATTGAACGATTTGTGTCTAATGGCATTTTAAGTGATATAAACTTTACAGACTTTAATGTTTGTATTGAATGTATCAAAGGAAAACAAACCAAAACTAAGAGAATAGGTGCCTATAGAAGTTCAGATGTTTTAAAATTGATACATACGAACGTTTATAGGCCATTTCCTAAGCCTTCATGAAATGGTCAAAGATACTTTGTATCATTCATAAATGACTACTACATATATGGGTATCTATGCTTAATTCATGAAAAATTAGAGCTCTTAGACATTTTCAAAATCTTTAAGGCTGAAGTTGAGAACCAACTCAACAAGCGAATTAAAAGCATCAAATTTGATCGTAGTGGAGAATACTATGGCAGATACGATGGTTCAAGTGAACAATGTCCAGGGCCATTTGCTAGATTCTTAGAGGAATCGGGAATAGTCCCATAGTACACAATTCCAGGGTCACCTAACATGAATGGTGTAGCTGAGAGACGAAACCGGACTCTTCAGGACATGGTGAGGAGTACGATTAGTCATTCTACCTTGCTATAGTTACTTTGGGGAGAAGCACTTAAGACAACTGTAATATCCCTATTTTTATAGGATAACATAAAATGAATAGAGATGAGAAACGAAGCGAGATGAAAAGGCGATATATAATTGGGCTTTAAAATGAATTAATTTCTTATCTAATTTTCAGAAGATATTATGTTTAGTTCTTAATTGGAATCAATTTTTCATAAGGTCCTTAGCAGAAATTAATTTTTAGAACTTACTCCAAAAGGTATTTAATGTATCACTTGAATGGAAGCTTGTCCCGAGCTGAGCATAATGGTATAAGTATTGCATAGTCAGGAGGATTGGATTGAGAGATAGACCAATTTGAAAGTTAATGTGAATAGTAAAAAAGAAATAACAAAAAAATTGGTCTTGAAGTAAAATTATAAGAAAGTGCCAGAAATAATGGGCAATTACGTTGTTGACTCAACTTAGAGGCAAAATGGTCATTTCTTAAATTAGATGTAAAAAGTAATATTCTGAAAATTTTCTTGAATATTTAAGGCTCAACATTTTAAAATCTATAAGGAATTTGTAAAAATAGGTATATACTGTTTTGCATAGAATAGGCAAAAAAGTTAATTGTCTCGGTTGGAAAGAAAAAGAAGAAAATGATTATTTTGCTCTTGAAAAAGAAAAAGAAGAAAGAAGAAAATAAAAGAAAAAAAATTGAAAGGGTGGAGATAGGCCATGAAGAAAATTTTATGAAATTTTGGAGAAAATTGCACTTAATGGCCCAAAAGTTTTATAAGTTATAGATTTATCCTGGGTCAAGGATATTTTTGTAAATATGAAAAAGTATATTCAAAATGAAGCTCTCAATAAGTTAAGACCAATGGAATATAGTATAAAATTTATTAAGATTAAAATAATTTTCACTGGTTAATTAGGATTTAATATTAATATTTTACCAGATAAAAGTCAGTCTAGACTGCAGGAAAAAGCAGTATTAATTCAAGAATAAATTATGGGCCTCATATTTGGACCAATTGGGATAAGGATATCATGTTAATTTTATATCCCAATATAGTTATAACTAGTATCCCAATAATAGTAAAATATACTTCTAAAGTAGCTTTATTTGTTCATATTGGTTTAAGATGTATCTAGAAAAGTAAATATCCAAATTTTTTGGACCAAAACACCCTCAATTTCGTGCTCCATAAGCTACACATGGGAAAAATTATTATTTAATTATTTATGTTATTTTCTAAAAGAAATCAAGAAATTTCAAGAAGATTTGGTGGCAAATTGTGATTAGATTTCATCCTTTATACATACTCCCTCTCTTGCATGAAATTTGGCCTAAGAAAAGAGAGGACCTACAGCTGAAAAACTGCTAAGAAGAAGGAGAAAACCGTGGGGAACAGAAGGAAGAAGAAATCCAAGGAAAAATCGGTAAAAATTCTATTGCTTGATCCTTAGTGATTTTCTTCAAATTTCAAGTAGTTTACCATAGTTTGTGATGCGTTTCTCCTCTCCTATTAAGCTGCAAATTTCGTTCAAGACATAGGAGTGAGAGACAAAGTGTTTTTCTTGCATGAAACTTGAGAGAAAGTATGAGATTAAGTGAAGGGAACAAGTGTTGGTATGATTTAAAGCAAGTTTTGAAAATTTTCCTTCTTCCCTCTTACACCCCTATTTTGGTCAGTTTAGTATAACGAGAAGGAGTTGGATTTTCAAGGATTTGATGTTAAAAATGGATTCTTTGGATCCAAATTAGTTAAGAACAAGTGTTGGACTCATAAAAACTCTAAGATAAAGTAAATGAGTTTTTAGCATTTAAGGATTCTTTAAGAAGTTGAGCATGGTATTAGATGACTTAGCATTGTTATATGATTATTTCTAGGCTTGGGAAGATGTAAGGAAGTGATTGGAAAATGATCCAAGCAAAAGGGTTCAAGTTTAAAGAAATAATAGTAAAGCCCCAAGGTAGTACTCTTGCCTTGCTTTATGTTTTGCACAATTATGTTTTATGCATGTTTTATGAAATGATTATGTTACCATGTTGTTGCTTTGATTGTTTATTGGATTGGCTGGCTTTTTATGTAATGAGGGCTTTACCCGAGATGTCTTGTTTTTAAATCATTATGCTGCCGAAATTTTTATAACGAACATGGTATTTTTATATATTTTTAATAAATTATGCAATGCTATGAATGTTTTTATGAAATCTAATGGTGTTTAAACATGTGCAAGTTTACTATTGAGATGCCCAATCTCATTCCCCTAAGTTACTAACCATGCTAGGTAATGGAAAGGCTATGAAGGAAAGTAAAAGGAAGGAGAAAAATATGAAGCATGCTTTATCTATTATATTATGATTATGTATAAGTGATGTATTATGATCCTATATGATGTATGGGTACATATGCTAAATGTTATTGAAATATAAAATGATATTAAAGATTTGGGAATGTACAAGAATGTTATGGTAAGGGAATTGAAGCCAAATTATGTTTCCTCTAGTTAGAGGATATGATGTGCTTTATGAGGAAGCAGGTTTTATATCATTTAGCTATATATGAATTAAGTTGTGGTTTTAAAGAAGTATAAGGACTAAAACTAGACAGTTTTTTGGAAACTATAAATTTACTATGAATACTATTTGAGATTTAAGGGATGTATAAAATTTGTATAGTACTCCAAAAATTTAGTGGTTATATGTATGAAAAGAACTATACCTTAGCTTTAATATGCCACTGGTTTAAATGCTTTTGGAGTTATCTAAATGAAGTTATATATATTTCTCCAAAACTATTCCGGTAGAGAATTATCCTAACCCTAAAGGATTTAAAAAGATGCTCTGCTATGTACATATTGAATAAATGTACAAAATAAATATTTATAGAAAATAGACATACAAGGCTTTCAAATGATGTAAAGATAGCATGAAATAGCTTTGTGTATGTTGAGAAATGAATTTTTAAATTAAGGATCAGAAACAGGACAGAAACTGGAAATAGAGGAATGAACAGTAAATTAAAGAAATAAACTGTATAAATTGACTTGATGAAATTCCAGTTTCATATTTTTTTTCATGAAATTCAGAATGTTCTCTAATTTTAGAGACTTGAATCATATTGAAATGATTTTTATGCATTTAGTTATGAATTTCCCAAAATTTACTATGCAATAGTGTGAATAGTGATGGAAATGAAATTTTCAATTTTGAAGTTTTTTGTTGGTTCAAATTCTCAAGAGCCTCGTTAATAATTTCGAATGAGGAAATATTCATAGGAAAAGTATCCAAAGATGAGGTGTGATAACAGCAGCCTATATTCTGAATATGGTGTCAACTAAAGCAACTACTAAAACACCGTATGAGCTTTGGACAAGCTAAAAGCCTAGTCTTAAGCACTTTCACATTTGGGGATGCCCAGCTGAAGTACACCCTCATAGGCCTCAGGAAAAGAAGCTGGACTCCAAAACAATTAGTAGTTACTTTATTGGTTACTCTGAACATTCTAAGGGCTTTAAGTTTTATGATCCCACACCTAAAGACTATATTTGAAATGGAAATTGCACGGTTTTTTGAGGATGTTGAGTTTGAGGGGAGAAATAAGGTTAGAGACGTTACCTTTGAGGAAGAATTGGATTCAATTTTTGAACCAATTCATACTATTGCTTCTAAAAATATATAGGTTTCTATACCTGTTAATGTTCAAGAAGTGAATCCAGAACCTCCACAAGATAATATAGATCAAACTCCTATTCAAGATGAGGTAATTGTTCCTATGGAACAAATTCAGCAACCTACGAAACAAACTCAACAACCAATGCCATTGAGTAGATGCACTAGAGGAAGGAAAAATGCAACGCCAAATGATTTCATTATGTTCCTACAAGAACATGATGGAGAGAATGGTATAGTGGATGATGATCCAATCAATGTCCATCAAGCCATACAAAATCCTAATTCTGAAAAATGGATTGAGGCAATGAATGAAGAGTATAGGTCCAAGCAAGACAATAAAGTTTGGAAACTCGTCCCATTATTAGAAGGTGCAAAACCCATTGGTTGCAATTGGATGCTTAAAACCAAACGGGATACAAATGGTAATGTGGAGAGATATAAGGCTTGTTTTGTAGCAAAGGGCTTTACTCAAAAGGAAGGGATTGACTTATAAAGAGACTTTCTCTCTAGTTTCCTCAAAAGACTCTTTTAAGACAATCATGGCCTTAGTTGCACATTTTGATCTTGAGCTTCATCAGATGGATGTTAAAATAGCATTTCTCAATGGTGACATTGATGAAACAATTTATATGGTGCAGCCAAAAAACTGTGTCAGGAGACCCAAAGAAGATGGTTTGCAAATTGAGAAAATCCATCTATGGACTCACACAAACCTCCCGACAGTGGTACCATAAATTTCATCAAGTGATTATCACATTTGGTTTTGAGGTAAACCTTGTTAATAATTGTGTGTATTGAAAGTTCAGTAGGAGTAAGTTCATATTTCTAGTTTTGTATGTGGATGACATATTGCTTGCCGCTAATGATATAGGCATACTGAATGAAACCATGAGATTTCTATCAAAGAATTTTGAGATGAAATATCTTGGTGAAGCCTCCTTTGTATTAGAAATCCAGATACATCGAGATCACACTCGAGGTATTTTTGGATTATCACAAAGGAATTATATCAATAAAGTTCTAAAAAGGTTTGGCATGTAGGATTGCAAACCAAGTAATACCCCTGTTGCTAAAGGTGACAAGTTCAACCTCAACCAGTGTCCTAAAAATCACCTTGAAATTGAAGAAATGCAAAAGATTCCCTATGCATCAACTGTTGGGAGCCTAATTGTTGAAACAAGAGTTTTGATGATTCCAAACCAACATTCAAGAGCTTGGATTAAAGATATCAGAGGAGAGCAAAGCCGTTTCAAGTGAAGATTTTCTGAGTACTTGCTGTTAGATCTTTTGTAGGATCCTTAGTTTTTGTCATGACTGGGTAAAAGATTTTGATTTGAAGAAAAGAAGTTTTCAAACTTTGATTTTATGTTAAATCTTCAAATATTTGAAAAACACCCACAAACAGACGATGGTTGAAAGTTTAAGCTAAACTGTCAAGTTGGAAATTCGAACTTTGCCTTTGGAAATTTGAATTTCGAGCTAAAACTGAATAAGTCTGAAGAGATGGCTCTCTGTCAGATGAATTTTGGTTGTTCAAAATTCAAATTTTCATCTAGTCTGAAAAGAGGCCTTTTGCTAACAGACGAACTTCACACTTTCAAAATTCGAATTTCAAGTAAAATGAAGTTTGTAAAAACCAAAGAAATTCGTCTGAAACTATGATAAAGTGCATCTGAAATCAAAATGAAATTGAGTTTGATAAATGCTCTCTGACAGACGAATTTTGAACTTCCAACATTCAAATTTTCATATAAGTCTGAAAGATGCTTCTTTGCAACAGACGAACTTTGAGTCTTCAAAATTCAAATTTCAAACAAAACAAAACTTGAGAAAATGGAAGAAATTCATCTGAAACTATGTTAAAGTTCACCTAAGATCAAGAGTGATTTACTGCTCTCTGACAGACGAACTTTGAACATTGAAATTCAAATTTCAGAAGCTAAGTTCTTGAGTCTATTGAAATGAAACATTGACATACGAATGATAAGAACTTGCAACATTCGAATGATGAAATTGGTCTGAAAAGAGTTTCTCTGACAGACGAATTTCACCCTTTTAAAATTCAAATTTTGAAGAAAGTAACCTACTGTGTCCCTTTAAACGTTCAATGGACATTCGAATTTTGGGGATCCAAAATTCAAATTTCGAAGGCACTGTAGAAAATTGAAAACACTGTTCACACTTAACCAAAAAACTTTCTTCCTGAAAATTCGTATGTCACTTTGTGAAAATGTTTTGTAAGTTTCAAAATTCGAATTTCACTTCATGAACAGACGAACTTCGTGCTGTAATGTTGGAAGCTTTAATCTTCGGTTCCTTTGAAATTCGTCTGTTGGCCAACCAAAATTCGAATTTCAGTATGTCAGAAACATTAAATGCGGTTTGTAAACGGATAGTTTTTCAGTGTAATCGTTGAATAACTTCCCCAACGGATAGATTTAGTCTCTAACGGATATATGAGACCTAAATCTATAAATACAACATCATTTGAAGTTGTGGATAATGAATCAAACTTGTATATACCGAATTTCTGCTGAATCTTCTTCTCAAAAGCTTTTACCCTCTTAACTTCTAAACTTGTACTTAAACTTTCATATTCACTCCTTACAAGAGAGTTATTTCATTGTAATCAATCTATTCTTCATCTGGGAGATAGATTTACTTGTGAGGGGTATTCACAAGGGGATTGGGAAGCACATTGTGAAAGTGCTTAGAGTGTTTGAGAGAGCTCCAGAAACAGAGCATACTCATGTACTGCGGCTTTAGCAAGAAGCCCACTAAAATTCTTGCTGTATAGTGGATAAATCTCAAGAGGTGTCTTGGGGACTGGATGTAGGTCAAGTGAATAGACCGAACCAGGATAAATCACTGACTTCTCTTCTCCTTATCTTTACTTTTCACCTTGCTCTGTTTTACGCATTGTTTTCATTATACTGTGATATCTTCACTTACTTCACTTTGTGCAAAAAAATTTCAAACTTCCCAATTCACCCCCCTCTTGGGAAGTCAGCCCTGCTAACACTAATGTATGCTCAGGTTTGTACATATCCAGATATTACGTATATTATTGGTATGCTAGGCAGATATGTAAGTAATCTAGAAATGGATCATTGGATAGCAGCCAAACGGGTTATGCGCTATTTGAAAAGAATGAGGGATTACATGCTCAAATACCATAGATCAAATCAGTTAGAGCTCATAGGGTATTTTGATTCTGACTACAATGGATGTCAAGATAGTAGGAAATCCACTTCAAGCTACATTTTTTTGTTAGCTGGTGGAGCTATTTCATGGAAGAGTGCTAAACAAACACTTGTAGCTTCTTCTACCATGAAAGTAGAATTTGTAGAGTTATGAGACATCCAATTAGCGAATATGGTTGCGGAACTTTGTCACTAGGCTACGCATTCTAGGAAGTATAGAAAGATCACTGAAGTTATATTGTGACAATAGGTCTGCAGTTTTATATTCCAACAACAACAGGAGTTCATCTAAGTAAAAGCACATAGACATCAAGTTCCTAGTAATGAAAGAAAGAATGTAGATTGGACTTATATCCATTGAACACATTAGGATACATTCCATGATAATAAATCAGCTTACAAAAGGATTACTACCCATGGTCTTTCATGAGCATACTGCTTATATGGGTGTTATTATGTTTGGGGAAACCTCAATATAATGGGAGTATATAGTGTTCAATGTAATATTCTTATGTACTAAAGTGTATTTTTTGATCAGAAATAAAGTTATTCAGTATTCAGTTATTGTGTTTCACTTTATCACATTATATTATGGTAATGATCTTACTAAAGTAAGGAGGCCTAGTTGGAAAATAGATATGTATAGATCACATTACATGTAATTTTCCATGTTACACATCTATGTTGGATTTATGTCATTTGTTTGTATTGGTATATGTGATCATTGTTGGGTTTAGTCATGATACAATATTGCGAAAGCCTCTTGGATCCTATATTAATGCAATCAATAGACCAGATTGTTTATACGCTTTGTATATAATGGCAAAATTTTGAGCTCTTAAGGATAAGCACATTTGTAAAGGTTTACATATATGGCTCAATGGGAAATTGTTGGAATAAAATTCAACATATAGGTGGCCACACATGTAAGCATTAAAATGCGTAGCCATTATTTATTCAAACCTAAATAAAGTGGTCTAATTTAGAAATAAAGTTTAAGGTTTGGGGGTGTTTGTATAATGGGATTAATGTGTTGAGGCCATAGTGGAATTTATAATTTGATGAAGGGCCAAATTATAAATAACACAATTTTTGTTTTATTTAAAGGGTTATGGTCCCCAAATTACATCGTGCATAAAAACGCTCTCTGCCTTCCTTCAGAGAACATATAGGAAATTCATATAGTGGATAATTTGGAAGACTGCAACCCGAAGAATCTAACAACATTTCAACATAATGGATTCAGGTATGCTTCTGATTCAAATTCTCTTATATATATTCTTTAGAACTGTTATGGGATTAAACTATGAATATGAGGATTTGATTGTTGAATTAGAAACATACTTGAGTAATTAAATCCTTCATGATGTTCGAGTTAGCTAATGAGGATCGTTCCTTGTATTATGTTTGATGTGGAAGCATTTCACATTTCAAATTTGTCACAAAGTGTTGGAGTATATTTTTGGTACCCCTGATGAATTAATTGGGACTTAATTGGGACTGATGCCCATACCACCCAACTCATGTTAATATTAATCAAATGGATTTAGAACCTGTTTGGTTGTCAGTTACTCAAGAATAAGTTTTAGTAGCATTGATTCTGAAATGTAGTTGTAATAAAAGTTAGTTTTTGACTAATGTGTTTATATTTGAATGATCTATTTAAAAAGTAAAAGTGATTATATTTAGATGATTTAAATCAAAAGTAGTTATATATTGATGTATAGTTTTTCCCAACTTTTAATAGATAAATTTCTTTTGTCCAATACCTATTTAATAAATATATATATGTGTGTATGTTTGTCTAAAAAAATAAAAGTTCCAAAATTAAAATATTAAAAATAAGATTGATAATATTACATAACTAATTATACTGCATAGATTGTACAATCTGATCTTATTTAATAATTATTCTATTTTATTTTATTTAATAATTCTCAATGTGATTATGTGTCATTTGTGATTTAATTATGATTAAAGAAATGATTAAGAATTGATCTATATATGGATAAAATTATCAAAGAGCTTTGAAAATTTATTTCCTAATATTTTATTTTCCTTACTTTTGTCATTTTGTCTCATAATTTTCCTCCACATTGACCTTAAATTTCATCCCACGATTAATTTAATGTCTTTGGATCAAAATTTAATCTAATTTATGTCGCATTTTGTTTAATTGAAAATATAATCTATTTGATGTAATATTTTCTTATTGATCATCATCCATGGAGATTGAAATTTTGAAAGGACACTTTAGTTATTAGATTTGAGAAATTTTACGAAAATTTTATTTTCTCAACTTTCTAATTTTTCCTCATTTTTATTTATCCATTTGTATCTATTTTTATTTTTATTGTTCTACCTCTCACCAACTTGCACCATTTTTTGCCAACCAAACATGGCCTTACCTTTTTTCTCTCCTCCTTCCATTTTCTTTCTCTCTCTCACTTTCGTCTTCCACCATTAATCTCAAGTAGAGAACTCCAGTGATGATATACCAACAAGGACAACTTAGTTTCTGCCAATGGAGAAGCACCCATGGAGTTGGTTCGGACTCAACGGAGTTTATGGGGAAAACCACAGCTCCAACATGATGACGATCGGACATCCAAACACGTGAAGAAATGTGGAAAACTTGGTTTTGGGTTATAAGTGATTTTAGAACAAGAAACCAAACAGGCACTTAACCAATTACATTTGAATTGAATGAAAAGAAACTCAATACTATTAAAACAAAGTCTTGAATTCTAGTTTTATATAGGGAAAAGGTTTTGTTATGGGAGGTAAAACTCGCTTAAATAATCTGTGTGTCGAAGAGTCTTCAACTGTTGACTAGGGATTTCTTTAGTACTAAAAAATGTATATACTAAAATAAAAGTCAAATTAATTTTAACTTAATTTAATAAAAGTATGTCATGTTGACACTTAAAACTAGCACATCTCCCGTACAATGCATAGGGGATTTGCTTTTTTTTTTTTTTGGGAAATAAAAAAGTTTAGATGAGTTGGATTTTTGGAACTCATTAGGATTAGAGCATGTCTCATGACTTAAAGAGCATTTATAGAGATATTTATATATTATCTACCAATAAGATATTTATATCAATAATGAAATTCAAAACAATACCCATATCAGGATTTAAAAGTTTTGTTGATAAATTAAAAAGAACGAAAGTTAGTAAGAGTTCAAAAGTTTTGTTTTTTTGATGAGCCACAAAAGAAGGATTAGGAAATTTAAAAATAAAAAGGAAGGACAAAATCACAAATTCTAAAATAGTGGAATAAAATACATACATACATATATATATATCAGACACATAGTGATTAGATTTGAGAAAATTATTACATTTTTAGAATGATTAATCCAAGGCTTATCATTCTTCAAGCAAACAAATATGGGAAATATAGTTCCAAGCATAAATTATTTATGAGGATTTATATCTTAAATAATTTAGATCAAAAGATTTGAAATATTGTAATTATTTTTAAAAATGAAAGTCATTATTATCTTTTTCTATATTTATTATTATTTTTAAATTGTTAATATTGAATTTTAGAAGTGTATTGATAATTTTTTTTAAAACTTCACATGCAACCATTGTTTTCAAAATAAGATTAGTCATTAAATTGATTAAGACATTAGTCAAAGGTTTATTGATTCAACTATGGTAAAACTGTTATTGAACTAATAGTAATAAAATTAATATATTTTTAATTTTATATGTTATGTATTATTTAGTAAAATTCAGAAAAAAAAAATCCTATTAGTAATAAGTTTCATAACTTAATATTCAATATAAATAAGTTAATATTTATTTATAATCATATTTTAAATTCAAAATACTCAACTAATACATTATCATATTATTTGTTAATTAAATAATGCTATGTAAGTATATAAGTATATAATACTTTATAATATCATAATATAGAAAGAAAAAATCTATAAAAAAAAATAATGCTATTTTGTACTAAAGTGAAGTTGATGCTATTTTATTTTAAAAATTTAGAAAATTTTAAAAATTCAAAAGAAAAAAAATGACTTGTTCTCATTAGTTTTTGACAGATTTTGATCAATTCTCCATTTTTTTACCATATTTAACCAGTTTGGTCATTTTTACCCTTTTTTTTTTAAGACAAGTTCTATAATTTTACAAATTGATTTAGCACTAGTTCACCAGTTTTAATCAATCTGGTATAGTTCTGACAACAATGGATAAAATTTATGGTTCCCAGATTTAGACTAAAAAAAACCATGTCCTCAAGAATAAATATAATTTTTACTATATTAAGAATAAACCTCGCTTGCAGTATAATTCAGGCAGGAAGTTTGAGTGTGAGCAACTCACTTGCATCGGAAGCTGCAACTCGCTTGGGTAAGGTGATGGTAGTTGGACAAGCGTAGCTGTACATGCAAATATTCACATCTATTTTCTCTGCTTTAATTAAGTATCAGGCGCCTACAGCTACATTTGAACTTCTTATTATCTTTGCAGGGTTTAAGGTCTTTGATAATTCTGTGAAATATTTTATATTAGGAGTATGGAATGCTTTGGGAAGTTCATGGAGAGGGGGCACTGATTTATTTAAAAGGTTTTACTAATTGTTTTATAAAACATTTGAGTTGCACTCATTTGAGTGCACAAACGTAGCCTAGTCAATGGTTTTATATTCTTTGCTGATTTCAATAGGCAAAAGCAAACTTTATGTCAATGCTTTTGTTTAGTCATAATTTAAATTTGTGGAGTACATATTTCCGTCAGTGTTTTATGAGTAAAAAGTGACAAGAACAAGCATTTTTTTTTTGGTATAAACTAGAACAACGAGTTTAATCGTGCTTTGTAGTTGCCTTCAAAGCCATATAATAAAAACAGCAAGCTTGAAACTTGGCCCGGTAGGAATGGACTATATTAAGAGAAATGAAAAGAGAGAAGAAAATAAAGAGCATGATTCTATCAAAAGACTATTTTTTATTCATAGAAAGTTTAAATGATGTATACCAAATATATTTTATAAAGATTTTTCTCTCATTCTCTCTTTCATGAAACTCTGTACCAAATCCATTCTAATTCCAAATGTTGTTAGTCCCATCAATCTTTAATTGTCAAGTCAAAAACATATTCTATCTCACAATTCTTACAGAGAATGCTATTGATTGAATATTACTAAATTATGGAATGTTATTGCTATTACCAAAGATTACATTACATATCAGAAAAGTCCTAGTGGGGTAACCATTTCTAGGCCTCTCGACAAAGGAGATGATGCGCGGACTACAATGGCTGGGAGGGAAAAAAGTTGATATCAAGTTTCACTCATCACTCTGGCCTTAATTTGCTCATAAGTATATTCATGTATTGCATCCACTCTTAAGTCGACATCTAATTTATAAAATATAGGTAAAAATGAATTAATAATAAAAGAGATATATAAGCATCTTAAGTAAATTTTCCTTATAAGGTGCTTATGTTCTTCATGATTGGCTTGCTTTTGTTTTTGGATCCTTGCAGCCTGACGCAATTACTGATATGGTTATTAAATTGGATTTCTGCGATGATTTTAAGTGGAAAATGAGCAGTTGCACAATGCTAGAATGGGATGGGAGTAGTTGCTTATGTTGCTGACAGTATAAGGCAGCAAGAAACATCATTTTTAACCCGAGATATGGTCAATTTTGGGTGCTAACTTGTCACTAGGGAATGTAAAATCCACAACAATAGAGACGAGGCTTACTGTACTATTTAAGATGGAAATAATCAATATTCTAAGGTTGATTAATATCGTTACAATAATTTATATCAAGTTGAGCTCAGAATAATTGCTGGTGCAAACAAAGATATGATTTATAGGTATTTTACAAAATGATGCAATCCTAGAATAGAGAGAATCAACTTATTTTCTATATATTATGATAGATTCATTCTCTTAAAAAATGGGAGTGCAAAATCCAAAAATATTTTAACTTTTGGACAAGGCTTTAAATTTAAAATTTTTTGACAAAAAAAGAGGGGAAATAATATAGGTCGGCCGAGTACAAAACCCAAATATATTTTAACTTTTAGGCAAGGCCTTAATTTAAAAATTTTGTTAACAAATTTGAGCATATTCTCCAACATGAAGAAGACTCATACATTGTCTAGACCTCTTTTTGTGGCTTTGCTATAGTATTCTGTATTTGAAAAAAGAAATACTACAATAATTATTCTCATGATATATGAATATTTATGCATCAAGCTTTTTTATTTATAAAAAATAGAGTTTATATTTTTTACAAATCTTATTAGATAAGATACTTGATAGAATCATATTTATTTTATATATATATATATTAAATATATATGTCCAAATACATTTTTAAAAGGTAATTCTTTTAAACTAAATTAAACTATTAATTTTCTTCCACATTTACATTAAGCATACAAAAATATAATTTTTTATATTTAAAACTATCCATGCATTGCATGGGGGAGAAAAATTAAATTTTCACTATATTTTGACTTCAACTTTTTAGGATCTAAGTCTTCAAATATAACTAGATATTTTTTTTCTTTTTTCTTTTCTAGGTATAATGTACAAGATAAACAGCACATGAGAAAAAGTACTGTTCAGAAACAAATGATGAAATTTGGAATAACAAGGTTTAATTTCAAAGCTTCAAGCCGGAAAAAAAAAAAAAGATTACCGTGTAAGATGTTGAGAATTAGTTTGCAAAAGATAGCGAAATAATTTCAACAATATATATGTGTACATACTTCATTTATGTAAATGGACACATTTAATTGAAATTAAAATGATGATTGTATGCTGAAGCTTTATATCTCATCTGTTGTCTCAGTGATTTACTACTTTTTGACAAAAAAATGTTTTGAAATGCCATGTTTTGTATCTTACCTCTTCCTTAGCAGGTGATCCGAAACTTGCTGGTGTTGCTCTCACCAATTGGTTCAAGTCTGTCTTTTGTTTTATTGTTTTAGTCAAATAAGTTAGCTACCATTCCGGTTTCAAAGTTCCTAATAAATAGTTTGTATTTTAAAGCAAAACCATGTGCTGGGGAAAATATAATAGCCAAGAAAATGAGAAGAGAATATATCATCAGCTTCTCCAGAAAGGGAAAACATGCTTCCATAATTAAAGCATATAAACAAACCGGAAATCATTTTCATTTTCTTCTTTTTTGGGTAAGAAGCAGATTTATATAGCAATCCATGGATTTGTAAAGACCAACAACTTCGATTTTCTCATCACAATCAATTGCACTTTATCTTTTTGTTAAAAGTGCTGAGAGGAGTCAAATCCTCTATAACTAGACTAAAATCTCAACTAAAGCATCTAAAATCACACTTAGCTGGCCACGGTGATACAAGTTTCAGCTCAGTCTCGCTGGAAAATCATAAGTTTCAATGCTGAATGGGCAGAGATGGCATAAGATCATGTACAAAAACCTTTAAGCTAAACTAATACAATACACCCACACATCAGAACTGATATCTATCGTGTAAGAAGTTTGTATGAAGGCAAATCTTCTAGCCGTGTTATGTCTTCAAGGAGAAGCTCTTTCTCCAGCTGATGACGTGTAGCTTTCATCACTCTCTGTTAGAACATAAAATAGCCGTAGTCACTATAAGAATTGAAAGCTGCTATGCTAAGGAGAAAAATCAACGGTATCTATTATTAATCAACCTCTGTTTAAACAGCGACACTATTATTTCTCCCTGATCGTTATAACCACCAAAATTAACCTGAAAGTATGAAGGCCGGCACAAAAGTTCTCTCTCTTCAATTGCAAGAGTCATTACATCTGCATTAAGATTTGCCTAATTGTACTTTTCAAAGTTGGTAATCATTTTACTTTTTCTTCCCACCCATCATTCTCGACAAACTTCAAAATTGAATCATTAATCACGCTTGAGGTTTTTAAAATCTACACTTGCACCCCTCCTAGTTTCAATCTATACAAAATCTCTCCCCTCAATTAACAGCAAAATTGCTAGCCAAGCCAACATTCCGCAGACACAAAATGTACTTATAGAAACTCGGAACCCAATAGCATAATCAAGTATCAATGCAGCACAAGTGACCGAACGGCCAAGTTAATGCTCATCAAAACTTAGTAAAGGAGGTTAGTATAATGTTGTTAAAACTAGAGGGAGCATGACAGTAGGTCTCAGAAACCTCAGGGAAAGTGAGTGCAATTCATGATTTCAAATCTATGAGCCATTGGCTTTTTCTACTTCAACCAGAAGCATTCAGACCAGAAAATACTTACATTAAAATCCATATATGATGCTCGCATGGCAAGCCATTGATGATCCATCAACTTAAAAGTTATGCAATAGAGAAGATCAAAAGCCGATTCATTTTCTGTCAGAGATAATAATGAATGAATTTAGTTACTTAAAACAGCAAGCTAAGATATAATTAACAAGGATTCTGACCCTGAAGTGAAAAGTACTTCTTACTGCTGCAAAGTGCTGTATTTTCCACATTGCATTTTTGGAAGTTTCACAAACTATTTACCGTTTGGATACCAGTATTTAATTATGACCAGACCCAAATCCTACCCCTTTCCCCCCGAAATAAGGGGAACAAGAAAAACTAAGTATAAAGAACAAAGAATTTAGGAAACCTGCAAGAAGTCTCAGGAAAGTTGCTCCCACCATTGTCCGTGGCTTGACTGTAAAGCCAAAGCATATTGTTAACGGTTAATATCATAGATTGAATTCACTTCTTGAACAAAACAAAATTGAATTCAATTCATTGCCTTGCAAAGACATCAATCATACAACAGCCTGCATAAAATATACATTTTCATCTGACTTTAGAAACAATTATTATAATTGAAAATTGCCAAAGATGTGTGACAAGACATTTTTTATGTGGCAATTGTTGATACCAGTATCTACCCACCAAAGAAAGGTATTCTCTCCATTAAGCAGATCTAACGCCTTAAATTACAATATGGCACCACCATCTATGCAGATGATGATCACCACAACTACTTACTATATGCAGAAGTGCAAGCCAAAATTGAACTGATCATTGAAGAAAAGTTATTTATAATTTAATGATCAAATCACAGTCATACCAGGTGAATTAAAATGTCTATTAAATATATTAAAATGTTCAAATATGATCCTTTATAATGATTAAATTAACAATTTTCAAGAATATATCATACATATTGTTACATAAAAGTAATATTTTGATTCAGAATTTATAAATATATGTATTTTATCCCTAACGTTATATGATAATATTAGATTATAAAAATTTTTACAAATATTCTTCAAAAAGATTTCTAACCTTCTAAAAATATTTTTATTTAAATAAATAAAAGTTGAATTTAATAATTTATATTGTAGTAGTTGAAAAGCAAAGTAAGATTCACAAAAAAAATGAGCAAAGCAGAGGTGGCAGACTAGACCAGTATAATTCATGAACTGGTGTCTATTTTTTTTTTTTTTTTTGCCAAACGAACTGGTGTTTGGTTCACATGTTTAATCCTCCAGTCTGACCAGTTTTTGATCAGTGCTTGACCAAGTTTGAACAGTTCAATGGTGCACAGTTCAATAGGCAGTGGGTTAGCTTTCAGGTACAAATGGCTGGTTAGGTCTGGTTTTCTTAATGGCAATTAGCAAAAGCACCTTCATATCACCATAAGAAGTAACAAACCTGCTTCAAGATCAAGCATTTGGATAAGCATAAAGGTGATGTTCACGCCAGCAACAGCAAATGGATATTCCCACACTGATCGGTCTCCTTCCTGCTTCCATAGAAGGTCCTGGAAGGATTTCTACAAAATGAAAAGTTTAAGTTTTACTTCTATGACAAAAAATGAATAGCAAAAACACTATTTGTCAAATTTAAGGTCGATTGATGAAATTTTACAATTCTTAGGGGAATGGGAACTATAATAGAGCAACAGAGAAATATCATGAGAGTATTGAAGATCAAACAGAGAGATGCAAGGATCATGCCAACATGGACCTGATCCCTCAATGATTTCAAGCACATGCCCAGTTCATACCTGGCCTTAACACAAAAGTAGATAATACATTAAACATGCAGAATATGCTTAAGCACCAAAAGAGTGACATGTGAAGCAACTAGGAATTTGAACATACAAACAGAACACTATATTCGATGCAATGTGTTTTTCAAACTGAAGTGCATAATTAGTCCCTAGTGAATATCAAGGCTTAGATTTGATGAGTATTAACTTAATTTTTAATATTAACCATCTAGAAGCCATAACATTGTCTTCAACATTTTGATATCCAAGATGCTTGTTTCTCATATCGTAGTTGTATCCACTTCCTAATGACATAGCCTGACATCACTTTGGTAGTGTCTCACCTGCGAATCAGATTATATTTCTGAATTTTCAACTTCCCTAACTAAAATAAAATACATTATTTCTGCCACCTAGAGTTTGCTCGAGTGGTAGGATGGGTGGAGTGTGGGTAGAGGATTAAGGTTCAAACACTCTTAATGTAATAAAAAATATATTATTTCTTAGATAACATTCAATTGACATAATAAAAGTGAAAATCTTAACAATCATGTTTTATCACATCCAAGATACCAGGAAGGATACAAGTGCACAAAACAGCTTCCTAATGAACCATTCAAGTAACAAGAAACAGGCCTAGTGTGAATAATGAGGACTCATCCATCAAGCAAATAAATACCCTCCCTCACAATTCTCTCTTAATTACAGACACTTTTTTTCTTTTCATGAGAAATACTTATCAAATTGTTATTTTTTCCAGGCTTTTACGTAAACTAATATTCAAGACAGAAGTCTTTCCATTTCCAATCCTCCAAAACATTATCCAAAGCCCAGGAAATAAAAATGAGCAAACAGAGAAAGAGATCATACTGGGAAATTCCTTGCAAAAAATAGCAAATTCTCCAAAGATATATACCCACCGCCCCTACCAAATAAAACAAAATAGAAACCATTAACAACAAGACGTGGTTAGAATGCTGACAAGATTTGGAAGTGAGAAGAAGACAAAATATCTACCTAAAGTCTGTTGATGGATCTTTTCCTTGCCAACCCATTTCCTTCCACTGCTCAGATATCAAGCCATGAAGTTCTTCTTCAGGGAAGGCAACATTCCATAGGGCCCTTAGAGATTCCTAAAATAAAGTAATATTATCACAAGTAAATTAGAGTCGAAGAATATCGTATTGCACATGTAAGTAATGGTAAACACATAAAGCCATGGGTGCATAAAGATGAATTCCACAACTCAAGTAATAGTTATTGTCATATCACTTACAAAGACTAGATATTATTAACAGAAAGGATACCTGGTGTTCAGGGATAGAGTTATCATAAGGAACATCTATACGGCTCTGTAGCCTCTGCAAGCATTCCTCCTGAGAGTCCAAGTTCAACAATATGAATATTTATTATGGCTTCATTACAAACAAAAATGTTTAATAAAATAAGGTTGTCAGAACAAAATATATTATTTTTATTCCAAAATGAATATAATAAAACACATGAAAAATTAAATGAATAAACCCAACCATGTGAATCATGGGTGTCAATGTGTCATGACACCTATGAACTGTGAAAAATGCCACAACTTGAAGATTTAATTTTGACTAAGAAATGCAGTTCAATACAATTTGTTGTTCAATTTTTTTATATAACCACCTGAAGGCAAGATATCTTTTAAACACAACAAATGAGCCAAACAAAACAAGCAGAATTATTTCATTAACAAAAAAAAAATAATGATGGACTAGCTCAATTGTATATTGTCCTCAATTTTCGATGAGGTGGCTTTGTAATTGCAGCATCCAAGGTAGATTATCTTTAGAGGCAAACAGTACAAGTTAAAAAGAGGATAGGCTATTTGTCTAAACACTATTCGTTGACTCTGATGGATATATTATGTTTCAAGCCACTTACTATCCTATTCATGTAACAAAGAACAAAAGGCATGGCCTTCATTTATAAAACAGAAGTATTGAATAACTTGACTCTGAATATCGATGTCTTTCTAAAATGATGTAATCCAGAACAAATATTACAATCAGTCTGGACTCAAATCAAGTGAAATGTGATGACATATATAAGGACATGATTGCAGCAGCAGATAACCACAAAATTTGATCACTACATATCACATGTTCTTATACAAAATTCAATTTGCTAAAACTGCCAAGAGCATTAACAAAATTGCTTCTTAAATTGTTTCATCAGTATTTAAATAACATGACTATTACCTGTGCTGGAGCTAAATCAAAAGAAGGACGAGCATCACTATCTCTTCTCTGTGCACAGACACAAGATAATCCTCTGCCAAGCCATGCTGCTGATCCAGCCACAGACTCAGCTGTAAACAAATAAAAAGCCCATAAGTTCATGGCAATAAAGGAAATGCCAAGTGTTCTAAAACGTAATTTTTCATTCTCAGTACATGATAGTTCTTTTGTAGTTTATTTTGTGAGATCAAATCAGAACCACTCAGCTTATTTAAAATTTTAAGCTACAGAAGAATATAGAGCACCTTTTGCTTTATCTTTCGGGGAAAAGGAAAAACTATATAGCCTAGTAACAAACTATAATTGTAGGCCAAGGGAGAACTACAATAAAAATCATGAAGAGATATTAAAGAAGTGAATGTGCTAACGGTTGAGCTATATGCAACAGAAAATGGCACCTTTATGCTAATTTTAACAGTTTGCATATTCTACAATGTGTTTCAAGGAAATCTAGAAAATTATAAGCTATCTAATGCACTTACATCATTTGATTAAAATATTATTTGTCAACTTTTGGAGAGTAATCAGATGGTAGGAACCAAATGAACTTAGCATAGATTGTACCATTAAATCCTCATAAATGATATAAAAGTAATGAGGAAAAAATAAAATAACGATAATAAATTAGGAACATAACCTAAGAATAGCCTGAAATCAATGTCCCCTATAACTCCTATCCATGATACCCATACGACTTTCAAGCCCCAGTAAGTTACTTAAACTCCAAATAGTCTGATAGCATATATCTAGCAGTATGGCTATGATTCTCATTACTGCAAATTAAGGCAAAAGCTGGGTGCAACTGTTGATATGATTACACAGGCCACAACAACCCTCAAACAACGAAACACACATGATCCAAAAGCTTTGAACCAAAGCAAAGCAACCAATAAAGCAGCATTTTTATAGTTTTACGAAAACATAATGAATAGCTTTTAAATTTCAAGCAGCATCTGGAGGAATAGAAAACCACCAGCTGCTTTATTTACAATTTTCCACTACTGCTGCACTTCAAGTATTCTCTTCCCACTTTATAATATGGCCCACGAAAAAATTATCCCAGCTTCATATTATAGATTTGCACAAGTCAAAGTATACGTACAGCTGTACAGGTGCGTGCCATAAAGTTAGATCTATAGAGATAACCATTACATAAGTCGCATTTATAAATTAAGCATAGGAAAAAAGCCCCGGAGCTAAAAAAACCGGATATTGAAAAAAAGAAAAGAAAAAAGGTGAAAAGAAGTCGATAAATATATCTCGAGCAAGTTTGAATCCATTCAATTACATAGAGCAAGTGTGCGTGCCCACGCGGGGGTGCTTTTGTCAATCGCGGAAGACATAACTTGCATAAAATTTTTGGAATATGTAAAAAAGAAAACAAATATATAAATATATATTACCCGAAAAAATCCGTATTAAAAGGACATAGCAATGTGAAATCACCCACCGATGCAATTTGGAAAATCAGCAAACATCATGCAAGTGTAACTTGCTCAATCATCAAGCTACTCAAACATGATTCGATCTCGATTCACAGATCAGTAGTTCATAAAAATACGAGACAGAGAGAAATTCAGTATTATGACTATTATAAGAGTGAAATGAGTGAAGAAAACACTTCAGACACAGAGAGAGAGTCGCAAAACAATGAAACATACAGAAAAGGATAAACAGTGATGAAATTTAATGCATGTACCAGAAGTGGAATGGAAGGTGTTGCCGCGCTCAAGTGTTTGCGAAATCCTCCTGACAGCAACGAACGAGCCACCTCTGTCGTCCATATCCTACTCTTCTTCACTCCACTACAACCACATCATAATCAACTAAATCCAGAAGCTATCACTCCCTCAGAAAACCACTCCTCGACAATCCAATTAATAGAAAACGCCAAAAGATGAAGCGGAAACCAGATCAAACTCCAAAAATCTTCCCAGACAACACGCCAAAACCCAAACGAATAGAACCATAGGCTCCTCCTATGAGGCCAACACCAAATAAACAACGCCGAAATCTAGATTTCCCGAGGAAACAAACAAGGAAAAAGAAGAGCGGTAAACTGAAGAAGATCGAACAAATTTTATATAGGAAGGGAGATGAGCAGGACAGTGAGAAGATGAAGAAGAATGTTGAAGGAAGTGATAGCTACGGATTTTGGAAGATCTGGGAGAAGAAAGAGGCTATAGAAGACAGTTACAGATACAGCTCTTCTTCAGTACTCTCTTTCTCTCTCCAACGCATCGTTTGTTTGCCTGCCTGCTCGCTTGATAGCTTTCTGCAACTGCTTCACGAAGGCGTTGGCGTTTTGCTTATAACAAGGGAGTGTGGGGTAATAAATAAATTATTACTATCATTTCCGTTACTAGAATATTCGATATTTCTTCCATAAATTAGTCGGATTAAAAAAATAATAATTAGAAACGTCTTCCGAGATTGTTCAATATATTAAATACACACTATATTCTAATCGTATATGTATTAAGTAAGCTACATTCTAAAGTGATCAAATTTAATGAAAGGACCAAATTTATTTTGACTTTGTGAAGTAATGAAGGTATTATTTAGCCCAAAAAAGTGATCAAATTTCATTTGACAGTTCAAATCTTGAAAAAAAAATCTCTTGTAGTTTTTTTATACCAGAATCTCCGTTGCAGTTGAGAGATTCCAACCAGATGACATGATTTTATATAGAATTAGGTGTCACTAATACATTTTACGAATTATCAGTATTTTATTAAAAACTGTGCATGTGAAATTTATAAGAAATTATATTATTTATAAGTTATTGAGATTGTGACTTATTGTTAAAAAAAATAGTTAGACTTATCTTAAACTTTATATAAGATCATTTATTTTAGCTTTTTTTTATCTGAAAATTATTTTTTTAATATAAAAAAATGTTTTTAAAATTTTTTAAAGTATTTGTTTAACCTTTTAAAAGTAATAAAAATAAAAAAAACTGTTTTGGATTTATTTTGAGAAGTTACTCTAAGTAGCTCCTGAAAAAAAAAATAGTTGCAGTAAATAAGAGGGAAAAATGTCAAAAAGTCGGAGTTGCAAGAAGTAATTTTAAAAATTATAAAAATAACAATATTTTACCCTATAAAAATATTATAATATAAATTCATATTTTTTTGGTTTGCTAAACAATTTAAAAAGTGCTTTTTTTTTATTTTAACCAATGACAAAATAATTTCTACTTTTTAAAAAATCTCTAAAAATTAATCATTATTTTAAATAATTTAAAATTTTCTTTTTTGAAAAGCTTAAACAAACTCCACAATTTAATTTATAATTTGTTTAAAAAATTCTTTTAAAAAGTGCTTTAAAATTTGTTATTATTTTGGCCAGAGTTTTAAATCTTTTTTTTTTACCATTAGTTTTAAATCTTTTTTTCACCACAAGTTTTAAATCTTTTTTGAACTCACTAAATTACATCAAAGAAGATACCATCTTATGTATTTTTAAGATTTTGTGTAAACAAAATCCCTCAAAATCGTATTTAAACAAAATTTGACGACCTTACCTTAAAAAATATTGATGATAATTTAAAACATAGAAGATAAATTGAAATTAGTTCAAAATAAATTGTAATTAAGCAAAAAAAAATACTTTTAGAAATTTTTTTTTTACAATCTTATTAAAGTATGATTGCGTTGCTTCTTAAAGGACTGTAGCTTTAAAAAAAAACGATAAGTAAAGATTGCATTAATTGACAAAAAGAGAAATTGCCATACTTTCTCTAATAAGAACAGTTTAAATTTAAAAATGTAAGAAAATTCTATATATATATATATAACTTTTTATACAAATCACATCAGTTATAAGTCATGATTTTTTAGTTATTTTTATTCTATTATTTTTATTTTTATTTCTATCTCTTCTCTACACTAGTTTTATTATTTGAATTTTGAATTTTTTATCTATGCATTGCCCAAAAAAAACTAGTATTTTAATTTAATAAAAAGAGATTAGTTGTGTACTGGAAACGTAAAATGAGGTTTTTATTAATTTAATTTGATCTTTTTTTTATTTATCAGAGTATGAATGATATGGCACAGTGAGGATATTTATGATTTTTCTTGACAAAAAAAATAATAATAAATACATGTTTTCGTAACATTTAAGTATAATAGATGTGTCATTTTGTGAATAATTGATCTCTCTCTGTGTATAAAAAATTTTAATTCTTTTGATTAAATTAATGAAAATTGTGTTGTTACATTACCAAACTTGAGTGTGTGTAAGTTTTTCTTTTTTCAAAAAAAGTGTGTGTATAAGTTCTTTTGGTAATTAAATATTTTTTTTATCAGCAACTTAATTTAAATATTTTAATTTTTTTATCAGCAACTTATAATGTTTCTAATAATCAATTAATCAAAATTATTTGGTAAGGGACTAAGGGATAAAATAAAAGCATATTAACCATTGATTGTGAGGCCCTAAATGTAGTTAAACATATATAATTAACATACTTATATCAAATTAAATCAAAACACATGGATTTAAATTTAAAAATAAATTAATAATATAAATAAAAAAAGTTAGTAATAGAATAAATAATACATAAAAAATTTACTTATCTTGATTTGATTAGATTAAAGTATTTTAAGTATAATTAAGTAACTAAATTTTTTCCTAACAATAATCATTCCTATAACTTTTTTTATTCTTTCAATATATCATTAATTTCATTAAACTCCCTGCAACTTTATTTTTGTTCTTCCAATATTTCTTTATATACTGTAATAGAATTTAAATATGATAAAGATAATTATAATCTTTAACACACTTTTAAATTATTATCTATTCCTCAAAATATTTAATTTCTTATTACTTAACTCTCATTCCAATATTCAAGAGAGAATGACAATTGATTAATAATTGCCATATGAGTGTAAGTAGACACAAGGTTTGTTTCAATTGATTTATGTATAAGTGATTATGATGATAATTATTTATTTATAGCGTGTTTGGATTAGATTATAAGTGATTATAGAGTAAAAAAAAGTGATTATGCAGGCAATTTTCAAACGCAACCCAGATCAAAATAATCACTTATGGTGTGTTTGGATTAGATTATGTATAAGTGATTATGAAGATAAGTAATTATTCATAAGTGATTATGAGAATAAGTGATTATGTCAAAAGTGCTTTGTGTTTGGATATTTTTACCTCATAAGTGATTTTGAGAAAAGAAATGTGTTTGGATATTGGGGTTTAAGTAATTATTGGGTAGATAATGAGAAGAAAAAATGAAATAAGTGATTATGGGAGGATAAGTTATTATCATAAGCTGAAAAAATCAGCTTCTTCCATAAGCACTTATTTGAGGTAAAAGTGTTTATTGAAAAATTGTTTCTATTTGGCAACTCCACCACATAAGCACTTATAAACTGAATCCAAACAGGCTATTAATGGTCATTTAAGTGATTATTTCTATAAGTTACTTTTTCCAACTTATGATAATCATTTATTCTCTCATAATCACTTATTTCATTTTTTCTTCTTATTATCCACCCAATAATCACTTAAACCCTAATATCCAAACACAGTTCTTTTCTCAAAATCACTTATGGTTTAAAAATATCCAAATACAAATCACTTTTGACATAATCACTTATTCCCATAATCTATTATGAATAATCACTTATATATAATCTAATCCAAACACACACTTTATTTACAATAGATTATGAAAATAAGTTATTATCTAAAAAATGATTTGTGTTTAGATATTTTTACCTATAAGTGATTTTGAAAAAAAAAATGTGTTTAAATGTTGGTATTTAGGTGATTATTTGTTGGATAATAAGAATGAAAAGTAAAATAAATCATTATGGAAGGATAAGTAATTATCATAAATAGAAAAAATTAATTTCTTACATAAAAACTTATTTTGGTATAAGTGCTTATTAAAAAGTAGCTTCTATTTGATAACTCCAACATATAATTACTTACCCATAAATGACCATTTCTGATTTCCAAACAAGTAAATAGTCTTAGTCAACTTTTAAAAAGAAATGAAAATTGACAAAAATTGATTATTTAAAAAATCATATCCTTAAGAATTCTAAAAAAAAAAAACTGTAGTTTTCAAAGGCTAGTCATTAGTTGTAGCAAAAAAAAAAGTTGTTCTTAGAAAATATAACCAAGTATAAATTAATAAATTATGGTCTCACAAGTTAACGAGCTTTTGCCTTGTGAGCGCAGGCCCTTTGTGGAGCCCCTTTAATCAAGGATGAAACAGTCTTCACCTTATTCACATGGGATGTTTCCAAACATGTTCCAATAATATATAAGTTTGGGAAATTTTCATATACTACCGGTCCTATATATAAGATCTTTTACTCTGATTCTAAATATAAGATCATTTACAATATACAAGGTAGTATTTATTATACATTTTCAGAAAAATACCCCTATTTAATGTATTCAAAGAGAAAGAGAAAGAGATTAAATAAGGGTAATTTTAGAAAAATATTGAAATTTTTGGAGAAATCGAGGTAGTTAATTAGTTTTAATTCCAATTTTTAATCCACGTGATTTAATTAAAAGGATCTTATATTAAGGACCAGAGGAAGTAATACCAAAGAAATAAAATATTTTAAAAAAGTAACCCTAAATTTTATCTAATTTTCAAAAACTATCAAGGTTTATACTTAAAATTAAAATTGGAGGGTAAAAAATTAAAATACCCTTCTTATACAAGTAATCCATTTGCAGGCAATAATAATATATCAGCAACTGACAAGTGTTAATTTACATGTAACACGAACTTATTTGCAAATGAAAATAATATCGCTTATATGTCACTTATAAATAAACCATTATTAGTTACAAATATACTATTATCACTCACAAATAAATTTTTGTCACTTGCAAAGGGATCACTTGCACATGAAGGGTATTTTCATCTTTTATCATTCAATTTTAATTTTAAGTACAAACCTTTGTGATTTTTGGGAATTAGGTGAATTTAGAGTTGCTTTTGAAAATATTTTATTTTCTTGGTATTTATTTAAAATTTTTTCCATAAGTTTTGTATACATTATACAAGTTAAATAGTGTGACTTATTTTCTTAAATTTTATACAATGTACAAACCCAAAATTAAAAAGTTTTAGAATCATTGTATATGTATATATAGAGATATGAGAATTAGCTATTTGAACCCAATAATATTTGAACCTAAATCAATAGTATTAGATATCAAATAATTATAAATCTCCTAGATATGTTGTCCATGGTTCAATTTCTGATCATGTGCATAGAAAAAGCTTTGTTGGGAGAAGTAAAGTCCACAAAGTCCACTTCAATAATTTTTTCACCTTGAAGGGGTCAATTTTAACTCTTGGTTAGGAATACTTTTAATGCATAAAATATATATATATATATTAAAAATTTTAGAAAGTTTTAATGTTCACATACCATGAACAAAGTAACTTCTTTCACAAATAATTTAGTTTGTATTTAGTATAAAATGGACTAATTTAACTAAATTTTCTCTATACATAAATATTGGAATTGAAACCCCAATCATTTAGTCTCAGCAATGAGAATTCCTACCACTCATGTCAAGTTAGTTTATAATTTATTGTTAACAAATGTATAATTCTTTTCATTGAACAAAAAAAGTGAATAAAATTCTACTTTCTCTTCAAACCAAAATATTTTGGGTTAAAATTCATCTTGGTCCTCATGTTGCGACAAAAAAGAATCAAAGCTAAAAAATTTGATTAAATGAGATTAAAAAAGCCCATTAAAAGAACTTTTCAATCATTTAAAAAAAAGTACAAATCAAAAGCCTAGAAAATATTTCAAATTTACAAATGAAGCATTCAGATCCAAGACTTCGTTCAAATCTCTCGTAAAGCAATGATTCGACAAGAGTTATTTAATAAACAAATGAAAGAAAAAGAGGAGAGAATGTAAATGAATGATAGAGCCTACCACTCTTGGTTATTTTTATGATTGGAAGAGATTATGGTCTTTAATTATTAGTTGGAGATGCTCATAAAAAAATTAGAAATTAAATATAAAATTTAGAATTGTACAACAATGCTCATCATCAAATTAAACTCGATCACATTAGGCCAATTAGGCCAAATTTTTTGGCCGAGTCAAGTTTTAAAAAAATAATTTTAGATATAGATAAGTATATTCTCTATTAAAAAATGAAGTTAATTTTTTTATTTTTAATGCATTAAAAAGTTTTATTTGGTATTAAGCCAGCACTTTTTGGCCCAATATCTTACCCGATGTGATCATCGGGCATCACTCATTGATACCCCAAATAAAATTAGTTTTTTATGCTAATGAAAAATATTCCTAACAATCTACAAGAAAAAGAATATAAAGTTAAAAATATTTATTCTGTAATGTTATGTTTCTTGAATTAATATTTCTATATAAAAACATACAAATAAAATTTTGAAGTGCCAAATATATTAGTATATAAAAAAATCAAAGAGGTATTTATTTTTCTAATCACGTAGATACCTTTATTCACAAACTTCTAGATTTTTTTTTTCTCCACGCGAAGCGACTTTGTTTTGTAAAAAATATTAAAATAATGTACATAAAATTACGAAACCACCTGATTTGTTGATAACAGTGACAGTTTATATTTTAATTTTCGTTCAAAATTTTCATTTATTATTTTTTATTTGATATCATATAAAAATAAAAATATCAGGTTTCAAAATCTGAGTCTATCTTTCTTTCTTTCTTTCTTTTTTTGGAGAATTAATTAAAAGATCACGCAATGAGCTTATTTAGAGTGAGGGACCAATTCTTGCTCATCTTATGTTATTTCCTACCAATCCTGCATCATTTTTCTGCGAGAAGTCCCTCATTCTAAATAAATTTCTTGCATAGTTTTTCTAATTAATTCCCCCTTTCTTTTACAATGAGTCTGTTTGATTTCTTTGAATGAAACTGATTTTATATTTTATTACATCTAAAAATAAAAAATATAGTATTTATCATATAATTAATATTAATAATATTTATTTATATGATTCTTTTAAAAAATAAATAATAATTTATCAGCTATATAATATTTATTTATAATTTGTGTAACAAATGAGTGTGTAAATTAATAATATCTTTCAATAGATTTATCTATATATATATTATTGGATAGTTGATATATGATAAGCTAATTTATATTTGAGTCAATTTTGCCAATTGGAATTAAAAAAACATTTGAGTCGATTGGATTTCAAATAAAAAAACCCAATGGTAAAAAAAATAAGAAAAACCTCTTTATACATAATTTTTTTAGCACTAACAATATTTTCAGTCATTAGCCAAATATTAATACCTTCAAAACGGAAATCATTAAAAATAATTCTAAGAAGGTATTTTCCATATATACATAATTTTTGTATTCACAATACTTAAATTTAAAATCTTTATGGAATTTCTTTTACATGACCCAACCATATTATTGATTCATTTGACAAATTTGTAATTAATTCATATTGAATTGTGGTCAAATTCAATGTGGGGCTCTCAAGACATGGGTGTGCAAACCATAAAATAAAATTAATACACTTGCATGTCTCTTCCTTTATCATTTCTTTTTTCCTTTTTTTGCCAGCTCCCTTTATTATTTTTAAGTAACGTGTCTATCTGATCAAGACCCTTGTCGGATCAATTCATGTTCAATTTTAATCCTTAAAAAATTTCTTATTCCTTTGCGGCTTTAGTAAGCTTCTAAACTCAAGTAATACATTATATTTCTTAAAATATGGTTATTATATTACTCAAAATATTATGTTTTTTCAGATTTCAGTGTTGTTGACGCTGCACGGGCATATGTTAAAGGAGATTATTTAGTCTTCCTATTTTTTGACGAAAAATATTATTCAAAAGTAAAACCAATATCTAACGAAAATTTAGATTTAAGGGAGAATTAATTAGAAGGATCATGTAAGAAACTTCTTTAGAGGGAGAGACAAATATTAATTATTTATAATAAATATATCAATATATATATGTATGTGTATATTAAAATTTATAGTAAGACATACTATTTATTAATCATGAACCATGTATACAAGCCAACCTCAAGTTACATATGATTTCTTTAAATTAATAAATTTAAAGAAAAAATATATATCTCCATTTTGTTTTGAAACTTAGTTTTTTATATAATATTTAGAATTGTTATCATTACAGGCTATCGTACCCACAGGAAAACAAAACCATTATTGTTATATATTATCTATTAAATTATTAGTATTCAATAATAATTATTCATTTTATTTTTTTGGTAACATAATTATTCATTTTATTATTATTTTAATATGAACAAGAAAATTGGTTTATTTATATATGCTAAATATATATATTTTTGCACTTTGATTTTAAACTTGACTAACATAAGAGGTCGATTAGTTACACAAAATAAAGTAATGACACACTTTACTTTTGCGTGTATATATCTCTCTGTATAATATACAGGGGCTTAATGAGTTAGTTATTGTTAATTAGATTGTTATACCTAAAACACACATCTCAATGGAAAAGTAGGTATTATATGTAGCCGGAGAAAGAGGAAATGATTACTAAGTCAAAAGTCATCCAAATTTTTAATGTCGATTGTCAATAACTTGGGTTACTGATAAAAAATAAAAAAACTAGAAAAATAAAAGGTATGACTAATAAATATTAATTTATAGTAGGCAGCACTAGTTATAAAAAAATATCAATATGAAAAGTCTAGTTTTGAGATCAGATCCTAATAATCAATTAACTAATTAACTATCAATCAACTAATTTTTTTGGCCAAAACTATCTTTGCACTAATTTAGGTCAACCTAAATAGTATGATAATTAATTTAATAATTTTAAGATATTTTCCTTCCAACATTAGGTCTCATGTATGACGTGAACTGAACATGATAAAGAGCAACTGATATAGCAATTTTAGGTGGGGGAGACAGTAACTTCTGTGAGAAGATGGACCAGCTAAACCACTATATATTATTATTGAAGATATTATTTGGAGGTGTTAATTTTTTTAATTAAAAAAGTTTGTGTTAGTTACTCTTTATTTTGAAGAAATAGTTTGTGTAACTTTTGAAAATACAAGTGAGACACCTATGTAATTCTAACAAAATTCAATATTAGCTAATATAATTTTTTAGAGAAGACACCTAAATTTTGAAAATATAGAAAAATTTCTATAATTTTGACAAAATTTAAAACGAAAAAAATTTTAATTTTTATTCTATATATTTTGACGATGCTCTCTTTGCAGGCATTATATGGAACTGAAAAAAAAAGTTAGTCCATTTGATATGCATGAGGGGAACATATTCTCATTCTATTACATAAAAACAAAAATATACAATATATATTATATTATTTGTTATTATTTTTATAACTATTACTATTTAAAATTAAAAATTTAAAATTTTTGTCTAATAACTAGAAAAGATATTTAACATCTATGGGAAAAGTTTCTCTCATGCTATTCCCCTTTTCATTTTATTCATTTCTATCTATCAAACTTTCTTTAGCCAAAGTAGATTCCACTGAGATGCTAATTGCTAAAGAAGTCTCACCTTTTGAGTCATAATCTATCCATCCATCCATACGCACGTAAATGGATAATATATATATACATATATATTTTGGTGTGTGAGTGTGTGTGTGTGTATCTCTCTCTCTCTCTCTCTCTATATATATATATATATAGAGAGAGAGAGAGAGATGTTTCACTCATTGAAGTTGTTTGGATAGGTTTGGTTAGTGGCCAAACAACTTTTTAGGTCGCAGGAAGAGGATCCATGATTTGAGCATGTCACACCCACTGGTGGCTATGACATTTGTCTGAGTTGTCAATTTTTTAGTTAATTATTGTGTGTATGAAAGTGATTCTTTAATTTAAAGCACATAAAAAAATTACGTGTAATTTTATATTTTTATTTTCTACTTTTTAATATCTTACAGATATAATAATTATGTGAATGGAAATTGATATTTGATTCAGAAGAGACTAGCAGTATTCTTCATCTTTAAAGTTAAAATAAAAGAAAACTCACATGTAGCTTATTGTCTCACAAAAACTCTCCGCTGAAAAATAGGAAATGGATTCTCGAACTTTTTTCTCCAATCAAATCTGAACTGTCCGTGTTGTTTGATAAAACATCAAAGGCATTAGATTCATTCAAAGCTGTGACTAGTCAACCACATAGACGATTGAGATCCATTCTACATCTAAACGGGTCTTCTTTTAATTACAATTCTCCTAGTTCTATAATCTATATCGTGCATATAAAAGGAAATATAAAAAAAGGGAAATAAAAATAATAAAAATCGGATGTAACTATCATATATAGTTGTTATATATATATATATATATATATATTACCCTCCTTCCGGAATCTGGCTTTTTACAAATAAATGTAATTGTTTTTATGCTTCAATATTACGTAATCAGATCTTTTGAGGAATATTTTGCTCTTATTTTTTATTGAAGATCCCAATAATAAAGATATTAAAGATTATAGTTGATATATGTACATATATATATATTACCCTTCTTCAGGAATCTGGCTTTTTACTAATAAATGTAATAGTTTTTACGCTTCAATATTACGTAATAAGATCTTTTGAGGAATATTTTGCCCATATTTTTTTATTGAAGATCCCAATAATAAAGATATTAAAGATTATATTTAAGTATTATATATATTTATTTCAGTAATATGTAATTTTTTAAAAAAATAACCACATATTATACTATGTTATATTATATTATATTATATTATATTATATTATATTATAGTGTCATTTTATTGAAAACTTGTAATTAATATGAAATAATTTCACTTGACAAGCATACTTGAAAAGTTATAAAATTGCCTTTGAAATTTTGAGGTGTGACTGAAATAAAAAGAAAGTCAAATAAGAATCTAAAGACTCGTTTTTTTTTTGGGGTGAATAAACTCGTTTTATATATTGTTTATCGATGTACTTAAAATAAAAGTACGAATATAAATCTAAAAAGTAATAATCTAAGCTGCTCTTAACAAATTATAAAAAAAATCAAAACTTAAAAAGTTCCCCTATAAAGTTTCTACATTAAAAATTGTATTCAAAACTTTTTTTTTTATTTTGTAAGTTGAAGTCGTCAACTAAATAAAAAAGTTTTGAGGGGACCAACTTTTTGAAAAAGGCCCAGCATTAACATATATATAGTGGGGGCAGAATAGAAGCCTCTTTCTTTTATGAAACTTTGCTTTTAGCATCGGATTTGATAAGAATATTAGGTATAGAATTAGATGTTTCATTAATGAAAAGGACTTGTCTAATTTAGTTTGATGATAATTAAACTTATATGAGTGTGTGTGTCTATATGTATATTGACGAGAAAAATACTATAAAATGAACAAATAATATTCATTTTTTTATCATTTAAATTAAATTATATTTATATGATTTGAATTTATTTTATCATGTTGATAATTTTAATTATTTTTTTATTTTAAAAGAACAGAATTCAATTAAAATGAAATATTTTTAATTATTAGCTTAATAAATGATGTTTAAGAAAATACAAAGTTGAATTTCGGCAATATAAATCTCATTGTGCCAGTGCTAACTGAACATCAGTCATTTCTTTTGGACACAAATATCAGTCATTTGATACAATAGAATAGCATAAGGAAAAAAAATGGAAACAGTAATATTATGGATGAAAATTTTCCTTTATATTCTAAATGGAAAAAAGATATAACAAAATGTCAGTTACTGTTAATTAATAATAATATAGATATAGTTAGCAAAAAAATTAATATAGATGTAGATATAATAAATATAACACATATATCGTTTTGTGTAAAAATAGAAAAAAAAAAAAAAAGCTTTTTCACCGTCGTTACCAAGCCTCAGGCCATGTACGGAAATTATAGTTTGTGGTCCTAATAGGTGGAACAAGGAGGAAGGAAAAGCGATGAGAGAGAAATTGTAGCTTTCCTTTATTTTATTTGATTTAAATTTCTCAAAAGGAAGGATGAAAATAAACTAGAAAGAAGAATTGACATGGGATCTGTTTTCCGACTTATCAAAAAAAAAAAAACAGAAAGAAAGAATTGATATGGGACTACTTTTTTTTTTTTAAATACTATTTCCTTGCATCTCCGGTCCGTTTGCTTGGATAATAAAAAGACATAAGAAAAAAGATAACGCTATTCTTTTATATTAAATCAATAAATTAAAATAAAATATAAAATTTATAACATATCATTCTATTCATAAATTATGAATAGTATGAATTATTACTCATACTTTATGCAATTGGGCCTACTATCTTGTTATATGTTAAGTTAAATGTAATCCTTTTATTTCATGAAAAAATGTTATTCTTTAATATTGTATATTTGGTGAAGGTTTTAATACTCTTTTCTATTGATTGAAAAATATGAATTTTTATATTCGAAATTGCTGTATATATTCTAAATGATATGTATTATGAAGATATAGTATGATTTGAATTTTAGTAAGAAAGAGGAATTATATGTTATTACATGTATTAGAGTTAGGATAACAAGTGCGATATTATCTCATATTTTATGCTGACTCTAGTGTATTAATTAATACTTAAAAAATAAAAACGTACCCATATATCAATATGTATTAAATATGATATATATATATATATCATACTTTAAAATATATATCATTAATTTTTCTTATTTAAAGACTTATAAAATGACTTAAAATCATATAGAAGAAATCAATTTTTTGTTTTTTTTTATTTTAGACATCTTTATAAATAATACTTTTAAAATACTTGTTTAAAACTCATATATATATATATATATAATATTTTTGTGTGTTAATCTATTAAATATATATAACTTTAAATGTATATCTTTCATACCTATAGTCTAAAATTTTAAATTTTATTGTATTTGACATGTCATACCCAATATTTGTATTCATATCTTTGCATCATAGCATGTTGATCAAATTTTCTATTTTGGGTTTAACAAAAATGAAAGGTTTGAGCAAATAAATAATGATAAGTTTATCGTCTATGATTATTTTAACCCTTAATTCCAATAGTTGGCTATAGTGGATTGGTTTTCACTTAGATATTGTTTCCTACATAAATTACATTATCAGTAAGGCATATGAAAAAAAAATCCGTTCATTTATTATTATTGGAATTAAATTTATGCTTTAATTGTATGCAAAGAGGGCTTAATTGTACTTTTAATCGCTATAGTTTTCATATGATGGATTCACATATGTAATTGCTCAAACGTTGCTTCAACACAGCTTGAGCAATATTGCTACGCATGACATAAAAATGGACAAATTTCTTAGGTATGTCTCACTTTTTCCTAGTCTATCTCATCGGTTAATATTTTTATAAAATATAGGGATAATTTCAATTGAAAAAACTAAATTTTATGAAGAATTTGATAAAAATAATAAAGCAATCTATCAAAGATGTATGTTAAAAGAAATTGGTTATTTGAGGTTAGTTCAGGTGGTAAGGGTGGAATAAGGTATTAGTAGAGGTCAATGATTCAAACCCTCCTGATGTATGAAAAAAAAAAAGAGGATTACAAGATAAAATGTATTGCGCAAGTTAAAAATCATTAGATGATGAAAGAGTAAAAAAATATCTTATAACAAAAGGAGAAATACCATACAGGGAGAGGATGAATAAGTGAAAAAACAAAATAAACAAAAAGATTGAGACATCATATGTAATATAATAATGACTTAATTTATTTTTTTATTTTTATATGTGTTCTAAGTCTTCAACCCAAGACATTACAGGATGCCCAACAAAACATCCACTAACCTAAAGGAAAGACTAGTTTTTCTTCAAACCGGGCCACACTTTTTTTTTTACCCATAAATCATATGCTTGACAGAATATATTGCATAAACTAATGATTTTGTTTTGGTTGATTTTTTTTTGTTATTATGGATTGAGATTTTTTTTGTCAGGGACGCTTTATCATTCATGAAAAGATACATGGGCCTCAAAGTTATTGCACTGTCTTATCTTGGCCATTTTATGTGTACAAAAGCCCTTTTATTCATATATGTTTATGACCAAAAAGCACATTGCGGCAATAAAAAGGCTAGAACCTTAGGTAGAAAGTAGGCCACTATTATATTCATTAAGCTTTGTGCCCGAGATTGGGCCAATTTCTTTCCACAAGAACATTTTTTCATCTCAATTCGGCTTAAAAATATTTAATTATCCTGGATTACAATTGAATTGTTACTCTTATAGAGATGAAATGCTTCATGTAGGTCACAAAGAGAATTCGGTTCAAACCTTTGCTCCCTCATGGGCCCAAAACAGTCATGGCCCTTCTGGCATTAGCTTAAGCGTTTGGCTTGAAATGATTTGCCAATGTTGGAGATATTAATAAAAAACTATTCATACCAACGTGGTCATGGGGTTGTAGACTGTACCCTAAACCAATAGTTTGGATATAGATATTATCTTTGTTAAAAGAATTTTATCATCTTTATTATATTGTTTGTATGTTGTTTTAATAATAGGATTAATGAATAATTATATAATTATTCTAAACTTTCTTGGTCAATCATCATTAAGACTATTATGATCTTAATTGATAATCCTGTATGGAAATACAAATCAAAATCATAGGCACATTGTTAAAGATCAAGGTGCTGGACTAACTTATCATGAGTTAGTTACATAAACCAGATCATCAGCGTATCTCATATATAGTTGGTATGATCTTAATTGATGATCATGTATGAAAATATAAATCAAGATCATAGGCACATTGTTAAAGACCAAGGTGCTAGACTGACCCATTATAAGATAACTATATGGATCATATTATTAGCGTATTTCATATATAGTTGTGTCATTTAGCTCTTAGACCTAAGATCTCTATAGATTCCTACATGAGAAATACTGTGTTTTGAGATAATAAAAAATCGCTCTTTAACCAGGTAATGATGTAAGTTATGTTCACATGTAGTGGGATCCATGGGGTGAATGTTGAGTGATTAACATGAGATTTGTCCTTTTTAATACAAAAGAGATATCTCTAGACCCATCCATGATAGAGTAAAATTAAGAATATGGATGGCCATACTCAAATGAAAAAGAGTTTTCATTTGATTAGTTAGTCGAGTTTGAGAGTGTGGAAACATGGTTAAGCAATATAAATGTGACAATTTCATATTTCATGTTTAACCAAGATATTGTGACAAAAGGGAAATGACATGTGCTATATAATAGGTTGTATTAGATCATTAATCTTTATATAATTTAGATAGTCATAATGTTTTGCTAGATGCCACTTATGACTTGTGGGGATAAACAAAATTTTGGATCCACTACTAATATTATATGAATCTATAGAATCACACACAAGAATAGACACGATGCAAACTAAAATATTCAGATTTATTGAATCTAAAATAAGGTTCTCGTTCAATATGTCTCTCTATTCTAGAGGTTTTTCTATTTTGGATTTTTATTTGAATAAAAGAATAATATTCTATTATTAATAGAAATATTCCAGGAGGTTTCCTAATTTGATTAGGAGGATATTATAATAAAATAATAGTTTATTTCTTTTCTAGAAGGTGGTAGGAGAAATTAATATATATATAGATATATATTATTAATTTTGATATATATATATGTTATATATATTTCATTTAGTTTAAATAAGTGTTATTTAAATGAAATGAAGATAATGTTTAATTTAATTTAAATGGTAGATTTAAATTAAACAAATATTGAAGTTAATTTATATAATATATTTGAATTAAATATAATTTAATTCGGAATATATATTTAAATTAATGAAGAAGATATATCTCATTTAATTTAAATAATGTATTTAAATTAAATGAAGAAAATATTTGATTTAATTTAAATATTAAATTAAAAAAATACATGGAATAATTTAAATGATATATATTTAAATTAGATATGATTTGATTTGAATTATATATGTTTAAAGTAATAAGTAAGTTGTGGATAAATCCATTTAAATAAAGTATTTAAATTAATGATTAAATTAATATTAATTCAAATTTACTTGATAAGAAAGCAAGTAAGAATTAAATTGACTAATGTATTTAAATTAATATTTGAATTAATTTAATTTAAATAAGTTTGGAGATAAATCAACATTTAATTTAAAGAATATATTTAAATTAAATGTGATTAACTTGGAAAGTAAGTCACTCCCTTAATAAATAGAGAGGATTAGGAGTCTCAAACACATTTTATACTTCATTTCATCGACTATTTTTCTCTTCTTCTATTCTATACACCACCTAGAGGGTGTGAGAGAGAGAGATAAAGTATTTTCTATTGAATTAGGAATGTGATCTTTTCTTAATACAAAAGTTGTGTAGTTTATGAAAGATAAGAACGTAAAAATATTCAAAGTTCAAGGTGCTAGTATACCATTCGTTGAGATCCCCGCTCATGTGGATAGGTGGGTGCTTGTGAGAACTATTCAACTTAAATTGATCAATCACTTAATGGAGAAAGTATATAAGCTAAGTTTTAAATTTGTTATAGGTATATTTCTTATCTTTCTAATTGGTTTAAGCAAAACTAACGGGATCCTTGATAGGGATTTTGAACCAAAAATTTTAAATTTCCACTACGCTTGTGTACCAAAATTCCAACAATGGTATTAAAGCCACATTGTGTGTTTACTTAAATCAAATTTAGACAACACATCAATAGATTATTTCACTCAAACATAATAGCACCTAAAAAGCACCAATTTTAATTATCCAAACACATTTTTGTATAAATAATTTTTTACTTCTTTCTAAATGTACATTTCACATTTATATAAACTAAATGCAATTTGTATCTAATATATTTGAGAAAAGTGGATGAATGCAATGTATTTTGAAAAAGATAAAGAAAAAATACTTGCTTTGTCTCATATTATAAGGTAATTAGTAAAAAAAATTTTTATGATACATAAGGCAAAATTAACTTATTTGTTATTTTCACCTCTTATTTATTTAATGTCCAGTATTGTAAATTGTGCTAGAGTAATGAAAATGAGGAGTATTGATGTTTAATAGAGGTAAAAAGGATTTTTGGGTTTTTTTAAGAAATTTAAGAATGTAATACATTCTTTTTAATATATGTGAAATTATTGACATTACCTTATAATATATGAGGTAGGGAGTACATAATAAGCATTAAAGTAGAATGTGGATCCCATATACATTTTGTTCTCAAATGCATGAATGGAGAGATCCTATTTACAACTAAATGTGGAGGAATAAAATCCTATTTAATACATGCATAATCAATACAATCCTAAGGCATTAATTGTATATCCATATATTAATACTAATAAAGATTTTTCCTTGAATTTAAGAATCATTATTACCATAATAAAATTAACTCATGCATAGTTCTATAAAAAAGATGTGTGGTTTGAATTTGCTGCATCATATGAAGAAAACAAAATATGGCTCCATGTATGAAATATCTGCTTCTACTATTAGCTACAGTAGCTTCCATGTTGGAAGGAGGAAAGGCATCCTTCCCATTAGAAACAGTTACAGTACAAGTCATTAATAGATTACCTCAGCAGCAAGATTTGATTATTCATTGCAAAGATAAGCATCATGATCTTGGAGAGCACAGGATCAAGTTTAATGGAGCATATCAATTCAATTTAAAGCAATTTCCGGTTGTCGGGGCAGCCCTGTATTTCTGCAAGTTTTGGTGGCCATCAACGTCGGTTCATCACTTTAACATATATGTACAGTCACGAGACAAATGCGATGTTTGTACTTGGGTGTTATTTGAAGGTTGCATTTGCAGAGGTGGCAGATGCTATTTTTGGGAATCTCAACCACAATCAACCTTTACTCCTCTTGGCGTTGTTCCAACAAATAATACAAACAATATTACTCCATCTCGTCTCTAATTATTAAAATCAAACATTTAATGTAATAGCCTTTACTGTGACCAATGATATCTATATGTCAAAATTATTTTAGTTTAAAGCGCTGATATGAGCTATATAATCAAATTTTTAACAGGATCATATTTTTTTGTTGGGTAACAGGGTCGTGAGTTAAATACATTTTATCCATCATTTAAAACGAATGTATCTCTCTGATTTGAATTGTGAAAATAAAAAACATGTTTTTATCAGGGTTGAGTTATTTTAAAAAATTTTTTTTCATTCTTTTCACTTGATAATTGTGAGATATGGGGTAAAAAAAGAGAAATTAGTCATATTGGCAATTTAAAAAGTGAAATAAAAGCAAGAAACCTAAATAACTAAATACGTATTATAAATGTATGTATCAGTATTACTTTTTATTAATGAGATATGCAATTTAACTTTACTTGTGTTGGATTTAATTAATGGGTTGGTACAACTTTGATGGGCTAACTAAGTGTGATCTGCCTATCAAGGAAAAACATTCCTTGTCTGGTTTGGAATACCAGAAGATTTACATTACGTAAGATAATGAAAAAGTTCTAGTAACCCACCTATATATTTAAAAGTCCCACATAACTTAACTCAATGAATGGAGTAGAAATATGAGTTTATAAAGAGACATTAAACAAACTCTAGTATGCATTAAGTTTCTCTGCAAAAATCCTAGACACAAATGTGTTTAGGTATTCTCTCTTTTCTGTCTATGCATTGAGTTATCTCTAGATATATAGTTTATAATTAATTTTAAATAATATCAGCATTCAAAGATAATACCATTGTGCTTTTGAATGATTAAATTTAAAATTTTGAATAATGCTTAAATTTCAAAATTAATGAAATTATGAATTTCCAATAATTCATGAATTTTTTAAAATATAGGAATAAAATAGCAGAGTAAATTACATTAATCTTTAATTATTTCAAAACTTGCCTTCAACAACCTCTTACTATTTTTTTGCAATATATATATATATATACATCTGTTAGTTTTCCTTTTTTTTAATGAATGCAACTGACTTTCAAAATCAGACTAATTAATTATTTATTATCATATTAAATTTTATTCTTTTCACTTGACAATTATGAGCATATAAAGAAAAATAAGAGTAACTATTCATATTGGCAATCTAAAAAGTGAAATTAATGCAAGAAATCCAAATAACTAAATACGAATAATATATTGATGTATGGGTCAAATTGTTTAAATTATAAAAACCCCATTTTTGTTTTCAAAACATACACTTTAGTCTAATTTTTAATAGCATTAAGAATATTCCTTTAAAGATTTTGTAATACTAGTTCATCAATTAAAATTTATACTAAAATAACTGCAAAATTCAAATTATTAATTCACCCTTATAATCTAAAATATCTAATTTCTATTGAATAAAATCTAAATAAATTTAAAATATTTATATAAAAGTTCATGATAATATTTCCTATTGATATGACAGTAAAATATAAATATTTATTAAATAAGTTTAAATATTTAATTTTAGTAATATTTAAATAAATAAATTTAAAAATATTAAATTAAAAATAAGAAAATAAAAACATGTCAAATTAATCAACATAGATAAAGTATAAAATAAATATAAGATGTACTATTTAGGAACAGTGAACAATACAGTTTATTAGGTTCTATGCAAATGCGTAGAGTTCATTCTAGTTCAAAATTAAAAGCAGAGAAAATGTGTTGGAAACCTTCGTAAATAAATGTTTATGTTAAAGAGGAATATTTTGGTTAAAAAATGTTAAATTTGGTGAACTAATAATTCATTAACGGTTGGCTTAATGAAATGGAATACTAGAAACAGGAGAGGGGAAATCTGTATAACATGACTTTTCATTTGGGTTAGGCAAAATACAGGGAAGATCACAGGATTTTATTCTTATTTTTTGTCATATGCAATTCGACCTGTGACTCATTTCACTTTATGTATTCGTAGATCGATCTGCTCCATCGAATGAAAATTTGAATTTATTTGATTTTCCAACTCCTCAAATGATTTAGCAAGATTTATATGGCCATTCACAGTGAGCAACATGCTTCTTCATCAACGAATTAAAGAGTGAGGAATAATCCATTTCTATCACTATTTTCTAATTTGAAGGGAAATCACAGACAGCACAATGACGCTTTTCTTGCAGCTAGGCATTCAGTTACAAAGGGAGAAGTTAAGTTGCACGAGAATTCTCGAGGATGCAGCAGAACTTAGCCTTGCCGTCATGCAACCTGCAAACAAGAGCATAACCTGTATAATGCAACTATAGGGTTATGTGTTAATTTGCCATTTTTGTGAACTATTTATTAGCATATTAAACTACCTATATTTTTAATTATTAAATTATTATTTGGTCATAATTATTACAATATAGAAAAAATTGAATAAAATACATTGACATCCCCTCAGTATTGTTGAAATTATAGAGATCTCTCATCTATTTAAAAAATATACACTTTAGTCTAATTTTTAATAATGCTACGAATATTCCGTTAAAAATTTTGTAGTATCTTTTTTATCAATTAAAAGTTATACTAAAATAACTTAAAATTATTAATTTACTCTTATAATCTAAAATCTCTAATTTCTATCCAATAAAATCTAAATAAATTTAAAATATTTATATAAAAATTCATCATAGTATTTCCTATGATTTGACATTAAAAATTTAAAATATTTATTAAATAAGTTTAAATAATTAATTATAGTAATATTTAATAAATGCAATTAAAAATATTAAATTAAATTAAAAAATAATACAATAAAGATATGTCAAATCAATTAATACAAATAAAATACAAAATATATGTAAGATGTATCGTTTACAAACTGTCAACTTATCCAGGCTTAATGAAAATACACATAATTCAGACTAAAAATTAAAAAAAAATGTGTTGGAAACATTCTTAGATAAATATTTATATTAAGGAAGAATATTTTGATAAAATAAAATGTTAAATTTGGTTAGTTAACTATTGATTAACTGTTAGGTGAATGGAAATAGAATCTTGAAAATAGAGGGGAGATATGTGTAACATAATTTTTGATTCATGAGAGGCTTGTATAAACCTTTAAAATAGAAGAAATATCTCTGAAATTTAAGAAAAATACAGGGGATATCACAGAATTTTACTCAAAATTTTAAATTTATTAAAATGTAATTTTGTAGAAGAAAATAATGTTAAGATTTCAATTTATCTAGTAGAATCACACGGCCTATTTATCTTAAATATTCAATTCTAGTTAACTCTTTTATGAAAATGGAAACCCATAAATTCAGAACCAGTCTTAAATCAGAACTTTGTTGTGGAATCGGAAGTTTCCCAACAAATTTGCAAGTTCATATATTCATCATCACTTTTCAAGCTTCTCTATTCTTGAATTATCACCTTACTTGAATTTACGAATTTTATGAGTTGCATTATTTGACATTGTCTAAAAGTGATGACATTATTTTCAACAATGCGCATCTTGTGGATATAGATTGTTTTCGATTTCACATATATAATTTTCCGATGGATGCTAGTATATTTCAATCCATTTTTTAAATGCTTATTTTTAGGTGATTTGATTTGTCTTTTATATTTTCAATACTTATATTTACTAAATTAAAGTTAACAAACAATTTTTTGGCCGAAAAGGTTAATAAACTACATTTGTTTAATTTCTCAATCATGTTTAGCACAAAGGCAGATTGTCAAGTATTCAAAGTCCAGTATGAAATTCAATGAGTTTCTTTTTTTTTTTATTATAATTATTATTATAAAATGACTTATAGGAAACGAAGGAGTACTTACTTAGGATGCCATGTTTCCTGGACGAATCCTATTAGGCAAAGGCCTGGCAATAAGCCCATCCGTGACCCAACCTACTGTTTCCCCATCGTTTCTGACATGTTCGAATTCTCTTTCCACATAATCTAGAGATAACTGCAGCCTCCCCCCTCGTTTGGAGTCATCAAGAGCTCCTCTTGCTTCGATTCCTGCATTCTTCTCTAACCAGTACAGGTAACTGACCTGGAACAGTGCCTTGAGCATATCTTGTGGAGAACAATTTTCTTTGAGAACGACCTGTACCAAGCATAAATGCCATTTTAAGATCCATATAACAACAAAGTAGCATGAAATATTAAACCATGTTTAAGCTGCTGCATAATTTTAACAAAACCAGAATTGGGAAAAAAAATCCATGAAATCTAATCTTATAAAATTGACATATGAATATTTAATTTCTGTGTAAGATTAATCTATCTATTTTCTGATACCAAAAAGGGCCAAGCCAACCATTTGACTTTTAAGTTTTTTTGGTCCATTTGCTTCTGTGGCTTTTCATCTTACTTTTAGATTATCATAGAAACAGAATGAAGAGCAACTCACTAAAAAGAATAGATGTCCTCGAAAAAATATCATGCAGCCTTCATTGAGCAATTACTTAACAGAATCAAAATCTTTATTTAATTTCTCAAATCCCCAAAAAAATGGGATTTCCACTTATGTAACAATAAATTCAAAGTGATGATGATTAATAACTTACACAAAATTTTCCCTTGTACTCTGACAAGATGTAGCCCTCATTTTTATAAAGGCCAAAGAGAGCAAGAGCATCCTCCCTACTATTGACGATTTCACTTAGCTTGGAACCCAGCTGCAGCCGGCGTTCAATTTCGGTAGCTGCATCTTTTGCGTCAGAAGATAAAACAAGTGATGGTACCTATTCAGAAGATAAAACAAGTGAAGATATCAAACCCTTCACAATTTCCAAAGTACCATTTCCCTTGAGCTATTGTAGTAAGGGAAAGACAGATATATTTGCTCTGATAATCCCTCAACTTTAATTAATCACTACTACTAGAAGAGGTCAGAAGGAGAGCAGGGAAACAACAAATATTTACCAAAATAAATACTTAATTTAGCATGCAGCAAATTTCTGAACTGAAAGATCAGACATAATAGCTTAATTTAAAAGATTTAGTTTTAAGATGCAAGCAAAATATTCAGGAAGAAAAAGAATAACTCACTTTGCTGGCAAATGCTACATTTAACATAGATATGGCTGGAAAAAGTGGCTCTTCGTCATTGACTTCTTTAACTGGAGGCGCTTGGCCACTTAGTAGATATTCACTGAAAACCAAACCTATAAAAACAATAAATGCAGATGACATGCAAAAGAGAATAAGAATTTCCAAATAAGTAAAAATAAGAAAGATGATAATATTAATAACAATGATCATGCAGTGACAAAATAAACAGCAACTTGCTTTTGACTTGTTACCAGAACTTTTAATTGGTGAAGACTGAAGAGATTGGTAAACTCAAATTAAATGTATGCAGTTTAGATGTTTGGTGCGAAAAGTTAGAAAAATAAACAAGGGGAAAGCCTTTAGGAAAAGAACACACACAAAAACAGAAGGAGGCCATGCACTACTAACATGTCATGGGCTTAAAGTTATTATATAATTTCCCTCTTTTTAATTTTTATACTTTCCTTTATAGGCGTTATTCATTCCTTCTCAGATGACTTTTTTTTTCTTTTGGTGAAATGACCATAAGCACAATAGTGTAAACCATCTGACTCCAGATCTACAGGCAGAACTCTAGAGTATTCTTATTTTCCTTCTCTTATATACTCTCACATAATCCAATAAGCAAATAATGGCACTAGGTCAAGTTACTTTTTTCTGAGTAAAACTCAGTCTACAAAACACCGATTTATTGTTTTGTTGGGCCCACGGTCCCAGAGGGTTTTCTTTTACCTATAACACCTAAAGCTCTGTACTATTAAACTTCTTAAAGTAACACTTTGAGCATTCTATTTCCTAAAGTTAGTTTTAAGCACCATAAGTGTTGCATGATGGAAACTTGCAAGAAGTTCATATTCTATGGTGAAGTTAAATCTACTTAGGAGAGTGAACAACATTATATGATATCAATTACTACTTCGACAATTTAGAGAGAGAGAGAGAGTAGAAATTACTTGCACGATAAGGATTTAAGGTCCTTAATTGAATGGATTGATATGATTTCAGATTGCAGTACATGTGTATACAAGTCACCACACTAAAGGAAGCAAGAACTAGAGGTGTGGAGGCGCCTATGCAGTTACCCAAGGTGATACCCAGCATGATACCAACAAACTTGCTAGCCATTCCTTGGACTTCACCTTTAGCAATTACCTACAGTATTAGTTATTTTCATAAGGGAAATAGATAAGTAATACCAAGTCTTGCAAATTCGCAGATAAATCAAACTACTTTAAGTTCTAAATACCAGAAAGAAATATTTTATAGAAAAAAAAAATCAGAGTTTTTAATGGACTGAATACTGAAATCAATCAATACTCCTTAAAAACTTAAAAATGTAAGGGAACTATATTTCACCTCTGCAAAGTTCCTTTGAGCAGCAAAACCAGCACAGAAACAGCTCCTTGTAGAAGCCTGCGAAGATAGAATCATTTTCAAAATTCAATTGGGCATGCATTTCTTAAATTGCTTATATTCTGAAGTTTCAAGACAAATAGACATAGGTACAAAATTCTTCTGGTGATGCCAATTATTCTGTTCTCACGCATGTATTCAATGTTCACCCTAATAACAGATGGTGTGTAGAGTAAACTAGTCATTTTCTCAATTCATCTTAAAAGGCTAGCAGTTGGATTCAATAATAATAAAGAGGAAACTTCAAATTAAGGGTTCAACATCTCCTAGAACCGCCAGGAAGACCAAAGGATGTTAACCACTTCTAACCCACCTTTTGAACACATACCACATAAAAGTGCTTGAAGACCTATCTAATAAAATTTTCGAAGCATCACTGTTTACTGCTTGGAATATATTAAAGACAGATGCAACGGTGGATAAGTTGAGTGGTAAGAGACTGAGGACCTTAAACAAAGTCATTGAGTTTGAATTTTGTAGACGAAAAACTGTGTTATGTTAGAAGAGCTTTGGATCCAATTAGTATACAACCCGGCTTGAATAACAGATGATTTGTTAATAAAGGGGAAAAAAAGACAGATGCATGTGAAATAAAGTACTTTTCTTATTATGGGAGAACAAATTAAAACAGATTCTATAAACAATCAGAAAATTGGCAATGAAACTCAAGTGCAGAGTTCATTTTTTTTTCAACACATTCAAGAACAGAGTTAGCTTCAAAAGATTTCCATCTTAAATGCGCCACTCACCTGGATTAGTGCAGCTGCAGAGCGCGATGCACCGGCCACAGCACCAATTGGTACAAAAAGATGAGGAAATGCGGGAGTCAACATCTCCAAACCAAAGGCAGCATTTTCAAGAACATCAGAAAACAATCTCCACCCTTTTGGGTTGACGTCAAAATGGCGACCGAAATTCGACAACATAATTTTGCTGAGGTACCCAATTCCATCCTTTAAAACCCAATTAATGGCAGCCGCAGTAGGAATCGCTCCTTTTCCCAATCCAACAGCATAAAGCAAGGATTGCGTTGCCAGGACACCATTGATTTGGCTAGCAATTCCTTGAACTCCTCTCCACAGAGAGTACTCCAAGTAATCATTGGTGACGCTGTTTGGAAAACCTTCAGGGAGCATCAAACGCTTGAAGAGGTCTTCGAACTTCAATAACAAAAAATTTGGAATTTTTGAAAATTCCACGGATGTTACCTCCGTTAACAAGCTTGGTTGAGCCGAAACAAAAGCGTCATAGATATGATTCGGTAAAAGCCTAGTCCACTTGCCTCCCTTCACTTCCCAGACGGAATCGGACCGAACTTCATTCTCAGAGTCCGTTCTTGTGGAAGAGGCACTTTTAGCTTCGGCCATTGCGAATTTCACCAACAAGAGTTGGCAGAACCAACAGCAAGTCGAGTAGAAGAGTAAGGAAAAGATAAGGGCGTAATAAGGCACTGAAGATGAATCTTCAGAGTCAGAAGGATAACCCCATTCACCACCATTATTGTTATCGTTGTTGTTGCCGTCACCGCCGTCGTCACAGCCACCACCGTCCAACGAGAGAGAAAGTGAGAAAAAGCGAAACGAATGAAATGGAAAAGTTTTAAGTAGGGGATCAGATTTTTTGGAAGGAAAGGCTTGAAAATTGGCGGCAGTGAGTGACGATGCCGGGTGATGAAACTGAAACAGACGCCATGTAGAAGAATTTGTACCGGTGAAACTAAGGGGAGAAGGGAATACGCATGGGAAAAGGCGAAGGGACATGGAAGCGTACGTCATGTTCCTCGCCTCTAGGCGCTTGCTTCCGCTGGGCCGACTGCTTACGGTAGAGCCCGTTGCCTGAACCAAAAAAAAGTCAAAGTTCCGTAAGCATCAACAAACATATGGCCGAAGCATACTGTTCAAAAGAGAAGGGGTAAACCCCAAAAAAAAAAACATAGGGGAGACAAGTCTGAGTTGAAGTAACCCCGAATTTATTTCCGCCTAAAATAGAGAATCTTCGAATTTTCCAATACCATTGACATCAACCGAACCCATTATTGTCGGGGCGGGAGTATGTAATATAATTCCCCTTACATTATATGATTAGGCGTCTTTAGTTGGGAAAAACTCAAGGTATGAATTACCTTAGTAATAGAGATTACTTCAATTTAAGTAATGGTGATGTCTCTTAAAAGGCCCTTGATCCTTGTCCCTCTTCTGTAATAGAGTGTAAAAAGACTATTATATTATTTACTTCACAAATAAAAAATTTCCAAGCTTTTACAAAATTATCCTTTCCATCTTTGATCATCACCTCCCCCCCCCCCCCCCCCCAACCACTAATCGTTTACCTCATCCCTTCACACCAACCTTACCTCCTTCTTTTTGGCCATCGAACCTCCTCCCTTCACATCGGCCTTCATCTCAGTACCTAAATTTGCCCATCAACCTTCCTCATGTAGTAACCAAAGAAGGTCCGGCATGAAGAAGGTCATTGTTGGTATGAAGCTACCTACACTACCTTTAGATCTTCATTGCTGGCATCATTAGTCATCACCACCATCGAAGTGGCCTTCTTGGTGAAACCCTTCATTCTTCGTAGATCTAGGAACACAACGACAACAAGGGCAGCAAGGGGTAGACGAAGGCATGGTGATGAACAGATGAAGGATGAAGCTTTGAAGCTAGACCAAGGCTTCTCTTTTCGAATCTGCCAAGACCATATTTGTTTGCAAGGGAAGCTTCGAACAATGCGAGATATATGCTTTTTATTGGCTTGTCTGATGTTGAAAGGAGAGATGTGGATGAAGAAGGAGTGGTGATCAATGAGGAAGATGGTGGTGGTGGTGGTCAGCAAATGGAAGAAGAAAGAAGGAAGGAGGGAAACTTTTTTTTTTTTTTTTCAAAATCTATGGGCACTCTAGTTATTTTGTATTTATTCATATATAATTAAATATACAAAATAAATTTGTTCTCATATCCTAAATATCATATCAAATAAACTCACATGTAATTGTCATTCCATTATATTATATCATATTACATTACATGACAAAACTCTTTGTAATTGAGCCAAACAAGTGGACTTTTGGCAATTACTATTTGGTAACAAAAGATCAAATTACCCAATTTCAACATATGCATAACTAGTAGCAATATCATGTTCAACAATACACACATCTTATCATGGGTAGCTCAATATCGTCCACACCATCATCATCCACATCATCATCATCCACATCATCTTTCAATATATATATCTAACAAATAAACTATAATACGTACCATTAGTGATTTTCCTTCATCATGTGCTAAACATCATATATTGGGGGTTATATCATGCTATAAACATAGACATGCTAGAATCGACATATCAATGTTAACGTGAGTAACTCATGTAATATAATCCAATATCACATATTATGCTTCATGTTATGAAGAGAAGTTAACCCTAATTATCTTAACTCTTAGCTATAAGCACAAACTACCATAGGCAAGCCAAAAAGTTTCGCTTTCAAAGCTTAATTTTCAAGACCCACCAAGCCACAATCAACTTAAGGGTGTTTACAAAAGAACAAGCACACCACACAAATCACAAATGGTGTCACCAAGTGTTTAATATAAACAAAACCACAAACCATAATCCTCACTTATGTGAGAATTAAACCATGGAGAAGATTCTTATGAAAAACCATAAACCAAAAGGTTTAAATAGCTCCAATAAGCTCCATTTCACTTCCCAAAATAAGCTTGAACCCCTATTATAAGAGATCCAACAAGTCACTAAGCATGATTGAGGTTAGGGACTAGGGTTCATCACATACTATCAAAAATCTCATTTTTTGTTTTGAAAAGTCATTATTCTCAATTCAAAATCATGATCTATAGTGGTATTTTTGATATCCATACTTTAGGTGTATGGACACCTATGAAGCCTAACCCTAATCTTGGATGAAGACCCAAAATCATCACAAAAATCAAGAGAAAAGAGGAAGGGGAAGTGTTTTAAGACCATTACCTTGAGTTTAATTAATGCAAAATCAGCCTTGTAGCTCTTAAAATGAAAGCCGTAGCAAAGTAACTACGCTTTTGATAAACTTGGATTTTTACAATTTTTCTCCCTATAATTAAGCTATTTTAGCATGGAATTTTTGCTAATTTGCATGTATTAGTTGGTATTTGTGTTATTGGCTTTAATTTCTAGTTTGTTGGAATTTTGAATAATTTTTGAAAATTAATTTTTAACTGTGATTACTTTTACTTTCCAATCATTCCAAGTGTTTAATTCTTCCTATTTTGTTTGATTCTATGATTTACATTGTGATTATACATCTAATTATGCTTAATCAGGTGGTTCTTTATGGATTTTAATGTGAATTCCTTGTGTTCTATGTGTGATATTTTCCACTTCTATTTTCATTTAATCTTTCCTACCCATCATTTATTTTTATTTCATTCTCACACTATTTTCACATAATTTTGCCCCTAGCCAAACTTTCCCAAAATAATCCTATTTAACATAGCCACTCTTGGATTTACAATTAATTATCCTTAATGATTTTGGTTTTAATCACCTCACATGATCATTAGACGCATAATCTTATATGATTAGTGATGTTAAGATGAGTCATTAGTGTTAAGAATTGGATTATAGAGAAGATTAGAAGTTAACCCATCTAGGGGTAAAGTGGTCAAGAGTCTTGGAAAATTATTTTCTTCCTACTTTTTAGGGTTTTTCTTTCCTTTCTTTTTCATTATTTTGGCTCATATATTCCCTTTATTTTATGCTTAATTTTTGTCCCTCATTAGTTTTGATTAGAGCTTAATTAATTTCATTTCCTTGGACTATAATTTTATATGGCCTAGGTCACATGATTATTCTACATGGAACATAGTCTATTTAATGTGATATTTTTTTGTAGGTCATGGTCCATGATTGCAAGACTTTAATGAAGGGTATTATGGACATTTGAAGTGAAGAAATTATGTAGCATTTTCTATTTTTTCCGTCCTCTATTTATTTTAATTGTCATTGGTCCAAGTCATCATAGCCTAACTTTCAATGGTCCACCTCATGCCAACTCATTGCTACCTCACCTATTCTACATGTTCTTCCTATTTTACTCTCGCCAACACCCCTTAAACCTAATTCTCTTCATCATTTTTGGTCACTTACCTCTTTCCATCTTCTTCTACGCCTTCTTCTTCCTCTCTTCTTCATCTTCTTCGTTCTTCATAATCTACTTCATCATTTCACCAATTCTCTTCAATTGACAACCAATTAGCCATTTCTTCACATCCATGCCACTAATTCATCAATTGCCTTCATCCTTCCACCATTCCTCTCCTTGGCCAAGAATTACATCAAGAAGAGTTCAAGAGATTGAAGCCATGGGTTGAATCTTCATCCATCCTCACCATCATCATCTCCACCTTCTCATGATCATGGCTGAAGCTTCTATGGACATTTATGGAGGTGATTTCATTCTAATGGAAGGCTAGCTCTCTTAGGGAATCAACCATGGTGTGAGGCATGTTGTTTGGACTTGAAGCTTGGATGCACAACAATGTTCAATTCTCCTCTCTTTTCACTTGAGAAATCAAATTTCATTCTTAATTAGCCTAGGGTTCCTAGTTTTATTTAGGTTGAATATCGTAACTCTCTTGATGAATTGAGAACATATTGGCTTGGATTGTATCCTACACTTGAGTTTGGACCAATTGTAGTGTAACTGAGCTTGATTTGGTTGTAATTGCAGATTTGGAATTATTGTGATTTGTATCCCTAAAGATGTTTTCTTGCTTGATTCAATGGTATTTGGTGAAATCTTGATGATATCTTGAGTTATCTTGCATAATTGGGGTTGCCATTGCCTAATTAGGTTAAATTGGATATTTTCTAGTCATTTTTAGAATTTATTGAGTTCAATTATCACTTGAATTAGGCTTAATTGATTGGATTAGACTAAATCTAGGTGGTTAATTGAAGTCTAGTAGTAACTAGGTTTAATTTGTTACTTTGATTAAGTTTAGAGTACTAAGTATTTCATCTATTTAATAGCTTAATTAATTGGCATCCCATATATTTCTAATGATTTAGTTGGATCAAATGAGTATAAGCCCAATTAACATGATAAACCTGTTAGAAATGCTGACTTCCCAAGAGGGAGAGTGAATTGGGAAGATTAAAATTTTTTACAAAAGTGTAAGAGAGTAGTGAAAACAAGAGTGACAGTAAAAGCAGAGTATAAAATATAACCAAGTGAAAAATATGATAAGGGAAGAGAAGACACAAATATTTATCTTGGTTCGGTCTCTTTCTCCTGACCTACGTCTAGTCCTCAAGCTATCACTTGGGATTTTCCATCATTTTACAAGAATTCGGTGGGTCTCTTGCAATTCCTTAGTACAACTTGATGCTCTGTTCCAAGAGCTTATAATCTCACTCTCGGTGCTCTAGCTAAGTGCTTCCCAAATCCCTTGTGAAATCCCCTCATAAGAAAATCTTTCTTCAAGATGAAGATAAGATTAATTACAGTAAATGAATTCTCTAATTTAGAGTGTATATAAAAGTTAAAGTTCAAGATATGAAGTATGTGAGAGCAGAAGATTTTGACTCAAGAATTTTGCAGAGTTTCTATATATACAATGTAAAATCATTACCCACATCTTCAAATGAAGTTCTATTTATAGATTTATGTCTTAACTATACGTTAGAGACAAGATCTAGCCGTTAGAGACATTATCCAATGGTTACTTTGAAAAACTATCTGTTTACCAACTGCATTCAAAGTTTGAATTTTGGTGTGTCAATAGACAAATTTCGTATAGACTGTAAGCTAAAGACTTTAATGTTGAACCTCGAAGTTCATCTGTTCCAAAACATAGTTCGAATTTTCATCTTTGGCAAATGTTTCTATGTTGGAACATATGAATTTCCAAGTTTAAAGTTCTTCTGGTAAGTGTGAACAATTATTCTATATTGCTATAGTGCCTTCAAAGTTCAAATTTTGGTGCCCAAAATTTGTTTGTCAGTGGGCAGCTCAATATGATACAATAGTTCTTTTTGAAATTTGAATTTTCAAATACCAAAGTTCATCTGTCAGAGAGACCTCTTATCAATCCTAATTTCAAAGTTCGAATTTCTGAATACTAAAATTCATATGTTAAAAGACTATCATAACAGACTTGCAAACTATCTTTCCAAATTTGAATTTTCAAAATAAAAATTCGTTTGTCAGAGGATTAACTTAGAACTTTTTTTTAAAACTTTATTTTAAGATGAACTTTGACATATTTTCAAACGAATTTTTCATTTTTTATAGTTTGTGTTTTACTTGAAATTCGAATTTTCAAAGATGAAATTCGTCTATCAGAGGGACCTCTTTTCTGCCTAATTTATTTTCACTCCAAAATTCAAATTTTAGATACAAAAATTCAAATTTTCAAAGTAACAAATCAAGTTTAACATTTCAAAATTCGTCTGATAGTGGGTATTTTTCAAATACTTTATGAGTTATCATATAAACATATTTTTAACACATTCTTTTACAAGATCAAAGTCTCTTACTCATTTGAATTAAATAAGAAATCCTATATCTAATCTTATACTTGTTTTTCTTGGATTTTTTCAGTTGAGATCTTTTGTACACCTTTGATATCTTCCTTCCAAGCTCTAGTTGGTTTGGAGTCATCAAAACACTTGATTCAATAAAGCCCATGGAATATTCACAATTCCCACAAATTCCTTTTTTGGTTCTTAGATTTCTAGTGTTTGATTTCTTGCATTCTAGTTTCTCTTGTTTGTTTCATTGCAATTTGGTTTCCATTTCCTTTTAAATTTCACATAACCTCTCCCTTGTGTGAGTGTGTGCTCGAACCAACCTTTAACTTAATAATTACAAACATGTGCTTGATTAACTCTAGTATGAATGATTTATGGTTGCGTTGCTATACTACATATCTTTGGGTAATCCTAGTTTAATTGAGGCCCAAGTGTCTTAGGCTACATTAACCTTCCTTGAAAACCTGAAGTTTTTGAAATGTTCTCACCATTGTTCAATTTTTATAGCCACATGTTAAATGTTCAAGACCTCAACTTAAATGAATAAGAGGTCACAAAATGCATGGTTTTGGGTTTCTACATGTGTTAAGCATTTAAGCTCCATATGCTAAGCATTCATTGAGGCTTTCTGATGCTACATTCACCTTTAACATGATCTTAAACATATAACCTGTAACACCTTACTTTTATCTATATCTTCCCATATATTATAGTATGTACAATGTCCAAATAGCTCATATTAAGAGCTTGAACCATTAATAGAACCAAAATATTTAAAGAAAAAAAAACGTGGTACTATTCATTTGGTTCTCAAGTTTTTTGGACGAACTTTGAAAAATCATAACTTAATCCAGAAAAATCGTATCAATGTGATTCAAGTCTCTAAATGAAGCTAGAAACATGATGTACAAGATGAAAATATGAAAATTTTCTTTAATCTAACCAATTAGTACAGTTTATTACTCAAACTTACACTATACAAATGGTCATTTCTCTCTTTTCCAGGATTTTGACCGTAACTTTAAAAATTCATATCTAACTTTATACTAAGCCAAATCATGTATTCTATATGCCATTGGAAATATATATATATGTCTACTTACCTTCATATTTTTCTTATACATTTATTTTATTTAGACAGGGCACAACATCAATTTGAATCACTAGGAATCAGAATATCACTTTTTCTGGTCTTGGGAAAACTTGTATATCTCTCATTGTACAACTCCAATTGAACTCAAACTAGTGGCATATTAACCTCAAAAGATAAATATTTTCATAAATGTAAGCAACTGAATTTTTGAAGCTCTGTATGATTTTATATCACTTTTCAAAAAGAAGTAATATATTCAGTAAAATTCGCAGCCTTCACATCACTATCCAGTTTTGATCCTGAATTTTAAAATTACACTATTAATCGTGCATATATCCAAATTGAGTGTTCTTTAGCTCATTGGAAAGCTTGTTCTCTCTAGTTTCAGATAATATATAACACTTGGACTTACTTGCCCTCTCTCGATCAAACAGTATTAACTTTACTTTCATTGCTACAAAATGAACTTCTAACAATATAACATGGCAAAGTAGACTTCATAACAAGCTCACATGATCATTCCATATTTCAAATCCGTGCCAAACATTTCATAATGCTCATAAGAATATAATAGTACAAGGATACAGATCCATATGCATATACATAATTTTTATATATTATTTCAAAATATGGAATCATAGCTTGAAATTATCATCAAGCATCATTCTCTCTTTCATTCTCCTTGCCTTTTCTTTGGACTCCTTTGCCATAGCTTGTACCTATCATTGGGATTCTTGAGGGGATGAGATTGGGGGCAATCTCAGTAGCAAGTTATATTTCATGCAATTATGTCAATCATGTCAAATAACTCACATTTAATCACATCAATCACCTTTCAACAATAAATTGCCACATTGGTCATAAAAAATTCGGCAGCATAACGGCTTAGAAAATGAATATCCTGGGGAATAAAACCCCTCATTTTACAGCCAAGACCAATCAAAGAAATCACAATTGCAATATAGTAGCACAATTTAATCATAGAAAGACAATGAAAGAACATAAAGCAAGAATATGAAACTTAGCTACCTTGAAGCATTCATTTGGCTCTTCCTCTTGAATCTAATGCTTCCACTAGCCTCCTTAGGCTTCCTCAAGTCCCTTAACATCATTAAACACTTGCTCAATCAACTAGAACAAGTAGCTACTTCATAAAGTCTCATTTAAAACCTTAAAGACTCAATTTCTTTATCTAAAGCCTAATCTTTGAGCCAATGCTTGTTTTTAAGGTTTTTCATCATGGGGAACTCATTTTTGCCATCAAATGCATGAAAATCCAGATCCTTCCCACTTTATTGGTCTGACCAAAATCTGCTCTTAAGAGGAAGAAATTGGATTTTCACAAAAACTTGCTTTAAAACACACCTAGTTTACTTTTCTTGAAAAATCTCATGCTATCTTGTAAATTTATGGCTTAAAAACTCCTTCCCTCTTATTATCATGCTTAGGCCAAGATTAGAACAGCAAAGGGAGAAGGAGAAGATTCAAGAAAACCAACTCAAACTACTTAAAAACTATGCTAGGATACTTACAAATTGAAAAGAACTTGCTTACCAATTTATTTGGAATTTTCTTCTCCTTTTTCTCCTCTTTTTCCTTCACCTTCACATGCTGCTCTCTCCCTCTCAAAATGGCAGAGAACTCCTCTCTTTTTTCTTTGTTAGAAGGTCGGCCAAAATGAAGCTAAGAGGGAGTATTTATAAAATTTGACAACCAATCAATTTATGCCACTTAATGTCTTGATTTTTCTTACTTTTTCATGAAAATTAATAAACTAAGGCTATTTTGACATTTGCAGCTTATGGAGCACGAAATGGGGAGTATTTTGGTCCAAAAATTTCAGATATTTACTTATCCAGATATATCTTGAACTGGTTTGGACAAATAAAATTACCTTAGCAGTATATTTTACTATTATTGGGACACTAATTATAATTATATTGGGATATAAAATTACCATAATATACTTATCCCAATTGGTCCAAATATAAGACGCACATATTTTTCTTGAATGAATACTGCCTTTTCCTGCAGTCTAGACTGACATTTATCGGGTAAGACATTAATATTAAATCATAATTATCCAATAAATATTATTTTGATCTTAATAAATTTCATACTATATTCCATTGATCTTAGCTCATTGAGAGCTTCATTTTGACTATAATTTTTCATATTTACAAAAATGCCCTTTAACTCGGGATAAATTTATTATTTTTAAAATTTTTGGGTCATTATGTATAATTTTTCCAAAATTCATAAAATTTACTTCAGTGTGCGTGTACGTCCACCGCCATTCTTCGATCTTCTCATCCCTTTTTTTTTACTCCTAGGGGCAAAATGGTCATTTTTTATCCTTCCTTCTGCCCGAGATAATTGATCTCTTTACCTTATATCATGCAAAACGGTGTATATCCATTTTTGCAAATTCCTTATAGATTTTAAAATATTGGACCTTAAACATTTAGGGAAAAATTTCAGGATATTATATAACCTCCCCTTTATATTGAGTTGCTTGATGAGCAGTGTCATGACGATCATGTAATTCAGGAAATAACTAAGAGCTAAAGATAGTTTTATAGTGATGAGTGTAACATAGGTTGTGTCTTTCAAGAAGAAATGAGCAATATGCATGATGTATGAGTGTGTGAACTTATGTCTAAATGATTTTACACCTAAACTAATTAATCTAAATGGCTGAAATCAATATGAATGTATGAGGGATGCTGTATAAATGGAAGAATGAAGATATGTAGTGTGAATGGATGTATAAGGAAAAAGAATGAATGAATGATTAAATAAATAGAAGAAAACCACATTGCAGTATCAACATATCACATTGTAGCAAAGAAATATTGCATCTCACACAAAAGTCATGCTACAACATCAAGGTAGGTAAGTTACAGCATAGAATGACTCTCTTTTCTATTCAAAGCAATGCTATAGCGTCAATATATACTGCTACATCACAGAATATGATGCAAACTACTAATGGCTGAAAAAACAAAGAGATAATGCAGAATTAAACAAAGCTAAACTAAACTAAACTATACCAAGAGATATTGTCTAAGCAAATGGAAGTAATAATCCTAATTAAAATCAAATTTAATGCAAACCTATATGCAAATAAATGAATGTATGCAATGAGAATGTGATAACCTTCCTATGACTTAGGGAATTCAATTTCATTAAATTTAATTAACCTCATGAACATAAAGTCTATAGGTTAATTACATATCATGATATGAAAAATTTAAAGCATAAACAAGAAATAAAAGTCACTCCTTGATTACCTCAAACTGCTTGTACTCACACAACACCTTGGTAGATTTTTTGAGAACCAACTACATACATATCAAAGGGGTGCGATTCAAGTTAATATACAATATTACAGTTATGTTGCAAGGCTAGAACAACAATTAAAACCCCAATAGGACCATTCCAATTACCTAGGCTATATGGTACCAACAAGGCCTAATTCTTTGTATAACAAAATAGCCACTTATCAATGGATTTGTCACTTCTAAAAAAACTTCTTGGAGTGTCGGAATTTCGACCAAGCAAGCTCACATCCTACACAACCAATTTACACACATTTTAAGTGGTTACATAGCCTTTGGGGTTACCTATAATTTAGAGTTCTAACCTTCTATCCTACAAAATAAAGAATCCACCACCATACTTATTCATATTTGTGTTGAAACAAGAGTTTTGATGATTCTAAACCAACATTCAAGAGCTTGGATTGAAGATATCAAACAAGAGCAAAACTGTCTCAAGTGAAGACTTTCTGAATACTTGCTGTTAGATCTTTTGTAGGATCCTTAGTTTTTGTTATGACTGGGTAAAAGATTTTGATTTGAAGAAAAGAAGTTTTAAAACGTTAAATTTATGTTAAATCTTCAAATATTTGAAAAACACCCACAAACAGACGAAGGTTGAAAGTTTAAGCTAAACTGTCAAGTTGGAAATTCGAACTTTGCCTTTGGAAATTCGAATTTCGAGCTAAAACTGAATAAGTCTGAAGAGATGGCTCTCTGTCAGACGAATTTTGGTTGTTCAAAATTCGAATTTTCATCTAGTCTGAAAAGAGGCCTTTTGCTAACAGACGAACTTCACACTTTCAAAATTCGAATTTCAAGTAAAATGAAGTTTGTGAAAACCGAAGAAATTCGTCTGAAACTATGATAAAGTGCATCTGAAATCAAAATGAAATTGAGTTTGAAAAATTCTCTCTGACAGACGAATTTTGAACTTCCAACATTCGAATTTTCATATAAGTCTGAAAGATGCTTCTTTGCAACAGACGAACTTTGAGTCTTCAAAATTCGAATTTCAAACAAAACAAAATTTGAGAAAATGAAGAAATTCGTCTGAAACTGTGTTAAAGTTCACCTGAGATCAAGAGTGATTTAAGTTTCAGAAACTGCTCTCTGACAGACGAATTTTGAACATTGAAATTCGAATTTCAAAAGCTAAGTTCTTGAGTCTATTGAAATGAAACATTGACATACGAATGATAAGAACTTGCAACATTCGAATGATGAAATTAGTCTGAAAAGAGTTTCTCTGACAGACGAATTTCACCACTTCAAAATTCGAATTTCGAAGAAAGTGATCTACTGTGTCCCTTTAAACGTTCAATGGACAGACGAATTTTGGGGATCCAAAATTCGAATTTCGAAGGCACTGTAGAAAATTGAAAACACTGTTCACACTTAACCGAAAAACTTTCTTCTTGAAAATTCGTATGTCACATTGTGAAAATGTTTTGTAAGTTTCAAAATTCGAATTTCACTTCATGAACAGACGAACTTCGTGCTGTAACGTTGGAAGCTTTAATATTCTGTTCCTTCAAAATTCGTCTGTTGGCCAACCAAAATTCGAATTTCAGTATGTCAGAAACATTACATGCGGTTGGTAAACGGATAGTTTTTCAGAGTAACCGTTGGATAACTTCCCCAACGGATAGATTTAGTCTCTAACGGATATTTGAGACCTAAATCTATAAATACAACATCATTTGAAGTTGTGGGTAACGAATCAAACTTGTATATACCGAATTTCTGCTGAATCTTCTTCTCAAAAGCTTTTACCCTCTAACTTCTAAACTTATACTTAAACCTTCATATCCACTCTTTACAAGAGAGTTACTTCATTGTAATCAATCTATTCTTCATCTGGGAGATAGGTTTACTTGTGAGGGGTATTCACAAGGGGATTGGGAAGCACATAGTGAAAGTGCTTGGAGAGTTTGAGAGAGCTCAGAAACAGAGCATACCCATGTACTGTGGCTTTAGCAAGAAGCCCACTGAAATTCTTGCTGTATAGTGGATAAATCTCAAGAGGTGTCTTGGGGACTGGATGTAGGTCAAGTGAATAGACCGAACCAAGATAAATCACTGACTTTTCTTCTCCTTATCCTTATTTTTCACCTTGCTCTGTTTTACGCATTGTTTTCATTATACTGTGATATCTTCACTTACTTCACTTTGTGCAGAAAAATTTCAAACTTCCCAATTCACCCCCCCTCTTGGGAAGTCAGCCTTGCTAACAATTTGGACCCAAATCAACTTCCCATACTAGCTATCAACACAAACATTTTGTGTACGATGAAAAACCCAATAAAGGTAGCTAGGGTTTAGTGTCTACAAGCATAGAAATCCCAAAAACTCAAACCCTAAGCTTAGGGAAGCTTCATAACAATCCATGGAAGCCTTTTAACTTAGATTAATAAGCCAAAACACAAGAAAAATTGAACCCCAAATAGAGACCACAAAATTCCACCAAGAAATTGAGAAAAAAGAAGAGAAAGGAGATGAAACCATGTTACCTCAAGGAAATAAGCATCCCAAGCCTCCAAAATTGATCCATGTGCTCCAGAAGTTGAACTCTATAAGATAAACCTTGAAGCCCTTGACCAAAGCACTTCCAATGGATACCATGAGTTGACTTATAATCAATGTTGTGACTTGAAATTGCAATTTCATAGTGATGAAATCATGATATTATCTTCCAAATTGCGATATGATACCTTTTCCCTAAATCTCGCTACCAAATCACAATTTCGAAGGTATGAAATCTCAATTTCTCTCTAATTTACAAAACACAGCATTTTGAATTCAAAATTCCATCAATTGTGGCCCTCTTTAATCCTGTATAATTCTAATAATATCCTTCCAATAATTCAAGCCTATGTCTAGGATAATTTAATTAGGGTTGTAACATTTCCCTTCTATAGGTTAGCAGCCACTTGAACTCACTTCTTCATGGGAATCATGAGCTCTCCACCATAATAATCCATGCTCTTTTTGATAGTGAAGAGGAAAATATGTAGGTGATGATGGAAAACTTGATGGTGGAAAGGTGGCAGTTGACCTCAGCCTTGAAGACAGGTTGATGAAGCTTGAAGAAATCATGTCCTAAGCAATGAAATTAGTGAAAGAGATGTGGAAGAATGGAAGAGGAATGAGAGAATTTAGGGTTGGATTGAAGAAAACTAGGTGAAATTAGTGGTGAAAGTGAAGAAAAAGAAGAAAATGATGATGAGAAGAGGAGAGAAGAGAGAGTAACATATTCCAAATTTGTGGAGGATATAATCTACAAATATTGAAGGGGCATTAAGGTTTAGGGAGGTAGTAAGGGCATAAGTGGAACAGTGATTGGGCAAGTATGATGCAAAAATGATTGTGCACCAATAGTAGAGCAATTAAATGACAATAAGCTCCTCATCTTGCCAACTAATCCCCACATGTCCATGCCCCAGATCTATTTAAAAATGCTACAAGAAATAATAAAGATGTGACAATATAAAACATGTAACATTAATGAATGAAAACTTAGAAAAATGATATAATCAAAATTAAACCATGATCAAAGGCTTATTAGGATGAAAATTAGCATGAAAAGTAATGGAAAAATAATCTGAAAATGATCCAAAAACGAGGGATTAAAAATCCCAAGAAAATAGGGAGAAAAATGAGGTTCCTAGGAAAAATATTCAAAATACCTTTGGTTCACCAAATTTTGACCTTTTCTAATTTCTAATCCTTAATGAATTTAGCCAACTTTAATGACTCAGATTAGGTTTAATTAAGTGCTTAAAACATTGTTTAGGTGATTAGATCCAAAATCATTACAAAAAATTAAAATTTAAATAAAGTGCTTTTCTTAATAGGGGCAAAATAGGAAAATGGTGGTGAGATAATGATTTTTTGGGTACAACATGAAAGAAAAACTGATGATACATGTTGTAGGAATTGTCAATCGATATTTGGAGTGGTAGTTTCTTGTAGAGAACACATAAGACTTAACTATAAAATTTCCTAATCAATCACTCGATTATGCTTAATTAAGCACGGAATTAACCCAGATAATTGGAAATAACTCCAATAGAAAGAATTATGCCCTAAAATCTTGGAGTATGAATAATCAATACAAAATGAACCTAATTGCATGATTTTAACAATAAATTCCACTAAACACCAAATCTAGCCAAAATGTGAAAATTACACTTAAATGCCCATAATTAACTGAAATTACACCACAAAAACCCTAAAAATGGAGAGAAAAAATATGACTTATCAATGCATCTCTCTATCTTTTGCTTTTCATAGGAGCTTAAATGTTCATCTTAGGGCTCTTAAACATATAACACCGTTTATCCAACAACTTAGAAGTATAATGTGTGAGCTTGAACTTCTAACACTTCTTCTAGAATTTCTAATGCTTCCCAACTCATGTCCAAAAATATACTTTAATATCCATTAACATCTCCAAACATCATTTTGATTATTCTTAATGAGATTTAAGGGTGAGAGGTGTTATACTTTCTCTCAGAAGATTTTTAATAATGTTATATGTGTGTATTCCATTACTTGAATATTGATATCATACTTGAATTGTGAAATTTTGCTACTGAGATTTTTCCCATGCTACTAATCCATGCTAAGTGAAGCTAGTGAAAAAGAAAAGGGCAACCAATGTTAAGAAAACTAGACCAGTTATTAGACCGGCTAAGGTATTGGTTCAAGGTTCAATAGTTTGATCAGAGTCGAATTGGTCATAACTAATAGGTATTACAAAGATTAAAGTGAACTTATCATAGTTATTTTTAAGAGAAATATCAAAGTTAAATTGAAATAATTCAGTTCAAAATTAAAATGTAGATAAATAATATATATAATAAATATTAAAATGATGTTATCACATAAATAAAAAAAATTAAAAAAATAAAAATGCATTTATTATGATTTATGTAAATTTTGTTTATATAAATAACTATAAGTAATTAACAAATATTTATTGATTAAAAAATAGTTTTAATAATAAAATATTGGAACAAGTGCATTTAATGCGTACTGAAAACTGTGTATTACTTATTTTCATTATGATTTATGTTTATATGGAGTGGATGGAGTTATTTTTGTTTTGGCAAAAAAGATGGAGTTATTTTTATACAAAAGTAATTGAGGTTATTTTTTCAAATTGTTGGTCATTGCCTAACATTTTAAAAATTATGCCTTAGAAAAATGCAAAAGTTACTCTACACTAGAAGTGAGATTTGCATTTTCCAAGCAAAAGTCACCTCACTCACATTTATGAGATACCCATTACATTACCCAATGCTTCTTCTATCTCTTTTTCTCCTCATTTTGTTTCTCTCTCCCCAAATTCAAAATACACTCACAATCTCATCTTGCCATTTTCTCTTTGGTGGCGAAGCAACATAGTTTGTGAGATCCTCATCATCTTCGTTTCATTGTTGTTGGTTATATTTCCTCTCCCTATTTTATTTTTTCCACTCATTATCTAAACACAAGCTCCCTTTACTATCATGAGAAATCATGCTCTTTTGAGTGGAAGCAAATGGGTAAATCGAGATTTTGAGTTTTGGGATTTTCTTCTTCTTCTTTCTTTTTCACCCTTCTTGCAGATCGGAGGTATTGTTTGAATTGCCGGTTTTATAGGTTTTGACTGGTTCAACACCAGTTTGGCCGGTTCCCAATCAATTCTTTAGACTATCGGTTATCCTATATCTTCAAATCGAACATATGACTAGTTCCTAGTGGAATCGATTGAACTACCCAGTCCAATCTGATTTTCAGGACATTGGGGGCAAGCAAGTTGCCAATGAGTCTTAAGAGGAAGCAACATTTATTTAATTTAATTTAACTCAATATGTATTATTAATTAGTTATATTTTCAATAAGAGATTAAAATATCTCATGGTTTCCAAGATATTAATGTTAGTTTAATTTCATTGGAGTTATGTTGACAATTTTAATTGTCAATCACAATGAACAGTTTTAGTTCTTTAACAAAGGGAAAGGTCAAACCAAGGTTGTCAAACTCAAAAGTCCAAGTAAACTCATAATAAGGATGTAAATTCGTAAGAGTTTACCTCTTTTAATAAATAATTATTAAAATACATTATTATATAATCAAATATAAAATATAATAATAAATTTATGCAAATACAATTTTAATAATATATTTAAAATATTATCAATATTATATAGTTGAGAGTATCATTCGACATGAACAAATCTTAAATAAAAAACAAATGCAAATTCAACAAATACAAATGTGGGATGTAAAATTAATCCACCCTACAATTTTTTTTTTTTTTTTTGACTTGACAACTTACAATCTATCAATATATGCTAATTTATGTAAATGAAAGTAAAATCAAGAGCTAATTTTAAGTGAAATGAATTAATGAAACGACTAAAGAAATTTGTTTATTTATTTATCATTTTAAATAGTTGAAGTTTGTAGTTTGTTATGCTAAATTAATTGGAACATAAATTGATATGTTTTATTTTTTAATTTATTGATGAATGGAAAATAAATTAAGAGAAAATATGCATCATGCATTCCAGGCTAGACTGCTTGCACATCTTAGAAATGAAAAAGAAAGGAAGGAAGGAAAGACATGTTGCAATAAAGAGAAATGTGTTGCAAGAAAAAAAAATTAAGTCACCCAAAAAAACTTTCATTTCAAAGAAGGAAAAGAAAAATAAGGACATGGAGAATAAATAAACCAAATGTGAGTGTTGCCAACAATCTTGTTCAAATGTAGAGAGAGATTAAGTGAGGCCTCCATTTGTTATGAAAAAGTTAAAGTTTGCAAGTTTCTTTAGTTCATATGGCTATTGTTACACCTCATCTTTGGACACATTTTCTATAAATACTGCCTCATTTGAATGCTATAGAGAGGCTTTTAAGGCCTTGAACTGATTGAATACTCAAAATTGTAAAATTATGTTTTTCTGTACTGTTCATTGCATTGCACAACGAACTTTGAAAAATCATAGTTAAATGTATAAAAATCCTTTCACTATGGTTCAAGTCTAAACATCATTCACATCTTGAATTTCATGGAAAAAATATGAAACTAGATTTTGAACATATCAATTAGTACAATTCATTCGTCCACGTTTACTGTTTATTTTCTACTTCCAGTTTCTGTCTAGATTCTAACCCATAATTTTAAAAATTCACACCTTATAAAATACAGAGTTGTTTTATGCATTCTTTATATCACTGGTAAGATATGCATGTCTACTTTCTAATCATATTTATTTTGTATATTTATTCTGTTTGTACAGAACAAGGCATCATTTTAAACTATTAGGGGTTAGAAATAATCCTTTACTGAAATAGTTTCAGGATAACATACATATCTCTCATTATATAGCTCAAAATACGTTCAAACTAGTGATATATTGTTCATAAGACATAGTTCTTTTATACATTCATACCACTAAATTTTTAGAGAATTGCACGATTTTATACATCCTTTCAAACACAAACAATATTTACAATAATTTTACAATTTTTCTTTAACTGTCTAGTTTTAATTCTTGACTTTCTTGAGCCATGACTTGCATCATACTTAGCCAATTCATACAAAATTTGTCTTATCATAAATCTCATCATATTCTCTAACTAGAGGAATCATACTTTGCCTTATTCCTTTCAACATAACATACTTAAACTTCCTTGAATATTAACATAGCATAAATTTCCAATGAAAGGAAACATGCATGACTTTCAATCCTTAACTTCATTTCATCATTTAACATCATCTAGCATGCTTTCCTATATATCATATAGGATCATAATATATTAATTACTTAAATCATAGCATGATATATAAGCATGCTTTACCACTAAAATATCATTATAACATAAACTTTAGCTTGCTTTATCATCATTTTCTCCTTCCCTTAGCTTTCTTCCATTGTCTTGCTTTACACCAAGTATGGTTAGTACTTGGGAGGGTGAGATTGAGCATTTCAGTAGTATATTTGCATATGCTCATATATCATCACACTACATTGAAAACATTCATATCATTGCACAATTCAATAAAAAGGCATGAAAATACTATGTTGGCTAGAAAAATTTCGGCAATATAATGGCTTAAAAAACATCTTTCATAGGAAGAAGAACTTACCTCAAGATTGTCTCTTTGATCTCTTACCTTGCTTCCATCTCTTCCTTTTTCTTCTTCCTCTTTCTCTTACTAGGTTTTAGAGCTTCTCTCTCTTCCTCTATCTTGGCCGGACATGAAGTGAATGGGAGGAGAGTTGGCTTGATTTTTTTATGGACACAAGGAATGCATAAAATACATCCAAGTGTCCCTTGATATTTTTGGCCAAAAGTAACAACTTTTTGAGAAAGGTTACAAAAATATTAAACTATTCCTTTCAAAATCACATGCTTATTTCGGCCAATGAGAGGAGAGGGAGTATCCTTCATATTGCATATTTTTCTTGGTCTAGATGTATCCTCTAGTGTTACTTTTTTAATCTGGACAGTTAAAGTTATTTTAACAATATTTTCTAACAATGTTAATTACTTTAAGTATACAAGAATAAAATAGTTTGGTCTTTGCATTTAAATTAATATCTTGTCCCAAACTGTACTTTGTATGGGGCCTATTGCTTTTCTTTTTTACTTTATTAGTATTGTGGGCCTACAATACTTTTTCTTTTTTAGTATACTTTTTATTGCATTTTGTAGTCTATTTCTTTTCAAATTGATTCTTTTGGGCTCAACACATTATTCTATTGGGTCTAGTATGTCATAAGGTCCATTTTGACATCAATATTGAATTTTTGATAATTATGGAAATTACCAGAAAGGACCCAAAATTTTGGATAATTACACTTAAGGACCCAATATTTTGAATTGATTACAATTGAGGCCCAATGTGTATAATAACCATTTTACCCTTGGTGGTATTCATTTATCATCTTAATACCACAACTTTTCCAATAGTGCTTTCTTACATTCATGCAGGGAACTATATGCTTATCTTTTTATACTCATTATAATCATCATTTAGACATATTATTATTACCTTTTAAACATAGTCATGATCATCATAATCACATTTTCACTTAGCCTTGGAAATTGAAATGTTATAGCGATGGTATGATTGTATAAGGCAAAGGCTTCAAAGAAGGTCAAATAGCTTGTCTTCTTCATCCATCTTCACATTGTAGCAGAGAGAAGAGAATATTGGAAGGTGGAATGTGAAATCATGGAATTGTCCACAAACTCACAATTCCAAGGAAGTTTATTATGTGTCTATAGAACTTCGAGTTTGAGAATGCTTCAACCAGAAATAATGACCTCATTAAAGAGGCAAAAACGTATGATTATACGGTTTAAAACAAAATTTTAATAACAATGGATCAAACGAATCCCCGAATTTCTCATTTTTATTTTTATGTTTAGAGGAATCTATAGTCTTTAAAATGAGTATTTATTTATCTTATTCAAAAATGGAAAGCATGAGATATGAGATCTTAAATTTAGGCTAAAATTTTGGAATTTACAATTTATGTGTTAGCCATTGTTTTTGTGACTTTTGAGAATTAAATTATCTCAAAATGTTTCTAACTATATTTTTTATTTTGATATAGAGGATGTTTGTAGCTTTAAAACAAGTCAAAGTTAGCCTCATTTCAATTTTTCTATATTTAATTATTATTTTTTGAAGTTAATTATAGAGTAAGGAAAACATAAAACACCAATTAAAAGGAAAGTTTAAAACATTCCTTATTTTATGACTAGATAAAGTTGCTACTTGATTTATGATTAAAATTATAAGAAAAATATTAGAAAAGGCTAGGCATTACACTTTTTTACTTCGTTCTAAATGTGCATTTTGCATTTATACCAATTGAATGCAATTCATATCTTGTACATTAATGATGTGGCTAAAATTTATAACCCGAAATTCCAGAAGCATAGGTGCCGATCAAGTAGTAAAAAGGTAAGTCAAGTATCGTCCCTTGAGGAATTCAATCAATAAAATTGGGCAATAGATAATCTTTTTTTCTTCCAAGTTAAGTGATCAATTAAACTTAAAAAATTTATAAACTTACAAGCTATGGCCTAAACTAGAAACAAGCTTTGGACAAAGTCAAGTAGCAATACCAAGTTTTCATAAAGAATACTAATCCCTTAGTTGCATCCTAACCCATGAATTTATCCAATATATTGCTCTTAATGGTTGCTTTATTTGATAAAAAGTACGATGATCAAAAATGTCTTCCAAATCATTTATAATCCTATCCCAATTTTATCATGCAATTCCTTGATCACATAATAAATCAAAATTCACAAACATGATCAGTTCTTTATGACTATATGGGGTTCCTAGATATTTTCCAATCTTGGTAACAAATTAGATATAATTTAATCCCATATTGCTTAGTCTAATGGTCTAATTAAAATTTCCTTTTCCAAGGTAAATCCTAAATTCCCAAATCACAACTTAATGTGGCCAAGCATTAAGTGGACAATCAAGAGCAAGAACAAGCAAACAAAGCTTCCATTAATCACAACTAATCAGTCAAAACGAGGTTAATCCACATAGAAGTTCATAGCATCTCTAAGTCTACAAAAGATTTAGCTATATATGGCTTTCAACACTAAAAATCTCAAAATTAAACCGTTCAAAGCATGAACTAGTGACAAGAAAGTATGATTGCATGAGTTTAGGTCAAGTTACAATGACAATTCTTCTCTTCCTATTGGGATGATAATTTCAACCAAGTAAGAAGAGAGGGAAGGAGTTGGAATTTCATGCAATCAATGATAAAAATGGAATTCTCATGCGTGAATTAGTAAAGGACAAGTTAGGGCTTCAATATTAAACCAAAGATGTGAAATATGAAATTTTAGGGTTTAAATGGTTTTTTGAGAGTTAGCCCATGGAACTAATTAATTCAATAAGTGTATGGTGATGAATTTAGGTTTGGGAAAGCTCAAGAAAGCCATTGGAAAGGTTGAAACAAAGTAGACGAGCAAAAGGATTCATTGAAGTAGCAATTTACATTTCTTGCTTTTGTTATCTTGAAATGTTCTATGATGATATTTAGATTTCCATATTGTTGTATTGTTGTTTTGTGATTGGTTTTGGCTATTTTAGATATGAGGGCAATGCCCAGGATATTCATTTTTTGAGAGAAAACTCTGTTGAAATTTTTACGTGACAATATATTATTTTATGTTATTAAATGTTTTATGGTGTTATGAATGATGTTTTAAAATTTGCATAATGATATGAATGCATGAAAAGTTATTGCTATTGAGATTATTAAATCTCACCGTCCCAAACCACTAATCATGCTTGAACCAAGCTATGCCAAGGAACAAGGAAAGGCTAAGAAGAATGAAGAGGAAAATGATGATTGAGATGATAATTATCATATGTTATATTTTGGAATTTTGTATTAAGTTATGTATGAAGTATTAAATCTATAGCTTTACTTGGTCATGTTCCATTGAACCTCTCATGATATTTGGAATGGATAAGGAGCATGTTTTAACCATATAATAAAGCTATGAATTCAGTTATTCAATGTAATGCACAAATTGTCCATTTGGCATGCTGAAAAGTTAGATGGAGTAATTCTGTCCAAACAAGGCATGATGATTAAGTGGTCAGTATGCCTTGAAAGTAGACATAATGAGCTTTCTAGGAAGCTAAAGATCACTCCAATTGGTTAAGTATGAAATAAGTATTTTCAAAGTTATGATAAAAAATCTGGACAATTTTAAATGTGCAAATGAATAGTAAAATTCACAAACAAAACTATACGAATTGGTTGTAAGTGTTCTGTTTCATATTTTTCTTATGAAGAGTATGATTTAAGCTATTTTTAAAAATTGAATCACCTTTATACGATTTTTCTAGAATTAGTTATAATTTTTTGAATTTTATCTTGAAAGTTGGAATGACCAAATGAACAGTAACAACAAAATGCAATTTTTCTGTTTTGGCCATTTATGTGATTCAAGCCTCTAAACCTATCATAATGGACTCTAAATGAAGTATAATACATGGGAAAAGAACAGTAAAGGTAAAGTGTGACAACTAAATGAAAACCTAGCCTTTCCCCTTGAAAATAACTCATAAAATGAAGTTATGCATTTTGGTCTACAACTTTCACAGTTACGAAATTAATTTTTGCAAGTGCCAAAAAAACTCAAGGAAACTAAACTTTAAACTTCTCTAACTTGGAACCTATCATCAAGATATATCAAATTAATGAAAAATCCACTCCAAAAATCATAAAATACTTGCAAAAGTCACACAATGAATATCCCACATTCCAACTCACTGGGTCAATTAATTTATCAACATTTATGCACTAAATCCACTATGATGAAGCTCAATTCCAATTTAAATAACAACAGCTGTCATAAAATATTAAGAGTCATCAATTAACAAAAGTGAATGGATGTAATGTATTTTGCCAAAGATAGAAAATAGTAGATAGTGACCATAAAAGTAGAATGTGGGCCCCATGCAAAGTTAATTTCCATTTTATTATTTTCTTCTCAAATGCATGAATGCTTAAATGGAGAAATCCAATTTGCAACTAAAAGTGGATGGATAGAATCCTATATGATACATACAAAATCAATACAAATCCTAAAGCAATAATTGCATATCCAAATATTAATACTGATACAAATTTTTCCTTGAATTTCAAAATCATTATTGCCAGAGTACATGTTGCCTAATTAAACTGGATCAAATAAACTCATGCATAGTCATATAAAAAGAGAGGTGTGTGGTTTGAACTTGCTTCATCATATGAAGGAAACAAAATATGACTCCATCCATGAAGTCTATGCTTCTATTGCCAGCTATAATTGCTTCATTGTTGAAAGGTGGAAAGACATCCATCCCATTAGAAAAAAGTAATAGTACAAATCATTAATAGATTATCTCAACAACAGGATTTGACTCTTCATTACAAAGATAAGCATCATGATCTTGCATAGCACACTATCAAATTTGATGAAGTATATCAATTTAGTTTAAAGGAACTTCCAATTATAGGGAGAGTCTTGTATTTCTGCAATTTTTTGTGGCCATCAACTTCGCTTCATCATTTTAACATATATGTACAAACACGAGATGATTGTGATATTTGTACTTGGATAATTTTTGAATATGGTCCTTGCAGTGCTGGCCAATGCTATCCTTGGAGATCTCAACCACAATCAATCCTTACTCCTCTTGGTGTTGTTGCAACAAACAATACAAACAATGTTACTTAATCTCATCTATGATTATTGAAATCGTACATTTAATGTAATAACCTCTATTGTGATTGATGGTAAATGTCAAACTTATTTTAGTTTAAAGCATTGGTATGAATAGAATAAGAACGTGAGTTAAATATATTTTATCCATCATTGTATTTGGATGTTTCTCTAATTGAAAAAAAGTAACATGTTTTATAAGGTTAGAGCTTTCTTAAATTTCATTCTTTTCACTTGAAAATTGTAAGCATATCAAGAAGAATAACTGTAATTATTCAAATTGGTAATTTAAAAAGTGAAATTAATGAAAGAATTACAAATAAACAAATGCATATTATATTTATGTATTAATTTTTATTATATGCAATTTAACTTTTTTCTTAGTAGACATATATGAAATTTAACTTATAAATCATTTAACTTTGGGTATTAGTGGATCCATCCCATCGAAAGAAAATTTTAACTTTTATTGTGTAAGATCCCCAATTTTCTAGATATTATAAGATGTATAGAAATTTGATAAAATCTGAAATCCTTAAATTGATGGGAAAATAAGTAAAATGGTAAATTATATGCTAGGACCTTAAAAGAAATATTTTTGCAAAATAGTCCCCACAAGAAAAATTATTTGTAGTTTGTCCTTGAAAATGTTTGCAAATAGGTCCCTATAGAAAATTTATTACAATTTAATCCCTCCAGGGCAATTTAGTAATTTTGAGAAATTTATGTCAAAATGGAGCTCATGACATGCTGTGCCCAATGTAATAGTGTGTTTAGTCCAAATGCATCAATTTGAAAAGAAATAAACTATAAAATACAGTACAATTATGCAAAAACAAAAGATATAAAGTATTGTGGTCTTACAAAATTAGAAAAAGTAAAAAAGAAAAATATGTGGGCCCCATATTAATACTATTTGGGATAGAATATTGAATTAAATATTGATCCCAATATAGTTTAATCATGTATCTAGAAAGTAATAAAATACTGCAAAAATAATTTTATCTGTCCAGGGATAAACAAAATCGGTAAAGGACATATATGGACTAAAAAATATATGCAGCACTTTGGATATTTTCTCCCCATATGTGACACTAACTTTTCACTATATGCCTAAAAGGAATATTTATTATTTTCTTGATTTCTCTTGAATTATCTAGAGGGACACTTGTAGCAAAATTGAAAGCCTTTCTTGTCTATATAATTTACTCCCTCTTGGCCAACTTAGAGAGCAAAGAAAGAAAGAAGAGGAGCTGCTGAAACACACAAGAAAGAGAAAGGGAGATGTAAGGGAGAAGAAGAAGAAAGAGGAGAAGAAAGGAAACCAAGGCAAGGTAAATTCTTCCTTTTGAATCCTTAAGGCTTTTAGTTCAAGGTTGTGGTAGTTTAGAGTTGATTTGACAAAATTTTCTTCTCCTTCCCTCCAAGTGTAAATTTCTACCAAGGTATAGGAAATGAATGGAAAAATGTTGTCTTGCATAAAAACCAAAACAAAGCATGAAGAAATGCAAGAAAGCATGATTTTAAAAGTTCGAGCAAGTTTGTGAGAAAATTTCTTCCTTTTTTGGCAAATACATAGGGTTAGGAAGGAGTTGGATTTGCATGAAAATAATGCCAAAAATGGATTTCTCATGGTGGATTTACCTTTAGATAAATGTTGTATTCAAGAAAGAGCTAAAGATAAACTATATAAGAATTTAGGGTTCAAGTGATTCTTTATGAAGCAACCTTTGGATTTAATTGATTTAGTTAGTGTTTGGTGATATATTAGGATTTGGAGAAACTAAGAAAGCTAGTGGAAGCATTGGAAGCAAGTGAAATTGCAAAGAAATCGTAAAGGTAGCTAAGTTCTATTTCTTGCTTTATGTTATTATATTATGTTTCTATGATAATACTTAATTGCCATATTGTTGTTGTGATGCTTTATGATTGAATTTGGCTATTTTATGTAAATTTTTTTACCCCGGAATGCCCATTTTCTAAGGAGAAACTTTGCCAAAAGTTTTATAAAACAATATGGTATTTTATGTTTTTATGTGATTATATGATGTTTTATGACATATGAAAGGTATGAATGCATGAAAAAAACTTGTTACTAGGATTTTCATAATTTCATCACCCCAAGTATCCACATGATAGATTCAAGTGATTGCAAGATTGCAAGGAAAGCAAAAGGCAAGGAGAATATTGATGATGATTAGAATGATTGATGTTGTTGCTGCTTATTTCTTTGTTATTTTGTATAAAATCATAGGTGAAATTATGAGGCTATGATTCTATATGATTATGCTCCTTTAATCCTCTTATGATGTTAGGAATATGAAATGAATATACTTTTTGATCATCTAACTATTCTATGAAATTAATTTTAGTAATTAGTATACAAAACTGTCCATTTTAACCAGTAGAGGTTAAAACAGAGATATTCTATTTAAAACAGAGCATTACACATAAGTGTTATATTGTATGAAAGTAGACAAGTAGAACTTTCTAGGAAGTTAAAGATCACTTAATTTGGATAAGTGAGCTAAGAGTTATAAATTTTCAAATTTGGGTCAGAAAACCTGGAAAACTAGGAATTTACCATTTAACAATAAATTTTGTGCTAAATAATATATTAATTGGCATGATAAAAATTTAGTTGCATATTTTTCCTATGTATAGAATAATTTAAGCTATTTTTATAGATTGAATTACATTAATACAATATTTTTAGTATTAATTAGAATTTTTCAAAGTTTAGCCAGAAAAATAGGTGATCAAATGAATAGTAACTTCAAAAATTTTTATTTTTTTGTTTTGGTTCCCATGATGATTCAAACTTCTAAAATGTATCAAATGGACATTAGATAAGCTATAATACATGGGAAAATGAGTATGAAAGTAAGATGTTGCATATTGAATTTCAAACTTATCACATAATTGTAATTTAAAAATAATTTATTTTCATATTAATTCCAATTTATTCTCATATTAATCCCCTTAATCAGTTATAGACCCAAATAAGGAATTAATTCCAATAACAAACTAAAACTTTTCAAAATGCCAATAATGGATCTAAAGTCTTTTATTGATCCGAAAATGAAACCAAAATTACTGAAATATCCTTAATTAGTGTGAAACAGGAGAAGATAGGTGTCAAAAATTGAAATAATAGTGTAAAATTTCTAAAGATGTTGGACGAGAGAGTTGGAATTTGTAATTGAATTTTCATTCATTAGTGTGAAATGGTGGAAGATGAGTATAAAAAACTAAAATGACAATGTAAAATTATTGAAGATGAGTATTGAAAACTAGGGGCTTGAGTTGAAATTTGTAAGTAAATTTTTTTTATTATTGTGAAATAGGAGAAGATGAATGTCAAAAACTGAAATAGCAATGTAAAACTATTGAAGAAAAGTGTAAAAAATTGAAAATCCTCATGAAAAAATTACTTAACATTTTCAGCAATTGCATCTAGTTTTTGATATTCAGGGATTATACACTATCATTTTAGTTTTTGACACTTATCTTCCTCCACTTCACACTAATGAAGGAAAATCAAGGTTTAAAAAATCGAATCAGACATTGAACCGGTCAAAACACTGGTTCAAGGTTCAATGGTTTAACTGTGGTTCAACTGGAATAAAACCGGTGCTAATAAATTTAATAATTTTTTAATTTTATACATTATATATAAAATAAAAAATATTATTAATAACTTTCACAACATAATATCGAAATCTAAATAAGTTAATATTCATTTTTAAACATATTTTGAATTCAAAATAATTAATTAATATTTTTTAATATTATTTGTTAAGTAAATTTATCATTATTAATAATTATGTATCATAATAAAGTTTATACAATATTATAATATAGAAATAAAAAAATTTATATAAAAATAATGTTATTTAGTACTAAAAATAATGTTATTTTAAAAAAAATTTAAAAAATAAACCGGTTTGACTGGTTTAGCATTGGTTCGAGGCCAGTTTCTCAACAGTTCTCACCGGTTTTGGAAAGAGGCGCTCAAAACCTATGACTGGACTGGACTAGACTTGGCACCAGGAACCGATCGAACAAGCCGATCCGGTCTGGTTTTTCGAACGCTGAGGAAAATTCACTTAAAAATTTCATCATTTTAGCTTTTGGCACTCATCTTCTCCATATTCATAATGACTAAGGGTATTTTAGTAATTTTTATTTCATGTTTTGATCAGTAAAAGATCTTGGGTCCATTATTGGGATTTTGCAATTTTTTGTTTGTTATTGAAATTAATTTCATATTTTGGTCCATAACTGTCATTCCTACTATCTTAAAGTAGATGAACAAAGCTCATTATCTGCGATATTCTCAAATCTTATACCACATCATTATTCACCAATGATAAATTGGCATGTGGTGTACACATATTTAAGTTTATACCATAAATATAATGTTTGAACTTTTAAAATATTTAGTTCTTTTTTTATTTTATAGTTTTTATATTATTGATATCCTAATAAATGAATTATGAGGTGAAATCTTTTTACTCAAATCTTTATATTTCAAATTTAATGTCACTAAAATATGATTGATTTTGAACTCTTTTGACGATTTTAAATAGTTTGTTTAATTATATTTTAGTGTGCATTTGGTATTATTGGAAGGAAATTTGGCCAAATCAGGGGAAAATTGCAAGCTTAATTGACCCTAGCACATCTCCTCCATGGGTGAGAATGTGAAGAGAGGCATCAATTCAGTACTAGCCTGGCACCATGTCTACATGAAGAAAGTTCAATTGGCATTGCCTGAGCAAGTGAGCAGTTGAAAAATACAAATTCAACTAACGTTATGTCAAGACTCAAGATATTTAAAACACTAAGAGACATGATTTTTTAAGTTTCTACATTTAAAGACAATAAAATCTCTTTAATTTAGGGACAAAATTGTCTTTCAACTTTATATTTTCCTTGTTCAATTATACTACATTTAAAGACAAAAAAAATTAACAATGCATAAAATAAAAATAAAAGTATATCAATTTCAAATGATTTAAGGAAAAAATTATTATTTATTTATTTTTTTTTGCAAGCAAAAAAGATATCCCAACTGACAACTGAAAATTATTTCAGATATCCCAACTAATAATTGAAAACTGATTTCTTTGAGACATAGAGATCACCGAAAATGATTTTACCTCTCATAACAAGGTCTTTTTCATACACATGACAAAGAATCAAATACAAGATAGCATGCTTAAGGAATTCAGTTAGCTACCAATTGTGCTAGGAACTTATTGGTACAATTATTTTTGTTTTTTCCTCAAATTTGAGTGATGGTAATTAGACCTTAAAGTCCAAACCATAGCAATCCAATAGATTTCCCATTTTAAAATCGAATAAACTACACCACATTACCTATTTCTATTGGGATTCCTTTAAAAATAAGAAAATGCAATTAAAAGTTTACTAATTTATTTTTCTTTCCATTATGGTCTTATTTCCTACTTTAATTAGATTGGTTTCAAAGTAAATACACATCATAACATCCTTCTCTTACTGTGATTCATTCCACAACTTTAGCATCTTTACATAAAATTTGTTTGCAACAAATATTCCTCTAACCATTCATAGGTATTGCTTTTATCATTTGTACCCACCTACTACTTTTAAGCATTTGTAATATTCCTTAGTTTTCCAACTTAGCATGCAGCTTTTATTTGCACGTGTATTTTGCATCAATTTACATTAGTATTATTGTGGTAATGAATGAAAGTGAGGAAATTCCCCATTTTTCCATAAGTCTTAAGCACCTGCAAATTCACTATTAAATCCAAAAATACAATTATATTTCAAAGGACCATAGTTAAGCTTACTTTTACATATACATATATACATGTAAGTTAACTATTTTGTAGAAATTTCAGCAGAGTTTCCCTTGTAAATAGGACATCCTGAAAGTTCTACAACAGCTTTACCAAACAAAATACAATAAAGGGAGCTCCGCTCTACAACAATATATATATCAATATATCAAAAGGTAAGGATCCTACTTATAAGTCTTGTGAAGTATATCTAAGCTAAATACAAGAGTCGCGACAACAAAATAAAAGTTTTATATTCAAAGTTCATCCAAAAGAGTGATAAAACTTTCTAATAGTGGCAGATGCCTCTCAAGGATCTATTAGAGGTGCAAGTTCAACTCTACTATCTAAGGCCAAAATATATTTACCAGTAAATAACATTCCAAAATTGAAATTCTTATATTAAGGGCAAGGTAAATAGAACAATTGTAATTTTAACAGTAAGTGTAAATCAACTTGAAACAAAAATCGAACCATACAAAGTGGACATCTCAAATCATATGCAAGGAAGTTTTACTTTAACTAAAATTAGATAGAGCCATAACAATTTTTAATTAACTATTTACCATAAAAGTAACATAATCAAGAATAGAAGGAGTCATGTATGAGCGCATAAAACATAATATAAAAACCATCCTTTAAAATTCAAAATAAATAATAGAACGTTTATTGAGAGGACCTAAATAGAATGAAGAAATAGGCGTCGACACATAGTCTATGAAGGTAAATAACCAATTCGGCATAGCTAAAGCCACGAAATCAGGCGTGAGTACAATGCTCACAAAAAAATCCATTCCTTCGTTCCACGTTTGTTGGCCAACACATGAGGCTAGCACCTCCTATACGTATGTATACCCTGCTAGCTAGGTGTTAACATGGTGCACCAAAGACTAATGAAACTGCCGTTAGCAACTAGTGTTCTGTACTCGGTCCTTTAAACTTTTTCTGCGTGCATGGAATACAAATACCTTTATAGTTTAGTGGTCCATAATACAAGAAGCATAAGTAATGGCTTTAAAATCATTTCTTCCTTTTCATGCATGTACAATATTGGTCAAACAAATGGAGGAAGCTTAAATGAGTAAACTCTAAATCTTTACAAAGTGCTTGCATAACATTTGTCAAAATATAACATTTTCTAACAATTATATTATAGATAAAAATCATAAAAATTTATTTGGAATTAAATTTAGTAAGACAAACATCAATGTAAATTTGTAGTGGGATCTTATTTACTTACTTGATAGACTTTTCACATACAATAACTCAATAGAGAATCTCACAAAAACTTACTCGAATAGGTGCCTATCTACCCAAAAGGAGAATTAATTGTTGATTTTTATATACATAGCTTAATAAATTCTATTAGTATATAAGAACTTATAACTTAGTTCTTAACTACGGCTTGAAAAGATTATACATTACCTTATATTTCCTTGAACATAACAAACAAATATTTGGTGTATATTAACTAATATGCCTATGAACTACAATTTATAACATCCCTACTTAATTGTTACAACCACTTAGCTATAAGATGTAAATCTCAATTTAAAGCAACATACTTATCTTCCAATGTTTAACATAAAAATTAAGTAAGTTATATTCCACAAATTAACTAGTATTTTATTAACCATGCTCAATCACTTATTTTAGTTAAAATTTCTTTCTCAAGCATTTTCACAAACACCTAGTATGCATCTAAATCTAAATCCATGAAATAAACTACTAAAAATCTCAACTCCCTAGCCATACAATTGACATGCATGTAAAAATTAAAATACTACAACACTACTACAAACCAATTTCTTTTGATTAAATTAAATGCCCTAATTACTACTTAACATATTTTGGTTAGGAAGGAGAAAGAAAAGTCAGATTTAAGACCCCAATCTTACATAAACACAAAATCAGAAAAATCTATAGGAAAATACCTATTAAGAGAGCTCTCTTTAGCTACAAATTTCCAGCAGAAATTTTCCCCAACACCTCCCCTGTTTTCAACGTACAGTAGATGGGGAAAAAGACAAAGAAGTTGCAGCAGAAAATAAGAAGGGATGGAGCTTAGAATATATGCACCCACAATCCCACACATCATGAGTGGCAAGGGAAGAGGGAAAATAATGAACAAAAATGAAGAGGAGAAGAGAACTAACACAACAAAGAGAAGAGGAAGAAGGAAAGAAAACAACCACTTATTTGCAGCAATTGCACAACCAGAGGAAGATAGAAGAATGACGCATGGGTAATGAAGAAAGAGGAGGATGTTACTGCTACAAGAGGAAAGAGGAAAGAAAGTTGAAGAGGGAAATCCTAGGGCACACTTGAGAGTTGAAAGGAAAAGAGTGAACCCACCCCTGTTTCTTATTTGGTTCCCGTGCGTCAAGTTACAGGAAAGAGGAAAAGTTGTGAGGAAATTACCAAAAGGACCACCTTAGCAATGAAATAAGAAAGGGGAAATCTAGTAATTACATAAACATTAGGAAGAATAGGATAAAAATCCATTTTATATATCTTCCTTTAAATATAAAGATGAAATAAATCTAATTTTTATGTATTTTCTTTACTATTAGTATTGTTGGTTTTTTTTTTGGTATTAAATTCTTATTGTTATTATTATTTATTTATTTATTTATTTCTTTATTTCTTTATTTTAGGGTCATTACATGGATATTGTGGGATAAAAAAAGACAAATTCAGCTATACATAGTGTTTATAAGAAGTATACAACATATATAACTTCTCTTTGTTACGATTGAGGGGTATGTAATCCCAGACTCATGCTATAGAATCAGACAACATCACCTAATCAAATACTAAAATGATTTTAAGATTTGACTATGTACAATAAAATGACAAATACTATGGATATTAATGTACCTCCAAGCAAATCAAATTGTAAATATTAATGTTGTCTAACTTGCCAATGCAATATTCAAAGTTCTATCTTGAACAACTCTTAATGTTAATATCCTCCTTGACCTAGATTTGAAACAATCACTGAGTTAATGAGACTCCTTATGAGAGGAAGAGTTCCTTCTCTCTAAACCCCGAGAGAAAAGAGGTTATGTTTGTGGTTCCTTTTGTGTTGGCCTAGCACTTATTGCCCTATCGCCTTTCTTTCGCAGTTGGTTAATATCTCCTCCCCTAGTGATTGTGCACCTTATCCCTTAGCCCTCATGCTAGTGTTATTTACTCATGTCAGTTCATCTTTCTCTTGTTTCACATGTCTACTCCTATCCTATCCTTTTGATTCTTTTCTTTGTCTTCTATTGGTCACCTCCTTACATGCTTCTTTAACTAAAACCTTGTTTATGGTTTACTATCATTTTGTTCCCTTGCTCTTATCTCTCATCCAGTAGGTGGGCTTGTTATGGCCATGTTGACTTCTTTTCTCTATACCTTCATATGTTCCATTCCTTGGTTCTAGCCTCCCATTTTCCAAACAAATTGCCTTTTCACTTTGTTTCTTTTGTACGATCTTGTCAAATTTTTTCCTCCAGGTTGTTGGGATTTATGTGATCCCTTTTAGCTTTTTCTTTCTTTCTCATGTTGCTTTTGTCTCTTACTTCTCTTGTTCATCATTAGACCCTACTTACCTTCTTAATAGCAGGTTTTGCCTAGCTCTTTACTTTAACCCTAACGTCCTTGACTGCTCTAGAGCGTTTCTCCCTATATCATTGCAGTTCTTATTGATATTTAGGATTTTTCTGCTCAAGAACTTGCTTCTAAACTTCACTTTGCTTGGAAACTTCCTAGTTCCTTCTATAATGAGGACAAGTCTAGCTATTTCTTCCTCATTAGATTTACCAATGATGAAGACAAAGAGCTTGTGCCAAAAAATGGTCCATAGTCCATTATTAGCTTTCTACTCATAGTAGACCATTGGATCCCTAGCACCATTGTTTGTGAAATCTAGATAGAAAGCTTCCCCCTCTAGGTTCAGTTTTAGGGCTTGCTGATAGAGTATCACAAGAAAGACTGTGCTTGTGATCTAGGCAATGTTGTTGGCAATACTATAATGTAAGATGGGTTACCTGTTTTCATTTACAACATGCATTTTATCATTGTGCAAGTTCAGATAAACCCAAAACTTCTACTTATTCAAAGCATCAATGTGGAACTTGCCAAAGATAAAGTGGTAGGAATCGAGTGCAGGTACGAGCATGTGCTTAGAAGTTGCAATCTATGTAAAATCCTTGGACATATTATTTATGAATGTTCCAAGGCTATCATTGATGTTTATAGTTTGAATTGACAAGAAAAAGGGTTAAGGGCCATTTTGGCTTGAATATAAGAAGCAAGTTCAAAGTTCAACAACATGAGTTTGAATGATAAAGATGGCTCAAAGATAACCATACCACATAAAACTCTATGAAAACTTCAAATCTTACCAAATCCATGAGACTACGCCTGAGGATGTCTTCCTTCATGGCTTCAACAATGCTACAAGCTTTATTTATCTATCTAATGACTTATCTTCATTTGACCTTGACTTTCCTGGTGTTGGAAGTGATGGCTTTTGGAGGCAAATTTCTACCAAATCGCATCATCTTGTTGATAACAACAGCTTTGAACTCCCTCCTAATAATTGGAGAAAGATATAAGCCATGATCAATGAACTCCTACACCCTGGCTTCACATCTATCCTTCCTCCTTCTGGCTTAGATATTGATGGACCTCTGAGAAACTTCTTTGCACATTGTGTTACAAATACCGAACCTACCTCTAGGGAACCTAATGAATAGGTATCACCTTCAAATGCCAAACCTATCTCTGTAGGACCTATTAAACTAGACACATCATGTATGAATATTGAATAGGCTTTGCAGGGTATCTTTGGAGACTCACCAATCAAAGAAGCTAGCTATGGCACCCCAAAGTGCAAGTATAATGGCTTATCTTTCAATGGAATACTAGTTGAATAAGAACCTTACTCTCCTGAGCACTGGGAAATTCTTATGGACCTTGGGAATTCGAATATTAGCTCTTCTAAAAGAAGAAGACTAGAGGAAGGTATGAACACTTTTAGTGAAGAAACTAAATGTTGTTGAATCAAGAGTTTTGATGACTTTAAACCAACACTCAAGAGCTTGGATGGAAGATATCAAAGAAGAACAAAGCTGTTTCAAGTAAAGATTTTCTGAGTATTGATGTTAGATCTTTTGTAGGATCTTTAGTTTTCAGTATGATTGGGTAAAAGATTTTGATTTGAAGAAAAGATGTTTTCAAACTTTAATTTTATGCTAAATCTTTGAACATTTGAAAAACACCTTCAAACAGACGAAGGTTGAAAGTTTAAACTGAACTGTCAAGTTAGAAATTCGAATTTTGCCTTTGGAAATTCGAATTTCAAGCTAAAACTGAATAAGTCTGAAGAGATTGCTCTCTGTCAAACGAATTTTGGTTGTTCAAAATTCAAATTTTCATCTAGTCTGAAAAGAGGCCTTTTGTAACAGACGAACTTCACACTTTCAAAATTCGAATTTCAAGTAAAATGAAGTTTGTAAAAACCAAAGAAATTCGTCTAAACTATGATAAAGTGCATCTAAAATCAAAATGAAATTAAGTTTGAAAAATGCTCTCTGACAGACGAATTTTCAAGTTCCAACATTCGAATTTTCATATAAGTCTGAAAGATGCTTCTTTACAACAGACGAACTTTGAATCTTCAAAATTCGAATTTCAAACAAAACAAAACTTAAGAAATTGGAAGAAATTCGTCTGAAACTATGTTAAAGTTCACCTGAGATCAAGATTGATGTAAGTTTCAAAACTGCTCTCTGACAGACGAACTTTGAACATTGAAATTCGAATTTTAGAAGCTAAGTTCTTAAGTCTATTGAAATGAAACATTGACATACGAATGATGAGAACTTGCAACATTCGAATAATGAAATGAGTCTGAAAAGAGGTTCTCTGACAGACGAATTTCGCATATCCAAAATTCGAATTTCGAAGGCACTGTAGAAAATTGAAAACACTGTTCATACTTAACCGAAAAACTTTCTTCTTGAAAATTCGTATGTCACATTGTGAAAATGTTTTGTAAGTTTCAAAATTCGAATTTCACTTCATGGACAGACGAACTTCATGCTGTAACGTTGGAAGCTTTAATCTTTGGTTCCCTCGAAATTCGTCTGTTGGCCAACCAAAATTCGAATTTCAGTATGTCAGAAACATTAAATGCGGTTGGTAAACGGATAGTTTTTTCAGAGTAACCGTTGAATAACTTCTCCAACGGATAGATTTAGTCTCTAACGGATATTTGAGACCTAAATCTATAAATACAACATCATTTGAAGTTGTGGGTAACAAATCAAACTTGTATATACCGAATTTCTGCTGAATCTTTTTCTCAAAAGCTTTTACCCTCTTAACTTCCAAACTTGTACCTAAACTTTCATATCTACTCCTTTCAAGAGAGTTATTTCATTGTATTCAATCTACTCTTCATCTGAAAGATAGATTTACTTGTGAGAGATATTCACAAGGAGATTTGGAAGCACATAGTGAAAGTGCTTGGAGAGTTTGAGAGAGCTCAAAAACATAGCAAACTCGTGTACTGTGGCCTTTGCAAGAAGCCCATTGAAATTCTTGCTGTATAGTGGATAAATCCCAAGAGGTGCCTTGGGGACTGGATGTAGGTCAAGTGGAAGGACCAAACCAGGATAAATTACTGAGTCCTCTTCTCCCTATCTTTACTTTTCAGCTTGCTCTGTTTTACGCATTGCTTTCATTATACTGTGATATCTTCACTTACTTCACTTTGTGCAGAAAAATTTCAAACTTCCCAATTCACCCCCCTCTTGGAAAGTCAGCTTTGCTAACAAGTGGTATCAGAGCCCGGATTCCCATACAAAGGAACTCACAGTCCGGGAATTATGATGGATGGCTTTGGAGAGAGTATACTCCCTGAAGGAAACAATACTAACAGACCACCAGGCTTCAGTGGAGAGCATTATGGGTACTGGAAGATGAGAATGCAAATCTACCTCCAATCAATTGATCTTGACATCTGGTCAGTCATTGAAAAAGGGGATTTCGTTCCAATGGCTCTAACTGAAGGTGGAGGACACAAAGAGAAGCTGGAAGCAGAATGGAATGATGAGGACAGAAGGAGAGTCCTACTGAATTTCAAAGCAAAACACTGTTTAGTCAGTGCCCTGAATCAAGATGAATTCTACAGAGTCTCGCAATGCACCACTGCAAAAGGAATGTGGGATACTTGGCAGATTGCTCATGAAGGAACATCTGGAGTCAGGGAGAACAGACTGAACACGTGCATTGGGGAGTATGAAAGCTTCAGAATGGCTGAAGGAGAAACTGTAAAGGAGCTACAAAAGAGATTCACCCTCATTGTGAATCAACTCAAAAGCCTGGGAAAGGAATACACTCAGTCTGAGAAAGTAAGAAAAATACTCAGAGCTCTCCCACTGGAATGGCAGCCCAAAGTAACAGCTATAGAAGAAGCCAGAGGAGAATCAATGGCTTCTGTCACAGCTCTCTTCGGCAGCCTTGAGGAATATGAAGGAAAAATCAAAGCACTCAAGGAAGCTGGGATGGACAGAAAGAAGAAAGGCCTTGCCCTCAAAGCTGCTGATGAAAAGGAAGAAGAATCTGATGAGGGAGATGATCTGGATGAAGAAACTCTGGCAATGATGGTTAGAAAATTCGGAAGATTCTACAGCAAAAAGAAGAACAAGAGATTCTTCAAGAAAGGAGCAGCTGGAGAAAGCAAGAAAGAGACAAAAGAACCTGTGACTTGCTATGAATGCAAGAAGCAGGGACACATAAAGTGGGACTGCCCTCAATTCCTCAAGAAACAAGAAAAGGAAAAGAAAGCTGCTGATAAGGGAAAGAAGAAGAAGGCCTACATCTCATCTATATGGGGCAACAGCTCAGATGAGGAAGAAGAAGATGAGGATGAGATTGCCAACATTTGTCTGATGGCACTTGCTTCTGAAGAAGCCACACTCTCACACAGCAGTGATCAGGAAGAAGAGGTATATGAATCTGAACCTTCCTATTCTGAATTACTAGATGCATTTCATGAGCTTCATGATGAATTCATTAAAATTGCTAAAGAACTGAAATTAGCAAAGAAAAAGATAAATAAGCTGGAGTCTTAAACCATAGCCTCTGAAATTGCCTCTTTACCTCCTACTGAGTCTGGTTGCTGCACCTCATGCACTGAACTTAAACAAACTAATGATTATCTAGTTAAAAGCATGTCTAGGCTCACTAGAGGTAAAGATATGTTGTTTGCCTTGATGGGGAGCCAAAGAATATCACAAGGAAAAGCTGGTCTTGGCTATGATCCATGTGCTGTCAAGGAAAAGATCAGAAAGAAAAATCAGAATATGTATATGAGACATTTTGTGCATGCTAACAATAATAAAAAGAAAAATAATGCATCACCTCACATTGAAACATATGATCAATCCAGGCATGCTAAACAGAAGTATTATTTGCATTGTTTTCTTCCTACCACTCAATCTAGCAGTCCATTCATTACCTGTCATTTCTGTAACAAAAAGGGACATATTTCCAGTTCTTGTGCATTAAAGAAAAATGGGCTAGGCAGGAAAACTGAATGGGTTCCCAAAGTTACCTCTGCACCTAAGGAATTACTCACTGACCGAAAAGGACCCAAGCAAATTTGGGTACCTAAAAGGAAAACATAAACTTTGTTTTGCAGGTCTGTCTCAAAGCTAAGAAAAGCAACAAATGGTATATAGACAGTGCCTGCTCAAGTCACATGACTGGTGATAAGGAGAAGTTCATCATCCTTAGAGACAAGAAAGGAGGAAAGGTGACCTTTGGAGGTGACCAATATGGCAAAATTATTGGTATTGGAATTGTTGGCAAAAATCCAGAAACATCCATTGAAGAGGTGCTATTTGTGATTGGCCTCAACCACAACTTGCTAAGTGTGAGTCAGACCTGTGACAAAGGAAACTGGGTGCTGTTTGACTCAAAGTTTTGCCTGGTCATCAGAAAAAGTGATCACAAAGTAATCCTCAAAGCTCAAAGGGAAGGTAACTGTTATACTATTGACCTTGATGAACTTCCTCCTGTGGACTCTGTATGTTTAATTAGTCAGAATAATGATAGTTGGTTATGGCATAGGAGATTAGCTCATGTCAACATGAATCAATTATCTAAACTAATTAAAAATGAGCTGGTAACTGGTCTTCCTAAAATATCTTTTGAAAAGGATAAAGAATGTGATGCATGCCTAAGAGGAAAACAAACCAAAGCATCCTTCAAATCTAAAAATGTAATTATAACAACAAGACCACTTGAATTGTTGCATATGGACTTAATTGGACCATCTAGAGTGAAAAGTCTTGGTGGTAATCTGTATGTACTTGTAATTGTAGATGATTACTCTAGATTCACCTGGACATTGTTTCTTTCCTCTAAAAGTGATACCTTTGATGCATTTGTAACCTTAGCCAAGAAAGTGCAAAATGAGAAAGGTATTTCTATTGTGTCTATCAGGTCAGACCATGGAGGAGAATTTGAAAATGCATACTTCCTGGAGTACTGCAATGAGCATGGGATTGACCATAACTTCTCAGCACCAAGAACTCCTCAACAGAATGGAGTGGTGGAAAGGAAGAACAGAACCATTGGAGAGATGGCAAGAGCTATGCTGAATGAGAAGGAACTCTCTCAAGTGTTCTGGGCTGATGCAGTGAATACAACAAGTTACATCATAAATAGAGTCTACATCAGACCAATCCTTGGGAAGACTCCTTATGAGCTGTACAAAGGAAGAAAGCCAAATTTGTCACACCTCCATGTGTTCGGGTGCAAATGCTTCATTCACAACAATGGGAAAGAAAATCTGGGTAAGTTTGATGCCAAATCCGATGAAGGTATATTTTTGGGCTATTCAAGTAGGAGTAAGGCTTACAGAGTTTACAATAAAAGATCAAATATAGTAGAAGAATCAGTGCATGTGGTTTTCATTGAAAATGAAGCTGTGTCAAAACGAGAGGATGATCTAACTATCAATTTTGAAAAACTGGGAATTTCTGACAAAAGTAAAACTGAACCTCCAAAGATATCCGAATCTATTGATATAGAGGAAGATGTCCAAGAGCAAGAGTTTAATGAAGAAAATAATGAAGAAACAACTCAAGAACTCCCTAGAGCTTGGAGATATCAAAGGAATCACTCTGTTGATCAAGTAATAGGGAATGTTCAAGAGAAAGTCAAAACCAGAAAACAGTTAAGGGATCAGATGCTCAACTGCGCTTTCATTTCTCAAATTGAACCTAAATGTGCTGAGGAAGCCTTAACTGATGATTACTGGATTTTAGCTATGCAAGATGAATTAAATCAGTTTGAAAGAAATCATGTTTGGGATTTAGTGTCCAGGCCCAAAAATCATCATGTTATTGGTACCAAATGGGTTTTCAGAAATAAACTGGATGAATCTGGAACAATAATCAGAAATAAGGCTAGACTAGTTGCTAAAGGGTATAATCAGGAAGAAGGTATTGATTTTGAAGAAACCTTTGCACCAGTAGCTAGACTAGAGGCTATAAGAATACTGCTAGCATATGCATGCATGAAAAATATTTTACTATATCAAATGGATGTAAAGAGTGCCTTTTTAAATGGATATATCATGGAAGAAGTTTATGTAGATCAACCTCCTGGTTTTGAAGATTCTACTAAACCAAACCATGTTTATAAACTGAAGAAGGCTCTTTATGGTTTAAAACAAGCCCCTAGAGCATGGTATGAGAGATTGAGCAACTTTCTAACTGAAAAAGGGTTTAATAGAGGCAAAGTTGACACAACTTTATTCACTAAGAAAGAAAATAAAGATTTACTGATTGTTCAAATCTATGTTGATGATATTATTTTCGGTGCTACTAATGAAACTCTTTGCAAGAAATTTTCTGAGTTAATGCAGGGAGAATTCGAGATGTCCATGATGGGTGAACTTAACTTCTTCCTTGGACTGCAAATCAGACAGCTTGATGATGGTATCTTTCTCAGTCAATCCAAGTATCTAAAGGAGCTACTAAATAAGTTTGGGATGGAGAATGCCAAGCCAATGGGAACACCTATGGCTACTGCAACCAAACTAGACATGGATGAGAATGGGAAGATGTTTGACATTACTCAGTACAGGAGAATGATTGGATCTCTGCTGTACTTAACTGCCAGCAGACCTGACATTATGTTCAGTGTCTGCATGTGTGCAAGGTTCCAATCATGTCCCAAAGAATCCCATGCAACAGCTGTGAAAAGAATTTTTAGATATCTTATTGGAACATCACAAATGGGTCTTTGGTATCCAAAAGGCAATGGAGAAGACCTCAAAGGATACACTGATGCTGATTTTGCAGGATCTAAAACTGACAGAAAAAGTACGAGTGGAACCTGTCAGTTCCTTGGAGGATCCCTAGTTTCATGGTTCAGCAAAAAGCAAAATAGTGTAGCCTTATCTACTGCAGAAGCTGAGTATGTTGCAGCTGGAAGCTGTTGTGCCCAAGTCATCTGGATGAAACAGCAGCTTGAAGATCTTGAGATAAAAATAAAAGAGATACCAATCATGTGTGACAACCAAAGTGCTATAAATATCACTAAGAATCCTGTCATGCACTCAAGAACAAAGCATATTGAAGTCAGGCATCACTTCATAAGAGATCATGTTCTGAAAGGAGAAGTTAGATTGGAGTACATCCCAACAGAGGATCAAGTTGCTGATATACTCACAAAACCTCTGCCAGAAGACAGACTTTGTAAAATAAGGAGAGAATTGGGAATGGTAAACCCCAATGAGCTGTAAGATATTTTCATGCAATTCTGTCTTTAAAATTTTCAATATCAGAATAAATTCTAACCTGAGCTTCGGAGTATGTTTATCTGAGGTGCAGGTGCTCCTTGTGAAAATCAATGGCAACAAGCTTGAAGATTGGAGCACGTCAGAATGGAACAACCAGAAAATGGAGTAAATGATGTAAATCCTAAGTTTTGGATCCATTCTGTAAGTTTGTTAAAGATGAAATTCGCATTTTAATGTATGTTAGACGTATTTTGCTTCATAAAATGTGCTTCTGACATGGTCAATATGGTCAACATTCGAATTTCAGTTCACTAACAGACGAACTTCGGACTGTTATGCCCTGGAACAGTTCTCTGTAATGCCTCGAAATTCATCTGTTGACACTTGAAAGTTCGAATTTTCAAAATCAGAAATTTCAATATTATGTTTGTCCATCCTTGCTACACAAATTATTACCTCCTAACATACGAATGTTGGACAATCTTTACATAGTAAGAAAATTCGAATTTTCAGTTCAAAATTCGTCTGTTGAATCATGTCCTACATGCTGAATTGTCAAAAGATGCAGCTCTGCCTGTTTAATTCGTCTGATTGTTTGATAGTTGATTGTTAACTGCCTTTTTCTATTCAACATTCGAACTTTGGTGGAACAAAATTCGTCTGTTGTCCTTGTGTTGCTCGTTTCAAGCCACTGTCAGACGAACTTCCAAGATGAAAATTTGTCTGTCAGTAAGCTGTGCTAAACGGTTTAACTTGTAACTGCCCGAAGTTCGAATTTTGGCCCCTCAAAATTCGTCTGTCAGACGGTTACACACGTTAAATGCTACGGTTTTCCTCAGAACAGACGCAGCCCTATCTGTAACCTCTCTGAATCCGTTCTGATTCTTTCTTTAATCCTCTTAACTCCTGTCCAAAAACCATCATTCTTCACCGTTTAAATTTCTATTCGCACCCTATAAACCCTTTCTTGACGTCTTTTTGCTTCATTCCACTGAAAAAAATGGCGAGAGTGAAGATCCCTGGAGCAGGACAAGCTGGAACTCGGCCAAAAAGAACTGCCAAATCCCAATATGCTACAAAAGAAGGAGAAAAATCCAAGAGAAAGGCCGAACCCAGTAAAGCTACCCCTTCTAAACGCCAGAAATCCTCTTCCAAGGCAGATTCTCAGAAAACTGGGCCTTCCTTTTCAAAAACTGCAGTCCCTTCGGGTGAAACTGCTGCTGTGGCTTCCTCCTCTTCTACACAATCTGGAGAATTTCAGCTTACCACATTACCACTTTGGAGCACTCCTGAGATTCAAGAAGAGTTTTCTGCCAAGTTTTCCAGCAAAAAGGTAATCAAGCCTCACTGTGTAAATTTGGAGCAATTTTTGATATCCAACAACTTTGATGCTGCATTATGGTTGATAAGATACAAAAACCTGTTGGAAATTGCTGAAAAGTATGATGATGAAGTAGTGAAGACTTGGTATGCCTCTCTTCAATATAACAGCAAGAAAAGGAAATGGGAGGTCACTTTAAGATCTAGGACCATCTGGCTTGCTGATGAGACAATCAATGAAGTTCTGGAAATCCCAGGACAAGATGGGCTGAAAATTGACATTACAGCCTCTGGATACATGGATGAGGCAAGCACAGAGGATGAAGAAGGAGGATCCTTCCTAAACTACAAAGAGAGCACCATCTTGGACACATTGTTCAGGAGAAGGGAAAATAGGCCAACAATAAATCTGTTGAAGCCCACAGACCTAAGTGTACAAGTCAGAATCCTGCACTACATAGTGTCCAGGATCATATTCAACAAGGGTGGCAGCTTCAATTTGATAACAAGGGCAGAGGCTCATGTGATGACTGCTATCATTCGTGGGAAGCTGATTAACATGGGTCATATCATCCTCCAGAGAATGATAAAGGCAAGGGATCAGAGGAAGGATTCCACACTCCCCTATGCTGCAATCATTTCAAGAATCCTGCAGCATGCTAGAATTCAACACATTGAAAAGGGGAAAGGGAAACTTACTGAGGCATTCAGAGAAGAGGAACTGCAAAGGATGGGTATTGAACGAGATGAAGGCAGATGGGTTGGAAAGGGAGCAGGGAAATCAGAAGATCTGTTCTTTGCTGCTGATGCCTCCCTCCAACAAGAAGGCACCTCTGAGGCCCCTGGCAAATCTGTACCTCAGCCTTCTCAGCCAATCCCATCTCCCTCCAGGCCCACTCACCCTCCTTCCACTCCCTCCTCACGGGCCAAGCCAACAAAGATCACTGAGTTGTTTGACAGTCTGTCAACACTCATTCTCAGCATAAGAGATGAGCAAAATGCCAAATTTGCTCATCTACAAGATCAGATCCATCAGTTGGCCGTGAACATGAAAGTGGTGGCTGATGCTTATGAAGAAATAAGGAATGCTATTCCTACCACTTCAGCTCCACCTCAGCCTGGTGTCCCTGAGCCTACTCTATCTCCAACTCCTGTGCCTCCAAGCCCCTTCGAGATTACCTCCTCTGACCATGATGATAATATAGATGGTGCTGGTGCAATGAGAACACCAAGTCCTGGTCCACCCTTGGACTATGGATTGGAAGCAGAAGAAGGACTTCAGCAGACAAGTCCTCATGAGCCCATGCAAGAAGTTGCTCAGGAATCAATTCTGTCCACTCAAGAATCTGAGCAAGTGGAAAAACTGGTGGCAGCCATTTCAAGCTCCTCTATGCAAGAAGATGTGAGCACTGAAGAAAGAAGCATTGTACCTGTTGCTGACTATGTTGCCATTGCTCACACTGCTTTACTGGAAGCTCAGAGGAAAAGACTGGAAGAAATGTTTCCTCCTACTAAACCAGCTTCCTCTTCTCTTGCTGCTTATAGGCTATCAGAGGAACAGAGAGCTCGGCTAGCTCTGTCCAGGCAGGAAATGCAAGAGCTACTTGAGATCTCTGATGATGATGTTGAAGTAGATAACCCTGAGCCTGATGAGCCCCCCTGTACCAGTTCAGCCAGAGATTCCTTTTGCTTCTGTCCCTCTTCGTGATGTTCCTCTCACTCAGATACCTCCTCCAATGGACTTTGCTGGACTTCCTGTTGATGCCAAAAAGGGGGAGAAGATAAAGCAAACTGGGACTAAGCAAGCTGGAAAATCTGCTGAGCCTTCTGGAAAAGGAAAGACTTACAGCAAGAAGTCTAAGCCAAAGAAGAAGTGATGTTTTTAGATCTTAGGCTGAATCTTCTTGTTGTATCTTGTTTTGAATTGATTGTAATTGATTGGTTAATTTTTTTTGTGAACTGCTCCTTAATTGGAATATGTATTGCAACAGTTTGGTTATATATATTATGTTCTTGGTTGCAATTTGTTGGGCTTTGAATCTCTTCACTTAATCTGTCGTTTTGATATCTGATGCATATGTTGAGGGGAAGCTTGTGAAAGCAAACCCAAGTACTAATCCAGTTTGTGAGTTGTTTTGTCATCATCAAAAAGGGGGAGAATGTTGAATCAAGAGTTTTGATAACTTTAAACCAACACTCAAGAGCTTGGATGGAAGATATCAAAGAAGAACAAAGCTGTTTCAAGTGAAGATTTTCTGAGTATTGATGTTAGATCTTTTGTAGGATCTTTAGTTTTCAGTATGATTAGGTAAAAGATTTTGATTTGAAGAAAAGATGTTTTCAAACTTTAATTTTATGCTAAATCTTTGAACATTTGAAAAACACCTTCAAACAGACGAAGGTTGAAAGTTTAAACTGAACTGTCAAGTTAGAAATTCGAATTTTGCCTTTGAAAATTCGAATTTCAAGCTAAAACTGAATAAGTCTGAAGAGATTGCTCTCTGTCAGACGAATTTTGGTTGTTCAAAATTCGAATTTTCATCTAGTCTAAAAAGAGGCCTTTTGTAACAGACGAACTTCACACTTTCAAAATTCGAATTTCAAGTAAAATGAAGTTTGTAAAAACCAAAGAAATTCATCTGAAACTATGATAAAGTGCATCTAAAATCAAAATGAAATTAAGTTTGAAAAATGCTCTCTGACAGACGAATTTTCAAGTTCCAACATTCGAATTTTCATATAAGTCTGAAAGATGCTTCTTTACAACAGACGAACTTTGAATCTTCAAAATTCGAATTTCAAACAAAACAAAACTTAAGAAATTGGAAGAAATTCGTCTGAAACTATGTTAAAGTTCACCTGAGATCAAGATTGATGTAAGTTTCAAAACTGCTCTCTGACAGACGAACTTTGAACATTGAAATTCGAATTTCAGAAGCTAAGTTCTTAAGTCTATTGAAATGAAACATTGACATACGAATGATGAGAACTTGCAACATTCGAATAATGAAATGAGTCTGAAAAGAGGTTCTCTGACAGACGAATTTCGCATATCCAAAATTCGAATTTCGAAGGCACTGTAGAAAATTGAAAACACTGTTCATACTTAACCGAAAAACTTTCTTCTTGAAAATTCGTATGTCACATTGTGAAAATGTTTTGTAAGTTTCAAAATTCGAATTTCACTTCATGGACAGACGAACTTCGTGCTGTAACGTTGGAAGCTTTAATCTTTGGTTCCCTCGAAATTCGTCTGTTGGCCAACCAAAATTCGAATTTCAGTATGTCAGAAACATTAAATGCGGTTGGTAAACGGATAGTTTTTTCAGAGTAACCGTTGAATAACTTCTCCAACGGATAGATTTAGTCTCTAACGGATATTTGAGACCTAAATCTATAAATACAACATCATTTGAAGTTGTAGGTAACAAATCAAACTTGTATATACCGAATTTCTGCTGAATCTTTTTCTCAAAAGCTTTTATCCTCTTAACTTCCAAACTTGTACCTAAACTTTCATATCTACTCCTTTCAAGAGAGTTATTTCATTGTATTCAATCTACTCTTTATCTGAAAGATAGATTTACTTGTGAGGGATATTCACAAGGAGATTTGGAAGCACATAGTGAAAGTGCTTGGAGAGTTTGAGAGAGCTCAAAAACAGAGCAAACTCGTGTACTGTGGCCTTTGCAAGAAGCCCATTGAAATTCTTGCTGTATAGTGGATAAATCCCAAGAGGTGCCTTGGGGACTGGATGTAGGTCAAGTGGAAGGACCGAACCAGGATAAATTACTGAGTCCTCTTCTCCCTATCTTTACTTTTCAGCTTGCTCTGTTTTACGCATTGCTTTCATTATATTGTGATATCTTCACTTACTTCACTTTGTGCAGAAAAATTTCAAATTTCCTAATTCACCCCCCCTCTTGGAAAGTCAGCTTTGCTACAAATGTTTTTTTAAAAGTTGCCAAAAAATCATCAAGAAGGAGCCTAAGGCTCAAGATGGCTCATTCGAACCGCTCTTTTTTGTAGAACCAATTGCTCCCCTGAACAAGTACCCATGGGTAAAGGTGAACTTGTCATACCTCATCTTTGGATATCTTTCATATGAACACTGCCTCATTTAAATGTAGTAAAGAGGCTCTTGAGACGTTGAACCAATAAGAAACTCAAAATTGTAAAATTATGTTTCCTTGCACTGTTCACATTATCATACAACGAATTTTGAAAAATTGTAACTAAATACACAAAACTCATTTCTCAGTGGTTCAAATCTCTAAAAATCATATAGATCTTGAAATTATTGGAAAAAAATATGAAACTAGAATTTGCACTTGTCAATTCAGACGTTTTATTCATGCAAATTTACTGTTCATTTTCTACTTCTAATTTCTGTCCAAATTCCACTCCTCAATTTTAAAAATTCATTTCTTATAAATCACAAAGTTGTTTCATGCATGATCTATATCATTGTAAAGCTTTTCCTGTCTACTTTCTAAACATATTTATTTTGTATATTTATTCTACTTGTACTACATAGAGCATCCCAATAAAGAATTAGGGGGTCAAAATAATCCTTTACTAGAACAGTCTAGGAAAAACATGCCTATCTTTCATTGTATAACTCCAAGTATATTCAAACTAATGGAATATCAATCTTAAAACATATATCTATCCACACATACATGCCATTGAATTTTTGAAGTATTATATGATTTTATACAGTCTTTCAGATATAGGTAGTGCTTACAATAAAATGCAGTTCTAGTAACAGTTTCCAACCTTGACCCTTTTTACTTTCTTGAGCCATAACATATTCCAAATATAGACAAATCATACATAATCCATTTCATCATAAAGCTCATCATATCCTCTAATTAGAGGAGTCATACTTTGGCTCATTTCCCTTAACATAACATCTTAAACATTTTCTAGCATTAACATGGCATAACTTATCATTATGAGAATCATACATACTTTAATACTTTTACCTTCATATCGTTACTCAATTTCCTTTATCATACATTTCCATACATCACATACATGATATTGCATTAATTATACATATCAACTCATTTCATTGGTGTAACATCCCTAAAAAGCTAAATATCTAAAAATGCATAGGGAATTTACGAACCGGACATGAACCATTTTGTGTGAAATGAGTTCATTTTTCTTGGTCAAATGAAAAATGAGAAATTATTTTTTTTCTCCCTAAGAATTATGAAAATTAAATTTATGTCCCAAGCATAAAAATTTTATGTGGGAAGAAAGGATTAAAGTTCTTAGGGAAAATTACAGCTAATGAACTAAAAAAATTTGAAATTATAATTTTGTCTCGAGTCAGGGTAATTTTGTAAATATGTAATATTACTGTCAAAAATGAAGCTTTTGACAAGGTGACTCCAATGGTATATGGCATTGAGAATTAATGATTAAGGATAAAGAAATAATCAGTGCTAAAGGTAAAAAGGTAACTTTTGCCGATAAAGTAACTTTTTAATCTGCAGAAGTTAGGCAAAAAGAAAAGTAGTTAGACACCGCAAAAGTAGCTTTCTAGAGACTAGATAATAAGGTAATACCAAACATAGGTTTACTTTATTCCTGTATCAATAAAGTGAATTTACACTGCAAATGTAACTTTACCAGTTCAAGTATAAAATAACCAATACAAGGTATTACTGGATTAGAAAAATTATGCAGTATGTTGGAGATAATACCCCACTTAAATGGCGCCACATGGCAGCCCATATACTGAACTTGGGAAGTCTTAATGGTTAAGACAACTTAATGGCTAATTTTTCATTCAAGTTAATCAAGGTAATTAGCAAAAAGCAACCTAAATTAGTACTTGGTTAGTTGCCTATAAATACCCCCACCACCTGAATGAAATTCACACAATAAAAGAGGAAGGAAGCTCTTCCAAAATAGAGAGTGAAGAGGCAGCCAAGGTGAGGAAGAAAATAGAAGAGAAAATCCAAGGAAGAAATCAGTAAGATGCTAGCTCATGATCTTGATGGCTTCTAGCTTAGTTTCTTGGATGTTTGGCTAAGTTTTCATGAAACATTTTCTTCCCCAACCTTTCTAAATTTTGTTCAAGGCTTGATTTGGGTGTGGAATGATGTTTTAAACCATAATCTTAAGGGAAAGCATGAGTTTTTGTAAGAAAAAGCAAGATAGGTATGTTTTGAAGCAAGTTTTGAGAAAACCCATTCTTTTCTTTGAGGGAAGAATTTCAACCAGTTCATTAAGTCCTCTTAGAATGATAATTTCATTATTGTGAACACAAAAATGGATTCCCGATTGCCTAAAACCTTAAGAACAAGTATATGCTTCAAGAATAAGCCTAAGATAGACAAGTTGGACATTTAAGGGTTTCTACGGTTTCATGAGAGTTCTATGTAAAATGACATCAAACTAGTGGCTTGATCAATTGTTTGATGATGTATAGGGCCTTGAGGAAGCCTAGGAAAGCAAGTGGAACCATTGGTTTCAAGTAAAAGATCAAGTGGTACTTCAAGAGGCAGTTAAGTCCTTTATTGCTCTATGTTATTTCATAATGTTTATATGATGAAATTGAGTTGCCATGTTGTGAATAATGTTTTCTTGATTGGTTTTGGCTGTAATATGATGGGTTTTATTCCCCAAGATATCCATGCTCTAGGCCATTATACTGTCAATATTTTTGTGACCAATGTGGCAATATGATGTTTAAATGTCTTTTTATGTGATTATTGTACAAAATGAATAATATGATGCATAGAATGTGACTTGATACTAAGATTGTCCCCAATCTCATCTCCTCAAGTATCCCAAATTTTAGGTTCCAAGGATGGCAAGCCGCCAAGAAGACAAGAAGCAAGGAGAAGTCTATGGATGACTAGAATTATAATTACTATTGTTACTTGCTTTCTTGTAATTGTATATAAAATCATATATGTTTTTGTGAAGCTAAGCTTTGCCGCCATTATGTTATTTTAGGCCTCTTATGATGTAATGAATATGGCATGATCAAGAATGGACAAGTGTGAGGAATGTATATAAGTATCTTGCAAAGCATAGTAGAATCTGACCATTTTACATAGCTTTTAGTTTCATGGTAATTGTTCATTTTAAATATGAAATAACGTATAAGTGTTGTATATTTTCAAAACCTAGACAGATAGGGCTTTCCAACAAGCTAAAGATCACAATAATTGGACATTTGTACAAATTTTTATGAATTTTTGAAATTAGACTAGAATACCCGGAACATGATTTTTGACCATATGAACGGTGAAATTTTGAGTAGTAAACTGTGTAAATTGGTGCAGTCCAAGTTTTATATTTTTCCCTTGTATAGCATATTTCCAGCTTCATGTAGACACTTGAATCATATTGGCATGATTTTTTATGAAATTAATTATAATTTTTCAAAATTCATCCAGAAAACTTTGGAACCAAATGAACAGTAACTTCATCTTTTTTTTTTATTTTATCCAATGTGGCTCTTATAATGATTCAAGACTCTAACATAAGTTATTTGGACATTACATATGTTATAATACTTGGGAAAAGTATGATAAAGTAAAGAGTTACAATTGGCCATACATTACATAACATGCTTCAAAAATGAAAAATCATGGCCAAATTATGAGTATTGTCTTTCTCCCTTCTCTTTTCCTTTTCCTTGAGCCTTCATTCATTGCCTTCTTTATACCTAGCATGGTTAGTACTTGGGAAGGTGAGATTGGGCAATTTCAGTTGTAAACTTGCACATGCTATCATATTATTACAACACATTAAAACATGAAAAACATTGCACTCATGCATTGTATATACAAAATAAACCACATTGGCTAACAAAGATCTAGCAGTATTTCAACTTAAAAATAGGATATCCTAGACTTAGCTCTCATCAAATAAATAGTCAGCTAGTTACATATACAATCACAACAACAACATGACAACATTGTCATAATATAAAACATGTATAAACAGTATTGTGCAATAATATAAAAGCATAGCAAGTAATACTACCTAGGAGCTTCAACCTTTACACTTTAAACTTGGATTCCACTTGCTTGAATCCTTTCCCAGTCACTTCCTTGCATCTTCCCAATCCTAAAAACATCAATACAACCATAAAGTCATCCAATTCTCAATTCACTTTGAACCCTAAACTTTCATATTTTGCATACTAGCTTTAATCTTAAACCCTTGGCATTTCTTGACTAATTTGGACCCTATGAACTTATTGGAATCACTAGAATCATCAAATTCCAACTCTAAGGTCTACTTTCCTTTTGGACGAACCATATGCCCTAAAAATTCATATTTCTTATGTTTGACTTAAACTTGAATCCATCACCTCTCCTTTATTAATTTTTGCATGAGGAATTCATTTCTACCATTAGATTCATGAAATTCTAACTCCTTCCTCACTATATGACTTTGTTGAAATCATAGCCATAGAGGAACGATAGGATTTATTTTGCTTACTTGCTTACACTCATGCAAATTATGCTTTTAGTAACTTGTTCATGCTTTCCCTTAGGTCTTTTTGCAAAAAAACACTTCATTTATGCCCTTACATGCTATGGCCGAAATCTATACCCAAGGAGAAGAAGAGGAGAACTCAACTATCCTAACTTGACTCCATAAAAAATTAACTTAGATTATAAGAAGATGCTTACCTTAAATTGCCTTCATGACCTCCAAGCTTACTTCTTCCTCTTTCTCCTTCTTCGTTCTTCCTTCTCTCTTTCTGTAACACCTTATACTAGGGCCCATTTACTGTGCATAGATCATTTTAGAGTTCAAATATGCTTGAAGAGAAGCTTGAATCAATTTAGTTTCAAAAATAGAATTTTTATAAACATTGGGTACTGTTCATATTGTCATTTCCATTTTACCCAACAAACTTTGAAAATTCATAACTAAATCTCAAAAAATTATCTTGAGGTGATTCGAGTCTCTAAAAATAGATAAAAAAGATTCTATGCGTGGGAAAAATAGGAAACAGAGAGAATACTTGGCCAAATTATACAATTCATTCCTTCAAAAAAGTACTATAGATTTGGTCATTTCTAAAAATTCCTGATTTTGATAATAACTTTGAAAAATAATATTTCCTTCTATTCTAGACCAAATTGTGAATAATTTTTATTATACACTTATTTCACTTACATAGGGCATGACATTAACTTAAATCGTAAAGGGACAGAATTAAACTTTTACTAGAATAGTTTTGGGAAAAACTCTATATCTTCTATTATATAGCACCAATTACCTCCAAATTAGTGGCATATGAAACTTGAAACATAGAAATTTCTATAAATATAAATCATTAAATTTTTGGAGCATATATGATTTTATATTATCTTTTGAATTTCCTAATACCTAACTTTTAGTTTCCAGTTTTCCCAATCTTGCCCTGTTCTAAACCCTAACTTTGAAAATTCACCATAAATTGTATACTTATCTAATTTAGGTGTTCTTTAGCTCTATGGAAAGCTTATTTCATCTAATTTTAGAGCATATTAACTACTTAAGCCAATTGCCCTGTCTTACATAAAAAGTACCTATGTTCTCTCAAACTGCTTAAGATGAGCCTTTCCATTCATAATTTATCAAAATAAGCTTCATAACCTTTTCATATCATCATTCATTGCACCAATTCCATACATAACATATCATAATACATTAAGAATCATAATAGCATAGAGATACAGACCGCATGGAGCATACATGATTTTTCATAATATCTCAAAACATTAGTTCATGACTTGAACTCTTACATTAAGCATCTTTTTCTTCTCCTTCCTCCATAGTTTACATGTCTCCCATGCATGGCTTGTCCTTAAACATGTTAGTCATTGGGAAGAATGAGATTCAAAGAATCGCAGTAGCATTAATCATTCATGCATTCATATTATCATATCTTCCATAGAAATATCAATCAATTTCATTAAAACATAACATGCCATGATAATTTTATAAAAATTTTCACAGAGTTTGTCTTTATATTTTGGACATCCTTGGGTTACAAAACCCCTCATTCAACTCAGCCAACATTCATAAACACCATAAAACATCTAAACAAATAAGTGGCAAGCCATGGATTTCAATGCAAAATCATAAGACAATATAAAGCTAGAATTGGTAATATGCTACCTTTGCAAATCCTCTGTTAGTTAGGTTGGCTTCCCAAGAGAGGGGTGAATTGGGAAGCTTAAAAATTTTCTGCACAATGTCAAGAAAGTGAAGAAAGTAAAGTATAGATGGTAAAATAGAGTATGAGTAAATAAACTGAAAAATTGCAGTAAAGAGAAGAAAACTCAAATATTTATCCTGGTTCGATCTCTCCACTTGACCTACGTCCAGTCCCCAAGTCACCACTTGAGATTTTCCACTATTCTGCAAGAATTCAGTAGGCTTCTTGCAAATGCCTTAGTACAAAGATATTGCTCTATTTCTAGAGCTTCACTTAATCACTCTACGCACTCTTACAAAGTGCTTTCCAATCCCTTTTGATATCCTCTCACAAGAAAATCTATCTTCCAGATGAAGATAAGATTGTTTACAAGGATTAAACTCTCTTAAATAGAGTGAATATGAAAGTTGAAGTACAAAATAATGAAGTGAGAGAGTAAGAGACTTTGAGTAGATGATTTGGCAGAGTTTCAGTATATATAATATTAAAATCGTTACCCACAACTTCAAATGATGTTATATTTATAGATTTAGGTCTCAAATATCCGTTAGAGACAAATCTATCCATTGAAGAAGTTATCCAACGGTTACTCTGAAAAACTACCCGTTAACCAACCGCATTTAATGCTTCTGACATACTGAAATTGGAATTTCGGTTGGTCAACAGACGAATTTCGAAGAAACCGAAGGTTAACAGCTTCAACGTTGAATGCCCGAAGTTCGTCTGTCATGAAGTGAAATTCGAATTTTGATATTTGGAAAATGTTTCTATGTTGTGACATACGAATTTTCAAGAAGAAAGTTTTTCTGTTAAATGTGAACAGTATTTTCAATTTGCTACAGTGCCTTCGAAATTTGAATTTTGAAACCTCAAAATTCATCTGTCCATAGTTGGGGTCTATAAGGCACAGTAGTTCATTTTCTTCAAAATTCGAATTTCAAAGGGCAAAATTCGTCTATCAGAGAGACCTCCTTTCAGACTTACTTCAAAATTCAAATTTATAAATATTGTCATTCGTATGTCAACATATCATTGTAACATACTCACAAGCTTAGTTTCTGAAATTCGAATTTTCATGTTCAAAGTTCGTCTGTCATGAGCAATTTTGAAACCCAATCTTAACTTGGTTTCAGATGAACTTTTACACAATTTCAGACAAATTTCTTTAGTTTTCATAAGTTTCATTTTCTCTGAAATTCGAATTTTCAAAACTCAAAGTTTATCTGTAGCTCAAAGCTCCTTTCAGACACTTATCAAAATTTGAATTTTCCCAAGTCAAAATTTGTCTATCAGAGAAGCATCTCCTCAGACTTATTCAGTTTTAATATGAAATTCAAATTTCCAAAGCCAAAGTTCGAATTTCCAAGATGACAGTTCAATATAAGTCTTTCAAACTTTGTCTGTTGGTGGGTGTTTTTCAAATATTCCATGATTTAGCATAGAATCAAGGTTTTCAAACATCTTTTCTCCAAATCAAAGTCTTTTACTCAAATTAAAACACAACTAAACATCCTACATCTATTCTTGCACGGATTTCTCCAAAATTTCTTCACTTGAAACCTTTTGGGTACCTTTGATATCTTTATTCCAAGCTCTTGAGGGTTGGTTTAGAATCATCAAAACTCTGGATTCAACATCATTTAGCTTTTCCTTTGGGTTGTACCTCTTCCAAATGCTTCCACAATCTTTCTTAGGCTTTCTCAAACCTAAACACATCATCAAACAACTACTCAAGCTAATGGTTTCATGATTTTCTTAATAAGGTGTTCATGAAACCCTAATTCTTCAAAAATTCATTCCTAGCTCAAAAATGTTGAATACTACCTCTATTCCATGCAATTTTTTGTGAAGAATCCAAATATGGCCTCAGAATTACCAAATTCCATCTCTATCTATGGTAACTGTTCATTCCAAAATAAGCTTCAAAGGAGGAAGAATTGGTTTTCTTTGAAATACTTTAAACTACTCATGAAATCATGCTTTTGACTACTTGTTCTTGCTTTATCTTAACTTTGATGCATAAAAACACTCCTTCTTCCATTTCTATATGTTGGCCGAAACTTAGACTAGAGAGCAGAGAGGATAGAACTTCACGGAAACATCTTAAATCTCTAGAGAAGCTAGCTTGAAAGCATAGAAACTCACCTTTGATCTTGAATCTTCAAGCTTCCAACTTTGCCTTCTCTTTTCTCTCTTTGCTTTTGCTGCTGAAAGTCACGCCTAATGAGAGGAAAGAGGGAGTTTAATTTACTTAATTATCTTGCTAATCACTTCCTTAAGCAATATTACTTTTTGACTAACCTTAATTACTTTATTGAATACTTCTTCAAGAAGTATTCTTAAAATAATAAAATATTTATTTGCAACACAGGGGCTGCTAAAATGCCACGCCTAAGAGAGAGAAAATTGCCAAAAACTGCTCAATTTTTCTGGTCCAAATATATCTTGAACCGGATAATTTTTAACTGTACCGATAAAACTGCTTTTTATAGTAATTTAGCATTTTTGGGCTATAAGACTATTTTATATTTTTATTTATGTTTCCTTAATTATCCTATCTCAAATGGTATCTATGTAAGGCATATACCCTATCTCAGTTAACTTTTAACTATCTATAGGGCCCACAATTTATTTTATTGGTATTAAGTTACTTTTGAACACTCGGCACTAATTATTTCTTTATCCTTAATCATTAACCCTCAGTGCCATATAACATTGAACTTCTCTTGTCAAGGGCTTCATTTTGACAATAATTTTACATATTCACAAAATTACCATAACCCGAGGTTAAATTATAATTTTTTAAAAATTCGGGTCATTAGGTATAATTTTCTCCCGAAGACTTTAGCACCCTCATTGCACTTATTTTTCGTGCCTTGGGACATGGATGTCATTTTTATAATTCTTTAAGGGTAAAAATATAATTTCTCATTTTTTTGTCTAACCGGAAAAAATGACTTCTTTATCTTATTTTATATAAAACGGTGTTTGCCCATTTTTTTTAAATTTCCTATACATTTCTAGATATTGTAACTTTCTTGGAATGTTACATTTTCTCTCCCTAAAATTTTTAGCACCTCCTCTCCCTTTCCTATTCTCACTTTTGGCCAAAGTTGGAGGGATTATATTAACTTGGAGCTTTCATAAAATTTATCCAAGTGTCCAAGTATTTTGTGGCCAATATTGATTCTTTCTTCATGTTAGCTACCAAAAACATTAAAATAATACTTTCTAACACATGCATAATTTCGGCCAATAGGAGGAAAGAGAGTGTCCTTCATACTGCATATTTTCCTGATCCTGATGTACCTTGTACTGGTTACTTTTTGTCTAGACAATTTAAGGTACTTTTACAATATTTTCTAATATTGTTTATTTATTAAAATATGCAAGATTACTCTAGTTTGGAATCTACATTTAATTTAATTAATTGTTGCAAATTGTATTTATGTGGAGCCTACATACTTTTCTTTTTATTTTTTCTGTATTTGTGGGGCCTCAATATTTTTCTTTTTCTATTAAATTTCTACTGCATTCTGTAATCTATTTCTTTTTAGATTGATTCCTTTGAGCTCAATTCATTATTTTATTGGGTCTAGCATGTCATAAGGTCTATTTTGATATCTACAGTGAATTTTTGAAATTGTTTAGAATTACCAGAAAAGGACCCAAATTTTTATTTTATTGCACTTAAGGACCCAAATTAAAAAATAATTGCACTTCTGGACCCAATATGGAAAATTACCATTTTGTCCTTGTATATTCAAATAATGTATCTCATGTTGTATCTTTTTCATTCCTTTCTTCTGCTCATTCATTTGTGATATATTGTAAACATTCTTTAATACTGTCACGGAATTAGGCACTTTTTGTAAATGTTAGCATAAACATAATCACTTTCCTTTCTTAACCTTTAAATATTGCCCTGAAAAGGAGGATCTTACATAATTTCTCTCCTCCTCCACCAATTTCCCTGCTTAAATGGTGGTATGCCAAATATATGAATTGCAACTAAGACCCAACAAGTTTTGGTTTACTATTTGATTCCGACCTTCAAAGCAATTGATGGAGTCCATGGATATATTCAAGAGTAGAAGAGTATTGTCCTAAAAGATCCACTTCAAGCAATATGAGGCCTATCAATTAGAGGTAGGTCTAAAGCTATGAAAGAAGCTTTACAATGCTTGATTAGAGGCTTACAAAATAATAAGTCCAATATGTTTGAAGAAGAAGCGTCTAAGCATGAGGCTAAAAAGAGAGTTATAATTTTTGTTCAAGCCTAGGATCCAGGAGAAACCCAGTTGGAAAAAGTGGCCCAAGCTACCTAGAATTAGTTTTAGGATAATATTAGATTTTATTTTAATTTTTAGATTTAATTTGAATTATTTTATTTATCTTATTATTTTTTAAAATTTATTTAGATTAGGATAAATAATTTATGGTTTCCTAGTTGTATTTAAAGGGATCAATCATAGGCTTAGATTTAATTTAATTAAATTAAAATTCTATTAAATAAATCTTATCTTTATCTAATTAAGTTAGTAGTTATAGTATGAATTAGTATTTTACTTCTCTATTTAAGACAATTCATTGTAACGTTTTTCTACAGATCAATCAATTTAGAATATTTTCTACTTATAAGTTCTTCATGTTCTTTTGAGAAAACATCTGACTTATCAAGAGAGTGATATACTCTTATGGCTTCTTTCATAGCTAGAGTTCTCTGAGATAGGTTCTGGTTGGGTTGTAGTTCAATCAACCCATTTGAGTCAAACTTCCGTATTGCTGTCCTTTGTATTTTCTAGGTTCCCCGATAGGTTCCTCGTGGGGTCCACATCAGTTAGCAATAGAGCAAAGGTTGGATTCAGACATTTATCCACATCATCAACCACGTGCCATCTTCCATCCCAGTCATCATCCTAATTTGTACAGCAGCCATTTGAAAAAAAAGGTCATTACCAATTCCAGCAACCAAACATGCCCTTACTCATAATCCTATACTCCAGCTTCCCAAACACAGTTTTCCCTTCTGAAATCAGAACTCACTTGGTCTCGTTCTAGCCTCTCACTCTATCTTATTCCCCAATGCAAGCAAAATCGTTACTTTCCTAGTCTCTCCAACAAAACAAATTGCCTTCATCCCCAAAATTCATCTCCGTCTGCATCTTCATTCCTTGTTTCATAAACATCTCATTCCCAAATTTTCAGAATCGCATCGCATCCTCTTTGGCCATCATCAGCCTCAGCCATCAACACGTCATCCTCTTCTTTGTAAATAATGTCATTATCACCTCTCCCTCCGTGATTTGAAATAATGTCTTTGCTTCTTCCAATCCAGATTCAAATCCAATTTCATCCACTCTTTTCATATTCGCATCCTTCCATTCAAAGTTTGTTCCTCCTAATTTGGCCATTCAGTGATCCTCAAATCAGTTTCGTTTCGGTCTTCGCCTCCCTCAAATTCAGAGTCTCCTTCATTAATTGGTAAATTTATTCCTTCCTCTCCCATTGGTTGCTGAAAATTTCACCCACGTTGAACATTAGTGGGTGTTGAATATTACTTGCTGGAACTATTATTCGTTAGAATTATTTGCTGCATATTGAATAATTGTTGAAAAAAAGTGGTTTGCTGAAATTAATTTTTCAAAAGAGTTTGTGTTGCTAAATTGTGATCTTGGCTAATTAAAAAAAAAGGGCAAAAAAGGAATTAAAAAAAGAGGCCAAATAAAAGAAAAAAAGGGCCAAGAATAAAGCTTGCTTATTATTATTATGAGAATTAGCTCTTGAACTCTTGCATTATATTTTTGCCACTGGCTCTTGACATAGTAATTCTAATAAGAACACCAGAAAACACTAGTGTGAGTGGTAAAAGGTAAGAGATATACATCATTGAAAAAGTCAAATTAAGTGTGATATATGAGTGAACTAACATCATTTGAGTGAAACATGTGAGAAGAGTATGTGAGGTCCTTTTCTTTGTTTCTTTATTTTATTTTCAAGATGCTTGAAAGTAACAGAGGAAATGGAAGTGAAAATGAACAAGGCCCAATAGATAAGAAATTCATGTGGGATTCTTTGAAAAGCTGAATCAACCAATATCAAGAAAAGGCTAGATAGTGTTGAATTTGCTACTAAAGGAAAGAAGTTGCAAAGAAAGCTTGAACCAGAACTAGAAGATCATGAGTGAGACATTGAAGAGTCTACCTTAAAAAGTAAGAATTCTTCTAAGCGTGACAATGACCTAGGAGGATTCAAGTTGAAGATTTCACCTTTCCATGGGAATGGTGATCCATATGCATATTTGGAATGGGAAAAAAAAAGTAGAACATGTATTCAAGCGCCACAACTACTCTGAAGAAAAGGAAGTAAAATTGGCTACAGTAAAATTCACTAAATATGTAAGTATTTGATGGGACCACTTGCAAGCTAGTAGACAAAGGTATGGAGAACATCCCATGAGTTCATAGTATGAGATGAAACCTGTCATGAGAAAAGGTATATTCCTAACCATTACTATTGTGATTTACACATTAAATTACAAAGAATAAAGCAGGGAACTCGAAATGTTGATGAATTCTACAAAGAGTTCAAAGTAACCTTAATTCGAGCAAACATAGTAGAAGATCTTGAGCAAGCCATGGCATGATTCCTTAGTCTTTTGAGGCTAGAAATTCAAGATAGGGTGGAATTTGAGCATTATATAGACATGAAAGAGCTTTTGCACAAGGCCATTCTTGTGGAGAAGCAACTAAAATCCATAAAATCCTCCTACTCAACTTCTTCTTAGAAGGAATCTGAATCTGTTGCTAAATGGAAAGATAGAAAACCAAGAGAAGACTTCAAGTCTTCCTCACAGCCCAAGGAGGAAAGCAAGCCAAAAATTCATACTGTAGAGGTAAGCATGACACTAAACCTTCTTCTTTTTCATCTTCTAAGAAGTGTTTTAAATGTCAAGGTTTTGGACACATCGCCAATCAATGTCCAAACAAAAGAATCATGACCATCCGTGAAAATGGTGAACTGGCAAGTGAAAGTAAAGTTGAAGTTAAAGTTGAAAGTGAATATGAAGAGAAATCATCAGATGAATCTTTGGAAGATGGATATTATGAGCCATTCCATGAAGGGAATTTCCTTGTCAATAGAAGAGCTCTTAGTATTCAACCTCAAAAAGAGCAAGATAATGAACAAAGAGAGCAACTTTTACATTCAAGGTGTCTTATCAAAGACAAATTATGTTGCTTTGTTATTGATGGAAGTAGCTGCACCAATGTTGCTAGTACTTGTTGAAAAATTGAATTTGCCTACCTTGAAGCATCCTAATCCCCATAATCTCCTATGAATGAATGATAGTGGTAGCTATAAAGTTTCCAAACAGGTTCAAATTTCCTTTTCAATAGGAAAATATCATGATGAAGTTCTATGTGATGTAGCTCTTATGTTTTAAGGACATTTACTGCTTGGAAGGCTGTGGCAATATGATAAAAGAGTACTCCATGATAGGTATACTAATTTCTACTCCTTCAAGCATAAAGGCAGAAAAGTGACATTAACTCCTCTAGAAGTACATGAGGATCAAGTGAGAATTCAAAAAGATTACAGAATGAGAGAGTTACAAAAGAAACATGAGAGTACAAAAAAAAAGAGTGATAGTGAAAAATCAAACAAGTCATAAAAATCGCAAAAAATTGAAAAGAGAGGAAAAAGTGAGAAAGAAAAGAAAAAGAGAGAAGAAAGTGATAAAAAAAGTGAGGGAAACAACAAAGTGAGTTTGTTGACAGAAAAAAAAAAAGAGATAAAAAGAGTATTAATGGTGAGGCAAGAGGTCTTTGTGCTTATGTACAAGGACATATACTTATCCACTAACCAATTTGATTCTTCCTTGCATTCTAGTGTTCTTACTCTTTTGCAAAAAATTGATGATCACTTTCCAGAAGAAATACCGATGGTCCACCTCCAATAAAAGGCATAGAGCATCATATTGATTTTATAACTGGAGCTTCCATCCCTAACCATCTAGCATACAGTGCAAATCTAGAAGAAACAAAAGAAATTCAACACCAAGTTAAGGAGCTTATGAGAAAAGGATTTGTAAGGGAAAGTCTGAGCCTATGTGTAATACTGGTGATATTAGTGCCTAAGAAGGATAGAAAATGGAGAATGTGTGTAGATTGTAGAGCCATACACAAAATAATGGTAAAATATCACTATCCTATCCCTAGGTTAGATGATATGTTAGATGAGTTGTATAGTGCATCATTATTCTCTAAAATTGATCTTAGGAGTGGATATCATCAAATTAGAATAAAAGAAAATTATGAGTGGAAAACAACTTTTAAGCCAAAATTTGGACTTTATGAGTGGTTAGTTATGCCTTTAGATTAACTAATGCACCTAGCACCTTCATGAGTCTCATGAACCATATCTTTCATTCCTTCATAGGAAAATTTGTAGAAGTTTACTTTGATGATATCTTAGTGTATAGCAAAAGTCTAGATAAGCATGTTCTTTTTGCTTTGATTCTATGGTTTTTCTTGGCTTTGTTATAGGAGCACAAGAAATCCCAGTAGATGAAGAGAAGGTAAAAGTGATCAAAGATTGGCTAACCCTGAAGAATGCAAATAAAGTCCGAAGTTTCCATGGTTTGGCTAGCTTTTATAGGAGATTTGTTAAGGATTTCTCTTCCATAGCAACACCTTTAAATGACTTAGTTAAAAAGAATGTGACATTTAAATGGGTAAAGTTCATGATAGAGCATTTAATACTTTGAAACACAAACTAACAAATACACCATTCTTAGTACTACCTAATTTTAGTAAAGTCTTTGAAATTGAGTGTGATGCATTCTAGGTAGGAACTGGGGCTATTTTGGTGCAAGATAAGCATCTCATAGCTTACTTTAGTGAGAAACTTAGTGGGTATACTTTAAACTATTCCACATATGAAAAAGAACTCTATGCATTAAAAAGAGCTTTAGAAACATGACAACATTATCTTTGGCCAAAAGAGTTCATCATATATTCTGATCATGAGAGTTTAAAGTACTAAAAGTCAAAAGTCACAAAGTAAGTTGAACAAGAAGCATGCTCGATGGATAGAATTCATTGATACCTTCTCGTACATTCTTAAGCATAAGCAAGGTAAAGAAAACATTGTGGTTGATGCATTATCACACAGGTATTCTCTTCTTTCTTCTTTACACGCTAAAATGATTGAATTTGAGCTGATTAAGGAATTGAATGATAATGATCCAGATTTTTCAGAAACTTGGAAATCATGTGAGAAGCATGGATTTCAAGATTTTTTACATATTCAATGGGTTTGTTTCCTGGAAAGATAAACTTTGCATTCCTAATTGTTCTTTGCATGAATTGCTTGTAAAAAAAACTCAAGGTGGTAGGTTAATGGGGGCATTTTGGAATTTATAAAACTTTAGAACTTTTACATGAATATTTTTATTGGCCTTCTATGAGGCATGATATTGCTCAAGTGTGTGATAGTTGCATTACTTGCAAACATGCTAAATCTAAAGTTAATGCTCATGGTTTATATACCCATCTACCTATTTCCTAACATCCTTGGACTAATATTTCTATGAATTTTGTGTTGGGATTGCCACATTCTCAAAGTGGTAAAGATAGTGTTTTTGTGGTTGTTGATAGATTTAATAAGATGACACACTTTATTGCTTGTTCTAAAACTAATGGTGCTATTCACATTGCTGATCTATTCTTCAAAGAGGTTGTTAGATTGCATGAGATTCCTATAACTATTGTGGGTGATAAAGATGTTAAGTTCTTAAGTCATTTTTAGTTAATATTATAGAATAAACTAGAGACTAAATTATTATTTTCTACCACTGCATATCCACAAACTGATGGACAAACAGAGGTAGTAAATAGAACACTCACTACTTTATTGCGTGCAATTATCCAAAAGAACTTAAAGAATTAGGAAAGTTGTTTGCCTCATAGAATTTGTATATAATAGAGCTGTGCATTCAATTACATCCTATTCTCGTTTTGAAATTGTTTATGGATTTAATTTTATGACGTCTCTTGATATCTTACATATGCCTTGTATTGAGAAAGCTAACCTTAATGGCAAGAAAAATGTTGAGTTTGTGTAGGAGTTGAATGCAAGAGTTCGAGTTAATATTGAATGAAAAAATGAACAATATGCAAAGCAAGCCAACAAGGGCCATAAAATAGTTGTATTTGAACCTGGTGATTGGGTTTGGGTATACTTGAGGAAAGAAAGGTTTTCGGAGCAAAGGAAATCAAAGTTATAGCCACGTGGAGATGGACCTTTTCAAGTGCTCGAGAGAATCAATGATAATGCTTATCGAATTGATTTGCTAAGTTCATATGGCAATCATGTGAGTGCTACCTTTCATGTTTTGGATCTATCTTTGTATGATGCTACAGATTTTAGGAGGAATCCCCTTGAGGAGGGAGGGAATGATAGAGTCTATGGATATGTCTAGGAGTAGCAGAGCACCGTCCCAAAAGATCCACTTCAAGCAATATGGGGCCTACTAACTAGAGGCAGAACCAGAGCTATGAAAGAAGCTCTACAATTCTTGATTAGAGGCTTACAAGATAATGGGGCCAAGATGTTTGAAGAAGAGTCTAAGCATGAGGTCCAAAGGAGAGTTATAATTCTTGTTCAAGCTCATAATTCAGAAGAAGCCCAGTTGGAAGAAGTGGCCCAAGTCACATAGAAATAGTTTTAGGATAATATTAGATTTTATTTTTATTTTTAGATTTAATTTAAATTATTTTTTCATCTTATTCCTTTTTTAAATTTATTCAAATTATGATAAATAATTTGTGATTTCCTATTTGTATTCAAAGAGACTAATCATAGGCTTAGATTTAATTTAATTTAGTTAAAATTCTATTAGATAAAACTTATCTTTATCTAATTGAGTTAGGAGTTATAGTAGGAATTAATATTTTATTTCTCTATTTAAGACCATTCATTATAACGTTTTTCTACAGAGAAATCAATTTATAATATTTTCTACTTGTGAATTCTTCACTAGTTCTTCGATTTTTTTTTTAGAATACACCCAACTTATTAAGAGAGTGATATACTCTTGTAGTGTCACCCATAGCTAAAGTTCTTTGAGACAAGTTCTCATTGAGTTCTTGTTTGATTAACCCGTATGAGTCAAGCTTTCGCGTTGCTATTCGAGACAGGTTCCTTGTAGGGTCCACATCATCAATACTCTTGAGTGGCAACTGTTGGCCTTTGCTCTTGATATTTTCGATGATGTCATTAAAAATTGTAAAAAGCTTTTGCATCCCCTCTATGTATTGGCCTTATTTGCCTACTCCCTTACCCCTTGCTACTTTACTTCAAAATGGTTCTATTTTGTTTCTTGTAACATGAATATCAGTTTTTTTAGTATCTTATGACTGAGTCAGATTTGCTGCCTCCTCAACCTGCTACTAAAAAAAAATGAAGTAAAAAAAACAAAGAAAGAAAGGCAAAAAAAAAAAGAAAAGAAAAGCCAAGAACATAGAAAGTTTGCATTTTTATTTATCTATATATCATTTTTTGGCGTGATATTTGTTTTTCTTGGTGAGAAAATTCTCTCTAATCTTATTATCTTTTGTCCTCTTGGTCATCAAGTTAAGGATTTGCTTTAACTTGATTCCTAGTTTTGGCTTGATTTCTTTGAACTCCAAAATTATTTATTAATTTGTCACATGCACAAAATTCTTTTGATTGAGTCTTCTTGATTCTATTAAGAGCACTGTAAGATACTAGTGTGAGTGGTAAGAGACAAGAGAAAGTGAGCTCATTATTAGAAAAAGCCAAAAAGAGTGTAAACACGAGTGAATTTTATACAAGAATTGAGTGAAACACGTGAGAAAAGGGAGTGAGTTTTCTTTCACAAAATATTTTTCTCTTTTCTTAATTTTTATAGGTTGGCAAACATGTCTGAAAATGAAGCAAAATGTAATCTAGATTTGAAAGCTACAAAGTTAAGATCTCGCCTCTTTGAAGATGATGAAGTAAATTTAGAATATGGTTCCTTTTTCACAAATAAATCCTCCTCCAAACGAGATAATGATTTAGGCAGTATCAAGCTGAAAATTCCTTCTTTCCAAGGAAGATGTGATCCTAATGCATATCTTGAATGGGAAAGAAAAGTGGAGATGTCATAGAGGATGGCTTGGACAGATTCAGGAACATGGTAGGAGGCCTTATCACTTGGAAAGATTGAAGCCCAAGAGAAGCCCATTGGAAGAGATTACTTAAAAGATCATGTGCTTCACTAAAATAGCATGTGACTTAAGCATTATTGGGTTTAATTAGTGTTAATTTCATTTTTATTAACGATGAGCTAAACTTAAGTGACTAATAAAGCCCAATTGATTAATTAATAGTCTTTTTGATGGCTCAGCTTGTAAATAAACATGCCATATGCTAAACATGTAATTTCATTAATGTGTTGGCATGTTTATAAGGACCTAGACATTATTTTTATTATTTTCTTTGAATTTTTGTCATTTATTTTTAGAATTTTTTTATTAGTTTTCTACGTCCAATAAGAGTGTTATTTGAGCCTAAAGTCTCCTAATCCTATTAAGACTACTTGAGTCCAAATTAATTAGGTTTTCTAGGCTTATTAGGTTAAATTTTACCTTGCCTATTTAAGGCTAACTTTTATGTGCGTTTTTCATATTTGAATGATTAAAGTTTCAGACTTTTGCGAGTTTCTCTTGCGTTCTTTAAGTGCTATGATGAAACTATGACTTATCAAGGAATTGGTCAATCCTTGTGGCGTCACTAAAACTAGGGTTCAAGAGACTGATTCTCTTGAGTTCTAATTCACCAAGACCAACATCTATCCATCTTATTTCTTTATTTTGGCTTTCTTTTACTTATGTTCTTGTGCGTTTTTGTTCTTTTCTTTGCTGTGTAGTCTTTGTGTTCATTGTTTCCCAAAGATCCGGATGTCTTATGTATCAAAATGGGTTCTTTGGATGGGTTCCATAAGGGTTCACTTATCAATATAGTATTTGAATGTTATGAGTATTCAAAAGAAAAGAAGGTGAAACTTGCAATCATTGAAGTCACTGAATATGCAAGTATCTGGAGGGATCAATTGCAATGAAATAGAAGAAGATATGCTGAAGAGCCTGTCAACACATGGCACGAGATGAAAACTCTTATGTGGAAGAGGTATATCCCTAACTATTATTTTCATGATGTACACATTAAATTACAAGCTCTTGAATAGGGATCAATGTCCGTTGATGAGTATTGCAAAGAGATGGAGTTATTCATGATTCAAGCTGATGTACAAAAAGATATTGAGCAAACCATGGCCCGTTTTATTTATGGGTTAAGATCTAAAATTAGAGATAGAATTGAGCTTGAAAACTATGTTACCACAGAGAAATTACTTTACAAGGCAATCTATATTAAGACAAAATTAAAGAATAGGAAGTCTAGCTCATCCACCTACTAGAAAAATAATCATATCTACAAACTAAAAGAAGCGAGAACAAAGAAAGAGCCTCCAAAGGCCAAATCTGCTATGAAGTTTAGAGATGATTACAAAACCAAATTGCTCCTTTAAAGAGCAACACTGACACTTCCACGTCTTCTAAACCCTGAGACACTCGCTACTTTAGTTGTCAAAGATTTGGACACATTGCTGCCCAATGTCCAAACAAATGGAAAGTCTTACTACTTGATAATGAAGATATGAAATATGTAAGCTCCAATGATGAAGAAGAAGAAAATGATGGTCTTAAAACCCCTCCTTTATCTGATATCTCAGAAGATGAATATGATCATCCCATTAGCTGAGACATTTGTGTGACAAGGCGAGCTCTTAGCATTCAACCAAAAGAAGAGCATAATGATGAACAAAGGGAATTGTTCTTCCATTCTAGGTGCTTTATCCAAGATAAGGTATGTAGTCTAGTTAGTGATAGTGGTAGCTGTACTAATGTGGTTAGTACCTTACTTGTTGAAAAATTGAATTTACCTCTCATTAAGCATTCTAGACCATATAAGTTGCAATGGTTGACTGATTGTGGTGAAATTAAAGTTTGTAAGCAAGTTCTTGTTACTTTCACTATTGGAAAGTATACAAATAAGGTGCTATGTGATGTTGCACCTATGTTTTTTAGGCATTTGTTACTTGGTCGTTCATGGCAATATGATAGATACGTCAATCATTATGGGCGCAAGAACTTCTACTACTTCAAGTTCCATGGAAAGCAAGTCACACTTACTCCTTTACCTCCTTTTGAAGCGTACAAAGACTAATTAAAAATTTAGAATGAGTATAAATCAAAAATTCTAAATAAGAGAGAAAAAGAAAAGAGTTAGATGAAAAATCCATAAAAATCAAAAAAATTACAGAAAAATGAAAAAAGAGAGAAAAGTGAAAACATGTGGAAAAAGAGGGAAGAAAGTGAGAAAGAGAGTGAGAAAAATAATAAAGTGAGCTTACTACCACAAAAAGGAGAGATAAAAAGAGCCTTGTATGCAAGGCAAGAAATCTTTGTACTTGTGTACAAGGATATTTGTTCATCAACTAACCAACTTGATTCCTCTATGCCTTCTAGTATTTTGTCTCTATTACAGGAATTTGGAGATCTCTTTCTAGAAGAAATACTTGATGGCCTACCTCCCATAAGAGGTATAGAACATTGCATTAATTTCATGCCTGGAGTTACCATTCCCAACCATCTAACATATAGAGCAAATCCAGAGGAAATAAAGAAATTCAACACCAAGTTGAAGAACTCATGAGAAAGGGCTTCGTGAGAGAAAGTTTGAGTCCTTGTGTAGTACCGGTGATTCTAGTACCAAAGAGAGATGGCAAATGGCGAATGTGTGTGGATTGCAGAGCCATCAACAAAATAACGGTAAAATATCTCTATCCTACTCCTAGGTTAGATAATATGTTAGATGAATTGCATGGTGCATCATTGTTTTCTAAAATTGATCTTAGGAGTGAATATCACCAAATTAGAATGAAAGAAGGTGATTAATGGAAAACTGCTTTTAAAACTAAGTTTGGACTCTATGAATGGTTAGTTATACCTTTTGGTTTGACTAATACTCTTAGCACCTTCACGAGTCTCATGAATCATATTTTCCGTTCATTCATTGGAAAATTTGTTGTAGTTTTTTTTATGATATATTAGTGTATAGCAATAGTCTAGATGATCATGTTATGCATTTGCGTGAAGTTCTCATTGTTCTTAGGAAAAAATAGGCTCTTGACAAATCTAGAAAAATGCTCATTTTACTTGGATTCGGTTGTCTTCCTTGGTTTTGTTGTAGGAGCTCAAGGAATCCGAGTAGATGAAGACAAAGTGAAAGCAATCCAAGAGTGACCAACCCCAAGGAATGCAAATGAGGTAAGAAGTTTTCATGGCTTAGCTAGTTTTTATAAGAGGTTCGTTAAAGATTTTTCTTCCATAGCAGCACCTCTTAATGATCTAGTTAAGAAGAATGTAACCTTTAGGTGCGGTGAGGTACATGAGAAAGCATCCAACACTTTGAAACACAAACTCATAGCTTACTTTAGTGATGCATTTGGGGTAGGAATAGAGGTTGTTCTTATGCAAGACAACAAACTCATAGCTTACTTTAGTAATGCATTTGGGGTAGGAATAGGGGCTGTTCTTATGCAAGACAACAAACCCATAGCTTACTCTAGTAAGAAACTTAGTGGCCCAACTTTTAAACTACTCTACCTATGAGAAAAAAACTCTATGCATTGAAAAGAGCCTTAGAGACATGGTAACACTATCTATGGCCAAAAGAATTCATCATTCACTCAAATCATGAGAGTTTAAAGTACTTGAAGTCACAAGGTAAGTTAAACAAGAAACATGCTAGGTGGATGGAATTCATTGATACGTTCCCATACATCCTTAAGCATAAGTAAGGTAAAGATAATGTTGTGGCTGATGCACTTTCATGAAGGTATTCTCTTTTAACTTCTTAACATGCTAAATTGCTTGGTTTTGAATTGATTAAGGGATTGTATGCTTCTGATTTAGATTTTGCAGAAATTTGGGAATCATGTGAAAATCATGAGTTCCAAGATTTCTATAGATTTGATGGATTTCTCTTTAAGAAAAACAAGTTATGTATTTCTCATTCTTCTTTGCGTGAATTACTTGTCAAAGAAACTCATGGTGGTGGGTTAATGGGATATTTTGGAATTATAAGACTTTAGAAATTTTGCATGAACACTTTTATTGGCCTTCTATGAAGCGAGATGTTGCTTTTATGTGTGATAGATGTGTTACTTGCAAACATATGAAATCTAAAGTTAATGCACATGGATTGTATACCCTTTTACCCGTTCTTGAACAACCTTGGACTGATATTTCTATGGATTTTGTGTTAGGATTACCACGTTCTCCTAGTGGTAAGGATAGTATTTTTGTTGTGGTTGATAGGTTCAGCAAGATGGCACACTTTATTGCATTTTCATTGCCATACATATTGCTTATTTGTTTTTAAAAAATGTTATAAGATTATATGGTATTCCTAGAACAATTGTGAGTGATAGAGATGTTAAGTTCCTAAGTCATTTTTGGCGCACTTTATTAAGTAAATTAGGAACTAAACTTTTGTTTTCCACTACTGCACATCCACAAACTGAAGTAGTAAATAGAACACTCATTGCATTGTTGCATACCATAATTCAAAAAAATTTGAAGAATTGGGAATTTTATTTGCCTCACATAGAATTTGCATATAATAGGGCTGTGCATTCAACTACATCATATTCTCCTTTTGAAATTGTGTATGGTTTCAACCCTATGACTCCTTTTGATATTTTGCCTTTACCTTGTAATGAGAAAGCTAACCTTGATGGTAAGAAGAAAGCCAAATTTGTGCAGAATCTTCATGCTAAAGTAAAAGTTAACATTGAAAAAAAGAATGCAGAATATGTCAAACAAGCTAACAAGAGTCATAGAAAAGTTGTATTTGAATCAGGTGATTGTGTTTGGGTACATATGAGAAAGGAAAGATTTCATGAACAAAGGAAATCAAAGCTGCAGCAATGTGGAAATGGACCTTTTCAAGTCTCGGAGTGAAAATGTTAGTGCTACCTTCAATGTTGCAGATCTTTCTTTATATGATGTTGTGGATTCGAGGGCGAATTCTTTCCAAGAGGGAGGGAATGATGGAGATCATCCAAGCCATAATCTATAAATCCAACAACGGAAATCCAATATTCCAAATGATCCATTACAAGCTATTGGAGGTCCAATGACTCGAGGCTGAACTAAAGCTATGAAGGAAGCATTACAATGCTTGATTCAAAAATTACAGGAGGATAAGCTCATATTTGAGGAGCAAGAGGCTTATAGGCCCATCGTTGAAAAAAGAATAATAATTCTAATTCAAACTCAAGTTTCAAGTAAGGCCAAATTCCCGAATCAAGGCCCAATAATAAAAGAGCTTAATGGGATATTTCAATTATTTTTAGGATCATTTTTCAGATTTATTTTATTTTAATTTTAATTTTAATTGATTTGATTTAAATTAGGATTAAGATAATTTTAAGGTTTCCTATTTGTATTCAAATGGACCAATCATAGGTTTAGATTTAATTTAATTTAATTTAAACGTTATTAGATAGAGCTTATCTTTATCTAATAGTTCTTAGAGATTCATTAGGATTTAGTTTTCTTTTCCTATTTATAGACTTTTGTAGTGTTACTTTTTCTACAGATCAATATTATTCAGAGTTTAAACAATTAGTAAGTTTCACTAGTTCTTTGTGTTCTTTCTAGAATACAAATTTTGACTTATCAAGAAAATTGATCTCTTTCTTGTGACGTTCCCCTCTAGAGTTCTTATAATCCCCATATTCTATTAGGTTTCAGAGTTTTGATCATCCCTTTCTTTTGGGTTCATGCTTCCGCTTTGCAGACAATTCGACTTTCTGGGTTCCTAGGACATTGATCCTAGATGGTCCACATCATCTTGTCTTTATGGCTTTCCCCGAGTTCAAGATCGCTTCATTCTTTGGGTCTGGATTAAGAACATTTCTGCAAAAATGGGCTATGATTAATGATTTCAACCAGATTTCTTCTGTCTTTGATAAGGGAGGCCCATCTTCTCGAACTACTAGTGCTTCCAACTTCGCATCTTACATAGACATGGCCGGACTCTCAGAAGTTTGGCCCATGGGTCTTTGGTACACCTAGACTAATAAGAAAGTCAAAAGGGCTCCGAAAAGATCAAGGCTCAACAAGATCATTGTTTTACAAATTCTGCTTGGCTCACGATCTTTCCCCTACCCATCTAACTAATCTCCCCAAAGCGGCCTCATATCACTCTCCTCTCATTCTCTCCACCCATCCTCATTGAAAACCCCTCTATTTTAAAAAATTTTGGTTTAACTTTGATGATTGCAACGAAATCATTCAGCATAATTGGTCTCAACATCACTAGGGATCCCCAAGCTTCCAACTGCTATGCAAGCTTCACTTCTCGCTCAGGAATCTTAGCCAGTGGAGTTGAAGCCATATTGGCAATCTATCGGAGAATTCTTGATCTTGAGCACTCCTTGCTTCTCATGGAAAATGATCCCAGCCTTTCTTCATCTAATGCGCTAACCTTAATGAAAAACCAACTAGAATTTCTCTATGATTGTGAACACAGTTTGTGGGCTCAAAGATTCAAAACCAACTGGAACAATAATGGGGAAAGGAATATGAATTTTTTCCACACAAAGGCCAACAAGAGAAAGGCAAGAAACAATATAAGTTGTCTTTTAAAAGACAACAGACTTTGGACAAAAAATTTAGAAGAAATTAGTGGACTTGCTTGCGACTACTATTCCTCTCTATTCTGTGAGAGTGACCAACATAATCCATCTCTTCTCCTTGAGGGAATAAACTCGCTTCAAATACTTGATTAGAGATATTTTATTCTTGTATGTGGTTTGTTTAAATATTTACACTATAATTTTTAGAATATTCAATACTTCATTTTCTTTTAAAAAGTTGATTTGTTAATTGTATACGTAAATAATTTTTCGAGCTACGTCATTTTCGCTTTCGGCAAGACCCATCATGTTACCATATTCCAACGACAGGGGAGAAAAGGATGAGTCAACAACAGAGATAGAGAAGAAGGTATCGTAAGCCGTGGGTCGTGTATTGAATTGGGCCCGTTGGAGGATCCATTGGATCTGAAATGTCGATGTTGCTTCTTTCATGTGGGCTTTATGCACCATGTGCTTGTACAAATTGACATTAGAGTGGCTTCAACACTCTATGGGCTTAATGTAGTGCAGTGTTTGGACTTGAAACAGCTAGGGATAGAGCTTGGTCGAGTTCGGGCAATTAGTCAAATTTGGGACCATAACCGAAGAAGAAGCTTACAAGTTTATAGTCCTACCTTAACCTAGGACCACTACAACTTAGACCATCACGTGAAGGCTCATTTTTTTTTTTGGATTGTTTAGTTCACAATTCTATGTCATTCCCATGATTTTGTATTGACAGCTGAGGACAGGAACCATATTCAAAGGGATAATAGTGTTATACACTGGGAATAAGGGGGTAGAAGTAATTATGATCATAGGGAAAGGGTAATTTAGGAATTAGATATACGCCTCTTTCATTATAAATTAGGACGGATGTACATGTAATAATTATGAATGACATAGTATTTCGTGGTTATTGTGATATTGAAGACCAACCTTAGAATTCACGAAGCCTCTTCCAAATGAAACTTTCAATGCCTTCAAGAGATTCAAACCATGCCAATGAGGTAAGAGTTTAAACTTGTAACCCTTGACCAATTGTATTAACTCACAATAGGCCATGATAATTGATTTTGACCATCATGTTGCGATAAAAGGCCAGTATAATTTCAAGAAACATCACGAATAGCTTTTTATTCTACCATGCTTTCAAGGATTTCAATGTTTTTCTGGTGAAAAAAAAAAGGATTTTAATGTTTTAAAATTTGACTCAATATTATCAAGTTTACATCTTGAAGTGTTATTTCCCCTTCCTTTTAACCAAGAAATACCAATGACAGCTTTATCCTAATATGGTTTTGAAAGATTTTGATTTTTAAAACCCTTAATTGTTAATATTACAACTTCTAAGTCAAGTTTTATTTCCCCTTCTTTTCAAGGCACAAATGGTAACTTAGTCAACACAAGCAGATATAGAAACTAAGTAACTAACCAGCACCCACATCTTCATAAATAACATGTATCCCTCAAGCAAAACACTAATAAACGACAGATAGCAGAACTAGTTTTGAGATTCATCTCACCATGGATGTGCTTCAACAAGAAAGGCATAACTAGACATAAATACCAAACTCTACAAAACGAGCTTGACAACAGAGAATGGCATCTATAGGACTACAGCAACAACATCAATATTAGACTGAAGTATTATTTACTCGTAGATCCAAGAGTGGAGGCTGCTTTGCCAGGTAACAGGGCCCTCAGGGAACCATAATGCAATTTCCTTCCTTGCACTTTCCACGGAATCACTTCCATGGATGACATTCCTACATGAAAAGTATTTCATTCACATCACATGACCATCCAGCTTCAAAACCAGCATTAATTAAACCTTACATTTTAGTTTATTACTTTTGTCTCAAGGTTCAAAAGCAATTTGAGATTATACTAAAGGAAAAATTACATCCAAAAAATAAATAGGATTTTAGCTCCACATATCTTGAAAGCTGCAATTATTTTCAAAAACCAAGGTAATACAGTGTTTAACTAGACTTACTATCAAGTCTTTTTTAAAAAAAACAAAATCATTGCCATGTCCTGAGAAAGATACAGTTTTAAATAATTTTGATAGTCACTTCCTAAAAGTTAGTAGTAAAGCCCCTTAATATTTGGTAGTAAGTATGATCCTTAGATGTAATTACAGTTCTTAAGATCCTTTGGCCTTAAAATTTGGTAGTAAGTTCAATACTTATAAATAATTACAGTTTTTAAGATCGTTCAGCCTAAAATTTTTTAGATTTAGATCCTGAAATGTAACTTTCCCTTTTGATACAATCATAAAACAAAAGTGCTCCTTCAATTATATATCTAACAAGATGGACACAATTTCAAAGACACTTTGCAACCTTTTTGGTGTATTAGAGCTTCAAAGAAAAAGCTATACATACTAGTCTCCAATGTTTTCGAAAGCATAGGCTTCCTAAATTTTTCATGAATAAATGCAAACATTATACGTCCCCAATGACAATAAGAGCTATCAGTAATATAATTGGATTAGGCAACAAAACAGAAACAAGAATTTGCCACTTTTCAGCCTAATTACTACCCCAACTGGAATGGAAATGTATATTTACTCTGTTAAAATGAATTATTCAAATGCAAAAGTCTAACAGGGTAAGATCAATACCTCCCAATGTCAATAGCAAAGTCACCTCGGATAGTCCCGGGCTCAGATTGAGCAGGGTTTGTAGCACCAATGATCTTACGGCCAGTTGTCACCACATTCTTGCCCTCCAAAACCATGGCAACAACAGGACCAGAGATAATGTAATCCACCAACCCATTAAAGAATGGCTTTGCAGACAGATCTGCATAGTGCTTCTCAGCAAAAGGACGGTCCACAGTGATGAGCTTCAAGCCTGAACGCAATCAATTCACAAAAGAGAACATTAGTGAATTCAAAACAGAAAAACTAAACTAAGTTGTGTTTACCAGGACCAGTATATACATACCATACATAAAAAGCCAAACATGATTGTTACATTGTAAAAAACTTACATTTGACAATCAAGAAATATCAAGGGTTTGGAGGATGGATAGTTGCCTGTCAAATAGAAGCTACGAATTCTTTATGGTAAAAAAAAAAAGCCAAAATACTCACATTTTCAGTGAAAGATACAATGAATTGTAGTTAGGATACTAATAACAAATTTCTAGAATGAGGATAACAAAAGGATACCTTTGAGTGAGAAGCCCTTCTTCTCAAATCTGCTGATAATCTCACCAATCTGAAAAAAAAAAAGTGTGAATGAATCTTTAGAACCCACTTCGTTACGAAATGCTACTAAGTTAAGTACATAATAAATACTCAGAAAATTATACTGTCCTTGAATAATTTTCCTTATGCCGTAAGCAAATTAACAGATATCAAATTTGCATATCCAGCAACAATCAAGCAACAAAATAATCCACTACTCATTTACACGGACTATGATCAAAAGAAACTATCACCCCCAAATTAACAAAAGAAAAACCTTTCCTGCAATTTGCACAAAGTAGCACCAGATTCCGAGAATCAACTCGGCACATACGCATAAATCCCAATTCTCCGAAGTCAATTTTAAGATATAAGCGACACCAGTAAGGACCCCGCAGAAAGGCCAAAAAAAAAAATCGGAAACATAAAACGGGAAGCGATAGCGAAAGAAAGGAAGGGAATACCAGCCCTCTCTGAACACCATCAGGCTTGATCATGATGAAAGTTTGCTCCATCTCTGCTTTCTCTGATGGCTGATTGATGCTTTGGTCTCTGGAGTTCGGAATTGAAATGACAAAGCGAGTAAGAGTAAACCAGGGGATTTATACAAGGCTGGCAAAACAAGCCCCAACCCTAGTTTGACGCAGAATATTCGGTCCAGTATAAAATAATTTTGATTTATTTTTCTTCCTTTTTATTTTCTGCGGAGATTTCAATTTTTTTTGGCCTGTGCGGAGATTTCAATTAAAAAAAAGTATATATCAACATATTGACAAAAAATAATAATAATAAAATATCGACAGAACCTCTAATTTGTTGTACTCTTAACTAGGATGGGTCCTCATATATTTGTAAAGAGTTCAAAAATAGCATATTTTTGTGGGTCAAATAAAAAAAAGGCATATTTTTATGAACAGTGCACTTTCTTAAATTTGTGTTTGGTAAAAAAATTTATGTGATATTTTGATATCGATCTAAATAATATTAAATCATTAAATCAATATGAATCCTATAGATACTCCTAGTGCTCGGAAAAAAATTAAATTAAATGTGTATATTTTTTTACACGTAATTAAGTTGCACTATGTTGGCAACAAAAAAAGTTGCACTATTTTTTCGAAAACGTGTAAATATATCCATCAAATATGTATTTAATGTCACACAGGAATCTTACTTCATCTTCATGTAACATATTTATCATTAATGTTTTATAAAAAATTGTTCCAAAACAACTCAAAAGGTGAATATTATTATAATCGGACCATATATTTAATTCACATTGATTTAAAATTTAATGGTTTAACTAAGTTCGGCTTAGAATTGGACCAATAGTTATTAATATTATATATACAGAAAATATGATAAACTTATACTACTTACCTTTAAGACTTTTCTACTTTTTTCATAATTGAAATTTTTAATGTGAGTATAAAATCTAATAAAGTTTTATATTAAAAATAATAAAGTAATTAAAAGTATAAAGAAGTGACATTTGAAAAATTAATAATTAAAATATTTTACTATGAAAATAATGAAAATATATTTATGAGGCATATACTAAAATAATAAAAATATAAAACATTGGGATCTAAAAAAAAACAGAAAAGTTGGAGCTTTAATATTTGCATTGAAAATTAAAATTTGAAAAGATGAGAAAAAGTTGAAATTTCAACTTTCATTTAAAGTTTCAATGCATTGTAATGACTAATTAAAAGTTTCAAAGACGGGCCTGTCTTGCTAAAGTCTGGGAAGATGTTAGAATTTGGAGTACTGGGGATGATAGGAAAATATCCTTTCGGACAGACCATTGGGTTGTAGACTTAGCACCTCGGAAGAATCTGGCATTCATGGAAATCGATCGATAACCCACATCTCCTTAAGCCCATTCGTGAGTTCGTCACTGATGATGGAGGGTGGAATCAGGCTCTTTTTCAAGATAGCTTGCATTAAACCTCCAGTGGATGATGATTGGAATATCTCTGATGATGGGAACTTCACCACTAGTTCAGCCTACCATTTATTGAAGAGCACTGATTGCTCCTCTGAGAATCATCTCTGGAATTTGGCTTGGAAATGGCAGGGACCTTAGTGGATACGAGTTTTCTTATGGCTTGTCCTGAGGAATGCTCTTTTAACAAATTGTGAAAGGGAACGACGACGCATGACTTCTGTTACTACCTGTCAAGTTTGCAACGCTATTCCGGAGAACATAGAGCATGTTTTTGCGAGGCTGTTCCTTTGCTAAGCAGGTTTGGCTCTCCCTTATCGATCCCTTCCAATTTTCGCCAGCCTTTCTTCTTAAATCCAACCTTAAATCACACCATACTGCTTTCAACAGTAGTTTTTCAACTATTTTGGGGGTGACTTGTTGGCATTTGTGGAATTAATGCTCATAATAGGAAAATGTTTTCGGATGAATCTGTTAATGTTTTTCCTCTGCGGGCTTCTGTTCTAGCCTCGGTCTCTCATATAAAATTGACCGCTGAGATCCCTTTATCTCCTAGTGATGGGACAAGAAATGACACTATTCAATGGATTAGTTGGCAAAAGCTTCCCCAGGGATGGGTGGTTGCTACTTGTGATGGTGCTGTGAAAAATGGCCCCAACCTAGCAAGAGAAGGAGGTCTGCTGCGTGATGCCTTGGGAACTTGGATTTGTGGATTCATTCGCAACTTAGGGGACTGTAGTAGTACTTGGCTATCTATGATGCGCTTTGCATGGCTTGGAACTTGAGGTATCGGAAAGTTCAAATTCAATCTGACAGCTTGTGTGCCATTTCTATTGCTCAAAAGACGGATCTTCCGCAAGGAAAGCTATATAGTCTCACCAAGGAAATTGGACTGTGGACCTTAAGCACGTCTTTCGTGAAGGTAATATCTGTAGCAACTCACAGCATGTGCTGGACGAAGCCCCCACTGGCCTCCTGAGTAATCTTCATAAAGATGCTCATGGATTTAGTTCTCCTTGATTGATTTAATCAGTTTTTTTACCTTGTTTGTTACCCAAAAATAAAAAAAAGTTTCAAAAACATTGGGAAGAATAGCCGCAAAAAAAAAAAGCTGGAAAGAATGAAGATTTTTTTTAAAAAAAAAATTATACATTGAAACAAAAAAGGCCATTTTGACCACGATGTTATAAAAAAAATTACCAATATATTACATTTTCAAAAATATTTCCCATACTATAAAAATTGGATTTTGGTGTGTAAGGCAACGACATGTACTTTTCAATTTTTTTTTAAATTATTTGAAAGATCTCTAGTCATTAGTCAAATGCATCGTGGCCTCTCTTAATAACCATACAGGTTATTCCTACCCTACTATTCCTCCCCCAAAACTTTCCTTTTTTTTTTTCGTTTCCTTTGTTAAATCCCTATCGACTAAGCCACGCCAAAATAAATATATATAAATTATATAAATAATCAATACACTGAAACGGAATAATATAAATTAATTGTATTAGTAAAATATATCCTTTAATATTGCTAAAATTACATTGATCTGCCAATATTTTCAAAGCATTTATTTTAGTTAAATTTTTACCTTTGTTAAGAAAATGCCTTTTTAATTTTGTAATAACTATGTTCGATACCCGATTGCTACTCTAAGTTCCAACTAATTTGCATCAAGTTATGGTTGAGTCTTTTCAGGTAAGCTCTCATAAAGATATTTTCTGTATTCACATGGTTTTAAACCTGAACATTGAACATTGTTGTTAAGTGACCTTAATTTCTTTCACTAGATCAATGCTCATTGATAGAAAATACCTTTTTTATTAATTAAAATTTATATTAAAATAACTTAAAATTATCAATTTACCCTGATAGTGTAAAATCTCTAATTTCTATCCCAATCAATCTCTACTTTCATGATAAAATTTCCTATTGATTTGTCATTTAAAATAAAAATGTAATATTTTTATTAAATAATTAATTATATTCGTATTTAAATAATTGCATAGAAAAACATTAAAAATTAAAAATTATTAAAATTTATGATAAAATAAATTGTTGGCTTTCTTTCACCGAACTTAGTTTTACTAAAATGTATATTTTGAACTAACAAGGTCTTAACACAGTTGGTAGGTGACTAGATCCCTTAAGCATGTTGTCCTGAGTTTGATCCTTAACCATGTGTATAGAAAATGCTTTGTTGATAGAGACAAAACCTGCTTCAGTGATTTCTAAACCTCGAAGGGATTAGTCTTCAGCTACCAGTTAAGGGATATCTTTGGTACTCATAAAAAATGTATATTTTGAAAATAGAAGGAAATCTATATAATTTTAACAATATTGAATGAAATCCAATATATAATTTTAGTAATATTGAATGAAGTCCAAAAAGTTAAAAAGATGGCGATTAAAGGGTCTTAGTGGGTGAGAATTTAACAAAAGAAAAAAGTTTCGGGGGAGGGGGGTAATAGAGTTAGACCTATGTGGTCATTAAAGGAAGTCTGCATGTCTGTGACACCGAGATCCTCCCAATAATTTTTTTTTAAAGGTGAAAAGTACTTCTTGATGGCCTAGACACTGATTTTTAACTTTTATAGTATCTTAAAAAATATTTTTTAATATGTATTATATTGGTAATTTTTTATAGTATTGTGATCAAAATGCCCTAAAAAATGTTAGAGGTTATATTTCTTCGTTTCATCATGCCTCTCCTTTCCTCAAACTTCCTTTTTTTCCTCTGCTTTTTCAATCAAGCCTCTTCATTGCCATGGGTAAGATGCACATATCATTACCTTGTGCTGGTAAAATGAAAAGACAAATTCCTAAAGTTGCACAAGCGGACAAGAAGAAAGTCACCGTTTTATCATCACCATCGTGGGTGAGAAAACCTAAATCATAAAAATAAATTATCTAGTGATAGTTTTTGTTAAGTTTTATTGGTTATATAAGAAAAAAAGTGAGTTTGACTTGATCTATATTTCTTTTTCCTTTTCCGATTCTTCTTTTCCATGCTTCTTTTTCCATCTTTTTTTTTGTAAATGCTAATGTTTCATAGAAAATAGTGACTTGCATAAAACTTTTAACCAATCTGGTTTTTATCTATTTCACCAGTTTAACACCAGTTTTAATGGTTCGCCACTGATTCCTCAATCTTCTAGTTCCTCCTTTCTTCAAATCAAACCAGGCATTGATTCCCAGTTGAACCGACCAGTTTGATCCAGTCCGATTTTGATAACATTGAACAACTTACAGAAAATGCAATTTTTAGGTTTTTGTTAGGAATATCTTTATACAAACTTTGCAATATTTGTTTAAAGTTCAAAATTTTATATTATTCATTGTTCATGTCTTAATTTGTTCAATATATATGTAATTATATGTATATATACACATTGTACATATTCCTTAAAATTATTATATTTGTATTCAACATTTTGTATCATCAATGACGGTTAGATTGTGTGGTAAGGAACTTAACACCCATTGAATAAGGTCTATATAACTTTTCTTATGTATCAAATCATCCTGTATTTGGAAGCTATATTAAATTTTGACTAATCTAAATTGAGTTGGAGGATAGCAGTGTAACATCCATCCTCCACCAGTAACCAAAAATACGAAAAACAACCAAACACAACCCAAACAACTCCAAACAACAACTCACAGCTTCAAACCAGCGGAAATGAACCCCAAATTACCAAATTTTGGGCTGGGGCCGCGGCCGCTACAGTATCACTGCAGCTCCTGCTTCCTCTGAAACATGCCTCGCTACTGGACGGCTAGCGCCGCGGCCTGGACTACTGGCGCCGCGACGCCCCCTTGCTGATGTCCCACATCAGCATTTCAACACTTTGGGGCGAACTTCCGATGCCCATAACTTTATGCTCCGGCCTCCAATTGACTTGATTCCAACTCCCACAAGTCAATCTAGTCCCAATCTAACCACATACACCACTTTCACCTCAATCCAACTCCGTATGGAGATTCTGGACCCCTGACACTGTTTTTGCCACTCATTGACCAAAACTCATTACTAACCAACCCCAATTGTCATCAAAGACAACTGGTCACTCAGAGACCATTCAAACAGGTCTTAAATCTCCAAAAAACATAATCAAACATACATGACAAGATGGGCTACAGGCCCTAAAACACAACAACCAGGCCCAAGCCACTCTGGGCTCACAAATACTACCATACCAACTTCCACACACCCAACACTTTCAGAACACTAACATAACACGTTCCATAAAACATAATCAAACATACATTCATCCATAACAATCCTATCAATCTCATATATCCAATACACACTTTCTACCCTACTTGGCACATAATACATTAACCAAAAATACAAACACTACATAGACTTCCCATGTACACAGCTACTCTCTTTGCTTCTCCGGACTAGTGCCAGAACCTTCACCTGAAAGGGTTAGTCATGGGAGAGGGTGGGGTGAGACAATGTCTCAGTAACCAGGATCAACAACACATAAACATATATATACACAGATATGAATCATATAACATATGAATGCAATGTAAAATGCATGGTATGCATGTCGTCCTCTCCGGGACTTCCATCCTTATCCTCCCTAACACACATATACATATAACTCATCCTTATTCTCCCTAACACGCATATACATATAACCCATCCTTATTCTCCCTAACACACATGTACATATAACTCGTCCTTATTCTCCCTAACACATATATACAATCCACCCTTATCCTTCCTAACATCATCACATACTCCAACCTTATTCTTCCTAACAATTTCATTTATCATCATATATCATACACCATCACATCATCACCACTTTATCCGTCATATATCTCGATGTAACAATAATATGTGGTGATGCTAATGTATCATCATCATCATCATGATCATCATAACATCTATACATCATATCATATCTCATCTACTATACGCATACCGCGATATATATATATATAAACAACACACACACATATCACTATCGTGGTATGAAAAAGACATGCATATATACATAACTATACATACTATCGTATAGAACCACATAAAGAAACACCCGGTTACCTCAGGTTGTCAATACTGTGCTCACACAAGTTCCACATGCTTTCTTGAACTTCAATACGCTTGAGCCCCACACAGCTAACCAAATAACCTTCATAATACATAATTCTCCCATTAACATAATATACCCATAATCAAAATATCGCAATTTAACCACTTTAGGCCTAACCCAATGCTCCAACACCCCAATCATACATCAATAAGCTCTTAGGGACCCTTCAAATACTACTCAAACACATACATGTCGGATTCCCAAGAGCTCTAACCGAAAACAACCTAGGGTTAAGCTCAAATCACACATAAACCCTTCCAAACTCGAATCCAATCATCAAGAACATCAAAACACACTTTATTAACCTCATTTAAACCATTTCAATCGGTGGATTTCATCACAAACCGAAAACCCCATATTTCCACTGAATAAAAAACGGAGAGGGAGGTGTAAAAGTAACTTACCAACTTAAATCCAAGCTCCCTCGGTCTGAAATCACCCCTAGACGTCGGAGATTCAAACCCTAGCTCAGCTCTCTCATGATCTCCCTCGATTTCCTTTTGTTTCTTTTCTGTCCGAGTGTCCGAAATGATCCGGTTTTAAGTAAAAATCTCGACTCTCGCCGCGGCTCCATATATCTCGCTGCGGCTCCTCCATAGAATTTTCGAAAAACGCTACTGGAAGTCTCTTGCTGCGGCGGCCCTGCTCCTCGCCGCGGCGCGGAGTCCCTGCTCCTCGCCGCGGCGCGGAGTCCCTTTTCTGTTTCCTCTTGAACCATGTCCGTCCTGCTTCCTCTTATCTGAACACAAAACCAATAAAGATATCATGAGGGGCGTTACAAGCAGTCTATTAGGCAACTTCATATCCCGTGTATAAAAAAATTCATATAATATGAACGTTTTCCATTATATTTGCAACAATAAAATATAATAATTTAATTCAATTGACTAAAATTTAATTTTCGTCTTTTTATAAATGAGATATTTTTAATTTAATCTTTTATAATATTATTTTTAATATGATATGTAAATAAATAAATAATTTTGAATGCTTTAATCCTATCCTTTTTAAATTTTTATTAAATTTTTTACAATGAGGATATTTTTAATTTATTATCTTGTGTAATTATTTTTAAATTTAGTCTCTTACTATCAAGTCACATTTTCAATTTGACTTCTTACAACTTATTTGTGAGAGACAGTAAGGTTCCAATATTTTTGTCCAATATTCATTTTCATTTTTGTAATTATCTCTCAGTTATTTTTCATCTTTAAATTTATCTTTTTCATTCATTGGAAAAAAAATCCACTTTTCATTCTATTTTTTTTTATTGTAGTAGTTTTATCTTGCCATTTAAACTAGTTTGGGGTGGCATCAGTGTTTATCAATTTGGTTAATTATTATTTTTAGTGTGCCAATTGTCAAAAGAAATACATTGGATTAGTTTCTCCAATAGGTGATGATCCAAAGGTAAAACAATTAACTTGGTTAAGCCCATTGTATAATGCTAGGAGCTTTTTTTAATTCATTATTTGAAAGATAGAACGAAACATGAAAAGCATCTTTTAATTTAATAATAAACGCAGGTGGAAGGCATGTTAGGAAAATACTTTTATCCAAACCTAATATTCTCTCCCCACACATCCCCCTGACATTGAAAAATAACTTTTTTCATTGTACCAAACACGAATTCAAGCAAGGATTGAAATTTGGTGTGACCAAGCTATAACGCACGACAGTTTTATGAACAAATCAATTGGGCCATTGGATTTTCTTGGGCCAACAATTGGGCCATTGGATTAGATGAGTTTTATGAACAAATCAATTGGGTGGAAGCACATCTGCATTTGACGGGAATCAGAAGAAATTCATGTTTATTAAATTAAATCATGATTTAATCGTGACAGATCTTTTTTTTTTTTTTTAATTCATGTGGGTATTCCTCATGAAGACCATGTAAAAAGGAAGAAGTAATATTTGGTGTGACCAAAGGTATAGCAACATAATTGGTACTAATGGCCTAGTGGCTTTGTGTGATCAAATCCCACTTATGATGTCATGTTATTTTAGGTGTGTGGGTGTTTATATTGTAATTGTTTCGAGTAAAAAAAGCCCAGTTGGTAAAAAAAAAGGTGTTATCATTTTAGGTGTGCAAATATCTGTATTGTATTTGTTCCAAGTAAAAAAAAAAAACCCAATTGGTAAAATAAAAAAAAAAGGCTGTTACACCAGTTGAACTCTGCTAGATTCGAGAAGTGAATAAAAATATGGGCTTTCTTCCGGGCCATTATTGGCCTTTATAATAGATTCTGGTTTTCTAAGCTTATTGGGTCAAGCCCATCGGGACTGACACAAATTAAAAAGGCTAATTATGGGCTTTCAACCAGGCCATTGTGGTTCAGCATGGCCTGATTATATTTATACCAAAAACACCATACATTGAGAAAAACATTTTAGTTTCTTAAACTGAATTATGACAACTCTTCTTCTTCTCATTCTTTTTCTTTTTTTAATTATTTCGGGTCTTAACGTTTTTCACTTATCTACCATACAAATACACGCAGATTCAATTATTTAATAATATGTAGTAATAATGAAGTTCTACGAGTAGGATGATATTAGTGAAAATCGAGCTCAACAAGATATAAAAAAAATAATTGAAATTGGAGAAAGGGAGCAGAAGAAAGATTGACTTCCAAAGTCGATCTGCCAATGTTTCGTTGACGTGAAATTATAAGTAAACAGTGTAGGTTTCGTGCATTGCACAAATTTTAAAAAATAAGTTGCATTGTTCATATTTTATAAATAGTGTGACTTTTTAGAGATCTTATATTATATATACGTGGCACAATATATCGTTGAATCATTTTGGTATAATTTAAAATGTCACACTCCATCCAGTACTCTCCTAATATGAATGCTTCACACATATACATGTCAATGAACATACTATACTTTGTAAACTCAAATAAAATTTATTGCATTTATTTTGCAGCAGAATTTTGCAACGTTATGTATCAGTGCACAAAAATTAAGGGGAGCCAGGCTTAATATTTGTCTTGAACATGAGGCTATGAGCTAGTAGTCTAAAATTTTCATCATAGAGAGGGCAAGGAGCCCCAAGACACGGTGTGTGTCCGCCACTGCTCACAACCCCGTTTTGGAATGTGACTCGCTTTTTTATTCTCTCTCACTCTTTTTGGTTTAGCAGCTTACCCAGTCGACACTACCCTTTTTCAAAATACCTACGACCATGTTGAGCTGTATAAAGACTTGATCATGAGGTTTTGATAATTTCACTTCTTGTTCTACAATTACTACATCATTCCAATATCTTAAATCAAATCTTCATTAGTTAGATTCTTAAATAATCGCATGGCTTCTTTTTTTTTTTTAAAAAAAACTACACAAAGAAACACAATAAAAAAAATTATGAAATTCTAGTTTACAATAAAGCAAAAAGTTTTGATCTTTTCTTAGGAATACATACATATCCGCTATCTGTCTTACAAAAATATGTTCTGAAAGTCGCAAAAAAAATAATGTTATTGATAAATATTTTAATGAGCTTAATTAATTGAGGTGAATTAGACACTAACCATAAAAAAAAATTAATAGATAAAAATTGAGGTGTGATTTATTAGAAAAGTTAAAAGTAAACCCTATTTGTTATAAAAAGTTTGGAGTGAGTCATGCTGCTAATAAATAGTACTCCCTCCCATCTATATTATAAGACAACAAATAAATATTTTTTTATCTTATAATATAAAGTAACATGGTTTTATTTGTCACTTTCACCTTTTATTAATATAATATAGTATTGTAAATTGTGTTGGAATTATAAAAAGATGAGTATTTAATAGGGATAAAATATAAATATTTGGATTTCTTTATAGAATTTAAAAATATTATTTTTATTTCTTAATATATATTAAACCCAAAATATTATCTTATAATATGAGACGGATGAAGTAAGAAATTGTGCGATTTTTCCAAAGATTGAATCAAATATATTGAATTGATTGTTTCTAGGTAGGTTAAATTCTTTGTCCTCTTCATGTAAAACAAAGAAAGTATCATAACGATAACCTAAAAAACAAAAAGAAAGAAAGAAAGAAAGTAACATTTTGGTCATGTTATTATTATTTACTTTTTCTTTTCCCATTCTCATTTTACTTTTAATTAATTTATACAAATCCAGAAAATAAGTTAAGTTTAGTTGGGATTTTTGAAAATTTTAAAATTATCAAAACTTTTCAATATTACATTTATTAAATTATAATCTTATCATAATTGTATTTCTCTTAATCCTTTTCTTCATCATCCATGCTTAGGATAAAATTGGAAAAAAATTATACAATGTTCCTCCAATATTATAAATTAAGTGATTTATATTTTAAATAATTAAAAAGCTTTTAAAATATACATAATAAATAGGAATAGAGGGAGTAGAAATCAATAAAACTGGATCACAAAATATCGAATAATCGAGAGAATTATGGTGAGCGTAGATGCTAAGACAATAATAGTACCTGAAAGTTGGTGAAGATTGCAAAGTCTCACCTTGCAGGAGCATGAACATTCAGTCATTAATTCTTCCTGAAAGCTTTTTTCATATAATGAAACCCACCTTGGCCGAGAGAGAGAGAAGGGCTGAGACAAAATGGGACCCATCAAATATCTGATGCCTCACTCCATCATCATGAGATTTTAGAATAATTGTGAATTGATTAGGAAAGCTATAATTGCTGCATGGAATTCAGCATTCTTTTATACCCGCTGCCTTGGTTCTGTTCGCTGATTGGCTTCCTTTTTAACTTTTCAAGAAAATTAAATATATATATATAAATTTTATATTAAAATTTAGCTGTATTGAGTTTAAAAACCAATTAATTCCAACTCTTACATTTGAAGAACTGAAATTATTTAGTGTGCATTTGTATTATAATCGGAAAGAACGCAGATATGCATCCTCTCCATCTCGCCTATAAGTTAGTTTCTTTATTTGCATGTATTGGAATCCGTGTGTATGGAGAAGCCTTATATATTATCTATGGCATAGCTCTTCATATTAATTAGTAATATGCAAACTCATGCCCTTGGATGAGAACCACTTTATACCAATCTTATAATTAACACCTTTTTTAGTATTTTACTTAATTCGATTCATATTATAAGATATTTTATATCAATTACATACATATTAAGACAATTATTTTTTCACATAAAATTAATACAAAATAAGAGGTAAGGAAGAATTAAAAATAGGGGTAAAATGGGAAGAAAAATATTCAATATCTTATATTTTGTACTAGAAATTTCTCATATAAAATGTCTTGTAATATAGATCAGAGGGAATAGTATTTGTTTTATTTATGTTTTTAAATTTAACTATTATCTATATAATGCCCACCTAAATATTTGTATATATATTAATTTAATTTGACTATTTTTATGCACGAGGTTGTACCAGTTATTAATATTAAACATGCACAATTTAATAATGTAATTGTGAAAAATTAAATATTTTTATTTATATATATATAATATTATACTTTTAGTTATATAAATATATTGTAAAAATAATATTTTATATAAATATATACAATGGAACATCTAAAAAATTAATTGAAATATTTTGTGTATGAGAATAAACTTATGTGAATGGGTTGGGTAAAGTCTGAAAAATATAAGACTAAAATACTCTAACTATCATTTTCTTTTGCCTTAACTATGGAGATCTTCCATCTTTTTTGAAAATTTACATTTTAGTCCAATATGTTAACACCATTAGAAATATTTGTAGAGGATTCTAAAAGTGCTTTTTCTCATTAAACATCATATTAATATGAATCATATTTACCAATTTATCCCTCATTATATTAAATATATAATTCACTAAATTATTCTTTCTTTTTCTATAAATTCATTTTTGATTGATTTTTATGAGTTATAAAATTAATAAACTTTATAATATGATGAAAATTATATCATTTTTATAATCTAATAAAAAATTAAAATATAACTTCTTGAATGATTTTCTTAGCTGATGTATATGTTAAAAATTACTAAATAAATAAGTTTAAATAAATGTGTTTAAAAGATTTAAAATTATAAAGTTAATCCTTAATCAATTTTATAATATGACATAAGAACCTAAACTATATATGTATTAAAACTAACAATGGTTGGATTGCTATAAAGCACCAATACTTCAAAAAAGGTTACATACATGTTTCCAATACATGATATGCATACCGTACTTACGCATACATATCTATTTGTATTGCTTCGTACTCAACTATATTGTTTCAAATTTTGACTGTAAAATAGGACTATTTTGGATTTTTAAGGCAAGACAGACAAAATAGTCTCATAGATGTTTGGAAAAATGTAATGTTTTGCATTTCTTTCTCAAACAATGTTTCTTTCATAAAAAAGAAAGAATAAAGATTTATTAATAATTTGTTATAAATATTTTATGATTTATTTTTAAAATTTATCCTATAATTTTTAAAATATTTAATACTATTTTTTCCTTTAACTAGTTAACTTTTTAATTATACATATAAATAATTACATATATAATATTATATATGTAAAATTATCCTTTATACCTGCATCTTAAAATTTTAAAATTTGTTGTATCTTCTATATCGTATTGCATTGTATATGATATTTGCACCCGTATCATTGTAACATATTTGGATTGAGTAGAAGGGATTTAATTACCTTAAACAAGGTTGAAGAGTCAATCCCTGCAACCAAAACAATCATGTTGGGTGATTTACTCTTATTGACCCCTAAATATTAGATAGTTATATAAAAATTACATATATATATATATTGAAATTTTTTTTTGGCTAACATAATTGTTTAAGTCATTCTTATATAATATTTATGCAAAAAAGGGACATCAGCAAAAGTCATGACAAATTCAACAGTTCCCTGTTCAATTCAGTCGGAATTTTTAAAGTAAGCTACTTTAAGCAATAAATTGTAAATTGTAAACTTGATATTGGGGTATCTTATCAATTACATTTTTGAACTTTGTATTTGGAAATCATGAACATGTCGGATCCGTAGCTAAATTTTTGGTTTTTTTTTCTTCTTTCCTGGGGTCATATGTTTGGTTGTTCTTGTGTGTATATGTCAAAGTAGAATAAAGTTGATGCCAGGCATGACCATTCAAATAAATTCAAGGGTTGGGGCCGTATATTCAGCCTGATACGTGACTCGGTAAGATTGGGATGTCTCCTCTTCCTATCATTCTGTCACAAAAAAGTTCTACAATTATATATACAGATCATTTTACCCATATCTTGATTTGGATTACTCTTGATTCTTATCGTTTCTTATTGAATTTAAATCTCATCAATTATCATTGATTACAATTTTATACTTGTGCAAATAATATTGCCGTTGAAGATGATATCCATTCTTAACCATCAAATTATTCGAATAATCAATATGAAAAAAAAAACCCAATTCTTTTGTTGTTATATGATTGCTTTGTGTTCGTTTAATTAGATTTGTACGGTCATTATTTATTTATTTTTTTAAGGTGCATCCAAATTTAGATCATCATCACATTTTGATTATAAAAATTGAGAGAGGAAAACTATAGAATCCACATTACTTTTATAAGATAACATATATGATAATGTGGGCGCATCTCTCCAACCACTAATTCAGATGTATATAATATACATAAGTTATATATACCATCGATATATAATATACAATTAAATTTATTAATAATTATTTATTTACTATTTACATATTATTCATGTGACATCAATATAAAACTAAATCGATTTTTACTTTTATTTTTTATAAAAATGATCTATTATTATGTGTTTACTATGATGCGAATCAAGGGTTGACTCGATCTTTATGGCTTAGGTTGAAGGAAAAAAAGAATGGTTTGAGATGTGATAGTAGCAAATAGTCAATTGATGTTATAGGGAATGCATCCTTCTACTTATACTGTAACACCTTAAATTTTAAATAAATAAATTAAGAGTAATTCAATATGATTATTGAAAACAAAAATAAAATAGTTCAAATTTCACAATTAAGAGTTTGGACCCACTTCAAAACCAAGACCAAAATTTTGTACCCAAAAGGGACATAAGCCTTTCTACCAAAATTTTGGCAGCATAACGACTATACCTTCAGTGTCCCCAAATAAACTTGTCAAAAAGATAATTGAATTTCAACCAGTCCAACAAATAGATACAATAATATAGTCCAAGTAAGGGTCCATGATCCAAGATTCAAGTTCAGCAAGCACAACTAATACATGACGTCTTTCTAAATTCACCTTTACTAATTTGCTTTAAAGACTAGAAAAGATCAAGTATACACACCACTGAGGTCTCCATCCCCTCTAAACAATAATTTCCATAAAATATAACCCATGATAGTTATCAAGGACTACCATATGATCAAGGCTAAAAGGAAGATGGTATGTTATTATTTCTTCCGCCATTCACAAGCACCAAGTAATAATTGGAAGAAATGATTCATACCAATCTCAACAATCAAAAGTTAATCAGAAATGTCAGTTACATGTTCATACCAATCAACAGTCAATATAGAATAAATACTAAATAATGAGGAACAATTTAACAAGAGATCCAATTTAAAATTTACATAACATAATAATATGGTCATATACTCTTTAGGTTACAATTGACTACTCTCGGGAGATGCGTAACTCCCAAGAAATGTCAATGAAATATTTAGCAAATTCAAAAGCCAAGCAACAACCCATGAAATCCAATACAAGGCTTAAGAAAAGAAAAGAAGGAGATGATAAAACTACATTACCTTGAAGATTCAAACCTCCCAAGGCACCAAAAACATGCCCTCAAGTTTAGAAGGTGAAACCCTATCAGAGCTCCCTCGGATCCCCAACAAAATTGTGACTTGGTGCCATAGTGAGCTATGCTAGAGCCATAATGCTAGCTCCTTCTTTTTGAAAAACCTATCTTCCTCCGTTTTCCTTCCTTCCTCCCATCCTAGCCCCTCTAATCCTTATAATTCCAGTAATACCCTTCCATGAGTCCTCTAACATGTCTAAAATAATAAACCTATTTACAAGCTTTGGGTATTGATTTTTGGGTGTTTAAGTAGTGATTTCTCCAAACCCTAGTTTCTAATTTTGGGATTTTGATGATGTCCAAATTTTATGAGTTAATGTTTGATTTTAGGAGTTAATTTGAGTTCAAATATGAGTGGGTATGGTGTCGGTTGTTTATTTTGTGGGCTAGAAGCCTTGAATTTGGACTTATGGTTAATCGGAAGCTATGTACTCACTTAATGTGTATATAAATTGGTTGTATAGGGTGTGAACTTGCTTGATTGAGGTCTTGACACATCAACAAATTGTATGGAAGTGACAGATTCATTGGTAAGTGGTTATTTGATTATGCGAAGAACACTACTAGAAAAATGCAATTTAGCGAGGGAATTTAGCGAGAGATCACTCATCCCTCGCTAAATGATCAAAAAGAATGAGAAATTAGCGACGAATTAAATTTAGCGAGGGAATTAGTGAGGAATATCCTTTCCCTCGCTAATTTAGCGAGAGATTAGTGAGGAATTTTTTATTCCTCGCTAATTTAGCGAGAGATTAGCGAGGAATTTTTTATTCCTCACTAAATTATTATGAATAGCGAGGAATCTAGCGAGGGATTTGTCCCTCACTAAATTTTTTAAAATTAATTTTAATATATTAAAATTATTTTATTAATTGATTATTTTAAATTAATAAAAATAGTGAGATTAATTTTTATAACTTGTTAGCAAAAAATGAAAATGAAAATTCATTTATTACAAAATTCAAAATATAAAATATTTTATGATATTAATAACTAAAATTATAATATATTTTTATTTTTTAACAATATATTAATTTATAAATATATGTGTGTATTAGTGTGTAAATAAATAATATATATTTAATATTTCATATAAAGACTGCAAATACATTACAGTTCAACTGGCAAAAGTCTGAATATAAAGGCACTAAGAACAGGAGGTCATGGGTTCGAACCTAAGTATATGCATATTTGAAATCATTATATGACATGGTGGTGATGTGGCATGGGTGGTAGGGTGATGTGGCTGTAGCGTGGCGGTGATGTGGCATGGGTGGCGGGTGACATGTCAATAATGTGACGTGGCGTGGTGTTGGTGGTGACATGGCAATTTTGAATTTTTTGTAATTTAGCGAGGAAATAGCGAGGAATGAGTTCCTCGCTAAATTTAGAGAGGGATTAAATCCCTCGCTAATTTAGCGAGGGAATCAACTCTTTCCTCGCTAAAATTAGCGACGCCATTTTTAGCGACGAAATTAGCGAGGGATAAATGGCATTTAGCGAGGGACAAATTGTGTATTGTAGATGTTAAAGAGACCTTGGTAATTGTAAAGGTTAATATTGGGTTTTGTGCGGGCCAAAACGAGTGTGACGAGATTATAAGTCCGAGGTGGATGGATGCCCCTTTGAAACCTAGCTTTCTGGGCTCATATACACCGAGCTATAATTTGGAGGCCGAGCTTAAGCACAACGAACCGAGTGATACATCGGTTATTGAACGATAAGGCCGAGTAATCGTATGGCCAGATGATCGTCCGACTGAACAACATCTCGGCCATGTACGGGTTTCTCCACGAAAACTGTTTTACCTCAAAAACACCCGATTAGGAGTAACAGTTATGAGATCATAACAGTTATGGAATCATAACTGTAAGACGAAAAATCAGAGATCATGCAAAAAGAGCGCGATACTCCATGATGACCATTTATGAACAATCCCAATAAAATAGGGATTACAGGGAGATGATGGAAAAACCCTAACGGTCAGAAGCAGATCAATAAAAGGGAAAAAAGATAAGCATAATAGGGGGCACTGCATACGAGCAAGAGGGATAGTATCTCGGCCTTCTTTAAGTTACTTAAGAAGGCTGAGCGGTATGAATGGAGCGAGGAATGTGAGCAGGCGTTTCAAAATTTCAAAGGCTTCTTCTTGGCACCTCCGATCCTTAATCGGCCAGTTCCTGACAAAGAGTTGTTGCTGTATATGTCGGTGACCGAGCATGCAATTAGCTCGGTGATTGTGCAAGAAGTAGGCAAGCAGCAAATACCGGTATACTTCATCAGCCGAGTATTGCACAACGCAGAATCGAGGTATCAGACTATTGAAAAGTTAGCTCTGGTTTTGGTCATATCGGCGAGAAGGTTGCGACCTTACTTCCAAAGTCACGAGGTTGTTGTAAAGACTGATCATCCCGTGAAGCAGGTCTTAAGGAAACCTGAGTTAGCAGGCCGAATGATCTCGTGGTCAGTCGAGTTGTCGAAATTCGGCATAAGATATGAGCCGAGAGGACCAATAAAAGCACAATGTCTATCTGATTTTGTCGCTGAACTTACCTCACCTCAAGATTCCAAAGATAGGGACCAATGGATACTCTATGTCGATGGCTCGTCCGATAACAAGGAAAACGGAGCGGGAATCATTTTGGAAGGCCCCGGAGGGATAACTTTGGAGCAGTCTCTTAAGATCGACTTCCCAATCACGAATAACCAGGCCGAGTATGAAGCTCTCATTGCGGGGTTAAATTTAGCTAGAGAGGTGAGAGCAAGCCAAGTTAGGTGTCGGAGTGATTCACAGCTGGTTTCTGAACAAGTCTCGGGCGCTTACCAGGCCAAATACCCACAGTTGGCAAAATACTTGAACAAGGTGAAACACTTGGTTGAGTGCTTTGATGAATTCGTGATTGAGCACATTCTAAGAGAAGAGAACTCCAGAGCTGATTTGCTATCCAGATTGGCTAATGTCAAAAGGCTCGGGCAGCATGAGACGATCATCAGGGAAACAATATATCAGCCCAGTGTTGATCTTCAGACGATTATGGTCGGAAGTAGCCCGGACCAGGACTGGATGACCCCTATTTGGAACTATCTGGCTGAAGGGATTTTACCCAACGACCAGAATGAAGCAAGAAGACTGAAAATAAAGTCCTCCCATTACATAATAATGGGAGGAGACTTATACAAGCGAGGATTTTCAACCCCCCTCTTAAAATGCCTCACTCTTGAGCAGGCGAAATACGTTATGAGCGAGATCCATGATGGAGTATGTGGGATGCATACTGGTGGAAGATCTATGGCAACGAGAGTAATCCGGGCCGGCTATTATTAGCCCACTATGCGAGCTAATTGCACCGAGTATAGTAAGAAGTGTAATGAGTGTCAAAGGTTTGGCAATCTACGCCATGCACCGCCGGAAGAATTGCACACACTGACGTCTCCTTGGCCATTCATGGTGTGGGGAATGGATATTCTCGGACCTTTCCCGATGGGTAAAGGGCAGGTCAAGTTCTTATTAGTTGGCATAGACTATTTCACCAAATGGATTGAGGCGGAATCGTTAGCTAAGATCACGGCACAACAAGTATAGAAATTCGTATGGAGAAATATTGTCTGTCAGTATGGAATTCCTCACTCGGTGGTTACTGATAATGGGAGGCAGTTTGTTGATGGAAACTTAAAGCAATTCTATGAACAGCTCGGTATCAAGCATAGAGTGTCTTCGATCGAGCATCCTCAAACAAATGGACAGGCAGAAGCGGTGAACAAGGTTATCCTCGGAGAACTCAAGAAGAGATTGGGAAGAGCGAAGGGAGCCTGGGTCGAGGAATTACCAAGCATCCTCTGGGCCTATCGTTGTACGCCTCAGTCAAGCAGCAAGGAAACCCCTTTTAGGTTGACTTTTGGAGCTGACGCAATGATCCCAGTGGAAGTGGGAGAGCCGTCCTTTAGGTGAATACTCCCCAATCAACATATAAGCCAGGAAAACATGGAAGTCGAACTAGATCTATCCGAGGAAGTCCGGGAAATTGCACGTATACAAAAAGAAGCTTGTAAGCAAAGAGTGGCTCGGCGTTATAATTCTCGACTTAAGGCGAGGAGTTTTGTTGGTGGAGATCTCGTTTGGAGAAAGCAGAGCGAAGCAAGGAAGAACATCGGTGAGGGAAAACTAGCTGCAAATTGGGAAGGGCCTTACCGGGTTACAGAAGCGTTGGGCAATGGAGTATATAGATTAGAAAAGCTGTCAGGAGAAGCAATTCCTAGAACATGGAATGCTTCTCACCTCAAAAATTATTTCAGTTAGTTGATGTATACATGGGGGGGCGATGTACTCTTTTTCCTAACTTGGTCTTTTGTCCCAAAATAGGGTTTTGGCCGAGAAGGTTTTAACGAGGCACGTCTACCTACTTCAATAAAAGAAGTTCTTTGTTATGATTACGTTCATAAAATTCGGTCAAGTATGAACCGAGGTGTTAAGTTAAAATTTGGTCAAGTATGAACCGGGGAAGCTGATAAAATTCGGTCAAGTATGAACCGAGGTGTTAAGTTAAAATTCGGTCAAGTAAGAACCGATGTGTTAAGTTAAAATTCGGTCAAGTATGAACCGAGCACTCGAATTAAACTTGCTCAAGTTTGAACCAAAAATGTCAAAAACTCGGTCAAGTATGAACCGAGTTCCCCAATTAAAACTCGGTCAAGTATGAACCGAAAGGCGGAATTAAATCTTAGTCAAGATCGAACTGAGAGATTATGTTAAACTTAGTCCAAAAGATTAAATGCAGTCAGGTCGTTAGGAATCAAGAAGAAAGGTAAGACTGTCATCATTGATTAACAATAAGTCTGAGCAAGACATCAAAGTAAAAGACAATCAAGGAGGTGAATAGTCCACGGTAGTAGGAACTTTTTAATGTCCTACAATTCCTCCTCATCTACAAGCGCACTATCTTTGACGTCTTTATTTACATCAAATGCCGAGAGCTCAATTTTCAGCAGGAAGAGATGCACCTGACGAAGTACTTTCTAGAAGCCCTCTATGTGCTCTTTCATTATCTGTTGCACGGCTTCCTGAACGTCAGCCTCAAGCTCGGCCTGTTTCTTCCTCGCATGTTCCAAATCCTTTTGCAAGTTAGCGGCGAGGGCCGAGGATTTGGCTTCAACTTTCCTTGCCCAAGCAATCTCAGTTGTCAGGGCATCCCGCTCCTTTTCGACTGCTTGCAGTTTTGTCTCGGCATCAGCAAGGGATCCTTTCAGCTCCTCCACTTGCAGAAGGAGAGCTGCTTGAGACTTTGAAGCCTCAGCGAGCTCCGAGGAAGCCTTGTCTTTCGCATTGGTTGCTTCCAGAAGCTCGGCCTTAATAGCTTTGAGGCTACGGTTGCTCTCCTCAAATTCCTCCCCACAGAGCAAGGCCATGTTTGCAGCGCGCTGGCACATAGCTGACATGGATTCTAAAACAGCCTTGGGACCAAATTGCTGCAAAATTTCCTTGTCCCCGACTTCCTGAATGCCACTCCCGAAAAACTTGGCAATGTTTGGATCAACGCCCGAAGGCGAGCATCTAACAGGAGACGGTAGTGGAGATCGGTGAACCGAAGATACAAGCTCTACGTCGGTGGTTGAAAGTCGAGCACGTTTGCTCAGGGGGCTATGTGAAGGAGAGTGAATCTCAACAACCTCAGCTATCGTCATCACCTCGGCATGCCCTCTCTCCTCTTTATCAGGGCGAGCCCGCAGATTCTCGGCAATAGATCCTGATGATGGAGCAATGTTCTTTATTGAACACCAGTTGAACTTCCCCATCACCACTGCAAAATAGAAAATGGATATTAAAAGCTGAAACAAGTATGGCAGCAGAAGGTAAAAGAAAATCGGCACTCACGTTTAAAATCTTTATTGGGAGTTGAAGAGTAAGGGAGCCTAAGTAGGATTTTGCAGTTCAAGGGGTGAGGTAATTTATTCAATTTGTTGACATCCGCCTTTTCGGATGCAGACATAGCCTCATAACACCAAGACTGGAACTTGATGGGAGTCCGAGTCCAGTACAGAGGAAACCTGGGTCGCCCCCCCTCATCGAAGAACATTTCCTAGTAACCCTCGGCTGGGCGTACCTTGAAGAAACTTCCTCTGAAGTCTTTGTATGACGAGGTATACGGACCGATTATTCCCCTCCTATTCATACCACTAAGGGAGATCCAACCGATCTTATCTCCAAATCGGATTTGGTAGTAGTAGAGGAATTTCGGGGCGGTCGGCACCATGTTTAATTTTTTACATAAGACCTCGAAAGCCTTTAGAAACGCCCAGCTATTGGGATGGAGCTGAGTGGAAGCGACGTTCAGTGCCTTTAAAACAGCGCACTCGAAGTCTGAGAAAGGAAGACCAACTCCCAGCGACTCGAATAATGTCTTATACATATATGTAAAATGAGCTTGCATTGGCAACGCTGACAAGAAAACATGCTCATCTTCAGCACACGGCTCGGCAATCACAGCCTCTTCTGTTCATGTGCTGGTCAGAGAGATCGACTTCCGCAGCTCCACAATTGATTCGGCAGTCCGAAATCTAGAGTGGTAAGATCCAACTTCTCCTTTCACCCAATAGTAGCCCGGAAGTCGAATGTCGGGGACTGGGTCTCTCTGAACTCTTGAGGTAATTTTTCGTGGCTTTTGTACGGCCACTTGCACGGCAGTAGCCGAAGATGAAACCTCCCTTTTAGCTGGAAGGTCGGCCAGACACAAATTCAACTCCGTGCTAGGAAAGGAAGGGTTTGACGGCGAAGGTTCTTCCCCGATGCCCATAACCTCCCTCTCAACCAGGATTCGATGAGAGGACGACCCAGCTGATGCCTCAGATCCTTGGTGTGAACTCATGATGGTTGGGAGAAATGTAGAATAGCGCGTAATAATGGAGAAAAGGGGAAAAACAGAAGAGGGCGTACTTGAGAAAATGACGAAAGGAGCAAGGAAAAAGAGGCCAAAGACGATGAAGAAAAGCAAATGTAGACTGAAGTAAAGGATGAACATTCAAGCCCTACGCGTATATAGTGAAAACTCTTCCTCGAAATGGGTAAATTAATTATGACTTTAGGGAGCCAATCGTCACCATTGGGGAACGTGCTTCGGCTGAAGAAAGGACGCAGCATTTAATAACACTGCGTGCAGCTGTATGCGTAGGTGCATTACTATTTCAGAAACCGAAACGTCAAAGAGCCTCTGGGAAGGTCCTGGAAGTCTTAGGGGATTGAAACGATTCAAATTCGAAAAGCTAGTCTCTCGGTCACGTGATTCAGAGCCCACTCGTCCAAATTGGACTCGAGGCTCGGGGGGCTAGTGTGCGGGCCAAAACGAGTGTGACGAGATTATAAGTCCGAGGTGGATGGATGCCCCTTTGAAACCTAGCTTTTCGGGCTCATATACACCGAGCTATAATTCGAAGGCCGAGCTTAAGCACAACGAACCGAGTGATACATTGGTTATCGAACGATAAGGCCGAGTAATCATATGGCCAGATGATCGTCCGACTGAACAACATCTCGGCCATGTATGGGTTTCTCCATGAAAACTGTTTTACCTCAAAAACACCCGAGTAGGAGTAACAGTTATGAGATCATAACAGTTATGGAATCATAACTGTAAGACGAAAAATCAGGGATCATGCAAAAAGAGCGCGATACTCCATGATGACCATTTATGAACAATCCCGATAAAATAGGGATTACAGGGAGATGATGGAAAAACCCTAACGGTCAGAAGCAGATCAATAAAAGGGAAAAAAGATAAGCATAATATGGGGCACTGCATACGAGCAAGAGGGATAGTATCTCGGCCTTTTGACGGAACAGGTTTCGATGTTGGTTTTGGCCCTGCATCATGTTAATATTGTGTGAGTTTGAGCAATATGAGGTAACTAAGAAGTACTTTTATTTATTATATATGTTTTGAATTTTCATATCATGATATGCATTTTAGGACATGACAAGTAAGTTTTCCTGTACCCTTTTTATTCTCTTGAAAACTATGACAAGAAAATGGAAATGGTTAGATATATGAATGTATGTATGGTAGAGCTTGATCTATGATTATTGTGTAACCCCATAATCATCCTGTATAAGGACACTATACTAGCATGATGATGATGATAATGATGATGACAACGAGTAGAGCATGAAAGCATGGTAGTATGATATACATATGTATATGGTTGGTAACGCATCCCCATGTTTGTATTTTGTATGATATTGTAATGCTAGCATGATAGATCATATAATGAAATGGCATGTTAGCATGGCATAATTATCATTAGATATGGTACATGATGAGCATGATTTGGCTTGGATGACATTGTCAGTGAATACCACGTGGTATGTCGATCCACTAAATGGCACACGAGACCTTGTGTCTAGTGTAACAACCCTCAGTATACTATTGCAGACTTAGTCTTTAGCTAATGGGAAGTATAATTGATGATGTGTGCAAAATTGGACGAAACAAGATAAAGGAAGAACAAAGATAACATAAAAAGCACTCCGCGCCGTGGTGAGAAGCAGGACCACTTTGGCGAGCAAGCTGGAACTTGGAAAATTCTTTCTGACAGAAATGCTCCATGATGCGGTGAACTTATCACCCACCACGGTGCTAGACGTCAGATATATTTAAATCCAAAGGGTTTCAGTCAATGGAAGCAGAAGAGAACGAGGGAGAAATGGAGGAGCTCTGCTAGTGTTCCACAAATCAAACTTGGAAAGATAATTGTTGAACTCCAGAGGTTTCAATCTTGGCTAGTAAGTGGTTCTTGCTCTCCCTCCTCTATTTTCTCTTCGGTTTTTAGGTGGATTTTCAGGTATATGCATGGGAATCCCGATTTGGTCAGATTCTACCAGTTAAAATGGTTGTTAAGGGATCAATGATATGTTATTTAGTGTTATTGGTGCTTGGGTATGAGTTTTAGAGGGAGTTTGTATGAATTATACCTAACCCTAGGTTGGAAATTGTGAAGGGAAGCGAGAATCCAAATTGTATGTGAATAATTGTGATTGAGAAGATCATTAGGAGCTCATTGATGTGTATTTATGTTGTTAGAACCTTGGGTGGAGCTTAAATGGTTAAATTATGGATTTTGGTTAAGTTATACATTGGGTTAATTAAAGGTATTATGATGTTGTAGTGGTTGTTAAGCCCGTATGTGGTGTCAGTGATTTTAGGTAATCAAGTGTTGTGTTTGTATGTTAATTGTTGGTTGTATTTATATATGTATATATATGCTTGTTCCCATTCATAGCATGATATTATTATGTGTATGTGTATGGTTTTTCCTACATATCGTGGTATGCACATGACTAGATGAGGTGTGAGTCTAGATCCATAGTATTGGTATATGATGATGATGAACATGATGTTATATATATGATTTCATAGCATGCTAGCATGATATTGATGAATGTGATAATGATTCTATAGCGACATATACATGTTGACATGACATGAACATTATCACCACATAAGCATAGTAAGATATAGTGGATTGGATGGTAATGATGAGGTGAAAAATGATATGATGATGATATGATATGATGATAGGATGGAACATCCATGGCACTAAATCCTCTCCTATGGCTATGAGAGCTAGGTGACATTAAATTGCACCTTCCCAAAATCACCACCAATTCCAGTGGTCCAGGGGAAAGAGAGCCATGATCTAAGCATTAACTTATAGTGAGCTTGGAGATTGCATTAGTGTGAGGTGAGTTTGGTGATGTCCCGAAATCAGTCTTCACTAGCTGTTGGAAAGGAATTGCCTATTGAAAATATCTTGTGATGATGATAGCTCGTGGTTCTAGCCGTGTATGAGGGAGACATGCATACCATGACATTTTGTATTGCATTGCACCATATGCATATTTGTGTGGATTGATGATATATGTTACATGTGTTTGTGTTCCCGATTATTGATACTTTGTCTCACACCCCTATGAGTAACATTTTAGGTGAAGACTCTAGTACTAGTCCGAAGAAGAACAAGGAGTTGTAGGCATCTCCAGCTTTGAGAATTTCAAGTATAATTGGTAGTTTTACAACTAAGTCCATGTAATGATTTGTTCCAGGTAGAGTTAGGTGTTTATGTATTATCTGGTTATCCTGGGAGTGAAGTTGTGTATGGTATACAATGATATGGAAGATTGTGATGATGTTGATGTGATAAGATTGATGATGATAAAAGTTGGATATGTGCTCATGTATGGTTGTATGTGTGAGATGATGGTTTGGACCTCGGTATAGGTTGTTGCTATTGGTGTAGGTGTTTATGGGTTAGATTGGCTGTATGTGTGAGCACAAAGTGGTTTTGGGCCTAAATGGTGTGATTTAGGGCACACAACACATTATATGAATTTGGGGTTCAACGGGGTTAAAACTTAGAGAAGTGGTTTCTCTAGGGTGAAACCTCCTTAGATAGGTTAGTATTGCCAAATAGGACCTGTGTAAATAGTCCTTGGATGTCAAATTGCTTTGGAAAGCAATTATAGCTTGTAAGTTGTGAGTTTTTGCTCAAAAGTGACCAAAATGGTTCTGGGCATCCAAAATCTCCATACGGAGGTGGATTCGAGTGAAATTAGTGTCTGTGATTAGGTTGGAATGAGAGTAACCTATAAGAGTTAGAATTGGGTTAATTGGAGGTCAGAGCATAAAATTTATGTGCATCAAAATTTCCCCCTAAAAGTTAGTAAATTGCTGTTATTTTATCATCAAGGGGCATCGTGGCGCTAGAAGTTTGGCTGTGGTGCCAAGTGCTATTACCTCCCTAAGGCTGCGATGGTACTATAGCTTATCACGGCTCTATACAGCTCAACCCTATTTTGATTCTTTCTAAAGTTTTCTGTGTTTTTTTTGGGCTGAAGAATTTGTTTTGGGTGTTTTAGGAGTAGGGTGTTACACCTAGATAGTGAGGATTATGATATCCCTATTACTAAATAGTCATCTTTTGGCTAGAAGACTTAGGTGGCTGTGGATTGGGGATGCACCTTTTTTAAATGGCCATCAATTCGAGTAGTCCAGGGGAAGGAGAGACATGATCCAACTGTTAGTGTATAGGCTTTTGGCCAGGTCATGACTAGTAGCAGGTGAGCTTAGTGGTTACCCTAGAATTGGCCTTCATTAATTATTGGAAGGGGGTCACTTGTTAAGGTTTCCCTGTAATGGAAACTAGCTCATAGTTCTAGGTGTGTCTGTTAGGGGTTCTATTGCATATCATATGCATTACATCCTGCATTGTATATTTTGTGCATATAAACTTGTTTTTGAACCTTTGTATTTGTTAAGTTGCTCTTTGGTTATTGGAACTTTTGTCTCACTCCCTCAGGGATAATATTTTCTATAAAGGATTCTAGCTCTAGCAAAGAGAAAGCTAAGGAGAGGAAATCTTCTTGGTAAAGCTTAGAATATTTAAGTACTATTACCACAGTATGGTTTCATTTAAGAGTACATGTTATATTTGTATAGTATTAGTATTGTGCCAAGTGTAGTACATCCAATTGATGCCATATGTAATGTTATGTTTTGTGTTATCTAGACTTGTCTTGGACCTTATTCTTTCTTGCATGTGAGCCTTGTGTGAGTGATGCTGGTTAACTTAGCCATTGTTAGGGATGGTTGAATGTTTATTAAGGTTAAACTAGTACGCATGTAATAATAATGTATGATTTTGACCTCTTTTGGTAACCTTAGGGAATATCTAGTAGGCCAACATAAGGAGTGTAACCCATTTGTTGAAATGCCTTGAATGGGCTTAGGGTTTGTTTGCCCTATGTGTATTTTGATGTGTTAGATGGGATTGAGGGTTTTGTTTGGATTTTCGGTGAGTTTGGTGAGAAATAGGTATGTCACCCATTGGTGGAATTTGGGGTTCAAGGGGGTTAGATCCTAAGGGAGTGTTTTCATTGAGTGTAATCTCCTTGAATAGTGTCATTGTGTTATTTGTGACTTGAGGGAATATGTTTAATGGCCAAATGGTTAGTGGTTTGAATTTGGTAGGTGTTGGTTCCAAGTTTAGGTTTAAAAGTAGCTAGGAATTTTTTTTCTGGTTAGTGGTTTGAATTTTGGTCTTTCAAAATTTGGAGGTACAATTTGCGCTTATAGTTAGAAGAATAATAGTGTGACATGTAGGTCTTGGAATAACATGAATCAAATATCTGAGTCAGAAGTTATGCACATTGAAAGTTTTGCTTGAAAGACCATAAAAAATTATGATTGCTGGTGTGCATGGTGGTGCCGCTAAGCCTAACTACAGTACTAGTGTGTTATTTTGGCCCTCTTGGTTTGTTTTCTTCATCCAGTAATGTCTTTCTTAGTTCAACCATGCCTGGCCTTATTTATGATTTTTTGTCTTACGTTAGGTCTCTTTAGGTTGTTTCTTGGACGAGAAATTTTGAGTTTTGTCTTAGTAATTCTTAGGATGTTACATTTTGGTATCAGAGCCATGATTCAGGATATTGTGTGTCTAATCATGCTTACATGTACCTATACTTGGCACTTTACTGATGCATGTGTACTGTTATATCCCCTGTTTTATGCTAAACTAGAATCTTGTAATTGAATTATGTTGTTTTGTATGTCGGAGAAAGTATGATTCACTATGGTAGGCTAACTAGTAAGAACTTTTGAGGGAATGTATGTGTAGATCATGAGTCTAAACGGCTATACGTGTAACCCAGGAGAGACACCCATTTAGGTACAAGGGCGGTTGGTTCAATAGGGTATGATGACTCTAACTGGGAGCAATAAGGAGAAAATGTTGATATGTTTGTGGATTTGGATGCTATAAAGGCTGAAGGTATCAGGAATCAAAACCAAGCTGTAAGGATGGAAAGAAGAGGTATTTGAAGCAATTAAAGGACCTTGGGGAGTTTAACCGATTTGCGTTTGAAGGCAACTAGGGTCCAACAACTATAGAGAAATGGATTGCACATATAAAAAAAGAGGTAGTTTACCACTTTCAAATATAGAAAAGGGTTAAGTAGTGGTGGAATGGTGCAAGACCTAGTTGGGAGGTCATGGGAGCTCATTTAGATCGAGACCATTTTAAGGACTTCTTTGCTCATTATTTTGCCCTAGTCCTAATGGTCCAGAAGGAGGTGGAGCTTCTGCCTTTGAGTAGGAAGCTTGCTTAAGGATGAGTTCATTGACAAGTTTCATGACTTGGCTAAGTACTACTATGGGCCTGAATAAAGACCACCATTTTATTCTATACTAAGCTGTATGTGGCAGTCAGGTAAGAGTTTTAAGGTAAGCAATGTCGGATGTGGATTTTAAGGATGGAGATTGATTGTTGTTGAGTGCCTTGGCTAATGGAACTTTAGCAGTGGAGTACCAAGTGGGGTCCTTGAAATCATTGAATAAGTCCACTCTTGAGATGTTACATCCTTTATGGTGCAAGAGGGATTTGTAAAGAAAGGTGATTTGTTAACCTAGGGAAGTCAAGAAGTTGATATTGGCTTGGCAGTAAAGAGCAATGGTGAAGGTTTTATGTAACAACCTTCATTATACTATCTTGAACTTAGTCTTAAACTAATGAGAAGAATACTTGTTGATATATGCAGTATTGGAGGAATAGGACGGAGGAAGAATAAAAAGCAAGTAGAAGCACTCTATGCGGTGGCAAGAACCAAGGCCGCCACGGTGAACGAAACTGGGAGCTTCTGTATTTTTCAAACAAAAGGGTCACACGCCATGGTGAGCTTATTGTCCACCACGGCATGAGTCCCTGAAATTCTTTAAATTAGATGAGATTCTGTAGAATGAAGCTAAAGAAATTAAGGAAAATTAGAGGAGCTTCGTGAGGGCACAAAGAAGTTGACCTTGGTAGGCGAATTTCAGACCTTGGGAGCTTGTATTTTGGTTGGAAAGTGATCTCTCCTCCTTTCTCCTCTTTTTTCTCTTTGATTTTTGGGATGAAATTCAGATATGCATGAAGGGTTGGTTTGGTCAAATTCCCACTAATTAAAATACTTGTATTAGTGTTGTTGAATGGTTGTTAGTGTTCCTAATGTATGAGAATGGGTTTTAAGATGGTGTGGTGATGTATATGCTTAACCCTAGATTGGAAAATTTAAAGGAAAGTAGGAATCCGAATTGTATGTGTTGATGTATAGTTTGAATGATTATTTGTAGCTCATTGATACGTGTTTATGTTGGAACCCTGGGTAAAGCTTAAATGGTTGAATTATAGATTTTGGTTAAGTTATGCAATGTGTTAGTTGAAGGTATTAAGATATTGTAGTGGTTATTGGGTTGATTGGAGGTATTTGGCTCGTGATCGGTGTTGAGACAATTTCCTAAACCCGTGTGTGTAGTGTTAGCAATTTGAGGTAACCATGTGTACATGTATGTGCATTGGTTGTTTGTTATGTATTTATATATATATGTATGTTTCTTTTTATACCACAGTATTGTTGCATGTATACGACTTTTTTCCATATTGTGGTATGTACACGGCTATGTGTATTTCGATCCTTGAAACTCGTATGTGATAATGATCAATATGATGTTATATATATATGTACTATTCTTGAGCATTCCCATATAGCACATACTAAAATAACATTGATGATGATTACATAGTGATATCGACATGATGACATGGCATTGAACATTATCATGCATTGAGTATAGTGAGATATGGTGGATTAGGTGATGATGATGAGAAGAGATATGATGATGATATGATATGATGATATGATGAAACATCTCTACTACTAAATCCTCTCTTATGGCTAGGAGAGCTAGGTGGTAGTGGATTGCACCTTCCTTAAATCACCACCAATTTGGGTGGTCTAGGGGAAGGAGAACCACGATCTAAGCATTAGTGTGACCTTTAGCCGGGTTGCATTAGTATGAGGTGAGTTTGGTAATGTCTTGAAATTGGTTTTCATTGGTTGTTAGAAGGGAATCACTTATTGGAAATGTCCTGTGCTGATGACAGCCTGTGGTTCTAGCCATGTATGAGAGAGACATGCATACCATGACATTTTACATTGTATTGCACTATATGCATATTTATGTGGACTGATGATATAGGTTGCATGTGTTTGTATTCCTGATTACTGAGACTTTATCTCATACCCCCCATGACTAACATTTTAGATGAAGACTTTAGTACTAATCTGGAGAAGACCAAAGAGTTGTAGGCCTCTCAACCTTCAGGAATTTCAAGTGTAATTGGTAGTTTTACCATTCAGTCCATGTAATGATTTGTGCCAAGTATAGTTAGTGTTTGTGTATTGTCTGATTACCTGGGAGTGAAGTTGTGAATGGTACACGATGATATGGATGATGGTGATGATGTTGATATGATAATATTGATGATGATGAAATTTGGATGTGTGCACATGTATGGTTGTATGTGTGAGATGATGGTTTGGACCTTGGTATGGGTCATTATTGTTGGTGCAGGTGTCTGTGGGCCAGATTGGCTGTATGTGTGAGCCCAAAGTGGTTTTGGGCCTCAATGGTGTGATTTAGGGCACATAGCCTACCATAATGGATTACACCTTTCCTAAATCACCACCAATTAGGGTGGTCTAGAGGAAGGAAAGCCATGGTCCAAGTATTAGTATGACCTTTGGCTGGATTGCATTAGTGTGAGGTGAGGTTAGTGATGTCCCATAATCAGTTTTCATTCGCTGTTGGAAGGGAGTCACCTATCAGAAATATCTTGTGATGACATTAGCCTGTGGTTCTAGCTATGTTTGCGGGAGACATGCATACCATGACATCTTACATAGCATTGCATTCTATGTATATATGTATAGACTTGTTATCTGTTGTATGTTGTGTTTTTTTTCGATCACTAAAACTTTGTCTCACATCCTTTATGGCTAACATTTTAGGTAAAGAGTCTCATACTAGTTCGGAGAAGACCAATGAGTCATAAGCCTCTCTGCTTTCAGGAATTTTAGGTGTAACTTGTAGTTTACTATTAAGTTTTTGTAATGAGTTGTGCCAAGTAAAGTATTGTTACATGCATTGTCTTTTGTATCCTAAGAGTATATTGATGTATTTGGTTGTATATGTTTGGTTTAATGATGATGACTATTGTGGATGTGGCGTGATGTCGATGGATACGATAATTGTGTGGTATATGTTTATCTGGACCTCGGTATGGGTTATTGCATATTGGGTGCATGTGTTGTGAGTTTGATATTTCTGTTTTATGATCCGGGAGCAATTTTTGGTCTTGTGTGTGAGTTTGGGGCATATAGCCCATGATATGAAATTGGGATTCAAGGGGGTCAGAATTTGAAAGAGTAGTTTCTCTGGGGAGAAACCTCCTTGGACAAGTCGTTCTTGTTGAATGGGACATGTGTGGATGGTCCATAGTTGTTAATTTGCCTTTGGTATCGATTGGGTGCCTAAGGTTTGAGTTTTGGCCAAAAAGTGAACAAATCGGTAACAGGCATCCAAAATGTCCATACAGAGATGGATTCGAATGAAATTAGTGTCTTTAGTTAAATTGGGATGAAAGTGACCTGTAGGAGTTAGAATCAGGTCAATCAGAGGTTAGAGCATGAAGTTGTGTATGTCGGAAGTTGGCCCTGAATATTAGCAAATTCTTGATATTGTATCACTAGGTAGCGTTGTGGTACCAGAAGCTTGTCCGCTGTGCCAACCCATTTTGCTTCTCCCAGGCCACAGTGGCACAATAGCAGGCCATGGCCTAGCCCTGTTTCATCCTATTATGTCTTGTTTAGCTAGTTTTCGAGGTTTTAGGTGATGTTTGTGGTGTGTTTGGAAGTAGGTTGTTACATTTTACATTGAGGTGTAGTTGATATAGGTTAAGAAAACTTCTTTCATGGCATGTTTTGTTTTTCGAGTGAAATACAGGTTACCTATTAGCGAATATATTTGTTGGTTACCCATGGAGATGCCTAGAGGACAAGATTTGCAAGTTAACCCTTCTTTATTTGTTGTTCCTAAAACTTCCTAGTAAAAGTGTTAAGGATTTACATAGGAGGTTATTGCTATTGAGAATTGGGAAATCCTTTATGATGATAAATCACAAGTTTAAAACTAGTGGTTAACTAGTTGAAGCTTATTGTCGGTTGGCGATGTGGTTGACATACTAGTCACTTGGGGAGTGAGGTACTTGTTAATCATACCAAATTTCATCTTTTCAGCATATTTTCCTTGAGTTATGCATATAGTGAATACATATTTGTACATGGTAGTATGTTTTTGCCCTATTATGCATTATTTTGCTCTTAATTGGATCCTATAGTAGATTATGAATTCTCATCTTTGTTGTAGGCCTTATAGGGAGAATAGTGGAGCTACTCAAGCCCCTTTTCTAGAGCTAAGAGACAAGTAAAAGAATGAGACCTTGTACCTTGAGAAAAATCTGAGAAGAAGGAAGCAAGGAATGAAGTAGGCTTCAGAAGCTGCTCACACCACGTCTTGAGCATATGAAGCCACAACCTGAGTTAGACAGTGACAGATGAAGCTGGGGCTTGAGTAGTTGAGGCCGCGGCTTGAATCACATAGAACGCATGAGGCCACAGCTTGGATTAGGCTACCATGACACCATCCCTTCATCAGTCAAATGCTGAGCTTCATTTTAACAGAGTAACTCAAGAGTTTTTAGGATAGATTTCAGCTTCTTCAGCGAGGGCACCATTCTGGATGCTACGGAGCATTTTGGGAGGCTTGGCTCTGCTAAGGTTTGCTTTAAGGTTGAAGATTCAAGCTTGGGTTGAGAGATTTTCAAGAGATTGAGCTTCTTTATCAGTTTTATCCTCTTCCCTTTTATTCTTTTCTTTGTAATCTACTATGGGTCTGAATATTTGTATATTTATGACTTTGTGGTAGACATGAGTAGCTAAACAAGTGTTCCTAGAGTTATTTCAATCTTTTGCATGGATTAGATACTATATTTCTCCTCTATATTTGTGATTGGTGAAATGATTATGTTGGTTTGACTCTATGCTTAATGCTTCTTGTTGTTTGGCCACCAATGAAATTGTTGGATTAATTTAGTTGATGTTTGAGGAAGCTACATTAAGTGTAGAACTCAAGTTAAACTGTGTGAGAATTTGTAACTTGCTTTGTTGAATAAAGGGTTGTGTTGGTAAGGTAGAGATATACTTACCAACCTCATATAGTCACACTATGATTTGAATTGCAATTACGGGTTCAATTGATTAATTAAGAGATTAATTGGTTAATTAAGCTATACACCTAATTAGAGTCTTGAGAGAGCACTTTTAGGTATTATAGAATCCTTTGCTAGCATGGTTAATAATTGAGAACATATATAAAAGGAGTTAATTAAGTATTTAAGAAGTACAAATGAGAGAAATAACCAGGTCTTAAGTGCATCTTATTTGTCCCTAATCAATCCCCTAATTAAGTAGTTTCCTTTAGTGTTGATAATTGCTTTCAATAGTGTTCAATTTGCTGTTTACTCAAATTAATTAAATATGCGATGTTTAATGCTTGACCCTTTTTGATCAAAGTCTTTGAGGGATGATACCTTGCTCATTACTTTGCTATTACCTCAGACCGTATGCTTGAGGTTTAGCCTGGTGGGGAACAGTACTAGTGCACTAAGAGTGGAAAACTCAGTGATGACTTGAGAGGAGAAACTGAGTTATTAACTTGATTCTTGACTAGCTGAATGCCTTCTTTTGAAAAGGTTGATTGGGCGTAGTTGACTAATCAATTGCTGTGTTACAGCAATCAACTGATCATGACAAGACTGATTTGCCACCTTATATGATGGATTCCATGCTTTTCATTAGCCTCGAGGGGAAAAGGATTTAAGATTCGAACGTGGGACTCACATGGGATTCAAGAAGATTTCTTTGGATGACTGAATGATACCCTGAAGACTTTATTCTTTGGATTTCATCTCAAAATCTTAAGTGTGGTGATGTGGTATAATGGACGAAGCTTATAAGTGAGAGAAGAATGGAGGTTAGCTATGAAAAGAGAGGAGAAGTTTTGAGTCTCAAGGATGTACTAAGAACATTTATGGTAAGGGATTGGTAAATTGTAGATATGGTGCGATGGCGGATATTATTCCTTGGTAAAAGTGACATATTGTAGTGGAAGCTTGGTGACTGTGAGTACTTTAATGGAATTGAAATTAAAATGGTAGAATGGAAGTGAGATGTTTGTGTTTGCAAGATGGTATGAGTTCCACAATATAACCATATATGCAAGAATTAAGGATCAAAGTACGCAACGGAAGTAGATTCAAGGAGTGTGTTGGTAAGGCATGTGGAGAGGCTGTAAACCCTTCTCTTGAGAATATAGGGTACTAATGCTTGTTTTGACAATGTGAGGATCCTACAAGATTGTCGAGTGGTGGTAATACCATAAGGGAACTTAAATGGAGATGCAATGATGGTTGTTTTAGTAATAATGAGGCTATGGAACTTTTGAGCCTAGATAGAGGATGAGAGCCAAACATATGTTAATTATGAGCAGTGAGACTAATGCTAGAATGTTGAATAATGACTACGGATGTTAAAACATGAACTAAAGTAACTTTGTGAGAGGTAGGCAAACATGTTGAATCACAAGTAGGACTTATAGTGTTGATACACCTAACAAACTTCTAACATGCATAACTTTGTGCTCCAATCTTCAATTGACCTGATTCCAAAGCCTATAAGTCACTCTAATCCTATTCTAACCATAGACATCAACCACACCTTAAAACATATTTGTATGGAGATTTTGGAAACTCGAAACTAAATTAGTCACCTTTTGAGCAAAATCAAGAACCACACATCTCCAATTGCCACTAATGGGCAATTAGCGTCTATAGACCCTTCCAACAGATCACACATGGCACAAGGAATACTTCTAAGAAGGTCTTAACCCGAAGAAACCTACACCTTCAAGTTTTGATCTCCTTGAACCCCTAATTAAGCTAATAGGCTATATGCCCATTTCACACACTAAGGACTTAATAATCACTCTAGGATCACATTTCGAGCATACATACTCAAAGGATTTAAACACAATCACACATTATGGATTTAAACATTACATGCCACACATAGAACATAATTGACATTCAATATGCCACTAGTATAACCTTAGGCCCATTAACATACAAAGGGCTCTAGGCTAAGCATAAGAAGTATAAGAGGGGCCAGACAACAGTTCAACCCTAGAATAATAGAGATGTACCATAATACATGTAATATTACACAACAACACAAATGACACTTTACTAACAGCTCAACAAAATAGCAACAACAAGAGGGGAGTGACCTTAACACCCACAAGTACTCTCAGTCCTCATTTCCCAAGCCTTTCGTAGTCTTTTCCTTGCTAGTGTTGGATCCTTCACCTGGGAATTGTTAACCATGGGGCAAGACATATATCCTAGTAACCGGTAGATTTGTCATACTTAGTATGAATGTACTATACATGATATGCAGACATATGTCCTATAACAAGGTAACCTTAACCAGTGGCCCCCTTCCAACAACCCTTAATGGTAGATTCTGAGGTAACCACCTAACTCTCCTCCCAGTAGTCTTAACCTAGCCAAAGGTCAATGCACTAAAAGTTGGATCGTGGCTCTCCTTCCTCTGAACTACCGAAATTTGTGACTACTTAGAAAAGGTGCACCCTAATTCATAACTACCTAAGTCTCCCAGCCATAGGATGACTATTTAGTGACTTGAATGACATAAGTTGCATCACTTGAGCACAAGGCTTCATGTGCTATTTAGCAGGTTGGCATACATGATATATAGAGCATCGTCACCCAAACCATATATCCCATCGATGCATAACACATGACAATGCCTGATACATGCTAACATAACAACTTATACTATCTTCTATAGTGCTAGCATGCCATAAGTTCATATGTGATAAGTCATACTACATGTTGACACTCAATCATAACATACGTATATCATATTCACTGTCATTAATAATCATATCAACACAATATAGAGTATGGATAGAGAACTTATTAGCTATTTAACTGCACATATCATGATATGAAAAGGAATACCCATAATTTGTACTAAATGAAAGAACACAATATAATACATCAAGCAGGCATATCATGATATGAAAAGGATTAGACATATATATAATCAAACAGAAACATAAGATAAGATACCTTGGTTACCTCAACCATCTAACCTACTCGGTACCTTGGTAGGCCAAAAGGAGTAACCATAACCAATTCAACGCTTTCCAAATACAACTTGGAACCAAGAGATCCCAATTAAGCAGTATCATAATCTATACATAATCAAATTCTCATTACCATCACAAATTTCCAATCCTTATCATATACAGTCATCAATCACAAGCACCAACCGGCTGTAACAAAGCATTCTAAGGTATATCCATACATCAAAACATCCATAATAACTCATAGAGCTACAATCACATCACCATGGATTTGGATTCTCAAACATCTAAAGATTTAAGGTTTAGGGTTTAGGAAATATACCACTAAACACTTAAAATCCTTAACACAAAGCTTAAACAGGTACAATAATATATCACTAAGGCATTTAAATACATATTAATGAGTAGAAATGCAACTTAAGTATAAACCCTAACCAAATCCAAGAAAATTGCCGAACAACTTGAAGAAAAACGAAGAGAAAAGGTGAGGGATGATTTACCAATAAGATTTGAGCTTCCAAGATGCTAGAAATTGAGTCCTAGAGCCAAAAGTTTGAAACCCTAATGTTGCTCTTCGTTTCCTTCATTTTTCCATCCATTCTAATGACTAGTTCGACTTTTGATTTAAACAGATTTTTTGACTAGTGCCGTGGTGCCACTTAAGTTTGTCGAGGTGTTAGTATCCATTGTCTTGGCCCAGAAGCCAATTTTGGCAAATCTTGCCATGGCAGCCCTGTACCTCGTCATGGCGCCAACTCAAAAATTTGCTTCCTTGCTCAAATGACTCTTCCTTCAATCTTGGTTCATTCGGTCTTGCACCATTTGGTTAAGTCTCTCTTAGAATTGATGTTGAGGGTCATTACATTGAAGTTGTTTGATTAAGGTCTCTACACACCAACAAGTTGTATGGAGGTGACAAATTCATTAGTAAATGCTTATTAGATTATGTGAAGAAATTGTACATTATAGATGTAAAGAGACTTTGGTAATTGTAAGGGTTAATATTTGGTTTTCATGTTGGTTTTGGCCTTGCATCATGTTTAAAACATTTTGCATTAACTTGGTTTGAATCCCACTTGTGTGCTTGTAATTGGTCCTTCAATGGCCTATGGAGGTGTTATGTGAGTTTGGGCAACTTGAGGAAACCGTGGAATAAGTTTTATTTATTATATATATATTTTGAATTTTTCATGCATTATTATGGCACGGCTAGTAAGTTTTCTTATACCCTTTTTATTCTCTTCAAAACTATGACAAGAAATAAAAATGATTAGATATATATGCATGAATGATAGAACTTGATGTATGATTACTATGCAACCACATAATCATATCTTGCATAAGGATATACACTAGTATGATGATGATGACGAGTAGAACATGAAAGCATAGTAGTATGATATGTAAGTATATGATTTATGGTACATTCCCATGTTTGTATCTTGTATGATATAGTAATACTAGCATGATAGATCATGTGAGATATGCTAAATTGGGTTTCTGGGCTAAGTTAGTGGGCATTGATGCCATGGTGAGTTTAAGTGGTAATGTGGCGCTAGTTGAGAAATCTGTTTAAATCGGAAGTTGAATCAATCACTGGAACAAAAAAAATGAAGAAAATGAAGGACCAGTGCTATAACTTTGAATTTCCGGCCTTGGGACTTGACTTCTGGCACCTTGAAAGCTTAAATCTTGTTGGTTAATCATCTCTCACCTTTCCTCTTCATTTTTCTTCAAGTTGTTCAGTGATTTTCTTGGATTTGGTTAAGGTTCCAACTTGGGTTGCATTTCTACCATTTAATCTATGTTTAAATGTCTTATTGATATATTATTGGATGTGTTTAAGCTTTGAGTTAAGGAATTTAAGTGTTTAAGTGGTATATTTCCTAAACTCTAACTCTTAAAATTTGGTATTATTAGGAATCCGAATCTGTGGGAGCATGATCATGGTTTTATGGATTGTCTTGGGTGTTTTAATGTATGGGTTTGCATTAGGAAGCTTTATTTCAGCTGGGTTATGCTTTTAGTTGGCAGTTGTGTATATTAAGGATTGTGAAATTGTGATGTTAATGAGAATTTGATGATGTATAGGTTGTAATAATGCTCAATTGGGATCTCTTAGCTTCGGGATGTATTTGGAAAGCGTTGAATTGGTTGTGGCTGCTCCTTTTGGCTTATCGAGGTGTCAAATGGGTTGGATGATTAAGGTAACTAGAATGTTCTTTTTATGTCTTCTAATTAATTACATATATTTAGTCCTTTTCATATCATGATATGCATGCTTTAAGTATATGTTTTGCTTTTTCATATCATGATATGCCTTATAGCTCGAATATGGTCATTCCTTTTCATATCATGATATTTGCAGCTACACGGCTAGTGAGTTTCATATCCTTATCTTGTTTTATGATGAAAATGGCTGTTGGTATTCATGAATATATAATAATACAAATATGATGATATTGACATGTTATTGGTTATGATGCACTCCGTGCTTTGTTATATACTTTATTATGGTATGCTAACATGATAGAAATGATACATGTATTGATATGTTAGCATGTATTAGGCATTGTCACATGGTACACATTATTAGGATATATAGTTTGGGTGACGATGCTTTATATATCACATGGTATGCCAATCTGCTAAATAGCACATGAGACCTTATGTTCAGATGGTGCGTGTAACATCCCTCATGACTTTGTTTTGGCATCATGTGTAGAACCGAAGGAAAACAGAATGGAGGAAGGTTCAAGTGGAGTCTGAAAGAGCTCTACATCGCTGTGAGAAGCAGGGCCGTCGCGACGAGAGCGTGTTTTAGTGGCTATTTCTGGATGAAAACTGGCAAAGCCACGGTGGGTTGTCCTGGAGCCATGGTGAGAGTCGAGGATTTCGTTTAAATCAGAAACATTTTGGTCAGTTGGACATAAAGGAAAGAAAAGAAAATGGAGGGAGAACACGAGAGCTCTGCTAGGGTTCAAGATTTTCGGGCTTTGAAAGTGATTTTCGGACCTCAAGAGCTTGGATTCATGTGGGTAAGTGATTTCTACTCCTCTCTTTCCATTTTCTTAAGTTTAAATTTGGGTTCAGTTCTTACCAGAATCCATCGAATGAAATTGATGAAATGAGGTTAAGGAAGTGTGTTTTAGTGTTCTTGTTGCTTGGATGTGAGTTTTGAAGGGTGTATGTATGATTTGAGTTCAACCCTAGGTTGTTTTCGGTTTGGGCTCTTGGGAATCCTAAGTGTATGTGGTTGAGTAGTGTTTGAATGGTCTCTAAGAGCTTATTGATGCATGAAAGGGGTGTTGGAACCTTGGGTTAGGCCTAAATTGGTTGAATTGTGATATTGTGAAGGTTGTTTGGTAGCCTGAGAGGGGTTCAAGCATGTCAGATAACTCGAGAAGTTCGTGAAATCCGTGTGTGTGTGATATTGACACTTGAGGTAACCGGGTGTTTGTTTGTATTGTATTGTTTATATTGTATGATAGCACATATATTTGTGTATATATGCATGTTTCTTTCATACCACGATATTGGTGTGTTTATGTGTTCTATTTTCTATATATCATGGTATGCACACAGCTAGATGATGATTATGATGACTATGATGATTATGATGATGATTAGAGATAATGATATTGACATGACATGACATGATGCATACATGACATTATGATATGATAATGATGATTATATGATGATACATGAGCATCACCACATGGTATTATGAGATTGTGATATATGGCGGATTAGGTGGTGATGATGTGATGACGATATGATATATGATGATATATATATGTTAGAGAGGATAAGGATGGAATATATATGTTAGGGAGGATAATGATGAAATATATATATATTAGGGAGGATAAGGATGGGATCCCTGTAAGGGAGACATGCATTCCATTCATTTCACATTGCATTCATGGATTGTATGAGATATATGTGTATATATATGTGTGTGGTTGTTCTCGGTTACTGAGACATTATCTCACACCCCTCTCCCATGAACTAACCTTTCAGGAGACGGTTATGGCGCTACTCCTGAGAAGCCGCATGAGTAGCATTGGACGTGGGGATACTAGGTCTATGTAGTATATATGTAATTTGGATATTGTATTTTGTGCCAAGTAGGATATAAGGTTTTGTAATGAATGTATGACATTGTAAGTATTGTTATGGATGGATGTATGTGTGGTTATATATGTTAAAATATGTTGTATGTGTTATGTATGATGAAAGGTGGAATTCGGCTTGGTTGGTGTGTTTTAGGGCCGGTAGCCCATTTTGTCAAGTTGGGGTTCAAGGGGTTCAAATCTCAGAGGAAGAGTTCCTTTGAGGTGAAACCTCTTCGGACAAGTTAGATTGGAGATTTTGGACCTGTATGAATGATCTTTAAGTGACCATTGCCTTTGGTGGCAATTGGAGATGGTTAGTGATGAGTTTTGGTCAATAAGTGACCAAAATGGTGTTAGGGGTCTAGAATCTCCATACAGAGTTGGATTGAGGTGAAGTTGGTGTTTATGGATAGTTTGAGACTAGATTGACTTGTAGGAGTTGGAATCAAGTCAATTGAAGGTCGGAGCATAAAGTTATACGCATAAAAAATTCTCCTCGGTGTTGAGTTTTTGCTAGTGTGGAAACCAGCAGTGGGTGCTACGGTGCCAGGAAGCAGGCCGTGGCGCCAGATAGTCTAGTAACGATGGAGAAACAGGGGAGGTTTGGAGTCACCGTGATACTGTAGCGGCCGTGGTCCCAGCCCAATTTTTGGTGTTGTTTGATTCGTTTCTGCTGTTCTAAAGTTTTGGGACGTTGTTTTGAGATGTTTGAGTTGTGTTTGGTTGGATTTTGAAGTTTTTGGTCTATTCTGGAGGTGTTTGGGGGTAGGGTGTTATGGTGCGGCTTATGTTATTCTAGTCCATTTGAGTATGTATGTCTGAACTGTGATCTCGGTGTGGTTATTAGGTCCTTCGCCTGTGAAATGGGCATATAGCCTATTGGCTTGGTTTAGGGTTGAAGGGGGTCAAAACTTGGAGGAGTGATTTCTTCGGGTTAAAACCTTCTTGGACATGTTCCTTGTGTTTTGTGTGACTTGTTGGAAGGGCCTGTGGGTGCCAGTTGCCCATCAGTGGTGATTAGAGGTGTTTGGTTCTTGATTTTGGTCAAAAAATGAGCAATTTTGTTCTGAGTGTCCAAAATCTCCATATGGAGGTGTTTTGTGTCTATGTTTAGAATGAGATTAGAGTGACCTGTAGGCTCTGGAATCAGGTCAATCAGAGGTCAGAGCGTGAAGTTATACATGTCGAAAGTTTATCGGATGCATCAACAATTTGCTAATGTAGATTCTATCATTTATGCCATGGTGTCATAACCATGGTTGCGACGCCATGTGTCTCTAGTTCCATTCTCATTTCCTCTAGAAACACTCCTTGCTACGGTGCCACAAGGCCTGGCCGTGGTGCTATTATGCTTTTCTGTCTTCTCTCCCTTGTTTCAAAGTATTTTTGGGTTTTTTTTTTGGGTTTGTGAGTATAGGGTGTTACGTCGGTTATCTCTTGCTACAAGTAAATGTTATCCAAGCTAAAAGATGAGCCAAAAAAGCCTAGCCCACAGCCCTTATACAATAGTAGAATCAAGTTTCAATTACTCCTAGGAGGTCAACTTGTTCCTAATGTCAGTAAGCTCATGAAATTTTAAGCCAAAAATCCATAAAGAAACCAAGCTTTAACACCCAGAAATTGATCCCTCTCATAGCCTTTTCCTTTTTGTGCTCCTTTTGGTGCTTCAAATCCCCCCTTCATTTCTTTCTTTTTGGAAATGGGAGGGGTTTCACACCTTTTTTCCTTTCAGTAAGAGAAAGGCATGGCCCCTTCCTTTTTTTTTTTGTTTTTAATTCTTCTCTCTTTCTCTCTCTCTATTTTTTCAAAACCTTATGTGGATTCTTGAGTTACAAAAACCTCCAAAAATATATGGGATTTTTCCGAAATAATAATTATAGCAATTTATTCAAAAACCCAACTAATTAAACTCCAAAATTGTATATATTTTAAGAGTATGAGTGTTACATATACAACTTGTCCAACCATGAACTTAGATAAACCAATCCATACAATAACAACAACAACACACACACATATTGGTTGAAGCATGAATTTAGCCTTTTGTGAAGTTGAATCACTAACTAATGGGGTAGATTGAAGAAACAAGATTTCATCATAGCAAAGGAAAGATAATCTCACACAAATAGAGGAACAAAACTCAAATATTCTTATTCCCAATTAATCTTAATGCTTTCAAATAAGGTTCGTTACATGGCTATTTATGGAGAAGAATTTCTAATAGTACTAGAAATATTCTTTCTAAAATAAGATAACCAAATTAACTAGAAATAATTCTAGAAAATAGGAAACTAAATAATAAAATTAGGAAATAGGAAACAAATTAAAAAAATAAACTAAGATAACACAATAAAATCTTTTCTAATATATGGCTGATATGTATCTAACTTGAAGAGCAAGTAGTCATGTAACTTGGGAAGCAAAAATAGGCCTTCTAAGACTCCTTTAATTGTCCAAGATAGCACTCTAAGTTACTATTCACATCACCTAACTTCCATTGTCCAATTTAACATGCATTTGAACTTGAACTAGGAAGATTAAGACCTCAGTTGCCTCCTTAATGTATCTACTAGTGTCTTGGGCCACAATATGATAAAATAGACTCAAATTAGCACTTTTAATCTCTTGACTATTCCTCATGTCATTGGGCTCTCCAACATTAAGTTCTCTACTCAATTTGGGTTATGCAAAGTAACGGAATTATCCTTCAGGTTCATATCACACTATTCATTAAAACTAGGTATTTGTTTTTCTCCCATGTAATGCATGACAAAGATAATAACTTAAACATTTATTGAATTGTATGAATTAATCTTCTTATTTAAATTCTATTAAAATATGTGCAGAAATATTAAAGGAATACAAAAAAAATTGCATGAAGTCCGAGAGGAATCATACTATTCATGACTTGTGAATAGTATGATTCTATAAATTTTATATGTTAAGGTTGCATAGTGTTCAATGATTTATGAATAATGGAGCACCCTATAATTTTTATATTTAGTATTGACATTATTGGTTGATTTGAAGATTAACTTATATAAAGCTGGAAAAAAAAAGTTTCAAGTCTAATATAGAAACTCACACACACACACACAAAATTCTCTTCTTTCCAAAGATGATAAAATTTCATTGAATCATAGTAGGACAAACTAAAGGTAGAATGTCTCAAAAAAGTTAATGAATTCATGTAAAAGAAGAAAATGTAATATATAGCTAATAACTCTTATAATTGCCTATTATTTGGCATATTTTCCTTGATATTTGAAGATTTGTAGAATATATTTTAGTGAACTATTTAGTTCTTACAAGGAAAATATGTGCTGATAGTTTCTGAGCTGTTAAGGGAGAATATAATGGATTGATGTGTTTTTGGATTGATTTATTATTATTTGAGCTCATATTGTGTACATATTCTTTTTTAGGGATGCACGGAAGAAGAATCAAGCCAAAAACTTATCTAGAAATACTAGATTATGAAGAAGTCTAAGTTTGTGCATAAAATCACGATTTCAAGCCTATGAAATCACCATTTGGTAGCTGATTTGGGAAAAACACATCATATTGTGATTTGAGAGTGTAGATTGCAATTTTATGGTACTATATTCTTGTATTGCGATTTCAAGTTAATAAAATTGCGATTTTGAATTAGTTTACACAAAACATTGCATTTTGATTTCTAAGCTTCAGGGTTTCATTTTTATTCAATTCCTTCATCTTTTTTTGAATATTTTGGATGTCAGAGAAGGTTGGAGAGCTTTGAGGCTGTGGCTAAGGGCTTAGAAGCTTCTTGGAGCTTAGATTCACCATTCATTGAGTTTCCTTCCCTTTCCTCTTTATTTTCTTGTTGCTACTTATGTTTTGTTCAGTTTTGTTGGCTGTTTTGGATTGTATATGGAACATGAGGCACTGATTTCATTTTATACCTAGGATTATTGTGAATTGTGTATGGATTAGCTTTGTAATTACTTTTTATGTTTTAAATACATGTATTTGGTGATTTAATCATTGCATTTTGCTTGAATCCAAACCTGAACAGATTTCTAAGGTTCTTGAATTAGGGATTTTCCAATTGCAACTTGGGAAAGGGAAATTGGAATAGGCTAATAGATCAAATCAAGTGAGTTCACTGAATTCTAGACATAGGATTGAGTAATTTACTAATTGAGATAGGAATATATTTAATTGGCCACTTAGCCATAATTGGAGCTTGAGCAATTTAATGAACTAATTAGTTAATTACATAAGGGAATATGAATTAATTAATTGGTAAGCTTGTTAGGCATCAAAAAATGCTAATAAGTGAATTAGTGCTCTAGATTAGCAAATACATGTAATTAAGACCTAAGAGAGAGAATAATTAATTAATTAATTAATCCATGTTCAACTAAATAATTATTCTAAGTAACACTTTTTCCATTCCAGAATTGCTACTAACATCTAATTGTAGTTTAGATTTCTTTCCCTCATATTTTGAGTTTTGCTTGACTTGAGTGAACGTGTAAAATTAATACTTAATCGGGTTGTTGGTATCAAGTCTCCATAGGAATGATACTCTATTAATCACTTTATTATTTAATATGGCTCGTGCACTTGCAGTTTAAACACATTTTGCTCCGATCAATAGTGAAGATTGAAAAGAAATTTCATCCCATTGTTATAATTAATAGTTTAGTCACCATGGCCCAAGTCCTTCTCTCTCTCTCTCTCTATTTCTTTTTGTAATAGCCTACTCCTAAAACACCCTAAAACAACTCCTATAGCCTAAAAAAGAACACAAACAAGACTAAACCATATGGAGTCATGGTGAGCTATAGTACCATCATGGCCTCAAAGAGATAGTAGCTCTTGGCGTCGCGGCACCCCCTGTTGATACAATATTAGCAATTTACTAGTTTTTGAGGTGAACTTCTAACGCGCATAACTTTATGGTTTCACCTCTAATTGTCCTGATTCCAACTCCTACACGTCAATCTCATCTAAAACTAACTATAGACACCAATTTCACCTCAATTCATCTTTGTATGGAGATTTTGGATACCCATGACCGATTTGGTCACTTTTTGGACAAAACTCATAACTTACAAGCCCTAATTGCTATCCAAAGCAATTTGACACCCAAAGACTATTCACATAGGTCCTATTTGGCACTACTAACCTATCCAAGAAAGTTTTAACTCGAAGAAACCACTCTTCTATGTTTTGACCCCATTGAACCCCAAATTCATGTAATAGGCTACATGCCCTAAATCACACATACAAGGCCCAAGAACCATATTGGGCTCACACATACGGCCAATGTGGCCCACAGACACCTGCACTAATAGGAACGACCCGTATTAGGGTCAAAACTACCATTACACACATACAAACCATTCAAGGGCATATCCATACTAGTTCATTATCAATATCCACGCATATAATTCATCATCATCATCTATACCATGCAAAATCATCACATCCATCCTTGTCCTTAGATGGAATATAAACAACACTTTTAGGAATATAGAGAACAGGAGGAAAGACATACTATCCTACTTGGCACAATTCATAATATAGACAATAGCACAAACTACCATTGACTTGAATATTCCTAATGTCAGAGAGATGACAACTCCTTTGTCATCTTTGGACTAGTACTAGAGTCTTTACTTGAAATATTAGTCATGGGGGTGTGAGACAAAGTCTCAGTAATTAGGAACAAAACATATGTGACAAGTATCGACAATTCACATATATAGCCATATGGTGTAATGCAATGCAAAACGACATAGTATGCATGTTCTCCCTCGTACATTGCTAGAACCATGAGCTGACGTCTTCATAAGACATTTCAAATAGGTGATTCCGTTCTAACAACATATGAAGACTAATTCTGGGACATCACTAAGCTCATCTTACACTAGTGCACAGGCCAAAGGTCACACTAATGCTTGGGCTATGGTTCCCCTTCCCCTGGACCACTCGAATTAGTGGTGATTTAGTGAAGGTGTATCCCCAAATCTACTACCACCTGACTCTCTTGGCCATAGGAGAGGATTTAGTGGTAGGGATATTTCATCATATAATCATGTCACATCATTGTCATATCTTATATCATCATCATATCACATCTCATTATCACCTCAACATCTACCTCATAATATGTGATGATGTCAATGTCATGTTAACATGCCTCTAACAATATACAATCATCATCTTAGTCATCATCATGGTCATGCTAGTATGCAATCATGTGGGGATGTTACAAAATCACATATACACATATACAACATCATATTCATCATCATCACCATACACAAATCACAAGATTAAGACTTATACCTTAAATAGTCATGTGCATACCACGATATGTAGTAGAACCCATAAAGATACATAAACAATATCGTGGTATGACCAGGAACATGCATATATAAATATATATATATATATCTCCACATAACACACATATATTACAAACACCTGGTTACTTGAAATTGCCGACACTACACACACGGGCTATACCCATTGTCTCAGCATCGGACATAAGTTGAATCTTCTCCAATCGGTCAAACAACTACTACAATGTTATAACATTCCCGATCAATATAATACTTATAACAACCAAAATCCAACAACGTAAATACACATCAATGAGCTCTTAATAATCATCCCAATCACAATTATTCATATACAATTCGGATTCTCAACTTCATTAACCATTTTCAACCTAGGGTTTCCATTAAATCATGATGACCCCTCTAAAACTCACACTCAAGCTTCAATAACACTAAACCATACTTCAATAATGTAACAACCCTAATTACATTATCTCAAACTTAGTCTCTAGCTAACAAGGTACAATTAATGATGTGTGCAGGACTCGAGAACCAAGGCGAAAAAAAGATTAAAGTGGAGGCAGAGAAGCTCCACGTCGTGGTGAGACATAGGGTTGCCATGGCAAGCAAGCTTCAACTTTGGAAATTCTTCAGATGAAAAGGGCTTCATGCCATGGCGCCCTACTTCAGATTCTTATAAACTAGAAACATTTCAGTCGATGAAGTAGGAAGAAACAAAGGGAGAACTAAAAGAGCCGTGTTAGGGTTGGAGAAATCCAGACTTAGGGGGTGATTTTTGGACTCTGGGAGCTTCGATCTTGGTTGGTAAGTGATCCTTGCTCTTCCCTCTCTATTTTTCTTCGATTTTTAAGTTGGATTTTTGGGTATATATGATGGTTTTTTGGTTTTGGCCAAATCTTACCGATTAAAATGGATGAAACGGGATTAATGAAGTGTTATTTAGTGTTAGGAAACCTTGAGTTTGAGTCTTGAATGAATAGTGATGATTTTGAGTTGAACCCTAAGAAGATTTTGGTTAAGGGGGCATGAAATCCGAAATGAATGGGATTGGTTAGGAGTTGAATGATCAGTAGGAGCTTATTGATGTATAAAAGTACAGTTGAAACATTGGATTAAGCCTAAATAGTTGAATTGTGAATTTTTGATAATTACACTATATGTTGATTGTGGACATTATGACATTGTAGAGGTTGTTCGGTTGATCAAAGGAGAACAAGTTATAGTTAGCAATCCAAGAAGCTTGCGGGATCTCTGTGTGTGTGGTATTGGCAACCTAAGGTAACTGGGTGTTTGTATTATGTGTATTTTATGTTAGTATATATATATGTGTATATATGCATGTTTTTGTTCATACCATGATATTGTTATGTGTGTGTATGGTTTTTCTATATATTGTGGTATGCACATGGCTCGACAATATAGTACATGATGATGATGATGATGATGATTATATATGATGATGACATGACATTACATGATTTCATAGTATGACATTGAGAAAAATGATGATGATGATTATATGATGACATGGCACGAATATCACCACTACATATACATTGTAAGAAAAGGTGGATCAGGTGGTAATGATATGATATGATGATATATGATAGGGTGAAATAAGGAAGGGATCCCTGTTGCTAAATCCTCTTTAATAGTTAGAGAATAAGACGGTAGTGGACTGCACCTTTCCTAAATCATCACCAATTCGTAGTGGTCCAGGGGAAGGAGAGCCATGATTCAAGCATTAATGTTACCTTTGGCCGGGTACACTAGTGTGAGGTGAGCTTGGTGATATCCTGGAATTGGTCTTCACTGACTGTTGGAAGGGAGTCACCTATATGGAATGTCTTGTTATGACAACAGCTCATGGTTCTAGTCATGTGTGAGGGAAAACATTCATTCCATTATATTTTGCATTCATTGTGCCATGTGCATTATTGCATGAATTATTGTATATGTTGCCTATGATTGTTCCTAATTACTGAGACTTTGTCTTACATCCTTTTTCCATGAACTAACATTTTAGGTGAAGGTTTTGGCACTAGTATGGAGAAGACAAGGGAAGCATAGCCACTTCAATGTTAGAAATCTTTAAGTCATCAGTGGTACGTGTATTGTCTATGTAAGTATTGTGCCAAGTAGGATAGCATACTTGTAATCTATATGCTAACAATGATATTGTGATGATGATGGATGTAGAATGTTGATGATGATGAATGACCCATAATAGAAATGATGATGATGTAGTATGGTTGTGTGCAAGGATGGTTGTATGTGTGAGGTGACTAGAAGGGCTTAGGTATGGGTCATTGTTGTTGGTATATGTGGTTGAGGGTCACATTAGTCGTATGTGTGAGCCCAAAGTGGAATTTGGGCTATGTGTAAGTTTTGGGCACGTAGCCCATTTTTGTGAATTTAGGGTTCAAGGGGGTCAAATCTTAGAGAAGTGGTTCCTTTAAGGTGAAACCTCTTTGGACAAGTTGGTCGAGTCAATTAGGACCTATGTGAATGGTCCATGATGGTCAAATTGCCTTAGGTGGCAATTAGAGGAGGTTTATTGTGAGTTTTGGTCAAAAAGTGACTAAAACAGTATAGAGATTTTGGACACCCGACACCGTTTTGGCAACTTTTTAACCAAAACTTGCAACTTTCCACCTCCAATTGCCACCAAAGGCAATTTGACCATTATGGATCATTCACACAGGTCCTAATCAACTTAACCAACTTGTCCAAAGAGGTTTCACCTCAGAGGAACCACTTCTCCGAGATTTGACCCCCTTGAACCCTAAATTCATATAATGGGCTATATGCCCAAAACTCACATACTAGGTGTAAAACTCCCTTTGGTCGCACACACAATCATTTTGACTCCTAAATATGCCAAAACATACATTCATTACATCATATCCTCCCATATCAGTCACCATTATCATACATATACATATCATACCACTATCATCATTACAGTTAACATGATCCTCTTATTCATTGCAATCATACTATCTTACTTGGCACAATGTACACATAGACATTACACATACTACTGTGACTTGAACATTCCCTCATCCGATACACTACTCCCTTATCTTCTCCGGACTAGTGCGAGAACCTTCACCTGAAATGTTAGTTCATGGAAAATGTATGAGACAAAGTTTTAGTAATGGGGATAACCACATCCAACATATATATATAATAACTCATACAATAATGCACATGGTGCCATGAATACAAAATGGAATGAAATGCATGTCTCCCTTGCACACAGCTAGAACCACAAGCTATCATCATCACATGACATTTCATATAGGTGATTCCCTTCTAACAATTGGTGAAGACTAATTCCGGGACATCACCAAGCTCACCTCACACTAGTGCACTCGGCTAAAGGTAACATTAATACTTGGACTGTGGCTCTCCTTCCCATTAACACCGTGAATTGATTGTGATTTTAAGGAAGGTGCAGTCCATTGCCGTGTTGCTCTCATAGCCATAGGTGAGAATTTAATGACAAGGATCCCTTCCTTATTTCACCCATATCATATCATATCATATCATATATCATCATCACCACCCGATCTATCTTTCCTCACAATGTCATATGGTGATGTTCATGTCATATCATCATTATGTTTCTTAATGTCATGCTATGAATTCATGTAATGTCACATCATCATCATATATAATCATCATCATCTACTATAATGTCTAGCTGTGTACCTACCATGATGTAGAGAAAAACTATACACACATAACAATATTGTGGTATGAATGGAAGCATGCATATATACATATATATATACTAACATATAATACACACAATACAAACACCTAGTTACCTTAGGTTGTCAATACCATACACACGAATTTCACAAGCTTCTCGAATGTCCAACCATAACTTGCAATCCTCCTATCAACTGAACAACCTCTACAATTTCATAATACATTCAATTAACATATAATACAATTATCCAAATTTCACAATTCAACCATTTAGGCTTAGCCCAAGGTTCCAAGACCATTTTCATGCATCATTGAGCTCCTATAGATCATTCAAATTCTAACCAACCACACACATTTCGGATTCCCAATATCCTCAACCAAAAAATAACCTAAGTTTAGGATTAAACCATACATACTCCCCTAAAACTCATACACAAGCATCATTAACACCAAATCACGCTTCATTGACCTCATTTTATCTATTTTAATTGGTGGATTTCGGCCAAAACCAAAAACCCAACCATATATCTGAAATATCCAACTCAAAATCAAAGAAAAATGGAGAGGGAGGATCAAGGATCACTTACCAACAATTTATCAAGCTTATAGAGTCCAGAAATCACCTCCAAAGGCCAAAAATCCGAAGCCCTAATGCAGCTCCCTCATTCTCCCTCTGTTTCCTCTTCTCTTGGCCGATTGAAATATTTCTGATTTAAACGAATCCAAAGTCTAGCTCTGTGGTGATGAGTAAGTTCGCCATGGTGTAAGGCCCTTTTGTCCGAAAAATTGTTCAAAGTTTCAGATCGTTTGCCTTGATGCCACTGTTCCTCGCTGCGACGTGAAGCTCCTCTATTTCATTTTTGGTTTTTCCTTTGTCTTGGTCCCTTCGATTTTGTACATGTCATCAATTATACTTCATTAGCTAGAAACTAAGTTTGGGATAATGTAATAAGGGTTGTTATATAGAAGTGGGATTATCCTCATACAATTGAAATTTAATTAATTGATCATTTATTAATATTCTATTTCTGAAAGCAAGCCATGAAATAAAAGCATGCTTAGGTAAATGATATTTATCTATACTTATTTTTTTATTTTCAAGTTATACAAACATATATAAATATCATTTGTTAAAAATATGTTATATATTTATAAAAAATTATTGTGTTATATTAACTTTTCGAGAGTATATAAAGATAATCAATTGTTATTGGATAAAACAAGGCGAAGAAAGGTCATGGAATTTGCAATCCAATTTTCTTCAAGGCCGGTTCATGAGGAGGCGGACCATGGTCACTCAAAAGGATCTTCTAAAGAAAAATCTTCGCCTCGTAATTCATTAGAAAAATCCTTTCTTGGATTTTGGGCCAGGATTGGCTTGTCCCCGTCTCCTTGAGTTAACACCTCCAAATATTGTTCATTACAACTTACAACGAACAAAATGCATCAAGTGTTTGTGGAAAGCAACACTTTTATTTTAAAAATGGTCAACATGTTTCCTTTTCTTTGTTTTTCTTTGCTTCTCTCTATTCTCACTGTTGTGAGGATCGGACCAAATCAGTCAAGAATCAATCAAAATTAGTGAAAACATTGTCTTTTCTTGTATTTCCTATGACGAAAAAAAAAGTGTTTTGGCGTTAAAAGTTGTTGAGTTATCCAGCATTAGTAGTTGACAAGTTTTATTAGTTGTATACGTTGTAACTTGTCATATGTGTACGTCTGTGTATATAGAAAGCTTGTACATTTTCCAAAAAAACAAAAAATTGAAACTTACGTAGAAGTAGTTATTTATTCCTCATGCATGGGATCAAAGATATCCGTACGTACTCATTGAATCACTTAATACTTGATTATAGTGCGCTTACTAAAATGTTAGAAATAATGCATCAGACACAGAAGAATATAATGTGCAAATAAAGAAAAGATCAAAGTTTTTAAAAATATTATATTTATTATGTGGATCATAAATAATATATTAAGAAACAACATATATTTTCCTTCCCATATTTTTTTTAAAACTTCCCATATTTTTTTTAAAAGAGTGTAAATTTGTACATGTCTGCATGAATGCACGTTTGTAGTTTTAAATAAGGCAATAAGCATTTGGTACCGTAATTGAAATTTTGTAGGATTCATACGATGACAGTTTTGGAGTGTGTAATATTATACGTCTGGTAGTGGCCTGATTACTTTAGTGTTAAGATTCGTTAAACAAGACAAAGTGATGATATTGTGAACTGAAGTATATGGAGGACAAAGGACAAAGTATAACTATTTTAATCTTTTTCTTTACTTTAAATTTCATTGTAATCCTTGCATATTATTCTCTTTAATTTATTGTTTTACCTTTATATTTTACTTTCATCTCTTACTTTTATTTCGATTCATACCGAAACAAATAAAAATAATTTTTATATCTTTACATAACAATAAATTTTATATTCTTTTAAGACATCATTCAAATTAATCATCTATCCATATATTATAATACTAACTACGTTTTGGATTCCGATCATGTTAATCTGCAATTCCCTCTTTAGTGACAGAAGACATTTTATATTGAAAATATGTCAAGTGCGTGTGTGTGTATATTTGGTGATAAAATATAGGTAAATTAATAAGTTGGTCCTTATACTTTACATTAATTTTTAATTTAGTCCCTATAGTTTGAAAATATCCAATCCCACTCTCTATAAATTCATTCTGTTTAGGCGTTAGCCTTTCAATTTTAGTTCCAAAAGTTTGTGGCTGAATCCTTCAATTGTCCAGCTGGGCTCAAATGGCGTTAATTAACAAAAAGTGCGGCAGAAATTTGATGATAGGAGGCCACATCATTAAATGAACAAATTGAGTAAGCTTCCGAAGCATGAAGCTTGGCATCGCATATAAATTCTTAAGTTGAAGACAGATTTTGTCTGTCATGCTTCCCCACAGCTTAATTTGTCTTTGAAGAAGGTTTCTCTAAAAATGGCCAGAAGGATCCTCTCTCTCTCCACCTGCTTCTTAAGATATTGGAAATAAGATATAAGATATTAAAAAAAAAAAAAATCTTGCATCTCTGAGACGATATTCTGAGAAGGAAAGAGAAGGAAGGGAGCAGCTTCATGCACAATGCCATTGAAAATGGAGTTCATGACTCTCTCTCTGTCTCTTTCTCTCTCTCTCTCTACACTCAGATGTACATGTGTGTATCAAAAAGAGGTATATATAATGCAGAATCCCCAGAATCAAAGTGCATCTTTCATTGAAATGAAAATGTACTTTCTCTATCGATGACAAAGCAGCTTCCTGTCTGAGATGGGCATGACCATAGACGTGCCTTGTTGGAAACGGAGACGGATGGAATGTTCTTTGGGTTTGAGTCACATGCTACGTGCTGTCCAGCACGGTTTTCCATTTACACATAAGCACTTTCTCAACACTGTTTGTACAGCTTGATGGGTTTGGGGACCAAATTTCAAATACTCAAACTTTGGGATAATAGTTTGGTCCCTCAAACATAATGTTTAGGGGTTCAATTTTTGACAAATATAGAAAATGCTTTATTGGAAGGGACCAAATCTACTTTGATGATTTCTATACCATAAAAGGGATTAGTTTAACTATCTGTTAGGCTTTGGTGCAAAAGAAAAAAAAAAGGTTAAGGACAAATGCTATTACGGAATGAATTTGTGAGTGTTGATTTGTAAAAAATTAAACCACAGAGATTCATTTGAAAATTGTTGTAAAATATAGAGACTAAAAGATTAGTTTTTCCTAAAATACAACAATTTTTTGGTAACAATCCTAATAACATATAACATTAACCGTGAGAATGAAACTTAAAAAGTGAGAAGGATAAATAAAATGTAGCTTTTTTTTTTTCTTACCATCAATGAAAGTGCAGCTTGAAGATGCCACATTTTTAATATAATATTAATATTTGGAACGACCAATTACATCAGACACGTAAGATTCTTCATACCGTACGTTCCTTGGAGACAAAGGATGCTATTAAACTCAACAATACAGAGAGATAGACGGAAAATTGATAGCAACAAGTGCTGAATTTATTGTGAGACCACAATACATATTTGGATAAGAGTCCTTCCAAAAGGGATCATCGATCGTCAACATTTTTCCGATGTTGTTGGTAAATTCCTAATTTTTTTTGGGCTATAATGGACAAGATAAAAAATAGTAAAATAAATAGCTCGCTTCCAGAATGAAATGTGAGGAAAATGGGCTATAATGGACAAGATAAAAAATAGTAAAATAAATAGCTCGCTTCCAGAATGAAATGTGAGGAAAAATAACTTTGCTAATTACTTTTGAATATGAGTTGAAAGACGAAGACTACAAACCCTACCAAAAGCGAGACTCTCCTTTATTAATTATTATATTTTCCCGAGGGAAGCTATATTTTGTATATTATTTTTTCATTCATTTCTAGCCAAGGAAATATGGATGGCTTAAACTATAAAGACAATTCCCGTCGAATTATTAATTTATCTACTCATCCAATAATGTTGTACTTTAAAGTGACCTTTTATCATATATGAACGAATATCTTTTTAGGTAAATGATAAATTTTACGGAAAATGGTAATAACGATATATTATACCAAGACTATTAAATTAAGTTAAAAGCATATTTTTGGTTGCTTAATTTTTAGGTAGGCTTCATTTTTCTTCTTTAATTTATTTTAAAATTTCATTATAATCCTTGGGTCTGATTGGTTCAACGGAGGAAGAAAGATGTGGGATTTTTAATGGATAGGAGGGAAAGATTCCAATGTTATCTTGTTTTGGTTTGGTTAGGGGAGAGGGGAGGGAAGGTATTAATATTTCTCTTGTTTGGTTTGAAAGGGGATTGTAGAGAAAATAACTATAATAAATTGACTATTATATATACCACTATCAAATTTAAGCTTTTTCCCCCTCTTTCGTAATAAAATAATTATATTACAATTCATCCTTTTCTTATTTTAGACATATCAAGAGTTTTTGCCTTATCCATTACACAAATCTCATTATTATATATTTTTAAAATATTATTTAATTAATTTTTTTGTATAAGCTCATTATAAATGTTAACATCAATTCAAATATTTTATCGTAATATTATAAATAATAAATTAACATTAAAAATAAAAAAAATTATTATAATATAAAAATATTAAAAATAAGGTTGGAGACTGGACACTTCACAGCAATCACGGTAATAATTTGATAACTGAGGATGCATGATTTTTGGGATATCATAAGAGTAGTATTGAAATTAAAATAAAACAAATGAGGATAACGTAAGCATGCTGTAATAAGTTCATAGAGTTAAAACCCACTTTGATAATTTCTACACTTAGAAGGGATTAATCTTCGATTTTCAATCGGGGGATATATAATTCAGTTATTATGAAAATTGAGTCACCTAAAACAAATGAGGATAATTTGGCCATTATGAAAATTGGTCCTCCCCTCCTCTCCAAATCCCCCACTTTCGAAAGAGAGGGATAGGTGATTTTCCCTCACCTCATCTCCATATTTTTGACTCTTCCAAATTCTTTTTACCAAACAATATGATAACTTTTTAAATTCTAATAATAAATTTCCTAATTACTAACATTGTTAAAAAAGTTAAGTAACTAAAATAGGTGACTTGATTTATTCAAAAGACATCTCATTAATATTATTATATATTTATTAATCTCATAATTATAGTCATTGGCCAAAAAGTATTCTAATTATAATTGCAATAATTTTAAAGTCTTACAATAAATAATTATAACCTTAAAAATAAAATCTAAATTGCATCCTCAAGCATTTTTATATCTTTTACATCAGTAAATAGAAAAAATTACTAGATCGAAAGACACAATTTAACTTATTTTTATTCATTTTTAAGTTATAATTATCTATTTTAAAACATTAAAATAATTATTTATTTTAAAATTTGTTTTTATTTTAAGACATTTTTGGCCAAGTTTTAATTTAAGACTTTAAAATTATCTTGACGAAACAATTACAATTTTATTTTTGAGGTTATAATTATTTATCATACAACTTTAAAATTATTTCAATTGTAATTATAGGATTTTTGGCCAATGATTAATTGATTATAATTATAAGATTAAAAAATATATAATAATATTAATGAGTTGTCTTTTAAATATGCTAAGTCATCATTTTTTTTTAACTTATTTAACAATGTTAATAATTAGGAAATGTTTTACTACATTTTACAAATTAAATGATTATAATGAAAGTTAATAAAATTAATGGACTAAAGTGAAGCTTTTCTCAAAGTTAAGGGACTAAGAGTAGACTTTTGCATTAATTAGTTTAATTTGGATTAATCGCTAAGAAAATTAAGGTATGTAAACTTATGTTTTGACTCATTAAGCTAATTTATGTTGATTTAGAAAAAAAACATATGATAGAGTATTGAAAAATGCATTGTAGAAAGCCCTAGAGAAATAAAGGTATTCACGTGGCTTATATTCAAGTCATAAATAATATGTATTAGGGGAAAACAAATGTAAAAATTCCTAAAGATGAGATAAAAGACTTTTCTATAAGGATATGTCTACATCAGGGATCACCCTTGAGTGTTCACTTGCTTGATCTGGTTTTGAATATTTTAACTGGGTATATGTAACAACCTACTTCCAATCACTCCAAATCCAACTCTCAAAATATCAGAAACAACATAGAACTTCAAATAGGACTAGAACAGGGTAGAGCCGCAGTGAGCTATAGTGCAGTTGCGGCTTGGGAAAAACAAAAAAGGATGGCGTCTTGACAGCTACAGTGCTATCACAACCTCAATCAAACAGAATCGGTTGGCATCGCGGCGCCCCTTTACTCATGCCATATCAGCAAATTTCAACTTCCCGGAGTGAACTTCCATCGCACATAACTTTATGCTCTGACCTCTGATTAACCTAATTCCAACTTCTACAAGTCAATCTTGTCCCAATCTATACAAAGACACTAGTTTTACTCAAATCCATCTCTGTGTGAAGATTTTGGACACTTGACACTATTTTAGCCACTTTTTGATGAAAACTTGCCACAAACCTCTTCTAATTGCCACCAAAGGCAATTTGATTATTATGGACCATTCATACAAGTCCTAATCGGCTCAACCAACTTGTCTAAAGAGGTTTCACCTTAGAGGAATCATTCCTTTAGGAATTGACCCCCTTGAACTCCAAATTTTCATAATGAGCTATAATCTCAAATCGCACCATTAAGCCTAAAAACCCCCTTTTCAGCTCACATACAACCATCCAGACACAAGACACCTATTCCATCAATCACGACCCATGCCGCGGTCCAAACCATCATCACACATACACACCCATTCTTGTACACAACCATACTACACCATCATTATTACCATCACATGTCATTCATCCTCATTAACATTTTACATCCATTATCATCACAACATCATTGTTATCATATAGATTACAAACATGCTATCATACTTAGCACAGCATATAACATAGACAACACACACACCACCGAACACTTGAAGATTCGCAAAGCCAGTGTGAATACAGTTCCCTTGTCTTCTTCAGATTAGTGCTAGAGCCTTCACCTACAATGTTAGTCATGGGAGGAGGTGTGAAACAAAGTCTCAGTAATCTGGTACAACCACATGCAGTATATATACTAATCCACACAATTGTGCACATGGTGCAATGAAATGCAAATGAAATGGTATGCATGTTGTCCCTCATACACGACTAGAACCAGAAGCTATCATAATCACAAGACATTTCAAATAGATGATTTCCTTTCAAGATTCAGTGAAGATTGGTTCTGGGATATCACAAAGCTCACTTACACTAATGCAACCTGGCCAAAGGTTACACTACTTCTTCGACCATGGCTCTCTTTCCCTTAGACCACCACAAATTGGTGATGATTTAAGGAAGGTGCATTCCCAAATTCACTGCCACCTGACTTTTTTGACCATAAGAGATGATTTAGTGACAGGAATATTTCATCATATCATCTTATCTATTGTCACCTGGCTCTCCCAAGGAAAGGATTTAGTGGCAGGGATTTTCATCATATCATCATCATATCCCATCTTATCATCACCTCAACATTTATCTCTCATTATGCAATCATATGGTGATGATGTCAATGTCATGCAAACATACCTCTAAACACATATGTATATATATATATATCATCACAATCATCATATGGACATGCTAGCATGCAATAGTATGGGGATGCTACAACATCATAAATACACATCATACATAAACACCCTATCTCAACTAGCCATCTGCATACCATGATATATAGAAAACCATACACATGTACAACTAATATTGTGGTATGAAAAGTAACATGCACATATATATAAATCAACATATATTCATATAAATCACAAACATCCGATTACCTTAGGTTATCAATACCACACACGCAGATTCCACAAGCTCCTTGGATTGCCTACCACAATTTGTACTCATTCGGTTAACCAAACGACTTCTACAGTGTCATAATATCTTCAGTTATCATATAGCACAATTATCCAAAATTCATAATTCAACTAATTATGCATAACTCAAGGTTAACCACACTTTCATGCATCAATAAGCTCTAATTAACCTTCCACATCCTAATCAACCATATACATTTCAGATTCCAAGCTACCGTACATAATACAAAGCTAGGGTTTAAGTAGAATCACACATACTCCCTCTAGAACTCATATCCAAGTATCATCAACACCAAATCACACTTCATTAATCCTATGTCATCCATTTTATTCAGTAGATTTCAGCCAAAACCAAAAACCCAACTATATATTCAAAAATCCAACTCAAAAATCAAAGAAAAATGGAGAGGGAGGAGCAAAGATCACTTACCAACCAAGATCGAAGCTCTCAGAGTCCGAAAATCACCCCCAAAGTCTAGATTTCTCGAGCCCTAATGCAGATTCTTTGGTTCTCCCTTTGTTTCTCTCTGTTTCATCTACCAAAATGTTTCTAGTTTATAGGAATCTGAAGTCTGGCACTACGACGTGAAGCCCTTTTTATTCGAAAAGTTTCCAAAGTTAAAGTTTGTTCACCACTGTGCCCTGATGTTTTGTTACAGCATGGAGCTTCTTTGCCTCTACCTTAATCTTTTCTCTACCCTGGTTCCTTCGGTCTTGCACACATCGTCAATTGTACCTTGTTAGTTAGAGACTAGGTTAAGGATAATGCAGTGAGGGCTGTTATAGTATATACAAAAGGAAATTCCTAAGTGTATGCTCTTCACGGATTATATAGTCTTAATTAAGGACTCAAGAGAAGAGGTCAACTCTAAACTTAAGCTATGAAGATACATTTTGGAATCAAAAGGCTTTCACTTGAGTAGGAGTAAGATGAAATATATGCATTATAAATTTAATAAGAGATAAGTTAGAAATGATTCAGAGGTAAAAAATTGGTGAGCAAACCATACCATAGAGGTCAAAGTTCAGATATTTGAGATTGATTTTACATAATGACGGTGAAATTGATGGAGGTGTTATGCATAGGATATAATCTGGGTGGTTAAAGTGGAGAATTAAAGCTTTAGGAGTTATTTATGACCACAAGGTATCTACCAAGCTTAAAGGGAAATTTTATCGATCTGTTATGAGACTTACAATGATATATGACAGTGAATATTGGGCTTTGAAAAGATAACAAGAATATAAGATGGTAGTAATAGAGATAAGAAAGTTAAAATGAATATGCAGTCATACAAGAATAGATAAGATATGAAATGATTGTATATATGAAAAAGTTAGAGTAAAACCTATAGAGGAAAAAATGGTGGAGAACTATTTTAATGTGGTTTGAACATGTAAAGAGAAAAGTACCAATGGAGTTAGTGACAAGAGTTGATCAGATGACTTTTAGTATAAAAAGGCATAGAAGGAGATAAAGAAGCACACTGAGGAGACTATAAGGCAGGATTACTTGATAAATGATTTATCTGACAAGATGCATAGTTTTTTTTAAAGCTAAATTGTAACAATCCTCATTACATTATCTTGAACTTAGTCTCAAGCTGATGAGAAGTAAACTTGATGATATGTGTAGGACCGGAGGGACCAGGACAGGAAAAATGATCCAAATGATATAAATCTAAAAAAGGAGACAGAGGAAGGTCACGCCGTGGTGAGGTATAAGGCCACCATGATAAGACACTTATGGCAGCACAAAAATTTTTTTGAGCTAAGAGCACTCGCATCGCGGTGAGCTTACTAGCGTTGTAGTGAGAGTCATGGAATTTGTTTAAAATGGAAGGGTTTCAGCCGAACGAAACAAAAAGAATTAGAGGAGAAGAAGAAGAAGAGTTGCATTAGGGCTTCAAAAATCTGACACTTGGGACTGATTTTCAGACTCTAGGAGCTTAAATCTCGGTTGGTAAGTGATTGTTGATTTCCCTCTTCTTTTTTCTCTTCAGTTTTTGGGGTTGAAATTCGGATATATGTATGAGGGGTCGATTTGGTTGGATTTCCACCAATTAAAATGCTTGTCTTGGTGTTGTAGAAGTGTTATATAGTGTTAGGATGTTTTGTGTATGAAGTTTTGGTTGAATTCTGATGAGTTTGAGTAGAACCCTAGGTTATAAATTGAAAAGGGAGTGTGAAATCTGAGATGCAAGAGGATGATTATGATGTGAATGGTTAATTGGAGTTCATTAGTGTGTAATTATATTGTTGGAACTATGGGTTAAGCTTGAATGGCTAAATTGTGGATTTTGGTTACTATGAGTATTATGTTAATTGGGAATATTATGACATTGTAGTGGTTGTTTGGTTGATCGAAAGAGTTCAAGTCGTGGGCTATAATCCAAAAGCTTATGAGAATCATGTGTGTGGTGTCGACAATTTAAGATAACCGGGTGTTTGTGATTTTTATGTGATATGTTGATATATACATATATATATGCATGTTCCTATTCATACCACAATATTGGTTTTTTATATATTGCGGTATGTACACTACTATTTGTATATGATGAGTATGATATGTATGTGTGACTTTGTAGCTTCCCTACACCATTGCATGCTAGCATGACCATGATGATGATTATGATGATGACGATAGATATTTCGAGGCATGTTAGCATGGCATAGACATCAGCACCATTGATACATATTATGAGGTGGATGATAAGATATGGTATGATGATGATATGAGATGTAACGATAATATAATATGATGATATGATGAAAGATCTCTGCCAATAAATCCTCTTCTATAGCTAGGAGAGCCAAGTGGCAGTGGATAAGATGATATGATAAAATATCTCTACCAATAAATCTTGTTTTATGACTTGGAGAGCTAGGTGTTAATAGATTTAGGGATGTACCTTCTCTAAATCACCACCAATTAGGGTGGTCCAGGGAAAGGAGAGTCATGGTCCAAAACTAGTATAATCTTTGGCTAGGTTGCATTAGTGTGAGGTGAGTTTGGTTATGTCCCAGAATTGGTCTTCATTGACTGTTGGAATGGAATCACTTATCCAGTATGTATTATGCTGTTACTAGCTTATGGTTCTAGCCATAAACAAAGAAAAACATGCATTCCATGTCATTTTACTTTGCATTGCACCATGTGCATATATGTGTGAATTGTCAATATAGGTTGTCTGTGGTTATATTCCTAGTTATTGAAACTTTGTGTCACACCCCCTTCCATGACTAATATTTCAGGTGAAGACTCTAGTACTCATCCAAAGAAAATAAAGGAGTTATGGCCTCTCCGGTGTCGGGAATATTCAAGTCAATGGTAGTTCGTATTGTGGTCTATGTTATTAGTTGTGTCAAGTAGGATAGTATATTTGTAATTGATACAAAGACAATGATACTGTGATGATAATGGTTGTATAATGTTAATAATGATGAATGATATAGGATGATATTGATGGTGTTATGGTATGGATATGTTTATGTATGGTTAATATGTATATGATGATAATTGGGATCCCGTATGGGTCATTATTATTAGAGCATGTGTTTGTGAGCTAGATTAGCCATGTGTGTGAGCTCAAAGTAGTTTTGGGCCCTGTATGTGTATTTTAGGCATATAACCCATTATGTGAAATTGGGTTCAAGGGGGTCAATTCTCGGAGGAGTTGCTTCTCTGGGGTGAAACCTCCTTAGCCAAGATGATTGAGCCAAACAAGACTTATGTGAAGGCCTTTAAGTGACAAATTGCTTTGGATAGCAATTAGGACTTGTAAGTTGTAATTTTTTATCACAAAGTTGGCAAAATGGTTTCAGGTGTCTAAAATCTCTAGACGAAGATGGATTCAAGTGAAATTGGTGTGTATAAATTGATTGAGATAAGGGTGACCTGTAGGAGTCGGAATTAGGTTGATTGAAAGTCGGACCACTAAGTTGTGCGCGTCGGAAGTTCACCCAAAAATCAGTAAATTGCTAATATAAATATTGATATCGGTGTCATAGCGCAAGAAGCTGTGATGCCAATCCCCTCCGTTTCAAAAACTTTGGACAAAAGCACTCAGGGCGTGGCGGTACTATAGCAGGCACAGTGCTGAGTTCTAAATTTCTTATTTTGTTTTATTTAGGCAGTTTTTCGGAGTTTTAGGTGATATGTAGGAGTATTTTGGAATAGGTTGTCACATAAATTATATTATATGATCAATGTAACTGATCTTATTTAGTGGGATAAGGTTAATATTATTGTTGTGATAAAGATAATTTTAAAATCATAATAGAGTAATTAACATGAATAGATATATGGTATTTTATAAAAATATCATTGTCTTGGTTATCATTAAAAGTTTAGGTGAGGTAGTTCAGCACAATTTAGTAGTTAGCTATATCCCTTAATCATGCTATTTTAGATTCGATCACTGGTCATATGGATGGAAAAGACTATGTTAGGAGAAACAAAACCCACATTGGTGTTCTCTAAATCTTGAAGGGATTAGTTTTTGTCTGTCAATTGGGAGTATCTTTGGTTCTTACCTAAAAATAAAAGAAAAAAGGTTTAGATGAGTTGGATTTTATGAAATTGTCAAGGTCATAACTGGTCTCATACATTAAAAAGTACTGATGGTAGTGTATAAATTACTTACTAATGATTAGCAATAAGATTTATATCCACATCTTTGTAGGGTATATGAATTAAGTTGATCCTGTAACGTCCGGCCACTTCTTTGGAATTAGCGACTATCCCTACAAACCAACACAAACTATTTCGGTGTGCTTTATCCTTACTCACACACCTCCTTCCCAGGAGGTCACTCATCCTAGAATTGCTTTAAGTCAAACACCCATAATTGCTTCAAGTCAAACAAGCTTAACTGAGGAGTTCTTAAGGGATAGGCTACCGAAAAGGTAGGTGCACTTTGTTGGTATAAGTAGTACCTATCAATTCCTTTAAACTATCTTTAACCATATAGTTCCATACCTATACAGTCTTTGGATCCCTCTTGTTCCGGTATGCATTCGATTTATTCATATGCCCTTCCTACTGAGAAGTCACTCCTTGTATGTGCCTCATCACTTTTTATCTCACAGCCCCTTTCTTACACCGGCGATCACTCCCCACCCTCATTAGCACCTGGATGTCACATCGTACATAGCTAGGACCACGGGCTATCGACATAACAGGACATTTTGTATAGGTAATTCCCTTCCAACAGTTGGTGAAGAGTGATTCCGGGACATCACCAAGCTCACCTCCCATTAGTGCACCCAGCCAAAGGTAACACTAATGTTCAGACCGTGGCTCTCGTTCCCTTTTCCCACCACGAATTGGCAGCGATTTAGGGAAAGTACAGTCCATTGCGTGCCTTTCCCCTTTGACTATAGGAGGCAATTAAGCCATAGGGATTCTATCTTTATCCTCCCTAACATATATAATCCATCCTTATCCTCCTTAACATATATATATCATCATATATTATATCGTCATCACATCATTACCACCCAATCCGTCATATATCACCATCTCATAATGTCATGTGGTGATGCTCATGTATCATCATATAGTAATCATCATCATTATTATGATCTCAATGTCATACTGTGCATCACGTCATATCATATAAATGTCATCATTACATATGTAATCATTATCATCATAATCATAATCATCATCTAGTTGTGTGTATACCATGATGTATAAAAACAGTACACACAAACACATCAATATTGTGGTATAAAAGAAATATGCATATATACACAAATATACATACTATCATACAATACAAACAAACACTCGGTTACCTCAAGTTGTCAGCACCACGTACACAGGGGCTTAGGCAAGCCTCCAAAGCACCCTAATCACAAACTATAAGCCTCCGATTAGTCAATCTACCATTACAACAATATAATACCTTTAATTAACATAACTTCCATAACACTACAATCCACAATCTAGCCGTCTAAACTTAACCCAGAGTTCTAACAACATACACATATACCAATAAACCTTAAACAACCATTCAAACACACACCAACACATACCATTTCGGATTTCCACTTCTTTTCCCAAATTTCAACTAAGGGTTTAACTCAAACCCATCATAATCTAATCAAAACTCATACTCAAAACTTCCTAACACCACAAAACACTCCTACAACACAAAATCAAGCATTTTAATTGGTGGAAATTACTCAAACCGGAAACCCTAAGCTTCAACTCAACTTCCCACTAGAAACAAAGAAGAAAAGAGAAGAGAGAAGGCTAAGGATCACTTATTAACAAAGATCGAGGTCTCTTGAGTTTGAAAATGATCTCCCTTGGCCGGATTCCTCTTGCCCTAGCGAAGCTCCTGCGTTCTCCCTCCGTTTTCTCCTTCCTTGTTAAACTAAAATGTTCTCTATTTAAACAAATTTTTTGACTTTCGCCACAGCCCCAGAACAACTCACCGCAGCGCCATGGCTTTCAAAAACAATATTCGAATCTGTAACTCTCTCGCTGTGGTGGCTCTGCTTCTCGCCGCGGCGTGGAGTTCCTTTCTGGTTCACCTAAACCTTTCCCCCATCTTGTTTCCTCTGGTTCTATACATGATACCAAAGACAAGCGTCATGAGGGTTGTTACAAATCCTTACTAACCATACCAACTTTTAATGCCAAAAAAAAAAACTCAGTAAAAAAGTTGAAGTCACATTAATTTTAGATCAGCCAACCAAAAAAAAAATCAAATTTTCCATATATTTAAAGTTTTGGATTGTAATAAATTTATTATATAAAATTGACAGTGTTATACCGTTTTCCAATATATGTCATGTGCATTAAGTATTTAGCCTCCATCATTTTTTTAAAGTTAAATTGTGTGCTGTTATCAGATGTTCAAATCCATGTATGCTCATTTTTAGATTAGATCTATTTTGTCCAAATTTAATTTGGATGGTAAATATTTATAGTTTTTTTATTTAATTTTCTAAGTTTAATATTTAATTATTTAAATAAATTGATCATTAAAATAATATCTTTATTATTTAAACAAATTGACCGTGTAAAGATTATTTTTATTTTATATACATGTTATTTTCATAATAATTATTTTATGAACCTAACCTTATCTCATGGTTTGAATATTATAAGTTTAACTTTGTAACCTTTTTATCTGCCGGCATACTAAGAAAAAATGAAGTAATTGAACTTTGAAGTTAAATGAGAAGGGGATTTGGCTTTTGGAGAGGATCACTTTTGAGCAAAGGATTTCATTAGTCATAAAAGAAAAAATTGGAAAAGTGATTAGAATATAGGAATAATAAAAGCAGGATGATTGAAAAGAGAGAAGATAGGAAATGTTGGTGTTGTGGAGTGAGTTGGGAGGGTCTTTTCATTGCGAGGGGGAGAGAGAGAGAGAGAGAGAGAGAGATAAGAGCAAGTGGAAAGCGACGGAGAAAAGGATACTAGGAGAAGATGGCAAAGCTATGATAGCTCCATGTTTAATGGTCCAACTCTTCCTGCTTTAGAATTTTCAGAAATTTATGTGAAATGTTTTTTATTAAAAAATTACATTTAAGGACACATAATTTGTTAAAATTAAAAAATATATTATATATACCTTCTTTAAGTTTTATTAAAATTATATGGACTTTTTCTTTATTTTTTAAACCATTACATATCTCTACTAAAAATGAAAAATAAATTACATATACGTTCATCGATTTTTATTTAATTTTTTTAAATCATGCAGGCGTTTGTTCTATTTTCAAAGCACACTAACCTCCTTAGTTTGTTCCATAATTAAACAGAAAAAAAATTTTATTTTTAAACATCACATCTATTTTCAAAATATACAGAAAACTCACTAAAAATAAAAACAAATATATACAAATTTTTTTCCTGAATTTGTAGTGAAAATTATATAAAACTCAGTTTTATTTTGAGGGGAACTTCATATATAGCTTTTATTATAATATGAAAGGTGAATTTTGTGTAATTTCAATGAAGTTCTACTAAAATTGTAAAATTTATTCTTGGTTTCAAAGGAAGATCTTTGTAGATTTAAAAATAGAGGAAAGTTATTTGTAATTCTAGTAAAATTTAAGGGAGATTTGTTGAATATTTTGAAAATTAATTAAAGAAAAGTCTATATAAACTAGGCCTATCAATTTTTCCATGCATTGTAAGGAATTTAGAAAATGAGCTATATTATTCATAGCTTGTGAATTGTACAGTTTACTTAGATTTTTTATCATGGATTATTTAGGATTATCCTGTCAATAGGGATTAATCTCCCCAAGGTTACTTAGATTTTATTATATATATCTTGATATATTAATATTCATTTAACCAAATTCATAAATGAAAGTTAAGAATTGAATTCCAACTACATTATTAGCTAGGAAATTTGAACCCTTACTACTCACATCATCTTGAGTTAGTTAAAATAAAAGGAGATAATATGTTTTGGTAATATTATACTAGATTGAATTATAATTATATATATATATATTAAAATTTGTAACGTTGAAAATTATTTTCAATTCCATGCCGTATATTTGCCAGCCAGTTGAATAACGTGGGGGTGGGTCCACCTAATTGGAGGTTTCTTTCCTTTTGCAGAGAAGGGTGGTCTGAGTGGACATGCTTACCTATATATGATCCAATTGGAATATGATTTGGAGCCATTTCAAATGCTGTTTGTGAGTTCATTTCATTCTTTTCTCAAATCCCGACGGACATTATTTTTTTTTCTGAGCTTCGATGGACATTTTCATGACCCCACCACCACCAATTATTGTCTTTTAGACTTCCATGTCCCTATACCCTTTCAATTTTTTTTTTCAATTCAGACAAAACAAAATCATTAATATCAATATAAAATATAAAATTTATATGTATTTGTAATATTACAAAATGTGAATAATACAACTATTTTTTTGAATTTGGTAAAACTCACCTTATTAATAAGAAAATATTAGTTATATTGAGCTTTGACTAATTTAAGTTGACTATAGGATTATAAAGACGACAAAGTTCTTCTAATAAATACTTATTGTAGCTACATACTAAGACTCAAACTCAAGACTACTTACTAAATTAGCATAATCTCTCATTAAACTCAAACAAGCCATGTGCTTATTGGTTTAAAACATTTCACTTTAATATATAGTGATAGAATAAATGAAAGAATTTTTGCTTTTATATAATGTATTTATTTAATATTCCTAACACCGAATTTTCTTCTTCATGATGTTTTTCTTTAAAAACTACAAATATATTTTTTACTAATTTGTAAAGTTGGCCAAAAAATAGTTTTTTTTACCCGAACTAATTTGTAGAGTTGGTAGTTGACATGCATTGATATGTATATAATAATCAAATTATTTTCTAATAAGAAAATGAACTTATAAGATATGATGTAACATTTAATATTTAAAATTGATGTAACTTTTGTTCCCAAAAAATTGAACTTTATTTTACCTGAGTTCTATCTGATTTCCGCATTTTCTCTTCCTGAGAAGTAAGACCATTTATAAGAATAAGATATTTAATAATACTATTATATATATAACTTTAGAATTAATTAATTCTAGAAACAAGGTGAGTTTCTTTCTTTTATGAACGTCATAGAAGATAATAAAATGTGCGCACGCGCGTGCCGCTTGCTTGCTTTCTGGGATACCTTTCTCTTATTTGAAAGATATGTTAATGTAATAGCATGTAGATAAGTTTTTCCTTTTTTCTTTTAGAACATAACATAAAAGTTGAATAAAATTTTACCTTTATAGTATTTTAAAGAAATTCCCTTTTAAGAGAGCACAAACAATTTTTATTGTGAAGATGAAGTCATTTAACTCAACTTCTAGAAATTTGTGTTGCAAGAAAATGATATAAACGTATACTTAATTATTGTACATTTAGAGAAACAATTAAATACTATTTTCAGTTTAATATAAAATGCAACCTCATCCAATAATAAAAAAAAGGTTTAATGTGAAAAACAGCAAGATGATGAAGAATTGGTGAACTTCATGTGCGATCATACCAGTACTAATACACCACATCTCAACAGAATTGATGTACTTCTTAAGAAAACCCTACAATTTTGTCTAAGAGTTACTCAACTTAAAAGAGTAAGCAAACATGCATGGAAAAGACTTTGGAATCCATCATGAGTATTAGTTCTGAAGTTGGAAAACAAACAGCAACTAGCAATAAGTAAAATATTTTTTCTAAGTTGGGGAGAGGAGACTTGGCCAAAAAAGAAAAGTTGGGGACAGGAGAAAAGCAACAGTGAAAGCAATTACCTTTCTTAGTGGAAGTTGAGCTTATCATTTTATAACTTCAATCATTTTTTAATTTAATCCTTGTAATTTTTAAATAATTTGTAATTTAGTCTTGGTCATTATCTTAAAGCTAATAGTTTACTATATATAATCAGCTAGACTCACTTGTCTTGTGTGGTATAGTACTACATCTATAAGAGTTTTGAAAGAAATATCTATAAGTTGAGTAATATAATAACCCTCATTACACAATCCTGAACTTAATCTCGAGTTAACAGGAAGTGTATTTGTTGACATATGTAGTACCGGAGAAACTAGGATGGAAGAAGAATAAAAAGGAGATAGAAGCATTCCATACCGTAGTGAGATGCAGGATCGCCATAGCAAACAAAATAGGAAACTTAAATATTATTCAGGCAGTAAAGCCTCATGCCACGGTGAGCTTACTGTTTGCCACGGTGCCATATCGAAAACTTGTTTAAATTAGATGAGATCCTGTTAGACAAAATGGAAAGAAATTGAGGAAGGAAGTGATTTTCTCTGCTAAAGCTTCAGGAATCCGACTTAGAGAAGCAAATTTCGGACCTTGGGAGTTTGATCATTTGTTGGTAAGTGATTCCTACTCTCCTTCCTCTTTTTTCTCTCCAATTTTTGAGATGATTTACAGATGTATGCACGTGGGCTAGGGTTTGGCCAAATTCTATCGATTAAAATAGAGGCAAAGGGATGTTAATGAAATCAAAGTTTATTGTTGCTAAGGCTTGAGTGTGAGTTTAAGAGAGATTATGTAAGATTTGTGCTAAACCCTAAGTTGATTATGGTTGAGGATGTATAGAGTCCAAATTGTATATGAATGATTATGATTAGGATGATCATTTGGAGTTCATTGATATGTGTTTATGTATTGGAACCTTGGGTAAAGCTTAAATGGTTGAATTATGGATTTTGTTTAAGTTACGCAATGTGTTAATCAAAGATATTAGGATATTATAGTGGTTGTTAGGTTGATCAGAGGCATTTTGTAATGACCCTGTGCATCATTTTAAGAAGGACTTTGCCTATTGATATAGGACTGGAGGGATCAAAACTTGATGAAAGATCAAAATGAAGTAAATTGGAAAATGGAAATAAAGAGCATCAGCGTTGCGGTGGTGAATAGTAAAGCTGCAGCAAGGAACAGTAGAAGATTATGCCTGGGTTGAAATCCGAGAGCCCTAGCTCTACAGTGTTGGTCACAAAACTTGGTTAAATTAGAAGGCAGAACCAGATGTGAATGAAAAGAAAAATAGAGGGAGGATGAACTGCTCTACTAGGGTTTGATTTTTCTCGCCTTAAGGGTTTGATTTGTGGTAATTGGAAGCTCAAATTTTGTTGGTAAGCCATCCCTTAACTTTGCTCTGCCTTTTTCTTCAAGTTTTACAGAAGATTTTTCCATGGATTTGGTTAAGGTTTTGATTTGGGTGAGTTCCCACCGATTAAATTATGTATAAATGTGATCTAGAGGTGTTGTTGGATGTTTCTATGGATTGAGTGTTGGTTTATGATATTTAAGTGGTATATCTCCTAATCCTTAACCCTCAAATGTTGACATTTTTGGGAATCCAAGCTTGAAGAAGTATGATTATGATTCTAAGAGTTGTTTAGAGTGTTTTGATGCTTGGATTTTCTTAATGAAGCTTTGTTTCCATTTGGTTTATGTTCAAGTTGGTAAATGTGTATACTAATGGTTGAGGATTTGTGATGCTAATGAGGAATTGATGTTATATAGGTTGTTCTATTACTTGATTGTGGTCTCTTGGCTTTGGATTGTAATTGTAAAGCATTGGATTGGTTGTGGTTTACTCCATTTGGCCTATCGATGTGTCGAGTAGATTTGACGATTAAAATAACTGAGGTTTTCTTTCTGTGTTTGTGATATATGTTCGGTCATTTTCATATCATGATATGTATGCTGCAACACCTTACCAAAAAAAAACCTCTAATCTTGACCAAATACTTCAAATACATTCAATACAATCAAACTACTCTAACATTAATCTTGTAGAACACCAAAGCTTTGAGTAACAAACAACAAACACCAGAATTCAGGCTGGAGCCGCGGTCTGCTATAGTGGCACTGCGACCTAAGCATCAGTTCCCATATTAGCAAATTGCTTATTTTCCGGACCAACTTCTGCTATGCATAACTCCTTGCTCTGACCTCCGATTAACCTGATTCCAACTCTTACAAGTCATTCTCATCATTATCTAACCATGGGTATCAATTTTACTCAAATCCAATCTCATTTCGAGATCTTGGACACCCAACACCATTTTGGCCACTTTTTGACCAAAACTCACAACCTATTCCCTCCAATTGCCACCAAAGGTAAATGGACACTCAAGGACCATTCACTCAAGTCCCATTTGGCTTAACCAACTTGTTCAAAGAGGTTTCATCTCAAGGAAACCATTCCTCTGAGATTTGACCCCCTTGAACCCCATCATCACACAATAGGCTATATGCTTTAAACTCACATACATGGCCCAAAGCCACCTTTAGGCTCCCACATATGGCCATTCTAGCGCACAGACACTTACTCTTACATTAACGACTCATACCGAGGTCCATCATAAACATCACATGTCTAAACTATTCATGACACCTACACACATCTCGCATGACATCCATCAACATCACTATCATCCCATAACATACAGATAGTACTCCTGGGACTCTCATCCAGGCAACCAACTATATCAACCTACTTGGTATAGAATTACATAAACTAAATTATAACCACTAAATATACTTGGAATTCCCGAGGACGGAAAGACCGCTAACTCCTTCATCCTTTCCGAACTAGCACCAGAGTCTTCATCTGAAAGGTTAGTCATGGAGGGCGGGTGTAGGACAGTGTCTCAGTAACTGGGGACAACTATGGACATATACGCATATATATATCTCATACAATCCATGAATGCAATGTAAAATGAATGCAATGCATGTCTCCTTCGCACACAGCTAGAACCACATGCTATTGTTATAACAGGACATTTCGTATAGGTAATTTCCTTCCAATAGTCGGTGAAGACTAATTCCAGGACATTACCAAGCTTACCTTCCACTAGTGCACCCAGCCAAAGGTAACACTAATATTCGGACCATAGTTCTCCTTCCCCTTTCCCACCATGAATTGGCAGCTATTTAGGGAAGGTGCAGTCCACTGCACACCTTTCCCTTCCTACCTATAAGAGGACATTTAGCCGCAGGAATCCTATCATTATCCTCCCTAACAAATATATTCCATCCTTATCCTCCCTAACACATATATATATTCCATCCTTATCCTCGCTAACATATATTATATATATATTCCATCCTTATCCTCCCTAACATATGTAATCCATCCTTATTCTCCCTAACATATATATTTGATCATATATCACATCGTCATCACATCATCACCACCTAATCCGTCATATATCACAATCTCACAATATCATGCAGTGATGCTCATGTATCAACATATAATCATCATCATCATCATAATCTCAATGTCATGCTATGCATCATGTCATATCATATCAATATCATCATCACATATGTAATAATCATCATCATAATCATAATCATCATCTAACCATGTACATACCATGATATATATAGAAAACCAATACACACAAACACATCTATATCGTGGTATGAAAGAAACATGCATATATAGCCGAATATATGTACTATCATACAATATAAATAATACAATATAAACAAACACCCGATTACTGTAGGTTGTCAACACCACACACACAGGGGCTCAGGAAAGCCTCCAGAGCACCCCATTCACAGACTATGTGCTTCCAATTAGCCAGTTAATCCACTACAACAATATAATACCTCAATTAACACAACATACCACTTGATCAAAAACCACAATTCAACCATTTAGGCCTAACCCAAGGTTCCAACCCCATATTCATACATCATTAAGCTCCTAGGAATCATTCAAACATCAATCAATCCCATACAATTCGGATTTCCAAGAGCCATAACCAAAAACAACCTAGGGTTAAGCTCAAATCATGCATAATCCCTTCAAAACTCACACCCAAGCAACATACATACCAAATCACACTCCATCAACCCCTTTTCATCTATTTCAATCGGTGGGACTCGACCACAATCAAAGATCCCAACTTATACCATAAAAATCCTAAGTTTAAACCGAAGAAAATGGAGAGGGAGGAGTAAGGATCACTTACCAACCAAGATCCAAGCTCTTGGACACCGGAAAGCACTCTTATTTGCCAGAAAACTCGAACCCTAGCAAAGCTCATCGCGTCTTCTCCGCCGTTCTCTCCGTTTCTTTCTTTTCTTTTCATCCAAAATGATTCTGATTTAAACCAGTTTCTCAACTTTCATCATGGCTCCAAATAAGTCCGCTACGGCGCCACCAATTTTAGCAGGAAAATGCCACTAGAATTGGCTCTTGCCGCAGTGGCCCTGCTTCGTGCTGTGGCGTGGAGCTCATTTCTTCTCCACTTGAACCTTTCTCTATCCTGGTTCCTCCAGTTCTGCACACAATGGCAAAAACAAATGTCATGAGGGGTGTTACATATGCTTTATATATATATATGTTTTACCTTTTCATATCATGATATGTATTATAGCTCGATTATGATTGATCATATTCGTATCATGATATGTGCAGCTACACAGCTAGAAAGTTATCTATCCCTATCTTGTTGTATAATAGAAATGACAATATACTGCTAGTGATTATAATATATGTGAATTGTGATGATTATTGGTATGAAATGATGATTATGCACCCCACGATGTATTATACACCTTCATATGGCATGCTAGCACCTTAGAAAGTGATATATATTGACATGATAGCATGCATTAGGTATTGTCACATTGTGTATATTGTTGGGACATATGGTCTGGGTGACGATGCTTTATATACCATGTGATATGCCAATCTATTAAATAGCACACAAGGCCTTGTGTTCTGGTGGTGCGGCTTATGTATATTTCAGTCACTAAATAGTCATCCTATGGCCAAGACACTCAAGTGACTGTGAATTAGGGTACACCTTCTCTAAATAGCCACCAATTCTAGTGGTTCAGGGGAGGGAGAGCCATGGTCTAACCTTTGGTGTAATGGCCTTTGCTAGGTCATGAATCAACCATTATAAGTCATTGGAAGGGTGCTACTAATTAAGGTTACCTTATCATGATAACTATCTCATGGTTCTAGCTATGTATTGATGGCATCGGTGTCTACATATCATGCATACTACATAAGGGATGAATTATGTCTATTATTAGCATGAAAATATGATTATGTGTATGTATGTGTTTAACCCTAGTTACTGGGACATTTGTTTCACCCTGTGGCTAACAATTCCAAGAGAAGGATCTAGCTCTAGCAAGGACAAGGAAAGCTGGGGAAAAGAGGTTAAAGAGTACACTTGTGGGTGTTGGGGATTGTGTTCCCCATGTCTTTGTTATCCCTTTAATTCCAGTAAAGTGCCATTGTTTTGTGTAGAAATTTATGAACTGATGTGATTTGAGGCATGACTATTGCATGCCTATTCTTAACTTGACTAAAAACTTCAAAAACTAACCAAACATAGCCTAAAACACCTTAATTTTACTTCCTAAATCATTAGAGCAGTGAAAAAAGCCACAAAGCACCTTGAGAACATCAAAATAACCGAAACAGGGTGTAAGGCTGCGACCGCTATAGTACTGTCACAGCACCGGTGCTCTCGGGTTTTAGAACTACCAAAACTAGGGGACTGGCACTGCGGCCTCACTTCTAGCACCACGGCGCCCCCTTATTGATATCATGTCAAGAAAAACTCAATTTCCTGGGGTAAACTTCTAATGCGCATAACTTTAAGCTTCAACCTTTGATTGACCTGATTCTAACTCCTACAAGTCAATCTTGTCCCAAACTAATCATGAACACCAACTTCACCTTAATCCATTTCTGTTTGGAGATTTTGGACACCTGACATGATTTTGGCCACTTTTTGATCAAAGCTCACAACTTACAACTCTCATTTGCCACCAAAGGCAATTTGACCATTTGGGACCATTCACATAGGTCCTATTTGACTCAACCAACTTGTTCAAAGAGATTTCAACTCAAAGGAACCACTCCTCTAAGATTTGACCCCCTTGAATCTCAAATTGACATAATTGGCTATTTACCATAAAACACACCAATAAAAGCCTAAATCCACTTTTGGGTTCACATACACAATCAATTTGACTCACAGACACCTGCTCCAACAAGAATAACCCATATCAAGGCTTAAACCATCATCATATTTATCCACCATACATAAACATGCATACTATATCATTCTATATGAATCGTTGTCAATATTATACATAAATTATAATCACCCTATCCTACTTGGCACAAAGTATATAGACCATACACACATGCACTACAATGACTCAATATTCCCGATGCTAGAGTGATTATGCTTCCCTCATCTTCTCCAGACTAGTGTCAAAATCTTCATCTGAAATGTTAGTTCATGGAAAAGGGGGTTGTGAGATAATTTCTCAATAACTGGGGACAACCACACGCATATATATACATAACTCATATAATATCATCATGAATGTAATGAAATGGAATGCATGTCTCCCTCATACACAACTAGAACCATGAGTTGTCGTCATAACAAGACATTTCAATAGATGACTTCCTTCCAACAGTCGGTGATGACTGATTCCGAGATATCACCAAGTTCATCTTACACTAATGCAACCTGGACAAAGGTTGCATTAGTGCTCAGACTGTGGCTTTTCTTCTCCTGGACCACATTGAATTGGTGATAATTTAGGGAAGGTTCAGTCTACTGCTGCCTAGCTCTCTAGGCCATAGGAGAGAATTTAACGGTAGGGATCCTATCTTTATCCTCCCTTATCATATCATCATATATCATATCATTATCACTACCCAATCACCATATATCTCATAATGCCATATGGTGATGTTCATATCATATAATCATCATTATCATCATCATGATCTTAATGTCATGCTATGTAATGTCACATCATCATCATCATCATCTCTAATCATCATCATAATCATTATCCTCTATATGTCTAGTCATGTGCATACCAGATATATACAAAAATCATACACAAACACATGTCAATATTGTGGTATGAACGGAAACATGCATATATATATATACATGTATATAACAACATATAATACAAACACTTAGTTACCTCAAGTTGTCAATTCCACATACACATGCGATTCCACGAGCTTCTTGGGATGTCCAACACATTCATACCCTTTTTGGTCAACCAAATACCTTTATAATACCATAAAATCATCAATTAACATACAATCCAAATATCCAAATTCCATAATTCAACCATTTAGGCCTAACCCATTGTTTCAATGCCCTTTCCATGCATCATTAAGCTCATAGAGACCATTCAAACTCTAATCAATTACACACATATCGGATTCCATACAACGTCTAACAATTTCAACCTAGGGTTAAGCTCAAATCATGAATACTCCCTTTAAAACTCATACCCAAGTGTCACAACCACCAAATCACATCTCATTAATCCCATTTCATCCATGTTATTTGACAGATTTCAGCCAAAACCAAAATTCCCAATATATACCCAAAAAATCCAACTCAAAATTGAAGAAAAATGGAGAGGGAAGATCAAGAACCACTTACCAACCAAGATTGAAGCTTTTAGATGCTGAAAAACACCTCCAAAGGTTGGATCTTTCAAGCCCTACCACAACTTCTTCTTTCTCCCTCTATTTTCCTTTCGTCTATTCATCTAAATGATTTTGATTTAAACAAATCTTGACGCTCACTACAGGTCTAGTAAGCTCAGCATGGCATGGAGCTTCTTTTACCTCGGCCTGTAAAATATCTCCAAAATTGCAGCTCTTTTACCGTGGCGGTCCTACCTTACGCCACAATATGGAGCTCCTCTGTCTCCAATTTGAGCTTTTCCTCTGTCCTGACCCTTCCTGTACTACACACAACACCAATTACACTTGTTAGCTAGGGACTAAGTTAGAGATAATGTAATGAGGGTTGTTACAAATGTTGATTACATCCTATATGCTATGCGATGTATCTTTCCTAGATGTTTGGTTGTGTTGAACTTGAGATTGATGTCTCTAGGTCCTTATGGATTGGTATGCCGAGAATGTAATCCTACTGTGGGTTTTGGTTTCCTAGTGTGTAAAAAGGGCATATAGCCCATTAGCTTGAGTTGGGGTCAAAACTTAAAGGAGTGGTTTCTTTAAGTTAAAACCTTTTTGGACAAGTTCCTTGTTTCTTTTATGACCTGTTGGAATGGTCTCTAGATGCAAATTGCATATGGGTGGTGATTGATGGTGCTGAGTTCTTGTTTATGGTCAAAACATGACCATTTTGGTGTTGGATATCCAAAATCTCCATACAGAGGTGTTTTGAGGCATGGTTGGTGTCTGCAGATAGAGGGGAGGTCAGAGCATGAAATTATGCATATCGGAAGTTCATTTAATGCATCAATCATTTACTAATGTTGATTCTATCACTGATGCCACAATGCCAAAACTGTGGCCGTAGTACCATTTGTCTTGAGTTCCATCTCCTTTTTCTCTAGAAACTTTCCTCATCGCGATACTGCAGTGCTTAGCCGCGGTGCCACCCTGTCAATTGGTCTTCCTTCCCCTATTTTTGTGTTACTTTGTGTATGTTTAGGGTTAGTGAGTATAGGGTGTTACACATTTGGCTCATGAACGGTGTTAATACAACTTCTTAAACCCATGAGTGTGATATCAGCAATTTGAGGTAACTGGGTGTATGTGTATGTGTATGTGTATTAGTTGTTTGTTATTTATTTATATATATACATGTTTCTTTTTATACCACAATATTGTTCTATGTATGTGGCTTTTTTCCATATCGTGGTATGCACACGGCTAGATGAGGTATGTGTATTTCAATCCTTGATACTTGTATGTGACAATGATCAATATGATGTTATATATATAGGTACGATTCTTGAACATTCACATATGGCATATGCTAGTATTACATTGAAGAAGATTACATAGTAATATAGACACGATGACATGACATTGAACAACATCATGCATTAAGCATAGTGAGATATGGTGGATTGGGTGACGTTGATGAGATGAGATATGATGATGATATAATGAAATATCCCTACCCCTAAATCCTCTTCTATGGCTAAGAGAGTCGGGTGGTAGTGGATTATACCTTCCTTAAATCACCACTAATTAGGGTGGTCTAGGGAAGAAGAGCCACGGTCTAAGTATTAGTATGACCTTTGGCTGGGTTGCATTAGTGTGAGGTGAGCTTGATGATGTCTCAAAATCTACCTTCATTGGTTGTTGGAAGGGAGTTACTTATCAGAAATGTCTTGTGATGACATTAGCCATTGGTTCTAGCCGTGTTTGAGAGAGACACACATACCATGACATTTTTCATAGCATTGCATTATATGTATATATGTATAACTTGTTGTTGTCTATTATATGTTGTGTATTTTCCTGGTTACTGAGACTTTGTCTCACATCCTTCGTGGTTAACATTTTAGGTGAAAACTCTAGTACTAATCCAGAGAAGACCAAGGAGTTATAAGCCTCTTTGCTTTCTTGAATTACAAGTATAACTAGTAGTTTTACCATTTAGTTTATGTAATATATGGTGCCAAGTAGGGTAGTGTTTCTTGTTTTGCCTGTTTTGAGTATTCCTGAGAGTAAAGTGATGTATGTGGTTATGTATCGTATGATGATAATGGTGTTTGATTGTATGTTATGTGTGGTTCATATGTATGCAATATGATAATCTAGACACGGGTATTGGTCAATGTGGACTGGTGTATATCTGGTTGCATATGCTATGCCTAATTGATTGCAATGTGAGTCCAATATGGTTCTTGGGCCTTGTATGTGTGGTTTGAGGCATAGAGCCCGTTATGTAAAACTATGGTTCAAGGGGGTTAGCACTTGGGGAAGTGGTTTCTCTAAGGTAAAACCTTATTGGACAAGTTGTTGTTGTCCAATAGGACTTGTGGGATAGTCCATACTTGCCAATTGGCCATTGGTAGCTAATTGGAGGTGTGAGTTGTATGTTTTGGGTCAAAAAGTGACCAAATCAGGCATGGGAGTCCAAAATTTCCACATAAAGATGGATTCATCTGAAATTAGTGTCTATAGTTAAATTGAAATGAGAGTGACCTATAGTAGTTAGAATCAGATCAATTGGAGGTCGGAGCACAAAATTGTGTGCATTAGAGGTTCAGCTAGAATATCAGCAAGTTGCTGATATTGTATTAGTAGGTGGCACTACAGCGCCTAAAGCTTGGCTATGGCGCTAATCCATTTTGTTTCTCTCAGGCCACGACGACACTGCGGCAAGCTGTGGACCAACTTTGTTTTGTTCTATATATTTTGCCCCATTTGACTAGTTTTTTGAGGTTTTAGATGTTGTTTGGGAGTATTTGGGAGTAGGATGTTACAAGTAACATAATAATTTTACATTATTTGCTTTGTATTATACAAAGTTTGGTGAATGAGTCACATTGTTCATTATTTGTGAATAGTATGACAGGTTATAAATTTTGTTGTATATATATGTATTGATATAGTGATACATTCCATTTATGTCTCTTTTGGAAGCATACATTATACATATCTAGTATGTACCAAAATATTGCATAATTATGTACATCTACGAAATTGAACACAATATTGATAGAATTTTAATAATGAGACTAAACCAAACAAAATTGTGTATGTCAAGGATCAAGTTATAAATTTCTAAATTATAAAGACCGAATTAAAAATTGAATGAAACTATATGGATAAAAATATAGTTTTCTCTATTTTTGCTTTTGCCTAATGGCAAGGTGCTATTGTTCGTGTTTGTCTCTGTTTCCCACATTTCCTGTTGGAATCTATTAGCCCTAATCATGTTTACTTAAGTGAATAAAGATATAATGCTTCAAAGCCGGGATAATGAAGAGGGAAACATAATTAAAACCACACTATACATACACACATTACTAATAATAAACTAATAAAAAAATGTCATTTTCTATTGATTGTAATGGTTGATATTCAATATTCTTACTTTGGTAGGGACTGTGGCTTGCTCTCTGCTATAATTACATATGCACAACTAAAATTTGTACCATATTTTTGCTCCTACACTTTGCAAGTTTTCTATGTTCAACTCAGATCTTCTAGAGTAAAAATTCAACTCAGATAAAGAGAAAGAACCAAGAATGGTTGAATTAATCAAGTGGAAGGGGTATGGGACTCCTTAAAAAATGTCTTAAGGTTGAGATTTATAAATGGAAAAAAAAATTACATTGGAAGAGCTTTTAGTACCTATTTGGGTCTGGATTTGACTTGAAGCTTGGGTTGATAATACCAAGTATTAAATGATTCTCACTAAAAAAAAAAAAGGAAATAGAAGGTGAGAGCTGCATATTACATGATTCTCACTAGCAAATAAAATACAAAGTCTAACTCTCTCTCGTTGACTTAAAAAAAAAAGAAGAAAATCTCTCTCTATTTTTTGGTAATAACCTCTGATATCCGATTACCACTTTGGGCTCTAACTAATTCAAATTAACCTACAGTCGGGCCCATTCGGGGGGAGCGCTTCCAAAGATGTTTTCTGCATTCATATGGTCTTGAACACAAGATGTAACAACCTCACTCCACATGCCTCCATACTTAACCAAAACTTCCGAAATTACAACCCAAACAACTCTCCAATGCTTCAAAACAGCGGAACAACCCAAAAACGCCAAAAACTGGGCTGGGGCTGTGGCCGCTACAGTACCGCCGCGGCTCCAACCTCCCCTGTCTCAACATCGCTGCTGGGAGTCTGGCGCTGCGACCTAAACTCCTGGTGCTGCGGCGTCCCCTTGCTGATACACCACATCAGCAACTTCAACATTTAGGGCGAACTTCCGACGCGCATAACTTTATGCTCCGACCTCCGATTGACTTGATTCCAACTCCTACAAGTCAGTCTAGTCCCAATCTAACCATAGACACTACTTTCATTCCAATCCAACTCCATATGGAGATTCTGGACCCTTGACACCATTTTGGCCACTTATTGACCAAAACTCACCACTAACCACCTCCAATTTCCACCCAAAGCAACTAGTCACTCAACAACCAACCACACAGGTCCAAAATCCCTAAACAAACTTGTTCAAAGAGGTTTCACCTCAGAGGAAGCACTTCTCTAAGATTTGACCCTCTTGAACCCCACTTAACAAACGGGCTACAGGCCCTAAAACACAACACCGAGGCCCAAAACCACTCAAAGCTCACCAGTACAACCATACCAACTTCCACACACTTAACACTCTCAACACCAGCATAATACATTCCACATAACATAACCAAGCATACATTTATCCATAACAATCTTGACAATCTGATACATTCAATACACAACTCTCTATCCTACTTAGCACAAGTTACATTATCCAAGCACAAATACTACATAAACTATTCTCACGTACACAGCTACTCTAGTGGCTTCTCCGGACTAGTGCTAGAACCGTCACCTGAAAGGGTTAGACATGGGAGATGGGAATGAGACGACGTCTCAGTAACCGGGAACAACCACACACACTAATATATATATATATACTGATCCACACAGTCGTGCAATGCAATGCTAATGAATGGTATACATGTTCTCCCTCATACACGGCTAGAACCACAAGCTATCGTCATCATAAGACATTCAATAGATGATTCCCTTCCAACAGTCGGTGAAGACCGATTCCAGGACATCACCAAGCTCACCTTACCCTAATGCAACCGGGCCAATGGTTACACTAGAGTTCGGATCGTGGCTCTCCTTCCCCTGGACCATCACGAATTGATGGTGATTTAGAGAAGGTGCATCCCCAAATCCACAGTCACCTGGCTCCCCCTAGGAGAGGATTTAGTGACAGGAATATCATATCATATCATGTCCTCTGCCGCTTGGCTCTCCCATGGAGAGAATTTAGCGATAGGGATCTTTATCACATCATATCTCATCATCATCACCTCGTCATCTATTTCTCACTATGCAATCATGTGGTGATGATATCAATGTCATGCCAACATGCCTCTACATACATATATACATATACCATCATATCATATATCATATGGACATGCTAGCATGCAATAGTATGGGGATGCTACACATCATAACATATACAATCATCATACATCAACAAGCCGTGCATACCACGATATGTAGAAAACCGTACACACACACAATCAATATCGTGGTATGAAAAGGAACATGCATATACATACATATACATATCAACATATAATCACATAAAACAAACATCCAGTTACCTCAAGTTGTCAATATCGCACTTGCACGGGTTCCACAAGCTTTCTTAAACACTGGTCCCACGACTAGCTTCCTCAGAATACTCAAACAACCTTAACAATACCATAAACCCTTGGTTAACCACACATATTAACATCCAAACATCACAATCCCTTCAAAACTCACACCAAAGCAACAAGAACACAAAAACACACTTCAACAACCCCAAGACAACGACTTCAATCGGTGGATTCCATCACAAACCGGAAATCCCAACTTAACACCGAGAAATCACAAATCCAACCAAAGAAAAGTGAAGAGAGAGGAGTAGGGAACACTTACCAACTTGAATCCAAACTCTCTCAGTCCGAAAATCACTCCTGGACGCCGGAAATCGCAAACCCTCGTCGCCTCTCTCGTCGCTCTCTCCGATTTCTTTCTTTTCGATCGATTGAAATGATTCGGATTTAAACAAAACTTTCACTCCTGGCCGCGGCTCCGGGCTCCTGGCCGCGGCGCAACTATAAAATTTCCACAAAAACAACTGGACATCACTCGCCGCGGCGGACCTGCTTCAGGCCGCGGCGTGAAGCTCCTCCAGAGTCCACTTTGAGCTTCCTTCATCTTATTCAGTTCTGCACACAACCCAAGAAAATATCATGAGGGGTGTTACACAAGACATCGTGCTTAAATGACGCAAAACCCTTTTACTAGGACCAACGCCTATTGGTAAATCTCTCTTTATTTGGTTGTGATATGGAGTATTCCCCATTAGCAGTAGAGACTAATCCCTCCCATGGGGGTACAAAGGAGAAATGGTAAATCCTTCCATCTAGGTTTGTTACATATGTGAGGGCTAAGAATCAAACTCTAAATAACCATTTGTTTAAGAGATGATAGCTCCTATCATTCACGACACGCCAATTTGAGTTGGTGATCTTTCTCTATTTTGCTCTCTTCACTTCAGTTATTCTAAGAGATATCTTTTATTTTGGAGCCAGTACCCACCTTGATTCAATCTAGATGAAGGTCACTGTTAAGTTTTTGGAATATATCTGTATTGTTAGATATGGTTTTCCAATTTGTGATATTGATTACATTGTTTGGTATAATGAAAGTGATAGTGAAGATGTATGCCTTATCATATGAGGCAAAAGAAAAATGTGATGAGCTTTCACACGACAAAACTAAGTTGGTTTCTATTATTTGGGAGGCTAAAGAGAAGTGGATTCACTGTAACACTTTCCTTCGTCAAGGAAAAGTCCATTTCATGTTTGGAAACAAAATACTATACCTTCCGAAGTTCATGCTGTTAGGTATATATTGTTGTTACTATGACTATTGAAAAGTATATATTCATATAATCGCTAGGTAATAAATTGCAATTATCAACCCTGATATAGTTGTGACTTTATATATATATTTATCAAGAGTTGTGACTTTATATTTGATACATAACAATAATGTTTTTTTAGTCATATGAATACCATTTCATTACAACATGACAATATATTATTACAACAAACCCATAAATAAAAAGATAAATATTCCATCTGTCCTATATTATATATAAGATAATATGAGGAATTTTTCTTATTTCATAATATAAGACAACATATAGTAATTTTTCATTTTTACTCCTCATTTATTATATTATTACTATTGTAATTTGTGCTATATTTAATGAAAGTAATGGAATTAATAGGGGTAAAACTATAAATTTTGGTTTTTTTTAAGAAATTTAATAATATAATAAATATTTTTTAATATACATAAAATTTCATTGCCTTATAATATGGGATGAAGGGAGTAATATAGGAACACAAAGAATCACATAAAATGTTAGCTAATTCCTTCATGAACGTCAAAATACTGCGGCACCTTACAAAAATCCAAGGCAATTAAGCGTGTAAGAGGGATAGCGGCGCAAGTGCCCCTCTAGGATCCAACACTATGACATTTATTGCATTCCAGATCCATAATTTTATTCCTTTAACAGTCACCCATGAGAGTTATATATTCTATATAAAGGCTTGCACTTGTGAAAAAATCGTTGAAATTAAAATACCCTCTTTGGTTTTAAATATAAGAAAATTAGAAGTGAAGTTTTGGTTCAAAATATAATAGAAAAAATATATATTCCTATAGCAATAAATAAAGTATTCCAAAAATACCCCTCAACTATTATGATTTTCAATGAGCATTAATTAATCTAATATAAAGAAAAAAAACTAATAATTGAGGGTAATTTTGAAAACAAGTATATTCAACTATAAATTAAATGAGTTCAACTAACTTCATTGGTATATGTAAAATAGTTTTTTTTTTCTCTTATATTTGAGATTGGAGGGAGTAATTGGTGGACAATCAGACGCTAACATTCACTTTCACATTCTAAAGTGCAAATAACAATTTGTTATCAGTTATCCAAATAGTGTGATTTGTCCAACCATCATCCTCCTTCACATCATGATCAATTGATGCTAACTCACCCCCAACCTAAAGCAATGCACATTAATAATCCTATTGTGCTCTCACATAGAGGAGAAAACCGTTCTCACTAAGGAGAGAAAAATGTTCCAAATGGTTATTATGGAAAACGTTAGACATTCCTGGGTTTTGTAATCTCTCTTCATTTTCGGATACATAAAAATGTTGAAGAATGGTTAATCCAACTCCACCACTCAGTGTCTTGTAATCTCTCTTGATTTCAAGCAGAGAGAATATTGACTCTCAATTTATAGTAGAAATTTTCATTATCAGTATGGAATTTAGAAGACGCAATAGACTTAGACTTTGTATATTTTATGGTTGTCTCCATCAAGTTACATCTTCCAGCAACACATTTACTAGATCTCAAGGTATATGTCAAAAATTGCTAATTCTTCTATATCGTTAGTTCTGAATTTAATTACGGAACCCAAAAGTTCGACATTAAATACACTTTTTTTCCTGAAAAAAAAAATTGCAGCCACCCTACCCAACACGAGCTAAAAACACTAAATTTAAATTATGGATTTTTATTTTTAATTAAAATTCACTACTCAGATTTCTTAAAAATACCAAATTCTTAATTAAATACCTCAAATTTATTAATTATTTGTTGTATATTAAAATCTTAATATACAAATTTTGAACATATATTTATATATATTTAATTATGTGTTCAACCATAATTTATCTGCACTCAAACTTTTGAACTACGATTTCTAATAAGCATTTCTCTAATCAATAATTACAATTTCGCTATCTTGCATCTGTATTCAAAACCAAAACCTAATAAACATTTCTTTCCGCCCAACCTAATTGCACAATGCAACACGTAATTAATTGAATATCTTATCCTTTCGGATTATTTTGATGAAAACTACCTTCGAAACAAAAAATGAATCTTATTATGCCACGAATGGCTAAAATAAATAGTCATTAATATAATTAATGATCATATTTATGGGAATTACGTGTCAAAGTTTAGTTTCTTCAATTGAAGGGGTTTCCTGGGGTGGAAAGGTTTAAAACTTGTTATTTACACTAATTGTTATCACCGTAATCTGCAAATCCTTGATGTGCATCCATCAAGATTTTGTGAAGAGTGAAAAAGAAGCTACGCACAATTATTGTAAGTATGCATGATATGTCCTATTATTATTAATTTTTAATGACAATATATTTTTCTTATATTATACCACCTAGTATTGAAAAGTCACTTGGAACTTCAATTAATCTGAATGGAACAAGGTATGATTACAAAGGCGGCAAAGCTCCTTCAACTAATAATATATATGTAAGTCATTATATATATTTTGTAACTCTTTTCTTACTAATTAATTTCTACCAACTTTTTTAATGTGAATTAATGTATTTATCCATACTTTTGTTTTGTTAGACACTGTTTTGTTTTGTAAGAGGAAAAAAAGTTTTTCTTTCTTACTTGAAAATCGAAATATATAATATTTATTATATTATTACTGTGATTATTTAATAATAATAATAATAATAGTTCTTTCTTATTATTTTTTAAATAAAATACAAAAGAAAAATGTTATACATATAAAATAATATATATAGCCCCAGTTAAAAAATAAATAAAAAACTCTTAAAATAAATGAAAAGTCAGATGGGTAATGTACAGTTCAAATAGATTCCCTTGAAAAAACATTGCAGGACAATGCACGTGTATCTAAGAGAGAGAAAGGGAACGAGAGGGACTGTGCGAAGAGTTGAATCAGTGGACTCCTATACCTTAAGAAGACGGAAAGGAGAAAAACAATTTTCCCAAGAAACAAACATTCCCTTCATAAGCGTTTAATCACAGAAAAAGATATATACAAGTTGACCAAACTACATACCCTCCTTCTCCCAACCCAACCCTGCTTCCTCAATCAATCACTTTGTTCTTCTGTGTTCTTTTTCACTGTTTCTCTCTCAATTAAGCAAGAAGAAGACGAAGACGAAGACCAATTAGCTTCTACGAATTCATATTTCAAATCATCCAAAGCTTATTATTTGGTAATATGGAAGGAGAGAGAGGTGTTCCGACTTATGAACTTCAAGTTTCGTTCTCAAACCCTCACCCTCAAGCCATCCACGAAATGGGTTTTGTCCAATTCGAAGAGAATCAAGTCCTCAGCTTCCTCGCTCCCTCTGCTCAATCTCAATCTTCTTCGCTCTCTCAACCGCCAAGCGGCAGCAGCACCACCGCTGCAGCATCGGCCGCCAACGGAGGAGGAGCCGCAGCAGCCGGAGTTGCAACTTCCGTCGGGTTCAGCCATAGTGACCTGGTTACTACCAGAACTCCTTGGAACAACGACCAGGTTTTTTATTTCTGATTATTGTCAGCAAAATCCACATCAATATTATAAAGTTACGAAGTCCCTATTCTTTATACGAGATATTTGTTGAATACAGGATTTTAGGGTAATTTTATTTTTGAATTTTCTGATGTATGTGTTTGGTACTACGAACTTTTTAGGTGGGAACTATGGATCCCAAGGCTGTCAATGATGAAAACTGCACTGGAAATACTAGTGACGGCAACAATTCATGGTAAGATAAATATATATATTCTCTTGTTTTTCTTCTTTCTTTCTTTTTTACTGAAACATCAATCGTCTTTCGATTCTTATGCTTGTTCTCTTTCACTTTCTGTGAGAAGAAGACATGCACGTAAATAGCGATTTAGGAGCCCAAGAAGATATTCCTTTCTTCTGCGAAGAATCTGAAGGTCTCATAGCCCTTCTATGGATTATGGAAGCAGAGACCATAGAGTCTGTTTCTTTTGCTTTTTCGTACGCCAAGCTATCATTAGCTCTCGTTCTCTCTCTTAATTTCTGTCTTGGATTGTGAGAAGAACATGAGGCTGGGACTTGAAAGTCTTGATACTCATCGATTCTCGAATCCACTACCCCATCACTCTCTCTACGCATAATAATCCTCCCTCATAAGCACCTGCATCCTCCTGCTATTTCACTTTTTCATTTTTGTTTCTCACACGCGTCCGCACATAGATACATGTATGCGCTATGGTTGGTTGGGTCAAATGAAAAGAATTTTCGATATTTTTAAAGTAATATCTTGGGTTTAAATCTTATAAATAAAAAAAATCACATTTAAATGTCTCTTCCATGTTTGCACTTTAGATGGTATGAATCTAGTTCAGTAGTATTGACAAATACAGGATGTTCACTAGTGCTGATCAAATTGGTGGGAGTAACATAATTATTGTTGGGACTATTTTTTTTATACGAAAATTAATCGATTAATTAAGAGTTGATGTGATATTTATTTGATGGATGATGGTAGGTGGAGGAATGCAGCATCAGAGAAAAGCAAAGTGAAGGTGAGGAGGAAGCTGAGAGAGCCAAGGTTTTGTTTCCAAACAAGAAGTGATGTGGATGTGCTTGATGATGGCTATAAATGGAGGAAGTATGGCCAAAAAGTTGTCAAGAATAGCCTTCACCCAAGGTAAATTTTAATTGTAAACTAATATTTTTTTTTTATTTTTTAGTATGTTGGTAGGGTTGTTTTCTCTCATATATAATTAGTATCAAATATAAAAAGTATAGAAAGTCATATTATTCACAAATACTGTGGATAGTAAAATTCATTTCGGACTCCATATAAATGCAGAGGGTCTAGCTGTTATAATTGATAAAAACATGGAAAAATACAGCAAAATCTTGAGTCCTATTTGGAGTTTCAAGTTAAGAAGTAGAACCATATTGCCCTCAATTCATAGTCCCTACATATGTAAAAGTGATTGTATATAGTCCATTAAAAATATATATATGAAGAGAAAATAGATAATTAGCATAAAAATTGGATGTCGGTTGTATAGACAATCATATTTTCTTGTATCACTCATACATTTTCTCTATCTAACATGCATGAATGTTCAATATGGAGAATCTAATTTGGTATTGCCTCCAAGAACAGGAGAAATTGAATTTAGTATAATTAATATCCTTGTTAATTATACAAGTTATTGTTAATTACTTTTACGTAACTTCTATGTTTGTTTTCTGGATTTCAAGGGTTTGTTTTCCAGTTCAAATTAGTCATGTTACTATATATCAAATACCCTTAGGACTTTGCCAATGAACCACTTGTTAATGAGCTAAAATGATTTAAGCAAACTTTCTTACTATATTGTTAAAAGCAAGGAAACTGTAAACTAAGGTATAAAGAATTCGGGAAAATGAGGCTACCAAAAGGATTCCGAAAATGAAGAAATCACTGTTTAGGTAATTATCCGAATATTTTTTTGGTTTAAATTTTCTACTTTTGGTGTATCACAGTGTCTCCATCAAATTATTACTAAAAGAACTATTGAGTAATATAGCTACATCATAGGCATTATACCCGGGGAATTAAGGTAAAATGTCTCTTTTGGAAATAACTTATGTGTCGGTTGTGAAGAATCGAACATATATCATAGGTCATAATATTTCCAGAAATATTTTTTTAGGCTTAGTTTGAATTAAAGATTAATAAAAAACTTAGGGTCGATTTGTGCATACTTCCCTCAATAATGGGTTTTTGTACAGAAAATCTTTTAAACTTTTCAAACTTAAGAATGAACCTCTTTAAATTAAACATTAAAATTCGTGTAAATAATCCTTTTGTTATTAATTAATACATCATTTCAACAATGTAATTAATGCAACACTTTAGAAGACTTATCCACATGATCAAAAGTTTAGGGAGTTATTTTCGCATGATTCAGTGTTTAAAAGAATTATTTGCACAAAATCAAAAGTTTAGGAGGATATATATTATCTCTGACATAATTCAATAAAAATTTATGCAATTGTTTCGGTGATAAAATTTTATGCAAGTTAACTTAAGACTTAATACACTTAGAGAGAGAAAGAGAGAGAATCTCCAGCGTACTGACTGATACTGTTGAAGAGAAGGTTGATGGAATAGAATGAGCTAGCATTGGTTTTGTATATGATTAGTTTTCAGATAAATTATTGATAGAGAAAACAATAGAGAAAAATATAAATGTGAATATTTTTGGTATATTATAGTAATAATTAGAGTTTTGACAATAGGATACATTATAGGGACCCCTACATAGTCCTCAATTTCAATGACAAACTCCTTCCACACAATTCACATCTTCCTCTGAAAAAAGCTGCACTTTCGCATAAAGTTTTCCATATAACTCAAGTATTTGTGAGGCAAAAAAAAAAAAAACAACTCAAGTATTTATATTTACTAAAGTTTCTTCTCTTCAAATTTGTGCACATGGAAATAATTAATTACGTTTTATTTTTTTCATTTCATTTTCGTATAGACACTATATTTTAGATTTCTATTTAATCAATCTATATACAGTTTTGAATATGCCATTATTACCATGTGCTTTTGCGTTATCGCCTCTAATTAAACTGAAGTAAAATGATAAAAAGAATAATGTTTAAATTTAAAATCCATTTATTTTGTCTACAATAATTTAGAAGAGATTCAGGTGCTATATACTCCCTTCGATCTTTTTTATTAGTCACATTCTAGAAGTTTTTTATGATCCTAAATCTAAGTCATATTCTATGAGTTTTTGGAGTATTAATTACTTTATTTCCAAAATACCCTTATTTAATTATGAGAAAGAAAGTAATTTGTTTGAATTTATAATATTTATTAGAGGGTAAAGATGAATCATACATTAATTTGAAGATAATTTTAATAATGCAACAAATTTTTTTTGATTTCGATTATTTATTTAAAAATGATTTACATTAAAGATTAGAGGGAGTAATAAGGAAAAAAATTAATATATTGATGAGTGGATGGAATACTTTTAAGCAATAAATTAACTTAAATCTAGCAGTTACATATTGAAGGTCTAAATAGACCTATTAAAAACAGTAATGAGATTTTTCTAAAAATATCTCAAAATTGGTAGGGAGTGGAGAATTTAGACTTTGATTAGTATTATCATTATTATTTAGTGAAAGACTTTGATTATTTTACGACAAGTCCGCTTTGGTTGTATTTCAAGTTAATGACATAAATAAATATTATATAGATAGTTTACTTTTATTAGTCGGAAAATATATATAGATAGTTTTTTAGTGGACTATAACTTTAAGTAATAAGAGACAAGAAGATAAAATTGGAAGCCAATCTTACTCTCTTAAGTTTGAATTAAAGTGATACAAAAAATTTGTAGAACATGATGACATGATTCTCCGAAGAAGATCAAAATAAAATTTGTTCAGTAAACAGCACAAAATTATAAAATTTCTCATAGATCGAGTTCAATTTATCAAACATAAAAAATGTGTAACGAGTCTTTTATTTATCTTACCCACTAACTAACTATAGATTCCTGCTAACTTGCATGTGATGTAATGTATTAGATATAGTTATTTCATTAGAATGCTATAAATAATCTTCATTAATAAGCAAATATCATTTAATTTAATTCAATGAAGAAGCTTAAATAATAATATATGAATTAAATTGGAAACAATATTTTTAAAGGTTTTGAAAGAAGAGTTTTACCTAAACATTATTTTCAGCAAATGCACTGTTATATGCTAATTAACATGCCAATTATTTTCAATAAAAGCACTATATAATTAAAAAAAAGTAAAGAATCGACAAATAGTTAGTGTATTTATATGCAGACCCAACTTTTATTTTGGTAAGAAACTAATAAATGAAAAATAAGAATGGAGAAATATTTCATATATATATATAATATACATGCAAAAAAATGTTTATATTGTCCACAGAATAACGTGTTTGTTTTGGCTGTCTATTTGCATGTAGTTACATCAATTTTAATTTTATTTAATAATTAATAAATATTTTTATAAAAGAAAGGACATGCTTGAAGGAATAAATATTACATAATTGGAATGGGGTAGAAAACTCATACTGAATTTTGCATCAAATAGTTCTCCTAGGCGTGGTTCAAGTTAGGATTCTAGCATAAATCTTGGTAATTAATATATTGGATGGGATTGAAAAATATTTTAGATGTTATTTTGATCCAGAAAGTACAAAAAAACAGAGCACGGAAAAAATAATTCAAATTTTGCTATTGGGAATAAAAATTTGATAAAAGAAAATTAGCATAGAAAGTATTGTACCAAACAGAATTTTGTCGTTGTTTTCAGTTTGAGAAGAAGCACTTCTTTAAAAAGAAGGCACCAAATAGGTCAGTTGTTTAAAACACTAAGAACTGAGAACACCTTGTTTAAAAGGATGACCTAAGATTAAAAGTAGGTTAAATTGAGCATAACCTACCTAAATTTTAGTTTTTGTATAAATAACCTTACTGAATTCTAAGTTCATGTAGATTACTCTCATATGCTTAATTTGTCTATCATTTCAATAACAGAAACGTGACATTTCAGAGGGTTTATTTGCAGAAAATCATAAGTTTAGGGGGTTATTTATATACAATTTAGAGTTTAAGAGGGTTATTTACCAAAGAAAGAAAGAAAGAAAGAAAGAAAGAAAAAGTTTAATGGAATATATATAGTCACTTAAGTATCAGTGAAATTACAAGCTAAGTAACAATACAGAGATTATTTGGATACATCTAAAAGTTTGAAGGGGTTTATTGAAAAATTTTAAATAATAGGGAAGTAATTAGTTGCACATAACTCAAAAGTTAGGAGATTTTTCTTCAATATATATAGCCTCAAAAACATATGTATACTAAATCAAAAGTGAAATATTAGTATGAGGAAAACTAAAGTTACCTAAACAAAGTGAGACATAATAATTAAGATATAGAAAAATCATGCAAGTTCTTGGCCATATCTCCTTAATACAACAGATGCGTGCATGTAAAGGAAAAAACTGATTAGGTTGAATGAGAATAAATTGTAACACACATATATAACACCAATGTAAACTTGTCAAAGTGGCATATCCATTAAATCCTAAATGGGTTCAGATGTAAACAATCATTACAAGTTTGCACTTAAAGGTATGTACTTAGTTAGATAAGTGCAATATTAGCTAGGAAGATAGAAAAGTTATTGGATTAATAATTAATGCCTTTAGAAACTGCCATTCATTATATATGGGATTCTTATAAGTGGCCAAAAAATTATGATTGAACCTGAATGAGACTATAAAATACACTTATTTTATAACAGCCCATTGTCTCCAAACTAATTATTAATTATATTAGTGAAACTTAGAGTTGGGGAATTTAACATCTAAGGAGCAAGATTTTAAAAATTGTGTTTTGAGATCTTATAAGTTGTAATGACTTAAAAAAAAAAAAGCTACTATGAGATTTTAGAAGATTTTTTTTAGCCACTGGTTAGATTTAGTATTAAGTTTTAAGCACATTATTATCAAAATTATTTAAAATTATAATTATGATTGTCCTAATACCTGATAATAGTTTTTGTAAAATTTTATAGTAATTTTTTGTTTTTAAAACTAATTATTGTTTCTATGATAATTTAATCTAGATTTTTAAGATAAGAGTCTTCAGGGTAACTTTTCCATAAAAAAGTGACTACCCAAGTTGTGACGTGTTTTTATTTATTTATTTACCTGGGGTATGAAAATGCTTAGAATTTGAGAGTGTGAAAGGCGAAAGTTATTTCTGTTTTTTGTTGTATTAAAGCCTACACATGACAAAGAGTTGGGGAATTATTAATTATATTAGTGAAACTTAGAGTTGAGGAATTAAATTCTACTCTACTTCTTAATTAATCACCTTGAAATCAATCTCCTAGGTTTTACAGGTATACCTATATGCATGCCAAGAGAATATTTATGAGAGAGCATGACCATTGCAACTTAATTTTATTGTCTTTTTTTTTTATTAATTGAAATCTAGCATCTATCATTGCATGTACTTATTGATTGCTTCTACGCACACAACTGAGATGAAGTGTAAAATGTTAAAAACCAATTGAAATGGGAATAAATGGATCCTCTGCAACAAAACTTCAATTTCAAATAGAATGTTATTTCTGTTTTTCGTTGTATTAAAACAATCTTCATTAGCCAAATGCTAATTAGAAACTAACAAAAAAAAGGAAACATACTTTTCTTAGAGTAATTGTGGTTTGACTAAACTGAAATTTTAATATTGCTTGCTACTTTTGTCATGAAAATCAAGATTGAAAATTGATAAGCATCAGATTGTGTTCCATGATAATATTATTTTAATTTGTTGCAGAAACGCCAATATTTAATCATGGAAGGATGTTCATATTGTTGTTTTTGTTTTCTGTTTTGTTTTTTTCTTTATAAATTGGATATCTTACATTCATGTATTAATAGATTCTGGGAAAGAAAACATAAGAGAATGGGACCCTATATAAGGTCTAAATGTGCCATATATATTTGGTATTGTAGATATAGTGGATCTGATCCAACTGTTTTAAGTCATTTACATGTGCCTAAAATGTCAAAGACCACTATTTATTTTTGTTAATCTTTTCTTAATTATCTTAAGTTCATTATTGGGATTCTTTTCACATTTTTATTCATTATTCTGACTTTAGAGCATCTTCTTTTGGGGATATAACAGAAGCTACTACCGTTGCACCCATAGCAACTGCAGAGTGAAGAAGAGGGTTGAACGACTGTCAGAGGATTGTCGTATGGTGATAACCACTTATGAGGGAAGACACAACCACTCTCCCTGTGACGACTCAAATTCATCTGAACATGAATGCTTCACCTCTTTCTGATAGGTAAGCCAATTAGAGAGCAACAAAAAGAGAAAAAAAAGAAAGGAAGAATAACAAAGCAAAAACGAATTGTCGTTTCATTGATAGCGTGTATTAGCTTAATTATCGTGACAATATCTTTCATCATAGGCCATAGCTAGCTATTTGAGGGATGGCCATGTACGTTATATTGCCAATCGAGTTCAGTCTTCTTTAAAGGTGTACTCTTATGTGATTTGTTAGAAAGGACTTTGCATGTGTATATGTTAATATATAACACGTTTCTTATATTCTTGTCATTGTATACATCCAAATTTGGCTCTTTAATTCCAAAACGACAATTATTGTACTGAGGGTATGTCTCTCTCTATCTATTTATCTATGTACACACACGTTATAAGTGCTTGTGCGCTTATGGAGCTTCAAATATTAAGGAGACCTTCATCCAGCCTTATTGGCAGGACTGTTGTGAGGAAATTAATGTGGACTCGACCAACTTAGGTTGGTATAAGTGGTAGAAACTGTTATTTCATAAGTAAGTGGAACATGGTACTTAGCCTGAATCTTTAAAGCATTACATTTATGAATATTTCCATTTTTGTATTCTCCATTCTTGTTAATTTAATTTAATATGAGATTTCTCATTCTTTACTCTTATTCAGCATATACAAACATATATGATCTCTCATTATCACCAAAAATAAGCGATGTTGGTGCCTAATATTGTTGGCTATTAATAAAAAAAAGGACAATAAAAATGAGGTGGAGAAATCATAATGGGCTTTATGAGAGGTTATGAATAAAACTACCAACTAAGACTTAAGATTTATTAGCGGTTAAAATATAACCACCAACATAACTTTTACATTTTTCTTGATTGCTTTCTTTGGTGCTTACAAATATAACTACCAACAAAGGTAGCTTTTGTGATCGTTTGTTAAAGGAATCACCAACACAGAGGTGTTTTATAATTAGAGTTCAATGAAACCACTCGCCAAAAAAAGAAAAAGGAGTTCAATAAAACCAAAGCACACTCACACTTCCTCTCTACATAGTAGAACCCCTAATTCGGGTATATGAAATTCAAATTTTTGAACGTTGCTTTTGTTCCCATTTCCGCTTCATGATCAGTTTTAGAATTGAGAGTGCTTCAACTATGTAACACCCTACCTTTAGACACCTCGAGACTTGACCAAAATCTTCAAAATCCAACCAAACAAAACCCAAAAGACTCAAAACAACTTCATAAAACTTCAGAACAGCAGAAATGAACTAAACAAAACCAAAAATTTGGCTAGGACTGTGGCCAATATAGTACCGCCACGGCTTCGGCCTCCCTTGTTTTTCACTCTCTATTGGCCTCTCCTGCATTGTGGCTTTATACCTAGCGTCGCGGCACCTCATGCTGGTTTCCACACCAGCAAAAGTCTAACATCGGGACGAACTTCCAATGCGCATAACTTGATGCTCCGACCTCTGATTGACTTGATTCCAACTCCTACAAGTCAATATAGTCCCAATCTATCTATAAACACCAACTTTCACCTCAATCCAACTTCGTATGGAGATTCTGGACCCCGACACCATTTTTGCCACTTATTGACAAAAACTCACCACTAACAACCTCTCGCTTGCCACCAAAGGCAAATTGTCACTTAAAGACCATTTATGCAGGTCCAAAACCCCTAAACCAACTTGTCGAAAGAGGTTTCACCTCAAAGGAACCACTCCTCTGAAATTTGACCTCTTTGAACCCCAACTTAACAAAATGGGCTATAGGCCCTAAAACACACCAACCAGGCCAAATTCCACCTTTCATCATACATAACACCTACAATACATTTTCACATATATAACCATACATACATCCATCCATAACAATCCTTACAATGTCATACATTCAATACAAAACCTTCTATCCTACTTGGCACCAGTTACATATCCAAATTACACATAAACTATATAGACCTAGTATTCCCACATCTGCTGCTACTCCCTTGGCTTCTTAGGACTAGTGCCAGAACCGTCATCTGAAAGGTTAGTTCATGGGAGAGGGGAGTGAGACAATGTCTCAGTAACCGGGAACAACCACACACACATATAAATATATATATCTCATACGACTTATGAATGCAATGTGAAATGAAGAGAATGCATGTCTCCCTCGCACACAGCTAGAACCAAGGGCTGTTATCATAACAGGACATTTCATATCGGTAATTCCCTTCCAATAGTCGGTGAAGACTGATTCCGGGACATTACCAAGCTTACCTCCCATTAGTGCACCTGGCCAAAGGTAACACTAATGTTTGAACCGTGGCTCTCCTTCCCCTTTCCTACCACGAATTGGTAGTAATTTAGGGAAGGTGCAGTCCACTGCACGCCTTTCCCTTCCTAGCCATAAGAGGCGATTTAGCTGCAGAGATTCCATCCTTATCTTCCCTAACATATATATATATTTATATTCCATCCTTAACCTCCCTAATGTATATCATCGTATATCATATCATCATCACCACCTAATCTACCATATATCACAAGCTCACAATGTCATGTGGTGATGCTCATGTATCATCATATAATCATCATCATCATATCACAATGTCATGTATGCATCATGTCATGTCATGTCAATATCATCATTATAATCATCATAGTCATCATAATCACGATCATTAGCTGTGTGCATACCACGATATATGTAGGAAACAGTACACACAACACATCTATATCATGGTATGAAAGAAACATGCATATATATACAAATATATGTACTATCATACAATACAAACAACACAATACAAACAAACACCCGGTTACCTCAGGTTGTCAATACCACACTTACACGAGTTCCGCAAGCTTTCTTGAACGCCAATCCCATGACTAACCTTCTCCGAGTAATCAAACAGCCTTACAATACCATAATACCTTAATTAACATCACATACTAAACATCCAAACATCACAATTCAAGCACTTTAACCTAACCCAAGGTTCTAACACCCCCTTTCATGCATTATTAAGCTCTTATGAACCATTCAAACACTACTCGACCACATACACTTTGGATTCCCAAGAGCTATAACTGAAAATAACCTAGGGTTAAGCTTAAATCATGCATAAACCCTTCAAAACTCACGTCCAAGCAACAAGAACACTAAAACACACTTCCTTAACCTCATGTCATCCATTTCAATTGGTGGATTTTAGCTAGAACCGAAGATCCAAACTTATAACCAAAAAACCCCAAATTTCAACCGAAGAAAATGGAGAGGGAGGAGTAGAAATCACTTACCAACTTGAATACAAGCTTCCAAGGTCCAAAAATCACTCCTAAACCGGAAATCTCGAACCCTAGCAGAGCTCCTCGTTTCTTCTCCATCGCTCACTTTGTTTCTTTCATTCCTGTTCGTCTGAAATGATTCCAATTTAAACAAGATTCTCGATTCTCGCCACGGCCTCAGCACACCTCACCGCGGTTTCACCAGTTTTCAGCAGGAAAAAGTCACTGGACACTCTCTCGCCGCGACGGCCCTATTTCTCGCTATGGGGTGGAGCTCTTTCAGACTCCACTTGAACCTTCCTCTGCCCTATTTTCCCCTGGTCCTGCACACCATGCCAAAACAAAGTCTTGAGGAGTGTTCCAAACTACCAGCTCCCCCCTTGTTAATTGCTCTCTCTATCCCTATTTTCATCATATCCTCTACTCTATTCTTCATGCATTGCAGTAACCAAAGCTTTGCTCTAATCTCCTTCCTCATAATTTTTTATTTTATGGGTGTTCTTTGTTCCCGGTCTCTTCCTTCTTTAGAAAGTGAAGAGTTTATGCTTTCTTCCCTAATTACTTATTCTCAAGAGTTGGGTTCTATTCTTCATGGATAGCAGCATCCAAATCTCTACTCTACTATCATCCTTCCCATTTGCAAATTCACAGGCATCCCTCGTTCCCTCTCTTCCTCCTTAAAAAACCTAAGAGTGTGGACTTGCTTTTTTCATGTTAGCTAGCTTCTTATTTAATTAAGATTTGAATTTCCCTATGCTTTGTGTAGTGTAACATCCTATATTTGAAAGACCCACACCTAAGGGCTAAGATATTACACCCACCAAGAACAAGGCCAAAATCACAAGAAATCAGAAGGCAAAGGTGTCACTGCTGTGAGGGATGCTTATGAATGAACAAAGAAAAATATAAGTATGCATAGCGCTGTAGCTTGAGTTATGGCATCACGACACAACTTGCTGATAACTTATCAGTAATTTTATGAATAATTCAATCTAATTTCTCATATGCATATCTTTCTATTTGGACCTTCGATTGGTGTGATTCCAACACTTACAAGTTACTCTATACCTTCTCTAACTATTGACACCAACCTTGCTTCAAAATTCCTCCATATGGAGATTTTGGTCACTCATAGCCGAAATGGTCACTTTTATACCAAAACTTAACATTAACATTACCCAAATACAAACCATTGACCTTTTGGTTGCCTAACCTTTCCTAATGGGACACAAATAGTACACGGACATTGTTTAAGGAGCTGACACCTTGGGAAAACCAGTCCCTTAGCTAGGTTTTGACCCCCTTGATGCAATAATCTTTATATACTGTCTTGGACTCAGCCTTGAGCTAATGAGAAGTTGCCTTGTATTTGGTGCAGCACTGGAGGAGTCAAGATCAGAAGAAGAACCAAAACGAGCTAAGTTGGAGAAAAGAGCTAGAAGCCTCTAGTGTCGTGGCAAGACACTTGTGAGAAATTAAAAAATTTTCATGAAATTTGTTTAAATTAGAATGAGTCTCAGTCTAGTGAAGGAGAAGAAAATGAAGAGAAAAGGAGGAGCTCTGCTAGGGTTCGAGATTTTCGGTTCTTAGGATCAATTTCTGACCTTGGGAAGTATCAGTCTTGGTTGGTAAGTGATCCCTAGCCCTTCCTTCTCTCTTTTCCATCTGTTTTGGAGATGAAATCTGTAACATCTTACTCCTAAACACCTTCTCACTTGACTAAAAACTTAAAAAACCAACCAAACACAGCCTGAACATCTTACTTTTTTACTTTCCAAATGTCAAGTAGCGGAAGAGAAGTCAAAGGACACCAGAAACTAGGTTGGGGCCACGATGCTACAGTACCACCATGGCCCCAGAGCCCTCTGGTTCACTTATGCCGCGGTGCCCCTTGTTGGTTTTAACCAGCAAATTTCTAAAGTTTCAGGGCTAGCTTCCGATGTGCATAACTTTATGCTCCGACCTCCGACTGACCTGATTCCAACTCCTACAAGTCAATCTTATCCCAATCTAACCATTGACACTGATTTCATCTCAATCCGTCTCCGTATGGAGATTTTGGACATCCAACACCGTTTTGGCCACTTTTGACCAAAACTCATAACTTACAACTCTCATTTGCCACTAAAGGCAACCTAATCGTTCGGGACCATTCATACAGGTTGTAAACCACTTAACTAACTTATCTAAAGAGATTTCACCTCAAAAGAACCACTCCTCTGAGATTTAACCCCCTTAAACCCCAAACTGACAAAATAGGCTATAAGCCAAAAACACACTAACAAGGCTCAATTCCACCTTTGGGCTCACAAACACTACCATACTGACACTTCAACATCAAAAACCACACATGCATCACAATACAACATAAAACCACATCCATATCATACCAACATCATTACAAACATCAGGATCTTCATATCCAATACAATACACAATCCTACTTAGCATAATATACATAGACATTACACATATACACTACGTAAACTTGGTTTTTCCACGTCTGACATGCTACTCCCTTGCTTTCTCCAGACTAGTGCTAGAAACTTCACCTAAAATGTTATTTCATGGGAAAGGGCTGTGAAACAAAGTCTCAGTAATTGGGAATAACCACACATAATATATATAGACCCACACAATCATGCACATGGTGCAATGTAATGCTAATGAATGGTATGCTTGTTCTCCCGCATACATGGCTAGAACCATGAGCTGTCGTCATCATAAGACATTTTAATAGATGATTCCCTTCCAACAGTCGATGAAGATTGATTTCGAGACATCACCAAGCTCACCTTACCTTAATGCAACCCAGCTAATTGTTATACTAGAGCTTAGACCGTAATCCTCCTTCCCCTGGACCACTGCGAATTGGTGGTGATTTAGTGATGGTGCATCCCTAAATCCATTGCCACTTAGCTCTCCCAATGAGAGAATTTAGTGACAGGGATATTTCATCATATCATCCTATCCTCTGCCGCCTAACTTTCCAAAGGAGAGGATTTAGCAATAGGGATCTTTATCATATCATCATCTCATATCATATCATCATCACCTCATCACTAATATCTCACTATGCAATCAAATGATGATGATACCAATGTCATGCCAACATGCCTCAAACACACATATATATCATCATCATAACATCATATGGACATGCTAGCATGCAATGGTATATGGATACTACACATGATACATACACAACATGTACAATCATCATATATCAACTAGCCATGTGCATACTATGATATGCAGAAAACCATACACATACACAATCAATATTGTGGTATGAAAAGGAACATGCATACATATATATACTGTCATATCTCACTATACAATATTAACCATACAGACAATACAAGCACCTGGTCACCTCAATTGTCGCTACCATGTGCACACAAGTTCTACAAGCTTTCTTGAATGTCATTCCCATGTGACTTGACTTCTCTGATCAACCAAATAACCTTCACAATATCACAAAATCCTTAACTAACATATAGTCCAAATATCAAAATTCCGCAATTCAATTGCTTAGCTCTAACCCAAGGTTCCAACACTATTTCCATCCATCATTAAGCTCCTAGAGACCATTTAAATATAATTCAATTCCATACATTTCAGATTCCCAATTGCCTCAACCAAAAATAACCTAGGGTTAACCTTAAACCATACATACTCCCTTCAAAACCCATACCTAATGATCATAAACACCCAATCACACTCCATTAACCCCATTTCATCTATTTTGATAGATGGATCTTGGCCTAACACTAAAAACCCAACATATCACCCAAAAACCTAACTTAAAACTGAAGAAAAATAGAGGGAAAGGAGTAGGGATTACTTACCAACATGAATCCAAGCTCCTGGGATTCAAAAATCACTCCCAATGGCCAAAAACTTTGAACCCTAGCATTGCTTCTCCATCGCTCCCTCCATTTCTTTCTTTTCTATCTAACTGAAATGTTCTCGATTTATACAAAATTTTTAATTCTTGTCACGACCTTAGAAAAGCCCACCACGGCACCGTTGCTTTTAGCCAAAAACATATTTTAATATGTAGCTCACTAGCCATGGCAGCCTTGCTCCTCACCTCGGAGTAAAGGTTTTTTTGCCACTACTTGAATCTTTCCCCCCTATCCTAATCCTTCCATTTTGCACACAACACCAATTATACTTGGTTAGCCAGAGACCAAGTTAGGGATAATGTAATGAGGGTTGTTAGAAAATCCATGGAGTTATGGATAAGTTCGATTCAGTAGAGGTTTTCACCTATTAAAATGATTAGAAGTGAGTTACTGATGTATTGTTTGGTGTCATTTAGGTTTAGGTATGAGTTTTGGATGGTTTATGATTGGTTTATGTTGAACCCTAGCTTGGTAATGGTTGAGGGAGCTTGAAATTCAAAATGTATATAGATATTTATGATTTATATGTTTGGAGCTTCTTGATGGATGATTATACTATTAGGTTCATGTGTTAAGTTTGGATAGTTGACTATTGAGTTTTGGTTTATGTGGGTATTATGTTAATTGGAGATACTATGATAATGCAGTGCTGACTTTGTTGAGTGGATGGGTTTGATTCATTGTTGGTACTCTGATGGCCTGCTAATCTCCTCTGTGCGTGTGTTGTGTGTAGGCAATTTGAGGTAAATGGGGTGTATGTTTAGTACATTGTATGTTTCCTATTTATATATATATATGTTTGTTCTTTTCATATCGCGATATACCCCAGGTATGGCTTGGGAGGAAACGGTAACCTCTTTCCTTATCTTTGTATGAATATGTATTGGTTGATGGCATGAGACATTGTAGCATCCCTACTTTAGATATAGCTTGTTATATGATGATGATAATGATATATATATGTATATGTGAGTATTGGACTTGATAACATGATAACATAATCACATATGAGCATGAGTATATTGACGGTTTTGGATGATGATGATGAAAAATACCATGTGGTATACCATACCACTAGTGGCCAACTGGTGAGGTGGATGATTATATATCGCTGCCACTAAATCTTCTCCTATGGCCAGGAGAGCCAGGTGGCAGTGGATTTGGGGATGCACCTTCTCTAAATCACCACTAATATGGGTGGTCTAAGGGAAGGAGAATCATGGTCTAATACTTGTATGGCCTTTAGCCGGGTCATACTAGCGTACGGAGAGCTTAGTAATGTCAAAGAATCAATCTTCATAGTTTGTTGGAAGGGAATCACTTATTAGGTGTACCTTGTGATGGTGACTAGCCCGTAGTTCTAGCCATGTACAGATGGGGACATTCATTGCATTGCATAACATTGCTTACTTGTACTAATATGTATGTGTATATTGTTGTTGTGTGTTCCTTGATTACTGGGACTCTCCTTGTGGTAAACATTGCAGGTGAAGACTCTAGTACTAGTTAGAAGAAGACAAAAAAGTCTTAGTTCACTTGTTGCACAAGGGTATTCTTGTAGTTAGTAGTTTTTGTACCTAGTTTATGTAACGTATTGTGCCAAGTAGTTCATTGTTATGTATGTTGCCTATACACTGCTACAAGGAAGACTTTCAAGGACAGTTGAAATGGACTTTCAAGGACGGTTCTCATGTAGTGGTAGAAGTGACAGTGATAGAAAGTATGACTTTCCATAACAATTCTACAACCATCCTTGAAAGTGGCAATTTTTTTAAAAAAAATGCAATTATAGTTACCTATAAAATATCAATACATATACATATATTAAATAGTTCAGCCCTAAAACTAAACTTTTAGTATACAAGTGCTATAGCAAGTATGGTTCTCACATGAACAAACTAAAGCACAATAGTTTCAAAGTATCATATTCTAATACAATAACTACTTATACATTTATTCACTCAAATACATCAAGGTTAATATAATCATTCTTAACTATGATTCTATAAATAGAGTGTCACGATCCAAATTTCATGCTGTGACCAGCGCACAAGTTAAGCCGGTATAACCTAACTTAACTTGGGAAGCCTAAAAAGTACCTAACCCTGTTGATGGGGAAAAGAGGATGATGCCTCTTAATTTTATTAATTGCCCTCACTTAAAATGGAGGAGGAATACCGTGTTTATGTCAAGACTCTTACAATCACAATTAGACACAAAATAAGACTTAAGACCTTGTTACATAATTATTAAGACCGATAACCTATGACCTTGAATCATCCTTGAAGACTTGGTCAATGAGCGCAAAGGAAGAATGCCTATAAAATATTTACCTAAGCAAGGAATTATACCTGTACAAACTCAATCACAAACAAGATGCAATAGACACACTAAAAGATAATTATATAAATTTCACCAACACCGAAACATTTTGGACAAGAAAAAATAAAAACGCTAAACTTAATAAGAGAAAATTAACTGATAAATTAGAGCAAGATAAATATAGCTATTTATAATTGGAAGTACAAATTTAGTTGCATATAGTTCTCCAAACAAAGCTATATCACAACATCCTTGAATACTAGCTTAACTAATTTGGAAAAAAAATTAAGAAATAGGACCTTGCTCTATGTCCTTAACACAACCAGAAGTTATCTTACAACTAGAAGTAGATTGAGTAGTAATCACTTACCACAAAGCAAGTGACCCTTCCTTTCAAAATATGCAACTCCCTGATTCCAACTTATTCTCATGGGTCCTATCTTATATAATCCTAAAACATACATTTAATTTCCTTCCACCAATGACTATAATAATTCATCCACCACCTGTCACTTTTGATATATATATAAGGACAAAGGATTTTACTGTGTCAATAAGCAATAACCTTATGTAGTATCCATATCATGAGCTACTAAAACAGAAAAGTCAACATCAATTAATTGGTATGATATATAACACACACCACAAACATGTAATACAATGAACATAATCACCTGAACATAACTCACAACGAGTTTAATGAATTTAAAACAAGAAGGCCACTTATATATATATCCAAACATCATCCGAACAAACTTGTGCTTGTTACCAAAATTTATAGACCCAAGATTTGTTTGGTGCTCGAACTTGGACACATTCCTCCAATCAAAAATAGCCCAGCAAAATCATTAATCCAACATGAAAAAACATCACCCATTGTCACAAGACTTTTGTTCACATGTGGGCTTCAATTCTTGATGGATTCAATTAAGGGTTGATAATTTATAACAATGCCTACATGGGACTTAACCTTCATAAAGTAAAGAAAATGATAACAAAATATTGCATAAGATTGTATGAAGTGCTAGATGCAACAAACTGTGAGAACACTAGCACCCTTTTTTATTAGGAAGTTCCGGATTGATTAAGATAACAAAGTAATATAAAGAAGTTCTTGATCCAAGCCTTGGTACTATTAGTTAAAAGAAAGAAGCATGCATCAATATGCCAACCATAAGCACAAATTCGATATAAAAGAAATCTGAGAGACCTTAGTTTGTGTCTAGCATCCCATATAAAGTTTTTCTAAAATGCATATGAAAACTTTAAAGAGAAGAAGAAAGGTAAGATTATAACTAAAAAGATAAGAATTATTCTATTTGGATCCATCAACACAAACAATAAACATGAGAAAAGACAGTAAAATGTATTAATGGAAAATCCAATTTCTTCCCAGTAATAGCATTACATAAGATCAATTTCACTTGATGTGTGACACAAAATAGAGTATGGAAATTAGCATATATAAAATTCAAAAGATATTTTGCTAATATAAAGTACATCATAAAATAAGATCAGATCTAGCATGTATGCTGGTTATATTACATGATAGCTTTAGAATATCCAATTGTACATTAGGATAAAAACATAACGTGGAATTTCATAATAAGGTAAAATCACTTCAGCCTAAAACGAGAACATAAGAATAAAAGCTAGATATAAAATAAAAGTACTACATTTTTCATTGCACACATTAATCTATTTCTGAGTGAATATTAAAATGATTTATGTTAGCTTAGAAGTACATCATTCACCTATCAACTGCAAATATCAAAATGTGCATCATCTGCAAGAACTTCATCCAAGCAAACCTTAAACCAAAAATTCTTAGAACACTGATGCAATCAGAGCCATCAAAACCATTCGATACATATGATCCGCTATCAATTCTAGATCCATAACATCTTTACGTATCCATCCTGCTATTTTGGTTTTCTAATTCAGACATAGAATCCAAACAGTTACGAGGATAATAAACAACAAACACAAGAAAAATTACAAAATGAAGTCAAGGAGGTTAAGCTTCCGTTCAAATGTATAAATTGAACCAAAAAATTTAACAATCATTAAAATATGAACTCTGTTTAAATCTTCTTGGAACCTTGAAATTGAGAAAAAAAATGCTTACTCTAAGTATTAGTTGAATCTTAACAAATACTACAATAAACTGGCATAAGAACAAAAAACAGAAAATGAAAGCATAGCACTTCATATTCGCAACTGTTTAAGTTGTCGAGAAAAACTATGAAACAAAGATTTTACTTCCAGATAACTAAACCAAGAACCAAAAAGGGAAGCATTCCCAAAGAATATGAAGGATGAGCACCTTGAAGTTGTGACAAATAAAGAGGAAATCAATGGCAGATGAAGCAGAAGGAGCTGCGTCATTGACTGTTGAAGAAGGAGAATTCATATTGCCGGAGTTGGTGTTAACCGATGACAGCAAGGATGAAGCAGTGACAACCGTACGCTGATAAAGCCTGGAAGTAGTGAGAGACCAAAAGTGAGCAGCAAAGGATTTGGATCCAAGTTGAGTGGAAGAAAGACAGGAAGGTACGGTGAAGATGAGCGATGTAACACCCCTTATGACTTTGTTTTGGCATGATGTATAAGATCGGAGGAAAACAAGATAGAGGAAGGTTCAAGTGGAGTCTGAAAGAGCTCTACGCCATGGCAAGAAGTAGGGCCGCCACATTGAGATCGTGTCCAGTGGTGTTGTTTTGGCTGAAATCGGTGGCATCGTGGCCAGATGTCTTGGAGCTGTGGCAAGATTTAGGATTTTTGTTTAAATCCGAATCATTTCAGATGATTGGAAAGAAAGAAATGAAGGGAGCAATGGAGAAGAACGAGGGAGCTTGGCTAGGGTTAAAGTTTTCTGGCATCTAGGAGCAATTTTCGGAGCTCAAGAGCTTGGATTCAAGTTGGTATGTGTTCTCTACTTCTCCCTCTCCATTTTTTTTGGTTGAAATTTGGGGTTTTTTTGGTTATATGTCTGGATTTCTGATTTGGGATGAAATCCACCAATTGAGATCGATGAAATGGGGTTAAGGAAGTGTGTTTTAGTGTTCTTATTGCTTGGATGTGAGTTTTGAAAGGATTATGTGTGATTTAAGCTTAACCTTATGTTGTTTTCAGTTTGGGCTCTTGAGAATCCAAAGTGTATGGGATTGTTTGGTGTTTGAATGGTTCCTAGGAGCTTAATGATACATTAAAGGGGTGTTAGAACCTTGGGTTAGGCTAAAGTGGTTGAACTATGAAATTTGGATATTTGTTATGTTACGTTAATCAAGGTATTATGGTATTGTTAAGGTTGTTTGGCTACTCGGAGAAGGCTAGTCATGGGATTGGCATTCAAGAAAGCTTGTGGAACTCGTGTGAGTGTGATATTGACAACCTGAGATAACCGAGTGTTTGTTTGTATTGTATTGTATGATAGTATGTATATTTGTGTATATATGCATGTTTCTTTCATACCACAATATTGATGTATTGTGTGTATGGTTTTCTATATATATCATGGTTTGCACACAACTAGAAGATGTTTATGATGATGATATTGACATAACATGACATGATACATACATGATATTGTGATATGATGATGATGATGATATGATGATACATGAGCATCACCACATGACATTGTGAGATTTGTGATATATGGTGGATTGAGTGGTGATGATGATATGATATATGATGATATATGTTAGGAAGGATATGGATGGGATCCCTGCAGCTAAATCACCTCCTATGGCCAGGAGGGGAAAGACGTGAAGTGGACTGTACCTTCCCTAAATCGCTGCCAATTCGTGGTGGGAAAGGGGAAGGAGATCCATGGTCCGAACATTAGTGTTACCTTTGGCTAGGTGCACTAATGGAAGGTGAGCTTGGTGATGTCCCAGAATTGGTCTTCACCGACTGTTGGAAGGGAATTAACTATACGAAATATCATGTTATGACGATAGCCCATGGTTCTAGCTTTGTGCGAGGGAGACATGCATTCCATTCATTTCACATTATGTTCATGAGTTGTATGAGATATATATATTTATATATGTGTGTGGTTGTCCCCGATTACTGTGACATTGTCTCACACCCCTGTCCCATGAACTAACCTTTCAGGTGACGGTTTTGGTACTAGTCCAGAGAAGATGCAGGAGTAGCTACGTATGTGGGATTAGTCTATATAATATTTGTAAATTGGATAATGTATCTTGTGTCAAGTAGGATAGAATGGTTTGTAATGGATGTATGGTTATGGATATGGATTGTATGGATATGTATGTGGAATGGATTGTATGTGTTATATATGATGTAAGGTGGAGTTGGGCTTTGTTGGTGTGTTTTGGGGCTTGTAGCTCGTTTGTCAAGTAGGGGTTCCAAGGGATCAAATCTTAGAGGAGTAGTTCCTTTAGGGTGAAACCTCTTTGGACAAGTTGGTTTGGGGCTTTTGGACCTGTATGATTAGTCTTTGAGTGACCATTTGCCTTTGGTGGCAATTGGAGATTGTTAGTGGTAAGTTTTAGTCAAAATGTGGTCAAAATGGTATTAGGAGTCCGTAATCTCCATACGGAGTTGGATTAAGGTGGAAGTGGTGTCTATGGATAGATTGAGACTAGATTGACTTGTAGGAGTTGGAATCAAGTCAATCGGAGGTTGGAGCATAAAGTTATGCGTGTCGAAAGTCTACCCCAGGTATTGAGTTTTGCTGGTATGGAAACCAACATGGGGCACCGCGGCTCCAGAGTCTAGGCAGTGTTGCCAGTGGAGGCCAAAGTGAATGCAAAATAGAAGAGGCCAAAGCTACGGCGGTACTATAGTTGCCGTGGCCCTAGCCCAGTTTTTGGTGTTTTTGGGGTTCGTTTCTGCTGTTCTAAAGTTGTTTTAAGATTTTTGGGTTGTGTTTGGTTGAATTTTGAAGGTTTGGTCAAGTTTGGAGGTGTCAGGAGGTAGGGTGTTATATGCAAAATTGATTTACACACCAAAACTCGGCTTCCACTACTCCTTTTATCTCGCCTCCTTTGTTCCCCCTATAAAGCCAAAGGTTCAAGCTTTAGAAGATAAAGGTCGAAGAAGAGCGTGGCCAGAGGGAGTGCAGTAGAGGCGAAAGACCATGGGTTTTCAAGTGCTGGAGAAAATGATGACGGAGATCGATGGAGGGAGTAAAGTGGATGATGGACACCGCATGGGATGGAGCTTGGATCTAAAGATCAACAACCTCAGTGTTCATCGATGACGTGATAAGGGTGTGGTGGCGAGAGTAACAAATCGAACGTGGCTTCAATGTTGTGTGGTCCTTTAGGGTTCAACAACAATACCAAATTGAAGAAGAAGCTGTGAATGTAAGTTGGGAGAGAGTGTGAGGGTGAGAGCAGAAGCAAAAATTAGTTGCAATAGGAGGAGGGAGTAAGGGTGCGAAGTTGACGACAGGGGTGAAAATATTGAACGAAAGTAATATAGGGTATAACAATGTAAGAGAAGAGAAACATAAAAAAAATTAAAGAAAAAGATAAGAGGACAGGTTCCCAATATAACCATGCTTTTAAACTCTTAGGAGAACGGTTATATGAGGAACCGTTCTCTTAAATTAAAAATTAATAAATTATTTACAAAAATGTCACCAATCAAGTTTTTAAGGACGGTTCTTCATACAACCATTTTCTAATAGTGTCTTAGAATGGATTTTTTGTACTAGTGGTAACATTGTTATCTTGGGTTTGTATACTGCTTTTGTTTCATATATTTGATGGATTAGCTGAAGAATCCATTAGGGAATCGATTGTATGTTGGCTGGGTTGGCCAGCAATGTATGTGATGTGCTTTTGGACCCTAGTATGGGTCAGTTGTGTGTATGATATGTATCTAGTTTTGTAAGCTTGTTATGTGTGTCTATCGATGGTTCAGGTAGTTGTTGGGTTAAGTGGGTATGTAACCTATAGGCTGCCAAAGGGGTCAAATTCTATAGGAATGGTTTTCTTAGGATGAGATCACCTCAAACCTAGTTCTACGGGCATTTGGGACTTGGGTCAAGCATTGGTTTGGTCAATGGTGGTTTAGTTCAGCATTTGGAGGCCCCAATGCCAAGTTTTGGTCCAAAATTGACCATTTTGGTCTTTGATGCCCAAAGTCTCCACACAGAGTTATTTTGAAGTATGGTTGGTGTCTATAGTTAGGTTGGAAGTAGAGTGACCTGTAGGAGTTGAAATCAGGTCAATCCGAGATCAGAGCATGAAGATATATAAGTTCATCAAAAAAATCAGTAAAGTGCTAATTTTGTATTAGTATCTGGCTCCACGGTGTTTGAGTCAAGGCCACGGCACCACCCTTTGTTGTCTATTTTCCTCTCCAATCCTAGAACTTTCGTTCCATGATGGTACTGTTGCAAGCCACGGCGCCATCCTCTGTCTCTCTCCTTGGTGGTCTTTGGTCTCCCTTTTGGTATGTTTTTAGATTTTTGGTTATAGGGTATTACACTTGAACCCCAATTCTACCTATCGAATGACATATCCTTTTTCCACAAAATACACGAAACTCCATAAGTGACCTTATACATTGCTTTAACTTATCAAGATACACATCATTACTGTAACACCCTACCACCAAACACCTCTAGACTTTGCCAAAACCTTTAAAAACCCAACTAAACACAATGCAAACATCTCAAAACAACTTCCCAAAACTTCAGAACAACGGAAACAAACCCAACAATATCAAAATCTGGGCTGGGGCTGCGGCCGCTACAGTACCACTGTGGCTCCAGACTTCCCCTGTCTCACCACACCATTGGACCTTGTGGCGCCATGACCTATTACTTGGCATTGCGGTGCCCCATGTTAGTTTTTTATACCAGTAAACTTTATACATTGGGGTGACCTTCTGATGTGTATAACTTTATGCTTCGACCTTTGATTGACTTGATTCCAACTCTTACAAGTCAATCTAGTCCCAATCTATTCATAGACACCAACTTCACCTCAATCCAACTCCATATAGAGATTCTAGACCCTTGACACCGTTTTGGCCACTTATTGACCAAAACTCACTACTAACAACCTCCAGTTGCCACCAAAGGCAAATGGTCACTCAAAGACCATTCATATAGGTCTAAAACCCTTAAACCAACTTGTCCAAAGAGGTTTTTTATCTCAAAGGAACCACTCCTCTAAGATTTGACCCCCTTGAACCCCAGCTTGACAAAATGGGCTACAGGCCCTAAAACACACCAACGAGGTCCAAATCCACTCTGGGCTCACAAACACCACTATACTGACTTCTCAACATCCAAAACCATGTAAACACCACAATACAATATACACAATTCCACATATATAATCATACATACATCCATCCATAACAATCCTTGCAATGTCATACATTCATTACAAAACTTCCTATCCTACTTGGCATAAGATACATATCCAAAACACATATATACTACATAGACCTAGTATTCCCACGTCTGATGCTACTCCCTCAGCTTCTCAGGGCAAGTGCCAGAACCGTCACCTGAAAGGTTAGTTCATGGGAGAGGGGTGTGAGACAATGTCTTAGTAACCGGGAACAATCACACACATACATATATATATATACATATATTCATACAATTCATGAATGCAATATGAAATGAATGGAATTCATGTCTCCCTCGCAGAGATCCCAACCTCATCCTCCCTAACATATATATTCCATCCTTATCCTCCCTAACATATATATTATTATATATCATGTCGTCATCAAATCATCACCAGCCAATTTGCCATATATCACAATCTCACAATGCCGTGTGGTGATGCTCATGTATCATCATATAATAATCATCATGATCTCAATGTCATGCTATGCATCATGCCATATCATATTAATGTCATCATCACATATGTAATCCTTATCATAATTATAATCATCGTCTAACTGTGTGTATACCACGATATGCAGAAAATAGTACATACAAACACATCAATATTATGGTATGAAAGAAACATGCATATATACACAAATATACGTACCATCATACAATATAAACAATACAATACAAACAAACACCCGATTATCTCAAGTGTCAATACCACACACGTGGATTCCACGAACTTCTCGAGTTGTGCAACACGCTTGAACCCCTCTCAGGCTACCAAACAACCTTCACCATATCACAAATCCTTAATTAACACAATATACCAATAACCAAACATCACAATTCAACCACTTTAGGCCTAACCCAAGGTTCCAACAGCCTTTTCATGCATCAATAAGCTCCTAGGAACCATTCAAACATTACTCAACCACATACACTTTAGATTCCCAAAAGCCTTAAGTGAAAATGCCCTAGGGTTAAGCTTAAATCATGCATAAAGCTATCAAAACTCACATCCAAGCAACAAGAACACCAAAACACACTTCCTTAACCCCATTTCATCCATTTCAATTGGAAATCCCAACTTATAACGGAAAAACCCAAGTTCAACCGAAGAAATGGAGAGGGAGGAGTAGAAATAACTTACCAACTTAAATCCAAGCTCTTGGACGTCGGAAAACACTCCCAATGGCCAAAATCTTCAAACCCTAGAAGAGCTCCCTCATTTCTCCTCCATTTCTTCTTCGTCCGTTTGATTGAAATGATCCAGATTTAAACAAAAATCTTGATTCTCGTTGCTGCTCTAAGTAAGTTCACCACGGCACGCGTGCTTTCAACCAGAAACCTAATTTTGGAGCTCTTCTCGCCATAACGGCCTTGCTCCAAGCAGCGATGTGAAGCTCTTTCTGCCTCCACTTAAACCTTCCTCCCTTGTGTTTCCTCCGGTTCTGTACACAATGTCAAGAAAGATGTCATGAAGGGTGTTACACTCTCCCTCCTTATAAAAATTGTTCTCGAAATTTCAACTCTTACCTGAAGTAAAAATCTCTGGATACCTTATTCGCATGAATTCTTCCATCTCCCACGTGACATTATTGGATGTCAAGCTACTCCATAGGACCTTTATTAACTTTATGGTCTTATTTCTCAATTGTTTCTCCTTCACATCAAGAATTTGTAGCGGTGTGACCTTAAAAGTCAGATCCTCTCGCACTTGAACTACCTCATCATCAATTATATGAGACGGATCCGGATGATACTTCTTGAGTTAAGGCACATGGAAAATATCGTGCAATCCAGTAAGATTAGGTGGTAGCACCACTCGATACGCTACTGGCCCAATTCGCTCTAGAATTTGGTATAGACCCATATACAACGGAGTGAGCTTCTTGGCTCAAATTCATCTTCCAACACCAGTAGTAAGAGTGACCTTCAAAAACACATGATCTCCCGCATCAAACTCCAAGGGTCTCCTTCTCTTGTTTGCATAGCTTTGCTGTCGACTTTGAGCTGTAAGAAGCTTCTGACGAATATTTTCTATTTGCTGAGAGGTTTGATCCCGAATATTTAGGCCCAAAAGATTCCTTTCACATAGTTCAACCTAGCACAATGGCGACCTGCACTTCCTGGCATACAACGCTTCATATGGAGCCATTTGCAAACTCGAGTGGAAATTGTTGTTGTAGGCAAATTCAATTAACCGCAGAAACTGATCCCAATTGCCTTTGTTCTCTAGAACACACACTCGCAGCATGTCCTCCATAGTCTGAATTGTCCTTTCAGTTTGCTTATCAGATTGAGGGTGATAAGCAGTACTGAAACTCAACTTTGTACCCATGGCCTTCTGAAGAGATTTCCAAAACTTGGATGTAAACCTAAGATCTCTGTCTGACACAATATTCATTAGGACTCCATGCAGCTTCATAATCTCATTCACATACAACTGAGCCAACTTCTCCGTCGAAATAGTCTCCTGAATCAGAAGAAAATGGGCTGACTTCATCAACCTGTCCACAATGACCCATATTCGATTGTGTCCTGAAGAGGTCATCGGTATTCCCATCACAAAATCCATGGAAATGCTATCCCATTTCCACTCCGAGATTTCCAAAGATTGCAACATACCTATAGGCAATTGGTGCTCAATCTTTACCTTTTGGCAGATCAGACATCTTGCCACATACTCTGTGATGTCCTTTTTCATACATGGCCACCAATAACCACGCTTTAAATCCTGGAACATCTTGGTGGTACTTGGGTGAATAGTGTACTTACTCTTATGAGCTTCCACCAAAATAATTTCTCGCAACCCTGCAACATTTGGTACACAAATCTGACCATGATACCGGATGATACCATCCTCTAGAATATTAAAGTCTTGGGTCTTCGCCATTTTAATTTGTTCCTAAATGCCCAAAAGATAGTCATCTTCCATCTGAGCATAGCAAATGTTCCTGAATAAATCACTTGATACACTGATGGAACTTATTACTAGTACTTCATGATGGACGTTAATTGATAACTTCATATCTCTCAAACACTCCAGCAACTGTTGCTTCCTTATCATCGTTATGGCCATATGGATTGATTTTCTACTCAACGCATCTGCCATAATGTTCGCTTTCCCAGGATGATACTTCAAAGCAAACTCATAGTCCACCAGGAACTCAACCCAACACCTTTGCCTCATGTTCAGCTTTTTTTTATCAAACAAATACTTCAAACTCTTGTGATCACTGAACACCTCGAACTGAGCGCCATAGAGATAATGCCTCCACAATTTCAAGGCAAACACTACAGTCACTAGCTCAAGGTCATGAGTAGGATAGTTCTCCTCATGAGGCCTTAACTGCCTTGAAGCATATGCCATAACTCTGCCTTACTGCATCAAAACATACCATATACCCTTTTTAGAGGCGTCTGTGTAAACAGCGAACGACTCTAATGGGTTAAGGATAATGAGCACTTGGGTAAAAGTTAGACAAACCTTCAGCTCTTAGAATGCCCTCTCACACTTGTCATCCCAAATGAAAGATCGATCCTTACGGGTGAGTCTAGTCAATGGCATAACAAGTTGAGAGAATCCCTTAATGAACCTTCAGTAGTATCCAGCCAAACCTAGAAAACTTTGAATTTCAGTTACCGTTCACGGTCTCTCCTAACTCAACACCGCTTCAATCTTACTAGGGTCTACTGCCACTCCTTCTGCAGAAATCACATGACCTAGAAATTTCATCTCCTGTAGCCAAAACTCGCATTTACTGAGCTTAGCATACAGTTGGTGATCCCGCAATATTTGCAACACTATCCGAAGATGGAGCGCATGTTCTTCCTCACTCTTGGAGTAAAACAGGATGTCATCAATAAAAACCTATGAATTTATCCAAATACGGCCGAAACACCCTGTTCATATAATCCATGAAGATTGCCGGGGCATTGGTTAACCCGAATGGCATCACGAGAAATTCATAATGACCATATCGAGTTTAAAATGCCATTTTAGGCACATCCTCAGCACGCACTCGTAATTGATGGTATCTTGACCTCAAATCGATTTTAGAGAATACAGAGGCACCTGCCAACTGATCAATCAAGTCCTCAATCCTAGGCAAAGGATATTTATTCTTGATAGTCACTCGGTTCAGCTGCCTGTAATCAATGCATAATCCGAGGCTATCATCCTTCTTCTTGACAAACAACACTAGAGCTCCCCAAGGCGAGATACTAGGTCTAATAAAACCTCTTTTTAACTAATCCTCAATCTGCTTCTTGAGCTCTTTCAATTTAGACAATGCCATTCGATATGGAGCCTTGAAAATAGGGCTTGTCCCGGGCACCAAATCGATGGAAAGCTCCAGTTCTCGTGGTGGTAGCAAACTGATGATTTCCACTATAAACACATCAGGGAATTCATTCACAACCGGATATCTTTTGACACCACCTTCTATATCCACATTCACAGAGAAGAAAACCAAAAACCCTTGACATCCTTTCCTCAGATACTTGTCAGCCTGGGTGAAGGACAAACAGATATTCTCATCCCCGTCAACACCAGGGATATTCATAGGCAAAGACACAGTCTTTCGAGCATAGTCAAGAATGGCATTATTCGCCTCCAACCAATGCATCCCAATTATCATATCAATCTTTTGCAACAGCAAACAGATTAGATCTAGGGTAGTGCTTTAGTGTTCAAAATGAACCACACAATTCATACAAGCTTGAGCAGTTCTAAATGAAACTCCCATGGGTGTGGGTACCGGCAACTTAAAAGGCAACCCCATTGCTACAATACCCAATCTCTGAGCACAATCAAAAGAAATGAAGGAATGCGATGCACCTGAGTCAAACAAAGCATGAATAGAGTAACCATTAAGTTTAAGTTTACCTCTAATCAGATTAGGTGCTACATCAGCTTCTTGTCGGGTGATGGTAAAAACTTGTTCGGGTATCATGTGCCTCCTCACCGTATCATCACACCTTGGCTCCTAATAATTTCATGACATATGACCCGATCTCCCACAATTATAACAAATCAAGCACAGACGATCACCATAACTGAACCCATATTTTGTGCATGGATTTGATGCATTACCTTACCCGTACTGGGATGGAGTGGAGTCCCCTCCTGCATACTCACTCTGATTGGAACTCCCCTGGTCAAAGCCTCCTCGATAAAAGGGTCTTCTGCCAAACCGACCTCTATTGGACTGATCTCAACTAAACCTACCTCTACCTCTACCATGACGGCCTCTATTATGATGATCTCTTCCTCTACTAGAACCTGTACTACCACCGCTGCTACCACTACCTGAACCACTTCCTTTGTTGATTCCTTCTGTAGCTCTTAGGTAAGAAAAGGCCCGAATCATGGAATTCCTTTTATGCTCCTCAGCCTCCTTCATCCATCTATATAGGGCATGAATCTTCGCACACAAGTCCTAAAAGGACACAAACTCCACCATAGATAGTTGATCCTTGATCTCTGGATGAGCTCCGTCAAACATCCTCTGAGCCATCCACCTATCATTTGGGTAATTGTTTAGATAAGCGGAATACTTTGCCAAATCCAAAAACTGATCAATGTAGTATGCAAAGAACCATTCCTTAAACTGTTCCTAGGTCATAAGAGGATTTATCACTTCAACATTCGGGAGAACACTCCTCCACCAACGCTCGACCTTTTTTTCAAGCTCAAATGCTGCTAGCTACACCTTTTGCTCTGAGGTGCAATCCATCACACTGAAGATGTTCTCCAATTGTTCCATCCAATTCTCAGCTTGGGAAACATCCATGGTACCTTTGAAAGCCAGAGGGTTGAACTTCCGAAAGTCCTTTTATTGGAAAGAGATACCCTTCCTTCCAACCCTTGGGCCTCTCTCAAGCTCCACCATATTTTCATCCTCTCCTGTAATCAGATCCATAAACATGCTAGCCTCTTCATTCACTTCATCCTGCTCTTGCCTATCCATTCACTCTTACAACGTGCTCAATGTCTTCCCCTGAGTATTCACCTAATTACTGGGGCTAGCTAGTATCTTAAGCATTTACCTCATGAGATCACTGTTACTCAGTCTTCCTCTTCGAGACATTCTTCCTACACACAAGCAACCACACATTCAATTATATGGTTCTGGACTAGCATAGAAGTGGGAATATAGTCTATGTATTTAAAATTATGCCAAGTAGTACTTCAAGTAGAAACAATGGCTTAAAACCATTGCTCTGATACCAAAATGTAACACCCTACCTCCTTGCACCTCCAGACTTGACCAAAAACTTCAAAATTCAACCAAACACAATTGAAACAACTCCAAACAACTCTCCAAAACTTCAGAACAGAAGAAAGGAACTAAACAATACCAAAAATAGGGCTGGGCTGTGGCAGCTACAACATCGCTGCTGCTATGACCTCCCCTGCTTTGCACTTACCACTGGTCTTTCTGGCACCACGACCTGCTTCCATGGCGCCACGGCGCCCTACTGCTGATATTCTATACCAGCAACCTTCACACTCCGGGGTGAACTTTCGACACACATAACTTTATGCTCTGACCCCTGATTGACTTGATTCTAACTCCTACAAGTCAATCTAGTGCCAATCTATCCATAGACACCAAATTCACCTTAATCTGACTCCTTATGGAGATTCTGGACCCCTAACACCATTTTGGCCACTTATTGACCAAAACTCACCACTAACCACTTCCAATTGCCACCAAAGGTAACTGGTCGCTCAAAGACCATTCATACAGGTCTAAAACCCCGAAACCAACTTGTCCAAAGAGGTTTTATCTCAAAGGAAACACTCATATGAGATTTGACCCACTTGAACCCCACCTTAACAAAATGGGCTACAGGCCCTTAACCACACCAAAAACACCTTTCATCATACATAACACATACAACACATACATACGTAACCATATATACATCCATCCATAACAATCCTTTTCAATGTCATACATTTCTTACAAACCATTCCATTCTACTTGGCACAAGATACATTATCCAATTTACAAATACTACATAGACTATTTCCATGTACACAGCTACTCCCGCGGCTTCTCAGGACAAGTACCAGAACCATCACTTGAAAGGTTAGTTCATGGGAGAGGGGTGTGAGACAATATCTCAGTAACCGGGAGTAACCACATACACTACTAGAAAAATGTAATTTAGCGAGGGAATTTAGCGAGGGATCACTCATCCCTCGCTAAATGATCTAAATAGCGAGAAATTAGCGACGAATTAAATTTAGCGGGGGAATTAGCGAGGAATATCCTTTCCCTCGCTAAACTAGCGAGGAATTAGCGAGGAATTTTTTATTCCTTGCTAAATTATTATGAATAGCGAGGAATTTGTCCCTCGCTAAATTTTTTAAAATTAATTTTAATAGATTAAAATTATTTTATTAAAAATTTAATTTTAATGAATTAAAATTTTTTTAATAATTATGTTATAAAATTATTTTTATTAGTTGATTATTTTAAATTAATAAAAATAGTTAGATTAATTTTTATAACTTGTTGGCAAAAAAATGAAAATGAAAATTTATTTATTACAAAATTCAAAATATAAATATTTTATGATATTAATAACTAAAATTATAATATATTTTTATTTTTTAACAATATATTAATTTATAAATATATGTGTGTATTAGTGTGTAAATAAATAATATGTATTTAATATTTCATATAAAGACTGCAAATACAATACAGTTCAACTGGCAAAAGTCTGAATATAAAGGCACTAAGAGCAGGAGGTCATGGGTTCGAACCTAAGCAAATGCATATTTGAAACCATTATATTACATGGCAGTGAGGTGTCGCAATCACGGTGATGTGGTGGTGGTGTGGCAATGATGTGGCATGGGTGGCGGGTGACATGGCAATGATGTGACATGGCGTGGTCTTGGTGGTGACATGACAATTTTGAATTTTTTGTAGTTTAGCGAGAAAATAGCGAGGAATGAGTTCCTCGATAAATTTAGAGAGGGATTAAATCCCTCGCTAATTCCCTCGCTAATTTAGCGAGGGAATCAACTCATTCCTCGCTAAAATTAGCGACGCGGTTTTTAGCGACCAAATTAGCGAGGGATAAAATCCCTCGCTATTTTCAATATAGCGAGGGAAAAATGGCATTTAGCGAGGGATTTGTCCCTCGCTAAATGCCATTTTTCTAGTAGTGATACATACATATATATATCTCACACAACTCATGAATGCAATGTGAAATGAATGGAATGCATATCGCCCTTGTAGGGATCTCATCCTTATCCTCCCTAACATATATAATCCATCCTTATCCTCCCTAACATATATATATTCATCATACATCATATCGTCATCACATCATCACCATCTAATCTACCATAGATCACAAATCTCACAATGCAATGTGGTGATACTCATGTATCATCATGTAATCATCATCATCATATCATAATGTCATGTCATGTCATGTCAATATCATCTTCTCCAATCATCATAGTCATCATAATTATCATCTAGCTATGTGCATACCATGATATATAGAAAATAGTATACACAAACATATCAATATTGTGGTATGAAAGAAACATGCATATATATCCACAAATATATGTACTATCATACAATATAATCAATACAATATAAACAAACACCTGGTTACCTCAGGTTGTCAATACCATGCTCACACTAGTTCCACAAGCTTTCCTGAACGCCAATCCCAATCCCACAACTAGCTGTCTCCGAGTAGCCAAACAACCTTAACAGTACCATAATACCTTAATTAACATCACATATCAAATATTGAAATTCCACAATTCAACCTCTTTAGCCTAACCCAAGGTTCCAACTCCCCTTTCATGCATTAATAAGCTCCTAGGAATCATTTAAACATTACTCAACGACATACACTTCGGATTCCTAAGAGCTCTAACCCAAAATAACCTAGGGTTAAGCTCAAATTATGCATACACCCTTCAAAACTCACATCCAAGTAATAAGAATACCAAAACACACTTCCTTAACCCCATTTCATCTATTTCAATTGGTGGATTTTGTTAGGTTGACTGGTCACCCAAGAGGGGGGTGAATTGGGTGATGCAAGATTTTCGCTCTTTTGGATCACAACCCAATTTCACTAAGAGTGCAGCAAAATAGGGATAAACAGAGATAGTTGTGTGCAACAACTGAATAGAGAAGATGAAGAGCAATACACAATAATTTATACTGGTTCAGCCCAACCACTTGGCCTACATCCAGTCCCCAAGCCACCACTTGGGATTTTCTACTATATCTCACAGGTTTGATCTGGGCACCTGTGAAGCCTCAGTACATTTCCATAAGTTTTAGTCGGCACTTGTGAAGCTACTCTCCTCACACCCTTACAAGATGTGTAAATCCCTTAGTGTTTCCCCACACTAAGATTCTACCCAGAATATGTAGAAAGAAATGTTTACAAGAAGAAAACGCTCTTGAAGAGTAGATAATGCATTGAAAGTTCACTCTATTGAGGTGGGGTTTTCAAACAATCCTAAGATAGAAAGATTTTACAAGTTGTAGCAGTATTTTCGCATAAGCTCTCTTAAGATTGTTTCCCATAAGTTCAAATGATGTTATATTTATAGTTTTATAGTGTAATTAGACGTTAGCAGAAGATCTAGTCGTTAGAGATGTTACCCAACGGTTATTTTTACAAAACTATCCGTTAACCAAACACATTTAATACTTCTAACATACTGAAATTTGACTTTTGGATGTCAACAGACAAATTTCGAAGAGACCATAAGTTAAAGTTTTTAGCGTTGAACTTCGAAGTTCGTCTGTTCAAAGCTGAAATTCAAATTTTCATCTTGACAAATATTTGTATGTTGAAACATACGAATTTTCAAGTTTAAAGTAGTTCTGTCAAGTGTGAACAGTAAATTTAATTTGCTACAGTGCCTTCAAAATTCAAATTTTGGAACCCCAAAATTCATCTGTCAGTGAGGAACTCAATATGGTACAAGTTCTTCCTTTCAAAATTCGAATTTTGGATGTGAAATTCATCTGTTGGTTGTTCCAGAAGTATTTCTGTGTTTCTAGATATTCGAAATTTGAATTTTCAAAGCTAAAATTCGTCTGTTATACTTAAAGTTCAAATTTTGGAAGCTAAAATTCATCTGTCAGCTTTTCTGGAAGTATTTTCATATTCTGGTGTTTCGAAATTCGAATTTTGAAAGCCAAAATTCGTTTGTTAGACCTGAAGTTTGAATTTTGGAAGCTAAAATTCGTTTGTCAGTGGCAAACGCAATTTTGCATGAAGGTTCCCTTCGAAATTCGAATTTTGGAAGCTCGAAATTCGTCTATCGCAACAGAACCTACGTAACTTCGAATTTTGCACTACAGACAATTTTACAGAAGCCATAACTCTCTCATTTTAACTTCAAATTAAGCAAATGACCTATGGTTTGAAAGCTCTCAATGTCTACTTTCAAATGAAAGAAGTTTCACTTCAAAAAAAAATGTATTTTGTGAGATAAGATCAAAAGAATAGTAAGAGGTCAAAACTGAAAATTCATATCTCACTACTCAACTTTAAATAACCATAACTTTTTCATATGACCTTCATTTTGAGTAAAATAACCTTCTTTGAAAACTTATTAAGTCTAGTTTCTTATGAAATAAGTTTTACATCAAAGCCATATGTTTTTTGAGAGATATATTAAAAAAACTAATCAAAGGTCAAACTCTGAATTTTTGAAAATCAGATTTCACTAACTATGCTTGACTCGAAATTCGAATTTCAACACCTGAAATTCGTCTGTAAGAGGTAATATCTCAGGAACTTTAAATTTCAGTCAGCAAAGTTCATATTTTCACAAAGTATATGAAGTTTAACTTCTCAAAATTCGTCTGTCATCAGAGTTTTTCAAATCTAACTTATGCTAATATCAGATTTACTTAATCTAACTCATTTAAAACATATGGTAACAAGATTAAGTGATTTTCAACGATTAATCCCACCTCAAGACCTAAGTGAAAATAAAATATACCTAGTGACTAGGTCTTCAAATGTTGAGTTCCACTTCCACTTGGACATTTCCTTCTTGGCATGCTCCCTTCTGATCTTTCATTTTTGGAGCATCCTTTCTTTTCTTCTTTCTTGAGTGATGCGTGATATTGATTTCCATTTCTGTATTCCAATGCTCACTCTTCTTACTTGGACCAACCTACATTTAATATATTACACTTACAAACCAAGTAGTTAGTCCAGTTTATATATCCAGCTTATATTATTCATTGTAAAAGTACAGTGGATATATTTACATATAGCATGATATTTATATTATAATCATAATTAAATTTATGCTAATATGTATTTTACTTCTTTAAGGAACATTATATATGTCAGATACATATAATGCATTTGTTCCTTATTACTCTATATTTGTCATCATCAAAACTTATATTATACTAAACCTTACAAATTTCGGCCAAAACTGAAAATCCCAACTTATAACCGAAACAAATTCCAACCGAAGAAAATGGAGAGGGTACCCACTTGAATCCAAGATTCCAGATGTGGAAAACAATTCCTGATGGGTGAAAACTCCAAACCCTAGTAGAGCTCTTTGTTGCTCCCTCTGTTTTCTTTCTTTCCGATCGTCCAAAATGATTCGAATTTAAACAAAAATCCCAAATCTTGCCGCGGCCTTAGCACACCTTGCCGCGGCTCCACCAGTTTTCAGCTGGAAAGAGCAACTGGACACGCTCTCGCTGCGACGGCTCTGCTTCTTGCTGTGGCATGGAGCTCTTTCAAACTCCACTTGAATCTTCCTCCATCCTGGTTTCCTTCGGTCCTATACACCATGCCAAAACAAAGTCATGAGGGGTGTTACACTTCTCACTGTGGTGGCCCTGCTCAAGCCCCGGTGTGGAGCTCTTTCTGCCTCCACTTGAACCTTCCTCCATCCTATTTCCTTCAGTTCTGTACATAATGCCAAGAAAGATGTCACAAAGGGTGTTGCAACTACTACAAAAAATGAGTTTTCTTGATGCATAAATGTACGTGGTTATTTGAAAAAATGCAAAGAAAAGTGAGGCGGAGGGATTTGTAGGTGGTTCTTTATATAACCAGAAATAAAAGTTTCCTACATAAATAAAAATAAATAAATGAAAAGTAGGCGATTTTAAATATAACTGCCTACTTTTTCAAGTCATGAAAGGAAAAGTAGGTGGTTTGTAGATATAACTGTATACTTTTCTATTAGCATTAAAAAATTAACATTTTAAATCTTTTTTCTATTCAAAATAGCATGAAGCTATCTTAGTCCCTCAAAAACCCTTGTGTGTCCTCTGAAACTATTCCACTCCATTGTCTCTTTCTTTGCATTCTTCTTTTGACGAAGTTTGGGTCATCACCTCTAAGCCCTTGCTCATGTTTTTAGTTCAACTAACTCCATCGTGGTCCTCTTCTTCCATTATGCTCCATTTGTTCATGTCCTCACTCTCTCTTCATGTTCCACCTCCTTTGTCGCTCACTTCTGTGTAACACCTTATCTCCTGACACCTCCAAACTTGACCAAAAACTTCAAAAACCAACCAATCGCAACCTAACCATCTCAAAACAACTTCCTAAACCTTCAAAGCAGCGGAAAAATAACACAAAGAGCCAAAAAGTGGGTTGGGGCCGCGACCGCTATAGTACCGCCATGGCTCTAGACCTCCCCTGCTTTACCATGCCACTAGGTACTCTGGTGCTGCAGCTTGCTTCCTGGAGCAGCAACGCCCCCTACTGATTTCCACACCAACAAAAGCTCAACACCGGGGTGAACTTCCAACACGCATAACTTTATGCTCTAACCTCTGATTGACTTGATTCCAACTCTTACAAGTCAATTTAGTCCCCACCTATCCATAGACACCACTTTCACCTTAATCCAACTCTGTATGGAGATTCTGGACCCCTGATACTATTTTGGCTACTTATTGACCAAAACTCACCACTAACCACTTCTAATTGCCACCAAAGGCAAATGGTCACTCAAAGACCATTTACACAGGTCCAAAACCCCCAAAACTAACTTGTTCAAAGAGGTTTCACCTCAAAGGAACCACTCCTCTAAGATTTGACCCATTGAGACCCTAACTTAACAGAATGGGCTACAGGCCCTAAAACCGCTCCAACAAGGCCCAAAACCACTTTTCATCATACATAACACATACATACAACAACCATCCATATAATCCATACATATATCCATTACAAAATCTACTATTCTACTTGGCACAAGATATATTATCCAAGTTACAAATACTACATAAACTATTTCCACGTACGCAGCTACTCCCACAGCTTCTCAGGACTAGTGCCAGAACCATCATCTGAAAGGTTAGTTCATGGGAGAGGGGTGTGAGATAATGTCTCAATAACCGGGAATAACCCCACACATACATATATACATATATCTCATACAATTCATGAATGCAATGTGAAATGAATGAAATGCATGTCGCCCTCGCAAAGATCCCATCCTTATCCTCCCTAACATATATAATCCATCCTCATCCTCCCTAACATATATATATATATCATTATACATCATATCATCACCACCCAATCCGCCATATATCACAAATCTCACAATGCCATGTGGTGATGCTCATGTATCATCATTATCATATCATAATGTCATGTATGCATCATGTCATATCATCATCTCCAATCATCATCTAGTTGTGTACATACCACGATATGTAGAAAATAATACACACAAACACATCAATATTGTGGTATGAAAGAAACATGCATATATACACAAATATATGTACTATCATACAATATAATTCATAGGATATAAACAAACTCTCGGTTACCTCAGGTTGTCAATACCACACTCACACGAGTTCCACACACTTTCTTGAATACCAATCCCATGACTAGCCTTCTCCAAGTAGCCAAACAACCTTAACCAGTTCATAATTCCTCAATTAACGTAATATACCAATAATCAAACATCACAATTCAACCACTTTAGGCCTAACCCAAGGTTCCAACACCCCTTTCATGCATCGATAAGCTCTTAAGGACTATTCAAACACTACTCAACCACATACACTTCGGATTCCCAAGAGCTCTAGCCAAAAACAACCTAGGGTTAAGCTCAAATCATGCATAAACCCTTCAAAACTCACATCCAAGCAACAAGAATACCAAAAAACACTTCCTTAAACCATTTCATTTATTTTAATTAGTGGATTTCAGTCGAAACCAAAGATCTGAACTTATAACCGAAAACCCCAAATTTTAACCGAAGAAAATGGAGAGGGAGGATTAGAAATCACTTACCAACTTGAATCCAAGCTTCCAAAGGTGGAAAATGACTCCCTAAGGCTGAAAACTCCAAACCCTAGCAGAGCTCCTGGTTCCTCCTCCGTCACTCCCTTTGTTTTCTTTCTTTCCAATTGTCCTAAATGATCTAGATTTAAACCAAAATCCTAAATCTCGCCACGGCTTTAGCACACCTCATTGTGGCTCCACCAGTTTTACACTAAAACAACGCCACTGGAATTGGCTCTTGCTACGGCGTGGAGCCCTTTCAGACTCCACTTGAACCTTCCTTCATCCTGTTTTCCTCCGGTCCTGTACACCATACCAAAACAAAGTCATGAGGGGGGTATTACATTCTAGGTGCTCATCCTCTATTGTTCTCCATTGCGTACTTCCATCTTTGGCTACCAGGTAACCTAACTCTAGTTCACCATTTTAATTTCTACTAGCACCTCTAATAAGTGAACCCTTATGGAATCAATCCAAAGAACCCACTTTGATGCGTATGACACCCAGATCTTTGAGAAAGAACGAATACAAAGACTAGACACCAAAGAAAATGAATAAAAATGAACAAAAATAGCAACAAAAGAAAGCCAAAATAGAGAAGATAAGAATGATAGATGTTGGACTTAAAATGTAGAACCTAAGAGAATCGATCTGTTGAACCCTAGTTCTGGTGACGCCACAAGGATTGACCAATTCCTTGATAAGTCATATTGTTCTCTCTAGCACTTAAAGAAATGTAAGAGAAAAACTTACAAAATTGAAATTTTCAATCATCTAAGTCTAAAAAACATTCATAAAAGAAAGCCTGAAATAGGTAAGGTGAAATCTAACCTAAGGAGCCTAGAAAAACTAATTAATTTGGGCTCAAGTAATCCTAATGTGATTAAGAGACTTTGGGCTTAAATAACACTCTTGTTAGACATAGGAAACTAGTAAAATAAAGCCGCAAAAATAAATAACAAAAATTTAGAAGAAAATAATAAAAATAATACCTAAGCCCTTATAAACATGCCACCATATTAATGAAATCACATGTTTGGCACTTGATATGCTTATATTTACAAGGTAGGCTATCAAAGAAGACTACTAACTAACTAATTGGGCTTTATTGAAATGCTCTTCATGCTCTTTAGCTTCAGTTGGGCTACAAAATTGCTCAACTAATTGGGCTCCAACATATATAACAGTATTTTCAAGTGATAAAGCCTCCTTGTCATGTTCTTGAATTTATCCAAGCCTTCTATTTGAACCGTGCTTAAGGTGTCCTCTATCAACCCTAGCTTCTAAATTTCTCTTTCCCATCAATTTCTCCTCCTATCCCCATTTATAAGCATGTTTGGTTCAACAAACCGTAAGTGTTGCCTCCTAATCTATTACATTGCCTGTTATTTTGCTTCTTTGTTTTTCATCAGATCAAGTGTATAGGCTTTCTTTTACATACTTGACTATATTGCTCATGCTCATAAATTTGTATTGGGCATATGAAAGGAATCAATATTAAATTTTGGTCCTTTAGGAATTTCTTTTGAGTAATCACTCAATTCTGTATTCTCATTTATTGTCTATGTCAATATTAGGTGATACATTGTTTTTGTTCTTATTCTGCTCTTACTACCCTGAGCACTGAAATTTTTCTTTGTTGTTGGTTTATATTCAACCCCATTTGGAAGTACATCTTTACCCTTTGGAGGATAGAGCTCTCCATTTCGTGATTTTAAAATATGTTGGAATTATGATTAGTTGAATAGTGAAAACTTTGTGATATGTATTTTTTAGTTAGAAGGGAATTTTATAATTTTCATATCCTTTTGTATCTTGTGGGTTAAAATTTTGATGTCTTTTTGTGTCTTGTGCTATAATTGAAAGTCACCTTTGCATATTTTCTCATTCAGGAGCTCAGACTATAGCATCAACTTTTAGAAGTACTGGAATGGGGCAATTTGGTTTTGGAGGTCAACTTGGTAGGAGTAGAGTTACTAATTACACACTAACAACTAAAGCAGATGGTGGCACCTCTGGACAAATTGCTAAATTGGAGTTTATATCGCCATGCCTATTTACAAAGATAAAAGCCATGAGGAGCTGAGATGGGAAGCCTATCAAATTGGAGATAAGGGTAATTGCCATTTTTATCAATAATTAATTATCTTATAAATTTTATTGGTTTTCATTGCAGTAAATGTTGGGCTTGATTATTCTATCATATTTAATACAAATTTAGGTGGCCCTATTAGTTCTGCTTAGTCTATTGGTTTGGTCGGCTTTAATTCAACACCTTCACCCCTTCTAAAACATTTGGCCAATCGTCTGTTATTCCTTTCTCTACCTCAACCCCTTCTAATCTATTTGCACAAAAGAGTTAAGCATTTAGTGCTAGCTTTGGGACTTCAACTACTCCTGCCTTTATTTCATTAGCCTTTGGTACTTCAACATCAATAGCAGAACCTTCTATTTTTGGCTCATCAACATCTACATTTGGAGCTATGTTTCCTTCACCTTTATTCAATTCTTCTCCTACTACAAGTTCATCTTTGCCATTTGGTTCAAGCATAAATTTTGGGAACACTCAATCATCAAATTTGTTGAGTTTTGGACCTACAATTGGACAACCGAGTTCTACTTTTGTCAAACTATCTCCCCCTTGGTACAGAACTCATTTGCTTATAGTCAATCAAGCTTATTTAATTCACCTTCTTCGGGGCTTGGTGGAAGCATTTTCTCAAGTAGTGCATCACTCACTTCGAGCAATCTGGCTGGTTTTGGTCAATCAACTATAAGTATTTTTTGATTTAGTAAATATTTCAAAGTGTTTATCTTTGGACTTTCATTTTGGTGCACTGTTATCTTTGGATTTTTAATGAAAAGAATGTAAGTTAAGTTTGATTCTTACTCATGTTTTTGAATCACTACTTAAGGAGTTGTCTTACTGTTTTGAGCTTAGCTCGACATGCTCATTTTGCTTTATGCAAAAACCCATTATATAAATATTGCATATAAATAATTTTCAGTGATATATACAATCATATTATTCAGTTATCAAATGAGAAATAAATTACATAGGCAAACCTTAATCAATGCTGGACATGGGTGAACCCTTTGTTCTGTTTGATAGAACAGTAAATATCTTGTCTAGAGGTAGCAAGGTAAATTAACTGCATTGGTTGGTGATGTGAACATGCAGATTAGGGTAGAGAAATTTGTTAGTCATTATATTTAAAGATTTAAATGTGAACAATGAACACTCACATAAAAGTTACCATCTATATGTGATTTTTTTACCTTAAAGGAATCTTTTCATATCCTGTTGCACTCTTAATTTTAACAGCCTAAATTTATGTTACATATCGATTTTGTTTATGCGTGATAAAATTAATTTTGGTTCTTGTCCATTTTGACTTAGTTGGTTTGACTTGACTATCCTTGCAGCCTTCCCTTTGAAGACCTTTCCAAACTAGACAAGCAGCTCAAACTATTGGTACTTTTGCTTTAGTAATTTTGGTCAGATGCAACCGGGTGAATCCAATCTATTCTCTATCTCTATATTATTTGTTTGGGTTGCAATGATTGAGGTATTATTTTTTTACGATCCATTTTGGTCTGGCTCCTTATGCAATTGCTGCAAGTAGCTACAGTGGCAACCCAGAAATATTTGGTTAGAGTAACTTTGGACTTTCGTAAGTTACAAATACTTTGTCTGTCAAAGTCATACACCAGATTTATATTATTTATATTTTATACCTTTTTGCTTGTTTTGGCCGCTATCAAGGGATGGATGTCATAGAGTTTAATAGCATGTTTGATTTTAAATTGAAAATTTCTGTTGGTGTCCAAAAAATACTGCAGACTTCAATAACTACCTTACGGTTTTAGTACTGTCAAACTCATTTTTTCTCTACATATCTTACTTTCGTTAGGTAATCTTTAATTGAACAGTAATTTATGTTTCTTATTTTATATATTCAGTTATAGGATAAATTATACTTTAGCTACAAAAACAATAATATTTTATCCCTCAAATTGCTTTCCTAATTATAATTTAGTAAATTAATTTTAGCACTCCCCCAATGATGAATGAGTGATTGTATATAAATAATTCTCCAAGGAAAAATTATAAAATTGAAACTTGAAAGTGAGCATTTGATGTTAAAGTAAGTGTGGTGGAAAATTCTTTTGTAGTAAATGAAAGAGACTATCCATTATTTGGAGAAAAGAAATTGTTATAGTAAGTGTGGTGGAAAATTCTTTTGTAGTTATAATCCAACTTTGTAAAGTCTTTAACAATTGACATGTTATTATTATGCGTGTTAAGAACGGCAAAGTTATTATCAAAATTCCCTTATAGTCATAATCCAGCTATTTAAAGTCTTTTACCATTGACTTGATGTTAAAAAAAAAATTAACTTATTACTCTTGTACCTGTCAATCACAATAAACACATACTCCCTTCGGTATCAAATATAAGTAAAATTTTTATGATAGAATTGGTTCAAAACATAAAAGAAAATTTATATATATTTTTGTAGCAATAAATATGGTATTTCTCAAAATACCCCTCATCAAATGTATGAGCATTAATTATTCCAATGTAAAAAAAAAGACTAATAATTGAGGGCAAGTTTTGAAAAAAAAATATGTTTTACTATAAATTAAATTATCTTCATTGGTATGTGTATTGTTTTTCACCTATATTTGAGACGGGATAAAGTAAATACATTCATATTAAATTCCAAGTGTCTTCTTATAGGTCAAAAAAGGAAAAAAAAATCCCAATGTCTTACAATGAGGTTATTCTTGTTCACTCATAACGCATTTAAATTCATTTGTATAATCTGAATAATTTAAATTTTTAAGATCTTTTATTATAGATTTAGTAAATGTGTAATCCTTTATTATTTTTCCCTTGATTTATGGTCATGAACCAGGATCAACCAAGCCGATCATTACTAGCACGCTTGATTGAAAAACTTGACCTTAACCATGAGGACTTCTCATCAACGAATTCAATGAAGTCATTAACCATTTCAATGACTTCCATGTATACCCTATTATATATATATATCATCCCTTATGCGTGAATATTCAATAATATGTATAGTTGGGATAAAGAAGGTAAAGATAATATACTATTATGGATAGCATGGTTAATATTCCTTTTAGCGGAAGCTAATCTGCTGTGTTGTCTTGATTTACTGCGTTTCCTTTTCTACTTTTGAGATGCCTGTAGTTACTGTTAATTAAGATCTTCGATCTGGTCGTTGACGTTCATTTAATGTGTTCATTTTTTTTACGTTAAACTAAATTTAGTTAGTTTCCATCTAGCTATTGAAGAAGAAAGTGACACTCAAGGACCTAAAATAACCCCACTTTAGGTTGTGTCCTTCTATTTGATATTATTTTAGGCACGTCCAGGCTGGTCACCCTGTGTTGGTAGCAATTATATATAAATTTTGGTCCATCAAAATTAGCCACCTTGTCATACAGCATGTAATGGAAATATCCTCTCAATTGCATCAAATGCTATTAATGTTTCTCTACCTAGCTAGCGAAAATGCTTTTTAGGACTACTGTTGAAAAACACTTTCTAGGACGGTTGTTGTAAAGTGGTAAAAGTGGGAGTCATAGAAAATCAGGCTTTTTAGGACGGTTGAAAAATAGTCCTAGAAAGTCAATTTTCTAGGACTGTTGTCGCCACGACAGTCCTAGAAAAATCACTTTTTAGGACTGTTGTAGACCATAACAGTCGTAAAAAGTAGATTTTCTAGGACTATTATGGTGATAACCGTCCTCAAAAGTCAATTTTCTAGGACTGTTGTAGCTCACAACACTCCTAGAAAGTGAAAACTTTTTCTAAAAAAAATTATATATGTGTGTGTGCGCAATCCTATTTATTCTAATTCTAATTTAGTTCCACACTAAATTATTCACAATAAGAACCATTTGAACCAAAATGCTATTTGCAAAAATGAAATGTCATTTATGGGCAATGAAACAATTGAATGTCAAGAGTATTAACAAAAGCATATTTTAACAATTTTTCCTAAAATATGTCACACAATTGCAAGCAAATAGATATTACATAACTTTAGAGAGAAAAGTAAATTTAAGCATCCCATCAGTGTTTCCATTAAATGCTCTCCCCAACCTTCACAAACCATTGCAAAATTTGAATAAATGTTCTGGTGCAACATTTGTGATATTTTTTAATAGAAGACAGTGCACTTAACAATAACTACTATAGAGTAGCTTCTAAGATACATCCAACTGAAACATTTCTTTACAAAAACAAGAACTTCTCTTGAGAACAAGAAAAAAAAAGATAAAAGACAAGAATAAAGTTTATCAAGCATCCATGTGAAAACTAACCTTTGGCTGTTGACTAGGCTTTGGAAACTCTTATGTGCACATTTACAAGTAATATGATCAAGTGCTCTCTCTTATATGCAACATTGTGTTTCTGCATTGAATAGCATTAAATAAATTAATTAATTAAAATATTGCTGCAAAAGTCTGATTACAACTAAATTTCAATTAGAATAGATAACATACAAAGCATATACAAACTTGGAGTGCACTCATGAGGAGTTAAAAATTACAACCAATTGCGGACAAAAACATGGCATCAATTTAGGATTCGCTAACTTGGAGTGCACTCATTTGGTAATCATTGTTAGCAGGGCTGACTTCCCAAGAGGGGGGGTGAATTGGGAAGTTTGAAATTTTTCTGCACAAAGTGAAGTAAGTGAAGATATCACAGTATAATGAAAACAATGCGTAAAATAGAGCAAGGTGAAAAGTAAAGATAAGGAGAAGAGAAGTCAGTGATTTATCCTGGTTCGGTCTATTCACTTGACCTACATCCAGTCTCCAAGACACCTCTTGAGATTTATCCACTATACAGCAAGAATTTCAGTGGGCTTCTTGCTAAAGCCGCAATACATGAGTATGCTCTGTTTCTGGAGCTCTCTTAAACACTCTAAGCACTTTCACAATGTGCTTCCCAATCCCCTTGTGAATACCCCTCACAAGTAAATCTATCTCCCAGATGAAGAATAGATTGATTACAATGAAATAACTCTCTTGTAAATAGTGGATATGAAAGTTTAAGTACAAGTTTAGAAGTTAAGAGGGTAAAAGCTTTTGAGAAGAAGATTCAGCAGAAATTCGGTATATACAAGTTTGATTCGTTACCCACAACTTCAAATGATGTTGTATTTATAGATTTAGGTCTCATATATCCGTTAGAGACTAAATCTATCAGTTGGGGAAGTTATTCAACGGTTACTCTGAAAAACTATCTGTTTACCAACTGCATTTAATGTTTCTGACATACTGAAATTCGAATTTTGGTTGGCCAACAGACGAATTTCGAAGGAACCGAAGATTAAAGCTTCCAACGTTACAGCACGAAGTTCGTCTGTTCATGAAGTGAAATTCGAATTTTGAAACTTACAAAATATTTTCACAAAGTGACATACGAATTTTCAAGAAGAAAGTTTTTCGGTTAAGTGTGAACAGTGTTTTCAATTTTCTACAGTGCCTTCGAAATTCAAATTTTGGATCCCCAAAATTCGTCTATCCATTGAACGTTTAAAGGGACACAGTAGATTACTTTCTTCAAAATTTGAATTTTGAAGGGGCGAAATTCGTCTGTCAGAGAAACTCTTTTCAGACTAATTTCATCATTCGAATATTGCAAGTTCTTATCATTCGTATGTCAATGTTTCATTTCAATAGACTCAAGAACTTAGCTTCTGAAATTCGAATTTCAATGTTCAAAGTTCGTCTGTCAGAGAGCAGTTTTGAAACTTAAATCACTCTTGATCTCAGGTGAACTTTAACATAGTTTGAGACGAATTTCTTCCATTTTCTCAAGTTTTGTTTTGTTTGAAATTCAAATTTTGGAGACCCAAAGTTCGTCTGTTGCAAAGAAGCATCTTTCAGACTTATATGAAAATTCGAATGTTGGAAGTTCAAAATTCGTCTGTCAGAGAACATTTATCAAACTCAATTTCATTTTGATTTCAGATGCACTTTATCATAGTTTCAGACGAATTTCTTTGGTTTTTACAAACTTCATTTTACTTGAAATTCGAATTTTGAAAGTGTGAAGTTCGTCTGTTAGCAAAAGGCCTCTTTTCAGACTAGATGAAAATTCGAATTTTGAACAACCAAAATTCGTCTGACAGAGAGCCATCTCTTTAGACTTATTCAGTTTTAGCTCGAAATTCGAATTTCCAAAGGCAAAGTTCGAATTTCCAACTTGACAGTTTAGCTTAAACTTTCAACCATCGTCTGTTTGTGGGTGTTTTTCAAATATTTGAAGATTTAACATAAAATCAAACTTTGAAAACTTCTTTTCTTCAAATCAAAATCTTTTACCCAGTCATAACAAAAACTAAGGATCCTACGAAAGATAACAGCAAGTACTCAGAAAATCTTCACTTGAAACAGCTTTGCTCTCCTTTGATATCTTCAATCCAAGCTCTTGAATGTTGGTTTGGAATCATCAAAACTCTTGTTTCAACATTCTCCCCCTTTTTGATGATGACAAAACAACTTACAAACTGGATTAGTACTTAGGTTTGCTTTCACAAGCTCCCCCTCAACATATGCATAAGATATCAAAACAACATATTTAAGGCACAAAGTATTGCAACAAAGGGATCCATTCATTTAATCAAGAGTTGCTTGTACAGAAACAAATTAAGCAAAGTTCAAACATCAAATCCAGTTCAAACAACAAATTCAAAACACAAATACATAGTACAAAGTACAACAAGAGGACTTAAGCCTAATCTCCAATCATTTCTTCTTGGACTTGGTCTTCTTGCTGTAGGATTTCCCTTTTCCTTTCCCAGATTGCTCAGCAGTAGGCTTTCCAGTTTGCCCAGACTTCTCCCCCTTTTTGACATCATCAGGAAGGCCAACAAAATCAGCTAGAGGAGGGATCTAAGAGACAGGAATAGCACGAAGGGGCACAGGAGCAAAAGGGATTTCAGGTTCAGCTGGGGGCTCAGTGCTTGTTTCCTCGTCAGAGATTTCCAGCAGCTCCTGCATTGCCTGTCTGGAAAGAGCTAGTTGAGCTCTTTGTTCCTCTGTAAGACCATAGGCAGCTAGAGAAGAGGAAGCTGGTTTAGCAGGAGGAAACATTTCTTCCAGCCTTCTCCTCTAAGCTTCCAGTAGAGCATTGTGAGCAATGGCAACATAGTCAATAACAAGTACAAGGCTCCTTTCTTCAGTGCTCACATCTTCTTGCATAGAGGAGCTTGAAATGGCTGCAACTAGTCTTTCAACTTGCTCAGATTCTTGAGTTGACAGAATTGATTCCTGAGCATCTTCTTGCATGGGCTCATGAGGGCTTGTATCTTGGAGTCCTTCTTCTCCCAATCCATAGTCCAAGGGTGGACCAGGACTTGGTGTACTCATTGCACCAGCACCATCTATATCATCCTCATCATGGTCAGAGGAGGCAATCTCGAAGGGACTTGGAGGCACAGGGGATGGAGACAGAGTAGGCTCAGGGACACCAAGCTGAGGTGGAGCTGAAGTGGTAGGAATTGCATTTCTTATCTCTTCATAGGCATCAACCACCACCTTCATATTTACAGCCAACTGATGGATCTGATCTTGTAGATGAGCAAATTTGGCATTTTGCTCATCTCTTATGCTGAGAATGAGTGTTGACAGACTGTCAAACAACTCAGTGACCTTTGTTGGCTTAGCCCGTGAGGAGGGAGTGGAAGGAGGGTGAGTAGGCCTGGAGGGAGATGGGATTGGCTGAGAAGGCTGAGGTACAGATTTGCCAGGGGCCTCGGAAGTTCCTTCTTGTTGGAGGGATGCATCAGCAACAAAGAACAAGTCTTCAGATTTCCCTGCTCCCTTTCCAACCCATCGTCCTTTATCTCTTTCAATGCCCATCCTTTGGAGTTCCTCCTCTTTGAATGCCTCAGTAAGTTTCCCTTTCCCTTTTTCAATGTGTTGAATTCTAGCATGCTGCAGGATTCTTGAAATAATTGCAGCATAGGGGAGTGTGGAATCCTTCCTCTGATCCCTTGCCTTTATCATTCTCTGGAGGATGATATGACCCATGTTAATCAGCTTCCCACGTATGATAGCAGTCATCACATGAGCCTCTGCCCTTGTTATCAAATTGAAGTTGCCACCCTTGTTGAATATGATCCTGGACACTATATAGTGCAGGATCCTGACTTGTACACTTAGGTCTGTGGGCTTCAACAGATTTATTGTTGGCCTGTTCTCCCTTCTCCTGAATAAGGTGTCCAAGATGGTGCTCTCTTTGTAGTTCAGAAAGGATCCACCTTCTTCATCAGCTGTGCTTGCCTCATCCATATATCCAGAGGCTGTGATGTCAATTTTCAGCCCATCTTGTCCTGGGATTTCCAGCACTTCATTGATTGTTTCATCAGCAAGCCAGATGGTCCTTGATCTCAAAGTGACCTCCCATTTCTTTTTCTTGCTGTTATATTGAAGAGAGGCATACCAAGTCTTCACTATTTCATCATCATATTTTTCAGCAATTTCCAACAGGTTTTTGTATCTTATCAACCATAATGTAGCATCAAAGTTATTGGATATCAAAAATTGCTCCATATTTACACAGTGAGGCTTGATTACCTTTTTGCTGGAAAACTTGGCAGAAAACTCTTCTTGAATCTCAGGAGTGCTCCAAAGTGGTAGTGTAGTAAGCTCAAATTCTCCAGATTGTGTAGAAGAGGAGGAAGCCACAGTAGCAGTATCAGCCGAAGGGACCGCAGTTTTTGATGAGGAAGGTCCAATTTTCTGTGAATCTGCCTTGGATGATGATTTCTGGCGTTTAGAAGGGGTAGCTTTACTGGGTTCGGCCTTTCTCTTGGATTTCTCTCCTTCCTTTGTAGCATATTGAGATTTGACCGTTCTTTTTGGCCGAGTTCCAGCTTGTCCTGCTCCAGGGATCTTTACTCTCGCCATTTTTCAGTGGAATGATGCAGAATGAGGTTAAGGAAAGGTTTATGGGATGCGAATGGAAGTTTAAACAGTGAAGAATGACGATTTTTGGACAGGAGTTAAGAGGAATAAAGAGAGAATCAGAACAGATTTAGAGAGGTTACAAATAGGGTTGCGTCTGTTCTGAGGAAAATCATTGCATTTAATGTGTGTAACCGTCTAATAGACAAATTTTGAGGGGTCAAAATTCGAACTTCGGGCAGTTACAAGTTAAACCGTTCAGTAAAGCTTACTGACAGACGAATTTTCATTCCGAAAGTTTGTCTGACAGTGGCTTGGAACAGGCAATACAAGCACAACAGACGAATTTTGTTCCACCAAAGTTCGAATGTTGAAAAGAAAAAGGCAGGCAACAATCAAACTATCAATCAACAGACGAATTAAACATGCAGAACTGCATCTTTCAATAATTCAACATGAAGGACATGATTCATCAGACGAATTTTGAACTGAAAATTCGAATTTTTCAACTTTTGTAAAGATTGTCCAATATTCGTATGTTAAGAAGTAATAATTTGTGTAGCAGTGATGGACAAGCATAACTTTGAAATTTCTGATTTTGAAAATTCGAACTTTCAAGTTTCAACAGACGAATTTCGAGGCATTACTGAGAACTGTTCCAAGGCATAACAGGCCGAAGTTCGTCTGTTGGTCAACTAAAATTCGAATGTTGACCATGTTGATCAGTTCAAAAACACATATTATCAATGAAATTCATCTAGCAATCAAACAACATACAAATTTCAACCTTAAAACTTATGGAATGAATCCATAACTTACAATAATTGTCATTCTCTTCACTTTCTGGTTGATCCAATCTGGAGTTTTCCAAACTTTTAAACCTTTTAGTCATTGATTTTTATAAGGAGCACCTGCACCTAAAATTAAACATACTCTGATGCTCAAGTTAGAATTGATTCTAATATTGAAAATTCTAAAGACAGAATTGCACAGAAATATCTTACAGTTCATTGGGGTTTACCATTCCCAATTCTCTCCTTATTTTACAAAGCCTGTCTTGTGGCAGAGGTTTTGTGAGTATATCAGCAACTTGATCCTCTGTTGGGATGTACTCCAATCTGACTTCTCCTTTCAGAACGTGATCTCTTATGAAGTGGTGCCTAACTTCAATATGTTTCGTCCTTGAATGCATGATAGGATTCTTGGTGATATTTATAGCACTTTGGTTGTCACACATGATTGGTATCTCTTTTATTTTAACCTCAAGATCTTCAACTTGCTGTTTCATCCAGATGACTTGGGCACAATAGCTTCCAGCTGCAACATACTCAGCTTCTGCAGTAGATAAGGCCACACTGTTTTGCTTTTTGCTAAACCATGAAACTAGGGATCCTCCAAGGAACTGACAGGTTCCACTTGTGCTTTTTCTGTCAGTTTTAAATCCTGCAAAATCAGCATCAGTATATCCTTTGAGGTCTTCTCCATTGCCTTTTGGATACCAAAGACCCATCTGTGATGTTCCAATAAGATATCTAAAAATTCTTTTCACAGTTGTTGCATGGGATTCTTTGGGGCATGATTGGAACCTTGCACACATGCAGACACTGAACATAATGTCAGGTCTGCTGGCAGTTAAGTACAACGGGGATCCAATCATTCTCCTGTACTGAGTAATGTCAAACATCTTCCCATTCTCATCCATGTCTAGTTTGGTTGCAGTAGCCATAGGTGTTCCCATTGGCTTGGCATTCTCCATTCCAAACTTCTTTAGCAGCTCCTTTAGATACTTGGATTGACTGAGAAAGATACCATCATCAAGCTGTCTAATTTGCAGTCCAAGGAAGAAGTTAAGTTCACCCATCATGGACATCTCGAATTCTCCCTGCATTAACTCAGAAAATTTCTTGCAAAGAGTTTCATTAGTAGCACCGAAAATAATATCATCAACATAGATTTGAACAATCAGTAAATCTTTATTTTCTTTCTTAGTAAATAAAGTTGTGTCAACTTTGCCTCTATTAAACCCTTTTTCAGTTAGAAAATTTCTCAGTCTCTCATACCATGCTCTAGGGGCTTGTTTTAAACCATAAAGAGCCTTCTTCAGTTTATAAACATGGTTTGGTTTAGTAGAATCTTCAAAACCTAGAGGTTGATCTACATAAACCTCTTCCATGATATATCCATTTAAAAAGGCACTCTTTACATCCATTTGATATAGTAAAATGTTTTTCATGCATGCGTATGCTAGCAGTATTCTTATAGCCTCTAGTCTAGCTACTGGTGCAAAGGTTTCTTCAAAATCAATACCTTCTTCCTGATTATACCCTTTAGCAACCAGTCTAGCCTTATTTTTGATTATTGTTCCAGATTCATCCAGTTTATTTCTGAAAACCCATTTGGTACCAATAACAGGATGATTTTTGGGCCTGGGCACTAAATCCCAAACATGATTTCTTTCAAACTGATTGAGTTCATCTTGCATAGCTAAAATCCAGTAATCATCAGTTAAGGCTTCTTCAGCACATTTAGGTTCAATTTGAGAAATGAAAGCGCAGTTGAGCATTTGATCCCTTAACTATTTTCTGGTTTTGACTCTCTCTTGAACATTCCCTATTACTTGATCAACAGGATGATTCCTTTTATATCTCCAAGCTCTAGGGAGTTCTTGAGATGTTTCTTCATTAATTTCTTCATCAAACTCTTGCTCCTGGATATCTTCTTCTGTGTTAACAGATTCAGATATCTGTGGAGGTTCAGTTTTACTTTTATCAGAAATACCCAGTTTTTCAAAGTTAAAAGCAAGATCATCCTCATTGGTAACATGCTTTGAAACAGTTTCATTTTCAATGAAAACCACATACACAGATTCTTCTACCACGTTTGATCTTTTATTATAAACTCTATATGCCTTACTCCTACTAGAATAGCCAAGAAATATACCTTCATCGGATTTGGCATCAAACTTACCCAGATTTTCTTTCCCATTGTTGTGAATGAAGCATTTGCACCCGAAGGAACCGAAGATTAAAGCTTCCAACATTACAGCACGAAGTTCGTCTGTTCATGAAGTGAAATTCGAATTTTGAAACTTACAAAACATTTTCACAATGTGACATACAAATTTTCAAGAAGAAAGTTTTTTGGTTAAGTGTGAACAGTGTTTTCAATTTTCTACAGTGCCTTCGAAATTCAAATTTTGGATCCCCAAAATTCGTCTGTCCATTGAACGTTTAAAGGGACACAGTAGATTACTTTCTTCAAAATTCGAATTTTGAAAGGGCGAAATTCATCTGTCAGAGAAACTCTTTTCAGACTAATTTCATCATTCGAGTGTTGCAAGTTCTTATCATTCGTATGTCAATGTTTCATTTCAATAGACTCAAGAACTTAGCTTCTGAAATTCGAATTTCAATGTTCAAAGTTCGTCTGTCAGAGAACAGTTTTGAAACTTAAATCACTCTTGATCTTAGGTGAACTTTAACATAGTTTCAGACGAATTTCTTCCATTTTCTCAAGTTTTGTTTTGTTTGAAATTCGAATTTTGAAGACTCAAAGTTCATCTGTTGCAAAGAAGCATCTTTCAGACTTATATGAAAATTCGAATTTTTAATCGTACCGATAAAACTGATTTTTTATAATAAATTAGTATTTTTGAGTTATAGGACTATTTCAATTTTATTTTATATGTTCTTAATTATCCTGTCCCAAAAGATATCTATGTATGACCCATATCTTATCCCGATTACCTGTTAATCATCGGTGGAACCCATAATTTACTTTATTGATTTTAAGTTACTTTTGGACACTCGGTACTAATTATTTCCTTATTTTTCAATATTAACCCTCCATGCTATATACCGTTGGACTTTTGTTGTCGAGGGCTTTGTTTTGACAATAATTTTACATATTTACAAAATTACCCTAACCTAAGGTTAAATTATAATTTTTAAATATTCAGATCATTAGGTGTAATTTTTTCCAAAAGTTTCTTTATTTCTTCTCTACGTAATATTTAATAATTCTGGACATGGATGTCATTTTTATAATTCTTTATGGGAAAAACATAATTTTCTCATTTTTCCATCCAACCACGAAAAATGATCTCTTTGTCCTTTTTTACGCAAAATAGTATATGTCCATTTTTGTGAATTTCTTGTATATTTTACATTATTATTGATTATGTCATCTTTCATTATTTATTATGCTATAAAATTTTGGGATATTACAGAATCTGGATATGCTTACTGACTTATTTTTTTTGCCTCATGAAGTGATTGAAAAGTGGGCTTTTGTTGGTGTTTGTATAAAGCAAACACCAACTAAAGTTATACATACGCCAACTAAAGTAGATTTTTGGTGGCATTGGCATTTGTTCATATTAGCACTTATAAACGTCAACAAAAATCTTCCCTTTTATTGGTATTGGAATAGTTGGCATTTTTAAAATACTAAGAAAGACAAAAAATAAATGCTAACAAAGTCCAATTTTAGTGTTGTGACAGAGATCCAAGTTTGCCAAGGCTGTCACATCTTTGGGACTTAGGTTCTTCTACACTTTCAGTTTGTTCAATTATTAGTTGTATCTCATGTACTCCATTCATTATTATTTGTGTTAGTTCTTTGATATTTATGAAAATTTTGGTAAAAGACCCCAATTGTCTATACTGTTTGATTGAGAAGTCAGGTTTATTATCTATTTAAGGCTTAATGCCTCACGCACATCTAATATCTTTTTTACCTTTAGATTCAAAAAAGAGCGAAGAGTAATAATTAAAAACAACAATGTTCTAAAACTTTATAAATTAAAACAAAATATTTATTTTTTTTATATCCATGTTGCTATATATATATAGTCGCATGATCATTTGTAGTCAACAGGTTTCCTTAAAAAAAAATCTAATAGACCTAATATAATATTAAATAAAAAGGAACAAAATTAACGGTGTTACAATTTCTTTGTGTTCAATTTTTAGTTGTATCTCATGTACTCCATTCATTATTATTTGTGTTAGTTCTTTGATATTTATGAAAATTTTGGTAAAAGACCCCAATTGTCTATAATGTTTGATTGAGAAGTCAGGTTTATTATCTATTTAAGGCTTAATGCCTCATGCACATCTAATATCTTTTTTACCTTTAGATTAAAAAAAAAAGCGACGAGTAATAATTAAAAACAACAATGTTCTAAAACTTTATAAATTAAAACAAAATATTTATTTATTTTATATCCATGTTGCTATATATATATACTCGCATGATCATTTGTAGTCAACGGGTTTCCTTAAAAAAAAAATTCTAATAGACCTAATATAATATTAAATAAAAAGGAACAAAATTAACGGTGTTACAATTTCTTTGTGTTCAATTTTTAGTTGTATCTCATGTACTCCATTCATTATTATTTGTGTTAGTTCTTTGATATTTATGAAAATTTTGGTAAAAGACCCCAATTGTCTATAATGTTTGATTGAGAAGTCAGGTTTATTATCTATTTAAGGCTTAATGCCTCATGCACATCTATCTTTTTTACCTTTAGATTAAAAAAAAAAGCGAAGAGTAATAATTAAAAACAACAATGTTCTAAAACTTTATAAATTAAAACAAAATATTTATTTATTTTATATCCATGTTGCTATATATATATACTCGCATGATCATTTGTAGTCAACGGGTTTCCTTAAAAAAAAAAAATCTAATAGACCTAATATAATATTAAATAAAAAGGAACAAAATTAACGGTGTTACAATTTCTTTGTGTATCCCATGATCATTTATTTTTTTAATAAACATATCCCATAACCAATTTTAAGCATACATTAATTATCTTCATTTTTGCATTTTGCGCGCGCTTCAATTTTTTTTCACCTAAGAGAGTACATTAAAGAAGTTATAAGAGCTAATATTTATGAAGAATATATCATAAAAATTATAATTATATAAGCGACTTGGAAATTTAGATGTAATAGTACCATATTATCCTCATCCAAATATAAAAGTATGAAATCATCCCCATTTATTTTTTTAATTGTTTATAATTTTAAAATTGTTTTTATCCAAAATGTATTTTTCTTTATCTATTTTCAATTTCGTGCCAGTGATGAAAGCAGTTTATGCACTCTCATTTTCAATATTTTCAAAATCAAATCAATCATTAAAGTCACTTGAGGTTAGTTTAGCCGGCAAAAGTTTAATAGATTGTGGGTAGTAATAAGGATTCAAATCTTGATTATTTTAAAAAAATAAAATCCCAATAATTGAAGGATATTAGTTCAAAGTTTTTTTGTTTCACACTATGCTGGAATTGATTTTTATTGCTGCTTAATAGTTAACGGTAATTAAAAAAGTGCCAATAATAGCGAAGCGGAAAATAAGGAAATGGTTTTGTTGTTGGTTATCATTTAAAGAACCACTAACAAAAGCTGACTTTTTGGGGCATTGAAGTATTTGCAATGAGAAAAAAAAGGTGTGCTGTGAATTAGTATTTTCAGAATTACGTCGTCTTTTCTTTTTCCTTTCATTTTTTAAAAATGTGTAAAGTTAGCAGTTATATATAGAATGGCGCGCTAACAAAAGTCTTTACACAACCACCAACAGAAGAATCTCCCCCTATGTCAGTTCCCTAATGGTTGACAGTTCAAAATCATTGATAAAAACAAAAAATAACCACTAACAAAGCACGAAATTTAGCATAGCATGACGGTAGTCATATAAGAATAAAATAATCATACTTAAAAGTAGTATATTTCAATATTATATACTTCATCCTATCCTTAATATAAGACCATTTTAATTAAATTAAATGGATTAAGAATGCGAGTTAAAATTAGTTAATTATTTTAATTTTTCCAAAAATCACAATATTTTTTCTAAAACTACCATTATTTAATTTATTTTTCTCCTTATTTGAGATACATAAAATATGAGGTATTTTTTGAAAATATATAATAAATATACCATAAAAGGTTATATATTTAGGATTAGAGCAAAATACTATATTTAGAACCGAATGAGTATTAAAATACTATTTGAAAAATTAATAAATCAAAATGTCAACATTAACTTCTTAATTCAACTTTCTTGACTTCTCAACGAAATGTGCTTTTTATTTTTTCGGGCCAAGCTCAATGAAAAGTATTGAGTATTTCAAAACCCAGATTAACACGTTGTTTTTGGCATTACACTCTCATAGGAGGGCGCCGGCCAAATAAATAATTGAATAAAATCCATAAGTGGAAACGGCAAATAAGTTTCCCTCTCATTGAAATTCCTTGATCACTCCGCCAATTCTGATATGGTCAATCAAGTTGTCTTTATTGAAATCTATCATTCTCTAATGACAATATAAACTCAAGATGATAATATTATTTCAATTCTTAATAAATAAAACACTTTTTGAATTGATGTAAAGAAGATAGATTTTAAATTTAATTTTATATAGAGCTTTTTCCCCCTCAATCTAATCACTTTGACATAAAAGTCATTATTGTAACACCCTATTGAAACAAATCTAAAATGAACACCTGAAAACATCAAAATCAACCAATAAGGGACGGAATAGTGTTGGGGCCGCGGCCTGGAACAGTGCCACTGTAGCCTCAGAGAGGCACAATGGATTGGCATCATGGCGCCACTTTCTAATGCCATATCAACAACCTTATGATTTTCTGACCAAACTTCCAATGTGTACAATTTCATGTTCCGACTCCCGATTGACCTAAAACTAACTCCTATAAGTTACTCTATTTCCCTTTTAACCATAGACACCAACCATGTTTCAAGACACCTCCATATGGAGGTTTTGAACATTTGACACTAAAATGGTTACTTTTTAACCATAAATAAGACACTACATCAAAAAATGAAATAGTTGGCATTTATTTTTGGATTTTATTGGCATTTAAAAAAGGCCAATTATTCCAGAGTGCCGATAAAAAGGGAGAGTTTTAGTTGGCATTTTTTTCACAAATGCCAACTTTTCTTTTTTTGTTTTAAAAAAACAAGGCTTTTGTTGGCATTTGTTTAAACAAATGCCAACAAAAACCAATATTTTTCAAAAAAAAATATACATATATATAACTCTATTGAACTTATTAACAAAAAAAAGCATATATTACATTAAAAATTATACATTTTAGCAATAAAATTACAATTCAATTAATAAAAAAAATTTACCATTCAATTTCTAGAATTAAACTTTACATTTTATTCCAAAGTGTTTGTTTCCAAACCAGAAAAAAAAAATGTACATTTTATCTAATCTATCTGATATGGCAAAAATGAACCCAATCTTCTAATCCTATTTTCCATTTACTTGAATAAGATGGATACCATGCAAATTTATTATACCTCCAATGATAGTTGCATTCACGTACTTTAAAATAGGTACAGATTCACCAATTACCATGCTCTCATTTATGTAACTTGAGCCCCATGTAATGATGTCATCATGAGGAACTCTTGTGCCAGGGAGACCTTTTAATGTGTCACTAGGTTGAATGAGTGGGAAGACTTGCCCACACAGGAGCACTACGGAAGCCCCCTATTTTCTTATGTTTATAATTCTTTGAGACAGAGATTAAATGCAAAAAATAAATCCCTATAGATAGAGTAGATAATAATAAGAAATAACAATAAAACTTCTAGATAGCAATGAACTCCAATACTATAAACTTCTAATCCTTTAAATCTCCCACATAATTTTTAAGACTAATCTTTTAATAATTGATAAGTTTCTCAACAAAAATTATCCATAACATCTCTAAACAACATATTTAATACAGCCAATAAAAATCTTGTAATGGAGATATAGATATTGAAAAAAAGCTATGCTTTGAACATTTAAGGGAAGAAAAAGGGAAAGAAAACCTTGCTCACATCCAATATGAAAATATTCTTCCAGTTCTGGAAGGCCCACAAATAAAGTTAGTTTAATAGCATCCTTAGACAACATTAGCCATCTATATATGGTGCAGGTCTATGTTCAGGGTTCATGCTTCCCTATACCTCAGACTTCTAAGATTTGTGGGAATCTCTCAAGTTTGATAATGACCATATAGTTTCTCAATCAAAAAGCCATATGGCTTACTTGCAACTTTCTTTACTATCTCTAAGATTTGAGCAGGGCAATAACATATCGTAGCACATCCAAGAAAGGAACAGAGACATGAAACATCACGCATTTGCCAAACTATTCCGTGTAATGAAGGTGCAAAATGCAGCGACTTAGGCACATTCATATACAACATCATTCTAAAGAATTTTACCCAACGAATCAATTTCATTGGCTTCTGATTCTACCCATGGTACTACGTAAAAATGATTAGCTTTATTATTTTTTTGAAGAGCATCAAAAGGGTCATAATTGATAGACAAGGAATGAACCTGGGGAGGACTAGTACTGAATCTTTAAGCTGCAAGAAGAAGTGCATTCAGCAGAGCATCCTTAGCCGCTAACTGTAGTAGATAACCTTCATTTTGCATCTGTAAAATGAAGCATGCAATGAGAAGGATATTTTGTTGAAGCATCTGTATGAGATCTTTTTTTTTTTGCCATGAGGGCAGATTCTTCATTAGAAAAAAAGTATTGATAATATCAAGCAAACAAAAAGTTAAGCTTGACGCATTCATACATCGAATACTGGCAGCTAGTAATCACTAAACTGTCTGGTTGTAAATGACAGAGTAAATGTTCCATCTATAGAAAAGGAAACAATTAGTTAGCCCTAAATAGAAACAATCAAAACCGTCTAAGTTCAATTGGCATTGATAATAAATGTACAGTTACATAGCAAAAGTCAAAACAATCAAAATCTTCCAACACCCAATGGCATGAGTAGTAAAAGTACAGATACATATCCACAAACAAGACAAGGAATAACTCAGACCAATGATTTTAGAACTTCCTAAATTAAAGCTGTTAATAATAATGTAAATGGCGCATTAAATAGGTTAATTGTCAAGGTAAATTAGAACACGATGAAGGTTTTTGGAGGGATGGAAATCAAAACAAAAGAGACTATAAGATAAGGAAGGCCAAAACAAAAAGAATTAGATGACCCAAAACCTTCTACAATTTCAACCCAAAAGAAATTATTTATTCATATTATTTATTGGACGAAGATTTAAATTTTTCTTCAGCTTAGGCAAAAACCTCATCACATCTTTGTCCAATTATTATAGTATTGCCAATGCAATTCCTTAGCTCTTTTTTTTTTCATTTTGTAAAATAAAAGATAAAGATTATCACTCCTTGACAAACCCAGTCATTCATAGAAAGTACAACCATTTCACAGTAAGAAAAACAAGAAACTTTCACTCGTTTCTAACAGAAAGCAAAGTCCTTCTGGCCTTAACATATAGAAATAAAACCCTTAACTAATGTCCAATAGCTAATTGATGTTAGATTAGCTGGCTTCCCAAGAGGGGGGGTGAATTGGGAAGATTAAAAATTTTCTGCAAAATATCAAGAAGGTAGAAAGCAATATATGATGGTAAAATAGAGTATAAACAAATAACTGTAAAGGAGGCAGTAAAGCGAAGAAGACTCAGTAATTTATCCTGATTCGGTCTCTCCACTTGACCTACATTCAGTCCTCAAGTCACCACTTGAGATTTTCCACTATTCAGCAAGAATTCCGTGGGCTTCTTGCAAATGTCACAGTACAAAGTTTATGCTCTGTTTTCTAGAGCTCACTCATTCACTCTCTGCACTTTCACAAAGTGCTTCCCAATCCCTTGTGATATCCCCTCACAAGAAAATCTATCTTCTAGATGAAGATTAGATTGTTTACAAAGACTAAACTCTCTTAATCAGAGTGAATATGAAAGTTAAAGTACAAATATTGAAGTGTGAGAGTATGAAGCTTTGAGTAAATGATTTGGCAGAGTTTCAGTATATACAATGTTAAAACTATTACCCACAGCTTCAAATGATGTTATATTTATAGATTTAGGTCTCAAATATCCGTTAGAGACAAAATCTATCCGTTGGAGAAGTTATCCAACGGTTACTCTGAAAAACTATCCTTTAACCAACCGCATTTAATGCTTCTGACATACTGAAATTCGAATTTCGGTTGGTCAACAGACGAATTTCACAGACACCGAAGGTTAACAGCTTCAACATTGAAAGCCCGAAGTTCGCCTGTCAAGAAGTGAAATTAGAATTTTGATATTTGGAAAATGTTTTTGTGTTGTGACATACGAATTTTTAAGTGAAAAGTTTTTTTATTAAGTGTGAACAGTATTTTCAATTTATTACATTGCCTTCGAAATTCGAATTTTGGAACCTCAAAATTCATCTGTCCGTAACTGGTCTGTAAGGCATTGTAGTTCATGTGATTCAAAGTTTGAATTTTCAAATGTCAAAGTTCGTCTGTCAGAGGGACCTCTTTTCAGACTAACTTCAAAATTTGAATTTATAAATACTGTTATTCGTATGTCAACATATCACTTTAACAGACTCACAAGCTTAGTTTCTGAAATTCAAATTTTCATGTTCAAAGTTCGTCTGTCAGTGAGCAATTTTGAAATCCAATCTATACTTAGTTTCAGATGAACTTTGACATAATTTCAGACGAATTTCTTTAGTTTTCATAAGTTTCATTTTGTCTGAAATTCGAATTTCCAAATCCCAAAGTTCATCTGTTGCTTAAAACTCTTTTTGGACACTTATCAAAATTTGAATTTTCCCAAGTCAAAATTCATCTGTCAGAGAGGCATCTCTTCAGACTTGTTCAGTTTCAATACGAAATTCGAATTTCTAAGGCCAAAGTTTGAACTTTCACTATGACAGATTGATATTAACCTTTCAAACTTCGTCTGTTGGTGGGTGTTTTTCAAATATTCCATGATTTAACATAGAATCAAGATTTTAAAATATCATTTCATCAAATTAAAGTCTTTTACTCAAATAAAACACTATTAAACATCCTACATTAGACTTTGCACAGATTCTTCAGAATTTCTTCACTTGAATTATTTTAGGCACCTTTGATATCTTTATTCCAAGCTCTTGAGGGTTGGTTTGGAATCATCAAAACTCTGGATTCAACAATTAAGACCCAAATAAATCTGATAAAATATAACCCAGGTTTGTAAATAAAAAATTCCTCGATAACTCATGAAAGGATCAAAATGTATGCAGGTAGCACAACCTTGCAGTATGTTTTTTATGAGGTTGAACAGATAAAAACTAGTTGGAATTTGACACCAATCGTAATGATCTACTGCACGGGACAGATGCCTGTATTGATGCTAAGAACCTGCCATTGCCCATGAATGTCGATAAAACTTATGCTAACTTCAATTGAGTCCTTCTAAGCCATTGATCACAATAAGAATCTGTTTATATCTATACTCTTACAGTGACTACCATGACAGCTTTCACATCCTTTTCTCAAATCCATTCTGCCAATGAACCGGGAATGGAAAAGCTTAAACGAATGGATGACCCAATTATGACATCTCGCAATTCACTAGCATATCTAAATTATACAAAAGCATACAGAAGACACGTACTCTTATGATGCCACTCAACTTCAAGTTTGACATTATCATCAGTCATATCAAAGTTCATACTACAAATTTGACATTATCATTAGTCATATCAAAGTTCAAACTACGACATCCTCGTTTATCTTCACATCCCCCCAGCAAATAGGCCTCTTTTCTCGTAATACACACGTTACCACTGGAAAAACACAAACCTTGCTCCAATATTTAAACAAGACTCAATTTCGACAATTACAAATAGCACGTGCATCGACAATGCTTACAAAGAACATTCCAGGTTAACTAGGATGAAGTGAAGCCGAGTTAGAAGAGGGGGAGAAAAAAAAAAGAACCAGTGTGCAGTAGAGAAATAAACGAGAGGAGATGACCTTGCATTTGAGAATCTGGGCAGCAAAGAACTCGACCTCGAAATCAGAGGGGAAGGAATGGTGTTGGCGGAGGTGATCAGAGGTAAGAATGGCTGTGGTGACCTCCCAAGTGGATGAGTTGGAAAAGGATCAGGAGAACCAGATCTGAAAAAGAGTGGCCAAAGAGGATGTTTGGCAGTGAGGCAGGGAGTGAAGAGGGAGGTGAGAGAAGACCGTCTGACTGCCACAGGGTAGAGAGGGAAGAGCAAGGTGAGAGAGGACCATTTGGTTGCCACGAGGTAGAGAGTAAAGAGGGAGGTGAGAGATCAGAGTCCTGAGGCAGAGAAGGGAAAAGAAGACGTAGACACAGATTATAAAAAAAAAGAGAAAGTTAAGGAGTAAAAATAAAGCCGTTGGATTGTTTTTAATCAATGGTTCAAATTATTGATCCGTGCCTTACAAAAAGTCAGAGAAATTTTTTCTTGGCGTTTCTTTAATAAACGTAAACAAAAGTATCATTTTTATATAAACGCCAACTAAAGATCATACTTTAGTTGGCATTTATTTTACAAATGCCAACTAAATACTTTAGTTGGCATTTGTTATTTAAATGCCAACTAAAGAGTAATCTTTAGTTAAAATATTTTTTTATTAATATTTTCTCAATGAATGCCAACTATTGAGCGTCAATAAAGCCTATTTTTGGCGTAGTGAGAACTCGACACCACCAATTGTAACACCTTACTTTATCATACATTTTCCCAAGTAGCATAGCATTTCTAATGTCCAACTAAGCCATTTTAGAAGCTTGAATCATTAAAGGAATTAAATACAAAAAATAAAATTTTTCAAAATTTACCACTCATCTATTATTCATTTTTCTAGCTAAATTTTGAAAAATTATAACTAATTCCATAAAAATTCTATTAATGTGATTCAAGTCTTTAAATGAAGTTAGAAATATTATATACAAGGGAAAAATATGAAACTTGTATTTAACTGCACCAATTGATACAGTTTAATACTTAAACTTCCATTGTTTGAATGGTCATTTTATCTTTTCTAGGATTTTAGCCATAACTTTAAAAATTCATATCTAACTCTATACTGAGCCAAATCATATATTACATATGCCATTGGAAATCTATGTATGTCTACTTACTGTCATATTTTTCTTATACATTTATTTAACTTGTGTAGGGCATGATTTTAACTTAAATTACTAAGGGTCAGAACCTTACTCTTACTAGAATAGTCTTGGGAAAACTTATATATCTCTCATTGTACAGCTCCAATTGAATTCAAACTAGTGGCATATTGAAATTAAAAGACAGATTATTTCAAACATGTAAACCACTGAATTTTTGGAGCTCTGTAAGATTTTATATTTTCTTTCAAAATAAGTGATACTTATAGTGAAATTCGCAGCTTTTACTTTACTGTCCAGTTTTGACCCTTAACTTCAAAAATATACTATAAATTGTGTACATGTCCAAATTAATTGTTCTTTAGCTCATTGGAAAGCTTGTTCTCTCTGTTCTCAGATAATATATAACACTTGAGTTACTTGACCTGTTTCAGTAAAACAATATTGACTTTACTTTCATTGCTACAAAATGAGCTATTTGCAAGGTAATCATGGAAAATAGGCCTTATAACATGTTCACATAATCAATCCATGTTTCAAATCCATGCCAATCATCTTATAATAATCATAATAACATAATAGTACAAGGATGCAGATCAATATGCATATACATAATTTGTATACATTATTTCAAAATATGGAATTATAACTTGAAACTATCATCAAGCATCATTCTCTCTTTCATTCTCTTTGGCTCTTGATCTCCTTGACATTGCTTGTGCCTATCATTTGGGATACTTGAGGGGATGAGATTGGGGACAATCTAAGTAGCAAGTTACATTTCATGCAATTATGTCAATCATGTCAAATAACTCATATTTGATCACATTTATTCACATCAATCTTATTTAAACAATAAATTGCCACATTGGTTATAAAAAAATTCGGCAGCATAACGGCTTAGAAAATAGATATCACGAGGAATAAAACCCCTCATTTTATAACCAAGACTAATCAAAGAAATCACAATTGCAATATGGCAACACAATTTAATCATAGAAAGACAATGAAAGAATATAAAGCAAGAATATGAAACTTAGCTACCTTGAAGCATTCCTTTAGCTCTTCCTCTTGAATCTAATGCTTCCAATAGCCTCCTTAGGCTTCCTCAAGTCCCTAGACAACATTAGACAATGGCTCAAGCCATTGATTTCATAGCATGAGACATAGAGTTCATATAATATCCTACAAACCTTTGAAAATCCATTTTCTTTATCTTAGGCTTTATCTTTGAGCCAACACTTGCCTTTAAGATTTTCCATTAGGGGGAAACCGTTTTTGGGGTCAAATTAGTGAAAATCCAACTCCTTCCATCATATTAAACAGACCAAAATCAGGGGTTTAGGAGGAAGAATGGAATTTTTTCAAAACTTGCTTCATAACCTTCTAAAACTTATTTCTTTCACTATATCTCATACTTTCTCTAAACTTTATTGCATAAAACCACTTGCTTTCTTAAATCCATATCCAAACTGAAACTAAACAGGAAGAGGAGAAGAGGAGAAGCTTCAAAACTTAGCCTAAACCACTTGAAAACTAAGCTAGGAACCATAAAAATCAAAAGTAGGAATTTACTTATTTTTCTTGAATTTTATTTTTTCCCTTTTTCTTTTCCTTTTTCCTTCACCCCACGTAGCCTCCCTTTCTTTCATCTTTGCTGCAGCTTGTCTTCCCTCTTTCTGAGTGCCCAAAACATCCAACTTGAGGGAGTATAAATAAAAGAAGCCAACCAATGAAATCATGCCACCAAAACTTCTTGATTTTTCTTGCAAATTCATGAAAATAATAAATTAATGCTATTTTGTCATGTGCAGCTTTTGGAGCATGAAATAGGGAGTATTTTGGTTCAAAAATATTGTACTTTTATTTATCCAGATATATCTTGAACCGATCTGGATAAATAAAGCTACTTTAGCAGTATATTTTACTATTATTGAGATACTAATTATAATTATATTGGGATATAAAATTACTATAATATACTTATTCCAATTGGTCCAAATATAAGATTCACACATTTTTCTTGAATGAATACTGCATCTTCTTGCAGTTTAGACTGACTTTTATCGGATAAGACATTAATATTAAATCATAATTACCCAGTAAATATTATTTTGATGTTAATAAATTCCATACTATATTCCATTGGTCTTAACTCATTGAGAGCTTCATTTTGACTATAATTTTTCATATTTATAAAAATGCCCTTGAACTAGGACAAATTTATAATTTTTAAAACTTTCGAGTCAGTAGGTGTAATTTTTGCCAAAATATTTGACTTCTCTTCCCCATGTGAATTCTTATCAACTTGGGGGCAAAATTGTCAGTTCCATAATTCTTAGGGGTAAAAATGTAATTTCTCATTTTTTCCGTCTAATCAGAAAAAATGACCTTTTTGCCCTATTTCACGTAAAATGGTATCTATCTATTTTTGTAAATTTTCTATGCATTTTTAGTTATCTAATATTTTAGGGATGTTATACCAATAGCCACCCATGAACAATTGGCATATGGAGACCATTCCAATAGGTCATAGGACCACAAGGGATATGTCCAATAAAGTTTTAACCTGAGGAAACCACTCCTCCAAGTTTTGACTCCCTTAAACCCCAATTCGAACTAATGTGATATATGCCCTTTTTACACATCGAAGATTCAAAACCCACACAAGACTCCCACTCTAGGTATGCCAATCCATAGGGACCTATAGACATCAATCTCAAATCCAACACAACCAATCATTTAGGAAAAATACATCGCATAGTATATAGGACATAATCAACATTCAACAATAGGGTTACAACAGTCATTTCTCAAATCACATCGGTTCATAAATCTCTACACAAATAGTGGCACTTTACTGGAGATAAAGGAATAACAGAGGTGTGAAACATAGTCCCCGGCACTTACAAGGACACTCTCAATCCTCTTTCCCGAAACCTTCCTTGTCCTTGCTGGAGCTAGATCCTTCACTTGAAATTATTAATGACGGGGTGAAACATACGCCCCAGTAACTAGGGGTAAACACATATATGCACAAAATCATGCTTTCATGCTAAAAACATATATAATTAATCACCAATGCAGTATGCATGATATGCAGACATCAATCCCATCAATACATGGCTAGAACCATGAGTGAGTTACCATGACACAGTAAACTTAACTAGTGGCCCCCTTTCAACGGCCTGTGAATCAATTTCGAGGTCACCACCCAACTCTCCTCCAAGTGGTCATGACCAGACCAAAGGCCATTGCACTAAAGGTAGGACCATGACTCTCATTCCCCTTAACTACCTGAATTGATGGATATTTAGAGAAGATGCACCCCAATTTCACAGCCACCTGAGTCTCCCAACCATAGGATAACTATTTAGTGACTAAAATATACATAAACTGCACCACTTGAACATAAGGTTTCATGTACTATTTAGCAGATTGACATACTATGTGGTATATAGAGCTTTGTCACCAAGACCATATGTCCCAACCATATAGATAACGTGACAATGCCTAACACTGGCTAACATGTCAACATATATCACTTTCTAGTGTGCTAGCATGCCATATGAATGTATATAATACATTGTGGGGTGCATAATCATCATTTCATATCAATAATCATCACGATTTACATATATCATAAGCACTAACATCATATTGCTATTTTCATCATACAATGAGATAGGAATAGATAACTTACTAGTTGTGTAGCTATACATATCACGATAGGAATATGATCAACGATAACTATTGTTGTTAGAACCGGATTAGACTAGTCAGTTCGACTGGTTGAGCTAGGAATCGTTGCTTGGTTTGGTTTGGTTGAGGAAGATGATTGCTACTATTTAGAATTGGTGAGAACTGGTCAAAAACCGATGAAACCAGCCTTGAACCTGTAGAACTGATTTGAACCAGTCCTATATTAATTTTTTAAAGTTTTTTAAAGTATTTTTTAAGTTTTTAAGATAAAATAACATCATTTTTAGTATAAAATATTTTTTATATATTATAATATTATATAAGCATTATTATGATATATAACTATTAAAAACTTTATATTTACTTAATAAATAATGTAATAATAGATTATTAATTTATTATTTTGAATTCAAAATATGATTATAGATGAATATTAATTTATTTAGATTTAAATATTAAGTTATGAAACTTATTAATAATTTTTTTATGGTGAATAATAGATTGATAATTCAATATTATTTAGTTTGGAACTTTAATTAAGTTATAAAATTTGTTTAAACTTATATCATTTGTTTTAAATATATTATTTTAATTACTACTGGTCTGACTCCAATTTGACCCTAGTTGAATTATTGAACCTTGAATCAATAACTTGCTAGTTCAATGCCCGTTCTGGTAATGACAACATTGACTATAATCGAGCTATAATACATATCATGATATGAAAAGGCAAAACATATATAAAGCATATATATCATGATATGAAAATGACTGAACATATATCACAAACACAGAAAGAGAAACCTCAATTACCTTAACCATCCAACCATCTTAACACCTTGGTAGGCTAATGGAGCAACCACAAACAATCTGATTCCTTCCCAAACACAAACCAAAGCCAAAAGATCACAATTGAGTCAACAAACAACCTACATAATATTAATTTTCCATTACTATCACCATTCCAAAACCTTGGCATACACATTTACCAACTCAAACACAAACTGAAGTGAAATTCGAATTTTGGTTGGCCAACAGACGAATTTCGAAGGAACCGAAGATTAAAGCTTCCAACGTTACAGCACGAAGTTCGTCTGTTCATGAAGTGAAATTCGAATTTTGAAACTTACAAAACATTTTCACAATGTGACATACGAATTTTCAAGAAGAAAGTTTTTCGGTTAAGTGTGAACAGTGTTTTCAATTTTCTACAGTGCCTTCGAAATTCAAATTTTGGATCCCCAAAATTCGTCTGTCCATTGAACGTTTAAAGGGACATAGTAGATTACTTTCTTCGAAATTCGAATTTTGAAAGGGCGAAATTCGTCTGTCAGAGAAACTCTTTTCAGACTAATTTCATCATTCGAATGTTGCAAGTTCTTATCATTCGTATTTCAATAGACTCAAGAACTTAGCTTCTGAAATTCGAATTTCAATGTTCAAAGTTCGTCTGTCAGAGAGCAATTTTGAAACTTAAATCACTCTTGATCTTAGGTGAACTTTAACATAGTTTCAGACGAATTTCTTTCATTTTCTCAAGTTTTGTTTTGTTTGAAATTCGAATTTTGAAGACTCAAAGTTCGTCTGTTGCAAAGAAGCATCTTTCAGACTTATATGAAAATTCGAATGTTGGAAGTTCAAAATTCGTCTGTCAGAGAGCATTTATCAAACTCAATTTCATTTTGATTTCAGATGCACTTTATCATAGTTTCAGACGAATTTCTTTGATTTTTACAAACTTCATTTTACTTGAAATTCAAATTTTGAAAGTGTGAAGTTCGTCTGTTAGCAAAAGGCCTCTTTTCAGACTAGATGAAAATTCGAATTTTGAACAACCAAAATTCATCTGATAGAGAGCCATCTCTTCAGACTTATTCAGTTTTAGCTCAAAATTTGAATTTCCAAAGGCAAAGTTCGAATTTCCAACTTGACAGTTTAGCTTAAACTTTCAACCATCATCTGTTTGTGGGTGTTTTTCAAATATTTGAAGATTTAACATAAAATCAAAGTTTGAAAACTTCTTTTCTTCAAATCAAAATCTTTTACCCAGTCATAAGAAAAACTAAGGATCCTACAAAAGATCTAACAGCAAGTACTCAGAAAATCTTCACTTGAAACAGCTTTGCTCTCCTTTGATATCTTCAATCCAAGCTCTTGAATGTTGGTTTGGAATCATCAAAACTCTTGTTTCAACAATCATCTTTTAGGTAAGGCTTTTATACAGGATTCACATATTAAAAAATAAAAAACTTAGGCAGATCATATATAGTAATGGTGTCATAGGAGGACTATTTGCCTCTACTGCTTCACGTTTAGATATCAAATGTTGCTCAAAATTTGAAAAACAGGTATAAGGGTTTGATTAAAGGGAAACATTTGAATATACTTCAAGTAGCATAAGTCTTATAACTTTTTTACCTTCTTGTATGCTAGGGAGAGTTTAAGCTACTCTTAAAGACAATTGTAAATAGCTGCATCCTCCTCTAATTGCTTCTGTTCGGATTTTAGCTTGTATATATGAAACATTAAAGAATCAGTTACTCAAAGGAAGATCTATCAGTCTTGTGAAAGTAAAAAAAAAAAAGAGTATGAAATCATAAGAATGATAGGAAGCATATAACTACAAATTTTGCATCTCACAACTCTGTACATAACACAAATAACTTAATCTATGTTATGGAAATGCTTACATAGGGTTCACCCTAACTCATGTAGCAACTTCTAAAGTTTTAAATGCAAGAATTAAGTAGCTAGCATTATTCAAAAGGTGTATGTATATACTGAAAATATGACTAGTATGTGTTTAAGTTATTAAAACATGTTTAAATAGTATTTACAAGGTGTAATATATTAGAATTCAACATTTTTTCTTTCCTTTTTCTAAGGATACTATTTAGAGGAGTTAAGCTATCTTGCTGCTGAGTGTGCCCAATATAGGTTGAAGTGTCGAATATGAGTTAGACATCAAAAGACTTCCCCCTAAAAGTGTGCCCCATGGTCTGTAACTTGTTTCTCTTCTATGGTAAGGAAAGGATTGGAATATATTAATTTGGCCCTTTACCTTTCTACACCCAAATCTAAGGAAAAATAGTTCTCTTTCAATGTACATATTAATAAGTCATACTAATCAATACATGTTATTCTTGCTATGGTCTATGGCTAAATGCTTATAAGTCATACTGAGCCTCTTGGAAATCTAACTAATAATAAATCATACTAATCTATAATAATTTTCTACAGGAGCCAGAAATAATAAAAAAAATAGAGCAATCAAACTAAAAGAAACCAATTGACTTATATTAATTTATATCCACCAACAAAGCTTCTTAACATAACAAGATTGAGAGGCAAAAAAAAACATACTTGATCAATGCCCTCGCAAAAAGCTAGTTCCTTATGGCCATAAGACTTATTGTTTAAGATAAGTCAATAATTACTAAGGAAGACATTCCAATGCAGCACAGGAACTTCTAGCCAAAAAAAGCTAGCACTTAAACTCCACAAAAAGGCAAATAAATATGGATGGCATTTTTCTAATAGTTTTTGAACATCCCTCTCATGAAGGTGCCAATGACAATAAGAACAACATTATCAATCATGTGGCCATATCTACCAATAAAAAATGCTTAATGTCATTGGTTTGCATTTTTTTTTTGCCATACCTAGGACAAATTCTCTTGAAACTTATAGGTTTAACAAGACACAATGACCCAAGACAAGAATAGTTGATATTTTAATTAAAAAAAATTCATAATGATACATTTGAACCATACATGGGAATAGGATGGATATGATTAATTAGTAATTAAATCCAAACCCAAATGTAAAGTGCACACGATATTATTACCTTCAAAGTGAAGCACCAGATTCCTACCTTGTCATGTTCTTCATCTCCTTCGGTTTAGTCCCTTCTCATAGTTCAAAATCTATACGAGTTGCACAAGATAAATTAATATTGATAATTAATATCTTTGTATAAAAATTAATTTGTAGGAGTTCCTTGACCATGGAATTAGGTCTTCTATCTAGGGATTGAAGCAGATTTAAAACACCGAGTAGAGTGAATGTAGATACCTAAAACAAGGCCAGATTATATTAGACATCAATGCAAAAGCTATCATGGGTTTATTTACTCATAAGATAGTTGAAGGAAATTTACCAAACATAGAGTATCAAATCTGCTATAAACCATAGCAAAATAGCAGGACCAAGCATGGATCCTCTTTAGAATCCAAAATTTTAGCAGAAGTGGGTGTCATTCTCTGGGCTAAGATAGATCCCATAATAGGTGTATGACTTGTTGATAGAGATCTTGCCAAACAAATGCATTTAAGAAAGAATTGTAGCAATATATCAGTTATATCAATTATAACTCACTACTAGCATGCTATTATGTTCGCAAGGGACACTAAGTGCTAATGTACAGCAAGGCTATATCTAGATTTTGAAGTAGCAGATATAATTTCTATTCAAGAAACCTACACAAATTGAAGCAATATATATAGCACAATGTTTTGTAACTCATATTGTAATTCCACTTCACAGAATATAGCACCAATTGCTAAGGACTAATTTCACTTCACAATCCTCTAATAGCAAAAGAAAAGGAAATAAGAAAATTAAGACACAATAGAGACCTCCAATCTCATGCATCTATAAGCTACAAATCAAGACCATTCAAAAGAAGCCAAGTGAACAATTCTTTGCCCAAAAGCTCGATATTGATTAAAAAGTTCATGAAGGCATATATGACTTATAAGCAAGCAAAAACCATAATGAAGAGTTAGAGAAATATGTTGGACAACAATGGATCCTAGCAAATACATACTATACAACAACAAACTGAAGGATATGCATTGATGGAATACTAAGAAACAGTAAGACAATGATCATTTAACTAACTTGCATTGACTATATAAAGGATGGGTGAGATTGAGGAAAATGTATATTATGGACCCATCAAAGACTCAATCATTGGAGAAGCTTATTCAAAGATATAAACATTGATTTGTACTTAGGTGCCTTAGACACAACTAGCCACAAGAAAAGAGAGAACATTTAAAATGATAAAGTAGAATGGGGTACTAGAAACTTCACCTGATGAGATAATTAAAGTTCTTCACTAATGTTTTTATAGTGCATGAATAATTTTCATATACTGATTTATAACATGCAATTTAGTAGTAATTTTTTTAAATAATATTGTAAGGCATAGAATAGTGTCCTGTTATATATATATGTTTCATGTGTCAATGTGTCTGTGTTTCTAACAACTCAGAAAAAAATTATCAAGTGGTTAAGATGACCAATCTCCATTCCAATTCACTATTTTCATCAAATCAAGCTCGAGAACTACAAATTTATGAACAAAAAACCCCTATGGAGAAGCAAACTAGTAAAAGAAATGCAAAATTTCTCCATAAAAATAAAAATCCTAACAAAAACAAACTATATCTTTTCACGAGTTGCTTAGGATTCCATTGCTCCTGGAAGAAACTAGCAAATAACAAATGCTCACCCTCAACCTTGAATTTACATAGAAGACATACAAGCCTATGATAGACAACAAGTAACTAGCAGTTCAATGAGATTATTTAATCTTGTTTCTAAGATGACAGTGGAACCAAGAGAACAATAACCATAGCACTATTACAAAGAGAGAATGAATAGCTCACCAACAATAGCTTTCATGTATGGAATGCCATGATTGACTCAATCGCTTCCTCAATCCACAACAAGAAATGAATAGGGAATTGCTATAACAGTGACCGTGTGCTGAAATTCTGGGAGAATTGGCCACTTCACCAAATAAACTGACCAACGTCGAGAATGATGCAATGGTTTAGTGGGTTAGGGTTCGATGTCTATGAGATTGCCAAAGAGGAAGTTGGGGCAACTGCCAGAGGATAATCGAGCGAAGTTGGTGAGTGGTAAGGGGAGAGAAATTGCTGGCAATAGGAAAGGGTGGTGCTGAAAATAGCAAAGGGTGGAAGATCACTGAAAATGATGGAGACGAGCTGGCCCTATGCTGGGTTTAGCCGTGGGAGAGCGCTAAAATAAGGAGACCTTTCCAGACGGTGGAATAATTCCACCATCCTCTAAAATAACACTTAGGACATTCTTTTTGGCCACCATCCTAAAATGGTTAAAACTACACGTTTTATTTATAAAATTGCCGCCGATTTTTTTTTTAAGACTGTTGGTTTCTAACCGTCCAGAAATGCAGTCTTAAAACACCCTTTTTCTACTTGTGTTTCCCACTTCTACTACCTCCTTTCCTCTATGTCAATAATATTTCTCCATTGAAAAATTTGATATCATTTTGATTTACTAAATTATATACAATCACTCATCCATCATTCCTCAAAACCCCAACATATCCATTTGGTTTTCACAACTCACCTTTTGTGCCACCACTCTCAAAAACCTTTGCCCTTTCATTTTTACAAGCAATAACCGGAAATTTAACTGGCATGCTTTAAAAAAAAAGGACATACATTCCAGAATCCTACACGAACATTTTTTATTTTTTTTTACAAAAATATGTTCTAACTTTCTTCTTGGTGCTTGTGTCCTTATGTGTATATTTAGGTGTATTTAAACTGTTTAACTTTTTTATGTTTCAACCATGCATCAAGTTCAAAGAGCCATTTTTTATCTTCCAGAGGAGATTACTAAAGAGCTACTGAATAAGGAAATACCACTTGCCAACACTATTTCTAAGATCACTAAGGTAAATTACAATATTTAATTGATATGTGTTTGAAAATCTATGTGAAAAGCTATGTGGACGAAAAACTTTCATGTAGTGTATGATGTGAATTTTGTTTGGAATCAATTTGAAACATTATTTATTTAGTTGTGGGTTATTTTAGTTTGTTTAAATTTGTGACTTTTAGGAAATTTTATATTTAATAGTATGAATCATTATTAGTTTATTAATTATAACTAATTTGATTATTGGAAATGATTTAGGACATAATTGCTATTGTGATTAGTTTTAACTTGTTGTAATTTGATACTTTTCATATGAAGAGAGAGCCTAAGGCTCAGGAAACTATTATTTTTCATATGTTATGTTGAAGGTTTTTCTTTAAAATTTAGACAGTGGTTGCTAGAAAGTCTGTGGTTGAATCCTGTATTGCTTTTAAATAGTAGTAGTCATTATGTTTAAAGATATATAACTTAGGTTGTTTGGGATTGGCTGGAAAATGGTAGTACTTATAATTATGAAGTCTGACTTTCTTGTGAGATGTTGTTGTAGAAATATTGTACCTTTAATTTCTAGGGGAGGCTCTATCAAAATTGATACACATCTCAGGAGTATGGATTGGTCATGGATGTTTATGAATCGTTTGACTAAGGAGTATAAGGATGGAGAACAAGAGTTCATTAGTTTGGCAGTTGAGCATATGGATAACCCTAATAAATTTTATGTTCTTGCTTAAAGTGTTGTTATAGGAAGCTAGTTAGTGCAGGTGACTTGGATGATCATTTGGTGTGTCATGGAATTGATCGAGGTTACAGACGTTGGATAAAGCATGGTGAGATGAATTATGGGTATAGTTGTTCGGGTTATAGTGGATCAAAAGATTTTGACACAAGCATATTCGAGGTTGACCATCTTGAAGAGATGGTGAATGTGATTGAGAAAAAACTTCAAGATTGTCCTGAGATGTTTAAGAGGTTGAAAAATGATGTAGAAATTGTACTATGGTTGTACTAAATTCATGATATTGTCTGTCGTGTTGAAGTTGTATAACTTGAAAGCTGGCAATGGATGGAGTGATAAAAGCTTCACAGAATTGCTTGCACTTTTGAAGGATATGTTGCTAGAGGATAATGAGCTTCTTAGCCAAACATATGAGATTAAATGGATACTGTGCTCTATTGGGATAAACAATGAGAGAATACATGCCTATCCTGATGACTGTGTGTTATTCTAGAAAGAACATGCATTGCTAAACAAGCATCCTAAATTTAATGCCCCACGATATAAGAAGAAAGAATTTAGTGCAACGAAGGTGGTGTGGTATTTTCCTATCATACCTAGATTTAGATGCGTGTACAAAAGTCCTGAAATTGCGAAGCGCTTGACATGGCATGTGGATGAAAGAATTGATGATAGAAAGTTTCGATATCTTATAGATTCTTCACAGTGGAAAAAAGTTGATAGTCAATATGAAGACGTTGGGGTAGAAGATAGAAACCTATGCCTTGCATTATCCACATATGGAATGAACCTGCATGGTATGCACAGTAGTACTCACAGTACATGGCCCGTGATTTTGGTGATTTATAACCTACCACCATGGCTAAGTATGAAGTAGAAGTTTATAATGTTGTCTATGTTAATCTCTAGACCCAAACAACTTGGAAATGATATAGATGTATAATTGACTCCACTAAGTGAAGATTTGAAGCTACTGTGGGAAAGGGGTATCAAGGTGTATGATGGATATAAGGAAGAGACATTCAAGTTGAGAGCTATGTTGTTTGGTACAATTAATAATTTTCTAGTGTATGGTAATTTGGCAGGCTATAGTATCAAAGAGAGTTTGGATGCCCTGTATGTGAAGAAGGCACTCATTCCATACAATTGGAGCATGGTTCAAAATTTGTTTTCCTCGATCATAGATTTTTGCCTCAAGGATAATACTATAAGTAGTGGAGACAAGCCTTTGATGGGAATACAGAAAAAAGGGAAAAAACCTTTGCCATTAAGCGGTGAGCAATTGTTTAACAAGCTAAAGGATTTGAATGACAACTTTGAGAAGCCTTTTGCAAGACACCTTGGGACTAGTGAGTGGAAGAAAAGGTGAATTTTCTTTGAATTGCCACATTGGAAGTCTTTGTATGTGGGACACTTCCTTGATGTCATGCATATAGAAAAAAAATATATGTGAAAGCATCATTGGTACATTACTTAATGTGCCGAGAAAGACTAAAGATAGCGTGAAGGTAAGGCTGGACTGAGTTGCTATGGGAATAAGAGAAGAATTGGCACCGATGAAGGAGAAATACAATCCTTATCTATCTCCGACGGCATATACTCTATCTAGAAAAGAAAAAATTGCATTTTGTGGGTTTCTTGAGAGAGTTAAAGCTCTAGAGGGATACCCCTCAAACATTAGGAATCTTGTTTCTATGAAAAACTTGAAGTTAAAGGATCTAAAGTCTCATGATTGTCACATTTTGATGGGGGATTTCATCCAGGTAGCCATGCGATCCCTTTTGCCCAAAAAGGTTTGTGGGACAATCACTAAACTATGTTTCTTCATCAAGTATATTTGCAATAAAGTGATTGACCCTGTGAAGTTGCCAGTATTGCAAAGAGACATTGTTGTCACTTTGTGTGAGCTTGAGATGTATTTCCCGCCTTCTTTCTTTTATATGATGATTCAACTAACGGTTCACCTAGTTAGGGAGACACAATTATGCAGTTTAGCTTATATGAGGTGGATGTATCCAATCGAGTGTAACAACCCTCATTACATTATCCTAACTTGGTCCCTAGCTAACTAAGTGCAATTGATGTCATGTATAGAACCAAGGAAACAGGACGGAGGAAAGCTCAAAGTGGAAAAAGAGATTCACGCCAGGGCACAAGTTTAGATCGCCATAGCGAGAGAGCTGTATTTTGGCTCAAAATTTTCAGGTTGAGAAGCTCCATGTAACACCTTACTCTCTAACACCTCCAGACTTGACCAAAAACTCTAATGTCCAACCAAACATAGCTTGAACAACTCACAAAATAGCTTCCCAAAACTTTAGAGTAGCAGAAAAATGCCAAAGAACACCAGAAACTGGGCTGAGGCCACAGCCGCTACAGTACCACTATAGGTCTGACTCCTCCCAAAAACTCTTACAACCATTGTCTCTAGCGCTGTGGCGCCCCCTGCTAGTTTAAACCAGCAAATTTCTAAAACTCTAGTGCAAACTTTCGACACGCATAACTTTGTGCTCCGACCTCCGATTGACCTGATTCTAACTCCTACAAGTCAATCTAGTCTCAATCTATTCATAGATAGCACTTTCACTTCAAATCCATCTCCGTATGGAGATTTTAGACACCTAACACCATTTTGACCACTTTTTGATCAAAACTCACAACTTATAAGTCTCATTTGCCACCAATGACAATTTGACCATTCAGGACCATTCACACAGGTCCTAAACCACTTTACCAACTTGTCCAAAGAGATTTCACCTCAAAGGAACTACTCCTATGAGATTTGGACCCCTTGAACCCTAATTGACAAAGTGGGCTACAGGCCCTAAAACACACCGACAAGGCCCAATTCCACCTTTTAGGCTCACATATACCGTAACCAATATGGACAACACATACAATACAATTTCACATTCATAACATACCATTAACATCATATCCAGGGGGACAACCACACACACATATACATATAACTCATACAATCTCATGAATGTAATATGATATAGAATGAAATACATGTCTCCCTCGCACACAGCTAGAACCATGAGCTGTCGTCATAACAGGACATTTCATATAAGTGATTCCCTTACAATAGTCGGTGAAGACTGATTCCAAGACAACACGAAGCTCACCTTGCCCTAATGCAACCTGGCCAAAAGTTACTCTAGAGCTCGGATCGTGGTTCTCTTTTCCCTTTCCTACCATGAATTGGTAGCTATTTATGGAAGGTGCAGTCTACTGCGCACCTTTCCCTCTTGGCCATAGGAGTCGATTTGGCCACAAGGATCCCATCCTTATCCTCCCTTATCATATATCATCATATCATATCATATAATATATCATCATCACCACTTGATCACTATATACCTCACAATGCTTTGTTGTGATGCTCATATCTTATCATCATATACTCATCATCATCATTATGATCTCAATGTCATGCTATGTATCATGCCATATCACATCATCATCACATATGTAATCATCATTATAATCATCACCTAGCTGTGTGCATATCACGATATATAGGAAATTGTACACACAAGCACATCTATATCGTGGTATGAAAGAAACATGCATATATACACAAATATACGTAATATCATACATTACAATACAAACACCCAATTACCTCAATTCTCGCAATCATAAGCACATGAGTTTCACAAGCTTTCTTGAATGCCAATCCCAGACGTAACTTCTCTGATCAACCAAACAACCTTTGCATACTATAAAATCCTCAATTGACATACAATCTAAATATCCATATTTCACAATTCAACCAATTACACTTAATCCAAGGTTTCAACCATATTTCCATACATCATTGAACCTCATTAAACCATATAAACCATAATCAATCTTATATATTTCGGATCCCAAGCCTCAACAACTAGAAATTAACCTAGGGTTGGGCATAATTCAAGCATACTCCCTCTAAACTCATACCCAAACAACAAGAACACCAAATCACACTTCATTATTTCATCCATTTTAATCAATTAGATTTAGCCAAAACCAAAGATCCCAACTTATAACTTAGAAAACCCAACTCAAAACCAAAGAAAATAGGGAGGGAGGACTAAGGATCACTCACCCATATGAATCCAAGCTCTTAAGGTATGGAAATCACTCCCAATGGCCGGAAAACTCAAACCCTAGGAGAGCTCCCTCAGTTCTCCTTCATTTCTTTTCCGTCTGTTCATCCAAAATGATTCTAATTTAAGCAAAATCCTTGACTCTTGCCATAGCCCTAGGAAAGCTCACCGCAGCGTCATGAGTTTCAGCTAAAAAATGCCACTAGAACTTACTCTTACCGCAGCAGCCCTGGTCCTCACCATGGTGTAAAGCTCTTTCAGACTCCTCTTGAACCTTCATTCTTCTTGTTTTCTCCGGTTCTGCACACAATGCCAATACAAATGTCATGAGGGTTGTTACACTCCACATCGCAATGGGCTCACCGGCACAATGGCGAGTGGGGAAAATCTGGTATAAACTAGAAACATTTCGGATGAACAGACAAGGAAGAAATAATGGGAGAAAGAACTAGCTCTGCTAGGGTGTAATCCAACCTTTGGGAATGATTTTCAGCCTCTGGAAGCTTGCTAAGTCGTGGGTAAGTGATCTCTACTCCTCCTTCTCCATTTTCTTTGGTTTTGAGTTAGGATTTTTCAGGTATATGTTGAGATTTTCGGTTGTGGCCGTAATCCACCTATTAAAATGGATGAAAAGGGATCAAAGAGGTATGATTTAGTGTTTATGAGGCTTGGGTGTGAGTTTTAAAGGCATTTTTCATGATTTAAGCTTAACCCTAGGTTATTTTCGATTGAGGCACATGGATATCCAAAATATATATGATTGAGTAGAGTTTAAATGGTCCTTAGGAGTTCAATGATGCATGAAAATGTTATTGGAACCTTGGGTTAAGCCTAAATGGTTGAATTGTGGTTTTTGGTTAAGTGGTATTTGGTGTTAATTGAGGTATTATGATGTTGTAGAGATTGTTGGTTGATCAAAAGGGGTACGAGCACATTAAACAATCCTACAAGTTTGTGAAATCCATGTGTGTGTGAAATTGACAACTTGAGGTAGCCGAGTGTTTATATTGTTTGTTTTGTATATATTATATGTTAATATATATGTGTGTATATATGCATGTTTCTGTTCATATGACGATATTGATATGTATGTATATGGTTTGTCTGTATATCGTGGTATGCATTTGGCTAGACATGTAGTGGATGATTATATGATGATGATGTGACATGACATGATGTATGCATAACACTAAGATACATTATGATGATAATGTTTATATGATGATATCACATAAGCATCACCACATGACATTGTAAGATATATGGTGGATTGGGTGGTGATGACGATATGATATACGATAATATGAGATATGATGATATGATATATGATAAAAGAGGATAAGGATGGGATCCCTATCGCTAAATCCCCTCCTATGGCCAGGAAAGCTAAGCGGTAGTGGACTGCACCTTCCTTAAATCACCACTAATTCGAGGTACTCCAGGGGAAGGAGAGCCATGGTCTGAGCACCAGTGTTACCTTTGGCCGGGTGTACTAGTGTAAGGTGAGCTTGGTGATATGCCGATATCAGTCTTCACTAACTGTTTAAAGGGAATCACTTATACGAAATGTCCTGTTATGATGATAGCTCGTGATTCTAACTGTGTTTGAGGAAGACATGCATTCTATTTCATATTACATTCATGAGATTGTATGAGTTATGTATATATATATGCGTGTGGTTGTCCCCGGTTACTGAGACTTTGTCTCACACCCCTTTCCCATGAACTAACATTTTAGGTGAAGGTTCTGGCACTAGTCCAAAGAAGACAAGGGAGTAGAATACTGGACGTGGGAATACCAAGTCTTTATAGTGTCTATGTATGTTGTGCTAAGTAGGATAGTATGATTGTAATGGGTGTATGTTATTGATGTTTGACATGTGATGATGTTTATGTATAGTGGATGAATGTGATGGTTATATATGATGTTGGTGTTGATTTGGGTTGTACATGGTTGGTGTGCGTATTTGTGGGGTGAATTGGTCATGTGTGTGAGCCCAGAATGAATTTAGGCCTTGTTGGTGTGTTTTTGGGCATATAGCCTATTATGAGGAATTGGGGTTCAAGGGGGTCAAATTTCAAAGAAGGGGTTCCTTTGAGGTAAAATCTCTATAGAGGAAGCTTTGACCAAGGGCATTCCAGTCAGAGTCAATATGTAGGAAAGGACTCAATCCCATCTTAATACAGTTCAAGTAGTGCCTCAAATTCATGCACAAAATGCGGAATGAGTCATGGAGATCGACCATGTTTGATTTGCTATAATTGTGGGAGACCCGGACATATCTCATGGAGTTGTCATGAGCCAAGGCATGAAGATGCAATGAGAATGCCCATGATACTCAGTCGAGTCTTCACAATAAACTGATAGGAAGCGGATGTAGCATCTAACTTGATTAGAGGTAAACTTAAACTCAATGGTATCTCTATTCATGCATTATTTGATTTTGGTGCATTGCATTCCTTCATATCTTTTGATTGTGCTTGAAGATTGGGTATTGTGACAATGGAGTCACCTTTTGAATTGTTGGTATCCACACCAACAGGAGTTTCATTAAGAACTGCTCAAGCTTGTCTGAATTGTGTGGTTCATTTTGAACACCAAAGCACTACTCTGGATTTAATCTGTTCGCCATTGCAAGAGATTAATGTGATAATTGGGAAGGATTGGCTAGAGGCAAATAATGCCATTCTCGACTATGCTAAGAAGATCATGTCATTGCCCATGAATATCCCTAGTGTTAAAGGGGATGAAAATGTTTATTTGTCCTTTGCCCAAGCTGGCAGGTATCTGAGAAAATGATGTCAAAGGTTTTTGGTTTTCTTTTTAATTAACATGGATGTAGAAGGAGGTATAGAAAGATACCTAGTTGTGTGTGAATATCCTGATATGTTTTCAGAGTAGATTACCAGTTTGCCACCACCATGAGAGCTGGAGTTTTCCATTGATTTGGTGCTCGGGACAAGTCCTATTTCTAAGACTCCATATTGAATGGTACCGTCTGAATTGAAAAAACTCAAGAAGCAGATTGAAGATTTGTTACAAAAGGGCTTCATTAGACCAAGTGTCTCACATTGGGGAGCTCTAGTGTTATTTGTTAAGAAGAAGGATGGTAGCCTTAAATTGTATATTGATTACAAGCAGCTGAACTGAGTGACAATTAAGAATAAATATCCTTTGCCCCTGATTGAAGACTTGATTGATCAGTTAGCAGGTGCCTCAATTTTCTCTAAAATTAATTTGAGGTCAGGATACCATCAACTATGGGTGTGTGCTGAAGATGTGCCTAAAATAGCTTTTCAAACTTGGTATGGTCATTATGAGTTTCTTGTGATGCCATTCGGGTTGACCAATGCTCAGACAATCTTCATGGATTATATGAATAGGGTCTTTCAGCCATATCTGGACAAATTTGTGGTGGTATTCATTAATGACATTCTGATATACTCCAAGAGTGAGGAAGAGCATGCACTCCATCATCAAATTGTATTGTAAGTGTTGTGGGATCACCAACTATATGCCAAGCTTAGTAAATATGTGTTTTGGCTATGGGAGGTGAAATTTCTGGGTCATGTGATTTCTACAAAAGGTGCAGTGGTAGATCCTAATAAAGTAGAAGCGGTGTTGAATTGGGAGGGACCACAATCAAGGACTGAAATTCATAGCTTTCTAGGATTAGCTGCTTACTATCGAAGGTTCATTAAGGGATTCTCTCAACTTGTTATGCCATTGACTAGACTCACCCACAAGAATCGATCTTTCATTTGGGATGACAAGTGTGAGAGAGCATTCCATAAGCTGAAGGTTCGTTTAACATCCACCCAGTATTGATTATCCCTAACCAATATGAGCTGTTCACAGTTTATATAGACGCCTCTAAGAAGGGTCTAGGGTGTGTGTTAATGCAACAAGGAAGGGTTGTAGCATATGCTTCAAGGTAGTTAAGGCCTCATGAGGAGAACTATCCTACTAACAACCTTGAGCTAGTGGCTGTAGTGTTTGCCTTGAAATTGTGGAGGCATTATCTTTATGGTGCTCAGTTTGAGGTATTCAATGATCACAAGAGTTTGAAGTATTTGTTTGATCATAAGGAGTTGAATATGAGGCAAAGATGTTAGGTAGAATTCTTGGTAGATTATGAATTTGCTTTGAAGTATCATCTTGGAAAAGCCAATGTAGTAGTAGGTGCACTAAGTATAAAGTCAATCCATATAGCCACCATGATGATGAGAGAACAACCGTTGTTGGAAAGCCTGAGAGATACAAAGTTATCCATTAATGTCTAGTATTGGGATCTATCAATGTATCAAATGATTTGTTGAGGAACCTTTGCTATGCTTAGTTGGAGGATAATTATCTTTTAGGCATTTGGGAATGAATTGAAATGACGGAAACTCAGGACTTTGATATATTGGAAGATGGAGTCATCCAGTACTGTGATCGAATTTGTGTGCCAAATGTTACGAGATTGCAAGAAATTATTTTGGAGGAAGCTCATAAGAGTAGGTATACTATTCACTCAGGTACCACTAAGATGTACCAAGACTTAAAGGGAGGATACTAGTGGCCAGGTATGAAAAAGGACATCACAGATGTCTAATTTGTTAGAAGGTGAAGATTGAACACCAATTGCTAGTAGGTACATTATAAACTCTGGAGATCCCAGAGTGGAAATGGGATAGCATCTCCATGGATTTCATGATGGAATTACCGAGGACCTCTTTAGGGCACAATGCAATATGGGTAATTGTAGATAGATTGATGAAATTGGCTCATTTTCTTCCAATTCGAGAGACTATTATGATGGAGAAATTGGCCCAATTGTATGTGAATGAGATTGTGAGATTGCATGGAGTCCCAATGAATATTGTGTATGACAGAGAACCTAGGTTTATGTCCAGGTTTTGGAAATCTCTTCAGAAGGCCATGGGGACAAAATTGAATTTCAGTACTACTTATCATCCTTAATCAGATGTGTTGGGAATTTCAGAACACACACACAGCGGAAAACTATCAAGAAATTCCCTTCCATCTGTCAACGTTATTTAGATTGAGATGTACAAAAGGAATTTACCTCTAGTGCATCCCTTGGTGTTATTTTTTGTTTTGTTGGACCCCAAGAACTAATGCGACTGGTCAACTCCCTATACCGATATCCATACAAACAGTGATTCCAACTAGAACGGCATGCTAATACCTCTATTTGTGAATGTCAGTACGTCCATGTAGTTTTGCTGTTTGTCCGTACAGTTTCATTGTTCATCCATATAGTCTTGCCGTTTGTCCCTATAGTCTTGCTATTTGAGTGTACGGCCGCTCTTTCTTTAGGGTGGGTCAAAATTCTATTGGTTTTGTATCAAATAATCCTAGTCTATATCAATATATAGATAGGATTTGATATTTGTTTAATTTAAATGAATAATTTAAACTAAATTAAATATTAATTAAATAGATTAGTTTGAATTTAGATGTATCTAATAGATTAAATTTAAACTAACTATCTAATCTATATCTAGAATCAAATCTAGATTTAATTTATTATATAAATTAAATTTAGATTATTAGTTTAAATTTAAATCTATCACATAGAATTAAATTAAAAACTAACTCATTTAAATTAATTTGAATAAAATATATATATCGAAATAATAAATATATATCAAATATATAATATATCAAACATATATATATATACTTCAAATTTTATAATAATATATATATCAAATGTATATATATATATAATTTAATCACCTAATTTGAATTTTAAACTTATCAAATCTAGACACATCTTAGGTTCAGTGAATTTAGACATTCGAAATCAAGTTGGTCCATTCTTGTGTGCGACCTTGTAGGCCTATATGATGTTAGCAGTGGGCCAATGTCACTATTGAATCTACAAGTCACAAGTGGTCTCTAGTAAGACATTGTGCCTACCCAAATCATATGAAATCGATAATCCGATACAACCTATAATATAACCTAATCATATCCCTTTTGTCTCATGATATATAGGTCAAGCATGAGGCAGGGAAACATCATCCTTATCTTACTCGACCATCACTTTCTCGATCTCCAAGCAGACTAACAAAACAAATGGAAAATCTTCCATTCGAGCATGAATATGCATTTCTCAGTCTCATTCATCAAGGGGCCTACATATATATCTCTCTATTAATTAGAGGGATAAATTTCATCTTAACCATTCATCTTCCTCCACACGAGTTCTACTATTCCCGATCATAGCCTTTATGATCTCCCGATTAAATGTGACTTTTGACTATGCCAAAGTATAGTGTTCCCCATGTAGGAAGTCATGATGATCTTAGGTCTAAGGGCTTAGTGACACGATTATATATGAGATATACTTATGACTTGATCCTTGCAGCTATCTCATGACGAGTCAATCCAGCGCCTATTCTCTAACGGGAGCTTATGATTGTGATTTGTATCATAATACATAATTATCACATAATTATCAATCAAAATCATACTAGTCTCAATTCATCATTGTTCCCACAAGGATGATTGACTAGGGACATTTAGGATAAAATGATTTATCCAAGGATATTATTATAAAGATAAACATGTAAATAATATAATAATGTAATAAAAGGAAAAATACCTTTTTTTTCATAATGAAGTACAATATTCATAATACAATGATTAGCCTAGGGCACAATCTCCAACACTTATATTGTTGTATAACGTTGTGTTTAGGATGAATAAAGCCTAAGAAAGCTCTTAGAACAGGTGAAATCAAGTGGTGAAGCAAGAGAAATCACTAAGGTAATAATTTACCCTTACTTACATTCTGTTATCCTATGTTATTTTCATGAACTTCATGACTTGCCATATGATTGTTTTGATGTTATGTGACTATTTTCACTGAGTAAATGAAAGGTTTTAACCTTGGGACATCCATTTCATAAGAAAAAGCTTTACCGATATTTTCATGAATTAATATGGCATTTTATGTTTTATGAGAATAATTGATGATTTCATGAATTATGAGATAATATGCATGCTTGTATGGGTGTTACTACTAAGATTCTTTGAATATCTCCCTCCTAAATGACTAACATTCTAGGGCAAAGCCATGCAAGAGGTCCAAGAAGAGCTAAAAGAAAGGAGCAAGAATGTGACTAACAATATGATTGTGCAAGTTTTGATATTATGTTTTGATGATATGTACAAGTTTGTATGTGATATTTGAATTCTATTTGATGCCTTAAATATGTTCTTATGAATCACATATGATGTGTGGAATTGATTATGAAAGAGGTTGAATGATGTATTGCGATTATGGCATAATATTGTCCTAGATGACCAATGGTGATTACAACAAAGGCATTTTGTTCAAAACAAAGAATTTAGTATGAGTATTATATATTCTCTGAAAGTAGATAGAATAAGCTTTCTTAAGAAGCACTCAATTTAGCTATGTATATGATTTATAGTGAATTTTTAAAGTTATGGTTCAAAATTGGAAATTTACTATAAACACTAGATATTTCAAGAGGCTGTATAAAATTGTTCAGAGCTCCAAAAAATTCAGTGGTTGCATTTATGAAAATATTTATGTCTTAAGTTCAATATGCCACTGATTTGGAAGTAATTGAAGTTAAATAGTGAGAGTTATGCATATTTTCTTAAAATGATTCTAGTAAAAGTAAAGTTCTAACCCTTATTGATTCTAGATAATGCTATGTACTGTATAGGTTGAATAAATGTATAAGAAAAATATTTATGAAAAGTAGACATACAGGGCTTTCAAATAATATAAAGAATGCACAAATGGGATCAGGATAGAGTGAGATATAAATTTTTAAAAGTAAGGCCAAAATCCTAGGAAGTGAAAAATGACCAAAAGAATAGTGATTTTCATGTTAAATACGGTATCAATTGGTGCGTTAAAGTTACTATTTCATATTTTTTCCATATAGCAAAAGTTTTAAGCTACATTTAGAGGCTGGATCACCTCTATACGAGTTTTCAAGATTTATTCATGAATTTAAAAATTCAGTCTACAAAATGGGGATGTCAAATGAATAGTAACTGGAAGTTTTAAATTTCCTTGTTTTAGTTTCTCATGTAAATTTCCCTGTTTTAGTTTCTCATGTAATTAATGTAACATCTCTAGAATGCTAATATAATTAAAAATGTATAAGGAATTCACGAAAATGGATAGACATCATTTTACGTGAAATAAGGTAAAGATGTCATTTTTCTTGATTGGACAGAAAAATGAGAAATTATATTTTTACCTCTAGAAATTATGAAAATTTCAATTTGGTCCCTAAACATAAGATATCATTTGCGGAGATGAGGTGAAAAGGGGAGAAAAATTACAGTTAGTGACTTAAAAGAAATAAATTATAATTTTACACTAGGTTGGGGGTAATTTTATAAATATGTAAAATTACTGTCAAAACGAAGCTCTTTACGAGATGAGTCCAATGGCATATGACATTAAGGTCAATATTTAAAGATAAAGAAATAATCAATGTCGAATGTTAAAAAATAAATTTTTTACTAATAAAACTCTTTTTTTGATATGCAAAAGCTAAAAAGGTAAAAAGAAAAGCAGTTTGACACCACAAAAGAAGCTTTTTAGAAACATGATAATAAAGTAATATCAGATTTACTTTATTCTTGTACCAATAAAGTGATTTGATACTACAAAAGATAACTTTACTAGTCTAAATATAAAGTAACCAACACAGGGCATTATTAGATTGTGAAAATTATGCAGTGTTTTGGAGATAATACTCCACTAAAATTATGCCACTTAGCAGCTTCCATGTGCACAAATTGAAGTCTTGGAGGCCAAGCCAAAAGATAACCAAAGGTAAACTTGACTAAAGGTGGCTAATTGGCCAAGTAAGTACCTAACCAAGGTTGGCACATTATATATACTCCCTCCCTGTCACTTGGCCAATCATTCATCAAGAAAGGAGAGAGAGAGTGCTGCAAATTGAGAGAGAAGAGGGCAGCAACATGAGGAGAGAAGGAAAAAAAGAAGGAAATTCAAGAAAATTGGTAAGCCATCTTCTTGTGATTTCTAAGTGTTCTAGCATGATTATTAAGTAGTTTAAGATATTTTTCTTGCAATTTTCTCTCCTCAACCCACTACATAATTTTGGCCTAAGCATGATTTTAGGGAGAGAAGTTGTTTTGGAACTAGGAAATGGTGATTAACTTTGAGTTTTTGCATGAGGAAGCAAACTAGGTGTGTTTTAAAGTAAGTTTGGGAAAAACCTACTCTTCTACCTTAAGTTAAGATTTCAGCTAGACCAAAAGTGGTTCTTAGAGTGGGAATTTCATTTGTTGATGCCAAAAATAGATTCCCCATGCCAAAAACCTTAAGAACAAGTATATGTTTCAAGAATAAGCATAAGATAAACAATTTGAGATTTTTGGATTTATGTGAGTTTTATATTTTGAGCTATGAAATCAATGGCTGGAGATTGTTTAATGTTGATTAGCGACTTGAAGAAGCCCAAGAAAGCAAGGGAGATTATTGAAAGCAAAAGGTATAACCAAGGGAAGTCATAAAAGGTAGCTAAGTTTATATATTTTTGCTTATGATATTTTGTTATTTTTCTTTGATGCAAATTAGTTGCCATATTGTGTATTGTATTTTCTTGACTGGTTTTGTTTGGAATATGAGGGCTTTTATTCCTCAAGATATCTATTTTTGAAGTCATTATACTGTCAAAATTTTTATGAATTATATGGCAATTTATTCTTTTATACAATTTAATGTGATCAAATACGATTTTTATGTGAAATGAATAATATGATGGATGAATATAACTTGCTAATAAGATTGTCTCAATCTCTTCTCTTCAAGTATCCAAAATTTTAGGTTTCAAGGATGACAAGGCCACCAAGAAGGCAATGGGCAAGGAGAAGGCTTTGGATGGCTAATGTTATATTAGCCATAGCCTTTTGTGTTTATGTAATTATATGTAAAATTATATGTGAGTTTGTAATGTTATTTCTTGTTACCATTATGTTATTTTAAGTCTCTTTTGATGATGAGAACATGATATGAGCAAGTTTGAACAATGTATGGAATATATATATATAAGTATTTTGCCAAGCATAGTAGAATCTGACCATTTTGCACATCTTTCCGTTTCATGGTTACTGTTCATTAGAAATATGGAATAACATATAAGTGTTATATATGTTCACAAACTATGTAGACACGGCTTTCTAACAAGCCAAAGACCATGATAATTGACCATTTATATAAATGGTTATGAATTTGTGAACTTAGGCCAAAATACCTGGAACAAGATTTTTGACCATATGAATAGTATAAATTTAAGCAACGAGCTGTGCAAATTGGTGCAGTCAAATGCAAGTTTTATATTTTTCTCTTGTAGATCATGTTTCTAGCTTCAAGTAGACACTTGAATCATATTGATATGACTTTTTTTGAATTAATTATGATTTTTGAAAATTCATCCAGAAAACTTTGGAACCAAATGAACAGTAACTTCATCTTTTTCTATTTTATCCAATTCGGTTCCTATGATGATTCAAACCTCTAACATGAGTCAATTGGACTTTAAATATACTACAATACATGGGAAAATATATCTTAAAGTAAGGTGTTACACTTTTGTTATCAAAGCTAAAGATTTAGGCTCTTAGAGTTAAAGATTCTAATGACTGTACGTGAATCTTTAAATATAGTTATTATTCCTTTGGATTGGAATAACTAACTATGTCTGCTTTTGTGCTTTGATGATAGGTGAAGATGCCATCATCTTGCCAAAGCAATATTAGTGAGCATTATGCTGGGTTGGATCTAGATTGGGATGAAAGTATAGGATCCAGCAATGTACCAGGGAGGGTCTTACAAATATGGATATGGGAAAGGATACCTCATAGCTTAGTTAAGAACCTATAGCAGCTATGCTTCTACAAGTAGCACCAGCCCCATCTACTCCTTATCTACCATATAATTCCAAAGGAATGGTAGTGGAAGAGAAAGATGAGGAAATTATTGAGGCATGTTTTCTGATGGACTTAGAGAATAGCATTGATAAACTGGGGGACATTGCTCACATTATTTACAAAGTAGTGAGAAATATTTCAAGGTGCATGCCAAGTATCGTCTAGGACTGGATCAGATTCCTACCTTTGTTAGTAAGGTAGAGCAAGCCAAGTAGTATTTGGCTAGTAGAAATTTGCAGTATTCAGAGAAGTTATGGATTGATACTATGGTTAGACAAATCCTTAGAGATATATTCTGGATGCCCATGTGAGCCAAGCTAGAAGGTCAAGAATTCTCTTGTCTTGATGATAGAGTACAATTGAGGCATGAAGCATTTGGAGTCCTTGGATATGGCAATGAGCTTGGAAAGAGCATGAAGCCCAACTCTTTGAATCAAGCTGCAGCCTAAAAAAAAAGAGCTAGAAAGTATGGAAAATGCTTCCAATCATATAAGCTAATGGTCCAAGCCCAAAAGAAGCCCATTTTGGAGATATAACTTGAAGACAACATGAATGAATGAATTTCTTTTTAGCAACTTTGTTGTTGTTAAGTGAGTTCTTTCTTGCTTATCCTTGAGTGCCAGAAAGAATGAGGACTTATCAAGGAGTGGTAATCCTTGTGGCGTCCCAGAGTTAGGATTCAAGAGACAGGTTCTTTTAGAGTCTATTTCCTTCGACCAACATTTTATTTCAGTCTTCTTATTTTTATCATTTCTATTTTTTTCAGTTTTGTTCATTGTTGTTCTTCATTGTTCTTGTGTTCAATTCATGTTTCCTTGAGTTGCATGATCCTTACTCAAAGAAGGCTCTTAGGACGGGTTCCTAACGTGTCTCCCATCATTTGGTATCAGAGCTTCAGCTTGCAAATCAAGGTGTGTTTCTGTTGTTTCATTCCATTTTTTTTCCTTGCTGTCCAGAGAATTGTAGTATTGTTCATCCGCACTATTTGTCACTGTTCATGCTTGCTGTCCAGATTTTTCTTTTATGTTCTTCTCTTTTCTAGTTAAATCCCTTCCTAAATTCATAATATTGTTCATCATCTCTATTCTAATTATGTGTTATTTCAGATTAATCCAAAAAAAAGGAGAAATTGTGGGTGCTATACAAAAAAAAAAAGAGTAGCGAAGAAAACCGTACAAAAAAAGAAGAGAATTTGATGGCTAAAAAAAATTCCAGAATTGAGCACCTTTGAAGTTTGAATTTGCTGATTGGATGTGGTTTGGATTGATTTACATTAATTGCTGGAATTGTATCCCTTGATTTGGGGGTTGCTTGTTTCTGAATTACCAAATTTGAAGTTTTTTTTTGCCAATTCACAAAAGGAGTCTATGTTCATTTCACTTGGGTGGTAAGTTGCTTTCATATTTCTTTTTAGAATTTTACTCTTCTAGTAAATTCTATCCAAATCCTTTCCTATCTTATTATTCCTAATTTGTTATTGTCCTTTTATTCTGTTCAAATCTCTAAACATCAATTCCTTCCTTTTGATGTGCTTCGTAATCTTAATTTCCAGCATTTTCTTTTCTTTTCTTGGCTGGAAAATTTCATTTCTTTTGCTGAAAACAGAAAATCCATCTTTGTTTGTTGGTCACCATCATTTTAAACTCTTTCGAAAATTTGAATTTTGGATCTTTGACTTTGAGATTGCCACTTAAAACATTGATTCTTGATTTTAAGTTCAAATTCAATTTTGCACTCTTATGGGAAGTAAGAGTGAGTGGTAAAAGGCAAGAGTGTAATTATATCATTTATGGAAAAAGCCTTTAAAGTGTGTAAAACACGAGTGAACATACATCATTCGTGAGTGAAACACGTGAGAGAGTGTGCAAGGTCCTTTCTTTGTCTCTATTCACTAACATTTTATGTTCTAAGCATGGCTGGTGATGAACTTGATCTTAAAGCTTTAATGAGAGCTTTCAATGATCAAATCAAGAAGTTGAATGCCAAATTGGATGGCATGTAAGTTTCTTCATGCAAAAAGGATGTTACATTGAACATCCCAAAATTCTATGGAGAGAGTGATCCTGATATGTACTTAGATTGGGAAAGAAAAATTGGACAATTGTTTGAAGACTGCCAGTACTTCGAGTCTGAGAAAGTGAAATTACTTGCTTTTTGCTTAGAAGAAAGCCAAAGTTTGGTGGGAACGATTTGAAAGAAAGCACCTTCGTGAAGAGAAACAATGTGATACTTGGAAAAGCATGAAGCTCATTTTGAAGCAAAAGTATGCACCATACCACTACTTCTATGAGTATCTTCCAACTCGTGGAAAGGAGCAAGCTTCTAAGATGCAAATTTCAATTCCAAGTTCTAGTGATTCTCATTTGGAGCAAAAAGATCAAATGGAGGAGATATCTTCCTTAACATCAACTACTCTCAAAGGTACCTCTAATACTCAAAATCCTTGTGTTGATAATGCTTCTAATGAATTAAAGAATGATATTCTTGAGAATCCCAAGGAGGAAAATTTTAATGATATTGTTGATGGGATTGGTCATGATCATTTACCACCGTTAGTGGAGACAACTGCTCTAGATGTTACTAGTAAGGTGATAGAGAACTTTGTTGATAGTGGTGTGCTTATTTCTAGTGATACTCACATTGTTATGCCATTAGAAATTAGTTCTCATGGGTGTGATGGAGTTGAACATGTTGATATGGTGTTTAGGCATCCATGGTTATTTGATGATAGTTGTTCTTTTGAAGTAAAGAAAGCCCATGAAACGCGTTGTATTCAATTCTATGAAAATCACAAGAAAATCAAAAGTGAGCTTGAAAGGAAAAATAAATGTGAGAAGAATATGAGTGGTAAAAACAAGAGTGAAAAACAAGTGAGAAAAGAAAGAGTGCAGAAAAATGAAAAAAGAGGAAAACAAATAAGTGAAAAGAAACTTGAGAGAAGAATGGAAAAGAGAAAGAAAAAGAGAGAAAAGAGAAAAGAAAAAGAGAGTTTGAGAAAAGATAAGAATAATGAGGCAAAAGCAATTATAAGTTGTTTGAGTGAAGGAGAGTTTAAGGTAGTTTCTTTACAACTCCTTCCTTCATATCTTCCATATGTTCCTTCTTTTCATCTTCTCCATTCTTCTTACTTTATTTTGATTCTTATAATTCATTTAATCCATCCATGTGTTATGAGTCCTCAATTCCTCTGTAATCTAATGTGAAAGAAAGTCAATTTGACCATTTAGTGTCTTCTTTCTCTAGTTTATCCACCTATGTCACTTCATTTCATTTTCATCATAGTGTTCTGCATTCTTAATTCATTTGTAAAGTAGTCTCTACTCATTTCATGTTTTATGTCTCTTGTGTGTCTCATAAGTTTTGTGTCTTTTTGATTTTTTATTGGCTTCTTCCATCTCATTTTCATGAATCTTGTGTGTTCCATTTTCTATCCAGTAACCCATTCTCTTCTTATTCCATCCAACTTTGTGGTACTTTGTTTGCATCCATATGTATTCCTCTTGTGAGCTATGCTCCATCCTTGTCTTGTCAATGTACATCATTCACAAGTGTCAAATCTTTCCAAATTTTGAACCTAGCAAATAATGTGAAAATTTGTCCAGCTTTCATCCCATATGTTGACTCTACAATGTCAATTTTCCTTGAGTCTTGTTATGCCAAATTTGCCTCTAGTTCTTTGTTGCAGGTTATTAGTGTGGATGTTATGGAAGGAAAATCAAGTTCTTATGCACTAATGCATGACAACAAGTCATATGCAATTCAAACTAATGGTTATTACAAGATTTTTTATCCTGGAGATTGGTTTGGAATGCAAGATTGTAAAGATGAAACTTTAAAAGGGATGAATTTGCTGTCAAGAGTCATTATTACACCATAAGTTCAAGCAAGGGTTGAAGAAAAGAGGCATTAATTAGGCTTGAAAAATATGTATACTCCCTATTTTTTATTTGTTGTTTTTAATTGTTCCCTTTCTTTCCATATAGATTATGGAGATTTGAGGACAAATCATTTTGAGGAGGGAGGGGATGATAGAGTACAATTGAGGCATGAAGCATTTGGAGTCCTTGGATATGGCAATGAGCTTGGAAAGAGCATGAAGCTCAACTCTTTGAATCAAGTTACAGCCTAAAAAAAAAGAGTTAGAAAGTATGGAAAATGCTTTCAATCATATAAGCTAATGGTCCAAGCCCAAAAGAAGCCCATTTGGGAGATATAACTTAAAGACAACATGAATGGATAAATTTCTTTTCAACAACTTTGTTATTGTTCAGTGAGTTCTTTCTTGCTTATCCTTGAGTGCCAGAAAGAATGAGGACTTATCAAGGAGTGGTGATCCTTGTGGCGTCCCAGAGTTAGGATTCAAGAGACGGGTTCTCTTGGAGTCTATTTCCTTTGACCAACATTTTGTTTCAGTCTTCTTATTTTTATCATTTCTATTTTTTCAGTTTTGTTCATTATTGTTCTTCGTTGTTCTTGTGTTCAATTCATGTTTCCTTGAGTTGCATGATCCTTACTCAAAGAAGGCTCTTAGGACAGGTTCCTAACATGTCTTCCATCACTTGAGCACTATGTTAAGGCTTGCACTAAAGAGGGCAAGGCATGGGCTAAGAAATTGAGATGCAAGAAGCCTAGACCACCACTTGAGGATTTGGAAATAGTGCAACCATATGATGATGGCAGGAGGACATTGGAGATCATGACCAAGTGATATGAGGATAGTCTACAAGGTTATTTGGAGTCCCAGATGTTGACCTTTCTTGACAATGTGAACGATGCATGGTATCACTGGGAAAGACGAGGTCAAATCCTCGAGCAAGCATAGGTTAATGCCATTATAAAGGTGTTATTGAGAGGTGACCCATATTAGGTACAAGTGAAGAAAGAGCTGTAAGGAAACTAGCCAAAGAATATGAAAAAGTGTGTTCACGAGATAGCACACAAAGAGATTCTCAGGATTAAACTAGAAGAAGGTGATTCTGAAGAGTATCCTAAGGTAGCAGGATCAAGCTTTGAGATGCCCTAAGGGCTATTATGAGATGTTCATGAAAATATGTATGAATATGAATAGTAAAACCGCAAATTTTGATGTATATAACTAGTTAGATGTCAAGAGTTTAGAACTATGTGAATATTTTTTAAATATGCAAACTTATATGTACAAAGTTATGATATGTGAATAAAATGTTATGTTTTGCATATTCTTGGTACAATTGCTTATTATTTATGAGTTTAATTATTATTGGTATAGATAAAAATGGTTCAAACTAGACAACAAGCTTAGATAGTTGTCCTTGAGCAAGAACCCAAGGAAGAGCCTCAAGTTGATCCATTGCAGGTTATAATGCAAAGGCTAGATCAACAACAATGAACCATAGAGCAGTTGCAACAGACCATAGCAACACAAAGACAAGAACAAGAGGCTAGAGTTAATTAGCCTCCAGTACGATAGCTAGTGCCATAAGCTGCACAAGTAGAGCAAGTAGTTGGAGTAATTCTTGATGAGTATAATACAATAACAAATTTTAGGAAGCATCAGCCTCCTTCATTTAATGATAGGTTCAATGTTCAAGCTGTAGAAGATTAGGTGCTTAGCCTGGAGAAAATTTTTAGATTGATGAGATGCAACTCTGAGATGAAAGTGTTGCTAGCCACGTACATGCTGGAAAAAGAAGCCGATAGATGGTAGTGAAACATAGAGTTGATCATGCAGGCTAGAAATATTCGTTTGACATGGGAGAACTTTTTAGAGCAGGTCTATGACAAACATTTTACATGTCTAGTGAAGGATCAGAAAGAGGCCAAGTTCATTATGCTAAGACAAGCAGATGATCAATCCATTGATGAGTATGTGGCAATGTTTATATAGTTGGCTATGTATTCCACTTACCTCCAACAATATGATGATGAAAGATGAAAAATAGTGAATCTAGAGAAAGGACTGAAGTCGACTGTTAGGGAACGAATAGCTCCTATGTAGCTCAAAACTTTTAATGCCTTGGTAAAAGTGAGCAAAATCACAAAGAATGGTTTGAACCATAGATTTTTGACATTTGCTCTATCAATTAATACCAAGAAAGCAGTTAATGCTACTAATCAACGAGAATCCAGCCAGAAAAGCAAGAAGCCTAGGGGTGGTAATAATAGAAAGTCAAAGAGAGGTGACAAGCAAGGAGGACCTAATGTGCAGAGAAATATGCAGATACTAGTATGTAACCAATATGGAAGGGCACATGGAGGCAAAGTTTGTTATGCTGGTTAGAATGTGTACTTCAAATGCAGAAAAGTTTGACATTATGCTTGAGATTGCATGATGGAGGTAGTTAACCCTAGACCATAAGTACAAGGGAGAGTTTTTGCTCTTACACAGCAAGAGGCGTGTAAGTCACCTAATTTAATTGAAGGTATGATTAAGATTAATGATTGTCATGTTACAATATTATTTAATTCAAGTGCTAGCCATTCATTCATATCTTATGACTGTGCTAAGAGGCTAGGTCAGGTAGTCACTATATTACCCTATGACTTGCATATGTCTACTCCTACAAGAAACAAAGCTACGACCTCCTATGTGTGTCTCAATTATATGGTCCAATATGAACATTATTGTCTGACCATAGATTTAACTGGTTGTTTGCTAATAATGTTCTCCTTGACTGTAGAAATAGTAATCCTGCCTGATCCTCAAAATGTCTTGTGTACTGAGATTAAATTTAATTTTCTAATGACCATTTAAGCTGAGAGATACTTAGAGAAAGGATGTCAGGGCTATCTGGTTTTCTTTTCTGCAAGTATTGAAGCAGAAGAGGGTGTTAAGGAAATCCTAGTGGTGAAAGAATGTCCAGAAGTATTTCCAAAAGAGATTAATGGTTTACCCCCATGAAAGAGAAATTAAGGCTCTTGAGCAACACATCTTGCAATAAGAAAGGAAAGATACCTTTTGAGTTATAGTTTTCCTTTTTATTGTAAAATGTTATTCCTTATAAGACATTGGCCTATGAGCATTTTAGCAGCATAAGAGATTAGCCTTAAAGATAGCTTGAGGTAATTGCTGAAATAGATAAGGGTGATTTACAAATATATTTTTCTTAGGTCTTGAGATCTTTTTAGAGTTAGATCGTAGTAGATCCTATCAACCAAATAATGATGTAGGATCATAGATGATCCTTGTAGGACTCAGAGATCGCAGTAGATCTCGTGGTCGCAGTAGGCCAATTGTGAGATTGTAGTAGACTTCTTGAAAGAACAAGACGGTAAGAAAAGTTACAGAGCTCTAGAGTTCTGATAATTCTCTAAAAGAGGATGACCTAGGATGATCTTAAAATATGCATAACCTCATTAATCAACATCTAGTATGAATGCTAACCTAAGATTTTTCTCTGATGCCAGGCCACTGACCAGAAAGTAGATAAGAAATATAATTGTGACAACCTTAGAAGGGATAAGGAGAGAAAGAGAGGAAATATGAATTAATAGGAAATTTAGTTACATCTAAAATTATGGATATTATTTTATGGAGTCATCTTTGAATATATTTAGACATCAATTTAAAATTTGACATTTTGATATCTAGTAGTAAAAAAAAGTAAAAAAAAATGCTTTTAAAAGTAAGTTAGTTTAAATTTTGGATAATTCTTTTGATTATATTTCTTAAAATATATATCTAAAATAGTGATCTAGAATCTTATCTTAAATCTTGAAAGGAGAACCCTAATATCATAATTGCACATACTTCTCTCAGCCGTAGCCTCATTGCTATCTTCATCAATGAAGCCTCTCAAATTTTATCTAATCTTTCTTCACTGAATGTATCATTTTTTTCATTCTTCTTTCCTGTGTTACTGCTAAGAAAACCATCTTTGACCCTCAAACCAATATATATACATATATATATATATAGCCTCACAAAGCACCTTTCGTTTTGTGTTTTCACCTTTCCACCTTGTTGAAGCCCTTATTTGCTCAAGTCACCACCCATATAGCAAGTAAGACAAACTTTGTTCCTTCCTTATTGATCTTTACCCTCACATATGTTTTATTAAATAATCCTTACATTGCTTGAATGGTGGTGTTTGGCTTTTCTCTTAATTAGTCCTTGTATTGATTTTTTGCTTCCATTATTGTACCTTGGTATTGCTTCAAACCAAATCCTAGCCTCGTACTAACAAATGATTTCTTTAATGTTATACGTTCTCAAACAACACATTTTGTTTTTGTTCCAAATTCAAGATGTCGTGCTGCCCTCTTTTCAAATTATATATTATATCAAATACTCCTTATTTCGAATTTTACTCCAAATTAGTGTCTTAAAAATTAGATTTTTATCCTTCCAACAACAGTTTGGTAAATCTTGAAATTTTTTTATTTTACATAGTAACTCCATAAAATAATTTGTATATTTGTTAAATAATTAGGAATTTTATAGGTTTTGTACAAGTGAGATCCATGTGAATTTAGAATAAGAGAAGTTGGATCATAATATCTTCAGATGCATTCGATTAGTGATATAGAAAATGTAATATTCCAAAAATTTCATTGAATACTATGTGATAAAAGAGGACATAAGTGATGATAACGTAAAATGTGTAAGGAATTCGTAAAAATGGATAGACACCATTTTACGTTAAATAAGGCAAAGAGATCATTTTTCCCTGGTTGGACAGAAAAATGTGAAAATTATATTTTTACCTCTAAAGAAATATAAAAATAACATCCATGTCCCAAAAGTATTAAAATTTACGTGGAAAAGAAATAGAAAAGTCTTGGAAAAAATTACACCTAATGACCCAAAAGTTTCAATAATTATAATTTAATCTTGGGTCAAGGGTGATTTTGTAAATATGTAAAATTACTGTCAAAACAAAGCCCTCGATGAGAGAAGTCTAATGGTATATGGCACTGAGGGTTTATGTTCAAGAATAAAGAAATAATCAGTGCCAAGTGTTCAAAAGTAACAATAAACTGATAAAGTAAACCGTGAACCCTACCGATGGTTAAAAAGAAATCAGGACTGGATATGGGTCATACACAGATACCATTTGGGACAGGATAGTTATGGAAATATAAAAATAAAATTAGAATAGTCCTGTATCCCAAAAAAGCTAAATTAGTATAAAGACGGTTTTATCGATACGGTTAAAAAGTACCCGGATTGAGGTATATCTAGATCAAGAAAATTGGGCAATTTTTGGACACCTCAAGCTTTCCCATGTGTGACTTCCTGTAGCCATGTGACACAAAGAAATATTATATTATTTTTGGAATACTTCTTGAAGAAGTATGTAAAAAAAGAAGTAATTAAGGGTTAGCAAAAAGTAACCATGATTAGCTACATCATTAGCCACTTAATTAACCACTTAAACTCTTTTCTTTCCTCACCATTTCATGCATGACTAGCAGCCCAAAACAGACCAGAAAAAATGCAAGGGAGGAAGAAGGAAGAGAAAAAGGAAGAGGAATCAAAGGAAAAGTAAAGTACAAATTGGTAAGCTTGCATACTACCACATTAAGCTTACTATCTATGGTTTTCAAAGCATGTTCTATGATTTAGTTTGCTTCCTTTCCATCTTAGGGTTTCAGCCAAATTGGGTTTTTAGCAATAGGAATGAGTTTTGAACCATTAAACTTAAGGGAAAGCTTAGATTATCCACTAGAAGCATGAATCCATAGATGGTTTGAAGTGATTTGAAGGAAATTTTTTTCAAACATTTTGAGACAATTTCGGCCAGAACAGGGGGAGTATTTAGAGTTGGAATTTCATGATTTTGATCTCAAAAATGAATTCCCCGTAGTCCAAAACCTTAAGAACGAGTATGTTGTACAAAGAAAGATCAAAGGAAAGCTAAGTGAAAAATTTGGGTTTTAGTGTTATGGTATTGTATAATTCTGAAAAACCAATGGCTAAATTGGTTCAATGATGATATGATTAGGTGAAAGGAAGTGTTAAGAGGCTCAAGAAGTGTCATACCAAGTTTGAAAAGCAAGGGAACATCATAAGGTAGTTAATTTCCTATACTAGCATTATGTTATCATAGTTGTTTTCAATGTGCTTTATGCCTTGTTATATGATTGCAATGATATTTTGAGATGATTTATGTGTATTGGCTGAGTTGATTGAGGGGCATTGAGACCCCGGGATGTCCGTTTTTCAAAATGAAACTCTACCAAAAATTTTATGAATTCATATGACGCAAATGTGTTAATGTATTCAAAAGATGCTATCTTGATGTTTTCATACTGAATGTGATGATGTGATGGAATGTTGTGTATTAACTATTGAGATTCTTTGAATCTCACCCTCCCAAATATTAACCATGAATAGGTAGCAACAATGGCAAGACCACTAAGGAAGAGAAAGGAAAGGAGAAAGAATTTGGCCATTAACTTGATAATTCTAGTAATGGCCATGAGCTATCCCTAGAAACTTGAATCACATGCATACAATTTTTATTGATTGAGTTATGATTTTCCAAAGTTTAATCGGAATAAATAAATTCGATTAAATGAATAGTGACCAAAGTTGGAAGAATTTTATTAAGGCATTTTTGTGATTCAAGATCCTACTACAATACAAATGGACTTTAGAATGATTAAATACATGGAAAATGAGCCCATAAGAGAGGTGTTACAGAAAATAAATTTGAGTAATTATAATAACGTATTTACACAGTAATAATTTTAGGTGGTACCAGTGAAACTTTCATAGCTGGGATTGAATCTTAAGTAGAAGGAAAAATGGATCTATACCATCAATCCCCACTGGAGAGTATATAAATGGCAATGTATCATCATTCATTTTGTACCTTCATTATACACCTAGTCTCAAATAATTTTTCCTTGTTTTTCTACTCCTTCATTTTTGGGGAAGAAATCCAAACATTTTTTCCATTTCCTTTTGAACTTCTAGGTATTGAGACTAGTTGAGTTTAATTCCTCATTATAATATGCCTTCTTCTCTTTATAATTTATTTATAGTATCTTAAACTTAGTGGTCATACGGTGATTCAAATGAGATGACGTTATTGATGGAGATTATTGTTTTAGTCCTGAGATTGTCACTGTTGATGTGTTATCGCTGTGGTTGTGATTATTATAACTATTACTAAATTCATTATTATTACTTTCATTGTTTATTCTATTATACATTTCTCTTCAATTTTTTTATTTATTTCATATTAAACCTAATTTATTTTATTTTTTCATATAATAAAGAAATCATTAACTAAATTATTTTATAACATTTTATCTACTAAATATTTTAATTTCCACCCCACCTATTTACCAAAATAAATATTTATTTCTTGTATTCTTTTATTTACTTAATAGATTTATAATATGAGTAATTACCAAGTGAGACGGTTATTCCTCATCTTTATTTATATGAGAGATAATATTATATAAATTATTGGGTGAGACAATTATTTCTCCCCGTAGAATATGAGATATATTATATGAATATACTAGGTGAGATGATTATTCCCCACCATTTGTTATAGGATGTGGAAAATGGAATTCGTGACGCGCTTATTCTGATAGCATTTAGTGTTCTATCCAAGTGAACCTTCCTTTATGTTGGAATGGTGAAATAATATTATGTGTTGATCCCTTGTTGGTACAAAAATATTTTGTATATGGATGATTAGTTTAAATATAGGTAGACATACTTGTAAGACTTTTTTTGAAAAACTCTTGCGTGACATTTGCTTCCCTTATGTGTGCGTTGTAGTTTATTATCATACCTCATACTTAGATCTATTTCCTATATATTAGACTTTATTTAAGTCTATTAATTTATGATTAGAGACTTAATTGTATAAAATAACTTAAACCAATTTTTTTCATTTTCGGGTACTATTCCTTTGGTTAACCTCATTTTACCTAACAAATTTTGAAAATTCATAAATAAATATAGAATAATCGTCTTAAGGTGATTCAAGTCTCTAAAATTAGTTCAAAAGATTCTCTACATGGAAAAATAAGAAACTAGATATTTACTTGACCAATTTGTGCAATTTATTTTTCTAGAAATCACTATAGTAATTGTCAATTTTTGAAACTATTTCTAATAATAACTTTGAAAAATCACCATAAATCACACACAATTCAAAAATTGTGTGTTCTTGGTTATGTTAAGCTACACATTTATAGTTTACAACCATATATAGCACTCAAAAGTTTTGAACAGTACACAAAATTATTAGTAGTGGTCACAATGGCCATTTTCAGCATATAACTTTGTAAAATACACCTTAATACATATGTACATGGCCATCTCTTGTCTCCACTTTGCACATTACATCTTATTAGGTCTAAATAGACATAATTGCATTCAAATAGAGTCCTAAAATCATACACATCATTTTTGCAAGATATTCTAAACAAAACACTAAAGATAGCAAGTTCATTTTAATTAGCAACTTGCTTCTCCTTCCCTTTCTCCTCTTGGGAAGTCTTACTATAATTTGAACATATAATGTTAAACATTTGGAAAGAGATGAGATTTAAAGAATCTCAATAGCTACATCCATTTATACACATAGAACATTATAGCAATTATGAAAACATCAAAGAGGAAAACACTTTGTCATAATATTCCATACATTTTTATAAAGATTTTGGCATGGTAACACCATAAAAATTGGACATTCTAGAGTCATAAACTCTTCATAAAAATAGCTAACAATACAATTTCAATGCAAAACATTCAATACATAGTATGACATAGTCAAAGAATCAATAAACACAAACTTGTCCATAATAGGCATAAATGACAATATAACTACCTTGGAGCTTTCCAATGGACTCAAGACTTTGTGGACACTTCCTTTGGTCTTCCAATACTCCTTTAGACCCTATTGTATCATAAAATAATGACATTAGCCACTGATTATAAGACTTCCCTCATAAAGTGGTAACTTTAACTCTAAAATTCTATATTTTCATTCATTGGAAATTTCTTATACAACACACTTGAAATTCTATATTTTGAACCTAAGGAGTCCATTTTTTATGTCAAAATCTTGAAATTCCATTTCCTTTTTAAAATCCTAAATAGGCAAAAAATTAACAAAACTGTAGAAAAATATAAACCCATCAAACTTTGATTCCAATGACATATTCTTGCATCTTGAAGGATTTCTATGGCTTTTCGTGGTTTGATTTATTCAAAACTCCATTTTCTCTCTCTACTCTCTCTCTTAGTCGAAATTTTCAGAAATGAAAAGAGGGAAAATAGTCCTCAACACTCTTCAAAAACACTAGAAATCACAAGAGAGTAGTTGCTAGAGATTACCTTGAAAATTTGAGACTAAACATTTGGTTTTTCTTCTTCCTTTTTCTCCTAGGAGGACCTAAAGAGAGTTGTTTCACATTTTTTGCTCTCTTTTCCCTCTATTCAAACATGCTTGAGAAGTGAAGATGAGTTGGGAGGTAACTAAAGCAATTAAGTGTTAATAGGTCATAAAGTAGCTTTATCTTTGATTTTTTGCTTTTCTTCAAAAAAGTTTTTAATTAATTCCACTTATATCCCAATTAGTATCAAGACATGCTCCACCTCATTTTTTAGCCAAAAATTGCTTTAATAGTTTTTGTGAATCAATATTCCATTTATGATTAAATTTACCCATACTAATTAAGTTTTTTTGCCAAAATTATCATTAAATTAGTACATAATTATCCAAAAATTACTTTTAGTCTAAAATCATTATCTTGGCCCAAAATATATTTTAGTAAAGCCTAATCACCGTCCATGAATTGATATTGCCTTTTTCTACAACCTAGAATAACCGTTATTGTAACATCTCTAAGAGCTAAAATATCTAAATATCTGTAAGGAATTCATGAAAATGAGCGGACGTTATTTTGCTTGAAAATGGCAAAGAGGTCATTTTCCTGGTCAAACGGAAAAATAAAAAATTATATTTTTACCCCTAAAAGTTAAGATAATTACAATTTAGTCCCTCAAGATTAAAAAAAGTGGATGCATGTGAATATATATTTTGGAAAAAATTACAACTAATGACCCAAAAGAATTAAAAATTATAATTTGGCCCTGGATCAAGGGTAATTTTGTAAATATGTAAAATTATTGTCAAAATGAAGCTCTTGATGAAACGAGTCCGATGGTATTTGGTAGTGAGGTTTAATTATTAATAATAAAGAAAAATTTAGTGTCAAGTGTCAAAAAGTGCACAGTGTACGGAAAACAGATTGTGGGCCCCACAAATGGCAAAAGTTGACCAGGACATGATATGGGTCTCACATAGATACTTTTTGGGACAGGATAATTAAGAGAACACAAATATAAATATAGATTAATCATGTATCCCTTAAGTGATAAAATATCACAAAAAGTAATTTTATCAATACCGGTAAAAATATCCGATATAGGATACATCATGACTAGCAAAATTATACAGTATTTTGACACTCTTCTCCTCTCCATTGGTGTCAGAATTGTGCATGTTGGGATTGCATGTTTTTTTATTAGTTTTGGTGAAAACTTCTTGAGGAAATATTGAAAAGTAAACTAAATTGGTTAATTAAAGTAACCATGATTAGCCAAGGTAATTAAGCCATTTAATCACTCTCTTTGCTCCCATTTTCAAACATGATCTGCAGTACATGGGGATAGAGAATTATTTTAATATTTTTTTTGGAAAAACTTAAAAAGTATTTGTTATTGGCCAAAAATATCAAGATAATTGAAGTCCATGTATATGCTTTTGTTTCTCCCATTTTGGACTACTTCAAGAGGCAAGGAGAGAGAGAGAAGTCTGCAAATTTTTAAGAAAGAGGGAGAATGAGACGTGAGAGAAGAGGAAGAAAAAGAAAGAAGGAAGCTTAAACATTTTAAAGACAAGAATTAGGGTAAGTTTCTTTATGTCTTCAAGCAAGTTTTCATGTGTTTAGCTTGATTTCTTCAAGTATTTTTCTCCTCTTTCCTAAGTCTAGTTTTTCTGCCAAAGTAAAGGAAAAAGAAGGGGAAAGGTTTTCATGTAATAAACTTGGGAAGAGGCATGAACTATATGAGAAAGACATGATTTCATGAGAACAAACAAAGTTGCAAAGAAAATCACTTCTTACCCATTATTTATGCATTTCGGCCAGATCAGTAGGGAGAAATAGAGATCAAATTTCTGAGGCCATATTTGGATTCTTCATGAAAAATTACACGGAATAGAGGTATTATTCATCATTTATTAGCTAGGAATGAATTTTTTGGTGAATTTTTGAAGAATTTGGGTTTAATTATGTCCACATTGAGAATTATGAGGAATTTAAATTGTGGGAGTGATCTAATGGCTCCATTTGGATAGGTTATTGATATTAACATGTTATACATGTTGTATAGATGAAATTAAGGCCAACATCAGATTGGGGAACCACTTGAATTCAAGCCAATTACAAGCTAAAGTAAAGGTAGTCATTATGTATATTTATGTTAAATCATGTATTTAATGTCCTTGCATTGTTTTCCACGCTTGCTTGTTGATTTGAGACTAGAATGAATGTTATATAATGCTTGGAATGGTTATGGCCATATTGAATTCCTTACTTGAATTACTAAGTTTTATGATGTATGTTATACATGGCTATGTTAATGTAAGGTGAAGACTTGATAAGGGATTTGATGTATGCTATACATAATTGCTGCTAAGGTTTGCCCAAAACCTTACCCCTTTTCCCATGACTCACCATGAGTAGGTACAAGAGCTCTAATGGACAAAGGAAAGGAGAAAGAATGAATGTGAATTGTTATTTATGCCTTGCTTGTGTATGAAGTTTCAAATCACTGAATATTATGTTAATGTTGTAGAAAATGTATGAGAATTTTCAGTTATGGATTTTGTGATATGAAGTTATGTTCTACCAAGTTTCATGCCAAATGAGTCCATTTGTGTGGGTTTTGGCAAGCAAATTGCAATAAATATTGAAATAAAGCATTTTCCAGATGTATCTATTTAGTTCATCCATGTTCCATACTTAATGTGATGTTAGGTTTCTGGAATTTTTACACCAAATAGAGGACATCTCAAGCTTTAAAATGAAACCTAATTCACTCCATTTTGGAGTCATGTAGAAAAAGTTATGATTTTTCGAATTTAAGGTAGAGATGCTGGAATTTGTAGAAAGACCAAATAACAGGGGAAATTTGCCGAATTAAACTTTATTAATTGGCCCAATGTATACATCTGAAATTATTTTTCTCATGTAAAGGATTTAAATATATTTAAGTGAACACTTGAATCACCTCAAAATGATTTTTTTTAGAATTAATTATGAACTATCAAAATTGGTCAAAAATCTGAAAAATGCCATATGAACAGTAACCCGAGAAAAAGATAAATTATTTTGTGATTTTGATCTTCTAATGATTCAAGTGCATGAGAAATGATTCCAAATTGCATTTTTTCAAGTATGATTAACTACAAAAGTAAGGTGTGATAGTTATCAGGTAAAATATTACTAATAAAACTTTATGATCCAATAAATATTATATTGATCTCATTAAATTTCAAACAATATTCTATTGGACTTAGCTCATTAAGAGCTTTATTTTGATTATAATTTTCATATCTACAAAAATACCCTTAACCTGGAACAAATTTATAATTTTTGAGACTTTTGAGTTATTATTTGTAATTTTCTCCAAAACTTGATCTCACTTTCATTCCCCACATGATACACCTTCTTGAAGGATTGAAATGAGACAAATTTTAGTTCTAGGGTAAAGTCATATTAATTCTACTTCTCAAGGACCATTTGCAAAGAAATTTTCCTTCTTCGAGTAAAACTATAATTTTCTCATTTTCAATTCTAATTCAGAAAATTGTCCTTTTTTTGCTCTTTTCTTCTTGTTTTTATGTCTCTCGGTTTTATAAGATTTTAGATATATTATTAGATATCATCATTTTTATTATTCTGCACTATTTAATATCCAGTAAAATTCAATATACTACATTTATGCTCTCACTGAGTTAGTAGTAGACACACCCCTTCTATTTTCTACATTTTCAAATAAATAGGTAGCTGAATAAAATACTCTAGGGAAATTGGACTTCTTGGATATTCGGTAAGACATTTCTTGTTTGATGGTAGCATAGATCTTGTAGTGACATTGTAACACTCTACCTCCAGACACCTCCAGACTTGACCAAAATCTTCAAAATCCAACAAAACACAACCCAAATGACTCAAAACAACATCCCAAAACTTTAGAACAGCGCAAATGAATTGAACAACACCAAAAACTGGGCTCGAGCCGTGGCCGCTATAGTACTGCCGCGGCTCTGGCCTCCCCTATTTTTAGTCTCTACTAGCCTCTCTGGCACTGCCGCCTGATACCTAGTGACGCAGCGCCCATGTTGGTTTTCTATACCAGTAAACTTCATCCACCAAGGTGAACTTCCGACACACATAAACTTATGCTTCGACCTCCGATTGACTTAATTCCAACTCCTACAAGTCAATCTAGTCTCAATCTATCCATAGACACTAACTTCACCTCAATTCAACTCCGTATGGAGATTTTTGACTCCTGACACCATTTTGGCCACTTATTGACCAAAACTCACCACTAACCATCTCCAATTGCCAACAAAGGTAAATGGTCACTCAAAGATCATTCACATAGGTCCAAAACCCCCAAACCAACTTGTCCAAAGACGTTTCACCTCAAAGGAACCCTCCCTCTGAGATTTGACCCCCTTGAACCCGAACTTGACAAAACGGGCTATAGGCCCTAAAACACACCAACAAGACCCAATTCCACCTTTCATCATACATAACACATACAACACATTCCTACATATAACCATACATACAACCATCTATAACAATCCTTACAATGTCATACATTCATTACAAAACATTCTATTCTACTTAGCATAAGATACATATCCAAAACACAAATTTACAACATAGACCTAGTATTCCCACGTCCGATGGTACCCCATTGGCTTCTTAGAACTAGTGCCAAAACTATCACCTGAAAGGTTTGTCATAGGAGAGGGGTGTGAGATAATGTCTCAGCAACCGGGAACAACCACATACAATATATATATACTAATCCACACAGTCGTGCAATGCAATGCTAATGAATGGTGTGCAAGTTCTCTCTCAACCACGGCTAAAACCATGAGCTTTCGTCATCACAAGACATTTCAATAGATGATTCCCTTTCAACAGTCAGTGAAAACTGATTCTGGGACATCACCAAGCTCACCTTACCATAATGCAACCCAGCTAATGGTTACACTAGAGGTCGGACCGTGGCTCTCCTTCCCCTGGACCATCATGAATTAATAGTGATTTAGGGAAAGTGCATCCCTAAATCTACTGCCACCTGGCTCTCTCAAGGAGAGGATTTAGTGACAGGGATATTTCATCATATCATATTATCCTCTGCCGCCTGGCTCTCCCTTGGAGAGGATTTAGTGACAGGGATCTTTACCATAACATCATCTTATATCATATCATCATCACCTCATCATTAATCTATCACTATGCAATCATATGGCGATGATGCCAGTATCATGCCAACATGCCTCTACACACATATGTATATCATTATCCTCACAAGCATCATATGGACATGCTAGCATGCAATGGTATGGGGATACACATCATACATACACTACATATACTATAATCACATATCCACTAACCGTGCATACCATGATATGTAGAAAAACTATACACATACATAATCAATATCGTGGTATGAAAAGGAACATGCATATATACATAAATATACATACCATCATACCATACAAACAATACAATACAAACAAACACCCGGTTATCTTAGGTTGTCAATATCACACACATGAATTCCACGAACTTCTTGAATTGTACAACATGCTTAAACCCCTCTCGGTTAATCAAACAACCTTCAAAATATTACAATTCCTCAATTAACACAATATACCAATAACCAAACATCACAATTCAACCACTTTAGTCTAACCCAAGGTTCCAACACCCTTTTCATGCATCAATAAGCTCTTAGGAACCGTTCAAACACCAAACAATCTCATACTCTTCAGATTCCCCAGAGCCCTAACTAAAAACAACCCAAGGTTAAGCTCAAATCATGCATACACCCTTCAAAACTCATATCCAAGCAACAAGAATACCAAAACACACTTCCTTAACCGCATTTCATCCATTTCAATTGGTGGATTTTGGCCAGAACTAAAGATCCAAACTTATAACTGAAAAATCCCGAATTTCAAACGAAGAAAATGGAGAGGAAGGAGTAGAAGTCGCTTACCAACTTGAATCCAAGCTTCCAAGGTCCGAAAAGTCACTCATAATGGCTGAAAACTCTAAACCCTAGTAGAGCTCCTCGTCACTCCCTCTGTTTCCTTTCTTTCCTTCATGTCCAACTGACAGAAATGTTTCTGATTTAAATCAGAAACCCGACTCTCGTCGCGGCTCCAACGCAGCTCGTCATGGTGCCACCTCATTCAGCCATAAACACACCATTAGAATTGGCCCTCGCCACAGTAGCCCTACTTCTCGCCACAGCGTGGAGCTCTTTCAGACTCCACTTAAACCTTCCTCTGTCCTATTTTCCTCGGGTCCTACACACCATGCCAAAACAAAGTCATGAGGGGTGTTACAAACATGGCTACTAAAGTAGAGTTATGTTCAAGTCATGTTGGCTTTAGACAGCCATTATTAATTTGTTGGTTTCTTTACTTACTTTTGCTTGTTTTTGGATATGAGGATTGAGATAAGTTGTGAATTGTGATTGATTGCTGGAAGCATTTTCATATTTCATTTTAGTATTCATTTAAATTGACTGGTTGTAGGAGTTTCTCTGTTAGACTTGCTAGGTTAAGTAAGTTTGTGCCGGCTTAGCCTATGCACCGGTTACAGCTTAAACTTTGGGTTGTGACAGTAATTGTGGGTGATAACACTTGAATTTAATAATGGTTTATTTCCTCACAATTCTACTATTTTATTCACTTTATTTGGCTAATTTATTGGTTTTATTGCATATTTATGTCCTGAGCCTTAATTTGGGTTTTTGCATGATAATGGGATTAAAATATGCTTTTTAGATCATTTTTAATATGATTTCAAATTCTAAAAAATGCATGGTTTTAATTCTTCATACTCCCATTGATTTCATGATTAATCCTTAATTATTTATCTAATTAATCTTTAATTGTGGGGCTTCTAGTGGATTTTTATATGATTCCAATGTGCTTTTGAGGTGATTCTTATCATTCATTCATCCTCTTTCATATATTAAAAATTCATATTTTTGTTTGTTTCCATCTTTTTAAGAAATTTCATCCATGTCCCCATCATTCCATAAATACCACTAATTAGATTAGCACTTGGATTTTCATCTTTTAATCCCTTAGGATTAACACTTAAACCACCTCATCATTAGATTATAGATATTTTGAGGATTAATTTGCACAAATTACATGGCCAAATTGATTAAGTTTGTTAATCAAAATTAATGGTCAAAATTTGGTCAACCGATGGCATTTGGGTCACAGATGGGTCAAAAATTCAGAAAAAAAATATTTTCTTTTATTTTCTTATTTACTTTAGAGTATTTTACCTCATATAATTAGATTTAATAATTTCCCCTTGCATCCATGCTAATTTTGAAATTAAAGAGCCTTATTGGCTGAATTAGTATTTTTATGTGTATTATGTGACTCTGCCTTAGTTTTATTTTTATGTGCTCCATTTATATCATTCACCTAAGGTTTTATTTTTCATATTAATGTAGGTGAAGACCAAGGTCACACTCATAAAATATTTGGAGCTCATTATTGGTATTTTGGTCCATAAAAGAAAGTATGCTTAAATCTAGACCCTTAAAGCTACAAGATTTGATCCTAGCCATCAAAACCCTTTAACCTAAACCCAATACTACTCCATTCAACATCACTTTGGGAAAGCAGTAGTGGTACACTTGCAAAGAAAATGAAGTCCTCCTCTATCTTCATCATCTTCCATGGTCTTCTTCATCTAGTATTCATCTTCATCATTTTCTCATCGATTCACCCAAATCCTTGCAAACCCATGGCATAATCTAATAGAGGATACCTTAGTCATGGTTCAAAAGGAGGACTTAGGCAAATTCAAGAACATGGCAAGAGGCTTTATGACTTGGAAAGATTGTTATATATGTTGGAGCTCAATTATTTGAGCAATTTTGTAGCCCAATTGAAGTTAGAGAGTTTGAAGAGTATTTCAATTTTATAAGTTTCAGATCCAAACCCAAGAGAAACCCAATTGGAGGAGATTATTTGAAGATCATGTGCTTCACTAAAATAGCATATGACTTAAGCATTATTAGGCTTAATTTATTTTAATTTTGTTTATATTAATTATAAGCTAAACTATGTTGATTAATAAGGCCCAATTGGTCAATTAGTAGTCTTTTTGATAGCCTACCTTGTAAATAAGTATGCCATGTACCAAACATTTGATTCCATTAATGTGATGACATATTTATAAGGATTTAGGTATTATTTTTATTATTTTCTTATGAATTTTTGTTGTTTTATTTTAGGCTTTTATTTTACTAGTTTCCTAGGCCCAATAGAAGTGTTATTTGAGCTCAAAGTCTCCTAATCTCATTAGGATTATTTGAACCCAAATTAATTAAGTTTTCTAGGCTTATTAGGTTAGATTTTACCTTGCCTATTTAAAGCTATCTCTTATATGCATTTTTCAGATTTAATGAATAAAATGTCATACTTTGTGAGTTTCTCTTGCGTTTTTTGAGTGCTAGAGTGAACTATGACTTATTAAGGAATTAGTCCATCCTTGTGGCATCATCAGAACTAGGGCTTAAGAGACCAATTCTCTTAGGTTCTAATTCATCTAGACTAACATATCTTTTTGTGTTTTTCTTATACACTTTGTTTGTTTTCTTTGCTATCCACTTTTGTGATCCTTGTTTCGCAAAAGATCTGGGTGTCATTCGCTTTAAGTGGGTTTTTTGGATGAATTCCATAAGGGTTCACCTATCATAATCCTTCTTCCCACATCAATTCTTCATCATTTTCATCATCAATTAATGGCTGCACCTTTCATCCATCTTGTTCATGAGTTATCATTCCTCTTGTGGAAGCTAGGACATTGTCATGGCTAGCAAGGAGCTTTAGGAGGCAACCTATGGTATAACTAGTTCAAGGAAGGCTTGGAGCTCCATGGATCCTCAAGAGATCTTGCGAGAATATTTTCTAACTTCTATTATTTTCCTATGTTCAACACTTGCAATATTACACCAAAAAAGATAATAGTTAGCATTTAGTTTTTGCCCTTTTTTGTCATTTCAGAAATACCAATTATTCCAGTACTGATAAAAAAGGGACCTTCAATTGCTGTTTATGAAACACCAACTAAAATCCCCACTTTAGTTGGCATTTGTGCAATAAACGCTAACTAAAGTGATACTTTAGTTGGTTTTTATTGTACAAATGCTAACTAAAGTTGGGACTTTAGTTGTTTTTTGTTATACAAATACCAACTAAAATGTCCATTTTAGTTAGCATTTGTTCAACAAATGCCAACTTTTCTCTTTTTTTTTAAAAAAATTTGGCATTTATTTAATAAATGCTAACAAAAACTAGTATTTTTTCAGTAAAAAAATATAGTTGTATATATGTAACTCTATTGAATCCATTGATAAAAAATATATGTTGCATTAAAAAAATATACATTCCAACAATTTAGTTACAATTCAATTAACAAAAAAATTTACAATTCAATTTCTAACATACCAACACCAATTCCTAACAAAAAAAAAAACTCCTACTTACATATTAAAAAATCATTCAAACAAGTGAAATTAATTTAACAAAAAAATAGTAAAGTGAAAAAATGATTGTAATATGTATTGCAAAGCATAGTTGGTACAAAGCATAGTTGGTACATCGTACCTCCTTAACTTCATCTACAGTAGCTTGTTTGCCCAAAGAACCCATAAATAATTTGTATTCAACCGTACCTATCATAAAAAAGAGTTTTATAGCAACATGAAATAGTCAATACAAAGAGAAGACTTGTTCAATACCTGTAATTAGTAATTATAAAAACATACTTTTGGCCAAAAAAAAATTATAAAAACATACTTATATGCCTTTGGCAAAATTTTCTAGGTTCATGAAATTTCATAATAAAGTTTTCATTGTCTTCATTATGATAAGCTTGCTCTACACATAAAAAGCTCAGATTAAAGCTCTAAAAATTATATTTACCTTGTTTCTTATACTTCCAGTTTTCATATAATTAATCTTATCCCTTCAATTTTTTTTTAAAAAAATCTCATTTAAATTCAAGTTTTCATATAATAATACCAGTCATCACTAAAAATGTGGCTGAACAATAGTGACAAGCAAAACATTTTCAAAACAAAGCATGAAGTTGCATAGCAAAATGTGTAATGAGCATCAAATTAGATTCAATTACCATCTTTTTTAATGCCAACAAGTAGCTCAATCTCTTCTCTAGCTATTGTCACTGCATCAAATGAGTATGGAAAATTAGCCTACCACAATTTGTTTAGAAGAAATAACACACTATAAATATAAAACAGATAAATCATATTTTTGTGCACTATACAAGAAGATTCTTACATTTTGCGATAATTTTTTTTGGGAATATACAGATTATATCAATTCCAGGAGCGGTAGGGAAGCTCCCACCACCAAAATCTTGGACATCAAAACCTAGCAACTAGCAAGTAGAAGAACTACATTTTACTATCACCATGTACAAAGTGAATTTATGAGAATGTACAATAATATTATTTAAAGCAAGTTCAACAACCTATTTAAACCTGTAATTTATTTTAAAAGAAGAAAGCATCAAAGTCCATAATAGTGTTTTGTGTTATAACTTTCATTTCATTTCAGCTTCACTATTTAAACCTATAATTCCATTAAAAATTTCATGCTATGATACCATTCTCCATAGCATCAACCAAGCTCTTCTTATTCCCTTCATGTATACCAAAAAAAAAATTTAAATGTCTATTCAAATATTAAGGAAGACCAATAAATGAAGGAATAACTTCTTAACTTACCCCAAAAAAATTTGTTAAGAGCATGACCAGGTGCAAAAGTGTGTCATTGAACTTGTTGAAGTCGGCAACCATCACTTTGTAGAACCTGGTTGAATTCTATGTTCAATCCATACACCATTATGGTATGCAATAAGCAATAAAAAATAATTACTTAATTAGCAAACTAACAAAAATTGGGGTCATTTCCATAATGAAAAGATGAAAAAGTGGAGTAGCATAAAAGTAAGAAATACTTTAATCTACTGCAAGTACTTCTCGCTCTATAGCCTCCATTTTTACTAGCGGTGAAATAAAGAACTGGGAAAATCTGATAAGGCAATAGAACAAAAAAATATTTAAATCTTAAAACAATAATTTAGCTTTATCAAACAAGTAGCATTCAACACATCAACATAATAGAAGTGCACGCTAATCTTAAGGTCAACAATATAAAGACTGAGTAATTAAAATCATTACAACTATAGTTTATGTCCAACATAACCAATAACTAATATAGCTCATTACATAAAATATTTGCCAAACAACTTACTAAAACACTACTTTTCAACATACATCAAATGCAGTAAAAATGTCTAAGAACAATGATATGTGAGTTTGATGTTTTATATATTTGTATACTTTTAAAGCTTTATAGCACAAATAGCTGGTTATTAAAAAACTAGTGCTATTTATATATGGAAAAATGTAGTTACTAAATTTCCTTGTATAAAATGCACACTCAATTTTGCATTTGACAGGAATCAGGATGTTGGGAACAAGTACAAAATCTATTGCCAATTCAAAGGCATAAATTGAAACATAGACTATCCACAAAATGTAATGTGTTAAACCATATATTATACAGAAATTCTACTACGAGTACAATGTATAGCAAGATTTACCTTTTCAATACACCCTTGAGAAACTTTAGCTTCACTTCAAAGTGATAACAAGTATGCTTAGTTTCTATGTGCATATTAGATGAGCCACCATGCTTAGACAAATAACTCTCATACTAACAATAAAAAGAGTCAAACAACTAAGCCAATCAACCTAATCACATGCTTCTATTGCACATATTTATAGCACATTTAACTAGATGATAATGAACAATATTTCCTCTTAAAAAGACTTCAAAAACAATATTATATAAACACACATCAAATAGGACATTTTAGACTTATGTAGCAAACAAAAAAAATTGAATGCTTTTTTTTCAAGTCAAAACAAGACTTTTGATAGGATCTGTTTTGACAAGGCAACACAAATTTCACCATTATTCGTTGCGTGAGACTTTGAAAAGGGACATATTAATACAGTACAAATTATCTTTAATTACACATTATGTCCACATTGTTTAACATAAATCTCAGGTAGTAACTAGCTTGTCAAAGCAATTTGCCCTTGAACATGAAGATCATTGAACAAGACATGAGACAGATACCAAAGTATCCTACCCAAATGCTTCTTGCCTATTCTCTTAATTAATGCAGATGTGTAGTGATTGAAAACTTGATCAAAATTTTCTCCACCACCCTGAATATATAGTAAGCAAGATATATGCATTAATGCCAGGTACATTAAAAATTGAAGGCATTCATAATATTCATAATATAGTGGCAAAGCATAACACTAACCAAGCAAGATTAGTGGAGGAACTAAATAAAAGACTTCATCAGCTAATAGGAAACATCTATCCACAAGTATGAATTCATGTTAATATTTAAAATAGCAGCTACAATAATTTGGCTTCTATATCACTTACTGGTATTTTTTGACCTAGATTCATAGCCTTATAAGCTTTGCACTCAGTCTTTATTGCAACACCCTAGGTGATGCCTTGAAGAACCCCTAAGTGTCTTTCCCTTAGGTCAGGGTCCTTCACAACATGGAGTTTAAGGTAGGAGATACAAAAAGGGCGAAAAAAAAAAACACACACACACACACACAGAGGGAATATAGACATGGTTCTATAATATATTAATTTGACAATGCAATGGCATTGAAAAAAAGAAAAAAAGATTGACAATGCAGAGGAAGAAGGTGAAGTGATATAAAACACACACACAGAGCATAATGATATGCATTTGCCATTGAACATGAGATATCTTTTAGTTTCTATTTAAATGGCATGATTGTGAGAATATTAATATATCAATTGAGTTGAATGATGTTATGCACTGAACACGTTTTAAGTGGAAATCAAGATTGAACTATTAATAATGAAATGAAGCATGAAGAATGTTAATCTAGGGTTCAAACTGCGGGCACTCCACATATGGTTGCAATTATCTATGCAATCTCATTAGCTCATTGGAAGTCAAAAGAATATATGGCAAAAATCTTTGCAACCCAACCTGCAATTTTCAGTTGAAACTAATATCATGAGTCAGTAACATCAATAAAATACAATCAATTCAGTCTATTCATAACCATCCCTTAATCACTCATCACCTAATATTTGCGCCAAAATAAATTTAAAAGCATATAGTCGACATTTTCATAGTTGCTCAGAAATTAAAAACCCAAGATTTGTGTTTCAAGATTACATGAATCTTTACGCAAGGCATGAGTTCCATGCCAAAGAGCCCAGATTTGAAGTCTTCAAAGCATCAAATGTGAATATGGGTCCATCGTTATTGCTTGAGGGACTAATGAAGCTCTATCTAAAGTGATACTAATGATGAGATGACGCTTTAATGTTGATGGTGTGATAAAGCTGCGATGCCAAAGGTAAGAATGAAAGATCTTAGATGTTGATGGTAAGAGTGCTAGATCCAACATAGAGATGATTTGGGGTTTAAGATTCAAACCCATTGATTTGAATCAAATCTCCAACACAAACTCACCTAAGGATGCGTAGAACAAATGAGTTACATTGGGCTTAAAAAAGGACAATAGGGATAGACTGAGATAGTGAGAGAATTAAGTACTAGGGCTTATCGATGGCGAGGACGAGGAAGAGGTCAATAGTGAAGGAACAAGGAGGCTTAAGTAATTTAAATATTTTTTAAATAACTTTAGATGGCATTGAAACGCCATCTAAAACTCCAACTTTAATTATCGTTTTATAATGAAATGCCATCTAAAATTATTTATCAATTTTTTTAATTTACAAATAATCTTAGTTGGCCTTTAATGGTAAACGCCAACTAATATGGAACTTTCGATGGCATATCTTTTGGAAACACCAACTAAAGTATTCTTTAATTTTTAATTTTTGTCATGTCCACTTTTAGTTGACTTTTCTTTCAGAAATGCCAGCTAAAGTATTTCATATCCCATTTTAGTTATTGATAGATTTAATTGTGCAGTTATTGGAATAACATTGGATTGGATTGGATATAATATATTGTGGATTTATCTTGCTATTTGGTGGCTGCCTTATTCTAATCAGACATGGATATATTCAGATTTTGTGTTCTAAAGTGGTTAATTAGTGTAATACAATGGTACCTAGTGTTTACTAATTGATTACTTCAATTTTAATGCTAATCCTGAGCACTTGAATGCTTGGTTGTAGGAATTAAGCTTTGTTTTCAATTTTTCCAGAATTAATTGTCCACCATCAAGTGTGTTAAATCAAGTCAATTAATGATAATAATTGATCCTAATTAGATCCCAATTACACTAGTGGTAACTAGATAAATTTGGACTTAATTTGGATTGGTTTTTGGTTGTAGGAACCTTACTAAATCAATTGACTTGGTTACTTAATTTCCCTAAGTTTAATCAATTAAAGAGGAGCAAGGATAAGCAAATTTGAACAAGTGAACCATAGATTATCTCATCCATTCATTACATACAAAACATCTCTCATTTACCATTTCATCTTGCCTCTCTCAGTTTATGTCATTAGCATTAGTTTAGCCTAATTTGCATTAGTGTTTTCTACAAAAAAAACCCCCCAATTCTTAGGTGTAGTTGGCTTTTGTGTAACACCTCTCTTATGGACTCATTTCTCATGTATTTAATCCTTCCAAAGTCTATTTGTATCATAGTAGGATCTTGAATCACAAAAAAATGTCTTAATAAAATTTTTCCAACTTAGGCACTATTCATTTAATCAAATTTATTTATTCCGATTAAATATCAAAAATTCATAACTAAATCAATAAAAATAATATGCATGTGATTCAAGTCTCTAGGGATAGCTTATAACTTTGTCTACATGGAAAAAATATAAGTCAGAGCAATGATAGTACTAATATGTACAGCAAACTCTGTAAATTTTCACATTTTATAAGAAAACTGCAAAAATAATCATTTTAATTGGGATTAAATATAAAAATACACCAAATATTGCACACACATCCAGTATGAGTGTTCTTTGGACCATTGGAGAGCTCTTCCTATCTACTTTTAAACCATATACATCATTCATACTTTATACATCAAAAGTCCAAATAGTGGCATATTTACTCTACATATGTCAAGATGACCATTTATCTTACTACTTTGCCAAACAAAAGCCATAAAATATTTACATGGCCATACATTATTTTCTTACTATACCATACTTTAGCTAAGACCTAAGACATCATAAAAACTTGAAGAAACATACTTAACATCACATTTACAAAATTACACAAAAGATCAAAGCCCATAGCCATTGCTAGCATTATCAAGTTAATGGCCAAAATTCTTTCTCCTTTCCTTTCTCTTCCTTGGTGGTGTTACCATTGTTGCTACCTATTCATGGTTAATATTTGGGAGGGTAAGATTCAAAGAATCTCAGTAGTTAACACCAACATTCCATCACATCATCACATTAAGCATGAAAACATCAAGATAACACATTTTGAATACATTAACACATTTACGTCATATGAATTCATAAAATTTTTGGTAAAGTTTCATTTTAAAAATTGGACATCCCGGGGTCTCAATGCCCCTCAATCAACTTAACCAATACACATAAATTATCTCAAAATATCATTGCAATCATATGACAAGGCATAAAGCACATTAAAAACAAACATGATAATATAATGCTAATATGGGAAATTAACTACCTTATGATACTCCCTTACTCTCCAAACTTGGTATGCCACTTCTTGAGCCTCTTAACACTTCCTTAAACCTAATCATATCATCATTGAACCAATTTAGCCATTGGTTTTTAGGAATTATACATAAGACATTACTCACTAAAACCCAAAATTTTCACTTAGCTTTCCTTTGATCTTTCTTTGTACAACACACTTGTTTTTAAGGTTTTGGACCATGGGGAATCCATTTTTGAGGTCAAAATCATGAAATTACAACTCTAAATACTCCCCCTTTTCTGATCGAAATTGTCTCAAAATGATTAAAAAAAATTTCCTTCAAATCACTTCAAACCATCCATGGATTCATGCTTCTAGTGGTTAATCTAAGCTTTCCCTTAAGTTTAATGGTTCAAAACTCATTCCTATTGCTAAAAACCCAATTTGGCTGAAACCCTAAGATGGAAAGGAAGCAAACTAAACCACAGAACATGCTTTGAAAACCATAGATAGTAAGCTTAAGGTGGTAGTATGCAAGCTTACCAATTTGTACTTTACTTTTCCTTTGATTCGTCTTCCTTTTTCTCTTCCTTCTTCCTCCCTTTTCTTGCATTTTTTCTGGTCTATTTTGGACTGCTAGTCATGCGTGAAATGGTGAGGAAAGAAAAGAGTTTAAGTGGTTAATTAAGTGGCTAATGATGTAGCTAATCATGGTATCATGGTTACTTTTTGCTAATCGTTAATCACTTCTTTTTTTACATACTTCTTCAAGAAGTATTCCAAAAATAATATAATATTGCTTTGTGTCACATGGCTTCAAGAAGTCACGCATGGGAGAGCTTGAGGTGTCCAAAAATTGTCCAATTTTCTTGATCCAGATATACCTCAATTCGGGTACTTTTTAACCGTATCGATAAAACCGTCTTTATCCTAATTTAACATTTTTGGGATACACGACTGTTTTAATTTTTTTTTTATATTTCTATAATTATCCTGTCCCAAATGGTATCTGTGTATTACCCATATCCAGTCCTGATTTCTTTTTAACCATTGGTAGGGTCCATTGTTTACTTTATTGGTTTACTGTTACTTTTGGATACTCAGCACTGATTATTTCTTTATTCTTGAACATTAACCCTCAGTGCCATATACCATTGGATTTCTTTCACCGAGGGCTTCGTTTTGACAATAATTTTACATATTTACAAAATTACCCTTGATCTGGGGTTAAATTATAATTTCAGAAACTTTCAGGTCATTAGGTGTAATCTTCCCAAATAATTTTATATTTTTTTCTTCGCGTAATTTTTAATACTTTTGGGACGTGGATGTCATTTTTTATATTTTTTGGGGCAAAAATATAATTTTCTCATTTTTTCACCCAACAAGGAAAAATAATCTTTTTGCCCATTTCACGCAAAATTGTGTCGGTCCATTTTTACAAATTCCTTGTACATTTTGTATTATCGTTAATTATGTCCTTTTTCATTACTTATTATCCAGTAAAATTTTGAGATGTTACATTTCACATATTAAATAGTTTACATTGCATATCATAAAAGAAAAAAAAGTTACTTTGGCATTTTATTTATTAATAGTTTACAATTTTTAGTTACATTTCATTAGTAGTTTTAGATTATTTGCATTTAGTTAGTTTAGTTTAGTTTGCACTTTATTTCTTTTAGGACTAGTTTAGATTTATATTTTAGTTGCATTATAATTTAATTAATTGCATTAATTAATTGCATTTTAATTTAGTTAATTTAATCTATTTTTAATTTTAATTTTTTGCATTTTTTCTCATTTAGGTGCATTTTTTTTTATTTTAACTTAGGAATTCATACTCTTGCTTGTATATTAATTGTTGTCTCCCTTAGAACATGACCTAGATTACCCCTATAGTGCAAATCCTTTGCACCTAGTATTAAATTGTAAACCCTCAACATGGCTCGTTAGTGGGTGATGATGAGTAGAAAGGCAAGTATCCCACGTACAAAATGAAGTAATATTATTGGCGAAATGTTTCTAGTAGTAAATGCAAGAGGCCAAAATGGAATAAATGATAGTAATAAAGAAAGGTAGTTAACAAAAGAGTTAATGAGGAAAAACTAATATAAGGTTCAAAGGAAAGTAAATTAGAAAAGAAGATTGGCTATACAGATGTAAGAAAATGGCCTAAGCCTAATCAAAATCCAAAGATCTAATATGATTTCTAGTGATAATAGCCAAATAGTGATAAGTACTGATTGAAAATGATTACCTGCCCCCAAAAAGTGACCCAATGGCAATGGTCCCTTTAAGTGTAGCCCTACTAAAGTGAGCAATTGCTCTTCAAGGTGAAGAGGATGATCAGCTTATAAGCTATGCTAAGTAAGTTTAGGCTAACTGAATCATTTGGAGAGAATGGTAGCTCCTTCTAATTAAACCAAGGACTCCAAATCCAAATGATTGATAAAGTGGTTATCTGGAAGTAAGTCCAAGCTCTAGATCTCTTGAGTACTGCATTAAAAGTGAAAGAATTCTTAAAAGGGTATCATGACTGTTATCCCCCTAAAGGAAAATGGGTGTTTGATGCTATACAAAACCATAAGCTATAGAATCATACTAAGGGGTTGTATCAAGGTTAAACGCTTCATTGAATGGTGAATGCTCAAAGACAAAAGGAAAAAGGTGGAGCTTATTATACCCCACCTATACTGCAACAGTCTCAACGATATCAGTAAGCTCTTGCGGAACAAGCTATAGGGAAATTGATTGAATTCACCAATCATCAACATATGACTGCGTGATTTAGAAAATACCACTTTCCATTTTTTTTATGGTGAATTGGACGTGTAACTTGTTGGGGTTGGACTATGAACCTTGAAAAGATTTCTACGATAATGGGCTTTACATTAGAAATGAAGACTTTAATGGCAACGCATATATTGAAAAATGAGGCTGACGGAAGGAAGTGGAATTTATAATGATCTGTCAGGATAAGAACAAGCCAGTCAATTAATATATAACAAGGTATAGCCAATTGACTCAATACTCAATTTATCTTTTACAGTACAATGTTGAGCAAGGAAAGATAGAAAAGTTGAAAAGGAGTCTAAAATTAGTAGTTATAGAAAAGATGCTCCAATGCAAATTCAGACTTTCAATTCATTGATCAAAGTGAGCAAGATCACTGGAAATAGTTTGAATCACAAGTATGTTGAGCATCTCTGACTAACAAATAATAATAAGAAAATTATGAAAAAAAGAAAAAATAAGTAAGAATAAGGTTAAGAAGCCTTAGAATAACTAGGGATTTAAAGAAGCAAGGCAAAAAGTACAGAGGAGGCAGACAGAGTAAGCCAGATTTGGTTTATGAGGAATGCAAAAAGGCTCAAGGTGGAAGGCCATGTTTATCAAGACAAAATATGTGCTCCAAATATTAAAAGCCGAGATGTTATACACGTGATGGTGCTATGGAGGTGGCTAACACCAAACCACAAGCACAAGGAAGAAACTTTGTACTATCCTAACATGAGGCTGTAAGTCACCTAATCTCAGCAAAGGCATGATATAGGTTCAAGCTATAACACCTTGATTTTAGACCTCTTTCCCATGTAATAGATCACTAAAAAGTCCATTTATACCTTATTAGAAGCTTGAATTAAAGAAAAAACCAAAATAGAATTTTTCAAATTTGCTGGTACTGTTCATATGGTCCAAACCCTTTTATCGACCGAAATTCAAAAAATCATAACTAAATCTAAAAAATTCTTATGCAAATCATTCACATCTCTATAAATAGCTTAGAAGATTGTCTACATGGAAAAATATAAAACAAAGAAATGACTAGGCCAATTTGTATAGTAAAACATGGGAAATTCTTCTATTCATTTGATCAATTTTAGAAAATCCAGTTTTTTTTCACAAAATTTGAAAAATCACTATAAATCATACACATATCCAAATTGAGTGATCTCTAGATTGAAAGCTCCTCCTATCTACTTTCTAACCATATATAAAATTCATATATTATAAATCAAACCATTCAAACAGTGGTGGGTTTACTATTAAGAGGTCAGAATGACCATTTGCATTTAAGTATTTTCCAAAATAAATGTCATAAAATGTTTACATGGCCATAACTTGTCTTCATATCATGACATACATTCTATAAGACCAAAAGGAACATAAAAGCCTAAAGAAATAGATTTAACTTCATTTTTACAAATTCACATAAGAGCTCAAAGCTCGTGGCCATTACAAGGAACAACATGTTAATCACCAAGTTCTTTCTCCTTTCCTTTCTCTTCTATAGTGGCCTTGCCATAGTTGTTCCCTAGACATGGTTAGCATGTGGGAGTGTGAAATTCAAAGAATTTCAATAGAAATTACCATTCAAGCACATATATTATCACATTTAACATAAAGGTTCATGAAAACAATCTATAATCACCTGAACACATTAAGTCACATAATTCTATGAAAATTTGGGCAGCATTTCAGTTTGTAAAAGGGATATCCAAAGGTCACAAACCTCTTCATTTAGCTCAACCAACAATCACAAATCATTAAAACATGTGTCAAGTAACCATGCTCATAGAAATCATAAAAGGCAACAAAGTGCAAAAATAGGTAAATTTACTACCTTTGAGAATTCCCTTGCTTCCCACACTTGGTACACCACTTCTTTAGCCTTCCACAACTTTTTTGAACCTAATCATAACCTCATTGAATTATTTTAGCCATTGGTTTCAAGAGTTATATCATAAAGTGCTCACAAAACCTAAAATTTTCATTTTGCTTTGCTTTGAGATTTTCTTGAAACCAACACTTGCTCTTAACTAATTTGAATTCAAGGAATCCATTTTTGTGGGTCAAAATTATGAAATTCCAACTCTAGGAACAAACCTTAACTGACCAATCTTGAAAAAAGATGATAAACTTTGATTTTCTTTAAACTACTACCATTTTCATGCTTAAGGTTACTAGTTGAGCTTTTCCCCCCAAGTTTGGTGCATGACACTCATCTTCTTCCTATAGCTTATGGTCTGGTCAAAACCCTTAGAGTGAGAGAAGAAAAAACCACACTATGAAACAACTACCAAATACTATAAACACTAAGCCTAAGGTAGTGTTTATAGTGCTCAATAAAGAGGGAGGAGTGTCCAAATAGTGCTCAATTTTTTTGGTCCAGATGTATCCTGCACTAGTTACTTTTTAATTGTATCGATAAAATTACTCTTTACAATAAATTATGTTGAATCAAGTGTTTTGATGATTCCAAACAAACCATATAGAGCTTGGAAAGAAGATATCAAAGGTACACAAAAGATTTCAAGTGGAGAAATCGAAGAAAACCCAGCACAACATTAGCTATATGATTTCTTACTGTGTTTAAATTGAGTAAAAGACTTTGAACTTGCAAAAGAATGTTTTAAAATATGATTCTATGATAATTTATAAAATATTTGAAAAACACCCATTAACAGACGAATTTTAAAGTGTTAAAACTGATCTGTTGCTTTGAGAATTCGAACTTTGGCTTCTGAAATTCGAAATTCGAATTGAAAATAAGTTAGTCAAAAAAGAGATTCCTTTGACAAATGAACTTTGAGTGCAGAAATTTGAACTTTGAACTAAGTCTGATAAGAGCCTTCTCTGACAGACGAACTTTGGGTGTTGAAAATTTGAATTTATGATAAAACACAATTCACGAAAAATGAAAAATTCGTCTGAGGATATGTCAAAGTTCATATGAAAGTAAAGTTTAAAAAGAGTTCCAAATTAGTTCTTTGATAAACGAACTTTGATTTTGGAAATTCAAATTTTGGAAACAAAGCTTGCAAGTCTGTTATGATAATCTGTTGACATACGAATTTTAGTATTTAGAAATTTGAACTTTAAATTAAGTCTGATAAGAGCTCTCTCTGACAGATGAACTTTGGCTTTTGAAAATTTGAATTATGAAAAGATGAACTATTATGCCTTATTGAGCTGCCCACTAACAGATGAATTTTGGGAACCAAAATTCAAACTTCGAAGGCACTATAACAATATGGAATAACTGTTCACACTTACTAGAAGAACTTTAAACTTAAAAATTTATATGTTCCAGCAAAGAAACATTTGTCAAAGTTGAAAATTCAAATTTTGCCTTAAGAATAGACAAACTTTGAAGTTCAATGTTAAAGTTTTTAGCTTTTGGTCTCTGCGAAATTCGTTTGTTGACCTACCAAAATTCGAACTTTGAGTATCAGACGCATTAAATGCGGTTAGTGAATGGATAGTTTTTCAGAGTAATCGTTGGGTAATGTCTCTAACGGCTAGATCTTGTCTCTAACGTATAGTTAAGACATAAATTTATAAATAGAACTTTATTTGAAGATGTGGGTAACGATTTTACATTTGTATACACAGAAACTCTGTGAAATTCTTAAGTAAAAGTCTCTTACTCTCACAGACTTTATTTTTTGTACTTCAACTTTCATATACACTCTTAATTAGAGAGTTCAATTACTGTAATCAATCTTATCTTCATCTGGAAGAAAGATTTTCTTGTGAGGGGATATCACAAGGGAATTGCGAAGCACTTAGCTAGAGTGTAAAGAGTGAGATTGTATGCTCTAAAAGTAGAGCATCAAGTTGTACTGAGGCAATTGCAAGAAGCTCACTGAATTCTTGCAAAATAGTGGAAAATCTCAAGTGAAGACTTGGGGACTGGACGTAAGTCAAGATAAAGAGACTGAACCAGGATAAACATTTGTGTCTTCTCTTCTCATATGCTGTTTTTACCTTATTATTCCTTTATACTCTATTTTTACTGTCACTTTTGCTTTCATCACTTTCTTGACTTTTGCAGAAAATTTTAATCTTCCCAATTCACCCCCCTCTTAGGAAGCTAGCATATCTAACAAGTGGTATCAGAGCCCGGATTCCCAAACAAAGGATCTAACAATCCAAGAAATTCAATGGCTAGCTTTGGAGAAAGCATACTACTTGAGGGAACAGCACAAACAGACCACCTGGCTTCAATGGAGAACACTATAGGTACTGGAAGATATGAATGCAAATCTATCTCCAGTCCATTGATCTGGACATCTGGTCTATCATCCAGAAAGGAGATTTTGTCCCAATTAAACTGCAGGATGATGGAAAATACATGGAAAAGCCAGAAGATGAGTGGAATAAGAAAGATAAGAGAAGAGTTTTACTGAATTTTAAGGCAAAACACTGCTTGCTCAGTGCATTAAACCAAAACAAATTCTAAAGAGTGTCTCAATGTTCCACAGCCAAGGGTATGTGGGACACTTTAGAAATTGCTCATGAAGGAACCACTAGAGTAAGAGAAAACAAATTGAACTCTTGCATTGGTGAATACGAAAGCTTCAGAATGGTAGAAGGTGAGAACTTTAAAGAGCTACAAAAGAAATTCACCCTTATTATGAATCAATTGAAGAGTCTTGGCAAGGAGTACACTTAGCCAGAAAATGTCAGAAAAATCCTTTGAGCTCTTCCTCTGGAGTGGTAACCCAAAGTAACAGCAATAGAGGAAGCTAGAGGAGAATCAATGGCCTCTGTTAGAGCCCTCTTTGGTAGCCTTGAAGAATATGAGGGAAAGATAAAGATTCTTAAGGAAGGAGGTTAAGACAGGAAAAAGAAGGGTCTTGCTCTAAAAGCTGCTGAGGAGAAAGAAGAAGAATTTGATGATAAAGATGAATTAGATAAAGAAACTCTGGCTATGATAGTCAGAAAATTTGGAAGGTTTTATAACAAGAAAAGAAATAAAAGATTCTTCAAGAAAGAAGCAGTTGGAGACAACAAGAAAGAAGGAAAAGTGCCTGTCACATGCTACAAACGCAAGAAGAAAGGGCACATCAAATGGGATTGTCCATAATTCCTAAAAATGTAAGAAAAAGAAAAGAAAGCTACTGACAAGGGCAAGAAGAAGAAAGCATACATCTCATCAATCTGGGGTAACAGCTCAGATGAAGAAGAAGATGATGAAGATGAAATTGTCAATATCTGCTTGATGGCACTTGCATATGAAGAAACTCCAATCTCATCCAACAGTGATCATGAAGATGAGGTATATGAATATGAACCTTCCTATTCTGAATTACTTTATGCATTTTATGAACTACATGATGAGTTCATTAAGACTGCTAAACAACTAAAACATGCTAAGAAAAAGATTAACAAGTTGGAATCTCAGTGCAACATTTCTGACACTACATCTTATTGAATCAAGTGTTTTGATGATTCCAAACCAACTTTTCAGAGCTTGGAGAGAAGATATCAAAGGTGCACAAATGATCTCAAATGGAGAAATTCAAGAAAAACCAGCACAAGAATAGATGTAGAATCTATAGCCATGTTTAAATTGAGTAAAAGACTTTGAATTGGCAAAAAGATGCTTTAAAATTATGATTCTATGTTAATCCATGGAATATTTGAAAAACATCCACTAATAGATGAAGTTTGAAACATTTATACTGATATGCTGTTTTGAAAATTTGAACTTTAGCTTTGGAAATTTGAATTTCGTATTGAAAATGAATAAGTCTGAAAAGAGCCTTTTCTGACAGACGAACTTTGACTTGAGAAATTTGAATTTTGATACCTGTCTGAAAAGAGCTTTCTCTGGTAGATGAACTTTGGCTTTTGAAAATTCGAATTTCAAACAAAATACAACTTATGAAAAATGAAAAATTTGTCTGAGAATATGTCAAAGTTCATCTGAAAACTGAGTTTGGAAAGAACATCGAAATGGCTCATTAACAGATGAACTTTGAACATGAAAATTTGAATTTCAGAAACAAAGCTTGTGAGTATGTTATAATGATATGTTGACAAACGAATGATAGTATTCAGAAATTCAAACTTTGTATTAAGTCTGAAAAGAGGCCTCTCTGACAGACGAACATTGCATTTTGAAAATTTGAATTTTGAATAGATGACCTATTGTGCTTTATTGAACTGCCCACTGATAGACGAATTTTGAAGGTACTGTAGCAAAATAGAACAATTGTTCATACTTTCCAGAAGAACTTTAAACTTGAAAATTCATATGTTCCAACATAAAAACATTTTTCAAAGATCAAAATTTGAACTTTTCTTCATGAATAGACGAACTTTGAAAGTTCAACATTGAAGTCTTTAGCTTTTGGTCTCTGTGAAATTTTTTTGTTGACCAACTGAAATTCGATCTTTGAGTGTTAAGACATTAAATACCGTTGGTGAATGGATAGTTTTTTAGAGTAACCGTTGGGTAACTTCTCCAACTGATAGATTTTGTCTCTAATGTATAGTTAAGACCTAAATCTACAAATATAACATCATTTGAAGTTGTAGGTAATGATTTTAACTTTGTATATACTGAAACTCTTCCAAATCATCTACTCAAAGTCTCTTACTCTCTCATACTTCAATATTTGTACTCCAACTTTCATATATACTCTGATTAAGAGAGTTTAATCATTGAAAATGATCTTATCTTCATCTGGAAGAAAGATTTTCTTATAAGGGGATATCACAAGGGATTGGGGAAGCACTTAACTAGAGTGTAAAGAGAGAGAAAGTGTGAGCTCTAAAAACAAAGCATCAACGTTGTGCTGTGGTATTTGCAAGAAGCCCACTGAATTCTTGCAAGATAGTGGAAAATCTCAAGTGATGGCTTGGGGACTGGACATAGGTCAAGGTTGAGAGACCGAACAAGGATAAATATCTATGTCTTCCCTTCACTATTACTACTTTTACTGATTATTTATTTATACTCTATTTTACTGTCACCTTTGCTTTCCTCACTTTCATAAAGTTTTGCAGAAAATTTTAATCTTCCCAATTCACCCCCCTCTTGGGAAGCTAGCATATCTAATAAGTGGCATCAGAGCTCGGTTTCCCAATCAAAGGATATAACAGTCCAGGAAATACAATGGCTGTCTTTGGAGAAAGCATACTACTAGAGGGAAACAACACAAATAGACCACATGGCTTCAGTGGAGAACACTATGGATACTGGAAGATGAGGATGCAAATCTCTCTCCAGTCCATTGATCTGGATATCTTGTCCATCATCCAGAAAGGAGATTTTGTCCTAATGGTATTGTAGGATGATGGGAAGTACAGAGAAAACCTAGAAGTTGAATGGAATAAGGAAGATAGAAGGAGAGTCTTGCTGAACTTCAAGGCAAAACACTACTTGGTCAGTGCATTAAATCAAGACGAATTCTACAGGATCTCATAATGGTCCATAGCCAAGGATATGTGGGACACCTTGGAAATTGCTCACAAAGGAACATCTGGAGTTAGAGAAAACAAATTGAACTCCTGCATAGGAGAATATGAGAGCTTCAGAATGGTTGAAGGAGAGAGTGTCAAAGAACTGCAAAAAAGATTCACCCTCATCGTGAATCAATTAAAAAGTCTTGGCAAGGAGTACACTCAACAGAGAAGGTCAGAAAGATCCTTAGAGCTCTTCCTTTGAAATTATAACCCAGAGTAACTACAATAAAGGAAGCCAGAGGAGAATCAATGGCCTCTGTCACAGCCTTCTTTAGTAGCCTCGAAGAATATGAGGGAAAGATGAAGGCTCTCAAGGAGGTAGGTCAAGATAGAAAGAAGAAGGGTCTTGCTCTGAAAGCTGCTGAGGAGAAAGAAGAAGAATCTGACGATGGAGATGAGCTAGATGAAGAAACTCTTTCTATGATGGTCAGAAAATTTGGAAGATTTTACAACAAGAAAAGAAACAAGAAATTCTTCAAGAAAGGAGCAGCTGGAGAAAGCAAGAAAGAAGGAAAAGAACCTGTCACTTTCTACAAATGCAAGAAGTAGGGACATATCAAATAGGATTGTCCACAATTCCTCAAGAACCAAGAAAAAGAAAAGAAAGCTGCAGATAAAGGCAAGAAGAAAAGAATGTACATCTCATCAATCTGGGGTAACAACTCAGATGAAGAAGAAGATGATGAAGATGAAATTGCCAACATCTGTCTGATGGCACTTGCATCTGAAGAAGCTGAAATCCCATCCAATAGTGATCAGGAAGATGAGGTATATGAATCTGAACCTTCCTATTCTGAATTATTGGATGCATTTCATGAATTGCATGATGAGTTCATTACGACTACCAAACAACTTAAATAAGCTAAGAGAAAGATTAACAAGTTAGAATCTGAGCATAACATCTCTAAAACTGCTTATCTGCATATTGCTAAATCTGCTTGTTGTAAATCATGCATTGAATTAAAGCAAACCAACGACTATCTAGTGAAAAGTTTGTCTAGACTTACCAAAGGAAAAGATATGTTATATGCCTTAATGGGAAGTCAGAGAATAACACAGGGAAAGGCTGGACTTGGCTATGACCCTTGTGCAGTAAAAGAAAAGTTTAGGAAGAAAAATCAAAATGTGCATATGAGACACTTTGTACATGCTAGTGGCGGTAAAAACAAAGATCATATTACATGACATATTGAATCCTATGATCAACCAAAGCATGTAAAACAAAAATATTATCTGCACTACTTTCTTCCTGCATCTCAATCCAACAATCCTTTTACAACCTGTCACTTCTGTAACAAGAAGGGACATATTTCCAGTTCATGTACTTTAAAGAATAATGGACTTGACAAGAAGGTTAAATGGATTCCCAAAGGTACATCTGTATCTAGGGAAAATATAACTGACAGAAAATGACCCACGCAAATTTGGGTACCTAAAAAGAAAATATGAACTTTGTTTTGCAGATTTGTCTTAAGGCTAGAAAGAATAATAAATGGTATATGGACAGTGCCTGCTCAAATCATATGACTGGTGATAAGGAGAAATTCATCACCCTTAGAGATAAGAAAGGATGAAAGGTGAGCTTTGGAGGTGATCAATATGGTAAAATAGTTGGCATTGGCATTATGGGCAAGAATCCTGAAACATCCACTGAAGAGGTGCTGCTTGTAATTGGTCTCAACCACAATCTGCTAAGCCTGGGTCAAACATGTGACAAAGGAAACTGGGTACTGTTTGACTCAAAGTTTTGCCTAGTCATCCGAAAAAGTGATCACAAAGTTATCCTTACGGCTCAAAGGGATGGTAACTATTATACTATTGATCTTGATGAACTTCCTCCCTTAGATTCTGTATGTTTGATTAGCCAGGATAATGATAATGGATTGTGGCATAGAAGATTAGCACATGTTAATATGAATCAACTATCAAAACTTGTTAAAAATGAGTTAGTCATTGGCCTACCAAAAATTTCTTTTGAAAAAGACAAAGAATGTGATGCATGCCTAAGAGGAAAACAAACTAAATCATCATTTAAATCTAAAAATGTAGTCACCACATCTAGACCTCTGCAACTATTACATATGGATCTGATAGGACCATCTAGAGTTAAGAGCATTGGTGGAAATCTGTATGTTCTTGTAATTGTGGATGATTACTCTAGATTTACCTGGACATTGTTTTTTTCTTCTAAAAGTAATACGTTTGATGCATTTGTAATCTTAGCTAAGAAAGTGCAAAATAAGAAAGGTATTTCTATTGTATCTATCAGGTCTGATCATGAAGGAGAGTTTTAAAAGTCATACTTCTTGTAGTATTATGATGAGCATGGAATTGATCACAACTTCTCAGCTCTAAGAACTTCTCAACAAAATGGAGTGGTGGAAAGGAAGAACAGAACAATTGGAGAGATGGTAAGAGCAATGCTGAATGAAAAGGAACTCTCTCAAGTATTCTGGGCTGATGCAGTAAACACAGCAAGCTACATCATAAACAGAGCCTACATCAAACCAATTCTTGGGAAAAACTCCTTATGAGCTATACAAAGGAAGAAAGCCAAACCTCTCACATCTACATGTATTCAGCTGTAAGTGCTTCATCCACAATAATGGAAGGGAGAATTTGGGTAAGTTTGACACCAAATCTAATGAAGGTATATTTCTGGGCTACTCTAGTAGGAGTAAAGCATATAGAGTTTTCAATAAAAAGTCTAAATTAGTAGAAGAATCTGTGCATGTGGTGTTTATTGAAAATGAAGCTGTTTCTAAGCATGTCACTGATGAAGATGATCTTATTTGAAATTTTAAGAACTTAGATCTTTCTGAAGAAGATAAAATTGAACCTCCAAAAATATCTAAATCAATTAACATAGAGGAAGATATTCAAGAGAAAGATTTTGAGGATGAGAATAATGAAGAAATGTCGCAAGAACTCCATAGAGCTTTGAGATATCAAAGGAATCATCCTGTTAATCAAGTAATTGGAGATGTTCAAGAGAGAGTTAAAACCAGAAAACAGTTAAGAGATCAGATGATAAACTGTGCCTTCATTTCTCAAATTGAACCTAAATGTACTGAAGAAACTTTAACTGATGAATACTGGATTTAGCTATGCAAGATGAATTGAATCAATTTGAAAGAAATCAGGTTTGAGATTTAATGCCTAGACCCAAAAATCATCCTATTATTGGCACTAAATGGGTTTTTAGAAATAAACTTGATGAATCTGGATTAATAATCAGAAATAAAGCTAGACTAGTTGCAAAAGGATATAATCAAGAAGAAGGTATTGATTTTGAAGAAATCTGTGCTCTAGTAGCTAGATTAGAAGCAATTAGAACTCTATTAGCATATGCATGCATGAAGAACATAATGTTATATCAAATGGATGTGAAGAGTGCTTTTCTTAATGGATATATCATGGATGAAGTTTATGTAAGCCAACCTCTAGGTTTTGAGGATTCTGCAAAACCAAACCATGTTTATAAACTAAAGAAAGCTCTTTACAATTTAAAACAAGCTCCTAGAGCATGGTATGAAAGGTTAAGTAATTTTCTAACTGAAAAGGGGTTTAACAAAGGAAAAGTAGATACTACCTTATTCACTAAGAAAGAAAATAAAGATTTATTTATTGTTCAAATTTATGTTGATGATATTATATTCGGTGCTACTAATGAATCTCTTTGCAAGAATTTTTCTAAGCTAATGCAGGGAGAATTCGAAATGTCAATGATGGGTGAGCTCAACTTCTTCCTTGGATTACAAATTAAGCAATGTGATGATGGTATCTTTCTCAATCAATCCAAGTATCTAAAGGAATTACTGAAAAAGTTTGGCATGGAAAACGCTAAGCCAATGGGAACACCTATCGCTACTGCAACCAAGCTTGATATGGATGAAGGAGGAAAAATGTTTGGCATAATTCAATATAAAAGAATGATTGGATCTCTGCTATACCTAACTGCCAACAGACCTGACATCATGTTTAGTGTTTGTATGTGTGCAAGGTTCCAATCATGTCCTAAGGAAACCCATGCAACTGTTGTGAAGCATATCTTCAGATATCTTATTGGAACATCACAGATAGGTCTTTGGTATCCAAAGGGCAATGGAGAAGATCTCAAAGGATACACTGATGCTAACTTTGCAGGATCCAAAACTGACAGAAAAAGCACAAGTGGAACATGTCAGTTTCTTGGAGGATCCTTGGTCTCATGGTTTAGCAAGAAGCAAAACAATGTAGCCTTATCCACTGCAGAAGCTGAATATGTTACTGCTGGAAGCTGTTGTGCCCAAGTCATTTAGATGAAACAGCAACTTGAAGATCTTGAGATTGAGATGAAGGAAATACCAATAATGTGTGACAACAAAAGTGCCATTAACATCACAAAGAATCCTGTCATGCATTCAAGGACAAAGCATATTGAAGTTAGGCACCATTTCATAAGGGATCATGTTCTGAAAGGAGAAATCATATTAGAATACATCCTTGCCGAAGATCAAGTTGCTGATATTTTGACAAAGCCTCTTTCAGAAGATAGGCATTGCAAAATCAGAAGAGAATTGCGTATGGTAAATCCCAATGAACTGTAAGTAAATCCTTGTGCAAATATGTTTTAGAATTTTAGACATTGATTTAATTCTAACTTTAGCATCGGAGTAAATTTAATTTAAGTTGCAGGTGCTCCTCATAAGTTTCAATGGCAATAAATCTGAAAAATGGAGCACTCCAGAATGGAAAGTCAAAAAGTGAAAAAGAAAGCTAGAAATCTGAGTTTCTGGATCCATTATGTAAGTTTATAAAGTTAAAATTCACATTTTAGATGTGTATTAGACGAATTTCCTTGATAAATTGTGTTTTAGAACAAGTCAGTATGCTTAACATTCGAATTTTGATGCCCATTAGACGAACTTCAGCTTGCTTTACATTGTAATAGTTCTCGGTGGTCCTTCGAAATTTGTCTGTTGGTCTATGAAAATTTGAATTTTCAAAAATTAAATTCTAATATTATCTTTGTTCAACATGAAGATTGTGCGAATTTCCATTTCTCCAAATACGCATGTTGGAAACTCTTTACAAAAATGTTAAAATTCGAATTTCTGATTTAAACTTCGTCTGTTGAAACATGCTCGCATTATTGAATCTGTAAAAAAGAAATTTTCATAATTAAAATTCGTTTGTTGTTTGTTGTATTGATAATTGCTTGCTGCCCATTCTTCAAAATTTGAACTTTGTTGGAACAAAGTTCGTTTGTTCTTCTTTTTGCTGTTTGAACTAAGCCTCTGTCAGACGAACTTCCAAAAGAAAATTTGTCTGTTAGTAAGCTTTACTGAATGGGTTAACCTGGAACTGCTCGAAATCCAAATTTTGACCCCTCAAAATTCATCTGTCATGCCGTTACACACGTTAAAACCAAAGGTCATCCTTTGAACAGACGCAACCTTATTCGTCTCTTTTATAAGTCTGTTCAAATTCTCTCTTTAATACCCTTTAATTCTGACCATAAATCATCATCTTCCACCAATTAAACTTCTCTTCACACCCTATAAACACATTCTTTGCTTCATTCTAAATCATTTAACCATGAAAATAGCAAGAGTGAAAAATCCTGAAGTTGGAAAGGGAGAATCTCAGCCAAAGAGAACCGTGAAATCTCAATATGCCTTAAAGAAGAGTGAAAACCCGAAAAGAAAAGGCAAATCCAGCAAAGCAACCCCCTCAAAAAGGCAGAAAACAACACCAAATGCTGATTCAAAGAAATCTGGGCCATCTTCACCAAGAAAAACAGAGCCTTTGGTTCCTACTGTTGTTGCTATTGCTTCCACCTCCTCCAGTACTGAATCTAGAGAATACGAGCTGACCACATTGCCATTATAAAGTAATGCCCATATTCAGGAGGAGTACACCACCAAGTTTGTGAGCAAGAAGGTGATCAAGCCTCACTGTGTCAATATGGAAGAATTTTTAATCTCTAATAACTTTGATGCCAAGCTTTGGATGATAAGATACAAGAATTTGTTAGAGATATTGGAGAGGTATGATGATGAGGTAGTCAAGACTTGGTATGCCTCTCTGAAATACAACAACAAGAAGAGAAAATGTGAAGTTAATTTGAGATCAAGGACCATTTGGCTAATAGATGAAATCCTTAACGAGGTGTTAGAAATTCCAGGGCAAGATGGCTTGAAGATTGACATTACTGCTTCTGGGTACATGGATGAGGCAGAGACTGCTGATGAAGAAGGTGGACCTTTCTTAAACTACAAGGAGAGCACAATCTTGAATACTTTGTTTAGAAGAAAGGAGAATTGGCCACCCATAAGCTTGCTCAAGCCTACTGACCTCAGTGCTCAAGTAAGAATCCTACACTACATAGTGTCTAGGATTATCTTCAACAAAGGAGGTAGCTTCAATCTAATCAGAAGGGCAGAGGCACATGTAATAGCAGCAATCATGCAAGAGAAGCTTATCAACATGGGCATATCATTCTCCAATGCATGATCAAGGCTAGGGATCAGAGGAAAGACTCCATACTTCCTTATGCAACAATCATCTCTAAGATCCTTAGGTATGCCAAAATTCAGCATCTTGAGAAAGGAAAAGGGAAGCCTACTGAGATCTTCAAGGAAGAAGAGCTGCAAAGGATGGGAATAGAGAAGAAAGATGGAAGATGGATTGGAAAGGGAGCTGGAAAATCTGAAGATCTCTTCTTTGAACATGCCTCCCTGCAGCAAGAAGGTATCTCTGAGGTTGCTCCAAGACCTACACCTTAACCTTCTCAGCCTGTCCTATCCCTATCTCAGCCTGCTCAAGCTCAGATTTTGTCTACTCCCTCCTCCCGTGCCAAGCCAACCAATATCACTAAGCTGTATGATAGTTTGTCTACATTCATACTCAGCATCAGGGATGAGCAAAATGGCAAGTTTGCTCATCTGCAAGATCAGATCCACCAGTTGGCCAAGAACATGAAAGTGGTTACTGATGCATATGAAGATATTCGGAGTGCCATTCCTACCACTTCAGCTCCACCTTAGCCAGGATTCTCTGAGCCTATTATGTCTCCAACTCCTGAGCCTCCAAGTCCATTTTAGCTAGCCTCTCCTGTTCCTGATGATGCTGCACAGGATACTGAGGCTGGTGGCACATTGAGCACACCACAGGCCTCCAACAATGAGGCAAGTCCTAGTCCTCCCTTGGGCTATGGCATGGAGGAAGAAGGTCCTCAGGAACCAAGCTTTCATGAGCCCATTCCAGCAAATGCTCAAGATTCAATTCTTTCACATAAAAAATCTAAGCAAATTAAGAGACTAGTGGCAGCGATCACTACTTCACCATTCATACAAGCTGCCCTGAATAAAGAAAGGAGCATTGTGCCTTATGTTGATTTGGAAGCCATTACACACAATGCTCTCTTACAAGCTCAGAGAAGAAGGCTTGAAGAAATGTTTCGTCCTCATGTTCCCTCACCTGTTTCAGCTTATGGTTTCTCGGAGGCACAAAGGGCTCAGTTGGCATTCACAAGGCAAGTAATTTTGGAACTTTTTGAAATCTCTGATGAGGATGAGCACACAAGTTCTGAAGTTTCTGGATCCTTGCCAAATCTTAACCCATACCTGCTATTTGTCTCTGTGCCTCTCCAGGCTGTTCCAGTATCTCAAATTCCTCCACCCGCTGATTTATTTCACCTTCCTGATGATGCCAAAAAGGGGGAGAAGATATCCAAGCAAACTGGGAAGTCTGCTGGCAAGAGCTATAGCAAGAAGTCCAAGTCCAAGAAATAGTGTATAGTACTTATGGTTGCTTGGTTCTTCTTATAGTGCTGTATTGTGTTTTTCTGTATTGTGTTCTTATTATATCTTGTAAAGTGACTTTTTGATGAAATGAAAATTTCTTCGTTCTGAACTCTATGATTGCATCCTTGTGTTGAACTTTGAATGAATTAATCTCTTTACTTGATCTATTGTACATGATATCTTTTGAATTATATTACATATGTTAAGGGGGAGCTTGTTAAAGCAAACCCAATTACTAATCCAGTTTGTAAGTTATTTTGTCATCATGAAAAAGAGGGAGAATGTTGAATCAAGTATTTTGATGATTCTAAACCAGCTTTCCAGAGCTTGGAGAGAAGATATCAAAGGTGCACAAATGATCTCAAGTGGAGAAATTCAAGAAAAACCAGCACAAGAATAGATGTAGAATCTACAACCATGTTTAAATTGAGTAAAAGACTTTGAATTGACAAAAAGATGCTTTAAAATTATGATTCTATGTTAATCCATGGAATGTTTGAAAAACACCCACTAACAAACGAAGTTTGAAACATTTATACTGATATATTGTTTTGAAAATTTGAACTTTAGCTTTGGAAATTCGAATTTTGTATTAAAAATGAACAAGTCTGAAAAAAGCCTTTTCTGACATACGAACTTTGACTTGAGAAATTTGAATTTTGATACTTGTCTAAAAAGAGCTTTCTCTGATAGATGAACTTTGGCTTTTGAAAATTTGAATTTCAGACAAAATACAACTTATGAAAAATGAAAAATTTGTCTGAGGATATGTCAAAGTTTATCTGAAAACTGAGTTTGGAAAGAACATCAAAATGGCTCATTAACAGACGAACTTTGAACATGAAAATTTGAATTTTAGAAAAAAAAGCTTGTGAGTCTGTTATAATGATATGTTGATATATGAAAGATAGTATTCAGAAATTCAAACTTCATATTAAGTCTGAAAAGAGGCCTCTCTGACAGACGAACTTTGCATTTTAAAAATTCAAATTTCGAATAGATGAACTATTGTGTCTTATTGAACTGCCCACTGACAGACAAATTTTGAGTATCAAAATTCGAATTTCGAAGGTACTGTAGCAAAATGGAACAACTGCTCATACTTTCCAAAAGAACTTTAAACTTGAAAATTCGTATGTTCCAACATAGAAACATTTTTCAAAGATCAAAATTTGAACTTTGCTTCATGAACAAATGAACTTCGAAAGTTCAACGTTGAAGTCTTTAGCTTTTAGCCTCTGTGAAATTCATCTGTTGATCAACCGAAATTCGATCTTTGAGTGTCAAGAGCATGAAATGCGGTTGGTGAACAGATAGTTTTTCAGAGTAATCATTGGGTAACTTCTCCAACGAATAGATTTTGTCTCTAACGTATAGTTGAGACCTAAATCTAGAAATATAACATTATTTGAAGTTGTGGGTAATGATTTTAACTTTGTATATACTGAAACTCTTCCAAATCATTTACTCAAAGTCTCTTACTCTCTCATATTTCAATATTTGTAGTCCAACTTTCATATACACTCTGATTGAGAGAGTTTATTCATTGTAAATAATCTTATCTTCATCTCAAAGAAAGATTTTCTTGTGAGGGGATATCACAAGGGATTGGGGAATCACTTAGCTAGAGTGCAAAGAGAGAGAAAGTGTGAGCTCTAAAAACAGAGCATCAATGCTGTACTATGGCATTTGCAAGAAGCCTATTGAATTCTTGCAAGATAGTGGAAAATCTCAAGTGGTGGCTTGGGGACTAGACGTAGGTCAAGATTGAGAGACTGAACCAGGATAAACATCTATGTCTTCCCTTCTCTATTACTACTTTTACTGATTATTCATTTATACTCTGTTTTACTGTCGCCTTTACTTTCCTTACTTTCTTAAAGTTTTGCAGAAAATTTTAATCTTCTCAATTCATCCCCCTCTTGGGATGCTAGCATATCTAACATATCTCTGCATAAAACTGAATCTGCTTGCTGTACACCATGCATTAAATTAAAGCAAACTACTGACTATCTGTTGAAAGGCATGGCTAGACTTACTAAGGGTAAAGATAAGTTGTTTGCTTTAATGGGAAGTCAGAGAATCATACAAGGAAAAGCTGGACTTGGCTATGATCCTTGTGCAGCAAAAGAAAAGATTAAAAAGGAAAATCAAAATCTGTATATGAGGCATTTTGTGCATGCTAATGGGCATAAAAAGAAAGATCATATTTCAAATTGCATTGAATCCTATGATCAACCAAAATATGTGAAACAAAAATATTATCTGCATTGCTTTCTTCTTGCATCACAATCCAGCAGCCTTTTTACCACCTGTCACTTATGTAACAAGAAGGGACAAATTTCTCGTTCTTGTGCATTGAAGAAAAATGGACTTGACAAGAAGATAAAATGGGTTCCCAAAAGTACATTTGTATCTAGGGAAAATGCCACTGACAGAAAAGGACCTTAGCAAATTTGGGTACCTAAAAAGAAACTCTGAACTTTATTTTGCAGATATGTCTTAAAGTAAGAAAAAGTAATAAATGGTATATGGACAGTGCCTGCTCAAGTCATATGACCGGTGACAAGGAGAAGTTCATCACCCTTAGAGACAAGAAAGGAGGAAAGGTGATCTTTGAAGGTAATCAATACGGCAAAATAATTTGTATTGGCATTGTGGGCAAGAATCCTAAAATAGCTATTGAAGAGGTGCTATTTGTAATTGGCCTCAACCACAATCTACTAAGTGTAAGTTAGACATGTGACAAAGGGAACTGGGTTTTATTTGACTCCAAGTTTTGCCTGGTCATCAGAAAAAGTGATCACAAAGTAATCCTCAAGGCTCAAAGGGATAGTAATTACTATACTATTGATCTTGATGAACTTCCTTCCTTAGATTATGTCTGTTTAATTAGTCAGGATAATGATAGTTGGTTGTGGCATAGAAGATTGGCACATGTTAACATGAACCAACTGTCAAAATTGGTTAAGAATGAGTTAGTCACTGGCTTACCAAAAACCTCTTTTGAAAAAGACAAAGAATGTAATGCATGCCTCAAAGGAAAACAAACTAAATCATTTTTTAAATCTAAAATTCCAGTCACCACATCTAGATCATTGTAACTATCACATATGGATCTGATAGATCCATCTAGAGTAAAAAGCATTGGTGGAAATTTGTATGTTCTTGTGATTGTGGATGATTACTCTAGATTTACCTAGACTTTGTTTCTTTCTTCCAAAAGTGAAACATTTGATGCATTTGTAACCTTAGCTAAGAAAGTGCAAAATGAGAAAGGTATTTCTATTGTGTCTATCAGGTCTGATCATGGAGGAGAATTTGAAAATTCATGTTTTCTGGAATACTATGGTGAACATAGAATTGATCACAACTTCTCAACACTAAGAACCCCTCAGCAAAATGGAGTGGTGGAAAGAACAGAACAGAACAATGGAGAAATGGCAAGAGCAATGTTGAATAAAAAAGAACTCTCTCAACTATTCTGGGCTGATGCAGTAAACATAGCAAGTTATATCATTAACATAGCCTACATCAGATCAATTATGGGGAAGACTCCTTATGAGTTGTACAAAGGGAGGAAGCCAAACCTTTCACATCTGCATGTATTTGGCTATAAGTGTTTCATCCATAACAATAGAAAGGAGAATTTGGGTAAGTTTGACACCAAATCTGATGAAGGTATATTTCTTGGCTATTCTAGTAGAAGTAAAGCATATAGAGTTTTTAATAAAAAGACAAGATCAATAGAAGAATCTGTGCATGTTTTGTTTATTGAAAATGAAACAGTTTCCAAGCATGTCATTAATGAAGATGATCTTATTTCTAACTTTAAGAACTTAGATCTTTCTAAAGAAGGTAAAATTGAACCTCCAAAAATATTTGAATCTTTTAACATAGAGGAAGATATTCAGGAGAAAGACTTTGAGAATGAGGATAATGAAGATATATCTCAAGAACTCCCCAGAGCTTGGAGATATCAAAGGAATCATCTTGTTGATCAAGTGATTGGGAATGTTCAAGAGAAAGTTAAAACCAGAAAACAACTAAGGGTTCAGATCATCAACTGTGCTTTTATTTCTCAAATTGAACCTAAGTGTGCTGAAGAAGCCTTAACTGATGAATACTGGATTTTGGCTATACAAGATGAATTAAATCAGTTTGAAAGAAATCAAGTTTGAGATTTAGTGCCTAGACCTAGAAATCACCCTATCATTGGCACTAAATGGGTCTTTAGAAATAAACTTGATGAATCAGGAACAATAATTAGAAATAAAGCAGGACTGGTCACCAAAGGATATAATCAAGAAGAAGGTATTGATTTTGAGGAGACTTTTGCTCCAGTTGCAAGATTGGAAGCAATTAGAATCCTATTGGCCTATGCATGCATAAAAAACATAATGTTATATCAAATGGATATGAAAAGTCTTTTCTGAATGGATATATTATGGAACAGGTCTATATTGATCAACCCCCAGGCTTTGAGGACTCTACAAAACCAAACCATGTTTATAAACTAAAAAAAGCTCTTTACAGTTTAAAACAAGCTCCTAGAGCATGGTATGAAAGGCTAAGCAATTTTCTAACAGAAAAGCAGCTCAATAGAGGAAAAGTAGATACTACCTTGTTAACCAAGAAAGAAAACAAAGACTTATTGTTCAAATCTATGTTGATGATATTATAATTGGTGCTACTAATCAATCTCTTTGCAAGAACTTTGGCTTCTGAAATTCGAATTTCGAATTGAAAATAAGTTAGTCATAAAAGAGAATCCTCTGACAAATGAACTTTGAGTGCAGAAATTCGAACTTTGAACTAAGTTTGATAAGAGCCTTCTCTGAAAGATGAACTTTGGGTGTTGAAAATTTGAATTTATGATAAAACACAATTCATGAAAAATGAAAAATTCGTATGAGGATATGTTAAAGTTCATCTGAAAGTAAAGTTTAAACGGAGTTCCAAATTAGTTCTCTGACAAACGAACTTTGATTTTGGAAATTTGAATTTTGGAAATAAAACTTGCAAATCTGTTATGATAATCTGTTGACATACAAATTTTAGTATTCAGAAATTCAAACTTTAAACTAAGTCTGATAAGAGCTCTCTCTAACAGACAAACTTTGGCTTTTGAAAATTTGAATTTTGAAAAGATGCACTATTGTGCCTTATTGAGCTACCCATTGACAAATGAATTTTGGACACCAATATTTAAACTTCAAAGGCACTGTAGTAATATGGAATAACTGTTCACACTTACCATAAGAACTTTAAACTTGAAAATTCATATGTTCCAACAAAGAACATTTGTCAAAGTTGAAAATTTGAATTTTCTATTAAGAACAGATGAACTTCGAAGTTCAATGTTAAAGTCTTTAGTTTTTGGTCTCTGCGAAATTCATCTGTTGACCCACCAAAATTCGAACTTTGAGTGTCAGATGCATTAAATGGGATTGGTGAATGGATAATTTTTCAGAGTAACCATTGGGTAACATCTCTAACAGCTAGATCTTGTCTCTAACGTATAGTTAAGACATAAATTTATAAATAGAACTTCATTTGAAGATGTGGGTAATGACTTTATATTTGTATATACAGAAACTCTGTGAAATTCTTAAGTCAAAGTTTCTTACTCTCACATACTTCATTTTCTGTACTTCAACTTTCATATACACTCTTAATTAGAGAGTTCAATTACCATAATCAATCTTATCTTCATCTGGAAAAAAGATTTTCTTGTGAGGGGATATCACAAGGGATTTGGGAAGTACTTAGCTAGAGTGCAAAGAGTGAGATTGTAAGCTCTAAGAACAGAACATCAAGTTATACTGAGGCAATTGCAAGAAGCTCACTGAATTCTTGCAAGATAGTGGAAAATCTCAAGTGGTGGCTTGGGGGAGTGGACGTTGGTCAAGATAAAGAGACCGAACCAGGATAAACACCTGTGTCTTCTCTTCATATACTGCTTTTACCTTGTTATTCCTTTATATTCTGTTTTTACTATCACTTTTGCTTTCATCACTTTCTTGACTTTTGCAGAAAATTTTAATCTTCCCAATTCACCCCCCTCTTGGGAAGACTGCATATCTAACAAATTAAAATTTTAAGGATATAGGACTATTTCAAAATTTATACCTATGTTTTCTTAACTATCCTATCTCAAACAGTATTTTTGGAAAACCCATATCCTGTCTTGGTCACCTTTTTACTATTCGTGAAGCCTACAATCTACTTTACCCGTATAAAGTTACTTTTAGATACTCGGTACTAATTCTTTCTTTATTTTTAATCAGTTAATCTCCATGCTATATATCATTAGACTCAACTTGTCACGAGTCTCGTTATGATAGCAATTTTCAAGATTTACAAAATTGCCCTTGACCCTAGGTAAAATTATAATTTTTGAAATTTCAAGTGTTTCCTTGTAATTTTACTCAGGGACTAAAATGAATTGATATCCTTATCCTAAGGACCATTTTGCCAATACTTTTTATTTCTTGGGCCAAAAATACAATTTTTTTATTTTTCTGCTTCTCCATCTTTTTCCACAATTCCCTCTACGTTTTACATTATCCTTTATTGTTTCCTCTTTCATTACTTATTATTTAGTAAAATTAGGGATATTACACAAGTCATTCTTTTATAACTATCCTAAAAGGTTGGGTCTAGAAGTTATTATTTTGCTATACAACTTACATGTGAATGTTTTTAGTGGAAACAGGGCCTTAATCTCTATTTCCTATTTAAATAAACATTGTAGCACCACAATAAATTTGATTTATATGCTTTTCCTTGATAATGATGTGAATAATGGCACAAACTGGCTTTTGTAAATAAACTCCTAGACTATAAAAAGAAGATATTGATTTTGCCTTCCCCTAAAAATGTCCCAAGTGTTGAGATTAAGTCAAATGTCATACCAACTGCTCAAGCTGATGAATGCTTGAAGAAGGATGTTAAGGAGAAATAGGAAATTTGACATATGATCTAAAGAAAAAAGTTAGATAAAAGTTCAAGCCTTTCCAAGGAAGGTTAGTTAATAAACTTATAATGTCAAGGTATGAAGTATAAGTCCAAGGTATTCGAATATGTGGCAGGCAATTAGGGAACTATAAAACCTTAAGATAGTTAATTATTGAGCTTAGTATAAAATCTAGCTTTAGAAAGAAAGTACTTTATCAGAAGATCTCACAATGAATGAAATCCTTTATTAGCTGCCATGGCAAGATAAAAGGGAGGTGGTTCTTGGGGAGAAGCCCAATTGAGCAAAAAGATAAAATCCTCCGTATGATGGAAGCTACTGAGGCAAGGCAAATGAGAGGTAACTCTTGGGAGAAGCCCAATTGAGCAACAATGAATAATGGTCAGAGTCAAGGGATAGGTTTTAACTATGCTAGCAAGGGACTTTAAAAAGGTTAAAAAGTTTCACTTAAGAAACTAGATAACTCATTAACCTTGGCTAAGAAGTTAAAAAGATTATGCATGAGAATAAATAAAGCAAAAGTGTTAAAGAGTAAAGAGTTAGTAACTACTACCTTACTAAATGATGATATCACAGTGAAGTATTGACTATTAAGTCAAGTAAGTAAGAAAGAAAGTATTCCTCTAGTAAAATGCAATTTGAAAATTGGGAAATGATGAGAAAGAGAGAAAGATATATAAGTATTATGCAAAATTTCAAGGACAACATTTTATTAAAGGGGGGAAAATGTAACATCTCAAATTGATAAAGAATGCCACTGTATGTATAAGTATATGAGAATATGGCATAGGATACATGAAAAAGATCGAATAAAAAGTAAGATGTAATTTCACATGCTTGATTCTTAATTAGAATTAATTTTTCATATGGTCCTTAGAAGGAATTATGTTTGATCTTTAATTGGAATAGAATGTAAATAAGATCCATAGTAGGAATTAATTCAAGAATTGAAAATTATGCAATATATCTATTGAATAGAAGCTCATGACGAGCTAAGCACAATGATATAAGTATTGGATAGCCAAAAGGTTGAGATTAAAAATAGACCAATTTGAAATTATAGCATGGGACACATAAAAAGAATTATTTAAGGGTTAGTCCTTAGGTAAAATTATGAGAAAGTACTTAAAAAAATAAATATTTGCATTCTTGACTTGGCTCAATGGTAATTTCGTAAATATGAAAAATCATTGTCAAAAAGAAGCTTGTGACATGCCAAACCCAATGGTATATTGCATAAAGATTAACTGATTAAATATGAAGAAATAATTAATGCCGAGTGTCAAAAAGTAACTAAATACTGAAAAAGTAGTTTGTGAACCACACAAACAGCAAAAAGGTTAAAGGAGAAGTATGCAGGTCAAGCACAGATATTATATGGAACAGAATAATTGAGAAAAATATGCAGTATTTTGACACAATTGGTGCCACAATTGAGCATATGATACATGAGATTTTTGGGCTAAAATACTTCTTGAAGAAGGCATTGTTTTTATCCAAAAGGCAACTATAATAAGCTAACTACGATTAAGTCAATTAAACCATGATTAGTGAGCTTATTTCATCTCCCTCCTCTTGGTAAGCTATGTGTTGTTTTAGTGAGTTAAGAAGCATAAAAATTGTAGAGAAAGGAGGGCATTTGGCATGGATAAGAGAAGAAGAAAGAGAGAAAGACAAAGCTTGGAACTTGAAGTTTAAGTGCAAGGTAAGTTGTCTTTTCACATCAAGCTAGTTTCTTGAGTTGATTAGCTTAGTTCCATGGAATTTTCTTCTTCTTCTTCTCAATTTTAGTTCTGATCTAAACTAGAAATGTGAAATGAATTGAGTTTTCAAACAAGACATATCGTAGGAAGCTTGAATTAGTCAAGAAAGTAAGATTTCCAAGAGAATAAAGCAAGTTTGCACGAAATTCTTTTATTCCTTTCTTAGAGTTTGTTTTGTCCAGTATAAGGGTTCCATTTAGAGTAGAAATTTCATTATTTGAAGCCAAAAATGGAATCATTGGATCCAAATTAGCTAAGAACAAGTATTGGTTTTAAAAACAACCAAAAAGATAGTTATATGAAAATTTTTGGGTCTAGTGAGAACTTTGTAAAGGAAGTCATTGAAAGAATGGCTTATATACTTATATAATGTTGTGTTTAGGATTAAAAAATCCTGAGAAAACTCTTCAAAGGGATGGAATCAAGTGGTGCAGCTTAAGAAATCACCAAGGTAGTAATTTAACCTTTCTTGCATTATGTTATCCTATGTTATTTTCATGGCCTTGATGACTTGCCATATAATTGTTTGATGTTATGTGACTATTTTGGCTGAGTAAATGAAAGGGTTCTAACCCCGGGATGTCCCTTTTATATGAGAAAACTCTACCAAAATTTTTATGAATTAATGTGGCTTTTTATATTTTTATGAGAATATTTGATGTTTTCATAAATTATGAGATAATATGCATGCTTGTATGGATGTTGCTATTTAGATTCTTTAAATCTCACCCTTCCAAATGACTAACATGCAAGGCCAAAGCCATGCAAAAGGTCCAAAAAGAGCTAAAGGAAAGGAGCAAGAAAGTGATGGACAATATGATTGTGCAAGTTTTGATAATATATACAAGTTTGTATGGGAAGGATGAGTTCTATTTGATGCCTTAAATATGTTCTTATGAATAACATATCATGTGTAGAATGGATTATGAATGAGGTTGAATGATATATTATGATTATAAAGTATATTATGTAAGTTATGACAAAATATCATCCTATATGACTAGTGGTGATTGGAATAGAGTCAATCTATTGGAAATAGAGCATTTTGTATGAGTATTATATATTCTCTAAAAGTAGATAGAATAAGATTTCTAGGACAGAAAAAACACTCAATTTGGCTATGTATGTGATTTATAGTAGATTTTTAAAGTTAGAGGTCAAAACTTGACAATGTAAATGAATTGGAATTTTCTCTATAAACACTGAATATTTCAAGAGACTGTCTAAAATCATACAAAGCTTCAAAAAATTCAGTGGTTGCATTTATGGAAATATCTATGTCTTAAGCTTAATTACCACTGATTTAGAAGTAATTGCAGCTATACAATGAGAGTTATGCATATTTTCCTAAAATTATTCCAGTAAAAGTAAAGTTCTGCTATGCCATGTATAAGTTGAATAAATCTAAAAAAAATAGTTCTGAAAATTAGACATGCAGAGATTTCAAATGATGTAGTGAATATGCAAATGGGATAAGGATAGAATAACATATAAATTTTTAAATTTAAGGCCAAAATCATGAAAAGTGAAAAATGAGTAAAAGAATAGTGATTTTCGCATTGAATATTGTATCAATTGGCACATTAAAGCTATTGTTTCATATTTTTCCCTGCAGAGGAAGTTCTAAGCTATTTTTATAGACCAGTTCACCTCCATATGAGTTTTCTAAATTTAATTATGAATTTTCAAAATTCGATCTAGAAAATAGGGATGCCGAATGAATAGTAATCAAAAGTTTTAAATTTTTCTATTTTAGTTTCTTATGTGATTCAAGTTTCTAAAATAGTACTAATAGGCTTAAATTAGTAGTAATAGGATTAAATGAAGTCTAATACATGGGAAATAGGATCATAAGTTAAGATATTATAGTGGAGGATAGAGAATTAAGTAAGAGCAAGGGTAAGATGCCTTAGAATAACAGGGGATTTAAGAAGAAGGGTAAAAAAGGTAAAGGAGGTGGATAAGGCAAGGAAGCTACTATTTGTGAAGAATGTGGAAAGGCTCGTGGCAAAAGGCCATGCCTAGCAGTGTAGAACATGTGCTTCAATTATGGAAAACTAGGATATTATGCCTATGATTGCACAATGGAGGTGGCCAACTCCAAACTGCAAGCACAGGGGAAGGTCTTTGCATTATCCCAATATGAGGCCTATAAGTCACCTGATCTCATCGAAGGTATGATTCATGTATATAATTTTCTTATTAAAGTACTGTGTGATTTAAGTGTAAGTCATTCTTTTATATCCTATAATTGTGCTAAAAAGTCTGGAAGTTACTATTTTTCCATATACTTTACATGTGAATACCTTTACTAAAAACAAGGTCGTAACCTCCATTATCTGTCTAAATAAACACTGTAGCACCACAATAGATTTAATTTGCATGTCTTTCCCTGACACTGATATGGTTATTGGCATGAACTGGCTTTTGTAAATAATTTCCTCCTAGATTCTAAGAATAAGATCTTCAATTTGCCTACCCCTGAAGGTGTTCCATGTGTTCAAATTAAGCTAAACATTATATCAACCACTCAAGTTGAAAGATGCTTGGGAGAAAGGATATCATGGATAATTGGTATTTTTTCAGTGAATGTTGAGGTCAAAATGAGAAAGGATAAACAATGAAACTAATGTATGACTTAAAGGAGGAAGTTAAAGAAAGATTTAATGCCTCTATAAAGAAGGGTTTGTTAATGTATTTATGAAGTTCAAGATATGAAGTATGAGCCCAAGGTATTTGAATAATGATAGGTAATAGGGTAGCAAAAACCTTAAGATAGTTTTTTGCTAAGTTTAGTATGAAATCTAGCTATAGAAAGAAAGTTCTTCATCGAAAGATCTCACAATGAACAAAATCCTCCTAAGGCTGTCAAGGTAAGAAAAAAGGGAGGTGGCTCTTGGGATGATGAGACCCAATTGAACAACGAGATGAAATCCTTTATAAGATAAAAGTTGTCAAGGCAGTAGGGAGATAGCTCTTGGGGGATACCCAATTGAGCAAGAATAAATGATAGTGAGATGCCGAGGACTAGATTCTTACTAGGCTAGCAAGAGACTTTTGAAAGGTTGAGAGGTTTCCCTTAAATTGTTTGACCACTAATTAACCTTAGTTGAATAGTTAAGAAGGTAATGTATAAATGTTGAATCAAGAATTTTTGATGATTCCAAACCAACATTGAAGAGCTTGGATTGAAGATATCAAAGGAGCTCAAAGTGTCTCAAGTGAAGAAAATCTTAGTAATCATTGCTAGGATTGTTGTAGGATCTTTTGTTATGGGTAAAAGACTTTGATTTAGTGGAAAAACGTTTTAAAACCTTGATTTTATGAAATATTTGAAAAATACCCACCAACAGACGAAGTTTGAAAAGTTTACATTGAACTGCCATGTTAGAAATTTGAATTTCGAGCTAAAACCGAATAAGTCTGAAGAGATGTCTCTCTGACAGACGAATTTTGATTGTTCAAAGTGCGAATTTTCATAAGTGTCTAAAAGAAGCAGTTGAGCAATAGACAAACTTTGAGTTTTGAACATTCCAATTTCAGACAAATTGAAACTTATGAAAACTGAAGAAATTCGTCTGAAACAATGTTAAAGTTCATCTGAAATCAAGATTATATTGAGTTTCAAAATTGCTCACTAACAGATAAACTTTGAACTTGGACATTCGAATTTCAGAAGCTAAAGCTGTGAGTCTGTTAAAATGACATGATGACATACGAAGGATAGTGTTTAAAAATTCGAATGTTGAAGTAAGTCTGAAAAGATCTCTCTCTGACAGACGAACTTCACTCTTTGAAAATTCAAATTTCGAAGTAAAAGAACTACTGTGCTGTTTTGAACCTTCTACGGACAGACGAATTTTGGGGTTCCAAAATTTGAATTTTGAGGGCACTGTAGCAAATTGAAAACACTGTTCACACTTAACAAAAAAACTTTTCACTTGAAAAATTCGTATGTCACAACATGGAAATTTCTAATCTTCCCAATTCACCCCCCTCTTGGGAAGTCAACCTAACTAAGAAGTGGTATTAGAGCCCAGATTCCCAATCAAAGGATCTCACAGTCCGGGAATTAAGATGGCTAGCTTTGGAGAAAGCATATTACCAGAAGGGAACAACACAAATAGACCACCTGGCTTCAGTGGAAAACATTATGGGTACTGGAAGATGAGGATGCAGATCTATCTCCAATCAATTGATCTTGACATCTGGTCTGTCATTGAGAAAGGAGATTTTGTCCCAATGGCTTTAACAGATGATGGAAAATACAAAGAGAAGCCAGAAGCTGAATGGAATAAAGAAGACCGAAGGAGAGTCTTGCTGAACTTCAAGGCAAAGCATTGTTTAGTCAGTGCCCTGAACCAAGAAGAATTCTACAGAGTCTCACAATGCTCCACTGCTAAAGGAATGTGGGACACCCTGCAGATTGCACATGAAGGAACAACTGGAGTGAGGGAAAATAGACTGAACACATGCATTGGGGAATATGAATATTTCAGAATGGCAGAAGAAGAAACTATGAAAGAGCTACAAAAGAGATTCACTCTCATTGTGAATCAGTTGAAGAGCCTGGGGAAGGAGTATACTCAAACAGAGAAAGTAAGGAAGATACTCAGAGTTCTCCCTCTGGAATGGCAACCCAAGGTGACAGCAATAGAGGAAGCTAGAGGAGAATCAATGGCCTCTGTCACAGCTCTTTTCAGCAACCTTGAAGAGTATGAAGGAAAAATGAAAGCTCTTAAGGAAGTTGGACAGGACAGAAAGAAGAAAGGTCTTGCCCTCAAAGCCGCTGAGGAAAAAGAAGAAGATTCTGATGAAGGAGACGAGCTGAATGAAGAAACTCTGGCTATGATGGTCAGAAAATTCAAAAGATTCTATAGCAAGAAGAGAAACAAGAGAATCTTCAAGAATGGAGCAGCTAGAGAAAGCAAAAGAGAAGCAAAAGAACCTGTGACTTGCTATGAGTGTAAGAAGCAGGGACACATCAAATGGGATTGTCCTCAATTCCTAAAGAAGTAAGAGAAAGAAAAGAAAGCTGCTGACAAAGGGAAACAGAAGAAAGCCTACATCTTGTCAATCTGGGGCAACAACTCAGATGAGGAAGGAGAAGGTGAAGATGAGATTGCCAACATTTGTTTGATGGCTCTTGCTTCTGAAGAAGCTGGACTCCCATGTAGCAGTGATCAAGAAGAAGAGGTATATGAATCTGAACCTTCTTATTCTAAATTACTGGATGCATTTCATGAGCTGCATGATGAGTTTGTTAAAGTTGCTAAAGAACTGAAACTAGCTAAGAAAAAGATTAACAAACTAGAATCTCAAAGCAACATCTATGAAATTTCACCTCTACCTATTGCTGAATATGTCTGCTGTAAATCATGCATTGATCTAAAGCAAACCAATGAATATTTAGTAAAAAGCATGTCTAGACTTACTAGAGGAAAAGATATGTTGTTTGCTTTAATGGGGAGCCAAAGAATGTCACAAGGAAAAGCTAGACTTGGCTATGATCCATATGTTGTTAAAGAAAAGATTAGGAAGAAGAATCATAATGTATACATGAGACATTTTGTGCATGCTAATGGAAATAAAAGTAAAGATCATACGTCACCTCACATTGAATCATATAATCAATCAAGGCATGCAAAACAAAAATATTATCTGCATTGTTTTCTTCCTGCCTCTCAATCTAGCAGTCCCTTGACCACCTATAACTTCTGTAACAAAAAGGGGCATATTTCTAGCTCTTATGCTTTGAAGAAAAATGGACTAAACAAAACTGTTCAATGGGTTCCCAAAGGGACATCTGTATCTAGGGAAAAGACTACTGACAGAAAAGGACCCAAACAGATTTGGGTACCTAAAAGGAAAACTTGAACCCGGTTTTGTAGGTCTGCCTCAAAGCTAAAAGGAGCAACAAATGGTATATGGACAGTGCCTGCTTAAGCCACATGACCGGTGACAAGGAGAAGTTCATCACCCTCAGAGACAAGAAAGTAGGAAAGGTGACCTTTGGAGGTGATCAGTATGGCAAAATAGTTGGCATTGGCATTGTGGGCAAGAATCCTGAAACATCCATTGAAGAGGTGCTATTTGTGATAGGCCTCAACCACAATCTGCTGAGTGTGAGCCAAACATGTGACAAAGGAAATTGGGTGCTGTTTGACTCAAAGTTTTGCTTGGTCATCAGAAAAAGTGATCACAAAGTAATCCTCAAAGCTCAAAGGGATTGTAACTACTATACTATTGATCTTGATGAACTTCCTCCCTTAGATTCTGTTTGTTTAATTAGTCAGGACAATGATAGTTGGCTATGGCATAGAAGATTAGCTCATGTTAACATGAATCAGCTTTCAAAATTGGTTAAAAACGAGCTAGTCACTGGCCTGCCAAAAATTGCTTTTGAAAAGGATAAAGAATGTGATGCATGCTTAAAAGGAAAACAAACAAAATCTTCTTTCAAATCCAAAAACGTAGTCACCACAACTAGACCACTTGAACTACTGCATATGGACTTAATTGGACCTTCTAGGGTAAAAAGCATAGGTGGCAATCTGTATGTGCTTGTAATTGTGGATGATTACTCTAGATTTACATGGACATTATTTCTTTCTTCTAAAAGTGATACCTCTGATGTATTTGTAACCTTAGCTAAGAAAGTGCAAAATGAGAAAGGTATCTCTATTGTGTCTATCAGGTCAGATCATGGAGGGAAGTTTGAAAACTCATACTTCCTGGAGTACTGCAATGAGCATGGGATTGATCACAACTTCTCAGCTCTAAGAACTCCTCAACAGAATGGAGTACTGGAAAGGAAGAACAGAACCATTGGAGAGATGGCTAGAGTTATACTGAATGAAAAGGAGCTATCTCAAGTATTTTGGGCTGATACAGTAAATACAGCAAGCTACATCATAAATAGAGCCTACATCAGACTAATCCTTGGAAAGACTCCATACGAGCTCTACAAGGGAAGAAAGCCAAATCTGTCACATCTCCATGTGTTCGGGTGCAAGTACTTCATTCACAACAATGGGAAAGAAAATCTGGGTAAGTTTGATCCTAAATCTGATGAAGGTATATTTTTGGGCTATTCTAGTAGAAGTAAGGCATTTAGAGTTTTTAATAAAAGGTCTAATTCAGTAGAGGAATCTGTGCATGTAGTATTTATTGAAAATGAAACTGCTTCTAAACATATTTCTGATGAAGATGATCTTGTTTCAAACTTTAAAAAGTTAGATATCTCTAATAAAGGTATAATTGAACCTCCAAAAATATCTGAATCTATTAACATAGAAGAAAATATTCAGGAGAGAAATTTTGAAGATGAAAATATTGAAGAAATGTCTCAAGAACTCCCTAGAGCTTGGAGATATCAAAGGAATCACCCTGTTGATCAAGTGATAGGGAATGTTCAAGAGAAAGTTAAAACCAGAAAACAGTAAAGGGATCAAATGATTAATTGTGCTTTCATCTCACAAATTGAACCTAAATGTACTGAGGAAGCCTTAACAGATGAGTACTAGATTGTAGCTATGCAGGATGAATTAAATCAGTTTGAAAGAAATCAAGTCTGGGATTTAGTTCCTAGACCCAAAAATCATCCTGTTATAGGTACCAAATGGGTTTTTAGAAATAAACTTGATGAATTAGGATCAATCATCAGAAATAAAGCCAGACTGGTTGCTAAAGGATATAATCAAGAAGAGGGAATTGATTTTGAAGAAACCTTTGCTCCAGTAGCTAGATTAGAAGCAATTAGAATTCTATTAGCATATGCATGCATGAAAAATATTTTGTTATATCAAATGGATGTTAAGAGTGCTTTTCTGAATGGATATATCATGGAAGAGGTTTATGTAGATCAACCTCCAGGTTTTGAGGATTCTGCAAAACCAAACCATGTGTATAAACTGAAGAAAGCTCTTTATGGTTTAAAACAAGCCCCTAGAGCATGGTATGATAGATTGAGTAGTTTTCTAACTGACAAGGGGTTTAACAAAGGAAAAGTAGATACAACCTTATTCACTAAGAAAGAAAACAAAGATTTACTGATTGTTCAAATCTATGTTGATGATATTATATTTGGTGCTACTAATGAATCTCTTTGCAATAATTTTTCTAAGTTAATGCAGGAGGAATTCGAAATGTCCATGATGGGTGAACTCAACTTCTTCCTTGGATTGCAAATCAGACAGTGCAATGATGGTATCTTCCTTAATCAATCCAAGTATCTGAAGGAATTGCTGAAAAAGTTTGGAATGGAAAATGCCAAGCCAATGGGGACACCTATGGCTACTACAACCAAACTGGATATGGATGAAAAAGGGAAACTATTTGACATAACTCAGTATAGAAGAATGATTGGATCCCTACTTTACTTAACAGCCAGCAGACCTGACATTATGTTTAGTGTCTGTATGTGTGCAAGGTTCCAATCATGTCCCAAAGAAACCCATGCAGCTACTGTGAAAAGAATATTTAGATATCTTATTGGAACATCACAAATGGGTCTTTGGTATCCAAAGGGCAATGGAGAAGATCTCAAAGGATACACTAATGCTGACTTTGCAGGATCCAAAACTGACAGAAAAAGCACAAGTTGAACTTGTCAGTTTCTTGGAGGATCCTTGGTCTCACGGTTTAGCAAAAAGCAGAACAATGTAGCCTTATCCACAACAGAGGCTGAGTATGTTGCAGCTGGAAGCTGTTGTGCCCAAATCATCTGGATGAAACAGCAACTGGAAGATCTTGAGGTTAAATTGAGAGAAATTCCAATAATGTGTGACAACCAAAGTGCTATCAATATCACAAAGAATCCTGTCATGCATTCAAGGATAAAACATATTGAAGTTAGGCACCACTTCGTAAGGGATCACGTTCTAAAAGGAGAAATTAGATTGGAATACATCCCCACAGAAGATCAAGTTGCTGACATCCTCACAAAGCCTCTATCAGAAGACAGATATTGCAAAATCAGAAGAGAATTGATGGTAAATCCCAATGAACTGTAAGTAAATCTTTGTGCAACTTTATTTTTAAATATTTCAGCATTGAATTAATTCTAACTTTAGCATCGGAGTGTGTTTAATTTAAGTTGCAGGTGTTCCTCACGAGATTCATTGGCAATAAATTAGAAATATGGAGTACACTGGAATGGAACAATCAAAAAGGTAAAGAAAAGGGCAAGAATTCTGAGTTTCTAGATCTAATCTGTAAGTCTCTAAAGTTGAAATTCGTATATTGGTTATGTATTAGACGAATTTCCATGAAAAACTAAGTTTCTGAGGAAGTCAACACGATCAACATTCGAATTTCGGATACCCAACTGACGAACTTCGGCCTGTGATTAGAAGGAACAGTTCTCGGTGATGCCTTGAAATTCATCTGTTGATCCTTCAAAATTTGAATTTTGAAGAACAAAATTTCAAAGTTATGACTGTCCAACATGATAATGGTACTAATGTTTGTCTCTTAACATACGAATGTTGGATAGCCTTCACAAAACTTAGAAATTTGAATTTCTAACTTAAAATTCATCTGTTGAAGCATGCTCCTCAATGTTGAATCTTTGAAAGATGAAGTTTTGTATGGCTAATTCACCTGTTGTTTGGTGGTTTGTTTGCTGCTTGATGTTTATTCTTCAAAATTTGAACTTTGTTGAGACAAAGTTCATCTGTTCATCTTGTGTTGCTTGAGCCAAGCCATTGTCAGACGAACGTTCTGAAGAAAATTCGTCTGCCAGTAAGCTTTACTGAACGGTTTAACTTGCAACTGCCCGAAGTTCGAATTTTGACCCTTCAAAATTCGTCTGTTAGACAGTTACATATGTTAAAACTGACGGTTTTCATTTGAACAGACGCAACCCTATTCCCATTCTCTCTGAGTCTGTTCTAATCCTTCATTCAATACTCTTCAATTCTGATCAAAAACCGTCATTTCCCACCGAATAAACTTCCTTTCGCATCCTTTAAATCTATTCTTTGCTCCATTCTCCAACTCCTGAGCCTCCTAGTCCTTTCGAGCTTGTCTCCTCTGAGCATATTGATGTAGATGATGCTGAGCCTGCTGAAACAATGAGAACACCAAGCCCTGGTCCACCCTTGGACTATGGTTTTGAAGAAGAGGGACTTCAAGAAACAAGCCCTCATGAGCCTATGCAAGAAGTTGCTCAGAATTTAATTCTTTCCATTCAAGAATCCGAGCAAGTAGAAAGACTAGTGGCAGCCATTTCCATCTCTTCTATGCAGGAGGATGCAAGCAATGAAGAGAAAACCATTGTACCTGTTGTTGATTATGAAGCTATTGCTCACAATGCTCTCCTGCAAGCTCAAAGAAGAAGGCTTGAGGAAATGTTTCGCTCTGATGATCCAGCTCCTTCTTCTCTCACTGCTTATGGGCTTTCAGAGGAACAGAGAGCTCAGCTGGCTCTTTCCAGGCAGACAATGCAAGAGCTGCTGGAAATCTCTGATGAGGAACCAAGTACTGAGTCCCCAGTTAAACCCGAAATCCCTTTTGCTCCTGTGCCACTTCAAGCTATTCCAGTTTCTCAAATTCCTCCTCTGGTTGATCTTGTTGGCCTTCCTGATGATGCCAAAAAGGGGGAGAAGGAGAAGTAAACTGGAAAATCTGCTGTTGAGCCATATGGGAAGACATACAGCAAGAAGACCAAGCCAAAGAAGAAGTGATTGAAGACTTGTTTAGATCTTAGGCTTGAGTCCTCTTGTAGTGCTGTTTAATGCTTTATGTTTCTGTTGTTTGTTTTGACTGTTTGCATTTTGTACCTCTTGTGTGTATTTGGAAGAACTTTGATTAATTCTATCTCTGTAAAAGCAACATTTGTTTAAATTGAACAATATCTTAAGTTGCAATGATTTGTTCTTTGAATCTTTTCACATGGTTTATTATGATATCTTTTGAAATATAATGCATATGTAAAGGGGGAGCTTGCTAAAGGAAACCCAAGTACTAATCCAGTTTGTAAGTTGTTTTGTCATCATCAAAAAGGGGGAGAATGTTGAATCAAGAAGTTTTGATGATTCCAAACCAACATTAAAGAGCTTGGATTGAAGATATCAAAGGAGCTCAAAGTGTCTCAAGTGAAGAAAATCTAAGTAATCATTGCTAGGATTGTTGTAAGATCTTTTGTTATGGGTAAAAGACTTTGATTTAGTGGAAAAACGTTTTAAAACCTTGATTTTATGAAATATTTGAAAAATACCCACCAACAGACGAAGTTTGAAAAGTTTACATTGAACTGCCATGTTAGAAATTCAAACTTTGGCTTTAGAAATTCGAATTTCGAGCTAAAACCGAATAAGTCTGAAGAGATGTCTCTCTGACAGATGAATTTTGATTGTTCAAAGTGCGAATTTTCATAAGTGTCTGAAAGAAGCAGTTGAGCAATAGACGAACTTTGAGTTTTGAACATTCCAATTTCAGACAAATTGAAACTTATGAAAACTGAAGAAATTCGTCTGAAACAATGTTAAAGTTCATCTAAAATCAAGATTATATTGAGTTTCAAAATTGCTCACTGACAGATGAACTTTGAACTTGGACATTCGAATTTCAGAAGCTAAAGCTGTGAGTCTGTTAAAATGACATGATGACATATGAAGGACAATGTTTAAAAATTCGAATGTTGAAGTAAGTCTGAAAAGATCTCTCTCTGACAGACGAACTTCACTCTTTGAAAATTCAAATTTCGAAGTAAAAGAACTACTGTGCTGTTTTGAACCTTCTACGGACAGACGAATTTTGGGGTTCCAAAATTTGAATTTTGAGGGCACTGTAGCAAATTGAAAATACTGTTCACACTTAACAGAAAAACTTTTCACTTGAAAAATTCGTATGTCACAACATGGAAACATTCTTAAAGTTTCATAATTCGAATTTCACTTCATGAATAGACGAACTTCAGTATTTCAATATTGGAAGCTTTAACCTTCGGTTCCTTCGAAATTCGTCTGTTGACTAACCAAAATTCAAATTTCAGTATGTCAGAAGCATTAAATGCGGTTGGTTAACGGATAGTTTTCAGAGTAACCGTTGGATAACTTCCCCAACGAATAGATTTTGTCTCTAACAGACATTTGAGACCTAAATCTATAAATATAACATCATTTGAAGTTGTGGGTAACGAATCAAACTTTGTATATACTGAAATTCTGCCAAATCTTCTACTCAAAGACTTTTACCCTCTTACTTCAAAACTTGTACTTCAACTTTTATATTCACTCTATTTAAGAGAGTTTCATCTTTGTAAACAATCTCATCTTCATCTGAAAGATAGATTTACTTGTGAGGAGATATCACAAGGGATTGTAAAGCACATAATGAAAGTGCTAAGAGTGATTGAGTGAGCTCTAGAAAATAGAGCATACACGTTGTACTGTGGCATTTGCAAGAAGCTCTTGAATTCTTGCAGTATAGTGGAAAATCTCAAGTGGTGACTTGGGCACTAGACGTAGGTCAAGTGGAGAGACCGAACCAGAATAAATATCTGAGTTTTTCTTCTCCCTATCTCTTCTCTTTTAAGCTTATTGCTTTATACTCTGTTTTTCATTATACCTTGCTTTCTTCATCATTTTCACTTTGTGCGGAAAATTTCTAATCTTCCCAATTCTAGGAAGTCAGCCTAACTAACAATAAGAACAAATAAAGTATAAATGTTGGGAGCAAAGAGTTAGTAACTACTACCTTGATATCATTTAGATCCCAACCCATGGAAAGCTAAAAGATTTCAAGGAATATGATAAGATAAGGAAAGTACAACATTTAGGGGTGTGTTTAAACACGAAGGAATAGTGGTAAATTAGATCTCTAGGCTAGCAAAACCTAGAGTAAAGAATGAAGAAGTAGTATAAGTATAGGCAATGAATGAAAATAAGAATGATGATGAAATACCATTATGAGATATTGTGCCCAAACATTAAGGTAAAGATGAAAACAGGTGTAACATCCCGATTTTCAAAGCTAAGCAAAAAGAGATTATGCTATGCCATAGGGATGTACAAGGCTATGCAAAAGATGATTACAATATGGCCAAGGAATGATTATGAGTCACTTAAAAGGATAAGTATGATGTGCTTTACAGAAACTCAGGAAAAGTACGGATGAAAAAGATATAGTATGAAAATATGACAAACAGCCCGAAATGCATGTTATGAATGAAGGACAAGGGTAAAATAATAATTTTTCAAGCTAGGGGCATGAGAAGTACGAATTTGCAAAATGGTTATTTGTAGTTTGGTCCCTAGTAAAAATTATAGAAAAGTTCTCAAAAATTACAAAAATTGCATTTTGGCCGCAACCAAGGGTAATTTCAAAATTATGCAAATTTTATGTCAAAATGAAACTCACGACGAGCCAAACCCAATGGTATGCTGCATTTGGTTAACAAAATTTATGCAAAGAAAAATTTAGTATCGAGTGTCAAAAGTTGTATTGTGCGAGGAAAAAGGCACTGTGAGCCTCACGAAAAGGTAGATAAAGTAAAAAGAAAGTATGTGGGCCCCACATTTAGAATAATTGGGATAGGATATTGAGATAAATATAGAATCTAATATAGTTATATCATGTATCCCTAAAATAATAAAATACTGCAAAAGTAACTTTATTTATCTAGGTATAGAACAAACTAGTGCAAGATATATCTAGAACAGGAAAAATAACTTTGTAGTGATATTGTTTTCTTGGCTGAGTTGAATGAGGGGTCTTGTGATGCTAGGATGTCCAATTTGCAAAATAAAACTTCGCCAAAATGCTTATAAAATTACATGGCATAACATGTTTCAAAGTGCATAAAGATGTTTTCATGATATTCTATGAAAAATGTGATGATATATAAGCTTGATGGGTAATGCTACTGAGGTTCTTTGAATCTCATTCTTTGTAAATGACCAATATGCTAGGTACAAGCTATGCCAATGGAGGCAAAAGAGCTATGGAACAAGAAGAAGAGATTGATGCTTGAGTTTTTGACTAAGTTATGTTTGGTATTTTGATGTATATTATGTGAAATTGTATATGAAATAATGAGGTTGTGATTGCTTATTATGATATTCCCCAAAGTCTCTTAAGATGATACGAATATGATTGAGACATGTTTGAATCATGTATTTAATGTATAATGATGGTTTTATAGATTGAAAGGCAAATGTATCTAAGATGACCAAACATAAATGGAACAGAGTTACTCTATTTGAAACTAAGTAATTAATATGATTGTTATTCATGCTCCTAAGGTAGACAGAATAAGCTTTTCAAAGAGCTATAGAACACTTCATTTGGATAAGTACATGATTTATGATGAATTTGCAAATTTATGGACCAAAACTGGACAGTAAAGCAAAAACTGAGATTTTTACTGAATGTACATTTCATTTCAAAGTGCATCATAAAATTGAGTAAGGCTCCAAAAGTTCAATGGTTTGCATTATGGAAAGGTCTATGTCATAAGTTTAAAATGCCATTGATTTGGAAGTACTTGGAGCTATATAATGGGAGAAATGCAAGTTTTCCTAAAACTGTTCTAGTAAAAGTTGAGTTCTGACCCTTAATGGGTTAAGTTAGTGCCATGCCTTGTACAAGGTGAATAAATATACAAAAAAAATATATCTAGAATAGACATATATGGCTTTCAAATTACTTAATATTTGTATGATTTGGCTCAGAATAGGATGGGATATGAATTTTTGAAATTAAGGCCAAAATCTTGGGAAAGTTAAAAATGACTATTTGAACATTAAATTTTGTGCTAAATATTGTATCATTTGGCATGATTAAAGTCCTTTTCTATATTTTTCCCATCTAAAGAATATGTTAACCTATTTTCAAAGACTTGAATCACCCCCATATGTTTTTTCTAGATTTAGTTATTATTTTTGAAAGTTTGTTGGGGGAAAGGAACTTACCAAATTAACAGTAACTCAGAAAATTAATTTTTTTGTTTTAGTTTATTAAGTGATTCAAGCTCTTAAAATGATACAAATGGACTAATAAGGTCTAAATCATGGAAACTATTATCTAATTCAGCCCTATGAGAAGTCAAGTAAGAAGTTGGAATTTCATGAAACTAATGACAGAAATGGATTTCCCATGCCCAAAATAGCTAAAGAAAAGTTATGATTTCAAGAAAAAGGCAAAAAGGTAAAATATGAAATTATAGGGCATAGGTTTTAGGCAAAGTGGAAAGTGACCTTATGATTGGAATTTGATCATTCTAATAATTTCAATGAGTTTCCAGGGTCTACATTAGTCAGGCAAGGTCAAAGAATTAAGGGCTAAAACTAGTATGGAAAATAAGAAAACTTAGTGTTCAAAATGAATCTTAAGTGCATGAAGAATTAGTTAACTTATCATGGTTATATGGTTATTTCTAAGCTTGGGATGAAGCAAGGAAGTGATTGGGAATGGATCTAAGCAAGTGGATTTGAGTTTAAAGAGGATAAGGTAAAGCTCCCAAGTAATATTCCTGCCTTACGTTTATATTATTGCACAATGTTTATGCATGTTTTATGAGATGATGATGTCACCATGTTGTTACTTTGATTCTTTTCTTAACTGGTTGGTTGTCTATTATGTTGAGGTCTTTGCCCAAGATATCATGTTTTTAATCCATTATGCTAGCAAAATTTCATCAACAAACATGGTGTTTTTGCATGCTTTATGAACTTGCGCAATGTTATCAAATCTTTTCATGTTATGTAATGATGTATTAGCATTGTCAAGTTTACTACTGAGATAACCAATCTCATTTTCCCAAGTTACTAACCATGCTAGGTAATGGAAACGCTATGAAGGAAAGCAAAAGGAAGGAGAAAAATATGAAGAAACAAGTTAAAGTTTAAAGTTATTAATGATGTTTGATTATGATGCATGCATTGTGTATTATGTTATGATCATATATAAATGATATAGTATGATCCAATAAGATGTATGGGAAAGCATGTTAGATGATATTGAAGTATGAAATGAAGTGAAGATTTACAAAGGTGTAAATGATTCCCTTATATACCATTATGTCATGTTAATATTTGAAAATATATAAGTATGCTATGGTAAGGGAAATAAGCCAAATTATGGTTCCTCTAGTTAAAGGATATGGTGTGTTTATGATGAAACATATTTTGTATAATTTGACTATGTTTGGAATGAGCAATGGTTTTAAGAAGCATAAATATCAAGCTGCACAGTTTTTGGAAACTGTAATGTATTATGAACATTGCTTACGTTTGAAAGGTTGTATTAAATCATGTGGTACTCCAAAAATTTAGTGGTTTATATGTGGATATATCTATATTTTAAAATTAATATGCCACCAGTTTGAAGGCATTTGGAGCTATATAAATGAAGATATGTATATTTTTCCTAAACCTATTCCATTAAAAGATTATTTTGACCCTCAAAGGTTTATCATAATGTTATGTTTTGTATGAGTTGAAATGTACAAAATAAATATTTTTAGAAAGTAGACATGCAGATCTTTCTAAATACATAAAGAAATCACAAAATAGCTCTATGTATGATGAAATATGAACTTTTAAAATTAAGGTTAGAATCTGGATACAAACTGGAAGCTAAAAATGAGCAGTAATATTGGATGAATAAACTATACTAATTGTCACATCCAAACTCTAGTTTCATATTTTTCCATGAACTTCAGGATGTCATTGATTTTTAGAGATATAAACCATAGTGAAATGATTTTTGTGCATTTAGTTATTATTATTAAAAAATTTCTGTGCAAATAAGTGAATAGTTCACGAAAAGTGAATTTTATAGTTTTGAGTTTTTACTAGTTCAAGATCTCTCTAGAGCCTCTTTTCTATATCAAAATGAGGCAATATTCATGGGAAAAGATATCCAAAGATGAGGTGTTACAACAAGGACTGAATGCCCTCGAATTAAAAATAATAAGCTATCCAGAGGTCACACAGATGAATTATGGCTTAAAAGGAATCCTATAACTTGCATTCTTTAAGTCCAGTATTAGCATGAGTGCTATAAGATCCCCAAATTTCATTAAAGATGCCTTTATATGTATAAAAATATGGAAATGTGGCATGAGATGCATGAAAAGATGGGGAAAAAAAAAGAACTGAGACTGTAATTGGTTATGATCTGTCTATAAATGGAATCAATTTCACATACAGTCCTTAAGAGGAATTATGCTTAGTCTTTAATTGGAATTCATTTTCCACAAGATTCTTAGCAGTAATTAATTCCAAAACTAAGCTGAAAAATATGTAATATACCTGTTCAATAGAAGTTTGTATTGAGCTAAGCGTAATGATATAAGTATTGCACAGTTGGGAGGTCGAAATTGAAAGATAGGTCAATTTGATAGTATAGCATGAAAGGTAAACAAGAATTACTAAAAAATTGTTATTTTGAGGAAATTATGAGAAAGTACTTGGAAGAATTAGTATTTTCATTTTACCCAATTTAAGGGGAAAAAGTCATTTCCTAGGTTGGAAAATAAAATGTGAAAATTGCATTTCATCCTAAGGCAAAAAAATTATTTGCAATGTAGTCCTTGGAAAGGCAAAATTAATTCAATTTAGTCCCTTAAAAAATTACGAAATAAAGCCTGAAAGAATTAAAGATTATAATTTTACCTTAAGTCAAGAGCAATTTTGGAACTTTTGGAAATCTTGTCAAAATGGAGTTTTCGTTGAGCTAAACTCAATAGAATACTGTTTAGAAGCAAATTGAATTTGTATGAATTTATAATTCTAATTTAAAGTTGAAAGTGATTTTTAAACCCAAAAAAAGATTTGTGAGCTCCACAAAAGTAGTCAAATGAAGAAAATAGGATATGGATCCTCATAAATAAATTTGGGGATCAAAACAATGAAATTAGTTTAAAATCAGAATTTAGATCGATCATGTACCAATTAAATAACAATAATGGCAAAAATGATTAATCGGTACAGGTAAAAGTTATCAGTAAAGGTTATTTTGAATCTTTAAAAATTATGAAGAAATTTTTGGTCAAAAAATCTCTTAAGTGGTGTGATATATGCTGATCAGGACATGGAGGAAATTTATTTGAATGACTTTTGTAAAAAACTTATGGAAGAAGGCATGATTTTTGGACAAAAAGTAACCTTGATTGGTTGGATGATTAGCAAGTTAATTAAGTAACTTAATCTCTCTCTCCCCTCTCATTTCAAATGTGGGCAGCTGGCCATGTAAAAGAATTAATTATTTAGTTGATATTTGTGAATACTTCTTTAAGAAGTATTTGAAAAGAAAAAAGAAAAGAAAAAGAGATGGCAAAAGATAATTGGCTAATTTTTAAACAATGTGTAATATTCCAAAATTTTACTAGATATCAAATAATGAAATAGAAAATAATAAATGATAATATAAAATGTACAAGAAATTCGTAAAAATGAACAAATATCGTTTTGCGTGAAATAGGGTAAAGATGTCATTTTTCTCAATTAGATTGAAAAAAGAGAAATTATGTTTCTGTCCCTAAAGAATTATAAAAATGATATCTACATCCCTAAATTTATAAAAATTATGCAGAATGAGAATAGAAAAGCCCTTGGAGAAAATTAGACTTAACGACTCGAAAGTTTAAAAAATTATAATTTAACCCCGGGTCAAGGGTAATTTTGTAAATATGTAAAATTACTGTCAAAACGAAGAACTTGATGAGAAAAGTCCAATGGTTTATGGTACTGAGGGTTAATGTACAAGGATAAAGAAATAATTAGTATCAAGTGTCTAAAAGTAATTTTATACCGATAAAGTAAATTGTTGGCCCTTTAGACAATTAAAAAGTAATTGGGACAGGATATGAGCTTCACATAGATATAATTTGGGACAAGATAGTTAAGGAAATATAAATATAAATTTAGAATAGTCATGTAGCCTAAAAATGCTAAATTACCATAAAAAGCAGTTTTATCGATACAGTTAAAAATTACCCGGTTCAAGATATATCTAAAATAGGAAACATTGAGCAATTTTGGACAGTCAAACCTCTCTTATTGGTATCTGAAATGGGGCAGGATGGGCAGTAAATTTTTGTCCAAAACTTCTCCAAGAAGGTGTTGATTTTTGGCATAAAAAGTAACTATAGTTAGTTAAAGTCATTAACCATGATTATCATGTAATTAAGCCACTTAATCCTTCTCTTTCCTCTCCATTCTGCATGAAATATTCAGCAGCAAAAATAGAGGAGACAATGCAAGAATGAAAGGGAGAAAAGAGAGAAAGAAGAAGAGAAAGCTTAGGGAAAAATTGAAAGCTCAACTTTTAGTAAGTTGTTTTCTACCTCAAGCTTGTTATTTGTAAGATTTGATGCATAGTTCATGGTATAGTATCTCTTCCTCTCTCCCTTAGGGTTTGAGTCAAACCTTGATTTATGAAGGAAATGAGTTTTCTAACCACATACCATATGGGAAATGCTAAACTAGTCACCTAAAACATGAAAATGGAAGTAGTTTGAAGTATTAAGAAGTATAGCAATTTCTTCCCATTTTCCCTGATTTTCAGCCAGACAAGGTTTATTTTTAGAGTTGGAATTTCATGTTTTTGACCCCAAAAATGGATTCCTTGGGTCCAAATTAGTCAAGTACAAGTGTTGATTTCAAGAAAATCTCAAAGGAAAGCAAAATGAGAATTTTAGATTTTATGAGTAATGTATAGTATTCCTCTGGAAACCAATGGCTAAGATGCTTAAATGATGATATGGCTAGGTTCAAGGAAGTTATGGAAGGCCCAAAAAGTGGTGTACCAAGTGTGGAAAGCTAGAGAACACTCAAAGGTAGTTAAATTTCCTTACTAGCATCATATTATCATAATTGTTTCTTTTGCATTTGACACTATGGCATATGAATGAAATGTTATCTTGTGATGTTTTTATGTTATTAGCTGAGTTTTATGAGGGGTTTTGAGCCCCAAGTTGTCCATTTTTGAAAATGAAACTCTGCCAAAATTTTTGTATATGTCTTAATGTGCCTATGTGATGGATTAGAGTTTATATGATGTTTTTATGCAAATTGTGATGATATGGTTGCATGTTTGGAATTTATCTACAGATATTCTTTAAATATCACCCTCCCACATACTAACCATGTTTAGGAAGCAACTATGGCAAGACCACCAAGGAAGAGAAAGGAAAGGAGAAAGAACTTGGTGATTAATTTGATATGGCTTGCAATGGTTATTAATTATGAACTTTTGTGTAAATTTGTATATATGATGTTAAATCTGCTCCTTCAAGCTCTTATGTTGCTTTAGGTCCTAGTGAATGTATGGCATGATATGAGGATAAGTTATGGCCATGTAAATATTTTATAAATTTTGTTTTGCAAAGTACTTGGATGCAAATGGTCATTTTGACCTCTTTATGGTAAACCCACCACTGTTTGGACATTCTATAGTAGCAAGTATGAATGTTATACATGGTTAGAAATCATACAGAAATATCTTTCAAATGGTCTAAAGAGCACTCAATTTGGATGTGTGTGTGAATTATAGTGATTTTTCAAATTTAGCTCCAGAAAACTGGATTTCCTAAAATTGACCATATGAATAGTAGAACTTCACGAAATTTACTGTACCAATTGGCCAAATTACTTCTCTATTTTATATTTTTTCCATGTATACAATCTTCTAAGCTATTTATAGAGACTTGAATCACTTACATACAATTTTTATAGAATTATTTATGATTTTCCGAATTTCAATCGGTAAAAGGATTTGGTACACATGAACAGTGCTGGCAAATTTTGAAAAATTTTGTTTTGCTATTTTCTTGATTCAAGCTTCTAATATAATATAAATGGACTCTATAATAGTCTAATGCATGGAAAAAAGACCTAAAATCAAGGTGTTACACAAATGCCTACCTTATTCTCTTGGTCTTGATTGACCTTCACTCATTTAGAAAGGAAGAGAGAAGTCTCAAATAGTGGGAGCACAAGAGAAGTGAAAGCACGAAGAGAAATGAAGAAAAAAGGAAAGAAGAAAAGGGAAACATACTTGAAGCTACAAAGACCAAGTGCTTGGTAAGCCTCCTTACTATCTTAGGTTGGTTGTTTTGAGTAGTTTGTGTTGATTCCATAAAGTTCTCTTCCTCCTCTCCTCAAAAATGATTTTTTACCTTATCATAAAAGGCAAGGAAAAATGCTTTCATGCCATAGATTTAAGAGGAAGCATAAGATAATGTAAAGGAAACCAATCTAAGTGTTTTTTGAAACAAGATCTTGAAAAAAAAGATTCTCCCCCTCCTTGAGACAGATTTTGGTTAGTATGTAAGGGTGTCTTAGAGTTGGGTTTTCATGATTTTGACTCTAAAAATGGATTCCCCATGAGCTACAACCGTAAGTGTTGGATCAAAGAAAAACCCAATAGGTAGCAAAATGAAAAGTTAGGGTTTAGTGAGCACTTTGTCATGTAAGACCCTGAACCAATCACTAAAATGTTTCATTGATATTATGTATAAGTTCAAGCAAGTTGGGAAAATGATTGGAAATGGTCTACAAAGGGAGGAAACCAAAGGAAATTCATAAGGTAGCTTATTTACCCTTTTCTTTCATTATGTATCTTGCATGATTTCTATGAGTTTAATGACTTATCATTTGATTATTGTGATGAATTGTAAAGGATGGCTGAGTTGAAATAAGGGGTTTATTACCTATGGATGTCTATTTTTATAACGAAATTGCTGGAATTTTTATAACAATTATCTGGCATGTTATGATCAAGTGATTGTTAATTGTTTTATGAAATGTTTATGATGAATATGATGATATGTATGCTTGAATGGTAAATGCAACTGAGATTCTTTGGATCTTACTCTCCCTAAATGACTAACCATACAAGGACAAGATCATGGAAAAAGCCAAAGAAGGAGCAAGAGGGATGAAGAAGGCAATGATGAGCAAATTGATTTTACAAGTTTTGAAGTTATGTCATGAGATTGTGCATCAATTTATGTATGAAATGTAAATTCTATTATGATGCATGATTATGTCCCTTTAAGTATTGTCATGATGTTATGTATGGATTGGGAACAAAAATTGGCCATGTATATATGTTGTGATATTATTTTGCAAAGGGATAGAAATGACCATTCTGACCTATGGACGAAATAAGATATTATGTATGAATGTTATATATACTCTTAAAGTAGGAAAATAGAACTTTAAAATGGTCCAAAGAGAACCATGATTTGATGTGTGTACAAATTAATGTGAATTTTTGAATTTAGGGTTCAAAACAGAATAAAGTTGGGAAAACTGGGAATTTTGATCATAGGCACTGCTTATTTCAAAAGGCAATATAAAATCATATATAGCTTCAAAAATGCCATGGTCCATGTGTATGGAAAGATCTATGACTTAGGTTTGCCACTAGTTTGGAAGTATTGGAGCTATATAATATAAGATATGTAGGTTTTCCTTAAACCATCCTAGTTAAAGTTAAATTCTAACTCTGAATAGTTTAAGTTAGTGCCATACCCAATAAAAATTGAATAAACATATAAGAAAAATATGTCTAGAAAGTAGAAATTTAGCAATTTCATATGACATAAAGAATTCAAGTAGCATGATCAATGCTCTATTCCTTATTTTTCTCATGTAGATAATGCTTTAAGCTATTTTTAAAGACTCAATCAATTACATATGATTTTTATGGAATTAGTTATAAATTTTCAAAGTCTGGTCGGTAAAGTAGAAATTACTGAATAAATAGTACCCGAATTATTAAAAATCCTACTTTGGCCATTAACGTGATTCAAGATTCTAATCATATATAAGTCGGCTCTAATAAGACCTAAAACATGGGAAATGAGGCTAAAAGTAAGATGTTACAAGTGCAGTAGAACCCCTAAACATTTCAAAGTTAAGTGTACTGAAGTAGGTGAAATTCTACGATGGGTGACCTACTAGGAAATAGTCAAGTATGAGAAAGATTAAATAAGTAAGGATGGAAAGATGTGCCAGAATTAAATATGGACACTATTAATTTCGATTATGTCAAGTGGTCTTACTAAGGTACCTATTAGACAACATGAATAAAAGTATAAACAGTTTATTGTGGTTCTCAAAAGACCATGTTTTGAAGTACACCAAATCTTTAAAGGAGCATAAATGACAACCAAGAAATTTTGAAACATTATGAATAAAAGCCATGACTTGCTAAACTTAGTGAATATAGCTTGTGAAACTACAGTTAGTAGGCCACAAAATCTCCCATTAGATTACAAAAGATCCTAATAAAGTAAGTAAAGTTTTGAAGTGGGAGAGACTGAAAATCAGAATGAAATGAAAATTTTTACAAAGTTTGACAAGATGTTATGAAGGATTTTTCTCAGATTATCTTACCACTTGATTAGAAAAGAAAGTTTTCATGGGAAAGAAATTATGAAAAGAATTTTTAGGAACAAAAGAGGCTAAACCTCCTCCCCTGAATTTAGAATTCTTGATCCCAAGATGATTTATTTGATTATGGCAATAAAAGTAAACATGGATCAGGATATTAGTAATTTAACAAGGTTGAGTTGGTGGTAGTAACCTATGTTTTATACAATAAATTTTATGAAAAATTTGTTCCCACTCATAGTGGAGGTAATTAATGCTCTCAAGATACGGAGTTACTATATCTATGGTAACACCATAGAAGTATTTGAAACCATAATAGCCTCAAGTGATTACTAGATAAGAGAAAAGTTGGGCTTGAGGTAAAGAAAATAAAATGAAAAAGAAGGTTAGGAGGACCCTGTAAGTGCCATTTAGGCAAAGTTAATGTGGTAGGCTTATGTCTTAGCAGAAAGATTATTCATGTTGTTAGCCCAAAGCTAAAAAAAGTAAATAAAGGCATGATATCAGGTGTCAATGGAAAAACTATAGTATGGACAAAATAAGGAAATTATGAAAGTGAGGACCAGTATATTATGTGAAAGTTCTCAATACCCTTAAAGTAAGGCAAGTTTATGATGTTCTCGATATTTCCCAACATGAAAAGTATTATCCTAACCCTCCAAAATGCTATGAGTAAATGAAGGATGCCAAAATAAAATGCTGACTTTTAAGTTGAATAATCAAGAAATGAAGGTATTTCTTTAGTAAAAATGGATTGGAAATTGGGAAATAACAAGAAAGAAAGAAAGAGATACAAGTATTTAGTATTTCAAAGACAAAATTTTATAAAAGGGGGAGAAATATAACATCCTCAATTTTCTAAAAATAATATATTACAGTATGCATAAAGATGCGTAGATATAGTATGAGATGCATAAATTGATGGAAAAAGGAATGAAATGGAAATTTCATATGCCAGAGTATTAAGAAAAATGAAATTGCAATATTTCCCTACATGAAAAATTATTTGTAGTTTGATCCCTACAAAAATTATTTGCAATTTAGTCCCTTCAGGGGCAATTTCGTAACTTAGCAAAATTCATGTCAAAATGGACCTCATGACATGATGGACCTAATAAAATAGTATATTGAGTCCAAATGGATCAATTTGAAGAGACATAGATTACAGAACGCAGTATAATTATGCAAGAAAAAAAAGTATTGTGGGCCCCAAAAATAGAAAAAGTTAAAAAGAAAAGTAAAGTATGTGAGCCCCATATAAATACTATTTGGGATAGGATATTAAATTAAATACATATCCTAACATGATTTATTCCTATATGCATAGAGGAATTAACAGTATTATAAAATACTGTAAAAATAACTTTAATAGTTCAGGTAAAAAGTAACCAGTACAGAATATATCTGAATCAAGAAAATATGTAGTATGAAGGAAACTTTCTTCCCTCTCATTGGCTGAAATTTAACACATGTTTTTGGAGGATTATTTTATCATTTCCTCAGGAAGGCATTCTTTTTGGCCAAGAAAAATATCAACGTCACATGGCAAGTGAGGAAACAAGTCTTGGAGACTTTATATACTCCCTTTGGACGCCATTGAAAGAGAGAAAAGAGAGCAGAGTGAGCTGAAAATTTCAGCTAAGAAGAGAGGGAGAAATGTGAGAAAGAAAGAGAAAAAAGGAATAAGGAAATTCAAGGTATAAGGTAAACTTCCTCTCTAATCTTCTAAGGTATGGTTCAAGTTAATTTTCTATGGGTTTAAGGTAGTTTGGTTAAGTTTTCTCCCCCTTATCCTTAAGTCTAAATTTCAGCCCAAGTAAGGGAGAATGAAAGGGAAAGGTTTTCATGAAAACTAAGCAAGAAGAAGCATGATCTAGTGTTTGAAAGTAAGTTTCATGAGTCTAAAGCAAGATGTCATGAAATTTCTTCTTTCCCTCTTAAGTAATGAATTTTGGCTAGACCATAAGGTGGGGAAGGAGTTGTAATTTCATGAGAATAATACCAAAAATGGATTTCTCATGGTGAAATTACCTGAAACAAGTGTTGGGTTCAAGAAAAAGTTTAAAACAAAGAATATGAGGTTTTAGGATTTCATGGTTCTTTGGGAAGTAGTTCATGGAACCAATTGATGTAGTAAGTATTTGATGGTATATTTAGGTTTGAGATATCTCAAGAAAGCTAATAAAAAATTGGAAGCAAGTGAGGGGCAAGAAGATTCCAAAAAGTAGCAATTTTTCATTTATTGATTTATGTTATCTTGTAATGCTTTAGGATTAGCCATGACTTTCTATATTGTTGTTTTGATGATTAGTGACTAGTTTTGAAAGTTTTTAATGTAAGGGTTTTGCCCAAAAAGTCCATTTTCTAAACTTTGCCAAAATTTTTATATAACAATATGATATTATATGTTTTATTATGCACTACACCAAAAAATAAAATAGTTGGCGTTTATTTTTTACTTTTATTAGCATTTATGAACGTCAACTATACAAACGCTAACTAAACTCTACTTTAGTTGGCATTTGTTCCAGAAATGTTAACTAAAAGGGCACTTTAATTGGCGTTTATGGAACAAACGCCAACTAAAATGTCCCCATTAGTTGGCATTTCTAATACAAATGCCAACTAAAGGGACACTTTAGTTGGCATTTGTGGCATAAACGCCAACTAAAAGATGAGTTTTAGTTGGCGTTTCTAGCATAAATGTCAACTTTTCTCTTTTTTTAAAAAAAAAAAGCTTTTGTTGCCAATATTTAAAAAAATAATGATTTAAAGCATTTCTTGCACAAAGCCAATATTTAGAGAAAAAAATACAATTATATATATATAACTCTGTTGAACTCATTAACAAAAACAAATATATTACATTAAAAATTATACATCCTAGTAATTTAATTACAATTCAATTAAGAAAAAAATTTACAACTCAATTTCTAACATATCAACATTAATTCCTAACAAAAAAACTCATGCTTACAAACTAAAAATCATTTTAGTTGTTCAGGTACCCACACTTAGTTTATCTATACTCGTAACTTCTCTCTTTGCAGGCATCATAATTTTTCCCTGATTAGCTCCAAACTAAACATAGTAATTTTAGTGATAAAAATTGCATGTGAAGTATCTTTTCCAATAATTTTAGTAATAGACCCTCTGGTGCAATATTCCCATATAAGAATGGCACCCCAAGCTGTCACTAGACTATCCAGAAAAATTAGAAGAGCTTGAGAAAATGAAAACAAAAAAAAAACAAAATTAGCTTTCATTTAGGACTCAAGTCATGGATTTAAGTCAATATGTAGTAGTACTAGTTAATACTTTCATTGTGGCTGCATTGCATATTAGAAGTGTGTAGAGCAATAAATGTTGTCTTGTTACAACTAGCAATATTTTCGCTGTTTCAAGAGAATGTGCTTGGGATGAGTCAATTTGCAATAACATCATGGACATGCCTTAAGCTTAAGCTATGCCCTGAATAATTCTAACAGTTACCAGCATATTTATGATTAGTGGGTGGGCCATGATCATTAAAAAAATTTTCTGTCTTTAATTTCAAAATGATTTGACTTTATTAAAGTTGGTGCCCTATAGGGGAAGTAATATATATATATATGTAACTATTGCGGAAGAAAAGATACTATTGCAGATGTGAATTAGATGCTCCATCAGTTGTTCATATGTCAATTCAATCTTGATTATCCCTTATCCAATGCAGTTGTTCATATATCCAAACTCAAAAGCTTAAACTTCTGTGACTGATCATATCAAGGATCAGTTCAATTCAAAAGTATATGCTTTGAAGTGAAAAATCTAAAAGAATAATAATAATAATAATAATAATAATAGTAGTAGTAGTAGTAATAGTAGTTTCTCCCAATCCTAGCCTCTAGTTAAGGGCTCTTCAAGGAGCATGAATTTGGGGAGGCTTGAATTTGTTTCTATGTATTGTTTTGAGTGTTTTGTGGTTGGATTTGGTGTTGGTATCTTGTTTTCCGTAATTTGTATTTGGGTATCAAGTTGGTTTCCACTAGATGTTGTGATCCATGTTAATTTAAGGTGTTTGGTAATGTGTAGGTTGTAAGCTTACATATTCAAGGTTTCCATACTTGGCCTAGTCTACGAGAAACATTGGATTTGTTGGTAAGTGGCTAACCTATTATACGAGATATTGGGTTCTATGAGTATTGAATGAATTGGTTGATTGAATAGGTTTCTATTGAGGTTGTGGTATGGTTTGTCATATGATCTTGCTTGTTACAATGTTGGTGACTTGGTCTCACATCTTTTTGTATATTTGTAGTTGTCCTCCAATGGCCTACCAAGGTGTCATGAGTGTTCTGACGGCTTGAGGTAATCAAAGTGCAATTTAACTTTGTATTCCCTTGAAATGTATGTTTGATTATTTTCATATTATGATATGGATGCTTAATGACTAGTAAGTTTTCTAACTCTACTTCGATTAAAGATAAGATTGATGTTGGCTATTGCATACACGTATATTTATATATATGTTTATGAACATGATGGGTATTGTTACATTATGGATATTATCCATCCCCATGATTTATCTTATAGGATCATTTGTTATGCTAGTATGATAGAGCATGACATGAGTTGACATATTAGTATGCATTGGGCATTGTCACTGGTTGTACATGTTTGAGGCATGATATTGTTAGGTGAAGATGCTCTGAATGCCACGTGGTATGCCAATATGCTAAATAGTAGATGAGACCTTGTGTTCAGGTAGTGAGACTTATGACATCCTTATCACTAAATAGTTATCCTTTAGCAGGAAGACTCATGTGGTTGTAGATTGGAGATGTACCTTCTCTAAATAACCACTAGTTTGGGTGGTTTAGGGGGAGGAAAGCCATGGTCCCACTTTAGTGTAATGGCCTTTGTGTAACACCTTACTTTCCTAATTCATTTCCCATATATTATACCATATTTAATATCTAATTGAACCATTTTAGAAGCTTTAATCACAATAGGGATCAAAACAGAAAAATAAAAAAAATTTTGGTAACTATTCATTTAGTATCCCTATTTTTCCACCTAAAATTTGAAAAGTTATAACTAAATTTAAAACAATCGTATAAATGTGACTCAAGAATTTAAAAATAGATTAAAACATTATCTACATGAAAAAAAATATGAAACTAGATTTTCAACGTGCCAATTGATACAATATTTAGGAAACTTTCCAGGTTTTTTTGCCTTAACTTTGAAAATTCATAACTCTTAGTACACTTAACCAATCTAAGTGTTATTTAGTTTCCTAGACAGTTCTATTTGTATACTTTTTAAGCATATATAAACTTATACTTCATGCCCTATTTTGAATAGAATCCCCCCATTCTAACTTCAGCTTGTCAAATTGGATAATTTTGGTAACTACTTGGCAAAACTATTTTTTATATCATACTTATATATGCATAACTTGTCCAAAACTAGTACTAACATTATGGAAGACTTAAAGGAACATAAACATATAAGCATAGAGCCTCATAAGTTCATACATCATTTTACAAAAAATGACAACAAGACATAACATATTGGCTAAAAATATTCTAATTATCATTAGCCTCCTCCTTGCCCTCTATCTTCCTTGAATTCTTACCATTGTTTGAGCCTATCTTGTTGATACTTGGGGTGATGAGATTATGAAAATCATAGTAGCAAGCTTATTTCATGCATTCATGCTATTATTTATGTCATAAAGCATCATATAATCACATAAAATCATAAAATACCATATTGTTATGTAGAAAATTCGCCAAAGTTTCCCTTTAGAAAATGGATATCTCAAGAAAAAGCCCTCATATTAAAATGGTCAAAACCAGTCTCAACACATCAAAACAACAATATGACATCATAGAAACATAGTAAAATGACATAAAGTATGAAATAGAAATTTGCTACCTTGATGCTTTTCTTTATTTTTCTACTTGATTCCAAGCCTTCCAATAGTCTCCTTAGGCTATCCCAAATCTAGATATATCATTAAAAATTAACTAAATCATCTAGTTCCATGAGTTGCTTCATAAAGAGCAATAAAACCCTAAAATTCAATATTCTTTATTTTTGCATTTTTCTTAAAAACAATACTTATCTTTAGGCAATTCTATCATGTAGAATCCATTTTTACCACATTTTCATGAATTTCCAACTCTTTCTCCCTTTCTCATGAGGCTAAACCTAACCTTTAGTGGGAAAGAGAAAGAATTTCTATGCAATCTTTCAAAAACTCATGAAATATTACTTTCTAGTTATTTTCTCATGCTCCCTTTTGACTTTTATGCATGAAGCACTTCCTTTCCTTGCTCACCTCTCTTGGCCAAAATCTTAACTTGGGGAGGAGGGGAAGAAAACTTCACCAAACCAACTTTAGACTATGACAAACTTGAACTAGAAGCCTTTAAGAATCAAGAGAAAGAACTTACCTTGAGTTGGCTTCCTTTCTTTTCTTCTTTCTTCTTCTTCCTCACGTCACTTTCTTCTCTCTAGTATGAATTTTCTGCACACTCTCCTCTCTTTTCTTTCTTGTTTTAGTCAGCCAAGAGGAGGGAGTAATATAAAGATACAAGCTCCACAAAATCTTGTCTAGCTGTCCTTCAAGAAGCTTCATCAAAATGACACAAAAATAAAATAATCCCCTTAATCACATGCTAAAAATCATGCAATTCATAGGGGAGAAAGTTTCAAAAATACTGCATATTTTTCGTAGTCCAAATATATCCTGTATTGATAACTTTATGCCAAAAAATTTAAAGGTACTTTTGCAGTATTTTTTTGCATAATTTTACCATATTCTGCAGCCTTTTCTCTTCAAATTGATCCGTTTCGTCTCAATACACTATTTCATTGGGTCTAGTATATCATGAGGTCCATCTTGACATACATTTTGCATATTTTTTAAATTACCCATAGAGGGACCGAATTGCAAATAATTCTCTTCAGGAACCAAATTGCAAATATTTTTTTATTAGGGACCAAATCATAAATTATTTTATCTAAGGTCCTAGCATGCAAAATTACCATTTTATCCCTTTCTTTTATTCAAATTATATATCATATGCTATTTATCTCATTTTCATACATACTATAATATCCAAAAAATTAGGGATATTACACTTTGGCTGAGTCATGACTATTGGGGATGATGACCTTAGAATCGACCGTCATGGGTCATTAAAAGGGAGCTAACTATTAAGGTTACCTTGTGATGATAAGTAGCCCATAGTTCTAGTTGTGCTCTATAGGGATTGTGTCTGCATAACATGTACATGGCTTTCATCATAATTATTTGCATATGAATACCATTTAGCACTTTGCCTCTATTTAATGAGATGTATGTCTCACCCGGTGGCTAACAATTACATGTTAAGGATCAAGCACTAGTAAAGAGAAGGCTAAGGAGACTTATCTCTCTTGGAGGTTTCAGAGTATTACTTGTTATTTTGGGAGTAGAGACCCTTTATGGACTTTTGATGTATTCTTTTAGTTAAGTGCCAAGTGTACTAATCATGTTGTACCTTGTGTAACTTGACTATATGCTTGTTGTCCCCTTGGATCTTGTGATGTGAGAAACTTGTCTATGTTTCTTAAACCCTGTGGTTTGTCGAATGATGTTGGCTATAGGATGTTGTAATGTATTTGTGTTTCGATTGTGGTGTATGATGTCCTTTCCAGTTGCCTTGCTACTTTGGGATGGAGACTTGTTGTGCCACATGTAACTTGATGTATTCATGTTTAATTGTAAGCTTGGTTGAGTCCATGGGCAGCTTATATGCAAATTAGGTATGTAACCCATTAGTACAAGTAAAGTTTAAGGGGGTCAAAACCTAGAGGAGTGATTCTTTTAAGGTGTAACCTCCTTGGAAAAAGTCATTGTGTCTATTGTAACTTGTAAGAGTGGCTTTGGATGCCAAGAATTGGTAAGAATGAGTTTTAAGGGTTATTTATAACCTTTAATGTCCTAAAAATGACTATTTTAGTCTTGAATGTCTAAAACCTCCCCATGGAGGTATTTTGAGATGTGGTTTACACTCATAGTTAGATGAAGAGTAGAGCGACTTGTAGGATTTGAAATAGGGTCAAAGAGACCACAACAATCATGGCTAATAAAATAGAAGGGGTGAGATAATGTCCTAATAACCAAGGGCTACTAAAACAAATATAGCATATTTGAAGTACATTTCTACATGCATAAGAATAAAATGAATGATGTAGAGTACATGATATGCAATAGAACCCACAAAGATCATGACTAAAACCATGATCTAATTACCACCATAGGATTACCCCAACAAGTAGCCCTCTTTCAACAACCGGTAAAGGCCAATTCTAGAGTAACTACCAAGTTTTCCTTTCATTAGTCATGTCCATTCCAGAGTAACTACCAAGTTTTCCTTTCATTAGAGTACACTAATGGTTGAACCATTGCTCTCATTCCTTTGATCACAGAATTAGTGGTCATTTTAAGAAGGTGTATCCCCAATCCACAACCACTTGCGTCTCATGACCAAGGGATGACAATTTACTGATAGGTATATCATGTCTCACCACCTGTACGTGTAACATCCCAAGAAAGTTAAGATAATAAAAAATATATAAGGAATTTACGAAGATGAACACACACCATTTTACGTGAAATAGGGTAGAGATATTACTTTTCTAAGTCAGACAAAAAAATGAAAAATTACATTTTTACCCTTAGGAATTATTAAAATTACATTTTTGGTCCCAAGCATAAAAAATTACATAGGGAAGAAAGTTTAAAGTTTTTGTAAAAATTACACCTAATAACCCAAAAATTTTAAAAATTATAAATTTGTTCTAGGTCAAGGATAATTTTGTAAATATACAAAATCACTGTCAAAACAAAGCTCTCGATGAGATAAATCCAATAATATATGGCACAGAGGGTGAACAATTAAGAATAAATAAATAATCAGTATCAAAAATTAAAAAGTAAATTTGTACCAATAAAGCTATATTTTTATCCACAAAAACTAAAAAGGACAAAAGAAAAGCAAATGGATACCACCAAAAGAGCTTTTTAGAGATAGAATTAAAAAGAATTCTAGACATAAGTGTGTTAGATATGCTGGCTTCCCAAGAGGGGGGTGAATTGAGAAGATTAAAATTTTTTGCAAAAAATTTTAAGAAAGTGAGGAAAGCAAAGGTGATAGTAAAATAGAGTATAAATGAATAATTAGTAAAAGCAGTAATAGAGAAGGGAAGACATAGATGTTTATCCTGGTTCGGTCTCTCAATCTTGACCTACGTCCAGTCCCCAAGCCACCACTTGAGATTTTCCATTATCTTGCAAGAATTTAGTGGGCTTCTTGTAAATGCCACAGTACAGTGTTGATGCTCTATTTTTAGAGCTCACACTTTCTCTCTCTTTGTACTCTAACTAAGTGCTTCCCCAATCTCTTGTGATATTCCCTCACAAGAAAATCTTTCTTCCAGATGAAGATAAGATTATTTACAATGAATAAACTCTCTTAATCAGAGTGTATATGAAAGTTGGAGTACAAATATTGAAGTACGAGAGAGTAAGAGACTTTGAGTAGATAATTTGGCAGAGTTTCAGTATATAAAAAGTTAAAATCATTACCCACAACTTCAAATGATGTTATATTTATAGATTTAGGTCCTAACTATACGTTAGAGACAAAATCTATCCGTTGGAGAAGTTACCCACGGTTACTCTGAAAAACTATTCATTCACCAACCGAATTTTATGTTCCTGACACTCAAAGTTCGAATTTTGGTTAGTCAATAGATGAATTTTACAGAGACAGAAAGCTAAAGACTTCAACGTTGAACTTTCAAAGTTCCTCTGTTCATGAAGTAAAGTTCGAGTTTTGATCTTTGAAAAATGTTTCTATATTGAAACATACGAATTTTTAAGTTTAAAGTTCTTCTGGAAAGTATGAACAATTGTTCCATTTTGCTACAGTGCCTTCAAAATTCGAATTTTGATACTCAAAATTTGTCTCTCAGTGGGCAGTTCAATAAGGCACAATAGTTCATCTATTTGAAATTCGAATTTTCAAAATGCAAAGTTTGTTTGTCAGAGAGGCCTCTTTTCAGACTTAATATGAAGTTCGAATTTTTGAATACTATCATTTGTATATCAACATATCATTATAATAGACTCACAAGCTTTGTTTCTGAAATTCAAATTTTCATGTTCAAAGTTCGTCTGTCAGTGAGCCATTTTGATGTTATTTCCAAACTCAATTTTCAGATGAACTTTGACATATCCTTAGACAAATTTTTCATTTTTCATAAGTTGTATTTTGTCTTAAATTTGAATTTTCAAAAGTCAAAGTTCGTCTGTCAGAGAAAGCTCTTTTCAGACAAGTATCAAAATTCAAATTTCTTAAGTCAAAGGTCATCTGTTAGAGAAGGCTCTTTTCAGACTTGTTCATTTTCAATATGAAATTTGAATTTCTAACGCTAAAGTTCGAATTTTCAAAGTAGCATATCAGCATAAATGTTTCAAACTTCGTCTGTTAGTGGGTGTTTTTCAAATATTCCATGGATTAACATAGAATCATAATTTTAAAGCATCTTTTTTCCAATTCAAAGTCTTTTACTCAATTTAAACATGGCTGTAGATTCTACATCTATTCTTGTGCTGGTTTTTCTTGAATTTCTCCACTTGAGATCATTTATGCACCTTTGATATCTTCTCTCCAAGCTCTGGAAAGTTGGTTTGGAATCATCGAAACACTTGATTCAACATTTTCCCCCTTTTTGATGATGACAAAACAACTTACAAACTGGATTAGTGCTTAGGTTTGCTTTAACAAGCTCCCCCTCAGCATATGCATTATAATTCAAAAGATATCATGTATAATAGATCAAGTAAAGAGATTCATTAATTCATTCAAAGTTCAACACAAGGATGCAATCATAGAGTTTAGAATGAAGAAATTTTCATTTCATCAAAAAGTCACTTTACAAGATATAATAAGAACACAATACAGAAAAACACAATACAGCACTACAAGAAGAACTAAGCAACCATAAGTACTAGACACTATTTCTTAGACTTGGACTTCTTGCTGTAGCTCTTACTAGAAGACTTCCCAGTTTGCTCAGATATCTTCTCCTCCTTTTTGGTATCATCAGGAAGGTGGACAAAATTAGCAGGAGGAGAAATCTGAGATACTAGAATAGCCTGGAGAGGCACAGAGACAAATAGCAGGTCTGGGTTAAGCTTTGGCAAGGATCCAGAAACTTCAGAACTTATGTCCTCATCCTCATCAGAGATTTCAAGAAGTTCCAAAATTGCTTGCCTTGTGATTACCAACTGAGCCCTTCGTGCCTCCGAGAAACCATAAGATGAAACAGGTGAAGGAGTAGGAGGACGAAACATTTCTTCAAGCCTTCTTCTCTGAGTTTGTAAGAGAGCACTGTGTGCAATGGCTTCCAAATCAACATAAGGCACAATGCTCCTTTCTTTATTCAGGGCAGCTTGCATGAATGGTGAAGTGGTCATTGCTGCCACTAGTCTCTCAATTTGCTTACATTCTTGATGTGAAAGAATTGAATCTTGAGCATCTACTGGAATGGGCTCATGAAAGCTTGGTTCCTGAGGACCTTCTTCCTCTATGCCATAGTCCAAGGAAGGACCAGGACTAGCCTCACTGCTGGAGGCCTATGGTGTGCTCAATGTGCCACCAGCCTCAGTATCATGTGCAGCATCATCAAGAGCAGGAGAGGCTAGCTCAAATGAACTTGGAGGCTCAGGAGTTGGAGACATAACAGGCTTAGAGAATCCTGGCTGAGGTGGAGCTGATGTGGTAGGAATGGCACTCCGAATATCTTCATATGCATCAACAACCACTTTCATGTTCTTGGCCAACTGGTGCATCTGATCTTGTAGGTGAGCAAACTTGGCATTTTGCTCATCCCTGATGCTGAATATGAGTGTAGACAAACTATCATATAGCTCAGTGATCTTAGTTGGCTTGGCACGGGAGGAGGGAGTAGCTGAAATCTGAGCTTGAGCAGGCCGAGATGGGGATGGGACAAGCTGAGAAGGCTGAGGTGTAGGTCTTGGAGGAACCTCAGAGGTACCTTCTTCCTGCAAGGAGGTATCTTCAAAGAAGAGATCTTCAGATTTTCCAACTTCCTTTCCAATCCAGCTTCCTTTCCAATCCATCTTCCATCTTTATTCTTTATCCCCATTCTTTGTAGCTCTTCTTCCTTGAAGATCTCAGTAGGCTTACCTTTCTCTTTCTTAAGATGCTAAATTCTGGCATACTGAAGGATCTTAGAGATGATTGCTGTATAAGGAAGTGTGGAGTCTTTCCTCTAATCCCTAGCCTTGATCATACGTTGGAGAATGATATGTCTCATGTTGATAAGCTTCTCTCGCATGATTGTTGCCATTACATATGCCTCAGCCCTTCTAATCAGATTGAAGCTACCTCCTTTATTGAAGATAATCCTAGACACTATGTAGTGCAGGATTCTCACTTGAGCACTGAGGTCAATAGGCTTAAGAAAGCTTATGGGTGGCCTGTTCTCCTTTCTTCTAAACAAAGTGTTCAGGATTGTGCTCTCCTTATAGTTTAAGAAAGGTCTACCTCTTCATTAGCAGTCTCTACCTCATCCAGGTACCCAGAACCAGTAATGTCAATCTTCAAGCCATCTTGCCCTGGAATTTCTAACTCCTCGTTAAGGGTTTCATTTGTTAGCCAGATGGTCCTTGATCTCAGATTGACTTCCTATTTCCTCTTCTTGCTGTTGTATTTCAGAGAGGCATACCAAGTCTTGACTACCTCATCATCATACCTCTCCAATATCTCTAACAAATTCTTATATCTTATCGTCCAAAGCCCGGCATCAAAGTTGTTAGAGATTAAAAATTCTTCCATACTAACACAGTGAGGCTTGATCATCTTCTTGCTCACAAACTTGGCCGTGTACTCCTCCTGAATATGGGTATTGCTCCATAATGGCAATATGGTCAACTCGTATTCTCCAGATTTAGTACTGGAGGAGGTCAAAGTAACAGCAGCAGCAGCAGCAAAAACCAAAGGCTCTATTTTTCTTGGTGAAGATGACCCAAATTTCTTTGAATTAGCCTTTGGTGTTGTTTTCTGCCTTTTGGAGGGGGTTGCTTTACTAGATTTGCCTTTCCTTTTCAATTTCTCACTCTCCTTTGAGGCATATTGAGATTTCATGGTTCTCTTTGGCCAAGATTCTCCCTTTCCAACTTTAGGATTTTTCATTCTTGCCATTTTCATGGTTAAATGATTCGAAATGAAGCAAAGAATGTGTTTATAAGGTGCGAAGAGAAGTTTAATTAGTGGAAGATGAAGATTTATGATCAGAATTAAACGGTATTGAAGAGAGAATTTGAACAGACTTACGATAGAGATGAATAGGGTTGCGTCTATTCGAGGACGACCTTTGGTTTTAATGTGTGTAATCGCATGACAGATGAATTTTGAGGGGTCAAAATTTGAACTTCGAGCAGTTACAGGTTAACCTATTCAGTAAAGCTTACTGACAGATGAATTTTCTTTTGGAAGTTTGTCTGACAGAGGCTTAGTTCAAACAGTAAAAACATGAATAGACGAACTTTGTTCCAACAAAGTTTGAATTTTGAAGAACAGGTAGCAAGCAATTATCAATACAACAAACAACAGACAAATTTTAATTATGCAAATTTCTTTCTTAGAGATTCAATAATGTGAGCATATTTCAACAGATGAATTTTAAATTAGAAATTCAAATTTCAACATTTTTGTAAAGAGTTTCTAACATGCGTGTTTTGAGAAATGGAAATTCGCATAATCTTCATGTTGAACAAAGATAATATTGGAATTTTATTTTTGAAAATTTGAATTTTTATAGACCAACAGACAAATTTCGAAGGACCACTGAGAACTGTTACAACGTAAAGCAAGCTGAAGTTCATCTGATGGGCATCAAAATTCGAATGTTAAGCATGCTGACTTATTCTAAAACACAATTTATCAAGGAAATTCATCTAATACACATCTGAAATGCGAATTTTAACTTTATAAACTTACATAATGGATCCAAAAACTCAGATTTCTAGCTTTCTTTTTCACTTTTTGACTGTTCCATTCTGGAGTGCTCCATTTTTCAGATTTATTGCCATTAAAACTTATGAGGAGCACCTACAACTTAAATTAAATTTACTCCGATGCTAAAGTTAGAATTAAATCAATGTCAGAAATTCTAAAACAGGTTTGCACAAGGATTTACTTACAGTTCATTGGGATTTACCATACCCAATTTTCTTCTGATTTTGCAATGCCTATCTTCTAAAAGAGGCTTTGTCAAAATGTCAGTAACTTAATCTTCTATTGGGATGTATTCTAATCTGATTTCTCCTTTTAGAACATGATCCCTTATGAAGTGGTGCCTAACTTGAATATGCTTTGTCCTTGAATACATGACAGGATTCTTTGTGATGTTAATGGCACTTTTGTTGTCACACATTATTGGTATTTCCTTCATCTCAATCTCAAGATCTTCAAGTTGCTGTTTCATCTAGATGACTTGGGTACAACAGCTTCCAGCAGTAACATATTCAGCTTCTGCAGTGGATAAGGCTACATTGCTTTGCTTCTTGCTAAACCATGAGACCAAGGATCCTCCAAGAAATTGACATGTTCCACTTGTGCTTTTTCTGTCAGTTTTGGATCCTACAAAGTCAACATCAGTGTATCCTTTGAGATCTTCTCCATTGCCCTTTGGATACCAAAGACCCATCTGTGATGTTCCAATAAGATATCTGAAGATATGCTTCACACCAGTTGCATGGGTTTCCTTAGGACATGACTGGAACCTTGCACACATACAAACACATACAAACACTAAACATGATGTCAGGTCTATTGGTAGTTAGGTATAGCAGAGATCCAATCATTCTTTTATATTGAGTTATGCCAAACATTTTTCCTCCTTCATCCATATCAAGGTTGGTTGCAGTAGCCATAGGTGTTCCCATTAGCTTAGTGTTTTCCATGCCAAACTTTTTCAGCAATTCCTTTAGATACTTGGATTAATTGAGAAAGATACCATCATTACATTGCTTAATTTGTAATCCAAGGAAGAAGTTGAGCTCACCCATCATTGACATTTCGAATTCTCCCTGCATTAGCTTAGAAAAATTCTTGCAAAGAGATTCATTAGTAGCACCAAATATAATATCATCAACATAAATTTGAACAATAAATAAATCTTTATTTTCTTTCTTAGTGAATAAGGTAGTATCTACTTTTCCTTTGTTAAATCCCTTTTCAGTTAGAAAATTACTTAACCTTTCATACCATGCTCTAGGAGCTTGTTTTAAATTGTAAAGAGCTTTCTTTAGTTTATAAACATGGTTTGATTTTGTAGAGTCCTCAAAGCCTGGAGGTTGATCTACATAAACTTCTTCCATGATATATCCATTAAGAAAAGAACTCTTTTCATCCATTTGATATAACATTATATTCTTCATGCATGCATATGCTAATAGAATTATGATTCCTTCTAATCTAGCCACTGGAGCAAAGGTTTCTTCAAAATCAATACCTTCTTCTTGATTATATCCTTTAGTAACCAGTCTAGCTTTATTTATGATTATTAATCCAGATTCATCAAGTTTATTTCTAAAAACCCATTTAGTGCCAATGATAGGATGATTTTTGGGTCTAGGCACTAAATCCCAAACCAGATTTCTTTCAAATTGATTTAATTCATCTTGCATAGCTAAAATCTAGTATTCATCAGTTAAGGCTTCTTCAGTACATTTAGGTTCAATTTGAGAAATGAAGGCACAGTTCATCATCTGATCTCTTAACTATTTTCTGGTTTTAACTTTCTCTTGAACATCCCCAATTACTTGATTAACAGGATGATTCCTTTGATATCTCCAAGCTCTAGGGAGTTTTTGAGACATTTCTTCATTATTCTCATCATCAAAATCTTTCTCCTGAATATCTTCCTCTATGTTAATAGATTTAGATATTTTTTGAGGTTCAATTTTATCTTCTTCAAAAAGATCTAAGTTCTTAAAATTTGAAATAAGATCATCTTCATCAGTGACATGCTTAGAAATAGTTTCATTTTCAATAAACACCGCATGCACAAATTCTTCTACTAATTTAGACTTTTTATTGAAAACTCTATATGCTTTACTCCTACTAGAGTAGCCCAGAAATATACCTTCATCAGATTTGGCATCAAACTTACCTAAATTCTCCTTTCCTTTGTTGTGGATGAAGCACTTACAGCAGAATACATGTAGATGTGAAAGGTTTGACTTTCTTCCTTTGTACAGCTCACAAAGAGTTTTCCCAAGAATTGGTCTGATGTAGGCTCTATTAATGATGTAGCTTGCTATGTTTACTGCATCAACCTAGAATACTTGAGAGAGTTCCTTTTCATTCAGTATTGCTCTTGCCATCTCTCTAACTGTTCTATTCTTCCTTTCCACCATTCTATTTTTTTGAGGAGTTCTTGGAGCTGAGAAGTTGTGATCAATTCCATGCTCATCACAATACTCCAAGAAGTATGAATTTTCAAACTCTCCTCCACGATCAGACTTGATAGATACAATAGAAATACCTTTCTCATTTTGCACTTTCTTAGCTAAGGTTACAAATGCATCAAACATATCACTTTTAGAAGAAAAAAACAATGTCCAGGTAAATCTAGAGTAATCATCCACAATTATAAGAACATACAGATTTCCACCAATGCTCTTAACTCTAGATGGTCCTATTAGATCCATATGTAATAGTTGCATAGATCTAGATGTGGTGACTACGTTTTTAGATTAAAATGATGATTTTGTTTGTTTTCCTCTTAGGTATGCAACACATTCTTTGTCTTTTCCAAAACAAATTTTTGGTAGGCTAGTGACTAACTCATTTTTAACCAGTTTGATAGTTGATTCATGTTAACATGTGCTAATCTTCTATGCCACAACCAACTATTATTATCCTAACTAATCAAACATATAGAATCTAAGGGAGGAAGTTCATCAAGATCAATACTATAATAGTTACCATACCTTTGAGTCTTGAGCATTACTTTGTGATCACTTTTTCAAATGACTGGGCAGAACTTTGAGTCAAACAGTACCCAGTTTCCTTTGTCACATGTCTGACTCATGCTTAGCAGATTGTGGTTGAGATCGATTACAAACAGCACCTCTTCAATGGATGTTTCAGGATTCTTGTCCATAATGCCAATGCCAACTATTTTGCCATATTGATCACCTCCAAAAGTCACCTTTCCTCCTTTCTTGTCTCTAAGGGTGATGAACTTCTCTTTATCACCAGTCATATGATTTGAGCAAGCACTGTCTATATACCATTTATTGTTCTTTCTAGCTTTAAGAAAAATCTGCAAAACAAAGTTTATATTGTTGAATCAAGAAGTTTTGATGATTCCAAATCAACTCTCAAGAGCCTGAAATGAAGATATCAAAGATGACCAAAAGACTCAAGTGAGGAAATTCTGGAGAAATCTGTGCAAGATTAGTTGTAGGATGTTTAATTATGTTTAAATATGGGTAAAAGACTTTGATTTGAGGAAAAGATGTTTTAAAGACTTAATTTTATGAAATATTTGAAAAATGCCCACCAACAGACGAAGTTTGCAAAGTTTACATTGAACTATCATATTTGAAATTCAAACTTTGGCTTTGGAAATTCGAATTTCGAGCTAAAACTGAGTAAGTCTGAAGAGATGCCTCTTTGACAAACGAATTTTGGTTGTTCAAAATTTGAATTTTCATAAGTGTCTGAAAGAAGTAGTTGAGCAACAGACGAACTTTGAGTTTTCAAAATTCAAACTTCAGACAAATGAAACTTATGAAAACTGAAGAAATTCGTCTAAAAACAATGTTTAAGTTCATATGAAATCAAGATTATATTGAGTTTCAAAATTGCTCACTGACAGACGAACTTTTAACATGGACATTCGAATTTCAGAAGCTAAGGTTGTGAGTCTGTTGCAATAATATGTTGACATACGAATGATAGTGTTTATAAATTTGAATATTAAAGTAAGTCTGAAAAGAGGTCTCTCTGACAGATGAATTTCACTCATTCAAAATTCGAATTTCGAAGTAAATGAACTACTATGCTTTTTGAGCTTGCTGAGAACAGACAAATTTTGGGGCACCAAAATTCAAATTTCGATGGCACTGTAGCAAATTGAAAATACTGTTCACACTTAACAGAAAAACTTTTCACTTGGAAATTCGTATGTCACAACATGGAAACATTTTCTAAGTTTCAAAATTTGAATTTCACTTCATGAACAGACGAACTTCAGTATTTCAACGTTGGAAGCTTTAACCTTCGGTTCCTTTGAAATTCGTCTGTTGACCAACCAAAATTCGAATTTCAGTATGTCAAAAGCATTAAATACTGTTGGTTAACGGATAGTTTTTCAGAGTAACTGTTGGATAACTTCTCCAACGGATAGATTTTGTCTCTAACGGACATTTGTGACCTAAAACTATAAATATAACATCATTTGAAGTTGTGGAGAACGAATCAAACTTTGTATATACTGAAACTCTGCCAAATCTTCTTCTCAAAGACTTTTACCCTCTTACTTCAATACTTGCACTTCAACTTTTATATTCACTCTATTTAAGAGAGTTTCATCTTTGTAAACAATCTAATCTTCATCTGGAAGATAGATTTTCTTGTGAGGAGTTATCACAAGGGATTGTAAAGCACTTTGTGAAAGTGTAGGAAGAGATTGAGTGAGCTTTAGAAAATAGAGCACTGACGTTGTACTGTGGCACTTGCAAGAAGCCCCTTGAATTCTTGCTGAATAGTGGAAAATCTCAAGTGGTGACTTGGGGACTGGACGTAGGTCAAGTGAAGAGACCGAACCAGGATAAATTTTTTAGTCTTCTTCTCTTTTCTACTACTTTTACTGTTATTTATTTATACTCTGTTTTGCCTCCATATATTGCATTCTTCACCTCTTTGACATTTTGTAGAAAAGTTTAAACTTCCCAATTCACCCCCCTCTTGGGAAGCCAGCCTAACTAACAAGTGGTATCAAAGCCTGGATTCCCAATCAAAGGATCCCACAGTCCGGGATTTACAATGGCTGGCATTAGAGAGAGTATCTTACCAGAAGGCAACAACACAAATAGACCACCTGGCTTCAGTGGAGAACACTATGGGTACTGGAAGATGAGGATGCAAATTTATCTCCAATCAATTGATCTGGACATCTGGTCAGTCATTCAGAAGGGAGACTTTGTCCTAATAGCATTAGAAGAAGATAGAAAGTACACAGAAAAGCCAGAAGCTGAATGGAATGAGGAGGATAGAAGAAGAGTCTTGCTGAATTTCAAAGCAAAACATTGTTTGGTCAGTGCCTTAAATTAGGATGAATTCTACAGAGTCTCCCAATGCTCCACTGCCAAGGAAATGTGGGACACCCTGCAAATTGCTCATGAAGGGACAACTGGAGTCAGGGAAAACAAATTGAATACTTGCATTGGAGAATATGAGAGCTTTAGAATGGCAGAAGGAGAAACTATAAAAGAGCTACAAAAGAGATTCACTCTCATTGTGAATCAACTAAAGAGCATGGGACAGGAGTACACTTAAACAGAGAAAGTAAGGAAAATTCTCATAGCTCTCCCTCTGGAATGGCAACCCAAAGTAACAGCAATAGAGGAAGCCAGAGGAGAATCAATGGCCTCTGTCACAGCTCTATTCAGCAGCCTTGAGGAATATGAGGGAAAAATGAAAGTTCTCAAGGAAGCTGGACAAGACAGGAAGAAGAAAGGCCTTGCTCTCAAAGGTGCTGAAGAAAAGGAGGAAGAATCTGATGATGGAGAGGAGCTAGATGAAGAAACTCTGGCTATGATGGTCAGAAAATTCGGAAGATTCTATAGCATAAAGAGGAACAAGAAAATCTTCAGGAAAGGAGCTACTGGAGATAGCAAGAGGGAACAAAAAGAGCCTGTGACTTGCTATGAGTGAAAAAAGCAGGGACACATCAAATGGGATTGTCCACAATTCCTCAAGAAGCAAGAGAAAGAAACGAAAGCTGCTGACAAAGGCAAGAAGAAGAAAGCCTACATCTCATCAATATGGGGCAACAGCTTAGATGAGGAAGAAGATGAAGAAGATGAAATTGCCAACATATGTCTCATGGCACTTGCCTCAGAAGAAGCTAAAATTCCATGCAGCAGTGACCAAGAGGATGAGGTATATGAATCTGAACCTTCCTATTTTGAATTACTGGATCCATTTCATGAGTTGCATGATGAGTTTGTTAAAGTTGCTAAACAACTGAAACTAGCTAAGAAAAAGATCAACAAACTAGAATCCCAACAAAATATCTCTAAAACTATTTATCTACCTATTGCTGAATCGGTCTGCTGTAAATCATGCACTGATCTAAAGCAAACCAATAAATATTTAGTGAAAAGCATATCTAGGCTTACTAGAGGAAAAATATGTTGTTTGCTTTAATGGGGAGCCAAAGAATATCACAAGGAAAAGCTGGACTTGGGTATGATCCATGTGCTGTTAAAGAAAACATTAGGAAGAAGAATCAAAATATATACATGAGACATTTTGTGCATGCTAATGGAAATAAAAGTAAAGATCATATGTCACCTCACATTGAATCATATAATCAACCAAGGCATGCAAAACAAAAATATTATCTACATTGTTTTCTTCCTGCCTCTCAATCTAGCAGTCCTTTTATCACCTGTAACTTCTGTAATAAAAAGGGGCATATTTCTAGCTCTTGTGCTTTGAAGAAAAATGGACTAAACAAAACTCTTAAATGGGTTCCCAAAGGTACATCTGTATCTAGGGAAAAGACTATTGACAGAAAAGGACCCAAGCATATTTGGGTACCTAAAAGGAAAACTTGAACCCTGTGTTGTAAGTCTGTCTCAAAGCTAAAAGGAGCAACAAATGGTATATGGATAGTGCCTGCTCAAGCCACATGACCGGTGACAAGGAGAAGTTTATCATCCTTAGAGATAAGAAAGGAGGAAAGGTGACCTTTGGAGGTGATCAATATGGCAAAATAGTCGGCATTGGCATTGTGGGCAAGAATCCTGAAACATCCATTGAAGAGGTGCTATTTGTGATAGGCCTCAACCAAAATCTGCTGAGTGTGAGCCAAACATGTGACAAAGGAAATTGGGTTTGTTTGACTTAAAGTTTTGCCTGGTAATCAGAAAAAGTGATCACAAAGTAATCCCCAAAGCTCAAAGGGATGGTAACTGCTATAATATTGATCTTGATGAACTTCCTCCCTTAGATTCTATTTGTTTGATTAGTCAGGATAATGATAGTTGGTTGTGGCACAGAAGATTAGCTCATGTTAACATGAACCAACTTTCTAAACTGGTTAAAAATGAGTTAGTCACTGGCCTACCTAAAATCTCTTTTGAAAAAGACAAAGAATATGATGCATGCTTAAGAGGAAAGCAAACTAAATCCTCTTTTAAACCTAAAAACATAGTCACCACAACTAGAACACTAGAACTACTACATATGGACTTAATTGGTCCATCTAGAGTAAAAAGCATTGGTGGAAATCTGTATGTGCTTGTCATTATAGATGATTATTCTAGATTTACATGGACATTATTTCTTTCCTCTAAAAGTGATACCTTTGATGCTTTTGTAACCTTAGCTAAGAAAGTACAAAATGAGAAAGGTATTTCTATTGTGTCAATCAGGTAAGATCATGGAGGAGAGTTTGAAAACTCATACTTTCTGGAGTAGTGTAATGAGCATGGAATTGATCACAACTTTTCAGCTCCAAGAACTCCTCTGCAGAATGGAGTAGTAGAAAGGAAGAACAGAACCATTGGAGAGATGGATAGAGCTATGCTAAATGAAAAGGAGCTATCTTAAGTGTTTTGGGCTGATGCAGTAAATACAGTAAGCTACATCATAAATAGAGCCTACATCAGACCAATCCTTAGAAAGACTCTTTATGAGTTGTACAAGGGAAAAAAGCCAAATCTGTCACATCTCCATGTATTCAGGTGCAAATGCTTCATTCACAACAGTGGAAAGAAAATCTGGGTAAGTTTGATCCCAAATCCGATGAAGGTATATTTCTGGGCTATTCTAGTAGAAGTAAGGCATTTAGAGTTTTTAATAAAAGGTCTAATTCAATAGAGGAATCTGTGCATGTAGTATTTATTGAAAATGAAACTGCTTCTAAACATGTTTCTGATGAAGATGATCTTGTTTCAAACTTTAAAAAGTTAGATATCTCTGAAGAAGGTAAAATTAAATCTCCAAAAATATCTGAATCTATTAACATAGAAGAAGATATTCAGGAGAGGAATTTTGAAGATGAAAATATTGAAGAAATGTCTCAAGAACTCCCTAGAGCTTGGAGATATCAAAGGAATCATCTTGTTGATCAAGTAATAGGGAATGTTCAAGAGAGAGTTAGAAACAGAAAACAGTTAAGGGATCAAATGATTAATTGTGCTTTCATCTCACATATTGAACCTAAATGTACTGAGGAAGCCTTGACTGATAAGTACTGGATTTTAGCTATGTAGGATGAATTAAATCAGTTTGAAAGAAATCAAGTCTAGGATTTAGTGCCTAGATCCAAAAATTATCCTGTCATAGGTACCAAATGGGTTTTTAGAAATAAACTTGATGAATCAGGATCAATCATAAGAAACAAAGCTAGACTGGTTGCTAAAGGATATAATCAAGAAGAGGGTATCGATTTTCAGGAAACCTTTGCTCCAGTAGCTAGATTAGAAGCAATTAGAATTCTATTAGCATATGCATGCATGAAAAATATCTTGTTATATCAAATGGATGTAAAGAGTGCTTTTCTGAATGGATAAATCATGGAAGAGGTTTTTGTAGATCAACCTCCAGGTTTTGAGGATTCTACAAAATCAAACCATGTGTATAAACTAAAGAAAGCTCTTTACGGTTTAAAACAAGCCCCTATAGCAGGTATGAAAGATTGAGTAATTTTCTAACTGAAAAGGGGTTCAACAAAGGAAAGGTAGATATAACTTTATTTACTAAGAAAGAAAATAAAGATTTACTTATTGTTCAAATCTATGTTGATGATATCATATTTGGTGCCACTAATGAATCTCTTTGCAAGAAGTTTTCTAAGATAATGTAGGGGGAATTCGAAATGTCCATGATGGGTGAACTCAACTTCTTCCTTGGATTGCAAATCAGATAGTGCAATGATGGTATCTTCCTCAAACAATCCAAGTATCTGAAGAAATTGCTAAAAAAGTTTGGAATGGAAAATGCCAAGCCAATGGGGACACCTATGGCTACTGCAACCAAACTGGATATAGATGAAAAAGGGAAACTGTTTGACATAACTCAGTACAGAAGAATGATTGGATCCCTACTGTACTTAACAGCCAGCAAACCTGATATTATGTTTAGTGTCTGTATGTGTGCAAGGTTCTAATCATGTCCCAAAGAAACCCATGCAACTGCTGTGAAAAGAATCTTCAGATATCTTATTGGAACATCACAGATGGGTCTTTGGTATCCAAAGGGCAATAGAGAAGATCTCAAAGGATACACTGATAATGACTTTTCAGGATCCAAAACTGACAAAAAAAGCACAAGTGGAACTTGTGAGTTTCTTGGAGGATCCTTGGTTTCATGGTTTAGCAAAAAGCAGAACAGTGTAGCGTTATCCACAGCAGAGGCTGAGTATGTTGCAGCTGGAAGCTGTTGTGCCCAAATCATCTGGATGAAACAGCAACTGGAAGATCTTGAGGTTGAGTTGAAAGAAATACCAATAATGTGTGATAACCAAAGTGCCATCAATATCACAAAGAATCCTGTCATGCATTCAAGGACAAAACATATTAAAGTTCGGCACCACTTCATAAGGGATCACATTCTAGAAGGAGAAATTAGATTGGAATACATCCCCATAGAAGATCAAGTTGCTGACATCCTCACAAAGCCTCTATTAGAAGACAGATATTGCAAAATCAGAAGAGAATTGGGTATGGTAAATCCCAATGAACTATAAGTAAATCTTTGTGCAACTCTTTTTTTTAAATATTTCAACATTGAATTAATTCTAACTTCAGCATCGAAGTCTGTTTAATTTAAGTTGCAGGTGCTCCTCATGAGATTCATAGGCAATAAATTAGAAAAATAGAGCACACTGGAATGGAACAATCAAAAAGTGAAGAAAAGGACAAAAATTCTGAGTTTCTGGATCTAATCTGTAAGTCTTTAAAGCTAAAATTCGTATATTGATTATGTGTTAGACGAATTTTCATGAAAAACTAAGTTTCTGAGGAAGTCAGCATGGTCAACATTCGAATTTTGGATACCCAACAGACGAACTTCGGCCTGTTATTAGAAGGAACAGTTCCCGGTGATGCCTCGAAATTCGTTTGTTGATCCTTCAAAATTCGAATTTTAAAGAACAAAACTTCCAAGTTATGACAATCTAACTTGATAATTGTACTAATGTTTGTCTCTTAACATACAAATGTTGGATAACTTTCACAAAGTATAGAAATTCGAATTTCTAACTTAAAATTCGTCTGTTGAAGCATGCTCCTCAATGTTGAATCTTTGAAAGATGAAGTTTTGTGTAGTTAATTCGTCTATTGTTTGGTGGTTTGTTTGCTACTTCATGTTTATTCTTCAAAATTCAAACTTTGTTGAGACAAAGTTTGTCTGTTTATCTTGTGTTGCTTGAACCAAGCCACTGTCAGACGAACTTTCTGAAGAAAATTCATCTATCAGTAAGCTTTACTGACCGGTTTAACTTGTAACTGCCTGAAGTTTGAATTTTGACCCTTCAAAATTCATCTGTTAGACGGTTACATACGTTAAAATTGACGGTTTTCATTTGAACAGACGCAACCCTATTCCCATACTCTCTGAGTCTGTTCTAATCCTTCATTCAATACTCTTCAATTCTGACCAAAAACCGTCATTTCCCACCGATTAAACTTCCTTTTGCATCCTTTAAATTCTTTCTTTGCTCCATTCTTCAACATTCATCCGCAAAAATGGCAAGAGTCAAGAATCCAGAAGCTGGCAAAGGAGAAGCTCGCCCAAAACGTTCAGTTAAATCCCAATATGCTACGAAGGAAGGAGAAAAACCGAAGAGAAAGGCAGAATCCAGCAAAGAAACTCCTTCCAAATGCCAGAAAACCACACCCAAGGGAAAATCAAAGAAGGCTGGACCCTCTTCCTCGAACACAATAGAACCTTCGGTCCCTGTTCCTGTTGCTGCTGAACCTGTTGCTCCTACTTCATCCTCAAGCACTAAATCTGGAGAATACAAGCTTACCATACTGCCATTATAGAGCACTCCACAGATTCAAGAGGAATACTCCACCAAGTTTACCAACAAAAAGGTAATCAAGCCACATTGTGTAAACTTGGAGGATTTCTTGGTCTCTAATAGTTTTGATGCTGGTATATGGATGATGAGATATAATAATCTGTTAGAAGTATTAGAGAGATATGATGATAAGGTAGTGAAGTCTTGGTATGTGTCTTTAAAATACAACAGCAAGAAGAAGAAATGGGCAGTCAATCTGAGATCAAGGACCATCTGGCTCACTGATGAGACGTTTAATGAGGTATTGGAGATTCCAGGGCAGGATGGCCTCAAGATTGACACCACTGCCTCTAGATACATGGATGAGGCAGATATTACTGATAAAGAAAGTGGCCCCTTTCTGAACTACAAGAGAGCACAATTCTGAGGACATTGTTCAGAAGAAAGGAAAACTGGCCATCCGTAAATGTATTGAAGCCCACAGACCTCAGTGTTCAAGTAAGGATCCTACACTACATAGTGTCTAGGATCATATTCAACAAAGGAGGCAGCTTCAATCTGATAACAAGGGTAGAGGCACATGCCATGGCAGCAATCATGAGTGGAAAGCTAATCAACATGGGACATATCATACTCCAATGCATGATCAAGGCAAGGGATCAGAGGAAGGACTCCACACTCCCCTATGCAGCTATCATCTCCAGAATTCTGCAATATACCAGAATTCAGCATCTTGAGAAGGGGAAGGAAAAGCCCACTAAGATCTTTAAGGAGGAAGAACTGCAAAGAATGAGAATTGAGAAGGATGAAGGAAGATGGGTTGGAAAGGGAGCAGGAAGAACTGAGGATCTATTCTTCATCACAGATGCCTCCCTACAGCAAGAAGGCACCTCTGAGGCCCCTGGAAGATCTGTACCTCAGCCTTCTCAGCCAGTTCCATCCCTATCCAAGCCTACTTACATTCCAGCCACTCCCTCCTCTCGTGCCAAGCCAACCAAGGTCACTGAGTTGTATGACAGCCTGTCAACACTTATTTTTAGTATCAGAGATGAACAAAATGCCAAGTTTGCTCATCTGCAAGATCAGATACATCAGTTGGCAAAGAACATGAAAGTGGTGGCTGATACTTATGAAGATATCAGAAATGCAATACCTGCCACATCAGCTCCACCTCAGCTAGGGTTTTCTGTGCCTATCCAATCTCCAACCCCTGAGCCTCCAAGCCTCTTTGAGCTAGTCTCCTCTGAGCATGATGATGTAGATGGTGCTGAGCCTACTGATACAATGAGGACACCAAGTCCTGGTCCACCCTTGGACTATGGTTTGGAAGAAGAAGGACTTCAAGAAACAAGCCCTCATGAGCCTATGTAAGAAGATGCTCAGGATTCAATTCTTTCCACTCAAGAATTCAAGCACATTGAAAGACTGGTGGCAGCCATTTCCATCTCTTCTATGCAAGAGGGTGCAAGCAATGAAGAGAGAAGCATTGTACCTCTTGTTTATTATGAAGCTATTGCTCACAATGCTCTCCTGGAAGTTCAAAGAAGAAGGCTTGAGGAAATGTTTTGTCCTGATGAACCAGCTCCTCCTTCTCTTGCTGCTTATAGGCTTTCAGAGGAATAGAGAGCTCAGTTAGCTCTTTCCAGGCAGGCAATGCAAGAGCTGCTAGAAATCTCTGATGAGGAACTAAGCTCTGAGCCCCCTGTTGAACCAGAAATCCCTTTTGATCCAGTGCCACTTCAAGTCATTCCAGTTTCTCAGATCCCTTCTCCGGTTGATTTTGTTGGCCTTCTTGATGATGCCAAAAAGGGGGAGAAGAAGAAGCAAACTGGAAAATCTGCTGCTGAGCCATCTGGGAAGACGTACAGCAAGAAGACCAAGCCAAAGAAGAAGTGATTGAAGAAGTGTTTAGATTTTAGGCTTGAGTCCTCTTCTAGTGCTGTTTATTGCTTCAATTGTTTGTGTTTCTGTTGTCTGTTTTGACTGTTTGCATTTTGTACTTATTATGTGTATTTAGAAAAACTTTGATTAATCTCTGTAAAGCAACAAGTATTGAAATGAATGAATTCCTTGGTTGCAATGATTTGTACTTATCACTTCCTGGATCTCTTCACTTGGTTTATTATATATGATATCTTATGAAATATAATGCATATATTGAGGGGGAGCTTGTTAAAGCAAACCCAAGTACTAATCCAGTTTGTAAGTTGTTTTGTCATCCTCAAAAAGGGGGAGAATGTTGAATCAAGAAGTTTTGATGATTCCAAATCAACTCTCAAGAGCCTGGAATAAAAATACCAAAGATGACCAAAAGACTCAAGTGAGGAAATTCTGGAGAAATCTGTGCAAGATTAGTTGTAGGATGTTTAATTATGTTTAAACATGGGTAAAAGACTTTGATTTGAGGAAAAGATGTTTTAAAAACTTAATTTGATGAAATCTTTGAAAAATACCCACCAACAGACGAAGTTTGAAAAGTTTACATTGAACTGTCATATTAGAAATTCAAACTTTGGCTTTGGAAATTCGAATTTCGAGCTAAAACTGAGTAAGTCTGATGAGATGCCTCTCTAACAAATGAATTTTGGTTGTTCAAAATTTGAATTTTCATAAGTGTCTGAAAGAAGTAGTTGAGCAACAGACGAACTTTGAGTTTTCAAAATTCAAACTTCAGACAAATGAAACTGAAGAAATTCGTCTAAAAACAATGTTTAAGTTCATATGAAATCAAGATTATATTGAGTTTCAAAATTGCTCACTGACAGACGAACTTTTAACATGGACATTCGAATTTCAGAAGCTAAGGTTGTGAGTCTGTTGCAATAATATGTTGACATACGAATGACAGTGTTTATAAATTTGAATATTAAAGTAAGTCTGAAAAGAGGTCTCTCTGACAGATGAATTTCACTCATTCAAAATTCGTATTTCGAAGTAAATGAACTACTATGCTTTTTGAGCTTGCTGAGAACAGACAAATTTTGGGGCACCAAAATTCAAATTTCGATGGCACTGTAGCAAATTGAAAACACTGTTCACACTTAACAGAAAAACTTTTCACTTGGAAATTCGTATGTCACAACATGGAAATATTTTCTAAGTTTCAAAATTCAAATTTCACTTCATGAACAGACGAACTTCAGTATTTCAACATTGGAAGCTTTAACCTTCGGTTCCTTCAAAATTCGTCTGTTGACCAATCAAAATTTGAATTTCAGTATGTCATAAGCATTAAATGCGGTTGGTTAACGAATAGTTTTTCAGAGTAACTGTTGGATAACTTCTCCAACGGATAGATTTTATCTCTAACGGACATTTGAGACCTAAAACTATAAATATAACATCATTTGAAGTTGTGGGAAATGAATCAAACTTTGTATATACTGAAACTCTACCAAATCTTCGTCTCAAAGACTGTTACCCTCTTACTTCAATACTTGTACTTCAACTTTTATATTCACTCTATTCAAGAGAGTTTCATCTTTGTAAACAATCTAATCTTTATCTAGAAGATAGATTTTCTTATGAGGAGTTATCACAAGGGATTGCAAAGCACTTTGTGAAAGTGCAGAAAGAGATTGAGTGAGCTCTAGAAAATAGAGCACTGATGTTGTACTGTGGCACTTGCAAGAAGCCCACTGAATTCTTGCTGAATAGTGGAAAATCTCAAGTGGTGACTTGGGGACTGGACGTAGGTCAAGTGGAGAGACCGAACCAGGATAAATTTCTGAGTCTTCTTCTCTTTTCTGCTACTTTTATTGTTATTTATTTATACTCTATTTTGCCTCCATATATTGCATTCTTCACCTCTTTGACATTTTGTAGAAAAGTTTAAACTTCCCAACTCACCCCCCTCTTGGGAAGCCAGCCTAACTAACACATATTTTCTTTTTAGGTACCCAAATTTGCTTGGGTCCTTTTCTGTCAGTAGTATTTTCCCTAGATACAGATGTACCTTTTGGAATCCATTTAACCTTCCTATCAAGTCCATTATTCTTTAAAGTACATGAACTGGAAATATGTCCCTTCTTGTTACAGAAGTGATAGGTTGTAAAAGGACCGTTGGATTGAGATGCAAGAAAAAAGCAGTGCAGATAATATTTTTGTTTTACATGCTTTCGTTAATCATAGGATTCAATATGTCGTGTAATATGATCTTTCTTTTTATTGCCACTAGTATGCACAAAGTGTCTCATATACACATTTTGATTTTTCTCCCTAAACTTTTCTTTTACTGCACAAGAGTCATAGCCAAGTCCAGCCTTTCCCTGTGTTATTCTCTGACTTCCCATTAAGGAAAATAACATATCTTTTCCTTTAGTAAGTCTAGACATGCTTTTCACCAGATAGTCATTGGTTTGCTTTAATTCAATGCATGATTTACAACAAGCAGATTCAGCAATATGCAGTTATGCAGTTTCAAAGATGTTATGTTGAGATTCTAACTTGTAAATCTTTCTCTTAGCTTGTTTGAGTTGTTTGGCAGTCTTAATGAACTCATCATGTAATTCATAAAATACATCCAGTAATTCAGAATAGAAAGGTTCAAATTCATATACCTCATCTCCTGATCACTACTGGATAGGATTTTAGCTTCTTCAGATGCAAGTGCCATCAAACAGATGTTGGCAATTTCATCTTCATCATCATATTCTTCATCTGAGTTGTTACCCCAGATTGATGAGATGTACGCTCTTTTCTTTTTGCCTTTATCTGTAGCTTTCTTTTCTTTTTCTTGCTTCTTAAGGAATTGTGGACAATCCCATTTGATATGTCCCTGCTTCTTGCATTCGTAGCAAGTGACAAGTTCTTTTCCTTCTTTCTTGCTATCTTCAGCTGCTCCTTTCTTGAAGAATTTCTTGTTTCTTTTCTTGTTGTAAAATCTTCCAAATTTTCTGACCATCATACCTAGAGTTTCTTCATCTAGCTTATCTCCATCATTAGATTCTTTTTCTTTCTCCCCAATAGCTTTCAGAGCAAGACCCTTCTTCTTTCTGTCTTGACCTGCCTCCTTGAGAGCCTTCATCTTTCCCTCGTATTCTTCAAGGCTACCGAAGAGGGCTATAACAGAGGCCATTGATTCTCCTCTGGCTTCCTCTATTGCAGTTACTTTGGGTTGCCATTCCAGACGAAGAGCTCTAAGGATCTTTCTGACCTTCTCTGTCTGAGTGTACTCCTTGTCAAGACTTTTCAATTGATTCACGATAAGGCCGAATCTCTTTTGCAGTTCTTTGACACTTTCTTCTTCAACCATTCTGAAACTCTCATATTCTCCTATGCAGGAGTTCAATTTGTTCTCTCTAACTCTAGATGTTCCTTCGTGAGCAATTTCCAAGGTGTCGCACATATCCTTGGCTGTGGAGCATTGTGAGACCCTGTAGAATTTGTCTTGATTTAATGCACTGACCAAGCAGTGTTTTGCCTTGAAGTTCAGCAAGACTCTCCTTCTATCTTCCTTATTCCATTCAGCATCTGGCTTTTCTTTGTACTTCCCATCATCCTGCAATACTATTGGGACAAAATCTCCCTTTTGGATGACGGACCAGATGTCCAGATCAATGGACTAGAGATAAATTTGCATCCTCATTTTCCAGTATCCATAGTGTTCTCCACTGAAGCCAGGTGGTCTATTTGTGTTGTTTCCCTCTGGTAGTATGCTTTCTCCAAAGCCAGCCATTGTATTTCCCGGACAGTTAAATCTTTTGATTAGGAAACCGGGCTCTGATACCATTTGTTAGATATATTAGCTTCCCAAGAAGGGGGTGAATTTGGAAGATTAAAATTTTCTGCAAAACTTTAAGAAAGTGAGGAAAGTAAAGGTGATAGTAAAATAGAGTATAAATGAATAATCAGTAAAAGCAATAATAGAAAAAGGAAGACATAGATGTTTATCCTGGTTTGGTCTCTCAATCTTCACCTACATCCAGTCCCCAATCCACCACTTGAGATTTTTCACTATCTTGCAAGAATTCAGTGGGCATCTTGCAAATGCCACAGTACAGCGTTGATGCTCTATTTTGAGAGCTCACACTTTCTCTTTCTTTGCACTCTAGCTAATGGTTTGTTTGGTTGGAGGGAAATGGGGGGAAGGGAAAGGAAGGGGAGGGAAAATGTTATTAAAATTTTCCCTTCCCTTGTTTGGCAATCAGGAGGGGAGGTAAAATGTTATTAAAATTTTCCCTCCCCTCCCCTTATATATTTTCCCCCCAAATTGGGGTAATCTGGGGGGAAAATGTGTTATTGTGTCCAAAATGACCAAAATACCCTTCATTTTTTCATTACTCGGGCACACAATATATTGGTCAGTCTTGTTCTTATATTAACTTAAATAAATTAAGGGTATAATAGTTAAATTATAATTATTTTACCTCATTTTCCCTCCTAATCCAAACTAGGTAAAATTAAAATCCTTCCACTAAAATCCCTCTTTTTCCTTCCAAACGAGGTAAAATTAAAATCCCTTCTTTTCCCTCCCCTTCCTTTCTTTCTATTAAAATCCATTCCCTCCCTTTCCCTCCTTTGAACCAAACAGACCCTAAGTGTTTTCCTAATCCCTTGTGATATCCCCTCACAAGAAAATCTATCTTCCAGATGAAAATAAGATTATTTACAATGAATAAACTCTCTTAATCAGAGTGTATATGAAAGTTGGAGTACAAATATTGAAATATGAGAGAGTAAGAGACTTTGAGTAGATGATTTGGCAGAGTTTCAGTATATACAAAGTTAAAATCGTTACCCACAACTTCAAATAATGTTATGTTTATAGATTTAGGTCTTAACTATACATTAGAGACAAAATCTATTTATTGGAGAAGTTACCCAATGGTTACTCTAAAAAACTATCCATTCACCAACCACATTTACTGCTCCTAACACGCAAAGTTCGAATTTTGGCTGGTCAACAGACGAATTTTGCAGAGACTGAAAGCTAAAGACTTCAACGCTGAACTTTTGAAGTTCATCTGTTCATGAAACAAAGTTTGAATTTTGATCTTTGAAAAATGTTTCTATGTTGGAACATACGAATTTCTAAGTTTAAAGTTCTTCTGGAAAGTATGAACAGTTATTCCATTTTGCTACAGTGCCTTCGAAATTCGAATTTTGATACTCAAAATTTGTCTCTCAGTGGGCAGTTCAATAAGGCATAATAGTTCATCTATTTGAAATTTGAATTTTCAAAATGCAAAGTTTGTTTGTCAGAGAGGCCTCTTTTCAGACTTAATACGAAGTTCGAATTTCTAAATACTATCATTCGCATGTCAACATATCATTATAATAGACTTACAAGCTCTGTTTCTGAAATTTAAATTTTCATGTTCAAAGTTTGTCTGTCAGTGAGCCATTTTGATGTTCTTTCCAAACTCAGTTTTCATATGAACTTTGACATATCCTCAGATGAATTTTTCACTTTTCATAAGTTATATTTTGTCTGAAATCCAAATTTTTAAAAGCCAAAGTTTGTCTGTCAGAGAAAGCTCTTTTCAGACAAGTATCAAAATTCAAATTTCTCAAGTCAAAGTTCGTCTGTCAGAGGAGGCTCTTTTCAGACTTGTTTATTTTCAATATGAAATTTGAATTTCCAAAGCCAAACTTTGAATTTTCAAAACAGCATATCAGTATAAATGTTTCAAACTTCGTCTGTTAGTGGGTGTTTTTCAAATATTCCATGGATTTGTTAGCAAGGCTGACTTCCCAAGAGGGGGGGTGAATTGGGAAGTTTGAAATTTTTCTGCACAAAGTGAAGTAAGTGAAGATATCACAGTATAATGAAAACAATACGTAAAACAGAGCAAGGTGAAAAATAAGGATAAGGAGAAGAAAAGTCAGTGATTTATCCTGGTTCGGTCTATTCACTTGACCTACATCCAGTCCCCAAGACACCTCTTGAGATTTATCCACTATACAGCAAGAATTTCAGTGGGCTTCTTGCTAAAGCCACAGTACACGGGTATGCTCTGTTTCTTAGCTCTCTCAAACTCTCCAAGCACTTTCACTATGTGCTTCCCAATCCCCTTGTGAATACCCCTCACAAGTAAACCTATCTCCCAGATGAAGAATAGATTGATTACAATGAAGTAACTCTCTTGTAAAGAATGGATATGAAGGTTTAAGTACAAGTTTAGAAGTTAAGAGGGTAAAAGCTTTTGAGAAGAAGATTCAGCAGAAATTCAGTATATACAAGTTTGATTCGTTTCCCACAACTTCAAATGATGTTGTATTTATAGATTTAAGTCTCAAATATCCGTTAGAGACTAAATCTATCCGTTGAGGAAGTTATCCAACGGTTACTCTGAAAAACTATCCGTTTACCAACCGCATTTAATGTTTCTGACATACTGAAATTCAAATTTTGGTTGGCCAACAGACGAATTTCGAAGGAACCGAAGATTAAAGCTTCCAACGTTACAGCACGAAGTTCGTCTGTTCATGAAGTGAAATTCGAATTTTGAAACTTACAAAACATTTTCACAATGTGACATACGAATTTTCAAGAAGAAAGTTTTTCGGTTAAGTGTGAACAGTATTTTCAATTTTCTACAGTGCCTTCAAAATTCGAATTTTGGATCCCCAAAATTCGTCTGTCCATTGAACGTTTAAAGGGACACAGTAGATCACTTTCTTCGAAATTCAAATTTTGAAGTGGTGAAATTCGTCTGTCAGAGAAACTCTTTTCAGACTAATTTCATCATTCGAATGTTGCAAGTTCTTATCATTCGTATGTCAATGTTTCATTTGAATAGACTCAAGAACTTAGCTTTTGAAATTCGAATTTCAATGTTCAAAATTCGTCTGTCAGAGAGCAGTTTCTGAAACTTAAATCACTCTTGATCTCAGGTGAACTTTAACACAGTTTCAGACGAATTTCTTCATTTTCTCAAATTTTGTTTTGTTTGAAATTCGAATTTTGAAGACTCAAAGTTCGTCTGTTGCAAGAAGCATCTTTCAGACTTATATGAAAATTTGAATGTTGGAAGTTCAAAATTCGTCTGTCAGAGAGCATTTTTCAAACTTAATTTCATTTTGATTTCAGATGCACTTTATCATAGTTTCAGACGAATTTCTTCGGTTTTTACAAACCTCATTTTACTTGAAATTCGAATTTTGAAAGTGTGAAGTTCGTCTCTTAGCAAAAGGCCTCTTTTCAGACTAGATGAAAATTCGAATTTTGAACAACCAAAATTCATCTGACAGAGAGCCATCTCTTCAGACTTATTCAGTTTTAGCTCGAAATTCGAATTTCCAAAGGCAAAGTTCGAATTTCCAACTTGACAGTTTAGCTTAAACTTTCAACCTTCGTCTGTTTGTGGGTGTTTTTCAAATATTTGAAGATTTAACATAAATTTAACGTTTTAAAACTTCTTTTCTTCAAATCAAAATCTTTTACCCAGTCATAACAAAAACTAAGGATCCTACAAAAGATCTAACAGCAAGTATTCAGAAAATCTTCACTTGAGACAGCTTTGCTCTTGTTTGATATCTTCAATCCAAACTCTTGAATGTTGGTTTGGAATCATCAAAACTCTTGTTTCAACAGGATTAACACAGAATCATAATTTTAAAGCATCTTTTTTCCAATTTAAAGTCGTTTACTCAATTTAAACATGGCTGTAGATTCTACATCTATTCTTGTGCTGGTTTTTCTTGAATTTCTCCACTTGAGATCATTTGTGCACCTTTGATATCTTCTCTCCAAGCTCTAGAAAGTTGGTTTGGAATCATCAAAACACTTGATTCGACAAAGTGTACTTTATTCCTGCATCAATAAATTAAATTTATATATCAAAAGGTAACTTTATCGGTCCAAGTATAAAATAACCAATATAGAGTATTACTAGACTGGGAAAATTATGCAGTACCAATAAAGCTAGTTAGGTTTTGCAAAACATAGCAAGTTAGGTATGTTTTGAAGCAAGTTGTGGAAAATCCAATTTTCTTCCTAGAAGCAGAATTTTGGTCAATGTATAAGGTCATCTTGGAGTGAGAATTTCATTGTTTTAATGCCAAAAATGGATTCCTTATAACCAAAAACTTTAAAGACAAGTATATGCTTTAGGATAGAACTTAAGAAAAGCCAAATGAGTTCTTTCGGTTTTGAGAACTTTATGTTTAATACTATGAAACCAATGGCTTGAGCCATTGTTTATTGGTGTTTTGGAGACTTGAGGAAGCCTAAGGAAGCTAGTGGAACCATTAGTTTCAAGAGGAAGGCTAAGAGGGATCATTAAAGGTAGTAAAGTCCATTTGCTACTTTATGTTCTTTCACTATGTTCATTTGATGTTTATGTGGTATAAATGAGCAGCCACAATGTATATTGTGTTTTCTATGACTGGGTTGGCTGTAATATAAGGGGTTTGAATCCCCAGAATGTCCATTTTCTAAGCCATTATGCTGCCGAAATTTTGATGACAATGTGGTACTTTGATGATCAAATGGCCATGGGATTTAATGTAATCTATTTTATGAAATAAATGTCATAATGCATTGAATGTGACTTGTTACTGAGATTGTCCCTATTCTCATCTCTTCAAGTATCCCAAATTATAGATTCAAAGAATGGCAAGAGCCCCAAGAAGGAAAAGGACAAGGTGAAGATGCTTGATGATTAATAATGTTATTACCTTTGCTATTTGTGTTTATGTGATTTTATATAAAATCATATATGAATTTGTAAAATGGTGCCTTGTGACCATTATGCTATTTTAGGTCTCTTTTGACGATGAGAACATGGCATGACCAAATTTGAACAATGTATGGAATGTATATAAGTATTTTTCAAAGCATAGTAGAATCTAACCATTTTGTGCACCTTTCAGTTTCATGGTTACTGTTTATTCAAAATATGAAATAACATATAAGTGTTATATATTTTTTAAAGTTAAACAAATAGGGCTTTTCAACAAGTAAAAGATCACAACAATTAGACATTTGTACAAATTGTTATGGATTTTTGAATTTAGGCCAAAATACCTAGAGCATGATTTTCAACCATATGAACAGTAGAATTTTAAGCAGCTATTGTGCAAATTGATGTGGTCAAATGCAAGTTTTATATTTTTTCCTCATAGAGCATGTTTCTAGTTTCATGTAGACACTTGAATCATATTGATATAGCTTTCATGAAATTAATTATAATTTTTAAAATTTCATAACTAAGTCACCTAATTTAATTGAAGGTATGATTAAGATTAATGATTATCTTGTTAAAGTATTATTTGATTCAAGTGCTGGTCATTCATTTACATCTTATGGCTATGCTAAGAGACTAGGTCTAGTAGTCACAATATTACCATATGATTTGTATATGTCTACCCTAACACGGAACAAAGCTATGACCTCTTATGTATGTCTCAATTATGTGGTCCAGTATAAATATTGTTGTCCAACCATAGATTTAATTTGTGTGCACTTCCCAGATATAGATGCTATCATTAGAATGAACTAGTTGTCTACCAATAATATTCTCCTTTATTGTAGAAATAGAAGCCTAATCCTACTTGATCCTCAAAATGTCTTATGTACTGAGACTAAACATAATTTTCTAACAACCATTCAAGCCGAAATATGCTTAAGAAAGGATGTCAGGGCTATCTGGTTTTCTTTTCTATAAGTGTTGAAGTAAAAGAGGGTATTGAAGAAATCCCAATGGTGAAGGAATTTCCAGAAGTGTTTCCAAGAGAGCATAATGGATTACCCCCTGAAAGAGAGGATGAGTTTGCTATTAACCTAATGCCAGGAACAACCCCTATTTTAAAGGCACCGTCTAGAATAGCACCTAATGAGATGACTGAGTTAAAGAAGCAAATTGAGGAATTACTCGAGAAAGGATTTATTAAACTAAGTGTTTCTTTTTGGGGTGCTCCAGTACTATTTGTGAGAAAGAAAGATTGGAGCCTCCGACTCTGCATTGACTACTGTGAGCTAAATAAAGTTACAATTAAAAATAAGTATCCATTGCCCAGAATTGATGATTTATTAGACTCATTGGTCTAGGCATACTTGTTTTCAGAAATTGATTTAAGATCTGGGTACCACCAGCTCCGAGACAAGGTAGAGAATGTTTCTAAGAGTGCTTTCCGAACAAGATATGGGCATTATGAATTTCTTATTATGCAATGCACCTACAATTTTCATGCACTACATGAATTAGATTTTCTGGCCATATTTAGACAGATTTGTTGTGGTCTTTATAGATAATATTTTAACATATTCCAAATCTTTAGTAGAGCATGATGCACATTTGATGTAACACCTCATACTTACACTCATTTTCCATGTATTAAACTATATTTAAGTCCATTATTACTTGATTAGAGACTTGATTACAAAAAAAAACTTAAACTAATTTATTTCATTCCGGGTACTATTCCCTTGGTTAACTTCTTTTTACCCAGTAAAATTTAAAAATTCATAGCTAAATCAAGAAAAATCATATTGACATGGTTCATGTCTCTAAATCTAGCTTAAAAGATTCTATACATGGGAAAAATGTTGAACAGGGAAGTACTTGGCCAACTTATACAGTAAGTTCGTTTTATATGCACTATAGCAATGGTCATTTTTGAAAATTTCTGATTCTGACCATAACTTTGAAAAATCACCATCAATCATACACAACTCCAAATTAAGTGATCTTTGCGTCTATGGAAAGCTACACATGTCTAGTTTTCATACATGTAAAACACTCATCATTGAACATATTGAGGTATGTACAGTACTTCGAATTCCCAACCATGTTCAGAAAAGTCTCTTGCATTCTCCCAACTTTCCAAAATGCACACTGATATATACATAAATAGCCATAACTTGCCTTTATCTTGCATGATACTCCATAAGAACTTAGAGGAACATATTAACATGGAAGCATAGCATGATCATATCCCATAAGGTTTTACATAACCTCTCATATAGTAGTATCAATCTAAGTATCATTATCTTGAATATTACTTTGCTTCTCCTTGCCTTACCTTTCTTAGGTAATCTTGCCATAACTTGAACCTAAAATTAGTTAGACATTTGGAAAGGGGTGAGATTCAAAGAATCTCAATAGCAACTACCATCATGCACACATATCATCATACATATTGCAAGTATTCATCTAAAAGTACATCAAGCATACAATCAAATCATTTTGGCATAACCATTTTACAAAAATTTGGGCAGCACTTCCCCTTGTATTTGGACATATCCAGGGTCACATTACCCTTCAAACAATCCAACCAAAAATGCCAAATCATCACAAAATAACATTACAAACATTAAACATATCATTCAAAGCAAGCAACATCAATGACAATACATAAGCATAGATAGGTAAGTTAACTACCTTTGAGCTTTCCAATAGTCTCCAAACTTTGCAAACCCTTTCCTTAATCTTTTCACACTCCTTTGGATCCTATAGCATCATAAAATAATGCCATTAACCACTAATTATCCAATCTTATTTACAAAGTTCTCACTTGAACTAAAATTTGCACTTTGTTACCCATCATGCATTCCTTGTACAACATACTTGTTCTAACCTATTTTGGACCCAAGGAATCCATTTTTGAGGTCAAAAAGTTGAAATTCCCTTCCTATAATGAACCCTAATTGGGTAGAAAATTATCATAAATTATAGAAAAACAACTAACCGATTAATTTATAATCCAATGGCATATTCTTGCACCTTATGACCTATATAACCCTTTCATGGCTTAGTTTTTCCATACCTTCATTTTCTCTCTCTACTCTCTCTCTAGGTAGAAACTTTAAGCAAGAAAATAGAGGGAAAATAACCATTGAAATCCCTCAAAATTGCTAGGAAACACAAGAAAAGGGTTGTAAGATAATACCTTGAAGTTTTGGGACAAATCTTGTGATTTTCTCTTCACCCTTTTGCTCTCTCTCTATCACGCCTTCCTAGCTTCCTTCTCCACTGAACCAGCATCTTTTTTTCATGAGGAAGATGAAATGGTATGTTTTAAAATGAGAATTGTGTAATATAATCACTTAATTGATTTTTATATCTATTTTCATTTACTTTTCTTTTAAGAAGCTTTTTGAAAAATTCTACATGTGTCCATAAGATGATTCAGACGTGGCTCACCTTACTTTTTAGCCAAAAATTGCTTCAATAATTTTTATAGACCAAAATACCCTTTACCAATTAGATTTACCCGTACCGATTTGGTATTTTTACCAAAATTGTCATTAAATTGGTACAGGATTATCCAACCATTACTTTTAGTCCAAAATCATTATCTAGACCCAAAATATATTTTAGCATGGTCCAATCATTGTCCTTGGATCAATACTACCTTTTTTCTGCAATCTAAACTGACTTTTATCGGGTAAAATATTAATATTAAATCCTAATCATCCAATAAATATGATTTTGACCTTAATAAATTCCATACTATATTTCATTGGATCTAACTCATTGAGAGCTTCATTTGACTATAATTTTTCATATTTACAAAAATGCCCTTGACCCGGGTCTAATTTATAATTTTTAAAACTATCGGATCATCAGGTGTAATTTGTGCCAAAATTCATAAACTTTTCTTCCACTCCCCTGCATCCACTGACTTAAATTTTTTATTATTATATATATATATATTTTTCCTTTCTTTTTTTTTCTTTTTCTTTTCTTTTTTTTTCTTCCAGGGGAAAAATCATCATTTTTTCATTTTTTCTTTCAATTGAGATAATTGACCTCTTTATCCTATTTCATGCCAAACAATGTACACCCATTTTTGCAAATTCTTTATAGATTTCAAAATATTAAGCTTTGAATATCCATAAAAATTTCAGGATGTTACATTTCTTTCCCCCTTAAAATAAATTTCGTCCTCGAAATTTAAAACATACCTTAAGTAAATATTTCTGGATACTTCTATCTCATGTCTAACTCCATTTCCCAAGTTGCTTCTTCTGGGGTTAAGCCCTTCCAGACCACCTTCACTAGAGGAATGTCTTTGTTCCTCAGTTGTTTGACTCGATAATCTATAATCTTTTCAGGTATAATATTAAAGCACAGATTATCTTGTAAGTCAATGCATTCATATTCTATAATGTGTGAAGGATCGGGCTGATATTTTTTTAGCTGTGAGACATGGAAAACATCATGTATTTGGCTCAAATTTGGTGGTAAGGCTAATTTATAAGCTACAGGTCCAGCTTTTGAGAGAATTTCGAAAGGTCCTATATACTTAGGACTAAGCTTTTTGGTCTTAAGCGACCGACCAACTCCAGTTATAGGAGATACTTTGAGGAAAACATGATCTCCTATTTCGAATTCTAATGGCTTCCTTCTTTTATCTGCATAACTCTTTTGTCTGCTTTGAGCCGTTAGTAATTTCTTTCTTATTAATTCAATTTGTTTGGAGGTCTGGTCAACAATTTCTGGACCAATCATTTGTCTCTCACATAACTCTGTCCAACGTAATGGGGACTACACTTTCTACCATACAGCGCTTCATATGGAGCCATCTAAATACTGGAATGATAACTGTTATTATATGCGAATTTTGCTAGTGGTAAGTATACATCCCAGTTTCCCTTCATTTCAAGCACATAAGCCCTTAGTATATCTTCTAATGTTTGAATTGTCCTCTCAGTTTGTCCATCAGTTTGTGGATGATATGCTGTACTGAATCTTAATTGAGTACCTAGGGCCTGTTGCAATAACTTCCAAAAATTCGATGTAAACCTTGGATCACGATCTGAAATAATACTACTGGGTACTCCATGAAGTCTCACTACCTCTTTAACATATAACTGTGCCAATTTATCCAGTGTATATGTTGATTTCATGGCTAGGAAATAGGCTGACTTTGTGAGCCTATCTACTATAACCCATATAACATCATATCCTAATGATCTTCTTGGTAACCCCATAATAAAGTCCATTGATATACTATCCCACTTCCATTCAGGGATATCTAAAGGCTGTAACATTCCTGCAGGCTTCTGATGTTCTATTTTAACTCTTTGTCATACTAAGCACTTAGACACATACTGGGTAATATCACTTTTCATCCCAGGCCACCAAAATAATTTTCTTAAATCATGATACATTTTTGTAATACCTGGGTGAATAGTGTATTTACTTTGATGTACCTCTGCCAGTATCTTTTCCTTTAACTATGCTATTGGAGGAACATATACTATCTTCTGAAACCTGATCAGACCATCATTTGTCTCATTGAATTCCTGCATTTCTCCCTGACTCATCTTTTCTTTAACTACTTGCACAAACTCATCATTCTGCTGGGCTTTCATTAAATCTTGTAAAAATTCATTACCAATTTTGGTCTCATGAAATTGGAGAAACAAGGACATATCTCTAAAATCTTCCAGCATTTTTCGTTTCATGGATCATCATATAGGCTACATGAACAATTTTTCTACTAAGTGCATCAGCCACTACATTAGCTTTCCCTGGATGGTACTTTATAGAATGATCATAATCTTTTAACAGTTCCATCCAGCGCCTCTGTCTTACATTCAATTCTTTTTTATCTTCTAAATATTTAAGGCTTTTGTGGTCATAGAACACTTCTACAGTCCCACCGTAGAAAAAATGCCTCTATATCTTTAGAGCATGAACAATAGCCGCAAGTTCTAAATCATGTGTAGGATAGTTTTCTTCATGCAGTTTTAACTGTCGAGAAGTGTATGCTACTACTCTACCATTCTGCATTAAAACACAACCCAATCCGTGCTTACTTGCATCTGTGTAAAGCACAAAAGGTTCCTTAGGATTAGGTATAGTTACTACAGGTAGGGTAGTTAACTTGCGCTTCAGTTCATTAAAACTATTTTCATAATTCATATCCCACACAAAAGGTATATTCTTTCTAGTAAGTTTTGTAAGCAGCAATGCAATTTGAGAAAAGTCCTGTATAAATCGTCTGTAATAACCTGCTAAACCAAGGAAACTTCTTATCTCAGTGACAGCCTTGGGTTGCTCCCACTTTAGGACTGTATCAACTTTACTTAGGTCTACTACGACCCCGTCCTTGGAAACAACATGCCCTAAGAACCGCACTTCTGTGAGCCAAAACTCACACTTGCTCAGTTTAGCATACAATTTCTTTTCCTTTAAAACAGACAAGACCATTCTCAAATGCATCTCGTGATCCTCTAAAGATTTGGAGTACACTAAAATATCATCAATGAAAACTACCACAAACTGATCTAAGTAGGGCCGGAAAATCCTGTTCATGTAGTCCATGAATATTGCTGGGGCATTTGTTAAACCAAATGGCATCACTAAAAATTCATAATGCCCATAACGAGTTCAAAAAGCAGTTTTGGGAATATCATCTACCTTAACCCGTAATTGATGATATCCAGATCTTAAATCGATTTTTGAAAACACAATGGCTCCTGCCAACTGATCTAGTAAATCATCAATTCTAGGTAAAGGATATTTGTTTTTAATAGTAACTTTGTTTAGTTCCCTATAGTCAATACATAATCGGAGGCTTCCATCTTTCTTTTTTACAAATAACACTGGAGCACCCCAAGGAGAAACACTCGGCCTGATGAAACCTTTTTCCAATAGCTCCTCTATCTGTTTCTTTAATTCTGTCAATTTAGGTGGTGCCATTCTGTATGGTGCCTTTGATATTGGACTTATTCCTGGCACAAGGTCTATAGAAAACTCTACCTCTCTTTCAGGTGGTAAGTCATTAAAATCCTTAGGAAACACTTCAGGAAAATCTCTTACTACTGGGATTTCTTCAATCCCTTCATCAACCTCAACATTTATTGAAAAGAAAACTAAATAGGCTTGACATCCTTTCTCCAAACATCTCTCAGATTGAGCGGTCAATATGAAATTGAGCTTAACCTCAGTATTTAGGACACTTTCTGGAGTAGGTAAGATCAAGGCTTTGTTTTTACAATCAAGGAGAATGTTATTTATGGAAAGCCAGTTCATGCCTATTATGACATCTATATCTGGAAATGGCATGCATATGAGATCTAGTGTGGTACAATAATGTTCATATTGGACAATGCAGTTTAGGCAGACATGGGATGTAATAGCATGGTTACCCGTGGGTATGGACACATAAAGATCATAAGGTAGCTCAGTAACATGCAGACGCAATCCTTTGGCACATTTATAAGAAATGAATGAATGACTAGCACTTGAATCAAACAAGGCATATACAAGATAATCATTAACTTTAATCATACCTTCTATAAGATCAGGTGACTGTTGAGCCCCATGCTGCGTAAGAGCAAAGACCCTTCCTTGTGCCTGGGGTCTGATACGAGCCAAATCCACTCTGCAATCTCTAGCATAGTGTCCAGCCTTGCCATATCGATAACATACATTTTGCCCGGCTAGACATGGTCTACCGCCATGAGCTTTACCATACGATCACAGACTAAAGATTCCCTAGGTTCTCTTTGTATGTCTCTTTGCATTGTTCATCCTCCTCCTCTTCTACCACCTCTTTTACCCCTTCTATTGAAATTGTTCCAAGGCTTCTTTCTCTTTTTACTTGGTTCACCTTCTTCAATTGTAGTCTTTCTTGTACTAGCTGGAGCAGTGGACATAAAACCCTTATGATTCACACTTCCTTCAGCGATCCTGCTGACCTCAACCAATGTATTAAACTCTCGAATTCTCATAGGAGCTACTTTTTCTCTTATGGCTGATTTCAAGCCTCTTTCTAGCTTTTCGGTCTTCCACCGTTCATCATCATGTTGCTGCAAATATGTGGAATATCTAGACAATTGAATGAAAGTAGCCACATATTTATCTACTGATTGATCCTCAACTTGTTTGAGCGTAATGAATTCGGCTTCTTTTTCATCTCTGATTGACCTTGGGAAATACTTATCTTAGAAATATTCAAGAAATATCTCTCATGTCAATGGTATATTTCGAGCCTGTAGAATCAATTCAGTGGTACGCCACCATCTGTCCGCTTCTTTTTCCAGCATATACGTGGCTAATAATGCTTTCATCTCAGTAGCATAATCCATCAGCCTAAATATTTTCTCCAAGCTCAGTATCCAGTCCTCTGTAGCTTGTACATCAAATTTTCCTTAAAATGATAGAGGACAATGCTTTCTGAATTGTGCTATTATATTTTGTTAGTGAGAAAAATCAGCCGCTGCACATGCTGTTGGATTCACTGGCATTGCTTGAGGCTCAGGTTGTGGCTGTGGCCTTGGAGGCGGTTCTTGTACTCTTGCCTCCTATGGCTGTCTCTGATTTGCTATGGTTCTTTGCAAATTCTCAAATAATCGTTGTTGTTGATCCAAACGATCCATTATAACCTGTAAGGGATCAACCTGTTGTACACTCTCTTATTGAGGAGTGATCTCTCAACTTTGTCTTCTAGTGCGAGCCATTCTTATCTATAAAATAATTGAAATTATGAACATGTAGCAATGTTTCTGAGAGAACATATTTATATAAACATATCATTTTATTCACATATCAAAACTTTGTACATGCTGTATTCAAAGTCATTCATACATCAGTCATATTCTTTTCACTATGCTATATGTTCCGTCATATACATCATGCTATCTATGACTGCCTATACATATATACATGTCAATAGTTAAATACTCTACATCAAGCCAAAGAAGAACTAGGACTATCATGGACATGAGCTGACATTGAATCCTCTTGCGGGTCCTCTTCCGGATCCTCCTCAGACTCATCTTCTGAATCCTTAGCCAATACTTGTTCTTGCACTGGTTGTTGAACCTGATCCATGGAATGCGGTTGTGATCCTGTCGGGTCTGTCTTAGTCCTCTTCGTGTCAGCTAGCTCTAGTCTTAACCTTTCATGATGAATCAACTCTTTGACACAAGCATGTAGATTTTTAGGACAATACCGTCTAAGTTCCTCTTTTACTATCAACCAGTAATCCTCATCCTTTGGTAATATAGTAAGTACTGCGTCTATCCATGCAGTATCAAGGAACTGTCGATCCTGTGTCTCCATATGATCATATGAATCTCTTACTGAATCCAAGAAAGTCAGAATAGGGGATTCCCAGAAAACTTGATGACTCTCAAGATATATCTTAGTAACTATGTCTACTACCTTGAATAACTCACTACTTGAGTTGGTAGGTCTTTGGGAGGAGTCTAGCATATCATAACATTCTGAGACTGGCCTTTTCCCTTTGCCCTTATCTTTCTTGTTCTCACTTTCCTCTTTCTCTTTCTTTTTCTTCTTCAAATTGGCCTCAATATAATACATTCTGATGCAATGTGTTAGGCTTTCAAACTCTCTGCCTTCTAGCTTAGCCTTAATCTCTGCCCAAAACTCATTATCAGGTATCTCTCTAAGCATAGTATCAATCCATAGTTGTTCAGGATACCTGTTCCCCTGTCTTTCTAAATCATATTGGACTTGAGACAATCTAGTCATAAAGGATAGAACTCTATCAGGACCCTCTGAGTAAACCCTGTATGCCCTGGAGAACTTCCTCACAATCCTATAGACTATCATCTCTATATCCGGTGGTCTATTGTCAGGGGTGTTATCTGGATCCTCCAAAGAAGCTAACTCCCAATCTACATCCTCATAAACCTCTACTCCCAGCACGTGAGGAGGCTCCTCCACAGGCACCTCATAATCTTCATTATGTATGGGGTCTACAACTATTGGCTGTTCCAAAGGTATTTCATTAGAGCTAGTACTTTCGTCTCTCAGAGGTCCTGATGGTCCGAGATGTGGCTTAGATTGATAGTCAATCCCTGAGTTGTTTGTGGATTCAGACATCTGCAAAGCCACAATAACAACTAGTTAATAGACTAACTTAAAAGGAAATAATAAATAAATAGCACATTTATTTATTATAATTTCCTTTCCAACTATACTAATCTAGAGCCAGAACCTTATGCTCTGATACCAAAAATGTAACACCTCATACTTACACTCATTTCCCATGTATTAAACAATATTTAAGTCCATTATTACTTGATTACATAAAACAACTTAAATCAATTTATTTCATTTCGGGTACCATTCCCTTGGTTAACTTCTTTTTACTCGGTAAACTTTGAAAATTTATAACTAAATCAATAAAAATCATATTGATATGGTTCAAGTCTCTAAATATAGCTTAAAAGATTCTATACATGGGAAATATGTTGAACATGGAAGTTACTTGGCAAACTTATACAGTAAGTTCGTTTTATATGCACTGTAGCAATGGTCATTTTTGAAAATTTCTGATTCTGACCATAATTTTGAAAAATCATCATCAATCATACACAACTCCAAATTAAGTGATCTTTGCGTCTATTGAAAGCTACACATATCTAGTTTTCATACATGTAAAACACTCATATATTGAACATATCGAGGTATGTATAGTACTTTGAATTCCCAACCATGTTCAGAAAAGTCTCTTGCATTCTCCCAACTTTCCAAAATACACACTCATATATACATAAATAGCCATAACTTGCCTTTATCTTATATGATACTCCATAAGAACTTAGAGGAACATATTAACATGGAAGCATAGCATGATCATATCCCATAAGGTTTTACATAACCTCTCATATAGTAGTATCAATCTAAGTATCATTATCTTGAATATTACTTTGCTTCTCCTTGCCTTACCTTTCTTAGGTAATCTTGCCATAACTTGAACCTAAAATTGGTTAGACATTTGGAAAGGGGTGAGATTCAAAGAATCTCAATAGCAACTACCATCATGCACACATATCATCATACATATTGTAAGTATTCATCTAAAAGTACATCAAGCATACAATCAAATCATTTTGACATAACCATTTTACAAAAATTTGGGCAGCACTTCCCCTTGTATTTGGACATATCCAGGGTCACATTACCCTTCAAACAATCCAACTAACAATGCCAAATCATCACAAAACAACATTCCAAACATTAAACATATCATTCAAAGCAAGCAACATCAATGACAATACATAAGCATAGATAGGTAAGTTAACTACCTTTGAGCTTTCCAATAGTCTCCAAACTTTGCAAACCCTTTCCTTAATCTTTTCACACTCCTTTGGATCCTATAGCATCATAAAATAATGCCATTAACCACTAATTATCCAATCTTATTTACAAAGTGCTCACTTGAACTAAAATTTGTACTTTGTTACCTATCATGCATTCCTCGTACAACATACTTGTTCTAACCTATTTTGGACCCAAGGAATCCATTTTTGAGGTCAAAAAGTTGAAATTCCCTTCCTATAATGAACCCTAATTGGGTAGAAAATTATCATAAATTATAGAAAAATAACTAACAGATTAATTTATAATCCAATGACATATTCTTGCACCTTATGACCTATATAACCCTTTTCATGGCTTAGTTTTTCCATACCTTCATTTTCTCTCTCTACTCTCTCTCTAGGTAGAAACTTTCAGCAAGAAAATAGAGGGAAAATAACCATTGAAATCCCTCAAAATTGCTAGGAAACACAAGAAAAGGGTTGTAAGATAATACCTTGAAGTTTTGGGACAAATCTTGTGATTTTCTCTTCACCCTTTTGCTCTCTCTCTATCACGCCTTCCTAGCTTCCTTCTCCACTGAACCAGTGTCTTTTTCGTGAGGAAGATGAAATGGTATGTTTTAAAATGATAATTATGTAATATAATCACTTAATTGATTATTATATCTATTTTCATTTACTTTTCTTTTAAGAAGCTTTTTGAAAAATTTCACATGTGTCCATAAGATGATTCAGACGTGGCTCACCTTACTTTTTAGCCAAAAATTGCTTCAATAATTTTTATGGACCAAAATACCTTTTACCGATTATATTTACCCGTATCGATTGGGTATTTTTACCAAAATTGTCATTAAATTGGTACAGGATTATCCAACCATTACTTTTGCTCTAAAATCATTATCTAGACCCAAAATATATTTTAGCAAGGTCCAATCATTGTCCTTGGATCAATACTGCCTTTTCTCTGCAATCTAAACTGACTTTTATCGGGTAAAATATTAATATTAAATCCTAATCACCCAATAAATATGATTTTGACCTTAATAAATTCCATACTATATTTCATTAGATCTAACTCATTGAGAGCTTCATTTAACTATAATTTTTCATATTTACAAAAATGCCCTTAATCGGGTCTAATTTATAATTTTTAAAACTTTCAGGTTATCAGGTGTAATTTGCTCCAAAATTCATAAACTTTTCTTCCACCTCTCCCCGTCCACCGAATTAAATTTTTTATTATTATATATATATATTTTTCCTTTCTTTTTCTTCTTTTTTTTTCTTTTTTTTTCTTCCAGGGGCAAAATCGTCATTTTTTCATTTTTCCTTTCAATTGAGATAATTAACCTCTTTGTCCTATTTCATGCCACATGATGTACACCCATTTTGTAAATTCTTTATAGATTTCAAAATATTGAGTTTTAAATATTCATAAAAATTTCATGATGTTATATCTGAGAATTGTCCTAACTTTATTGAAAGAAAAGAGCCTAAGTGCTAAGCTTAGTAAATGTGAATTCTAGCTCACTGAGGCATGGTTTTTGGGCTATGTTATCTCTAAGGATGAGGTTGCAGTAGACCCAAGCAAAGTAGATGTTGTCTTGAAGTAGAAGAGGCCTAAAACTATCACAGAAATTAGAAGTTTTCTGGGTTTGGCAGGCTATTATAGAAGGTTTATTAAGAACTTTTCCCAAATTATGTTGCTGCTTGCAAGATTAATAAGGAAAGAAAAATCTTTTGTGTGGGATAGAGATTGCGAAAAGAGTTTTCATGAACTAAAACTTAGGTTAACCTCTTTTTCTATATTAAACCTACCTGATCCCCAAAAACCATATGTGGTTTATTCAGATGCTAGCAAGCATGGATTGGGTTGTATATTGATGCAAAATGGAAGAATGGTAGTCTATGCTTCTCATCAGTTAAAACCGCATGAAGAAAACTATCATACGCATGATTTAGAACTTGAGGCTATAGAGCACGCTCTGAAGATATAGAGACATTATCTCTATGGTGTTACCACTAATATATTTTGTAACCACAAGAGCCTCAGGTATTTAGAGGATCAAAAAGAACTAATAGTGAGGCAAAAAAGATGGATGGAGTAGTTAAAAGATTATGAGCATTCAATAAAGTACCATCCAGGAAAAACAAATTTTGTGGCAGATACTTTGAGTAGAAAAGCCGTCCATGTAGCTTATATAATGATTGTTGAAATCAAATTAATAGAAGATTTTAGGGATTTGAGTTTATCTCTAGGGTTGCATGAGACTAGAATCGACAACAAATTTTATGAAGAATTAAAATAGGCCCAACGACCAAATAAGTTCATGTAAGTAATCAAGGGAAAGATGAAACAAGGAGAAATGAAAGAATTCAATGTAACTAACAATGGTCTGATAAGACTCCAGAAACAAGTATATATCCCTCCAGTGGCAGAATTGAGAGAGAATTTTAGCTGAAGCACATCAAAGTAAGTACATGATTCATCCAAGTATGATGAAAATGTATCATAATTTGAAAAAGTTGTTTTGGTGACCTGGTATGAAGAGTGATGTTACTCAATATGTGGCTAAATGCCTAATTTGCCAAAAAGTGAAAACTGAGCACCATAAGTCATCAAGTATGTTATAGCCTCTAGAAATCCCTAAGTGGGAATAGGATAGTATTGCAATGGATTTTGTGATGGGGTTACCAAGGACATCTTCTAGATATAACATCATTTGGGTGATTGTTGACAGGTTGACAAAGTCAGCGCATTTTCTGGCAATGAACTCGACATATAAGCTAGATAAGCTAGCACAATTATATGTTAAAGAGATTATAAGACTACATGGTGTGCCAAACAACATAGTTTCCGATAGAGATTTGAGATTCACGAGCATAAAAAATTTGCGTGAGGAAGAAAGTACAACATTCTTGGAGAAAATTACACCTACTAAGCCAAAAATTTTAAAAATTATGAATTTACCTAGAGTTTGGGGTAATTTTATAAATATACAAAATTACTGACAAAACCAAACTTTCGATGAGATGAGTCCAATGGTATATGGCACTGAGGATTAATAATTAAGGATAATGAAATAATCAGTGTCGAAAGTAAAAAAGTAATTTTATATCAATAAAGATGCTTTTTGATTTGTAAAAGCTAAAAAGGTAAAAATAAAAGTAAATGGACACCATCAAAAGAGCTTTTTAGAGATAGGATAATAAAGTAATTCCAGATATAAGTTTACTTTATTCATGTATCAATAAAGTGAATTTACACTACAAAAAGTAACTTTACCGGTCCAAGTATAAAGTAACCAATATAGGATATTACTAGACTGGAAAAATTATGTAATATCTTGGAGATAATACACCACTAAAATAGCACAACATGGCAACCCATATGCTGAATTTGAGAAGTCTTAATGATTAAGACAACTTAAAAGCTAATTTTGATTAACTTTAATCAAGGTAATTAGCAAAAAGTAAGCTTGATTAAGTTGGCTATATATACCCCTTCACTCCCCTTCATTTTGTGAGTCCAAGGCAAGGAAAAGGGAGAGAAAACCCTACCCAAGTTGTGAGAGAATGAGCAGCCAACTTTAAGAGCAAAGAAAATAGGAAGAAATTCAAGGAAAATCTGTAAGTGCCTAGCTTGACTCTCTAAGTGTATTGCTATGCTTTCATGCTTGTATGACCTAGTTTTCATGAAGTTCTTTCCTTCCTCAACCTCTGTAAATTTCATTCAAGACATGGTTTTGGCAAGGAATGATGTTTTAAAACCATAAAAGCATGAGAAAATATGAGGTTTTGTAAAACAAAGCAAGTTTTTGAAGCAAGTTGGGGAAAATCCAATTTTCTTCCTAGGAGCATAATTTTGGTCAGTGTAGAAGATCATGTTATAGTGGGAATTTCATTGTTTTGATGCCAAAAATGGATTCCCTTTGGCCAAAAACCTTGAAGACAAGTATATGCTTCAAAATAGAACTTAAGATAAGTAAAATGAGTTCTTTTTGGTTTTGTGAGAACTTTATGTTCAATACTATGACACCAATGGCTTGATCCATTGTTTATTGGTGTTTTGGGACTTGAAGAAGCCTATGGAAGCTAGTGAACCATTAGTTTCAAGAGGAAAGCTAAGAGGGATCACTAAAGATAGTAAAGTCCATTTATTGCTTTATGTTATTTCACTATGTTCATATGATATTTATGTGATATAAATGAGATGCCACATTGTATATTGTGCTTTCTTTGACTAGTTTGGCTATAATATGAAGGGTTTCAATCCCTAGGATGTCCATTTTCTAAGCCATTATACTGCTAAATTTTTTATGAACAATGTGGTACTTTGATGATCAAATGTGATTTAATGTAATCTATTTTATGAAATAAATGTCATAATGTATTGATGTGACTTGCTACTGAGATTGCCTCCAATCTCATCCCCTCAAGTATCCCAAGTTTTAGGTTCAAAGAATGGCAAGACCCACAAGAAGGCAAAGGGCAAGGAGAAGATGTTTGATGATTAATAATGTTATTACCTTTGCTATTTGTGTTTAAGTGATTTTATGTAAAATCATATATGAATTTGTAAAATGGTGCCTTGTGGCCATTATGATATTTTAGGTCTCTTTTGATGATGAGAACATGGCATGACCAAGTTTAAAAAATGTATGGAATGTATATAAGTATTTTTCAAAGTATAGTAGAATCTGACCATTTTGCTCACCTTTCAGTTTCATGGTTACTGTTCATTTGAAATATGAAATAACATATAAGTGTTATATATTTTCAAAAACTAGACAGATAGGGGTTTTTAACAAGCAAAAGATCATGATAATTGGATATTTGTACTAATTGTTATGATTTTTTGAATTTAGGCCAAAAATGCCTGACACATATTTTTGACCATATGAACATTAGAATTTTGAGTAGCAAATTGTGCGAATTGATGTGGTCAAATGCAAGTTTTATATTTTTTTTCCTTGTAGAGCATGTTTCTAGCTTCATATAAACGCTTGAATCATATTGATATGATTTTTATGAAATTAATTATGATTTTTTAAAGTTCATTCGGAAAACTTTGGAACAAAATGAACAGTAACTTCGTTTTTTCTATTTTATCCAATTTGGTTCCTATGATGATTCAAGCCTCTAATATGAATCAATTGGACTTTAAATATGCTAGAATGCATGGAAAAATGTATCTTAAAGTAAGGTGTTATGGTGTGCAAGGCCTTATATGCAATTTAGTGGATCAGTATACCATATGATATTCAACAACATCGTCTCTCAACTAGAACATGCTCAACCCTGCATAACAGCTAGTGACAAAGTCAATATGTCATGCTACCATGTTATCTTTATCTATTCATCATCATGCCTAGTAGTAAATGATCATACAAAACATAAGTGTGGGATACACAATAAACCTCATCACATGCTTACTAATCACAAATTTCCAACTTGTACCTATATACTTAGCCATTACCATTTATCACTTGCCATAATAAAGAGAAGTAATAGAGACTTGCTAGCCATGCCAAACATACATATCATGATATGAAAAGTTTTAAAGCACATATAGTAAATAAAAGTTACTCTCCAATTACCTCAAGTTGCTTGAACTCACAAAGCACCTTGATAGGCTGTCGGAACACCAACTATACACACAAGAAAGATGTAATCCAAAATCAATATATGAATTTCCAAACATGAAATAAGGCCAAAACAAGCATCAAAATCCAATAAGACCATCCCCAAACATCAAAGCCACTTCATACCTACAAGACCCAATTTCTTCATACATCAAGATAGCTACTTACCAATTAATTTGTTGCTTCCAAACAACTTCTTGGAGTGTAAAGACTTCAATCAAGTAAGCTCATACCTTACACAACCAATTTACACACAAGTCAAGTGGTTACATAGCCTCTAATTGGACATAACTTAGGGTTCCAAGCTTATACTCAACAAAATTACAAAACTAATACTACACCCACTCTTCATTAACCTTAACTTAGCTTCCTAAAACATAAAACAACTCAAAAAGTTTGGGCACCATGGAAACCCCAAAGGAAGTTACTAGGATTTGAGAAACCACTAGCTTAAACACCTAAAAGCTTCTACCCAAAGCTTATAAACACATTTTAACACTTTGCTAAAGCATTTAAACTCATATAATAACTAAAAATCTCAACAAACTCATATCTCAAGCTATACCCATGAGTTACCTCTTCAAAACTTAAGAAAAGAGGAGAGGAAGGTGTAAAATCCACATTACCTTCAAGACTAGAGCCTCCCAACACACCAAAACCTTACCCTCAAGCTCAAGAAGTAAAACCCTAGTGGAGGCACTCCCAAAGATCCCAAAATAACACTTTTTTAGAGGGAGCTCGAATGTATAATGTAAAATCTTAGGCTAGAAAGCCTTAAAACTAGGACTAAAGGATCTCAACACCCCCATAGACTTAGAAAAACAACGCATTTTAAGTAAGACTAAACAAGTGGAAAACTTGGTCTAGCGCCATGACTAGCTTAGTTGGTTCCTTGGTGATTAATGTCTTTGTCAATGAAAGTAGTTTGCCGTCATTTTTGGCCAACTTCTAATGCGTATAACTTCTCGCTCTGACCTCTAATCGATGTAATTTTGAAGACCACAAGACACACTCAATCCTCTCTAACTTCAGGCACAATCCTTACTCCAAAATTCCCCCGTATAGAGATTTTAGATGTTCAAGACCCAATGGTCAGTTTTTGGTGAAAACCAACCACTAACAATTTAAAATACCATACCAAAATCCATTTGGCTACCAAACCTCTTATAGCAAGTTACAAATGATATAGAGACATAATCCAAGTAGGTTGCACCCTAAAGAAACATCTCCTTTGGATTTTGACCCCCTAAACCCAACCAAACGCATAAGTTACATATAAATATCTCCCAAAACTCACCAAAATCTTAAACCAACCATGAAAACTCCTCCTAATTCACAAATCACATAAGGATCAACTCATACCATATCCCAAAGCATGATATTTTCATAATGCTAAACTAGCAACCAACCAACATAGTAGCTGCTAGAGCTCATATACTTCTCAAAGTAGCTACTAGAGCTTATCAAACCATCTATTTTGATAATTAGTTAGATTTAAGAGTATCAGCCTCAAATGGTAACATGCATACCAAAATACTAAAGAAAACAATCAAAGACAAACAAAAAGAGTTACATGGCATCAATAGTGTCTTTATACTTGGCACAATACCACATATACTAAATATATGTCCTCCAAACTATACCAATGCAAAATAGCCAACTACTCATATATCCCCAAAAGCCACTAAAGAAGCACTAAGCCTCCTTAATATTGTCCATGCTAGAGCTAAAACCTTCACCTGAAATATTAACCACAAAAGGGGAGTGAGACAGTGTCCCAGTAACTAAGAGCTGACTCACACAAACATAAAGCTACAAAATATAATTTCACATGCATGCACAACGATATGGATATATGAAATGATAGGATGCTCTTGATATACAAGTACCCACAACAATCAGGGCTAAAACCATGGGCTAATTACTATCACAAGATATCCTCAACAAGTAGCCTCCTTCTAACAACCAACAAAGTTTGATTTTGGGGTAAACACTAAGCTCTCCTCTAACTAGTCGTGTCCTGGCCATAGGCCATTACACTAATAGTTGGACCATGGTTTTCCTTCCCTTGGACCACTCAAATTGGTTGTGACTTAGAGAAGGTGCATCCCTAATCCATAACTACTTGTACCTCCTGACTAAAGGATAGTAATTTAGTGACAGGGATATTACAAGCCTTACCATTTGTGCATAAGGCTTTGTGTGCAATTTAATGGATCAGCATACCATGTGGTATTCCAACGGCACCATAACCCAACCAATATATGCTCAACCATGCATAACCATCAGTGATAATGCTATCATGCTATGCCAACATGTCTTCTCATGCCATATTCCATCATGTTAGCATAATAACAACAATCCAGTATCTTATAAGGATGCTCAATATCATAATTCAAATACTATCACAAGTGAATACATATATTCATACAAATAGTTTCTTGTTTCCATTTACTAATCATATACTTAAGATATAAAGGGTAAAAGACTTACTAGCCATGCCAACATGCATATCATGATACAAAAAGTTTCAAGCATACAAAAATAGAAAGAGTTTCACCCCGGTTACCTCAAATTGCCTGTACACACACTTGAGCCCACGGTAAGCCCTCGAATCACTAACTACATACATAAAAGAAATACATACCAAATCAAAATATGACTCCTAGGCATGATTTTGGATCCAACAAACACAAAAATTCCCATAAGACTATCTATCCACAAAAACCACATAGAGCCTTCAAGACTCAAAGTTCATCACATAACCAATTAGCCATTTACCCCGAATCCGTCACTTCCAAAAGCCTTCCTAAAGTGTATAAACTTCAATTAAGTAAACTTATACCCTAGACAATCAAAGAACAAAAAAAAATCAAGTGGTGACAAAATTTTCAGTTGACCCCGAACTTTAACAAGTCACCTTCCTAGCTTCTAACCAAGCATCCAATATAACACCCACTCATCAATAGACCCAAATCAACTCCAAAAACAACCATGAACCTAAACAATTCAGATATCATAGAGATTCCTAATGTTAGAGACTAGTGTTTGAGGAATACACAAATTAATCACCCAAAAATAGTTACCTCGAGCTTATAAACACCAAACAACACCTTATTAAGACATTTTAACATAAATTAATCAGTGGAAAAACACCATACATTGATGATTCAAGCTTTCCATAGTCAAAACACTTCGATTCCTAGCCTAGAACCTTGAACCCTAGCAAACATTGTAACATCTTATAATTTAATGTCTTTCCCATGTAAACTACTTAGTTTTAAAGCATTTAAAAGCACCTTAAGAACTTGAACCAATCAAAAACTTGCATGGTTAAAAATATTTTCACAGACTTAATAGTAAATTGTGCAGAAAATTTGCAAAAATCATAATTAAATGCAAACAAATCATTTCGTAGTGGTCCAATCTTAAAAATTTTTGCACATCTTGAACTTCATGAGAAAAATATTAAACTAGAAAGATATCTCTCATGTTTTTATAATTTGTTCTTTAAATTTTAGTGTTTATTTTCTGCTTGCAATTTCTATCCAAATCCTGAACCATAACTTTGAAGATTCATATCTCATAAAATACAAAGTCCATTTGTTCATTCTTAGCATCATTAGAAAGCTCTATGTGTCTATTTTCTAACCATATACACCATGTATATTATTATATGCCCACTGATCATAGTACTAACACAATCCTTCAGGAGTCAGAATTATCTTTCACTAGAACAGTTTTGAGAAAACATGCATATCTTCTATTGTATAATTCTAAATACATGCAAACCAAAGCCATATTATTCATGAGACATAGCTCTAATAATTTATATAGACATTTGAATTTTTTGAAACATATTTGAGTTTATACAATAATTCTAAAATAGACAATATAAACAATCAAAATAGTTTCCAGCATATCATTCTTCTTCTTCAATCATCTTAGCCATATGCTTTCCCTTGGCATTACTTGGCCCTATCATTTGGGAAACTATTAGGGTAAGATTGGGAAATCTCAGTAGTCAACTTGCATATGCCAATACATTATCACAATACATTTAAACATTGGAAAACATTGTATACTTTTATAAAGCATATAAAACATCCATGTGTCTAACATAAAACAAGATATCCTGGGCATAGCACTCATCATAAAAATAGTCAACCAATGACACAAACAATCATGGCAACAATATGACAATGTTTTCATAACAATTAACATGTAAAACATCATTAAGTGATAACATAAAAATAATGGCAAGAGACTACTTTGGTGCTTTAACTTCTTTAAGTTCAACCTTGCTTTTTACTAGCTTTAGCTTGCTTCTTCAACTCATTTAAAGCCTAACAACATCAATAAACCTTACTAAATTACTTGCTAACATCATTTGAGTTCCTATATGCATAGTGGATCCTAAACTTTGACATTATGCAAATGACTTTTAACCTTGAATCTCTTGATCTTTATTGACTATTTTGCATACTAGGAACTCAATGGAGGCATTAGTTTTATCAAAATCCAACCCTAAGGTACACTTCCCTCCTTAGCCAAGACATATACTTGAGGGACTCAAAGTTGGAAGCTTCAATCTTAATCCCCTTGGTCATGCATTCTAAGTATTATGCAACATCATAAACTCGTTACAATCATTGTCCTAAATGAAACAGAAACCCTAGCCTATCTTTCTTACTTTGGCTGAGACTAGGAGACCCTAGGAGAAGGAGGAAAATACTTCAAAACCATAACCAATGTCATGCTAAATAGAAGAGGAAAGAAACTAGAAGAGAATGGAGAGGATAACTCTTACCTTTGGAGCTTTCTTCCTTGCCTTCCTTCTCCTCTTCTTCCTCACCTTCTTTCTCTCTTCTCTTTCTCACTCTCTCAGCCTTCTTTCCCTTTCTACCTCAAGCCCTCTCTCCCTTTCTCTTTATCCTTGTCTCCTCTTTGGAGAAAATGAGCAAATGGCAAGGAGGACTCATGGGTATTTATAGAAAAAGTGGAGTAATTTTGGCCCTTAAATTCAATCTTGACCTAATGGCTCCAAATTATTCTCCAATTATTTATATAAATTTACCATTTTTCCCATAGATATTTTGGTCTTTGTGAGAGGGGATGGGAAGGGTATTTTTGCCCACTAATTCCCTCCAATTTTCTGTCATAATGAAAGATAAGAGAAAATTACTACTTTGCCATTTTACAGATCCAATTGGCTCTAGTTTGTGTTCTTTTTTCTAGGTTTTCTATAATATTCTGTATTCTTTTTATGTACTTTAACTTTGGACCCCACAATGTAACATCCTCGATTTTTCTAATGTTATACATGAAAATGTGATTATAAAAGCATGATTGAAAAAGATATAGCAAGATGATCATTTTTTGTGTTTGGTCATTAAATGGGATTAATTTGCCTTGAGGTCACATAAGGAATTAAGTTTGGTCCGTAATTGGAATAAATTACAAATTTGGTCCTTAATTGGAATTCATTTCGAAAACTGTAAAAAAAAAATGATATACCTGTTAAAATGGACCTCTTAACATGTTGGACTATTTGAATAATGTATTGAACCCCCAAAGAATCAATTTGAACCAATACAAACTGCAGAATGCAGCAGAATTAAACACTACATTGAAAAAATATTGTAGGCCCAAAAAATACAAAAAACGAAAAAAGAAAAGTATGTGGGCCTCAGCATAAATACAGTTTTGGATAGTTAATTAAATTAAATATAGGTCCCAAACCAGTGTATTCCTGTATGCATAAAGAAATAAATAATATTAGAAAAAACTGTAAAGTACCTTTAATTATCCAAGTATAAAGTAACCAATACATGATACATCTAGACCAGGAAAAATATGCACTATAAAGAACAGTCCTCCTCTTATTGGCCAAAAATAGAGCACATGTTTTGGAGGATTATTTTATTAAATATAATGTTATGTGTAACGTCCGGCCGCTTCTTTAGGATTGATGATTGTCCCTACAAACCAACACAAGACCTTTCGGTGTGCTTTGTCCTCACTCACACACCTCCTTCCCAGAAGGTCACTCATCTAAGAATTGCTCCAAGTCAAGTACACTTAACTGAGAAGCTCTTAAGGGATAGGCTACCGAAAAGGTAGATGCACCTTGTTGGTATAGGTAGTACCTATCAATTCCTTTAAGCTATCCTTAACCATATAGTCTCATACCTATATAGTCTCTGGATCCCTCTCTCCAGTATGCATTCGATTCATTCATATACCCCTACCGCGTAGAAGCCTACCAGGAGTCGCTCCTTATCCTTGGCTCATCACTTTATCTCACACCCCTTTTTCGTGCACCAGTAATCACTCCCCGCCCTCATCAACGGCCAGATGTCACATGCCCACCAGCTTCTGTGTGGTTCATCCTTGAACCATACCGTACTGAAAGAGGCCGGGCTCTGATAGCAACTATAATGTCTGGCCACTTCTTTGGGATTAACGTCTATTTTCCCTGACTCCAGATGTTCCTTCATGAGCAATCTGCAGAGTATCCCACATTCCTTTTACAGTGGTGCATTGCGAGACTCTGTAGAATTCATCTTGATTCAGGACGCTGACTAAACAGTGTTTTGCTTTGAAATTCAGTAGGACTCTCCTTCTGTCCTCATCATTCCATTCTGCTTCCAGCTTCTCTTTGTGTCCTCCACCTTCAGTTAGAGCCATTGGAATGAAATCCCCTTTTTCAATGACTGACCAGATGTCAAGATCAATTGATTGGAGGTAGATCTGCATTCTCATCTTCCAGTACCCATAATGCTCTCCACTGAAGCCTTGTGGTCTGTTAGTATTGTTCCCTTCAGGGAGTATATTCTCTCCAAAGCCAGCCATCTTAATTCCCGGACTGTGAGTTCCTTTGTATGGGAATCCGGGCTCTGATACCACTTGTTAGCAAGGCTGACTTCCCAAGAGGGGGGTGAATTGGGAAGTTTGAAATTTTTCTGCACAAAGTGAAGTAAATGAAAATATCACAGTATAATGAAAACAATGCGTAAAACAGAGCAAGGTGAAAAATAAAAGTAAGGAGAAAAGAAGTCAGTGATTTATCCTGGTTCGGTCTATTCACTTGACCTACATCCAGTCCCCAAGACACCTCTTGAGATTTATCCACTATACAGCAAGAATTTCAGTGGGCTTCTTGCTAAGGCCACAGTACATGGGTTTGCTCTGTTTCTGAGCTCTCTCAAACTCTTCAAGCACTTTCACTATGTGCTTCCCAATCCCCTTGTGAATACCCCTCACAAGTAAACCTATCTTCCAGATGAAGAATAGATTGATTACAATGAAGTAACTCTCTTGTAAAGAGTGGATGTGAAAGTTTAAGTACAAGTTTTGAAGTTAAGAGGGTAAAAGCTTTTGAGAAAAAGATTCAGCAGAAATTCGGTATATACAAGTTTTATTTTGTTACCCACAACTTCAAATGATGTTGTATTTATAGATTTAGGTCTCAAATATCCGTTAGAGACTAAATCTATCCGTTGGAGAAGTTATTCAACGGTTACTCTGAAAAACTATCCGTTTACCAACCGCATTTAATGTTTCTGACATACTGAAATTCGAATTTTGGTTGGCCAACAGACGAATTTTGAAGGAACCGAAGATTAAAGCTTCCAACGTTACAGCACGAAGTTTGTCTGTTCATGAAGTGAAATTCGAATTTTGAAACTTACAAAACATTTTCACAATGTGACATACGAATTTTCAAGAAGAAAGTTTTCGGTTAAGTATGAACAGTGTTTTCAATTTTCTACAGTGCCTTCGAAATTCGAATTTTGGATCCCCAAAATTCGTCTGTCCATTGAACGTTTAAAGAGACACAGTAGATAACTTTCTTCGAAATTCGAATTTTGGAAAGGCGAAATTCGTCTGTCAGAGAAACTCTTTTCAGACTCATTTCATCATTCGAATGTTGCAAGTTCTTATCATTCGTATGTCAATGTTTCATTTCAATAGACTCAAGAACTTAGCTTCTGAAATTCGAATTTCAATGCTCAAAGTTTAACATAGTTTCAGACGAATTTCTTCAATTTTCTCAAGTTTTGTTTTGTTTGAAATTCGAATTTGAAAACCCAAAGTTCGTCTGTTGTAAAGAAGCATCTTTCAGACTTATATGAAAATTTGAATGTTGGAACTTCAAAATTCGTCTGTCAGAGAGCATTTATCAAACTTAATTTCATTTTGATTTCATATGCACTTTATCATAGTTTCAGACGAATTTCTTTGATTTTCACAAACTTCATTTTACTTGAAATTCGAATTTTGAAAGTGTGAAGTTCGTCTGTTACAAAAGGCCTCTTTTCAGACTAGATGAAAATTCGAATTTTGAACAACCAAAATTCGTCTGACAGAGAACAGTCTCTTCAAACTTATTCAGTTTTAGCTCGAAATTCGAATTTCCAAAGGCAAAATTCGAATTTCTAACTTGACAGTTCAGTTTAAACTCTCAACCTTCGTCTGTTTGTAGGTGTTTTTCAAATATTCAAAGATTTAACATAAAATCAAAGTTTGAAAACATCTTTTCTTCAAATCAAAATCTTTTACCCAATCATATCAAAAACTAAAGATCCTATAAGAGATCTAACAGCAAATACTCAGTAAATCTTCATTTGAAACAGCTTTGTTCTTCTTTGATATCTTCAATCCAAGCTCTTGAGTGTTGGTTTAAAATCATCAAAACTCTTGATTCAACAACTTGGACACAATTTTGAAGACTTACTTTGCTTATGTATACTCCCTCTTGGTCAACCTTAAAAAGGAGAAAAAGGGAGAGCGTGAGCTATAAATTTTCCTAAGGAAGAGAGGAGAAGGTGTGAGAAGAAGAAGGAGAAAGGAAGAAGAGAAAGCAAGGGTTCAAGAGGTAAATTTCTCCTTCCAACTTCTAGGGTTTTCTAGTTTAAGTTTTAGCTTGGATAACATAGTATGATTGAGTTTTCCTCCTCTGCTCCTAAGAGTATGATTTTAGCCAAGCATAGAAAATGAAAGTGGGAAGTGTTTTCATGCGGTGAACCTAGGAGAAAGTGTGAACTAGTGCAAGAAAGCATGATTTCACAAGTTTAAGTAAAGGTGTAATGAAATCTCCTTCTTTCCTTTCTAAGAGGTGTTTTCGGCCAAGACTAAAAGTAAAGAAGGAGTGGGAAATTCATGAATCTAATGATAAAAATGGATTTCTTGTAATATCCCAAATTGCATGAAGGATACAACAGTATGTATTAAGATATAGGAATGTGGCATGTGATGCATGAAAAGATGGAAAATGAAGTAAGACGATAATTTCACATGCATGGTCCTTAATTGGAATTAATTTCCTATATGATCCTTAGAAGGTATTATGTTTGATCCTTAGTTAGAATTAATTTTTCATGAGTTCCTCAATAGGAGTTAATTTCATAACTGAGCTGAAATTTTATGCAATATACTTGTTCAATCAAAACTCTTGACAACCTAAGTATAACAATATAAGTATTGGATAGCTAGAAGGTTGAGATTGAAAGGTAAACCGATTTGAAAGTACAACGAAAAGAATTATTGGTCCTTGGGGAAATTACAAGAAAGCACCCAAAAGAATAAGTATTTGCATATTTGACCCAGCTCAAGAGCAATTTCATAATTTCATAAAATTACTGTTAAAGCAAAGCTTATGACATGTCAGACCCAATGGTATATTGCATAGAGATTAACTGATTTAACGTAAAAAAAAGTTTAGATATGAGCGATAAAAAGTAACCGTATACAAAAAAAAAAAAGAGGTATTGTGGCCTCACAAAAGGCAGAAAAGTGAAAGGAAAAATATATGGATACGATGCAGATATATTTTGAAACAAGATAATTAAGAAAACATAGATGCAAATTTAGAATAATTTTGTATCTATAAAGTAACAAAATACTACAAAAGTAATTTTAACAGTACAGGTAAAAGTAATTGACATAGGATATATTTGAACCAAGAAAAATATGTAGTATTTGTCAAGATATTCTCTCCCTTGACATGGCACCAGCTACCATGTGACAAAATTGGAATATTTAAATGATTTTTATAAATACTTCTTCAAGAAGTATTTAGGAGTAACCATGCTAAAACTATTCAAGATTAGGCAATATGACCGTTAGTTAACTTGATATTTGACCCAGCTCAAGAGCAATTTCATAATTTTATAAAATTACTATCAAAGTAAAGCTTGTGACATGTCGGATCCAATGGTATATTACATAGAGATTAATTGATTTAATGTAAAAAAAAGTTTAGAGCTAAGCGGTAAAAAGTAACCATATACAAAAAAAAAAGAGATATTGTGGCCTCATGAAAGGTAGAAAAGTGAAAGGAAAAATATATGGACCCCACACAGATATATTTTCAGACAAGATAACTAAGAAAACATATATGCAAATTTAGAATAATTTTGTATCTATAAAGTAACAAAATACTACAAAAGTAATTTTAACAGCACAGGTAAAAGTAACCGACATAAGATATATCTGAACCAGGAAAAATATGCAATATTTGGCAAGATATTCTCTCCCTTAGATATGGCAGCAACTGCCATGTGACAAAATTGGAATATTTAAATGATTTTTATAAATAATTCTTCAAGAAGTATTTAAGAGTAACCATGCTAAAACTATTCATGATTTGGCAATATGACCATGGGTGATTAAGTAAGCAAACTTCTCTCTTTCCTCGTACATTGGATGACATTTTCAGCTGTCATTTGAGGGGAATCAATTATTCTATTAATTTTTAAACTACTTCGTAAAGAAGTAGCCAAGTTAACCAAATTTAGGAAAAGTAATCATAAGTAGTCAAAGTGGATAAAGTGAGTTAAATTCTCTCTTTCTTCTCATTTGGACGACACACTTGCTGCTGCAAACAAGAGAGAAAAGCTCCAAGAAAACCTAATAGAGAGAGAAAAAAGAGAAGAAAAAAAATAAGAGCAAGGTGGAAAGATTCAAGGCTCAAGTATTTGGTAAGTGTTTCTACCACAATAAACTTGTTATTTCAAGTGGTTTGAAAATGCTTCATGGAGTGTTTTTCTTCCTCTTCCCCTTTGTAATTTTTTACCAAGCCCTTAAGTGAGAGAGAAATGGATTTTCATGCACCAAAGTGAGAGGAAATCGCAAACTAGTCATTTAAAGCATGATTCTATAAGTTATTTGAAGTATTTTCGAAGGAAATATTTTTCTCTCATTTTCTCATGGTTTTGGCTGTAACAAGGCATCATTCTAGAGTGGGAATTTCATGGATTTGATGTCAAAAATGGATTCCCCATGGTGCAAAATCTCAACAACAAGTGTTAGTTTAAAGGGAAAGACTAAAACCAACTATATTGATTTTTAGGGTTAGTTTAAGACTTTAAGAAGAGGGTCATGAAATTAGTGGCCTAAGTGGATGTTTGATGTTGCATTTAGGATTATGAAAGCCTAAGAAAGCTCTTGGAAGTGGTGGAATCAAGTGGAAAAGCAAAGGAAATCATTAAGGTAGCATTTTACCTTTTTATGCATTATGTTATCCTATGTTGATTTTATGAACTCTATGACTTGTCTTAATGCCAATTGATGTTTTGTGATTATTGGATGATTTAAATGAAGGGGATTATGACCCCAGGATGTCCAATATACAAAGGGAAACTTTGCCAAAATATTTATAAAATTAAATGGCATAACATGATTTAAAATGATTTATTGTGAATGCTTGATGTTTATGAGCTATGTGATGATATACATGCATGAATGGTAATGCTACTAAGATTCTATGAATCTCACCCTTTCAAATGACTAATATGCTTAGCGACAAGTTATTACAATGATGCAAGGGAGACCAAGAGCAAGGAAACGAATTGTGAAGATTGATGATTATTATGTTATATCTCTCTACAATTTTATGTAATTTGTCTAAAATTGTAAATGAATGTATGAGGCTGCCACTATTTATTATCATGTATCTCTAAGTCCCTTCTTGATGTTATGTGCAGATTTGGAACAATGAATGATGATATGAACATGCCATGAAGCTTATTTTACCAAGATATGATAGAGTAAGGGCTAGGCTTGACTTGCAAGAGTTCAAAGAGGAGCATGGAGAGCTTGGAGGACTTGATCGAGGTGTTGAACAAGAACATGGAAAGCAAGTTTGGGAGCCCAAAGATCCATTTCAAAGCTCAACAAGCCCAAAGATTGGAGCAAGGTCCAAAACAACGAAGAAAGCTTTAAATGGATTGATCCAAGAGTTGCTATTTTTGGAGCCCACTTATTTAGTTCAAGTTATAGCCCAAAAGGAGCCCAAAGGAGTGACAATGCTCATCCATGCAAGGTCCAAATCCAAACTCAATAGGAGCCCATTTGGAAGAGCTAACTTGAAGACATCATGTGCTCAACATGTGACCATGAATAGTGATATTTTTAATACGATTTTTATTAGGAATTTTCGTTTATTTTATCTAATTTTCATAAATAAGGGCTTTTGGTCAAGTTTTGGTTGTTTCCTGTTTTCAAAATTTAGGCTCTAGAATTTTCTATTAGTTTTAGTAAGAAATGTGCCACCTTTTGATTGATTTGAGGAATATTTTGTTTCCTTTTTCATTTAGATCGTGATACCTTCTTTATGATTGATTAGATCTTATTATCTTTTTATATTTTTTATTTAATTTCATTTTTTAATTTTAACCTAGGGTTTTGGTTGCCTTATTTCTTTATATAAGGAGCCATCTATATACTTTTGATATAGAGAGATTAATAAGAATGAATTGTCAGAACTTATGTTCTTTTTTATGAGCTTTCTCTTGTATCCCTTGTGCTTTTTAGAGAATTCTTAAACTTATCAAATGAGTGATTTTCCTTTATGGTATCCCAAGGCTAGGGTTCTAAGAGACAAGTTCTCTTAGGGTCTTATCTCATTTACCAACATATCTTCCTTGTTTATTTCTTGAATTTTCTTTTAGAATTATTACCCTATTTTTTTTGTTTTAACGTGTTTATCTATCTTGTGTTTTCTTGCTATTTCGTGTGTCCTATTTGATTCTAGCACAATCCATGGTTCATTCCGAGTCATTGGAGGTTCAATCGGACGAGTTCTACTTGATGAAAGACTCAAGCAGAACTTGTCCAATTGAACCTCCAATGACTCGAAATGAATCATGGATCATGCTAGAATCAAATAGGACACACGAAACTGCAAGAAAACACAAGATAGATGAACACGTTAAAACAAAAAAAATAAGGTAATAATTCTAAAAGAAAATTGAAGAAATAAACAAGGAAGATAGGTTGGTCAATGGGATAAGACCCTAAGAGAACTTGTCTCTTAGAACCTTAGCCTTGGGACACCATAAAGGAAAACTACTCCTTTAATAAGTCTAAGAATTCTCTCAAAAACACAAGGGATACAAGAGAAAAAAAAAAGAATATAAGTTCTGAAAATTCATTCTTATTAATCTCTCTATATCAAAAGTACATATGTGGCTCCTTATATAAAGAAATAAGGCAACCAAAACCCTAGGTTAAAATTAAAAAAATGAAATTAAATAAAAAAATATAAAAATAAAATAAGATCTAATCAATCCTAAAGAAGGTACCACAATCTAAATGAAAAAGGAAACAAAATATTCCTCAAATCAATCAAAAAGTGACACCTTTCTTACTAAAACTAATAGAAAATTTTAGAGCCTAAATTTTGAAAATAGGAAACAACCAAAACTTAATCTTCAAGACACAATCTTTGACCAAAAGCCCTTATTTCTGAAAATTAGATAAAATAAATGAAAATTCCTAATAAAATCATATTAAAAATGTCACTATTCATTGTCACATGTTGAGCACATGATGTCTTCAAGTTAGCTCTTCCAAATGGGCTTCTTTTGAGTTTGGATCTGGACCTTGTATGGATGAGCATTATCACTCCTTTGGGATCCTTTTGGGCTATAACTTGAACTAAATAAGTGGGCTCCAAAAATAGCAACTCTTGGATCAATCCATTTAAAGCTTTCTTTGTTGTTTTGGACCTTGCTCCAATCTTTGGGCTTGTCGAGCTTTGTAATGGATCTTTGGGCTCCCAAACTTACTTTTCATGTTCTTGTTTAGTACCTTAATCAAGTTCTCCAAGCTCTCCATGCTCCTCTTTGAACTCTTGCAAGTCACACCTAACCCTTACTCTATCAAGATATGCATGGAAAGACTCATTTGAACATCCTAATAGAAATATAGATACCATTCATATGTAGTAAGGTATGATGTATAATTGGTATATATGCTCTAAAAGTAGATGGAATAATCTTTCTAAAGAGCCCTAGATCACTCAATTTGGTTAAGTACATGATTTATAATGAATTTTTAAAATTAGGGGTCAAAATAAGAGAGTGTAGAAAAACTGGAATACACACTATAAATACTAGCTATTTATAAAGTCAATGTAAAATCTTACTAAGCTCCAAAAATTCTGTGGTTAGTATGTTTAGAAAGCTCTATGTCATAAATTTAATATGCCACTGTTTGGATGTAATTGGAGCCATATAATGAGAGAAATGTTAGTTTTCCTAAAACTATTCCAATACAATTAAGTTCTGACCCTTAGTGATTTATGATAATACTATGCCCTACTCCAGCAGAATAAATGTAATGTTAGTTCTGCTGGCTTCCCAAGAGAGGAGGTGAATTGGGAAGTTTGAAAATTTTTTACAAAATTATAAGAAAGCCGTGAAAGCAAAAGTTGCAGAAAAACAGGTGCAAAATGTAAAAAGGTAATAAGCAAGGTATAAGAAGAAGGACACAAGAATTTATCCTAGTTCAGTCTCTTCCTCTTGACCTACATCTAGTCCTCAAGCTACTACTTGAGATTTTTAACTATCTTGCAAGAATTCGGTGGGCTCCTTGCAATGCCACAGTACAACTTTATGCTCTGTTCCAAGAGCTTACAGTTTCACTCTCTGCACTTTTGCTAAGTTCTTCCCAAATCCCTTGTGAAGTCTCCTCACAAGAAAATCTTTCTTCCAGATGAAGATAAGATTATTTACAACAAGATAAACTCTCTAATTTAGAGTATGTATGACAATTGAAGTACAATATGTGAAGGATGAAAGAGTAGAAGGCTTTGACTGAAAAATTTGATAGAGTTTCAATATATACAACGTATGAGTAGTACCCACACCTTCAAATGAAGTTCTATTTATAGATTTATGTCTTAACTATACGTAAGAGACAAGATCTAATCATTAGAGATGTTACCCAACGGTTACTCTGCAAAAATATCTGTTCACTAACTGCATTTAATGCGTCTAACATCCAAGTTCGAATTTTGGGGTGTCAATAGAAGACTTTCGCAAAGACCATAAGTTAAAGACTTTAATGTTGAACTTCGAAGTTCATCTGTTCGAAGGTAAAATTCAAATTTTCATCTTGACAAATATTTCCCATGTTAGAACATATGAATTTTTAAGTTTAAAGTTCTTCTGATAAGTGTGAACAGTTATTCTATATTATTACAATGCATTCAAAATTCAAATTTTGGTGTCCAAAATTCATTTGTCAGTGAACAATTCAATATGGTACAAAAGTTCTTCTTTTCAAAATTCAAATTTTGAGCCTTCAAAGTTTATCTGTCAGAGAGACCTCTTATCAAGCTTATAGTTTTCATTCCAAAATTCAAATTTTCAAAAACCAAAGTTTGTCTATTAGAGAGACCACTTATCAAACTTATACACTTTCATTCCAAAGTTCAAATTTTCACAACTAAGGTTCATCTGTCAAAGGAACTTGCTTAGAACTCTTTTTGCACTCTAATTTCAGATGAATTTCATCAAGGCTTCAGAAGAATTTTTCATTTTTCAAAAATTATGCTTGACTTGAAATTCGAATTTTCACAGGCTGAAATTTATCTGTTAGAGGCAACAACTCTGTAAGTTTGAATTTCAGCTATGAAAGTACGAATTTTCAAGGCATCATATGAATTTTAATAGTTCAAAATTTGTCTGTTAGTGAGTATTTTTCAAATATATCGTAAGTTAACATAGAATTTGTTGAAAAACACTTTTTAAAAACATTGGGTGAAAGATCAAAGCCTTTTAGTTTTGTGAATACAGTGAGAAATCCTACAAACTAATCTTGTGCTCATTTCTTCCTAAATTTCTTCACTTGAGATCTCTTCTACTCTTTTGATATCTTCCTTCCAAGTTCCAGTTGTTTGGAATCATAAAAAACACTTGATTCAACACGTAAGACAATTATATTCAAAAAGTAGACATGTAGAGATTTTAAATGACATAAAGCATGCACAAATTTATTAGTTAGGCTGACTTTCCAAGAGGGGGTGAATTGGGAAGATTAACAAATTTTCTGCACAAAGTGAAAAACAATGAAGAAAGCAAGGTATGACAAAAAAACATAGTATAAAGCAGTAAGATGAAAGAGTAGTGATAGAGAGAAGGAAAACTCTGACATTTATCCTAGTTCGGTCTCTCCTCTTAACCTACATCCAGTCCTCAAGACACCACTTGAGATTTTTCACTATTTAGCAAGAATTCCACGGGCTTCTTGCAAATGCCAAAGTACAACTTGAGTGCTCTGTTTTCTAAAGCTCACTCAATCACTTTCTGCACTTTCACAAACTGCTTTACAATCCCTTGTGATATCTCCTCACAAGAAAATCTATCTTCCAGATGAAGATTAGATTATTTACAAAGATGAAACTCTCTAGAATAGAGTGAATATGAAAGTTTAAGTACAAGTATTGAAGTAAGAGGGTAAAAGTCTTTGAGTTGAAGATTTGGCAGAGTTTCAGTATATACAAAGTTTGATTCATTACCCACAACTTCAAATGATGTTATATTTATAGATTTAGGTCTCAAATATCCGTTAGAGACAAAATCTATCCGTTGGAGAAGTTATCCAACGGTTACTTTGAAAAACTATCCGTTAACCAACTACATTTAATGCTTCTGACATACTGAAATTTGAATTTTGGATGGTCAACAGACAAATTTCAAAGGAACCGAAGGTTAAAGCTTCCAACGTTGAAATACTGAAGTTCGTCTGTTCATGAAGTGAAATTCGAATTTTGAAACTTAGAAGGTGTTTCTACGTTGTGACATACGAATTTTCAAGAAGAAAGTTTTTCTGTTAAGTGTGAATAGTGTTTTCAATTTGCTACAGTGCCCTCAAAATTCGAATTTTGGAACCCCAAAATTCATCTGTCCGTAGCAGGCTCAAACAGCACAGTAGTTCATTTACTTCGAAATTCAAATTTTAAAAGAGTGAAGTTCATCTGTCAGAGAGACCTATTTTCAGACTTACTTTAACATTCAAATTTATAAACACTGTCATTCGTATATCAACATGTCATTGTAACATACTCACAACCTTAGCTTCTGAAATTCGAATTTTCATGTTCAAAATTCGTCTGTTAGTGAGCAATTTTGAAACTCAATATAATCTTGATTTCAGATGAACTTTGACATTATTTGAGACGAATTTCTTTAGTTTTCATAAGTTGCATTTTGTCTGAAATTTGAATTTTGAAAACTCAAAGTTCGTCTGTTACACAACAGCTTCTTTTAGATTCTTATGAAAACTCAAATTTTGGAAAATCAAAATTCATCTGTCAGAGAGACATCTCTTCAGACTTATTCAGTTTTAGCTCGAAATTCGAATTTCCAAAGCCAAAATTCCAATTTCCAATATGACAGTTCAATATAAACTTTTCAAACTTCGTCTGTTCGTGGGTATTTTTCAAATATTTTATGATTTAACATAAAATCAAGTTTTCTAAACATTTTTTCATCAAATCAAAGTCTTTTACCTATATTTAAACATAATTAAACATCCAACAACAAATTTTGCACAAATTTCTCCAGGATTCTTCATTTGAACTCTTTGTGCACCTTTGATATCTTGTACTCCAAGCTCTTGAGAGTTGATTTGGAATCATCAAAACTTCTTGATTCAACATTCTTCCCCTTTTTGATGGTGACAAAACAACTTACAAACTGGATTAGTACTTGGGTTTGCTTTAACAAGCTCCCCCTCAACATATGCATTATATTTCAAAAGATATCATATATAGCACATCAGTGAAGAGATTCAAGAAGTGATATGTACAAATCATTGCAACCAAGGAATTCATTCATTTCAATACTTGTTGCTTTACAGAAACCAATTAAAGTAAAAAGTTCTTAAAACAATTTCAAAACACAAGGCAAATACAAAATGCAAACAACCCAAACAATCAAAACATAGTACTTCACGAAGACTCAAGCCTAAAGTCTAATCAATTCTTCAATCACTTCTTCTTTGGCTTGGGCTTCTTACTGTACATCTTCCCAGATGACTCTGCAGTAGATTTTCCAGTTTGCTTCTTCTTCTCCCCCTTTTTGGCATTATCAAGAAGGCCAACAAAATCAATCGGATGAGGGATCTGAGAAACTGGAATGGCTTGAAGTGGCACAGGAGCAAAAGGGATTTCTGGTTCAACTGGTGCAGGAGGCTCAGAAAGCTCAGGACTTGTCTCTTCATCATCATCAGAGATCTCAAGCAACTCCTGCATTACCTGCCTAAAAAGAGCCAGTTGAGCTCTTTGTTCTTCTGAGAGTCCATAGGCAGCGAGAGAAGAAGGAGCTGGTTCATCAGGACGAAACATTTCCTCAAGCCTTCTTCTCTGAGCTTGTAAGAGAGCATTATAAGAAATAGCTACATAATCAACAACAGGCACAATGCTTCTCTATTCATTGCTGGCACCCTCCTGTATTGAAGAGGTGGAAATGGCTGCCACCAGTCTGTCAACTTGCTCAGATTCTTGAATGGAAAGAATTGAATCCTGAGCATCTTCTTGCATAGGCTCATGAGGGCTTGTTCTTTGAAGTCCTTGTTCTTCCAAACCATAGTCCAAGGGTGGACTAGGACTTGGTGTCCTCATTGTACCAGCAGGCTCAGCACTATCTATATCATCATCTTAGTCAGAAGAGGCTAGCTTGAAGGGGCTTAGAGGCTCAGGGGTTGGAGATTGGATAGGCACAGAAAACCCTGGCTGAGGTGGAGCTGATATGGTAGGGATTGAACTTCAAATTTCTTCATAGGCATCAGCAACTACTTTCACGTTCTTTGCCAACTGATGAATCTGATCTTGCAGATGAGCAAACTTGGCATTTTGCTCATCCCTGATGCTAAGAATGAGTGTAGACAGGATGTCATACAACTCAGTGATCTTGGTTGGCTTGGCACGAGAGGAGGGAGTGGATGGAATGTGAGTAGGCTTAGATGGAGATGGAACTAGCTGAGAAGGCTGAGGTACAGATCTTGCAGGGGCCTCAGAAGTGCCTTCTTGCTGTAGGGAGGCATCTATAACAAAGAATAGATCCTCAGTTCTTCCTGCTCCCTTTCTAACCCATCTTCCTTCATCCTTTTCAATTCTCATTCTTTGTAGTTCTTCCTCCTTGAAGATCTCAGTGGGCTTCCCCTTCCCCTTCTCAAGATGCTGAATTCTGGTATATTACAGAATTCTGGAAATGATAGCTGCATAGGGGAGTGTGGAGTCCTTCCTCTGATCCCTTACCTTGATCATGCGTTGGAGTATGATATGTCCGATGTTGATCAGCTCCATGCATGATTGCTGCCATGACATGTACCTCTGCCCTTGTTATCAGATTGAAGCTGCCTCCTTTGTTGAATATGATCCTAGACACTATGTAGTATAGGATCCTCACTTGAACACTGAGGTCTGTGGGCTTCAACACATTTATGGATGGCCAGTTTTCCCTTCTTCTGAATAAAGTTCTCAAAATTGTGCTTTCCTTGTAGTTCAGAAAGGGGCCACCTTCTTCATCAGCAGTTTCTGCCTCATACATGTATCCAGAGGCAGTGATGTCAATCTTGAGGCCATCTTGCCCTGGGATCTCCAACACTTTATTCAAGGTTTCATCTAAGAGCCAGATGGTCCTTGATCTCAGATTGACCTCCCACTTTTTCTTCTTACTTTTGTATTTCAAGGAGGCATACCAAGTTTTTATCACTTCATCATCATATCGCTCCAATACTTACAATAGATTCTTGTATCTTATCATCCATATACCAGCATCAAAACTATTAGAGACCAAGAAATCCTCAAGTTTACACAATGTGGCTTGATTACCTTTTTGTTGGCAAACTTGATGGAGTATTCCTCTTGAATCTGTGGAGTGCTCCATAATGGCAGTGTGGTAAGCTCATATTCTCCAGAATCAGTGCTTGAGGATGAAGTGGAAGCAACAGGTTCAGCAGCAACAGGAACAGGAACCGAAGGTTCTGCTGTCTTTGAGGAAAAGGGTCCAACCTTCTTTGATTCTCCCTTGGGTGTGGTTTTCTGGCGTTTGGAAGGAGTTTCTTTGCTGGATTCGGCCTTTCTCTTCAATTTTTCTCCTTCCTTCATGGCATATTAGGATTTAACCGAACGTTTTGGATGAGTCTCTCCTTTGCCAGCTTCTGGATTCTTAACTCTAGCCATTTTCACGGATGAATGTTGCAGAATAGAGCAAGGAGCAGGTTTAAAGGATGCGAAAGGAAGTTTAAATTGTGGGAAATGAGGGTTTTTGGTCAGAATTGAAGAGCATTGAATGGAGGATTAGAACAGACTCAGAGAGAATAGGAATAGGGTTGCGTCTATTCTTTGGAAAACTGTCGGTTTTAACGTATGTAACCGCCTGACAGACAAATTTTGAAGGGTCAAAATTCAAACTTTGGGTAGTTACAAGTTAAACTGTTCAGCAAGACTTACTGAAAGACGAATTTTCTTGTGAAAGTTCGTCTAACAGAGGCTTGGTATAAGCAATACAGGATGAACAGACGAACTTTGTTCCAACAAAGTTCGAATTTTGAAGAGTAAACATTAAACAACAATCAAACCACCAAACAACAGACGAATTAAGCATACAAAACTTCATCTTTCAAATATTCAACATTGAGGAACATGTCTCAACAGACGAATTTTCAAATTAGAAATTCGAATTTCTACACTTTGTAAAAGTTTTTCCAACATTCGTATGTTAAGAAATAAACATCAGTAAAATCACATGTTGGACAAATAAAACTTTGAAATTTTTGTTCTTGAAAATTTGAATTTTGAAGGGCTAACAGACGAATTTCAAGGCTTCACCAAAAACTGTTCCAACTTATAACAGACTGAAGTTTGTCTGTTAGGTATCCAAATTCGAATGTTGACCATGCTAACTTCCTCAGAAACTTAATTTTTCAAGGAAATTCATCTAGCACACAATCAATATACGAATTTCAACTTTAAAAACTTACAGAATGGATCCAGAAACTCATAATATCTGTTATTTTCTTCAATTTTTTATCATTCCATTTTGGTAAGCTCCATTTTCCAGATTTATCAGCATTGAATCTCATAAGGAGCCCCTGCAACTTAAATTAAACACACTCTGATGCTAAAGTTAAAACTAATTCAATGTTGGAAAATCTAAAAACAGAATTACAGACATATTTACTTACAGTTCATTGGGATTTACCATGCCCAATTCTCTTCTGATTTTGCAATGTCTATCTTCTGATAGAGGCTTTGTCAGTATATCAGCTACTTGATCTTCAGTTGGGATGTACTATAGTCTGATTTCTCCTTTCAAAACATGATCCCTTATGAAGTGATGCCTAACTTCAATATGTTTTGTCCTTGAATGCATGACAGGATTCTTTGTGATATTAATGGCACTTTAATTATCACACATGATTGGTATTTCCCTCATCTCAACCTCAAGATCTTCAAGCTGCTACTTCATCCAGATGATTTGGGCACAACAGCTTCTAGCTGCAACATGCTCAGCCTCTGCTGTGGATAAGGCCACACTGTTTTGCTTTTTACTAAATCATGAAACCAAGGATCCTCCAAGAAACTGACATGTTCCACTTGTGCTTTTTCTGTCAGTTTTGGATCCTGCAAAGTCAGCATCAGTGTACCCTTTGCGATCTTCTCCATTGCCCTTAGGATACCAAAGACCCATTTGTGAAGTTCCAATGAGATATCTGAAGATACGCTTCACAGCAGTTGCATGGGTTTCTTTAGGGCATGATTGGAATCTTGCACACATACAGATACTAAATATAATGTCAGGTCTGCTAGCAGTTAGGTACAGTAGGGATCCAATCATTCTTCTGTACTGGGTTATGTCAAACATTTTCCCTTTTTCATCCATATCCAGCTTGGTTGCAGTAGCCATAGGTGTCCCCATTGGCTTGGCATTTTCCATTCCAAACTTCTTCAATAATTCCTTCAGATACTTGGATTGATTGAGGAAGATACCATCATCACACTGTCTGATTTGCAATCCAAGGAAGAAGTTGAGTTCACCCATCATGGACATTTCGAACTCCCCCTGCATTAACTTAGAAAAATTCTTGCAAAGAGATTCATTAGTAGCACCAAATATGATATCATCAACATAGATTTGAATAATTAGTAAATCTTTATTTTCTTTCTTAGTAAATAAAGTTGTATCTACTTTTCCTCTGTTGAACCCCTTTTCAATTAGAAAATTTCTCAATCTTTCATACCATGCTCTAGGGGCTTGCTTCAAACTGTAAAGGGCTTTCTTCAGTTTATAAACATGGTTTGGTTTTGTAGAATCCTCAAAGCCTGGAGGTTGATCTACATAAACCTCTTCCATGATATATCCATTTAGAAAAGCACTTTTCACATCCATTTGACACAACAAAATATTTTTCATGCATGCATATGCTAGTAGAATTCTAATTGCTTCTAATCTAGCTACTGGAGCAAAGGTTTCCTCAAAATCAATGCCTTCTTCTTGATTATAACCTTTAGCAACCAATCTAGCTTTATTTCTGATGATTGATCCTAATTCATCAAGTTTAATTCTAAAAACCCATTTGGTACCAATGACAGGATGATTTTTGGGTCTAGGCACTAAATCCCAGACTTGATTTCTTTCAAACTGATTTAATTCATCCTGCATGGCTAGAATCCAGTACTGATCAGTTAAGGCTTCCTCAGTATATTTAGGTTCAATTTGTGAGATGAAAGCACAATTAATCATTTGATCCCTTAACTGTTTTCTAGTTCTGACTCTCTCTTAAACATTCCCTATTACTTGATCAACAGGATTATTTCTTTGATATCTCCAAGCTCTAGGGAGTTCTTGAGACATTTCTTCAATATATTCATCTTCAAAATTCCTCTCCTGAATATCTTCTTCTATGTTAATAGATTCAGATATTTTTAGATACTCAATTTTACCTTCATTAGAAATATCTAGCTTTTTAAAGTTTGAAACCAGATCATTCTCATCAATAGCATGTTTAGAAGCAGTTTCATGTTTAATAAATACTACATGCACAGATTCTTCTACCAAATTCGACTTTTTATTGAAAACTCTATATGCTTTACTCCTACTAGAATATCCCAGAAATATACCTTCATCGGATTTGGCATCAAACTTACCCAGATTCTCCTTTCCATTGTTGTGAATGAAGCATTTGCACCCGAATACATGGAGATGTGACAGATTTGGCTTTCTTCCCTTATACAGCTCGTATGAAGTCTTTCCAAGGATTGGTCTGATGTAGGCTCTATTTATGATATAGCTTGCTATATTTACTGCATCAGCCCAAAACACTTGAGATAGTTCCTTTTCATTCAGCATAGCTCTAGCCATCTCTCCAATGGTTCTGCTCTTCCTTTCTACTACTCCATTCTGTTGAGGAGTTCTTGGAGCTGAGAAGTTGTGATCAATTTCATGCTCATTGCAGTACTCCTAGAAGTATGAGTTTTCAAACTCTCCTCCATGATCTGACCTGATAGACACAATAGAAATACCTTTCTCATTTTGCACTTTCTTAGCTAAGGTTACAAATGCATCAAAGGTATCACTTTTAGAGGAAAGAAATAATGTCCATGTAAATCTAGAGTAATCATCCACAATTACAAGCACATACAGATTACCACCTATACTTTTTACCCTAGATGGTCCAATTAAGTCCATATGCAGAAGTTCAAGTAGTCTAGTTGTGGTGACTACGTTTTTGGATTTAAAAGAATATTTAGTTTGTTTTCCTTTTCAGCATGCATCACATTCTTTGTCTTTTTCAAAAGAGATTTTAGGTAGGCCAGTGACTAACTCATTTTTAACTAGTTTAGAAAGTTGATTCATGTTAACATGAGCTAATCTTCTATGCCACAACCAACTATCACTGTCCAGACTAATCAAGCAAACAGATTCCAAGGGAGGAAGTTCATCAAGATCAATAGTATAGCACTTACCATCCCTTTGAGCCTTGAGGATTACTTTGTGATCACTTTTTCTGATGACTAGACAGAATTTTGAGTTAAACAGCATCCAATTTCCTTTGTCACATGTTTGGCTCACACTCAGCAGATTGTGGTTGAGGCCTATCACAAACAGCACCTCTTCAATGGATGTTTCAGGATTCTTGCCCATAATGCCAATGCCAACTATTATGCCATACTGATCACCTCCAAAGGTCACTCTTCCTTCTTTCTTGTCTCTAAGGGTGATAAACTTCTCCTTGTCATCGGTCATGTGGCTTAAGCAGGCACTGTCCATATACTATTTGTTGCTCCTTTTAGCTTTGAGACAGACCTGCAAAACAAAGTTCAAGTTTTTCTTTTAGGTACCCAAATTTGTTTGGGTCTTTTTCTGTCAGTAGTCTTTTCCCTGGATACAAATGTACCCTTGGGAACCCATTTAACCTTCTTGTCAAGTCTATTTTTCTTTATCGCACAAGAACTGGAAATATGTCCCTTTTTTTTACAGTAATGACATGTGGTAAAGGGACTGCTGGATTGAGAAGCAGGAAGAAAACAGTGCAGATAATACTTTTGTTTTGCATACCTTAGTTGACTATATGATTCAATGTGAGGTGACATATAATTTTTCTTTCTATTGCTCTCAGCATGCACAAAATATCTCATGTATATATTCTAATTTTTCTTCCTAATCTTTTCTTTTACAGCACAAGGATCATAGCCAAGTCCAACTTTCCCTTGTGATATTCTTTAGTTCCCCATTAAAGCAAATAACATATCTTTACCTTTAGTAAGCCTAGACATGCTTTCCACTAAATATTCATTGGTTTGCTTTAGATCAGTGCATGATTTACAGCAGACAGATTCAACAATAGGTAGAGGAACAATTTCAGAGATGTTGCTTTGAGATTCTAGTTTGTTAATCCTTTTCTTAGCTAGTTTTAGTTCTTTAGCAACCTTAACAAACTCATCATGCAGCTCATGAAATGCATCCAGTAATTCAGAATAGGAAGGTTCAGATTCATATACCTCTTCTTCTTGATCACTACCACATGGAATTTCAGCTTCTTCAGAGGCAAGTGCCATCAAACATATGTTGGCAATTTCATCTTCTTCCTCATCTGAGCTGTTGCCCCATATTGATGAGATGTAGGCTTTCTTCTTCTTGCCTTTGTCAGCAGCTTTCTTTTCTTTCTCTTACTTCTTTAGGAATTGTGGACAATCTCATTTGATATGTCCTTGCTTTTTGCACTCATAGCAGGTCACAGGCTCTTTTGCTTCTTTCTTGCTGTCTCCAGCTATTCCTTTCTTGAAGATTTTCTTCTTTCTCTTCTTGCTGTAGAATCTTCCGAATTTTCTGACCATCATAGCTAGAGTTTCTTCATCCAGCTCATCTTTATTGTCAGATTCTTCTTCCTTTTCCTCAGCAGCTTTGAGAACAAGACTTTTCTTCTTTCTGTCTTGTCCAGCTTCCTTGAAAGCTTTCATTTTTCCTTCATATTCCTCAAGGCTGCTGAATAGAGCTATGACAGAGGCCATTGATTCTCCTCTGGCTTCCTCTATTGCTATTACTTTGGGTTGCCATTCCAGAGGGAGAGCTCTAAGAATCTTCCTTACTTTCTCTGTTTGAGTGTGCTCTTTTCCTAGGCTCTTTAGTTGATTCACAATGAGAGTGAATCTCTTTTGTAGCTCTTTTACAGTTTCTCCTTCAGCCATTCTGAAGCTTTCATATTTTCCAATGCAGGTATTCAGTTTATTTTCCCTGACTCCAGTTGTTCCTTTTTGAGCAATCTGCAGGGTGTCCCACATTTCCTTGGCAGTAGAGCATTTTGAGACTCTGTAGAATTCGTCTTGATTCAAGGCACTAACTAAACAGTGTTTTGCCTTGAACTTCAACAAGACTCTCCTTCTGTCTTCCTCATTCCATTCAGCTTCTGGCTTTTCTCTGTACTTTCCATCATCTTCTAAAGCCATTGGGACAAAGTCTCCCTTCTGAATGATTGACCAAATGTCTAGATCGATTGACTGGAGATAGAGTTACATTCTCATCTTCTAGTAACCATAGTTCTCTCCACTGAAGCCAGGTGGTCTATTTGTATTGTTCCCTTCTGGTAATATGCTTTCTTCAAAGCCAGCCATTTTAATTCTCAGACTGTGAGATCCTTTGATTAGGAATCCGGGCTCTGATACCACTTGTTAGTTAGGCTAACTTCCCAAGAGGGAGTGAATTGGGAAGATTAAAAAATTTTCTACACAAAGTGAAAAACAATAAAGAAAGCAAGGTATGACAGAAAAACAGAGTATAAAGTAGTAAGATGAAAGAGTAGTGATAGAAAGAAGGAAAACTCTTATATTTATCCTGGTTCGGTCTCTCCTCTTAACCTACATCCAGTCCCCAAGACACCATTTGAGATTTTCCACTATTCAGCAAGAATTCAATGGGTTTCTTGCAAATGCCACAGTACAATGTGAGTGCTCTGTTTTCTAAAGCTCACTCAATCACTTTCTGCACTTTCACAAACAGCTTTACAATCCCTTGTGATATCTCCTCACAAGAAAATCTATCTTCCAGATGAAGATTAGATTGTTTAGAAAGATGAAACTCTCTAGAATAGAGTGAATATGAAAGTTTAAGTACAAGTATTGAAGTAAGAGGGTAAAAGTCCTTGAGTTGAAGATTTGGTAGAGTTTCAGTACATACAAAGTTTAATTTGTTACCCACAACTTCAAATGATGTTATATTTATAGATTTAGGTCTCAAATGTCCGTTAGAGACAAAATCTATCCGTTGGAGAAGTTATCCAACGGTTGCTTACTCTGAAAAACTATCCATTAACCAACCCATTTAATGCTTCTGACATACTGAAATTCGAATTTTGGATGGTCAACAGATGAATTTCGAAGGAACTGAAGGTTAAAGCTTCCAACATTGAAATACTGAAGTTCGTCTGTTCATGAAGTGAAATTCGAATTTTGAAACTTAGAAGGTATTTCCATGTTATGACATATGAATTTTCAAGAAGAAAGTTTTTCTGTTAAGTGTGAATAGTATTTTCAATTTGCTACGGTGCCCTCAAAATTCGAATTTTGGAACCTCAAAATTCGAATTTTGGAACCCCAAAATTCGTCTGTCCGTAGCAGGCTCAAACAGCACAATAGTTCATTTACTTCGAAATTCAAATTTTAAAAGAGTGAAGTTCGTCTGTCAGAGGGACCTCTTTTCAGACTTACTTTAACATTCGAATTTATAAACACTGTCATTGGTATGTCAACATGTCATTGTAACAGACTCACAACCTTAGCTTCTGAAATTCGAATTTTCATGTTCAAAATTCGTCTGTTAGTGAGCAATTTTGAAACTCAATATAATCTTGATTTCAGATGAACTTTGACATTGTTTCAGACGAATTTTTTTAGTTTTCATAAGTTGCATTTTGTCTGAAATTCGAATTTTGAAAACTCAAAGTTCGTCTGTTACTCAACAGCTTCTTTCAGATTCTTATGAAAATTCGAATTTTGGAAAATCAAAATTCGTCTGTCAGAGAGACATCTCTTCAGACTTATTCAGTTTTAGCTCGAAATTCGAATTTCCAAAGCCAAAGTTCAAATTTCCAATATGACAGTTCAATGTAAACTTTTCAAACTTCGTCTGTTCGTGGGTATTTTTCAAATATTTCATGATTTAACATAAAATCAAGTTTTCTAAAACATCTTTTCATCAAATCAAAGTCTTTTACCTATATTTAAACATAATTAAACATCCAATAACAAATTTTGTACAGATTTCTTCAGGATTTCTTCATTTCAACTCTTTGTGCACCTTTGATGTCTTTTACTCCAAGCTCTTGAGAGTTGATTTGGAATCATCAAAACTTCTTGATTCAACAAAATTAGCTCAAGATAGAATGAGGAATGAATTTTTAAAATTAAGGACAAAATCTTGGGAAAGTGAAAAATGACCAAATGAATAGTAATTTTTGTGCTAAATATTGTATCAATTGGTATGTTAAAGCTATTATTTCTATTTTTTTTCTATGTAGACAATGTTTTAAGATATTTTTAGAGACTTGAACCACCTTCATAAGATTTTTTTTAGATTTATTTATGAATTTCCAAAGTTCACTTAGGAGAATAAGGATACCAAATGAATAGTAACAAGAATTTTTTATTTTTCAATTTTGGTTCCTCATGAGATTCAAGCTCCTAAAGTGGTACAAATGGACTTAAATGAAGTCTAAGACATGGGAATTAAAGTCATAATTTAAGGTGTTATATTTCTCATACTTGAATTAGTTAAGAACAAGTTAGGTTTTCAAAAGAAAGCTAAAGATAAGATAAATGAAAATTTAGGGTTTTATGGTTCTTTGTAACTTGGACTAAGGAAATAGATTATTTATAAGTGTTTGATGTTTGGGATAGCTTAAGAAAGCTAGTGGAAAATGTGAAAGCAAGTGGTATGGCAAAAAGTTTTACCAAGGGAGCAAATTTACATTTCTTGCTTTATGTCACCTTACTATGTTTTATGATATTCTATGACTTGCCATATTGTTATTTTGATGATTGGTAAGAAGTTTTGGCTATCTCTAATGTGAGGGCTTTGCCCGGGATGTCCATTTTCTAGGAGGAAACTCTACCGAAATTTTTATGTAACAATATGGTATTATATGCTTTAATATGATTTAAATAATAGCATGCTAGATGATATAATTGCTTGAAATTAATTTGCTACTAGGATTTTATAATCTCACCATTCCAAACACTAACATTGCTAGGGCCAAGTCATGGCAAGGATCAAAGGAAGGCAAAAGACAAGGAGGAGGATAGTGATAATTAAGATGTTATTGGGATTAGAACTATGTCATTTTTAATTATTGTGCAAAATTTTGTATGAACTTTTAAATCTGTACTAATATGTAACTATGCTCCCTTGAGCTTCTCATGATGTTTGCTATGAATTATGGACAATTTAAATTTCTATACATACATTATAACGTTAGTTTTGGAAAAGTATTGCCTTAAATTGCCTATTATGACATGCTAAGGATGAAACAGAATAAGTTTGTCCAAAACAAGGTATGATGTATGAGTAATTTATATGCTTCGAAAGTAGACAAAAACATATTTCTAAGAAGCCAAAGAACACTTAAATTGGTTAAGTGTAATGAGTCATGAATTTTCATAGTTAAGCTCAGAAAACTAGAAAGTTGCAAAATTAACCATATAAACAGTAAATTTCATGCTAAATACTGTGTGAATTGGTAGGTTCAAAGTTTTATTTCATATTTTTCTACGTAGAGAATGTTTTAAGTTATTTTTAGAGACTTGAAGCACCTTTATACAATTTTTCTAGAATTAGTTATGATTTTTCAAAATTTAGTTTGGAAAATGGGGTGACCAAATGAACAATACTGCAAAAATTTTTATTCTTCTATTTTGGTCTCTCAAGGGATTCAAGCCTCTAAACCTAATCAAAAGGGACCTAAATGAGGTCTAATATATGGGAAATGAAGTATAAATGTAAGATGTTGTACTCTACCTTTTTCTCTTTACTTCTTCATATGGAGTCACTTGTCTTGCTTACTTTTTATTATTCATCTTATTCGGTCAGCATTTACTATTCACTAGGACCTGCCTTTTAGTGTACCTGTGTTTTTCCTTCTCCGGGCCCACATATCCTATATCACTTGCACTTTTACCTTACATCAGAATATTATAATATTATTTTCTCCCTTTACTTTTGTAAAATGACCATTTTGCCCTTATCTTTTAGCAAAATGACTGTTTTTCTCTTTTAAGGTCCTTTCTTTAATCTTCTTATACTATTTTGGGCCTTTAACCTATTTAATTATGTTTCTAAACATCCCTAATCATCATATATCAAACCTAAACAATTTCATATCATTTCATATCATCTTCTAATCATTCAAGCATTTACAGAAATATAGGGATATCACAAAGACAGAGTGGAGGAGATGGATGGCACACTGTTTAGGTAAGGGGAGATCTAGTTTTTAAAACCAGATTCACGACTTGGCGCCATAGCGCCAATAGAATCTGGTTCAAAAATCAAATCTTCCCTAATTTTCCTATTTCCCCTATCCTAACTCTTTTAGTCCTGCACAATTCCAAGAATAACCCTTTCCTTTAGTCTATACACTTGTTCAAGATAAAATAATTAGGGTTGTTACATATAGATCCACACACACTGCTTAGTACCATGGCTAGCATTTACTGGCACCAAGGCGTCAGCCCTCTTTTTTTTATTTTGTTTTGTTTTAGTTTTCAACTTGTCCCTTTGGTCTTGACCCCTCTTGGTGTGAACAAGGGAGAGGGGTAGAGTAGAACGATTAAGAAAGTAAGATGAAGGTAGAAGAATCTGAGAGAGAAAAGGAAAAATTCAAGGGAAAAAGAAAAATATCACAAATCTCAACTAAATCATTAATCAAAGTCTGAATACAACTAAACAATAAGGCTCTTATTTATAGAGCTCAAATCGTAGTCCTACTACAGTCCTAAGATAAAATATTTCCTTTTAAATTATCTTAAATCTAAAATAAGGATAAATCTTAATTTAAATAACTAAATTCTAAGAATAAATAAAATGTAATATCTAAATCCTAATAAATTCAAAATAAATTAAATTAAATCTTAATATTCTAATAAAATATATTTATTTAAAAATCCTAGTTATTTTGAGGTTATTCAATTTCTATCATTCTCCTCCACTTAAAAGAACTTTCCTCTGGAGAGGTAATACTCCGCAAAGCATTTAGATCTAAGAAACATTTCTAGCAAGCAAAATAGAAAAAGATGAGATCTTTAAAGACCTAAGTATTATTTAACTTAGGAATTCTCTTCCAACAAAAAATGTAACACAATGGAGAGAATCATCAAATGAGAGAACATATTGCTTCTCCACAATAGCAATAAATTTTACAATAGGTAACATAACACATGAATGAGGTGGCACAAAGATAAGATGGAACTGAGAACCACAATCAACAACCATGGATGACACCACTTCTATTGGTGAAATTGGTTGTTGAGCTTGTTCCTTCTTAAAGCTTTCATCTTCCAAAGGTAAGAAAGGTATCATTGTAAGAGCATAATTGTTACCTTCTATGAAGAAACTTCACTTTTAGGATCAAAACTTAAAGAATCTTGTGATTGTTCATCTCCATTTAGGTCAAAAATTTCCTGTAAATGTTGCTGACTTAATTCGTTTATTGACTGCATTATTTCCTCATACAATTTCTCCAACTTTTCTAACCTACAGTTTATTTCTACAAATTTACAATTTGCTTCTTCTCGATCTTGCTTCATGTCAATTTGCTAAGATTCAAACGCTTGTGCTGCATACTCTCTGCTACATCTTTTGACTTCCTCAAGGCTTTGCTGGGTAATTTGCGAATTCTTGGGCATGGTGGAAACTTGGTTCTAATATCAAATAATATGAACACGAGAGAGGGGTAGATTAAAAAGATAGAAAAAGTAAAAGGAAGGTAGAAGAATTTTAGAGAGGAAGGGAAGAATTTGGGGGGAGGCAAAAATATCACAAATCTTAACTAAATCATTAATCAAAGTCTGAATACAACTAAGCAATGAGACTCTTATTTATACAATTTAAATCAGTCTTAGAGTTATAAGACAAGATATCTCTTTTTAAATTATCTTAAATCTAAATAAAAGATAAATTCTAATTTAAATAACTAAATTCTAAGAATAAATAAAATATAAAATCTAAATCCTAATAAATTCAAAATAAATAAAATTAAATCTAAATATCCTAAAAAATATCTTTATTTAAAAATCCTAATTATTTTGGGGCTATCCAATCTCTATCACCTCTGATCTTATGTATTTCCAACAATACCCTTCCATTAATCTATCTACATGTCCGAAATAATTTAATTGGAATTGTAGTAATTTTTCAATTTTATCCCTAGTTAAATACTGTAACTTTTCAATCATCATTTTCCTGCAACATATTAATAAGGGGTGTATATGTATATGAAAATTTTTTTGATAACCTATACATGACTTATATTTTGTACTATGAAACATCTTCTCTTAGCGGCCTATGAAACTAGAAGGAGTATTAATTTTCTTTCTAAATTTTCCTCCTTTGTAAATTTTCCTCCCGGCATTTTCTTCCTTCTTCGTAGACATTGTACTTCTTTCTTTTATATAATATTATTACTACCATTTTTATAAAAATACTTTTAATTTTGTTTAAACAAATCGGAGGATATGAATTTAATAGCAATATTATTAATTACTTTTTATAATTTTGGCCAATTAACTTTCCCTTTAATGTTAAACTTAAAGATTTGATAAAGTTATTCACTCACATGGGCAATTTAACCATATTCAAAAAATATTAAAAGAAGAAACATACACTTTTTTTTGGGACTATGATACAAGCACCTTTGATAAAATAAAAATGGGTAACAATCCAATGTAATTATTCAGAATCTTATTAATTTAAGGAGCGTATGAATATAGGACAAATTAACAAGGTTAACGTTGACCATCAAATTTGGAATATGGAAAATCCTTAGATATGCATTACATCTCCATATACAACCAAAAATCCTTGTAAGCTCCTAACCTATAGTTTGTGCAATGTATCTGTTCTTCCCTTAAAATTTGAGCCTTTGGAGTGACTGTGTCATTTAATTTAATTCATGAGATTTCCGAAACTGAATACTCTCCTTTTTCTTATTCTTGTTTCCAAATTTATCCTTGAATTTTTTGCAAGATTGATTATTTTGAGGCGGGCCAATTAGAATAGTGGGAATACAATTTGTATATCTTATATCAGCCAAAAAGACATTAAGAAAGGATTTGGATTAGGCTTGTATTAAAATAACCTTTTTTATTCTAATGATACAAAAATAATAAAGTATTAAGTTGTTTCGTTCAAAAAAAAAAAGAATTATGTTGTTATCTTAAATTTAGTTAACTAAATATTGAAATAAACATATAAAGTTAGACTTCATGTATCGTAGATCACATAATTTATTTTTCCAGTTTTAGGAAAGTTGTCATTTATTTATTAATTTTTTTAGACTATTTAAATATTATAGAGAATGACAAGCTTAGCGTTCAAAATATATGTAATTAAATTGTTAAATTCCTTTTTTAACTAATACATTAAAGCAATGTTTGTCATTCTAATGAAAGTTTATCTTAGTTTGTAAAGATGTGACTTATACCTGAAAAGGGCGTGTATTTGAATCTTAATGTTAATGTAATATTTTCATTTGTAGGTAATCTATAAGTATATTTTTGTATGCACTCTAAGTCATAATGTCTCGCTAACCCTTGTAGACTCTTAAAATCCAACTCATACTTTTATGTTCATAAAAAGTAATATTTACAAATTTTTATTTATATTAAAAAATGCTCAAGTTTACATTAGAAGTTAGGAAAATTTTATTTAGAACACAAATCAGATGGCCTAAATACCACTAGTAAAGAAAACCACTAACAGTGAAGTGTGAAATATAGAGAGGAGAAAGTTGATGAAAGTTAGGAAAAAAACAAGATAGCTTTATTGCTCTTTCTCAAATTCAGAAGATCCTCCCTCCTTCTCCTCCTCCTTTTAAGTATTTTTCTTCTTACTCTTCTTCACTAAGTTGGCTCTTCTTCTTCTTCTTCGTCATCATCACCGTCGCTGTTGCTGTTGTCAGCTTCTTATTTATTTTTGTTTGGCTAGGTCTAATTGATCATTGGTATTTCTCAATCTTTTGACCCGTGGCCTATCATTTCTTCGACCACAGGAGAAAAAAGGGGAAAGGTATGTGAAATTGCCAGCAATGTGTGCAAATTATCAATTATCTCTTTTTTCAGTATTGAAAATTTCATGTTATCATTAAATTAAAATTTTTAATATATTTGGTTCTTAAATTTTTGTTTCTTTTTTTCTCAATTCACTTCATCTAGTTTGGGAGATCTGATTTCGAAAGGTATCATTTTTAAGGCTTTGTTTCCCAATGTTTAACTCAAATTTGTTGGTCATTCATGATGGAATGGTCTTGTTATATGAAACAGTCTGAAATGCACTATGTACAAAGATTCCGTATGGCATGGATTTTCTTCTTATATCTAAGAATAGGTTTACATGTACGGAGTAGATCTTGACCAGATCATTGAATGCATGCGCTAGATTTTCTACTGATTCTAGATCAATTGGCAAAGGTGTGCTCACATTTTTCTATAATTCTTTGCATCTGTTGATGTCCAAATTTGTATTAAAGAATTCTAATTGATATAGATGTTCTTTGTCATAAATAAAATTGATGCATGAACTTCCATGATTCACCTTAGAGTTGGTGTCATTTTTTGTTCATAGGTAGATATGTGATTGATATGAGGCCACTATATCAGTATTATCAGGCTAACAAATTTGAATTTTGATAGTTAAGAAATATTTTTGTTTTCTTTTATAACCAGATTTAAACTAGAAATCAACATGTCGGAGGGTCCATCTAATATCATTTCGAGAGAATTGATAAACTCGTGTGAGCAAGAGAGCAAGGTGGCTTACAATACTCGTGTGGTAAAATTGTCAAGTTCTACGCACCAACCAAAGGAGGAGGAACATCTTTTTCAAACATCCAAACTTGCAAATTCTTCTGAGGAAGAGCAAATAAAAATGAATGCGTCTGATCTTTCCCTTCGTGAAAGGCAAAAAAATTATCAGCCAGATTCAAGTTTCATTCTACACCAGCTTGGTACCGAGTTGTTATACAACTGTCTTATTTGGTGCTCAAGGTCCGATTATGGCACAATTGCTTCACTGAATCACAATTTTCGATCTCTTATCCGTAGTGAAGAACTATATAAGCTTAGGCGCAAGGCAGGTATCATAGAATATTGGATTTACTACTCTTGTAATCCTCTTGAATGGGAAGCATTTGATCCAATCCATGCTCGTTGGATAAGGCTGCCTAGAATGCCTCTAAATGAATCCTTTATGCTGTCAGCTAAGGAGTCATTAGCTGTTGGCACAGAACTTCTAGTATTCGGAATGGGACTATGGTCTCCTGCCGTTTACAAATACAATATTTTGAGCTGTACTTGGTCATCTGAAATGACAATGAACACTCCTAGATGCTTGTTTGCTTCTGCCAGCCTTGGGGAAATTGCAGTACTGGCTGGTGGATGTGATCCATTTGGTAATGTCCTAAGTTCAGCAGAGTTATACAACTCAGAGAATGGAGAATGGGAGACTCTTCCATGCATGAATAAGGCAAGAAAGAAATGTTCTGCTGTTTTCATGAATGGGAAATTTTATGTTATTGGGGGGATAGGTGATGACAACTCTACACAGCTAACATGTGGGGAAGAATTTGACCTTAAGAAGCGAAGATGGCGAATAATGCCCAACATGTTCCTAGGTAGTCAAAATATTGGTGAGGCACCACCTTTGGTTGCTGTGGTAAAAGATGTACTGTATGCTGTAGATTATGCAGAGAGAATGATAAAGAGATATAATAAAGGTAAAGACAACAATGATTTATGGGTCACAATTGGAATGCTGCCTGAGCGAGTAGACTCCATGAACGGATGGGGATTAGCTTTTAGGGGCTGTGGTGATAAGCTGATTGTGATAGGTGGCCGTAATGATTTGGGTGCAAGGGCAGTTGATGTTAACGCTTGTGTCCCAGGTGAAGGTGCAATACTGCAATGGAACTTTCTTGCACGTAGGCAAGTAGGAACATTTGTGTATAATAGTACAGTGATGGGATGCTAAAGGCTTTTGTTTTGTTTTAGGTGCATAGTATTCCTATGTACGAATTTTTGTTAATTATTGACAATCTTTTATTGAATTTCAAGCAGATATGGATATGTTGATCGATATATGGGTAATCTTTGCGCGCAATTGTTTCTGATAGCCGAATATAAAAATAACGTTGCACTTAATGTTTTGCATTTTTGTCATATATTTAGGTTTAAATTGTTTTAGATTTTTAGACTTTAAATGCTTACTTATAAATCCATTACTTTTGGACATACTTAGTAAATTTTTTGTCATATGTTCAGCGACAGGAGGCATATCCCAAAGACTACTAAAAGTTTAAAACCCCAAACCTATACATTATGTATACCTAACCATCTCACCTTAACGTTGTTAATCACTCTAGAGTATAGACCATGACAATTCGGATTTACTATATCACATAAATATTTCTACATAATATAACTACTTTTAACCTGAAAATTGGCCCTTTGTGTCTGGATTGAACAAACTCATCGTACCATATCCCAAAACAAAAAGAACTACTATCAAAATTCACCCATTGCATCAGATTACATAAGATCCCAGTAGAAAATTACATAAAATGATAGATCAAGGACTTCATCACTGAACATAACGAATTAGGTATTAATTTGGTTGTCTAGTCTACATTTAGATATAGGCGCACATATATTTGCATATATATAGATATGTATATATATATATATCTACACCGCTACCATTATTTAATTCAACATCAAAATAATCAAGTTAGTCTATTATTAGAATGTATGCAATATTTATATTTTTACCATATAATTAGATATTCAATAAAAATTATTAATAATTAATTGGGTGATGATCTGTCCATTAGACTGAATATGAAAAAAAAAAAGTTCCATTATTCACAACTTTTAAATAAGAAGACTACAATAAAGTGTATACTTTCTGGTGGTAACCAGGAGTATATAATTTATTTTGATTTGATTATGTATAAAAAATGTTTATATAACATTAGAATATAAGAAAAAAAACAACTAAAAATTACGTTATTTTATATTAGCAACTTGATAGGAACTGTTAAAAAAAATTGATAGGAATATTTTATTGAATAATACATAATTAATAATTTACTCTTGTGCAAGATAAACAATAACTTGATGCAAACGATTTCACTAAACAATGAATTAAATTTGGGTGTTGGGGGATGGGGAGGTGGGGGGAAGGCTGAATATTTATTTTTAGTTTGGGTAAATACTTTTTTAAGAAGTTTTGCAAAAAAAAATTGGGAGGCTAAGCTATATGACATTATAAATAATGTCACTTGTTAGGTCTTGTATATTTTAAGTTGGTTGATTGATATCTAAATAATTTTAGGTCAAAAACTTCATATCTAAAATATATTAAAAAAACAAATCGATGACGGAGTGTGTATTCGAGGCTTCATATTAAACATTGGAACTGGGAGCAGTCTTCACGCAGAGATATGGGGTCTACTAGCTTGCTTAAGGATGGGACGGGACTCAGGACACAGAAAAGCTGTGTGGTAGTGGTAGCTGAATGGAACTTTTAAAGCCAATGTAAGGAGTAGCACTCACGGATTACGATAACTCTTCCATATTTCGATGCGTCTCAATATATATACATATAAGATAAAACCATAAATAAATACCAAGAAATGAAGTTATTTCCAAAAACGTAACAAAACTTGATCTAATGACAAAAAGAAAAAGACATGAAATTAGAATTATACAATTTGGCAGAAAATATGGAAATGCCCTTACTCACATAATGTAACTACGTAATCTCCCTCTCATTCCAACCGCTCTCTCTCACTTTCGAAAGTTAGAAAGCAAAATCTGGCACTCTCTCTGTCTCTCTTACCTCTGACAGCAAAATCAAGACTCTCGCTTGTCTCTCACTCTATGGCAGCAAAATCAAGACACTCGCTTGGTCTCTGTCATTCAGTCACGCAAGCTCTACTAGACCCTAAAATATATGGGTCTTGTTAAGATATTATTGGGCATAAACTCTCTTAATTAGGTTTAAGAGAAAGAGATGAAGACTAGGGCCTTACTATTTTAATTTAATTTACAAAGCCCAAAAAGACTAAAGAAAAGAAAGAAATAAAATGAAAATTGAAGTTAAATACCTTAAAATAAAGTTGTTAAATTACTCAAATATCATAAAAATATATTATAAGTTAGAAAAGAAGTTTCATACTAGTAATCTCTAAGTCTAATACTAACAATGACATGTCAAATTCTCTCATAGCTTCACACTTAACTTAAGCATGCCCTCAAAACTTCCTAGTTAAGTGTGCCAAATTCCCAATAGTATTGAAATTAATTTCTTAAGTTATAATTTGGCCATAGCAATATTTATATGATTTTATAAAGATATCATTGAGTCAAATAATTATTATTGGATTTGAAATGGTTATTGTATATTTTAATTAATTATTTGATCTTATTTCATAAGTAAAGGGAAGTTTTAAAAAAAGAAATCTTTATATTGGGTCAATTTAAAGAGAAAATCCCAAAAATAATTTATAAATAATAATCCAAGCACCAAAAGTGAACTAAAGGAAAAACACCATGACTAACCCTTGGGATGATAAGAAAAGCACCCATCCTGACAAATTTGTGCGGTCATAATTTTATAATTAAAAGATAGTAGAATGAATTTTCAAGGACGGTTACAATGAATTTTCAAGGTCGGTGGGGCAGGTAGTCGTCCTTATTTTTATTTTCTAAGACGGTTTATTACTCGACAGTCCTAAAAAGTTAATCAGAGATATCACATATCTAGACTTGGGCGCGGCGAACTTCTAAACCTAACGTGGCAAACTCTTCTCCCTCGCGGCAAAACGCTCTGCTGGCTCTACTCCATTTTCGAGTCTCTCCCTACTCACTACTACTGTCGGCACCATCATCGCCGTCGAACCGTAACCCATTAGCCTCTACTTCCTCTTGGACTCTGTCACAGCGGTCAACGCCCTCGAACCGTAACCCATTAGCCTCAACTCCCTCCGCCACACACAGTCGCACCATAGCCAACCATATGCCATCAACACTGCCCCCACTCCATCACTGTTCCTTGGTCGATGCCGGCAAGAAGAGGGGCTACGGAGTGTGAGTTTTGGTGCCGGCAAAACCCAAGCTCTGGTGAATCCCGTTTCCTATTTCTGTGAAACCCATTTCCTATTTCAGACCATAACCAAGAAGGGGGCTATGAAGTCGGCCGTGCGTTTGTCTTCTCTACTGGTAAGCATCTCTTATCTATGATCACTATTCATCTATATGACGCGTTTGTAAATTAGAAATTTGGCATGATTATGGTGTCTAATATGTCAGTATGATGGGTCTTTGGGTGGGTTTTTAAGTCCTGTGCAACTGTGGAGAGGGCCACTGGACAGTCTGATGCCTCTCAAATGTTCAGGAGTGTACTGTGTTTTTGTGACCCATTTGACTCTTGAAATTAGTTGTTCTGTGTTAGTATCTGCACTTTGGGGATTTTCGCTGTTCTTGTGGGAGCTAGAGTAATGATTGTAAGTCATCCCTTGAGTTTAATTAGATGCAACTTCTCCCTCTGCCCCTATTGAAATTCTGTAGGAGTTGATAGTGTGGTTTACCTATAGACCTACAAATTTTTTTTTGTTTTTAATCATAGTAATATCACAGTAATCAGTTGCCCTACTGTTCTGTGTTCTACATATAGCAGTGCCTTGGAGGAGAAGATTGAGTTCCAATTTTATTTATGTATTTTGTTGTGAATTGTTGAGGAATGGATTCTGTTTTTTATGCCATATTTAACCTTCAACTATATGTCATGTCTGAAAGTTCTGATCCCATAGGTAAAGTATTGGCATGAAAGAATTATATAACAGCATTAATTTATTCAGTCATGAACTTGGTTATCTTACATGTCAAAATTTGGTTTTACCTTGCGGCTTATTTTTGTTCAATCTTTGTTGAAAAATGCTTCTTCTTAAATCTGCTTCAGATCTGCAATGTAGACATGTATGGTTGGAATTATATTTAACTAGGAAAATAATGAAAGTATATATACTGCGCATAAAGAGTTCACAGCATTCGAATTTGCTGGTTTAAACTTACTTCTCAGTTTAGTCAAGAAAATATGTGTGGGACTTGGTACTTGGAACATGAATTAATTACAAGTAAATCTGGTAAGGTTATTGTCTTAGTTGTTGAGCTTCTCACCTTCTTGGCTTCTATCCCGATCATATTTTTATTGCTGAACCTTACTTCATAATAAGTTGATACTCGTTGAATTTTTTCTTTTTGTTTGAAGGTTATTTTTGCCATCTTTCCTATCATTAGTTTATATTCTTGTTAGGAAGCAGATCCTTATGAGTTGATAGCTACATTTGGTATCAAACTATGCCTTTTTCTATGACTTTGGACGTGTGAATGTTATCATTGAACATTTATGAGAACTGCTTCTGCTACTGAGTGTTATTCTAACATTTTTATATTACTTCTTGATACGGTATAAGCATCTTATGATTGAGAATCTTTAAAGCCTTCATTCTTTGTATGATTAGCTGTTGATATTAACTACTTTGATGTATAGAAAATTGAGTCCGTATATCTTTTTCTTTTAAAAAAAAGAGAAAGAAAGAAATTTGTTAAATCTTTGCTGAAAAATGGTTCTTCTTAAATCTGCTTCTTTAAAGGAATTTATTTTCTCCTTTAAAGTGCTCTGGTATGTCCTTTATGAGGCTGAACCATATATAGTAATTTATTTCACTTAATTGATTCTCTTACAGGCTCGTACTGACACTGACATATATTGCTAAAATAAACATAAAGTCTGTATGGTCTAAAAATCAGCAGCTGTTGATCAGTTAACAAAAAAGAAACATCTTGGACTAATAGGATCAGACAATATGTCTCAAACAAATAATGTCTCAATATGTGTATTGCTCTTAAAAATCACACGTAATAGGTCTAAGAGCCTGTTTGGCTTCATGTCATAGGCGCTTATGACACCAAAAAAAGTGCTTATGCTGTGAATACCCAAAAGCCCAGCAGTTCGTAATAATTGATTATCCCTTTTTAAGCTCTATGAAATAAGCTGCCCTGCAGCTGCTTTTCATAATCTATTAAGAGACAATATCACCGTTGGATCATTTAATGGGGGTTGTTAATTTTTACCTACTATTTTTACCAAAAACACCCTAACCTCTCCTTTGTTTCTCATCACCGCGTCTCAAACCCCGTTGGCCTCCTGCGCAATCCTCCACAAAACTGTCCTCCGCCTTCTCCTTTCTTCATCATCACTGCGTCAAACCCAGTTGACCTCTCCTATGCACTCCTCCAGAAAAGCGCCCTCTATCTTCTCCTTTCTTTCTCATCACCGCATCTGAAACCCAGTTTGGCCTCTCTTGCGCACTCCTCCAAAAAACCGCCCTATACCTTCTCCTTTCTTTCTTACCACTGCATCTCAAACCCAGTCGGCCTCTCCTGCGTACTCCTCCAGAAAACCGTCCTTTGCCTTCTCCTTTCTTTCTCATCACCGCTGTCAACTCTCCGTTGTTGCTCACAGATATGGACTCCCGTTAGCGTTTGGAGAATCCTTCCATTGCTTGAAGTTCGATTTGTGTTGGTGGACTTAGATCTGTGCGTATAAGAGTCCTGCAAGCCACTTCCTGTTGTCATCACCGTTGATCCCTTCGATCTTTGCATCTGGCACATAAGGTTATGTCCATTTCTCATATTGCTTGATCTGTTAGATTTGGACTTCAATCTGTGTATTCATCCTCTATATGCTTCTTGGTTCCCCTGATCTGATATCTTTCACACTCCACTATAGTAGGCTTGCAGCTCGATCATCCTCCATGGTTGTGTGTGTTGCCTCGTCTTTTGTCTTCTACCTCCGTGATTGTGCTTGCTCTATCAGTACCTCTCTCTTGCCCTCTGTTTCAGTTATGCTTTTTGCTCAAAAGAAACCAAATTTGCTATCAATCATCAAATAAAAAAAACTCTCTCCCTGTTAAATATTTAAACACATTCAGTTTCATATTGATCTTGGGTTGAGCGGTTTGTGGGAACTCTTTGTGTAGTCTGTTGGCACTTCGTAGTTTTGATTCTATATCTGAAAGTTGCTATTTTTTAAAGCTTTTTATTCTCCTAGCTCGTTGCAGGATTAAGAGGTCACCTATTTGACTTATTAAACAATTTAAATTACTTCTACTATCTTTGTCGATTCTTGTGAGGTAGTATGTCGAACGATTAAAGTAAACAGAGATAACAATTATATAGTTGTCTTCTTTGGATTCTACTAAGCCAATGTATTTCTAGGTTTTATCTGTCTGGACAATAAGTTAGCTGGAATCACCTTGAAGTTTTTAAGATTTCTCTAGCTGGGTTGGCTTTGGATTCAGAAGAACAGTCTTATGATTATTGTAATGTATGCTCAAATAGGACTTTTCATTAGAACATATAGGTCATTATTGATAGTGATGTATATCAAGAGTAGCCTGTATTTGTCTTGTTGGTTGGCTTTTGATTCTGACGAACAATACCATAATCATTTATGCTAATGCGAATATTATTTTTCATTCCAACAAATAGATCATGATTGATTGTGATGAACTAGAAAACTCTGAAAAGGTCTCCCATGTCATCTTTGCCGAGTCTGCATTTAAAGCCAAACCGTGTTCTGAGATGTTGCTCTAAATTCTAACAATAATCTCTCTTCTTGCTACCTCTATCTGCTCTCATAATTCTTTCCAGACTTGTAAGTTTCCTTTGCTCCATGCATGCGGGATGGCTATGGGGTTTTGGTGCATACTTACCACATGCACACCCATAAAACGAAAAACCAGGATATATGAATGGTGTTAACATAACTTGAATTCTGGATTGGCTAGTACTCTTTTATGGGTGGTGAATTCATTCAGGTAGGAGCACTTTTAGGTGTTATTTTGATGTTCAAATTTCTTTTCCTTGCCTGGATAATATTTAAAATTTGCTTTCGTTTTGCCCACACACTGTTGACAGAAAATGAAAAATAATTGTTGTTTTCGGCGATTCAGAATTCAATGTGTATATGCCCATGCATGAAGACACCGCTTTAACAAAAGAAAATGGGTTAGAGATTTGTAGCACTGTAGGCATGTAGGCATGAATACTAATTTCTTTTCTCTTTTATGGGATAAGATTTTAGTGTTTCCTTTCCTATTAGAGTCTATTATAGAATTTGCAGTTACCATGTATTTATGAAGACTTGACCTTTTGTATATATGTAGCTTGCACCACAAATTTCAATTTATTCTGTGTTGATTCTCATTCTCATATTGGGATGATGGTATGCTGATTAAAAACTAGATGTAAGTGAAGTGTAAATGGGGAATCTTTTTAGTGTCTGACTAAATGAGCTAGGATTATTTGGAAAAGTTGTCCTGTGGTGATGCAGTTTGGAGGAATGTGTGGTAGAGCGGGTAGAACGGGTGTTAACTAATTAAATTAACAGGAATAGTGTGAAATATGTAGTTTCACATATAACAAGCATCAATTGGGGAATCTTCTTAGTGTCTGACTAAATGTACTAATATTGATGATCAATTTAATGTGTTTTTTGTTGTTAGTGTTTTGTCTATACTGCATCCGCGAGAGTGTCTTTTTCTTTGATGGGTCATTGTTTTTGTTTTAGATTTTTGGTCAAGTCCTTTTTGTGGCAGCCCTATTTTATTGTTATAAAGCGTTGAATTCTTTAGCTAAACTTTATCTTTACGGTCATGAGTAATGAGAAGGTGAAAGTAACTTGGGACATAAATGCAACTGAGATTTTGATCAAATTATATGTGGAACAAGTCTAAAAAGGGCAACGGCTAGGCAATAGTATAACTAAAACTAGATGGGGAGCTGTAATAGCTGGGTTTAAGGAAAAGACTGGTAGAAACTACAATAGGGAACAACTTAAGAATAGGTTGAATGCCCTTAAAAAAGATTGGAATTTATGGTGCAAGATGCTTAAGAAAGAGTCAGGTGTAAGGTGGCTTTCTAGGCAACAAACTATTGATACCTCTGATTCATGGTGGGAGAAAAAGATATCGGTATGTAATCTAGTTTATTTGATATTATAATATGTCTAGTTTATTGAACTTTTGTGTAAAATGTCATACTAATTATATGTAAATATGTAGGAAAATCCAAAATATAAGAAATTCAGACACTGAAGATTTCAATTTGAGGATGAATTAGTAATTTTATTTAGAAGTGTAGTGGTAAGGGGGGTGCATGCATGGGAACCCTTATCTGGGACATTACCTGATGATGTTAGAGAGGGTGATGATGTGTACTGTTCATGTGTTGACCTACAGGAAGGATCAGGAGATGGTGAGGAAGATCTTGGTAATGATACTGTCACTTCAAGTGCTAGAGTGAGTTTTGAGCTGAGGGATATGAACTTAAATGCTTCCTAGGGATACTCTAGTGAAAGAAGCATTGGCAAGAGGAAGAGGGTGGAACTTTCAGAAGGGAAGAAAAAATAGAAAGCCATAAATGTAAGGCTGGTAGTTGATACTATTAGTAGGATTGTTGATGCACAAGAATCGCGAGGAAAACGGAAGGGTACAACAGCTATGGGTGAAGTCATGGCCAAGCTAAGTGCAATAGAGGTTATCCATAGTGATGTTTAATGATTTTCAAAATGCTGTGAAGTCCTTTCAGACCTCACCAAAAGGGATATCTTTATATATTTAAGACATGATGAGGAAAGATTATTAATATGGTTGAAGCTTGCAGCTTCTAGAATTTAGGATGTTGAACTTTAGTTTTAAATGTGACTTTTAGATACCACCGAACCCTTAGATCGAGTGTCAGGAGTCGTTCTGGCTTAATCACGAGTCTTGGGTTCAAGATGTGAGAATGCAGGAGCGTGGAGTGGTAAGGGCGTCCACCCTTGTGGTGCCTGTCAAGCCTCAATCCAGATTAGTCTAGGCCACGTTCATGGCTTGAGTGAGGCAGGCTCCAGGATACCGGGTGTATACGTGAAAAAAAAATATATGACTTACATTTGCCAATTTAGGATGTTTCGCTTTGTTACCTTAGATCTCTTTTGTGACTTTTATTAACTTTGTTCTAAACCTACTTTATATTGAAGTCTAGTTTAGCACTTTTTTAAAGAATTATGATTGCGAGACTATGTTTTAAATATTTACTTTCATCTTTCACTTTATAGGTTTAAAAAAATTAAATGGGAGATTCAGACTCCTTTGAAGATGATTTTAATGAACTTGCAAATGTCACTGCATTAGTTGAGTTGTATGTGCTAAATTAGATTTGTAAGGAGCCTCAAAGAACTAGTGAGTATACCGGTCATTCGTGACTAAATAAAATTTTAGAAGGCCATCCAATTCATTGTTATGAGATATTTCGTATGGAAAATGATATGTTTTATCAATTGTGCACTGAACTGGTAGAAGAACATAGGTTAAAAGAAACTAGGAGAATGGGGGTGCAAGAAATGCTTGCAATTTTTTTGAATATGGTTGGGCAAAGAGTGGGAAATAGAATGCTACAAGAGAGATTTCAACACTCAAGAAAGACTATCAGTAGACATTTTCATCAAGTCTTAGTGGCTTGCCTTCGACTATTAATGAAATATATCAAGCTAAAAGACGGTAGATTTCGTGGTGTACCATAAAAAATATGACATAATAAGCGATATTTGCTATTTTTCAAGCATACTATAGGAGTTATTAATGGTATTCATATTTCATGTATTGTTAGTCCTAGTGAACAATCAAGATTTATTTTCAACACAAAGTAATGGTTGTATGTGATTGGGATATATGCTTTGCTTTTGTATTGCCTAGATGGGAGGGTACCGCACATGATGCTCGTGTTTTTGACAATGCCCTCACAACTATTTTCGTGAATTTTCCACACCCACCTTTCGGTATGTTTCTATTCATACCTTTATTTAGTGTAGGAGTTACAATTACAAATGATTGACAATATTTTCATTGATTATTAAGTAAATATTATTTGGTAGATGCTGGTTATCCAACATCAACTGGATATCCTGATTTATACAAGTGTGAGCGCTATCACCTTCCAGATTTTTGGCGTTCATCTGAATATACAAACAACAATGAACGATTCAATTATTACCATTTAAGTTTATGATGAATAATAGAAAGGGCTTTTGGAGTTTGGAAGAATAAATTTCCAATTTTACATTGAATATCTAGCTGTAAATTTCAAACATAAGTTCAAACAGTATGTGCAACAATTGCTATATACAACTTCATTAGAAGGAATTCCCAAACAGACTCTGAATTCTTACGACTTAAAACTAAAGATGTAGTTGAATATGAAGATGGTAATCATGGTGATGAGTATCAACTCTCAACCACAAATTCAACTATGACATCTTTAAGGGAAATTGATTTTATTCATGATTCAATTAGAGAGCAAATTGTACAATTTTTACTAGAAAATTAGTTATGTATTTTCTTTTTTAATATTGAATTTTTGTATTTTTAATTTTTATTAACATGTACAAGACCATTAGTTATGTAATATTTTCATATTATTTATATATTAGAATTTTAATTAAAAAACTATTGAAGTTTTATTCACTTTTATAATATTATTATGTATAAATGATTCATTTAAAAATAAAAATTAGCATTATTTAAGGACCAAAGGCGTGAATGACATTTCAAGTCATTATCAATCCAATAGTGATTTTGATCAAATTATCCAAACATAGTCAATTATGAAAAGCTACTTCTAAGATAAAAATATTCAAATACAAATTATTTTTCACATAATTATTTATCCTTATAATCACTCTTCCTCATTATCACTTATAAATAAACTAATCCAAACATATGCTAAATTTGATTCAGGCCACACACAATTCGCTTATAGGATATCATCCTCTCTTTGGGACAACAAATAATTAGGCTTCTTTTGACGGACATGATGATGAAACCAGCAGAAAGCTTTTTTACAACTCCCATCAGGAGAAATTTTTTTATTTGCATTATTAATGTTCTTTCATTAATATAAAAGCTCTAACATTCAATATTACCTTCAATAAGAGATTTTAAGGGTTTCCGGAAAGAATGGACTGATGCCAAACCAAGGATTTAATGTTTGGAAGTCCGAGTCTTATGGCTTCACCAGTTATAACACCACACCAAAGTACACTGGCTGGAACAGCCTATCACATGAAGTATGTGTAAGCTGAAACCAATTAGAAAGTTATTTATATATTGTTGGTGTGTAAGTCAGATTCTTAGCAATGTAGACTGATAGAATGCCCATAATACTGTACTATGTACAATTGGATGAGTTCACGTTTAAAGCTAAACTGGCAAAACGAAAAATATCTCTTCTTTATGTTGCTCAATATTTATAACACCTTAACTTTAGATCTTATTTTTCATATATTATATCTTATATAAAATCCATTTGAATCAATTAAGAGGTTTGAATTACATGAGGAACCAAAACACAAATTTAAAATTTCACAATACTGTTCATTTGGTTATCTCAATTTTCAAATTGAATTTTGAAAATTCATAACTAATTTTAGAAAACTTATATGGAAGTAATTCCGGTCTCTAAAAATAACTTAAAATATCCTCTACAGGAGAAAAATATAATACAGAACTTTAATTGTGACAATTCATACAGTATTTGACACGAAATTTGCTATTCATTTCCAGTTTAAATTTCTTTCCAGTTTTTGGGTTATAAATTTGGAAATTTATTTTTCATTCTATTATATTCTCAATCAACTCATGCATTATTTATATCTTTGGAAAGCTTTACATGTCTACTTTATAAGCATATTTACCTTGTGCAATTATTTCAGAACAGGGCATCATTTTAAACCATCAGGGTTAGAATATAACTTTTACTATAACAGTTTTAGAAAATTATGCAATTCCATATTACTCATGAGATATATCTCTTTCTATACATGCAACTGGCTAAATTTTTGGAACACTGTATGATTTTATACTGCCTTTCAAAATAAACAATACTTGTAGTAAAAATTACAATTTTCCAACATTGTCCAATTTTGATCCTTTAACTTTAAAAATTTATAATTAATTCTATACTCAATCATTTGAGGTGTTGGTTGGCTTCCTAGAAAGCTCTTTATGTCTACTTTCTAGGTTTATATAACACTTATGCTCTATGCCTTGTTTTGGTTAGATTAGCATTATCTAATCTTATAGCATGCTAAATGGACATTTTTGTACCATAACTTGTATAATAAACGTCATAATCATAATACATTATTGAATTTCATCATATTCCATACTAAACATTATATAAGATCCATAAGGACATAACTGAGTCATCATCCAGATATTACCCATCATATATAAATTTGTACATATTTTCAAAACATAACATAATAACTTGTAAACTCAAGTTATTCATTACTTTCTTTCACTTTTTCTTTTGCTTTCCTTGGATCTCTTGTATTGCTTGACCTAGCAAGGTTAGTGTTTTGGATGGTAAGATTATAACAATCTCAATATCAAGTCATATTTCACACATTAATATTATCAAGCAAACCATAAAAAAAATCATGTAAATCATTTAAGTTATATAATACCATATTGTTCATAAAATTTTTGGTAGAATAACAGCTTATAAAATGGATTCTTGACAATAGTCCTCTTATAAAAACAACCATAAATAGTCACCAAGTATTATAATAACAACATGGTCATCATGAAACATTATAAAGTATAGCAAGATAATAAAATGTAAAAAATATAAACTTTGCTATCTTAGGTATTTTTCCTTGTAATACCACTTGCTTCCAACTCTTTCAAGAGTTTGTTTAGGCTTTTCTAAGCCTTAATATATCATCAAACACTCATTTTATTAACTGATTTTGAGTTATTTCATAAAGACCCATAAAAATCTAAAAATTCTATTTTCTTTATCTCTTATATTTTTTTGAATCTATCACTTGTCTCTAAGAAAATTCAACATGAAGAATCTATTTTTGATATTATTTTCATGAAATTTCCACTACTTCTAGGCCCTATATACTAACCCAAACTTACAGATAAAGTGGAAGGAGTGATTTTCTTTACAACTTTGTTTATACTCTTTAAAATCATACTTTCTAAATTTTCTCATTTAATGTCCGCACAAAATACAATCTTCATAGTACTTAATGTATTTATTCTATATAAGGCCTGATGAAATTACTTATGATGGGAAAGAAACTTAAATTAGGAAACTTTGTAAAGAAAATAGGACGATTTCATTCAGTTAAATGTTTTTTTTGGAATGACATTCAATTAAAGATCTTTCTTATTTTGAAATGTGTCCTAAAGAAAATAGGAAATTTTTGGCGTCCAATGTTATTGGGCATTTACTTTGTTAACATTTAACACATTTTGGAAATATCGGATTCGGAGCCCGTTCCAGGAAAAACTATAGAGCAAATTAGATTTTTGTTATTTAGGTTCGTACAATTTGTCTTTTGCAATTTCTTTTTTCTTTTTTGCCAGATTTTTGTAATTTCTTTCTAATTGTATAGGTTTTGATGGTTATAAATGATTGGAGTATTTCACTATTTACAATTTGTGAATAGTTTGTTCTCTAACTCTCTACATTTCTAATATTTTATATTGATTTACAATAAATTATAATATTTGCCTTAAATTCTTTTACACTTATACAACTTTATCAATTATTTATAAAATATTGATATAAAAAGACTTTTCTTGAAATAAAACCCTTATATTACATTTTAATTTAATTTTAAGTATTTTATCCAAAACATTTTTCATCAATCACTTTTATATATTTTTTTATGTAATATATAATTGAAAAATATTAAAAATGAGACTGCAAATAATATTTTTAAAATAATTCGGTATGATTATTTCATTCAAAAGAAAATTAGTTTTCATGAAATTTGAAACTGCAGAAAATTATTAGTTATATAGTAACCATATTTCATGTAATATATGTTAATTTTCATTTGATGTCCTTGAAGGGACTATGGAATATAGATTTTTTTTTCTTTTTTCATATTTTAAGTTATTGCATTTAACAATCTTCTCTTCGAAACTCAAGATATATGTTTTTCTTTTCCATTAAAAACTCAAAATACATGTAAAAGGTATAGTAGCAGACACCATATAATTGCAGTTAAAAAATCTATGCTACTTTTTTTTTCCCCAAATATATGTGAGTGCTTCACTGGGATACTTGCTTAGATGGGTTTAGTGAGTGCATAATTTGGTTGGTACTATTGTAAGTGTCCATTTGATTTTTAGTTAGTCAAAATTGTTAGGTTAGCTGGTCACCCAAGAGAACGGGTGAATTAAGTGATGCAAAATTTTTTCGCCCTTTTTAGATCATAGCCAAAGTTTACCAAATGTGTAGCAAAACAGAAATGAACAAAGACGGTAGAGTACAACAATTAAGTAGAGAAGATGAAGAGCAATACACAGGACTTTATCCTAGTTCAGGCCAAACCATTTGGCTTACGTTCAGTCCTCAAGTCACCACTTGAGATCTTTCATTATATCCCATAGATTTGATCCAAGCACCTGTGAAGTCTTAGTACATCCCATAAGTTTCAATAGGCAATTGTGAAGCCACTCTCCCCACACCCTTACAAGATGTGTAAATCCCTTAGTGTTTGTTTCTGCATACTAAAATCCTACCTAGAATATGTCAAAAAGAAGGATTACAAAAGAACTCTCTTTTAGAATAGATGATACAATGAAAGTTCACTGAGGTCGGTTTAATAATGATTGTTGACACAAAATGATTTTATGAATTAGAATAGCATTTTGTCACAACTCACTTAAAATTGTTACACATAAGTTCAAATTAAGTTCCATTTATAGATTTATGGTGAAATTATTCATTAGACACAAAATCTATCCGTTAGACATAAGTTCTAGCCGTTACTTTGGTAAAAGAGCCGTTCAACTACCGCATGAAATGCATATGACAGAAGTTCTGCGAATAACCTCCTTAGGTTATGCGGATAACAGGTGACCGTTGACTCTTAGTTTTAACGTTAGACTTTGGTTATGCGGATAACCTAGTTAGGTTATACGGATAATGGTCATTCCAAAATGACTAAGTTTCAGCTTAGAATATTTTCATGAAAACCTACTTAGTTGTTTGAATAACGTCTCACAAACTTGGATACCTTTGAGGATTATTAGAATAACCTCTTAAGAAATTATTCCTTGTTCGAATAATATTTAATCAGTAAAAGCTAAGTTTTTGAAAAAAATAAGTTATCACGATAACTTCCCAATGTTATGCGGATAACGAATTTAGCAAAAGGAGGTCCAAGAGTTCTGTAACATACGTTATACAGATAATCTCCCTTGGTTATGCGCATGACGGGTAGCACAGGACAAGTGACTTTTACTATTAAACCCCTTATGCGAATATGGTAAGCACCTTATTCGGAAAATGAGCTAGATAGAAGTAAGGACATGGTACAGACCTTAGTTATGTGGATAATCTCAAGCCTTTTCATGAAAATGAAGAAAGAACACTTATAAACAACATTGAAATTGAGATTTTGTCCCTATAACTTCTAAGTTTTATGCGTATAAGATAAAACTTTTCATAAAAATCATTTTGAAAACATGAGCCAAACACAAAATTCATTTGTTAGCCATTATTTTTCAATTCTAACATATGTTAATAACATATTTACTTAATCTAATATGTTTAAAACATATAGTAAATAAGATTAAGTAAGTTTCAGAGACCTAAGTGAGAACAACATATACCAAATGACTAGGTTTTCAAAGACTAAACTCTACTTTCACATTGTCATTTCCTTTTTGGCTTGCTCCATGCTATTCTTCAATTCTTAGAACATTCTCTCTCTTCTTCTTTCTTGAGTGAGACACATGTTGATTTCCTTTTCTTTATTACAATGCTTACTTTTGTTACTTGGACCATCCTATATTTAATATATTACACTTACAAATTAAGTAGTTAGTCTAATTTATATATCCAACTTGTATTATAAAATATAAAGCACAGTAGATATACTTGCACACAACATGATTTATGCATTATAAACTCAATTAAACACATGCTAATGCAAGTTTTACTTCTATAAGGAACATTATATATGTTAGACACATATGATACTTTTGTTCCTTATTTGTCTATATTTGTCATTATCAAAACTTATATTACATTAAATCTAACAATCTCCTCCTTTTTTATGATGACAAATTACTAGTGAAAAATATGCCAAATGAATGATTAACACATATAATGCAGTTCAATTCAGATAATTCTAGATTTAACCACATGCATATTTTTCACCTAACTTCTCCCCCTATTTGACATCAACAAAAAAGTTTAAAGAATAACAAGTAATTTTCCCCCCTGTTTGGAAAATTGTACCAGTAAGTACGAACGTTTGGTGTAACATCCTACCTCCTGACACCTCTAGACTTGACCAAAAACTTTAAAAACCAACCAAACATAGTCCAAAAAACTCAAAACAACTCTTCCAAACTTCAAACAGCGAAAATGAACCCCAAAACACCCAAAAACTGGGCTAGGGCCGCGGCCGCTACAGTACCGCCACAGCTCTGGCCTTCCTTGTTTTGCATCGATTCTGGCCTCTCTAGCGTCACGGCCTGGACACTGGAGCCGTGGCGCCCCATGTTGGTTTCCATACCAGCAAAACTCAACACTTGGGATGAACTTCCGATGCTCATAACTTTATGCTCTGACCTTCGATTGACTTGATTCTAACTCCTATAAGTCAATCTAGTCTCAATCTATCCATAGACACCACTTTCACCTTAATCCAACACCATATAGAGATTCTGGACCCCTGATACCGTTTTAGCCACTTATTGACCAAAACTCACCACTAACAACCTTCAATTGCCACCAAAGGCAACTGGTCACTCCGAGACCATTCATACTAGTCCAAAACCCTCAAACCAACTCATCCAAAAAGGTTTCACCTCAAAGGAGTCACTCCTCTGAGATTTGACCCCTTGGAACCCTGACATGACAAAATGGGCTACAGGCCCTAAAACACACCAATCAGGCCCAAAACCAACTTTCATCATACAACATACATAACCGTCCATACAACCATCCATACAATCCATATCTATAACCATACATCCATTACAAAACCTTCTATCCTACTTGGCATAAGTTACATATCCAAAATACACACACAAAACTACATAGACCTAGTATTCCCACGTCTACTGCTACTCCCTCGGCTTCTTAGGACTAGTGCCAAAATCGTCACCTGAGAGATTAGTTCATGGGAGAGGGGTGTAAGACAATGTCTCAGTAACCAAGGACAACCACATATACACACACATATATATACATCTCATACAACTCATGAATGCAATGTGCAACAAATGGAATGGATGTCTCCCCTGCACACAACTAGAACCACGGGCTATCGTCATAATAGGACATTTCATATAGGTAATTCCCTTCTAACAGTCGATGAAGACTGATTCTGGGACATCACCAAGCTCACCTCTCATTAGTGCGCTTGGCCAAAGGTAACACTAATGTTTGGACTGTGGCTCTCCTTCCTCTTTCCCACCACGAATTGGCAGCGATTTAGGGAAGGTGCAGTCCACTACGTGCATTTCCCCTCTTGGCCATAGGAGGCGATTTAACCGCAGGGATCCCATCCTTATCCTCCCTAACATATATATTCCATCTTTATCATCCCTAACATATATCATCATATAGCATATCGTCACATCTCATATCGTCATCACCACCCGATCCACCATATATCGCAATCTCATAATGCCATGTGGTGATGCTCATGTATCATCATATCATTATCATCATCATATCACAATATCATATATGCATCATGTTATGTCATGTCAATATCATCATCATAATCATCGTCTAGCTATGTGCATACCACGATATATATAGAAACAATACACACAAACACATCAATATTGTGGTATGAAAGAAACATGCATATATACATAAATATATGTACTATCATATCATACAAACAAACAAACAAACAAACACCCAGTTACCTTAGGTTGTCAATATCATGCTCACACGAGTTCCACAAACTTCTCAAATTGCCCAAGACGCTTGAACCCCTCTCGGATAACCAAAAAACCTTTATAATAACACAATTCTTCCATGAACACAATATACCATTAAACCAAACATCACAATTCAACCACTTTAACCTAACCCCAGGTTCCAACACCGCTTTCATGCATCAATAAGCTCTTGGGGACCATTCAAACACTACTCAAACATAACCTAGGGTTAAACTCAAATCATACATAAACCCTTCAAACTCACATCCAAGCAACAAGAACACTAAAATACACTTTCTTAACCCAATTTCATCCATTTCAATCGGTGGATTTCGGCCAGAACCAAAGATCCAACCTCAAAACTGAAAAACCCCAATTTTAACTGAAGAAAAATGGAGAGGGAGGAGTAGAGAACACTTACCAACTTGAATCCAAACTCTTGAGGTCCGAAAATCACTCCCAATGGCCTAATCCAACAAGCCCTAGCTGAGCTCCCTTGGTTCTCCTCCGTTTTCTTCCTTTTCCTTTCATCTGAAATGATTCGAATTTAAACAAAATTCCTTATCCTCGCTGCAGCGACTCTACTTCTCACTGCGGCGTGGAGCTCTTTTAAACTCCACTTGAACCTTCCTCCGTCTTGTTTTCCTCCGGTTCTACACACCATGCCAAAACAAAGTCATGAGGGGTGTTACATTTGAGATTGTTTCAAGCACTTAGAAAAGCACAAACTGAAATGCAAATTATCATCAAAACTTATTATGCACTTCATGTTCAGATTCTGCTAATTCTTACTGATATCAAACTTGATACCAATTGTTACCAACCATTTTCAAAATTGATACCAATTGTTAATGATATTAAAACTGATATAAGTTGTTATTTGAAACTATTATGATACCAACTGTTATGATGTTTCGTGTTAAGATGATCATGATATGCACACATCACAAGAGGTATCCGAGAGTTGAAGAGTTGTTGCTTTCTTCCTTTAGGATCAATGAGAGATTAAGCAACCAAAACTCCTCTCAACAAAATAGGGTGAGCTAAAGTATAAATAATTTGATTTCAATAAATGCTCCCCCTTAACCTATGCATTTCATATGATAAAACCAAGAAAGTATAATGCAATAGGTGAGCATGTTCATACAAGAGCAAATGATTGTGATTATTCTTTTAAACTAGAAAGAGCCTTTATGAAATCGTTACATGTAAAGTTATAAGCCCTCTCTAAATACGAACATCTACTCAATTATCTATGCTTTTCATATCATTAATCTGTAAGTAAGGAAGATTATGAAAAGCAAACATGTTTGGTTATGCAAATAAAGAAATGGATTTGCACAAATATTGAACTTCACAGTAAGTATCAGCAGATTTAGATAGTTCATTTTTTTTAACAAGGATCATACTTTATTTTAATAACCTTATGTTTTAGCACCAACCAAGTATAAATGAAAACTTGTTAAACACTTACAAATCAATTTTGGTTAATAGCTAATTTCTTCCATTTTTAGTATGATTCCAATTAAGCACATCAAATACCCTATCTTTGTGAGGTTTTCACCATTTAGCTCAAGGAGTACCTGCAAAAACCAAGGGAAAATCTTTTTCTTTCTTTGGTACCCTTTCTGACTTGGATCCACTAATGATTAATTTAAATATTATAAAGCACATATAGAACTAGAGTTCAAACTTACCCAAATACATATAACGTAATAATTAAAAAGGGTAAGGGTAGAGGTTACCAAAACTCATTTCCTTGTTATTTTTGGCTTGTATGCAATGCAGTGTTGCTCATATCTTCCTTTTGCAAACAGGCTATTGCCTCTTACGTTTTTCCTTTTTCTCTTCTCAAGGTGAGTGATTTGACTTTCATTTGATTTACTTCCTTGAGATGAGTGAGAAGATTGCTTCCCATGCTTCTCCTTGTGACTTGCAATTCTAGTTTTAGAGTTTTGAGAAGCTTTTCTTTTTAGCATTCTATTTCTTCCACCAATATGTTCTTCCTTGGGTTTGTTCTGCACATATGAAACACTAGAAGAACATTTTGGTATCCACTTATTTCTGGGTCTAGGAGGGTTAGTGGTATTCTCTGAAATCCATTTCATACTTTTGCACAAGCCACATTTCCTTATATTGCACACATAAGCTATATGACCATTTTGACTACAATATGTGCATGATGGTGAGCTAGACATTACAGTAGGTACAAAGAATTTCGTACAACATTTATTTTTCTCCTTGGACTCACTCCTATAGCCAACACCTAATTTGTCAAACACAAAATTCTGTTTACCATGTGAAATCTTCAACTTATCCTTTTCTCGGGTGAAATTGGCTATAACTTTAATCAACTCCTCTTTTTCTCTATTTAATTTTTCACATGCATCACAAGAGAAAGTGTGTGAGTGGGTTTCACAACTATTCTCTAAATCATTTATTTTCTGTTTAAGTGATTCATTTTTAATCTTTTCCAATTGTAATTCATTTTCTGAGGAAATTATTTTCTTTTTACTGAGTGCAAGTGTTTTAGCTACTCTAATTAGTTCATCATGCATTTTATTGTAAGTATCTTGCATCTCATCAATAGAAAATTCAGAATCAAATTTGGAGTCAGAGTTTGATACCTTATAATTGGATAGTGCCATCAAGCAATGATAGGTATCCTCATCTTCATCTAAACTGTTACCCCAGATTACAGAGATATATGCCGCTTTAGCCTTTTTACTTTTCTTCTCTACACATCTTCCTCCTTGCCTCATTGGATTCAGCTTACTTGTATGACATGAGTACTTTTGTTTCTGAAAATCCTTCTTTTTGATGTTGAGGAATGTGCCAAATTTGTTGATCAATTGTTTCAACTTGTCCTCCTCATTATCACTGCTGCTATCATCACTTTCATCATCAGTATTATCATCTTCTAAGCTCTGTGATGTAGTAGATTTGAGAATAAGTGCTTTCCCTTTGTTTTACTACTCCCACAGAAGGTCAAGTTTTCCTTCATGTTCAATAAGGCTCCCAAATAGTGCAGTGACAGACTGATATGATGTCCCTCTTATTTCTTCAATTGCTGTCACTTTGGGTTGCCATTCTTTGGCTAGAGCTATAAGTATTTTGCATACTTGCTCGTTCTGTGTATAGTTCTCTCCCAAAGCTGCTAGATGATTAACAATGTGAGTAAAATGAATTTGAAATTCATTGATAGGCTCACCATTGTTTATCTTGAAGGCTTTATATTCAGCTGTGAGAGAGTTGAGCCTGTTTTTCTTCACTCCCTTGGTTCCGTCATGAGCAATCTCCAGAGCATCCTACATTTCCTTTGCTGTGTTGCAATTTCATACTTTGAAGAATTCATCTTCTGAAAGAGCACTGACCAATGAGTGCTTTGCCTTGAAGTTTAGCAGGATTCTTCTCTTATCTTCATAATCCCATTCTGCTTCTAGCTTCTCTCTGTATGTGCCATCATTTTGTATCTTCTTTACCATAAAATCACCTTTCTGTATAGCAGACTAGATGTCTAGGTTTATGGATTGAAGGAATATTTGCATCTTCATCTTCCAGTATCCATAGTATTCACCATTAAACCCTGGAGGTTTGTTGACATTGTTCCCCTGTGGCAGTATGTTCCCTACAAAGCCAGCCATCTTGCTCTCGGATGATTAGATCCTTTGCTGGGAGTCCAAGCTTTGATACCAATTGTTAATTTGACTGGTCACCCAAGAGAGGGGGTGAATTGGGTGATGTAAGATTTTCGTTCTTTTTGGATCACAGCCAAAATTCACCAGATGTGCAGCAAAACAAGGATGAAGGAGAGGGTGGAGTACAACAATTAAATAGAGAAGATGAAGAGCAATACACAGGACTTTATATTGGTTCAGCCCAAACCACTTGGCCTACATCCAGTCCCCAAGTCACCACTTGAGATTTTTCACTATATCCCACAAATTTGATCCGGGCACTTGTGAAGTCTCAATATATCCCACAAGTTTTATTAGACACTTGTGAAGTCACTCTCCCTACACCCTTACAAGATGTGTAAATCTCTTAGTGTTTCCCCACACTAAAATTCTACTCAGAATATGTCAAAAAGAAGGATTACAGAATAAGAACTCTCTTTTAGAGTAGATGATACAATGAAAGTTCACTGAGGTGGGTTTATAATGATTGCTAACACAAAATGATTTTATGAATTGGAACAACATTTTGTCATAACTCATTTAAAATTGTTACACATAAGTTCAAATTAAGTTTCATTTATAGATTTATGGTGAAACTATTCATTAGACACAAGATCTATCCGTTAGACACAAGATTTATCCGTTAGACACAAGTTCTAGTCGTTACTCTAACAAAAGAGCCGTTCAACTACTGCATTAAATCGTATGACAGAAGTTCTGCGGATAATCTCCTCAGATTATGTGGATAATAGGTGATCATTGGCTTTTAGTTTCAACATTAGACTTTGGTTATGTGAATAACCTAGCTAAATTATGCGGATAACGGTTATTCCAGAATGACTAAGTTTCATCATATGAACATTTTTATGAAAACCTATTTAGTTGTTCGAATAACTTCTCACAAACTTGGATACCTTTACGGATTATTAGAATAACCTCTTCAGATGTTATTCCTTGTTCGGATAATATTTAATCAGCACAAACTAAGTTTTTGAAAAACATAGGTTATCAGAATAACCTCCCAAGGTTATGTGGATAACGAATTTAACAGAAGGAGGTCAAAAAGTTTTGTAACATACGTTATGCAGATAACCTCCCTAGGTTATGTGGAGCACAGAACAAGTGACATTTACTGTTAAGCCCCTTATGCAAATAAGGTTATCAGAAAAATGAGCTAGACAGAAGTAAGGACATGGTGCAAGCCTTAGTTATGTGGATAATCTCAAGCCTTTTCATGAAAATGAAGAGAGAACACTTAGAAACAATATTGAGATTGAGATTATGTTCGCATAACTTCTAAGTGTTATGTACATAAGATAAAACTTTTTATGAAAATCATTTTGAAAACATGAGTCAAACATAAAATTCATTTGTTAGCCATTATTTCTCAATTCTAACATATGTTAATATCATATTTACTTAATCTAATATGTTTAAAACATATGGTAGCAAAATTAAGTAAATTTCAGATATTATAACCACCTCAAGACCTAAGTGAGAACAAAATATATCTAATGACTAGGTCTTCAAAGACTGAACTCTACTTTCATTTGGTCAATTCTTTTTTGACATGCTCCATTCTAATCTTCAATTCTTAGAACATCCTTTTTCTTCTTCTTTTTTGAGTGAGACACATGTTGATTTCCCTTTCTTTATTCCAATGCTTATTTGTGCTACTTGGACCATACTGCATTTAATATATTACATTTACAAATCAAATAGTTAATCCAATTTATATATCCAACTTGTATTATAAAACATAAAACACCGTGGATATACTTGCACACAACATGATTTATGCATTATAAACTCAATTAAACACATGCTAGTGCATGTTTTACTTCTATAAAAAATATTATATATGTTAGACACAAATGATACTTTTGTTCCTTATTTCTCTATATTTGGTATCATCAAAACTTATATTACATTAAACTTAACAAAAATTAAGTTTTCGTAAAATTAATTTTGCAATGTGGTTATGGTAAAAATTGATTTTGAATTGACATGTTTATATTTGGATGATTTATTTAAAAATTTGTTTTGACAAAAATGATTATGTTTGGATAATTTTAATAAAAAACACTTTTAGTGCAATAATTCTTTCCCAACTTTTAATAAATAATCTTTTTCCAATATCTATTTAATAAATATATGTGTATGTATGTTTGTCTAAAAAATTAAAAGTTTAAAATTATTTTTTAGTATTTTATTTTCTTTATTTTCATCATTTTGACTCATAATTTTCCTTTAAATTGAGTTCAAACTCTATCCCATGACTAATTTAGTTTTCTTAAATTAAAATTTAATTTGTATTTATTTAATTGAGAACATAATTTATCTAATATAACATTTTTTTACAAGTTATGATTCATGAAAATTAAAATTTTGAATAGTCATTTTAATCATTAAATTGGAGAAATTTTATAAAAATTTTATTTTCTCAGTTTTCTCTTTTTTTTTTTCTTTTTTTTATTGGTTCATTTTTATATGACTTTATTTTAATTGATCCACCCCACCTCCTTTCCAACTAATTTCACTCAATCAAACAAGCTTTTGGACCACCCCCATTCTTTTTTTCTCATGATCAATGAGGTGAGGAACGAGTGTAGATATGAGTTTGTTGCGAAAATAAATTTCTTCCAATGATCAGTAATAAATACATGCTGATCATGATGGCAATAGAGGAAGAAAAAGGAGAAGCAGTTGGGTCTTTGCTTATGGGAGAATTTAGTTCTGGAGCCAAAATGAGTTTCTAACATGAATGAATCTTGACACCCAAACACATCAGAAAAGTAGCAAAACTCATTTTGGGACGTATACATGGTTTTTAACGTGTAAGTCAATAGACCCCAAGTTAGTAGTGGTGCTCGTTACTGCTCATTCATGAAGTCATGTGCTCAAGAATTGCGGCGTAGTGGTTTAACATTTAATTATATCTTAAAGTTGGATCATAAAATTATAGAATGCATATTTTTTTAAAAAACCATTTGTAAAAATTTACTTTTAATTATATTTTTTAATTTATATGAATTAGTTATTTGTATCTTATTATATGATCCAAAATAGTTTCTAATAAATATATAAAAAGCCACATTATTCACATTTTAATGAGGATAACCTATCACATGTAATTTCATGTACGGCCTACCATCTAATTCTTATTGAAATTAGAAAAAGAACTTTTTTTTATTATTCTCATGAATTCTTTTGAAAAATAAAAAAATTTCAAAATTCTTATGTTATTCCACTTTTTCAAACACTTTCAAAAAATAAAATTTCATTTTTTCTAATAAAAAGAATAAAATATTAACATGAAACCCCAATCCCATGTTAAGCCCTTTTTTTTTTACTCTGAAAATAACATGAAGAAAACCCAAGAAGGGTTGGACCAGAGGGACGGGAGCTGGTTGTCAAAGCAGATTTTATTTACAACAGGGATTTGAACATTGGAGACACCCTGAGAGGTTTAGCGAATCAAAATTAGTCATGGGTCTTTATAGCCAATGGATACCGGATGCTTAAATAGTTATAATAAAAAAAAAAGAGAAAAACATGAAAAATTTTTCAATCACTTGTTCTTTTATCGGCCACCATATTGTTCACTGCGCAGCGCAGACCACTACGGGTAATACGGCGTCGTTCGGCTGATGCAATCTAGTCACTCACTGGCTACCGTCTTCCTCGTTTTCTGATCTGGGAACTGCTCGGGCTAAATGGCACTCTGTGCAGGAAGCTGCGGTTTTTTTTTTTTTAATATAAGAAGCGACGGAATTTTTGAAGAAGAAAGAACCAACGAAGAAGAACAGATTAGAGCGAAGGAGAAGAAAAGAGAGTAAGAGATAAAGAGTAGTTGAGAGAGAAAGCTTCGGAGGGAGAAGTTGAGTGGCGAGATAGAAAGAGCAAAGCATAGCCGTAGGAGCTTAAAAGATTGGAACCCACTTCAGTAAGTTTCATTTCTTTGCCATTTTTCAATTTCTCTGCCCCCTTTATTTTTCGCTATACAGCACTCTTTTAGACTTCACTTTCACTAATCTCTTCCCCTTAAAATCAAATTTAGAATTTTAAAGTTCAAAGTTTTTGTTTTGTTTTTTTGCTTTTGGGAAATCGGTCAAATAATGAGAGCTTGAGGTGGTGAAGTGATGAAATGTTCAGTTCAAGATAAGGGTGGATTTTGGGACTCATGTTGGTGTTTGAGAAACATGCAAGAATAACGGTAAAAGTTCCATTAATTTGTTTGAGCATGTCAGTGAAGTATTAAAATGATATGCATGTGAGGAAATTTGAAACAAATGGCATGAAATTCAAATGATGAAGCAAGAATAAAATGGCACTTTAAAGAGAGGGCCGGATTCATTTAAGGCGATGGTCAAGAAGAATCACGAGAGGCACAGAAATTGTTTTAGTTTATAAAATCACTGCATATGGGCTATATTTCTATGCAAGATTCTATGTTAGATTACTGTTTATGTTCGCGACTATGTTGGGCTGAAAAGTGCTACATATAGCCAATTTTTTTGCGACCGTGCATTTAAATTCTGCGACTTTTTAGGGCAGTCAAAGTTTTGCTCAGAAAAATCCATTTAAATTTTCAGAATCTTGTAGTCTTGTCTTGGTTTTAAAAGTATTGCACACCGTCAAAGTTTTCTGCAAAAACTTTATGTTTAGATTCTGCACAAGACATGCTCTTGTCTTAGATTAGTTTTCTGAAGAAGTGCTGTTTATAAGTGCTAAATTTTGCGCTTAAATTCCTTTTCAACTGTTCTGCAATTCTGTTTGAAGTGTTGCATGTTGTATTAAAATTCTGTCCCCAAGCATATGGAAGTTCATGGTTCACAATTGTGGTTTAGTTCTTAGGCTCTGCTTCTTGGTTAATTTTGGTGTGCAGAAATTTTGTGGTCTGGTCATGAGTTTTAAAGATTGATTGTGGATGAATTTAATCCTGCAAAGTTGGAGTGTGAATATACGTTTGATGACATGGCTGCTTCCTTTATTCACATGATAAAATTCTTTAGCCATCTATAGAGTTAATCAAATTGTCTAATGTGAAATCTCCTCAACTATCTCAGGCAAAGGGAACCATTTTCCTGCGAAACCCAAAATATGGAGTCTCTCAAATCCTCATTCCTTTTCTCTCCTCCACTTGTACATCCTTCTTTTGAATTCAATCACACATCCTTGAAGAAGAAGCAGCCCCTTATCAGACCTAAGATAATGCCCATTCACTCATCAGTCCACCCAGACCCTTGGTCCCCCAAATATGGTGACCCTACGAGTCCCAAGCCTAGATCCAGAAACCCCAAGAAGCCTCTCTCAGACAACAATGCTCGTCGCATTATCAAGGCCAAAGCTCAGTATCTCAGTGTTCTACGTAGGAACCAAGGTCCACAAGCACAGACCCCAAGGTGGATCAAAAGGACCCCAGAGCAGATGGTCCAGTACTTGCAGGATGATAGGAATGGCCATTTGTATGGTAAGCATGTGGTGGCTGCTATCAAGAAGGTGCGAGCTCTCTCTCAAAAAGCAGAGGGAGAGTACGATATGAGAATGGTGATGGGATCATTTGTGGGCAAACTCAGCTTTAGGGAGATGTGTGTTGTTCTCAAAGAGCAGAAAGGGTGGAGGCAAGTCAGGGACTTCTTTTCTTGGATGAGATTACAGGTGGGTCTCATTTCCTTTCAGTGTCACCTAGTTTTGATATTTTTCATGACAGGTCTCGATATATTTTTGTATGAGTGTTCTTAGGTAAACCTAAGGCTCTCATAAGTTTGATTCGTGTTAACTTAATTACCTGAAAATTTTTTTCTCTTTTTTGACACAAAATTCACCTGAAATCATTACATTCTGTCATAGTTTTGTTCTTGTTCCCCTTCAAAGCATAGAGATTAATGCTATTTAATCATAGTCTGTTTCTTGGACAGTTGTGCTACCGCCCAAGTGTTATTGTCTACACACTAGTATTGCGTGCATATGGGCAAGTTGGAAAGCTTAAACTTGCTGAAGAGACCTTCTTGGAGATGCTAGATGCAGGGTGTGAACCAGATGAAGTTGCTTGTGGCACCATGCTCTGTTCATATGCCAGATGGGGGCGCCATAAGGCGATGTTGTCATTTTATTCGGCTGTAAAAGAAAGGGGTATTGTACTATCTGCTACTGTCTTCAACTTTATGTTGTCTTCTTTGCAAAAGAAATCACTGCACAGGGAGGCTGCAGAGATATGGAGGGACATGATGGGAAAAGGGGTGGTGCCTAATAATTTTACTTATACAGTAATCATCAGCTCACTTGTCAAAGACGGATTGCATGAAGATGCTTTCAAGACTTTTGAAGAAATGAAGGAAGGTGGATTTATTCCTGAGGAGGTAACTTATAGCCTGCTCATTAGTTTAAGTGCAAAAAAAGGCAATAGGGATGAAGCACTAAGACTATACGAGGATATGAGATCTCGAGGAATAATTCCAAGTAATTACACTTGTGCTTCACTCCTATCTTTGTATTACAAATATGAGGACTACTCTAGAGCCCTTTCCCTGTTCTCAGAAATGGTGAACAAAAAAATTCCAGCTGATGAAGTCATATATGGTTTGCTCATAAGAATTTACGGAAAGCTTGGTTTAAATGAGGATGCACAGAAAACATTTGAAGAGGCAAACCAACTGGGCCTACTGACTGATGAAAAAACGTATTTAGCAATGGCACAAGTACATCTTACATCAGGAAATGTAGACAAAGCCTCAGAGACTATTGAGCTCATGAAGTCTAGAAACCTAGGATTCTCGCGATTTGCTTATATTGTATTATTGCAGTATTATGTGATGAAAGAAGATTTAATATCTGCTGAAGGAGCATTTTTAGCCCTAAAGGAGACAGGACTACCTGATGCTGGTTCTTGTAATGATTTGCTTAATCTGTATGTGAAACTTGGTTTGATTGATAAGGCCAAGGATTTTATTGTCCAAATAAGGGAGAATCAGATGCATTTTGATGAGAAGCTTTATAAGACAGTGATGAAATTTTATTGTAAGGAGGGAATGGTACCAGAAGCTGAACAGTTGACAAAGCATGTGGTAGAGACTGAATCTTCTAAAGATAATAAATTCTTCCGGGCATTTTATTGGATTCTTTGTGAACACAAGGGACATGAACAATCTGATGATAAACTTATGGACATTGACCAACCTGACACTGCAGCTCTTGGGCTGCTGCTCAGTTTATATCTGACAAGTGGAAACCATAGCATGACAAAAGTGATATTGAAGTTATTGCTTGATTCTGCTGCTGGATCAAATACAGTTAATCAGCTTATTATCAGCTTCATCAAAGAGGGTATGAGGACAACTTATATACGCTGTGTATTACATGTAATATGATTTTGGAAAGACCTCATTGAGTATGAGGTTTGAAAAATTAAGTAAAGAAATGAGAATCACAAAATCCAAGATTTATATGTGTGTGTGGGTGTATATTCTATGTATTTTAGAGTGTGATGTGCTGTGTCCCATATCTGTGTCTGTGCTTTATAGCATTTGAGTGATATCTTGTTGTTTTCACTTATCCTTGCGGTAAAATTCCTTTACACTTGAGATTATTTTACCCAGGAGAAATCAGCAAAGCAGAGTCTCTCAGCCATCAAGTAATAAAGCTTGGATTCAGATTGGAAGATTTCACTGTAGCTTCTTTGATTAGCTATTATGGCAAACAACATATGCTGAAACAGGCAGAAGATATATTCAGAGAATTTGTGAATTCTCATAGATCTGGTAAACAAGTATATGATTCTATGATTGATGCATATGTCAAATGTGGTAAACAAGGGGAGGCATATTCGCTTTACAAGCAAGTAACAGAGGAAGGGCATGATTTGGGTGCTGTTGGAATTAGCATTCTTGTGAATGCTTTGACTAATGGAGGTAAGACTATAGAAGGGTGGAGTGAACTAGGTTCTATCTTTATATTATCTAACGTAAACAACACCTCCCTGTGCTCACTTATAGTTCAATTAATAAGATGGATTTGTCGAGGCAATCTGTCTTCTCTTGCTTGAACATTTTAACCTGTTAAGTCTGTAAAAAGCTCTGCAACACTGCTTTTTGTAGTTCTGATATTTATTTTGGTAAAGATCTGCAAGTCTACATTTACTGATTATGTCCTACATTATGTATGCCTGCCCTCAGTTATAGCCAGATTGCATTGCAGCTATCCCAAAGTCAACAAATTCAACAGTTCTTTTCCCCTTAAGTTGAAGTTGGGTGTGCTCAAGTAAGGAACGAAGGCTTCTTTTTCAACTTTGCATTTGAGCAAACCCAATTTCAACAATTCCTTCAATACTCAAAATTTTCAAGTGATTCATGGGAATGCTGGCCTCTTATCACTTGAAATGTATTGTTGAATTTTGTCTGATGGTAGAATTTCTCATTTGAAATAACTGACTTTGTATGAAAGATCAAAATGTAAGCTCCTGTGGTGATGGCAGACAAAATCTTAGTTTACACCCTAGGATCCTTTCCTTCACTCTACACTTGTAATGCCGAACATGGAATGATATGAATTTGTGTTTATTGGCTCTGTCCAGTAGTTTCAGAGAATTACGGAGTATGAAGAGTATGGAGAGCATTATGTATTCCTTGTTGAGAAGTTTTTTAGTGTGCAGCTATCTTCTAATAGCAATGTTGATAATAAAAAACATAAATCTTATCAGGAAAACATCAGGAGGCGGACAGTGTTGTCAGAAGAAGCTTCCAAGCAAACTTGGAGCTTGATACTGTGGCTTATAACACATTTATCAAAGCCATGCTTGAAGCAGGTAGATATCAAACATTTCATTTGGATTGGAAGATAAAAGAATTGCAGAAAGCTTGCTAATACAGTCTCTGTTGTGCAGGCAAATTTAATTTTGCGTCTAGTATTTATGAGCGCATGTGTTCCTTGGGCATTGCTCCATCAATTCAAACATTTAACACAATGATAAGGTTATAGTTCTGAAAGATGCTCTAATTTTTAATAACTTTTCATTTCATATCTCGTCACTTTCCGACTAATTGTTAAGCTATTCGGTACAGTGTCTATGGGCAAGATCAGAAGTTGGATAGAGCTGTGGAGATGTTCAACAAGGCTCGGGCATTGTCCATCACTTTGGATGAAAAAACATACATGAATTTGATTGGCTATTATGGGAAGGCTGGTACTGGGCTATTATGGATTTTTCGTATTCATATTTTTTTCATTAATCTTATTATAGTATTCATATTTTTTTCATTAATCTTATTATAATATATAATATCATTAATATAGAAGGTAATTTTAGTAAGATATCTTTTTCTTGTCATGCGTTCTTCAAACAAAATGAATATAAATCTGTAGAATAATGGCGATTGATTGGCCAAAAAACTATTGCTCCTGTGGCACTAGTCATCTGAGTGAAAGATCCCACCTGTGTTTTTGCATTGCAAATGTAAGGGTCAAAAATAAAGAAAAGAAAAATAAGGAAAAGGGAAAAATACTTTGATATGGTTGGTAATTTCTAGTGTTGTAATCAAATCCTTCATTATTTATTTATTTATTTATTTATTTTATAGGCATGATACATGATGCTTCGCTGCTGTTCAATAAAATGCAGGAAGAAGGGATAAAACCTGGAAAGGTAAAGTTGCTATGTTTATTCGAAATTCTCAAAAATATTGTTGTAGAACAAGGTAGGGGAAGGGGAAGGATAGAAGGTAGATGAGAAGATTAAAAAATTAGAGAGGAGAGTAAATTCACTACAAAAAACTTCAAAATATTATTCAATCAGTTGGAAAAGATATGAATACAATGAGAGGTTACAAGGCTTATTTATAGAGCTCTAAATCCTAATCTAACTAGGGTTCTGAATAAAATAGTTTAAATCTAAATAAAATATAAATATTAAATTAAACTATATCTTAAAATATAAAATAAAGATAAATCTAACCAAATAATTAAATCTTAGAAGATAAAATAAATTAAAAATAAATGAAATCTAAATAACTTAATAATTACTTAAAATCCTAATTGTCTAATTATCACTTTTGCATTATTCTCTTCCCCTTGAAAGAAGTCTTCTCCAAAGAGTTAAGTCGATACTTTATCTCTTTGCTTCCTTTCACAAACTGCTTCTTGGTCAAAAGATAAAAGTTTTGATTCTTTGGCCTCGACTCCTTTTGTTTATTCAAACCTTTATTCTCAATCTTGGGTTTAGTAGAACACAGCATGATTGTCTTTCCCTTATACTTGAATGAGTGTTATCCCGACCATGGCTTGTAACATTATTATCATAGAGCCATGGTCTTCTCAACAAAATGTTAGCAACATCCATTGGAAGGGCATCGTATAAAACTTCTTCATGGTACTCTCTTAGTTGAAGGGGAACACCACATCAATGCGTAATGGTTAAGGAAGTCTTGTCATCAACCCATGCTACTTGAAAAGGCTTAGGATAGGGCTCTAGTTTAAGACCAAGCCTAGCAACTCCCTGGCTGGAGATTGCATTTCTAGCGCTTCCTCTATCAATAACTAACTTGCATGACTGATCCCCACATTTCACCTAAGTTTGAAATGTGTTTGTTCTCTTCCAAGAATCATCGGGCAAGGGGACTGCTATTCATCCCACGTATCTTGCCAAAAAATCAGGGGAAGATAAAATACATTTAATAATATTCTAATAAGAATAAAATATATAATCAAATATGATAAAGTCATAATCAAATCTAATCCTAATGGTAACAACCAAACCTGGTCAATAACTACAGAATACTAGCTATAATTATAAGATATATTGTCCTATAATATTGCCAACGCTCCCCCTCAAGCTGGTATGAATATATTGATCATACCCAACTTACAACTTAGTTCTTCAAATCTTACTCTTGGAAGAGCCTTTGTAAGCAAATCTGCCACTTGTCTATTTGTGGGCACATTCTGGAGATCAATCACCTTTGATCTGCCTTTTCTTTTATAAAATGCCTATCTATCTCAACATGTTTTGTTTGATCATGATAGATAGGATTCTTAGCAATTCCAATTGCTGCCATATTATCACACCAAACCTTCATTTGTGGATCGCACGGTATTCTTAACTCACTTAATACCCATTTCAGCCACATTCCTTCACAAACACCATGAGCAAGAGCTCAGTACTCAGCTTCAGCACTACTTCTTGCCACAACAGATTGCTTCTTGCTCCTCCACGTGACAAGATTTCCCCACACAAACATGCAATATCTTGTAGTAGATCTTCTGTCAATAACTGAGCCAACCCAATCTATATCTGTGAATACTTCAAGTTCTCTTGAACGATGTTTTCCAAAAAATAAACCTTTTCCTGGAGTCATCTTCAAGTAATTGAGAATTCTAACCACGACATCCATATGTCATAAACTGGCTTACAACACTCAGGAAAACTTATGTCTGGTCCAATGTGTGATAAATAAATCAATTTCCCTACCAGTCTTCGATGTTCTGTTTTGGTTGATACTCATCTTGTATGTACTTTCCATTGGGGTATCAGTTGGTTTTGCACCAAGAAGACCAGTTTCCTTGAGTAAATCTAAAGTGTACTTTCTTTGAGATACCGAAATATCTTTGGATGATCTTGCAATCTCCATACCAAGAAAGTACCTAAGATGTCCCAAGTCTTTTACCTCAAATTCTGCAGCTAGAGCCTATTTTAACCTCTGAATTTCACCTTCATTGTCCCCAGTAATAATTATATCATCCACATATACGATGAAAATTGCTACTTTTCCACCCCTACAGTGCCTTACAAACATAGTATGATCCGCTTGAGATTGTATATAACCAAGGTGCTTCACAACATTGTTAAATCTTCCAAACCATGCCCTCGGTGATTGGTTTAGGGCATATAGAGACTTGTACAGCCGACATACCTTATAGTGATTTGACCCATTCTTTAAGCCTTAAGGAATGTCCATATAAACTTCCTCCTCTAGATCCCCATTCAGAAATGTGTTTTTCACATCAAGTTGATGAAGGGGCCAATCTAAATTTACTGCCAACGATAGGAGTACTTTGATAGTGTTGAACTTAGCCATAGGTGCAAATGTCTCTTCATAGTCAACTCCATAAGTTTGTGTGAATCCTCTAGCTACAAGTCTAGCTTTATAACGACTAATGCAACCATCTGGATTATATTTTGTAGTAAATATCCATTTGCATCCTATCACCTTTTTTCCTTGAGGCAAATCAGTTAGTTTCCATGTTTGATTTTTCTCCAATGTGATAAGTTCTTCTTGGATAGCTTTCCTCCACTCAGGGTCTTTATTAGCTTCCTGGAAATTCTCAGGCAATTTTTCAGATGACAATTGAGTAACAAAGGCTTTATAATTAGGAGATAACCTTACATAAGAAACATATCTGTTGATAGGATGTTTGGCGCACAATCTAACACCCTTCCTCAAGGCAATTGGCAGATTTAAATCTTTCGTAGGATCTGGAATTGAGTCTGAATCATGACCTTGCAATGGAATATTGATGGACACTTTTTGTCTCTCATCTTCATCAGATTTTTGTGTCTGCTGATGGCCTTCTTTCCTCCTTCTCGTATAGACAATGGGCTCCACAGGTTGCTGCTCATCCCTAGTTGCAATATCCTGAACTGTTTCATTTTCATCTTCGTCAATTTCATTTCCAAGTGAGTGCTGGGTAGGTTGAACTGTATCAGGTCTGGGATCAATGTTTACAGGCTGTGGTTCAAAACTATCTGAAATCGGTTTTTGATTTTTCAAGCCAGGTTGAAACTCATGATGGACAGGTTGATGACTGGTGGGTATCATAAAAGGATCTGGGTGTGAGTAAGAACTATCAGAATTCAAAAAATGCCATTCATGTTCTGAATTCTCCCTTTGAATGGGAGTTTTTGAATAATATGGTAGGTGTTCAAAGAAAGTGACATTCATAGTAACAAAGAATTTATGCAAAGTAGGTGAACAACATTTATATCCCTTTTGTGTGGCTGAGTAACCTAAAAAAATGCACTTATATGATCTAGGATCAAACTTCCCCCCACTATCATTATGTACAAAAGCAACACAACCAAATACTTTTTGTGGTATAGTGCGTATGATAGGTATATTGGAAGGGTAGAGCTCAGCAAGTTGCCACTGGTGAAGAAAACTTTAGAGGCTTAGCTGGCATCCTATTTATCAAATAGGCTGAAGTTAAGATAGCATCACCCCAGAAGTAACTAGGAACATTGTTGGTAATCATTATGGACCTTGCTACCTCAAGTAAATGTCTGTTTTTCCTCTCAGCTAGTATTGACACAAGAGGTTTGATGGACAATTCCATTGACACTTAGGTATTGATCAAAGGCTTGACTAAGATACTCTGTAGCGTTATCACTTCTGAATATTTGAATTTGAGTATGAAACTGAGTTTGTACAAGAGCATGAAAAACTTTAAAGATGTCAAATACTTCAGATTTTTCTCTCAAAAGGTAAACCTAAGTCAGCCTTGTATGGTCATCTATAAATGTTACAAACCATTTTGCTTTGTTTGTGGTTTTTACCCTGGATGGGCCCCATATGTCACTGAATTAAAGCAAAAGGTTTAGAAGGAATATAAGGGCGAGGCAAGTATGTGTGTTTGATATGTTTGGAAAGTTGACGAAACTCACATTGAAAAGAAACATTATTCTTACTGAAAAGAGTTGGATATATAAGCTTCATATAGTTTAAACTAGGGTGGCCTAACCTGTAGTGCCACAAAATAGCATCATTATTCAAACAAGCAAGAAGCAAGAGCCAAATTCTTCTTAGGTGGTTGAGTTCCTTCCATAATATAGAGTTCATCAACTTCCTCAGCATTGCCAATCTTCATGCCCAATTCCAAATCCTGTATCAAACAACCAATGGCAGTGAAATTAGCTGAACGTCGATGAATTTTTGTTAATTAGCTGACAGATATCAGATTGCAGTCCAAACCAGGAACAGACGGTACATTTATAATAACTATATCATATGGTCTGTTTCACCAGAATCTAGGAGCCAAGAATAATCATCAATAATCTTAGCTTTAAGGGCATCTATAACAATGCCTGATTTGGCCAAACTACTTGACCCTATAACACTATCTTGTTTAGCATCACGCTTGGTCAGTAGTTTCCTCAGCATGCCGATCTCATCATTGCTTAAAGGCACTGGTTCAGAATCTGGTTTTTCTCCAATAGTAACATACCTCGAACACCAGGTTTTGATCTCTGTCTAAGATTTGATAGTTTGCCAAGTAACTTCCAGCAGTTCTCCTTTGTATGACCACTCTTTTGGCAATAGTCACACCAGTGTTTGCCAGCTTTTTGTCCAACCTCCTGTCCTGGTCCATTGTTCACAGCAAGAGTGGATGGTTCAAGTACAGGTTGATGAGTCTGTGTCCCTTGAGTAGTTGCTTTCGACTTTCCTCACACTTAACCAAGTTGAGGACTTCACGAACTGAAGGTGGAGGATGTAGTGCCATGATTCTTACACAAACTGCTTCAAAATGGGAATATTAACCCAATAGAAACTCACATACACCTTCACGTTCGACCAGCTTCTTGTAGCAACTGAGATCTTCAGTGCATGCCCATGAATGAGGGTCATACCGATCGAGTTAATGCCACAATTTGCTCATCGATGAGTAGTATTGAGTCACTGACTTGCCAGTTTGCTTAGTATCACAAATAGTAGTAGTCTTGATCTGAAAAATGGTAGCTGTGTTCTTGATGGTTGAGAATGTCATTCAAGCATCCTCCTAGATTTCATAAGTAGTTTTAGCGAGAACAAAATCTTCACTAATGTCAGTGTTCATTGAGTTGACTAACCAACTCATAACCATGTTGTTTTCAGCCTTCCATGTTTCGAACTTGGGATCAGAGTCGGCTAGGTAAATGGCTTCACCTGTGAGGTATTTTTCTTTGCCTCTGCTCCTCACGTACATAAGTATGTTGTGTACCATTACAAATAATTGCCGTTGAGACGATGGTTAACAATTACTGGTGGAGCATTAGGATTAGAGAATGCAAAGGGATGAGAGCCAATAGCGATGTTGGGTGCGCTTTGTTAGGTCATGTTTGTCGAGTTTTCTAGAACTTTGTCTGTTATCTCAACGTTCAAGCCCCTCAGCGTCCCAAATTTGATTCTACCGAATGAGCTAACCATGGTTCTAATACCATGAACAAAGTTTAGGGTAGAATCGATATCTATTTTACTGAAACACTATACAGAATATATAGAGGGAGATAGCCACAAAATGAGCTAGCTATTCATCCCATGTATCTTGCCAAAAAATCAGGGGAAGATAAAATACATTTAATAATATTCTAATAAGAATAAAATATATAATCAAATATGATAAAGTCATAATCAAATCTGATCCTAACGGTAACAACTAAGCCTGGTCAATAACTACAGAATATTAGCAATAATTATAAGATTTATTATCCTATAATATCGCCAATAGGGACAGATAGCATGCACCTCATCATACCCATGCATCATGTCTTATAATCATCTACAATGATCTCTTCGTCCATGTCAGAGGGACATTCAATGGGATCAACCACCATGTCAGCATCTACCACTTCTTCCTTCTTCTCAATTAGGGATTCAAGAATTAGAGCAAATTGAGGACACCTTGATGCGATGTGACCTTTAAAATGACATCGGAAACACTCAATGGTAGAAGCACTGGGGCGGGAGTTGGATCTTGTTGACTCAATACTCTTAGAAGTACTTCTATTAAGACTAGTTACCTAACTAGATTGAAACAAAGAACTATTCTTAAAAGGATGCACTCTAGTAGAGTGATTGGATTGTGTGAAGGTAAGAGTTTGGCAAGAATCTGTACCCTGGAAATTTGTATGCTTAGCAGATGAGTCTTTTAAAGCCTTATGATATGCTTTTTCAGGAGATTCAGGAGGATTTAGTTTAAGCTTTTGCTGTATGTCAGCTCGAAGACTATTGACAAACTTTTGAATTGTTATCCAAGGGTCTTCCTTGACCTCACACCGGATCATGAGATCATTAAAACAAACCATGTAATCAAATACCGTGGTGGTTTGCCTCAAGTTCAGCCATTGATTATAAAGTCGATTCTTGTAATGGGTAGACACATACTTCTCTTTTAACTTCATCTTCATCTCTACCCAAGTAATGATTAGGGGCTTTCCTAGATGCTCTAGGTTCTACTGCACATTCTGCTAATACTTCTTGGTAGACCTGACAAGCTTCATCTTAGTGAAACGAATACGATGCACATTGTTTATCTCATGCCATTTAAAGTAATCCTCCATGTTAGCCAACCAATTCAAGAAGGCACTTGAATCTAATTGGCCATTGAACTTAGGAGTTCAACTTTGGCCTTTTTATAGATGTCATCTAGCTGAGTCTATCTATGACCTTCCCTATGATTTCTAAGAGGTGATTCGCATCTTAGGTTATAATAGTCTCTTGGCTCATTATTTGTCCAATGATCTTCTATATAGATTTGTTGAGAGTCAAAAGTTATGTGAGGAGGATCCCTGAGGTTCGATTTCCGTTGCCTTTCACAAACTAACGATTCCCAATATGTGGAACCCTTGCATCACTAGGGGAAGGAGTATATCCACCCTTTAAGTTGATTTCTTTGCGAACTTTCGAGCCTTCAATTGTAGCTCCAGCTGTATGTTGCTTATCCTTTCCTTTTACGACCTGCAAGATATTTTTGTACATTCGCTTCAATTCTTCAATTCCACGATTTGTCTCTTCAAGCCTGAGATTCGTTTCTTCTAGTTTGTGATCCATGGCATCTAACTTATGGTTCGAGGAGTCAAGCCTTTGATTTACTGTTTCAATTGCTTGATCTGCATATTTCGTAGTACGTCTCTCGGCTTCCTCTAGTTGATTTTGAGTAACTTGAGAGCTTTTGATCATGGTGGGCTTAATGTTCGCAAACTCCTAGACAAATTTGTCTTACGGTGTAACTTTAAATTCCAAAAGAATGGAATTTTATCCCCAAGCTTCTAGATGATGATTCTTGCAGTTAGGATAGGCTGGGAAGGAAAGAATTTTGCAAAACAACTAAAAAATTGCTGAAAAATTGATTCTGGGACGTTTGTATAGACGGCGTGTGGGGAGTTCACAGGCTCATGGGGAAGCCCATGTGGTGGATGACGGTGAGGCTTCAGGGACTGGCTGGATTTGAGGAGCCGAAGATGATGGTGGTGGTATCTCGGCACAAAGACATCGGGAAATATGGTTTATGGTATACGCAGCGAGATGGTTAGAGTTCTGGCGAGTTTTCTGGTGGGTTTTTAGTGAGGGAAGTGCAGGAAGGAGCATGTGAACCTGCTTTGGTACCAAATTGATATAGGACAAGGTAGGGGAAGGGTAGAAGGTAGATGAGAAGATTAGAAAATTAGAGAGGAGAGAAAATTCACTGAAAAAAGTTTTAAAATATTATTCAATCAATAAGAAAAGAAATGAGTACAATAAGAGAGTCTAGGATTTATTTATAGTCCTAAATTCTAATCAAGCTAGGTTCTAAATAAAGTAGTTTAAATCTAAACAAAAGATAAATATTAAACTAAACTATATCTTAGTATATAAGATAAAGATAAATTTAACCAAATAATCAAATCCTAAAGGATAAAATAAATTCAAAATAAATTAAATCTAAATAACCTAATAATTACTTAAAATCCTAATTATCTCTTTTGCATCAAGTATTTAATTGGGAATTATCTTATAGAGAACTGTCAAACGGCCTCCAAACTCAATAACCTAAGCAGCTAAGTAAATGCCCAAGTTAATATCTTTAGTAGTTATCTTTCTTCTATACATGTTTACAGTTAATTTACTCAAGATTTTGGCAATGTTTTAGTCAATGTCTAATTTTGGGATCCTCATATAAAGCTCTCTGTGTTGCAGTACATATTGTGAGTAAAAGGATTATTTGTGGTTCTGTAATATTACATTTCCAATATTGAAACACAGCACATAGTTTGAATTTTATATTCCTTATAGATTGTAATTTTGAGATTACAACTGTCCTAATGCAATTTCTTGCTTTTTCTGGGGAAATGCAGGTCAGCTTTAATATTATGATCAATGTATACGCTAATGCTGGACTTCATCAAGAAGCAGAGGAACTTTTCCAAGCCATGCAAAGACAAGCCTGTTTGCCTGACTCTGTCACCTATCTTTCCCTTATTCGAGCATATACTGAGAGTTTGAAATACTCTGAAGCTGAGGAAACCATTAATGCTATGCAGAGCAAAGGCGTCTTGCCATCCTGTGCCCATTTTGGCATTTTACTCTCCGCATTCACAAAAGCAGGGCTTATTGATGAAGCCAACAGGGTGTATAAGAGTCTATTGTCTGTCGGTTTAACTCCTGATCTAATATGTTTCCGAACAATGCTAAGAGGTTACTTGGATTATGGACTTGTGCAAGAAGGTATTGACTTTTTCGAAAGTATAAACAACTCGATCAAAGGAGACAGGTTCATCATGAGTGCCGCTGTGCATTTCTACAAATCTGCTGGGAAGGAAAGCAAAGCTGAAGAAATATTGAATTCAATGGAAAACTTGGGGATCCCGTTCCTGAGGAAACTTGAAGTGGGGTCGGTGTCAAAACCTCTGTAAGAAAAAGACCCTCTTGAGAAATGCATGTGTAGGATATGACTATGGAACGGCCCAGTATTCTCTCCAGGCACTGTACGGTCAATTGAGAAGTGAGATAGAGTGGTGGCAGGTGTCTCACTACTCTCTGTTTACCTTTTCAATGGACTATGCAGCGGTTATAGAGGATTCAGGTTCTTAATGGAACATGTAGAGAAATCTAATCAACCTGTTCAGGGTTATGGTGGAAGACTGACGATAATATATCACATCATGTTTACAGGTGACAAAGTTGTGACTCTTGGTTTACAATGTACTTAAAATGGGTGCATCACAGTCCTTTAAATCTGGATATGCCAAAGAAATTTTGCCTCGCCACCCATTGAAGGGGAGGTGAACCAAGGGTTTACAAAATGCTGGGCTTCATGACTATGAATGTTTGGCTGGCCCCAGTTCTTATTCACAATCTTCCATGGTATGGCGCCACGGTCAGCAACAGTTAATTTCCTTGTGGGGACTTACGAATTTCTTCGTTCTGATGGAACTGGAAGGTTAACATTCTTCTTTATTAAACAATGTAAAGAATTCTTATTGTGCATATAGACACTTGTATCATCCTTATCATGGATGAATGCTGGTGACTTTGTTGTAACGACTTATTTGGAATGAATGGTTTCCTTATGGTTGGAGGGATACCAGATGATTTTCACAAATAGAAAACGTTCGTAAAGAATCATTGATGTATCTAGCTTGATGAATAAATTTGCTGCCTCCTCAAATTTGTATGAACAGACGCAGCTATATCTAAATTCTTACATTTGTGCAGTATGCCCTTCATTATGGCTTCTGGTGTCCTGTTTTCATTTGCTCGTTCGATTATTGTCTCTATAACATAATCGTCATATTCTGTTTCAAGTATGTCTTGAACTTCACAATGACTGAATTCAATATCTATGTTATTTGTCTTATTAGATAAGAATTATGGAAAAGAATTATTATTAATTTTTTGGCCAGAGGAAGAGAATTATGAATACTCAACTAGTAGACAAATAAAAATTTTTTCCTATGTATAAAAAAAAAGTATACAAATAAAAATTCTAAAAACTGTTATATTTATATGTGTGTGTATAATAAAGTACTTTCATGAAAAATAAAAGCACTTGCGCAGGCATATTTCCTACCTTGGTAAACTAAATGTTGATGAAAGATTTCTGAATCAGTTAAATATGACCTTTGTAGCCATTAAGACTGTGCGTTACATAATAAGGTACAAAGATTGCCAGGATTAGGAAAGGCTTGTAAGGTTCAGTGAAACTACACTAATATTTGTTGAATTCTCTGCTGTTAGTTACTTTTTTGACAGTTACAATATAACCCTTTAAAGCTTTGGTCTGTACATTGATTTAAATCCATGATATCATATATTTGTTTTCGTGTTTATAAAGTTAGAAAGTATATATTGAAACATTCACACAAACAAATAATTTCAATATTTTTAAAAATCAGACAAAACATTAATTCAAGGTTCAATAGTTTAATCATAATTTAATCAGGGTCAGACTAGTAGTAATTAAAATAATATATTATCTTGAAAAAAAAAAAAACCTTAGGCTACCTAGTTTTAAAACTTCCCTAATTCTTTTTCATAATTGAAGTCCCTAGTATGTTGATGAAATGAAATAAACTTACATATTAAAATAATAAGTATAAAATTGAATAAAGCAGAAATAAACATATCCATAACACATTAACATCAGTTGTTTAAATAAATTGTTCAAGTACAATCTCATCAACATATTAATACCATAAGTTTAAACAAACTTCATGATTTAATTAAAGTCTTAAAAGTTAAATGATATTGAATTGCAATCTATCATCTACCACAAATAATCAAATATCATTGAATGAATTTATATTAAATGCTTCATTGTTACATCATTGCTTTAAAAATCAAAATTTGCTAATTTTTCAAAATTTTGTAAAATTTTAGCACCAAAATCAGGACCATTGGTTGAACCATTTACATTGGTTCATGTTTAGTTATACTGATTCTCCACTTGTTCTTACCGTTTCAAAAAATGTGGCCAGTCCTCCCCATCGTTTGGACTAGACTTAGAAGCAGTTCCTGGTTCAACTAGTCGAACTGACTAATCCGGTCCAATTCCAACAACATTAAATACTATATTCATGCACATAGGATTCAATAGATTTTTGTGATTCTATAAATGCAATAATAAGATGCATCGTTTCATTTCATATTTATGTAAACTCACCATTAAGTTTTACCTTCAATAATGAATAGATATTTTTTCGATATCTCAACCAATTTTTTGAAGTGATATTGAGTCTTGACTTACCATACATTATCAAATTGGGCTGAATCACATGGGTATACAGTTCTCCCAGTATAGTATTTTTTGTGAAAAGAAATATATATATATATATTAGGCTTTGCACATGGCCATGTCTAGTTTATAATTATAATATATATTCATTATAAATATATATGTTAAAAATAAAAATAAAAATAAAAGTAAAAACAAAACTAGATTTGTGTATATATATATATATATATATATATTAAAGGAATGGTCGCAAGTGTGAAGTATCGGAATTATAGACGCCCTATGTTAGCATGATAATATGGATTCTCTATGGGCAATTGAGTTCCAACTGTTATTTTTGTCATTTTTTTATAATTATTGTATGTGATTTCCGAGTAACAAGCCTGAGAATCCACGTACTATCTTGCTGTGATCCTCTTTGACAATTCACTTTAACTGTTTTAATTTTAATTTTAATGTAGCATTCAATGTTATGATTTGAGGTTCCCAACTATTCCTTTTATCTAGCTTTTATTTGAAATATTATTTATAATAAAATGAATCAAAATATTTGTAGCCATTATTTAGTGATCAACAATATGATTCAGCAATTTGAATTTATTTTATTCATTCACATACACCTTTTGCTCTGTATACATACCTATCTTCTGTGTCTGTAGGTGCTCTGCATTGTACAGAGCCATGCCCCACCAGATAGTGAGGCACACATTCATACATACATATATATATATATATATTCCATTTCTCCGCTATTGGATATTTATTTATTTATTTGAACCAAAGGGTGGATCGAACTGGTATACTAATAATTAAGTGTCAAACACCCTATCCATCAAGTCCTAAGCCCATCCATTCTATATTTAATTTTATATACGTGCCTCATGGGTCTGATTTTTCAGTATCTGAATCTCAATTCTGTGTAACTCATCTCCACCGTATGGTTATTTTTTTAGGTTTTGACTATTTTGAATTGCCACGAAGGTTTGTCTATTGTTGATCTCTGTAATCTTATAATTTTCGCCCATCATATATCTTATAACTATTGTATCTGATTTCCGAGTAACAAACCTTTTCTGTATAGCTATTCCCTAATTTATCAATCTTGCATCTTGGATCCTTGACTTTTAGCCCGTCTTTGTGAGTTCAATTTTCATATTAATTTGGAGAGGATAAATTTTGTTTCTTTATACTATCTACTTGTGTATATCTTAGGAGCACCTTAAGGTACTCTAATGGAGTATATCAATGAAGGATGTGAATAAAAATGTACCTGGTACCTAACTGATGATTAATTAAAATTGATAATGAATATTTTAATATTTTTTTCACTATGAATATTATTGTCATTCGATAATCTTTCCTTCTCATTTTTATATTATTTTTATCTATTTCAAACGTAAATATTAAGTAGAATCTTTTGCCTATATCATACCAAATAAAAATGTTTACATTCCACCTGAATTCATTTTCATTGTCATGTTCTCATTTTGAATTCTATAAAACATGGAACAAAAAAAAATCCTTATAAAAGATTTCAGTGAGCGAAATTAGCACTAATAGAACGAGTTAATATTGGTTGATAAAATTTAAAATATTTTCATAAAAAATAAAATTTAAAATATTGGCTCAATCAATTTTGATGCAATTTAATTAGAATTTATATTAATCAGGAATGTTATTAATGTAAATCGTTTAATTTGTAATAATTTTTTTTAATCAAATCCGATTTAAAATAATTGAAAATTAAATTTAAAAAATGCCACTTGTTAATAAATCAAAATGCCATTTGCTGTAATTTAATGGTAAACTTCTTATATATGTGTGTAGAATGATATAGAATTGAATTCATTCCATTTACGAATTGTTCCTCTCTGCCGTCAGAGTTTTCTTAAGGTTTAGATTGTGGGTATATGCCAACATCCACTGTGATTGCGAGTGTGGAGAGTCTGTCGGTGAGTTTCCATCACCCATTGGTGGGAATTTTGATGATCATTGGTTACCTAGTTCTGTTATACTTACTAAAGCAATTTGAAGAGGAGGGTAGGGGATGGAAATGGCAGGGATGAGTGGAATCGGGAATTGGGAAAGCAAGGACGGGAAACATCCAAAGAGTGGTGTCTTTGATGTTCCATGCGATTATATTGTAGTATGTTTTTATTTTTTAAATCTATTATTTTTATCACATTGTTTTAGTTTTTTTTTTGTTTTTAGAGTATTTTCATATTTTAATGGGTTTTGAGTGATTTGTGGAAAAATAGGTTAAATATTTGATTTTAAACACATTTTGTGATATTTTATTATATTAAATACATTTGGTAGTTAATTATTTCTATTGGTTATTATATTCCATATTTCTATTGGTGATTAAATTAGGATTTTTTATATTATTTCGGGTGAGATTTTTCAGGGAGTTTCCATTCCATCATTCATTTAAAATCATTAATCATCCCATGTAATTATATTTTAATAATTATATATTAGTCCATGTTGAACCCATTTCCATTTATTATTCATCTATTTTTCACTTTCCTAAAATACCCTTAGTTATAGTCCCACTTGATATTATATTTAATTATTCTTAATGATTCTTGAATTAATCTCCTAATCATAATCTAGAGAACTTAAGTAGAATTAATTTGAGTTATGATTAGGATTTCCATTCTAGAGTCAGTTAAAGTTTGGTTAAAGAAAGCTATTTTATTTAACTTTCCTAAAAAGCCTATTTTTTAGATATTTTCTTAAGGATTTTTAGTGATTTCTTTTGCATCATTTAGAAAGTGTTTTCCCTTAATTTTTATTTAATTTTGTAATTATTGATACTCAATTAATGCTTGAATTGATTTTATAATTTTAGACATAAATTTTGTATCATTTTTGTTACATAGTTTTATATTTCACATCTTGATTATTTTATGTAACATTTTTTGATAGGTCTTTGGGCATGGATGTGTTGATGACCTAATGGGCTAAGAGAGGACTTAAAGTGCAAGAGGGAAGGAGGGCTACAAGTCCACATATGTCACATTATATCCTAGTCACCATTCATTAATCCAAATAAGCACCTTTCATGGAAAATAACCTCCATACCCTTTCTTAAGCCATTAACACCTAACCTAAACCATTTGGCATAATAATTCAGATTTGGACGGTAGTTTATTTCATGCTCCACAATCCCAATTCAGGTCCCATTCGTTCTCCTCCATCTTTCTAAACTTTTCTCTCATTTGCTTTCAATTTCTTCCACCAAACTTCAATCAGTTAGCATTTTTCTGATTCCTCTTTCATGTTTGCCATTTCTTCTCCATTCTTTCCACTTGATTTCACTTTAGTTTTGAGCTTCCAGACATAGACAAGTTCAGAAAGATGAGGAAGAAGCTACGCTTCAAATTTCTTGAAGAAATTGTTGAATCAAGAGTTTTGATGATTTTAAACCAACACTCAAGAGCTTGAATTGAAGATATCAAAGAAGAACAAAGCTGTTTCAAATGAAGATTTACTGAGTATTTGCTGTTAGATCTCTTATAGGATCTTTAGTTTTTGATATGATTGGGTAAAATATTTTGATTTGAAGAAAAGATGTTTTCAAACTTTGATTTTATGTTAAATCTTTGAATATTTGAAAAACACCTACAAACAGACGAAGGTTGAGAGTTTAAACTGAACTGTCAAGTTAGAAATTCGAATTTTGCCTTTGGAAATTCGAATTTCGAGCTAAAACTAAATAAGTCTGAAGAGACTGTTCTCTGTCAGACGAATTTTGGTTGTTCAAAATTCAAATTTTCATCTAGTCTGAAAAGAGGCCTTTTGTAACTGACGAACTTCACACTTTCAAAATTCGAATTTCAAGTAAAATGAAGTTTGTGAAAATCAAAGAAATTCGTCTGAAACTATGATAAAGTGCATCTGAAATCAAAATGAAATTAAGTTTGATAAATGCTCTCTGACAGACGAATTTTGAAGTTCCAACATTCGAATTTTCATATAAGTCTGAAAAATGCTTCTTTACAACAGACGAACTTTGGGTTTTCAAATTCGAATTTCAAACAAAACAAAACTTGAGAAAATTGAAGAAATTCGTCTGAAACTATGTTAAAGTTCACCTGAGATCAAGAGTGATTTCAGTTTCAAAACTGCTCTCTGACAGACGAACTTTGAGCATTGAAATTCGAATTTCAGAAGCTAAGTTCTTGAGTCTATTGAAATGAAACATTGACATACGAATGATAAGAACTTGCAACATTCGAATGATGAAATGAGTCTGAAAAGAGTTTCTCTGACAGACGAATTTCGCCTTTCCAAAATTCGAATTTCGAAGAAAGTTATCTACTGTGTCTCTTTAAACGTTCAATGGACAGACGAATTTTGGGGATCCAAAATTCGAATTTCGAAGGCACTGTAGAAAATTGAAAACACTGTTCATACTTAACCGAAAACTTTCTTCTTGAAAATTCGTATGTCACATTGTGAAAATGTTTTGTAAGTTTCAAAATTCGAATTTCACTTCATGAACAGACAAACTTCATGCTGTAACGTTGGAAGCTTTAATCTTCGGTTCCTTCGAAATTCGTCTGTTGGCCAACCAAAATTCGAATTTCAATATGTCAGAAACATTAAATGCGGTTGGTAAACGGATAGTTTTTCAAAGTAACCGTTGAATAACTTCTCCAACGGATAGATTTAGTCTCTAACGGATATTTAAGACCTAAATCTATAAATACAACATCATTTGAAGTTGTGGGTAACAAAATAAAATTTGTATATACCAAATTTCTGCTGAATCTTTTCTCAAAAGCTTTTACCCTCTTAACTTCAAAAACTTGTACTTAAACTTTCACATCCACTCTTTACAAGAGAGTTACTTCATTGTAATCAATCTATTCTTCATCTGGAAGATAGGTTTACTTGTGAGGGGTATTCACAAGGGGATTGGGAAGCACATAGTGAAAGTGCTTGAAGAGTTTGAGAGAGCTCAGAAACAGAGCAAACCCATGTACTGTGGCCTTAGCAAGAAGCCCACTGAAATTCTTGCTGTATAGTGGATAAATCTCAAGAGGTGTCTTGGGGACTGGATGTAGGTCAAGTGAATAGACCGAACCAGGATAAATCACTGACTTCTTTTCTCCTTACTTTTATTTTTCACCTTGCTCTGTTTTACGCATTGTTTTCATTATACTGTGATATTTTCATTTACTTCACTTTGTGCAGAAAAATTTCAAACTTCCCAATTCACCCCCCCTCTTGGGAAGTCAGCCTTGCTAACAAGTGGTATCAGAGCCCGGATTCCCATACAAAGGAACTCACAGTCCGGGAATGAAGATGGCTGGCTTTGGAGAGAATATACTCCCTGAAGGGAACAATACTAACAGACCACCAGGCTTCAGTGGAGAGCATTATGGGTACTGGAAGATGAGAATGCAGATCTACCTCCAATCAATTGATCTTGACATCTGGTCAGTCATTGAAAAAGGGGATTTCATTTCAATGGCTCTAACTGAAGGTGGAGGACACAAAGAGAAGCTGGAAGCAGAATGGAATGATGAGGACAGAAGGAGAGTCCTACTGAATTTCAAAGCAAAACACTGTTTAGTCAGCGCCCTGAATCAAGATGAATTCTACAGAGTCTCGCAATGCACCACTGCAAAAGGAATGTGGGATACTCTGCAGATTGCTCATGAAGGAACATCTGGAGTCAGGGAAAATAGACTGAACACGTGCATTGGGGAGTATGAAAGCTTCAGAATGGCTGAAGGAGAAACTGTAAAGGAGCTACAAAAGAGATTCACCCTCATTGTGAATCAACTCAAAAGCCTGGGAAAGGAATACACTCAGTCTGAGAAAGTAAGAAAAATACTCAGAGCTCTCCCTCTGGAATGGCAGCCCAAGGTAACAGCTATAGAAGAAGCCAGAGGAGAATCTATGACTTCTGTCACAGCTCTCTTCGGCAGCCTTGAGGAATATGAAGGAAAAATCAAAGCGCTCAAGGAAGCTGGGCTGGACAGAAAGAAGAAAGGCCTTGCCCTCAAAGCTGCTGATGAAAAGGAAGAAGAATCTGATGAAGGAGATGATCTGGATGAAGAAACTCTGGCAATGATGGTTAGAAAATTCGGAAGATTCTACAGTAAGAAGAAGAACAAGAGATTCTTCAAGAAAGGAGCAGCTGGAGAAAGCAAGAAAGAGACAAAAGAACCTGTGACTTGCTATGAATGCAAGAAGCAGGGACACATAAAATGGGACTGCCCCCAATTCCTCAAGAAACAAGAAAAGGAAAAGAAAGCTGCTGATAAGGGAAAGAAGAAGAAGGCCTACATCTCATCTATATGAGGCAACAGCTCAGATGAGGAAGAAGAAGATGAGGATGAGATTTCCAACATTTGTCTGATGGCACTTGCTTCTGAAAAAGCCACACCCTCACACAGCAGTGATCAGGAAGAAGAGGTATATGAATCTGAACCTTCCTATTCTGAATTACTAGATGCATTTCATGAGCTTCATGATGAATTTATTAAAGTTGCTAAAGAACTAAAACTAGCAAAGAAAAAGATAATTAAGCTGGAGTCTCAAAGCATAGTTTCTGAAATTGCCTCTTTACCTCCTACTGAATCTGTTTGCTGCACCTCATGCACTGAACTTAAGCAAACAAATGATTATCTAGTTAAAAGCATGTCTAGGCTCACTAGAGGTAAAGATATGTTGTTTGCCTTGATGGGGAGCCAAAGAATATCACAAGGAAAAGCTGGTCTTGGCTATGATCCATGTGCTGTCAAGGAAAAGATCAGGAAGAAAAATCAGAATGTGTATATGAGACATTTTGTGCATGCTAACAATAATAAAAAGAAAAATGATGCATCACCTCACATTGAAACATATGATCAACCAAGGCATGCTAAACAGAAGTATTATCTGCATTGTTTTCTTCCTACCACTCAATCTAGCAGTCCATTCATTACCTGTCATTTCTGTAACAAAAAGGGACATATTTCCAGTTCTTGTGCATTGAAGAAAAATGGACTAGGCAGGAAAACTGAATGGGTTCCCAAAGTTGCCTCTGCATCTAGGGAATTACTTACTGACCGAAAAGGACCCAAGCAAATTTGGGTACCTAAAAGGAAAACATAAACTTTGTTTTGCAGGTCTGTCTCAAAGCTAAGAAAAGTAACAAATGGTATATAGACAGTGCCTGCTCAAGTCACATGACTGGTGATAAGGAGAAGTTCATCACCCTTAGAGACAAGAAAGGAGGAAAGGTGACCTTTGGAGGTGACCAATATGGCAAAATCATTGGTATTGGAATTGTGGGTAAAAATCCAGAAACATCCATTGAAGAGGTGCTGTTTGTGATTGGCCTCAACCACAACTTGCTAAGCGTGAGTCAGACCTGTGACAAAGGAAACTGGGTGCTGTTTGACTCAAAGTTTTGCCTGGTCATCAGAAAAAGTGATCACAAAGTAATCCTCAAAGCTCAAAGGGAAGGTAACTGTTATACTATTGACCTTGATGAACTTCCTCCCTTGGACTCTGTATGTTTAATTAGTCAGAATAATGATAGTTGGCTATGGCATAGGAGATTAGCTCATGTCAACATGAATCAATTGTCTAAACTGATTAAAAATGAGCTAGTAACTGGTCTTCCTAAAATATCTTTTGAAAAGGATAAAGAATGTGATGCATGCCTAAGAGGAAAACAAACCAAAGCATCCTTCAAATCTAAAAATGTAATTACAACAACAAGACCACTTGAATTGTTGCATATGGACTTAATTGGACCATCTAGAGTGAAAAGTCTTGGTGGTAATCTGTATGTGCTTGTAATTGTAGATGATTACTCTAGATTCACTTGGACATTGTTTCTTTCCTCTAAAAGTGATACCTTTGATGCATTTGTAACCTTAGCTAAGAAAGTGCAAAATGAGAAAGGTATTTCTATTGTGTCTATCAGGTCAGACCATGGAGGAGAATTTGAAAATGCATACTTCCTGGAGTACTGCAATGAGCATGGGATTGACCACAACTTCTCAGCACCAAGAACTCCTCAACAAAATGGAGTGGTGGAAAGGAAGAACAGAACCATTGGAGAGATGGCAAGAGCTATGCTGAATAAGAAGGAACTCTCTCAAGTGTTCTGGGCTGATGCAGTGAATACAGCAAGTTACATCATAAACAGAGCCTACATCAGACCAATCCTTGGGAAAACTCCTTATGAGCTGTACAAAGGAAGAAAGCCAAATTTGTCACACCTCCATGTGTTCGGGTGCAAATGCTTCATTCACAACAATGGGAAAGAAAATCTGGGTAAGTTTGATGCCAAATCCGATGAAGGTATATTTTTGGGCTATTCAAGTAGGAGTAAGGCTTATAGGGTTTATAATAAAAGATCAAATTTAGTAGAAGAATCAGTACATGTGGTTTTCATTGAAAATGAAGCTGTTTTAAAACATGAGGATGATCTATCTATCAATTTTGAAAAATTGGGAATTTCTGACAAAAGTAAAACTGAATCTCCAAAGATATCTGAATCTATTGACATAGAGGAAGATGTCCAGGAGCAAGAGTTTGATGAAGAAAATAATAAAGAAACAACTCAAGAACTCCCTAGAGCTTGGAGATATCAAAGGAATCACCCTGTTGATCAAGTAATAGGGAATGTTCAAGAGAAAGTCAAAACCAGAAAACAGTTAAGGGATCAAATGCTCAACTGCGCTTTCATTTCTCAAATTGAACCTAAATGTGCTGAGGAAGCCTTAACTGATGACTACTAGATTTTAGCTATGCAAGATGAACTAAATCAGTTTGAAAGAAATCATGTTTGGGATTTAGTGCCCAGGCCCAAAAATCATCTTGTTATTGGTACCAAATGGGTTTTCAGAAATAAACTGGATGAATCTGGAACAATAATTAGAAATAAGGCTAGACTGGTTGCTAAAGGGTATAATCAGGAAGAAGGTATTGATTTTGAAGAAACCTTTGCACCAGTAGCTAGACTAGAGGCTATAAGAATAATGCTAGCATATGCATGCATGAAAAATATTTTACTATATCAAATGGATGTAAAGAGTGCCTTTTTAAATGGATATATCATGGAAGAGGTTTATATAGATCAACCTCCTGGTTTTGAAGATTCTACTAAGCCAAACCATGTTTATAAACTAAAGAAGGCTCTTTATGGTTTAAAACAAGCCCCTAGAGCATGGTATGAGAGGTTAAGCAATTTTCTAATTGAAAAAGGGTTTAATAGAGGCAAAGTTGACACAACTTTATTCACTAAGAAAGAAAATAAAGATTTACTGATTGTTCAAATCTATGTTGATGATATTATTTTCGGTGCTACTAATGAAACTCTTTGCAAGAAATTTTCTGAGTTAATGCAGGGAGAATTCGAGATGTCCATGATGGGTGAACTTAACTTCTTCCTCGGACTGCAAATCAGACAGCTTGATGATGGTATCTTTCTCAGTCAATCCAAGTATCTAAAGGAGCTGCTAAAGAAGTTTGGGATGGAGAATGCCAAGCCAATGGGAACACCTATGGCTACTGCAACCAAACTAGACATGGATGAGAATGGGAAAATGTTTGACATTACTCAGTACAGGAGAATGATTGGATCTCTGCTGTACTTAACTGCCAGCAGACCTGACATCATGTTCAGTGTCTGCATGTGTGCAAGGTTCCAATCATGCCCCAAAGAAATCCCATGCAACAGTTGTGAAAAGAATTTTTAGATATCTTATTAGAACATCACAAATGGGTCTTTGGTATCCAAAAGGCAATGGAGAAGACCTCAAAGGATACACGGATGCTGATTTTGCAGGATCTAAAACTGACAGAAAAAGCACAAGTGGAACCTGTCAGTTCCTTGGAGGATCCCTAGTTTCATGGTTCAGCAAAAAGCAAAACAGTGTAGCCTTATCTACTGCAGAAGCTGAGTATGTTGCAGCTGGAAGCTGTTGTGCCCAAGTCATCTGGATGAAACAGCAGCTTGAAGATCTTGAGATAAAAATAAAAGAGATACCAATCATGTGTGACAACCAAAGTGCTATAAATATCACCAAGAATCCTGTCATGCACTCAAGAACAAAGCATATTGAAGTCAGGCACCACTTCATAAGAGATCATGTTCTGAAAGGAGAAGTCAGATTGGAGTACATCCCAACAGAGGATCAAATTGCTGATATACTCACAAAACCTCTGCCAGAAGACAGACTTTGTAAAATAAGGAGAGAACTGGGAATGGTAAACCCCAATGAACTGTAAGATATTTTCATGCAATTCTGTCTTTAAAATTTTCAATATCAGAATCAATTCTAACTTGAGCTTCGGAGTATGTTTAATCTGAGGTGCAGGTGCTCCTTGTGAAAATCAATGGCAATAAACTTGAAGATTGGAGCACGTCAGAATGGAACAACCAGAAAACGGAGTGAATAATGTAAATTCTATGTTTTGGATCCATTCTGTAAGTTTTTTTTTAAAGATGAAATTCGCATTTTAATGTATGTTAGACGTATTTTGCTTCATAAAATGTGCTTCTGACATGGTCAATATGGTCAACATTCGAATTTCAGTTCACTAACAGACGAACTTCGGCCTGTTATGCCCTGGAACAGTTCTCTGTAATGCCTCGAAATTCGTCTGTTGAAACTTGAAAGTTCGAATTTTCAAAATCAAAAATTTCAATATTATGTTTGTCCATCACTGCTACACAAATTATTACCTCCTAACATACGAATGTTGGACAATCTTTACACAGTAAGAAAATTCGAATTTTCAGTTCAAAATTCGTCTGATGAATCATGTGCTACATGCTGAATTGTTAAAAGATACAGCTCTGCCTGTTTAATTTGTCTGAATGATTGATAGTTTGATTGTTAACTGCCTTTTTCTATTCAACATTCGAACTTCGGTGGAACAAAATTCGTCTGTTGTCCTTGTATTGCTTGTTTCAAGCCACTGTCAGACGAACTTTCAAGATGAAAATTCATCTGTCAGTAAGCTGTGCTAAACGGTTTAACTTGTAACTGCCCGAAGTTTGAATTTTGGCCCCTCAAAATTCGTCTGTCAGACGGTTACACACGTTAAATGCTACGGTTTTCCTCAGAACAGATGCAGCCCTATCTGTAACCTCTCTGAATCCGTTCTGATTCTTTCTTTAATTCTCTTAACTCCTATCCAAAAACCGTCATTCTTCACCGTTTAAACTTCCATTCGCATCCTATAAACCCTTTCTTGACGTCATTCCGCTTCATTCCACTGAAAAATGGCGAGAGTAAAGATCCCTGGAGCAGGACAAGCTGGGACTCGACCAAAAAGAACAGTTAAATCCCAATATGCTACAAAAGAAGGAGAAAAATCCAAGAGAAAGGCCGAACCCAGTAAAGCTACCCCTTATAAACGCCAGAAATCATCATCCAAGGCAGATTCTCAGAAAACTGGGCCTTCCTCTTCAAAAACTGCAATTCCTTCGGGTGATACTACTGCTGTGGCTTCCTTCTCTTCTACACAATCTGGAGAATTTGAGCTTACCACATTACCACTTTGGAGCACTCCTGAGATTCAAGAAGAGTTTTCTGCCAAGTTTTCCAGTAAAAAGGTAATCAAGCCTCACTGTGTAAATTTGGAGCAATTTTTGATATCCAACAACTTTGATGCTGCACTATGGTTGATAAGATACAAAAACCTGTTGGAAATTGCTGAAAAATATGATGATGAAGTAGTGAAGACTTGGTATGCCTCTCTTCAATATAACAGCAAGAAAAGGAAATGGGAGGTCACTTTGAGATCAAGGACCATCTGGCTTGCTGATGAAACAATCAATGAAGTGCTGGAAATCCCAGGACAAGATGGGGTGAAAATTGACATTACAGCCTCTGGATACATGGATGAGGCAAGCACAGAGGATAAAGAAGGTGGATCCTTTCTGAACTACAAAGAGAGCACCATCTTGGACACCTTGTTCAGGAGAAGAGAAAACAGACCAACAATAAATCTGTTGAAGCCCACAGACCTAAGTGTACAAGTGAGGATCTTGCACTATATAGTGTCCAGGATCATATTCAACAAGGGTGGCAGCTTCAATTTGATAACAAGGGCAGAGGCTCATGTGATGACTGCTATCATTCGTGGGAAGCTAATCAACATGGGTCATATCATCCTCCAGAGAATGATAAAGGCAAGGGATCAGAGGAAGGATTCCACACTCCCCTATGCTGCAATTATTTCAAGAATCCTGCAGCATGCTAGGATTCAACACATTGAAAAGGGGAAAGGGAAACTCACTGAGGCATTCAAAGAAGAGGAACTGCAAAGGATGGGTATTGAACGAGATGAAGGCAGATGGGTTGGAAAGGGAGCAGGGAAATCTGAAGATCTGTTCTTTGCTGCTGATGCCTCCTTCCAACAAGAAGGCACCTCTGAGGCCCCTGGCAAATCGGTACCTCAGCCTTCTCAGCCAATCCCATCTCCCTCCAGGCCCACTCACCCTCCTTCCACTCCCTCCTCACGGGCCAAGCCAACAAAGATCACTGAGTTGTTTGACAGTCTGTCAACACTCATTCTCAGCATAAGAGATGAGCAAAATGCCAAATTTGCTCATCTACAAGATCAGATCCATCAGTTGGCTGTGAACATGAAGGTGGTGGCTGACGCTTATGAAGAAATAAGAAATGCAATTCCCACCACTTCAGCTCCACCTCAGCCTGGTGTCCCTGAGCCTACTCTATCTCCAACTCCTGAGCCTCCAAGCCCCTTCGAGATTGCCTCCTCTGACCATGATGATAATGTAGATGGTGCTGGTGCAATGAGAACACCAAGTCCTGGTCCACCCTTGGACTATGGATTGGAAGAAGAAGAACTTCAGCAGACAAGTCCTCATGAGCCCATGCAAGAAGTTGCTTAGGAATCAATTCTGTCCACTCAAGAATCTGAGCAAGTTGAAAGACTAGTGGCAGCCATTTCAAGCTCCTCTGTGCAAGAAGTTGTGAGCACTGAAGAAAGAAGCCTTGTACCTGTTGCTGACTATGTTGCCATTGCTCACAATGCTTTACTGGAAGCTCAGAGGAAAAGGCTGGAAGAAATGTTTCCTCCTGCTAAACCAGCTTCCTCTTCTCTAGCTGCCTATGGTCTTACAGAGGAACAAAGAGCTCAACTAGCTCTTTCCAGACAGGCAATGCAGGAGCTGCTGGAAATCTCTGACGAGGAAACAAGCACTGATCCCCCAGCTGAAATTCCTTTTGCTCCTGTGCCCCTTCGTGCTATTCCTGTCTCTCAGATCCCTCCTCCGGCTGATTTTGTTGGCCTTCCTGATGATGTCAAAAAGGGGGAGAAGTCTGGGCAAACTTGAAAGACTGCTGCTGAGCAATCTGGTAAAGGAAAAGGGAAATCCTACAGCAAGAAGACCAAGACCAAGAAGAAATGATTGGAAATTCTTGTTGTACTTTGTACTGGTTTTGTTGTTTGAAATTTGTTGATTGGACTGGTTTTGATGTTTGAACTTTGCTTTACTTGGTTCTGTATAAGCAACTTTTGATTAAATGAATGGATCCCTTTGTTGCAAAGTTTTGTGCCTTAATTCTGTTGATATCTTATGCATATGTTGAGGGGGAGCTTGTGAAAGCAAACCCAAGTACTAATCCAGTTTGTAAGTTGTTTTGTCATCATCAAAAAGGGGGAGAATGTTGAATCAAGAGTTTTGATGATTTTAAACCAACACTCAAGAGCTTGGATTGAAGATATCAAAGAAGAACAAAGCTGTTTCAAATGAAGATTTACTGAGTATTTGCTGTTAGATCTCTTATAGGATCTTTAGTTTTTGATATGATTGGGTAAAATATTTTGATTTGAAGAAAAGATGTTTTCAAACTTTGATTTTATGTTAAATCTTTGAATATTTGAAAAACACCTACAAACAGACGAAGGTTGAGAGTTTAAACTGAACTGTCAAGTTAGAAATTCGAATTTTGCCTTTGGAAATTCGAATTTCGAGCTAAAACTAAATAAGTCTGAAGAGACTGTTCTCTGTTAGACGAATTTTGGTTGTTCAAAATTCGAATTTTCATCTAGTCTGAAAAGAGGCCTTTTGTAACTGACGAACTTCACACTTTCAAAATTCGAATTTCAAGTAAAATGAAGTTTGTGAAAATCAAAGAAATTCGTCTGAAACTATGATAAAGTGCATCTGAAATCAAAATGAAATTAAGTTTGATAAATGCTCTCTGACAGACGAATTTTGAAGTTCCAACATTCGAATTTTCATATAAGTCTGAAAAATGCTTCTTTACAACAGACGAACTTTGGGTTTTCAAATTCGAATTTCAAACAAAACAAAACTTGAGAAAATTGAAGAAATTCGTCTGAAACTATGTTAAAGTTCACCTGAGATCAAGAGTGATTTCAGTTTCAAAACTGCTCTCTGACAGACGAACTTTGAGCATTGAAATTCGAATTTCAGAAGCTAAGTTCTTGAGTCTATTGAAATGAAACATTGACATACGAATGATAAGAACTTGCAACATTCGAATGATGAAATGAGTCTGAAAAGAGTTTCTCTGACAGACGAATTTCGCCTTTCCAAAATTCGAATTTCGAAGAAAGTTATCTACTGTGTCTCTTTAAACGTTCAATGGACAGACGAATTTTGGGGATCCAAAATTCAAATTTCGAAGGCACTGTAGAAAATTGAAAACACTGTTCATACTTAACTGAAAACTTTCTTCTTGAAAATTCGCATGTCACATTGTGAAAATGTTTTGTAAGTTTCAAAATTCGAATTTCACTTCATGAACAGACGAACTTCGTGCTGTAACGTTGGAAGCTTTAATCTTCGGTTCCTTCGAAATTCGTCTGTTGGCCAACCAAAATTCGAATTTCAGTATGTCAGAAACATTAAATGCGGTTGGTAAACGGATAGTTTTTCAAAGTAACCGTTGAATAACTTCTCCAACGGATAGATTTAGTCTCTAACGGATATTTGAGACCTAAATCTATAAATACAACATCATTTGAAGTTGTGGGTAACAAAATAAAACTTGTATATACCGAATTTCTGCTGAATCTTTTCTCAAAAGCTTTTACCCTCTTAACTTCAAAAACTTGTACTTAAACTTTCACATCCACTCTTTACAAGAGAGTTACTTCATTGTAATCAATCTATTCTTCATCTGGAAGATAGGTTTACTTGTGAGGGGTATTCACAAGGGGATTGGGAAGCACATAGTGAAAGTGCTTGAAGAGTTTGAGAGAGCTCAGAAACAGAGCAAACCCATGTACTGTGGCCTTAGCAAGAAGCCCACTGAAATTCTTGCTGTATAGTGGATAAATCTCAAGAGGTGTCTTGGGGACTGGATGTAGGTCAAGTGAATAGACCGAACCAGGATAAATCACTGACTTCTTTTCTCCTTACTTTTATTTTTCACCTTGCTCTGTTTTACGCATTGTTTTCATTATACTGTGATATTTTCATTTACTTCACTTTGTGCAGAAAAATTTCAAACTTCCCAATTCACCCCCCTCTTGGGACGTCAGCCTTGCTAACAGAAATCTCACTTGGAACCGAGATTGCCTTGATTCTCTACTTCATCATGGATTCAATTCTTCTTGCTCCTTCTTCTGCTGGCTTGGATGAAATTTTAGCAATGGTATCTTGAGATTTTTATGGTGTTCTACAATGGAGATAGAGAAGAAGCCATGAGGAGCATTGATTTCATTGACTACAAAGGGGATTTTCTCACTCTCTTCCTATTTTCTTAGCTAGATTGATTTTACTTTTGATTTTTGGACTGAATCTTTATGCCAGGATTATAGTTTGGAATTGATTTAGTTGCTGGACATTGGATTGAATTTAGTCAATTCCATTTGAGAGAGTTTATCTTGATGTAATTGGATTGGTATTTTTGTTACTAAATTCGTACATAATATTTAGCTAGCATTATCTTGTCTTCAATGGTAGTTTTGCTATCTTAAATGAATGGTTGGTGCATTAAGATGGTTCAGTTGTTGTTTTGGATAAGATATATGTTTTGTTGACATTGGTTTTGGGCTGTAATGGTCAATATATGACAATCAACTTAAAGGAAATTCAATTGTACAATTTAGGATTTAATAAAGCAACATGCCTACCAATTGTTTGAATAAATGTTCAAGAGGAATTAATGTGCCTAATAGCCAATTTCTTGCACTTTGGTTGAAAGATGATTGAATGAGTTGAATTTGCTTTGTTAAATAAATTGTCTTACAAAATCCCTTTTAGAATCAATTAAGCTGTTGTGATAGGCAAATTTCTCCATCAACATTGGAAAGCACCATACTTGATTGATATTGCATTTGCTTTCCAACCTTTGCATTCTTCATTTGTTTTGTTAATTGTCTTGTTTTCATCTTTTAAATTTCCTTAAACTCAATTTGATCCAAAAAACACCCAAATTTGCATTACATTTAGTGCAGCTAGGTTTCATTGCATTGTAGTTAAGCACTCTTTATAACTTTCTTAATCATCTCTACTCGTATCTCCTTTGTGAATAGAACCTAGGTCGAACCACTATCCTATAGTAGTTCTACTTAGTTATTAAATTGATACCCTCATAACATGGGCTATCAATTTTTGGCACCACTGCTAAGGAGGTAATGAGTGTTTGTAATTTATTAGTTTTGTTAGGAATGCTGGCTTCTCAAGAGGGGGAGTGAATTGGGAAGTATAAAATTTTTCTGTAAAAATATAATATAGCAGTGAAAGCAAAAGTTTCTAGAAAAATAATGTATAATGAAAATTGAATATAAGAGATAAGGGAAGAGAAAGACTCAGTGATTTATCTTGATTTAGTTCAATCCACTTGACCTATGTCTAGTCCTTAAGCCACCACTTGAGATTTTTCACTATCAACAAGAATTCAGTGGGTTCCTGCAATACCATAATATAATACTTGTGCTCTGTTCTAAAAATATAGAAAGTCTCTCAATCACTCTTACTAATGATTACATTTATCCCTTTATGAATCTCCTCATAAAGAATTTTTCTTCTAGATGAAGAAAAGATTTGTTGTAGAAATTGAAACTCTTTTAAATAGAGTAGATATGAAAGTTGAAGAGCAATAAATGAAGTGTATAGCTGAAAAAGCTTTAACACAAAATTTCAGCAAAGCTTTTGTAATAGCAGACTTAAATTCGTTACCCATAAGTTCAAATGAAATTCTATTTATAGATTTGTGATTTAACTGGTTGTTAGACACAAGATCTAGCTAGTAGATACTTTAATCAATAGTTACTCTACAAAAAAATAGTCATTCACCAACCACATTAAATGTGTTTGACACACCAAGTTAGAATTTTGTGGCTCAACAGATGAATTTTGTAGAGATAGAAGGTTAAGTATTTTAATGTTGAACTTCAAAATTTGTCTGTTATTAAGTGACATTTGAATTTTGAGTTTGCAAAAGATATCAAATGTTAGTTCATATGAATTTTCATATTGAAAATACGTCTAAAGAGATTAAACAACTTCCTTAAGTTTTCACATAGAATTTCAAAATTTGAATTTCAAAAGATAAGATTTGTCTAGCAGAGGCATGTTTAACGTGACACCAAAGTTCTTCACTACGAAGTTCAAATTTTGAATTGTAAAGTTAATTTGTCAGAGGCATGCTCCAACAAGACATACAAGTTCTCACTTGAAAGTTTGCACTTTAAGGCTCAAAGTTCATTTCTTGGAGATTGTGACTTTGAACTTATTTTGAACTTCATCAACAATCGATTCTTAACAAAGCTTCATACGAATTTTGCATACTTTCATTAACTATACTTAGCTGGAAATTCGAATTTCACAACCAAAATTCGTTTATCAAAGACTAAACCTCTGTAAGTTCAAACTTCAATAAGCAAAGTGTGAATTTTGCACAAAATAAGTATGAGTCAAATAGCAAAATTTGTTGTTAGCCAATATTCTTCAATTGTAACACATACTAACATCAGATTGTTGAATCAAGAAGTTTTGATGATTCCAAATCAACTCTCAAGAGTCTGGAATGAAGATATCAAAGATGACCAAAAGACTCAAGTGAGGAAATTCTGGAGAAATCTGTGCAAGATTCATTGTAGGATGTTTAATTATGTTTAAATATGGGTAAAAGACTTTGATTTGAGAAAAAGATGTTTTAAAAACTTAATTTTATGAAATATTTGAAAAATACCCATCAACAGACGAAGTTTGAAAAGTTTACATTGAACTGTCATATTAGAAATTCGAACTTTGGCTTTGGAAATTCGAATTTCGAGCTAAAACTGAGTAAGTCTGAAGAGATGCCTCTCTGACAGACGAATTTTGGTTGTTCAAAATTTGAATTTTCATAAGTGTCTGAAAGAAGCAGTTGAGCAACAGATGAACTTTGAGTTTTCAAAATTCAAACTTCAGACAAAATGAAACTTATGAAAACTGAAGAAATTCGTCTGAAACAATGTTTAAGTTCATCTGAAATCAAGATTATATTGAGTTTCAAAATTGCTCACTGACAGATGAACTTTGAACATGGACATTCAAATTTCAGAAGCTAAGGTTGTGAGTCTGTTGCAATAATTTGTTGACATACGAATGACAGTGTTTATAAATTCGAATATTAAGTAAGTATGAAAAGAGGTTTCTCTGACAGACGAATTTCACTCATTGAAAATTTGAATTTCGAAGTAAATGAACTACTATGCTTTTTGAGCCTGCTAAGAACAGACGAATTTTGGGGCACCAAAATTCGAATTTCGAGGGCACTGTAGCAAATTGAAAACACTATTCACACTTAACAAAAAAACTTTTCACTTGGAAATTCCTATGTCACAACATGAAAACATTTTCTAAGTTTCAAAATTCAAATTTCACTTCATGAACAGACGAACTTCAGTATTTCAACGTTGGAAGCTTTAACCTTCGGTTCCTTCGAAATTTGTCTGTTGACCAACCAAAATTCAAATTTCAGTATGTCAGAAGTATTAAATGTGGTTGGTTAATGGATAATTTTTCAGAGTAACCGTTGGATAACTTCTCCAACGGATAGATTTTGTCTCTAACGGATATTTGAGACCTAAATCTATAAATATAACATCATTCGAAGTTGTGGGTAACGAATAAAACTTTGTATATACTGAAACTCTGTCAAATCTTCTTCTCAAAGACTTTTACCCTCTTACTTCAATACTTGTACTTCAACTTTTATATTCACTCTATTCAAGAGAGTTTCATCTTTGTAAATAATCTAATCTTCATATGGAAGATATATTTTCTTGTGAGGAGTTATCACAAGGGATTGTAAAGCACTTTGTGAAAGTGCAGAAAGAGATTGAGTGAGCTCTAGAAAACAGAGCACCGACGTTGTACTGTGGCACTTTCAAGGAGCCCATTGAATTCTTGCTGAATAGTGGATAATCTCAAGTGGTGACTTGGGGACTGGACGTAGGTCATGTGGAGAGACCGAAACAGGATAAATTTCTGAGTCTTCTTCTCTTTTATGCTACTTTTACTGTTATTTATTTATAGTCTGTTTTTGCCTCCATATATTGCATTCTTCACCTCTTTGACATTTTGCAGAAAAAGTTTAAACTTCCTAATTCACCCCTCCTCTTGGGAAGCCAGCCTAACTAACAAGTGGTATCAGAGCCCGGATTCCCAATCAAAGGATCTCACAGTTCGGGAATTATAATGGCTGGCTTTGGAGAGAGTATCTTACCAGAAGGCAACAACACAAATAGATCACCTGGCTTCAGTGGAGAACACTATGGGTACTGGAAGATGAGGATGCAAATTTATCTCCAGTCAATTGATCTGGACATCTGGTCAGTCATTCAGAAGGGAGACTTTGTCCCAATGGCATTAGAAGAAGATGGAAGGCACACAGAAAAGCCAGAAGCTGAATGGAATGAGGAGGACAGAAGAAGAGTCTTGCTGAATTTCAAAGCAAAACATTGTCTGGTCAGTGCCTTAAATCAGGATGAATTCTACAGAGTCTCCCAATGCTCCACTGCCAAGGAAATATGGGACACCCTGAAAATTGCTCATGAAGGGACAACTAGAGTCAGGGAAAACAAATTGAATACCTGCATTGAAGAATATGAGAGCTTCAGAATGACAGAAGGAGAAACTGTAAAAGAGCTACAAAAGAGATTCACTCTCATTGTGAATCAACTAAAGAGCCTGGGAAAGGAGTACACTCAAACAGAGAAAGTAAGGAAAATTCTCAGAGCTCTCCCTCTAGAAGGCAACCCAAAGTAACAGCAATAGAGGAAGCCAGAGGAGAATCAATGGCCTCTGTCACAGCTCTATTCGGCAGCCTTGAGGAATATGAGGGAAAAATGGAAGTTCTCAAGAAAGCTAGACAAGACAGAAAGAAGAAAGGCCTTGCTCTCAAAGGTGCTGAAGAAAAGGAGGAAGAATCTGATGATGGAGAGGAGCTAGATGAAGAAACTCTGGCTATGATGGTGAGAAAATTCGGAAGATTTTATAGCAAAAAGAGGAACAAGAAAATCTTCAGGAAAGGAGCTGCTGGAGATAGCAAGAGGGAACAAAAAGAGCCTGTGACTTGCTATGAGTGCAAAAAGCAGGGACACATCAAATGGGATTGTCCACAATTCCTTAAGAAGCAAGAGAAAGAAAAGAAAGCTGCTGACAAAGGCAAGAAGAAGAAAACCTACATCTCATCAATATGGGGCAACAGCTCAGATGAGAAAGAAGATGAAATTGCCAACATATGTCTCATGGTACTTGCCTCAGAAGAAGCTGAAATTCCATGCAGCAGTGACCAAGAGGATGAGGTATATGAATCTAAACCTTCATATTCTGAATTACTGGATGCATTTCATGAGCTGCATGATGAGTTTGTTAAAGTTGCTAAAGAACTGAAACTAGCTAAGAAAAAAATCAACAAACTAGAATCCTAACAAAATATCTCTGAAACTGTTTCTCTACCTATTGCTGAATCTGTCTGCTTTAAATCATGCATTGATCTAAAGCAAACTAATGAATATTTAGTGAAAAGCATGTCTAGGCGTAAGAGGAAAAGATATGTTGTTTGCTTTAATGGGGAGCCAAAGAATATCACAAGGAAAAGCTGGACTTGGCTATGATCCATGTGCTATTAAAGAAAAGATTAGGAAGAAGAATCATAATGTATACATGAGACATTTTGTGCATGCTAATGGAAATAAAAGTAAAGATCATATGTCATCTCACATTGAATCATATAATCAACCAAGGCATGCAAAACAAAAATATTATCTGCATTGTTTTCTTCCTGCCTCTCAATCTAGCAGTCCCTTTACCACCTGTAACTTTTGTAACAAAAAGGGGCATATTTCTAGCTCTTGTGCTTTGAAGAAAAATGGACTAAACAGAATTGTTAAATGGGTTCCCAAAGGTACATCTGTATCTAGGGAAAAGACTACTGACAGAAAAGGACCCAAGCAGATTTGGGTACTTAAAAGGAAAACTTGAACCCTGTGTTGTAGGTCTGTCTCAAAGCTAAAAGGAGCAACAAATGGTATATCGACAGTGCCTGCTCAAGTCACATGACCAGTAACAAGGAGAAGTTCATCACCCTTAGAGACAAGAAAGGAGGAAAGGGGACCTTTGGAGGTGATCAGTATGGCAAAATAGTTGGCATTGGTATTGTGGGCAATAATCCTAAAACATCCATTGAAGAGGTGCTGTTTGTGATAGGCCTCAACCACAATCTACTGAGTGTAAGCCAAACATGTGACAAAGGAAATTGGGTGCTGTTTGACTCAAAGTTTTGTCTGGTCATCAGAAAAAGTGATCACAAAGTAATCCTCAAAGCTCAAAGGGATGGTAACTGCTATACTATTGATCTTGATGAACTTCCTCTCTTAGATTTTGTTTGTTTGATTAATCAGGATAATGATAGTTGGTTGTGGCACAGAAGATTAGTTCATGTTAACATGAACCAACTTTCTAAACTGGTTAAAAATGAGTTAGTCACTGGCCTACCTAAAATCTCTTTTAAAAAGGACAAAGAATGCGATGCATGCTTAAGAGGAAAGCAAACTAAATCCTCTTTTAAACTTAAAAACATAGTCACCACAACTAGACCACTAGAACTACTACATATGGACTTAATTGGTCCATCTATAGTAAAAAGCATTTGTGGAAATCTGTATGTGCTTGTCATTGTGGATGATTATTCTAGATTTACATGGACATTATTTCTTTCCTCTAAAAGTGATACCTTTGATGCATTTGTAACCTTAGCTAAGAAAGTACAAAATAAGAAAGGTATCTCTATTATGTCAATCAGGTCAGATCATGGAGGAGAGTTTGAAAATTCATACTTTCTGGAGTGCTGCAATGAGCATGGAATTAATCACAACTTCTCAGCTCCAAGAACTCCTCAACAGAATAGAGTAGTAGAATGGAAGAACAGAACCATTGGAGAGATGGCTAGAGCTATGCTGAATGAAAAGGAGCTATCTCAAGTGTTTTAGGCTGATGCAGTAAATACAGCAAGCTACATCATAAATAGAGCCTACATCAGACCAATCCTTGGAAAGACTCCTTATGAACTGTACAAGGGAAGAAAGCAAAATCTGTCACATCTCCATGTGTTCAGGTGCAAATGCTTCATTCACAATAATGGGAAAGAAAATCTGGGTAAGTTTGATCCCAAATCCGATGAAGGTATATTTCTGGGTTATTCTAGTAGAAGTAAGGCATTTAGAGTTTTTAATAAAAGGTCTAATTCAGTAGAGGAATCTGTGCATGTAGTATTTATTGAAAATGAAACTGCTTCTAAACATGTTTCTGATGAAGATGATCTTGTTTCAAACTTTAAAAAGTTAGATATCTCAGAAGAAGGTAAAATTGAATCTCCAAAAATATCTGAATCTATTAACATAGAAGAAGATATTTAGGAGAGGAATTTTGAAGATGAAAATATTGAAGAAATGTCTCAAGAACTCCCTAGAGCTTGGAGATATCAAAGGAATCATCCTTTTGATCAAGTAATAGGGAATGTTCAAGAGAGAGTTAGAACCAGAAAGCAGTTAAGGGATCAAATGATTAATTATGCTTTCATCTCACAAATTGAACCTAAATGTACTGAGGAAGCCTTGACTGATGAGTACTGGATTCTAGCTATGCAGGATGAATTAAATCAGTTTGAAAGAAATCAAGTCTGGGATTTAGTGCCTAGACCTAAAAATCATCCTGTCATAGGTACCAAATGGGTTTTTAGAAATAAACTTTATGAATCAGGATCAATCATCAGAAACAAAATTAGACTGGTTGCTAAAGGATATAATCAAGAAGAGGGTATCGATTTTAAGAAAACCTTTGCTCCAGTAGCTAGATTAGAAGCAATTAGAATTTTATTAGCATATGCATGTATGAAAAATATCTTGTTATATCAAATGGATGTAAAGAGTATTTTTCTGAATAGATATATCATGAAAGAGGTTTATGTAGATCAACCTCCAGGTTTTGAGGATTCTACAAGACCTAACCATGTGTATAAACTAAAGAAAGCTCTTTACAGTTTAAAACAAGCCCCTAGAGCATGGTATGAAAGATTGAGTAATTTTCTAACTGAAAAGGGGTTCAACAGAGGAAAAGTAGATACAACTTTATTTACTAAGAAAGAAAATAAAGATTTACTTATTGTTCAAATCTATGTTGATGATATTATATTTGTTGCCACTAATGAATCTCTTTGCAAGAATTTTTCTAAGATAATGTAGGGGGAATTCGAAATGTCCATGATGGGTGAACTCAACTTCTTCCTTGGATTGCAAATCAGACAATGGAATGATGGTATCTTCCTCAATCAATCCAAGTATCTGAAGGAATTGCTGAAAAAGTTTGGAATGGAAAATGCCAAGCCAATGGGGACACCTATGGCTACTGCAACCAAACTGGATATGGATGAAAAAGGGAAACTGTTTGACATAACTCAGTACAGAAGAATGATTGGATCCCTGCTGTACTTAACAGCCAGCAGACCTGACATTATGTTTAGTGTTTGTATGTGTGCAAGGTTCCAATCATGTCCCAAAGAAACCCATGCAACTGCTGTGAAAGGAATCTTCAGATATCTTATTGGAACATCACAGATGGGTCTTTGGTATCCAAAGGGCAATGGAGAAGATCTCAAAGGATACACTGATGCTGACTTTGCAGGATCCAAAACTAACAGAAAAAGCATAAGTGGAACTTGTCATTTTCTTGGAGGATCCTTGGTTTCTTGGTTTAGCAAAAAGCAGAATAGTGTAGCGTTATCCACAGCAGAGGCTGAGCATGTTGCAGCTAGAAGCTGTTGTGCCCAAATCATCTGGATGAAACAACAACTAGAAGATCTTGAGGTTGAGTTGAAAGAAATACCAATAATGTGTGATAACCAAAGTGCCATCAATATCACAAAGAATCCTGTCATGCATTCAAGGACAAAACATATTGAAGTTAGGTACCACTTCATGAGGGATCACGTTCTGAAAGGATAAATTAGATTGGAATACATCCCCACAGAAGATTAAGTTGCTGATATCCTCACAAAGCCTCTATCAGAAGACAGATATTGCAAAATCAGAAGAGAATTGGGTATGGTAAATCCCAATGAACTGTAAGTAAATCTTTTTGCAACTCTGTTTTTAAATATTTCAACGTTGAATTAATTCTAACTTCAGCATCGAAGTATGTTTAATTTAAGTTGCAGGTGCTCCTCATGAGATTCATAGGCAATAAATCAGAAAAATGGAGCACACTGGAATGGAATAATCAAAAAGTGAAGAAAAGGACAAAAATTTTGTGTTTCTGGATCTAATCTGTAAGTCTTTAAAGTTAAAATTTGTATATTGATTATGTGTTAGACGAATTTCCGTGAAAAACTAAGTTTATGAGGAAGTCAGCATGGTCAACATTCGAATTTTGGATACCCAACAGACAAACTTCGGCCTATTATTAGAAGGAATAGTTCTCAGTGATGCCTCGAAATTCATCTGTTGATCCTTCAAAATTCAAATTTTAAAGAACAAAACTTCCAAGTTATGACTGTCCAACATGATAATTGTACTAATGTTTGTCTCTTAACATATGAATGTTGGATAACTTTCACAAAGTATAGAAATTTGAATTTCTAACTTAAAATTCGCCTGTTGAAGCATGCTCCTCAATGTTGAATCTTTGAAAGATGAAGTTTTGTATGGTTAATTCGTCTGTTGTTTGGTGGTTTGTTTGCTGCTTGATGTTTATTCTTCAAAATTTGAACTTTGTTGAGATAAAGTTCGTCTGTTCATCTTGTGTTGCTTGAACCAAGCCACTGTCAGATGAACTTTCTAAAGAAAATTCATCTGTCAGTAAGCTTTACTAACCGGTTTAACTTGTAACTACCCGAAGTTTGAATTTTGACGCTTCAAAATTCGTCTGTCAGACGATTACATACGTTAAAACCGACGGTTTTCGTTTGAACAGACGTAATCCTATTCCCATTCTCTCTAAGTCTGTTCTAATCCTTCATTAAATACTCTTCAGTTCTGACCAAAAACTGTCATTTCCCACCGATTAAACTTCCTTTCTATCCTTTAAATCCTTTCTTTGCTCCATTCTTCTACATTCATCCGCGAAAATGGCAAGAGTCAAGAATCCAGAAGCTGGAAAAGGAGAAGCTCGCCCAAAACATTCAGTTAAATCCCAATATGCCATGAAGGAAGGAGAAAAACCAAAGAGAAAGGTAGAATCTAGCAAAGGAACTCATTCCAGACGCAAGAAAACCACACCCAAGGGAGAATCAAAGAAGGCTGGACCCTCTTCCTTGAAGACAGCAGAACCTTCGGTTCCTATTCCTGTTGCTGCTGAACCTATTGCTCCCACTTCATCCTCAAGCACTGAATCTAGAGAATACGAGCTTACCACACTGCCATTATGGAGTACTCCACAGATTCAAGAGGAATACGCCACCAAGTTTGCCAACAAAAAGGTAATCAAGCCACATTGTGTAAACTTGGAGGATTTCTTGGTCTTTAATAGGTTTGATGCTGGTATATGGATGATGAGATACAAGAATCCGTTGGAAGTATTGGAGAGATATGATGATGAGGTAGTGAAGTCTTGGTATGCATCTTTAAAATACAACAGCAAGAAGAAGAAGTGGGCAGTCAATCTGAGATCAAGGACCATCTGGCTCACTGATGAGACATTTAATGAGGTATTGGAGATTCCAGGGCAGGATGGCCTCAAGATTGACACCACTACCTTTGGATACATGGATGAGGTAAATACTGCTGATGAAGAAGGTGGCCCCTTTCTGAACTACAAGGAGAGCACAATTTTGAGGACATTGTTCAGAAGAAAGGAAAACTGGCCATCCATAAATGTATTGAGGTCCACAGACCTCAGTGTTCAAGTAAGGATCCTGCACTACATAGTGTCCAGGATCATATTCAATAAAGGAGGCAGCTTCAATCTGATCACAAGGGCAGAGGCGCATGTCGTGGCAGCAATCATGCATGGAAAGCTGATCAACATGGGACATATCATACTCCAACGCATGATCAAGGCAAGGGATCAGAGGAAGGACTTCACACTCCCCTATGTAGCTATCATCTCCAGAATTCTGCAATATGCCAGAATTCAGCATCTTGAAAAGGGGAAGGGAGAGCCCACTGAGATCTTTAAGGAGGAAGAACTGCAAAGAATGAGAATTGAGAAGGAAGAAGGAAGATGGGTTGGAAAGGGAGCAAGAAGAACTGAGGATCTATTCTTCATCACAGATGCCTCCCTATAGCAAGAAGGCACCTCTGAGGCCCCTGCAAGATCTAGACCTCAGCATTCTCAGCCAGTTCCATCACCATCCAAGCCTACTCACATTCCAGCCACTCCCTCCTCTCGTGCCAAGCCAACCAAGGTCACTGAGTTGTATGACAGCCTGTCAACACTCATTCTTAGCATCAGAGATGAGCAAAATGCCAAGTTTGCTCATTTGTAAGATCAGATACATCAGTTGGCAAAGAACATGAAAGTGGTGGCTGATGCTTATAAAGATATCAGAAATGCAATACCTGCCACATCAGCTCCACTTCAGTCAGGGTTTTCTGTGCCTATCCAATCTCCAACCCTTGAGCCTCTAAGCCCCTTTGAGCTAGTCTCCCCTGAGCGTGATGATGTAGATGGTGTTGAGCCTGCTAATACAATGAGGATACCAAGTCCTAGTCCACCCTTGGACTATGGTTTGGAAGAAAAAGGACTTCAAGAAACAAGCCCTCATAAGCCTATGCAAGAAGATGCTCAGGATTCAATTCTTTCCACTCAAGAATTCGAGCAAGTTGAAAGACTGGTGGCAGCTATTTCCACCTCTTCTATGCAGGAGGGTGCAAGCAATGAAGAGAGAAGCATTGTACCTGTTGTTGATTATGAAGCTATTGCTCATAATGCTCTCCTGCAAGTTCAAAGAAGAAGGCTTGAGGAAATGTTTTGTCCTGATGAACCAGCTCCTCCCTCTCTTGCTGCTTATGGGCTTTCAGAGGAACAGAGAGCTCAGTTAGCTCTTTCCAAGCAGGCAATGCAAGAGCTGCTGGAAATCTCTGATGAGGAACCAAGCACTGAGCCCCCTGTTGAACCAGAAATCCCTTTTGCTCCTGTGCCACTTTAAGCCATTCCAGTTTCTCAGATCCCTCCTCCGGTTGATTTTGTTGGCCTTCCTGATGATGCCAAAAAGGGGGAGAAGAAGAAGCAAACTGGAAAATCTGCTGCTGAGCCATCTGGGAAGACGTACAGCAAGAAGACCAAGCCAAAGAAGAAGTGATTGAAGAATTGTTTAGATTTTAGGCTTGAGTCCTCTTGTAGTGCTGATTAATGCTTCAATTGTTTGTGTTTCTGTTGTATGTTTTGACTGTTTGCATTTTGTACTGATTAGGTGTATTTAGAAGAACTTTGATTAATCTCTGTAAAGCAACAAGTTTTGAAATGAATGAATTCCTTGGTTGCAATGATTTGTACTTATCACTTCCTGGATCTCTTCACTTGGTTTATTATATATGATATCTTTTGAAATATAATGCATATATTGAGGGGGAGCTTGTTAAAGCAAACCCAAGAACTAACCCAGTTTGTAAGTTGTTTTGTCATCATCAAAAAGGGGGAGAATGTTGAATCAAGAAGTTTTGATGATTCCAAATTAACTCTCAAGAGCCTGGAATAAAGATATCAAAGATGACCAAAAGACTCAAGTGAGGAAATTCTGGAGAAATCTATGCAAGATTCGTTGTAGGATGTTTAATTATGTTTAAATATGGGTAAAAGACTTTGATTTGAGAAAAAGATGTTTTAAAAACTTATATGAAATATTTGAAAAATACCCATCAACAGACGAAGTTTGAAAAGTTTACATTGAACTGTCATATTGGAAATTCGAACTTTGGCTTTGGAAATTCGAATTTCGAGCTAAAACTGAGTAAGTCTGAAGAGATGCCTCTCTGACAGACGAATTTTGGTTGTTCAAAATTTGAATTTTCATAAGTGTCTGAAAGAAGCAGTTGAGCAACAGATGAACTTTGAGTTTTCAAAATTCGAACTTCAGACAAAATGAAACTTATGAAAACTGAAGAAATTCGTCTGAAACAATGTTTAAGTTCATCTGAAATCAAGATTATTTTGAGTTTCAAAATTGCTCACTGACAGACGAACTTTGAACATGGACATTCGAATTTCAGAAGCTAAGGTTGTGAGTCTGTTGCAATAATATGTTGGCATACAAATGACAGTGTTTATAAATTTGAATATTAAAGTAAGTCTGAAAAGAGATTTCTCTGACAGACGAATTTCACTCATTAAAAATTCAAATTTCGAAGTAAATGAACTACTATGTTTGTTGAGCCTGTTGAGAATAGACAAATTTTGGGGCACCAAAATTCGAATTTCGAGGGCACTGTAGCAAATTGAAAACACTGTTCACACTTAACAGAAAAACTTTTCACTTGGAAATTCCTATGTCACAACATGAAAACATTTTCTAAGTTTCAAAATTTGAATTTCACTTCATGAACAGACGAACTTCAGTATTTCAACGTTGGAAGCTTTAACCTTCGGTTCCTTCAAAATTCGTCTGTTGACCAACCAAAATTCGAATTTCAGTATGTCAGAAGCATTAAATGTGATTGGTTAACGGATAGTTTTTCAGAGTAACCGTTGGATAACTTCTCCAACGGATAGATTTTGTCTCTAACAGACATTTGAGACCTAAATCTATAAATATAACATCATTTGAAGTTGTGGATAACGAATAAAACTTTGTATATACTGAAACTCTGCCAAATCTTCTTCTCAAAGACTTTTACCCACTTACTTCAATACTTGTACTTCAACTTTTATATTCACTCTATTCAAGAGAGTTTCATCTTTGTAAACAATCTAATCTTCATCTGGAAGATAGATTTTCTTGTGAGGAGTTATCACAAGGGATTGTAAAGCACTTTGTGAAAGTACAGAAAGAGATTGAGTGAGCTCTAGAAAACAAAGCACTGACGTTGTACTGTGGCATTTGCAAGAAGCCCGTTGAATTCTTGCTAAATATTGGATAATCTCAAGTGGTGACTTGGGGACTGGACGTAGGTCAAGTGGAGAGACCGAAACAGGATAAATTTCTGAGTCTTCTTCTCTTTTCTGCTACTTTTACTGTTATTTATTTATACTCTGTTTTTGCCTCCATATATTGCATTCTTCACCTCTTTGACATTTTGCTGAAAAGTTTAAACTTCCTAATTCACCCCTCCTCTTGGGAAGCCAGCCTAACTAACACAGATAACCTTAAAATACCTCATTTGAGCAATATGATAATATAAATAAGTAAGATTTAAGGCTTTTTACCTAGTGTACAAAGTAAGAAATCCTAAAAACTAATTCTTCACTTGATCTTCAGTGGATTTATTCACTTTATGCTTTCATACTCCTTTGATATTCTCCTTTCAAGCTTTAATTGTTTAGAATTATCAAAACTTCTAATTCAACAACCTCCCCCATTTTGATGTTGTCAAATTAGCTCACATATTAGATTAGTACTTGGGTTTGCTTCCAAGAGTTTCCCCTTAACATATGCATTAAAATTTGAATTTTAACATATAATCGTAGCACATGCATTAGAGTAAAATTTTAGGAGAAAAGAAAAGGACTATTGAGACAAAGAAACATACTTCATTGATATAAGCACATTTAGTACAAAGATTTATGCTAGTTCTGATAAGTACATTGATATATAAAAGAAACACAAGAAAATGCAAATACACAAAAGCACATAAAAAACACAATATCCTAAGGCCTAAGTTCTGTTGTTCTACCATTTATCTCTTGCCCTGAGCTTGATCCTTTTGCCATATGTTTTGCTTGATTGCCTAGCAGCTACTCTAGTTTTCTTCTCCCTCCTTTTGACATCATCAGAAGTAGGTGCAGAGGAAGAAGACACTTGAGCAGTAGGTATAGCTTGAAGTGTAACTGGTATGAAGCTCATCGAAGGAGGCACTTGAGGAAGTTCTTTATCAGACCCCGAAGATAGCTCTTGAGCTTCCTTTAGGATGTTGGCTGGCTAAGCTCGTTGTTCTACTATGACTCCATGTCGAGAAGATGGAGGTTAAGGTGCTAGTTGTGGAAACATCTCATCCAGCCTTTGCTTGTGAGCTTGTACCTGAGCAACATGTGCATTATCAGCAATGTCAACATAAGGCATAATCCCCCTTTTCTCATTGATAGAGGATTGCACAATGGGTGCTACTGTGATATCTACTACAAACTTTTCCATCTGCTTTGCTTCTTGAGTTGAAAGAATTGATTTCTACGAAGTTTCCTTCATAATGGGCTCATAAGAGCTCTCCACTTGAGTAGCTTCGACTTCCTCTATACCATAGTCTACAGATGGACCAGGGCTAGTACCATTGCCCAAAAATGAGGACTAATAAGAGCAGCAAAAGGAACTTCTTTTAAAGGACTCAAGACATATGTGGAGTTAGACTTGTGAGGATTAGAGGAACCGGATTGTAGTGGTGTTGATTTAAATGAGATAGAGGTTCATAAGTCATTATGGGCATAAGCAACCACTTTAAGGTTTTTGGCCAAATTAATAATTTGGGCTTGTAGGCTTGCAAATTGGGTGTTTTGTTTATCCCTAACACTCATGATCATTTCAAAAAAATAATGATATAGATCTAGTATAGTATTAGGTTTGGCCAAGTTGTAGCGGGACAAACTAGATGGTTTAGGTGGTTGGGTGCTTTAAGATTGGCTAGGCTGTGGTTCAAGTTGGGTAGATGGAGCAGCCTCAGAAGTAACTTCCTATTGTTGTTGTGGAACTGTCTCTCCTCCTTTATAAAAGAAATCTTCAGTTGTACTTGCTCCCTTTCCAACCCATTTGCCCTCATTTTTCTTTATGCCCATCCTTATCAGTTCTCTTTGTTTGAATTCCTTTGTGTGTTTTCCTTTGCTTTTCTCCAAATGTTGAATTTTGCCAAACTTCAGAAGTTTGGTGATGATCGAGACATATGGTAGTATAGAATCCTTCCTCTAATCTTTGGCCTTTTCTATTCTCTAAAGAATGTTATTACCAATGTTAAGCTCTTTTCTTCAAATTAGGGTTGTCATCACATGAGCTTCAACCCTAGTGATCAGATTAAAGTTGCCTCCCTTATTGAAGATGATTCTAGATATTATGTAGTGCAGGACCTTCATTTGTACACTAAGATCAAAAGGCTTTACATTTTTCAGAAGAGGCCTATTTTCTCTTCTCCTGAAGATTGTGTTCAGAATCATACTCTTCTTGCAGTTAAAATATTCTTTACCCTCTTAATCTGTTACATCATTCTCATCCATGTACTTGGTGGCAGAAATATCAATCTTGAACTCATTTTGTCTAAGAATCTCCAAAATATCATTGATGTTCTCATCAGTCAATCAGAAGTTCCTAGACCTGAGAGTCACTTGATTCTTTTCCTTCTTGTTGTTGAACTTTAAAGAGGCATACCAAGTCTTCATTACTTCTTCGTCATATCTTTCCATAACATCTAAAAAGTTTTTGTACTTCCCCAAATAGATTCTAACATCAAAGTCATTTGGAATAAGAAATTGTTCTAGATTGGTTCAGTGAGGAGTAATTACCTTCTTTGCAACAAAATTTGTTGAGAACTCCTTTAGGATGTGATCAGAACTGCAGAGAGGCATTATAGTCATCTTTAATTCCTCAGACTTAGTACATGAAGCAGGCACAGGCTTTTTCAATTCTACCTTTGATACTATTTTCTGCTTCTTAGAAGGTGTTTCTTTGCATGATTTAACCTTTTGTTTCTGAGCACCACCTTTTGTGGCATATTGAGACTTTGTTGAACTTTTGGGCCTTTCTTGTTTGTGCCAATGTTTGTATTCTTCACTTGCACCATTTAATTGACTTTGAGGAATGCTCCGACGGTGTTTGTATGGTCAATTTTGAGTTCAATTAGTGGAAATTGGTGTTTAGCTGAAGGAATTTAAGAAGAGTTGAGAGAAAATAAGAGTTGTAACGGTTGAAATAAGGATAGGGTTATGTCTGTTTAGCATTTGACCATCTGAATCCTTTTTTGTAATTGTTTGACAAATGAATTTTGGGGGTCAAATTTTGAATTTCGAGTAGTTACGTTCCCCACTTAACACAGAAACTGCCTTGACAGACGAACTTTCCATCTTGAAGTTTGACTATTAGAGACTTACCACACGGAAAATATCTGAACAGCCGAATTTTACCCTTGAAATACAACTGTCAAAGATTGAACACAGATAAAAGTTTCAACAAATGAACTTTGTGTCCATAAAGTTTAAATTTTGAAGTCTCAACATAAATCATGCAAACACATAATATCCAACAAATGAATGTTAGGATTCAAAGTTCGAATTTCAAGACTTTATGAAGAAAAAGTCTGAAGTGTGAATATTGAATCATCAAAGTTTGAATGTCATATACAAGTAGGCATAACACATACACACGCAAATAGTCAAAATTTGTACTTTAAGAGGTCAATAGATGAATTTCAAGCATCTAGAAACACAAGTGTAGCATATAAGGCACTAAAATTCAACTGTTAAAAGGCAAAAGTTCAAATTTCAAACAAGTAAAGTCACTCAATATGACAGATAAAGCATGGAAGTTTGTCAATTAGCAATTGAAATATGAATTGTGAAGAATAAAACATACAAACAGATGATGAAAATTCGTATTTCCATATTTCTTTAGCTGAGGTTGCTCATCTAAGTGTGAGATATCCCATCATTTTGATTTATTATCACATAAGTTCATGAGAAGTACCTGCAAACTATTTTATGCATACTTTGATGCTTAAGTTAGTATATGATTTAACACATTAACTTAGAAAATATAGAGATTAAAATAGAAGCTTGCTTACAACTTATTAGGATTAACTATTCCCAATTCTCTTCTAATTTTTACATATCTGTCTTTTGGAAGTGGTTTAGTTAGGATATCTGTCAACCGATCTTCTATTAGGACAAACTCCAAGATAATATCTCCTTTTTGAGTATGATCCCTTATGAAATGATATCTTATCTCAATATGCTTTGTCCTTGAATACATTATTGGATTCTTTGTGCTATTGATCACATTTAGATTGTCACATTTGATAGGCACTTCCTTCAACATAATTCCAAGATCTTCCAGTTGCTATTTCATCCAAAGAATCAGAGCACCACAACTTCTAGCTACTATGTATTCAGCTTCTGTAGTGAAAAGAACTACACTATTCTGTTTTTTGCTGAACCATGAGACTAATGATCCTCTAAGAATTTGGCATGTGCCGCTTGTGCTCTTTCTGTTAGTCTTAGATCCAATGAAATTTGTATCAGTATATCCAATAAGCTTCTCTCCATTGTCTTTTAGATACCAAAGTCCCATCTGAGGTATTCCAAGTAGATATCTTAATATTCTCTTCACAGCTGTTGCATAGGACTCCTTGGGACATGATTGAAATTTTACACATACACAGACACTGAACATGATGTTAGGTCTACTAGCCATTAGATGCAGCAAGGAACTAATCGTCCTTCTGCATTGAGTGATGTAAAATGGTTTTCCTTCTTCGTCTATATCGAGCTTTGTAGCAGTGGCTATTGGAGTTCCCATTGACTTAGCATTCTCTATTCCAAATTTCTTTAGTAATTCTTTCAAATATTTCGATTGACTTAAGAAGATGCCACCATCACATTGTTTTGTTAGTAGTATAAGGAAAAAGTTAAGTTCTCCCACTATGGACATCTTGAACTTACTCTGCATCAACTTAGAAAAATCCTTGCACATAGATTCATTAGTAGTACTAAATATAATATCATCAATATAAATTTGAACAACAAGTAAATCTTTATTTTTCTTCTTAGTAAAAAGTATTGTGTCGACCTTACCTCTATTCTTGTTTATTATATTTCCTATTTAGAACATGCAATATTCTAGAAGATTCCTAATTTAATTAGGAGGATAACATAATAATTTATCCCTCACTTAATAGGTGTAGAATAAATGAATAGTATATTATATTAATTATGAATTAATTTATATATATTAATTTCATTTTTTCATTTAATTTAAGTAGTGTATTTGAATTAAATGAAGATAATGTTGATTAAATTTAAATCTTAAATTTGAACAAATATTGGAATTAATTTAAATGATATATGTTTGAATCAAATATGATTTGATTCAAAATATATTTATCTAAATTAATGGATAATTTAAAAGATGTATGTTTAAATTAAATAGGATTTAATTTTAATTGTATCTGTTTAAATTTAAGTTAGTGGATAATTTGACTTAAACAATATATTTCAATTAAATGAGATTTAGTTCAAAATATATTAATTTATGCTAAGTGATAACATACTAGATATATTAATTTACATAATGTATTTAGATTGACTATTATCTAGACTAGGATAATGAGCCAATGCTTCTCAATAGATAGGGGAGGCTAGGGCTTTCCATGAGAAATAGTTCTCTTATCTTCTTCCACTATACTTCACACAATATAGAGAGAGTGAGAGAGATATATTAAAACACCTTTTTCAGTAAATTAAAAGGTAATCTTCATTATACGAAAGTTGTGGGAACCATTTGAGGATAAGATCATGAAGATGATTGTGATGAAGGTGCTAGCACATCGTTTGTGTTTCATCCTATCCGTGTGGACACTATCAAGGGGTGTTTGGAAGAGTTGTCCACCTGTGATCCAATATAGCCTTGTTTGTGAGATGCACTCAGTGAAAGTCATAGCTTTACAAAGTAAGGTATAAATCTTCATTTTGTATATTCAATTTAAACGATGTTGACAAATCCTTGGAGAGATTTGGGTATAAGAAAATTTTTTTCCATTGTGCTTGTGACCTTAAATCCCGACAAATGCTGCATCTATTGATTTTAGAAATAGCATGATTAGTGGTTCACATGATATTTTTGGATTGGATGATACCATATCTTGTTCTTATGCTAATGTTGGTTCTTGTGATGTTTCTGATGGGATTGATGCTTTTGATGTAGACTTGTTCTTTGATTTCATTGATATTGTTTCACTTGTTGGCAGTGATTGTTTTGGATTGTGTAGTGTCAATAGTGTTTCTAGTGATCATGTTTCTATTAGTTCTTCTGATTCATCTGCTTTCTCAGTTGCTTAGTGTGATTGATGCAATGGATAGAGTTGATATATGTTTTATTACTAATTATGAGATTTTGATTAGCATTGATCATAGTTTATCTGTTGATAGTCATGTTCCTATTGATGATTCACATGTTGAGGCTAGTTGTTTTCTTGTTCATAGTGATGATTTTGATGATAGTACTAGTACTAATGCTAGTATTCATGATACTCTTGCTAGTGATTTTGTTAAGTATGCTATTGATGTTGATGCATTTGTTGATGCTATTGGATCAGATATATCTGGTTGTGATGTTGTTTCTGTTGATGGTACTATTGATGGTACCCATGATATTGTTGATGATCATGATGTTGAGAGTAGTATACTTATTGATTCCTCTTGTATTACTATTTATAACACCTTATACTATGGCCCATTTACCATGTATTAGACCATTTTAGATGCCAAATATAATTGAAGAGAAGTGTGAATCAATTTAATTTTAAAAACAAAATTTTCAATTTTTCCAGGTACTGTTCATTTTGCAATTTCCATTTCACCCAACGAATTTTGAAAATTCGTAACTAAATCTAGAAAAATCATCTTGAGGTGATTCAAGTCTCTAAAAATATATTAAAATATTTTATACATGGAAAAAATATTAAACAGTAACTTCATTGGGCCAATTCATATAATAAATTTCATGGCTTTTACTATTTATTTGGTCATTTTTCTATATTCCAGTTTTCTGATCTCAAATTTGAAAAATCATATTCCATTCTATTCATGACCAAATCCTGCATAATCTATCTCATTTGAGAGCTATATATGTCTACTTGTAGACATATTTTTCTTGTATATTTATTTTACTTACACAAGGCATATCATTAACTTAAATTGTGAAGGGTCATAATTCTACTGTTTCTGGGACAGTTTTGGGAAAACTTACATATCTCTTGTTCTATAACTCCAATCACTTCCAAATCAGTGGAATATGGATTCTAAGACATAGATCTTTTTATAAATGTAAACCACTGAATTTTTGAAGTGCTATACGGTTTTATGTTATCTTTTGAAATTTTCAGTACTTAACTTTCAGTTTCCAGTTTTCCCAATATTGTCTTATTCTGAACTCTAACTTTGAAAATTCACCATTTATTGTACACAACTTCAAATGGGGTGAATTAGGTGTCATATTAAATCTTGACATGTCCTCTATCTGGTTTAAAAATTCCAGAAACCTAACCTCACATTAAGTATAGAACAAGGGCAAACTAAACAGACACATATGGAAAATGCCCTGTTTCAATCTATATTGCAATTTGCTTATCAAAACCCATGCAAATGAACTCATTGTGGCATGTAACTTGGTAGGATATAACTTCATATTCCAAAATCCAGAACTGGAAATTATCATACATTTTCTACAACATTAACATAATATTCACTATTTTAAAACTTCATACAGAAGCAAGGCACCAATAACCATTCACATTATAACATAATGACTTGCAACATCTTCCACTCATCATTAGCTTCTTCATGAAATTAGCTCCTTCCTTAGCCCTTTTTCCATTGTTTCCCTAGCATGGTTAGTCATTGAGGGGGAATGAGATTCAAAGAATCTCAATAGTAACAACCTATTCATACAATTATGTTATCACACAATTCAGGAAACATCAAGAAAACATCAAATTATCACTTGAAACTTTTAATGCCATACATTTCGTAAAATTTTTTGAAAAGTTTCATTTTAAGATTTGGAAATCCAGAGGTCATAAACCTCATCAATCAACTCAGCCATTCATCACAAATCATCAAAAAGCATCATTATATACTTATGGCATAGCAACATGTTCATGAAATTCAAGTTTGATAACAATAAGTATAAATAGGTAAATTACTACCTTAATCTATTCCCTTCCTTTCCAAACTTTGTGCACCTATTCTTCGGCTTGCTTAAGCTTCCTTGAACCTATACATATCACCATTCAAGCCTTTTAGCCACTGGTTTCAAGAATTACACAACACCATACACACTAAACCCTAACTTTTCTATTTAGTTTTCCTTTGAGTTTTTCTTGAGACCATCACTTATACTTGACTAATTTGGACCCAAGGAATTCATTTTTGGGGTCAAAAACATGAAATTATAACTATATAAACAACCCCTTTCTGACTGAAATTCATAGAAAAATTTAGAAAAATATTTACTTCCCAAAACTTGCTTCAATCTATGGTTTCATGCTACTTGGTACATAGTCTTGCCTTTTCCTTTGATTATTTAATGAAAGCTTCACTTTATCTCTCCAGTCTCTCTTATGGATGAAATTTTCAAAGGCTAAAGAGGAAAGAAAACTCCATAAAACTCTTCCTATATGCTTGAAAACACAAGATGGAGATGGTAGAATTTTACCTTGATGCTTTAGCCTCAAAGCCTTGCAACTTTGCCTTCTCTTTTCTCTTCCTTTTTCTCTCTTTCTTTCTTGTGTTTTTCTCTCTTTCTTTTGCTGCTAAAGGCCATGTTTAAAATAGATAGGAAAGAGAGGGATTATGTAACCTAATCATTCACTAATTGCATAATTAACCTTATTCACTTTTTTGGTCCAAAAGTCAACAACTTCCTTTACAAGTTTTTGGCCAAAACTTCATGACTTCCTTAAGAAGTTCTTGGCCAAAAATATGAGCCGCTCACATGCCTATGACTAGTATTTGAGTGTCTCTATAATGTTCAATTTTTTCTGATCCAGATATATCTTAAACCGGGTAATTTTTAATTGTACTGATAAAACTACTTTTTACAGTAATTTAGCATTTTTGGGCTACAGGACTATTCTAATTTTATTTTTATATTTCCTTAATTATCCTATCTCAAATGATATCTATGTATGATCCATATACTATCCCGGTTACCTTTTAATCATCGGTGAGGCCCATAATTTACTTTATCGATTTACTGTTACTTTTGAACACTCAGCACTAATTATTTCTTCATCCTTAAATATTAACCCTTAGTGCCATATGCTATTGGACTTCTCTTGTCAAGGATTTCATTCTGACAGTAATTTTGCATATTTACAAAATTACCCTAACCCGGGTTAAATTATAATTTATGAAACTTTCAAGTCATTGGATGCAATTTTCCCCAAGGGCATTTCTATTTCTTGCACACGCAATATTTAATAATTTTGGGACATGGATGTCATTTTCATAATTTTTTAGGGGAAAAAATATAATTTTCTTATTATTCCATTTAACCGGGAAAAATAACCTATTTGCTCTTTTTCACGTAAAACAATGTCTGCTCATTTTTGTAAATTTCCTATGGATCTCTAGATATTTTAATTTTCTTGGGATGTTACACTTTCTACAAATGCTTTCCCAATTGGGAAGTTTTACTCTTCTGTTGTGAGATTCCTTTTAAAGTTTATGGTATAGATGAGATAGTTCTGTAGTCACTTGTACCTTCTGTAGTACAAGGCCCTACCTTGGAGCTTAAGCCCTCAGCATATACTCTGAAGTATGCATACCTGGAGGAAGCTATCATAATAGCCAGTGATATTTCTATTGAGGAGGAGAGTCGCTTGCTTGATGTTTTGAGGAAGAGGAAGAAAGCTATTGGTTGGACATTAGTTGACATCCCAGGCCTTAGTCCTGATTTGTGCATGCATCGGATTTTGCTAGAGGATAGAGTTAAGCTAGTGAGACAGCCTCAGAGGGGACTTAACCCATTGATTTTGGATGTGGTTAAGAAAAAGGTTACTAAACTTCTTTTTGTAGGCATTATCTATCCTATCTCTAATAGTAGGTGGGTTAGTTCAGTGCAGGTAGTACCTAAGAAGACTAGTTTAACTGTGGTGAGGAATGATAAGGGAGAGTTAGTGCCTACTAGAGTCTAGAATAGTTGGAGAGTCTGTATTGATTATAGGTGTCTCAATTCTGTGACTAGGAAAGATCATTTTCCTCTTCCCTTTATTGATTAAATGTTAAAGAGGCTAGCAGGTAGGTCATACTATTGCCTCCTACATGGATTTTTTGGATACTTTCAGATTTGTATAGCTCTTGAGGATAAGGAGAAGATAACTCTCACTTGTTCTTTTGGTACTTATTACCACATGCTTTTGGATCATGTAATGCACCAGGGATATTTTATCATTATGTGGTTTCCATTTTCTCTAATTTCTTAGAGAGATGTATGGAGGTTTACATCAATGATTTTACTATGTATGATGATTCTTTTGACTCACATTTGCATAGTTTGGATTTGGTTCTTAAGCGATGCATTGATAAGAACTTAGGCCTTAATTTTGAGAAATACCATTTCATGGTGAGGAAGGGCATTGTACTTGGTCATGTTGTTTCTTCTGCTAGCATTGAGGTTGATAGTGCTAAAGTTGACATTATTGCATCACTTCCTTATCCTACTTTTGTGTGTGATGTTCACTCTTTCTTAGACATACTGGTTTTTATAGGCAGTTTATTCAGGATTTTAGCAAGTTTGCCTTATCCTTGTCTAAGTTGTTGTAGAAAGATGTGGTGTTTTCTTTTGATGATGCTTGTAGGTCCACTTGGGATGAATTAAAGAAGAGGTTGACCTCCCGACCTATTATACAGCCACCAAATTGGAGCCTTTCTTTGAGTTGATGTGTGATGCATCCAATTATGCTCTTGGTGTGGTTTTAGCTCAGAGGATGGAAAAGAAGTAGCATGTGATTACTTATGCCTCTAGGACACTTGATGCTACACAAGCATATTACACCGCAATAGAGAATGAGCTCTTTACTATTGTGTTTGGTTTAGGGAAGTTTAGATCTTACTTGGTTCACACACCAAGGTGATTGTCTTCACAGATCATGTGGAAATTAAGTACTTCATTAAGAAGCTGGATTTAAAGCCACGATTGATTTGTTGGTTTGTTTTGATCTAAGAGTTTAATATTGAGATCTGAGACAAGAGTGGTTTAAAAAACTTGGAAACCGATTACTTGAGTAAAGTTAATTCACCTTCGGTATCATGTTCTTTATCCATTGATGACTTTCTTGATGATAGATTGTGTGTTGTTCATGTATCTACCCCATGGTATGCTGACATTGCCAATTATCTTGTTGCATCTGTTTTACTCGATGACATGAAAAAGCATCAAATTACTAAGTTTAAGTGTGAGGCTAAGTATTATTTTTGGGAGGATCCTGATAAGTGGCGTCTTTCTAGTGATTAGGTTACTAAGCATTGCGGGCCAGACTATGAGTTTGATTCTATCTTGTTTTTTTGTCATACACTTACATGCATCTAGACGCACTGCTAGGAAAGTACTTGACTCTGGATTGTTTTGGCCTACTCTATTTCATGATGTTTATGATATTTGTTGGAGATATGATCCATGTCAATATATGGGTAATTTGTCTAGTAGGGATGAGATACCCCAAGTTCCTGTATTGTTTTGTGAGGCTTTTTATGTTTGGGGTTTGGTCTTCATGGGACCCTCCCTTATTTCTTTTAGCTACTCCTATATTCTTCTTGCTGTTGATTATGTTTCTAAGTGGGTTGAGGCTACCCTTATTATGTATCATCTCAAAAAGCTAGAATATTTAAATATTTGTAAAGAGTTTGCAAAAATGGATAGACACCGTTGTGTGAAAAATGACAAAATGGTTATTTTTTCCGGTCGGGTAGAAAAATGAGAAATTAAGTTTTTACCCCTAGAAGTTATCATAATTGCATCTTAGCCGAAAAAAAAAAGTGGCACATGCAAGTAAATATAACTTTGGGGAATATTACGGCTAATTACCTGAAAATTTTAGAAATTATAATTTAACCCCTAGTTAGGGTAATTTTGTAAGCACACAAAATTACTGTCAGAATGAAGTTCTGGATGAGATGAGCCTAATGGTATATGGCACTGAGGGTTAATATTTAATGATAAAGCAATAATCAGTACCGAATATCTAAAAGTAACTTAATACCGATAAAGTAAATTATGGTCTCCATAGATGGTTAAAACGTGACTTGGACATGATTTGAGTCTTACACAGATATTGTTCGGGACATGATAATTAAGGAAACATAGATATAAATTTGGAATAGTCCTGTATCCCTAAAATACTAATTCACTGTAAATAGTGACTTTATTGGTATAGTTAAAAATTAATCGATTCATGATACATTTGGACCAGGAAAAATTGAGCAGTATTTGGACAATTTCTCCTCTCTCATAGGAATCTGGACAGATCATTTTTTTTTTGGCAAAAACTTCTCAAAGAAGGATTTAATTTTGGGCCAAACAACTTCTTGAGGAAGTCTTGACTTTTGGACTAAAAATTGATTAAGGTTAAGTAAGGTAATTAGTGAGTCAATTAAGCCAATAAACACTCTCTTTCCTCCTCATTTCAAACGCGACTTTATGTAGAAAATAGAAAGAGAGAGAGCTTCAAAAACCTAAGAGAGAAGAGAGAAAAAGAGAAGGAGAAAGTGAAGATAAGTTGCAAGGCTTGAAGGCTAAAGCATCAAGGTAAAATTCTACCATCTCTATCTTGTGTTTTCAAGCATATAGGAAGAGTTTTATGGAGTTTTTTTTTCCTCTTTAGTCTTTGAAAATTTCATCCATAAGAGATGGTGGAGAGATGAAGTGAAGCTTTCATGAAATAATCAAAGGAAAAGGCAAGACTAGGTACCAAGTAGCATGAAACCATAGATTGAAGCAAGTTTTAGGAAGCAAATATTTTTCTAAATTTTTATGTGATTTTTGGCCAGATAGGGTTTCTTCCTAGAGTTATAATTTCATGTTTTTGACCCCAAAAATGGATTTCTTGGGTCCAAATAAGTCAAGAACAAGTGTTGATTTCAAGAAAAACCGAAAGGAAAGAGATATGGAAATTTTAGGTTTTATGAGTACTTTGTGAAGTTGAAGCATGAACCAGTGGCATATGACCCCATTTTATGATGTGATAGGGTTTCAAGAAGTTTCTAAAGGCCAAAGGAAGTGTCCACCAAGTTTGAAAAAGTTGGGAAAGCTTGAAGGTAGTAATTTACCTATTTATGCTTATTGTTATCAAACTTGAATTTCATGAACTTGTTGCTATGCCATATGTATATAATGATGCTTTGTGATAATTTGTGATGATTTTTGAGTTGTTTGATGAGGTTAATGACCTTTGGATGTCCAAATTTCAAAATGAAACTCTGCCAAAATTTTTATAAAATGTTATGGCATTAAAAGTTTCAAGTGATAAATTGATGTTTTCTTGATGTTTCCATGAATTATGTGATAACATGATTGTATGAATGGGTTGTTACTACTGAGATTCTTTGAATTTCACTCTACCATAATGACCAACATGATAGGTTCAAGTATGCAAGAATACAAGGGAGGCAAGGAAGCCAGAAGAAGAATTTTTATGTTTAGATTATTGTTTCCAATTATTTTATGTCAACCGGCTATTTTATATAAAATTGTGTATGAACATATGAGGCTGTACTTTGTTCTTATCATGTGCCTCTATGTATGTTGACATGTTTGACACAATTTTGGAATAAGAACTATGGATGTATATATGTTAAAAGAGTTGATTTTCTAAAGTTAAGTGATAGAAAAGGCCAATCTAACCCTCATTTAGTAAACCAGACACTGTTTAGGTGAAATTATGATGAATGTATAAATATTATAATGCTCTAAAAGTAGACAGATAGAGCTTTAAAATGGTCTAAATATTACCCCATTTGAAGTTGTGTACGAATTATAGTGATTTTTCAAAATTAAGATTCAAAACAGGGCAAGGTTGGGAAAACTGGAAATTGAAAGCTAGGCACTAGAAATTTCAAAAGATAATATAAAATCGTACACAGCTCCAAAAATTTAGTGGCTATATGTATATAATGATGTATGTTTTAAGTTTCATATGCCTCTAATTTGAAGGTAATTGGAGCTATATAATAGAAGATATTGAGGTTTTTCCAAAACTATTCCAGTAAAAGTTGAATTCTAACCCTTTACAATTTAAGCTAACACCATGCCCTGTGCAAGTAAAATAAATATACAAGAAAGATATATCTAGAAAGTAGACATATAGAGCTTTCAAATGACAAGAGTAGTCATGATTTGGTTTAGAATAGAAGAAAATATGATTTTTCAAATTTATTGTCAATTTCAGAAATTTTCAGAAATGACCAAATCTACATTACTTTTTGAAGGAATAAACTGTTTTGAATGGCCCAGTATTTGCTCTATTTCCTATTTTACCCATGTATAGAATCTTTTTATCTATTTTTAGATACTTGAATCACTTTAATATGATTTTTGTAGAATTGGTTCTAAATTTTGAAAGTTCGTTAGGGAAACTGGAAATGGCAATATGAACAGTGCCAAGAAAATTGAAAATTTTGTTTTTGAAATTAAATTGATTCAAGCTTCTCCAAGCATGTTTGGAATCTAAAATGATCTAATACATGGAAAATGGACCCTAGTATAAGGTGTTACATATTAGGACTGATGATGCTGCTGTAGTTGTTTCTTTTGTCAGATCATATATCTTTTATAGGTTTGGTGTGCCTCAAGCTATCATTAGTGACCAAGGGAGTCATTTTTGCAATTGGGTCATGAGAAGTCTTTTGAGCAAGTATGGTGTTTCCACAAAGTTGCTACTCCCTACCATCCTTATACCAATGGCCAAGCAGGGATTTCCAACTATGAGGTGAAGCTTATCTTGGAGAAGACAATGCAACTAAAAAGAAAGGATTGGAGCAAGAGATTGGATGATGCACTTTAGACGTATAGGGCTACCTATAAGACCCTGATCGGGATAAGTCCTTTTTGGCTTGTTTATGGCAAGGCATGCCACCTTCCGGTTGAGAGGGAGCATATTGATCTTTCTGAGCAGTTAAGTAATAACACTTAACACTTAAGGAGGCTGGTCTTGAGAGGAAACTATAGTTGCAAGAGCTTGAAGAAATAAGGAGAGATGCCTATGAGAGCTCCTGGTTGTATAAAGAGAAAGCTAAAACCTTTAATGATTGAGTGATTATGATGAAAGAGCTCTATGAGGGTGATAAAGTGCATGTGTACAAGACCCACATGAAGTTAATACATGGTGTAACATCCTAATTTTTATGACCAGATTATGTCATAAATGATATTAAAGTGTTTTGGATTAACTTATGATAAGTGGACAAGTCTAAATATTTAATTAAATCAGCCCTAGGCCCAAAATATTTTAAAATATAAAAATGGGCTTAAAAAGGGTAAAATTAATCTATAATAAGATAAAGAAAATAATATTTTAAATACTCCAGTACAAGTGATATTGGTTATGTGAGTCCTAAGAGAGAAAAGTATAAAAAGGTAAAAGAGAAAGGTAAGGGGTCCCACAGATAAAGTAAATAGGAATGACATAGAGTATAATAGAAAATCCAGATAAAAAAGTACTCAAACCAGAGTCAAATTTATCTGCAAAAGGAAAAAGTACACTATCTTTTTTTCTGATTTGACATAAAGTAAGGAGAGAAAGGTTGGACATTTTTGCCTTTCCCCACTCTCTCACAAGCCCAAAAATATCTAGGGGTATAACGGGTAATTGATATATTAAATGTGAGAATAATTGTGAGCCCTCAGATTAAATACCCCCTCCCCTTCCCTCATTTTCCACACAACTCACGCAAGCCAAAAAAGAAAAAGGGTTTGGTAGCGTGAGAGAGGGAGCCGTGAGGGAGAAGAGGAAAAAAGAAAAAGAAGAAAGGAGAAAAAGGAAGAAAAAGGAGAAAGAAGGAAGGAAGGGAAGCAAGTAGGTGTCTTCTGAGGTAAGCTCATACTCTAGATCTCTTATAGATTTCCTCTTTATTTATTTAGTTTAAGATTAGTTAGAGTTTAAGCTATTTTCTTCCTCCCTCTTGTTCCTCTTTTTGGATCAAGACATGACTTTAGGGGAAAAGTTTACATTTTATGGTTGAGTTAAATTTATATGATTATTAAGTAAGGTTTAATGATACTGATAGGCTCTAGTCAAGCCCAAGGAGTTATTCAAGAAGTAGAGATCCCAGGATTTAGAGGTTAAAGCTCTGAGGTAGTAACTCTCACTCTAAGCTTTTACATTTATACATTGTGCTTATGCTTTAAAATGTTGCTGTGATGTTTGGATACTTTTATGATTGGGTTGGCTATTTTAAGTTAAGGGCTAAGCTTCGGGATGTCTATTTGCTAAGTCGTTATGTTGCCGAAATTTCTATTGCAACTTATAGTTTTAATTGTTTTTCTTAAAAGCATATTATGAAAGTATTGTGATTATGCAATGTTTATGCAAAGTTAAGTTGATGTGATAATGTGATAAACTCGAGTTATATTGCTACTGAGATGTCCCCCCATCTCATCCTATGTTTCCCAATGATAAGGCCAAATAATACTAAAGGAAAAAATATAGCAATGAGGATGGAGGAAGAAGATTGAAGTTATTACTCTATTTTTTTGCTGTCTATTTTGATGCATTGTATAAATTTGAATATATATCCAAAAATTTTGTGGTTTACATGCATGGATAAATCCATGTCTTCGAAACATAATGGAACTAATTTGGTAGAATTTGGATTTATACACTGGTAGTTATTCATGATTTACTAGAACTACTCTAGTAATAGTTTTATCTGACCTCTGATGATATATATTGCTACTCTGCCTAGTAGGAGTAGAATAAACTATGAAAAAAAATATGGTTAGAAAGTAGACAATAAAGCTTTCCAATGATACTAAGTATGTATCAAATGGCCTTATATATTAAGAGAAATGAATATTCAAATTTAAGGTTCAGATTTTCTAACAGAAACAGAGACGTGAAATGAACAGTAATGTATTTATAATAAACTATACAAATTGGTACGTTCATTTCATAGTTTCTAATTTTTCCCTGAAAATTAAGATGTGCATGATTTTTAGAAACTTAAACCACTAGAAAATAATTTTTTTACATTTAGTTATGTTTTTTGAAAAATTGCTACATAATGAGCTGTAAACCAGCAAGAATGATTTTGCACAATCTTAAGATTTTAATTGATTTGAGTTTTTCTAAAAATATTTTCACACATCAAATAAGCAGTTTTCATGGGAAAATATTTCTATATATAAGATGTAACACATGATAAGTTTAGGTTAAGATAGAAAGGGCTTTATCGTGTAACACCTTTACTTTAAATCCTATTTCCCATGTATTGGACCTTATTTAAGTCCATTAAATTATGTTTAGGAGCTTGAATCATATGAGGGACCAAAATAGAAAAAATTACAACTTTTTTGGCAACTCTATTTTACAGACTAAATTTTAAAAATTCATAACTAATTCTAGAAAAATCATATCAAGGTGATTTAAGTTTTTAAAAATATCCTGAAACATTCTCTACATGAAAAAAAAAATATAAACATGACTTTGATCATGTAAATTGACACAGTATTTAACATAAAATTTACTATTCAAATGGTCCTTTTTAACTTCTCTAGGATTTTGGCCTTAAATTTAAAAATTCATTGCTCATTTTATTCTGAGCCAATTCACGAATACTTTATATAATTTGAAATCTCTATACATCTATCTTTCAGTCATATTTATGTTATGCATTTATTCAATTCAAACAGGGCATAGAGTCATCTTAAATCATGGAGGGTTAGGGCATAACTATTACTGGAACAATTTTAGAAAAACATGAATAACTCTTTCTATGACATATTGAACTTAAGACATAGATCTTTCTATGACTATAAATCACTAAACTTTTAGAGTACTATACGATTCTATACTTTCTTTTAAAACAAACAATACTTGCAGTAAAAGTCTTAGTTTTCTACGTCCTGTCCAATTTTAACCCTTATCTTTGAAAATTCATTATAAATCATGTACTTGTCATGTTTAGGTGTTTTAGCTCTATATACACTATATACATGGTTTATACTTGCCCAAACTATAATCATAACATTATAAGAAGCCTAAGAGGACATAATTATAGTAATACAAAGCCTCATGAATTCTCATACAATTTTACATAAAATAGGAAAGAGACATAAATCATTAACAATCTAATCATTAAAATCTTTCTCCTTGGTTCTTGCCTCCATTGGATACTTGGTATAGTTTGGCCATATCATGGTTAGTATTTGGGACGGTGAGATTATAAAATCTCAGTAGCAAGTCACATTTTAAGTGTTATCATGCAAGCCATGAAAATATTATAGAACCATTATAAAACCTCATCAAGTCATAAAATACCATATTGTTCATAAAAAATTTTGCAGTATAATGACTTTAAAAATGGACATCCTAGGCTTGAAGCCCTCACATTTAAGCAACCAAAACAATCATCAATAATCAAATACACAATATGGCATATCATAATGCATTTAAAAACATAGGAAAATAATAAAGCAAAAAGGTTTTACAGTTCCCTTACTGCTTGTTACTAATTAGATACCTTAGGCTCATACTTTGTACCTTAAACATCATAGTTACATACTATCTTTCCTTTACAGAGGGATTAAATCTTTATCCAACTTCATTTTTTAAATCATACATCAAATTTCCTATTTATCCTTGATATTCTTCTTCAAGCATTTCTTAGCTTGAGTAGTTGATATAACATTTAACTTAATATCATCAAATGGAACACTTTTAGGGGTAGGCAAAATTCAGAATCTTATTGTTATATTCTAGGAGGAGATTATTTGTAAAAATTTGATTCATGCTAATGCTCACCTCATTGTCAAGGAAAGGCATATAAGTCAATTTACTGTAATGCTATGGAATCTATTTAGACAGACAACAGAGAGTATAGATATGTTTCTTGTTAAGACCTATAAATTATATAACAATAATTTCCAGACCCAACCTCTTAACATTGTTATAAAACATAAAAGAATGGCTTGCACATGAATCGTACTTTTAATAAAGTCAGGTGACTTACAAGTCTCATATTGGGATAACACAACGACCCTTTCCTGTGTTTATGGTATAGGGTTTGCCACCTCCATTGTGTAGTCACGAGTATAATGTCCTGACCTTTCACACTTGAAGCACATATTCTTCATTGCTAAGCATAGCCTTCACTATAAGCCTTTCCGCATTCTAATAAATAATAGCAGGCTTGCTATATTTGTCTTCTCTTCCTTTTTTGCTTTGCTTCTTGAATCCCCTATTATTCGAAGGCTTCTTACTCTTACTACTTATTCCTCTACAGTTTTCTTATCATATTGGCCGGAGGCGCTAGGCAACATACTTGTGATTTAGACTATTTTCAATGATCTTGTTCACTTCAATTATTGAACTAAAAGTTTGAAAATACATCAAGCAACCCTTTCTTTGATTGCAACTTCAAGCCCTTTTCCCCCCTCTATATCTTTCCTCACTCTTCATCATACTATTAAAGGTAAGTTGGGTATCAAGCTAGTTGATTATACCTTGCTACTTGTTCATTGACTAACTCATTCTCTTCTAGGAGAATCATTATAAATTTCATTTCCTTTTCATCTCTTACTAACTGGGAAAAATACTTCTTGCAAAATTGTTCTAGTAATATTTTCCAAGTCAATGGAGTATACCTTCCTTAAGGCTCATAATCCACTATTGGCAACTTGCATATCAAAACTTACCATTAAAGATGGGAGCTGATACTTCCTAGATTGTGCAATTATATGTTAGTGGTTGGTAAACTCATCTGATTGTCCTGCAACTTATCTCATAGGAACTTACTGATTTGCCTGAGGCTGCTGCTGTATAAGCGGAACCTTAAGGGATGTAGTTTTTTTTTATTGTCCTTGAGCATTAATTATCTCTTGTAGTTGCTCAATAGTTCTCTACTGTTGATCCAAGCAATTAGGATCATTTGCATGGGATCTAGACAGGAAGTACCTCTATTTACTATTATAGGAGTCACTTGAGGAGCTGGTGCTTGTATTGTCAACCTTTACTGAGTACTTCTCTATATCATAGCCATACTTATCTTATATTTTAACATTTGCAAATAACATCAACTACTTCTTTGATTACATTATCATTAGTCATGGTACATCATCATGTCTCGATCCCTAGTCTTCTTGTTTTACTACTAATTTAACATCTTGCTATATATACATTACTATACTTCATTCATATCTTATTGTTGAATCAAGAAGTTTTGATGATTCCAAACCAACATTGAAGAGCTTGGATTGAAGATATCAAAGGAGCTCAAAGTGTCTCAAGTGAAGAAAATCTGAGTAATCATTGCTAGGATTGTTGTAGGATCTTTTGTTATGGGTACAAGACTTTGATTTAATGGAAAAACATTTTAAAACCTTGATTTTATGAAATATTTGAAAAATACCCAGCAACAGATGAAGTTTGAAAGTTTACATTGAACTGCCATGTTGGAAATTCGAACTTTGACTTTGGAAATTCGAATTTCAAGCTAAAACCGAATAGGTTTGAAGAGATGTCTCTCTGACAGACGAATTTTGATTGTTCAAAATTTGAATTTTCATAAGTGTCTGAAAGAAGCAGTTAAGCAACAGACGAACTTTGAGTTTTGAACATTCGAATTTCAGACAAATTGAAACTTATGAAAACTGAAGAAATTCGTCTGAAACAATGTTAAAGTTCATCTGAAATCAAGATTATATTGAGTTTCAAAATTGCTCACTGACAGACGAACTTTGAACATGGACATTCAAATTTCAGAAGCTAAAGCTGTGAGTCTGTTGAAATGACATGATGACATACGAAGGACAGTGTTTACAAATTCGAATGTTGAAGTAAGTCCGAAAAGAGGTCTCTCTGACAGACGAACTTCACTCTTTGAAAATTCGAATTTCGAAGTAAAAGAAGTACTGTGCTGTTTTGAACCTACTACGGACAGACGAATTTTGGGGTTCCAAAATTTGAATTTCAAGGGCACTGTAGCAAATTGAAAACACTGTTCACACTTAACAGAAAAACTTTTCACTTCAAAATTCGTATGTCACAACATGGAAACATTCTTTAAGTTTCAAAATTCGAATTTCACTTCATGAACAAGAAAACTTTAGTATTTCAACGTTGGAAGCTTTAACCTTCGGTTCCTTCGAAATTCATCTGTTGACCAACCAAAATTCGAATTTCAGTATGTCAGAAGCATTAAATGCGGTTGGTTAACGGATAGTTTTTCAGAGTAACCGTTGGATAACTTCTCCAACGGATAGATTTTGTCTCTAACGAACATTTGAGACCTAAATCTATAAATATAACATCATTTGAAGTTTTGGGTAACGAATCAAACTTTGTATATACTGAAATTCTGCCAAATCTTCTACTCAAAGACTTTTACCCTCTTACTTCAATACTTGACTTAAACTTTCATATTTACTCTATTTAAGAGAGTTTAACTTTGTAAACAATCTAATCTTCATCTGGAAGATAGATTTACTTGTGAGGAGATATCACAAGGGATTGTAAAGCACATAGTGAAAGTGTTAAGAGTGATTGAGTGAGCTCTAGAAAACAGAGTATACACGTTGTACTGTGGCATTTGCAAGAAGCCCTTGAATTCTTGCAGTATAGTGCAAAATCTCAAGTGGTGACTTGGGGACTGGACGTAGGTCAAGTGGAGAGACCGAACCAGGATAAATATCTTAGTTTTTCTTCTCCCTATCTCTTCTCTTTTAAGCTTATTGCTTTATACTCTATTTTTCATTATACCTTGCTTTCTTCATCATTTTCACTTTGTGCAGAAAATTTCTAATCTTCCCAATTCACCCCCCTCTTGGGAAGTCAGCCTAACTAACAAGTGGTATCAGAGCCCGGATTCCCAATCAAAGGATCTCACAGTTTGGGAATTAAGATGGATGGCTTTGGAGAAAGCATATTACCAGAAGGGAACAACACAAATAGACCACCTGGCTTCAGTAGAGAACATTATGGGTACTGAAAGATGAGGATACAGATCTATCTCCAATCAATTGATCTTGACATCTGGTCTGTCATTGAGAAAGGAGATTTTGCCCCAATGGCTTTAACAGATGATGGAAAATACAAAGAGAAGTCAGAAGCTGAATGGAATGAAGAAGACAGAAGGAAAGTCTTGCTGAACTTCAAGGCAAAGCATTGTTTTGTCAGTGCCCTGAACCAAGACGAATTCTAAAGAGTCTCACAATGCTCCATTGCTAAAGGAATGTAGGACACCCTGCAGATTGCGCATGAAGGAACAATTGGAGTCAGGGAAAATAGACTGAACACATGCATTGGGGAATATGAATGTTTCAGAATGACAGAAGGAGAAACTGTAAAGAGCTACAAAAGAGATTCACTCTCATTGTGAATCAGCTGAAGAGTCTGGGAAATGAGTATACTCAAATAGAGAAAGTAAGGAAGATACTCAGAGCTCTCCCTTTGGAATGGCAACCTAAGGTGACAGCAATAGAGGAAGCCAGAGGAGAATCAATGGCCTCTGTCATAGCTCTTTTCGGCAGCCTTGAGGAGTATGAAGGAAAAATGAAAGCTCTCAAGGAAGATGGATAGGACAGAAAGAAGAAAAGTCTTGCCCTCAAAGCCGCTGAGGAAAAAGAAGAAGATTCTGATGAAGGAGACGAGCTGGATGAAGAAACTCTGGCCATGATGGTCAGAAAATTCGGAAGATTCTACAGCAAGAAGAGAAATAAGAGAATCTTCAAGAAGGGAGCAGCTGGAGAAAGCAAAAGAGAAGCAAAAGAACCTGTGACTTGCTATGAGTGCAAGAAGCAGGGACACATCAAATGGGATTGTCCTCAATTCCTAAAGAAGCAAGAGAAAGAAAAGAAAGCTGCTGATAAAGGGAAAAAGAAGAAAGCATACATCTCATCAATCTGAGGTAACAGCTCAGATGAGGAAGGAGAAGATGAAGATGAGATTGCCAACATTTGTTTGATGGCTCTTGCTTCTGAAGAAGCTGGACTCCCATGTAGTAGTGATTAAGAAGAAGAGGTATATGAATCTGAACCTTCCTATTTTGAATTACTGGATGCATTTCATGAGCTGCATGATGAGTTTGTTAAAGTTGCTAAAGAATTGAAACTAGCTAAGAAAAAGATTAACAAACTAGAATCTCAAAGCAACATCTTTGAAATTACACCTTTACCTATTGCTGAATCTGTCTGCTGTAAATCATGCATTGATCTAAAGCAAACCAATGAATATTTAGTAAAAAGCATGTCTAGGCTTACTAGAGGAAAAGATATGTTGTTTGCTTTAATGGGGAGTCAAAGAACGTCACAAGGAACAGCTGGACTTGGCTATGATCCATGTGCTGTTAAAGAAAAGATTAGGAAGAAGAATCAGAATGTATACATGAGACATTTTTTGAATGCTACTGGAAATAAAAGTAAAGATCATACGTCACCTCACATTGAATCATATAATCAATCAAGGCATGTAAAACAAAAATATTATCTACATTGTTTTCTTTCTGCCTCTCAATCTAGCAGTTCCTTTACCACCTGTAACTTCTGTAACAAAAAGGGGCATATTTCTAACTCTTGTGCTTTGAAGAAAAATGGACTAAACAAAACTGTTAAATGGGTTCCCAAAGGTACATCTGTATCTAGGGAAAAGACTACTGATAGAAAAGGACCTAAACAGATTTAGGTACCTAAAAGGAAAACTTGAACCCAGTTTTGCAGGTCTATCTCAAAGCTAAAAGGAACAACAAATGGTATATGGACAGTGTCTGCTCAAGCCACATGACCGGTGACAAGGAGAAGTTCATCACCCTCAGAGACAAGAAAGGAGGAAAGGTGACCTTTGGAATTGATCAGTATGGCAAAATAGTTGGCATTGGTATTGTGGGGAAGAATCCTAAAACATCCATTGAAGAGGTGTTGTTTGTGATAGGTCTCAACCACAATCTGCTGAGTGTGAGTCAAACATGTGACAAAGGAAATTGGGTGCTGTTTGACTCAAAGTTTTGCCTGGTCATTAGAAAAAGTGATCACAAAGTAATCCTCAAAGCTCAAAGGGATGGCAACTGCTATACTATTGATCTTGATGAACTTCCTCCCTTAGATTCTGTTTGTTTAATTAGTCAGGACAATGATAGTTGGCTATGACATAGAAGATTAGCTCATGTTAACATGAATCAGCTTTCAAAATTTGTTAAAAACGAGCTAGTCACTGGCCTGCCAAAAATTGCTTTTGAAAAGGATAAAGAATGTGATGCATGCTTAAAAGGAAAAAAAATAAAATCTTCTTTCAAATCCAAAAACGTAGTCACCATAACTAGACCACTTGAAATACTGCATATGGACTTAATTGGACCGTCTAGGGTAAAAAGCATAGGTGGCAATCTGTATGTGCTTGTATTTATGGATGATTACTCTAGATTTACATGGACATTATTCCTTTCTTCCAAAAGTGATACCTTTGATGTATTTGTAACCTTAGCTAAGAAAGTGCAAAATGAGAAAGGTATCTCTAAATTAGAGATTTTAATAAAAGATCTAATTCAGTAGAGGAATCTGTGCATGTAGTGTTTATTGAAAATGAAACTGCTTCAAAACATATTTCTAATAAAGATGATCTTGTTTCAAACTTTAAAAAGTTAGATATCTCTAATAAAGGTATAATTGAACCTCCAAAAATATCTGAATCTGTTAATATAGAGGAAGATATTCAGGAGAGAAATTTTGAAGAAGAAAATGATGAAGAAATATCTTAAGAACTCCCTAGAGCTTGGAGATATCAAAGGAATCACCCTGTTGATCAAGTGATAGGGAATGTTCAAGAGAAGGTTAAAACTAGAAAATAGTTAAGGGATCAAATGATTAATTGTGCTTTCATCTCACAAATTGAACCTAAATGTACTAAGAAAGCCTTAATTGATGAGTATTGGATTGTAGCTATGCAGGATGAATTAAATCAGTTTGAAAGAAATCAAGTCTGGGATTTAGTGCCTAGACCCAAAAATCATCCTGTCATAGGTACCAAATGGGTTTTTAGAAATAAACTTTATGAATCAGGATCAATCATCAGAAACAAAGCTAGACTGGTTACTAAAAGATATAATCAATAAGAGGGAATTGATTTTGAAGAAACCTTTGCTCTAGTAGCTAGATTAGACGCAATTAGAATTCTATTAGCATATGCATGCATGAAAAATATTTTGTTATATCAAATGGATGTTAAGAGTGCTTTTCTGAATGGATATATCATGGAAGAGGTTTATGTAGATCAACCTCCAGGTTTTGAGGATTCTGCAAAACCCAACCATGTGTATAAACTAAAGAAAGCTCTTTACGGTTTAAAACAAACCCCTAGAGCATGGTATGATATATTGAGTTGTTTTCTAACTGACAAGGGGTTTAACAAAGGAAAAGTAGATACAACTTTATTCACTAAGAAAGAAAACAAAGATTTACTGATTGTTCAAATCTATGTTGATGATATTATATTTGGTGTTACTAATGAATCTCTTTGTAAGAATTTTTCTAAGTTAATGCTGGGGGAATTCGAAATGTCCATGATGGGTGAACTCAACTTCTTCCTTGGATTGCAAATCAGACAGTGCAATAATGGTATCTTCCTCAATCAATCCAAGTATCTGAAGGAATTGCTGAAAAAGTTTGGAATGGAAAATGCCAAGCCAATGGGGACACCTATGGCTACTGCAACCAAACTGGATATGGATGCAAAACGGAAACTGTTTGACATAACTCAGTACAAAAGAATGATTGGATCCCTGCTGTACTTAACAGCCAGCAGACCTGACATTATGTTTAGTGTCTGTATGTGTGCAAGGTTTCAATCATGTCCCAAAGAAACCCATGCAGCTGCTGTGAAAAGAATCTTCAGATATCTTATTGGAACATCACAGATGGGTCTTTGGTATCCAAAGAGCAATGGAGAAGATCTCAAAGGATACACTGATGCTGACTATGCAGGATCCAAAACTGACAGAAAAAGCACAAGTGGAACTTGTCAGTTTCTTGGAGAATCCTTGGTTTCATGGTTTAGCAAAAAGCAGAACAGTGTAGCGTTATCCACAGCAGAAGCTGAGCATGTTGCAGCTGGAAGTTGTTGTGCCCAAATCATTTGGATGAAACAGCAACTGGAAAATCTTGAGGTTGAATTGAGAGAAATTCCAATAATGTGTGATAACCAAAGTGCCATCAATATCTCAAAGAATCCTGTCATGCATTCAAGGACAAAACATATTGAAGTTAGGCACCACTTCATCAAGGATCACGTTCTAAAAGGAGAAATTAGATTGGAATACATCCCCATAGAAGATCAAGTTGCTGACATCCTCACAAAGCCTCTATCAGAAGACAGATATTGCAAAATCAGAAGAGAATTGGGTATGGTAAATCCCAATGAACTGTAAGTAAATCTTTGTGCAACTCTGTTTTTAAATATTTCAGCATTGAATTAATTCTAACTTCAGCATCGGAGTGTGTTTAATTTAAGTTGCAAGTGCTCCTCCTGAGATTCATTGGCAATAAATCAGAAATATGGAGCACACTGGAATGGAACAATCAGAAAGGTAAAGAAAAGGGCAAGAACTCTGAATTTCTGGATCTAATCTGTAAGTCTCTAAAGTTGAAATTCGTATATTGGTTATGTGTTAGATGAATTTCCATGAAAAACTAAGTTTCTGAGGAAGTCAGCATGGTCAACATTCGAATTTCGGATACCAACAGACAAACTTCGGCCTGTTATTTGAAGGAACAGTTCTCGGTGATGCCTCAAAATTTGTCTGTTGATCCTTCAAAATTTGAATTTTCAAGAACAAAATTTCAAAGTTATGATTGTCCAACATGATAATGGTACTAATGTTTGTCTCTTAACATACGAATGTTGGATAACTTTCACAAAACATAGAAATTCGAATTTCTAACTTAAAATTTGTCTGTTGAAGCATGCTCCTCAATGTTGAATCTTTGAAAGATGAAGTTTTGTATGGTTAATTCGTCTGTTATTTGGTGGTTTGTTTGCTGGTTGATGTTCATTCTTCAAAATTTGAACTTTGTTGAGACAAAGTTCGTCTATTCATCTTGTATCGTTTGAGCCAAGCCATTGTCAGACGAACTTTCTAAAGAAAATTCGTCTATCAGTAAGCTTTACTGAATAGTTTAAATTGTAACTGCCCGAAGTTCGAATTTTAACCCTTCAAAATTTGTCTGTCAAACGATTACATACGTTAAAACTGACGGTTTTCTTTTGAACAGATGCAACCCTATTCCTATTGTCTCTGAGTCTGTTGTAATCCTTCATTCAATACTCTTCAATTCTGATAAAAAACCATCATTTCCCACTGATTAAACTTCCTTTTGCATCCTTTAAATCTATTCTTTGCTCCATTCTTCAACATTCATCCGCGAAAATGGGAAGACTCAAGAATCCAGGAGCTAGCAAAAGGTGAGGCTCGCCCAAAACGTTCAGTTAAATCCCAATATGCCATGAAGGAAAGAGAAAAACTGAAGAGAAAGGCAAAATCCAGCAAAGAAACTCCTTCCAAACGCCAGAAAACCACACCCAAGGGAGAATCAAAGAAGGCTGGACCATCTTCCTCAAAGACAGCAGAACCTTCGGTCCCTGTTCCTGTTGCTGCTGAACCTGTTGCTTCCACTTCATGCTCAAGCACTGAATCTGGAGAGTATGAGCTTACCACACTGCCATTATGGAGCACTCCACAGATTCAAGAGGAATACTTCACCAAGTTTGCCAACAAAAAGGTAATCAAGCCACATTGTGTAAACTTGGAGGATTTCTTGGTCTCTAATTATTTTGATACTGGTATATGGATGATGAGATACAAGAATCTATTGGAAGTATTGGAGAGATATGATGATGAGGTAGTGAAGTCTTAGTATGCCTCCTTAAAATACAATAGCCAGAAGAAGAAGGGGGTAGTCAATTTGAGATCAAGGACCATCTGGCTCACTGATGAGACGTTTAATGAGGTATTGGAGATTCCAGGACAGGATGGCCTCAAGATTGACACCACTGCCTCTGGATACATGGATGAGGCAAAGACTGCTGATGAAGAAGGTGGCCCCTTTTTGAACTACAAGGAAAGCACAATTCTGAGGACATTGTTCAGAAGAAAGGAAAATTGGCCATCCATAAGTGTATTGAAGCCCACAGACCTCAGTGTTCAAGTAAGGATCCTGCACTACATAGTGTCCAGGATCATATTCAACAAATGAGGCAGCTTCAATTTAATAACAAGGGCAGAGGCACATGTTATGGCTGCAATCATGCGTGGAAAGCTATCAACATGAGACATATCATACTCCAACGCATGATCAAGGCAAGGGATCAGAGGAAGGACTCCACACTCCCTTATGCAGCTATCATCTCCAGAATTCTACAATATACAAAAATTCAGCATCTTGAGAAGGGGAAGGGAAAGCCCACATAGATCTTCAAGGAGGAAGAACTGCAAAGAATGGGAATTGAGAAAGATGAAGGAAGATGGGTTGGAAAAAGAGCAGGAAGAACTGAAGATCTATTCTTTGTTGAAGGTGCTTCCTTACAGCAAGAGGGTACATCTGAGGCTCCTGTTAGACCTACTCCTCAGCCCTCGGTGCCTATCCCATCTCCCTCCAAGCCTACTCACATTCCATCCACTCTCTTCTATCGTGCCAAGCCAACCAAGGTCACTGAGTTGTATGACAGCCTGTCAACACTCATTCTGAGCATCAGAGATGAGCAAAATGCCAAGTTTGCTCATCTGCAAGATCAGATACATCAGTTGGCAAAGAACATGAAAGTGGTGGCTGATGCTTATGAAGATATCAGAAATGCAATACCTGCCACATCAGCTCCACCTCAGCCAGGGTCTTCTGTGCCTATCCATTCTCCAACTCCTGAGCCTCCTAGTCCTTTCGAGCTTGTCTCCTCTGAGCATGTTGATGTAGATGATGCTGAGCCTGCTAAAACAATGAGAACACCAAGCCCTGGTCCACCCTTGGACTATGGTTTGGAAGAAGAAAGACTTCAAGAATCAAGCCCTTATGAGCCTATGCAAGAAGTTGCTCAGGATTCAATTCTTTCCATTCAAGAATTTGAGCAAGTAGAAAGACTGGTGGCAGCCATTTCCACCTCTTCTATGCATGAGGGTGCAAGCAATGAAGAGAGAAGCATCGTACTTGTTGTTGATTATGAAGTTATTGCTCACAATGCTTTCCTGCAAGCTCAAAGAAGAAGGCTTGAGGAAATGTTTTGCTCTGATGATCCAGCTCCCTCTTCTCTCGCTGCTTATGGGCTTTCAGAGGAATAGAGAGCTCAACTGGCTCTTTCCAGGCAGGCAATGCAAGAGCTGCTGGAAATCTCTGATGAGGAACCAAGCACTGAGTCCCTAGTTGACCCCGAAATCCCTTTTGCTCCTGTGCCACTTCAAGCTATTCCAGTTTCTCAGATTCCTCCTCTAGTTGATCTTGTTGGCCTTCCTGATGATGCCAAAAAGGGGGAGAAGAAGAAGAAGCAAACTAGAAAATTTGCTACTGAGCCATCTGGGAAGACGTACAGCAAGAAGACCAAGCCAAAGAAGAAGTGATTGAAGACTTGATTAGATCTTAGGCTTGAGTCCTCTTGTAGTGCTGTTTAATGCTTTATGTTTCTGTTGTTTGTTTTGACTGTTTGCATTATGTACCTCTTATGTGTATTTAGAAGAACTTTGATTAATTCTGTCTCTGTAAAAGCAACATTTGTTTAAATTGAAAAATTTCTGAAGTTGCAATGATTTGCTCTTTGAATCTCTTCACATGGTTTATTCTGATATCTTTTGAAATATAATACATATGTTGAGGGGGAGCTTGCTAAAGCAAACCCAAGTACTAATCCAGTTTGTAAGTTATTTTGTCATCATCAAAAAGGGGGAGAATGTTGAATCAAGAAGTTTTGATGATTCTAAACCAACATTGAAGAGCTTGGATTGAAGATATTAAAGGAGCTCAAAGGGTCTCAAGTGAAGAAAATCTGAGTAATCATTGCTAGGTGTATAATCCTGAAATTTTTATGGATATTCAAAGCTCAATATTTTGAAATCTATAAAGAATTTGCAAAAATGGGTGTACATCATTTGGCATAAAATAGGATGAAGAGGTCAATTATCTTAATTGACAGGAAAAATAAAAAAATGATGATTTTGCCCTTGGAAAAAAAAGGAAAAAGAAAAAATATATATAATAATAGAAAAATGAAGGCGGTGGACGCATGGAAAATTAGCCAAATTTATGACTTTTGGGGTAAATTACACCAAATGACCTGAAAGTTTTAAAAATTATAAATTAGTCTCGGGTCAAGGGCATTTTTGTAAATATGAAAAATTGTAGTCAAAATGAAGCTCTCAATGAGTTAGACCCAATGAAATATAGTATGAAATCTATTAAGGTTAAAATTGTATTTATTGGGTAATTAGGATTTAATATTAATATTTTTCCCGATAAAAGTCAGTTTAGACTGCAGGAAAAGGTAGTATTGATCCAAGAATAATGATTGGACCTTGATAAAATATATTTTGGGTCTAGATATTGATGTTGGACTAAAATAAATTTTTGGACAATCCTGTACCAATTTAATGACAATTTTGGCAAAAATACTCAATCGGTACAGGTAAATTTAATCGGTAAAGGGTATTTTGGTCCATATAAAGTATGGAAGTAATTTTTTTGGCCAAAAAACTGGATAAGGGGCGTGAGATTACCAGACTAGGGATAAGGAAGGAATTTATGGAAAAGCTTTTAAAAAAGTAACCCAAGTTACTTTAATCATTAACTAAACTTATTTCTTTTTATATATTTATCATTTAAGCTATCTTGGTCATCATCCTCAGCCATTTTCATGACAGCAACAGTGGGAAAAGAGGGAGAGAAGCCGTGACTTTGTGGAAGCCAAAGGAAGAAGAGAAAATCACAAGATTTGTCCCAAAACTTCAAGGTAATATCTTATGGCCCTAATCTTGTGTAGCCTTTAGTTTGGAAGAGTTTTATGGTTTATTCTCTCCTATTTTTCCACTGAAAGTTTCAGGTTAGAGAGAGAGTAGAGAGAGAAAATGAGGGTATGGAGAAACTAAACCGTAGAAAGTATCATATAGGCCATAAGATGCAAGAATATATCATTGGATTACAAATTAATCAGTTAGTTATTTTTCTATAACTTATGATAATTTTCTGCCCAATTAATGTTCATTATAGAAAGGGAATTTCAAGTTTTTTACCTCAAAAATGGATTCCTTGGGTCCAAAATAGGTTAGAACAAGTATGTTGTACAAGGAATGCATGATGGATAACAAAGTGCAAATTTTAGTTCAAGTTAGCACTTTGTGAATGAAATTGGATAATTAGTGGTTAATGGCATTATTTGATGATGCTATAGGATCCAAAGAAGTGTTAGAAGATCAAGGAAAGGGTTTGCAAAGTTTGGAGATTAGTGGAAAGCTCAAAGGTAGTTAACTCACCTATCTATGCTTATGTATTGTCATTGATGTTGCTTGGTTTGAATGATATGTTTAATGCTTGAAATGTTGTCTTGTGATGATTTGGCATTGTTGTTTGGATTGGTTGAAGGGTACTGTGACCCTGGATATGTCCAAATACAAGGGGAAATGCTGCCCAAATTTTAATAAAATGGTTATGCCAAAATGATTTGATTGCATGCTTAATGTGTTTTGAGATGAATACTTGCAATATATATGATGATATGTGTGCATGATGGTAGTTACTACTGAGATTCTTTGAATCTCACCCCTTTCCAAATGTCTAACCAATTTTAGGTTCAAGTTATGGAAAGATTACCCAAGAAAGGAAAGGCAAGGAGAAGCAAAGTAATATTCAAGATAATGATACTTAGATTGATACTATTATATGAGAGGTTATGTAAAACCTTATGGAATATGATCATGCTATGCTTCCATTTTAATATGTTCCTCTAAGTTCTTATGGAGTATCATGTAAGATAAAGGCAAGTTATGGCTATTTATGTATATATGAGTGTGTATTTTGGAAAGTTGGGAGAATGCAAGAGACTTTTCTGAACATGGTTGGGAATTCGAAGTACTGTACATATTTCGATATGTTCAATGTATGAGTGTTTTTTATGTATGAAAACTAGACATGTGTAGCTTTCCATAGACGCAAAGATCACTTAATTTGGAGTTGTGTATGATTTATGGTGATTTTTCAAAGTTATGGTCAGAATCAGAAATTTTCAAAAAATGACCATTGCTACACTGCATATAAAACGAACTTACTGTATAAGTTGGCCAAGTAACTTCCCTGTTCAACATTTTTCCCATGTATAGAATCTCTTAAGCTATATTTAGAGACTTGAATCATATCAATATGATTTTTCTTGATTTAGTTATGAATTTTCAAATTTACCAGGTAAAAAGAAGTTAACCAAGGGAATGGTACCCGAAATGAAATAAATTGGTTTAAGTTGTTTTATGTAATCAAGTCTCTAATCAAGTAATAATGGACTTAAATATAGTTTAATACATGGGAAATGGGTGTAAGTATGAGGTGTTACACTAGGATTGTTGTTGGATCTTTTGTTATGGGTAAAAGACTTTGATTTAGTGGAAAAACGTTTTAAAACCTTGATTTTATGAAATATTTGAAAAATACCCAGCAACAGATAAAGTTTGAAAGTTTACATTGAACTGCCATGTTAGAAATTCGAACTTTGACTTTGGAAATTCGAATTTCAAGCTAAAACCGAATAAGTCTGAAGAGATGTCTCTCTGACAGACGAATTTTGATTGTTCAAAATTCGAATTTTCATAAGTGTCTGAAAGAAGCAGTTGAGCAACAGATGAACTTTGAGTTTTGAACATTCGAATTTCAGACAAATTGAAACTTATGAAAACTGAAGAAATTCGTCTGAAATAATATTAAAGTTTATCTTAAATCAAGATTATATTGAGTTTCAAAATTGCTCACTGACAGACGAACTTTGAACATGGACATTCAAATTTCAGAAGCTAAAGCTGTGAGTCTGTTGAAATGACATGATGACATATGAAGGACAGTGTTTACAAATTCGAATGTTGAAGTAAGTCCGAAAAGAGGTCTCTCTGACAAACGAACTTCACTCTTTGAAAATTCGAATTTCGAAGTAAAAGAAGTACTGTGCTGTTTTGAACCTACTACGGACAGACGAATTTTGGGGTTCCAAAATTTGAATTTCGAGGGCACCGTAGCAAATTGAAAACACTGTTCACACTTAGCAGAAAAAATTTGCACTTGAAAATTCATATGTCACAACATGGAAACATTCTTTAAGTTTCAAAATTTGAATTTCACTTCATGAACAGACGAACTTCAGTATTTCAACGTTGGAAGCTTTAACCTTCGGTTCCTTCAAAATTCATCTGTTGACCAACCAAAATTCAAATTTCAGTATGTCAGAAGCATTAAATGCGGTTGGTTAACGGATAGTTTTTCAGAGTAACCGTTGGATAACTTCTCCAATGGATAGATTTTGTCTTTAACGGACATTTGAGACCTAAATCTATAAATATAACATCATTTAAAGTTGTGGGTAACGAATCAAACTTTGTATATATTGAAATTATGCTAAATCTTCTACTCAAAGACTTTTACCCTCTTACTTCAATACTTGCACTTCAACTTTCATATTTACTCTATTTAAGAGAGTTTTACTTTGTAAACAATCTAATCTTCATCTGGAAGATAGATTTACTTGTGAGGAGATATCACAAGGGATTGTAAAGCACATAGTGAAAGTGCTAAGAGTAATTGAGTGAGCTCTAGAAAACAGAGCATAGACGTTGTACTGTGGCATTTGCAAGAAGCCCTTGAATTCTTGCAGTATAGTGGAAAATCTCAAGTGGTGACTTGGGGACTGGACGTAGGTCAAGTGGAGAGACCGAACCAGGATAAATATCTTAGTTGTTCTTCTCCCTATCTCTTCTCTTTTAAGCTTATTGCTTTATACTCTGTTTTTCATTATACCTTGCTTTCTTCATCATTTTCACTTTGTGCAGAAAATTTCTAATCATCCCAATTCACCCCCCTCTTGGGAAGTCAGCCTAACTAACACATATTACCATGACACTAGCTTATGGGGCTTAAGTATTAGTGTTAGACTTACCATTGCCATCAAATATCTCCACTAGCTCTTCCTCTAGATCCTCCTCTGTCTCTTCTTTTGGGGCTTTTAATGCCTCAACTTCTTCTTTTCACAATAATGTTCTGCTTGAAGAGTACAGGCAATGACACTGTTTTATAGGGTATGAAACACTTGATCTTGAGGTAACTCCTTGATACGGTTCCCAAACTCTTGATCTGATATGGCATCAAGTACTTGCTCAACCTATTCATTTGCAAGGAGCTTATGATCATGATGCCTTTCAACAGATTCTCTCGTTTCTAACACAGTGCTAAGAAAATCTAGAACTTGGACTTATCTTTTAGATCTTGCTTAACATTCCTCAGCACAATTCTATCAATCTATTTGGATTTGGAGTCCTTAGTTTAGTTGGAAGAAGTTACATGCTTAATCCAAACAATACAGTTAGCCTAGATTCACTTATTGTAACTCATGTGTTGATTTACCTTTTCACCTAGAGGTGCATTTACTTACTCTAAAAGGACTATACTTGGAAGAACCATTGCTATGGGTTCATTTTCTAGATCTAGGTAATCCTTTTAATCAGTGATCACTATATGGCTATCATCATTGAAAGTCTAGTCAGATCCTATGTTTTTCTTCATAGAAAATTGATTAGGCTCAAGCTAATTTCCCTGTATCTAAGTTATTAGCCATTCCTCTTTTCTAACTTACCTTTCTTTTGATCATAGACTAGTTTTCCCCCATTGATTCTTCTCATAACTACTTTCATTCATTGCTATCATTCATTCCTTATTGGCCTCTTATATTCATTATTGGAAACATTTTTGCCACTAATCTTATTTTGTAGGTAGGATGCTTGCTCTTTATACTCATTGTCCTCACCTACCATCACATCTCTGTAGCTACTTTCTAGTCAGTGACTTGGCATAAGAGAGAAGTCTTTGATAAATATTCATACTAGCTACTGATTAGTGAGGTTTCGTATCTTTAAAAGTCATCCTAGGTCATCTTCTTAACTATTAGAACTCTAGGGCTCATCAATCTTTCTTATTATCCTATTCTTTTTAGAGGTTTACTACAACCTCACAATTGGTCTACTGCAACTATAAGATCTACTGCGATCTCTAAGTCCTACTAGGATCCTTTATGACCCTTCATCATTTCTTTATTGGTAGGATCTAACTATGATCTAATTCTGAAAGGATTCAAAACCTAAGGAAAATAAATCTGTAAAACATCCTTAACTTATGTAGCAACTATCATAAACTATCCTTAGGACTAATCTCTTATATCACTGATACATTCATAGGCCAGATTCTCATAGGGGTTAATACTTCTCTTTCAAAGGGAAAACTATGACTAAGAGGATTACTTTCCTCTCTTGTTGTAAAGATTTACCCAGATCTTTACTCTGATACCAATAGTACAACACCTTAACTATAAACCCTATATCCCATGTATTAGACCTGACTTAAGTCCATTAAATCATACTTAGAAGCTTGAATCATATAAAGAACCAAAATAGAAAAAATTAAAACTTTCCCATGCTATTCATTTGGTCTCTCCATTTTATAGATTAATTTTTGAAAATTCATAACTAATTCTAAAAAAATCCTATGGAGGTGATTCAAGTCTCTAAAAATAGCTTGATACATTTTTTATATAGAAAAAAAAAAAAACAAAACAGGACTTTGATCGTGCCAATTGATATTATATTTAGTACAAAAATTACTATTTAAATAGTCATTTTTCACTTCTTCATGATTTTGGCCTTAAATTTAAAAATTCATTTCTCATTCTATTCTGAGCTAATTCATGTATACTTTACATCATTAGAAATCTATACACATCTATCCTTCAGTCATATTTATCTGGTATATTTATTCAACTGAAATAGGGCATAGAATCATCTTAAATTATTGAGGACCAGGACATAACTATTACTATAACAATTTTAGGAAAATGTACAAAACTCTTATTCTATAGCTCCAATTACATTCAAACTAGAGGCATATTAAACTTAAGACATAGATCTTTTGATGCATATGAACCAATGAATTTTTTAAGCACTATATTATTTTATACTACCTTTTAAACAAACAATACTGGCAGTAAAAATCTTAGTTTTCTACATCCTGTCTAGTTTTAACCTCATTTTTAAAAATTCATTATAAATTGTGTACTCATCCTATTTAGTTCTTTGGCTCTTTGGAAACATCATTCTATCTACTTTTAGATTATATATAACACTTATACTAATTGCCCTATTTAGAATAAAGTACCCCTGTTTCTTTCATAACTGGTCATCTTGGACAAATTTTCATTTTAAGCTTCAAAACTTTTATTATACACTATATTCATGCTTTATACTTGCCCAAATCATATTCATAACATTATAAGAGGCCTAAGAGGACATAATTACAGTAATATAAAGCCTCATGAATTCTTATACAATTTTACATAAAATAGAAAATATACATAAATCATTAACAACCTAATCATTAAAATCGTTCTCCTTGCTTCTTGCCTCCATTGGATACTTGGCATATTTTGGCCATATCATGGTTAGTATTTGGGATGGCGAGATTATAAAATCTCAGTAGCAAGTCACATTTTAATTATTATCATGCAAGCCGTGAAAATATCATAGAAACATTATAAAACCTCCTTAAGTCATACAATGTCATATTGTTCGTAAAAATTTCAGTAGTAGCTTAGAAAATGGACATCATGAGCATAAAGCTCTCACATTTAAGCAATCATAATAATCATCAATCATCAAATACACAATATGGTATATCACAAAGCATTTAAAAATATAGCAAGATAATAAAGTGGAAAAATATAAACTTTGCTACCTCGGTTGCTTTCTTTCTTGATTCCAATGCTTCACCACTTGGTTCAATCCCTTTCAAGAGCTTGCTTAGGCTTTACCAATCAGTAATATATCATCAAACACTTACTTTATTCATTGGTTTCATGTACTTATTAAAGACTCACAAAACCCTACTTTTTTAGGAAACTAGCACTTGTTCCTAAGGTTTTCCACCCTGAGAAACATATTTTTGGTATCAAAATCATGAAATTATCACTCTAAGACAACCTATTGAACTAGCTGAAATAGGGGAGTGAGAGAGGAGAAATGCTTTTACCACTTTTTTACTTCCAAACTCTCTTAAGCTTACTTTTCCACCATTTCCCATGAATTAGACCTATATAGAGTCCATTAATACTTAAAGACAAGCTTAAATCAATTTAAATAAAAAACATAATTTTTAAAATAATCAGGTACTATTCACATTACCTTTTCCTTTTTTATCTAACGAATTTTGAAAATTCATAACTATTTCTGCAAAAATTATCTTGTGTTAAGTTAGAAGTTTTGATAATTCCAAACAACTAGAGCTTAGAAGGAGAGTATCAAAGGAGCATGAAAGCATAAAGTGAAGAAATCCAGTGAAGATCACATGAAGAATTACTTTTTAGGATTTCTCACTATGTACACTAGGTAAAAAGCTTTAAATCTTACTCATTTATGTTACCACAGTGTTCAAATGAGATATTTTAAAGTTATCTGATATTAGCATGTGTTACAATTGAAGAATATTGGCTAACAGACAAATTTTGCTATTTGACTCATGTTTATTTCGTGCAAAACTCGCACTTTGCTTGTTGAAGTTCGAAGTTATAGAGGTTTTAATCTCTGATAGACGAATTTTGGTTATGAAATTTGAATTTTGGCTAAGCATAATTAGTGAGATTGTGCAAAATTTGCATTAAGCTTAGTTAAAATTTGACTGATGGTGAAATTCAAAGTGAGTTCAAAGTCATAGCCTCTGATAGATGAACTTTGAGCTTCAAAGTGTGAACTTCGAAATGAGAACTTACATGTCTTGTTGGAGCATACCTTTGATAGACAAAGTCTGTAGTTCAAAGTTCCAACTTTGTAGGGAAGAACTTTTGTGTCACCTTGAACATACCTTTGACAGACAAATTTTTGCTTCTAAAATTCAAATTTTGAAATTCTATTTGGAAACTTGAGGAAGTTGTTCAATCTCTTTAGACGTACTTTCAATATGAAAATTCATAGGAACTAACATTGGATATCTTTTGCAAACTTTAAATTTGTATGTCACTTAGTAACAGACTAATTTTGGAGTTCAATGTTAAAGTACTTAACCTTTTATCTCTGTGAAATTCATTTGTTGAGTCCTAAAATTTGAAATTTGGTGTGTCAGATGCATTTAATGCGTTGGTGAATGGCTATTTTTGCATAGTAGCCATTGGTTAATGTCTCTAATGGCTAGATCATGTGTCTAACAACTAGTTAAACCACAAATCTATAAATAGAACTTCATTTGAAGTTGTGGGTAACACATTTAAGCCTGCTATTGTAAAAACTCTACTGAAATTCTATGTTATAGCTTTTTACCTATAGACATCACTTATTACTCTTAAACTGTCATGTCTACTTTGTTTAAGAGAGTTTTCATTTATGTAACAAATCTTTTATTCATCTAGAAGAAAGATCCTTTGTGAGGAGATTCACAAAGGGATAAAGGGAATCACTAGTGAGAGTGTTTGAAAGATTTTGTAATATCTGTATATTTACGGGATGAAATAAAATGTATAAAAAGATGGGAAATGAAGCTAGACAGAAAAGTTATATACTCGGACTTTAGAAGGAATTAATTTCTCATCTAATTTTCCAAAAAAGTTATGTTTTGTCCTTAATTGGAATTAATTTTCCATAAGGTCATCAGCAGAAATTTATTTTAGAATTTACTACAGAAAATATGCAATATACCACTTGAGTGGAAACCCGTCCTATGATAAGTGCAATGGTATAAATATTGCGTGGTTGAGAGATAGACTAATTTGAAAGTTAATATAAATAGTACAAAAAGAAATAATAAAAAATTGGTCTTTGGGTAAAATTATAAAAAAGTACCTAAAAGAATGAATAATTACGTTTTTTACTCGGCTCAAGGGCAAAATGGTCATTTCCCATATTAGAAGTGAAATGTGAATATTGCATTTAAACCCCAAGAAAAAACTGTTGATATCATAAAATGCATAAGTAACTGAAAAAACGAAGAGAGACTGTTAAGCTTGAAGAAGGGCAAATAGGTAATTTTTCCAAGTTAAATGGAAAAATGAGAAAAATTATATTTTGGCCTTAAGAATTAAGAATCATTGCATTTAAATCCCTTAAGAGTGAGTTCAACGTGAAGGAGGAAAAGAGAAAGAAGGTTGGGGAAACTTACACTTGATGACCCGAAAGTTTTAAAAATTATAAATTTATCTTGAGTCAGGGTGTTTTTAGAAATACGAAAAATGATAGTTAAAATGAAGCTCTTAATGAGTCTAGCCCAATGCAATGTAGTAAGGAATTTATTAAGATCAAAATAATATTTATTGAGTAATTATAATTTAATATTAATATTTTACCAGATAAAAGTTATTTCACAATGGAGAAAAAGGCAGCATGGATTCAAGGATAGTGATTGGACCTTATTAAAATATATTTTGGGTCAAGATAATGATTTGGACTGAAAGTAATTGTTGGATGACCCTGTATCAATTTAATGACAATTTTGGCAAAAATAGTTAATCGGTACGGATGAAGTAAATCGGTAAAGGGTATTTTGATCCATAAAAGTTATTAAAGCAACTTTTTGCCAAGAATGGGACAAGTGGAATGCTGCAGCAGCTGTAGGAGCTCAATGGAATTAGTTAAAAGCTTTATTAGATGAAAAGCAACCCAAGTCAAAGATTTAATTAACTGAAGTTACTTTATGACTAATTAACACTTAATCACCTTAGTTAAACATTTAATATGTCTTCTTCATTCCCAAACATGCACAACCAAAGGTGAGAAAAGGGGAAATAAGGCATGAAAGAGAGAGAGCAAAAGGGAGAAGGAAAAATCACAAATCTGATCCCAAACTCTCAAGGTAAGTTCCTTTAGTAACTATCTTGCTTCTACTTAAGTGTTGTTGTGTTTCATGGAGTATTTCTCTCTATTTTTGCTTTGAAATTTCTGCCTAGAGAGAGAGTAGACATTAGAAAGAGAAAATGAAGCCATGAATAAAGTAATCCATGAAAAGTGTTGTATAGGCTTCAAGATACAAGAATATACCATTAAATGGCAAGTTTGTTGAGTTGTAATTTTTCTACAGTTTTGCTGAATTTTGGCCAAATTAGGGTTTATGATAGGAGGGAAATTTCATGATTTTGACCCCAAAAATAGATTCCTTGGGTCGAAAGCAGGTTAAGTCAAGTATGTTGTACAAGAAATATCTTAAGGAAAGCAAAATGGAATTTTTAGTCCAAGTATGTACACTTTGTGAAGGGGCTCATCAAATTAATGGCTAATGACCTTAAATTGTGTTATATTGGGGTTCAAGAAAATTTTGGAAGATCAAAGGAAGAGTGTACAAAGGAAGTAAATCAAAGGAAGTCAAGATGGTACTTATTTTCCCATTTATGTTCAATGTTGTCAAACTTGATTTTCATAACTCTTTGTTGATGGCATGCATTTGTTTGAATGCTTTGTGATGTAAATCAATTGTTGACTAGTTGTATGATGGGTTCTATGACACTTGGATATCCAATTTTTAATGTGTTACTATGCCAAAATTTTTATGAAATTGTATGGCACATTGTGATTATAGGATTTCCAATGATGACTTTATGAAATGCCATGACAACATGTATGCATGAATGGATATAATTACTGAAATTCTTTGAATCTCATTCCTTTCCAAATGAAAAACCTTGATAAGGCCAAAATGTGACAAAAGTCAAGGCCAAGCTAAGTGGATAAAGGAGGAGCATAATTATGGAATAAATGGATTTCCAAAAATGTAGATAAAGTTAAGCTCTGACCCTATTAGTTTAAGTTAATGGCCTTCCTTATTCTAGTAGAATAGGTGTACAAAAGAAATATTTTTAGAAAGTAGACACACAGGGATTTCCAAAAACATAGAAAATGCAGGATTTAGCTCAAAATATCAGGAGATATGAATTTTTAAATATAAAGCCAAAACCTAGGAAGTTTCAAAATAACCAAATATATAGTAAATATTTGAGAAATAAACTGTATAAATGAGTCTAGAAAATTCTCTTTTCATATTTTTTTCATGTAGAAAATCTTTTTAGCTATTTTTAGAGACTTGAATTACTTTGAGATGATTTTTCTAGAATTAGTTATGAAATTTCAAATTTCATTGGGTAAAATAGAAAATGCATAATGAATTGTACCTAAAATAAAGAAAAATCTGTTTTGATATTTTTATGCAATCAAGTCTCTAATCATGCAATAATGGACATAAATAGAGTCTAATATATGGAAAATGAATGTAAGTTTAAGGTGTTATAGATTTTTTGTATTCTTAGAATAGAGCACAAGTATTGTACTGTGGCATTGTAAGATGCCCACTAAATTCTTACTGATAGTCGAAAATCTCAAGTGGTAACATAAGAACTGGACATGGGTCAAGTGGATAAAACTAAACTAGGATAAATTATTGTGTTTTCTCATCCCTTATCTCTTATATTCAATTTTCATTATACTCCATTTTTTTTCTTTTGCAAATTTTTGCTTTCACTGCTATATTGTATTTTAGCAGAAAAATTTTATACTTCCCAATCTACGCCCCTTGGGAAGCCGATATTCCTAACATCTTGGAGTGATTGAAGTGTCTAAAGATAGTTAAAAAGATTCCCTACACATGAAAAATAAGAAAATAAGTATTTATTATGTCAATTCGTACAGTAATTCATTTGAAAATCACTACAGCAATGGTCATTCTCCAAAATTCCTGCAACTGACCATAACTTTGAAAATCACAATAATTCATACACAACTCAAAATTGAGTGATCTTTATGTTTATAAAAAGCTCTTCTTGTCTAATTTTCAACTATATAAAATGCTCATATATTAAACATAAAATGTTCTATATAGTACATGAATTTCTCAATAGTGGTGAGCAAGGTCACTTACATTATCCAACTTTTGAAAATACGTACTAATATATACATATATAACCATAACTTATCATGACCTTACATACTACGTCATATTGCATCTAAAGTGATATTATCACATGAAGGTACAACCCCAAAAACATATACATTAATTTGCATAAATACTTCAAGCATATGATCAAATATATGCTTTTATCTAAGGAGATGGTGTTTAATGGAGCCCATTGGCATCGTATGATCCATGTAGGTGACCTTACATAGCGGGATAAGACTAATATTGTTGTTGTTGTACTTTAAGCATATGATCAAAGATAGCAAATTCATCTTAATTAATAGCTTGCTTCTCCTTTGCTTTCCCTTCTTGGGCAATCTTGCTATGACTTGGACCTAAAATGGTTAGATATTTGGAAAGGAATAAGATTCAAAGAATCTCAATAGTTACACCTAAGTATGCATACATTATCATCAACTATTCAGAAAATCATGATTCAAAATCAATAAAACAATAATACCATTTTATTTCATAAAAATTTTGGAATGGTAACACTTTATAAAATGGACATTCTAGGGTTACAAGACCCTTCAAAACAACTAGTCAACAATGCAATAACATCAGAAATCAATCATTCAAATACATGGCATCATCAAAAAATCATAAAAAACAAAGTATGATTATATGAACCATAAGTGGGTAATTAACTACCTTTGGATTTTCCATACTTCTTGCACACTTCCTTTGTTGAATCAAGTGTTTTGATAATTCCAAACCAACCTTCAAGAGCTTGGAATAAAGATATCAAAGGTGCACAAAAGGTTTTAAGTGAAGGATTCTAGAAAAATCAGTGCAAGAATAGATGTAGAATATTTAGTAATGTTTTAATTTGAGTAAAAGACTTTGATTTGGTGAAAAGATGTTTTAAAACCTTGATTCTATGTTAATTCAAGGGATATTTGAAAAACACCCACTAACATATGAAGTTTGAAAGGTTTATACTGATATGATGTTTTGAAAATTTGAACATTGGCTCTGGAAATTCAAATTTTGAGTTGAAAATAGAACAAGTCTGAAAAGAAGCTTCTCTGACAGATGAATTTTGACTTGAGAAATTCGAATTTTGATACGTGTCTGAAAAGGGCTTTCTCTGACAGATGAACTTTGGCTTTTAAAAATTTAAATTTCAAATAAAATGCAACTTATGAAAATTAAAAAATTCATCTGAGAATATGTCAAAGTTCATCTGAAACCAAGTTTAGATAGAGCTTCAAAATTGCTCACTGACAGACAAACTTTGAACATGAAAATTCGAATTTCAAAAACAAAGCTTGAGAGTCTGTTATAATAATATGTTGACATACAAATGACAGTATTTATAAATTTGAACTTTGAAGTAAGTCTGAAAAGAGGTCTCTCTGACAGATGAACTTTGCCCTTTGAAAAGTCAAATTTTGAATAAAATGAACTACTATGCCTTATTAAATCAGCTACTGACAGACGAATTTAAGGGTTCCAAAATTTGAATTTTGAAGGCACTGTAGCAAATTTAAATTACTGTTCACACTTAACAGAAAGGCTTTCAACATGAAAATTCATATGTTCTAATGTAGAATCATTTTCAAAAGATGAACATTCGAATTTTGCTTTATGACAAACGGACTTCGGGAGTTTACGTTAAAGGCTGTAGCTTTCAGTTTCTGCGAAATTCGTCTGTTGACCAACTGAAATTCAAACTTTGAGTGTCAGAAGCATTAAATGTGGTTAGTGAACGGGTAGTTTCACAGAGTAACCATTAGGTAATATCTCTAACGGCTAGATCTTGTCTCTAACGTATAGTTGGGGCAGAAATCTATAAACAGAACTTCATTTGAAGATGTGGGTAACAAAAATTACTTTGTTTATACTAAAACTCTACAAAATCATCAACTCAAAGTCTCTTACTCTCACATACTTCATTCTTTGTACTTTAACTTTCATATACACTCTGATTAAGAGAGTTTATTCATTGTAAACAATTTTATCTTCATCTGGAAGAAAGATTTTCTTGTGAGGGGATATCACAAGGGATTGGGGAAGCACTTAGCTAGAGTGCATAGAGAGAAAGTGTGAGCTCTAAAACAGAGCATCAACTTTGTACTCTAGCATTTGCAAGAAGCCCACTGAATTCTTGCAGGATAGTGGAAAATCTCAAGTGGTGACTTGGGGACTAGACGTTGGTCAAGTTGAAAGACCGAACCAGGATAAATATCTGAGTCTTCTCTTCCCTACTACTACTTTTACTGTTTATTCATTTATACTCTGTTTTACTATCACCCTTTGCTCCATTCACTTTCCTGATGTTTTGCAGAAAAATTTTTAATCTTCCCAATTCACCACCCTCTTGGGAAGCCAGCTTATCTAACATCCTTTGGTCTTCTACCATTTGTTGGAACCCAATAACATCATAAAATGGGGCCACTAGCCACTGGTAACACAACCTCATTCACATAGTGGCATACTTGAACCAAAAATTCCATTTAACTGTCCTTTTATATTTTCTTATACAACACACTTGTCTTAACCTTTTTTGGATCTAAGGAATCCATCTTTGAGGAGAAAAGTTTCAAATTCCAATTCTAGGAATAACCCTAGGTCTGGTTGAAAATTACTAAAAATTTTAGAAAAATATTTGCTTTATCAAACTTTAAACCACTTGTACATCCTTGCATATCTCTCATATTCTAAACTTTTCCATGGTTTTATTTTGCCATAGCTCAAATTTCTCTCTCTAGGGTTTCCATGGCTGAACCTTGAAGTAAGAGGAATGAAGAAAATATTCTATGGATTCTATGGCTTCTCACTTATCTCTTTTTCTGTGTTATTTTTGTGGTCTCTGCTACTCTTCCTCTTGTTGTTTCAGATGTGAATAAGGTGAAGAAGAAGGCTTTACTCTAAGCTTAGATGAAAGATATCAAATAAAAAGTAAATCATGGCTAATTTTTCTTAATCCTTGGTTACTTTATTAAAAGCATTTCAAGTAATTCCCATGGTATCCTGTCTGATTTTTAAACATGTTTCATCCTTATTTTTGGTCAAAAATTGTTTTAATAATTTTAATGGACTAATATACCATTTACCGATTAATTTTATCCATACCGATTAATTACTTTTACCTATAATTGTCATTAAATTTATGCAGGATTATCCAAAAAATTATTTTTGAACTAACATTATTATCTTGACCCAAACTATATTTTGATGGGGTCTATTTATTGTCCTAGATACTGCACTACATTTTTTGCTGTCCAAAATAACATTTTATCATTATAAATTTCACCTAATAGCTTTGATGCTCAAATAAAATTATTTTAATCCAACTAACATCCATACAGTATTCCATTGGGCTAACCTCGTCAAAAGCTTCATTTTGACTTTAATTTTACATATTTACAAAAATGCCCTTAACTCGAGGTAAATTTATAATTTTTGAAACTTTTAGACCATTAGTTATAATTTTCCCTAAAATTTCTTCACACTACAACTTCCACATTATTTTTCTTCTTGAAGGACCAAATTGAAAAATATTTAATTTCTAAGGGAAAAATATAATTTTTTCCTTTTCAGTTCTAATTGGGTAAAATAATATTTTTGTTCTTTTCTGTCCATTTATGTGTCTTTCCATTTTTTTAAATTTTAGACACATTTTTAAATATCCTCTATTTTATCACTCTACATTATTTAATATATAAAAAAATTTAGAATATTACATTTCTACCATCTTAAAACAAATTTCATCCTCAAAATTTTAAAACATACCTCAAATAAATAATTCTGGATACTTCTGTTTCGTGTCTGCTTCTATTTCCCAAGTTGCCTCTTTTGCTAATTAGCCTTTCGAGACCACCTTTAATAAAAAAATGTCTCTATTCCTTAGTTGCTTGACCCGATAATCTATAATCATTTTAGACATAACATTAAAGCTAAGATTATCTTATAAGTCAATATATTCATATTCTATAATGTGCAAAGGGCCTAGTTGATATTTTTTTAATTGGGAGACATGGAAAATATTGTGTATTTGGATCAAGTTAGTGGGTAAGGCTAATTTTTAGGCTACAGGTCCGGCTTTAAAAAGGATTTCCAAAGGTCCGATATACTTAGGAATATGCTTTTTAGTTTTAAGAGATCAACTGACCTCAGTTGTAGGAGATACTTTGAGAAAAACATAATCTCATATTCCAAACTTTAATGGCTTTCTCCTTTAATATGCATAACTTTTTTGCCTGCTTTGAGCTATTAGTAACTTTTTCTTTATCATAAAATTTGCTTGGAAGTCTGGTCAACTATTTCGAAACCAATCAGTTGCCTTTTATTTATTGTTAGATATGCTAGCTTCCCTAAAGGGGGTGAATTGGGAAGATTAAAATTCTCTGCAAAAGTGTCAGAGAGCAGTGACAGCAAAAGTGACAATAAAACAGAGTATAAAATATATCCAAGTGAAAAACAAGATAAGGGAAGAGAAGACACAAGTATTTACCCTGGTTCGGTCTTTTTCTCTTGATCTACATCAAGTCCTCAAGTTATCACTTGAGATTTTTCACTATCTTGTAAGAATTAAGTGGGATTCTTGCAATACCTCAGTACAGCTTGATGCTTTGTTCCAAGAGCTTAAAATCTCACTCTCTGCACTTGAGCTAAGTGGTTCTTAAATCCCTTGTGAAATCACCTCACAAGAAAATCTTTCTTCCAGATGAAGATAAAATTGATTATAGCAAATGAACTCTCTAATTTAGAGTGTATATGAAAGTTGAAGTACAAGATATGAAGTGTATGAGGGTAGAAGACTTTGGCTCAATAATTTTGCAGATTTTCAGTATATACAATGTAAAATCGTTACCTATATTTTCAAATGAAGTTCTATTTATAGATTTATGTCTTAACTATTTGTTAGAGACAAGATCTAGCCGTTAGAGACGTTACCTAACGGTTACTCTGTAAAACTATCTATTTACCAACGCATTTAATGCGTCTAACATCCAAAGTTCGAATTTTGGGGAGTCAATAAACGAATTTCACAGAGATCGTAAGCTAAAGACTTTAACGTTGAACTTCGAAGTTCGTCTATTCTAAAGTAAAATTCAAATTTTCATTTTTGACAAATGTTTCTATGTTAGAACATGCGAATTTTCAAGTCTAAAGCACTTCAGGTAAGTGTGAACAGTTGTTCCATATTACTACAGTGCCTTCGAAGTTCGAATTTTGGTGCCCAAAATTCGTCTATCAATGAGCAACTTAATATGGTACAAAAGTTCTTCTTTTCGAAATTTGAATGTTCAAATATCAAAGTTCATCTGTCAAAGAGATTTCTTATCAGACTTAATTCAAAATTTGAATTTCTGAAGACTAAAGTTCATCTGTCAGAAGAACATTTGAACAGACTTATAAACTATCTTTCCAAAGTTCGAATGTTTCAAAATCAAAGTTTGTTTGTCAGAGGACTGGCTTGGAACTCCTTTCAAACTTTACTTTCAGATGAACTTTGACATATCTTCAAATGAATTTTTCATTTTTTATAGTTTATGTTTTACCCGAAATTCGAATTTTCAAAGATGAAATTTGCTGTCAGAGGGACCACTTTTCAGACTAACATTTTTTTCAAACCGAAGTTAGAATTTCAAATATCAAAATTCAAATTTTCAAAGTAACTTATCAAGTTTAACACTTCAAAATTCGTCTGATAGTGGGTATTTTTCAAATACTTCATGAGTTATTGTAAAAACACATTTTTAAAACATTTGTGTGCAAGATCAAAATCTTTTACTCATATGAATACAATAAGAAATCCTACATCTAATCTTAAACTCATTTTTCTTGGATTTCTTCACTTGAGATCTTTTCTACACCTTTGATATCTTCCTTCCAAGCTCTAGTTGGTTTGGAATCATCAAAACATTTGATTCAGCACTTATCTCCGCCTAGGATAATAGGGACCTACACTTCTTTCCATACAATGTTTCATATAGTGCCATCTAGGTACTAGAATGGTAACTGTTGTTATAAGTAAATTCTGCTAATGGTAAATATGCATCCAAATTTCCTTTCACCTTAAGTACACAAGCCCTTATCATATTTTCTTGAGTCTAAATTGTTCATTCAATTTACCCATCTATTTGGGGGCAACATGTTGTGCTAAATCTTAACTTGGTACCTGAGGCTTGCTGCAACGATCTCCAGAAATTAAAAGTGAACGTTGGATCTCACTCAGATATGATACTACTTGACACTCCATGTAATATTACTACCTCTTTTACACAGAGTCGTGTCAATCTATCCAATATAAATGTTGACCTCATGGCTAAGAAGTGTGCTGACTTCGTTAGCCTGTCTACTATTACCCAAATCGCATCATACCCTGATGATGCTTTAGGTAATTGAAACATTCCTAAAAAGCTAGATAAATAAAAATGTATAAGAAATTAGCAAAAATGGATTTTGCGTAAAATAGAAGAAAGAGATCATTTTTCTTAATAGGATGGAAAAATGAAAATTTACATTTTGACACTTAAAAATGATGAAAGTTATAATTTAGTCCCTAAGCTTTTTAGGGACTAATTTGCCCCCAAATATCAAGGGAAAGAAGGTATAAAAGTTTATGGAAAAAATTACAACTAATGACCTGAAAAAATTAAAAATTATAATTTAGCCTCGAGTTAGGGGTAATATTGTAAATATACAAAATTACTATTAAAGCGAAGCTCTCAATGAGACGAGTCCAATGGTATATGGTACTGAGGGTTGATGTTTAAGGATAAAGAAATAGTCAGTGTCAAAGTTAAAAAGTAACTTTTTATCAATAAAGCTACTTTTTGATCTTCCAAAGCTAGAGAGGTAAAAAGAAAAGCTGTTAGATACTGTAAAAGGGGCATTTTAGAGATAGAATAATAAAGTAATTCCAAATACAAGTTTGCTTTCTTCTTCTACTCATAAAGTAATTTTATACTGTAAAAGCTGTTGAATCAAGAGTTTTGATGACTTTAAACCAACACTCAAGAGCTTGGATGGAAGATATCAAAGAAGAACAAAGCTGTTTCAAGTGAAGATTTTCTGAGTATTGATGTTAGATCTTTTGTAGGATCTTTAGTTTTCAGTATGATTGGGTAAAAGATTTTGATTTGAAGAAAAGATGTTTTCAAACTTTAATTTTATGCTAAATCTTTGAACATTTGAAAAACACCTTCAAACAGACGAAGGTTGAAAGTTTAAACTGAACTGTCAAGTTAGAAATTCGAACTTTGCCTTTGGAAATTTGAATTTCAAGCTAAAACTAAATAAGTCTGAAGAGATTGCTCTCTGTCAGACGAATTTTGGTTGTTGAAAATTCGAATTTTCATCTTGTCTGAAAAGAGGCCTTTTGAAACAGACGAACTTCACACTTTCAAAATTCGAATTTCAAGTAAAAAGAAGTTTGTAAAAATCAAAGAAATTCGTCTGAAACCATAACAAAGTGCATCTGAAAACAAAATGAAATTAAGTTTTATAAATGCTCTCTGACAGATGAATTTTGAAGTTCTAACATTCGAATTTTCATATAAGTCTGAAAAATGCTTCTTTACAACAGACGAACTTTGAGTCTTCAAAATTCGAACTTCAAACAAAACAAAACTTAAGAAATTGGAAGAAATTCGTCTGAAACTATGTTAAAGTTTACCTGAGATCAAGAGTGATGTAAGTTTCAAAACTGCTCTCTGACAGACGAACTTTGAACATTGAAATTCGAATTTCAGAAGCTAAGTTCTTAAGTCTATTGAAATGAAACATTGACATACGAATGATAAGAACTTGCAACATTCGAATGATGAAATGAGTCTGAAAAGAGTTTCTCTGACAGACGAATTTTGCCTTTCCAAAATTCGAATTTCGAAGAAAGTTATCTACTGTGTCCCTTTAAACGTTCAATGGACAGACGAATTTTGGGGATCCAAAATTCGAATTTCGAAGACACTGTAGAAAATTGAAAACACTGTTCATACTTAACCGAAAACTTTCTTCTTGAAAATTCGTATGTCACATTGTGAAAATGTTTTGTAAGTCTCAAAATTCGAATTTCACTTCATGAATAGACGAACTTCGTGCTGTAACGTTGGAAGCTTTAATCCTTGGTTCCTTCAAAATTCGTATGTTGGCCAACCAAAATTCGAATTTCAGTATGTCAGAAACATTAAATGCGGTTGGTAAACGGATAGTTTTTTCAGAGTAACCGTTGAATAACTTCTCCAACGGATAGATTTAGTCTCTAACGGATATATGAGACCTAAATCTATAAATACAACATCATTTGAAGTTGTGGGTAACAAATCAAACTTGTATATACCGAATTTCTGCTGAATCTTTTTCTCAAAAGCTTTTACCCTCTTAACTTCCAAACTTGTACCTAAACTTTCATATCTACTCCTTTCAAGAGAGTTATTTCATTGTATTCAATCTACTCTTCATCTGAAAGATAGATTTACTTGTGAGGGATATTCACAAGGAGATTTGGAAGCACATAGTGAAAGTGCTTGGAGAGTTTGAGAGACCTCAAAAACAGAGCAAACTCGTGTACTGTGGCCTTTACAAGAAGCCCATTGAAATTCTTGCTGTATAGTGGATAAATCCCAAGAGGTGCCTTGGGGACTGGATGTAGGTCAAGTGGAGGGACCGAACCAGGATAAATTACTGAGTTCTCTTCTCCCTATCTTTACTTTTCAGCTTGCTCTGTTTCACGCATTGTTTTATTATACTGTGATATCTTCACTTACTTCACTTTGTGCAGAAAAATTTCAAACTTCCCAATTCACCCCCCCTCTTGGAAAGTCAGTCTTGCTAACAAGTGGTATCAGAGCCCGGATTCCCATCCAAAGGAACTCACAGTCCGGGAATTAAGATGGCTGGCTTTGGAGAGAGTATACTCCCTGAAGGAAACAATACTAACAGACCACCAGGCTTCAGTGGAGAGCATTATGGGTACTGGAAGATGAGAATGCAAATCTACCTCCAATCAATTGATCTTGACATCTGGTCAGTCATTGAAAAAGGGGATTTCGTTCCAATGGCTCTAACTGAAGGTGGAGGACACAAAGAGAAGCTGGAAGCAGAATGGAATGATGAGGACAGAAGGAGAGTCCTACTGAATTTCAAAGCAAAACACTGTTTAGTCAGTGCCCTGAATCAAGATGAATTCTACAGAGTCTCGCAATGCACCACTGCAAAAGGAATGTGGGATACTTTGCAGATTGCTCATGAAGGAACATCTGGAGTCAGGGAGAACAGACTGAACACGTGCATTGGGGAGTATGAAAGCTTCAGAATGGCTGAAGGAGAAACTGTAAAGGAGCTACAAAAGAGATTCAACGTCATTGTGAATCAACTCAAAAGCCTGGGAAAGGAATACACTCAGTCTGAGAAAGTAAGAAAAATACTCAGAGCTCTCCCTCTGGAATGGCAGCCCAAAGTAACAGCTATAGAAGAAGCCAGAGGAGAATCAATGGCTTCTGTCACAGCTCTCTTCGGCAGCCTTGAGGAATATGAAGGAAAAATCAAAGCACTCAAGGAAGCTGGGATGGACAGAAAGAAAAAAGGCCTTGCCCTCAAAGCTGCTGATGAAAAGGCAGAAGAATCTGATGAGGGAGATGATCTGGATGAAGAAACTCTGGCAATGATGGTCAGAAAATTCAGAAGATTCTACAGCAAAAAGAAGAACAAGAGATTCTTCAAGAAAGGAGCAGCTGGAGAAAGCAAGAAAGAGACAAAAGAACCTGTGACTTGCTATGAATGCAAGAAGCAGGGACACATAAAGTGGGACTGCCCTCAATTCCTCAAGAAACAAGAAAAGGAAAAGAAAGCTGCTGATAAGGGAAAGAAGAAGAAGGCCTACATCTCATCTATATGGGGCAACAGCTCAGATGAGGAAGAAGAAGATGAGGATGAGATTGCCAACATTTGTCTGATGGCACTTGCTTCTGAAGAAGCCACACTCTCACACATCAGTGATCAGGAAGAAGAGGTATATGAATCTGAACCTTCCTATTCTGAATTACTAGATGCATTTCATGAGCTTCATGATGAATTCATTAAAATTGCTAAAGAACTGAAATTAGCAAAAAAAAAGATAAATAAGCTGGAGTCTCAAACCATAGTCTCTGAAATTGCCTCTTTACCTCCTACTAAGTCCGATTGCTGCACCTCATGCACTGAACTTAAACAAACTAATGATTATCTAGTTAAAAGCATGTCTAGGCTCACTAGAGGTAAAGATATGTTGTTTGCCTTGATGGGGAGCCAAAGAATATCACAAGGAAAAGCTGGTCTTGGCTATGATCCATGTGCTGTCAAGGAAAAGATCAGGAAGAAAAATCAGAATATGTATATGAGACATTTTGTGCATGCTAACAATAATAAAAAGAAAAATAATGCATCACCTCACATTGAAACGTATGATCAATCCAGGCATGCTAAACAGAAGTATTATTTGCATTGTTTTCTTCCTACCACTCAATCTAGCAGTCCATTCATTACCTGTCATTTCTGTAACAAAAAGGGACATATTTCCAGTTCTTGTTCATTAAAGAAAAATGGGCCAGGCAGGAAAACTGAATGGGTTCCCAAAGTTGCCTCTGCACCTAAGGAATTACTCACTGACCGAAAAGGACCCAAGCAAATTTGGGTACCTAAAAGGAAAACATAAACTTTGTTTTGCAGGTCTGTCTCAAAGCTAAGAAAAGCAACAAATGGTATATAGACAGTGCCTGCTCAAGTCACATGACTGGTGATAAGGAGAAGTTCATCACCCTTAGAGACAAGAAAGGAGGAAAGGTGACCTTTGGAGGTGACCAATATGGCAAAATCATTGGTATTGGAATTGTGGGAAAAAATCCAGAAACATCCATTGAAGAGGTGCTGTTTGTGATTGGCCTCAACCACAACTTGCTGAGTGTAAGTCAGACCTGTGACAAAGGAAACTGGGTGCTGTTTGACTCAAAGTTTTGCCTGGTCATCAGAAAAAGTGATCACAAAGTAATCCTTAAAGCTCAAAGGGAAGGTAACTGTTATACTATTGACCTTGATGAACTTCCTCCTGTGAACTCTGTATGTTTAATTAGTCAGAATAATGATAGTTGGTTATGGCATAGGAGATTAGCTCATGTCAACATGAATCAATTATCTAAACTAATTAAAAATGAGCTGGTAACTGGTCTTCCTAAAATATCTTTTGAAAAGGATAAAGAATGTGATGCATGCCTAAGAGGAAAACAAACCAAAGCTTCCTTCAAATCTAAAAATGTAATTACAACAGCAAGACCACTTGAATTGTTGCATATGGACTTAATTGGACCATCTAGAGTGAAAAGTCTTGGTGGTAATCTGTATGTACTTGTAATTGTAGATGATTACTCTAGATTCACCTGGACATTGTTTCTTTCCTCTAAAAGTGATACCTTTGATGCATTTGTAACCTTAGCCAAGAAAGTGCAAAATGAGAAAGGTATTTCTATTGTGTCTATCAGGTCAGACCATGGAGGAGAATTTGAAAATGCATACTTCCTGGAGTACTGCAATGAGCATGGGATTGACCACAACTTCTCAGCACCAAGAACTCCTCAACAAAATGGAGTGGTGGAAAGGAAGAACAGAACCATTGGAGAGATGGCAAGAGCTATGCTGAATGAGAAGGAACTTCCTCAAGTGTTCTGGGCTGATACAGTGAATACAGCAAGTTACATCATAAACAGAGCCTACATCAGACCAATCCTTGGGAAGACTCCCTATGAGCTGTACAAAGGAAGAAAGCCAAATTTGTCACACCTCCACGTGTTCGGGTGCAAATGCTTCATTCACAACAATGGGAAAGAAAATCTGGGTAAGTTTGATGCCAAATCCGATGAAGGTATATTTTTGGGCTATTCAAGTAGGAGTAAGGCTTATAGAGTTTATAATAAAAGATCAAATATAGTAGAAGAATCAGTGCATGTGGTTTTCATTGAAAATGAAGCTGTGTCAAAACATGAGGATGATCCGACTATCAATTTTGAAAAACTGGGAATTTCTGACAAAAGTAAAACTGAACCTCCAAAGATATCCAAATCTATTGATATAGAGGAAGATGTCCAGGAGCAAGAGTTTAATGAAGAAAATAATGAAGAAACAACTCAAGAACTCCCTAGAGCTTGGAGATATCAAAGGAATCATCCTGTTGATCAAGTAATAGGGAATGTTCAAGAGAAAGTCAAAACCAGAAAATAGTTAAGGGATCAAATGCTCAACTGCGCTTTCATTTCTCAAATTGAACCTAAATGTGCTGAGGAAGCCTTAACTGATGATTACTGGATTTTAGCTATGCAAGATGAATTAAATCAGTTTGAAAGAAATCATGTTTGGGACTTAGTGCCCAGGCCCAAAAATCATCCTGTTATTGGTACCAAATGGGTTTTCAGAAATAAACTGGATGAATCTGGAATAATAATCAGAAATAAGGCTAGACTGGTTGCTAAAGGGTATAATCAGGAAGAAGGTATTGATTTTGAAGAAACCTTTGCACCAGTAGCTAAACTAGAGGCTATAAGAATACTGCTAGCATATGCATGCATGAAAAATATTTTACTATATCAAATGGATGTAAAGAGTGCCTTTTTAAATGGATATATCATGGAAGAAGTTTATGTAGATCAACCTCCTGGTTTTGAAGATTCTACTAAACCAAACCATGTTTATAAACTGAAGAAGGCTCTTTATGGTTTAAAACAAGCCCCTAGAGCATGGTATGAGAGATTGAGCAACTTTCTAACTGAAAAAGGGTTTAATAGAGGCAAAGTTGACACAACTTTATTCACTAAGAAAGAAAATAAAGATTTACTGATTGTTCAAATCTATGTTGATGATATTATTTTCGGTGCTACTAATGAAACTCTTTGCAAGAAATTTTCTGAGTTAATGCAGGGAGAATTCGAGATGTCCATGATGGGTGAACTAAACTTCTTCCTTGGACTGCAAATCAGACAGCTTGATGATGGTATCTTTCTCAGTCAATCCAAGTATCTAAAGGAGCTGCTAAATAAGTTTGGGATGGAGAATGCCAAGCCAATGGGAACACCTATGGCTACTGCAACCAAACTAGACATGGATGAGAATGGGAAGATGTTTGACATTACTCAGTACAGGAGAATGATTGGATCTCTGCTGTACTTAACTGCCAGCAGACCTGACATTATGTTCAGTGTCTGCATGTGTGCAAGGTTCCAATCATGTCCTAAAGAATCCCATGCAACAGCTGTGAAAAGAATTTTTAGATATCTTATTGGAACATCACAAATGGGTCTTTGGTCTCCAAAAGGCAATGGAGAAGACCTCAAAGGATACACTGATGCTGATTTTGCAGGATCTAAAACTGACAGAAAAAGTACGAGTGGAACCTGTCAGTTCCTTGGAGGATCCCTAGTTTCATGGTTCAGCAAAAAGCAAAATAGTGTTGCCTTAACTACTGCAGAAGCTGAGTATGTTGCAGCTGGAAGCTGTTGTGCCCAAGTCATCTGGATGAAACAGCAGCTTGAAGATCTTGAGATAAAAATAAAAGAGATACCAATCATGTGTGACAACCAAAGTGCTATAAATATCACCAAGAATCCTGTCATGCACTCAAGAACAAAGCATATTGAAGTCAGGCATCACTTCATAAGAGATCATGTTCTGAAAGGAGAAGTTAGATTGGAGTACATCCCAATAGAGGATCAAGTTGCTGATATACTCACAAAACCTCTGCCAGAAGACAGACTTTGTAAAATAAGGAGAGAATTGGGAATGGTAAACCCTAATGAGCTGTAAGATATTTTCATGCAATTCTGTCTTTAAAATTTTCAATATCAGAATAAATTCTAACTTGAGCTTCGGAGTATGTTTATCTGAGGTGCAGGTGCTCCTTGTGAAAATCAATGGCAACAAGCTTGAAGATTGGAGCATGTCAGAATGGAACAACCAGAAAATGGAGTAAATGATGTAAATCCTAAGTTTTGGATCCATTCTGTAAGTTTTTAAAGATGAAATTCGCATTTTAATGTATTTTAGACGTATTTTACTTCATAAAATGTGCTTCTGACATGGTCAATATGGTCAACATTCGAATTTTAGTTCACTAACAGACGAACTTCGGCCTGTTATGCCCTGGAACAGTTCTCTGTAATGCCTCGAAATTCGTCTGTTGAAACTTGAAAGTTCGAATTTTCAAAATCAGAAACCTCAATACTATGTTTGTCCATCACTGCTACACAAATTATTACCTCCTAACATACGAATGTTGGACAATCTTTACATAGTAAGAAAATTCAAATTTTCAGTTCAAAATTCATCCGTTGAATCATGTCCTACATGCTGAATTGTCAAAAGATGCAGCTCTGCCTGTTTAATTCATCTGATTGTTTGATAGTTGATTGTTAACTGCCTTTTTCTATTCAACATTCGAACTTTGGTGGAACAAAATTCGTCTGTTGTCCTTGTGTTGCTCGTTTCAAGCCACTGTCAGACGAACTTCCAAGATGAAAATTCTTCTGTCAGTAAGCTGTGCTAAACGGTTTAACTTGTAACTGCCCGAAGTTCGAATTTTGGCCCCTCAAAATTCGTCTGTCAGACGGTTACACACGTTAAATGCTACAGTTTTCCTCAGAACAGAGGCAGCCCTATCTGTAACCTCTCTGAATCCGTTCTGATTCTTTCTTTAATCCTCTTAACTCCTGTCCAAAAACCGTCATTCTTCACCGTTTAAACTTCTATTCGCACCCTATAAACCCTTTCTTGACGTCTTTTTGCTTCATTCCACTGAAAAAAAATGGCGAGAGTGAAGATCCCTGGAGCAGGACAAGCTGGAACTCGGCCAAAAAGAACTGCTAAATCCCAATATGCTACAAAAGAAGGAGAAAAATCCAAGAGAAAGGCCGAACCCAGTAAAGCTACCCCTTCTAAACGCCAGAAATCCTCTTCCAAGGCAGATTCTCAGAAAACTGGGCCTTCCTTTTCAAAAACTGCAGTCCCTTCGGGTAAAACTGCTGTTGTGGCTTCCTCCTCTTCTACACAATCTGGAGAATTTCAGCTTACCACATTACCACTTTGGAGCACTCCTGAGATTCAAGAAGAGTTTTCTGCCAAGTTTTCCAGCAAAAAGGTAATCAACCCTCACTGTGTAAATTTGGAGCAATTTTTGATATCCAACAACTTTGATGCTGCATTATGGTTGATAAGATACAAAAACCTGTTAGAAATTGTTGAAAAGTATGATGATGAAGTAGTGAAGACTTGGTATGCCTCTCTTCAATATAACAGCAAGAAAAGGAAATGGGAGGTCACTTTAAGATCTAGGACCATCTGGCTTGCTGATGAGACAATCAATGAAGTTCTGGAAATCCCAGGACAAGATGGGCTGAAAATTAACATTACAGCCTCTGGATACATGGATGAGGCAAGCACAGAGGATGAAGAAGGAGGATCCTTCCTGAACTACAAAGAGAGCACCATCTTGGACACATTGTTCAGGAGAAGGGAAAATAGGCCAACAATAAATCTGTTGAAGCCCACAGACCTAAGTGTACAAGTCAGAATCCTGCACTACATAGTGTCCAGGATCATATTCAACAAGGGTGGCAGCTTCAATTTGATAACAAGGGCAGAGGCTCATGTGATGACTGCTATCATTCGTGGGAAGCTGATTAACATGGGTCATATCATCCTCCAGAGAATGATAAAGGCAAGGGATCAGAGGAAGGATTCCACACTCCCCTATGCTGCAATTATTTCAAGAATCCTGCAGCATGCGAGAATTCAACACATTGAAAAGGGTAAAGGGAAACTTACTGAGGCATTCAAAGAAGAGGAACTGCAAAGGATGAGTATTGAACGTGATGAAGGCAGATGGGTTGGAAAGGGAGCAGGGAAATCAGAAGATCTGTTCTTTGATGCTGATGCCTCCCTCCAACAAGAAGGCACCTCTGAGGCCCCTGGCAAATCTGTACCTCAGCCTTCTCAGCCAATCCCATCTCCCTCCAGGCCCACTTACCCTCCTTCCACTCCCTCCTCACGGGCCAAGCCAACAAAGATCACTGAGTTGTTTGACAGTCTGTCAACACTCATTCTCAGCATAAGAGATGAGCAAAATGCCAAATTTGCTCATCTACAAGATCAGATCCATCAGTTGGCCGTGAACATGAAAGTGGTGGCTGATGCTTATGAAGAAATAAGGAATGCTATTCCTACCACTTCAGCTCCACCTCAGCCTGGTGTCCCTGAGCCTACCCTGTCTCCAACTCCTGCGCCTCCAAGCCCCTTCGAGTTTGCCTCCTCTGACCATGATGATATAGATGGTGCTGGTGCAATGAGAACACCAAGTCCTAGTCCACCCTTGGACTATGGATTGGAAGCAGAAGAAGGACTTTAGCAGACAAGTCCTCATGAGCCCATGCAAGAAGTTGCTCAGGAATCAATTCTGTCCTCTCAAGAATATGAGCAAGTTGAAAAACTGGTGGCAGCCATTTCAAGCTCCTCTATGCAAAAAGTTGTGAGCACTGAAGAAAGAAGCATTGTACCTGTTGCTGACTATGTTGCCATTGCTCACACTGCTTTACTGGAAGCTCAGAGGAAAAGACTGGAAGAAATGTTTCCTCCTACTAAACCAGCTTCCTCTTCTCTTGCTGCTTATGGGCTATCAGAGGAACAGAGAGCCCGGCTAGCTCTGTCCAGGCAGGAAATGCAAGAGCTACTTGAGATCTCTGATGATGATGTTGACGTAGATAACCCTGAGCCTGATGAGCCCCCTGTACCAGTTCAGCCAGAGATTCCTTTTGCTCCTGTCCCTCTTCGTGCTGTTCCTCTCACTCAGATACCTCCTCCAATGGACTTTGCTGGACTTCCTGCTGATGCCAAAAAGGGGGAGAAGATAAAGCAAACTGGGACTAAGCAAGCTGGAAAATCTGCTGAGCCTTCTGGAAAAGGAAAGACTTACAGCAAGAAGTCTAAGCCAAAGAAGAAGTGATGTTTTTAGATCTTAGGCTGAATCTTCTTGTTGTATCTTGTTTTGAATTGATTGTAATTGATTGGTTAATTTTTTTTGAACTGCTCCTTAATTGGAATATGTATTGCAACAGTTTGGTTATATATATTATGTTCTTGGTTGCAATATGTTGGGCTTTGAATCTCTTCACTTAATCTGTCGTTTTGATATCTGATGCATATGTTGAGGGGGAGCTTGTGAAAGCAAACCCAAGTACTAATCCAGTTTGTGAGTTGTTTTGTCATCATCAAAAAGGGGGAGAATGTTGAATCAAGAGTTTTGATGACTTTAAACTAACACTCAAGAGCTTGGATGGAAGATATCAAAGAAGAACAAAGCTGTTTCAAGTGAAGATTTTCTGAGTATTGATGTTAGATCTTTTGTAGGATCTTTAGTTTTCAGTATGATTGGGTAAAAGATTTTGATTTGAAGGAAAGATGTTTTCAAACTTTAATTTTATGCTAAATCTTTGAACATTTGAAAAACACCTTCAAACAAACGAAGGTTGAAAGTTTAAACTGAACTGTCAAGTTAGAAATTTGAACTTTGCCTTTGGAAATTCGAATTTCAAGCTAAAACTAAATAAGTCTGAAGAGATTGCTCTCTGTCAGATGAATTTTGGTTGTTCAAAATTTGAATTTTCATCTTGTCTGAAAAGAGGCCTTTTGAAACAGACGAACTTCACACTTTCAAAATTCGAATTTCAAGTAAAAAGAAGTTTGTAAAAATCAAAGAAATTCGTCTGAAACCATAACAAAGTGCATCTGAAAACAAAATGAAATTAAGTTTTATAAATGCTATCTGACAGACGAATTTTGAAGTTCTAACATTCGAATTTTCATATAAGTCTGAAAAATGCTTCTTTACAACAGATGAACTTTGAGTCTTCAAAATTCGAACTTCAAACAAAACAAAACTTAAGAAATTGGAAGAAATTCGTCTGAAACTATGTTAAAGTTCACCTGAGATCAAGAGTGATGTAAGTTTCAAAACTGCTCTCTGACAGACGAACTTTGAACATTGAAATTCGAATTTCAGAAGCTAAGTTCTTAAGTCTATTGAAATGAAACATTGACATACGAATGATAAGAACTTGCAACATTCGAATGATGAAATGAGTCTGAAAAGAGTTTCTCTGACAGACGAATTTTGCCTTTCCAAAATTCGAATTTCGAAGAAAGTTATCTACTGTGTCCCTTTAAACGTTCAATGGACAGACGAATTTTGGGGATCCAAAATTCGAATTTTGAAGACACTGTAGAAAATTGAAAACACTGTTCATACTTAACCGAAAACTTTCTTCTTGAAAATTCGTATGTCACATTGTGAAAATGTTTTGTAAGTCTCAAAATTCGAATTTCACTTCATGAACAGACGAACTTCGTGTTGTAACGTTGGAAGCTTTAATCCTTGGTTCCTTCGAAATTCGTCTGTTGGCCAACCAAAATTCGAATTTCAGTATGTCAGAAACATTAAATGCGGTTGGTAAACGGATAGTTTTTTCAGAGTAACCGTTGAATAACTTCTCCAACGGATAGATTTAGTCTCTAACGGATATATGAGACCTAAATCTATAAATACAACATCATTTGAAGTTGTGGGTAACAAATCAAACTTGTATATACCGAATTTCTGCTGTATCTTTTTCTCAAAAGCTTTTACCCTCTTAACTTCCAAACTTGTACCTAAACTTTCATATCTACTCCTTTCAAGAGAGTTATTTCATTGTATTCAATCTACTCTTCATCTGAAAGATAGATTTACTTGTGAGGGATATTCACAAGGAGATTTGGAAGCACATAGTGAAAGTGCTTGGAGAGTTTGAGAGAGCTCAAAAACAGAGCAAACTCGTGTACTGTGGCCTTTGCAAGAAGCCCATTGAAATTCTTGCTGTATAGTGGATAAATCCCAAGAGGTGCCTTGGGGACTGGATGTAGGTCAAGTGGAGGGACCGAACCAGGATAAATTACTGAGTTCTCTTCTCCCTATCTTTACTTTTTAGCTTGCTCTGTTTCACGCATTGTTTTATTATACTGTGATATCTTCACTTACTTCACTTTGTGCAGAAAAATTTCAAACTTCCCAATTCACCCCCCCTCTTGGAAAGTCAGTCTTGCTAACAAAAGCTAACTTTATCAGTCCAAGTATAAAGTAATCGACACAGGGTATTACTGGACTGAGAAAATTATGCAGTGTCTTGTAGATAATAGCCCACTAAAATGGCGCCACATGGGATGTCTTGGTGGTTAATACAACTTGTAAGCTAAACTTTGGTTAACTTTAATCAAGGTAATTAGCAAAAAGTAATCAAGCGTTATTGCCTATAATTACCCACCCATTTAAATGAAATTCACAAGAGAAATGAGAGGGCAAACTCTACAAAATTAGTGAGGGAAGTGGCAACCAAGTGAAGAAAGAAAAAGGATAAGGAAAAGGAAGAAGAAAAACCCAAGGAAAATTGGTAAGAGCTAGTTCATGACTTTGATGATTTCTAGCATAGTTCTTGGGTTGTATGAGTTAGTTTTTATGAAATTCCTTCCTTCCCAATCTTTGTCCAGTTTTGGCCTAAGCTTGTTTGGGTGTAGGAAGTTGTTTTAAAACCATAAAATTATGATTAGGTATGAGATTTTACAAAAGGTAGCAAGTATAGCGTGATTTGAGCAAGTTTTGAGAAAAGCATATTTCTCTTCCTTTATGGCTGATTTGGCCATATCAAAAGTATGTCTTAGAGTGGAAATTTCATTGTTTTGATGCCAAAAAAGGATTCCCCATGACTAAAAACCTTAAAGACAAGTATATCCTTCAAGATAGAGCTTAAGATAGGCAAGTTGAATTTTTAAGGGTTTATAGGGTTTCATGGATCTATATTGAGTTATCCCATGAAACCAGTGGCTTGATTGAATATTTAATGATGCCTAGGGACTTGAGTATGCTTGGGAAAGCTAGAGAAGCTTTGGATTAAAGGGGAAAGCCAAGTGATATCACCAAAGGTAGCTAAGTTCCATTCTTGTTTTTTATTGTTATCTTGCTATGTTATTGCTTTGATATGTGCCATATTGTTTCCCTCTTGTTTGATTTGTTCATTTGGCTATTTAAATGAGGGGTTTTCTTCCTCGGGATGTCTATTTTCCAAGCCATTGTGCTGGCGAATTTTCTATGAACAATATTGTGTTAAATGTTTTAAGTATGATTTTTGTGATGTTTTCATAACTTGCTTGATAATGTAATGTGTGGAATGTGGCTTGTTACTTAAATCATTATAATATCACCCCATCAAGTATTAACATGCCAGGCCCAAGCCATGGCAAAGATATCAGGAAGTAAAGAGGATGGAAGAGAAACAAGGTAATTGTGCAAATTATGGCAATTGTGAAGTATCATTTCGGTAATTTGTATTAAATCATGTAAAACGTTACGACTCTGTAATTTAGCATGGTTATGTTTCCTTGTGTCTTACATGATGTTTAGTATGGAATGAAACATGTTTTAATGATATACTAGGCAGGTGCAATTAGTTTTGCTAAGGGATGCTTATTAGTATCCAAGATGACCAACCATGAAAGAAATAGAAGTAAGCTATTTGAAATAGAGCATCCAATATGATTTTTATATATTCTCTATAACTAGATAGAGTAAGATTTTTATCAAATTAAAGAACACCTAAATTGGGCATGTGTACAATTTATAGTGAATTTTTTTAAAAATAAGGGTTAAAACTAGACAGTGCTGAGAAAACTATTATTTTTACCATATGTACTGTTTAATTTAAAAAGGTAGTAGGAATTTGTATAGAACTCCAAAAAATCAATGATATCTATACATAGAAATATGCCACTAGTTTGAATACAATTGGAGCCATATAATAGGAGTTATACCTGTTTTCCCAAAAGTGTTCCATTAAAAGTTATGTTTAGACCCTTAGTAGTTTAAATTAATACTATGGTTTGTTCGAGTTAAATAAATGTACACAGAATAATAGCTGTAAAGTAGACATATAAAGCTTTCCAATGACATAAAGAATGTATGATTTGGCTAGTATAGAATGAGATATGAATTTTTAAATTTAAGGCTAAAATCATGGAGAAGTAAGAAAAAAAAAAGACATTTGAACAGTAAATTGTGCTAAAAACTGTACTAATTGCCATGACTAAAATGATGTTTCATATTTTTTTTCATGTATATGAGATTTCATGGTATTTTTAGAATCTTGAATCACCTTAATACAATTTTTCTATAATTAGTTATGAATTTTCAAATTTTACTTAGGAAAAAGGGTTTATTAAATGAATAGTAACCGAGAAAAGAAAAATTTTGTATCTTAATCTATCATGTGATTCAAGTTTCTAAATATGATCAATAGGTCATAGTAAAGTCTAATATATGGGTAATATGATCATAAGTTAAGGCGTTACAGTAATCCCATAATAAAATCCATCGTTACACTATCCCATTTCCATTCTAGAATCTCTAAAGGTTGTAGCATTCTGACTAGCTTTTGATGCCCTATCTTTACCCTCTGGCACATTAAACATTTCGACATATATTAAATAATATCACTTTTTATATCAGGCCACCAAAACAATTTCTTTAATCCATGATACATTTTCATAATGACTGGATGAATAGTATATTTATTCTGATGTGCCTTAACTAAAATCTTTTCTCTTAAATCAACTACTAGTGGTACATATACTCTCTTTTGAAACCTTAGTAATCCATCTGTTGATTCATTGAATTCTTGCATCTCTTCGTGACTTAGCTTTTCTTTAACTACTTCTATGAACTTATCATTTTGCAAAGCTTTCATTAAATCTTCAAAAATTCATTGTCAATCTTGGTCTTGTGTAATTGAAAAAGTAAACATGTCTCTATAATCTTCCAGCATTTTCATTTCATTAATCATCATGTTGACCACATGTATAGTCTTTCTACTCAATGCATCAACCAATATGTTAGCCTTTCCTAGATGGTATTTAATAGAATGATCATAACTTTTTAATAATTTCATCTAGCATCTTTGCCTTACATTTAATTCTTTTTTATCATCTAAATATTTGAGGTTCTTGTGGTCACAAAACACTTGTACAATCTCATCATAGAGATGATGTATTATAGCTGCAAGTTCTAAATCATGAGTAGGATAATTTTCTTCATGTGCTTTTAACTGTCTAGAGGCATAAGCTACCACTTTGCCTTCCTACATTAATACACATCCTAATCCATGCTTACTAGCATCGCTATATAGCACAAACGACTTTTTGGGATTAGGTATGGTTAACATAGATGAGATAGTCAACCTGTGCTTCAATTCATTGAAACTATTTTCCCAATTCGTATCCCACATGAGCGGTTTATCATTTCAAGTAAATTCAGTAAACGGCAATGCAATTCAAGAAAAGTCCTGAGTATATTGTCTATAATAACCAGCTAAACTAAAAAAATTCTTATTTTGGTCATGGTCTTGGGTCGCTCCTACTTTAAGATAGCCTCTACTTTGCTCGGGTCTATTGCCACCATGTCATTGGAGACGACATGCCCTAAGAACAGCACCTTCATGAGCCAAAACTCACACTTACTCAATTTAGCATATAACTTTCTTTCTTTTAAAATTGTTAAGAAAATTCTCAAATGCATTTCGTGCTCCACTACATATTTGGAGTACACTAATGGTCATCAATGAAGACCATAACAAATTGATCAAAGTAGTGCCAAAAGATTCTATCCATGTAGTCCGTAAAAATAGCTGGAGGGTTAGTCAAATGAAATGACATCATTAAAAACTCATAATGCCCATAATGAGCCCTAAAAGCAGTTTTTGGAACGCCTTTTGCCTTGACCTGTAATTGATGATAGCCTGATATTGAGTCAATTTTTGAAAACATACTAGCACCAGCTAGTTGATCTAGCAAATCATCAATTCTAAGTAATGGGTACTTGTTCTTTATTGTCACTTTGTTCAGTTCCCAATAATCAATACATAGTTGAAGGCTCCCATCGTTCTTGTTAACAAATAATATTACAGCACCCCATGGAGAAATGCTAGGTCCAATGAATCCTTTCCCCAATAGTTGTTCAATTTGCTTCTTTAACTCTGCCAGTTCAGAAAGGGCCATCATGTATGGTGCCTTAGAAATTGGTCCTGACCCTGGCACTAAATCAATGGCAAACTTAACTTCACACTTTAGGGGAAAATCTTTGAAGTCCTTTGGAAATACCTCTGGAAACTCTCTTACTACTAATATCTCTTCAATTCCTTCATCAACTTCCACATTCAATGAGAAAAAGACCAAATAAGCTTGGTATCCTTTCCTGAGCAGAACTCAACTTTAGTAGTCGCAATAAAATTAAGCTTAGTCTTAGTATTTATGACACTTTTAATTTCAGGGGTTAGCATGATTAGGGCTTTATTTTTGCTATGTAGGAGGATGTTATTCTCAAAGACTAGTTTATGCCTATTATAACCTCTATATCTGGAAATAGCATACAAATCAAATCTAGTGTGGTACAATAATGTTAATACTAGAGAATGCTATTTAGGCAGACATGAGATGTATAGGCCTGGTTATCAGTGGGAATAGATACATGCAAATCATATGGCAAAACAGTAATTATCAGACCTAACTCTTTAGCACATTTATATGAAATAAATGAATGACCGCGGCTCCAACCTCCCCTGCTTCTCCATCGCTTCTGGATTTACTAGCGCCGCGGCCTGGGCACTGGCACCACGGCGCCCCCTTGCTGAAGTTCCATATCAGCAACTTCAACATTTAGGGCAAACTTCCGACACGCATAACTTTATGCTCCTACCTCCGATTGACTTGATTCCAACTCCTACAAGTCAATCTAGTCCCCATCTAGCCAGAGAGACCACCTACACCTAAATCCAACTCTGTATGGAGATTTTGGACTCTCAACACCTTTTTGACCATTTAATGACCAAAACTCACCACTAACAGCCTCCAATTACCACCGAAGGCAAAAGGATGCTTACAGACCAATCGAACAGGCCCCAAACTCCTAAACCAACTTGTCTAAAGAGGTTTCACCTCAAAAGAACCGTTTCTCTGAGATTCGACCCCTCGGAACCCAACTTGACAAAAAGGGATACAGGCCCTAAACCATAGCAACAAGGCCTACAACCCCTCTGGGCTCACAAACACCAACATACATACTTCTGAACATCAAAAACCACGCAACCATATATACCACATACATGAACATACATACATTCATACCCAGCCTTAACCATAACATTCCTTCATTACAAAACCTTCTACCTTGGCACAATTACAAACACAAAATACACACACTACATAGACTATTCCCACGTACACAGCTACTCCCGCTCCTTCTCCGGAATAGTGCCAGAACTGTCACCTGAAAGATTAGTTTATGGGAGAAGGGGTGAGACAATGTCTCAGTAACCAGAAACAATCACACACAAATATATATATATATATGTATATATTCTATACAACTCATGAATGCAATATGCAATGAATGGTATGCATGTCGTCCTCACAGGGACTCCATCCTTATCCTCCCTAACACATGCATCATCCATCCTTATCCTTCCTAACAAATGTATATAATCCAATCTTATCCTCCCTAACATATATATATATCATCATACATCACATCACCGTCACATCATCACCACTCCATCCACCATACATTACGATCTCATAATGTTATGTGGTGATGCTCATGTATCATCATATCATCATCATCATAATGTCATGTATGCATCATATCATATCATATCAACATCATCATCACATATCTCATCATCATAAACATAATCATCATCTAACTGTATACATACCATGAGATATAAAAATAGTACACACAAACACACCAATATCGTGGTATGAAAGAAACATACATATATGCACAAATATACGTACTTTCATATAACATAATCAGTACCATATAAACAAAAACCCAGTTACCTCAATTGTCGCTACCACATGCACACGAGTTCCACAAACTTCCTTGAACTATCTAATACACGTGAACCCCTCTCGATTAGCTAACAACCTTAAGAATACCACAATTCTTCCATTAACACAAAATACCATATAACCAAACATCACAATTCAACCATATTAACCTAACCCAAGGTTCCAACCCCCTTTTCATGCATCAATAAGCTCTTAGGGATCAATCAAACACTACACAACCATATACCCTTCGGATTCGTAAGAGCTCTAACAAAAAACAACCTAGGGTTAAGCTCAAATCATACCTACACCCTTTAAAACTCATATCCAAGCATTAAAAATACCAAAACGCACTCCATTAACCTCAAAACATCCATTTCAATCGGTGGATTTCACCCCAAATCGGAAATCCAACCTTAACATCGAAAATCCTAAACTTCAACTGAAGAAAATGGAGAGGGAGGAGTAGAGAACACTAACCAACTTGAATCCAAGCTCTTGAGGTCCGAAAATCACTCCTAGACATCGGAAATCCCAAATCCTAGCACTGCTCCTCGCGGTCTCCCTCGGTTTCCTCCGTTTCTTTCTTTTCTGTTCGTCCAAAATGATCCGAATTTAAACAGATTTCCTGACTCTTGCTGCGGCTCCAGCACACTTCGCCATGGCTCCACCATGTTCATCTGGAACAATGCCACTGGAAAGGTTCTCACTGCGACGGCCCTGCTTATCGCCGCGATGTGGAGCTCCTCCAGACTCCATTTGAGCCTTCATCCATCCTGTTTTCTCCAGTCCTGAACACAAAGCCAAGAAAAATAACATGTAGGGTGTTATACTCTCCCCTTCTTATAAAAATATTGTCCTCGAAATTTCAACTTCTACCTCAAGCAAAAATCTCTGGATACTTCCTTCGCATGGATTCTTTAGTCTCCCACATGACAACATTGGATGTCAAACCACTCCATAGGACCTTTAACAACTTTATGGTCTTATTGCTCAACTGCTTTTCCTTAATATCCAAGATTTGCAATGGTGTGACCTCAAAAGTTAGATCCTCTCGTACTTGAACTACTTCATCATCAATTATATGAGATGGATCTGGATGATACTTCTTGAGTTGAGACACGTGGAAAACATCATGTAATCCAGCCAGATTAGGTGGTAGCGCCACTCGATACGCTACTGGCCCAATTCTTTCCAGAATTTGATATGGACCTATATACCTCGGTGTGAGCTTCTTGGCTCGAATCGATCTTCCAACACCAGCAGTAGGAGTGACCTTCAAGAATACATGATCTCCAACATCAAACTCCAATGGTCTCCTCCTCCTGTCCGCATAGCTCTTTTGCCGACTCTAAGTTGTAAGAAGCTTCTGACGAATACTCTCTATTTGCTAAGAGGTTTGATCCACAATATCTGGGCCCAAAAGACTCCTTTCACCAAGTTCAACACAACACAATGGTGACCTGCACTTCCTGCCATACAACGCTTCATATGGAGCCATCTGTAAACTCGAGTGGAAACTGTTGTTGTAGGCAAATTCAACCAATGGCAGAAACTGATCCCAATTGCCTTTATTCTCCATAACACATGCCCGCAACATGTCCTCTAAAGTTTGAATAGTCCTTTTAGTCTTCCCATTGGATTGTAGCCATGGCCTTTGAAGAGATTTCCAAAACCTGGATGTAAACCTAGGATCTCTGTCTGACATAATATTCATCGGGACTCCATGCAACCTTACAATTTCATTCAAATACAACTGGGCTAACTTCTCCATTGAAATAGTTTCTCGAATTGGAAGAAAATGGGCCAACTTCATCAATCTGTCTACAATGACCCATATCGCAGTGTGTCCTGAAGAGGTCCTCGGTAATCCCATCACAAAATCCATGGAAACACTATCCTATTTCCACTTTGGGATCTCCAAAGATTGCAATATACCTGCATACAATTGGTGTTCAATCTTCACCTTTTGACAAATTAGACATCTTGCCACAAACTCTGCGATGTCCTTTTTCATGCCTGGCCACCAATAACCACGCTTCAAATCCTGGTACATCTTAGTGGTACCTGGGTGAATAGTGTACTTGCTCTTATGAGCTTCCTCTAAAATAATTTCACGTAACCCCACAACATTTGGCACACATACCCGTCCATGATACCGGATGATACCATCCTTTAAAATATCAAAGTCCTGGGTCTCCACCATTTCAACCTGTTCTCGAACGCCTAAAAGATAGTCATCCTCCATCTGAGCATAGCAAATGTTCCTCAATAAATCACTTGATACACTGATGGAACTCATTACTAGTACTCCAGGATGGACATTGATGGATAACTTCATATCCCTCAGGCTTTCCAACAACTGTTGCTCCCACATCATCATTGTGGCCATATGGATCGATTTTCTACTCAACGCATCTGCCATAACGTTGGCTTTTCCAGGGTGATACTTTAGGGCAAATTCATAGTCTACAAGTAACTCAACCCAATGCCTTTGCCTCATATTCAGCTCTTTCTGATAAAACAAATACTTCAAACTCTTGTGATCACTGAATACCTCAAACTAAGCACCATAGAGATAATGCCTCCACAATTTCAAGGCAAACACTACAGCCGCTAGCTCAAGGTCATGAGTAGGATAATTCTCCTCATGAGGGCTCAACTGCCTTGAAGCATGGGCCATAACTATGTCTTGCTGCATCAAAACACACCCTAGACCCTTCTTAGAGGCGTCTGTGTAAACAGTGAACTACTCTGACGAGTTAGGGATAATGAGCATTGGGGTGGATGTTAGACAAACCTTCAGCTCTTGGAAAGCTCTCTCACACCTGTCATCCCAAATGAAAGATCGATCCTTACTGGTGAGTCTAGTCAATGGCATAACAAGCTGAGAGAATCCCTTGATGAACCTTTGGTAATATCCAACCAATCCCAAAAAACTTCGAATTTCAGTCACTAATCTCGGTCTCTCCCAATTCAATATTGCTTCCACTTTACTAGGGTCTACTGCCACACCTTCTGTGAAAATTACATGACCCAGAAATTTCACTTCCCGTAGCCAAAACTCACATTTACTGAGCTTAGCATATAGTTGGTGATCCCGCAATACTTGCAACACAATCCGAAGATGAAGCGCATGCTCTTCCTTATTCTTGGAGTAGACCAGAATGTCGTCAATGAAAACCACCACAAATTTATCCAAATACGGCCGAAACACCCTGTTCATATAATCCATGAAGATTGCCGGGGCATCGATCAACTCTAATGGCATCATGAGAAACTCAGCACGCACTCTTAATTGATGGTATCCTGACCTTAAATCGATTTTAGAGAATACGGAGGCACCTGCCAACTGATTAATCAAGTCTTTAATCCTAGGCAAAGGATATTTATTCTTGATCGTCACTCGGTTCAGTTGCCTGTAATCAATGCACAATCTGAGGCTACGATCCTTCTTCTTGACAAATAATACTGGAGCTCCCTAAGGCGAGACACTAGGTCTGATAAAACCTCTCTTTAACAAATCCTTAATCTGTTTCTTCAACTCTTTCAATTTAGACAGTGCCATTTGATATGGAGCCTTTGAAATAGGACTAAGCCCGAGCACCAACTCGATGGAAAACTCTAGTTCTCGTGGTGGCGGCAAACCAGTAACTTCCTCTGGAAACACATCCGAAAATTTGTTCATAACCGGATATCTTTCAACACCTCCTTGCATATCCACATTCACAGAGAAGAAAACTAGAAACCCTTGACATCCTTTCTTCAAATACCTATCAGCTTGAGCAAAGGACAAACAAACATTCTCATCCCCTTCAATACTAGGGATATTCATCGGCAAAGACACAGTCTTCCGAGCATAGTCGAGAATGGCATTGTTCACCTCCAACTAATCCATCCCAATTATCACGTCAATCTCTTGCAACGGCAAACAAATTAAATCCACGGTAGTGCTTCGATGTTCAAAATGAACCACACAATTCAAACAAGCTTGAGCAGTTCTTAATGAAACTCTCATGGGCGTGACTATCGACAACTCAAAAGGCAACTCCATTGCCACAATACCCAACCTCCGAGCATAATCAAAAGAAATAAAGGAATGCGATGCACCTGAATCAAACAAATCATGAATAGAGTAACCATTGAATTTAAGTTTACCTCTAATCAAGTTAGGTGCTGCATCCGCTTCCTGTCAGGTGATAGCAAAAACTTGTCCTGGCATTGTGGGCCTCCGTGTCACATCATCACACCTTGGATCCCAACAATTCCTCGACATATGACCCGGTCTTCCACAATTATAACAAATCAAGCAAGGACGATCACCATGGCTAAACCCACATTTTGTGCACAGATTCGATGCACTACCTGAACCATATTGAAATAGAGTGGAGTCCCTTCCTGCCTGCTCACTCTGACTAGAACTTCCCGGTTCAAAGCCACCTCAATAAAAGGGTCCTCTGCCAAACCGACCTCTGCTAAACTGATCCCGGCCAAACCTGCCTCTTCCTTTACCATGGCGACCTATATTATGTCGACCTCTTCCTCCACTAGAACCTGTACTACCACCACTGCTACCACTTCCTGAACCACTTCCTTTACTAATTCCTCTTGTAGGTCCTAGGTGAGAAAAGACTCGAATCATGGAATTTCTTCTATGCTCCTCAGCCTCCTTCATCCATCTATACAGGGCACGAATCTTGGCACATAAGTCCTCGAAGGACACAAACTCCACCACAGATAACCGCTCCTTTATCTCTGGATGGGCACCCTCAAACAGTCTCTGAGCCATCCACCTATCATCAGGATAATTATTCAGATAAGTGGAATATTTAGCCAAGTCCAAGAACTGATCAATGTAATCATTTGCTGACAAATTCCCTTGTTGAAAAGTTAGGAACTCGGCCTCCTTTTGCATTATTAAGGCTGGAGGGACATAGTATGCAAAGAACCATTCCTTAAACTGTCCCCAATTCATAGGAGGATTCATCGCTTCAACACTCGGGAGAATACTCCTCCACCAATGCTTAGCCTTCTTCTCAAGCTTGAATGTCACCAATTGCACCCTTTGCGCCGAGGTGTAATCCATGACACTGAAGATATTCTCCATTTGTTCTATCCAATCTTCAGCCTACAACACATCCATGGTACCTTTGAAAGCCGGAGGATTAAACTTCCGAAAGCCCTTCAGCTGTGAGGAGATACCCCTTCTTCCAACCCTTGGGGCTCTCTCAGGTTCCACTTCAGTTTTATCTTCTCCTACATTCAAATCCATAAAGATACCAGCTTCTTCATTCACATCCCCCTGTTCTTGCCTATCCATTCTCTCTTGCAACCTGTTCAACGTTTCTCCTTAAGTATTCACATGATTACTGAGGCCAGCTAACATCTCATGCATCTGCCTCATAAGATCACTGTTACTCTGTCTTCCTCTGCGAGACATACTTCCTACACACAAGCAACAATACATTCAATTATATGGTTCTGGACTAGCATTGCAGTGGGAATATAGCCTATGCATTTAAGTTTGTGCCAAGTGGTACTTCAAGTAGAAATAATGGCCCAAAACCATAGCTCTGATACCAAAATGTAACATCCTACTTCCTGACCTGACCAAAAACTTCAAAACTTAACCAAACACAACCCTGATACCTCGAAACAACTCTCCAAACTTCAAACAGCAGAAATGACTCCCAAAATACCAAAAATAAGGTTGGGGGTCACGGCAGCTATAGTATCACCATGGCTCCGACCTCCGCTGCTTCTCCAACGCTTCTGGATTTACTAGCGCCGCGGCTTGGGCACTGGCGCCACGGCGCCTCCTTGCTAATGTTCCATATCAACAACTTCAACATTTAGGGTAAACTTCCAACGCACATAACTATATGCTCCGACCTTCGATTAACTTGATTCTAACTCCTACAAGTCAATCTAGTCCCCATCTAGCCAGAGACACCACTCACACTTAAATCCAACTCCGTATGGAGATTTTGGACCCTTAATACCATTTTGATAATTTAATGACCAAAACTCACCACTAACAGCCTCCAATTACCACCAAAGGTAAAAGGACGCTTACAGACCAATCGAACAGGCCCAAAACTCCCAAACCAACTTGTCCAAAGAGGTTTCACCTCAAAGGAATTGTTCCTCTGAAATTTGACCCCTCGGAACCCAACTTGACAAAAAGGGATACATGCCCTAAACCATAGCAACAAGGCCCACAACCCCTCTGGGCTCACAAACACCAACATACATACTTCTGAACATCCAAAACCATGCAACCTTACATACCACATACATGAACATACATACATTCATACCTAGCCTCAACCATAACATTCCTTCATTACAAAACCTTCTACCTTACTTGGCACAATTACAAACACAAAATACACACACTACATAGACTATTCCCATGTACACAGCTATTCCCGCACTTTCTTCGGACTAGTGCTAGAACCATCACCTGAAAGATTAGTTTATGGGAGAGGGGGTGAGATAATGTCTCAGTAATCGGAAACAATCACACACAAATATATATATGTATATATTCCATACAACTCATGAATGCAATGTGCAATGAATGGTATGCATGTCGTCCTCACAGGGACTCCATTCTTATCCTCCCTAACAAATGTATATAATTCAACCTTATCCTCCCTAACATATGTATATATCATCATACATCACATCACGTCTCATCATCACCACTCCATCCACCATACATCACAGTCTCACAATGTTATGTGGTGATGCTCACGTATCATCATATTATCATCATCATAATGTCATGTATGCATCATATCATATCATATCAACATCATCATCACATATCTCATCATCATAACATAATCATCATCTAACTGTATACATACCACAATATATAAAAACAATACACACAAACACACTAATATTGTGGCATGAAACAAACATACATATATACACAAATATACATACTATCATATAACATAATCAGTACCATATAAACAAACACCCAGTTACCTCAATTGTCATTACCACACACACATGAGTTCCACAAACTTCCTTGAACTGTCTAATACACTTGAACCCCTCTCGATTAGCCAACAACCTTAAGAATACCATAATTCTTCCATTAACACAAAACACCATATAACCAAACATCACAATTCAACCACATTAACCTAACCCAAGGTTCCAACCCCCTTTTCATGCATCAATAAGCTTTTAGGAATCACTCAAACACTACACAACCACATACCCTTTGGATTTCTAAGAGCTCTAACCAAAAACAACCTAGGGTTAAGCTCAAATCATACCTACACCCTTTAAAACTCACATCCAAGCATCAAAAATACCAAAACACACTCCATTAACCTCAAAACATCCATTTCAATCGGTGGATTTCACCCCAAATCAGAAATCCAACCTTAACACCAAAAATCCTAAACTTCAACTGAAGAAAATGGAGAGGGAGGAGTAGAGAACACTTACCAACTTGAATCCAAGCTCTTGAGGTCCGAAAATCACTCCTAGACACCGAAAATCTCGAACCCTAGCACTACTCCTCGCGGTCTCCCTCGGTTTCCTCCGTTTCTTTCTTTTCCATTTGTCTGAAATGATCCGGATTTAAACAGATTTCCCGACTCTCACCGCAGCTCCAGCACACTTCGCCGTGGCTCCACTACGTTCATGAGGAACAATGCCACTGGAAAGGTTCTCACCGTGGCGGCCCTGCTTCTCACCGTAGCATGGAGCTCTTCCGAACTCTACTTGAGCCTTCATCAATCTTGTTTTCTCCGGTCCTGAACACAAAGCCAAGAAAAATAACATGCAGGGTGTTACAATCCTCCTCCTATTCTACCTCCCCTTCTGCTCCTTCTACTGTTATTCCAGGGCTTCTTTCTTTTTCTACTTGATTCTCCTTCTTCAATAATAGCTTTTCTAAAATTAGTTGGAGTAGCAGTCATGTAATTCTTGTGGTTTACACCATTCTATGTTATTCTATAGATTTCTACTAGCATATTGAACTCTCTAGTTGGCATTGGTTCCACCCTTTCTCTAATGGCTGGCTTCAGGCATCTTTCTAACTTTTCAATCTTCCACTGCTCATCTTCATGTTGTTCCAAGTAAGTAGAATACCTTGCCAATTATATGAAGGTAGCTACATACTCATCTACTGATTGACTTTCTTCTTATCACAACATAATGAATTTGGCTTCCTTCTCATCTTTCACTGACTATGGAAAATACTTATTATAAAAAAACTCAAGAAATGTCTCCCATTTTAGTGGTATTTTACAGGCTTATAAAATCAGCTTTGGATTCTGCCACCAATAATCTGCCTCCTTTTTCAACATATAGGTAGCTAGCAGAGCTTTCATCTCTGAGGTGCAGTCTTCTGCTAACGGTACATCAAACTTTTCCTTAAATGATAAAGGGTAGTGTTTTTTGAACTGGGCTATAACATTTTACTGATTTGCAAAATCTATTATTGCTTGATTTACCATTACAGCTAGAGGTTCAGATTGCTACAGTGGCCTTTGAATTGGCTCCTCAATTCTTATCTCAGGACATTGTCTCTGAGCTACTATTGTTCTCTGTAAGTCCTCAATAACTCTCTATTGTTGATCCAATCTATTCATGATGACCTGTAGTAGGTCAACTTGCTATGGGTTAGGTTATGGTGGAGCTTCTCCTTGCTCAATAGTTGCTTCCCTTGTTAGCCTTCTAGTGCAAGCCATTGGTATCTATACAACAATTAAGATTGTGAACATATAGCATAATTCTCAGAGAACATGGATATATATACCTAAAACAAAACATTTCATTCATGTAACTTAACTTTATACATGCTACAATCATATATACATCAATCCTTTACTACTAGTCGTACTACCTATAACTGCACATATAATATATTCAAAATTTTGTAGTCAGTCAAAATCCTGTACATATATACATATTTACAATCATAAACATCATAACTAGTCTAGGAAGAACTAAGGTTGTCAAGAAGATAGGCTGATACTATATCCTCCTCCGAATCTTCCTTTTACTTATACCCTTGATCCTCAGCAGGTACCTATCCTTGTCCTTGCATTGGCACCTAAACCTCCTCTGTGGAATCCCCCAGTGGCTATGATCCTACAAGGTCTCTTAGTCCTCTCAGAATCTGCTAGCTCAAGCCTCAGCCTCTTATGCTATATCAATTCTTGAACACATTCATATAAGCTATCAAGCCACTATCATGTAAGCTTCTCCTTCACTTGTACCCAATACTCCTCATCCTCTAGTAGTGTAGTAAGAACTACGTCAATCCAGTTGGCCTCCAAGAACTCTCAGCCGTAAGACTCCATAAATTCATGCGCACCTCGATTTGAATCTAGGAATGCCAAAATTGGAGAATCCTATTAATTGCAGTGGCTCCCAATATATATCCTAGTCAAAAAATTTGCTACCTCAAATAGAGCACTTCCTAGGTCTGTAGGCATATGAGATAGATCTGGGATCTCAAAATCAACCACCACTGATTGTTTCCCTTTGTCTTTCTTATTGTTATTCTCCTCTTTTTCTTTTTTCTTCTTCTTTAAGTTGGCTTTGATAAAATACATCTTGATATACTCTGCCAAGTTCTCATACTCTCTTCCTTTTAACTTGGCCTTAATCGAAGTCCAAAACTCATCATCAAGTATCTCTCGGAGCATTGTATCTATCCATAACTACTCAGGGTACCTATTCCCTTATCTCTCCAAATTATGTTAAACTTGAGACAACTTGTTCATAAATACCATGACTCTATTAGACCCCCTGAATATTCTTCATACTCATTGGAGTACCTACTTATGATCCTATGGACAATCAACTCCACATCTAGTGGTCTATTATCAGGAGTACTATTTGGATCTAGAAGGAAATATACCTCCCAATCTACATCCTCAAATACCTTAACTCCTTGCTCATGAGTAGAATCCTCCAAAAAGGGTTCATAATCTTTATCCTGTATTGGCTCTATTGCTATCGGCTGCTAATGTGAAGGCCCAATCTTATAGGGTATGATATTGATACTACTTGAAGATATCACATACGAGCTACTACTCTCATCACTAGGAAGTCCTACTAGGCCAGCATGAGGCTCTAACTGGTAGTCCACAACCTAGTTATTTGTGGATGTAGACATCTGTCCAACCATAGTAATAGCTAGTTAATAGACTATCTCAAAGGAAATAATGATAAATAAAGACATTATTTATCATAATTCCTTTCAAAACCTATCCTGAATATATTATGCTAGGAGCCAGAACCTTTTGCTCTGATACTAAAAAATGCCACACCTCATATTAGGCCCATTTTAGCATGAATTAGACCTATATAGAGTCCATTCATACTTAAAGGGAAGCTTGAATCAATTTAAATCAAAAATAGAATCTTTAAAATAATCGGGTGTTGTTTGTTAGATATTGCTGGCTTCCTAAGAGGGGGGTGAATTGAGAAGTTTAAAATTTTTTAAAAAACTTTTAAGAGAGTGAGGAAAGCAAAGGTGACAGTAAAACAGAGTATAAATGAATAATCTGAGAAAGCAATAATAGAGAAGGGGAGACATAGATGTTTATTCTGGTTCAGTCTCTCAATCTTGACTTACGTCCAGTCCTCAAGCCACCACTTGAGATTTTCCACTATCTTGCAAGAATTAAGTGGGCTTCTTGCAAATGCCACAGTACAGCGTTGATGCTCTGTTTTAGAGCTCACACTTTCTCTATTTGCACTCTAGCTAAGTCCTTCCCCAATCCCTTGTGATATCCCCTCCAAGAAAACCTTTCTTCCAGATGAAGATAAGATTGTTTACAATGAATAAACTCTCTTAATCAGAGTGTATATGAAAGTTGGAGTATAAATATTGAAGTATGAATGAGTAAGAGACTTTGAGTAAATGATTTTGTAAAGTTTCAGTATATACAAGGTTAAAATTGTTTCCCACACCTTCAAATGATGTTATATTTATAGATTTAGGTCTTAACTATACGTTAGAGACAAAATCTATCCGTTGGAGAAGTTACCCAACGGTTACTCTGAAAAACTATCCATTCACCAACCGCATTTAATGCTTATGACACTCAAAGTTTAAATTTTGGTTAGCTAACAGACGAATTTCACAGTGATCGAAGGCTAAAGACTTCAGCGTTGAATATTCGAAGTTTGTCTATCATGAAGCAAAGTTCGAATTTTGGTCTTTGGAAAATGTTTCTATATTGGAACATAAAAATTTTCAAGTAAAAAGTTCTTCTTAAATGTGTGAATAGTAGTTTTATTTTGCTACAGTGCCTTCGAAATTCGAATTTTGATACTCAAAATTCGTCTGTCAGAGGGCAGTTCAATAAGGCATAATAGTTCAACTATTTCGAAATTCAAATATTAAAACTTCAAAGTTCATCTGTCAGAGAGGCCTCTTTTCAGACTTATTATAAAGATCGAATTTCTGAGTACTGTCATTCATATGTTAACATATCATTATAACAGACTCAAAAGCTTTGTTTATGAAATTCAAATTTTCATGTTCAAAGTTCGTCTGTTAGTGAGCCATCTTGATGTCTTTTCCAAACTTAGTTTTTAGATGAACTTTGACATATCCTCAAATGAATTTTTCATTTTTCATAAGTTGTATTTTGTCTTAAATTCGAATTTTCAAAAGCCAAAGTTTGTTTGTTAGAGAAAGCTCTTTTTAGACAAGTATAAAAAATTCGAATTTCTAAAGTCAAAATTCGTCGTCAGATAAGCCTCTTTTCAAACTTGTTCATTTTCAATATGAAATTCGAATTTCCAAAGCCAACGTTTGAATTTTCAAAACGGCATATCAGTATAAGTGTTTCAAACTTCGTCTGTTAGTGGGTGTTTTTCAAATATTCCATAGAATCATAGTTTTAAAACATCTTTTTGCCAATTCAAAGTCTTTTACTAAATTTAAACAAGGATGTAGATTCTACATCTATTCTTGTGCTGGTTTTTCTTGAATTTCTCCACTTGAGATCATTTGTGCACCTTTGATATCTTCTTTCCAAGCTCTAGAAAGTTGGTTTGGAATCATCAAAACACTTGATTCAACATTGTTGACATTACCTTTTCCATTTTTACCCAATGAACTTTGAAAATTCATAACCAATTAAAAAAAATCATATTGGAGTGATTCAAGTATCTAAAAATAGATAAAAAGATTCTATACATAGAAAAAATAAAAAACTAAGTATTTATGAGGCCAATTCATATAGTAAATTCATCCAATAGTCACTATAGAATTGGTTAGGCTCCAAAATCCCTGCAATTGACCATAAATTTGAAAAATCACAATAATTCATATACAACTCCAAATTGAGTGATCTTTGCATCTATGAAAATCTCTTCCTGTATAATTTCCAAGCAGTTTAAACACTCAAATATTAAACATAAAAGATTCTATACAATACATGAATTTCTCAACAGTGGTCAGGAAGGTCACTTACATTCTCCAACTTTGCAAAATACATACCAATATGTACATATATGACCATAACTTGTCATGACCTTACATACTACATCATATTGGATCTAAGGAAATTATCACATAAAGGTGCAGACCTAAAACCATACACATTAATTTGCATAATACTCCAAGCAAATGATCAAAGATAAAAATTCATCTTAATCAATATACAACTTCTCCTTTGCTTTCCCTTCTTGGACAACCTTGCCATGACTTGGACTTAAAATTTTTTGATATTTGGAAAGGAAAGAGATTCAAAGAATCTCAGTAGTTACATCTAAGTATGCATACATTATCATCAACCATTCACAAAATCATCATTAGAAATCAATAAAACAATAATGCCATTTTATTTCATTAAAATTTTGGCATACTAACACTTTGTAAAATTGACATCTAGGGTCAAAAGAATGTTCAAAACAACCAAAAAATAGTGCAATAACATTAGAAATCAATCATTCAAATACATGGCGTCATCACAAAATCATGAAAAACAAAGTATGATTATAGGAGATATAAGTGGGTAATTAACTGCCTTTGGGTTTTCCAAACTTCTTGCATACTTCTTTTGCTCTTCTACCACTTCTTAAGAACCTATAACATCATAAAATGGGGCTAGTAGCCACTGATTACACAACCTCATTCATAAAGTGGCATACTTGAATAAAAAATTCCATTTAACTATCCTTTGATATTTTCTTGTACAACACACTTATCCTAATCTATTTTGGTTTCGAAATTCCAACTCTAGGAATAACCCTAGGTCTGGTCAAAAATTACTAAAAATTTTAGGAACATATTTACTTTATCAAACTTCAAACCACTTGTGCATCCATGTATATCTCGCCTATTCTAACCTTTTCCATGGTTTTATTTTGCCATAGCTCAAATTTCTCTCTCTAGGGTTTCCATGGCTAAACCTTGAAGTGATAGAAGTGAAGAAAATATTCCATGGAATCACTCTCAAACACAAGAATATACAAGATAATAGCCATAGAAACTTACCTTGAACACTTACACATCAACTATGGGTTCTTGCATCTCTCCTTTTCTCTATCATTTTCATGCTCTCTCTCATGTTAAGTAGGTTGGTAACCCAAGAGGGGGGTGAATTGAGTGTTATAAATGTTTTATCTTTTTGAAGCACAATCCAATGTTGTAGAGAAGCACTAAAAATAAGGGCAAATAGAGGACATAATGCTTAAGTAAGGGAGATAAAGGATGAAGAGTAAGACACATATTTGTCTTCGTTCAGCCTAACCACATGACCTACATCTAGTTCCCAAGCAACCTGCTTGAGAATTTTTACTATATTCACAAGTTTGATTGGAGCACTAGTGAAACCACAGTACAACCAAGACTCCTTCCCTGAGTCTGTATCTTTCCCACACCTTCCCTGGTGTGACACAAATTCCCCATAAGGAAATCTTCCTTGAGTAATCCCTCTAGTTCACCTAGAGATTTTTCTCACAAAGAAATACTCTCTCAAAAAGTGGATAAATACATCGAAGCTTATAGAGTGTAGTTAAGAGTGTTTGATTGAGAAATAAATCTATTAATACAATAAAACAGTTGTAGAACATTATTCTCTCTCTCTCTCTCTCTTAACTTCAATGAAGCTCTATTTAATGGTAGAAGTACTTGATTAGCCATTAGACATAATTAACTAGTTGTTGCTCTAAGAAACTAGCTGTTAAACTAGCCATTGCAAGCATTTTACCTAGTTAATCGATTATATTATGAAAGTCTAATCAATTATGGAGTGATTCAAGGCTATTCCAGTAGCGTATCCACAATAATAAATTGAGCTCAATTTGAGTCAATTGATTGAGTTTAATAACAAAAAAGAAAGTAAGTTCATCAATCAATTGAGTCAAGAATAATCGGTTAAAAAGGAATTTAGAAAGTTAGGAAACATAACTGATTATATTAGAGCTTGTAACAAGTTATCAAAAGATGAAAATAAGTTTGAGAAATAAGATAACTGATTATATTTGAGAATATAACATATTATATTTAAAACAGAGAGCTCATACATTCATTGAGAAAAGGTAATTGATTATTTAATGATATAACAAATTATATGGAGCAATATAATCAAATAGAGAGTAAGAGTAATTGATTTTGATGGGAGTACATAAAAAATGGACAAACTCGATAATCAAATATTTTGAGAGGGTAATTAGTTAAGATGCTAAACAAATGCAAGCTTAGAAATATAATTGAATATAAATTGAGATAATAGATTACTATATGAAATGGTGGCTCACAGATTTAGCAAGGCATATGATAATTGATTACTTTTAGAAAGTAATCAATTATATCAGTAAGGAAACACAAAATTGAGAAGAAAACAACTAGTATAATAGGTTATGTGGCTAGAGGTAATCGATTACTTTTGTTCACACTTTGAAAACTCATACGAATGAAGGAATCAGTACTCAATTTGATTTCTGGACTTTAAATCTTCAAGTATATTAAAAGAGATGTTCTAAAATTGTTTGAAAAACCTTTTAAAACCAAACATCCTCAACTACTTACATCCAAACTCAAAGACTAAGAGCTTGAATCTTGATGTTCCAATTTAAGCTTCCAAGTTCTTCTTCTCCAAAACTTTCTTCTTCTTCTTAAAATAACTACACAAGAAATTCAAATTAAATCTAGTAGTTAGTCCAATTTTTCTCAAATAATAAGCATGATATAAATAACATTAAATACCATATCTTACAAACTTTTTGCTTCACTATTTTATATCATCAAAACTAATCATGTTGGTCACCAAACCTAGCATCTCACTCTTCCTCTTGTTGTTTTAGATGTGAATAAGGTGAAGAAGGCTTAACCAAGGCTTAACTCAAAGCTTGGATGAAAGATGTCAAATAAAAGGTAAATCATGGTTAATTTTTTATTAATCATTGTTTGCTTTATTAAAAGCTTTTCAAGTAATTCCCATGGAGTCCTGTCTGAATTTTAAACGCATTTCATCCTCATTTTTTGTCAAAAATTGCTTGAATAATTGTAATGAACCAATATATTCTTTACCGATTAATTACTTTTACACATAATTGTCATTAAATTGGTACAAGATTATCCAAAAATTACTTTTGGACTAACATAATTATCTTGACCCAAAATATATTTGGGTAGGATCCATTTATTATCCCGGATACTGTACTGCTATTTCTAGAGTTCAAATTAACCTTTAATTGATATAAAATTGACTTAATAGCTTTGATTCTCAAATAAAATCATTTTGATCTAATATCCATACAGTATTCCATTGGTTAAGACCATCAAGAGCTTCATTTTGATTATAATTTTATATATTTACAAAAAATGCTCTTAACCCAAGTAAATTTATAATTTTTAAAACTTTTAGGTCATTAGTTGTAATTTTCTCTAAAACTTCTTTACACTACAAATCCCACGTGAATTTTCTTCTTAAAAGTCCAAATTGCAAAATATTTAATTTCTAGGGGTAAAAATATAATATTTTCTTTTCAATTCTAATTTTAAAAAATGACATTTTCTCCCTTTTTGGTCCATTTTTGTGGCTCTCCGTTTTCTGAGATTTTAGACACATTTTTAAATATTCTCAATTTTATCATTCTAAATTTAATCTAGAAAAATTCAAGATATTACACAAGTGGGAGGGTTTGTATAAAATAGGCTTGACATTGGTTAATTTTCCAACTTAATTAAATTTAGTCAAAACTTAACTACTAAGTTTTGTAAAATAATATTTTAAAATTCAATTTCAACATATGCTCAATAGGTGGCACCATGTGTAAGGGAAGGATATCTAAAATACTGCATATTTTTATTGGTCTAGTTATATTCTTTGTTGGTTACATTATACCCGAGCTAGTAAAATTATCTTTTGTAGTATTAATTACTTTATTAGTACTTGATTAAAGTAAGCTTAGATTTGAGTTTACTTTAATATCCTTTCTCCTAAAACATTTGTGGGGTCTACATAACTTTCCTTTTACTTTTTTAGCTTTCATGGGGCTCACTGTACTTTTACTTTTATAGTATAATTTCTACTACATCGTATTATCTAATTTCTTATTAATTAACTTTGTTAAGCCCAATTCAATATTCCATTGGATTCAGTAAGTCTTAAGTTTTACTGTGAGATAAATTTTAATATTTACAAAATTGCCTTGAGCTGGGTCAAAAAACGCAAATATTTATTCTTTCGATACTTTATTGTAATTTTTCTAAGGGACTAAAAAATAATTCTTTTTCCCAAGACAAAAATGTAATTTTTGAATTTTATCTCTTTGACTCAGTAAATGGCCTCCTTACCCTTTTTCATTTCTATTGTTGTACATCGGATTTTATCATATCCCTTTACATCTTATACAATATTGCATAACCTTTAATTTTGGAATTAATTCCTGCAGAGGACCTTATTTGCAATTTATTCCAACTAAAGACTGAATATAATTCCTTCTAAGGACCATATGGGAAATTAATTCCAATTAAGAACCAAGCATATGAAATTACCATTTTACCCCTCATAGTATTCACAAAATATTTCACATGTGCTATCTTTTTCATTTATGCTTTTGATACATCCCTATTGCGAATATCGTAGTTGTACTTTGGACATAGCCCTGAAAATTAGAATGTTACATATCAAGTATCCCAAGTGTTTCCATTTGGTTCCTTGGAGTTACATGATATGGTGACTGATATAAAGTGTAAGCTGACAGGGCACAGAGTCAAACATTACTATGATTGAGTTCCTCACCATGAAATGAGGAGTTTAATCTCCATGATCCTCCATGATTAGGTTGTTTCTTTCCTTCTCTTAACCTTTACTTGCATTTGTCCTTTTTTTTATTGGACATACTGGACTGGCTGGCTGGACTAGATTACTGGATTTTTGGTTTGTCTTGATTGATTCATTCTTAATTATTATTGCATTGAGAACAATGCATTTTTTAGGTGTGGGGGAATGATTTTACATTTTAGTTGTTTTTCACAAAATTTTTTTCAAAAAATTCATAAAAATTGTGTTTTTGGATGGTAGAAATACATACTTTTGTTAGTTTTTGCTTAAATGTCTTGACTTGTTTTAGCATTTTAATGTGTTTCATACCTTCCAAGTTAAGTGGCAAGTGTCTTAATTTAGGTTTTCTAGGTGAAAAAGTCACATTTACCTTTGGTAAGGATTTGAGCCTATTGTTCATTTCGTGTGTGTACCTTTCTATTTGAGTTCCAATCTAGAACTTGGCCTTGCTTCTTTCTTGAGACTACATTTATGTATTATGTGTTGAATTGATATGATTGAGGGATTCTCTTCATGCAACCTAGCCATAGCCAAATAGCTAATCCTTTGTTTAGCCCCTTTGAGCCATGGTTATTTTTTTTCACCCCTTTAGTCATTTGTCATGCATTTTTTTTTCATTTCTTATCCTATCCTTCCATGGTAATTGAGCTCTCTAGTTATTAATGAACATATATCATATATAGAATGGATGATTGCATGTTACTTATTCACCTTGCATGGCCATTAGTTTGTTTATCTCATTGTCTTTGTTATTGCATTCTTGGTAGTAAAAAAATTGAAAAAGTTGAGGAAAAGAAAAGAAAGAGGTGAGTAAAAGTTTGGATAGAGTTAAAAAAAAAGAGAAAAAAAAAGAAAAAAAATGCACCCAACTGAAAAAAAATAAAATGAAAAAAATAAAAAAAATGAGAAAAGCAAAAGAAGGATTGTGTTGTTTCATTTGCATCATTGTTTTGGAATAATGCCTAGGTATATCATGTGTCATTACATTCTATTTTCATGCTGTCTTAATGACTAGAGTCACTTGATTACCATATGTTTGCTTTGTTTATCCATTCCTTTTCATACATGATCCCTTCCTTTTCTAACCTAGCCAACCCTAATAAAGTCATCTTGATCATTGTGTGCACTTAACCCTTAAGTAGTGGAGAGACTGGAAGGTTACCAAGCCTATGGAAAGGTACCAAATAAAAAAGAATTTGAGAGTAAAACATCCTACCCTAGATACTTGAGTGAGAGTGCTTCACTTATATACATATTCATCTTTCTTGTGAGGACCACTAGCTTGGAAAGCCTTGACAGATTTTCTTGCCATGGTACTTGGAGTGTATGATTTATGTTAACTTGTTTTGCATGGGTGGATGTTATAACATTGACTAGCACTTGTATGTTTATTCCACTAATCCATATTTCCTTTGTTTTTCTTTAGTTTTCATAGGTTTTTCCTTGAATTTTTGATTGATTTTTCTTGGAGTGCAAAAGCTAGGTGTGGGAAAATTGATGTGACCACATTTTACTGTGTTTTTATCCCCTCAATCTAGCATTTTTATCACATTAATTTGACTATTTGGTGCTTTAATGCATTTTCATGTTTTAGCCAGCTTTGTGTGCTTTGTAAAAAATATGTCAAATCCTTGGTTTTAAGCTTAATTTATAACATTTTATTATATTTCATGGATTTAGTTATTAATTCTTTCTATTGGTGCATTTTTCACATTTATTAGCTAATTAAGTGCTTGCTTTGGCTTTTTCAGGTGATTAATTTAGGGTTTTTTATGTGATTTTGGATGAGATTTTTTTGGGGAGTTTTTATTCCATCATCCATTTAATGTCATTAATCATTCCATGTGATTAGATTTTAATCCATGTTGAACCCATTTCCATATACTATTCACTTATTTTTTACTTTCCCAAAGTACCCCTAGTTATAATCCCACTTGAAATTACTTTTAATTATCCTTGATGATTCTTGAATTAATCACCTAGTCATCATCTAGAAAACTTAATTAGGATTAAATTGAGTTACCAAACATGACCATAAGGATTAAGGTTTCCCTTTTAGAGCTGGTCAAAGTTTAGTCAATGAAATGCATTTTAGTCAACTCTCCTTGGGAGCCTATTTTCAAACTATGTTTCTAGGAGTTTTTTCTTGCTTTCTTTTGTTACATTTTGAGAGTGTTTTCCCCTTTATTTTAATGATATTTTCATGATATTTGAGTCCTCTTAACTAGAGAAATTGAATTAATTACATTTTACTATAGTTTTATACACATAGGATACATTGTATTATTCTATGACCTAAGTCTTTTAATGTGTTACATTTTTATGTGTAGGTCAATGTGCCAAGGGAAGAAGACATGCAAGACATTTCATTAAAAGAGGAAGGAAATTTTTGAGAGTATTGGAAGAATATTTTAATTGCATTGGATTTTTCTGAAATCCTAAGCCATCAAGCTAAAAATTAATGGCTAGGATTGCATCTAACACTTTTACCCTTACTTCCAATTAGTAAAATGGATTGAGAGACTTTCTTTTCAGAGCTGGATAGAGGGGAAGTCATACTGAAGAAGCTAATACATTTTCTCTCCACTGTTCTTGCTTCCAACCTCAACTAAGCGCATTTTTCTTCAATTTTTCCTAGAATTTCTTCAATCTGTCACCAAATTCTTCCATTCCTCCGTAAATTTGACCTTTCCATTTCATTTAATCCCTTCCATTTCATCTTTCATCTACTCATTCAGATCTAGACATGAGAAAAACCTAAGAAAAGGGGTGGAAATCTTCTAAACTTAGTAAAGAGTGAATTGCTTCAAAAATCAAGTACTGATTCATATATTTTCTCTTCTCTATGGTAATGGCTGACTTGGAGACCTTTCTTCTTGTGTTTTGCATGACTTCCATGGCTAAGGAGTAAACTTGAGTGGCTGGTTCAATGAGGACGAAAGAAAGAGATGTTGAAGACTCAAAAGCTTTATGAATCCAAGGGAGAATAACTCTCTATTTTACTTTCTTTTAATTGCTTCATTTTTAGCTTGATTAGTTGACTTGTAGGGTTGGTTAATAGGTTGATTATGAGCATCTTGCTCTATGATTACATTGATTATGTATTGTATTTGTTGGACCTCTCATAAGAGAGCAAATGGTGATTCTTTGAATTGATGAAATTGTTAATGGCAATTAATAGTTGATTTTATGTTTTTGACGTTGTCATACATTTCTTGATTTAACTTGGTAGACACAATTGAATTCATGCTTGGAAGGAAAATTTGAGATGTTTAAGATGATGTTTAACTCAAAAATTGGTTGAATTTGGGTTGAATAGATTGTTGTTTGCCTATGGAAATTTATGACAATTCAGAGTACACATGATAGTTAGAGTTGGAATTATGCCAACAAGGTGTTTGATAAAATGCTTGGGTAATAATTTTACATCAATTAAAGTTTAATCAAGTGCCAATTAAAGGTTAATTACTAGAATTAAGATGTGTTAAACTCTTGCTATCTCTTGAGTGATTATCCTAGGAAAATACACATGTTTTATGATACAGCTCTTTCCTAAATCCAAATTGAACCAAGCCACTTTTTGATCCATTTTAACCAACAATTTTCTTACAAATTCTCTTTGTTCTTTTCTTGAGTTTGCCTTGTTCTTCCATAACTTGTTTTAATTTTCTTCTTTTAAAAAGTTTTCAAAAAAAAATTAAATTCCCTAAATTTGCATCGCGTTTAGTGTAGAATTCAATGCATTTCTAGTTAAGCACTCATTTAAACTTTCTTAATCGTATTCATTTGTCCCTCCTTTATGAACACAACCTAGGTCGGACCACTATCCTATAGTAATTCCACTTAGTTATTAAATTAATACCCTCACAACATGGGCTTTCAGTGTCGTGCCTAGGCTTTGGGACCCTAGCGCCAAACTCTGCTGTCAAATGATAGTAAAGTTGGTTTTCTTTTCAAACTTTGGACACACATGACTCTTGAACTGGACCTCTGATTGACCTGATTCTAACACCTATGAGCCACTCCCTACCTCCTATATCCATAGACACCGACCTTGTCTCAAAATTTCTCTGTATGGAAATTTAGACACTTATGAATGAAATGGTCACTTCAAGCTAAAACTTGACTTTTACCATTCCCAAACTCTAATCTCCAATCCTTCAACCATCAAACAAGTTCCCACAAGTCATGATTGTCATGGAGACACTTTCTAAAGGGGTCTTACCTCAAGGAAACCATTCCCCTCAAGATTTGATCACCTTGAACTCTAGAATTAACTAATGAGTTAGGTACCTATTTTCTTGAAGAGAAAAACAATTATCAACACCAAACATAAATTGCTCTAACTTATCAACATACACATGAGCAATCCAATGCATGGCCACAAACATGCAAAAACACACTCCTTGATATTTACCACAATCACGTCTTGAACATCTCAAGGACAACCAATGGCATAAACCACCCATGCAAGACACTGACATCCTTCCAAAAACACATCACACTTATCCTTTCACATTAAAGACTCAACGAGTCTTGGGATCCTAAGTCATACTAAACATGCATGAAAGGCAAGAACTCAGGATCAAACCCAAAGGATTCACAAAGCATAGTACACATGGCTCCAAATCGTGATTGATTGCATGACTTCCTTAAGAAAGTATTCACTTTAACTCTAATTTTTCACTTTGCTTTCCTTTTGCATTTTCTTGTACAACACACATGCCTTAACCTATTTTGGACCCAAGGAATCCATTTTTAGAGTCAAGAACTTGAAATTCCTTCCCTATTTGAAACCCTAAATAGGAAGAAATTTTCCATAAATTGTAGCAAAATAATTACTCCATGAATATAACAATAACTTGTATATTCTTGCATCTTAGGACATTTGCAACTCTTTACATGGTTTGATTTTTCCATGGTTTCACTTTGTCTCTCTACTCTCTCTCTAGGCAAAAATTTTTAGAGCATAAATGGAGAGAAATACTCCATGAAAATCTCACTAAACACTTGGAGATACTAGAAGATGATCATAGGAACTTACCTAGGTGTTTTTGTCACTTAACTTTGCTTCTTACTCTTGCTTCTTTGCTTCAAGTTTTTCATGCTCTTCCTCTCACTCCCTCTGCTATTTTTAGACATAAATGAGGTTTAGAAGATGAATAAACCAAGCCTTAACCCAACACTTAAGGAAAGATATCAAATAGAATTTAATCATGATTAATTTTTTAACTAATCCTTGGTTACTTTTCATTAAAGCCTTTGCATATTTCCCTTGGTGTCTTGGTCCATTTCAGACGTGTTTCTACTTCATTTTTGGCCAAAAAGTTGCTTCAATAATTTTTTTGGACTAATATACCCTTTACCGATTAAATTTACCTATACCAATTAAATATTTTTGCCAAAATTGTCATTATATTGGTATAGGATTATCCGAAAATTACTTTTAGATTAAAATAATTATCTTGATCCAAATTACATTTTGGTAAGGTCTGTTAACTGTCCTTGACCTAGTACTGCATTTTTCTACAGTCTAAAATAACTTTCAGCGGGTAAAAACTTAATAATAAAACTTAAATACCCAATAAATATTATTTTGATCTCATTAAATTCTATAATATACACCATTGGACTAGAATTATTGAGAGTTTCATTTTAACTATAATTTTTCATATTTCCAGAAATACTCTTAACCTAGGAAAAATTTATAATTTTTAAAACTTTCAGATTATTAGGTGTAATTTTCTCCAAACTTCTTTCTCTTTTCCTCCTTCACGTTGAACTCACTTTTAGGAACTAAAATGTAAAGACTTTTTTTAGGGCCAAAATACAATTTTCTCACTTTTCTATTTAACCTAGTAAAACGACATCTTTGCCCCTCTTTATGCTTAATGGTGCTCTTCATTTTTTCCAGTTATTTATACATTTTATGATATCAACATTTTTTCTTGGGGCCTAAATGTAATTTTCACATTTATTCCCTAACTTGGAAAATGACATTTTTACTCAAAGCAGGTCAAAAATTTAATTAGTAATTCTTTTGGGCACTTTCTTGTAATTTCACCCAAACAATAATTTTTTATTATTTCTTTTTTCACTATTCCCATTAACTTTCAAATTGGTCTAATTTTTTTTCTAGATCTCTTGGGGATACAATACTTATACCGTTGCGCTCAGTTCAAGACGAGCCTCCATTCAAGTGGTATAGTACACACATTCCAAGGTAAGTTCTAGAATTAATTCTTGCTTAGAATCTTATGGAAAAATTAATTCTAATTAAGGGCCAAACATAACTTCTTCTAAAAACTAAATGAGAAATTAATTCCTTCTAAAGCCTAAGTATATAATATTTTCATCTCACTTCATTTCTTATTTTTTATTCATTCTATAACATCCTATAAAGATAGGGATATTACAATATGCATTGTTAGGTAATCAAAGGATTGCACGAGGTAAGGCTAATCTTAGTTATGACCCTTGTGTAGTCAAACAAAGGAATAAGAAGAAAAACCAAAATCTGTACATGAGGCATTTTGTTCGTGTTGAAGGATATGAGAAGAAATATGACTCCTTGAAAACTATTGTGGCTCATACTCGATCTAAAACATGTGAAACAAAAATATTTTTTACATTGCTTTCTTCCTGCATCTCAATCAAGAAATCCCTTTATCACCTGCCACTTCTATAACAAGAAGAGACATATTTCTAGTACATATTCTTTAAGGAAAAATGGACTTGACAGGAAGGTATAATGGGTTCCCAAAGATACATCTGCACCTAAGGAGAATGCTACTAATAGAAAATGACCCAAACAGATTTAGGTACCTAAGAAGAAAGACTAAATTCTATTTTGAAAGTATGTTTTAGAGTTGGCAAGAACAACAAATGATACATGGGCAGTGCATGCTTAAGACATATGACTGGTGATAAGAAGCTCATCATCCTCAGAGATAAGAAAGGAGGAAAAGTAACCTTTGGAGTGACCAATATGGCAAAGTGGTTAGCATTGGTATCGTGGTCAAGAATTCATAAACATCTATAGAAGATATGTTGTTTATGATTGGTCTCAACCACTACTTGCTGAGTATGAGTCAAACAAGTGACAAAGGAAATTTGGTGTTGTTTGACTCAAAGTTCTACTTGGTTATCAGAAAAAGTGATCACAAGATTATCCTTAAAGCTCAAAGGGATGGTAACTGATATACTATTGATTTAGATTAACTCCCTAATCTAGATTCCATATGCTTAATCAGTAAAGACAATAAGAGTTGGTTATGGCATAGAAGACTAGCATATGTTAATATGAGCCAACTAAATAAGCCAATTAAAAATGAGTTAGTTACTGGTTTGCCTAAGATTTCTTTTGAAAAGGATAGAGAATGTGATACTTGTCTTAAAGGGAAGCAAACTAAATCTTCCTTCAAATCTAAAAATGTCATCTCTATATCTAGACCACTCCAGTTGCTACTTATGAATTTGATAGGTCCATCTAGAGTAAAAAGCATTGGTGGAAATCTATGTGTTAGTAATTGTGGATGACTATTCTCAATTTACTTGGACTTTCTCCTCCATAGATGAGACATTTGATGCATTTGTAACATTAGCTAAGAAAGTGCAAAATAAGAAGGGTATTTCTATTGTGTCTATCAGGTTGATCATGGAGGAGAATTCAAAAACTCAAGCTTCTTCAAGTACTATGAAGAGTATGGAACTGATCACAATTTCTCAGCTCCAAGTACACCTCAACAAAATGAAGTGGTTGAGAGGAAGAATAGAACCTTGGGAGAAATGGCAAGAGCAATACTGAATGAGAAAAAGCTTCCTTAATACTTCTGGGCTGATGGAGTGAACATAGCTAGCTTCATCATCAATAGAACATACATCAGGCTAATCTTGGGGAAGACACCTTATGAGTTCTACAAAGGAAGAAAGTCAAATCTCTTGCACCAACATGTATTTGGATGCAAGTGCTTCATTCACAACAATTGAAAAGAAAATTTGGGTAAGTTTGACTCCAAATTAGATGAAGGTTTATTTTTTGACTATTCCAGTAGGAGTAAAGTATATAAAGTATTTAATAAGAAATTTAAGACAATAGAAGAATATGTGCATGTAGTGTTTATTGAAAATGAAACTCATTCTAAACCTGACTAAGATGAGAATGAATTAATTTCTAGTTTCAAAAAGATGAGCCTTATTAAGGAATATAAAATTGAACCTCCAAAAATATCAAAATCTAATGTTGTAGAGGAAGATATTCAGGAGAAAGATTATGATTTTGAAAATAATGAAATAATTTCTTAAGAACTACCTACAGCTTAGAGATATCAAAGGAGTCATCTTGTTGATCAAGTGATTGTGGATGTTCAAGAGAATGTTAAAACAAGAAGATAACTTAGGGATCAAATAAATAATTGTGCATTTATTTCCCAAATTGATCCTAAGTGTATTAAAAAAGTATTTAAAGATAAGTACTGGATAATAGCTATGTAAGAAGAACTAAATCAGTTTGAGAAGAATCAAGTTTGAGACTTAGTGCCTAAGCCCAATGATCATCCAATTATTGGAACCAAATGGGTGTTTAGAAACAAACTTGATGAATTTGGAATAATAATTAGACATAAAGCCAGGCTGGTGGCTAAAGGATATAATAAAAAAGAAGGTATAGATTATAAGGAAGCTTTTGTTCTAGTTGCAAGATTGGAAGCAACAAGAATTCTCTTAGCCTATGCTTGTATAAAAGACATTAAGCTATATCAAATGGATGTAAAAAGTACTTTTCTGAATAATTATATCATGGAAGAAGTTTATGTTGTTCAACCTTTAGGTTTTGAAAACTCAACTAAACCCAATCATGTATATAAATTGAAAAAATCCCTTTATGAATTAAAACAAGCACCTAGAATATGGTATAAAAAATTAAGTAACTTCATAGTTGAAAAAGGGTTCAATAGAGGCAAAGTTGATACAATTCTTTTTACTAAAACAAAAAATAAAGATTTACTTATTGTTCAAATTTATGTTGATGATATTATATTTGGTGCTACTAATGAATCTTTGTGCCAGGATTTTTCTAAGTTAATGCTAAGTGAATTTGAGATGTCAATGATGGAGAACTCAACTTTTTCCTTGGATTGCAAATCAAATAATGTGATGATGGCATCTTCCTGAATCAATCAAAATACCTAAAAGAGTTGCTAAAGAAATTTAGGATGGAGAATCCTAAATCAATGGAAACTCCAATAGTCACTGTTACAAAGTTTGATATGGATGAAGGAGGAAAACCATTTGACATAACTCAATACAAAAGAATGATTGGCTCCCTACTGTATATAATGGCTAGTAGATCTGACATCATGTTCAGTGTCTGTATGTGTGAAAGGTTCCAATCTTGTCTCAAGGAGTCCATGTAACTGCAAATAAAATATTCAGATATCTACTTGGAATATCATAGATGGGACTCTAGTATCTAAAGGGTAATGGAAAAGAGCTTGATGGTTATACTAATGCTGACTTTGCTGGATCTAGGACCAATAGAAAAAGCACAAGTGGTACATGCCAATTTCTCGGGGGATCTCTAGTATGATGGTTTAGCAAGAAGTAGAATAGTGTGGCACTCTCCACAACAAAAGTTGAATACATAGCCTCTTGAAGCTGTTGTGTTCAAATCGTTTGGATGAAGCAGCAACTAAAAGATCTTGAAATTGAGAAGAAAGAATTACCTATCAAATGTGATAATCTCAGTGCCATCAATATCATAGAATCCGGTGATGCATTCAAGGACGAAGCATATTGAAGTTAGACACATTTCATAAGGGATCATATTCTAAAAAGAGACATTATATTGGAATTTGTCCCTACAGAAGGTCAGCTTGTAGACATCTTGACCAAACCACTTCCAGAGGATAGATATAGTAAAATCAAAAGAGAATTGGGAATGATAAATCCCAATAAGATGTAAGCAAGTATCTATCTTAATCTGTTTATTTTTTGAAGTTAATCTGCTAAGTCATACACTAACTTAAACATTAGAGTATGTTTAACATGTGATACAAGTACTCCTCATGAGCTTATGTGATAAGAAACCAATATAATGGAGTATCTCATACTTACTCAAACAATATCTACTGAAGAAATATGGAAATTCAAATGTTCAGCGTCTGTTTATAAGTTCTATCCTATAAAATTTGCATTTTAACTGCCAATAGATGAATTTCCATGTTATATCTAGCTTATTGAGTAACTTCTCTTGTTCAAAATTTGAATTTTAGCCTTTAACAGTTGAATTTTATTACCTTACATGCTAAGTATGTGTTTCAGCTTGCTTGAAATTTATCGGTTAATTTCTTAAAATTTGAGTTATAACTGTTGATATATGTATGTGCTATGTTTGCATGTATGCAGCATTTGAAGTTTGATAGTTCAATATTCACATTTCAGACACTTCTTCACAAGGTCATGAAATTCAAAGTTTGAATCCCAACATTCATCTGTTGAACATCATATGTTTGAATGCTCTTTGTTAAGACTTCAAAAGTTGATCTTTGTGGACACAAAGTTTGTCTGTTAAAGCTTCTGTCTATGTTTGAGCCTTTGACAGTCATGTTTCAAGACTAAAATATGAATGATTGAGGTATTCTTTGAAAAGTGAGTCTTTGATAGACAAACTTCAAGGTTGAAAATTTATCTCTCAAGACAATTTCTTTATGCTATGTGGACAATGTAATTGACCGAAATTTCAATTTTGACCACTAAAATTTGTCTATCAAATGGTTACATAAAAAAATTCAAAGGGACATACTTTGAACGGACACAAGTCTATTCATATTTTGTAATACCTTACTTTTATCTATATTTACCCATATATTATAGCATGTATAATGTCTAAATAGCTCGTATTTGGAGCTTGAATCATTAACAGAACCAAAATATTTAAAATAAAAAAAACATGGTGCTATTCATTTGGTTCTCAAGTTTTCTAGATGAATTTTGAAAAAATCATAACTAAATTCAAAAAAATCATATCAAGGTGATTCAAGTCTTTAAATGAAGCTAGAAACATGCTCTACAAGAAAGAAATATGAAACTTTCCTTTAACTAGACCAATTCATACAATTTATTACTCAAACTCACACTCTACAAATGGTCAAAATAACTAGTCCCAGGTTTTCTGGCCTAATTTCAAAAATTCATTTCTAATTATCTCCTAAGCTAATTCATGTTTTCTTTACATTATTAGAAATCTCTACATGTCTACTTTATAATATATTTTTCTTGTACATTTTTTCAACTTGTACAGTGCTAGGCTACGGATTGCCTGAGGAATTAGGCTGCTAAAATTCTGCCTTACGGCCATCAAAATAACCCCTAGAGGAAGAAGGTTGAAAAGAAGACCTCTTGGGTGTTTGCTTCTCAACACAGATGGCTAGGCGAATTATATCATCCAAAGTCCAATACTGCTGAAGTTGGACTAGATGACTGATGTCAGCGTTTAACCCTGCAAGATAATGAGCTATCGTCTGCTTCTGCTCCTCCTTCACTTGTATGTCACACTTCATCATAAGTTTTTCTAACTCTCTAGTGTATTCTTCTACCGACAAGGACCTCTGTCGAAGATTCTGCAATTGGATAAAATATTCCTGGTGGAAATGTTCTAGTAGGTACTTCCTGGTGAGCTGTCATCTCATTTTCTCCCAGGTCTCAATCTTGCGCTTTCCCTCATGTACTGGCTTTCATTTGAGGTTTTCCCACCATATGGAAGCATGCTTCTTGAGTTTAAGGGTGACAATCTTGACTTTCTGTCCGTCTGGAATCTCCTTATATTTAAATACTTGCTTAACAGTTTGAAGCCAATCTACAAACTCGTCTGGCTGGAGTCTTCCCTCAAATTCAGGAATATTTACTTTAATGTCACTAGGGTGGAATGGTTGTTGTTGAGGATGGCGGTAGTTGTTAGTGGATGACAAGTTGCTGCTACCCGAATCACCTTCTTGGTTTCCTCTACGAGTTTCTAGCAAAGCTCGCTATATTTCTACGGTAGCCTCCAATTCTCGTATTCATCGTTTCATCTCGTCCATCGCAATGTCCTGTACATTCCTGCGTCTTGGAGGCATTTTTTTTTGGCCATTTCTGCAAGGTTCGGACTTAGGCAAAAACAATTAAAAGGTATAGGGGTGAAAAGGTAATTTTATGGGGTATAGGGGTGGAAAAGAAATTTTGAGAAAGTTTGAGGTAGAACTGCAATTTTGGAAAAATATGGGGCCAAATTGCAATTTTGAAAAGTTTAGAGGCAAAATTGAAAATTTAGGAAGTTAAGGGGTCAAATGTAATTTCTGATAGTTTAGGGGCTAAAATGTAAATATGAAAAGTATAGGGGAAAATTATAAATATGGAAGAGTTTAGGGGTCACACTGTAAATATGAGAAGTTTGGCTGACTGGGTAGGGTGACGTGGTTGAATTGACACGTGGCAGACGCTGGGAGGCTAATCTGTCACTGACTGGACAGGTCAAGATGACATGGTAGATGACGCCATCGTCTTCAACCTCCAACGGGTGCATGGACAGCGCGCGCAGCTTGTTGTTGGTGTGTGGGATTCCGGCAGTGGTGTGTGGAGGCGCGTGGAGTGTTAGACGGCGGCAAAACTCTTCAGTCTGAGGTTTTTCGGCCTTTCGAGTTTGATGGTGATGTCCGTTTGTCTGAAAAGTGATCGAAAATGGATTTCGACAGCGGCGAAGGTGGTTGCTATTCACTTTTTGGTCACTCCCTGACAGCTTTCTCATTCTACTCATCTCCAGAACACTCTCTAACATCGCTCTGATACCAAAATGGCATGGAAGTACACTCAAATGAAAGGAAATGCTTTATTTCTCCAAATGCTTTCCTCCAACACAATCCAAGAGCCCTATTTATACTAAGTTAGAGGGCTATGTCATTAACTTGAGAAATTAAAGACAAATGAGAGGTTACGGGAGTTATAGGAGCTCATTACTCTTGCAGGTTACAAAGGCTGATTGAAAAAAGGGGTTATGGAGAGTTATGGAAAATATTGTTTCATTATGGTGTGTTATGGGATTTTTTCCTTTTCATCAAGTCTTTGAAAATAGCTAAAATGATTTTCTACATGGAAAAAATATGAAAAAGAGAATTTTCTAAACCCATTTATACAATTTATTTCTCAAAGATTTACTGTATATTTGATTATTTTGAAACTTCCCAGGTTTTGACCTTATCTTTAAAAATTCATATCTCCGGATATTCTAACGCAAATCTTGCATTCTCTATGTTGTTGGAAAGTCCTGTATGTCTACTTTCTAGATATATTTCTCTTGTATATTTATTCTATTGAAACAAGGTAGGGAATTAACTTAAACTAATAAGGGTTAGAGCTCAACTTTAACTGGAACAGTTTTAATAAAATTTACAAATCTTTCATTATATAGCCCAAATTACTACCAAATTAGTGGCATCTTAAACTTAAGACATAGAGCTTTCATAATGAAAACACTGAATTTTCATAGCTCTACAAAATTTTATATTGCCTTTTGAAATACCCAATACCTATAGTGGAAGTTCCAGTTTTTCTCATATTTTCCTGTTTTGAACCCTAAATTAAAAAATTCATAACAATTTGCATCCACATCTAAATGAAGTGCTCCTTGAACCATTTCAAAGGTCCACTTGTTTATTGTAAGAGCATATATAGCACATATACAAAATACCCTATTTTAAATAGAGTACCTTTGTTCTAACTTCAGTTGATCATCTTGGACAGAATCATATCATAATTCATAAAAGTAAACTTCATAAACTTTAAACTTCATCATGCATTGCTTCAAATCAATACATAATCTCATGCAAAGATCATAAAATCAAAAACATACTAAGTTACTGATTCATAACATAGTACATGATTTTATACCATTTGCCAAAAAAATGCATCCAAATTGGCTCAATTTATTCCATAATTGTGCTCCTCCTTTATCCACTTAGCTTGGCCTTGACTTTTGCACATTTTGGCCCTATCAAGGTTTGTCATTTGGAAAGGAATGAGATTCAAAGAATCTCAGTAGTCATATCCATTCATGCATACCTGTTATCATGGCATTTCATAAAATCATCATTGGAAATCATATAATCATAATGGGCCATACAATTTCATTAAAATTTTGGCATTGCAACACTTTAAAAATTGGACATCCAAGGGTCATAAAACCCATCATACAACCAGCCAACAATACATTTACATCACAAAGCATTCAAACAAATGCATGACATCAACAAAGAGATATGAAAATCAAGTTTGACAACATCATAAGTGGGAAAATAACTACCTTCTTGACTTCTTTTGATTTCCTTTCTTTGTACACTCTTCCTTTGATCTTCAAACATTTTATTAAACCTTAATATAACACAATTTAAGTAATTAGCCACTAATTTGATGACCCTCTTCACAAATTGCACATACTTGGACTAAAAATTCTATTTTGCTTTCCTTAAGATATTTCTTATACAACACACTTGACTTAACCTATTTTGGACCCAAGGAATCCATTTTTGGAGTCAAAATCATGAAATTCCATTCCTATCATGAACCCTAATCCGGCCAAAATTCAACAAAATTGTAGAAAAATCACAACTCAACAAACTTGCAATCTAATGGTATTTTCTTGCATTTTGAAGCATATACAACACTTTTCATGGATTACTTTCTTCATGGCTTCATTTTCTCTCTCTATTCTCTCTCTAGGCAAAAATTTTCAGAGCAAAAATAGAGAGAAATACTCCATGAAATACTACAATACTTAAGTAGATGCAACATAGTCACCAAAAGAACTTACCTTGAGAATTTGGGATCAAACTTGTGATTTTTCCTTCTCCCTTTTGCTTTCTCTCTTTCACACCTTCTTTCCCCTTTTCTCACCTCTGGTTGTGCGTGTTTGGGATTGAAGAAGATGTATTGAAAGCTTAACCAAGGTGATTAAGTGTTAATTAGTCATCAAGTAACTTTAGTTAATTAAATCTTTGACTTGGGTTGCTTTTTGTCTAATAAAGCTTTTAACTAATTCCATTGAGGTCCTACAGCTACTACAGCACTCCACTTATCCCATTCTTCACCAAAAATTGCTTTAATAACTTTTATAGATCAAAATACTTTTTACCGATTGAGTTCACCTGTACCGATTAACTATTTTTGCCAAATTTATCATTAAATTGATACAGGATTATTTAATAATTACTTTCAGTACAAATCATTATCTTGACCCAAAATATATTTTAACAAGGTCTAATCACTGTCCTTGAATCAGTACCATTTTTTTATGCAGTACGAAAGAACATTTATCGGGTAAAATATTAATATTAAATTTTAATTACCCAATAAATATTATTTTAATCTTAATAAATTCCTTACTACATTCCATTAGGCTAGGCTCATCAAGAGCTTCATTTTGACCATAATTTTTCATATTTACAAAAGAACCTTAACTCGAGGTAAATCTATAATTTTTAAAACCTTCAGATCATTAGATATAATTTTCTCCAACTTTCTTTCTCTTTTCCACCATTACGTTGAACTCACTCTTAAGGGACTAAATGCAAGCATTTTTTTATTTTGTGGCCAAAATACAATTTTCTCATTTTTCTTTTTAATCTAGAAAAATGACATATTTGCCATTTTCATATTTAACGGTCTCTCTCCATTTTTCAAAGTTATTTATGCATTTTACAACATCAACATATTTTTCTTGAGGTTTAAATGTAATTTTCACATTTTACTTCTAATTAGGGAAATGACCGTATTGCTCCTAAGCTGGGCCAAAAATGTAATTATCCATTTTTTAGGCACTTTCTTGTAATTTCACTGAAAGACTAATATTTTATTATTTCTTTTTGCACTATTTATATTAACTTTTAAATTGGTTTATCTCTTAACCTAGACCTCCCGACTACGCAATACTTATACTATTGCACTTTTCTTAGGACGGGCTTCCATTTAAGTGGTATATAGCATATTTTCCGGGGTAAGTTCTGAAATTAATTTCTGCGAATGACCTTATGAAAAATTAATTCCAATTAAGGATAAAACATAATTTATTTTAAAAATTATATGAGTAATTAATTTCTTATAAAGCCCAAGTATATAACATTTTTGTCTCGCTTCATTTCCCATCTTTTCATACATTTTATTGCATCCCGTAAATATAAGGATATTGCAGTTTTTCACATGTTGTCTTTGTTGAATCAAATATTTTGATGATTCCAAACAACCAAAACTTGAAAGGAGAATATCAAAGGAATGTGAGATGATCAAGTGATGAAATCCATTGAAGAAAATGTAAAGACTTAGTTTTAGGATTTCTCCATCTGTAATATGGGTAAAAAGCTTTGATTTTTACTTCTTTAAGTTACCACAACGTTTAAATATATTATTTGAAAGTTATCAAATGTTAGCTTGCATTAAAATTGAGACATATTGGCTAACAGACAAATTTTTCTATTGACTCATACCTATTTTATGCAAAATTCAAACTTTACTTAGTGAAATTCGAAGTTATAGAGGTTTTACCTTTGATAGATGAATTTCAGTTGTGGAATTCGAATTTCAGACTAGGCATTGTTAATGAATGTGTGCAAAATTCGTCTAAAACTTAGTCAAAGTTAGAATGTTAGTGAAGTTCAAAAAGAGCTTAAAGTCACCCTCTCTGACAGACGAACTTTAGACTTCAAAGTGCGAAATTTAAATTTGGAACTTGTGAGTCTCATTAGAGTATACATTTGACAGACAAACTTTGTAGTTCAAAATTCAAATTTTACTGAGAAAAACTTTTATGCCATGTTGAACAAGCCATTGATAGATGAATTTCAGCTTCTGAAATTTAAATTTTGAGTGACAACTGTTCAAACTCAACAGATGCATTTTCAATATAAAAATTCATATGTTCTAACATGGGATAATTTTGAAAAACTCAAAATTCAAATGTCACCCCTTGAACAGATGAATGTTGAAGTTCAACGTTAAAATTCTTAACCTTTTGTCTCTGCAAAATTCATTTGTTATACCCCAAAATTTGAATTTTGGCATGTCAGACGCATTAAATAAGATTGATAAATGGCTATTTCTGTAGAGTAACCATTGGTTAAAGTTTCTAATAGCTAGATCTTGTGTCTAACGACTAGTTAAGCCACCAATCTATAAAAAGAATTTCATTTGAAGTTGTAGGTGACAAATTTAAGTCTGTATTATTGAAACTCTGTTGAATTTATTAGGCAAGGCTTTTTTACCCTTATACTGCATTTATTGTACTTCAACTTTCATATCCACTTTACTCTAGAGAGTATTTATTCTATCTAAAAATATTTTCTTCATCTGGTAGAAGGATTCTTTATGAGGGGATTCACAAAGGGAATTGGTAAACACTTGTAAGAGTATTAAGTGTAGAATTTAAGTGTTCTAAGAATAGAGCACGAGTCTGTACTGAGGCATTGTAAAGAGCCCATTGAATTCATGTTGATAATGGAAATATGAAGTGGTGGCTTTGGAACTGGACGTAGGTCAAGTGGATCAGATCAAACCAGAATACGTTTCTGAGTTCTTTCTTCCTTTACCTTGTAATTACTTTCATTTTCACTGCACTTTATTTTTCTACAAACTTTTTGCTTTCACTGTAAACTTACATTTTTGCAGAAAAATTTTCAACTTCCCATTTCACCCCCTTGGGGAAGCCAGCTATTCTAACAAGTGGTATCAGAGCTTGAACTCTCAGCTGTAGGATTTCACTATCCGAGAGAACAAATGGCTAGCTTTAGAGAAAGCATATTTCCATAGGGCAACAACACCAACAGACCTCCAGGCTTTAGTGAAGAACATTATAAATATTGGAAGATGAGGATGCAAATATATCTTCAGTCCATGGACCTGGAGATCTGGTCAATTATCCAGAAAGGTGACTTTGTGCCAATGAAGCTACAAGATGATGGCACTTATAAAGAGAAATCTGAAGAAGAGTGGAATGATGAAGACAAGAGAAAAGTTTTACTTAACTTCAAAACAAAACACTGCCTTTGTCAGTGCTCTCAACCAAGACGAATTCTATAAAATTTCTCAATGTTCCATATCTAAAGAAATGTGGAACACTCTGGAGATTTCACATGAAGGAACTATTGGAGTAAGAGAGAACAAGTTAAACTCTTGTATTAGCAAGTATGAAAGCTTCAAAATAAAGGAAGGAAAGAGTGTCAAGGATCTGCAGAAAAGATTCACTCTCATTGTGAACTAGTTGAAAAGTCTTAGGGAGGAGTAAACTTAAACAAAAAAAGTCAGGAAAATTCTCAAAGTTTTACCCACAGAATAGTAACCAAAGGTGACAGCTATAGAAGAAGTCAGAGGAGAATCAATGGCTTCTGTCACAGCTCTCTTTGTTAGGTTTGCTGGCTTGCCAAGGGGGGGTGAATTGGGAAGTTCAAATTTTTCTACAAAAATGTGATAGAACAATGATAGTATAGGTTTGTAAAAAATAGAGTACAAAAGGAATAAAGCAAGTGCAACATAAAGAAGGAGAGGACATAGAAATTTATCCTAGTTTAGTCTAATCCACTTGACCTACGTCTAGTTTTGAAGCCACCACTTGAGATTTTCCACTTTCTTGCAAGAATTCAGTGGGTTCCTTACAATGCTACAGCACAAGTTTATGCTCTGTTCTAAGAGCTTCTCAAACTGACACTTTGCACTCTTACAAAGTATTTCCCAAATCTCTTGTGAAACCTCACAAGAAAAATCTTCTTCCAGATAAAGAGAAAATTTTATACAGAAAGAAAAACTCTCTAACACAAAGTAAATATGACAGCTAAGGTGCAATAAATGAAGTGTGAGGTCTAAAAGGCTTTGACTAGAGATTTTAGTAGATTTCAGTATTTACAGCTTAAATTCGTTATCCATAACTTCAAATGAAGTTTTATTTATAGATTTGTGACTTAACTAGTTGTTACACACAAGATCTAGCAATTATAAATGTTATCCAATGATTACTCTGCAAAACTAACCATTCACCAACAGCATTTAATGCACCTGACACACTAAAATTCGAATTCCAGGTGTCAACAGACAAATTTCACAAAGACCAAAAGTTAAAGCCTTTAATGTTGAACTTCCAAAATTCGTTTGTTCAAGAGTGAAATTCGAATTTTGAATTTGTCAAGTATATCCCATGTTAAAACATATGAATTTTCATATTCAAAGTGTATTTGTTGAGTATGAATAGTTGTCTCATGTTTCTACAGTGCACTTGAAATTCGAATTTTGGAAACCAATATTCGTCTATCAGAGGCTAGCTCAGCATGACACAAAAGTTCTACTTAGTGAAATTTGAATTTTGTACTTTCAAAATTTGTTTGTCAGAGACAGCTCTAACTAAACTTACATGTTCTTATTTAAAATTCGAATTTTGATATCCAAAGTTCATCTACCATAGAAGACAATTTAGAGCTTTTTATGCACTTTGATACCATTCAAATTTTAACTATACATCAGATGAATTTTGTAGATTTTACTAACTATGCTTGACTCAAAATTCGAATTTCAATACTTGAAATTTGTCTGTCAGAGGTGATAAATCTAGAACTTCAAAATTCAGCCAGTAAAGTTCAAATTTTCAATGAAATATATAAGGTTTAAAATTGAAAATTAATCTATTAGTCAGTGTTTTCAAAGTCTAACATATGCTAACTTAGGATAACTGAGAAAACACTTGTTTATATACTATGGAAACATAAATAAGTAAGATCAAAGCCTTTTACCCTGTGTACATGGTGAGAAATCCTAGCAACTAAGTTCTCAAACATTTCTTCTTGGATTTTTTCACTTGTATGCTCTTACACTCCTTTGATATTGTCCTTTCAAGCTCTAGTTGTTTGGAATCATCAAAACACTTAATTCAACATTTTCCCCCTTTTTGATGATGACAAAATAACTTACAAACTGGATTAGTACTTGGGTTTACTTCTATGAGCTCCCCCTTAATATATGCATTAAAATTCAAAGATAAATGCAGTATATGTAAGAAAGTAGAAGGAAAATATGGAATCATATTGCAATGATTTAATCTAAATTCAGTACAAAGATTTGGTTAAGACACATAGCAAGTACATGGCATTGCAAAAAAAAAAATTTAAGTACAAGAAATGCTACACAAGATGCAAAAATACATAGCAGAAACATGTAACCCTAAGATCTAAGCCCTAAGGATCTATCTATTACTTCTTATTAGGCTTTGGCCTCTTGTCATAAGTCTTGCCAGATTACCTAGCTTTAGACTTCCCAATTTGCTCGTCTTTCCTCTCCCTCTTTTTGGCATCATCAGGAGTAGGGCCATGCAAGAAGGGAGGAGGTATCTAGGACATGGGAATTACTTGAAGAGGCACAAGGATGAATGGTTTGTGGGATAGCAGTAGTGTCAGTAGCCCCAATTTCAATATCTCTAGCAGAAGGCTCAGGGGATTCTACTTCAAAGGGGCTAAGAGGTTCAGCAAAGACTGATTTGGTGGGCTCAAAGGGTTCAGGCTGAGGTGGTGCTGATGTTATAGGTATAGCACTTCTGATATCTTCATAGGCATTAGTAACCACTTTCATGTTCTTGGCTAAGTGTATGATTTGATCTTGCATGTGAGAAAACTTGATATTCTGTTCCTCTCTGATGCTTAACAATAAAAAGAACAGGCTATCATATAATTCAGTAACAATGGTTGGCTTAGCCCAAGTAGATGGTGTTGAGAGTTGAGGTGCCTGAGTGGGCTGTGGTGGAGGAAGAATAGTTGGGATGATTGTGGTGAAGGTTGAGTGTGTGGGATAACCTCAGAAGTCCCTTTTTACGGCTGTGATTTGCCTTCCTCAAAGAATAGATCCTCTGACTTCCCTGCACCTTTGCTAATCTACCTTCCTTCCTTCATTTTGATGCCTATTCTCATCAACTCTTCTTCCTTGAATACTTCAGTGGGCTTGCCTTTTCCCTTCTCCAAGTTCTGAATCTTGTCATATTAGAGCATTTTGCCAATGATCAAGGCATATAGCAAGGTAGAATCTCTTCGGTGGTCCTTTGCCTTAATCATTCTTTAGAAGATGATATACCCCAAATTCAGCAGTTTCCCTTGAATCAAGGTAGTCATCACATGAGCCTCACCCCTAGTGATCAAGTTAAAGCTTTCCCCTTTGTTCAAGATGATCCTGGATACTATGTAATGTAGGACCCTGGCTTATACACTCAGGTCAGAGGGCTTTACCAGTCTTAGAGGAGGCCTATTCTCACGCCTTCTGAAGAGTATGTTCAAGATAGTGCTTTCCTTGTAGTTCAGGAATTGTCTACCTTCTTTATATGTATTTTCATCCTTATCCAAGTATCTAGAGGTAGTGATGTCAATCTTGAGTCTCTCTTATCCAGGGATATCCAGAACTTCATTAATGATCTCATCAGAGAGCCATAGAGTCATGGACTTGAGATTAACTTACCATCTCTTCTTTTTGTTATTGTATGATAGAGCAGCATATAATGTCTTGATTAGCTCATCATCATACCTTTCCTTAATTTCCAACAAATTCTTATATCTCACCAGCTATAACCTAACATTAAAATTGTTGGAAATTAGAAAATCTTCCAAGTTGGTACAATGAGGGGTAATTACCTTTATACTGATAAACTTTTTGGCGTACTCTTCCAATATTTGGGTATTGATGTCCAGAGGTTCCATTATTAATTACAGTTCCTCAAACTCGATATTGGAAGACGCAGGGGCAATAGTAGTAGAGACAGGTTTCTTTGATTCAGCCTTGGGTGTTGTTCTTTACCTTTTGAAAGGGGTTCCTTTGTAAGATTCACCCTTTCTCTTCTCTGTTTTTCATTCCTTAGACGTATATTGAGACTTGACTGCTCGTTTGGGTTTGGACTCTTCTTTTTCAACATTAGGATTCTTAACCCTTTCCATGTTTGAGATGGATTGGTGAAAAGAGATGCTTGGAAGGGGTATATAAGGATCCGTTAGGAGTTTAATCAGTGGGAAATGAAGATTCATGGAATGAATTAATGAGAAATTAAGAGAGGAGGTGAACAAATTTGAGAGAGAGACGAATAGGGTTACATCTATTCAAAGCATGACCTTTGGTTCAGCTTATGTAACTATTTAACAAATGAATTTTGATGACCAAAATTCCAATTTCGAGCGGTTACGTAGCTTATCCTTGCAAAAAGACTATCTAATAGATGAATTTTTATCCTTAAAGTTTGTCTGTCAAAGGCTTAGTTATAGATAGACTCTTCAATAAATGAACTTTGAGCCTTAAAAATTTGAATTTTGAGAGTTCAACTTGAAGCATATAAGTGAAAGATGTTCAATAGATGAATTTTAAGGTCTACAAATTCGAATTGTACAACTTTGTGAAGAAATTTTTGAAATGCTGATTTTGAGTTGCCAAAATTCATATGTTGAACACTTGGGCACAGGCAACAGCCACATCAACATTCAAAATTCAAATTTCCACCAATCAACAAACAAATTTCAAATAACTTGAGAGCACTATAACATGTAAGGCAATGAAAAATGTCTGTTTAGCACTTAGGTTCAAATTTTTAGCATGCCAATTCATTCAAAATCATAATCTAGCATGGAAATATGTCTAACAACATCCAAAATGTGAATTTTGCATGACTAAACTTATAGATAAGGCTTGAAAATTCGAATTTTTAGCTATGCTTCAGCATATGTTGAGTAAGCATGTTCGATATACTCCATTACATTAATTTTCCTGCCATTTAAGCCTATAGGAGCACCTACAAAACACTTTAAGCAAACTTCGATGCTCAAGTCATTATATATTTCAATAATTTAACTTCAGAAAATAAATAGATTCAGTTAGAAGTCTGCTTATAGCTCATTGGGATTTACCATTCCCAATTCCCTTCTAATCTTACAGTATTTTTCGCAAGTGGCTTTGTTAAGAAGTTTGTAAGCTAATCTTCAGTAGGGACAAATTCTAACTTGATATCTCCTTTCAAAACATGGTCCTATAGGAAGTGATATATAACTTCAATGTGTTTTGTCCTTGAATGCATGACTATATTCTTTGTGATATTGATGACACTTTGATTATCACATCTGATTGGTATTTCCTTCATCTCAATCTCAAGATCTTCAAGTTGCTGCTTCTTCTAAAGAATTTGAGCACAACAACTACCAGCAGCTATATATTTAGCTTCTGCTATGGAAAAAAACTACGTTGTTCTGTTTCTTGCTGAACCATGAAATTAGAGATCCTCTCAGAAATTGGCACATTCTACTTGTGCTCTTTCTGTCAGTTTTGGATCCAGTAAAGCCAGAATCAGTATATCCTATAAGCTCTCTTCCATTACCCTTTGGATACCAGAGTCCAATCTATGATGTTCCAATTAAATATTTGAATATTCTTTTCACAACTGTTGTATGAGACTCCTTGGGACATGACTGGAACCTAGCACACATGTAGACAATGAACATGATGTTAGGCTTACTTACTATTAAGTATAGTAAGGAACCAATTATTCTTATATATTAAGTTATATCGAATGACTTTCCTTCTTCATCCATATCAAGGTTTGTTGCAGCAGCCATAGGAGTTCCCATTGATTTGACATTTTCCATTCCAAATTTCTTCAACAGCTCCTTTAGATATTTTGATTGATTGAGGAAGATGCCATCATCACATTGTTTGATTTTCAATCCAAAAGAGAAGTTAAGCTCTCCCATCATTGACTTTCAAATTTAATCCGCATTAACTTAGAGAAGTTCTTGCACAAAGATTCATTAGTTGCACCAAATATAATATCATCAACATAAATTTGAACTATAAGTAAATCTTCGTTTTCCTTTTTAGTGAATAAAGTTATATTAACTTTTCCTCTATTAAATCTTTTTTCAATTAAAAAGTTGTTTAGTCTTTCATACCATGCTCTAGGTTCCTATTTTGCATCATAAAGAGCTTTCTTTAGTTTATATATATGATTTGGTTTAGTTGAATTCTCAAAACCTTGAGGTTGATCAACATAAATTTCTGCCACGATATAATCATTTATAAAAGTATTCTTTATATCCATTTGATACAACATTATGTCTTTCATACATTCATAAGCTAAGAGAATTCTTATTGCTTCCAATTTTGTAACTAGAGAAAAAGTTTCCTCATAATCTATGCCTTCCTCCTGATTGTATCCTTTAGCTACCAACATCGCATAGCCAATATCCAATATTCATTAGTTAGAGCTTCTTCAAAACACGTAGGTTCAATTTAAGAAATAAATACACAGTTATTCATTTGATCCTTAAGTTGTCTTTTGGTTTTATCATTCTCTTGAACATCACCAATTACTTGATCAATAGGATGACTCCTTTGATATCTCTCAGCTTTAGGGAGTTCTTGAGAAATTTCTTCATTGTTTTCAAATTCTACCTCTTTCTCCTGAATATTTTCCTCTACATTAGTAGATTCTGATATTTTTGGAAGTTCAATTTTATTTTCTCCAAAAAAATTCAAGTTCTTGAAGTTATAAATTAGTTCATCCTCATCTAAGATATGTTTAGCAACAGTTTCATTCTTTATGAATACTACATGCACTGACTCTTCTACTGTCTTAGACCTTTTGTTGAACACTCTATATGCTTTACTCCTATTTGAGTAGCCAAGAAATATACCTTCATCTGACTTTGCATCAAACTTACCCAAGTTGTCCTTCTTGTTGTTGTGTATGTAGCATGTGCATCTGAAGACATGAAGATGAGAGAGGTTGGGCATCTTTTCCTTATATAGCTCTTATGGAGTTTTGCCTAGAATGGGTCTGCTGTAAGCTCTATTCATCAGATAGCATATTGTGCTCACTGCATCAGCCTAAAAGCACTTTGGCAACCCTTTTTCATTTAGCATTGCACGAGCTATTTCTTCTAGTACTCTATTTTTCCTCTCCATAACTCCATTTTATTGAGGTGTTCTTAGGGAAGAGAAGTTGTGTTCTATTCCATTCTCTTCACAGTAGTCAGCAAATTGGGCCTCTTCAAACTTGCCACCATGATCTGTTCTAATACACACAATAGAGCAACTTTCTCATTTTGGACTTTCTTGGCTAAGATCAAGAATGCTTTGAATGTTTCATCTTTAGAGAAAAGAAGTAATGTCCAAGTAAATCTAGAGTAATCATATACTACAAAAAGTACATACAAGTTACCACCAATACTCTTAACATGACTAGGACCTATCAAATCTATGTAAAGCAATTGTAATGGCCTAGTTGTAGAGACAATATTTTTATATTTAAATGAGGACTTTGTTTGTTTTCCCTTAGGGCAAGCATTGCATTCTTTGTCCTTTTCAAAAGTGATATTGGGTAATCCAAGAACAAGTTCATTTTTAATAAGTTTGTTTAATTAATGCATGCTAACTGTAACACCTTGAACTTACATCTATTTTCCATGTATTAGACTCCAATTATGTCTAGTATTGCATGATTAGAGACTTGATTGCATAAAAATATTAAAACAAAATTTTCTTTTTTTGAGGTACTATTCATTGTGCATTTTCCATTTTACCAGATGAACTTCGAAAATGCATAACTCATTATAGAAAAATAATCTCAAAGTGATTCAAGTCTCTAAAAATAGATAAAAAGATTTTATACATGGGAAAAATATGAACAGAGTATTATCTTGACCAATTCATGTAGTTTATTTCTCAAACATTTACTATACATTTGGTCCTTTTATCTTTCTCAGGATTTTGACCTTATATTTAAAAATTCATATCTCATTATATCCTGAGCCAAATTATACATTATTTATGTCATATGAAATCGCTAAATGTACACTGTTTATACATATTTTTTTTGTATATTTATTTTACTTGCACAGGGCATGGTGTTAAATTAAATCATAAAGGGTCAGAATTCCACTTTTGCTGGAACAGTTTTGGGAAAACCTCCATATCTCCTATCATATAACTCCAACTACCTCCAAATTAGTGGCATATGAAACTTCAAACATATACCTTTTTATAAATACAAACCACTAAATTTTTGGATCTCTACATGATTTTATATTATCTTTTCAATTTCTCAGTACCTAACTTTCAGTTTCCAGTTTTCTCATTCTTTCCCTATTCTGAACCCTAATTTTGAAAAATCACTATAATTTATACATTTCTCCAAATGGAGTGATCTTTGGACCATTTTAAAGCTCTACTTGTGTACTTTAAGAGCATATATATTACTTAAACTAGTTGCCCTTTCTTACATGAATAGTACCTATATATCTGTCAGGGTGTCCAGATTGTATATCTCCATTCATGTCTTGGCAAAATAAGCTTCATATCATATATACATCATCATTCATTGTACCATATTCATACATAATATCAAAAGGTATCTCAAAGAACATACTTGTATTAGTATACATGATTCATCCTTTCCATACAAATTTATACATATTACCAAAGATTAACATCAATCTTTGCAAGACCATAATTTCCACCAATTTCTTCCTCCTCTCTTTTGGTTCTTCATGAACTTTTACATTGCTTCACCTAAACATGGTAAGCATTTGGAAGGGATGAGATTCAAAGAATCTTAGTAGTTACCACTAATTAAGCAAATATATAATCATATAATGCAAGCACACTTCATCAAATCATCATTCAAACATCTAGAATCATTTATACTTAAACATTTTATAGAAAATTGGACAGAGTTTCCCCTTACATTTTGGACATCCTGCAGTCACAAAATCCTCAGATAAATCAGCCAATATCAACAAATCATCACACAACATCAGTGCAAACATTTGGTATAACATTAAAACCATTGCAACTATATAACCATATAATGCAAGATTAGGTTAGTAAACTACCTTTTAGCTTTCCAATCCCTTCCAAACTTTACACACCTTTTCTTTGAACTTCTAACACTTCTTGAAACCCTATAGCATCACAAAACAAGGCCATTAGCCACTGGTTTCATGATTCACTTCACAAAATACTCACTTGAACCATAAAATTTCATTTTGTAAACCACTTGGAATTTCTTGTACAACACCCTTATTCTTACATAATTTGAACCCACGGAATCTATTTTTATGGTCAAAATTATAAAATTTCCTTTCCTTTACAAACCCTAAATAGGTAGAAAATTTCAGAAATTTGTAGAATAATATCTACCCAATTAATTTGCAATCTAATGGCATAATCTTGTTGCTTAAGACCTATACATCATTTTTTATAGTTTGGTTTTTTCATGACTTCACTTTGTCTCTCCTCTCTCTCTCTAGGAAGAAATTTTTAGAGGTAAAACAAAGAGAAATACTCCATGAAGCTTCACAAAACGTAGACATAGCCAAGATAGTAACCAAAAAAGCTTACCTTGGAAGTTTGGAACCAAACCAAGTCCTATAGCCTTCTCTTTTCTCCTTCTCTTTTTCACATTTTCTCTCCCTCTTCTTCCACTAGTTCAGACATATTTAAGGCTGAGAGAGATGAGTTTAGTGGCTGACTTAGGGTGGTTAAGTGATTTAAGTCATAAACTAACCTTAGTTACTTTAATTTTGATAAAGCTTTTCAAAAATTTCCTTTGTATCCCACTTAGAATTTCGAATGTGATTCACTCCCTTTTTGGCCAAAAATTGATTCATAAAGTTTAATGGACTAAAATACCCTTTACCAATTAAATTTACCCGTACCGATTAAGTATTTTTGCCAAAATTATCATTAAATTGGTCCAGAATTATCTAACAACTATTTTTAGTCCAAAATCAAGACCCTTTCACTTTACTTGAACTAATAGTGTCTCTTCTGCAGTCCAAATGGCATTTATTGGATAAAATATTAATATTAAACCATAATTGCCCAATAAATATTATTTTAATCTTAATAGATTCCTTGCTATATTCCATTGGACTTAGCTCATTGAGGGCTTTATTTTGACTATAATTTTTCATATTTCCAAAAATACCCTTAACCCAGGGTAAATTTATAATTTTTGAAACTTTTAGGTCATTAATTGTAATTTTTCCCAAACTTATTTTCATTTCCTTTCCAAGTGGATTTCTTCTAGGGACTAACTTGCCAGCATTCTTAGTTCTTTGGGTCAAAATATAATTTTCTCATTTTTTTCATTTAACCTGGAAAAATGATCTTTACCTTTCTTCATGCTTAAAGGTGTCTCTTAGTTTTTCCCAATTACTCATGCATTTTATGATATCAACATTTTTTTCTTAGGGTTTAAATGCAATATTCACATTTTTCTTCTAATATGGAAATGACCGTTTTGGCCCTAAATCAGATAAAAATGTAATTATTCATTCTTTTGGGCACTTTCTTATAGTTTTACCCAAAGACTATTTTTTTTTATTATTTCTTTTTTACATTCTTCACAATAACTTTAAATTGGTCTATCTCTTAACCTGAACCTCCTGGGAATGCAATACTTATACTGTTGCGCTCAGTTTAGAGCGAGCTTTCATTCAAGTGGTATATTGCATATTTTTCGGGGTAAGTTCTAAAATTAATTTATGCTGAGAACCTTATAAAAAATTAATTCCAATTAAGGATCAAACATAACTTCTTCAGAAAATTAGATGAGAAATTAATTCTTTCTAATGTCCAATTATATATAGCCTTTTCATCTCGCTTCGTTTCTCATCTTTTATTCATTTTAAAACATCTCATAAAAATAGGGATATTACACTAACATGTGCTTGTCTCCTATACCATAGCCAACTATCATCATTTTCACTAATTGAGCATGTTGAGTCTAGATCAAGTAATTCATCTAAATCAATAGTATAACAAGTACCATCTCTTTTTGCCTTGAGAATGACTTTGCAGTCACTCTTTCTGATGACTAGGTAGCATTTGGAATCGAACAGAACCCAATTGCCTTTATCACAAGTTTGGCTCAGACTCAGCAAGTTGTAGTTGAGCCCCCTATTACAAACAAAACTTCTTCTATTGATGTTTCTAGGTTTCTTCCAACAATTCCAATATCAATTATCTTGCCAGATTGGTGACCACCAAAAGCAACATTTCGTTCCGTTCTTATCTCTTAGCACAATGAACTTTTCTTTGTCACCAGTCATATGTCTCAAGCAGGCACTATCCATATACCATTTGTTGCTTCTCTTGGCCTTGAAACATACCTGCAAAACAGATTTTATTTCTTTTCTTTAGGTACCCATATATGTTTGGGTCCTTTCTTGTTAGTTTCTCTCTTGAGCACTGAAGTGCCTATGGGAACCCATTTCATTCCATTGTCATTTCCTTCCTTCTTGTGTATATAAGAGGAGGATATATGACCTTTATTATTATAGAAGTGGCAAGTGGAGAAATGGCTTGATGAAAGAGATGTAGGCCTGAAGTAATGCGGGTAATATCTATCCTTTTGACTTTTTGGTACAGGATATGACTCTATGTTTTGTGTTGATTTGACACCATTAACATGCACAAAATTTCTTAGATAAAGATTTTGCTTCTTGCATTTTAGTTTTTCTTTAACAGCACAAGGATCAAATCTTAGACCAGCTTTGCTTTGACTGACTATTTCTGTCCCTACAATTACCCTCAGCATATCTTGCCCTTTAGTAAATTTGGTTAGGGTCTTATGAAGGTAGGCATTCTCATCTCTTAACTTACTGCATGAAGTACAAGTAAATGTGGTAGAAGGAGCAAATGGAATACAAGATACATGTGATTCATTTTCAAGTTTGCTTATTTTCTTTTTAGCTAGATGTAACTACTTAGATACTTTGACAAACTAAGACATTAAATCATTGAATGCATCATGCAGTTCATTGTATGAAGGTTTAGAATCATTTACCTCAGAGTCACTATCACTGTCTTGATTCTTTTCCTTTTCTGCTACTTCTTGAGCCATCAAGCACAAATTTGCAATTTCATCATCTTCTGCTACTTCTTCTTCATTTGAGTTATCTCCTCAAATGGATGACACAAAGGCTTTCTTCTTTTTCCCTTTGTTAGTCTTCCTGTCTTTCCCTTGCTTCTTGGCTAGCATAGGATACTCCCACTTGATGTGTCCAGATTTCTTATATTCATAGCATATGATAGAGTCTTTGCTTTTCTTTTTGCTGCTGGTGGCTCTATCCTTCTTTATGAACTTTCTGAATTTCTTCTTTCCATACATTTTCCCAAATTTCTTCACCAGCATGGCAATCGTTTCTTCATCAAGTTCAACATCTTCTTCAAAGTCATCATCTTCTGATTCTACTTTTAGAGCTAGACTCTTCTTTTTCTTTTCTTGTCCTGCCTCTTTGAGAGCTTTCATCTTGCCCTCATATTCTTCAAGGCTATAAAAGAGTGCTATGACAGAAGCCATCGATTCTCTTATGGCTTCCTCTATAGCAATCACTTTTGGTTGCCATTCGATAGGTAGAGCTTTGAGAATTTTCTTGACTTTTTCTAGCTGAGTGTACTCCTTACCAAGGTTCTTTAGTTGGTTCATAATGAGGGTAAATCTTTTCTGCAGATCTTTGATGCTTTCACCTCCTAAAACTTTTATATTGTCCAATGTAGGAATTTAATTTATTATCTCTTACTCTAGTTGTTCCTTCGTGAACAATTTTCGGAGTGTCCCATATTCCTTTGGCTGTGGTATATTAAGACACCCTATAAAATTTATCCTGGTTGAGAGCTCTGACCAGGTAGTAATTTACTTTGTAGTTGAGCAAAACTCTTATGATGTTTTCATCATTCCATTCCTCCTCAGACTTCTCTCTATATTTGCCATCATCATGGAGTTTCATTGGGACAAAGTCACATTTTTGGATGATTGACCAGATATCTAGATCAATGGACTGGAGATATATGTGCATCCTTATCTTCTAGTATTTATAGTGCTCTTCACTGTAGCCTGAAAGTCTGTTAGTGTTGTTGCCCTCAGGTAGGATGTTCTCTTTAAAGCTAGCCATATATTCTTCCTGATGTTTAGATCATTCAATTGGAAGTCCGTGCTCTTATAATATCCCCAAAAAAATAAATATCTAAAACTATATAAGGAATTCACGAAAATGAATAGACACCATTTTATGTAAAATAGGGTAAAAACATCATTTTTCCTGAATGAAAAAATAAAAAATTATATTTTTATCCCTAGGAATTATGGAAATGACAATTATATACTTCAGCATATAAGAATCACGTGTGAAGAAAGGTGAAGGTTCTTGAGGGAAAATTACACCTAATGACCCAAAAATTTTAAAAATTATAAATTTACCTTGGGTCAAGGGTAATTTTATAAATATATAATATTACTATTAGAATGAAGCCCCCAACGAGACAAGTCCAATGGTATATGATACTGAGAGTTAATGTTCAAGGATGAAGAAATAATTAATGTCGAAGATTAAAAAGCAACTTTATCGGTCCAAATATAAAGTAACTATCACAGGGTAATGTTGGATTGGAAAAATTATGCAGTGTCTTGGACTAGTGTACCCCTCATTTGGGACACCACTTGGTACTCCATGGGCTGAAGTTGGAATGCTTAATCATTAAGTAAACTTAATGGCTAAGTTGTCATTAAAAGTTAATCAAGTAATTAGCCAAAAAGTAAGCATGTTTAAAGGTATTATAAATACTCCCTCTTTGGTTCACGTGGACGACACTTTTGGGCAAGAAAGGAAAGAGAAAACTCTGCACAATTGAGAAGGGAGAGGGCAGTAATGTGAGGTGAGAAGAAAAGGAGAAGAAAAATAGGAAGAAAATTCTAGGAAATTAGTAAGTGATTCTCTTATGATTTCCAAGTGATCTAATATTTTTCCTTGGTTGTTTGGCTTAAGTTTCCATGAAATATTTTCTTTCCCACCACTGGACAATTTCGTTCTAAGCTTGAATAATGGAGGAAAAGTTGTTTTAGAATTATGAAAGGAAGCAAGGTTGGTAAGGAAGCAAGGTTGGTAAGTTTTGAAGTAAGTAAATGTAAAACTCGAGTTTTCTCGTGGGAGGTAGATTTTGGTCAAATGAAAAATGGTTCTTAGAGTGGTAATTTCATAATTTTGATGTCAAAAATGGATTCTTCATGGCCAAAAACCTTAAGAACAAGTATATGCTTCATGGTATAGCTAAGATAGACAACTTGGACAATTAAGGGTTTTAAGAGTCTCATTTGAACCATATGTGTTATACTATGAAATCAATGGTTTGAGCCATTGTTCAATGTTGTCTAGGGACAGCTTGTCCAACCATTGAAAGCCTAGAGTATAGCCAAGGGAAGTCACGAAGGTAGTTAAGTCCATGTATTGCTTTATGTACTTTCATTATGTTCATATGATGTTTATATGATATTTTGTGATGAATTTGAGTTGTCACATTGTATATTGTGTTTTATTTGATTGTTTTAGCTATAATATGAGGGGCTTCAATCCCTGATATGTCCATTTTCTAAACTGTTATACTGCCGAAATTTGTATGACCAATATGGTATTTTAATTTGATGTTCAAATGTGATTCATTGTGATCTATTTTGTGATATTACTGTCATAATGCATTGAATGTGACTTACTACTAAGATTGTCCCCCAATCTCATCCCCTCAAGTATCCAAAATGACTAGGCACAAGCTATGGCAAAGGAATCCAAAGAAAATGCAAGAAGAATGAAGAAGTTTATGAAGCATGCTTTGTTTAGAAAGTTATGGCACTCTAATTTTATCAATTTGTATAAAGTAATATGTGCCTTTGTAAGGCTATGCTTTGCTGCCATTATGTTCATGTAAGTTTATGGCAATTTATGGTTTTGGCATAAACCAGTTTGAGCAAAGTATGTGATGCATATGAATGTTCTTATCATGATATGATGAAAGCTGGCTTTTAGAACATATCCTAGTTATGCACTTATTGTTCATTCTAAATGTGATGTAACCTATGTGTGTCATATGGTTTTGAAAACTAGACAGTGAGGGCTTTTTAACAAGCTAAAGAACACTGAAATTGGGAATGTGTACGATTTATAATGTATTTTTAATATTGAGGGTCAAAACTGGATAGTAAAGTAAGAGCTACAAAGTTCACTGTAAGTATCATTTATTTGAAAAGGTAATATAAAATTGTACTAAGCTCCAAAAATTCAGTGGTTTATATTTTTGAAAATATCTATGTTTTAAGTTCAATATGCCACTACTTTGAGTTCAATTGGAGCTATACAATAAGAGATATACATGTTTCCCTAAAACTGTTCTAGTAAGAGTGAGTTTCTGACCCTTAGTGATTTAAGTTAGAATCATACCCTACACAAGTTAAATAAATGTATAATAAAAATATTTATATAAGTATACATATATATTTTTCTAATGGCATATAGAATTCATGATTTGGCTCAGTATAGTGATAAATATGAATTTTTAAATTTATGGCCAAAATCCTGGAAAAGAGAAAAATAACCATTTGAACAATGAGATGTTGAGTAATATACTATATGAATTGGTCCATAGAAATGCAATTTTTATATTTTTTCCTTGTAGATCATGTTTCAAGATTCATTTTGAGACTTGAATCACATCAATAGGAGTTTTCTGGAATTAGTTATGATTTTTCAAAATTTGTCTAGAAAACTTGGGTACCAAATGAACAGTAACATGTTTTTTTTATTTTAATTATTGTAGACCCTTTGGTGATTCAAGCCTCTAACGTTAGTTATTTGGATATTAAATATGCTATACTACTTGGGAAAAAGTATAATAAAGTTAGGTGTTACAACTCTAATACCACTTGTTATGTTTGTTGGCTTCCCAAGAGAGGGGTGAATTGGGACGTTCAAATTTTTCTGCAAAAATGTGATAGAACAATGATAGTAGAGGTTTGCAGAAAACAGAGTACAGAAGGAATAAAGCAAGTGCAAGATAAAGAAGGAGAGGACATAGAAATTTATCCTAATTCAGTCTGATCCACTTGACCAACGTCCAATCCTAAAGCCACCACTTGAGATTTTCCAATATCTTGTAAGAATTCAGTGAGCTCCTTACAATACTACTGTACAAGTTTAAGCTCTGTTCTAAGAGCTTCTCAAATTTACACTATGCACTCTTACAAAGTATTTTCCAAATCCCTTGTGAAAACGCCTCACAAGAAAATTCTTCTTCCAGATGAAGAAAAGATTTTATACAAAAAGAAAAACTCTCTAACACAAAGTAAATATGACAATTGAAGTGCAATAAATGAAGTGTGAGTGTGTAAAAGGCCTTGGCCAGAGATTTTAGCGGACTTTCAATATTTACAAAATAAATTCTTTACCCAGAACTTTAAATGAAGTTCTATTTATAGATTTGTGACTTAACTAGTTGTTAGACACAAGATTTAACTGTTAAAGATTTTATCCAATGGTTACTTTGCAAAACTAATCGCCTACCAATTGCATTTAATGCATCTGACACACTGGAATTCGAATTTCGGGTGTCAACAGATGAATTTTACAAGACCATAAGCTAAAGCCTTTAATATTGAACTTTCAAAATTCATCTGTTCAAGAGTGAAATTTGAAATTTGAATTTGTCAAATTTATCCTATATTAAAATATATGAAATTTCATATTCATAGTGCATCTGTTGAGTATAAATAGTTGTTTCATTTTTCTACAGTGTACTTGAAATTCAAATTTTGGAAGCCAAAATTCGTCTACCAGAGGCTAGCTCAACATAGCACAAAAGTTCTAATTTGTGAAATTTGAATTTTGCACTTTCAAAATTCATCTGTCTGAGATAGCTCTAACTAGACTTTCAAGTTCTTATTTAAAATTTGAATTTTGATATCCAAAGTTCGTCTGTCAGAGAAGGAAACTCAGAGCTTTTTATGCATTTTGATATCATTCAAATTTTGACTAGACTTCAGACAAGTTTTGCATATTAACTATGCTTAACTCGAAATTCAAATTTCAATACTTGAAATTTGTCTGTTAAAGGGGATAACTTTGGAACTTCAAATTTTAGCCAGCAAAGTTTAAATTTTCAATGAAATATATAAGGTTTAACAACTCAAAATTCGTATGTTTGTCAATGTTTTCAAAATCTAATGTATGCTAACTTAGGATAACTATGAAAATACTTGTTTATATGCTGTGGGAACCTAAATCTGTAAGATCAAATCCTTTTACCCCATATACATTGTGAGAAATCCTAACAACTAAGTTTTTAAACATTTCTTCTTGGATTTCTTCACTTGTATGCTCTTACACTCCTTTGATATTGTCCTTTCAAGCTCTAGTTGTTTGGAATCATCAAAACACTTGATTCAACACTCTTTGGCAGCCTTCAAGAATATGAGGACAAGATGAAGGCTCGCAAAGATGCAAGCCAAGAAAAGAAGAAGAAGAGTATAGCAGTGAAAACTGCTGAAGAAGAAAAAGAAAACTCTAATGATAAAGAAGAGCTGATGAAGAAACTCTTACAATACTGGTCAGAAAATTTGAAAAATTCTATGGTAAAAATAGAAGTAAGAAGTTCTTCAAGAAAGGAGCAGGAACAAGTAGCAAAAAGGAAAACAAAGAACCCATAACTTGCTTTGAGTGCAAGAAGCAAGGAAACATCAAATGAGAATGTCCATAGTTCCTAAAATGGCAAGAAAATGAAAAGAAAGCTGCTAATAAGAGCAAAAAGAAAAAGGCATATATCTCCTCAATCTGGGACAACAGCTCCAAAGAAGAAGATGAAGATAAGGAAGAGATTGCCAACATATCCTTGATGGCACGTGCTGAAGAGAGATATCAGAATTTATCTGATAGTTGAAATGAAGACGAGATAAATGATTCTGACCCTTTTTATTCTGAATTACTTGATGCATTCATAACCTACATGATAAGTTTATCAAGACTGCAAAAGAACTAAAATTGGCTAAGAAGAAAATTAATAAACTAGAATCAAAATATGAAATGCCTAACATTGTATAACAACATAAAGATAAATATGCCTGCTACACATCATGCATAAAGCTTAAAAACAAAAATGAATATCTTCTTAAGAGCCTAACTAATTTTACAAAAGGCAAAGACATGTTGTACGCTTTACTGGGTAGCCAGAAGATTGCACAAGGTAAGACTGGTCTTGGTTATGACCCTTATGCAGTCAAAGAAAAGATTAAGAAGAAAAATCAAAATCTATATATAAGGCATTTTGCGCATACAGATAGGTATAAGAAGAAATGTGACTCTCTAAAAACTATTAAGACTTATACCCAATTTAAACATGTGAAACAAAAATATTATTTGCATTGTTTTCTTCCTACATCTCAATCTAGCAGTCCCTTTATCATCTGCAGCTTCTGTAACAAGGAGTGACACATTTCTAGTTCATGCTCCTTAAAGAAAAATGGACTTGACAGGAATGTAGAATGGGTTCCTAAAAGTACATCTTGTTAGATAAGCTGGCTTCCCAAGAGGGGGGTGAATTTGGAAGATTAAAAATTTTTCTGCAAAACATCAAGAAAGTGAAGAAAGCAAAGTGTGATGGTAAAACAGAGTATAAATGAATAAGCAGTAAAAGTAGTAGCAGGGAAGAGAAGACTCAGATATTTATCCTGGTTCGGTCTCTCAACTTGACCTACGTCCAGTCTCCAAGTCACCACTTGAGATTTTCCACTATTTTGCAAGAATTCAGTGGGCTTCTTGCAAATGACTCAGTACAAAGTTGATGCTCTGTTTTAGAGCTCACACTTTCTCTCTATGCACACTAGCTAAGTGCTTCCCCAATCCCTTGTGATTTCCCCTCACAAGAAAATCTTTCTTCCAGATGAAGATAATATTGTGTACAATAAATAAACTCTCTTAATCAGAGTGAATATGAAAGTTGGAGTACAGAGTTCGAAGTATGTGAGAGTAGGAGACTTTGAATAGATGATTTGACAGAGTTTCAGTATATACAAAGTAATTTTATTACCCACATCTTCAAATGAAGTTCTATTTATAGATTTCTGCCCGAATTATACATTATAGACAAGATCTAGCCGTTAGAGATGTTACCCAATGGTTACTCTGAGAAACTATCCATTTACCAACCGTATTTAATGCTTCTGACACTCAAAGTTCAAATTTCAGTTGGTCAACAGATGAATTTTGTAGAAACCGAAAGCTACAGCCTTTAACGTTGAACTCCTGAAGTTCATCTGTTATGAAGCAAAATTCAAATTTTCATCTTTAGAAAATGATTCTATGTTGGAATATACGAATTTTCATGTTGAAAGTCTTTTTGTTAAGTGTGAACAGTAATTTCATTTTGCTACATTGCCTTCTAAATTCGAATTTTGGAATCCAAAATTTGTCTGTCAGTAACTGGTTTAATAAGGCATAGTAGTTCATCTTATTTGAAATTCGAATTTTCAAAGGGCAAAGTTCATCTGTCAGAGAGACCTTTTTTTAGACTTACTTCAATGTTCGAATTTATGAATACTGTCATTCATATGTTAACATATCATTATAACTGACTCACAAGCTTTATTTCTGAAATTCAAATTTTCATGTTCAAAGTTCATCTGTCAGTGAGCAATTTTGAAGCCCTATCTAAACTTGGTTTCAGATGAACTTTGACATATTCTCAGATGAATTTTTCAATTTTCATAAGTTACATTTTATCTGAAATTTGAATTTTCAAAAACAAAAGTTCGTCTGTCAAAGAAAGCTCTTTTCAGACACGTATCAAAATTCGAATTTCTCAAGTCAAAATTCGTCTGTCAGAGAAGCTTCTTTTCAGACTTGTTCTATTTTCAACTCGAAATTTGAATTTCCAGAGCCAAAGTTCGAATTTTCAAAACAGCATATCAGTATAAACCTTTTAAACTTCGTCTGTTGGTGGGTGTTTTTCAAATATTCCATGAATTAACATAGAATCAAGGTTTTAAAACATCTTTTCATTGAATTAAAGTCTTTTACTCAAATTAAAACATTACTAAACATTCTACATCTATTCTTGCACTGATTTTTCTAGAGTTCCTTCATTTGAAACCTTTTGTGCACCTTTGATATCTTTATTCTAAGTTCTTGAAGATTGGTTTGGAATCATCAAAACACTTGATTCAACAAATCTGTACCTAGGGAGAATGCTATTAATAGAAAAAGACCCAAACAGATTTGGGTACCTAAGAAGAAAGACTAAATTTTGTTTTACAAGTATGTCTTAGAGCTATAAAGAGCAACAAATGGTACATTGACAGTGCATACTCAAGACATATGACTGGTAATAAGAAAAAGTCCATCATCCTCAGGGACAAGAAAGGAAGAAAAGTGACCTTTAGAGGTGACTAATATGGCAAGGTGGTTTGAATCATGGGCAAAAATCTAGAAACATCTATAGAAGATGTGCTATTTGTGATTGGTCTCAATCACAACCTACTGAGTGTGAGTCAGACTTACGACAAAGAAAATTGGGTACTGTTTGACTCATAATTCTGCTTGGTTATCAAAAGAAGTGATCACAAAGTTATCCTCAAAGCTCAAAGGAATAGTAACTGCTATACTATTGATTTAGATTAACTTTCCAACCTAGATTCCATATGTTTAATTAGTAAAGATAATGAAAGTTAGTTATGGCATAGAAGGCTAGCACATGTCAACATGAACTAACTAAACAAGTTAATTAAAAATGAGTTAGTTACTAGTTTGCCTAAGATTTCTTTTGAAATGGATAGAGAATATGATACTTATCTTAAAGGGAAACAAACTAAGTCTTCTTTCAAATCTAAAAGTATCATTTCTACATCTAGACTACTATAACTACTATATATGGATTTGATAGGTCCATCTAGAGTAAAAAGTATTAGTGGAAATCTGTATGTATTAGTAATTGTGGATGATTATTCTAAATTCACCTGGACTTTATTTCTTTCCTATAAAAATGAGACATTTGATACATTTGTAACCTTAGCCAAGAAAGTGCAAAATGAGAAAGGTATTTCTATTGTGTCTATTAGGTTTGATCATTGAGGAGAATTCAAAAATTGAAGCTTCTTGCAGTATTGTGAAGAACATGGAATTGAGTCAATTTCTTAGCTCCAAGAACACCTCAACAAAATGGCATAGTGGAAAGGAAAAATAGAACCCTAGGAGAAATAGCAAGAGCAATACTGAATGAGAAAGAGTTTTCTCAATACTTATGGCTGACGTAGTAAACATGGCAAGCTACATCATCAATAGAGCATACATCAAACTAATCTTGGGGAAGACATCTTATGAGCACTACAAAGGAAGGAAGCCAAATCTCTCACACTTGCATGTGTTTGGATGCAAGTGCTTCATTCACAACAATGGAAAAGAAAATCTAGGTAAGTTTGATGCAAAACCAGATGAAGGTGTATTCCTTGGCTATTCTAGTGGGAGCAAAGCATCTAGAGTATTTAATAAAAAGTCAAGGACTATACAAGAATATGCGCATGAAGTTTTCATTGAAAATGGAACTATTTATAAACCTAACTTAGATGAGGATGAATTGATTTCTAGTTTCAAAAACATGAACCTTTCTAAGGATAATAAAACTGAACCTTCAAAAATATCAGAATCTAATGTTATAGAGGAAGATATTCAGGAGAAGGATCTGGAGTTGAAAGATAATAAAGAAATTTCTTAAGAACTACCTAGTGCTTGGAGATATCAAAGGATTCATCATGTTGATCAAGTGAGGGATGTTGAAGAGAATGTTAAAACTATAAGACAACTTAGGGATCAAATAAATAACTGTGCATTTATTTCTCAAATTAAACCTAAGTGTATTGAAGAAGCATTAATAGATGAGTACTGGATAGTGGCTACACAAGAAGAACTAAATCAGTTTGAGAGAAATCAAATGTGAGATTTAGTGCTTAGCCCAATGATCATTCTATAATTGGAACAAAATGGATATTTAGAAACAAACTTGATGAATCTGGAACAATAATCAGAAACAAATATAGGTTCATAGCTAAGGGATATAATCAAGAAGAAGGTATAGATTATAAGGAAACTTTTGCTCCAGTTGCATGATTGGAAGCAATAAGGATCCTTCTAGCATATGTATGTATAAAAGGCATCATGTTGTATTAAATGGATGTAAAAAGTGCCTTTCTAAATGGTTGTATCATGGAAGAAGTTTATGTTGACTAACCTCTAGGCTTTGAGGACTCAACAAAACTAAATCATTTATATAAACTAAAGAAAGCTCTCTATGGCTTAAAACGAACACCTAGGGCATGCTACGAAAAATTAAGTAACTTTCTAATTGAAAAGAGATTTAATAAAGGAAAAGTTGATACAACTCTGTTTATTAAAAAGAAGAACAAAGATTTACTTATTGTTCTAATATATGTTGATGATATTATATTTTGTGCTATTAATGAATCTTTGTGCAAGAATTTTTTCTAAACTAATGTAGAGTGAATTTGAGATATTAAGATGGGAGAATTCAAGTTTTTCCTCGGACTGCAAATTAAACAATGTGATGATGGTATCTTCCTGAATCAATCAAAATATCTAAAAGAGCTGCTAAAGAAATTTGGAATGGAGAATGCTAAATCAATGGGATCTCCAATGGCCATTGTCACAAAACTTGATATAGATGAAGGAGAAAAACCATTTGATATAACTCAATACAGAAGAATGATTGGTTACTTACTGTACTTAATAGCCAGTAGACCTAACATCATGTTCAATATCTGTATGTATACTAGGTTCCAATCATGTCCCAAAGAGTCTCATGCAACAACTGTGAAATGAATATTTAAATATTTAATTGGAACATCACATATAGGACTCTGGTATCCAAAGGGTAATGCAAAAGAGCTTGTTAGGTACACTAATGCTGGCTTTGCTAGATCCAAAACTAACAGAAAACGCACAAAGTGGAACATGCCAATTTCTTGGAGGATCTCTAGTCTTATGGTTCAGCAAGAAGCAAAATAGTGTGACTCTTTCCACAGCAGAAGCTGAATACATAGCTGTTGGAAGCTGTTGTGCTCAAATTCTTTAGATGAAGCAACAAATTAAAGATCTTGAAATTAAATGAAGGAAATACCAGTGAGATATGATAATCAAAGTGCCATCATTATCACGAAGAATCTAGTGATGCATTCAAAGACAAAGCACATTGAGGTCAAACATCATTTCATAAGGGACCACATTCTAAAAAGTGACATTATGTTAGAAATTGTCCCTACAGAAAATCAGCTTGCAGACATCATGACTAAGCCACTTCCAATGGATAGATATTATAAAATCAGAAGAGAATTGGGAATGGTAAATCCCAATGAACCGTAAGCAAGCTTCTAACCAAATCTATTTACTTTCTGAAGTTGATTTGTTAAGACTTACACTAACTTAAGCTTTGGAGTATGTTTAAAGTATTTTGCAGGTACTTCTCATGAGCTTATATGATAGAGAAATCAATATAATAAGTATCTCACACTTACTCATTCTACATCTACTGAAGAAATATGGAAATTCAAATGTTCAGCATCTATCTATAAGTTCAATCTTGTAAAATTCACATTTTGAATGCTGATAGATGAATTTTCATACTCTATCTAGCTTGTTGAATGACTTTGCATAGTTAAAATTTGAACTTTAAGCTTAAACAGTCATATTTCAGTTATTCACATGTTGAACTAATGTTTTAGTCCTCTTGAAATTCATCTATTGATAAACTAAAATTTGAATTTTGAATATTATTATATGTGTTTGCCTTATCTGTGTGAACAACATTTGAATTTTAATGGTTCAACATTCGCATTTTAGAGAATTCTTCATAATGTCTCAAAATATGAATTTTGAATCCCAACATACGTCTATTGAAACTCTTGAGTGCTTGCCTTCAATTGAAGACCTCAACATTTGAATTTTAAGAGCACAAAATTCATCTATTGAAGCATCTATTGATGATATGTCTCTAATAGTCGAATTTCAAGACTAAAATTCATTTGTTAAAGATATCCTTCACATGGTAAGTCTCTGACAGCTGAACTTTAAGGTTGAAAATTTGTCTATCGAGACAATTTCTTTATGTTATGTAGGTAACATAACTAACCGAAATTCAAATTTTGGCCACCAAAATTCGTCTGTTGAATGGTTACATAAAGAAATCCAAAGATTCACACTTTGAATAGACGCAACCTTATTTGTCTTTCAACCGAAGTTATTTATCTCCTCTCTTAACCATTCTTAAATTCCTTCAGTTAAACCTCATTTCTCATCAATTAAACTTCAACTCGAGCCTCATAAACACCTTTAAAGCATCTTTCAACACAAATCTCTTACGAAAATGGTTAAAGTGAAAAATGCCAACATTGAGAAAAAGCAAGTCAGGCCTAAACACTCCACAAAATCTCAGTATGCATTGAAGGAAGGAGAAACCCATAAAAGGAAGGCTAAATCCAGTAAAGGGACTCCATCAAAGAAAAAAAAAACTACTCCAAAGGCAAACTCGAAGAAATCAACCCCTACTGCCCTTGCGTCCAGTACTGAGTCGGAAGAGTTACAGTTGACTACAAAACCTCTTTGCAACTCTGATCAAATCATGAAGGAATATACCACGAAGTTTGTTGCAAAGAAAGTAATAACCCTTCACTATACCAATTTGAGGAATTTTTAGTTTCCAACAACTTTGATACTAGAATTTGGATGCGCAAATATAAAAATCTATTGGAAATTAAAGAAAGATATGATGATAAGGTGATTAAGACCCGGTATGCTGCATTGAAATATAATGACAGAAAGAGGAAATGACAAGTAACTCTTAGGTCTAGGAATTTGTGGTTATCATATGAAAATATTAATGATGTTTTGGAAATTCTTGGACAAGAGGGATTCAAGATTGATATTTCCACCTCCAAATACATGGATAAGGATGATGATATAGATAAGGAAGATAAGGAATTTCTGAATTATAAGGAAAGCACAATCTTGGATGCTCTTTTCAGAAAGCGTGAGAATAGGCCTCCTTTGAAACTTGAAAGCCCTCTGACCTTAATGTATAAGTGAGAGTCCTATAATATATAGTGTCACGGATTATCTTCCATAAAAGAGGAAGCTTCAATCTAATAACCAGGGCTAAGGCTCATGTAATGACAGCCTTAAGTTGCAAAGAAGAGCTTAACCTGGGATATATAATCTTTCAGAGGATGATCAAGGCAAGAGACCTAAGAAAAGACTCTACTCTGCCCTATGCCTCTATCATTACCAAGCTGCTCAAATTTGCCAAAATACAACATCTGGAGAAAGGCAAAGGGAAACCAACTACGGTGTTTAAAGAGAAAGAGCTTATTAGAATAGGGATTGAAAGGAAAGAAGGCAGATGGATTGGAAAGACTGCTGGAAAATCTGAGGACTTATTCTATAAAAGAGGAGAGCCATAACAGCAAGAGGTTACATCTGAGGCTACCCTAACTATATAACCTGAACCCTAACCTCAACCTACCCATCAACCTTCCACCAGTATGGCCATTCTTGATACCATACCTGAAATCTTTGATTGCTTATCAAAGATGATGATTAGTATGAGGGAGGAATAGAATGCTCAGTATGTATATCTACCAAATCAAATAACTCAACTGGCCAAGAATCTCAAAGTAATTGCTGATGCCTATGAAGATATCAGAAAATCAATTCTAACTACATTAGCACATCCTTAAACTGGTCCCTCAGAACTAACCAAATCTGTCTCTCTTGAGGTCCCAAGTCCTTTTGAGATAGACTATTCTGATGGTTCTGCCATTGCTGCTGCTACTTCTACTACTACTGATGTTGCTGCTGCTACTACCCCTTAAGCCTCCAACAATGAAACCAACCCTAGTCTATCTCTAGACTATACTATAGAGGAAGAAGCCACTCAGGAGTAAGGCTCTTATGAGCCAATTATAAAGGACGTTGCTCAAGACTAAATTCTGTCATCACAAGAGGCTGAGCAAATAGAGAAGCTGGTTGTAGGTCTCACCACTGCACTACTTATTCAAGTTATCCTCGATGAGGAAAGAGGCATCATGTCCTATATGGACATTGCTACTATTGCACATGATGTAATAGTTCAAGCTTAAAAGAAAAGGCTCGATGATATGTTTGCTCTACTAGCTCCTTAACGCTCACTCTCTAAATATAGCCTTTCAATGGAACAAAGAGCTAGGCTAGCTAACACTCAAAGAGAAATTCAAGAACCACTTTCTGGATCTAATGATAAAGCTGAACAATCAGTCCCTCTTCCTCAGATACCTTCCTCTGTGCCATTCATACCAATCCCTCTTCATGTCATTCCTATGACATAGATACCTCTTTCCTTTGTATCTGCTCCAGCTTCTGATGATGCCAAAATGGAGGAGAAGAAGGATAGGCAAACTGGAGAAAGTACAGCTGGACAAACTGGACAAACCCCAAACTGAACAATCTAAAGCTACTGGGCAATCAAGAAAGACATATGGCAAAAAGAAGATTAAGCTCAAGGCTAGAAAGAAGTGACAAGAAGCTATAGAACCTTAGGGTTTAAATCTTAGGATTTTGTATTTGTAATTTCATCTCTTTTGAACTTTGAATCTATGAAAATATGTACTTGTGTTAAACTTGGTTGAATTTGATTGAAATTTAGTACTGAACTTGTAAATCAATGCAATATGTTTCCATATTTCCCTTTTTATTTTCCTAAATTCTCAACTCTGAAACATGTGCTATATTTATATTCAAATTTTAATGCATATGCTGAGGGGGAGCTCTTGAAGTAAACACAAGTACTAATCCAATTTGCAAGTTGTTTTGTCATCATCAAAAAGGGGGAGAATGTTGAATCAAGTGTTTTGATGATTCTAAACAACCAGAGCTTGTAAGGAGAATATCAAAGGAATAAGAAAAGATCAAGTGAAGAAATCCATTTAAGAAAATATGAAGACTTAGTTTTAGGATTTCTCCATCTGTAATATGAGTAAAAAGCTTTGATTTTTATTTCTTTAAGTTACCACAATGTTTGAATGTTATTTGAAAATTATCAAATGTTAGCTTGTGTTAGAATTGAGATATATTGACTAATAGATGAATTTTACTGTTGACTTATATTTATTTTGTGCAAAATTCAAACTTTGTTTAATGAAATTCGAAGTTATAGTGGTTTTACCTCTGATAGACAAATTTCAGTTGTGAAATTTGAATTTCAAACTAAGCATTATTAATGAATGTGTGCAGAATTCATCTGAAACTTAGTTAAAATTTGAATATTGGTGAAGTTCAAAAAGAGTTCAGAGCCACTCTCTTTGATAGATAAACTTTGGACTTCAAAGTGAGAATTTTAAATTTGAAACTTGTGAGTCTCGTTAGAGCATGCCTCTGACAAATGAACACTACTAAAAAATTTGGCTTTAGGACCGTAGGTTGGGGACAGCTTCTTAGTGAAACAATCCCGAACATTCTTTTAGGATCGATTTTTGTAGAAAACGGTCCCGAAAGGTTAACCTGGGTGTAGATGGTCTGGGACGCAAGGCCTTCGGGACCATTTTCTTTTACGAACAATTTGGAAGATTCCAACTTTCAAGATCGTTTACTTGAATAAACGCTTCCAAAGTTTTTTATTTTTTATTTTTTAAAATAAAAATTTCCTAATTTTCTAACTTAAATTCTCAGAAACCCTCAGCCCCAGACTACAAACTCGTTACTTTTAAAGCCTCCTTCTCTTATTCACCTTCCCTCCATTGCTCAAAATCATTCGCGCCATGCCAAGCTTATACCTCTGTTGATGCGACGGCCACACCTCCGCTAACTCCATGTTGCCGCCGATGCCTCCATCACTGTTCTAATCAACCACCATCACAGTTTGATTTTTGACAACTTTTCTCTCTTTTCAGCCACCATTCCTTCAAATCCATCACCAACCATTTCCATTTCAACCACCATCCACTTTAGATTTAGTTTGCGTAAACTCCGATGAAACCCACAGTTTGCTCGTAGCTTATTGAAACCCACTTTGCTCTGCTTTGGCCGCTGGTTAGTATTTTTTTTGCTTTAATTTCTTTTTGTATTTTTGAATTTCAATTCAGATTTCAATATCGTTTCACAAGTTGGTAAGTGTCTATGGAGACATGAGAACATTATTTTTTTTCCCAATTTTGAACATGATTCTATTTTTCTCTTTTTGCCAATCTGGATAAGAGATTGTTGATTTCAAGAAACTAGCCAATTTTTTTCAAGAAGTTTGGTGTTGGTTATATATTCTCTTAGACAACGTCAAGTTATTTTAACATATCTCTAAAAAAGTTTCCATTTTTTATTAGTGAATTAAATAATAATCTTGGACTTTTATCATATCACCATTAGAAAAAGTATTTTTTTTTAGAATTTTAATAATTAATGGACTCTTCTATGAATTTTTTTTTGGTGCCGTATGAGTTTCATGTGAGTTAATAGTAAAAATCGGGTAAACATATTGACATTTTCTTTATAGTTCAAACAATATTTATTAAGAGACAGGGCATGAAACTGAATAGAAGAGTCCACATGAAACTTTTAGTATTCATTCAAATGTGGATTTGGAACTAGAACCATAAGGATTGGATTGAAGAGACTGCAAAAAAAAAAAATAGTAACTTATAATGGGCTGGGAGTAATTTGGCAATTGAATGAATCAATTGAAAAATGAGTTTTACTTTTTTTTTTAGTTATGAGCAAAGTGTGTCTTACTATGGACTAAAGATTTTGGAAATGGAAAAATGTGATTCTAGATATGATAGCTTTATTATACACATAATTGCTATAGCCAAGTTAGGAAGTTTAATTTGTCCATCTACTCTTTTCATGAATTCCTTGACATGCTTTGTTCATGCCACCTACGGCTTTCACAAAGAACAACCAAATGAAGTTCATTCTTGAGCCACTAATAACAATTTAAGATAATATATGTTGCTTTATTCATTCACATAGAGACGCACATATTTGTTTCTTGTTCACCTAGATTTAAGATACTTAATTGCATTGTTCTCACTTAAAATTAATAAACGAAAAAAAGGATTTGAGAGGAAATTAGTTTGACTATATATAGTCAAATTAGTTTGAATATATATTGTTCACCTAACCAATAATGCAACATCATAGTATGCCTTAGCTTTCATTTGTTTATTAAGTATGATTGTGTTGTATGTTGCAGGATTTACAAGGATTTAAGACAACTAAAGTTGTTTTAAAGGGAACCGTAGGTGAAAGTGGGTATAGCAAATATCATAAGGTACATTAATCTTACATTCAAACTTCATGAAAATGGTGTTATATATTTTGATTGTTGTTGTTATGGGATGAACAAAGTCTAAACAAATATACTTCTTATGTAGTAGAATTATTCAAAGTTCCATTTTTAAGGGGAGACTCTGCCAAAATTTTCTCTGAACTAATGGGTATGGATCAGAAATGGATGTCTGCCAATCGATTGACAAAGGAATATGAGGATGGAGTGAGGGAGTTCATTAATTTTGCAGTTGAGCATGCAGAAGACCCTTGTAGAATTATATGCCCTTGTTTAGACTATTGCTATGAAAGGCGAATTAATACTGATGAGTTGTTAAATCATTTAGTGTGTTGTGGAATTTATCAAAGCTATAAATGTTGGACGAAACATGGTGAGACCAAGGATATGTCAGATGATTTGGGTTATAGTGCTAGTTATGCATCAAATGAATTTGACGCGAGCACATATATGGTTGACCATCTTGAACAAATAGTAAATATGGTTGAGAAAGATCAAAGAGATTGTCCAAAAATGTTTGAGAAGTTGAAAAGTGATTCAGAGAAGCCATTGTATACTAGTTGTACTAAATTCACAAGACTATCTATAGTTTTGAAATTGTACAACTTGAAAGCAGGTAATGGCTGGAGTGATAAGAGTTTTACAGAATTACTTGCACTTGTCAAAGAGATGCTGCCAGAGGATAATGAGCTTCCTAGTCGAACATATGAGGCTAAGCAAATTTTATGCTCTATTAGCATGAGCTATGAGAGAATACATGCTTGTCCAAATGATTGTATTTTATTTCAAAATGAATATGCATCATTAGATAAATGTCCTAAATGCAATGCCTCACGATACAAGAAAAAAGAATCAACCCCAACAAAGGTGGTAAGGTATTTTCCAATCATTCTAAGATTTAGACGCATGTACAGTAATGCAAAAGTTGTGAAACTATTGACATGGCATGTAGATGGAAGGATTAAAGATGGCAAGCTTCGACACCCAGCAGATTCTCCTCAATGGAAAAGAATTGATGATGATTTCCCTTACTTCAGGGAGGAAAATAGAAACCTACGCCTTGCATTGTCTACTGATGGAATGAACCCACATGGTATGCAAAGTAGTACCCATAGTACATGGCCTGTGGTTTTGATGATTTATAACCTACCTCCATGGCTATGCATGAAGCGCAAGTTTATAATGTTGTCTATGTTTATATCTGGGCCCAAACAACCTGGAAATGATAGAGACATATACTTGGCTCCTTTGATTGAAGATTTGAAGTTAATGTGGGAGACTGGTGTGGAAGTATATGATGGCTATAGGGAAGAAAGTTTCAAAATGAGAGCAATGTTGTTTAGTACAATCAATGATTTCCCAACATATATAATCTATCAGGATATAGTATCAAAGGACAATGTGGGTGCCTTATATGTAGAGTGGGCACGAATTCAATATGGTTGGAACATTGTAGGAAAAATGTCTTCCTTGGTCATCGTAGATTTTTACCTTCGACACATCACTACTGATGGTGGAGAAAAGCTTTCAATGGGAACTCAGAAGAAGGTGTAGCTCCTAAGCCTTTGGCTGGTGAGCAACTATTTGAAGAGGTGAAAATTTTGAATAATAACTTTGGCAAACCTTTTGCAAGGGACATTATGACTAGGGGATGGAAGAAAAAGTCAATATTTTTTGAACCACCATATTGGAAGTCATTATATGTGAGACATTTCCTTGATGTGATGCACATTGAAAAAAATGTTTGCGATAGTGTGATTAATACATTACTCAATGTTCCAAGAAAGAGTAAAGATGGCATTAAGGAAAGGATGGATTTGGTTGTTATGGGAATAAGAGAAGAGTTGGCACCGGTGAAGAAGGGGCGCCATACTTATCTACCTCCAGCAGCTCATAGTCTATCTAGAAAAGAGAAAATTGCTTTTTGTGAGTTTCTTCATAGAGATAAAGTTCCAGAGGAATATTCCTCAAATATCAAAAACCTTGTATCAATGAAAGACCTGAAGCTAAAAGGACTTAAGTCTCATGATAGCCATATTCTCATGGAGCATTTGATGCCTGTGGGTATACGCTCTATTTTACCCAAAAAGGTAACAGGTTCCATCACTAAATTATGCTTGTTCTTTAAATCTATTTGTAGCAAAGTAATTGACCCGACAAAGTTGCCAGCATTGCACAAAGAAATTATTGTCACTCTATGTGAGCTTGAGATGTACTTTCCACCTTCATTTTTTTATATAATGGTTCACCTAACTGTTCACTTAGTTCGAGAGACTCAACTATGTGGCCCAGCTTATACGCGTTGGATGTACCCAATTGAGCGTTATATGAAGATCTTGAAAGGGTATGTGAAAAATCGAAGTCGGCCAGAGGGTTGCATTGTTGAACGATACATAGTGGAAGAAGCAATTGAATTATGTACCGAATATCTCTCCAATGTTGATAGCATAGGACTTCCAAAGTCTCATCTTGCAGGCAGAACATTAGGGGAAGGAATTATTGGAAATGCAATAGTGAGCATATCTATCACAGAATGGGAGCAAGCACACCTATATGTCTTACACAACACCAATGATATTAAGCCATATGTTGAAAAACACAAGGACCTACTAAGGAGCTTGAACCCAAATAGGAATGAAAGTTGGATAACAAAATAACACAACCGGCTATTTATAAGTTGGCTAAGAGATCACATTTTTTCGGACTTGGTGGATAGTCCTAGTTCAATTTCAGAAAGATTGAAATGGCTAGCGAAGGGTCCAAGTGTAGATGTCTTCTCTTACACTAGTTATCTAATCAATGGCTACACATTTTATACAAAAGAGCAAGATGACCAGAGCACAATGCAAAATAGTGGTGTAACACTTGTAGCTCAATCTATGCATATCTCTAGTGCCAAAGATAGGAACCCCATCTATGTGAATATGTCATACTTCGGGGTCATTGAGTGCATGTGGGAGTTAGATTACATCATGTTTCATGTTCCAGTCTTTCGTTGTAAGTGGATTGACAATAAGAATGGCCTTAGAATAGATGAGTCAGGATTCATCCAGGTAGATTTTAATAAAGTGGGGTATAAAGACGAGCCTTTTATTTTAGCTTCACAAGCTCAACAAGTATTCTTGGTCACCAATCCTGCTAATAAGAAGTGGTCCACTATTCTTTTAACAAACAAAATAAATGATGAGAAAGATGATGCTCCTGACCATCAAGATATCGATTTAGAGGATAATCCTTTTTCTGGGACATCACAATCGCTTGGTAGTAATTTTACTGATGATGATGCCATGTATTTGAGAGATGATCATAAAGAAAGGATTTGGGTTAATCCTTTAATTCATACCAATAGGAGAAACATAAGTATAATTCCAACAAGAAAGCGAAAAAGATTGCCTTAAACATGTAAATTTTGTTGAATCAAGTACTTTGATGATTCCAAACCAACCTTCAAGAGCTTGGAGTAAAGATATCAAAGGTGCACAAAAGGTTTCAAATGAAGAAATTTGGAGAAATCAGTGCAAGAATAGATGTAGAATGTTTAGTTATGTTTTAATTTGAGTAAAAGACTTTGAGTTGGTGAAAAGATGTTTTAAAACCTTAATTCTATGTTGATTCACAGAATATTTGAAAAATACCCACCAACAGACGAAGTTTAAAAGGTTTACACTGATCTATTGTTTTGAAAATTCAAACTTTGCTTTGGAAATTCGAATTTCGTATTGAAAATGAACAAGTTTGAAAAGAAGCTTCTCTTACAGACGAATTTTGTATTCTTAAAATTCGAACTTTGACCTATGTCTGAAAAGAGTCTGAAAAGAGCCCTTCTCTGACAGACGAACTTTGGTGTTGAAAATTTGAATTTCATACAAAATGCAACTTATGAAAATTGAAAAATTCATCTGAACATATGTCAAAGTTCATCTGAAAACAAGTTTAGAAAAAGCTTTAAATTTGCCCACTAATAGACAAACTTTGAACATGAAAATTCGAATTTCAGAAACAAAGCTTGTGAGTCTGTTGTGTTGATGTGTTGACATACAAATGATAATATTCATAAATTAGAATTTTAAAGTAACTCTGAAAGAGGTCTCTCTGACAGACGAACTTTGCCCTTTGAAATTCGAATTTCGAATTCATGAACTATAGTGCCTTATTGAACCAGCTTCTGACAGACGAATTTGAGGTTCCAAAATTCGAATTCCGAAGGCACTATAGCAAATTGAATTTACTGTTCACACTTGACAGAACAACTTTAAACATAGAAATTCGTATGTTCCAATATACAACCATTTTCTAAAGATGAAAATTCGAATTTTGATTCACAACAGATGAACATCAGAAGTTCAACGTTAAAGGCTGTAACTTTCGGTTTCTGTAAAATTCGTCTGTTGACCAACTGAAATTCGAACTTTGAGTGTCAGAAGCATTAAATGCGGTTGGTGAACAGATAGTTTCTCAGTATAACCATTGGGTAACATCTCTAATGGCTAGATCTTGTCTTTAATGTATAGTTGAGACAGAAATCTATAAATAGAACTTCATTTGAAGATGTGGGAAATGAAATTACTTTGTATATGCTGAAACTCTACCAAATCATCTACAAAAAGTCTTTTACTCTTACATACTTCATTCCATGTACCTTAACTTTCATATTCACTCTTATTAAGAGAGTTTATTCTTTGTAAACAATCTTATCTTCATCTGGAAGAAAGATTTACTTACGAGGGAATATCACAAGGGATTTGGGAAGCACTTAGTGAGAGTACAAAGAGTGAAAGTATGAGCTCTAGAAATAGAGCATTAACTTTGTACTGATGCATTTGCAAGAAGCCCATTGAATTCTTGCAGAATAATGGAAAATCTCAAGTGGTGACATGGGGACTAGACGTAGGTCAAGTTGAGAGACTGAACCAGGATAAACATATAAGTTTTTCTCTTCCCTACAGCTATCTTCATATTATTCATTCATACTCTGTTTTACCATCATACTTTGCTTCCTTCACTTTCTTTCTTGATGTTTTGCAGAAAAAGTTTTAAGCTTCCCAATTCACCCCTCTCTTGGGAAGCCAACTTATATAACAAGTGGTATCAGAGCCCGGATTCCCAATCAAAGGATTTTACAGTCCAGGAATTATAATGGATGGCTTTAGAGAAAGCATGCTACCAGAGGGAAATAACACAAATAGACCACCTGGCTTCAGTGGAGAACACTATGGTTACTGGAAGATGAGGATGCAAATTTATCTCTAATCCATTGATTTGGACATCTGGTCCATCATCCAAAAAGGAGATTTCATTCCAATGGTATTGCAGAATGATGGGAAGTACATAGAAAAGCCAGAAGCTGAATGGAATAAGGAAGATAGAAGAAGAGTCTTGTTGAACTTCAAGGCAAAACATTGCTTGGTCAGTGCTTTGAATCAAGACGAATTCTATAGGGTCTCACAATGCTCCACTGCCAAGGAAATGTGGAACACCTTTCAAATTACTCATGAACGAACAACTGGAGTTAGGGAAAATAAACTGAATACATGCATAGGTAAATACGAAAGCTTTCGAATGGCTGAAGGAGAGAGTGTAAAAGAGCTACAGAAGAGAATCACCCTCATTGTGAATCAACTAAAAAGTCTGGGAAATGAGTACACTGAAACAAAAAAGGTCAGAAAGATCCTCAGAGCTCTCCCTCTGGAATGGCAACCTAAAGTAACAGCAATAGAGGAAGCCAGAGGAGAATCAATGGCCTCTGTCACTGCTCCTTTTGGTACCCTCGAGGAGTATGAAGGAAAAATGAAGGCTCTCAAGGAGGAAGGACAAGACAAAGAGAAGAAAGGTCTTGCTCTGAAAGCTGCTGAGGAAAAAGAAGAAGAATCTGATGATGGAGATGAGCTAGATGAAGAAACTCTGGCTATGATGGTCAGAAAATTTGGAAGATTTTACAGCAAGAAGAGAAATAAGAAAATCTTCAAAAAGGGAGCAGTTAGAGATAGCAAGAGAGAAGCAAAAGAACCTATCACTTGCTATGAGTGCAAAAAGCAGGGACATATCAAATGGGATTGTCCACAATTCCTCAAGAAGCAAAAGAAAGGAAAGAAAGCTATAGACAAAGGCAAGAAGAAAAAAGCTTATATCTCATCAATATGGGGCAACAACTCAGATGAAGAAGAAGATGATGAAGATGAAATTGCCAATATCTGTCTGATGGCACTTGCCTCTGAAGAAGGAGAAACCCCATGCAACAGTGATCAAGAAGATGAGGTATATGAATCTGAACATTTCTATTCTGAATTACTGGATGCATTTCATGAGCTGTATGATGAGTTTGTTAAGGTTGCTAAAGAATTGAAGCAAGTTAAGAAAAAAATTAACAAACTAGAATCACAATGCAACATCTCTGAAATTGCTTATCTACCTATTGCTGAATCTGCTTGTTGTAAATCATGCATTGAACTAAAGCAAACTAATGAATATCTAGTGAAAAGCATGTCTAGGCTTACTAAAGATAAAGATATGTTGTTTGCTTTAATGAGAAGTCAAAGAATATCACAGGGAAAGGCTGGACATGGCTATAATCCTTGTGCAGTCAAAGAAAAGATTAGGAAAAAGGATCAGAATGTATATATGAGATATTTTGTGCATGCTAGTGGCAATAGACAAAAAGAACATACTTCACAGTACATTAAATCCTATGATCAACTAAGACATGCAAAACAAAAATATTATCTACATTGCTTTCTTCCTGCATCTCAATCCAGTAGTCCCTTCACCACCTGTCACTTCTGTAACAAGAAGGGACATATTTCTAGTTCATGTGCTTTAAAGAAAAATGGACTTGACAGGAAGGTTAAATGGGTTCCCAAAGATACATCTGTATCTAGGGAAAAGACTACTGACAAAAAAGGACCCAAGCAAATTTGGGTACCTAAAAAGAAAACATGAATTTTGTTTTGCAGGTTTGTCTTAAAGCTAGAAAGAGCAATAAATGGTATATGGACAATGCTTGCTCAAGTCACATGATCGGTGATAAGGAGAAGTTCATCACCCTTAGAGACAAGAAAGGAGGAAAGGTGACCTTTGGAGGTGATCAATATGGCAAAATAGTTGGCATTGGCATTGTGGGGAAGAATCCTGAAACATTCATTGAAGAGGTGCTGTTTGTAATTGGCCTCAACCACAATCTGCTAAGTGTAAGTCAGACATGTGACAAAGGAAACTGGGTACTGTTTGACTCAAAGTTCTGCCTGGTCATCAAAAAAAGAGATCACAAGATAATCCTCAAAGCTCAAAGGGATAGTAACTGCTATACTATTGATCTTGATGAACTTCCTCCCTTATATTCTGTCTGTTTAATTAGCCATGATAATGACAGTTGGTTGTGGCATAGAAGATTAGCTCATGTTAACATAAATCAACTATCAAAACTAGTTAAAAATGAGTTAGTCACTGGCCTACCAAAAATGACTTTTGAAAAAGACAAAGAATGTGATGCATGCCTAAAAGGAAAACAAATCAAATCTTCTTTCAAATCTAAAAATGTATTCACCACAACTAGACCACTATAACTGCTGCATATGGATCTGATTGGTCCATCTAGGGTAAAAAGCATTTGTGGAAATCTGTATGTGCTTTTAATTGTGGATGATTACTCTAGATTTACCTGGACACTATTTCTTTCCTCTAAGAGTGATATGTTTGATGCATTTGTAACCTTAGCTAAGAAAGTGCAAAATAAGAAAGGTATTTCTATTGTGTCTTCTAGGTCAGATCATGGAGGAAAGTTTGGGAATTCATACTTCCTGGAGTAATGTGATGAGCATGGAATTGATCACAACTTCTCTGCTCCAAGAACTCCTCAACAAAATGGAGTAGTGGAAAGGAAGAACAGAACAATTGGAGAGATAGCTAGAGCAATGCTGAATGAAAAGGAACTCTCTCAAGTATTTTGGGATGATGCAGTAAACACAGCAAGCTACATCATAAATAGAGCCTACATCAGACCAATCCTCGGGAAGACTCCTTATGAGCTGTACAAAGGAAGAAAGCCAAATCTCTCACATCTACATGTGTTCGGTTGTAAGTGCTTCATCCACAACAATGGAAAGGAGAATCTGGGCAATTTTAATGCCAAATCTAATAAGGGTATATTTCTGGGCTATTTTAGTAGAAGTAAGGCATATAAAGTTTTTAATAAAAAGTCTAAATTAGTAGAAGAATCTGTGCATGTATTATTTATTGAAAATGAAAATGCTTCCAAACATGTCGCTGATGAGAATGATCTTATTTCAAACTTTAAAAATTTAGATCTTTCAGATGAAGGTAAAATTGAACCTCCAAAAGTTTCTAAATCTATTAACATAGAGGAAAATATTCAGGAGAAAGACTTTGATGATGAATATAATGAAGGCATGTCTCAAGAACTCCCTAGAACTGGGAGATATCAAAGGAATCATCCTATTGATCAAGTGATAGGGGATGTTCAAGAGAAAGTTAAAACCAGAAAATAGTTAAGGGATCAAATGATAAACTGTGCTTTTATTTCTCAAATTGAACCTAAATGTACTGAAGAAGTCTTAACTGATAAATACTGGATTTTAGCTATGCAAGATGAGTTAAATCAGTTTGAAAGAAATCAAGTTTGGGATTTAGTGCCCAGACCCAAAAATCATCCTGTCATTGGCATTAAATGGATTTTTAGAAATAAACTTAATGAATATGGATCAATAATCAGAAATAAAGCTAGACTGGTTGCAGAAGGATATAATTAAGAAGAAGGAATTGATTTTGAAGAAACCTTTGCTCCAGTGGCTAGATTAGAAGCAATTAGAATTCTGTTAGCATATGCATGCATGGAAAATATTATGTTATATCAAATGGATGTGAAGAGTGCCTTTCTTAATGGATATATCATGGAAGAAGTTTATGTAGACTAACCTCCAGGCTTTGAGGACTCTACAAAATCAAATCATGTTTATAAACTAAAGAAACCCCTTTACAGATTAAAGCAAGCCCCTAGAGCATGGTATGAAAGATTAAGTAATTTTCTAACTAAAAAGGGGTTCAACAGAGGAAAAGTATATACAACATTATTCACTAAGAAAGAAAATAAAGATTTACTTATTGTTCAAATCTATGTTGATGATATTATATTTGGTGCTACTAATAAATTTCTTTGCAAGAATTTTTCTAAGCTAATGCAGGGAGAATTTGAAATGTCCATGATGGGTGAACTCAACTTCTTTCTTGGATTGCAAATCAAGCAGTGTGATGATGGTATCTTTCTCAATCAATCCAAGTATTTGAAAGAATTGCTGAAAAAGTTTGGTATGGAGAATACTATGCCAATGAGAACACCTATGGCTATTGCAACCAAACTGGATATGGATGAAGAGGGTAAAATGTTTGACATAACCCAGTATAGAAGAATGATTGGATCTCTGCTATACCTAACTGCCAGCAGACCTGACATCATGTTTAGTATCTGTATGTGTGCAAGGTTCCAGTCATGTCCAAAAGAAACCCATGCAACTGCTTTGAAACGTATCTTCAGATATCTTATTGGAACATCATAGATGGGTATTTGGTATCCAACGGGCAATGGAGAAGATCTTAAAGGATACACTGATGCTGACTTTGCAGGATCCAAAAATGACAGAAAAAGCACAAGTGGAACATGTCAGTTTCTTGGTGGATCCTTGGTTTCATGGTTTAGCAAAAAGCAAAACAGTATGGCCTTATCCACGGCAAAAGCTGAATATGTCGCAGCTGGAAGCTGTTGTACCCAAATCATTTGGATGAAACAGCAGCTTGAAGATCTTGAGGTTGAGATAAAGGAAACACCAATAATGTGTGACAACCAAAGTGCCACTAACATCACAAAGAATCCTGTCATGCATTCAAGGACAAAACATATTGAAGTTAGGCACCACTTCATGAGGGAAAATGTTCTGAAAGGAGAAATCAGATTAGAATACATCCCAATAGAGGATCAAGTTGCTGACATCTTGACAAAACCTCTATCAGAAGATAGACACTGTAAAATCAGGAGAGAATTGGGTATGGTAAATCCCAATGAATTATAAGTAAATCCTTGTGAATTTCTATTTTTAGATTTTCTAACAGTAAATTAATTCTAACTTAAACATCAGGGAAAGTTTAATGTAAGTTGCAGGTGCTCCTCTTGAGTTTAAATGACAGTAGATCAGAAAAATGGAGCAAATCAGAATGGAACAGTCAAAAGAAGAAAGAGACAGCAAGAAATCTGAGTTCTGGATCCATTCTTTAAGTTTTTAAAGTTGAAATTCATATTTTGGTTGTGTGTTAGACAAATTTCCTTAATAAATTGTGTTTTTGAACGAGGGAGCATGCTCTAAATTCATATTTAGATGCCCAACAAACAAACTTCAGCTTGGAATAGTTCTCAGTGATCCCTCAAAATTCGTCTGTTGGTCCTTGAAAGTTTGAATTTTCAAAAATAAAAGATTCAATGTTATCTTTGTCTAACATGATGTTTATACAAATGTCCATTTCATAACATACGCATGTTGGAGAACCTTTACAAAGTGCAGAAATTCAAATTTCTGATTCAAAATTCATCTGTTGGAACATGCTCATATTGTTGAACCTCTTAAAGATGAATTTTCATATGCATAATTCGTCTATTGTTTGTTGCATTGATTGTTGCTTGATGCCTGCTCTTCGAAATTCGAACTTTGCTAAAACAAAGTTTGTCTGTTCATCTTGTGCTGCTTGGACCAAGCCTTTGTCAGATAAACTTTCAGAAGAAAATTCATCTATCAGTAAGCTTTGCTGAAACGGTTTAACTTTTAACTGCTAGAAGTTCAAATTTTGACTCCTCAAAATTCGTGTGTCAGGTGGTTACTTACGTTAAAACTAACGGTTTTTCTCTGAATAGACGCAACCCTATTCATTCCTTCTCTGAGTCTGTTCAAATTCTCTCTTCAATGCTCTTCAATTTTGATAAAAAATCTTCATTTCCCACCGTTTAAACTCATTTTCGCATCCTATAAACCTATTCCCAGCTTCATTCTGAAACATTCATCCATAAAAATGGCATGAGTAAAGAATCCTGAAGTTGGAAAGGGAGAGGCATGACCTAAGAGAACGATCAAATCCCAACATGCCTCAAAGAAGGGTGAAAAACTGAAGAGAAAAGCCGAATCAAGCAAGGCAACTCCCTCTAAACGACAGAAAACAACCCCAAAGGAAGAATCAAAGAAAGCTTAACCCTCTTCTTCAAAGAAAATAAAGCCTTCGGTCCCTGTTCCTGCTGTTGATGCTGTTGCTTCCACTTCCTCCTCCAATACTGAATCTGGATAATACTAACTCATAACAATGCCATTATGGAGCACTCCTCAAATTCAGGAGGAATACTTGATCAAGTTTGCCAGTAAAAAGGTAATCAAGCCTCATTGTGTGAACATGGAAGATTTCTTAGTCTCTAACAGTTTTGATGCTGGGATATGGATGCTGAGGTATAAGAATCTATTAGAGATACTAGAGAGGTATGATGATGAAGTGGTTAAGACATGGTATGCCTCCCTAAAATACAACAGCAAGAAGAAGAAGTAGGAGGCCAATCTGAGATCAAGGACCATCTGGCTCACAGATGAAACTCTTAATGAAGTGTTGGAAATCCCGAGGCAAGATGGCCTTAAGATAGACATCACTGCTTCTGGGTATATGGATGAGGCAGAGACTGCTGATGAAGAAAGTGGCCTCTTTCTGAACTACAAGGAGAGCACAATCCTGAATACTTTGTCCAGAAGAAAGGAGAATAGGCCATCAATAAACTTACTGAAGCCCACTGACCTCAGTGCTCAAGTGAGAATCCTACACTACATAGTGTCTAGGATTATCTTCAGTAAAGAAGGTAGCTTCAATCTGATCACAAGGGTAGAGGCACATGTGATGGCAGTAATCATGCGTGGGAAGCTCATCAACATGGGACATATCATTCTCTAACGCATGATCAAGGCAAGGGATTAGAGGAAAGAATCTATACTCCCCTATGCAGCAATCATTTCCAGAATTCTACAATATGCTAGAATTCAGCACCTTGAAAAAGGGAAAGGGAAACCCACTGAAATTTTCAAAGAAGAAGAGCTACAAAGAATGGGGATTGAGAGAAATAAAGGAAGATGGATTGGGAAGGGAGTAGGAAAATCTGAAGATCTCTTCTTTGTTGAAGATACCTCCCTACAACAAGAAGGAACTTCTAAGGCTCCTGCAAGACCTACACCTCAGCCTTCTCAGCCTATCCCATCTCCGTCTCTGCCTGCTCACATTCCATCTACTCCCTCCTCTCGAGCCAAGCCAACCAAGATCACTAAGTTGTATGACAGCCTGTCTACACTCATACTAAGCATCAGGGATGAGCAAAATTCCAAGTTTGCTCATCTATAAGATTAGATCCACTAGTTGGCCAAGAACATGAAGGTAGTTGCTGATGCATATGAAGACAGTCGGAATGCCATTCCTACCACATCAGCTCCACCTCAGCCAGGATTCTCTGAGCATGCTAAGTCTCCAACTCCTGAGCCTCCAAGTCCCTTTAAGCTAGCCTCTTCTGAACATGATGATGCTGTAGATGATACTGAGGTTGCTAGTACATTGAGCACACCAAGTCCTGGTCTTCCCTTGGACTATAATATGGAAGAAGAAGGCCCTACGGATTTAAGCTCTCATGACCCCATTCTAGCAAATGCTCAAGAGTCAATCCTGTCCCAGTAAGAATCTGAGCAAGTAAAAAGATTAGTGGCAGTCATCTCCACTTCATCATTCATGTAGGCTGCCCTAAATGAAGAAAGAAGCATTTGCCTTTTGTTGATTTGGAAGCCATTGCACACAATGCTCTCTTGCAAGCTCAGAGAAGAAGGATTGAAGAAATGTTTCCTTCTCCTTCTCCCTCACCTGTTACATATTATGGTTTCTCGGAGGAAAGAAGGGCACAATTGGCAGTCACAAGGCAAGAAATTTCTGAACTTCTTGAGATTTCTGATGATGAAGATGAAGACACAAGTTCTGAAGTTTCTGGGTCCTTGCCAAAGCTCAATCCAAAAATGCCATTTGTACCTGTGCCTCTTCAAGCTATTCCAGTGTCTCAGATCCCTTCTCCTGCTAATTTTGTTCACCTTCCTAATGATGCCAAAAAGGGGGAGAAGAGTGAGCAAATTGGAAAGTCTAGAAACTCTGCCGCTGAGCCTTCTGAAAAGTCTTATAGCAAGAAGACCAAGAAAAAGTAATTAGAACTTAGGCTTGGGTCCTCTTGTAGTGCTATATTTTGTTTCTGTTGTTTGTGTTTTGTGTCTCTGTAATATCTTGCATTAATTGTCTCTTGTAAAGCAACGTTTGATGAAATGAAAGAATTCCTTAGTTGCAATGATTTGTTCTTGCTAATTTTTGAATCTTTTTACTTGATCTACTATACATGATATCTTTTGAAATATAATGCATATGTTGAGGGGGAGCTTGTTAAAGCAAACCCAAGTACTAATCCAGTTTGTAAGTTATTTTGTAATCATCAAAAAGGGGGAGAATGTTGAATCAAGTGTTTTGATGATTCCAAACCAACCTTCAAGAGCTTGGAGTAAAGATATCAAAGATGCACAAAAGGTTTCAAGTGACGAAATTTGGAGAAATCAGTACAAGAATAGATGTAGAATGTTTAGTTATATTTTAATTTGAGTAAAAGACTTTGATTTGGTGAAAAGATGTTTTAAAACCTTAATTCTATGTTAATTCACGGAATATTTGAAAAACACCCACTAACAGATGAAGTTTGAAAGGTTTACACTGATCTGCTGTTTTGAAAATTCAAACTTTTCTTTGGAAATTCGAATTTCGTATTGAAAATGAACAAGTCTAAAAAGAAGCTTCTCTAACAGATGAATTTTGTATTCTAAAAATTTGAACTTTGACCTATGTCTGAAAAGAGCCCTTATCTTACAGACGAACTTTGGTGTTGAAAATTTGAATTTCATGCAAAATGCAACTTATGAAAATTGAAAAATTCGTCTAAAAGTATATCAAAGTTCATCTAAAAACAAGTTTAGAAAGAGCTTTAAATTTGCCCACTGATAGACAAACTTTGAACATGAAAATTCAATTTCAGAAATAAAGCTTGTGAGTCTGTTATGTTGATGTGTTGACATATGAATGACAATATTCATAAATTTGAATTTTAAAGTAACTCTGAAAAAAGATCTCTCTGACGGATGAACTTTGCCCTTTGAAAATTCGAATTTTGAATTCATGAACTTTAGTGCCTCATTGAACCAGCTTCTGACAGACGAATTTTGAAGGCACTGTAGCAAATTGAATTTACTGTTCACACTTGACAGAACAACTTTAAACATAGAAATTCATATGTTCCAATATACAACCATTTTCTAAAGATGAAAATTCAAATTTTGATTCACAACAGATGAACTTCAGAAGTTCAACGTTAAAGGCTGTAACTTTTGGTTTCCATAAAATTCATCTGTTGACTAACTGAAATTCAAACTTTGAGTGTCAGAAGCATTAAATGCGGTTGGTGAATGGATAGTTTCTCAGTATAACAGTTGGGTAACGTCTCTAATGGCTAGATCTTGTCTCTAATCTATAGTTGAGGCAGAAATCTATAAATAGAACTTCATTTGAAGATGTGGGAAACGAAATTACTTTGTATATGCTGAAACTCTACCAAATCATCTACAAAAAGTCTTTTACTCTTACATACTTCATTCCTTGTACCTTAACTTTCATATTCACTCTTATTGAGAGAGTTTATTCTTTGTAAACAATCTTATCTTCATCTGGAAGAAAGATTTACTTGCGATGGGATATCACAAGGGATTTGGGAAGCACTTAGTAAGAGTGCAAAGAGTGAAAGTGTGAGCTCTAGAAATAGAGCATTAACTTTGTACTGAGGCATTTGCAAGAAGCCCACTGAATTCTTGCAGAATAGTGGAAAATCTCAAGTGGTGACTTGGGAACTGGATATAGGTCAAGTTGAGAGACCGAACCAGGATAAATATCTGAGTTTTTCTCTTTCCTACTGCTATCTTCATAGTTTATTCATTCATACTCTGTTTTACCATCATACTTTGCTTCCTTCACTTTCTTTCTTGACATTTTGCAGAAAAAGTTTTAAGCTTCCTAATTCACCCCCCTCTTAGGAAGTCAGCTTATCTAACAAATTTTGTTACCTTTTTCTTATTATCTTTTAACATTTATGTTTTAATTCTCTTATTTTGCGCTGACATTTACTTTTCTTGTAGGTAAATGGCTTCTCCACCAAAGATGAAAGTTAAATGGGGGAGGACCATGTTGAAAGAGGTGACTCGCACAAGAAGTACAGGTCAGAAGTTAGATCTTGGATGAATAAGAAGGATCAACCAGTTAACCAATGCATCAAAATTTATGAATTATATTGAGGCTGCAACACGAAGAACTGTGCCAATTACTTATACTAAATGGAAAGATGTCCCAAGTAAACTCAAGGATGCCATTTTGGAGCAAATATAGGTAACTTACTCTACTAGTTTTGATGATGTTGTTTACTATCTACACATAATTTATTTAACATTTTGATAGTATTACTTGTAGGCATCTTTTCAAATAGATGTTAGTCGAAAGACATATGTACTTCGGGCAGCTGCCTCACATCATAGAAGGTTCCGTACGTGGCTTACAACTCAAAATTTAAGAGATGATAGTGGGAATATTAATGAGCAACCTCCTCAGTTACATTCTAGCCTTATATCTCTAGAGCAATGGGATGCTTTTGCTGGTACACGTGAAGATCTATCTTTTAAGGTAGTATCTTATTCTACCATTCTAGTTGTTCCTTCTTATTTGCAATTAGTATGTATTGACATGAATACTTTATGTTTGAATAGAAAATAAGTGAGGAAAATCGTGAAAGAGCATCCAATCCAATATATCCTTATCGAAAAGGATGTACAACATATGCACTGATTGAACAAAAAATCGTAAGTACAAAGATTTAATGATTGACTTTCAATTGTTTATTATCATTTGGTTAATTTCCTTTTTCATATATAGATCCAGCAGGAGGAATCAAATGCATCCACTATATCTCGTCATGTGCTATGGAAGAAAGGCAGGGAAAACAAGGAAGGTTATATTGATGATGAACGCGTTAAGAGGGTTTGGGACGAATGTGTAAGTATCAAATATATGGATCTATAAATCATTCTATTTCATTTAATAATTCTTAACATTTACTTTTAAATTTGTGTGATAGAAGCACATATCTCAATCGGTAACACAAAATGAGATTGAAAACTCTGGGCGCAACGATATACTGGGTAAGGTTTTGCAAGTTCCTGAGGTCCTTGGTCGTGTAAGAGGTATCGGATTTGGAGTCTCTCAGAGAGATTACTTTGGGACTCAAAAGCGTTCAAAGTACCAAACTGATAATGAGGTTGCACAGCTGAAAGGGAAGGTGGCCACCCTTGAGGATCAATTATGCCAAGCATTACAAAAATATGATGAGATGTTTGAACAAATGAAGTAAATGCAGGGGGTAAGGGCATCCTAAGGCAACCTCAGCATGAAAGATAGCTACACACCTATATCTCAACTCCGTCAGGTAATTTCTTTCCCTACTAAGTACATTGTAGTTTCTTTTCAATTCTTAATTTATTACTTTATGATTAGTCTAGGGTGAATCAAAGTGCCAACTATGGTTGGCAACTCCTATGCATCGCATGGTTGCAAAGGGTAGTGTGTATAATAATAATGATACGTTTCTGCATAATTCGCCATTACCTATTGGCCACCTAAGAGTTATAATTGAAAAAGCTGAGGAGTATGGAGCCGAGTTGCCAGTGCCTATTGATGAAGTAACAAGAGTTGGTGAGGCAATAGGTTAGTTTGTTGCATGGCCTAGAAATCTCATTAAGCTAGTTGAAATGGTATGTCACTTGACTCATCACTATAATGTGTTACACTTGTAATTACTTTTGAAATGTTATGTCACTTAAAATATGTTGCACTTGCCTACATAGTCCAAAACAAAGGGAAAACAAATCCAAGATGAGCCATTCAAAGGAATTGATCAATACATCGGTGAAGCAAAGGCCCGTCCTTAAAGTTGATCAGAAGGCATCTACACCATATTGCAGTGCTCTTAGGATTATTGTGGATAAGGGGCTTGGGGATGACAAATCAAAATCCATAAATTTTGATTTTGAGATTTACAATAAGGATATAGTTGATCATCTTTCTAAAGAACAAATGATTGAAATCCTTAATTATCAATGGTTAGATGCCTTTATCATCAATGTATATATCAGGTACATATACCATAAATTGTGAATGAAACCCTGTAGTTTTTTTTTTATTTTTCATTTTATATGAATGATATTGATTACATATTTTTATTTAAGGTACTTATATCATAATTTGTTGGTGCCAAATGACTTGATGGGGAGGTTCTCGTTCATTAATCCCCATGAAATTGGAGCATATAAAGGAAGCAAATATATGGAACAAGCACGGCTTGTGTCAAATTTGTTTAGAGCAAAAGCAATAGAAGATATGTTGTTCCTGGCACTATGCAATGTTGGGTGAGTCACTTATTGAATTTACAATTATGAATTCTTTCAATGTGAAATGCTTAGAATTTGTTAACACAATTCTTATTTTTTAGGAAACATTGGGTATTAATTGTCATCAATCCATTGACTCCAACAATATATTATATGGATTCCAAACATGCTGATCCAAAAGCCTACCAACACATGCAAAAGTTATTTAATTTGTACCCATATATGCTTTTTTTTTTTCATTTCTTATGTGTTTATACTTTCTTGGGCCATCATATTCTAATCAATTTCTTGTACTAATTGTTTTTTATTCTTGTTAGAGCCCTAAACGGTTTTTGGGGCAGCCATGAATTATGGATACAAACTAAATGGAAGAAATCCTACAAATGGATTAAGATACAAGTATTGATATATTTAAATTCAAGCAATTATTGTGAATATTTCATTCCATGCATAAATTGATATGATCTTTTTTTTATAGTGCCCATTCCTATTAGCAAGGCTGACTTCCCAAGAGGGGGGGTGAATTGGGAAGTTTGAAATTTTTCTGCACAAAGTGAAGTAAGTGAAGATATCACAGTATAATGAAAGCAATGCGTAAAACAGAGTAAGGTGAAAAATAAAGATAAGGAGAAATGAAGTCAGAGATTTATCCTGGTTCGGTCTATTCACTTGACCTACATCCAGTCCCCAAGACACCTCTTGAGATTTATCCACTATACAGCAAGAATTTCAGTGGGCTTCTTGCTAAAGCCACAGTACATGGGTTTGCTCTGTTTCTGAGCTCTCTCAAACTCTTCAAGCACTTTCACTATGTGCTTCCCAATCCCCTTGTGAATATCCCTCACAAGTAAACCTATCTTCCAGATGAAGAATAGATTGATTACAATGAAGTAACTCTCTTGTAAAAGAGTGGATGTGAAAGTTTAAGTACAAGTTTTGAAGTTAAGAGGGTAAAAGCTTTTGAGAAAAAGATTCAGCAGAAATTCGGTATATACAAGTTTGATTTTTGTTACCCACAACTTCAAATGATGTTGTATTTATAGCTTTAGGTCTCAAATATCCGTTAGAGACTAAATCTATCCGTTGGAGAAGTTATTCAATGGTTACTCTGAAAAACTATCCGTTTACCAACCGCATTTAATGTTTCTGACATACTGAAATTCGAATTTTGGTTGGCCAACAGACGAATTTCGAAGGAACCGAGGATTAAAGCTTCCAACGTTACAGCACGAAGTTTGTCTGTTCATGAAGTGAAATTCGAATTTTGAAACTTACAAAACATTTTCACAATGTGACATACGAATTTTCAAGAAGAAAGTTTTCGGTTAAGTATGAACAGTGTTTTCAATTTTCTACAGTGCCTTCAAAATTTGAATTTTGGATCCCCAAAATTCGTCTGTTCATTGAACGTTTAAAGAGACACAGTAGATAACTTTCTTCGAAATTCGAATTTTGGAAAGGCGAAATTCGTCTGTCAGAGAAACTCTTTTCAGACTCATTTCATCATTCGAATGTTGCAAGTTCTTATCATTCGTATGTCAATGTTTCATTTCAATAGACTCAAGAACTTAGCTTCTGAAATTCGAATTTCAATGCTCAAAGTTCATCTTTCAGAGAGCAGTTTTGAAACTGAAATCACTTTTGATCTCAGGTGAACTTTAACATAGTTTCAGACGAATTTCTTCAATTTTCTCAAGTTTTGTTTTGTTTGAAATTCGAATTTTGAAAACCCAAAGTTCGTCTGTTGTAAAGAAGCATCTTTCAGACTTATATGAAAATTCGAATGTTGGAACTTCAAAATTCATCTGTCAGAGAGCATTTATCAAACTTAATTTCATTTTGATTTCAGATGCACTTTATTATAGTTTCAGACGAATTTCTTTGATTTTCACAAACTTCATTTTACTTGAAATTCGAATTTTGAAAGTGTGAAGTTCGTCTGTTACAAAAGGCCTCTTTTCAGACTAGATGAAAATTCGAATTTTGAACAACCAAAATTCATCTGACAGAGAGCAGTCTCTTCAGACTTATTCAGTTTTAGCTCGAAATTCGAATTTCCAAAGGCAAAATTCGAATTTCTAACTTGACAGTTCAGTTTAAACTCTCAACCTTTGTCTGTTCAAAGGTGTTTTTCAAATATTAAAAGATTTAACACAAAATCAAAGTTTGAAAACATCTTTTCTTTAAATCAAAATCTTTTACCCAATTATACCAAAAACTAAAGATCCTACAAGAGATCTAACAGCAAATACTCAGTAAATCTTCACTTGAAACAGCTTTGTTCTTCTTTGATATCTTCAATCCAAGCTCTTGAGAGTTGGTTTAAAATCATCAAAACTCTTGATTCAACAATTCCAACCGGATCAAATTTATTGTGGCTACTATGTTACAAAGTTTATGAGGGATGTCATTATGCATGACCAATCTACCATCCCTGAGACTGTATGTACTTTAGTTCCATTTTATATTATATAGGATTTTATATTTGACCAAATTCATTTAACTGTATTTTATTATATGTGGTGTTTTATTTTGCAGTATTTTCCAAACTCATATCGTGCTTCGTACTCCAAAGAGGACATACAAGAAGTTATGGAAGAGTGGGCAAAGTGTGTGTTACAAGAGAATTTATTGGGTGACTGATATTTACTAATGTATGTTAAGACATTGTTTTGAGATTTGTAATGTCAAATATTGCTTATTAGTGATTTGTAAGTTGATGATGACTAATTAATAGATTGAATTACATTTGAATTTTTTGGCCAAAATGTGTCTCTAATTAACCTATATGTATAATGGTTGGATTGTAGAATTGTTGGAATAGTTGAATTACTTGGTTTTGTATTGTGAAATTACTAGAATGGTTAAATATAGGGTTAGTAGGCCGAAAAAAGGTTTTTATACGCCAAAAAAGTAAAAAAAAAAAAGGAAAAAAAATTAACTTCGGTACCGCTTCATACAAAGATGTGGTCATTATGACCCATGAAACGGGACCGCTTTCATCTAGAAAACAAACGGTCCCGAATGATTCGGGAGCGGTGACATCGAAACCGCTTTATAAGCGGTCCAGAAGCACAAAAACAAGCGGTTCTAAATTCCATTTTTGTAGTAGTAGAACTTTGTAGTTTAAAATTTGAATTTTACTAAGGAAAACTTTTGTGTCATGTTGAACAAGCCAATGAAAAACAAATTTCAGTTTCTGAAATTCAAATTTTGAGTGCACTGTGAAAACATAAGACAATTGTTCAAACACAACAGATGCACTTTCAATATGAAAATTTATATATTCTAACATGGGATAATTTTGACAAACTCAAAATTTGAATTTCACCCTTGAACAAATGAATGTTGAAGTTCAACATTTAAATTCTTAACCTTCTATCTCTATGAAATTTGTCTATTGTACCCCAAAATTAAAAGTTTGACATGTTAAATGTATTAAATGTGGTTGGTGAATGGTTATTTCTGCAAAGTAACAATTAGTTAAAGTTTCTAATGACTAGGTATTGTGTCTAACAACTAGTTAAGCCATAAATCTATAAATAAAATTTCATTTAAAGTTGTGGGTAACAAATTTAAATTGTATTACTGAAACTCTACTGAATTTATTAGGAAAACCTTTTTTACCTTTATACTACATTTATTATACTTCAACTTTGATATCCACTCTACTCTAGATAGTATTTATTCTGTATAAAAATCTTTTCTTCATCTGGAAGAAGGATTTTTTGTGAGGAGAATCAAAAAGGGAATTGAGAAATACTTGTAAGAGTATTAAGTGTAGAATTTGAGTGTTCTAAGAACAAAACACGAGTCTATGCTGAGGAATTACAAGGAGCCCATTGAATTCTTACTAATAGTGGAAATCTCAAGTAATGGTTTGGGAACTAGAAGTAGATCAAGTGGATCAGACCAAATAAAGATAAATTTCTGAGTCCTTTCTTCCCTTACCTTGCAATTACTTTCATTGTCACTGTACTTTATTTTTCTACCAACTTTTACTTTCACTGTAAACTTACATTTTTACAAAAAAAAAATTTCAACTTCCCAATTCACCCCTCTTGAAAAGCTAACTATTCTAACAATCTTTTGATTGTTAAAATAGGCAACAAATAATACCTATTACCTCTAAGTTTTCTATTTAAGCAATATGGTTAAACTATTCTCATTGGTGTTAGGGAATAGTTTATATCTATTGCTTAATAGAAACTTATAAGAATGAGTATTATTTTTTTGCCTATCTTAACAACACAAGATAACTGGTAAAAGACCATTGCCTATTTATATATCAGGCAACACTTTTATAGTTGTTGCAAAATAAACTATTGGGGTAGGCTAAAAATGTTGCAGTGATATAATTAAGTAGATACCGAAGATAAATTTTGAAATAAGATTAGTATTATTTATTTTAATAATTTGTTAATATTTTTATTTGCTATTTATTATCCTCTTCACGTTTCTCAAATTAAAATTGTTTTAAATTTTGATTATCATGAATCCAAATAAAATTTTATTTAAAAAAATCTAGAGATATTCACTTGCATTTTATTTCTTTCGTCAAGCCTAGGCCCACGTTCTTTCCTTCACTAATCCTTTCACTTCACACGACCGCGGAAAATAAAAAATAAAAATAAAAATAATCTCACAGTTTACTGCAAGATCAAGTGAACACCCAGAGAGTTTTTATCCTCGATCCACCATCAAAAGCTATGGATAAAACTTGGATTGATATATATATATATATATATTGAGGTGATCTTGTGAGAAGGAGACGAAGGTCAAAGCCAAAAGTAGGATGAGAGAACTACTGACGTACGTCATATCCTTCATGAAAAGGAAGCATGGTAATAATCTTGAATGTTCAATATTTGGAACCCAAGAGGACGACAATATTACCTAGCTGCATTTGCAGCTTGATATTGAATCCAAATTAAAAGCTTGATAGCTGGTATTAATTCAGTCCAATAAGCATTCCTTAATATCAATGTCAACTTTGAGTATGATTGTGGAGGTCAACTTGGGGATAAAAAGAGCGAGTATTCTGATTGATATATTTTTTTCCTTTTTTTTATATATAATTCGGGTTTAAGGCCATTATTTTTTTTGTGTGTATTTTAAAATCTAGAATTTTTTATATCACTGTTACATTGATATCCTTCCAGGTCCCCTATCTATATATAACAATAGAACAAGCACTTTTATTACCACGCACTTGGATTATCTTGTACATGAGAAATCTACAATTTCCATCATATTACTGCAGGTAGGTTTGAGGCAACTAGACACAGCAGCGCCACCCTCATTTGCAGCATTTACTGGCCACGACGACCACCACGGCGGACATAGTAGTCGTATATTTTCCTAAGCCAAGGGTGCCACTCAGGCACCATAAGTAGGACATAAAAGAGGAACATAAAATTCCGAATGGATTCAGGAAGAAGAAGCAGTGAGGCCAAAGAAGCCACAGAGAATGAGCCCAGAAACGACATGGCGAAGCCAAGTTGAGAAGCATAACTGGGAAGCCAACGCTTAGCTCCGAACGACAGGTAATAGCCCAAAACGCCGATGACGGAAGCCGTGGTGGTGACCGGGTGGACTTGGAAAGGAGAAGGCTGGGCTCCTATTTGGATCTGAAGAAAGGCAAGAAGAGTTGGGATGGTGAAAGCCAGCATGGAGAGGCGAGACGTAAAGTCGTGAGCTACATTGAATATGATTAAGATTGGGATGGTTATGTGAACTTGATTGGTTTCAACATGCATCCAGGCTCGCCATTGTAGGGTGAATGTGGTTGTTCCAGGAACCCTATCAGCCATGGCTTCAATGATATCCAAGTTCGCTTTGAAATACTCGGCTGCCTACTGGCAGCTATTTATTGACGGCAAACTAGACACGGTTCACTGTACATTGCACAGGATTATGGACTTGGATTCAATGATAGACGGATTTAGTGAAAGGCATTTGGAGTCTACGTGCTTTAAGTTTTAATTGTTTAATAAACTTCGTGAAATAAAAATTTCATGATTACATAATGTTGTAAAGTTGAGAATCACAACAAAACTTTTGAAAAGAAGTTACACCCTCTATACTGTCAAATACAAATTATTTTTAATTATATTAATATTACGGATAACAATATAAGTTGTTAAACTTCTCAAATTTGTCCTAAACTTAATTTATTCTAGATTTAGTCCTAATTAACTGCTGTAACTTTTCAATCATCATTTTCCTTCAATATAATTAATGAGGGGGATATATGGAAAAAAAAAGTATTTAATAACCTAAATACAACTTACATTTTAGATCATGAAACATCTTCTCATAAGATTTTTTTTTTGAGCACCAAGTCTCATCATTTAAATATATAGATATTATTGAATTAAATCATGTCTTGTCCAATAAAGTATTTTTCATTAGCATAATCAAATATTGAATTTATGACAATATCCTTAGGGACCTATTTATCTACCAACTATGTTAAAACCTTGTTGGGGCTCTCATCACCCTTCACTGAATTCAAACCCAGAATTGGAGAAATTAGCCACACTATTTACAATTATTTAGATCAGCTGTAAATTTAATATTATATATTTTGGTGACATATATATATATATATTTGTATATGTATATTGATGATTCAACACGTGGACCCCACTTGCAGAAAATTGGTGATTCGCTATTGCCGATGTTTCCACGATTTTTCTTCTAAAAGATTTGGAAGGTCCACTCTTTCGGGTTTCGTGAACTGCTGCTTGGTGTACTTAATAAATATATTTTTCTTCTAAAAGATGGATCAACACTAAGTTTAGAAATTAAAGTAAATGGCAGACCGGATGATACTCAGAGGTACTTACAATGATAGGAACTATATGTTTTGTTCTAGCTGTTATTCAATAAAATTATATCATAATATAATACATTTTCTTTTTCTAATTTACCACCACATGATTGATATATGATCTGAAGTACTACATATATATATATTTGTGATTTATAGTCAATTATTTAATTTTATTCCAATTTCAACACAATAATGTGTATTCAATCACCCGAAGGAAAAGTATCCATTCCATAGTTTTGTTGGTTCACTGCACTTAAATATATTTAGGTTTGTTGGCAAAAAAAAGAATATATATATATATTCAGGTTCATATTTCGAACTCAATAACTAATTAACTCAATCATTGTCAAAAAAGAAAAAGAAAAAATCCAATTACATAAATTTTAATATTTGGTTGAATTCATCCCACCAGTATGGTGTCTATATTGGACACATATTTGAAATGCGGCAATAATAGCTCAATCCCAGTAAACGAGGTGAACTACATGAATCACACAATGTTATTTGATTAATGTAACAATTTTTTAAATTATATCATTTTTTAATTTATTTTTATTACATCATAAAGATATAAATATTATTACATAAGCGACTCTTTTTATGATGTGAGAACATATGTTAGAAACTCATGTGATACTTTATTTCATTAATTAATATCATATAACTTTTTTAAGTATTTTAGTATAAATATGACATTTATATGAATATTTAGAAAAAGCATTTGTAAGTGTGATAATGAGTCGTAAAAATGTATTGTTATATTCTGATAAAATAATCAAACAAGTGAACAGTATTCTTATAAATCCTAGGTTAATTAAGCATAAACATGGATCCACTTGGAGACAAAGAGCAAATACCATAAAACTTTACGTGTTTTGTCTTGAAGGCAAACCTTCATGGTCCACACATAGAAAAAGAAGATGCCGATTACTAAAAGTGAGAAAAATTTTTCCACAAAAAAACATTTAATAAATAGAACGATATGATTCATGAATATTATTCAAAACTAGCTGGACTTGACTCAATGTCAATCGCACTCGTTCTCTAAATAAGACTCAATTTTTAATGCTTAATTCTTGAGCTGTCTATCTAAAATTAATTCTTAAATATGTCATCTCGCACTTACCACTAAATTATGTTGGATTTTGCACATTAAGGACTCTAATGTGATTTAGATAGTTTTGATTTATTGCATTATCATTTGAATCGTGTGAATGCCAAAAAAAAAAATAGAAGAGCTTCTCCCTATTTAAAGTCAAACCTGACTTGAACTCAAATTAGTTGGTAGTACCAAATACCAAATTAATAGCTTGTTACAAAAATAGATTAAGATAAGTAATTCAATTTATTATATAGTATCAAGTAATTTCTCTTTTTTCTCTGTGTATTAAAATTTGTAATAATCTCAACTGCTATATTGCGGCTGAATTATTTTATGCTATCTTCAATCACCACGTTAAATATGGATTATGAGTTACTACGTAGCTATATGCAATGAAAGAAAAGTAACTTTTGATTGGATTATAAGGACCGAAATGATAAATTATACAAATCATAGACTCAAAAAAAATATTAGTAGATTCCGTTGGTAGCACCATGCATGCTCATCATATATTAATATTTTAATGTACAACATGAGTGATATATACGAAGAAAGGTGAAATAATAGCACATGATGACTGCGAACCCCAATATCTCCTTTCAATAAAGATGGAGTCTTTTTCTACTTTAGATTGCCTAAGACTACACATCCACACACTTTTTTTCTCATTTCACTACGTTAATAGCATTAAAACTTAGGATCAAGATGATGCTTTGCGAGGCTAATTTTTGTATTGAATAATAATTAATGATGAGAAAGAAAATTAAATGAGGTTGGTTTTGTCCGTTAATATTGTACACTAGATCATCAGTTCATATAACTTTCCAAGTTGCTTCTGAAAAAGCAGAGATAATATTCTTCTTTCACATCTGCTTGCTTTGGACATTAAAGATGTCGGCCATTGGTTCCTTTTTGTGAATAACGAATTGGACTTTTGCCACGAATTTGCTAAGATTGTCAGTGATATTCTCAAATATATATCCAAATATACACACACATTTATAATTTAATTGATGGAAGTCATTTGGCTTAGTAATGGTTTATCTTGCATGCTAGTTTGTTAGTATTTTTGGATACCTATGAGACAGCTATGAGCCTCTCATTAAATATGGCATTAATGTGTGTATTGCTATCCTTTTTTGTTTAATATGTTTTAAGTACCTCTTTGGGTAAGCACAAACAAGTGTTTTTGTGTAGCTATATTCACGTTTGCAACATTAAGATATTGTTTAAATAAGCGTTAGAATATGCGTTTTTGCAAAAGTGAAAATTTTTGTACTTCTCCCTTAAGAGAATCGTGAATTTTAAGTATTTAACTAGGATTTTTTTTAAAAGTGATTTAATTCCAAATATTTTAAATTCAAAAATAATTTTGATAAATAATATCCAAACAAAATCTAAAACACATCGGTAGGTACATTTTGAAAGGTTTCATAATAGCTTAAGAACTTCCAGCGAATATATTAGAGATATGAATGGAGAAAAAGATTGGCATTTAATCTAAATAAACATGACAATTTTAATTTTTTTTATATTTTGTTATTGATAGTTTGTGTATGAATGTATTTATAATAAGTCGCATCGTTAACTCGTTGTTAACAGTACAATTCATTTTTTTGATTCTGTAAAATATACAAAAAAACCCATGAAGTTAAAGTTAAAAATTAATATATATATATATATATATAGTTTCTGCTCAATTATTTTGTCAAAAAGCCACATTCCCCTTAACTCAGGGCCCTAATTGATCGTGCACTTTTTCATGTATATGTATATATATAGTTTCTGCTCAATTATTTTGTCAAAAAGCTACATTCCCCTTAACTCAGGGCCCTAATTGATCGTGCACTTTTTCATGGTATGCCTCTGGCTACATAAATAAAAGAAATGATATTAAATTAATACCAAATACGAAATTATTAGCGCCTGCAAAGACACTATCGGTGAACTTAATTAAAAAATAATAAAGTCTATAGCCTTTTTAATTCTATACTATAAACGACCCGATAAAGTCGTGAACAGCTATATATTCATCTTTGTGATTTTGTTTACGTGGGCGTTTTTTAAAAGAAACTGACTAAGGGCCCACTTAGTCCAAAATGATAAGAAAGATAATAAGGTTAGGATTGGTAGACCAAAAAGAAGTTTTAAAAAAGAAAAAAAAAAGAGAAAAATTTTTGTATAATATATTTGGTACATATAATTCAAGTTTTCTAGAAATCAAAATAAATTAACCTTCTTACAAAGTAGCAAGCTTCCCTTGAATGGTCTTAACAATTGTTCAATCTAAATTAGTTGAAATCCAAAGTAACAATCAGATAATGATGATTATTGCCAAAAAAAAAAAGCTTTTGAAGGAAATATTTCTCCCTCTTCTCCTTCTTCCTTTTCATTTTTCATAAAAAATGACTTATTTTTATCAAATATAATGTAAGAATAAACAAGTTTTCTTCTATATATGGAAAGTTCTCTTCTTAACAAAGTCACCCTTCCATTTACCAAATACAATTTTATACTTTCCTCACCTTTTTACTTTTCTCAAATTCATTTTTTATGTACTAAATGAAGTATAAGTTGCACATACATACATGTATCTTACATATATTGGCAATGTTTCCTAATTCCTATAATAAAATTAAAAATTTATGTGTTAATTTTATGAAGAATTTAAAAATTCTAATTATATTATAGATGCATGTATGCGTATGTACAACACTTACTTTTATGAATAAAATTTTGAATAAATTATATATATCTCTAATAAATTTTGCTAAACATTCATACTTCCCCCCTATTTTCAAAACTAACACAAAACTCTTTTGAATTTTGTTAAAATTAAGGAATTTCTTTTTTTTGGTGACAGAATTTTATTTTATTTTATTTTTAAAATTTACAAAATTGTATTCCTAAAAAATAAAATATTCAAATCCTTCCTGAGTTTTGTTGAAAATATGTAGATATCCCCGCTATTTTTGAAAATATTCACAAACATCCTTTAAAATTAAAAGGGAAGCCCATGTATTTTCAAAATATTCAACAAAAATCTACGTAACTTATTCTTTTTCTTTTAACTAGAGAAACATGTTAAAGCATTGAAAAGAGAAAGGTAATTTGATTTATTTAACAAGAATCGAAAGGAATCAGTTTAATTTATTTTTTACTTTTATAAAAAGTTTGTGCAAATTAATATTAAGAATAGAAAGGAGGTCCTTTCAATTTCAATAAAATTTAAAATAAAATTCGTACAATTTACTTGAAACTTTCCGATATAAGCGCAAGATCAAAAGAGGGCCCAGGTAATTGATAAAATTAAAGTGATATATAAATAGAAAAGACTTTTGAACCAATATTTTAATATTTTGAATCAATAGATAATATTTGGTCAAAAAATCGAGAAATAATATCAAAACCAATTATCCAAAAATCTTCTTGGAAGCTGTTCACCTTGAAATGGCTTGAGTTATGAACAATGCATGTTCATCTACGGTGTAAGTTCTTCTCTCTTGTTTTTTTTTTTGGGGGGACAATCTCTCTGTTTCGTTGTTTTCTACATCCCATTAATTAATTATATGCTCTAGTACCTTTCTCTCTCTCACTCTCTCTCCCCACAATTTTGTTGGCCAACCTCCCCCTTTTGTTTTGCTGTGCATTTCATCTCAAATATAACTCATTTTTAACTATAATATTAAAAAAAGTTATTAACCTACTTAAATTTGTCCCAAATTTAATTTATTTTTTAAATTTATTTCTAATTAAATATTATACCTTTCCAATCATATTCGAATATTTTGGAAAATCTATCTCTCTGATTATTTACTTAATAATTGATATTTAGAGAAAGATTTATTTAATGTTCCAAACATAACCTATATTTTAGACTAAGAAAATTTTTCTCTCAGTGACTTAGTGACTTAGTGACTTATATTTGATATCTTCTAATAATTACACTTCTATCTTTTTCCTATGAATAATATTATTTTACTACACTTCATTTTTATAACTTTTTATGTGGGGAGTGTATTTGCATGGAAAATAAAATAATTAGTTTATATATATATATATGCTTTCTTCGTTTTAAAATAATAGTCATTTAAAAGCATATACGTACACAAATTAATAGAGTTATTTCACAGTCTAAATTATAGAAAGATTTAGTCGTATTTAACTAGAATATCATTATTTCAATGTTTATCTTAATATTTATTTTTTAGCAAGCACTTGAATTTCATCTACCATTATTTTTAGTAATAAATTTCTAAAACGATAATTGACTCTTGACATGCTTTGCTGGACTCAACATGCATTAATTTAAAGTTTATTTCAATTTTGGTAAGAAAATCTTCTCGCTGGTGAAAATATATATCGTAAGAATTACATAATCAAAATATATACAACTTCATATGTCATAACTACGATAAAGAAAGCCATCTCATTCTTCACCAAAAAAACAAAAAGCCATCTCATTGAGTGCAAAACTCACTTGGTTACCCTCACGCGCGGACACATGTTGGCATAAGATGGCTTTTTTTACTTTTTGCCGAAAGAATAAGATAGCTTAGAGATACACAATCCATATATAGTTATTGAAATTATAAATATTTCTCATGTATTTTATGAGAATATTCAATTTTTTTACAAAAATATAAAGTAATCGTGCATTTAAAAAATATCACTTATATACGATTTATTTTTACATTGATGTTACAATAATAATAATAATAATAATAATAATAATAATAATAATAATAATTTTATATACTATATTAACGTGACTCTAAAGTCTAAAACCCTTTCGAAGGTTAACGGCAAAATATAGTGGATGTGAAAGCCATGCTTGGCGGTCTCATGCTTTTGAAACATATTGTCGAAATAATTTTCATGGTGAACTCACCTTGACTGCCAAAGAGAATCATGATGATTTCAAAAAGCAGAATCTAAGATAGAGTTGTTTTGTTATCAACAACAGATCGATGGTTCAACTGATTTGATCCTGACTTGTTCTCGGACTCAAGTTTCGTGTATTAAAAAAAAATTATTGTTGGGAGAGCTTTTTGTAGTCCGACTCTGACCTAACTTGCAATTGATATTGGTTGAGATTTAATATCACTTCTAAAAATTGATCGGTTTTATTAAAATAAAGAGAAATAATGCTCTATTGTTAATAATCTATTTTAATCCGCCACCATGAATTTAGTTAGTATGCATACTTTAATTTAATTTTGGAATGTGGAGTGGGCTGTGTCTCAAAGTCAATTGTATATTGGTTGGTCTCCTACAAGTATACAGATTTAATTGCAATATAGAAAATATTCTGGAGTATTCCAGAAGTCATACCCAAGAGAAGTTATGGTTCACTCAATTAATTAATTTTAGTCAAGAAAAATAATATGTGAAAAGTTGAGAAGAGATTAAAAAAGAATAAAAGCAATTTAGAAAAGCAAATATGTTGAATGTAATTCAATCACTAAAAGTGTTAGGGAATTGGGTTTCACCTTTCTAGAACAACTAAAACTTACTTTAAATTGATTCTTTTTATAATTATAGTGACAATTATTTATAATTTATCTTAATTACCTCTCGCGCAACCGAAGTTCCTAATTAAATATTAAAGCTATAACTAAAATCACCATAAGTAGCTAATTCTATCTCTAAAATCATTGTTTATATCTATCTCTCTAGGTTTAGGTTCGCTCTTCACTTTTCAGTCTATTAAGTTTGCCCACAGAATGAATCTTATGATGGCTAGTCACAAAATTCACAACAAGGCTCTCAAAAGAGATAAATATAATTGACCATGAATATATTGGAAAAATTTAATCAAAGAATAAGAGTCATCATCTCAGAGCAAACTTTAATCAATCTCAATTATACTACATTCATACCCTAACTGGTAGAATTAGTTACACAAAAACATAGTTCTCAATAACAAAACAATAACAAACCCCCAAAACATTAAGACCAAAAAACTAAAAAAAGAGAAGTAGTAGATGAAGAAAATGATTCAGTCACACTATGTCTTCAATTCTTCTGGATCTGCCATTAGAATACTCCCTCCAAGCTCCAAAGATTCTAGAAGAGCTTTTCTAGGGCTTTAGAATAAATGATTGTGTGTCTAAAGTGTTTAGAAGCCCTATTTTTATAGACCACGCATGCTGCTTGCTGATCACGCTAAAGTAGAGATATAAACGGCGTCTCTGGTGCCGTATGGATTGAATTTATTTCTACCTAATGCCGAGTGCTTTGTATTTTATTTTTCTTCCATTGCTCTTCACCCGGTGCCGGCTTGCTTCACTAGTTGACCAAGTGTCGAGTCAATTCGAAAGTTCAGCTTCTCTCACCTCCTCAGCCGACCACAAGTAAGGGAATTATTTGGGATCATATGGACTCATTATTGCATGATTTTATTCATGTTTTTTGCCCTAAAATGTTCAAAACTCTTCATAATTTTCCTGAGATGCAAATATATCTCAAATTATACAAAATTATACCAAACATATATCAAAACTCAGCATTTTCAAAAGAAAAACAAAATAAAATCTGGGTGTTTTATAGGTATAAAATACAACTTCAACAATTTCACGTATTTGAAGAAAATTTCGTTACATCCTTAAACTTCTATAAAAAAGCCAAAAATCACATTTTTACCCCTATTTATCTCATTCCTTTATATTATTTTAGTATAAGTTACAAAACTAGTCATTAAATGAATAAAAGGTTAAAAAAAAAACCAGTACATGGTCGTATATTGGATCAAGAAAAACTCTTTTGCTACACCTTATAATATAGATTACAGGGAATATATCTTAAACTAATAAAGCAAGAATCTAAATTGAATTAACAATATGATTGGATTGAGTGGAAAGAAAGGAAAAAAATTTAATGGCCCTTAAATAAGATTTTGGGTTTAGATTTTGTAAATGAAGAAAAAAATAATTGAGAGAACTTCCTCCATTTAAGTATGACATGACTCAAATATGAATCAGTCAACATTTTTTAATTTCAAATAAAATTCTAAAAAGTTATTATAGTGGAAATATAAGTTAGCTTTGTTGTAACATCCTAATATATTAGATTAGACAAAGACTCCCAAGGGCATGAAGCAACAAGACAAACACCACATATCCTGGGTACCAAAATGCAGGGCTCATTGTAGCGTGGGACACTACTGCCTCCTAGTGAGGGAAGCTCAAAGGGGCATGGCACAATGACATCAAAGACTAATATCAAATAAGCTTTTTGCTAATCTTTTATCCAAATTTGGATGTGCACATCCCCCAATATAAACCTCTGATTGGTGTGATTCCAAAATCTACACACATCACATCTGACACCCTTTAGCTACTGCATAAGCTACACTTCAAAATTTCTTCATATGGAAGATTTAGGACTCTGAGACCAAAATGGTCATTTTAGCCCAAAGTTTGACATTTGGTACCTCCTAATTCCAAACCACAAGCAATCTAACTACCAAACCTATTCACATAAGTCATAAACAACACAAAGGCTTGGTCGAAGGTGACTATATCCCAAAGGAACTTCTCCCGTAAGATTTGACCCCCCCCCGGAACCCAAACTCAACTAGTGGGTTACATTTCCATTTTCCATACAATTACCCTATAAACCAAAACAAGCTCAAATCGCAACCATAGTCATCAAAATACATGTGAGACACTCAATATCTAGCCTAGAACCAGACATAAGGAAAGTTGGGCTTTACAACCAAATACTGATTAAGCACACATTGTCATTCACATCATTGACCTAGCCAATTAACATACAATTCAAGTCATACATGAACGAGAGTAAGGAGTTCTAAACAAGTCTAAATACTATAGATACATCAATACATATGTTATCTAACAAATGTACTTTACTTGGCACAATACTACTAGATAGAACAAGTGTTATACAAAACACTACCAAAACAATGATCTCAAATGCCCTTGATCTCAAAGAAATAGACTAAGACTCGTTAATCTTCTCCTTGCTATTACTAGAATCTTCACTTGAAAATGTTAGCCACAGAGGGGTGTGTGACAGAGTTCCAATAACTAAGGGTAATTCCGAACAAACATAGCATCTTTAAACATTATAATACATGCAAGGAATATATGCAACAATGATATGCACATGATATGCAATGAAGTCCCACAACAAACAAGGGTAGTGTTGAATCAAGAGTTTTGATGATTCCGAACCAACATCCAAGAGCTTGGATTGAAGATATCAAAGGAGATCAAAGTGTTTCATTTGAAGATTTTCTGAGTAATAGCTGCTAGATCTTATGTAGAATCTTTTGTTATGTTTAAATGAGGGTAAAAGATTTTGATTTTTAGAAAAGATGTTTTTAAATCTTGATTTTATGATAAATCTTGACTTATTTGAAAAATACCCACAAACAGACTAAGTTTGAAAGTTTAAACTGAACTGTCATATTGGAAATTCGAACTTTGCTTTTGGAAATTCGAATTTCGAGTTAAAACTAAATAAATCTGAAAAGATGTCTCTCTGTCAGACGAATTTTGGTTTTCCAAAATTCAAATTTTCATCCAAGTCTGAAAGAAGCCTTTTTGCGATAGACGAACTTCACATCTTCAAAATTCGAATTTCAGATAAAATGCAGTTTGTGAAAACCAAAGAAATTCATTTGAAATAATGTTGAAGTTCATCTAAAATCAAGAAAAAATTGAGTTTGAAAAACGCTCTCTGACAGACGAACTTTAGCTTTCTAACATTCGAATTTTCATATAAGTCTGAAAGAAGCTTCTTTGTAACAGACGAACTTTAAGTCTTCAAAATTTGAATTTCAGACAAAATGTAATTTGTGAAAACTAAAGAAATTCGTCTAAAACAATGTTAAAGTTCATCTGAAAGTAAGATTATATTAAGTTTCAAAATTGCTCTCTGACAGATGAACTTTGAACATTAAAATTTGAATTTTCAGAAGCAATGTTTTTGAGACTATTGAAATGAAACATTGACATACGAATGACAAAGTCCTGTAACATTCGAATATTGAAGTTAGTCTGAAAAGAATCACTCTGACAGACGAACTTCACTCTTTCAAAATTTGAATTTCGAAGAAAGTGAACTACTGTGCCTTTTGAACGTACTAGGAACAGACGAATTTTGGGTTTCCAAAATTCGAATTTCAAAGGCACTGTAGAAAATTGAAAACATTGTTCACACTTAACAGAAAAACTTTCTTCTTGAAAATTCGTATGTCACATTGTGAAAATATTTTGTAAGTTTCAAAATTCAAATTTCACTTCATGAACAGACGAACTTCGTGCTGCAACGTTGGAAGCTTTAACCTTCGGTTCCTTCGAAATTTGTCTGTTGACCAACCAAAATTCAAATTTCACTATGTCAGAAGCATTAAATGCGGTTGGTTAACAGATAGTTTTTCAGAGTAACCGTTGGATAACTCCCTAACGGATAGATTTTGTCTCTAACGGACACTTGAGACCAAAATCTATAAATATAACATCATTTGAAGTTATGGGTAAAAAAATAAAACTTGTGTATACCAAATTTCTGCCAAATCTTCTTCTCAAAAGCTTTTATCCTCTCAACTTCAATATCTGAACTTTAACCTTCATATCTACTCTATTCAAGAGAGTTATATCTTTGTAAACAATCTACTCTTCATCTGGAAGATAGATTTACTTGTGAGGGGAAATCACAAGGGGATTGGGTAGCACATTATAGAAGTGCTTAAAGAGATTGAGAAAGCTCTAAAAACAGAGCATACTCATTGTAATGTGGCATTAGCAAGAAGCCCGTTGAATTCTTGTTGTATAGTGGAAAAATCTCAAGAGTTGTCTTGGGGACTTGACGTAGGTCAAGTGGATAGACCGAACCAGGATAAATTACTGAGTCTTTTTCTCCTTATCTTTACTTTTCAGCTTGCTCTGTTTTGCACGTTGCTTCTCTTATACTGTGCTATCTTCACCCATTTCACTTTGTGCAGAAAAATTTCAATCTTCCCAATTCACCCCCCCTCTTGCGAAGTCAGCCTTGTTAACAAGTGGTATCAGAGCCTGGTTTCCCATTCAAAGGATCTCACAGTCTGGGAATCAAGATGGCTAGCTTTGGAGAAAGCATACTTCCTGAAGGGAACAATACTAATAGACCATCAGGCTTCAGTGGAGAACATTATGAGTACTGGAAGATGAGGATGCAGATCTACCTCCAATCAATTAATCTTGATATCTGGTCAGTCATTGAGAAAGGAGATTTTGTCCCAATGACTCTAACTGAAGATGGAGGACACAAAGAGAAGCTAGAAGCAGAGTGGAATGAGGAAGATAGAAGGAGAGTACTACTTAATTTCAAAGCAAAGCATTGCTTAGTCAGTGCCCTGAATCAGGATGAATTTTACAGAGTTTCACAATGCTCCACTGCAAAAGGGATATGGGACACTCTGCAGATTGCACATGAAGGAACAACTGGGGTCAGGGAGAACAGACTGAACACATGCATTGGAGAGAATGAAAGCTTCAGAATGACTGAAGGTGAAACTGTAAAGGAGCTGTAAAAGAGAATCACTCTCATTGTGAATCAATTAAAAAGCCTGGGAAAGGAATACACTCAGTCTGAAAAAGTAAGAAAGATACTCAGAGCTCTCCCTCTAGAATGGCAGCCCAAGGTGACAACAATAGAGGAAGCCAGAGGAGAATTAATGGCCTCTGTCACAGCTCTCTTCGATAGTCTTGAGGAGTATGAAGGAAAAATTAAAGCTCTCAAGGAAGCTGGGCTGGACAAAAAGAAGAAAGGCCTTGCTCTCAAAGCTACGGATGAAAAGGAAGAAGAATCTGATGAAGGAGATGAGCTGGATGAGGAAACTCTGGCTATGATGGTCAGAAAATTCAGAAGATTCTACAGCAAGAAGAAGAACAAGAGATTCTTCAAGAAGGGAGCAGCTGGTGAAAGCAAGAAAGAGGCAAAAAAGCCCATGACTTGCTATGAATGCAAGAAGTAGGGACACATCAAATGGGATTGTCCTCAATTTCTCAAAAAGCAAGAAAAGGACTAGAAAGCAGCGGACAAAGGGAAGAAGAAGAAAGCCTACATCTCATCAATATGGGGCAACAGCTTAGATGAGGAAGAAGAGGCTGAAGATGAGATTGCCAACATTTGTCTGATGGCGCTTGCTTTTGAGGAAGCTGAACCCTCATGCAGCAGTGATCAGGAAGAAGAGGTATATGAATCTGAACCTTCCCATTCTGAGTTACTTGATGCATTTCATGAGCTTCATGATGAGTTTATTAAAGTTGCTAAAGAACTAAAACTAGCAAAGAGAAAGATTAATAAACTGGAATCTCAAAACAACAGTTATGAAATTACCTCTCTACCTACTGCTCAATCTGTTTGCTGTACTTCATGCATTGAACTAAAGCAAACTAATGATTACTTGGTAAAAAGCATGTCTAGGCTCACTAGAGGTAAAGATATGTTGTTTGCCCTGATGGGGAGTCAAAGAATATCACAAGGAAAAGCTGGTCTTGGCTATGATCCATGTGCTGTCAAGGAAAAGATTAGGAAGAGAAACCAGAATGCATACATGAGGCATTTTGTGCATGCTGAGAGCAACAAAAAGAAAGATCACATGTCATCTCGCATTGAAACATATAATCAAACAAAGCATGCAAGACAAAAGTATTATCTGCATTGTTTTCTTCCTACTTCTCAATCTAGCAGTCCCTTCACTACCTGGCATTTCTGTAACAAAAAGGGACATATTTCCACCTCTTGTGCTTTGAAGAAAAATGGACTTGGCAGGAAAGTTGAATGGGTTCCCAAAGTTGCATCTGCATCTAGAAAAAAATCTACTGACCAAAAAGGACCCAAGCAAATTTGGGTACCTAAAAGGAAAACATAAACATTATTTTGCAGGTGTGTCTCAAAGCTAAGAAGAGCAACAAATGGTATATGGACAGTGCCTGCTCAAGTCACATGACTGGTGATAAGGAGAAGTTCATCACCCTTAGAGATAAGAAAGGAGGAAAGTGACCTTTGGAGGTGATCAATATGGCAAAGTTGTTGGTATTGGCATTGTGGGCAAAAATTCAGAAACGTCCATTGAAGAGGTGCTGTTTGTGATTGGCCTCAACCATAATTTGCTGAGCGTGAGTCAGACCTGTGATAAAGGAAATTGGGTGCTGTTTGACTCAAAGTTTTGTCTGGTCATCAGAGAAAGTGATCACAAAGTAATCCTCAAAGCTCAAAGGAATGGTAAATGTTATACTATTGATCTTGATGAACTTCCTTCCTTGGATTATGTATGTTTAATTAGTCAAGATAATGATAGCTGGTTATGGCATAGGAGATTAGCTCATGTGAACATAAATCAACTGTCTAAGCTAGTTAAAAATGAGCTAGTAACTGGTCCGCCAAAAATATCTTTTGAAAAGAATAAATAATGTGATGCATGCTTAAGAGGAAAACAAACTAAATCATCTTTTAAATCTAAAAATGTAGTTACCACAACAAGACCACTTGAATTACTGCATATGGACTTAATTAGACCATCTAGGGTGAAAAGTCTTGGTGGTAATCTGTATGTGCTTGTAATTGTGGATGATTACTCCAGATTCACTTGGACATTATTTCTATCCTCTAAAAGTGATACCTTTGATACATTTGTAACCTTAGCTAAGAAAGTGCAAAATGAGAAAGGTATTTCTATTGTGTCTATCAGGTCAGACCATGGAGGAGAGTTTGAAAATGCATACTTTCTGGAGTACTGCAATGAGCATGGGATTGACCATAACTTCTCAGCTCCAAGGACCCCTCAACAAAATGGGGTAGTAGAAAGGAAAAACAGAACTATTGGAGAGATGGCCAGAGCTATGCTGAATGAGAAGGAACTCTCTCAAGTGTTTTGGGCTGATGCAGTGAATACAGCAAGCTACATCATAAATAGAGCCTACATCAGACCAATCCTTGGGAAGACTCCATATGAGCTGTAGAAGGAAAGAAAGCCAAATCCGTCCCATCTCCATGTGTTCAGATGCAAATGCTTCATTCACAACAATGGGAAAGAAAATCTGGGTAAGTTTGATGCTAAATCCGATGAAGGTATATTTCTGGGCTATTCTAGTATGAGTAATAAAAGATCAAATGTGGTAGAAGAATCTGTGCATGTGGTTTTCATTGAAAATGAAACTGTTTCAAAACATGTTACCAATGAGAATGATCTTGATTTCAACTTTGGAAAACTGGGCATTTCTGATAAAAGTAAAACTGAACCTCCAAAGATATCTGAATCTGTTAACACAGAGGAAGATGTCCAGGAGCAAGAGTTTGATGAAGAAAATAATGAAGAAACATCTCAAGAATTCCCTAGAGCTTGGAGATATCAAAGGAATCATCCTGTTGATCAAGTAATAGGAAATGTTCAAGAGAGAGTTAAAACCAGAAAACAGTTAAGGGATCAAATGCTCAACTGCGCTTTCATTTACCAAACTGAACCCAAATGTGCTGAAGAAGCCTTAACTGATGAATACTGGATTTTGGCTATGCAAGATGAATTAAATCAATTTGAAAGAAATCAAGTTTGGGATTTAGTGCCTAGACCCAAAAATCATCCTGTTATTGGTACCAAATGGGTTTTCAGAAATAAACTTGATGAATCTAGAACAATAATAAGAAATAAAGCTAGATTGGTTGCTAAAGGGTATAATCAGGAAGAAGGTATTGATTTTGAAGAAACCTTTGCACCAGTAGCTAGATTAGAAGCTATAAGAATACTGCTAGCATATGCATGCATGAAAAATATTTTACTATATCAAATGGATGTAAAGAGTGCCTTTCTAAATGGATATATCATGGAAGAAGTTTATGTAGATCAACCTCCAGGTTTTGAGGATTCTACAAAATCAAACCATGTTTATAAACTGAAGAAAGCTCTTTATGGTTTAAAACAAGCCCCTAGAGCATGGTATGAGAGACTGAGCAATTTTTTAACTGAAAAGGGGTTCAATAGAGGCAAAGTTGACACAACTTTATTCACTAAGAAAGAAAATAAAGATTTACTAATTTTTCAAATCTATGTTGATGATATTATTTTCGGTGCTACTAATGAAACTCTTTGCAAGAAATTTTCTGAGTTAATGCAGGGAGAATTCGAGATTCCATGATGGGTGAACTCAACTTCTTCCTTGGACTGCAAATCAGACAGCTTGATGATGGTATCTTTCTCGGTCAATCCAAGTATCTAAAGGAGCTGCTAAAGAAGTTTGGAATGGAGAATGCCAAGCTAATGGGAACACCTATGGCTACTGCAACCAAACTGGACTTGGATGAGAATGGAAAGATGTTCGACATTACTCAGTACAGAAGAATGATTGGATCCCTGCTGTACTTAACTGCCAGCAGACCTGACATTATGTTCAGTGTTTGTATGTGTGCAACGTTTCAATCATGCCCCAAAGAAACCCATACAACAGCTGTGAAAAGAATTTTCATATATCTTATTGGAACATCACAGATGGGTCTTTGGTATCCAAAAAGCAATGGAGAAGATCTCAAAGGACACACTGATGCTGATTTTGCAGGATCCAAAACTGACAGAAAAAGCACAAGTGGAACTTGCCAGTTTCTTGGAGGATCCCTGGTTTCATGGTTCAGCAAAAAGCAAAACAGTGTGGCCCTATCCACTGCAGAAGCTGAGTATGTTGCGGCTGGAAGCTGTTGTGCCCAAGTCGTCTGGATGAAGCAGCAGCTTGAAGATCTTGAGGTTAAAATGAAAGAGATACCAATCATGTGTGACAACCAAAGTTCCATAAACATCACCAAGAATCCTGTCATGCATTCAAGGATGAAACATATTGAAGTTAGGCACCACTTCATAAGGGATCATGTTCTGAAAGGAGAAATTAAGCTGGAGTACATCCCAACAGAGGATCAAGTTGCTGATATACTCATAAAGCCTCTATCAGAAGACAGGCATTGCAAAATAAGGAGAGAATAGGGTATGAGAAATCCCAGTGAACTGTAAGTTATTCTCATGCAATCTTGTTTTCAAAAGTTAAGTCTAACTTTGGCATCGGAGTATGTTTAATTTAAGTTGCAGGTGCTCCTCACAAGATTCAATGGCAATAAACTTGAAGATTGGAGCACACCAGAATGGAACAACTAGAAAGTGAAGTAAATGACAAAAATTCTAAGTTCTGGATCCATTCTGTAAGTCTTTAAAAAATGAAATTCATATTTTAAATGTGTGTTGGACGTATCTTGCTTCATAAACTTTGTTTTTGAATTGGTCAACGTGGTCAACATTCGAATTTTAGTTGATCAACAGACGAACTTTAGACTGTTATGCCTTGGAACAGTTCTCGGTGATACCTCGAAATTCGTCTGTTGAATCCTAGAAGTTTGAATTTTCAAGATCAAAAATTTCAAAGTTATGTTTGTCCATCACTGTTATACGAATTATCACTTCTTAACCTATGAATATTGGACAACCTTTACAAAAGTTGAAAAATTCAAATTTTCAGTTCAAAATTCGTCTGTTGAATCATGTTCTTCATGTTGAATACTTGAAAGATGAAGTTCTGCATGCTAAATTCGTCTATTGGTTGTTGTTTTGTTTGTTTCCTGTTGTTTTTCTCTTCAACATTCGAACCTTGTTGGAACAAAATTCGTCTGTTGTGCTTGTTTTGCTTGTTCCAAGCCTCTGTCAGACGAACTTTCAGATGAAAATTCATCTGTCAGTAAGCTTTGCTAAATGGTTTAACTTGTAACTACTCGAAGTTTGAATTTTGAACCCTCAAAATTCGTCTGTCAAACGGTTACATACGTTAAAACCGACGGTTTTCTCTTGAACAGACGTAACCTTATTCTTAACTCCTCTGAGTCTGTTCCAATTCTCTCTTCAAATCTCTTAAATTCTGACCAAAAACTGCCATTTCGCACCGATTAAACTTCCTTTCGCATCCTTTAAACCCATTCTAAGCCTCATTCTGCAACATTCGTCCGAAAAATGGCAAGAGTCAAAAATCCTAAAGCTGGGAAAGCTGGAGCTCGACCAAAAAGGAATATTAAATCACAATATACCTCGAAGGAATGAGAGAAATCAAAGAGAAAAGCCGAATCTAGTAAGGCAACTCCCACCAAACGCCAAAAGACTGCATCCAAAGCAGATTCTCAGAAAGCTGGACCCTCCTCACCGAAAAGTGCAGAACCTTCGGTTCCAGTTCCTTCAGAAACTGCTGTTGTTGCTTCCACTTCATCCTTCAGTACTCAATCTGGAGAGTACGAGCTTACTACACTACCACTCTGGAGTACTCCATAGATTCAAGAGGAATACTCCACCAAGTTTACCAACAAGAAGGTAATCAAGCCATATTGTGTAAACTTGGAAGATTTCTTGGTCTCAAATAATTTTGATGCTGGTATATGGATGATGAGATACAAGAATCTGTTGGAAGTATTAGAGAGATATGATGATGAGGTGGTGAAGTTATGGTACGCCACTTTAAAATATAACAGTAAGAAGAAGAAGTGGGCAGTCAATCTAAGGTCTAGGACCATTTGGCTTACTGATGAGACATTCAATGAGGTGCTGGAAATCCCTGGGCAAGATGGACTCAAAATTGATATCAATGCCTCTGGGTACATGGATGAGGCAGATTTGACTGATGAAGAAGGTGGTCCCTCTCTGAACTACAAGGAGAGTACTATTCTGAGCACATTGTTCAGAAGGAGGGAAAATTGGCCATCCATAAACCTGTTGAAGCCCATAGACCTCAGTGTTCAAGTGAGGATCCTGCACTACATAGTGTCCAGGATTATATTCAACAAAGGAGGTAGCTTCAACTTGATAACAAGGGCAGAGGCACATGTCATGGCTGCAATCATGCGTGGGAAACTGATTAATATAGGACACCTCATTCTCCAACGCATGATCAAGGCTAGAGATTAGAGGAAGGACTCAACACTTCCCTATACTGCTATTATCTCCAGAATTTTGTAGTATGCCAGAATTCAACATATTGAGAAAGGGAAGGGCAAGCCCACTGAAATATTCAAGGAGGAAGGACTGCAGAGGATGGGCATTGAAAGAGATGAAGGAAGATGGGTTGGAAAGGGAGCAGGGAGATCTGAAGATTTGTTCTTTATTGCTAATGCCTCCTAACAACAAGAAGGCACCTCTGAGGCTCCTGGCAAATCTGTACCTCAGCCTTCTCAGCCAATTCCATCTCCCTCCAGGCCTACTCACCCTCCTTCCACTCCTTCCTCACAGGCCAAGCCAACCAAGATCACTGAGTTGTATGACAGCCTGTCTACACTTATTCTCAGCATCAGAGATGAGCAAAATGCCAAATTTGCTCATCTGCAAGATCAGATCCATCAGTTGGCTGTAAACATGAAGGTGGTGGCTGATGCTTATGAAGAGATCAGAAGTGCAATCCCCGCCACTTCAGCTCCACCTCAGCCAGGGTCATCTGTGTCTGTCCAATCTCCAACTCCTGAGCCTCCAAGCCCCTTTGAGATTGCCTCCTCTGACCATGATGATGATATAGATGGTGCTGGTGCAATGAGGACACTTAGTCCTGGTCCACCCTTGGACTATGGATTGGAAGAAGAAGAACTTCAAGAAACAAGCCCTCATGAGCTTATGCAAGAAGATGCTCAGGATTCAATTCTGTCCATTCAAGAATTAGAGCAAGTTGAAAGACTGGTTGCAGCCATTTCAACCTTTTCTAAGCAGGAAGGTGTAGGCAATGAAGAGAGGAGCATTGTGCCTGTTATTGATTATGAGGCTATTGCTCACAATGCTCTCCTGCAAGCTCAAAGAAGGAGGCTTGAGGAAATGTTTCATCCTGATGAACCAGCTCCTCCTTCTCTTGCTGCCTATGGGCTTTCAGAGGAACAGAGAGCTTAACTGGCTCTTTCCAGGAAGGAAATGCAAGAACTACTTGAGATTTCTAATGATGAAGAACCTAGCCCTGAGCCTGCTGAGCCTCCTGCACCTGTACAGCCAGAAATACCCTTTGCTCCTGTGCCACTTCGTGCTATTCCTGTTTCTCAGATCCCTCCTCCGGATGATTTTGTTGGGCTTCCTGATGATGCCAAAAAGGGGGAGAAGACTAGGCAAACTGGAAAGTCTACTGCTGCTGAGCAATCTGGGAAAGGGAAAACGTACAGCAAGAAGACCAAGCCCAAGAAGAAATGATTGAAGATTTGCTTAGAAATTAGGCTTGAGTCCTCTTGTAGTGTTTTGTGTTTCTATTGCTGTTTTGAATGTTTGAATATTGGAACTTTATCTAATTTGGTTTTTGTATAGCAACTCTTGATTAAATGAATGGATTTCTTTATTGCAATGTTTTGTACATATTACTCCTTGAATATCTTCACTTGATCTACTGTGCATGATGTCTTTTGAAAAATAATGCATATGTTGAGGGGGAGCTTGTTAAAGCAAACCCAAGTACTAATCCAGTTTCTAAGTTGTTTTGTCATCATTAAAAAGGGGGAGAATGTTAAATCAAGAGTTTTGATGATTCCAAACCAACATCCAAGAGTTTGGATTGAAGATATCATAGGAGATCAAAGTGTTTCATTTGAAGATTTTCTGAGTAATAGCTGCTAGATCTTATGTAGGATCTTTTGTTATGTTTAAATGAGGGTAAAAGATTTTGATTTTGAGAAAAGATATTTTTAAATCTTGATTTTATGATAAATCTTGACTTATTTGAAAAATACCCACAAACAGACTAAGTTTGAAAGTTTAAACTGAACTGTCATATTGGAAATTCGAACTTTGCTTTTGGAAATTTGAATTTCGAGTTAAAACTGAATAAATCTGAAAAGATGTCTCTTTGTCAGATGAATTTTGGTTTTCCAAAATTCAAATTTTCATCCAAGTCTGAAAGAAGCCTTTTTGCGATAGACGAACTTCACATCTTCAAAATTCAAATTTCAGATAAAATGCAGTTTGTGAAAACCAAAGAAATTCGTCTGAAATAATGTTGAAGTTCATTTGAAATCAAGAAGAAATTGAGTTTGAAAAACGCTCTCTGACAGACGAACTTTGGCTTTCTAACATTCGAATTTTCATATAAGTCTGAAAGAAGCTTCTTTGTAACAGACGAACTTTAAGTCTTCAAAATTCGAATTTCAGACAAAATGCAATTTGTGAAAACTAAAGAAATTCGTCTGAAACAATGTTAAAGTTCATCTAAAAGCAAGATTATATTAAGTTTCAAAATTGCTCTCTGACAGACGAACTTTGAACATTAAAATTCAAATTTTCAGAAGCAATGTTTTTGAGACTATTGAAATGAAACATTGACATACGAATGACAAAGTCCTGTAACATTCGAATATTGAAGTTAGTCTGAAAAGAGTCACTCTGACAGACGAACTTCACTCTTTCAAAATTTGAATTTCGAAGAAAGTGAACTACTGTGCCTTTTGAACGTACTAGGAACAGACGAATTTTGGGTTTCCAAAATTCGAATTTCGAAGGCACTGTAGAAAATTGAAAACACTGTTCACACTTAACAGAAAAACTTTCTTCTTGAAAATTCGTATGTCACATTGTGAAAATATTTTGTAAGTTTCAAAATTCGAATTTCACTTCATGAACAGACGAACTTCGTGTTGCAACGTTGGAAGCTTTAACCTTCGGTTCCTTCGAAATTCGTCTGTTGACCAACCAAAATTCGAATTTCAATATGTTAGAAGCATTAAATGCGGTTGGTTAACGGATAGTTTTTCAGAGTAACCGTTGGATAACTCCCCAATGGATAGATTTTGTCTCTAACGGACACTTGAGACCAAAATCTATAAATATAACATCATTTGAAGTTATGGGTAAAAAAATAAAACTTGTGTATACCAAATTTCTGCCAAATCTTCTTCTCAAAAGCTTTTATCCTCTCAACTTCAATATCTGAACTTTAACCTTCATATATACTCTATTCAAGAGAGTTATATCTTTGTAAACAATCTACTCTTTATCTGGAAGATAGATTTACTTGTGAGGGGAAATCACAAGGGGATTGGGTAGCACATTGTATAAGTGCTTAAAGAGATTGAGAAAGCTCCAGAAATAGAGCATACTCGTTGTACTGTGGCATTAGCAAGAAGCCCGTTGAATTCTTGCTGTATAGTGGAAAAATCTCAAGAGTTGTCTTGGGGATTGGACGTAGGTCAAGTGGATAGACCGAACCAGGATAAATTACTGAGTCTTTTTCTCCTCATCTTTACTTTTCAGCTTGCTCTGTTTTGCACGTTGCTTCCCTTATACTGTGCTATCTTCACCCATTTCACTTTGTGCAGAAAAATTTCAATCTTCCCAATTCACCCCCCCTCTTGGGAAGTCAGCCTTGTTAACAGGTAGAACCATGAGTTAGCTACCATCATAAGGTAAGCCTAACAAATAGCCCCCTTCCAATAATCGATGAAGGCTAATTCCTAGGCAACCACTAAGTTCTCTACTCACCAGTCATGACTCGGCTAAAAGCCATTACACTAGTGATTGGACCATGGTTCTCCTTCCCCTTGGACCACTCAAAGTGGTGGTGATTTAGGAAAGGTGCATCTCCAATCCACAGCCACCTAGGTCTTTCCGCCAAAGGATGATGATTTAGTAATAGGGACATATCACACTTCATCACCGGGACATAAGACCTCATGTGCCATTTAGTGGATCGGCATATAACGTGGTATTTCAATAATGTCATCACCTAACCAACATATGCTCAACATATATAACCATCAGTGACAATGTCATCATGCCATGCTAACATGCCATCATATTCTATATATCATCATGCTAGTATATTTATCAATATACCAAGTCTAAACAATATTTATCAATATACCAAGTCTAAACATAGGGGTGTACAATAATGTTGGGAATTTCGGTACACACGTAGCGGGAAACTCCACCAAAATCCCTCCCGCAGATCCATCAACGTTGCTTAAATCAAGATATAGAAGAAGAATTTACCTCCAATGCATCCCTTGGTGTTTTTTTTCATTTCGTTGGACCCCAGGAATTAACACGTCTGATCAGCTCCCTCTACCAGTATCCACATGAACCATGAGTCGAACTCGTACGACGTGCTAGCACCTCTATTTATGAACGCCCTGTACGTCCATACAGTCCCATTTGTTTGTCCGTACAGTTTTCACTATTCGTCCATACAATCCTACTGTTCATCCTCGTATAGTTTTTCACTGTTTGTCCATACAGTCCCGCTATTCATTCATACAATTTTTGTTGTTTTTCCATACAGTCCCACTGTTTGTCCATACAGTATCACTGTTCATCTATACACTTTTTGCTGTTTTTCCGTATAATCCCCGCTGTTCATTCATACAATCCCGCTATCTGAGTGTGCAGCCGTTCTCTCTCTAAGGTGGGTTGAAATTCTATTGATTCTGTATCTAATAATCCTAGTCTATATTAATATATAGATAGGCTTACATATTTATTTAATTTAAATCAATTATTTAAACTAAATCAAATATTGATTGAATAGATTAGTTTGAGTTTAAATCTATCTAATAGATTAAATCTAAACTTACTATCTAATCTATATCCAAAATTAAATCTAAATTGAATTTATCATATAAATCAAATTTAGATTAATAGTTTAAATTTAAATTTAGAATCAAATTTAGATTATGACATTAGTTTAAATTTTAATCTATCACATAGAATTAAATTTAAAAACTAATTTATTTAAATTAATTTGAATAATATATATTTCAAAAATAATATAATATATTATTTTGAGGGGCCCAGATATATCTCCCCATTAATTAGAGGGACAAATTCCATCTTGACCATTTATCTTCCTCCACACGAGTTCCACTATGCCCAATCATAGCTTTTATGATCTCCCGACTAAAGTGACTTTTGATTATACCAAAGTATAATGTTCCCCATATAGGAAGCCATGGTGATCTCAGGTTTGAGGGCTTAGTGACACAGTTATATATGAGATATGCTTATGACTTGATCCATATCGCTATCTCATGACGGGTCGATTTAGGGTCTATTCCCTAATAGGAGCTTATGATTTTGATTTGTATTTAAATACGTAATTATCAATTAAAATCATACTAGCCTTAATTCATCATTGTTCCCACAAAGATGATTGACTAGGGACATTTAGGATAAAAATGATTTATCCAAGGATATTATTATAAAGATAAACATGTAAACATTAGAATAATGTAATAAAAGGAAAAACACCTCCTTTCTTAATAATGAAGTACAATGTTCATAATACAATGATTGGTCTAAGGCAAAATTTCCAATAACTCCCACTTGCCCTAGGCCCAATCATTGATGTATCTAATACCCATTAACCTAACATGAAGCTCATGCTTTATCTGTGCAAGCAGCTTAGTAAGAGGATAAGCAACATTGTCATCATTTGGTATTTTGCATATCTTTATATCACCCCTATCAATGATTTCTCTGATAAGATGATATTGTCTAAGTATGTGTTTGCTTCTTTGATGTGACCTAGGCTTTTTAGCCTGTACTATTGCCCCATTTTTGTCACAAAATAGATCTATCAGATTTGAGATGGTAGGCACCACTCCAAGCTCAGTGATGAACTTCTTAATCCAAACAACTTCCTTAGCTGCATTTGATGCAGCTAGGTACTTGGCTTTTGTTGTAAAAACAGCTACAATACTTTGCTTGGAACTCTCCCAACTAACTACTCCATCATTCAAACAGAATGGAATCTTGATTGTGATCTACAACTACAATCATCTTTGTTGGATTGGAAACTTACATCTGTGTAACCATTTATAATCAGCTAGTCTTCCAATCCTCCATGCACCAAAAATACATCCTTAGTCCTTCTTAAGTACTTTGGAATATTCTTGACAACAGTCCAGTGATTCTCACTAGGATTCAACTGATATCTACTGGTCATGCTCAGGGGATATGAGACAACCGGTAGAGTACACAACATGCCATACATAATAGATCCAATTACCGAGGCATATGGAATCTTGCTCATGCATTCTCGCTCATCTCATGAACAAGGACACTGAGCTTTGCTGAGATTGATGCCATGAGACATAGGTATGTACCCCTTCTTTGAGTCTTACATACTAAACCTATGAAATACTTTGTCTATATAAGTGCACTAACTTAAGCTGATTAGCCTCTTAGATCTATCACTATAGATCCTAATCCCTAGAATAGAGGTGGCTTCTCCTAAGTGCTTCATTGAGAAATACTTTCCTAACCATGTCTTGACACTCTGCAAGGTTGGAATGTCATTCCCAATGAGTAAGATGTCATCAACATAAAGCACTAGAAATACAATTGTGCTCCCACTAACCTTCTTGTAAACACAAGGTTCATCAACATTTTGGATAAATCCAAACTCTTTGACTACTTCGTCAAAACGTTGATTCCAACTACAAGATGCTTGCTTCAATCAATAAATGGATCTCTGAAGCTTACAAGCCTTTGCAAAATCTTCTAGATGTATAAAACCCTCAGGTTGTGTCATGTACACAACCTCAAGCAGCTTTCCATTCAGGAATGCTGTTTTAACATCCATCTGCCAAATCTCGTAATCATAGTACACTACAATGGCAAGAAGGATCTTGATTGATTAAATCATGGCGACTGGCAAAAAGGTTTCATCATAGTCTATACCATGAGTTTGCTTGAATCCTTTTGCAACCAATCGTGCTTTAAAGGTATGCACTTGGCCATCCATGTCAGTTTTCTTCTTAAAAACCCATTTGCACCCAATAGTTTTTATACCTTCAAGTGGGTCAATCAAGGTCCATACCTGATTGTCATACATGGATTGCATTTCAGACTTCATGGCATGCAACCATTTTTCAGAGTCAGATCCCATTATGGCCTCTTGATAGGTGGTTGGCTTTCTTGATCCAAGAGCAACACATCACGACTATCAGTTAAAAGAAATCCATATCTTTGAGGCTGATGTCGTGTTCTATCAGACCTTCTTGGGCCTTGTATTACTTGAGTAGGCTCATCAACTTGTTGTGAGTCTTCTCATTCTTCTATCTTTGGCTCTATGCGATTTTGTGGGGTCTCAAACTTGTTTGAGATTTATCTAACTCCCACTAGTTTTTTTTAGAGACAAACTCTTTTTCTAGAAAGATACCATTCTGAGCAATAAACCTTTTATTCTCAGTGGGATTGTAGAAGTAATATCCCTTAGTTTCCTTAGGATACCCCACAAAAAATCATTTTATAGATTAGGTGCTAACTTATCTAAGGCTTGTTGCTTAACATATGCCTTGCATCCCCAAATCTTGAGAAAAGACAAACTGGGCTTCTTTCCAGTCCATATCTCATATGAGGTCTTTTCAACTGCCTTAGCTGGAACACGGTTTAGTGTGAATGTAGCTGTTTCTAATACATAACCCTAAAAGGATGGTGGAAGATCTGTTTGACTCATCATAGATCGAACCATATCTAATAGGATTCGATTACTTCATTCAGAAACACCATTCCATTGTGGTGTTCCTGGTAGAGTTAATTGTGAAACAATTCCACAATTTCTAAGATGGTCAATAAATTCTTGGCTCAAATATTCACCACTTCAATCATATCGAAGTGCTTTAATAGATTTGCCAAGTTGATTCTGTACCTTATTTTGGAAAGTTTTGAACATTTCAAAAGATTCAGATTTATGTCTCATTATATAGATATATCCATATCTACTAAAGTCATCTATAAAAGTAATGAAATACAGGTGACCAATTCTGGCAATTGTACTTAATGGACCATATACATCTGTATGTATTAGGCCCAATAAGTTAGTGGCCTTTTCACTATGTCCAGTAAAATGTGCCTTTGTCATCTTCCTAATAAACAATATTTGCAAGTGTCAAATGATTCAAAATCAAATGAATTGAGAAGTCCATCTTGATAAAGCTTTGAAATGCATTTCTCATTTATGTGGCCTAGACGATAGTACCATAGGTAGGTCAGATTCAAATCATTTGACTTGATCCTCTTGGTAGATATGTTATAGATATGTTCCTTATTGGGAGTTTCAAAGTTCAAATATTAATGACCACCATGCAAATCTCTATCCGCATAAAAGATTTCATTAAAATAAATAGAATATTTTTTATTCCCAATAATTGAAGTAAAACCTTCCTCATCTAAATAAGAAAGTGAAACAATGTTATGACTCAAAGCAGGAACATAATAGCAATTGTTCAAAATTAACAAAAGCCCACTGGGCAAAAATAATTCATAAGTGCCTACAGCTAAAGTAGCAACTCTTGCTCTATTTTTGACTCATAGGTTTATTTCACCCTTTTTCAACTTCCTACTCCTTTTGAGGCCCTACACATTTGTACAAATGTGAGTTCCACATGCAGTATCTAACACCCATGTAGGAGAAGTAGAAAGATTAATTTCTATAACATAAATACTTGAAGTAATAGCCTTGCCATTCTTTTTTTTTTTTTAGATCTTCCATGTAGAGCTCACAGTTCCTCTTCCAATGACCGGGCTCATTACAAAAGAAACAGAATCCTTCCTTGGATAGCTTTGCCTTCTTGGCTTCAGGCTTGGGTTTGGGGTTGAGGTTGGGCTTGTCTTGCTCCTTGGACTTGTTATCTGGGTCTTTTCCCTTTCCCTTTCCTTTATCTTTCTTTTTTACTCCTTTTCCTTTCTGAACCATTACAACATTGCTTGGCTTTTTCTTAATGTTTTGCTCAGCAATTTTAAGCATCGCATGCAGTTTAGAAATTGATTACTCCATATTGTTCATATTATAGTTCATGACAAACTAGTCATAACTCTCTGGGAGTGAGTTTAAGATCAAATCTGTAGCTAACTCCTAGGTTGTGGGAAATCTTAGCCTTTCAAGGTGATTAATGTAGCCTTTCATCTGCAAAACATGAGAGCTAATTGATGTACCCTCAGTCATTTTGTAGAAATGTAAGGCTTTCATGGTTTTAAACCTTTCTTGCCTTGCCTGTTGTTGGAACATTTCCTTGAGATGCATAATCATCTCATAAGCCTCCATATGTTCAAGATCTTTCTGAAGTTCTGGGATCATGGTGGCTAGCATCAGGCATCCTACATCTACAGAGTCATTAAGATGCTTATTATGGGCTTCCTTTTGGGCTCTCGGAGCATTGGCTACAGGCTCCTCAAGAATGGGTTCATCTAGGACATATGACTTTCTTTCCTACTTGAGAACAATTCTCAAGTTCCTTAACCAATCAAGAAAGTTGTTCCCATTGAGTTTGTCCTTCTCAAGGACAGATCACAATGATAGTGTAGCAGAATTATTCGTCGACATTTTCTACAACAAAATATACAAAATCAAATTAATAATTTCCTACTAAAAATTAACCCTCAATTTAGTTTAGCAGGCTAAGACCCATATTTCACTTAATTATAAGTATGTTTTGGCAAAACACTTAAAATTAAGTTATTTAGGTAGGTAACTTATTTACCAATTGCATCGCATATAACTCTTAGATCTTTATGGGATCCTGTCATCATATGACCTGGCATGTTTAATCCTATCTAATGCCTTGAAACCTAAAACCATTTTAATAGTCTCAATTAAGTCATACCATCATGAACCTTTATGAGTATCGTCATTACCCAATTTGCCTCACTAAGATAACCTAAGTGTATCCCACTTTGGTGGATCCTACATTTAGGAGATTAAAGCCTTGACAAGTGTTTATAAATGGGTGGCATTTATACTTAAAATTTAATTAAAGGGATTTTATTATGTTGTTATTATTCATATATCTAGTCATCACATGAACATATATATAATGGTGGCATCCCATACATGCATATGATCTCATCATAAAGCATAAAATAAATATGTCATAATATGACCCATCTAACCTATATCCTCCCAAGCCAATGAAAGGATTCTTCTAATATAACATGTAACATCTGGCCGCTTCTTTGGGGTTGACAACTGTCCCCACAAACCAATACAAGCCTTTTCAGTGTGCTTTGTCCTCACTCACACACCTCCTTCCCAAGAGGTCACCCATCCCAGAATTGCCCCAAGTCAAACACGCTTAACTGAGGAGTTTTTAAGGGATAGGCTACCGAAAAAGTAGGTACACCTCATTGGTATAGGTAGTACCTATCAATTCCTTTAAGCTATCCTTAACCGTATAGTAGGTATACCTTATTGGTACAGTCTTTGGATCCCTCTCGTTCCGGTATAAATTCGATTCATTCATATGTTCCTCTTGCTTAGAAACCTACCAGGAGCCGCTCCTTATCCGTGCCTCATCACTTTTATCCCACACCCCTTTTTCTTACACCGGCAATCATTCCCCGCCCTCATCAGCGCCCGAATGTCACATGAGTGTAACACCCCTTATGATATGTTTATTGCCATTGTGTGCAGTATTGGAGGAAACAGGACGAAAGAAGGTTCAAGTGGAGTCTGAAAGAGCTCCACGCCATAGCTTGAAGCAAAGCCACGGTGGCGAGAGCAAGTCCAGTGGCATGGTTTTAGTTGAACTTGGTGGCGCCACAGTAAGATGTATTGGAGCCGCAGCGAGATTCGGGATTTTTGTTTAAATTCGGATCATTTCAGATGATCGGATAGAAAGAAAATGGAGAAGAACGGAGGAGTTTTGCTAGGGTTCGAGTTTTCCGGCATCTAAGAGTGATTTTCGGACCTTGGAAGCTTGGATTCAAGTTGGTAAGTGATTTCTACTCCTCCCTCTCCATTTTCTTCAGTTGAATTTAGGGTTTTTCGGTTTTGAGTTAGGATCTTCAATTATAGCCAAAATCCACCCATTGAAATGGATGCAATGGGGTTAATGAAGTGTGTTATGGTGTTTTTGTTGCTTGGGTGTGAGTTTTGAATGGATTATATGTGTTTAGAGCATAACCCTAGGTTGTTCTTGGTTGAGAGTATGAGGAATCCGAGTTGTATAGGATTGTTTGGTGTTTGAATAGGTTCCTAGGAGTTATTAATACATGAAAGGGGTGTTGGAATCTTGGGTAAGGCCTAAAGTGGTCGAATTATGGAATTTGGATGTTTGGTATGTTATGTTAATTAAGGTATTGTGATCTTGTTAAGGTTGTTTGGCTACTCAAAGAAAGCTAGTAGTGGGATTGGCGTTCAAGAAAGCTTGTGGAACTCGTGTAAGCGTGGTATTGACAACTTGAGATAACCAAGTGTTTGTTTCATATGATTATATGTTGATATATATATGCATGTCCATTTTCATACCACGATATTGATTGTATATGTGTATGGCTTTTCTACATATTATGGTATGCACGGCTAGTTAATGTATGATGATTGTATATGTTGTGATGTGTAGCATCCCCATACTGTTAGTTAGGCTGACTTCCCAAGAGGGGGGTGAATTCGGAAGAATAAAAATTTTCTGCACAAAGTGAAAAGGATGAAGAAAGCAAGGTATGATAGAAAAACATAGTATAAAACCGTAAGCTAAGAAGGTAGTAATAGGGAGAAGAAAAACTCAGATATTTATCCTGGTTCGGTCTCTCCACTTGACCTACGTCCAGTCCCCAAGTCACCACTTGAGATTTTCCACTATACTGCAAGAATTCGGTGGGCTTCTTGCAAATGCCACAGTATAAAGTTTATGCTCTGTTTTCTAGAGCTCACTCAATCACTCTCTGCACTTTCACAAAGTGCTTCCCAATCCCTTATGATATACCCTAACAAGAAAATCTATCTTCTAGATGAAGAGTAGATTATTTACAAAGATTAAACTCTCTTGAATAAAGTAAATATGAAGGTTAAAGTACAAGTATTGAAGTGTGAGAGTATTAAGCTTTTAGTAAATGATTTGGCACAGTTTCAGTATATACAATGTAAAAATCATTTTTCACAACTTCAAATGATGTTATATTTATAGATTTAGGTCCTAACTATTCGTTAGAGACAAAATCTATCCATTGGAGAAGTTATCCAACGGTTACTCTGAAAAACTATCCGTTAACCAACTGCATTTAATGCTTCTAACATACTGAAATTCGAATTTCGGTTGGTCAACAGACCAATTTTCATAGGAACCAAAGGTTAAAGCTTCCAACTTTGAAATACCGAAGTTCTTCTATTCATGGAGCAAAATTCAAATTTTAAAACTTAGAAAATGTTTCCATGTTGTGACATACAAATTTTCAAGTGGAAAGTTTTTCTGTTAAGTGTGAACAGTATTTTCAATTTGCTACAGTGCCTTCGAAATTTGAATTTTGGAACCCCAAAATTCGTCTGTTCCCAGCAAGCTCAAAAAGCACAATAGTTCATTTACTTCGAAATTCAAATTTTCAAAGAGTAAAGTTCGTCTGTCAGAGAGACCTCTTTTCAGACTTACTTTAACATTCGAATTTATAAACACTGTCATTCGTATGTCAACATATCATTGCAACAGACTCACAACCTTAGCTTCTGAAATTCAAATTTGCATGTTCAAAGTTCGTCTGTCAATGAGCAATTTTGAAACTCAATATAATCTTGATTTCAAATAAACTTTGACATTATTTCAGACGGATTTCTTTAGTTTTCATAAGTTGCATTTTGTCTGAAATTCAAATTTTTAGAAACCAAAGTTCGTCTGTTGTCAAAAGCTTCTTTCAGATACTTATGAAAATTCAAATTTTGGAAAATCAAAATTTGTCTATCAGAGAAGCATCTCTTCATACTTGTAAGCAGACTGTGTAGTACTTGTAATTTTGGATAATGTATCTTATGTCAAGTATGATGGAATGTTTTGTAATGAATGTTTGGTTATGGATAAGGTTTGTATGGATGTTGTATGTATGGTTACATGGTTTTGGATATTGAGAAGTCAGTATGTTGATGTTTGTGAGCTCATAGTGGATTTGGGCCTTGTTAGTGTGTTTGAGGGCCTGTAGCCTGTTTTGTCAAGTTGGGGTTCAAAGGGGTCAAATCTTAGAGGAGTGGATTCCTTTGAGGTGAAACCTCTTTGGACAAGTTGGTTTAAGAATTTTGGACCAGTATGGATGGTCTTTGAGTGACCATTTGCCTTTGGTGGCAACTAGAGGTAGTTAGTAGTGAGTTTTGGTCAATATATGGTCACAATGGTGTCAGGGGTCCAGAATCTCCATACGGAGTTGGATTGAGGTGAAGTTGGTATCTTTGGATAGATTGAGGCTAGATTGACTTGTAAGAGTTGGAATCAAGTCAATCGGAGGTCAGAGCATAGAGTTATGTGTGTCGGAAGTTCACCCCGGTGTATGAAAGTTGCTGATATAGAAAATCAGCAAGGGCCGCCGAGCACCAGGGTCTAGGCCACAGCGCCAGTGGAGACAGTTGCGAGTGAAAATAGGGGAGGCCAAAGCCGCGGCGGTATTGTAGCAGTCGCAGCCCCAACCCAGTTTTTGGTGTCGTTTGGTTTGTTTCCGCTGTCTGAAAGATTTAGGAAGTTGTTTTGAGTTGTTTAGGTTGTGTTTGGTTGGATTTCAAAGATTTTGATTAAACTCTGGATGTGTCAGGAGGTAGGGTGTTACATAATACTTATATAAAAATAGAAACTTCGATTGAACATTCGAGGAGAGTGAGGAGAGAAGAGAATGTACATCCATAATATAGAGAGAGGCATGGCACAGAGGCCGTATTTAAAACCACAATATCATCCTAAGCCCATACCATGCACCATACCCATCCAATTCAAACAAATCACAACATGTATATCACAAACATCTCATCTAATGAAAATCTGTAACCTTTGTGATTTTAGCATTAAATCAGACTAAGCATATACGAAGCATAATGAAAAACCCATCATGTATGAAACAAAAACAGATTTGAGTCTAATTGCATCACATACAAAAACATAATTGAATCAAACTCATATGAAACAGATTTGAAAACATATCATATACAAAACTGAAACATGTTTGATTCTAATCACAACATATACGAAACTGATTTGAATCTAATAACGTCATATTTGAAACTAGAAATAGATTTGTTTCAAAGATTCATAATCGAGTCAAAAATCCATAGTTCGCATGCATATACGATATTAGATTCAGACAAATTAGACAAAATATAATTCACACACATATCACATATATGCAATCATATTCACTCAAGAATTTGACTTAAACAACCATTGACATGGCTCTGCACTACTACACAGAACCCTAATTTACATCGGTTATTTTAGCCTTTTTAAATTGATTTTAGAAGTGATGTAAAAGCAGGCGATGTAGAAAAAACTGTTTTTATATCAATTTTTTAACAAATGTAAAAAAATTGCTTTTACATTGGTTTTTAATAGAAAAACCAATATAGAAAAACTGTTTTTACATTAGTTTTTAATACAAAACTGATATAGAAAATAATGCTTTTCATATCGGTTATATTAAAAAACTGATGTAACTTTGAACTTTTTTTTGCACCGAAATAAGTGTAATCTATATCCAGACCTGTATTTACAACCAAATTTCCAAAATAGCTAAGCAAATTTTATAGCCATAATAGCTATAATGCCAAAAATGATTATTGAGTATATATCTAAAGTGAACTTATACTAGAGTTATATCCCAAAAGATGGTTCAATAGAATTAATGGAAATTTTAAAATTCATATAAGTTCCATACTAAAATATCATATTTCCAATATCACACTAAAATATCCTTAACTATTCCCAAAATACTAAACTCAAATAAATTAGCTCTAGTAGTAAAACATATAGGTCTCTATATCTTATTTATATATCCAAAATACTGAACTAGAATAAAGCAACTACAGGTCTAGTAGCAAAACATTACATCTTTGTCATTATCCTTGATTGTAGAAAGGGTAACCACCATGTTGGTACTCCTACTTCCACTTACTGTATCCCCATCTGATAGGACAAAAAGTTGAGAGACTCTTCTTTAAATATCAAAGGCATTGTATATAACCATATATTCAACATAAATAATTCAAGGAATAGGACAATAAAAAATATATGGATTACAATAACATAATTTCCATACTTACAAAATTCTCAAAAACAACAGGTGAAAAAATACATAACTTGCAACTAAAAACAAGAAATATTAAGCTTTATACATAGGAGATACAAGTATAAATCATAAAGTACTTCAAGTAACCAAATCAAGTTTGCACATTTCAACCAAATAACACTACCAAAGGTAGATTATTCATCATAATGATATTTAAAAATAAAACTTACTCATTTTGCTTGCAAGATACAAATCCAATTTTGGTAGAATCATCACTAAATATTGGACCTCCCCATAGTTCTACAATAGCTAAAATTGAAAAAAAAATTCAGAAAATAATCCATAATTACTTAAAAGAGATTGGCATCCACAAGGTATCTTTAATTATAAAGAGCTATATTATAATTTTCATATTCAAGAGAAGTCAAGCCCCAAAATTTAATTAACAGAAATAAATCATTTGCATTAGTTCCATAATTTTCATAAAATACATTAATATTCTGAGTTATGTATAAATTTTAGCTAAATCTCCTCTAAATAATAGATCTCCCAAAAATTCTCCAACAACCAAGATTGAAATACCAATACAAAATAAGCTCCCTTGAGCACATAGGCACCCTTGAGCTAATAGATTTGGGTAAAATCCCTAATAGAAAATAAGTTCATTTTCAGAATAAGGAAACTAAAAGGATGGGTGTTTGCATGAATATAGAAATTAATTAAATTAACTAAAAATTAAAAAATAAATAAATTCAACTAAAAATTAAGAAAAAAATAATATAAAAAAAACTCACGCAGATGATAAAAATAGAGACCGACAGAGGGAGTAGAGGCGGAGCACAATGGTGACCCATGGAGGGAGTAGAGCGTGTGATGGAGACTGATGGAGGGAGTAAAGTGGACAATGGCGGCAATTGCATAGGAGGGAGCTTCGATCTATTCGTGGGTTTCAATCGAGAAAGTGAGGCCGAGTGTGAGAGGGAAGGAGCATGGACGGAGATGACATTTAAGAGAAAGGCGACCACCATGTGTGATAGGGAAGCAGTGTGGTGGCAATGGAGATCTGGAGGAAATGGACGAGTGTGGGAGTGGCAAGTCAAGAGCAGTTTTGGAAGAAGAAGACCACGTTTAGAGGGAGCTGAAATCTGAAACTTAATTTCGAGTGCTGATAAGGGAGGAAAACAGATAAAAACTAAAAGTTTTAAATCATTTTTTTATAAAAAACCAATGTAAATTTAAAAAAAAAAAATTGTATAAAAAACGGAAAGAAACTAAAAGTTTTACATCGGTTTTTTATATAAAACCGATGCAAATTTTTTTAAAAAATTTATATGAAAAAAGGAAGAAAATGATCTATAAGAGAGAAAATTTACATCAGTTTATTATAAAAAACCGATGTATAAATTTTTACATCAGTTTTTTTATATAAAATGATATAAATATTAAGAATATAATAAATAATAATTTTCCATTGATAAAATGATAAATCATACTTATATATAAATATGTTAATATACAAATCTAATCATAATCCTATATTTTTATATTGCTTGCATATTTTTATTTAGTTTTATTAATTAAAGAATTACTATATTGTAATATAAAAATATAATATAGTCATATAGTTCTTATATGTTGGACGGAAATAATTTACGCGGGAATTCAAATTTATATCGATTTAAAAAAAAAACTTAGGTAAATATCATATATAGAATATGAAAATATATTAATTTATACTTCTTTACAAATATTATAATATAAAAATCTAATTATAATCATATAGTATTACATATTTTTATTTATTTAACTTTAATATATCATTTTAATTCTTAAGAAAATTATATTTCTATACAATTGAAAATTTAAGTTGATCCTGTACTAAAAACATGAAGATAGAAAAAAAAACATAAAGACATGTTTATATCAGTTTCTCTTAAACCGAAACAAAAATTAAATAATAATAAAAAATATGTTAAAATATATTGTAATAGATTACATAATGTAATTATATTTTTATTTACTCCCATTAATATAAAATTTATTAGGATAAACATATTTACATTGGTTTTATTAAAAAACCGATGTAAAAAGACATAAAGCAATAAATTTATCTACAAAATTGCTATCGGTCATCATTTTATATCGATTTTTTTTTAACTAATGTAAATAACTGATATAAAAATCATTTTTTGTAGTAGTACTAGTACCACTATTGGGAATTTCAGTAAACACGCAATAGAAAACACCACTGAAATCCCTCCCATGGATCCATCAACATTGCTTAAATCGAGATGTAGAAGAAGAATATACCTCCGATGCGTCCCTTGGTGTTCTTTTGGTTTCGTTAAACCCCAAGAACTAACACATCTTATCAGCTCCCTCTACCAATATCCACACGAACTGTGAGTTCAACTCGATCAGCATGCTAGCACCTCTATTTGTGAACGCCCCATATGTTCATACAGTTTCGCTGTTTGTTCATACAATCCACTGTTCATCCGTACAGTTTTTCACTTTTTGTCCATACAATCCCATTGTTCGTCCGTACAGTTTTCATTGTTTGTCCATACAGTCTCGCTGTTCATCCATACAGTCTCGCTGTTTGTCCATACAGTTTTTGCTGTTTGTCTATACAGTCCTACTGTCTGAGTGTACGACAGCTCTCTCTCTATGGTGGATTGAAATTCTATTAATTCTGTATCTAATAATCCTAGTCTATATCAATATATAGATAGGATTTCATATTTGTTTAATTTAAATCAATTATTTAAACTAAATCAAATATTGATTAAACAGTTTAGTTTGAATTTAAATCTATCTAATAGATTAAATCTAAACTAACTATCTAATCTATATCCAAAATCAAATCTATATTGAATTTATTATATAAATCAAATTTAGATTATGACATTAGTTTAAAATTAAATCTATCACATAGAATTAAATTTAAAAGCTAATTCATTTAAATTAATTTGAATAAAATATATATATTTCAAAATAATATAATATATATCAAATATATAATATATCAAACATATATATATACTTCAATTTTTTATAATAATATATATCAAATATATATGTAATTCAATCACTCTAAATTGAATGTTAAATTCATTGAATCTAGACACATTTTAGATTCAATGAATTTGGACATTCTAGCTTGAGTTGGCCCGTTCTTGTGTGTGACCCTGTAGGCCCATATGATGTTGACAGTAGGCCAATAATACTATTGGACCCACAAGTCACAAGTAGCCTCTAGCAAGACACTATGACTACCCAAATCATATGAGATCGGTGATTCGATATAACCTATCATATAACCTGATCACATCACTTTTGTCTCATGATATATAAATCAAGTATGAGGCATGGAAACGTCATTCTCATCTTACTCGACCATCACTTTCTCAATCTCCAAGCAGACTGACAGAACAAATGGAAACTCTTCCATTCGAGCACAGCCATGCATTTCTTAGTCTCACTCATCGAGGGGCCCAGATATATCTCCCCATTAATTAGAGGGACAAATTCCATCTTGACCATTCATCTTCCTCCACACGAGTTCCATTATGCCCAATCATAGCCTTTATGATCTCCTGACCAAAGTGACTTTTGACTATACCAAAGTATAGTGTTCCCCATGTAGAAAGTCATGGTGATCTCAGGTCTGAGGGTTTAGTGACATAGTTATATATGATATATGCTTATAACTTGATCCATGTAGCTATCTTATGACAGGTCGATCCAGTGCCTATTCCCTAACAGGAGCTTATGATTTTGATTTGTGTTTAAATACATAATTATCAATCAAAATCATATTAGCCTTAATTCATCATTATTCCCACAAAGATGATTAACTAGGGACATTTAGGATAAAAATGATTTATCCAAAGATATTATTATAAAGATAAACATGTAAATAATATAATAATGTAATAAAAGGAAAAACACATTTTTCATAATGAAGTACTATGTTTATAATACAACGATTGGCCTAGGGCATAATCTCTAACAAATAAGTCATGTATTAAACTACTAATCACATACTTTCTCATAGCTATACATATATTCTTTTACATTAGCCATCACATGCTATACATATAAACAAAGTAGAAAGAAGGAGTTACCATTATCCTACTAGCTGTGCCAAATGCATATTACGATATGAAAAGTGTCAGGCATATATAATCAATTTTAAAATAGTAAGAATTTCATACTAATTACCTCGAGTTGGCCGTACATACTCAACCCATGGTAGGCCATTGAAATACCAACCACAAATACACAAGAGAGATGCAGCCAAGTAAACATACACTTCTCAAATATGAGTTTAGACCCAAGTAAATACTAGAACACTATTAGGACTATTTAACAACTCAAGGCTATTCAAGGCCTACAAGATCCATTATCCTCATACAAAAGGGTAGTCACTTACCAACAAATCTGTCGCTTCCCAAGAATTTTATGGATGTGGAAACCTCAATTAAGCAAGCTTACAATCTACAAAACCATAAAACACTCAAATCAATAGGTGACAAGGCTCCCAGTAGCTCACAACTCGGCAACCCAAGCATGAGGTCAGCAAAACCAAGATCCTAACACCATAGCCACACATATAAACACCCAAATCATCCTCCCAAAGCAGTCCCAAAACTCATAAATCTGAGTATCATACAAAACCCTAAGGTTGGAGACTAGGGTTTGAAGAAACCACTATTCAAACATCCAAAAACCATATCCCAAAAGCTTGTATATGCCAAACAATACTTCAATAACACATTCTATCCCATTTCAATCGATAAAATACCAACTAAGATGAAGCTCTAACGATAAACATGAAAATCACATCCAAACTTGTTGAAAGAAGAGATGAAAGAGGTGGAAATCCAACATACCTATAAGATTAGAGTCGCAAGTCCAAGAATCAAGCCCTCCAGACCGAAATCCTTAAACCCTAGCAAAGCTATTGAGATCCCCACTATTTTACTATTTTAGCAAGTTACTTCACATTTGGTTTTATATAGATTTCACAACTGACGCCACGGTGAGCTTATCCAACATCGCAGTATTGGTCACCTCTGTCCCAAAATTTCAAATGCTTCATTCCCTCTTGTCATGGTGAATAATGAGTCCTCTGCGATGCGGACCACTCCTGTCTCCAGCTTTCTCTTGTTCCATTTTTCTATTCCTCCAATCCTGGCTCATTTAGTCCTAAAAAATCTAAGAATGCCCTTCCATTAGTCCACTTACATGTCGGGAAGAATTTATTCAAGGTTGTTACATTTGTTGGAATATATTAAATTTAAATTAATTGAAATATTTAAATTAAGAATTAAATTTAAATATTCATTATATATGTTATAGTTATTTGGATCTCTCAATTTTTATTTTTTTTAATTTATTTTAATTTTAATTTTTGGTCATTAAATTGATATTTCACTAAAAATTATAACTCAAAACTCACAATTTCAATTAGTGAATACGTCATCCATTTAGACTATTAGATGTTGATCTAGTGGATAAAAATCAAAATTGAGATAAATAAAAATTGAGAGTATCATGGGATGAGTTATAGTCCTCTGAGTTGTTGCAGGGCCTGGTTGACCATGTTCCAAATTAGCATGTCTTTTCTCCTCCTTGACAGCAAAACGTTAGACACTAGCATTTTCTGAACTCTGTTATCATACTTGGCACTAAAAGGGACAACTACTTATGCATCTCCTAATTTTTAGGGATTGATTAACTATGTAAATTGTAAAAAGTATAAGGACTTATTTAAAAATAAATAAATTATAGGAACTAAAATAAAAACAAATGTAAACTATTGGATCATAAAAACTAATATTTAACATATGATTTTATTTTATCCATTTAATTTTGTATATAAGACTCTTCTATATATCCTGTAGTGACTTTTTATTTTAATAAAATTATCATATAGTTTTTTAATATCTTTAATTATTATTTTTTATTTTATTTTATAATTATTTAATAAATAATTTTCTCTGCCCCCACCACAGTGCTAGTCCCCTAGCCTTACTTTTTTTTTATATAATTATCTTGTATTCAATATTATTTGGTCATATTTAAATATTGTTGGGCCCAAATATGATTACTCTCTCAATGTGATTTTTTTCTTTGTATAAGTCTTGAACTCAAAATTTTACTTCAAAAATGTTAAGTTTCTTACCATTCAGCCCAATTGTCATTATTCTTAGCCCAACCTATTCGATCCATGTAAAACTCTCCTTTCTCTCAGGGGTTTGCATTTCTTCAAGGACCCTTTTCTAGTTAACTTTCCCTAGATTGCTGACTAGTTTCCTAATAAACCTCAAGTATCTTAAGGCCTTGTTTGGTAGGATAGAATTTGAGCAAGGGAAAGGGAAAAGGAAGAGGAAGGGGCAAAATCCCTCATTTGGCATGCCACAAAAGCCTTTCTTAGGAACCTCAAATTCCATCACACATGAGACTTGAGCTTCCTTCTATATGGTGATGGAAAATTTGAGCTTTCCAAGGAATATAGTTTTTAGGATGAAAATATCCATGTACTCCATCCCAAAAGTCATCTTCTTCCTTGCAAAGGTTGAGCACAGTGACAATAGACAATGGCATGGAAGTTCAATGGTGACTGGCATGACAATGACAATGACGGTGTTGATTAAACGTTTGAAGGATGGTGCTCCACCATCAACACTGACCTCCACATTTAGCCACAACGTCATCATCGTTTCTTTACCTTCGCCATCTGTAACATCCAGCTGCTTCTTTGAGATTGACGACTATTCCCACAAACCAATACAAACCCTTTCGGTGTGCTTTATCCTCACTCGCACACCTCCTTCCCAGGAAGTCACCGATCTCAAAATTGCTCCAGGTCAAGCACACTTAACTGAGGAATTCTTAAGGGATAGGCTACCAAAAAGGTAGGTACACCTTGTTGGTATAGGTAATACCTATCAATTGATTTAAGCTATCATTAACCATATAATCTCATACCTATACAGTCTCTGGATCCCTCTCGTTCCGGTATGCATTTGATTCATTCATATGCCCCTCCCACTTAGAAGCCTGCTAGGAGCCGCTCCTTGTCCGTGCCTTATCACTTTATCTGACCCCTACTTTTCTTGCACCAGTGATCACTCCCCACCCTCGTTAGCGCCCGGATATCACATGCCCACCAGCTTCCGCTTGGTTCGTTCTCGAACCATATCGTACTGAGAGAGGCTGGGCTCTGATACCAAGTGTAACGTCTGGCCGCTTCTTTGGGATTGACGACTGTCCCCACAAACCAACACAAGCCCTTTCAGTGTGCTTTGTCCTTACTCGCACACCTCCTTCCCAGGAGGTCACCCATCTCTCATGGTTAGGATCCCAGCTATTGTTTGAGAGAAACATCTTATCTATCTCAAAAGTGTAACACCTTATTTTAAGACTCATTTCCCATGCATTAGATCATTTTAGATTCCTTTCATCATGATTTAGAGACTAGACTCATAATATAATAAAATCAGAATTTTTCAAAATTCAGGGCATTGTTCACTTGGCAATTTCCATTTTACCTGATGAATTTTGAAAATCCATAACTAAATCTACAAAAATCATCTTGATGTGATTCAAATCTCTAAAAATTTATAAAATTCAGATCTACATTGAAAAAATATAAAATAGTAACTTCATTAAGCCAATTCATACAGTACTTTCATGGGCATGTACTGTTCATTGGGTCATTTTTTCTATCTTCCAGCTTTCTAGCCTCAACTTTGAAAAATCATATTTCATTATATCCATGATCAAATCATGCATAATCTATGTCATTGAAAAGCTCTATATGTCCACTTACAGAAATATTTTTCTTATACATTTATTTCACTTACTCTAGGCTTAACATTAACTTAAATTATGAAGGGTTAGAATCCAACTCTTACTAGAACAGTTTTGGGAAAACTTACATATCTCTTGTTCTATAACTCCAATCACTTCCAAATCAGTGGCATATGGATCTTAAGACATAGATCTATTTATACATGTAAGCCACTGAATTTTTGGAGCTCCATATGATTTTATGTATCTTTTGAAATCTTCAGTACTTAACTTTTAGTTTCCAGTTTTCCCAATATTGTCTTATTCCGAACTCTAACTTTGAAAATTCACCATTTGTTGTACACAACTCTAAATGGGAATTAGGTGTCATATTAAAGGTTGAGATGCCCTCTATCTGGTATAAAAATATCATAAATCTAACCTCACATTAAGTATAGAACAAGGGCGAATGAAATAAACACGTCTGGAAAATGCCGTGTTTCAGTGTATATTGCCATTTGCTTGTCAAAACCCTTGTAAATGAACTCATTTTGGCATGAAACTTGGTTGAACATAACTTAATATCACAATATCCAGAAATGGAAATTCTCATGCATTTTCTATAACATTAACATAATATTCACTATTTTACCATTTCATACAAAGCAAGGCACAAATAACCATTCACATTATAATACAATGGCTTGCAACATCATTTCCTTCTTCATGCCTTTTGCTCCTTCCTTAGCTCTTTTGCATTGGTTCTCTCTAGCATGATTAGTCATGGAAGGGGGGGTGAGATTCAAAGAATCTCAGTAGCAATCACCATTCATGCAATCATATTATCATATTAAGCATATAATCATCACAAAACATCATGTGAATACTTTTAAACATTTATGCCATAATATTTTACAAAAATTTCAGCAGAGTTTCGTTTTGTATTTTAGACATCCTGGGTCTCAAAACCCTCAATTAACTCAGCCAACATTCTCAAAGCATCACAATTGATCATAGCAAACAATAGGCAAGTCATCAAACTCATTGAAAATCACATGACAATATAAGGCAAGAATAGGTAAATTGCTACCTTCATGCTTTCTCTTACTCTTTAACTTGATACCAATGCTCCCACTAGCTTCCTTAGGCTTCTTCAAGTCCTAATACACCATCAAACAACTATTCAAGCTAATGGTTCCATGACTTTCTTCAAAAAGTATTCATGAAACCCTAATTCTTAAAAAATTCACCAAAAATTCATTCCTAACTCAAAAATGATGAATTATACCTCTATTCCATGTAATTTTTCATGAGAAATCTAAATATGGTCTTAGAATTTCCAAATTCCATCTCTAGATCGGTTACTATTCATTCTGAATTAAGCATCAAAAGGCTAAAAATTTCACTTTCTTAATCTTAAGCTTTTTCATGAAATCATCACTTGTTCCTAAGGTTTTGGACCATGGGGAACTCATTTTTGGTATCAAAAACATGAAATTCCAACTCCAAGTATGAACAGTAACTCATCCAAAATCAAGAGAATTCAAGAAAAATTGCTATACTTTGTTATACAACAAACTACTTGCATATTCAAGCTTTAAATGTGTAGTCTAGCATTTCCCCTATGATTTATGGTTGGAAAACTCCATTTCTTGCTAAATCATGCCATGGATGAAACCCTAAGAGAGTGAAGAAGAAAAACTACTCTATGAATCATGTTCCAAATACTACCAACAACAAGTCTAAGGTGGTAGATTAACTTACCAAAGTTTGTACCTTTGATTTCCCTTGAGCTTTCCTCTTCTTCTTTCTCTCTTTCTCTCTTCCTTTCTTGCGTTTTTCCTTCTAGTTTTGCTGCTGAAAATAACATGCTGAATGGTGAAGGAAAGAGAGTAATTAAGGACTTAATGACTTGGCCAATTAGGATTAGTTAACTAATCTAAGCAAGGTTATTTTTTGTGCCAAAAATCCATGACTTCTAGGAGAAGTTTTGACCAAAAATTGGCTGTCCCTTCTGCCCAATTTCAGCCACCAATGAGAGAGGTTTGAGTGTCCGAAATTGCTCAATTTTTCCTGGTCCAGATATATCCTGAACCGGGTAATTTTTAACCATACCAATAAAACTACTTTTTACAGTAATTTAGCATTTTTGGGCTACAGGACTATTCTAATTTTATTTTTATATTTTCATAATTATCCTGTGCCAAATGATATTTGTGTATGACCCATATCCTGTCCCGATTTCTTTTAAACCATCGGTAAGGCCCACAGTTTATTTTATCGGTTTACTATTACTTTTAGACACTCAGCACTGATTATTTCTTTATCCTTGAACATTAACCCTCAGTGTCATATACCATTGGACTTCTCTCATTGAGGACTTCATTCTGACAGTAATTTTACATATTTACAAAATTACCCTTAACCCAAAGTTAAATTATAATTTCTAAAACTTTCGGATCATTAAGTGCAATTTTTCCTAAGGACATTTCTATTTCTTCTCCGTAATATTAATAAATTTAGTGACATAAATGTTATTTTTGAACTTGTTTAGGGGTAACAATATAATTTCTCATTTTTTCATCCGATCGGGAAAAATGACCTCTTTACCCTTTTTCATGCAAAACGATATCTACCCTTTTTTGTCAAATCCCTTTACATTCCTAGATATTTTAGTTTTCTTGGAATGTTACACCATCCTCCACCATTGATCTTCTGCAACTGTCAACAACATTCTTCAACATCAACATCATTACAGATCTATCCGTGCTCCATCATTGTAGTTTTGTATAGTCAATTTCCCACCCGATGTTCAAGATCTATCAACTCTTTTGTCGATGTCACCACTGTTGCCTCTATTGCTCAGATCAAATGCCCGTCCTCTCCCTCACCTTTGTTGCACAAATCTATGGCATCTTCTCCGTCGAACTAGAAGGAAGAAGGAAGGCTAATGTATTTTTCTAAGTAATTTTTCATTATTATTTTATTAGGGTATTTTAGTCTTTTATTACCTTATAATTAACTTCCATTCCATCACTAAAATACTATACCAAACGAAGTTTAGATTAGGATTCCATTGATTTTTCTGGCATACCAAACTTACTTTTCAAATACATTCTCATTCCTATTCCCATTCCATCAAAAAAAATTTTGTGTATCAAACATGCCCTTAGAGAATAATAGAACTATTGCTTTCTTATTCCATATCAAATGGGGCTTCTATTAAGAAAAATATAAAATACATGAAGATAAAATATATACTTAAAAATATATATAAATCACATCACTTTTAAAAGCATTATTTGCCTTCATTACATTTGCCACAAACTATGTAGCAAATCACTCAATGCATTATCTGGAGCACCCAAAGATATCCAACCGCAATTTCTAGAATCTCTCCTATATTACAATTTGAAGCATTAGAGTAAGATCTCAACGAGGAGAAGTAATTGCTTTTCCCATGTCCAAGTCTCCTTATCAACCTTCTAATCTGTGTATTTTTAATAATAAAATATGCCTTTATGAAAGCTAATCATCCTTTAAATTTTAAATGAATGATTACAACCATTTAAAAATTTATGAAATTTTAAAATCAACATTTATTTTTGAATCTGTTGCAGCAATTTAAAATTTAAATAATTGAATCCAAATTTTAATATCACAGATTATAAAAAAGCCATTTGATCTATCTTAATCCAATGCACATACTTGTATCATGTGCCAAATACATAATTATTTTTAAATAGTAATTATTTCTAACAGCTACCCCTGGTACCTTTCGTGAAGTTCGACTACTTGGATATTAATGTTACTATTTGCAACGGCATAAAAGCCTTTTTTTTTGTGAATAAAGGGGGGCCAAAGCCCATGGCATGCAAGCCTTTACTTTTCAATCTTGTTTGTTTAAGCCCACCGTCTCTTGGCCCAAAAAATGCCAACTATCACATATCTTTATAGGTCTATTTAATAGCTTTGGAGCCTTCGTGTCTTTTGTGCTAGTTGGCCCAACTTTCCCACACTTCCCCACTTCAAGGTCATCCCCATTTCTTGGGCATTGCTTGGGTTGGGTCATGTCTATGCGCTTCGGTGTTATGTTTCCCGTGCTTCTTCTTCCTCCAGCATGTGACACCATCTTTCTACTCTTGATCTATTCCCACTATGGCTTCTTCGAAGTATTTTGGATCTCAAAATGTAATAATTTTGGATCAAAGCAATCTTCTTCTACCATATATGTATGCTAAAAAATAAATGAAATCAATACCAAAATCTCCGCCATGACAACAAAATTGAAGGGATTGAAGATTGAAAGAAACAAACTCATTTTTTCCTTTTGCTTTTCATTCATTGCATGAGAACAATGAATTATATGATATAAAACTTGATTCAATCATAACTAAAGAACAAAATAAGGATTAATCCAATGATTCAAAATCAAAGAACAAGTGAAAACAACAACAAAAAATGATGAATAAGATGGAGCGAGGGCGATGGCCGCAGTGGGAAGCCCTAGAGAGCAGAGACCTGGTTGCTGGTTTGATGCAATACAAAGAAGCAAAGCAAGACTGGTGGAAAGGTGATATGAGAATGCAATTGATTTTAGGGATATTAAAGCTAATCTTAGAATTAACAAAACACTACACCAAAGTTGTTTCCTTGTAGTGAAATAAATGAGGATATTTTCATAATTATATAAATCGTCTGCTCCTTTTCATACCTTCTAAATCCTCTCATTCTTCAAAAGGAGTGATAAGAGCATAAAGAAAATTCCCTCCCTTTCATTTTCTGAACCAAATAAAAGGAGGGGAAGCAAAATCACTCATATCCCTCACTTTTTCTTTAAATCCCTCTAACCAAATAAATAAATATTTGGGGTAGTTTGAGATTAAATAAAATAAGTAAATTTCTTGACTTAGATTATAGAATTGTTAATACATGGCTTAGAATAGATCATTGTTTCAAAAATAAAATAAATAATATAAACTTTATTAAGAACAATGCAAGGTCACAAACAAATTGAGAATATGAACTTTTTTTATTAATCAAAATCATACTTTTGATCATATAACTATATATTAGATTTTTTTATCCCTTAACTTCATTTAGTTTCTTTTTAATCTTTTAAGAGAAAATGACATTTAAGAACCACAAGTTTGAATTAATACCATTAACAGACCAAAACATTTTGAAATGATAAAAAAAGACCAAGGATCCTCAACTGAACAAAATTTGATGATTGAATTATCAGAATACCCCTTAATAAAATCAAACAATTAGAAATTCTCGATGTTTTAGCTGTCTCTGTGTCAAACCAATTGATCAGAACTTCTATAGCTCCGTCATCCTGTCACATCACGTCGCATTCCATCATCTATTGACTCTCCACTCCGTCACTCCCTACTCTATCATTTGTCATTCTCTATTTCATCATGTGGTCACTCTCCTTTGCTTGTTGGGCTTTCAGTTGCTTCAGATTCCTGATTGAAGTAGCACTGTCATTATATTACTTCAAATTCATGAAACATGAAATAGACAAGACTTGATAGAACATCAAGCAACCGAAAGCTCAACAAGCAACGAACAGAGACCATTTGATGGAGCAGAGAACAACAAGTAATAGAGTAGGGAGCAACAAAATGGAGAGCCGACAAATGATAGAACGCGACGTGACGTGACGGGATGATGAAGCAATAAAGGCTCTAGTCAATTGGTTTGACATAGAGAGCTAAAGTATCAAGAATTTCTAATTGTTTGATTTTATTAAACGGCATTCAGGTAATTCAATTATCAAATTTTGTTTAGTTGAGGACCCTCGGTCTTTTTTTCTCATTTCAAAATGTTTTGATCTCTTAATGGTATTAATTCAAACTTGTGGTCCTTAAATGTCATTTTCCCATCTTTTAACTTTTAAAATACAATAAAAAATTTCCTTATCATTAACACAGTTAATTATACACTAAAAATTTTTCTTATACTTTAATTTTTAAAATATAGTGAAAAATACAGTCAAAAATCAAAATACAACAAGTAAATTGTACCGCTAGCTAATGGCTTAGAACAAAGAAGCAAAATGTTGTATAAAAAATTAGTGAATCATATACATATATACCAATGATCTTTAAGTGTGCTTCTTTTTCATGTTAAAAATAATTTATAAACTATATTTTTTTTCTAAAAATATAGCTACATACAACCAAACTGTCAAAAGAAAAAAAATACAATAAAAAATTTTCTTATCTCTAACACAAAGCAAGGTCACAAACAAATTAAGAATATAAACTTTATTATCAAACAAAAACATGCTTTTGGACTTTTGGTCTCTTAATTTTGCACTAGATTTCATTTTAATTTTTGAACTTTATTTAGTCTCTTTTTAATACTTTAATTTTTAAAATACAGTAAAAATTTTCCGTACCACTAATACCGTTAATTATATTAATGAAAAATGCTGATAAAGTATATCTCAATGCTGAGAAATTAATTCCCAAATGCTGACAAAGCATTTATATTAATACAACTCCTTTTTATTTAAAAAAATTCCAACTCATTTTTTCCAAAAAAAAAAAAAGAAGCCTACCGTGTCTCTTCTTCTTCTTGTGAAAGGCCCGTTCTCCTCCTTGAAACATTTCCTAATCGCTACATCTTCCCATTGCAAACTAAAAAACGAATAGGATATCATTTTCTTGTTTCAAGGTTGCATGTATGAAGTCTATGTTGCCCAAATTTTGTCCTTGATGTTTACTTGTTTATACAGATGATGCTGCCTAGATTCAAAGAAGCTATGTTGACAAACATTACCATATGCCCAACCCTCAGGGTGGATTGCTTGGATTTGATTTATATTGATGTCTTCAACTTTGTTAACATGAAATTCCTTTGCTTTTAGAAGAAAAGGATGCTATAAAGACATAGTGATGTATGATGGCACAAATATTTAGATTAGGTTTTGTATTAGAGTGGTTAATTTGTAATTATTATTTTAATTTAATTTATAAATATTTAAAACCAAAAATATTAATGAATAAATAATGATATTAATGAGTGGTGTAACACCTTAAATTTTTAACTAAAGATTTAAGGGTAATATGATTTAATTATCAAAAACTAGAATTTAGCAATTCAAAATGTCTTGAAAAAGAATTTTGGACTAAACTCAAGTCCAAGCCCAAAAATTTAACCTAGTTAAGTCATAAGCTTTTTGTTTGGCAACATAATGACTATAACCCAATGGCCCAAAAGAAACTAATTCAAACATTTAATTTTTAGTATTTCTTGTATCATACAGGATAAAAAATAATCAAACGAGTATTTGCCTTACAAGACCCAAGTTTGGTAAAGCAAACAAAAGATTGACAATGCTTAAATCTGACCCAATTAAATAATTCTATAAAACAAATATTTAAATCTTTTTAGGTCCACCAACTCAAGTCCATTCAAAATTCTATAGAAACTAACAAAAACAATGACAACTTAAGATTTAGTATTATGTTAGTAGTAACTTCAATCAAAATATATACAAATCCATATTTGATCATTACAGTAATTAAATAAACTGTTCTCAAGGCACCTACTTTATGCTTGACAATTTTATAAGCATGATGCATAAATCTATGGGAGAGAAAATGTCCTAAGGAATTACTACAGCTATCTCTATATGAAATAGTAAGAGTACATTCATCCAGTTGGTTTCTTGTAATGACCCTACTTATGTCATTTACGATATGTCATCAAGCTAAAGGGAAGGATATTGTTGGAATTGTACAAAATCGGAGGAAGGATAAAAAATAAGCAAGTTGAATGGAGGTAGCAAAATTCTCTCATGGCACGGTGAGCCTCAGTGACACCGTGGCGGGTGTTCCCAAGTTGGACTTGGGCTAAGGCAAAATGGGCTTATGCCACGGTGAGCTTACTCTGCATTGTGGTGCCAGTCATAGATTTTATATAAATCATAACATATCAGGACTCACCGGAATAATGAGAAATGAAGGAAAATTGGTGGCTCTACTAGGGTTTCAATTTTTTGAGGTAGAAGGACACGAGTTTGACTTTGGGGAAGCCTAAATTTTCTAGATGAGTGAATTTTCATCATTTTCTCCACAGTTTATAGCGATTCTTCATGGGTATGGCTTAAGGTTTCTATTTGGTTGAGTTTTCACCTATTAAATTGTGTTTAAATTCTTCAAAGATGTGTTGTGGTGTGTTTTCAATTCAAACTTTAGGTGATGGTTATTCAGTGGTTGAGTGGTGTTTTCTCCAAACTTTAGCTTCCTAATCCATGTTCTACTTGATCTCCAAGATTGTATGGACTCAAATATGGTTTCATGAGTTGTTTTTGGAATTTTGGTGTATGGGTTTGATTATGGGTGCCTTGTTTTGGCCAATTTTGTGTTGGATTATGAAGTTATGTACACTAAGAGTTGATGATCTGTGTTGATAATAGGTATTTGGTAATGTGTAGGTTAAAAGCTTGCTCATTGAGATTTCCTAACTCCACGAAGGTTTTGGGGAGCATTGAAGTTGTTGGTAAGTGGCTTTCTTACAACATGAAGTATTGGGTCCCTTAGGTATCAAATGAATTAGTTGAATTAGAAGGGGTTCTAAAGAGGTTGTTTTGATACAATGCGGTGGCTTGGTCTTGTATCCTTTTTATATGTTGTAATTGTTCCCTATCAGCCTACTGGGGTTTCATGTGGGTTTGGATGATTTGAGATAACAAGGGGTGTAATTCTTTTGTTTTATAATTGATCATATATGTTTAGTTTTTTTTTCATATCATGATATGCAACTGGCACGGATCATGTTTGACTTTTTTCATATCATGATATGCATGATTACATGGCTAGTCAACTTCTTAACTCTACTAATAATTATGAACATAAAACATAAGGTTTTGCAAGCATGATGGATATTGTTATGTTGATGAATAGTATGCATCCCATGACTTATTACACATGATCATATGGTATGGTAGCATGATAGAGTATGACATGAATTAGCAATGTTAGCATGCTGGGCAATGTCATTGATTGTATATTGTTGAAGCATGATGTTATTAGGTGATGATACTCTAAGTACCATGTACTATGTCATTCCTCTAAATAGTACATAATGCCTTATGTTCAAGTGGTACATCTTGTGTTATCCCAGTCACTAAATAATTATCTTTTGGTCGTGAGACTCAGGTGGCTGTAGATTGGAGTGCACCTTCTTTGAATAGCCACCAATTCAGGTGGTTCAGAAGAAGGAGAACCATGATCCAACTTTTAGAGTGGTGGCATTTGGTTGGGTCATGACTATTGGGAGGAGAGCTTATTGGTGACCCCGGAATCGACTGTCATAGGTTGTTGGAAGGAGGCCCCTGATTGAGGTTATCTTGTCACAGTATTTAGCCCATGGTTTGTTGGAGATTGTGTCCTAAGCCAATCATTGTATTTCATTATGAAAAAATATGTTTTTCTTTTATTACATTATTATATTGTTTGCATGTTTTTCTTTATAATAATATCCTTAGATAAACCATTTTATCCTAAATGTCCCTAATCATTCATCTTTGTAGGAACAATGATAGACTAAGGCTAGTATGATTTTGATTGATAATTATGTGTTAATTATGTATGAAGATACAAATCAAAATCATAAGCACTTGTTAGGGAACAGGCGCTGGAACGACTCATCATGAGATAACTGTATGGATTAAGTCATAAGCATATATCATATATATATTCATGTCACTGAGCTCTCAGGCCTGAGATCACTATGACTTCCTATATGGGGAACACTATATTTTGGCATAGTCAAAGGTCACCTTTAATCGGGAGATCATAAAGGCTATGATGAGGCATGGTGAAATTTATGTAGAGGAAGATGAATGATCAAGATGGAATTTGTCCCTCTAATTAATGGAGAGATGTATCTGGGCCCCTTGATGTGAGACTGAGAAATGTATGGCCGTGCTCGAATGGAAGGGTTTCTATTTGTTCTGTTAGTCTACTCGGAAATCGAGAAAGTGATGGTCGAGTAAAATGAGGATGATGTTTTCATGCCTCATACTTGACCTATATATCATGAGACAAAAAAGATGTGATAAGGCTATATGATAGGTTACATCTAATCACCGATCCTATATGATTTGCGTAGTCACAATATCTTGCTAGAGGCCACTTGTGACTTGTGGGTATAATATTGTCATTGGCCCATGATCAACATCATATGGGCCTGCAAGGTTGTACATAAGAACGAGCCAACTCGGCCTAGAATTTTAGATTTATTGAACCTAAAATGTGTCTAGATTCAATGAATTTAACGTTTATTTTAGGGTGGAGAAGTTTTATAAATATATTTAATATATCTTGTAAAAATTTGAAATATATATGTTTAATATATATTATATATTTGATATATTAAATATATATTTTGAAATATATATTTCTATATCATTTAATCAATTTAAATGAATTAGTTTTAAATTTAACTCTATGTGATAGATTTAAATTTAAACTAATATATTTAATTAACATTTGATTTAATTTAACAAATTGATTTAAATTAATCAAATAATAATAAACCCTATTTATATAATGATAGAGTGTAGGGTTATTTAATACAGAATTAAGAGAAGAGACTCCACCCATCCTAGAGAGAGAGAGCGGTCATATATTTAGGGAAAGAAAGTGTACAGACACCATAGAGAGAGAAGAAAATATTTACTCCCAAACGTACAGACGTTCATGAACAATGGTGCTAGCACGCTGTTCGTGTTGGATTAATCACTTGTGTGGATACCGGTAGAGTGTGCTGATTAGAAGCGTTAGTTCCTAAGGTCTAACGGTAAAGGAAGAACTTGAAAAGACACACATCAAAGGTAAAATTCTTCTTTATATCAATTTAAGCAATGTTGATTGATCCATGGGAGGGATTCAGTGATATTATTTTGTTGTGCGTGTACCAAAATTCCTAATAGGTTCTACCCATGTATTAGTAGGAATTGTATCTACATATTGTGAACACCCCATTTTGTCCGGTCGTTATACAAAAGAAAAAAGGTAAAAAATTGTTTAATTAAAAATTGATGCAAATTTTCTTTAAAATAATATAAATAACATAAATAAAAAAAATAAAAAAAATAATATAATAAAAAAACTAAAACTAAAAATTAATTCAATTGAAGTTCTTTTTAAATTGAGTACAAATCCTCCAATGGGATCTTGAAGAAGAAGAAAAATAAATAACAAAAACATAAAATATATATATAACAAAAATAATAAAAAAATAATAAAATTTTTTAGAAAAAAAGTAGTATTAATTTAAAAAGAAAAAAGAAAAAGGGGAAGAAGGGGCTGAAACGCTATGTTTCAGCCCCAAGTGACTTGAGCCCTAAACTAGGGTTCAGGCATGCGAGGCCAGAAGTAGCTGAGAACCGAGAGAAAGCTTGAGAGGGAGCAGAGAGTTTAGGCATGAGGAGCAGAGAAAGTCGGATGAAAAGGCAGAGGAGGCATGCACGAAAAGAAAACAGAGGCAAAAGGCCAAACAGAGGAGAGCACGGGGGGCACCCGATGGAAGGAGACCCTACGGAGGCCGAGAGAGTTAAAGGCGGAGAGCGAGAGGGAACTAGGGGGCCGTGGGAGGAGCTAAAAAAAAAGCCGAGGTAGTCCAGACTGAAGGAGGAGGAGAATCCGACGGGTGGCAGAAATTTGGGGCTGAAAATTCAAGAGAAAAAATTTCAGAGTCATGAAAAAGAGACAGGGGCGACTGGTGAGAAAAGAGGAGAGAGTGCGAGATTGAGGGAGGAACTAGAGGAGGAGCATGATGGACATAGAATAGAGGGAGCACGCGTGAAGGAGAGGAAGGACAGAGCTGCTGCGGAGACAGAGAGAGGGGCTGGAGCTGAGAACAGAACGCGAATGTTGGAGCAACCAAAGGGACAGAGAATGAAGGTGGGGGAAGCTCAGGCACGATGGTGAGGCAAGAAGAAGCTAAGCAAGAAGACGATGGAGTTTGAAGGGGAGACAGAGCTGTGCAAGAAACTGAAGGAGTGAGCGAGAGGTAGCTAGAGCTAGAGCTCGGAGAAAAAGGACCGAGGATTCAACTTTGAAGAGCAAGAAGCAGAGGATGTCACGAGCAATGGATCAAATTCTGGTACTCGCATAGGTAACGATGGTTCTTACACTCTCCTAAGACTAGTCATCAAGTGTCGTAGCCTATGCTATATGTGTTTAGGATGCTATGGTGATTGGAGGATCTTGTTCTCTGCTTCTTTAAAGTTTGCCAGCCATGTGTTCGATAAAATGCTTATGAGAGGTTTGGGTGATTAGGAAGTGGTATTTCCTAGATACATATGCTTCATATGCTTATCTGGCTGCTATGGTTTGTGAATTTCCAAACCACATGGAATTCGCAGTTGCTTCTCGATTGTGCAATGATGGGTTGGACGTGGGGGGTGTTGGAATTGATTGGTTAAGTTTATAAAGACCTCTTTGTTTATCTATCTTAGCAACTCTCCATTTTACAGGTAATGATGATAGTAGAATGGGCTACCATTCTAACTATTCTATGGGGCTTTCCTAGTGTACTATACAATTTCCATTAGGAAGATCTAGATAACGACATGTTTTGATTGTCCTTTTAGATTAGGTTTAGTGTTTTTTAGTGGATGAGTTAGTATCCACGGAATTGTGATCCTAAAGGATACAACCTTGGAATATCAGCTCCATTTTGGGTCCACCCTCATGTCAAAAAGTTGCAACATAATTTGACCAAAATCTATTCTGGCTAATTTTTCAAATCTCCTGCTAATGTTTTTGACAAATAATATTTCAAAATCTATTTTTTAGTCCAGCCAAAATCTCTTGTTGACATTTCAAAATTATCCCCAAATATCTTCAGTTAAGCTTTTATTTAGTCCCTGGACATAATTCAAAATGGTTAACGGTTTAAACTATCTTTATGATGGTCTTGCTTGGAGTTTTATTGTGAAAATTCAGTCTTTGAGTTCATGGGATGGTTTATCACATAGTTTGCTGATGCATCTTGAACACATGTCATAGCCTTTCAGAAGTGGGTTGTAGGCTGAGAAAGTCATGACACATTAATCTCCTAGTCCATCTATTAGGTGAGGTAACATCACATGTGTTGGGTGAGCTGGAGTGATGTGGTATATATGGGGATGGAACAGGTGATTTACATTATGCCTTCATTCATAGTAATAATGGACGGTGGGACATCTAAAATTTACAGGAACATTAATTTTTAGATTCCATTTGAAAAAATGAGTGGGTAATGTTTGTGTTTGCAGGATATTGTAGTACAGTAGTGCATAAGTACTAATTCCCCTTTTATTTCCATGTGAGCATCACGGGAGCATGGATCAAGCTTAAAATTGAGCTATCAACTACGAAGCAAAGGATGACACTAGAGTTTGAATCTCATCATCTTATGATTGTATTTAAGTTATTTGAGTTTGCACGGAAAGACACACCATCACAAAATTATGCACGTTTGTAAATATTTGACATATTGTATATTTTTTTATTTGCTTTAAAAAATTGGTCACGAAGGTTTTTAAAACTTTCACAGACCCCTAAAATAATCGCATCGTGTGAGCCTACGGGGCTGCACGAGTGTATTATAAAGGTCCCAATGACCTTTCCCTCCAAAATTTTATTTTCTCATAAAAAATAAATAAAATAAAAAATAATAAAATGAATAATAGAAATAACCTATTTGGTAACCATACCACGTGAGGTTTCCAGAACTCACGCAGGTATTCTGGTTAGCTTTGTCATCACGTAAGATTGCGAATCTACACAGATGTACTAGTTGAACTTTCTTTTAAGAAAATAATTATATTTTATAAAGAATGAATAATAATAATAATAATAATAATAATAATAATAATAATAATAATAATAATAATATAACAAGTTCTCAAATTTTATTATAAATGAAAATAGTATTTTTTAAATTGTCGCCTTAAAATTATAATAAAGTCTTTATGCCGCGAGGTTTAGAACTTCTGCAGGTAATTAAGAAATCGATCTATTGGACATGACTGCGAGTCTGTAACAAGTGGATCGGTTTTCTCTTTTTAAAAGAAAAATTTTCAGAAGTACAAAATATGATGATTTTCAAAAGCAAAAAAATCAAATAAACGCATTTTCAAAAATTAAAAAAAAATAATGAAAAAAATAAAATAAAATATTTTCGAACAAAATAAAATAAGAGTAAGTAAGAGGAATTAAATTATCTTTTTACCAATTAAAACGCACTAACTCAATCTCAGAAAATTATTTTGTTTGTAAAAACTTAAATTATTTTCAATTAACTTTCTCTTATCAGACTAATTTTACAATTAAAAGATATCAACCAACTGACACGTATTTCTAGTCCCAAACTACGTGACCTTTGATCCTCATCGCAGGGTATGTAGGCCCCAGGATCTGATCCTAGGTCAAGTCCGCCTTTGTAAATAAATAAATATTTTCCAATTTATTTTTCCATTTCCTTTTCTTCATTTTTTCTTAAATCTCCTTAATTTTTACTTCAATTTATTTTCCTTATTTTGTCTTCTAAATTTTCCAAATGTTGTTAATTTCTTTCTTCTCTACCCTTATTCTCGCATGTGAATAATAAAAGGAAAACCAAAATACTTTTAAAGTCATATTAATTTGCATAATCAACGTAAGATAGCCATTCCTAGGAACGAGTGTCATTGGGTGCCTAACACCTTCCCCACACATAATCGACTCCCGAATCTAACTCTAATTACACAGACCATCCTTTTTCTTCCTAATTCGGTTTTTTGAGATTTTTCCTCAAAATTTTGGTGGTGACTCTTCACAAGTCAGTTTTCGCTAGAAAACTCGCTTTGTTCTCTTTTTTTCTTTCGTCGCATTTTTTCAGGTGTGACACATATCATGTATATTGCATTTATCATGAGAATTTGCATTCAAATATTGTTTTGGATCCATGTTTTGTATATGTTTTAATTTCCTTAGTTACTAGAACATATGTTTCATTCTGTGGCTAACAATTATAGGTGAAGGATCCAATACTAGCAGGGATAAGGCTAAAAAGGCTTAACACTTGTGGAGGTTGAGAGTATACCTGTGGCTTTTGGGGCTATGTCCCCTTCTTGTTGTCTTTTGATGTTTTCTTTAGTAAAATGCCAAATATAGTGATTGATACTATGTGTAACATGATTGTATGCATGTGTTTTGTGAGTTTGTATGATTTGTAACCTATGCAAACTCCCTAGTACTTCATGGATTGATGGCTATGTCAAATTTGGGTCTGTGATAGTGTTTGTGGCTTATTGCATAGTAAATGTATCTCGCATTTGACTATTGGTGTCCAAATATCATTGCCTTAGTGTTTGGGGCCGGGGTCTTATTGTCTTCCTTTCCTTTTGCTATATTTGGTTGGTTTATGGGCTTGGTTGGATTGATAGGTCTTCATTATTTAAAAATGGGTATATAACCCATTAGTATAAATGGGGTTCAAGGGGGTCAAAACCTAGAGGAATGATTTCTTTGGTGTAGTATCCTCTTAGACATGGTCTTTAAATAAATTAGGACTTGTAGAAGAGGTTTTAGAGGTTAAAGATTGGTGTGTGAGAGTTTTGGAAGGAGTTGGAGACTCAATTTGGTTAAAAAATGACCACTTTGGTTTTGAGTATCCAAAACCTCTACAATGAGGTATTTTAAATCATAATCCATACCCGTAGTTGGATAAGAAGTAGAGTGACCTATAGGCTTTGGAAACATATCTATCGAAGATCAAAGCGAGAAGTTGTGCATGTTAGAAGTTTGTCAAGTGCATCAGTAATTTGCTAATGCTGATGTTGTTGTTGTTGTTGGCAACACGGCACCATTGAAGGAAGATGAACCGGTCACCATTAATAGAATTGTGTAGCTTGTGATTTAGGGGAGTTTTTAGTGTTTGGATTTGCTCAACTCAAGAAAGTTGTGGTTTTGAAATTATTGATTCGAAATGTGTAGGGATGCCCTGAATTTTGTTTGATCCATTTGTTCATGAACCATCGAAAATTGACATGATTTCATCAACTTTTTTTGGGTTAAAGTGATTTTATCAACCTTTAAGCCATCAGAAAGGATTTTTTATTGAATATCTAGAAGGATTGCTAATTTCAAATGAGTAGTATATCCAAAAAAAAAAGAATCTAATTGAGTAGCATAAACCAAAAATAGAGAAAGGAAGAGAAGATTTTCAGATCATATACTGCACCTTTATATTGTTCAATTCCATATTCATGTTTAACTTTTTAGACTATATGGAATTTGCTAGCCAAGTCAACTTTTTATAACAATGGGTCTCCTAATTCTATTCACATATCCTCAGTATTTCAAGAAAAAAATTTCAAATCAACTAAATTACTTTTTATTAGTGGCATAATCCTATAAGAAATGATTCACAATTAGTGGGCTTTATATTTTAATCTTCAGAAAACAAGACATTCATTGAGAACAAGATACTAGTAAAGACCCAAGGAGCAAAATGTTGAAACATTTTATAACGGTACCCAAATATATAAGATCGGATCAAAAAGTTTAGTATATCTCTAAAATCTTAACTTTGTAGACCAAATTGTTATATGAGTGGGTCTTTCAATTTCTAATAATATATCTCCAATATATAAAGTCTGCAAAACAAATTGTCATTATAATAGGTCTTTCAAATTCTATTAGAATATCTTCAATATCTTAAGTAAAAGTTTGCAAACCAAATAAAATGTATGAGAAAATCCCCTTACAAAAAACCTTAGGTTTGATTGCAATAACATTTGAGATTAACAGCAAAACAAATCCAAACTAGTTAAAACCACCCTTCACAATTGAAGGAAACATGACCTATTTTGGAGACAAAAGCAGAGGGGAAGAAATGCTTTAGGTTGTAGCATTTGATAGACTTGATGATGCCATCTCAGTTGGTTGACTTGATATTGTTGATTGGTTTTTGCTAGCCATTGTAATCATGCTTGTCTTATTTGGCCTTAGCATAACGAGATGAGAACTAGAAGTACACCATGGTGGCACATTTTGCCAAAATTTGTGCATAGTAAGTTGGTTTAAAGTCTCTTACATTAAAACATTTAGTAAATTAGATATTTCCTAAATTATTAACATTTGCAACGCTATTTATAATAACTTTACTTATCTAATTGTAAATTCATCCAAATCATTGATTCATTAAGTGATGACTAAGTTAATGTTCTCTGCATCAAAATCTATTTATATTTATGCAAATTTCATAAATCATCAAATTTTATAAAAGTGAACTAATAGATTTTACCTCACTTGACTACATAATTGTTTACATGTTGATTGACATTTTATGTGCACTAGGCTGAGTGTTGCTTGTACTAACTTATATAGCAGCATAACAACATCTTCACATGATTTCCATTATAAATTGAAATTTTAAATGAAAAGAGTATGTAAATATGCAAGTTACCTCATTGGCTTGAATGTCATGACTTTCAAGAGTACGTATATCTAAATAGTCTATTTTTGGCCACAGGTTGGGGCCATTTGTGGGACAAATAGGTTGGTAATATGCTTGATAAGCCTCTTTCTTATAATAAATGGGCCCATAATCATCTAGGCTCCTTGACCACTGTAATGCCCCTCATGATATTTTTCTTGGCATTGTGTTCAGGACCGGAGGAATCAGGACGGAGGAAGGCTCAAGTGGAGTCTAGAAGAGCTCCACGCCGCGGCGAAGAGCGGGGCCGCCGCGGCGAGAAGCTTTCCAGTGGCGTTGTTCTGGAAAATTTGGTGGAGCCGGGGCGAGGAGTGTTAGAGCCGCGGCGAGAGTTGGAAAAATTGTTTAAATCCGGATCAGTCGGACGCGAAAGAAAGAAAGGAAACGAAGGGAGCGACGTAAAGAGATGAGGAGCAGTGCTAGGGTTTGGCATTTTTGGTGTCCCAGAGTGATTCTCGTCCATCGTGAGCTTGGATTCAAGTTGGTAAGCGTTCCCTATTCCTCTCTCTCCATTTTCTTCAGTTGAAATTTGGGATTTCCGGTTGTATGGTTGGATTTCCGGTTTGGGGTGAAATTCACCGATTGAAATGGATGTTTTGGGGTTAAGGAAGTGTGTTTTGAGGTTCTTGTTACTCGAATGTGAGTTTTGAAGGGATTATGTGTGTTTAGAGCTTAACCCTAGGTTGTCTTCGGTAATGGCTCTTAGGAATTCAAGGTGTCTGAGGTTGTGTGGTGTTTGAGTAATCCCTAAGAGCTTATTGATGCATAAAAAGGGTGTTGGAACCTTGGGTTAGGTTAATGTGGTGGAATTGTGAGGTTTGATTTGTAGGTATATTGTGCTAATGGAAGAATTGTGACATGATAAAGGTTGTTGGCCAAGCGAGAGGGGTTCACGCGTACTGGACAGTTCAAGGAAGCTTGTGGAACTCGTGTGTCTGTGGTAACGACAATTGAGGTAACCGGATGTTTGTTTTATGTGATTATATGTTGATATGTATATGTATGTATATGCATGTTCCTTTTTCATACCACGATATTGATTGTGTGTGTGTACAGTTTTCTACATATCGTGGTATGCACGGCTTGTTGATGTATGATGATTGTATATGTTATGATGTGTAGCATCCCCATACTATTACATGCTAGCATGTCCATATGATATATGATATGATGGTATATGTATATATGTATATAGAGGCATGTTGGTATGACATTGATATCATCACCACATGATTGCATAGTGAGAAATGGATGACGAGGTGATGATGATGAGATATGATGTGATAAAGATCCCTATCGCTAAATCATCTCCATGGGAGAGCCAGGCGGTAGAGGACATAATATGATATGATATCCCTATCACTAAATCCTCCCCTAGGGGGAGCCAGGTGACTGTGGATTTGGGGATGCACCTTCTCTAAATCACCATCAATTCGTGATGGTCCAGGGGAAGGAGAGCCGCGGTCCGAACTCTAGTGTAACCATTGGCCCTGTTGTATTAGGGTAAGGTGAGCTTGGTGATGTCCCGGAATTGGTCTTCACCGACTGTTGGAAGGGAATCATCTATTGAATGTCTTATGATGACGATAGCTCGTGGTTCTAGCCGTGTGTGAAGGAGAACATGCATACCATTCATTAGCATTGCATTGCATGACTGTGTGGATCAGTATATATATATATTAGTGTGTGTGGTTATTCCTGGTTACTGAGACATTGTCTCACCCCATCTCCCATAAACTAACCTTTCAGGTGACGGTTCTGGCACTAGTCCGGAGAAGACGCGGGAGTAGCTGTGTACGTGGAAATAGTCTATGTAGCGTGTGTATGTTGTAGTAGTATCTTGTGCCAAGTAGGATAGCATGGTTTGTAATGGATAATGTTATGATTGAGACTGGCTATGTATGGATGTTTATGTATGTGGTATGTATGGTTGAATGTTGTTGAGAAGTATGTGTGACAGTTTTGGTAAGTCCAGAGTGTTGTTGGGCCTTGTTGGTTTGCGTAAGGGCCTGTAGCCCATTTGGTCAGGTTGGGTTCCAAGGGGTCAAATCTCAGAGAAGTGGTTCCTTTGAGGTAAAACCTCTTTGGACAGGTTGGTTTGGTAGTTTTGAACCTGTATGAATGGTCTCTGAGTGACTAGTTGCCTTTGGTGGCAATTGGAGGTGGCTAGTGGTGAGTTTTGGTCAACAAGTGGCCAAAACGGTGTCAAGGGTCCAGAATCTCCATACGCAGTTGGATTGAGGTAAAAGTGGTGTCCTTGGATAGATGGGGACTAGATTGACTTATAGGAGTTGGATTCAAGTCAATCGGAGGTCGGAGCATAAAGTTATGCGCGTCAGAAGTTCGCCCCGAAGTGTTGCAATTGCTGATACGGTATATCAGCAGGGGGCGCCGCGGCAAGGGAAGGCAGGCCACGGCGCCAAAGGAGACAGAAGCGATGTTGAGACAGGAGAGGCCGGAGCCGCGGCGGTACTGTAGCGGCCGCGGCCCCAGCCCAGTTGTTGGATATTTTAAGTTGTTTCCGCTGTGTTTATGAATATGGAGAGTTGTTTTGAGATGTCAGGGTTGTGTAGGGTCAGATTTTGAAGTATTTGGTTAAGTTTGGAGGTGACAGGAGGTAGGATGTTACATTTTGGTATTAGAGCAATGGTTTTGGGCCATTGTTTCTGCTTGAAGTACTACTTGGCACATGTTTGAATACATAGACTCTTTTCCTATTGCAATGCTAGTCCAGAACCGTATCATTGAATGTGTTGTTGCTTGTGTAGGAAGTATGTCTCGCAGAGGAAGAGGAAGGCAGAGTAACAGTGACCTGATGAGGCAGATGCATGAGATGTTGGTTGGCCTCAGTAATCAAGTAAATGTTCATGGTCAAACGCTGAACAGGTTGCAAGAAAGGATGGACAGGCAAGAGCAGGAGGAAGTGAATGAGGAAGCTGGCATGTTTGTGGATTTGAATGCTGGTGAGGATGAAATGGTGGTGGAACCTGAGAGAGCCCCAAGGGTTGAAAGAAGGGGTATCTCCTCACAATTGAAGGACTTTCGGAAGTTTAATCCTCCGGCTTTCGAAGGTGCCATGGATGTGTCACAGGCTGAAGATTGGATAGAGCAATTGGAAAATATTTTCAGTGTGATGGATTGCACCTCGGAGCAAAGGGTGCAACTAGCAGCATTTAAGCTTGAGAAGAAGGCCAAGCGCTGGTGGAGGAGTGTTGTCCCGAACGTTGAAATGATGAATCCTCCTATGACTTGGGAAAAATTCAAGGAACGATTCTTTGCACATTATGTCCCTCCAGCCTTAATGATGCAAAAGGAGGCTGAGTTCCTAGCTTTTTAGCAAGGAAATCTGTCTGCGGATGATTACCTTGATCAGTTTTTGGACTTGGCCAGATACTCCACTTATCTGAACAATTATCCTGATGATAGGTGGATGGCTCAAAGGTTGTTCGAGGGAGCCCATCCAGAGATTAAAGAGCGGCTATTTGCGGTGGAATTTGTGTCCTTTGAGGATCTGTGTGCGAAGATTCGTGCATTGTATAACCGGATGAAGGAGGCTGAGGAACACAGAAGGAATTCCATGATTAGGGCCTTCTCTCACTTGGGACCTACAGGAGGAATCAGTAAAGCAAGTGGTTCAGGAAGTGGTAGTAGTGGTGGTAGTACAGGTTCCAGTGGAAGTCAGGGTCGCCATGGTAGAGGCAGAGGCCGTTTTGGCAGAGATCAGTCTAACAGGGGTCGGTTTGGCAGAGGATCATTTTATTGAGGGAGCTTTGACCAAGGGAGTTCTAGCCAGAGTGAGTTTGCAGGAAGGGACTCCACTCCATCTCGATATGGTTCAAGTAGTGCAGCAAATCCATGCACAAATTGCGGATTGGGTCATGGTGATCGTCCGTGCCTGTTTTGTTTTAATTGTGGGAAACCAGGACATATTGCTCGAGGTTGTCGTGAGCCAAGGCGTGATGATGTAATGAGGAGACCCACGATGCCCGGACGTGTCTTTGCCATCACTCGACAGGAGGCGGATGCAGCACCTAACTTGATTAGAGGTAAACTTAAACTCAATGGTTACTCTATTCATGCTTTGTTTGACTCAGGTGCATCGCATTCTTTCATATCTTTTGATTGTGCTCAGAGATTGGGTATTGTGGCTATGGACTTGCCTTTTGAGTTGTCAGTGTCCACACCCACGGGAGTTTCATTGAGAACTGTTCAAGCTTGTTTGAATTGTGTGGTTCGTTTTGAGCACCGAAGCACTACTTTGGATCTAATCTGTTTGCCTTTGCAAGAGATTGATGTAATAATTGGGATGGATTGGTTAGAAGCGAATAATGCCATTCTTGACTGTGCTCAGAAGACTGTGTCTTTGCCTATGAATATCCCTAGTGTTGAAAAGGATGAGAGTGTTTGTTTGTCTCTTGCTCAAGCGGGCAGGTATTTGAAGAAAGGATGTCAAGGGTTTCTGGTTTTCTTCTATGTGAATGTGGATATGCAAGGTGGTGTCGAAAGATATCCGGTTGTGAATGAATTTCCTGATGTGTTTCCAGAGGAGATTACTGGTTTACCCCCACCACGAGAACTGGAGTTTTCCATCGATCTGGTGCCCGGGACAAGCCCTATTTCAAAGGCTCCGTATCGAATGGCACCATCTGAATTGAAGGAGTTAAAGAAGCAGATTGAGGATTTATTAAAAAGAGGTTTTATCAGACCTAGTGTTGCGCCTTGGGGAGCTCCAGTGTTGTTTGTCAAGAAGAAGGATGGTAGCCTCAGATTGTGCATTGATTACAGGCAGCTGAACCGAGTGACGATCAAGAATAAATATCCTTTGCCTAGGATTGAAGACTTGATTGATCAGTTGGCAGGTGCCTCCGTATTCTCTAAAATCGATTTGAGGTCGGGATACCATCAATTGCGAGTGCGTGCTGAGGATGTGTCTAAAACGGCATTTCGGACTCGATATGGTCATTATGAGTTTCTTGTGATGCCATTCGGGTTGACAAATGCCCCGGCAATCTTCATGGATTATATGAACAGGGTGTTTTGACCATATTTGGATAAGTTTGTGGTGGTTTTCATTGACGACATTCTGGTTTGCTCCAAGAGTGAGGAAGAGCATACGCATCATCTTCAGATTGTGTTGCAAGTATTGCGGGATCACCAACTGTATGCTAAGCTCAGTAAGTGTGAGTTTTGGCTACGGGAGGTGAAATTTTTGGGTCATGTGATTTCTACAGAAGGTGTGGCTGTAGACCCTAGTAAAGTGGAAGCGGTGTTGAATTGGGAGAGACAGCAATCGGTGACGAAAATTCGGAGTTTTCTGGGATTGGCTGGATATTACTGAAGGTTCATTAAGGGATTCTCTCAGCTTGTTATGCCATTAACTAAACTCACCCGTAAGGATCGATCATTCATTTGGGATGACAGGTGTGAGAGAGCATTCCAGGAGCTGAAAGTTTGTCTAACGTCCACCCCAGTGTTCATTATCCCTAACCCATCAGAGCCGTTCACAGTTTATACGGACGCCTCTAAGAAGAGTCTAGGGTGTGTCTTGATGCAGCAAGGTAGAGTTATGGCGTATGCTTCAAGACAGTTGAGGCCTCATGAAGAGAACTATCCTACTCATGACCTTGAGCTAGCAGCTGTAGTGTTTGCTTTGAAATTGTGGAGGTATTATCTCTATGGCGCTCAGTTTGAGGTATTCAGTGATCACAAGAGTTTGAAGTATTTGTTTGATCAGAAAGAGTTGAACATGAGGCAGAGACGTTGGGTTGAGTTCCTTGTGGATTATGAGTTTGCTCTAAAGTATCATCCTGGGAAAGCCAATGTTGTGGCAGATGCATTGAGTAGAAAGTCAATCCATATGGCCATGATGATGATGACGGAGCAACAGTTACTGGAAAGCCTGAGAGATATGAAGTTATCCATCAACGTCCATCCTGGAGTACTAGTAATGAGTTCCATCAGTGTATCGAGCGATTTATTGAGGAACATTTCCTATGCTCAGATGGAGGACGAATATCTTTTGGGCGTTTGGGAACAGATTGAAATGGCAGAGACCCAGGACTTTGATATTCTGGAGGATGGTATCATCCGGTATCGAGGTCGGATTTGTGTGCCAAACGTTGCAGGGTTGCGTGAGATTATTCTGGAGGAAGCTCATAAGAGCAGGTACACTATCCACCCAGGTACCACTAAGATGTATCAGGATTTGAAGAGAGGTTATTGGTGGCCAGGCATGAAAAAGGACATCGCAGAGTTTGTGGCAAGATGTCTGACTTATCAGAAGGTAAAAATTGAGCACCAATTGCCTGCTGGTATGTTGCAATCTTTGGAGATCCCGGAGTGGAAATGGGATAGCGTTTCCATGGATTTTGTGATGGGATTACCGAGGACCTCTTCAGGACACAATGCGATATGGGTCATTGTAGACAAGTTGATGAAGTCGGCCCATTTTCTTCCAATTCGGGAAACTATTTCAATGGAGAAGTTAGCCCAGTTGTATGTGAAGGAGATAGTAAGGCTACACGGAGTCCCGATGAATATTGTGTCGGACAGAGATCCAAGGTTTACATCCAGGTTTTGGAAATCTCTCCAAAAAGCCATGGGTACGAAATTGAGTTTCAGTACTGCTTATCACCCTCAATCTGATGGGCTGACTGAAAGGACTATTCAGACTCTAGAGGATATGTTGCGGGCATGTGTTCTGGAGAATAAAGGCAATTGGGATCAGTTTCTACCGTTGGTTGAATTTGCCTACAACAACAGTTTCCACTCGAGTTTGCAAATGGCTCCGTACGAAGCGTTGTATGGCAGGAAGTGCAGGTCACCGTTGTGTTAGGCTGAACTTGGTGAAAGGAGTCTTTTGGGCCCTGATATTGTGGATCAAACCTCTCGGAAGATAGAGAGTATTCGTCAGAAGCTTCTTACCGCTCAGAGTCGGCAAAAGAGTTATGCGGATAGAAGGAGAAGACCATTAGAGTTTGATGTTGGGGATCATGTGTTTTTGAAGGTCACTCCTACTACTGGTGTTGGAAGATCGATTCGAGCCAATAAGCTCACTCCGAGGTATATGGGTCCATATCAAATTCTTGAACGAATTGGGCCAGTAGCGTATCGAGTGGCGCTACCGCCTAGTCTTGCTGGATTGCATGAGGTTTTCCACGTGTCTCAACTCAAGAAGTATCATCCAAATCCGTCCCATATAATTGATGATGAAGCAGTTCAAGTACGAGAGGATCTGACTTTTGAGGTCACACCGTTGCAAATTCTAGATGTGAAAGAGAAGCAGTTGAGGAATAAGACCATAAAATTGTTAAAGGTCCTTTGGATCGGTTTGATGTCCAATGATGTCACGTGGGAGACTGAAGATTCTATGCGGAGGAAGTATCCAGAGATTTTTGCTTGAGGTAAGAGATGAAATTTCGAGGACGAAATTTTTATAAGGAGGGGAGAGTGTAATGCCCCTCATGATATTTTTCTTGGCATTGTGTTCAGGACCGGAGGAATCAGGACGGAGGAAGGCTCAAGTAGAGTCTGGAAGAGCTCCACGCCGTGGCGAAGAGCGAGGCCGCCGCGGCGAGAAGCTTTTCCAGTGGCGTTGTTCTGGAAAATTTGGTGGAGCTGCGGCGAGGAGTGTTGGAGCCGCGGCGAGAGTCGGAAAAATTGTTTAAATCCGGATCAGTCGGACGCGAAAGAAAGAAAGGAAACGAAGGGTGTGACGTAAAGAGACGAGGAGCAGTGCTAGGGTTCGGCATTTTCGGTGTCCCAGAGTGATTCTCGTCCATCGGGAGCTTGGATTCAAGTTGGTAAGTGTTCCCTATTCCTCTCTCTCCATTTTCTTCGGTTGAAATTTGGGATTTCCGGTTGTATGGTTGGATTTCCGGTTTGGGGTGAAATCCACCGATTGAAATAGATGTTTTGGGGGTTAAGGAAGTGTGTTTTGAGGTTCTTGTTACTCGAATGTGAGTTTTGAAGGGATTATGTGTGTTTAGAGCTTAACCCTAGGTTGTCTTCGATAATGGCTCTTAGGAATTCAAGGTGTCTGAGGTTGTGTGGTGTTTGAGTAATCCCTAAGAGCTTATTGATGCATAAAAAGGGTGTTGGAACCTTGGGTTAGGTTAATGTGGTGGAATTGTGAGGTTTGATTTATAGGTATATTGTGCTAATGGAAGAATTGTGACATGATAAAGGTTGTTGGCCAAGCGAGAGGGGTTCACGCGTACTGGACAGTTCAAGGAAGCTTGTGGAACTCATGTGTGTGTGGTAACGACAATTGAGGTAACCGGATGTTTGTTTTATGTGATTATATGTTGATATGTATATGTATGTATATGCATGTTCCTTTTTCATACCACGATATTGATTGTGTGTGTGTACGGTTTTCTACATATCGTGGTATGCACGGCTTGTTGATGTATGATGATTGTATATATTATGATGTGTAGCATCCCCATACTATTGCATGCTAGCATGTCCATATGATATATGATATGATGGTATATGTATATATGTATGTAGAGGCATGTTGGCATGACATTGATATCATCACCACATGATTGCATAGTGAGAAATGGATGACGAGGTGATGATGATGAGATATGATGTGATAAAGATCCCTATCGCTAAATCCTCTCCATGGGAGAGCCAGGCGGTAGAGGACATGATATGATATGATATCCCTGTCACTAAATCCTCCCCTAGGGGGAGCCAGGTGACTGTGGATTTAGGGATGCACCTTCTCTAAATCACCATCAATTCGTGATGGTCCAGGGAAAGGAGAGCCGCGGTCCGAACTCTAGTGTAACCATTGGCCCGGTTGCATTAGGGTAAGGTGAGCTTGGTGATGTCCCGGAATCGGTCTTCACCGACTGTTGGAAGGGAATCATCTATTGAATGTCTTATGATGACGATAGCTCGTGGTTCTAGCCGTGTATGAGGGAGAACATGCATACCATTCATTAACATTGCATTACACGACTGTGTGGATCAGTATATATATATTAGTGTGTGTGGTTGTTCCCGGTTACTGAGACATTGTCTCACCCCATCTCCCATAAACTAACCTTTCAGGTGACGGTTCTGGCACTAGTCCGGAGAAGACGCGGGAGTAGCTGTGTACGTGGAAATAGTCTATGTAGCGTGTGTATGTTGTAGTAGTATCTTGTGCCAAGTAGGATAGCATGGTTTGTAATGGATAATGTTATGATTGAGACTGGCTATGTATGGATGTTTATGTATGTGGTATGTATGGTTGAATGTTGTTGAGAAGTATGTGTGACAGTTTTGGTAAGTCCAGAGTGTTGTTGGGCCTTGTTGGTTTGCGTAAGGGCCTGTAGCCCATTTGGTCAGGTTGGGTTCCAAGGGGTCAAATCTCAGAGGAGTGGTTCCTTTGAGGTAAAACCTCTTTGGACAGGTTGGTTTGGGGGTTTTGGACCTGTATGAATGGTCTCTGAGTGACCAGTTGCCTTTGGTGGCAATTGGAGGTGGCTAGTGGTGAGTTTTGGTCAACAAGTGGCCAAAACGGTGTCAAGGGTCCAGAATCTACATACGGAGTTGGATTGAGGTAAAAGTGGTGTCCTTGGATAGATGGGGACTAGATTGACTTATAGGAGTTGGATTCAAGTTAATCGGAGGTCGGAGCATAAAGTTATGCGTGTCAGAAGTTTGCCCCGGAGTGTTGCAATTGCTGATACGGTATATCAGCAGGGGGAGCCGCGGCGAGGGAAGGCAGGCCGCGACGCCAAAGGAGACAGAAGCGATGTTGAGACAGGGGAGGCCGGAGCCGCGGCGGTACTGTAGCGGCCGCGGCCCCAGCCCAGTTGTTGGATATTTTAAGTTGTTTCCGCTGTGTTTATGAATATGGAGAGTTGTTTTGAGATGTCAGGGTTGTGTAGGGTCAGATTTTGAAGTATTTGGTTAAGTTTGGAGGTGATAGGAGGTAGGATGTTACAACCACCAATAGATGTAGCTTATGCTATGAACACAAGGTATGCTCATCATTCAGAAATCCTTTACCTTTTGTATTGCCTTAATCAATGTTATTGAGATAACTATATTCATCATTATCATATTTTACTTCTTCTTCACTATCACTGAAGTTAATACTTAAGGCACAATCTTCATCACTATCACTCCTCATCTTTGACACAAACTTTTCAATTTGTACATAAGTCAAAAATGCAAAATAAGAAAAAAAGAATTAAAGGAAGATGAAGGAGAAGCCTATTTGATTTTATTCCCTTGAAGAATTAGCAATTTCACTACAAAATTATCAAATAAATTAATCAAAAAGTTAGGAGTAGGCCATATTTAAAAAAAAAATCCCATCCTTCACCAATTATTAAACAATTATAATAACATACTTAACAGAAGAAAGATAAAAGCTTTGTATATATGTATAATTAATTTGAAAAGATTGGTTCAAATCATAAGGTTGTTGATAAAAGATATATTGATGCAAAGATTATTCAAAAGTATATTGAACCAGTAGTTTATCTTCAAGTATTCATAAAAGTTTCAGTGAATTGATGGTTGAAACATAAATTACAAGAAACTAAGAAGTAAAACCTACTATGGTGATAGACTACTATGGAAACCACCATCAGCTAGTTTGAATATAGCTAGAGCAACGTTATTTGCATTTAAAAAAAATTAACAGTTGACATTTTGATTTAAATTAAGAAGAGTTTGAATAATGAGAATTTCTTTAAAAAGGCAATGATTTCCTAAACTAGTTTTTAGCCTTAGATTTATTTGGTTGTTATCTTGTGTGTATTTAGCACTTGATTTGTACTAAAAGAAAAGTTACTTGTATTTTTACAGATTTGATGTTGTTTAGTATAGCTAATCAAAAGCTAAGTTGTTAATGTCAAAGTATAGATTTTTACCACAATAGCTTGTTCACTATAGTCGATGAAGTCACTTTTGAATTGACAACAGTCTATCCATTAGGTTTTTTTTAGAAGTTGAAATTATTTATTTTTTAATTTAAGTATTTTAAATCTAACATTAATAAATAAATATTAATGATAATGTGTTAGCTATGGAGATTGTCTCATTAACATCCAAGATTGCCTTGTCAGCATTTTTCGATAGCTGAATTAACAGTGTGAGGGATATAGAAATTTTTTTATTAATTTTTGAAGTTAAAGAATTACAAAGACACTTAATAAAGTTGAGGGACCAAATTGAATCTTAATACAAAGTTAAAGGACCAAAAGTAAATTTTGCCAATCTAGGTTGCAATTTAATTTTGAATTTAAATTGGGTGATGTTAATTAGATATCAAATCAAATTATGAAATAAATTCAATCAAATAAATCAAATGAAAATATATATTTTTATTTGATGATTCCATATGTAACACCTTAGGATTCTAGCCAAAAGAACCCTTAGATAATCTAGACAACATCTCGAAATAACTAGAAAATAAGAAGGGAAACATGGGTCTCACCATGATGTGAGCTCATGGCAAGGAGTATTTCTAAACAAAGGGAGAAAACAGATAGGGTAGATGGCGTTGCAATACCAATGACAGCAATAACATCAAAAAATTACTGATGCACTTGATGAACTTCTGACACACACAACTCCTCACTTCGACCTCCGATTGACACGTTTCTAGAGCTTATAGGTCACTCTATTTCTTACCTAACTACAAGTACAAATTATGACTTAAAATATCTTCATATAGAGATTTTGGACATTCAAAACTAAAGTGATCATTTTTTAACCAATTCCAAAACCCTCACACTCCAATCCTTAACCTCCAAAACCTCTTTTACAAGTCCCAATTGATTCAAAGACCATATCCAAGAGGATGCTACCCCAAAGAAACTATTCCTCTAGGTTTTGACCCCCTTGAACCCTATTTATACTAATAGGTTATATATCTATTTTTGCACAATGAGGACCCATCAATCCAACGAAACTTGCAAACCAACCCAACATAACAAAGGAAAAGGAGACAACAAGTCCTCGGCCCCAAACACCAAGGTAATGATATTTGGACTCCAATAGTCATATGTGGGATACATTTACTATGCAATAAATCACAAACACATTCATAGACCCAAATTCGACATAACCATCAATCCGTGAAGTACCAGGGAGTTTACATAAGTTATACATCATAACAACTCATAAAACATAGGCATACAATCACGTTACACATAGAATCACATGATCACTACATTTGGCACTTTATTGAAGAAAACATCAAAATACAACAAGAGGGGTACACAACCGCAAAAGCCACAAGTATACTCTCGACCTCAACAAGTGCTAAGCTTCCTTAGCCTTCGCTCTGCTAGTACTAGATTTTTCATCTGGAATTGTTAGCCACTAGGTGAGACATATGTTCTAGTAACCAAGGATATTATAACATATACAAAACATGGTTCCAAAACAATATTTGAATGCAAGTTCTCATGATCAATGCAATATGAATGATATGCAGACATAATTTCCACCAATATATGGCTAAAACCATAGGCTAGCTACCGTGACAAGGTAACCTTGACCAATGGTCCTCTTCTAATGACCTGTGACAGCTGATTCCATGGTCACCACCAAGCTCTCCTATTAATAGTCATGACTTGGCCAAAAGCCACCATACTAAAGATTGAACCATAGTTCTACTTCCTTTGAATCACCTGAATTAATGACTATTTAAAGAAAGTACACCCTTAATCCATAGCTACTTGAGCCTCCTAGCCAAATGATAACTATTTAGTGACTGGGATAACATAAACTACAACACTTAAACATAAGGCCTCATGTGCTATTTAGTCAATTAGCATAATACATGGTATTTAGAGTATCATCACCCAATAACACCATAACTCAACAATATACAACTAATGACAATGTCTAATGCATGTTAACATATCTGCACATATTGTTCTCTATCATGTTAGCACATGTGATCATACATAAGTCATGGGGATACATACTATTTGTCAACATAGCAATATCCATCATGCCCACAAAGCCTTATATTTATCTCATGAATACTATAGCCACGATCATTTTCATCATAATTTGAAGTAGAGTTAAGAAACTTACTAGTTGTGTAATCATGCATATCATGATATGAAAAGAGCCAAACATAATCTATGTCAGGTGCATATCATGATATGAAAAGAGCTAAACATATATGATTAATTATAAAACAAAAGAATTACACCCTAGTTACCTCAAACTATCTAAACTCACACACCTCGGTAGGCTGATGAAGATCAACTACAACATACAAAAGGGATGCAAGAACAAGTCACCACATTGTATCATACCAATGCATAAGTCAATCCATACAATAACCTCATTAGCACCCCCTTCTAATTCAACTAATTTTTTAGATATCCAAGGGACCCAACACTTTTTATAGTGAGATAGTCACTTACCAACAACCTTAATGCTTCATAAAAATGCCACAAAGTTAAGAAATCTCAAATGAGTAAGCTTACAACCCATATATTACCAAATATTCATTATGAACAAGGACAATCACCCTCCGGTGAACACTACTCAATAACCTAACTCAAAACCAACAAAAACAAGGCACCCATAATCAAATCCATATACCAAAATACCCAAAACAACTCATGACACCAAATTTGATTCATACAATCTCGAATATCAAGAAGAACACAGAACAGGAAGCTAGGGTTTTGAAAAAACACCACTTAACCACTGAAAAACCATCACCTAAAGTTTGAAAACACCCCATAACATATGTTTGAAGCATTTAAATGCAATTTAATCAATGAAAATTCAATCAAATTGGAATCCCAAGCTATACCTAAAAAGAACCACCATAAACTATGAAGAAAATAGAGAGAAGATGATGAAGATTCACTTACTTACAAGATTTAAGATTCTATAAGGTCAAACTCGTGTCCCTCATCATCAAAAAATTGAAACCCTAGCAGAACCACCAATTTTCCTTCATTTCTGATTATTCCATTGAGTCCTAATTTGTTCTGATTTATATAAAATCCGCAATTGGTACCACAACGCAGAGTAGGCTTTCCATGGCATGGGTCCATAATGTCTCGATCCAAGTCCAATTTGGCAATTCCTGTTGTGGCTCCACTAAAGCTCGCTGCAGCATGAGAGAATTCTGCCACCTCCATTCTACTTGCTGATTTTTTTATCATCCTTCTAGTCTTGACTTCTCTAGTCCTATAAAATTCCAGCAATATCCTTCTCGTTAGTTTGATAACACATATGGAATGACATAATTAGGGTCTTTACACCATATACCTTCATATTTTTCTTGGGTGTTTATATACTCAGATTGAAATTTAAATATACAAATTTAAATATGTGAAAACTCCTGAAATCGAGGTGGTTAGATGTTTAATTATTATTATTAACTAATATCTTTAAATTTAATTTAATTTTCATTAAACATTATATATATATAGCTACAAAAATTCCCAAAATCAAGGGAGTATCATAAAGTTTATTGCATGCAAGGGATGACTTAGATTGCATGCACTTACTTAATTTGTGGTGGAAAAAAGATTATGATCTTTATAGTTTGAAGTTTGAAAAATACCATATGGAAATAAAATCAATGAAACTGTTGGGTTGGGTATAAGTCCTAATATAAGCTCTAGTCCCTGGCTGTACCATATCTCCAAACTTCATTGACATGTAACAAAATAAACTAAGTTAGCACAATTAGAATAAAGTAAGATAAAAGGTGTGTTGATTCAATTAAGTTTCAGAATTTTCAGTCCAAATTTTACTAATGAAATGATCTTTATTGTCAAGTTTGATCATTCGCTCACTGTCACGCTACATAATCTATTTAATTAAGTGGATTGGCATCGTTTTGAATTGTAATTGAGGAAGCACACATAGCAGAGCATAACAGCAAAAGCAGCAATGAGCTTGAAGAAATACCAAATCCCAGTGAAGGCTTTGATAGAAAACCCAGTCCAAATCTTCTTACAAGATGGGCTTAGAATAATGTAAAGCCCCTTGATGAACAAAAAACACCAAGAGAAGCTCAGAGTGAGAGTAGCCCTAAGATGCCCAAATCCCCAAACATAGACCACAGGCCAAGACAAATATATGTGGAGCAAAAATACTCCCACACACATGTAGGCTAGAGGGTTCAGTATGTTCCGAGCCTTCCACACATTTGCTTCTATTTCGAAAAGCATGAGCATAATAGTCTATCATAACACATTGAGATGTCGCAATATTTTCTAACAATCATAATATGTTAGTATTTATGGTTTCAAATAAAATAATTTTATATAAATGCTATCATTTGGTTTTGGAATTCAACGAATTTGTATTTTTTCTATATGGTTTGATACAAGGAATTATAGTCAATTAATATCCTTATAAAAATATAGATAAATCTAACTCTTGGGTTCATGAAACTTCCTCTTGCTTTCATACACCTTTCATTGTTCTTAACTCTTGGGTTATAATATCTATTTAATGAATATATATATAATTACTTAACTCTTGGGTTTTGTAACTCTTGGGTTATAATATTTATTCAATGAATATATATAATACTTAACTCTTGGATTCTGTAACTCTTGGGTTATAATATCTATTCAATGAATATATATAATTAGCAATGAAGAGACATGACTAGGGTCTATAAATATACCTCAAGGTCTTACAAGTGAGGCATGCAAAAAAGAACCCAGTTTGGCTTAAGGGAGCAAGCCAATCACTTGTAGAAATTTTTCTACAGAAAATACAGGAGTTGTTGTTCAATAGTGAAAGGAATTTTTTAGTTCAAATAACAAAGCTGTTAATTACAAGAAGTGACTCACAATATGGCAGGTAACAAATTTTTAATACACAGTTCTGATATGATATAGAAGAAATATTATTGGTATTATATGTTGATATACTTTCAATATTATTTATAGTCTAATGAATCTTACAAAATACAAAGTGATTTGTGCCTCTGCTTAATTATATATGGATTTCTTGATTTATTTGATAGTGTATATGATTAGTTTATTGTATTGGTTGCAAAATCCCCAACGGATAATGCAAATTGAATGATATTTTGTTATTTTATATGCTTGCAAAATCCCCAACGGGTAATGCAATATTATTTTTTATACTATGTCTTTGCAAAATCCCAAACGGGTAATGCAATTTGTAACAATTATTATTGTTCAATATGACAGTTTCTTTTCCTACTCCTAGTGGTGATTCTGTTTTTGTTGATATCCTTAAATCTGAAGTTCTTGATGGAACTAATTATATTGATTGGAAGCAAAGGGTTGATATGCTTCCGGGATTTTATGGGTATAAGGATATTATAAATGGTGATATGCCTCCTAAAGAAGACCTTGCTTCATATAAAAATTGGAAGCTTGCTAATGACATTTCCAAATCTTATGTTCTTAATGGTCTTACCAAAACTCTTCGTATGACTTATTTTCATAATGAAACCACAAAAGAAATTTTGGCTAAGTTGGAAGCAAAGTTTGGCAAGAAGTCTTATTCTCATATTAATAATTTATGGAAGAGGTTTTCTAGAGCTAAGTGTGAGGAAAGAGTTGATGTTAGATAGCACAATAATGATATGGTGGCTATGGCAAATGAACTAGTGTTTCATGGAAGATCTTTTGATGAAAAGACTAAAGTATCTACCATTATTAGTTCTTCACTTGAATCTTACAAGTACATAGATGATTTTTACACTTTGGCTGAATCTGATTGGGGAATTGAGGATCTTATAAATAAGATTGATTATCAAGAAGATAGGAAGGCTGAAAAAGCTATGGGAAAAATTGAAATTATCAATCTATCTGCTAGTAATATGAAGTTGAAAGCAAAACAGAAAGTAATTTTTAAGAAAAAGGGTAAGCAGAATTGGTTCCAACAGAATCAAGGGCAAATTCAGAATAATCGTCATTTTAATCAAAGGGTTGAAGTTAAAGCTGAACAAAGGCTTTGTTCCTTTTGTCAAAGGCTTGGTCATATGAGAAAGGATTGTAAGGCTTTTAAGAACTGGCAAAATCAAAAGCATACTAAACTTGGTGAGTTGTATCTTTTTGAATCATGTTTTCTTTATATAACACCTTTAAGTTAGTGGGCTGACTCTACAGCAATGGTTCATGCATCAAATGATCGGAAGGGGTTCAAGGAAATAAAAGAAATTGAAGATGTAGAAAGTTTCATTTTTATGGTTAATGATGACAAAGCAACAATTAAAGGAGTTGGGAATTACCAGTTGAAGCTAGAAAATAATAAAGTTTTTGTTTTAGAGAATTGTCTTTATGTTCCTTCCATGAGGAGATGTTTATTATCAGTATCTTGTTTAGATAAACTTGGGTTTTCCTTTTATTTTGGAAATGGGAAGTTTTTGATGTATAAGAATAATAAAGTCATTTAAAAGGTTCCAAGAACTCTGATATGTATCAAATTCAATTATATGAAGATCTGGTTTGTGAAGTTAGAGAATTTGCTAATGGTCATTCAAATGAATTTTATTTGTGGCATCTTCGTCTTTGTCATATTAGTAAAGAATGAGTTGGAAAATTGATTAAAGAAGGCTTGCTTGAAATCAAAGATCCTAAGGAATTTTCTATATGCGAATGTTGTTTGTATGGGAAAATGACCAAATTACCATTTCCTTCAAAAGTCCAGAGAAGTGAGGATGTCTTAGATCTTATTCATTCCTATATTTGTGGCCCATTGAGTGTGCAGACTCGGAATCATTATCAATATTTTATCACCTTTATTGATGATTATTCCCAATATGGGAGAATTTACTTGTTGAATAAGAAATCTGAAGCTTTTGAAGTTTTCAAGAGCTTTAAACTGGAGGTTGAAAATGTAACTGAGAGGAAGATTAAATCATTCCATTCAGATCATGGCGGAGAGTATTGTTTTGATTTATTTTCTGAATTTTGCAAAGAAAATGGGATTGTACATTTAGTTAGTATGCCTCGAACCCCGGAACAAAATGAAGTTGCTGAAAGGCATAATAGAACCCTTTTAAATATGGTGAGATCTATGTTGGCTCTTGAAAATTTACCTACTTCTATCTGGGGTGATGCACTTCTTATTGCTGTTCATATTCTTAACAGAATTCCTTCTAAATCTATTAGTAGGACTCCTTATGAGCTTTGGTGTGGTAAAAAGCCTGCATTGAATTACATGAAGGTATGGGGTTGTGTTACTCATGTTCTTATTCCTGATCCTGGTAGAGATAAGTTGAAGTCTAGAACCAAAAGATGCTTGTTTATTGGGTATCTTCAACACTCAAAGGGGTACAAATTATTTGATCCAGTGGACAAGGTTGTGATAGAAAGCAGACACGTGAAGTTTTTGGAAGATATATTTGACTATGATAATTATCTTGGAGAAAAACTCAATCTTCAGGAAGTTACTGAATCTTTGCCATTTGAGACTACATCTACTAAATTTGGTCAACCTGAAATTGTTCCCCGGAAAAAAAAAGAGATTCCTGAACCTACAAGAAGAGGAGTTAGAGAGCGAAAACCCAACTCATTTATATCATCTTCTGATTTTTATATATTTGTTGGAGAAACTTTTGAACAAATTAGGCTTAATGAGGATATTTCTGATCCTAAATCTTATGAAAAAGCAGTTTCTAATATTGATATTGACAAGTGGAGATTGGCAATGTAAGATGAAATTTATTCCATGCATAAAAATAAGGTTTGGAGACTTGTTGATCGACCTGAATCTGTTAAGCCTGTTAAATGCAAATGGGTTTATATAAGGAAGAAGAATGCAGAAGGAAAGGTGGAACGGTTCAAAGCTAGACTAGTGGCAAAAGGATTTATTCAGCAGTATGGAATTGATTATGAAGACATATTTTCTCCAGTGACTAGAATTCAGTCTATTAGGGCCATTTTGTCTTTGGTGGCCTACTATGACTATGAACTATTTCAGATGGACATGAAAACGGCTTTTCTGAACGGAGATCTAGATGAAAAAATATTTATGGAATGACCATTGGGTTTTATTGATCAAGGAAATGAAAGTAAACTTTGTAAACTCACAAAATCAATCTATGGTTTGAAGCAAGCATCTAGGCAATGGAACATCAAATTTCATGAAGCTGTTGTACTATATGGCTTTGAACAAAATCCAAAAGAGTTTTGTGTATATGTCAAGTCAGTGGGAGCTAAAATTGCTTTTCTTATTTTGTATGTTGATGACATATTATTAGCTGGCAATGATGTGGCTTTTTTCATGGAAATCAAAGCATGGTTGTTTCATTCATTTGAAATGAAGGATCTTGGTGAAGCTTCATATATTCTTGGAATCAAAATCATTAGGGATAGAGCCTTGAGGAAGCTAAGTTTGTCACAGGAGAAATATATTGATACACTTCTTAAACGATTCAAGATGGATTATTGTTCAGAAGGAATGGTTCCATTTCATGGATCAAAGAAATTGAGTAAAGTAGATTGTCCTAAATCATCTTTTGCTAAACTAGATGAGTCACAATTTCTTATGCTTTTGCTGTGGGCAGTCTCATGTATGCCTTAATGTGCCCAAGGCCAGATCTTTCTTATTCTGTTGGAATACTCAGTAAGTTTCAGTCTAATCTTGGAAGGGCTCATTGGGAGGAAGTTAAACGAGTGTTTCGTTATTTGAAACGTACAAAATCCTATGCTTTAACTTATCAAGCGAATGAGCTAGAACTTATTGGTTATTCTGATTTTGATTTTGAAGGCTGTTTGGATACTAGAAAATCAACTTCTGGTTTGTTTTCATGTTTGGAGGTGGTGCAATTTCATGGAAAAGCAAAAACCAAGATTGTGTTGCCCAGTCCACTATGGAAGCTGAATATGTGGCAATTAATTTGGCTACTAAAGAAGTTGTTTTTCTGAGAAATTTTTTTCCAGCATCTTATGGCGGTACTGTGTGAAGCAACCTGTTATAGTATTTTGTGATAATACTTCAGCTATTGCTATTTCAAAGAATCCTAGATGCCACTCCAAAGCTAAGCATATTGAAGGCAAGTACCATTATGTCAAAGATATGCTCGAGAAGTAAGAAGTCATTGTTGAAAAAGTTGATTCCTTGAATAACTTGGCAGATCCATTCACTAAGAATCTTGCTATATCTATATTTAGTAATCATGTTCAGAATATGGGATTAGCTCTTGTTTAAATTCTAATAAGAATGAAAAATGTTGTTTTTGGCATATTGTTGATTATTGAATTTAATTCATATGTGAATGTATGATCTAATTAGTCATTATATGATGATGTTGAGTACTCAATGGTAATGCCCTGGAATCTAACTATCCTATTAGGTATGCATTTGAGAGTTTATATAGGAAGGCCTTAATACGAGGTAAGAGTTGGATTCAAATTGTTCATGCCTATGGACTATTTAGGGCACATTTTCCTTAGTGGTTAATACTCAAACTGGTAAAGAACCTTGCCTGGGTTCCTATGTTTTGAGTATGATATGAACAGTAGACTTTTGGACCAAATTATATTTTTTGTTGGTTTTCCAGTCTTTTATCAGAAGATATATATATTATGTAGACCCGGGTCAACTACATATATATATATATATATATTTTTTTTGATATTATGTTTTACCTATTATGATGACATAACTAATTTTATTTTCTAAAATTATTTGAAACCAAGTGGAAGATTGTTAGTATTTATGGTTTCAAATAATATAATTTTATATAAATGCTATCATTTGGTTTTGGAATTCAATGAATTTGTATTTTTTTCTATATGATCTGATACAAGGAATTATAGTCAATTAATATCCTGGTAAAGAGGTAGATAAATCTGACTTTTGGGTTCATGAAACTTCTTTTTGCTTTCATATACTTTTAATTGTTCTTAACTCTTAGGTTCTGTAACTCTTGTGTTATAATATCTATTCAATGAATATATATAACACTTAACTCTTAGGTTCTGTAACTCTTGAGTTATAATATCTATTTAATAAATATATATAATTAGCAATGAATAGACATGACTAGAATCCATAAATATACCTCAAGGTCTTACAAGTGAGGCATGCAAAAAAGAACCCAGTTTGGCTTAAGGGAGCAAGCCAATCACTTGTAGAAATTTTTCTACAGAAAATACAGAAGTTGTTGTTTAATAGTAAAATGAATTTCAAATAACAAAGCTGTTAATTACAAAAAGTGACTCACAATATGGTAGGTAGCAAATTTTTAGTACATAGTTCTGATATGATATACAAGAAATATTATTAGTATAATATATTGGTATATTGTCAATATTATTTATAGTCTACTGAATCTTACATAATAAACATAAGAATTTAGTAAACTAAACAAAATCCATAATTTTCTTAAAAGAATAATTATATTAACTACCTTCTCTCTCTTTTTTTTCCTTGCACCTTTCTTGTGATGATATTTTATTGTTTTCACTGGTGTGTGCAGTGATTTATAAAAATAACTCTTTATTTATAAGCATCTTAACTTGCTCTATAAATATCCTATTAATTCTTTCTTGTCCCTTAAGTTAGTCTTTCTTATCCCTTAAACATAATTCTTTTTCATTTATATTAGTTCTTAGTTATCCCTTTAAGTAGTTCTCTCTGTTGACCTCATTGCTTGGGTTGCCATTTCTAGAATGCTTCTTGTTAATTTTATTTTCATGATTTACCACATGAGTGTCATGTGACTTATTATTTCCAAATCTAGTATAATTATATAATTTTTATTTTACATTTTAATTTGTTTACTTAATATTACTATTGTTTCCTTAATAATTTTATGAAGTGTGATATCATAAAATTTATAAATTTTTTGGTACAAAAAGGATGTGACATTTCCCCACTTCAAATTCAATCAATTATTATTTTTTTAATGAAATCTGGATATATATATATATTATTTTAGAAGACATACAACCTCATATTTTTTAATGACTCAAACAATGATTAGAAGTCTAAACTTGATTTAAGATATTAGACAATTTTCAATCTCAGCCAGTCCTGGTTTTTTAAATAAGTTTTTTTTTTAATTTTTATCTAGCTTGAAAATGTTTGATAGTTGGATTTGAACACTTAAAAAAAAGCATCAAAATTATCAAGTTAATAGTAATACCTTTAAAATCTTACTAAAATAAAGTAAAATTTGCACCCATCATTTATCTATTTTGAAAAGTGTTGAATTAATGAAATTTGTTTTTTATAATTTTATCAAAATAATTTTAAATATTTCAGGCAAAATACATCTGACCCAAATAATACTATCGCTTATGATGCACACATATTTATATTAATTTTTTAAATTTAAATAACACGAACTATTTCTATTTTTAACCCCCAAAAAATATAGTTGAACTTTAGCTTCCTACCCAAAAAATTCTTCATCCTACCCTAATAAACAGCATGCCACGTCAGACGTGCTGACATGGCGGACCATCAATCAAAATTAGATAGGCAAATCCAGGCCACTGCGCTAGCGAGATACTTTGTGTTGCGCCAACCACAGGGACATGGAGGCGCTGAGGCTATGGACCCTACACTCGCAGCCACTGAAGCACCTCTTACACTTCGCCGCCTCCTCCTCCTCCACCACCACCATTAGGCGGACGCCTTCTAGGGTGGTTCTTTGCTGCTGTTCTTCTTCTTCCGTCACCACCTCCGGCAATGTCGACCAAGGCGCTCCCAAGGTCGCCGGTCGTAACCGCCGGTCTTCATCTTCTTCGTCTTCCACTTCCGACAGAGATGCCATTCGAGCCATTCGCTTAAGGAAGGTACGGCTTACTGGCTCCTGCACACATGGTAATGGAGAATGTTTCGATATAATTTTGTTCTGTGATTTATAATTTTATTTCAACTATAAGTTTTATCTCTTTTGCTGAGGATCACAAAGGGATTGGAGTGTGAGGTTGAGGAGGTTGCTTGAGAATATTAGTTTCGGAGTTAGTTTGCATTGCGATATGTAAAGTTGTGAATTTCCTCTTTTTAATGATTTAGCTCTGCTGTTGGGTTATGCTCAATTTATGGCTTAGTATCTATCACAGAGACTTTGGAGAATGGTATTTTAATCTTGAAGTAAATGGGAATTTACTACTTTCTATTTGACACCTTTGTTTCTTTTCTCGAGAATCAGTTGGGCAAATTGAGTTGCGAACTTGTATGTCAAGTTTTATTTCTGGGGACAAATGCCCCCTTAGACTATGGATAGGAGAGACAATGTGCTAGGTTTTGGTTGACTGCTTAACTTATCATAAGGTCTGAAAATTGTGGTTCGATTTTGGAAATTATCTTTTACTTTAAATTATTTTGACCAATATCTTTTGATTTAAATTTGAATCATTTCATTTCTACTACCTTAATTCTTCTTTTATAGGTTGAAGAATTGAGAAGCAAGGGGCTTGATCCATATGCTTATAGATGGGACAGAACTCACAGTGCTAATCAGCTTCAAGATATATACAAAAATCTAGAAAATGGAGTAGAATCAAATAGTGAGAAAGATGAAGTATCTGTAGCAGGAAGGATTATTGCTAGGAGGACATTTGGAAAGCTTGCATTTCTGACACTAAGGGATGATTCCGGGGCTATTCAGGTATTTTTAAAGACTCTTTTTTGTTCTCTCTGAAAACTCATAGTAGGCTGCTCACTGAGAGATGTGAGCTTTATCTAGAGTTCTTATACTCATAGTAGCTTTATGTAGAGTTCTTATACTTAAGGATAGTTGAGTCTTCATAGTTTATTGCATTTCTTAATCATAGAAATGGTAGAGCATGTGCTGCTTATGGATAATAAGAATTATAGTGAGGTGCTGACTAAAGTTGTTGAAACTTTTAATTTCAGCTTTACTGTGATAAAGAGAGGCTCACAAGTGATCAATTTGAGCAAGTGAAAGCATTTGTTGATATTGGTGACATACTAGGTGTAAGAGGTTCTATAAAACGCACAGAAAAAGGTATCACTTTAAAATTCTTTTAAATATACTTGAATTTATTTTCTTTAGGTCATAACTTTTCGGTAGCATTATTATGAATTGCATCTCTAGCATTCTATATTGTGAGTCATGATCCAAAACTTATTAGTTTAGTGCCGCAGACTGTGCTACATACCCTAGGGCTGAGGTTGTCAATTATAATTATATATTGCTTGTCAATGATGTTGGAGAATCTCTGTCTTAATGACCAGATTATGTTTGATCTTTATTCTAATTTATTTTTACTTTATTAGGATCCTAGTTATCTGTCATTAATCTCTAGAATATTTTCCTTCAATACTGGAATATTTTCTGCATTTATTTCTAAGATTGAGTTGCCTTACTTGTGTGGCATCCTTTCTATATATTTTCTATGTATCTATTTGTATGGTTGATTTGCACCATGTTGTTCTTTATACAAATATCTTGTATTCTATTAACATATATTATCGTTTGGTTATATTTCTACAAGGAGTGGGATGTTCCTACAATACTGTGATTTTCTGCCACAATATCCTTTCTACTTTCTTATGTTACGTTCTTTTTTTTCTCTCCTTATTTTGCTTAATTCTTCAGGGGAGCTATCTGTTTGTGTGAATTCTTTTGTGATCCTTACAAAATCTCTGCTTCCACTACCTGACAAATACCATGGTCTAACTGACATAGATAAACGCTATCGCCAGAGGTAAGTGCATACTTCAATATTTTGTGCTTTTCTCTCCTCTTATTCTCGACAAAAGGGGTCATGTTTTCAGTTGAAAAAGAATTTTTTTTTTAATTTTTAATTGATGTGTGTAGTTTTTTTATAAGAGAATTATGACAGTTTTCATAATAAATTGTACTTTTCTTAATAATTTTATAAAAACTTATTCTAGGGGTTTCTCTCTGTGCCTCTGTTACTACTTTCGAGTGTTAGGTACTCAAAAAGAAAGTGCATTGATTACCATCTAGAGTGACAGCTTAGTTAATTAGGGGTCACTGCAGAATCTGACACCTGCCATGGAAGCAAGGGAAGAGAATCAGACTTGCCACATTCATCCCTGCCAAGGTGCCAACCAACTCTAACTTGACTTTATAAAAGAAACAAGCAGAAAAATGTAAAGGACGGAATGTTAGCATAGTTACCTCTATCCTCCTCTTGCAAAAGAACAGTGTCATTCATAAATAATAGCTGGGAAATCACCAAAGCCTCTCCACCAACACACATACCACTAGTGAGACCCATATTGGTGGTCCTAGTGAACATCTGACTAGAAAAATCAACTTTCAAAGTGAATGAGAGGCATAGAGGGCTCCCTTGCCTAACCCCTCTCTGAACTTGAAATCGGGGTTGAGGTTTTCCTTTTAACAATCACTTTGAACATGGTAATAGGTGACCAAAACAGTGCAACTTCTTCATCTTATGTCATTGAGGACCTCATCTAAACAAATTCTAGTTGACGTGGTCATTTGCATTTTCAAAATCATACTTAAATGTGAAACCTTGTTTTCCTTGGCTTTGACATCCTCTACCAAGTGATTAACAACAAAAGTGAGATTCAGAATATGGAGACCAACAGTAAAGGCACTTTAATTCTCAAACATGGTTTCCAACAACACATAATTCATTGGTAAAAAAAAAATGCGTATACACACACAAAAAAAAGGGGAATTTAGTGTGATGGAGAATGAGAAGAGATCAGGAAAGATATTATTAATTAGTTGTAAACTAAGGATTGAAGATAAAAATAGAAAATAATATTTTAATTATGATTAGGATTCAAAAATAATATTGTAAAGTACTTTTGTTTGATTTAAATTGTTTGTACTTTTAAAATTATTAGGAGCTATCCCATGAACTCTGTTTGAAGCCCTTACCAATTTTATTAAAGTAAATTTCTGTCCATTTTGGATTACATTGTCAGTTTTATTCTCTGTTTTCCTCTACCAACTTCCTGCCCCCCCTTTTCTCTTTGTTTCTCCCTCTTTCTCCTTCCTCTCCCCTCTTATCATTATTGTTTTGCATGATTATGATAGGTTTCTTCACATTTGTCATCAAACTAATAGGTTTGACTTCTTTTGTCATAGTAGATCCATCCTTTTGGCATTCTAAACCTTCACTTCTGTTTTTTAGATAACTTTTAACTACCAATTTCCACCTATTTTACCTTCGAGGTTTCAAGAAATATTTCTTTGATGGGTTTTTGTTAGGGCTCCAAGCAAATTGAAATTCTCTTTAAGCAAATTAGTGCAACAGCCAAAGTAATACAACAGTAATCACTGGAAAACAAGCTCTCTCACGGATAATATCACTCTCAAAGGTCAAATGGAAATGAAGAAAAGCTCACACTAAGCAAAGAAACAATGGAAGAATAGAAGAACCATTCCTCCCCTCTACCTATAATTCGAGACCTAGGCGCTCTGCCTTCCTGAAACACTCTTTGCTCCCCCACCACCATTACGCCCCTCCATTTTACGTCCTTCATTCCTGACACTATCAGACAGAATCGTATCTTCTTTGTGCTGACCATTATGCCCTCCCGCTTCTAACTCTTTCTCTTGAGTATTTTGGGCTTGGGCTGGGCTTCTTCTCCTCATATCTCTCTTCCTAGTTCTCTTCCTATAATAAACTCGCCCCCATCTCTTGTCCAGCCCATCATTTCCTCCCTCTGCAAGTAACACCTTGTCCTCAAGGTGGAAGTTAAGGAATTGAGTGTCAATGACTGTCGGGTCCTCCCATGTGCTCTCAAAATCAGGTAACTCTTTCCACTTCACCAGGATTTGTACTTGTCCTCGTGGATCTGTTCTAACTTGCTTGATAGCTTCAGGGTATGCTTGGAGTTCCATCTCTTTGGTGAGTCCCTTGGGTAAGGGCTGCACCTGCGTAGGACCCTTCAGAGCTCTTTTTAGCTGTGAAATGTGAAAAGTATTATGTATTCTGGCCATAGGGGGCAATTCTATCCTGTATGCTACCTTACTCAGCTTTTCAATAATTTTATAGGGCCCATAATAGCGGAGAGCAAGCTTCTCATTGGGTTTCCTAGCAAGGGATTTGAATCAGTATGGTTTTAGTTTTAAATATACTGAATCTCCCAAAGTGAATTCAATGTCTCGCCTATGTTTGTTGACTTGGTGCTTCATACGAGCTTGGGCTTGTTCTAGATGCTCCTTTAACTCCTGTAAAATTAGGTTTCTTTCTTGAATCTGTTCATCCACCCCTTGCACTTTTGACACTTCATCCTTCTACTTTAAGAGGATAGGTGGATCTTAGCCGTATAGAGCTCGAAATGGTGTCATTCTAGCAGCACTACTGTAGGTGGTATTATACCAATACTCTGCCCATGGCAGCACCTTTGACCACTTCTTTGGAGCTCCGCTCGTAACACATCTTAGATAAGTTTCAAGACATCTATTCACCACTTTTGTTTGCCTGTCAGTCTTAGGGTGATAAGTTGAACTAAATTTTAGAGTTGTGCCAGCTACATAAAATAATTCCTTCCAAAATTGGCTAATAAAGACTTTGTCACGGTCAAACACAATAGAGCTTGGAAATCCATGTAATTTGATCACTTCCTTCACAAATATCTCAGCTACTTCTTTGGCATCATATGGATGTGAAAGAGGTATGAAATGGCCATATTTTGTGAGTCTATCAACAAACAACTGGGATAGTGTTATACTTGTTATTCTTAGGTAGGCCTCCTACAAAATCAATGTTAATGTCCTCCCACACAGCCTTAGGGACAAGGAGGGGTTGAAGCAATCCAGCTGGGTTGATCACTTCATATTTATTGCTCTAACACACTTCACATGCTGCTACATATTCTTGTATATCTTTCCTCATCCCTTCCCAATACATTACAGCTGCCAACTTCTTGTAAGTCTGCAATTGCCCCGAATGGCCCCCCATTGGCGAGACATGGAACTCTTTGATTAAACTCTGAGTTCTAGTTGAGTTCCTTGGTATTACCAATCTCCCTTCAAAGTACAGCACCCCTTTTTGCATTGTGAACCCTTTTGGAACATCCTCTCCTTTGATCACCCGTTGTTTAATGGATTTAAGCCTTTCATCTCTCTCAGTCTCAGCTTCCAATTCTTGAGTCCCATCGAATTGCCACATAGTAATGGCCTGTAATTCCAATTCTGTACCTGTTCTTGATAGAGCGTCTGCCACTCTATTATCCTTACCCAGCTTATAATGAATTTCGAATTTGTACCCTATCAACTTGGAGACCCATTTCTTTTGATCAGGATCAATGATCCTTTGCTCTAGTAAATATTTTAGAGCCTTTTGGTCAGTTCGAATGATGAAGGGCTTACTATCAAGGTAGTGCCACCATTTTCTAACCAGCAAAACTATTGCCTTCAATTCCCTTTCATAAACTGAACACTGTTGATTTTTTTGAGATAATTGTTGACTGAAATAGGCAATGGGGCGCCCCTTCTACATCAAGACTACCCTAATTCCCCTACCCCTTCGAGCATCTGTTTCGAGCTCAAAAGGCTCATTAAAGTTGGGTATAGCCAGTACCGATATAGAAGTCATGGCTTCCTTAAGCTTCCCGAAGGCTTGTTGTGCTTTATCATTCCACTTGAAAGCCTCTTTTTTAAGCAGCTAAGTTAATGGAGGGGCAATCTTCCCATATCCTTTAACAAATTTTCAGTAGTTCCCGTCAACCTGAAGAAGCCCCTTAGAGCCTTCAAATTTCAAGGCACTGGCCAGTCCACCATAATTGCAATTTTCAAAGGGTCAGCCTGCACTCCCTTGGCTGATATTATATGCCCAAGGTACTTAATTTTCAATTGCCCAAAAAATGCATTTCTTGGGGTTGATTACCCGTTAGTTCTGCCTCAACACTTCCAAGGCTATCCTCAAGTGAGCCATGTGTGTTTCCTTATCCTTGCTATACACCAATATATCATAAAAAAATACAAGTGTAAATTTCCTGAGAAAACCTTTGAATATGTTGTTCATAAGGGACTGAAAAGTAGCGGGAGCATTCGTTAAGCCAAAAGGCATCACCTTGAATTCATAATGGCCATCATGGGTGCAAAAAGCGGTTTTTGGCTCATCACCCTCTTTGATTAGTTTCTGGTGGTATCCAGATTTTAAATCCAACTTTGAAAATACTGCTGCACCTCCAAGTTTATCCGGTAGTTCATCAATGGCAAGAATCCGGTATTTATCAGGTATGGTAATTTTATTGAGAACTCTATAATCCACACAGAACCTCCAGCTCCCATCTTTCTTTTTTTACCAACAACACCGGACTCGAATAGGGGCTGGTACTTGGCTATATTATCCCAGCCATTAGCATCTCCTTGGTCAGCTTCTCTATCTCAGCTTTTTGTGTATGGCCATATCTGTACGGCCGGATATTCGCAGGTTGTGCCCCTTCCTTAATCGAGATGGCGTGATCTTAATTCCTCTTGGGTGGTAGTCCTTTTATCGGTTCACATACTTCAGGGCAACCCTTTGGTAGACTTCTGATTTCCCCTTCCTCCCCTGCTCCTAACATTTTTACTTATGCTTCCATCGTTGATAATTCTGTTAGGTACCCAATTTTCTTTGCTACGGTGGACTTCTTGATAGCCTTCAACAAGACGTGTGCCCTAGTGAGAGCCGGATCACCACGTAAATAGACCCATCGTCCTTCTACCTTCACCTTCATATACATCTGTTTCCAATTGACACGAGTTTCTCAAAGGGACTCAAGCCATTCAACTCTCAGAACCAAATCAACATTTCCTAAGTTGAAGGGATAGAAACTCTGAGCAATTTCCCACCCTTGAAGATTCACAGTGATCATAGGGCACTGCAAGTGAAAGAATATCTTCCTTCCATCACCTACTGTGATCGAGTACTTCTTCACTTTGAGTAGGAATATGTAGCTTTTGAATAAGGGAATCGACTACAAAATTATGGGTCGCACCACAATCTATGAGTACCACCACCTCTTCCCCGAAAGCACAGCCTCTCAATTTCAACGTCTTGTGCTCGGTGATTCCCACATGGGTAGCTAGAGACAATTCCATGGAGGCCATTTCCTTCACTTCAGTCTCCCCTCCCTTTTCTTCATCCTCAAGCTCATTCACTTCTGCTAGTTCGCCTTTGGCTAGCAAGATCATCTGGAATTGCTTATTTTTACACTTATGATTTGGGCCAAGTTTATCTTCGCATTTGAAACACAACCCTAACGCCTCCTGTTAATTTCAGCCTCCGAGAGTCGCTTCCTGGGTGTGACGTTGCTGTTATTCGATGACGAGGTGATGGGTATTGTGATTTTGGAATGAGTATTCTTCGTTTCCCCTACTCCTCTTGCGGTCGCCGATTTCATGTCAAAGGTTCTCATGTTGCTTCGGATTGGTTCTAGGCGATTTGGATCACTCCAACTAAATTTGGGCGTAGTGGGTTTGGGCTCGGACTAGCGACCCAGCCCTACTGGCTTAGTGACCTTGGACTTTCTCTCTTCTCGGATCTTCTTGAGGACCGAATTCTTCCCTTCCACCTGTAAAGCATAGTCCATGAGCTGCTTAAGGATTGGGGTTGCATCATATATTTGTCAACGGTGAAGAGAGCAATTTGAACTTATCATGAAATTTAGCCACAGTGGCGTCCTGTTTCAATCCCATCAATTGCTCATATTCATCGCCTTGTTGGAGGCAATTGAACCGGTCAACGACTTCTCGCTTGAAGTCCTTCCAAGTCTTCACAGGTGATCGGTTCTCCAACCACTGAAACCATGTTAATGCTTTCCCTTCTAAACTCATGGCTAAAACATTGATTTTTTCTTCCTCGGTGATCCCATTAATAGTGAAATACCTTTCGCCTTTGAATATCCACCTCAGAGGGTCCTCTCCCACGAACAAGGGAAGTTCCAACCTTTGGACTTTGGCGGCATCATTTTGCACTGCTGGATTCACCTCAGGTGTGCCCCTAACAACTTGTGGTTCTCTATGCTCTTCCCTATGCTCATTCTGCTCTTCTTCACGAGGCTTGCTCCCGCTTCCTCATGACTCTTGTGCCTCATCTCTTCCGATGATCGGTCCTGTTTCCTCTAAACCTCCTCCATTGATCGCTCTAACTCTTCCACTCTGTTCTTCATGTGAGTGTTGACCATGCCCAGACCAGCTCGCTCTGATACCACTGTTAGGGCTCCAAGCAAACTAAAATTCTCTTTAAGCAAATTAGCGCAACAACCAAAACAATACAATAGTAATCATTGGAAAACAAGCTCTCTCACGGATAATATCACTCTCAAAAGTCAAATGGAAATGAAGAAAAGCTCACACTAAACAAAGAAACAATGGAAGAATAGAAGAACCATTCCTCCCCTCTACCTATAATTCGAGACCTAGGCGCTCTCCCTTCCTGAAACACTCTTTGCTCCCCCACCACCATTACGCCCCTCCATTTTACGTCCTTCATTCCTGACACTATCAGACAGAATCGTATCTCCTTTGTGCTGACCATTATGCCCTCCCGCTTCTAACTCTTTCTCTTGAGTATTTTGGGTGTGGGCTGGGATTCTTCTCCTCATCTCTCTTCCTAGTTCTCTTCCTATAATAAACTCGCCCCCATCTCTTGTCTAGCCCATCATTTTTTTAGGGTTTTGTGTTGATTACTGTTATTATTTTTATTTTTTGAAGTGAATGCGTGTAGGTATGTTGTTATTTCCTTTGTCGGTTTCTTGTTTTCCCTGTTATAATACTTGTCTTCTTCTTTATTCCATTTCAATAAAACATCTCTTCTGTGAAGCAAAACTGATTGAATAGACAGCTGGTGGAGTCATTAGAACTCCACTTCACTAGCTTATAAATGGATGTTATGTAAATTTTGGTGGCAGCCAAGTAATTGAGCTCTACTTTTTTTTTTTTTTAATATTTTTCTGATTATCGTTTCTGAATTCATTGCCTTTTGTTAATGATGGATTTCTAGAAAACTTATGGACTGAAACATGGATCGTCCTTTTGTTTAAGTGTTTCTTCATGTTTGTTGTGGTTAGATATGTAGATATGATTGCAAACCCTGAGGTAGCAGATGTATTTCGTAAAAGAGCAAAGGTGGTTCATCTCCCTGACTTTTTCATCTTAATACAACTGTTTGCTGTGGTTTGTGTCTTATTTTCCCATTAATATCTATGTTAGACAATTAGTAATTTATTTTAGATGTAAAAAGCTTATTTTATATGGCTACTTTCTTTTTCTCATTGTCTCTTGATTGTTCTATAACTGGAAGGCCATGTTAGGAGTTGATGTTGCTATATGGAAGGGAAGTAGTGAAAGAGAAAAAATTTGGTAAGATCCAAATGAAGAAAAAGAAGTTAAGAATTAAGACAAAAGTGGCCCATAAAATTACCATTTCATAATTTAAATTGATAAATAAGTTTTTGAATATACTAATCTGGTACACTTCCTAATCAAAATATTAAATTTAAGTGCAAGGACAATTTCATTCTAGGATTTCTATAACTTAATTTCATTTTAAGGTCAAAGAAAATGCCAGAGGAATGAAGAAAGAACACTTTGGTACCCATATACAAGAACAAGGGGGGATATTCAAAATTGTGCTAATTATCGGGGGATAAAACTCATGAGTCATACCATGAAACTTTGGGAAGGAGTGATTAAACATAGACGAAGAGAAGAGTTTCATATTTCAAAAAATCAATTTGAATTCATGTCAAGATGGTCTACAATAGAGGCTATTTATTTATTAAGAGGTTTGATTGAAAGATATTGGAGTAAAAAGAGAGACTTGCATATGATTTTTATTGATTTGGAAAAAGCCTATGATAGAGTATCAAGAGATGTATTGTGGAAAGTAATGAAGAAGAAATGCGTTTGTGTGGCTTATATTCGAACTATGAAGGATATGTATGAGGGGGCAACAACAAGTGTGAGAACTCTTAAAGGTAAAACAAAAGACTTTCTTATAAGGATAGGTTTACATCAAGGATCTTCCTTGAGTCCATACTTGTTTATTTTGGTTTTAGATGTTCTAACAGAACATATATAGGAGGAAATTCCTAAGTGTTTGCTTTTCGCGGATGATATAGTCTTAATTGAGGACTTAAGAGAAGAGGTTAACTCTAAACTTGAGTTATGGAGACACACTTTGAAATCAAAAGGTTTCCGCTTGAGTAGAAGTAAAATGGAATATATGCATTGCAAATTTAACAAGAGACCAGTCAGAAATGATTTAAAGGTAAAAATTGAAGAGCAAACCATTCCAGAAGTGTCAAAGTTCAAGTATTTGGGGTCGGTTTTACAAAACGATGGTGAAATTGATGGGGATGTTATGCATAGGATACAAGTTGGGTGGTTAAAATGGAGAAAAACTTTAGGAGTTATTTGTGACCGTAAGGTATCTACTAAGCTTAAAGGGAAATTTTATCGAACTGCTATAAGGCCAGCGATACTATATGGTAGTGAATGTTATGTTCTCAAAGGACAACAAGAGCATAAGATGGGAGTAGCAGAGATGAGAATGTTGAAATGGATGTGTAGTCATACAAAATTGGATAAGATACGAAATGACTGTATACGAGGGAAAATCGGAGTAGCATTTATTGAGGAGAAAATAATGGAAAATTGTTTAAAGTGGTTTGGGCATGTGCAAAGAAGAGGACAAGAGGAGCCAGTAAGGAGAGTTGATCAAATGGTTTGGAGCCCTATTAAAAGGCGTAGAGGAAGATCAAGAAGGACACTAAGAGAAGTTATAAGGTGTAACCTTTTGATAAATGACTTATCTGAAGAGATGTTGTTTGATAGAGTCCATTGGTATCGTATGATCCATGCAGCTAACTTCACTTAGTGGGATAAGACTAATGTTGTTGTTGTTAATTTCTATAACTTAATTTTTGATGGAATCCTTATCCAGCTGTCTGAAAATGGAATTGAAACAGCTACCTCTGCCTGAGTATGATCTATACAGGTTGACCAAAAAAACAAGTATGATCTATGCAGAAGGTGAGTACAATAAGAAGAAGAAATAACAGAAAAGACACAGCCCTAGCTTGCATTTGAGATGCTATTCTCTTAAAAACACTCAGAGACTTGTTACCCTCCCATTCCCTCTGGCCCAAACACTATATTCCTCATGATTCCTTACTCTTGTTCTGTCTCCTCTAATGGCCAGGGTAGCTATTTTCCCTCTTTGCTCCTTTTGCCAAAGTTGGACCAGCTAGGCCCATTTCTCTTGTATGTTTTCCCTTATTAGAGTAAGTTTGTATGGACCTAGACCCATCAATTTTGAAATCAATTAAATAGTTACTGTTGACATGGTGTTACTTATAAGTAGTAGCCTTCAGTTTTTGAACTAGTTTCATATATGTAAACTGAAAGGATTGCCTGTTTTGTTGTTTATATTTTGACAAGAGCTAAGTTTGCATATGGTTTTACTGGATACTTTGTTCAAATTTTACAACTGAATTACATGACTTCTGCGGCTTATGCTTATAAATAATCATTTGAATTGCTGAATCATAAAAGAAGTCTAAATTCCTTGGATTATGATGGTTGCCATCCATTATAAATAGCTACGTTCAATATGTTCAATGTTTAAATGTTATTATACTGCATGTAGATTATGTTTTCTTGCATTCATTGTGACTGCCATCAAGAGTAAAGATATTAACGTCAAATTTCTGTTTTAAATACTTTATTTGAAATCAGATATTAATAGTTTGATTTATAAATAGTTATTTCTGTGCTATTAACTTGAAGATCAATTTAAATCTTTTACACCATTTATTTAATGCATGAGCTAGTAAGTTCCATGGATGAATTAATATATCTATTTGCTTTTCAAAAGATTGTATCAGAGATACGGACAACAATGGACTCCTTAGGTTTTGTTGAAGTTGAAACTCCAGTTTTGCAGGTTTGTTATATCAATGTACTTTCAAGTTAATGAGTTTTTTTTTTTTCCAAATTTCTTTTTAATTTATCTCTGGATATGCAATTGTTCCTCATATAGTGCAAAGAGCATAAGTCTTTCATGTACAGTTGTTTTACACGTCAGCTTGATAGGCACCATATACTTGTTTGATTTTCTTCTTCCTGTTATAATTTAACATAATGCTTTTTTCTACGAAATGAACAGTTATTACTTATTAATAGCACGTCATGCACTTTTAGTGTCAATGACCCATAATGCTATAGCGTGTTAGAGAGCTGCATATAAAAATAATACACACTATTAAAAATGATTGTTGAATGATCTATATTTCTCTATTAGCAAAATGGATTGATGGAACTTAACTTTTGCTGATTGTTTTTACCAATTTCAGTAACTAATTTCTTGCCTATGTAGTGGTTCTGTCAATCTTTTGATTCTTTTATTCTGGTACTTTGTTAGTCTTATGTCATATTGGGTCTAATCCCCTTTTCTTTTGTTTGTGTGCTTGACTGCGTTATTTTAGTTTAGAAATATGCTCTTTCAACATTACTTTTTTAATGCCATCATCTTTGGAACATGCTTATGTGTCTGTCCTGTTTTGATTAATTTTATGGTCCAGGGAGCAGCTGGGGGAGCTGAAGCCAGACCCTTTATTACGTACCATAATTCTCTTCAAAGGGATTTATATCTGAGAATTGCAACTGAACTGCATTTAAAGAGAATGCTGGTGAGACTGAAATATAATTTTTTTTGTCCCTTTTGCAAAGTAAATAAACTGACTGTATAGTGGATCGCAATAGATATGTCATTTGTGAAGTTCTGGTTTTACTGTTCTATGAAGATTTAATACATGGTAAACGTATTTATCTGTATTTAAACTATAGAACTACATTGAATCCATATTGCACCTCGTTATACTTAACCTTGCCTCTATTTATACTAATTCCCATAGTCCCCTAACTAACTAACATATTAAACTTCCCATGTGACAAGTTTAAACAAAAAGGTGTGTGCAGAAAATACTTTTTCCATTGCTAGGGGAAGGCAGTGTTAAGGAATCATCTTCTTTACATTTGATGTGGTGAAGATTCAATGCAACTAGTATGCTTAGAAACAAGATACATTTAGTATTAACAATAAATGTAGTGAAAAAAATAAGATTACTAGTCATGGTCTTGTTTTTTATGGACATGACAAAATTCTGGGGAACATTTTCAATTATGGCTTTGTGTATCCAAGTTTTAGTTAGAATGTTTTATCTTTCTTTTGAGGAGAATTGTTTTAATTTTAGAACCAAAAACTTTTGGAAAAAGGCTATTTTGATGGTTGCGTAGAATTGGTTAAAAAAAAGGTTGTGTAAAAGAGACTTACTCAGGGTATGAATTTAAAGTGTTATATACAAAGTTTTCTTTATTAGGCAATTTAACCACTTGAATGTGTTTTTCCATGACAGGTGGGTGGGTTTGAAAAAGTATATGAGATTGGCCGGATATTTAGAAATGAGGGAATTTCTACTCGTCATAATCCTGAATTTACTACTATTGAGGTAAATTTGAGTATACGCCTATGGTGGTGCACCTTTAGGTGCCAATCCTTTTACTCCTCAGATATGGTAGATTACCTTGAGAATCTTAAATCAATAGGGTTAGGGGTGGCATTGGTATGAGTATGTATATTGGTGATAATTGAAAGCATTTCTAATTATATCTCATTGGCATTCTAATTTGTTAATATTAGTCAAATTTTAGATCTATGAGGCATATTCAGACTATCAAAGCATGATGAATTTGGCAGAGGAGATTGTCACTCAATGTGCTCTTGCAGTTCATGGGAAGCTTACCACTGATTACCAGGTAGACATTGTTTTATGTCAATCTCATAGCATGATGTTTGTTTGCCTATAGAAAATGTCATGTACAAGTTATTTCAAGGCTTTAACTGAAATTAATGGCCCTTCCAAACATCGCCTCTTCGCATGTAGTTGCTCAGGGAAGAAAGATAATTTTGAAGACCAGATGGTCTTTTCATATATTTCAAGTTATATTACCTAGGATCTATTTGTTGGGAATTTCGGTACATACTCAGCGGAATAAAACAACCGAATCCCTCCTATGGATCCGTCAATGTTACTTAAATCGAGAAGTAGAGGAGAATTTTATCATTGATATGTGGCTTTTCAAGTTCTTCTTGTACCGTCGGACCTTAAGAATTGACGCTTCTGATTAGCTCCCTGTACCGGTATCCACACAAACAGTGAATCCAATTCAAACAGTGTTTTAGCACCACTGTTCACGAATGTCCGTATGTTTGAGGGGAGTGAAGACTCTCTTCTTTCTCTATGTGCGTCCATACACTTTCTTTAAACGTACTGCCACTATTGCTCTCTAGGGTGGGAGGAGACTCTTTTTAATTATATTCTAGATAACCCTAGTCTCTATTCTTATATAGATAGGGTTTCTGATTTGATTAATTTAAAAAATGATTATTTAAATTAAATCAAATCTTAATTAAATAGATTAGTTTAAATTTAAATCTATCTAATAGATTAAATTTAAACTAATTATTTAATCTAAATTTAGAATCAAATTTAAATTTAATTTTAAATTATCACATTAGTTTCAATTTAAATATATCACATAGTATTAAATTTAAAACTAATTCATTTAAATTAATTAAATGATATATATATAATTTGAAATATATTTAATATATTAAATATATAATACATATATATATATTTCGAATTTTGTAAAATATATATCAAATATATTCATTTATAAAATTCCTTCACCCTAAATTGAACCTTAAATTCATCGAATCAAGACATATTTTAGGTTTAATGAATCTGGACATTTTAGCTCGAGTTGGTCCGTTCTTGTGTGCAACCTGCAAGCTCATATGACGTTGGCAGTGGGCCAATGATACTATTGTACCCATAAGTCACAAGTGGTCTCTGGTAAGACATTGTGACTACCCAAATCATATGAGATCGGTGACCCAATGCAACCTATCATACAATCCTATCACATCTCTTTTGTCACACAATATCTAGGTCAAGTATGAGGCATGAAAATGTCATCCTCATTTCACTTGACCATCACTTTCTTGATCTCCAAGCAGACTGACAAAACAAATGGAAACCCTTTCATTTGAGCACGGCCATGCATTTCTCAGTCTCACTCATTGAGGGACTTAGATATATTTTTCCATTAATCAAAGAGACAAATTCCATTTTCACCATTCATCTTCCTCTACATGAATTTCACACTGTCCGATCATAACCTTTATGATTTCCCGATAAAAGGTGACTTTTGATTATGTCAAAACACAGTGTTTCTCATGTAGGAAATTATGATGATCTCAGGTCTGAGGACCTGGTAACACGATTATATAAATAAGATATGCTTATAACCTGATTCATACAGTTATCTCATGACAGGTCGATCCAGTGCCTATTCCTTAACAGATGCTTATAATTTTGATTTGTATCTTTACACATAATTAACACATAATCATCAATCAAAATCATACTAGCTTTAGTTCATCATTGTTCTAACAAAGATGATCGACTAGGGATGTTTAAGATAAAAATGATTTATCCAAAGATATTATTATTATAAAAAAAAAACATGCAAACAATATAATAATGTAATAAAAGAAAAAACTTTCTTTTTTTATTATGAAGTACAATGTTTATAATACAATGATTGGCCTAGGGCACATTCTCCAATACTATCTTGGAACTGGAACTTAGGTTTTAAGTTTACCTCAAATTAATGGTTAGTGTTAAGGGTTTCTTTGTATCACTCTTATGGTAATTAGTTAGTTATGATGACATTATATTACTTATTCTACAATACTGTTACATTGGTATTTCATGAGACATAACATTCTTCAAATACTTCAAGTTTCTTCAGATACAACAAATCTGCTGAAGAGGGTTTAATGCACCTATGCAGGGGGTGGAAATATGTTTGGAGCGGCCATGGAGAAGGGAGACAATGCACAACCTTGTAAAGGAAACTGCTGGAATTGATTTCAGTGAGCTGGGAAATGATCTTGATGTTGTGAAGAAAGTTACTTTAAACACGCTTGGCGATAACCTTGATAACAAAGATAAAGCTTCCATTGAAGCATGCCAATCACTTGGCCATCTCCTTAATGAGGTTGATTAACTTCTTTTTTCATATTTTTCGGGGCATTTTTAATTCTTTTTATTTGATATACTTGGTTCTCTTTGCAACTGGTTACTGTTTTCTTTCAAGTTGATTGTTCTTTATTAATATATTCAAGTTCCTTTGGGTTGCTCTTTTGGAAGTTTTTATATTTTCAAATTGACTTACATAGACTAAGCAGTTTATTGGTCTTGTTTATTAGGTTTTTCAGATTGTTGTAGAACCAAAACTTATCCAACCTACGTTTGTGCTAGACTACCCAATTGAAATATCACCTTTGGCTAAGCCCCACAGAAGGTAGTAATATCTTAACCATCTGATAATGTTGTGCTATATGCTATGCATTTCAAGCCAGTTGCTGCCAAATATTACTTCTCTTGACACTCCGTTATAATTTAATGTAGTTATTGGATATTTGTGGTTAATATTAGATAGAATGTAGAAGCTGCTTTCTTTTTGTGAGGGAAGTTGTTATGTTCATTTAAATAATGTGGTTTTTGAAATTATTCAAGGCAGCATGTGTTTTATTCACTGTTGAGAACTGTACTTATAACCATCTACATTTGACCAAAATACATTAAATCCTATGATTTTCTCCTAAAGATAAGTAAAGGATTCTATTCCTAATAAATTACATGATATGCAAATAAAATAAAATCTCAGCAACATTAAAACAGTTGAGAAAGAATAAATTAGGGCTTTGCTGTAATGGGCCTAGCAACCTAATAGCCCACTTCCAACACTCCCCCTCATGTTGGAGAATAGACATTGATTATTCTTAGCTTGCCACTAAGTTCATCAAACTTGATCCTTATAAGTGTTTTAGTCGTAATATTAGCAACTTGATGATCTGAGGAAACATATGATAGATCAATTATGCCCGAGTCTTTTTCTCCTTTATAAAGTGACAATCAATCTCCCAATTTCTTTTCCATCATGATGTGTGGGATATTTTGCAATCCCAATAGAAGCCGTATTATCACACCAGACTTTGATTTGTGTGGTAATAAGAATTCTGAGTTCCCTTAGAAGCCTCAGGATCCACATCCCCTTAGAGATGTGATGTAGAATAAATAAGGTTGGGGAAGGGTAGAAGATAGATGAGAAGAGTAGAAAATAAAAAAAGGAGAGAAAATTCACTAAATAATTCTCAATAATATTCAATTAATATGAAAAGAGATGATTACAATGAGTAGTTTTAGGTCTTATTTATAGAGTCCCAAATCCTAATTTAACTAGGATCCTAAAATAGTTTAAATCTAAATGATAAATATTAAACTAAATTATATCCTAAAATATAAGATAAGGATAAATCTAAACAAAATAATTAAATCTTAAAAGATAAAATAAATTCAAAATAAATTAAATGTAAATAACCTAATAACTATTTAAAATCCTAATTATTTTATGATAATCTAATTATCCCTTTTGCATTAAGATGCCTAGAGCCAATTCTGCTTCAATTGAACTTCTTGTCACAACTAGTTTTTTTGGCTCCTCTAAGTTGCCAAATCACCACAAACAAATGTGCAGTATCCAGTAGTAGATTGCCTGTCAATTACAGATCCAGCCCAATCTACATCATTGGAAACCTCTATACTTCTATTCCCTCCTTTTGAAAATAGTAATCCCTTACCTGGAGTCATCTTTGAATACTTTAGTATCCTATGAACTGCTTCCATATGCTCTTCCTGTGGACTGTTCATGAATTGGCTTACAACACAACACAACAGGAAAGCAAATGTCAGGTCAAATGTGAGACAAATAGATCAATTTACCTACCAATTTCTGGTATCTCCCCTTCTCCATAGATAGGAGATCCTCCTTGCTTCATGCCCAATTTATAGTTTATTTCCATGGGTGTATCCATAGGTTTAGCACCTATCATCCCTGTTTCTTTTAAGTTGATTAGGTGTATATTTCCTTTGGGAAAAACTAATCCCTCTATTTGTTCTTGCCACCTCTATACCAAGGAAATATCGAAGGTTTCAAAGATCCTTCACTTCAAATTCTGCTGCTAAGTTCTTTTTCAGTTTCATGATTTCTTCTGCATCATCTGCTGTTAGCACTATATCATCCATATATACAATCAAAACAGTAATACTACCATTACAATGCCTAACAAACTGAGTGTGATCAGTTTGGTGTTGAATGTAGCCATGCCTTTTTAGTACTTGAGTAAACCTCTCAAACCTAGCCCTAGGTGATTGCTGTAGCCCATATAATGTTTTGTAGAGCCTACACACCATAGCAGCATTCTGAAATTTTCAAATGAGATGGTACTTCCATATAGACTTCCTCTTCTACATCTCCATTCAAGAACACATCTTTTATATCTAATTTATGTGAGGACTAGTTCACATTTGCAGCTAGTGATAATAGAACCTTTATAGTATTAAGAGCAAATGTTTCTTTGTAATACATGCCATGGGTTTGTGTGAATCCATTGGCAACCAACATTGCTGTATATCTACTCATGCTCCCAGCAGGATTATACTTAATTGTAAAAACCCATTTACAACCTATAGCAGTCTTCCCGTTAGATAACTCACTCAATTTCCAGGTTCTGTTTTTCTCTAATGCACCCAGTTATTCATCTATAGCTTGCTTCCATTTCAGATCTAAGATAGCTTCTTGAAAACTTTCTGGAATGTTCTCATATGACACAATAGCCACAAATGATTTCAAGTTAGGAGAGGGTTTCTCATAAGAAACATACTGATAGGGTGCCGAATACAAGATCTTTTCCCCTTCCTCACTACAATTGGCTGCTGTAGATCATCAAAACCAGCCTTAGGTACAAATTCTTGGTTTTGCATCAGAGTGGAATTATGATTTTCCTCTTGAATTTGTTGATTAGCACTGCTGTTTATCCTAAAGTAGGTCTGAATTTTTTCCTTATTAGGTTCTTCCACCTTGTCTTAACTACATGTGAGTTTTCAGTATTGGTCTAGTCATTGGGTAGAATTTCTGGTATGGGTTCAGGTCTGTACAGAACTGGTTCAGTGAGCTCAGTGGGCATTTGTGGTACAGAATCTGATGTCTCAGGATTGTTTTGGCCATTTTCAGGTGCAGTAGTAGGTAGAGGTAGTGAATTTTGAGGACTTTTAACTTCTTGTTCAAATGTAATATTAAGATGATTAGACCCGGAATCACAAATAAGCCGTTCTTATTTTCCTATCCCCTGAATGGGTGATTTGGTATAGTATGGCTGATGTTCAAAGAACTTTACATTCATAGTGACATAGAATTTATGGGTAGTTGGGGAATAGCATTTGTAATTCTTTTGTGTAGGTGAATAACTCGAGTATGCATTTCACTGCCCTAGGTTCCAATTTACCTCCATTATCATTGTGAGCAAAGGCTATACACCCAAAGATTCATTTAGTAAATGGATGAGATGAGAGCTGAATTGGGATATGATTCATGAAGCTGCTGAATAAGTGTTTGAAATTTTAGAATCTTTGAAGGCATATAGTTAATAAGGGAGGCTGAAGTAAGAATGGCATCACCCTAAAAAAGGTTCGGAACATTATTGGTAATCATTAGAGTTCTAGCCACCTCTAAGAGATGCCTGATTTTTCTTTCGGCAACAGCATTCTACTAAGGTGTATTGACACAAGGTTTGGTGATGGATACCATGATCATCAAAATAAGTTCTGAACTTTGAGCTTAGGTATTCTCTTGCATTATCGCTTCTAAAGATTTTTACAAGGGTTTGGAATTGATTTTTTATGAAGGCATGGAATTTTTGAAAAATTTGGAAATATTAGATTTTTCCCTCATTAAGAACACCTTTGTTAATTGAGTGTGTTCATTTATAAATGTTACAAACCACCTAGTCAATGAGTGAGTTACAATTTTAGATGGGCCCCAAATATCACTGGGAATTATGGCGAAAGGATGAGTAGGTTTGTGTAATTGAAAAGGATAGTTATTTTTGACTTGTTCAGCAAATTGACATATATCACAATGGAAATCAATATCACTTTTATTGATAAAATTTAGGAACAAGTGCTTTTTGTAACTAAGACTTGGGTGGCCTACCCTATAGTGCCACACCATAATATCATTCTTAGACATTGCAGAAAAAACAACAATAAACTTGTCTTTATTTTCTAGAGATCCTTCCAAGTGTTAGAGCCCATCCACTCCTTAGCATTCTTAGTCATCCTCCTTGAGGCCAAATCTTGAAAATCATAGCTAGCATCATGAAAAATAACCAGACATCTTAATTGTTTTACTGATCTTCTCATGGGTAATAGGCTATACCTAATTTCTGGTGCATATAAGACATCTTTCAAAGCAATTGTTTCATAAATAATCATAGTGCTAGTGCCAAGTACTCTATCATATGTCCCATTAGCTACCTTAATAGTTGTATGTATAGAATAAGGCTGAAATTCACAAAACAATTCCTTAAAACTAGTTATGTGATCTATTTCACTTGAGCCTACTATCCAAATATTTCTGGTTTTCACCATACTATAAACAGCAGCAGTAAGCAAGGTATTAAAAATCAGACTGGCTATTAAACCGATCAAGACACCGGTTCAATGTTCATTGGTTGAACCGTAATTGAATCGGTATTAAACCGGTGATAATTAAATATATTTATATTATATGTTTTATTTATAAATTATAGGTAGATATAATATTTTGTTTACTAACACCCAACAAGAAGGTTAGCAAAGTGGCAAAAGGAGTTGTTTTTCCTCAAAGAGGTCTTAACTTCGACCATAGTCATTGGTTTTGCGGAGGGAAAATTCTCAAATAATCAATTGTATATTCTATATATATATATTAAATAATACCATTATATGATAAACAAGATGGTGTGGTAGCATGGTCAAGGTGCGGCATTGCAAGTAGAGGGTTGCTAGTTTGAGACAGCAGGGATGCAAAATGGGGATTTTTGTTGAACCTGGTTCAATGCCCAACGGTTCAAACGGTCAAAGCCGGTTGTTGATCACGTTTGATCGGTTCGCAAACAATCCAGTTCAATGGGAGTACCAAACAGGACCAAGGCCCGGTTAAGCTGTTCACTGGCCAGACCGGCTGGTCTTGTTCGGTTTTCAATACTATGGTAGTAAGTGATAAGCTTGCTTGAGCCAAAGTAATAGAGGGAGTAGATTTCTCACATTGTTTTTGGGTTGAGGAACTTTGTTGAACATACTTATGCAGAACTTTAAGACTGAAATTTCCGTCATGTAGAGAGCTCCATTGTCATTTTCTATTCCTCCAACCAACAAACCTTTGCTTTCATGACTAGGCTTTTGCCTAGTGTTTGGAGGCTTTCTATGAAGCCTCCAACAGATGTCCTTGGTATGATCATATTTATTGCAATGGCCACATCACTCTGCAACTTATTACCCTTTTTTATTTGAACTTGAGTTGGCTTTAACATCACAATTGAAGCTTTTGCAATGATCTTGTCATACTGATGAATTATACTACAAGTAGGTGGTAATGCGTGAAAGGACTTATGGTTTTCTATTGGTACTCAATGAAAAGTATAAGGAAGTCAGAGGTAGAATCATGAGAATAAGACCTCTTCCATCATTTGAGGACTCATTTAATATCATGAAGTGTGAAGAATGCATAAAGGAGTTGATTCAACATGCTCTTACTGCATCGATGTCAAAGCATTTGCTATGGTGGCTAGAGGAAATCAGCTCCTGATCAAAGAGGGAAGAAGCCCACAAAGCAGTGTGACCATTGCAATAAGAATGGCCATACCAAGGAAACTTGTTGGAAGCTTCATGGGAAGCTTCCAAATGTTAAGCAGAAATCTAGAAGTGAAAGTAAAGGCTTGCTAGTTGGTGGTGCAGAACTGAGAGGGGAGCTCTTAGTGTGGAGGAGATCACGGTTTTGAGAAAGATTCTGGACAAGCACATCCTTTAGTGTTCTTCAGCAGAGAAACAGTGTGAGAAGTCCTTTTGTTACTTTGGTCCAAGCAGGTCCTTGTTTAATTGCTGCCCTTCTTTAGTGTGATAAGAACAAAGAATATTTGGGATAGTAAATTTTGGTGTTACACACCATATTACTGGATTTAAAGAGTTGTTTTGTGAATTACAACCTTGTTCTGAATACACTAGTGTTAAGGTAGCCAATGGAACATATGCTATAATGGGACTGATTTTGTGATAATTTCAGTAACAATGATATTAAAGAATGTATTGTATGTGCTTGAAATTAAGTGTTGCATACCGTATGTGAAAAGGTCTATGAGACAATTAAGTTGCTGTGTTATTTTTAATGATGATTGTTGTGATTTTTAGGACTTGGTGTTGAGGAGGATGATTAGCAATACTAAGGAATGTGAAGGACTATAATATCTTGAAGGATCTTCGGAGAATAAAGAGAATGAAGCTGCTATTTAATCTGCTATATCTATGAGTGATCTTTTGTTGTGGCATTATAGGCTAGGCCACCCAAGTCTTAGTTACATGAAATATTTTTTCTAAACCTTACAAAAAAAATTGATTTTGATTTCCGTTGTGATGCTTGCCAATTTGCCAACTAGTTTGAAATAACAATCCTCCTCACACATATAGGTCTACTCATCCTTTTGCTATAATCCATGGTGACATTTGGCGTCCATAAAAAATTGTAATTGTCTTTAGGGCTAGTTGATTTGCAACTTTCATAGATGATCATACTCAGCTAACATTAGTATTTTTAATGAGTGAAAAATTATGAAGTGTTCCAAATCTTCTCAAATTTCCGCACCTATCATGAACTAGTTCCAAACCTCCATAAAGATTTTCAAGAGTGATAATGCAAAAGAGCATTGCAGCTCAAACTTCTAAAATTACCTTAATAAGTGTGTGATTCATCACCAAACATCTTGTGTCAATTTCCCTTAGTAGAATGGCATAACTAAATGAAAGAATTGACACCTCTTGGAGGTAGCTAGGGCTCTTATGATAACAAATAATGTTCCAAATGTTTTCTTTTTTGGGTGATGCTATACTTACATTGGCATATCTTATCAATCATGTGCCTTCAAGGATTCTAAAATTTGAAACACCTATCTGTAAGCTCTTATGAGTCATATCCAAACACACCTTTCATCTCATCTATTCCTAAGAGGATTTTTTGGGTTTACATCTGTTCATCATGATAAGGGTGGAAAATAAGATCCAAGGGCTGTGGAATGCATAATCTTGGGTTGCTCTCCAACTCAAAAGGGGTATAAATGCTATTCTTTAGTTAACAAAAAATTGTATGTGACCATGAATGTAAAGTTTGCTAAGAACCAGCCATACTACCCTCAATTAGCTATTCAGGGGGAGGAAAGGGGGAGTGAATGTCTAATTTGTAGAGATTCTGGTGGTAGTTCTGGGTCTGATCATCTAATGGGTACTTAAGTGGAATGAGAAACTCTCACCTAAAAAGTTAGCTAATGAGGTGGGAGAACCAACCCACTTAAATACCCATTGAGCATCTCACAATATTTAATGTGAAACTTTGACATCCTATACTACCCAAGTTCCGATGAATACCCCCTTGGAGGGCCGATGTCTCTGTGGTTGTACACAACCACACTTCACTCAGTGACACTTCACTTAACTTTCTCGTCGGTCAGAACCCTCCACTGGTTAGAACCTTCTATAGATAGCCTTCTTTGGAACCATTGACCACCAACTTTGATATCAATTGATGGGTACCTAAGTAGGATAGGAAACCCTCTCCCAAAAACTAGTTCTTGAGGTGGAAGAATCAACCCATTTAAGTACTCCATCGTCATCAAAATATTGAACAAGGAACTAGAGTTACAGGAACTCAAATGCCACTTATTGTACTAGAACTAGCACCTAGTGTTTTTGAAACACCTAGTGCACCTAAAACAGGATTTTCCATACCTACTCAACCTAAGACTGACCTTGTTCCATTACCAACTACCCCAGACAGCCCAGAAATTATTGTAGAAAGGTCACCTAATCATCAGACCAGTGCTGAACACCCAGATGTAACTGAGATGACAGTGGAGAGACCTAATATGTAGGAAATTCAGATTTATACTAGGAGGAAGAGAGATGCGAATCAGCAAGTTCGTGAAGACAACAATCCCATTAGGAATCTATTCTTGAGACTAGTCTTGATGATCTACGATGGTCAATTGCTTTGAGGAAGGGGAAGAGGTCATGTACTGAGCATCTTTTTAGTAGTTATTTCCCATGAGAAGCTCTCTCCCAATTTAAGAGCTTTTGTTGCTAAAGTGTCAAGGGAAAAGATTCCAGTAACTTATTAGGCAGCTAACATAGATTCAATGTGGAAACAGGTAATAAATGGTGAGTTAAGTACATTGGAGAAAAACAAAACCTGGAAACTGACTTCCTCGCTTGAAGAAAAGTCAGTTGTGGGCTGTAAATGGGTATTTACAATTAAATATAACACAGATGGAATTGTAAGCCGATACAAAAGCAGGGTTGGTTGCCAGATGGTTTACACTATAACTCAAGGCATAAATTATTAAGAAACCTTTGCTCCCGTGACCAAACTTAATACTATAAAGGTTCTGTTATCATTAGCTGCAAATTTGGAATGGGTCTTACATCAATTAGATGTGAAGAATGCATTTCTCAATGGAGACTTAGAAGAAGTATACATGGAAGTGTCACTAGGCTTAAGTAGACAATCCCCTAGAGCTCGGTTTGACAGATTTACTAGGGTGATCAATGATCTTGGTTTTATTTAATGCCAAATTGATCATAGGCATTGTGATGGTATGATCACTATTTTAATTGTTCATGGGGATGATATCGTGTTGATAGGAGATGATAATGAAGAAATTTTGAAATTGAAAAAGAATTTGGCAGTTGAATTTGAGGTGAAGGATCTTGGTAATCTCAGATATTTCCTAGGCATGGAAGTGGCAAGATCAAGTAGTGGAATCAGTGTTTCTCAAAGGAAGTACACTCTTTATCTGCTAAAAGAAAATGCTTGGGGCCAAACTAATTGATACCCTGATGGGAGTAAATCGTAAATTGGGTGTGAATTAGGAGGGAGCACATGTGGATAAAGGAAGATATCATAAGCTTGTGGGAAAACTGATTTATCTATATCCCACGAGTCCAGATACTTGCTTTCTTGTTAGTGTCATGAGCTAGTTCATGAACATCCCACAAGAGGAGCATATGGACGCAATTTACAGAATACTGAAGTATTTAAAGATGACACCTGGGAAGGGCTTATTATTTGCAAAATAGAGGAATAAGGGTACAAAAGTTTACACTGATGCAGATTGGGCAGTATTCATCACTGGCAGATGGTCTACAATTGGTTATTGTACATATTTTTGGGCTAATTTGGTGACTTGGAGGAGTTGAAAAAAAAAACAGTGGTTGCTAGACCTTCAACAGAAGCTGAATATAGAGCATTGGCTCTAGGTGTTTATGAAGGCATGCGGATTTTAAGATTGTTGAAAGAACTCAATTGACACTATAATATGGCTACCATTGGGATTACAAAGAATCCCATACATTATGATAGAACTAAGCATTTGGAGATGGATTGTCATTTTGTCAATGAGAAAATTGACTCAGATAATTGCACTCCCATATGTTTCATCCGAACATCAAGTTGTCGATGTCATTACCAAAGCACTGTCAAGAGTCAAGTTTGATGATCTCAGTTACGAGTTGGGAATGATTGACATCTAATATCCAGCTTGAGGGTGAGTGTTGGAAGTGAGCTTTGGTCTCTAGGCCCATTATCTCATTAGAATATTTTGTTTGAATTGTAAGCTGTCATGATTAGGTTATAATATCTGTAATTAATCACATTCGAATATCCTCCTTATTTTTAGGCTTATTTTTTGGATTCTTTGTACAGAAGTCAATACCCTAGTGTGTATATGTACGTTTCCATCATCTGGGAATAATACAGAATTTTCCGGCTGCACTGAGAATTTCAATATATCATGCAATAACATATCTTAAGGTAGTGAAGCAGTGAGGAGGAGTCTTTGCCATTAGTTTATCAAAACAGAAGGGCGTGAGAAAGATGTGCTTTTTGATGAAACTAGATATATTTTTCCTGTACAATGTACGGAAAGATAATAACTTAAAAGTTTCTTGATGATTGTACTCATTTTTCAAACATTTAAATCCCATTGAAATATGTAAAAAATGTTGGAGGAATAAAAACAAAGTTGCACGGAACTCAATGAAGTGAAGAAATATTGAAAGAATAGAAAGGTTACATGGAACACCTGAGAAGAGTAAGACTATTTATGGCTTGTGAATATTGTGGCTCTTTGTAAATTTTATAGTTTGTATCGATATATTGATTTGGTGAATACTTACAAACGTATTGTAGGTTATAGGATCTCTAGGGGAAAGGATAATTTCAGTTTCTTGCCTTTTGCTTGGAACTATTTATATGTTGGTTTTGCCTTTTGCTTGGCTTTGTCCTTAGAATAAATCCTGCACTATGATATTATCCTTAATTCTTTTGTTGGCATTTTAACAAAATTTTCATGGCACTTGATATGTGTGTGTGTGTGTGTATGCTTCCCATTTTTGCTGCTCTTCAATGGTTACCTTGTTTCCTCATGTTGGGCATAAAAAAACTGTCCAGAGGTTGATCTCTTTAACTATAAAAAGAAAACTGCTTCCTAACCAGAATTTACAATTACCACATCTGAGTTGAGTTCTAACAGTGACATGATATTTAGTTTTTCCTTTATTCCTGACACTGGTATTTAAAATTGCGTTTTTTTTTACTTATTTTACTATCCAATTTTTGGAATGCAGTGAGAAAATTTCTTGAAAAACATGATAAGTGATTTTCATTAATAAGTTTCAATACTTGTATGCAATTTCTGGTCATTATCTTTTATCTTGCATTTTATTTTCCCATTAGGTTCAAAGGTTTGACTGAGAGATTTGAACTTTTCATCTGTGGTCGTGAGCTGGCCAATGCATTCTCTGAATTAACTGATCCTATAGACCAGGTAAGCAAAATTTTATGGTATCTCTGTCCTAAATCGAGAGATCATAGGTTTGAGTTTTCCGAGCTGAACATTACCGATATTTGATGGCTTATTTAGAGTTGAACTATTTGATAGAGAATTTCTGATTGTTCAATCTGCTTCTCAAAATCAATTTTTTATTAAAAATTAGTAACTAAGTTGATCAAATAAAAGTTTAAAGCTTCAAGTTCAATAAACCTCAACTCATATCTTGGGTAACTTCACTGATGATAATGAGATCTTCTGGAAGAACAGTGACATTGAGTCCTCAACCAACAACTTGTGGACAAAATTGATCATTTTTGCACAATTATGAGCTGATAGCTCCCCTTGGCAACAAACAACTTCTAAGGGTGACTGCACTTAGAGAGCCTAGAGAACTGAATCATAGAACAATAGTTCAAAATATAAACTTTCATAGTAGTCAAACAGAACCCGAATTGCAGCAACATTAATCAGATTGCACCACAAATGAAAAGTCTTAAGCTTCAACAGAGAAGAGAGAGAAAAAGACAGAAACTCGACGTCAAGACCTGTGAGCTGGAAGCAAACAGTGAAACAGCTGCTTACATGGTGTAGTCACATTCTGATTGAAAAACTCAGATGACTGTTAGACTTTTGAATTTTTTATACCTGATCTATAATCTAAAGGTATATTCTAACTATGGCCAATGGGTGCTGCAGTGATGGCTGCAAATTATCACATTGCTTTGAATATTTGCCTTTTGATGCCTCCATCATGGACAACTTTTTGTTTTGGTCTGGCCTTTAGTCACATAATACATACCCAAATTAGAAGCCTTTAGATTATATATAGTATTTCGAACTTATAGTTCTTCAACTACTTCATTTGGTTGGTTGGACAATACAATGCCATCCAAATTCCAAAGCATGTAAATTAGCAGGAAACAAATATCTAAGAAAAAGGAAAAATGAATTTTCATCAGTGTGGATAAGAATTTTGTGAAGCAGGTAATGAAGTAACTGTTTACTAAATTTAGTAAGAGATAGTGCTTTTGGAGTATTGAATAGAGTCCATGGTATCCAGCTATGGTAAGTTGAAAATATATTGAAGATTCTTCTGGCATAGGTATTTTTGGTACATATCGTCCATGTATCAGGATCAGATGTGGGTACAGGGATGCTCCAACCATTTATAATTATTGATGCTTCCTAGGTTTTCACTTTTAATAGCTTTTTTGTTGAACCTCTGATTAACTGTGGTCTGGATCTATTAATGTTTGAAAAACAATTACATAATAGCATTGTTGTGAAGGTATGCTTCCCGAGTGAATGTCTTGGTAGAAGATATGATTTCTTGGAATTGGGGTTTATTCGTTTTTAAGTAAGCACGTAACTCAACAAGAAATTTCCTTACCTGTCCAATTTCTAATGAATCAAGATAACCATTCGTTCCGGTATAAATAGTTATTATCTGTTCTTCCACAGTGAGAGGGGTTGATTGGGATTGTTTGAGCAACTCACGCAATCGTTGACCTCTTGCCAATTGATTTTGAGTAGCTTTATCGAGATCAGAAGCGAATTGTGCAAAAGCTTCTAATTCTGCGAATTGTGCCAATTCTAATTTTAATTTAGCAGCAACTTGTTTCATGGCTTTAATTTGAGCCGCAGATCCAACTCTGGAGACGGAAATACCCACATTAATCGCGGGTCTGATTCCAGCATTGAAGAGATGTCTTGAAAATGTCTTGAGATGATCATTGTATTCTTAATTGCACCTTAACTGGTTCAATGTTGTATTAAACAAAATGAAGCATCAAGCATTATATATAAAATATGTGACATATCAGCACTCATTACAGCAGTGCTAATTTTGATATGCTTAAAATGTTTGAGATATTTCTGAGAGGATTTTGTGTTTACTAATATTTTCAAAATTCTGCAAGAAATGGAGAATGAGAGTGTTTCATGGAAATATATCTGGATCATAAATGAATATCATGGTGACTATTTGTGGATAATTTTACATACGTTATTGTCTGCAGATATTGAAAATTGGGACTGGTTTGATTTACTTATAAACTGGTTTTGTTATTTTGACTTGGCAGAGAGGACGCTTAGAGGATCAAATTAGACAGCATGAAAAGAAGAGAGCAGCAGCTATTTCAGCAGATGGTCCTAAGAAGGAAGGAGCGGAAAATGAGGATGACTTATATGAAGTCACTCTTGATGATGACTTTTTAACAGCTCTGGAATATGGAATGCCTCCAGCTTCTGGAATGGTATCATCATCTGTTTGCATGTTCTTCTTGTATAGTTTGAACTATCTTGCAAGTAAATTCGATATGGGTTTTCTGTAGACGTTTTTTTAGAATGTTTTTGTTCTAACCCCTTAAAACAAATTAATTCAACGCACTAATTTTGTGGCCAAAGCATTTCACAATTCTCCCATGTCTTCAAATCCAGTTTGATAGCCAGTCAAATCTCCATTATGATTCGCATTCACTGCATCTGTCACGTTAAGTATTATGTTTTATACCTTATAGCAAGTTTCTGGTGTAGCCGTAGTTCTTGTATTTTTTTAAGGACAAATTAATGAGACCTATGAAGTAGAAGCAGAATTGGTATATATGCATCTGCATGCAGCCCCAATGTATCTATGTGGCTAGTTTGTACTCGAGAATCATGATGAACCCCAGTGCATAAGCCTGGACATAGCGTTTTTTTCACTCAAAGCTCAGGTTTAACCTGCTTTTTTTTTTTGTGAGAATAACGTGCTGTATTTTAATTACTTTTCTTGACTTCTTGACATTATGTTTTCATGAGCTACTACTGATGAAAAAATATATTCTTTCAGGGACTTGGAATTGATAGGCTTGTGATGCTTTTGACAAATTCTCCCAGTATTCGAGATGTAATTGCATTCCCAGTACTCAAGGTTCAGCAATAGTGCCCGAAAATGATGGTTCCGGAGATCAGCGATTAATTTAATATATTGTGTAGCGTGTATCATTGGGCTTCTTAATATAAAACCCACCCAGCCCCCCCCCCCCCAACAAAAAAAACAAAACCCCCCCTTTTTAACTGTAAAATGTCAAAATTAATGTTTCTTGTTTTATTCATAAGATAAATATGAATGCAAACAAATTTTGGTTATGACATAATTATTCCTTTTAATAAAGAGATACTCGTTGCTATCAAAACTTCCTTAAATAATGGAATTGTCTTGTTTTTATGTTGATTGTTACTATGATTCCTTGGACTATAGGTATTTGTATGCAGAATGAAGAAGAATAACACAAGATAGAATGAAAGAAGTGATTTTGTAAATAAGAAATAATTCTTGCGTTCAATTTTATTTTTCATACAACTATTTAGTCTGGTATTATCAAGTAAGAAGCATTGTTGGGTTCAAATAGCTTCGAACTGTCTCTTTTAAGGCCATCCTGTTAGGAATGACATAGAAGCATTCTCATATTGAGTTGGTCAAGTATCCTTGTTCTCTAAAAGGAACCCATGTATTGGTCATCAGTCAATATAAATGTCAGTCTCTGTGCATTATTATTATCCTATCTCACAATAATACTTGACTAGGATTGTTTTAAGAATAGTAGCTATTCTACAAAGAATTGACACATTAATTTATATTTTGCAACCATAATATGTAATATAATAATTGAATGGACTTTTATTATTAAAATGAAATACAGTGTATGCTGTAATAATCATTTCATGATTGGCTTCTAGGACACACTATCATCGGCTGCCTTGGATGTCTAATCCCCTAATGTATCCTAGCTATGCAGTTAGCCTTTTTTATTAGTAATCCAATCTCTTTGCTAATCTAAAGCACTTAACTACCTATGAGCATCTTAATTACTAATAAGCTTACGGTTGGAAATTTCATGTTAGGCCCTATTGATGAACTGATTTACTTTTACTAGCCCATAATTAATTAATTGATTAATTAATTTATTAGAGTTTATGTTTGAATTTTGAAATTCAAATATGAGGAAGGAGAAAGTTAAATACACACACACATATATATATCTGTGTGTGTGTGTGTGTGTGTGTGTGTGTGTGTTCAATCATAAGAATGATACTTCCTTTTCCTGGATTTAGCGTTTTCCTCCCTTTCTCTTAGACTCGGATTTTCTCTCTTCTTTGTAGTGCTTTTGCTGTGGAAAATAATTGAAGTCCACATTGTGATTTCAATACATCACGTGGGACAAGAGTTTTGAGAAGATATAACAAATGGAGAATATGATAGTAGATTAATTTGCCAAAAAGTTACACACTCTCATCTTCCACTACATTTTCATCATTGCTACTAGAGTCTGATTGGCTTAATTTTCTTGTTACCCAGTTCTGAACAATTCTGTGTGTAATTGCATGAATATTCATTAAGAAAATTTCTTGCATAATTGAACCCTAGAGACAAAAATTGAGATTTTTTTGTATAGGTAAAAATTAGCCTATGAAATTTGAAACTCAAGTAGCCTATGGGCGCAGAAACTAGATCCTAAAATTTGAGAACAAACCGATCAACCATTTGAGAAAAATTCAAAAGAGTTTTCAATAGTTTCATGGAAAACGGAAATGTTTTAGGCGCTGCTATTTCCTGTATAGGCACTAAGATTGTGCAAAATTTATATATAGAAAAAAAATTTTCTAATGCATGTGAAATAAAATTTCTAATGTTATCATGATTATCGAAATTGGAGTTAAAATAAATGAGATATGACAACTTGAAGATGGCTATTCATAATTTGTTTTTAAGAAAAATGTGATTTTGGGACCGAATTTTAGGGTTGGCATTCTCTACTTGGTCAATGAATGGGTGCAAGTCATATTTCAATGGAAAGTGTGTTCGAAGAGCTTTTTAATGATATATAATGTGTTCAATTTGAATAAGTATTGAGAAAAATATTATGCTTGAAATTTAAGTACTCAAATTTGGAAAATTTTCCAGAAATAAAGAGAAGGTTGAAGATATTTTTTTGCGTTTTGAAAAAACAAAACTAAGGGAGTAATGTCATGTCGGTCATAATGTGGGTAATGAACGAAAATAAAGATTGGTTTCTAAAATAAGTCTCAAATTGGGTTCAAGTAGAAAATGTTGTCCTAGCAAAGAAGTCAAACTTGAGGCGCAACCTATAACCTATGATACATAGATATGTGTATAAGTATTAGGTACAACATAATATGATATATTTGATATGATAAATTTTAAAATTTTAAAATATAAGTATGAAAGATATTTATATAAAATTTATGTATATATTTAATAAGTTAATATATTAAAAATAAAAAAATATTAAAAAATTAAGTTTTAAACGAGTATTTTAAAAGTAATATGAAGATATATAAAATGAAAAAAAAAATAAAAAATTGAGTTTTCGTATAAGATTTAAGGCATTTTGGAACTTTGTGAAAAAAAAAAAAACATTTATAATACATATTATGAAATATAATATAAATATCGTATCTAATATATATTGAATATAAGTATGCATTTCTTTTTGAAGTATAAGTGCAATAGAGGGCACAACTGATCTAAATGAATATCCAAATCATTTTATAAAATCATGCAATTTCAAATCAATTTTCCTTGAAATAAATACAACAATGATTCTATAGTCTAACGTTAAAATATTTAGGTAATCCAAAATATTTAAAATTATCTCAATTTCTGCATTCAAGCTATATCCGGCAAGAGTGCTTTCAAGTGCGTATAAAAAAATTTAGAAAAATTAACCGTTATTGATTTAACTATGCCTTGTTATCAAAAAATTTAACTATGCCTGCATCCGCATTATGTTGTTTAATTTCTTCCTAGATTATTCGTTATGCATCTTACTATTGTCAAATTAAATTGAAATATGCATCGGTTATTTAGCAGCTAATTAATCACAATCCGACACAAAATTAAACTTGATGGATAAGTAGTAAAATTCAAGTTTGGAATATAAATTACATGTTATTTACTGATGTTATCTCAATTTATCCCTCAACCCCAAACTGAAAATTAACATTATCCTCAATGTTGTCAACACAAAAACAAAAAAGAGGAGAGAGAGAGAACTTCTTTGAATCGAAGAGTAAATGACTCACTCAAAAAGCTTTTCCTCTGCTGCCAAAGTTACTACCGATCAAAAGAAAACTGACAAAATACAAGTTAAATAATATATTAAAATATCTCAAAATATGAAATACAATTATCCAAATTCAAAGTAAAAGCCAACTAAGCAAACAAAATTAATACAATCAACCAATACAAGAACAAATATCCAATGCAAGGCCAAAGCTAATCTTGGTGATCTGCAGAATCATCCACTGGCTCAACTTTGTGCTCAGATATCGTTTTGTCGGTAGGTGGGAGATCAAAAGGAGAAGCCATCTGCACTAATATCTGATCCATAAGATCTTGCCTAGCTATCATGTTAGCATGTAGAATAACAACAATAACATTAAATTTATCCCATAATAACATTAATCTTATCTCAATAAGTGAAGTTAGCTACATAGATTATATGATATCATTGGATTCTCTAAAAACTATCTCTAATGATTATTCATTAGTCAAGAGATCCGGCCTTATAACCTCACTCAGATTCCTTCTTGATCTCCCACTATGCCTTATTATAGGGTAAAGATCGTGTAATCAACTCTTTTTATTGACTCTTCTGCTGCTCTTCTTTGCACATGTCAAATCACCTTAACTGATTTTCTATCATGTTAGTATGTACAGTAAAATAAAAACAAAATGTAAAGTATGACTATGTGAGGGACCAAGTGGGGTGTTGGCGGGCTAAAACATCATTGTCTTGGCATATTATATGAAGCTTAATGATTGAGATCCTGCAAGTATACAATGTTGATCGTAATAATAGAAAATATCTTAGAGTATTACAGAAGTCGAACCCAAGGAAAATTATGACTCACACAATTAAATAATTTCAGTTAAGAAGAGCAATTTATAACATGTTAAGCAAATATTAAAATAAGAGCAAAAAAATAGTAAAAGCAAATATGTGAGTTTAATTCAATCACTAAAAGTATTAGGGTATTGAGATTTATTTTCCAAGGACAACTAAAATCACTCTTCAATTGACTCCTACTATAATTCACTACAAAAAATTTAACTTTCGGATGGGACAAAAATTGTTCCTGAAAGATGAAATGTTGCAGCCAAAAGTTTTCAGCATTGACATTTTTGTCGTCACCATGTCACCATCAAAAACCTCGTTGCCAAAAGTTTGGCAACAATAAAAAGGTCACCACCAAAAGTGGACATTTAGTGCCGAAAAGAGTTCACCAAAAATATAAATTATGACCGCCAAAGATTTGTCATTTGGTGACAACATTTAGTCACCACTGAAAATTGGTCATTTGGTGACGTCATCTACTCACCGCTGAAAGCATCATTTAGCGATGACATTTAGTCACACTGAAAATCATTTGGTCACACCATCACCATGTCACCCACTGGACCCCACCACGTCACCACTGCCATCAGAGCACTGCTAACAGAAGACCGCGGCCGGCAACCGTGGCCGGACGACTGCCACATCACCACCACCACCGAACGACCACCATGTCATATATTTGTTTCAAATGTGCCTTCACTTAGATTCAAACACATGACCTCTTGCTCACAATGGCTTTGTGTTTACTTTTTTGCCAGTTGAGCTAAAATGTATCTGCAATCTTTATATGAGATATTATATATATATTGTTTATCTACATACTAATACATACACAGTCACACACACACATATATAAATCAATATTATTATTAAAAAATACACATATTTTATTTTCAATTATTAATATCATTAAATATTTTATTTATATATATATTTATATGAATATTTGTATTATAATTTTTTATTTTTAAATCTGAAATGATTTTCTTATAAATATATTTGTTTCCATTTGGCAAGAAAAAAATTTGTTTTCCCAGCCAAAATTTAAATTTATTTTTATTTTTAAATAATAATAATTATGTATATAATGTTTATTATCCATATGTATTAATATTATATTATTTTATGTTATGTTATATCATATAATATATCATATATTATATTATTTAATAAATTATATTATATATATATGCTTAATATATATATATATAATGTAATATGATAGAAATTTGGTAAAAAAAAAAATCATTAAAATAAATATTATAATTTTGATTGTCATATGATTTAAAAGAAAATGCAATAAATTCAATATGTTATGATTGAGATAATAAAAAAAAGATTAAAAAGAGTGAAAGGATAAGAAATAGAGAATTAGCTAATATTTATTTTCTAAATATTGTTATTACTTATTTTTCAAGAAAATATATTAACAACCCATAATCCTTCTTTCTCTATGTAACATTATTTCATTAGACTTTTACATTATGTGAAAATATCCACACTACTAACACTCATAAAAGTTTATTTTGAAAGTCTCAATCCTAACATAACAGATTATTCTCTTGGATTAACTATTGATAATTTTCTTAGTACATTATTTCTTCATCAAAATTGTTATTGGTAATAAATAACATTAATATTAATTTATATGTTAAATATATTAGAAATTAAATTAACCTAATAAGAATTCTTCCAAATACAGGGTTGATCATATTAGATAATTAGGAATTAATTTGTCTTCCTGATTCTTTTATTGAAGTTATCAATCCCTTTATGAATTAAAAAAAATTACCCTAATAAAAATAACATATTTCATTAATTAAGATAAGAAAAAATAAAGATAAATGTGGATTGAATTCAATCTTCAACCTTTCAAATCTTTAATCTCAAATAGAGATAAAATACTTTCAAAATATTCAGAATATTTTACATGAAAAAATAGTAAAATACTTTATCTTTGAATAAAGATACTAGATAATATTTACAATACAAAATATATATTAAATATCTAATTACTTATGATAAAAATGTATAAATAAAATACAATTATTATTTTAATATGTTATTTATTAATTTTTAAAATAAAAAGAGCAAAAATTCAAAAAATTAACTTTGGCGGTGATATTAAAAAGTTGCCACCAAAAGTCTTACTTTTAGCAACGACATCAGGAAAGTCATTGCTGAAAGTAAGACTTTTAGTGGCAATTGAAAAAAATTGTTGCTAAAAGTATACTTTTGGTGACGATTGAAAAAAATCATCATTGAAAGTATGACTTTTAGCAAAGACAAGGAAAAGTCATCGTTAAAAGCTCTTCTTTTGGCGGCGACAATGAAAGTTATTACTAAAGACTATTTTTAGCAATGACTTTTTTTGCTGCCACCGAAAGATGGACTTTTAACAGCAACTTTTTTAGTCGCCGCCAAAGAGTATACTGTCAATGATATTTTTTTTAGTCATCGCCAAAAAATAAACTTTAAATGATGACTTTTTCAATCGCCGCTAAAAGTATACTTTCAGCAATAACTTTTTTCAATTGCCATCGAAAGACTGACTTTCAGCGATAACTTTTTTATTCGCCACCAAAAGTGTACTTTCAATTGTGACTTTTTTTTGTAGTGATTATAGTGACAGTTATTTCTAAATTATCTTAATTACCTTTTAGTTTATTAGTTTGTATTTAATTAGATTTTAATTCACTTTCGTGCAACTAAAATTCCTAGTTAAACCTTCAACTTATAACTGAAATCACCATAAACACCTAATTTCATCTCTAGAATTTTTGTTTATGTCTATCTCTCTAGATTTAGATTTACTCTTCACCTTTCAATCTATTAAGCTTACCTATAGAATGAATTTCATGGTTGCCAATCACAAAATCCCTAATGCAGCAGAAAAGAGACATATATAATTAAACATAAATATATTGTAATAATTTAATCAAGAACAAGAGTCATAATTTCAGAGTCAGCTTTAATCAATTCTAATTAAACTATATCCCTATTCCTAATTAGGAGAATTAGTTACGCAAAAATATTATTCTCAATAACAAAATAACAAAAATTTCCCAAAACATCCGAACAAAAACTAAAGGAAGAGAAGTAGTAGATGAAGAGAATAATTCAGCCTCACTAAACCTTCGATTCTTCTAGCTCTACCTTCAAAATGCTCCCTCTAAGCTTTAAAGACCTCAGAATAGTTCTTTTAGAGCTCAAAATAAATTATTGTCTCCTCTTTTTTGTTCTAAAACCCCTTATATATGTCTCGTATGATGCTTGTATATGATGTTTTTCCTCTTTTTAAACGGCATCATCCGGCCGGCACCATATGCTCCTCTATTTTGTCCACCCAGTGCCGGGTGACTAAATTCTTTTTCTTTTCCTTTTCTGTGTTTCACTTAACTACATGGACACAAACATTTGATCATTCTTGTTTAGGAAGAGATCCAATGAAATTTGCAAATGTTTCAGAATAGCAAATATTCAAGATATCATTGCTTAATTATGATCAAGCATTCATAAAAGAACACCAAGAAGTCAATTTGCAAATGGGAAATTTCGATCTTAATTACATAACAACATGATCAATTATGTGTATAAGGGACCAAATTAAGTGAATAATCAAACAATAAAAAGATGTAATGTCTTTAATTAATACCTTCTAAAATTTCTTCCTTTCACTTGTCATATTGCAGCTTGTTAAGTTTCAGCAAATCCTTTTTGTCATCAGGGCAATGAAGATATGATAAATTCGGTCCTTTACATTATTGAGGAACCGAAAATAGGCATGTCCAGGTCTTGATGAAGAAAAGGGCGAAACACACACCCCAAAAGCCAAAAGCAGATCCAGTTGCCATGCCCATGTAAAACCACTTTGTAAATTCATCATCAATGTCTTCAATGATCTGTTTTTTCTGATTGGGTATTTCAGCTAGTGAATAATTCTTTGTAAGAGGAGTACCAAAAAGTCCAGGATTGCCCATGTAGCTAGATGCATCAAAAGACTGGAGGTGGGGGCCCAATGGAATTCTTCCACTAAATTTATTGAATGACAAGTTCAAGAAACGTAGAAAAGATAGATTACCCAAGCTTTGAGGAATTTCACCAGCAAATTGGTTCCATGAAAGGTCAAGAGACTGTAAACTTTTCATATGGCCAATGTCTTCCGGTATGCTACCCATCAAATGATTTTGGGATAAATTTAAAAATGGCAAAGCAGCTAAGCTAAATAATTCTCCAGGAATCAGTCCTGAAAGCTCATTCTTTGAGAGGTCAATGAGCATCATAAATTTAGAAAGATTGTCCCAATATTCATGTCCTGGACCTCTATTTAAAAAAGGTTGATTTTGCAGATATGTACTTAAAGATTCTCGTTCAATCTTTTTACCATTATAATAGTAATTCTTAAAGAAGAGATCACCTGGAGTATTAATGGTAGCCATTGCTGTAATATTTCCCAAGCATTTTGGAATTGATCCTGAAAGTTTGTTCTCAGCAAGCTCTAACACTTGAAGATTAGAAAGTTGGCAAATCTGTGATGGAATTTTGCCAGTCAAATTATTTGACCGGAGAAGAATCATCTTCAAATGTTTTTTCCAATGTATCCAACAATCAGAAAGCTCACCAGATAAAAGATTGTATGTCATCTCTAAAATCATCAATTCTTTAGTCCCGTTCATGGTTTGGCATAAGAAAAGAGAAATAGGTCCTGATAAAAAATTATAACCAGCTGAAAACTTTTGCAATTTTGAGAGTTGCCCAAGAGATTTTGGAAGGCTGTCATTTAGTTGATTGTGTTGAACCTTTAAATATGCCAAAGATGATAGATTTCCCAAGGTTTCAGGAATAGGACCATGAAATAAATTGGAAGAAAGATCAAGATGCTCTAATTGTTTGTACTGTCCCACCCATTCCGGAATAGATCCTTTGAAATTATTGTACTTTAAGATTAAGAATTTCAAATACTGAAAATCTGACATTTCCTTGGGCACTTGACCTCTAAAATAATTGAAGCTGAGATCTAAATGAAAAATGCTATCAGTGAGGTTAAATAGCCACTTAGGTACCTCAGTGGAGAATTCATTGTTTGAAATATCAAGTACCTCAAGGGAAGAAAAATTGACATATCGAAGAGATGGCTGAATGTTATTCAGGAGACAGTGACTTAGTCGTAAATCAGTAAGGGAATGGAGCATTGTAATCCATTGAAGCCAAAGAGGTTCCTTAGAGAGATTAGCATAGCTAAGGTCAACATATTTCAGAGGAAACAGCTGCGAAATCCACCTAAGATCTTCGATTTGGAGGCCAAAGTTATGTGATAAGTCAAGAAAAAGAAGATTAGAGAAGTTTATACCATGGTGAAGAGTTGACCTCATTGAAATATTGTAAGACCTCTGAATGGGTGGAATATGAATAGCGGTGAAGTAATTATCAGACAAATTCAAGTAGCTAAGAAATTCTAGTTTCAGCACTGACAGGTTTATTTGACCCCCTAAACATCTGCGATTAGTGCCGTAGATATCAGTAGAATTATGCAAGCAGTGGAGATCAAGCTTTGTGACTCTTCCTGTGAGGTTATCACAATGAACTCCAAGCCAATGACAACAATCTTCTTCACTTGACCAAGAAGAGAGTAGTCCCCATGGATCTTCGATGCTTCCCTTAAAGACTTCAAGACTTTCTCGATCTTTTAGATTGCAACGAACATCCAAATTCCCAAGGGAAATGGCTGAATAGAGTGAGATTGCACATAGATACCAAAGCAAAGTAATCACAACTTTTGAATTGGAGGAAGTCATGATAATACAAGAAGAAAGAAAGATAGTTTGCTTTCAACTACTCTAGTTTATAATTGAATTTATAATTGAACTTCTAATTAACAAAATCCCCCCCAAAAAAAAAAAAGAAAGAAAGAAAGAAAGAAAGAAAAGAAGACTTCTGAATTACTGCTGGTATCGAAGTTGTCAAAGTCTATGTGGTTGTGTCTCCATGTTCTTCACTGAGTGCAAACAACGAATCCAACACGTAATTGCGTTGCATTGCACCTACACCACAAATGTTCCTATATAATTGATGTAGATAAATAGATCAAGAATTTATGGTATTATCTTTTTCTTTGACTTGTCTAAGGTGTTGTCCTATAATTTCCACGCATTGACTTGGTAGGATTCTTTAACAATTCTGTCAGAGAAGCTTTTCACACTTTTCTTTTGGTAGGTTTTGACTTTTGAGTGTATTCTTTATTAATTTTGCTTTTGTTTTAATTTTTTTCCATGGTACGTTCTATATGAATAAGGGAAATTAAGGATCTTTTGTCCAGAAATTTGTTGTTTTTTCGCAATAATTCTTTCAAACATAATGTTATTAACAAACTATTAAATATTTAGGGTGAACAAATTATATTTATTTTTTATGTTCTTATTTTCATATTTTTTAATCAAAATATAACAAGGGAAAATTTTTCAATAATAAGAAGACACGAAATTTTAGTTGTGTTAAGTTTTGAAAGTTCACAAGGATCAATGCAAGTTTCTTAGTTCAAAGAGTCTTACAAAAGTAGTATTTATTATTTACTCATCAACAAGTTCTTTACATAGAAAGCAATATTTGAGTTCATACCCTTGTGGTGTATTAGCCACATCTATACCAATTGCATCAATTTTCATTAGCATCAGATGTGTGTAAAATTATAGACAACTTAATATTTTCCGGATTAAATTAGTTTTAATCAAATTACAACAAGGGCAAGTTTTTCCAATAATATATAGTAACATTGAAGATATATTTCTTTCGATAAATATATATTTTTTATAGACAACATATTTTTCCAATTAAATTATATATTTCCCATTTTATGATGGGAGAAGATATGCACATGACATATTTCGTGTACAAAATCTAATAAATTGTAGCAAGCTAAAAACCTTTGCAATTTTGATATAGTTGCCCAAGAGATTTTGGAAGACTAGCATTTTGTTGGTTGTGTTGAACATTTAAATATGCCAAGGATATTACCCAAAAAAGCAAATTATGACAAGGATGATAGATTTTCCAATGTTTCAGGAATAGGACCACAAAATAACTTGGAAGAAAAAATCAACAGCAAGAAGCTCTTGTATTGTCCCCACCCTTTTTGGAATTGATCCATGGAAATTGTTGTGCCCTATATGAGTAGGAATCTCAACTGCTGAAAATTTGACATTTCTTTAGGTGAAGATAGTTGAAGCTAAGGTCTAAATATGAAATGCTAGCACCAATGTTGAATATTCATTATGTACCTCCGTGTAAAAATTGTTGTTGGGTCCGAAACCCTAATAATAATAATAATAATAATAATAATAATTTGAGTTAAATAAAGAGGCAGGTTTTGTAATGACCCAAGAAATTTATGGAAAAAAAATAGTAATACTAAATATTGGATGGAAAATAGAAGAAGAATAAAATTTCTTACTATATCTTAAATTATATATATTTTAATCTCCTGGCAAATATGGAATTTGAGGACTAGTTGCGGATTTGTTTGGTATCTTTTACCCTGTTCAGAGTTCAAATCCAAATACGACTGTGCAAAAGTAATTTTATCCCTTGCCTACTTTGAACTTACTATACTACCCTTTATTTTTATTGAGAACAATAAGTTTCTCCGGTCTTTCCACAAATAAGATTTTTCTTCCTCCATTGCTTCTCATCTGTGGACGCCAAATTTCTGAAAGGGACCACATATCCGGCTTGTCCTCTGGCGAGATTATCAGAAAACTGGTGTGACTCCATTTCTTCTTCATCATTGGCTTCAAGAGTTCTCCGTTTTTGTTGATTTCCATAGAGCTCTCTGTAGTCCGTTGCCAGCTTCCTTGGGGGTACCAATTTTAAGCTAATTAGCTTTCCTGATTCGAGTAAGACAACAATTTGTGCTTCATTATTCTCCTCCTTTCTGTTAATTTCGTACATGGAGAGGAGAAGGTAGCCTACAAGAAAGGTTGTAAGGTAAAATTTCTTCCTAATTCTTAAACTTATAAGTTTAAGTTTCAGATAGGTTAGATGAAGTTTTCCTCCCTCCATGATCATGTTAAATTTAGGCCATGATAGATGGAAGTATAAGGAATGATATTGTCATGAAAGCAAACCAAGAGGAAACATGTATTAGTTGAAAGCAAGTGTGATTACGTAAGTTTAAGTGAGAAAGTAATGAAAATTCTTCTCTTCCTCTTAAAGGAATAGTTTCAGCCAAATGAAATGTGATGGTAGGAGTTGGAATTTCATGAAACTAATGGTAGGAATGAATTTCTCATGTATGAATTAGTAAAGGAGAACTAGATTTTCAAGATTAAAACTAGAATGAGAAATATGGAATTTTAGGGTTAAAGATTCTTTAAGAGAGTAACTCATGAAATTAGCCAATTTAGTAAGTAAATTGAGATGCATTTAGGTTTGGAAAAGTCCAAGGAGACAAATGGACAAAGTTGAAATCAAGTGGAAAGGACAAAGAAAGAACTTGAGGTAGCAATTTACATTTCTTGCTTCTATATTATCTTAAATTGTTTTATGATGTTTCTTGAATTGCCATATTGGTGTTATTGTGTTATGTAACTAGTATTAGCGCTATTTCTCACTTGAGGACTATGTCCAGGATGTCTATTTTCTAAGAAAAATTTTGTCAAAATTTTTATTTGACAATATGGTATATTATGTTATATTATATTTCAATATGTTTTAAATGATGTTTTTAAGCTTGTATGATAATATGATTGCTTGAAATGTGTATTGCTAGAGATTATCCAATCTCACTCTCAAACTCACTAACCATGTTAGGCTTAAGCAGTGTTAAAGATCAAGGCAAAGGAATGGAGGGACGATGAAGATGATTGAATTGTTTTAGAAAAGGAAATCATGTGATATTTTGGAAGCTATGCATAAATTCATGTAAGGAGTTTTAAATATATATCTTTATATAATTATGCTCCCTTGAACCTTATGTGATGGTTAGAATTAGCCATGGACATACATATTTTGATAATGTAATAGAGTTATTAGGTTAATTCCCCCATGTATTGCCTAAATTACCCCATTTGATATGGCAAAAGTTAGTGAGGGTAATTTCATCCAGAACAGGGAGTAATGATCAAGTAGTTGATATGTCATAAAAGTAGATAGAGCAAGCTTTCTAAGAAGATCAAGATCACTCAAAATGATAAAGTAATGAAGGAGAATGAGTTTTCAGAGTTAGGGTACCAAAGCTGGACAGTTTTTGGGATGCTAAATAAACAATAAAATTCATGAAAAATGTTGTATGAATTGACACCATGAATGTTTTGTTTCATATTTTTTTCAAGCATGATTTAATTTATTTTTAGAGACTTGAATTACTATTATTTAATTTTTTTTTATAATTAGTTATAATTTTTCAAAATTTAATGTGAAAATTAGAATAACCAAATGAACAATAACCGAAAGTTGATATTTTCTGTTTTGAACTTTTGAGTAATTCAAACTTCTAAACCCTTTCAAATGAATTCCAAATAATGTCTAATATATGGAAAAAGAACTATAAAGGTAAGGTGTGACAAAGAACTAAAACTTCAGGGAAGAAAAATTGACATATCAAAGAGATGGTTGAATGTTCGGGAAACTTCGTAAATCTGAATGTGAAGGAAGCATATTGAACCATTGAAGCCAAAGAGTTTCCTTAGAGAGATTAGCATAGCTAAGGTCAAAATATTTCAGAGAAGATAGCTGCAAAATCCATCTAAGGTCATTGATGTGGAGGCCTAAGTTATATATATCACTACTAGAAAAATATAATTTAGCAAGGGAATTTAGCAAGCGATCACTCATCCTTCGCTAAATGATCTAAATAATAAGAAATTTGCGACGAATTAAATTTAGCGAAGGAATTAGCGAGGAATATCCTTTCCCTCGCTAAATTAACGAGGAATTAGCGAGGACTTTTTTATTCCTCGCTAAATTAACGAGGAATTAGCGAGGACTTTTTTATTCCTCGCTAAATTATTATGAATAGCGAGCTCGCTAAATTTTTTAAAATTAATTTTAATAGATTAAGATTATTTTATTAAAAATTTAATTTTAATGAATTAAAATTTTTTTAATAATTATATTATAAAATTATTTTTATCAGTTGATTATTTTAAATTAATAAAAATAGTTAGATTAATTTTTATAACTTGTTAGCAAAAAAATGAAAATGAAATTTTATTTATTACAAAATTCAAAATATAAAATATTTTATGATATTAATAACTAAAATTATAATATATTTTTATTTTTTAACAATATATTAATTTATAAATATATGTGAGTATTAGTGTGTAAATAAATAATATATATTTAATATTTCATATAAAGACTGCAAATACATTACAGTTCAACTGGTAAAAGTCTGAATATAAAGGCACTAAGAGCAGGAGGTCATGGGTTCAAACCTAAGTAAATGCATATTTGAAATCATTATATGACATGGCAGTGACGTGTCGCAATCACGGTGATGTGGCGGTGTTGTGGTAGTGATGTGGCATGGGCGGTGGGTGACTTGGCAATGATGTGACGTGGCGTGGTCTTGGTAGTGACATGACAATTTTGAATTTTTTATAGTTTAGTGAGAAAATAGCGAGAAATGAGTTCTTCACTAAATTTAGAGAGGGATTAAGTCCCTCGCTAATTTAGAGAGGGAATCAACTTATTCCTCACTAAAATTAACGACGTCATTTTTAGCGACCAAAATTCCTCACTAATTTCAATTTAGCGAGGGAAAAATGACATTCAGTGAGGGATTTGTCCCTCGCTAAATGCCATTTTTCTAATAATAAGTCAAGAATAAGAAGGTTGGAGAGAAGTGTGTACCATGGTGGAGAGTTGTCCTCATTGACATGTGAGATCTTTGAATGGGTGGAATATGAATAGCGTTAAAGTAATTATCAGACACATTCAAGTATCTAAGAAATTCTACTTTTAGCACTGACAAGTTTATTCACTACAAAAAAACAGATTTTTAGCGACGACTTTCGGCAGCGACAAAAAAAAATTGTTGCTAAAAGTATGCTTTCGGCAACGACCAAAAAAGTCGTCACCGAAAGTCACACTTTCAGCGATGACAGAAAAAGTCGTCATCGAAAGTCACACTTTTAGCGACGACAAAGAAAATTCGTCGTTGAATGTATGATTTTCGGTGACGACTTTTTCTGACGTCGCCAAAGGTCACACTGTGACATCCGGGCGCTGACGAGGGCGGGGAGTGATCGTCGGTGCAAGAAAAGTAGGGGTCAGATCAAGTAATGAGGCACCGACAAGAAAAGACTCCTGGCAGGCTTCTAAGCGGGAGGGGCATATGAATGAATCGAATACATACCAGAACGAGAGGGATCCAGAGACTGTATAGGCATGGGACTATACGGTTAAGGATAGCTTAAAGGAATTGATAGGTACTATCTATACTAACAAGGTGCACCTACCTTTTCGGTAGCCTATCCCTTAAGAACTCCTCAGTTAAGCGTGTTTGACCTGGAGCAATTATGGGATGGGTGACCTCCTGGGAAGGAGGTGTGTGAGTGAGGATAAAGCACACCGAAAGGGCTTGTGTTGGTTTGTGGGGGTAGTCGTCAATCCCGAATAGCGGCCGGACGTTACACACACTTTCGGAGATGACAAAAAAGTCTTCGCCGAAAGAATACTTTAAAGTCGTCGCTGAAAGTCATACTTTCAGCAGTGACTATGTCGCTGCCAAAGCTAATTTTTTGAATTTTTATTATTTTTACTTTGAAAATTAATAAATAACATATTGAAATAATAATTGTATTATGTTGATATAATTTTATAATAAAAAATAAGATATTCTACATATATTTTGTATTATAAAAAATATCTGATATATTTGATTAAAATCAAATTATTTAACTATTTTCTTTTATTTGAATTATTTTTATCAAATTCATTTGAATTATTTTAAACATTTCGAAAGTGTTTTGTTTCTACTTGAGATTAAAAACTTGAATGGTCAAACTATTGAATCTATTCCACATTTATATTTACTTTTTCTTCATCTTAATTAATAAAATATGTTATTTTTAGTAGGATAATTTTTTTAATTAACAAAGGGATTGATAACACTAATAAAAGAGAATTAGAAGAACAAATTAATATCTAATTGTCTAATATGATCAATCCTATATTTGGAGGAATTTTTGTTAGGCTAAGTAATTAATTGTTAATATATTTAACATATAAACTAATATTAATGTTATTTATTACTAATAACAAATGATGAAGCAGTAACGTACCATGACAATAATCAGTAGTTAATCTATCTAAAATAATAATCAAACATGTTATGATTGAAACTCTCAGTCCAAACTCCTATGGGTATTGGTAATGTAGATATTTTCACATAGTATAAAAGTCTAACAGAGCATTGTCACAGAGAGGAAAATGCTTATGGATTGTTAATTTACTTTCCTAATTAATAAGTAATGACAATATTTGGAAAACAAGTATTAGCGAATTCTCTTTCTCACTATCTCAACCTTTTTTATCTTTTTTATTCTCCCAATTATAATAGATTGAATTTATTACATTTTCTTTTAAATCATATGATAATCAAAAGTACAATATTTGTAATAATGATTTTTTTTTCCAAATTCCTATTATATTATATATAATATATAGGAGTGAGAGAATAAATCTGAACCCGATCAATCTAGTCCAATCCGAAGTAGCCCAACTAAAGACAAATCCGATCATTTTAACAAGAAACCAAAACTTAAGCATTGGGCATAGCCATTTGACCGGGTCAAACCAAGTTTCGAGCAACCTTATTAGATCACTTGGTCTGACCCGGCCTAAGGGCTTTTTTTTTTATTTTTTATATTTATATGTAGTTTCATCAAGTATTATACATATTTTGTTGGGAATACCATAATAATAGAAGTTCAATTTTCTAATTTTCTTTTAAAAAATAAAAAATGAATATATATAATACTCGACCAAAACTTTGAGTCAGACCACGAGTTGATATAAAATCTGCTCCTACCCAATATCATCCCATCTCTAATATATATTAAGCATATATAATATAATTTATCAAATAATATAATATATGATATATATTATATGATATGACTAAATGAAAAATAACATAAAATAATATAATATTAATACATATGGATCATAAATATTATATATATAATTATTTTTATTTAAAAATAAAAATCAAATGTAAAAGTCAGCAAGAAAATAATTTTTTTCTTGTCAAAGAAAAACAAATATATTTATAGAAAAATTATTTAAGATTTAAAAATAAAAAATTATAATATAAATATACATATAAATATAAGCATATCCAAATAAAATATTTTATGAAATTAGTAATTGAAAATAAGACAAATGTGTATTTTTTAATAATATATTGATTTATAAATATATGTGTGTATATTAGTTTGTAGATAAATAATATATATTTAATATTTCATATAAAGACTGCAGGTACATTTCAGCTCAACTGCCAAAAGAGTAAATATAAGGCTTTGAGAGTAAGAGGTCATGAGTTCGAAACCTAGGTGAACACATTTGAAAGCATTATATGACGTGGCGACGACGTGGTGGTGACATGGTATGGGTCTGGGTTGATGTGGCGGTGACATGGCGGCGACGTGGTAGTGACATGGTGTGGTCCCGGGTTGACGTGGCTGCGACGTGGCGGTGATGTGGTGGTGACATGGTGTGGGCCCGGGTTGACGTGACGGTGACATGGTGTGGGCCCGGGATGACGTGGTGGTGACATGGTGGGGCCCGGGGTGACGTGGCAATGACATGGCAGTGATGTGGTAGTGACATGGTGTGGGCCCGGAGTGATGTGGCGGTGGATCCAAGGTGACGTGGTGGTGATGTGGCATGTCAATGATGATGTGGCAATGGTGTTTAATAGGCTTTCGGCGGCGACTAATGTTGTTGCCAAATGTCAACTTTCGGTGACGATAATTTTATCCTCGCCAAAGGTTAACTTTCAACGATGATAATATTGTCGCCAAATGTCAACTTTTAATGACGACAATTTGGTCATCACCAAAGGTTAACTTTCAGCGATGACAATGTCGTCGCCAAATGTCAACTTTCAGCGACGACAATTTGGCCCTGCCAAAGGTTAACTTTCAGCGACGACAATGTTGTCACCAAATGTCAACTTTCAGCGATGACAAAAGATGTCGTCGCTAAAACTTTCAGCGACAAGAGTTATGCCGACGACAAAGTTGTCGCCGTTGAAAATTTTTGGCGACGACATTTTGACTTTTAGCTACGACTTTTGTCCTCGCTGAAAGTAAAGTTTTTTGTAGTGATTTGACTTTGTAAACATTTGTGATTAGTGCCGCATGATATTATCATCATGCAGGCAATGAAGATCAAGCTTGTGACTCTTCCTGTGAGGTTACCACAATGAAGTCCAAGCCAGTGACAACAATCTTCTTCACTTTACCAGGAAGAGAGTAGCCCCCAAGGATCTTCGATGCTTGCCATAAAGATTTCAAGAGTTTCTCGATCTTTTACATTACAACGAAGATCCGAATTCTGAATAGAGTGTGATTGCACATAGACACCACAGCAAAATAATCACCATTTTTAAAATGGAGGAAGCCATGATAACGCAGGAAGAAAGAAGGCAAAGCTGAAGATAGTTTACTCTGAAACAACTCTAGGTTATAATTGATTTATAAAGGATTTTATAAAAAAAAAGGGGAAAAAAGAGAAAGAAATAAAAAAAAAAAGAACTTTTGCAGTATTGAAGTTGTTAAAGTCTATATAAGGTTGTGTCTCCATGTTCTTTACATTGTGAAACCAGTTTGTTTAACACGTAAATGCAATGTTGCACATCAGTCACAAATGTTCCGACATAATTGAGTTAGATAAGCAAGTACTTACAATGTTGTCTTTTTCTTTGACTTGTCTAATTATAGTGTTGTCCTATAATTATCCACGCATTGACTTCGTAGGATTCTTTAATTATTTTGTCAGGATGCATTTCAGGCTTGTCTTTTGGTAGCCTTTGAGGGGACCATTTTTAATTAATTCTGCTTATGTTTCAATTTTTTTCCATGGTACATTCTTTATGTACATAAGGGAAACAATGTTTGATCCGGAAATTTGTTTGTTTTTTCACAAGTTTTTTTCAGACAAGAAGTTAATTCAAACATTATTTTTTAAAAAGCTATTAAATTAATAATTAGGGTAAAAAATTACATGGATTTTTTTTATATTCTTATTTTCATATTTTTTTACGAATTTATAAGGGAAATTTTTTTCAATCACAAAATTGCAGATGTAATTTTTTTTTTGGTAGTAAAAATTTTAGGTGAGTTACGTTTAAGAGTTAATTAGGATTAATGCATGTCTCAAAATTTAAAGAACCTAATGAATATGCTTACCTTTTACCTATAAATGAGTTCTTCACATGGATAATAAGATTTAAATCCACATTCTTATGATGTATGAGTTGTCTTGCATCAACTTTCGTTGGCAGTAAATGTATGTTTGTTATAGATAACTTCATATTTTCCTGATTAAATAATTTTTTAATCAAAATAAACATGGACATGTTTTTTAAATAATAGTAATATCATGATGTATGTCTTTTATAGACAACTTCATATTTTCCCATTTAAATCATACATTTTCCATGTCATAAATAGAGAACGATGCACTTGTCATATTTTGAGTACAAAATTTAATAAAGTATACCCAGCTAAAATCCCTTGCAATTTTGATAGCTGCCCAAGAGATTTAATTTGGAAGACAAGCATTTAGTTGATTGTGGTGAACATTCAAATATGCCAAGGATATTACCTAGAAAATTAAGACACATGCCAAGGATGATAGCTAGGTTTCCCAATTGAGGTTTAAGGATGATAGCATTTAGTTGATTGTGGTGAACATTCAAATATAATACTCTTGTTGTTTGTAGTGTCACATCCATTAATTTTGGAATCGATCCGTTGAAATTATTTGCTTTAAGGGTAAGGATTTCAGATGCTGGGAAGACATATTTCTTTCTTGGATAATTTTTAAATATTTTAAAAATTATAGTATAAATGGTAAAATAAACCATAAAATATTATAATAACTTCAAATGATCATATTTTATTAGAAAAATTTAAAGTGATACATATGAATACAAAGTGGTATAGATAGATACATATGCATAAGTATGATACATATATTGGATACAAGTGCGTTTACATTTTTAAAGTATTGGTGTTTCATAGATAATATAGTATTTGATACGGCTAGTTTTTTTTCCATGTGTGATGGGCAATGTGCGTGATGAACAAAAGCATATAAACCAGTTTGAATTTAATGATATTATTTTTCATAAATACGATCGAGCATATAAACCAGTTTGGTCCATTATCTAATTTTAAGTGAGGTCTTGGATTCATTCACACTATTATTATTAGGGTAGAGAAAACTCCTTCCCTTTCATTTTATGTCTTTTTAAGATTTTCACACAAAATTAAAAAAATATTAAATAACTTAATAAATGATACAATTTTACTAAAAGGTCATTAATTATTATTTTTTTTATTATTTATACTATTAGTTTACTAAAATTACGTATTATTAAATATTTATGGGTGTAATTGAAAAATAAATTTTTATTAATTTTTCTAAAATGATATTTAAAATTTTCTAAATTTACTACTTACTCCGGTCCTATATATAAGATCTTTTGTCTTGATCTTAAATATAAGACCATTTACAATATATGATGTAGTATTTATTATATATTTAAAAAAAATATCTTTATTTAATGTATTTAAAGAGAAATAGAGAAAGATTAAATAAGGTTAATTTTAAAAAAATATTGAGATTTTTAGAGAAATTGAAGTAATTAATTAGTTTTAATTTTAATTTTTAATTTGTATAATTTAATTAAAAGAATTTTATATTAAAGAGTAGAGAGAATAATAAAATAGGACGGAGGAATTATTGATTAGTTGTTACTAGATGTAATAAACACATTGAATATCGTTGTTGTTCATGAAACGTTGCATCGTGAAATGTAACAGTGTTGATAAGATGGGTGTGTCTCCTTGAAGTCGCAGAATGCCGGTTACATTTCAACAGATAATCCATTCCCAACTGGATGTCTTTTCAAGTTAGGTTCACTAAATATAATCAATGCACCCTAGGCCCTTGGATAAGTTTTATACTAAGTATTGATATTGAAATTGATCGATGATGGGTGGAGCCATTAAGTTTGAGGGGTAAGGAGCATTAAGCAAAGAGGGCTGTGTAGACGGCGGCGGACGGAGCTTTGGACGGAGACAGAGAGAGACCGCCGACCCAATATCGGTAACGAGACGTACAGAGGTACGGCGTTTTCTTCTCCATTTTCTCCCTAAATGTTGACGTAGCATTGCACGGGCTTGTGATGTGAGGTGCGAATTCATGTCTCTCGGTAAATGTTGATGAAGCTGTGCATTTAGCAGTTTATCGTGGTTCTGAGTTTCAGTTTCTGCTTTTAATTTATTATATATATATATATATGTATATTGTCGACCTCGATTTCTCTTATTCGTCATTATTGATGGTTTTTGTGTTTTGTGATACGTTCGGCTTCTGCATGCCCAAAAATAGAACCTATGTTTGTGTTCCACCTGATCAGGTAGGGTCAAGAGGCTGAACTATTTGGAAATTAATAGCTACCTCATACAACATCTTGAACAAGGAAAATAGCACATATGTCAGGATGAATTGGGGAAAATTTAGCAGTAAAATTCGTGGGATTGCCCTGTTAACGAGTGCATAGTTTCTTTAGTTACATTTTATGTAACAACACTTGAAATTGCATTCATTCACTATTAGCGTATGTGTTGTGGGCCATAGATGTTAGGCCCGGGCCCAGAGACCCGTTGTGATGTATAGCTTAACTATCTAAGCTATATATAGATATACTTCAGTGTACTTGCAGAATGATTTAAGATTGTTATCTCAGATTATGATCAATCTTAGTTACTAGCATTCACTAACAGGATCATGCAGTAACACTCTTAGAATGGTCTATGGCTGAGATAAAGATCTTCTGTCAGAAATAAGTCTCTAGACTCCTATTAGCTCACATTGCATCTCTTTCGGTTTCATATTTTCTTCACTTTAAAAACTAAACTGTCATATAAAACTAAACTAGTTTGGTATTTGTATACAGAGTTGGGATGGCCAGCAGCTCTGAAGAAGAATTGGATATTAGTGAATCTGAGATTGTTGACTACAAGGATAAACCATATGAATTGTTAATGGCCAGTATCTACAAAGTTAAAAATGTAAATGGAACTCTTAGATGCCCTTTTTGTGAGGGAAAGAAGAAGCAAGAATCCAAATACAAGGATTTGCTTCAGCATGCGTCTGGAGTGGGTAAGGGTTCTGCCAATAGAAGTGCAAAACAAAAGGCGAACCACCTTGCTCTGGCAAAGTTTTTGGAGACTGACCTAAGTTCTGAGGCAGAGCAAATCCAAAGTCCAGCTTTGCCACATCTTGTCAATCAACCTCCTCACCATGATGATCTTTATGTCTGGCCCTGGATTGGAATAATCATCAACATACAGGATAAGGTTATGCATCATTCTGGGTATTGGTTGAAGGAATTGGCTAAGTACAGGCCTTTAGATGTTCATATATTATATGAAAATGACCTAACTGCTCAAGCTGTGGTAGATTTTAGTGATGATTGGAATGGTGTTTTGAATGCTAGAGATTTTGAGAAATCATTTGAAACTAAACATTGTGGTAAAAAGGATTGGAAGTTGCAAAACTTGCAGCCAGGCTCAGACATTTATGGATGGATTGCTCAGGAAGATGATTATTGTTGTGAGGGGCCTGCAGGGAAATACCTCGGCAAGAAAGGAATGCTGAAAACAGTCTCAGATATTGTCCATGAAGAATCCGAAAGTAGAAATAGTATTGTGGCAAACCTAGAGAATGAAATTGATATGAGAAATGAGAACCACACCAAGATGCAATACCAGTACAACGAGAACACTATGTCATTGAGTAGGGTGTTTGAGGGGAAAGACCAGCTAAATAATGCTTTTCTTGGAGGTTCGTCTACTTTCTGTTTGTAGCTAAAAGAATTTGTCTGCTTGTATGTATAATAAAAGGTTGCAAGCCTGCAATTGACTTTTTGCTATTCTGATATATTATTTTTGTATTTTTATATAAATTGAATTAATGTCAAAGGTTGCATGCAAGATATTGATGCAGTATTGCTTCTTTTTATGTCAGAATTAAGGAAAATGCAGCATAGGGCACGGGAAGAGTTACGGAGGATATTTGTTGAACAAGATAAGTTGAGCAGTGAGTTAGAGGAAAAGAAGTGGAAGCTTGATTCAAGGAGCAGGAATTTGAACAAAAGAGAGGTATTAACTGAGCAAGAGAGGCCGAAGCTTGAAGAAGATAAGAGGAATGTAAGGATATCCACATTTTTTGCCTCAATAGTTTATTTTTAACCTTTTTTTGCCCTTGATCTTAGTTGCTTATCAATAACTGCCCATGTAAACTTGTTTAGCTAATGTTCTTGGTCAGTTGCAAGAATCATCAGCTACTTTTTTTCTGCATTTTAAGTCCTGTTTTTTAATCCTAGCCATTTACTTGAACCAATCCCTAAAGCAGAGGCTTTCCCCATTTATGATTGGACCTATAGTTTGTTCACTGTGAGAAAATATACATATGCTAAAGTTAGTGTAGTTTTATGTACAAAGTGGTTGTGAAAAATAACTAGTACATTCATTTTATACGAAACATCTTAACTTTGAAGATCCAATGAAACCTTTTCTGTGATATTGCTTTTCGAACCCATAAACAATCCCCTATTAGATGTTTAATATCTTTAAATCCATCATTGTTGCAAGTGTGGTGCTATTTAATCTGAAACTGTTAGCATTTTGTACAAGATACTAGTACAATCTCTTTCTCCTTCCAGAAGGATCTGAGGAATGAATCCCTCCATAAGGCGTCTATGGAGCAGAAGAAAGCTGATGAGAATGTCTTAAGGCTTATTGAGGAGCAAAAGGTTTCCCTACTTTTTATATTGTCTGAAGTGTAAAATTACGTTGTAGCAGTTTAGCATATGCTATATCACTCAATTCTTATACACAATGAATGTCCTCTGCTAATATGTATCTCCAAATTGTTCAGATAGAGAAAGAGGAGGCATTAAGGAAGATAATTTGGTTGCAAAAGGAACTTGATGCAGAGCAGAAGTTGGAAATGGACATAGAGGAGTTGAAAGGGAAATTACAAGTGTTGAAGCATCTTGGTGATGATGATGCTGTCCAGAAGACGATTAAAGAAATGAGTGATAAATTAAAAGAGAAAGAAAATGATTTAGAAGATTTGAAATTCATGAATGAAACTCTCGTCATTAAAGAACACAAAAGCAATAAAGAACTACAAGAAGCTCGTAATGAGCTAATAAAAGTATGATTAATTTCTTTTATTTTATGTTTATTCTGGATCCTAAATTAGTTACAGAAAACGAAGTTGACAATAAATAAAAGATTTTTCTTTATCTTGTAATAATATATTACAACAAATATCGGCTAAACACTTGGATCCATGCGCCTCATGGGGCTGGTGAAGCACTTTTAGATGTGTGTGTTTTCTGTTGTTATTTTGTACTACTGGTTAATTTCCTCTATTCCAATTTGTTTTGGTTCAGACATGAAAACAACTGACTAACTACTTTTGTTTATTAAACCAGTTATACTCAACTGTGAACCATATTTTGTGGAAGATTGTCTTCCCCTTTCTGCAATAATAAATAACTACTGCTGGATAAGGATTATAGTGTCAGGAGAAGACTATGAACCCTAATGTCTCTCCTCTGTCCTTATGTTTTAGGAGTTAAGGGTTAAGAGAGTGGGAGAACTTGATCAGAAGGCTTTTGTGAATATTTGTAAGAAGAAATTCGCTCTTTAAGATGCTGAGACAAAGGCTGCTGAGCTATGCTCCTTGTGGCAGGAGAACTTGAAGGATTCAGCATGGCATCCTTTTAAAGTGATCTTAGTTCATGGTAAAGAAGAGGTATATCTTAAGAAAACCAATAAGACTTGCTTGCCATGCTGCTAGTTTAATTATGCTTTACTTGGTTTGGTTGATATGGTAATACATAAGTATCTCATGTCAAAATCAAACCAATAGTACTCTTGTTACTTGTTTCTTATTGTTCTGCCATCTTACATCCAGACCAGGGAAATAGTTTGACTTGAGATACAAATCGATGTCACATTGATGTAGGAAATTATTGATGAAGATGATGAGAAGTTGCGAAATCTCAAGAAGGAATGGGGAGATGATGTTTATATGACAGGTGTTACAGCCTTGAAAGAATTAAATGAATACAATCCAAGTGATAGATATCCTCATTTAGTAATATGGAACTTCAAGAAAAATGAAAAGGCTAAATTGAATGATGTCATCAGTTACATTGTGGGGGCAGATCAAGCATCTTCAGCGCAAGAGGACAGAGCGGTGAAGGTAGTGGCTGCTTATGGAATTAGTAGGTAAACAGTTTTGTTTTGGTTTGAGAAATGGTTCAATTCTAATTTAGTTAGTGCAGTGAGGGGTTAATTTTGTTGAATCAAGTGTTTTGATGATTCCAAACTAATATTCTAGAGTTTGGAAATAAGATATCAAAGGTGCATGGAAGATCTCAAATGGAGAAATTTAAGTAAAATCAACACAAGTTTAGAAATATGATCTCTTACTATGTTTTATCTGAGTAAAAGACTTTAAATTGGCAAAATAATGTTTTTAAAAGTTTGATTCCATGTTAATTTATGAAATATTTGAAAAATACCCACTAACAGATGAATTTTAAATTGTTAAAGCTGAATTATTGCTTTGAAAATTCGAACATTGACTTTGAAATTCGAATTTTGAATTAAAAATAAGTTAGTCAGAAAAGAGATTCATCTGACAGACGAACTTTGCATGCAGAAATTCAAACTTTGACATGAATTTGATGAGAGCCTTATCTGACAGACAAACTTTGAGTTTTGAAAGTTTGAATTTCTAATAAATTACAATTCATAAAAATTGAAAATTCGTTTGAGGATATTTCAAAGCTCATCTGAAAGTGAAGATTAAAAAGAATCTAAAATTAGCTCAATAACAGACGAACTTTGATTTTGAAAATTTGAATTTTAGAAACAAAGTTTATAAGTCTGTTATGATAATCTGTTGACATACAAATGTTGGTATTCATAAATTCAAACTTTGAACTAAGTCTGATAGGAGGTTTCTCTGACAAACAAACTTTGAACCTTGAAAGTTCGAACTTCAAAAAGATGAACTATTGTGCCTTATTGAGCTAGCCACTAACAGGCGAATTTTGGTGCCCAAAATTTGAACTTCGAAGGCACTGTAGCAATAAGGGATAACTGTTCACACTTATCAGAAAAACTTTAACCTGAAAATTCGTATGTTCCAACATATAAATATTTTTGAAAGATGACAATTTAAACTTTGCTTCATAAACTGACGAACTTTCAAGTTCAACGTTAAAGTTTTTAATTTTTGGTATCTGCAAAATTCGTTTGTTGACTAACCAAAATTTAAATTTTGAGTATTAGAAGCATTAAATGCGGTTAGTGAATAGATAGTTTTTCAGAGTAACTATTGGGTAACGTCTCTAATGGATAGATCTTGTCTCTAACGTATAGTTAAGACCTAAATCTATAAATAGAACTTCATTTGAAGTTATGGGTAATGATTTTATATTGTATATATTGAAACTCTGTCAAATTCTCAACTCAAAGCCTTTGACTCTCACACTTTATTTTTCTGCACTTCAACTTTCATATACACTCTAAATTAGAGAGTTCATTCCGTGTAATCAGTCTTATCTTCATCTGGAAGAAAGATTTTCTTATGAGGGATTATCACAAGGGATTTGAGAAGCACTTAACTAGAGTGCAAAGAGAGAGGTTGTAAGCTTTAAGAACAGAGCACTAAAGTTATATTGAGATAATTGCAAGAAGCCCACTGAATTCTTGCAAGACAGTGGATAATCTCAAGTAATTGCTTAGGGACTGGACGTAGGTCAAGATAAAGAGACTGAACTAGGATAAACATCTGTATCTTCCCTTTTTTTTTACTGCTGTTACCTTACTGTATCTTTATACTCTGTTTTATTGTCATTCTTGCCTTCATCACTCTTCTAACTTTTGCAAAACAACTTAAGTTTCCCAATTCACCCCATGTTAGATAAGCTGGCTTCATAAGAGGGGGTGAATTAGGAAGATTAAAATTTTCTGCAAAAGTAAAGCGTACAATGAAGACAAATAAGACTGTAAAACAGAGTACAATATAATAGCAATGTAAGAGCAGTAAAGGAGGATGATTGACACAGATGTTTATCCTGGTTCGGTCTCTCTATCTTGACCTATGTCCAGTCCCCAAGCAACTACTTGAGATTTTCAACTATCCTGCAATAATTCAGTGGGCTTCTTGTAATTGCCTCAGTATAGTTTTGATGCTCTGTTCTTAGAGCTTACAAGTTCTTTTTCTGCACTCTAGCCAAGTGCTTCCCAAATCTCTTATGATATTCCCTTACAAGAAAATATTTCTTCCAGATGAAGATAAGATTGATTACAAAGAATGAACTCTCTAATTTAGAGTGTATATGAAAGTTTAAGTGCAGAAGATGAGAGTAAAAGACTCTGAGTTGAGAATTTGATAGAGTTTCAGTATATACAATGTTAAAATCATTTTTTACAATTTCAAATGATGTTATATTTGTAGATTTAGGTCTTGACTATATGTTAGAGATAAAATCTATCCGTTGGAGAAGTTACCCAATGGTTACTCTGAAAAACTATTCGTTCACCAACCACATTTAATACTTATGACAATCAAAGTTCGAATTTTGGTTAGTCAACAGACGAATTTCACAGAAACCAAAAGCTAAAGACTTCAACATTAAATTTCAAAGTTCGTCTGTTGTAAAACAAAGTTCGAATTTTCATCATTGAGAAATTTTTCTGTGTTGGAATATACAAATTTTCAAGTTAAAAAGTTCTTCTTAAAAGTGTGAACAGTAGTCCCAAATTGTTACAGTGCCTTCGAAGTTTGAATTTTGGTGTCCAAAATTTGTCTATCAGTGGGCAGCTTAATGAGGTATAATAGTTCATCTTTTCGAAATGCGAATTTTCAAGATTCAAAGTTTGTATGTCAAAGAGAACTCTTATCAGACTTAGTTTAAAATTCAAATTTTTAAATACCAATATTCGTATGACAACAGATTGTCATAATAGACTTGCAAGCTTTGTTTCTGAAATTTGAATTTTTCAATATCAAAGTTCGTCTGTCAGTGAGCTATTTTGGAACTCTTTTTAAACTTTGTTTCCAGATGAACTTTGACATATCCATAGATTAATTTTTTATTTTTCATAAATTGTATTTTGTCAGAAATTCGAATTTTCAAAAGCTGAAGTTCGTCTGTTAGAGAAGACTCTTATCAGACTCATTTCAAAGTTCAAATTTTTACAGTCAAAGTTCGTCTGTCAAAGAAGGCTTTTTTTATACTTGTTCATTTTCAATTAGAAATTCGAATTTTCAAAGCTAAAGTTTGAATTTTTAAAACAACAGATCAATATTAATCTTTCAAACTTCGTCTGTTGATGGGTGTTTTTCAAATATTCCATGAATTAACATAGGATCATAGTTTTAAAATATCTTTTTACTAATTCAAAGTCTTTTACTCAATTTAAACACTATTAGAGATTCTACATCTATTCTTGTGCTGTTTTTTCTTAAATTTTTTCACTTGAGATCTTTTGTGCACCTTTGATATATTCTCTCCAAGCTCTTGAAAGCTGGTTTGGATTCATCAAAATACTTGATTCAACATTCTCCCCCTTTTTAATGATGACAAAATAACTTACAAACTGGATTAGTACTTGAGTTTGCTTTAACAAGCTCCCTCTCAACATATGCATTATAATTCAAAAGATATCATGTACAGTGGATCAAGTAAAGAGATTCATTAATTCATTTAAGGTTTCAACATAAGGATAGTATATGGCAATCATAGAATTTAGAATAAGAAATTTTCATTTCATTCAAAAGCCACATTACAAGATATTACAAAGCAACAGAAAAACAACATTACAAAATACTACAAGAAGAACAAAGTATCCATAAGTTCTAATCACTTTTTCTTGGATTTGGACTTCTTGCTATAAGTCTTGTTTGAAGACGTTCCAGTTTGCTTGGATATCTTCTCCCCCGTTTTGGCATCATTAGGAAGGTATGCAAAATCAGCAGGAGGAGAGATCTGAGACACTGGAATAGCTTGAAGAGGCATAGAGACAAAAGACAGTTCTAGATTGAGCTTTGGAAACGACTCAGAAACTTCAGAACTTGTGTCCTTATCATCAGAGATTTCAAGAAGTTCATGAATTTCTTACTTTGTAACAGCCAACTGAGTCCTTCGTGCCTATGAGAAACCATAAGTAGAAACAGGTGAGGGAGCAGGAGGACGAAACATTTCTTCAACCCTTAAACTCTGAGCTTGTAAAAGAGCATTATGAGCAATGACTTGCAAATCAATATAGGGCACAATGCTCCTTTCTTCATTTAGGGCAGCTTGCATGAATGGTGAAGTGGAGATAGCTGCCACTAGTCTCTCAACTTGCTCAAATTCTTGAGATGAAAAAATTGAGTCCTGAGCATCTTCTGGAATGGGCTCATGGGAGCTTGATTCTTGAGGACCTTATTCCTCCATGTCATAGTCCAAGGAAGGACCAGGACTTGCCTTATTGCTGGAGGCCTGTGGTGTGCTCAATGTGCCAGCAGCCTCAGTATCATGTACAACATCATTAGGAATAGGAGAGGCTAACACAAAAGGACTTAGAGGTTCAAGAGTTGGAGACATAACAGGCTCAAAGAATCCTGGCTGAGGTGGAGCTGATGTGGCAGGAATAACACTCCAAATGTCTTCATATGCATCAGCAACCACTTTCATGTTCTTAGCCAACTGATGAATCTGATCTTGCAGATGAGTAAATTTTGCATTTTGCTCATCTCTGATGCTGAGTATGAGTGTAGACAAAATGTCATACAACTCAGTGATCTTTGGTGGCTTGGCTCGAGAGGAGGGAGTGGATGGAATTTGAGCTTGAGCAGGCTGAGATGGAGATGGGACAGGCTGAGGTGTGGGTCTTGGAAGAGCCTCAAAATTACCTTCTTGCTGCAGGGAGGCATCTTCATCAAAGAAGAGATCTTCAGATTTTCCAGCTCCTTTTCCAATCCATCTTCCATCTTTCTTCTCTATACCCATCCTTTGCAGCTCTTCTTCCTTGAAGATCTCAGTAGGCTGCCCTTTCCCTTTCTCAAGATGTTAGATTTGGGCATATTGTAGGATCTTGGGGATGATTGCTACATAAGGAAGTGTGAAGTCTTTCCTCTGATCTCTAGCCTTGATCATATGTTGGAGAATGATATGTCCTATGTTGATAAGCTTTCCATGCATGATTACTGCCATCACATGTGCTTTTGCCCTTGTGATTAGATTGAAGCTACCTCCTTTGTTGAAGATAATCCTAGACACAATGTAGTGTAGGATTTTGACTTGAGCACTGAGGTTAGTGGATTTCAGCAAGCTTATGAGTGGCCTGTTCTCCTTTATTCTGAACAAGGTATTCAGGATTGTGTTCTCTTTGTAGTTCAAGGAAGGTCCTCCTTCTTCATCTGTAGTTTCTGCCTCATCCATATACCCAGAAGCAGTAATGTCAATCTTCAAGCCATCTTGCCCTGAAATTTCTAAAACCTCATTAAAGGTTTCATCTATTAGCTAGATGGTCCTTGATCTCAGATTAACTTCCTACTTCTTACTGTTATATTTCAGAGAGGCATACCAAGTCTTGACTACCTCATCATCATATCTTTCCAATATTTCTAACAAACTTTTATATCTTATCATCTAAAGCCTTGGCATCAAAGTTGTTAGAAATTAAAAATTCCTCCATATTCACACAGTGAGGCTTTATTACCTTCTTGCTCACAAATTTGGTCATATATTCCTCCTGAATGTGAGCATTGCTCTATAATGGCAATGTGGTCAGCTGGTATTCTCTAGATTCAGTACTGGAGGAGAAAGAAGCAACAATAGCAGGAGTAGTAGGAACCGTAAGCTCTGTTTTCTTTGGAGAGGACAGTCCAGATTTCTTTGAATCAGCCTTTGGAGTAGTTTTCTGCCTTTTGGAGGGAGTTGTTTTGCTGGATTCACCTTTTCTTTTCTATTTCTCACTCTCCTTGGAGGCATATTGGGATTTCACCATTCTTTTTGGTCGAGACTCTCCCTTTCCAACCTCTAGATTTTTCACTCTTGCCATTTTTGTGGAGGAATGATTTAGAAAGATGCTAAGAATGGGTTTATAGGGTGCGAAAAGAAGTTTAATCGGTGGAAAATGAAGATTTACGGACATAATTAATGGGGATTGAAGAGATAATTTGAATAGACTCGAGAAAGAGACGAATAGGGTTACGTCTGTTCAGAGGATGACCTTTGATTTTAATGTGTGTAACCACAGGACAGACGAATTTTGAGGGGTCAAAATTCGAACTTCGAGCAGTTACAAGTTAACCCATTCAGTAAAGCTTACTGACAGATGAATTTTCACCTGGAAGTTCATCTGACAGAGGCTTGGTTTATAAAACAAGAGATGAACAGATGAACTTTATTTCAACAAAGTTCAAACTTCGAAGAACCAGGCAGTAAGCAATTATCAATAAAACAATCAATAGATGAATTTTACTTATGAAAATTCATCTTTCAGAGATACAACAATGTGTGCATGTTTCAATATACGAATTTTGAATCAGAAATTCGAATTTCAACATTTTGTAAAGAGTTTCTAACATGCGTATTTTGAGAAATGGAAATTTGTACAATCATCATGTTGGACAAAGATAACATTGGCACTTTATTTTTGAAAATTCAAATTTTCATAGTTCAATAGACGAATTTCGAAGGACACCAAGAATTGTTACAATGTGTAGCAAGCTGCAATTCGTCTAATGGGCATCTAAATTCGAATGTTGAGTATGCTGACTTGTTCAAAAACACAATTTATCAAGGAAATTTGTCTAATACACAACTAAAATGCGAATTTTAACTTTATAAACTTACAAAACAGATCTAGATGCTCAAATTTCTAGCTTTCTTTTTCATCTTTTCACTGTGTCATCCCGATCAGCTCTATTATATGGTTCTAATATCATTTGAACTTGTGAGGGGTACCTACAACTTATATTAAACACACTTCGATGCCAAAGTTAGGACTGATTCAATGTCAGAAACTTTAATTAAGATAAGTATTAGTATATACTTACAATTCATTGGAATTTACCATACCTAATTCTTTTCTGATTTTATAATGTCTATCTTCTGGAAGGGGCTTTGTCAGAATATCAGCAACTTGATCCTCGGTAGGGATGTATTCTAATCTGATTTCTCCTTTCAAAACATGATCCCTTTTAAAGTGATGCCTAACTTCAATATGCTTTATCCTTGAGTGCATGACAGGATTCTTTGTGATTTAATAGCACTTTGGTTGTCACACTTTATTGGTATTTCTTTCATCTCAACCTCAAGATCTTCAAGTTGCTGCTTCATCAATATAACTTGGGCACAATAGCTACTAGCTGTAACATATTCAGCTTCTACAGTGGATAGAGCCATACTGTTTTGCTTCTTGCTGAACCATGACACCAGTGATCCTCTAAAGAACTGACACATTCCACTTGTGCTTTTTCTATCAGTTTTGGATCAAGCAAAGTCAGTATCAGTGTATCCAATGAGATCTTCACCATTGCCCTTTGGGTACCAAAGTCTCATTTGTGAAGTTCCAATTAAATATCTAAAGATGCGTTTCACAGCAGTCGCATGGATTTCTTTGGGACATGATTGGAACTTTGCACACATACAGACATGAACATGATGTCAGGTCTGCTAGCAGTTAGGTATAGCAGAGATCCAATCATTCTTCTGTATTGGGTTATGTCAAAGGTTTTTCCTCCTTCATCCATGTCAAGCTTAGTTGCAGTAGCCATAGGAGTTTCCACTGGCTTGGCTTTTTCCAAGCCAAACTTTTTCAGTAGCTCTTTCAGATATTTTGATTAGTTGAAGAAGATACCATCATCACATTACTTAATTTGCAATCCAAGGAAGAAGCTAAGCTCACCTTTCATTGACATTTTGAACTCACCTTGCATTAGCTTAGATAAATTCTTGCAAAGAGATTCATTAGTAGCACCAAATATAATATCATCAACATAAATTTGAACAATAAGTAAATCTTTGTTTTCTTTCTTAGTGAACAAAGTAGTATCTACTTTTCCTCTATTGAATCCCTTTTTAGTTAGAAAGTTGCTTAGTCTTTCATACCATACTCTAGGAGCTTGTTTTAAACCGTAAAGAGCTTTCTTTAGTTTATAAACATGATTTGGTTTTGCAGAATCCTCAAAGTCTGGAGGTTGATCTACATAAACTTTTTCCATGATATATCTATTCAAAAAAACACTTTTTACATCCATTTGATATAACATTATGTTTTTCATATATGCATATGCTAACAGGATTCTAATTACTTCTAATCTAGCAACTAGAGCAAATGTTTCTTCAAAATCAATGCCTTTTTCTTGATTATATCCTTTGCCAACCAGTCTTGCTTTATTTCTCATTATTGTTCCAGATTCATCAAGTTTATTTCTAAAGACCTATTTAGTGCCAATGATAGGGTGATTTTTAGGTCTAGGCATTAAATCGCAAACTTGATTTCTTTCATACTGATTTAATTCATCTTGCATGGCCAGAATCCAATATTCATCAGTTAAGGCTTCTTCAGTACACTTAGGTTCAATTTGAGAAATGAAAGCACAGTTGATTATATGGTCTCTTAACTATTTTCTGATTTTAACTTTCTCTTGAACATCCCCAATCACTTGATCAATAGGATGATTCCTTTGATATCTCTACGCTCTCGGAAGTTCTTGAGATATATCTTCATTATTCTCATCCTCATAGTCTTTCTCCTAAATATCTTCCTCTATGTTAATAGATTTAGATATTTTTGGAGATTCGATTTTACCTTCTTTAGAAATATCTAAGTTCTTAAAATTCGAAATAAGATCATCTTCATCAGTAACATGCTTGTAAACTGTTTCATTTTCAATAAACACAACATGCACAGATTCCTCTACAAATTTAGTCTTCTTATTAAAAATTCTATATGCTTTACTCCTACTAGAATAGTTCAGAAATATACCTTCATCACATTTGATGTCAAACTTACCCAGATTCTCCTTTCCATTGTTGTGGATGAAACATTAACAACTGAACACATGCAAATGTGACAGGTTTGACTTCCTTCCTTTGTACAGCTGATAAGGTGTCTTCACCAGAATTGGTCTGATGTAGGCTCTGTTTATGATGTAACTTGCTGTGTTTACTGCATCAGCCCAGAATACTTCAGAGAGTTCTTTTTCATTTAACATTGCTCTTGCCATCTCTCCAATTCTTTGGTTCTTCCTTTCCACCACTCCATTCTGCTGAGGAGTTCTTGGGGCTGAGAAGTTATGATCAATTCCATGTTCATCATAGTACTCCAAAAAGCATGAATTTTCAAACTCTTCTCCATGGTCAGACTTGATAGACACATTAGAAATGTTAGCAAGGCTGACTTCCCAAGAGGGGGGGTGAATTGGGAAGATTGAAATTTTTCTGCACAAAGTGAAATGGGTGAAGATAGCACAGTGTAATGGAAGCAACGTATAAAATAGAGCAAGCTGAAAAGTAAAGATAAGGAGAGGAAGACTCAGTAATTTATCCTGGTTTGGTCTATCCACTTGACTTATGTCCAGTCCCCAAGACAACTCTTGAGATTTTTCACTATACAGTAAGAATTCAATGGGCTTCTTGTTAATGCCACGATACAACGAGTATGCTTTGTTTCTGGAGCTTTCTCAATCTCTCTAAGCACTTCTACAATGTGCTTCCCAATCCCCTTGTAATTTCTCCTCACAAGTAAATCTATCTTTTAGATGAAGAGTAGATTGTTTACAAAGATATAACTCTCTTGAGTAGAGTAGATATGAAGGTTAAAGTACAGATATTGAAGTTGAGAGGTTAAAAGCTTTTGAGAAGAAGATTTGGCAGAAATTCGGTATATACAAGTTTGATTCATTACCCACAACTTCAAATGATGTTGTATTTATAGATTTTGGCCTTAACTATCCGTTAGAGACTAAATCTATCCGTTGGGGAAGTTATCCAACGGTTACTCTGAAAAACTATCCATTTACCAACCGCATTTAATGTTTCTGACACACTGAAATTCGAATTTTGGTTGGTCAACAGACGAATTTCGAAGGAACTGAAGGTTAAAGCTTCCAATGTTACAGCACGAAGTTCGTCTGTTCATGAAGTGAAATTCGAATTTTGAAACTTACAAAATATTTTCACAATGTGACATACAAATTTTCAAGAAGAAAGTTTTTCGGTTAAGAGTGAACAGTGTTTTCAATTTTCTACAGTGCCTTCGAAATTCGAATTTTGGAACCCCAAAATTCGTCTGTCTGTAGAACGTTCAAGGAGGCACAGTAGTTTACTTTCTTTGAAATTTGAATTTTGAAGGAGTGAAGTTCGTCTGTTAGAGAGATTCTTTTCAGACTAAGTTCAACATTCGAAGTTACAAAACTCTGTCATTCATCTGTCAACATTTCATTCCAACAGACTCACAACCTTAGCTCCTGAAATTCAAATTTTAATGTTCAAAGTTCGTCTGACAGAAAGCAGTTTTGAAACTTAAATTATTCTTGATCTCAGATGAACTTTAACATTGTTTCAGACGAATTTCTTCTATTTTCATAAGTTGTGTTTTGTCTGAAATTCGAATTTTGAAGACTCAAACTTTGTCTGTTTCAAAGAAGCCACTGTCAGACTTATATGAAAATTCAAATGTTGGAAAGCCAAAGTTCGTCTGTCAGATAGTATTCTTTGAAACTCAATTTCATCTTGATTTCAGATTATTTCAGATGAATTTCTTTGGTTTTCTCAAACTGCATTTTATCTGAAATTTGAATTTTGAAGATCTGAAGTTCGTCTGTCACTAAAAGGCTTCTTTCAGACTTAGATGAAAATTTGAATTTTGGAGAAGAAAATTTGTCTGACAGAGAGACATCTCTTCAAACTTGTTCAGTTTTAGCCCGAAATTCGAATTTCCTAATGCAAAGTTCGAATTTCCAACATGCCAGTTCAGTTTAAATTTTCAAACTTCGTCTGTTTATGGGTATCTTTCAAATAAGTCAAGATTTAACATAAAATCAAGGTTCAAAAACATCTTTTTCTCAAATCAAAAGCTTTTACCCATTCATAACTAAAGCTAAAGATCCTACAGTAGATCTAGCAGCAATTACTTAGAAATCCTTCACTTGAAACACTTTGAGCTCCTTTGATATCTTCAATCCAAGCTCTTGCATGCTGGTTTGGAATCATCAAAACTCTTGATTCAACATTCTCCCCTTTTTTGATGATGACAAAACAACTTACAAACTGGATTAGTACTTGGGTTTGCTTTTACAAGCTCCCCCTCAACATATGCATTATATTTCAAAAGATATCATATACAACAGATCAAGTAAAGATATTCAAAGAGTAATATGCACAAATCATTGCAACCGAGAAATTCATTCATTTCAATACTTAAGCTTTACAGAGATAAAATTAATCAAAGTTCTTAATACAAAATACAAAATGCAAACATTTAAAATAGAAACAGAAACACAAGGCACTACAAGAGGACTCAAGTCTAAGATTTAAACAAGTCTTCAATCATTTCTTCTTGGGCTTGGTCTTCTTGCTGTACGTCTTCCCTTTCCCAGATTGCTCAGCAGCAGCAGACTTTCCAGTCTACTCAGTCTTCTCCCCCTTTTTTGCATCATCAGGAAGGCCAACAAAATCAGCAGGCGGAGGGATCTGAGAGACAGGAATAGCTCAAAGTGGCACAGGAGCAAAAGGAATCTCTAACTGGATTGGTGCAGGAGGCTCCGCAGGCTCAGGACTTGCTTTTTCATCATCAGAGATGTCAAGCAGCTCTTGCATTTCCTGCCTGGAAAGAGCTAACTGAGCTCTCTGTTCCTCTGAGCGCCCATAAGCAGCAAGAGAGGGAGGAGCTGGTTCAGTAGGAGGAAACATTTCTTCAAGCCTTCTCCTTTGAGCTTGCAGTAGAGCATTGTGAGCAATAGCTTCAAAATCAACAACAGGCATAATGCTCCTTTCCTCATTGAGGGCAGTCTGCAGAAATGGTGAAGCAGAGATGGCTGCTACTAGCTGCTCAACTTGCTCAGTCTCTTGAGTAGACATGATAGAATCCTGAGCTTCTGCTTCAGTAGGCTCATGAGGGCTTGATTCCTGAAGACCCTCTTCCTCTATGCCATAGTCCAAAGGAGGACCAGGACTTGCCTCATTACTAGAGGCCTTTGGAGTGCTTTCTGCTCCAGTTGGTTCAGTTTCCTGTGCTTCAACACCAGGAACAGGAGATGCTATCTCAAAGGGACTAGGTGGCTCAGGACTGGGAGACAGAGTAGGCTCAGGGACACCAAGTTGAGGTGGAACTGATGTGGCAGGGATTGCACTTCTGATCTCTTCATAAGCATCAGCCACCACCTTTATGTTCACAGTCAACTGATGGATCTGATCTTGCAGATGAGTAAATTTGGCATTATGCTCATCCCGGATACTGAGAATGAGTGTAGACAAACTGTCATACAACTCAGTGATCTTGGTTGGCTTGGCCCCGTGAGGAGGGAGTGGAAGGAATATGAATGGGCTTGGATGGAGATGGGATTAGCTGAAAAGACTGAGGTACAGGTCTGCTAGGAGCCTCAGAGGTGCCTTCTTGCTGTAGGGAGGCATCAGCAACAAAGAACAAATCTTCAGATTTTTCGGCTCCCTTTCCAACCCATCTTCCTTCATCTCTTTCAATGCCCATCCTCTGCAGTTCCTCTTCTTTGAATGCCTCTGTGAGTTTTCCTTTCCCCTTTTCAATGTGTTGAATCCTAGCATACTGCAGGATTCTTGAAATAATTGCTGCATAGGGGAGTGTGGAATCCTTCCTCTGATCTCTTGCCTTGATCACGTGTTGGAGAATGATGTGTCCCATATTAATTAGTGTCCCACGCATGATTGCAGCCATGACATGTGCCTTTGCCCTGGTTATCAGATTGAAGCTACCTCCTTTGTTGAATATGATCCTGGACACTATGTAGTGCAGGATCCTCACTTGAACACTGAGGTCTGTAGGCTTTAATACGTTTATGGATGGCCAATTGTCCCTTCTTCTGAACAATGTCCTCAGAATAGTGCTCTCCTTGTAGTTCAGAAAGGGCCCACCTTCTTCATCAGCAGTATCTGCCTCATCCATGTACCCAGAGGCAGTGATGTCAATTTTGAGCCAATCTTGTCATGGAATTTCCAGCACCTCGTTGAATGTTTCATCAGCAAGCCTAATGGTCCTTGATCTCAAGTTGACCTCCCATTTCATCTTCTTGTTATTGTATTGAAGAGAGGCATACCATGTCTTTACTACTTCATCGTCATACCTCTCCACAATTTCAAACAGATTCTTATATCTTAACAACCATATTCTAGCATCAAAGTTGTTAGATATAAAAAATTCTTCCATGTTCACACAGTGAGGCTTGATTACCTTTTTGCTGGAAAACTTGGTTGAATATGCTTGTTGAATCTGAGGAGTGCTCCAGAGTGACAGTGTAGTTAGTTGGTACTCTCCAGATTCTGTACTGAAGGAAGCGGAGGAAGCAACAATAGCATCAGTAGGAACAGGGACCGAAGGTTCTGCAGTTTTCTGTGAGGAGGGTCCAGCTTTCTGTGAATCTGCTTTGGATGTTGATTTTTGGCGTTTGGAAAGTGTTGCCTTACTGGGTTCGGCTTTTCTCTTAGATTTTTTTCCTTCCTTGGTAGCATATTGAGATTTCACTGCCCTCTTTGGCTTAGCTCCAGCTTTCCCTGCACCAGGATTCTTGACTCTCGCCATTTTTCGGATGAATGTTGTTGAATGTGGCTTAGAATTGGTTTATAGGATGCGAAAGGAAGTTTAATCGGTGGGAAAACATGGTTTTTGGGTAGGATTTAAGAGAATTGATAAGAGGATCAGAATAGACTCGGAGAAGTTAAGAATAGGGTTGCGTCTGTTCTTTGGAAAACCGTCGGGTTTAACGTAAGTAACAGTCTGACAGATGAATTTGAAAGGTCAAAATTCGAACTTCGGGCAGTTACAAGTAAAACCGTTTAGCAAAGCTTACTGACAGATGAATTTTCGTCTGAAAGTTCGTCTGACAGAGGCTTGGATAAAATACAATAAGATCAAAAGACGAACTTTGCTTCAACAAAGTTCGAATTTTCAAAGGCAAATACCAAGCAGCCAACAAACCATCAAGCAACAGACGAATTAAGCATACAAAACTTTATCTTTCAAAGATTCAACATTGAGGAGCATGTTTTAACAGACGAATTTTGAGTCAGAAATTCGAATTTCTTAATTTTGTGAAAGTTGTCCAACATTCGTAATTTAAGAAGTGATAATTCGTATAACAGTGATAGATAACCATAACTTTGAAATTTTTGTTTTTGAAAATTCGAACTTCCAAGATTTAACAGACGAATTTCGAGGTATCACGGAGAACTGTTCCAAAGCGTAACAGGTCGAAGTTCATCTGTTGGTCAACTAAAATTCCAATGTTGACCACGTTGACCAGTTTAAAAACACAGTTTGTGAAGCAAAATACGTCTAACACACATTTAAAATACGAATATCATCTTTAAAAACTTACAGAATGGATCCAGAACTTAGGATTTTCATCATTTACTGCATTTTCTGGTTGTTCCATTTTGTTGTGCTCCAATCTTCAAGTTTATTGTTATTGAATCTTGTAAGGAGCACCTGCAACTTAAATTAAATATACTCCGATGCTAAAGTTAGAATTAACCTTTGAAAACAAGATTGCACGAGAATAACTTACAGTTCATTGTGATTTACCATACCTAATTCTCTCCTGATTTTGCAATGCCTGTCTTCTGATAGAGGCTTTGTGAGTATATCAGCAACTTGATCCTCTGTTGGGATGTACTCCAGCTTAACTTCTCCTTTCAAAACGTGATCCCTTATGAAGTGGTGTCTAACTTCAATATGTTTCGTCCTTGAATGCATGACAGGATTCTTGGTGATATTTATGGCACTTTGGTTGTCACACATGATTGGTATCTCTTTTATTTTAACCTCAAGATCTTCAAGCTGCTGCTTCATCCAGATGACTTGGGCATAACAGCTTCCAGCTGCAACATACTCAACTTCTGCAGTGGATAGGGCCACACTGTTTTGCTTTTTGCTGAACCATGAAACCAGGGATCCTCCAAGAAACTGACAAGTTCCACTTGTGCTTTTTCTGTCAGTTTTGGATCTGCAAAATCAGCATCAGTGTATCCTTTGAGATCTTCTCCATTGCCCTTTGGATACCAACTACTCATCTGTGATGTTCCAATAAGATATCTGAAGATTCTCTTCACAGCAGTAGCATGGGTTTCTTTGGGGCATGATTGGAACCTTGCACACATACAGACACTGAACATAATGTCAGGTTTGCTGGCAGTTAAGTACAGCAGGGATCCAATCATTCTTCTGTACTGAGTAATGTCAAACATCTTCCCATTCTTATCCATGTCCAGTTTAGTTGTAGTAGCCATAGGTGTTCCCATTGGCTTGGCATTCTCCATTCCAAACTTCTTTAGCAGCTCCTTTAGATACTTGGATTGACTGAGAAAGATATCATCATCAAGCTGTCTGATTTTTAGTCCAAGGAAGAAGTTGAGTTGACCCATCATGGACATCTCAAATTCTCCCTGCATTAACTCAGAGAATTTCTTGCAAAGAGCTTCATTAGTAGCACCGAAAATAATATCATCAACATAGATTTGAACAATTAGTAAATCTTTATTTTCTTTCTTAGTGAATAAAGTTGTGTCAACTTTGCCTCTATTAAACCCCTTTTCAGTTAGAAAATTGCTCAGTCTCTCATACCATGCTCTAAGGCCTTGTTTTAAACCATAAAGAGCTTTCTTCAGTTTATAAACATGGTTTGGTTTTGTAGAATCCTCAAAACCTGGAGGTTGATTTACATAAACCTCTTCCATGATATATCCATTTAGAAAGGCACTCTTTACATCCATTTGATACAGTAAAATATTTTTCATGCATGCATATGCTAGCAGTATTCTTATAGCTTCTAATCTAGCTACTGGTGCAAAGGTTTCTTCAAAATCAATACCTTCTTCCTGATTATACCCTTTAGCAACCAATCTAGCTTTATTTCTGATTATTGTTCCAGATTCATCAAGTTTATTTCTGAAAACCCATTTGGTACCAATGACAGGATGGTTTTTGGGTCTAGGCACTAAATCCCAAACTTGATTCCTTTCAAACTGATTTAGTTCATCTTGCATAGCTAAAATCCAGTAATCATCAGTTAAGGCTTCTTTAGCACATTTGGGTTCCATTTTTGAAATGAAAGCACAGTTTAGCATTTTGTCCCTTAACTGTTTTTTGGTTTTGACTGTCTCTTGAACATCCCCTATCACTTGATCAATAGGATGATTCCTTTGATATCTCCAAGCTCTAGGGAGTTATTGAGATGTTTCTTCATTATTCTCTTCGTCAAACTCTTTCTCCTGGATATCTTCCTCTATGTTAACAGATTCAGATATCTTTGGAGGTTCAGTTTTACTTTTATTAGAAATGCCCAGTTTTGCAAAATTGAAAGCAAGATCATCCTCATTGGTAACATGTTTTGAAACAGTTTCATTTTCAATGAAAACTACATGCACAGATTCTTCTACCACATCTGATCTTTTATTATAAACTCTATATGCCTTACTCCTACTAGAATAGCCCAGAAATATACCTTCATCAGATTTGGCATCAAACTTACCCAGATTTTCTTTCCCATTGTTGTGAATGAAGCATTTGCATCCGAACACATGGAGATGAGACATATTTGGCTTTCTTCCCTTGTACAGCTCGTATGGAGTCTTCCCAAGGATTGGTCTGATGTAGGCTCTGTTTATGATATAGCTTGTTGTATTTACTGCATCAGTTCAAAACACTTGAGAGAGTTCCTTCTCATTCAGCATAGCTCTGACCATCTCTCCAATAGTTCTGTTCTTCCTTTCTACTACCCCATTCTGTTGAGGGGTCCTCGGAGCTGAGAAGTTATGGTTAATCCCATGCTCATTGCAGTACTCCAGGAAGTATGCATTTTCAAACTCTCCTCCATGATCTGACCTGATAGACATAATAGAAATACCTTTCTCATTTTACACTTTCTTAGCTAAGGTTACAAATGCATCAAAGGTATCACTTTTAGAGGAGAGAAATAATGTCCAAGTGAATCTAGAGTAATCATCTACAATTACAATCACATACAGATTACCACCGAGACTTTTCACCCTACATGGTCCAATTAAGTCCATATGCAGCAATTCAAGTGGTTTAGTCGTGGTAATTACATTTTTAGATTTAAAAGATAATTTAGTTTGTTTCCCTCTTATGCATGCATCACATTCTTTGTCCTTTTCAAAAGATATTTTTGGCAGGCCAGTTACTAGTTCATTTTTAACCAGTTTAGACAATTGATTCATGTTAACATGAGCTAATCTCCTATGCCATAACCAACTATCATTATCCTGACTAATTAAACATACAGAATCCAAGGGAGGAAGTTCATCAAGATCAATAGTATAACAGTTACCATCCCTTTGAGCTTTGAGGATTACTTTGTGATCACTTTTTCTGATAACCAGGCAAAACTGAGTCAAATAACACCCAATTTCCTTTATCATAGGTCTAACTCACGCTCAGCAAATTGTGGTTGAGGCCAATCACAAACAGCACCTCTTCAATGGATGTTTCCAGATTTTTGCCCACAATGCCAATACCAACAACTTTGCCATATTGATCACCTCCAAAGGTCACCTTTCCTCCTTTCTTGTCTCTAAGGGTGATGAACTTCTCCTTATCACCAGTCATGTGACTTGAGCAGGCACTGTCCATATACCATTTGTTGCTCTTCTTAGCTTTGAGACAGACCTGCAAAACAATATTTATGTTTTCCTTTTAGGTACCCAAATTTGCTTTGTATCTAGAGAAAATGCCACTGACAGAAAAGGGCCAAGCAAATTTGGGTACCTAAAATGAAACTCTGAACTTTGTTTTGCAGATTTGTCCTAAAGCAAGAAAGAGCAACAAATGGTATATGGACAGTGCCTGCTTAAGTCACATGACTGATGACAAGGAAAAATCTATCACCCTGAGAGACAAAAAGGGAGGAAAGGTAACCTTTGGAGGTGATCAATATGGGAAAATAGTTTGAATTGGAATTGTGGGCAAGAATCCAGAGACATCTATTGAAGAGGTACTTTTTGTAATTGGTCTCAATCATAATCTGCTAAGTGTGAGTCAGACATGTGACAAAGGTAACTGGGTATTGTTTGACTCAAAATTTTGCCTGGTCATCTGAAAAAGTGATCACAAAGTAATCCTCAAGGCTCAAAGGGATGGTAACTACTATACTATTGATCTTGATGAATTTCCTTCCTTAGATTCTGTTTGTTTGATTAGTTAGAATAATGATAGTTGGTTGTGGCATAGAAGATTAGCACATGTGAACATGAACCAATTGTCAAAGTTGGTTAAGAATAAGTTAGTCACTAACTTACCAAAAATCTCTTTTGAAACGGACAAAAAATGTGATAGATGCCTTAAAGGAAAACAAACTAAATCATTGTTTAAATCTAAAAATGTAGTAATCACATATAGACCACTGCAACTATTGCATATGGATCTGATTGGTCCATCTAGAGTAAAAAGCATTAGTGGAAATTTGTATATTCTTGTGATTGTGGATGATTACTCTAGATTTACCTGGACCTTGTTTCTTTCTTCCAAAAATGAAACATTCGATGCATTTGTAACCTTAGCTAAGAAAGTGCAAAATGAGAAGGGTATTTTTATCGTGTCTATCAGGTTTGACCATGGAGAAGAGTTTGAAAATTCATACTTTCTGGAGTACTGTGATAAATATGGAATCGATCACAACTTCTCAACTCCAAGAACCCCTTAGCAGAATTGAGTGGTGGAAAGAAAGAACAGAACAATTAGAGAAATGGCAAGAGCAATGCTGAATGAAAAGGAACTCTCTTAAGTATTCTGGGCTGATGCAGTAAACATAGCAAGTTACATTATTAACAGAGCCTACATCAGACCAATTCTGGGGAAGACTCCTTATGAGCTATATAAAGGAAGGAAGCCAAACCTTTGACATCTGCATGTGTTCGATTGTAAATGTTTCATCCACAACAATGGAAAGAAGAATTTGGGTAAGTTTGATGCCAAATCTGATGAAGGTATATTTCTGTACTATTCTAGTAGGAGTAAAGCATATAGGGTCTTCAATAAGAAAACTAAATCTGTAGAGGAATCTGTGCATGTTGTGTTTATTGAAAATGAAATAGTTTCCAAGCATATCGTTGATAAGGATGATCTTATTTCGAATTTTAAGAACTTAGATATCTCTGAAGAAGGTAAAACTGAACCTCCAAAAATATCTGAATCTATTAACATAAAGGAAGATATTCAGGAGAAAGACTTTGAGGTTGAAAATAATGAAGATGTATCTCAAGAATTTCCCAGAGCTTGGAGATATCAAAGTAATCACCCTGTGATCAAGTGATTGAGAATGTTCAAGAGAAAGTTAAAACTAGGAAACAGCTAAGGGATCAGATGATCAACTGTGCCTTCATTTCTTAATTTGAACCTAAGTGTGCTGAAGAAGCCTTAACTGATGAATACTAGATTCTAGCCATGCAAGATGAATTAAATTAGTTTGAAAGAAATCAAGTTTGAGATTTAGTGTCTAGACCTAGAGATCACCCTATCATTGGCACTAAATGGGTCTTTAGAAATAAACTTGATGAATCTGGTACAATTATTAGAAATAAAGCAACACTAGTTGCCAAAGGATATAATCAAGAAGAAGGTGTTGATTTTGAGGAGACCTTTGCTCTAGTTGTAAGATTAGAAGCAATTAGAATCTTGTTGGCATATGCATGCATGAAAAACATAATGTTATATCAAATGGATGTGAAAAGTGCTTTCCTGAATGAAAATATGATGAAAGAAGTTTATTTAAACCAACCTCCAGGCTTTGAGGACTCTGCAAAACCAAACCATATTTATAAACTAAAGAAAGCTCTTTACGGTTTAAAACAAGCTCCTAGAGCATGGTATGAAATGTTAAGCAACTTTCTAACTAAAAAGGGATTCAGTAGGGGGAAAGTAGTTACTACTTTGTTCACCAAGAAAGAAAACAAAGATTTACTTATTGTTCAAATTTATGTTGATGATATTATATTTGGTGCTACTAATGAATCTCTTTGCAAGAATTTCTTTAAGCTAATGTAGGGTGAGTTCGAAATGTCAATGATAGGTGAGCTTAACTTCTTCCTTGGACTACAAATTAAGCAATGCGTTGATGGTACCTTCCTCAACCAATCAAAATATCTGAAAGAGCTACTGAAAAAGTTTGGCATGGAAAAGGCCAAGTCAATGGGAACTCCTATGGCTACTATAACTAAGCTTGATATGGATGAAGGAAGAAAAACCTTTGACATAACCCAATACAAAAGAATGATTGGATCTCTGCTATACCTAATAGCTAGCGGACTTGACATCATGTTCAATGTCTGTATGTGTGCAAGATTTCAATCATGTCCCAAAGAAACCCATGCAATTGCTGTAAAATGCATCTTCAGATATTTAATTGGAACATCATAAATGGGACTTTGGTACCCAAAGTGCAATGGAGAAGATCTCATTGGATACATTGATGCTGACTTTGCTGGATCCAAAACTGACAGAAAAAGCACAAGTGGAACATGTCAGTTCCTTGGAGGATCCTTGGTGTCATGGTTCAGCAAGAAGCAAAACAATGTGGCTCTATCCACTGCAGAAGATGAATATGTTGCAGCTGGTAGCTGTTGTGCCCAAGTTATTTGGATGAAGTAGCAGCTTGAAGATTTTGAGATTGAGATGAAGGAAATACCAATAATGTGTGATAGCCAAAGTGCTATTAACATCACAAAGAATCTTGTCATGCATTCAAGGACAAAGCATATTGAAGTTAGTCATCACTTTATAAGGGATCATGTTTTGAAAGGAGAAATCAGATTAGAATACATCCTTACCGAGGATCAAGTTACTGACATTCTGACAAAGCCCCTTCTAAAGGATAGACATTGCAAAATCAGAAGAGAATTGGGTATGGTAAATCCTAATGAACTGTAAGTATCTCCTCATAACTATCTTAATAAAAAGTTTCTGACATTGAATTAATCCTAGCTTTAGCATCGGAGTGTGTTTAATATAAGTTGCAGGTGCTCCTCACAAATTCAAATGATAACAAAACCATATAATGGAGCTGATCTGGATGACACAATCAAAAGATGAACAAGAAAGTCAGAAATTTGAGTATCTGGATCTGTTCTGTAGGTTTAGAAAGTTGAAATTCGCATTTTAGATGCTTGTTAGATGAATTTCCTTGATTAAACTGTGTTTCTGTAAAGTTAGCATGCTTAACATTCAAATTTGGATGCTCATTAGATGAATTTCAGTTGACTGCATATTGTAAGAGTACTCTTCTGTCCTTCAAAATTCATCTATTGAACACTAGAAATTCAAATTTCCAAAAATGAAATGCAAATATAGTCTCTGTTTAACATGACTGTTGTACGAATCTCCATTTCTCAAAATACACATGTTGAAAATTCTTTACAAAATGTTAAAATTTGAATTTTTAAATCAAAATTCATCTGTTGTAACATGTTCACTTTATTGGTTCTCTGAAAGACAAATTTTCATAAGTAAAGTTCATTTGTTGCTTATGTTGTTCATTATTACTTATGCCTGATTCTTACAAAATTCAAACTTTGTTGAAGTAAAGTTCGTCTGTTCATGTATTGGTCTCAGAACCAAGTCTTTGTCAGATGAATCTCCAGTTGAACATTTGTCTGTCAATAAGCCTTGCTGAATGAATTAACGTGTGACTGCTAGAAGTTCAAATTTTGACCTCTCAAATTTCATCTGTTCAGTGGTTACTTACGTTAAAACCAAAGGTCGTCCTCTAAATAGACGCAACCCTATTTGTCTCTCTCTCAAGTCTGTTCAAATTCTCTCCTTAATTCCCATTAACTCCATTCATGAACCTTCCTTTCTCACTGATTAAACTTCTTTTCGCACCTTATAAACCCACTCTTTGCATCTTTCTGAATCATCCTTCACCAAGAATGGCTAGAGTAAAAAATCTAAAAGTTAGAAAAGAAGAGTCATGGCTAAAGAGATCTGTAAAATCTCAATATGCCTCAAAGGAGAGTGAAACATAGAAAAGAAAAGGTGAATCCAGTAAAGCTACTCCCTCCAAAAGGAAGAAAACTACTCCAAAGGCAGACTCGAAGAAATCTACATCCTCTCCTTCGAAGAAAGCACAGCTTACTGTTCCTGCTACTCCTATCACTGCTGCACCTTCTTCCTCCTCCAGCACCGAATCTGGAGAATATCAACTGACCTCACTACCACTATGGAGCAATGATCATATTCTTGGAGAATACACTTCCAAATTCGTCAGCAAGAAGGTAATCAAGCCTCACTGCGTAAATTTGGAAGAATTCCTAGTTTCTAACAATTTTGATGCTGGGCTATGGATGATAAGATACAAAAATCTGTTAGAAATACTAGAAAGATATGATGATGAGGTAGTAAAAACCTGGTATGTCTCTCTAAAATTTAATAGCAAGAAGAAGAAGTAGGAGGTGAATCTGAGGTCAAAGACCATCAGTTTAACAGATGAAACCTTTAATGAGGTTTTGGAAATTCCAAGGTAAGACGGTTTGAAGATTGACATTACAGCCTTAAAGTATATTGATGAGGCTGAAACCACTGATGAAAAAGGAGGACCTTTTCTGAACTACAAGGAAAGCACAATCTTGAATACTCTGTTTAGAAGAAAAGAGAACATGCCACCTTTAAGCTTGCTAAAGCCTGTTGACCTCAGTGCTCAAGTCAGAATCCTGCACTATATTATGTCTAGGATTATCTGCAACAAAAGAGGCAGTTTCAATCTGATCACAAGGGTTGAAGCACATGTGATGGCAGCTATTATGCGTGGGAAGCTCATCAACATGGGACATATCATCCTCCAACACATGATCAAGGAAAGAGATCAGAGGAAAGATTCCACCCTTCCCTATGTAGCAATCATCTCTAGGATACTTCAGTATGCCCGAATCTAACATCTTGAGAAAGGAAAAGGGAAGCCTACTGAAATCTTCAAAGAAGAAGAACTGCAAAGGATGAGAATAGAGAAGAAAGATGAAAGATGGATTGGAAAGGGAGCTGGAAAGACTGAAAACCTTTTCTTTGATGAGGAAGCCTCCCAACAGCAAGAAGGAATATCTGAGGCTGCTGCAAAATCCATACCTCACACTTCTCAGCCTGTCCCATCTCCATCTCAGCTCACTCAAGCTCAAGTACCATCAACTCTATCTACTAGAGCAAAGCTAATAAAGATCACTGAGTTATATGGCAATCTGTCTGCACTCATGCTTAGCATTAGAGATGAGCAAAATGCCAAGTTTGCTCATTTACAAGACCAGATACATCAGTTGGCAAAGAATATGAAAGTGATTACTAATGCATATGAAGACATAAGGAGTGCCATTCCCTCCACATTAGCTCCACCTCACCCAGGATTTTCTGAGCCTGTCATGTCTCCAACACCTGAGCCTCCAAGTCCTTTCGTGTTAGCCTCCCCTGAACCTGATGATGTAGTGCATGATACTAGAGCTGTTAGCACATTAACAACACCACAGGTCTCCAGTGATGAGGCAAGTCCTGGTCCTCCCTTGAATTATGGAATGGAGGAAGAGGCACCTTTGGAACTAAGCTCCCATGAGTCCATTCCTGAAGTTGCTCAGGATTCAATTCTCTCATCCCAGGAATCTGAGCAAGTTGAGAAATTGGTGGCAGCCATCACCACTTCACCATTCATGCAAGTTGCCCTGAATAAAGAGAGAAACATTGTGCCTTATGTTGATCTAGAGGCTATTGCTCATAATGCTCTCTTACAAGCTCAAAGATTAAGGCTTGAAGAAATGTTTCGTTCTCTTGCTCCCTCACTTATTTCCACTTTTGGTCTCTCGGAGGCATGAAGAGCTTAATTGGCCGTCACTAGACAAGAAGTGTAAGAACTTCTTGAACTCTTTGATGATGAGGATTCTAATTCTGAAGCTTCTAAGTCATTGCCAAGGCTTAATCCTGATATGCCATTTGTTTTTGTGTCTCTTTAAGCAATTCCAGTATCTCAAATCCCTCCTCCTGCTGACTTTGTTCACCTTCCTGATGATGCCAAAAAGGGGGAGAAGTCTGAGCAAACTGGAAAGACTATAGCAGAGCCTTCTGGCAAAACCTACAGCAAGAAGTCCAAGTCCAAGAAGAAGTGATTAGAACTTAGGATTGCTTGGTCCTTCTTGTTGTATTGTTTTGTGAATGTTATAATTCTTTGTTTTGAACTCTATTCTGAATTTTATGATTGCCATGTTTTGCCCTTGTAATAAAAACTTAAATGAATGAATGATCTTCTTTGGTTGATCTGCTGTGCATGATATCTTTCTTCTGAATTATAATGTATATGTTGAAGGGGAGCTTCTTAAACCAAACCCAAGTACTAATACAGTTTGTAAGTTGTTTTGTCATCATCACAAAGGGGGAGAATGTTGAATCAAGTGTTTTGATGATTCCAAACCAACCTTCTAGAGCTTAGAAAGAAGATATCAAAGGTGCATGGAAAATCTCAAATGGAGAAATCCAAGTAAATTCAGCAAAAGTTTAGATATAGGATCTCTTACTATGTTTTATCTGAGTAAAAGACTTTGAATTGGCAAAAGAATGCTTTTAGAAATTTGATTCCATGTTAATTCATGGAATACTTGAAAAATACCCACTAATAGACGAACTTTAAAGTGCTAAAGCTGAACTATTGCTTTGAAAATTCAAATTTTGGCTTTTGAAATTCGAATTTCAAATTAAAAATAAGTTACTCCAAAAAGAGATTCCTCTAACAGACGAACTTTGAATGCAAAAATTCGAACTTTGACATGAGTCTGATGAGAGCTTTCTCTGACAGACGAACTTTGAGTTTTGAAAGTTCAAATTTCTGGTAAACTATAATTCATAAAAATTGAAAATTCGTTTGAGGATATTTCAAAGATCATCTGAATGTGAAGATTAAAAAGAATCTAAAATTAGCTCACTGACAGACGAATTTTGATTTTGAGAATTCGAACTTTAGAAACAAAGCTTGCAAGTTTGTTATGATAATCTGTTGACATACGAATGTAGGTATTCAGAAATTCAAACTTTGAACTAAGTCTGATAGGAGGTCTCTCTGACAAATGAACTTTGAATCTTGAAAGTTCAAATTTCAAAAAGATGAACTATTGTGCCTTATTAAGCTGGCCACTGACAGACGAATTTTGGACACCAAAATTTGAACTTCGAAGGCACTGTGGCAATAAGGGACAACTGTTTACACCTATCAGAAGAACTTTAACTTGAAAATTCATATATTCCAACATAGAAATATTTTTCAAAGATGAAAATTCGAACTTTGCTTCATAAAGAGACAAACTTTGAAGTTCAACGTTAAAGTCTTTAACTTTCGGTATTTGTGAAATTCATCTGTTGACGAACCAAAATTGAAACTTTGAGTGTTAGAAGTATTAAATGTGATTGGTGAATGGATAGTTTTTCAGAGTAATTATTGGGTAATGTCTCTAACTGATAGATCTTGTCTCTAATGGATAGTTAAGACCTAAATCTATAAATAGAACTTCATTTGAAGCTGTGGGTAATGATTTTGTATTGTATATACTGAAACTCTATCAAATTCTCAACTCAAAGTCTTTTACTCTCATACTTCATTCTTCTGCACTTCAACTTTCATGTACACTCTAAATTAGAGAGTTCATTCCGTGTAATTAGTCTTATCTTCATCTGGAAGAAAGATTTTCTTGTGCGGGATTATCACAAGGGATTTGGAAAGCACTTAGCTAGATTACAAAGAGAGAGGTTGTAAGCACTAAGAACAGAGCACCAAAGCTGTACTGAGGCAATTGCAAGAAGCTCACTGAATTCTTGCAAGATAATGGATAATCTCAAGTAGTTGCTTGGGGACTGGATGTAGGTCAAGATAAAGAGACAGAACCAGGATATACATCTGTGTCTTCCCTTCTCTTTTACTGATGTTACCTTACTGTATCTTTATACTCTATTTTATTATCATTCTTGCCTTCATCACTCTTCTGACTTTTGCAGAAAATTTTAAGTTTCCCAATTCACCCCCATCTTGGGAAGCCAGCATATCTAACAAATTCATGAGCTCATGCTCATTTTACTGTCATGGCTTCAAGTTCTAGTTAGTTAAGATTATTCTTTTATTAGTGAATCTAGGTCAATACCTAATTATTGAAGCACATGATAGAAGTGAAGTAATAATGATAGACGTATTAGCTGTAAATAATGATACATGTATATCATCATGAATTTACTATATAATACTGAAATTTATATGATCAATTAATGTTCTGTTACTGAAATTTTAGTTGCAGGCATAGCAAGGGAGAACATATGTTTCAAGAGGAAGATGGAAACAAGTATGAGTAGGGTCTTGTCTTGTTCTTTTGGATGATCCACAAGTGCTTCAATTAATGCTTGTGCTGTGTGTAAGACATTCCTAACACTGCCATTAGTAATGGGTTATAGCTCTGTAGAAATCCGTAGTTTTAAATCTATATATAACTTTAGTTGTCTAGTTTTGATAATCAATATTCTCTCATCATGAAGGTATGCTTGTTGTTGCTAAAGGATGCAGTAAAAAGCTGTTAGATAAGCTGGCTTCCTAAGAGGGGGGTGAATTGGAAAAATTAAAATTTTTTTTGCAAAACGTCAAGAAAGTGAAGAAAGCAAATGGTGATGGTAAAATAGAGTATAAATAAATAAACAGTAAAAGTAGTAGTAGGGAAGAGAAGACTCAGATATTTATCTTGGTTTGTCTCTCAACTTGACCTACGTCCAATCCCCAAGTCACCACTTGAGATTTTCCACTATCCTGCAAGAATTCAGTAGGCTTCTTGAGAATGTCACAGTATAGCGTTGATGCTCTGTTTCTAGAGCTCACACTTTTTCTCTTTGCACTCTCACTAAGTGCTTCCCCAATCCCTTGTGATATCCCCTCACAAGAAAATCTTTCTTTCAGATGAAGATAAGATTGTTTACAATGAATAAACTCTCTTAATCAGAGTGTATATGAAAGTTAGAGTACAAATATTGAAGTATGTGAGAGTAAGAGACTTTGAGTAGATGATTTGGCAGAGTTTCTGTATATACAAAGTTAAAATCGTTACACACAACTTCAAATGATGTTCTATTTATAGATTTTATTTTCAACTATATGTTAGAAACAAAATCTATTCGTTGGAGAAGTTGCCCAACGGTTACTCTGAAAAATTATACGTTTACCAACCGCATTTAATGCTTCTGACACTCAAAGTTCAAATTTTGGTTGGCCAACAGACGAATTTCACAGAGACTGAAGGCTAAAGACTTCAACATTGAATATTCGAAGTTCGTCTGTCATGAATCAAAGTTCAAATTTTGATCTTTGGAAAAAGTTTCTACGTTGGAACATATGAATTTTCAAGTAAAAAGTTCTTCTTAAATGAGTGAACAGTAGTTCCATTTTGCTACAGTACCTTCGAAATTGAAATTTTGAAACCCGAAATTCATCTGTTAGTAGCTGGTTTAATAAGGCATAATAGTTCATCTTATTTGAAATTCGAATTTTCAAAGGGCAAAGTTCATTTGTCAGAGAGACCTCTTTTCAGACTTACTTCAAAATTCGAATTTATGAATACTGTCATTCGTATGTCAACATATCATTATAACAGACTCACAAGCTTTATTTCTGAAATTTGAATTTTCATGTTCAAAGTTCATCTGTCAGTGAGCAATTTTGAAGCCCTATCTAAACTTGGTTTCAGATGAACTTTGACATATTCTCAGATGAATTTTTCAATTTTCATAAGTCGGATTTTATCTGAAATTCAAATTTTCAAAAGCCAAAGTTTGTCTGTCAGAGAAGCTCTTATCAGACACGTATCAAAATTCAAATTTTTCAAGTCAAAATTTGTCTGTCAGAGAAGCCTCTTTTCATACTTGTTCAATTTCAATACGAAATTCGAATTTCCAAAGCTAAAGTTTGAATTTTCAAAACAGCAAATCAGTATAAACCTTTCAAACTTCATCTGTTGGTGGGTGTTTTTCAAATATTCCATGAATTACAATGGAATCAAGGTTTTAAAACATCTTTTCACCAATTCAAAGTCCTTTACTCAAATTAAAATATTACTAAACATTCTACATCTATTCTTGCACTGATTTTTCTAGAATTCCTTCACTTGAAACCTTTTGTGCACCTTTGATATCTTTATTCCAAGCTCTTGAAGGTTGATTTGGAATCATCAAAACACTTGATTCAACATTCTCCCCTTTTTTGATGATGACAAAATAACTTACAAACTGGATTAGTACTTGAGTTTGCCTTAATAAGCTCCTAATCAACATATGTATTATAATCCAAAAGATATCATGTATAGTAGATCAAGTAAAGAGATTTATTAACTCATTCAAAGTCCAACAACAACAGTTCATTGCAACCAAGGAATTCTTTCATTTCATCTAATGTCACTTTACAAGAAACAACAATGCAAATCATTACAGAATACAGAAACACAATACAAAAATAACAGAAACATAATATAACACTACCAGAGGACTCAAGCATAAGTTCTAATCATTTTTTCTTTGACTTGGTCTTCTTGTTGTAAGTTTTTCCAGAAGGCTCTATAGCAAACTTTCCAGTTTGCTCACTTTTCTCCCCTTTTTTGGCATCATCGGGAAGGTAAACAAAATCAGCAAGAGGAGGGATCTGAGACACTGGAATAGCTTGAAGGGGCACAGGGACAAATGACATTTTTGGATTGAGCTTTGGCAAGGATCCAGAAACTTCAAAACTTGTGTCCTTATCTTCATTATTAGAAATCTCAAGAAGTTCAGAAATTTCTTGCGTTATAACTGCCAATTGTGCTCTTCTTTCCTTTGAGAAACCATAATATGTAACAGATGTTAGTGCAGGAGGACGAAACATGTCTTCAAGCCTTCTCCTTTGAGTTCGTAGAAGAGTATCATGTGCAATGGCTTCCAAATCAACAAAAGGCACAATGCTTCTTTCTTCATTTAGGGCAGCTTGCATGAATGGTGAAGTAGAGTTGGCTGCCACTAGTCTCTCAATTTGCTCAGATTCTTAAGTGGAAAGAATTGAATCCTGAGCATCTACTGGAATAGGCTCATGAAAGCTTGTTTCTTGAGGACCTTCTTCCTCCATGCCATAGTCCAAGGGAGGACCAGGACTTGCCTCATTGCTGGAGGCCTGTGGAGTGTTCAGTGTGCCAGCAACCTCAGTATCATGTACATCATCATCAGGCTCAGGAGAGGTTAGCACAAAGGGACTTGGAGACTCAGGAGTTGGAGACTTAGCAGGCTCAGAAAATCTTGGCTGAGGTGGGGCTGAAGTGGAGGGAATGACACTCCGAATATCTTTATATGCATCAACTATTACCTTCATGTTCTTTGCTAACTGGTGGATCTGATCTTGCAGATGAGCAAACTTGGCATTTTGCCCATCCTTGATGTTGAGTATGAGTGTAGACAAATTGTCATACAACTCAGTGATCTTGGTTGGCTTAGCACAAGAGAAGGAAGTTGATGGAATTGGAGCTTGAGCAGGTAGAGATGGAGATGGAACAAGCTGAGAAGGCTAAGATACAGATCTTACAGGAACCTCAAAGGTACCTTCTTGCTGTAGGAAGGCATCTTCATCAAAGAAGAGATCTTCAGATTTTCTAACTCCCTTTCCAACCCATCTTCCATCTTTCTTCTCTATCCCCATCCTTTGCAGCTCTTCTTCCTTGAAGATCTCAGTAGGCTTTCCTTTCCGTTTCTTAAGATGTTGAATCCTAGTATATTGAAGGATCCTAGAGATAATTGCTGCATAAGGAAGTGTATAGTCTTTCCTCTGATCCCTAGCCTTGATCATGCATTGGAGAATGATATGTCCCATGTTGATAAGCTTCCCACACATGATTGCTGCCATTACATGTGCCTCTGCCCTTGTGATCAGATTGAAGCTACCTCCTTTGTTGAAGATAATCCTAGACATTATGTAGTATAGGATCCTCATTTAAGCACTGAGGTCAATGGGCTTCAGCAAACTTATGGGTGGCCTATTCTCCTTTCTTCTGAACAAAGTGTTCAGGATTGTGCTCTTCTTGTAGTTTAGGAAAGGTCCACCTTCTTTATCAGCAGTCTCTGCCTCATCCATAAACCCGGAAGCAGTGATGTCAATCTTAAGGCTATCTTGCCTTGGAATTTCTAATACCTCGTTAAGGGTTTCATCTGATAGCCAGATGGTCCTTGATCTTAGATTGACCTCTCACTTCCTTTTCTTGCTATTGTATTTCAGAGAGGCATACCACGTCTTAACTACCTCATCATCGTACCTCTCCAATATCTTTAACAAATTCTTGTATCTCATTATCTAAAGCCCGGCATCAAAGTTGTTAGAGATTAAAAATTCCTCCATATTGACACAGTGAGGCTTGATTACCTTCTTGCCCACAAACTTGGTCGTGTACTCTTCCTGAATGTGAGCATTGCTCCATAATGGCAATGTAGTTAGCTCATACTCTCTTGACTCGGTACTGGAGGAGATGGAAGCAACAGCAGCAGCAGGAACAGGGACCGAAGGCTCTGTTTTCTTCAATGAAGAAGGCCCAGCTTTCTTTGATTCAGCCTTTGGAGTTGTTTTCTGCTTTTTGGAGGGAGTGGCTTTGCTTGATTCTCTTTTTCTTTTCACTTTTTCACTTTCCTTTAAAGCATATTGGGATTTCACGGTTCTCTTTGACCGAGACTCTCCCTTTCCAACTTCTGGATTTTTCACTTGAGCCATTTCTGTGAATGAATGATTCAGAATGAAGCCGAGAATGTGTTTATAGGATGTGAAAAGGAGTTTAAAAGGTGGGAAATGAAGATTTACGGTCAGAATTGAAGAGTATTGAAGAGAGAATTTGAATAGACTCAGAGAAGAGATGAATAGGGTTACGTCTGTTTAAAGGATAACCATTGGTTTTAACGTGTGTAACCACAAGACAGACGAATTTTGAGGGCTCAAAATTTGAACTTCTAGCAGTTAAAAGTTAAACCATTCAGCAAAGCTTACTGACAGACAAATTTTCTTCTGAAAGTTTATCTGATAGAGGCTTGGTCCAAGCAGCACAAGATGAACAGATGAACTTTATTTCAACAAAGTTCAAATTTTGAAGAATAGGCAACAAGCAATAATCAATACAACAAACAAGAGACGAATTATTCTTATGGAAATTTATCTTTCAGAGATTCAACATTGTGAGCATGTTTCAACAGATGAATTTTGAATCAGAAATTCGAATTTCTACATTTTGTAAAGGTTTTCCAACATGCGTATGTTAAGAAATAGAAATTTGTATAATCATCATGTTGGACAAGGATAACATTGAAACTTTTATTTTTGAAAATTCGAATTTTCATAGACTAACAGACAAATTTCGAGGGACCATCGAGAACAGTTATAATGTAAACCAAGCTAAAGTTCGTCTAATGGGCATCAAAATTCAAATGTCAAACATGCTGACTTGTTCTAAAACACAATTTATCAATGAAATTTGTCTATTACATATCTAAAATGGGAATTTTAACTTTATAAACTTACAGAATGGATTCCGAAACTCTAATTTCTAGCTTTCTTTTTCACTTTTTGATTGTTCCATTCTGGAGTGCTCTGTTTTTTAGATTTATTGCCATTGAAACTTATGAATAGCACCTACAACTTAGATTAAACTTACTCAATGCTAAAGTTAGAATTAAATCAATGTCAGAAATTCTAAAAACAGATTTATACAAGGATTTACTTACAGTTCATTGAGATTTACCATACCCAATTCTCTTCTGATTTTGCAATACCTATCTTCTGAAAGAGGCTTTGTCAAGATGTTAGTAACTTGATTTTCTATTGGGATGTATTCTAATCTGATTTCTCTTTTAAGAACATGATCCCTTATGAAGTGGTGCCTAACTTCAATATACTTTGTCCTTGAATGCATGACAGGATTCTTTGTGATATTAATGGCACTTTGATTATCACACATTATTGGTATTTCCTTCATCTCAATCTCAAAATCTTCAAGTTGTTGTTTCATCTAGATGATTTGGGCACAACAGCTTCCAGCAGCAACATCTTCAGCTTCTGCAGTGGATAAGGCTATACTGTTTTGCTTCTTACTAAACCACGAGACCAAGGATCCTCCAAGAAACTGACATGTTCCACTTGTGCTTTTTCTGTCAGTTTTGGATCCTGCAAAGTCAGGTCAGTGTATCCTTTGAGATTTTCTCCATTGCCCTTTGGATACTAAAGACCCATCTGTGATGTTCCAATAAGGTATCTAAAGATACGCTTCACAGCAGTTGCATGGGTTTTCTTGGGATATGACTGGAACCTTGCACACATACAAACACTAAACATGATGTCAGGTCTGCTGGCAGTTAGATATAGCAAAGATCTAATCATTCTTCTTTACTGGGTTCTGTCAAACATTTTTCCCCCTTCATCCATATCCAGTTTAGTTGCAGTAGCCATAGGTGTTCCCATTGGCTTGGCATTCTACATCCTAAACTTTTTCAGCAATTCTTTCAGATACTTGGATTGATTGTGAAAGATATCATTATCACATTGCTTATTTTGCATTCCAAGGAAGAAGTTGAGCACCCATCATGGACGTTTTGAATTCTCCCTGCATTAGCTTAGAAAAATTCTTGCAAAGAGATTCGTTAGTAGCATCGAATATAATATCATCAACATAGATTTGAATAATAAGTAAATCTTTATTTTCTTTCTTAGTAAATAAAGTTGTATCTATTTTCCTCTGTTGAACCCCATTTCAATTAGAAAATTACTTAACCTTTCATACCATGCTCTAGGGGCTTGCTTTAAACTGTAAAGGGCTTTCTTCATAAACATGGTTTGGTTTTGTAGAGTCCTCAAAGCCTGGAGGTTGGTCTACATAAACTTCTTCCATGATATATCCATTAAGAAAAGCACTCTTCACATCCATGTGATATAACATAATATTTTTCATGCATGCATATGCTAACAGAATTCTAATTGCTTCTAATATAGCCACTGGAGCAAAAGTTTCTTCAAAATCAATTCCTTCTTCTTGATTATATCCTTTGGCAACCAGTCTAGTTTTATTTCTGGTTATTAATCTAGATTCATCAAGCTTATTTCTAAAAACCTATTTAGTGCCAATGATAGGATGATTTTTAGGTTTGGGCACTAAATCCCAAACTTGATTTATTTCAAATTGATTCAACTCATCTTGCATAGCTAAAATCCAGTATTCATCAGTTAAGGCTTCTTCAGTACATTTAGGTTCAATTTGAGAAATAAAAGTATAGTTTATCATTTGATCCCTTAACTATTTTATGGTTTTAACTTTCTTTTGAACATCCCCTATCACTTGATCAACAGGATGATTCCTTTGATATCTCCAAGCTCTAGGGAGTTCTTGAGACATTTCTTCATTATATTCATCCTCAATGTCTTTCTCCTGAATATCTTCCTCTATGTTAATAGATTCAGATCTTTTTTGGAGGTTCAATTTTACCTTCATTAGAAAGATCTAAATTTTTAAAGTTTGAAATAAGATCATCCTCATCAGTGACATGTTTGGAAACATTTTCATTTTCAATAAATACTACATGCACAGATTCTTCTACTAATTTAGACTTCTTATTAAAAACTCTATTTGCCTTACTTCTACTAGAATGGCCCATAAATATACCTTCATCAGATTTGGCATTAAACTTACCCAAATTCTCCTTTCCATTATTGTGGATGAAGCACTTACAGACAAATACATGTTGATGTGAGAGATTTGGCTTCCTTCCTTTGTATAGCTCATAAGGAGTTTTCCCAAGAATTGGTCTGATGTAGGCTCTATTTATGATGTAACTTGCTGTGTTTACTGCATCAGCCCAGAATACTTGAGAGAGTTCCTTTTCATTTAGCATTACTCTTGCCATCTCTCCAATTGTTTTGTTCTTCCTCTCCACCACTCCATTTTGTTAAGGAGTTCTTGGGGCTGAGAAGTTGTGATCAATTCCAAGCTCATCACAATACTCCAGGAAGTATGAATTCTCAAACTCTCCACCATGATCTGACTTGATAGACACAATAGAAATACCCTTCTCATTTTGCACTTTCTTCACTAAGGTTACAAATGCATCAAACTTATCACTCTTAGAAGAAAGAAATAATGTCCAAGTAAATCTAGAGTAATCATCCACAATTACAAGCACATACAGATTTTCACTAATGCTTTTTACCTTAGATGGACCAATCAGATCCATATGCAATAGTTCTAGTGGTCTAGTTGTGGTAACTACATTTTTAAATTTAAAAGAAGATTTAGTTTGTTTTCCTCTTAGGCATGCATCACATTCTTTGTCTTTTTCAAAAAAAATTTTTTGTAGGCTAGTGACTAACTCATTTTTAACCAATTTTGATAGTTGATTCATGTTAGCATGTGCTAATCTTTTATGCCACAACCAACTATCATTATCCTGGCTAATCAAACAAACAGAATCTAAAGGAGAAAGTTCATCAAGATCAATAGTATAGCAGTTACCATCCCTTTGAGCTTTGATGATTACTTTGTGATCACTTTTTCTGATGACCAGGTAGAACTTTGAGTCAAATAGTATCCAGTTTCCTTTGTCACATGTCTGACTCACACTTAGTAGATTGTGGTTGAGGCTAATTACAAACAACACCTCTTCAATGGATGTTTTAGGATTCTTCCCCACAATGCTAATGCCAACTATGTTACCATATTGATCACGTCCAAAGGTCACCTTTCCTTCTTTCTTGTCTCTAAGAATGATGAACTTCTCCTTATCACCGGTCATGTGACTTGAGTAGGAACTGTCCATATACCATTTATTGCTCTTTCTAGCTTTAAGACAAACCTACAAAACGAAGTTCATATTTTCTTTTTAGGTACCCAAATTTGCTTAGGTCCTTTTCTGTCAATAGTATTTTCCCTAGGTACAGATGTACCTTTGGGAACCCATTTAGCCTTCTTGTCAAGTCCATTTTTCTTTAAAGTACATGAACTGGAAATATGTCCCTTCTTGTTACAGAAGTGGCAGGTGGTAAATGGACTGCTGGATTGAGATGCAGAAAGAAAGCAATGCAGATAATATTTTTGTTTTGCATGCCTTGATTGATCATAAGATTCAATGTGCCATGAAATATGTTCTTTCTTTCTATTGCCACTAGCATGCACAAAATGTCTCATATATACATTCTGATTCTTTTTCTTAATCTTTTCTTTGACTACACAAGGATCATAGCCAAGTCCAGCCTTTCCCTGTGATATTCTTTGGCTTCCCATTAAAGCACACAACATATCTTTACCTTTAGTAAGCCTAGACATGATTTTCATTAGATAGTCATTGGTTTGCTTTAATTCAATACATGATTTATAGCAAGTAGATTCAGCAATAGGCAGAGAAGCAATTTCAGAGATGTTGCATTGAGATTCTAGTTTGTTAATCTTTTTTTCAGCTTGCTTCAATTCTTTGGCAACCTTAACAAACTTATCATGCAACTCATGAAATGCATCCAGTAATTTAGAATAGGAAGGTTCATATACATATACCTCATCTTCTTGATCACTGTTGCATGGGATTTCAGCTTCTTCAGAGGCAAGTGCCATCAGACAGATGTTGGCAATTTCATCTTCTTTATCTTCTTCCTTATCTGAGTTGTTGCCCCATATTGATGAGATGTAAGCTCTTTTCTTCTTGCCTTTGTCAGCAGCTTTCTTTTCTTTCTCTTGCTTCTTGAGCCATTGTGGACAATCCCATTTGATATGTCCCTGCTTTTGCACTCGTAGCAAGTGACAGGTTCTTTTACTTCTCTCTTGCTATCTTCAGCTGCTCATTTCTTAAAGATTTTCTTGTTTCTCTTCTTGCTATAGAATCTTCCAAATTTTCTGACCACCATAGCCAGAGTTTCTTCATCTAGCTCATCTCTATCGTCAGATTCTTCTTCATTCTCCTCAGCAGCTTTCAAAGCACGACCTTTCTTCTTTCTGTCTTATCCTGCCTTCTTGAGAGCCTTCATTTTTCCTTCATATTCCTCGAGGCTACCAAAAAGAGCTGTGACAGTGGCCATTGATTCTCCTTAGGCTTCCTCTATTGCTGTTACTTTGGGTTGCCATTCTAGAGGGGGAGCTCTGAGGATCTTTTTGACCTTTTCTATATGAGTGTACTCCTTTCCCAGACTCTTCAGTTGATTCACAATGAGGGTGAATCTCTTCTGTAGCTCTTTTACACTTTCTCCTTCCGCCATTCTGAAGCTTTCGTATTCACCGATGCAGCTATTCAATTTGTTTTCTCTAACTCCGGTTGTTCCTTCATGAGCAATTTGCAAGGTGTCCTATATTTCCTTGGCAGTGGAGCACTGTGAGACCCTGTAGAATTTGTCTTGATTCAATGCACTGACCAAGTAGTGTTTTGCCTTGAAGTTTAGTAAGACTCTTCTTCTATCTTCCTTGTTCCATTCAGCTTCTGGCTTCTCTCTGTACTTCCCATCATCCTGTAATGCCATTGGGACAAAATCTCCCTTCTAAATGACAGACCAGATGTCTAAATCAATTGACTAAAGATAGACTTGCATTCTCATCTTCTAGTATCCATAGTGTCCTCCACTGAAGCCAGATGGTCTATTTGTGTTGTTTCCCTCTAGTAGTATACTTTCTCCAAAACCAGCCATTATATTTCTCGGACTGTTAAATCCTTTGATCAGGAATCCGAGTTTTGATACCACTTGTTAGATAAGCTGGCTTCCTAAGAGGGGGTGAATTGGGAAGATTAAAAATTTTTCTGCAAAAAGTCAAGAAAGTGAAGAAAGCAAAGGGTGATGGTAAAACAGAGTATAAATAAATAAATAGTAAAAGTAGTAGTAGGGAAGAGAAGACTTAGATATTTATCCTAGTTCGGTCTCTCAACTTGACCTACGTCCAATCCCCAAGTCACCACTTGAGATTTTCCACTATCCTGCAAGAATTTAGTAGGCTTCTTGAAAATATCACAGTACAGCGTTGATGCTCTGTTTTAGAGCTCACACTTTCTCTCTTTGCACTCTCACTAAGTGCTTCACCAATCCCTTGTGATATCCCCTCACAAGAAAATCTTTCTTCCAGATGAAGATAAGATTGTTTACAATGAATAAACTCTCTTAATCAGAGTGTATATAAAAGTTAGAGCACAAATATTAAAGTGTGTGAGAGTAAGAGACTTTGAGTAGATGATTTGGCAGAGTTTCTGTATATACAAAGTTAAAATCGTTACACACAACTTCAAATGATGTTCTATTTATAGATTTTGGTCTCAACTATACATTAGAAACAAAATCTATCCGTTGGAGAAGTTACCCAACGGTTACTTTGAAAAACTATCTGTTCACCAACCGCATTTAATGCTTGTGACACTCAAAATTCGAATTTTGGTTGGCCAACAGACGAATTTCACAGAGACCGAAGGCTAAAGACTTCAATGATGAATATTCGAAGTTCGTCTGTCATGAATCAAAGTTCAAATTTTGATCTTTGGAAAAAGTTTCTATGTTGGAACATACGAATTTTCAAGTAAAAAGTTCTTCTTAAATGAGTGAACAGTAGTTCCATTTTGCTACAGTACCTTCGAAATTCGAATTTTGGAACCCAAAATTCATCTGTCAGTAGCTGGTTTAATAAGGCATAGTAGTTCATCTTATTCAAAATTCGAATTTTCAAAGGGAAAAGTTAGTCTGTCTTAGAGACTTTTTTTCAGACTTACTTCAAAGTTTGAATTTATGAATACTGTCATTCGTATGTCAATATATCATTATAACAGACTCACAAGCTTTGTTTTTGAAATTCAAATTTTCATGTTCAAAGTTCGTCTGTCAGTGAGCAATTTTAAAACATCTTTTCACCAAATCAAAGTCTTTTACTCAAATAAAAACATTACTAAACATTCTACATCTATTTTTGCACTGATTTTTCTAGAATTCCTTCACTTGAAACCTTTTGTGCACCTTTGATATCTTTATTCCAAGCTCTTGAAGGTTGGTTTGGAATCATCAAAACACTTGATTCAACAAAAGCTACCTAATGTTGTCAATATTCCTCACCTTTTTTATAAAAAAATAGTTGGTGTTTTGGTGATGCCAATTATGATCCAGTTATCTACTATGTACATTGTTTTGTAATAAGGTTGAATGACAAAAGACTTAATCTACATCTTCATTCAACATGCATGACAACTCATTTATTAAGTTATCATATGAAGAAAACCATAACTTTTAAATGATTTTTAAATTTAGAAAACTATATTAAACAAAAACAAACTGAAGATTAAAACAAATCTAAAATGAAACTTTAAAGTTTGTTGTCTGGAAAATGAATCAAAACAATTAGAGAGAAAAGTTACAAAATATATATTAACATTATGCCATGCTAGATTTGGGATTTATTGGTGTCAAATAGTAAGTATATATTTGAAAATATTATCAACAAAAATGGGGCGTACAAATAGGAATGGGCTATGTTGGCATTTTTTAAAATAGAGGCCAAGAAAAGTAAAATATTTGTTAGCATTTATTTAAGCAAACACCAACAAAAAGTCAATATTGAATTTATTTGGCATTTATTTAATAAACACCAATAAAAGTTCAACTTTTGTTGACGTTTATTTAAACAAATGCTAATTATTTATTCATAAAAAAAACACAAGCCATGAATCACTAATGATAGCCATTGATAAAAAAAAATATAATGGTCGATATTAATTTCCACCCACTCCTTTGCCAATTTCAAGTCTCTCTCCTCTCTTTGCCAAGTTCGAGTCTGCCTCACCGATCAATTCTTTTCTCTTCTCCTTCTTTGAACTCATCGCCTCCTCTCCTTCCTCTCATCCCTCATTGACTCAATACTATAACACCTTACCAAAAAAAAAAACCTCTAATTTTGACCAATTTCCTCAACTTCTAGCCAAACATAGCTCAAACACTTCAAATTCACTTCCCAAAACATCAGAGCACTGGAAAGGCCCCAAAGGACACCAGAACATGATGAGACTGCAGCCTACTACAATACTGCCGCGACCTCAGCATCAGAAACCATATAAGCAAATTGCTGATTTACTGGGCTAACTTCTGACGCTCATAACTTCTTACCCCAATCTCTGATTGATCTGATTCCATCTCCTACAGGTTACTCTCATCATTATCTAACCATGGGCACCAATTTCACTCGAATCCAACTCCATTTGGAGATTCTGGATATATTATTTTGACCACTTTTTGATCAAAACCCATAACTTATCACCTCTAATTGCCACCAAAGGCAAATGGACATCCAGGGACCATTCACTTGGGTTCTATTGGCTCAACCAACTTGTTCAAAGAGGTTTCACCTCAAAGAAACCACTCTTTCAAGATTTGACCCCCTTGAACCCCTTCATCGCACAATAGGCTATATGCCCGAAACTCACCTCAAACTCATTAGCAAGGCCTAAATCAACCTCTGGGCTTACATACGACCATTCTAGCATACAAATACCTACTCATATATTAAAGACCCATACTGGGGTCCACTACTGTAATATCCTGAAATTTTTTCTTAAATGTTTAAGGCTCAATATTTTAAAATCTATAAGAAATTTATAAAAATGGACAGATACCGTTATGCATAATATAAGGTAAAGAGGTTAATTATCTCGGTCAGGAGGAAAAATTAAAAAATAACCATTTTACCTCTGAAAAGAAAAAAAAAAGGAGAAAGGAAAAAAATAGAGATGAGATGAACGAAGAAGAAGAAAGGGCGGCGGACTCTACGCGTGGAATAAAGTAAATTTTATGAATTTTGGGAAAAATTACACCTAATGACCTAAAAGTTTTAAAAATTATAAATTTATCTTATTTAAGGGCATTTTTATAAATATGAAAAATTATAGTCAAAATGAAGCTCTCAATGAGCTAAGACCATTGGAATATAGTATGGAATTTATTAAGATCAAAATAATATTTATTGGATAATTATGATTTAATATTAATGTCTTACCCAATAAATGTCAGTCTGGACAGCAGGAAGAAGCAGTATTCGTTCAAGAAAAATGTGTGGGTCTTATATTTGGATCAATTGGGATAAGTATATTATGATAATTTTATAATTATAATTAGTATCCCAATAATAGTAAAATATACTGCTAAAATAACTTTATTTGTCCAGACTGGTTCGGGATATATCTGGATAAGTAAAAATCTGAAATTTATGGACAAAAAAGCTGCTCAATTTCGTGACCTAAGCTGCACATGGGGATATTGAGATTACTTTAATATTTCCTCACATTTTCTTAACTTTTCAATCAAGCTTCATGAATGGACACATGGCAACTTCTTATTGCTCACCAAGTTTATAAATACTCCCTCATATTGAACGTCCAAGGCATTTAGAAAAGAGGGGAAGAGTGGTCTGAGCAATGGAGGAAAAGAAGGATACATAGGAGGAAAGAAAAAGAGAGGAAAAAATAAGGAAGAAATGCAAGGAAAATTGGTAAGCAAACCTCTTGTGATCTTTAAGTGTTCTAGCATAGTTCCTAAGCTCTATGAGTTAGTTCCCTTGAAATTTTCTCTCCTTCATCCACTGTTCTAATCTGCCCAAGCATGATTAATGGAAAGAAAAGTTGTTTTAAAGTCATAAAATCATGATTTGGTATGAGATTTTGCAAGAGGAAGCAAGTATAGTATGATTTAAGTAAGTTTTGTGAAAAACCAATTTCTTCCTCTTAAGAACAGATTTTGGTCAGACTACTAAGGTGGGAAGGAGCTGGATTTTCATGAATTTGATGCTAAAAATGGATTCCCCATGGTCCAAAACCTTAAGAGCAAGTATGGGGTTAAAAAAAAAGCTTAAGGTGAAGAAAATGAAATTATAGGGTTTTGTGAGTCTTTAAGAAGTAACTCATGAAACCAGTGAATAAAGTGAGTTTTTGATAGTGTATTAGGAATTGATAAAGCCCAAGTAAGTTCTTGAAGGAGGTGGAACCAAATGGTGAAGCATTAGATTCAAGAGGAAAAGCCAAAGGAATGCTTCAAGGTAGCTAAGTTTCATATTCTTGCTTTATGTTCTTTCATTGTCTTTCTATGATTAAATTGTGTTGCCATATTGCAATTGTGATTTATTTGATTGGTATTGGCTGTAAAATGAGGGGTTTTATTCCCCGGGATGTCTATTTTCTAAACTGTTATGCTGCCGAATTTTTTTTATGACCAATGTGGCAATTTATTGTTTAAAGGTGATTGATGTGATTAAATGTGATCAAATGTGAGTTATTTGACATGATTGACATAATTGTATGAAATGTAACTTGCTACTGAGATTTTCCCAATCTCATCCCCTCAAGTATCCCAATGATAGGCACAGGCTATAACAAAGGAGTCCAAAAAAAAGGCAAGGAGAATGAAGAAGAAAATGATACTTGATGGTGTTTTCAAGCTATGAGTGTATATTTTGAAATTATGTATAAAACCATGTATATGCTTTTAGATCGGTGCCATTGTGCTATTATGTCCTTAAGATCATTTTGAAATGTTTGGCATGGATTTGAAACATGTAATGATCATATGAGCTTGTTATGAAGTCTACTTTGCCATGTTATATTGTTAGAAGTTCATTTTGTAGTAATGAAAGTAAAGTCAATACTGTTTGACTGAGACAGGGCAAGTAAGTCAAGTGTTATATATGCTCTGAAAGTGGAGAGAAAAATATTTTCAATGAGCTAAAGAACACTTAATTTGGATATATGCACGATTTATAGTGAAATTTTAAAATTCAGGATCAAAACTGGACAGTGATGTGAAGGTTACGAATTTTACTAAATATATTACTTCTTTTTGAAAAGTGATATAAAATCATACAGAGCTCCAAAAATTTAGTGGCTTATATTTATGAAAATATTTATCTTTTGAAGTTAATATGCCACTTGTTTGAGTTCAATTGGAGCTGTACAATGAGAGATATACAAGTTTCCCAAGACTGTTCTAGAAAAAGTGATGTTCTGATCTCTAGTGATTCAAATTGATGTTGTGCCCTGTCTAGGATAAATAAATGCATAATAAAAATATGAATATAATTAGACATATATATCTTTCCAATGGCATATAAAATACATAATTTGGCTCAGTATATAATTAGATATGAATTTTTAAAATTATGACCAAAATCCTGAAAAAGAGAGAAATGACCATTTGTATAGTGTAAGTTTGAGCAATAAACTGTACTATTGGTCAGGTTAAAGGAAGTTTTCATATTTTTATCTTGTATATCAGGTTTCTATCTTCATTTAGTGATTTGAACCAAATTGATACGATTTTTCTGGATTAAGTTATGATTTTTCAAAGTTTATCCAGAAAACTTGTGAACCAAATGAATAGTACCGCATTTTTTTTTATTCTATTAATGGTTCATGCTCTTAATATGAGATATTTGGATATTGTACATACTATAATATATGGAAAAATATAGATAAAAGTAAGGTGTTACAACTATCATCATCCCTCACATCTAAACCATTAATGACACCTATCTACATCTCGCATATCATCTATCAATATCATCCATACATCATTGCTATCATCATAATATCATATAACATGCAGCTAATACTTGCGGGACATGAATACAAACCTCACGAGACTACATACCAACAATACTCCCCAGGAATACTCAGAACCAGAAATACATTCAATTACCACTCACTTGGCACAATATTACATAAACTAAATTACAACTACAATTATACTTGGGATTCCCAATGACAGAGAGGTCGTGATCTTCTCTGAACTAGCACCAGAGTCTTCACTTGAAAGATTAGTCATGGAGGGGGGTGTGAGACAATGTCTTAGTAACCGGGGACAACCATACACACATATATATACATAACTCAGACAATCTAATGAATGCAATATGAAATGGAATGCATGTCTCCCTTGCACACAGCTAGAACCACGAGCTGTCTTCATAACAGGATATTTCTTATAGGTGATTCCTTTTCAGCAGTCGGTGAAGACTGATTTTGAGACATCACCGAGCTCACCTCCCTTTAGTGCATCGACCAAAGATAACACTAATATTCGGATTGTGGTTCTCTTTCCCCTTTCCCACCATGAATTGACAGTGATTTAGGAAAGGTGCAGTCCACTGCACGCCTTTCCCTCCTTTAGCCATAGGGATCCCATCCTTATCCTCCCTAATCATATATCATCATATCATATCATATCATAAATCATATCATTATCGCCACCCAATCACTATATACCTCACAATGCCATGTGGTGATGCTCATATCATATAATGTAATGTCACATCCTCATCATCATATATGCAATCATCATCATAATCATTATCTAGCTATGTGCATACCATGATAGATAGAAAATTGAACACACAAACACATCAATATCGTGGTATGAAAGAAACATGCATATATACACATAAATACTCACATATATAAATACAGTATAAATAATACAAACACCCGATTACCTCAGGCTATCAACACCACACACACAGGGGCTTAGGCAAGCTTCAGGAGCACCCATCATGAGCTATACGCCTCTAATTGGCCAATCATCCACTATAACATCATGATACTTCGAATTAGTATAATGCAATATTAACCATAATACACAATCCAACCATTCCAACTTAACCCATTGTTCCAAGAGCATTAACACCTTTTAATGAGCCTTTATTACACATTCTAACCATGATTATCCACATATATTTTGGATTTCATGCACCCTTAACCAATTCCAACCTAGGGTTTAGCTTAATCATGTATACTCCCTCTAAAACTCATACCCAAAGCGTCCTAACACTACATAACACTTCTACAACACCAAATCAAGCATTTTAATTGGTGGATTCTTCCCCAAACTTAAAACCTAACATACTCCCACCGATTTCCAACCCAAATCCAAAGAGAAAAGAGAGGAGAGGAAGCAAGATCGACTTACTAACCATTAATCAAGCTTTCTGGGTCCAGAGAACATCCCTTCAGGTCGGATTTCGAGTGCCGTAGCAGAGCTCCTCCGTTCTTCCTCCATTTTCTCCTCCCGCATTCCACTTAAATGTTTCTGACTCATACAAATTTTACAACTTTCACCGTGGTTCCAGGTAAGCCCACCGTGGTGTTGCCATGTCCTGTCTGCAAATATCATTCTGGAGCTCGCTCCCACTGTGGCATCGCCGTGTCCAGTGAACAAATATCATTCTAGAGCTCGCTCCCACTGTGGTGGCCCTGCTCTCACCGCGGCATGGAACTCATTTCTTCTCTACTTGAACTTTTCCTCTGTCCTATTTCCTCTAGTACTGCATATAATACCAAAGACACTTGATTAGCTTGGGACCATATTCAGGGTATAAGGGTTGTTACACACTCTCTTTAGATCTCATTTACAAAGCCAATATCTGTATTGGGTGATGGTCATCACACGGGAAGAATCGGTAAAATCATGGGAGGATTGTGTTGATCTATGTGGACAACAAGATGTGTAGATTTGAGGTGAATACGGAGCTATTGAACCACCCTATCTTCATGAAGCTTTCAAACATATTGGCTTAGGAATGCAAGTAAAAGCAGAAAAGAGTGCTCTGAATCTTGTGCAACATCTTCATCTTTGAGTATGTCCTCTATGATCTTCTTTGTTCCTCATTTGAAGAGTTTTGTAAGGAATGGATTAAAACTCAGGTGTAAGAGTTTGGGTAACACCTTAAAACTTATAACCACTAAACATCTTCAAGGAGATAACTTGCTTCAACATAGGACAAAACACAAACGAAAAACAACCAAAAGGAGACACCAAGGGTGAGAAACAAAAGGAGAGACTTGCAAAAGGAGTTAGACATGACTAGAGGATTTTGAACTACGACTGGATGGCAAGAAAAACAAGGGTGACAAATCTTCCTTTTGGCACCACACTAGCTGCTATTTTGACAACAATTTGCTATTAATTTAGGTGAATTCGGATGCACATATCTCTTTAACTGGACCTCTGATTGGCATAATTCTAATGCCTACAAGCCACTCTTCATCTCCTCCAACTATAGATATTGACCTTGTCTCAAAATTTCTCCGTATAAAAATTTTGGATACTCGTGACCAAAATGGTCACTTTTAGACCAAAATTTGACATCAACACCTCTCCATCCTCAACTATTGACTTTTTTAGGTCACTAACCCTCTTCCAATAGGTCGCAAATGACTTAAGGACAATGTTCAAAGAGATGATATCCCAAGAAAACTACTCTCTTAGGTTTTGACCCCTTGGAACCCCAATTCTACCTATTGGGCAACATACACTTTTTCCATTAGATACTCTGAAATCACTAAGTGACCACATATGCTACTGTAATTCACCAATATACACATGGGCAACTAATACCCTAGGCCCAAATCTCAAGAAAAATAAATGGAATGTATGCCCAAAAACACACTATAACCACCAAGGTTATAACTCCATGATTTACTAAGTGTTTATCCAAGCATGTTCTAACCATAACCAACTCTGGAAACAAAGGTGATAATAGACAAGAAATAGAGACCAAGACTTACAAACCACTCAAAGGACTCACATAACATTGTTACACGAGGCATCTAGTCATAAAGCTACACCTGTTATAATACTATACATGCATATAACATGTGTTCTCAGATAACACATACCGATCATGGGTACTCGAATATCCCGTGCCTAACCAAGGGGAAACCCGTCTCGGTCATCATCTTGCTAGAACCAAACATCCTCTCCTAAAAAGGGGTATCATGGGGGTGAGATGTAACACCCTACTTCCAGACACCCCTAGAGTTGACCAAAGAACTTAAAAAACCAACCAAACACAACCCAGACATTTCAAAACAACTTCCAAAAACTTCAGAGCAGCAGAAAAACACTTGAAAGGCACCTGAGTGGGATGAGGCCACGGCTTGCTACAGTGGAGCTATGGCTCTGACCTTTCACAGATCCTCTGACACCTACTGACTTGCTGGAGCCGCGGCCTAGCTATCTGAAACCGCGACCCTAGCATCAAAACTTGTATCAGTAAATTGCTAATTTGCCGGACTAACTTTCGACGCACATAACTTCTTACTCCGATTGACCTGATTGCAACTCCTATAGGTCGCTCTCGTCATTGTCTAACCATGGAGACCAATTTCACTCGAATCTAACTTCATTTGGAGATTTTGGATGCATAATACCATTTTGGCCACTTTTTGACCAAAACCCACAACCTATCACCTTCAATTGCCACCAAAGGCAAATGTGTTAGTTAGGCTGACTTCCTAAGAGGGGGGTGAATTGAGAAGATTAAAAATTTTCTGCATAAAGTGAAAACAATGAAGAAAGCAAGGTATGACAAAAAAACAGAGTATAAAGCAGTAAGATGAAAGAGTAGTGATAGAGAGAAGGAAAACTCTGATATTTATCCTGGTTCAGTCTCTCCTCTTGACGTACATCCAGTCCCCAAGACACCACTTGAGATTTTTCACTATTCAGTAAGAATTCAACAGGCTTCTTGCAAATGCCACAGTATAACATGAGTGCTCTATTTTCTAAAGCTCACTCAATCACTTTTTGCACTCTCACAAAGTACTTTACAATCTCTTGTGATATCTCCTCACAAGAAAATCTATCTTCCAGATAAAGATTAGATTGTTTACAAAGATGAAACTCTCTTGAATAGAGTGAATATAACAGTTGAAGTACAAGTATTGTCTTTGAGTAGAAGATTTGACAGAGTTTTAGTATATACAGAGTTTAATTCATTACCCACAACTTCAAATGATATTATATTTATAGATTTAGGTCTCAAATATCCGTTAGAGACAAAATCTATCCATTGGAGAAGTTATCCAACAGTTACCCTGAAAAATTATCCATTAACCAACCGCATTTAATACTTCTGACTTACTGAAATTCGAATTTCGGTTGGTCAATAGACGAATTTTGAAGGAACCGAAGGTTAAAGCTTCCAACGTTGAAACACTGAAGTTCGTCTGTTCATGAAGTGAAATTCGAATTTTGAAACTTAGAAAGTGTTTCCATATTGTGACATACGAATTTTCAAGAAGAAAGTTTTTTTGTTAAGTGTGAACAGTATTTTCAATTTGCTACAGTGCTCGCAAAATTTGTCTGTCCGTAGCATGCTCAAGAAGCACAGTAGTTCATTTTCTTTTAAAATTTGAATTTTAAAAGAGTGAAGTTCGTCTGTCAGAGAGACCTCTTTCCAGATTCACTTCAATATTCGAATTTGTAAACACTATCCTTCGTATGTCATAATATCATTTTAACAGACTCACAACTTTAGCTTATGAAATTCGAATTTTCATGTTCAAAGTTCATCTGTCAGTGAGCAATTTTGAAATTCAATATAATCTTGATTTCAGATGAACTTTGACATTGTTTCAGACGAATTTCTTCAATTTTCATAAGTTTCATTTTGTCTAAAATTTGAATTTTCAAAACTCAAAGTTCGTCTGTTGCTCAACAGCTTCTTTCAGACGCTTATGAAAATTCAAATTTTGGAAAATCAAAATTTGTCTGTCAGAGAAGCATCTTTTCAGACTTATTCAGTTTTAGCTCGAAATTCGAATTCCAAAGGCAAAGTTTGAATTTCCAATATGACAGTTCAATGCAAACTTTTCAAACTTTGTCTGTTGGTGGGTATCTTTCAAATATTTCATGATTTAACATAAAATCAAGTTTTTAAAATATCTTTTCATCAAATCAAAGTCTTTACCCATATTTAAACATAACTAATGATCCTACAACAAATCTTGCACAGATTACTCAAAACTTCTTCACTTGAAACATTTTGAGCTCCTTTGATATCTTCATTACAAGCTCTTGAATGTTGGTTTCGAATCATCAAAACTCTAGATTCAACAAAATGGACACTCAGGGACCATTCACTCAAGTCCTATTTGGCTTGACCAACTTATCTAAAGAGGTTTTACCCTTGAGAAACCTCTCCTCCTAAAATTGACCCCTTTGAGCCCCAAAACCACAAAATAGGCTATATGCCCAAAACTCACATACAGCCGATCCGGTTCACAAACACAATCCCAACAATATTGACCCATACTAGGGTCCACAACATCAATATCATCACATACTTCTTTATACTCCTAGGACACTCATCCAGGTAATCAGGCTATAACAGCCTACTTGGCATAGAATTACACAAACTAAATTACAACCACTAATTATACTTGGAATTCCTGAATATGAAATGACTACTAACTCCTTGATCTTCTCGAAACTAGCACCAAAGTCTTCACCTGAAAGGTTAGTCATGGAGGGGGTATGAGATTATGTCTTAGTAACCGGGGACAACCACACACACACATATATATAATATCATCAATTCCACACACATATGCAAATGATACAATGTAATGCCAATGTCATAAGATGCATGCCTCAATACATGTCTCGATGTATGTCTCCCTCAACACGGCTAGAACTATGAGCTGACGTCATCATACGTCATTTCAATAGGTAATTCTCTTCCAATAGTCGGTGAAGATTGATTTCGAGATATCATCAAGCTCACCTCACACTAGTGTACTTGGCTAAAAGTCACACTAATCATTGGACTGTGGCTCTCCTTCCCCTGGACCACCATGAATTGGTGGTGATTTAAGGAATGTGTAGTCCGTTGTCACCTGGCTCTCCTATGGCTATAAGAGAAGATTTAGCTATAAGGATCCCATCCTATTACCAAATCATATGATCATCATATCATATTATAGTCTACTGCCACCTGGCTCTCCCAAGGAGAGGGTTTAGTGGCAGGGATCTTTCATCACATCATCATATCTCATCTCATCATCACCTCCAATAAACTGTATCTCACTATGCTTATGGGTGGTGATGCATGCCATGCTAACATGCCTTGAACCATGCACATATATATATCATCATCACAATCATCATCATTGTCATGTTAGCATGCAATGGTATGAGAATGCCACAGTCACGTATGCACATATACAAAATCATGCTTATTATTATCATAAATTCACATCAACATATGTACATCATCACCATATACTATATCGTCTAACCGTGTAAATACCACGATATATAGGAAAAGCAATACACATACGCATAACGATATCGTGGTATGAACGGAGACATGCATATATATATTAACATATAACACAAATATACAAACATCCAGTTACCTCAGGTTGTCAACACCATGCACACAGGGGCTTATGCAAGCCTCCGGAGCACCCATCATGAGCTATGTACTCCCAATTAGCCAATCTACCACTACAACAACATAATATCTTTAATTAACATAACTCCCATAGCATTACATTCCACAATCTAGATGTCCAAGCTTAACTCGGAGTTCTAACAACATACACACATACCAATAAACCTTAAACAACAACTCAAACACACACCATCACATATTATTTTAGATTTCCACTTTTTTTCCCAAATTTCAACCTAGGGTTTAACTCCATCATAATCCAATCAAAAATCATACCCAAAGCTTCCTAACACCACAAAATACTCCTACAACACAAAATCAAGCATTTTAATCGGTGAAAATTGCTCAAATCGGAAACCCTAAGCTTTAACTCAACTTCCTCTCGAAAACAGAGAAGAAAAGAGAAGAGAGAAGGCTAGGGATCACTTACCAACAAAGATCGAGGTCTCTTGAGTTTGAAAATGATCTCCCTTGGTTGGATTTCTCATGTCCTAGCAGAGCTCCTCCTTTCTCCCTATGTTTTCTCTTTCCGTGTTCGACTGAAATGTTCCTGATTTAAACAAATATTTTTGACTTTCGCCACAGCCCCAGAATAGCTCGCCACGGCGTGGAGTTCCTTTCTAGTTCAGCTGAACCTTTCCTTCGTCTTTCTTCCTCCAGTTCTACACATGATGCCAAGTACGCTTAGTTGGCTTGAGGCTAAGTTAAGGGCAACGTAATGAAGGTTTTTACATTCTCGCATCCTTAAAAGAAATTTCTTCCTTGTAATTTAAGAATGCTAACCTCGACCATGTACAAACATACTCCTTCCACATTAATCCTTCAACTCCTAGGCAACTTCCTCGATTTCTACCTTCCATAGTGCATCATGTGAATGAACTACTCTTTCATACTTCACTTTTATCTTCACTGATTTATGTAATTTACATTAAAAATCAATCTTCGTGCTAAATCTTCCTTATGTTGTCAAACATAAGAAAGGCTAGACAACCACTTCGACCTAAGTTCTTTCTTCCCAAAACAAACCTTTTCACACAATTGTTCCATCAAAACTTATAGGAGATACCATCATTCTCCTTAAATTTCAATTTTCCCCCTTATTTATCCTCATCATTACTTATTCTATCGAATGGTTAATCACTTTTAACCGTTTCTCTTAGAATTCAGATCATATCTACCATCTTATTTAAAGTGACGATGCTCCATTAACCAAACACCATCTATTTCCATAATTTATTTTACTTAGATTATAATATCTAACATTCACCCCTTATTACCATATTAAAAGGAAAACCTCATTTCCTTAAAGCTCCTTATACATCAACCCTCTATGGTGATCCTTTTTAACCAAACTTCTTCCTTGCTTTATCCACATAATCCTTTTCAATCGACAGCCTTTTCTTGTCATACCATTAACCTTGAGATTCCTTAAGCCATAGCTACCATGTGTAATGATCCAACTATTCGAACTTCTCACGACCACTTATTCTATGACACGGATTATTGCTTTCTTCATATATTCCTTCTTCAACTAATAGTTCTCTCTCTCTTTCAATACCATTATAGATGAGATTTGTCAAGCAAGATGATCCACTGCTTGACAATTCAATCCATCAAACTCAATGTCGCCATTTCTCTTACTACATGATTTATTGTTCAAAATTTTACAACATCACTTCTTGATCTCTATATCACTGTCTCTCTTGGCATCAATTTGCATGTCAATATTGTGCCTTCCTTAACTTAGTAGTATATGTTGGATTAACCCCGCTTATCATATCCCTTGGAATCCATTAGCTACACCTTTGGCATTAACCAATTTAAAACCATCACCGGACATTCCAAAAGTCATTCTTATTGCATTGTCCAAGCGCACACCATATAAAACTCTATATCTTACACTTCTCAACCAAATGGCACTACCAATAGCATAAGCAAAACCATCACATCTTTAAAGTCAACTAACATTCCCTTGGTCTCATTAGCATTAAAACAACTTCTCCAGTGACCGAACTATATTTCCTTATAGTAAGGCTACTTTCCAAAATGATTATGTAACCTCATAAAACCTTCGTACCAACAACCAATCATTAACTTCTTATATTCTTTAGAAAGGTCCTTTCAGTTTTCTTTTTAGTTCCCTCACCATATTCTTATTCCCCTCTTACTTATCCTTTTGTCTTTAACACTATATACTTGTTTCCACTTTATTATAACCTTTTAATTCCATGTCATTTCTTTTCCACACACTTCTTATTACATTGCATCTCTCCAACAATCTTGCTTATGGATAAACCTCTCCAATTGTAGGGCTTATAGCCTTTCCCATATCCTATCTACTTACTCCTTACGTTTGCTTCTGCTGCGCAATCTAATTTCTTCATTTTTACACATAGGGTTGTACGATACACTCATATCACCCATGTATACCGCCATCCTACGGTTCAAGTTTCATTTCTACTGCGAACCTCATAGTCCCCATGCTTATAGCAAGAGGCTATGGGCCACCAAGAACCCCTCATTGTTACACCATAGTTTCAACTTGTTTACCCTTTACCAATAACGTTTGGGTCCTTACTCGAGGCTCAACTTCCTTTTTCCATTCCAACTTTACCATTACAATACACCACATATCTCGATCTTTGTGATCTTATACAAGCTCTACTTTCAGGCCTTTAATCCTCTTCTCCTTCTCATTGTTATTGAAAGATTTGGAATTCCTTCCATTAAATGATAAACTGCTTATCTCATGATCAATGAATCGCTACAATGTATGGATTGATTGATTAGGTATACCTAATCAATCTTTTATGAGATAGACATCCAAGACCATGAATTAAAGCGAAATTAGGTTCCCATAGATATCATCACCAAGTCTTTCACTCTTAGTCCACTAGTGCCTCATACCACGAGTAACTGGTGCGTCAATCGCGTAACCAGCTGGCAGTAAGCCTTAACTAGTTAACTGATAGTTCTAAACTCATGATTCCATAACACATGGGATTGTCTCATACTTTCTAATAATAACAACTTCCTACCTTCTCTAAAGCTATTACAGGGGAATTCCAAAGGCAACAGTTTAGGGAAATGGGTTAGCTCAACAACTTCTACCCTTGTGCATCTTGAAGGGAACCAACACCTTACATTTGTAATATATTGTCCCATAATTCATTCTATGACAAGGGAATGTACAAAGAAAGAAACTTCCTTCAGTCCATACCCATGACATTTCAATACTTGAATCACTTCCACAAACCACCACCATCAATCAGGTTAACTTCTCGTCCACAACTAGTTGACAGCACATCCCCCTTACTGACCTGACTTTAAATCACAAAGAGAGAGAGAGAGTTATGAAAACTCTTACAACTTTAGAATCCTTACTTGATAGTCACTTTCTAAACTCCTCATAGCTTAAAATCTCTTGTAATTTGTTTTTACTTGTAAAAATCACCTTCGATCTCTTACAATTTAAACTTTCAACTCATTCGCCACATATTACTCTTTATGGGGTATCACAACAATCCTTGTCCAAACCCATATTGGCCATCCTCCAATTTACAAAACTCATCAATGCCTCAAATTTCAAATAGACTTCCTACCTCAAAGTTCAACTCCACCTTCTTCTGGACCCTTATCCACCCTAAAATAGATAAGAGTCTCTTTCTTAACTTGGATTCAGTCCAAAGGACTTTGGTGACCTTTTAAATCATAGCTTATAGTCTTTCAACACTGCTTGACCATCTTATTTATTCCAAAATTATCCAACCACTTTCTGCACAATCCGCAAACACACTCCAGATGACAGTCACCATCACTGCCACGACCTTCATCGTACAATACCGTGTTAACTATAGGGCACCTGTACTTTACCTCAATTACAACTCCAGCTAATTAACTCGTTCTCTGCCATTATTGTATCCAACTTGGTATCCAAACCTACGGATTGGATTCTCTTATGATTCTTCCACTGCTTCAACTACCTCAACCTTCGAGATTCAATTGTCACTTCCATATTCACTCTCTACAATTTCCATCACTTATTATACTCAACAACTTACCTTATCTCTCATGATTAGGATTTCTCCACTTCTTTTGCTAATTTCCTCTTGGGAATCCTCTAGAGGGAAAAGCATAGATCATTGAAATTCTCCTATCCTTATCAGTCTCCCACATTCATTGATACAAAGCATATATCTTCACAGGCTAGTCCAATACGACACCACCGATAACTACTCCTTGATTTCTAGGTGAGCTCCCAAAGCCTCAGCACTTAGTAAGACTCGCTTCCTCTATTGCTTAGCCTCCTTTTCCATCTTGAGTATTACAAATTACACCTTTTATTCATAGGTGCAATCCATAGCACCAAATATAATTTTTAATTGATCTACCCATTCTTTAGCCATCGCAAGTTTCAGCATACTTTTGAAAGCTGGTGCATTAATTTTCAAAAGTCATTCAGTTAAAAGAAGATACCTCTTCTTCCAACTCTTAGGGCCCTTCTGGCTCCTTCACAGCCACATCGATTCTATCTTTCATATTAGCTTATACTCATTAGCTTGACCTCTCTAGCATTGAACTTCACATACATACTGGGTTCTTCATTTACATCACCATAACTTTTCCAGTTAACTCCTCTGTATTCTATTCAATGTTCTTCCTTAATCAATAACTTAGTCACTCAACATAACCCATTTCTCGTTCATCTCTCTCTAGAGGTCAATATTGTTGGGAGTATGTCTGTGAACTAGATCGGCTGTATATGAGTTTTGGGCATATAACCTATTATGTGGTTTTGGGGTTCAAGGGGATCAATTCTTGGAGGAAAGGTTTCTCTAGGATAAAACCTCTTTAGATAAGTTAGTTAAGCCAAATAAGACTTGAGTGAATGGTCCCTGAGTGTCCATTTTCCTTTTGTGGCAATTGGAGGTGATAGGTTGTGGTTTTGGTCAAAAAGTGGCCAAAACAGCATTGGGCATCCAAAATCTCCAAATAGAGTTGGATTTGAGTGAAATTGGTGTCCATGGTTAGACAATGACGAGAGTGACCTGTAGGAGTTGGAACCAGGTCAATCGGAGATCGGAGTAAGAAGTTATGCTCGTTGGAAGTTAGCTCGGCAAATCAGCAATTTACTGATATAAGTTCTAATGTTGGGGCCATGGCTTCAGAAAGCCAGGCTGCGGCACCAGCAAGTCAGTAGGAGTCAGAGGATCTGTGAAGGGTTAGAGCCGTCACTCTACTGTAGCAGGTAGTCGCATTGGGCATCCTTTTAGGTGTTTTTCTGCTGCTCTAAAGTTTTGAGAAGTTGTTTTGAAATGTCTAGGTTGTGTTTAGCTGGTTTTTGAAGTTCTTTGGCCAAGTCTAGAGGTGTTTGGAAGTAAGGTGTTACTTCTATATACTTCCAGGACACTTATCCAGGTAACTAGGCTATAACAGCCTAGTTAGCATAGAATTACATAAACTAAATTACAACCACTAATTACACTTGGAATTCCCGAAGACGAAACGACTGCTAAATCCTTGATTTTCTCCAAACTAGCACCAGAGTCTTCACCTGAAAGGTTAGTCATGCAAAGGGGGTATGAGACAATGTCTCAATAACTGGGGACAACCACACACAGATATATATAATACATCAATACCACACATATATGCAAATGATACAGTGTAATGCCAATGCCATGAGATACATGCCTCAATGCATGTCTCGATGCCTGTCTTCCTTAGCGCGGCTAGAACCACGAGCTGGAGTCATCATATGACATTTCAATAGGTAATTCCCTTCCAATAGTCGGTGAAGACTAATTGCGAGACATCACCAAGCTCACCTCACACTAGTGTACATGGCCAAAGGTCACACTAATGATTGGACCGTGGCTTTCCTTCCCCTGGACCACCACGAATTGGTGGTGATTTAGAGAAGGTATAGTCCACTATCGCCTGGCTCTCCTATGGCCATAGGAAAGGATTTTGTGATAGATATCTCATCCTATCACCAAATCATATCATCATCATATCATATCATAGTCCATTGCCACCTGGCTCTCCTATGTAGAGGATTTAGTGGAAGAGATCTTTTATCACATCATCATATCTCATCTCATCACCACCTCCAATCAACTGTATCTCACTATACTTATGGGTGGTGATGCATGGAATGCTAATATTCCTCAAACCACATACATATGTATATCATCATCACAATCATCTTCATGGTCATGCTAGCATGCAATGGTATGAGAATGCCACAGTCATGCATGCACATATACAAAATCATGCTCATCATCATCATAAATTCACATCAACTTATATACATCATCATCATATACTATATCGTCTAACCGTGTGCATATCACGATATATAGGAAAAGTCATACACATACACATAACGATATCGTGTTATGAACGGAGACATGCATATATATGTTAACATATAACACAAATATACAAACACCTAGTTACCTCAGGTTGTCAACACCACGTACACAGGGGCTTAGGCAAGCCTCTAGAGCATCCATCACGAGCTTTGTACTCCTAATTAGCTAATCTACCACTACAACAACATAATACCTTTAATTAACACAACTCCCATAGCACTACAATCCACAATCTAGACGTACAAGCTTAATTCGGATTTCTAACAACATGCAGACATCTAATAAACCTTACATAACTATTCAATCACACACTAACACATACTATTTCAGATTTCTACTTCTTCTCTCAAATTTCAACCTAGGGTTTAACTCAAACCCATATTAATCCAATCAAAACTCATACCCAAAGCTTCCTAACACCACAAAACACTCCTACAACACAAAATCAAGCATTTTAATAGGTGGAAATTGTTCAAACCGGAAACCCTAAGCTTCAACTCAACTTCCCATGAAAACAAAGAAGAAAAGGGAAGAAAGAAGGCTAGGGATCACTTACCAACAAAGATCAAGGTCTCTTGAGTTCGAAAATGATTTCCCTTGGCCGGATTTCTCATGCCCTAGTGGAGCTCCTCCTTTCTCCCTCTGTTTTCTCTTTTCGTGTTAGACTGAAATGTTCTCAATTTAAACAAACTTTTTGACTTTTGCCACAGCCCCAAAACAGCTTGCCGCAGTACCATGTCTTTCAAAAAAACATTTGAATATATAACTCTCTCACCGCGGCGGCTCTACTTCTCGTCGCGGCTTGGAGTTCCTTTCTGGTTCAGCTGAACCTTTCCTCTATTTTGCTTCCTCTGGTTCTGCACATGATGCCAACTACGCTTGGTTGGCTTGACACCAAGTTAGGGGCAATGCAATGAGGGTTGTTACATGAGACAAACATTCCAGTAACCAAGGACAACTATAAAAGAAATGCTTTCCATGTAAAAAGATTATCACACACTAACTTATCATAAGATACAAGAATTCAATATACAATTATATACATGCAATATGAGATATGCGTAATGCTATGCACATGAGATGCAAAACCTAGATCAATCACGGTAGGAACTATGAGTTAGTTACCTTCACAAGGTAACTTTGATAAGTAGTCCCCTTCCAACAACAGGTGAGGGCCGATTCTGGGGTACTACTAGGCTCACCACCACTAATCATAACCCGGTGAAAAGTCATTCCACTAATGAGTAGACCATGGTTCCCTTTCCCCTAGACTACCCTAATTGATAGTGATTTAGAGAAGGTGTATCCCCAATCCACTGTCACTTGAATCTTCCCGGGATAAAGGATGATGATTTAGTGGTAGGGCTATATATATATCAACCTCACCACCTGAACATGAGGCCTCAAGTGTCCTATCAGTAGATCAGCATACCATATGGTATCATCATATCACAAGACATCATCACCCAACCAATAATATCCTAATATGCATAATGTAGTGATGATGCCTAAATGTCATACTAATATGCCATCATGCAATACATATAGGCCAATATTATCATCAACATCATTATCATTATCATCATGCTAACATAACTCTACCATGCAAGATATTTCATGGGGACGTATAAAGTCATTAGTATATCAATATTTATCATGCTCACAAACATACATCTATCTAGCCAAGTTCTTATACTCATATTCTTACACGCATACATATAAATTAAATATATACTAACCATTTTCATTTCCATGTTATAATTTTCATGGGTTTGAGAAGAACTTACTAGATAACACATACATATCATGATATGAAAAAAAAAGTTTCAAACATATAATGTTAAATATAAGTTACTCTCCAATTACCTCAAGTTGCCGCACACTCACAACTCCTTGGTAGGCCAAAGGATCACCAACTACAACATACAAAAGGAAATATAATCCACAACAATTAATTAGCATTCAACACCAATTTAAACCCAAACATTTAACAAGACTCCAAAAAAAACTATTAGAATTACCGAAGATCACTTAGTGCTTCTAAAGCTCAAATCTACCATACCACAATTTAACCACTTACCAATGAATTCACCTCTTTCAAATAACTTCTTGGAGTACAAATGCCTCATCAAAGCAAGCACACACCCTATACAAGCATCAAACACAAGTATCAAGACTGATTACTTGGAACTCAATTTGACATCTCAAGCATAAACCTGATGAGACCAAGTTACCTATACCATTTCCAACCATCATTTTATCCAAAATGATCCATAATTCCAGATTTGAACCTAACCAAAATTGGATGTCATGAAAACATAGAAGGTAGAGATTAGGGTTTGGAGAAAACATCACACAATCCACCAAAATCCATAACCCAAAGCCTAAACACTCAATAATACATCATTGAAGCATTTAGACACAATCTAATCAGTGGAAATCATCCCAAATAGACCCCCAACTGACCAACATCCATAATCCACCATCAAATTCAGAAAAAAAGAAAAGAGGAGATTGAGAAATATCATACCTATGAAATCCAAGCCTCCTGGAGCTCCAAATATTGTTTCATAGCCTCAAACCTCGGAACCTTAGCAGAGAACCATCATCTCCTCATTTTTATTCTCTTCCAATCGACTGGTCTCATTAAATAAAAATAGAGTCCCCAACATGGCGCCACGGCATCAATGCTTTCTAGTCCAAAACATCACTAGCCCAAATTTCGACTCTCACCACAACATGAAGGGACCCCACCATAGCATGGAGAGCTTCTGTTTCCAATCTCCCTCCAGTCCTACACCATTCCAAAATTGCACTTCTTTGAGCCTTCTAACATGTTCAAAGGAAATTAATTAGGATCATTACATTTTGTTGTATTGATAATTGTGTGAGCTTATTCCCATGGGAGTACAGAAGATCATAGCACTCACTAGCGCCTTATATATCATCACTGCCAGATCTGCGTTCATGTTCTTCCTCACTGCTTCTTCATTTCTTTTTTACTTTTCTATTTCTATTTTTTAGATATTATCAAATTGGTGAAAATCTAAAATAGGATTAGTCTTGAATCAAATTTCTATTCGGTTGAAGATATGGTTTTGTTACTACATTTTTTTGGTTGTCCCTGCTTGTTGAATTTGTTGGGCAATAAAGTTCGATGTATTTGATGCTCATTGTGTCTTCTAATTTACAGTGGTGAATTTAATTTCTTTTCTTTCCACTAGAATTGATCTATTTATTGAAGCTCTTTCAAGCTAAAAGAAACTTGTTCTGTTTTTATTTAAATGGTAAAGTTGGCCTTTATTTAAATAAACATCAATAAAAGTCTATAAAAGTTGGAATTTGAGTAAATAAATATCAACTAAAGCCAATTTTTGTTAGTGCTTATAAATGCCAATAAAGTTTTCCCCTTTTATCAGTGCTAGAATTGGCGTTTCTAAAAAGCTGAAAAAGGCAAAAAAAAAAAAGTCAATTTTGGTGCAGTGTAAATTTAGACAATTCCCATTTTTTTCTCAATCATACTTATGTAATTTATATATCTATATTTATATATTTATAAATTTTGTAATAACAAGTACTGTTCACAAATAGTAAACAATATGGTCTGTTTCTCGAACTCGGAGTTGATAGGATAGAGTTTACGGATAAAAGTTGCAGGAAAATACTAAAATTTAAGCAATTCCTTTTTTATCTCAATACCTAAGTAATCTATATTTCTATAATCATAAAATTTTATAATAAATGATTATGGTTCACAACCCGCAAACAATGTGACTTATTCCTTAAACTCAGAGTTGATATGAAAGAGTTTGAGGATAGAAATTACAAAAAAAAAGTGTCATATATCAAACATGAGAATAAACTAATTAGAGTAGTCTTAGATTGCTAAATGTCTCATCTGGTTACGATCGAGACTACAGTATTATCCAACATTTCTCTACTTAGAAGCATCTCAAGCAAATTAAATTTGATCTGTGACATAAGAAAAGAACATAACACAAGTAAATAAGAGCTTAATTTAAAATATAATGTCAAAGTTAAAACAAAAAAAAGATTCTACTAAGTAATGCTTGGTATATAGATATTGCGGATCTGGTCCCTTTATTGTATCTTAATTAATGCATCAACATGGGCTTATAGCATGAATTTTATAAGGGACAGCACAAAAAATAGCCCCTTCGCTAAGATTAATAATATAAGCAAGGGAGAAAGACACTTAAGGACCTCCATGTAAAAATATTGTCAAATGAACAGTACAAGTGCTGAATTCAGTTGATTCAAGTTGGGAATTCAGTTTACAGGAGTACTAAAATTTTATTCTGGGTCCTTGGAAGGGAATATCTTCATATGGGGGTCCTTAAGTGTCTTTCTCCCTATAAGCAATGTGTAGAGGGAGAAAGATACTTAAGGACCCCCATATGAAGATATTCCCTTCCAAGGACCCAGATTAAAATTTCAGTACTCCTGTAAATTGAATTCTCAACTCGAATCAACTGAATTCAGCACTTATACTGTTCATTTGGAAATATTTTTACATGGAGGTCCTTAAGTGTCTTTCTCCCATGTGTAGAAAAATATTGAAGTAAGTCGCGCTATGTGGTTTTTTTGGACTTTGTGCTTATTTCTTATTAGTTCAATATGTTTTTAAATATTTTATTGAATTCTATGCGACTTTTTTCTTTTTAATTCAATCTTTTACTATATATTTTAATGTGATTTAAATGTTAGGAAAATAAGTATAATATTTTAACAATTTTTAAAATATTATTTATTCGTCACATGTAAAAATATCTAGTTCAAATTAAATATTTATAAATTTATTTTTGACATTTTAATCATTAAAATGTTTTAAGTTTATAGTTAAAAATTTATTTTCATTTTCTATCCTAAATGCTTTAAAAATAATTAAAGCTCAAGAAAAATATTAAATTTAAGTTTTCAATTTAGTTCAAATAATTTGAAAAAATAAATAAAAGAGGGAGGGGACAGGTATGAATTTGCAATTGAAAATTATGAAAATAAGAAAGAAACAAAAAAAATAAGAAATTTAAATAGCATGTGAATGTAATTTTTGAAAATTAAAATTAAAGAAATTGGTTTTTTAAATTCTAAACATTTAAATATATACATATATGAACCATTTAATATTTAAAATAAAATTTTAAAATTGAAAAAATATGAATGGTTAGAAATAAGAAAGAAAGAAGGTATTAAAATCATGTAAATTGAACATATCACGTTAAGTTATTAACCACAAAAGCAAAAGACATTTGTAGCACAGGGCAATAATTAATGACAAAAATATTTATAGTAATTTTTAATTTAAAACTAACATTTCATTCAAAATAATAATAATAATAATAAATTACTATTAAGGGTCACCCTAAGAAATGCCAAGTTGATGATCTTGGAGAGGAAATGGGCTCCAGTAATGAGGAAATTATTTTTTTAATATATATATAGAAGTACAAATACAATGATAAAGAAAAGGGGAAATTGCTATTTAGGACTAAAATCACAATTTAATTATAAAATAGGACCTATTGTTCGATTAATTGCAAAAAGGGACCAAAATTTTTAAATTAAATATAAAAAATATAAAATTAACAAAATATCCTCAAGATTTACCTCTCCTCTACCCTTGCTGGTCAACACCCACCAGCCGTCGATCAACAGTCACGGGCCACGGGTCAATGGCTACCGGTGACCGATCAACGGTCACGGGCCACGGGTCAATGGCTACCGGTGACCGGTCAACAGTCACCAAAAAAAATAGTTTACAACTTTCTATATTTTATTTTGTAACTTGTTTATTTTGAATTTATAATTTAGTTTTCAAATTTTTACTTTACAATCTCTTTTCCAGAATTTGTAACTTTTTTACTTTAAATTTGTAATTTATTTTCTAAATTTTTACTGTGAATTGTTTGAGTGTTTTTCTAACTTCTTTTTAAATTTTGCAACTTACTTACTTTAAATTTGTAATTTATTTTCTAAGTTTTTATTATGAATGGTTTCAGCGTTTTATAATTTTCTTTCTAAAATTTATAACTTACTCACTTTGAATTTATAACTTGTTTTCCAAATTTTTACTATAAATTGTTTCAGTGTTATTGTAACTTGTTTACTCTAAATTTGTAACTCATTTTTCAAATTTTTACCATCAATTGTTTTAGTGTTTTACAATTTTTTTTTCAAGAATTTACAACTTATTTACTCAGAATTTGCAACTTATTTTACAAATTTTTACCATAAATTTTTTCAACGCTTTTCAACTTTTGTTCCAAAATTTTTCAACTTAGAATAATTCATAATAAACATTTGGAAAAAAAGTTGTAAATTTAGAGTAGACAAATTGTAAATTCTGAAAAAGAAGTTGTAAAATACTAAAACAATTCATAATAAAAATCTGGAAAATGAATTACAAATTAAGAGTAAGTAAGTTGTAAAATATGTAGAAGAAGTTGCAAAAGCACCAAAAAGTTTTAGTTAAAATTTAGAAAATAAGTTGTAAATTCACATTAAACAAGTTGTAAAACATGTAAAACAAGTTGCAAAAATATTTAAATAATCTATAATAAAAGTTTGGAAAATGAATTATAAATTCAGAGTAAGTAAGTTGCAAATTCTAGAAAAGAAGTTGTAAAATATTGAAATAATTTATAATAAAAATTTGGAAAATAAATTGTAAATTCAGAGTAATCAAGTTGCAAAATTTGAAGAAGAAATTGCAAAAGTACTGATCCAATTCATAGTGAAAATTTGAAAAATAAGTTATAAATTTAAAATCAAGAAGTTACAAATTCTGGAAAAGAAATTGCGAAGTAAAAATTTTAAAATTAAGTTATGAATTTAGAATAAGCAAGTTGCAAAATCGAAAATAGTAAGTTGTAAACCATTTTTTTCCAGTGACCGTTGCCTGGTGTCCTGTGGCTATTGACTGGCAGCCGCGACCGTTGACCGGCAAGGGTAGGGCAGAAGTAAATCTTGAGGGTATTTTGGTAATTATATGTTTTTTATATCTAATTTAAAAAAGTTGGCCTTTTTTTAACAATTAAATGATGTCTCATTTTGCAAATAAATTGTGATTCTGGTCCTGAATAGTAATTGCCCCTAAGGAAAAATTAAGTACTAAGAACTAGCTTCATCCTTACATATTACAAAAGGATCTTGTTACTAACTACTGAAGAAATTGTTAAGACCAAGGGCTCCGAAGCTTTGGTGGCAGAAACTTCAGAGATATAGCGAGGTGAAGTTACAGAAACCATTTCCATGCCAAGACCAACAAAAAATTGACTAGAAATGAAGATTCTGATTTGGAAGTAGTCATAACCACAACCCAAAAAAGAAGTGCAATCGAACATAATTTTTCATTTTTTCCTTCCAAAATGGTGATTGAACCATCCTCCTATTAGAGCACCTGTATCTGCTCCTACAAGTCCAAAACTCATTATTTCATAATTATTCATTTTAAATTAATTAACTTAAGATATAAAAAGTTTAGAGTTACACATCTTAAATTCAACATAATTTTTATATACATTTATTTTTAATGTAATTTCTTCCAATATCTCAAACTATTTTTTATAATTTTTGAACATTATAAAAATGTTTCATCTAACGACTCAATTGATTATCATTATAAATAAAATCACGGCAATAAATGCATGAGTTACCTAAAAGAAATTATTGAATGAGCTTTCATGCATGTTGAATCAAGATGTAGGATAATCGAAAAATATAGAAAGTTTAATAACAAGCTTATTTATCAAATAAGTTATCATATTAAGAAAATGATAACTTAAAGTGATTTTTAAATTTAGAAAACTATATTACACAAAAATACATTTAAGATTAAACTCAACAAAGTTAATTAAAATGAAACTTTAATGTTTGTTAGCCAGGAAAAAAAACCTTTAAAGTTTAAAAGTAAACTTCTATCCAAAAAGATGATCCCAAGCCAAATGCATTGATTAAATTTTGTGCTAATTTATTAGCAAATTTATAATGCACCAAAAACCTGTGACAATTGCTACCTCTAATTATAAATATCAGAATAGTGTCAGAATGCTTTGCTTACCAGCAGATGTCTCATCTGGTTAAAGGACTCTAGTCTTATGCTTCACAGCTCCACTTGGAAGCATCACAAGCAGATGAAAATACAATTCCAAAGTAAAAATGTAGGGATTCCACTTAGTAATGCCTGGTATATAGATATTGTGGAATTGGTCCCTCTATAGTATCCTAACCAATTTGAACCTCAAATTGGATCACTTATAATATGAATTCTATAAAGGACAGAACCAGAAAGTAGCCACTTCACTGAGCTTAAAATGGTAGCCAGTGCATGAACCACAGAGCAAGACATTTTAAAATTCTAGTGGTTACCAATTCACCAAATGGAAGAGTATCATATTCCAACTATGCAAATTACTGGGAGACAAAATTGCACAGCACAAGCAAAATTAGGAAAAAAAATAATACTAAAATTATACTAAAAATCAAACATTCACAAAACAAGTGATCCAGTTTTAATTAAGGATTCACATTTGGCATAAAATTGATCTCGTAGAATTGAAGAAAAGTAGATTTTTGAAGGTATTTTTAATCCTTCTTGTCATTTAACTATGTTTTTTCTCCTTGTCGAAAGAGTAACTGTGTTTGAGTCATAGTCATTGAATTATATAATTAGTGAAATTATACTTCTTTTAATCCTTAATATAAATCATTTTTAATTACCTCATCAAAACCAGGAAAAATTAGTTGTATCAATAAAATTGTCTAAAAATTTCTTTAGTTTCCATTTTTACCCCTAATAAATACTATAAATTTGAAAAACATATATTGCTCTCTAAAGCAACTAATGATTCATAAAATAATTGACAAGAAAGGTTTTTTCTAATAAAACAATTAATGTTCTACAAAGTCTTGTAAAATGACTTATATTTTAGATCAAAAAATACTTTTAGAAGTTGACTTATATAATTTGCAAGTAGTGAGGAATAATGGTTGAATGGTTAATTTATGATTTAAAACAATAATGTAGATAATGGGATTAATGTTGAAGGATTTGGCATGGCATCCTTTTAAAGTGATCTCAGTTCATGGTAAAGCAAAGCTATATTGTAACAACCCTCAACATGTCACCATGGACTTAGTCTCAAGCTAATGAGAAGTTGCCTTGTATCCTGTACAGCACTGGAGGGACCAAGATTGGAGAAATGATCAAAATGAGACAAAGTTTGAAATTGGAAATAGAAATGCATCACACCACGGTGAGACACTCATCACAAATTTATTAGTTTCGAGGAAAGAGGACTTATGTCGTGGTGATCTTGATGGCACAACAGCGCGAGTCATGAAAATCACTTAAATCAGAATGCAAACCAGTCAGACGAAAAGGAAGAAATTCAAGAAGAACCAAGGGAGCTCTATTAGGGCAAAGAATTTCTGACCTTGGGAGGAAATTTTCAGACCCTAAAAGCTTGATTTTCAGTTGGTATGTAGATCCACACCCTTCATTTTACTTTTTCTCTTTGGTTTTGGGATGATTTTCATTAGTATGCATGAGGACTCATGTTTGGTTGAATTCCACCAATTAAAATGGTTGTAAAGGAATCAATGAAGTGTTGTTTAGTGCTATTAAGGTTTGGATATGAGTTTAAGAGGGATTATACATGAATATGCTAAACCCTAGCTTGGTTTTGACTATGGAAGTTGGAAATTGAATTGTAGAAGAATGTTTATGAGTTGGATGGTTGTTTAGAGTTTATTAGTATATGTTTATGTTATTGGAACATTGGGTCAAGTTTGGATGGTTAAACTATGAGTTATGAATTGATATTGTGTGTTGTGTTAATTGAGGATATTGTAATATTGTAGTATATAATCAGTTGATTGGAAGTGTTGGTCCATGATTTGGTGCTGTGGAGACTTGGCAAATCCCCTGTGTGAGTTATGTTGGCAATTCGAGATAACCGAGTGTATGTGTATATGTGTTAATTATTGGCTATATATATATGCATGTTTCATTTCATATCATGATGTTGTTTATGTGTATGCATGGCCCTTTGCACATCGTAGTATGTACACACGGCTAGTTGAGGTATGTGCATTTCGATTATTGGTACTTGTATGTGATAAGAATATATATAGATATATGTACGATTCTTGAGCATTCTCATACGAAAGTATGTTAGCATGACATTGATGATGATTGCATAGTAACATAGACATGTGGCATGGCATTGAACATCATCACCGTACTGAGCATAGTGAGATATGGTGGACATGGTGATGATGATGATATGATACGATGATATGATGATATATCTTTACCACTAAATCCTCTCCTATAGTCAGGAGAGTTAGGTGACAGTGGATTGCACCTTCCCTAAATCACCACCAATTTGGGTGGTCTAAGGGAAGGAGAGACACGGTCCAAGTATTAGTGTGACCTTTGGCTGGGTTATACTAGTATGAGGTGAGCTTGGTAATGTCCCAAAATTAGTTTTCACCAGTTGTTGGAAGGGAATCACATATTGGAAATGTCTTGTGATGACATTAATCCATGGTTTTAGCCGTGTGTGAGGGAGACATGCATACCATGACATTTTACATTGCATTGCACCATATGCTTATATGTATAGTTTTGTGGATGCCTGTTGTATATTGTGTATTTTCCCAGTTACTGAGACTTTGTTTGACATTTTCTGTGGTTAACATTTTAGGAGAAGATTTTAGTACTAGCACAGAGAGGACTAAGCAGTCTTAGCTTTCCTTTACACGGGATATCCAACTGGTAACTATATGTTATTTAGTTTATGTGTTAGATTGTACTAAGTAATGTAGTATTGTGTGTTCTGCCCATAGGTTGTATCCTGGGGAGTATTATTTGTATGTGGTATGATGATAATGTTATTGTGTAGATGATGATGAATGGTATGTTTAGGTGTGGCTCATGCCAAGTTTGTAGTTTAAGTGCATCTAATGGGATTGTGGATCTCGGTGTGGGTCATGCTATGATAATGTTTGTATTAGTGTTTTAGGTAGGTCTAGTATGTTTTGTTTGTGAGCCCAATGCTGTTATTAGGCCTTGTATGTGTGAATTGGGCATCTAGTCCATTATGTTGATTTAGGGTTCAAGGGGGTCAAAACTTAGAGAAGTAGTTTCTCCAGGGTGAAACCTCCTTGGACAAGTTGTTTATTCAATTAAGACCTGTGTGAATGGTCCCGAGATGCCAATTTGCCTTTGGTGGCAACTGGAGAGTGTAAGTTGTGAGCTTTGCACAAAAAGTGACCAAATTGATCACAAGATGGATCAAGGTGAAAGTGGTGTTAATAGATAGATTGGGATGAGAGTGACTTGTAGGAGTTGGGATCAGGTCAATTTAAGGTTGGAGTATAAAGTTGTGTGCATTAGAAGCTCATAAAAAAAATCAGCAAAATTGCTTATATGAGAATTGATAAGGGAGCCGCGGTGCCATGCGTCTCAGCCTTCATTTTATTTTGGTCCCGAATAAGGTCACAAGCGGCTACACTATAGCAGGCCGTAGTGCCAACCCTCTGTTTTGCCTGTTAGTGTCTTTTTAGGCTAGTTTTAATGGAGTTTTTGGGGTTTTGTCCTAACTTGTTACAAGATCTTGAGAAAACAAATAAGACTTGAGATGGAAATATATATATATATATATGCATATGTAGTTGTTCACTTTCGTTGTGATAATTTATATCCACCTCCCTATGTATTTTAGAAATAACTTTGTATATTGTCATTATTAGCTTGAGTCTCAACATTTTTCCTAGCACTTTGTCAACTAATACACTTTGTTACTTGTTTCTTGGTTTTTTGCCATCTTACTTCTTTTTTCCCTGACAAGCTATTTGAATCATTACATTGAGACGAGGGAAATAGTTTGACATGAGATACAAAACAATGTTACATTGATGCAGGAAATTATCGATGAAGATGATGCTTAGAAGTTGTAAAATCTAAAGGAGGAATGGGGAGATGATGTTTATATGGTCGTTGTTATGTCCTTGAAAGAATTAAATGAATACAATCGAAGTGGTAGTATCCTGATTTAGAAATATGGAAATTCAAGAAAAATAAAAAGGCTTTACATCATAAATTACACTGAAGTAGATCAAGCATATGAAGCACAAGAGGAAAATGTGGTGAGCATAGCAGTTGCCCATGGAATGCTAAGTTTAAAAGTTTTGTTTTGTTTTGAGAAACGGTTTAGCTCTAATTTAGTTAGTGCAGTGAGTGGCTAATTCATGAGGTCATGCTCATGTTACTGTCATGGGTTCAAGTTCCCTAAAGGAATCAAGTTTTTCATGAAGTTCTAGTTAGTTAAGATTGTTCTTTTATTAATGCTTGTGCTGTGTATAATGATTATAACTCTGTTGACACCCGTAGGTTTAAATCTATATATAACTTTAGTTTTCTGGTTTTCATAATCAATATTCTCATCTTGAAGGTATCCATATCTGTTACTAAAGGATGTAGGTTATTCCTCACCATTTAAAAAAAACAGTTAGTGTTTTGGTGATGCCAATTATGATCAAGTTATCTACTGTATACATTGATTATAAAATATTATTGATAGTAATGGTTGCTAATACCAAAAGAAGTTTTTAAATATTAAAATTGTCTAAACCCTATTTGAGATCAACTATGTTTCAAGATAGAATAAATGGATTAAGGATATTATTTATTGAGAGAAAAAGGTTTACTTGATTATATAATAAAATTGTTTAAACCCTATTTGAGATCAACTATGTTTTAAGATCGAATAAATGGATTAAGCATAATATTTGTTGAGACAAAAATGTTTACTTTATTATATAATAAAACTATGATAAATTATTTCATTAAATGAGTTGTCATGCATATATGTTGAATGAAGATGTGGATTGAGTCCTTTGTCACCCAATCTAATCGTGATTGGTACAATGAGCTTATTTATTAAGTTATCATATGAACAAAACCATAACTTTTAAATGATTTTTAAGATTAGAAAAATATATTAAACAAAAACAAACTTAAGATTAGAACAAATATGAAATGAAACTTTAAAGTTTGTTGTCCAGAAAACTACAACATGCACATAAAATTGTCCTTAGGTTACTAATACATACAATTCAACATTTATTAAGTTGAAAGACATGAATCAAACCATCATAGAGAAAAATTACAAAATATATACTTACTTTTCGCTAGATTTGAGTTTTATTGGTGCTAAATAGTTGATATTTAGTTAAAACAAAATGCCAACAAAAGTGGGACGCTGAAAAAGAAATGGGCTTTGTTGTTGATTTTTAAAATAAACATAAAAAAAAGTTTGACCTTTGTTAGTGTTTATTTAAATAAACACTAATAAAGGTCCAAGCTTTGTTGGCATTTATTTCTACAAACCTAACTATTTATTCATAAAGAAAAAAAACAAGCCACATATCACTAATGATAGCCATTGATTAAAAAAAAAATCTAATTGTCCATATTAATTTCCATCTACTCCTTTGCCATTTTTGAGTCTCTCTTTTCTCTCTTTGCCAAGTTCAAGTCTATGTCACTGGTCAATTCTCCTTTCTTCTTCTTCTTTGAACTTATCACCTCCTCTCCTTCCTTATACTCTTCATCAACTCGTCTTAGTGCACTCTCCCTAGATCCAATTCATTAAGCTAACATTTGCTTTGAGTGATGACTGCCATGTAACAACTTGCATTTGATCATTTTGGACATATGTATGATTTATAGATGGGACTAGGATCAAAGGAGTATGTAAGGAACAAAGAACAAACGAAAAAGGAGATTGAAGTATTCCATGCTGTAATGGCACACCTTCACACTATGGTGAGAGCTTGCAATTGGGCTAGTGGGCTCAAGACAAAAAACAATGGTGCTGTAGCACCATAACCCTCTGCCATAGTGTTAGTCGAGAAAGTAGGGTAAATTTGAAACATATCAACTCGACGAAATAAAGGGAGTTCATGGGTCAGGAGAAAAGCTCTACTAGGGTTTCCTAAAGGTGAAGGATGAGGTTTTGGTGCCCTGGAAAGCTTGAATCATCAACGTATGGTAGTTTTCTCATCTTTTTCTTCTTTTTCTCCAAACTTTGAGTTGATTTTCATGGTTATGGGTTGGAATCCAATTTCAGTGAGTTTCCTATAGATTAAAATGAGTTTAAATGTTTCAATGAAGTGTTCTTTGGTATCTCCAAGCCTTAGCTTACAAATTTTGGGTATTTATGTTGTTATTTCTCAAAACCCTAGCTCCTAATCATGGAAATTCTTAGTATGTTCAAATTATATGGACTCATGGCTTGTTTTGAGAGTTTATTTAAGTATATTGATGAGTGGGTATGGTGTTAGATTCATGGTGTTGTTAAGTTTGAGCATGGACTACCAAGTTGGGTTTTATTGGAGGCCGTGTTCCTATCTTATTTGTGTGTTTGGTGATTATGTAGGGTTGTGATTGTTTTGTTAATGTATTTATAGTCCAAAAAGTTGTTTGAAAGTTGCAAAGTCAACGGTAAGTGGTTAACTTTTAGTATAGTGGAAATTTACCTTGTAGGCATTGAGTGGCATTGAATGGTTTGATGGTTGTATTGAAGTTTTTATGAATGTTTGAGTTCTTATTTGGCATTGAATATTGTTTGTTTGACTCGGACTTACATGTCTTCTTGTGTGTGTATGTAGTGGAGATTTCATGGTCTACCATGGCAAAGTGTGAGTCGAGTAACTTGAGGTAACTAAGGAGTAACTTTGTTTATTAAATAGGTTCTGAAATTTTCATATCACGATATGTGTTTTTGTGTTATGGCTAGTAAGTTTTCTTAGATCCCTTTATCCATTTGAAATATAGTGATAAGAAATGGAAATGGCTAATTATGTATTTTTATGTGTGTATGTAAAAGTATATGTATTTATATACCCAAGTGAGGAAAAGTTTGACCCATAACTGTTGGGTGTAATCATTGACATTATGTGAAAGAATGAAATATTAATATGTTCTTGGCAATGATGATAATGATTATGTTGGTGACAACAAATTGAATATGAGAGCTAGATAGCATGATAATGATAAATGATGATAATTGATAAGAATGACTAATGTAAATGAATGTGTACGTGGTATATATATATATGATGAACATAGTGGGCATTGATAATGAATGAAATTGGCCAATGTGAATGCATGTAAGCCTGTGAGAATAATGAGCAACAATATACGTTTGTGTGTGTTTGTTTATTGTGCATCCCCATGAGACATCTTGCAAGATGACGATAATGTGCTAGCATGACCACACATATACAGCATGAGATAACATGTTAGCATATATTGGGCATTGTCATGGGTCATACATTATGAGGGCATGATATTGTTAGGTAACAATGCCTTAATACCATATGGTATGCCGATATGCTAAATAGCACATGAGACCTTGTGTTTAGGCAGTGTAGCTTATGATATCCCTACCACTAAATAGTTATCCTTGATTAGGAGATTCAGGTGGTAGTAGATTGGGGATACACCTTATTTAAATAGCCACCAATTTGGGTGGTTCAAGGGAAAAAGAACCATGGTCCAACCATTAGTGAAATAGCCTTTGGCTGGATCATGATTAGTGAGAGGTGAGCTTAGTAGTTGCCCTAGAATCATCTCTCGTTAGACATTAGAAGGGGGATACTTGTTAAGGTTACCTTGTGATAGTAGCTAACTCATGGTTCTTGTCATGATTGATGTGGGGTTCCATTGCATATTATGAGCATGTCATCATGCATAGCATAATTTGGATACATAGTATATATATATGAGCTTGTATCCTTCTCTTATATTTGTATTGGTGTCGTGTTTTGTGATTAACTAACATATTGTACCTTTTATGTTTAAACCTTTGATTGTGTTTGTTTTGTGACACCCTATGGTTTAAAACCACAAAACAACATCCAGGAGATAACTTTCTCTGAAATAAACCAAGGTATAAATGAAAAACAACCAAAATGGGACACCAAGAGTGAGAAGTTAAAAGGAGAGACTTCGGAAATGGGGTTAGACAAGACTAGAGGACTTTGAGAATGGTGACTGGTTGACAAGAAAATGAAGGAATAAATTTTCCCTTGTGGCGCCACGGCGCCACCTACTGCTGTCAAATGACAGCAAAAGCTGGTTTTTGCTGTGAAATTTTGAACGCGCATAACTTTTTAACCTAATCTCCGATTGGTGTGATTCCAACACCTGTAAGCCACTCTACATCTCCTATAACTATAGACACTAACCTTGTCTTAAAATTCCTACTTATGGAGAATTGGAATACCTATAACCATAATGGTCACTTTTTCATCAAAACTAGCTATAACACCTTTCAATTGTCATCCAACCTTTTCCAATAGGTCACAAATGACCTAAGAAAATTGTTCAAGGAGGAGGCACCCTAAGACAAAGACTCTCTTAGGTTTTAATTCCCTTGAACCTCAACTTGAACTATCGGGTGACATACCCTTTTTCTATAAAATACACCAAAATTCCCAAATGACCTTATACTTTACTCAGACTCTTCAAAGTACACGTGGGTAGCCAATGCTTAGGACTTAAACTTTCATTAATGATGAAGGAGGCATATGCTCAGTAACACTCTATAAACACCATATATTCTATATCAAAACACCCAAAATAGATTTAGCGCACTCAAACCACAAAAGGGTACAACCTTACCATTCACTATATACATACATCCAAACACATCCTAACCCTAAACAACCTAGGGCTATAGAGAATAGAGACATGCCTCTGAACTAGAAACCCAAGCTAATGACTAGGAGGATTCACAAAACCATAACGCACATGGTATCCAGTTAGATCTCTACACTTGGCACAATACTAAACAAACATATAACATTCATTCTTAGATGAGCTCATACTGATCATGAGTAATCGAATATCCCGTGCACCAGCCAAAGGAGAAACTACCTCAGGCACCATCTTGCTAGAATTAGAATCCTCTCTCGTAAATGGTTATCAAAAGGGGGTGAGACAAATCTCTTAGTAACCAAGGGACAATTACAAAAATAGAAGGTTTCGCTATAAAAAGGTTTCACCCACACACACATTACAAATCTGATACATAGATCTATATACATATATATATAATTACACTTATGCAATATACAATATACAATATAAGAAATGTCATGCACATGATATGCAAATCCTACATCGATCATGGCAGGAACCATGAGCTAGTTACTAAGCAGCCTCCTTCCAACAATTGATGAAGGCTGATTCTAGGGTATTACTATGCTTACTATCATTAGTCATAGCTTGATTTAAGGAAGGAGCATCCCTAATCCACTACCACTTGACTCTCCTGGCCAAAAGAAAAGGATTTAGTGGCAAGGATATATATATATATCAACCTCACTAGTTGGACACGAGACCTCAAGTGTTTCATGAGTAGATCGATATACCGTGTGATATCATCATATCACAAGTCACCATCACCCAACCAACAATGTCTCAATATGCATAATATGCTAATGATATTGAATGTTATATTAACATGTCATCATACAATACATATGGGCTGATATCATCATCAACATCATTATCACTATCATCATGTTAGCATAACTTTATCATATAAGATATTTTATGGGGATGCACAATAATAATAAGCATGTAAATATCCATCTTGATCATAAACATATATATATGCACAAAACCACTTCTATTCTCATCATTATCAACATTGCATTATTATCATCTTTGTTACACATACTAATACTAAAAATATAATATTCATAGGCTAAGTCCTTGTATTTTCATTTATATAATCATATATACACATGAATATAGAATCAACAATTTTCACTGCCTTATCATACTTTTCAAAGAAGGAGAGTTTCAAGAAAATTACTATTTCCTATTGTGATATAAATTGCATATATATGAAAACTTTCAAACATATAGAATAAGTAAAATCGCTCCCTGATTACCTCAAGTTGCTATACACCCATAAACCTCGGTAGACCAAAGGATCAACAACTACAACATATATGAGGAAATATAATTCACAATAATTAATTAACATTCAACACCAATATAAACTCAGACATTCAACAAGACTCCAATAAAACCATTAGAATTACCTAAGATCACTTAATGCATCTAAGACCCAAATCCACCATAACATAATTTACCCACTTACCAATGAATTTACCGCTTCCAATTAACTTCTTGGAATCCATATACCTCATCAAAACATATACACACCCTATACAAGCACCAAACACAAGAATCAAGACCAAAGATATGCTCCGGTAGAACTCAAATCAATATATCAGGTATAAACCAGATGAAATCAAGTTACCAATACCATATTCAAACATATTTATACTCAAAACAATCCAAAATTCCCAATTTGAATCTAACCAAATTTAGACATCATGAAAACGTAAATTGTAGAGGTTAGGGTTTGGAGAAAACACTTTACAATTAACCAAAATCCATAACCCAAAGCTGAAACATACCCAATAACATACTATTGAAGCATTTAAACACAATTTAATCCATGAAAATCCATCCCAACTAGACCTCTAGCATCAAAAACCAAAAATGCACCATTTAAAACTAGAAAAAGAGGAAGGAGCAAGTAGAGAATCATCATACCTACAAAATCCAAGCTTTCTAGAGCTCCAAAGGACACCCCAACACCTTAAAACTTCGAACCCTAGTAGAAAGCCTTCATTTTCCTTATTTGTTTTCCTTCTCTGGTCATTTGGTTCATGTTATTTAAAAATAGAATTCACGACATAGAGCCACAGCTTAAGTTATTGGTGCCACAGTAGAAGTTATTGGTGTCGCAACACTAGTACTCTCTGTCTCATAATGATACTGGTGAAATTCAACTCTCTTGCCATGGCGTGAGAGAATTTTCTACTTCATTCTCTCTTCTTATCTCCTCCCCCCAGTCCTAGCCCCTCCAAACTTACACCAATACAAAAGTATTCTTCCATGAGTCCACTAACATGTCTAGAAGAATCAAATTAGGGCTGTTACAGTTTAGTTACTCCTTGGTTACTGGGACTCTTGTCTCACTTCTCATGGAAAAACATTTATTGGAATAGGACTTAGTTCTAGCAAGGAGAAAACAAAGGTGGATGATTCCCCTTGGAAGCATACGGGATATCTGAGTACCTATGTGATATGTGTTTATCTAAGAATGCATGTTATGTTGTAGTATTATGCCAAGTGTAGGATCATAATTTGATGCCATGTGTAATGTGCTTTGTGAATCCTTTGGGTTTGCCCTTGAGTTCTTGCCCTTAATGCATGTATAGTATGACTTAGGATCCTGAGACTCATTAAGTCTTTGATGTGAAGGGATAGGTGTAAAGTGTTTTAGAAGGATGTAAGTGTCTTGCTTGGGTGGTCTAAGCCACTATTTGTCCTTGTGATGTTCAAGACGTGATTGTGGTAAATATCAATGAGTGTATTATGTTTGTTGCATGTTTAAGGCTGGTCATTAGATTGCTCACGTGTATGTTGACAAGTTAAAGTAAGTTATGAGTTTGGTTCTGATATTTTTTTTTTCTTGAAGAAAATAGGTATGTAACTTTATAGTCAGGTCTGGGGTTCAAGGGGATCAAATCTTGAGCATATGGTTTCCTTAAGATGTGACCCCTTTGGAAAGTGTCTTTGTGATGTTTGTGACTTGCGGGAACAAATCTAATGGTTAAAGGGTTGGAGATCTGAGTTTGGGCATCACAAAGGCCAAGTTTTGGACTAAAATGACTATTTCGGTCTCAAGAATCCAAAATCTCTAAACCGGGGAATTTTGGGGTATGGTCTGTGCCCTAGTTAGAGGAGGTGTAGAGTGACTTTTAAGCCTTGGAATCACATTAATTGGAGGTCCAAGTAAAAAGTTGTGCACGTTCAAAATTGGTCCAAATTGATAGCAAATTGTTGTCAGCATAGTAGCTTATAGCGCCGCAATGCCATATCATTGAGCTGCAAGGTTACAGGGGAGATTACTCTCCCTCAATTTCCTTGTCATCCAGCTATAGTTTGAAGTCATCTGATCATGTTTAACCTCATTTTCAAGTTTCTCCTCTTGTTTTCTCACCTTTGGTGTCTCCTTTTGGGTGTTTTTCATTTGCGCGTTGGCCCAAATTAAATTAAGTTGTCTTCTTGAGTTCATTTTGAGGTCACAAGTCTTAGGGTGTTACATTGTATGGGAAGAACCAATGACATAGTGCAAGGACTGTCACGATCTATATGGCCAATGAGATGTGTATTGAGGTAAATGCGAAGTTGTTGAATTACCCAATCTTCATGAAGCTTCTAGATATATTGGCTCAAGAGTATGGGTACAAGTAGAAAGGCATGGTCCAAATCCTGTGCAATGTCTTCATTTTTTACTGCATCCTAGACAACCTTCTCTGTTCCTTGTTTGAAGAGTTTTGAAAGGAATGGATCAAAACTTAGGAGTAAGAGTTTTGCTGGGCCAATAACTGTGTGAGTTGATTCCCATGGAAGTACAGAAGAATGGAGTACTGACTGGCACTTTCTATATCATCACTGCTAGATCTACTTTCATGTTTTTCCTCCCTACTTCTTCATTTGATTTTTACTTTTCTATTTCTATTTTTTTAGATATTGTTAGATTGGTGGAAATCTGAAATAAGATTAGTCTTGAATCGGATTTCAAAAGGTCTGTTAGGTTGAAGATTTGGTTTTAATACTACATTTTTGTTGTTGTGTCTGTTTGTTGAATTTGTGAAGTTGATTATTAAACATTCAATAAATCTCAATCTATTTGATGCTCGTTTTGTCTTCTAATTTACAATGATGAATTTAACTTCTTTTATTCTCTTCCACTAGAACTGATTTGTTTATTCAAGCTTTTGGAAGTTGAAAGAAGGTTGTTCGGGTTTTGTTTTTAAATGGTAAAGATGGCGTTTATTAATAAACACCAACTAAAGTCTACAAAAGTTGACATTAATTTAAATAAATGTCAACAGAAGTCTATAAAAATTGGAATTTGAGTAAATAAATACTAACTAAAGCCAACTTTTGTTAGTCTATAAATACCAATAAAAGTCTCCCCCTTTTACTAGTATTGGGATAGTTGGCATTTTTAAAACATTGAAAAAAATAAAAATAAATTTCAATAAAAGTCAATTTTGGTGTAGTGTAAAATTTAGACAATTCCCTTTTTTTTATTTAACAATTCCCATTTTTATCTCAATACCTATGTAATCTCTATTTCTATATATATATATATAATTTTACAATAAATTATCATGGCAGTGTGACTTGTTCCTTAAGTTCAGAGTTTATATGAAAGAGTTTGAGGATAGAAATTACAAAACAGTGTCATCTGTCAAACATGAGAATAAACTAATTAGTGTTAAATAAATGTCTCATCTGATTACGAGACTACAGTCTTATCCAGCATTTCTCTACTTGGAAGCATCTCAAGCAAATTAAATTTGATCTGTGACAAAAGAAAAAAAACATAGCATGCACTAGTAAATAAGAGCTTAATTTAGAGTACAATGTCAAAGTTAAAATAAAAGATTCTACTTAGTAATGCTTGGTATATAGATATTACGGATTTGGCCCCTTTATTGTATCTTAATTAATTTGAATCTCATAATGCATCAACATGGCCTTATAGCATGAATTTTATAAGGGACAACACAAAAAATAGCCATTTCACTAAGATTAATAATATAACCAATGTGTAGAAAAATATTAAAGGAAGTACACTATTTACAATATTTATAATATGTGATTTTTGTTTCAGACTTTGTGCTATCTCAATTTGTGTTCACCAGAAGTGATGAGCATATGGAGTTCATCGCACGTCTAAGTTGTCCAAATTTGATTTGGATGGCCCAGATTTAAGGATTTTAATTTATTTTGTCATTTTTTATTTTTATATTATTAAATATAAAATATAAAATAAAAATAATTTTAAACTATTACTTTTTAAAAATATGATTTTATTATTTAAAAAATAAAAAATAAAAGCTTTAAATTTGAATTGTTCAAATTTGATTTGGACAGTTCAGATTCGATGAGCATATGGTGCTTATCACCTTGATGAGCACTAAGATTTTTTTTTTTTTACTTCAATATGTTTTTACAAATTTTATTCAATTCTATGCAACTTTTTTCTTTTTAACATCGTTTACTATATACTTTAATATGATTTAAATGTTAGGAAAATAAGTATAATATTTTAACAATTTTTAAATTATTATTTGTTCGTCACATGTAAAAATATCTAGTTCAAATTAAATATATATAAAAATCTATTTTTGACATTTTTATCATTAAAATGTTTTAAGTTGATAGTTAAGAATTTATTTTCATTTTGTACTCAAAGTGCTTTAAAAACTAATTAAAACTCAACAAAAAATATTAAATTTAAATTTTGAATTTAATTTAAATAATTTGAAAAAAGAAATAAAACCGGGAGGAGACAAGCATAAATTTGCAACTGAAAATTATGAATATACGAAAGAAATAAAAAAATAAGAAATTTAAATAGTATATGAATGTAATTTTTGAACCGTAAAACTAAAGAAATTAGTTTTTTAATTCCAAAAATTTAAATATATACACGTATGAACCATAAATTAATGTTTAAAATAAATTTTTAATATTGCAAAATCATGAAATGATAGAAATAAGAAAGAAAGAAGGTATTAGAATCATGTAAATTGAATATTTACATATCACGTTAAGTTATTAACTACAAAAGCAAAAGACATTTAGAGTACAGGAAAATGAATAATTAATGTGAGCACTGTAGGTGCCGTGTTTTGTAACTCTGATATTTCTATTTAGACAGATATATTTATCGTAATAATTGTTATTAAGGGTCCCCTAACCAAGGCCAAGTTGATGATCTTGGGGAGGAACGGGACTTCAATAATGAGGAAACTTTCTTTTTATAGGAGTACAAATACAATAATAAAGAGAAAGTATATAGGTACTAAGAACTCGCTTCATTCTAACATATTACAAAACATTACTAGAAAACAAACATTTAGTGAGGGACAAATTTTTCAATGAATGCCCTTTTTTTCTCGATAAATTAAAAATAGCAAGAAATAAATTATTTTGCTAATTTGATCACTATAAATCGTGTTCTTGAATTTAGCGATAGATAACCCATCCCTTGTTAAATTCAGCGAATGAACTAATCCCTTTCTAAATTTAGTAAGGGGCTCATTCCTTGCCATTGCGTCACTAAAGAACAAAAAATTTGACGCCATAAAAAATCATCATCACCATATCACCATCAAGCCCGCCACATCATTGCTATGTCATCCACCACACATGCCACACATCACTACCATGTCACCACCGAAACCACATCACTTAATATAATTATTTCAAATGTAACTTTACCTAGGTTTGAACCTATGACTTCTTGGGTCCTTTTGTATTTAACATTTTACCAGTTGAACTAAAATGTATTTGCAGTCTTTATATTAAATATATATTATTTATCTACATACTAATACACATATATTTGCAGTCTTTATATTAAATATATATTTATAAATCAATATATTATTAAAAAAAATACAGATATATCTTAATTTCAATTATTAATATCATAAAATACTTTATTTATATACATATATATTTATATTTATATGAATATTTTTTCCTATGAAGTTACATAAATTAATCAAAATTAAGTCTTTTAGTAAATTAAGTTAATATTAATATATTTTGAATTTTGTATATGAATTTTCAATGTCATTTTTTTGCCAACAAGTTATAAAAATTAGATTAACTATTTTTATTAATTTAAAATAATCATCTAATAAAAATAATTTATAACTTGATTATTTAAAAAACAACATTTTTCATTGATTAAAAATAAATTTTTAATAAAATAATTTTAATCCATTAAAATAAATTTAAAAAATTTTAGCGAGAAAATAGATCCCACTAGATTCCTTACTCTTCATAATAATTTAGTGAGAAATAAAAAATATATCACTAATTTCTTACTATTTATATTAATTTAGAGATTAATAAAAAATTTCTCACTAATTCCTAGCTAATTATATCTAATTTAACGAGGTATAGGATATTTGATATTAAAGGGAGGAGGAAAAAGGAGAGAGAGTAGAATGAAAATAAGGGAGAACAAGAAGAACTCAAGGGGAAATAGAAGAGCTTATGAAGAGAGAAAGATAATTGAAACTTAACTCAATTCAACTCAATTTTGTCTTCCATTCGAAATACAACGATAGATATTTATAAACTCAAGAGAACTTTCTAGAAGATTGACGAAATCTAATAAAATAATAAATTATTTAACCTAATATCTAAATCTAGGGATATTACAAGAATCTCATTTATTTTAGAAATTTTTAAAAGATTAAAACATTCTAGAACATTCTAACCTAAACGTAAAGAAAAAGAAATAATAAAATAGGAAATAAATAAAAAAATAACATAAATCATAATAATCCTAAAACATGTGATGAAATATCATTAAATTTAAAAGATATTTTAAATATTGTAATTTTTTTCTATCAATATTTCTCACTAATTCCCTCACTAAATTTAACATTGACTACAAACATACAATTTCTTACTAATTTCCTCACTATTTAGATCATTTAGTGAGGAATGAGTGATCTCTCACTAAATTTGATTTTTCTAGTAGTGAAAGGATCCTATATTGTTACTAATTAATGAGAAAATTGTTAAGACCAAGAGCTCTTGAACTTTGGTGGTAGAAGTTTTAAAAATGTAGAGAGGTGAAGTTATAGAAGGCATTTCCATGCTGAAACAAACAATAAAAATTGACTATAAAGGAAGATTCTGAAATGGAAGTAGTCTAGGCCAAAAAAAACAAAGATTTGGAAGAAGTAGTCATAACCACAAATGAAAAATGAAGAACTGCAATCAAGATTGATTTTTTCCTTCCGAAATGGTACCATCCTCGTACTACAGCACATATAGTTGCTCCTACAAGTGAAAAACTCATTATTGCAAGTTATTTATGTTAAATTAATTAATATAAGATATCAACAGTATAGAGAGTTGCACATCTTAAATTCCATGTAATTTTTATATACATTTAATTTCAATGTAATTTCTTTCCAATATCTCATACTTTTTTATATGATTTTTTAAAAAATATTTACAACTTTCTAACATTATAAAAATGTTTCATTTAACGTCTCAATTGATTATCATTATAAATAAGATGAAAACAATAAATGCATGAGTTACAAAAAGAAATTATTGAATGAGCCATCATGCATGTTGAATGAAGATGTAGGATAATAGAAAAATATAGAAAATTTAATAATGAGCTTATTTATTAATAAAGTTATTATATTAAGAAAACGATCGATAACTTTAAATGGTTTTTAAATTTAGAAAACTATATTAAACAAAAATGAATTTAAGATTAAAACAAAGTTAATTAAAATGAAACCTTAAAATTTGTTAGCCAGGAAAAAAAACTTTTAAAGTTTAAAAGTAAACCATACAAAAACATTCCCAAGCCAAATGCATTCATTAAATTTTGTGCTAATTTAATTTATTCGCAAATTTATGGTGAACCAAAAACCTGTGATAATAGTTACCTTCTAATTATAAAGATCAGAATAGTGTCAGATTGCTTTGCCACAGCAAATGTCTCATCTGGTGAAAGGACTCGTCTTATCCTTCACAACTCCACTTGGAATCATCACAAGCAGATGAAAATATAATGCCAAAGTAAAAATGTAGGGATTCAACTTAGCAATGCTTGGTATATAGATATTGTGGAATTGGTCCCTCTATTGTATCCTAACCAATTTGAACCTCAAAATGGATGACCTTATAATATGAATTCTATGAGGGACAGAACCAAAAAGTAGCCACTCTTAATTGAGCTTAAAATGGTAGCCAGTGCATGAACCACAGTCCAAAACATTCTAAAATGCTTGGGTTAGCAATGCACCAAATGGAAGAGTATCAAATTCCAACTATGCAAATTGCACAGCATAAGCAAAATTTGAAAATAATAATAATAAAATAATCCTAAAAAACAAACATTCACAAAACAAGTCATCCAGTTTTAATTAAGGATTCACATTTGGCATAAAATTGATCTCGTAGTACTGAAGAAAGTAGGTATTTCAAGGTATTTTTAATACATCTCATGAGAAATGAATCAAAGGCATTAAGATGTTCCTTGAGAGGTGTAACACCTTACCTTCATACACTTCCAGACTTAACCAAACCTTCTAAAATCTAACCAAATACAACCCAAATATCTCAAAACAACATTTCAAACTTTAGAACAACAGAAACTAACCCCAAAAACACCAGAAATTGGGCTAGGGTTGCAACCGCTACAATATCATTGCGGCTTCGGCCTCCTCTGATTTCACTCACTTCTGCCTCCACTGGTACCACGGCATCCCCTGCTAGTTTCCACACCAGCAAAAACTCAACACCAGAGCGAATTTCTAACGTGCATAACTTTATGCTCTAACCTTCAATTGACTTAATTCCAACTCCTATAAGTCAATCTAGTTCATATCTATCCATAGACACTACTTTCACCTCAGACCAACTCCATATGGAGATTTTGGACACTTGACACCATTTTGGACACTTATTAACCAAAACGCATCACTAATCACCTCCAATTGCCACCAAAGTAACTAGTCGCTCAAAGACCATTCATACAGGTCCAAATCAAACCAATTTGTCTAAAGAGATTTCACCTTAAAGGAACCCTTTCTCTAAGATTTGACCCCCTTGAACCCCATTTTGACAAAACGGGCTACAGGCCCAAAAACACATTTCATCATACATAACACATACAACACATTTCCACATACATAACCATATATACGTGCATAAGATACATTATCCAAATTATAAATACTACATAGACTATTCCCATGTACGTAGCTACTCCCTCGTCTTCTCCGGACTAGTGTAAGAGCCGTCACCTGAAAGGTTAGTTCATGGAAGAGGAGTATGAGACAATGTCTCAGTGATCAGGAACAACCACATACATGCATATATATATATATATCTCACACAATTCATGAATACAATGTGAAATGAATGGAATGCATGTCGCTCTTGTAAGGTTTAGTACAATATAAGTTTTGATGATGACAAATATAGAGTAATAAGGAAGAAACACATTATATGTATCTGACATATATAATATTCCTAAAAGAAGTAAAATACATATTAGCTTGTATTTAATTATGGTTATAATACATATATCATGCTATATGTAAATATATCCACTGTACTTTTACAATGAATAATATAAGTTGGATATATAAACTGGACTAACTACTTGGTTTGTAAGCATAATATATTAAATATAGGTTAGTCCAAGTAAGAAAAGTGAGCATTGGAACACAGAAATGGAAATCAATATCATGCCTCACTCAAGAAAGAAGAAAAGAAAGGATGCTCCAAAAATGGAAGATCAGAAGGGAGCATGCCAAGAAGGAAATGACCAAGTGGAAGTGGAACTCAACATTTGAAGACCTAGTCACTAGGTATGTTTTATTTTCACTTAGGTCTTGAGGTCGGATTAATATTTAAAAATTACTTAATCTTGTTACCATATGTTCTATATGAGTTAGATTAAGTAAATCTGATGTTAGCTTTGAAAAACTCTGATGACAGACGAATTTTGAGAAGTTAAACTTCATATACTTTGTGAAAATATGACTTTGCTGACTGAAATTTGAAGTTCCAGAGATATCATCTCTGACAGACGAATTTCAGGTGTTGAAATTCGAATTTCGAGTCAGGCATAGTTAGTGAAATCTGGTTTTCAAGAATCTAGAGTTTGACCTTTGCTTAGTATTTTTAATATATCTTTCAAAATACATATGGCTTTGATGTAAAACTAATTTCATATGAAACTAGACTTAATAAGCTTTTCAAAGAAGGTTATGTCACTCAAAATGAAAGTCATATGAAAAGCTATGGTTATTTAAAGTTGAGTAGTGAGATATGAATTTTCAGTTTTGATCTCTTATAACTATTTCAATCATATCTCACAAAATACGTTTGTTTTTGAAGTGAAATTATTTCATTTGAAAGTAGACATTCAAAGCTTTCCAACCATATGTCATTTGCTTAATTTGGAGTTAAAATGAGAGAGTTATAGCTTCTACAAAATTGTCTACAGTGCAAAATTTGAAGTTACGTAGGTTCCGTTGTGACAGACAAATTTCGGGCCTCCGAAATTTGAATTACGAAGAGAACCTTCATGTAGAATTGAGCTTGCCACTGAAAGATGAATTTTGACTTCCAAATTTGAACTTCAAGTCCAACAGACGAATTTCCACTTTCAAAATTCGAATTTCGCGATTCCAGAAACGTGAAAATACTTTTGAAACAACCAACAGACAAATTTCCACTTTCAAAATTCGAATTTTACGATTCCAGAATCGTGAAAATACTTCTGAAACAACCAACAGATGAATTTCCACTTTCAAAATTCGAATTTCGCAACTCCAGAAACATGAAAATACTTCTAAAACAACCAACAAACGACTTTCCACTTTCAAAATTCGAATTTCACAATTCCAGAAACATGAAAACACTTCTGAAACAACCAACAGACGAATTTCCACATTCAAAATTTGAATTTCGAAAGGAAGAACTTGTGCCATATTGAGTTGCTCACTGTCAGACGAATTTTGGGAACCAAAATTCGAACTTCGAAGGCACTATAGCAATATCGAATTACTGTTTAAACTTACCAGAAGAACTTTAAACTCCAAAATTCGAATGTTCCAACATAGAAACATTTATCAAGATGAAAATTCGAATTTCAGCTTTGGACAGACAAACTTCGAACTTCAACGCTAAAAACTTTAACTTATGGACTCTTCGAAATTCGTCTATTAACATCTAAAATTCAAATTTCAGTGTGTCAGATTCATTAAATGAGGTTGGTAAACGGCTAGTTTTGCAGAGTAAACCATTGGGTAACATCTCTAACGGCTAGATCTTGTATCTAACGTCTAATTACACTACAAAACTATAAATATAACATCATTTAAACTTATGGGTAACAATCTTAAGAGAGTTTATGCGAAAATGCTGCTACAACTTGTAAAATCTTTCTGTTTCAGCATAGTTTGAAAAACTCACCTCAATAGAGTGAACTTTTAATGTATTATCTACTTTTCAAGAGAGTTTTCATTCTGTAAACATTTCTTTCTACATTTTCTGAGTAGAATCTTAGTGTGGGGAAACACTAAGGGATTTACACATCTTGTAAGGGTGTGAGGAGAGTGGCTTCACAAGTGCCTACTGAAACTTGTGAGAATGTATTGAGGCTTCACAGGTGCCTGGATCAAACCTGTGAGATATAGTGGAAAATCTCAAGTGATGGCTTTGGGACTAGATGTAGGCCAAGTGGTTGGGCTGAACCAGTATAAATCATTGTGTATTGTTCTTCATCTTCTCTACTCAGATGCTGCACACAACCATCTCTATTTATCCCTATTTTACTGCACTCTTAGTGAAATTGGGTTGTGATTCAAAAGAGCGAAAATCTTGCATCACTCAATTCACCCCCCCTCTTGGGTGACCAGTCAACCTAACAGCTCTCACAGGGATCCCATCCTTATCCTCCCCAACATATGCAATCCATCCTTATGCTCCCTAACATATATAATCCATCCTTATCCTCACTAACATATATATTTCTTCCCTTATCCTCCCTAATATATATATATATATTCCATCCTTATGCTCCCTAACATATATATATCATCATACATCATATCGTCATCACATCATCACCACCCAATATGCTAGAGATCATAATCTCACAATGACATGTGGTGATGTTTATGTATAATCATATAATCATCATCATGTCATAATGTCATGTATGCATCATGTCAATATCATCATCTCCAATCATCATCATAATCATCATCTAGCTGTGTACATATCACGATATATATAGAAAATAGTACACAAACACATCAATATCGTGATATGAAAGAAACATGCATATATACATAAATATGCATACTATCATACAACATAAACAATACAATATAAACAAACAACCAGTTACCTCAGGTTGTCAATACCATGCTCACACGAGTTCCACAAGCTTTCTTGAACACCAATCCCACAACTAGCCTTATTTGAGTAGCCAAACAATGTTAACAAGATCACAATTTCTCAATTAACACAATATACCAATAACCGAACATCATAATTCAACCACTTTAGGCCTAACCCAAAGTTCCAACACCCCTTTTATGCATCATTAAGCTCTTAGGGACCATTCAAACACCAAACAATCTTATACACTTCGGATTCCCAAGAGCTCTAACCGAAAACAACCTAGGGTTAAGCTCAAATCATGCATAAACCCTTCAAAACTCACATCCAAGCAATAAGAACACTAAAACACACTTCCTTAACCCCATTTCATCCATTTCAATCGATGAATTTCAGCCAAAATCGAAGATCCAAACTTATAACTGAAAAACCCCAAATTTCAACCGAAGAAAATGGAGAGGGAGGAGTAGAAATCTTACCAACTTGAATCCAAGCTTCTAAGGTCCAAAAATCACTCCTAGATGCCAGAAATCTCAAACCCTAGTAGAGCTCCCTCGACGCTCCCCCCGTTTCCTTTCTTTCCTTCGCATCCGACTGATCAAAATGTTTCTGATTTAAATCAGAAACTCGACTCTCGCCGCGGCCTCAACACTCCTCATCGCGGCTCCACTAATTTTCAGCTGAAAAGAGCCACTGGACATACTATCTCCATGGTGGCCCTGCTTCTCACCGCAGCGTGGAGCTCAATTTTTCCTCTACTTCATCCTTCCTCTGTCTTGTTTCCTCCAGTCCTGCACACCATGCCAAAACAAAGTCATGAGGGGTGTTATAAGAAGGGCAACAAGCAAGAGAATGTTCTTAATGTTCTTAGTAACACTGGTGACTTCGAGGGTGATAGCATCACTAGGAAAAAAAGTGACAAGAGCAACAGCGTTTTTGTTGCTGGAAGAGTAACCACGTTTGAGTCATAGTAATTGAATTATATAATCGGTGAAATTAAACTTCTTCCAGTCCTTAATAAAAACCATTTTTAGCTATCTAATCGAAACAAAAAAAATTAGTCACATCAATAAAATTGTCTAAAAATTTCCTTAATTTTCACTTTTACTCCTAAAAAATACCATAAAATTGTCTAAATCAATTAATGATTTATAAAATAATTGACAAAAAAGGCATTTTTGGAATAAAACAATTAATGTTCTACAAAATCTTGTAAAATAATTTATATTTGAAATCATAAAATACCTCTAGAATATGACTTATGTAAAAGACCGGAGTGAATATATATATACATATTGTGAATTATTACTAAATTATTATATATCTAGCTAAAAACTTTACCCAACCAAAACTTCATAAATATAATCTGCAAATTATGTCATATATATCACTTTATATATAATACACCATGCTTTACTAGTTTCTTTGATACATTTAATTAAATAAAAATGCTCTTCAATGTATTAATTTGATTATATCTCCTTCAATTAAAATTATTTAGTGTGATTGGCTCAATTTTGCAAGTGGATAGGGTCAATCATGGTAATAAGATAACCCAAAGTATTACAGGTTGTTGAACCCAAAGGGAAGCTCAAACTGCTATGTAAGTTAATTTCAGTAGTCAAGCGCAAGTAGTGAGGAATAATGGTTGAATGGTGAATTTATGATTTAAAACAATAACGCAGATAATTGAATTGTTGGAAAATAGATAGGTATAGAGAATTAGGATTTTTAATAAAATTATTTTATTTGAATATTTTAGATTACATTTTATATTTAATTATATTTCATAACATCTTTTAAGATTATTAGGATCTATATTATTTTTTATTTATTTCCTATTTTATGATTTTAGTTTTTTAGGAATTTCTAAAATAAATAAGATTCTTATAATTTTCCTAGATTTGGTCATTAGATTAAATAATTTTCTATTTTATTTGATTATGTCAATCTTCTAAAATGTTTCATTAAATCCCATAAATAACTATCATTATAATTCCAATAGTAGAAGATCATATTGAGTGAATTTGAGTTTTCTAAATATCTTTTTTCTCCTTTCTTGAATTCTCTCTCCCTTGAGTTCTTTCTTTTTTTTTCTTGAGTTTCTCCTTTTCTCTCCTCTGTCTAACAGTTCCCTCAACCTCTTCCTTTTACATCATTTGGTATCAAAGCAAATCCTATTTTACTGGCCTTTTTTTTAATAGAGGTTAACAAAAGTCAATTGTAACAAGCCTTATGATTTTTTTCTTAGCATTGTGTGCAGAACTGGAGGAAACAGGATAGAGAAAGGTTCAAGTGGAGAAGAAATGAGTTCCATGTTGCGGCGAGAGTGAATTCTAGTGGCGATGTTTCAGCTAAACGTAGTGGCACCACGACAAGCTATCCTAGAGCCGTGGTGGAAGTCGAAAAACTGGTTTAAATCAGAATCATTTTGGACGAAAAGAAGGGAAAGAAATGGAGGAGAACCGAGGGAGCTCTTTAGGGTTTCCTATTTTCGGCCCTAGGGAGTAGTTTTCAGCCTCTTGAAGCTTGGATCTTCATTGGTAAGTGATCCCTACTCCTTCCTCTTCATTTTCTTCGGTTTAAACTTGGGATTTTTCAGTTATATGTTAGGATTTCTGATTTAGGCTGAAATCCACTGATTAAAATGGATGAAATGAGGCTAATGGAGTATGATTTGGTGTTCTTGATGCTTGTGTGTGAGTTTTGAAGGGATTATGCATGATTTAAGTTTAACCCTAGGTTGTTTCCGGTTAGGGCTATTGGGAATTCAAAGTATATGGGGTTGAGTAATGTTTGAATGGTCCCTAGGAGCCTAATGATGCATGAATATGGGGTTGGAACCTTGAGTTAGGCCTGATTGGTTAAATTGTGGAATTTGGATATTTGGATTTGTTGAATCAAGTGTTTTGATGATTCCAAACCAACCATCTAGAGGTTGGAAAAAAGATATCAAAAGGGTACAAAAGATCTCAGGTGAAGAAATCCAAGAAAAACCAGCACAAGATTAGATATGGGATTTCTTAATATGCTTAAATTGAGTAAATGATTCTGAACTTGCAAAAGAATGTTTTAAAAATATGATTCTATGATAATTCATGGAATATTTGAAAAACACCTACTAACAGACGAACTTTAAAGTGTTAAAACTGATCTATTGCTTTGAAAATTCAAACTTTGGCTTCTAAAATTCGAATTTTGAATTGAAAATAAGTTAGTCAGAAAAGAGATTTCTTTAACATATGAACTTTGGATGCAGAAATTTGAACTTTGGATTAAGTCTGATAAGAGCCTTCTCTGACAGACGAACTTTGGGTTTTGAAAATTCGAATTTCTGGTAAAACACAAATCATGAAAATGAAAAATTCGTCTGAGAATATGTCAAATTTCATCTGAAAGTAAAGCTTAAAAAGAGTTTGAAATTCGTTCTTTGACAAACGAACTTTAATTTTGGAAATTCAAATTTTGGAAACAAAGCTTGCAAGTTTGTTATGATAATCTTTTGACATACGAATTTTAGTATTTAGAAATTTGAACTTTGAATTAAGTTTGATAAGAGCTCTCTCTGACAGACAAACTTTGACTTTTGAAAATTCAAATTTCGAAAAGATGAACTATTGTGCCTTATTGAGCTGTCCACTGACAGACGAATTTTGGGCACCAAAATTCAAACTTTGCAGGCACTGTAGCAATATGGAACAACTGTTCACACTTACCAGAAGAACTTTAAACTTGAAAATTCATATGTTCCAACATAGAAACTTTTTTCAAAGATGAAAATTCGAACTTTGCTTCATAACAGACAAACTTTGAAGTTTAACGTTAAAGTCTTTAGCTTTTGGTCTCTGTGAAATTCATCTGTTGAGACACCAAAATTCGAACTTTGAATGTCAGACGCATTAAATGCAGTTGGTGAATGGATAGTTTTTCAGAGTAACTATTGGATAACGTCTCTAATGGCTAGATCTTGTCTCTAACGTATAGTTAAGACATAAATCTATAAATATGACTTCATTTGAAGATGTGAGTAATGATTTTACATTGTATATATAGAAACTTTGCCAAATTCTTAAGTCAAAGTCTCTTACTCTCACATACTCATTTTCTATACTTCAACTTTCATATACACTCTAAATTGGAGAGTTCAATCGTTGTAATCAATCTTATCTTCATCTGGAAGAAAGATTTTCTTGTGAGGGGATATTACAAAGGATTTGGGAAGCACTTAGCTAGATTGTAAAGTGTGAGATTGTAAGCTCTAAGAACAGAGCATCAAGTTGTATTGAGGCAATTGCAAGAAGCCCAATGAGTTCTTGCAAGATAGTGGAAAATCTCAAGTGATGGTTTGGGGACTGAACGTAGGTCAAGATAAAGAGACTGAAACAAGATAAACATCCATGTCTTTCCTTCTCTTTTATTGCTTTTACCTTGCTATTCCTTTATACTTTGCTTTTACTATCACGTTTGCTTTTATCACTCTCTTGACTTTTGCAGAAAATTCTAATCTTCCCAATTCACCCTTCCTCTTGCGAAGTCAGCATATCTAATAAGTGGTATTAGAGCCTGGATTCCCAAACAAAGGATCTAACAATCCGGGAAATTCAATGGCTGACTTTGGAGAAAGCATTATACCTGAGGGAAACAACACAAACAGACCACCTGGCTTCAGTGGAGAACACTATGAATACTGGAAGATGAGAATGCAAATTTATCTCCAATCCATTGATCTGGATATCTGGTCTATCATCCAGAAGGGAGATTTTATCCTAATAAAACTACAGGATGATGAGAAATACAAGGAGAAGCCAAAAGATGAGTGGAATGAAGAGGATAAGAGAATAGTCTTACTGAATTTTAAGGCAAAACACTGCCTGGTCAATGCATTAAACCAAGATGAATTCTATAGGGCATCACAACATTCTACAATCAAAGGTATGTGGGATACTTTAGAAATCACTCATGCAAGAACCACTGAAGTAAGAGAGAACAAATTGAACTCCTGCATTGGTGAATATGAAAGCTTCAGAATGGTGGAAGGTGAGAGCATCAAAAGGCTACAAAAGATATTTGCCCTCATTATGAATCAATTGAAAAGTCTTGGCAAGGAGTACACTCAACCAGAAAATGTCAGAAAAATCGTTAAAGCTCTTCCTCTGGAGTGGCAACCTAAAGTAATAGCAATAGAGGAAGCCAGAGAAGAATCAATGGTTAGCCTTGAAGAATATGAGGGAAAGATAAAGGTTCTTAAGGAAGTAGGCCAAGACAGGAAAAAGAAAGGTCTTGCTCTAAAAGCTGCTAAAGAGAAAGAAGAAGAATCTGATGATCGAGATGAATTAGATGAAGAAACTCTGGCTATGATGGTCAGAAAATTCAGAAGGTTTTACAACAAGAAAAGAAATAAAATATTCTTCAAGAAAGGAACAGTAGGAGATAACAAGAAAGAAGGAAAAGAGCCTGTCACTTGCTACGAATACAAGAAGCAAGGGCACATCAAATGTGATTGTCCACAATTCCTAAAGAAGCAAGAGAAAGAAAAGAAAGTTGCTGACAAGGACAAGAAGAAGAGAGCATACATCTCATCAATCTGGGGGTAATAGCTCAGATGAAGAAGAAGAAGATGAAGATGAAATTGCCAATATCTGCTTGATTGCACTTGCATATGAAGAAACTCAAATCTCATCCAATAGTGATCATGAAGATGAGGTATATGAATCTGAACCTTCCTATTCTGAATTACTTGATGCATTTCATGAACTGCATGATGAGTTCATTAAGACTACTAAGGAACTAAAACAGGCTAAGAAAAAGATTAACAAGTTAGAATCTCAGTGCAACATTTTTGACACTGCATCTCTGCATAAAGCTGAATCTGCTTGTTGTACGTCCTGTATTGAATTAAAGTAAACTAATGACTATCTGTTGAAAAGCATGGCTAGACTTACTAAGGGAAAAGATATGTTGTTTGCTTTAATGGGAAGTCAGAGAATCACACAAGGAAAAGCTGGACTTGGCTATAATCCTTGTGCAATAAAAGAAAAGATTAGAAAGAAAAATCAAAATCTGCATATGAGGCATTTTATGCATGCTAATGGATATGAAAAGAAAGACCATATTTCAAGTCGTATTGAATCCTATGATCAACCAAAATATGTGAAACAAAAATATTATCTACATTACTTTCTTCCTGCATCACAATCCAGCAGTTCCTTTACCACCTGTCACTTCTGTAACAAGAAAGGACACATTTCCAGTTCATGTGCATTAAAGAAAAATGGACTTGACAGGAAGGTAAAATGGGTTCCCAAAGGTATATTTGTATCTAGGGAAAATGCCACTGACAGAAAAGGACCCAAGCAGATTTAAGTACCTAAAAAGAAACTTTGAATTTTATTTTGCAGATTTGTCTTAAAGTAAGAAAGAGTAACAAATGGTATATGGACAGTGCATGCTCAAGTCATATGACTGGTGATAAGGAGAAGTACATCACCCTTAGAGTCAAGAAAGGAGGAAAGGTGACATTTGGAGGTGACCAATATGGCAAAATAGTTGGTATTGGCATTGTGGGCAAGAATCCTGAAACATCTATAGAAAAGGTGCTGTTTGTAATTGGCCTCAACCATAATTTGCTAAGTGTAAGTCAGACCTGTGACAAAGGGAACTGGGTATTGTTTGACTCAAAGTTTTTCCTGGTCATTCGAAAAAGTGACCACAAAGTAATCCTCAAGGCTCAAAAGGATGGTAATTGCTATACTAATGATCTTGATGAACTTCCTTCCTTAGATTCTGTCTGTTTAATTAGTTAAGATAATGATAGTTGGTTGTGGCATAGAAGATTGGCACATGTTAACATGAACCAACTGTCAAAACTGATTAAGAATGAGTTAGTCACTGGCTTACTAAACATCTCTTTTGAAAAAGATAAAGAATGTGATGCATGCCTTAAAGGAAAACAAACTAAATCATCTTTTAAATCTAAAAATGTAGTCACCATATCTAAACCACTACAACTATTGCATATGGATTTGATAGGTCCATGTAGAGTAAAAAGCATTGGTGGAAATCTGTATGTTTTTGTGATTGTGGATAATTACTCCAGATTTACCTAGGCATTGTTTTTTTCTTCCAAAAGTGAAATGTTTGATGCATTTGTAACTTTAGCTAAGAAAGTGCAAAATGAGAAAGGTATTTCTATTTTGTCTATCAAGTCTGATCATGGAGGAGAATTTGAAAATTCATGCTTCCTGGAGTATTGTGATGAACATGGAATTGATCACAACTTCTTAGCTCCAAGAACTCCTCAACAAAATGGAGTGGTGGAAAGGAAGAACAGAACAATTGGAGAAATGACTAGAGCAATGTTGAATGAAAAGGAACTCTCTCAAGTATTATAGGCTGATACAGTAAACACAGCAAGTTATATCATTAACAGAGCCTACATCAGACGAATTCTGGGGAAGACTCCTTATGAGCTGTACAAAGGAAGGAAGCCAAACCTTTCACATCTGCATATATTTGGCTGTAAGTGTTTTATCCACAACAATGGAAAGGAGAATTTGGGTAAGTTTGACGCCAAATCTGATGAAGGTATATTTTTGGGCTACTCTAGTATGAGTAAAGCATATAGAGTTTTCAATAAAAAGACTAAGTTAGTAGAAGAATATGTGCTTGTTGTGTTTCTTGAAAATGAAATTGTTTCCAAGCATGTCATTGACGAAGATGATCTTATTTCTAACTTTAAGAACTTAGATCTTTCTGAAGAAGGTAAAATTGAACCTCCAAAAATATCTGAATCTACTAACATTGAGGAAAATATTCATAAGAAAGACTTTGAGGATGAGAACAATGAAGAAATGTCTCAAGAACTCCTTAGAGCTTGGAGATATCAAAAGAATCACCCTATTGATCAAGTGATTGGGGATGTTCAGGAGAAAGTTAAAATAAGAAAACAGCTAAGAGAGCAAATGATCAACTGTGTTTTCAGTTCTCAAATTGAACCTAAGTGTACTGAAGGAGCCTTAACTGATGAATATTGGATTCTGGCCATGCAAGATGAGTTAAATCAGTTTGAAAGAAATTAAGTTTGGGATTTAGTGCTTAGACCTAAAAATCACCCTATCATTGGCACTAAATAGGTCTTTAGAAATAAACTTGATGAATCATGAACAATAATTAGAAATAAAGCAAGACTAGTTACCAAAGGATATAATCAAGAAGTAGGTATTGATTTTGAGGAAACATTTGCTCCAGTTGCAAGATTGGAAGCAATTAGAATCCTATTGGCCTATGTATGCATGAAAAACATAATGTTATATCAAATGGATGTGAAAAGTGCTTTTTTGAATGGATATATTATAGAAGAAGTTTATGTAGACCAACTTCTAGGCTTTAAGGACTCTACAAAATCAATCCATGTTTATAAACTAAAGAAAGCTCTTTACAGTTTAAAATAAGCTCTTAGAGCATGGTATGAAAGACTAAGCAATTTTCTAACTGAAAAGGAGTTCAATAAAGGAAAAGTATATACTACTTTGTTCACTGAGAAAGAAAATAAAGACTTACTTATTATTCAGATTTATATTGATGATATTGTATTTAGTGCTACTAATGAATCTTTTTGCAAGAACTTCTCTAAGCTAATGCAGGGTGAATTAGAAATATTAATGATGGATGAGCTTAACTTCTTCCTTGGATTGCAAATTAAGCAATGTGGTGATGATATCTTCCTGAATCAATCAAAATATCTAAAAGAGTTGCTGAAAAATTTTGGCATGGAAAAAGCCAAGCCAATAGGAACTCCTATGGCTACTGCAACAAAGCTTGATATGGATGACGGAGGAAAAACTTTTGACATAACTCAATATAGAGAATGATTGGATATCTGCTATACCTAATAGCTAGCAGACCTGACATCATATTTTGTGTCTGTATGTGTGCAAGGTTCCAATTATGTCCCAAAGAAACCCATGTAACTGCTGTGAAACGCATCTTCAGATATCTAATTGGAACATCACAGATGGGACTTTGGTACCCAAAAGGAAATGGAGAAGATCTCATTGGATTCATTGATGCTGACTTTACTAGATCCAAAACTGACAGAAAAAGCACAAGTGGAACATGTTAGTTCCTTGGAGGATCCTTGGTTTCATGGTTCAGCAAGAAGCAAAATAGTGTGGCTCTATCCACTACAGAAGCTGAATATGTTGCTGCTGGCAGCTGTTGTGGTCAAGTCATTTGGATGAAGCAGCAACTTGAAGATCTTGAGATTGAGATAAAGGAAATACCAATAATGTGTGACAGCCAAAGTGCTATCAACATCACAAAGAATCCTATCATGCATTCAAGGACAAAGCATATTGAAGTTAGGCATCACTTTATAAGAGATCATGTTCTGAAAGGAGAAATCAGATTAGAATACATCCCTACAGAGGATCAAGTTGCTGACATTCTGACCAAGCCCCTTCCAGAAGATAGACATTGTAAAATCAGAAGAGAATTAGGTAAGGTAAATCCCAATGAACTGTAAGTAAGTCCTTATATACATCTATTTTAGAATCTCTAATATTGAATCAATCCTAACTTTAGCATCAGAGGGAGTTTGATATGAGTTGCAGGTACTCCTCACAAGTTCAAATGATAATAGAGCTGAACAATAGAGCTAATCAGGATGGCATAATCAAAAGATGAAAAAGAAAGCCAGAAATCTGAGCATCGGGATCTGTTCTGTAAGTTCAAAAATTTAAAATTCACATTTTAAATAGTTTTTAACTGTGTTTTTGAAAGGTCAGCATGCTCAACATTCAAATTTAGATGCCCATCAGACGAATTTCAGTTGGCTAAACATTGTAACAGTACTCTTTTGTCCTTCGAAATTAGTCTGTTAAACAACAGAATTTCGAATTTCAAAAAATAAAATGCCAATATTGTCTTTGTTCAAAATGACTATTGTACGAATCACCATTTCTCAAAATACGTATTTTGGAAATTCTTTACAAAAAGTTGAAATTTGAACTTTTGAATCAAAATTCGTCTGTTGAAACATGCTCACATAATTGGATCTCTAAAAGATGAATTTTCATAAGCAAAATTTGTCTGTTACTTGTTTTGTTCATGATTGCTTATTGCTTGGCTCTTTCAAAGTTTGAACTTTGTTGAAACAAAGTTCGTCTGTTCATTTTTTGTTCCCAGAACCAAGCCTCTGTCAGATGAATTTCCTAGTGAAAATTCATCTGTCAAAAAGCCTCGCTGAATGGATTAACTTGTAACTTCTCGAAGTTTGAATTTTGACCTTTCAAAATTCGTCTGTTCAGCAGCTACATATGTTAAAACTGAAGGTCATCCTCTGAACAGACGCAACCCTATTCATCTCTCTCTCAAGTCTGTTCAAATTATCTCTATAATTCCCATTAACTCCATTTGTGAACCTTCATTTCTCACCAATTAAACTTCTCTTCATACCTTATAAACCTATTCTTAGCATCTTTCTGAATCATTCCTCTACGAGAATGGCGAGAGTCAAAAATCTAGAAGTTGGGAAGGGAGAGTCACAGCAAAAAAGGACTGTGAAATCCCAGTATGCCTATAATGAGAGTGAAACTCAGAAGAGAAAAGGTAAATCTAGCAAGGCAACTCTTTTCAAGAGGTAGAAAACTACTCCAAGAGTAGACTCGAAGAAATCTGCACCCTCTCCTTCGAAGAAAGCAAACCCTGTTGTTCCTGCTACTCCTGCCACTGCTACTTCTACTTCCTCCTCCAGCATCAAATCTGGAGATATCAACTAACCACACTGCCATTGTGGAGCAATGTTCATATTTTGGGAGAATATACTACCAAATTTGTCAGCAAAAGGGTAATCAAGCCTTACTGTGTAAATTTGGAAGAATTCTTGATTTCTAACAACTTTGATGCCAGGCTTTAGATGATAAGATATTAAAATTTGTTAGAAATACTGAAAAAGATATGATGATGAGGTAGTTAAAACCTGGTATGCGTCTTTGCAATTCAATAGTAAGAAGAAGAAGTGGGAAGTAAATCTAAGATCAAGGACTATCTAGTTAACAGATGAGACCTTCAATGAGGTTTTAGAAATTCCAGGGCAAGATGGCTTGAAAATTGACAATACTGCCTCAAGGTACATGGATAAGGCTGAAACTGCAAATGAAGAAAGAGGGCCTTTCCTGAACTACAAAGCACAATTCTGAACACTTTGTTTAGAAGAAAAGAGAACAGGCCACCTCTAAGTTTGCTAAAGCTTACTAACCTCAATGCTCAAGTCAGAATCCTACACTACATTGTGTCTAGGATTATCTTCAACAAAGGAGGTAGTTTCAATCTAATTACAAGGGCTGAAGCACATATGATGGCAGCAATCATGCGTGGTAAGCTAATCAATATGGGACACATCATCCTCAAACGCATGATCAAGACAAGAGATCAGAGGAAAGATTCCACCCTTCTTTATGTATCAATCATCTCCAAGATACTTTAGTATGCTCGAATCCAACATCTCAAAAAAGGAAAAGGGAAGCCTACTGAAATCTTTAAAGAAGAAGAATTGCCAAGGATGGGAATAGGAAAGAAAGATGGGAGATGGATTGGAAAGGGAGCTGGAAAGATAGAAGACTTTTTCTTTAATGAAGATGTCTCCCAACAGCAAGAAGGAACCTCTGAGGCTGCTCCAAAATCCATACCTTAGCCTTTTCAGCCTATCCCATCTCCATCTCAGCCCACTCAAACTCAAATACCATCCATTCCCTATACTCAAGCCAAACCAACCAAGATCACTAAGCTGTATGACAGTCTGTCTACACTTATACTTAGCATTAGGGATGAGCAAAATGCCAAGTTTGCTCATCTACAAGACCAGATTCATCAGTTGGCAAAGAATATGAAACTGGTTGCTGATGCATATGAAGACATCAAGAGTGTCATTCCCTCCACGTCAGGTCCACCTCAGTCAGGATTCTCTAAGCCTGTCATGTCTCCTACTCCTGAGCCTCCAAGTCCTTTTGTTCTAGCCTCCCCTGAACTTGATGATACTATACATGATACTGAGGCTGTTAGCACATTGACTACACCACAGGCCTCCAGTAATGAAGCAAGTCCTGGTCCTTCCTTAGACTATGGCATGGAGGAAGAGGTTCCTCAAGAGCCAAACTCCCCTGAGCCCATTCCTGAAGATGCTCAGGATTCAATTCTCTCATCTCAAGAATCTGAGCAAGTTAAGAAATTGGTGGCAGCCATCACCACCTCACCATTCATGCAAGCTGCCCTGAATGAAGAGAGAAGCATTGTGCCTTATATAAATCTAGAAGCTATTGCTCATGATGCTCTTTTATAAGCTCAAAGATTAAGGGTTAAGGAAATGTTTCATCACCCTGCTCCCTCAACTATTTTTGCTTTTGGTCTCTCAGAGGCACGAAGGGCTTAATTGGTTGTCACTACGCAAGAAATACAAGAATCTTGAAGTCTCTGACAATGAGGACTCTAGTTCTGAAGCTTCTAAGCCTTTTCCAAAGCTTAATCCAGATCTGCCCTTTGTTTCTGTGCCTCTTGAAGCAATTCCAATGTCTCAGATTCCTCCTCCTGCTGATTTTGTACATCTTCCTGATGATGCCGAAAAAGGGGAGAAGTTATCCGAGCAAACTGGAAAGTCTTTTGCAGAGCCTTCTGGAAAGACCTATAGCAAGAAGTCCAAGTCCAAAAAGAAGTGATTAGAACTTAGGATTGCTTGGTCCTTCTTGTAGTATTGTTTTATGTTTTATGAATGATAAATCTTGTTTCTGAATTTTGTGATTGCCATATCATATCTTTGTATTGAAACTTTGAATGAATTAATGAATCTCTCTGTTTGATCTGATGTACATAATATCTTATCTTTTAAATTATAATGCATATGTTGAGGGGGAGCTTATTAAAGCAAACCCAAGTACTAATCCAGTTTGCAAGTTGTTTTGTCATCATCAAAAAGGGGGAGAATGTTGAATCAAGTGTTTTGATGATTTTAAACCAACCATCTAGAGCTTGGAAAAGAAGATATCAAAAGGGTACAAAAGATCTCAGGTGAAGAAATCCAAGAAAAACTAGCATAAGATTAGATATAAGATTTCTTACTGTGTTTAAATTGAGTAAAAGACTTTGATCTTGCAAAAGAATGTTTTAAAAATATGATTCTACGATAATTTATGGAATATTTGAAAAACACCTACTAACAGATGAACTTTAAAGTGTTAAAACTGATCTATTGCTTTGAAAATTCAAACTTTGGCTTCTAAAATTCGAATTTCAAATTGAAAATAAGTTAGTCAGAAAAGAGATTCCTCTGACATATGAACTTTGAGTGCAGAAATTCAATCTTTGGATTAAGTCTGATAAGAGCCTTCTCTGACAGATAAACTTTGGGTTTTGAAAATTCGAATTTCTAGTAAAACACAAATCATGAAAAATGAAAAATTTGTTTGAGGATATGTCAAAGTCCATCTGAAAGTAAAGCTTAAAAAGAGGTTGAAATTAGTTCTCTAATAGACTAACTTTGATTTTGGAAATTCGAATTTTGGAAACAAAGCTTACAAGTCTACTATGATAATCTTTTGACATACGAATTTTAGTATTCAAAAATTTGAACTTTGAATTAAGTTTGATAAGAGCTCTCTCTGACAGACAAACTTTGACTTTTGAAAATTCAAATTTCGAAAAGATGAACTATTGTGCCTTATTGAGCTGCCTACTGACAGGCAAATTTTAGGCACCAAAATTCAAACTTTGAAGGCACTGTAGCAATATGGAACAACTGTTCACACTTATCATAAGAACTTTAAACTTGAAAATTCGTATGTTCCAACATAGAAACTTTTTTCAAATATGAAAATTCAAACTTTGCTTCATAACAAACGAACTTTGAAGTTTAACGTTAAAGTCTTTAGCTTCCGGTCTCTGTGAAATTTATCTGTTGAGACACCAAAATTCGAACTTTGAATGTCAGACACATTAAATGCAGTTGGTAAATGGATAGTTTTTCAGAGTAACTATTGGATAATGTCTCTAATGGCTAGATCTTGTCTCTAACGTATAGTTAAGGCATAAATCTATAAATAGGACTTCATTTGAAGATGTGAATAACGATTTTACATTGTATATACAGAAACTTTGCCAAATTCTTAAGTCAAAGTCTCTTACTCTCACATACTCATTTTTTATACTCCAACTTTCATATACACTCTAAATTAGAGAGTTCAATCATTGTAATTAATCTTATCTTCATCTGGAAGAAAGATTTTCTTGTCAAGGGATATTACAAGGGATTTGGAACTGAGGTAACATGGTATTTGTATTGTATTGTATGATATTACGTATATTTGTGTATATATGCATGTTTCTTTCATACCACAATATAGATGTGTTTATGTGTACAATTTTCTATATGTCGTGGTATTCACACTGTTAGATGAAGATTATAATGATGATTACATATGTGATGATGATGTGAAATGGCATGATGCATAGCATGACATTGAGATCATGATGATAATGATGTTGATTATATGATGATACATAGGCATCACCATGTAGCATCGTGAGATTGTGATATGCTGGACTGGGTGGTGATGATATGATTATGATGATATATGATTAGGGAGGATAAGGATGAGATCCCTATCATTAAATCCTCCCTTATGATCAGGAGAGTCAGGTGGCAGTAGATTGCACCTTCCCTAAATCACCACCAATTCAGGGTGGTCTAGGGGAAGGAGAACCATGATCCGAACATTAGTGTTACCTTTGGCCAGGTACATTAGTGTAGCCCATGTTGTCATTTGGGATTCAAGAGGATCAAATCTCAGAGGAGTGATTCCTTTGAGGTGAAACCTCTTTGGATAAGTTGTTTGAGTGGTTTAGGACCTATGTTAGCGGTCCAAAGTGGTTAGTTTGCCTTTGGTGGCAAATGAGAGTTGTAAGTTATGAGTTTTGGTCAAAAAGCAGCTAAAACAATGTTAGATATCCAGAATCTCCATATGGAGATGGATTGAGATAAAATTGGTGTCTATGAATAGATGGAGACTTGATTGACTTGTAGGAGTTAGAATCAAGTCAATTGGAGGTCAAAGCATAAAGTTATGAGTGCTGGAAGTTTAACCCTAGAGGTTGAAATTTGCTAGCTTGAAAACCAGTAGGGGGAGCCGCGGCGCCAAAAGCTCCAGTAGTGAGTGAAAGATAGGGGAAGGCCAGAGCCCTGGCCATACTGTTGATGCCTTTTGGTTTGTTTTCCGCTGCTTTGAGATTTTATGAAGTTGATTTGAGATGTTTGGATTGTGTTTGGTTGGATTTTGAAGTTTCTTGTCAAAGTAGAAGGTGTTTGGGAGTAAGGTGTTACATCAATCATTTGTTAGCGTTTATTTAAGCAAACACCAAGAAATAGTCAATATTAAATTTAATTGGCATTTATTTAAATAAAAGCCAATAAATGTCCAACTTTTGTTGGCATTTATTTGAACAAATGCTAAGTATTCATTCATAAAGAAAAGCACATGGATCACTAAGGATAGCAATTAATTACCAAAAAAAATCTAATGGGCCATATTAATTTCCATCCACTCCTTTGCCAATTTTGAGTCTCTTTTCTCTCTTTGCCGAGTTCGAGTTTGCCTCACCGATAAATTCTTCTCTCTTCTCCTTCTTTTAACACATCACCTCCTCTTTTTCCTCACATCGCTTATCAACTCGTCTCAAAACACTCTCCTTAGAACATATTCGCAGTGCCGAGATCGGCATTGGGTGCTGATTGCCACACAGGAAGAACTATTGACATCGTGCAAGGACTGTGCTGATCCACATGGGCAACAAGATGTGTGGGTTTGAGGTGAATGCAGAGTTGTTGAACCACCCAATCTTTGTGAAGCTTCTAAACATATTGGCTTAGGAGTACGGGTACGAGTAGAAAGGCGTGCTTTGAATCCCGTGTAATGTCTTCATCTTTGAGTGCTTCCTCTACCATCTTCTCTACTCCTCATTTAAAGAGTTTTTTAAGGAATGGATCAAAACTTAGGTGTGAGAGTTTTGCTAGATCAATAACCATGTGAGCTGATTTGTAACGCCCCTCATGATATCTTTATTGGTTTTGTGTTCAGAATCAGAAGAAGTAGGACGGATATGATTGAAGAGGAAACAGGAAAGGGACTTCGCGCCGCGGCGAGGAGCAGAGCCGCCGCAGCGAAAGGCTTCCAGTAGTGTTTTTCAAAAATTCTATGGAGGAGCCGTGGCGAGATGTATGAAGCCGCGGCAAGAGTTGAGATTTTTGCTTAAAACCAAATCATTTCGGACGCTCAGACAGAAAAGAAACAAAAGGAAACCGAGGGAGATCGCGAGAGAGCTGAGTTAGGGTTCGAATCTCCAGTGTCCAGGGGTGATTTCAGACCGAGGAAGCTTGGATCTAAGTTGGTAAGTTACTTCTACACCTCCCTCTCCATTTTTGTTCGGTGGAAATATAGGGTTTTTGGTTTTGAGGTTGGGTTTTCGGTTTGCAACGAAATCCACCGATTGAAATGGTTTAAATGAGGTTAATAAAGTGTGTTTTGATGTTCTTGATGATTGGATTCGAGTTTGGAAGGGTTTATGTGTGATTTGAGCTTAACCCTGGGTTGTTTTCGGTTAGAGCTCTTGGGAATCCGATATGTACATGTTTGAGTAGTATTTGAAGGGTCCCTAAGAGACTATTGATGCATGAAAGGGGTGTTGGAGCCTTGGGTTAAGCCTAAAAGTGGTTAAATTGTGATATTGTGATTGTGAGTATATTATGTTAATGGGAGAATTATGTATTATGAAGGTTATCTGGTTAGCTGTGTGGGGCTCAAGTGTATTGAAGTTCAAGAAAGCGTGTGGAACTTGCGTGAGCGCGGTATTGCCAACCTTAGGTAACCGGGGGTTTGTTTACGTGGTTTTATACGACAGTATGTATCTATATATATGCATGTCTCTTTCATACCACGATAGTGATATGTTTGTGTGTTGTTATTATATATCGTGGTATGTGTATAGTAGATGATGTTTATGAGTATTGTGATGAGATATGTGATGAGGACATTGATGTGATATGATGTGATGATCATGATGTTTATGATGATACATTAGCATCATCACATGTTACTGTTACACCGAGATATATGACGGATAAAGTGGTGATGATGTGATGATGTATGATATATGATGATAAATGAAATTGTTAGGGAGAATAAGGTTGGAGTATGTGATATTGTATATGTTATGGAGGATAAGGGTGGATTGTATGGGTTAGGGAGGATAAGGATGGATTATATGTATACGTGTGTTAGGGAGGATAAGGATGGGATATTTGTATATGTGTGTTAGGGAGGATAAGGATGGGTTATGTGTATATTTGTGTTAGGGAGAATAAGGATGGAAGTCCCAGAGAGGACGACGTGCATATCATGCATTTTACATTGTATTCATATGTTACTTGATTCATATTTGTATATATATATATATATGGTTATGTGTTGTTAATCCAGGTTACTGAGACATTGTCTCACCCCACCCTCTCCCATGACTAACCCTTTCAGGTGAAGGTTCTGGCTCTAGTCCGGTGAAGCAAAGAGAGTAGCTGTGTACGTGGGAAGTCTATGTAGTGTTTGTATTTTTGGTTAATGTATTATGTGCCAAGTAGGGTAGAAAGTGTGTATTGAATGTATGAGATTGACAGGATTGTTACGGATGAATGTATGTTTGATTATGTTTTATGGAATGTGTTATGTTGTTGTGCTAAGAGTGTTAGGTGTGTGGAAGTTTATATGGTAATATTTGTGACGGGCCTGGTTGTTGTGTGTTAGGGCATGTAGCCCATCTTATCATGTTGAGGTTCAAGGGGGTCAAAACTTAGAGGAGTGGTTCCTTTGAGGTGAAACCTCTTTGGACAGGTTGGTTTGGAGATTTACGACCTGTATGAATGTTCTCTGAGCGACCAGTTGCCTTTGGTGGCAATTGGAGGTGGCTAGTGGTGAGTTTTGGTCAATAAGTGGCCAAAACGGTGTTAAGGGTCCAGAATCTCCATACGGAGTTGGATTGAGGTAAAAGTGGTGTCCTTGGATAGATAGGGACTAGATTGACTTGTAGGAGTTAGATTCGAGTCAATCGGAGGTCGGAGCATAAAGTTATGCACGTCGGAAGTTCGCCGCAAAGTGTTGAAGTGCTGATGTGGGACATCATAAGGGGGCGCCGCGGTGCCAGAAGTCCAGGCCGCGGCGCCATACGTCCAGTAGCGAGGTACGTTTCAGAGGGAGCTGGAGCCGCGGCGGTACTGTAGTGGCCGTGGCCCCAGCCCAAAATTTGGTAATTTGGGGTTCGTTTCCACGGATTTGAGGCTGTGAGATGTTGTTTTGGTGTTGATTGGTTTGTATTTGATTGTATTTTGAGATATTGGGTGATAATGGAGATAGGATGTTACATGATTCACATGGGAGTACAAAAGATCATAGTACTCGCTGGCGCCTTATATATCATCACTGCTAGATCTGCTTTCGTGTTCTTCCTCCCCTGCTTCTTCATTTCATTTTTACTTTTCGATTTCTATTTTTTAGATATTGTTAGATTGGTGGAAATCTAAAATAGGATTCATCTTGAATCAGATTTCAAAGGGTCTATTAGGTTGAAGATATGGTTCTGTCACTACATTTTTTTTTGTCTCTGCTAGTTATTAAACATTCAATAAATTTTGATCTATTTGATGCTCATTGTGTCTTCTAATTTACAATGGTGAATTTAATTTCTTTTCTTTTAGCTGGAATTGATTTGTTTATTCCAGCCCTTCTAAGTTAAAAGAAACTTGTTCTTTTTTTGTTAGGGCAAAGTTGGCATTTATTAATAAATGACCTCTAAAATCTATAAAAGTTTGCATTTATTTAAATAAACATTAACAAAAGTCTATATGAGTTGGAATTTAAGTAAATAAACATCAACTAAAACCAATTTTAGTTAGCCCTTATAAATGCCAATAAAAGTCTCTCCTGTTTTGGAGTTGGCATTTCTAAAATGCTGAAAAAAGAAAAAAAATACTAATAAAAGTCAATTTTGGTGTAGTGTAAAATTTAGACAATTTCCTTTTTTTTTCTCAATCATACCTATGTAATTTATATATCTACATTTATATATTTATAAATTTTGTAGTAACAAATTCACAAATAGTAAGCAATATGGTTTATTTCTCAAATTCCGAGTTGATAAGAAAGAGTTTAAGGATATAAGTTGCAGAAAAAATACTAAAATTTAAACAATTCCTATTTTTATGTCAATACCTATATATGTAATCTATATTTTTATAATTATAAAATTTTCTAATAAATGTAGTTCAGAACCCGTAAACAATGTGACATGTTCCTTAAACCCAGAGAGTTGATATGAAAGAGTCTGACGATAGAAATTACAAAACAGTGTCAAATATCAAACATTCTAAAAAAAAAATTAGAAAAGTACATAACACTAGTAAATAAGAGCTTAATTTAAAATATAATGTCAAAGTTAAAAAAAAATGATTCTACTTAGTAATGCTTGGTATATAGATATTGCGGATCTGGTCCCTTTATTGTATCTTAATTAATGCATCAACATGGCCTTAAAGCATGAATTTTATAAGGGACAACACAAAAAATAGCCACTTCGCTAGGATTAACAATATACCAATGTGCAGAAAAATCTTGAAAGAAGTCACACTATTTATAATATGTAATATTTTTTTTTTCGATTTTCTGCTATCTCATTCTATGTTTATGAGAGGTGATGAGCATATGGAGCTTATCCTACATCTGAGCTGTCAAAATTTTATTTGGATGGCTCAGATTTAAGAATTCTAATTTATTTTTATATTTTTAATTTTTTTATGGTATTGGATACAAAATCTAAAATAAAAATAATTTTATAACTATCATTTTTTAAAAATATAATTTTATCATTTAAAAAATAAAAAATAAAAACTTTAAATATGTGTCATTCAAATTTGATTTGGACAATATAGATTTGGTGCTCATTAAGGTGATCGGCACCAAATGTGATTCTTTTTTATTACTTCAATATGTTTTTACATATTTTATTGAATTCTATGCAACTTTTTTTTATTCAATCTTTTACTATATATTTTAATGTGATTTAAATGTTAGGAAAATAAGTATAATATTTTAACAATTTTTAAATTATTATTTATGCGTCACATTTCAAAATATCTAGTCAAAATTAAATATATATAAAAATCTATTTTTGACATTCTGATCAAAATGTTTTAAGTTGATAGTTAAAATTTTATTTTCATTTTGTTTTCGAAATGCTTTAAAAACTAATTGAAACTCAAGAAAAAATATTAAATTTAAATTTTGAATTTAATTTAAATAATTTGAAAAAAGAAATAAAACAAGGAAGGGACAAGCATGAATTTGCAATTGAAAATTAAGAAAATAAGAAAGAAATAAAAAATAATAAATTTAAATAGTATGTGAATGTAATTTTTGAACAGTAAAATTAAAGAAATTATTTTTTTAATTCCAAAAATTTAAATATATACATGAATAAACCATTTAATATTTAAGATAAATTTTTAATATTGCAAAATTATGAAAGGTTAGAAATAAGAAACAAGGAAGGTATTAGAATGATGTAAATTGAATGTTTACATATCACGTTAAGTAACCACAAAAGCAAAAGACATTTGGAGTACAGGGAAATGAATAGCTAATGTGAGCACTGCAGGCACCCGTGTTTTGTAACTCTGATATTTCTGTTCAGACAGATATATCTATAGTAATTTTTAATTAAAAACTAATATTTCATTCATAATAACAATTATTATTAACGGTAGGGCCAAGTTGATGATCTAGGAGAGGAACGGGGCTTGAATAATGAGAAAACTTTTCGTTTTTTTATAGATGTGCAAATACAATAATAAAGAAAAAGTATATAAGTCTAAGAACTGGCTTCAATATTCCCACATATTACAATTGAATCCTATAAATGAAGATTCTGATATGGAAGAAGTAGCGTAGGCAAGAAAAACCAAAGATTTGGAAGAAGTAGTCATAGCCACAACTGAAAAACGGAGAATTGCAATCAAAATTGATTTTTTCCTTCCAAAATGGTACCATCCTCCGACTGCAGCACCTATAGCTCCTACAAGTCCGACACTCACTATTGCATAAATATTTATGTTAAATTTATTAATATAAGATATATAAAGTATAGAGAGTTGCACATCTTAAATTCCGTGTAATTTTTATTTACATTTTTTTTAATGTAATTTCTTCCAATATCTCATACTACTTTATATGATTTTTCGAAGAATGTCTACAACTTTCTAACATTCTAAAAAATGTTTCATTTAACGTCTCAATCGTTTGTCATTATAAATAAAATGACGGCAATAAACGCATGAGTTACCAAAACGTAATTATTGAATGAGCTATCATGCATGTTGAATGAGATGTAGGATAGCTGAAAAATATAGAAAATTTAATCATGAGCATATTTATTAATAAAGTTACCATATTAAGAAAAAGATAACTTTAAATGATTTTTAAATTTAGAAAACTATATTAAACAACAATACATTTAAGATTAAAACAAAGTTAATTAAAATGAAACCTTAATGTTTGTTAGCCAGGAAAAAGAACCTTTTAAAGTTTAAAAGTAAACTTCTATCCAAAAAGATTCCCAAGCCAAATGCAATGATTAAATTTATAGTGCACCAAAAACCTGTGATAATTACTACCGTCAAATTATAGAGATCAGAATAGTGTCAGATTGCTTTGCCACAGCAAATGTCTCATCTGGTAAAAGGACTCTAGTCTTATCCTTCACAGCTCCACTTGGAAGCATCACAAGCAGATGAAAATACAATGCCAAAGTAAAAATGTAGGGATTCCACTTAGTAATGCTTGGTATGTAGATATTGTGGAATTGGTCCCTTTATTGTATCCTAACCAATTTGAACCTCAAAATGCGTCACCATATAATATGAATTGTATAAAGGACAGAACCAGAAAGTAGTCACTTGACTGAGCTTAAAATGGTAGCCAGTGCATGGACCACAGCCCAAAATATTTTAAAATGCTGGTGGTTACCAATACACCAAATGGAAGAGTATCAGATTCCAACTATGCAAATTACTAGGAGACAAAATTGTACAGCACAAGAAAAATTAGAAAAAAGAATAATAATAAAAAAATAATACTAAAAAGTCAAACATTCACAAAACAAGTGATCCAGTTTTAATTAAGTATTCACATTTGGCATAAAATTGATCTTGTAGAATTGAAGAAAAGTAGATATTTCAAGGTATTTTTAATCCATCTCATGAGAAATGAATCAGAGGCATTAAGCTGTACCTTCAGAGAGCCAAGAAGAACGGGAATGTTCTTAGTGACGGTGGTGACTTCAAGGGCGATAGTATTACCAGGAAAAAAGTGACAAGAGTAACTTCGTTCGAGTCATAGTCATTAAATTATATAATCGGTGAAATTATACTTTTTTGAATCCTTTGATATAAGTTACTATTAACTATATTATCGAAACTAAGAAAAGGTAGTTGTATCAATAAAATTATCTAAAAATTACTTTAATTTTCATCAATACCCCTAATAAATATCATAAATCAAAAAAACATACACCACTCTCTAAAGCAATTAATTAATAATTCATAAAGTAATTGATAAGAAGGGTATTTTTGGAATAAAGCAATTAATGCTCTATTAATTAATAATTCATAAATTTATGAATTAGTGAGGAAAATGGTTGAATGTTAAATTTATGATTTAGAACAATAACGTAGATAATGAGATTAATATTGAAAGATTCAGCATGGCATCCTTTTAAAGTGATCTTAGTTCATGGTAAAGCAAAGATATATCTTAAGAAAACCAATAAGACTTGAGATGGTAATATATATGCATATGCAGGAGTTCACTTTTGTTGTGTAAATTTATATTTACTTCCCTATGAATTTTAGAAATAACTTTGTACATTATCATTATTAGCTTGGGTCCCAACATGCTCCCTAGCACTTTGTCCAATGGTACGCTTGTTACTTGTTTCTTATTGTTCAATCGTCGTACTCCATAGTTCCCTGACAGGATATTTGAATCATTACATCCAGACCAGGAAAATAGTTTGACATGAGAAACAAAACGATGTTACATTGATGCAGGCAATTATCGATGAAGATGTTGAGAAGTTGCGAAATCTCAAGGAGGAATGGGAAGATGATGTTTATATGGCTGTTGTTACAGCCTTGAAAGAATTAAATGAATACAATCCAAGTGGTAGGTATCCTGATTTAAAAATATGGAACTTGAAGAAAAATAAAAGGGCTAAATCGAATGAATACATTGTGGGGCAGATCAAGCATCTTAAGCGTAATGAGGATAACGCGGTGAGCGTAGCGGCTGCCCGTGGAATGTTAAGTTAAAAAGTTTGTTTTGGTTTGAGAAACGGTTCGGTTCTACTTTAGTTGTAGTGCAGTTAGTGGCTAATTCATGAGCTCATGCTCATGTTATTGTCATGGTTTCAAGTTCAAGGAATCGAATTTGTGACCGTAAGATGTAGGTCAATACTAATTATTTAAGCACATGATAGAAGTGAAGTGATAATGACAGACGTATTAGCGGTAAATATATATACTTATATCATGAATTTACTATATGATACTGAAATTGATATGATCAATTAATGTTCTGTTATCGAAATTTTAGGTGCAGGCACAGCAGGGGAGAACATATTATATTTCAAGAGGAAGATGGAAACGAGTTATGCATGCGCTGTGTATAAGACATTCCTAACATTGTCGTTAGTGATGGATTCCAACTCTAGGAACTCCAAGTTTTATTCTATATAAGTTGTCTTTTTTTTTTATTAACCGTTTAGTATTCGATCATCACTTTACTCTTTGATTAATCGAGTTATGGTTGAGCCCAATTTGGAGAGAAGTTCTCTAAAAAGTGTTTTTTAGTTGTCTTTTTAATGATCAATATATATTTTCATCTTGAAGGTATACCTTTATTAAAAGGGTGCAGGAAAAAGCTTACCTAATGTAGTAATGTCAATATTCTTCTCCTTTGGGGGAAAAAAAAAGGAACGGCTGTGTTTGAATGGATAGAAAATAGTAGAATGGTTAACTTGAATTTTTTATTGGCCAAATAAAAAGGTTGAGCTGAATATTTATTTGGGAAAATTGTGAATTTTTTTTTTTTAAAATAGTGAGTGTATGGTTTAGTTTTTAAAAATAACAAATGTATTTCGCTATAATTTTTATACCTAGTAATAATCTATAAATGTTGAAGAACATTAATGCATGAAAACGCATTATTTCAATAATTAATTTGTAGCACTATTAATTTTCAAAAATTCAATTTAGAACAACGTCCTAGAAAATTCATGAACAAATTAACTTTCTAATTTATTAACACACAATAAAAGTTTTTTGGTGTTTTGGTGGTGCCAATTATGATCAATCCTATTAATTCAATGATTATTTTAAATATAAAATTAGTATGAAAAGCAACATTATAATAGTAACTATATATGTGTTGATGCGCTGCTTGATGCCATCACTGTACTAAACACATTCGCTCACCATATTGTTGGATATGTTGATACGCTGCTTGTTGCCATCACTGTACTAAACACATTCGCTCACCATATTGTAGGATATGTTGATACGCTGCTTGTTGCCATCTTTTTCCATCCCAATCAGATGATTCAACCAAGAACCCCTAAATGGTTTATTAGCTTAATGTAATTTATTATTCCAGATCAGCAACCTACTCAATTGTCCAGTCAGCACCTTCTTGTATATATCTATTCTTTCAAATTATGTGTTGCCGACACACCAGCTGCCACTGCCATGTCAGCACCATTAACCAGATCTGCAATTTCTTGACACCATCATATCACGGATTCATCATTTATTTTTCAAACTACAGGTACTAACGATTCTAACTGTGTAAACCATAACAGCAAAATGAACAAATTCACCCTGTGAGTTAGTCTGTACACTCAGAATTTTGGTTCCAAAACTGAAGCTCAACTTGACTTTTGGAAGTTAATTTTAAATACAGAAATTAATAACACTAGCAGATTTCTTAGCCAACATAAAGATGCACACAAATTTGGAATAGGCATCAATAATTAATGCCACATAATATCTACGACCAAAAGAGACAATAGGTGCTGGCCCCCAAATGACAAATGTACGTACACATTATTGAGATCACTATGCTAACTACTCCTGTCATGTTGCGTAGGCAAGAGCTTGTGGAATCCATTCTATGCTTTCTTTTTTTTTTGGTAAACAGAATCCATTCCATTCTACTCCTTGCATCAATGTATCCTTGAAAGACCTAGGATTATCAAAATGTGTGGTCTATTAATGGAGACTTCAAAACCAAGGTGGCGGAATTGTGGAACGAGGAAGGGCAAGCTAATGGGTATTCTAAACTCATCATCAAATTTAAAAAAAGACAAGAAATTAATAGCACAAGGGCTTCGAATATACTATAAGTGTTAGATTAGTTGGCTTCTCAAGAGGGGGGTGAATTGGGAAGATTAAAATTTTTCTGCAAAATATCAAGAAGGTGAAGAAAGCAATATATGATGGTAAAATAGAGTATAAACAAATAACTGTAAAGGTGGCAGTAAAGAGAAGAAGACTCAGTAATTTATCCTAGTTCGATCTCTTCACTTGACTTACGTCCAGTCCCCAAGTCACCACTTGAGATTTTCAACTATTCTGCAAGAATTCCGTGGGCTTCTTGCAAATGCCTCAGTACAAGGATGTTGCTCTGTTTCTAGAGCTCACTCTATCTCTCTGTACACTCTTACAAAGTGCTCCCCAATCCTTTGTGATGTCCCCTCACAAGAAAATTTATCTTCCAGATGAAGATAAGATTGATTACAAAGATTAAACTCTCTTAAATAGAGTGAATATGAAAGTTGAAGTACAGAATATTGAAGTAAGAGAGTAAGAAACTTTGAGTAGATGATTTGGCAGAGTTTCAGTATTTACAAAGTTAAAATCATTACCCACAACTTCAAATGATGTTATATTTATAGATTTAGGTCTCAAATATCCATTAGAGACAAAATCTATTAGTTGGAGAAGTTATCCAATAGTTACTCTAAAAACCTATCCATTAACCAACCGCATTTAATGCTTCTGACATACTGAAATTCGAATTTTGGTTGGTCAACAAACGAATTTCACAAAAACTGAAGGTTAACAGCTTCAACATTGAAAGCCCGAAGTTCGTCTGTCATGAAGTGAAATTCAAATTTTGATATTTGAAAAATGTTTGTGTTGTGACATATGAATTTTCAAGTGGAAAGTTTTTCTGTTAAGCGTGAATAATATTTTCAATTTACTATAGTGCTTTCGAAATTTGAATTTTGGAACCTCAAAATTCGTCTGTCTGTAGCTGGTCTATAAGGCATTGCAGTTCATGTGATTCAAAGTTCGAATTTTCAAATGTCAAAGTTCGTCTGTCAGAGAGACCTCTTTTCAGACTAACTTCAAAATTCGAATTTATAAATACTATCATTCCTATGTCAACATATCACTTTAACAGAATCACAAGCTTAGTTTCTGAAATTCGAATTTTCATGTTCAAAGTTTGTTTGTCAGTGAGCAATTTTGAAATCCAATCTAAACTTAGTTTCAGATGAACTTTGACATAATTTCAAACGAATTTCTTTAGTTTTCATAAGTTTCATTTTGTCTGAAATTCGAATTTTCAAAACCTAAAGTTTGTCTGTTGCTTAAAGCTCCTTTCAAACACTTATCAAAATTCGAATTTTCCCAAGTCAAAATTCATCTGTCAGAGAGGCATCTCTTCAGACTTGTTCAGTTTCAGTACGAAATTCGAATTTCCAAAGCCAAAGTTCGAACTTTCACTATGACAGATTGGTATTAACCTTTCAAACTTCGTCTGTTGGTGGGTGTTTTTCAAATATTCCATGATTTAACATAGAATCAAGGTTTTAAAACATCTTTTTACCAAATGAAAGTCTTTTACTCAAATAAAACACTACTAAACAACCTACATCTATTCTTGCACAGATTCTTCAGAATTTCTTCACTTGAATTCTTTTGGGCACTTTTGATATCTTTATTCCAAGCTCTTGAGGGTTGGTTTGGAATCATCAAAACTCTAGATTCAACAATAAGTGTTTGGGATAGTGGAGAAAAAAATTTGAGACTACAGAGTTGAGCTGCTAGGGTATTGTCTTCAAAAAGTTACAATCTTCTGCATTCATAACATTAACTGCATGTGGCCAACACGGGTTAGCTCAAGTGGTCAAGGGATCTGAGCTAGGGCTCTCACCTCCCCGTGGGTGAGGGTTCGAGTCCCCCATTGGCTACTAAAATCCTGCGTTGGTGGCAACCTATTGTAGGAAGTTCCCTCATCACTCAGCGGCAATGCCAATAAGTCCCCTTGAGTGTTCAGCGGTTGACTAATTCCTAGGCCCAAGGCAACTACCCTTAGAGGCGGCCGAAGGTACAGGGTGAATCCTCAGCTATTGGAACTTGGTGTCCTGTCGATGGTCATGTGAGTGTCTTCCCTAACTGCCATTTTACTTAGCCAAAAAAAAAAAAATTAACTGCTTGAGGTATATATTGGGAAAGAGAGATAGAGAAAAAAAAGTTAAGAAATATAAGATATGGAGCCTATAAATAACGGTATTCTTTTGTGTTACTCTCTCCAACTCCGTGATTACACAGGATCTATTTTCCTCTTGAATACTAGCAAAAGCAATTTGTTTAAAACCAAAAAAGCATAAAACACCTTAAAAATTGTAAGAATGAAAAATAACCATTGCTGAGTCAAATATATAGAATCTTTTTGGGTCAAGCGAAGTGATAGTTGCTTTTTGGTATAATTAAGTTGTAAAACGTATTCAGTTTTCCTACATGAACAATCACTGCTGACTAGTGGGTATTTTTTTCGCCAACTGACTTGTGGGTATTGAATAAACTTGATAATTGGGCAAACATATCATACATGATAGTGAAACAGCCGGGGGCATATTCATTGTTACACTAAAGTTTTATGCAGTTCCTTATATCTTCATTATATTTCTTTAATCAAAGTGTGACGAGGGCGTAGTTCTCATGTAGATGATTCAGTTAGAAAAATATGCAATTTTGTGTTAAAAAACGTACATTTGTCATGGTATATATCATCGAATAGGCATATTAAAAAGGAAAAAAGAAAGTTAAGTAAAAAAAACTGATTTAGTTAGATGATTTAGTTTTATGCATGTCCATATCATATCCACTAATATATAAATGTGATAAAAGCCAAATTATGTGACTTGACTTATGTAACACCCTACCTCCAAACATCTCCAGAGTTGATCAAAATTTTCCAAAAACCAACCAAACGCAACCCAAACATCTCAAAACAACTTACCAAAACTTCATAACAGCGGAAACGAATCAAATAACACCAAAAACTGGGCTAGGGCCACGGCCGCTATAATACCACCGCGGCTCCAGACTCCCCTTGTCTCACCATGCTACTCAACTTCATGGCACTGCGGCTTGCTACCTTGAGCCGCAGCTGCCCCTGCTGGTTTTCTATACCAGCAAATTTCCAACACTGGGGCGAACTTCCGACATGCATAACTTTATGCTCCGACCTCCGATAGACTTAATTCCAACTCTTACAAGTTAATCTAGTCCCAATCTATCCATAGACATCAATTTCACCACCATCCAACTCCGTATGGAGATTCTGGACCTCTGATACCGTTTTGGCCACTTATTGACCAAAACTCACCGCTAACAACCTCCAATTGCTACCAAAGGCAAATGGTCACTCAAAGTCCATTCATACAGGTCCAAAACTCCTAAACCAACTTGTCCAAAAAGGTTTCATCTCAAAGGAACCACTCCTCTGAGATTTGACCCCGTGGAACTCCATTTGACAAATTGGGCTACAGGCCCTAAAACACACCATCAAGGCCCAATTCCACCTTTGGGCTCACAAACACTATCACACTAACTCCTCAACTCCCCGAATCACACATACACCATCATCCAGCATACAAATCACATACATAACTATACATACAACATCCATTCATTCATAACAATCCTTGTCCATGTCATACATCCATTACAAACATCCTATCCTACTTGGCACAAGATATATATCCAAATTACACACAAACTACATAGACCTAGTATTCTCACGTCCGATGCTATTCCCTCTGCTTCTCAGGACTAGTGCCAAAAACCATCACCTGAAAGGTTAGTTCATGGGAGAAAGGTGTAAGACAATGTCTCAGTAACCAAGAACAACCACACACAAACATATATATATACATATATTTCATACAATCCATGAATGCAATGTTAAATGAATGGAATACATGTCTCCCTCACATACAGCTAGAACCATGAACTATCGTCATAATAGGACTTTTCATATAGGTAATTCCCTTCAAACAGTTAGTGAAGACTGATTCCAGGACATCACCAAGCTCACCTCTCGTTAGCGTACCCGGCCAATGGTAACACTAATGTTCAGACCGTGGCTCTCCTTCCTCTTTCCCACCACGAACTGGCTGCGATTTAAGGAAGGTGCAGTCCACTGTGAGCCTTTTTCCTCCTAGCCATAAGAGGAGATTTAGCCACAACGATCCCATCCTTATCCTCCCTAACATATATATATATATATCATATTGTCATCACATCATCACTACCCAATCTGTCATATATCACAATCTCACAATGCCATGTGGTAATGCTCATGTATCATCATATAATAATCATCATGATCTCAATGTCATGCTATACATCATGTCATATCATATCAATGTCATTATCACATATGTAATCATCATCATAATCATGATCATTATCTAGCTGTGTACATACCACGATATGTAGAAAACAGTACACACAAACACATTTATATCATGGTATGAAAGAAACATGCATATATACACAAATATACGTACTATCATACAATACAAACAAACACCCGGTTACCTCAAATTGTCAATACCACACATGTAGATTTCACGAACTTCTTGAGTTGTCCAACATTCTTGAACCCCTCTCAGCCCACCAAACAACCTTCATAATGCCACAATTCTTCAATTAACACAATATATCATTTAGCCAAACACAACAATTCAACTACCTTAGCCTAACCCATCGTTCCAACATCCCCTTTCATGCATCATTAAGCTCCTAGAAATTATTCAAGCACCAAATAATCTTATACACTTTGTACCCATGGCCTTCTGAAGAGATTTCCAAAACTGGATGTAAACCTAGGATCTGTCCGACACAATGTTCATCAGGACTCAATGCAACCTAACAATCTCATTTACATACAACTAGGCCAACTTCTCCATCGAAATGGTCTCCCGAATTGGAAAAAAATGGAGCGAGTCAACCTGTCCACAATTACTCATATCGTATTGTGTCCTAAAGAGGTCCTTGGTAATATCATCACAAAATCCATGGAAACGCTATCCCATTTCCACTTTGGAATATGCAAAGTTTGTAATGTACTAGTAGGCAATTGGTGCTCAATCTTTACCTTCTGACAGATAAGACATCTTGCCACATACTCTGTGATGTGCTTTTTCATGCCTGGCCACCAGTACCCTCGCTTCAAATCTTGGTACATCTTAGTGGTACCTGGGTGAATAGTATACCTGCTCTTATGCGCTTCCTCCAAAATAATTTCTCACAATCCCGTAATATTTGGCACACAGATCCGACCATAGAACCGGATGATATCATCCTCTAATATATCAAAGTCCTGGGTCTCTGCTATTTCAATTTATTCCTGTTTGCCCAAAAGATAGTTATCCTCCAATTGAGCATAGCAAAGGTTCCTTAGTAAATCGCTTGATACATTAATAGATCCCAATACTAGTACTCCAAGATGAACAGTAATGGATAACTTTATATCTCTTAGGCTTTCCAGCAACTGTTTCTCCCTTATCATCATTATGGCTATTTAGATCAACTTTCTACTCAGTGCATCTGCCATAATGTTGGCTTTCCTAGGATGATATTTCAAAGCAAATTCATAATCTACCAAGAACTCTACCCAATGTCTTTGCCTCATGTTTAGCTCTTTCTGATTAAACAAATACTTCAGACTCTTGTGATCACTGAATACCTTAAACTGAGTGCCATAGAGATAATGCCTCTACCATTTCAATGTAAACACTACATCTGCAAGCTCAGGGTTGTGAGCAGGATAGTTCTCCTCATGAGGTCTTAAGTGCCTTAAAGCATATGCCACAACTCTACCTTGTTACATCAATACACACCCTAGACCCTTCTTAGAGGCGTCTGTGTAAATAGTGAATGGCTTTGATAGGTTAGGGATAATGAGCACTGGGGTGGACGTCATGTAAACCCTTAGCTCTTGCAATGCTCTCTCACACCTGTCATCCCAAATGAAAGATTAATCCTTACAGGTGAGTCTAGTCAATGGCATAACAAGTTGAGAGAATCACTTAATGAACATCCGATAGTATCCATCCAAACCCAAAAAGCTATGAATCTCAGTCACCGATTGTGGACTTTCCCAATTCAACACCACTTCACCATATCAGGGTCTACTGCCACTCTTTCTATAGAAATCACATGGCCCAAAAATTTCACCTTCTGCAGCCAAAACTCATATTTACTGAGCTTGGCATACAATTGGTAATCCTATAATACTTGCAACATGATTTTAAGATAGAGTGCATTCTCTTCCTCACTCTTAGAGTATATCAGAATGTCATCGATGAATACTAACATAAATTTATCCAAGTATGGCCAAAACACCCTGTTCATATAATCCATGAAGATTTCCGGGGCATTGGTCAACCCGAATGGCATCACAAGAAACTCATAATGACCATATCTAGTTCCAAAAGTCATTTTAGGCACATCTTCAGCACGCACCTACAATTGATGGTATCCTGACCTCAAATAGATTTTAGAGAAAACAGAGGCACCTGCCAACTAGTCAATCAAGTCTTCAATCCTGGGTAAAGAATATTTATTCTTAATCATCACTCAGTTCAGCTGCTTGTAATCAATAAAGAATATTTATTCTTAATCGTCACTCGGTTCAGCTGCTTGTAATCAATACACAATCTAAGGCTACCATCCTTCTTCTTGACAAACAACACTAGAGCTCCCTAAGGCGAGATGTTTGGTTTGATGAAACCCCTTTTCAACAAATCCTCAATCTGCTTCTTGAGTTCTTTCAATTCAAACCATGTCATTCGATATGGAGACTTTGAAATAGGACATATCCCGGGCGAATGGAAAAGAAAGAAATAGAGGAAACTGAGGGAGACCGCGAGGAGCAGTGCTAGGGTTCAAGATTTCCAATGTCTAGGAATGATTTTCGGACCTTAAGAGCTTGGATTAAGGTTGGTAAGTGTTCTTTACTCCTCCCTCTCCATTTTTCTTTAGTTGAAGTTTGGGATTTTCGAGGTTAAGGTTGGATTTCCAGTTTGGGGCGAAATCCACCGATTGAAATAGATGTTTTGAGGTTAATGATGTGTGTTTTGGTATTTTTGTTGCTTGGATGTGAGTTTTGAAGGGTGTATGTACAATTTGAGCTTAACCCTAGGTTGTTTTTGGTTAGAGCTCTTGGGAATCCGAAGGATATGTGGTTGTGTAGTGTTTGAGTGATCCCTAAGAGCTTATTAATGCATGAAAATGGTGTTGGAACCTTGGGTTAGGTTAATGTGATTGTATTGTGATGTTTGGTTTATTGGTACATTATGCTAATGGAAGAATTATGGTATTGTGAAGCTTGTTGACTATCGAGAGGGGTTCACGTGTATTAAACAGTTCAAGGAAGCTTGTGGAACTCGTGTGCATGTAGTAACGACAGTTGAGGTAACCGGGTGTATGTTTGTATTGTATTGGTTGTATGGTATGATAGAACGTATATCTGTATGTATATTCATGTTCCTTTTTATACCACGATATTGATGGTGTATATGTACGGTTTTCTTATATATCGTGGTATGCACGGCTAGTTGATGTATGATGGTTGTATATTTATATTGTAATGTGTAGCATCCCCATACCATTGCATGTTAGCATGTCCATATGATGATTGTGATGATAATGATGTATATATATATGCATAGAGGCATGTTGGCATGACATTGGTATCATCACCATATGATTGCATAGTGAGAGATTGATGATAAGGTGATGGTGATATGTTGTGATATGAGATGATGATATTAGAAATATCCCTGTCGCTAAATCCTCTCCATCGGAGAGCCAGGCGGCAGAGAACAATATGATATGAGGAAATATCCCTGTCACTAAATCCTCTCCTTGGGAGAACTAGGTGGCAGTGGATTTAGGGATGCACCTTCCCTAAATCACCATTAATTCGTGATGGTCCAGGGGAAAGAGAGCCACGGTCTGAGGTTTAGTGTAACCATTGGCCGGGTTGCATTAGAGTAAGGTGAGCTTGGTGATGTCCCGAAATTAGTCTTCACCGACTATTGGAAGGGAATCGTCTATTGAAATGTCTTGTGATGACGACAGCTTGTGATTCTAGCCGTGTATGAGGGAGAACATGCATACCATTCATTAACATTGCATTGCATGACTGTGTGGGTCAGTATATATATATTGTATGTGGTTGTCGCCGGTTACTGACACATTGTCTCACACCCCTCTCTCATGACTAACCTTTCAGGTGACAGTTCTAGCACTAGTCCGGAGAAGACACATGAGTAGTTGTGTTTGTGGGAACAGTCTATGTAGAGCGTGTACTTTGTATTTGTAACTATTCCAAGTAAGGTAGAAGATTTTGTAATGAATGAATGATATGGTTGAGGCTGGTTATGAATGTATGTATGTTTATATATGGGGTATGTATGGTGGTATGGTTTTGGATGTTTAGAAGTTTGTATGTTAGTGTTGGGTTGTTTAAGGGCCTATAGCCAATCTGGTCAAGTTAGGTTCCAAGGGGTCAAATCTCAGAGGAGTGGTTCCTTTGAGGTGAAGCCTCTTTGGACACGTTGATTTGGGGATTTTTGGGCCTGTATGATTGGTCTGTAAGTGTCCATCTGCTTTTGGTGGCAATTGGAGGTTGTTAGTGGTGAGTTTTGGTCACCAAGTGGTCAAAATGATGTTAAGGGTCCAAAATCTCCATATGGAGTTGGATTGAGGTAAAAGTGGTGTCTTTGGATAGATGGGGACTAGATTGACTTGTAGGAGTTGGAATCAAGTCAATCGGAGGTCAGAGCATAAAGTTATACGCATCGGAAGTTCACCCAGAAATGTGGAAATTGCTGATATAGGATATCAGCATGGGGCGCCGCGGCTCCAAAGTCCAGGCCACGGCGCCAGTGAATCCAGAAGCGATGGAGAATTAGGGGAGGATGTAGCCACAGCAGCATTATATCGGTCGCGGCCCCAGCCCAGTCTTTGGTGGTTTTAAGGTCGTTTTCGCTATTTTGAGCCATTGGAGAGTTGTTTTGAGATGTCAGGGTTGTGTGTGACTGAATTTTGAAGTTTTTCAGTTAAGTTTGGAGGAAAGAAGGAGGTAGGGTGTTACACTGGAACTCCCCTATTCAAAGCCTCCTCGATAAAAAGGTCCTCTGCCATACCGATCTCTATTAGACTGATTCCTGCCAAACCTGCCTCTTTCTCTACCATGGCGGCCTCTATTATGGCGACCTCTTCCTTTACTAAAACCTGTACTACCATCGCTACTACTACTACCTGATCCACTTCTTTCACTGATTTCTCCTGTAGGTCCTAGGTGAGAAAAGGCTCTTATCATGGAATTCCTTCTATCCTCTTCAGCCTCCTTCATCCTCTTAGATAGGACATGTATCTTTACATACAAGTTCTCAAAGGACACAAGCTCCACCACAGATAACCGCTCCTTGATCTCTAGACGGGCTCCCTCAAACAACCTCTACGCCATCCACCTATCATTGGGGTAATTGTTCAAATTAGTGGAATACTTAGCCAAATCCAGGAATTGATCAATACAATCATCAGCCGACAAATTCCCTTGCTGAAAAGCTTGGAATTCAGCCTCCTTCTAAGTCATTAGGGTCGAAGGGATGTAGTGTCCAAAGAACCGTTCCTTAAACTGTTCCTAAGTCAATCGATGATTCATTACTTGAATAGTAGGGAGAACACTTCTCCACCAATACTTGGCCTTCTTCTCGAACTTGAACAACACTAGTTGCACCCTTTGCTCTGAGGTGCAATCCATCACACTGAAGTTGTTCTCCAATTATTCTATCCAATCCTCAGCCTGTACAACATCCATGGTACCTTCAAAAGCCAAGGGATTGAACTTCTGAAAGTCCTTCAATTATGAAGAGACACCCCTTCTTTCAGCCCTTAGGGCTCTCTCAGGCTCTACCACATTCTCATTCTCATCCTCCCCTATGTTCAATTCCACAAACATGCTAGCCTCTTCATTCATATCACCCTGTTCTTGCCTATTCATTTGCTCTTGCAACCTGTTCAACATCTCCCCCTAGGTATTCACTTGATTGCTGAGGCCAGCCGATATCTCATGCATCTGCCTCATAAGATCACTATTTCTCTGCCTTCATCTGCAAGGCATTCTTCCTACACACAAGCAACAACACATTCAGATATATGGTTCTGGACTAGCATTGCAGTGGGAATATAGTCTATGCATTTAAAATTGTGCCAAGTAGTACTTTAACCAGAAACAATGGCCCAAAGCCATTGCTCTAATACCAAAATGTAACACCTTACTCCCAATCATCTCTAAACATGACCAAAAACTTCAAATTTCAACCAAACACAATCCTGAACATCTCAAAATAACTTCCCAAAATTTTAGAGCAGTGAAAACAGACCAAACAACACCAGAAACTGGGCTAAGGCCGCGGCCGCTATAGTACCGCCATGGCTCTAGCTCATCCCAGAAACTCACTCACTACTGTCTCCACTGGCGCTACGGCTTGCCTTCCTTGTGCCGTGGTGACCCCTACTAGTTTTCTATACCAGCAAATTTTATACTCTGGGGTGAACATCCGACACACATATCCAATTGACCTGATTCCAACTCCTACAAGTCAATCTATTCCCAATCTATTCATAGACACTAATTTCATCTCAATCCATCTTTGTATGGAGATTCTGGACACATGAAATAGTTTTGGCCACTTTTTCCCCAAAACTCACAACTCACAACTCCTATTTGCCACCAAAGGCAACCTTACCATCCGGGACCATTCACTCAAGTCCAAAACCACTTAAGCAACTTGTCCACAAAGGTTTCACATGAAAGGAACTACTCCTCTGAGACTTGACCCCCTTGAACCACAATTGACAAAATGGGCTACTTGCCCTAAAACACACTAACAAAGCACAATTTCACCTTTGGGCTCACAACACTACTACACTAACTCTTCAATACCCCAAACCACACATATACCACCATCCATTATACACATCACATACAATAAAATTCCACATACATAACATACTAGCAACATTCATAAGATTACAACCATCAAAATCCTTCTATCCCTTACAATCACACTAACCTACTTGGCATAAGATACACATCCAAAATACATATAAACTACATAAATCTAGTATTCCCACGTCTAATGCTACTCCCTCATCTTCAAGACTAGTGCCAGAACCGTCACCTGAAATGTTAGTTTATGGGAGAGGGGTGTGAGACAATGTCTCAGTAACCGGGGACAACCACACACACATATTTATACATATATAACTCATACAATCCGTGAATGCAATAAGAAATGAATTCATGTCTCCTTTGCACACAGCTAGAACCATGGGCTATCATCATAATAGGATATTTCATATAGGTAATTCCCTTCCAACGGTCGATAAAGACTGATTACGAGACATCACCAAGCTCACCTCCCACTAATGTTCGGACTGTGGCTCTCCTTTCCCTTTCTCACCACGAATTGCTAGTGATTTAGGGAAGGTACAATCCACTGCACACCTTTCCCTCCTAGTCATAGAAGGTGATTTAGCCGTAGGGATCTCATCCTTATCCTCCCTAATCATATATCATCATAATCATATCATATCATATATCATATCATCACCACCCAATCTGCCATATATCACAATCTCACAATGCTATGTGGCAATGCTTATGTATCATTATATAATCATCATCATCATCATGATCTCAATGTCATACTATGCATCATGCCATATCACATCATCATCATATGTAATCATTATCATAATCATTGTAATCATCATCTAGCTGTGTGCATACTACGATATATAGAAAACAGTACACACAAACACATCTATATCGTGGCATGAAAGAAACATGCATATATACATAAATATACATAATATCATACAATACAATACAAACACCTAGTTACCTCAATTGTCGCTACCATATGCACACAAGTTTCACAAGCTTTCTTGAATGCTAATCCCATGACTTGGCTTCTCTGAGTAGCCAAACAACCTTAACAACACCATAATACCTTAATTAACCCAATGTACCACTAAAACAAAAATCACAATTCAACTACTTTAGGCCTAACCCAAGGTTTCAACCCTACATTCATGCATCATTAAGCTCCTAGGAACCAATCAAACACTACTCAATCTTATATACTTTGGATTCCCAAGAACCTGAATTGAAAACAACTGAGGGTTAAGCTTAAATCATACATATACCCTTCAAAACTCATACCCAAGCAACAAGAACACCAAATCACACTTCCTTAACCCCATTTCATCAATTTGAATCGATGGATTTTGGCACAAACTGAAAATCCCAACATATAACATAAAAATCCCAAGTTTAAACCAAAGAAAATAGAGAGGGAGGAGTAGGGATCACTTACCAACCAAGATCCAAGCTTCCAAGGTCCAAAAATACTCCCAAATGCCGAAAATCTCAAATCCTAGCAAAGCTCCCTCGATTTCTCCTCCGTTTCTTTCTTTTTGATTATTCGAAATGATTCAAATTTAAACAAAATCCTTGACTCTTGCCACGGCTCTAGAACAGCTCACCACAGTGCCATCACATTTAGCTGAAACAACGCCACTGGAATCTATTCTCACCGCAGCGACCCTGCTTCTTACCGCAACGTGGAGCCCTTTTCTACACTACGTTGAAACTTCTTCCATCCTGTTTCATTCGGTACTGCACACAAGGCCAATACAAAAGTCATGAGGGTTGTTACACTCTGCTAAGGTTTTGAGATCCAGCCTTGGGAAGTGATTTTTGGACCTCAAAAGCTTGGATTCACATTGGTAAGTGATCTTTACTCCTTCCTTTCCATTTTTCTTTAGTTTAAACTTGGGTTTTCTCGGCTGTATGTTGGGATTTCTGGTTTGGGTTGAAATCCACCGATTAAAATGGATGAAATGGAGTTAATGGAGTGTGATTTGGTATTCTTGTTGATCGGGTGTGAGTTTTGAAGGGTTTATGGATGATTTAAACTTAACCCTAGGTTATATTCTGTTGAAGCTCTTGGGAATCTGAAGTGTATGGGATTGATTGACATTTAAATGGTTCCTAGGAGCTTAATGATGCATGAATGTAGGGTTGGAACCTTGGGTTAGACTGAAGTAGTTGAATTGTGGAATTTGGATGATTGGATTGTATGTTAATTGAGGTATTATGATGTTGTTAAGCTTGTTTGGTTGCTCAGAGAAGTCTAGTCATGGGATTGGCATTCAAGAAAGCTTGTGGAACTTGTGTGCTTGTGGTAGCGACAATTGAGGTACCCGTGTAACACCCTTTATGTTATTTTTCTTGGCATTGTGTTTAGGATCAGAGGAAACAGCACGGAGAAAGATCCAATAGGGTCTGAAGGTACTCCATGCTGTGGCCTAAAGCAGTTCCGCCACAACGATGGAATGTCCAGTAATGTTATTCGTCAATTATTATGGTAGCACCGCGGCGCAGTTTATGGAGTCGCAGTGAGGATTAAGATTTTTGTTTAAATCCGGATCATTTTAGATGATTGGAAAAGAAAGAAATGAAGGAAACCGAGGGAGACCGTGAGGAGCTGAGCTAGGGTTTACTATTTCCGACCATTAGGAGGGATTTTTGCACCTCAAGAGCTTGGATTCAAGTTAGTAAGTGTTCTATAGTCCTCCCTCTCCATTTTCTTCATTTAGAGTTTGGGATTTTTTGTATTAAGGTTGGATTTCTGATTTGGAACAAAATCCACCGATTGAAATAGATGAAAAGGGGTTAAGGAAGTGTGTTTTGGTATCACTATTGTTTGGATGTGAGTTTTGAAGGGATTATATGTGTTTAGAGCATAACCCTAGGTTGTTCTTGGTTAGGGCTCTTGGAAATCCGAAGTGTATGAGGTTGTGTAGTGTTTGAGTGATCCCTAAGAGCTTACTGATGTATGAAAAGGGTGTTGAAACCTTAGGTTAGGTTAATGTGGTTGAATTGTGATGTTTAGTTTATTGGTACATTGTGCTAATGGAAGAATTATGATATTGTGAAGGTTATTGACTATCGAGAGGGGTTCACGTCTATTAAATAGTTCAAGGAAGCTTATGGTACTCGTGTGCATGCGACAACGACAATTGAGGTAACCGGGTGTATGTTTGCATTGTATTGTTTGTATGATATGATAGAACATATATCTGTATGTATATGCATGTTCCTTTTCATACCATGATATTGATTGTGTATCTGTATGGTTTTCTTATATATCGTGGTATGCATGACTAGTTGATATATGATGGTTGTATATTTATATTGTGATGTATAGCACCCCCATACCATTGCATGCTAGCATGTCCATATGATGATTGTGATGATAATGATGTATATATATGCGTAGAGGCATGTTGGCATGACGTTGGCATCATCACCATATGATTGCATAGTGAGAGATTGATGATAAGGTGATGATGATATGATGTGATATGAGATGATGATATGAGAGAGATCCTTGTCGTTAAATCCTCTCCATGGGAGAGCCAGGCGGCAGAGGACAATATGATATGATGAAATATCCCTGTCACTAAATCCTCTCCTTGGGAGAGCCAGGTAGCAGTGGATTTGGGGATGCACCTTCCCTAAATCACAATGAATTCGTTATGGTCCAGGGGAAGAAGAGCCAAGGTCCGAGGTTTAGTGTAACCATTGGTCGGGTTACATTAGAGTTAGGTGAGCTTGGTGATGTCCCGGAATTAGTCTTCACCGACTGTTGGAAGGGAATCATCTATTAAAATGTCTTGTGATGACAACAGCTCATGGTTCTAGCCATGTATGAGGGAGAACATGCATACCATTCATTAACATTGCATTGCACGACTGTGTGGGTCAGTATATATATATTATATGTGGTTGTCCCCAGTTACTGAGACATTGTCTCATACCCCTCTCCCATGACTAACCTTTCAGGTGACGGCTCTGGCACTCGTCTGGAGAAGACACAGGAGTAACTATATTTATGGGAATAGTCTATATAATGTTTGTAATGTTGGATATTGTATCTTGTGCTAAGTAGGATAGAATGGTTTGTAATGAATATTTGGATAAAGTATGAATTGTATGGATTATGTATGTTGCATGCATGGTTGAGTGGTTTTGGGCCTTGTTGTTATGGTTTAGGGCCTGTAGCCCTTTTTGTCAAGTTGGGTTCCGAGGGGTCAAATCTCAGAGGAATTGTTCCTTTGAGGTGAAACCTCTTTGGACAAGTTGGTTTGGGGGACTTGGACCTGTATAAATGGTCTTAGAGTGTCCATTTGTCTTTGGTGGCAATTGGATGTGGTTAGTGCTGAGTTTTGGTCAATAAGTAGTCAAAACGGTGTTGAGGGTCCAAAATCTCCATACGGAGTTGGATTGAGGTATAAGTGGTGTCTCTGGCTAGGTTGGGACTAGATTGACTTGTAGGAGTTGGAATCAAGTCAATCAGAGGTCGGAGCATAAATTTATGTGCATCGAAAGTTCGCCCGGAGCATGAAAGTTGCTGATATGGCATATTAGCATGGGGCACCACGGCTCTAGAGTCCAGGCCATGGTGCCAGTGAATCCAGAAGCAATAGAGAAACAGAGGAGGCCGGAGCCGCGGCGGTACTGTAACGGCCACGGCCCCCAGCCCTATTTTTGGTGTTTTGGGAGTCGTTTCCGCTGTTTTAAAGTTTTGGAGTGTTGTTTTAAGGTATTGGGGATGTGTTTAGTTAAGCATTGAAGTTTTTGGTTAAGTCTGGTGGTGTCAGGAGGTAGGGTGTTACAATTTTGGTATCAGAGCAATGGTTTTGGGCCATTGTTTCTGTTTGAAGTACTACTTGGCACAATTTTAAATACAAAGACTATATTTCCACTGCAAGACTAGTCCAGAACCTTATAATTGAATGTGTGATTGCTTGTGTGTAGGAGGAATATCTCGAAGAGGAAGATAGAATAATAGTGATCTGATAAGGCAAGTGCATGAGATACAGGCTGGCCTCAGTAATCAAGTGAATACTCAGGGGGAGATGTTAAACAGGTTGCGAGAGAGAATGGGTAGGCAAGAATAGGGGGATGTGAATGAAGAAGCTGGTATGTTTGTGGACCTGAATGCAGGAGAGGATGAAATTGTGGTGGAGCCTGAGAGAGCCCCAAGAGTTGGAAGAAAGGGTATTTCTTCACAGTTGAAGGACTTTCAAAAGTTCAATCCCCCGGCTTTCGAAGGTACCATGGATGGGTCACAGGCTGAGATTTGGATAGAACAATTGGAGAACATCTTCAGTGTGATGGATTACACCTCGGAGCAAAGGGTGCAACTGGCGGTCTTTAAGCTCGAGAAGAAAGCTAAGCGTTGGTGGAGGAATACCCTCCCGAGTGTTGAAGTGATTAATCCTCATATGAATTGGGATCAGTTTAAGGAACGATTCTTTTCACACTACGTCCCTCCAGCCTTAATGAAGCAGAAGGTGGCCGAGTCCCTAACTTTTCAACAAGGGAATCTGTCAACGGATGATTACATTGATCAATTTTTGGACTTGGCAAAATATTCCATTTATCTGAATAATTATCCTGACGATAGGTGGATGGCTCAAAGGTTGTTTGAGGGTACCCATCCAGAGATTAAGGAGCGGCTATCTGTGGTGGAGTTTATGTCCTTTGAGGACTTATGTGCGAAGATTTGTGCCCTGTATAGATGGATGAAGGAGGCAGAGGAGCATAGAAGGAATTCTATGATTCGGGCCTTTTCTCACCTAGGACCTACAAGAGGAATTAGTAAAGGAAGTGGTTCAGGAAGTGGTAGCAATGGTGGTAGTACAGGTTCTAGTGGAGGAAAAGGTCGACATAATAGAGGTCGACATGGTAGAGGAAGAGACAGGTTTGGCCGGGATCAATCCAATAGAGGTCGGTTTGGATGAGGACCCTTTTATCGAGGTGGTTTTGAATGAGGGAGTTCTAGTCAGAGTGATCATGTCGGAAGGGACTCTACTCCATCTCAATACAGTTCTGGTAGTGCATCAAATCCGTGCACAAAGTGTGGGTTTAACCATGGTGATCATTCATGTTTGGTTTGTTTTAATTGTGGGAGACTGGGACATATTGCTCGAGGTTGTCATGAGCCAAGGCGTGAACATACGATAATGAGGCCCATGATGCCCGGACGAGTTTTCGTCATCACCCGACAAGAAGTAGATGTAGCGCCTAACTTGATTAGAGGTAAACTTAAATATAATGGTTACTCTATTCATGCTTTGTTTGACTCAGGTGCATCGCATTCCTTCATTTCTTTTGATTGTGCTCGGAGATTGGGTATTGTGGCGATGGGGTTGCCTTTTGAGTTGTCAGTAGCCATGCCCACGGGAGTTTCATTAAGAACTGCTCAAGCTTGTTTGAATTGTGTGGTTCGTTTTGAACACCGAAGCACTACCCTGGATCTAATCTGTTTGCCATTTCAAGAGATTGATGTGATAATTGGGATGGATTCGTTGGGGGCGAATAATGCCATTCTTGACTGTGCTCGAAAGACTGTGTCTTTGCCAATGAACATCCCTAGTGTTGAAGGGGACGAGAATGTTTGTTTGTCCTTTGCTCAAGCTGACAGGTATCTGAAGAAAGGATGTTAAGGGTTTCTAGTTTTCTTCTCTGTGAACGTGGATATGTAATGAGGTGTTGAAAGATATTCAATTGTGAATGAATTCTCTGATGTGTTTCCAGAGGAGATTACTGATTTACCCCCACCACGAGAACTAGAGTTTTCCATCGATTTGGTGCCCGGGACTAGTCCTATGTAAAAAGCTCCATATCGAATGGCACCATCTGAATTGAAAGAATTGAAGAAACAGATTGAGGATTTGTTGAAAAAAGGTTTTATTAGACCTAGTGTCTCACCTTAGGGAGCTCCAGTATTATTTGTCAAGAAGAATGATGGTAGCCTCAGATTGTGCATTGATTACAGGCAGCTAAACTGAGTGACGATCAAGAATAAATTTCCTTTGCCTAGGATTGAGGACTTGATTGATCGGTTGGCAGGTGCCTCCGTATTCTCTAAAATCGATTTGAGGTCGAGATACCATCAATTGAGAGTACGTACTAAGGATGTGCCTAAAACGGCATTTCGGACTTGATATGGTCATTATGAATTCCTCGTGATTCCATTCGGGTTGACCAATGCCCCAGCAATCTTCATAGATTATATGAACAGGGTGTTTTGGCCGTATTTGGATAAATTTGTGGTGGTTTTCATTGACGACATTCTGGTCTACTCCAAGAATGAGGATGAGCATGCGCTTCATCTTCGGACTGTGTTGCAAGTATTGGGGGATCACCAACTGTATGCTAAGCTCAGTAAATGTGAGTTTTGGCTACGGGAGGTGAAATTTGTTAGTCATGTGATTTCTGCAGAAGGTGTAGCAGTAGACCCTAGTAAAGTCGAAGCGGTGTTGAGTTGGGAGAGACTAAGATTGGTGACGGAAATTCAAATTTTTCTGGGATTGGCTAGATATTACCGAAGGTTCATCAAGGGATTCTGTCAACTTGTTATGCCATTGACTAGACTCACCCGTAAGGATCGATATTTCATTTGGGATGACAGGTGTGAGAGAGCATTCCAAGAGCTGAAGGTTTGTCTAACGTCCACCCCAGTGCTCATTATCCCTAACTCGTCAGAGTTGTTCACTGTTTATACGGATGCCTCTAAGAGGGGTCTAGGGTGTGTTTTGATGCAGCAAGGTAGAGTCGTGGCGTATGCTTCAAGGCAATTAAGGCCTCATGAGGAGAACTATCCTACTCATGATCTTGAGCTAGCGGCTGTAGTGTTTGCCTTGAAATTGTGGAGGCATTATCTCTATGACGCTCAGTTTGAGGTATTCAGTGATCATAAGAGTTTGAAGTATTTGTTTGATCAAAAAGAGCTGAACATGAGGCAAAGGCGTTGGGTTGAGTTCCTTGTGGATTATGAGTTTGCTCTAAAGTATCATCCTGGGAAAGCCAACGTTGTGGCGGATGCGTTGAGTAGAAAATCGATCCATATGGCCATGATGATGGTTAAGGAGCAGCGGTTGCTGGAAAGCCTGAGAGATATGAAGTTATCCATTAATGTCCATCCTGGAGTACTAGTAATGAGTTCCATCAATGTATCGAGTGATTTATTGAGGAACATTTGCTATGCTCAGATGAAGGATGACTATCTTTTGGGTATTCGGGAACAGATTGAAATGGCAGAGACCCAGGACTTCGATATTTTAGAGGATGGTATCATCCGGTATCGTGGTCGGATTTGTGTACCAGATGTTGCGAGTTTGCGAGAAATCATTTTGGAAGAAGCTTATAAAAGTCGATACACTATTCACCGAGGTACCACCAAGATGTACTAAGATCTGAAGCGTGGTTATTGGTAGCCCAGCATGAAAAAGGACATCGCAGAGTTTGTGGCTAGTTATTTGATTTGCCAAAAGGTAAAGATTGAGCACCAATTACCTGCTGGTTCGTTGCAACCCTTGGAGATTCCAGAATGGAAATGGGATAACGTTTCCATGGATTTTGTGATGGGATTACCAAGGACCTCTTTTGGACACGATGGAATATGGGTCATTGTGGACAGATTGACGAAGTCGGCCCATTTTTTCCCATTCGAGAAACTATTTTGATGGAAAAGTTAGCCCAGTTGTATGTGAATGAAATTGTAAGGCTGCATGGAGTCTCGATAAATATTGTGTCGGACAGAGATCCTATGTTTATATCCAGATTTTGAAAATCTCTTCAGAAGGCGATTGGTACGAAGTTAAGTTTCAGTACTGCTTATCACCCTCAATCCGATGGGCAGACTGAAAATACTATTCAGACTATGGAGGACATATTGCGGGCATGTGTTCTAGAGAACAAGGGCAATTAGGATCAGTTTCTGTCGTTGGTTGAATTTGCCTATAACAACAGTTTCCACTCAAGTTTACAAATGGCTCAGTATGAAGCGTTGTATGGCAGGAAGTGCAGGTCACTGTTGTGTTGGGTTAAACTCAGTGAAAGGAGTCTTTTAGGCCCAGATATTGTGGATCAAACCTCTAGGCAAATAGAGAGTATTCTTCAGAAGCTTCTTACCGCTCAGAGTCGGCAAAAGAGTTTGATGTCTGAGACCATGTGTGTTTGAAGGTCGCTTCTACTACTGGTGTTGGAAGATCAATTCAAGCCAAGAAGCTCACTCCGCGATATATGGGTCCATACCAAATTCTGGAATGAATTGGGCCAGTAGCGTATTGAGTGGTGCTACCGCCTAATCTTGCTGGATTGTATGATGTTTTCCACGTGTCTCAACTCAAGAAGTACCATCCCGATCCGTCTCATATAATTGATAATGAAGCAATTCAAGTACGAGAAGATCTAACTTTTGAGGTCGCACCGTTGCAAATCCTTGATGTTAAAGAGAAGCAGTTGAGAAATAAGACCATAAAGTTGATTAAGGTCCTATGGAGCAGCTTGACATCAAATGATGTCACATGGGAGACTAAAGAATCCATGCGAAGGAAGTATCCAGAGATCTTTGCTTAAGGTAAGAGTTAAAATTTCAAGGATGAAATTTTTATAAGGAGGGGAGAGTGTAACACCCCTCCTGTTATTTTTCTTGGCATTGTGTTTAGGATAAGAGGAAACAACACGAAGGAAGATCCAAGAGGGGTCTGGAGGTACTCCACGCCGCGGCCTGAAACAGGTCCGCCGCGGCGATGGAATATCCAGTAGCATTGTCCGTCAATTATTATGGTGGTGCCACGGCGTAGTTTCTGGAGCCGCGGTGAGGATCAAGATTTTTGTTTAAATCCGGATCATTTCAGATGATCAAAAAAGAAATAAACGAAAGAAACCGAGGGAGACCATGAGGAGCTGACCTAGGGTTCACTATTTCTAGCCATTGGGAGGGATTTTGGGACCTCAAGAGCTTGGATTCAAGTTGGTAAGTGTTCTATACTCCTCCCTCTCCATTTTCTTTGGTTAGGGTTTGGGATTTTTGGTATTGAGGTTGGATTTCCAGTTTGGGATGAAATCAACTGATTGAAATGGATGAAATGGGGTTAAGGAAGTGTGTTTTGGTATCACTATTGTTTGGATGTGAGTTTTGAAGGGATTATATGTGTTTAGAGCATAACCCTAGGTTGTTCTTGGTTAGGGCTCTTGGGAATCTGAAGTGTAGAAGGTTGTGTAATGTTTGAGTGATCCCTAAGAGCTTACTGATGTATGAAAAGGGTGTTGAAACCTTAGGTTAGGTTAATGTGGTTGAATTGTGATGTTTGGTTTATTGGTACATTGTGCTAATGGAAGAATTATGGTATTGTGAAGGTTGTTGACTATCGAGAGGGGGTTCACATGTATTAAACAATTCAAGGAAGCTTGTGGTACTCGTGTGCGTGTGGCAATGACAGTTGAGGTAACCGGGTGTATGTTTGTATTGTATTGTTTGTATGATATGATAGAACGTATATCTGTATGTATATGCATGTTCCTTTTCATACCACGATATTGATTGTGTATATGTATGGTTTTCTTATATATCATGGTATGCACGGCTAGTTGATGTATGATGGTTGTATATTTATATTGTGATGTGTAGCATCCCCATACCATTGCATGCTAGCATGTCCATATGATGATTGTGATGATAATGATGTATATATATATGCATAGAGGCATGTATGCATGACATTGGCATCATCACCATATGATTGCATAGTGAGAGATTGATGATGAGGTGATAATGATATGATGTGATATGAGATGATGATATAAGAGAGATCCCTGTCACTAAATCCTCTCCATGGTAGAGCTAGGCGGCAGAGGACAATATGATATGATAAAATATCCCTATCACTAAATCTTCTCCTTGGGAGAGCCAGGTGGCAGTGGATTTGGGGATGCACCTTCCATAAATCACCATTAATTCGTGATAGTCCAGGGGAAGGAGAGCCACGGTCCAATCTTTAGTGTAACCATTGGCCGGGTTGCATTAGAGGAAGGTGAGCTTGGTGATGTCCCGGAATCAGTTTTCACCGACTATTGGAAGGGAATCATCTATTAAAATTTCTTGTGATGACGACAGCTTGTGGTTCTAGATGTGTATGAGGGAGAACATGCATACCATTCATTAACATCGCATTGCATGACTGTGTGGGTCAGTATATATATATATTGTATGTGGTAGTCCCCGGTTACTAAGACATTGTCTCACACCCCTTTCCCATGACTAACCTTTCAGGTGACGGTTCTGGCACTAGTCTGGAGAAGACGTAGGAGTAACTACGTATGGGGGAATAGTCTATGTAATGTTTCTAATGTTAGAAATTGTATCTTGTGCCAAGTAGGATAGAATGGTTCGTAATGAATATTGGGATAAGGTATGAATTGTATGGATTATGTATGTTATATGCATGGTTGAGTGGTTTTGGGTTGCTATGGTTTAAGGCCTGTAGCCCTTTTTGTCAAGTTAGGTTCCAAGGGGTCAAATCTCAGAGGAATGGTTCCTTTGAGGTGAAAACTCTTTGGACAAGTTAGTTTGGGGGATTTGGACCTGTATAAATGGTCTTAGAGTGTCCATTTGCCTTTGGTGGCAATTGGATGTGGTTAGTGCTGAGTTTTGGTCAATAAGTGGTCAAAATGGTGTTGAGGGTCCAAAATCTCCATACGGAGTTGGATTGAGGTGTAAGTGGTGTCTCTGGCTAAATTGGGACTAGATTGACTTGTAGGAGTTGGAATCAAGTCAATCAGAGGTCGAAGCATAAATTTATGCACATCGGAAGTTTGCCCGGAGCATGAAAGTTGCTGATATGGCATATCAGCATGGGGCGCCACAGCTCCAGAGTCCAGGCCGCAGCGCTAGTGAATCCAGAAGTGATGGAGATTTGACCCTATTTTTGGTGTTTTGGGAGTCGTTTATGTTGTTTTGAAGTTTTGGAGTGTTGCTTTAAGGTATTGGGGTTGTGTTTAGCTAAGCATTGAAGTTTTTAGTTAAGTTTGGTGGTGTCAGGAGGTAGGGTGTTACAAACTGAGTGTTTGTATTGTATTGTTTGTATTATATGATATTATGTATATTTGTGTATATGCATGTTTCTTTCATACCACGATATAGATGTGTTTGTGTGTATGGTTTTCTATATATCGTGGTATGCACACAGCTAGATGTTGATTATGATGATGAGCACATATGTGATGATAATGTGATATGGTATGATGCATAGCATGACATTGAGATCATGATAAGGATGATGATTATATGATGATACATGAGCATCACCACATCGCATTGTAAGATTGTGATATGATGGATCGGGTGGTGATGATATGATATATGATATGATATGATTATGATGATATATGATTAGGGAGGACAAGGATGGGATCTCTGCAGCTAAATCACCTCCTATGGCTAGGAGGGAAAGGCACACAGTGGACTGCACCTTCCTTAAATCGCTGCCAATTCGTGGTGGGAAAGGGGAATGAGAGCCACGGTTTGAACATTAGTATTACCTTTAGCCTAGTGCACTAATGGGAGGTGAGCTTGGTCATGTCCCAAAATCAATCTTCACCAACTGTTGGAAGGGAATTACCTATATGAAATGTCCTGTTATGACGACAGCCCATGGTTCTAGCTGTGTGCAAAGGAGACATGCATTCATTTCACATTGCATTCATGAGTTGTATGAGATATATATATATATATATCTGTGTGTGGTTGTCCTCGGTTACTGAGACTTTGTCTCACACCCCTCTCCCATGAACTAACATTTCAAGTGACGATTCTGGAACTAGTTCGGAGAAGACGAGGGAGTAGCATCGGACATAGGAATACTAGGTCTATGTAGTGCATGTGTATTTATTGGATATATACCGTGTGCCAAGTAGAATAGATGGTTGGTAACTAAGTGGTGTTCGATATTGTTGTTGTAATAAAGTTGTTGTTATTGGCATGTTATGAATATGGAATTGTGTTGTTTGTGATATGTATGCTAGATGGTGGTGTATGTGTGGTTCAAGGTGTTGTGGAGTTAGTGTCGTAGCATTTATGCGCCCAAAGGTGGAATTGGGCCTTGTCGATGTGTTTTAGGGCCTGTAGACCATTTTGTCAAATAGGGTTCAAGGGGTTCAAATCTCATAAGAATGGTTCCTTTGAGGTGAGACCTCTTTGGATGAGTAGGTCTGGTGGTTTTAGACCTGTGTGAAGGATCCTGGATGGTCAAATTACCTTTGGTGGCAAATGAGAGTTGTAAGTTGTGAGTTTTGGTCAAAAAGTGGCCAAAATGGTTTCAAGTGTCTATAATCTCCATACGAAGTTGGATTGAAGTGAAATTGGTGTCTATAAGTAGATTGGGACTAGATTGACTAGTAGGAGTTGAAATCAGATCAATCAAAGGTTGGGGCATAAAGTTAATTATACGTGTCGGAAGTTCACCTCAGAGTTGAAATTTGTTGGTATAGAAAACTAGCAAGGGGTGCCGTGGCCCCAGGAAGCAGGCCGCGGCGCCAGTTGAGATAGTAAGCATGTGAGTTCTGGAAGGGGGCGGAGCCATGGCGATATTGTAGTGGCCGCAGCCCAAACCCATTTTTTGGTGTCTTTTGGTTGTGTTTCCTTTGCTCTAAAATTTTGGGAAGTTGTTTGGAGACATTTGCATTGTGTTTGGTTGAATTTTGAAGTTTTTGGTTAAGTCTGGAGGAGATTGGGAGTAAGGTATTATAGATGGAGCAGCAATCCATAGGAGCAATTACACAAGAAAGAAAGGCTATCCGAAAATTTCACAAACCAAGGCTTTGATGTGGAGCACAAAAATGGAAGATTCGTTCTGATTCTGGACTATGAAAAGGAGTCTTTGAAGAGAGGATAAGGAAAAAAAATGGAGGAGAAAATCAATAAGGAGAAGAGGAGGATTCAAGAAAAAATTAGAGTGAGGAGCATTTGTAGAAGAGAGGAGAAATTTAGTGATGAAATTAGAGAGGGAGGAATGGAAGGAAGCTGAAGGTAAAGAAAGAGAAGGTAGAGATGGTGAACCAAAAGGAAAACCAAGCCGTGGAGAACGCAGAAGGAAAGAGAACTCGGGAGAGAGGAGGAGTACACAGACAACTCTTCACTGCTACCATTACTATCTACAGTAGGTTTGAAAATAGTCTTGTTCTGCACTTAACTTACTTTTAAGACCAGTTTCATTGCATATGTGGGTGCAGAATGGACCTCTTGTGGCTTATATGCCTCAAGCTTTGGTTTTGATGGACTTTGTAGCAAGAATTTAGGCTTCCTGATTGTGTTTTGTTTGTAAAAATTATTTGTTTACAAAAAAGAATTAATATTTTCCTCCTTTTATCCTTGTGGGTTTGCTTTTTGGTATGCTTGAATGATATTGGGCTGCTTTACCTTGGTTGCTATTAAGAACTATGATATTGCTTGGTCAATTTCTATGTTTGGAATTACTAACCTGTTCATAAAAATGGGCAATGTTATGGTAGTGGGACTTTCTAAAAGGAGGAATGTCGATCTTGAAGAGTATATGTGTGCTTGGTTGGAAGGATCAAATAATAGTGGGATGCCTTTATGTTAGTGTAGGTAGATACTAACTCAAGGGTATGACATTTTGGAAAAGGAAAAATAAAATGGTCATTGTGTCAAACTTTGAGATTTTGTGGGTATGGTCCTAAATATATAAGCATCCTTTGGCTATACATTTCTCCCTGTATTAAAACTCCCTAATCAAATGAGGATGTTGGAAAAAACCAGTCCATATGTATTATTTTCATCATCACTTATTGAGCCTTATCCTTGTTTTTCAGCTTTCAAGAATTTAGGTGTTGTTCTGTAAATTATTTTGCAAATCTTTTGGTTCTGACCTCAGATTCTCTTTTGCAAAGTCCTTGTTAGTCCCTTGGCTATAGGAACTATGAAGGATATATTTAAAGTCTTGACAATGTGTTTAACTGATGGTTTTCTTTGGATTTTGGGTCTCATCCTTGTGATATTGCATGTTTCAATGTTCATATTTGTTGCGGAGCAATTGGTTTATAGAATTTCTTGTGGTCTTATAGAATTCCCTATGGTTAGGAGCTTGATAAAATTTCAGCTCCCTCTTGTGAAATTGGGTCACGACCACCATTCCTTTTGTCCATCAAAATAGTCGCCAAAATAAGCCTTTGTTCTCACGCCTACTCTATTGTATGTTTGAGTGGATAATTAAAATTGTATAGGTTAATGATCTTCTTTTGGAGCTTCGTTAAATATTAATTGGTGATTAATTTCACTTGTATTTTAAATTATTTTTTGAGTCTGCCATGAGAGACTAAGTATTTGGGGATGCATGGGGTGTATTGATTCACAAGGGAGGATTTACCATGAGTATATATTTTGGTTGTATTTTATATTTCAAATATTTTGGGTTCCAACGGCCCTATGTACTTTCTCTTTAATTAAAAAAATAACAAATGTAATAAAAAATAGTTAAAACAAAAGTCTTTTATGCCTTGTTACTTTGAGTGATAATACCATAGGTATTTAGATATCAATTTATAATTTATGAGTAATAAATTCACGTTATGTGTTGGTTGATTTTGTATAAAAGAAAAAATATATGTAGCAATTGTACTTTAAATTCTTTTTTAGATACTTTTTAAAATTAAATATGTTTCAATGGCCTTATTTGTTTCCATTTATAATGAAGAAATTATTAAAAATATTCCTTTAAATTTTCTCTCTCTGCCTTTTCCTTTTGGATCCAAGTGGTAATACAATTGGCATTTATGTGTCAATTAGCAAATGATGAGTGATAAAATCACTATAGACGCTGAGTGATTTATTTTGAAAACATATGTAATAATGTTATTTTAAATTCTTTTTTTTTTATTTTAACATTATAGTCCTATTTATTTGCCATTTTATAATTTAAAATAAGAAAGCAAGAATAATTTGAACAAAAATTATTTATTTTCCTCTAAGCATTTTATCCTTTTTGTCTTTTTGCTCCAAGTGATAACACCAACATCGGGCATTTAGATATTAGTTAGTAGGCAGTGAGTGATAAAGTCACCACAAATATTAGGTGCTGGTTGATTTTGTTTTAAAATTGATTTTAAAAATAAAAAATAAAATTGTTTTCAAACTTTTCCTTTTCAAGTTGAAAATAAAATATCCAAAATAATATGTATTTTTAATTACATCATTTAAAATTAGAGAAAAACATATATTCTCTCTTTTTTTAAAATTGATTTTACAAAATAATAAAAGTGAGGATGGAAAGTAAGCCATCTTTTATAAACTAAAACAAAGCAATCAATTTTGAAAATTATTTTGTTTGTAAGATAAATCATTTTCTATAAACTCTCTTTTAAAAAATATTTATAATAAAAAATATCAACTAAGTGACATCCATTTTTATGTTGAACTACGTGAACTTTGATCTCATACTATAAGGTATGTAAATCCTAGATTCTCATCCTAAGTCAAGACCATCCTCATATATATAAATAATATTTTTCTCTTATTTTTGTTTATTTAATTTCTCTTATTTTTTATATTTAGTTTAACATGTGAATAAAAAAGGGTAGCTAAAATAATTTTCAAAGTCATATTTATTGCATAATCAGCTTAAAGTAGTCAATTTTAGGAACAAATATTATGGGATATCTAACACATTTCTCATTCTAAATCATATTCTCAAATCCAACTTTTCGTAGACCGTTCTTTCCTTTTTTTTCAATTGGTTTTTTAAAGCTTTTCTTAAAATGTTGGTGGTGATAAAAATCGATTTCTCTCTTTTACTCCATTTTTTTGCCATCCGCATCACATTTAAATTGTAACATATAGTCAGCCATGCATTCTAGTTTTCATTAAAAATATGACAATAATAAGGACAAATAGATAAGCATATAAATTTCCTAAATTTAGTCTTTAATATTTTGTTTTAAAAAAATCTATTTCTCATGGAAATAGCATCAGTTGTGAATGAATTATTGCAATTAAACAAAACTTCGGACAAAAAAAAGTGTTTCCTTGTATATTTAGAGCATAGCAAGAAAAAAGAAAATTGAAAGATGAGCAGAAAGTGTGAAAAAGCATCCCTAACAATTACTAAAGCATTTTCCAAGTCAATGGACTCGGGTCTCTTCCGCGGAGACCCCTCCTGGCACGGTGATGCTGTAACAGGTTTTTTTTATTTTTCTAAATTAAAATTTATAGATAAAAGTACAATTTTAAAAAATTATACAATCATGTATTTGTGTAGTTTTAAATTTTTTATTTATTAAAAAAATACATATAGTAAAAATTGAATCTTTACAATCATATAGTTTTTAATAACTAAACAAATTTAAAAATTTAAAACTATATAAATACATATTTGCATCATTTCTAAAAAAATATATTTTTATTTATAAATTTTAATTTAAAAATAAATAAAAAACCTGCCACGGCCATGGTAGGAGGGGTCCCCACATGAGAGATCCCAGGTCCCAAGTCAATGCGTGGAAAAATTACAGGACAACACCTTGGACAAGGCAAAGCAAAAGAGAGTACCATAAATTCTGGACTCATTTATCTACATCAGTTATATAGGAACGTTTGTGATGTATATGCAACGCAACGTTTGTGGTGTATATTGGTTTCACTTGTTAAAGAATATGGGGAGACAACCATAGACTTTGACAATTTAATTACTGCAGATGTCTTCTTCTTCTTCTTCTTTTTTAATAAATGAAAATAATTAGAAGCTCCTTTATTATTCAATTATATAATCTTGAGTTCATAGTTGTAAGTAAATTATAATGCTTTCTTTCTTCTTGCATCACCATGGCTTTCTCCTCTTCAAAAATTGTGATCACTTTGTTTTGGCATCTATATGCAATCACATTCTATTCAAGCATAGCCCATGGGAATTTGAATGTTCATTGTAATTAATGTGAGAGATCGAGAAACTCTTGAAATCTTTAAGGGTAGCATTGAAGATCCTTGGAAGTTGCTGTCTTCTTGGTCTACTGATATTGCTCTCATAGTGTAATGCCCCTCATGATAATTTTCTTGGCATTATGTTCAGGACCGGAGGAATCAGGACAGAGGAAGGCACAAGTGGAGTCTGCAAGAGCTCCACGCTGCGGCGAAGTGCAGGGCCGCCGTGGCGAGAAGCTTTCCAGTGGCGTTGTTCTGGAAAATTTGGTGGAGCCGCGGCGAGAGTCGGGAAAATTGTTTAAATCCGAATCAGTCGGACGCGAAAGAAAGAAAGGAAATGAAGGGAGCGACGCAGAGAGACGAGGAGCAGTGCTAGGGTTCTGCATTTTCGGTGTCCCGGAGTGATTCTCGTCCATCGGGAGCTTGGATTCAAGTTGGTAAGCGTTCCCTACTCCTCTCTCTCCATTTTCTTCGGTTGAAATTTGGGATTTCCGGTTGTATGGTTGGATTTCCGGTATGGGGTGAAATCCACCGATTGAAATGGATGTTTTGGGGTTAAGGAAGTGTGTTTTGAGGTTCTTGTTACCCGAATGTGAGTTTTGAAGGGATTGTGTGTTTAGAGCTTAACCCTAGGTTGTCTTCGGTAATGGCTCTTAGGAATTCAAGGTGTCTGAGGTTGTGTGGTGTTTGAGTAATCCCTAAGAGTTTATTGATGCATAAAAAGGGTGTTAGAACCTTGGGTTAGGTTAATGTGGTGGAATTGTGAGGTTTGATTTGTTGGTATATTGTGCTAATGGAAGAATTGTGACATGATAAAGGTTATTGGCCAATCGAGAGGGGTTCACGCGTATTGGACAGTTCAAGGAAGCTTGTGGAACTCGTGTGTGTGTGGTAACGACAATTGAGGTAACCGGATATTTGTTTTATGTGATTATATGTTGATATGTATATGTACGTATATGCATATTCCTTTTCATACCACGATATTGATTGTGTGTGTGTACGGTTTTCTACATATCGTGGTATGCACGGCTTGTTGATGTATAATGATTGTATATGTTATGATGTGTAGCATCCCCATACTATTGCATGCTAGCATGTCCATATGATATATGATATGATGGTATATGTATGTATGTAGAGGCATGTTGGCATGACATTGATATCATCACCACATGATTGCATAGTGAGAAATGGATGACGAGGTGATGATGATGAGATATGATGTGATAAAGATCCCTATCGCTAAATCCTCTCCATGGGAGAGCCAGGCGGTAGAGGACATGATTTGATGATATCCCTGTCACTAAATCCTCTCCTAGGGAGAGCCAGGTGGCAGTGGATTTGGGGATGCACCTTCTCTAAATCACCATCAATTCGTAATGGTCCAGGGGAAGGAGAGCCACGGTCCGAACTCTAGTGTAACCATTGGCCCGATTGCATTAGGGTAAGGTGAGCTTGGTGATGTCCCGGAATCGGTCTTCACCGACTGTTGGAAGGGAATCATCTATTGAATGTCTTATGATGACAATAGCTCGTGGTTCTAGCCGTGTATGAGGGAGAACATGCATACCATTCATTGGCATTGCATTGCACGACTGTGTGGATAAGTATATATATATTAGTGTGTGTGGTTGTTGTTCCCGGTTACTGAGACATTGTCTCACCCCCTCTCCCATAAACTAACCTTTCAGGTGACGGTTCTGGCACTAGTCCGGAGAAGACGCGGGAGTAGCTGTGTATGTGAGAATAGTCTATGTAGGGTGTGTATGTTGTGTGAGTATCTTGTGCCAAGTAGGATAGTATGGTATGTATGGTTGAATGTTGTTGAGTAATATGTGTGACAGTTTTGGTAAGTCCAGAGTGTTGTTGGGCCTTGTTGGTTTGCGTAAGGGCCTGTAGCCCATTTGGTCAGGTTGGGTTCCAAGGGGTCAAATCTCAGAGGAGTGGTTCCTTTGAGGTAAAACCTCTTTGGACAGGTTGGTTTGGGGATTTTGGACCTGTATGAATGGTCTCTGAGCGACCAGTTGCCTTTGGTGGCAATTGGAGGTGGCTAGTGGTGAGTTTTGGTCAATAAGTGGCCAAAACAGTGTCAAGGGTCCAGAATCTCCATACGGAGTTGGATTGAGGTAGAAGTGGTGTCCTTGGATAGATGGGGACTAGATTGACTTGTAGGTATTGGTTTCGAGTCAATCGGAGGTCGGAGCATAAAGTTATGCGCGTCAGAAGTTCGCCCCGGAGTGTTGAAATTGCTGATATGGTATATCAGCAAGGGGCGCTGCGGCGAGGGAAGGCAAGCCGCGGCGCCAGAGGAGACAGAAGCGATGTTGAGACAGGGGGGTTGGAGCCGCGGCGGTACTGTAGCGGCCGCGGCCCCAGCCCAGTTTTTGGCGTTTTTGGGTTGTTCCGCTGTTTTGAAGTATTGGAGAGTTGTTTGGGTTGTAATTTCGGAAGTTTTGGTTAAGTATGGAGACAAGTGGAGTGAGGTTGTTACACATAGGCTTGGAGTTCACTGCAATAACCTCACAGGAAGAGTCACAAAGCTTGATCTTCATTGCCCACGTAATTTTTCATCCGATAAATGTCTAGGCGATCAAATAAACTTGGTTGTGCTGAAACTAGAATTTCTTGGCCTCTTGGATTTGTATAATAATGACTTTAATGCTATTCATTTTCCACCCATTCATGGTTATTCTAGTAGTCGGATATCTAACAACACATCAATGATCACATCATTATTTTTTTACATAATTAAAAATATTTGTAGATTTGCAAAAAAAAAAACAAAAGAAAAAAGAAAAGTTCACAAATTTGCTTAATGAATACAGATAGATAATTAGTTTAATTTCTTTTGGCCTCAATGATAGATAATTAGTTGATTATTTTGATTTAAGTAGTACAAAACTTAATTGCTATGGGGGTCACAACATTTAACTCTCCCTACAAAATATTTTGTTTAACATTATCCTTGAACTATGCAAAATCAGTTAAAAAAAAAAAAGCCTTCCCATCAATAAAACTCCTAGTTTTACACGATGCTCCCATTTGGTACAAAGCAATGGAGTTTTTCACGCAAACTCCTAGTTTTTCATAATTTTAAAATATTTCAGTATTTTAATTAAAAACACATTAATGTATTAATGCTTCATAAAATATTAAAATTTTTCCATATTTATGTTGAACATGCACAAATGTAATAATTTTTCACATTGAAAATTATTTTGTGCATCACATGGGGGGGAAATCTGGTTAACTTAATGGGAGAATATTACAACTCTATGGTTTGATGTCAAAGAATGGAATCAAACTTAGGATTCCAACAACAAAATTAGGAACCAAAATTATTTGTGAGTTGAGATGATGAATGGAAACACACTGTTCACTTGGGAATCATATTTTTAATGTCCAAAACACCGTTCAAGGTTTCTTTTATTTTTTGCAAAAAAATTATTTCAACTGAAGTATTATTGTCATTTCATATTATTTAATACATATATATAAACAAAATTATGTAATTCAATCTATTGTTTCTAATGCGCCAAGCAATATTATTTTTATTTTCGTTCATATTCTCATTCTCATTTACATTTCCATTTTCTACTCTTTTGGAAAAATGCTTCTATTTGTACCAAATGGGCCTAAGGCTGGTGGTGCACATTTTTCTATAAACATCCATACTTTATTTATTTTTTATTAAAAATCACTTCTAATGGTTTAACTAAGAAAAATAGTTAAAAATAATTAAACTTCTTAAACTTTTTAAAATTTACCATAATTTTTAATATTACCCTAATTAAATTATAACCTATTTTAATTATATATTTATTTTTTTATATATATAATTATATCTTTCTTTATCTCTCCCCACTATAACTATTTAATGAAGGGCAAATATGAAAATGAATATTTAATACCCATCAAGTAACTTATATTTTGTATAATTTAATTCTTCTAGAATATGACTTATAATAAGTAACAAATGGAGTATATTCATCTACTAAAATTTGTCTATTAATTACTAGATTACCACACGATAAGTCTTAAAAGGGCATGCCTATTCATTTGACCCCGATTATTATCTTTTTTTTTTTCATTTTTCTGTTTTTCATTTTTTCCGTTTGGTTTCCTTTCTCAGTTTTTTCAATATTACTTTTTTGGTAGATTCAATATTGCTTTAATTTTTCTTTTTCCTGCTAACAAGTGCACATTTGAATGTAAGCTACAAATAGTTAGTCAATCATCATAGAAGAAACTTTAAACGTAAACAACTCGAAATTAAACCTAAAACAAATTTTAATTGACGAAAAAAGAAAAAAGAAAAACTCTATAACAATTATGGTGGACTGGTGCTTATCAGCCAATTAAACAAAAAGCAAGAAGGATTTACCTTATAAAATTATTAGTCTTAAAGGAACATTCGAAGTTAATGCAATGCAACTACGTGTTGGACCGGTTGGCTTCGCACCGTATAGAGACAACCATAGACATTGACAAAAGCAAATAGAGACAACCGTAGACTTTTGACAATGCATTACTTCAAAGTCTTCTTCCCTTTTTTTTTCCCGGTAATTAGTTAGAAGTTCCGTTATAATTATAATTCAATTAAAACTTTGAGTAATTCTTAGTAAATTATCTACCTTTCTTTTTCCTTGTACAATATTATCATGCTTTCCTCCACTTAATTCGTCCTCATCCCCTGGAAATTTGAAGGTTGGTTGTGTTGCCTATAAATTAAAAATTGTGTAGAGTAAATAATCTTTATATTTAAATCTAATTAATGTTTATATTTTGGCCAAAGTAGAAGAAAAGGTAAACGTCAACAACGCGAAATTGAACCCTGTAACAAATTTTAATTGGCCAAAAGAAAAGTGAGAAAAGATTTTTTTATCTAATGATCGATTGGTCTTGAAGACATATTTATGGTCAAAAGAAGCTGACCAAACATGCGCTTTATTATTATCATCATTAACAAAGAGGGCAAAGCTCAAAGAGTATAATTAACTATTTAACAGTTACACAGTGGAGCAACAAATCCCCAAGAACATTTTTATTTGATTCCAATTAGCAATTAGTATTATCTTTTTTCTGGCTTTTGTTTTCTTGTTCCCTTATCATTCTTTTAAAATTTTCTTTTTTTCCCTGCAAATCAATTACACATTTGAAAATAAGTTAAAAATATTCTGCATAACAGAAATAAAATTGTTTCCATTTGATATAAGTTGAAAAAAGATATTTTTTTATAAGAACTGTAATTAATAAAAAATTAAAAGTGTTTTTTTTTTCTTTTGTTGCACTGTCATTTGGCATCTCTGACATAACTATACCAAAAAAATATAAAAAAGAACTGTTTAACACAATTTTTTTTTCTTTTTGCAAATGCGCAGGCTTGCTTCCTTCACTTTGCAACAAGATTTACTTTGATCCCTTAACTATATTTAGTTTCTTTTTAACCCTTTAATTTTTAACATATAATCAAAAAGCATCCCTATTATGAAAAAACTATGTTAACAAAAAATGTTAAGAAAACATTTTTCAAAGTTGACATGTTAGTCTTCATAGTCAAGACATTAATATCTTTATATAATTCTTAATCTTAGGTTTAAAATACTTTTAAATTAAATTGAAAAATTGAAAAAACAATTAATAATTATAAATAACCATTTTCTAAGCAAAACCTTAATATTAGGATTTATTTTTGACATGAAAAAAATTAGTTGGATCAATGTGTCAATCGAAAATACTATATGAGAATGCTTTACTAGTATTTCTTATTAACATAATTAATTATACTAGTAATAGGGAAACATTTAATTGTGTTATGAAAGTTAAAGAATGAAAAAGAAACTAAATAAATTAAGGGACTAAAATAAAATTTAGTATAAAATTAATGGGCTAAAAGTGTGCTTTTGCCTTTTTTATGGCAGATATTAATTTTTACATAATGTTTTTATTTAATTAAAATATGGTTTGAGAATCAATCAAACATATATCATAATTTTTTAAAATTCATGAATCAATAATAACTTAATCTTACTAAATTTATATCTTCTCATATATTTATGATATTCTCCAATCGAAATATGACAAGTGCATCGGTCTCCTATTGTACCATGGAAATTGGATGATTTAATTCGGAAAATATGATGTTGTCTATAAAGCGTATACCTGCCATGTTATTCTTGAAAGAACATACACTCGTTATATTTTGATTAAAAAATATGATAGTATGAATACAAATAGTAAATATAGTTTTTTTTACCCTAACTTAATCTATAACATCATTTTTGAAAGAATTATTGCAAGAAAAAAAAAACAAGAAAATTGAAACACATGGGCCGTATTCAACGTGGTGCCCACTAAAACTACAAAAGAAGCATCCTCACGACTATTAAATAAAAGTTCTAGTAGTCAATGCATAGAAAAGTAGGGGACAACACGCAAATAAAAGGAGAAATTTGTGGTATATGTACAACAACAGTTTTAATTCTACAGAAATTCTTTTTTTTTTGGTTATTTTTTATAGAAGTTCCTTTACATATTGCTTAGAGCTAGCATAGAATACCAGCAACAAGTTATCTTTCTTTCTTCTTGTGTCACCATGGTTTCCTCCACTTTACAAATGATGATCATTTTGCTTTGGTATCTATGTGCAACCGCACTCTATTCAAGTATGTCCCATGGGAATTTGGATGTCCGCTGCAACGTAAAAGATCGAGAAACTCTTGAAATCTTTAAGGGAAGCATTGAAGATCCTTGGAAGCTGCTCTCTTCATGGTCTGGTGGAGATGATTGTTGTAATTGGCTTGGAGTTCATTGTGATAACCTCACAGGAAGAGTCACAGAGCTAGATCTTCATTGCCCACGTAATTCTACTTTTCATAAATGTTTAAGCGGGCAAATAAATTTGTCTGTGCTTAAACTGGAATTCCTTAGTTACTTAGATTTGCATGCCAATAACTTTAATGCTATTCTTATTCCATCCCTTCAAAGTAATTATGCTAGCAGTCAAAGATCTGTCAACATGTCAATGACTACAGATCTCCACCAGGGTATGAATTTCTCCAATATTGTTTTTCTTGACTTATCATATAACTCTCAACTCCGAATCGATGATCTTAGTTGGGTTTCACATCTATCTTCTCTGAATTATCTTGATCTCAGCTATGTCGATCTCTCCAAAGAAATTCTTTGGCTTCAACGTGTTGCTATGCTTCCTTCACTTTTGCAGTTACGACTGAGTCGTTGTTTCCTGAATACCACTCAACCATCTTTGGGGTATGTCAATTTTTCTTCCCTGGAGGAACTTGATATTTCAGACAATCATTTTCGCCCTGAGGTACCTAAGTGGCTATTTAACCTCAGTAGTAGCATTTCTCGTTTGGACCTTAGCTTCAATTATTTTAGAGGTCAAGTGCCTCAAGAATTTTCAAATTTTTGGCTTTTGAAATTCTTACTTTTAAAGTCCAATAATTTCAACGGATCAATTCCAGAATGGGTGGGACAATACAATCAATTAGAGCATCTTGATCTTTCTTCCAATTCCTTTTCTGGTCCCATTCCTGAAACCTTGGGAAATCTATCATCATTGGCTTATTTAGATGTTCGACACAATCAACTAAATGGCAGTCTACCAAAATCTCTTGGGCAACTCCCAAAATTACGAAGTTTTTTTGCTGGGTATAATTTGTTATCAGGAAATATTTCTCTTTTCTTGTGCCAAAGAGTGAGTGGGAAAAAAAAGTTGATGGTTTTAGAAATGACACGCAATTATTTATCAAGAGAGCTTCCCGATTGTTGGATATATTGGAAAAAACATTTGAGGATTATTATTTTGCGGTCAAATAATTTTAGTGGCAGCATTCCACCACAGATTTGCCAAGTTTCTAATCTTCAAGTGTTAGACCTTTCTGGTAACAACCTTTCAGGTTCAATTCCAAAATGCTTTGGTAATATTACAGCGATGGCCTCCATTCCTACATTTGCTGCAAGTAAACTCTTATTTAAGAATTACTACTATAACGGTAGAGGGGTTGATCCAAGTTCTATTAGAAATTATGTGGGATATCTACCTATACATTTCCGTAATGAAGAATATGAATATTGGGGCAATTATCTCAGATTCATCCACCTTATTGACCTCTCAAACAATAACATTTCAGGATCAATTCCTCCAGAATTACATAGCCTGGTTGCTTTACACTTTTTAAATTTATCCCGAAATTATTTGATGGAAAGCATACCGGATGGCATTGGACATATGGAAAATTTAGAGTCTCTTGACCTCTCATGGAACCAACTTGCAGGTAGAATTCCTCAAAGCCTGACTGAATTGTCTCTTCTCAGCTCTTTGGACCTGGCATACAATAATTTTAGTGGAAGAATTCCATTGGCCAACCAATTCCTGACTTTTGATGCATCTACTTACATGGGCAATCCTCAACTATGTGGAATTCCTCTTGCAGCGGACTGTTCATCACGCGCTCAATCGCCAATTCAGTTTGAAATACCCAATGAGAAAACACACATCATTGGAAGCAGTGGTGATGAATTTACAAAATGTTTCTACTTTGGCATGGCAATTGGTTCTGCTTATGGCTTTTGGGGAGTATGTTTTGCCCTTTTTTTCGTCAGGACATGGAGACTTGCCTATTTTCAGTTCCTCAATAATATGTATGATCAAATTTATATCTTTATTGCTTTGAAGACAAAATGGCTTCGCTGAAGCTTGACATACTGCAATATCACAAGTGAAGGGAAGGTTTTTAGAAGGTATGAATTTCAAGCATTACGTCCTTCATTTTTTTTTTTTTCAAATTTTACTTGATGCCACAGTAATTCTTCACTTTGTGTTTCTATACACATGCATGTTTGATCAAATGTTGATGTCCAATATTTAGTTAAGTTTCATATGATGATGTTTTAGTCTGCCAACATCTCCTATATTCCCTCACATGTTCAAACTTTCGATCACAATTTGCTTCAACCAAGTGTTGTATATTTTTTATTTTATTTTATACTAACATGTAGATAAAGAAGAAATTCAGCAAACTTGTGGGAATATAAATGTCAAATAAACAATTTTCACTTAGTACGATATATGCTTATGTATTTTCTATCACTCACTAGAAATCATAGCACAAATTTATGTGCGTGTAATGGTTTCCAAAACATTTCTTTTTGTTAAGTCTCATCATTTATTTTCTTTATATTTGGTTGCATTAGTGAATCATTTTGGTTTATTCCATATAATCTGATGGGTGGGGATGTGGTTTTCCTTCCATAAATTTTTTTACACTTTAAATTATACTTTTAATTCTAACTAAGGAATTGTTATCCAAGCTAGTTATTCATATTTTTATGTTGATTATGAATGAAATATGATTGCATTATTTAATTGAATGTTCAATTGCGAAAAATTATTACATGGTTTGTTTTATATATGTATGCATATACTTTGTTATTTATGTAGTTAAGTAATGCGTTTTTCTTAACCATCATGTGGTTAATTAATACGTTCGCCTCACTCTTAATTTATGTTTATTTCTCCAGATCAGTATGTAACATATTGAAGAGTTCTGGTGCATGCATAATTCGCAGGTGATCAATTAGCTAGATGTATATTTTTAAGTCGTTGGATGCACGAGTCAGACTCAATTGTGTCATTTATTAATGGGAGTGTTTTGAGTTGTTTGGTACTGTAATATGTTGTAAATCTTGTGGTGATGCTTAAGACGTTTCACTATTTATTTATGTGACTGAAGGTATTATTATGCGGATTGTGATATTGAAAAAAAGTGTTGTCTATTGGTTTGAGTTGATCATATGGATTTGGCATGTCTGGTAATTTGAAAAAGTGTGTTTCCTATTATAATTTGTAATATTGGTGAGAATTAAAATTCCACTTTGGAAAGGGAGTGTGTAAGCGCGCACATAGAGATCTAAAGAGAGAGAGAGTTGAAAATACTAATTATGAATTTCTCCAGTTTCCATGGATTTTGATTTAGGCTCTAGAGTTTAAAATTATTTCGATATATTCCAATAGTTTACATGTGTTATCTATAAGGTTTCAGAGTGAGAGTAATGAGATAGAATGAAACTGAATCACAAATATATATATATATAAATACTTCATCCAATCATATTTATATATCATATCTCTTTTTAACGGAATCATATATATTAAGAAAATTGATTAATTAGTTGAGGTCTTATTTCTTAAAAAAATTATCACTGTTCCAAAATTACCATTAATTTGATTCACCCAAAATTGGTCTCTTTTTCTATATATGAAATAGAAAATAAAAAACCCTACTCCAATATAATAATAATGAAGTCCGTATTTGAAAAGAAAAAATGTTAACGAATGCTTCACACATTTAGTAAAATGTCTTGGATTAAGAATTATGAAAATGCTTGTAAAAGAGTCACATAATTCGGATCAGGATGAGGATCAGATGGAGTATACAGTGAACTAAGCTGAGATCTAACTACCGAGCTGACTGAATTAGCTGAGCTGTCATGCAAAACATGTGTTAGAATGAATGTTGTTGGCTCGGCGAGTCAACTTGGTAAACTCGTCAAGTGAACGATTTTAACAAAGGAAAACGAGACAACTCAGATACAATCTCGGATCTAGTTATGACTCAGACTCGTTTCTGACTCGGACAAAAACGGGACTCGCCGTTTTCTATCCGAGTCGGGCGAGTTGAACTAGTACATACCAGTACCAGATCAAGATCAAGTTCAACTGAAAATACAGCCCACGCACCCAAAACAGTGAGAAAATACAAAGATTAACTTGCCCTATAAGAAAATTCTGAACCGCCGTCCTCTGCTCTGTTATAATCTCTGGCCGTCTTTGGTGCTTGTGCCTTCTCTGTTTAGTGTCAGCCATTAGTCTGGTTTTCCACGGTAAGAGTTGGTTGTGGGATTGTGGCATGAGAACCCAGGATACAGACGAAGAAGAAGGTTAAGAGTTGAGACTTGAGATGAGTGAAAAGAAAGATGTAAAGAACACAGGTGAAGAAAAAAGATGAGACAAGAGAAAGGAAAGCCGGGAAGAGTGATGAGAGAAGATAACTCGGTGAAAAGGTGGGATATGTTTTACAGTTTAACCCATTAAAAATTGCTTGTAAAAATCACTATTTTAACTCTGCACATTTTCTGGGCCAAAAAAAAAAAAACTCCGCACATTTGTTTCTTGGGAAGAATGACGTGACACCACATACACGGATAAAAACGTGTTGGCTGAAGCAGAGAGGAAACTTGGGAACCTTTTCATATGTTGACGAAATTAAATTTTATCCTACTCATTTAAGGTGTAAATTATTTTTTTCCAACTTTTTGAATTTCAACGTTTAAAATAATTAATTGCAAAAAGACAAAAAAACAATGGTAAGTAGTAGCCTTTAAAATCAGATTTTATCCTACAAATTATGGAATAGAGATGAATTTATTTTAAAATAGTTTGATTTGGATTATATTTTAATTATATAATTATATATTTTAATAATATTTATTAATAAAAGTAATCTCTGATAAGTTTATGATATGAACTAACTTTAAAACGTTTGGAAGCTTACACACCAAAAAAAATCACTCCTTTAAAATTTAACCCTTTTAATCTTCAACTAAACCAATGTGTTATTTGTCACTTTATAACATCCACCATAACAATTGAAACCCACCCTAAGACCCAACCAAACTCATCAAAATACTTTTGGGGTGACCAACCTTGAGCCCAAAACATGATAATAAAAAAGATGAAATGTGCACTCATCACCAACATAAGGACTCCCAAGAAGTCCATAGACCAAATGTGACCAAAAATACACAGTAGGTAAGAATTAACAAAGCATTCCAAGGCTAAAACAATGCAGATGTCATGCATACAACCAAATTACACATGGTACTACACAGTTACTAGTTGCTACACTTGACACTTTACTACAAAACCAACACATGATCCACAAAGGTCCATTACCCAAAACAACAGCAACAACTCTAATATCGCCAAATCACCAAGAGAGCTAGGATAATTTGGATAAAAAAAAAATCTCTTATGTTAACTTATAATATGGGATGAGGAAGTACTAAACACGATCAATTTATTCTAAAAATAAAAAAGAACTATTTGTGGTCTTAGTCAACCAATGAAAACAAGAATGGATATCTATTTTCAGCAAAAGCCTTGTAGGAAATATGTGGTATGTATTCAATCAATGCATCTTATTGATTTGACTCAATTTTTGTTTTCTTATTGGAAATTTTTTATCGCAAAAAATTAGTATTTTCTTTTATTACCTTTTTTCTTTTCTTGTTATTTTTATTTTATTCACTCAAAATAAAAATCTTAGATGATTCAGTTAACCTAAATAACGTTGAAATTAAATCAAAATTATGTATAAAAAAAACTCAAAATTGAAACACATTGACCAGAGCTATATATATATATTAAATTTAAATTATTTGAATATCTATATTGAATAAAATGTTCACACACATAGAAACAAAGATATGGAAACCCTCTCTTGGAAGATAGCTAGATCCTAAGCATGGCCAGTGTATATAGAAAAGCTCTTGTTGAGAGAGATGAAATCCATGTTATATTAATTTTGATAAAAATATATGATAAGAACAAAAACAACAGCATATGTAATTCATAAGTTTTTATATGATATTTTGTTTAAAAGGTCTATTTCTCATGGAAATAACTTCATTTTTGGGAGAATAAGAATTATTACATTATTGCAATAAAACAAATGTCTGGAACGAAAGATTCCTGGTGATTAATATAGAGATTGTATACCATGAAAGAAATTAAGAAAACTGAAACACGAGCAGAAAGTGTGAAGTCGACACATCCTTGGCACAATTATTAAAGCATCTTACCAAGTCAAGACGTGGAAAATTATAGGACAACACCTTAGACACGGAAAAGAAAAGGGAAATTCCATAAGTTTTTGACCTATTAATCTACATCAGTTATATAGGGACATTTGTGGTGTATGTGCATGTATGTGTAGGACCAATTTGGCTTCACTCAGTAAAGAACACTGAGAAACAACCAAAGACTTTGACAATTTCAATGCATCAATGATGTAAGTGGAGTAGGGAGAAGGAGAGAGAGGATAGTCAGAGAACAAGAGAGAATACGAAAAACTCAATAGAAAAAGATAGAATAAGGGAAGAGAAAATAAAAGAGTTTAGGAAGAGAGAAAGAAAACTCAAAATCAACTCAATTTAACACAATCTTGTCTTCTAATTCATTTGAATTACAATGATAGATATTTATAAACTCAATGAAACTTTTTAGAAGATTGACGAAATCTAATAAAATAAGAAATTATTTAACCTAATGACTAAATCGAGAGAGATTACAAGAATCTCATTTATTTTAGAAATTTTTGAAAGATTAAAACATTCTAACATAAACTTAAAAAAAAAGAAATAATAAAATAGGAAATAAATAAAAAAATTAATATAAATCTTAATAATCCTAAAAGATATGATGAAATCTTATTAAATCTAAAAGATATTTTAAATATCCTAATTTTTTCTATCCATCAGTCTTTTTTTTTTTTTAAATAATTAGAAGTTCATTTATAATTCAATCCTAACCTTGAGAAGTTTTATCTCGTATTAATTCTTCTTACTTTATCATGGTTTCCTCCACTTCAAAAATGGTGATCACTTTTCTTTGGTATCTATGTTCAATCTTACTCTATTCAAGCATGGCCCATTCGAATTTAAGTGTTCGTTGTAATATAAAAGATCGACAAATTCTTGAAATCTTTAAGGGAAGCATTGAAGATCGTTGGGAGCTGCTCACTTCTTGGTCAAGTGAAGAAGATTGTTGTCATTGGCTTGGAGTTCGTTGTGATAACCACACAGGTAGAGTCACAAAAATCGATCTCCATTGCCCACTAAATTCTAAGTATCCCAAATGTTTAGGTGGTCAAATAAACCTGTCTGTGCTAAACCTAGAATTTCTTAGCTACTTGGATTTGCATGATAATGACTTTCATGCATTAATTCACTTTCCATCAATTCATGGTTATGCTAGCAATGAAACTACTCACCACATGTCAATGATGAGAACTCCCCATCATGGTACAAACTTATCCAATCTTATTTTTCTTGACTTATCGTATAATGCTTTCCTCCGAATTGATAATCTTGTATGGGTTTCACATCTCACTTCTCTGCAATATCTTGACCTAAGCTATGTTGATCTCTCTAAGGAGACTCTTTGGCTTCAATGGGTTACTATGCTCCCTTCACTTCTGGAGTTACGACTCAGTCATTGTTTCCTGGATAACATTCAACCATCACTTAGGTTTGTCAATATTTCCTCCCTTGAGGTACTTGATTTTTCATACAACAATTTTAACACTGAGGTGCCTAAATGGCTTTTCAATCTCAGCGGTAGCATTTCTCATTTAGACCTCAGCTTCAATAGTTTTAGAGGTCAAGTACCTGAAGGAATGTCAAACTTTCAGCTTTTGAAATCCTCACTCTTGCATTCTAATAATTTCACTGGATCAATCCCAGAATGGGTTGGACAATACAAACAACTAGAGCATCTTATTCTTCGTTGCAATTCATTTTCCGGTCCCATTCCTGAAACATTGGGGAATCCATCATCACTGGCACATTTAGCCATTGGACAAAATGAACTAAACGGCAGTTTTCCAAAATCCCTCGGGCAACTCTTGAAATTGCGCTTTTTTGGAGCTGCGTATAATTGGTTATCTGGACCTATTTCTCCTTTCTTTTGCCAAACCGTGACTGGGAATAAAAAATTGATAGCTTTACATATGGCTCACAATCTTTTATCTGGAGAGCTTCCTGATTGTTGGATACAATGGAAAAAACATTTGAAGGTGGTTGTTCTGCGATCAAACAACTTTAATGGCAGTATTCCACCACAAATTTGCCAAGTTTCTAATCTTCAAGTGTTAGACCTTGCCGATAACAAACTTTCAGGTTCAATTCCGAAATGCTTGAGTAGTATCACTACAATGGCTACCATTACACCCAGGGTTCTCTTCTTTAAGAATTATTATTATAATGGTAAAAAGATTGATCGAGATACATTAAGGACTTATTTGCTGCATCTACCTTTTTTCTACAGAGGTCCAGGACATGAATATTGGGCCAATGTTCGCAAATTTATGATACTTATTGACCTCTCAATGAATGACTTTTCAGGATCCATTCCTCAAGAATTATTTAGCTTAGTTGCTATGATATCTTTAAATTTATCGCATAATCATTTGATGGGGAGCATTCCAGATAACATTGGGCATATGAGAAGTTTAGAGTCTCTTGACCTCTCAAGGAACCAACTTGCTGGTGAAATTCCTCAAAGTCTGGGTGATCTGTCTTGTTTATCTTTCTTGAACTTGTCATATAATAATTTTAGTGGAAGAATTCCATTGGGCCCCCGCCTTCAGTCTTTTGATGCATCCAGTTACATGGGCAATTCTGAACTTTATGGTACTCCTCTTACAATGAAGTATTCCCAAGGGGAAATTCCCAATGAGAGAAAACAAATGATTGAAGGCAGTGACGATGAATTTTCAAAGTGGTTCTACTTTGGCATGGCCATTGGATTTGCTTATGGCTTTTGGGGAGTATGTTTTGCCCTCTTTTTCTTCAAGGACTGGAGACATGCCTGTTTTCGGTTCCACAATAATATGAATGACCGAATTTATGTCTTTATAGCCTTGAAGACAAAATGGTTTCGTTGAAACTTCAAAACTGCAATATCACAGGGGAAAGGTAGAATTTTTTTAAGGTGTTGACCTAATGCATTGCATTCTGATCAAAATGTTTGGTTCAGAAAGAGAGGGAAGTTATGGGTATGGCCAAAGTAGCTTGCTCTGTGCTTTTAGAATTTTTACGCAACCCCAGCAACAGCGCAAATTCCAGTAAGAGTTTCTCCTCCAACACCACAAATCCTCATCAGAGTTCCTCCTCTAGTAACGTCACAAATCTCCGTCAGTGTTCCTTCCTAAACCCCACCACTGGCATGTATTTGCAAAACGCACAAAATATTAGGGGAGATGATTCTATTGGGTGCTTCATTGTGATGGTTAGCCGCTTTGGGTGCATGGTGGAGGCTGGAGGTAGAGACCCAGAGGGTGGATACTGGAGAGGAACTCGGCAGCGATGACGAAAATAAGTGAAGAAGAGTTGCTTTTTTATTTTTCAATTTTTTTGAGTGAGAAGACGTCGTACGTGTTAAGGGAGAAGCAAGGAAAGAGTACAAAAAAAGAGGAGCAGAGGATCTGGTCTCAGTATTTTGAGTCGTTGGGTATTGCATTATCTTGTATAGACCCTGAAGCCACAAGAGATTTCGCTATTGACTTATGAGATTTGTGGTATTATGTGCTGATTGTGACATTGATCTTATTGCATCAACTTACCTTGAAGCCACATTAGATTTTTACAAATATTTTTACAAATATCTATAGACTCTTTTTCCATCTTAATTTAAGATTCCAAAATAGTTTTATTTTACTGTCAAAATTTAAAGTGATACATATAAATATAAAGTGGTATGGATGGATATGTATGCATAAATATGATACACCTATCATAACATGTATTGACTACAGATAGATTTATTATTTTTTTTAAATATCGGTGTTTCGGAGCAAAAATGCTACTATTAGATTGCTTGTGACCACAAATGTTTCTATAAGAAAGTGTGAAGAAGCATCCCTCACACAATTACAATTAAAGCATCTTACCAAGTCCATGTGTGGGAAAATATAGCACAGTACCTTAGAAGGTAAAGAAAAAGAGAATATCAATATATATATATATTTCATAAATTTAAGACCTATTTATATATCTACATCAGCTATATATATAGGAACATTTGTGATGCATGTGCAATGAAATCGAGTAGGACCAACTGGGTTCACTCATTGAAGAACATGGAGAGCCAACCAAAGACTTTGACAAGTTCAATACAACAAAAGTCTAGTTTTCTTTTTTAATTTAATCATTAGAAGTTCCTCTATATAATTCAAATATAAGCTTTTGTTCGTAGTTGTAAATTATCTTGCTTTCTTTGTTCTTGAATTATCATGGTTTTCTCTACTTCAAAAATGGTGATTCATTTGCTTTGGCATCTATACACAATAATCACACTTTATTCAAGCGTGTCTCATGGGAATTTGAATGTTCGTTTTAATGTAAAAGATTGAGAAACTCTTGAAATCTTTAAGGGAAGTGTTAGCCCCAAGGTTTCATGTTAAATAGTTTGGTGATAGCAAAAATTAAATTTTAAATAATATTAAAAAAATTAATTATTGAGTTAAATATATTATTAAGGTTTCTCTTGAGCTTAATTACAGCTATTGTGAGATATTTTATAAGAAGAAAACTAATGCATAAGAAAATGTGCTGCCGTCTATTAAGTTAGTGGACCTTGTAAGCATGAGTCCAAAATTCAGGCACGTGGAGTCATAGATTGCAAAGCATGTTTTATGGGCTACTGGACGCTGGAATCTTCACTACTATACAAAACACTTTTTAGATCGGTTAAAATGAACCTTTTAAATCGGTTCTAGCATAGATGTAGAATTGAAAGATGTAGAAAGTTTCACTTTCTAGATCAGTTATTTAACCGGTCTAGAAAATACTTTCTAGATCGGTTATGTGTCATAACCCGATCTAGAAAGTTGTAAAAAAATATTTTTATATGACATTCTAGATCGGTTACAAGCCAATAACTGATCTAGATAGTCCCATTTTTTTTTTAAAAAAATTATAATTACATATTTGCAATCTAACTAAACCTGGTGATAGGAAAAAAAATACATATATTACATCAAGAAATATACAGCAAATTCAATTCCAAACATACTAACATCAATTCCTAATATATTCTAACCAATATAATGATTTCAACATTAACATCCAAGATAAAGTTCAATAAATTATATATACATGCTCATTCACTAAAGCAATTTTACACAACTTAGCACTTTAAGTCCAGAGCTCTAACCCTCACCTTTGGTACAACATGACCTTTATGACAAAAGCTCTAGTTGCTTCTACCAACATTAATTTGCTCCTGTAAGCACATTAAAACAAGTTCAATGGTATACCAGACCACCACATAACCCACAACAATCATAATAAATGCCATTGATATAAATTTAGATACAACAAAGAAACTTTATTGACAAATATGAGAACACAATGACTAATATTACTGATAGAAGTAATTTCAATCCTAAAGCATAAAAGGAAAGTATCTCTGAGTCCTTTGGAGAGATGCAATTCCGGCTTTCAGCTTCAAGTACTCACACTTGATATTATGCTACAACAGAAGAGAAATAACAAATAAAATATAACAAAACTGGTTGTTAATATAGAATCACAAAACTTTAAAGACACTACAAACAAAACTGAAGATGAAATTCCCCAAGCTACTAATATCCATTCGGTAAAATGATCAAGTTCATATATATATAGACACTGCATAATGATTCCAATAGTAATATAGACACAAAATTCAATATGTCATATCCACCATAAAAGCTACAAATTAACAAATTCCCATATTCAATAGATATATATCAGTAAAATAGGAAAGGCATTACAAAATATAAGAGTTAATTCAAGAATGTTACTATCAATGGCAAAAGAGGCTCGTGAACATTGATAGGGGTAGCACAGTAAGGTTTGACATTAAATACAAAAGGGGATATGGCCATACATTCACAGTTTATTCCCATGCCAAATACATTCAGCAACGTTCACACCAGACAAAATCTAAGAGGCTTCAATTCATAGTTTATGCCTAGCTCCAATAGATAAAATAAAAAACACTGGTTCACAGATAAACTAACAAAAGGAACTTTCTAGGCACAAAGAATTAACATTTACAAGCTTAAATCAACCCCACAAAGAATTGAAGCAGTATTTCTCAAAATAACAACTGATCTAAATATAAACTCAAACTCAATTGAATAGATTAAATCTCAATTCAAACTTTTGCAAGTGAATTCACTCAAATCACAAGTGCCATCATGCAAATAAAGAATAATCAAATCCTATCTCAAGCCAGTTAATGGAGGAATAGATTGGACATCACATTTAGCTACTTTCATTGCACAATATTTAATAAAAAAATTATAATTCTAGTTACTGCATTTAGTATAGAACTAATGGCATTCCCAATGGTTTTTATACTATGTTTTGCAAAGCATTATTCTCTCTCAATGGAACCTAAAGCAAATGCTACCTTGTCTCCCAATATGATATTAAGATCTCTAAACATATCATTTCATGAGATTTACATAAATAAATCTTAAAAAAAGAAAAATTAAAAAAGCAGGTTCATTTCTTCTCAGTGATCTTGTCAACTATTCCATTGCTCTCTCTGTAGCATAAGAGCAGAAGAAACTTCTGCATTATCATAGTTTGCACTATTCATATTCCTCTCATAAAAGAATACTAAAGCAAATGCTTTAGTATTCTACAAACTTAGGAAGGAAGAATGAGGCATAGATAAAATTGGTTAAACATTCAAATAAAGCTACATAAATGAAATTGGCTAAACATCCAAATAAATCTACATAAATGAACTTAAGTTTGAATTCTTCTCATCTGCTGAAAGTAACTCTGATACAACTCCATGCTCGGAATCCAAAATCCTACTTTCATGAAAGACAGACAAGGCATTCCCTTTAATACCAACATTCCTAACAAATAGACTCTACTCAAGGGTGGGGTCAAACTAAGAAAATACTGAGGAACTTGTCATGGAGTAACTTTGTTAATGGCAACACACAGGTGTCTGGTTAGTTATAACATATGAAGGGACTTTTCAAGTCAATAAGGTGGTGCTGAGTAGTAATAAGTTATTCATGGATTATATTTCTATAAAAGAATCTCACAGCAAACAAGTTAAATTATCCTATGTCCTAAAGGTCCTAAAATAAAACTGGTAGATATGTTCCTGCATCTGGAAATAGACTTACAAATCACAATGAATTTCACGTGCTAGTTGCTCCCATTGGAATTGGACCACCTTAACTTTGCCTTTCGCCCTATTCTCCTTTCTTATCAATGAATAATTTTATACAAAACTATTCATATTTTTATCATTTAAATATTGAGCCTACCAATCTCTCTCTCTAACCATAAAGATTAGTTCTTTAACGTGAAGGTCAACAAAATGGGATACATGAGAAATTTTTTAGAGATAACAAGCTCGAAGAATACTAAAGCAGTAGTATTTGGAAAAAAGCAGTGTATAAAGTATAGAGAGGAACTGGTGTTAAAAAAAAGTATAGAGAGGAACAAATTATTTGGATAGTTAGAGTGTACAATTGTTAGAGACAGAGGCAGAGGTAGAATTTCTGGGCTTCAAGCAGACAAGTTTCAGTTAACACTCTGACATAATGATTCACGAATACTCTACGTATCTTTCAGCTAACATCATTGCATTTCCATTGGGTGATAGGTGATAACCATTGCACTTCATTACAGCACGTTGTCCTCATATTATACATAAGATGATTAAAATGAAGAAGAAAGAATGAGAGCGACATTAGTAGTTAGGAACTAGAATGTATGCTCCAATTAATAATTCAAACCAACTAATGATGACTAATGGTTTGGCATTGCTCTAATTCCTCTGTTCTCCAATTCCCTTCAAACCAAAGGACAAAATTGAAAATCTAACAAAAAACACTCTGGACCAAAATATTCAAAATTCTAAACAACATTTACTTGAAAGGAAACTCAACTTCCTTTCATTTACCACCAAAATTCAAATACCTAGAATTGCTTCATAGATATATAATCTACAAAATTCTATTAATCTTTCTCTCCCCTGTGATGTTCAAACAGGTCCAGAAGTTCATTGTGCAACGACAACCATAGGACCAATATCTGGAGTTCTAACCACAATTTAGCTAGGAATAATCTCAAACCAAATAAACATGTACTAATCCACAAGATCAAGAATTGATTTCAATGGTAATGAAAAATCAAAGAAACTACAATGACAGATTATCTAACTTATAAACCTAGTCAATGGAGAAAAAATAAAATCGAAAGAATCTCACCTGTGCTTAAGAAATCAATGAAGAGAATGGAAATCACATGTTGAGGTGAGAACAGAGGGTGTGCTTGGACTGCACAAAGATAATATCAGGAGCGAGACTGGCCGAGGAGCTTGAGGCAAAGATAGAGGGTGTGAGAGGTAGAAACGGAGGGAGAGAGATCGACCAAGGGTGCTTGCTTGAGATGGAAAAAGAAGAACCGTGAAGGGAACAATGAAGGAATGACTGAGCTTTGGATGGAGAAGAGTTGCGGAGGTTTGATTAAGGATCAAAGAAACGAAGGAATGGCAAGTTTGATGGGGACGGCGAGTTTCAGTGGAGAGAGTGCAAAAAAGGAAAATGGGTCGGGCAATGCGAGAACGCGAGCTGAAGGCAAGGTGCAAGGGGAATTAGGTTAGGTTAACTTTCTAAACCGGCTTTTTAAGGAATCGATATAAAAAATTAAAATTGCAGCTTGTAATTTCAAAAATACCACCGGTTATACTTTCTATATCAGTTATTAAAACAACCGATCTAGATTACTAATGTAGAAAGGCTATCTTCTACTAGTGACCAATTCAAATAATTCAACTTTCATATAAGCATTTACTATTATATCCATAACTCAACTATAGCACATCATCGGCAAACAAATATTAAGAATTTAATGTGACCACCACCTAGAAATTAAGAACATAATGTATGAAGGATTGTTCGAGTAACTAATACCAAATCTTATACTGTGCCTAGTTTACCAGTTAATGTTATCATCAAAGCAAATTGCCACACATTGAAGAAGCACCACAATCTTGATAATCTCCAGGTTCATAGCTACTTTACTTTCAGCCTGCAAGATTGAGCACATAAAATTGAGACAGCCAAACAAATTTAGTATAATAGACAAACAAATAGTAATCCAACAATAACTCTAAACATAAGTCAGAATCAAAAGCAGTATACTTCATCATTTATTAAAGATATAAACAACAAACCATTTTAATACGAAAAAATATTTGCTCAATAATTACAAAGAGGAAGGTATTCAACTTTCACCAATGAATAATCAGAATATTATTTTTTTATTAAGAAATGCTTCATTTTTCCACTAATATACCCAAAAGTGATTTGATAGTGTACTTGAATAGATAATTAATACCAAAAAGAAAAGATAGTTTCAATGAAGCTTTTCACATCCGAAAAGGACTCTGTAGACTTCCTCACATGTCCATTATTTGACTCTTGACTTATCTTATGAATCAAACCATCATCAATTATTGAGATACTTAATTCCTTAAATAGCGCAAAGATTGCCTACACTTCATTAAAGATATACATCAGTACATTTAAAATAAAATGAGGAAAAATATGCCACACAAGAAGTCATTCATGTCCAGAAGTTCTTTTTGAACCATTGTTTCTTACAATTATAGGGTGTAATCAAACAATGAACTTAAAAAAATACCTCCATTAAAGATATGTAGACTGATGAAATGAGAAGGAACACATCCCATCGTATATAGGAAGATCCAAGCATCCATGAATCCCTTGCAAGCTCGATGGATCTGTAGTTGTATGAAGATGAAGACTATAGAGCAGCAAGTCATCACCCTTTTTTGGTTTTACTGTTAGATACAACATGTATTAAATCCCATGCCCAAATAGAGAAAAAAAAACATAGTAGTTTGTCAAAGCCTCCAAGTATTTATACCTGCAAAGCCTTCTTTGCACATTTAGACTAGTTACCATCCTTTACCTGAAACAAACTTGCCTAAAAACAGCAAGCAAATTAATAAGGAATCTTTAAAAGGAACCTTCAAAAAGGGACGACTTTACATGTATTCAATTTTTCCAAATTATATTAGATAGACCTTAAGTATGAATGGAAGGACAAACACAATTAAATCATGATGTGGTCACCTACTGAACGAGACCCAGAAAATATGTTCAATTCAGAGTTTCAATTCTCCTGCATTACCAATTTATATTTTTAAATAAAAATAGTATATATTATTTATCCTGCTGCACCTCCATTATTTTTTTGTATCGAATGCAGAGGAACATAAGAATGCAAAGAAATGAAAGTAAGTGGTAAAACTAATTGAACAAAAGTACTTCCAACTTCCCAGAAATCAATTTCATAAAAACAATTTCTTTAGCACATCTATTTCAAACCACAATCTCTTTCTCAAACTCATGCATGCAAAATCAAAACCATTTTATTATCTTTGAAGAAATCAATATTGAGCCATAGTAGGAAAAGGAGAAATGTGAGAGGTAACATACTTGTAAAGGGAGAAATTTTCAAGCAGCAGTAAATGATTGATTATTTGAACATCAAAAAGTTATGCACATGTTATATTAGAGAATATGACAGGAAAAACCTAGAAGAAATTACATATATTTTGTACTATAATTCAGAACCAACACCAAGAAGTAATAACAATTCTATATAGCAAGTCAATAATGCATTAGTATTACATGTTCATCTCTCACATTTCCTGTATTTAGAAAGATCGTTAGTGACCATGTAAACCTGAAACAAAGCATACAAAGACAAGGCAATGATAGGAGAAAATGTCTAGCATGTTTCCGTCCCAACCGGCTCCAATGACATATATCCATACATTTTGATTTTGACTTTATCCTATATCGACTCTTTTCCTCACAGTATTGAAGAAATAAAAATCAAATTCAAAGTCATCATTAGAAGAAAAACACTACCATCCAAGCAAAAAATTCTTTCTAGTTTAATGTTGAATTAGTTTAGGCTAACCGACTCCTTCAGAACCAGGCGAGTCATGCACATAAACTGCTTCCGATGCTTATTTGTGATGTTCTTTCTAGGGATGACAAAGCGTTTGCACAAGGGCACTTCATCACCTATCTCGTGCATTTCACCATTAACTATTCACCGCTCAGACTTCGCCTCCGCCTCCTTAAACGGCAGCGATGGAGACTTAGGCCGCTGCGTGGATTGACCGCTGGAGTAGGTTGGAGTAGACTAGAGTTGTTTTTCTTCATTCCCTAACGCGCCTGACATCAGAAAATCACTCCTCTTCCAATTGGCTTCTCCAGTGAAAAGAAGAAAAGCAATGGGAGTGGGTAGTGTCAGAGCAATTACAGTAGCAAGAAAAGAGAAGAGAAGCCTTATATACCTGACGTAGCAAAAATGGAAGAGAAGAGAGAAGAAGAAGAAGCTTGACAAAGATAGTAGTGGACCAAGAGAACGCAACGGCAAGGGAGGAAGAACAGAGGAGAACAAATCTAGCAACCACAGTTCGAATGACCACAACCTAGGGTTCAAGAAACTTCTACTTCTTCCTCTTTGTGCAGTGTGAAGAAAAATTATGAGGTCACAAGGAAAGGAAAACGTGGGATAACGAATTTGGGAAGAGACGCAAGTCACAATTGGAAAACTCACGATGAAGAAAGACGATGATGAGCGATGGTGGGAAAAAGATAGGATGGAGAAGTAATGGGAGGGTAGGGCTCTGAAATTTCCGAATTTGAGATGTGTATTATGTTTCTTAAACTTTATGGATAAGTTTGAGCAAGAAGCCATAAAAATTTTTTTTTTTACATCGGTCTTTCAAAAGACCAATCTAAAAAGTTCAAGATAAGGGAATTTATTTACAAAAATGCCACATATCACTTTTTTAGACCGGTTCTTTAAATAACCGATCTAAATTGCAGATGTAAAAATGATTTTTTGTACTAGTGCTTTATGCAGATAAGAAAAATATATATCCAGATATTTTCATAAAGAAACATCATCCTATCTTGCGTGGCAAAATGAATGCCTTACGTGTGCCTTCTACAAAAGGCAAATTTGGATATTGTTTTCTATTAGTCAAAGAAAGAGAAAAGCATTTGGTAAAATTTAAAATATATATATATATATATTAAAGTGATTTGTTTCTTCTTTACCATTGCCTTTCTCCTTGTCAGTAATATGAAAAAAAAATGGTTAAAGTTCCTTCGGAGAAAAAGAAAGCATGTTGTCTCTCCTGAAGCATGAAAGCAAATCTTGGATTCATTTGCTATTTACTCATTTCCCCCTTAAATGCCTAAAGAAATTTTGTTCCTAGAAGCAAGCGGCGCAAGTTTTGCAGATTTATTATGGACGAAAATCTCCAAATAAAAGAAGGAAAGGCATTGCAACAGAAATTGCTTTATCTCACAACGGAAGAAAAAAAAATTCACATTTTATCTCCATCTCCAACGTCTTTCTTCCACTTTGTGAGAGAACAGATATGGAAAATTTTTACGGAGAAGAATCCAGAAAATATGCTAACAACAGCTATTTCATTGAAGAGGCTCCAACGGGCAAAATTAAAAGCAATATAAAAAGGGAGCAGGAAGAAGAGAATAACGAGTGTGAAGGACGAAAATTTCAGAGCCATAATACACTTTCTTTATTTCTTTCATTTGTTGCTGGGCTTGATCTCTGTTTTTTATTTGACTATTGAAAGCTGAAGAGATTGAATTTGGGTATGTTACAGTACCTTTTGAATAAGGGTTTTTTATCTATCAAATTGTGAAAGTGCAGGAATTAAGTTCTAGGTGAGCTTAGGAAAATCTTGAAGTTGAAGTTGTTGGAGAGCTTGAAAACCATCCAAGTAAATTCTGGCTAAACTTGGAAAAATCTTGAAGTTGGTGGAGAACTTAGAAACTAGCCTTATAATTTTCCGATTGATAGTAAAAAAAATCCCTTGAGGTTCAAGGGAACTGGACATAAATTAAGGAGAGTCAAACCAAAATAATTGCTTTGTGTGATCTTTTCTATCCCTTTATTTTGTTTAATTTTCAGTTCTATGTTATTTTTATTAGCTATTTAATTCGGTAAAAACTATTTTTTCTTACTGTAAAAATTGACTTTTACTGACTATCCTTGTTTTACCTGGTAAATTAATTTACTAAATGAATTAAATTGATAAATAATTTTCTGGGTGTCTATAATCTGGAATTGATTATATTTAGTTAATAAAATTGCAAAAACACCTATTCACCCCCTCTAGATGTATTTCTCAATGCATTAAAGATCCTTGGAAGCTGCTCTCTGGTCTAGTGAAGAAGGTTGTTGTCATTGGCTTGGAGTTCATTGAGATAACCTCTCACAGGAAGAGTCACAGAGCTAGATCTCTCATGCACAAGTAATTCGACTCATCCCAGATGTTTAGCGGTCAAATAAACTTGTTTGCTGAAATTGGAATTTCTTAATTAGCTAGTTGGATTTGCATAGTAATGACTTCAATGCAATTCATATTCAGTTCATTGTTATATATGCTTGCGATCAAAGATCTCACATGACAGCGATGATTACTCCCCACCGTGGTACAAACTTCTCCTATCTTCTTTTTTTTGACTTATTGTATAACTCTTACCTCGGAATTGATAATTTTATATGTGTAACGTCATTGGAATATTATATAACTAAAAATGTATAGAAAATTTACAAAAACGGATAAATATCGTTTTACGTGAAATAGGGTAAAGAGATTATTTTTCCTGATTGGATGGAAAAATAAGAAATTATATTTTTATCCCTAAAAATTATGAAAATGACAGTTTTGTCCCAAGCAGGTAAGAGGGAAGTCAAATATTTGGGAAAAAAATTACACCTAATGACCTGAAAATTTTAAAAATTATAAATTTATCCTGGGTTAAGGGCATTTTTGTAAATATGAAAAATTATAGTCAAAATGAAGATCTCAATGAGTTAAGACCAATAAAATATAATATGGAATTTATTAAGATCAAAATAATATTTATTGGGTAATTATGATTTAATATTAATGTCTTACCTGATAAAGGTCAGTCTGGACTACAGAAAGAGGCAGTATTCATTCAAGAAAAATGTGTAGGTCTTATATTTGGACCAATTAGGATAAGTATATTATGGTAATTTTATATCTCAATATAATTATAATTAGTATCTCAATAATAGTAAAATATACTAGTAAAGTAGCTTTATTTGTCCAGATCGGTTCAAGATATATCTGGATAAATAAAGTATAATATTTTTTAACAAAAATACTCCCTATTTCGTGCTCCACAAGTTGCACATGACAAAATAGCATTAATTTATTATTTTCATGAATTTGCAAGAAAAATCAAGAAATTCTTAGTATGATTTCATTGGTTGGCTTCTTTTATTTATACTCTCTTAAGTTGAATGTTTTGGACACTTAGAAAGAGGGAAGAGAAGTTGCAGCAAAGGTGAAAGAAAGGGAGGTTACGTGGGGTGAAGGAGGAAAGAAAAAGAGACGAAAAATAAGGAAGAAAAGAAAGGAAAATTGGTAAGCAAACCTCTTGTGTTCTTTAAGTATTCTAGTATAGTTTCTAAGCTCTATGAGTTAGTTCCCTTAAAATTTTCTCTCCTTCATCCACTGTTTTAATATGTCCAAGATGATTAATGGGAAGTAAAGTTGTTTTTAAACCATAAAATTAAGAGAAAGCATGGGATTTTACTAAAGGAAACAAGTATGGTATGTTTTAAGCAAGTTTGTGAAAGAACCATTCTTTTTCCTTTGGAGCAGATTTTCGGCCAAATCATTTGAGTGTCTTAAGGTTGGAATTTCATTAATTTGATGAAAAAAATGGTTTCCCCATGCTAGAAAATCTTAAAGGCAAGTGTTAGCTCAAAGATAGAGTCTAAGATAAAGAAAATGGATTTTCAAAGGTTTGTAGGGTATTATATGAACTCTATGTTGTTGAATCAAGAAGTTTTGATGATTCCAAACTAACATTGAAGAGCTTGGATTGAAGATATCAAAGGAGCTCAAAGTGTCTCAAGTGAAGAAAATCTAAGTAATTATTGCTAGGATTGTTGTAGGATCTTTTGTCATGGGTAAAAGACTTTGATTTGGTGGAAAACGTTTTAAAACCTTGATTTTATGTTAGATTATGAAATATTTGAAAAATACCCACCAACAGACAAAGTTTGAAGATATTGCATTAAACTGTCATGTTGGAAATTCGAACTTTGGCTTTGGAAATTCGAATTTCGAGTTAAAACTGAATAAGTCTGAAGAGATGTTTCTCTGACAGACGAATTTTGATTCTCCAAAATTTGAATTTTCATATGTGTCTGAAAGAAGCTGTTAAGCAACAGACGAACTTTGAGTTTTAAACATTCGAATTTTGGATAAAATACAACTTATAAAAACTGAAGAAATTCGTCTGAAACAATGTTAAAGTTCATCTGAAATCAAGTTTATTCTGAGTTTCAAAATTGCTCACTGACAGACGAACTTTGAACATGGACATTCAAATTTCAGAAGCTAAGGTTATAAGTCTGTTGCAATAATGTAACATCCTACCTACTGACACCTCCCAACAAAACTAAAAACTTCAAAATCTGACTCTACACAACCCTGACATCTCAAACAACTCTCCATATTCAAAAACTAGGCTGGGGCCGTGGCCTCCCCTGTCTCTTCTGTCTCCTCTGGAGCCGCGGCCTGCCTTCCCTTGCCGCGGCGCCCCCTGCTGATATACCATATCAGCAATTTCAACACTCCGGGGCGAACTTCTGACGCGCATAACTTGATGCTTCGACCTCCAATTGACTCGATTCCAACTCCTACAAGTCAATCTAGTCCCCATCTATCCAAGGACACCACTTTTACCTCAATCCAACTCCGTATGGAGATTCTGGACCCTTGACTCCGTTTTGACCACTTATTGACCAAAACTTATCACTAGCCACCCCCAATTGCCACCAAAGGCAACTGGTCGCTCAGAGACTATTCATACAGGTCCAAAACCCCCAAACCAACCTATCCAAAGAGGTTTTACCTCAGAGGAACCACCCCTCTGAGATTTGACCCCTTGGAACCCAACCTAATCAAATGGGCTACAGGCCCTTATGCAAACCAACAAGGCCCAACAATACTCTGGACTTACCCAAAACTGTCACACATACTACTCAACAACATTCAACCATACATACCACATGCATAAACATCCATACATAGCCAGTCTCAGTCATAACATTATCCATTACAAACCATGCTATCCTACTTGGCACAAAATACTAATACAACATACACACGCTAAATAGACTATTCCCACGTACATAGCTACTCCCGCGTCTTCTCCGGACTAGTGCCAGAACCGTCACCTGAAAGGTTAGTTTATGGGAGACGGGGTGAGACAATGTCTCAGTAACCGGGAACAACAACCACACACACACAATTATATATATATACATATATCTCACACCAATCATGTATGTAATATGAAATGAATGATATGCATGTCGCCCTCACAGGGACTCCATCCTTATTCTCCCTAACACATATATCATCCATCCTTATCCTCCCTAATATATATATTATCCATCCTTATCCTCCCTAACATATATATATAATCCGACCTTATCCTCCCTAACATATATATATAATCCAACCTTATTCTCCCTAACATATATACATCATCATACATCATACCACCATCACGTCATCACCACCACATCCACCATACATCACAATCTCATAATGTTATGTGGTGATGCTCATGTATCATCATATCATCATCATAATGTCATGTATGCAATATATCATATCATCATCACACATATTATCATCATAGTCATAACCATCGTTTAACAATATACATATATATATAAATACACGTACTATCATATAACACAATCAATACAATGTAAGCAAACACCCGGTTACCTCAATTGTCGTTACCACACACACATGATTTCCACAAGCTTCCTTGAACTGTCCAGTACGCGTGAACCCCTCTCGATTAGCCAACAACCTTTATCATGTCACAATTCTTCCATTAGCACAATATACCAACAAATCAAACCTCACAATTCCACCACATTAACCTAACCCAAGGTTCTAACACCCTTTTTTATGCATCAATAAGCTCTTAGGGATTACTCAAACACCACACAACCACAGACACCTTGAATTCCTAAGAACCATTACCGAAGACAACCTAGGGTTAAGCTCTGAACACACATAATCTCTTCAAAACTCACATTCAAGCAACAAGAACATCAAAACACACTTCCTTAACCCCAAAACATCCATTTCAATCGTTGGATTTCACCCAAAACCGGAAATCCAACCATACAACCAAAAATCCCAAATTTCAACAGAAGAAAATGGAGAGAAAGGAGTAGGGAAAGCTTACCAACTTGAATCCAAGCTCCCGATGGACGAGAATCACTCCGGGACACTGAAAATGCCGAACCCTAGCACTGCTCCTCGTCTCTCTGCGTCGCTCCCTTCGTTTCCTTTCTTTCTGTCACGTCCGACTGATCCGAATTTAAACAATTTTTCCGACTCTCGTCGCGGCTCCAACACTCCTCACCGTGGCTCCACCAAATTTTCCAGAACAACGCCACTAGAAAGCTTCTCGCCACGGCGGCCCTGCTCTTCGCCGCGGCATGGAGCTCTTCCAGACTCTACTTGAGCCTTCCTCCGTCCTGAACACAATGCCAAGAAAAATATCATGAGGGGCATTACACTCTCCCCTTCTTATAAAAATTTCGTCCTCGAAATTTCAACTCTTACCTCAAGCAAAAATCTCTGGATACTTCCTCCGCATAGAATCTTCAGTCTCCCACGTGACATCATTCGACATCAAACCGCTCCAAAGGACCTTTACCAATTTAATGGTCTTATTCCTCAACTGTTTCCCTTTCACATCTAGAATTTGCAACGGTGCGACCTCAAAAGTCAGATCCTCTCGTACTTGAACTGCTTCATCATCAATTATATGAGACGGATCTGGATGATACTTCTTGAGTTGAGACACGTGGAAAACATCATGCAACCCAGCAAGACTAGGCGGTAGCGCCACTCGATACGCTACTGGCCCAATTCGTTCCAGAATTTGGTATGGACTCATATACCGCGGAGTGAGCTTCTTGGCTCGAATCGATCTTCCAACACCAGTAGTAGGAGTGACCTTTAAAAATACATGATCCCCAACATCAAACTCCAATGGTCTTCTTCTTCTATCCGCATAACTCTTTTGCCGATTCTGAGCTGTAAGAAGCTTCTGACGAATACTATCTATCTTCTGAGAGGTTTGATCCACCATATCTTGGCCCAAAAGACTCCTTTCACCAAGTTCAGTCCAACACAACGGTGACCTGCACTTCCTGCCATACAACGCTTCATACGGAGCCATTTGCAAACTCGAGTGGAAACTGTTGTTGTAGGCAAATTCAACTAACGGCAAAAACTGATCCCAATTACCTTTATTCTCTAGAACACATGCCCGCAGCATGTCCTCTAGAGTCTGAATAGTCCTTTCAGTCTGCCCATCAGATTGAGGGTGATAAGCAGTACTGAAACTCAACTTCGTACCCATGGCTTTCTGGAGAGATTTCCAAAACCTGGATGTAAACCTTGGATCTCTGTCCGACACAATATTCATCGGGACTCCGTGTAGCCTTACTATCTCATTCACATACAACTGGGCCAACTTCTCCATTGGAATAGTTTCCCGAATTGGAAGAAAATGGGCCGACTTCGTCAACCTGTCCACAATGACCCATATCGCATTGTGTCCTGAAGAGGTCCTCGGTAATCCCATCACAAAATCCATGGAAACGCTATCCCATTTCCACTCCGGGATCTCCAAAGATTGCAACATACCAGCAGGCAATTGGTGCTCAATTTTTACCTTCTGACAAATCAGACATCTTGCCACAAACTCTGTGATGTCCTTTTTCATGCCTGGCCACCAATAACCTCTCTTCAAATCCTGATACATCTTAGTGGTACCTGGATGAATAGTATACCTGCACTTATGAGCTTCCTCCAGAATCATTTCTCGCAAGCGCGCAACATTTGGCACACAAATCCTACCCCGGTACCGGATGATACCATTTTCTAGAATATCAAAGTCCTGGGTCTCTGCCATTTCAATCTATTCCCGAACGCCCAAAAGATATTCGTCCTCCATCTGAGCATAGCAAATGTTCCTCAATAAATCGCTCGATACACTGAGGGAACTCATTACTAATACTCCAGGATGGATATTAATAGATAACTTCATATCTCTCAAGCTTTCAAGCAACTGCTGCTCCCTGATCATCATCATGGCCATATGGATCGACTTTCTACTCAATGCATCTGCCACAATATTGGCTTTCCCAGGATGATACTTTAGAGTAAACTCATAGTCCACAAGGAACTCAACCCAACGCCTTTGCCTCATATTCAACTCTTTCTGATTAAACAAATACTTCAAACTCTTGTGATCACTGAATACCTCAAACTGAGTGCCATAGAGATAATGCCTCCACAATTTCAAGGCAAACACTATAGCTGCTAGCTTAAGGTCATGAGTAGGATGGTTCTCTTCATGAGGCCTCAACTGCCTTGAAGCATACGCTACAACTCTACCTTACTACATCAAAACACACCCTAGACCCTTCTTAGAGGCGTCCGTATAAACTGTGAACGGCTCTGACGAGTTAGGGATAATGAGCACTGGGGTGGACATCAGACAAACCTTCAGCTCCTGGAATGCTCTCTCACACTTATCATCCCAAATGAAAGATCGATCCTTACGGGTGAGTCTAGTCAATGGCATAACAAGCTGAGAGAATCCCTTAATGAACCTTCGGTAATATCCAGCCAATCCCAAAAAACTCCGAATTTTCGTCACCGACTGCGGTCTCTCCCAATTCAACACCGCTTCCACTTTACTAGGGTCTACAACCACACCTTCTGCAGAAATCACATGACCCAGAAATTTCACCTCCCGTAGCCAAAACTCACACTTACTGAGCTTAGCATACAATTGGTGATCCCGCAATACTTGCAACACAATCCGAAGATGATGCGCATGCTCTTCCTCACTCTTGGAGTAAACCAGAATGTCATCAATGAAAACCACCACAAACCTATCCAAATACGGCCGAAACACCCTGTTCATATAATCCATGAAGATTGCCGGGGCATTTGTCAACCCGAATGGCATCACAAGAAACTCATAATGACCATATCGAGTCCGAAATGCCGTTTTAGGCACATCCTCAGCACATACTCGCAATTGATGGTATCCCGACCTCAAATCAATTTTAGAGAATACAGAGGCACCTACCAACTGATCAATCAAGTCTTCAATCCTAGGCAAAGGATATTTATTCTTGATCGTCACTCGGTTCAGCTGCCTGTAATCAATGCACAATCTGAGGCTACCATCCTTCTTTTTGACAAACAACACTGGAGCTCCCCAAGGCGAAACACTAGGTCTGATAAAATCTCTCTTCAATAATTCCTCAATCTGCTTCTTCAATTCTTTCAATTCAGACGGTGCCATTCGATATGGAGCTTTTGAAATAGGACTAGTCCCGGGCATCAAATCAATGGAAAACTCCAGTTCTCGTGGTGGGGGTAAACCAGTAATCTCCTCTGGAAACACATCAGGAAATTCATTCACAACCGGATATCTTTCGACACCACCTTGTATATCCACATTCACAGAGAAGAAAACCAGAAACCCTTGACATCCTTTCTTCAAATACCTGTCAGCTTGGGCGAAGGACAAACACATATTCTCATCCCCTTTAACACTAGGGATGTTCATTGGCAAGGACACAATCTTCCGAGCATAGTCGAGAATGGCATTATTCGCTTCTAACCAGTCCATCCCAATTATCACATCAATCTCTTGCAACGGCAAACAAATCAGATCCAGGGTAGTGCTTCGTTGTTCAAAACGAACCACACAATTCAAACAAGCTTGAGCAGTTCTCAATGAAACTCCCGTGGGTGTGGACACTGACAACTTAAAAGGCAAGTCCATTGCCACAATACCCAATCTCCGAGCACAATCAAATGAAATGAAGGAATGCGATGCACCTGAGTCAAACAAAGCATGAATAGAGTAACCATTAAGTTTAAGTTTACCTCTAATCAAGTTAAGCGCTGCATCCGCTTCTTGTCGAGTAATGGCGAAAACTCGTCCGGGCATCGTGGGCCTCCTTGTCGCATCATCACGCCGTGGCTCCCAATAATTCCGCGACATATGACCCGGTTTCCCACAACTAAAACAAACCAAACACGGACGATCACCATGACTAAACCCGTATTTTGTGCATGGATTTGATGCACTACCAGAATTGTATTGAGATGGAGCGGAGTCCCTTCCTGCATGCTCACTCTGACTGGAACTCCCTTGTTCAAAGCCACCTCGATAAAAGGGTCCTCTGCCAAACCGACCTCTATTGGACTGATCTCGTCCAAACCTGCCCCTTCCTCTACCATGACGACTTCGATTATGACGACCTCTTCCTCCACTAGAACCTGTACTACCACCACTACTACCACTGCCTGAACCACTTCCTTTACTGATTCCTCCTGTAGGTCCTAGGTGAGAAAAGGCTCGAATCATGGAATTCCTTCTGTGCTCCTCAGCCTCCTTCATTCATCTATACAAAGCACGAATCTTCGTACATAAGTCCTCAAAGGACATAAACTCCACCACAGATAAATGCTCCTTAATTTCTGGATGGGCACCCTCAAACAACCTCTGAGCCATCCACCTATCATCGGGATAATTGTTTAGATAAGTGGAGTATCTGGTCAAGTCCAAAAACTGATCAATGTAATCATCCGCAGACAGATTCCCTTGCTGAAAAGCTAGGAACTCAGCCTCCTTTTGCATCATTAAGGCTGGAGGGACATAATGTGCAAAGAATCGTTCCTTGAATTGTTCCCAAGTCATAGGAGGATTCATCATTTCAACATTCGAGACAACACTCCTCCACCAGCGCTTGGCCTTCTTCTCAAGCTTAAATGCTGCTAATTGCACCCTTTGCTCCGAGGTGCAATCCATCACACTGAAAATATTTTCCAATTGCTCTATCCAATTCTCCGCCTGTGACACATCCATGGTAACTTCGAAAGCCGGAGGATTAAACTTCCGAAAGTCCTTCAGCTGTGAGGAGATACCCCTTCTTCCAACCCTTGGGGCTCTCTCAGGTTCCACCACTGTTTCATCCTCACTAGCATTCAAATCCACAAACATGCCAGCTTCCTCATTCACTTCCTCCTGCTCTTGCCTGTCCATCCTTTCTTGCAACCTGTTCAGCGTTTGACCCTGAACATTCACTTGATTACTAATGCCAGCCAGCATCTCTTGCACTTGCCTCATAAGATCACTGTTACTCTGCCTTCCTCTTCCTCTGCGAGACATACTTCCTACACAAAAAAACAACACATTCAATCATATGGTTCTGGACTAGCATTGCAGTGGGAATATAGTCTATGTCTTCAAACATGTGCCAAGTAGTACTTCAAGCAGGAACAATGGCCCAAAACCATTGCTCTGATACCAAAATGTAACATCCTACCTCCTGATACCTCCCAACAAAACCAAAAACTTCAAAATCTGACTCTACACAACCCTGACATCTCAAACAACTCTTCATATTCAAAAACTAGGCTGGGGCCGTGGCCTCCCCTGTCTCTTCTGTCTCCTCTGGCGCCGCGGCCTGCCTTCCCTCGCCGCGGCGCCCCCTGCTGATATACCATATCAGCAATTTCAACACTCCGGGGCGAACTTCTGACGCGCATAACTTGATGCTCCGACCTCCGATTGACTCGATTCCAACTCCTACAAGTCAATCTAGTCCCCATCTATCCAAGGACACCACTTTTACCTCAATCCAACTCCGTATGGAGATTCTGGACCCTTGACTCCGTTTTGACCACTTATTGACCAAAACTTATCACTAGCTACCCCCAATTGCCACCAAAGGCAACTGGTCGCTCAGAGACCATTCATACAGGTCCAAAACCCCCAAACTAACCTGTCCAAAGAGGTTTTACCTCAGAGGAACCACCCCTCTGAGATTTGACCCCTTGGAACCCAACCTAATCAAATGGGCTACAGGCCCTTATGCAAACCAACAAGGCCCAACAATACTCTGGACTTACCCAAAACTGTCACACATACTACTCAATAACATTCAACCATACATACCACATGCATAAACATCCATACATAGCCAGTCTCAGTCATAACATTATCCATTACAAACCATGCTATCCTACTTGGCACAAAATACTAATACAACATACACACGCTACATAGACTATTCCCACGTGCATAGCTACTCCCGCGTCTTCTCCGGACTAGTGCCAGAACCGTCACCTGAAAGGTTAGTTTATGGGAGACGGGGTGAGACAATGTCTCAGTAACTGGGAACAACAACCACACACACACAATTATATATATATACATATATCTCACACCAATCATGTATGTAATATGAAATGAATGATATGCATGTCGCCCTCACAGGGACTCCATCCTTATTCTCCCTAACACATATATCATCCATCCTTATCCTCCCTAATATATATATTATCCATCCTTATCCTCCCTAACATATATATATAATCCGACCTTATCCTCCCTAACATATATATATAATCCAACCTTATTCTCCCTAACATATATACATCATCATACATCATACCACCATCACGTCATCACCACCACATCCACCATACATCACAATCTCATAATGTTATGTGGTGATGCTCATGTATCATCATATCATCATCATAATGTCATGTATGCAATATATCATATCATCATCACACATATTATCATCATAGTCATAACCATCGTTTAACAATATACATATATATACAAATACACGTACTATCATATAACACAATCAATACAATGTAAGCAAACACCCGGTTACCTCAATTGTCGTTACCACACACACACGATTTCCACAAGCTTCCTTGAACTGTCCAGTACGCGTGAACCCCTCTCGATTAGCCAACAACATTTATCATGTCATAATGCTTCCATTAGCACAATATACCAACAAATCAAACCTCACAATTCCACCACATTAACCTAACCCAAGGTTCTAACACCCTTTTTTATGCATCAATAAGCTCTTAGGGATTACTCAAACACCACACAACCACAGACACCTTGAATTCCTAAGAACCATTACCGAAGATAACCTAGGGTTAAGCTCTAAACACACATAATCTCTTCAAAACTCACATTCAAGCAACAAGAACATCAAAACACACTTCCTTAACCCCAAAACATCCATTTCAATCGGTGGATTTCACCCAAAACCGGAAATCCAACCATACAACCAAAAATCCCAAATTTCAACCGGAGAAAATGGAGAGAAAGGAGTAGGGAACGCTTACCAACTTGAATCCAAGCTCCCGATGGACGAGAATCACTCCGGGACACTGAAAATGCCGAACCCTAGCACTGCTCCTCGTCTCTCTGCGTCGCTCCCTTCGTTTCCTTTCTTTCTATCACGTCCGACTGATCCGAATTTAAACAATTTTTCCGACTCTCGTCGCGGCTCCAACACTCCTCGCCGTGGCTCCACCAAATTTTCCAGAACAACGCCACTGGAAAGCTTCTCGCCGCGGCGGCCCTGCTCTTCGCCGCGGCGTGGAGCTCTTCCAGACTCCACTTGAGCCTTCCTCCGTCCTGAACACAATGCCAAGAAAAATATCATGAGGGGCATTATAAATAACATGTTGACATATGAATAACAGTGTTTGTAAATTCGAATGTCAAAGTAAGTCTAAAAAGAGGTCTCTCTGACAGACGAATTTCACTCTTTGAAAATTCAAATTTCAATGTAAATGAACAACTGTACTTTCTGAGTCTGCTAAGAACAGATGAATTTTGGGACTCCAAAATTCGAATTTCGAGGGCACTATAGAAAATTGAAAATACTGTTTACACTTAACAAAAAAACTTTCTTCTTGAAAATTCGTATGTCACAATGTGGAAACATTTTCTAAGTTTCAAAATTTGAATTTCACTTCATGAACAGACGAACTTCAATATGTCAACGTTGGAAGCCTTAACCTTCGGTTCCTTCGAAATTTGTCTGTTGACCAACCAAAATTTGAATTTTAGTATGTCAGAAGCATTAAATGCGGTTGGTTAACGGATAGTTTTTTAGAGTAACTGTTGGATAACTTCCCCAACGGATAGATTTTGTCTCTAACGGACATTTGAGACCTAAATCTATAAATATAACATCATTTGAAGTTGTGGAAAATGAATCAAACTTGTATATACTGAAACTCTGCCAAATCTTCTTCTCAAAAAGCTTTTACCCTCTCAACTTCAATATCTGTACTTTAATTTTCATATTTACTCTATTCAAGAGAGTTATATCTTTGTAAACTATCTAATCTTCATCTGGAAGATAGATTTACTTGTGAGGGGATATCATAAGGGGATTGGGAAGCACATTGTGGAAGTGCTTAGAGAGATTGAGAAAGCTCTAGAAAACAGATATTGAATAGGGGAAAACTTGGTATGCCTCTGTGAGTTTCCCTTTCCCCTTTTCAATGTGTTGAATCCTAGCATACTGCAGGATCCTTGAAATAATTGCTGCATAGGGGAGTGTGGAATCCTTCTTCTGATCCCTTGCCTTTATCATTCGCTGGAGGATGATATGACCCAAATTAATCAGCTTCCCATGTATGATAGCAGTCATCACATGAGCCTCTGCCCTTGTTATCAGATTGAAGCTGCCACCCTTGTTGAATATGATCCTGGACACTATGTAGTGCAGGATCCTCACTTGTACACTTAGGTCTGTGGGCTTCAACAGATTTATCGTTGGTCTGTTCTTCCTTCTTCTGAATAGGGTGTCCAAGATGGTGCTCTCCTTGTAGTTCAGAAAGGAGCCACCTTCTTCATCAGCTATGCTTGCTTCATCCATATATCCAGAGGCTGTGATGTCAACTTTTAGCCCATCTTGTCCTAGGATTTCCAGCACCTCATTGAAGGTTTCATCAGCACGCCAAATGGTCCTTGATCTCAAGTTGACCTCCTATTTCATTTTCTTGCTGTTGTATTGAAGAGAGGCATACCAAGTTTTCACTACCTCATCATCATATTTTTCAGCAATTTCCAACAGATTTTTATATCTTATCAACCATATTGCAGCATCAAAGTTGTTGGATATCAAAAATTGTTCCACATTTACACAGTGAGGCTTGATTACCTTTTTGTTTGAAAACTTGGTAGAGTACTCTTCTTGAATCTTAGGAGTGCTCCACAGTGGCAGTGTAGTCATTTCGTACTCTCCAGATTCAGTACTGGAAGAAGCAGAAGAAGCAACAGCAGGGACAGAAGAAGATTCAGTTCTGCAGTTTTTGGTGAGGAGGGTCCTGCTTTCTGTGAATCTGCCTTGGATGATGATTTTTGGCATTTGGAAGGAGTTGCCTTACTGGATTCGGCCTTTCTCTTGGATTTCTCTCCTTCCTTTGAGGCATATTGTGACTTAACATTCCTCTTTCGTCAGGCCTCAGCTTTTCCTGCTCCAGGATTTTTGACTCTCGCCATTTCTTGGATGAATGATACTGAATGTGGCTTAGAATTGGTTTATAGGATGCGAAAGGAAGTTTAAACGGTGAAGAATGATGGTTTTTGGACAGAAGTTAAGAGGATTGAAGAGAGGATCAGAACAGACTCAGAGGAGTTACAAAAAAGGTTACGTCTGTTCATTGGAAAACCGTCGGATTTAACGTATGTAACCGTCTGACAGACAAATTTTGAGGGGTCAAAATTCGAACTTCGGGCAGTTACAAGTTAAACCGTTCAGCAAAGCTTACTGACAGATGAATTTTCATCCTGAAAGTTCGTCTGACAGTGGCTTGAAACAATTAATACAAACACAACAGACGAATTTTGTTCCAACAAAGATCGAATGTTGATGAGCAAACAGCAGGCAACAAACAAAACAACAATCAACAGACGAATTAAGCATACGGAACTTCATCTTTCAAGCATTCACTCAAGAAGAACATGATTCAACAGACGAATTTTGAGCTAAAAGTTCGCATTTTTCAACTTTTGTAAAGGTTGTCCAACATTCGTATTTTAAGAAGTGATAATTCGTACAACAGTGATGGACAAACATAACTTTGAAATTTTTGTTTTTGAAAATTCAAACTTCATAGATCCAACAAACGAATTTCGAGGCATCACCGAGAACTGTTTCAAGGCTAATAGGCTGAAGTTCGTCTGTTGGTCACCTAAAATTCGAATGTTGACCATGTTGACTAGTTCAAAAACACAGTTTATGAGGCAAAATACGTCTAACACACATTAAAATATGAATTTCATCTTATAAAAACTTACAGAATGGATCCAGAACTCAGAATTTTCATCATTTACTTCATTTTTTGGTTGTTCCATTCTGGTGTGCTCCAATCTTCAAGTTTATTGCAATTGAATCTTGTGAGGAGCACTTGCAGCTTAAATTAAACATACTCCGATGCTAAAGTTAGAATTAATCTCTGAGTTGAAGCCTTTGAAAACAAGATTGCACAAGAATAACTTACAGTTCACTGGGATTTATTATACCCAATTCTCTCCTTATTTTGCAATGCCTGTCTTCTGATAGAGGTTTTGTGAGTATATCAGCAACTTGATTCTCTGTTGGGATATACTCCAGCTTAACTTCTCCATTCAGAACATGATCCCTTATGAAGTGGTGCCTAACTTCAATGTGTTTTGTCCTTGAATGCATGATAGGATTCTTGGTGATATTTATGGCACTTTGGTTGTCACACATGATTGGTATCTCTTTCATTTTAACCTCAAGATCTTCAAGCTGCTGCTTCATCTAGATGACTTGGGCACAACAGCTTCCAGCTGTAACATACTCAGCTTCTGCAGTGGATAGGGCCACACTGTTTTGCTTTTTGCTGAACCATGAAACCAGGGATCCTCCAAGAAACTGACAAGTTCCACTTGTGCTTTTTCTGTTAGTTTTGGATCCTGTAAAATCAGCATCAGTGTATCCTTTGAGATCTTCTCCATTGCCCTTTGGATACCAGAGACCCATCTGTGATGTTCCAATAAGATATCTGAAAATTCTCTTCATAGCAATTGCATGGGTTTCCTTGGGACATGATTGGAACCTGGCACACATACAGACACTGAACATAATGTCAGGTCTGCTGGCAGTTAAGTACAGCAGGGATCCAATCATTCTTCTATACTGAGTAATGTCAAACATCTTCCCATTTTCATCCATGTCTAGTTTGGTTGCAGTAGCCATAGGTGTTCCCATTGGCTTGGCATTCTCCATTCCAAACTTCTTTAACAGCTCCTTTAGATACTTGGATTGACTGAGAAAGATATCATCATCAAGCTTTCTAATTTACAGTCCAAGGAAGAAGTTAAGTTCACCCATCATAAACATCTCGATTTCTCCCTGTATTAACTCAGAAAATTTCTTGCAAAGAGTTTCATTAGTAGCACCGAAAATAATATCATCAACATAGATTTGAACAATTAGTAAATCTTTATTTTCTTTCTTAGTGAATAAAGTTGTGTCAACTTTGCCTCTATTGAACCCCTTTTCAATTAGAAAATTGCTCAGTCTCTCATACCATGCTCTAGGGGCTTGTTTTAAACCATAGAGAGCTTTCTTCAGTTTATAAACATGGTTTGATTTTGTAGAATCCTCAAAACCTGGAGGTTGATCTACATAAACCTCTTCCATGATATAACCATTTAGAAAGGCACTCTTTACATCCATTTGATACAACAAAATGTTTTTCATGCATGCATATGCTAGCAGTATTCTTATAGCTTCTAATCTAGCTACTGGTGCAAAGGTTTCTTCAAAATCAATACCTTCTTCCTGATTATACCCTTTAGCAACCAATCTAGCCTTGTTTCTTATTATTGTTCCAGATTCATCAAGTTTATTTCTAAAAACCCATTTGGTACCAATGACAGGATGATTTTTGGGCCTAGGCACTAAATCCTAAACATGATTTCTTTCAAACTGATTTAGTTCATCTTGCATAGCTAAAATCCAGTAATCATCAGTTAAGGCTTCTTCAGCACATTTAGGTTCAATTTGAGAAATGAAAGCGCAGTTGAGCATTTGATCCCTTAACTGTTTTCTGGTTTTGACTCTCCCTTGAACATTTCCTATTACTTGATTAACAGGATGATTCCTTTGATATCTCCAAGCTCTAGGGAGTTCTTGAGATGTTTCTTCATTGTTTTCTTCATCAAACTCTTACTCCTGGATATCTTCCTCTGTGTTAACAGATTCAGATATCTTTGGAGGTTCAGTTTTACTTTTATCATAAATGCCCAGTTTTTCAAGGTTAAAAGCAAGATCATCCTCATTGGTAACATGTTTTGAAACAGTTTCATTTTCAATGAAAACCACATGCACAGATTCTTCTACCACATTTGATCTTTTATTATAAACTCTATATGCCTTACTCCTACTAGAATAACCCAGAAATATACCTTCATAGGATTTGGCATCAAACTTACCCAGATTTTCTTTCCCATTGTTGTGAATGAAGCATTTGCATCCAAACACATGGAGATGGGACAGATTTGGCTTTCTTCCCTTGTAAAGCTCGTATGGAGTCTTCCCAAGGATTGGTCTGATGTAGGCTCTATTTATGATGTAACTTGCTGTATTCACTGCATCAGCCCAAAACACTTGAGAGAGTTCCTTTTCATTCAGCATAGCTCTGGCCATTTCTCTAATAGTTCTGTTCTTCCTTTCTACTACCCCATTCTGTTGAGGGGTCCTTGGAGCTGAGAAGTTGTAGTCAATCCCATGCTCATTGTAGTATTCCAGGAAGTATGCATTTTTGAACTCTCCTCCATGATCTGACCTGATTGACACAATAGAAATACCTTTATCATTTTGCACTTTCTTAGCTAAGGTTACAAATGCATCAAAGGTATCACTTTTAGAGGAAAGAAATAATGTCCAAGTGAATCTAGAATAGTCATCTACAATTACAAGCACATACAGGTTACCACCAAGACTTTTCACCCTAGATGGTCCAATTAAGTCCATATGCAGCAATTCAAGTGGTCTAGTTGTGGTAACTATATTTTTAGATTTAAAAGATGATTTATTTTGTTTCCCTCTTATGCATGCATCACATTCTTTGTCCTTTTCAAAAGATATTTTTGGTAGGCCAGTTACTAGCTCATTCTTGATCAGTTTAGACAATTGATTCATGTTAACATGAGCTAATCTCCTATGCCATAACCAACTATCATTATCCTGGCTAATTAGACATACAGAATCCAAGGGAGGAAGTTCATCAAGATCAATAGTATAACAATTACCATCCCTTTAAGCTTTGAGGATTACTTTGTGATCACTTTTTCTGATGACCAGGCAAAATTTTGAGTCAAACAGCACCCAATTTCCTTTATCACAGGTCTGACTTACGCTCAGCAAATTGTGGTTGAGGCCAATCACAAACAGCACCTCTTCAATCTATGTTTCCTGATTTTTGCCCACAATGCAAATGCCAACAATTTTGCCATATTGATCACCTCCAAAGGTCACCTTTCCTCCTTTCTTGTCTCTAAGGGTGATGAACTTCTCCTCATCACCAGTCATGTGACTTGAGCAGGCACTGTCCATATACCATTTGTTGCTTTTCTTAGCTTTGAGACAGACCTGCAAAACAATGTTTATGTTTTCCTTTTAGGTACCCAAATTTGCTTAGGTCCTTTTTGGTCAGTAGATTTTTCCCTAGATGCAGATGCAACTTTGGGAACCCATTCAACTTTCCTGCCAAGTCCATTTTTCTTCAATGCACAAGAACTGGGAATATGTCCCTTTTTGTTACAGAAATGACAGGTAATGAAGGGACTGCTAGATTGAGTGGCAGGAAGAAAATAATGCAGATAATACTTTTATCTTGCATGCTTTAGTTGATTATATGTTTCAATGCAAGATGACATATGATCTTTCTTTCTGTTACTCTCAGCATGCACAAAATGTCTCATGTATGCATTCTGGTTTTTCATCCTAATCTTTTCCTTGACAGCACATGGATCATAGCCAAGACCAGCTTTTTCTTGTGATATTCTTTAGCTCCCCATCAAGGCAAACAACATATCTTTACCTCTAGTGAGCCTAGACATGCTTTTAACTAAATAATCATTAGTTTGCTTAAGTTTAGTGCATGAAGTGCAGCAAACAGATTCAGTAGTAGGTAAAGAGGCAATTTCAGAAACTATGCTTTGAGATTCCAGCTTATTTATCTTTTTCTTTGCCAATTTCAGTTCTTTAGTAACTTTAATGAATTCATCATGAAGCTCATGAAATGCATCAAGTAACTCAGAATAGGAAGGTTCATATTCATATACCTCTTCTTCCTGATCACTGCTGCATGAGGGTGTGGCTTCTTCAGAGGCAAGTGCCATCAGACAAATGTTGGCAATCTCATCCTCATCTTCTTCTTCCTCATCTGAGCTGTTGCCCCATATAGATGGGATGTAGGCTTTCTTCTTCTTCCCTTTGTCAGCAACTTTCTTTTCTTTTTCTTGCTTCTTGAGGAATTGGGGGCAGTCCCACTTTATATGTCCCTGCTTCTTGCACTCATAGCAAGTCACAGGCTCTTTACCATCTCTCTTGCTTTCACCAGCTGCTCCCTTCTTGAAGAATTTCTTGTTCTTCTTCTTGTTGTAGAATCTTCCGAAATTTCTGACCATCATAGCCAGAGTTTCTTCATCCAGCTCCTCTTCTTCATCAGATTCTTCTTCCTTTTCATCAGCAGCTTTGAGGGCAAGGCCTTTCTTCTTTCTGTCCAGCCCAGCTTCCTTGAGAGCTTTGATTTTTCCTTCATACTCCTCAAGGCTCCCAAAGAGAGCTGTGACAGAGGCCATTGATTCTCCTCTGGCTTCCTCTATTGCTGTCACCTTGGGCTGCCATTCCAGAGGGAGAGCTCTGAGTATCTTTCTTACTTTCTCAGACTGATTGTATTCCTTTCCCAGGCTCTTCAGTTGATTCACAATAAGAGTAAACCTCTTTTGGAGCTCCTTTACAGTTTCTCCTTCAGCCATTCTGAAGCTTTCATACTCTCCAATGCATGTGTTCAGTCTGTTTTCCCTGACCCCAGTTGTTCCTTCATGTGCAATCTGCAGAGTGTCCCACATCCCTTTTGCAGTGGAGCATTGTAAGACTCTGTAGAATTCGTCCTGGTTCAGGACACTGACTAGGTAATGCTTTGCTTTAAAATTCAGCAGAACTCTCCTTTTGTCTTCTTTATTCCATTATGCTTCTAGCTTCTCTCTGTGTCTTCCATCTTCAGTTAGAGCCATTGGGATGAAATCACCTTTCTCAATGACTGACCAGATGTCAAGATCAATTGATTGGAGATAGATCTGCATCCTCATCTTCCAGTACCCATAATGCTCTCCACTAAAGCCTGGTGGTCTGTTAGTGTTGTTCCCCTCAGGAAGTATGCTCTCTCCAAAGCCAGCCATCTTAATTCCCGGACTGTGAGGTCCTTTGAATGGGAAACCAGGCCTTGATACTACTTGTTAGCAAGGCTGACTTCCCAAGAGGGGGGGTGAATTGGGAAGGTTGAAATTTTTGTCCAGTCCCCAAGACAACTCTTGAGATTTATCCACTATACAGTAAGAATTCAACGGGCTTCTTGCTAATGCCACAGTACACGAGTATGCTCTGTTTCTTGAGCTCTCTCAAACACTCTAAGCACTTTCACAATGTGCTTCCCAATCCCCTTGTGATTTCCCCTCACAAGTCAATCTATCTTCCAGATGAAGAGTAGATTGTTTACAAAGATATAACTCTCTTGAATAGAGTAGATATGAAGGTTAAAGTACAGATATTGAAGTTAAGAGGGTAAAAACTTTTGAGAAGAAGATTCAGTAGAAATTTGGTATATACAAGTTTGATTTGTTACCCACAACTTCAAATGATGTTATATTTATAGATTTAGGTCCCAAATGTCCGTTAGAGACAAAATCTATCCGTTGGGAAAGTTATCCAATGGTTACTCTGAAAAACTATCCATTTACCAACCGCATTTAATGTTTCTGACATACTGAAATTCGAATTTTGGTTGGCCAACAAACGAACTTCGAAGGAATCGAAGGTTTAAAGCTTTCAACGTTACAGCACGAAGTTCGTCTGTTCATGTAGTGAAATTCGAATTTTGAAACTTACAAAACATTTTCACAATGTGACATACGAATTTTCAAGAAGAAAGTTTTTCGGTTAAGTGTGAACAGTGTTTTCAATTTGCTACAGTGCCCTCGAAATTCGAATTTTGAAAGCTCAAAATTCGTCTGTTCCCAGTATGTGAAAAGGAGGCACAGTAGTTCACTTTCTTCGAAATTCGAATGTTGAAGAATGAAGTTCGTCTATCAGAGAGACTTTTTTCAGACTAACTTCATCATTCAAATATTGTAAGTTCTTATCATTTGTTTATCAATGTTTCACTTCAACAAACTCAAGAACTTAGCTTCTAAAATTTGAATTTCAATGTTCAAAGTTCGTCTGTCAGAGAGCAGTTTTGAAACTTAAATCATTCTTGATCTCAGATGAACTTTAACATTGTTTCAGATGAATTTCTTCCATTTTCATAAGTTGTGATTTGTCTGAAATTTGAATTTTGAAGACTCAAAGTTCATCTGTTTCAAAGAAGCTCCTTTCAGACTTATATGAAAATTCGAATGTTGGAAAGTCAAAGTTCGTCTGTCAGAGAGCAGTTTTCAAACTCAAATCATTCTAGATCTCAGATGAACTTTAACATTGTTTCAGATGAATTTCTTCTATTTTCTCAAGTTGTGTTTTGTCTGAAATTCGAATTTTGAAGATGTGAAGTTCGTCTGTTACCAAAAAGACTTCTTTCAGATTTGTATGAAAATTCAAATTTTGAACAACCAAAATTCGTCTGACAGAGAGCCGTCTCTTCAGACTTATTCAGTTTTAGCTCGAAATTCGAATTTCCTGAAGCAAAGTTCGAATTTCCAACTTGACAGTTAAGTTTAAACATTCAAACTTCGTCTGTTTGTGGGTATTTTTCAAATAAGTCAAGATTTAACACAAAATCAAGGTTTGAAAACATCTTTTTCTCAAATCAAAATCTTTTACCCAATCACAACTAAAACTAAAGATCCTACAAAAGATCTAACAGCAAATACTGAGAAAATCTTCACTTGAAGCACTTTGATCTCCTTTGATATCTTCAATCCAAGTTGTTGGATGTTAGTTTGGAATCATCAAAACTCTTGATTCAACACATTGGAGAGTATGAAAGCTTCAGAATGACAGAAGGAGAAACTGTAAAGGAGCTGCAAAAGAGATTCACTCTTATTGTGAATCAACTGAAGAGCCTGGGAAAGGAGTACACTCAATCTGAAAAAGTAAGAAAGATACTCAGAGCTCTCCCTCTGGAATGGCAGCCCAAGGTGACAGCAATAGAGGAAGCTAGAGGAGAATTAATGGCCTCTGTCACAGCTCTCTTCGGTAGCCTTGAGGAGTATGAAGGAAAAATGAAAGCTCTCAAGGAAGCTGGACAGGACAGAAAGAAGAAAGGCCTTGCCCTTAAAATTGTTGAAGAAAAGGAAGAAGAATATGATGAAGGAGATGAGCTGGATGAAGAAACTTTGGCTATGATGGTCAGAAAATTCGGAAGATTCTACAACAAGAAGAGAAACAAGAGAATCTTCAAGAAGGAAGCAGCTGGAGAGAGCAAAAAAGAGGCAAAAGAACCTGTGACTTGCTATGAGTGCAAGAAGTAAGGACACATCAAATGGGATTGTCCTCAATTTCTCAAGAAGCAAGAAAAGGACAAGAAAGCTGCAGACAAAGGGAATAAGAAGAAAGCCTACATCTCATCAATTTGGGGCAACACCTCAGATGAGAAAGAAGAGGATGAAGATGAGATTGCCAACATTTGTCTGATGGCGCTTGCTTCTGAGGAAGCTGAACCCTCATGCAGCAGTGATCAGGAAGAAGAGGTATATGAATCTGAACCTTCCTATTCTGAATTACTAGATGCATTTCATGAGCTTCATGATGAGTTTATTAAAGTTGCTAAAGAACTAAAACTAGCAAAGAAAAAGATTAATAAACTAGAATCTCAAAGTAACATGTATGAAATTACTTCTTTACCTTCTGCTGAATCTGTTTGCTATGAATCATGCATTGAACTGAAGCAAACTAATGAATATTTAGTAAAAAGCATGTCTAGGCTTACTCGAGGTAAAGATATGTTGTTTGCTTTGATAGGGAGCCAAAGAATATCACAAGGAAAAGCTGGTCTTGGCTATGATCCATGTGCTGTCAAGGAAAAAATTAGGAAGAAAAACCAGAATGCATATATGAGACATTTTGTGCATGCTGAGAATAATAGAAAGAAAAACAATACGTCACCTCACATTCAAACATATAATCAACCAAGGCATGCAAAACAAAATTACTATCCGCATTGTTTTCTTCCTGCTTCTCAATCCAGCAGTCCTTTTACTACCTATGATTTCTGTAACAAAAAGGGACATATTTCCAGTTCTTGTGCTATAAAGAAAAATGGACTTGACAGGAAAACTAAATGGGTTCCCAAGGGTACATTTGTATCCAGGGAAAGGACTACTGACAGAAAAGGACCCAAACAAATTTGGGTACCTAAAAAGAAAACTTGAACCTTGTTTTGCAGGTCTGTCTCAAAGCTAAAAGGAGTAACAAATGGTATATGGACAGTGCCTGCTCAAGCCACATGACTGGTGACAAAGAGAAGTTCATCACCCTTAGAGACAAGAAAGGAGGAAAGGTGACCTTTGGAGGTGATCAGTATGGCAGAATAGCTGGCATTGGCATTGTGGGCAAAAATCCTGAGACATCCATTGAAGAGGTGCTGTTTGTGATAGACCTCAACCACAATCTGCTGAGTGTGAGCTAAACATGTGACAAAGGAAATTGGGTGCTGTTTAACTTAAAGTTTTACCTGGTCATCAGAAAAACCGATCAAAAAGTAATCCCTAAAGCTCAAAGGGATGGTAACTGCTATACTATTGATCTTGATGAATTCCTCCCTTAGATTCTGTTTGCTTAATTAGTCAGGACAATAATAGTTGGCTATGGCACAGAAGATTAGCTCATGTTAACATGAATCAACTTTGAAAACTAGTTAAAAATGAGTTAGTCACTGGCCTGCCAAAAATTGCTTTTGAAAAGGACAAAGAATGTGATGCATGCTTAAAAGAAAAACAAACTAAATCTTCTTTTAAATCCAAAAATGTAGTCACTACAACTAGACCACTAGAACTACTACATATGGATTTAATTAGTCCATCTAGGGTAAAAAGTATTGGTGGAAATCTGTATGTGCTTGTCATTGTAGATGATTACTCTAAATTTACATGGACATTATTTCTTTCCTCTAAAAGTGATACCTTTGGTGCATTTGTAACCTTAGCTAAGAAAGTGCAAAATGAGAAAGGTATTTCTATTGTATCAATCAGGTTAGATCATAGAGGAGAGTTTGAAAACTCATACTTTCTGGATTACTACAATGAGCATGGAATTGATCACAACTTCTCAGCTCCAAGAACTCCTCAACAGAATGGAGTAGTAGAAAGGAGGAACAGAACCATTGGAGAGATGGCTAGAGCTATGCTGAATGAAAAGGAGCTGTCTCAAGTGTTTTGGGCTGATGCAGTATATACAGCAAGCCACGTTATAAACAGAGCCTACATTAGATCAATCCTTGGAAAGACTCCATACGAGCTGTATAAGGGAAGAAAGCCAAATCTGTCACATCTCCATGTGTTCGGGTGCCAATGCTTCATTCACAACAATGGGAAAGAAAATCTGGGTAAGTTTGATCCCAAATCTGATGAAAGTATATTTCTGGGCTACTCTAGTAGAAGTAAGGCATTTGGAGTTTTTAATAAAAGGTCTAATTCAGTTGAGGAATCTGTGCATGTAGTATTTATTGAAAATGAAACTGCTTCTAAACATGTTTCTGATGAAGATGATCTTGTTTCAAACTTTAAAAAGTTAGATATCTCTAATGAAGATACAATTGAGCCTCCAAAAATATCTGAATCTATTGATATAGAGGAAGATATTCAGGAGAGAGATTTTGAAGAAGAAAATAATGAAGAAACATCTCAAGAACTCCCTAGAGCTTGGACATATCAAAGGAATCATCATGTTGATCAAGTAATAGGGAATATTCAAGAGAAAGTTAGAACCAAAAAATAGTTAAGGGATCAAATGATAAACTGTGCTTTCATTTCACAAATTGAACCTAAATGTACAGAGGAAGCCTTATCTGATGATTACTGGGTTTTGGCTATGCAAGATGAATTGAATCAGTTTGAAAGAAATCAAGTCTAGGATTTAGTACCTAGACCCAAAAATCATCCTGTCATTGGTACCAAATGGGTTTTTAGAAATAAACTTGATGAATCAGGATCAATAATTAGAAACAAAGCTAGACTGGTTGCTAAAGGATATAATCAAGAAGAGGGAATAGATTTTGAAGAAACCTTTGCTCCAGTAGCTAGATTAGAAGCAATTAGAATTCTATTGGCATATGCATGCATGAAAAATATTTTGTTATATCAAATGAATGTAAAGAGTGCTTTTCTGAATGGATATATCATGGAAGAGGTTTATGTAGATCAACCTCCAAGTTTTGAGGATTCTGCAAAACCAAACTATGTGTATAAACTGAAGAAAGCTCTTTACAGTTTAAAACAAGCCCCTAGAGCATGGTATGATAGATTTTTCTAACTGACAAGGGGTTTAATAGAGGCAAAGTAGATACAACCCTATTTACTAAGAAAGAAAATAAAGATATACTTATTGTCCAAATTTATGTTGATGATATTATATTCGGTGCTACTAATGAATCTCTTTGCAAGAAATTTTCTGAGTTAATGCAGGGGGAATTTGAAATGTCTATGATGGGTGAACTCAATTTCTTCCTTGGATTGCAAATCAGACAGTGCAATGATGGTATCTTCCTCAATCAATCCAAGTATCTGAAGGAATTGCTGAAGAAGTTTGGAATGAAAAATGCCAAGCCAATGGGGACACCTATGGCTATTGCAACCAAACTGGACATGGATGAGAAAGGGAAAGTGTTTGACATTACTCAGTACAGAAGAATGATTGGATCCCTGCTGTACTTAACAGTCAGCAAACCTGACATTATGTTTAGTGTCTGTATGTGTGCAAGGTTCCAATCATGTCCCAAAGAAACCCATGCTACTGCTGTGAAGAGAATCTTCAAATATCTTATTGGAACATCACAGATGGGTCGTTGGTATCCAAAGGACAATGGAGAAGATCACAAAGGATACACTGATGCAGACTTTGCAGGATCCAGAACTGACAGAAAAAGCACAAGTGGAACTTATCAGTTTCTTGGAGGATCCTTGGTTTCATGGTTTAGCAAAAAGCAGAACAGTGTGGCGTTATCCACAGCACAGGCTGAGTATGTTGCAGCTGGAATCTGTTGTGCCCAAATCATTTGGATGAAACAGTAACTGGAAGATCTTGAGGTTGAATTGAGAGAAATTCCAATAATGTGTAACAACCAAAGTGCTATCAATATCACAAAGAATCCTGTCATGCACTCAAGGACAAAACATATTGAAGTGAGGCACCACTTCATAAGGGATCACGTTTTGAAAGGAGAAATTAGATTGGAATACATCCCAACTGAAGATCAAGTTGCAGATATCCTGACAAAGCCTCTGTCAGAAGATAGATATTGCAAGATCAGAAGAGAATTGGGTATGGTAAATTCCAATGAACCGTAAGTAAATCTTTATGCAACTCTATTTTTAAATGTTTCAGCATTGAATTAATTCTAACTTCAGCATCGGAGTGTGTTTAATTTAAGTTGTAGGTGCTCCTCATGAGATTCATTGGCAATAAATCTGAAAAATGGAGCACACTGGAAAGGAACAATCAAAGATTGAAGTAAAAGGCAAAAATCCTGAATTTCTGGATTCAATCTGTAAGTTTCATAGTTAAAATTTGTATATTGATTATGTGTTAGACGAATTTCTGTGAAAAATTAAGTTTCTAAGGAAGTTAGCATGGTCAACATTCGAATTTTGCATATCCAACAGACGAACTTTAGCCTGTTCTTAAAAGGAACAGTTCTCGGTGATGCCTCGAAATTCGTCTGTTGATCCTTCAAAATTCAAATTTTCAAGAATAAAATTTCAAAGTTATGAATGTCCAACATAATGATTATACTAACGCTTGCCTCTTAACATACGAATGTTGGACAACTTTCACAAAGTTGAGAAATTTGAATTTCTAACTTAAAATTCGTCTGTTGAAACATGCTTCTCAATGCTGAATCTTTGAAATATGAAGTTTTGCATGCTTAATTCGTCTGTTGTTTGGTGGTTTGCTTGCTGCTTGGTGTTTTCTCTTGAAAATTCAAACTTTGTTGAGACAAAGTTCGTCTGTTCATCTTGTGTTACTTGAGCCAAGCCACTGTCAAACAAACTTTTTGAAGAAAATTCATCTGTTAGTAAGCTTTACTGAACGGTTTAACTTGTAACTGCCCGAAGTTCGAATCTTGACCCTTCAAAATTCATCTGTCAGACGGTTACATACGTTAAAACCGATGGTTTTCATTTGAACAGACGCAACCCTATTCCTATTCTCTCTGAGTCTGTTCTAATTCTCCATTCAATCCTCTTCAATTCTCATCCAAAACCATCATTTCTCACCATTTAAACTTCCTTTTGTACCCTTTAAATCAACTCTTTGCTCCTTTCTTCAACATTTATCTGTGAAAATGGCAAGAGTCAAGAATCCAAGAACTAGTAAAGGAGAAGCTCGCCCAAAACGTTCTGTTAAATCCCAATATGCCACGAAGGAAGGAGAAAAACCAAAGAGAAAGGCCGAATCCAGCAAGGGAACTCCTTCCAAATGGCAAAAATTTACACCCAAGGGAGAATCAAAGAAGGCTGAACCCTCTTCCTCAAAGATAGCAGAACCTTCAGTCCCTGTTCCTGTTGCTGCTGAACCAGTTGCTTCCACTTCATCCTCAAGCACTGAATCTGGGGAATATGAGCTTACCACTTTGCCATTATGGAGAACTCCACAGATTCAAGAGGAATACTCCACCAAGTTTGCCAACAAGAAGGTAATCAAGCCACATTATGTAAACTTGGAAGATTTCTTGGTCTCAAATAATTTTGATGCTGGTATATGGATAATGAGATACAAGAATCTGTTGGAAGTATTGGAGAGATATGATGAAGAAGTAGTGAAGACTTGGTATGCTTCCCTAATGTATTATAGCAAAAAGAAGAAGTGGGCTGTCAATCTGAGATCAAGGACCATTTGACTCACTGATGAGACATTCAACGAGGTGCTGGAAATCCTAGGGCAAGATGGCCTCAAGATTGACATCACTGTCTCTAGATACATGGATGAGGCAGAAACTGCTGATAAAGAAGGTGGCCCCTTTCTGAACTACAAGGAGAGCACTATTCTGAGAACCTTGTTCAGAAGAAAGGAAAACTGGCCTTCCATAAATGCATTGAAGCCCACTGACCTCAGCGTTCAAGTAAGAATCCTACACTAAATAATGTCCAGGATCATATTCAACAAAGGAGGCAGCTTCAATTTGATAACAAGGGCAGAGGCACATGTCATGGCTGCAATCATGCGTGGAAAGCTGATCAACATGGGACATATCATACTCCAACGCATGATCAAGGTAAGAGATCAGAGAAAGGACTTCACATCCCTTATGCTGCTATCATCTCCAGAATTCTGCAGTACGCAAGAATACAACATCTTGAGAACGGAAATGGTAAGCCCACAGAGATCTTCAAGGAGGAAGAACTGCAAAGAATGGGCATTGAAAAGGATGAAGGAAGATGGGTTAGAAAGGGAGCAGGAAGAACTGAAGATCTATTCTTTGTTGAAAGGGCCTCCCTACAGCAAGAGGGTACTTCTGAGGCTCCTGTCAGACCTACTCCTCAGCCCTCTGTGCCTATCCCATCTCCCTCCAAGCCTACTCATATTCCATCTACTCCCTCATCTCGTGCCAAGCCAACCAAGGTCACTGAGTTGTATGACAGCCTGTCTACACTCATTCTTAGCATTAGAGATGAGCAAAATGCCAAGTTTGCTCATCTATAAGATCAGATACAGTAGTTGGCAAAGAATATGAAGGTGGTTGCTGATGCTTATGAAGAAATTCGAAGTGCAATCCCTACCACTTCAGCTCCACCTCAGCCAGGGTTCTCTGTGCCTGTCCATTCTCCCACTCCTGAGCCTCCAAGCCCTTTTGAGATTGCCTCCTCTGACCATGATGATGATGGTGCTGAGCCTGCTAGTGCAATGAGGACACCAAGTCCTGGTCCACCCTTGGACTATGGCTTGGAAGAGGAAGGTCTTCAGGAAACAAGCCCTCATGAGCCTACTGAAGCAGATGCTCAGGATTCAATTCTTTCCATTCAAGAATCTGAGCAAGTAGAAAGATTGGTGGCAGCCATTTCCACCTCTTCTATGCATGAGGGTGCAAGCAATGAAGAGAGAAGCATTGTGCCTGTTGTTGATTATGAGACTATTGCTTACAATGCTCTCCTGCAAGTTCAAATGAGAAGGCTTGAAGAAATATTTCGTCTTGATAAAACAGCCCCTCCTTCTCTTGCTGCTTATAGGCTCTCAGAGGAACAGAGAGCTCAGTTAGCTCTTTCTAGGCAGGCAATGCAAGAGCTGCTGGAAATCTCTGATGAGGAACCAAGCACTGAGCCCCCAGCTGAACCTGAAATCCCTTTTGCTCCTGTGCCACTTTGAGCTATTCCAGTTTCTTATATTCCTCCTGCAGTTGATTTCGTTGGCCTTCCTGATGATTCAAAAAGGGGGAGAAGAAGAAGCAAACTGGAAAATCTGCTGCTGAGCCATCTGGGAAAACGTACAGCAAGAAGACCAAGCCAAAGAAGAAGTGATTGAAGTCTTGTTTAGTGTTTTAGGCTTGAGTCCTCTTGTAGTGCTGTTTAATGCTTTGTGTTTCGGTTGATTGTTTGCATTTTGTATTGTGAAGAACATTAATTGGTTTTTGTATAGCAACATTTGATTAAATGAATGAATTTCTTTGTTGCAATGTTTTGTACATATTACTCTTTGAATATCTTCACTTGATCTACTGTATATGATATCTTTTATAATGCATATGTTGAGGGGGAGCTTGCTAAAGCAAACCTAAGTACTAATCCAGTTTGTAAGTTGTTTTGTCATCATCAAAAAGGGGGAGAATGTTAAATCAAGAAGTTTTGATGATTCCAAACCAACATTGAAGAGCTTGGATTGAAGATATCAAAGGAGCTCAAAGTGTCTCAAGTGAAGAAAATCTAAGTAATCATTGCTAGGATTGTTGTAGGATCTTTTGTCATGGGTAAAAGACTTTGATTTGGTGGAAAAACATTTTAAAACCTTGATTTTATGTTAGATTATGAAATATTTGAAAAATACCCACCAACAAACAAAGTTTGAAGATATTGCATTAAACTGTCATGTTGGAAATTCGAACTTTGGCTTTGGAAATTTGAATTTCGAGTTAAAACTGAATATGTCTGAAGAGATGTTTCTCTGACAGATGAATTTTGATTCTCCAAAATTTGAATTTTCATATGTGTCTGAAAGAAGCTGTTAAGCAACAGACGAACTTTGAGTTTTAAACATTCGAATTTTGGATAAAATACAACTTATGAAAACTGAAGAAATTCGTCTGAAACAATGTTAAAGTTCATCTGAAATCAAGATTATTCTGAGTTTCAAAATTGCTCACTGACAGACGAACTTTGAATATGGACATTCGAATTTCAGAAGCTAAGGTTGTAAGTCTGTTGTAATAACATGTTGACATACGAATGACAGTGTTTGTAAATTCGAATGTCAAAGTAAGTCTGAAAAGAGGTCTCTCTGACAGACGAATTTCACTCTTTGAAAATTCGGATTTCAATGTAAATGAACAACTGTGCTTTCTGAGCCTGCTGAGAACATACGAATTTTGGGACTCCAAAATTCGAATTTCGAGGGCACTGTAGAAAATTGAAAACATTGTTCACACTTAACAGAAAAACTTTCTTCTTGAAAATTCGTATGTCACAACATGGAAACATTTTCTAAGTTTCAAAATTCGAATTTCACTTCATGAACAGACGAACTTCAGTATGTCAACGTTGGAAGCCTTAACCTTCGGTTCCTTCAAAATTCATCTGTTGACCAACTAAAATTTGAATTTCAGTATGTCAGAAGCATTAAATGCGGTTGGTTAACGGATAGTTTTTCAGAGTAACCGTTGGATAACTTCCCCAACGGATAGATTTTGTCTCTAATGGACATTTGAGACCTAAATCTATAAATATAACATCATTTGAAGTTGTGGAAAACGAATCAAACTTATATATACTGAAACTCTGCCAAATCTTCTTCTCAAAAAGCTTTTACCCTCTCAACTTCAATATTTGTACTTTAATCTTCATATTTACTCTATTCAAGAGAGTTATATCTTTGTAAACAATCTAATCTTCATCTGGAAGATATATTTACTTGTGAGGGGATATCACAAGGGGATTGGGAAGCACATTGTGGAAGTGCTTAAAGAGATTGAGAAAGCTCTAGAAAACAAAGCACAAGTTGTGTACTGTGGCATTTGCAAGAAGCCTATTGAATTCTTGTAGTGTAGTGAAAAATTTCAAGAGGTGTCTTAGGGACTGGAGGTAGGTCAAGTGGATAGACCGAACCAGGATAAATTTCTGAGTGTTCTTCTCCTTATCATTACTTTTTCAGTTTGCTCTGCTTATACGCTGTTTTCATTATACCTTGCTTTCTTCACCTATTTCACTTTGTACAGAAAATTTTTAATCTTCCCAATTCACCCCCCCTCTTGGGAAGTCAGCTTCACTGACATATGTCTCATGCTATGAAATCAATGGCTTGAGCCATTGTCTAATGTTGTCTAGGGACTTGAGGAAGCCTAAGGAGGCTATTGGAAGCATTATATTCAAGAGGAAGAGCCAAATGAATGCTTTAAGGTAGTTAAGTTTCATATTCTTACTTTATGTTCTTTCATTGTCTTTCTATGATTAAATTGTGTTGTCATATTTCAATTGTGATTTCTTTAATTGGTCTTGGCTATAAAATGAGGGGTTTTATTCCCCGGGATGTCCATTTTCTAAGCCATTATGCTGCCGAATTTTTTATGACCAATGTGACAATTTATTATTTAAATATGATTGATGTGATTAAACGTGATCAAATGTGAATTATTTGACATGATTTACATAATTGCATAAAATGTAACTTGCTACTGAGATTGCCCCCAATCTCATCCCCTCAAGTATCCCAAATGATAGGTACAAATAATGTCAAGGAGATCAAGGAGCCAAAGAGAATGAAAGAGAGAATGATGCTTGATGATAATTTCAAGCTATAATTTCATATTTTGAAATAATGTATAAAAATTATGTATATGCATATGGATCTGTATCCTTGTACTATTATGTTCTTATGAGCATTATAAGATGATTGGCATGGATTTGAAATATGGACTGATCATGTGAACATATTATAAGGTCTATTTTCCATGATTACCTTACAAATAGCTCATTTTGTAGCAATGAAAGTAAAGTCAACACTGTTTCACTAAAACAGGGCAAGTAAGTCAAGTGTTATATTTTATCTGAAACTAGAGAGAATAAGCTTTCCAATAACCTAAAGAACACTTAATTTGGATATGTGCACAATTTATAGTATATTTTTGAAGTTAAGGGTTAAAAGTGGACAGTAAAGTAAAAGTTGCGAATTCACTGTAAGTATCACTTAATTTGAAAGAAAATATAAAATTGTACAGAGCTCCAAAAATTTATTGGTTTACATGTTTGAAATGATCTGTGCTTTAAATTCAATATGCCACTAGTTTGAATTCAATTGGAGCTATACAATGAGAGATATACAAGTTTTCCCAATACTGTTTCAGTAAAAGTGATGTTCTAACTCTTAGTAATTTAAGTTGAAATCATGGTCTACACAAGTTAAATAAATATATAAGAAAAATAAAATGGTAAGTAGACGTACATAGCTTTCCAATGGCATCTGTAATGCATGATTTGTCTCAATATAAAGTTAGATATGAATTTTTAAATTTATGGCCAAAATCCTAGAAAAGAAAAAATGACCATTTAAATAGTGGAAGTTTAAGTATTAAACTGTGCAAATTGTTCAGATTAAAGGAAATTTTCATATTTTTATCTTGTATATCATATTTCTACCTTCATTTAGAGACTTGAATCACATTGATACGATTTTTCTGGATTAAGTTATGATTTTTCAAATTTCGTCCAAAAAAATTGAGAACAAAATGAATAGCACCACATTTTTTTTTAATTTTGGTTCTATTAATGGTTCAAGCTCTTAATATGAGCTAATTGGACATTATACATACTATAATATATGAAAAAATATAAATAAAAGTAAGGTGTTACAATATGGTTTCACATCTAACTTGTCTGCAATTTCTATGCTCCCTTCACTTTCAACGTTACGTGATGACTCCCAATATTTCTTGTTATTTGACATGAGTTTGGATACAATTGGGAGTCATCATTATGGTTTTAATGCATGCATATTATGTGCTAATTTGATTAATTTTATGAAATGGGATGTTGGGAGAACAATTATGTTAATTTCATAGGTGATTTGGTGTTAATTAGAATGCATATTATGTGTTTATTATTTTTTATTCACTCAAAACAAAAATCCCAGATGATTCAGTTAATTAAAAAACACGTAAAAATTGAATCAAAGTTAAGTAAAAAAATGACTAAAACTAGGGGTGTCCATTAGGCCCGGTGGCCCGGTAGGCCCGGTATGTCTTGATGATTTCGGGCCGGGCCGGGCCGGGCCAGAGAGATGAGAAAAAGGGCCGAGGAGTAAAAATCGGGCCAGATGAACTCGGTCCGGGCCGGGACTCGGGCAGCATGCATGCCCGTTCTGGCCCGGCCCGGGTATATTAATTTTTTTTTTTATAATTCCTAAAAATCCCTATTCCCTAAAGGGCCTAAACGCATAGTCGCATATCACAATGCTTGACTTGTGCTTCAACAAGAAAACTTTACTCACCCTCTGACTTCAATCTTCATTTCGAATTCGATCACTTCACGCTCTCAGCTCTCAGCTCTCTCGCGATTTCACACTTTCACTCTTCTGAACCCTAGTCCAGACTCACCACCACGCATCGCCCACCGTGGAGTCGTTCCTCCTCCAAATCGCCGTCGTCGTTTCACCCCCACCACAAACCGAGCTTCGTCGTCCTCTCTTCTGCTTCAATTTCAGTCCGTGAAGATCATCCAGACTCACCACCACGCATCGCCCACCGTGGAGTCGTTCCTCCTCCAAATCGCCGTCGTCGTTTCACCCCCACCACAAACCGAGCTTCGTCGTCCTCTCTTCTGCTTCAATTTCAGTCCGTGAAGATCGTCGTGGACTCGTGGTTTGTTCGTCCTCTCCTCTGCTTCAACTAACCGAGGTTTGTTCGTGCCTTTGTGGTTTTTCTCTTCCAGTCCGTGAAGCTCTTCGTTGTCTCTGTAAGTGGTGGTTCTTCTTTATGCTTTATTCAGAATCTCAGATCTTGTTTGAACCGTAGTCACCACCACGCATCGCCTTGTGGTGGACGTTCCTCCTCGGTGCTTTGTTCTCTTTCATTTTATTCATTGTGCAGTGTTCAATGATTATTCCAGGCATTACTAACTAAAACACTAACTAATCATTTTGTTTAACATACATAGAAAGTTCTGAATTTGAACTTGTCTTCCCAAAGAGCACAATTAAATTGCTTTTCATTTTTCAGTTACCATCAAATAAGTTTGTGGAGACTGGTGGTTGTGGACTTGTCATGCGTTTGAAGATGGAAATTTCTTTGTGGAAGGGAAGGGAAGACAATCGAATTGATGAGGGGAGGAGGGGGTCTATTCACATTTCAAAACAGCCATAGTGGAATGAAATTAGGATGCTTCCTCTCTCTCTCTCAACGCCATTTGCACGTCCCAACCGACTCTTCTTTCGGTTGAGCTTTGTTCATTCACTCTTATTGGCTCATACATCCTCAAAAACCATACCATATCTTTCATCTCACTAACATTCAACTTTAAAAAGACTTGCCTACCTATGCGCCACCCCCCCACTCTTCCTTCCAAATCACTCTTGTTTTAGTCTCTCTCCATTCCCAAATTATACGTCCTCACCTATATAACCTGCGAGCTACTTTATTCTATACACACACACACATATATATATATACCTCTCACTGTCAGTGATTTATTCTCTTTCACATGGACAGGAAAATGGCTGACAACATGAACACCCCCAAAGAAAAGGTTCAAGGTACTGAAGGAGAGGCTGAAACTCAAACTACTCAAACTACTGCAGCATCATCCCCCACCCCTGCCACAAATGTCACAAATATTGAGGTTGCATGTGGAAAAAGGAAATCTACTGTGTGGGATCACTTTGAAAAACTACCACTAGAACAAACTCAGGGTGTTCGAAGGGCGAAATGCAATTATTGCCAAAAGACATTTGCAAGTGACCCTAACACACATGGAACAAATGCACTTAGGCGACATTTGGGTAGGTGCCCCAAGAATCCAAACAAAGCTAATAAGAAGACTCAATCTTTGTTCTCATCCTCTGGATTAGGGTCTAGTAAAACATTGACTCATCATGTGTTCAATCAAGATCAATGCAGAAAGGCTGTTGCAAAATTTTTGATACTAGATGAGATGCCCTTTCGAACTGTGGAAGGGGAGGGCTTTAAATTACTCTTGAAAGAGCTTGAACCTCGTTTTGAAATTCCCTCAAGAACAACTGTCACTAGGGATTGCTTCAAGTTGTATCTGGAAGAAGCAACAAACTTAAAACGGTATTTCAAAAAATCAAAGGTACGTGTTTCCCTTACCACTGATACTTGGACTTCAATTCAAAATGCCAACTATATGTGCCTCACTGCTCACTGGATAGATAAGGATTGGACATTACAAAAAAGAATTTTAAATTTTTGTGTGGTTGAAAACCATAAGGGAGACACCGTTGATAAGGAGATTGAGAAATGCTTATTGTATTGGGGTATTGAAAAAGTCTTTGCTATAACAGTTGATAATGCTTCTTCCAATGACACCGCTGTGGCATTCTTGAAAAAGCGTCTAAGAAGTTGGAATGGTCTAGTTTGTGATGGAGAATACTTGCATTTGCGATGTTGTGCTCATATTTTGAATTTGGTTGTTTCTGATGGCTTAAAGGATCTTAATAAGTCTATTGAAGCCGTTCGAAATGCAATAAAATATGTAAGATCTTCTCCAGCTAGATTTCGTAGATTCAAGGATCTTATTGATAAAGAGAAAATTGATTCAAAGAGTTTATTGAGCATGGACTGTCCAACAAGATGGAATTCAACATATTTAATGTTAGAGAATGCCATTAAGTTTAGCAAAGTCTTTGAGAGGATGGAAGAAGAAGACAATGATTACAAAGACTACTTTCTTGAGAAACAACTAACTGGTCCTCCTCAATCATATGATTGGAGTGATGCTAAAGAATTTGTAGTCTTCTTGAAGGTATTTTACAACATGACCCTGCAATTTTCTGGATCACTTTATGTGACCTCAAATGCATGTTTTCAGCAAATAAATTCTATTCATACAATGCTGAATGAAAGTGCAAGTAGTTATAATTCTATGCTGAGTGATATGGCTAAAAAAATGCAAAGCAAGTATAATAAGTATTGGGGGAAGCTAGAAAACATTAATCCTTTGTTGGTGATAGCAATCATACTTGACCCAAGATATAAATTGACATATGTCAAACTTGCTTTTGAAGATATGTTTTCTGATGCTGCACAGCGTGAATCCATGACAAAAAAAGTGGTAGATGTTTTGTATCGTTTATATGATCATTATTTAAATGGGGCCATGGAAACATCTTAAGCATATGCAGCCGCTGAAAGTGAAAAGAGTAGGGGGAGTCAAATCCTAGACACCAGCAGCAGCCATGAAAACATGCCTTTCTTCAATCAAACAATGAAAAGGTTCATGGCCTTAAGAGAGAATGAGCATCAGTTGGAGAAAAATTCAGAGGCGGAGAAGTATCTTCAAGCTGAGTTAGCTGACATGTGTGATCCAAAATTTGATATTTTAACATGGTGGCAAGTGAATGCTTCTAAATATAAAGTCCTATCTCTACTTGCACGTGATTTATTGGCTATGCCTGTGTCTACTGTGTCTTCAGAATCTGCTTTTAGTACTGGGGGTCGTGTACTTGATACTTTCAGGAGTTCATTATCTTCAAAGATGGCTGAGGCACTTATTTGTGCACAAAATTGGATATCTCCACTCTCTACTAAATTGAAAGATCTTGACATTGATAATTATGATGAGACTGAGCGTGCAACAATTGGTAATCTTAGAAATTTTTTTAGTATGTTGTATTAAAGATTTTTGTTCTAAAATTGATCTACTTAGTACTTACTAATTATTTTGCTTGCTTTGCAGAAGAATCAGCAGCTGCGTCAACTGTGACAGCTGAAGATGAGGAGGAAGATGATGATGATGAACCAATGAATATTGATTAGGAATGAATTATGAAATGCTTGTTATTGCGTTGTGTTTTCTTAGTGTGCTTTGCTTTTCTTGTGTTGTAATGATCTTTGGTAGTGTACTGGACCTATTGGTGTATGGCAACCGGCAAGAAGCCAAATACTGAAATCTATGTTATTTATGTTTGGCTTTTTAATTAAAAATTTGCATTTGGGGACATACTATTTGTTGCCCTTGTTGCTTGTTGGAACAAATACAATTCTAACATTCATTCTTGTATTTTTTTTGAAAACTATAGGTTAAATAATATGAAGCAGGTATGGACGTATGGTGCAAATAGAATGCAATAGTGCATCACAAAAAATTGAAAGTAAGCCTTGGCAATATAATTCTAATTTATTTTGCTGTTTGCATTAGTTTTTCTCTAAAATTGAATGTAATATATTATTTTTGCTTTGTTTTCAGGTTGAATTTATTTTGACATGAATGTTCCTTCATAGGGAAAGAGGAGAAAACACCCTGAAGAAGTACAGCATCATGTTTCGGTCTTGCTTTTTGTTGGGTTAGCTTGTGGCTTTGTGATGCTTTTGTTTACAAGGTTGTTTGGTGCAGCAACACTCACTGGTATTGAAAATTGTGCTTACTTTTATGTATATGGAATGCTGAGGGCTTTCTTAGCTTGGTTATTTTGTACTCTTCATACTTTGGAATTTGGATGACTATATTTTGCTTATGCAGAAGAGGTTGCAGAGCCAATGCAATGACTGATGAATTGTTCATATTAATTTGGTTAAGCTGTTCAAACTGTTGAGAGTTTCTCTGAATATTTACTTGGAATCTCTTGGCTAAAAATTTTCTCACACTGAAAATTCTGTGAAACTAATACTATACTAATATCCATGATAACTGAAAATATGAATTTTCTATTCTCTGTCTTCTTATACAATTAATTTGGTTGAACTGTTCAATTTTTGTTCCTTGTGTATTTTAGCCACACATATGACCTTTTCTCTTTTTGGTTTTTCGTGCAATTTTCTTCAAGCTGTCTTTAAGTTTCTCCTTACCCTGAACAGAGCTTAATGTAATAGATGAGATCTTTGCTTGAGTAATCAAGTAAAACATCTGCTTCTCAATTTAATCCACTGTTATGATAATACTGTTCTTTATGTCAATCTTGGCATGAAAGATTCCTGGGGACCCTTGAAGGCTTTGGCTGAAGCTAGTGTTATAAATGGAGTTGGTGATGTAGTTTTGTGTATCTATTTAGGCTATGGTATTACTGGGGCTGCATGGGCTACAATGGCATCACAAGTATGCTGAACATTCTGGTGTATATTATAATACATTAACTGCCATTTATTACACCATTGTTCTGTATTTTCTCAAATTATTACTCCTTTTCCTCTTGCCTTGTTTCTAGGTGGTCGCTGCATACATGATGATGCAGACTCTAAACAAAAAGGGATACAATGCATTTGCCTTCTCTATTCTTTCAGCACAAGAGATTTGGACAATACTTGGGCTTGCAGCTCCTGTATTTGTGACAATGATGTCAAAGGTTGAATACTTAAATGATATATATTTTGTAAATATTTTCAGTTGTGTTTTTTTAAGATTAATTTGTTAGAATCATTATGGCTATTGTTTTCGAGTTAATATAGAATTATAGATAATAAAATGGTGTTTTGAAATATTTATTAAAAAAAATAATAATAATAACTAATTTATTTGTACAGTACCGGGCCATGTACTGGCCCGGTTCTGTCCCGGCCCGGCCCCCCGGGCCCGGGCCTTCTACCGGGCCGGGCCGGGATACGGGCCTCAAACTGAGGCCCGGTCCTTCTTCGGGTAGAACACCGGGCTGGGATGCGGCCCGGCCCGGCCCGGCCCGTGCACAGCCCTAATCCTTGAACTCAAAAAAGAAATAAAAAAGAAAAAAAAAAAGAATAGGCCCCATACATTTACTAGCTTTTGATATTATCCAAACTTATTTTTGGTGGAAAATGGGGCTAAAAGCCCGAATACGAAACAGCAAAATAGACAACTCACAATGCATTTGCATAGGAACCAACATGACAGTTGCACTGTACACTGCCTATTTTTTTAAAAATTTTATATTGATGATATACTGATTTTTCTAATTTTCATGGGCCTCAAAATAATCATAAAAGCACAATCTGGGCCCATTTGTGAGTCACGGGTGCCAAGCCCAAGGTAAAATGAGGAGTTCAGTGGGCCAAACCGAAGAACAGAAAACGGCCAGTGATAGGGGTGAGGGATCCACTTGTGTATCTCCTAGCCACAAGAGATTTCGCTATTGATTTATGAGATTTGTGTCGTATTATTATGCTGATTATGACATTGGAAAATTGTGTCGTTTATTGGTTTGAATTGATCTTATGATTTAGAGTGTCCAGTGTTTAAGGGAAGTGTTGTTAGTATGGTTTGTATTCTGGCAGAAAGTTGCAAGAAATTCACATAAAGAAGATTGGAAATATCTAATCTACCCTCGTTCAATGTAGAAAAGAATCAGTAGGCTTTGAGCCTTCTTAGTACTGAAAAAAAACAATTTGTTGGTTTGACTTAAACTTCAATGTTAAAAAGGAAATGAGCAGGCCCATATCATGGAGACATATAAAGGCCTTCGTGGGCCTGAATAGCAACACCGTGAGTTCAATACTGACTCCTTTCAAAGGTCCAATTAATTATCAATGGGGTTGGGTCTGGTAGAAGGGACTAGTCTCTTATAACATAATGATCCAAGGTTTGAATTCCTACTGAGAGATGTCCACATTTAGTGTCTGACAGTGCCTCAAACGGAATTACCTTAAATAGAAAAATACCTATGATTTCTACCAAAAAAAGAAAGGTCCAACTAATTTCCCATCAACTTCAAATGTAATTGGATTTAACGGTTTTTTGTTTGTATCTTTGATATTTTAAATCCAATACTCAAATTTAAAATTTTGAACATGATTGATCAAAAACTTACATATTTGGATATAGGCATTTTATATTTTTTTTATATTTTAACTGCAATCCAATAAATACTTTTTTCAATTACAATTCTTAAGAAACCTAAATACTTTTTTAACTCATACAAAAAAGCTTCTATGAGGTCGCTTATGAGTTGTGACCACAAATGTTTCTAAAAGAAAGTATGAAGTAGCATCCCTGATACTGTTATTAAATAATCGGAAAGTCAATGTATGGAAAAATATAGGACAATAACTTAGACAACAAGGAAAAAGAAAAGGAGAATATATATATATATATAAATATACACACCATAAATTCTCGATCTATTTATATATCTACGTCAACTATATATATAGGAACATTTTGTGGTGTATGCGCAATGCAACTACGTTGAGGATCCTTGGAATCTGAATGTTCGTTTATACGTAGTAAAGTAAAAGATCGAGAAACTCTAGAAATCTTTAAGGGAAACATTGAAGATCCTTGGAATAAGCTTCTCTCTTCTTGGTCTACTGAAGAAGATTGTTTCCTCGATTACATTCAACCATCACTAGGATTTGTCAACTTTTTCTTCCCTTGAGGGACTTGATATTTCAAACAAAGATTTTAACACTAAGCTTAAGGTACCTAAATGGCTATTTAACCTCAGCTCGTGTAGACCTTTGCTTCAATAATCTTAAAGGCCAAGTACTTGAAGGAGTGTCAAATTTTCATCATTTAAAAGTCATACTCTTACAGTTCAATTATTTCACTGGATCAATATACCTATATGGGTGGGACAATGCAAACAATTAGAGCATTTTGCTCTTACATCCAACTCATTTTCTGTTCCCATTCCTGAAACATTATTGCAATAATATATCCGTAAATGTTTAGACTTTAAATTATGTTTCTAATTAAGGAATTGTTATCAAGTTAATTTTTTACGTTAAATATAAATGAAATATGGTTCAATTATTTGCGTACTTAAACATTTTTTTCCATACTATGTTATTTACTTGCTCACTAAATCACTATAGATATTTATCTTACCTCTTTTTTTGTTGATATTTATATAAATAAATGCCAATTTTTCTTTTTTTTTTTATTTAAATTGCAAATCATCTTCTCTAAGTCATTTTCCAACTCATAGTCTTACGTTCGCCATAATGAAGGGCATTCACTGTCAATCTGCTTTAGGGTGGCATCCTTCTGGTACATGATGTCAGAGACCACAGCTGTCATGTGAGGTTCGGAAATATTGATGGGGACTGCTTTGCTGAAATTTTTGTCCAGCTGGTGATTGAGAAGAGATGAGATCCAAAGACATGAGTTTCCGATTACTGGGAAAAAGCCCCACGGTTAGCTCCTTTTAATTAATTAATTAGCTCTTTTTGACATCTAAATATCTTGTTGCCAAATTGTAACACCCTACCCTACCCTACCATATTAATCCACAACAGGCCAAGTTTTTGTTTTCTTCCTAGCTTCTCTTTTAGTCTGAAATGTTTTTTAAAAATTAAAAAAAATGAATATTGTCTGAAAAAAACTTAATCGGTTGAACATAAGTGTTATTTTAGGAAAGCATGTACTAAGAATTGAAAACATAAATGTTAGTACCATTTTAATGTTATTTTAGGAAAACATTTACGTTATTTTAGGAAAGCACGTACAAAGAATTGAAAACACCCAAATTATTTTTTTAATGCGGACCCCACTTATAACGTGCCTCTATCCCTTCCAGACAAGCCTCTGTCTACTATTTTATGAAAGCACGTTCTATGGATAACATAAATGTTATTTTAGGAAAGCACGCACTTACACCTCTTTTTTTAATGCGGGGCCCACTTATAACGTGCTTCTGTCCGTGCTAGATAATCCCCTTTCTACTGTAAGGAGTCCAAATCACATGTAACTGCCTATCATGTTTTTAACTTTTAGTCTATTTTAGGAAAAATGACGGGTGAGGACCTCAACCATAAACACTGATAAATTAGATCCTTCAATTTAACTAATTTTAAAGAAATATTTAAGTTTTAAATTGAGATAAAAATAAAATATTTTTTCAAGTAGTGAAATTTAAATTCTCAAATATTTTCAACTATATTTTTAATTGAGTGTAATTAAATTGTTAAGTAATAAAACTTAAATTTCCAAATGTTTCCAATTATATTTATAAATTAGTATATCTCCATTCTAAATGGTAAAAAATAAATTCTCAAATCTTGATATTTTATTTTTATCCCAATTTAGGACTTGGGCACTTATTGATGATTAGTTAAATTTGGAGACCTTATTTATCATTATTTGTGGTTGGGGTCATGTCTTTTTCCCTTAATTTTATCTCACATTTAAACTTCAAGTTTATATTTTCTCTCACCTCATTAAAGGCTGTTTTTTTTTTTTTAACTTTTTTTTAGTTTTCTTTCTGGCTTCTCTTTTATTCTACAATGTTTTTTAAAAAATAAAAAGTTAATATTGCTTAAAAAAATTGGGAAAAAGATAATTCATGACCCTATATGAAAATATTCTCCAATCAAGACCCAATTTAAAAATTCCTAAGTCATGTATACTAAACTTTCAACTGGTATTATTTATTTGAAAATATTTTCATAGACAAGTCCTAAATCATCTTTCTCCCAAAAAACTTAGTTAGTTGAACATTAATGTCATATTTGGATAAGAGGAGAAGATGGGAGGAAAGAAAATAGAGGGGAGAGAAAATGAAAATGAGAGAAAAGTAGAGATAAAATATTTTTTCCCTTATATTTGGATAATGGGAAAAAATAGAAGGGAGAGAAAATTTATTTATTTCATAAGGACTTTAATACTCCTATTACTAATATAATTAATGTATGTTTTATGAATAGAAATAACTTAAATAAATGACATTTCCGCATAACTTATTTTATTCAATAAGGTAGGGTGGTGATCGATGACCAATAATTGGTGACGGCGGTCGATGACCAAGGAATAATGGTGACGGCTAGTGATCGGCAACAACTACTGGTGATTGGCAACTGACAACAATAGCTGGTGACTAGAGGTGGCAGCAGCTAGCAAACAAAGTCAACAATGGTCGGTGACACACAACTGAAGGTGATAGCTGGTGATCATGTCGCCAATGATTGGCAAATAGAGGTGATAATGGCTAGTGATCGAACTAGTGGCATGTCACTAGCGACCAGGAACTAGACAAGTGGTCAATCACCTGTGACTTGCAATTGGTGGTCGATCACTAGCAATGGTGCGGGGTGACCAACGACTTGTGGCAATAGTTGATGACGGGAGGTGGAGGCCGATCATAGACAAACGATGGCAACGATCAGTTGCTAGCAACTGGTGGTGGTTGGCGGACTGTGGAGGGTGGTAGCTAGCAGATGCCAATGGCAAGAGATTGTTACTGATGGTGATAAGTAACATTAATATATATAAAGCATTCTATAGGAATAATTTTGAAAAATAAGTTCTTTTTTCCCAAATCTCTCCACTTTTAAAGAAAAAATTTGGGAGGAAAAACATGTGGATTCTATATATTTTTTTAGTCACTTTTTCTTCTTCCCTATTTTTCTCTACTATCCAAATAAGAAAAAATATGTTTTCTTCAATATTTTCTTTCATATTTGTTTCCTTCTATTGTCCCTTCTATCTAAACCAGAGGTAATATTATTTTAGTAAAGCACGTACTAAGAGTTGAAAACACCTTAATTTCATTTTCTTAAACTTATTATTAGATATGTATTCAAAGATATTATAGCTGTGTATTTTAAAAAAATTTGTCACATTTCATTTGCTTTACGTTATTCAAAGATATTATGTTACAAAAAATTAACTAACCTAATTTTTATAAAAAAATTAACTAAATACAAAATTTTGTCAAGTGAATATTTTGATAAACAAATATTATAGTTCAATAAAAATATATATTGAAATTTGATTACAAAAATTTGCTAAATGAATTTATAAGATTAAATTTTTTTGAATATGGTTGGTTAAGAAGCACCATTGTGCAATGCTAAATAAAGTTCATGTGATGAAAAATATATTCACCAAAAATATGATGAAAAATATATAAAACAAGGGGAAATTGAAATTTCATGGTAGTCAGGGGAAATATTTATGCTTTCATGATCTAAAAAAATTTTAATTGAAACTTGAAAATGTCCAATAAAAATGTAAAAAATTTGAAAATTTTGAATTTAGATGAAATTTTTTTAATTTTTATCGAAAATTTTTATGTCTCTATTGTAATTTTTTAGGTCCAAACTAGAATTTTTCAGACCATGCATAAATATTTCACCGTGAAATTGCATTTTTTCCAAAAAAAAAATAATGGTGATTCTTCATATTATTACATTTAATATGATGATACAAATAAAAGAAAAGAAAAGAATGGCCAAAATTGTATCACATCAGCACACGCACGCTGTGCTCCACGCACCGAAACGGCTCTCGTATGGACCACCCCAACATAACTTGGTTAATTGACGTGTTATACATCAGCTTGGAGTCATATACAGATATTATTCTCATTTTATAAAAAAATGCATACATAAAAATAAAAAATAAAAATATTTGGCTTTACTTTTTTTTCCCAGTTCTTAGTTCTTAGATGCATCCAACAATTTCCATTCATTTGAAGGAGAGGATCTGGATGGGAGCAAACCCATTTATAACAAAAGCTTGGTCTGAACATAAGAACTTGTTGTTTGAAAAGAGCAAAGAAAATCACTACTTGAATTCAAGATACCATAAAAGCTTTCTTCTTCATATTCTCCCTGTACCTACATGCATGGCATTATTTTCCCACGCCTAGAATGCTTTAGCATGAAGGTGATACACACACACACACACACACACACACACACACACATAATTGAGATGATAAAATAAATCAAGGACCGCTATTCCAAGTTTCAACCAACTTGTTCAACGCTATTGTGGATGAACCAGATGTTCCTCTTGCAGATTCAGCCAAGTCTCTCACCTTCAAGCTTCTTTCCCTCATCTCTCTCCCTTTTTCCAATTCCATCAGTTCTCTCACTTTCTTCTCCAGTTCATCTCCATTCACAAACCCATCTCCCTCTCTGTGTTCCAACCCTATCGCAATCTTCACGTGCTCCACAAGTAAATTCCTGTTCAGGTGCTGCTCCGCGAACAGTGGCCACGCAATCATCGGCACTCCGGCCACCACCGCCTCCAGAGCCGAGTTCCACCCGCAGTGAGTCACAAACCCACCCACCGACTCCTTCCTCAGCACCTCCACCTGTGGGGCCCACGACCTCACCACCATCCCCCGATCTTTGGTTCTCTCCAAGAACCCACTTGGCAGTAGCGAATCCAGATCGAACTCTCCAGATATGTCCTCCGTCTGCTTTGTTCTCTCATCAGTGGGAGGCCTCTTAACGACCCACAAGAACCTCTGCTCACTTCTTTCCAGTCCGTGAGCGATCTCCTTCAGTTGTGCCACCGACAAGGAACCACGGCTTCCAAAACACAAGAAAACCACTCTTCCGCTCGGCTGCTTGTCAAGCCAAGACAAACAATTATGGCTTCTTCCACCATCTGTTGCTTCTTCTTCTTCTTCTCTTCGATCATTCGGCCCTGCGATCAGAGGGCCGATGTAGTAAACAGCTGGTGCATGTTTAGGATCCGGAAAGCACGCACCTTCGGCTATAGCCTTAACGGCTATGGGCTCGAGCTCTTGAAACGTATTAACAAGGATGCCACATGATTTAGGAAGATGCGAACAGGCATGTAAGAATTCCCAGTACCCTGGATTGTCTCTATCATTCAATGGTTCTATCATGTGGAATGCCTTGAGTGGAGGAGTACCTGGGAAGTGAAGATCGATGGAGACGTCCTTAAAGTTTTCACTGGTTTGCTCGTGAATCTTGGGAAAATAAGAGAAAGCCGAAAGAACTGCGGCTCCGGAGGGTAAGAAGTAGTAAACAGGGATCCCAAGAGAAGAACCTATGGTCATTGCGGATGTGCACAACAGATCTATGACCAAAGCTCGAACCCTGGAGGTTTGTGATATATTCTTGAGCGCTGAAGCAACATTGGGTGCATTGAGCTGAACGAACTCAAAGCAGGTGGCGACGAAGCCACGAGGCGAGGTGGCAGGACCGACGGCTAGAGAAGGGAAGCGGCGGAGACAGATGGAGGGGAAGGATTGAGAGATGCGGTGGATGTAGGAGTCGAGAGAGGGATTGTCAAGAAAGCCAGTGGTGAGGAGGATGGTGATGGAGAAAGTGTGGGAATGGTGAAGAAGGAGTAGTTTGCCGAGCTCAACCATGGAGACTATGTGGCCTATGCCTGGAGCAGGATAGAGAACAATGGTCTGCTCCATTTTTTTGGGAGGTAGAGATCAACGATTTGGCAACTGAGTAGGAGCGTCCTAAGTGAGTGCAATTAAAGTTGTGCTTATATGGGTGGATAACTAATAGTCTCGTTTGATTTGATTGGTAGGAAACTTTACTGTTTACTTGGTCATGGCAATCCCAATTCTTCCAAACTTTACGTTTTATAGCTTTTTTTTTAATAGATATAATTACAGCCACTACTACAAAATTGGAAATTGTTGGCGCATTTATATAGGCAGTTATTTTAAAAAACGCAAAGAAATATAAGAAGGGAGATTTTTGTAGGCGGTTGTTTAAATAACCGCCTACAAATTTGTTAATAATTTAAAAATAAAAAAAATAAATAATATCGGGATAAGAAACGAAGGCGGTTATTTAAAACAACCGCCTACGTATTTTTTAAAAAATAATATTAAAATACGTAGGCGGTTGTTTTAAATAACCGCCTTCGTATATTATAAATATAATTATTTTTAATTTTTATTTTAAATAAGACGTTGGCGGTTGTTAAATAACCGCCTTCGTTTTATTTAATATTAAAAAAATACATATAAAAACCTAGGCGGTTATTTTAAATAACCGCCTTCGTATATTTTAAATATAATTATTTTTAATTTTTATTATAAATAAAACGTTGGCGGTTGTTAAATAACCGCCTTCGTTTTATTTAATATTAAAAAATGCATATATAAACCAAGGCGATTATTTTGAATAACCGCCTAGGTTAATTTTAAAAATACAAACGAAGGCGGTTATTTTAAATAACCGCCTTCGTTTTCCTTGCCCTAAATACGCAGCCGCGTTCTGATATCTCAGAAACAATCTTTTGGCCGCGAACTTTAGAAACAAATTTTCCCTCCTCTCGTTTTCGCCTTCCTTCCTCTCGCCATCGCTTGCAATCTTGTCTTCACTCCTTAAGTGTATCTTATTTATTCACTCAGTTCACTCCTGCAACTTGAACGTAGTGAATGAGCGAAACGAAAGAAGGATTTTTCTCACTTGTCGTCACTCCACAAGTCTCTGGCTGCCGTCCAATCACCACCTCCAGATGGTACGTCTTCCCACCGGTCTCCACCTTTGGCATCTCTGTAGCTCACACTTCATCCATCCAGTCTCTATTCACCTCTGCGACATCTCTGCCGGAAAGCAGTAAGCTTCGTTCCTCCCCAATCCAGTGTTGTCTCACTTCTGAAGCAAACATTCCTTCTTCAATTAGATTCAAAGACGCCTAGATTTGGCTCTTGTACCCACACTAGAGGCAGGTATAGTTAATTACTTTGTTGTCTTATTGTTATTCAGATCTGATAAGTTCAGTAATAATGAAATTAACTGTATTCGCAATTTATTGAGTTATCTGGGTGAGAAGACATGAGAAGCTTTGGCAGAAGGACAATGAGCCTATGGTACTCAACGGGAGGGAACCATGAATGTGTATAGGTATGTTCTTCTTTATTTTCATACTTCATATATATATATATTTTAGTATATTATGCGTAGTAGCTTGATGATGTAGGACTTGAAATAATTTACTTATGGATATTTAAAATAGATGTAGGACTTGAAATATTGTCATGTAACTAATTGTGCACCTAGTTTTATCGAAGATTTTCTTACCTGCATAAGAATGTGTACACTAAGTTTGGAGTGGATTGGAGTTGTTTTGAGTTATATTTTTTTACCCAAAACTTTCTTAGTTTACTGAATATGTGAAAATGGGGAATTTTGAATTTTAAGTGGTTAAGCCAGGAATTAAGTTTTAGAAGCTTCTTTGGATACTAAATAATATGGTTACTAAGTTTGGTAAGGATGGGAGTTGATTTACTATATAAACATGTAGCTCTGAAAGGATTTTGGATTGATGCAGTTATTTTGCCATGTTATGAATCAGTGAGATTTCTTTTGGTGTTAGGATCTTCGTTGGGGCCTGTTCAATTGTGAAATTATGTTAAAACTATTAGGTAAATCACAAAGTTGGTTTTGGGTCTGTAATGGTGAATCGTGTATCATGGTGCAGAGCATCTGACTTCGTTTCAAGTGGTGGTTCCTAGTGCTCGGACATCTTGGCTTTGTAAGAGAGGTAACCTAGCTTGGTTATTTTATATTCTTTACTTCATAAAAAATTGTTATATTTTATACTTAACTATATACACATGGTATTGTTCAAAAATCCTTATATATGTACCTATTTGATATATTTATTATGCATAATAGGTTTTGTACATGTGACCATGGTGAACTCTGTTTGAATTTATAACTAGTGGTGTACATGTTAGATATACTGTAAACAAATCCAATTACTCCCACCATACCATAGTTACATGAAACTAGCCTATAGCTTAGTTTATTTATCAAACATGTTAGCTCTTTGCTTATAATGTGTTTATGACTTAGTATTGCTGTAAAATTTTGTGAATTATATAGCTTATGCTGTTTGGGAATGGCTGAAAAATGGTCGTACTTATAATTGGGAAGTCTAACTTTGTTGTGAGATGTTGTTGTAGAATTATTGCACCCTCAACTTGTACAGGAGGCTCTACCAAAATTGATACACATCTCAGAAGTATGGATCGGTCATGGATGTCTATGAATCGTTTGACTCAGGAGTATAGGGATGGAGTGAAGGAGTTCCTTAGCTTCGCAGTTGAGCATGCAGATGATCCTAATAACATTTTATGCCCTTGCTTAAAGTGTTGTTATGGGAAGCTAGTAAGTGCAGAGGACTTGGAAGATCATTTAGTGTGTCATGGAATTGATCGAGGTTACAGACGTTGGACAAAGCATGGTGAAACGAATGATGGGTATAGTAGCTCGGGTTATAGTGGATCTAATGATTTTGACACAACTACAGTTGAGGCTGACCGTCTTGAAGAGATGGCGAATGTGATTGAGAATGAGCTTCAAGATTGTCCTGAGATGTTTGACAGGTTGAAAAGTGATGCAGAAAAGCCATTATACTATGGTTGTACTAAATTCACAATATTGTCAGCTGTGTTAAAGTTGTACAACTTGAAAGCGGGTAATGGATGGAGTGATAAGAGCTTCACAGATTTGCTTGCACTTTTGAAGGATATGCTACCAGAGGGTAATGACCTTCCTTGCCGAACATATGAGGCTAAACGGATGCTATGCTCTATTGGGATGAGCTATGAGAGGATACATGCATGTCCTAATGATTGTGTGTTATTTCGAAAAGAACATGCATTATTAGACAGATGTCCTAAATGCAACGCCCCCCGATATAAAAAGAAAGAATCGAGTCCAACGAAGGTCGTATGGTATTTTCCTATCATACCTAGATTTAGACGCTTATACAAAAGTCCTGAAATTGCGAAGCACTTGACATGGCATGCGAATGAAAGAATTGAAGATGGAAAGTATCGACATCCTGCAGATTCTCCGCAATGGAAAAAAATTGATAGTCAATATGAAGAGTTCGGGGTAGAAGATAGAAACCTACGCCTTGCATTATCTACCGATGGAATGAACCCGCATAGTATGCAGAGTAGTACTCACAGTACGTGGCCTGTGATTTTGGTTATTTATAATCTACCACCTTGGCTATGTATGAAGCGGAAGTTTATGATGTTATCTATGTTAATCTCTGGACCCAAACAACCTGGAAATGATATAGATGTATATTTGGCTCCATTAATTGATGATTTGAAGCTACTGTGGGAGCGGGGTGTGGAGGTGTATGACGGATATAGGGAAGAGATATTCAAATTGAGAGCTATGTTGTTTGGTACAATTAACGATTTTCCTGCGTATGGTAATTTGTCAGGCTACAGTATCAAAGGAGAGTTCGGATGCCCTATATGTGAAGAAGGCACACATTCAATACGGTTGGAGCATGGTTCAAAATTTGTCTTCCTTGGACATCGTAGATTTTTGCCTGACGGACATCATTACAGGTGGTGGAGACAAGCGTTTAATGGGAATATAGAAGAAGGAAAAGGACCTTTGCCATTAAGTGGGGAGCAATTGTTTGACAAGGTAAAGGATTTGAATGACAACTTCGGGAAGCCTTTGGCGCGATTCCTTGGGACTAGTGGGTGGAAGAAAAGGTCAATTTTCTTTGAATTGGAATATTGGAAGTCTTTGTATGTGAGACACTTCCTTGATGTCATGCATATAGAAAAAAATGTATGTGACAGCATTATCGGTACATTACTTAATGTGTCAGGGAAGACTAAAGATGGCATTAAGGCAAGGCTGGACTTAGTTGCAATGGGAATAAGAGGAGAGTTGGCACCAGTGAAGGAGAAACGCCATACTTATCTACCTCCGGCGGCATATACACTATCTAGAAAAGAGAAAATTACTTTTTGTAAGTCTCTTGATGGGGTTAAAGTTCCAGAGGGGTACTCCTCAAACATTAGGAACCTTGTTTCTATGAAAGACTTAAAGTTAAAGGGGCTGAAGTCTCATGATTGCCATGTTTTGATGGAGAATTTTGTTCCGGTAGCTATTCGATCCATTTTACCTAAAAAAGTTCGACGGACAATCACTAAACTATGTTTCTTCTTTAAGTATATTTGTAGCAAAGTGATTGACCCTGTGAAGTTACCGGCATTGCAAAGAGACATTGTTGTCACTTTGTGTGAGCTTGAGATGTATTTCCTGCCTTCATTCTTTGATATGATGGTTCATCTAACGGTTCACCTAGTAAGGGAGACACAATTATGTGGTCCAGCTTATATGAGGTGGATGTACCCAATTGAGCGTTACATGAAGATATTAAAAGGTTATGTGAAAAACCGAAGTAGACCAGAGGGTTGTATTGTTGAAGGGTATATAGCCGAAGAAGCTGTTGAATTTTGCACCGAATACTTATCAAATGTTGATAACATTGGCCTTCCTAAGTATCGTCACATGGGGAGAACATCTGGGGAAGGGATTATGGGAAAGGAAATTGTTAGCATATCCAGGACCCAGTGGGAGCAAGCTCACTTGTATGTTTTGCACAATTCTGATGAGGTTCTTCCATATGTGGAAATGCACAAGCAGAAACTTAGAAGCTTAAACCCCAATAAGAATGAGAGTTGGATATCGAAAGAACACAATCGATTTTTTATAGATTGGTTGAGAGGTCATATTAATTCAAAGTGGGAAATGAATCCTGGTTTAGTTACAGACAAGTTGAGATGGTTAGCTAATGGTCCGTCTATGCATGTCTTCTCTTACACTGGTTACCTCATAAATGGCTACACATTCTATATCAAAGAGCAGGATGATCAGAGCACAATGCAAAATAGTGGGGTAACCCTTATAGCTCAATCAATGCATATTTCTAGTGCCAAAGATAGGAACCCTATTTTTGCAAATATGTCATACTTTGGGGTAGTTGAACACATATGGGAGTTGGATTACATCTTGTTTCGAGCACCGGTTTTCAGTTGTAAGTGGGTTGACAACAAGAATGGTCTTCAAGTTGATGAGTCAGGGTTCGTTCTGGTTGATCTTGATAAGATAGGGTACAAAGATGAGCCTTTTATTTTAGCATCTCAAGCTGAACAGGTGTTTTATGTCCCTGATCCTGCTAATAAGAGGTGGTCGATTGTCATGTTAACCAACAAAATAATTGATCATCACAATCAAGGTGGAGACCAACAGGATGAAGATATTGAGGATGATCCATTTTATGGCGCATCATTTGATGTTGATTCTACTGGAGATGATGCCCTCTATATGAGAGATGATCATGAAGAGGGGATTTGGATCATGAAAAGGAGGGGAGGAATCATTCATGGTGGAACAAGAAAGAGGAAAAGGTTTTATTTAAACATATATGTACTGCCTTCAATTTATTTTCGTTATTTAATATAATGATCTTCTTATTTTGTTATGTCATTAATTTTTCATTATGTAATTAATCATTTTGATATTATTACAGGTAAAAATGGCAAAGCGTCTCACATTACAACGAGAGATGACGAAGCACCGACGTGGTTTGACAGTAATGAAAGAGGTTTGCCACGCAAGAGATACTGGAAACAAGATCCATGTGGAATGGAATTACAAAAATCATCCAGTCAATGAAGGTGGAAAGAAGTTAAGTAGCTATATCGGAGTGGCTGCAAAGTTGAAGGTGCCCATCAGCCATCCAGAATGGGATGATTGGAGGAAAGTTCCATTTGGTGTGAAGGATTTAGTTTTCCAAGACATAGTGGTAAGTATAATTAATTTCAGAACTTAGCTACATTTTTTTTATGCATGCAAACCTGTTATAATTAATTTGAGTATTTTGTTTTGTAGTCCGCTTTTGACGTTGATGAAAGCCATAGAGTGTATATATATCAAAAGGCAGGGATTTCATTGCGTAATTTTCGATATATCTTGACGAGGCACTTTATGAAAGATGAAGCTGGCAACATCATTGAGCATCCACCTGAGGAATTTAGAATCTACATAAAACAGGAACACTGGGATGGCTTTATCGATCTTCGGCGTCAGGAGAAGTTTAAGGTGAACAATTTTTCCTGTTTATATTTCAATATTCTAATCCTCTTTGTTTATAATTATTTGATTGTAGTATTGAAATTTTGTTAGAAATTAAGTGAAGCAAATAGTCAAAGGGCAAAGAGTCAACAGTACCCTTACCGAGCCGGCCGTCTGGGATACTCTGGAGTAGAGAGGAAGTTGGTAAGTGCATGTATATCTTATAGCTGTCAAAACTTATATTTATTCACGTGGACTATTTGATATGTAATTATTTCCGTGAATTCGTAGGTACTGAAGGAGGGATCCACGCGGACAAAAGTACCCCGTCATGAGCTGTGGTCAGAATCCAGGAAAAACAAAGAAGGGATTATTGAGAACGAGAATGTTCATAAAGTTGTTGAAAAAATAGTAAGTACTACCTTACAACAATGATTTGACCTCTCATGTTTTAGAAGGACAAAAAATTATTTCTTTTTTTATTTTCACAGATCCAGATTTCAAGTCAGACCTCTAAAGGCGAGCAAAGCTCAGGGTTGGATGTACTTAGCCAAGCACTAGAGCTCCCTGAACACCCTGGACGTGTTAGAGGTGCTGGCTTTGGTGTCACTAATAGGGCCTATTTCGGGACCAAACGCCGGCACTCTGACGCTACAGCTAGGGTTCTTGAATTGGAGGCAATCGTCCAACAACAACATGAAACACAATCTGACATGAATAGACGATTAGCCCAGCTTGAGTTATTGGTCAAACAAGCTACGTTGCAGGGGAGCCAAGGGGGAGCAAGCAGTCCTAGTGTGAAAGATAGTTGTACTCCTCCATCTCAGCATCTCCCTCCGGTAATTGCTTCTCTTATTAACTAAATTTAAAGTTAGTTGTTGATATATAACAATATTTTCTAATGTTATGATTGGTATAGGGTATAGGACATTGTCTCTTATGGCTGGATAACCCTCGGCGTGTGGTTGCAAAAGGGCATGTGCATAACATCCCAGGGGACATGCTTCACAATGCACCCTTGCCTGCAGAACATGTCAGAGTATCGATTGCACTTCCCGAAGAAGAGACAGCGAGGTTGCCTGTGCCTATCGAGGGAGCAGAAATGGTAGAACAGGCCGTGGGTGGATTTGTAGCATGGCCTGTGGATCTCATTACTATTGCTCCACCAAAAAAGGTATATGTTAGTTGACAAGCCACTTAATTTCTGAAGATATTTGTATGTTATATCAATTGACTACTTGTGTTGCACAGTCCACAGGAAAGAGTCAAGGGAAGAAAGTTGTGTCGGGACAATCGGGGGAGTCAATCATTGCACTACAGAAGGGACAACCTCAGTCATCAAACTCACAAAATCGTGAATTGCTTAATGGTATATTAAACATGGGGTTATGACAAATGATACACATTCCTTATGATGTAGGGGTTTATGGTAAGGAAGTATCTGAAGTGATAACTGAAGATATGATCTCCTACATCATTGATCATGGATGGCTTGGGGTACAAAATATTAACATATACATCAGGTATTGAAATTAACATAAATGAATTGATCTTTCATTTGACTATGTGATACTAAACTATTACTTTTTCCATTTTAGATTTTTGTATGAAAAAATTCTAGTCCCTTCTCAGTTGATCGACAGATTTGCCTTCATCCACCCATAAGATATTTCAGCTTATACATTGGGTTTGATGCCACAGAGAAAGATCATAGAACAGTCACAGGATGTGGCAGATGCATTAACTGCAAAGGGGGGTGAAGGGGTGTTATTTTTGGCACCATTTATGCAGGGGTAAGTCACTTATCACTAAACTTTGTAATAATAGTTTTTTTTCATGTTGGACTGCTTTATTTTAAGTTTATTTGCTAAAACTAGTAAATTTTTCTCCTAGGAATCATTGGATGTTGATTTGTATTGAACCAATAAAACCAAAAATATATTTTTTGGATCCCAAAGGAAATCCACCAGACTATCGCCCACAGATGCTAGAGATGATAAATCAGTAAGAATATGCAATTATATTATGTGTTTTTGTATTTTTCTATTTATTAACCTCAAATTTTTTCTATATTAATTTTCTTTGGTAATGCTTAACAGAGTTGTGAGTATGTTTCGATCAGCACGTGGGCTAACCAACAATAGTAAGCCGAACAACCAAAAGACTCCAACAGATCCGGGCTTATTGTATAAATGGACACGTATTCAGGTATTTATGATCTAATACTCAATCAACTATTGAGATTAACATTTATTGTAATTAATCTAATATTCATATAATTTTATTCAGTGTCCGAAACAATCTAATGATAATGATTGTGGATACTATGTGTTGAAATACATGAAAGATATCATTTTACATCGACAAATCTCAATCCCCTCCAAGGTATGTACATAATTCATTTTTATGATATTTATATAAAATTTTAATAAAAACTGCTTTTGTAATATGTAATATTTTTATTTTCAGTATTTTCCGGATACATACTCTGAGGGATACTCCGAAGCTCAGATAAAAGAACTCATAGAGGAGTGGAGCCAATATGTGGTTGGACTTAGGAGGTGGGTATAAGTAAACACATTCTAGTGTTATTTGTAGTTGTTTGGTTTTACTTTGTATCTGTTTGGTTTTGGTTCTATCATATAGCTATATTCAATTGGTGGTTCTAATCTGTTTTGGAGAGCTTATGAATTTAAAATTGATCATGTTGTAGGCAGTACAAGGGAAGAAGTATAGACTGATGACTTCTAAAGGCTAGAAGATGCCTACTTTTTTTGTTCTCTTGGTCATCATATATGACAGATAATTTGATATGTACGTAGCTTTTGGTCATGTGTATATATTAGCTGTTAGTGTATAAGCTATAGATTGGCCTAATATACATGATACTTTTGAAAATCTAGTTACTGGATTATGTTATATATCATTTTTTTGCTCTTGTCAATTGGATATAAATATTGTCTATAATTTTTTATTGAGACATTTTGAATATAATATAACTTTTGCTTTAGATAAATATCTTAGTTATGAGTATTTAGTTCTGCTGCGTATTGACTGAAGCAGGTTCGAGTGATTGCAATTAAAAATAACAAAATGTTGCCAGGAAAAAAAAAAAAAGAGAACTTTCGTTGGCGGTTATTAGTAAAACCGCCAACAAAAATGTTTTGGTTGGCGGTTATAAATTAGAACCGCCAACTATAATTAAAATTACAATTAATTAATTAAAGAATAATATTTTAATTTAGTTGGCGGTTATGTATATAACCTCCAACTAAAATTAATATTAAAAATAATTTAAAAATATTATTTATAATTTTAGTTGGCGGTTATATATATAACCGCCAACTAAATTCTTTTTTTTTTTGCGGTTACTACATCTAACCGCAAAAGAATTCTAATTTTATTGGCGGTTATTATATATAACTGCAAATAAATATTATTTTTTTTTGCGGTTTCTAACCGCCAATGAAAGTTATAGTTTTTTTCGGCGCTAACATACTTGGCTATTTTTAACCGCCAAAAAAAGTCAAAATAACCGTCAACAAAGACGTATTTTGGCGTAGTGAGCAATTCAATGAATGAACACACTCAAACCCAACCCCTCCACGAACATCTGTATTTCTTCCTTAATTGATGCGTCTATCCTTGTCTCAGAATTTAAAACACAAAATAATAATACTTTATTTTTCGTTACTAAAACAATTCTTTACTTTTGAAATTTTAACTAGATGACACCCATGTGATATACAGGATGTTCTTTTATCATACTATAATTTAAGACTAATATATATAAAATCTATAATGTATTCATCTAGTATGATATTATAATAAAGAAATAATAAACTTCCAATACATGTGTTAATATATATAATATATACAACCGGACAGAAAATGACAATTATGGAAAATGACAATTATTCAATCTATTTAGAACACATCACATAAAACATCATCATTGTGAATTAATGAAAATGAGAATTTCCCATGCAAGTTTGGTTGATTTTCCATCCAAATATAAAATTAAGATTTTCAAAAACATGTCTACTTCATTCATATCCCATGTGAAAAGCATAAACTATTTTGTATTTGGTTAAAATAAAAAAAAACACTTTTTAAATTATTTAGCAATTATTGTACGTAATAAAAGATGAAAGAGAAAATAGAGAATATATATTTAATATTCTCTCATAATTTAAATATGCATTCTAAAAAGTTTCAAAAGTGTTTTTTATATAAAAAAGTGGTTTTTCATAAAAAAGATTAAACAAACGAACTCTAAATATATTAAGCATATTTTTTCATATATATATATATTTAATAGATATAATAGATAATAAATTTATAAAAGAAAGATAGATGTAAACTAATAATAAGTTCATAAGTCATAAAAATTATTTAATTTGGAGATTTATTTAAAAAGTAATAATTCAAAAATATTCAAAATTAATTTTTCTCTTGTATACTTATTTAAACATGTAATTCAAAAGGATTGTTTAATAACTATTAAATTAATTAAAAAATTGTTTATATGTAAAATATTTAATAATTAATTAATTTCAAATTAATTATATATATTTTTACCTGATTTCTCATTAAAAAATATTAAAGTTGATTGCTTTCAATTTATTGTAAATGTTCACAATAAAAAGAATTGTTGTAATAAAAAATCTTCATTCAATTCTCTTACAACATGATCGCAATATTCACTTTGAACCATTTTTTATTGCTTGGCTTTTAACCTATTGTAATTTCTCTCATATTCTAATTGTTAATTACTTTAAGGCCGGTTTCTCAAAATCCTCTCCAATTGAAAAAAACAAAAGGGGTTGCTACAAGTATTTTATGTCTTAGTCTATGCAAATTCTTTTTCATTATTTTTTTGTGAATATCTACAAATCTTTTGTTTTGAAAGATGAACTCATTTATACTTTGCTTTAAAGTAATAATACATGAAAAATGTTTTATTTTTGCGGTTGAGAGTGTTGCTTGTGGTAGTTGATTTAGTATTGTATTTATATACATTATAGAGTGATAATACATGAAAAATATTAAGTGTTTGTTTATAATTGTTATTCTAATATATTGTTTTTTGAAAAAACAACTTATATTAAAAAATCATGGAGATTATTGCTATGATTTTATCAAAATTAAATTTTTCAACTTTTGAACATAAGGTAATACTATTGATTTTCCAATAGTATTTTTATATGAAAACATATATAAAAAAAGTAATGGAGATTATGGCTATGATTTTTTCAAAATTTATTTTTTCAATTTTTGAAAGTATTTTAGCAAAAAAAAAAATTGTTAGTAACATATTATAAATAAAAAAATTTTATTTTAATATTTTTTATTATTTTGTGGAGTCATTATATTTTGAATTATTTTTAATATGAATTAAATGCATTGTGATGATGATGTTATATAAATAATAGCTTAAAATAAGAGAGTGACTCATGTTAAAACTATAGAGATAGTTATTTTTTGCAGCTGTCTTAGTATATATAAATTATAAATTTGATGCATAAATTTTAAAATATAAAAAATCCATTATGTCTTAAAAAATACTAACAATAATCAATTACTTCTTAAAAACCGAACGAAATAAAATTGAAGTGGGCTTGTATACTTGTATGGATGGGTGTCAGATGGCTTGGGATTTGTAAATAATACAATTTTCTATAATTTTTATATTTCGTGGTGATACCTTTTGCAACGCTGATAGAATATATCTTCAATCTTTAATTCACCTTAAATAATGAAAAGAAAGAACACTTTTAAAAAATTAATAATTTTAAAAGAAACTATGTGACCACAAATAATATGTGTTTATTGATATATAGTGGAAGATGAAATTCACCTAATTTATGAGTCTCGTCCTCCTTATCTTTTATTTTCTCTTGAAAGCCTTACTTGCTCTTTGTTAATTTGGATATGAGAAATCTATTTCTACTATTGGATTCATGAAATTTCTACTCCATTCTCACTTTTTTTCTTGGCTGAAACATACCACTTGATAAGCAAGAGGAGGAATTTCACTCTTTCATCGTGAATACTCATACAAACCTACTTTCTTACAACTCATGCTTCCCTTAGCTTAGTTCATGAAAACGACAACTTCCTCATACATATTCCCTCTTTGCTAAACCCTAGACCCTCTGAGGAGAGGAGAAAACTTTACTAACCTAACTTTAAACTCATGGAAACTACCTTGGAAGAGAAGAAGATACTTGTTTCAAGCTTGGTTTCTTGCCTTCAAGCTTAGCTTCCTTTTCTTCCTCCTTCTTCCTTTTTCTTCCCTCTCTCTTTCTCTCTTGAAATTTCAGCATAGTTTCCTCTTTCTTACCCTTGAAAATTTCATGCAAGACAAGACGGGTGGGAGGATATTTATAGACTTCAAAAATAAATCTCATCCCTTGATTCCAATCTTAATCCAATGGTTAATATTAAATCCTTCTTAAAGAAGGTTAGCAAAATAATAAAATAATCCTCCAAAACATGTGAGGAAATTTCATATTGTATATTTTTCTAAATCCAGATATATCTTGTATTGATTTGCTTTATACCTGGACAGTAAAAATATTTTTGTAGTATTTTACAATAGTGTTTATTCCTTTAAGTACACAAAAATAAATTAGTTGAAGATTTACATTTAACTTAATATCATATCCTAAATAATATTTATCCAAGACCTACATACTTTTTTTTTACTTTTTCTCATTTATGGGCCCACAGTTCTTTTTGTTATTTTGCTACAGAATTGTACTGTTCTACCAGCTATTTTTTTCATATTGATTCTTTGGGTTTAATACATTATTAAGTCCAGCATCTAATGAGATCCATTTTGACATATTTTTGCTAAATTTCAAAATTTCCAGAAATTACTTGAAGGGACCCAATATTTTGGGTTAATTACAATTGTGACCCAACATGTAAAATGATATTTTGCCTCTTATGGCATTCATTTATCATTTTAAAACCACATATTTTCCAACCATGTTTTTCCCATATTCTTTCGAGAAACATCATAATTATCTTTTTGCATAATCCTAAAAATCGAGATGTTACAAGAATAATCTCCTAATTATCATTCTTTAATAATTTGATTATGTATTTATTTTCCTATGATTATATTGTGATTATGTAATTAGTGTACAGTTGACTATAGTGTGTATGAATAGAAGCACTGTACACCCACAGAATTGTATCGGGAGTTTATTCCTTTTTACTAGATCTCTCCTTTTATCTGGCCCGACCTTTACATGGGCAATCCTGAACATTTTGGTACTCCTCTTACAAAGAACTATTAACAAGGTGAAATTCCCAATGAGGAAAAACCAAATCATTGTAGGCCATGATGATGAATTTACGAAGTGGCTATACTTTGGCATGGCAATTGGAACTACTTATGGCTTTTGGGGAGTATGTTTTGCCCTTTTTTTCCTTCAAGAAATGGAGACATGCCTATGTTCAGTTCCTCAATAATACGAGTGGCCGAATTTACGTCTTTGTTGCCTTGAAGGCAAAATGGTTTTGCTGAATTTATCATATCAATTTGGTGTGTTTTGTTAGGGAAATTGCTGTTGGTATAACTTGTAATATTGGTAAGACTTAAAATTGTTTTTAAAAAAATCAACATGCAAGTTTTTAACTTCAAATCATAAACTATATAGCTTGATGTGTCTTTCTTGTGCATTGCATGGAGTTAAAAAAATATGTTGCATAGATTATTGCTTAATGTAAATAATGTGAATTGTTATAAATTTTATTGTATATGTTCATATTGATAATATATTAATTTTATCAAAGTATTAAATCCAGACCAACCATTGAATGGATTGAAACATTGATTTAAGGTTCAATAATTGAATTATGGTTTAGCTATAATTAAATTTGTCATAATTAAATTAATATGATTTTAAATCTATATTAACTATTTAAAAAAGAAAACGAAAAATAATAACAAAATTACATAAAAAATTGATTTCAAATAAAAAATTAAAGTGAGTAAAGATAAGAAATGAAAATATAATTTAACTAAATGAATAAATATTTTATAATTTTAAAAATAAAGTAATTGTTAGACTAAGATATCTATAATGTATATATATACTTATTTTGTAATTTATAATTTTATAATAAACAGACATATGTTTTGCCATTTGAATATTATTTGAATTTTATTGTTAACTAGAATAGCCCTACACATCTGCCTCAACTTTCTATATTTTCTAAATTTTATTCAATCCTTAGCCCTTTGTTACTTTTAACTATTTTATATATATTAAAAAAAGTAGTTCAAAATAATTTATATTCTTAAATTTTTTTAAAAATTATCACTACTTTCCAAGATTGGCCTTAATTAAAATCATTAAATTTATTAGAAGTAATTTTTCTCTCTTAATGAATCCACATCTTAAATTTTAAATTTATGAAATTCTAGTCAACAAACCAACTTCCAATATAAGGCTTTTGTGGAAAAAAAATCAATGTTATAGCTATTTTGTAACGTGACTTGTATTTAAAGTTATGAAAATCTTCTAAAATGTAATTTATAATAAGAATAGGAAGCAATATTAATGATTCTGAACATGAGTCGGCCTGTTTTTCAATTTTATGAACTTCACAGTAGTTTTAAAGGATCAATCTGGGCCCATTTGTGATTCACGTGGTTAAGCATGATAATCAATTTTTTTTTTGCCAACGACAATGGCTTTATAACAAACACTCACTCATCATGCTTGGAGAAAAAGCTAGGTTCCAACAAAACGGCATCTAACTTTATAACAATTTTTGTGGCAAAAAAAAAAAAACTTTAAAACAATTTTTGAAACGACAAGTCACACAAAACATTTGTGGTTCAACAAGGTGCCTGTGACCTCTTGATCTAAGAGTGTGTTTGGATTGGCTTATATATAAATGATTAGGAGAATAAGTACTTATTCATAATAGATTATGAAAATAAGTGATTATATTAAAAGTAATTTGTATTTGAATATTTTTACTCTACAAGTGATTTTAAGCAAAGAAATATCTTTATATTTTGGTAGTTTAAGTGATTATTGGGTGGATAATGAGAAGAAAAAATGAAATAAGTGATTATGGGAGAAAATGTGATTACCATAAGTAGAAAAAATTAGCTTATAAAAATGATTATTTAAATGACCATAAATGATTATTTTATCCTTGAGTGTGTCTAGCAACTAGTTAGCATAATCACTTTTTTTTCTCCATAAGTACTTTTTTTGTTTATCGAAACAGGCATTAAGTTGGAAAGAAAAAAAGTCTAGCAAAAAGAAAAAGTAAGTTTATTTTGACCCAAAAAAAAAATCAGCTGGAAAAAAAAAGTATTCACTTTTATTACTAGTACTACAACAACTACTATCATTATTAATATTTTATCCCTTTATCTTTATGAGTGTTTAATTTAATATATATTTTAAAAATTTCTTAATGTCTAGATTAAATAGAATGTTCAGACACAAATACAAGTCATTTAGCGAAAACAACTAAAAAATGAAAGCACGTTAACAAATGTAAGAAAAAGAATAAGGCTTTATAATAGTTTGGGAGCCTTGTAAAAGTAGAGAAATAATCTGTCACTTCTCAAACGAAATATCATATTTATATTTTTGGGAAACCTATATCGCAAAATCTGGTTAGTGTAAATAATTTGTGTTTAAAAATAAATTTTATTGTTGATTAAACAAAATCGGACAAATACTCACTCATAGAAGAAACCTTAAGCGTAAAACAACGCGGCCTTATACCTTGTAAGAATTTTCAAAACGAAAGGCCTTATTGGAAGGAAATATTTTGTCGTCGATTGAAGTGATATATAGTTGCCTTTTGATATGAGTTGAAAAAAGTATTCCATTTTTTTAGAACTGTAGTTGTTAAAAAATCATATAAAAAGTAATTACATTCTAAGTTTCGCTTAAATTTTAATGAAATCACACTTGCATATATGGTGCATGAATTTTTTGGGACCAATACCAAATGAGCGAACCACCTAATCCAGGTGGTATGCAAGCGGGGAGGTGTATTTTCATGTGCAAGATTTAGTTAGAAAAATGTGCAGTTGTGATAAATAAAAAGAATACATCTGTCTTGTTATTATCATATTTTGATTGGTCAACATGCAAAGTCACTACTTGTTGGACCGTTGGTTTCATTTAGTAAGGAACATGGAAAGACACTCCTAGACTTTGACAATTCTAGTACTGTAGAAGTCTTCTTTTTATTTATTTGTTTATTTTGTATAATTAGGAGTTCCTTTATAATTCAATTATAAACTGAGTAGTCGTAAGTAAGTTATCTTGATTTCATTCTGCTAGTGTTATCATTATGGTTTCCTTCACTTCAAATATGGCGATTACTTTGCTTTGGTATCTATGTGCAATCAAACTCTATTCAAGCATGTCCCATGCAAATTTGGACGTTCGTTGCAACGTAAAGGATCGAGAAATTCTTGAAATCTTTAAGAGAAGCATCGATGATCCTTGGAAGCTGCTCTCTTCTTGGTCAAATGAAGAAGAGTGTTGTCAGTGGATTGGGGTTCACTGCAATAACCTCACAGGAAGAGTCACAGAGCTAGCACTTCATTGCCAACGTAATTATACTTATGACAAATGTTTAATCGGGCAAATAAATTTGTCTGTGCTTAAACTGGAATTCCGCAGTCACTTAGATTTGCATGATAATGACTTTCATGCTATTCTTATTCTACCCCTTCATGGCTATGTTGGCAGTCAAAGATCTCACAACAAGTCAATGACTACAGCTCTCCACCATGGCACAAACTTCTCCAATCTTCTTTATCTTGACTTGTCAAATAACTCTTAACCTCCGAATCGATCTTAGATGGGTTTCACAGCTATCATCTCTGATATATAGCTCTTGAACTCAGCAACGTTGATCTCTCTCGGGAAACTCTTTGGCTTCAATGGGTTACCATGCTCCCTTCACTCTTGGAGTTAACGACTAAGTCATTGCTTCCTACATAACATTCAACCATCTCTAGGGTATGTCAATTTTTCTTCTCTTGAGGTACTTGATATTTCTGGTTATGATTTTTACACTGAGGTACCTAAATGGCTATTTAACATCAGTAATAGCATTTCATATTTAGACCTTAGTTACAGTTATCTTAAAGGTCAAGTACCCGAAAAAATGTAACATTTTCGGCATCTGAAAAACTTAATCTTAGAGTTCAATAATTTGAATGGACAAATTCCAGAATGGCTGGGACAATACTCACAATTAGAGCATCTTGATCTTTCTTCCAATTCTCTTTCTGGTCCCATACCTGAAACTTTGGGGAATCTATCGTCATTGACATATTTAGATGTTGGATACAGCTATTACTAAATGATAGCCTTCCGAATTCTCTTGGGCAACCGTCAGAATTGCAAGGTTTTTTTTGCTTCGTATAATTTCTTATCAGGAAGCATTTCTCCTTTCTTATGCCAAGCCGTGGTTCGGAACAGAAAGTTGATGGTTTTAGAAATGACACAATCTTTTATCAGGGGAGCTTCCACTACAGATTTGCCAACTTTCTAGTCTTCGAATGTTAATCCTTGTTGATAACAAACTTTTAGGTTTGATTCCAAAATGCCTGGGTAATATTACATCAATAGCTACCATTAATGGTAAAGGGATTGAACGAGATTCATTGGAGGTGATTAGTTTGAGGTCAAATAATTTAAGTGGCAGTATTCCAGCACAGATTTGTCAACTTTCTAATATTCTATTGTTAGACCTAGCTGATAACAAACTTTCTGGTTTAATTCCAAAATGCTTGGGTAATATTACAGCAATGGCTACCATACCACATTATCTTCACTATAGTAAAGTGTTTGATCGAGATTCTTTTAGAAATTATATGGAATATCAACATTTATATTACAGAGGGGAGACCATGAGCATAGTATTCAGCATCCTACTTATGCATTTATGACAGGTATCGACCTCTCATTGAATGACCTTTCTGGATTGATTCCTCAGGAATTATTTAGCTTAGTTGGTTTATCTTTATTAAATTTATCCCATAATCATTTGATGGAGAGCATACCAGATGACATTGGGCTTATGAAAACTTTAGAGGTTCTTGACCTTTCAGGGAACTAACTTTCTGGTGAAATTCCTCAGAGCCTGGTTAATCTATCTTTTCTATCTCTCTTGAACCTGTCATATAATAATTTGAGTGGAAGAATTCAATTGGACACCCAGCTTCAGAGATTTGATGCATCTAGTTTCATGGGCAATCCTGAACTTTTTGGAACTCCTCTTACAAAGAACTGTTCAGAAGGTGAAGTACTTTGTGAGGGAAAACATATCATTGAAGGCAATGATGATGAATTTACTAAGTGGTTCAAGATGGGCATGGCAATTGGATTTGCTTATAGCTTTTGGGGAGTATGTTTCACCCTCTTTTTCGTCAGGACCTGGAGACATGCCTATTTTCGGTTCCCCAATACTACCTCCGATCCTATATATAGGATCTTTTGTTCTGGTCCTAAATATAAGACCCTTTACAATATATGAGGTAGTATTTATGATACATTTCCAGAAAAATGCCCCTATTTAATGTATTCAAAGAGAAAGAGAGAGAGATTAAATAAAGGTAATTTTGAAAAAATATTGGGATTTTCGGAAAAGTCGAAGTAGTTAATTAGTTTTAATTTCAATTCTTAATCCACGTGATTTGGTTAAAAGGGTCTTATGTTAAGGATTAGAGGGAGTAACACGGATGACCAAATCTATTTTTCTATTGCTTTGAAGACAGAATGGATTCGCTAAATCTTGACAAGGTGCGGTAAGACAAGTGAATGGAAGAACTTTTAGAAGGTATATATTTATCTAAAGCATTACATCCTTCAATTAATTGTTTGATTCTACTTGATGCTACAATTATATTTCAGTTTCACTTGGTCCCTTGTGGACTATATTGTATCGATACTTCAAAAAAGAAAACATACTCGTATCCGATACATATCAGATACAATATGATACCATACTTCATGATACGTATCATATATATATCCTTAGTTTTTCTTCTTCAAAAATTCTAAAATGATTAAAAACCTTATAAAAAACTCAATTTTTAATTTCTTATTTTAGATATCTTTATATTATTTTTAAAATCTCTATTTAAAACTCAATTTTTTCATGTATTTTTTTATCTTTGGTACATCAATTTTTTGAATATATACATAAATTTATATGTATATTTCTCATACCCGTATCATGAAATTTTAAAATTTATCATATCAGGTTTATCGTATCATGTCACACCCGATACCTGTTCCAGTATATGTGCATCATAGCTTGTGGACATAGTTAATCATGCTGTTATATAATTAATATCATAACATGTATTTGACATAGACTTCTTGGTGTTATTTTGTGATATAATTGTGGTGGCACCATCAGCGGTGTGCGCGTATATTTAGTGACAGTCTGGATTATGGTTCTTTCTTATCCAAATAAGTTAGTGAATATTTTTATACTTTGTATGAATTATGATTGACATGTGATTTAATCAATTATTTACCAGGATATTTAATCGTAAAAGATTGTGGAATATGTTATTCCATATTTATATACTTTGTTATTTATGTAGTCACTAATTTAGTATTATGTTCACCTCACTCTTTATGTTTATATTAATTTTCCAGATGAGTATTTATGTAATACTATATCAATTTATGGTGCCGCGTGATCAAATTAAGTGCTTTTTTGTCGCTCAATATACATAAAAAGAAGATTCATTGATAATCTTGGTTAATCGTTACAATAGTTCATTGTTATTGATGATGGGAGACACGTTAGGAACCTGTCCTAAGAGCCTTCTTTGATATAAGTGTAATATCCCTATTTTTATGGGATATTATAAAATGAATAAAAGATGAGAAACGAAACAAGATGAAAAGGCTATATATAATTGGGCTTTAGAAGGAATTAATTTCTCATCTAATTTTCTGAAGAAGTTATGTTTGGTCCTTAATTGGAATTAATTTTCCATAAGGTCTTTGACAGAAATTAATTTCAGAATTCACCCCAAAAAAATATGCAATATACCACTTGAATGAAAGTCCGCTTCAAACTGAGCGTAATGGTATAAGTATTGCATTCCTGGGAGGTCCAGGTTGAGAGATAGACCAATTTAAAGTTAATGTGAATAGTGAAAAATGAAATAATTAAAAATTGGTCTTTGGGTGAAATTACAAGAAAGTGCCCGAAAGAATGGATAATTATATTTTTGACCCGGTTCAGGGGTAAAATGGTCATTTCCCATATTTGAAGAAAAATATGAATATTGAATTTAAACCTCAAGGAATAAATGTTGATATCATAAAATATATGAGGAATTGGGAAAAATAGAGAGACACCGTTAAGTGCAAAGAAGGGCAAAGATGTCATTTTTTCCAGTTGGATAGAAAAATAAGAAATTATATTTTTGCCCCCAAAGAATGATGAAAAGTACATCCATGTCCTTAGAGTCATAAAAATTACGGTGAATGATTATGAGAAATGTCTTGGGGAAAATTACACCTAAGGACCCGAAAGTTTCAAGAATTGTAAATTAGCCCCGGGTCAAGGGTATTTTTTGTAAATATGAAAAATTATAGTCAAAATGAAGCTCTCAATGAGTTAAGCCCAATGGAATATAGCAAGGAATCTATGAAGATCAAAATAATATTTATTGGGTAATTAGGGTTTAATATTAATATTTTACCCGATAAAGGTCAATTTAAATTGCAGGAAAAGGCAGTATTGATTCAAGGACAATGATTGGACCTTAATAAAATATTTTTTGGGTCTAGATAATGATTTTGGACCAAAAGTAATTATTGGATAATCCTGTACCAATTTAATGACGATTTTGGTAAAAATACTTAATCGGTACGGGTAAATTTAATCGGTAAAGGGTATTTTGGTCCATTAAAGTTATGATGCAATTTTTGGCCAAAAAAGGAAGTGAGCTACGTATGAAGTGAAGAATGGATACCAAGGGAATTTTGACAAAAGCTTTATTTGCCAAAAAGTAATCAAAGTAAAAAAGAAAGGTTAATTAAATATTTTATTACATAAATATCCTATTAACTCATTAATCTTCATCTTCCTCACTTCATTCACGATGGCTTCAGCAACAGTGAGAGAAGAAAGCGTGAAGACCCTAGAAAATTAAAAGAAGAAGAGAAAGGCAAAGTGAAAGTCACAAAAACTCAAGGTAAAATCTTATGGTTATTTTATTGTGTATCCTTGAATTTGGAGAAGTTTTATGGATTATGTCTCTCTATTTTCCCTCTGAAATTTTCTGCCTAGAGAGAGAGTAGAGAGAGAAAATGAAGCCATGAAGAAAGTGATCCATGAAAAGTGATGTATAGGCTTCAAGGATTAAGATTATGCCATTAGATTGCAAATTAATCAGGTAGATATTTTTCTACAAATTTATGAAAATTTCTACCTATTTAGGGTTTGGAAATGAAAGAGAATTTCATGATTTTGACCCCAAAAATGGATTCCTTGGGTCCAAAATAGGTAGATATAAGTATGTTGTACAAGAAAAAGCTTAAGATTAAGAAAGTGAAATTTTTAGCTTTTTGAAGCTTAATTCGGAATGAACAGTAACCGAGCTAGAGATGGAATTTGGCAATTATGAGGCTATATTTGGATTCCTCATGAAAAATTACATGGAATAGAGGTATAATTCATCATTTTTGAGTTAGGAATGAATTTTTGGTGAATTTTTGAAGAATTAGGGTTTCATGAATACTTTTTGAAGAAAGTCATGGAACCATTAGCTTGAATAATTATTTGATGATGCATTAGGACTTGAAGAAGCCCAAGGAAGCTAGGGGGAGCATTGGTATCAAGTTGAAGAGTAAGAAAAAGCATGAAGGTAGCAATTTACCTATTCTTGCCTTATATTGTCATGTGATTTTCAATGAGTTTGATGACTTGCCTATTGTTTGCTATGATCAATTGTGATGCTTTGAGAATGTTGGCTGAGTTAATTGAGGGTTTTGAGACCCTGGGATGTCCAAAATACAAAACAAAACTCTGTCAAAATTTTTGTAAAATATTATGCCATAAATGTTTAAAAGCATTTACTTGATATTTTATGATAATTATATGCTTAATGTGATAATATAATTGCATGAATGGTGATTGCTACTGAGATTTTTTGAATCTCACCCCCCTTAAATGACTAACCATGCTAGGGAGAACCAATGCAAAAGAGTTAAGGAAGGAGCAAAAGGCATGAAGAAGGAAATGATGTTGCAAGCCATTGTGTTATAGGGTGAATGGTTATTTATGCCTTGCTTTGTATGAAATTATAAAATAGTGAATAATATGTTAATGTTGTAGAAAATGTATGAAAATTTCCAGTTCTGTATGTTGGGATATAAAGTTATATTCTACCAAGTTACATGCCAAAACGAGTTCATTTGCAAGGGTTTTAGCAAGGAAATTGCAATGTGGACTGAAACAGGGCATTTTCCTAACATGTCTGTTTAATGTGAGGGAAAGTTTATGATATTTTTATACCAGATAGAGGGAATCTCCATATTTAATATTACACCTAATTCACCCCATTTGGAGTTGTGTACAATTAATGGTGAATTTTCTAAGTTAGGGTTTAGAACAGAGAAAGATTGGGAAAACTGGAAACTGAAAGTTAAGTACTGGAAAATTAAAAAGATAATATAAATCGTACAGAGCTCCAAAAATTCAGTGGTTTATATTTATGGAAAATCATATGTTTTAAGTTTCATATGCCACTGATTTGGAGGTAATTGGAGCTATATGATAGGAGATATGGAGGTTTTCCCAAAACTGTTCCAGCAAAAGTGGAATTCTGACCCTTTATGATTTAAGTTAACACCATATCCTGTGCAAGTTGAATAAATGTAGAAGAAAATTATTTATATAAATATACTCACAGGGATTTCATATGACATAAAGAATGTTTGATTTGGCTCATGGTAGAGTGAGATATGAATTTTTAAATATAATATCAAAATCCTAGGGAAGAGAAAATGACCAAATATACAGTAAATGTTTAAGGAATAAACTGTATAAATTGGTCAAGTAAATGCTCAGTTTCATATTTTTTTCCATGTAAATAAGGTTTTTATCTATTGTTAAAGACTTGAATCACTATGAAATGATTTTTCTAGAATTAGTTATGAATTTTCAAAATTCAGTTGGCAAAGTGGAAACTACCATATGAATAGTAACTGAAAATCTTTGAAATTCTGATTTTCATTCTTATGTGATTCAAGCTTAGAATCAAGTATAATTAGACTTAAAAGGAGTCTAATTCATGGGAAATAAGTCTAAAAGTAAGGTGTTACAATAAGGATCGTGCAACTCAAGGAAAGATAAATTGAACACAAGAACAATGAAGAACAACAATGAACAAAAACTAAAGAAAATAGACACGATGAAATAAGAAGACTGAACAAAATGTAGGTCGAAGGAAGTAGACTCCAAGAGAACCAGTCTCTTGAATCCTAACTCCGGGACGCCACAAGGATCACCACTCCTTGATAAGTCCTCATTCTTTCTGGCACTCAAGGATAAGCAAGAAAGAACTCACTGAACAACAACAAAGTTGCTGAAAAGAAATTCATTCATTCATGTTGTGGTTTGCAAGAGTACAAGAGGTGCCTATTTATAGGCAAGTATTAACCCACAAACTAACTCTAGTTCACCCCACAAACCTAACCTTATTAATGCTAATTAATACAAAATGGAAATCCTAAGTCAAAAGGAGCATTTAATTCTAATTTTGAATTTGAAAAGGTTGGCTCCTCTTAAATGCATAAAGCAAAGCAAATCAGATCATTATTTGCCTTTTATTGAAAAGGAAACAAATTGACTAAAATAATCCTAATAAAACTTATAAAAAACGTCACTTTTGGTGACCACATGAGAAGCATATGTATTTTAAGTGAATTCTCCATATTGGGCCTTCTCCAAGTTGGGCTTGTTGATTATAATCTGGCTCCACATTTTCAGCTTGCCTCTTTCTTTGTTTTGGGCCTCAAAATCATTTAAATACAATGGTTCCATGTTAATAATGTTTTGGATCACCCCATTCATCACTTTTATTCTAGCTCTAGTCATTGGTCCTCCAATGCCTTGAAGTGAGCCTTGAATTTGTTCATAGTCCATTGTTGCTCTTAGCTTGCCCTCATCATCAAATGCTTCATGCCTCGATCGTACTCTATCATTCCCTCCCTCCTCGAAATGATTCGTCCTCGAATCTCCGCAATCTATATGGAAAGAAAGAGAACGATTAAAAGCATCAAATATAAAATAGGGAGTATAGTTACTTTTCGAGCTTGATTGATGCATCTTTTCTTCAACCCTTGCTTGAACTAGCGGTGTAATAATGACTCTTGGTTGCACATTCATCCCTTTTAATGTTTCATCTTTACATTCTTACATTCCAAACCAATCTCCGGGATCAAAAACCTTGTAATGACCATTAGTTTGAGTTGCATATGACTTGTTGTCATGCATTAGTGGATCAAAACTTGATTTTCCTTCCATAACATTTACACTAATAACCTGCAACAAAAAACTAGAGGCAAATTTGACACAACAAGACTCAAGGAAAATTGAGATTTTAGAGTAAACATATGGGATGAAAGCTGGGCAGATTTTCACATTATTTGCTAAGTTTAAAATTTGAAAAGATTTGACACCTGTGGATGGTGCACATTGACAAGACACGGATGGAGCATAGGTCATAAGAGGAATACATATGGGTGAAAACAAAGTATCACAAAGTTGGATGGAATAAGAAGAGAATGGGTTACTGGATAGAAAATGGAACACACAAGATTCATGAAAATGAGATGGAAGAAACCAATACAGAACCAAAAAGACATATGACTTATGAGACACATAAGAAACATAAAACATAAAATGAGTAAAGACTACTTCACAAATGAATTGACAAAGCTTTTGATGAAAATGAAATGAAATGACATAGATGGATAAACTAGAGAAAGAAGACACTAAATGATCAAACTGACTTTCTTTCACACTAGATTCAAGAGGAATTGAGCACACATAACACATGGATAGACTAAATAAATTATAAGAATCAGAGATAAAGCAAGAAGGATTGAGAGGATGAAAAGAAGGAACATATGGAAGATATGAAGGAATGAGTTGTAAAGAAACTACCTTAAACTCTCCTTCACTCAAACAACTCACAATTGCTTTTACCTCATTATTCTCATCTTTTCTCAAACTCTCTTTTTCTTTTCTCTTTTCTCTCTTTTTCTTTCTCTTTTTCATTCTTCTCTCAAGTTTCTTTTCACTCATTTGTTCTCCTCTTCTTTCAGTTTTATGCACTCTTTCTTTTCTCACTTGTTTTTCACTCCTATTTTTACCACTCATATTCTTCTCACATTCATTTTTCCTTTCAAGCTCACTTTTGATTTTCTTGTGATTTTCATAGAATTGAATACAATGCATTTCATGGGCTTTCTTTACTTCAAAAGAATAACTATCATCAAAAAACCATGGATGCCCAAACACCATATCAACATGTTCAACTTCATCACATCCATGAGAACTAGTTTCTAATGGCATAACAATATGAGTATCACTACAAACATGCACACCGCTATCAACAAAGTTCTCTATCACCTCACTAGTAACATCTAGAGCAGTTGTCTCCACTAACGGTGGTAAATGATCATGACCAATCCCATCAACAATATCATTAACACTTTCCTCCTTGGGATTCTCAAGAATATCATACTCTAATTCATTAGAAACATCATCAACACAAGGATTTTGAGAATTAGTACCTTCAAGAGTAGTTGATGTTGAGGAAGATATCTCCTCCATTTGATCCTTTTGCTCCAAATGAGAGTCACTAGAACTTGGAACTGAAATTTGTACCTTAGAAGTTTGCTCATTTCTACAAGTTGGAAGATACTCATAGAAGTAGTGGTATGGTGTATACTTTTGCTTCAAAATGAGCTTCATGCTATTCCATGTATCACACTGTTTCTCTTCACGAAGGTGCTTTCTTTCAAATCGTTCCCACCAGATTTTGGCTTTTCCTTCTAAGTGAAGAGTAGCTAATTTCACTTTCTCATACTCGGAGTACTGGCAGTCTTCAAACCATTGTTCAATTCTTCCTTCCCACTCCAAGTACATATCAAGATCATTCTCTCCACAAAATTTTGGGATGTTCAATTTAAAATCCTTTTTGCATGAAGAAACTTGCATGCTATCCAATTTCACATTCAACTTTTGGATTTGATCATTAAAAGCTCTCATTAAAACTTTAAGATCAAGTTTATCACCAGCCATGCTTAAAACCTAAAATGTTAGAGAATAAGAGACAAAGAAATGACCTTGCACACTCTCTCACATGTTTCACTCAACAATGATGCAAATTCACTCGTGTTTTGTACACTTTGAAGGCTTTTTTCCAGAAATGATATAATTACACTCTTGCCTTTTACCACTCACTCTTGCTTCCTGTGAGAGTGCAAAATTGAATATGAACTTAAATCAAGAAGCAATGTTTTAAGTGGCAATCTCAAAGTCAAAGATCAAAAAATTCAAATTCTCAAAAGAGTTTAAAATGATGGTGACCAACAAACAAAGATGGATTTTATATTTTCAGCAAAAGAAATTGAATTTTCCAGCCAAGAAAAGAAAAGAAAATGCTGGAAATTAAGATAATGAAGTGCACCAAAAGGAAGGAATTGACATTAGAGATTTGAACAGAACAAAAGGACAATAACAAATTAGGAAAAATAAGATAGGAAGTGATTTGGATAGAATTTACTAAAAGAGTAAAATTCTAAAAAGGAATATGAAAGCAATTTACCACCCAAGTGAAATGAATATAGACTCCTTTTGTGACTTGGGAACAAAAGCTTCAAATTTGGTAATTCAGAAACAAACAACCCACAAATCAAGGGATGCAATTCCAGCAATTAATCCAAAGGAAATTCAAACTTCAAAGGTGCTCAATTCTGGAATTTTTTTTTTTTAGCCATCAATTTCTTTTTGTACGATTTTTTTTTCACTATTGTTTCTTTTCTTTCTTTCTTTTTTTTTTTGCAGCACCCACAATTTCTCTCTTTTTTTTATTTTTCTTTTTTTTGAATTTCTTTTTTTTTGGTTTTCTTTTGAATAATCTGAACTAATACACAATGAACAAAAGCTAACAAATTGCAGCAACAATATTTCTTTTTTTTTTTTTAAATGAAAGACTCAAATCTGGAAATCACAAATTCTGGACACAAAATAAAAATGGAGAAAGATAAACCATGCAAGCCACCAAGAGAAAGAAGATCAATAAGGATGGCAAGAAACACAAAATAGAGGGATGAAACAAATGCTTGAGATGAAAATCAAGCCACAATATTAGAAGCAATAAATAAACTCAAATCTGACGAGAAAAGAGATGAACACAAAAGAAAAAATCTGGACAGCAAGCATGAACAGTGACGGATGAATAGTACATATGAACAGTCCCGCAATTTTCTGGACAGCAAGGAAAAAAAATGGAATGAACAACAGAAATGCAACTTGATTTGCAAGCCGAAGCTCTGATACCAAATGATGGGAGACACGTTAGGAACCTGTCCTAAGAGCCTTCTTTGACATAAGGATCGTGCAACTCAAGGAAAGATAAATTGAACACAAGAACAATGAAGAACAACAATGAACAAAAACTAAAGAAAATAGACACGATGAAATAAGAAGACTGAACAAAATGTAGGTCGAAGGAAGTAGACTCCAAGAGAACCAGTCTCTTGAATCCTAACTCCGGGACGCCACAAGGATCACCACTCCTTGATAAGTCCTCATTCTTTCTGGCACTCAAGGATAAGCAAGAAAGAACTCACTGAACAACAACAAAGTTGCTGAAAAGAAATTCATTCATTCATGTTGTGGTTTGCAAGAGTACAAGAGGTGCCTATTTATAGGCAAGTATTAACCCACAAACTAACTCTAGTTCACCCCACAAACCTAACCTTATTAATGCTAATTAATACAAAATGGAAATCCTAAGTCAAAAGGAGCATTTAATTCTAATTTTGAATTTGAAAAGGTTGGCTCCTCTTAAATGCATAAAGCAAAGCAAATCAGATCATTATTTGCCTTTTATTGAAAAGGAAACAAATTGACTAAAATAATCCTAATAAAACTTATAAAAAACGTCACTTTTGGTGACCACATGAGAAGCATATGTATTTTAAGTGAATTCTCCATATTGGGCCTTCTCCAAGTTGGGCTTGTTGATTATAATCTGGCTCCACATTTTCAGCTTGCCTCTTTCTTTGTTTTGGGCCTCAAAATCATTTAAATACAATGGTTCCATGTTAATAATGTTTTGGATCACCCCATTCATCACTTTTATTCTAGCTCTAGTCATTGGTCCTCCAATGCCTTGAAGTGAGCCTTGAATTTGTTCATAGTCCATTGTTGCTCTTAGCTTGCCCTCATCATCAAATGCTTCATGCCTCGATCGTACTCTATCAATTGAGGTGATCATATCAAGTAATAATATTTCTAATTCGATGAGTTAAATATGTATTTTTAGTCATTGCTTGCACGAGTTAGACTCCAGTGTTGTATTTATTAGTGAGAGTATTTTGAGTTGTTCGGTATGCCATTATCTTGTGGATCTTAGCTAGCTAAAACATTTCACTATTCATTTATGAGATATGTTGATTGTGATATTGAAAATTTGTGGTGTTTATTTAGTTTGAAATGATCATATCGATTTGGTGTGCTTTGTACTTATTGTTAGTGTATAACTTGCAATATTGGTAATGGTTAGACTTCACTTAAGATTGCTTTAAAAAATTTAACATACAAGATTTTAACTTGAAATCCTAAACTATAGCGTGGCGTATTTTTCTTAGTGCAATGTATAGAGTTTGAAAAATATATCATATTATTTATAATTTGTAAATAGTATGACTTATTATAAGTTTTATTATATAAATTAATATTGATGATATATTGATTTTATTGTTTAAATAGAATAGTCCTACACATTTGCCTGCTAGTAAATAACTTATCTTTCTACATCTTCTAAATTTTATACAACCATCTATCTTTATTATGCAGATTAAGGAAAGTAGGTTATGTTCCTAAATTTTTCAAAATTACAATTACTTCCCAAAATTGCTCTTAGTTAAATTTATTAAATTTATTAGGGGCATTTTATCTCTATTAATGAATACACCCCTCAAATTTTAAATTTTAAAAATAAAGTTAACAAACCAACTAACTTGTAATATCAAGATATTTGTGAAAAAAAATAAATGCTCCCAACATTTTATAATGTGTTTTAAGGGTATGGTTGAAAGTTTTGTATGGAATGGAATAGAACAGTCATTAATGGAATGGAGTGGAATGGAATGGAATGAAACATAATGTTCCATTGTTTGAGAGTTTTAAGATGGAAAGGAGCGGTTTCATTTAATCATTGTTTGAAAGTTATTATAAAATTAATGGAATGAAATGATTTATAAAATTTTCTTTTCTATATTATCCTTATAATTTAATTTAGATAAAAAAATATAAAATTACTTCAAATTAAAAAAGTACAAGATGTTTTTGAATAAATTTCAAATATTTTTTTCCAAGTAACCTCTTCGCAATAAGATTTTTTTGCTTGTTATTCTTTATAAGTATATAAGATTTCAATTATAATTTGTTAAGAAAAAATATTATTCACCATTTTTAAATTCAAAGTCCCTAATAGAAAAAAAAAATCTTCACACTATGAAGAGATTGGGAGGATAGCTCAATGTAGTTGAGAGACTAGAGGATAATTCTATATAGTTAATGAAATGGAAGTTATGAAGAAGAGATCAATGATAAATATTATTAGAGATAAATGTGTTTTAATATGAATTGGGGTAATTTTGTAAATATAATATAAAACTTAAGTCATTCCATTCATGATTCTCCAATTAGAGGGAATAATAAAAATTGGGTTTTTGAAGGCTAAGGATGGCTTGGGAGGTTGTCCCTTGCCATTCCATTCCATTGTAAAAAAATTTATCTAAACAATGGTCCATTCCTTTTGGTCATTTCACTCCCTTCCATTCCATCAAGAAAAAAACTCTCAAACATAATGTAAATTTAGAACTTTTAAAATTTTCTAAAATGTGGCTCAGAATAATCACGGGAAATAATATTAACGGTTTTAGACGTATGTAGGCCCACTTGTGATTCACGGTGTCTTGCCATAGCTTTTAAAGGGGTAGGGATCCTTTCACCCAAAAAGAAAAAAAGAAAGGCTAGGGGAGGAATTCTAAGTGCATGTATGAGAGTTTTATTTTGAATGGAATGGAATGGAATGGGATAGTTAATGAACCTTGACCATTGTTTGGAAGAATTTTGTATAAAGTCCGGCTAGCATTTGATACATTAGAAGAAGTTTGGTGTTTGGCGTAAGCTTATTAAAGAAAAAATAAGAGGAAAGAAAACGCGTTAAAAATGTAAGAAAAAGGTATATTCAGTGTTTTTTTTAATAACTATATATAGTTGTTAAAAAATCATAGAAAAAGTAACTAGATTATAATAAGTTTCACTTAAATTTTAGTGAAATCACACTTGCGTACATGCTACATGAAAAATTGTTGATGATTAGTCAATTTTAGACCAATTCGTACCAAAGAATAAAACCATCTAATGTGTTCTCATGTACAAGATTTAGATAGAAAAATGTGCATTTGTATTTAAAAGAAAAAAAACACACACACACACACATGTCTTCTTATTAATGAAAAAGCATGCCCGTATCATATTTTTAAAAAATCAGAAAAATCACAGAAAAATCCCAAAATAACTGTAGACCTTGACAATTTGAATATTGAAGAAGTCTTCGTTTTTTATGTTTTTTCGTATAATTAGTAGTTCAATAATAACATTGAGTATTTGTAAGTAAATTATCTACATTTCATTCCACTGATATTATCATGGTTTCCTCTCTGAATGGAAATTTAGATGTTTCTTGTGACGTTAATGATCGAGAAACTCTTGAAATCTTGAACTTTCTGTTTGGTTGGAAAGATTTAGAGGGGATGTGAAAAATTAAAATTTTCTCTCATTTAGTTCAATAAGTAGGAAGGGATGGGGAAAAATCTTAATTTTTCCTTGTTTAGTTCAATAAGTAGGAGGAAAAGGGAGAAAAAATTTTAATAAATTAATTTTCCCTCCTCTACCCTCATATTTTTCCCCTCTAAAGTTGGGGGATATTTAAAGAAAAAATAAGTAAATTCTTTCCATTCCCTTCCAACAAATCCAAACAAAAGAAAATTAAAATCCCTTATCTTCTCTTTCCTCTCTCTATTAAAATCACTCCCCTCCTGCTCCTTTGTTAAATTTAAAGGTTAGTGGTGGTGCTTATAAATTAAAAATTGTGTAGAATAAATCATCTTTATGTTTAAATCTAATTAATGTTTATTTTTTGGCCGAAGTAGAAGAAAAGCTAAACGTAAACAACGCGAAATTGAACCCTATAACAAATTTTAATTGGCCAAAAGAAAAGGGATAAAAGATTTTCTTTATCTAATGTGATCAAAAGAAGCAGACAAAACACGCTTTATTATTATTATTATTTATATTTTTTTATTAACAAAGAAATCAAAGCCCAAAGAATATAATTAACTAATTAACAGTTACACCATGAAACAAACCTACGGTCCCTTGAACAATTAATTAAATTGATCCCCTTCAGACGACAAACAAAAGGGAAATGTGAAGAGGTTTCCCTAACCATTATAATCAACTTTAGGTCTATAGGGACATTTGTGGTGCATGCGCAATGCAACTACGTGTTGGACCAGTTGGTTTCATTCTCTAAAGAACATAGAGAAACAACCATATATAGAATTTGACAATTTCAAAATTAAAAGTCTTTTTTTTTTCATAATAGAAGTTCCTTTATAATTCAATCATAACCTTGAATAGTTAAGTAAATTATCTTGCCTTCTTTCTTCATTAAAAAAAACATGTTATAGTTAAGTATATTATCATGGTTTCCTCAACTGCAAAAAAGATGTTTGCTTTGTTTTGGTATCTGTGTGCAATTAGACTCAATTCAAACTAAGTAACATGCATTTTTACACCGAATTACATGGACTTCGATCTCTATTGCAGGGTAAGTTGTGTAACACCTTAACTTTAATCTTATTTCCCCTATTTTAGATCTAATTTATTGCTTATTACTCATGTTTAGAAGCTTGAATTACATAAAAATATAAAACAAAAAATTTAAAAATTTCGATGGTACTGTTCATGAAATAAACCATTTTACCAAACGAGCTCTAAAAATTCATAATTAATTATAGAAAAATCATATAAAGGTGATTCAAGTCTCTAAATTTAGCTTTGAACATTGTCTATAAGAAAAAAAAAAGAAACAAAGTTTAATTGAGTCAATTTATACAGTAAATTTCATGAATATTTACTATATATTTGGTCATTTTCTTAAAACTCAGTTTTCTGACCTCAATTTTGAAAAATTATAATAATTCATACACACATATCCAAATGAGGTGCTATTTGACCATTTTAAAGCTCTATCTGTCTACTTTAAGAAAATATATAACACTCATACATTCATCATCATCTTGTCCAAACAGTGGCTACATTATTGGTTGGATTGGCCTTTTCTATCCCCTTAACTTTGCAAAATCAATTCTTTAACATATATACATGACCATATTTTGTACCAAAATGGTACCATACATCATGGGAGACTTAGAGTGACATCATGGTCTCAAGGTATAGCATCACAATAATATACATAAATTTACATAGCATTTCTAAGATAAGGATTAAAGATAAGATTAACACTTCAATCTACAATTTCTTCTTCCTTGCCTTGCTTCTTCTTGGAAGTCTTACCAAAGTTGTGTCTATCATGTTAGTCAATTGGGAGAGGATGAGATCAGTAGCAACATCATTTTAAGCATGTATGTCATCACATATATTATGAAATCATCAAATAATCATTTTATAACATAATAAGCCATATTAATTCATAAAAATTTTGGCAAAGTTTTCTTTTGTAAAATGAACACCAAATTGGTCACTTTTTGACCAAAGCCAAGAACTAACCTCATCCAATTGCCACCAATGAGTTCACGGCACCCAAATGCTATTTCAATAGGTCACATTGGATTAAAAAACCATGTCCAAGAAGGTTTCATCCCAGGAAAACCACTCTTTCGAGTTTTAACCCCCCTAAACCCAACTTCACACCAATGGGCTATGTACCCAATTTGCACAACTAGGACCTATAAACTCAACTGGACTCATAACCTAATGAATCACATCAAAAGAGACTTGGGGCCACTAATCCACGGTCCAAAACAAGACAACCACACTTTGAACATTACTTGCCACATATAGGACATAATTACCATCCATCATACTACTGGCATAATCATAGGCCCAAAAACACACAATGTAATATCCCTATTTTTATGGGATATTATAAAATGAATAAAAATGAGAAACAAAGTGAGACAAAAAGACTATATATAATTGGGCTTTAGAAGGAATTAATTTCTCATCTAATTTTCAAAAGAAGTTATGTTTGATTATTAATTGGAATTAATTTTTCATAAGCTCCTTAGCAGAAATTAATTCCAGAACTTACCCCGGAAAATATGCAATATACCACTTGAATGAAAGCTCACTTCAAGCTGAGCACAACGGTATAAGTATTGCGTTCCTGGGAGGTCCATGTTAAGAGATAGACCAATTTGAAGTTAATAAAAATAGTGAAAAAGAAATAATGAAAAATTGGTCTTTGGGTAAATTTATAAGAAAGTGCTCAAAAGAATGAATAATTATATTTTTGACCTGGTTTAGGGAAAAAACAGTTATTTCCCTGATTGGAAGAAAAATGTGAATATTGCATTTAAAACCCAAAGGAAAAAAAGGTTGATATCATAAAATGCATGAGTAATTGGGAAAAACTAAGAGACACCGTTAAATATGAAGAAGAGTAAATATCATTTTTCTAGGTTAAACAAAAAAATGAGAAAATTATATTTTGTCCCCAAGGATTACGAATGCTTGCAAGTTAGTCCCTGAAGGAAGAATTTCATGTGGACAAGAAATGAAAAGAAGTTTGGGGAAATTATAGTCAATAACCTGAAAGTTTCAAAAATTATAAATTTGCTTTAGGTTAAGGGTATTTTTGAAAATATAAAAAATTATAGTCAAAATAATGCCCTTAAGGAGCTAAGTCTAATGGAATATAGCAAGAAATCTATTAAGATCAAAATAATATTTATTGGGTAATTAAGGTTTAATATTAATATTTCATCCAATAAAGACAATTTGGACTGCTGAAAGAGATAGCATTAATTGAAGAAAAGTGAAAGGGTCTTGTAAAAATATTTTTTGGATCAAAATAATGATTTTGGACTAAAAGTAATTGTTGGATAATCCTGTATCAATTTAATGACAATTTTAGCAAAAATACTTAATCGGTACAGGTAAATTTAATCGGTAAAGGGTATTTTGGTCTATTGAACTTTATGAAGCAATTTTTGGCCAAAAAGAAAGTGAATCATGTCTGAAATGCTGAGTGGGACACAAGTGAAAATTTTAGAAAAGCTTTTTAAAGAAAAAGTGAATAAAGTCAAAAAGAAAAGTTAATTAAATAATTTTATTAGATAAATATCTTAGCAAGTCATTAACTATCATCATCTTTAGCCTTCATCACGTCTGAAACTACAGCAAGAAGAGGAGAGAAGCACGAAAAGAAATTGAAGCCAAGAAGCAAGAGCAATAAGAGAAGTTTGGTCCTCAAACTTCTAAGGTAGATTTCTATGGTCATCACCTTTTACATACTTGAGTATTGTGATATTTTATGTAGTATTTTCTCCTCTTTCACCTCTGTAATTTTCTGCCTAGAGAGAGAGTAGAGAGAGAAAATTGTGCCATGAAGAAACCAATCCATAAAAAGTGAAGCATATGTCACAAGATGCAAGATTATGGCATTGATTTCAAAGATTGATGAGTCATTATTTTTTTATAATTTTCTCTATTTTTATGCTATTTAGGGTTTGTGAAAGGAAAGGGAATTTCAAGTTTTTGACCCCAAAAATGGATTCCTTGGGTCCAAAATAGGTTAGAACAGTTATGTTGTACAAGAAAATGCAAAAGAAAAGCAAAGTGAAAAATTAGAGTTAAAGTGAACTCTTTATGAAGGAAGTCATGTAATCAATGACTTAAGACCTTGTTTTATGATGTAATAGAATTCAAGGAAATGTTTGAGGATCAAAGAAAAGGTTTACAAAGTTTGGAAAGTATTGGAAAGCCACAAGGTAGTTTACTAACCTACTCTTGCATTATATGGTTATATAGTTGCAATGGTTTTAATGTTATACCAAATGTTTGCAATGATGTTATGTGATGATTTGTTGTTATTGGTTGAGTTATTTGAGGGGTTTTGTGACCTTGGGATGTCCAAAATGTAAGGGAAAACTTTGTCCAATTTTCTATAAAATATTTAAGCATAAATGATTCTAAATGTTTGAATGATGATTTGAGGAAGTGTGCTTGCATTATATGATTATATGTTTGCTTGATTAGTGGTAACTACTAAGATTCTTTGAATCTCATCTCTTCCAAATGCTTACCATGTTTAGGCCAAGTAATGCAAAAAGTTCATGAAGAGCCAAAAGAGAGGAGGAAGAAATTAGTGGAAATTACGTTCTTGCAAGGATTGGTGTTAATTTTTGGTAATATGTATAAATTTGTATGCAAAGGATGAATCATGTATACTGATGTAAGTATGTTCGTTGAGATACCTTTTGATAATATGTATGAATATGTTACAATTAATGATGATGTATATATGATATGAAGCTTATTTTGCCAAGATATGAAGGGAGTTATACAATCTGGACACCCTGACAGATACTTAGGTACTATTCATGTAAGATAGGGCAGCTAGTTTGAGTAATATATATGCTCTTAAAGTACACAAGTAGAGATTTAAAATGGTATAAAGAGAACTCCATTTGGAGATATGTATAAATTATAGTGATTTTTCAAAGTTATGGTTCAGAATAGGGAAAGATTGGGAAAACTGGAAATTGAAAGTTAGGTACTAAAAAATTTAAAAGATAATATAAAATCATACAGAGATCCAAAAATTCAGTGGTTTCTATTTATAGAAAGGCCTGTGTTTGAAGTTTCATATGGCACTGATTTGGAGGTAATTGGAGTTATATGATAGGAGATATGGAGGTTTCCCCAAAACTATTCCAGCAAAAGTGAAATTCTGACCCTTTGTGATTTAAGTTAACACCATGCCATGTGAAAGTAAAATAAATGTGCAATAAAAATATGTATAAAATTTTACATTCAGGGCTTTCATATGACATAAAGAATGTATGATTTGGCTTAGGATATAATGAGATATGAATTTTTAAATATAAGGCCAAAATCCTGAGAAAGAGAAAATGACCAAATGTATAGTAAATGTTTGAGAAATAAACTGTATGAATTGGTCAATATAATGCTCTGTTTTATATTTTTCCCATGTATAGAAGGTTTTGATATATTTTAAGGGACTTTAATCACTGTGAAATTATTTTTCTAGAATTAGTTATGAATTTTTGAAGTTCATCGGGTAAAATGAAAATGACACAATGAATAGTATCCAAAATTTTAGAAAAATCTATTTCGATATTTTTATACAGCCAAGTCTCTAATCATGCAATAATGGAGACAATTGGAGTCTAATACTTGGGAAATTGACTTAGGTATAAGGTGTTACACACAAAGGGCCATACATAACACATACGAGAGTATAGGAGGGGCTATCCGTCAGTTTTACCCGAAACACAGATACACCATGATACACATAATATTACACAAATAATATAAATTGCACTTTACTAGTAACATAACGAAACAACAACAACAACAACAACAACAATAGGGGGCAACCGTTAATGTAACACCTTAACTATAGATTACATTACCTATGTATTGGACCTTATTATACTCCATGGAACATATTTAGAAGCTTAAATCACATGATAGATTAAGATAAAAAAATTTCTTTCCTCAGGTTGTTAGCAAGGCTGACTTCCCAAGAGGGGGGTGAATTGGGAAGATTGAAATTTTTCTGCACAAAGTGAAATTGGTGAAGATAGCATAGTGTAATGGAAGCAACGTATAAAACAGAGTAAGCTGAAAAGTAAAGATAGGAAGTAGAAGACTCAGTAATTTATCTTGGTTCGGTCTATCCACTTGACCTACGTCCAGTCCTCAAGGCAACTCTTGAGATTTTTCCACTATACAGCAAGAATTCAACGGGCTTCTTGCTAATGCCACAGTACAACGAGTATGCTCTGTTTCTGGAGTTTTCTTAATCTCTCTAAGCACTTTTACAATGTGCTCCCCAATCCCCTTGTGATTTCCCCTCACAAGTAAATCTATCTTCCAGATGAAGAGTAAATTATTTATAAAGATATAACTCTCTTGAATAGAGTAGATATGAAGGTTGAAGTACAGATATTGAAGTTAAGAGGGTAAAAGCTTTTTTTTGAGAAATTGATTTGGCAGAGATTCAGTATATACAAGTTTTATTTGTTACCCACAACTTCAAATGATGTTATATTTATAGATTTAGGTCTCAAATGTCCGTTAGAGACAAAATCTATCCGTTGGGAAAGTTATCCAACGGTTACTCTGAAAAACTATCCGTTTACCAACCGCATTTAATGTTTCTGACATACTGAAATTTGAATTTTGGTTGGCCAACAGACGAATTTTGAAGGAACCGAAGGTTAAAGCTTTCAACTTTACAGCACGAAGTTCGTCTGTTCATGAAGTGAAATTCAAATTTTGAAACTTACAAAATATTTTCACAATGTGACATACAAATTTTCAAGAGGAAAGTTTTTCGGTTAAGTGTGAACAGTGTTTTCAATTTTCTACAGTGCCTTCGAAATTTGAATTTTGGAAGCCCAAAATTCGTCTGTCTGTAGAACGTTCAAAGAGGCACAGTAGTTCACTTTCTTCGAAATTCAAATTTTAAAGTAGTGAAGTTCGTCTGTCAGAGAGATTCTTTTCAGACTAACTCCAACATTCAAAGTTACAAAGCTTTGTCATTCGTATGTCAATATTTCATTCCAACAAACTCACAAACTTAGTTTCTGAAATTCGAATTTTAATGTTCAAAGTTTGTCTGACAGAAAGCAGTTTTGAAACTTAAATTATTCTTGATCTCAGATGAACTTTAACATTGTTTCAGACGAATTTCTTCCATTTTCATAAGTTGTGATTTGTATGAAATTCGAATTTTGAAGACTCAAAGTTCGTCTGTTTCAAAGAAGCTCCTTTCAGACTTATATGAAAATTCGAATGTTGGAAAGTCAAAATTCGTCTGTCAGAGAGCATTTTTCAAACTCAATTTCATCTTGATTTCAGATGAGCTTCAACATTATGTCAGACGAATTTCTTTAGTTTTCACAAACTGCATTTTATCTGAAATTCGAATTTTGAGGATGTAAAGTTCGTCTGTCAGTGAAAAGCTTCTTTCAGTCTTTGATGGAAATTCGAATTTTGGATAATCAAAATTCGTCTGACAGAGAGACAACTCTTCAGACTTATTCAGTTTTGACTCGAAATTCGAATTTCCAAAGGCAAAGTTTGAATTTTCAATATGACAGTTCATTTTAAACTTTCAAACTTCGTCTGTTTGTGGGTATTTTTCAAACAAGTCAAGATTTAACACACAATCAAGGTTTAAAAACATCTTTTCTTAAAATCAAAAACTTTTACCCTCATTTGAACATAACAAAAGATCCTACTGAAGATCTAGCAGCTAATACTCAGAAATTCTTCACTTGAAGCACTTTGATCTCCTTTGATATCTTCAATCCAAGCTTTTGGATGTTAGTTTGGAATCATCAAAACTCTTGATTCAACATTCTCCCCCTTTTTGATGATGACAAAACAACTTACAAACTGGATTAGTACTTGGGTTTGCTTTTACAAGCTCCCCCTCAACATATGCATTTTGTTTCAAAAGATATCATATACAGTAGATCAAGTGAAGATATTCAAAGAGTAATATGCACAAAACATTGCAACAAAGAAATCCATTCATTTAATCAAGAGTTGCTATACAAGAGCCAAATTAATCAAAGTTCCAATATTCAAATATTCAAAACAGCAACAGAAACACAAAACACTACAAGAGGACACAAGCCTAATTTCTAAGCAAATCTTCAATTATTTCTTCTTGGGCTTGGTCTTCTTGCTATACGTTTTCCCTTTCCCAGATTGCTTAGCAGCAGCAGACTTTCCAGTTTGCCCAGTCTTCTCCCCCTTTTTGGCATCATTAGGAAGGCCAACAAAATCAGCAGGAGGAGGGATCTGAGAAACAGGAATAGCTTGAAGTGGGACAGGAGCAAAAGGGATTTCTGGTTCCATAGGAGACTCAGTGTTTGGTTCCTCATCAGAGATTTCCAGAAGTTCTTGAATTGCCTGCCTGGAAAGAGCTAACTGAGCTCTCTGTTCCTTTGAAAGCCCATAAGCAGCAAGAGAGGAAGTGGTTGGTTCATCAGGACGAAACATTTCCTTAAGCCTTCTTCTTTGTTCTTGCAGGAGAGCATTGTGAGCAATGGCCTCATAATCAACAACAGGCACAATGCTTCTCTCTTCATTGCTTACTCCCTCCTGCATAGAAGAGGTTGAGATAGCTACAACCAGTCTTTCAACTTGCTCAGATTCTTGAATAGACATAATTGAATCCTGAGCATCTTCTTGCATAAGCTCATGAGGGCTTGCTCCTTGAAGTCTTTCTTCTTCCAATCCATAGTCCAAGGGTGGACTAGGACTTGGTGTTCTCATTGTATCAGCACCATCTATATCATCATTATGGTCAGAGGAGGCAATCTCGAAGGGGCTTGGAGGCTCAGGAGTTGGAGAGTGGACAGGCACAGATGACCTTGGTTGAGGTGGAGCTAAAGTGGCAGGAATTGCACTTCTGATCTCTTCATAAGCATCAGCCACCACCTTCATGTTTACAGCCAACTGTTGGATCTGATCTTGCCGATGAGCAAATTTGGCATTTAGCTCATCTCTGATGCTGAGGATGAGTGTAGACAGGCTGTCATACAGCTCAGTGATCTTGGTTGGCTTGGCCTGTAAGGAGGGAGTGGAACGAATGTGAGTGGGCTTTGAGGGAGATGGGATAGGCACAGAGGGCTGAGTGGTAGGTCTGGCAGGAGCCTCAGAAGTACCCTCTTGCTGTAGGGAGGCACTTTCAACAAAAAAGAGATCTTTAGTTCTTCCTGCTCCCTTTTCAACCCATCTTCCTTAATCTCTTTCAATGCCCATCCTCTGCAGTTCTTCCTCCTTGAATATTTCAATGGGCTTGCCCTTCCCTTTCTCAATATGCTGAATTCTGGCATACTGTAGAATTCTGGAGATGATAGCAGCATAGGGAAGTGTTGAGTCCTTCCTCTGATCTCTAGCCTTGATCATGCGTTGGAGTATGATGTGTCCCATGTTGATCAGCTTTCCACGCATGATTGCAGCCATGACATGTGCCTCTGCCCTTGTTATCAGATTGAAGCTGCCTCCTTTGTTGAATATAATCCTGGACACTACATAGTGCAGGATTCTTACTTGAACACCGAGGTTTATGGGCTTCAACAGGTTTATGGATGGCCAATTTTCCCTCCTTCTAAACAATGTGCTCAGAATAGTACTCTCCTTATAGTTCAGAGAGGGACCACCTTCTTCATTAGCCATATTTGCCTCATCCATGTACCCAGAGGCATTGATATCAATCTTGAGTCCATCTTGCCCAGGTATCTCCAGCACCTCATTGAATGTCTCATCAATAAGCCAAATGGTCCTAGACCTTAGATTGACTACCCACTTCTTCTTCTTACTGTTGTATTTTAAAGAAGCGTACCATGACTTCACCATCTCATCATCATATCTTTCTAATACTTCCAACAGATTCTTGTATCTCATCATCCATATACCAGTATCAAAATTATTTGAGATCAAGAAATCTTCCAAATTTACACAATGTGGCTTGATTACCTTCTTGTTGGCAAATTTGGTGGAGAATTCTTCTTGAATCTGTGGAGTGCTCCATAATGGCAGTGTGGTAAGCTTGTACTCTCCAGATTGAGTACTGAAGGATAAAGTGGAAGCAACAGCAGCAGCTTCTGAAGAAACTGGAACCGAAGGGTCTGCACTTTTCAGTGAGGAGGGTCCAGCTTTCTGAGAATCTGCTTTGGATGCAGTCTTTTGGCGTTTGGTGGGAGTTACCTTACTGGATTCGGCTTTTCTCTTTGATTTTTCTCCTTCCTTCAAGGCATATTGTGATTTAACATTCCTCTTTGGTCGGGTTTCAACCTTCCCAGCATCAGGATTTTTGACTCTTGCCATTTTTTGGATGAATGTTGCAGAATGTGGCTTAGAATGGGTTTAAAGGATGTGAAAGGAAGTTTAATCAGTGGGAAATGACAGTTTTTGGTCAGAATTGAAGGGACTTGATGAGAGAATTGAAACAGACTCAGAGCAGTTAAGGATAGGGTTGCATCTGTTCAAGAGAAAATCGTCGGATTTAACGTAAGTAACCGTCTGACAGACAAATTTTGAGAGGTCAAAATTCGAACTTCGGGCAGTTACAAGTTAAACCATTCAGCAAAGCTTACTGACAGACGAATTTTCTTTTGAAAGTTCGTCTGACAGTGGCTTGGATTAAGCAATACAAGCACAACAGACGAATTTTGTACCAACAAAGTTCGAATGTTGAAGAGAAAACAGTAGGCAACAGACAAGACATCAACCAATAGACGAATTAAGCAAGCAGAACTTCATCTTTCAAGCATTCAACATGAAGAACATGATTCAACAGATGAAATTTGAACTAAAAATTCGCATTTTTCAACTTTTGTAAAGGTTGTCCAACATTTGTATTTTAAGAAGTGATAATTCGTACAACAATGATGGACAAACATAACTTTGAAATTTTTGTTTTTGAAAATTCAAACTTCAAAGATCCAACAGACGAATTTCGAGGCATCACCGAGAACTGTTCCAAAGCTAATAGGCCGAAGTTCGTCTGTTGGTTAACTAAAATTCGAATGTTGACCATGTTGACTAGTTCAAAAACACAGTTTATGAGGCAAAATACGTCTAACACACATTAAAATTTGAATTTCATTTTATAAAAACTTACAGAATGGATCCAGAACTCAGAATTTTCATCATTTACTTCACTTTCTGGTTGTTCCATTCTGATGTGCTCCAATCTTCAAGTTTATTGCCATTGAATCTTGTGAGGAGCACCTGCAGTTTAAATTAAACATATTCCGATGCTAAAGTTAGAATTAATCTTAAAGTTGAAACCTTTGAAAATAAGATTGCACAAGAATAACTTACAGTTCACTGGGATTTACCATACCCAATTCTCTCCTTATTTTGTAATACCTGTCTTCTGATAGAGGCTTTGTGAGTATATCAGCAACTTGATTCTCTGTTGGGATGTACTCCAGCTTAACTTCTCCTTTCAGAACATGATCCCTTATGAAGTGGTGCCTAACTTCAATATGTTTCGTCCTTGAATGCATGACAGGATTCTTGGTGATATTTATGGCACTTTGGTTGTCACACATGATTGGTATCTCTTTCATTTTAACCTCAAGATCTTCAAGCTGCTGCTTCATCCAGATGACTTGGGCATAACAGCTTCCAGCTGCAACATACTCAGCTTCTGCAGTGGATAGGGCCATACTGTTTTGCTTTTTGCTGAACCATGAAACCAGGGATCCTCCAAGAAACTGACAAGTTCCACTTGTACTTTTTCTGTCAGTTTTGGATCCTGCAAATTCAGCATCAGTGTATCCTTTGAGATCTTCTCCACTGCCCTTTGGATACCAGAGACCCATATGTGAAGTTCCAATAAGATATTTGAAAATTCTCTTCACAGCTGTTGCATGGGTTTCCTTGGGACATGATTGGAACCTGGCACACATACAGACACTGAACAAAATGTCAGGTCTGCTGGCAGTTAAGTACAGCAGGGATCCAATCATTCTCCTGTACTGAGTAATGTCAAACATCTTCCCATTCTCATCCATGTCTAGTTTGGTTGCAGTAGCCATAGGTGTTCCCATTGGCTTAGCATTCTCCATTCCAAACTTCTTTAGCAGCTCCTTTAGATACTTGGATTGACTGAGAAAGATACCATCATCAAGCTGTCTGATTTGCAGTCCAAGGAAGAAGTTAAGTTCACCCATCATGGACATCTCGAATTCTCCCTGCATTAACTCAGAAAATTTCTTGCAAAGAGTTTCATTAGTAGCATCGAAAATAATATCATCAACATAGATTTGAACAATTAGTAAATCTTTATTTTCTTTCTTAGTGAATAAAGTTGTGTCAACTTTGCCTCTATTGAACCCCTTTTCAATTAGAAAATTGCTCAGTCTCTCATACCATGCTCTAGGGGCTTGTTTTAAACCATAAAGAGCTTTCTTCAGTTTATAAACATGGTTTAGTTTTGTAGAATCCTCAAAACCTGGAGGTTGATCTACATAAACTTCTTCCATGATATATCCATTTAGAAAGGCACTCTTTACATCCATTTGATATAGTAAAATATTTTTCATGCATGCATATGCTAGCAGTATTCTTATAGCTTCTAATCTAGCTACTGGTGCAAAGGTTTTTTCAAAATCAATACCTTCTTCCTGATTATACCCTTTAGCAACCAATCTAGCCTTGTTTCTTATTATTGTTCCAGATTCATCAAGTTTATTTCTAAAAACCCATTTGGTACCAATGACAGGATGATTTTTGGGCCTAGGCACTAAATCCCAAACATGATTTCTTTCAAACTGATTTAGTTCATTTTGCATAGCTAAAATCCAGTAATCATCAGTTAAGGCTTCTTTAGCACATTTAGGTTCAATTTGAGAAATGAAAGCGCAGTTGAGCATTTGATCCCTTAACTGTTTTCTGGTTTTGACTCTCTCTTGAACATTTCCTATTACTTGATTGACAGGATGATTCCTTTGATATCTGCAAGCTCTAGGGAGTTCTTGGGATGTTTCTTCATTAATTTCTTCATCAAACTCTTGCTCCTGGATATCTTCCTCTGTGTTAACAGATTCAGATATCTTTGGAGGTTTAGTTTTACTTTTATCAGAAATGCCCAGTTTTTCAAAGTTAAAAGCAAGATCATCCTCATTGGTAACATGTTTTGAAACAGTTTCATTTTCAATGAAAACCACATGCACATATTCTTCTACCACATTTGATCTTTTATTATAAACTCTATATGCCTTACTCCTACTAGAATAACCCAGAAATATACCTTCATCGGGTTTGGCATCAAACTTACCCAAATTTTCTTTCCCATTATTGTGAATGAAGCATTTGCATCCGAACACATGGAGATGGGACTGATTTGGCTTTCTTCCCTTGTAAAGCTCGTATGGAGTCTTCCCAAGGATTGGTCTGATGTAGGCTCTATTTATGATGTAGCTTGCTATATTCACTGCATTAGCCCAAAACACTTGAGAGAGTTCCTTTTCATTCAGCATAGCTCTGGCCATTTCTCCAATAGTTCTGTTCTTCCTTTCTACTACCCCATTCTGTTGAGGGGTCCTTGGAGCTGAGAAGTTGTGGTCAATCCCATGCTCATTGCAGTATTCCAGGAAGTATGCATTTTCGAACTCTCCTCCATGATCTGACCTGATTGACACAATAGAAATACCTTTCTCATTTTGCACTTTCTTAGCTAAGGTTACAAATGCATCAAAGGTATCACTTTTAGAGGAAAGAAATAATGTCCAAGTGAATCTAGAATAGTCATCTACAATTACAAGCACATACAGGTTACCACCAAGACTTTTCACCCTAGATGGTCCAATTAAGTCCATATGCAGCAATTCAAGTGGTCTAGTTGTGGTAACTACATTTTTAGATTTAAAAGATGATTTATTTTGTTTCCCTCTTATGCATGCATCACATTCTTTGTCCTTTTCAAAAGATATTTTTGGTAGGCCAGTTACTAGCTCATTCTTGATCAGTTTAGACAATTGATTCATGTTAACATGAGCTAATCTCCTATGCCATAACCAACTATCATTATCCTGGCTAATTAGACATACAGAATCCAAGGGAGGAAGTTCATCAAGATCAATAGTATAACAATTACCATCCCTTTGAGCTTTGAGGATTACTTTGTGATCACTTTTTCTGATGACTAGGCAAAATTTTGAGTCAAACAACACCCAATTTCCTTTATCACAGGTCTGACTTACGCTCAGCAAATTGTGGTTGAGGCCAATCATAAATAGCACCTCTTCAATGGATGTTTCCGGATTTTTGCCCACAATGCCAATGCCAACAATTTTGCCATATTGATCACCTCCAAAGGTCACCTTTCCTCCTTTCTTGTCTCTAAGGGTGATGAACTTCTCCTCATCACCAGTCATGTGACTTGAGCAGGCACTGTCCATATACCATTTGTTGCTTCTCTTAGCTTTGAGACAGACCTGCAAAACAATGTTTATGTTTTCCTTTTAGGTACCCAAATTTGCTTGGGTCCTTTTTGGTCAGTAGATTTTTTTTTTAGATGCAGATGCAACTTTGGGAGCCCATTCAAGTTTCCTGCCAAGTTCATTTTTTTTTCAATGCACAAGAACTGGAAATATGTCCCTTTTTGTTACAGAAATGACAGGTAGTGAAGGGACTGCTAGATTGAGTGGTAGGAAGAAAACAATGCAGATAATACTTTTGTCTTGTATGCTTTGGTTGATTATATGTTTCAATGCAAGATGACATGTGTTCTTTCTTTCTGTTGCTCTCAACATGCACAAAATGTCTCATGTATGCATTATGGTTTTTTTTCCTAATCTTTTCCTTGACAGCACATGGATCATAGCCAAGACCAGCTTTTCCTTGTGATATTCTTTGGCTCCCCATCAAGGCAAACAACATATCTTTTCCTTTAGTGAGCCAAGACATGCTTTTTACTAAGTAATCATTAGTTTGCTTGAGTTCAATGCATGAAGTACAGCAAACAGATTTAGCAGTAGGTAGAGAGGTGATTTCAGAAATGTTGCTTTGAGATTCCAGTTTATTAATCTTTCTCTTTGCTAGTTTTAGTCCTTTAACAACTTTAATAAACTCATCATGAAGCTCATGAAATGCATCAAGTAGCTCAGAATAGGAAGGTTTAGATTCATATACCTCTTTCTCCTAATCACTGCTGTATGAGGGTTCAGCTTCTTCAGATGCAAGTGCCATCAGGCAGATGTTGGCAATCTCATCCTCATCCTCTTCCTCCTCATCTTAGCTGTTGCCCCATATTGATGAGATGCAGGCTTTCTTCTTCTTCCCTTTGTCAGCAGCTTTGAGGGCAAGGCCTTTCTTATTTCTGTCCAGCCCAGCTTCCTTGAGAGCTTTGATTTTTCCTTCATACTCCTCAAGGCTACCAAAGAGAGCTGTGACAGAAGCCATTGATTCTCCTCTGACTTCCTCTATTGCTGTCACCTTGGGCTGCCATTCCAGAGGGAGAGCTCTGAGTATCTTTCTTACTTTTTCAGACTGAGTGTATTCCTTTCCCAGGCTCTTCAATTGATTCACAATGAGAGTGAATCTCTTTTGGAGCTCCTTTACAGTTTCTTCTTCAGCCATTCTGAAGCTTTCATACTCTCCAATGCATGTGTTCAGTCTGTTTTCCTTGCCCCCAGTTGTTCCTTCATGTGCAATCTGCAGAGTATCCCACATCCCTTTTGCAGTGGAGCATTGTGAGACTCTGTAGAATTCGTCCTGATTCAGGGCACTGACTAAACAATGCTTTGCTTTGAAATTTAGCAGGACTCTCCTTCTGTCTTCCTCATTCCACTCTGCTTCTAGCTTCTCTTTGTGTCTTCCATCTTCAGGTAGAGTCATTGGGATGAAATCTCCTTTCTCAATGACTGACCATATATCAAGATCAATTGATTGGAGGTAAATCTGCATCCTTATCTTCCAGTACCCATAATGTTCTCCACTGAAGCCTGGTGGTCTATTAGTGTTATTCCCTTCAGGAAGTATGCTTTCTCCAAAGCCAGCCATCTTAATTCCCGGACTGTGAGATCCTTTGAATGGGGATCTGGGCTCAGATACCACTTGTTAGCAAGGCTGACTTCCCAAGAGGGGGGGTGAATTGGGAAGATTGAATTTTTTCTGCACAAGGTGAAATGGGTGAAGATAGCACAGTGTAATGGAAGCAACGTATAAAACAGAGCAAGCTGAAAAGTAAAGATAGGAAGTAGAAGACTCAGTAATTTATCCTGGTTCGGTCTATCCACTTGACCTACATCCAGTCGTCAAGGCAACTCTTGAGATTTTTCCACTATACAGCAAAAATTTAACGGGCTTCTTGCTAATGCCACAGTACAACGAGTATGCTCTGTTTCTGGAGCTTTCTCAATCTCTCTAAGCACTTCTACAATGTGCTCCCCAATCCCCTTGTGATTTCCCCTCACAAGTAAATCTATTTTCCAGATGAAGAGTAAATTGTTTACAAAGATATAACTCTCTTGAATAGAGTAGATATGAAGGTTGAAGTACAGATATTGAAGTTAAGAGGGTAAAAGCTTTTTTGAGAAATTGATTTGGTAGAGATTCAGTATATACAAGTTTTATTTGTTACCCACAACTTCAAATGATGTTATATTTATAGATTTAGGTCTCAAATGTCCGTTAGAGACAAAATCTATCCATTGGGAAAGTTATCCAATGATTACTCTGAAAAACTATCCGTTTACCAACCGCATTTAATGTTTCTGACATACTGAAATTTGAATTTTGGTTGGCCAACAGACGAATTTCGAAGGAACCGAAGGTTAAAGCTTTCAACATTACAGCACGAAGTTCGTCTGTTCATGAAGTGAAATTCAAATTTTGAAACTTACAAAACATTTTCACAATGTGACATACGAATTTTCAAGAGGAAAGTTTTTCGGTTAAGTGTGAACAGTGTTTTCAATTTTCTACAGTGCCTTCGAAATTCGAATTTTGGAAGTCCAAAATTCGTCTGTCTGTAGAACGTTCAAAGAGGCACAGTAGTTCACTTTCTTCAAAATTCAAATTTTGAAGTAGTGAAGTTCGTCTGTCAGAGAGATTCTTTACAGACTAACTCTAACATTCAAAGTTACAAAGCTCTATCATTCGTATGTCAATATTTCATTCCAACAGACTCACAAACTTAGTTTCTGAAATTCAAATTTTAATGTTCAAAGTTTGTCTGACAGAAAGCAGTTTTGAAACTTAAATTATTCTTGATCTCAGATGAACTTTAACATTGTTTCAGACGAATTTCTTCCATTTTCATAAGTTGTGATTTGTATGAAATTCGAATTTTGAAGACTCAAAGTTCGTCTGTTTCAAAGAAGCTCCTTTCAGACTTATATGAAAATTCAAATGTTGGAAAGTCAAAGTTCGTCTGTCAGAGAGCATTTTTCAAACTCAATTTCATCTTGATTTCAGATGAGCTTCAACATTATGTCAGACGAATTTCTTTGGTTTTCACAAACTGCATTTTATCTGAAATTCGAATTTTGAGGATGTGAAGTTCATCTGTCAGTGAAAAGCTTCTTTCAATCTTTGATGGAAATTCGAATTTTGGATAATCAAAATTCGTCTGACAGAGAGACAACTCTTCAGACTTATTCAGTTTTGACTCGAAATTCGAATTTCCAAAGGCAAAGTTTGAATTTTCAATATGACAGTTCATTTTAAACTTTCAAACTTCGTCTGTTTGTGGGTATTTTTCAAACAAGTCAAGATTTAACACACAATCAAGGTTTAAAAACATCTTTTCTTAAAATCAAAAACTTTTACCCTCATTTGAACATAACAAAAGATCCTACTGAAGATCTAGCAGCTAAAACTCAGAAATTCTTCACTTGAAGCACTTTGATCTCCTTTGATATCTTCAATCTAACTTTTGGATGTTAGTTTGGAATCATCAAAACTCTTGATTCAACACAGGTTACTATTCATGTAGTAAACCTTTTTTCCCGGTTGAAATTTAAAAATTCATAACTAATTATTAAAAAATCATATCAAGGTGATCCAAGTTCCTAAAAATAGCACAAAATCTCATCTACATGGGGAAAAATATGAAACATCATTTTAGTTGTGCCAATTACTATAGCTTATTGCATGAAATTTACTATTCAAATGGTCATTTTTCACTTCTCCAAGATTTTGGCCATAATTTTAAAAATTCATATCTGATGCTATACTGAGCCAAATCATGTATTCTTTATGCCATTGGAAAGATCTACATCTATTCTTTACATCCATATTTTTCTTATATATTTATTTAACTTATGGAGGGTATGATTCATTGATTCTAACTTAAATTACTAAGGGTCAGAACCCCACTCTGATTGGAATAATTTTAGGAAAACATGCATAACTCTCATTATATTGCTCCAATTACTCTTAAACTAGTGGATATTAAAGTCAAAACATAGATTCTTTCATACATATAAACCATTGAATTTTTGGAGCTCTGTACAATTTTATGCTACTTTTTAAATAATCTGTACTTATGAATAAAATATGATATTTTCCAACTATGTCCAGGTTTTAACCCTGACTTCAAAAATTCATGACAGTTTGCATAATGATCAAAATCAAGTTCTCTTTAGCTTGTTGGAAAGCCCTGTTTGTCTTGTTTTTGAAAATATAAAATTACTTATATGTTACATCACATTTTGAATGAATAGTAACCATATAATTCTTAGGGGCGCATATTGGCCAGATTATGCCATGATGTATATACAATATACATCACTCAAACTTGTTCATCTTAGTTCATACCATTCTCACAACATCTTAAGAGACTCGAAAGAGCATAACAGCAGCAAAGCTTAGCTTCACAAAAGCACATATGATTTTATATATAATTACGAGAAAGCAAGTAATAATAACAATTATAATTCTATTCATCCATTGTCTTCTCCTTGCTTTTTGTCTTCTTGGTGGCCTTGCCATCCTTGGAACCTAAAATTTGGGAGACTTGAGTGGATGAGATTGGAACAATCTTAGTAGCAAGTCACATTCTATGCATTATGTTATTCATTTCACATAATAATCACATTAAATCACATTTAAACAACAAATTGCCACATTCGTTATAAAAATTTTGGTAGCATAATGTGAACACCGTATTTTGTCCGGGTAATTTAAAAATATAGTAATATATAAAAAAAAAAAAAATAATAATAATAATAATAGTAGTTGAATAAATAAATAAGTAATAAATAAATAAGTAAATAAAAAGTAATAATAAATAAATTAACTGAAAAATTTTTTTATTTATTTTGGGCTGAGATTCAGCCCAAAATCTTAAATATAATTAAAAAAAAAAAATTTTGGGCCGAAATACAAAAAAAAAAAAACAGAGTAGTCATATTGGGCTGAAGCTTCAAGCTTCAGCCCAAAAGGTCACGAGCCCTCAATTGGGCTCGTGACCTGGTCAAAGGGGCATTGCCCCAAAAGCTCGTGGAGGGAGGAGCCCCTGAGGGCTCGGTATTTGGAGGGCACAGAGGGAGCCACGGTGAGGGGAGCCGCGAGGAGGAAGCCACCGTGGAGGTCGTGGGAGCGAGATCTGGAGGAAAGAAAGAGGAAGCCGTGAGGACGAAATCAGAGGGAGTTACGAGGGAGAACCGAGAAGAGAGAGAACCGCGAGGAAGAAACTAGAGACCGAGGGAGCTCGGGCACGAGCAAGGAGGGAACTGTAAGCAGTGGCTCAGACGCGAGTGAGAGGCACGAGCTCAGACCAGAGCCAGAAGGAGTCTGGCACACGAGCATGGAAGACTGAGAGAGCTAAACCGCGGGAGTGAAAAGCAGCCAGAAGAAAAGAAGAAAACCAGAGAGAGCCGTGAGCTCTGGGGAGCAACCGAGATGGGGGAGTCGTAGCACGGGCTGGCCGAAGAGAAGGGAAATGGGGAATGAGAGGGAGCTAGGAAAGTGGTGGAGCCGCGGACGCGAGACGGGGAGGCTGACTCAGAGAAGGCCCTTTGGGTTCGGGTGAAAGGCACAAGGGGAGAGGTCTTTGAGCAGAGGCTCAGGCTCGTGAAAAAGGACGCCACGGACACGATGCCTAAAGGACTGAGGTGCTCAGGTACAAAATTTCTGGGATAAAGGATGTGGGCTGGACACACACGACACAATCCTTCCACTACTCCGTACCTAGTACAGCAGGGTAGTGGAGGTGAAACTTTGCTGGGATGAAGGCGATGAGAGGCCACGTTAGAGCAGAGGACGTGAACATGAGGGAGGGGGTACAGCTGGAGAAGCGGTCACGCGTTTGATTGCTCGATTGGCAAGCCACCCGCGGGGGCTGTATAAAAGACAGAGGGCGGGTGGAGAAAAAAGGAGGGGGGGCTGGAAAACCCTTAAATTGGAGAAAGAGAGGAGAGAGTCCAGGGTCGAGGCAGCAGTGAGACAGAAAGAAGAGGAAGCTGGGAGCAAAAGGAAGCAACTTAGAGAGAGGGCGAGCTGCAGAGAACCTAAGGGCTTCAACTAGTAAGCCTGGTTTACACATTATGAGTTGAGGTTTTTCGTGTTTGTCAAAACTGGGTTTTATGATTCTGAGTTGAATATCTTTTGTTGTAGACATTAAATTAGATGCTCTGTTTTCATGGTTACAGATGGTGTCGTGATATGATTTTGTTTTCTTCACCTATTATGTGTTCTGGGAACCAGTGTTTTGAATTTAAAGTTGTTAATTAATGGATCGAGGGTGCTCGAATGAACTCAGGAATGAGCTGTATGTGTTGTTTAAAGGTGTTCAGTGGATTTTGTTTCCTCACCGACTAGTTGAAACTGGCTAATAGGTTAGTTTATGTTGATGTGAGCTTTGCTGGAATTAGGATTTGATTTTAGGACTATATATTTGCTTGTTCATGCATTGTATGCCTTTGGGAATTTTCTGGGTTCTGTTGATTCAGGATTTGATGTCATACTTCGTGCAACCTGTCTGTTATGGATGGGATTCTACAATTTGAAGTTGTTTTGTGTTTTAAAATCTGGTTTATAATTGTATCCTAAGGTTTACTTCTACGTGGTTTGCTTTTGTCAAGGCCTTCTTATAAGAGGATCTCATTTGCCTAACGGGATGTTGCCATGATTTCGCATACTCGTCATGAATCCTTCGTCCTTGATTGTATTTTATTTCTCTTGGTTGATTAGTTATGCCATCAAGTGTTGGCTAATGGACTAACTGATTTGCAATGCTTTGTTCCATTATGATGTGAACCCCAAATCTTGTGGTGAGTTTCTGATCCCAAAGTTAAGGCCACAAGATTGGAATCACTCGGTTTCATGTAATGGGATGCCAGTTTCGTTTCCTCTTGGTGCTTGCTTGTATGATAGGGTGGAATTACCATTATATATGACGTTTTGTTTGGCCTGTGTTTATTATTTCAAGCCTTGATAAATTACATGAATGGGATGAACACTGGAAATTGTTTAGATTGGTTTGCATGAGAGCTGGGTTTTGGTACTGTAACTTTGTGGTGTGAGCCAGATATATGAATTGTCTTAAGGTCTACCCTGAGGGACTAAGCCTCTATGGGTAGGTAAGGTATCAGTCAAATGGTGCCATGAGCAAGGGGTTGCCATGACGCTTACATTGGTTAATCTTCAAATGTTTTGAGTTTCAATAGTTCCTTAGTTTTAATAACAACAATAGATAAGTAAAATAAATAATAAGTAATTTAAATGATTAAAAAAAAAAAAAAAACTCAGTTGCAAATTTTCTTTATCTTTATGCTTTGAGTGTTTAGACACCAATCAGTAAATTATGAGTGACTATATCACCATATATGCTGTTTGGTCTTTGACTTTTTTTCTTCCTAAAAAAAAATAAATAAATAAATAAACAAATAAAATAAAATAAAAGAAATAAAAATAAATAATATATGAATATATATATACATAAAGTCATGTGCTTAAACTCCTTTTTATCACTTTTCTTTTTATAAAATAACCATAATCATATTTACTTTCATGATTACATTTTTCCAATTTTATTTTTATTTTTTATTTTTTTTTTCTTTTTGCCACGAGTGGGATCACCGCGAGCCTATAAGCATAAATTAGCAAATTATGAGTGATCAAGTCACCATATATGTTATTTGATTTCCTTCTGGTATTTTTACTCCGAGTGGTAACGCCGGGGACTTTAAACATTAATCAGCAATTTGTGAGTGATAAAGTCATCACATATGTTGATTATTTCTCTTTAGTAATGATGGTATGTTAAATTCTTCTTAATGTTTTATTTTTATTCATTTTTTAGTAAGAGAATTTTATCAATTTCCCTTCTTATAAAATAATTCTTGCCAAATTATTTATTTTTCTTCCATGTTTTATTTACTCATTTTTATTACCATTTCATAACAAAGAATAATAATAAAATGATTAGAACCAAAGTATTTCATTTCCTTTCAAGTTATTATACGTTTCGCTTACCGACTCCGAGTGGTAACACCGTGAGTATTTAAGTATTAATCAGTAACTTGTGAGTGATAAAGTCACCACATATGTTGATTATTATTTTCCAAGACATGCTAATGATCACATTTTTCATTTTTTTTAAATAAATAGGCGCTAAAATGATTTGTATAATAAAAATAACAAAAAATCATTTGTATAAAAAGAAAAAAATATTTCTTTTGAACTTTTTGTGCCTTTTTGTCTCGAGTAACACTACCGTGGACACTTAGGTATCAATGGGTAAATGTGAGTGATAAAGTCACCACATTAGCCAATTGATTTTATTATATAAAAATAAAATTGTTTTCAAATATTTTCTTTTCAAATCAAATAAAATATTCAAAATTGTAAATAATTTTAATCCTATTTATTTTAAATTGAGGAAAAATATATTTTCTCTTTAGAAATTGATTAAACAAAAAATATAATAAAAAATGAAAAGAGCAAATAATGGAAAGTAATCTGTCTTTTACAAATTAAAATATACCAACAAATTCTGAAAATTGTTTTCTTTATGTAAAGACAAATTATTTTTTATTAACCCCTCTTTTCGAAGAAAATATATAATAAAAATACAAACTCAGTGACACGCATTTTTAGTCCGAACTACGTCGACTTTGATCCCTATCGCAGGGTACGTAGGCCCCAGACTCTCATTCTGGGTCAAGTCCACTTTTGTAAATAAATAATATTTTTCTTAATTTATTTTTTCTTACTTTTCATATTTTCATTTCATTCTTTATTTTCATTTTACATTTTCCTTATTTTTATATTTATTTATGTGAATGGTAAAAGGGCAACCAAACTAAATTTGTAAAAAGCCATAAAAATTGCATGATCAACCTAAGGTAACCGTTCTTTGGAACGGGTGTTGTGGGGGTGCCTAACACCTTCCCCACTCACAATCGTACTCCCGAACCCAACTTTGATTCGCAGACCAGTCCTTGTCCCTTTTCCTTTTTATTCCGGTTTTCCAAAATTTCCCTTAAAATTTTGGTGGCGACTCCCTCAGAATCCGGCCTCCCGCCGTGTGGGCCGGTTTCTCCTTTTTCTTTTTATTTTCGTTTCCCGCGCCATCCGCGTCGCATTTCCGGGTGTGACACATAACGACTTGGGAAATAGATATCTCGCGGAATAAAACCCCTTATATTACAGCCAAACCAATCAAAGAAAACATAATTCACAACATGGCAAATGAATTTCAACATATAAACATCATATAAACATAATGAAATAACATAATGCAATAAAAGGACTTAACTACCTCTTGAAGTATTACTTGGCTTTCCACTTGAAACCAATGATTCCACTTGTTTTCTTAAGCTTCCTCAAGTCCCTAGATATTATTAAATACTTGATTAAACCACTGATTTCATGGCATAACTCAATATACATTCATGAAACCCTAGGAACCCTTAAAGATTCAACTTGTCTATCTTAAGCTTTCTCTTGATTCTAACACTAGCCTTTTAGGTTTTCCATCATGGGGAAACCATTTTTGACGTCAAAGTTAAGAAACTCTCACTCCTTTCTATGCTTATATGCTGCTGAAAATCAGGTCTTAGAGGGAAGAATTAGTTTTTCAAAAACTTGCTTCATAGCTCACAAAAACCTGTCTTTCTTGCATTTTCTAATGCTTTCTCATCAATTTATGGTTAAAAAACTCCTTCCCTCTTATTATCATGCTTAGGCCAAGATTGGACAGCAAGTGGAGGAGGAGAAATTTCAAGAAAACTAGCTCAAACTACCAAGAAACTATGTTAGAATACTTGAAGATTGTAAATTAGTAAATTTACCATTTTCCTTTGATTTTATTTCTTCCTTTTCTTCTCTTTTCTCTACTTCACATAGCCTTTCTTTCTTTTCCTCACTTGCAGCCCTCTTTCCCTTCCTTTCCCAAGAGTGTATTTGGCCAAATGGTGAGGGAGCATTTATAAGAAGCATAACCATGGTTATTTGGTTGAGTGAGAAATGAACCCTTATGGAACCCGTCCAAAGAACTCACTTTGATGCGTAAGACACCCGGATCTTTGTGAAACAAGGAACACAAAGACTAGACAACAAAGAAAATAACAAAAACGCATAAGAACAGAAGCAAAAAAAAGCCAAAAATAAAAAAATAAGATGGGTAGAAGTTGGTTTTGAGAAGTAGAACCTAAGAGAACCGGACTCTTGAACCCTAGTTCCAGTGATGCCATAAGGAATGACCAATTCCTTGATAAGTCATAGTTTTATCCTAGTACTCAAAGAATGCAAGAAAAACTCATAAAAGTCTGAAACTTTAATCATCCAAATTTGAAAACACACATAAAATTTAGCTTTAAATATGTAAGGTAAAATCTAACCTAATAAGCTTAGAAAATCTAATTAATTTGAGCTCACTTAATCCTAATGGGATTAGGAGACTTTGTGCTCAAATAACACTCCTATTAAATTTATGAAACTAGTAAAATAATATTCTAAATATAAATGACAAAAATTCAAAGAAAATAATAAAAATAACACCTAAGCCCTTATAAATATGCCATCATATTAATGAAATCACATGTTTGGCATATAACATGCTTATTTACAAGGTCAGCTATCAAAGAGACTACTAATTAATTAATTGGGCTTTATTAATTAACAAAGTTCATCCCATAATTAATAAAACTGAAACTAACACTAATTAGGCCCAATTTCCCAAGTCACATGCTCTTTAAGTGAGTCACATGCTTTTTAAGTGAGCTATTTATGTTGGCCTTGAGTATGAAACTTCTATATATGATAACATAATCATGCCATTTTTTTGCTCTTGGGCTTCAAATTCACTTAAGTGCAAAGGCTTCATCTCAAGTTGCTTGTTGATCACACCATTCAAGGTCTCTTTCATTGCCTTAGCTCTAGATCTCATCAGTGGGCCTCCCATGCCTTGTAATGGATCAACTGTCTTCCACTTTTGGATCACATGTTTAGCCTCCTTTAATCCAATATCTTGAGCTTGCTCCATGCTTGTATCATTTCCTCCATCCTGAGAAGGATTCGTCCTTGAATCTGAAATGGCAAAAGGAGAAAGGTCAGCAGCACTAAAAGTTGCACTTATGTTACCATATGAACTAGACAAGTCTATCTTGTAGACATTATCATTTATCTACTCCAAGACTTGAAATGGTCTATCGCCATGTGGGTGCAGTTTGGATTTCCTTTGTTCAGGAAACCTCTCCTTGCACAAGTGAAGCCACACCTAATCACCGGGTTCAAAAACAACGTTCCTACGACCTTTGTTAGCCTGGCGAGCATATTGTTCATTTTTCTGCTTGATGTTTGCCTTTACTTTGTCATGCAAATCCTGCACAAATTTAGCTTTCTACGCACCATCGAGGTTAGTAAACTCATGGGATGGTAAAGGAAGCAAATTCAATGGAGTCAAAGGATTAAAACCATATACTATCTCAAAAGAAGAAAAATTAGTGGTAGAATGCATAGTGTGGTTGTAAGTAAACTCAAGATGTGGCAAACATTTTTCCTAATTTTTAAGATTCTTTTGGATTACAGCTCATAAAAGAGAAGATAGAGTTCTATTAACAACCTCTGTTTGCCCATTAGGCTGGGGATGTGCAACAGTAGAAAACACAAGCTTAGTACCCAATTTAGCCTAAAAAGTTCGCCAAAAATGACTCAAGAACTTAACATCACGATCACTAACAATGGACTTAGGTAAACCATGCAATCTAACAACCTCCTTAAAGAACAATAAGAAATACACACAGTATCATGACTTTTTGCACATGCAATAAAATAAGCCATCTTACTGAATCAATCTACAACAACAAAGATACTATTCTTTCCTGTGGAGGACCTAGGCAATCCAAGCACAGAATCCATAGAAATGTCCACCTAAGGATGCGAAGGAATAGGTAATGGAGTGTATAAACCATGTGTATGCACTCTAGACTTAGCATGCTTGCACATAATGTTGAATCAAGAGTTTTGATGATTCCAAACCAACACTTAAGAGCTCGGATTGAAGATATCAAAGGAGATCAAAGTTGTTTCAAGTGAAGATTTTTTGAGTATTTGCTGTTAGATCTTTTGTAGAATCTTTAGTTTTAGGTGTGATTGGTTAAAAGATTTTGATTTGAGAAAAAGATGTTTTCAAACCTTGATTTTGTGTTAAATCTTGACTTATTTGAAAAACACCCACAAACAGACGAAGTTTGTAAGTTTAAACTTAACTGTCAAGTTGGAAATTCGAACATTGCTTTAGGAAATTCGAATTTCGAGCTAAAACTGAATAAGTCTGAAGAGATGGCTCTCTGTCAGACGAATTTTGGTTGTTCAAAATTCGAATTTTCATACAAATCTGAAAGAAGTCTTTTTGGTAATAGACGAACTTCACACTTTCAAAAGTCGAATTTCAATTAAAATGAAGTTTGTGAAAACCAAAGAAATTCGTCTGAAACTATGATAAAGTGCATCTAAAATCAAAAGAAATTAAGTTTGATAAATGCTCTCTGACAGACGAATTTTGGCTTCCCAACATTCGAATTTTCATCTAAGTCTGAAAGAAGTTTCCTTAAAACAGACGAACTTTGGATCTTCAAAATTCGAATTTTAGACAAAACAAAACTTGAGAAAATAGAAGAAATTCGTCTGAAACTATGATAATGTGCATCTGAAATCAAAAGAAATTGAGTTTGATAAATGCTCTCTGACAGACAAATTTTGGCTTCCCAACATTCGAATTTTCATCTAAGTCTGAAAGAAGTTTCCTTGAAACAGACGAACTTTGGATCTTCAAAATTTGAATTTCAGACAAAACAAAACTTGAGAAAATAGAAGAAATTCGTCTGAAACCATGTTAAAGTTCATCTAAGATCAAGAATGATTTAAGTTTTAAAACTGCTCTCTGACAGACGAACTTTGAACATTGAAGTTCGAATTTTAAAAGCTAAGTTCTTGAGTTTGTTGAAGTGAAATATTGACATACGAATGATAAGAACTTACAATATTCGAATGATGAAGTTAGTCTGAAAAGAGTCTTTCTGACAGACGAACTTCACTCTTCAACATTCGAATTTCGAAGAAAGTGAACTATTGTGCCTCCTTTTCACGTACTAGGAACAGACGAATTATGGGCTTCCAAAATTCGAATTTCGAGGGCACCGTAGCAAATTGAAAACACTGTTCACACTTAACTGAAAAACTTTCCTCTTGAAAATTCGTTTGTCACATTGTGAAAATGTTTTGTAAGTTTCAAAATTAGAATTTCATTTCATGAATAGACGAACTTCGTGCTGTAACGTTGAAAGCTTTAACCTTCGGTTCCTTCAAAATTCGTCTATTGGCCAACCAAAATTCAAATTTCAGTATGTCAGAAACATTAAATGCGGTTGGTAAATGGATAGTTTTTCAGAGTAACCGTTGGATAACTTTCCCAACGGATAGATTTTGTCTCTAACGGACATTTGAGACCTAAATCTATCAATATAACATCATTTGATGTTGTGGGTAACGAATCAAACTTGTATATACTGAATTTCTGCTGAATCTTCTTCTCAAAAGCTTTTACCCTCTCAACTTAAATATCTGTACTTGAACCTTCATATCTACTCTATTCAAGAGTGTTATATCATTGTAAACAATCTACTATTCACCTGGAAGATAGATTTACTTGTGAGGGGAAATCACAAGGGGATTGGGAAGCACATTGTGAAAGTGCTTAGAGTGTTTGAGAGAGCTCCAGAAATAGAGCATACTCGTGTACTGTGGCATTAGCAAGAAGCCCGTTGAATTCTTGCTGTATAGTAGATAAATCTCAAGAGTTGTCTTGGGGACTGGACGTAGGTCAAGTGGATAGACCGAACTAGGATAAATCACTGAGTCTTCTTCTCCTTATCTTTACTTTTTAGCTTGCTCTGTTTTATACGTTGCTTCCCTTACACTGTGCTATCTTCACCCATTTCATTTTGTGCAGAGAAATTTCAAACTTCCCAATTCACCCCCATCTTGGGAAGTCAGCCTTGCTAACACATAATGCACTTATCACACACAGAAATGACATCCTTTCTCATATATGGCTAATAGAAATACTCTTTCAAAATAGCTAAAGTCTTTTCAATCCCAAAATGTCCCATTAAACCACCCCTATAAGACTCAAGAACCAACAATTCACATATAGAACAAATAGGCACACAGTTTATTTCTCTTAAATAAGAAGCCATCAAAATGAAAATAGTCATCAATATCATGCTTCTCACAAAGTTTCCAAACATCAGTGAAATCAACATCACATTCATACATGCTTTTCAAAGATTCAAAACTAATCAACTTAGCTTGCATAGATGTAATGAGACTATACCTCCTAGACAATGCATTAGCAACAACATTCTCTTTTCCATGCTTGTGTTTCAAAATGTAAGGAAATGATTCGATAAATTCAAGCCATACGGCATGCCTCTTATTGAGCTTATTCTGGGTCTTAAGGTATTTCAAGCTTTCATAATCATAATGCAAAATAAATTCCCTAGACCAAAAATAATGTTGCCAATGTTCTAAGGTTCTTTTAAGCATATACAACTCTTTATCATAGGTAGAATAATTCAAACATGCACCACTTAACTTTTCACTAAAGTATGCAATTAGTCTAGCCTCTTACATCAAGATAGCACCAATTCCAATTCCAGATGCATCACATTCTACCTCAAAAACCTTAGAAAAGTTAGGAAGAACAAGTAAATGGACATTGGTTAATTTATCTTTCAATGTTTGAAAAGCCTGCTCTTGCGCCTTTCCCCATTTAAACACCACATTCTTCTTTACTAGCTCATTTAGAGGTGTAGTAATAGTTGAGAAGTCTTGAACAAATCTCACGTAGAAACTAGCTAACCCATGGAAACTTCTCACTTCATTTGCATTCCTTAGTATAGGCCATTTGCGGATTGCTTTCACCTTCTCTTCATCCACGTGAACACCATTAGCACCTACAATAAAACTAAGGAAAACAATAGAATCCAAATAGAAAGAACACTTCTATAGATTTGCAAAGAGTTTATTCTCATGTAAAATCACAAAAATAGCATGCAAATGCCCAATATGCTTATCTAGACTCTTGGAAAACACAAGGATATCATCAAAGTAAACTACAATAAATTTTCCTATGTAGGGGCAAAACATGTGATTCATAAGACACATAAAGGTACTTGGGGCATTACTCAAGTCAAGGGGCATGACCAATCACTCATACAACCCATATTTGGTCTTAAAAGCAGTCATCCACTCATCCTCCTCATTCATGCGAATCTGATGATAGCCACTCGTAAGATCTATTTTAGAAAAGATACATGCACCATGCAACTTATCTAACATGTCATCAAGTCTAGGAATAGGATATCTATACTTAATTGTGATTTTGTTGATGGCTTGTAATCCACACACATTCACCATTTTCCATCCTTTTTGGGCACAAGAATTACTGGAATAGCACATGGACTAAGACTTTCTCTTACAAACCCCTTTTTTCATGAACTCCTCAACTTGCCTCTGAATCTCCTTAGTCCACTCAGGATTTTCCCTATATGCAGGTCAATTTGGAATTGCTGCTCCTGGAATGAAATCAATTCTATGCTTAATGCCTCTAATGGGAGGCAACTCATCCGATATCTCCTCCGGGAACAAGTCATTGTATTCCTACAACAGACTTAGGACACTAGATGGAAGAGAGTTATCAAGGTCAGAAATAATCAAATACGTATCCTTGTACATCAATACAAAGGATGTCTCACAAAACAATGCTTTCTTAATCTCTCCTCTTCCCGCAAACAATGTTACCTTACTCTCAACACTTTCTTTCTTTTTCTCACTTTCTCTCTTTTCCTTTCTTTTCATCTCACTCTCTTTTCTCTCTTTATCACGCTCTTTCTTTTCTTTCTCTCTCACACTACATTCTTGCGTGATTTTTCTTTGATCTTTGAGAGCCTACACTGGACTAAGTGGTGTTAATACAATGGTCTTGTTATTATACATAAGAGAATATTTGTTAGTGTACCCATCATACTTAATCCTCCTATCAAATTGCCAAGGCCTACCAAGTAACAAATGACCAGCATTCATAGGTGCAACGTCACATAATACTTTATCATTAAAACTACCTATTGAAAATGCTACCTTCACATGTCTAGTTACTTTAGCATCCCCACTCTCATTAAACCATAACAAATTATAAGGTGTGGGGTGCCTTACAGTCGGCAAACCTAACTTTTCAACTAACAAGGTACTAGCTAAGTTGGTGCAATTACCATTATTAATGATGATAGTACATACCTTGTTGTTGATGAAACACCTGGTATGGAACAAGTTCTCACGTTGCTATCTTTCTAGAGCTCATCTAGAAGCCAGCACTTCATCGACAACAACATCAATTATCTCCACATCAGAACCATCATCTCTATGAGAGCTTCTTTCAGCCTCATCTCCTCTCCATTGCTTCTTTTAGTAGTCATACAACCATTCTCAAGAACTATCATAGTCCTCTTGTTGGGACATTGTACAGCAACATGACCAAAGGCTTGACATTTAAAACACTTAATTTTAGAGGAATCAGAAGAGGAAGGTTTAGAAAACTTACTTGTAGATGCCTTTGACTTGCTTTCCTCCTTTGAATTGGTCTCACTTTCGGACTTGAAAGGTGTCTTATACTCTTTGTTGGATCTAGCAAATGATTCCACTTTTTGCTTTGCCTTCAAATGCCTTTCTACTTTAATAGCCTTATGCAATAACTCCTCGATATCGAGGTAGTTTTGCATCTCAACCTTAACAACAATCTCAAGATTTAATCCTCTAAGGAATCTAGCCATTGTTTGCCCAGGATCTTCATACACATTGACTTTTATTATAGAAATCTCTATCTCCTGGTAATAGTCATCCATACTCATAGATCCTTGCTTGAGTTTCCGAAGCTTCATGTGTACATCCTTGTGGTAATGATTAGGCATATATCATTTCTTCATAATTGTTTTCATTTCATGCCATGTCCTAACCGAATCCTCTCCAGTTCTCCTCCTAGTAGTACACAATTGATTCCACCAAATACTAGCATAATCAATAAACTCAACAACAACCAATCTTACCTTGCTTTCCTCAAGTTATGAATTCCATTCAAACACAAGCTCCACACGTCTTTCCCACTCTAAGTAGGCATCAGGATCAGTTTTCCCTTGAAAAGAGGGAATCTTCTTTTTTATATTAACAGGGAGATCTTTTTGGTGATCTTGATTATTTTTAGTTGCATGTCAGTTTTGTTTAGTTCTTCTTGGTTGTATCTCTTCCTCCTCAAATTCTGTTCCTACTTCTTCTTCACCATCATTAGAATATATCACATGGTTTATTCCTCAGCTTGTCTTAGAATAAGAAGGTGAAACTTCAATCATATATAATCTTGTACTCAATTTCTTGAATTGATCATTTATTGAGTCCATGAAGAGTTTCCAATCTGGAATTTGAGGTTCGCGACCACTAGACATGTTTTCAAGATCTGAAATGTTGGTGAAAAATCAAGGAGAAAATGGATCTCATCACTCCCTCACGTGTTTCACTCAAAATAATGCAAATGCACTCGTGTTTCACATTAAATCAAGACTTTTTCAAATATGATGCAATTTCTCTCTTGCCTTTTTCCACTTAAAGTTTGCTTTCTTATGAGAGTGCTAAATTAAAACCACAACTAAGCCCTTATAAACATGCCACCATATTGATGAAATCACATGTTCGGCACATAACATGCTTATTTACAAGGTGGGCTATAAAAAATACTACTAATTAATTAATTGGGCTTTATTAATTAACAAAGTTTAGTCCATAATTAATAAAAACAAAATTAACACTAATTACGCCCATTAACCCCCAAGTCACATGCTTTTTAAGTGAGCTATTTATGTTAGGCTTGATTTTGGGCTTTAATATGAAACTTCTATATATGCTAACATAATCATGCCCTTCTTGTGCTCTTGGACTTCAAATTCACTTAAGTGCAAAAACTCTATCACAAGTTGCTTATTGATCACACCATTCAAAGCTTCTTTCATTGCTTTAGCTTTGGATCTCGTCATTGGGCCTCCCATGCCTTGTAATGGATCAACTGTCTTCTACTTTTGGATGACATGTTTAGTCTTTTTTTTCTCCAATGTCTTGAGCTTGCTCCATGCTTACATCGTTGAGCTAGGTTACTTTTGTTACTTTGAGTTAGTTAACTTAGGTTAACATTTTCTTAGCCATTAAGACACCAATTTTAGCATATATGGGCTGACATGTGGTGTCTTATTGAGGGGGTATTATCTCCAAAATATTGCATGTTGTTCCTAATCCAGTAATATCCTATGTTGATTACTTTATACTTGGACCGGTAAAGTTACTTTTTGCAGCATAAAATCACTTTAAGAGTACAAGATTAAAGTAAATTTATATCGGATATAACTTTGTTATCCTATCTTCTAAAAGCTCTTTTTGTGGTGCCCATCTACTTTACTATTTACCTTTTTACCTTTTACAAATATAAGAGCACCTTTATTAGTATAAAGGCACTGTTAAACCTTTAACACTAATTATTTATTTTTTCTTAATCATTAACCCCTAGTGTCATATACCATTGGACTTATTTTGCTAAAAGTTTCGTTTTAACAATAATTTTCCATATTCACAAAATTACCCAGACTCAGGGAAAAACTATAATTTTTAGTTCTTTTATGTCATTAGCTATAATTTTTCCTAAGACTATTTTAGCTTTCTTCTCCATGTGATTTTTGTTGCTTAAGGACTAAAATGTAATTATCATAATTTCTAGGGGCCAGAATGTAATTTTTCATTTTTTACTCGACTGGGAAAAATTACCTCTTTACCATATTTCATGTGAAACGGTGTTTGTTTGTTTTTGTGAAATCCTTATGCATTTGTAGATATCTAGCTTCTTAAGGATGCTACACCTAACACCTACAAGTACTTTCAATCTTCATTTCCCAAGCCTTCCTTGGTCCTTTCCTTGCTAGTGCTAAATCCTTCACTTAGAATTGTTAACCATGGGGTAAGACATACGTCCCAATAGCCAGGGATATGAACATACAAATATATTAACATGCTTCCACAATAATATTCAAGTGTAATATTCAACATGAATGTGATATGTATGATATGCAGAGACGAATCCCATTAATACATGCCTAGAACCATGAGCTAGTTACCATGAGAAGGTAACATTAACCAGTGGCTCCTTCCAATGACTCGTGACGACTGATTCTAGGCTTACCACTCAACTCTCTTCTCAATAGTCATGACCCAACTAAAGACCAATGCACTAAAGATTGGATCAAGGCTCTCCTTCCCCCAAATTACCCAAATTTGTGGCTATTTAGAGAAGGTGCACCCCAAATCATAGCCATCTAAGTTTCCTGGCCATAGGACGTATATTTAGTAACTGGAATAACATAAATCGCACCACCTGAACACAAGGCCTCGTATGCAATTTAGCAGATTACCATACCACGTGGTATATAGAGCTTCGTCACCTAAACCATAGCTCCTATCTGTGTATAACATGTGACAATACCTAATGCATACTAATATATCATAGTATATCGATATCTATTGTGCTAGCATACCATAAGAATATACATATCCAAGCATGGGGTGCATCATACTCATTAACATGCTAATATCCATCATACTCATACTATTTCGTATTCATTAGTACCAATAGCTATTTTCATCATAATTCAAGATAGGGTTAGAAAACTCACTAGCTGTGTAAATGCATATATCATGGTATGAAAGCCTAGGACAATATTTGAGCTAAGAGGCATACTATGATATGAAAAAGCAAAACATATACATATATAACATGTGCATATCATGATATGAAAAGTATTAGACATATATAAATAATCAAGCAAGATTACATAGGAAAATACACCACGATTACCTCAGCTGTCCAAACCCACTCGATACCACGGTAGGCCAAAGAGGACAAAAACCACTACAACACATCACAAAATATGAGATTATGTCACCACATTGAACCAAACAAAAATACACAACCAATACATGATAATCCAACCAATCCAACCAAAGAATCCATTATTTAAACATCAACATAACCATTTACCAACCAATTCAATACTTTCAAATTACTTCTCCGGTTTAAAAAATCCCAAATACGCAAGTAGACAATCCACATGACCATAAATTCCCATTACCAACACAATTTCTCAACACATAGACTACTCAATTGTCAACCTAATGCACAACTCGGCTTAAACAAGGCTTTCCAATGCAAACCCATACATCAAAACACCACAAACTACTCATAGAACCATAATTAAACCAACACAACTTCAGATTCCCAATTATATCAAGAGTTGAGGGGTAGGGTCTGGGAAATGTACCATTTGAACACATTAAAGAAGCATTTAAACTTATTTTAATCAGTAAAAAAGCTTTCCAACCGAAAGCCTAAGCCACTCTCATGAAAATCCACTATTTAAATTAAAGAAAATGGAGAGGAGGAAGAAGTATATCACTTACCCACAAGATTTAAGCTTCTCTAAGGACAAAATCACGCTCTTAAGCTTTAAATGGGCTAAACCGTAGTAGAGCACTGAAAATCTCCTTCATTTCCTTCTATTACATCCAGCTGAACATGTTTTGATTTAAACTAGATCTGGCTTTAGTGCCATGACGCCCCTTAAGCTCGCTATGATGCGAAACCATTCTGTCTTGATTGAAAGTCCAAAATCCAACAATGCTCACCACGACGCCATTAGAGATCGTTGCGGCGCAAGCATGTTTGTTCCTCTTCTTGAACTTGCTTAATTTTGATCCTTACTCCAATCTTGGTCCCTTCAGTCCTACACTATTCAACAATGTTCTTCTTGGAATTAGTATTCGGGGTCATTACATCCTCCCTACCTTTTAAAAATTTTGTCCTCAAAATTTTAAAACATATACCTCAATGAAAGAAGTGAGGGTAATCCCTCTGCATAGACTCCTCTATCTCCCAAGTGGCTTCACCCAATGTCAAACCTATCCATAAAAATTTTACTAGCATGATCGTCTTATTCCTTAACTACTTCCCTTTCGAGTCCAAAATTCTTTTCGGCCTGACCTCATATGACAAGCCCTTCTGTAACTCACCTCTTTATGCTTAATGATATAAGATGGATTGGGTTTGTCCTTCTTGAGCTGAGATACATGGAACATATCATGTAACCTAGCTAGATTATGTAGTAACGCACTTGGTATACTATCGGCCTAATCTGGTCAAGAATTTGGAACTACCCCATATACCTCGAGGTGAACTTCTTGACTCAAATCGACCTTCATACACTAGTAGTTGGGTTGACCTGGAGAAACACGTGGTCCCTAACATCAAACTCCAATAGTCTCCTCCTCCTATCTGCATAACTCTTTTATCAACTTTGATTAGCCAAGAGTTTTTAAGGAATACCATCAATTTGTCTGGTAGTTTGTTCCACTATATCTGGCGTTAGCATACTCCTTTAATTGAGTTCTACCTAACATAAAGGTGACCGATACTTCCTTCCATACAAGGCCTCAAACGACACTATTTGCAGACTAGAGTGATAGTTGTTATTGTAGGCAAATTCCACCAATAGGAGGTACTTGTCCCAATTGCCTTTCTACCTTAATACGCAAGCCCTTAACATGCCATATGAGGTATGAATTGTTCTCTTTGTCTTCCCATCTGATTGGGGATGGTATATGGTACTGAAATTTAGTCTTATCCCTATTGCTTCCTAAAGAGACCTCCAAAACTTTGAAGTAAACCACATATCTCGATAAGAAACAATACTTTTTAGAACTCCATGCAACCTAACAATCTCATTCACATGCAACTGTGCCAACTTCTCCATGGTAACGATCTCCTTGATGGGCAAAAAATGAGTCGACTATGTCAACCTGTTAACAATCACCCATATTGCATCATGTTCAGAGGAAGTCTTGGGTAGCCCATCACGAAGTCCATCGAGATTCTGTCCCATTTCCACACTGTGATTTAAATTGGTTGCAACAACCCTATGAAATATTGATTCTTCACTTTCACATGTTAGCAAACCAAACACCTTATCATATACTCCGTAACATCTCTTTTCTTCCTCGGCCACTAATATCCACGTTTCAAATCATGATACATCTTGGTGGAACCTAGGTGGATGGTGTACCAGCTTTTGTGGGCTTCTTCTAGAATAGTCTCATGTAGGCCCTTAGCATTGGGCACACAAATCCTTCCATGGTACTAAATGATCTCATCTTGATGAACATCAAAATCTTGTGTCTTTTCTATTTTGACTTGTTCTCAAACACCCAAGAGATACTCATCCTCTATTTGCGAAAAATAGATTTCTTTATGCAAATCACTTAGCTCATTGATTGATCCCAATACTAAGGCACCTAGTTTCATTGAGATAGACAAACTTAGATCCCTTAAGCTCTCAATCAATTGATGTTCCCACATCATCATAGTTGCCACATGAATGGATTTTCTGCTCAAGGCATTTGCCACCACATTTGCCTTGCCAGAATAATATTTCAGGGCATAATCATAATCCTTCAGGAACTCTATCCCATGATGTTGCCTTATATTCAACTTTTTCTGATAAAAAAGATACTTCAAACTCTTGTGGTCACTAAACACTTTAAACCAAGCATCGTAAATGTGATGTCTCCAATTTTTCAAAGAAAAAACCATCATTGCCAACTTCAAGTCATGAGTGGTGTAATTCTCTTCATGAGGTTTCAATGATCTCGAAGCATAAGCTACCACTCTCCGTTGTTGCATTAAGACACATCCCAGACCCTTCTTAGATGCATCCATATAAATTGTTAATGTCTCATGAGGGATAGGAATGATTAACACGAGAGTAGGCGTTAGACAAACCTTTAGCTTCTGAAAGGCTCTCTCATACTTGTCATCCAAGATAAAAGGTTAGTCCTTTCATGTTAACCTTATCAAAGGCATAGCAAGCTGAGAAAACCCCGTAATGAATCTCTAGTAATAACCAGCCAAACCCAAAAAGCTTCAAATTTCTATCACTAACTGTGGCCTTTCCCATTTCAATACTTCATCCACCTTACCAGGATCCACTGCCACCTCATCTGCCGAAATTATATGCCTTAAAAACTTCACCTCTTTCAACCAGAATTCACACTTCTTAACTTGGCATACAATTGGTGATCCTTTAACACTTGCAAGACTATATGAAGATGTTGCTTGTGCTCCTCTTTACTCCTAGCGTAAATGAGAATGTCATTAATGAATACTACCACAAACTTATCTAAATAAGGATGAAAGATTTGGTTCATATAGTCTGTGACAACTACAAGATCATTGGTCAACCTAGAGGGCATCACAAGAAATTCATAGTGTCCATATTGAGTCTGAAAAGCAGTTTTGAGGCATGTTTTCAACGCGCACTCTGAGTTGATGGAACCTTGACCTCAAATTAATATTAGAGAACACAGATGCACTGGCCAACTGATCAATCAATTCATTAATGCATGGTAACAGATACTTGTTCTTAACTGTCATTTGATTAATCTACCAATAATCGATGCACAACGGCAAACTCCCATCCTTCTACTTGACAAACAACACCGAAGCTCTTAAGGTGAGACACTGTGTCGTATGAAACCCTTCTCCAACAACTCTTCAATCTGCCTTTTGAGTTCCACCTTCTTTGTTGATGACATATGATATGGAGCCTTAGAGATAAGGCTTGTACTAGGGGCTAGATCAATAGAAAACTCCAACTCCCTCTTTGGTGGTAAACTAGAAATTTCCTTAGGAACCACCTTATATTCTTATTGTTCTGTCCTCTCCTAAGTCCTGATCATAGCCTTTTCTTGACATCAGACACGGTCAGTCAATCCCATGATAATTTCATGCATTTCTCTTAGTATTTCATTGTTGTTTGGCTTACCATGACGAGCCATAGGTGACCTATACACGGTAGCAACACATTCAATTAGCAAGATTCTAATATAGCAAGAAGCCAAGGAAAAGCAAGAGTACACAACCACAACATAAGTAAAGTGCCAACATAGACGCAATACAAAAGAAAACCAATGGCCTAAACTAGACTCTGATGCGAAAATGTAGCACCATAACTTAAAGACTCCAAGTTATACCCAAAGAAACATAGAAATAGGAGAGAAAAGGAAAAATAGACTCCAACTTAACACTATGGCACGAAGCATTTCTGGCACAAAATGAAAACAGGGCAGAGACATATGGGGCCGCGGCCATGGTTTTGGCACTGTTGCACCAATGATAGTATAAGCATTAGAAATTTGCTAATACGATAGTCTAACTTCTAACATACATAACCTCCCACTCCAACCTTTGATTAACATATTTCAAAGTCTACAAGTCACTCTACTCTTGCTCTAACCATAGACACCAACCATATCTCAAAACACCTCCGTATGGAGATTTTGAACACTTAACACCGAAATGGTTACTTTTTGACCAAAACCAAGAACCAACCTCCTCCAATTGCCACAAGAAGTTCATGGTACCCAAAGACCATTTCAATAGGTCACATTAGACTCAAAAACCATGTCCAAGGAGGTCTTATCCCAGAGAAACAACTTCTCCGAGTTTTGACCCCCTTGAACCCAACTTCACACCAATAGGCTTTGTACCCAATTTGCACAAATAGGACCTATAAACTTAACTAGACTTATAACCTGACCAATCACATCAAAAGAGATTTTGGGCCATGGATCCACGACCTAAAACAAAAGACAACAACACTTTGAACATTACCAACCACATATGGGATATAATTGTCATCCATCAAACAACTAGCATAATCATAGGCCTAAGAACACACAAGGGGCCATACATAATACATACCAGAGTATAGGAGGGGTTATACCTCAATTCTACCAGGAACACAGATACGCCATGACACGTATATAGTTTTACACAAACAATACAAAGGTACTTTACTAGTAACACAACAAAAACAACAACAATAACAAAGGGTAATCACTAACACCTACAAGTACTCTCAGTTTTCTTTTCCCAAGCCTTCCTTGGTCCTTTCCTTGCCAGTACTAGATCCTTCACAAGGAATTGTTAGTCACTGGGTAAGACATACGTCTCAGTAACTTAGGGTTTTAACATACAAACATATAAATATGCTTCCACAATAATATTCAAGTGCAATATTCAACATGAATGTGATATGCATAATATGTAGACACGAATCCCATCAATACATGACTATAACTACAAGCTAGTTACCATGATAAGGTAACCTTAACTAGTAATTGCCTTCCAATGACCCGTGATAGTCATTTTTGGGCTCACCACCCAACTCTCCTCCTAATAGTCATGACCTGGCCAAAGGCCAATGGGCTAAAGGTTGGATCATGGCTTTTCTTCTCTTAAACTACCTGAATTTATGGCTATTTAGAGAAGATGCACCCCAATTTATGGCCACCTGAGTCTCCTGGCCATATGACTATTATTTAGTGACTAGAATAACATAGGCTGTACTGCTTGAACACAAGGACAAGTGTACTATTTAGTAGGTTGGCATACCACATGCTATATAAAGCATTGTCACCCAAACTATATGTCCCATCTATGTATAACATGTGACAATACACAATGCATGCTAACATATCAACATGTTGGCATCTATGTCCCATCTATGTATTTTTATGATGTTAGCATGACATAAGAATATACATATTCAAGCATGGGGAGCATCATAATCATTGACATGCTAATATCCATCATACTCAGGCAGAAAACTGATAGCTATTTTCATCATAGTTCAAGATTGGGTCAGAAAACTCACTAATTGTGTAACTGCACATATCGTGGTATGAAAAGCTATGACCATATTCGAGCTAAGAGGCATACCATGATATGAAAAAGAAAAACATATATCTATATATAACATGTGCATATCATGATATGAAAATGATTAGACATATACAAATAATCAACCATGATTACATAGGAAATTACACCCTGGTTACATCAACCATCCAAACCTACTCAACATCACAGTGGGCTAAAGAGGACAATAACCACTACAACACATCAAACAATACGAGATTACATCACCACATTGTCCCAAACCAAAATACACAACTAATACATGATAATCCAACCAATCCAACTAAAGAATCCATTACTCAAGCACCAACATAACCACTTATCAACCAAATCAATATTCTCCAATTACTTCCCAAAGCCAAAAGATCCTAAATGAGCTAGTAGACAACCAATATGACACCAAATTCCCATTACCAACATAATTTCTCAACACATAGACTACTCAATTGTTAACCCAGAGCACAACCTGGCTGAAACAAGGCTTTCCAATGCAAACCCAAACATCAAAATACCCCAAACTACTCACAGAACCATAACCAAATCAACATAACTTTGGAATTCCCACTTATATCAAAAATTGAGGGTAAGACTTTAGGAAATATACCACTTAAAGACTTAAAATCCTTAACCTAGAGCTTGAACACACCCAACAATACATCAATGAAGCATTTGAACTTATTTTAATAAGTAGAAAGCATCCCAAATGAAATAAAAATCCACTATTTAATCAAAGAAAATGGAGAGGAGGAAGAATTATATCACTTACCCACAAGATTTAAGCTTCTCTAAGGACAAAATGACGCTTCTAAGCTTTAGATGGACCAAACCCTAGTAGAGCACCGAAAATCTCCCCCACTTCCTTCTATTTCGTCCAGCTGAATATGTTCTAATTTAAATCAAATTTGGCTTTGGTGCCATGGCACCCCTTAAACTAGCTATGGCGTGAGACCATTATGTCTAGATTGAAAGTCCAAAATCTAACACAACTCTCCACGGTGCCATCAGAGCTCATCGTGGCTCAAGTGTGTTTGTCTCTCTTCTTCAACTTACTCGTTTCTGATCCTTACTCTAGTCCAACATCATTCGACAATGTTCTTCTTGGAATTTGTATTCAGGGTCATTACGTACTTAGTCCCTATATTCTCATCCTAGGTCAAGTCTATCCTTGTATATAAATAATATTTTTCTCTTATTTTTGTTTTTTTTAATTTCTCTTATTTTTTATGTTTAGTTTAGCATGTGAATAAAAAAGGGTAACTAAAATAACTTTTAAAGCCATATTATTTGCACAATCAACTTAAGATAACCATTCCTACGAATGAGTGTTGTGGGATGCCTAACATTTTTTTCACTCATAATCATACTCTTGAGTCCAACTTTGTTTCACAAACCATTTTTCCTTTTTTCAATTGGTTTTCCAAAGTTTTTCTTAAAATTTTGGTAGTGGCTCCTCTTAAATCCGTTTTCATCATGAAAACCGATTTCTCTCTTTTTCTTCATTTTTGCATCATCCGCATCACATTTAAGGTGTAACATATGGTTAGTCATGAATTCTAGTTTTCATTAAAAATATGATGATAATAAGAACAAATAGAACAACATAAAAATTTCTTAAATTAATATTTTGTTTAAAAAAATCTATTTCTCATGGAGATAGCATCAATTGTGAATGAATTTTTGCTATTAAACAAAACTTCGGACAAAAAAATTGTCTTCCTTGTATATTTGGAGCATAATAGGAAAAAGAAAATTGAAAGATGAGTAGAAAGTATGAAGAAGCATCCCTGACAATCATTAAGGCATCTACCAAGTCAATGCATGGAAAAATTATAGGACAACACCTTGGACAAGGCAAAGCAAAAGAGAGTACCATAAATTATAGACTCATTTATCTTCATTAGTTATATAGGAACGTTTGTGGTGCATATGCAATGTAACTATGTGTTGGACCAATTGGGTTCACTCATTAAAGAATATCGAGACAACCATAAACTTTGACAATTTCATTCGATGTCTTCTTCTTCTTTTTCTTCTTTTTTAATAAATAATTAGAAGTTCCTTTATTATTCAATTATATAATCTTTAGTTCATAGTTGTAAGTAAATATCATGCTTTCTTTCTTCTTGCATCATCATGGCTTTCTTCACTTCAAAAATTGTGATTACTTTGCTTTGGTATCTATATGCAATCACATTCTATTCAAGCATAGCCCATGAGAATTTGTGTAATATCCCAAAATTTTACTAGATATAAAGTAATGAAAGAGAAAAAAATAAACGATAACATGAAATGTACAAGAAATTTGTGAAAAATGATAAACACTGTTTTATGTGAAAATGGGCAAAGAGGTTATTTTTTCAGGCCGGATGGAAGAATGAGAATTATGTTTTTACCCCTAATAAATTATCAAAATGACATCCATGTCCCTAAATTCATCAAAATCACGCGGAGAATAAGTTAAAAAGCCATTGGGAAAAATTACACTTAATGACCCAAAAGTTTCAGAAATTATCATGGTTTTAAAAAACAAACTGGACCAGACCGGTTGATTTAACCGATTCAATCGAGAACTGGTCACTAGTACTATCCAGAATAAGGGAGTAATCAGAGAGTTTGAAAACCAGCCAAGAACTGATTAACCCGGCCTTAAACCGGTCAAAACTTGTGAAACTGGCAGGTTGATCGGTTTAGCCGGTTGATGGGAAAACAACACCTAACTTTTGAGAAGAAGTGCAGTTGAGAAAATTGAATGAGCAAAAGAGAAAAAAAAGATGAAGGGGAGAAAAAAAAAAGAAAGAAGAATAGGACGTTGAGGGAAGGAAGAAGAAAAAGAAAATAGAATAATTAAATAAGAAATAAAAGGATGAAAGGGACTTTTAGATCTATAAAGAGGGAAAGAGCATGGACTGGTTTGCAATTTTCGAATAGAGAATGAAGAGGACTTACTTTCACTAGGATTTATATTAGCTTTTTAGATCTGCAAGGGAGGAATGAACGTTGGGAAGAGATGGAATTATTTTGCCATAGAGAATGATGGTGGAGCATTTTCATAAAAAAAATGAAAAGGGACGAAACTCTGAAGCAGACAAGATGCTTTCTTTTTCGTTTCCGTTGTTGCTTCTTGCTTGATGTTACTGTGCGGTGGACTTTTCAACTCCTGTGGGAAAAGTTAATAAAAAATGTGACATTTTATTGGAGAGAGTGCCATAATATAAAGATATCAATTAACAAAGTTATTAATGATTAATTAATTTATTTAATTAATACAAAGATATCAATGAGTAAGTCTTAGATAGTATAATAGTGGGGAGATAATTCAAATTTGAAAATTTAAACAATTTTCATATATCATTTTTTCAAAAGTTTTCTATTAAAAAAATTAAAAGATAACATAATCTCAAATAAAATTAAATTTTAAACTAATCTCATCTCTAGTATAACATTCAGAAGTGGATGAAAATTATAAAATGAGCTATTTATAATTTTATATAATTATGAATTTGAATGAAAGCTTAATAACTTTGTAGATGTATCTTCTAAGGCATTATCTTTTCCTATGTTATTTTATTTAGAGATATTACTTTCTTTGAAATTAGTAAATCTTTCATTTTTGACTCCAAATAGTAAATTTTTTTAATCTTTTTTGTATATATTATTTGATCTATATATTGATTTAATTATAACCGGTCCGACTCCGATCCGACTATTGAACCTCGAACCATTGTCTCATACGATTCAATAGTTGGTCCGGTTTTTAATACCTTGGAAATTATAATTAACCCGAGTTAGGGGTAATTTTGTAAATATGTAAAATTACTGTCAGAACAAAGCCCTCGAAGAGAGAAGTTCAATGGTATATAGCATGGAGGGTTAATGCTCAAGAATAAGGAAATAATTAGTGCTGAGTGTCCAAAAGTAACTTAAAATAGATAAAGTAAACTGTGGACCCCACGAATAGTTAAAAAGAAACTGGGATAGGATATGGATCATACACAGATACCATTTGGGACATGATAATTAGGAAAATATAAAAATAAAATTGGAATAGTCCTATAGCCCAAAAATGCTAATTTATTGTAAAAAGTGATTTTATCGATATGGTTAAAAATTACCTGGTTCAAGATATATTTGGACTAGGAAAAATTAAGTAAACTGACACTCAAAGCCCCCTCATTGGGCACGACAAATGGGCAGCTTGGGGAGGACCATTTTTTGGAGAAAAATTCTCCAAGAAGTTGTCACTTTTTGAGCAAAAAGTAACCTATGTTTAATTAAGAGATAATCATGATTAAGCTACATAATTAGTCCTTTAATCACTCACTTTTTAACCATTCTGCACGACCAGAACTAGCAACAAACAGAGGGCTGAAAAATAGAAGAAAGAAAGGAGAGAAAAGTGAGAAGAAGAAGAAGAAATCCATGGTAAAATTGAAAGCAAGTTGGTAAGTTTGTCTACTATCATTCTAAGCTTGCTATCTATGGTATTAGAAGCATGGTTCATGGCTTAGAAATTCTTCTCCATCCTCTTAGGGTTTCATCCATGGGATGATTTAGCAAGAAATGGAGTTTTCCAACCATAAATCAAAGGGAAAATGATAGAATGTTCATTTAAAGCTTGGATATGCAAGTAGTTTGTTGTATATCAAAGTGTAGCAATTTTCCTCCATTTACCATGAATTTTGGTCAGAACAGGGGGAGTATTTTGAGTTGGAATTTCAATTTTTTGACCTCAAAAATGGGTTTCCCATGGTTCAAAACCTTAGGAACAAGTGTTAATTTCATGAATAAGCTTAAGATTAAGAAAGTGAAATTTTTAGGGTTTTGAAGCTTAATTCGGTATGATATGTAACCATAGCTAGAGATGGAATGTGGTAATTCTGAGGCCATATTTGGATTCCTCATGAACAATTACATGGAGTAGAGGTATAATTCTTCATTTTTGAGCTAGGAATGATTTTTTGGTGAATTTTTGAAGAATTAGGGTTTCGTGAACATTGTTTGAAGAAAGTCATGGAACCATTAGCTTTAGTAATTCTTTGATGATATGTGTAGGTTTGAGGAAGCCTAAGAAATCTTGGAGAAGTGTTGGAAGGTCCAAGAAGTGTTGGACAAAGTGTGGGAAGTAATGAAGTATTATAAGGTAAATAATTCTCTTTACTAACATCACATTGTCATTATTGTTTCTTTGATATTTGACACCATGCTATATGTATGAAATATCGATTTGTGATATTTCTATGATGTTGGCTGAGATGTATGAGTGGTTTTGAGCCCTGAGATGTCCATTTTACAAAATGAAACTTTGTCGAAATTTTTATAAAATGTATATGTTTTCAATGTACCTATGTGATGAACTATGTTTTCTTGATTTTTCATGCTCAATGTGATGATATGATGGCATGTATGGGATTTATCTACTGAGATTCTTTGAATCTCACCCTCCCACATAATTAATCATAATTAGGTAGCAACAATGGCAAGACCACCAGGGAAGAGAAAGGAAAGCAGAAAGCATTTGATCATTAGCTTGATAAAGCTAGCATTGGCCATGAATTTTTGAGCTTTTGTATAAATTTATAAATGTGATGATAAATATGTTTCTTAAATTTTTTATGTTCCTTTAAGTCCTAGCTAATGTATGGCATGATTTGAAGATGAAAACTACAGAGTGAATGCACTACTATTTGGGATATTTGATGTATAGAGTATGAATGTTATATATGGTTCAAACGTAGACAGAAATGGATTTAAAATGATCTAAAGACCACTCATTTTGTTTTTGTATATGAATTATGGTTATTTTTTCAGAATTAGCCCAAAAAATTGGAATTTCAGGAATTCACCATATGAATAGTGAAATTTCACGAAATTTACTGTACTAATTGGTTAAGTAGTTGCTCTGATTGATATTTCTCCCATGTAGACATTCTTATAATCTATTCATAGGGACAAGAATCACTTTCATATGTTTTTTATTGAATTAGTTATGATTTTTTGAAATTTGCCAAAAAAGAAAAAAATGGGATTAAATGAATAGTACCATGGAAAATCGATTAAATTTATTATAATGTTTTATTATGATTCAAGCTTCTAATTAAGCATAGTTTGTCTCGAATGAGGTCTAATAGATGGAAAACGGTCTTAGATACAGGTGTTACAATTTGAATGTTCATTGTAATATGAAAGATCGAGATACTCTCTTGAAATCTTTAAGGGTAGCATTGAGGATCCTTCGAAGCTGATCTCTTCTTGGTCTACTGAAGATGATTGCTGTAATTGGCTTGGAGTTCACTGCAATAATCTCATAGGATGAGTCAGAAAGCTTGATCTTCATTGCCCACATAATTTTTCATCTAATGAATGTTTAGGTGGTCAAATAAACTTGGTTGTGCGGAAACTAGAATTTCTTTACCACTTGGATTTATATAATAACTTTTATGCTATTCATATTACACCTATTCATGGTTATTCTATTAGTTGGATATCTCACAACACATCAATGATCACATCTCTCCACCATGGTATAAATTCCTCCAATATTTTTTTAGTTGATATATCATATGACATTGACCTTGGAATTGACAAACTTCGATCGATTTCACAAGTATCTTTTCTAAAATACCTTGATCTTAGATATGTAGAACTCCTTAAGGAACCTCTTTAGCTCCAATGGGTTTCTATGGTCCTTTCACTTTTGGAGTTATAACTAAGTCATTGTTTCCTGAATACTATAAAACCATCTCTTATGTATGCCAATTTTCCTTCCCTTGAGGCTCTTGATAATTCCAAAATTATTTCTTCCAAGGTACCTAAATGGCTATTTAACCTCAGTAATAGCATTTCTCATTTGGACCTTAGCTTCAATAATCTTAATGGTTAAGCGCCTAAGGAAATGTCAAATTTTTGGCACTTGAAATTTTTACTCTTAAAGTCCAATAATTTTAATGGATCAATTCCAAAGTTGATGGGACAATACAAACCATTAGAGCATCTTGATATTTCTTCCAATTTCTTTTCTAGTTTTATTCTTGAAACCTTGGGAAATCTATCTTCTTTGGCTTATTTGGATGTTCAACTCAATCAACTAAATGGTAGTTTTCCAAAATCTCTTGGGTAACTCTCAAACTTACAGAGACTTTTTACTAGGTATAATATGTTATTAGGACCTATTTCACTTTTCTTTCGCTAAACGATGAGTGGGAAAAAAATATTGATGGTTTTAGAATTGACATACAAATCATTTTTCTGGATAGCCTCTTGATTGTTGGATACATTAGAAAAAAACATTCAAAGGTGATTCATCTACGGTCAAATATAAGTGGCAGTATTCCCCCACACATTTCCAACTTTCTAATCTTCATGTGTTAGACCTTGCTGATAATAAACTTTCAAGTTCATATAAATTCCAAGATGCATTGGTAATATTACAGCAATGGCTGCCGTTACTAAGAATTACTCTAGTAAGATGATTGATCACAATTCTTTTAGAAATGATATGGAATATCTACCATTTTTTTCAAAGGTGTTGAACATGAATATTGGTCCATTTATGATCTTATGTTCCCTATTGATCTTTCAAAGAATGAGCTATCAGGATCGATCCCTCAAGAATTATTTAGCTTAGTTGCTTTGCTATCTTTAAATTTATCTCATAATCATTTGATGGCGAGCATCCTGGATGACATAGGGCATATGAAAAGATTAGATTCTTGACCTCTCATGGAACTAGCTTGTGAACTTCCTTAAAGCTTGACTAAGTTAGATTATCTCAGTATGTTGGACCTTTCATATAATAATTTAGGTGGGAGAATTCCATTGGGCTTCAAACTTTAGTCTTTTAATGCATCTTGCTACATGGGTAATCCTGTCCTTTTTAGAACTCCTCTTTCAGAAGATGACTATTCACAAGATGAAATTCCCATTTCCAAGGAGGAATCATAGTTCATTGAAGCACTGATGATAAATTCACAACGTGGTTCAAGATGGGCATGGCAATTGGATTTGCTTATGGGTTTTGGGGAGTATGTTTTGCATTATTTTTCGTTAGGAGTTGGAGACATGCCTATTTTCGGTTCCTCAATAATATGAATGACTGAGCTTATGTCTTCATTACTTTAAAGACAAAATGGCTTTGCTAAAGATGGACAAGCTACAATAAGACAAGGGAGATTTTTTAGAAGGTATATATTAATCTAAAGCTTTACATCCTTAAATTGTTTGATTATACTTGACACTGCAGCAATTCTTCTCTTGGTGTATGCTTTATACACATAGTTGATCATGCTCTTATGTGATTTTGATTGAAACTAAGCATTTCTAGTTAGTTTTCTTTTTATGTGTGCATTGTTTTTGGTCTTTTTTTATGCGTGCCTGGTGACATACTATGATATCTAGAACATTTGGGATTCTGAAACACATGCAAATTTCATTAGATTTACTCTTATCTTCTTAAGTTGAGTGATAGGGGTAGTTCAATTTCTCTTCTTGAACAAATTAAAATGATGAAATATGTGCATCCATTTGATTATGCTTCATATAAATAATATGTTAAGATAATGATGATTTAGTTCACCAATGATACAATAAAAGCTTAGTGACACATTATAATATTTTTCTATTTGGTTAAAGTCAAAGATGAGATGATGATATGATATTATAATGCAGCGACACATCATCTAAATTTGTAATGACGCTTCATACAATCTGAGACATGTTGCTGTTCTTGCTCATTAGGCCATCATAGATAACCCTATGGGCCCATTTGGTTCAATTCTTGAAGTGTCAAATAATGGGAGATAGGATTCTATTGCTAGATGAAATGTGTTTGGTTGGTATTTAGGGGTGGGAATGATCATTCCTCGGGAGTCACAATTACCAAAATTTTTGGAGTCCCCATTTCATTAAAAAACATTGTCAATCCTCATTCCAGCATTTGAGAATCCATATCTAACCATTTTACCCCTTTCTCCTCTTCTTCCTCATAACTGTTTGTCTTCCTCAAGTCCCAATCATACTGCCATCACATTATCCTTCCTCTCCATGATCAACCTTTAATAGATCTGTGACCATGAACGCATAACTCTGTCACCTCTTCCCTTGTTGCATCTTATAATGTAACCTCTTTCCCATGAAAATACTTACTATTGAGCATAAAAAGAGTCTTTGGGAGTTTGAACTAATTTAAAACTTCAAACAGTTTAAAACTATTTTTTGTAGTTTTACAGTTACATGCGCAGAAAAATTTCAAAAATCATAAATAATTTCTGAAAAAATCATTTCATAGTTGTTCAAGTTTCTAAATTCTTATACATCTTAAATTTCAAAGAAAAATAAGAAACAAAGAAAATATTGCTCATATACGTATAGTTTATTATACAAATATTACTGTTCATTTAAAACTTCTAGTTTCTGTCCAAAATCTAATCCTTAATTTTGAAAATTCGTATCTCATAAAATACAAGGCTATTTCATGCATACTTAACTTCAATAGAAATATTTATGTGTCTACTTTCTAGATTATTTTGTATATTTATTCTACTAGTGCTGGCCAGAATGCTGAATCAAACCTCAAGGGGTCAAAAATTACTTTTACTGGAGCAGTCTTGGCAAATCATGCATAACTATAATTGTATAAATCCAAATGCAGTTAAACTAGTGTCATATTGTTTTTGAGACATAGTTCTATCTATACATATAGACATCAGAATTTTTGGAGACATATTTGATTTTATACAACATTTTGAAGTAGATAGTACAAAATAGAACATTAACAGTTCTAGCAAGGTTTTGTCATCATCATTCTTCAAGCTCCACATGCTTCTCCTTACCATGAATTGGCCCTATAAATTGGAAACTGTGGGGTGAGATTTGGGAAATCTTGGTTGCCAACTTGCACATGCTATCGTGTTATCACAATACATTTGAAAGCGTAGAAAATATAACATACTTTTCATAAAACATGAAAAAAAATCAATGTTGTCTTAACAAAATTTCAGTAGTATAATGACTTAAAAAGAAGACATCTTAAACTTAGCCTTCATCATAAAACAGCTACCCAATCATAGAAAATAGTCATAACAATAACATGGCATCATTTGCGTACATATTAACATATAAAACATCATTTAGCAATAGCATTAAAGTAACAACAAGAGACTACCTTGGAGCTTTAACCCATTTCCTTTCAACCTTGCTTTTCACTTAGTTTGGGTTACTTCCTTAGCCTATTTTAGAGCCCAATCAACATCAATAGAGGATGATCTTTGAGCGACCAGTTGCCTTTGGTGGCAATTGGAGGTGATTAGTGGTGAGTTTTGGTCAATAAGTGGCCAAAACTGTGTTAGGAGTCCAGAATCTCCATTCAGAGTTGGATTGAGGTGTAAGTGGTGTCTATGACTAGATTGGGGCTAGATTGACTTGTAGGAATTAGAATCGAGTCAATCGGAGGTTGGACTATAAAGTTATGCACGTTGAAAGTTCATCCCGGAGTGTGGAAATTGCTTATATGGGATATCAACATAGGGCTCTGTGGCTCCAGAGTCTAGGCTATGGCGCCAGTGAGGCCAGAAGCGATTGCAAAGCAAGGGAGGCCAAAGACATGGGGGTACTGTAGCAGCCGCGACCCCAACCTAGATTTTGGCATTTTGGGGGTTTGTTTCCGCTGTTTCAAAGTTGTGAAGAGTTGTTTTGAGATGTCGAGGTTGTGTTTGGTTGAGATTTGAAGTTTTTGGTCAAGTCTAGAGGTAGGATATTACATTTTGGTATCCCTGGCCTCTCTCAGTATGGTATGGTTCGAGGACGAACCACACGGAAGCTGGTGGGCATGTGACATCCGGGCGCTAATGAGGGCGGGGAGTGATCACCGGTGCAAGAAATAGGGTATGAGATAAAAGTGATGTGGCACAAACAAAGAGCAACTCCTGGCAGGCTTCTAAGCTGGAGGGGCATATGAATGAATTGAATGCGTACCGGAATTAGAGGGATCCAAAGACTGTATAGGTATGAGACTATATAGTTAAGGATACCTTAAAAGAATTGATAGGTACTACCGATACTAACAAGGTGTACCTACCTTTTCGATAGCCTATCCCTTAAGAACTTCTCAATTAAGCGTGCTTAACTTGGAGCAATTCTGGGATGGGTGACCTCCTGGGAAGGAGGTGTGTGAGCGAGGACAAAGAACACCGAAAGGTTTTGTGTTGGTTTGTGGGAATAGTCACCAATCCCAAAGAAGCGGCTGAATGTTACAGTTGGTATCAGAGCAATGGTTTTGGACCATTGTTTCTGCTAAAAGTACTACTTGGCACACTTTAAATACATAGACTATATTCCCACTGCAATGCTAGTCCAGAACCATATAATTTAGTGTGTTGTTGCCTATGTGTAAGAAGAGTGTCTCGCAGAGAATGACAGAGTAATAGCGATCTCATGAGGCAGATGCATGAGATGTTGGCTGGCCTCAATGATCAGGTGAATGCTCAAGGGGAGATGTTGAACAAGTTGCTAGAGCGAATAGATAGAGAAGAGTAAGATGATGTGAATGAAGAGGCCGGCATGTTTGTTGACTTGAATGCTGGTAAGGATGAGAATGAAAATATGGTAGAGCCTGAGAGAGCCCTAAGAGTTGGAAGAAGGGGTATCTCTTCACAATTGAAGGACTTTTAGAAGTTTAGTCCCCTGGCTTTCAAAGGTACCATGGATATTTCTCAGGCTGAGAATTGGATAGAACAATTGGAGAACATCTTCAGTGTGATAGATTGCACTTTAGAACAAAGGGTGCAACTGGTGGCGTTTAAGCTTGAGAAGAAGGCTAAGCATTGGTTGAGGAGTGTTCTCCCAAGTGTTGAAGCAATGAATCCTCCTATGAACTGGGAACAATTTAAGGAATGATTCTTTGCATACTACGTCTCTCCAGCCCTGATGATGCAGAAGGAGGCCGAGTTCCAAACTTTTCAACAAGGGAATCTGTCTGCGGATGACTACATTGATTAGTTTTTGGACTTGGCCAAATATTCCACTTATCTAAATAATTATTCGGATGATAGGTGGATGGGTCAGAGGCTATTTGAGGGAGCCCATCCTGAGACAAATGAGAGGCTATCTGTGGTGGAGTTTGTGTCCTCCGAGGACTTATGTGTGAAGATTCGTGCCTTGTATAGACAGATGAAGGAGGCCAAGGAGCACAGAAGGAATTCCATGATTTGGGCCTTTTCTCACCTATGACCTTCAGGAGGAATTAGTAAAGGAAGTGGTTCAGGTAGTAGTAGTAGTAGTGGCAGCACAGGTTCTAGTGGAGGAAGAGGTCGCTATAATCAAGGCTGTCATGGTAGAGGTAGAGGCAGGTTTGGCAAAGATCAGTACAACAGAGGTCTGTTTGGCAGAGGACCCTTTTATCAAGGTGGCTTTGAATAGGGGAGTTCCAGTCAGAGTGAGTATGTAGGAAAGGACTCCACTCCATCTCAGTATGGGTCAGGTAGTGCATCAAATCTGGGCACAAAAATGCGGGTTTAGCCATGGTGATCGTCTGTGCTTGATTAGTTATAATTGTGGGAAACCGAGTCATATGTCAGGGAATTGTTGGGAGCCAAGGTGTGATGATGTGATGAGGAGGCCTATGATGCCTGGATGAGTTTTTGCCATCACCTGACAGGAAGCGAATGCAGCACCTAACTTGATTAGAGGTAAATTTAAACTTAATGGTTACTCTATTCATGCTTTGTTTGACTCAAGTGCATCACATTCCTTCATTTCTTTTGATTGTGCTCAGAGATTTGGTATTGTGGTAATGGGGTTGCCTTTTGAGTTGTCGGTGTCCACACCTATGGGAGTTTCAATAAGAACTGCTTAAGCTTGTTTGAATTGTGTAATTCATTTTGTACATCAAAGCACTATCTTAGATCTAATTTGTTTGCCGTTATAAGAGATTGATGTGATAACTGGGATGGATTGGTTGAAGGCAAATAATGCCATTCTCGACTGTGCTTGAAAGACTGTGTCTTTGCTGATGAATATCTCTAGTGTGGAAGGGGATGAAAATATCTGTTTGTCTTGTGCTCAAGCTGACAGATATCTGAAGAAAGGATGTCAAGGGTGTTAGCAGGGCTGACTTCCCAAGAGGGGGGGTGAATTGGGAAGTTTGAAATTTTTCTGCACAAAGTGAAGTAAGTGAAAATATCACAGTATAATAAAAACAATGCGTAAAACAGAGCAAGGTGAAAAGTAAAGATAAGGAGAAGAGAAGTCAGTGATTTATCCTGGTTCGGTCTATTCACTTGACCTACATCCAGTCCCCAAGACACCTCTTGAGATTTATCCACTATATAGCAAGAATTTCAGTGGGCTTCTTGCTAAAGCCGCAGTACATGAGTATGCTCTGTTTCTGGAGCTCTCTCAAACACTCCAAGCACTTTCACAATGTGCTTCCCAATCCCCTTGTGAATACCCCTCACAAGTAAATCTATCTCCCAGATGAAGAATAGATTGATTACAATGAAATAACTCTCTTGTAAAGAGTGGATATGAAAGTTTAAGTACAAGTTTAGAAGTTAAGAGGGTAAAAGCTTTTGAGAAGAAGATTCAGCAGAAATTCGGTATATACAAGTTTGATTCGTTACCCACAACTTCAAATGATGTTGTATTTATAGATTTAGGTCTCAAATATCCGTTAGAGACTAAATCTATCCATTGGGGAAGTTATTCAATGGTTACTCTGAAAAACTATCCGTTTACCAACCGCATTTAATGTTTCTGACATGCTGAAATTCGAATTTTGGTTAGCCAACAGATGAATTTCGAAGGAACCAAAGATTAAAGCTTCCAACGTTACAGCACGAAGTTCGTCTGTTCATGAAGTGAAATTCGAATTTTGAAACTTACAAAACATTTTCACAATGTGACATACGAATTTTCAAGAAGAAAGTTTTTCGGTTAAGTGTGAACAGTGTTTTCAATTTTCTACAGTGCCTTCGAAATTCGAATTTTGGATCCCCAAAATTCGTCTGTCCATTGAACGTTTAAAGGGACACAGTAGACTACTTTCTTCAAAATTTGAATTTTAAAGGGGCGAAATTCGTCTGTCAAAGAAACTCTTTTCAGACTAATTTCATCATTCGAATGTTGCAAGTTCTTATCATTCGTATGTCAATGTTTCATTTCAATAGACTCAAGAACTTAGCTTCTGAAATTCGAATTTCAATGTTCAAAGTTCGTCTGTCAGAGAGCAGTTTTGAAACTTAAATCACTCTTGATCTCAGGTGAACTTTAACATAGTTTCAGACGAATTTCTTCCATTTTCTCAAGTTTTGTTTTGTTTGAAATTCGAATTTTGAAGACTCAAAGTTCGTCTGTTGCAAAGAAGCATCTTTCAGACTTATATGAAAATTCGAATGTTGGAAGTTCAAAATTCGTCTGTCAGAGAACATTTATCAAACTCAATTTCATTTTGATTTCATATGCACTTTATCATAGTTTCAGACGAATTTCTTTGGTTTTTACAAACTTCATTTTACTTGAAATTCGAATTTTGAAACTGTGAAGTTCGTCTGTTAGCAAAAGGCCTCTTTTCAGACTAGATGAAAATTCGAATTTTGAACAACCAAAATTCGTCTGACAGAGTGCCATCTCTTTAGACTTATTCAGTTTTAGCTCGAAATTCGAATTTCCAAAGGCAAAGTTTGAATTTCCAACTTGATAGTTTAGCTTAAACTTTTAACCATCGTCTGTTTGTGGGTGTTTTTCAAATATTTGAAGATTTAACATAAAATCAAAGTTTGAAAACTTCTTTTCTTAAAATCAAAATCTTTTACCCAGTCATAACAAAAACTAAGGATCCTACAAAAGATCTACCAGCAAGTACTTAGAAAATCTTCACTTGAAACAGCTTTGCTCTCCTTTGATATCTTCAATCCAAGCTCTTGAATGTTGGTTTGGAATCATCAAAACTCTTGTTTCAACAAAGGGTTTCTGATTTTCTTCTCTGTGAATGTGGATATGGAAGGGAGTGTAGAAAGATATTCGATTGTGAATGAATTCCCTGTTGTATTTCCAGATGAGATTACCGGTTTGCCACCACCCTAAGAATTGAAGTTTTCCATCGATTTGGTGCCCGGGATAAGTCCTATTTCAAAGGCCCCATATCGAAGGACACCATCTGAGTTGAAAGAGTTCAAGAACTAGATTGAGGATTTGTTGAAAAGAGGTTTCATTAGATCTAGTGTCTCACCTTGGGGAGCTCCAATGTTGTTTGTCAAGAAGAAGGATGGTAGCCTCAGATTGTGCATTGATTACAGGCAACTAAACTGAGTGATGATCAAGAATAAATATCCTTTGCCTAGGATTGAAGACTTGATTGATCAGTTGGCAGGTGCCTCCATATTCTCTAAAATTGATTTGAGGTCAGGATGCTATCAATTGCAAGTGCGTGCTGAGGATGTGCCTAAAACGGCATTTCGAACTCGATATAGTCATTATGAATTTCTTGTGATGCCATTCAGGTTGACCAATGCCCCGGCAATCTTCATGGATTATATGAACAGGGTATTTTGGTTGTATTTGGATAAATTTGTGGTAGTTTTCATTGATGACATCTTGATTTACTCCAACAGTGAGGAAGAGCATGTGCTCCATCTCTGGATTGTGTTGCAAGTATTGCGGGATCACCAACTGTATGCTAAGCTCAATAAGTGTGAGTTTTGGCTACGGGAGGTAAAATTTCTGGGTCATGTGATTTTTGCAGAAGGAGTTGCAGTAGACCTTAGTAAAGTTGAAGTGGTGTTGAATTGGGAGAGACTGAGATCAGTGACTGAAATTCAAAGTTTTCTAGGATTGGCTGGATACTACTGAAGATTCATGAAGGGATTCTCTCAGCTTGTTATGCCATTGACTAGACTCACTCGAAAGGATCGATCTTTCATTTGGGATGATAGGTGTGAGAGAGCATTCCAAGAGCTGAAGGTTTGTCTAATGTCCACCCCAGTACTCATTATCCATAACTCATTAGAGTAGTTCATTGTTTATACAGATGCCTCTACAAAGGGTTTAGGATGTGTTTTGATACAGCAAGGCAGAGTTGTGGCGTATGCTTCAAGGCAGTTAAGGCCTCGTGAGGAGAACTATCCTACTCATGACCTTTAGCTAGCTGCTGTAATGTTTGCCTTAAAATTGTGGAGGCATTATCTCTATGGCGCTCAGTTTGAGGTATTCAGTGATCACAAGAGTTTGAAGTACTTGTTTGATCATAAAAAGCTGAACATGAGGAAAAGGCATTGGATTGAGTTCCTTATGGACTATGAGTTTGCTTTGAAGTATCATCCTGGGAAAGCCAACATTGTGATGGATGCGTTGAGTAGAAAGTAGATCCATATGGCCACAATGATGATAAGGGAGAAATAGTAACTGGAAAGCCTAAGAGATATGAAGTTATCCATTAATGTCCATCCTGGAGTATTAGTAATGAGTTCCATCAGTGTATCAAGTGATTTATTGAGGGACATTTGCTATGCTCATATGGAGGATGAGCTCAAATGGAGGTTGACTATCTTTTGGGCATTAGGGAACAAATTGAAATGGCGGAGACCCAGGACTTTGATATTTTGGAGGATGGTATCATCTGGTATCATGGTCGGATATGTGTACCAAATGTTGCGGGTTTGTGAGAAATCATACTGGAAGAAGCTCATAAGAGTAGGTATACTATTCACCCAGGTACCACCAAGATGTACCGGGATCTAAAGCGTGGTTATTGGTGGCCAGGTATGAAAAATGACATCGTAGAGTATGTGGCAAGATGTCTAATTTGTCATAAGGTAAAGATTGAGCACCAATTGCCTGCTAGTATATTGCAATCTTTGGAGATCCTGGAGTGGAAATAGGATAGCGTTTCCATGGATTTTGTGATGGGAATACCGAAGACCTCTTCAGGACACAATGGAATATGGGTTATCGTGGATAGGTTGACAAAGTCGGCCCATTTCTTCTGATTCGGGAAACTATTTCGATGGAGAAGTTGGCTCAGTTGTATGTGAATAAGATTGTGAGGTTGGATGGAGTTCTAATGAATATTGTGTCAGACAGAGATCCTAGGCTTACATCCAGGTTTTGGAATTCTCTTCAAAAGGACATGGGTATGAAATTGAGTTTTAGTACTACTGATCACCCTTAAACTGATGGGCAAACTGAAAGGACCATTCAGACTCTGGAGGACATGCAATGGGCGTGTGTTCTAGAGAACAAAGGTAATTGGGATCAATTTTTGCTGTTGGTTGAATTTGCCTACAATAACAGTTTTCACTCGAGTTTGTAAATTGCTCCGTATGAAGTGTTGTATGGCAGAAAGTGCAGGTCACCATTGTGTTGGGTTGAACTCGGTGAAAGGAGTCTTTTGGGCCAGGATATTATGGATCTAACCTCTCGACAAATAGAGAGTATTTGTCAGAAGCATCTTACAGCTCAGAGTCGGTAAAAGAGTTATGTGGTTAGGAGGAGGAGACCATTGGAGTTTGATGTGGGAAATCATGTGTTTTTGAAGGACACTCCTACCACTAGTGTTGGAAGATCGATTCGAGCAAAGAAGCTCACTCTGAGGTATATGGGTCCATACCAAATTTTGGACCGAATTGGGCCAATAGCATATCAAGTGGTGCTACCGCCTAATCTTGTTGGATTGTATGATGTTTTCCCCATGCTCAACTCAAGAAGTATCATCCGGATCGGTCTCATATCATTGATGATGAGGTAGTTCAAGTGTGAGAGGATCTGACTTTTGAAGTCATGTCGTTGCAAATTTTGGATGTTAAAGAGAAGCATTTGAGAAATAAGACCATAAAGTTGATAAAGGTACTATGGAGCAGCTTGACATCCAATGATGTCACATGGGAGACTGAAGAACCCATGCGATGGAAGTACCCCTAGATCTTTGCTTGACGTATGAGTTGAAATTTTGAGGACAAAATTTTTATAAGGTGGGGAGAGTGTAACACCCCTCATGTTATCTTGCTTGGCATTGTGTTTAGGACCAGAGAAAATAGGATGGAGGAAGGCTTAAGTGGAGTCTGGAAGAGCTCTATGCTGTGGCGTGAAGCAGGGTTACCATGGCGAGAACCATTCCCGTGGCGTTGTTTCAGCTGAACATGATGGAGCCATGGCGAGATTCAAGATTTTTATTTCAATCTGGATCACTTTGGATGACCGGAAAGAAAGAAACGAAAGGAAATGGAGGAGAAACTAAGGAGCAGTGCTAGGGTTCGCTATTTTCAACCATTAGGAGTGATTTTCAGACCTCAAGAGCTTGGATTCAAGTTAGTAAGTGTTCTCTACTCCTCCCTCTCCATTTTCTTTGGTTGGAATTTAGGGTTTTGAGGTTTTGAGGTTAGATCTTTGGTTCTGGCCGAAATCCATTGATTGAAATGGATGAAATGAGGTTAAGGAAGTGTGTTTTAGTGTTCTTGTTGCTCAGATGTGAGTTTTGAAGGGTGTATGTATGATTTGAGCTTAACCTTAGGTTGTTCTTAGTTAGAGCTCTTGGGAATCCGAAGTGTATGTGTTTGGGTAGTGTTTGAGTGGTCCCTAAGAGCTTATTGATGCATGAAAGGGGTGTTGGAACCTTGGGTTAGGTTGAAATGGTTGAATTATGGAATTTAGATGTTTGGTATATTGTGTTAATTGAAGAATTATGCTATTATGAATATTATTTGGTTAACTGAGAGGGGTTCAAGTGTGTTGAGCAATTCAAGAAAGCTTGTGGAACTCATGTGAGGATGGTATTGACAACTTGAGGTAACCGGGTGTTTGTTTATATTGTATTAATTATGTTATATGATAGTACGTATATTTGTATATATATGCATGTCTCTATCATACAACGATATTGATGTTTTTATGTGTACTGTTTTTATATATCATGGTATGTATATAGTTTGATGATGATTATGATTATGATGATGAGATATGTGATGATGACGTTGATATGATATGACGTGATGCATACATGACATTATGATGATGATGATATGATGATATGATGATACATGAGCATCACCCCATGACATTGTGAGACTATGATATATATGGCGAATGGGGTAGTGATGATGTGATGATGATATGATGTATGATGATATATGTTAAGGAGGATAAGGTAGGAATATGTATATGTGTTAGGGAGGATAAGGATGAAAATATATGTATATGTATATGTTAGGGAAGATAAGGATGGATTATACATGTTAGGGAGGATAAGGATGGATGATATGTGTTAGGGAGGATAAGGATGAAAATATATGTATATGTATATGTTAGGGAAGATAAGGATGGATTATACATGTTAGGGAGGATAAGGATGGATGATATGTGTTAGGGAGGATAAGGATGGGAGTTCCTACGAGGGTGACATGCATTCCATTCATTTTCATTGCATTCATGAATTGCGTGAGATATATGTATATATATATGTATGTGTGTGGTTGTTCCCAGTTACTGAGACATCATCTCACACCCCTCTCCCATGAACTAACCTTTCAGGTGAAGGTTCTGGCACTAGTCTGGAGAAGACGTGGGAGTAGCTACGTGCGTGGGAATAGTTAATGTAGTATTTGTAATTTTGGATATGTATGATGTGCCAAGTAGGATAGAATGGTTTGTAATGAATGTATGGTTATTGATACAGATTGTTATGGATGGTTGTTTGTATAGTTATATGTGGAAAGGAGGTTGTTTGTGGCATGTATGTTGTGCGTATATGTTATGTTTGATGGAAGTTGGTTTTGGGTTTGATTGATGTGTTTTAGGGCCTGTAGCTCATTCTGTCAGGTAAGAGTTCCAAGGGGTCAAATCTCATAGAAGTGGTTCCTTTGGGGTGAAATCTCTTTAAACAAGTTGATTTGGGGGTTTTGGACCTATGGGGATGATCTTTGAGCGACCAGTTGCCTTTGATGGCAATTGGAGGTGGTTAGTGATATGTTTTGGTCAATAAATGGCTAAAACTGTGTTAGGGGTCCAGAATCTCCAGATGGAGTTGGATTGAGGTGTAAGTGGTGTTTATGGCTAGATTGACTTGTAGGAGTTGGAATCGAGTGAATTGGAGGTCGGAGCATAAAGTTATGCGCATTGGAAGTTCACCCTAGAGTGTGGAAATTGCTGATATGGGATATCAGCATGGGGCACCGTGGCTCCAGAGTCCAGGCCGCAGTGCCAGTGAGGCCAGAAACGATTGCAGAGCAGGAGAGGCCGGAGCCATGGTGGTACTGTAGTGGTCGTGGCCTCAACCCAATTTTTGGCATTTTGGGGGTTCGTTTTGCTGTTCCGAAGTTTTGAAGAGTTGTTTTGATATGTCGAGATTGTGTTTGGTTGAGATTTGAAGTTTTTGGTCAAGTCTGGAGGTGTCTGGAGGTAGGATGTTACACTAAACATCATGCTATCTCAATGGAAGTTTTAGTTTTACAAAAAAACCTCATCCCTCATTTACTTTCCTCTTAGTCAGAACATAATAGCCACAAGAGGAGAAGAAAACTCAACTTAAAACCATGAAACACTTAAAGGAAACTTGATGATTGGAAGAGGAATGTTACCTTTGTTTGACCATAGAGAGCTCTTTTCCTTTCCTCTCCTTCTCTCCCTTGTTTTCTAGCCTTCCTTCTCTCCTTTCTCTTCCTTTCTTCCTTTTTTCCTCCCTCGGCCTCACCTGATCCTTTTCTCCTTCTTTCTCACATACTCCCCCTCTCATTTTCTCTTTTCTTGCATTGGCTTGGTATGTCCAAATAGGCGGAGGAGGCTTGCAATTTATTGAGGAAATGAGAGAATGTGAGCCATTGGATGACAACTTGATCCAAGGGCCAGAATTAATACTTGGTCACCAGGACAAGAGACTTCTTGCTTAAGCTTTGTGAATGGTAAAATTTTACCATTTACAATGGAAAATTTCATGCATGAGATAGAGAGAAGGGTGAAAAGTTTTAGGGTTTAACATTTACTCTTACTTTTACTTGGTCTAGTAACTTTTTAAGCAGTTACCTTTTTACTAGACTTTTATTGCACTTATTAATCCTTTTTACTGTGGTAAAAGTATACTAGTATTCAACTCTTACTTGGTACACTAACTTTTACTGTGGGGTTCACCTGTCTTACTTTTAATATTCATCTTACTCGATATGGGATATTCACATGGGACTCACATTTTACTATACCTGCACTTTTCCTTTCTCTAGACCCACACAACCAGTATAACTTGTACTTTTAGCCTGCACCAGAGTATTTTAATATTATTTTCTCTCTCTCTTTAAAATGACCATTTTGCCCATACCTTTTAGCATAATGATTGTTTTACCTTTTAAGCTCCCATTTTGCCCTTACTTTTTTATTTTGGAACTTAATCCTATTTAATTGTATTTCTAGGCTTCTTCAAATATCATAAATTAATCTAGAACAAATTTATTTCATTCACAGTATTTTGTGATCATATGATACATATAGAAAAATGGGGATGTTATATCCCTCGCTAAGCATCTTGCTGACAACCATGAATACCAACCACCAAGAAATGAAATGCCAAGCCCATATTCTCTTCTCCCTTTCACACCTACCTCCCTGTCATTTTTAACTGTGAACGACCTAAATTGGCAATGCTGAACTTATAAATCTAGGTCTGTTCTTTCCTTCATGGTTCTTTGTTCTCCCAATTCTCCATCTTTTTCATTATTGCCTTACCATATTTGTATCTTAGATCCGTTTCATTATTCTTTGTGTAACAGCCCTCATTATACTATCCTAGATGTAGTCTTAAGCCAATAGGGAGTATACTTAATGATGTGAGCAGGACCAAAGGGATCAGAATGGAGAAAAGACAAAGGGAGCAGATTGGAAGAAAATAAGGTAGAAGCTCCCACGCCATGGCCTGAAATAGGGCTGTTGCAGCGAGTAAGCTGGAACTTGAAAAAAATATTTCGGATAGAAGGATTCCACACCACGGTGAACTTATAACTTGCTACTGCTCCATACCCTAAATTGCTATAAATCAGAAACATTTCAAAAGAACGAAACAGAGAAAAACAGAGGGAGAACTAAAGAAGCTGCAATAGGGTTGAGAAATATGGACCTTGGGGGTGATTTTCGACCTCTGGGAGCTTTGATCTTGGTTGGTAAGTGATCCTTGCTCCTCTCTATCAATTTTTCTTTGGTTTTTGAGTTGGATTTTGGGCTATATATATTTGGGTTTTTGGTTTTGACCGAAATCCACCAAGTAAAATGGATGAAATGGGATCAATGAAGTGTGATTTAGTGTTAATGATGCTTGGGTATAAGTTTTAGAGGGAGTATGTGTGATTTTCCTTAAACCTTAACTTTGTATAGTGTATGGTAGCTTGGAATCTGAAATGCATGGGGTTGATTGGATGTGGAAGGTTAACTAGAGCTCATTAATGCATAAAAATGATGTTGGAACCTTGGGTAGAGCTTAAATATTTGAGTTATGGATTTTGTTCAAATAGTATATTATATTAATTGAAGATATTATGGTATTGTAGTGGTTGTTTGGTTGACCAGAGGAGTACAAGTTGTTGCTGGCAATCCGAGAAGCTTGTGGAATCACGTGTGTGGTATTGACAACCTAAGGTAACCATGTAATTGTAATATATATGTTATATGTTAATATATATGTATGTATGCATGTCTCTATTCATACCATGATATCGTTATATATATGTGTATGATTTTCTATATATCGTGGTATGAGACGAGGTAATGATATATGATGATGATGAGTATGATAGTGTATATGTGCATATATGATTGTAGCATCCACACATGATTGCATGCTAGTATGACCATGATGATGACTATGATGATGAATATATATTGTCAGAGGCATGTTAGTATGGCATCTATATCATTACCCTATGAGCATAGTGAAAAGTGGTGTATTGGGAGATAGTAATGGGAAGAGATATGATGATATATGATATGACGATATGAAGAAAGATCCATGCTACTAAATCCTTTCCTATGGTCAGGAGAGCCAGGTGGTAGTGGACTATGATATGATGATGATATGATTTGGTGATATAATGGAACATCTGTGCCGCTAAATCGTCTCGTATGCCCAGGAGAGCCAGGTGGCAGTGGATTGCATTTTTCTTAAATCACCACCAATTTGGGTGTGGTTCAGGGGAAGGAGAGCCATGGTCCAATCACTAGTGTGACCTTTGGCTAGGTACACTAGTGTGAGGTGAGCTTGGTGATGTCCTGGAATCAATCTTCATCGACTATTGGAAGGAAATTACCTATTCGAAATGTCTTGTGATGACGCCAACTCATGGTTCTAGCTGTGTTTGATAGAGACATGCATTGCATAACACTTGGCATTTCACGACATTATTTGCATAAATGTGTGATATTATGTGTTTGTTTTTGTCCTAATTATTGAGACATTGTCTCACACTTCTTCCTATAACTAATATTTCAGGTAAAGACTCTGGTACTAGTTTAGAGAAGACCATGAAGTCATAGGCCTCTCCGCATTTGGGAATCTCAAGTATGATTCGTAGTTGCAATTTAGTTTATGTAATATTGTGCCAAGTAGGTTATTGTGCCTTGATGTCTCAATGAGTGTCTTGGGAGTATTGTCTATATGTTACGTGAAGATAGGATGATTGTAACGATGATGTTTGGATGGTATGGATGATTATGTGATGATAGTAATGACGATGGATCATTTATATATGTGTGATGATAATTTGGACCCCAGTATAGGTCACTATTATTGGAGTGCGTGTTTGTGAGCCAGAGTAGTCATACATAGGAGCCCAAAGGTGGTTTTAGGCCTTATATGTGTGTTTTAGACATATAGCCCATTGTGTGGTTATGGAGTTTAAGGGAGTCAATATGGGGTTCAAGGGAGTCAATTCTCGGATGAGAGGTTTCCCCAAGGTAGAACCTCCTTGGACAAGTTAGTTGAGCCAAATAGGACCTATGTGATGGTCCTTGAGTACCAAATAGCCTTTGCTGGCAAATAGAAGTGGTAAGTTGTTAGTTTTGACCAAAAAGTTGACAAAATGGTGTCGGGCATTCAAAATCTCGATATAGAGCTAGATTCAAGTGAAATAGATGTCTATGGTTAGATTGGGATGAGAGTGACATGTAAGAGTTGAAATCAAGTCAATTAGAGGTTGGGACACGAAGTTATGCACGGTGGAAGTTCGCCCCAAAAATTAGTAAATTGCTGATATCATATCAGAAGGGGGCAAAGCTGGAGTTTTTATGAGCATTTGAGTTTATGAGGAGTTGGTTTGGAGTGTCTAAAAGTAAGTTGTTACACTTTGTGCCATGGGTTTGAAGGGTCAAAGATGGAGGAGCCAAAATTCGAAGATGCCGCATCTGCTTTTTTGTTATTTCATTATTTTTTTTATTTTTTATTTAGTGTGTATTTGGATTTTATTTTGATTCTGGATGAGGTTGTAGATGAAATCTAATTTGGAATTGTATTTTCATATTAATATTGTCTAATTTTTTTGTCTTGTGATTCTAGATTTCATTTAGATTTGATTTTGTTTTTGTGAAAAAAGAAATGAATAAGGCAAGAATAAAAAAAATTGTATAGGGATATTTTTGTCTTTTTAGATTTATTTCATTTAATTAACTATAAAAAATAAGTATCTTGTCTATCTTCTTTAATGTTATTCCAAACAAACTCATGGAGACTATCATTCCATTTATTTCCTTCCCTTATGATTCTATTTCATTTCTTTCCCAACTTTTCCACTAACCAAACAAGCCCTATATGTCTTTTCCATTATGTCGATATCTTCAATCTCCTTTTTATTTTACCTTTTTGTGTGGTCGCCATAAGGTACCATTTAACATTCATTATGTTGAGAAGGATATATTGTATATATCTTGCGAGTTTGATCTCTGTATTTTGTAAACTTTGGTAATTATCTATAACATTTTCTTCCCAAAAAAAAAGCCCTAAAAATAATAAACTGAACCATCAGCAAGTTGTTAGCTTCACGAGAGGATTGGTTATTCATAGTTATACAAGTTTTTTTTAATAGGATTAAAGGGATTAATTCTCACAAATGTGCTTACAAATCTATGTATATATATACATAGTGGTATCATCTCATGGCTGTCATGTGAATCAAATGGACTACTCACACTACACCAAAACTGACTTTTTTAGGTGCACAAAAGTAGGCGGTTATTTTAAAAAACGCCTACAAAAGTGAGGCAGGAAACTTTTATAGACGATTGTGAAATAACCGCCTATGAAAATAGACCTTTGAAGGCGGTTATTTAAATAACCGCCTACAAAAGTGGGTAAAATTAAATAAATAAAGTAATAAATAATGTAAATAAAAATAATCTTAAACTAAAAAATTTTAAAGGAAAAGTAGGCGGTTTTTAGATATAACCGCCTACTTTTCCTTTGTTATTTGAAAAAACAAATCCCTGAAACACTTTTCATGTTTGCTCTCCGCCACTCATCAAATTCCTCTCATCCTCATCCTCGTCCTCGCCCTCCCTTCTCTCATCCTTGCTCTCTCCCATGCCATGTTCCACCAAATACATAGCAAGTCCTACCAGCAAGTTAAACTTGCTCCCACCGTGCTCCTTCCTTCTTGTTCCTCTCTCTCTCTAACAAGCCCTCAATCGTTCTCTCCTCTCATTCTACTATTAGGGTTCTCCATAAATTATACAAGTTCATCCCGTCTGCCAGAGTTTGAAAATTGCACGAGTTCACTGTTGATTATCCAGGTGAAAATTGCAAAATCCCATATTTCTAAGGTTTTATTTTATTTGTGTGTTTTCTTTCGATTAAGTTCAATAATCACTATGTCGATGGTATTTGGGTGATGTGATTTATTTACCAGATTCTTCTACCTCTCCTTGCTTTTCACAAATCATCAAATTCGGAACCTCACTAATTCAGTTACTATGTCGTGGCCATTGATGAAAGCGAATACAGTTACTATGAGCTCATTTGGTTGCTCCAAACTCTCAAGGAATCCTTAAGAAATAAGCCCATTCTGCTCTTAATGGCTTGACCTGTTCTTGATAACAACTACACAATTTTAGCTTCTATCAGCTCTGCTCGCCTCTACTCTCTTTTTCCACCCAGTTAAGTGCTAAAATTTTCATTGACTCATTAATGTCAGGGATCCTTTTCCTTTGTATGTGTATGTGTGTGCGGATTTTTTTTTTGCTGTTATTTTTCTTGTTTATTAGAGTTTCACATTGGCAACTGCTTTTGCGGTTTCTTTCTTGTTGATGAACTTGTTCTGCTCAAACACGGAGGACCAGATTTTGTGAACTCATACAAAGAGAATCAAAAAAAGCTTCCACTGGCTCTCCTGGAGAAAGCTAAGAATATATGTGGTAGTCATGGGGTACGTTTTTTCCTTTTTTTGGAATCTATATAAATTTATTTTTCTGATATCTGAACCATGTCTACTTTGTGTTTGTCTGTATGTATACTCGAGAGCTTATTTGTTTGAGCAATGAAAATGTCCAAATGAAGGCTAAACAAGAATGATCAAAGATGTTTATTTATTTGTACAGGTGAATGCAGAGATATTTACAGTAAGCTCATTGATTCTGTGTTTTTAAATTAATCAAAGTTAGGCTTAAAGAGGTTATGATTGATTAGAGTATGTAGCATTTTGCATTTGCTAGCAAATGCCGCAAATCATGAACAAGTTCCCTTTTCGTTTGTTTTTCGTGCTGATAAGTGTGTGGTGTCTCTTTCATTTTTTTTCCTTTAATTCTATTAGCTTGCCTGGAATAGGAAAATGGAGCTTAATTCTTGAAGCTCTAAGTTACTGCTACGATTACTTCGTCGTGAATTCAGAAAGCAATATCATGCATTTGAAAGTAAATGCTTTATGGCTTGGAGATTCTGGAGAAGATTATTGTTGACGAAATAAGCATACGAATTATGCATGAAAAACGTAGGTCATATAATAGGCCTGGAAATTTAGTACAATGGATTGCATTAACCTTTTACACCATGCTGGCAAAGAAAAGGACTCTCTTTGTTCTTGTTATTGCACTTCCATATGACGTGCTCACCATGTTTGTTCTTTTCCAAATGAACTAATTTTAATTAATTAACAGGGAACAAGTCCCCCAGGGAGTACACTTTATTTCAACTCGAGTAGGTAGGATCCATTTTATCTTCTATATGCTGTCTATTAACTCTATTATAGAGTTTCATTCCTGCTTTCTTCTATAAGATTTAAGGCTACCTATCAGATATCATGTTTTGTGGTTTCATGAAACAATGCAGTTAGAAATCGGATGAAGAGTGTGAAGAATATCTAGAAAATTACAAAGGCAATGAAGATGGTTGCTACTTCTAAACTACGTGCTATACAAACTAGAGCTGAAAATTCTTGTGGCCTTTAGCAGCCATTTACTGCCCTTCTAGGCGACACTCCCAGTATGGCGACTAACATTGTTTTAAAATTCATACGTGGCTATTTATGCATGATTGTTATTTGTTTTATGATTCTTTTGCTTCTTCCTAATCTTATACATGTTACTCATTTAAGTAGTGCCATCAATATGGTATTGCGTGGCTTATGAAACACTGATACACTATAGTCATATTGGTGTCCTATATGTGTCAAACATGACAGAACACTTCAAATGTACTTGGAAGCTGCATATTTTGTCATGTAGCTATGTCCAATCCGTTGTCTTGTATACTTGTCAGTTGTCAGTGTTTGTGTTTATTGTAGTGCAGTAGTAGCACATACATGCCACTGCATCATTTGAATTTTATGAATTAGCTATTGCATTTACTGAAATGAGTAAAAATTTTGAAGAAGAATGTTCCTTATGAAGTAGCACATAAGTAAATATTTTGCGGTCAATGCCCTCACCATTCATCTTTCCTCTTCTGTTTCTATGCTAGATGTTGATGTGAAGAAAAATATTATTCTTACCATTTCATCTGACAAAGGTCTATGTGGTGGAATCAACTCCACAGCTGTCAAGATAAGCAGGGCTTTGCACAAACTGTATTCTGGTAATTTCTGCAACAAATTGCACTTTTTTAAAGTATTACAGAAAAAAAATTGAAGCAATTTCATTTTTTTGATTATATATTGTGGACATTCATATAACTAACTGATCGTTTCAATCATATATGCCCATCATTGTTAATTAATATTATTATATTAATATCTTTGATATTGAATATATACATATATGTATGTATGTATAGCATGCATCTTAGAATTATCTTATCTTTTGTTTTTCTTAAAATAGTGTTGTATCCTCCTATCTTTATTGTATCGGATCTCGTATCTATGTTCCATAAAATGACAATCCATTGGAGTTCATTTGGCAAGACAAAATTAGTGGATTGTTTATAACCCTGATGATGAAGGAGGCCTTTAGCCATTTCAATAACTGAGATAGCAAGATGAGTCATTGTGTTTATTCCCTTGCTCTTTATTCTCCCCATTTTTGGCTAATCTATGTTGCCTGAATTCTGGTTATTGAGTATGAACAGTGCATGGGTTACGGATACAGCATATTATATTCTATAATTATGTGAGAACTTTTATAATTAAGCATTTGAATTTATGATAGGATTATGTGTTTGTAACTTGGTATGAGAAAGTGAGAAATATTTGAATGAATGTACCAGGATGGAGAGAATTTGTGGTATTGGCCTTTTTTAATTGGGTATCTGTATTGTTGCAATCTATTCTAATACTTCTAAGGGTTGTGTTAGAATAGACTTTGAAGATAGAGGGCAGGTTCGCATACTGCATAATAGAAATTTGAGATCCTTATAATTCCTACTTCCTGAAGTGTAAATTTGAAATGAAACCCCAGGCATAGGGTTTGCAACCTATTGACCTATCATTGAGAATAATTATAGTAGTCAAACTACATTCTTGTAATATAGGCTTTCATAATTTCAATTATATAATTAATCTTTTTATCAAATAATGAGAAGTTGTAGGTTTTCTTCCGCATTATACCTTAGGTAAATTTTATATCTTTCTCTCTGTTTAGAAACAAATTTGTAGTGTCAATATATTGTTTATGTGTGATATGTAAATTGATATTAATTTATAAATACTTTTTAATGTAATACATTTTATTTATTATTAATGGATTTAATAGGTTGCATATATTTTGATATTAGATTAATCTACTATCAAAATATATATTTTTTTATTTTTTTAAAAAATATATACCTTTAGTAGGCGGTCATTTGTATAACCGCCTACAAAAGTCCACCTTTGTAGGCGGTTATTCAAATAACCGCCTACAAAAGTGGACTTTTGTAGCCGGTTATATAGACAACCGCATACAAAGGTGGACTTTTGTAGGCGGTTATTTAGACAACCGCCTACGAAAGTCCAATTTTGTAGGCAGTTCTAACCGCCTATAAAAGGGGTCTCACTTATGTTGGCGCTCGCATAGTAGGTGGTTCATAACCGCCAATAACAGCTAAAAATAACCGCTTACAAAACCCTTTTCTGGCACAGTATCAGCCCTCATGAATATGCTTGTCTTTTAATATTTTTTAAAAAATATTTCATTATTCAAGGATGGATATTAAACAAAACTTTATATCCTCGGTTTATTTACGTTTTTTCTCCTAGTCTCAAAGATAGTTCTAGACCTATTCCATTTCTTTTTTCTTACTCTCATTTCTTCCAAAATCCTTTCAATATATCAAGAAGGCCACGAGAGAAAACTGAAAAATTATAATTTTATTTGTTAAATTTTTTTATCATGTATTTGTTATATTCTTTTGGTGAAATCATTTAATTATTTTTAATTGAATGTTTATATTTTTTAGTAAAATCGCTTAATTGGCTATATGCATTTGTTTAAAATATGATTATGAATTTGAGATTTTCTTAGCTATTTATAATTGATTAAATGTACCTTTTTATTTATGTTAAAACGTGATATAAGTTATCTGACAAAAAAACAAGGATAGAAGGATTCTAAATTTTGAATAGAAAATAGAAACTTTTCCATAAGAAAAATCATAAGATGGGTAATTTATTCAATTATATATTTATATACAAACATATATAATTATATATTAAATTATAATATAATTTTAATATTTATATATTTAAATTTAAATAATAATAGTTATTATTATATATTCATTATTTAAAAAAACATACATCGCCTCCACTGGCCTAAAGTGCTATGCTCACCAGTAACTATGAGTTTTTTTTCTTCGAGTGAGTATGATGTTATTATTGAGAAAGTAAGCACTTTTCTTTAGGGCCATATGCAGTGCATGTGCTGTAACAACCCTCTATACCATCCTAGACTTAGTCATGAACTAACAGGAAGTATACTTAATGATATGTGTAAGACTGGAGGAATCAGGATGGAGGAAGAGCAAAGAGAAGACAAAACCTCCTCAAGCCACAGCCTGAATAGAGGCACCACGGCGAATGAGCTGAAACTTGGATAGATTTTTCAAACAGAAAGGCTCAACACCATGGTGAACATATCTCTTGCCGCGGCGCTAGATGCTGGATCTTTATAAAATGGAAGCATTTCAGTCGACAAAACAAAAAGAATCGGAGGGAGAAATGGAGGAGCTGCGTTAGGGTTCAAAAAATCCGACCTTGAGAAGCAATGTTTAGACCTTGGGAGCTTGTATTGGGGTTGGTAAGTGATCTCTCCTCTCCTTCTCTTTTCCTTTTGTTTTTTGTTTGGAATCGGTGGGAGTATGTTAGGTTTCAGATTTATGGATGAATCCACCAATTAAAATACTTGTTTTGGTGTTATAGAAGTGTTATGTAGTGTTAAGAAGGTTTGGGTATGAATTTTGAGGGGATTGTGAAGAGTTTGAGTGGAACCTTAGGTTGAAAATTGTGAAGGGAGTGTGAAGTCCAAATTGTATGTGAATGATTATGATGGGGGTGGTTGATTGAAGCTCGTTGATGCATATTTATGTTGTTAAAAGTTCGGGTTAAGCTAAAAAGGCTAGATTGTAAATTTTGGTTGTTATGGGTATTATGTTAATCGAAGGTATTATGATGTTGTAGTGGTTAATTGACTAATTGGAAGTGTATAGTTCATGATGGGTGCTTCATAGGCTTGCCTAATCCCCTGTGTTCATGGTGTCGGTAATCCGAGGTAACCGGGTGTTCGTGATATATGTGTTATATGTTGATATATATGTATATATGCATATATTTTTTCATACCACGATATTGGTTGTGTATGTGTATTGTTTTTTCTATATATTGTGGTATGTACATAACAATTTGAAATGTGATGTTGTTTATGATGTGTGTGTGTGTGTGATTTGTAGCATTCCCACGCCATTACATGCTAGCATGACCATGATGATGATATATATATGTATTTATAGGCATGTTACCATGGCATTGACATCATCACCATTGATGCATATTATAAGGAGGATGTTAGGGTGATGATGAGATATGATATAATGATGATTGATATGTTCTAATGATGATATATGATATGCTAATTTGGAGAAGCATCACTGCCACTAAATTCTCTCCCATGGCCTAGAGATCCAGGTGGCAGTGGACTGTACCTTTCCTAAATCACCACTAATTCGGGGTAGTCTAGGGGAAAGAAAGCCACGGTTTACGCACTAATGTAACCTTTGGCTGGGTTGCATTAGTGTAAGGTGAATTTGGTGATATCTCAAAATCAGTCTTCACTAGCTGTTGGAAGGGAATCACTTATTGGAAATGGCCTGTTATGATGATGTTAGCCCGTGGTTCTAGTGGTGTGTGAGGGAGAACATACCTACCATGTCATTTTACATTGTATTGCACTATATGCATATATGTGTGAATTATTGATATAAGTTGCTTGTGGCTATATTCTCGATTACTGAGACTTTATCTCTCACCCCCTCCCATGACTAACATTTCAGGTGAAAGCTCTGGTACTAGTTCAAAGAAGACAAGGGAGTTGTAGCCTTTTTAGCGTTAAGAATATTCAAGTCACCGGTAGTATGCAGTTGTCTTTGTTTTGTATTGTGCCAAGTAGGATAGTATGTTTGGAATTGATATGAGGACCATGATGACTGTAATGATGATTGTTGTATGATATATATATATGAAGATAATGGATGATATAAGATGATGTTAATGAAAATGAGTTTGGATTTGTGGTATGTATGGTTATATGTGTGTGGTGATGATTTGGACCCTGGTATGGGTCAATGTTGTTGGAGTATGTGTTGTAAGCCAGATTAGCTGGATGTATGAGCCCAAAAAGGGATTTTGGGCCTAGTATGTGTGTTTTGGGCATGTAGCCCATTGTGTGATTTTGGGGTTTAAAGGGGGTCAATTCTTGAAGGAGTTATTTTTTTTTAGGTGAAACCTCCTTGACAAGTTGATTGAGACAAATAGGACTTGTGTGAATGGTCATTGAGTGCCAAATTGCCTTTGGTGGCAATTGGAGGAGGTTGGTTATGAGTTTTGGCCAAAAAGTGATCAAAATGGTGTTGGGTGTTCAAAATCTCTATATGGAGATGGATTTGAGTAAGACCGGTGTCTATAGATAGATTGGGATGAAGGTGACTTGTAGAAGTTAGAATCAAGTTAGTCGAAAGTTGAAGCACGAAGTTGTAAGCATTGGAAGTTGGCCCAAAAATTTAGCAACTTGCTAATATAGTATCAGTAGGTGGCGCCATGGCTCCAGAAGCTTGGCCATGGTGCCAACTCATTCTGTAATACCCTACTTCCAAACATCTCGACTTGACCAAAGAACTTCAAAAACCAACCAAACACAACCTAGACATTTCAAAACAACTTCCCAAAACTTCAAAGTAGCAGAAAAACACCAGAAAGGCATAAACAGGATAAGGCCGCAACTTGCTGCAGTGGCACCGTGGCTTCAACCTTTCACAGATTCACTGACGCCCATTGACTTGCTGGAGCTGTGGCCTGGATTTCTGGAGCTGCAGCCCCAGCATCAGAGCTCGTATAAACAAATTGCTGATTTTCCGGGCTAACTTCCGATGTGCATAACTTCATGTTCCAATTTCCGATTACCTGATTCCAACTTCTACAGGTCTCTCTCATCATTATCTAACCATGGACACCAATCTCACTCGAATCCAATTCCATTGGAGATTTTGGACACCCAACACTGTCTTGGCCACTTTTTGACTAAAACTCACATCCTATCACCTCTAATTATCACTAAAGGCAAATGGACACCCATATACCTTTCACACAAGTCATATTTAACTAAACCAACATGTCTAAGGAGGATTTACCTCGAAGAAACCTTTCCTTCAAGAGTTCTCCCCCTTGAACCCCAAAACCATTCTAGAATACAAATACCTGCTGATACATTAAAGACCCATATCGGGGTCCACTATCATCACACATCATTACATCACATACATCTCTTTACTCCCAGGACACTCATCCAGGCAACCAAACTACATCAACCTATTTGGCACAAAATTATATAACTAAATTATAACCAGTAAATATACTTGGAATTTCTCAAGGACGGAAAGACCGCTAACTCCTTAATCCTTTTTGAACTAGCACCGGAGTCTTCACCTGAAAGGTTAGTCATGGAGGGGAGGGGTGTGAGATAATGTCTCAGTAACTAGGGACAACCACACACATATACATGTATATATATAGCTCATGCAATCCATGAATGCAATATGAAATGAATGCAATGCATGTCTCCCTCGTAGGGATCCCATCCTTATCCTCCCTAAAAAACATATATATATTCCATCGTTATCCTCCCTAACATATATATATTCCATCCTTATCTTCCCTAATATATATAATCCATCCTTATCCTACCTAACATATATATCATCATATATCACATCGTCATCACATCATCACCACCCAATCTGCCATATATTACAATCTCATAATGTCATGTGGTGATGCTCATGTATCATCATATATGTAATCATCATCATCATCATGATCTCAATGTCATGCTATGCATCATGTCATATCATATCAATGTCATCATCACATATGTAATCATCATCATCATAATCATAATCATCATCTAGCGGTATGCATACCATGATATATATAAAAATAATACACACAAACACATCAATATCATGGTATGAAAGAAACATGCATATTTACGCAAATATATGTACTATCATATAATATAAATAATAAACAAAGTTACCTTAGATTGTCAGCACCACGCACATAGGGGCTTAGGTAAGCCTCTAGAGCACCCCAATCACAAACTATAAGCCTCCGATTAGCCAATCTACCATTACAACAATATAATACCTTTAATTAACAAAACTCTCATAACACTACAGTCCACAATTAGCAGTCCAAGCAGAACTCGGAGTTCTAACCATATACACACATGCCAATAAACCTTAAACAACCATTCAAACACACACCAACGTCTACCATTTCGGATCTCCACTTCTCTTCCCAATTTCCAACCTAGGGTTTAACTCAAACCCATTATAATCCAATCAAAACTCATACCCAAAGCTTCCTAACACCACAAAACACTCTTATAACACAAAATCAAGCATTTTAATCTATGGAAATTACTCAAACCAGAAACCCTAAGCTTCAACTCAACTTTCCCACTGAAAATAGTGAAGAAAAAGAGAAGAGATAAGGCTAGGGATCACTTACCAACAAGATCCAAGCTCTTGGATGCTGAAAAACACTCCCATTTATCGGAAAACTCGAACCTTAGCAGAGCTCATCACGTCTTCTCCGTCCCTCCCTCTGTTTCTTTCTTTTCTTTTCATCTGAAATGATTCTAATTTAAACTAGTTTCTTGACTCTTGCTGTGAATCCAAATAAGTCCACCGCAATGCCACCAATTTCAGCTGGAAAATGCCATTGCAATTGGCTCTCGCCGCGGTGGCCCTATTTCTCGCTGCGGCGTAGAGCTTATTTCTTCTCCACTTGAACTTTCCTTCACCTTGTTTCCTTCGGTCTTGCATACAATGCCAAAGACAAGCATCATGAGGGGTGTTACACATTCTATTTCTTTGAGGCTGCAGCATCACTGTAGCTAGTCATGGCCCCAGTACTATTCCGCCTCTTTTTGGTGATTTTTGATGTTTGGTGGTGAATATTTTAAGTTTTAGGGTGTAGGTTGTTACATGTGCACTACAACACGTTGGATAGTTGGCTCACATTCACCTCGTGTAGAGAGATAGCCATAGACTTTGACAATTTCAACACTGTAGAAGTCTTCTTTCATTTTTTTTATAATTAGAATTTTCCTTATAATTTTAATATTATAACTATGAGTACTTGGAAGTAATAATTAAATAATCTTGCTTTCTTTCTTCTGGTGTTATCATGGTTTCCATCACTTCAAAAATGATAATTGCTTTGTTTTGGTATCTATGTGCAATCAAACTCTATTCAAGCATGTGCCATAGGAACTTGAATGTTCGTTGTAATGTAAGAGATCAAGAAATTCTTGAAATTGTTAAAGGAAGTATTGAAGATCATTGGGGTCTACTCTCTTCTTGGTATGGTAAAGAAGATTGTTGTCAATGGCTTGGAGTTCATTGTGATAACCACACAGGTAGAGTCACAAAAATCAATCTCCATTGCCTACTATATTCTAAGTATCCCAAATGTTTAGGAGGTCATTTAAACCAGTCAATGCTGAAAATAGAATTTGTTAGCTACTTGGATTTGCATGATAATGAATTTTATGATATTCATATTAATCCATTGGTTCATGGTTTCCTAAAAGTGAAAAATCTCACATGTTAGTGATGTCTACTACCTGCCATGATACAAACTTCTCCGAGCTTCTTTTTCTTGAATTATCATGTACCTCTCACCTCAGAATCGATAATCTTATGTGGGTTTCACATCTCTTTTCTCTGCAATATCTTGCCCTAAGCTATATTGATCTCTCTAAGGAGACTCTTTGGCTTTCATGGATTACTATGCTCCCTTCACTTTCAGATTTATGTCTCAATCATTGTTTCCTAAATAACATTCAACTTTAAGTGATTCAACTATCACTTAGGTTTATCAATTTTTCTTCCCTTAAGGTACTTGATATTTCTCACAATGATTTTCAGATTGAGGTACCCAAATGGCTATTTAACTTTAGCAGTAGCATTTCTCATTTAGTTCCTAGCTTCAATAATTATAAAGGTCAAGTACTCGAAGGAATGTCAAATTTTTGGTGCTTCACATTTTTACTCTTACATTTCAAGAATTGATTACATTTCAATAAGTTCCCTGGATCAATTCTTGAATGGGTGGGACAATACAAACAATTAGAGCATCTTGTTCTTGGACTCAATTCATTATATGGTCCCATTCTTGAAACATTATTAGTGTCCCATCTTACTTTTCTCTATCTTTCCCATGAATTTAATCTTAACACTATCCAAAAATTTGATCTTTAGAAAACATGATCCAATCCTTGAACTCAAAACTGTAAAACTGTTTCACACTGCTTTTGTACACTTGCACAGCAATCTTAAAAAATTCATAGCTAATCCCTCAAAAATTATTTTATAGTGGTTCAAGTCCAAATTGGCTACATCCTAAATTTCATGAGGAAAATATGAAACTGGGATTTCATCATGTGAAATAGTATAGTTTAATCTGAAAAAAGTTTACTATTTATATTTCATTCAAGTAAACTACCTAGTTTCACATCGTCAACTTCGATGTGCCATTTGTCTTAGCATACAGAGCCAGAATGTTCAAACTTTACTTCAAAAAAAAGTTCTTTTTGCCTATTTTCCAAGCATATAAAAATCTCTTGGTGATACTACTGCTTTTGGACTAGGGATTTGTCCAAATCATTAGTATGATAGATTGCTTCTAAATTCTATAATTTTGAGAAAACATTTATTTCTCACATTATATAAATCCAAATTATATCAAACTAGTGCCAAATGAAAGGAAACACTTAAACATACATAAAAGTATAGCCCATAGAATTTTTGGGTATCAATTCGAATTTATACAGGTACATGAAATAAACAGAATATCTTTCAGAACAAAAACTATTTAAGGCAATTTCCAATAACAATTTCAAAAATAGTTTCTTCTCCTTCGTTCGTTCAAGCTCACATTCTTTCCCTTGGAATAGCTTATCCCTATCATTTTGGAACTTATGGGGTGAGATTGGGCATCTTAGTAGCAACTTTGCATATACAATCACATTATCACATTAACTTTGAAAAAATTGTGATCATTTCATAACATTTCATAAAATACCATATTTTTTCATAACTTTTTGCAAAATATCATTTTGAAAATAGGATATCCTCAACTTATAAACAACCAATCAATCATAAAACATATAGAACACAACATGGAAAGCTTGAAAACACACGTAATAACAAAATGTAGTATAAGTTACTACCTCAAAGCTTTATCCTTCCTTAATCTTCTCTTAAGCTTTGCTTGGAGCCATTCCTTAGCCTTTGTAGGAGCCTAGCTTGCCTTGAATCCTTCACTTTTATCTTCTCCTTCCATGGCTTCCTACCTTTTTTTCTTTCCTTTCTTCCTTTCTCTCTCTTTCTCTATATCTTCCTTCAATTTCTCTCTCTTTCACACCTCTTTCCCTCTTCTCCTCTCTCTCTTTTATGGCCAAGGTGTGGGGAATAATGGCTGTTGAGTTGGCCATTTATAGGCTTCCTCTACTTGCCTTGCAAGTTGCACTTCTTTCCTTTCAAGTTCATCCTACTTGTCTTCCAAGTTACCTGATTTCTTCTCCAAGTCAAGCTACTTGCTCTTCAAGTTTGCTTCCTTTATAAGCCACTTGTCTTTCTTCCCAAGTAAGCTAGCTTGCTCATCAAGACAACTTGTCCTACAAGTTCCTTGTTCTCCAATTTACTTGCTCCCCAAGTTTCCTAATAAATTTCCTATTTTGTCCTCACAATTTTCTTCCTAAAGAGAGTGCATGGGAGAAATATTTTCCTTTCCAATAATTCCCTTAGGCGTGACCTGTAGGGAATCTAGAGAGAGAAAATTTCCTTTGCACCAAAATACCCTTACATTATCTAAAAATTCTTCTATATGCTTGATGAAGAACCAAGAGGGATCCAAAGGATCCATAGCTACTCATGGAAAGAGCCCATTTATTTTGATGGATTGATAGTGTCTACAAGGCCTAATCCAAGGACAAGTATGGTGTTTTCAAGTCTCAATGTGAGTTCAAATGAATGGACCTACGAAAAGATCACGTGCTTTGAAGATTTAATTTTGGAGATCCCAATGATGAGTGATCCATTTAAGAGACTACAAGAGCTATTTGGAGATTACATCATCACAATGAAAGCCTATGGTACCAATATGCATATGGAGGAGTCTAATGGAGCCTTAATCATTCATATTCATGCCTAAGCTTTTCTAACCCTAGGAAAAGGAATGACATGAATAGGTAGACACCGTTTTGCTTGAAAAATGGCAAAGAAGTCATTAGTTAGTTGTTTAATTGTGTTTTGTTTATTTTTTTTATAACATCTCTAAGAGCTAGATTATTTAAATATTTAGAAGGAATTCATAAAAATAGGTAGACACCGTTTTGCTTGAAAAATGGCAAAGAAGTCATTTTCCCTAATCGAATGAAAAGATGAGAAATTATATTTTTACCCCTAAAGAATTATAAAAATGATATCTATGTCCCTAAATTTAAAAATTCACGCGGAATGAGAGTGCAAAAGTTCTTAAGTAAAATTACACCTAATGATCCAAAAGTTTTAAAAATTATAAATTTGCCTCGAGTGGGGGGTAATTTTGTAATTATGAAAAATAATTGTTAAAATCAAGCTTGCGATGAGCTGAGTCCAATGATATATAGTATGGAGGTTAACTGATTAAAAATAAAGAAATAATCAGTGCCGAGTGTTTAAAAGTAACTTAATATCGATAAAGTTGATTGTGGCTTTCATAGACAGCTAAAAGGTGACCGGGACAGATTTTGGCCTTACACATATATTGTTTGGGATAGGATAATTAGGGAAACATAGTATTTTGGCCAATTTTCCCTCTCTTGAACGTGCAAGTCAGCAGCCCATATGCTGCAAATAAATATTATATTATTTTGAGAATACTTCTTGAAGAAGTATTCAATAAAGTAATTAAGGTTAGTCAAAAAGTAATCATGTTTAAGGAAGTAATTAAAAAGGTGATTAAGTGACTAATTGTCCCTTCTTTTCTCTCATTTGGACGACACATTCAGTAGCAAAATAGAGTAAGAAAAACACAAGAAAGAAAGAGAGAAAGAAGAGAGAAAAGAGAGGAAGAAGAAGGAACTTGAAGAAATCCAAAGCTGAAGTTGTTGGTAAGTGATTCCTTTTATCCTAGCTTGTAATCTTGAGTAGTTTAAAGTAGTTTCATGGAGTATGTTTCCTCCTTTCCTCATGCTAATATTTTCTCCAAACCCTAGAGGATGCAACAAATGGATTTTGATACAATAAACATATGAGAAACTCTAAACTAACAACCTAGAACAAAATTGTGGAAGTAGTTGGATGATTTTCAAAACAAACCATTTTCTTGCTATTTTTGGCCAGAACAGAGCATCAATTTAGAGTTGGAATTCCATGTTTTGATGCCAAAAATGAGTTCCTCACAGTGGAAAACCTTAGGAACAAGTGTTGGTTTCATGAAAAAGTCAAAGGATAATGAAATGAAATTTTAGGATTTCATGAACACTTTATGAAGAAAGTCATGAAACCATTAACTTGAGTAGTTATTTGATTCTGTATCTAATAATTCTAGCCTATATTAATATATAGATAGAGTTTGTATTAATTGATTAATTCAAATCAAATATAAATTAAATATATTAGTTTAAATTTAAATCTATCTAATAGAATAAATCTAAATTAACTATCTAATCTATATCCAAAATCAAATCTAAATCAAATTCAAATTATTAGTTTAAATTTGAATCTATCACATAGAATTAAATTTAAAACTAATTTATTTAAATTGATTTAAATGTTATATATATATTTCAAAATATTTAATATATCAAATATATAATATATCAAACATATATATATTTCAAATTTATAAAATATATATATCAAATATACAGATACATTTATTTCTAAAATTCATACACCTTAAATTTGAACATTAAATTCATTGAATCTAGACACATATTAGATTCAATGAATCTGGACATTCTAGCTCTAGTTGGTTAGTTCTTGTGTGCGACCCTGCAAACCCATATGATGTTAGCAGTGGGCCGATGATACTATTAGATCCACAAGTTGCAAGTGGCCTCTAGCAAGACAGTGTGACTACTCAAATCATATGAGATCGGTAATCCGATGCAACCTATCATATAACCCTATCATATCCCTTTTGTCTCACGATATATTGGTCAAGTATAAGGCATGGAAATGTCATCCTCATCTTACTCGACCATCACTTTCTTAATCTCTGAGCAGACTGACAAAACAAATGGAAACTCTTCCATTCGAGTATGGCCATGCATTTCTCAGTCTTACTCATCGCGGGACCCAGCTATATTCTCCATTAATTAGAAGGACAAATTCCATCTTGACCATTCATTTCCCTTCACATGAATTCCACTATGCCCGATCATAGTCTTTAAAAGCCATGATTTCCTAATTAAAGATGACTTTTGACTATGCCAAGGCATAATGTTCCCTATATAGGAAGCCATGATGGTCTCAGGTCTAAGGGCTCAGTGACACGGTTATATATATATATATGAGATAAGCTTATGACTTGATCCATGCAGTTATCTCATGACGGGTCGATCCAACACCTGTTCCCTAATAGGTGCTTATGATTTTAATTTATATCTTCATACATAATTAATCCATAATTATCAATCAAAATTATACTTGTCTTTGTTCATCATTATTCCCATAAAGATAAATGACTAGGGTTATTTAGGATAAAATTATTTATCCAAGGATATTATTATAAAGAAAAACATGCAAACACTATAATAAAAGAAAAAAAAACACATTTTTTTCATAATGAAGTACAATGTTCATAATACAATGATTGGCGTAAGGTATAATCTCCAGCAACTCCCACTTGCACTAGGCCCGATCATTGATGTATCTAACACCCATTGACCTATCATGATTCTCATGCTTTTCCTGTGCAAGCAGCTTAGTAAGAGAATCAGCAACATTGTCATCATTTGGTATTTTGCATATTTTTATATCACCCTTATCAATGATTTCTCTGATCAGATGATATCACCTGAGTATGTGTTTGGTTCTTTGATATGACCTCGGCTCCTTAGCTTGTGCTATTGCACCATTGTTGTCACAAAATAGATCTATCAGATTTGAGATTGTAAGCTTCACTCCTAGCTCAATGATGGACTTTTTAATCCAAATAGCTTCTATAGCTGCATCTGATGCTGCTCGGTACTTAGCTTCTGTTGTAGAATCAGCTATAGTGCTTTGCTTGGAACTCTTCCAACTTACTACTCTACCATTCAGACAGAATAGGAATCCTGATTGCAATCTAGAATCATCTTTGTTAGATTGGAAACTTGCATCTGTGTAACCATTTACAACAAGCTCGTCATCTAAACCTTTATACACCAAGAATACATCCTCAGTCCTTCTTAAGTACTTCAGGATATTCTTGACAATAGTCCAGTGATTGTCACCTGGATCTAACTGATATCTACTTGTCATGTTCAAGGTATATGAGACATCTGATTGAGTGCACAACATGGTGTACATAATAGATCCAATTGCCAAGGCATATGGAATCTTGCTCATGCGTTCTCGCTCATATCATGAACAAGGACACTGAGCTTTGCTGAAATTGATACCATGAGACATGGGTATGTAACCCCTTTTTGAATCTTGCATACTGAATCTATGCAATACTTTGTCTATGTAAGTACTCTGACTTAGGCTGATTAGCCCCTTGGATCTATCTCTATAGATCCTAATCCCTAGGATATAGGTGGCTTCTCCTAAGTCCTTCATTGAGAAACACTTTCCGAACTAAGTCCTGACATTCTACAAGGTAGGAATGTCATTCCTAATGAGTAGGATGTCATCAACATAAAGCACTAGAAATACAATCGTACTCCCACTAACCTTCTTGTAAACACAAGGTTCATCAACATTTAGGATAAATCCAAACTCTTTGACTACTTCGTCAAAATGTTGATTCCAACTACGAGATGCTTGCTTCAATCCATAAATGGATTTTTGAAGCTTGCAAATCTTTGCAGAATCTTCTGGACATACAAAACCCTTAGGTTGTGTCATGTACACATCTTCAAGCAGCTTCCCATTAAGGAAAGTTGTTTTGTTGTTCATCTATCAAATATCATAATCATAGTACACTGCAATGGCAAGAAGGATCCTGACTGACTTAGTCATGTCAACTGGTGAAAAGGTTTCATCATAGTCTACACCATAAGTTTGCTTGAATCCTTTTGCAACCAATCATGCTTTGAAGGTATGTACTTGGCCATCCATGTCGGTTCTCTTCTTAAAATTTCATTTGCACCCAATGGCTTTTATACCTTTAGGTAGGTGAATCATGGTCTATACCTAATTATCATACATGGTTTGCATCTTAAACTTCATAGCATGTTGCCATTTTTCAGAGTTTGTTCCCATTACAGCCTCTTGATAGGTGGTTGGCTCTTCTTGATCCAAGAGCAACACATCACGACTATCAGTTAAAAGAAATCCATATCTTTAAGGCTGATGCCATGGTCTATCAAACCTTCGTGGACCTTGTGTTATTTGAGTAGGCTCATCAACTTGTTGTGAGCCTTCTCGTTCTTTCATCTCTGACTCAATGCGATTTTGTGGGTCTTGAGCTTCTTTGAGATTTATCTTACTCCCACTAGTTCTTTTAGAAATAAACTCTCTTTCTATAATGATACCATTCTGAGCAACAAACAATTTATTCTCGGTGGGATTGTAGAAGTAGTATCCCTTAGTTTCCTTAGGATACCCCACAAAAAAGCATTTTATAGATTTGAGTGCTAACTTAACTGAGGCTTGTTGCCTCGCATCCCCAAATTTTGAGAAAAGACAAACTGGGCTTCTTTCTAATCCATATCTCATATGGGGTATTTCCAGCTACCTTTGATGGAACATGGTTTAGTGTGAACGCAGCTGTTTCTAATGTATAGCCCTAAAAGGATGGTGGAAGAACTGTTTGACTCATCATAGATTGAACCATATCTAATAGGGTTCAATTCCTTCATTCAGAAACACCATTCCATTGTGTTGTTCTTGATGGATTTAATTGTGAGATAATTCTACAATTTGTAAGATGGTCAATAAATTCTTGGCTCAAATATTCACCACCTCAATCAGATCAAAGTGCTTTAATAGATTTTGCAAGTTGATTTTGTACCTCATTTTGGAAAGTTTTCAGCATTTCAAAACATTCAGATTTATGTCTCATTAGATAGATATATCCATATCTACTAAAGTCATCTATAAAAGTAATGAAGTACAGGTGACCACTTCCGGCAGTAGTACTTAGCAGACCGCATAGATCAGTATGTATTAAGCCTAATAATTCAGTGGCCCTTTCATAGTGCCTCCTCCTAATAAACAAGATTCACAAGTGTCAAATAATTCAAAATCAAATGAATTGAGAAGCCCATCTTGATGGATCTTTGAAATGTGTTTCTCATTTATGTGGCCTAGACGACAGTGCCATAGGTAGGTCAGATTCAAATCATTTGGCTTGATCCACTTGGTAGTTATGTTATAGATATGTTCCTTATTGGGAGCTTCAAGGTTCAAATAGTAATGACCACCATGCAAATCTCCATCCGCATAAAAGATGTTATTAAAATAAATAGAGCATTTTTTATTCCAAATAATTGAAGTAAAACCTTCATAATCTAAAGAAGAAAGTCAAACAATGTTCCGACTCAAAGTAGGAACATAATAGCAATTGTTCAAAATTAACAAAAGCCCATTGGGCAAAACTAATTCATAAGTGCCTGCAGCTAAAGCAGTAACTCTTGCTCTGTTACTGACTCGTAGGTCTATTTCACTCTTTTTCAGCTTCCTACTCCTTTTGAGGCCCTACACATTTGTACAAATGTGAGTTTTACATGCAATATCTAATACCCATATAGGAGAAGCAGAAAGATTAATTTCTATAACATAAATACTTGAAGTAATAGCCCCGCTACTCTTCTTTTTCTTTCAATCTTCCATGTAGAGCTCACAGCTCCTCTTCCAATGACTAGGATCATTGCAAAAGAAATAGAGTCCCTCCTTGGGAGGCTTTGCCTTCTTAGGTTTAGGCTTGGCTTTGGGATTGGGCTTAGGCTTGTTTTGCTCTTCGGGCTTATTATCCGAACCTTTTCCCTTTCCCTTGTCATTGCCTTTCTTTTTCATTCATTTTCCTATCTGAACCATTAAAACACTGCTTGGCTTTTTCTTGATGTTTTTCTTAGCAATTTTAAGTATCGCATGCAGTTCAGAAATTGATTTCTCCATGTTGTTCATATTTTAGTTCATGACAAAATGGTCATAAGTCTCCGGGATTGAGTTTAAGATCAAATCTGTAGCTAACTCCTGGGTTATGTGAAATCTGAGCCTTTCAAGGTGATCAATGTAGCTTTTCATCTTCAAAACATGAGCGCTAACTGATGCACCCTCAGTCATTTTGCAGGCATGTAAGGCTTTCGTGGTTTCAAACCTTTCTTGCTTAGCCTGTTGTTGGAACATTTCCTTGAGATGCACAATCTTCTTATAAGCCTCCATATGTTCCAGTTCTCTCTGTAGTTCTAGGATCATGGTGGCTAGCATCACGCATCCAATATCTACAGAGTCATTGAGATGCTTATTATGGGCATCCTTTTAGGCTCTTAGAGCATTGGCTGCAGGCTCCTTAGGAATGAGTTCATCCAGGACATATGACTTCCTTTCCTACTTAAGAACAATTCTCAAGTTCTTAAACTAGTCAAGAAAGTTTGTCCCATTCAGTTTGTCCTTCTCAAAGACAGATCACAAGGAAAGTGTAGCAAAATTATTTGTCAACATTTTCTACAACAAAAATATGCAAAATCAAGTTAATAATTTCCAACTAAAAATTAACCCTTAATTTAGTTTAGTAGGCTAAGACCCATATTTCACTTAATTGTGTATCCACTTTAGCAAGACGCTTAAAATTAAGTTATTTAGGTAGGTAACTTATTTACCAATTACATCACATGAAACTCTTAGATCTTTATGGGATCTTGTCATTATATGACCTAGCATGTTTAATCTCATCTAATGCCTTGAGATCCAAAACTGTTTTGATAGTCTCATTTAAGTCATACCATCATGAACCTTTATGAGTATCACCTTTACCCAAGCTGCCTTACTAAGATAACCTAAGCGTATCCCACTTTGGTGGATCTTACATTTAGGTGATCAAAGCCTTCATAGGTGTTTAGAAATGGGTGGCATTTGATACTTAAAATTTTAATTGGAGGGATTTTATTATGCTATTTTTCATACATCTAGTCATCACATGAACATATATCATGGTAGCATCCCATACATGCATATGATCTCATAATAAAGTATAAAATAAATGTGTCATAATATGACCCATTTAACCTATATCCTCCTAAGCCAATGAAAGGATTCTTCTAATATAGCACTTTATATACATAAAGAAACCTCAATTGAACATTCGAGGGAAGTGAGGTGAGAAGAGAATGTACATCCAGAATATAGAGAGAGGCACGACACACAGACCGTATTTAAAAATACAATATTGTTATAGTGCCATATCATGCACCATACCCATCCAATTTAAACAAACAAATCATAACATGTATATATCACAAACATCTCATCTAATATGAAAAATTGTAAACTTTGTGATTTTAGTGTTAAATTAGATCATGTTGTGCTAGGATTAGATAGCCTATATGAAATTTTCACTCTTGAAAAACCCCAAGGATTCATCAATCACATTTTTGAATGAGCTGCTGCATTAAGAAAAACCCCAAGGATTCATCAATCACATTGAAAATCCATCCACCATATGAAATTTCACATATTTTGAAAAACTGTATTACGAACATACAAATATCTAATCACGTCATACGAAAATAGAATTGAATCAAACTCATACGAAACATATTTGAAAACATATTATATATAAAACCGAAATATGTTTGAATCTAATCACGATATACGAAACTGATTTGAATCTAATAACGTCATATTCGAAACAAAAAATGGATTTGTTTAAACTGATTCATAATCGATTCAAAAATCCATAGTTCGCATGCATATACGATATTAGATTCAGAGAACAAATTCAGCATCATGATTCTCGCATACATATATCACATATATGAATGGTAGATTCAAAGACTTAATTTTTAATATCCACAATTCACATACATATATCACATATATGGATATCATATTCACAATCAAATTGAAAACAGATTTTAAGACAAATTAGACAAAATATAATTCACACACATGTCACATATATGCAATCATATTCACTCAAGAACTCGACTTAAACAACCATTGACGTGGCTCTGATGCCACTGTTAGGAATCTCGGCACACGTGCAGTGGAATAACAATGCCGAAATCCCTCCCACGGATTCGTCAATGTTGCATAAATCGAGGGTAGAGGAGTATTTTACCTTTGATGCGTGTCTTGTTAGTTCTTTTCAATATCAGACCCCAGGAACTGATGTGTCTGATCAGCTTCCTCTATTGGTTCCATAATAACGGTGAGTCTAACTTGAACCGCGTGCTAGTACCACTATTTACAAACATTCCTACGTTTCTTTCTCTGTGCATCCATACACTTTCTTTCTCTAAGTGTGCAGTCGATCTCTCTCTGGGGTGGGAGGTGGCTCTCCTTTTGATTCTATATCTAATAACCCTAGCCTATATCAATATATAGATAGAGTTTGTATTATTTGATTAATTTAAATCAAATATTAATTAAATATATTAGTTTAAATTTAAATCTATCTAATAGATTAAATCTAAACTAACTATCTAATCTATATCCAAAATCAAATGCAAATCAAATTCAAGTTATTAGTTTACATTTAAATCTATCACATAGAATTAAATTTAAAACTAATTTATTTAAATTGATTTAAATGTTATATATATTTTTTGAAATATTTAATATATCAAATATATATAATATATCAAACATATATATATTTCAAATTTATAAAATATATATCATATATACATTTATTTATAAAATTCATACACCCTCAATTAAACGTTAAATTCATTGAATCTAGACACATATTAAATTCAATGAATTTGGACATTCTAGCTTTAGTTGGTCCATTCTTGTGTGTGACCCTGCAGGCCCATATGATGATGACAGTGGGGCAATGATACTATTGGATTCACAAGTCACAAGTGGCCTCTAACAAAACATTGTGACTACCTAAATCATATGAGATCGGTAATCCGATGCAACCTATCATATAACCAATCATTTCCCTTTTGTCTACAATATATAGGTCAAGTATGAGGTATGGAAACGTCATCCTCATCTTACTCGACCATCACTCTCTCAATCTTTGAGCAGATTGACAGAATAAATGGAAACTCTTCCGTTCGAGCACGGCCATGCATTTCTCAGCCTTACTCATTGAGGGGCCCAAATATATCTCTCCATGAATTTCACTATGCCTGATCATAGCCTTTATGATCTCCTAATTAAAAATGACTTTTGACTATGCCAAAGCACAGTGTTCCCCATGTAGGAAGCCATGGTGGTCTCAGGTCTGAGAGCTCAGTGACACGGTTATATATATATGAGATAAGTTTATGACTTGATCCATACAGCTAACTCATGACGGGTCGATCCTGAGCCTGTTCCCTAACAGGTGCTTATGATTTTGATTTGTATCTTCATACATAATTAATCCATAATTATTAATCAAAATCATACTAGTCTTATTTCATTATTGTTACCACAAAGATAAATGACTAGAGACATTTAAGATAAAATGATTTATCCAAGGATATTATTATAAAGAAAAATATTCAAACAATATAATAAAAGAAAAAAATAAATTTTTTTCATAATGAAGTACAATATTCATAATATAATGATTGATCTAGGGCACAATCTCCAACAAACAGCTCCTCTTTTGACTTTGATGGTGAAGGAAATTTTCCATCCCTTTTCATGGCAACCCCCCCAGAACCAACCAGTGATGATTCAGTGATCAATAATGAAGAAATCTATTTGGACGATCTTTAATAGCCTTATGTTCAAGAGCCCTAATATGGACAAGTAAGGCCCACTTCGAGCCTATGGTTCACCTTTGATGATGTTGTTCCTTAAAAGTGGAGAGATAAATTACACAAATTTGGAGCATGGATTGCTTCAAATGATCCACCTAGATGTCACATTACAAGATGCTCTCAAGGAGTTTGTCTCCCGCATGATTGGCACTTTGCTAGAATGGTTCCAAAGTCTGCCAATTAGATCTAGGTTCTAAATCCAATTTAACCGAGACAAAATAAGCCTCTTCTTTAAGGAATCAGGGTTTCCAAGTTCCCTAGGATTCAAGGATTTTCAAACCTTTTGACATAGGGTGTTTTGTAATGTCTTCACAAACTAGCATAAATTGCTTTCTAATACACAAGATACCCAAAAGAGGCAAGTGTAAAGTATACTTCCATTAGAGAGACATCGTAAAAGTAATGTAAGAAAATTTTAGAAAAGAGAAAGAATTCCTTGCAAAACATTGATAAAAGCAAACAAGAGATTTTTATTGATGAACACTCAATGATCTTCCACAAGCTGAAAGCCCCCTATTTATATGGGGAATTCGGGGAACTACAGTTCCACACTTTTCTATAGTCCTATTGTTGGCAATACAAATTTAACATGCTATTAGACATAAAGTACTCATCCTCATGTAATGGAGTCTTTGTGAGCTTATAATAGTACATCACTAGCTAGCACACATAATATAACAAAAGTAAATAATAGTACTAGGCTAGCGAGCTAGTCATCATGTAACTTGAAAAGAAAGGGCTAGCCCTTACAGATGGGTTCATGTGAATGGAAGAAGTTTAGATCAGTGCTAGTTGACATGTTAGACTTTTATCTCCTGTACAAGGCCGCTTCAAAATCTTTGACAAGCTAGTTGAGGGAAAGTGGGTCAACATCATCTGGGTCCTGCAAGTCTTAGAATAGCTCAGAGAAGTCTTCAAAGTTTGCTATAGGTAGGTCGGATAAAAGTGGAGGCCCATATTAGACTAGGTGATGATATCTACCTATTGATTCACCAAGGATGTCCTAGACTACTGGCTCAAGATTTGGAAGGTATTCTTGTTAGCCATTATGAAAATCCTATGGAGTTTGGGGGTTTCTTGCTTATTACTCTTCAGGATTATGAGTGGAAGAGAGGTTTCCCCAGTCATCATCTGGGATATAGCAGTTTGGTCCTTCTGGTAACCTTGGAACAAATTCTTCTAGGAATAGTCCAAGGGATGTACAAAAGACTACATCTTTAAGAGTAAAGACATAATTATTTGAATCATACAAATAGTGTTGTAAGTCCTTAAGAACTGTCTTCTGTTAGGTTAGCCAATCTACTAAGGTAAAATATTGGGGAGCTTGTTGTTTGTAAACCAAGTTATTTTTTCTACCCCAGTTGTATGGATGGTGAACTACAAAGATGCAACATTGTCATGGTTTTCCGCCAAAGATTATTTTCTTGAACAATGTCATAAAGGGTGTGTCTCTACCAAGGGAAAGGGGAAAACCATTTGAGGAGGGTTCGGAGATTAGAATGGCAATTCCATTTTTGGATGAGATGGCGGTAAGTCTGAACAGGAGGCAAAACAAGTGCAGTGATGTAAAGGGTCGAGAGGGACCTTAGGTGCCAAAGAAGTTCATTAGGGGTTGGTTTTTTGGTTATGGATTCATTGAAGGTTGTGAGGGTGAGAAATAGAGCATTGATATTGAAGAAGCTATTTTAAGCAGGATTTTTTGTTTCAAGGAGGAGCGAATGGAGCCAATAAAAAAGATTCCTTTCAACTAGGAGCTAAACTTCTACTAGACTAGCTGGCATCTTCTCATAGGGTAGGAAAAGTTTTTTGGTCTTAGCAGTGAGCTTGTAGCTTGGTATGGTTTGTTCATAGATAAAAGGCTGAGGATGTTTTTGATGAGCTACGAAGATTAGGGTTATTAGTTTTTTCTGAAGTAACTAACTAGAGTTGTTTGGGTTTGGAAAAAAGGTCGACAATGAGGTTTTGTGGCTTTTGATATGCTATACCATGAATTTTTGGCGAGAGAACTAGTCTTACTATCAAAACAACTATATATCTAGTAATACCTTCTTGTTGGAATCTAATACCTTCAGAAAGGATGAATTGTCCATTTGAATAATAGAGTGGTATGGGCTAAGGTGGAAACTAAACTTTTCTATCCCTTTTTTGACAACGAGAATTTCTTTATAAATTGCGTGAGAATGCTTTTCTGGTTCTTTGAACTAGCTACTAGAATGTCCATAGTAAAATGTCTTTCCATCAACTTCTTCAAGGAGAGCAGCATGCCAATAGTGTTCATTGGCATCAGTCTATAGGATTCTAGTACTTTTATCTAGGATTTTGAGAGTGGGTGGGTCTTTTGAGATTTTCTTAAGATGCTTTACAGCAATAGTTTGAGTAGCTCCCCATGATGGTGGGTCCTTCTTTTTGAAGAGTTTAGACAGTTGGTTAGTGTGATTTGACACTTGAGGGATAAAATCGTAGATGTAGTTGATGATTACCAAAAATTGCTGAATCTGTTTGGTTATGAGCTTCTTATTACCAAAAATTCTTGGGCTATGTGTGGACCAGGTTGGTAGAATTTTTTATGGAAGACCATTCTGAGAAATTCTATCTGGGTTTTGGTTACTTGACTTTTTTCAGGTTGAAAGCATGATCCCATATTCCTTTATTATATCACAAAATAGGTGAAGTAACAAGCGATGATCTTCTTTCATCTTTGAGAAAAGCAAGATGTCATTGATATAGATGAGAGAGTTACGAAGAATAGGCCCATATATTCTTGTCATGGCTTTTTGAAAGAGAGGCGGAGCCACCTTGAGCCCGAATGGCATAACTGTCCATTGATATTAGGCATTAGGAATACAAAATGTTGTCTTGTGTCTATCTTCAGGGTCAATTCCAAGCTGCTAAAATCTTGCTTTGAGATCAAACTTGGAATATATTATGGCTTGTTAAAATATACCATCAATGTGTTAATCATTGAGAGATGGAACTTGTCATCCTATAGAAATGTATTGAGGGGCTTGTAATCAATAACAAATTGCTTTTTTCCCCTTGCTCTTTTAGATCTTTTTTCAATATAGAATGCTAGACAAGTCCAATTGGACTTAGTGGGCTCTCTGAGCCCTTAGGCTAAAAGATTATCACATTCTTCCTGGCCAAAAGCTAAATCTTTAGGATTTATCCCCGGATGAGGTGCTTTGGATGGATTAGCATCCTCACTCTTTTTGAAGGGTAGCTAAACGAAAAAAAAATCCACATTCTTCCAAAGTGGTGCCAGATACTTGAATTGATCATGGCTATCAGAATAGCAAAGGAGCAGCTATTTCTTAATATATTCATAGGCTGGAGGAGCCTCTTGAAGTTCGTAAAGTTTTGGTACTTCAATCCAAGTAGAAAAAGACTTCTGTACTTAAGCCCTTGTAAGGGTATCTGGAGGATTTTTGTCCTGTGATAGACGTCCATGCCAATGAGAATATCCTTATCAAGGAGATGACTTCCAAGTATATGGGCCCAAATTATGCAATCAAGGAAGAACTTAATTCTAATGGGTCTTTTAGTAATAAGGATGTTAGGATTCATGATGCTTCTAGTAGCTCCGGTGTCCATATAGGCAACCACAGGAATAGGTTTATCAAATTTACTCATCAGAAGTTGGGACTTAACATACGGCATTGGTGGAGCTTCTAATTCTTTTAGAAGCATGCAAGGACTTATTTGGTATGCTCTATTTATTCAGTAATCAGAATCTAAGAATTCTTCCTCATCTTTTAAGTCATTATATTCTTCTTTAGAGCTATATGCAAAAAGGGAAAAAATAGTCTTTTCATCTTCTTCTAACTCTTCTTCAAACAGTGATTCTAAATCATTACCTATTGTGAGAGGCAGACTTGTCTAAAGTGCGTGTATAAGTTTCACAACCCTTTTTGGTTTCTTTGGACATTGTTGGGCAAAATGCCCTAGCTGTCCACAAAAATAGCATCTATCAAATTTCTTCTTCCCTCAAACTGGTCTTCTTCTGAAAAAATGTACGGGCTTCTTCTTATACCTTTTGTATTTCTTCTTCCATCCAAAATCAACAAAGTGTGATTTCTTTTTGGTAGAGTTGGTACATTCCTTATTGTCTTTGCATTTCATTTTCACATAAGGTTTATGACAAAGCTTTTGGAATTTTGATTTTTCCATCCATGATGAATCTGAAGAGTTTTGCTAATCATAGAACCAGTCCATTATGGACAAAGCAATCTAAAAGATCTCTCATAATGAGATATCTACCATATCTCTTTGGAGGGCATTGATAGATCTTTGAAGTTCTAGTTGGAGCTTATTAGGTAGAAAGGCAATGAAGGTTCTTTGGAGGCTAATATCATTGTACCTATTCAGCATATAATATTTGGTAGCCATCCTCTGATTAACATGGCATCTTTTCTACTCAATGGGAATTGTTCTCTATAAAATGGAGCAATCAATGCACACTAAGAGTCATAATATCTATTTTCATTTTTTCAATGCATATTTATTTCAAATGTTATGAAAACTGTAATGCATGACTGATAAAATAGAATAAAAAAGTATTGTTACTCCCAAATAGAATTGGTTGGCAGAAAAAACATCACAAATAAAATTGGTTTCTTAAAGTCATGTTGGAAAATGGTTTCTTCAGGAAACATATTTACAATGTAATTTATTGGCATCATGTTTTTGTTCTTCCTATACGGCAGTTCATTTGTTGTCCATCAATATCTTTGATACTCATAGCTTATACATAATTCCAATAAAGATGAAGTTCACACTTCTCAAAAATGTCTCTGTCATAGACATTGGACATTGAAAGAGTTCAAAAATTAAAAAAGAAATATGAAGTTTCTTTCTCACCTCAGACCTAATGTGACAAATAACCAAACAAATTAAATTTTGACAGTTCCCTCCAAAGAAATTTCAAGTTCCTTCATTCATAGTTTTTAGCTAAAGTACTTTTTCATTGCAAAATCATGGGAACTAATCCATTTTAAAGACTCCTTATTGACAGAGCCGTGAGTTCATCCATGATCTTGGAGCTAATTATGGTTTCAAATCATTCCTGTTCCTTTTTTGGTTTTCTCCCAGATGATGAACTGAAGTTTTTACATTAGTCATGTTTGATCTAATCTGTTGCGTAAAAGATACTGTTATCAATTTCTGATTTGCTTCCTTTGGTACCCATGTTAGAGGGGGGGAAATCCCTAATTGATAGGTTATCAGCAGTAACAATGAAGCTTGTTTGTAAACAATACCAAATCTGGCTGCACCTCAATATAAGTGTATATTATAATGAAAAATGGGATATGCATCAAACGCTTATATATATATATTAAAGTAAACAAAAGATTCAACATAAAATAAAACCACATGATTAAATTCAATTCGAAGATTTATACAAAAGAGCTAATAGACCCCCCCTCTCCCTCTTCCTCTCTCTTTCTCTTCTTTCCATGACTTTTCCCCCCTTTACCTGCATTGTTTGTGCACAAACAATAAGTAATTGGAGTTATTCTCAACTCCATGACCAAGTTTTCAGCTTAGATAGCTATCTTTCTCTCTCTTGCAACTAAAACTAGCCACCTTAATTATAAGATATATATAACTAACTTTCAATAGATTATGGAAACATCAATCTATCTTCTACGAGGATTATAAAAGTGCCCTTACTAATATGAACTGAAAAAAGTTTGGGTGTTTTATAGGGTTTGGATGTTACTAAACTAGCATAAAAATCATGAGGTTATCCAATTTCCTTTTCTATTTGATCATAAACTCACACATGTATTGGTTAAACAATACATATCGTACTCTATTAAAATGGAAACCACTTTGATTACTTCTGTGTCTGCCTAAGTTAACTGGTCATGCAGTAATCTGTTAGGGGCACCTGAAACATATTAAATTTATAATTATAATTACCAAATGGCCAGAGTTCAGCCAGGGTGTTTGATGTGATCCTAAATTTTTTTTAAATAAATAAAACTTCGTATACAAAAATTGTGAGGTGAAGAGAATAGATTGGTTATTTGATATATATTTTCTATTAGTTTTGAAATTTCTCCAATGTCACGTCTAAATGGAATTGACATAAAAGTATGAACAAAATAGCAAAGCAATCTTCATGCACAAGGGGTTGTATATATGTCTACAGATAACCACTGTCTATGTTCCAAGAAACATGTGAACTTGTGATCCAAGTTTTCATTAGCTAGCAAAATGTCAATTACATATAAAGTAATATTAACTTCATCATTTGGTCAAGGATTTAACTAAAGGAACCTGGTCAAGATCACCAAAGGATTTAAATCCTACATGACTTGTCTGGTATTCATATAATATTATAGCATTAGCTGTGTATTTTTTATCGAGTTCATCAGAATTCACATTACTGTGCATTAATCATGGACCTCAACACAAAAGGTGACTAAATTTGCTTCCGTTAACATAAAAGACCTTTGAGTCCAAATGTAGATAAGTTATACCTGTAAAGTGTGGATGGACAAGTGTTTGCAATGTCTTGCCATTACTTATTTAAGAACTTTTTAACAAACCAATATCATAATCAAATAGTAGTGAAATTTCACCTAACATAAACAAATACTGGTGAGCAATATTATATCTCCAAGTAAGATAATAGATATATACATATTTGTGTACTAATAGAAAATATCCTCGAAATATAGTATTGTAAAGGATCCCTAACATATAAATTGAGAACAGAAGTTGGATATTCCAAAATAATACATAACTACCAATCAACCTAATTAGATTCATTCTATACCAAGGTCATGAAACAAAAATAAAGAAAACCAAACCACTTGAATCAGACAACCATTTAAAACTACTCACATAGATTGCTATATATATAGAATAAAGCTTCAACATCCCAAATGCAATAGATCATCATTTAGTTCCAAATAAATATGCAGATGCAAAACATATATAAAAAACGTTCCAAGAAAGTGACATCAGATGGTTCGTAACTACTAAAACATTCCAAAAGCAATAGTAAATGATATCCAATCCAATAAAATCCAACTTCTATGAGTTTGTGAACTTCTTCAGTATCTGAATCTTCTAGTGTAGTTTGTCTTTCTAAAGCAAAACCCTATCAATTACTTCAATAATGTTAAATAAAATGCATAGATATCAATTATTTGAAATAGGGGCTCTCAAGGGATTCTTAATAGAATTGATGATCTCAATTGCATCAGCGAATATCTTAAATAGTTCTTGGACCACCGCATTTTTAATATCTGTTATCTCTTGCATAAGGAGTATCTCTCCAGTGCTAAGGGCCGCTATCACCTCTTCCTAAACAAGCCTATTATTTGGATCTCTGTCAACTTTAGAATACCAGTAAAAAATTGCTTTTGAGATGAGATATAATGAAGTTCCTTCAAGGCATACCATATCTCTCGTAGACGTTGACAATGATAATCATATTATCACATATCTTAGGTGGCAGTTCCTCAACAAGCCTTAGCGCGATAAGAATACATAAATAACAAACTTAGTATATTTACAAGAAGCAAGAATAAAAAAATTCAAATGAATTCAAGATCTTACTCGTCCATATTACCCAAACAGAGTGAGAAAGAGGTCGTGAAAAGCTTGGGTGAGGGAAGGAGAGGCCGCAAGAAGCGTGGGGTCAACTGGATCTCAACCCCTCCGAAATAGGTATATACCATATAAATATAAATTACATATAAATATATACCATTGCTCAAAGTAGTGAGGAGTGCACCAATCATTGCATTGCATTCCCATATAAAGTATAAGTAGAGTAAAGGATAGCAATCCTAGCTGTAGCAGGAATCCCTTTTCTTCCATGAAGAGTTAAAATGAGGTGGATAACACCTATATACAGATGAGTATATCCTTGTTGTCTCCAAGAGTTGATCAATGATTGGGGAATCTCCAAGGTCACGTACTATTCTGCATAGTAGCCTTCAATCCATAATGTTCCAAGGAAGAACTGTGGACATATTCTTTTACAAGGGGTCTAGAAGTTCCAAAGATTCTTCTGCACTGATGCCGAAGAGTCCTTTCATAAGCACAATCTCTAGCAAAGATTGCATATGGGCTGAACAAAGGAATTTTAGAATTGTTGATATGAACATCTTTCAGGACATGGGTGATCTCTACTAGGTTATCTATTGTGTTTCCTAAGGTTCTTTTTACAGAGGAAGGAAGTTTTCTAGAGAAAAGGATGATGATAATCTAACAGTTTCTAGGGTCACTATGCCAATTTTGACCTTTAATGGCACTCAATAGTCGTCGTTTCTTTTGAAACGCTAACTAAAGTGGGACGCAAAATACTTTAATTGGCATTTCCCAGTAAACGACAACTAAAATGATTTAAAAATTAAAAAAAAATACTTTAGTTGGCGTTTAAAAAAAATGCCAACTAAAGTAGATAATTTTAGTTAGCATTTCCCAGTAAACGTCAACAAAAATTATTTCAAAATTTAAAAAAAAGAAAAAAATACTTTTGTTGACATTTCTAGAAAAAATACCAACTAAAATAGATCATTTTAGTTAGCATTTCCCAGTAAATGTCAACTAAAATGCTTTAAAAACTAAAAAAAATTGTTTAGTTGACATTTATTTTGGAAATGCCAATAAAATGTGTCATCTTAGTTAGCATTTCCCTATAAATGCCAACTAAGAGTTTTTAACGATTTAAAAAAAATTAAAAAAAGAATTAGTTGGCATTTAGTACCAAAATGCCAAGTAATATAGCTTTAGTTGGCATTTTGTGATTAAACGCCATCTAAATTTTTTAAGGGTTTTTTTTAATCAAGCTTTTAAGGTTTTATTTCTTTGCCAAAAATTAAAAATCGAAAGCTTTGAACTTTCTTCCCTAAAATAGCATATGACCTTAATAACCAAACCTTCACGACGATTTCCTCGACCAAATGCTTTCCAACCTTCATTCTTGCCCCTGGCTTGACCTCAACCCGAAGCCCTTATGGGATGACAATGACAATGCCGCTTTCCACTACGATGACCAATCTAACTTGCATACCCAACAGATCAATCCCGCGTCTCCCTCTTCCAAGTCCACCATCACGAAGGCTGTTACTTTGATGCTTCATCATCAACTTCTCTTGTCTAGAGGTGTTGCCGAAGCCAGAGCTAGAACTGGAGACTCAAGGTTGCTTCAGATGCTTGATGTGTCTATTTTATACCTACAAAATACCCATATTTGATACGGTTTTTGTTGAAAAATATCAAGTTTTTATGTCAAAATTTCATGACTCTATTTAAATTGAGATATATTTGCATCTTAGGAAAAATTGAAGGACAAATGGGGATTTTAGAGTGAAAGAAGAAGACAAGAAGACACAAGAAAATCCATACGGTTCCTATTTATCAACCTCACCCGGCTGCGGGTGAGGAGGCATGGCAGCAACAAGTTACGTGATGACCCGGCGTCGGGTCCACTAAATAAAACTTCAGCCGATGCCAGGTGATGATCAGAGGAAGATAAAAATAAACTACATCCGGCGCCGCGTGAACACATGTGGCATCTGATTGAATAATACCACGGAATCGTAGGATATATAGATATATATATATATATGGGTTTACGAGAAGAAGAAAAAAAGAGAGCAGTACGATCACGAGCCTTAGATTTATTCCAATTTCTCTGGAGCTAAAGGAGAGCATTTTGAAGACAAATCTGAGAGGACTGAAGGCGTAGTGAAGCTGAATTTTTCTATTCTTTCACTATTTTTCTTTCTCTAGATTTTGTTCAGATGATTTGGGAGATTATTTTTATGTTGAATTTAAGAACCATGTTTATGCGTAGCTAATCTTCCCAGTTAGGGATAGGGATGTAGTCTAACTGGAATTGATTAGAGTTTACTCTGGATTATGACTCTTGTTTATGATTGAATTTTTTCAATATATATATGTTTGATTATATCTATCTCTTTTGTGCTTTATTGGGGATTTTGTGATTGGCCACCATGAAATTCATTCTGTGGGTAAACTTGATAGACTGAAAGGTGAAGAGTGAGCCTAAACCTAGAGAGATAGATATAAACAATAATTCTAGAGATAGAATTAGAGGTTTATGGTGACTTTAGTTATAACTTCAAGATTTAATTAGGGATTTTAGTTGCACGAGAGTGAATTAAAACCTGATTAAATACAGACTAATTGACTGAAAGGTAATTAGGATACATTAGAAATAACTGTCACTATAATTATAAGGAGTTAAGTTAAGAGTAACTTTAGTTGTTCCAGGAAGATGAAACCCAATTCCCTAACACTCTCAGTGACTGAATTAAACTCAAACCCTTGCCTTTTTTGTTAATTTCTCTAAGTATAGAATTTGATTATCGTTTCACAAATTGTTTGTTCTGACTGAAATTATTTAATTGAGTAAATCATAACCTCCCTTGGGTTCGACCTCTGGAATACTCCAGAGATATTTTTATTACTGCGATCGACCCTGTACACTTGTAGGATCCCGATCAAGTTTTTGGCGCCATTGCCGTGGAACTTTGAGCCATCCTATAATGACGCTGTTGATGGGTCCTCTTTCAAATCTCACATTCTGGTGAGTTTCATAGAGATGTATCGAATGTTGAGAGTAAGTATTTCAGTTTCGGAAGGTATCTAGCATAATTTTTTGTAATTTTTGGGGAATGTTTTGTCAAGCCTGTAAGGGTACCGTCCAAGCTCTGTATAATGGGTTCGCCGGATCTATGCACGATACCGATCAAACTCCAAACTAGACTCAACATTTCCATCATCCCCAGGTCTTATCTTTAAAAAATTATTGTTTGTTTGATGTCAAATTAGACTTCAACTCAACCATTTCCAGCTAGCTAGGTTTTGTGTGATTCAAACAAGTAAATAGCAAGGGCTGCGCTTTAAAATTTAGCTTCATGCAAGGTATTGTGTATGATTCAAACAAGTAAATATAGCTAACTAGCCAGGTATTTATATTATATTAAATATATGAGCATTCCAAGAACCTTCTTCAGATTGCATGCTCTTTTAAGCTATTAGGGATGGGATTGAAGTATATATTTATCATTGTTTTTTGTTTTCAGGTTCTAGCCACTAAGTATGTAAATCCAAGGTGCGCAGAAAAACAAATTGCTTCGGAGTGATTATGGAGTTATACACAAAGCCATAAAGGACAAAAGAAGTGGAAGAAAATTATGGGTTTCCAATTTCATAATGTTCTTCTCTATTGTCTCTTTTGGCTGTGAAATATATCATTTTATGTTGGTCGATCTGCTCCTCAAGCGTTTCACAGTGAGAGATCTTGTATAGTTCTTGTTTAATTTGACCAAATTTGAATGCTAGATTTTACTTCTCTCTCTCTCTTTAGTACTCCATGAAAATGTGGTATTTCATATGAATATAATCCTCCCTCATTATATCTATCATTTTCCGCGTAATATGCCTAGTAAATCACTAGTCTAATTTTTTTTTCTATTTTAGGAATCAAACTTAAAACATTGTTTTTTCAAGAACATGGAGCATGCTGTAAAAGCATAGGGCCTTGGGTTTTGCTTGCTAGTTGGAATAGTAACTACAATTAAGAGGTAATAGTGTAACATGAGGGTTTGTTAATGTTCTAAATGTGTGTGGCAGTTACAAAGGGAGAGAATGGCAGAGAGAATGAAAGCCTTGTAGGAACTAGTTACCAATGCCAACAAGGTATAGTCACTTATCTCTCTCATCCTATCATTATTTTGTGTCTCACTTAAACCTAAATAGAAAAAAAAAATCATTGAATGAAAGAATAAAAAGGAAAAGAAGTGATTGGGGTTTGGAATTATGTGTGGAATTGATAGACAGACAAGGCTTCAATGTTGTATGAGATAATAGACTATGTCAAGTTCCTACAGCTTCAAGTGAAGGTGCCAGTCTTATTTTTATAATCTTATCTCTAAAATTCCTCCTTTCATATTTTAGGATTCCATATCAAATTACCCATATATACTGAGTGTTTTATTGTATAAAATCAGTTTATCATATACCAATGACAATAATTTAGGCCCATGCAAATGCATAATCAGTGACAAAAACTCAGGTTCCTTCAAAGATCTTGCCAATTGCTGTTTCTAAGGGGAGTCATAGATAGATGCTTTTGAGGATTTTGCACCCACCTTCTGTTGTTTCGGTCATGTTGTATGATATTTGGCCTTTGTTAAAGATGTTTTTAATTAATTTGGGACGTTTATGTTTTTGTATACATAGTTCCTATTGTATCTTTCTATTATTAATGTCTATAATTCAGCAGAAAAAAATCATAGTCTAACACAGAAAGGGAGAGCATACTTTTCAGATTGTCACCTTATGATCGAGATTTCCTGAAGTTCTCTATAACGCAGAGGGGGAGAGCAATTCTATCAAGTTCTTCATTGTCATTCTTGAGGAGTATCACTAAAAGTAACTTTTCAGTTCATTACCATCCATGATTTGCTCTACTGGAGTGGTAGTACTCTTTGGGCATTGCTATTATTCATGTTAGTTGAGTACAAATGAATTTGGTTCTATAAACAAATGAAATATAAAAATAAAAATAGGGGGAAAGAACAGGACAGGAGCAAAGGAAAAGTACAGGAGAAGGATAATCATGATCTATTAAATTTGGCTTTAGATATGAATAAGTTACTAGTAAGGTAGGAGTGACTGTAATATCCCAAAATTTTACTGGATACAAAGTAATGAAAGAGGAAAAAATAAATGATAACATGAAATCTATAAGAAATTCACGAAAATGGACAGGCACCATTTCATGTGAAAAAGGGGAAAGAGGTCATTTTTCCCGGTTAGATGAAAAAATGAGAAATTACATTTTTACCCTAAAGAAATTCAAAAATGACATCAACGTCTCAAAATTAATAAAATCTATGTGGAGAAAGAAGTTAAAAAGACTTTGGGTTACAGCTAATGACCTAAAAATTTCAGAAATTATAATTTAACCCCTGGTTAGGGGTAATTTTGTAAATATACAAAATTACTGTCAAAAGCCCTTGACGAGAGAAGTCCAATGGTATATGGCACTGAGGGTTAATGTTCAAGAATAAGGAAATAATCAGTGCCGAGTGTCCAAAAGTAACAGTAAACCGATAAAGTAAATTGTGGGCTCTACCGATGGTTAAAAGGTAACTGGGACAGGATATGGGCCATACATAGATATCATTTGGCACAGAATAATTATAAAAATATAAAAATAAAATTAGAACAGTCCTATAGCTCAAAAATGCTAAATTATTGTAAAAAGCAATTTTATCGGTACAGTTAAAAGTTATCCGATCCAAGATATATCAGGATCAAGAAAAATTGAGTAGACTGGACACTCAAAGCTCTCCCATTGGATGTGAAATTGGGGCAGCATGGGCTGCAAATTTTTTTTGGAAAACTTCCTCAAGAAGTAGTTGATTTTTGGTCAAAAAGTAACTTTAGTTAGTTAGGCTAATTAACCATGATTAGCCACATCATTAACCACCTAATTAAGTCATCTAATTACCCTCTTTCCTCTGCATTTTCAAGAGCAAGCAGCAGCCAAAAACAGAGGAAAAAACGCAAACAAAGAAAGAGAGAAAGAGAGGAAGGAGAAGAGGAAGTTCAAGGCAAAATTCAAGAGCTCAAGTTGGTAACTTATATTATACTACTTCAAGCTTGTAGTTCATGGTCTTTAGAGCATGGTTTGTGGTTTGGTTTTCCTTCCCCACTCCCTTAGGGTTTCAGCCATGGCATGATTAAGCAAGGAAATGGAGTTTTCCAACCATAAATCATAGGGGAAATGATAGAATGTTCATTTAAAGCTTGAATATTCAAGTAGTTTGTTGCATAACAAAGTGTAGCAATTTTTCTTGAATTTCCCTAATTTTTTATGAGCTACTGTTCATAATTAGAGTTGGAATTTCATAAATTGGACCTCAAAAATGAGTTCCCCATGTTCCAAAACCTTAGGAATAAGTGATGATTTTGTGAAAAAGCTTAAGATTAAGAAAGTGAAATTTTTAGGTTTTTGAAGCTTAATTCGGAATGAATAGTAACTGTACCTAGAGATAGAATTTGGTAATTTTGGGGCCATATTTGTATTCCTCATGAAAAATTTTATGGAATAGACGTATAATTCATCATTTTTGAGCTAGGAATGAATTTTTGGTGAATTTTTTAAGAATTAGGGTTTCATGAACACATTTTGAAGAAAGTCATGGAACTATTAGCTTGAGTAATTGTTTGATGATATGTTTAGGTTTGAGGAAGCCTAAGAAATCTTGGAGAAGTTTTGAAAGGTCAAAGAAGTGTTGCACAAAGTGTGGGAAGCAAGGAAGTACTATAAGATAGATAATTCTCTTTACTAACATCACATTGTCATTATTGTTTCTTTGATATTTGACATCATGACATATACATGAAATGTTGATTTATGATGTTTTTATGTTGTTGGTTGAGTTGTATGAGGGTTTGGAGCCCCGGGATGTCCATTTTACAAAATGAAACTCTGCCAAAATTTTTATAAAATTTATATGTTCAAATGTGCATATGTGATGAATTAAGGTTTATGTGATGTTTTTATGAAAAATGTGATGATATGATGGCATGTATCGGATTTATCTACTGAGATTCTTTGAATCTCACCCTCCCACATATTAATCATGATTAGGTAGCAACAATGGCAAGACCTCCAAGGAAGAGAAGGGAAAGGAGAAAGAATTTGGTATTTAAATTGATAAAGCTAGCATTGGCCATGAATTTCGAGCTTTTGTAAAAATTTGTAAATGTGACGATAAAAATATTTCTCCAAGTTTTATGTTCCTTTGAGTCCTAGCCAATGTATGGAATGATATGAAGATGAAATATGGTCATGTGAATATCTTACAATTTTTGTATTTTAAGTATTAGGATACAGATGGTCATTCTAACTACTACTGAATTATCATGCTACAGTATGGGCTTCTTGATGTATAAAGTATGAATGTTATGTATGATTAAAAACTAGACAGAAATATATTTCATATGGTCAAAAGATCACTCAATTTGGATGCGTGTGCAATCTATAGTGAATTTTCAAAGTTAGCCTAGAAAACTGGAATTTCTGAAATTGACCATATAAATAGTAGAAATTCAAAAAATTTACTGTAAAAATTGGCCAAGTAATTGCTCTTATTGATATTTTTTCCATGTAAATAATGTTTTAATATATGCATAGAGACTTGAATCACTTTCATATGATTTTTATTGAATTAGTTATGATTTTCTGAATTTCAGTCGGGAAAAAGAAATTTGATTAAAGAAATAGTACCTGAAATTTGGAAAATTTTATTATAATATTTATGTGATTCAAGCTTCTAATTAAGTATAATTGATCTCTAATGAGGCCTAATATATGAGAAATAGTCCTAAATAGAGGTGTTACAGTGACCAATAGTTTCTGCCATCCATGATTTTCTTGTTGTGATCCACCAATGACTGAAGAACGTGATTTAAATTAATTAAGGGGAAACATTGGAAAAATATAGTATATAGGCTACTCTTTTATTTTCATGTTAAAACTTTACGGTGAGACCACTTATAGCTTCCTCAAAACAACATTATCATTGTGACTTCTGAAATATTATTCTCCACTCCACTTCTCATATTTGTGATTATTATCAGTTGTATTTATGTAATATGTATGACTTTAGTGAACTTTGTTGAAAACCCTTAGCCTTGTCCTTTCTTCCCTTTTTTCCTTTGTAGGTTTTGATGTTGGGTGAAATTTGACTATGCGTTGAAGTGGATGAAATTATAAGAAAGTATTCCTTGAGTATTTTTGTAATTGTATCATCAAATTTTAAATGTAATTGCCTTGATTGAAATTGAATTATAAATGAAAAGATATGATGTATGATTTAATTTAATATATATATTTTTGTCAATGGTTTAGAGTTATATATATAATTGTATTTTTTTTGAAAAAAAATATTGGCTTTTTAAAAAACCCAATAAAAATCAGTATTTTTTTTTTTTAAAAAAAGAGAAAGGTTGGCTTTTGTATACAAACACCAACTAAAGTCTCCACTTTAGTTGGCGTTTGTGCTACAAATGTTAACTAAAGCCTATTTTAGTTAGCATTTGTAAAACGCCAATTAAAACCCCTATTCTTATCAATGCTGGAATAGTTTGTGTTTTTTAAATGCTAATAAAAACTAAAAATAAACGCTAACTATTCTCTTTTTCGTTGAAGTGGGTTGAGAAAGATGATAGAGAGTATGTTTCCATATTGAAAGATTTCTCTTACTTTTCTTCAACAATCATATCAGACTTCTGTTAAAAGAATTACAAGCTCTTATACCAACTGGTCATTCCCTTTTAGTAATACCAAGTCCAGGTTATTAGTTCAACATCTAATACATAATAATCCAATTTTCTCCCAAGTAAAATAGCCTCTCCTAGGCATCAAAAACTCAAGGGACACCTTAGGATTATTGTATAAATGTATGGAAGAATTGATCTACTGGTTACAAAGACTACTACAAGGTTGCTGAGATGGATCACAGTCAGATTCTTTTTGATCCACAAATTCCTCTAATGAGGCAAGTGTAAAGCATACTCAAATCTATGATGATAGGAGTAAGATAGGAAAGTCTTTGAATTTCACAAGAGAATAGAGAGGTTTAGAAAATACTCATTGATATTTCACAACTAGAGGCTTGGATGTTTTCTTCCGATTTGAACTTACCTCCCTTGGTTACAAGCTCAACCTTATATGGACTAGAGACTCCTTACAATAATATAGACCTTGTGAGTTGATGGTGTACAGACCACATGAGCTTATGGCAGACAAAGCATAAAGTGACATAAAGTAAACTAATGGCAGACAAAGAGTAAAGTAATACAGACCTCATGAGCTAGTGACATAAAGTAGACTATTCACTGGCTAGCTTTACTACTTTTTTACTCTAAGACAAACAAGTTTTCTTTTGTCGGCATGTCTAGACTAACTGCTTTTAGATTTTAATAATTTTTACAGATAGGCTCGTGATTAGAAGATAAGTTCATTATCTCTTTTTCTTTCTTTTTTAACTTTCTCTTTTGTGCTTTCAATTATATATTGTCAATTTCTTTGTCCACATTGTCATTATCAATCACAGGTGATTGTCTGCTTGTCTGTGAAAGGAACTGTTGTTTGAATTGAGTGTTCAACTCATTTAGGTCTTGGGAATCTGTTGAGAACTGTGGATTTTCTTCAAAATCTTGTTTTGAAGTAGAGGTGGAAGATGAGCCTAAGGTAAGATCTAGCCAGTCTAATGCAATAGCTTGTCTTGTGGTGAACATTTCTTCTGAAAAGAAGAATTCTCAAGGCAAAGGTCCAAATGAAGTGAAAACTTGTTCAGAAACATTTCCTGTGAAATTATTAAGATTTAAAAGAAAATATTTTAAACCATTAATAACCTGTGATCCCTAAAATGGCTAGTGAAGAGAAGTATTCCACATATGAGTTTACATAAAGGTATATTGTTGTCCTTGAAGATCAGTACTGTACGAATGGTGGACTATGGAAAAGCTGTAAGCACTTTGTTTCTTTGAGGGAATTGTGCACAAATTATTTTCCTCAATGACATTGTAAAGTCCTCTCCAGACAAAGAGTGGGGAAAACCATCCAAAGAAAATAGATAGGTTGGAGCAGAAGTTCTTTTTATTAGTCAAATACTAATAAGTAGACCTAGGAGGTAGGGCAAAAGCATATGCATACAGAGTGGAAAGAGGCCATATGTACCACATGAATTTGGGAGTTATGGGACCTTTGATAAAGGGTATGACCATATAAGGAATAAGGGGATCAAATAACTTGGGTTTTAGTACAATGCCAGTATGTAGAAGGAAAAGATGGAGATAGTAGAAGAGATTTTTCCTAGCAATATGATTTATTTCTTGGACTACAGTAGGTTTTGTTTCTTGTGAGAAGACAAGGTGACAACTGCAATAGGTCTTGGACATTTTTGAAATGGTTAGGATATAGAGAGGAGAAGTTTTTCTAATCGAAGCTATTTTCAAGGTACTTTTTGGAGAAGGTCTTGACAGTAGATCTGCTAGAAGATTTTGTGTTCCTTTTGATATGTTTCACTATGAATTTATAATAGTAAAACCAATCTTTCTAGCGAAGGAGTATTTTTTCTAGTAATATCTTTTTCTTCCAATTCAGAACAGCAGGAAATGATGTGTTGTCTATTTTCACCGTGAAATGACGAAGGCTAAGATAAAAGCTGAAGTTTTTCTATGCCTTTTTTAACTACAAGAATCTCCTTGTAGATTGCATGATAATGCTTTTCAACTTCCTTGAATTGTCCACTTGCATGACCACAATAGTGTCTTTTCCCATTATCATCTTCAATTAGTATTGCACCCCAAAAATCTTCACTTAATTCAATTTGTAGGATAAGACATCCTTTGTCAGGAATCTTTAATGGTGGCAGATGCTGAGTGATTTCTTTTCGCTTTTTCACTACCTTTGTCTGGTTGTCAGACCATAATGGAGGATTCTTTTTCAAAAGTCTTGACAGCTGGCTCGTATATTTTGATGTAGAGCTTAAAAGCTATATTGATAATCATTATATGGGTCCAAAGTTCTTTGAGAAGGAAAAGCAGTTGAAAGGCATCGGAGAAGAACTGAGGAGAATTGAAGTAGATATTTCTAGACCTCAACTAGTTTATAGTCATGATCCAGTTTTTCATACTCCTTTATATTCCTCAGCTTCGAGGAATTCCACCTTTTCATATCCTCAACAAACTAGTTACAAAAACCCTTTCCAAATGTCTTACCATTTTCCTAGACAAGCTCGCCAAAAGCACATAAAAAAGACCTCTCCTATTCCTTCCTATTCATCCTATGAAACCCAAGTCTCAAAAGCCTTACCATCATTTACAAAATCATTTGAACCATCTCCACAGGACCAACATTTACATATTAAGACTCCTCCATCCTCACCTCCAAAACAACAACTACCTTTATCTTCAACAAAGGATAAGGAGCCTATGAAATCTATAGCCACAATCCAACAATCCTATCATTCATCTGCTTCCTCAGAATCTGTGAACTCTAGTACTGGTTATTGCAGCTCTAAAAATTCATCTCTTTAGAATGATGATGCTCCTTCTGCTATGTTTATGGTAATGCCAAATCCACAACAATTTGAACAACAAACCTCATCAATTCCATTCGTGGAAGATCCCGATGAACCTATATAAATGATCATCAGAAAAAACCATCCAATGGTCCTTATTTCACTTTTGATGATCTTCCTCCACACGAATGGAGAGACAAAATGCATGAGTTTGGAGCATGGATTGATGTTCAGATGAATGAGTCAGATGTTAATCTACATTATGTACTTAGCAATTTTCTCTCAAGATTGACTGGTAATCTCAGAGAATAGTTTACAAGCTTAAGTGACTATTAGAAACTTCAACTTGCTCAGTGTGATGATATTTCTACATTTTTGGGAGTTTTGAATAAAGAATTCATTTGAGATTTTAGTATTATTGATACAAGAACTTGACAAGAGTTCTTTGAAATGAAGTGTTGTCTGAGAAATATTATATGCTTAATGAAGCTAATGATATCAATCTCAAGATGTTTTTATTGCCTCTCTTCCTAATGAGTAACAACCAGAATTACAGAGAGCCATTAACTCTCTTAATCATGAGATGGGACACATTACTCTTGGAGAAATTTATCAGATGACCCTTGCTTCACTTGACAAGCTTTGTGAACAACAAAAAATTTTCAAGAATACCTTGAAAGATAGAGCTCTTCTTCGGAAAATCTGTAGGAGACCTAATCTAAAGATCAAATGCAAGGAAAAAGATAGATGTTTATGCTCTCCAAAAAAGAAGTCTTATTTTTACAGATTTTCCCACAAGAAGTGAACCATTTTAAGGAGAAAAATAAGGCCATTCAGATTTTTTAAAAGATGATCTCCCAAGTAAAAGAAATCTAACAGATGTTATCCTTGTGGCCAAAAAGGATACTATGCTAAAAAGTTCCCAAATAAATCAAAAAAAGATATTAGGATGTTGCAGACTATCTAAGACACTTTGTCTTCATACAAAGATGACATAGAATCTCTTCTTGAAGAATAGAATTATCAAGATAATGACACTCAATTTTCCCTCAGAGTAGATTCAGAGTCAAATAGTTCTAAAGAAGAATAGATTCTAAGCATACATCCTTGCTCAAAAACACCAAGACCATGTGGTGACCACAAGATATGCAACATTAATTTGGCAAGTCCCCGACAGCACAAGCAAAAGTCTCAGGTTCCTCTCCCAAATATAAAAATCAAGGTGCTTACAGACAAATAAGACCGGCCAATCCAACCAATAGGTTTTATTGACACAGGATCTTGTTGCAGTGTCATGAAACCCCATGTCCTTCCAAAAGAAGAATGGATACCTCATGAAGAATACTTCACCATTGAGGATGGAAACCTTTTTCTAATCAACATGATTTCCAGAAGGAAAATTGGGATTCAATTTTTTCCAAATTGTACTGTCTGGACCAGAGTTCTTGGAAGCAAGCTACCTAACAAGGATCTTTTAATTGGCATGGATATGAATCATATGGCCAAGGAGTTATAAATTCTTCCAAAACGAATTTGTTATAAATCCTTCTTTACTCCATGGGAAACAGTACACAACTTATTTGAAATCTAGAAGGTACCCCCTAGATATGAAGATGTTCGAGACAAACTATTAACATTATGCTTAGAAAGTCATGACCAGTTCACTCATCCTTCTCTTTTATGGAAAAAAGAGAAATTCTTTATTCGACTTCCCTTCAAAAAGAATGAAAATCACAATCCAACAAAAGCTACTCATCCAAGAATAAATCCTGAAGATTTAGCTCTTGCCAAAGAAGAATGTAACAAGCTACTCCAACAAGGATTAATTGAACCAACCAAATTAGATTGGGCATGCCGGGCCTTCTATGTTGAAAAACGCTCTGAAAAAAGAAGAGGAAAAAAGAGGTTTGTAATTGATTATAAGCCTCTTAACCAAATTCTTCAAGATGATTAGTTTCCTCTCCCAAGGATTAATTCCCAGATTATTCATTTGAAGTATGCAAAGATTTTCTCTAAGTTTGATCTCAAAGCTGGATTTTGGGAACTTGGAGTTAACCCTACTGATAGATATAAGACAGCTTTCTACATTCCAAATGCCCAGTATCAATGGAAGGTCATGCCATTTGGACACAAGACTACCTCATCGCTTTTCCAGAAAACTATAACAAAAATCTTTGAGCCTATTCTTCACAGTACCCTAATCTACATTTATGATATTCTCTTGTTTTCAGAAACTGAAGAAGCCCATAAACAACTGTTAACCCAATTTGAATATATTGTTAACAAATATGGGATCATGTTATCAACTACCAAGAGCTAGATTGGATTAGCCCAAATAGAATTTTTGGGAATAATTTTTTGTCAAGGCCATTATCAGCCAAGCCAACACATTGCACAGGAATTGCTTAGCTTTCCGGATAAAGGATTAACCATCAAGCAGATTCAATAGTTTCTGGATATAATTAATTATATACGAGCCAGCTGTTAAGACTTTTGAAAAAGAATCCTCCATTATGGTCTGACAAACAGATAAAGGAAGTGAAAAAGCGAAAAGAAATCACTCAGCATCCGCCACCACTAAAGATTCCTGACAAAGGATGTCTTATCCTATAGATTGATGTAAGTGAAGATTTTCGGGGTGCAATACTATTTGAAGATGATAATGGGAAAAGACACTATTATGGTCATGCAAGCAGACAATTCAAGGAGGCTGAAAAGCATTATCATGCAATCTACAAGGAGATTCTTGCAGTTAAAAGAGGCATAGAAAAAATTCAATTTTTATCTTAGCCTCAATCATTTCACTGTGGAAATGGACAACACATCTGTGCTGAATCTGAAGAAAAAGATATTACCAAAAAAATAATCCCTTCGCTGGAAAGACTGGTTTTCCTGGTATAAATTCACAGTGAAACGTATCAAAGGAAAACAAAATCTTCTAGCAGATCTACTATCAAGACCTTCAAAAAAATACCCAGCAAATAGCTTCCATAAAAAAAACTTCTCCTTTTTATATCCTAACCATTTCAAAAATGTCTAAGACCCATTGCAGTCATCACCTTGTCTTCTCGCAAGAAACAAAACCTACCACAATCCAAGAAATAAATCATATTGCTAGGAAAAATCTCTTCTACTATCTCCATCTTTTCCTTCTATAAACTGGCATCTCACCGAAACCTGAGTTCTTTGATCCCCTTATTCCTTATCTGGTCATACCTTTTATCAGAGGTCCTATAACTCCTAAATTCACGTGGTGCATGTGGTCTCTTTTCAATTTGTATGCCTGTGCTTTTGCCTTACTTCCCAGGTCTACTTATCAGTATTTGACTGATAAAAAGAACTCCTGCTCCAACCTATCTATTTTCTCAGGATGGTTTGCTCCACTCTCTGTCTGGAGAGGATATGACTTTACAATGTCATTAAGGAAAATAATTTGTGGACAATTCCCTCAAAGAAACAAAGAGCTTACAACTTTTTCATAGTCCACAGTCCCTACAGTACTGGTCATCAAGGACAACTATATACCCCCCATCCAAACTCATCTGTGGAATACTTCTCTTCACTAGTCATTACAAGAATCATGGGTTATTAATGGTTTAAAAGATTTTCTTTTAAATCTTAATAATTTCACAGGAAACGTTTCTAAATGAGTTTGCACTTTACTTGGACCTTTTCCTGAAGAATTCTTCTTTCAAGAAGAAATGTTCACCACAGGACAAGCCATTCCATTCGACTGGCCAGATCTTACCTTAGGCTCATCTTCCACCTCTACTCCAGAACAAGATTTTGAAGAAAATCAACAGTTCTCACCAGATTCCCAAGACCCATTTGAGTTGAACACTCAAATCATACAAAAGAAGTTTGTCTTGACATGCTAACAAAAGAAAAGTTATTTGTCTTAGAGTTAAAAAGTAGTAGAGCTAGCATGTGAATAGTCTACTTTATGTCACTAGCTCATGAGGTCTGTATTACTTTATGCTTTGTCTGTTATTAGTTTACTTTATGTCACTTTATGCTTTGTCTGCCATGAGCTCATGTGGTCTATATGCCATCAACTCACAAGGTCTGTATTATTGTAAGGAGTCTCTAGTCTATATAAGGTTGAGTTTGTAACCAAGGGAGGTAAGTTCAAATCGGAAGAAAACATCCGAGCCTCCAGTTGTGAAATATCAATGAGTATTTTCTAAACCTCTCTATTTACTTATGAAATTCAGAGACTTTCATATCTTACTCATGTCATCATAGATTTGAGTATGCTCTATACTTGCCTTGTTAGAGGAACCTGTATATCAAAAAGAATCTGATCATGATCCACCTCAATAACTTCACAATAATCTCTGCATCTAGTAGATCAGTTCTTCTATACTTTTATACAATAATCCTAAGGTGTCCATTGAATCCTTGATACCTAGGAGAGGCTATTTTACTGAGGAGAACATTGGATTATTGTTTATTAGATGTTGAAATGGCAACCTGGACTTGGTATTTCTGATAGGGGACGACCAATTGGTATCAGAGATAAAAAAATATTTATTAACAGATCTTAAAATATCAATTAAATTCATAAAATTACAATAATAGGAAATTTTATATTTAATATGATATTTATTAGAAGTAGATTTAGGTGAGTTTTTTTTAATACTTTTATCATTAAATTAATTTGCTAGTAGAGGTAAAACTTATCTTGATGATTTTTACATTTTAAATGGATTAGTTTTTTGTTATCGATGGGGAAATACTTGATACTTACTAAACAAAAATAATACATTTTTATTTATCAATTATATATTCAACATATCTATACCCATATACCAAAAGTGGTTTCCCAAAATTCTACAGAGGGATGAGCACATTTCGGTTCAGTTGTTTCGGTTTGGTTTGAAAATCGAGTAACCTCTGGTCAAAAAAAGAAAAAGAAAATGAATAACCAAAATGACCTATAAAAAGTAATTGAACCTAATTGAAGTGTCCAATTTGGGCCTTCAAAAGGCCGAAAAAGGCCGAAACTATAGATGAAAAAAAAATACAATTGAAACCTAGTGATACCATGGTTGGAAAGCAAATCAAGTAGCAACAATTAATTAAAGTGTTAAGAACCGGATGTAGAAAATTTTTCATATGTACTGTAATGTATAAATATGATATGTGTATCTGATTCAATGCATCCATCTTGCCAAATCGAAAAATATAGAATATAATATTTTTATTTTATTTATATATATAAATATAACACAAAAATATCATAAAAACATAAGAAAATATAACTTCAAAGAGTACACATAATTAAAACACTATTGTTGGATGATGCTCACCAATACGAATTAGCTTATGATAATAGTTTCAAAATCTTACATTACTTGTGAAGTGGCAAGTGAATGACCATATTCAAGCACATTTGGCTACTTTGTTATAGCTCGTAACAACAAATCTATCTAATACTCTATCTAATATTGTCTAATATTCAAATATTAATATATCTATCTAATATCTAATATCTAATATTAATCTTTAATCTATTAGTCTTTAATCTTCTAATATTAATATAGTAATCAGGTAAAAAAAATATTAATATAGTAATTGATAATCGAATATCAGAACTACTGTTGGTCAGCTGATCCGAGTGGGCTAAGACACTTAGGCTTCGTGCTATCAGGTTATTAGCTTTCTCTTCCCTCCACAGAGCAATTTGTACCCTCACTACTATAAGTTGCCAGCACTGGTGTATGAATTGGAAATCGACATCTCCTTCCGATTAGATCGAGAGGGAATTAGGACTTCTATTCTACTTCTTTTGATTTTTAAATTTTGGTTTGTTTTTCAGTTTTAGAATTTTGCTTCTCTATATTTGACAACAAAATTTTCGCTCCCTTTTTTAGCCCTATATGAAAATTTAAAATTTGAATTGAATTCTTCTTCTCATTGCTCCACCAATTTTGCTTTCAACTTTTGGTTTTGGTGATAGCCACATGTTAAACTCAATTAACTCACTCTTTCCTTCTCTCTCGCTTCGTTGTTTCCCTTTCTAGAATCCATGGCTATAGCAACAGTAGCACTTACTGTTGAATCAAGAGTTTTGATGATTCCAAACTAACATCTAAAAGCTTGGATTGAAGATATCAAAGGAGATCAAAGTGCTTCAAGTGAAGAATTTCTGAGTATTAGCTGCTAGATCTTCAGTAGGATCTTTTGTTATGTTCAAATGAGGGTAAAAGTTTTTGATTTTAAGAAAAGATGTTTTTAAACCCTTGATTGTGTGTTAAATCTTGACTTATTTGAAAAATACCCACAAACAGACGAAGTTTGAAAGTTTAAAATGAACTGTCATATTGGAAATTCGAACTTTGCCTTTGGAAATTCGAATTTCGAGTCAAAACTGAATAAGTCTGAAGAGTTGTCTCTCTGTCAGATGAATTTTGATTATCCAAAATTCGAATTTCCATCAAAGATTGAAAGAAGCCTTTCACTGACAGACGAACTTCACATCCTCAAAATTCGAATTTCAGATAAAATGCAGTTTGTGAAAACCAAAGAAATTCGTCTAACATAATGTTGAAGCTTATCTGAAATCAAGATGAAATTGAGTTTGAAAAATGCTCTCTGACAGATGAACTTTGACTTTCCATCATTCGAATTTTCATATAAGTCTGAAAGGAGCTTCTTTGAAACAGACGAACTTTGAGTCTTCAAAATTTGAATTTCAGACAAATCACAACTTATGAAAATTGAAGAAATTCGTCTGAAACAATGTTAAAGTTCATATGAGATCAAGAATAATTTAAGTTTCAAAACTGCTTTCTAACAGACGAACTTTGAACATTAAAATTTGAATTTCAGAAACTAAGTTTATGAGTCTGTTGGAATGAAATATTTACATACGAATGACAGAGCTTTGTAACTTCGAATGTTGAAGTTAGTCTGAAAAGAATCTCTCTGACAGACGAACTTCACTACTTCAAAATTTGAATTTCGAAGAAAGTGAACTACTGTGCCTCTTTGAATGTTCTACAGACAGACGAATTTTGGGCTTCCAAAATTCGAATTTCGAAGGCACTGTAGAAAATTGAAAACACTGTTCACACTTAACCGAAAAACTTTCCTCTTGAAAATTCGTATGTCACATTGTGAAAATGTTTTGTAAGTATCAAAATTCGAATTTCACTTCATGAACAGACGAACTTTGTGCTGTAACGTTGAAAGCTTTAACCTTCGGTTCCTTCAAAATTCGTCTGTTGGCCAACCAAAATTTGAATTTCAATATGTCAGAAACATTAAATGCGGTTGGTAAATGGATAGTTTTTCAGAGTAACCGTTGGATAACTTTCCCAACGGATAGATTTTGTCTCTAACGAACATTTGAGACCAAAATCTATAAATATAACATCATTTGAAGTTGTGGGTAACAAATAAAACTTGTAAATACTGAATCTCTGCCAAATCAATTTCTCAAAAAAGCTTTTACCCTCTTAACTTCAATATCTGTACTTCAACCTTCATATCTACTCTATTCATGAGAGTTATATCTTTGTAAACAATCTACTCTTCATCTGGAAGATAGATTTACTTGTGAGGGGAAATCACAAGGGGATTAGGAAGCACATTGTAGAAGTGCTTAGAGAGATTGAGAAAGCTCCAGAAACAGAGCATACTCGTTGTACTGTGGCATTAGCAAGAAGCCCGTTGAATTCTTGCTGTATAGTGGAAAAATCTCAAGAGTTGCCTTGAGGACTGGACGTAGGTCAAGTGGATAGACCGAACTAGGATAAATTACTGAGTCTTCTACTTCCTATCTTTACTTTTCAGCTTGCTCTATTTTATACGTTGCTTCCATTACACTGTGCTATCTTCACCCATTTCAGTTTGTGCAGAAAAATTTCAATCTTCCCAATTCACCCCCCCTCTTGGGAAGTCAGCCTTGCTAACACTTACTAGGGCTGTGAATGAAATAAAGATTAGGCACAAGATCAGAGGCATACCTAGAAAGTAGGGGAGTGAAGGGGACCAGATTTTTTATTTCTACACTATCACCACTTCTATAATCTTAGATAGGTCTCAGTGATCGATGGAAGCATCTCTATCAAAGTCCACAAAGACTTCATTTGCAAACCTCATCAGCTTATAATCTCACCCCTTTCAGGTATTATCCAACCCCTCTTCGAATTTTGATTTCTGGGTGAGCATTATTTGTGCTTGGTGCAATAATTAGTGCATTTTATTTGATTTCAGTATTTGCATTTTCAAGTTTGGCTTCAATTTGCTTGTCATGTTGGTATTGGCATCTTTCTGGGTATTTCAATCCCTACCAGATACCAAATTATGTGTTATGAGTCCTTGTCATATTTTTATTTTCTCAATTTATATGCCATTGCAAATGATTCTTGTATTGCTTGGTGGCAGATAATTTGTCCATTTTACCTTATATGATTTTGTTTTTTCTTGAGTAAGAGGTTTGTCTACTCCATCTCTGAAACATTACCCAGATAAACCACCTTCAGTGTGTTTTGATTGTGGTCCACTTTTCGGGTGACAAGGCAAAAGTAGATTTATATCTTTTTAGGCATGTGAATTAGCAAGATCTTATCTTATTAGTATTCATTTCGTTTTAAATGTAGATGTATTTCTTTTTAGGCCTATGAATAATTGTTTATTGCTTTCGTTTAGAATTAATTTCTTGAGGTTCTTTTATGTATAACATCATTTAAAGATTTTAAATATGGTAGCTTTCTAGTGTGAATGGAAGATAAGTCATCTATTATGTTTCTGGAGGGTGATGTACTTTTAATTTTGTTGGGAGGGGTTGCAAATATGGGTTATGGATCATATTACATTTTTAATTCTACAATATATATTGTACCTTTAATTTTAGCAACCAAACAAGGTTTACAATGGCTATACAACAACAACAACATTAGCCTTATCTCATTATGTGGGGTCGGCTTCACGGATCATATAACGCTAATGAACTCTATCAAATACCATCTCCTTAGGTAAATTATTTCTTAAAAGATTATTCCTTATAACTTCCCTTAGTATCCTTTTTGGTCTTTCTCTATGCCTTTTGATTGGGTTCCAAGCCATTTGATTAATTCTGCTCATTGAATCCTCTTGCCCTCTTCTTTGTACATGCCCAAACCATCTTAAATAATTTTTCATCATTTTCTCCTCGATACGTGCTACTCCAACTTTCCTTCGTATATAGTCATTTCGTATCTTATCTAATTTTGTATCACCACACATCCATCTCAACATTCTCATCTGTGCTACTTCTATGTTATACTCTTGTTGTCCTTTCAAGGCCCAACATTTACTACCATATAGTATCGCTGGCCTTATATCTGTTCGATATTTGGTGATACTTGACTATACATAAGTAGCGATTGACTCAATTGCCATGGTAGAAATCATTTTTTCATTAATATTTTTAGAGGAGGAAGCTGGGAAATAGGATCTGCATTATGCTCACCTTCAGTTGAGATGTTTAATGCTTTGATTGCAGGGTGGTTAGATATAATCAAAATTACATCATGAATCACTTTAGTTTTTAGGAGTTGGTGGTTGTCATATTTGGTTCCATATATAAATGTACACATGAATTAGGTCAAGCAAATCCAATGTCAGGCATTCCAGATGGAAGCAATTGATTAAAAATTAATTAATATTTGAATTGAATTTTTTGTTACATAGAGATGTATATTTATTTCCATGGTTGACATGAAGTTATTTAGTATGTATTCTTTCACTGAATATTGAATATCATTATTGCTACAAATTACATAGAATCCATTTTCTTACAGGGATGGACTATGCTAGATTCACTTCTTAATCTTGGTCGAGCTAGGCTTATATCAACTTGATGATAGAGATGGTGTACACATCCTCACCTGACTGATGTTGGGTTTATAGTGCCAAAGTTTTGACTGCTCTTGATGTGGAGTGAAACAAACTAAAAAGTAAGCTTGGATTGAATGGAATGGCGAATATGCGAAAGAAATACTTTTGTGTCTATTCTAGTTTTTTTTTGGGACAGATGTCTACTCCAGTTAAATGTTTGCTGGTCATGGATTTTCATTTTGTTAAGCAAAATGTTTGAGGGAATTTTCCATATTTTTAGGATGGGGAAGCCTTCAGTTTTCTTTTTTTAATTTTTTTGGGCAGAAGGGAAGTCTTTGGAGTTGATTATGGTAGGTTATCAGCTTTTGATTGAGTTAAACAAGGTATTTGACTGTGGCTTCAATTTGGTTCAAAATTGTTTCATACAAGTTCAAAAGATAATCATGGATGGTTCCCTTTACATTTTTTGGTTTCTCTAATTCATTTTGAAACATTCTATGAGGATGTAATTGAATCTCCAACTTTGGAAGGTGATACTAAGGAGGATAGGTCAGAAAGGTAATCCTTTTTTTATGATTATGGAGTTCTAGGTAATTTTGTCCCTTAGTAATAGAGATAAACTGCTCCCCTTTTCTTCAACCACATTCTATGAGAATTTATTTTTTTGGCAATAGTGTGTGCGATTTGTACAACTTTTGGCTTATCAATTTTTTTTTTGTTGGTGGCAGGTAAGTGAGCCAGAAGGATGGGTTTACTCAGCTGGTAGGAAGAAAGTAGTTGTCTACTGTCAAATTTAGATGGTAGCTTTCTTGGAACGATAATAGCTAACCTCATTCATTCAAAATATTAAATTTGGGATTAGATTCAGTTTTTTGCAACTTATGTTCACAAGATTTATTTGGATTGATTATTGCAAAATTTATGTACCATGAATTCATTTTTTATTTTTGTTTAGCAGCAGAGATATTGCCATAATTCCCATGATAAACAGCAAAAACCTTGTCTTGCTATAGTGATGTAAGCCACTCTATTCATCCTTCTCAATTCTCCACTAAGTGATTCTCTATTCATGATAGGATTTATTTGTCTTTGCAAGTTTATTCTCATGTATATTCTGCTGGTTTTCCACATCTTGATGTTCCATTTTCTTGTTAGATAAAGGGTTCTTGAATTTCTTTTTTTTTAATTGTTTTTTCTCCAGGTACTATGTCATACCTTACTTTCTTACATTATTTACCATATATAATAGCATATATGATGCTAAATGAGCTAATTTAGAAGCTTCAATCATTAGAAGATCGAATGAAAAAAATTCAAAATTTCAAAACACTATTCATTTGGTAATTTGATTTTCCCAGCTAAACTTTGAAAAATTATAACTAATTCTAGAAAAATTGTATAAGGATGATTCAAGTCTTTGAAAATAGATAAAAGCATTTCCTATATGGAAAAAATATACAACTAGAATGTAATTGAGCCAATTCTTTCAAAAAAATTTGTCCAATTATACTGTTCATTTGGTCAAAACTACATTTTCAGATTTTCTGAGCCATTTTCAAAAATTCATAACAATTTGTATACTTATCCAAATCAATTGGTCTTTGGGTTTTTTGAAAGGTCTCTATGTCTACTTTCCAGGCATATATAAAACTCATATAGAAAACTGAATTTAGAATAAACAGTAACCATATACAAATCAGTGCTCAGAATTAGACAGTTTTGCATACAACTTACAAAACTATATATATATCATTCTTACATGATTCAAACTCTTCCAAAATATGTTTGTAACATTACAAGAACTCTAAAGGAACATTATATCAGTAAAACACAGCTTCATGAAAATATATATGACTTCATACATAATTACAAGAAAACAAGCAATCAAGGTGACTATAAATCTAATCATCATTTTAATTTTCTCCTTGCCTCTTGTCTTCTTGGAGGTCTTGCCATCACTTGAACCTATCATGTTAGTACTTGGGGGTGAGATTTGGGAAAATCTCAGTAGCTACTTTATTTCATACAAATATATCATTTAAGTTTCACAAACATTTTACATATAATCACGTAAATCATTAAAATACCATATTATCAAATAAAAATTTTGGTAGAGGTTCCCCTTAGAAAATGGATATCTTGGGGAATAAAAACCCTCATTTTGCAGTCAAAACCAATCACAAAACAACACAAGTACAACATAGCAATAAGATATAATCATGGAAACAACAAAGAATAACATATTGCAATAAAATAAACTAAGCTACCTTTTATGTCTTCCTTTACTTTTTTTCCTTGAATCAAAGCTTCCACAAGCTTTCTTGAACTCCCAAAAGTCCTAAAACATCATTCAATATCAACTTAATCAACTAGAAAAAAGAGTTGCCTTACAAAGTCTCACTAAAACCCTAAAAATCCAAATTATTTATCTTTTGGTTTTCCTTGAATCTAATACTTGCTCTTAGCTAATTTGAACCCAAGGAATCTATTTTTAACATCAAAACAATGAAAATCCAACTCCTTCCCATCATATTAAAATGACTGAAACAAGGATTGGAAGAGGAAAGAAGTAATTTTCATTTTCTTACTTCCAAACATACCAAACCTTGTTCCTTTCACTTAATCTTATGCTTTCTCTTTAATTTTTGGTAAAAAACCACTTTCTTTCCTAACTCCTTTACCTTGGATGAAATTTACAGCAAAGGAGCAGAAGAGGAACTTAAGAAAACTAACCTTAAACCATTCAAAACTTGAAGGAAAAATCATTAGAAGCTGAGAGAAGATTTTTACCTTTTTTTCTTGGATTTTTCTTCTCTCTTTTCTTCCTCTTGCTCCTCACGTTCCTCCTTCCTTTCTTCACTATATGCAGCTGCTTCTTCCTTCTTTTTCATGTGTCAAGGACGTCCAACATGAGGGAGTATTAATAAAGGATGTGAGCCAATCAATTTTTGTCAACTTTGTCTCTTGAAAATTCTTGGGAAAATGACGTAAACTACTTAAATAATATATTTTCCCATGTACAGCTTGTTGGCCACGAAATAGGGAATATTTTGGTCCAAAAATTTTAGATATTTACTTATCCAGATATATCTCAAACTGGTCTGAACAAATAAAGCTACTTTAGTAGTGTATTTTACTATTATTGGGAGGCTAATTATAATTATATTGGGATATAAAATTACTATAATATACCTATCCTAATTGGTCCAAATTTAAGACTCACACATTTTTTCTTGAATGAATACTACCTCTTCTTGTAGTTCAAATTGACTTTTATCGAGTAAGATATTAATATTAAATCATAATTACACAATAAATATTATTTTGATCTTAATAAATTACATATCATAGTCAATTGGTCTTAGCTCATTGAGAGCTTTATTTTGACTATAATTTTTTATATTTACAAAAAGGCCCTTCACCCGAGATAAATTTATAATTTTTAAAATTTTTTGGTCATTAGGTGACTAGGTGTAAATTTTCCCAAAATTCATAAAACCTTCTGGGTAAAATCATCTTTTTTTCTTTTTTCTTCTGATCAAGATAATTGATATCTTTGCCCTTTTCATACAAAACAGCATATACCCGTTTTTGCAAATTTCTAATAGATTTTAAAATATTGAGCTTTAAATATTTAAGAAAAAATTTATGGATATTAAATACTACATATCAAGGGACTTCCTAGATTGTGAGGGAAAGTTGGACAAAGTCCAACTATTCTCTAGGGCTACATTAATACAAATGCTAAAGTGGAAATGATAGGCCACATCTTACTGCTTAGAATTACTTAAAAGTGGAAAGGGTGATAATTAACAGTGATAGCTAACTAAAATCTGCAGAGAGTAATACTCAACTTCTCATTCTATTCACTTGATAGTCTCGTACATATATAGCCTAGACTAGGTTTACAGGGAATAAATGATAATAAAAACAAAGATATCATAAAATCTAGGAATATCCTATATAATTATATCTAACAAAGATAAAATCAGATCAGGACTTTAATGAGAAAGAAATGATTATAGGCCAAGCCCAATAAGCTGACTTTATACACTCCCCCTCAAGTTGGAGAATAGATGTCAATCATTCCCAGCTTTCTTATTAAGTTCTCAAACTTAGGCTTGGCAATAGACTTGGTAAGGACATCGGCAATCTGAATCCTAGTAGGTGTGTACTTTACTTCAATTTGATTGCTATCAATCTTCTCTTTAATGAAGTGTCTATCAATTTCAACATGCTTGGTCCTATGATGATGAATAGGATTCTTCACAATGCCAATGGCAGCCAAATTATCACATAAGAACCTCATAGGTCCATCATAGCGGATGTTCAACTCCTTAAACACCCTTTCCAACCATAAACCCTCATATATGACATGTGTAAGTGCTCGGAGTACAGCTTCTGCACTACTCCTTGACACTACTATTTGCTGCTTACTTCTCCAAGTGACCAGATTACCCCATACAAAGGCACTATATCCTGATGTTGATCTTCTATCAATCATAGATCCTGCCCAATCAGTATCTGAATATACCTTTATACCTTTGTGAGATCCCTTCTTGAAAAATAGGCCTTTCCCAAGAGAAGATTTCAAGTATCTGAGTATCCAAAAGACTGCACACATATGATCTTGATTTGGTTGACTCGAGAATTGACTCACCACACTAACTAGAAAAGCTATATCAAGTCTAGTGTAGGATAAGTAGGTCAATTTCCCCACTAGATATTGGTACCATTCTTTATTGACAAGGGGGAAATCTTCTCGAATTCCTAGCTTAAGATTGAGTTCCATAGGAGTAGCTGCTGGTCTACATCCTAACATACCTATTTGTTGTAGAAGATCAAGAGTGTATTTTCTTTGAGATACAGAAATGGTAGCTTTTGATCTAGCCACCTCCATGCCAAGAAAATACCTCAAGGTGCCAAGATCTTTTACTTCAAATTCTAATGCAAGAAGAGCCTTTAGTTGCTTAATCTTAATGAGGTCGTCACCAGTAATGATAATATCATCTACATAGACGATTAATATAACATTTTTCTCACCTCTTTACTTGATGAATAGTGTGTGATCTGATTGGCATTGTTTATATCCATTTTCATGCACAACTATAGTAAAGCATTCAAACCATACTCTAGGAGACTGCTTCAAGCCATATAGCGACTTGTGAAGTTTGCAGACCTTATTCTTAGTCGTCTCGCTCTGGAACCCAGGAGGTATCTCCATATACACCTCCTCTTCTAAGTCACCATGTAAGAAGGAGTTTTTCATGTCCATCTGATATAAAGGCTAATCAAGATTGGCTACTAATGAGAGCAGCACTTTGATTGTGTTAAATTTTGCCATAGGTGCAAATGTTTCATGATAATCAATCCCATAGGTTTGTGTAAAACCTCTAGCAACCAAACGAGCCTTATGTTTGTTAACACTACCATCTAGATTGTACTTTTTCGTAAGAATCCTTTTACATCCCACAATTGACTTCCCTTTAGGCAACTCCATTAAATCCCAAGTGCCATTTTTCTTTAAGGCCCTTATCTCTTCTTCAATAGCATCCTTCCATACAAAAATCTTCATAGCTTCCTCTACCTTTCTAGGAATATCTTCTATGGATACACTTGCTGTAAAAACTTGCATAATAGGAGATAATTTTTCATATGACATAAAATTTCCAATTGGATGCTTGGTAGTACAAGACCTTACTGCTTTTCGCAAGGCTATTAGCCATCCAAAGTCATTAGGCTAAGGATTTGAGGTTGAGGTGGATGATTGGTTTGATGTATCTCTTTCTTCTGAATTTTGATACTGTTCTATAGCCACGGCAGATTAAAATTGCTCATTAATGGCTAGTTGCTTTGCTGTTTCAATCTGGACAGATCTATTTCATTCCTCTAAGGGTCCTATTTCAATTGTAACATGGCCATTGGTGTTGTTTAAAGGATTTCTAGGTTGATTGGGTTGAGTTAGGGGCTATTCTGGATAAGGATCAGGTTCGACCAGGGGCTGAAAGTATGAAGACTGGATGTTGAAAGGTTAAATAACAGTAATAGTGGGCTGTTCTAGTTGTTGAGGGTATAATGACCCTTCATCGTAAACACTCTCTCTTTCCCCCTAAATGGACATTTTAAGGTGCTAAGTTTGGGGTTCATCAAAGGTGACATCTTTGGAATAGAAATACTTGTGAGTGGGAGAATGATAGCACTTATACCCTTTTTGAGAATGAGAGTATCCAAGAAACATGTATTTGAAAGCATGGACATTAAGTTTAGAGGAATGTGGATTATGAACATAAGCAACACAGCCAAATGCTTTTAAGGGAAGAGAATGGAAGAGATTGTTAGAAGGGTAATGTTCAAGTAACACCTGAAGAGGGTTTTTGAAGTTGAGAACTTTGGAAGGACAACGATTAATAAGGTAGACTGAGGTGAGAACAACATCACCCCAAAAGGTTTTAGGAACATTTGAGCCAATTAGCAAGGCACAAGTAACATCAAGAATATGACAATTCTTGCGTTCAGAGACACCATTTTGTTGGGGAGTATACAGATAAGAGTTTGATGATGAATGACATAGGAAGAAAGATATTAGGTAAAAGAGTGGCTAAAGTATTCTTTGGCATTGTCAGTGAATAAGGTTTGAATTTGGCTATTGAAGTGTGTCTTAATCATGGTGTGAAATTGATGAAAAATTGTGGAAACTTCAACATTTTCACTTAAAAGATACACCCAAGTTAAAACATGTGTGATCATCAATGAATGTGAGAAACCAACGCTAGTAACCCGAGAAGGTCCCCAAACATTGTTATGAATAAGTTTAAAGGGAGATAAGGCATGATAAGGTTGAGATGGATAAGAAGAACAAGTATGTTTGGCCAAGGAACATGTGCCACAAGTAAAAGATGATAAATCTTTATTACTAAATTGAGGATACAAATGTTTGAAATAATCCATACTAGGATGACCCACACAAGAATATAACAGCTTTATTTCATTAATAGTAGATTCAAAAATAACAAATGCAGAACAAGTAGAAGACAAAGTACAAATAGGAAAAATCATCTTCACAATAGCAAGCTGAGACTGAAAATAGTATAGATCACTATCATGCTCACACCAACCAATCATCTTCACTAACCTCATATCCTAACATGTACATCCATTAATTTGGAAATTAGCATTGACTAAGTTATGGAGAGTGAGTTTTCCCACAGACAGCAAGCTATAAGATAATTTAGGAACATAAAGGACATTATGTAGAACAAGATCATGGGAAAGGACAACAGTTCCTATACTGACAACATCAACACATGAAGCATTAGCAATCTTTACTACCCATTTTTCTTTACAAGGGTGGAGTTCTCTAAAAAGTGAGATATCATCTGTCATATGATTAGTAGCCCCCTAGTCTGTAACATCAAATAAAGGGGCAAGCAACGTAGATTTTACTTGACTTTGTAGCTACTAGTCCAATAGTAGTACTCACTTTTGGAGGTTTCTCCTTGTCAAATTTGCTGAGAAGCCGATGAAGATGATCCACTTGGTCCTTTAATTGGGAATAGTCGAGAGAAGAAGAGTCATCACTTTGTGCTGCGTAACCTTGACTTTCTTTGTGATCTTTATTTTTGTCATCAGATAGGCGCCCATGGATTTTCCAGCATGTATCACGAGTATGCCCAGGCTTGTTGCAATGATCACAGAAAGGTTGACCACCCTTCTTGGAGTGACTCTCACCTCTAGCCACCATAGCTAATGGTTCACCAGATAACGGAGCAACAGAACTAGCAGAAAGTCTCTTACAACTCTCTTCTAGTTTAATGGCAGAAAATGCTTCACGAATTGATAGGAGTTGAGGAAGACTGAGAAGCCTACTATGATCTTCTTCAAATACTGAATTTAGGCCCAAAAGAAATTTGTATACCCTCTCGGTGTCAACCAAACGTTGATAATACCGGCCATTCATAGGACAAGACCACACATGAACCTTGTACAGATCAATCTGCTGCTAGAGTTGACTGAGAGCATTGTAGTACATGGTAACAATCATAGTACCTTGTTTAAGCACATAGAGACGTCCCTTAATTTCAAAAAGCAAGGTTGTGTTTGATGTAGAGGAATAAAGCTCATATGCTACCTTCCAAATTTCCTGAGCAGTCTTATAAAGCATGAAATTTTTCCCACTCTCCAAAGCCATTGAGTTAACTAACCAGGACATACTTGGTTGTTTTCAACCCTCCATATTTTGTACAAGGCATCAAAAAAATCAGGCTGAGTTGCATATCCATCGAGATATTCCTCTTTACCTCGGCCTTGGATGAACATGAGAAAAGATTGAAACCATTGTAAATAATTATCTCCATTTAGTTTGTGGTTGGTAATGAGGCTGGAAATATCATTCAAAACATGAGCCTGGGTTGATTCGTTCGAATAAGCAAGGGAGGAAGAGTTGTGTACTAACCCAGAGGGTAGGTCCGAGTCATGCGACTCTGTCTCAGTCGCATATGCTTGATACTTGCCGAACTAAAGCGAGAAGTTAGCCATGGAGAGGTGAGAGTGAGAATCTCGTGTGCGTTGAGATTCCCATGAGAGGAACAGACCGGGTGCTCTGATACCATAAAATTGGTAGAGAGTTATACTCTGCTTCTCATTCTATTCACTTGATAATCTCGTATAGATATAGCCTAGACTAGGTTTACAAGGAATAAATGATAATAAAAACAAAGATATCATAAAATCTAGGAATATCCTATATAATTATATCTAATAAAGATAAAATTAGATTGGGACTTTAGTGAGAAAGAAATAATTATGGGCCAAGCCCCATAACCTGACTTTCTACACTAACATTTTTATGAAACTTCAAGATGCAAAGATGTGATGAAGATCACTAGAATACTTTTATTAGTTACTTGCCCCATAATTTTTTAATCTTGTTGTTTCTATTTTTTGGTCAATATTATAGCAAATGTAAGCTATCAGAATCCACTTTATATTTTAGCTTCTATATTCATTATGCTCTAACTATTGAATTACTCTCTCTTTGGCAACCTTGTGTTTTTCTTTTATTTTTCTTTTTTTTTCCTATATAAATAAATCTTTTTGCTTAAATTTCCTTTCAGGATCCTACCCTACCAATTGCAATGGTAATGGTAATTGTCTCTCCAATGGGATTTTGTGAATGGAAACAATGCTAATACAGATGAATATTTCAGTTTGTATTCAAAAAATGGACTACACTTTGTTGAAGAACTTTTTTTCTTTAGCAACCATTTATTTAACCTATGCACTATGATTGTTTTTCTAGGGTGTGTTACTAATGAGCAAATCTTGTAGTTTCCCCTTTATATGATAGATTGATATCTTCTTTTATTTATGTTTCGGTTTGTAAATTATCTTTTTTCCAATTTATTTATGATTCATAGGAATAATTTTACTGCATCTTATGTCTTATGCATTGTGATATATTTTTAAGACATCATATCCATTATTTTTGTACCTTTTACTTTCTTAGAATGTTTAAGACATCATATCTATTATCTCAAGCAAATCATAAGGAGAAAAAATTACTTGAAAAAACCTTGCATAGGTTACTTTTTAGAAAAATTTACTTGATGATCCTGAAAATCCGTATTAGGATCTTACTTTTAGAACAAAATAAAACATTCCGTGTGATGCATTCGGTTTGATTCTTTGACAATTAGATTAAGTCATTTTTTTGCTCTGTTTTTTTTTTCTAATTTCGATTTAATTTACTTTCTGTTGTCAATGTTCCATTTCAACTCTTAGGTATTAACCCATGTACTAGGGTCACCTAGGATAGTTGGGGCCTCTTGACAATAAATGATGTAATTATGATTTGTTTCCATCTATATGTATCAACTCCCAAATTTATGCATTTTTGAATTCAACATTACATGTAGCCATGTAGGTGTAGCATATTTTGTTGGATTGGGAGCTTAATCATTTTGCCTGATTTAGTATATGTCTTGATGAATTCTTTTTATAAAATCTATATTTTCTGTGATAGGGAGGATTGAGAACTCAATCATTCTGCTATGTTTTTGTTAATTATATCTTAGGGAGGACTGGTTTGACAATCATGGTGACCTCCAAAGGCTTTGGTCATTGGCAGTATTGTAAATGGCATTGGTCATGTTATCTTATGCAGATTAGAGAAGTAGTGAAGAACTACAAAGGTGTTTGGGTGGTAAAGAGTAATTGATACCGACAAAGATCATTTCATTGTAATTGCTTTGCATGATAGGGCTAAGGATGTAACTGAACATTCGACTTATTAAGATGATATTAAGATATGCATATATTTTTTATTTTATTCATCTTTACTTATTCACTTGATGTGATATGGTCATCCAAGACTTAATCCCACTTTTGTGATTTTAAGTATGTATAACTGTTTTATTCATCTGCTTGACATTCATCTCTAACCATTTTAAATCTTATTAAATTTCATTAATTCAAGTGCTCAATATTCAACTTGGATTTGTTTTATTGGAAATAGTTTTAAGAATCAATTTGTTGGTTAATTTCTTAATACTAACTTTGTTAAGCAAATTGTTGGTAGGTAGGCTGCTGCATTGTGATAGATAACATATGGCATGCATCACAAACAAAAAGTGTTGGAGAAAGCTGAAGCATTCAAAATGCAAAATATATATACCTTTGTACAGGTATAATCTTTCTATTGGCTATAGGAAGTTAAAACCATATCTATATGAATATAAATAAACTTCTATTTTTTTTCTTAATGATAATGGCCTCTACAACTCATGTTGGTAATTATTATGGTAATTTCTTACTATCCATAGGTATAGTTTATACCAATATGATTTGTTTTTTTTTTTTGCTCCCTATTGTTTTTTGATAGTTGGCCATGAGAAGAAAGCCATAAAAGTGAAAGGAAAAAGTTGAATATCAAAGAATTGGAAAAGAAGTATAAACAATTGTAATTTAGTGTTCAAAAAGTCCCTTTTGGAAATTTTGTGCTTGGGGAAAAGTTACTGAATCTGAGAAACTACTATCCTAAGCTTTTGTTCTTTAGTAAGTATTATGGGGTTGTTAGCTCTGAATTTTTTCCTTAATGATAATGGGCTTCACAAATCATGATTGGTAATTCTAATGATAATTTTTTACTATTGGTAGGTATAGTCTATATCAATATGATTTGTTTTTCTTGCTCCCTGCTTTTTTTTTTTGTTGGCCATGAGAGGAAAGCCACAAAAGTGGGAGGAAAAAAGTTGAATTTTAGATAGGACTACAAAAGAAGTAAAAAAACAGTTGGAATTTAGTGTTAAAAAAGTCTCTTTTGGAAATTTTGTGCTTAGGGAAGTTTATTCAATCTGAGAAACTGATATTCTAAGTTTTTTGTTCTTTAGTAAGTATTATGGGCCATTATATAATAGACACCAAATTTGTTTGATCCAGGTATTATAAAAACTATCTTTATATATATATTGTGATGCTTAGCTCCTTTGATACAATTCTTAACTTAAGCTTTCTTGGGATAACTTGCTTTCTATGAAGCTTTTGGATTGATAGTTTTGGAGGCCATGACTTGTGTGCTACCAATATTTGCTACTTGCCACGGTGGTTCTGATGAGATAACTAAGCAGGGTATATTGGGATTTCATGTTGATCTTTATCACCTGACTAAGCTTCTGAAGTATTGGTTGATTTCTTCCAACAATGCAAGGAGCAACCAAGCCATTGGAATACAATATCTTATGCTAGTCTTCAAGGCATTTATGAAATTGGAATAAAATATTTGATGCTAGTGTTCAAAGAATTTATGAAAGGTTTTTAGTTTGATGCAGATGTTAAGGAAATTATATATAGGTACAGATGGAAGATATATTTTGAGATGCTCATGAACTTGGTGGGGGTTTATGATTTCTGGAAGTATGTCTCCAAACTAGATAGGTGTGATACTTGACAACATTGAGATGTTCAGAGGTTCTACTATTAGCAATCCCATATTTTGATGATAACAAAACTAGAGAAGAAGTTGTTTTTCAAGGAATATTTGGTTTATAGGCTAAATTTAAAGAAGTTGACAAGCTAAGATAATTCAAGACTAGATCCTTTAGTTAAATAATGTACGTGGTTGAATTTATGAGCAAAATAAGCTTGAATAATCATTTGAAATGGTTCTTGATGTCAAAATTTAATATTTTGGAAGGTTTCAAAGTTTAGTAATAGCCTAATGCCCAATCTCTTGAATTCCATTAAACATAATTGATTATCCTTACCTATGCAATTGATTATATTAGCTTTGTATTTGAATTAGGAGCTTTCCTGATGACTTAATCAGTTACCATATCAAAATAATCGGTTATCTTTTTTTAACCTTTGTAAACCACCTTCATCTCTGTAGCCTAATTGATTATATCATCAATATAATCGATTATATTAGTACCTTCATCTGTTCATTTCACTCTTCATTTGACATAATTTATTACCTTGCTCAAACTAATTGATTATCATGTTTCTAGTCATTCTGGTTAAACTTTGTTTCATGTCTTACTATCTCATATACCCTGTTATTTTCATATAAAATCGATTATAATTCACAAATGAAATTGTAAGCTCTCTGTTTGAAATCTAACACATTGCTCTTGAGGTTCTAATTGATTTTCTCATGCTTTCACTTAAAATTTTTCCAATCTAATCTGTTATATCTAAAATAAAACGATTATCTTCTGTTTCCTTCTTGCTTTCCTCTATAATAATTGATTTTCTTTACCAATACAATCAGTTACTTCCTCATAATTCCCAGATACATTTATCTTGTCAATCTTTCCTTCTTGGCAAGCTAGAAAATGAACTTAATTTCTTCCTCTATATTAAAAATATTTTCTTCTAGCTTAAATAATTTTAATTTATGGAGAAACACGTTACAATGAGAACATATACTCGGTATGTAACACCCTACCTCCAGACACCTACAGACTTAACCAAAATCTTCAAAAACTAACTAAACGCAACCCAAACATCTTAAAACAACTGCTCGAAACTTCAGAATAGTGAAAACGAACCAAACAACACCAAAAACTGGGTTGGGGCCACAACCGCTACTAGACTTCATGGCGCTGCAACCTGCTACCTGACGCCATGGCGCCCCCTACTAGTTTTCTATACCAGCAAATTTTTAACACCGGGGTGAACTTCTGACGCGCATAACTTTATGCTCCGACCTTCGATTGACTTGATTCCAACTCCTATAAGTCAATCTAGTTCCAATATATCCATAGACACCAACTTCACCTCCTACTAACTCTGTATGGAGATTATGGATCTCTGACACCATTTTGGCCACTTATTGACCAAAACTCACCACTAACAACCTCCAATTGCCACCAAAGACAAATGGTCACTCAAAGATCATTCATAGAGGTTCAAAAACCCCCAAACCAACTTGTCCAAAGAGGTTTCACCTCAAAGGAACCCCTCCTCTGAGATTTAACCCCCTTGAAGACAAATCGGGCTATAGGTCCTAAAACACACCATCAAGGCCCAATTCCACCTTTGGGCTCACAAACACTACCACACTGACTCCTCAACACCCCAAATCACGCATACACCACCATCCAGCATACACATCACATACATAACCATACATACAACATCCATTCATTCATAACAATCCTATCCTACTTGGCACAAGATACATATCTAAATTACACATAGGCTACATAGACCTAATATCCCCATGTCTGATGCTACTCACGAGTCTTCTCCAAACTAGTGCTAGAACTGTCACCTGAAAGGTTAGTTCATGGGAGAGGGCTATGAGACAAGCTCCCTGAGAGTTAATAAGTTGAACAAATACTTGATGTCATAACCAGATTACAAGTTCTAGAATTAAGTATATCATATTTTGGGAAATCATCTCATTGTCTATATATTATAGGCAGTATGTTATTGTAGAAAGAAGAAGTTGAAGGGTTAGAAGTCTTAGAAAAGGAACTAGAGAAGGAGATCCTATGGAGATAATAGATGACAATAATAGGTTTGGCATTAGTACTAAAACCCCATAAGTTCAGTATAACAAGATATGATACAAGTATAAAGTAATGCAAATGTAGATATGAGTTAAAGGAAGAATATGTATGTATGATGTTCAAGGAATAAATTATGAAACAAGAAAGGAGAAAACAGTGGCAGGTAGTTTAGGGAATTATGAGACCTTGAGATGGTAGATTGCTAGTCTTTGTATGAAATCCAGCTATAGAAAGAAATGTTTTGGGTCGGAAGATCTCACAATGAATGAAATCTTTCATCAGCTGCCAAGGTGGGAAAAGGGAGGTAGCTCTTAGGGAAAAGCCCAATTGAGCCAAGATAGTAGCTCTTAGGAAGAAGCCCAATTGAGCCAAGAAATAAGAAATCCTCCATATGATAAAGGTCACTGAGGCAAGGCAGATGAAAGGTAGCTCCTGGGGTGATGGCCAAATGAGCCAAAAATGGTGAAAGGCCAAAGGCTAGATTCTAACTGAGTTAGCAAGAGACTATTGAAGGGTTGAGAAATCTTCCTCAAGATGCCAAACCACTAATTAACCTGACTAAGCAGTTAAGGAAAGTATGTATGAAAATGATAATATATAAATATGAGAAGTGATAAAGAGTCAAGAGTAATGACCACTGCCTTAATATCATTAAGACCCCAACCCATAAAAGCCAAGAGAATCTAAAGGCTATGCCAAGATAAGCAAGTATAAGATTTGGGAATATGTTTACACATGAAGGCAGAGTGGTAAATTGAGACTCTAAGTTAACAAAAAACTAGAGTAAAAAGCAAAGAAGCAGTATAAGCAATGAATGAAAATGAAAATGGTGAAGAGATGCCATTATTGGATAGCAAACAATTGATAGAAGAAAGATGGAAATAGTGGTTGAATGGCCTAGAGTAAAATATTCAGAGGTCACGCAGATAAGTTGTGACTGGAAAGGAAGCAATTACCAGTATTCTATAAGATAGATTTTGGCATGAGTACAAGTAGAACCCGTAAGCATTCTATAGTTAAAAAAGCTCAAGTGAGGAAAGTTCTAGGATGATGACCTACCAAGAAATATTGAAAAATGAGAAAAATGTAAAGAGTAAGAAAGAAAAGATGTGCTGATTGTTAGATAAGGGCATTATGAAGTTATGATGAAGCCAAATAGTCAGTTAAGGTACCTGTTAAGATTATATAAGTATAAGTATAAGTAGTGTAATGGTGGTTCTCAAGAATAATGTGCTAAAGTGCTCCGATTTTGTAAAGGTGCATAAAGGACAATTGAGAATTTTTGAAATATTTTAAATAAAATCATTGACCTACTAAACTCAGTGAATGTAGCTCATAAAAGTACGGTCAGTAGGTTACAAAATCTCTCACAAGATCACAGAAGATCCTAGTAAAGCAAGTAAAGTTATAAGTGGTAGAGACCGAAAACCGGAATAAGATGAGAAATTTACTAAGTCTAGTAAGATGTTATAAAAAATTTCATTATGAAAAAATTTTCTCAGATTGTCTTACCGCTTAATCAGAAGAAAAAATTTTGCCGGAAAAAGAGGTAAGAAATGAGTTTTTATGAATCAAGAAAAAGGCTAAACGTTCTCCCTTGTGATGATTAGCCCTGATCCAATGATGACCCTAGGGGTTTATAATAATGAAAGAAAGTGAGGATCAGGATATGGGTGATAAAACAGGATTGAGTTGAGGATAGTAGCCTATGTTTTATATAATAAATTTTTACGAAAAATATATTCCCACAGATAGCAGCGGTGAGTAATGCTTTCAAGATACAGAGTATGATAAGTTAAAGTGAATTATAATCTCAATGATTTTGCCATAGAAATATTATGAGAACACCAAGAACCTCGAGTGACAATGAAATAAAAGATAAGTGGACTTGAGGTAAAGAAAAAGAAAAGAAGAAAGAAATGGTCTTGTAAGCGCTATACAAGCAAAGCTAATATAGTCAGCTTATGCTTAGTAGAAAATTATTCATATAAATAGCATAAAGTTATAAAAAGTAAAGAAAAGAAATGATGTCAAGTGCCAAAGAAGAGATTATAGCATGAATAAGAAAAGAAAGTTATGAAAGCAAGGATGATGATTAAGAATGGGTATGTTACGTGGAATTTCCGATACCCCTAAAGTAAAATAAGATTATGATATCCTTGACATTTTCCAACATGAAAGGTACTAGCTAGATCCATCAGATGTTATGGATGGAGGAATAAAATTAAAGTGAAAAGTTGACTTTTAAGTCATATAATTAAGACATGAAAGTATTCCTCTAGTAAAAATGTCTGAAATTAGGAAATAAATAGAAAGAAAGTATGAAAGCAAGTATGTATCCAAATTTTAAGAACGAAATTTATTTTAAGGGGGAGGAAATTGTAACATCTCAAGAAAGTTAAAATATTAAGAGATGCATAGGAAATTTGCAAAAACAAGCAAACACTATTTTGCGTGAAATAGGGCAAAGAGGTCATTTTTTCTAGTTGAATAGAAAAATAAAAAAATTATATTTTTGCCCCTAAATAAGTTCAAGAATGACATCCATGTCCTGAAAGCATAAAATTCACGTGGAGTCAAAGTGCAAAAGCTATTGGAAAAAATTACACCTAATGACCTGAAAGTTTTAGAAATTATAATTTAACCCCGGGTCAGGGGTAATTTTGTAAATATATCAAATTACTGTCAAAATGAAACCCTCAAAGAGGGAAGTACAATGGCATATGACACTAAGGGTTAATGTTCAAGGATAAAAAAATAATCAGTGTCGAGTGTCCAAAAGTAACAGTAAACCAATAAAGTAAACTGTGGGCCGCATAGACAATTAAAAAGAAACCGGGACAAGATATGGGACATATACAGATATCATCTAAGATAAAATAATTAAGAAAATATAAAAATAAAATTTGAATAGTCATGTAGCCCAAAAATGCTAATTTACTATAAAAAGCGATTTTATCAGTACAGTTAAAAATTACCCGGTTCAGGATATATCTAAACCAAAAAAAATTAAACAATTTTGGGACACTCATAGCTCTCTTGTGCGTGAAATTTTAGCTCACTTTTTTGTCCAAGACTTCTCATGGAAGGCATGCCAAAAACTTGTAAAGGAAGTTGTTGACTTTTGGTTTAAAAAGTGATTAAAGTTAATTGTGCAATTAGTGAGCTAATTAAGCAATTAACCCCTCCTTTCTCTTCATTTCAGATGTGAGGTCTGAAATAGAAAAGCAAAGCAAGAAAACACAAGAAAGAAAGAGAGAAAAGAGAGGAAGAAGAAAAAGGAACTCCAAGAAATCCAAAGCTCAAGTTGTTGGTAAGTGATTCCTTCTATCCTAGCTTGTGATTTCAAGTAGATGGTGATAGTTGCATGGAGTATATTTCTTCCCCTTCTCAAGATGAATTTCGGCCAAACCTTAAATCATGAAAGGAATGAGTTTTGGTTTGCCAAACTTAGGAGAAATCACCAACTAGTCAAGAGAACATGATTTCATGGAGTAGTTTGTTGTATTGCAAAGTAAATCATTTTTCCTTCTTTCACCATGAATTTCGGTTAGACTATGGTTCCATTTAGGGTTGGAATTTCATAAATTGGACCTCAAAAATGGGTTCTCCATGGTCCAAAATCTTAAGAACAAGTAATGATTTCAAGCTAAAGCTTAAGGATAGTTAATTAGAAAATCAAGGGTTATATGAGACTTTGTGAGTGAGCCTTATGAATCAGTGGCTTAAGTAGCTACTTGATGATGTATTTAGGTTTGAGGAAGCCTAAGAAAACTTATGGAAGTGGTAGAAAGTGGTGGAACCAAAGGAAAAGCCAAGAGGATTCACAAAGGTAGCAATTTACCTATTCTTGCCTTATATTGTCATGTGATTTTCAATGAATTTGATGACTTGCCTATTGTTTGATATGATCATTTGTGATGCTTTGAGAATGTTGGCTGAGTTAATTAAGGGTTTTTGAGACCATAGGATTTCCAAAATACAAAAATGAAACTCTTCCAAAATTTTTGTAAAATATTATGGCATAAATGTTTAAAAGTATTCACTTGATGTTTTATGATGATTATATGCTTAATGTGAAAATATGATTGCATGAATGGTGATTGCTACTGAGATTCTTTGAATCTCACCCCCCCCCCCTCAATGACTAGCCATGCTAGGGAGAACCAATGCAAAAGAGCTAAGGAAGGAGCAAAAGGCATGAAGAAGAAAATGATGAGTTGTTGATGTGCAAGTTGTCATGATATGATATGAATTGTTATTTGTGCCTTGTTTTATATGAAGTTGTAAAATAGTGAATATTATGTTAATGTTGTATAAAATGTATGATAATTTCCAGTTATGCATGTTGGAATATGAAGTTATATTCTACCAAGTTACATGCCAAAATGAGTTCATTTGCATGGGTTTTGGCAAGTGATTTGCAATATAGGTTGAAACAGCGCATTTCCCAGATGGGTCTGCTTAGCTTGTCCTTGTTCTATACTTAATGTGAGGTCAGGTTTCTGGAATTTTTAAACCAGATAGAGGACATTTCAAGCTTTAAAATGACACCTAATTCACACCATTTGGAGTTGTATACAATTAATGGTGATTTTTCAAATTTAAGGTTTAGAACAGGGCAAGAATGGGAAAACTGAAAACTGAAAGTAAGTACCGGAAAATTCAAAGGATAATATAAAATCTTATATAGCTCAAAAACTTCAGTGGTTTATATGTATAAAAAGGTATATTTTTAAGTTTCATATTTCACTAATTTGGAGGTAAATGGAGCTATATAATAAAAGATATGGAATTTTTCCCAAAACTGTTCCAATAAGAGTGGGATTCTTACCCTTCACAATTTAAGTTAATGTTATGCCCTGTGTAAGTGAAATGAGTATATAAGAAAAATATGACTATAAGTAGACATGTAGAGCTTTTACATGACATAGATTATGCATGATTTTGTCATGAACAGAATGAAATATGATTTTTCAAAGTTAAGGTCAGGAAACTAGAAGGTGAAAAAATGACCAAATAAGTAGTAAAGTCCATGAAATTTACTATACAAATTGGCCCAATGAAGTTACTGTTTTATATTTTTCCCATGTAGATCTGAATTTAATAAAATTTTAGAGACTTGAATCACCTCAAGATGAATTTTCTAGATTTAGTTATGAATTTTCAAATTTTATTGGGTAAAAGGGAAATTGTCAAATGAACAGTACCCCAAATTTTGAAAAATTCTGTTTTTATTATATTATGATATGATTTTAGTCTCTAAGCCATGATGAAAGGCATATAAAATGATCTAATACATGAAAAATGGACCCTAACATAAGGTGTTATAGGCTTTTCTTCCCCTTTCCCCCCACAAATTGGCAGCGATTTAAGTAAGGTGCAATCCACTACGCGCATTTCCCCTCCTGGCCATAGGAGGTGATTTAGCCACAGGAATCCCATCCTTATCCTCCCTAACATATATATATATTCCACCCTTATTCTCTATAACATATATATCATCATATATCATCACATCATCACCACCCAATCCGCCATATATCACAATCTCATAATGTTACGTGGTGATGCATATGTATCATCATATAATAATCATCATCATCTCAATGTCATACTATGTATTATGTCATATCATATCAATATCATCATCACATATGTAATCATCATCATAATCAACATCTAGTTGTGTACATACCATGATCTATGGAAAACAGTACACACAAACACATCTATATTGTGGTATGAAAGAAACATGCATGCACTAGTACATACAAGCAATTCTAGGACGATATATGAGGACGGTTGTGTGGGAACTATCCTCTAAAATATGACCGGTGGTAATTTTGTAATTAAGTTGTAATGTGCTGAACTTAAGAGGACGGCTTCTACATGAACTGTCCTCTTAGTCCCCTTAAGTGCATATAAGAGGACATCTTTAATAGCAACCATCCTTTTAAGTATAATAAAATTTTATTATTAAATTTGATTATTATATTATCATATATAAGAGGACGGTTTAACTGAAACCGTCCTCTTAGTTAATAAAATTTTATTATTAAAACTTAATATAATAAAATCTTATTATTATATTTTAATATAATAAAATTTTATTATTTAATATAATAAAATTTTATTATTAAATTTTATTATTATATTATAATATATAGGAGGACGGTTTCACAGATGAAACCATCCTCTTAGTTAATAAAATATTATTATTACATTTTAATATAATAAAATTTTATTATTACATTTTATTATATAATATAATATAATTTTATTATAAAATTTTATTATTATATTATAATATATAGGAGGACGGTTTCACAGCTGAAACCGTCCTCTTAATTAATATAACTTTCGGCCAACTCTTAATTAATAATACTTTTGTATCTTTCCTTCGGCCAGCTACAATTTTAGATTCTATCTTCTTCAAAACCCAAAACTCGCATTATTGTTCATCCGTCTACAAAACCCACAAGCTTCTTCAATTTGTTCCAACAATGTTGCTTCATTTTGGCAAAAACCCATGTGCTCCTCCAAAGTCTTCTTCCATTTGGCAAAGACCCACTGTGCTCCTCCCTAGATCCACTCAAAAATCCATCCCTTCTTCATTCCGGTGTTAAATCAGAACCTTAATCTTCATTTCAGCTTCTGTCTTCCTCCTCGTTCGATTTTCAGCTTCCTTGATCTTCACCTTCACTCGGCCATCATCTTTAGAAGAGCTCATTCGGCCATTGTCTTTAGAGGAAGCATTGCAGTGCTCTGCAATCATCAAAGTACGAGATCTACACACATCAAAGCAGGTAATGTTTCTTTTTCACGGCTGTTATTCTTGATCTTGTGCTCTATTGCTTTTTTGTGGTGGTTAGTGAATATTTACCCGTTACCCTATGTTTGTTGCGCTATAGTGAATATGTTTCTCATTTGTGGCCTTTTCTTTTTTAAAAAAATTGATTTGATGTAATTTTTATAGAAAGGTTGGGTGAAATTTTTTTTCCTTTTATATGGTTCTTTTAATTTGATGGTAAATTAAAATCATATACTTTTCCTTATTATTTAAAAAAAAATTGAAGGGATGAATTGAAAACGTTGAATGTTAATGATGTTGGTGAGCGTCAAAGCCATTGTAGTCTATGGGCAATAGACATTAACATGTTGTACGTGTAGGACGGCCACAATTGAATCAACATAATTTCTAAATTATCCATAACGTATGAGATGAGTTAGTAGGCTTTTCTTTTTTTTTTTATAAGTTATGCTCTCACAAATTAATGACCAATAAGAGGATGATTTGATATAATTTTTATTTTTATGGTGTGGAACTTTTATGTATGGTTAGTTTGTTAACATTTGCGAAGGTATTTTGGTTTTAGTTTTTATTTGTTTTTCAATAAGAGGTGGGCCACGTTTGCTACTATCAATTCGTATCTTTTAAGTTTCATTGGATAAGAGGTGGGCCATTTTTTCCATTGTCAATTCCTATTTTTGCTTTCTTTGGTTGTTATGTCTTTTTAAGTTTTAATTACTAATTTCATTGATTTTGTTCCTTTATTGTCAAAAAGCCCAACTACACGTGCAAAAATATAATTATGACTAGAAATCAGTACACTATATTTACTCTTCGTAGTTACAAGCATTTTTTGATTAACAAATGTATTATAAAATGCCCCGTAATTTAACCTGTCTCATTGATTTAATATATTAGTTTTGAAGCGGAAAGCCTGTCAATGTGATTTGCTGCATCATAACCGTGGCTTAAGACCACTCACCATTCTTAGTTTTGAAGCGGAAAGCCCATGTTAAATGTGTTCATATAGTAATTGTATTTCTACTAATTGGTCATTGTTTAATGCTAAATTGATGCTACATTATAGTAAAAGCAGGGCATGGCTGTAGGATTTTCTTTTAAATATTACTTTGTGAATGAAATTACATTTCTCTCTCAAATGTATGAAAATATAATGATAGGTTTTTGTCACAGCTTTTTAAATTAGTCCATAATTATTCTATTTTCTAATTAGTTGGTAATGGGTCAAGTTGTATATTTTTGCCTAATGAGCTATATTTCTACTATTGGTTGCTGTTTAAATTTAGTCATGGATCGTAGTTGGATGAACGCTAGACGAATAAGTGATGAATATGAGAATGGGGTGGAGAAGTTTCTAGCATTTGCTTAAAGAAATGTTCCTGATAGCAATGGGAAGTTTTATTGTCCTTGTGTCAAGTGTTTGAATGAAAGGTGACTGAGTGTTGCACAAATAAGAGAGCATGTACTCAGTGACGAGTTCAACAAGAGGTATACACGATGGATATGGCATAATGAATCATTAGAAATGCCGATTGTATCTCAAATGGGAGAAGTTGAAGTAGATATAGATGATCAACTAGAGGACATGATTCATGATGTTGGAGTAGATGCATTTGAACGAGCACATATATATGATACCTTGTGCAATGATGCAGAGAAGCCTTTGTACTCGAGGTGCATTAAATTTACACAACTATCAGCGGTGTTGAGATTGTTCAACTTGAAAGCAAAAAATGGGTTGAGTGATAAGAGTTTTACATATTTGCTCGAGTTGTTGAAGATTATGCTTCCAAAAGGTAATGAACTACCAGATCGTAACTATGAGGCAAAGAAAATTTTGTGTCCATTGGGTATGGAGTATAAAAAGATGCATGCTTGCCCTAATGACTGTATATTATATAGAAATGAGTATAAATGGTTGCATCTATGTCCAAAATGTGGGACATCACGCTATAAAGTAAAGGACAATGATGATGCTAGTTGTGATGAGATCACTGAGGGTCCTCCTGCAAAGGTATTATGGTATCTTCCAATAATACTAAGGTTCAAGCGCTTGTTTGCCAATGCAAGGGATGCAAAGAACTTGAGATGGCATACTGATGAGAGGATATCCGATGGAAAGCTTCGACACTCGGCTGATTCTCCTCAATGGAAAAAATTCGATCAATTGTTTCCTGAGTTTGGAAATGACCCAAGCAACCTTCGGCTTGCACTTTGTACTGATGGAATGAACCCTTATGGAAACCTTAGTAGTAAACATAGTTCATGGCCAGTTCTATTGGTGATTTACAACCTACCTTCTTGGCTCTGCATGAAATGCAAGTACATCATGTTATCTATGATGATTTCAGGCCCAAAACAGCCAGGAAATGACATAGATATTTACTTGGGACCTTTGATTGAAGACTTGAAAATGTTGTGGAATGAAAACATGGATATATTTGATGCGTATCACAAGGAGTCTTTTAGGATGCATGCCATGATCTTCTGCATAATAAATGACGTTCCAGCATATGGAAATTTGTCTGGATATAGTGTTAAGGGGCATACAGCATGCCCTATATGTGAAGAAGGCACATGCTACAAACAATTACCATTTGGAAGGAAGACAGTCTACCTTGGCCACCGGAGATTTCTCAGACGAAACCATCCATATCGTAGATTGAAAAAAGCATTCACTGGCTCACAGGAAGATCAAAATGCTCTACAGGCATTAACTACAGAGAAAGTTTATCAACGGGTGAAAAACATCAATGTTATCTTCGGTAAGACTCAAAAGCTTGCAACTGAAAAAAATTTATGGAAAAAGAGGTCCATCTTTTTTGAGCTTCCATATTGGCTGAGTCTTGAGGTTAGGCATTGTATTGATGTCATGCATGTGGAGAAAAACGTGTGTGATAGTCTTATTGGAACACTTCTCAACATACAAGGAAAGCCAAGGATGGTACGAATGCTAGACGAGATATGGTTGCAATGGGAATACGAGTAGAGTTAGCTGTGCAAGAAGGAGGTAGGAGGAATTATTTGCCCCCAGCTTATCATACATTATCTGTAACATCCTGAAATTTTTATGGATATTCAAGGCTCAATATTTTAAAATCTATAAAGAATTTGTAAAAAAGTGTATACATCATTTGGCATGAAATAGGACAAAGAGGTCAATTATCTCAGTTGAAAGGAAAAATGGAAAATAACGATTTTGCCCCTGGAAAAAAAAAAGAAAGAAAAAGGAAAAAGGGAAAAAGAAAAAAATATATAATAATAATAAAAAAGTTTAAGTCGGTGGACACAGGAAGATTTTGAACGAGAGTTTATGAATTTTGGGGTAAATTGCAACTGATGAGCTAAAAGTTTTAAAAATTATAAATTAGACCCGGGTCAAGGGCATTTTTATAAATATGAAAAATTATAGTCAAATGAAGCTCTCAATGATTTAGACCCAATGAAATATAGTATGGAATTTATTAAGGTCAAAATCATATTTATTGGGTGATTAGGATTTAATATTAATATTTTACCCGATAAAAGTCAGTTTAAACTACAGAGAAAAGGCAGTATTGATCCGAGGACAATGATTGGACCTTGCTAAAATATATTTTGGATCTAGATAATAATTTTGGACCAAAAATAATGGTTGGATAATCCTGTACCAATTTAATGATAATTTTGGTAAAAATACCCAATCGGTACAAGTAAATCTAATCGGTAAAGGGTATTTTGGTCCATAAATATTATTGAAGTAATTTTTGGCTAAAAAGTAAGGTGAGCCACGTCTGAATCATCTTATGGACATATGTGGAATTTTTCAAAAAGATTTTTAAAAGAAAAGTAAATGAAAATAGATATAAAAGTCAATTAAGTGATTATATTACATAATTATCATTTTAAAACATACCATTTCATCTTCCTCACGTAAAAAGACGCTGGTTCAGCGGAGAAAGAAGCTAGGAAGGCGTGAGAGAGAGAGCAAAAGGGAGAAGAGAAAATCACAAGATTTGTCCCAAAACTTCAAGGTATTATCTTACAACCCTTTTCTTGTGTCTCCTAGCAATTTTGAGGTATTTTAATGGTTATTTTCCCTCTATTTTCTTCCTGAAAGTTTCTACCTAGAGAGAGAGTAGAGAGAGAAAATGAAGGTATGGAAAAACTAAGCCATGAAAAGGGTTATATAGGCCATAAGGTGCAAGAATATGTCATTGGATTACAAATTAATCGATTAGTTATTTTTCTATAATTTATGATAATTTTCTGCCCAATTAGGGTTCATTATAGGAAGGGAATTTCAATTTTTTGACCTCAAAAATGGATTCCTTGGGTCCAAAATAGGTTAGAACAAGTATGTTGTACAAGGAATGCATGATAGATAACAAAGTGCAAATTTTAGTTCAAGTGAGAACTTTATAAATGAAATTGGATAATTAGTGGTTAATGGCATTATTTTATGATCCTATAGGATCCAAAGGAGTGTGAAAAGATTAAGGAAAGGGTTTGCAAAGTTTGGAGATTAGTGAAAAGCTCAAAGGTAGTTAACTTACCTATCTATGCTTATGTATTGTCATTGATGTTGCTTGCTTTGAATGATGTGTTTAATGTTTGGAATATTGTCTTGTGATAATTTGGCATTTTTGGTTGGATTTTTTGAAGGGTAATGTGACCCTGATATGTCCAAATACAAGGGAAAGTGCTGCCCAAATTTTTATAAAATGGTTATGCCAAAATGATTGGATTGCATGCTTGATGTACTTTTAGATGAATACTTGCAATATGTATGATGATATGTGTGCATGATGGTAGTTGCTACTGAGATTCTTTGAATCTCACCCCTTTCCAAATGTCTAACCAATTTTAGGTTCAATTTATGGCAAGATTACCCAAGAAAGGAAAGGCAAGGAGAAGCAAAGTAATATTCAAGATAATGATACTTAGGTTGATACTATTATATGAGAGGTTATGTAAAACCTTATGGGACATGATCATGCTATGCTTCCATGTTAATATGTTCCTTTAGGTTCTTATGGAGTATCATGTAAGATAAAGGCAAGTTATGGCTATTTATGTATATATGAGTGTGTATTTTGGAAAGTTAGGAGAATGCAAGAGACTTTTCTGAATATGGTTGGGAATTCGAAGTACTGTACATACCTCGATATGTTCAATGTATGATTTTTTTACATATATGAAAACTATACATGTGTAGCTTTCTATAGACACAAAGATCACTCAATTTGGAGTTGTGTATGATTTATAGTGATTTTTCAAAGTTATGGTCAGAATCAGAAATTTTCAAAAATGACCATTGCTACAGTGCATATAATACGAATTTACTGTATAAGTTGGCCAAGTAATTTCTCTGTTCAACATTTTTCCCATATATAGAATCTTTTGAGCTATATTTAGAGACTTGAACCATGTCAATATGATTTTTCTTTATTTAGTTATGAATTTTCAAAATTCACCGGGTAAAAAGAAGTTAACCAAAGGAATGGTACCCGAAATAAAATAAATTGGTTTAAGTTGTTTTATATAATCAAGTCTCTAATTAAGTAATAATGGACTTAAATATAGTTTAATACATGGGAAATGAGTCTAAGTATGAGGTGTTACATTTTTGGTATCACAGCATAAGGTTCTGGCCCTAGATTAGTATAGTTATCCAGAAATGAGAGAAGAAGTTTTTGTGAGTGTTTACATGGTGTCAAAGTGCCCCAAGGATATTCTTCAAATGTTAAAAGACTTGTGTCAATGAAAGATCTAAAATTAGTAGGCTTAAAGTCTCATGACTGCCATGTCTTGATACAACAACTACTACCTGTGGCTATTTGAAACATTTTACCAAAAAAATTGAGAGACACTATAACTAGACTATGCTTCTTTTTCAGTGCTATATGTAGTAAAGTCATTGACCCTCAGAAATTGGATGAATTAGAAACTGATACTGCCATTATCTTGTGCCAACTTGAAATGTACTTCCCACCTTCATTTTTTGACATAATGGTGCATTTAATTGTCCATCTAGTGAGGGAAATAAGGTTGTGTGGCCCTGCTTATCTGTGATGGATGTACCCATTTAAGCGATATATGAAAATCCTAAAAGGGTATGTCAAGAATCCACACCGGCCTGAGCCATCTATTGTTGAGAGATATGTTGTCGAAGAAGCTGTTGAGTTTTGTACATAATACTTCTCAGAAGTAGAAGCTATTGGACTTCCTAAGCCTCGCCATGAGGGAAGAGTTGCAGATAAGGGTACAAGGGGAGTAAAAGTGATACCCATGGGCCGTGAAGAAGTGTTACAAGCACATCTATACATCTTGAATAACACTGATAAAGTTCAACCTTACTTAACCACACATAAAAGCATTATAAGGACTAAAAATCCTCGAAAGAATGATAAATGGTTGGTGAATGAGCACAACAAGACTTTCAGGTCATGGTTCAATGAACAGGTTATGAATGATGATAATGTCCCTGATACATTAAAATGGTTTGCCAATGGGCCTCAATTTGAAGTCATATGTTGGAGTGGATATGACATTAATGGATATTCCTTCTATACAAAAGCCCAGGATGATAAGAGCACTATGCAAAATAGTGGGGTTATGATAATGGTTGAATCAATGCATTTTCTAGCTCAAAAGATAAAACCCCTGTAATGGCAGCCATATCATATTTTGGGGTTATTGAAGAGATTTGGGAGGTTAACTATATGAAATTCAAAGTCCCTGTTTTCAAATGTAAATGGGTTGATAGTAATAATGGTGTGCAAACAGATGATTTAGGATTTACTTTAGTGGATCTTAATAGGGTGGCTTATAAGGATGAGCCCTTTATCATGGCATTCCAAGAGAAACAAGTATTTTATATCACTGATTCAGCTAATGAAAGGTGGTCTATGGTTCTCCAAGGGAAAAAGGTAACTCCTGGTGATGAGAAGGATGAACCAAATTTTGATATTTGTGAGACTCCTCCATTCTTATCAAGGCTACCTGAATTGAATGAAGAAGATGAAGTACATGCCACATGAGATGATCATGATGATGGGATATGGGAGAATATCCTTACATGAAAAAATTGAAATAGTACAAGTGATTTTGCTAAGTTTGTTATTTATCTTATCTGATTATTTAAATATACCTACATGAGAAAATTGAATTTTATAAGGTTTGATAGTTTACTGACCTTAATTATCTTATCTTATTTGCAGTTTACTTCCCTTAACTATCTTATTGTCTAAACAAGTACATGGAAGCCTACAAGTCTATTCGTAAGAGAAGTCGACGTGCCACATGGTTGAAGGACTTGACTCTCGGCCAAGGAAATGAGCAAAGGTTATGTGTTGACTTTGATTCGAGTTGGAATGCTATCGGTTCTAATAGGATCAAATTTAATTTTTTTTATCTCCCTACAAGGACACAGCAAGTCCAGCATCTTGTATCCTGAGTAGGAAAAAGTACCTAACGATTTGAAGAATAGTATTTGGGAAAGTATAATGGTATATCACACTATATAGTTATCTTTTTTATAACTAGCATATCTATCTACATCACTAAGTCACAAACTTTTTTGTTCGCGTGTATATTGTAGCTCACTTATGATGTTCCCAATAATGAAGCATTGAAGAAAAAGATGATACAATATGCAGGGGAGCATTGGAAGGCATTTAAGAGCAATCTAGGTAGATACATTTTTGAGGAGATAAAGGGCTATAATCCTTGTGATGATTACCAGTTTCTTGACGAAGAGACTTGGCAGGCTTTTGTTGATAGTAGGAGAGATCCTACATTTTTTGTTAGTATCCCAAGAATGAGTAAATGAATTGACTTCATTATTTATTAATTATTAATTTCTTGACCAAGACTTTCCATTTATTGTTAACAGGAGAAAAGAAAAAAGGGTCAAGAGGCACGATCAAAAAATTTGTATACCCACATATTGTCTCGTGGGGGTTTTAGGGGGCTTGAGGAGAAGTTGAAGGCTCAATCTGACTCATCAATGGTTACTTCTCCTCTATCTCCACCCACTCGACGTGAGAAATGGAAGAGAGCGCATATGACAAAAAAAAGGACAGTATGTCACCGAGGAGGCTCGTGTAGTTATTGAAAAGATTGTAAGTAATTCATCATCAATCAAAATTATTATTTGCTTTTGTAATTAATGCAAGTGCTCATTATGTTTATTATTTCTATGCTATAGGATGCTCTTGAAGAACAATACTCCCAGGGAAAATTCACTCTTATTGGAAGGAAAGATATCTTAGCCACTGCAATTGGGAAAGAGGAGCACCCTGGCCGTGTCAGGGTAGTTAGACGTGGTATAGACATCATGGAGTACTTTGGAGGGCCTTCACGCCATAGATCAGGAATGGTGACAAGGAAAGAGATGGAGATGATAATGGAAGAAAAGATGGAAGCTTGGAAGGAGCAAATGATGTCCATATTTAGCTCAATGGGGATGCCTACACAAGTTAGCACACATGCTGAGCCAACCCATTCACTTGGAATGTATAGCACAAAAGATAGTTGTACTCCTGAACTAGTATCAGAGGATCTTTCCAAAAAAAATACCAGAGAAGCATGTGAGCTATATTTGGAGGATCCTCAGAGGCATTTAGTAGCATATGGGAAAGTTTACAATATTGGGCAATTAATCTAGCATTAGCAAATAAAACAACATCAAGTGAAGGTGGCAGTCAAACAAGTTGAAGTTGTCGATGCACTTATCCCATTTCCTAATGAGGAGGTTGTAATGGTAGGCCAAGCCATCAGTCATTTTATTTTGTGGCCTAAAAGACTAGTAGAAGTTGTTCCAGATAAGGTATGAAAACTCTTATAATCTTATGTATTCATCATACTCATTTGATATAACATGTGATTTTTGTTAATCATTGCTAAATTATTTAGCAAATTTCACCATCAACACCTAAGACCTAACCCCATACGGATGCCTTGGGACGTTTGCTTATAGCATCAAGGAAAATCAAGAATGCTGTAGAGATCAATATGCCTCTAGGGATTGTCGGTGATGAGTTGGAGTACAACTTCTACATTGACCGCAAGGATGTTATGGACATCTTGATGCAAGAGAAGTTAGACATATCGATTTTGCAATTATTTATGATGTAGGTATATTTTTCATTTATAAATGATATCTATGCATTCACCTCTTGAAGCTAACATGCTTGCAATATCATAGGTATCTACATCGCCAGTGCAACTTACTGGGACAAGATAAGTATGCATTCATTTCGCCTAACCATATCCACAATAAATTGTCTGAGCCAAAACAAATAAAAAGTTACATCTCATCTATGATTCGGGAAGGCAACAAGCAATGTTTCTTGGCACCATATCATGAAGAGTAAGAAATGTTATGCAATTTATATGATATTGTGACTTCATCTAATTCATTCCTTATTTTATAGGAACTATTGGATGCTTATGGTTATTTGTCCCCCTCAAATCTCGTCATTTGGTTTTGCTCCACATGGGATAATCCGCCCTTGAAATTGAAGCAATATGTTGACATGTAAGTGTGTCTGTGTAAAATTATGCTTTATGATATTTATTAGTCTATAATATAATTCCTTACATGTATTTCATCATAGAACTTTGAACTCTTACCATGTCATGAGGGGGAAGCACTCAAGTTAGCTACAGGAGGCTGAATGGATCTACCCTAAGGTAAAAGTTGTTAGAACTTAAGACTTTCTGAACTAATATCATGTGACTTTTTTTTATTTGAGTCATTCTTTATTCTTTTGTAGTGTCACAAACAACCGGGAAATACAGAATGTGGATACTATGTCATGAAACATATGTTTGATATTATCACTTTAGGCATTATTGATTCACTCAAAGAGGTAACAAATGAAATTTCATAGAGTCTACAACTTGGTCATGTTCCTTTATGAGTTATTCATGTTTTCATATGCGTTGAACTTGCAGAAATTCACTTGTACAAAGCCGTTTTCTGATGAGGAAATCAACGACATTTGTAGCAGTTGGGAAAACTATTTTCTAGAGAAAACATCACTTTAAAGTTCAAAGGCATTGCACATGTAGGTTAGTTTTAAGTTTCTTCTAATATTAACTTTTGGGACTTGTCATGCTACTAATTGAATTGTAGTTTAGTGAACTTTGAAGTTGAGTTTTCTCTCTTTTGGTCCAAATGTCCATGAACTTTTGTTGGATATCTTAACTATTAAAGATAGCTTTTAGGGAGTTAATGGTTATGTAAAGTAGTTTAGGTGTTAGCTGGATGTAAATTGGATATGTATATATTCTGGTATTTTGGATGAATATGTTTGCAGGATGGGTGTATTTATTCAAATTTGTATATTATAAAAAAAAATGTATAGGATGTTAAGGATGGTTATATACGTGACTGTTCTTGAAAGTCAAATATTCAAGGACGGTTATGAACAAAACCGTCCTTGAAAGTGAAATTCAAGGACGGTTATGAATAAAACCATCCTTAAAAGTGACATTCAAGGACAGTTATGAATAAAACCGCACTTGAAAGTCAATTGAAATTTGCAATTAATTTTTATTTTCTTCATTTTTTAAGGACTGATGCTAGTATAATCGTCCTTGAATAGTAATTTCTAGGATGGTTAAAAATCGTCCTGGAAAGTCTCACTTTTTACCACTGTCAAATCTACTATTGTGTAAGAACCATCCTCGAAAGTTCTTTTTAACCATCCTTAAAAGCCATTTGTACAGTAGTAATATATACACCACTATACATACTATCATACAATACAAATAATACAATACAAAAAAACACCCAGTTACCTCAGGTTGTCAATACCACACACGCGGATTCCATGAATTTCTTGAGTCATCCAACACACTTGAACCTCTCTCGGTTAACCAAACAACATTCATAATATCACAATTCCTCAATTAACCACATATACCAATAAACCCAACATCACAATTCAACCACTTTAGCCTAACCCAAGATTTCAACACCCCTTTCATGCATCATTAAGCTCCTAGGAACCATTCAAACACCAAACAATCCCATACACTTCAGATTCCCAAGAGCCCAAACCAAAACAACCTAGGGTTAAGCTCAAATCATACATACACCCTTCAAAACTCAAACCCAAGCAATAAGAACAGCAAAACACATTTCCTTAACTCCATTTCATCTATTTCAACAGCTGGATTTTGGCCAGACTGAAGATCCAAACTTATAACTGAAAAATCCCAAGTTCAACCGAAGAAAATGGAGAAGGAGGAGTAGAGATCACTTACCACGTGAATCCAAGCTCTTAAGGTCCGAAAATCACTTCCAAAGCCCAGAAATCTCGAATCTTAGCACAGCTCTCGCGTTCTTCTCTGCCGCTCCTTTCGTTTCTATTTTTCTGTTCATTCAAAATATTTCTAATTTAAACCAGAAACCTGACTCTCACTACGGCTTCAGGGCAGATCGCTTCGGCTCCACCATGTTTCAGCTAGAAAATGCCAATGGACTTGCTCTCACCGCGGCGGCCCTGCTTCAAGCTATGGCGTGGAGCTCTATTTTCTTCCACTTGAGCCTTCCTCCATCTTGTTTCCTCCAGTTTTGTACACAATGCTAAAACAAAGTCATGAGGGGTGTTACACGGTATAATCGGTTACTTCTTATAATCGCTTAATCTGGGTAGGTAAGTATTAAATGCACCTTCAACGATCATTTATTCTCCAAGGCACGGCAAATTAATTGTGTCTAATGACTAGTTAATGAGCTTCACCTGTAAATAATGATTCATATATACATAAAAGAATAAGAGAGAGCATTCTAAAATCTTTGGCATAATTATTCACTATTCTTTACTCATAAATATGCTAAACCATATTAGAGCTTCAATTGTATTATATTTACCTCTTTGAGTGAGGCTAATCTGCCAAAAAACATTCAACATTGATCTTCTACCTTTCAGAGTAGACTCAAGATAATGAGTATCTTGAGTGGGCTGTTAAATTACTCCTTGTACAGAGAGAGCTTTTGATCATGAAAAACAGAGCATTGTACTGAGGCTCACAAGTGCCCGTTCAAAACTTATGGAGATAGTGAAAATCTCAAGTGATGACTTGGGGACTGGACGTAGGCCAAGTGGAGTAAGCTGAATCAGGATAAATCTCTTGTGTTTTCTCTATTTTCATTATTTATTTCTCTATACCTTACATACTCTGTTTATCCTTGTTTTATTGTCCACTTTATTGTTTTATCTATTTCTTTAGGTTAGGCGAAAAAAATTTCAGATTACCCAATTCACCTTCCTCTTGGGTGCTCAGCCTTATCAACATCTACCTCCTTAAGTTTCTCAATTTTGTGAGTGATTGATTATTTTTTTGGTTATTCTCATATTAGTTTAAATGTTAATGACTCTTTACCAGCTCTAGATTCTATGCTTTGTAAATCCAAATATATGTATGTATTTTGTTAAACCTTTTACGTTTTGAATCCATAATGTTGAGTCTTTCTAGAAAGAAAAGATTTGGTGGCTTAACTATTTGAATGTTAGTCACTCCCATATGGCCTAACTTTGAGTTAATTGGGCTACTCAAAGAATTCAATGGAGCATGGGCTAAATGGGTTAACAATTCTAAGGGAAAGGGACAAAGTGGAAAATCCAGAATTATTTTGAATTTCAAACAAGGCCTTAAAGTTTGAATTTTTCGATAAAAAATAATTTTGGAGTGGGTAGATTATTATTTTGTTTTTGGTTTCCTTTTGGTGAATGGGGGTAGCATATAGTTTAATACATTGTGGTCTTAAAATTATTGTCCGCAGCATTTGATTAATTATCTTCTTCATTTTCTGCCAACTCACCTACCTCAAATAAACAAACCTTTATTACTCTGTATTAACAAAATTCATGCTGCTCTTCCCTTTATTTTAATTATCATCCATCTTTTCTTAAGTCATTACTTATAAGGTTACGTATCAGAGGGTACTTAAAACAACAGTTAAGTGTTATGCTGATGTAAAAAAAAACTGCAATATAAACAAAAAAAAACTCCCTGCGCATTGCAGGGGGAGTAAAATCTAGTTTGGATCTAAAATGGTTAACAATTATGTTAAGTATAGCTAACGATCGTATCATATATGCTCCAGTAGGAGATCAAACTATACTAATCAATAAACAACTGTACAATGCTAAACTGGAGGAAAACAATTCCAACTAAATTAAATCAAACAAATGAAAGTTTTAGGTTTAGGTTTAAGGTGTAAGCAATAGTTACTACAATTAGTTGGGAAAAAAGTGCTAAAGTTTGACATCTAATGAAGATTTAGTATTTGATAAAGCATTCATGACAAAGTCAAATGTTACTAGTAAGTTAGGGGACAAATTGAAGCAAAGTAAAAATATCTCAAAATTCTCAAATAATGAATTTCATTTCCTTCTGTTTCTCTTAAATAAAAATAGAAGCCAAAATTAAAATTAAAATAAAAAATCTACATCAACATTCCTACTTGAGGTGATAAACCAAACAAAATCTATTTATTGAAAGGCCATTCCATTGCTTATTGTTAGACTTAATGGATATGTTGGGAATTTTGTACACATGCAGCGGAATAAAAACAACCAATTCCCTCTCATAGATCCGTCAATGTTACTTAATCGAGAAGTAGAGGAGAACTTGACCTTTGATATGTGGCTTTTCAGGTTCTTCTTGTACAATCGGACCTTAGGAATTGACGCTTCTGATCAGTTCCCTCTACTGGTATCCACATGAATAGTGAATCCAACTCAAATGGTGTGCTAGCACTAGGTTCACGAATGTCCATATGCTTGAGGAGTGAAGACTCTCTTCTCTCTGTATATGCGTCCGTACACTTTCTCTCTCTAAGTGTGCGGCCGCTATCGCTCTCTAGGATGGGAAGAGATTCTTTTTCAAAAATTCTATACTAAATAACCCTGGTCTATATCCTTATATAGATAGGGTTTTTGATTTGTTTAATTTCAAATAATTAAATTAAATCTTAATTAAATAGTTTAGATCTAAATCTATCTAATAGATTAAATCTAAACTAATATATATCTAGAATCAAATTTAAATTTCATTTATCACATAAATCAAATTTAAATTATCACATTAGCTTAAATTTAAATCTATCACATAGAATTAAATTTAAAACTAATTTATTTAAATTAATTAAATAATATATATATTTTGAAATATATTTAATATATCAAATATATAATATATCAAACATATATATTTCAAATTTTATAAAATATATTAAATATATATTTATTTATAAAATTCCTCTACCCTAAATTGAATGTTAAATTTATTGAATCCCGACACATTTTAGGTTCAATGAATCTGGATATTCTAGCTTGGGTTAGTCCGTTCGTGTGTGCGACTTTGTAGGCTCATTTGATGTTGGTAATGGGCTAATGACACTATTGTACCCACAAGTCACAAATGACTTCTAGTAAAATATTGTGACTACCCAAATCATATGAGATTGGTGATCCGATGCAATCTATCATACAACCCTATCACATCCCTTTTGTCTTATGATATCTAGGTCAAGTATGAGGCATAAAAATGGGCTTCTTGCAAATGCCACAGTACAACGTGTATGCTCTATTTTCTAGAGCTCACTCAATCACTCTTAGCACTTTCACTATGTGCTTTACAATCCCTTGTGATATCTCCTCACAAGTAAATCTATCTTCCAGATGAAGATTAGATTGTTTACAAAGTGAAACTCTCTTGAATAGAGTGAATATGAAAGTTGAAGTGCAAGTATTGAAGTGAGAGGGTAAAAGTCTTTGAGTAGAAGATTTGGCAGAGTTTCAGTATATACAAAGTTTGATTCATTACCCACAACTTCAAATGATGTTATATTTATAGATTTAGGTCTCAAATGTCCGTTAGAGACAAAATCTATCCGTTGGTGAAGTTATCCAACGGTTACTCTGAAAAACTATCCATTAACCAACCGCATTTAATGCTTCTGAAATACTGAAATTCGAATTTTGGTTGGTCAAAAGATGAATTTCGAAGGAACCGAAGGTTAAAGCTTCCAACGTTGAAATACTGAAGTTCGTCTGTTCATGAAGCGAAATTCAAATTTTAAAACTTAGAGAATGTTTCCATGTTGTGACATACGAATTTTCGAGTGAAAAGATTTTCTGTTAAGTGTGAACAGTGTTTTCAATTTGCTACTGTGCCCTCGAAATTTGAATTTTGGAACCCCAAAATTCGTCTGTCCGCAGTAGACTCAAAAGGCATAATAGTTCATTTCCTTCGAAATTCGAATTTTCAAAGAGTGAAGTTCGTCTGTCCGAGAGACCTCTTTCTTAGACTTACTTCAACATTCAAATTTGTAAACACTGTCATTCGTATGTCATCATGTCATTTCAACAGACTCACAACTTTAGCATCTGAAATTCGAATGTCCATGTTCAAAGTTCGTCTGTCAGTGAGCAATTTTGAAACTCAATATAATCTTGATTTCAGATGAACTTTAACATTATTTCAGATGAATTTCTTCAGTTTTCATAAGTTTCATTTTGTCTGAAATTTGAATGTTCAAAATCTGAAGTTCATCTGTTGCTCACTGCTTCTTTCAGACACTTATGAAAATTTGAATTTTGAACAATCAAAATTCGTCTGTCAGAGATACATCTCTTCAGACTTACTCAGTTTTAGCTCGAAATTCGAATTTCCAAAGCCAAAGTTCGAATTTACCATATGACAGTTCAATGTAAACTTTTTAAACTTCATCTGTTGGTGGGTATTTTTCAAATATTTCATAATTTAACATAAAATCAAGGTTTTAAAACATTTTTCCACCAAATCAAAGTCTTTTACCCATAACAAAAGATCCTACAACAATCCTAGCAATGATTACTCAGATTTTCTTCACTTGAGACACTTTGAGCTCCTTTGATATCTTCAATCCAAGCTCTTCAATGTTGGTTTGGAATCATCAAAACTTTTTGATTCAACATTTACATATGCCATATATATAAACAAGGACCACAGCACTGTGAACATTGCCACCTGCCAGTGCGAAGTAAAAATAAGTTGCTAAAAGTACAACAAACCTCAGACTTCTCTGTTGAGCTTTGATTTCTCTCAAAATTGATACTTGCATAAATCAAATCCATCTTCATCAACCCAATATCCTCTTGAATCCAAAAATCATTTTGGTAAAAAAAAATTACACATGCCTGTAAAAGAAAAAGGGTACATGAGGGAACTCAAAATGTTGAAAGTTCGCAACAAGAATCCTAGATCTGATAACACCTACACTTAATGATGAATATATACAAAAGCAAAGCTTTCATTCATGTTAGGGAAACAAACTATATATGATAAAGTTTCAACATGCACACAACATCAAAGTAGGCTTTACATATTTTCAAAGAACTAAAATTACCTCATACTGTGACAAGAAGAGCACCATAAGCAATTAGCTTCTCCAAGACATGCATAGCAACCTTTCCAGAACCGCTTACAACACATCTACATAATAAAACACATGAAAAATGTATTCCATAATGATGAACATGTGGAAAGAAACAAGAAGAAGAAGAAGTAACATATTTTACATTATATATCTGGTCACTGAAGCATCAAAACGTTTGACTTAGAAAATTATTGAAATATGGACAACATTAGGCTTCCAAGTTTGTAGAAAATTTGACACAAAATATTTCAAGTAGGGAAAAAAGTTCTAAAACCATCATAAGAATATCAAAACAGTGAGAAGTGAGGGTAAAAAGGTAGCGCCCATAAAAAATGAGCAAGAACAATCTTTATGAATAGTATACATTAAAGAGGAATCTCAATCCTTTAAGTTCTTTATTGAGGTAAGCAAGCATAAGCTTTGCAAAAAAAAAAACCTCTAGAAGCAAGATAAAATTTTCAAATATAAGAACAAAGTAAAGAAATGCCAAAAACTATAAGTCACTTGGAGGAGCTACCATGGAGCATAGCTCATACACAACTCATTTTCATATCCCACCACACCTACACAAATCTAAGAACTAAAGTCAAAAACTTACTAGGCCATAGCCAATAGCTTCAGTTCGAAGAATGAAGCCTGACCAAAATATCGTTGGCCCAGTGAAACTTTCCTACAAGGAATGCATAAGAAAAATACATAAAAGTTAAGTCATTTTCCTTTCTGCCATGAATGCAAGTACAAGATGTATTTCAGAAATTGATGTACTTGGGCAAATTACACGTGTTACTGATGGAGACTTAATCCCATACTACCTTTAAAATGGGTGTCTGCCAACTACTTAAAATTTTCTCTTTCAATAATAAAACCTTTTTTTCTTAAAATGGAAACAAAATGGTTAAGTCAACCCAATTTTGGTAAAGTGCATAAGGTTATCTTTATATCTAAGGGATAAGATGAAAGGGAAAGATGTTAAGAAAATGAAAAAACATTATATATATTCACCAAAGAGTTGTTTTTATTTTTCGGACCAAAACCAAAGAGTTGGTTTAGACTCATGAATATTTAAATCATCTGAAAATGACCAGCTAGACGCCGATACTGTGTTAGGAATGCTGGTTTCCCAAGGGGGTGAATTGGGAAATATGCAATTTTTCTGCAATAATACAATATAGTAATGAAAGCAAAAATTTGCAGAAAAATAGAGTATAATGAAAATTGAATATAGGAGATAAGGAAAGAGAAGACTCAGTAATTTATCCTTATTCAGTCCAATCCACTTGACCTACATTCAGTCCTCAAGTTATCCCTTGAGATTTTCCACTATCAGCAAGAATTCAGTGGGGTCCTTGCAATTCCATAGTACAATACTTGTGTTCTATTATAATAATATAGAAAATCTCTCAATCACTCTTACTAGTGATTTCCTTAATCCCTTTGTGAAGCCCCTCAGAAAAAATCTTTCTTCCAAATGAAGAAAAGATTTGTTACAGAAATGAAAACTCTCTTAAATAGAGTAGATATAAAAGTTGAAGAGCAATAACTAAAGTGTATAGGTCAAAAAGTTTTAACACAAAATTTCAGCAAAGTTTTAGCAATATCATACTCAAATTTATTACCCACAACTTCAAATGAAGTTCTATTTATAGATTTGTAGTTTAACTAGTCATTAAACACAAGATCTAGCCATTAGAGATATTAATCAACGGTTACTTTGCAAAAAGAGCCAATCACCAACCGCATTAAATGCATCTGATACCCCAAAATTTGAATTTTAAGATTCAACAAATAAATTTCACAGAGACAAAAGGTTAAGTACTTTAACGTTGATCTTCAAAATTCCTCTGTTACTAAGTGACATTTGAATTTTGAGTTTGCAAAATATACCCTATGTTAGTTTGTGCAAATTTTTATATTGGAAGTGCATCTGAAGGGGAAGGGTAGTTGCTTCAAGTTTTTACATAGTACTTCGAAATTCAAATTTCAGAAACTGAAATTCATCTATCAGAAACATGTTCAATGTGACACAAAAACTCTTCACTATAAAGTTCAAATTTTGAACTGCAAAGTTCATTTGTCAGAGGCATGCTCCAACAAGACATACAACTTCTCACTTCGAAGTTCGCACTTTGAAGCTCAAAGTTTGTCTGTAAGAAGCTGTGACTCTAAACTTACTTAGAACTTCATCAATAGTTGAATTTTAACTAAGATTCATGTGAATTTACTTTTGTTGACTATACTTAGCCCGAAATTTGAATTTCACAACCAAAATTTATCTATAAAAAACTAAACTTCTATAACTTCAAACATCAACAAGCAAAGTGTGAATTTTGCACAAAATAATCATGAGCCAAGTAGCGAAATTTGTCTGTTAGCCAATATTCTACAATTGTAACACATATTAACATCAGATAATTTTAAAATAACTCGTTTAAATACAGTGGTAACATAAATAAGTAAGATTTAAAGCTTTTTACCTAATATACATAGTGAGAAATCCTAAAAACTAATTATTTACTTGATTTTCACTGGATTTCTTAACTTGATGCATTCATGCTCCTTTGATATTCTCCTTTCAAGCTCTAATTGTTTGAAATCATCAAAACTTTCAATTCAACATATTGTGCAAAGAGATACCCCATTTCTCGAGTACCAACACCAATTTCCTTTGATGGAGTATCCTAAAATACATTCATTAATTTTTTTTAAAAAAATAAGGAATAGGCTTTCAATGTATAAACGTTAGAAAAAGAATATCCTTCCAGTTACCTTGCAACACCCAAATAGTGATACAACTCATTCATGAAACTTTGGCAAGAATACATGATCTACCAAATATCAAATTATAACTTATAAATTATACGAGTACCTGAGTATAGAAATTAAATGCAATGAGCTGAAGGTTCACCTCATTATCACTTTTTCTTTTAGGATCAAAATCACTTCCATCAGCTGCCCCTCCTAATCTGCAAGTTGATAAGGCACTCTTTTAAGTCTACAGAGGAGAAAATGATGTATAGTGTGATCCATTATAGAAACACAAGCATGAACTTTTATTCTTAACTCATATTCATACTTAGGACCAGCATTTTTATCAACACAAGGTCTTCAATATGCAATTTCATTGAAAAAAAAAAAAGAAATCAAAAAAAGTATTGCTAGTATAGCTAGTATTTTTGGCAAATGCAAGTCAGCTGTCCCAACCATACTTTCTACTAAGTAAAGTAGAAGGGGATGAGCCATATAAGATTAAGCATACTAGGAATAATTCACATTATAGTAATTGTTAGTTAAATTTTAACTTTGAAAAACTTTAACTACTAGCTCCTTAAAATTAACCACACACAAGCACGACACAATTGAGTGAGTTTTTATAACATATTTAGTATTGAATTATATCTCATAAGGTATGGGAGATCTCCATGTGTTAGAGGTAGGTCTTTTTTGTCCTTCATTTTCTGTTATAGTAAAAATATCTATATTCTTCAATCCTCATGATATCCATGTATTCTATCTATAGTCTTATGTATCGTTTTGTGACTGTTTTCTTTTATTTGTCTACTTATGTGAATTTGTTTATTTTCTCTCTTATATTGTTTGCACAATATGAGTCATGATGCCCTCATGTTATACAAAACCTGAGTTATATGTTACTTACAAAGCTTTAAAAAGTTCATCTATGTTGGAATGTAACAATCAACTAAAAATGACTTGGTACTAAATGGTGATTCATGGCTCAGAATGAGTTATAAATGATGTCAGCGAACATGCCTATCAATGATAAATTCCAAAAGAAGCACTTTGAATTTGGAGTTAGCATAATTTTTATAAATTAGAAGTTTGTTTAATGAGAATTTGAATTGGTTGAGCTTTTCTCCCCATGTATGCCATCATAGGCTCGGTTTGGTTTGGTTTTGGGCAAAAACCAAATCGAACCAAACCGTTCGGTTATCTATATGTGAAAACCTATTCAGTTTGTAATCTAATCAGTTTGGTTCAGTTATTATTTCAGTTTGGGTTGAGTCAGTTCAGCCTATTGAGCATATTTTTTGAATTATGTGATTTTATAAAAATAAGTTTAATTTATAAAATTGATATGGAGAAAATCACAATTTTTTTTAATAAATTTGCTTGTTACATAAAATTTCTAATAACTATAATTGATTACTTTCAAATAATTGATCATAAAATCACAATAAAACCTTGCATTATGTAAAAATGATATTTATAAATTAAAATTTATAAATTTTTAGTAGAAATTCTCTTAGGTTCAATTTGGTCCAGTTATAATTGATAAATATTTTGACAAACCTTAACCAAACCAAACCAATCGGTTTAATATATTAAAAAAACTAAAGTAGATCTATATTATAATCGGTTTTGGTTAGTTCGGTTTGATTCAGTTAAATTGGTTTTAATTGGTTATGAACACCCTTACACCAGGAGGGTGGGAATTGTTATGTATTTTAGCGGAGTATATGGTATCTTAGTGACCTTCTAACTGCATGATCTTAGTAATTAATTGACTTTTTTTCCCCTCTATATAATATATAACTGTGTAAGTTTGCAAGATCAATTATATTGTCTAATTTTTTTTCTCCTTCCATGTTATGTAATATCCCAAAATTTTACTGAATACTAAGTAATGAAAAAAGAATTTGTGAAAACGAACAGACAACATTTGGAGGACAAATGAAAAAATTATATTTTTACCCCTAAAAAAATATAAAAATGCCATCCACATCCCAAAATATATAAAAAATTTCATGAAGAAGAAATAGAAAATCCCTTAGAGAAATTTACACCTAATAACCTGAAAATTTAAAAAATTATAATTTAATCCCGAGTCAAGGAAAACTTTGTAAATATGCAAAATTACTATTAGAATGAAGCCCTTGATGAGAAAAGTCTAATGGAATATGGCACGGAGGGTTAATGTTCAAGAATAAAGAAATAATTAATACCAAGTGTCCAAAAATAATAGTAAACCGATAAAGTAAACTGTGGGCCCTACTGATAGTTAAAAGGTAACTGGGACAAGATATGGGCCATATACAGATACCATTTGGGACAGAATAATTAGGGAAACATGAAAATAAAATTAGAATACTCTTATAGCCCAAAAAGGCTAAGTTATTGTAAAAGGTTTTATTTGGTACTGCTAAAAAGTACTCAGATTAAGATATATCTGGATAAGGTAAAAATTGAGCAATTTTTTGATGCACTTCCCTCTCTCTCATGCATGATTTGCTGCAGCCAAAAGTTGCCAATTATTTAATAATGTTTTAGGAAAAACTTGCTAAGTAAGGTTACAAAAAGTAACTTTAGTTGATTAATTAGTGAACCATGGTTAAGGGTGTAATTAATCACTCAAATCCTTCTCTTTCTTCATCATCTTCACGTGTGAAAACCAGAAGCCAAAGACCAAAAAAAAACGCAAGAAAACGGAGGAAGAAGGAGGGGAAAAAGGAAGAGAAAATCAAAGGAAAATTGAAGCACAAGTTGGTAATATTCCATACTACCACCTTAAGTTTACTATCTATGACTTTCAAAGCATGTTTTATGAATTAGTTTGGCTTCCTCTTCACCTTAGGGTTTCGGCCAAATTGGGGTTTTAGCATAGGGATGAGTTTTGAACCAATAAACTTAGGGAAAAGTTTAGATTAACCACTAGAAGCATGAATCCATGGATGATTTGAAGTGATTTGAAGGAAATCTCTTACAATCACTTGAAGCAAATTTCGGCCAGAATAGGGGGAGTATTTAGAGTTGGAATTTCATGATTTTGACCTCAAAAATGGATTCCCCATGATCCAAAACCTTAAGTGCAATTGTGTTATATAAAGAAAGATCAAAGAAGAGCTAAGTGAAAAAATTGGGTTTTAATTAATAATGTATTATGTAACTCATGAATCCAATGGCTAAATTGGTTCAATGATGATGTGGATAGGTTCAACAAGGTTGTGGAAAGCTTAAAAAGTGGTGGACCAAGTTTGGAGAGCAAGGGAGCATCATAAGGTAATTAAATCTCCGTACTCGTAATATGTTATCATACTTGTTTTCAATGAGTTTCTTGCTTTTCCATGTGTTTAAAATGATGTTTTGTGATGAATTATGTGTATTGGCTTAGTTGATTAAGGGGCATTGTGACCTTGGGACGTCCAATTTCTAAACAAAACTCTGTCCAAATTTTTATGAAATTATGTGATACAAATATGATAATGTGTTTCAAACGTGTTATCTTTATGCTATATGCTTAATATGATAACATGATGTCATGTTTGGATGTTAACTACTGAGATTCTTTGAATCTTATCCTCCCATATATTAATCATAAATAGGTAGTAACAATGGCAAGACCACCAAGGAAGAGAAAGGAAAGGAGAAAGCATTTGATCATTAGCTTGATAATGCTAGCATGGGCTATGAATCTGGAACTTTTATGTAAATTTGTAAAGATAATGTTGGATCTATTTCTTCAAGCTTTTATGTTACTTTAAGTCTTAATGAGTGTATGGCATGATATGAAGGGGAATTATGGTCATGTAAATGCCATCACTTTTGTTTTGCTAAGCTTTAGGATATGAATGGTTATTTTGACCTTTATGGAGAAAACCCACCACTGTTGAGACAGTTGTAATGTGAAGTATAAATGATATATATGGTTTAAAAGTAGACAGGAAGAGATTTTCAATGGTGCAAAGAATACTTAAATTGGATGTGTGTGCAATATTTGGTGGATTTTTATATTTAATTCGAATTAAAATAATTATTTTACAATTTTTGTATAAATTGTGAAATTTCACAGAGTTACAGATCAGTATAGTCATTACTCTAACTTATATTTTTTTCTATGTAGACAAAGTTATAAACTATCTCTAGAGACTTGAATTACATGCCTACGATTTTTATTGATTTAGTTATGATTTTTCAAATTTTGGTTGGAATAAATAAATTCTATTAAATGAATAGTAACCAAAGTTGGAAAAATTTTATTATGATATTTATTATGATTCAATATCCTAATACGATACAAATAGACTTTAGAATGATTAAATACATGGGAAATGGGCCAAAAAAGAGGTGTTACATGTTAGATCTCTAGAGTGCAATCAAGAGTGAAGATTATGTCCTGGCTACAGAATTCACTACAAAAAAATAGACTTTCAGCGACGACTTTGGGCAGCGACAAAAAAAAATCGTCGTTGAAAGTATGCTTTCGGCAACGACAAAAAAAGTCGTCGCTAAAAGTGTGACTTTCGGTGACGACAAAAAAAGTCATCGCCGAAAGTCACACTTTCAGCGACGACAAGAAAAGTCATCACCGAAAGTCACACTTTCAGTGACGACAAAGAAAAGTCGTCGCTGAAAATCACACTTTCGGCGACGACTTTTTTTGTCGTCACCAAAAGTCACACTTTCAGCGACGACAAAAAAGTCATCGCCGAAAGAATACTTTCAGCGACGACTTTTCTTTGTCGTAGCTGAAAGTCATACTTTCAACAGCGACTATGTCGCTGCCAAAACTAATTTTTTGAATTTTTATTATTTTTACTTTAAAAATTAATAAATAACATATTGAAATAATAATTATATTATGTTGATATAATTTTATAATAAAAAATAATATATTCTACATATATTTTGTATTATAAAAAATATCTGATATCTTTGGTTAAAATCAAATTATTTTACTATTTTCTTTTATTTGAATTATTTTTATCAAATTCATTTGAATTATTTTAAACATTTCTAAAGTGTTTTGTTTCTGCTTGAGATTAAAAACTTGAATGGTCAAACTATTGAATCTATTCCATATTTATATTTACTTTTTCTTCATCTTAATTAATGAAATATGTTATTTTTAGTAGGATAAATTTTTTAATTAACAAAGGGATTGATAACACTAATAAAAGAGAATTAGGAGAACAAATTAATATCTAATTATCTAATATGATCAATCCTATATTTGGAGGAATTTTTATTAGGCTAAGTAATTAATTGCTAATATATTTAACATATAAATTAATATTAATGTTATTTATTACTAAAAACAAATGATGAAGCAGTAACGTACCATGACAATAATCAGTAGTTAATATATCTAAAATAATAATCAAACATGCTATGATGGAAACTCTCAGTCCAAACTCCTATGGGTATTGGTCATGTAGATATTTTTACATAGTATAAAAGTCTAACAGAGCATTGTCACAGAGAGAAAAATGCTTATAGATTGTTAATTTACTTTCCTAATTAATAAGTAATGACAATATTTGAAAAACAAGTATTAGCGAATTCTCTTTCTCACTATCTCAACCTTTTTGATCTTTTTTATTTTCCCAATTATAACAGATTGAATTTATTATATTTTCTTTTAAATCATATGATAATCAAAATTACAATATTTGTAATAATGATTTTTTTTCGAAATTCCTATTATATTATATATAATATATAGGGGTGAGAGAATAAACCTGAACCCGATCAATCTAGTCCAATCCGAAGCAGCCCAACTAAAGACAAATCCGATCATTTTAACAAGAAACCAAAACTTAAGCATTGGGTAGAGCCATTTGACCGGGTCAGACCAAGTTTTGAGCAACCTTCTCAGATCACTTGGTCTGACCAGGCCTAAGGGCTTTTTTTTTTAATTTTTTATATTTATATGTAGTTTTATCAAGTATTAAACATATTTTGTTGAGAATACCATAATAATAGAAGTTCAATTTTCTAATTTTCTTTTAAAAAATAAAAAAATAAAAAATGGATATATATAATACTTGGCCAAAACTTCGAGTCAGACCACGAGTTGATATAAAATCTACTCCTACCCAATCTCATCCTATCTTTAATATATATTAAGCATATATAATATAATTTATCAAATAATATAATATATGATATATATTATATGATATGACTAAACGAAAAATAACATAAAATAATATAATATTAATACATATGGATCATAAATATTATATATATAATTATTTTTATTTAAAAATAAAAATCAAATGTAAAAGTTAGCAAGAAAACAATTTTTTTCTTGTCAAAGAAAAACAAATATATTTATAGGAAAATTATTTAAGATTTAAAAATAAAAAATTATAATATAAATATTCATATAAATATAAGCATATCCAAATAAAATATTTTATGAAATTAGTAATTGAAAATAAGACAAATGTGTATTTTTTAATAATATATTGATTTATAAATATATGTGTGTATATTAGTGTGTAGATAAATAATATATATTTAATATTTAATATAAAGACTGTAGGTACATTTCAGCTCAACTGGCAAAAGAGTAAATATAAGGCTTTGGGAGTAAGAGGTCATGAGTTCGAAAGTGAACACATTTGAAAGCATTATATGACGTGGCGGTGACATGGCAGCGACGTGGTGGTGACATGGTTAGGGCCCGGGTTGACGTGGCGGCGACGTGGCAGTGACATGGCGGTGATGTGGTGGTGACATGGTGTGGGCCCGGGATGACGTGGCAGTGACATGGTGGGCCCAGGGTGACGTGGCAATGACATGGCAGTGATGTGGTGGTGCCATGGTGTGGTCCGGGGGTGATGTGGCAGTGGATCCAAGGTGACGTGGCATGCCGATGATGATGTGGCAATGGTGTTTAATAGGCTTTCGGTGGCGACAATGTCGTCGCCAAATGTCAACTTTCAGCGACGACAATTTGGCCCTCGCCAAAGGTTAACTTTCAGCGACGACAATGTCGCCGCCAAAAGTCAACTTTCAGCGACGCCAGTGTGGCCCTCGGCAAAGGTTAACTTTCAGCGACGACAATGTCGTCGCCAAATGTCAACTTTCAGCGGCGACAATTTGGCCCTCGCTAAAGGTTAACTTTCAGCGACGACAATGTCATCGCCAAATGTCAACTTTCAGCGGCGACAATTTGGCCCTCGCCAAAGGTTAACTTTCAGCGACGACAATGTCGTCGCCAAATGTCAACTTTCAGCGATGACAAAAGATATCGTCACCAAAACTTTTAGCGACAAGAGTTATGCCGACAACAAAGTGGTCGCCGCTGAAAGTTTTCGGCGACGACATTTCGACTTTCAGCGATGACTTTTGTCCTCGCTGAAAGTCAAGTTTTTTGTAGTGATTACATGAGGAAATTTCAAAACTTGAAGCTGAGTCTTTAATTTGGAGAAATCAGCTAAAGCCTTAGCCTATCAAAAAGTGAAATATGCATTCCGTTGCGCATGAATGATTTCATTCTGTGCATTTTAAATCTGCACTAATGCGCTTTGATTTCCAGTTATATTAGTAGCGTTTATCGGCTATGCTCTGAGTAGTTCCAAACAAGTAGTGATCTAGACAGGAATCACCATATTTGTACCTGCTGTGTTCAGCACCTCCAGAGGTGATGGTTTTCATTTTCTTTCTTTTGTTTTTTTGTTTTTGGTTGTTTTGCTTGGAATCATGACGAGGCTGATAATTAGATTAGAACAAATTAATTTATTATTCCAAACCTGATTGGACCTTGCACTAAAGTTTAAGCATAGGAATATTTTCATGCCTCTAAGGCCTTCTTTTTTTTAATGGGAGGTGTACATGTAATTTTTGCATTGGGTGTGAATTGGCTTATCAAAGTTAATTTCTTTCAATTCTCAAGTAATTCTTCATTCTAGGTCCTTGGAATTTATTAGAATTCCTAATGGATGATATATTATTTGAAGTTTTTCCTGGCATCATGTCTCAACTTCTTTATACTTTCTTTAGTTCCTTTGCATTGATCGTATTTTTGTTGAAATTAATTCTTCACTATCAAAACATGTTGCCTGATATGTTTGTTCAAATTATGCAGCACCTATTACAGCAAAAATCACCTATTACAAATGGCTCAGAAGCAACCTTAGCTCCGGTACTGATTAGAAAATTGCCTTTGGCCTCATTTGCTGGTGACTTTGGGACGCCAGGAACAGAAGGATATTCCTGGGAGAGTGTACAAGGCCTGAATCCCTCCTTATTTCGGTCCAGACTTAAGCCGACCATAACCATGGGAGCCAACAACTCTTGAACCTTACGTATAATGTTAACTCGACCTCTTGTAATTATTCTTTTACTATTTGATGTTTCTTTGTATCTCTACGTCTCTCATGCTTTTGATTATATGGGAGTTTTGAACATCTATTTTTAGAAGGAATTTCCCCCTTTTAACGAAAAAAAGTTCTCCTAACACATCATAGGTATAATATATTACAACTTTATGTACTTTAATGTGGTTTTAGTGAAATGGGAATAGTTTTACTTGCAGATGTTTCACTACCATCCTTATTGAATCATGTTCTTTTTTCTTACTTGATCCAGGATATTAATGTGCTAACTGTTAGATATATTTAATTAATATTTAGTATTTGAAATTATTTAAATTATATATTTATATTTTTTATTTAATTAAATATATCTTAACTTAGTGTGATTCTTATTTTTAGGAAAATATATCGTCAGTTGAGTGATTTTAGGAAATATTGGGATAATTCAGTCAACATTTGTATTTATCTTTATTCAAACTCAAATTTAAATTTAAATTTAATAACTGATTATGGTTAGGATTATTAAATACACTACGCAAAAAATAACCTTTCTTAGTGCCTAATAGTTGATGGTTATAGGGAAAATGCCAACAAAAATGACGCAAAGACTTTTCTTGGCGGTTCTAGAAATAACTGTCAAGAAAAGTTTTTACAACTTTTTTAAAAAGAAAACACATAAGGCATGGATTAGTATGCAAGTCATTGATCAATACTTATAACCATTGATAAAAAAGATCTAACGGTATTCCTTTCTTTCCATCTCATTCCTTAATACATCTCTTTATACACCCACTCATACATTTCATGTCACACATCAAACTCCATCACTTTCATATTTTTGAATTTTTTTCTCTCTCAACACCTAATCACTTTCCTTCCCTCTCTTTCTTTCTCCACACCCAATATTTTTCTTCTTTGATATGCAAGCTCTCTCCTTTATATGTCTTCTTCCTCTTTCATCAAATTCAAATCGTCATTCTTACTCTTTAAATCAATTTTACCATTCTCTACTTTTCTATTTTCTTCTATTCTCTTCTCCCTCAGCAAGATTTTCAAAGCTTGGTGTAGATCTACAAATCTCAAAGCATGGTCCATATCTCACCTTGACACCAACAGATTACATGCTTCTTCTTTATCGGTGACTTTGTCCACTGCCTTCATCGGCCACTACAATGTTTGTGTTTATCTTCACTGACAGCTTCATTATCTCTCGTCTCATCTTGTCTCTGAAGCAAGAAAATGAATCTTGAAGATGAAAGAAATTTTTAAAGCTTGTAATTTTTTATGACTTAAGGTATAAATATTGATTTTGTGGCAAGATTTTTTCTTCTTCTTTATGATTTTGATTTTTTTGTTGTCATGTGGTTATGTAAAATTTCAATTACATCTATCTATGATTTATGTTGTACATTTATTTTACCTTTGAATGATTATGGATTACTTATTAAGGATAATTGTAGCTGTGATTACTATTTTTAAAAAAAATAAATTACCCTTTGTTAGCAGTTATTTGAAATAACTGCCAAGAAATGGTATATTTTTTAATAAAAAATTTACCCTTTGTTGGCGGTTATTTTAGAGAACCGCCAACAAAAGTTACCCCTTATCTTAACGCTCAAATAGTTGATGGTTTTGAACCATCAATAAAAACTAAAATTGTAGCACCCGAAAAAATGCGACAAAAGGAAAAGAAGATAGAAGTGAGACAAATCATGTTTCCTAATGAGAATCGACTTGTGAGAAGTCGCCACCAAAATTTTGAGGGAAAATCTTGGAAAACTAAATCAAGAAAGGAAAGAATGGTCTGTGTAATTAAAGTTGGGTTCGGGAGTCGATTGTGTAAAGAAAGGTGCTAGACATCCCACGACACGCGTTCCTAAGAACGATTACCTTACATTGATTGTGCAAATTAATATGAATTTAAAAATATTTTGGTTTTCCTTTTATCATTCATATGCGAGAATAAGGGTAGAGAAAAAATGAAATTAAGAAAATTTGGGAAATTTGAAAAATTTATTTATTTACAAAGACGAATTTGACTCAGGATCAGAGCCTGTGACCTATGTACCCTGCGATAAGGATCAAAGTCCATGTAGTTCAGGTTAGAAATGCGTGTCACCAGGTTGGTGTTTTTTAAATGCAATTTGTACAATTTTGTAATAAAAGAAAGTTGATTAAAAATAATTTACCTTTTTGCAAATAAAACAATTTTCTGAAATTGAGTTGATGTGTTTTAATTTGCAAAAGATAATTTAATTCCACTTACTTGTTGTTATTTTTTTTGTTTGAAAATTCTTTTATTTAATTTTTTGACTTTTGAGATATATATTTTGGTACTTTTGAGAATTTTTCCTCTTTTTGTTTAAAAAAAAAAAGAAAATCAATTTACCTGTTGCAAACTCACAGCATACCTGATAGACTAATTCTTTAAGTACCTATGAAAGCTCTAAAAACCTCCATATTATAAAGGTTTTATTATATTTTAAGGCAATAGTTTAGAAAATGTTATATACTAATTTTATTATATATTTTAAAGTATAATTTGAAAAACTTGTTATATTATTATTATTTATTTATTTATAAAATGTAATTATTTTTTTAAAGAAAGTTATTTAACTGATATATCTATGTGGATTCACAATCTCACGCGATAACTCAATAAACTTAGCTATTATATGGGTTCCAAAAACTCACATAGTATAATTATTATTACGCCAATTGTTATTTTTTAAAATAATATTATTACATACTTCCTCTTATGACAAGTATTTACAAATTATTTTTTCTTGGTATGAGGCATTTGAAAACATCATATTATCATTCTTATATTTTGTCTTGAAACTATTTTACAAATAATTATTTAGACCATATTTCATAGCAAAGATATTTGCAAGGAATTTCCACGTAGATTAAAACAGATTTTTAGAAATACACTTCCCTTGAAGATAAGGATCGTGAAACATCGGACAAGGACAAACCATCTAGTTGATGTTGAAAATATTGTAATGGGTTGATTGCTTCCAATGTCATCATTTAATCATTTAATACTCTTTTTTCTCTCAGGCTCTTTTTTCTTTTTTAGGGAACCAGAAAATATTAAGTCAAATATACATATGCACATAAATCAAAAAGTGATGAGAGCATTAGAAAGGGTCATTGTGTCAGACTCTAAGAGTATGTTTGGTTCACCTTTTGCAAAACGTAACCATGGTTTTCAACCATGGTTTTGTAAAAGATGTGTTTGGCCAAACACATATGAAACACAAACTGACTTTTTGAAAAATGAAAAGTGGGTTAAACTGTGGTTTTGGAAAAGGAGGAGAAAAGTTACTTTTCCGTTAACAAAACGTGGGTTTTGGAAAAGAAGAAACAAATTTACTTTATATTATACATCTAAAAATACTTTTAATCCCTATCATCCAAACAGATTTTTTGTCAAAACTTACTTTTACAAAAAGAATATCCAAACATAATAACTTCCAATAAACTTACTTTATCTAAACTTCATTTTTACAAATTTCATTTATCTTAATTTACTTTTACAAAACGGAAAACCAAACGGACCCTAAGTACTCTTATCTTGACCCTGTGTGGGCTCATGGCAGTGACACAAACTTCTTTATTTCTCTAAGGAAGTCCTCACAATAATAATAGGACCAAGACTTCCAAATGGCAGTGCAAATGCAGGGCACACAGGAGAATCATGATAGTAAAAGCAACGCCCGAAATACCCAAAAAACACAAAAAAATAAAAAAACAAAAAAAACAAAAAACAAAAAAAGAAAACAAGGAAAAGGAAGCATTCACAGGGATAAGAGATAAAACCTGATATGAAATCCATACACAAAGCACAGTCCAGAAGTACAAACTCTTGCCATAAAATCCAACTCGAACCTTATAATCAGTAGGAGATTTACCTAGGTCTATCATGACTTGCAGCTATACAAGAGTGAAGTCCAAACTCAATCAAAAAGTGACAAGAACATTGAAAGGTGTCATGGTAACAAGATCAAGATACAGAACCACAAAGCACATTTTGCATCTATCTTAATAGGATAGAGCTCATCCACACAACAAGTCAATCGCATCTTAATGTTACTTTCATACACAACACAGAGCACCCAGACCCCTAAAGAAACTCTACTATAAGACGAAATCATGCGAAGAAGATTACTTAACTAACCCCAAAGTGAAAGATAGAGAAAGATGGCGCTGAAGCCTTACTAAAATCATGAACTCAGACACCCTTTCTCTACAAGAAAGGAGGTAACTCAGAAACAAAACTCACATAAACCACTTTTAATACCCATAAAAGAGAAAGGAGACATCATTTTCAAAAAATCAAAACTAGTTGAAGAAGACTCAACTAATCCCAAAAGGAGGGTCAAATCCATTCACAACACGCATGATGAGCCAACAATACAAACTATAACCTAATAACAAGTTTTAGTCCCTGGGCAGTAAAACAGAGTGCACAATCAATGGAACCCCAAATTCTTCTCTGTTCTTCTAGGTTTTTTCTGTCTCTCCCCAAAATTTTCTCCACCGCCAATGCAATTGCCCTCTTAGTCCTTTTATAAAGCTCCTGCGAGTGAAGGAGAAGAAATCTTGAGCGCGTGGTTGCCCCCTTTCATGTCCTGCTTCTGTGCGCCGGTCACTTTGCTCCCCTGTTTTGGTTGCTTGCAATCACCAGCCGCCGTCGTCTCCCTCTGCTCTGCTATAGCAGGTATGGAGTAATGGGCATGACCTCGTTTTGTCACATCATGGCTTTGGTTCTCTGGCTTCTTTCACTCGCTCGTGACTCCCTCTGTTTCTCGCTTTCTCTGGTGCCAGACTCCTTCTGATCTTCTCCTTTTTCAGTCTCGTGTACTCAAACTCACTCTGATCTTCTCTGCAATCTGCCTCTGTGCTCAGACCTCGCGGCTCCCTCTGTTCTCTTTTTTTCCTTCGTGGTCGCGTACTTACACTCCCTCTAATCCTCTCCCTGCTTCTTGTGCCTTAGGACTCAGGTCACTTGGGCTGAAATGTTGTGTTTTAGCCCGTTTTTCTTTTCTTTCTTTTTTTAATAACTTTTTTATTTCATAATTTAATTACTTTTTAATCAATTTTTTATTTTTTTTTATTCTATTTGTTTTCCATTTTTTGTTGTTTTTCCTTCTTCTTCTTTTTCAAGATCCCATTAAAGGATCAATTTAAAAAAACTTTAATTGAATTAGTTTTTAAATTTTTAATTTATATTATTTTTTATTATTTTATTTTATTTGTTTTCCATTTATTTTATAAAATCCGAATTCCCATTGATAATAAAAGAAAATTTTGCATCAATTTTTAATTACATTTTTTTATTTTTTTTATGTATAAAGACAGGACAAAATAGGGTGTTCACAAAAATAACCGCAGAAAAATCTCATTTTTGATGTAGTGATAGAGGCAGATTGAATTGCCAAATCCCCAACTAACTAAGACTAATTCTTAGACTCTATTATTGAGTTTCATAATTCATTGGAAGAACTGTGTACCTAAACTTTTCTTCTAACTCTCTTCTATGCAGGTCTAATATTTAGATTGAGATTATCAAGGAGAGTACCTATAAGGATATCTGCATTAGATTATCAGGTATGACCACATGTATTTATATAGTCTTCTGATGGTATTATAAATTGTGGGAAAATTCATATATAAAATTTACATAAAAATTTGAATGTCTCACATGTGGTATCAAAGACTATCTTTGATTATCTCTACCTGCATCTCGATATGATTTGCTCTAAAATTTGTTTAAAGAATATGCGTTTGCATGGTGCCAACTTTGATCCGTTAATGTCGAAATGCTTTTTGCCAATTAGTTTGTGAAATCACTATTTGGACATTACTTAATCTTGTGTACCTAATTGCATCTATAATTGTGTGATTGTAGTCAAACCCAAATTGCCATAGTTCTTAAATTTTGAAATTTTCAACTAACTATTTTGACTTGTCAGATCGATTAGAGAGTATGAATTATGTTTCTAGCATTATTATACTGATTTTCATGTAACGGGAAACATGCTCCTCTATCTGTATGAACAAAGAAATAGAGATCACCATGACTGAAGTTTTTGAGCTTTCCATCTCGTCATTTTGTGAACTATTTAAATTGGTGAAATTAATATGTACATGTGATTCACCCTTGTTCTCTAAGCGTTTTTCTGCCAGTCTTGTCGAAAACATGCAAAGCTCAAAATGGCCGAAAATTGTCAAGTCTACTACTAAGTTCTATTGTGAGTCAAGCAGGTTGTCTGGTCAAGTCATATGATCTAACGAGTGAGGAAGATGACTGGAGTGATATGATATCTTGAAATTTTTAGATAGTATAAAATATAATGAAATATGAAAAAAAAACTAATATACATGAATAGATGTGAAAAATGGCAAAAAGGTCAAATTTTGAATTAAGGAAATAAAATATTAAAATTACATTTTAGCCTCAATAGATTGAACTTATTGCATTCAATCCCTAGGACAAATTACAAAAAGTACTCAAAAGTTCTAAAAATTATAAGTTACCCCAAGTTAAGGGTAATTTTGAAATTATGTAAATTTTATATCAAAACAAGACTTGTGATGAGCAGAACCCAATATTATAATCCATTGAGATTAATGAAATTTATGTGAAGAAAAATTTCATGCCGAGCGTCAAAAAGTGCATAGTGCTCAGAAAAATGGCATTATAGGCCCTACAAAAAGCAGATAAAATAAGAAAATTGTATGTGTGCTTCAAATTTGGACCAATTGGGATAGAATATTATAATAATTTCATATAAAAAAAAACGGTGTTCCAATAATAGTAAAATATACCATTAAAATAGTTTTATTTGTTCAGACCGGTCCATAATAAATCTAGATAAATAAAACTACAATATTTTTTAACCAAATACCCTCCGTTTCGGGATAGCAATTGCACATGGAGAAATTACGTTATTCAACATTTTATGTCATTTTCTTGAAGAAAATCAAGAAGTTTCAAGAAATAAAGGTAACAAAATGTGATTGGTTTCATTTTTCTACATATACTACCTCCTTGGCCGACCTTTACACATGAAAAGGAGAGGAAGAGACGTCTAAAAATAGCCAAGAAGGAAGGAGAAAAGGTGAAAGAGAATAGGAGAAAAAGGAAGAAGAAAATTCAATAAGAAAATCCTCTCTTAATCTCTTGTGGTTTCCTTCAAGTTTTGAGTAGTTTAGAATTGGTTTTCTTGAATTCTCTCCTTCTTGCCTTGCTGTATAATTTTGGCCAAAGCATGATAATGGGAGGGGAGGTGAATTTATGCCATAAAGTAAAGAGAAAGTATGAGATTTAGTGAAAGGAACTAGTTTTGGAAGGTTTTGAAGCAAGTTAATGAAAAATCAATTTTTCCCCCTTTGTGCCTTGTTTTGGCCAATCTATATGAGTGGGAAAGAGTTGGATTTTCAATAATTTGATATAAAAAATAAATTCCTTATATTCAAATTAGCTAAGAATAGGTGTTGGATTCAAGAGAAAGCTTAAGATAAATTAAGTGAATTTTTAGAGTTTATTAGGCACTTTGTGAGATAACTCCTTGAATTAGTGGATTAAATGAATGTCTAGTTATAGGACTTGTGGGAGTTTAAAAAAGCTAGTGGAAGCTTTGGTTCAAAGAAGAAAAGCAAGGGATTACATAAGAGGTAGCTTGGTTCATTTACTTGCTTTATGTTTTTCTATAATGTTTCTTTGATACAAATTATATGCTATATTGTTCTTGTGTTGATTTGTGATTGGTTTTGGTTGTAAAATAAAGGGGTTTGTTCCCCAAGATATCCATTTTCTAAGGAAAAAATCGGCCAAAATTTTTATTAGACAATATGATTCTTTGATGATTTTATGTAATTATATGTAATTTTTGTGAAATTTGAATGACATAATTGCAGAGAATGAATTAGCTACTGAGATTGTCATAATCTCACTCCTGAAGGACTAACATTATAGGTTCAAGTGATGGCAAAACTTTCAAGAAAACAAGAGGTAATAAGAAGGCAAATGATGATGAAAGCTTTAGTTACAATTAATTGTGACCTATTTCCTTGCTATTTTATATAAATTATTGTGTGAATTTATGAAGTTATATATGCTTCACTGCCATCATACTCTTTTAAGTTCCATGTAATGTTAAGAACTTAGTTTGAACAAGTTTGGGCTACGTAAACATGCTATGTATTTAGTTTTGGAAGTTGGTATGCAAATCTATCCAATGTGTGCACTGAATGTTCATGTGATTACTGTTCATTCAAAACTTAATTTTCCATATGAGTGTTATATATGCTTGAAAATTAGATAAAGAGAACTTTTCAAAGAGTTAAAGATCACTTAATTTGGATATGTACGCTAGAAGTTATAAACTTTTTTAAATTAGTCAAAAAACCTGGAAAAATAATTTTGACCAAATAAACAGTAAAAATTGAACAAATTTACTATACAAACTAGCCTAGTAAAGTTCAAGTTTCATATTTCTTGTTCAAAAAAAAGTTCAAGTTTCATATTTCTCTCATATAAGAAATATTTTTAACTATTTTTAGAAACTTGAATCATTCTCATACAATTTTTCTAAAATTAGTTATAATTTTTCAAAATTCAATCAGATAAAATTGGATTACCAAATAAATAATATTTTAAAATTTTAAATTTTTCTCATTTGATTTTTAAATGAGTCAAGTTTGTAAATTAGTTTATTTTAGCATCATATATATATATATATACTATTATATATGAGAAATAATGTGATAGTAAGGTATGACAAACGAATGTTGTGTTTCAGCTTCAAGCTCAAGTGGCACATCATCTCGCATCCTGGATGGCTTCTCCCCTCACACCTAGACGACATCATCGTGTGTAGCCATAGTGAAACGTAGCGTCTCACTTGTAAAGACGAGCTGGGCTGCGATGTTTTGGGCCGCCATTGCTTCTGGGCTTTCTTATATCATTTTTATGACCTTTTGGGCTTGGTTTATTTAGATTTTTGCAGTAATAAAAAAATTCAGAAGTTGGTCTTACAAAATGGGCCTTTTTGTCCATTTTTTCTTTCTTTTATGGGCCTTCGTAATTTGAACCAGCAGTGTTAAAAAATGTTTTTATGGACTGGACTTTCCAAACTGGGCTGAGAGATTTTTTTCTGGATAATTAGATTTTGGGCTGATTTTGTTTAAATTTCAGGAAATAATTCTTTTTAGCTCATATTTTTTGTTAAATTTTATTTGAGCAATATCTTGTGATATTTAAATGTTCAGAATTTAATATTAGGGTCCAATAGGTTGTTTTTTATCTGTTTTGAACCATATTTGTATGTTAGACCATATATCTTGGTTGCTTATTTATTCTTGTACTAATTTAATTGTTTAAAATCTGGAAATTAATTTTGGTTATTAAAATATTTTGCAAAATTTATTTTTTTGTAATTCAATTGTCTAAAATTTGGATAATTTTATTTAGGTAATTATAAAACTATTTTGAATTTGCAAAATAATCAAATTATTTATTACAGAATTAATTATAAACAATTGTCAAGCATATTAAATAAATAAAATAATGAGAGGGTTTTTTTTAATTATTTAATCACATGTTTGGTTAGTTGATTAAATTTATTATTTAAATTCTCATTATGTTTTTCATATGGATTAAAAATCTCAATTGTAGTTAAATGTGTACTTATAATTTATCTTAGCCCATATGTAAATAATTATAATTGCAATTTAATCAAGATGAAATAGAATGACCTTATATGCCCATAGGTAGTAGGGAACATAAATGTATTCTAGTTTTATCAATTTAATTAGATAAAATCTTGTACATTTTTATTTAATCATATAGAGAGAATTTTTAATTAATTCGTCATTATACATAATTTAACAAGAGGTCAGTTAAAAATGATACAGAGGTAAAAATTAGAAAGCAAACCATTTCAGAAGTGTCAAAGTTCAAATATTTGGGATTGATTTTACGAAGTGATAATGAAATTGATGAGAATGTTATGCATAGGATACAAGTTGGGCGGTTAAAATGGAGAAAAGTTTCAAAGGTTATTTGTGACCATAAGATACCTACAAAGTGTAGAGAAAAATTTTATCAAAATGCTATAAGGCCAGCCATACTAGATTGTAGTAAACATTTGGTTTTGAAAGGGCACCAAGAGTATAACATGAGAGTAGCAGAGAAGAGAATGTTGAGATGGATATGTAATCATACAAAAATGGATAACATAAGAAATGATTGTATACGGGGGAAAATCGGAGTAGCACCTATGGAAAAGAAAATAGTGGAAAATCGTTTAAAGTGGTTTGGGTATGTACAAAGAAGAGAACAAGAGAAACCAGTGAGAAGAGTTGATAAAATAATTTGGAGGCCTAGATATAGAGGAAGCTCAAGAAGGATACTAAAAGAAGTTATAAGGCGTGACCTTTTAATGAATAATTTATTTGAAAATATGGTATTTGATAGAACTCATTGGTGTCATATGATCTATATAATTGACCTCATTTGGTGGGATAAGACTAATATTATTGTTGTTGTAATCATATATATAATTTAATTGATGATTAATTAAATTATTTTCATCGTGTGATACCTCATAATATAATGTTCTTGAGGATTTAAATTTAAGCATGAAGGATCAAAGAAGACTAGGATATTTGTGGATACTATGGGAAACAATACAAGTATAACTGGATATTTAAGAAATTATGATCCCTTATAGTTTTTGTATTGAAGACATTTTGACTATCCAAAGGAACATCAAATTTTCAGAAGCTGTTGGTAGTCACAGATTAAGACAAAATTATGCTCCTCAGTTCACATTTATGTATATATTAGAAAGAATATGATGAATTGCTATTCAGCTACTCTCTACTTATCTTTGTATTCTTGCAACTCCATGCACGATGTCAGGCAAAGCATTTTAGTGCAACGTTTTAGATATTTCTATTTCTACAAATCCGCCGAGAAATGTTTTACATGATTTCTTTTGGCATCCCTATGAAATATGGCCTATCTCTGTATGTTTGAGTTCTGCTTCAGTTATGAACTTATTTGCTTTATTGTTTATATTTATTTTTCCAATGTCATCAAAATTTAATGTTCACCTGCAAAAACCAGACAGAATCTACTTTAAGATACAAATAATAATTAGTGAATGAGGTGTATGCCTTTGTGCATGTATTAGCAATTAATTTTTCTTTGAATTTTGATGTATCGTAATATATCATACTTGCCTCTTATGTATAGGAACTTTTGCATGCTTCTGTTGCTTGTATCCATAAACTTATTGTAGACTGAATTTTGGCCGGATATCTTGACGATGCTACATCTAACGAGGTGATTTTTTTTTTTATTGTTCAACTGTACTGCATATGTTGGTTAGCTTATTGTTATACCTCTGATGATTAATTTACTTCTTGCATGATCCTATTGCCTCAAGTGTGCAAGGACAAATATGCTGGTTTCTTGCCTTTTATTTTCATACTTTTAGTTAGGCTTTAGTTAGTTAGTTCAATTAGCTTATGGTTATTGCTTACATTGAGTGGATTCATATTTTAATTATTTGTATTTTAGTATGATGCTTGCTATGATGGAGGGATGAATAATATTTACAATCCCTGGAATTTTTTATACGGCTCGATCTTTACTTTTATTTCTCTGAATTTCAATAGAACATAGTCGGCTGCTTCGAGCATAGTATCGTGCCATATTCTTTGAATTTCTATATATAAATTTGTCACTGGAATGAGGAAATATTTTTCAGGTGCTCAAGTTAAAGAGCAAAAGGAGGATGAAATAGTAAAGGGTTATATATATATGACTGGCATTTGCGGCAAATGATATATTTATTCTTGAAGGAGGAGACCAGAACAAGAAAATGGAGGAAGTATTTCTTCTTCAAGGAAGAGTGGAAAAAATTATAGGATAACTTCTATAGTAGATGGTTCAAAATGGTAGACATAGAAGCAAAGCCCGCTCAACATTTCAAAAACGTTACATAATTTATTTCCAACAACATTAATGAATTTCTTTTATTCTTTTAAAAAAGAAAGTGCCAGTTCATGCACTTAATTACCACCCATTACAAAAACAGCACACACTATATATGATTTAATCAATGCGTATGAAAAACAAGCCACGCAGAAGACACTCACTCTCCCTACACAATAGATTTTTCACACGGGGAGCAGGCTTCAACTCTAGTTTATTTTCAATTTAATTACTTATTTGTTGTTGGCCAAAAAAAATTAATTACTTATTTGTCATGAAAAAAATTTAATTTGACATGTGCATTAATTATCGTGTTTGCAATTGGTATATGTTCCTTTTATTCTTGGTTCTTCCTCAATTATTAGTTTGTTACCTTATTTATACAGTTCAAATGACAACTTTACAAGTAAAGTGGATGTAGTGAAATACAAAACTTTTAGACTTATATAAAGTAATTGACCTAAGAAAAAAAAAACGACTTATATAAAGTAGATTCCAATTTTTATTCATTTCTCCTTTTTATCGTGTAAATGTTGCAAATAATTTTGAATTTTTTTATATGTCAATGTTACTAAACATTAATTTAATCGCACCCCCACCACCATCTGCTTGTGTGAAGCACGAAATGCGAATTTATTAATCGCAGATTATATATGTTCTATTAAATATTCAATTTCTAACATTTGAATTTAATCAAAATCCTTATTTATAAATTATTCTTATCATAAATTCAAATGTTTTAAATTTGATTTATTGAAAAATAATTACAAAACATGTGTCCTTGTGAGGTTCCTCCTCCACTAGCACTTTTCTCAAATAGTTGATGATTGATATATACTTCTTTTTTTCTTAACAAATGTCACTAATTCTTTTAATTATAGATGGTGTTTCTATTATTAAATATTCAATTTCTATTTACCAAAAAACTCAATTTCTAAGATTTCATATGCCTTTTTTTTTTTTGAAGGATTTCAGCATCAAAAAATTTATGAAAATTCATTATATGCTAAAACTTGTCTATGAAAACTTTCCACACGTCAACAATTAATTATTTCATTTATAACATTATCTATCATTTGAATTTTTACGCTGACTTGATGGTCAAAAAAGCTCTTACGTTGAATTGGGCCAACTTTTTCTTATATGCACTTATATATGCTGGATCAATTGGCTCTGAACCGTATATACGAATGGGTGGACCTACATGGGTTGCTCAAAATGAGCATCAAATGCTCAATGACAATTTTGAATTTTTTAAATGATACTATCTTTTTTTAAAAAATTATAATAGCTATAAAATTATCTTTATTTTAAATTCTACATTTAATAAAATAAAAATATATTAAAAACATAAAAATTAAATTAAATTAAATCTGTGTGCAGGGTAGAAGAAGCAGAACCCCTAATGATTTGGAAGATGATGGGACTGAAGGAGTCAAGAGAATGAGAGGACTTGAGGACTTGGGCATTGGTGTGGGGTCAAAAGGGAAGGTCCAGGGTGCAGATAACGACTGATACAGTTCAGCAGGAAACTGCTTCCCTAATTGGGTTCCAGATGTGGACTAAGTATGAAATGATCTATTGAATATGTCAATGCCTACTTATCCTGAGGTTTATTAGTACAAATTGCTTCTCTGCTATTCTCATTTATCTTCCTCCATAAAATTTGTACTTGCATTTAGATGCAGTGTGATGTAGTTCATTTATTTTTCTTCTCTGTTATGGCTTCAGTTTACTTATGCTACTTCTGTGCCTTTTTAATCTATGTTTTCAGAAGTTTTGGGGTGGCTAAGCTCTTTGTACTGACGATTTTCCTTCTGCCAGGTTTATCGCCCATAATTGTTTCTAGTTCGTCTAAAAAGCCTCAGGATGGTGCATTAAGAGAACAGACTTTTCAAGGTAGTAAATCAGAAGTCCTGTAATTTAACTAATGAGGGCCACAATGATTTTGGTCGTATAACTCTAGCTACTGATCATAATAATATTAGCAATAGTGAAGAGAAAGGTAGTTCAAAGTGGCAGTCAAAAGGAAAGGAGTTCCAGACATACAAATAAAAATAGAAAACAGGTCTCAAGAAATTATGTGGACATGGGATTCAGAAGCATTACACATTAACTACTAATCCTAATCAAACTTGGGAATCAGAAGCAAATTAAATTTCTACTAATACTAATCAAAATTGGGATTCAGAATTTGACATCATCTTTAACCACCTGCACCCATCAAGCCAAAGCATGTGGATAAGAAAGAGATCAGCAAGAACCACATTTCAAGGGCAATGCAAGAAAGTAATGATCGGGAGAAGGGAGACAGAACGCTTAAATACAAGAAGAATATCATCAACAGAATTAGACTAAAAAGACAAATAACCTTGGCCTTAGCTAGAGTAGTATAACCTAAGAAACAATTGAAATTTTGGCAGGATCTTGCAATGAACCTACAAATTGAAAATACAAGGGTAGCTTTAAGGAATTGGCTACCATCCACAAGTTACCATCAAAAGAATGTCACCAAATTTAATTTCAATAAGTAAATTATATACACATATTTTTATTAAGGCAAGTTTAATAGAAGCGACATACCTTCTTTCTCCTTCTTCCTTGCTTAAGACATCAATAGGTGTCATCATTGTCATTTGGATCTCTCTGTATGACGTTCATTGTTGTAGTAACAGAAGCAACGATATGCTTTAGCACAAAACTAAGAAAGCTCTAATTTTTAAATAAAACTTGATTCTCAATTGGTGTCTTTCACAATGGGAAGACCTCTCCTTTTATACTAGTCTTGGAGGCTCCATAACTGACAGGAAAATTAAAGAAAAATAGGAGGTTATGCAAGTTACATGCACATAATTAAGAGAGTTACAACCATTCAATATTGTGGGGTTATAGAAAAAAATGCCCATGAGCTTTCAATGGGGAATAGGTTACTTTTCCATTTCATCCTCCCGGGGTTGGACAAGACTCACCCTCGAGTCAAGCTCAGCATCATCATCAAAATACGGAGATAGATCAAAAATATTGAAAGTAGCCGAAACACCGTAGGCACCAGGTAATTTCACTTTGTAAGCATTGTTGTTGATCTTTTGCACAATCTTGAATGGACCGTCAATTCTAGGAGACATCTTGGCATTTGGTTGTTTGGGAAAACATTCTTTCCTCAGATGTATCCACACCAAATCTCCCACATTAAAAGTCTGCTACTTCTTATGCTTGTCTCGCTGAGTCTTGTATCTCAAGTTTTGCTTTTGGATTCATTCACGAACTTGCTCATGCAGTTTCTTGATTTCTTTGGCCCTTTGATCTGCTTCAGTACTGTAAAATTGCTTGTCAAATGATGGGTTCAAGTCTAATAGGTTGAGTGGACAAGCACCATTTACCACTTCAAATGGACACTTTCCCGTAGCTTGATTGATAGAATTATTATAGGCAAATTCAACTTGAGAAAGTATAAGATCCCACAGCTTCAAATTCTTCCCAACAAAACTTAGGAGAAGATTTCCCAATATCCTGTTATCTGCTTCAGTTTAACTGTCTGTCCGAGGATGGCTACCACTGCTGAATTGAAGCTTGGTTCCCAACTTTTTCCACAAAGTCCTCCAAAAGTGGCTTAAAAAGTACGAATCATTGAATTTCTCTTCTACTCTTTAGTCTATCGCATTCATTGGGATAGAACATACATCTTCACATGCCAATCCTCCAAGGATGCATATTTCACAACCGATATCTACTCCTTGGTTTCCAAGCTAGCTCTTATAGCGTTAACACCCAATACGACTCTGCTCCTCTACTGTTCAGCCTCCTTTTCTAGCTTGAACACTATCAATTGCAACTTTTGTTCAGAGATGCAATCTGTAGCACCTAATATTATTTCTAATTGGTCCACCATTCTTTAACCACCGCGTGATTCAACTCACCTTCGAAAGTTGGTGGATAAAGCTTTCGAAAGTCCTTTAGTTGAAAGAAGATACCTCTTATTCCAACCCTTGAGCCTTCTCTGGCACAATCACATCCGCATCTTTGTTTGTTATTCAAATTCATGTACTCTCTATATTCCTCGTTCATTTTACCTTGTACTTGCCAACTTAACTACTCTAGTATCCACATTTACATACATGTCGGCTTCCTCATTCACATCACCATACCTTTACTCGTTCAACTGCTCTTACATTCTATTTAATATTTCTCCTTGATTACTAACTCGGTCTTTCAATCTAGCTATTATCTCGTGCTTCTCTCTCTGGAGATCACTATTACTTTATTTACTTCCTACAATACATCTTTCTCTCATACACAAATAGCAACTTCTTTCAGTTATATGACTCTGGACTAGTATTACATTGGGAATATACAAGTTTATGTAATTCATATTGTGCCATGTATTATCACAAGCAGAAACAATGGTCTAAGTTATTGCTCTGATACCAAAATATAACAGCCTACCGAAACTGACCTCTAATCTTGAACAAATACATCGAAAACTAGCCAACTAAATCCAACATCACAACTTTAAACTCTCAAAACCTCTAAGCAACGGAAAAACACTTAAAACTGGGCTGGGACCGTAACCTCTTCGAAGCTCTCAGGTTTAGTTTCTGGAAATAGATGGGACTGGAGCTGAAGCCTACCCCTAGCACTGGGGTGCCCCCTGCTGATACCATATCAGCAAAGTTCTAAGGCAAACTTCCGCCACACATAACTTCTTGCTTCAATCTCTGATCGATCTGATTCTAACTCCTACAGGTCAATCTAGTCCTAATCTATCCATAGATACTAGTTTCACTCCAATCCATCTCTATATGGAGATTGTGGATGACCAACACCGTTTTGACAACTTTTTGGTCAAAAGTCACAACTTAACACCTCTATTTGCCACTTTAGCACTCGAGGACTATTCCCACAGGTCCTATTTGACTCAACCAACTTGTCCAATAAGGTTTCACCTCGGTTAAACCTTTCCTCTGAGAATTGACCCCCTTGAACTCCAAAATCACGAAATGGGCTATATGCTCAAAACACACCCACACGGCCTAAAACCACCTTTGGGCTCCCATATATGGCTATTCCAAACACACAAACACCGAGGTCCACTTCATTATCACACATACATACATACGCTATGCCTATCACATATCAACTATCACCATCCATACTATCACATCATCTATATTATCCAATCCCCATCATCACAATCAGTCTATCATTACATAGCATACAGATAATACTCCCAAGACTCTCACTCAAGCATCAAGGCACAACTACCTATTTGGCACAATATTACATAAACTAAATCACAACTACCAACTACATTTGAGATTCCCAAGGATGGAGAGACCTGTAGGTTCGTGGTCTTCCCCGAACTAGCACCAGAGTATTCACCTGAAAGGCCAGTCATGGAGGGTGTGTAACATAATGTCTTAGTAACCAGGACAACCACAAAAAACATATATATATATAATAATCTACACAATAATGCATGTGGTGCCATGAATGCCTAATGAAATGGAATGCATGTCTCCCTTACACACAGCTAGAACCACAAGCTATTGTCATAGCAGGACATTTCGTATAGGTGATTCCCTTCCAATAGTCGGTGAAGACTGATTCCGTGATATCATCAAGCTCACCTCACAATAGTGCACCCGACTAAAGGCAACACTAATACTTGGATCGTGGCTGTCCTTTCCCTGGACCATCTCGAATTGGTGGTGATTTAGGGAAGGTACAGTCCACTGCTACCTAGTTCTCTTGACCATAGGAGAAGATTTAGTGACAGGAATCCTATCCTTATCCTCTTTTATCATATATCATCATCACCATATATCTCACAATGCCATATGGTGATGCTCGTATCATATCATCATATAATCATCATCATCATCATGATTTCAATGCCATGCTATGCATCATCTAACGTCACATCATCCTCATCATATATGAATCATCATCATGATCATATTCATCACCCTCTATATGTCTAGCCGTGTGCATACCATGATATATAGAAAATCATACACAAACACATATCAATATCGTGATACGAATGGAAACATGCATACACACACACATATATATCATAACATACAATACAAATAATACAAATACCCAGTTATCTCAATTTGTCATTATCATGCGTACACGAATTCCACAAGTTTTCCTGGGTTGTTGAACACGACCGGCACTCCTCTAGTTAACCAAATAACCTCTACAACACTATAATACCTTAATTAACATAATATACCGCTTGACCAAAAGTCACAATTCTACTATATAGACCTAAGCCAAGGTTCTAACACCACTTTCATTCATCATTGAGCTCCTAAAACCCATTCAAACTCTAACCAATCAGATACACTTTGGATTCCATGCTCCTACACACAGTTCAAGGTTAGGGTTTAAGCAAAATCACACATACTCCCTCTAAAACTCATACCCAAGTATCATAAACACCAAATCAGACATCATTAATCCCATTTCATCCATTTTAATCGGTGGATTTCTGCTAAAACCGAAAATCCCAAAATATATCCCAAAAATCTAACTCAAAACCGAAGAAAAATGGAGAAAGAGAAGTAGAGATCACTTACCAACCAAGATCCAAGCTCCCTGGGGTCAAAAATCACTCCCAAGAGCCGAGAATCATGAACCCTAGCTCTGCTTCTTCTTTCTCCCTCTGTTTCTCTCTCACTTTCTCCTTCTTGGTCGAACTAAAATGTTTCTGACTTATATAAATTTTTTGACTTTCACCGCGGGTGCCAGTAAGCTCTCCATGGTGTGAGTGCTCTCAGTCCAAATATTTTCCAAGTTACCACACATGTCTCACTGTGACAGCCTTACATCTCGCTGTAGCGTGGCCCTTTTTTGTCTCAAATATTGAATTTGTCTTGTTTTGATCCTTCCTCCGGTCCTTATGATTACTTCCAAAGTAGCGTGCCTCGTAAATTACCCAACTATAACAAGTGAGACCACTCATTGGCCCTTGGTCTAGATGTACCTCTATTCAAACCTACGAAGCTGCTAAACCATTAAACATTGTCATTTGCCTCTGCCCTGCACACATCATCAGGTACACTTTATGTTAGCTTGGGGCTAAGTTCAAGATAGTCTAATGATGATTGTTACACTCTAAGTGCTCCTCTTGATTTTTACGATAAATAAGAATTTCGTCAAAGTAAACAACAACAAACTTATTGATGAAAAGCCGAAGTACCTGATTCATTAGACGCATGAATATGCTAGGAGCATTCATCAACACAAATGACATCACAGTCCACTAATAATGACCATCTCTTGTTTTGAAGGCGGTCTTCCATTCATCTCCCGGCCAAATTCAGATTTGATGGTATCCGATACGAAGGCCTATCTTAGAAAAGACAGTAGCACTATGTAACTGATCTAACATATCATCAAGCCGAGGAATTGGAAACCAATTTTTTATGGTGATCTTGTTGACTGCTTGACAATCAACGCACATTCTCCAACTCCTGTCCTTCTTAGGTACTAGAAGAACAGGTACAGCACAAGGGCTAACATTTTCACAAATTAATCCTTTCTTCAATAACTCTTCAACTTGCCGCTAAACCTCAGCATGCTCCTATAGGCTCATTCTATGAGCAGGCTCGTTAGGAATCACTGCTCCTAGAACAAAGTCCATTGCATGTTGGATGTCTTGCAAATGCTGCAATCCTAGAGGAATCTCATCTGAGATCACATCTGTAAACTTAGCTAGCAATTGTTCAACTCCAAAAGAAATATTGGATCCATCATTTGCTTCAAACAACAGAATGAATCCCACGGCCTGGACTTCTGCTTTCATCACTTTGAGCTGCTGTTTGGCATCTAAGGACACTGGCGACTTGGACTCCTTTTTGCTGTATTCACTAGGTGAAAGTAGGGCTAACTTGATTTTCACCCCATCCTTCACAAAAGAATAAGTATTTGCAAGTCTATCGTATATAGCACAACGATCATATTGCCATGGTCTTCCAAGAAATAGATGGCAAGCATCCATAGGTACAACATCACACCAGGCTTCATCTTCATATTTCCTACCAATTGAAAAAGAAACAAGGCTGTGTTTAGTAACTTTTACCTCATTTCCCTTGTTGAGCCATTATAGCTTGTATGGATATGGGTGATCTTGAGTTGGCAACTTCAATTTCTCTACCATCCAGTTTGAAACTACATTTTCACAGCTTCCATTGTCAATGGTGACATCACAAACTTTCCTTTGAGTCATGTAATGAGTATGGAAGATGTTGTGGCGTAGCCAGGGCTTCTTTTTTATGAGTGCTGTGTGCAAACTCCGTCTAATCACCAGCGATTCTCCTTGATCTGCAATAATGAATTCTTCATCATATGCTAGTTTATCAAACACAGGCTCTTCCTCCTGTACTTCTTCAGATACTTCATAAGCTTGCTCTTCAATAATGGTGACAACCCTGTGGTTAGGACAGTCTGTGGTGATGTGCCCAAACCCTTGGCATTTAAATTATTTGGATGCTTTAGAGCCAAACTCCTTGGTGACTTTTGGTTGAGGCTTGCTCGAGGAGCTGGGTTGCTGGAATTGTGTATTACGAGCATTAGAAAAACTTCTTGAGGAAGAAGGTTGAAATAAGGACCTTCAGGGAATCTGCTTCTCAACACATATGGCTAGATGGATTATGTCATCTAAAGTTATTAATCATACCAAATTACATCGTTTCAGCGCAGTTTCCTTGAGTTACGCATTCATATATGTACATACTTGACACTCAGGATAGGAAAATGTGTAATGTAATCCTAATAATGCATGGTAGTATGTTTTTGTCTTATTATGCATTATTTTATTCCCATGAAAGATCATAAATCCTCATCTTTATTGCAGACCTCATGGGGAGAGCAGTGGAGTAGCCAAGCACCTTTGGTAGAGTTGGAGATCAGCAAAGAAGGGAGTAGGCTTCTAGAGAAGTCCACGCCGCGGCTTGGTGGAATGGGGCCACGGCTTCAGAGCAGACAGTGAGGAAAATGTTCAGGTCCGAGCTCACCATGCTGCGGCTACATGGAATGAAGTCATGGCCCTATGACACACAATAAGCAAAATAAGACTGCCGGATGACATGAGGCCGCGGCGTGGATCTTCTAGCCGCGGCGAGAATCCTGCGTCAGTAAAATATAGAGCTTCATTTGAACGAAGTATTTGAAGGGGTTTGAGGAGATATTCGGGAGACACCAAGTGAAGGCACGAAGGGATGTAACATCCATGAATTTCTATCTATGATTAATATGGTTTCAATAAGTTATATTGAATTGTGATGAGTATACATTGAATGAAGGTATACAATGAATTGCAATTTCAATAAGTTACATTGAATGAAGGTATACAATGAATTGCGATTTTAATAAGTTGCATTGAATAAAGGTATACAATGAATTGTGGTTTAAATAAGTTACATTGAATGAAGTATACAATGAATTGTGGTTTAAATAAGTTACATTGAATTATGATGAGCATACACTAAATAAAGGTATACAATGAATTATATTAATGAGCATACACTGAATGAAGTTATCCATTGATTGATGTCACTTGCTGGCCAAGACATCAACACTATAAATACCCCTCTCATTTCTTCATTTTAGCACCCCCACCAGTTGTGAGTGAAAGAAAGAGAGAGCCAAGGGAGAGAAAGAGTGTGTGAGTGAAAGAGAAGAAAAAGGAAGGAAGGCTAGCTTCAAGAAAGGTATGAAGATACTTTTCTAGAGTTTATTTTTAGAGTAAAATTTTTATTCCTATATAGATTGTTGATTAAATTAGGAATATATAATGAGAATTTGAGATTAGAAATGAGAATAATAAGATACCAGTGGTTAGAAATTAAGTTTAAATGTTTTTAAATTTATGCTCATGAGATAATTCCATTAGTACTTATGTGAATATTAGGTACTTAAAAAAAATTGAAGAAGGAAGGCAGGCTGTTTAGCTCAGAATACTTTTCGGTGGAGGTAGTATATTATTTATTTCATGCATTTTCTATGAATTAATTATGGATGTTATGTGATATTGTTGGATGAGTTGTTTCAATATAAATATTTTGAAATGCTATGGATGTCTAGTATTGAGAGGAAAGTCTGCTGAAAATTTTATAGATGCATGAAATGAGTTATTTGGTTGTTTGCATAATTACCTGATTATGAGCATGATTTGTATGAATAAATATATATGCTACTGAGATTTTCCCTAATCTCACACCCAATGACTAACAATGTTAGGGTCAAGCAAAGGCAAAGGCAAGGAGGTGATTAACTGAGAGGAAGCAGACTGGAAGATATTATTTAATATTAGAATAAATGTAAGTAAATTATGGTGATGTGCTTTAGTTATGATTTCTACTCACTGGCTTTACTTTAGATGTTTTGGAACAATTGTTAGATGATTACAGTATGGTTGGTTTAATTAATATTAATTAAAGTAAACTTTCAGATAAGTTATTGTCTTTTTGAGCAACTTAATTTTGAAAAGTTTAAAAGTTTTATTATTCTAGACTTTTATTTCTTTTCGCTAGATATATAATATATGATTAAAAGCCTAGTAAAATAAGATGTTACAAGGGACGTCCAGAACTCAGCTTGGGGAGCTTGGGTGTGCTAGGGTTTGGCTTCTTGAAGGAGATTAAAGCTAGGGTTTGAAGTTTGGAAGAGATTTTAGCTTCCCTCTTTGGTTTTCTTGCATCTCCTTCTTTCTTGTCTCACTTGTGTTCAATAATGATGTTGATTGAGATATATGTTGTCATTATTTTGTTGAACATGAGTGGCTAGTGCTCTATTTCTAGGATTATTCTAAACCCTTGTATGGATTAAATACTCATTTCTCCATTATAATTGTGATTAATGCAATCTTTATGTTGATTTAACTCTATTATTAATGCCTCTTATTGTTTGGCCATCAATAAAATTGTCCAGTTTATTTAAGTTATGCTTGAGAAAGTTAACTTACATAGAGAACTTGAGTTGGGTCATTTGAGAACTCAAATCTTGCTTTGTTGAGTGATGAGTTGTGTTAGTAGGGTAGAGATATACTCACTGACCTCATATAGTTACTTAGGATTTGAATTGAATTTGAGAGTTTAATTAACTAATTAAGAGATTACTTAATTAATTGAACTAAACAGCTATTTAGAGATTCAAGAGAGCACATATAGCTAAATTGGTATCCTGACTAACATGATCTTACATTAAGAGCAATTGGAAAAGGAGTATAAGTGGGTATTTATGAAATACAAGGAGAATGAATAATCCAAGGTCTCTTTGAATTCTTCAAGTCCTAGTTGTCCTTGTTACTAATTTCATACGCTTGTCTTGAATAGTTGAAGTTAATTGAATAGTGAACCTTTGAATTACGTTACTCGAATTAATCAAAAATGCAATGTCCAATGTTTGACCACTTTTTAATCTAAGTCCCTGTGGAAACGAAACTCACTCATCACTTTACTATTACCTCGGCCGTACGCTTGCGATATAGCCCGGTGGTGAACAAAAGTCTAATACTATTGAAGTTGGACTAGATGAGCGATGTTAGTGTTCAACCCTCCAATATATTCGGCTATCACCTGCTTTTCCTTTTCTTGAATATCACACTTCATCATGAACTTCTCAAATTCCCTGGTATATTCTTCCATAGAAAAAACTTTTAGTGTAGATTTTACAATTGAATAAAACTATCTTGATAATAATGTTCAGGTAAGAACTTATGTGAGAGCTCGCGCCGCATCTTATTCCATGTTTGGATCTTACTTTTTCCTTCTTGTTCATGCATCTTCTCAAGGTTTTCCCACTAAATGGAGGCATGTTTTTTGAGTTTGAAGGCGACATTTTCACCTTATGGTCATCTGGTACTTCTTTATACTCAAATAACTGTTCAACAGTTTGTTGCCAATCAACGAACTCATCTGGCTGTAACTTTCCTTCAAATTTAGGGATTTCCACTTTGATATCATTGTAGCAGACTGTTGGTCTTCGAGGACAGTGGTCGCCAGCTGATGGTGTGTTGCCACTATCCGAGTTTTCTTCTCTTTGCTCTATTTGTTCCTTCAATTGGATTCGTTGGACATTCACAAGCTCTTATAGCAGTTGAACTCGATTTCTCAACTCTTCAATTTCAACTTCATGCATAGGCTTGTGTCTTGGAGGCATTTTGATAAGTTATAGGCCTAACTAAAACTTTCAACAAGCTGAGGGCTGAAAGTGAAATTTCAAAAATATAAGGGTGAAATTGCAATTTCAAGAAGTTGAATGTCCAAATTGCAATTTTAGGAAGTTTGGCCAAAATGTAATTTCGGATAGTTAAAGGGAAAAAAGTGAAATATCATAAAGATATGGGGTAAAAATGTAAATTATGGAAAGTATATGGGTGAAAATGTAAATATGGAAGAATTTAGGGGTCAAACTGTAAATGTGGAAAGTTTGGCTGACTGGGCTTAGGTGACATGGCAGTAGGGACACATGGTAGATGATAGTTGGGTTGAGGTATCATTGACTAGACAGACTAGTGCTTGTGTGGCAGATGACGCAAATGATTGCATAGCATCGTTGACGTGGTGTACTTGGAACACATGGTAGACTCTGGGTAGTGCTGACTGGGCAACTCAAGCTGACGTGGCAAATGATGTCATCATCTTTAACCTTCAGCAGGCATGTGGAGAGAGTAACTGGCACATGGCTCTCCGGCAATGGCGCGTGGAGGCACGTGGGTGGTCGGACGGCGCTGATATCTTCCAATCCAATTTTGGCTTGAAAGTGGTTGGAAACTCTTATTTTAGCAGTAGTTATGGTGGCTTTCTTAACCCTCTTCCACTTCTCACTTTCAAACCTATTTCGAACTGTCCCTTGTCTCTAGAATCGGTGCTCTGATACCAAATTTGGTATAGAACTAAGAGAAAACTCTAATTTTTTAATAAAACTTGATTTTCAATTGCTATCTTTCATAATAGGAAGACCTCTCCTTTTATACTAGTTTTGGAAGCTCCATAACTGACAGGAAAATTAAAGCAAAATAGGAGGTTACGTAACTTACATGCACATAATTAAGGAAGTTACAACCATTCAATACTGTGGGGTTATAGAAGAAAACGTCCATGAGCTTTCAATGGGGAATAGGTTACTTTTCCATTTCATGCTTAAGATGCCTAATGATTTCCTGCCTAACACATTGTCTTTCTTTTTTAAGTCTAGCTTCTTGATCTCTAAGCGTAGCAGTGGTGCTCTTCACCAATAATTCGCCTCCTAACCCACCAAGATTTTTTTTTACGAGCGCATCAAATCCACGTCCCACCGTCACCTATAGTTTTCCCATGGTTTCTAAAGTGGCTTAGCAATATCACAATACTCTTTACTGAGCTCCTTGATTTTATCCAACAGAGCACAAATTTGAGGAACTAGAGCTTCAACGTGAGGAATAAGCTTGCTCATACCATAATGAAGAATAGACTAAATAAAAATTTAACATCAACTAGAATCAAGATTAGAAAGATAAACTTACACATCATCCATGGCAATGATGATGAAGAAGCAAGACAAAAGGAGTGAAAGGCCACAAGAAGCTTGGCTTATGGGAAATTGAAGACTTAAAAAGGCTTGGAAATGAAATGGTATAGTCTCTCTGGACAATAAAAAACAGAAATGGTATAGTATCGTTGCTAAGTGGCCGAAATTGGGTCTGGCATAGCTGCAATGCAGCTTTTTTGTTTTTTAAATATGTTATAAAAAATAAAATATAAAAAAATTGAAAGCATCCAAAATGATATGGGCTAATTACTCAAAAATGCATTAAAATATAAAATATAGGGAGAATTACTATTTAGGACTAAGATCATAATTTTATTAAATTTCAAGACCAAAAGTATGTGAAATTAGAAAAACAGACCTTTGGTCCATAAAGGAAATTAATTCGAAGTGAAGATTACTAAAATACTCTTATAAGCGTCAAATTGACTATATGGATTTGCAATTTTTTACTCAGATTTTGCAATTATCATATTCTAATTTTGAAACTTATTTTTCGAATTTTAGCATGGAGTAATCAGATTTTAACCATCAAATGGCACCAGGAATTTGCAATTTTTGACTCTGATTTTGCAACTCCCATATTCTGGTTTTATAAATTATTTTTCAAATTTTAACAAGGAGTAATAGGATTTTAATGTTACAAGCATCAAATTGGCTCGAGAAATTTACAACTTCTGACTCAGATTTTACAACTCATATATTTTGATTTTGTAATTTATTTTTCAAATTTTAACATAGAGTAGTAAGATTTTAATGTTATAAGTATCAAATTGTCTCCAAGGATTTATAACTTCTTATTCAAGTTTTACAACTTCCATGTTCTAATTTTGTAACTTTTTTTTTTATTTTAACATGAAATAATCAGATTTTAACCTTATAAACATCAAAGTGGCTTCAAGGATATACAACTTCTTACTCAAATTTTGCAACTCCCATATTCTGATTTTGTAACTTATTTTTCGAATTTTAACATAGAGTTATCCAATTTTAACCTTTAGCAAGAGTATTTTAATAATATTCATTTCGAATTAATTTGTTTTAAGGACCAGAGGTCTATTTTTCTAATTTCATAAACTTTTGATCCTGAAATTTAATAAAATCATAATATTGGTCCTAAATAGTAATTCCCTCTAAAATATATTTTGCAGTCATAGTATAGCCCTAAGAATGTTGTTACTTCATCATTAGCTATATAAAAGGTGTCTCCAACTTGTATTATTTTTTTTGTTGGCCAAAAGTGTTTTTCTTGGGCCGGAGTCCCAACTTGTATGACACCTATAACTAGTGTTCAAGATTCAGTAGTTTAACTATGATTTATTTGGAATTAAACTAGTGTTAATAAGTTTAATAATTTTTTAATTTAATATATTATGTAAAAAAAATTAAAAACATTATTAATAAGTTTCACAACCTAATATTAAAATTTAAATAAATTAATATTCATCTATAATTATATTTTGAATTCAAAATAATCAATTAATATTCTATTTTCATATTATCAATTAAGTAAATTTATCGTTATTAATAATTATGTATCATAATAATACTTATACAATGTTATAATACAAAAAAATTCTACTTAGTACTAAAAATAATACTATTTTATCTTAAAAACTAAAAAAAATTCAAAAAATTCAAAAAAAATATTAAATTACACTGGTTTAACCGGCTTTGTACCGTTTTTTATCAGTTTTCCACCGGTTATAAAAACAGGAAGTCAAGATCTGTGACCGGATCGATTCCGATTCTACCAGTCGAACAAACCAATCTAGTCTGGCTTTTCAAACCTTGCCTATAACCATGATTGATTTTAGGATATGAATTGTGTTGTAGCTTGCATTTCTTGAGCTAGCTAGCAACCTATATAGTATGAGCAATTATGAGCCTCTAATGCAGATTCTTAAGAAATAGTTGGGTCTGGCTAATCTGATTTGGTATCTGGTTTGAAAACATTAGCTCTTCAACTCTCAAGTTTGAACAATAATGAGCAATAATTGGTAGGGGAGAAAATATTCATAAGTGACTTGATCAATTGAGGCTAAGCACCTGACTTCAATACCAGAAAATGAAGCCATAGTGCCTCAAAAGTTTGATAGATCAATGTATCTAGTAGTTACAATTGTGCTTTCTCTATCTCTGTATTAATGGCTTATAATCATATAGGCTAGCTTGTGAGCCATGTGGGCATGTCTCTATAAGATATACTCCATATATTGTTTTGTAGCATTATTGTTCAGATGTAGACATATGAGCAATGCTACAAAATGTTGAGAAACATGTCATTAAATCAATTAACATAATAATAATTAATGTAATTAAGATATTATTTTAGACATTATGTGACAATTTTTAAGATTAAAATGTTATGATATTATTCGGGCTATGGGGCATTTTTCCAAGTAGTATATTATTTTATTAGATTCATCTCATTAATTATCCCTAAATAATTGTTACCATTTTCATATATAGGATTGTTCTTCCGATTTAGAGGTTATTTATCATATAGATTTCACAATTTTAATTATCAATTAATAATCACAATAATATATTTATATCCATTTTGTAAACAACACATCAGAATGCCAATCATTCAGAGTGGCAGAATGATTCATAGAGTTAATAAGAGGCTGGCAATCGAATTCAAACATTATATTATCAATAATATAGCTAACAGCTTGAGTAAGTACAATAGCTTCAGCCATAAGAGCTGAGTGAGCAGGGCATTTCATATTCAAACCATCAAGCAAAAGTCCATTACAATCCCAAACAACAAAGGAAATAGCAGCTTCCCCATAGTTTCTATGTTATAAGCACTAACTAATATCTTACAGTTGAACATCAAAATATCTCCATCACTAACTAATGTGTACAATTTAAGATATCTTTAACAACGACATCGGATTGATCTCGTCAGATAAAATGTTAAATGTTACTTTCTTCGCATACTCTTTCAGCAAAAAATAAAGAAAACTGGAAAAGACAAAGCTACTATCAAATAAATACTCCTTTTTAGCCATTAATAATTTGTAGGCTTTTATAGGAAATTGAAAGTGAAAACTGAAAATTGTTGTCATTTCACTTCCATGTTTTTAGATTAAAATGTAAACGAGTCAGGAATAAGCATCACTATTCTACATTTTTTCCATATTCTTTTCTTTTTTATGTTCTTTTCATTGTCTAATAATTATAGGCACCCCACCCACATGATATCATATATATATATATATATATGTATATTACTTGTTTCATAGAAAAAGCTGCTATATCTGAATTAACCTTGACCTTCCTTAGTGAAGCATTATTGCAGTACGTTGTTGTATCACACATGAATTATTTAGTAATTATTAAATATAAGATATTTAAAGTCTGAGACCTTATCACTGAAAATAATGAACTTTTAAGTTCGCCTCCTAACTTCAAAGTTGTGACAATATCAACCTATGGTCACTCCAAACAAAAATGTCGGTTACGTAACAAAAACTTTTCTTTTTTACAATTCTCTCGCCTATTGTAGTTGTAAGTTAAACTCAAATATAATTATACTATTATAATTAAGACTTAGTTGCGTTGCAAAATTAATAATTCTCCAATTATATGACTTACTCTATGGGTCCCGTACATGCGATGGTAGGCAGAATTGATTTTTTTTTCAAGGCTTTCTAATTGCTAGCTACCACTCTGCATAATAAATCAATGATTTGATTATACATATGATTATGAATTAATTCATTAACACAAATGGGTCATCATTGGTAAATCAGGAACTCCTCTTCTCTTGACAAGGCTAGTAATCAAATTTGTATTACCTTCAGTCTTAATTTTAAAATTAGATAGCAGCGTTTTCAAACCGTTGCAGTATATATCGATCAACACAAGTTGGAGAATGCGGTTAATGAATATTGACCAGCCACATTGAACCATCATTAAATTAATATTTAAGAAGATTTTTAATAGAACTGGAGTGGTATATGAAAATGTTGCGTTGCTAATAAATTCAAGAGTTTTAAGAATTCTTTATTGTTACAACTTTCATAAAGTTTTAAGATAAAAATAAAACAATAATATATTATTTATATATGATACTTGTTTTGTTGCTTATTTAATTTTTACCCTTAGCTCTATTTTTTATTATTACAACTTTTATAAAGTTTGAAGAAAAACTAAACATTTTTTTCATACATCATAGCTATAGGAGTATATTGATACCTCGATAATACAGCCAAACTAGCTCGTATGTACAATTTAAAATTGAAATCAGAATTCTATGGAAAATGAATAAATTATTCTATTTTATCGTGAGACCTATAACGCATAATTTATTAAAACTACACTTTCACTGAAATTCCGGCTTGTACCTTATGATTCCACTTTCTTTAATTAATTACTATACATAAGCTATGATTTTCAGAGTTTATTTTTTATTCAGGATTTAATTATTTTCAATTCTTTTTTTCTTTCAAGTATACTTATATAAGTCTAAATTGAGATTTTATCAACATGTTTGTTGACAACTATAAATATACTTAAAAGCTTTTCAATTTTATAAATGTTTGAATTTTAAAGGAATGTAAATATAAATGTGAATGAGAATATGACTATTAAATAAGTAAGTTTGGTGTGTGAAAAAGAATAGATGGAATCCTAATATATTTTTATTTAATATTTGTATTAAATAGTGAGAAATGACAATATCACGGTATCACCCATGTTTGAAATAAATAGTTAAAAAAATAAAAAGCACATTGGGTCACTTCTGGAATTTTATACGGATTCCCAAGGAGCGCACAGTAACATTCCTTCATCTTAGTGAAGGAATCATTTCAGGCCAATGGTTTCAGAAGGGAATGGGATAAGGAATGGTGTTCTTTCAAACCAAATGTGTCAATGCTAGCACTACAAAAAACAAACACTACTAGAAAAATGACATTTAGCGATGGACGAATCCCTCACTAAATGTCATTTTTCCCTCGCTAAATTAAAAATAGTGAGGGATTTTATCCCTTGTTAATTTGGTCGCTAAAAATCGCGTCGCTAATTTTAGCGAGGAATGAGTTGATTCCCTCGCTAAATTAGCGAGGAAAATAGCGAGGGATTTAATCCCTCTCTAACTTTAGCGAGGGATTAAATCCCTCGCTATTTCCTCGCTAAACTACAAAAAATTCAAAATTACCATGTCACCACCAAGACCACGCTATATCACATCATTGCCATGTCACCCGCCACCCATGCCACATCATTGCCACACCACCGCCATATCACCGTGATTGCGATACGTCACTGCCATGTAATATAATTGTTTCAAATATGCATTTGCTTAGGTTCGAACCCATGACCTTCTGCTCTTAGTACCTTTATATTCAGACTTTTGCCAGTTGAACTGTATTGTATTTGCAGTCTTTATATGAAATATGAAATATATATTATTTATTTACACACTAATACACACATATATTTATAAATTAATATATTGTTAAAAAATAAAAATATATTATAATTTTAGTTATTAATATCATAAAATATTTTATATTTTGAATTTTGTAATAAATGAATTTTCATTTTCATTTTCATTTTTTTGCCAACAAGTTATAAAAATTAATCTAACTATTTTTATTAATTTAAAATAATCAACTGATAAAAATAATTTTATAACATAATTATTAAAAAAATTTTAATTCATTAAAATTAAATTTTTAATAAAATAATTTTAATCTATTAAAATTAATTTTAAAAAATTTAGCGAGGGACAAATCCCTCGCTAGATTCCTCGCTATTCATAATAATTTAGCGAGGAATAAAAAATTCCTCGCTAGTTTAGCGAGGGAAAGGATATTCCTCGCTAATTCCCTCGCTAAATTTAATTCGTCGCTAATTTCTCGCTATTTAGATTATTTAGCGAGGGATGAGTGATCCGTCGCTAAATTCCCTCGCTAAATTGCATTTTTCTAGTAGTGAAACTTTCAATAACCACTTTTAAAGGCGATAAAAAAAAGTTATTACTGAAAGTATGATTTTTGGCGACGACACATGCTTTCAGCGACGATATAAAAAGTCGTCATCATAAATATGACTTTCAATGATGACTTTTTGTATCGTCACTAAAAAGCACACTTTCAACAATGATCTTTTGTGTTATCGCCAAAAATTATACTTTCAGTGATGACTATGTTGCTCCCAAAGCTAATTTTTTAAATTTTTATTATTTTTATTTTAGAGATTAATAAATAACATATTGAAATAATAATTGTATTTTGATTATACAATTTTATAATAAAAAATAATATATTCTACATACATTTTGTATTATAAAAATTATCTAATATCTTTGTTAAAGTCAAAGTATTTTACTATTTTCTTTCATTTGAATTTTTTTTTATCAAGTTCATTTGAATTATTTTAAACATTTTGAAAATACTTTATTTCTGCTAGAGATTAAAGACTTGAATGGTCGAAACATTGAATCTATTCCACATTTATTTTTATTTTTGTTTCATCTTAATTAATGAAATATATTATTCTTATTAGGATAATTTTTTTAATTAATAAAGAGATTAATAACACTAATAAAAGAGAATTAGGAGGACAAACTAATATCTAATTATCTAATATAATCAATCCTATATTTGGAGGAATTCTTATTAGGCTAAATAATTGATTGCTAATATATTTAACACATAAATTAATATTAATGTTATTTATTATTAATAACAATTGATGAAGCAGTAACGTACCAAGACAATAATCAATAATATATCTAAAAGAATAATCAGCTATGATATGATTGAAACTATGGGTATTGGTAGTGTAAATATTTTCACATAATGTAAAAGTCTAACAGAGCAATGTCACATAGAAGAAAAATGCTTATGGATTGTTAATCTATTTTCCTAAATAATAAGTAATAACAATATTTAAAAAATAAGTATCAGTGAATTCTCTTTCTTACTATCTCAACCTTTTTAATCTTCTTTATTCTTCCAATCATAACATATTGAATTTATTACATTTTTTTTAAATCTATGATAATCAAAATTACAATATTTGTAATAATGATTTTTTCCAAATTCCTATTATATTATATATAATATATTGGGGGTGGAAAAAAATCCGAATTTGATCAATCTAGTCCAACCTAAAGCAGCCCAACTAATAACAAATCTGGTCATTTTAGCAAGAAACCAAAACTTGAGCATCGGACTGAGTCATTTGACCGGGTCATATCAAGTTTTGAGCACCCTTCTCATATCACTTGGTCTAACCCGGCCTAAGGGATTTTTTTTATTTTTTATATTTATACGTAGTTTCATAAAGTATTAAACATATTTTGTTGGGAATAACATAATATAAGAAATCCAATTTTCTAATTTTCTTTTAAAAAATAAAAAATCGATATATATAATACTCGACCAAAACTTCGAGTTAGAACACGAGTTGACATACAACCGGCTCCTACCCAATCCCCTCCCACCTCTAATATATATTAAGCATGTATATGTAATATAATTTATTAAATAAGATAATATATGATATATATTATATAATATGACTATAGGAAAAATAACATAAAATAATATAATATTAATACATATGGATCATAAATATTATATATATAATTACTTTTATTTAAAAATAAAAATCAAATTTAAAAGTCAGCTAGGAAAACATTTTTTCTTGCCAAAGAAAAACAAATATATTTATAGGAAAATTATTTAAGATTTAAAAATAAAAAATTATAATATAAATATTCATATAAATAAAATATTTTATGAAATTAATAATTGAAAATAAAATATATGTGTATTTTTTAATAATATATTGATTTATAAATATATATATGTGTGTGTGTATTAGTGTGTAAATGAATAATATACATTTAATATTTCATATAAAGATTACAGATACATTTCAGCTCAACTGGCAAAAAAGTGAATATAAAGACCTTGGGAGTAACAGGTCATGGGTTCAAAACCTAGGTAAAGCATTTGAAACCATTATATGATATGACGCCTCTAATGATGTGGCAGTGACATGGCATGGGCCTAGGGTGAGATGGTGTGGACTCGGGGGTGATGTGATGGTGAGTGGTATGTGACATGACAGTGACGTGGCATGACCCGATGATGATGTGGTAATGATGTTCAATAGACTTTTAGCAACAACTTACATTTTTAGTGACAACTATTTTTGTCACCAAATGTCTACTTTTGACGATGATATTTTTTGTCGTCATCAAAACTTTTGATGACAAGACTTATGCCAACAACGCGGCGACAACAAAATTACCGTTACTAAAAGTTAAATTTTTTGTAATGTAGATAATTTTACTCATAACTTATTCCCTAATACCAAACCTGCTCTTAATACACCCACACTATATTTGACTACCATCCACGATCATCGGGGAAAGCAATAAAGCTCATTCAATATATACTATAAATCTATTAAAATCTTTTGAAATAGACGAAAGAAAATCAATATTGACACAATACTGTTATTGGAGAAGAAGCTGATGGCTAGAAAGTAAATAAGCTGTGTTTGATTGGGAAAAAAAATTCCTATATAGGTTTGCGAAAGACCAAATCTTTTCAATTTATGTGATTTTTATTTTAGTTGGCTAAAAAATTTGGGGCAACCGATTCAATTTATGACTCAACCCATTGCTTATGTTACTATAACAATTGGGACTCAACATCACCATCGAAACTCAACAAATTATTCTATTTGGGCCTAAAACATGAATTTAAAAAATGAGATGGAATTGTGCTCAGCTGTTTTCTTTTTTTAACCAACTATTGCGCTTAACCTTATGCTGAGCAGATGTAGAGCTTGTTTAATAGTATTTTTTATTTTATTATTCTAAAAAATAGTTTTACAGTATAAAACTATTTTGAAGAATAAGTTTTGAAAATAAGAAAATAAAAAAATTTATTTAAATAATTATTCTCAAAATCATAACTAGTAAGTGATAGATGAGTTATTCAAAATTTATAATTTTACCATTAATGATGTGAGTGTTTTTTATCTTTTTTTATGTTTTTTAGAATAAAAACTACAAAACATCTTAAACATATTTTAAATTTCCTGTTCTTTTATTTTTCTATTTTTTAGAATAATTTATAAAAAATAGACTTATCATAAGTTTTTTTATGTTTCTATTTTGGAAAATAGAAAAACTGATTTCAAAGCATCTGCCAGTCAGGTCTGAAATCTCCTACGTGAGAGTTCCTTTCTCCTTGGTGAGAGAAACCACTTACTTTGATTGTTTGCTTATGCCCTTCTTGTGCGAAATTATTTTTCTATTGTCATGGAAACAAGACGCAGAACATGGCACTTGCACGGATACAGATTTGGTGGGGTTAAGGTGGGGCCGGCTCACTGCAAATGGTCCACGTCCTTTGACTTTGGTTAGCAACGTTCTCAGTAGAAAAGACCAGAGTCTTATTAATGTTAAAAATCATCTCATGCGTAGTTGGAACCTTGAGTCGGGTGTTTCCATTACTGAACATGGAGGCAATTTGTTTGCTTTGACATTTGATAAAGAGGGCGATTTTGAGCGCATTCGACGAGATGGTCCTTGGGCTGTGTCAGGACATACTATAAACTTAAAGCATCGTATCCCTTTCCTATCTGTGCGTGAAATGAATATGAGGTGGTGCATCTTTTGGGTCCAAGTTCATAATCTACCCTGGGAGGGTTGTTTCGGTTGCAAATCTCGTGAAGCTTGGGGAGAAAGTGAGTACTGTTGTGTCTTATGAAGAACCCATGCTAAATAATGCTCCTGCATGTAGCTTCCTTCTAGTTCGTGTGGCTATTGACACTGCGAAACCTTTGGCGGAAGGTGTATAGGTTTCTCGACCTGGGATGATGAAATTGTGGGTGTATAAGTAAGAGAAATTGCAGGTGTACTGTTATCATTGTGGCCTCCTAGGCCATGACTGCAAATTTTATGGCTCTGCAAGGTTAAGATCGATGGGTGATCAATGGCGCTACACTGCTCATTTGCTTGCTCCTCTGGCTGGGCCGGTTACTGATATTTTTCAGATTAACGATGAGCAAGATCTTCCATCTGTGGTGGAGTCTACTTCGGCAATGCCTTCTTCCGCCGGCGGTGGCAACGGTGGCTGGAGCAGTTCTCCTTCTGTACCTGCCAATAACTTCCTTTGCCCACCAACAGGTTTGCATGTAGAGACGCACACGTGTCAGCTTTCCAATATGGCAGTTGATTCTCTCACACCACCTCAGCAAGACTTAGCAGTTGAAATTTTGGAACCACCTTCAAAAACTTTGGGTAATTTGCAAGTGGCCCATAATAGCCCAATTTTTCAAAGTCTGTTAACGATGGCCCAATGGATTCTTTGACTTCTGCTGAGTTGGGAATGGGCGTGAATAGGGTCCCCACTATTTTCCGGCTTTACCCGCAGATGATGCCCCAACTGTTCCTTTCTTTGGACCGACTCTTCCACAGTCTTTCTATGTTGCTGGACTTACTAGTGATCTGAATCGCGTCTCTCTCAAAAGGTTTACAGTTGAGGATCTCGAATATGAGGACTTGAAGAAACGCAAACTTGATAAAGAGAAGCAAGCTCTGTGATGCTTCTCCTAATCGACGGCCAATTACCCATCGGAAGCGTGGACGTAAGTCACGTAAGTTATCTTACATGGAGGGGACTCCTGTAACACATGGTTTGAGGTAACCCTTTCTGTTGATGAAAGTCCTGAATTTCGACAATTGGGGAAAGTTCAGAACTTCGACGTTTCTTCTCGACCTCCATCTCCATATGTCACTCTTGATGATGTAGTTAATTCAAATTTGCGGCTCGGTGGTTTGCTTGCAAAAGCCACCCAGCAACCATGAATGCATTGGTGTGGACCTGTTAGGGCTTGGGGGTTGCCTTGACAGGTAATGTGCTTAGACGAATATATAGTCCCAATCAACCCTCTATTGTCTTCTTGATGGAGACGAGAATGCAGTGACAGAAGGTAGAGCGATTATGGTGTGGATTAAATTGTCCCTACTCTGAGATTGTTGAACCTGAAAGCTGTTTTCATGGACTTGGACATGTTGGTTTGGGTAATTTGCTGCAAGATTCTGACGGACTGCGTATAATTTTGGAGTCAGATTGTCAAGCATTGGTGGATGCAGTACATGCAAGCCAGCGTAGTCCAAAACGAGAGAGTTCAGTCATTGTGAAGGACAATGATGATCAGCTACTTCTGCGTCTTGAAGTATCTTCTGTTTCGTGGGTTCCTAAGCATGTAAACAAGGTAGCCGACTGGTTTGCTAGTATTATGACAGTGGGATGTGTTTGTTCTGTCCGGATTTGTTTTCTCCATCACCTTTTGCTGTTATTTCATCTTTCTTTTGAATTGGTTTGTACTGGACTGAATTGCTGGCTTGCTAGTACTATGACAGTGGGATTTGTTTGTTCTATTGGGATTTGTTTTCTCCATCCCCTTTTGCTGTTATTTCATCTTTCTTTTGAATTGGTTTGTACTAGACTGAATTATCTTTAGAATCTCGAACCTTATTTTCCTTTTTTAATGCATTTCAGACTTTTCTTTGGCCAAAAAAAAACCTTATGCTCAGCACAAACTCTTTAATTGTTTGTAAAAAAGAAAATTAATAAAACCTTTTAAAATAATTATTCTTATAACTAAATATCAATAATCAATAACTACATTAGTTATAAAACGTAAATAGTAGGACTCAATTTTTGACACTCTATACATAAATTTATATGCATCCACGTAATTTTTTCTTATAACTATATATTGGGACCCAACGTAGCTATCATGATATCATCAACTCATCACATCACTGACGATTTGTAGATCCATCAATTTCAATTTCAATTTCAATTTCAAGAGATTTGGCGTTAGTGAAATGTGCGATCTAAGAAGTAAGAACAAATTGTACAAACTTTAATTGAGGTTCCATTTGGCATCATGAAATAAAATTAGCAGTAAAATGTTACGCAACAGTAATTTAGATTTTACGTGTGTCAGTGAAATGTCATGTCATTAATTAATTTAGATTATACAAACATTTTAAATAATAAAATTAACAGCATAAAAAACCTGCTATATATAACAACACTCAAAATTAGTGATGAAAAATTTGTCAGACAGATTTGCGGAATTTTCGCTGTGATTTTTTTTTAGTACAAATTTTGCGACAAATTTTGTCACGGAAAATATTGGTCGCAATCAGCAATTTTTTTTTTGGGGGCAGTTCAATTGAGTAACTGTGGAATTTTCTAAATTGAGAGCCAAGTTTTAGATATTTGAGTCTAACAAAAGAAAAAAACCTAGGGAAACTTCTTATGGGTTTCTTGTATCCAATATGTCTTGTATTATGCTCAAAACTAGGGATATGTAAACAAAATAGAACGGGTAACCATTAAACAACCTCATCAATTCAAAAACAAACAACATCATCAATCTCCAATAATCCATCGATACGTAATAATTTTGAAGCAGAAAAAGGTCATATAAATAAAAAGATTATATATACCAAAACCTACCATAAACACCAGAAAAACAAATTGAACGAGTTGTAACCTTCACTAGTACTCGAGGCCAAAGGAAAAAATAAACCATCATATACTAAAAGAAAAAGTTAAGGAAAGAACCTTAGAAGAGTTTCAGGGTAGGGTCAGGGTCTTCCATGGAGGAGACACCGAGTCTAAGCTCCAAGTCGAGGCCATTGTCCTCACTGAGTCCTGCATGGAGATCAGTATGAATATTATTTTCTTCCATGGAAGGCTCCTTAAGTTCACCTCGACTACCATAACCGAAGACATTGTTGTTAAGGGATACTTCTGGATTATTAACAGGAAAGATGAAATCAAAAGCAGGACTATCACGATCTTCTGGATCATCGAAATTTAAACTTGCATTGGACACAGGTAAACCAATTCTAAGCTCCAAGTCCAGGCCATTGTCCTCACTGATGAGTCCTTCTGTATTATTATTTTCAACAAGTTTCTTCTTCTTCAAGAAAGACACGGCATCGCTGGTTTCCTCCCGGCCTTGTTTCTCGCGGCGCTTTTGACTTGGATCTTCATCTATGGCTTTTGATGGCGGTGAATCAAGGAAATAAATGTAAGAAGGCTGACTCTCGATGGGATCTCGGTCTTGCTGTGAACCATGGGATTCCATGGCGCTGGCTGGTGGTGTTAGGTGCTAGGTTTAGGGAAGAAGACGAGTGAGAGATTCGTAGGACTTGAGAAAGGGAAGCGTGATATATATATATATATATATTTGCAGAGGAAGAGGAAGGAATGAAGAAAGCGGGACTGGTCGGTGGATATGCTCGATATGGTTTTGGAAGGAATGACTAATCAAATCCCAATCAGAATCACTTATAATGAATTGAATCCATATTCTCTGACCTATTAGTTTGATAGGTTGAAATTATTTTTTATTATAATCATATTCTGTCTGTTCCATTCATTCCACTAAATTAACGAAGCAACTAACATAATTTGTAGGTTGTCCCATTTATACATATATATATATATATATATTGAAAAAAAACAACATTTATCAAAGTAAAAAATTCAAAATAAAAAGAAAAAGGACAAATTGTGTGTGTGTTTGTGTGTAAACAAAGAACAAAAGGGCAATAATTTACATGTTATTCATGTATTTTTCTTCCTTTCCCTTTTGCACATGTAATAAAATAACTTAATGTGTCAAAAATCTCCCAGTAAACTAAATTATAAGGAGGCTAAGGGGCTCGTTTTAATTCACGAATTGGACAAATTTTATATAAATGAATCAAAAAATTGAAACTCATCTAAAATTATTTCGGTAACCCTAATGGTAAAGAGACTCTGGATGATGCCTTCAATTATCCTTTTTTCTTTGTTTTATAAAAAGGACAAGAAGACAGATACAGAGCAAAGTGTTAAAAAGAAAAGTAAAAAGAAATTACGCGTAATCTATATCACCATTCACACGCCTTCAATTATCTTAATTTTATGCAAAAAGAAAAAGATTATGAGTATTTTAAGTAAATTATGATAATTCAAGTAATCTACTGGATCCAAATTTATTTTCTCCTATTCAAAATTTGTTTTTTATTTGCTGATTTAATTGAATGATTAGGAGAGAAGTTTGATCTAATGACTACGCAATGCATTACAAATATTAAGGTTAGTAAAAATAATACAATCAATCAATTACAATAATTACATTAAATGAGATAGGATCAACCTAAATAAAATAGAAAATTATTCTAAATAAAAAATCCTGATTCAGTTCGGTAAAGACACCACCCTTATAGGAATTATTTTATATCCAAACTTTTCAAATTTTTAAATTTAATATTTATTTCTTTTTAAAAACCTATATAAAATATAAATATATTTATTTCATTATTTGCTTTTTTCACTATAAAAAATTTGACTTTTAATAGGGACAAAAGTCATTGTTGAAAGATGAAATTTAGCCAAAAGTTTTCAGTGACAACATTTTTGTTGCTACCATATTGCCGTTACAAATCTCATTGCCGAAAGTTTGGCGACAATGAAAACATTGCCACCAAAAGTAGACATTTAGTGGTGAAAAATGTTATCACTGAAAATATAAATTGCCACCACCAAAGATTTGTTATTTGGTGACAACATTTAGTCACCGCTAAAAATTTGTTATTTGGTGATGACATCTACTTGCTGCTGAAAGTGTCATTTAGTGATGACATTTAGTTGCCACTGAAAATCATTTGACCACATCATCACCACATCATTCACTGGACCCCACCACATCACCACTGCCACATCACCATCGCCACCCGACCACCGCGGCCAAACGACCACCACGTCACCACCATGGCTAGATGACAGCCATATCACCACCCACATCACCACCGCCACGTCATATATTTGTTTCAAATGTGCCTTTACCTAGGTTTGAACCTATAGACCTCTTGATCACAATACCTTTATGTTTACTTTCTTGCCAATTGAGCTGAAATATATCTACAGTCTTTATATGAGATATTAAATATATATTATTTATCTACACACTAATACACACACATATATATTTATAAATCAATATTATTATTAAAAAATACACATATATTTTATTTTCAATTATTAATATCATTAAATATTTTATTTATATATATTTATATTTATATGAATATTTATATTATAATTTTTTTTTATTTTTAAATGTGAAATAATTTTCTTATAAATATATTTGTTTTCATTTGGCAAGAAAAAATTTGTTTGCCCAGCCAAATTTTAAATTTATTTTATTTTTAAATAATAATAATTACGTATATAATGTTTATTATCCATATGTATTAATATTATATTATTTTATGTTATGTCATATCATATAATATATCATATATTATGTTATTTAATAAATTATATTATATATATACATAAATATGCTTAATATATATATATAATACAATATAATATAGTAGAAGTTTGGTAAAAAATCATTAAAATAAATATTGTAATTTTAATTGTCATATGATTTAAAAGAAAATGAAATAAATTTAATTTGTTATGATTGAGATAATAAAAAAAAGATTAAAAAGAGTGAGAGGATGAGAAAGAGAGAATTAGCCAATATTTATTTTTTAAATATTATTATTACTTATTTTTCAGGAAAATATATTAACAACTCATAATCATTCTTTCTCTGCATAACATTACTTCGTTAGACTTTTAGATTATGTGAAAATATCCACACTACCAACATCCATAGAAGTTTAGGTTGAGAGTTTCAATCCTAGTATGATAGATTATTCTCTTGAATTAACTATTGATAATTGCCTTAGTATATTATTACTTCATCAAAATTATTATTGGTAATAAATAACATTAATATTAATTTATATATTAAATATATTAGAAATTAAATTAACCTAATAAGAATTTCTCCAAATACAGGGTTGATCATATTAGATAATTAGGGATTAGTTTGTCTTCCTAACTTTCTTTTATTGGAGTTATCAATCGCTTTATAATTAAAAAAAATTATTCTAGTAAAAATAACATATTTCATTAATTAAGATAAAAAAAGTAAAGATATATGTGAATTGAATTTAATCTTTATCATTTCAAATCTTTAATTTCAGGTAGAGATAAATCACTTTAAAATTGTTTAGAATATTTTACTTGAAAAAATAGTAAAATACTTTATCTTTAAATAAAGATACTAGATAATATTTGCAATATAAAAAATATATTAAATATCTAATTACTTATGAATTTTTTAGTTGCTGTCAAAAGTATACTTTTAGCAACGACTTTTTATTGTCACCATCAAAATTCGTTACTGAAAGTCTATTTTTTATAGTGCTTATTGTTTTTTTTTTAAAGCACATGCATTTGCAACACTATATATATTGAGGTTACGAATAAGAATACACGCATGTATTACTTTGACTACACTGAAAATTAAAATGCAGGCATCATAATAAGTCCTTAGGATTTACATATAGTAACAGAAGGTCTTGGGTATTACACAGGGAATGTCGGAAAATCAGGGTTAGAGCAAAAGACGTAATATATCTCTATTTGTTATACAAAATGTCTTGCATTTGCATTTTGTTCTTATATATAATTTTTTTGGGTCAGTATTTCTTATATTTTTTCTTTTATGAATTTAACTGCATCTGCATGCATGTACCTATTGGACCCATGCCCAGTATTGATGGGCTATTGTATCCATCCGTCCCTAGGTACCAGAATAACCATGTAATCTATTTCAATGTTGAATTGTACTGTTGGAATTTAAACATATTATGCAAAACATATTATGAGAATTTAAATAAATTCTCAATCAGTTCAATTTTTGAACTAATAATGACCCAACTCTCAGGAGTACACAATAAAGTTTTTTTTTCCCAACCATTCTTCAGCATTACTACTTATGGTTGCTCAACATCACCATCGAAACTCGGATCAAATTGTTTTATTTGGGTCTAAACATGTTTTTCAAAAATGAGATGAGATTGTGCTTAATTTTCTTTTATTTTACCAACAATTGTGCTTAAACATAAGCTGTATACAAACTATTCTTTTTTTCTTTTTTGCCAAGAATGCAAACTCTTCAATTCTTTTCACTCAATCTCATTTTCCAGTGGTTTGGTGTTGGGGAAATGTGCGTTCTAAAGAGAAATTATGGACTTTAATTGATGGTCTATTTGGCATAATATATAAGATCTTATTGTATGAGCTAAGTACAATACATTATGAGCTGTTGCATTATTTGATATAAGTAATGTATTGTATAAGTTTATACATCATGACCATCGTATTCATAAGAATGATGTATATAATCTAACGAAGTCTAAGGAATGAGATCCGGAATGCTTACATTATGATACACTAATCTTTATATTATATTTCACAAATAAACTCTTAGCTCTCTTCCTCACCATTGGCAGTTGCACACTGCGGCCATCTTATACCAATCACTGCTGGATTTTTCCTCTTCCTTGTGGACTTAATATAAATCATGTTATTTTTTAAAACACAAATTTAATATTGATTAATTATGAGGTTTTCATCCAATATTATATTATCCCTTTTATGTTGAGCTACACTAATAAACCTAAGTGAGTGTTACATTTGTTGGACTTTGTATAGACTAACTAGTAATGGATAAGTTAGCCTATTAGAGAGTTATACAAGGAAAGGTTCCTACTCTCCCTACTCTTTGGCTATACATGTAATGCTACTTCATCATTGATGTAACACGCTAAACGCATTATGGGCCAAGGGAGGAGTAGGAGTTTACTCTCCTATCATTTCATATAATACCCTACACTGTTCGTGACTTTTATTCTTAGCTATGTGAATTTGTGGTGAAATAAGATAATATCCATAGATACTTTATAATTTTCATGCATATGCAATAGAATAAACTACGGTGTGGACATTTGTTTCAATTTCCCTCAATTGGTATAAAGGTCTAAGTAGATTATTACCAGCGGAAGTTGATCTGATCTAAGTGGAAGGGACTTTAGTTGCTTAAGTAAGTAGTCTCGGGTTTGAATCCTTGTATATGCAAAGAACTCCCCTATGAGAGGTCCCCGCCCTTGGCGCTCAAGACCGTACCTCGAGGGATTAGTCCTAAGTTTCGAAAGGATTTGGGGATACCCTGTGCAAGCAAAAAGTCTAAGTAGATTATTCCATGGCTGGGAATAAATCCTACAATTTGGTTTCAATTTATCAAATACGAAAATTAGAAAATTATTTACGATAAAATAATACACAAGTTACATATGGATGAAAATTTTATTATGGAATACGTGATCTGCTTATTTTATAATAAAATTATCTCTATAGATGTGTATGCCATAAAAATTTATCTTAGTCTGTTATGCGTGTACGTTTGCTCTATGAATTTATGGCATACTTAAAAAATATTACTATCTTTCTTGTCACTACAGTTGCGCAATCTATTGTTTTTCCTTTCTTTCTTTCTTTATTTTTTTTTTTTTGCATGTTGAGTTTGTTTCAATATGATAAAACAATAGCCCATGTGATTCTGATTCTCTTCGCTGTTGAAAACCATCTATTAAAAAAAAAACCATATCTGCAAAACGTGAAACCCTCATAGCTAGGTTGCATCATTGAGTTTTGGTTTTGATGATTTTCTTCCATAATTTTGTGATTTGGCATTCAAAAATATAATCCTCATTTGATCTGATTGCTGTCAATTTCGCCTGAAAAGTTGCCGCTGCTGATTCCATTTTTTTTCGTCAAGGTTAAGTTTCTGATTGGGTTTTCTTTCAATCACAATCTTAGTCACAAATTCACACTTTTTTTGTTTAATGCAATTGAGTACCTGAGGATTTTCTAAATTGAGAGCCAAGTTTTAGAATAATTGAGTGTAATAAAGAAAAAAAAAACTTGGCAAACTGCTTATGGTTTTCTTGTATTCCAAATGATTTGTATTATGCTGATAGCAAGGAATATGTAAATGAGATAAAACGAGTGACCATTAAACAGCCTCATCAGTTCAAAAATAACAACAAGCAATTAACCTCAGCAATCTTCAATGATCCATTGATACATAATAATTTTGAAGCACAAAAAGATCTTTTAAATAAAGAGATTGTGTGTGTGTATCGAACCCTCCCACAAGCATCAGAAAAGCAAATTGAAAAAGTTGGAACTTTCATCTACCCGAAGCCAAAAATAATAAATAAATAAAATATTATCTACTAAAAAAGAGAAGCATACAAAGGACGAAAAGAAAAGAAAAGAAAAGAACCCTAGAAAGGTCAGGGTCTTCCATGGTGGAAAGTTCACCTTTACGATCGTAATCCGAGACATTGATGTTAAGGGATGCTTCTGGATTATTAGCAGGAAACTTCAAATCAAAAGTATGATGATGATCATCACGATGATCAAAATTTTCAGAATCAGCAGTAAAATTTAAACTTGCGCTGGACTCAATATTAAGCTGCAAACGCAATTCAGTAATATCGTCGATCTCTTGGACTTCAAAAATTGAATCATCAAGATTATCAGCGAGTTTCTTCTTCTTGTTGTTCAAGAAAGACATGGCATCATCGGTTTCCTCGCTGTCTGGTTTCTTGTCGCACTTGTGACGTTGACCTTCATCTCCTCCTTGCAAGATGGTCACCCCAACATCGATTGGAGTTTCATCTATGGCTTTTGACGATGGATTAGGGATATAAATGTCAGAACAGCGACTCTCGATGGGATCTTGGTCTTGTTGTGAACCACGGGATTCCATGGCGCTGGGCGATGCTGTTAGGTGTTAGGGTTTGTGAAAATGACGAGTGAGGGATTGCTGGGGATTGAGAAAGGGAAGATATATATTTGCAAAGGAGAGCATGAAGAAAATGGGATTCATCGGTGGATAAGTTTGATGGTTTTGGAAGGAAAGTTTTGACTAATCAAATCCTAATCAGAATCAATTCAAATGAATTAAGTCCATATTGTCTAATTATTAGTTTGTTAGGTCGAAATAAATTTTTTATTATAATCATATTTTGTCTGATCCGTTTAGACCACTAGGTTAACGAAGTAACTCACATAATTTGTAGGTTGTCCCGTTTTCTCTCTCACATACACACAATATAAAGTTCTATATGTATGTATGTATGTATGAAGCTAAATCTACGTAACTAAACAAAGAACGAAAGGGCATATTTACATGTTAGTCATGTATGTCCTTCCTTCCCTTTGGCGCATTTAATGATAGCTCGTGGTCCAAAAAAAAAAAGGCTCAATGTGTCAAAAATCTCCCAGTAAACTTAACTAATTATATTTATAACGAGGCTAAGTGGCTTGTTTTAATTCAGGAATTGGACCAATTATAAATGGGTCAAAAAGAAATTTGAGATTCATCTAAAATTATTTCGGTAGTTGGCAAGGAAAAAAAAAAAGAGTAACCCAAATGTTATAGAGACTTTGGGTAATGCCTTCAATTATATAAATTTTATGCCAAAAAAAAACGAAGATTATGAATATTTTAAGCAAAATATGATCATTCAACTAATCTATTAGATTCAAAATTTAAAGCTTATTCAAAATTTGAGTTGTTGATTTGATTGAATGAATAAGGGAGAAGTTTTATCTATTGACTATGCAATGTATTACAAATGTTAATAATAAATAATATAATCAATTACAATAACTACATTAATTGTGATAGGATCAACCTAAATAAATTAAAAATTATTCTAAATTAAAAGTAAAACGCAATTCAAATTGTAAATGAGAAAACACACACACAGACATATTACTTTGAGTACTGAAAATTAAAATACAAATGTCACAGTAAGTTCCCAATATATACATAGGGGAATGTTGAAAAATCAGGAGTTAAAAGCTACACAGAACATATCCCTGTTCGCCTGTTCGATAGGTTTATAAAAATGTCCAACATTCTTTTCTGATATATAAATATGACTACATGTAGCCATTAGACCCATGCCCATTGGGCCTAGCCGAATTGGCATAGTGTTGTAAAACCTTGAAACTAAATAATAAAATAATGTATTCACCAAAAATAAAAAAAATAATGTTAATGCGTTAAAACTAATCATTAAGTCATGTCAATATATAGAAATACAACAAACAACAACCTTATAAATAGAAAAACTAATTTACACATGGCGTTAAGTATGGTACGCATATCATATCTAATATGTATAAGATATAAGTATATTTTATATTTTAAGTATTAGTAATAGAGCCTATCATTAATTAAGATTATACAAACTTTTTTTAATTTGAGTCATTTTCAGTTAAAAATTATTTTTTTTATTTTATTATTTCATCTAAAATATTAATAAAATTAACATCATGAAAAACTTACTTAAACAATACACAAAATTTGCAATGTAAAATTTATGACGAAAAATGGTGCTACAGATTTGTGAAATTTTCATCATGAAATTTATTATAATTTTTTTTGACAGATTTTGCCACAGAAAGATTTTCATCATTCCAACAGAATGATGAGGTTTTTTTTTCTTTTTTTTTTCTTTCCTCTTTTTTTTTTAGCTGATTAGGTTGTTTAATGGTCATTTGTTTGAATTAATGAAAATCCTCAATTACCCAATCCACCACCGATATATAATAATAATAAATAATGATAATGTTGGAGCACAAAGAGGTCATATAAATAAAAAGATTATATATATCAAACCCTCCCATAAACATAAAAGAAAAAAAAAATTGAAAGAGTTGTAATTGTAACCTCCATCAACTCAAAGCAAGGGAAAAAACGTCTTTTTTTTTTTAAGTAAATGAAAGAACCATTAGAGGAGTTTTACTGCGAGTTAGAGAGAAAGGTCCCCCATGGAGGGAACGCCGATTCTAAGCTCCAAGTACAAGCCATTGTCCTAGGTTAGTCCCGTGTCTACCAGTATTATTTTGGGAACATGACACTTTAAGATCAAAATATTCAACTAATTCTATGTTATGACTAACACATTTTAAAAGGATAGAAAAGGTCATAATTTTAAATTGATCAAAATTTTAAATAGAAAATAAGCTAAATGCCCTTATTAAAAAGTTTGATACTTGGCTCCCATTATTTACTATTCAAGTTCTATGATTTAAATCTGAAATTTTTTAGTTTTATACTGGACACATTATAGTTACCAAAAAATTTAACTGATCAATTCTAAAGTTTGACACTCAACTCCCACGATTTATTACTTAGATTCCACGATTTTACACTGGGCTTCCCGGTTTTACACTAGATACATTATCATCACCAAAGAATTTAACTAATCTGTCTCAGAGTTTAATACTTAGTTCCCATAATTTACTACTCAGATTCTGTGATTTAACATTGAACTTTTTTGGTTTTACATTGGACACATTATGATCATCAAATAATTCAACTGATCAATTCTAAAGTTTGACACTCAACTTCCACGATTTACTACTTAGATTCTATGATTTGATGCTGAAATTCTCTAGTTTTACATTAGATACATTATGATCCCTAACAAATTCAACTAATCAATCCCAGAGTTTGACACTTAACTCCCGTGATTTACTACTTAAGTTCCAGGATTTGACATGAAGTTTCTCCGGTTTTGCACTAAGCTTCCGTAGTTGAATTTCTTCATGATTATAATGGGTTCAGTGTGAAACTAGGGAATCTTAGTGTCAAATTGTAGACCTTGAGTAGTAAAAAATGGAATTTGAGTGTAAACATTTTTAATAAAGGTATTTATGTCATTTTTTATTTAAAATTTTGATCAATTTAAGACTATGGTCTCTTTCTGTTATTTTGAAATGTCTTGGTCCCAAGATGACACTAATTAAATATTTTGATCCTAAAGTATTATTTTCTTCCAAGGCGACTCAAGTGCACCTCCTGTACCGTGACATTGATGTCATGGGATACTTCTGGATAATGATAATTCATTGAAATACGCTGATCTCCTTACATTTTATCTTAATTATATATACCTCACTTCTATTTTTTTAATTTTAAATTAAAAATTATCTTACATAAATCTCCTCTCTAGTTTTAAGATTTCATTTCCATCTACCAAACCCATTAATGAATCTTTAATTCACCAAATTTGATTTTACTTGAACCAAAATAACCCTTCTTAAAATAAATATTTATTTTGTAATATTTTTAACACAATTTTTAACTTTTTAACTTTCAACTAAAATAATTTTTTCCATTTGCACAAAGTTTGACATAAGCCACAATGTTCACATATTGTGAACAATGCAACTTTTCTACACTTTTTGTATTTTATATTAATTAACTTGACATATTTTTAATTTTATATAATTTTTATTAATTTTTGATATAATTTTTTTAAACACATTTATTCAAATATTAGTATGCTGAATCATTTAAATTTGATTGATAAATATGTTATATTTTTAAACGCAAGTCTAAATAAAATATTAATATGATATTTTTTATATAAGTATTTTAAATTTGTTCAGTTTTGAACGGAATAAAAATTAGAAGTGTTAGATTATAAGGGTAGATATGTAATTTTAAGTTATTTTGATATAAATTTTAATTAATAAAAATGTATTTTAGAATATTTAATAGCATATTTTTAATGGAGTTAAAAGTTTGACTAAAGTGTAACTTTTGAAAATAGATTGGAGTTTTATGTAATTTTAACATCATTATTTTACTCATAAAATTATTCCGGTAACTCAAATGGAATAGTATAAAGACTTTGGATGATGTCTTCGGTTATCTTGAATCCATGCAAAATAAAAAATAATCATGAATATTTTAAGTAAATTATGATAAACTTCAAATTAATGTACTGGATTCGAAATTTTTCTCCTATTCAAAATTTGATTTGTTGATTTGATCAAATGATTAGGAGAGAAGTTGGATCTAATGAATATGCAATGCATTACAAGTGCTTTTTTTACCAACTCATTACAAATGTTAATGTTAAAAAATGTTTAAATCAGTCAGAACAAATAATAATAATAATAATAAAGTCTCAACAACAGATGGAAGTATAACTTGTTAATATATCCTTATAATAAAAACTAAATATAGTATCCAATTCTTACCAAGGAAATTCGGTATCCGATATCAATCCATATATAAAACACAAAGGCTGGATTAACATATATAAAGGTCCAATTTCCTAACTTTCCTACTCTCCGGTTTTCTTGTGCAGGAAGTTAAACCCTATAAAAAAGCCGAAACATAAACCCTCTAAACTCTTAGACCATGGTTGGCAAGAATGAGCTACTTTAAAGGAAATGGAAAGCCAGAAGGAGATGAAGATAATAATTTCATGAAAAAATTATATTTTATTCATAGAAAGTTTAAATTATTTGTACCAAATAATTTTTATAAAGATTTTTCTCTCGTTCTCTCATAATTATATGATCACGAGTATCATATCTATTTCTTCACACGTGGATTCCGATTTGAACTCATGACTTGTGAAGTAAAATCATGATGCTCTAACCAGCAAGCCACAAGTTTCAAATAAAAAAATGGGTACGTAATTATATTATACTCTTACTACTGTAATTATTTTCATCTATTACTCTATCTCATCAAAGGGTATATTAATATAGAAAATTTAACATTAACAAAATCATTTTTATGTTTATTTTCATTTCCGTTTAATTCTGCTATGATTTGAGGTTCAACGAGTTTGCAGGATATACACAACCTCGAACAAGGCATTGGACAATGACTCTAACACTTTGATTTGGATCTCCGATGGTATTTAGAATTAATAATTGAATATAATCGCAAGATATTTAGGGATAGCTTAATTAGAACAAGGCTATTTCAAAACAATTAAAAACATCGAAATAGAAATAATGCACATGAAAAGGTGGAAGTAATATTGCATGTCGCATAGAAAAAGAAAGAAAATCAATATTGACACTATTGGAGAAAAAAATTATTGATGGCTAAAAGATACTCCCTCTGTTCCTATATATAGGATCTTTTATCCTGATCCTAAATATAAATATAAGACCCTTTACAATATACAAGTAGTATTTATTATACATTTCCAGAAAAATGCCCATATTTAATGTATCAAAGGAGAAAGAGAGAGAGATTAAATAAGGGTAAATTTGAAAAAATATTGAGATTTTCGGAGAAATCGAGGTAGTTAATTAGTTTTAATTTCAATTTTTAATCCGCGTGAATCGGTTAAAAGGGTCTTATATTAAGGAATAAAGGGAGTATATGCTGTGATTGATCGCTAAAAAATCTAACATCAAAAAGATCAAATCTTTTCAATTTATGATTTTTTTTGGGACAACCGTTTCAATTTATGATTCAACTCATTCCTTATTAGCTTATCATTACCACTAGCTATTACTTATGGTTGCTAAACATCACCATCAAAACTCAGACTAAATTATTTTATTTGGGGTCCAAACATGAACTTAAACAATGAGATGGGATTGTGCTTAACATTTTTTTTTCTTACCAACTATTTTGTTGAAACTTAAGCTCAGTACAAACTCTTTAATTCTCTGTTAAAAAAATTAAAATCTGTTAAAATGATTATTATCTTACCCAAATGTCAATAATTAATAATAGTCATAAATATAGTAAATAGTAGGATGTAGCATCACTGATACTACTTGATCCCTCAATCTCAATTTCCAATGATTTGGTGTTAGTGACATGTGTGCTCTAAATGAGAAATTAATACACCCTCTAACCCATTTTATCTTCTCTAAGGTTTCATAAGTTTTTTAACATAATAAATAGTATAAATTTATTAAATTATCCTTAATTATTACTCCTTTATGAGTATTAAATTATAAAAAATACATATATTAATTACTTAAGGGTATAATTGGAAAACAAATTACTTCCTCCGGTCCTAAATACATAACCTTTTACCTTGATTCTAAATATATGACCATTTAGAATATATGAGATAGCATTTATTAAGTATTTAAAAAAAAGCCCCCATTTAATGTATCATAAAAAGAGAGAAAAAGATTAAATCAGGTTTTAGAAAAATGTTGTGATTTTCAAAGTCAAGATAATTAACTAACTTTAACCCATATTATTAATCCACATGATTCGGTTAAAAGGATCTTATATTACGGACATAACGAAGTAATTCTTTATTGATTTTCTAAAATAACAGATAAAATAAGATCTTTTTTTATCAAATAAAATTAGGCATTTAAAAATCCCTAAAACAATAAATAAAATGGGATAAAGGGAGTAAACTTTAATTGAGTAAGCATGATGTATCATAATAAAATTTACACTAAAATGTTACACAACAGTAATTTAGATTTTACGTTGGAGATGGTGTTGGTGACTGACGTCCTGTCATTAATTAACTTATATTATACAATTTTAATTTAATTCATTTGCAATTAAAAATTAATTTTACACTATCATTCCATTTAAAATAATAAAATTAAATGCATTAAAACATGCTACAGTAATACATAAAAGTTGTGATGGAAAATTTGTGACTAAAAATGGTGCGACAAATTCGTGAAATTCTCATTACAAAATCTGTTGTATATTAATTTTGCCATAAAAAAATTTCATAGCCAATTAACAATTTTTTTAGTTCATTTGAGTAACTAAGGATTTTTCTAAATTAAAAGACAAGTTTTAGAATATTTGAGTGTAATAAACAAAAAAAAGATCCTTGGTAAAGTGCTTATGGTTTTCTTGTATTCAAAATGATTTGTATTATGCTGATATGTATGTACTATTGAGATAAAATCTTGGCCAAAGAAAAAACAGAGATAAAAGGAGTGACCATTAAACAATCTCATCAGTTCAAAAAAAAAAAACGACCTCATTAATCTTCAATGATCCATCACTATGATCTAGCGATACGGGTATAGGTATCGGATGCGACATGATACGATACGACTGATGGGACAAATTTTAAAATTTCATAATATAGATGCGAGAAATATACATATAAAATTCATGTATATATTCAAGAAATTGATACACTAAAGACAAAAAAATATATGAAAAAATTGAGTTTTAAATAGAGATTTTAAAAATAATATAAAGATATCTAAAATAATAAATTAAAATTGAGTTTTTTATAAGATTTTTAGTCACTGAATTTTTTAAAAAGAAAAACTAAGGATACGTATATGATACATATAGTGAAGTACGATACATGTATCATATATGATACATATTGAATACGGATATTTTTTTTTTGAAGTATCAGTGCAATATAAATCCATCGATACATAATAATTCTTAAGCATAAGAAGGTCATATATATATATATGTATGTATATATAAAGATCATATATATCAGGCGCTCCCACAAACATAAAAATTAAAAAAAAAAAAAAAAGCAAATTGACAGAGCTGTAACCTTCATCTACTCCATGCCAAAGAAAATAAATAAATTAAAAAAACAAAGGGAAGGAAAGGAAAAAACCATAAGGAGTTTTAGGCTAGAGTGAAAGGTCAGGGTCTTCCATGGTGGAAACACCGAGTCTATGCTCCAAGTCCAGGCCATTGATGTTGAGGGATACTTCTAGAGTTTTAGCAAGAAAATTAAAATGAGAAGTATGACGATGATCATCATGAATAACAAAATTTCCAGATCATCTTGAAAGCCACTATGAATATTACTACTTTCTTCCACGCAAGGCTCCTCAAGTTCACCTCCACTATCATAATCCAAGCCATTGATGTTAATCTGCAAATGCGATTTGGCAATATCGTTTATCCCTTGGACTTCAAACACTGAATCATCGAGATTACCAGCAAGTTTCTTCTTCTTCTTCTTCTTCTTCTTCAAGAAAGACATGGCATCATCGGTTATTTCCTCCCTGTCTCGTTTCTCGCCATGCTTTTGACTTCGACCTTCATCTCCTTCTTGCAAGATGGTCACCCCAACAAGGATTGGAGTCTCATCTATGGCCTTTGACGATGAATCAAGGATGCAAATGTCTTGCTGCGAACCATGGGATTCCATGGCGCTGGCTGGTGGTGTTAGCTGCTAGGGTTAGGCGAGAAGAGGAGTGAGGGATTAGTGGGGCTTGTGAAAGGGAATAACGATATATATTTGTAGAGGAAGGAAAGAAGAAAGCAGGATTCGGTGGATATGGTCGATGGTTTAGAAGGAAAGTTTTGACCAATCAAATCCCCAATCAGATCATTTATATCAGATCTAATTTTATCTGTATTTTTCATATTGCCTCATGAAAAGCAACGACAGCTTTTTCATTACTTATGCCAGTTTTGCTTTCCTAGGGTTCTTTTCTGCTCATGCCACAGTTGACATTGTTGTAGTACTTTTATCACCTAGAACATGCAACTTCTTGGTGATGCATAGTATTTTTCATTTCGTTTTATTCTATCGTTAGTAACATACAACTTTTTCGGGGAAAAAAAATGCAACTTCTCGTTATACTTATAATATTGATGAGATTACAAATATACGTAATTTCTAATTAATTGTTCAACTGTTGTATAGCAAATCAATTCCTTGAAATATTTAGTCATTAATTAGCTAGAATATTAAGAAAATATTATCAACAACTATTAAAATAGAAATAATGCCCATGAAATAGTGGTAGTATTCAACAATTTTCATAGGAAAGGAAAGAAAATTAATATTGGCACTACACTCTTATTGGAGAAATATTGATAGCTGAAAAGGTATATATGATGTGTTTAATTATTAAAAAACAATCTATTGATTTGGAAAAGACGAATCTTTTAAATTTATGATTTTCTTTTTGCGTACAAGAATATTTAACAATTGGCCGATCGACAACCAAATATTAATCCCTTTTAAGATGTAAAGATTACCAAGGTGGATTTTTCCTCCTCTATACACATAGCCTCAAATCAAACAATTTCAATTTATGTTACTTTTAATTGGCTAAAAAAATTAGGAATTTTTTTATAACATCTATTTCAATTTGTGATTCAACTCATCATTTATTAGCTAATGTTTACCACTTTCTTTGTTTTTTCTATTTGTCCTTAACTTGGAGTGTTCTCTCCTAGTAGCAAGATTAATCTCCTTCAAAATTTTAAGGACACAATGTAAATCCCTCTCAATTAGATTTCCTTCATATATATATATATATATAAATGCTAGTGATTAAAGCCTCATCACTTACTTAAAAAATGAGAGTCCCTACTACTCATAGTAAATGGCAATTCGAATTGTGATTACCACCAATGATATATGGTTGCTCAACATCACCATCAGAACTCAGACCAAATTGTTATTTGGGCCGAAACATCAAATTTCAAAACTGACTATTTGCAAACCACTAATGGGTATATGGTTGCTCAAAATCACAATTCGAGTTGTAATTACCACTAACTTTTTTCTTTGTTTTTCCTTATTTTTACCAACAATTATGCTTAACTTTGCTTAGCACAACCTCTTTAATTCTTTTTAAAAAATTAAGATTTAAAATCTTTAGAAATAATTAATATTATCTTACCTAAATATGAATAATTAATAATTATATTAGTTATAAATCATAAATAGTAGAGATCTTCTTTAGACTCTATACATTATATGGATCCACATCGATCCACCTAATTTTTTTATAACTATTAGGATTCAACCTACCACGATATCATCTAATTACTCAAGTTGCATCACTGACTATTTGCAAATCGATCCCTCAATCTCATTTTCCAGTGATTTGGTGTTAGTGAAATGTGCGTTCTAAAGAGAAAATATACAAGTCCAGGCCATTGTCCTCACTGAGTCATGCATGGAGGTCACTTTGAGTATTATGGGATACTTTCGGATTTTTACCTGAAAAGTTCAAATCAAAAGCATGACGATGATAAAAATTTCTAAGATCAGCAGCAAAACTTAAACATGCAATAGACTCAAGTGCGTTACTGATTCTAAGCTCCAAGTTGAGGTCATTGTCCTCACTTTGAGTATTATGTGACTTTGTTAGTTCATGTAGGTCAACTAAAAGTTGTTGAAGGAATAGGAGAATCATTCTTTTTCTCCAGAAACTAAAAGTTGAGACTCCTTCCAAGTTCCAACATATCCCAAAGCATGTCCAGAAATTTTTCCTTCAGCTATAGAATTTTTTTGGGTCAAAAAACATGTATCCTATAGATTAGAGAGGAGGCTTCTTCTATGATTAAAAAGAAACAAAGAAAGAGAGAGAGAGAAGAAGGTTTTATTTGAATGATATAGTGAAAATTAGCATGATATCTGCACAAGAATGACACACATAAATCGAGAAATGTGACCTCAGCCCCAAAAGAACAATAAGTGTGAGCTTGGCCCAAAAAAAAGAATCAATGTGAGAGGTCCTTAAGTTTGGATCATCCCTGTACTTCATCCAAGCATACAGGGCTACAGGCTCAATTCTAAAAAGTAAAAACATGATTTTTTTTTAATACTCATATCTTAAAAAGTATAAATTAAAATGTTAAAAATATAAACACTTTTAAAATTAAAATTATGATAAGAATTCAGAAATTATTTTTTTTTTTTTGAAGAAATATTATATGTATTGAAAGAAGTTCATCAATTTGAGAAGAGTATTGATATGATTGAACTGTTCGACAGCAAAATTATGATTGTCACCAAAGCCAAATACACCATACTATGAATAAAATACAATACGGTGAATATTATTTTCTTCCACGCAGGGCTGCTCAAGTTCATCTCTCCTCTACCATAACCGAAGACATTGGTGTTATGGGATACTTCTGGATTATTGACAGGAAACTTCAAATCAAAAGCATGACGATGATGATCATGATAATAAAAAATTCCACGATCAGCAGTAAAATTTAAACTTGCATAGTACTCTAGTTGGCCGATTCTGAGCTCCAAGTCGAGGCCACTGTGTATATTATTTTCTTCCATGCATGCTCCTCAAGTTCACCTCCATGCCACTATCATAACCCAAGACGTTGAAATACATGGCATCTTCAGTTTTCTCCATGTCTTTGTTTCTTGCCGCACTTTTCACTTTAAACTTCTCCTTCTAGCAAGATGATCGCCCCAACATCAATCGGAGTTTCATCAATGGCTTCTGACAATGAATCAAGGAAACATAATGTTGGTCTTGCTGTGAACCATGGGATTCCATGGCGCTAGCGTGGTGGTGTTAGGTGTTAGGGTTAGGGAAGAAGAGGAGTGACAAATTCCTAGGATTTTAGAAAGGGAAGAATGATACATATTTGCAAGAAAGGAAAGAAGAAAGCAGTATTCATTGGTAAATATGGTTGAGGATTTTGATTCTCTCCATACTTTATCCCTATATCTCTCTCCATACGTAATCTTTTCTATTGATTTTTGATCAAAATGATTGAAAAAATAGTCTATAAATAGACAATATATTTGATTCAATAGTTTGTATTTATTATTATGAATAGAATTTTCTTTAAAATAATACTTATTCATGGTTATTATTCAAATGAATAATATATTTTGTTTTAAAGTAGCAATCAATTATTTCTACCATTTAAATCAAAATCAATAGATGAAATTACATATAAAGAAATGTATGGAGAGGATCCTAATCTGTATGGTCAATGGTTTTAGAATGAAAGTTTTGACCAATCAAATCCTATTAGTTTAATGCATTCGATTAATATTTTTATTGTAATCATATTTTATCTAATAATTCATTTTTTTAACATCAAGAATATCTCCGGTGGACAACAAAAACTCTTTTAAGATATAGAGATCATTAAAGTAGGTTTTGTCTCTCTTAACACGATTTTTTCTATGTACGCAATTAGAGATCAAACAATCTAATAAGCCATTTAAATCCACTATGTTAATGAAGTAACTCACATGATTTGTAGGTTGGCCCGTTTATGTGTGCACATGTTTTTATTATCTGATTATAATTGAAATTATAACATTTATCACATTTAAAATTTTAAATAAAAATGTACAAGTTATATATGTATGTAAATCATATTATATATAAATGACTATTTATTTTTAATAACATTTTTATTAAAAATTTAAGGACAACTTATATATATATATATATATATAAACAAATAACAAGAGGGCAAAGGGCAATAATTTACATGTTATTCATGTATTTTCTTCCTTTCCCTTATGCACATTAAATAAAATAGCTCAATGTATTAAGAAAAAAATCCCGATGAAAACCAAATTATAAGGAGTCTAAGTCGCTCGTTTTAATTCACGAATTGCACAATTGATAAATGGGTCAAAAAGAAATTGGAAATTTGTCTAAAATTATTTCTGCCACCCAAACGGTATAGAGATTTTGGATCATGCCTTCAATTCTCTTAATTTTATGCCCAAAAAAACAAGAGATTATGAATATTTTAATTAAATTATGATTTATGATTATTCAACTAATATACTGGATTAATATTTTCTCCTATTCAAAATTTGAATTTGTTCATTTCATCTGAATTTCGTTTTAAAAACATGGGGTGTTTACTTTTTTCTCTTTTTGAAAGAAATTCCACTTTGGCAAAAGAATTCCATTAAATGAGATAGGATCAATCTAAATATAATAGAAAAATTATTATAAATAAAATATCCTAAATCATTTGTACTTAAATTCCGTAAATGAAAAAAATTAGAGTATTAAACAAGGGCAAGTTTAATAAGTGATTTTTTTTTCAAGCCTCAAATATGCAATTGTGCTAATATGGTGGTGGTGTTATCTCAGCATTTTTTTAATGACCAATAATTATATTAACATATTTATTACATTGCAATTATTAATTGCTTTTTGCATTTGATATATTTAATCACTATTATAGTATGTAATCAATACCATATCAATGAATTTTTTAGTTTATGAAATTATTGTTTGATACCCTTTAATTATAGATATTTGACAATTGACAATTGTTTATATTTAAATTTAAATTGGCATTAAATGTTATATTTTGACATCTATATATATATTTCTTTTTCCTATCCTTCCCCAAAACACACAAATTAAAAAAAAAAACCCCTCTTTGCACGTTTTCTATATGTGAAAAGCAAAAGGATGATGAGCAAGGGATTATGAAAATCATGAGCAAAAGACCTATCATACTCCCCATCCGCAATTCTGGAGAAGGTACAAAATGCAGATCATCATTTTGTTTCACCTTCCTTTCGTTCGTTCAAACCCTCATTTTCTTCATTTTTTTCCAATTTATAATGCATATGTCCAGATATATATATTTTACAGGAAGCCACCAGATTCATAGAAACAAAATTGACCAGTAAAATTTGTGTAATTTCTATAATTGATATGGTGATATGAATTATGTGAATTCACTGATCTTGTGAGATATAACATTTATCTGTTTTTGTTGATCAAAAACCAAACTTTGCTTTGCTAATAATATGCTCTTCATACTAAATTATTAATAGCTTCTCGAAGAGGGCCGACTCTAGTGAGGATATGTACGAAGCAGCAAAGGACTAAGCTTCCTTGGAGTACGTAGGACAAAAGGTAAACCCCTCTGAACTAGATTTGCTCCACATATAAGTTAAGAATCAAACCTTCAACTAAACATGAATTGTGTAATTACCACCAGCGTACTCAATCTTTTGTTCCTATTATTTCCTTTAAAATGTCACGTTAATTAATTCAAATACAAATGGGCATGCATAATCAGGACTTGCTAAATGGATCAAGAGTTGATCTTTGAACAAGTATGATTCCTAAACATCAGTTAATAAATATAGATAGACAATAGCAAGAAATTAATTTGAAATGCTACTATACCTACAATCAACTAGAATACAAAAAGGAGATCAACTTCTGTTAAGACAAAAGCCAACATCAGCAATTCTCATCAACTGCTAAAGAGTTAAATCAATTAATTATGACAGTTGAAATACCAACTGTTAATTTATAAAAAGGATTATATCAGCAACCTGGCCATTTTTTCTGAACAACCATCTTGTTTTCAAGATTTCCATGAACATAAACTTGGGGCTCTTTAACCTGCAGTGGATCAAAATTATAAAATATTACATTAAGAAAGAATTAAGCATTCAAATTGTTAGCTTATTCTCACCACTGACCAGTACAATCGGTGGAAATTCAATTTTAAAGCGAGCTCTTGAGAACCCTTCTTCAGTAAATAGACATTTGAATCCATCAACCACAGGATGTTCACTGTCAAATAAATAAAGGGGGAAAAAGATAAGACATAACTGACAATTCCTTGTAAGCAATTAGAGCATTCACTCATGAATTTATGTACACTACTATTCCGGAAACATTTCGTGCCTGTTTGGTTATGGTTGATAATCACTTATGGGATGCTATAAGTGGTGCCAAACGCAAACTACTTTTTAATAAGCACTTATACCTTAAATAAGTGTTTATGGAAGAAGTTAATTTTTTCTACTTATGATAATCACTTATTCTCTCAAAATCAGTTATTTCACTTTTTCTTCTCATTATCCACCCAATAATCACTTAAATCCCAATATCCAAACACATTTCTTTTCTCAAAATCACTTATGCTCATTCCATTCCTCACAGACAATTATCTCTTCCCATATCTCTATTTCCAAAAAGTACATCAAAAATACAAACATATTTAATGGTCAAAATGTTTATTCTTGGAATATGAGCCTCTTTGGATTCATTTCATAATCACTTATGGGAGGAAATAATTGTTTAGCTGGAAAAGTTGCCAAACACACTAGAGATTTCAATAAGCAATTATGCTTCAAATAAGTGATTATAGGAGAAGCTGATTTTTTCTACTTATTATAATCACCTCTCCTTCCATAATCACTTATTTCACTTCTCCTTCTCGTTATCCACCCAATAATCATTTAAACCTCCAAAATTCAAACACATTTATTTTCTCAAAATCACTTTTCAGCTAAAAACATCCAAATATAAATCACTTTTAATATAATCACTTATCCTCATAATTAATCATGAAAAATCACTTATAGTCAATCAATTATGGAAAAACTAATCCAAAGATGCAGTAATGAGGGAATACGTTGAAGGACAACTCACTTTACAAGAAAAGTAAAATTTCTCAGGTGAAGTTCTTGCAAGCTAATTTGTTCTTCTTTAGAATACCTGCATCAGAGAATCGTAGGAACATATCTTATTCTGGAAGTTCAATGGCACAAACCAAATAATCGAAGAAATACCTCAGAAGTTTATGTATAAAGCCTAATAACACTAAGATCTTTGTCATCGAACCCTTTAATTTGTTTTGTAATTTCAATTTAAATATCCATAATTTACTTGGTGAACCAATAGACACCTAAGAATGCTACCGATCCACTCCCTAGGATAAAAAATATTCACCATTATGGGAGTTATAGAAAGACAATTACATCTATTCCATTTAAATATCAAATCTATCAAATTCTCCAACAGCACAAGGTCCTAGACTTCACAAAGAAATCACACTCAAAGGAAAAATAAAATTCCAGAAAGTAAAAAAAAAAACGAACTTTCTAGTCTGCTACTGACAGAAGGAAGGACCGAAAACCTTTTAGATGTGCCATATATGAGGGCGGGGTCAAAATAGGCAAGTATTTGGCTTGGTGGAGGGGAGTTCTAGCCTCTGCACCAATATGAGGGTTATTTCTTTCGTTGTGACTGACCATTGTAATTCCCTGAGCCTCATCCCTAATCTTCATACTGGTTAGAGGTGTTTCATATATTTTGCTTATATAAATATACAAGAGTTACAGTAGGCACCATCATAAACACAGTATTCATCTGAAACATTAAAATATTAAGTAAAATCCCAAGATCATCTTGCTTGAGATCAAGAAGGAAGCCTCCAATTCCCATGATTACAGCTTTGTTCTTGATGGAAAAATATGACCCCCTCACGACTTCACAAATTTAGGAAGTTCTCCCCATTACAGTTTTTATACAATTGATCAACCAAGCTTGGATCATTATGCTAAGAGGAAAGATGAAAGAGATTCAGGGAAGCCCGAGAAAAAGGGTTATTTTCTACCTATATATCCTCCTAAAATGTGACATGATGCCCATCAACAAGTTATACACACACAAACACACAGAATCAGAATCAGAATCATAACCCTGAGGAAGAAATTTCGAAGGATTAATTTGTGTAGCAATAATATTTGATTTGGCAATGATGGCGCCCTGCACTCTTCAGTCCACAACAAACTTCCCAATCTCAACTCTCCCATGACATTCCGACTACAACAGCATTAAACCTTAACCCACTAAATAAATGAGGTTGACTATGCGGATCACACAATACCATTGGGCTCTATTAGAAACCCACTTTTTCAAATATATCATTCACCAAGAGATCCCACAACATTCCAAACACAAAAAATAAATCATTGAAACCTAAATTATGACTCAGGCATAAAATTGAGCCCTCAATCTATACTTTATTCCAATATAATAATCAGACATGAGACATCTTTCACTATGTGTGCAGTAGAGTGACTCTAATACTTAAAGAAAGTCCTAATATCTCACAATTTTTTAAAATGAAGATCTAGAACATAGATATAGTTCAACTTCTTGACTGAAGAAATAAAATAAATAAAACAGCAATTGTAGAAAACGAAACATTTTACGACTGAATTTTGGCCCAAGGCAGGTCTTCTCTAGTCCCTAGATTAATGATATTTTTGTCTGACAGAGTTTATTCAGAATCCATGCAAATACCAAGAGCTTCATAATAGGTATAATATTTAAGAAATAAACTTCATATACCTCATGCAAATACCAAGAGCTTCATAATAGGTATAATATTGAAGAAATAAACTTCATATACCTCCAAGAGGAATCACTTTCACAAAAGCGGGATATACCATTCATGGCAGAAAAGGTGTCAATATGAACCCACTGTTCATTTGTATCATGAAGAACACCTGCTAAAAATAAAAGTCACAACACCGTCAACAGATTCATAGCAAGATGCACTACCCTGAGGCATCAAGCATACAAACAAGAAGTGACAATAATCAATTGTATATTATTTGCAAAGGAAACTCTGGTTCCTCAATACAATCATCCAGAATATCAAAAGAAAGTTAAAAGATCATGATGCTAGTTGATCATTAATCCTCATGATACCCAGTCAAGCATTGGAATAGGCTGTAGTCATCACATTGGAAAATCAATGTCAGCATTCATTGGGTAAAATAAATATGTTAACATGGCCATTGAATACGTTGTCATGTTCTAGAGCATAACAGTTAGCCGATCAAACTTCTTTGTATTTAAAAATAGTTGGGTATCATATTATTAATTCAATGCTAATAGAATTATCCTTATAAAATAAATAACAAACTGAAAAGCAGTGAGGAATTCTTAATTCTTCACCTAATGAATATCAGATTCATTGGAGATTTCTCACCTTTCTTTATTCAGTCAACTTTTTATTATATTTTCACTGGCCAATAGTTTTTATTCCACTTTAATTCTGTACAGATTGTAAATAATTTTGCCCCAATGTTTGACTGAACATTAAGAAATAACTACTCCTTTGAATTGGTCATCCCCACATAGCTGTACCCACTGTCTGCATCGTATTCAGAGCAATAAACTTACTAGTTTTGGCTTATTCCACAACTGATACTTATCAATATCACTCCTTATATTCTTTTCTCATTCTTCATGACCCAGATAACCTAATCACTGTTCAGGCTGTTTGAAAATATTGATGTCGAATGATCAGACCATTTCCCACAAATATCAACAAACCCATACCTCTCACGGTAGTTGATTATCAAAACAAGAAACTGTGCCCAAGAGTTTGAACCTCACTGCCCTCGCATGAAAAACCAGTGATACTAAATAAGAAAGATAGTAACGGATGCCACAATATTAACCACTTTATACAGTGTCAAGGTTGGATAAAAGAAATAATACCACTCCAACTAGTAGTCACCGGGCAGAATCAATTCCACCCTAGCTGTTGTGAGACTAGAGTCTCTTCACATATGTCTGCTAATTTCTTCTTGCCTTCTCCACTCCACTCTCCAGCGCAAATACTACCCAATAACTTTCCCTCTCCATCCACCCTCGTGTACTCACTCCACTCTCCAGCTCAAATACTACCCAATAACTTTCTCTCTCCATCCACCCTCGTGTACAAGCAAATTGATGGAACTCAACTGTATTCTAATTATTCAATGAGATCCAACCAAACCCACCCACGTAAGTATAGATTGAGTAGAGTTGAATGGAAATGCAGTAGCAGCAAACCAGTAAAAGGAAGAGAGGGGGAAAGAAAGAAAGAAAGAAACAACTCCCCAACTTTTGAGAGGCTAGAGTCCCTCTCCAGACTAAACTTTTCCCTGTCTTTCCGCATCTACCACCACTCCATATATCCCCTCTAACAGAATCACTCTTCCACCACACCTCTTTCCATTTGGCAAGCTAGGGTTTGTTATCATGGGTCCATCAACCTTCCACAAGAAAACTAGGACAGACAACAGTTTTTCTCAAGCAAATTCTAGCTTACAGCAGAGCAGCAAGTGCACTAACATTTCAAGATTCCTGGACTCACCAATTCGATGCAATTCTTTTAAGGCATAACCACTAGGATAATTCCAGCATGATGCCATGAAGGTTGTGATGGAGCATCCTACACTAAAAGACAGAAAAATAACTACAACAAGAAGAATAAAACCATCACCAACAAAACAAAATGACTTGTAAACCAACCTGATTGACAGTAGTCCCAACAAAATGAAGAAAAGCAAGTTCCAAAAGGGCTTCCTCTTATTGTTGTAACTGAAACATGAAAAATTTCATGGACAATACTCTTTTACTGATATGAAACAATGAATACAAAGGCACAGAACTGTACTCTTAAATCGGAGCCTAGAGAGTCCATTCCAAAACAATAGAAAAGGACAAACACTACATAAGGAAATAAATAAATTCCTAACGACTAAAAATAGAAAAAGCAGAGGAATTAAAGCAAAGAAATTAAGATTTAAATGATTATTGGACCGTTGAAGATATTATATAATAAATGAGACAATTTTTGCATCAAATATAAGACTCCAAATCTGTAGAAAATCATATTTAAAGAATCTTGATAATTTAATACAAATCCCTCAATTATTACATTAAATTCGGTCATCAAACTTATTTTTCCTCCTCCACCAAAACTAGAAACAATCAAATACTGAATGACTCCATGACTACTACAAAAGTGAACCAGGTGAATCAAGGAGCAAATGAGCTAGCTCCTGTTTGTATCACTGGTCACAAATTAAATTGGCACAATTACCCACTGTGGCTTTATGTTGGTGGCAAAAGCAAGGAAGGATACCTGACTGGAGAAATTATGAGAAAAGAACCAAGTGATCACCACTTTAAAACATGGGGTGTCAAAAATCATCAAGTCATGGGATGGTTGGTCAAATCAATTGAAAGGAATATTGGAGAGAGACCTAATTGTTTTATGGTCTTCAATATTCCTTTCCATTGAGTTGACCAGCCATCCCATGACTTGATGATTTTTGGCACTCCGTGTTTGTCTGGTTCTGGTCTCTTAATTTCTCCAGTTAGGCATCCTCCCTTGCTTCTACCACAAATGTAAAGTTTCAACAATATGCTCCATAATGGGTAATTGTTCCCATTTAATGTATGACCAGTGCTACAAATAGGAGCTAAGTCTGCTCCTTGATTCAGCTGCTTTACTTTGGTAGTAGTCATGGAGTCATTGAATGTTTGATTGTCTGTGGTTTTGATAGAGGAGGAAAAAGCTTGATGACAAAAATTAGCCATAGACACGGCTCAGAAAAAAGTACCACGAAAAATCACATGGATAATACTCTTTTTTATTGATATGAAATGATGAATATAAAGGCACAGTACTGGACTCTTAAATAGGAGCCAAGAGAGTCCATTCCAGAAAAAAAGAAAAGGAAAAGCATAACACAAGGAAATAAATAAATTGCCAATGACTAAAAATAGAAAAAGGAAAGAAAATAACGCAAAGAAATTAAGATTTAAATGAGTATTGGACTGTTAAAGATATTATGTAATAAATGAGATAGTTTTTCCATCAAATAGAAGATTCCAAATCTAGAAAAAATGGATTTAAGAATCTTGATTATTTGATACAAATCCCCCAATTATTACATTATATTTGGCCAACTTTCCAACAAAGCATATCACAACACGTGATGTGACTAAGGTTAGTAATGCATAACATGAAAAAATAAGCTAACAAGAAAAGACACCTTAATTACTCAATGAAAGAAGCCTCTTCCATTTTCAAATTTCCTTCTAGAATGTAAACGCACTTCAACTCCAGTAGCCTTCCCTTCCCGAATCAGATAGAAAAGGATGGGAAACAAAAGCATTGGCTATATGTCTACCAGCTTAGTGAAACGTTACTTCTTCAAAGCAATGCAATTACTCAAATGATAAATGCCCAAATAAAATACATTTACATAGTTGATTCTCAGTTTAGAAATTTGACACACTTAACGCCCCATTTGGTATAACTTAGGGAAAAGGATTCCCATGTTATAGTACACAAATCGAGACACGCAATATCTATTATACCTATATTATCATTACTCCACAATACTTGATCTTATCACTTTTTTCAGTTAGGGACATAAAAGACATTTTACATCCACAAATCGCTCTTTGTTTTTTCTTTTCATTTCATTCCCTTTTTCCATTTCATTCCATTGTGTACCAAACAGGCCCTAAATATAGCTTCACAAGAGACCATCTGACTTATTATATTACATTAAACTTCCCTTAAAAATGCATAAATTTCATTATGGTCTGCATAAGCTCAAATTGATTAAATTGGGTCATTAAAGAATTTTTATTTTTCCATTGAGTCCAAATAAGGAAGAACCATCAAAGAACTTAGTCAGAAAATGGTTACATAGCAATCATTTCACTGAAATGATAGCAAAGGCCCACCACGATTGATCGTTTGAGAGACTTTGGCTCTAGTTCACAGATAAAAGGAAAAGATTATTGTATCAATTTTTTTAAAGGACCTGATTGAGAATTGTGTACTTACAGGGACCCAAAGTTTGATTCAGCCTAATTTTTATCATTCCATACAAAACTCATTTGAATTTAATATATTTTTATAAGCATATAAATATATGGTTCTTGGTGATATTCAAGCAGATATATTGCAACTTGGGACCATATAAACAAAAACAGAAATAAAACAAAACAAACTTAGGAGAAACGAATATATTAGAACAGCAATACATATTATATCCCACACAATAACAAAGCAAAGGGCCCTTACATTCTGTTAGCAGCAATTGAAGCAGACAAGTTAAATATTGGAACTGAACTTATGATAAATCGAAGCTCCTGCAGTATCAATAAAAATGATGTAACAAACATGTTTTTAATATAAAACGGGCACAATCCAAGCCATGAGTTCAAATATTATGCATCCTACCTTGTGGGGAAGCTTAGAGTAAATTAGAATAAAAGAAAGCACCGGCAAAATGAAAGACCGAACCCTTCTGTCTAGAAAGATACTGAGCTGAAAAAAAGACAACCAGCCAAATTAGGAATTTATCTTCCTTTTCTATACTCCTTTTGTTTCTTTGTTATTTTTGTTTTGAGGAATAGGAATGAAATTAACTCTATTGTGCTACATTCAAATTGGCAATTACTTAAAAGCATATTGTTTAATTTGACATCCATCTCTCTAATTATATCCATTCACTGTTTGTTAACCTTTCCATGCTCCTTATAGTATTGATGTTTTCTAAAAGAATGAGTAAGGCTCAATGATGACCATCAGAATAGATAATCTCCAATGAAATAATTTTCTACATATCCTGAAAAACACAACTGACAAAAGTGACTATTTTGTTAAACTTCATCTTAAATTACTTCCTTCCCCTCAAATTGCCAAATTGAAACATCAGTCAATTTTTCCCCAAAAAAAAACAAAGCAGTGATACTTCAATGCACAATATTTTGTGAACTGTAAATTAAAAAATCAAGTGTACAACACATCATGGCATTCACATATAATAACAAAAATGTGCGAGGCAAAAATCTTTATATTTTTCATTTCCTTCTCTATATTATTCTCCTATTCTGCAATTTTTGGTCCATTTTTTTCTATTATCATGGATAGGATGCGTTCTAGTACAACAACTATGTTAATTATATGATAAGCCAAGCCCCATCTCTAACTCCAAGTAACATGACTATCCAACATAAATAGTGTACTACATATTATATGAGATCTTCGAAAAGTTGCGTCACTGAGAATATACAATGCTAGATTTAACATTTTGCAATAGCACCGAAAGCTAATTCATTTCAGTCATTAAAGGGTAATAAAACTGAATTGAAGTTCTGAAAGCACTTCGCATGAAGTGTTCTAAGATTAATATAATTAATTCAAAATTAAATAATACCCAAAAAAAAATTAAACTGACTCAAAAGAAGTTAATAACAATGAAATTTTGGGTTTTACTTCATAGATAATTGACAGGAATCGTAAGTTTCTAAAAGAAATACCCAAAAAGTGTCCAGTTGAAAAATACATTGTATTAATCAAGCCAACGGAAGCAGAAATAAGCCATTATGCCAAGTTAGCAACCCATATAAGCGCCAGCATAATATCATAGCAGGTGAGATTTTTAGTACCCAACACCTACCAATGAAAGAGGATATGCAGCAAGCAATGAACGAGGGAGCGCTGATGTGAAGTACCAGTGGAAAGCATGTGTCTAAACAAATATTGTGAAGGAAATAAATGATCAAATACAAGTAGGGAAAAAAATTATGCAAAATTGACAACAGCACATGTATGAAATTTCAAGCACTCATCATGGTTCGAGCATAATAGCAATGCAATGAAAGCACTGTGTTACTAGTAAAAGCAAAAATCACCAACATTCCAAGGACAAAAGATAAACAGGATAAAACCACTGTTTATCAGACAAGATTATGACAAAATGCAACATTTCAGCCAGTAAGCACCAGTGTGCAAAGCGATTCAACTATATTTAGCATTCAATGGATCAAGAAAAACATTGAAAGATAGTGTGTGCCTACAGAATTAAACATATCTTTAATGTAGTACAGCAAGAAGATTTAAATTTGGCAGCCTGAAAATTAAGCTTTAGACTGTGAAGCACCAATAGAAAGATGGGAAAATGATAGTTGGGGACCAAAACTTTGAATTAAATACAATAAAGGATCTTGCAGGTTTTCCAGTAGCAAATATAAAACAAGCCAGTAATAAATTCACGATATTCAGTAGTAAAAAAAATTGCAAGGTCCTTTACTGTATTTAATTCAAAGTTTTGGTCCTCAACTGTCATTCCCCCTAGAAAGATTGTGGTTTGAAGATTCATTGATGGAATGTTGAGAGAAGAACAACTTACAGCAAAAAGGATTGGGGTTTTAGGGTTAATTCAGTGACTGTTTGAATCTTGTCAACATTACAAGAGCAGAACTTTGAGTTTGATAGGTTTAGAGAAAAATAAACCAATTACAGTTTTGTGGGATTGATTCCTATTTATATCAGGAAAGAAATCAGACTAGCCAAGCCAAAAAACTAACGAAAACCAGGGAGAAGTTAAGAACATGAAAAGAACCTAGGTAAAATACCAAGCTTTATTGCCCATGACCAACAAAAGACAACATCTACTAAGTACCCATTTCTAGAACAGAAAAATATGTAACTCACTAAAGCAGTTATCCTCGTAGGGTCTTTGAAACATTACAATAAGCACCATAAGCGTAAACAAAACAGAATATTGTGAAACTTTACGTTTTGAATTCATGATGCTAGTGCATCCATCATCAATTTCACCCACAAAATATATAGAACATATGTACTTACATTGTACGGCTATACAACTATAGAATACACAATGAACTTTGAATAAGGATACACCCCATTCAGAACTCCTGTTAAGTATAGAGTTAAACCAAAGTACTTCAAACTCAGGCCACAATAACCTCTTCCAGAATATTGAATCAACCAACACAGTAAGACCTGTTAAGAGCGAGAGAGCCTCAGGGTCAGACTTAAAGTATATAAATTCCAGAATAACTGTTCAGCATATATTTTAATTTTTTGTTAACAGCAAAAAAAATTCAAAAGCTTACTTCACCAACCTATACTCAAGAAAGCCATGCCAATGCAGCGTTTCAGGGCATCCCATAATGAAATCTCTTTTGTCTTCCCTTCAAGACAGGGTTCTTATTAGGCACAAAGCTTCATCATTAAAATCTAAAATTCAAATTGTCAAAACTTGTCTAACAATTTCATGGTGATGCCACAAGAATAAAGGGGCAGAAAACCAAGGGGCAGATTTAAAGAATAGAATCCAAGTCAAAAGTCTATATACAAGCTTTAACCCACCAAAAAAAAAAAAGTCTGTATTCAAGGATTTCAGCCAAAAAGAAATTCTATCACAAGTAGTATTATCCTCTAAATGTAGGTAATCAGTATGCTAATTGTTAAGTACATGATTAGAAATGAACTTCTACAATTCAATTTTATGTACTGGTAAACATTAAAAATACAAAAGATAAAAATGAAGAGAGCTAAAACCCACAAAAAAGATAATCAAACAGCAACCTGATCTATATGTGCCGCATATCCTAGAGAGAAACCACGTAAAAGCATGTCAATAAAGAACGAAAAAGAGATGAAAGAACAGAGATGGTAAAAAAGAGAAGGGGGGTGCCAGAAGAAGTAAGGTGAATGGAATTACTGATTTAAATGTAGTCAAGTTCTCTTCACGTTTATTTACAAGGACTAAAAAAGGATAGGTACAAGGATAGTACAACAAATATACGCCTAACCATTGGTTGCTTGACAAACATCCTTTAACCTAGCCATCATTTTATTCTAAGATGGTCTCTTGAACTAATTTTGAGGCAAAAATTTGAGAGCAAACTATACCTCAAGTATCAAAATTCAGATATTTGGCTTTGATTTTATAGTGTGACGGTGAAATTGATGGAAATGTTATATATAGAATATAAATTGGGCGGTTAAAATGGAGAAAAGCTTCAAGAGTCATTTGTAATCGCAAAGTGCCTATTAAGTTTAAAGGAAAATTTTATCAAACTATTACAAAATCAGCAATACTATATGATAGTGAATGTTGGGTTTCGAAGGACCAACAAGAGCATAAGATGGGAGTAGCAAAAATGAGAATGTTAAGATTGATATGTGGTCATATAAGAATGGATAAGATGTAAGATGATTGTTTACGAGGAAAAGTTGGAGCAGCACCTATTGAAGAGAAAATTATGGAAAATCATTTAAGGTGGTTTGGACATGTACAAAAAAGAGGACCAGAGAAACCAATGAAAAAAATTGATCATATGGCTTTTAGCCCTATAAGAAGGCGTAAAGGGAAACCAAGAAGGGCATTAAGGGAGGTTATAAAACAATGTCTCCTAATAAATGATTTATATGAAGATATGGTTTTTTATAAAGCCCAACGATGTCATATGATCTATGTAGCCAACCTCAGCAGGATAAAGCTAATGTTGTTGTTGTTGTTGTTGTTGTTGCTGCTCTCTTGAATTGATACGCAACATCACATATCAATCATGCTCTTATCATGTTCTTAATTTTTATTCTAAAGTTCCTGTTAGCGTCCATTTGTGGCACTTTTTATATTTTATTCTGTAGTTGTATTCACCTTATAGAGAAAGAAGTTGTTATCAGTTTATTAGGATAAAGGCATCTTATTATTCTTTTTAGAGCTGCGAATTTTAGTTGGAGTAGAAGTTAATCTTTTAGTTTGAATAAGAATTTGCTCTATCATTATATTTTGTACACGTACACAGTTGCTATGCAATAAAGAACAAGTTCAGAGGATTATAAATCCTGAATTTCACCAGTTAATATTATTTTCTACCTTACTAGTTTGAAAACAGAAGATAGGATGCAACGGTCAAAAATACCAGAGGGGATAGAAAGTAGGAATACCAACACACGGCTAACAATAAACATAGCCATGTCTGTGACAAGGTCTCCACTGTCACAATTTGAGAAGAACAAGATACAGAAACTATATTGTGCATTATAGGAGAGGACAAATTAAAATAGAAAAAAAAGTTATAGAAGAAAGCAACATACCAACAGGAGCTGCAGCCCAAGAGGGCAAAGAAGCAACAGCATATCACATCTGAAAACTGTAGTAGCAAAAATCTGATCATCAAGAAAAATGCCAAATATTAATTCAGAGAAGTCAAAGAGCTTCGCTAATACTTGTAATTGAAACAACCAGCTGATTTCATATAGTCATATTATGTAGTAACGTTAAATGATCACATATTTACTTACCTAAAGCAAACCATCAAACTTGCAATTTCATGGAAACTTACGCAAGAGACTTGTGCAAACAAAATCTAAACATAAGTGGGCAAATCACAAAAATTTTATTAAAAAAAAAAGGGTTGATAAGCTCAAGCATCATCTCCAGTACCAGTATTTGCATATTCCTCTTAAATTAGAACAAGATTCATCACTGATGGAGTCAAAGTTATCTAATTCAAAGTCACAGTGGCTCAAGCACAGACAAAATCCAAATGTGTTTCTCATCAAGAGCAGCATAGTAGGAATTCTTTCACCATCCACTTCAATCTGCTCTCCAATACAATCATTTTCAGTCATCCATTTATCATCAGAAGAAAAATCATTGAAGTCAAAATCTACAGTACTCCTTTTCATTCTAACTCTGATTTAAGTCCAACATCATAAATATTGAGATTATTCATCTTCTTTGGGTGCAATATGAGCATGAACAAAACCAAGCAAAAATAAAAGGCCTTACCAACAAGTTATCAAGCCCATCGCCCCATCCCTAGAGGTAAAAAGTTACTTTCAGACAATAAACATCAAGCTCATTCCAATCAAAAATTCCCCTTCACATAAAACCTCTGCCCTTACCTTTAGTTACAAGCCAGGATATTGTCTCAACAACAATCTCATTCACTTCTATTAGAAAATAAATTTGCTAGACTATTAGTGATAAAGTTAGTTGTAAATGGTTAGAATTGTTAGAGTTCTGTTGTAACTAAAGTACAATACACTAACTCTATATATACCCAAACGTTAAGTCAATGATACAAGCTCGACTTCTTCCTGATTCACCTACTCACATCTATAGTTATAGTCTCAAATTTGTTATATTGATCCTTTACAACCCATTTACCCTGATCTATGGAGTCCAGCTCCAATGTCATTGAGCAGCAATGCGAAATATCATATTTCATTTGTGGATGCCTTTCTAAATACACATGGTTTTATCCTCTTAAAAGGAAGTCAGATGCATTGACTGTTTTTCAGAAATTTAAAGTTCAGGTTGAAAAGCAATATAACAGGAAGATAAAGTTTGTTCTGAGTGACTCACTTTGGCAGAGAATCTCGGGTCTTTACAAAATTTTTGAAACAGGAAGGAATTCACCAGAGGTTCAGTTGCCCAAATACTCATGAGCAAAAGGAAAATGCAGAGAGGAAACACCTACACATAGCTGAAATAGGATTGACACAGCTAGCTCAAGCTTCTCTACTAGTTAAGTTTGCAGACTGAGGCATTTTTTTACTGCAGTCTTCATTATTAGTTGCCTACCAACTCCTACACTGGCCTATAGGAGTCCTTTTGAGATGCTTCATGGAGTTAAACCATACTACTTGTAATGACCCAAGAATTTTATGGGGAAAAAAATAAAATAATAAATATATATATATAATAAAATAATAATAGTAAATATTGGATGCGAAATAAAAAAAAATTCTTACTATATCTTATATTATATATATATATTTCTTATCTCATGTCAAATATGGAATTGAGGACTACTGGGGGATTGTGTTTGGTATCTTTTTCAATGTTCAGAGTTTGAACCCTATAGGATTGTGCAAAAGTAATTTTATCCCTTGTTTACCTTGAGATTACCATACTGTCCTTCATTTTAGTGAGAACAATAAGGTTGTTTGGTCTTTTCTTCCTCCATTTGTTTCTCATGTATGCCGACACAGAAAATTTCTAAAAGGGGAGAGAGCAAAGTTTTTGATCATGCCCTAGAGTAATATACTCGGCAACTTGTTCTCTGTTAGAATGATCAAGAAACTTGTGCGACTTCATTTCTTCTTTATCATTGACTCTAAGACTCCTCCAAGTCCATCAATTTCCATGTGTGCTCTGTAGTCCATTGCTAATTTCATTTGGGCATACTGACTTTGGCCAAGCTTGTTTGGTTTGGGTAAAGATATATATGTGTGTGTATACGTATGGTTATGCATAGGGAGACTTGAGTTCTTGAATGTTTTTTATGATAATTATACTAGTGCCTTTATAAGGTTTGATGAAATGCTTCAAAGGGAATAATATTATGATTGTAATTAATAGCTGGTCTTGGTGATCAAAATCTTGATTAGAATCTCATATATGGTATCATACAAGAGTTGATAAAAAGATCTCTAAGATTATTGAAAATATTAGCCATGGGTATGACGTGAATTAAATCATGTTAAGGAAAGGATGAAAGTAGTAAATTGGGGATCACTTAAATTAATTTTAGCATGCTATAGCTACTTTTTAATATTTTAGCAAAATGATTAAAGTTGTTGGATACAAATAAATATTGTTTATAAGTGGTTTAACTATAATACTTTCTTTCAAACACTAGGATGTGCTAGAGAGAGAAGTTTTATTTAGGGAAGGTCATTTGAGCCTTAGCCATGATACTACTAAATACTTGGTAAGTACACGTTATTGTTTTTTTCTGTAACTTCATAATTAATATAACTAATATTTTGCCACCTGATTTTCATATTGAAGCATCACTTTTATCCTACTAGAAAAGTTTTGATACTTCAAAGAAACATCAACAAGCGTTTTAAATGAATTGAGATTTTAATGATTTATTTTACTTTTTACTCATTTTATACAAAAGGTACATGTATGGAATCATTGTGAAAAAAATTTAAGTATTGATCATTCCATAAATGATTGGATTTTTTTGGGACTTATTACAAAACACAAGATGCTAACAGCAGTTCTATTAGCCCTTGGCGTGCCTTGGCTTACTACGTGATTATGATGGATTTTATGTGAGCCTAGTGCTTACGATGGATTTTCCGTGAGCTTGGTTCTCACGATGGACTAACATGAGTCTTTATACTCACCATGGATTTACATGGTTTATGAGCCATGAAAGGTTGGTTACTTACCCACGTAGGCTGTGTGCTCACAATAGAAATTCTGTTTTGTTAAAAATCCTAATAAAGAGACAATTGATTTGAAGGATGAATTTATTTCAAATTTTTCTTTAAAAATTTAGATGTCTAATTTTACTGTACACATATATTCGTAACTAATTAACTTCATTGTGAATTATTTATGCTTGATAATATTTTCTTACCCAATTGTTAGTGTCATAATAGTAATGGATGTTTATATATACACATGTAGTGACATTATTTATTCTTTCCAGGTATGGACCTCTAAACTTATAATAGTGAAATTTTTTAAGTGTTGTATTGATTGAAGATTACGGTTAAATATTACACTTTAATTAAATTAATTGATTTTTTTTTCTCCAGATAGTAGATCTGATCCCGTGCTTCCTCCAGAATCATAGAAGGAACATAGTTAACTTGGTGACTGTGTAGGTTCACATTGGGAGAAATTATTTTGTTATATGTAGATTAACTATCTATTATAAGTTTGTATATAGCTCCACATAATACACAGTAGGATTTCCCATTCTTTTTGGTTGAACTTTGTACTTAGCTTAAGCGGAGCTCTTTTTATGATGTGTGTCTTTTTGTATCGGTGTTGTAGAAATGTCGGGAGGTTCAACATTTTGGGGAAACTCTACCTTAATTTCTACAACGCTTGATATGTATATATATATAAATACACACTTAAAATATATGAAGTTATTTAAGTTAATGGTTATCTGATTCTATGCTATAATTAATGATGCTAAGCATGTTAGAATTTACTTTTAAGAATAAAGCTTACGGAGTGAGGAGTAGTGTACTCCGTGTCACACCTTTTGATGGGGTGTGACACTACTCAATTCTGAAGGTATTTGGCTGTGTTTGTTACCCTAATCTTAGACCCTATAATGCCCATAAGTTGCAATTCCAGTCAGAACGCTGCTTGTTTATTGGGTATAGTCAAATGCATAAGTGGTACAGATGTTTGAGTCCCTGTGGGAAGATCTATGAATCAGGAGATGTAGCGTTTGATTAATGTTTGTTTGCTAATAAGGAGAACAGTAGCAGTGTAAAAGTACTGATTTTGGAGTGATTAAAAATTCCAGCTTACCACTGATAGCTGTAGCATCTAATTCAAAGTCTGTTTCACAGAATAGCAGTCATATTGCCGTGCAACAATCAGTTTCACAGACCAAGGATAAACCTAATGAAGTTGAACACTCTGTCTTGAGCCAGAACTATTTCTCAGAGTCAGAGGTTTAAAGATCTACCAGTTTGATCCTGGAGAGTTTCCACAGGCTTGTATTCCTCTCAAGTACAACCCAAGACAGGTACAAAGACTAATTTTGTTGAACAGAGAGAAAGAACTATCTCTGTCAGTTGTCAGGAAGAAAACTCAGAACAGCAGCTTGTTGTGATACTGATGGGCATAATGAGTTATGGGCTAAGTTGTGGGGGAAGATGTATTTCCTCCATTTTCAGCCATTGATATTAGCTTAGTTGAGCTTGAGGTCACCCGATACCTACTAATAGACATAATATGGTGATCAGATCAAAATCAGGAGTTTTGAAACCAAAGATGTCACAGCAACAGTAGAAACTGAACCCAAGATGCATGTCCGACTCTTGAATTGCCTCAATGGAAAAACGCCATGTAAGAAGTGTTCATGACTCAGCCCTTTGGCATTGAGAATCAAGATGTAACTCTGGTGTGCAAACTGAAAAAGTATTGTATGGTCTTAAACAAGCTCCAAGAGCATGGTTTGAGAAGCTCTCAACCACTCTCATTGCTTTTGCATTTATGCCAGCGAAGTGTGATTCATCCTTATTCATTAAGCACTGAACAAGATCTATTTCGTTTATTCTCATCTATGTAGACAACATCATATGACTGGAAATTCAGAGACAGAAATTAGGAAACCCACAGCTTAACTATATGAGAAGTTTGCACTTAGCGACGTAGGATCCTTAAACTACTTTCTAGGTATTCAAATGCAGTGGGATAGTGATGGTAACTTGCACTTGAGCCAAACAAAAATACATCAAAGATCTGTTGACAAAGGCTGGAATGTCTGAAACTAAAACAGTATTGACTCATATGTCATCAGTTTTGAGACTTGCAAAACATGGAGAGACTCAGTTGATGATACTTCCTTATATTGGTCCATAGTTGGAGCCTTGCAGTATGTTACGATTACTAGACCTGTGTTAGCCTACTTGGTCAATAAAGCTTGTCAACTCATGCCTAATAAAAGGAATATTAAGGTATATGAGAGGTATGCTCAAACATGGCCTGCCGTTCAAAAGAGCAGGTAATATGGAACTTAAAGGGTTCTGTAATGCAGACTGGAATACTAATGTGGATGATCAAACGTCTACCAGTGGGTATGCTGCCTTTCTTAGGCCAAACCCTTGTTTCATGGTCATCAGAGAAACAATCGGTGGTGTCTAGATCTAGTACTGAAGCAGAATATAGGAGTTCGGCCAATTGTATATCTGATGTAGTGTGGGTTCAGTCCTTGCTGCGTGAACTTTGTGTTGGAAATGTACCTACCCCTACAATTCACTGTGATAATCTAAGCACAGTGTCACTCTCTGCCAATCCAGTGTGACGATCCAGAACTAAACACATAAAGCTAGACCTGTCTTTTGTTCATGCAAAGGTTATTAATAAGGAGATCAAAGTGATGCATATATCAACTCAAGACAAGGTTGCAGACATTCTGACAAGCTGTAACAAATGGTAGTTCTACTCAATTCATATCCAGAATTGAATGTTACAGAGTTTAATGAAAAGAGCTGGCACTTCACAGCTCCAGGGATGTCAAACTGTGGGGAAGTGATAGTACTCTTACTAGCAGGGAAACCCATTGTGATTGAGAGAGAGTATTAGAGAATAAGTTTATTAAACCATCAGTTATAGAGTTAGTTGTAAATGGTTAGACTTGTTAAGAGTTCCGCAGTAACAGAAGTACAGTACACTAACTCTATATACACACAAGCCACTCAGTCAATAATACAAGTTCAATTTCTTCCTGATTCACATACGAACATCCATATCATCACTCTCTCTAGTCTTTATCTTCTTTGCCTTCCATCCACCCCAACTTTTCCCCCTTGGAGATGATAAAAGCTTGAACAACTGAGCAGATCCAGCTACCAGAGTGATACTCATGTGCTAAAAGAAAGCATAAGAATCTTTCTAAAGCCAAGGAGCACCTTATAAAGATGAAAAATACAGTAGGATAACAAACCAAATACTCAACCCACTGGGATAATAGTTTTAAGTGTCCATAATCCGTTAGGCATGCTGCACGAGACCTGATAGTATAAGCTAATATAATACATTACTAGCTTATCACTTGTTTGATGTATATAATGTATTGCATAAGCTTGTACATCATGATTCTCTTATACATGAAAATGATAGATAATTTAATCAAGCCTCAAGAGGTGGGATAAGGCATGATAAGATTATGATGTATAAGCAAAATATGTATGTTGCTTTTCAACCCTCAAGCCACTCCATACATCATCCAACAGACACATACCTTCGCCATAGCCACTCACTGTTTTCACATAGAAATTTGCCAAGGTCCTACCATCCACCTTCATCACTCTGCAATGTTCTCTGATTTTGTTTCAAACACAAAATTTCTCTACATCTTCAATCAATCACAATCTCAATTTCATGTATAATCAAAATTTAATTTGTGGCATATATTGCAATTCTCTGAAACCCAAATGTCAATAATTACTCTTGTGCCCATCACAAGCTATTGATAGATTGATAATGATAAAGTTTGGCATTGCACAATAGGGCAAGGGATGGAGTGGACACCCATTTTGATGGTTGCAAATTCATGGGTTCTTGCCAAATGATTTTATAGATGTGAAATATTATAGGTTGAGAGACTCAAAGTAGACTTCTGGTTTTTTTTTTTGGCAATTTTTTCAATTTCTACTTTTCATCCCCTGCCTTTTGTTTTTCTAAATAATCAAGGAATGCAATATAACCAAAATTTGGAGCATCTCCAGTTTACTTTTGGGAATGTTGAGCTCATACAGTCATTGGTGAAAATATTGGAAAAACTATATGCTTTCCTTTGGACCTTATCAATATTTTTAGTATGTAAATTAGACATTTAGGCCCTTCATTGCTAATATTTGTGGATGGAAGATATCATTATAAATGACTGTCTATTCATAGAATTTAGAATCACTCTGTTATAATTTTTTAGAATACATTTTTTGTTGCAACTAAATTGTTTGAAAGAACACACATCAATCATAATAAAAATTCAGCAATTGCATGAATACAAATTGTTTTGTTAGTTGCTCTGCTTAAAATATTCAGACTAATTTAAATATGTCTAACATACAAATTGTTTAGGGTTTATATCATAAATATCAATTAGATTTTTTCTACAATCATACCTAATTTATTATTTAAATGACATTTAGTGTTCGTGTGTGTTGCTACCACATCACCTTTAAAGCATGTAGTCTTTGGGAGGGGGAGCCCCTGCGGGGTGGGATGGAGATAAATGAGAAGAGGGAAGGAGGTGTGGGGCGCCAAGCATACAGTGCATCCACCCCTGACTGTCACGAAATAACTCTTAATATTTTTTTCTATTATTATTTTTTATTTTAAAAATATTTTTAACTTAATGAATAATTCTAAAAAACTAATATGAACATATTATGTTTTAAACTAAAGGGTAATTTTGTCAAAAGAGTTCAATTTTATACTATCACATATTATATCGTACATCATCAAACATATCATAGTATTATCTTATACGATACAGTATCTTTACAGTGTCACACTTAACCTTGTATAGCATTAAAATCCTATCAAGCCTTATTCCATGAGGTCTCATACTATAGTGTGCCAAACAGGCCCTAAAAGATCCAGTGAATCTGTCTTTGGGTTAAAAAGTAATCCAAAAGATAAATGGTGTACACAAACCTAACACAGGTAAAGTTCATGGTCAAATATTGAAAGATTTGACTAAGGGAATTGGAATATTAAATTTCAAATCACAGTACAAGATGACTTTTCCAAATGATATAGAGATTTTACTGTAAAGGAATAATTAAGAAAATTATTCTGACACAGAAATGTTTATTATATAGTATTTGCACAATTAAAGATATAGATATGTATAAAACACCCTTTAATCCTAAAATTACCAGGGGTTAGCAAAATTGCCATGTTTTGTAAGGTGTTAAAACATGAGAAAGGCCTATTAACATTCAAGAGAATTAAGATTTTGCACATGATACCAAATTGAAATTAAAGTATATGACATACGTACCAGAGAGTTTAGAGCTGCATAAAAATTCCCCTTGAACCAATATCCATATGCCAAATTGACTGCAAAGTAGAGTACATTACCATATTGTCAAATGCTCACTAATGGGGATTTGGGTAGTATGGGATGCCCAAGTCCCACATTGAGTAGTATAAAATGCTCATTGGGGTATTTAAGTGGGTTACCATTGATGGATACCCAAGTGGGATAGAAAACCCTCCCTCAATAGCTAACTATTGAGGTAGGAGAACCAAACTACTTAAATACCCCACCCAAGTCCCCATCAATCACAAAATTTTTGGAAACAAGAATTCATGAAATTGAGTAGCATATAAGCAAAATCCTCGGAGCATGTACAAAATCAGTAAAATTTTGTTGTAAGATAGAAAACAAAATAAATTAGTCATGCCAATTCCCGAATCAGTACAATTATCAAGGACCATATACCATAGACTCACTAAGATTTAGATTGCAGATTTTGTTGAATCTCCAATACTGAATATACAATTGCAAACTGCAAAGTATAACTCTCTCCTCCATATATGTTTCTTCAAAGACCCATATTCATAATTTTTTCATATCCGTGTCATGATGTAGGCTGTTGGCTTAAAGAGTGGAATTTGGTTTTCCTCATTAAATGAAAGTGCAAGATTTTAAATTATGCTAATTATATCAAAGTCTTAGTTTATAATTTGGGAATTCATGTTTAAGTATTAGTGATAGGGAATTTAGAATTTTTTGGTTGTTCGTACATCATTTTTCCATTTTACCCCATTTGTTATCATGTTTACTGGAGCCTAAAGCTTCAGATGCTTGTCTTTATAGAATCAAAGCTGCACGAGTTGCCAATTTATAGTTCCTTATATGTTCTTCTGATTACAATCTCATCATTGGAATTTTATATATATATTTAAAGAAGAAATTCTCTATGAAAGAGAAGAATCTACAACTAGCTAAGGGATAAGGAATCCACAAAACGATAAACATATGGAAAAACTTAAAACAGTACAAGGTAATTTTGTCATGTTTTGCATTGTTAATCAATTATCCCTGTGAACATGCAGCGGACAGGGTCTGCCCCTTCGTATTGTAATGTATTGTATAGTCAATTATCATCAGGGGAAAAAAAGGAGCTAAGAGGAATTGGAGTGTCATATTCCAAGTAATTACCTATACCCAAAGCTAGTATGTTAGGAAGTGGGCGTGTGGAATAGAACAGCAAGTGAAACTGAATTGCAGTAAGTATCACAAAAAAGGCTTCTACTTGATGCCCATATCTATCTCTTATCTGCATAACGAAGGGAAAAAAAAAAAAAGAAAGAAACATAGTCAACTTTTTTGACCTTATTAAATTCATTTTGAACAAAAGAATGAAGTAGAGAGCAAAAAGGAAAAATAAAATGAATGGAGATATCAAGATATCCTACAAAATTGTAAAACTAAGACAAATAATAAGCCCATCAGTAAATTGCAACCAAGTTGACGAATCTCAATGCATATCAAACAATGAAACTCCCTTTAAAAAACCGTGCACAAGCAGCAAAGATAGGCCATGAACAAAAGTACACAACCCTATCACATAACATATGCAAGGAAAAAGAAACTCCATGAAAATATGAGCATTCAACTCCAGTGATATGCTTTCTTGAAATTTTCACTTTTTCAAGGGACCTTACATGTAGAGATCTGAATGAAATGGGAATTCTTCTGCCACATGTTGACAATGCAAGAATTTTACAGTCTAAGGATGGGAAAGTTTGAAATTTAAATCATTCTGGTGTATTCTTGTAAATATTACTCCCCTTTCCTTATTTCTTCTCGTAAAGGAAGGAGTTCATTCTTTAAAAAGGAAAAAAAAAAAAGAACATTTGAATATTTCAATCTCCTCCAAAGCCAAATCTTTTTTGTTTTTGGGTAAATAACAGGGCCAAAAGCCCAACCCAAATTAGATCAAAACCATATATAACAGGGCCAAAAGCCCAACCCAAACTACATCAAAACCATATGGGGAAAAGTACTCCCCACAGAATCTTGAACTAACAAGTTTTCAAGTTCCCAAGGAGGTTCAGATTTTTGGTCATGAAGGGGCAGAGGCAATAGTCAATATTCAATAGAATTAACACAAATGTTGCAAACTCGATGACCTAATGCAGCTTCCTCTCCTAATATATGTATTATGTTCCAGCATAGTGCAAAAACAGGAGATCTTCGCATCATCAAGTAGCTGTTTCTGGTTAAATAAGTTGTTTGGGATTAGTGGTGAGAATTGGGTTTGTCTGCAGATTTCTTGTTCTATAATTTTTTCTTCTTGGAGTATGCCTAATCCGCTTCTTCATATCCATCTTCTCTCTTAATGAAACTTATTTTTTATCCAAAAAATAAACTCTAGTCATACGCACCAGAGAAAAGTATACCCACATGTTACACAAAGTTTTAGCCTCCTCATTCCATCCAAGTCCTCAAAACTTAACCAGAGAAACTGATCAAAAAGTGGAAGGGCACACTAATAACTTCATAAGCCTCTAATGACCTATGCACGTAGGAAGCTAGGTGGCAGCAAACTAGTGGCTGATTGACAAAATCTAATTTTTATTCTGAGTTTATTTTTAATTATCTTCAGCAGTTGTTAGGCGCTGTACAAGTTTAGGAACATGGAGTCAGTTAGTATTTTGTTCCAGATATTTTTCAGCATGTTGCATCCATTACCAGAATCAGTTTCTTAGTGGTCCCGATATTTTAGGAAGTACAGATGATTATTCTGCTTATAAATAAGTTATATGACAGCTTGTAAAAGGCATCTTGACTTATAATCAGAATCCATTTATTTTCCGAAGATTCTCCAGTGACTATTAGCTTTCTTTGAGTAAGATTCTTTCTCAATTTAAGTCTAGTAGATTTAATTTCTGTCATACCTTCATTATTTTCCTAACCCATCTATCATAACTCCAGAAAGATTATTAAACAAGAAAGTAGCAAAACGACAATGCATAAATAAATGGACAATGTTTCCACGATTTCCATAAACACAATACACAATTTAAGAGAAATTGATGTTTAATGTCTGCAAAGCTACAATATATATATATATATATTGTCTTTCAATAACACATTTTATTTGTGAGATGTGGGAAGTACTGAGAGCTAATACTTGATTGGTACTTGCTAATGGTTAGTCAAGAAGAATAGAAAATAATTTCAAGTTAGTTAAGCAAAACTAACTAAATGCAAGGCACAAGTACACCTATAAATAGAGACCTTTGTATACAGTGAAGAATTGTTGGATGATTTGAGAAATAATATTAGAGTTTTCAATTGGTAAGAGCTATATCAATAGTTGTATCAGAGAATATACGGGACCAATGGCAAAGGAAACTTGTTTTCAGGTCCAGTTTTGAGAGATTGAACAAGAACTCACTCAGACAAGCGTGGAAACAACACAGACAAAGGAAGATGTTATCAGGCTATAACTCCAAGTGTTCTCAGTGATGGCATCAAAGGTTGGATAATTGGGATCAAATTTGAATGGGGACACAGATGGCATAGTGAAGACAATGGATCAACAATGAAGGTGAAAAGACTCGTTAAAATGAAGCCAACAAAAGTGCTATTTCATAAAGGAAGTAACCATAACTTCCAAGATGCCTCTATCGCTAAGAAAATGAGCTTCAAGCTTCAATGTTCAAACAAATCAAAATTTTAGTATCAAAATTTTAGTAGCTGATGGAGAGAAAGTAACAGCTGGAGCTGAATGCAAGGGGTTATGTTGGAATATGCAAATGAAGGTATTCAAAGTAGGCTTCCTAGCAATGATATTGAGAGAATACAACATGGTATTGGGTATAATGGCCCTCAAGGGAGGCTCTCATGGAATTTACAAAAACAACTTATGTTGTTGACCTTGAATTGGAAAATGCAAGAAATGAGGGGAGAGAAACAACCTGAAGAGATGAGGAAGGAAGGAACCTTTTTATTGTTTGGTCATCATGGAAGGATGACTAGTGATATGGAGCGATTAACAACCCATGAAGATGAATTGAATTTAACATTTTACCGAAGGATTCAGGTCGGAAAGGTAAAGGAAGTCCTTAAAAGAATGGATAATGGTAAAGTCATTGGCCCCGGTAATATTCCTATTGAAATTTGGAAGTGCTTAGGAGAAAACGGTATTTTGTGGCTCATTAAACTATTTAACGAGATTTTGAGGGGAAAAAATGCTAGAGGAATGAAGAAAAAGTACTTTGGTGCCTATATACAAAAATAAGGAGAATATTCAGAACTATGCAAATTATTAAGGGATAAAACTTATGAGCCACGCTATGAAATTATGGGAAAGAGTGGTTATTCATAGATTAAGAAATGAGACTCGAATTTTAGAAAACCAATTTAGATGTATACCCAAATGGCCTACAACAGAGACTATTTATCTATTCAGGGGTTTGATGAAAAAATATCGAAGTAAAAAAGATATTTGAATTTAGTTTTCATTGATTGGGAAAAAGTTTATGATAGAGCACCAAAAGATGTGCTATGGAAAGTTCCAGAGAAGAAAAGTGTTCACATAACTTATATTCGAATCATAAAAGATATGTATGATAGGGCAACAACAAGTGTAAAAACTCCTAGAGGTGAGATAAAGGACTTTCCTATAAGGATAAGTTTATATCAAGAATCATCCTTAAGTCCATACTCAATCAATTTAGCTTTGGATGTTTTGACAGAACATATACAAGAGGAAATTCCTAAGTGCATACTTTTTGCAAATGATATAATCTTAATTGACGACTCAATAAAAGATGTCGACTCTAAATTTGAGTTATGAAGACACACTTTGGAATTAAAAGGTTACTGCCCCCATAAGAATAAGACCAAATATATACATTGTAAATTTAGCAAGATGCAAGCCAAGAATGATTCGGAGGTAAAAAATTGGAGAGCGAACAAGTGTCAAAGTCCAAATATTTGGGTTTGATTTTACAGAGTGATGGTGAAATTGATGTAGATATTATGCATAGTATATAAGTTGGGTGGTTAAAGTAGAGAAAAACTTCAGGATTTATATATAATCGCAAGATGCCTACCGAGCTTAAAGGGAAGTTTTATCAAACTGTTATAAGACCAACATTGCTATATGATAGTATATGTTAGGCTTTGAAGGGTCAACAAGAGTATCAGATGAAGGAAGTAAGAATGAAAATGTTAAGGTAGATGTGTGGCTATACAATAATGGATAAAATAAAAAATGATTGTATACAAGGAAAAGTTGGAGTAGTAGTTATCGAGGATAAACAACAACAACAATAACAACAGCATTAGACTTATCCACTATGTGAGGTCGACTACATGGATCATATAATACCAATGGGCTCTATCAAACACCAACTCCTCAAATAAATCATTTCTCAAAAGTTCATTCCTTATAATTTCCCTTAGTGTCCTTTTTAGTCTTCCTCTACGCCTTTTAATAGGGCTCCAAGCCATTTGATCAACTCTCCTCACTAGCTCCTCTTACCCTCTTCTTTGTATATGCCAAATCATTATATGCAGTCAATTCATATCTTATCTAATTTTGTATGACCACACATCCATCTCAACATTATCATCTCTGCTACTCCCATCTTATACTCTTATTGTCCTTTCAAAGCCCAACATTCACTACCATATAGCATCGCTGGCCTTATAGCTGTTCGATAAAATTTTTCTTTAAGATTAGCAGATACTTTGTAGTCACAAATAACTCCTGACACTTTTCTCCACTTTAACCACCTAGCTTATATCATATGCATAACATTCCCATCAATTTCACCATCATTCTATAAAATCGATCCCAAATATCTGAACTTTGACACTTCTAAAATGGTTTACTCTCCAATTTTTACCTCTAAATCATTTCTAATTGACCTTTTAATAAATTTGCAATGCATATATTCCATCTTATTTCTACTCAAGCGGAAACCTTTTGATTCCAAAGTGTCTCCATAACTCAAGTTTAGAGTTGATCTCTTCTCTTGTGTCCTTAATTAAAACTATATCATCCACGAAGAGCATACACTTTGGAATTTCCTCTTGTATATGTCTGTTAGAACATCCAAAACCAAATCAAACAGATATGGACTCAAGGAAGATCCTTGATGTAAGCCTATCCTTATATAAAAATCATTTGTCTCACCTCCAGGGGTTCTCACACTTGTTATTGCCCCCTCATTCATATCCTTTATGGCTCAAATATAAGCCACACAAACACATTTCTTTTCCATTACTTTCCACAACACATCTCTTGATACTCTATCATAGGCTTTTTCCAAATCAATAAAAACCACATGCAGGTCTCTCTCTTTACTCCGGTATCTTTCAATCAAACCCCCTAATAAATAAATAGTCTCTATTGTAAACTATCTTGACATAAATCCAAATTGGTTTTCCAAAATACGAGACTCTTTTCTAAACCTATGCTTAATCACTCTTTTACAAAGTTTCATGGTATGACTCATGAGTTTTATCCCCCAATAATTTGCACAATTCTGAATATCCCCCTTGTTCTTATATATATACACTAGAGTGCTCTTTCTCCATTCCTCTAGCGTTTTCTTGAACCTTAAAATCTCGTTAAATAACTTAGTAAGCCACAAAACCCCCTTTTCTCCTAAGTACTTTCAAATTTCGATAGGAACACCATCAAGACCAATAGCTTTATCATTATCCATTCTCTTAAGAGCTTCTTTTACCTCTCCAACCCAAATCCTATGATAGAAGTTCAAATTGAGATCATCTTCATAAGTTGTTAATTCTTCAATATCAATAGTCATACTCAATCCGTCATTGAAAAGCTTATAAAAGTAACTCTCCTATCTTTTTTTGATATCATCATCTTTGACCAAAATTTTTTCTTCCTCATCCTTAATGCATCTTATTTGGTCCAAATCTCTTAATTTTCTTTCCCTTCTCTTGGCAATTTTATAAATCTTACGTTCACTATTCTTTGTTTCTAAATCTTGGTAGAATTCCTCAAAAGCTTTTAGATCTAACCTCACTCACTGCTTTCTTAGGCTCTATTTGGTTCAACTGAGGGAATTGGAGGGGAGGGGATTAGAGAGATTTTAAATAAGGGAATTGGAGGGGAAGGGATTGGAGGGATTTTAAAATTTCCTTGTTTGGTGGGATTGGAGGGAAGGGGATTAGAGGGATTTTAATGAAATCTTGTTTGGTTCAGGAGAGAATTGGAGGGGATTGAGTAATTACCCCAATTTGGAGTGTTTTAAAATGGGGATGGGAGAGGGAATTGGAGGGGATATTAAATTCCCCATAATCCCCTCCAATTTTTTAGCCAAACAAGGGGAAGGGATTCAATTCCCTCCAATTCCCTCCCCTCCCCTTATAAAAACCTGAACCAAACAGAGCCTTAGTCTCCTTTTTAGCCAACTAATAACATTTTCAATTTTCATCGTTATTACACAAATGCAAAGCTTTGAAACACTCTTTCTTATGTTTGACCTTCTCCTACACACTTTCATTCCACCACCAAGATTTTTTATCTTTAGGTTCAAAACCTTTGGACTCACCCAAGACTGCTTTAGCGATATCCCTGATCATTTTAACCATCTCATCCCACAAGATGTTAATACTTCCTTGCGAGTCCCAATTACCTTCCTCCATAACTTTTCTCGTAAAGGTCAATTGTTTCTCACCTTTTAGTTGCCACCACTTAATCCTAGGATTTAAGGCTTTTCGACTTTTCAATGTACAATTCTTAACCAACACATCAAGGACCAAAACTCTATGTTGTGAAGTTAAGCTTTCACCAGGAATTACTTTGCAGTTTTTACAAGCTCTTCTATCTGAGTTCCTTACCAAAAAGAAGTCAATTTGCAACCTTTAAACTCCACTCTTATATGTGATTAAAGGCTCCTCCCGTTTTTTAAAATAGGTATTTACAATTGTAAGGTTGTAAGTCATTGAAAACCAAGAATGGAATGCCCCTCTTCGTTTACTTCTCCAAAACTATAACTATCATGAGCTCCCATATATTGCATTGTCTCTTTTTCCACATAACCATTAAAATCCCCTTCAATGAAGATTGTTTCCTCTTATGGAATATCTCGAACCAAACCCTCCAAATCTTTCTAAAACTTTTCCTTAATATGTCTTTCCAACCCTACTTGAGATGCAAAACACTAATAACATTGAGAGTATCGTGCCCAACAGTCAATTTTTAAGGATAAGATCCTCTCTCCAATCCTTCTGACTCCTACCACATTTTTTTCTCAATCTTTATCCACAATAATACTAACTACATTCCTTACTCTAACATTCCCTACGTGCCAAAATTTAAAATTAATAATATCTAACTCCTTAACCTTTTCTCCCACCCATTTAATTTTTTTAAGACATAAGATGTTAATTCTCCTGCGAATAATAGCATCCATCACCTTCATAGATTTATCTGTTAAAGTACCAATATTCCAAGAACCAAATCGAATCTTGCTCTCCTAGGCTAACTTCTTTATCCACATCCGTCCAGAATAATGTGGGAACCCTTAATCATTTAACACTGCATTCGAGCCATACAACGCGTTACTTCTGGGTAACGACCTAATTTTAGCACAAATACGTCTCTGATCCATGTCATAAAGATTCGACAAATTTTACGTTGGCTATCGAGGGCCTAACACAACTCTCCTCCTTTACCCAGGCTTGGGACCGGTTATGACAACACATAGGTAGAGTTGTAGCTATCGAGATTAAATGGTGAAAAATCGTTTAAGATAGTTTGAATATGTACAAAGAAGAGAATTAGAGAAACCAGTGAAAAAAGTTGATCATATGGCTTTTAGCCCTGTAAAAAGGCGTAGAAGGAGACTAATAAGGACACTAAGGAAGGTTATAAAACAGGATATCTTGATAAATGATTTATCTAAAGAAATAGTTTCTTATTGAATCCAGTGACGTCATATGATCAATGTAACCAACCTCACTTGGTGAGATAAAACTAACGTTGTTACTGTTGTATGGAGGGAAGGCACCTTATTGGAGAAAAAAAAATCAACAAAACTAGTCAAGTGTATTAGTTGCAAGTGACGGAGCAAAAGTGAAAATGAAGAATATGGCTTGATATGTGAAGGCTACACAAATTGATTTGAACCAAAAACAGAAGCAAGCATTGAAAGAATTACTAGAGAAATTTTCTGAGGTCTTTTAAGGAGCCATAGGTATCACCTCCATTAAGATCTTTTCATCATTCCATTGAGATATTTTCATCATACCATACCCCTACAGGAAGCACAGCTCCTACAACTTTGTCCTTATAACTATGGGCCAGTGCAGAAAAAAACAATGGAAGAATTGATTCAGGAGATGCTAAAAAATGACGTTATAAGGCCAGATAATAGCCCCTTCACTAGTAGTCTTAAAGAAGGATGGTACATGGATGTTCTGTATGGATTATAGAAGATTAAACAAGCAAGCCATCAAGAATAAATTTCCTGTAAGAGTTACTAGAAAAATTACATGGAGCAGTGTTTTTCTCTAAGGTAGATCTCAGAGAAACTACCACCAAATAAGAATTTATCCTCATGACATCTAAAAGACAGCAATTTAGGATTCATGAAGGCCTCAATGAGTTTTTTGTCATGCCATTTGGCCTCACCAATTCTCCAGCAACATTTCAAGGCCAAATAAACAGGTTATTGAAGTCCTTTAATAATAAATTTATTTTAGTCTTCTTTGACCAGAATTTGATGTATAGTGGGTCATAGGAAGAGCATTTAAGACACTTGTTATCGCTACAAATTCTCAAAAGCAATACTATGCTTGCAAAGAATAGTAAATGTACATCTGGGCTAATCAATAAACTATTTCAGTCATGCCATCTCGTGGGAAGGGGTAGCAGTAAAGATAATATCATTCCCAAAACTCTCATTTGTTTACCACAAAATGTTTCCTTAGCATTTTCTCAACTGCTTTCCTCAACCACATAATTTAACACAATGACACAACTTAAAGAAGTTTTGACCAAATTCCTGTCAGCAGCTCCTTCAACCTTCTCTAACACAATATCAACCACTTGGGTTACTCACTATAGTGCTAAGTGCCAACCGAAGTCTTCAATACATAACTCTCATGGTCACAACTATTACAGCATCCCAAGTCACACTACAAGCTTTAGCTGCAACTTTCCTTGACAACCAAACCAATAATTAAAAAACAAAAACTACCACCATCAGCATACCAGAACTCAACATCCATAGCTCCACTCTAACAGAAATAAAATTTGAAAATTTAAAGCCAAGATTATAGAATAGGTATTGATGAAGAATTACGGGAACATAACAAGAATATCAACAACATATCTAGAATTTCTTCACATTCTATCATTCTATCATCTAAGATGAATGACTAGCAAAGTCTTCGATTCCAATATAAATAATAGTTTCCTCAAACTAGGAGGAAAGAAAATGAAAGCATTGCATGCGATAAGGTTTAGAATTATATGCTACAAAGGTTCATCACTCTCCATTTCAACTTATGCTTTATTTGATGTAAGGTAAATAATGACTTGTTAATGGATGATGTGTCAATTTTATACCCATAAAATACCCACATTTAGTCCCCAAAGTGTTCTAAAATATGAGTTAAATTGGATTTATTATCTTGGTATTACATATATTGTTGTTCAGATGCATTTCAAGACCACTAGAGCGTAACTATGAAGGAACTGGTACAAAACATGTGAAACCACACATAAAAGAAAACTCAAGGCATGGACACTGAACTCAACAGGTGCTAGTTGGGACTAGACCCGACACCAGGTATCAACACTACCAAGGACCATGACATGCTATGAATGTAGACAGCACCAGCCGTGCTATACCTAGCACCGGTTGAGGACATCAATGACATAGAGAGGCGTGATTAACTAGGCTTTTGACACAATTATAAATAGGAAGCCAGGTCCCTAGAAATCCAATACTCACTCTTCAGCGGCCAAAACTCAATTTTGAATGTCCAAGGGGCATTCTAAGAGCAATTTATGGCAGAGAAGCGAGGATTTGAGCAACAAGTGCAAAAGAATTCATCTCTCTACACTAAGAACTCTATTCCTTCATCTTTTCCTTCTAAGATTTGGGTTTTTAGCATAGTTTTGATGTGGATTGCTAAACTCCCAATTAAAAGTAGGGATGTAGCCTAACTAGGATTGACTATTCTGATCTTTGTGATTTTTCTTGATTTTGGATTCAAACTTCATGAATATTTGATAAGAGACCGTTGCAAGTTTACCAAAGAAGAAGAAATAATCAGAAGCAAAAAGCTGAATTAATTATTTTTAGCATTTATTTTTCTGAAATAGTCCAGATTCACAGTTGAGAAATTGTAGGAGTTAGTTCTGCATTTTTTATTGTATTTTGAATAAAGTGAAGTCTGTTAAAGGCTGCTTTACGTTGCTGTTCTGATTCTTAGAAATATTTTCAGATTTTTCTTATTCATTTTCAATTATTGTAATGCCCATTATTTTCACTATAAATAAGAGCAATGCTGAAGGCTTAAGGCAACAACAAATTGATTCATTCTTCCTGAGTGTATTGGAGATTCTCCTTTACTTGGCTATTAAAATAAATTGAGTGAGATACTTACTCCATTTTCTCTTAAAAGATATTATCCTTTTATTCTCTTTAATTATTTTCCGTAAGCATCACTACCAATTTGGCCTTAGAGCCAAGTTAATCCACAATGGTTACTACTCGCACTTCCCATGCTGCCTCTGATTCTTCTAATAACCCACCTGAGTACCAAAACCCAAATGAATATTTAGCCACTATCAAGGAAACTGAATCTATCTTTTAAGAGAAAATTGATTCAAAATACGAAAATATTCCTAAGAATCAGGACAGCAACATATAGCAGCCTTTAACAAACTCCACTTTATTCAAAATACAATAAAAAATGCAGAACTAACTCCTACAATTTCTCAACTGCGAATCTGGACCATTTCAGAAAAATAAACGCTAAAAATAATTAATTCAGCTTCTGCTTCTGAATATTCCTTCTTCTTTGGTAAACTTGCAACGATCTCTTATCAATATTTATTAAATTAAGTTTATTTTCTTTTAAGTTAAATTACGCTGTAGCTTCAAGGTTTAGTGACGAGTTTGAGTTTTACAAGAATAAATTCAATTCTAATGGAATAAGGACTAATTGACAGAGATAATTATGACACTAAAGTAACAACAACCTCTATAATTGCTAAGAGTAAAATCAAAGAGTTCGATTTAATCTTCCTATATAGTAAAACCCAATCCCTCAAAGCTCATATTGATTGGATCAACTCTCATTCTTTTACCGTCCAGATTTTATTTTAATAAATTTCTCTTTCTAAAATATCAACTATGCTTGGACTAAAATTGGCTGAATTAGTTAGACTTAACCCCCTCCCTTGAATTCAACACCTGGAATACTCTAGGCTTTTTATTTCTACAATCAATCTTATATACTTGTAGGATTCACCAATCAATAGAACACATAAGAAAATTGGATTAATGTACTTTATCCAAGTCTTCCCTATTCTTTTTTATGATAGACAATAACCTTTATTAGAGAGAAATAGAATTACACAAAAGGAGGATAAGAGTCTCTTGAAAGGATTGATAACAAGGAGTCAAGGATCTTTTAAAAAAAATGCATGAAATACCAGATGATGAAAGATCCCTAGTTTATAAGGATAGATAACAGGGAGTCAGGGATCTTGAAGAATAAAAAAGCATATACCTGACGACGAAAGAAACTTAGTGTATATAACATGATGCACCCGAGAGCCATTCGAACTAGGTACCAACAATAACAGCACATTAGATCAATGTATAATAGAGAGGTAAGAAGAAAAAAAATAAAGAAGTTATGCGACTGCTAAATTGGCATCTTTGTTTCGTTCAAAAAACAAATAAATAAACTAGTAGTATATTAATGAAAGATTAACATCACTGCTAAAAAAATAAAATAAAATAAAATGGTTTAATGTGCAATGGTGAAGTCAAGTATGAAAAAAGGTTACCCATTAGAAGACTGTAAAACTTTGGCAATTGCAGCAAGCTTATAATCAACACAAATGGAGCCGCAAGAAGTGACACAAGCAAGGCACCTAAAGAATAAAATCCAAGAATAAATAGAGAACTAATATACTAGTTACAGTAAGGTGCATAGCTTCTGTAAAACTCATAGTAAACAATCCAATCAAAGATGAAGGTGTGGATAATGCAGTTTCTAGCACTGAATTGAACAAAACCAAAATAGGAAAGTGATCGAGAAACAAGTTTGTTGGAACCCAAAATAATAAAAATGGAATTCAAAATAGCTAAACGACATATGCATCCCAAGATATATGACATACAAAGATTGGTTTATTTCTACAGAGACGAGCTTACTTCAATAACAAATAAGTCATTTCATGAGTCATGAGTCTTTTTTTTTTTAAATAATAATGTGAAGCTTGCAACAGGAACAAATTGAATAAATCCCTCTAGAGTTACATAATATAAATCTCCCTTTATTAGCATATGGCAGAGCAAAGGTTTAAACCTAAGATCTGTTGCTAAAAACCCACAACTGTCACCATTAGACCAAACAAAGTGGTTGAATATAAATCTACCATTGGACCACACCTAGTGTCTTAATATAAATTTTTCCATATAGACTATTCTTTATGATATCAATGCAAGAACCTTTTTAGACTAAAAGAAGAGGGAAAAAAGGAAAAAAGAAAAAAATAGACAAGCTTACCAATGAAAGTGCGAGGAACCACGCCAGGGAATTCCAGATGATCATACTATTAATATAAAAACACAAAACTGAGCAAAGTCTCTCAAAAGTCCAACAAAATCTAACTTTACATAGATATAAGCAACTAGACTCACATTGTCCAAACGATGCCCGTGATAAAGAATATCGTGCATTGCCTTAGGGAACCCAACAAAACAAAATAAGCAAACAGAGTCAGAAAGGCAGGATCGTACCAAAGCCAAGACATACGGTGACAAGTACCCCATTAAATAATTAACTTCAAGATCATTTATGCCACCAACACGAATAAAGCAACTAAATGCACCCGGGGTGAGTGACTCAAAATACATCATAGTTCCTTGGTGCACACCAAAAATGAAAAAGTTTAGATTCAATGTCATACATCAAATGCCTAGAAACAACAGAACGACAAAAGAGAACACTTACGAAATTTTTACCGATAAGCTCCATGAAAAGAAATCACATTGATGAATATAATGCATAAGTTACAATATAATTAAATGCCTCTGTTTAAAGCTTTTTCATAATAAAATACCCGTTGCCCTCTAAGATTATTATCAGTATATGATGGACCCGCAGCTCCATAATTCACTTACCCACTTCCATTTTCCGCTTGAGCTCAACAAAACAATTTATCAAAATTAAATCACCCACACAAAGCAAGTTCCTACTACGCTGTTTTCCGCAAATTATTTCCCACCAAGCAAATGCAAAGGGTGGGTAGAGAGAGGAGCCGAAACCGACCTGAATATTGAAACTTTCCTCGACCTTGGTGTACGGCACCATGAGTAAATAGAAAGCAGCTATTGATCCCAACAGCAAATCATAGCCATAACGCTCCCAAAATTGAGAAGAATTTGAAGCCATTGTATTTGTTGCGGGGAAACGGAATATAGAGTACAGACTATAGTATAGAGAGTTAGAGACCCTGACTCAAGACAGGAACTTCAATGGGCAAACTCTGGGGACCCCGGGACGGTTGATTTTCTCTTTTTTTTTTTCCGAAAACTTTTCGAAGGTAGTTCTGGATCTGGGCCATTCATGCCTTCCGTTTCGCCTCGACCCGTTGGACATTTTGTTTTTCCGGCCGAAGACCCGTTGGACATTTAAATTTAAATTTAATAAATAAAGTATAAACAAACAAAATAATTATAAATTATTAAACATATTAATTATTAGGTTGAGTAAAAGAGGTTAGATAATTGTTAAACATGGTTTTTCTTATTGAATTACTCTCTCCCTTTTTTTATGGATTACTTTTAAAGAAAATTTTTGTTTTTATTTATTTATTATTTTTCAAATTTTTGCTTATTCAAACAACTTTTTAACGTGAAAAAGAGGATATTTTAATCGGGGGAGAGAATGGGGAAAACCCATATTGCGGTGTGTGGGTCCCCAATAATTAATGTGATTTCAAGATCGGAATTGATCACTCTCCAAAAAAAAAAAGAAAAAAAGAGAGAGAGATTCCCTCCCGTGTCAATTAAACAGTGGAGTTTCAGCGTGCAAAACTCGATGTTTTGGGCAATGATAAGAGACACAAGTATGATGGCATACATTTGATGATTATGTTACCTATTGATGGCATGGTAAGGAGACTGTCTTCATGATATTTACTTTTCAAGTTTGTCTTCTATTACTAAGGGACGGGGCAATATCCCAAAAAAGGGTGACTGTTAGGTTAATTTCTATTAAGGAATCATGCGATCATAGTCATCTATCTACTCACACCTCAAAGGAAGCTATTAATTTATTCAATGTTGGGTATGTTTATAGTCTTTTGTGATGTCTTTCTAGTGACCCATGCCATGGGTAACCAAGTTAGCTCGGTTTTAATGAAGGATAGCAGTGAAACTGAGGTCAAATTTAGGGAATTGATAATTAGAATTGACTAAGAGAGTGTAATTAAGTTTGGGATATATCACCCCTTATTTTAGAAACCATTTGTCATTTATTTTATATATTTTAGGTTCTATTAAAATGTATTTAGAAACAAAAATGGGACAAAATTAAAACTAAAATTTGACCCCAAAAAAAAATTCTATGGGTTACTATTCATTCAGTAACTCAAGATTTTTTATTTAATTTTAAAAATTTATAACTAATTCTACAAAAATCATTTTTAGGTTATTCAAATTTCTACTTGAAAATGTTAAAGTTCTATACAGGGGAAAAATATCAAACTAGAAATCCATCAAACCAATCAATACAATTTATTGATCGAATTATACTATTCATTTGGTCTCTAAAATTTCCAGATTTTGTCTCTTTTTCTTTAAAATTTCATATCTTATGTTATACTTATCCAATTGGGGTAATCTTAGTCTTGAATTGAAGTTTAAGACCTTCTCTTCCCATTAACATTAACTAGATATGCACCCGTACTATGCATGGGATCAATAAAAATATATACATTTTTTGAAACATATTTAATGATAAAATTATATATATATATATATAAATGAAAAAAACAAATTTCAAGTAAAGGAACATTGCTGGTTGGATAATATATAAATAATCAATGACTAAATGAAAAAAGGATAATGCAAAATTCATCACCCGAGATTGTTAATATCTTCAAGCCATTTCTAGATCATACGTGAGATAATGCAACATAGGTTTAGCCATGCATAAACACAAGTCTTAGTAACTACAATTTCACACTGCATAGACTTTACCCTTAACTCTTATTTATGATCATAGTAAAAAGCAAATATAATAGAGAATTGACATCTCTTCATATTGAATAATAGTCTAGAATTCGATGGAGTTATAAATATTCTTAAATACAAACTTTCAGCCATTCATTTGATCTATATATCACTTTAACTTGAATTACATGCCACTTTATATAACAATGAAACATGTGTCATTTATTAGACCCAATGACTTATTAATGTTCTTCTAATTAGTCTCAGTTATTGCTCCATCACCTATAAATAGTATCTAGTCTACAAACTTGTGAAGTTCCCTATTAACATATGACGAATTGATATATATATATATGAAACAGTCTCATATTTTTTGTAAGAGTGATGAGTTTACATTGATTCCATATGTAAAATGAATTAACAGTAGCAAGTACTATATTCTCCCAAGTTCCTATGAGTATTACAGGTAGAATCTATATAATATCCCCACCAAAGAAACCTACCTTACCTCTTTAAAGAAGATTCACAGCTAATGGATTAAATAACTTTAAGATATCTCCCAGATTTTGGTTAAGAGTTTCAAAGTAAAACTTGTTTGCTATAAAAGTTTCATCTCATCTAATTAATGAAGTGTGGACTAACAACTCGGCAAGATGATTATCTCACTTTATATTGCATACAATATCTTCATTAATAAAAAGTGATATACAAACTTGTGCATATGCAGTACTACCTTTAATAGGTAATAAAGAAGCTATACTACTTAAAGTTATATTAAAAACAATTTTTCCTTTTGACCTAAGTTAAAAGAGTATTACATACATATGTTTTATCAATACCTTTATATTCAATTTTTTTTGCCAGGAAGCCACATCCCCTTCTCTGAAATCTTCCCATCAAAAACAAAATAAAAAACCAAGTATTTTTAGCATTAAAAACGAACCCGTAAGACAGCTTGCAATTTTGCTTGTAGGCATATGTCAAGATCTTCCTATTGGTTAGAATACCTCTTGCCTCAATCACTCAACTGCATAGATATTTGCATTTACTCTTGCTTACTCTTGCTTCATTAAATTAAAATTCAATAGTCATATTAGTGCGACCAAAAGCATTTGTTGACCCATCCACAAACACATTTTCTAAAATTGGTCCACAATCACATTTACTAAAATTGGTCCAAAACTATAATCATCACCAATCAATTAAGCAATTTTTATTGAAATTATTTAAAGTCTTTTCTATCAAAATTATTCAAAGTTAGTTGGTCACAATTTGTTTTGATTAAAAAATGCTTATTGAAATTTAAATTAATTAGCCAATGTTTTCCAACATTCAATAAAATGACAATTCACTCTTATTCATTTTCTAAATATTAAATTATCTTTAATTATTAATACTGGTCAACTAATTAATTTTGAAGGGAAACATTGATATTGCTCCAGCCAAACATTTTCAAAGCATATACTTACTAATAAAAAATAGTGTTAATATAGCTTCCTCTATTATTGCTCTAATATATAGGGTGCAATATTTTACAAAGTAAACAATATATATTTTAAGGTCTACTCCTCTAAACCTAAAGGGAACAAATAAGAAGGTTTGAGGGAAATATGACATCATCCATAGAGCACATATATGATCAAATGTGTGTGCACACATATAAAACTCTTGAATCATAAGCAATGAATATTAATTTGCTAAAGATTGCAAACTTGCCATAGCAAAATGCTAGCACTAAGACAATGAAAATTGCCATATATCAGAATACATGCCTCTCCTATGCAAATATTATAAACTATGTTCATAGATACTAAAATAAATTGTGTTAATTGCAAATTAACACCACAAGAAAGAGCATTTTGTTGTGTAATATAAGAAACGCCTCCATAAACACAAATCATGCTTAAATGGGAAGCAAATCCTTTTTTTTTCTCCTCTTGCTGGGCTATAACTCGTTGGAAGGTGTGAAGACAAATACTTTGGGAATTTGCAAGAAACAAAAGATTGGATGACATGGATGCATGAATTAAGTATGAAATAATATAACTTATAATGCATGAATTAAGTATAAAATAATGTCTTATAATGCATGAATGATGAGTGCCTCTAAGGGATGTTTTATTCTTTGCATGAGGGTTCTTTATTCTTTGCATCACATTAGTTGTATGTATATAATTTAAAATAAATATCACAAATCTTATTATTTATGTTCAATTTAATGCATAACTTTGAATTAAATTTAATACTATAAATATCACAAACCTTATGATATATCTATGATTGACCAAAAAATTCCATCAATTAAAGAATTCAATAATTAGGGCTAAAAATTCCATTTATTATCTATGATTTGGTTTGAAATATTTTGAAGTTGTTGTAAATTATTAAATGATTAATAGATTTGATTTTAGATATTGTGTCAAATTATTTATTGAGCTCAAATTAATTGTTTTGGTAAAAAAAATCTCAAATTAATTGTGATTGATTCAATGATTAACATTGAAACTAATTTATTAATTTATCAATTGAAAAAATTGCCTAAATAAATACACTCTGAACCATACAATTGTCAGTTGAATAAATTTTTAAAGCAATTTATAGATAGAATTTGCTAAATTTATTGACTATTAATTTCGTCTATATATAATATGATATGAAATTTTGAATAAAAATATTTTTCAAGTTTATGCATATATAATATAAATTTATAGATTTCAAAACATAATTATATTTTTTGGCCAAAAAATGTAATTATATATTACTGGATCAAAAATTCAATAATTTATGATTTTACGAAATATCATATTTTTAAGCATTTTTTAATGTGATAGAAATAAATCGTAGATAAGTATGTTATTAATTATGATCTAATTTATAAATGTGTAATATAATCATTTTGAGAACTAAACAATAAAATTAAAAATTAGATATTTATAAATTTATAAAGTTGTTATATATCAAAGTAATAATTTTCACATTAATTTATAAAATAATCAATTAAATTATAAATCGATTTTCAAATTTTTTTTGGGTTCCACTATATCAGCATCAAACGTGTATAACTTTAGTTGACTGATGGTAAACATTAAATGAAAAACACAAATATTGGGCAAATCTTAAACATTAAAGATAGATTAGCATATTTGAGGTTTAATGGGTTGGAAGCAAGGGATGTAGTTGACCAGCACTTAATTAAGTGCATTTTTTTCAACCGTTTTCATTTGTATTTGATTCCATTATAGGTTGTGCTTTAATTCTTGTTTTGCTTCAATCTAGGTTAAGTTGTACTAAGAGATTTGTGCCATTGATAACTATCATGATTTTAACTTTGATATTAATCGGTATAATATGATTTTTCTCAATTAAAAATTACTTGTTTAGGGAAAAAATGATAGATTAGAGAACAACTTAATGATTCATATTAAGTTAACCTATTTACTTTATTTAGAAAATAAAAGAGAAGGGATGATATGGATTTCAATAAATTTAAAAAAGAAATCATCAATAATCTAATTTATAGGGCAAAATCTAATTTATAAAAATAATTAAGAGTATCAAACTCATCATTTTTTGAGTGGTATGCCCATCATAATTCATAGGGCACAATTATTATTAATCTATCAAGTATTGAAAAATGATATCAAAAAACAAATTGAACTGAGTTAACTTGGAGATATGCAGTGACTTAAAAAAAGAACTTGGAGGTATGCAACAACATACATCTTATTCATTGCAACACTGAGGCATCAATGCTAATTGCGTCATCTATTTGTGTTGCCCTAGAACAAAATTTTTAAGGTAGAGTCAAATTTGCTTTTCCCTTTTATAGAACTTTCATATAGTGCCCAAATGTAAGTGAAGGATCCCTAACCCTGCTAAAAAAGAAAAAGGTAGGAAGGGAGAATTAGTTCATGTAACAACATAGCACAATAAGCTTTAGACACTTACAATGGATGAATTAATGTGATGGCTATGAAAAATCACTCTTCAGTGGATGAATCAATGCAATGGATTCTATCACCTCTTATATTGCCCTAGAAATTCCAAACATATTGCCATTAATTATGTCTATGAAAATGTGATAGTGAGAAGAAAAAATAATCAAAATATAGACTAAACTTAAGTAACTAACATCATTTCATATCTCTACAAGATAGTTCAATTATGTATAAAAAATGATCGAATCAAAGAATTTGAATTTTATCTTATATCAATTAGTATATTGTACGCGTTATTCATACCTCCTGATCAAGGAGTTTTATATCAAATGATGTAATATAAAATGGTGGAAATTCTTCTTCATTCTTGTGTAGTCTACAGACATGAACACATATGGTAATAACAATATTATTCATTAGTTAGAATGGAGAAAAATTCATTATTATTTCTAATAACAATATTGAAAGATTTAGGTTAATAATAAATTTAAAAATGAGTATAATTTATCTAAAATAAAATCTTATTGTGTACCGTTGATTTCAATCTGAAACAAAAGTCAGTTGAAAGTGATGAGATGCATAACAATATTATAAGATATATATATATGTAAGAAATTCATATATGATTGAAGATATAAGGAAGAGCGTAAACAATACCGATCACAATGTATGATTGAAGATGGATGAAAGTGATGCAATAGACTACAAAATCCATAATGTATTTATAGGGAGCAATTTATCAATCATTGAATCAATTGAATTAAATATTGATTTAACACAAATTTATTCATAACTTTTTTTAAATTGGCAGAACCATATATTACATAACGTTGATGGTGATGAAACTTTAACAAATTTGACTTTCAAAAGCTATTAAAAGATAATAATAAATAATGAATTACTAATTAAAACCATAATTCTATTAAAGAAATGATTTTGTATAATCATATTAAATATAGACAATATTTGATTGGTTATAAGAATTTGGCAAAATAATTTGAGTAAACTTATAGCCAATAATTCTAAATGAAATGTCGTTCATCAATTTACTGATTTAGCTCTGAGAAGGTTTGGGTTTTCTCTCTCTTGGGAATTGTGCAAAACTCTCATCTATCTATGGAAAACTTGAATCATCAGAAAGTACCACTAGATAGACCATCAAAAAGTTCAGAATCTGATGAGAGGAAAAAGAAGCAAAAAAAAAAAAGGATGTCATTACAATGGATATGGACTCGACATTGGAAAAAGTCGACAAAATGATGGTTGAGGCTACAGAAGAAAATCAAGGGAAAGTCGTAGATATGCAAATGAAGGAAGAGAATGGTATTGGGAAAGGAAAGAATGTTGAAGACAAGTTCAAATAGACCTCGTACAAGGATTCTCTTATGTGATTTTACGGAGTGGCAAATAACTATAACTCAATGGCTACTGAGGATGTTTTTGAAAGTGAGAAACAGATTTTTTGCAAGATGCTTGAGCCTTCAAAGGATATACAGAAGCTAATGAATGTATACCTGGTTATACCTATATCTCAAGAGAAATATAATGAATGGTGCAAACCATGGAATTACACCCTCATTATCACTATCTTAGGGAAATGGTATAATCTGTAGTTGCTGAAAGATTGCCTGTCATGAATCTGGGGTATTTCTAGCTTTGAACATATTGATATACTAAACAATTATTTTGTGGTGAGATTTTTGGATAAGGATTTATGGTCGATACATTATCAAAAAGTGTTGTTTGGGGGGGCCTTGGGTAGTTTAAAGTCAATGTGTTCTCATTCAGAAATGGACACCCTATTTTGATCCGTTCAATAACCCCCTTCGAAGAGCAGCTACGTGGGTGAGAATTCCTGAGATTCCCATGTACTATTATAATCGACATTTCATATCCAGATTGAGGGACAAGATTGGTCACACACTAAAGGTTGACATGAACACCCTATTAAATTTCTTACCCAAGGATGCTAAGGTAGGAAGAGGATGTTATGTAAGAGTTTGTGTTGAATTAGACCTACTAAAAAGCTTGTTCTAAGGGTATTCTCAGCGAGTCAAATCTTTCATGTGGAATATGAAGGATTGAGTATGATTTGCTTTACTGGTGGATGTCATGGGCATAGCAAGGAGAGTTGTCCATGGAAGTGTAGTACTAGTTCACAAGATAGGGGCACATAGAATGAGCAACAAATCCCTAAAAACACAGTGCATTTGCCGAAGAGAAAAGTAATGCCGAAAGGGAATGATTTTGGACCATGGATGTTCATCTCTAGGACTTCAAAAGCTCGAAACCCAAGGAAGGAGAGGGTGAGAGAGTCAATTTGCCCAGAAACGCAATACAAAAGATGGTAGAATGGAAGAGAAAAGACAAACAAGCTCTCGGTTTGCAATCATTGCAAACTTAGGAGAGGAGGAAACCTATATAAGGGAGACTTACATGAACACTAGTAAGGCGACAGGTTCATCAAAAAGCAAAGGGAAGGAGCTCGTCATTTATGATGAAAGGAAAGCCTTGACCCTAAGCGTGGGAGGTATGAAAGGACCAAGGATTGGAACAAATTAAAGAGGGATGGCTAAGTCAACTAGCACATATAAACCGAAAGGTAAGGATAATGTAAAGCTGGGTAATTCAACTAAAAAGAGTAAGGCCCAAAATGTTGGTGGGGTTAAAAATTAGAGTACTAGGCTAATGGGAAGAGGTCCACATGGAAAATAATATAACAAAGGAGAAAGCTAGAGACTGCATGTAGTAGTGGCTGGAAACATTGCCTAATAAGGCCTAAATTCAAAAGAAATTTAGAAGGATCAGAATGAAAGGGAAATGTCAGAAAAGACGTGCATCTAAAGTGTTAGAAGAACATAAGGAGATAGGACATGGTATAATATGGCATGGAAAAGGGAAAACAAAGCAATTTTTTACCATCCACCTAAACCCCCAGATTTGGAATTGAGGCAGATACTCAGTAGTGGAATACATAAAGAAACTCTATCTAATAAGGAATATGATGAGATGATAGAGAACCCAGTTTGGGATCATGAAGCTCCTTTGGAAGGGTAAGTACCCTATTTTGCCTTCTTTTTTTTTATGTTTTAATCATTATAGCTTCATGGAATCGTCAGGGTCCCGGTGGACATGCATTCCCAAAAGTTGTTAAAGATATAGTCAGTATAAGTAACATTGACATTTTGTGCATTGTGGAAACTTGCATTAGTGATAAATGTGCTAATAAAGTTGTGGCTAAATTAAGATTTAAGAACTAGCTTAGAGTTGAGGCTACATGTTTTACTAGAGGTATCTGGATCCTTTGGAATGAACAAGATTTTAGAGTGGAGTATGTGTGCTCAAATGTCCAACTCATCCACTGTAAAATCACTAACCTAAAAATTTTGGAGTCATGCTTCTCAACTTTTGTATATGGGGAAACTTCTTATATAAAGAGAAGGCTTTTGTGGGATTCGTTGATAAGCATTGCCAAAAGCATGGAAGAGGAATGGATTGTTCTTAGGGACTTCAGTGCTTTTCTAAATCTAGAGGATAAGGAAGGAGGTCTATTGCCCAACCTTCAATCCATGGAGTATTTTAGAAATTGTGTTAGAGATATTGGTCTCCTAGAAGTTCAGATTAGAGGAGAAAAATTTACTTGGGAGAAAAATGGAGTTAGAGACAGGCTTGATTGGATTTTTGGTAATGTTAATTGGGAGTTAAAACATCCAAATACCAAGTCTTGTCATGGCTTAAAGTTCTATTCGAGTCATAGAGTTATTATATTATCTGAGTCACACGACAGAATTAAAAAGACTACACCCAGAACCTTTAAATACCATGTAGCATGGAGCTTGGAAGATAGTTTTGGGGAAGTGGTTAACAAAGCTTGGGAAAATAGAAACTAGTGTGAAGGTGTATCACTTTTTGCTAAAAAAGCAAAAACCTAGAATAAGGAGAAATTGGGTAGCATTACTTTCAGGAAACAGAAGATTTTGAAACGTTTAGAGGAGATAGACAAAGCAAAAATGGTAGGTAAATTTAATGGGCTAAGCATATTAGAGGGTAAGCTATGGGAGGACTATCATAAATTAGCAGCTCAAGAAGAACTCCTATGGTTTAAAAAATTGAGGAGTAAGTGGTTGCAATAGGGTGACAAGAACACTAGATTCTTCCACACCTCAATTGTCATTAGAAAAAAAAAAGGGAGATTAGATGCATTAGAAGATAAGAATCATGAGTGGGTTGCAGACCTAGTAATTCTAAAAGGCATGGCTTGTAACTATTTTAAGAGCCTTTACACTAAAGACAATGATGTGAACCATAATAGGATATGGCTAGTTGTTCCCTGATCTAAACAAGAGTGAGCTATAATGGATACAAAGAAAGGTTGATAATAGTGAAATTAAAAATGCTGCATTCTCTATGGGGGCTTTTAAGGCCCCAGGGCCTGATGGCTTGCAAGAACATTTCTTTCATAGTCAATGGGATAAGATAAGAGAAAAATCTGCAATATGGTGAAAAAAGTGTTAAATGATCCTAGGATGGTTAAAAGCATAAATCAAACTAATATTGTGCTTATCTCTAAGGTGGATCATCCAACTTCACTCAAGGAGTTGAGGCCCATTTCCATATGTAATGTTAGCTTCAAAATCATTACAAAGCAGACTACAATGGTTCATAAGCAAGCTTATCAAGCCAGCCCAATGCAGTTTCACTAAGGGTAGGTAGAGCTGCAATAATATTATTATAACTTAGGAGGCTATCCATACTATGAGAAATAGTAAAAGAAATAAGGGGTTTGTTGCCATAAAAGTTGATATGGAGAAAGCCTATGATTGCCCCGATTGGAGTTTCATTGACCATACTTTACATAGCTTTAGACTGGAGGATAGATTTGTTGAAATCATCATGCATGCATTACTTCAGCTTCCATGAAGGTGCTTTGGAATGGAGAGGAATTAGCATCTTTCCTACCATCAAGGGGGATTAGACAAGGGGATCCTCTTAGTCCATATATATTTGTATTATGCATGGAGAGGTTTGGGCACTTGATTTCCTTGGAATGTGCAGCAAAGAGATGGAAACCCTTTAAATTTACACATAAAGGCCTCAAATCTCACACCTCTTTTTGGCAGATGACCTCATTTTGTTTGTTGAAGCTTCCATAGAGTAAATGGAGGTGGTAAAAAAATTATGAAGAAATTTCGTAAAGCTTCAGGACATAGAGTTAATTTAACCAAATCCAAGGTATTTTGCTCCAAGAATATTCATTTCCATTATTAGGTGGAACTTAGCAATGTCCTAGGGATTGGAATCATTGTTGACTTGGGGAAGTATCTTGGAGTCCCTCTGTTTCATTCAAGAGTTACTAAAACAACATTTGCTCCTATTGTTCAAAAGGTGCAATCAAAACTTTCCTTGTGGAAGAGCAATTTCTTGAGTGTGGTTGGTAGATTAATTCTCATCAAGGCTGTCCTTTCTTCAATTCCCAGCTATTATAAGCAATCGGTCCTGTTATTGAAAGGAATTCTCAAAGAGATTGAGAAACATAGTAGGAGGTTCTTTTGGAACCAACACTCAAGCTCAAGGAAACTAAATCTTATAGCCTAGGATACTATGAAAAATGACAAGTCAAAGAGGGATTGGGTTTAAAGACCTTCTGAGTCAAAATAAGGCTTTCATTATGAAGCTTTGTTAGGGTTTAATCAATCAAGGTGAAGCTCTATGGGTTTAGTGCTTGAAAGCAAAATACAGATGTGGAAAGCATGCCCACTAAATGATAGGTGAACCCTCATGGAATCAATCCAAAGAACCTACTTGAGTGAATGACACTCGGATCTTTGCAATTACAAGGAACATGAAACTGAAAAAAATAGAAAATAATAAGAAGAAGATGCATAATAAGGGAATAAACAAGAAAAACATAAAAGATATGTTGGTCAAGGTTAATTAGAACCCAAAAAAACCGGTCTCTTGAACCCTAGTTCTGGTGACACCACAAGGATTGACTAATTTTTTGATAAGTCATAGTATTCTCTTCAACACTCAAAGAATCGCAAGAGGAAAACTCATAAAACTGAAATTTTTATTCATCTAAATCTAAAAAATGCACATAAAAGTTAACCTTAAATAGGCAAGATAAAATCTAACTTAATAAGCCTAGAAAACCTAATTAATTTGGGTTTAAGTAATCCTAATGAGATTAAGAGACTTTGAGCTCAAATAACACTTTTATTGGACCTAGAATACTAGTAAAAATAAAAGCCTAAAATAAAATAACGAAAATTTATAAAAATAATAAAAATAATATCTAAGCCTTTATAAACATGTCACTACATTAATGAAATCACATGTTAGGCACATGATATACTTATTTATAATATGGGCTATCAAAAAGACTACTAATTAACTAATTGGGCTTTATTAATTAACAAAGTTCAGCCCATAATTAATGAAAATAAAATTAACACTAATTAAGCCCAATAATACTTAAGTCACATGCTATTTTATTGAAGCACATGATCTTTTAAATAATCTCCCCTAATGGGCTTCTCTTGGGCTTGAATCTTTCCAAGTGATAAAGCCGCCTATCATGCTCTTAAATTTGTCCAAGCTATCCTCTATCATTCCCTCCCTCTTCAAAAAGATTCGTCCTTGGATCTCCATAATCTACATGAAAAGAAAGGGAACGATTAAACGCATCAAATAAATTATATGGTATATACTTACCTTTTAAGCTTGATTAATGCATCTTTTCTTTAATCCTTCCATGAACTTGAAGGACATCATTCTCCCTTAGCTGCAAATTTGTTTTAAATATTCCACTAAGCTTTTGCTATCAATCTCCAGGATAAAAAAATCTTCCAACCATTATGTTGAACAAGGGACTTATTTTCAAACATTGGTGCACAAAATTTGGAATCTTTATTCATATCATTTTCACCAATATTCTACCACAAAGGACTAGGCACAAACTCGACACAACTAGACTTAAATGGAACCAAAGGGTTAGGGAAAACATGAAGGACAAAAGTAGGACAAAACATGACACAAAAAGACTCAAAAGGGGCTAAGGTGATATAATGATCATATGGGAAGAAATCTGGACAGATTTGGGTGTAATTCATTAAATTCAAAATTTGAATAGATTTGACACATGTAGATGATGCATAATGATAGAATAAAGATGGAAAAGAAATAACTTGAAGATTATGATAAAACAAGAACAAAGATAATACATGTGAAGAAATCAATTTGATAGAGAGATGAGAGAACAAAGATTGGACAGAAATCACATTAGACAATTTATCACAAATCTGGAGAAAATAAGAAGGACATAAAAAGGAACACAATCTGCAAAGATGGAACATAAAAGATTTGTGAAATGGAGGAACAAACCATATGCAATGAAACAAACAAACACATGACTCATGAGACTTACACAACACATAATAGATGTGATGACTTAGATATATATAAGAAACTACTAAAGGAAACAAAACACAATGACCATGAGATGGAATAGAGGATGAAGCAATGATTGAAGAATATGCCACTAAATTATCACAATGTATCTTTTTCACAAGGGATTCATGCAACAAAGATAGATGACATAATTCAAATAAATCAGAAATATAATGAGAAGGACAAAGAAAATACAATGAAGACACATAAGAAAGATGAGGTGAAGAAGAAAGAAGTTTTGTACGAACTACTTTAAGCTTATTTTCACTTTCATTCTTTCTCAAACTCTCCTTTTCTTTTCTCTTCTCTTTTTTTCTTTCTCTTTTTCAATCTTCTCTCAATCTTTTTCTCACTTATTCTTTTTGCACTCTTTGCATTTTTGTGGACTCTTTCTCTCTTATTTTCCCACTCATGTTTTTCCACTTAAGCTCACTCTTTATTTTCTCACAAGTTTCACCTAAATTACATAGCAATGATTCATGGCCATTTTCCAATACAAAAGAACAAAGATTAACATGCCTATTCAAGTTAGAATCAAAAGCATAATCTCCGATTACCATGTCAATATACTCAACATCATTGCAATCATAAGAGCTAATTTCCAAAGGAATTACACCATTATCTATAGAATTTTTCACTAACTGATTAGCAACATGTAAAGCATGATTTTCCTCTAAAAGGTGCAAACAATCATAATTATGCTCAGAAACACAAGCGACATCATGAAATTTATTTTCTAATATTGCTACAACATTATTTTCAATTTGCACGCTAGAAGCACAACTAGAATCATTTAAGCTTTCTAACACAATACTATCAACATCGAGACCAATTCTCTCTTCAAGATTTAGCAAGATATCATGTTCAATTACATTATCACAATTAATAACATTAAACTCATTGGGATTCTCAAGTCTAGCACATCCCAATTCAGATGCCAATTTAATTGTTTTATCACAAGGGATATCATCAATGCAAGAAACATCATTTATCTTAGTAGAATTATCAGATCTTAAATCACAAGAGACGTTAATATTAGAGTTTTGAGGATTAAGTGTACTTGTAGTGGATTCTCTCATTCCATCATCAGTTGTTGAAGTGGTAGCAACATCATCATCCACTGAATCTACTTTCTCTAAGTAGGAATCACATGAATCTTGGACCAAGAGCATTTGCATCTCCTTGGAATGTTCAACCACACTTTTAGCTTTGGATGTCATGTATTTTTGCCTCAAGATTGCTCCCATTTCATTTCATGTTATAATGGAAGGTTCTCCATTCGTAGCTCATCTAGTTTCCATCCGTTTCCACCAAGCATCAACTTTTTTACCCAATTAAAGGTAAGCACATTGTGCCTTCTCTATTTCGGAGTAGTTGCAACATGCGAGGGCTTATTCAACTTTTCTTTCCCAATCCAAGTAACCATCAGGATTTTTCTCAACATGAAATAGTGGGATCTTTAATTTTATCTTGCTAAGAACATCCGTGTGAGCAGAAACCTTTGGATTACGCCTTGCTTTAGTTTTAGAAAGGCAATCCAATTTTGCATTCACTTCCTTAATTTAATTATTGAAAGTCCTTAATAAGGCCTTAAGATCAACTTCTCCAATAGCCATGTTTATAATTTGAAATGTTAGTGTAAAACAAATAGAAAAGAAATAAGGACCTCACACACTTTCACACTTGTTTCACTCAAATAATGTAAATGCACTCGTGTTTCATACTAATTCAAGACTTTTTCAAATATAATGCAATTTTTCACTTAATTTTGATTCTTTCTTTTAACTTATTCCTCAGAGCAAGCAAAGATTGAGACACGAGCACCTTTAGTCATAGCCTAGCATTGGGATTGGGTGAGGCCAATCACATTCCATCCGCTAGTGATGAATGCCATATTGATTCGCATGATGATGTAGAGGAGGATGCAAATAGTGAGAGAAAGTAAAACGACGAGAAGGTAAGTGATTATTCTTGATACATAATCCCCTTGATTTAATGCTTTTTTCCCCTTTACACTTTTGCGATTTAACCTTTTTCTTTTTTTTCTTTGCTTTTTGATTTTTTTTTGGTTGTGTTCTTCAATATTAGGGCAAATCCTCCCAGAGGCATATTACTTTTATTGTATGTATATAGTTTTTGCTTCATTTTCACGTTTTTTCATTTGGTTTGGTTCCATTTGAGTCAATCTATTTTGTCCCTTTTGGCTCAAATGTGATTGTCGCTCTTGTCAGTATGAGAGGAAGATAGATAGGTAGTCACCATTTTAGAACAATGGTTGGTGTCAGAAAAAATTTGAAGGTGAAGTCGAATCAAAATGTATGTGTAACATTTTGGGGGTGTGGCAGCAAAATTTGCTCTTCTTAGAACCAATTGTGGCCGATCGCATTCAATCCAAATCTTGGTGGTTCTTGATCAGGATCACCACCCTACCTCTACCCTCAGTCATTGAAGATGACTAGATATCCAAGAGAGAGAGGATTTAAAATCAACGCTCTATTATCCAGAGCAAGGTTTTATCTATTTTTATTTTTATTTATCCTCTTATTTTACCCTTTAGTATTTCTTATATTCACTATTCATACCATTCTTCTAGCATCTTCAATATCTATGACCCCTTACCTTCTCCTTTTAATTTATGCTCTATCTTTGTTTCAATTAGCATACTCCTCCTCTGTGTTTTCATCTTTGTACCATCCCTCCTTTACTTTATTCCTCTACACTCTTCAATCTCAAAGTCTTCTCTCGATCTCATCAAATCCAGCTCATCGGGTAGATGTTTCTCTTTCCTGATTTTAATTTACGATTGGTTGTATTTTCCTTCTTTCTTTTTTTCATTTGATTGATTACTATCATTTTCATGTCAGAAATCAATGGGCTGGTGATTTTTGCTTCTAATCGCTGATATCTAGATTGTCTTCTTCTTGGTCATTCAGGTAAAGTGCATATTTGGATATTTTGGTTTCTAAATATTTTATTTGTATAAGATTATGTATCAGATTTCTTATTGAATTTAAGAGTTAAAATAAAACATTTGTTTTCAAGACTTTGAAAAAATCCCCCAAAATGGAATAATAAAATAACTCAAATAGTAAAAAATTTAAAAGGACAAGTCAAGAGTTTTCCCTGTTTAAGAATAGCATACCCAAAAGTAAAAAAAATAGTAGAAACAGATACTTTAGAAATAGGTTATGGAGGAATATTGAAACAAACTTTGGGAGAAAAGAAACAAATAGTAAGATACTATTTAGGAGCACGACAGAAACCTAACAGAAGTACTCCACCATCAAAAAGAAAATTTTATCTATAGTGTTATGTGTTTCAAAATTCCAAGATGATTTGATAAATTAATAATTTTTATTAAGAATTGATTACAAAACAACCAAGGATATTTTACAAAAAAGATGTTAAAAATCTTGTTTCTAAACATATTTTTGTAATATGGCAAGGCATTTTATGATGCTTTGATTTCAAAATAGAATCTACAAAAGGAGAAAATAACTCTTTGCCAAGTTTTTTGACAAGAGAATTCCTACAAGGAAAAGATTTACATTTGTCATGAGTTCAGTATGGGGTAATCCCAAAGATAAAGGCAAAGAGGTAAATTCCCCATCGATACCAGTAAAAGTTACAGCTAGACCAGTATAGTCACAAGACTATGCCACTAGTTCTAAAGTCACAGTTAACCAAACTTAGACATATCAGTAGAAATTAACCCAGCAGTCTACAGATAATGAAGAACCGCAATATGTACCCAAGGAATATATTGTAATGGTATGTCCCTTGGAGGATGAATATTACAGAAATAATATTGCTAATACTATCAAAGCTTTGTTTTCATCCTATAAAATAGAAGGAATGTGGAATTTTTTTTTTTACCCACAAATTTCAAAAAAGATAGAAAATATTATGAGCTAATTTTGATGGATTCCAAATTAACCATAATTACTCATACAAAGGGAGAAGCAGAAACCAAATATAGTCAGATCGAAGTCAATAAAGTTATAACTCTCAAAGAATCAAGACAATCTCAGTATATAGCAAAAATATTTTTAGTTGATTATTATGTGCTTACTTACAATTATATAGATTATAAGGAAGCCTAGTATAACATATTCTATTATGAAAACTATGATCATTTGTGGTTTATATGGATTAGCAGGGATTGTTCGAACCAGTTTCTAAGATGGTTTATAGAATGGCTTAAAATTTTTCATCAAGTATAGAAAATATTGCCATCAGCTATAAAAGAAGGTTACCAAGCATTTAAAGCTATAATCAATGACCCTAAAAAACAAAAGCCATTTTATTTCTTTTACCATTTTAGAGTACCATGGATTATGAGTTGGTGCTTTTTAGTTCTTATAGAGAGACCACCCAGTCCCACCCAATCCAACTTTGTAATATTTAGTCAGAAGATTTAGAGTAAAATGGTAGAAGAAATATAATCAGAATTTTGTTAATAAGGAACAAGTGAATCGATGGATAAAGTCAAACACGGCAATAATCAGAGTGGAAACTCCTACACCATTTTTAATGCAAAAAAAGTAAATTAATGATAGAGTTTTTGGTATCTTGAAAATAAGATTTGCATGTCACCAAGAGGGCTTATTACACCTTTTTGGGGAGTTTACTATCATTTGAAAGAATATTCAGTAAGAAATCCACCTGAAAATTATAAGGAGTCATTCAATTTTCGACATGCATCATTACATAATGCATTTGAAAGAGCTTTTGGTGTCTTGAAAAAAAGGATTTGCAATTTTATCTAGCTCAACTTATCTTACTTATAAAGTTAGAGCTCAAAAAATGATTATATATGCATGCTGCATTCTTCATAACTTTCTAATGAGTATTGACCCTAATGATGACCTCATAGCTGCTGAGCTTGCAAGGTAAAGTGAATCTAATGACAATAATTGTGGTTCAAATAGAGACATTGATGAGGCAGCTTGTGGTGAACTTATTAGAGATAATATTGCCAATCAAATGTGGAATGATTACCAAAATGTTGTTTTTCATTGAATATGTTGTGTGAATTTTCTATTGTGTTGATTGACTTTATTGTTTTAAGTATGTTGTTTTTATTTAAGATGGACCTTATTGTATTACCATTTGGTGTGCTTAATAAAATTTGAAGTTTGATATTTTTTTATGTGTTGTTTCTATTTAAATTCTAGTATGCTTAATAACCTTGTTGATGCTTTTTTTGCATGAGAAAAATAAGGGTTGCAAAATCAATCGTACATTTACTTCCTCTACATATAAGAATATATGCAAAGTGTTGAGTGTGTTATTTGGAAGAAAAAATGGACAAGGAGAAGGTGACGAATCGATGGAAGACATTGAAGAAGAATTTTTAAAGGTGTATGATGCTTTTAGGAGTTTTAGTGGGTTTGCTTGAAATTCAAATACTCAATTGCGGGATGCTGAGCCTAAAGTGTAGAATGCATTAATTGAGGTATGATATTTTTTAGAGTCTTAGTTGGTTTGCTTATTTTCTTTGAAAGGTTTGGTAACTGTGATATCTTTTAGAGTCTTATTTTCTTTAATTTGTACTATATACTTCTTATACTCTTTAATAGGATGGAGCTGGATCAAATAAATTTATGTAATTTGTTGAAATTTATGAATACTTCTATTATTTCTTACACCCGATGAATTTGGATTTCTAGTATCAAAACATCAAATTAAGACAGCAATCTAGTATTATAAAAGGCATTGCATCTGTTCTTTTGCTCCATCTGTTATGCAAAATCTGTAATATATATACACAAATATAGATTTTAAATCTGTGTGCCAATTAGTTTGTTTCAAACTTTATTTTTCAGTCTAAACCTAAAGTAACCATTTGGATAATTACTCTTTACCCAAATTATGAAAAGATGATTTTATTATATGGAAATAATAGAGCTATTGGAGAAGAGGCTGAGACGGTAGTTGAGTAGAGAAAGAGATGTCAATTAGCCATTGATGAGGAGATCAATGAAACCATCAATGACATTGATTATCTTGTGGCATAAAATGAAGCCACATTAGAGAGTTATGGAACATTCATTGAACTTGAGGGACAAGATGCATAAGATGGATAGGATGGACAAAATGACTCACTTGGAGTGAATAGCGCTAATGCTGCCACCAAGAAGAAAAGGAGGGTAGCTAATGACAAGGCTAGTGATATTGACAAACTAACAAAGGTAATGGAGAAGGTGGTTGATATACTTGCACGTGGAAATGAAGCAATATATCAAACAAATGTTATCTTAAAAGAAACAAATTTGCTAGGGCCATAGTTGAGTGGAAAACAAATTTGGATCCTTTTTCTAGAGTATGGTTGTGAGGTTGAAGAAGTTTCTCAAATCTATTGGGCACAAAGCTTATGGTTGATGTTGACAAACTTAGAATTGTGATGCAATATCCATCTGTAACAAGAATACTAGTTATAATGAAGATGCTCTATGGTTCTAATTAGATGGTGTTATTAGATAGTGTTAGGTATATTTTGTTGTATTTTGTAGGCCACAACAACTATATCTTTGTAAATGATGACAATGTGGCTCTTAGATGGTTTTATATGTTAATGTTGTTTTTATGTGTAGGAGGAGGAAGAACCTAGAAGCATTTAAGATGTGTTGGTATTGCTTTTGTTGATATATGATGGTTTAACTAAAATTATAAACAATGTATTTTTTGGGAATGATATATGCGATGATATTATATGATGGGTTTAAGCTTGTTATAGCTGTGTTCTTGCATTAAATGAAGTTGGGTTGAATTTTGGTTTTTAGCATGTCACATTCTAAAAGTTCTTATCATCCCTTTGATTCTTTGTATTATTAATCTTCAATGACAAGGTTTACAGAGAAGTCCAAAGTAAGGGTGAATATATGAATGTATGTATGTATATTTTGGGAATTTGATGAGAGTTAGAAAGTAATTTATTTATGTTATGTTCTGCCATTCCTAAGAAAGTGAACATAAGACTCTTTGGTTTGGTTAACAACCTTAATGATATAATAATAATAAGTTAATGCTATTGAATAAATAAATGTGAGGAAAGAATATATAATACTCCCTCCGGTTCTATATAAATGATCTTTTGTCTTAGTCCTAAATATAAGACTCTTTACAATATACGAGGTAGTATTTATTATACATTTTTCAGAAAAATGCCCATATTTAATGTATTTAAAGAGAAAGAGAGAGAAATTAAATAAGAGTAGTTATAAAAAAATGTTGAGATTTTCAAAGAAATCAATGTGGTTAATTAGTTTTAATTTCAATTCTTAATTCACGTGCTTCGATTAAAATGGTCTTATATTAAAAATCAGTGCATATATAATAGAAGAGCCAAAAGAGAGAGAGTGAGTCAGTGCATATATGAATGTGTACATTTTTAACAAAATTATAGTAAGTCAAATTATAGTAAATTTGGTAATTAATAATGAATTCTACAATGCTAAGATTTTGTTTTTAAAAAAATGACTTAATATAATTTTTATTTTTAATGATATAATTATGTTGCATTAATTATATTTGAGTTTAGAAAAGAATTATATAGTTATCACTATTGGGTTAATGAGTAAATTTCATTTGTATAAGGAAAGATAAAAATTGTGCATCGGAATTCACAAGGTGCATCGGCGAAGGTGAGTGAAGACCTCTTGATTTAGGCATTTGCGTCTGTTTGAATTCTGTCAATAATAGAGTGAAGACCTCTTGATTTAGGCATTTGAGTTATGTCAATAACTATTGTTTGTTGTTGATTAAAATGAGCATCCTAAGCTATAGATGGCTAAATTATGCCTCTCTCTTTTCTTAATGTTGCTTATAGATGAAGTCGAATTATTTTGTTGGTTTGATGTTAATAGTTTCAATTTTAGTATAAAGTATAATATAGGAACATAGATAATATTATATTTTTTTGTTTTAAAGTAAACATATTGCTCAGGATATGGTTTCATTAGATTTTAAATGACTTTTATTCAATTACCTCAAATGATTAACATTATTGTTGCTATCATTAAATTTAAATCCTTTCTTCTAGTAGATTCTCATTTTGTCTGACTTGTACCTCATTGATTTACTTAAGTCAGTATCCATCCTATGCAACCAAATCTAATGGCCACCAACTGATTCTTAAACTTTTGTTCAGTCAATAGCCATAAATAGAAGGTATTGGGACGCAACCTCTACATTGCCTTTATAAATTTTCATAAAAAATATTTAATATGAAATAACCAAAATACTAATTAGGGAGAAGAAGACTTGATGAAAAATGATTGATGGGAGCGTAGTTACTGTTTTGGACATGTTGGGTGAATGTGAATGAATGGTTTAAATGGAAACTTCATTAAATGAGATAATAGTAGAATTTGGAAGAGGAAATTAATAATTCAAATTCAAATTCAATTATTAGTAATAGGCTGAAGACCCTAACAAACTCTGGAAATCTTTCTAGACCCTTTATTTAAATAGGGCTCGATCAACTTGGTTAATGAAAGGCCTGAATTTTATGCGGATACCAACCAGCCTGCCATTTTGACACACCACACTTTGTGCACCTCATGTTCATGTCCCTAAGTGGAATATATGCCTAGCCATTTTGTTTTGCTTTTTCTAATATCAGAAACATATATTTTGCTAATTGCTTCATCCCTTGGTTGGTTTCTTAAGTTAGTGGCTTCTTACTTATCTTAAATAATAGAATGGATGAGTTGGGTTTCCATGAGAGGCCGTCATTACATTTTTAATTTATGTCAAAAAAGGTTTTTTAGGTAGACTTAATTTGTTAAAATTTAATAGTCAAGAGTATTATATCAGATAATGAAACAAGATAGCATTTCCTTTTATTGATGTGGGTTTCATTCCTTTGTCAGTGTTTGATTGCAGGGCCTTAAGAAAATCATCATGGAGGGTTTTGTTTTGCGTGTTTTCGAAATATTTCCGGAGCCTCTACTCATTCTTTCCGTACTTTTTGTCCTTTTTCATAAAATGATGTCGTTTTGGTTTAAAACATGAAATGATGCCAGTTGTTTGCGTGGATAATGGCAAAAGCTCCCCGCTAAATCAAAATGGTGTCGTTGCAATTAAACCCAAAATAATCCCATTTTCTCTGATAAGCTGTCCTTCGTTGCATCAGTTGAAGAGGGCTCGGGGGAGAAATCGCCGTCAGAAGGAGAGGTTGAGAGCGACCGACGCATCGGGAGTAGAAATCGCCGTTGCACCATCGAAGCTGCCTGAGTTTGTGGGCTTGGAGAGAGACTGAGATTTGACCTTTGAACACCTGGTGATTTCATGAATCTTTCTAATTGTTTACGATATGCATTTCTTGAACATGGCCACTTGTTCGTATAAGGAACACTAGCTGTGTAATAGTAGCAGCAGCAGAACTTATTGTCTCGAAGATTTCTGTTCCTTCTCTTAATATTGAACATACTGTTTATTTGAAGCATATCATTCTACTGTACTTTAAGAATTCCGTTCCTTCTCTTTTTATTGATTCCACTTTTTGTTGGAAGCATATCATTCTACTTGTTTAGAAAGCAATTGGTAGAATATTGTTTGCCATTTGGTGTTAGGAAGCGTGCTGGAATCTGCATTTGACTGGTACTATATGAAAGTGTGATGTGTAAAGTGGACTGACGCTTCTCATGTAACAGGGATTGTTAACATGGAATGGATTAATGAATGGCTTTAACCAAAAGGACGTTGTTTTGGCGGAGAAGCAGGGGAAAAGTTGAAAAGGGATGAGCAGAGGTTCTGGATGTGGAGGAAGATGGTGATCCTTGACACAATGCGTTTGATTAGGTTAGGGGCTTCACTGGTTTCTGTGTTTTTATTTCTCCATTTCTTCTCCCTTTCCCTTTCCTTTTCAGTCCTTTCCTTCAAACTACATGCAGCCTAAATTATGTAATGTAGTGTCTGGCTCTAGAAACCGTCCTTCCTTCCTCCCCACTATAGGGTTCGAGCTTTCTTACACATCTTTGTCTCAATTCTCGTTTCTAGTACCACAGATGAGTTAGTTTGTCAAGTTTTTTTTTTTGGCTGACTGAATCGAACTTATAAAATGACCCTCATTCTTTTTTGATGTAAAAAAGAAGAAATTTAGGAAGGAGATAGAAATAAAGAGATATGTGTGGGCTTTTTGGGTATCTGGGTTACAACGTTAACAGAGAGCGAAGATACTTCCTTGAGGTACTCTTCAATGGCTTCAGGTGGTGGGAGCATTGCAGATATGCTTCCTCTGCATTCGCTATTGACCCTTCATTTTCTCTAGTTACAGATAGTTTTCAGATATCGGAAAATGTCAAGAACTCTGCCAAATCAGCATATCAAGGTGAGATTTTGTCATTGTCATTCATTTCTATGGAGCACCAATACTTAAAACCTGACTCTTATTAGATATGATATGTGTAAATTGCATCAGGACACAACATGTGTTGTCATGTTGTGGTGTTTTGTATTTTGTTGTTTCTCAAATCTATGTTAGTATGCATCATAGATTCATTTTGTTGAGTAATGAATTTCGAAGCAACATGCTTTATATTGGTAGGCAGACAATAGAGTGAGAGTACTAAAGTTGAATTACCTGTGTCATATAATCTCTGTTCTTGATTAGATTTCGAAATTTAAGCCTAAATTTACTAATGAACTGTGAGTATATTGGTCCCCGCAATTCCCAACAGTGGGAAAATTATGACACCTTGCAAGTTTATATCACTCCTATCGTACTCGTTATACATTATGAAATTTCAGCGTGTTATTCTATTGTCTCAATGAATTTTATTGAACAAATCATTATTATAACTACTAGAGTTGGAAAATGGAGACATTAATTTATTACATGATTAAAGTTGAGTGTTAATGCTTTTCCTGTTCATTTTTTATTAGAAAATATGAATGAATTTGAATTGTGTTTTGTTGAGCGTGGCTTCACAGGTCAATGAGCTCTATTTAGACCTAGTATTCGTAGACTCTCTCTCTCTCTCTGTGTACCATACATATTTGTGGTTTCCTTAACATAATATGATTTTCATGGTAGATATGTGTGACTGAAGGTAGTAACCCACTGTTGCATCCAAAATAATTCTTCTGATGATGTCTCAGGTTATCCAATTGTAGATGAATTAAAATTGTTATAAAGTACTCATTCAAGCTGCCATTGGCTGCTTTAAGACAATTACATTTCTATTGCAGGAACTGACACTGCATATAGAGACTCAGTCTTGCAAATGAAACCCCAACAACTTGCACCAACTGTGTATTCTATTTATAATTTGAGTATACTTGAACAAAACTCTGAACTGAAGTATCTTGTAAAACGAGGTCATTTGGGTGTAGCTAGGGATAGGTTTGACAAAATGCCTCACAGAGATGAAGTTTCTTGGACCACAATAATAGCTGGTTGTGTCAATGCCTCAGATTCTCATGAAGCATTGATCTTGTTCTCAAATATGTGGATTCAGCCAGGACTTCAAATGGATCAGTTTGTGATTAGTGTTGTACTCAAGGCTTGTGCACTCAACATGAACGTATATTATGGAGAATTACTGCATGGGTATGTGGTGAAATCTGGTTTGAGGAGCTCAGTGTTTGTTGGTAGTGCCCTTCTAGACATGTATATGAAAGTAGGCAAAGTAGAGCAAGGTTGTAGAGTCTTTGAAGAAATGACAACAAGAAATGTAGTTTCATGGACTGCCATAATAGTGGGGCTTGCACATGCTGGCTACAGTTTGGATGCATTGTTATACTTTTCTGAAATGTGGAAATCAAAAGTGGGATATGATTCATATACATTTGCCATTGCTTTAAAAGCATCTGCTGATGCAGGTTCCTTACTTGATGGGAAAGCTATACATGCACAAACCATAAAACAAGGGTTTAATGAGAGCTCATATGTGATTAATACTCTTGCTGCAATGTATAATAAATGTGGAAAACCAGCCTTTGGCTTTCGATTGTTTGAACGAATGAGTATGCTGAATGTTGTTTCATGGACTACCATTATTACGGCATATGTACAGATGGGTCAAGAAGAACATGCAGTGGAAGCATTTAGAAGAATGAGAAAATTAGATGCCAGTCCCAATGAATACACTTTATCAGCAGTAATTTCTGCCTGTACAAATCTTGCTGTCATTGAATGGGGACAACAGTTACATGCTCATGTATTGCATCGCGGTCTGGCAGATGCAATGTCAGTGGCAAATTCCATCATGACTATGTATTCAATCTGTGGGCATTTAAGTTCAGCTTCAATAGTTTTTCATAGTATGCCTAGAAAAGATATTGTTTCTTGGAGCACTATAATTGCAGTTTATTCTCAACAAGGTTATGGAAAAGAAGCTTTTGAATATCTATCATGGATGAGAAAGGGAGGACCAAAGCCCAATGAATTTGCTCTTGCTAGCGTGCTGAGTGTGTGTGGAAGCATGACACTTCTTGAGCAAGGGAAGCAGGTGCATGCTCATGTTTTGTGCATTGGTGTAGATCAAGAAGTCATGACTCTGAGTGCTCTAATCAATATGTATTCAAAGTGTGGGAGTCTTCAAGAAGCTTCTAAAGTTTTTTATGGGGCAAAAATGAATGACATTATATCATGGACAGCCATGATAAATGGGTATGCTGAACACGGATACAGTCAAGAGGCTATTAATTTGTTTGAGAAGATTTCTAGTAATGGTTTAAAACCAGATTCTGTGACTTTCATTGGGGTTCTGACAGCTTGTAGCCATGCTGGTCTAGTTGATCTTGGTTTTCACTACTTTAATTTCATGAGTAATGAGTATCGAATCAGTCCATCAAAAGAACACTATGGCTGCATGATTGATCTTCTATGCAGGGCAGGGAGATTGAGGGAAGCAGAACTTATGATACGAAGCATGCCATTTCAAAGAGATGATGTTGTGTGGTCTACCTTACTTAGAGCTTGCAGGATTCATGGGGATTTTGACTGTGGAAGGCGAGCAGCAGAAGAGATACTTCACTTAGATCCAAATTCTGCTGGAGCACACATCACTTTGGCTAACATATATGCTGCCAAGGGAATATGGAAGGAAGTTGCACAAATAAGGAAGGTGATGAAGTCAAGGGGTGTAATAAAGGAGCCAGGATGGTCGTGGATTGAAGTCAATAATCAAGTAAATGCATTTGTTGCTGGGGATCAGTCTCATCCACTGATTGACCATATCTTAACCATTATGGATTTATTAAGCTCAAAAAGAGAATTTGGTAGTCTGGAAATAGGTTCTCTTCTGGACGTTGAAGATTAGCAGAACGTTGAGTTCTGCTCTGTTATGCTGATGTTAGGCAAATTAGTTTGAATTAAGTTGTCATAAGTTGCGGAATAGTTTTTGGGAGGTGGGATCCCAATAATCATTTGATCACTTGAGCACGCATGGGTTTACCCATGAACCTGAAGCTGGTACAAAGTCATTTTGAGGCTGGCAGAGATTCTTTTGGACATATCAAGTGTAGTAAAAGCTAGAAGGTATTTTTTTTTTTGGAGTGACCGAATTACTATTTGCTATAGTTATATTATTAATTATTCTTCAAATATAAGCAATACAACTTAGGATGCAAGGGAAAAGTGTTGATTTCGCTTTTAGAATTGTAGGAATGGGCTTGTGTTACTAAAGGCCCATTAGGGTTTTCTTTGATTAAGCTATCTTTATTTATCCTTATTTTTATGCCTTTTATCTTTACATATTCTATTTTATTCTAAGATTAGATTTTATTCTGTTTTTAGGCGATATGATTCTGATTTAGCAAATCAGATAAGATTTATAGATTTGGTGTATCTAGGTTTAGCTACACTAATTGCTATTTATGTACCTTTGTTCACAAGGAATAAACAAGCTTTTACCGCCTAATTTTGACATGGTATCAGAGTGACAGCCGTGAATTTCAAGGAGGTTGTGCTTACCAACCAGGCTAGAGCCTTCATCGCTAGCGGTGATAAACCTCAAGTCCTACCGGATGGAGATAGCTCACAAAAATAGGCTGAAAATTCTTCTTCTCTAAATAAGGGCATTAATGGCAGTGTCTCTCAATCTCTTGGAGGCCCCTCAGATGATGATTCCCCATAAACTCAACGGGAATAATTACCTCCAATGGTCTGAGAATGTACTGATGTTCGTGAGAGGTCATGGGAAGGTGAAATATCTCACTGGAGAGGTGAAGCCACCTGCACCTGGTGAAGCAGGGTACAATACTTGGGAAGTGGAAAACACTGTAATGACCTGGTTAATACACTTTATGAACCTGGAAATCAGTGAGAATTACCTACTTGCCTGAACTGCTAAGGAAATCTGGGATTTGGCCAGAAGATCTTACTTCGTCAAATCCAATAAAGTAGCTTTGTATCGAATTAAACAGAACCTTAGGGATCTGAGATGGGGAGCAAATTGTGACATAGTACTGGAATTCACTAAACCGATTATGGCAGCAAATAGACTTGCATGAAGTACATACGTGGACATGTCATCAAGATAAAGTCTATTATAAAGCGATTGTGGAGGACGAGAGGACATTTGTATTCATCTTGGGACTCCATGATCAGTTTGAAGAGGCCCGGGCTAGAATTATAAACACAAATCCTCTACCATCTCTTGAAGATACATTTAACAGGGTGAAGTATGAAGAGAGTAGAAAAGAGTTGGTATAGATTTCTTCTATTCTTCCTACTATTCCTAATATTCCTATAGCAGAGGCATCGGCCATGATTGCAAAAGGGAACCAAAGCAATGACCAAAAAGGGAGAAGAGCATCCAAGTGGTGTGACCATTGCAACAAAAGTGGCCACACCAAGGAAACATGTTGGAAATTGCATGGAAAACCTCCAAACAAGTAGAAGCCTAAGGGAGAGAGTAGAGGCATGATGGTTGATGGAAATAATGCTACCTTGAACATGGAAGAATTATCTTTTTTGAAGAAAATAGTTGATGAGCATATTCATGGTTACTCTAATGACAATAAGAATGAAAAATCTATGCCCTCTGTGACCTTAGCACAAGCAAGTACCTCCTTTACTGCAATTTACCATAGTGTTATAGAAAATAAAAATTTTGGGTAGTGGATTTTGGGGCAACCCATAATATCACTGGTTTTAAAGAATTGTTTAGTGAGTTTATACCCTACTCACAATATACTATTGTAAAAGTTGCTAATGGTGCCTTTGTTAAAGTGCTTGGGACTAGGATTGTCTGATTACTTAAACAATCATTTTGATAGATGTTTTGTATGTGCTTGAGATTGAATGCAGTCTTTTATTGGTAAAAAGAATTGTGATGCAGTTGAAGTGTAATTATCTTTGATCATATTGGTTGTGATTTTTAGGACTTGGTGTCGGGGAAGAATATTGGCAATGCTGAGGAATAGGATGGGTTATATTACCTAGAAGGAGTATCAAGCAAAAAGACTAGTTCTGTTTCTTTATTTTTTGCATTATCAAATAAAGACGTCCTGTTATGACATCTTAGGTTAGGCCATCCTAGTTTCAATTACATAAAGTATTTGTTTCCCAAAATTTCCAATAAAGATATTTCAAATTTTCATTGTGATATCTGTCATTTAGCCAAGCAAACTCAAACCAGTTTTTGTACCTCATCCTTATCAGCCTACTCATCCCTTTGCTATTGTCAATAGTGATGTTTGGGGACCTTCAAAAATTCTAACTACTGATAAAGCTAAGTGGTTTATAGCATTCATTGATGATCACACTCGTTTAACTTGCGCCTTTTTAATGAGGGAAAAATCTAAAGTTTTCCAGATTTTTTAAAATTTCCATGCCTTTATAAAAATCAGTTTCAAGCTTCCATAAACATTCTTAGAAGTGATAATGGAAGAGAGTATCTCAACTCTAATTCCAAAACTTACCTTGATGATCATGGAATCCATCACCAAACCTCGTGTTAATACCCCCCAATAAAATGGGATTGTAGAAAGGAAAAATAGACATCTTGAGGTAGCAGGAGCCTTGATGATCACTCACAATGTCCCTAGTGTTTTTTGGGGAGATGCAATTCTTACGTTTGCTTATCTTATCAATTATATGCCATCTAAAGTGTTAAATTTTGTCTCCAATTCAGAAATTTAATGACTTTTACCCTAATTCTCTCCTTGTATCATCTATTCCTAAAAGGGTGTTTGGGTGTACTGCCTTTGTCCACATTAATAAGGGGAATAAATTGGAACCTAGGTCTGTTAAGTGCATCTTTCTTGATTATTCCTCTACACAAAAATGGTATAACATGTTATAGTCTTGAATCTCAGAAATTCTATGTTACTATGGATGTCAAATTTCTTGAACATATTCCTTATTACCCCAAATTACCCATTCAGGGGGAGGAATTTAGGGAAGAATGGCTTATTGTGAAAATGAGTTTGATCATCAGTATACCACAACTACTGAACAGCGAAATATTGGTCCGCAATCATCAGCAAACCTATTCATTTTTGCCAGTACTGAGCCTGAAAATGTGACAGATATAGATTCTTTTGAAACTGAACCTGAACATGACACAGCCAATAATCCCACTGTTTTGTCTCCCAATAGATTTGCCCCCTTATCTGAATCTGAGCTAGATCCCATGAATGATTCAAATGTGGTTGAAACTAGAGTGGAACCATCTAACTTGCAGGAAATACGAACTTACTCTAGAAGAAACAGTTCTAGACAGCAAGAGAATACTCGAGAAGAGCCTACTTTCATTCCTAAGCAAAACCAAGATTCAGTCTTGAAGTCAAGTTCTGTCCTAGAACCAAGTTGTGATGATTTACATTGGCCTATTGCACTAAGGAAGGGGAAGAGATCATGTACACAGCACCCTATCAACAGGTATGTCTCCTATCCGAGATTGTAATCTAATATGAGATCATTTGTTGCTAGTATAGAAAGCAAGAAGATTCTAGATAGCCATTGTGAAGCAATTATTGATCCCGAATGGAAAAAGGCAATTGTTGAGGAATTAAGCACCTTAGAAAAAAATAGAACTTGGGAAATAGCTGAACTACTAGAGGGTAAGAAAACTATAGGGTGCAAGTGGGTATTTACAATAAAATATAATCCAGATGGGAGTGTTAGTAGATACAAGGCAAGATTAGTGGCCAAGGTTTTTACACAAACCCATGGCATAGATTATCAAGAAATCTTTGCACCGGTGGCCAAGTTTAATATCATAAAAGTTTTATAGTCATTAGCTGCAAATCTAGACTGGCCATTATGGCAGCTAGATGTTAAGAATGCTTTTCTAAACGGGGACCTTGAAGAAGTTTATATGGAAATTCCCCATTGTGTGGAACATACTGATAGTAAGAGAAAGGTATGTAGGCTTCACAAGTTTCTCTATGGGTTAAAACAGTCACCAAGAGCCTAGTTTGCAAGATTTGCTGAGGTTCTTATAAAACTTGGCTATGAACAATGTCAGGCTAACCATACATTATTTGTTAGATACCTCAATGGCAAAATTACTGTTTTAATTGTATATGTTGATGATATTGTACTTACAGGTGATGATGGTGAAGAAATTACAAGGCTAAAAATGAATTTGGCCAAGGAGTTTGAGGTAAAGGACCTTGGTAATCTTAGATATTTTTTGGGAATGGAAGTCCCAAGGTCAAGTAAGGGCATTAGTATCTCGCAAAGGAAGTATACACTTGATCTACTTGAAGAAACTGGGATGCTAGGTGCCAAACCTCCAGATATGCCAATGGAAACAAATTTGAAACTGGTGATAAAACCTTATGGTACTTCATTTGATAAAGGACAATTTCAAAGGCTGGTTGGGAAATTAATCTATTTGTCTCATACTAGACCTGACATGTTTTTCTGTAGGTGTGATAAGTTAGTTTATGAGTAACCCACAGGAAGAACATCTTAGTGCAGTGTATAGGATTCTGAAGTACCTTAAGATGACTCCAGGTAAAGGTTTATTCTTTGCTAAAGGAATAAATAAAGATGTGGAAGTATATACAAATGCAGATTGGATAGGTTCTACAGTTGGTAGAAGTTTCACAAGTGGTTATTGCATCTATGTGTGGGGCAACCTTGTTGCATGGAGAAGTAAAAAACATGTAGTGGCTAGAAGCTCTGCAGAAGCTGAGTACAGAGTACTAGCACATGGGATTTGTAAAGGAATGTGTATTGAAAGACTCTTGAAGGAATTGAAGATTAACTTTACAGCACCCATCGAGGTGTGGTGTGACAATATGGCTGCAATAGGAATTGCCAAGAACCCTATTTTCCATGATTGAACGAAGCATGTGGAGATAGATAGGCACTTCATAAAAGAGAAAATCGACTTGGGCATAATTAATTTGTTGCATGTTACTTCAGGAAAGCAAATTACGGATATCATGATAAAGACCTTTACCAGAGCCAAGTTTGAGTAACTAAGAAGCAAGCTGAGAATGATCAATATCTATTCGCTAGCTGGAGGGGGAGTGTAAGAATGGGCTTGTGTTACTAAAGGCCCATTAGGGTTTTCCATGATTAAGTTATCTTTATTTATCCTTATTTTTATGCCTTTTATCTTTACAGATTCTGTTTTATTCTAAGATTAGATTTTATCCTGTTTTTAGGCGATATGATTCTGATTTAGCAAATCAGATCAGATTTACAGATTTGGTGCATCTAGGGTTAGCTACACTAATCGCTATTTATGTATATCTGTTCACAAGGAATAAACAAGCTTTTACCACCTAATTTTGACCAGAACTATATTGTTCCATGGAAGGACTTGACATTTATGTTTATGCTTTGTGCAGGTGTTACAGTTGATGCTGAAAAAACATATTTCTGAAACGTGTGACAACAATGTAACCGTTGTTCAAATCTGCCAAGATTAAGTCAATTAACAGAGATGTTTGCCTTGTCTTTTCTTTGAATTCCTTGGAAAAAGGTAAAAAAATCTTTTTCCTGGTTGCAACTTGTATAGTTTCATTTGATTCTTGGACAAAAGTCATTCGTTTGTACTTTTTTACATCTAATATCTGATTTTTATTCTGCTGTGCGCTTGACTATATGGTCTATTGCTGATAATTAACCCCATGTCTCTTTTAGCCATAGTTCAAAATTATTTTGTAAAATACCAACGAGCATGTTATAACGATGGACCTTACTGTTTTATATCTTCAATAAGCAAAACCATACCTAGTTTGTATGAGTCTGCACTTTCTCACATGGTGAATCATTGTGTTATTTACGTATGAGTCATTTTTACCTGACGGCTTATGTTGAGATGATCCATGATTGGTGCATTTTGCAATGATTTCTATCTATATTTTGTTGAGTTGACTTATAGTGGCTTGAGTCTTTTCAATGGACTTGCATTAAGTTGTTCGAAATTTGTTATAAAGAAAATTTTGACAAGTTCTAGTGCACTCATATTAGTAACCAAAATGTCTGAAAACTTTACCTTTCATTTATTGTCATTGGGTTTAAGGACGGAGTTTAGCATTGCAAAAGTGCGAAAAGTTTATTCTTGCACATTAATGTGGTAATAAGCAAATCATTGAGCCTATGGAAAGGAATATTATTGAAGTCCCTTTAAAGGTTGATACAGGCAGTAGCGTGTGTATATATATATAATTCTGTAAATTTTACATTAGGAAGTTTCCAATTATGGTATGAGTGAAGAATTAATTCACCTGGGGAGATGATCCTGAAAAATCTGACTCGAGAATTCAAGGTGGTACTATCTTTTCAACCATGTGGCTGATTTGTATATGACTACTTTCTCTTGAAGTATTACTGATTTCTCGTGCTGTCTGTGTATACCGTCCTGTGGATGATTTTGAAGGGGCTAGGAGTATATGGTCAAGCTGTGTTAGTTTTATCCTTTGAAGTACACCATTGACTCGTATGAATCCATATCCATAGAATAGGGTGAAAAGAATTTTCTGATTCTATATGTTCTTCTTCTACATTTGTGGGATTCATTTTAACTAGTCTTCTTGATTACACATTTTTTCATTCTGCGATGGTGCTCATTATGTGGAATTTTGTTTCAATAAACTTTTCAGTGCAGTTTTTATGCATTTTTGTCCTTCTCAAAGGGCATTTGCACTGACGGAGGTGTTCAATATATGAAGTAGATGTATGTGTGTATAATGCTTCTGATGAACCGACGCTTGGGAATGGAATGAGGCTGTGAGTTATCAAGTCTTTGATGGAGAAAGAGAACCATGACCTGGCACAAAGCTAAAAGAGGTTGGTGATACTTGTTTTGGATTCATGCATAAATGGAATTTTTGTTGTTGATACTACAGAATCTCTCTATTAGCAGCATGCTGCATTTGATGGCCCTAGACAAGGGGGACCTATCCATAGGTGAAAAGAGTGGGTAACCACTGATCTCTGTCCATGAAGCATGAACATGTGACTTGACACGCAATCGATTTTAGTATTAACTTTTCATCAGTGAGATACTTCTAAAGAAAAAGACAGTCGATTTTATCTTAGTATCTTACGCTAATTATATTTGAAGCCTTCAGAACAAGCAATCATTGTGATTGTTCTTTATATGCATGCATACTCGGGGTCAGAGATCCTTTGAAGTGAGATCCCTGTTGTAAAGTGGTGAAGCCTTCACCTTTTATCAATATATTTTACAATACTCATCGGAACATCACACTGCAAACAACTAGACTCACTGTTCATCTTCCCCAATTTTCAGTTTTAGTTTTAAATATATTTTTTTAAAATCAAATTTGACTGTTCCTACTGGCTGCAATTTTTTTTCCAATTTAAGATTTTAATTGATTTATTGTTTGTAACATAAATTTCTAATTATAAATATTAAATATTAGTACTTATTCATGTTTTTATGTTCCCTTCGGTCTCATATGTGAGGGATGAATAATTGATTTACATATATTATAATTGGTAAAAATAGTTAATTCTTTTAAATATGTTCCAAAGTAAAAAAGTTTTTTTCATATTGAGTACCTTCGTTTCATTGGGTGAAGACTTTTATAGAAGTTCGTAGCAGCAAAGGCTCAAGTTTATGAGGTGTCTGGCTCTTACTACTTTGAACTAATATGATTTCTTTCCTTCTCAAATGGTATTGGTTCCTTTTTTTTTTTTTTCTATACATACTGTATAAGCCTGTTTTACTATATATTGGATTCCTAGCTTTGTGTGTGTGTTTGTGTATTGTGACAGCAATAAGTAAAACATTTAAGCTAAGGTTTAGTTCCCTTTCTATCTTGAGGCAATTGCTTAAACTAAAGTTACAAGTCATATACTTTATAGTTATTCTGTTCTTTTCTTTTCTTTTCTTAGGCAGTTCTCCATCCTAGGCAAGCAGTTCAGTTTTTTCTGTTCACTTGTGATTCTAACAGATGAATACTTAATGCAGTTATATGGATCATTGATGCAAGCTTTTGTGCAACATAATAAGCTATCACTTACAGCTGAAAGTAAAGGCTTACATTTTTTTTTTTTGGATAATGATGCACCTTCAGTTTGGTAATTTTCCAAGTGGATTCTGAGTTAATACATGTCTCGTCCGTCCATCTATTGCTTAATAAGTTACGATAGAATTCAAGAAACTACTTTTTTAACATTTTATGATATAATTCTAGAACATATTTTTCCAGAATATCGATCACACTTTTACAATTGAGCCAATATAATTTTTGTTGGGTTTAAAATTTCATAATTCAAGAGGTAGTTATGAAAATATTCTGCAATGAGATCAGGGTAATTCATTGTGTTTTTCTTAGATTGAATCTATTTTATTTTCTTTCTAGAAAAATAAAGTGCTTTGTTGGTGATTTATGTGCTTTCGTTCTTACACATGCTACAAAAATCATAATAGATATATAGACATGTTTAAAAATTTGTGACAGAGGTGTACATAAAAATAAAAAGTCATAGCGCGAAGCAATTTTAATGGTGATATATAAACAATGTAAATAAGAAATTAGTAGTTAAAATTAATTATCGAGTTTAATATTTTAATAAAGCTCGGCGTTGGGGCTTCAAGATTTGCGAGCCATAGTAACGTTTGTGAACGGTCTTTCAAGTTGTTGGCCAAAAAACGAAGTCCTTGTTCGTGATCTTGTAGGTCATCATGACCTTGAATTGTAAAAGGTTATATAGAATCTCTAGGTTTACTGCAATATCTAAGACTTGATCAATCATCGTTGAATTTGTATCCTCAAATTAAATACAAGAAAGATTTATATATCAGGGAAAATTCTAAAAAAAATACTAAGGAATATTATTTTAAAAAGATGCCACAATTTATCTTAATTCTAAAAAATTACCAATAATTGGAATTAAAATTGAAAAATAAAAGCTGAAATGTTTTCCCTATGTAAATGATTCATTTGCAAGTGACACAGTCTTATTTATGATTTATAATAATTTTATTTATAAATGAGTCTATTTTACTTATAAATACACTCTTATCACTTGTAAATATACTGTTAACATTTGTAAATGTGTTATTTACATAGGAAGAATATTTTCATCTTTTGTCTTTCAATTTTAATTTCAATTATAGACCTTGGAGTTTTTTAGAATTAGGTAAATTGAGGTATCTTTTTGTAATAATTTTCCTTCATTGGTATTTATTTGGACTTTTCACTTAATATATTTGGAAAAAAATTTAGAATGAAATAAGAAAAAATTATATATTTCAAAGAAAAAAAAAAGAGAGAGAGAGAAAAACAGCTGTCGATAGAACCAGAGAAACTTCCATGTAAGATAATACGCAAAAGTGGCGCCGTGTGATATCCATCTTCCTCCTTAACTATCATGTTAAATTATCATATGTAAAAAACGTGATATAACCATACACACACATGTATGTTGCATGTTGTGCTCCTATCCAAATCTTTCTTTAGACAAGATTATTATTTCAGTGATTTTACAATTTGTGTGTTTATTTCCTTGATCAATGACAACATTTGCCTAATTCCACAAATGTGAGGTTTACTATATGGATTATACGACGCTAATGGACTCTATTAAATTCCATCTCTTCAGATAAGTAATTTATTAAGAGGTCATTTCTTATAACTTTTATTAGTGTCCTTTTTGGTCTTCCTCCATACCTTTTGATAGGACTTCAATTCATTTGATCAACTTTTCTTACTGGCTCCTCTTACCCTCTTCTTTATATGTCTAAACCACCTTAAGTAATTTTCCACCATTTTTTCCTCGATAGATGCTTCTTTGACTTTCCTTCGTATACAATTATTTTGTATCTTATCCAATTTTGTATGACTACACATCTATCTCAATATTTTGATATTTGCTACTCTTATCTTATACTCTTTTCCTTTCAAAACCCAATATTCACTACCATATAGCATTGCTGGCCTTATAGCTGTTCGATAAAATTTTCCTTTAAACTTAGTAGGTATCTTATGGTCACAAATAACTCTTTATATTTTCTCCATTTTAACCATACAGTTTGTATCCTATGCATAATATTCCAATCAATTCACCTTCACTCTGTAAAATTGACCCCAAATATTTGAATTTTGACACTTTTGGAATGGTTTGCTCTCCAATTTTTACCTCAAAATCATTTCTAACTAGCTTCTTGTTAAATTTACAATACATATATTCCGTGTACTTCTATTCAAACAGAAACTTTTTGACTCCAAAGTGTGTCTCCATAATTCAAGTTCAGTATTGACTTCTTCTCTTGAGTCATTCATTAAAACTATATCATTTGCGAAGAGCATATACTTTGGAATTTCCTCATGTATATGTTTTGTTAGAACATTCAAAATCAAATCAAACAAGTATAGATTCAAGGAAGATACTTGATTTAATAGGAAAGTCCTTTGTCTCACCTCCAGGAGTTCTCGTACTTGTTATTGCCTCATCATACATATCCTTTATAGCTCGAATATAAGTCACATGAATACCTTTCTCCTCCATTACTTTCCACAACACATCTCTTGGTACTCTATCATAGGTTTTTTTTTAGATCAGTGAAAATCATATGCAAATCTCTCTCTTTACTCCGGTATCTTTTAATAAAACCCCTTAATAAATAAATAAGCTCTGTTATAGACAATCCTGGCATAAATCCAAGTTGGTTTTCTGAAATACGAGACTATTTTCTTAGTCTATGTTTAATCACTCATTCCCAAAGTTTCATGGTGTGACTCATAAGTTTTATTCCTCAATAATTCACAAAAATTCTAATATTCCCCTTGTTATTGTATATAGGTATCAGAGTGCTCTTTCTTTATTCCTTTGACATTTTCTTGGATCTTAAAATCTTGTTAAATAGCTTTGTGAGTCATAAAACTCCCTTCTTTCCTAAGCATTTACAAACTTTGATAGGAAAACCATCGGGACCAATAGCTTTACCATTATCTATTCTCTTAAGAGTTTCTTTTACCTCTCCAACTCGAATCCTATAATAGAAGTTCAAATTCAGATTATCTTCATGAGTTGTTAATTCTTTTGTATTAATAGTTATTCTTAATCCATCATTGAAAAACTTATAAAAGTAGCTCCCCCATATTTCTTGGATATCATTATCTGTTACCAAAAATTTTCCTTCCTCATCCTTAATACATTTCACTTAGTCCAAATCTCTTGACTTTTGTTCCCCTCTATTAGTAATTTTGTAAACCTTACGTTCACTATTCTTCATTCCAAATCCTGGTAAAATTCCTCAAAAACTTTAGATCAGGCCTTACTCACTCTTTTCTTAGTCTTTTCTAGCCAACTGATGACATTTCCAATTTTCATCATTATTTCACAAATGCAACTATGCAAGGCTTTGAAGCACTTTTTCTTATACTTGACATTCTCTTGCACACTCTCATTCCACCACTAAGATTCTTTATCTTTAGGTCCAAAACTTTTGAATTCACTCAGGACTACTTTAGTAGTATCCTTGATCCTTTTAGCCATTTCATCCTATAAGATGTTAGCTGTAACAGCCCTTATGACTTTATTTTGGCATTGTGTGCAGAGCCAGAGGAAAATAGGATGGAGGAAGGTTCAAGTGGAGTCTAAAAGAGCTTTACACCGCGGCGAGAAGCAGGGCCGCCATGGTGAGAGCGAGTCCAGTAGCATGTTTTTGATTGAACATGGTGGTGCCGTGGTGAGCTGCCCTGAAGCCACAGTGAGAGTCGAGAATCTTGTTTAAATCGGAATCATTTCAGACGAACGGAAAAGAAAGAAACGGAGGAGAAACCGAGGGAGCTTTGCTAGGGCTTGCTGTGTTCGGCCATTGGGAGTTGTTTTCAGCCTCTGGAAACTTGGATTCACGTGGGTAAGTGATTCTTACTCCTCCCTCTCTATTTTCTTCGGTTGAAATTTAGGGTTTTTCAGTTATAAGTTGGGATCTTCGGTTTTGTCCGAAATCCACCGATTGAAATGGATGAAATGGGGTTAAAGAAGTGTGTTTTGGTGTTCTTGTTGCTTGGGTGTGAGTTTTGAAGGGTTTATGTATGATTCGAGCTTAAACCTAGGTTGTTTTTGGTCAGGGCTCTTAGGAATCCAAAGTGTATGGGATTGTTTGGTGTTTGAATGGTTCCTAGGAGCTTAATGATGCCAAGTGCTCTCCTTTCATCTCACTTTGTTTCTTATCTTTTATTCATTGTATAACATCATATAAAATAAGGATATTATAGATATTAAAGTAGTTTGCTTTGCTTTGGTATTGTTCTTGAGAACACATGTGTTTAGTTTATCTGGTATTGTGCCAAGTGTAGGAACATTCATGATTCTATGTAACTAGTTTAGATACCTTATCTTATTTTGGAGCTATATTCATATGTATGCCCATGATGATGGTTGGTTTGTTTTGTACCATGTGGTTATGGTGGTATGTATGTGATGAGAATTGTTGTTGAGACTCTTTGGTTTCATGGGATTGCCTGGCTTGGTTGTTATAGGATGTGTAACCCATTTATAGCTATGTCTTGTTTTGAGCTCAAGATTTAGCCATCCCACGTATATTTCAATGTATCAAGATGTTCCATATGGTAAATTTTGGGTCTAGGTAGGTTTTATGAAAAATTGAGTATGTAGCTCATTGGCCATTTTAGGGTCCAATGGGTCAAATCCTTGAAAAGTGGTTTCCTTGGACTAGTGTTTTTGGGTCATTCGTGACTTGTTGGTGTTGGTTTGGTAGTTAAAGAATTCATGGTTTGAGAATGGAAGGTGTGAGAGTGAAGTTTTGGTTAAAATGTGACCATTTCGGTCTTCAGAGTCTAAACTCCCCATATGGGGGAATTTTGAGATGTGGTTTGGCAGTATGACTTTTAGGCTTGAGAATAGTGTCGATCGGAGGTTCGGGTAGGAAGTTATGCACATTCGAAGTTTAGCTAAAATATAAACAAAAAGCTTATATGGCATTAGCCTTCGGCGCCTATGCCACAGCTGCAGTACCATGCTTATCTGGCCTTCCCTTGCCAAAGAACAGATTTGTCCCTTGCCACAGTGCCCTTGACCCTTACTATGGTAAGTTGCTATCCTAGCCACCTTATCCCTTTTTTGACATTGCTTGGCAATGAAACCAATTATTAGGTGTCTTGTCCTAGCCTGAGTTGAGCTATTATCCCAGCCATCTCATCCCTTTTCTGATACTACTTGGCAATGAGTCTGAGTATTATGTGTCTTGTTTAGTTAATTTGAGTTCTTAGGATATTACAAGCCACTTGTGGTGGAGTTATAAGGGATTGCAAGGGAGATTGGATCTTGGGTTTTACTGCAAAGCTTAGAGTTACGTCTAGTACTATTGTAGAACTTTAGGTATTCTTCATGGCATCAAGCTTGGCTGGGACAACGGTTTCAAGAAGATTTTGATTTGTAGTAAGTTTTCTGAAACCATCAATCTCATCAATCAGGGTGCATTAGACAATCATCCTTGGAGAGACATCATAAATAGAATTAGGGAGTTCATCATGAGAGATTGGACTATTAAGCTTGACCACATATCCAGGGAAGCCAATAAGTATGCTAATTGGCTTGCCTATCTTGCGCATAGGATTGATAGAGACTTTGTTTTGTTTTGGCAACTGCCTACTAGTTGTAGGCACCTATTGGGTTTTAATAGAGGGGAGGAGAGCTATTCTTCAAAACTAGTTGTCCTTTCAAACTAAGGGGTCCCCTTTACTCTTCTTTCTAAAAAATTCCTATTGTTGGTGTCTGCCATTATTACTTCTGTATTGTAGTTATTTCTTTAAATAAAAAAAGTACATCTATCATTTATCAATATGAATAGATCTTAAAAAGAGAACAAGGGCAACTTGTTGGGCATAAGGAGACAATTTGGGCCTACTATTATATGATCTGCTCTAGCCTAGAAACTCTTTTAACACCTTGATTTTAGACTTTTCCCCATATATTAGACCATTTAAGAGTCCATTTATACCTTATTTGAAGCTTAAATCAAGGAAACTACCAAAACAGATTTTTTCAAATTCACCGATACTGTTCATATGATCCAAACCCTTTTACCAATGGAATTTCAAAAAATCATAACTAATTCTTAAAAGATCGTATAGTAATGACTAGGCCAATTTGTATGGTAAATTTTGTGAAGTTCTACTATTCATTTGGTTAATTTCAGAAAATCCAGTTTTCTGGCATTAAATTTGAAAAATCACTATAAATCTCACACACATCCAAATTGAGTGATCTTTGGACCAATTTCTCTTTCTGTCTACTTTCTAACCTATATAGCATTCATTTGTTATATATCCAACGTTTAAACAATGACAGGTTCACTATCAAGAGGTTAGAATGACCTTTTACATCCAAGTATTTTGCAAAAAAAGAGACATAAAATATTTATATGACCACAACTTTCTCATATTATGCCATACATTCTTAGAGACCTAAAGGAACATAAAATCCAAAAGAAACAGATATATCATCACTTTTACAAATTTTCATAAAAGATCATAACTCATAACCATTGCAAGCATCAGCATATCAGTCACCAAGTTCTTTCTCTTTTCCTTTTTCTTCCTTGGTGGCCTTGCCATTGTTGTTTCCTAGATAGGGTTAGCTTATAGGAGAGTGAGATTCGAAGAATTTCAATAGTAATTACAATTCAAGCACATATATTATCATATTTAACATAAAGGTTCATGAAAACAATAAACAGTCACTTGAACACATTAAGTCACATAATTCTATAAAAATTTAGGTAGCATTTCAGATTGCAAAATGTAACAACCCTCATTGCACCGTCTTGAACTTAGTCTTGAGTTAACGAGAAGTAAACTTGATAATGTGCGTAGGAATTGAGGAATCAGGATGGAGGAATAGCAAAAGGAGACAGAACCCTCCCATGCCGCGGCCTGAATAGGTGCGCCATGGGGAAACAAACTGAAACTTGGATAGATTTTTCAGATAGAAGGGCTTTATGCCACGGTGAACTTATAGCTTGCTGCGACACTAGACCTCGAAATCCTTTAAATTAGAAGCCATTTCAGTCGATGTTGAAGAAGAAATCAGAGGGAGAAATAAGGCTCTGCTGGGGTTTGGGAGTTTTAGTATTTGGAGATGAGTTCTGGCCTTGAGGAGTTTTAGTAAATGGATCAATGAAGTGTTGTTTAGTGTTAATGGTACATGGGTATGAGTTTTAGAGGGAGCATGTATGATTTGTGCTAGACCCTAGCTTTGGATTGTGTATAGAAGCTTAAATCTGAATTGTATGTGATGTGTTATGGTTTGAATAGTTGTTTGAGGCTTATTGTTGTGCAACTATGTGATTGAAACTATGAGTTAAGCTTGAAAGGCTAGATTGTGGATTTTAGTTGTTATGAGTATTATGTTAATTAAAGGTATCATGATGTTGCAGCAGTTGATTAACTAATTGGAATTATATGGTTTGTGATGCTTGCTTTGGAGGCTTGCCTAAGCCCTTGTGTGTGTGGTGTTGGTAATCCTAGGTAATCAGGTGTTTATATATGTGTGTTATGTTGACATATGTATATGTGTATATATATGTATGTTTCCATTCATACCACGATATCATTATGTGTATGTGTATGGTTTTCATACATATCATGGTATACACATGGGTAGATGAGGTACTTGTACATGATGATGATGAGTATGATGTGTATATGTGATTCCATAGCATGCTAGCATGACATTGATGTTTATGGTATGATGATGATGATTATCATATTGTGACATGGCATGAACATTATCACCACATAAACATTGTGAGAAATGGCAGATCTAGTGGTGATGATGAGATATGATATGATATGATGATATATATATGATATGGTGATAGGATGGGATCCCTGCTGTTAAATTCTCTCCCATGGCCTAGAGAGCCAAACGGCAGTGGACTGCACCTTCCCTAAATCACCATCAATTTAAGAGGGTCTAGGGGAAGGAAAGCCACGATCCAAGAATTAGTATGACCTTTGGCTAGGTACACTAGTATGAGAAGAGCATGGTGATGTCCCAAAATTAGTCTTCATATACTATTGGAAAAGAATCACCTATTTGAAATGTTCTGTGATAACACTAGCTCGTGGTTCTAGCCGTGTTTGAGGGAGACATGCATTTCATGGCATTTGGCATTGCACTACATCATTTGCATATATGTCTGATATTGATGATATTATTGTATGTGTGTGTTTGTCCCAGTTACTGAAACCTTGTCTCACACCCCCTCCTATGACTTAACATTTTAGGTGAAGACTGTAGTGTTGGGAATTTTATCACATACGCAGCAGAAAACTGTCAAGAAATTCCCTCCCATGGATCTGTCAACACTGTTTAGATTGAGATGTAGAAAAGAATTTACCTTCGGTGTGTCCCTTGGTGTTCTTTTCTTTTAGTCAGACCTCAGGAACTAACGCGACTGGTTAGCTCCCTCTACTGGTATCCACACGAATGGTGAGTCCAACTCGAACGGTGTGCTAGCACCTCTGGTTGTAATGTTCGTATGTCTATACGCTATTCATCTGTAGTTCATCATTTGTCTGTACAGTCTCACTCTTTGAGTATACAACCGCTCTCTCTTAAGGGTGATTCAAAAAATTATCTTAATTCCGTACTCTAGTCTATATCAATATATAGATAGGATTTGATATTTGTTTATTTTAAATCAATAATTTAAACTAAATCAAATATTAATTAAGCAGATTAGTTTGAATTTAAATCTATTTAATAGATTAAATTTAAACTAACTATCTAATCTTTATTCAGAATCAAATCTAGATTTAATTTATCATATAAATCAAATTTAGATTATTAGTTCAAATTCAAATTTAGAATTAAATCTAAATCAAATTTAGATTATGAAATTAGTTTAAATTTAAATCTATCATATGTAATTAAATTTAAAACTAATTTATTTGAATTAATTTGAATAATATATATATATATTTCAAAATAATATAATATATATGAAATATATATAATATATCAAACACGTATATATATTTCAAATTTTAATATATATATCAAATATATATATAATTCTATCACCCTAAATTGAATATTAAATTCATTGAATCTAGACATATTTTAAATTCAATGAATCTGGACATTCTATCTTGAGTTGACCCATTCTTGTGTGCAACCCTGTAGGTCCATATAATGTTGGCAGTGGGCTAATAACACTATTGGACCCACAAGTCACAAGTAGCCTCTAGCAAGACATTGTGATTACCCAAATCATATGAGGTCGGAGATCCTATATAATCTATCATATAACTCGATCACATCCTTTTGTCTCATGATATATGGGTCAAGTATGAGGTATGGAAACGTCATCCTCATTTTACTCGACCATCACTTTCTATATCTCCGAGCAGACTGACAATATAAATGTAAACTCTTCCATTTGAGCACGGCCATGCATTTCCTAGTCTTACTCATCGAGGGGCCCAGATATATCTCTCTATTAATTAGAGGGACAAATTCCATCTTGATCATTTATTTTCCTCCACACGAGTTCCATTATAACTGATCATAGCCTTTATGATCTCCCAATTAAATGTGACTTTTGACTATGCCAAAGTTTAGTGTTCTTCATGTAGGAAGCCATGATGATCTCAGGTTTGAGGGTTTAGTGACATGGTTACATATGAGATATGCTTATGACTTGATCTATGCAGCTATCTCATGACGGGTCGATCTAGTGCCTATTCTCTAACAGGAGCTTATGGTTTTGATTTGTATCTTCATATTTAATTATCACGTAATTATCAATCAAAATCATACTAGTCTTAGTTCATCATTGTTCCCACAAAGATGATTGACTAGGGACATTTATGATAAAATAATTTATCCAAGGATATTATTATAAAAAAAGCATGCAAACAATATAATAATGTAAGAAAAAACACCGTCTTTTTCATAATGAAGAACAATGTTCATAATAGGGTGATTGGCCTAGGGTACAATCTCCAACATCTAGTACTAGTTCAGAGAAGACCAAGGAGTTGTGGGCCTCTTCACCTTTAGGAATTTCAAGTGTAGCTGGTAGTGGTTATTCAGTTTACGTAATATTGTGCCAAATAGGTTGTTATGGTTTGGTCGCCTGTATGAGTAACTTGGGTTATTGCTTTGCATGTGAAGAGATGATGTTGATAGAATGATGATGACGATGATGGTTGGTATAGTGTGGTATATGCCCATGTGTAGTTCATAAGTATGTGATAGGATGATCTAGATCTAGGTATGGGTCAGGATGATTGGAGTGTATGGTTGTGAGCCAAAATGACCGTATGTGTAAGCCCAATGGGGTTTTGGGCCTTGGAAGTGTGTTTTGGGGCATAGAGCCCAATAAGTGAAGTTGGGGATCGTGAAGGTCAAATCTCGAAGGAGTGATTTCCCCGAGATGAAACCTCCTTGGATAAGTCAGTTGTGTCGATTGGGACCTGTGTGAATAGTCTTGAGATGCCAAATTGCCTTTGGTGGCAATTGGGGAGTATATATGGTGAGTTTTGGCCAAAAGTGATCAAAATAGTTTTAGGTGTCCAAAATCTCCATATAGATATGGATTTAAGAGAAATTGGTGTCTATAGTTAGATTGTGATGAGAGTAACCTGTAGGAGTTGGAAGCAGGTTAATTAGAGACCACGAAGTTGTGCACATCGAAAGTTCAGCAAAAATATCAACAACTTGCTGATATGGTATCAGTAAGTGGTGCTAAGACACTAGAAGCTTGGTTGCAGCGCCAAGCCATTTTGTCTCTCCTAGGTTGCGACTACATTGTAACTCACTATGGCTTAGCCCTGTTTTGGTGTTGTTTGAAGTTTTTTGAGTTATTCAAGGTGTATAGTGTAAGGTTTAGTATAATATAAGTTTTGATGATGATAAATATAGAGTAATAAGGAACAAATGCATTATATGTGTCTGACATATATAATGTTCCTTAAAGAAGTAAAATACATATTAGTATGTATTTAATTATGGTTATAATACATATATCATGCTATGTGTAAATATATCCACTGTACTTTTACAATGAATAATATAAGTTGGATATATAAACTGGACTAACTACTTAGTTTGTAAGTGTAATATATTAAATGTAGGTTGGTCCAAGTAAGAAGAGTGAGCATTGGAATACAGAAATGGAAATTAATATCATGCCTCACTCAAGAAAGAAGAAAAGAAAGGATGCTCTAAAAATGGAAGATCAGAAGGGAGCATACCAAGAAGGAAATGACCAAGTTGAAGTGGAACTCAACATTTGAAGACCTAGTCACTAGGTATATTTTATTTTCATTTAGGTCTTGAGGTGGAATTAATCTTTAAAAATTACTTAATCTTGTTACCATATGTTTTAAATGAGTTAGATTAAGTAAGTCTGATGTTAGCATAAGTTAGATTTGAAAAACTCTGATGACAGACGAATTTTGAGAAGTTAAACTTCATATAATTTGTGAAAATATGAACTTTGCTGAGTGAAATTTGAAGTTCCAGAGATATTACCTCTGACAGACGAATTTCAAGTGTTGAAATTCGAATTTCGAGTCAAGCATGGTTAGTGAAATCTAGTTTTCAAGAATCTAGAGTTTGACTTTTGATTAGTTTTTTTAATATATCTCTCAAAATACATATGGCTTTGATGTAAAACTTATTTCATATGAAACTAGACTTAATAAGCTTTTCAATAAAGGTTATTTCACTCAAAATAAAGATCATACAAAAAAGCTATGGTTATTTAAAGTTGAGTAGTGAGATATGAATTTTCAGTTTTGACCTCTTATCATTGTTTTGATCATATCTCATAGAATACATTTTATTTTGAAGTGAAATTTTTTCATTTGAAAGTAGACGTTGAGACCTTTCCAACCATAGGTCATTTGCTTAAGTTGGAGTTAAAATGAGAGAGTTATAGTTTCTGTAAAACTGTTTACAATGTAAAGTTCGAAGTTACGCAGGTTCCGTTGCGATAGACGAATTTCGGGCCTCCGAAATTCAAATTTCGAAGAGAACCTTTGTGCAAAGTTGAGCTTGCCACTAACAGACAAATTTTGGCTTTCAAAATTTGAACTTCAGGTCCAATAGACGAATTTTGGCTTTCAAAATTCGAATTTCGAAACACCAGAATGTGAAAATACTTCCAGAAAAGCTAACAGACGAATTTTGGCTTCCAAAATTCAAACTTCAAGTATAACAGATGAATTTTAACTTTGAAAATTCGAATTTCAAATATTTAGAAACACAGAAATACTTCTGGAACAACCAACAGACAAATTTTCACATCCAAAATTTGAATTTCGAAGGCACTGTAGCAATATGGAATAACTGTTCACACTTACCAGAAGTATTTTAAACTTGAAAATTCGTATGTTCCAACATAGAAACATTTTCTAAAGATAAAAATTTGAATTTTGCTTTATAACAGACGAACTTTGAAGTTCAACGTTAAAATTTTCAACTTTCAGTATCTTCAAAATTCGTCTGTTGACATCCAAAATTCGAATTTCAAAATGTCAGAAACATTAAATGTGGTTGGTAAACGGCTAGTTTTGCAGAGTAACCGTTTGGTAACGTCTCTAACGGCTAGATCTTGTGTCTAACGTCTAATTACACTACAAAACTATAAATATAACATCTTTTGAACTCATGGGTAACAATCTTAAGAGAGGTTATGCGAAAATGCTGCAACAATTTGTAAAATCCTTCTATCTCAGCATTGTTTGAAAAACCCACCTCAATAGAGTGAACTTTCAATGTATTATCTACTCTTCAAGAGAGTTTTCATCTTGTAAACATTTCTTTCTACATATTCTGGGTAGAATCTTAGTGTGGGGAAACACTAAGGGATCTACACATCTTGTAAGGGTGTGAGGAGAGTGACTTCACAAGTGCCTATTGAAACTTGTGGGAATGTACTAAGGCTTCACAGGTGCCCGGATCAAACCTGTGGGATATAGTTAAAAAATCTCAAGTGGTGGCTTGGGGACTGGATGTAGGCCAAGTGATTAGGCTGAACCAGTATAAATTGTTGTGTATTGTTCTTCATCTTCTTTATTCAGTTGCTGTACACAAAGCTCTATATTTATCCCTGTTTTACTACACTCTTAGTGAAATTGAGTTGTGATCCAAAAAGAGCGAAAATCTTGCATCACCTAATTCACCCCCCTCTTGGGTGACCAGCCAACCTAACATATAGGAGTTAGTTTTGAGGTGTTTGGGAGTAGGTTGTTACACAAAAGGGATATCTATAGGTCACAAACCTCTTCTTTTAGCTTAACCAAATCATTAAAACAACAATGTGACAAGTGATCATGCTCATAGAAATCATAAAAGACAATATAGTGTAAAAATAGATAAACTTACTACCTTTGAGAATTCCCTTGCTTCCCACACTTCGTGTACCACTTCTTTAGCATTCTACAACTTTCTCAAACCTAATCATAATATCATTCAAGTATTTTAGCCACTGGTTTCAAGAGCTATATCATAAAGTGCTCACAAAACCTAAAATTTTCCTTTTGCTTTCCCTTGAAATTTTCGTGAAACCAACACTTGTTCTTAACTAATTTGGACCCAAGAAATCCATTTTTGATGTAAAAACATGAAATTCCGACTCTAGGAACAAACCCTAACTAACTAAAATTCATGGAGAAAATGGAGAAAATAATTTCTTTTAAAATACTTCAAGCTACTTCCAAAATCATATTCTAGGTTATTAGTTTGGTGTTTCTCCCAAGTTTGGTGGATGGAAACTCATTTTCTCCATACCCTATGCCTTGGACGAAATCTTTAGAAAGAGGGAGGAGAAGGAAAACTCAAAGAAACTACCAAATACTCCCAAACAACAAGCCTAAGGTAGTAAGAGTACTTACCAACACTTGTGCCTTTGATTTCCTCAAGCTTTCACTTCTTTTTCCTATCTTTTCTCTTGTGTTTTGGAAGCTCTCTCTCTCTCTCTCTATAATTTTGTCAGAAACTCACATATGAAATGAGGAGGAAAGAGAGTAATTATTTGGTTTAATCAACTTGCTAATTACCTTACTTAATCCTAGTTACTTTTGACCAAAAAGTAATGGCTTTCTCAAGATGTTGTCTGGCCAATAATTTCATGCCTTCCATGAGAATTTTTGGCCAAAAATGTGAGATGCAAGGATGCCTAAAAAAGAGGAGAAATGATCCAAAATACGACATTTTTTCTCTAGTCCAAATATACTCTGCGTCTGATGCTTTTTACTGGTACCGATAAAGTTACTTTTTACAGTAAATTAGTATTTTAGGGATACATGACTATTCCAAATTTATATCTATTTTTTCTTAATTATCATGTCCCAAACAATATCTGTGTGAGGCCTATATCCTATCTCGATCACCTTTTTATTATTTGTGAGGCTCACAATCTACTTTATTAGTATAAAGTTACTTTTAGACATTCAGTATTGATTATTTCTTCATTTTTAATATGTTAGCCTCCATGCTATATACCATTGAACTCAGCTCGTTATGAGCTTCGTTTTGACAGTAATTTTGAATATTTACAAAATTACCCTCACTTGAGTTAAATTATAATTTTTGAAACTTTCAAATCATTAATTGTAGTTTTTCCAAAACTTATTTACACGACACGGGATTTCTCAATTTCCTTCTTAAAGGGACTCAAATGAAATAAATAAATTTTATTTCTAGAGGTAAAATTATAATTTTCTCCTTTTTGGTTCTAATTCGGAGAAATGACTTTTTGTTCTTTTCATCCATTTCTGTGTTTCTTTGTTTTCTAAAATTTTACACATTTTTAAATATCTTCCATTTTGTAATTCTACATTACTTAATATTCATTAAAATTTAGGATATTACAACTCTCATGTGAAGCACAAAAAAATGCATTTTAATTAGTTACTCACTCTTGTTTGATATATAAAGAATAAATAACTAACTCAAATAAATTAAAAAAATAGTTAGCCTATTAAATGTGAGTCAAATTAAAACACTTTCTAAGAATAACTCCAACTTAATACTATCATGAAATTAATGACACATAATTAAATTCACTATTAATAATGATGAATGAGGACAATTTGAAAAATGAATCATTAATACTCCAAGTTTCAATATTAGTCCCTTATATTTGGGACAAAACCACTCCCAAAAAATTTTCTTTATATACAAGACTAGAGGGAGTATATTTGTTGTTGAAAAGATCTTGTAGAAGAATAACCAAACAATTTTACTTTTAATGCTCTTATCTCAATGGAATAATATTTTATATTCATTTATTTAAATTGTAATTTCTAAATTTGCATCCTCTTAGACATTTTCAATTAAAAATTTTGAAACTGATATTTTGATTAGATAGATTCCAATCTTTGTTCTCCTTTAGATAATATCACTTTTAAATTATAATCCATTGCAGGGGAAAAATTAGAAGACTAGAAGTTAAGTTGAAGATAATTTAACTTCAACATATGAGGAATTTTAATAGTTAGAGTTGAAAATGTACATGTTCTAGGAGCATTGAAATAAAGATACAAATTTTGATACCATTTACATGAAAAATGAACTCATCCTTAAATAAACAAATTTATTTATTTATACAAATGCCAACTAAAGTCTCCCTTTTTGAAATGCCACAAAAGGCAAAAAAAAAAAAACACCAACTATTCCCTTTTCTGTTGTAGTATAAGGTGAACAGAAAATTAGAAGTTGGAAAGCTCAAAATGATTCTTTGGTAGGAAGGTTAACTTTGGTACAAATAGTAACATCATCGGTGGCAATCTTTCAAATGCAACACATTAATTAACCTAAAAGCATTTGTCGAGAAATTGAGAAGCTTCAAAGGGATTTTATCATGGGGTCTATTCTAGAAAAAAAGATTCATGTTATGAAATGGAAGAGGGTGTGCTTGCAAAACTCATGCTAGCTTTGGTTTAAGGGAGTTGGAGAGAATGAATTATGCTTTGTTAAGTAAGGTTAGGTGGAAGGTAGTTATAAATAACCCTGAAAAACTTTGTTCAAAAGTTTTAAGGGGTAAATCTGAAAGTTGCATGGATATGAAAAGGGAATGTTGTGTGAAACAAAGTGATTCATCCCTTTGCAGCCTATTTGGTTTGTTCACATAGGGGGTATGTGAAGGTGATCCTGATTACAATATCTCAATAGTGCGTTTGGTTGGCATTTTTCACATTACCACAGTAACATCCATGTCACATCTGAAAATGCGATGCGGATGGCGTAGGAAATAAAAGAAAAAGGGAGAAATCGGCCCACATGACGGGGGCCGATTTCGGAGGGAGTCACCACCAAAATTTTCAGGAAAATTTTGGAAAACTGAAAATATAGAAAAAACAAAAAAGAGATAAGGATGGTCTGCAAATCAGAGTCAGGTTTGGGAGTACGATTGTGAGTGGGGAAGGTGTTAGGCACTCCCACAACACCCGTTCCTAAGAATGGTTACCTTAGGTTGATCATGCAATTTTTTATGGCTCTTAAAAATTATTTTGATTACCCTTTTACCATTCACATGTAAAAATAAATGTAAAAATAAGAAAAATGAAGAAATGAAAAAAATAATGAATGAAATGAAAATATGAAAAGTTGGGAAAAATAAATTAAGTAGAAAACGTTATTTATTTACAAAGGGGATTTGAAAAAAAAAATTGGTAAATATTTATTAAATTAAGAGAAAAAACAACAAATAAATCAGAAAATATTTATTTATTTACAAAGGCAGACTTGACTCAGAATTAGAGTCTGGGGCTTACGTACCCTGCGATAGGAATCAAAGTCGACGTAGTTCGGATTAAAAATGCGTGTCACTGGATTGATTTTTTTATTATATATATTCTTTGAAAAGAGAGGTTTATAGAAAATAATTTATCCTTCCACAAAAAAAAACAATCTTAGAATTAATTGGTGTGTTTTAATTTGTAAAAGACAGATTAATTTCCATTATTTACTCTTTTCATTTATTTATTTTTAGTTTAATCAATTTCTAAAAGAGAAGATATGTTTTTCTTCAATTTAGAAAATATGATTAAAATTATGTGCGATTTTAAACATTTTTATTTTGATTTAAAAAGGGAAATATTTGAAAACGATTTTATTTTTACAAAATAAAATCAATTGGCTTATGTGGCGACTTTATCACTCACAATATACCCATTGATACCTAAGTGTCTACGGTAGTGTTGCTCGAGACAAAAAGGCACAGAAAGTTTGAAAGAAAACAAATAAATTTTTTGTACAAATGATTTTTTATTTTATTTTTTATTATAAAAATAAAAATGCATAAGATCCTTAACGCATGTTTATTTATTTCAAATGAAAACATCAAGAATGATTCCAAATATGATCATTACATAAATTTTTGAAGAAAAATAATCAGCATATGTGGTGACTTTATCACTCACAAGTTACTGATCTGTACCTAAATACCCACGGTGTTTCCACTCGGGGCACAAATGCATAAAAAGGACTGATGGGATAAAATTGGGACAAATAAATAATTTAATTCCTTATTTTACATGAGTCAATTTTTATTTCTTTATTTTATAAAAAAACAAAATAGAAATAAATACGTCCATGACACAAAAAGTATTAAAGGGGGTTTAAAATATGCCCATTGTACATATACATTTTCTCTTACGAAATAGCATATATAAACAACTTTACTTTCATAAAATAAGATCTTATTTATTTATTTATTTTTTTACCTCCATAAATCGACTTTAAAATGAAACCAACCATTAACTGTGGTGACTTTATCACTCACAATTTGCAGATTGATACTCAGATGCTCATGGTGTTGCCACTCGGAACAAAAAGAGCTACAAGAAAAATTTGGAGGAAAATAAAAGGTGCTTATTTGGACTATTTTTATTATTTACTTTTAATTTTGAAAGGAAGATAAAATAAAATAAAATAAAGTCATTGGAACCCAAAATTATTCGAGCACCAAGTCTAATACCATGGTAACTTCTTACTCATGGTATAATTGACTGACAACCCTAACTATTTGTTCATGGAGACTTAATCCCTCGCAACAAATTCTAAAAGTGAAAAAGGAAGAAACTAATAAAAACACTTCCAGATACAATTTTTTTTTGGCACCTATGAAGCATACTAGTGCACAAGCCTACCCAGACTTAACATAATCATATCATGGGTCAAATCATATAAATTGAAAGAAATGAAATCTTCCCTTGTCTTTGTTCGGTGCTAGTTCCATTAGGATTTGTAGCTCGCCCTCTTTAATGCCATTCCCATCATTCTTTCTTCAATCACTGCGATTTTGACTTCTCCCCAAGCTCGGTTCAGGCTCCCAAGGTGCTCAAAAAGAATAAGAATGAGAATGAATTAGTATTCACCTTTAAATCAACCCAAAACATCAAGAGTGATATTTTTTTATAGGAGATAAAAATCATTGATGCTCAAGAAGCCTAAATCATTGTTTCCTACGCAGATATTGCCACAGGATGTACTTTCAAGCCAAAGAGTATCAGTAAGCTTGTGATGCATTTACAGTAAAAGAAAAAGTGACACTTACAAAAGAACGTATGAGATAGTCTAAACCTTTGCCCTGAGATCCATTAGAATCCCCAACTGAAGATTCTATAAACTGTTAGGGAGTCACTCAAATAGGACTACATGAGGACTTATGTCAAACCAAATTTCTAACAGCCTCACATAATTTCAAATCAAGCCACCATAATTCCAGACCACACAAACAAAACAAACAAACAAAAAAATTCAAAGGTCCTCGGAAGCAAATCAATTAAACCAAAAAGGGCAAAAGTAGCCCTTATACTTCCGCGAGAGGAGACAAATTCATTAAACGTTAGGGATGGGCAAGTTGGACATAAACATTCACATGAATAAAAGCATGGCCTGAACACAAATAATGCCTTAAATCCACTCACTAGTTTTTTTCATAAACAACAAATGCTATCCTTGAAAATAAGCCACCATTATTAGAGCGACCAAATTTTGGATATGGCACCCAAATCCCAACTAAATCGATTACAGAACACCGCTTTTGATGGAAGGAAACTTAGAGACCCCTTCTAGTATGTATAAAATGGTAAAAACAGATATCAAAGATCACGTAAATTACTTCAAGTGCTGACAAAAGCAAAAGGCAACACCATTTTCACAAAAATTATACCAGACGGAGAAAGATAAGATGGTCCCTATGGGAGACACAAACCTATTTCCAGCACACATAATGAGCCAATAATACAATTATGTAGGCTACAGGCTAATAATAAGTTTCTGTCCACAGGCAGTAGAAACGAGTGCAAAAAAAAAAATTTTTTTTTGACGACCAGCAATTTGATTCTCAGATTCCATCTAATCCATTAGACGAAGGCATGAAATTCGAAACTATGGTTACCTCATTGAAGCCTCTTGATAACCAACACTGACTGCTACACAGTTCTTTCTGATCCCTTTCCTCTTTTGCTTCCTGCCCTCAGACTTTGAAGCTCCGGCCTCCAGAGTTTCTCCACCGCAAATCCTTCCTTTGTTGCCTTTCCCAGCTTCTCTTCGGATTGTCTTCACCTGAGCCCTAAGGGCTCCCTTGATTTTTTGGTCTCGCCCCCACTCCCTCGCTGTCTCCCTCTGCTTCTCGTGCTCTCTACCTCACGGCTCCCTCTGGTTCCTTCTGCCGAGCCCTAAGGGCTCCCTCTCTCTGGATCTCACTCGGCCTCCCGTGCTCTGCTTCCTCACCTTCGTGTCTTCATCTCCCTCAGTTTCCTCCTCTGCCATCCCTCTGTTTCTGCCTCACGCCTGCGGTCTGCCTCTCCTCCACAGAACCCTAGCTCCCTCTTGGATTTTCTTTCCCTCTCCGCTTCGTCCTCCCTCGCGGCTCACCCCCTTCCCCCTTTTGAAACCTAGCACCCTCTTGGCCTTTTCTTTCGCGGCTCCCTCTATTTTCCTCTTTCGTGCACGTCTCCCTGTCTCTTCGGCCTTGCGTGCTCCTCTCTTCCTTTTCAGTTCTCTTTTCAGTCTGCTCCCCTGTGCTTTTCTTTCTCTCCTCAATCCGCAGCTCCCTGCCTCCTTCTACAGCTTCCTTTGTTCTGTCTCTATCACCCCTGCGTGCCTTTTTGGATTAGGAAAATATTGAGGGGTGAAACGCAGAGTCATGCCTACGTTTCACTCCTTTTTTTTGTTTTTTTATTATTTTTTATATATATATTAAATGAAAATTCCTCTCTTTTTCTCTCTTTTTTTTTATTCTCCTTTTTTCTTCTTTTTTTTCTTTCTTTTTTTTTGTTATAATATTTTTATTATAATTTAGTTATTATAAGGTTAACTAAGTTTAGGATTAAATGGATTTTTAACTTTTAAGTTTATTTATTGTTTAAATCCTGAAAAAAAAATTAAACTAAAGAAGTATGCTTTTGAAACTTCTAAGAGAAAGAAGATTAGATTTGGATAGTGAAAATTCTAAAGAAGAGGGATTGGATTTGGATAGGAATCCTAAAAGAAGGGAATAAAATTTTTCTTTATTTTTTATTTTTATTTTTTTTAGACTAAAAGGTAGGATTTTGATTTTTGAGAATCCTAGAAGAAAGGAAATCAATTTTTGTTATTATTTTTTTTATATCTATATATATATTTTTTAAATCTTAAAGAAGAGGGATTTTTCTTTAATTTTTAAAAACATACGCATTCAAAAGACAATTTGTGTTTTTTTTTCCTTTTTTCTCAATTTTTATATTTGTTGGTAGAAAACTCGGACAAAATACAGTGTTCACAATCCATCACCTTAAATTAGGTAATCACCAACACATTCAAAAATCAATGTGAAGCCCATTACCTCATTGTAATAAGGTGTAAAATGTCTAAACTGCCCTTCACAAAATAAAAATCTTCCTTGATCTTCTTCTTCTTCAACCCTCTTCTTCCAGCTCCTCTTACCCTCTTCAACTTCCAGCAACCTCTAATATCAGCAAAAATTACAATGATCACAGACAATCATTTTCTTCTCCTCCATCTTCTTTACCAAGCTCCTCCTCCTTTGAAGCTTTCATCCATAAAACAATCATCTTCTTCCCCTCTATCTTCCAAATTTGTCCAGACCTTAACTTTGATTTTGCTAGTGGACGCCCTTGCGCCACCTCTGATGAAACCCAATAGTTACAAAATGCCTTGTTGGACCATTCTCTACGGAAAATGATGATCCAAGCGTAGGTTATCTAGTTATGACTCGGGGGACACTAGAGACAAGTTTCAAAATACCAATATGGGAGCCTAAAATCTCAAACACCAATGAGCACTAGATTTGGGAATAATCTCACTGGATTTCAATTTAGCTCACTACCTTTTCAGATTTGTTTTTTTTTGTTTTCCTTTTGATTTTGTTGGTTGTGTTTGTTTCTTTGTTGGCAATAGTGGAGGAAGGAGGAAGGACTGAACGATTGAGGTGCAAGGAAGAAGTAGTTGCTACTGGTGATAAGGATGGTGGCAGTGGATAGAGGAAGACGATAGAGGAAGGAAAGGAAAAGAACGGAGGAAGTTTTTCTAAATAAGGGGCATTTTAGTTTTTTCTAATTCATTTCTCACATTTCTAATACTATACCAAACAAATTCACTTATAAACATCATCCTATCACATCCTTTTACACTCTTCACATTATATTACCTAACCTCTTTGGTAGTTGAACCAAACGCACTGTTAAAGACATTCAGGTACTTTATGGCCCAAAATTATTGAGAATGTGGATTAGGAGGTTAGAGATGGGAAGACTTTTAATTTTTGGAGAGATAGATGGTTGATAAAGATAGTGCTTTGATTAATAATTGCAAGATTTAGTTGAATGAGGAATGTCTCGATCGGAAGGTCAAAGAGATTGTAGATAGTGAAGGTGAGTGGAATTTGTAACACCTCTATTTAGGGGATATTTCCCATGTATTAGACCTCATTAAAGTACAAATATACTTAATTGAAAGCTTGAATCACATTAAACTTAAAACAGAAAATTTCAATTTTTGTGGTACTATTCATGTAACAATTTCCATTTTTCCCGATGAATTTTGAAAAATTCATAACTAATTCTATAAAACACATATGCAAGTGACTCAAGTCTCTAAAAATAGCTTAAAAGATTTTCTACATGGAAAAAAATATAAAACAGAGCAATTACTTGACCAATTTGTACAATATATTGTTAGCGAGGCTGACTTCCCAAGAGGGGGTGAACTGGGAAGATTGAAATTTTTCTGCACAAAGTGAAATGGGTGAAGATAGCACAGTGTAATGAAAGCAACGTACAAAATAGAGCAAGCTAAAAGGTAAAGATAGGGAGTAGAGGACTCAGTAATTTATCCTGGTTCGGTCTATCCACTTGACCTACATCCAGTCCTCAAGACAACTCTTGAGATTTTTCCACTATACAGCAAGAATTCAATGAGCTTCTTGCTAATGCCACAGTACAACGAGTATGCTCTGTTTCTGGAGCTTTCTCAATCTCTCTAAGCACTTATACAATGTACTTCTCAATCCCCTTGTGATTTTCCCTCACAAGTAAATCTATCTTCCAGATGAAGAGTAGATTGTTTACAAAGATATAACTCTCTTGAATAGAGTAGATATGAAGGTTAAAGTACAAATATTGAAGTTGAGAGGGTAAAAGCTTTGAGAAGAAGATTTGGCAGAAATTCGGTATTTATAAGTTTGATTCATGTATCACAACTTCAAATGATGTTGTATTTATAGATTTTTGGTCCTAACTATTCGTTAGAGACTAAATCTATCCGTTGGGGAAGTTATCCAATGGTTACTCTAAAAAACTATCCGTTTAGGAACCGCATTTAATGTTTCTGACATACTGAAATTCAAATTTTGGTTGGTCAACAGACGAATTTTGAAGGAACCGAATGTTAAAGCTTCCAATGTTACAGCACAAAGTTCGTCTGTTCATGAAGTGAAATTCGAATTTTGAAATTTACAGAACATTTTCACAATGTGACATACGAATTTTCAAGAAGAAAGTTTTTCGGTTAAGTGTGAACAGTGTTTTCAATTTTCTACAATGCCTTCGAAATTCGAATTTTGGAAGCCCAAAATTCGTCTGTCTGTAGAACATTCAAAGAGGCACAATAGATCACTTTACTCAAAATTCGAACTTTGAATGAGTGAAGTTCGTCTGTCAGAGTGACTCTTTTCAGACTAACTTCAACATTCGAAGTTACAAAACTCTGTCATTCGTATGTCAATTTTTCATTTCAACAGACTCACAACCTTAGCTTCTGAAATTCGAATTTTAATGTTTGAAGTTCGTCTGACAGAAAGCAATTTTGAAACTTAAATTATTCTTGATCTCAGATGAACTTTAACAATGTTTCAGACGAATTTCTTCCATTTCCATAAGTTGTGTTTTGTCTGAAATTCAAATTTTGAAGAGTTAAAGTTCGTCTGTTTCAAAGAAACTCCTTTCAGACTTATATGAAAATTTGAATGTTGGAAAGTCAAAGTTCATCTGTCAGATAGTATTTTTGAAACTCAATTTCATCTTGATTTTAGATGAACATCAACATTATTTCAGACGAATTTCTTCGGTTTTCTCAAACTGCATTTTACCTGAAAGTCGAATTTTGAAGATGAGAAGTTCATCTGTCACTAAAAGGCTTCTTTCAGACTTGGATGAAAATTCAAATTTTGGAGAATCAAAATTCATTTGACAGAGAGACATCTCTTCAGACTTATTCAGTTTTAGCTCGAAATTCGAATTTTCAAAGGCAAAGTTCGAATTTCCAATATGACAGTTCAGTTTAAACTTACAAACTTCGTCTGTTTGTGGGTATTTTTCAAATAAGTCAAGATTTAACATAAAAACAAGGTTTAAAAACATCTTTTCTTAAAATCAAAATCTTTTACCCTTATTTAAACATAACAAAAGATCCTACAGAAGATCTAGCAGCAATTACTAAGAGATTCTTCACTTGAAACACTTTGATCTCCTTTGATATCTTCAATCCAAGCTCTTGGATGTTAGTTTGGAATCATCAAAACTCTTGATTCAACATATATTTCATAAATTTTCATTGTTCATATGGTCAATTCCTGAAATTCCAGTTTTCTGGGATAACTTTGAAAATTCACTATAATTAGTATTGAGTGCTCTTTGGACCATTTTAAATCCCTTCCTGTCTAGTTTTTAAGCGTATGTAACATTTATACTTTACATTATATATGTTTCATGGTTTGTAAACTCATTTTCTTGCTTAATCTTGATTTGGACGAAACCCTAAGATAAGGAGGAAGGAAAACTAATCCATGGTTCATGCGTTAAATTCCATAAATAGCAAGCTTGAAGATGGAAGAGCAACTTACCACAAGTTGAGCTTTCAATTTTGCCTTAAGCTTTCCCTCTTCCTTTTCTCTTTTCTCTCTTCTCCCTTGCATTTTTTCCCTTCTGTTTTGCTGTTGCAACTCTTGTGAAAGTGTAAAGGAAATAGAGTGGTTAAGTGGTTAATTAGGTGGTTTAATGATGTGGCTAATCATGGTCAATGACCATGGTTACTTTTTGCCAAAAATCACCAACTTCTTGGAGAAGTTTTCTGCAAAAAATTGTGCTGCCCAAGATGCCCCAAAATCATGCAACAAGTGAGTATTTCAAGTGTCTAAAGTTGCTCAATTTTTCCTGGTCCAAATATATCTTAAACTGGGTAATTTTTAACCGTACTGATAAAATTACTTTTTATAGTAAATTAGTATTTTTGAACTACATGACTATTCCAATTTTATTTTTATATTTTTTTAATTATCCTGTCCTAAATTATATCTATGTATTGCTGATATCTTACCTGGTTACCTTTTAATCATTGGTGGAGGTACATAATTTACTTTATTGGTGTTAAGTTACTTTTGGACATTCGGTACTAATTATTTCATTATTCTTTAGCATTAACCCTCCATGCTATATACCATTGAACTTATCTCATTGAGAGTTTCATTTTGATAGTAATTTTGTATATTTATAAAATTGTTTTTGATCCAGGGTTAAATTATAATTTTTTAAACTTTCAGGTTATTAGATGTAATTTTTCCTAAGGGCTATTCAGTTCTTTCCCATGTAATATTTAATAATTTTGGGACGTGGATATCATTTTTATAATTCTTTAGGGGTAAAAATATAATTTTCTCATTTTTTCATCCAATTGAGAAAAATGATCTATGTCATTTTTCATGAAAAATGGTATTTGTCGATTTTGACGAATTTCTTGTACATTTTACATTATCATTGATTATATCCTCTTTTATTACTTAGTATCCAGTGAAATTTTGGGACATTACATTTTTATCCCCCTTAAAATAAATTTCGTCCTTGAAATTTAAAACATACCTTATGTAAACAGTACTGGATACTTCTGTCTCATGTCTGATCTATTTCCGAAATTGCTTCTTTTGTAGATAAGCCTTTCTAGACCACCTTCACTAGAGAAATATCTTTGTTCCTCAACTGTTTGACTCGATAATCTATTATTCTTTCTGGTAATACATTAAAGCAAATATTATCTTGTAAGTCAATACATTCATATTCTATAATATGTGAAGGGTCTGACTGATATTTCTTTAACTGGGAGACATGAAAGACACTATGAATTTAGCTTAGATTTGGTCGTAAGGATAACTGGTAAGCTATAGGTCCGGATTTCGAAAGGATTTCTAAGGGTCCAATATACTTGGTACTAAGCTTTTTTGTTTTGAGAGATTGACCAACCCCAGTTGTAGGAGATACTTTAAGAAATACATGGTCTCCTATTTCAAATTCTAACGGCTTTCTTCTTTGATATGCATAACTCTTTTGTCTACTATGAGCCATTTGTATCTTTTTCTTTATCAATTCAATTTATTTGGAAGTTTGGTATACGATCTCAAGACCTATTAGTTGCCTTTCACTCAGTTCTGTCTAACAAAGTGGGGACATGCACTTCCTACTATACAATGCTTCATAAGGTGCCATCTGAATACTGGAATGATAAATCTTGTTATAGGCGAATTCTGCCAAAGGTAGGTATACATCTTAGTTTCCTTTCATCTCTAGCACACAAGCCCTTAGCATATCTTCCAATGTTTGAATTGTCCTTTCAATCTGTCCATTAGTTTGAGGGTGATATGCTGTGCTGAATCTTAATTTAGTACTTAGGGCTTGCTATAATGATCTCCATAAATTTGAAGTAAATCTTGGATCTCGGTCAGATATGATACTGCTTGGCACTTCATGTAATCTTACCATCTCCTTTATATACAGTTGTACCAAGTTATCTAGTGTATATGTTGACCTTATAGCTAAGAATGACTTCGTTAGCCTGCCTACTATTACCCAGATTGCGTTATATCCTAATGATGTTCTAGGTAATCCCATTATGAAATCCATTGAAATGCTGTCCCATTTCCATTATAGGATCTCTAGTGGATGTAATAATGCAGCAAGCTTCTAGTGCTCTATTTTTACTCTTTGACACACCAGGCATCTAGACACATACTGAGTAATATTCCTTTTCATACCAGGCCATCATAACAATTTCTTTAAATCATGATACATTTTTGTAATACTTGGATGAATAGTATATTTACTCTGATATGTCTCTGATAAAACCTTTTCTCTTATCTCCGCTACTGGTGGTACATATAAACTCTCTTTTGAAATCTCATTAAAGCATTTTTTGATACATTAAATCCTTACATCTCTCCATGCCTTTGCTTTTCATTAACTAACTTTATGAACTCATTCTCTTATTGGGCTTTCAATAAATCATTTAAAAATTCATTGCCAATTCTGGTCTCATGCAATTGTAGAAATAAGTGCACATCTCTGTAATCCTCCAGCATTTTCATTTCACAAATCATCATGTAGGTACGTGAATAGTTTTTCTGCTCAATGCGTCAGCCACTACATTAGCTTTTCCTGGATGGTATTTAATAGAATAATCGTAATCTGTTAATAACTCCATCCATCGTCTTTGCCTCACATTTAATTCTTTCTGATCTTTTAAATATTTGAGGCTTTTGTGGTCATAAAACACTTCTACTATTCCACCATAAAGATGGTGTCTCCAGATTCTAAGAGCATGCACTATAGCCACAAGTTCTAAATTATGAGTGGGATAGTTTTCTTCATGTGGTTTTAATTGTATAGAAGCATAAGCTACCACTCTACCTTCCTGCATTAGTATACAACCTAACCCGTGCTTACTTCCATCTGTATAAAGCACAAAGGGTTCGTTGAGATTAGGTATGGTCAATACAGTTGGAGTAGTTAACCTGTGCTTTAGTTCATGAAAACTATTTTCGTAATTCTTATCCCACACAAAAGGTTTATCTTTTCGAGTAAGTTTTGTAAGCGGCAATACAATTCAATAAAAGTCTTATATGAAACGTCTGTAATAGCCAGCTAAAACAAGAAAACTTCTTATTTAGGTTACGGTCTTGGGTCGCTCCCACTTTAGGATAACATCTACTTTACTTTGGTCTACTGCAACCCCGTCCTTGGAGATAATATGCCCTAAAAACCGTACCTTTGTGAGCCAAAACTCACGCTTGCTTAGTTTAGTATACAACTTTCTTTCTTTTAAAACTATCAAAACTATTCTCAAATACATTTCGTGCTCCCTAAAGACTTAGAGTACACTAATATGCCATTAATAAAGACCATAATGAATTTATCTAAGTAGGGCTGGCAAATCCTATTCATATAGTCCATAAAAATTGATAGAGCATTTGTTAGACTAAATGGCATCATTAAAAATTCATAGTGCCCATAATGAGTTCTAAAAGCAGTTTTAGGAACATCTTCTATCTTTACCTGTAATTGATGATACCCTGATTGTAAGTTAATTTTCAAAGTGGCACCAGCCAACTGATCTAATAGGTCATCAATTCTAGGTAAGGGGTATTTATTCTTTATTGTTACCTTGTTTAGTTCCCTATAATCAATGCATAATTGGAGGCACCCATATTTCTTCTTTACAAATAATACTGGAGCACCTCATGGAAAAACGCTAGGTCTAATGAATCCTTTTTCTAATAACTCCTCAATTTGCTTCTTTAATTTTGCCAACTCAGTGGGGCCATTCTGTATGGTGCTTTGGATATCAAGCCTGTTCTTGGTGTTAATTCTATGGCAAATTTAATTTCTCTTTCTAGTGGTAAATCTTTAAAATCCTTTCGAAATACTTCTGGGAATTCTTTTAGCATTGGTATCTTTTCAATCTCTTCATCACATTAATTGAGAAGAAAACTAAGCAGGCTGAACATCCTTTTCCCAAGCATCTCTCAACTTGAGCAGTTGATACAAAATTTAGCTTAGTCTTTGTATTTAGGATACTTTTTGGGGTAGGCAAGAATAGGACTTTGTTTTTGCGGTCGAGGAGAATATTATTTGTAGAGAGCCAGTTCATGCCTATTATGACATCTATATATGGAAATGGCATGCATATAAGATCTAGTACGGTGCAATAATGCTTATATTGTATAATGCAGTTTAGGTAGACATGAGATTTGGTTGCTTGGTTACCGGTGGATTTGGACACATGCAAATCATATGGCGACTTAATTATTATCAGACCCAACCTTTAGCACATTTATAGGAAACGAATGAATGACTACCACCTGAATCAAATAAGGCATGCACAAGATAATCATTTACTTTAATCATACCTTCAATTAGTTCAGGTGATTGTCAGGCTCTTGCTTGTAAAAGTAAAGATCATTCCCTGTGCTTGTGGTCTGATCCATGCTATATCTACTCTACAATCTCTAGCATAGTGTCCAGGTTTTCCACATCTGAAGGATACGTTCTGCCCAACTAAACTTGGCCTTCCATCATGTATTTTACCACATTGCTCACACACTGAGACTTCTTTCTACACGTCTCTCTGCACATCTCTTTATATAAATCGTCCTCCTCCTCTTTTGCCTCCCCTTCTACCTCTTTTATTATTATTCCATGACCTTTTCCTTTTCTTGCTTGATTCTTCTTCTTCAAATGTAACTCTTCTTGTGCTAGTTAGGGTAGAAAACATAAAGCCTTTATGATTCAAGCTTCCTTCAATGATTCTACTGACCTCAACTAGCGTATTGTACTTTCTAATCCTCATAAGTGCGACTCTTTCTCTTATAGTTAGTTTTAAAGCTCTTTCCATCTTTTTGGTCTTCCATCAATCATCATCATGCTGTTGTAAGTATGTAGAATACCTTGCCAATTATATAAAAGTGGATGCATACTCATCAACAAACTGATTTTCTCCTTGTCAAAGCATAATGAATTCCGCTTCCTTCTCATCTCTTATTGATAGTGGGAAGTATTTATCATAGAAATACTCCCAAAGCATCTCCCATGTTAGGGGTATGTTACGAGTTTATAGAATTAACTCTGTGTTTCACCACCATCGATCTGCCTCTTTCTCAAACATATAAGTGGCCAACAAAGCTTTCATCTCAGAGGTGCAACCCATTAGCCTGAATATCTTTTCAAGACTCAGTATCTAATCCTCTGCTACATGAACATTAAATTTTCCTTCAAAGGAAAGAGGACAATGCTTCCTAAATTGAGCTATGACATTTTGTTGATTGGCAAAGTCTATCATTGCTTGATTCATCACCGCAACTGGAGTTTCTACTTGCTGCGGTGGACTTTGAATTGGTACCTCAGTTCTAACCTCAGGAGGCTCTCTCCAATATGCTATAGTCCTCTGCAAGTCCTCAATAATTCTCTGCTATTGATCCAATCTGTTCATAATAACTTACAGGAGATCAACTTGCTGCAGAATGTCTTGTTATGGAGCTCCTCCCTGTTCAGGAACTACCTCTCTAGTTTGTCTTCTGGTACGTGCCATTTTAATCTACACAATATTAAAATTACAATCATATGGCAATTGCACTTAGAAAACATATATAAACATATTATTTTTTTCACATAGTCAACTTTGTACATGCATTCCTTCGTAATCTTTTCTATGGCATCATACATCAGTCTCTCTATTCTACCTCTCATACTTTTTATGACTACTTATATATTATATCTCAAAATTAGCAGTCAGTCAGCATTCTTTACATATATACATATTCACATATACATATGACCCAACTATCCTCTATGAGGAACTAGGACTATCTAGGAGGTAAGTAGTTACTGGACTTCCTCCGGATCCTTCTCTGGATCTTCCTCTTCTGGATCCTTTTCTGGTTCTTCCTCCTAATCCTCATATGCTTGAACCGGCTATTCCTTAGGTTGTCCTTCTATCGGGTTCTCATGGGTTAGGAGTTCTACAGGGTCAATCTCAGTTGGTCCAGTATCTTCCAGTTCTATCCTCAATTGTTCATGATGCCTCAGTTCTCAAATATATTCTTGGAAACTTACTGGCCACTCTCTTCTCATCTCATCCTTTACTACTGTCCAATAGTCATCATGGTAAGGACTACATCTATTCATGCTGGCTCAAAGAAAGGTTGACCTTGAAATTCGACAAATTCTTTTACATCCTTCAGCATACCTCGGAAAGTAGTCATCAGGGAATCCTAATAGCTTCGGAGACTTTCATTATAGAGTCTGGAGACAATCTCCCATACTCTCTGAGCTTCATCATTGAGAATTTCTGGGCTTGCTACAATTGGCTGCTTTCCTGAATCACCCTTCTGTGTCTTTTCCTTCTTAGCCTTCTTAACTTTTCCCTTTATAATGTAGTTCTTAACACAATGAGCTAGGTTTTGGTACTCCCTTCATTCTAACTTTGCTTTAATAGGTGTCAAAACCTCATCATCGGGTATTTCATTGAGAAGGGTGGTGATCTAGATCGGCTCAGGGTATTCTATTCCTGTTCCTTACAAAAATTTCTTAACTCTTGACACTCTGCTCAGGAACACCATTACTTGTTCTGGTCCTTCTAAATAAGCCTCGTATTCCTTTGAGTACTTACATATAATCTGGTACACTATGTATTCCACATCGGCCAGTCTATCCTCAAGGGTGTTATCAGGATCCAACAGAAATCCTGCTATATAGTCCACATCTTCATAAACCTCAACTACCCTTTCCTGTGGCGGGGCATCTAAAGGAAGAACTACCTGTATTGGCATTGCTAGAATAGCCTCTTGTACTGGTTAGGAAATTTCTACTTCATACTGTTCTTCTTGTACATTATCAATAGGAACCTCATTGGAGCCTATGCTTTCCTCTTGAGGGTGAACCAGAGGGATAATCACAGGCTCTTCATGAAAGACCAGAACTTAGTTGTTATTTGATGAAGACATCTTTCATATCCTTCAATCACAATAACAACTAGTTGGTAGACTAATACTAATAAATGATATATTCCTTTTCCTAAACTTAAATTGTACTGGCCCAAAACTATTGCTCTGAGAGCCTAAACATTTGGCTCTAATACCAAAAAGTGTAGCACCTCTATTTAGGTCCATTTCTCATGTATTAGACCTCATTAAAGTCCAAATATACTTAATTGGAAGCTTGAATCACATAAAACTTAAAACAGAATTTTTCATTTTTCGTGGTATTGTTCATGTAAAAATTTCCATTTTTCTTGACAAATTTTGAAAAATTCATAACTAATTCTACAAAAATCATATACAAGTTATTCAAGTCTCTAAAAATAGCATAAAATATTTTCTAGATGGGACAAATATAAAACAGAGCAATTACTTGGGTAATTTGTACAGTAAATTTTGTAAATTTTCACTGTTCATATGGTCAATTCCTGAAATTCTAGTTTTCTAGGCTAAATTTGAAAATTCACTATAATCAGTAAACTCATCCAAATTGAGTTCTCTTTTACCATTTTAAATCCCTTTCTGTCTAGTTTTTAAGCATATATAACATTTATACTTTACATTACAAACTGTCCAAACAATGGCAGTTTCACTCTGTAAAGGTCAGAATGACCATTTGTATCCTAATACCTTGCCTAACAAAAACTATAAAATATTTACATGGCCATATTGCATCTTCATATCATACCATACTTTTAGTAAGACCTAAAGAAACATTAAAACTTGAAGAAACATATTTAATATCACATTTACAAATTTACACAAAAGTTCTAAATTCATGGCCATTGAGGTAATATCAAGTTAATGACCACATTCTTTCCCCTTTCCTTTCTCTTCCTTAGAGGTCTTGCCATTGTTGCTACCTAATCATGGTTAATATGTAGGAGGGTGAGATTCAAAGAATCTCAGTAGATAAATCCCATAGATACCATCATATCATTACATTTTTCATAAAAACATCACAAAAACTTTAATTCATCACATAGGCACATTTAGACATATAAATTTTATAAAAATTTTGGTAGAATTTCAGTTTGTAAAATGGACATCCTAGGGCTCAAAACCCCTCATACAACTCATCCAACATCATAGAAATATCACAAATCAATATTTCATACATATGCCATAGTGTCAAGTATCAAATAAACAGTAATGACAATGTGATGTTAGTAAAGAGAATTAACCACCTTTGAGTGTTCCAAAGGTTCCCACACTTGGTACTAGACTTCTTGGGCCTTCCAACACTTTCTTGAACCTAATCATATTAACATTTAACTACCTTAGCCACTGATTTCCAGAATTACACAATGTTGTACACATTAAACCATAACTTTTTCACTTAGCTTTCCTTTGAGTTTTTCTTGAATCCAATACTTGTACTTAGCTAATTTGAACCCAAGGAATCCATTTTTGGGGTCAAAAAAGTGAAATTCCAACTCTAAATAGGAGCCCTATTCTGGCCGAAAATCATGAAAATTGAAGAAAAGTTGCTATACTTCATTATACAACAAACTACTTCCATATTCATGCTTTAAGTGAGTATTCTACCATTTCCCCTATGTTTCATGGTTTGTAAACTCATTTTCTTCCTTAATCTTGATTTGGACGAAAGCCTAAGATAAGGAGGAAGGAAAACTAATCCATGGTTCATGCTTTAAATTCCATAAATAGCAAGCTTGAAGATGGAAGAGCAACTTACCACAAGTTGAGCTTTCAATTTTTCCTTAAGTTTTCCCTTCTTCCTTTTTTCTTTTCTCTCTTCTCCCTTGCATTTTTTCCCTTCTATTTTGCTGCTGTAACTCTTGTGAAAATGCAGAGGAAATAGAGTGGTTAAGTGGTTAATTAGGTGGCTTAATGATGTGGCTAATTATGGTCAATGACCATGGTTACTTTTTGCCAAAAATCACCAACTTCTTGGAGAAGTTTTCTCCAAAAAATTGTGTTGCCCAAGCTGCCCAAAAATCATGCAGGAAGTGAGTATTTTAAGTGTCTAAAGTTGTTCAATTTTTCCTAGTCCAAATATATCTTAAACTAAGTAATTTTTAACCGTACCGATAAAACTGCTTTTTTATAATAAATTAGTATTTTTGAGTTATAGGACTATTTCAATTTTATTTTTATATGTTCTTAATTATTCTGTCCCAAAAGATATCTATGTATGAACCATATGTTATCCCGATTACCTGTTAATTATCGGTGGGACCCATAATTTACTTTATTGATTTTAAGTTACTTTTGGATACTCGGTACTAATTATTTCCTTATTTTTTAATATTAACCCTCCATGCTATATACCGTTGGACTTTTGTTGTCGAGGGCTTTGTTTTGACAATAATTTTACATATTTACAAAATTACCCTAACCTAAGGTTAAATTGTAATTTTTAAATATTCAGATCATTAGGTGTAATTTTTTCCAAAAGTTTCTTTATTTCTTCTCCGCATAATATTTAATAATTTTGGACATGGATGTCATTTTTATAATTCTTTATGGGAAAAAATATAATTTTCTCATTTTTTCATCCAACCAGGAAAAATGATCTCTTTGTCCTTTTTTACGCAAAATGGTATATGTCTATTTTTTTGAATTTCTCGTACATTTTACATTATTATTGATTATGTCATCTTTCATTATTTATTATGCTGTAAAATTTTGGGATATTACAGAATCTGGATATGCTTACTAACTTTTTTTTTTGCCTCATGAAGTGATTGAAAAGTGGGCTTTTGTTGGTGTTTGTATAAAGCAAACACCAACTAAAGTTATAAATACACCAACTAAAGTAGATTTTTGGTGGCATTGGCATTTGTTCATATTAGCACTTATAAACGTCAACAAAAATCCTCCCTTTCATTGGTATTGGAATAGTTGGCATTTTTAAAATACTAAGAAAGACAAAAAATAAATGCTAACAAAGTCCAATTTTAGTGTTGTGACAGAGATCCAAGTTTGCCAAGGCTGTCACATCTTTGGGACTTAGGTTCTTCTACACTTTCAGTTTGTTCAATTATTAGTTGTATCTCATGTACTCCATTCATTATTATTTGTGTTAGTTCTTTGATATTTATGAAAATTTTGGTAAAAGACCCCAATTGTCTATACTGTTTGATTGAGAAGTCAGGTTTATTATCTATTTAAGGCTTAATGCCTCACGCACATCTAATATCTTTGTTACCTTTAGATTCAAAAAAGAGCGAAGAGTAATAATTAAAAACAACAATGTTCTAAAACTTTATAAATTAAAACAAAATATTTATTTTTTTTATATCCATGTTGCTATATATATATACTCGCATGATCATTTGTAGTCAACAGGTTTCCTTAAAAAAAAAATCTAATAGACCTAATATAATATTAAATAAAAAGGAACAAAATTAACGGTGTTACAATTTCTTTGTGTATCCCATGATCATTTATTTTTTTAATAAACATATCCCATAACCAATTTTAAGCATACATTAATTATCTTCATTTTTGCATTTTGCGCGCGCTTCAATTTTTTTTCACATAAGAGAGTACATTAAAGAAGTTGCAAGAGCTAATATTTATGAAGAATATATCATAAAAATTATAATTATATAAGCGACTTGGAAATTTAGATGTAATAGTACCATATTATCCTCATCCAAATATAAAAGTATGAAAGCATCCCCATTTATTTTTTTAATTGTTTATAATTTTAAAATTGTTTTTATCCAAAATGTATTTTTCTTTATCTATTTTCAATTTCGTGCCAGTGACGAAAGCAGTTTATGCATTCTCATTTTCAATATTTTCAAAATCAAATCAATCCTTAAAGTCACTTGAGGTTAGTTTAGCCGACAAAAGTTTAATAGATTGTGGGTACTAATAAGGATTCAAATCTTGATTATTTAAAAAAAATAAAATCCCAATAATTGAAGGATATTAGTTCAAAGTTTTTTTGTTTCACACTATGCTGGAATTGATTTTTATTGCTGCTTAATAGTTAACGGTAATTAAAAAAGTTCCAATAATAGCGAAGCGGAAAATAAGGAAATGGTTTTGTTGTTGGTTATCATTTAAAGAACCACTAACAAAAGCTGACTTTTTGGGGCATTGAAGTATTTGCAATGAAAAAAAAAAGGTGTGCTGTGAATTAGTATTTTCAGAATTACGTCGTGTTTTCTTTTTCCTTTCATTTTTTAAAAATGTGTAAAGTTAGCAGTTATATATAGAATGGCGCGCTAACAAAAGTCTTTACACAACCACCAACAGAAGAATCTCCCCCTATGTCAGTTCCCTAATGGTTGACAGCTCAAAATCATTGATAAAAACAAAAAATAACCACTAACAAAGCACGAAATTTAGCATAGCATGACGGTAGTCATATAAGAATAAAATAATCATACTTAAAAGTAGTATATTTCAATATTATATACTCCATCCTATCCTTAATATAAGACCATTTTAATCAAATCAAACGGATTAAGAATGCGAGTTAAAATTAATTAATTATTTTAATTTCTCCAAAAATCACAATATTTTTTCTAAAATTACCATTATTTAATCTATTTTTCTTCTTATTTGAGATACATTAAATATGAGATATTTTTTGAAAATATATAATAAATATACTGTAAAGGGTTATATATTTATGATTAGAGCAAAATACTATATTTAGAACCGAATGAGTATTAAAATACTATTTGAAAAATTAATAAATCAAAATGTCAACATTAACTTCTTAATTCAACTTTCTTGACTTCTCAACGAAATGTGTTTTTAATTTTTTCGGGCCAAGCTCAATGAAAAGTATTGAGTATTTCAAAACCCAGATTAACACGTTGTTTTTGGCATTACACTCTCATATGAGGGCGCCGGCCAAATAAATAATTGAATAAAATCCATAAGTGGAAACGGCAAATAAGTTTCCCTCTCATTGAAATTCCTTGATCACTCCGCCAATTCTGATATGGTCAATCAAGTTGTCTTTATTGAAATCTATCATTCTCTAATGACAATATAAACTCAAGACGATAATATTATTTCAATTCTTAATAAATAAAACACTTTTTGAATTGATCTAAATCAGATAGATTTTAAATTTAATTTTATATAGAGCTTTTTCCCCCTCAATCTAATCACTTTGACATAAAGTCATTATTCTAACACCCTATTGAAACAAATCTAAAATGAACACCTGAAAACATCAAAACCAACCAATAAGGGACGGAATAGTGTTGGGGCCGTGGCCTGGAACAGTGCCACTGTAGCCTCAGAGAGGTATAATGGATTGGCGTCATGGCGCCACTTTCTAATGCCATATCAGCAACCGTATGATTTTCTGACCAAACTTCCAATGTGTACAATTTCATGTTTCGACCTCCGATTGACTTAAAACTAACTCCTATAGGTTACTCTATTTCCCTTTTAACCATAGACACCAACCATGTTTCAAGACACCTCCATATAGAGGTTTTGAACATCTGACACGAAAATGGTTACTTTTTAACCATAAATAAGACACTACACCAAAAAATGAAATAGTTGGCATTTATTTTTGGATTTTATTGGCATTTAAAATAGGCCAATTATTCCAGCGCCGATAAAAAGGGAGAATTTTAGTTGGCTTTTTTTTCACAAATGCCAACTTTTCTTTTTTTATTTTTTTAAAAAAAAGGCTTTTGTTGGACTTATTAACAAAAAAAAGCATATATTACATTAAAAATTATACATTTTAACAATAAAATTACAATTCAATTAATAAAAAAAATTTGCCATTCAATTTCTAGAATTAAACTTTACATTTTATTCCAAAGTGTTTGTTTCCAAACCAGAAAAAGAAATGTACATTTTATCTAATCTATCTGATATGGCATAAATGAACCCAATCTCCTAATCCTATTTTCCATTTGCTTGAATAAGATGGATACCATGCAAATTTATTATACCTCCAATGATAGTTGCATTCACATACTTTAAAATAGGTACAGATTCACCAATTACCATGCTCTCATTTATGTAACTTGAGCCCCATGTAATGATGCCATCATGAGGAACTCTTGTACCAGGGAGACCTTTTAATGTGTCACTAGGTTGAATGAGTGGGAAGACTTGCCCACACAGGAGCACTACGGAAGCCCCCTATTTTCTTATGTTTATAATTCTTTGAGACAGAGATTAAATGCAAAAAATAAATTCCTATAGATAGAGTAGATAATAATAAGAAATAACAATAAAACTTCTAGATAGCAATAAACTCCAATACTATAAACTTCTAATCCTTTAAATCTCCCACATAATTTTTAAGACTAATCTTTTAATAATTGATAAGTTTCTCAACAAAAATTATCCATAACATCTCTAAACAACATATTTAATACAGCCAATAAAAATCTTGTAATGGAGATATAGATATTGAAAAAAGGCTATGCTTTGCACATTTAAGGGAAGAAAAAGGGAAAGAAAACCTTGCTCACATCCAATATGAAAATATTCTTCCAGTTCTGGAAGGCCCACAAATAAAGTTAGTTTAATAGCATCCTTAGACAACATTAGCCATCTATATATGGTGCAGGTCTATGTTCAGGGTTCATGCTTCCCTATACCTCAGACTTCTAAGATTTGTGGGAATCTCTCAAGTTTGATAATGACCATATAGTTTCTCAATCAAAAAGCCATATGGCTTACTTGCAACTTTCTTTACTATCTCTAAGATTTGAGCAGGGCAATAACATATCGTAGCACATCCAAGAAAGGAACAGAGACACGAAACATCACGCATTTGCCAAACTATTCCATGTAATGAAGGTGCAAAATGCAGCGACTTAGGAACATTCATATACAACATCATTCTAAAGAATTTTACCCAACGAATCAATTTCATTGGCTTCTGATTCTACCCATGGTACTACGTAAAAATGATTAGCTTTATTATTTTTTTGAAGAGCATCAAAAGGGTCATAATTGATAGACAAGGAATGAACCTGGGGAGGACTAGTACTGAATCTTTAAGCTGCAAGAAGAAGTGCATTCAGCAGAGCATTCTTAGCCGCTAACTGTAGTAGATAACCTTCATTTTGCATCTGTAAAATGAAGCATGCAATGAGAAGGATATTTTGTTGAAGCATCTGTATGAGATCTTTTGTTTTTTTTTTTGCCATGAGGGCAGATTCTTCATTAGAAAAAAAGTGAGAAAAATAGTATTGATAATATCAAGCAAACAAAAAGTTAAGCTTGACGCATTCATACATCGAATACTGGCAGCTAGTAATCACTAAACTGTCTGGTTGTAAATGACAGAGTAAATGTTCCATCTATAGAAAAGGAAACAATTAGTTAGCCCTAAATAGAAACAATCAAAACCGTCCAAGTTCCAATGGCATTGATAATAAATGTACAGTTACATAGCAAAAGTCAAAACAATCAAAATCTTCCAACACCCAATGGCATGAGTAGTAAAAGTACAGATACATATCCACAAACAAGACAAGGAATAACTCAGACCAATGATTTTAGAACTTCATAAATTAAAGCTGTTAATAATAATGTAAATGGTGCATTAAATAGGTTAATTGTCAAGGTAAATTAGAACACGATGAAGGTTTTTGGAGGGATGGAAATCAAAACAAAAGAGACTACAAGATAAGGAAGGCCAAAACAAAAAGAATTAGATGACCCAAAACCTTCTACAATTTCAACCCAAAAGAAATTATTTATTCATATTATTTATTGGACGAAGATTTAAATTTTTCTACAGCTTAGGCAAAAACCTCATCACATCTTTGTCCAATTATTATAGTATTGCCAATGCAATTCCTTAGCTCTTTTTTTTTTCATTTTGTAAAATAAAAGATAAAGATTATCACTCCTTGACAAACCCAGTCATTCATAGAAAGTACAACCATTTCACAGTAAGAAAAACAAGAAACTTTCACTCATTTCTAACAGAAAGCAAAGTCCTTCTGGCCTTAACATATACAAATAAAACCCTTAACTAATGTCCAATAGCTAATTGATGTTAGATTAGCTGGCTTCCCAAGAGGGGGGTGAATTGGGAAGATTAAAAATATTCTGCAAAATATCAAGAAGGTGAAGAAAGCAATATATGATGGTAAAATAGAGTATAAACAAATAACTGTAAAGGAGGCAGTAAAGGGAAGAAGACTCAGTAATTTACCCTGGTTCGGTCTCTTCACTTGACCTACGTCCAGTCCTCAAGTCACCACTTGAGATTTTTCACTATTCAGCAAGAATTCCGTGGGCTTCTTGCAAATGCCACAGTACAAAGTTTATGCTCTGTTTTCTAGAGCTCACTCATTCACTCTCTGCACTTTCACAAAGTGCTTCCCAATCCCTTGTGATATCTGCTCAGAAGAAAATCTATCTTCTAGATGAAGATTAGATTATTTACAAAGAATAAACTCTCTTAATCAAAGTGAATATGAAAGTTAAAGTACAAATATTGAAGTGTGAGAGTATGAAGCTTTGAGTAAATGATTTGGCAAAGTTTCAGTATATACAATGTTAAAATCATTACCCACAACTTCAAATGATGTTATATTTATAGATTTAGGTCTCAAATATCCGTTAGAGACAAAATCTATCCGTTGGAGAAGTTATCCAACGGTTACTCTGAAAAACTATCCGTTAATCAACCGCATTTAATGCTTCTGACATACTAAAATTCGAATTTTGGTTGGTCAACAGACGAATTTCACAGACACCGAAGGTTAACAGCTTCAACATTGAAAGCCCGAAGTTCATCTGTCAAGAAGTGAAATTAGAATTTTGATATTTGGAAAATGTTTTTGTGTTGTGACATACGAATTTTTAAGTGGAAAGTTTTTCTGTTAAGTGTGAACAGTATTTTCAATTTGCTACAGTGCCTTCGAAATTCGAATTTTGGAACCTCAAAATTCATCTGTCCGTAACTGGTCTGTAAGGCATTGTAGTTCATGTGATTCAAAGTTTGAATTTTCAAATGTCAAAGTTCGTCTGTCAGAGGGACCTCTTTTCAGACTAACTTCAAAATTCGAATTTATAAATACTGTTATTCGTTTGTCAACATATCACTTTAACAGACTCACAAGCTTAGTTTCTGAAATTCGAATTTTCATGTTCAAAGTTCGTCTGTCAGTGAGCAATTTTGAAATCCAATTTATACTTAGTTTCAGATGAACTTTGACATAATTTTAGACGAATTTCTTTAGTTTTCATAAGTTTCATTTTGTCTGAAATTCAAATTTCCAAACCCCAAAGTTCATCTGTTGCTTAAAACTCCTTTCAGACACTTATCAAAATTCGAATTTTCCCAAGTCAAAATTCATCTGTCGGAGAGGCATCTCTTCAGACTTATTCAGTTTCAATATGAAATTCGAATTTCTAATGCCAAAGTTCGAACTTTCACTATGACAGATTGGTATTAACCTTTCAAACTTTGTCTGTTGGTGGGTGTTTTTCAAATATTTCATGATTTAACATAGAATCAAGATTTTAAAACATCTTTTCATCAAATTAAAGTCTTTTACTCAAATAAAACACTATTAAACATCCTACATTAGACTTTGTACAGATTCTTCAGAATTTCTTCACTTGAATTATTTTAGGCACCTTTGATATCTTTATTCCAAGCTCTTGAGGGTTGGTTTGGAATAATCAAAACTCTGGATTCAACAATTAAGACCCAAATAAATCTGATAAAATATAACCCAGGTTTGTAAATAAAAAATTCTTCGATAACTCATGAAAGGATCAAAATGTATGCAGGTAGCACAACCTTGCAGTATGTTTTTTATGAGGTTGAACAGATAAAAACTAGTTGGAATTTGACACCAATCGTAATGATCTACTGTATGGGACAGATGCCTGCATTGACTCTAAGAACCTGCCATTGCCCATGAATGTCGATAAAACTTATGCTAACTTCAATTGTGTCCTTCTAAGCCATTGATCACAATAAGAATCTGTTTATATCTATACTCTTACAGTGACTACCATGACAGCTTTCACATCCTTTTCTCAAATCCATTCTACCAATGAACCGGGAATGGAAAAGCTTAAACGAATGGATGACCCAATTATGACATCTCACAATTCACTAGCATATCTGAATTCTATAAAAGCATACAGAAGACACGTACTCTTATGATGCCACTCAACTTCAAGTTTGACATTATCATCAGTCATATCAAAGTTCATACTACAAATTTGACATTATCATCAGTCATATCAAAGTTCAAACTACGACATCCTCGTTTATCTTCACATCCCCTCAGCAAATAGGCCTCTTTTCTCTTAATACACACGTTACCACTGGAAAAACACAAACCTTGCTCTAATATTTAAACAAGACTCAATTTTGACAATTACAAATAGCACGTGCATCGACAATGCTTACAAAGAACATTCCATTTGAACTAGGATGAAGTGAAGCCAAGTTAGAAGAGGGGGAGAAAAAAAAAGAACCAGTGTGTAGTAGAGAAATAAACGAGAGGAGATAACCTTGCATTTGAGAATTTGGGTAGCGAAGAACTCGACCTCGAAATCAGAGGGGAAGGAATGGTGGTGGCGGAGGTGATCAGAGGTAAGAATGGCTATGGTGACCTCCCAAGCGGATGTTTGGAAAAGGATGAGGAGAACCAGATCTGAAAAAGAGTGGCCAAAGAGAATGTTTGGCAGTGAGGCAGGGAGTGAAGAGGGAGGTGAGAGAAGACCGTCTGACCGCCACAGGGTCGAGAGGGAAGAGCAAGGTGAGAGAGGAGCATTTGGTTGCCACGAGGTAAAGAGTCAAGAGGGAGGTGAGAGATCAGAGTCCTGAGGCAGAGAAGGGAAAAGAAGACGTAGACACAGATTATAAAAAAAAAGAGAAAGTTAAGGAGTAAAAACAAAGTCATTGGATTGTTTTTAATCAATGGTTCAAATTATTGATCTGTGCCTTACAAAAAGTCAGAGAAATTTTTTCTTGGCGTTTCTTTAATAAACGTAAACAAAAGTATCATTTTTATATAAACGCCAACTAAAGATCATACTTTAGTTGGCGTTTACTTTACAAATGCCAACTAAATACTTTAGTTGGCATTTGTTATTTAAATGCCAACTAAAGTATAATCTTTAGTTAAAATATTTTTTTATTAATATTTTCTCAATAAATGCCAACTATTGAGCGTTAATAAAGCCTGTTTTTGGCGTAGTGAGAACTCGACACCACCAATTGTAACACCTTACTTTATCATACATTTTTCCAATTAGTATAGCATTTCTAATGTCCAAATAAGCCATTTTAGAAGCTTGAATCATTAAATGAATTAAATACGAAAAATAAAATTTTTCAAAATTTACTGCTCATCTATTATCCATTTTTCTAGCTAAATTTTGAAAAATCATAACTAATTCCATAAAAATGGTATTAATGTGATTAAAGTCTTTAAATGAAGCTAGAAATATTCTATACAAGGGAAAAATATGAAACTTGTATTTAACTGCACCAATTGATACAGTTTAATACTTAAACTTCCATTGTTTGAATGGTCATTTTCTCTTTTCTAGGATTTTGGCCATAACTTTAAAAATTCATATCTAACTCTATACTGAGCCAAATCATATATTACATATGCCATTGGAAATCTATGTATGTCTACTTACTGTCATATTTTTCTTATATATTTATTTAACTTGTGTAGGGCATGATTTTAACTTAAATTACTAAAGGTCAGAACCTCACTCTTACTAGAACAGTCTTGGGAAAACTTGTATATCTCTCATTGTATAGCTCTAATTGAATTCAAACTAGTGGCATATTGAAATTAAAAGACAGATGATTTCAAACATGTAAACCACTGAATTTTTGGAGCCTTGTAAGATTTTATATTTTCTTTCAAAATAAGTGATACTTACAGTGAAATTTGCAGCTTTTACCTTACTATCTAGTTTTGACCCTTAATTTCAAAAATATACTATAAATTGTGTACATGTCCAAATTAATTGTTATTTAGCTCATTGGAAAGCTTGTTCTCTCTATTTTCAGATAATATATAATACTTGAGTTACTTGCCCTGTTTCAGTAAAACAGTATTGACTTTACTTTCATTGCTACAAAATGAGCTATTTGCAAGGTAATCATGGAAAATAGGCCTTATAACATGTTCACATAATCAATCCATGTTTCAAATCCATGCCAATCATCTTATAATACTCATAAGAACATAATAGTACAAGGATGCAGATCAATATGCATATACATAATTTGTATACATTAATTCAAAATATGGAATCATAACTTGAAACTATCATCAAGCATCATTCTCTCTTTCATTCTCTTTGGCTCTTGATCTCCTTGACATTGCTTGTGCCTATCATTTGGGATACTTGAGGGGATGAGATTGGGGGCAATCTAAGTAGCAAGTTATATTTCATGCAATTATGTCAATCATGTCAAATAACTCACATTTGATCACATTTATTCACATCAATCTTATTTAAATAATAAATTGCCACATTGGTTATAAAAAAATTCGGCAGCATAACGGCTTAGAAAATAGATATCAAGAGGAATAAAACCCCTCATTTTATAGCCAAGACCAATCAAAGAAATCATAATTGCAATATGGCAACACAATTTAATCATAGAAAGATAATGAAAGAATATAAAGCAAGAATATGAAACTTAGCTACCTTGAAGCATTCCTTTGACTCTTCCTCTTGGATCTAATGCTTCCAATAGCCTCCTTAGGCTTCCTCAAGTCCCTAGACAACATTAGAGAATGGCTCAAGCCATTGATTTCATAGCATGAGACATAGAGTTCATATAATATCCTACAAACCTTTGAAAATCCATTTTCTTTATCTTAGGCTTTATCTTTGAGCCAACACTTGCCTTTAAGATTTTCCATTAGGGGGAAACCATTTTTGGGGTCAAATTAGTGAAAATCCAACTCCTTCCATCATATTAAACAGACCAAAATCAGGGGTTTAGGAGGAAGAATGGAATTTTTCCAAAACTTGCTTCATAACCTTCCAAAACTTATTCTTTCACTATATCTCATACTTTCTCTAAACTTTATTGCATAAAACCACTTCCTTTCTTAAATCCATATCCAAACTGAAACTAAACAGGAAGGGGAGAAGAGGAGAAGAGGAGAAGCTTCAAAGCTTAGTCTAAACCACTTGAAAACTAAGCTACGAACCATAAAAATCACAAGTAGGAATTTACCTATTTTTCTTGAATTTTATTTTTTCCCTTTTTCTTTTCCTTTTTCCTTCACCCCACGTAGCCTCCCTTTCTTTCACCTTTGCTGCAGCTTCTCTTCCCTCTTTCTGAGTGTCCAAAACATCTAACTTGAGGGAGTATAAATAAAAGAAGCCAACCAATGAAATCATGACACCAAAACTTCTTGATTTTTCTTGCAAATTCATGAAAATAATAAATTAATGCTATTTTGCCATGTGCAGCTTTTGGAGCACGAAATAGGGAGTATTTTGGTTCAAAAATATTGTACTTTTATTTATCCAGATATATTTTGAACCGATCTGGATAAATAAAGCTACTTTAACAGTATATTTTACTATTATTGAGATACTAATTATAATTATATTGGGATATAAAATTACTATAATATACTTATTCCAATTGGTCCAAATATAAGACTCACACATTTTTCTTGAATGAATACTACATCTTGCAGTTTAGACTGACCTTTATCAAGTAAGACATTAATATTAAATCATAATTACCCAATAAATATTATTTTGATCTTAATAAATTTCATACTATATTCCATTGGTCTTAGCTCATTGAGAGCTTCATTTTGACTATAATTTTTCATATTTACAAAAATGCCCTTGAACTAGGACAAATTTATAATTTTTAAAACTTTCGAATCTTTAGGTGTAATTTTTGCCAAAATATTTGACTTTTCTTCCCCACGTGAATTCTTATCAACTTGGGGACAAAATTGTCAGTTACATAATTCTTAGGGGTAAAAATGTAATTTCTCATTTTTCGTCCAATAAAAAAAAAAGACCTTTTTGCCTTATTTCATGTAAAACGGTATCTATCTATTTTTGCAAATTTTCTATGTATTTTTAGTTATCTAACATTTTAGGGATATTATACCAATAGCCACCCATGAACAATTGGCATATGGAGACCATTCCAATAGGTCATAGGACCACAAGGGATATGTCCAATAAAGTTTTAACCTGAGGAAACAACTCCTCCAAGTTTTGACTCCCTTAAACCCCAATTTGAACTAATGTGCTATATGCCCTTTTTACACATTGAAGATCCAAAACCCACACAAGACTCCCACTCTAGGTATGCCAATCCATAGGGACCTATAGACATCAATCTCAAATCCAACACAACCAATCATTTAGGAAAAATACATCGCATAGTATATAGGACATAATCAACATTCAACAATAGCGTTACAACAGTCATTTCTCAAATCACATCGGTTCATAAATCTCTACACAAATAGTGGCACTTTATTGGAGATAAAGGAATAACAGAGATGTGAAACATAGTCCCCGGCACTTACAAGGACACTCTCAATCCTCTTTCCCTAAACCTTCCTTGTCCTTGCTGGAGCTAGATCCTTCACTTGAAATTGTTAATGACGGGGTGAAACATACGCCCCAGTAACTAGGGGTAAACACATATATGCACAAAATCATGCTTTCATGCTAATAACATATATAATTCATCACCAATGCAGTATGCATGATATGCAGATATCAATCCCATCAATACACGGCTAGAACCATGAGTGAGTTACGATGACAAAGTAAACTTAACTAGTGGCCCCCTTTCAACGGCCTGTGAATCAATTTCGAGGTCACCACCCAACTCTCCTCCAAGTGGTCATGACTAGACCAAAGGCCATTGAACTAAAGGTTGGACCATGACTCTCATTCCCCTTAACTACCTGAATTGATGGATATTTAGAGAAGATGCACCCCAATTTCATAGCCACCTGAGTCTCCCAGCCATAGGATAACTATTTAGTGACTGAAATATACATAAACTACACCGTTTGAACATAAGGCTTCATGTACTATTTAGCAGATTGACATACTATGTGGTATATAGAGCATTGTCACCAAGACCATATGTCCCAACCATATAGATAACGTGACAATGCCTAACACTGGCTAACATGTCAACATATATCACTTTCTAGTGTGCTAGCATGCCATATGAATGTATATAATACATTGTGGGGTGCATAATCGTCATTTCATATCAATAATCATCACGATTTACGTATATCATAAGCACTAACATCATATTGCTATTTTCATCGTACAATGAGATAGGAATAGATAACTTACTAGTTGTGTAGCTACACATATCACGATAGGAATATGATCAACGATAACTATTGTTGTCAGAACCGGATTAGACTAGTCAGTTCGACTGGTTGAGCTAGGAATCGGTGCTTGGTTTGGTTTGGTTGAGAAAGATGATTGCTACTATTTAGAATTGGTGAGAACTAGTCAAAAACCGATAAAACCAGCCTTGAACCTGTGGAACTGATTTGAACCAGTCCTATATTAATTTTTTAAAGTTTTTTAAAGTATTTTTTAAGTTTTTAAGATAAAATATTTTTTTATATATTATAATATTATATAAGCATTATTATGATATATAACTATTAAAAACTTTATATTTACTTAATAAATAATGTAATAATAGATTATTAATTTATTATTTTGAATTCAAAATATGATTATAGATGAATATTAATTTATTTAGATTTAAATATTAAGTTATGAAACTTATTAATAATTTTTTTATGGTGAATAATAGATTGATAATTCAATATTATTTAGTTTGGAACTTTAATTAAGTTATAAAATTTGTTTAAACTTATATCATTTGGTTTAAATATATTATTTTAATTACTACTGGTCTGACTCCAGTTTGACCCTAGTTGAATTATTGAACCTTGAATCAATAACTTGTCTAGTTCAATGCCCGTTCTGGTAATGACAACAATGACTATAGCCGAGCTATAATACATATCATGATATGAAAAGGCAAAACATATATAAAGCATATATATCGTGATATGAAAATGACTGAACATATATCACAAACACAGAAAGAGAAACCTCAATTACCTTAACCATCCAACCATCTTAACACCTTGGTAGGCTAATGGAGCAACCATAAACAATCTGATTCCTTCCCAAACACAAACCAAAGCCAAAAGATCACAATTGAGTCAACAAACAACCTACATAATATTAATTTTCCATTACTATCACCATTCCACAACCTTGGCATACACATTTACCAACTCAAACACAAAATTGGAAGTATCATAACCCCCAAAAATTGGAAGTAATTTACCCAAATCAGAATTGTAACCAAATCCATGAAAAATCTTTAGTAAAACTTGAAGAGAAACACAAAAGAGAGTTAAGGGATGACTTACTAACAAGATTTGAGCTTTCAAATGCCATAAATTGAACTCCTAAGGTCGAAAGTATCGAACTCTAGCAGAGAACGTCATTTATGCTTTGTTTTCTTCTCCTTTTGGTAACTAGTTTGACTTTTGATTTAAATTGATTTGGTTTCACTCACCGCGGCACTAGTGCCTACTATCTCTCACTGCGGTGCTAGGTCATTCTGTCCCATTCCTCCCTTTTGTCTCAATTTTGACCCTTCCTTCGGTCCTATACTAATCATCAATAATTATTATGGGATTAATATTCAAGGTCATTACAATTATCAACACTGATATTTTGTTATAATATTGTAGATGAAAACACCTAGCAATTTTGTGTAAGTTATATAGGTAATATGCAAATTTACCTTAAAGCATTCTCGAAATTGTTATTGGCACCCTAAAATATCTTTTGGCACAATGTTATCTTCCATCTTTTAAAATCGTAGAAATGATGCTTCTATCATTAGAGATCAGTTATCTTTGATTGTTAGTGTGCCATGTGTCATTTTTTTATCATCTCATCCCAACTAGCAGTCTATGTGGCATTCTCGTTGGAAAAAAAAATCCTACGTGGTAATTTAAAGTGAAAATCTTCCCTCAAAGTATTGTCAGAGTTGCTACTCGAACCCCAAATTATTTTTTGGCATAATGTTACCCTCCATCTTTCAAAATTGTAGCAATTTAACCTAACTCTAACATAAGTCATAGACGTCGGTTAAACCCACTAGAGTTAGGATGTAATTTTATCTCTCTTAATCCAATTCATTAAATTCTTCCATCAACTTATCATACATAACTTCTTGTATCCATGTCATACAATTTGTGTATAGATTATCAAATCTAATATATTAAAAAAATCTAAGGACTAAAGCAAAAAAATTTCTCTATAACAAGATTATAAATTAAACCAATAAGCAACTATAAATTGTATCATGATTCATAATAAAAGGAGGAAAATAGTTATTGTAATGACCCTGTATACTAATCCTAAATGATTATTGATAATTAGTACAGGACCGGAGTAAACCAGGACCAAAGAAAAGGATTGAAATTTGAGAAAAGAAGAAGTGGGACAAAGTTTCACACCGTGGCAAAGAGCTATAATGCTACGGTAGACGAGCTTGGATTAGGCTCTAACCTAATGTCAGTAAACATTGACACTATGGCAAACTTAAGTGGCACCCAGAACCAGTCGTGTGATTTGTTAAAAACTAGAAGCTGAACCAAACAATGGAGAAGAGAAAAAAAGAGGGAAAACGGAGGTGATCTGCTAGGGTTTTGTAATTTTGACCTTGGGGTTTCGATTTCTAGCATTTGAAAGCTCAAATCTTATTGTAAACCATTCCTTAACTCTCCTCTACGATACTGCATAATTGGGATCCCTTGTCTCCGAGTTGTATTTGGAAAGCATTAAATTTGATTGTGGTTTTTCCATTGGCCTACGGAGGTGTTAGGTGGGTTGGACAGTTGAGGTAACCAAGGTTTCCTTTTGTGTTGTGATATATGTCTAGTTATTTTCATATCATGATATGCACGCTTTATGTATATATATGCTTTATATATGTTTTACCTTTTCATATCATGATATGTCTTATAACTCAGTTATGCTTGATCATATTCATATCATGATCTGTGCAACTACACGTCTAGTAAGTTATCTATCCCTACCTCATTGTATGATGAAAATGGTAATATGATGTTAATGATTATGATATGTGTAAATTGTGATGACTATTGATATATAATGACAATTATGCAGCCCATTATGTATTGTATACCTTCATATAGCATGCTAGCACATTAAAAAGTGATACATGTTGACATGTTAGCATGCATTAGGAGTTATCACATTATGTACATTGTTGGAACATATGGTTTGAGTGACGATGCTTCATATACCATGTGATATGCCAATCCATTAAATAGCACATGAGGCCTTATGTTCAAGTGGTACAGCTTATGTGTATTCTAGTAACTAAATAGTCGTCATGTAGCCGGGAGACTCAGGTGGCTGTGAATTGGCATGCACCTTCTCTAAATAGCCACCTATTCGGGTGGTTCAAGGGAAGGAGAGCCATGGTCTAACTTTTGATGCAATGGCCTTTGGCCAGGTTATGACCATTGGGAGGAGAGCTGGATGATGACCCTAGAATTGACCATCACGAGTCGTGAAAGAGGGCCACTAGTTAAGGTTACCTTGTCATGTTAACTAACTCATGGTTCTAGCCGTGTATTGATGGGATCAGTGTCTGCATATCATGCACATTTCATTGGTGATGAATTATATCTATTATTAACATGAAAATATAATCATATGTATATCTGTGTTTACCCCTGATTACTAGGATGTATGTCTTACCCTGTGGCTAACAATTCCAGGTGAAGGTTCTAGTTCTAACAAGGATAAGGAAGGCTTGAACAAAGAAGGCTAAGAGTGCATTTATGGGTGCTAGGGACTATGTTCCCCATATTGTTGTTTTTCCTTTATTTCCTATAAAGTGCTTCTATGTTATGTATAGATTTATAAATTGATGTGATTTGGGGCATGGTTGTTGTATGGCTATTGTTGAATGTTGATTATGTCCTATGTGCTATGTGATGCCTTTCCTAAATGCTTGAATGCGTTGGATTTGAGATTGAGGTATCTAGGTTCTTATGGATTGGTATGCTTAGAGTGTGAGCCTAGTGTGGGTTTTGGGCCCTTGGTTTTGTTAAATGGGAATATAGTTTATTAGTTTGAGTTGGGATTCAAGGGAGTCAAAACCTGTAGGAGTAGTTCTTTGCGTTAAAAACCTTCTTGAACATGTTTCTTGAGTCTCTTATGGCCTATATTAATGGTCTTTGCATGCCAATTGTTAATGGGTGGCAATTGGTGGTGTCGAGTTCTTATTTATGGCCAAAAAGTGACCAAATCAGTCACGAGCATCCAAAATCTCTATATAGAGATGGATTTGAGTAAAACATGTGTCTATAGTTAGATGGGAATAAGATTGACCTATAAGAGTTAGAATCAGGTCAATTGAAGATCGGAGTACAAAATTGTATACGTAGGAAGTTCGCTCGAAAAATAGCAAAGTGCTGATTTGTTGTCAGCTGATAGCACTGCAGCACCAACCCATTCTGCCTCCCTGAGGTCGCAACGATATTGTAGCTGGCCAATGCCCTAGGCCTGTGTTACCTCTTTTTGAGTTGATTCTTAGATTTTAAGTGTGCTGATTTTGTTTAGGATGTTACAGTTATCATAATAATTGCAATAACCTTCTAGAGGGAAATCACAGGAAATCAACAGAACTCAAAATTGACATTGCAAATTGATCCAATTTGTTGGCCTTATGTCTCGTCCTAGTTTTGTACAAACCTCTTATTGGTGAACCATGGTTAGCTTACCTTCACTTCTCTCATAACATCCCAGAAGCTGTGTTCCAATAGAAGATTGATGATGGAGTGTTGTTGGAAAATAATGGTAGTGGTGGGGATCAGTTTTAGCAGTGATTGATGAGTTTATCCAAGCATGAATCAAAAGGATGTTACTAAATTGAAGAGGTCCACTTTGAGAAAGATACCAGCTTGGGCTGAATAGCGACGCTAGTATAGTTGGCTTTGGTGACATAGCAATCACCAAAATCCTATATTCCCAAAGCCATACAAGACTAACTTCGCTTCAATCACCAAAACCCCATTTCATCTCTTTGAATCTCTTCAAACCCTAAACCCCAAATTAGTTTTTCAATCACAATCAATGCATCACAGAGTAGATCTTGGTGTAGAGTTCATCAAGGCTCAAATTATAAGAGGATTAAGAGTAGCAGAGACAAGCACCACAAGAGGCCACATGCCATGGTGGTGGCAAGGCTAGAGGGTGCAAAGAAGGCAAAAGATAGATGAAGTTTGGAGAGGAGAGAAAGCGAGTACTCCATCACAATTAAATATGGAAAAAATGTGGGTCTAACTTTGATGAGTTTAACCGATATCTATGGCTTTTGTTAAGATTGGATTAAACTGCTACGATTTTGAAAGATGGAGGGTACCTTTGTGTCAAAAAATAATTTAGGGTCTGAGTTGGAATTGCGGGAATACTTTGGAGGTAGATCTACACTTTAAATTGTAGATTGCTAGCTGAGATGAGCTGGTCAAACAAATGACAAACGGCACACTAACTATCATAGATAGTGGATCTTTAACAACAAAAGCAACAATGCTACGATTTTGAAAGATAGAGGGTGACATTGAGACAAAAAATAGTTTATAGTGCTAGTAGTAATTTTGGAAATACTTTAGAAATAGATTTGCATATTAACCCTAAATTATATATTGTTTTAGTTACCATCATACGGTATAATTTATAATTTAAATGATAGTTTCATTAACAATATATTGATTAGAGAATGTCATTAACAGATTATACAAATTTTTTTTAAATAAAAATCGAATTGAAAAGATAGTTTTACGAGGAAGTAATTAAATTAAGACATAGTTTACTTAAACAAGAAAAAAATCTAAGTCACTAAATTGAAAATACTCTATCTTGGAAGGGGGAAAAGAAAATACAGCGTCCTAACAATAACACACGCACGCGTGTGCGCGCGCACAAGGGGGCGTGCAATATTTCTGGCCACGGTAAAGATGACCATAATTTGAAAATATTTCTAATAAAAGACATAGCATAACTAAAAATATTTACCTTAAAGTACTAATCTTTGATTTTCGTAAGCTTTTATTATTGTGTCCTTCAAAATAATTTCAAAATTTTAAATCCTTAAATATAAATTTTGTCAATTTTAATCTTCAATTAAAATTTGTCCAAATAACTGCATCCATACTCATGATAAGTAATAAATATCAAATTCAACAGTGCAAATGATTTTAACCGTAACTCATGACCAAGTTTCTCTTCAAAGTCTTCAGAGAAAAAAACGAATTCTCTCTCCTCTTGATGCTATAAATAAACACAAGCTTGATCCAAAACCAAAGAAACATAAAAGCCCATTTCACATTCTCCTTTATCTTTTCAACATTCTCTTTCAAGATTGCCCTATTGGGTTCTATCCAATCATTCGTCATGGCAAGTTTCGGAACAACCCAGAGAAATCTCACCTCTTCAACACCTCCTTCATCTACTGATGAACCACCCTATGAGCCAAAGGCACCTCACAACAAGCAATACAAGGACTTCAAGTTTTACTGTCCTTTCAACATTCCCTCAACCACAGAAGCTGCAGCTGCTCGGATCATCAGAAACTTGGGCAATTTAGGATTATTTTACACACTTTTTGTGTGGATCATACTCTTCATAACCCTAATCCCTGAGCGCAAGGTGTCCTTGTTTTTTCTGGTAATCATGAGCTATGTGACAACGCTGTACTTGCTGCTTCTAAAGTCATACCCTAATTCTTTTCTCATGCATGGAGTTATTGACAAAATATTAATTTTAGCTGTGTTTGCAATTGTCACGATCGTTCAACTTATTTTAACAGGAGCTGGGATTCATCTCGGTTTGACTTTAGCATGTTCTTTGCCCCTAGTTTTGGCTCATGCAGTTTTATGGATGAGTCAGAATGAGGTTTCTGAGATGGGTGAGGCTTCTAGTGATGCTGAACTTGCTCCTCTTTCTGGCGAAAGCAAAATTGGAGGAGAGAGCCCAGAAATGGTTTGATTTTTGGTTCCTGAAAATATGAAGTCTTTTGGAGATGTTACGCACTTATGCTATGTATCATGGATGTTCAAAGATTTATGTTAGTCTTGAGTAATCAATTGAAAACTCAGATTATCCCTGAGCGGCTTGTACTTGTATTGAATTGATCGAGATTTTCCTTTGGTAGAAAATGTTGGTTACAGAACTTTACTGCTGAGATTAACGTCTAAATTGGTGAGTCGTAGACCTCAAATGAAGGATGACGTTTGAAGAGACAAGAACGATGTGTAATTTATGGATTATTCTATTTGGCTTAAGATTCTCCGTTGCTTTGCAAGGCATATTTATAACAATGTTTTTGAAAACATTTTACAATTAAGACAAAGGAATTGAACAAGGATCTATTGACGAAGAAAAGGAATAATAAAGGTGCTAAAAAACATACCCGATATTAATTAATAATATATCAATCAAAGCATTGGTTCACGGTTTAGTGACTAGGTAATCTTTAAATAAAAAATAGTAAAAATAAAAAATTAAATTTAGTACAGATAAGAAGTAAAAATATAACTTAAAAATTAAGTAAATATTTCACGACTTAAAAAAAATAATCATAAGATGTAAAATATTTATAATATATATTCATTTTAAATTTATAATTTTATAATGCACACATATTTTTTGCTAATTTGATCATTACTATTCATTTTTTAATATTTATGAGGTATAAATATGCATATATCATAGTTTAGAAATATGATTTAAATGTTGGCAAAAAAAAAAAGAGACATGATTTAAAAATTAAAAATAAAAAAAAATAAAATAAATTGACTTGTTCAGTTTGGTTCTCTACTTAGTTGGTTTTACCAATTTTGGCCATTTGATGCAAATGATTGATCGATCCCTCGAACAATGGCTTGATCCCCTTACATGTAGGAAACTTGTGATTTAGAACTAAATAAGCAATTTTTTTTCATTTTTTGCAATTTGTGACTATTAGCCCATTTGATGGCAATGGACGACCAAGGTCCTTTCTAGGGAAAAAAATCTGGAGCACAAGTACCAAAATACCCCTAGTACGTTAAAATATAAAAAATAATTTATTATAATTAATTTGATGAAAAATCACCAAAATATCCCTTGATAATATTTAAAAAAAATCAAGTTGGCTGCAATTTATTCAATGTAAAATTGTCAAAATGCCCCGAGACAATAAATATTTATTAAAACAAAACTTTACTGCAAATGAAAATTTTTCTATCGAATTGATTGTAGTAAACTCTCTTTAATTTTTTTCCCACTGTCTAGAGTTATTTTGGTAATTTTTCATCAAATTAATTGTAGGAGACATTTAAAAAAAAAACTTCATTGTCAATGATATTTTGATAATATTTTACCAAATTAATTGTAGTAAGCAATTTCTTAATGTTTTTATATAGCAGTAACATTTTGGTAAGTGTACTCCACGTTTTTGTTCCTAACAAGGTTTTTGATCATTTTCGGCATTAATTGGGCCTATGTTAAGAAATTAAAAGAGAAAAAAGATCACTGTGAACACCATATTTTATCCAAGATTTATTTCTAAAATTATAAAAGTTGATGTAAATTTTCCTTTAATTTCAATTGGAACACAAATTTTCTAAAATAAAAAAAATACAAAAAAATACTCTCCAAATCCAAACTCCTTTCTTTTAAGATGTTCAAAATCTTATCCCTTTCTTTTAATCTCCATTTAAAAAAAAAATCAATTAGATCGATATCCTTTTAGGATTTTCAAAAACAAAATTCTATCTTTTAGCCATAAAAAGCAAAAGCAAAATCCTATCCCTTTTTTTACTAATTTCAAATGTCTTTTAAATAAAGAAGAGAAGTCTCTTTCTCAAAGTTTGCTTGAGCTTTAATCCTAAAATTAGAAAAATTGATTTCAATTTGAACACAAACTTTCTAAAATAAAAGAAAATAAAAAAAAGTATACTCTCCAAATCCAATCTCCTTTCTTTTAGGATATTCAAAAATATTATTCCTTTCTTTTTATCTCTTTTTTTAAAAAAGTAAAAAAGTCAATCAAATCGATTTCCTTTCTTTTAGGATTTTCAAAGATAAAATTCTATCTTTTTGTCATAAAAATCCTCTCCCTTTCTTATAACTAATTTCAAATTACTTTTAAATAAAGAGAGAAATCTCTTTCTCAAAAATTAATATTCATTAACCTCTAAAAAAGCTTAATATATATAAATACAAAATTAAATAAAAAAATTAATTAATTACCAAAAAAAAGGAGGAATCTTTTACAAGCCAACATTCAACGCGTGACCTTGTGAATACCCAACCTATTTTACTTTTTCAAGATAAGTGGCGGAGACCTAGGGGAGGCGTAGGGTCAGCCGCAGTGACAATACAAAGTAAATTGGATGCAGCCAACAAGCAACCCACTCTCCAAGCCTCTATCTTGTCGTTGTCTAGTGAATCAGAGCAAGGAGGACGTTTGTCTCGGAGCATCTCTTCAATCGCCTTCTTTGTATCGATAACAAAGGACATGTTATGGTGGGATAAAAGAGAAGCATCATTACAAGAAATTGGAAAAATGGATGAGAGATTCGAAAATCATTTATGAAGTCATAGGAGCCCGTTGAACAACTACTCTCTCAAGTCACGTTCCCGCATCAGTTCTTACAAGGGATAATACAAAAGCATGGCAGAGCAAGGCATAAAGGAGAGCAGGGACATCATAACTATGAATCACAAAAATGGTGAGCTAGCTAAAAGCGGGGGAACCACGTAGAAAAATTTTAAGTTAGAAAATATGAAGTAGTCTTAATCATCCTCTTCTCAAAGGTCAACGATTTGGGGCTATAAATAGAGAGGCAAAGCTAGAGGGAAGGGGGGTTCGGAGTTTGAAAAGAGAAGAGAGGGCAGAGGTAGCGAAGTTGAAGGAAGAGAGCTGCTGTGGACGGGGAAGGAGAGAAGCTTAAGAATTCTTCACTGTTATCGCTACTGAAAATTCTCCTCGGTAAGTTTGAATTCATTCTGTACTTAATTTATTTTTGAGTCTAGACTTTATTCTTGTATGGTTGCAAGCTATGGTAGACTTACATAGACCTCTTGCAAATGATCCGTTCAGTCTATACTTTTGATGGACTTTGGGATAAGAGTTCAAGCTTCCTAACTGTGTTCTGCAACTAAATTTTACGATTAGCTGAAAAGAATAGTCATTAATTTGTTTGTTATGTGAAAATGTCCATCTTACAGTGGTGGAACCAAGACCTCGACCAGCGGGGGAGAATTAATTTAAAAATTAATAATTAAAAATAATATTATAATAATTAGGTTAGTTTATTGCTAAAAAAATTGATTCTAAAAATAAAAAGTAAATAATTATAGATTTTTGGTGTTTGGGTTTAATATGTTTGAAATTTTAGGTCAAAATTATTGTACTTGAGTTAATTATCACAAATATAAAAAGCTTTTGTACTCATATAGATTTTGATTTAATTAAAAAAAATTAGGTGGGTTCAAAATACTTAGGGGAGGTAGTGCAAATTATCAAATATATATACCACTCTTTAGTATTTGCCAAAGTGAGTGTGAGCATATGCCCTCTCTCACCATAACGTGACTCCTCCACTGTCCATGTACATGTGTGGATGATGCTGGTATTGAATTGTTTCTCTCTCATTTGAAATATAGCTTGGTTGATGTCTAGTTGAGCATTGGTTTGACCAACAACAAAAGGTTTGGCATTATCATTCTGCTTAAAATTAAAAAAAAATTGGTCTTAGGGACAGATGGCATGAAAGGTGTATGCATGCAAACGGTGATGGGATGCTACTATGATTGTGCACATGAGTATTAACGCATAGGTAAAGAGTAAATATATGAATAATAAAATTAATAGGGAAAGGTTGAATGCTAAGTTCTGAACAGGTATGTTTTCGTGGGGCTAGTCTAGTAGATGTATAAGCATCTTGGCTTCACCTTTTCCCTTGGGTTAGAGACTTTCCTTTGATTAAGGGTCCGTTTGATTCTCCTTTTTGTAAAATTAAGTTAAGATAAATGAAGTTTGTAAAAATGAAGTTTAGATAAAGTAAGTTTATTGGAAGTTATTATGTTTGGATATTCTTTTTGTAAAAGTAAGTTTTGACAAAAAATCTGTTTGGATGATAGGGGTTAAAAGTACTTTTAGATGTATAATATAGAGTAAATTTGTTTCTCCTTTTCCAAAACCCACGTTTTGTTAACGGAAAAGTAACTTTTCTCCTCCTTTTCCAAAACCACAGTTTAACCCACTTTTCATTTTTTAAAAAGTCATTTTGTGTTTCACATGTGTTTGACCAAACACATCTTTTACAAAACCATGGTTGAAAACCATGGTTACGTTTTGCAAAAGGAGAACCAAACACACACTAAATGATAACATAAAGGAACGTGCCTATATGTATTATTATTTTCATTGCCTCTTAGTGGGCCTTGTTCCTGCTTTATACCTCACAGTTAGTAGCTTTAAAGAAAACAAAATGTTTTTTAGGTGCTGTTCTGCAAATTATGTTGCAAATTGTTATGGTTACGGTTGGGTCACGACAACCACTTCATTTGTCCACTAAAGTAATCGGGAAAATGATAATTTGTTCTTACGCATACTCTATTGGATATTTGAGTTGATAATTAAAATTGTTTAGGCTCCTTTAAGTATTAATCCGTGGTTAATCTCTTATTCTTTTAATTAATCTATCTACTTTAGAGTTTGCTGCAAGGAACTAAATCTTCGTATGCGCATAGAGTGTTGGTCAATTGTACCATGAGTAAGAAATTGTCATGGTGTCTATGTTGGCTAAGTTTTGATTTTTAATATTTTTGGGTGCCAATGACCTTTTCTTTATTCAAAGTAAAAAAATATAAATAAATGATAAACATAATTAAAATAAAAGCCCTCTATTTCAAACTTTTTCCTTTTTACCTTTACACTCCAAGTGGTAACATCGTGAGCGTTTAAGTATCAATTAGTAAATTATGAGTGATAAGGTCACCATAATTGCTGGTTGATTTTGTTTGAAAATTGATTTTAGGGAGATAAAAAAAATCGATTGTAGCAATTCCTTTTTTTCAAATACTATTTAAAGTTAAAAAAAAATTCCAATTGCCATTTTTATTTTTATAATTTAAAATAGGAAAATAAAAATAATTTAAGCAAAATCATTATTTTTTTTCTTTCCAAGCTTTTATCTTTCTCACTTATCTGCCTCGAGTGGTAACACCGCGGATATTTGGGTACCAATCAGCGAGCTGTAAGTGATAAAATCATCACAGAAGATAATTGATTTTGTTTAAAGATTTACTTTAGAAAAAATATATTAAAAAAAAAGAAAGATAAAATTGTCCTCGAACTTTTTCCTTTTTCAAGTTGAAAGTAAAATATTCAAGATAACATTTTTTTTTAAACACATCCTCTAAATTAGAGAAAAACATATGCTCTCTCCTTTTTATAGCGGACAAAAAATGGAAAATGATAAGAGTAAGGAATGGAATTTAAATTATCTTTCGCAAATTAAAACACACTAACCAATTCTAAAAATTATTTTGTTTGTGAAAAGATAAATTATTACCCCTAAACTTTCTCTTTTCAAAAAAAATTTAAATAAAAAATATCAACCAAGTGATGCATTTTTTTAATCCCGAACTATGTGGACTTTGATCCCTATTATACGGTACGTAGACCCTAGACTCTCATCTTAGGTTAAGTCTACCATTGTAAATAAATAATTTTTCTCTTATTTTATTTTTCCCAAATTCTCATATTTTTTAATTATTATGTTTTATTTCATTTTCATAAATTCTCTTATTCTTATTTTTGCATGTGAATGATTAAAGGGCCATGAAAATAATTTTTTAAAAGTCATAAAAATTGCATAATTAACTTAAGGTAACCATTCTTAGGAATATGTGTTGTGGGAATATCTACCACCTTCCCCACTCACAATTGCACTCCCAAACCCGACCCAGTTTCATAGACCATCCTTATCCTTTTCTAATTGATTTTCCAAGATTTTCCTCAAAATTTTGGTTGTGACTCCTATTGAATTGGCTTCCGTCATGAAAGCTGATTTTTCTTTTTTCTCATTTTTGCGCCATCTACATCACATTTTTTGGTGTGACAGTTTGGCGACTCTATTAGGGACTTTTTTAGAGTCAAGCTTATTTGGGTTGACTATGCATAGTTTTATAGCTTTTTATTTATTTTGGTAGTCTTTCTTAAATGTTGCTTGCCTCACATGATTAGGGTAGGCAACATGATTCATATTTTTGTTCATTCATATGCTTTACTTGTTGATTGAATAACATGTGATAAGATAGATGACATGTGGAATGAACCTTAGAGTAGATGACTGTTATCTACTTATGTATTGCTTCAACTGTAGGTGGGGAATTTGGGTAGTGTTTAGGTCATGAGGTCTATATGCTCTCCTCACACACTAAGCACTTACACATCTAATCTCACACACGCAATAGGCCCTACACCCGGGTCTGAGAGTACCCAAGGATAGTTGATGTTTGTAAAGATTTCTTTGTGGGGCTCTTAAGCTCCCAAAGATCACTGTGAAGACTTCACCCAAGTTGTTACCTATTTACTAAGTTTAGTTCGGAAAGGACAAGTAAAGCTCTCAAAGGATTAAGTTTACTGGATAGGGTTTCTGTCTTGATGATGGGAACAACTTAGGAACTTCTTTCGAAAATAGAATCATCCCAAAACTTGCATACAATAATATATCAAGCCTAGATGTCAACCCAACCGGGTAAAGCTAGGAATCCTATCCTAGGATGTACCCAATATAGGACAGTGGGGAGCATATCCTTCCTCATGCATCTTCTCTTCATATAATTTAAATTACATTAGTTGAGTGGTTATCATATTAATAGGTCCACAAATATTTTTATACCTTATTCATGGAGAGACCTTGTCCTTCATGATATAAGGACTAGTTTCTATCTCCTTGAGATGAAATAAGGATCTTCAAAGAGAGAAGCTTTCATAACTATTAAAATGGGACCTAGTAATATTTTAACCAATTAAATTCATGGTTCTTTTAATCTCACATTTTTTCTCTTTTTACTCAGGAAACCAGTGAATTATCGGGTAAGGTTAGCATAAGTTAAAGACATAAAAGGGATCATGGATTAAAGGCCAACAAGGTTAGTGTATGGTGGAAAAGGGTTTAAGTTAGAAGAGTTATGGAGCTAGTTGATAGTTTGAAAGAATTTTCTCGACATGTCAAGGGTAATCTTTTGTCGGACTTCAGAAAAAGATATGGTGACATACTAGAGTTGCTCAATGTACGTATTCAGACACATGTGCTTTCTATACTGGAGCAATATTGGGATGACACTTTAAGATGTTTCACATTTCCTGATTTCAAGATTGCACCAACCATAGAAGAGTATGGTGAACTCTTAAGTTTACCACTAAAGAAAGGGGTTCATGTCTATAGATACCCCAGACATATAGCATCAAACACTGCAATAGTGAAGCTTCTGGAGATCAATATAGATAAAGTGCATTTAGTCTTTACCAAAAGTGTAGAAGGAGTCTCAAGGGAGCTTATGGAAAATCATTTGAAAGAATTAGTTGAACAAAAGAAGTGGATAGTCTTTAATAGGGTGCTTGCAATTATAATCTATGGGATTATTTTGTTCCCATTTGCAAAAGGAGTGATTGACAAGCATGTTATTAGTATGTTTCATATGGTAGAGCATCATCAGGTAAATCCGATACCTGCAATTATTGTTAGAAACCTATATGACCTTGAGCTTTTGTCGTGCCAAGAAGGGAGGGAGAATGAGATGTTGTCTCCAATTGTTGAATGCGTGGATTATGAATCATTTGTATGGGAAGAAACTCTAAGAAGGTGAAAAGGATAATTCTTCTCCTTTGGCTTCATTCAAAAACAAAGAAGGGAAAACTAGATGGGATCGTGAGGGATGGATTGAAGTTTTTAGCCAACTTAGAGCAAAAAATGTCCATTGGGGATTGGCATGGTGGTGGGGAGATGGAATAATTTATTGTTGCCAAGGCTTTTCGAATGTGCTGCTAATGGGTCCACAAGGAGTGATAAACTATAACCCCATATGACTGTTGAGACAATATGCCTTCCCACAAAAGATTCCCTTAGAAGCCGTAGTTCAAAGGATGCAATTCCAACATGATGATTCCACAGTGAAGTTAAGTCAAAGTGTGGTGAGTACTTGGAATAGAATGGTATATAAAGGGAAGCTGGAATTAGGTGCGCATTAGATATATGCCACATAAGAGTATCAAATTTGGTTATTAGAGAGGATTAAGGGAGTCAACCCGACTTTTGTACCTTCTGATCCTTTGCTTAGTGGTAATGAGGTGGAAGTAAACAAGGAGTTAGTCAAACAACTTTAGAGGAAGCAAGAGGAGTTAGAAAAGCTAGAAAGAGTAGATGGTGAATGAAAGGAGGCCTAGATTCGTTTGCAGAGAGAATATGTAGCCTTACAAGAGACAGTGGACGAAATGAAGAAATAGGAAGCTTGTGAGGTAAATCTAGAAGTAAAGTGATTGAAGGAGGAAAATTTAAAACTCAAGCGAACCATTAGAGATGTGCACATGCACATTGGCGAGAGTGACCATAGAATGAAGAACAATCGGATACAGCTGATGCAAGTTGTAAAAGAAAAAGATGCACTTGAGAGAGAAGTACAAGACCTTCATCCATTAAGAAGGTTGTCATAGCAACTGGAAATGGTCGCTAAACAATTGGAGGACAAGATGAATGAATTTGCAGTCATCAAAGGGGATTCATCAGCTACAATTGAGAGGTTGCTTGAGCAAGTGCAACAACATGCTGAGGTAGTAGAAAATTGGAGAACACTTTATTCTGAAAAGGCAATGGAGGCGAATAGGTGGAGATATCGAGCTAAAAGGTTAATCATGTTGGTGAATTCAAGCATATCTAGATTCTTTGATGTTTATGAGCAAGTAGAGCAAAGATCCCATTGTTGAATCAAGAAGTTTTGATGATTCCAAATCAACTCTCAAGAGCTTGGAGTAAAAGATATCAAAGGTGCACAAAGAGTTCAAATGAAGAAATCCCGGAGAAATCTATGCAAAATTTGTTGTTGGATGTTTAATTATGGGTAAAAGACTTTGATTTGATGAAAAGATGTTTTAGAAAACTTGATTTTATGTTAAATCATGAAATATTTGAAAAATACCCACCAACAGATGAAGTTTGAAAAGTTTACATTGAACTGTCATATTGGAAATTCGAACTTTGGCTTTGGAAATTCGAATTTCGAGCTAAAACTGAATAAGTATGAAGAGATGTCTCTCTGACAGACGAATTTTGATTTTCCAAAATTTAAATTTTCATAAGTATCTGAAAGAAGCTGTTGAGTAACAGACGAACTTTGAGTTTTCAAAATTCGAATTTCAGACAAAATGCAACTTATTAAAACTAAGGAAATTCGTCTGAAACAATGTCAAAGTTCATCTGAAATCAAGATTATATAGAGTTTCAAATTTGCTCACTGACAGACGAGCTTTGAACATGAAAATTCGAATTTCAGAAGCTAAGGTTGTGAGTCTGTTACAATGACATGTTGACATACGAATGACAGTGTTTATAAATTCGAATGTTAAAGTAAGTCTGAAAAGAGGTCTCTCTGACAGACAAACTTCACTCTTTTAAAATTCAAATTTCGAAGTAAATGAACTACTGTGCTATTTGAGCCTGCTACGGACAGACAAATTTTGGGGTTCAAAAATTTGAATTTCGAGGGCATTGTAGCAAATTGAAAACACTGTTCACACTTAACAGGAAAACTTTCTTCTTGAAAATTCGTATGTCATAACATGGAAACACTTTCTAAGTTTCAAAATTTGAATTTCACTTCATGAACAAACGAACTTCAGTATTTTAACGTTGGAAGCTTTAACCTTCGGTTCCTTCGAAATTCGTTTGTTGACCAACAGAAATTTGAATTTCAGTATGTCAGATGCATTAAATGCGGTTGGTTAAAGGATAATTTTTTAGAGTAACCGTTGGATAACTTCTCCAACGGATAGATTTTGTCTATAACGGACATTTGAGATCTAAATCTATAAATATAACATCATTTGAAGTTGTGGGTAACGAATTAAACTCTGTATATACTGAAACTTTGCCAAATCTTCTACTCAAAGACTTTTACCCTCTTACTTCAATACTTGTACTTTAACTATCATATTCACTCTATTCAAGAGAGTTTTTATCTTTGTAAACAATCTAATCTTCATGTGGAAGATAGATTTTCTTGTGAAGAGATATCACAAGGGATTGTAAAGCACTTTGGGAAAGTGCAAAAAGTGATTGAGTGAGCTCTAGAAAACAGAGCACTGACGTTATACTGTGACATTTGCAAGAAGCCCATTGAATTCTTGCTGAATAGTGGAAAATCTCAAGTGGTGTCTTGGGGACTGGATGTAGGCAAGAGGAGAGACTGAACCAGGATAAATATCATAGTTTTTCTTCTCTCTATCACTACTCTTTCATCTTACTGCTTTATACTCTGTTTTTCTATCATACCTTGCTTTCTTCATTGTTTTCACTTTGTGCAGAAAATTTTTAATCTTCCCAATTCACCCTCCTCTTAGGAAGTCAGCCTAACTAACAAGTGGTATTAGAGCCCAGATTCCCAATCAAAGGATCTTACAGTCTGGGAATTACAATGGCTGGCTTTGGAGAAAGCATATTACCAGAAGGGAACAATACAAATAGACCACCTGGCTTCAGTGGAGAGTACTATGGTTACTGGAAGATGAGAATGCAAATCTATCTCCAGTCAATCGATCTGGACATCTGGTCAGTCATTCAGAAGGGAGACTTTGTCCCAATGGCTTTAGAAGATGATGGAAAGTACAGAGAAAAGCCAGAAGCTGAATGGAATGAGGAAGACAGAAGGAGAGTCTTGTTGAACTTCAAGGCAAAACACTGTTTAGTTAGTGCCTTGAATCAAGATGAATTCTACAGAGTCTCACAATGCTCCACTGCCAAGGAAATGTGGGACACCCTGCAGATTACTCATGAAGGAACAACTGGAGTCAGGGAAAATAAACTGAATACCTGCATTGGAGAATATGAAAGCTTCAGAATGGCTGAAGGAGAAACTGTAAAAGAGCTACAAAAGAGATTCACTCTTATTGTGAATCAACTAAAGAGCCTAGGAAAGGAGTACACTCAAACAGAGAAAGTAAGGAAGATTCTCAGAGCTCTCCCTCTGGAATGGCAACCCAAACTAATAGCAATAGAGAAAGCCAGAGGAGAATCAATGGCCTCTGTCACAGCTCTATTCAGCAGCCTTGAGGAATATGAAGAAAAAATGAAAGCTCTCAAGGAAGCTGGACAATACAGAAAGAAGAAAGGTCTTGTTCTCAAGGCTGCTGAGGAAAAGGAAGATGAATCTGACGATGGAGATGAACTGGATGAAGAAACTCTAGCTATGATGGTCAGAAAATTTGAAAGATTCTACAGCAAGAAGAGAAACAAGAAAATCTTCAAGAAAGGACTAGCTGGAGACAGCAAGAAAGAAGCAAAAGAGCCTGTGACTTGCTATGAGTGCAAAAAGCAGGGACACATCAAATGGGATTGTCCACAATTTGGGGCAACAACTCAGATGAGGAAGAAGATGAAATTAACAACATATGTTTGATGGCACTTGCCTCTGAAGAATCTGAAACTCCATGCAGCAGTGACCAAAAGAATGAGGTATATGAATCTGAACCTTCCTATTTTGAATTACTGGATGCATTTCATGAGCTGCATGATGAGTTTGTTAAAGTTGCTAAAGAACTGAAGCAAGCTAAGAAAAAGATTAATAAACTAGAATCCCAACATAATATTTTTGAAACTGTTTCTCTACCTGTCGCTGAATCTGTTTGTTGTAAAACATGCATTGAACTAAGGCAAACCAATGAATATTTAGTGAAAAGCATGTCTATGCTTACTAGAGGTAAAGATATGTTGTTTGCTTTAATGGGGAGCCAAAGAATATCACAGGGGAAAGCTGGACTTGGCTATGATCCTTGTGCTGTAAAAGAAAAGATTAGAAAGAAAAATCAGAATATATACATGAGATATTTTGTGCATGCTGAGAATGATAGAAAGAAAAACTATGTGTCACCTCACATTGAATCATATAATCAACTAAGGCATGCAAAACAAAAGTATTATCTGTATTGTTTTCTTCCTGCTTCTCAATCCAGCAGTCCCTTTACCACCTGTCATTTTTGTAACAAAAACGGACATATTTCCAGTTCTTGTGCTATAAAGAAAAATGGACTTGACAGGAAGGTTAAATGGGTTCCCAAGGGTATATCTGTATCCAGGGAAAAGACTATTGACAGAAAAGGACCCAAGCAAATTTGGGTACCTAAAAGGAAAATATGAACTTTGTTTTGCAGGTTTGTCTCAAAGCTAAAAGGGGCAACAAATGGTATATGGACAGTGCCTGCTCAAGTCACATGACCGGTGACAAGGAGAAGTTCATCACCCTTAAAAACAAGAAAGGAGGAAAGGTGACCTTTGGAGGTGATCAATATGGCAAAATTGTCGGCATTGGCCTTGTGGGCAAAAATCCTGAAACATCCATTGAAGAGGTGCTGTTTGTGATAGGCCTCAACCACAATCTGCTAATTGTGAGCCAAACATGTGACAAAGGAAATTGGGTGCTGTTTGACTCAAAATTTTGCCTAGTCATCAGAAAAAGTGATCACAAAGTAATCCTCAAAGCTCAAAGGGATGGTAACTGCTATACTATTGATCTTGATGAACTTCCTCCCTTGGATTCTGTTTGTTTGATTAGTCAGGACAATGATAGTTGGCTATGGCATAGAAGATTAGCTCATGTTAACATGAATCAGCTTTCAAAATTGGTTAAAAATGAGTTAGTCACTGGCCTACCTAAAATCTCTTTTGAAAAAGACAAAGAATGTGATGCATGCTTAAAAGGAAAACAAATTAAATCTTCTTTTAAATCCAAAAACATAGTCACCACAACTAGACCCCTTGAACTACTGCATATGGACTTAATTGGACTATCTAGGGTAAAAAGCATAGGTGGTAATCTGTATGTACTTGTAATTATGGATGATTACTCTAGATTTACATGGACATTATTTCTTTCCTCTAAAAGTGATACGTTTGATGCATTTGTAACCTTAGCTAAGAAAGTGCAAAATGATAAAGGTATTTCTATTGTGTCTATCAGGTCAGATCATGGAGGAGAGTTTGAAAACTCATACTTCCTGGAGTACTGCAATGAGCATGGAATTGATCACAACTTCTCATCTCCAAGAACTCCTCAACAAAATGGAGTAGTAGAAAGGAAGAACAGAACCATTAGAGAAATGGCTAGAGCTATGCTAAATGAAAAAGAACTATCTCAAGTGTTTTGGGCTGATGCAGTAAATACGGCAAGTTACATCATAAATAGAGCCTACATCAGACCAATCCTTGGAAAGACTCCATACGAGCTATACAAGGGAAGAAAGCCAAATTTGTCACATCTCCATGTGTTCGGGTGCAAATGCTTTATTCACAACAATGGAAAGGAGAATCTGGGTAAGTTTGATGCCAAATCCGATGAAGGTATATTTCTGGGCTATTCTAGTAGCAGTAAAGCATATAGAGTTTTCAATAAAAAGTCTAATTTGGTAGAAGAATCTGTGCATGTAGTATTTATTGAACATGAAACTACTTCTAAACATGCTACTGATGAGAATGATCTAGTTTCAAACTTTAAAAAGGTAGATATTTCTAATGAAGGTAAAATTGAGTCTCCAAAAATATCGGAATCTATTAACATAGAAGAAGATATTCAGGAGAGGAATTTTGAAGATGAAAATATTGAAGAAATGTCTCAAGAACTCCTTAGAGCTTGGAGATATCAAAAGAATCATCATGTTGATCAAGTAATAGGGAATGTTCAAGAGAGAGTTAGAACCAGAAAATAGTTAAGGGATCAAATGATTGATTGTGCTTTCATCTCGCAAATTGAACCTAAATGTACTGAGGAAGCCTTAACTGATGAGTACTGGATTCTAGCCATGCAGGATGAATTAAATCAGTTTGAAAGAAGTTAAGTCTGGGATTTAGTACCTAGACCCAAAAATCATCCTGTCATTGGTACCAAATGGGTTTTTAGAAATAAACTTGATGAATCAGGATCAATCATTAGAAATAAAGCTAGATTGGTAGCTAAAGGTTATAATCAAGAAGAAGGCATTGATTTTGAGGAAACCTTTACACCAATAGCTAGGTAAGAAGCAATTAGAATTCTACTAGCATATCATGCATGAAAAATATTTTGTTATATCAAATGGATGTGAAAGTTGCCTTTCTAAATGGATATATCATGGAAGAGGTTTATGTAGATCAACCTCCAGGTTTTGAGGATTCTACAAAACCAAACCATGTTTATAAACTGAAGAAAGCTCTTTACGGTTTGAAGCAAGCCCCTAGAGCATGGTATGAAAGATTGAGTAATTTTCTAACTGAAAAGGGGTTCAACAGAGGAAAAGTAGATACAACTTTATTTACTAAGAAAGAAAATAAAGATTTACTTATTGTTCAAATCTATGTTGATGACATTATATTTGGTGCTACTAATGAATCCCTTTGCAAGAATTTTTCTAAGTTCATGCAAGGGGAATTTGAAATGTCCATGATGGGTGAACTCAACTTCTTGCTTGGATTGCAAATCAGACAGTGTGATGATGGTATCTTCCTCAATCAATCCAAGTATCTGAAGGAATTCTTGAAGAAGTTTGGAATGGAAAATGCCAAGCAAATGGGGACACCTATGGTTACTGCAACCAAGCTGGATATGGATGAAAGAAGGAAAATGTTTGACATAACTCAGTACAGAAGAATGATTGGATCCCTACTGTACCTAACTGCCAGCAGACCTGACATTATGTTTAGTGTCTATATGTGTGCAAGATTCCAATCATGTCCCAAAGAAACCCATGCAACTGCTGTGAAGCGTATCTTCAGATATCTCATTGGAACTTCACAGATGGGTCTTTGGTATCCTAAGGGCAACGGAGAAGATCTCAAAGGATACACTGATGCTGACTTTGTAGGATCCAAAACTGACAGAAAAATCACAAGTGGAACATGTCAGTTTCTTGGAGGATTCTTGGTTTCATGGTTGAGCAAGAAGCAAAACAGTGTGGCCTTATCCACAGCAGAGGCTGAGTATGTTGTAGCTGGAAGCTGTTGTGCCCAAATCATCTAGATGAAACAACAGCTTGAAGATATTGAGGTTGAGATGAAGGAAATACCAATCATGTGTGACAATCAAAGTGCCATTAAGATCACAAAGAATCCTGTCATGCATTCAAGGACGAAACATATTGAAGTTAGGCACCACTTCATAAGGGATCATGTTTTGAAAGGAGAAATCAGACTAGAGTACATCCCAACTGAAGATCAAGTAGCTGATATACTGACAAAGCCTCTATCAGAAGACAGACATTGCAAAATAAGAAGAGAATTGGGTATGGTAAATCCCAATGAATTGTAAGTAAATCCATCTGTAATTCTGTTTTTAGATTTTCCAACATTGAATTAGTTCTAACTTTAGCATCGGAGTGTGTTTAATTTAAGTTGTAGGTGCTCCTCATGAGATTCAATGCTGATAAATCTGGAAAATGGAGCTTACCAGAGTGGAATGATCAAAAATTGAAGAAAATGATAGATATTCTGAGTTTCTGGATCCATTCTGTAAGTTTCTAAAGCTGGAATTCATATATTGATTGTGTGTTAGATGAATTTCCTTGAAAAATTGAGTTTCTGAGGAAGTCAGCATGGTCAACATTCAAATTTGGATACCCAACAGACGAACTTAAGCCTGTTATAAGTTGGAACAGTTCTCGGTGAAGCCTCGAAATTTGTTTGTTGGCCTTTCAAAATTCGAATTTTCAAGAATGAAAATTTCAAAGTTTTGTTTGTCCAATATGTGATTATACTGATGTTTATCTCTTAACATACGAATGTTGGAAGACTTTTACAAAATGTAGAAATTCAAATTTCTAAGTTAAAAATTCGTCTGTTGAAACATATTCCTCAATGTTGAATCTTTGAAAGATGAAATTTGTATGCTTAATTCGTCTATTGTTTGGTGGTTTCATTGTTGTTTGATGTTTACTCTTCGAAATTCAAACTTTGTTGGAACAAAGTTCGTCTGTTCATCTTGTGTTGCTTGAACCAAGCCACTGTCAGACAAACTTTCTGAAGAAAATTCATCTGTCAGTAAGCTTTGCTGAAGGGTTTAACTCTTAACTGCTCGAAGTTCAAATTTTGACCCCTCAAAATTCGTCTGTCAGGCGGTTACATACGTTAAAACTGACGGTTTTCATTTGAATAGATGTAACCCTATTCCTATTCTCTTTAAGTCTGTTCTAATCCTCCATTCAATGCTCTTCAATTCTGACCAAAAACCATTATTTCCCACCATTTAAACTTCCTTTCGCATCCTTTAAACCTATTCTTTGCCCCATTCTGCAACATTCATCCACGAAAATGGCAAGAGTTAAGAATCCAGAAGCTGGCAAAGGAGAGACTCATCCAAAACATTTGGTTAAATCCCAATATGCCACGAAGGAAGGAGAAAAACCGAAGAGAAAGGCCAAATCTAGCAAAGAAACTCCTTCCAAACACCAGAAAACCACGCCCAAGGGAGAATCAAAGAAGGCTGGACCCTCTTCCTCGAAGACAGCAGAACCTTCGGTTCTTGTTCCTGTTGCTGCTGAACCTGTTGCTTGCACTTCATCCTCAAGTACTGAATCTGGAGAATATGAGCTTACCATACTGCCATTATGGAGCACTCCACAGATTCAATAGGAATACTCCACCAAATTTGCCAACAAAAAGGTAATCAAGCCACATTGTGTAAACTTGGAGGATTTCTTGGTCTCTAATAGTTTTGATGCTGGTATATGGATGATGAGATACAAGAATCTATTGGAAGTATTGGAGAGATATGATGATGAAGTGATAAAAACTTGGTATGCCTCCTTGAAATACAACAGCAAGAAGAAAAAGTGGGAGGTCAATCTGAGATCAAGGACCATCTGGCTCTCAGATGAAACTTTGAATGAAGTACTGGAGATCCCAGGGCAAGATGGCCTCAAGATTGACATCACTGCCTATGGTTACATGGATGAGGCAGAAACTGCTGATGAAGAAGGTGGCCTCTTTCTGAACTACAAGGAAAGCACAATTCTGAGAACTTTATTCAGAAGAAGGGAAAACTGGCCATCCATAAACGTGTTGAAGCCCACAGACCTTAATGTTCAAGTGAGGATCCTACACTATATAGTGTCCAGGATCATATTCAACAAAGAAGGTAGCTTCAATTTGATAACAAGGGCAGAGGCACATGTCATGGTAGCTATGGACAGACGAATTTTGGGGTTCCAAAATTCAAATTTCGAGGGCACTGTAGCAAATTGAAAACACTGTTCACATTTAATAGAAAAACTTTCTTTTTGAAAATTCGTATGTCACAACATGGAAACACTTTCTAAGTTTCAAAATTCGCATTTCACTTCATGAACAGACGAACTTCAGTATTTCAACGTTGGAAGCTTTTACCTTCGGTTCCTTCGAAATTCATCTGTTGACCAACTGAAATTCGAATTTCAGTATGTCAGAAGCATTAAATGCGGTTGGTTAAAGGATAGTTTTTCAGAGTAACCGTTGGATAACTTCTCCAATGGATAGATTTTGTCTCTAACGGACATTTGAGACCTAAATCTATAAATATAACATCATTTGAAGCTGTGGGTAATGAATTAAACTTTGTATATACTGAAACTCTGCCAAATCTTCTACTCAAAGACTTTTACCCCCTTACTTCAATACTTGTACTTTAACTGTCATATTCACTTTATTCAAGAGAGTTTTTATCTTTGTAAACAATCTAATCTTCATCTAGAAGGTAGATTTTCTTGTGAGGAGATATCACAAGGGATTGTAAAGCACTTTGTGAAAGTGCAGAAAGTGATTGAGTGAGCTCTAGAAAACAGAGCACTAACATTGTACTGTGGCATTTGCAAGAAACCCGTTGAATTCTTTTGCTGAATAGTGGAAAATCTCAAGTGGTGTCTTAGGGACTGGATGTAGGTCAAGAGGAGAGACCGAACCAGGATAAATATAAGAGTTTTTCTTCTCTCTATCACTACTCTTTCATCTTACTGCTTTATACTCTGTTTTTCTGTCATACCTTGCTTTCTTCATTGTTTTCACTTTGTGCATAAAATTTTTAATCTTCCTAATTCACCCCCCTCTTGGGAAGTCAGCCTAACTAACACCCATCCTTTTAATACTTTTGTAAAAATGTCAAATTTCCTTTTGTTATGTAAAGACCTTGTAAAAGAATTAAGGCTTCTAGCTCGTACTTGGTGATGTAATAGTAATCTATGATGATGTATCAAACTATATGAATTTAAAGCTTTTGATTTCACTTTTGTCCCCTATTTCTAGACATCATTGTAATATCTTCAGAAAACTAAAATATCTAGAAATGTATAGGAATTTTGCAAAAACGGGCAGTCACCGTTTTACGTGAAAAAAGGGTAAAAATGTTATTTTTCTTGGTTGGATGGAAAATTGAAAAAAATATATTTTTACCCTCAAAGAATTATGAAAAGAACATCCGTGTCCCTAAAGTCATAAAAATTATGGGGAATGAGTATTAGAAATGTCTTTGGAAAACTTACACCTAATGACCCGAAAGTTTTAGAAATTATAATTTAACCCAGGTTAGGGGTAATTTTGTACGTATGCAAAATTACTGTCAAAATGAAGCCCTCGACAAGAGAAGTCCAATGGTATATGGCACTGAGTGTTAATGTTCAAGGATAAAGAAATAATTAGTGTCGAATATCCAAAAGTAACAGTAAACCGATAAAGTAAACTGTGGGCCCCCCGGACAGTTAAAAAGAAAATGGGACAGGATATAGGACATACACAGATATCATTTGGGACATGAAAATTAAGAAAATATAAGAATAAAATTGGGATAGTCTTGTAGACCAAAAATGCTAATTTACTATAAAAAGCAGTTTTATTGGTACAGTTAAAAATTACCTGGTTCAGGATATATTTGGACTAGGAAAAATTGATCAATTTTGGACACTTAAAACAATCTCCCTAGGCATGTGATCAGTTGGAATTTATGGCCAAGAACTTCTCAAGGAAGTCATGAATTTTTGGCCAAAAACTTGTAAAGGAAGTTTTTGACTTTTGGACCAAAAAGTGATTAAGGTTAATTGTGCAATTAGTAAGCTACTTAGGCCATATAATCCTCTCTTTCTTACCTATTATGAATGGCACATTCAGTAGCAAAACAAAAAAAGAAAATCGAAGAAAGAAGAGAGAAAAGAGAAGAGGAAAGGAAAGACAAAGAAGAAAGCTTGGAGAATCAACCATCAAGGTAAGTGTGTCATCCCTTCAAGCTAGTTTCTTAAGTTGTAAAATATGGTTTCATAGAGTCTTCTCCTTCTTCTCCTTATGCTAAGATTTTGGCCAACCCTAGAGGAAGCAAGGAATGAATTTTTGTGCAATCAACTTAGGAGAAACACCAAACTAACAACCTAGAACAAGATTGTGGGAGTAGTTGGATGATTTTCAAAACAAATAATTTTCTCTCATTTTCTTGCTAATTTTGGTCTAATATAGCATCACTTTAGAGTTGTAATTTCATGTTTTTGATGCCAAAAATGAGTTCCTCATGGTCCAAAACCTTAGGAATAAGTATTGATTTCAAGTAAAAGCTTAAGATTAAGAAAGTGAAATTTTTAGGGTTTTGAAGTTCTTTATGAAGCAACCCTTAGTTCAAGTTGATTTATTTGATATTTGGTGATGCATTAGGGTTTGAGAAAGCTTAAGGAAGTCCTTAGAAAGGTTGAATCAAAGAGGAAAGACATAAAGTTTCATGAGGTAGCATAGTTACATTTTCTTGCATTATATTATTTTTATATTCTATTGTGAATGATGACTTGCCATATTGTTTTTATGATGCTTGAGACTGGTTTTGGCTGTTTTTATGAAAGGGATAGTGCCCGGGATGTCCATTTTATATGCCATTATAATGCCGAAAGTTTTATAAACAATATGGTGATTTATGCCTTGAAATGATTGTTATGATGTTTTAGAGGTTTTATAACATGCATGATAATATAAATGTTTGAGATGTGACTAGCTACTGGGATTTCCAAAATCTCATCACCCACATAATAATATGATAGGTTCAAGTTATGGAAGAATTCCAAGGGAGGCAAAGAGCAAGGAGAAGGATTTCAATAATTTACCTTTTATTTACTATGCTGTATTGTTTCATTGTTAAATCATGTAAATTTTTATATGAAATTTTGAGGCTGTTCTTTTATGTAATCAAATGCCTCTAAGTCTTTTGAGATGATTAATACAAGTTTGGAACATGATTTGACCATGTGAAAATGTATGGAAAATTATTTTTGTAAGATTAAGTGATATAAATGCTAATTCTGACCTCTGTCTAGTTATACTATTATTGTATGTATGAAATTTCAAAGAATATATAAAAATTATATATCCTCTTAAAGCACACAAATATATCTTTAAAATAGTTTAAGGAACACCCCATTTAGAATTGTGTACGAATTACAGTGAGTTTTTAAATTCAGGGTTCAGAATAGGGCAAGAATGGGAAAATTGAAAACTAAAAAGTAAGTACTGGAAAATTCAAAAGGCAATATAAAATTGTTCAAAGCTTCAAATATTCAGTGTTTTATATGTATAAAAATGTATATGTTTTAAGTTTTACATGCCCTGATTTGGAGGTAAATGGAGCTATATAATGGAAGATATGGAGCTATACAATTTAAGTTAATGTTATGCCCAGTGTAAGTGAAATAAATGTATAAGAAAAATATATCTATAATTAGACATACATAGCTTTTAAATGACATAGAGTATGCATGATTTGGTCATGGATAGAATGAAATATGATTTTTCGGATTTGAGGTCAGAAAACTGAAAGATAGAAAAATGATCAAATGAATAGTAAATGTCCACGAAAATAATGTATAAATTAGCCCAATGAAGTTATTGTTTCATATTTTTCCATGTATATCTGAATTTGAGATAATTTTAGAGACTTGAATCACTTTAGGATGATTTTTCTAGATTTGGTTATGAATTTTCAAAAAAATGGAAATTGCCAAATGAACAGTACCCCGAATTTTGAAAAATTCTGTTTTTATTATATTATGATTTTAGTCTCTAAACCATGATGAAAGACATCTAATATGATCTAATATATGGAAAATGAGCCATAATATAAGTTGTTACATCATTTATAAAGCAACTAAAGTTATTATGAATCGATTGTCAACCTCATGACTCCTTGAATACAATATGTATTGAAAAGGACATGAGGGGGTACTAATAATTGTAGCAAGTGCCAACATGGATCCAAAGGTCACTATGTCACGAAACTTATGCTAACCTAACGCCTATGATAACTTGCTGGTATCTAAATAACAATAAAGTAAATAATTTAATTGTTTTGTTTCTTTAAAGTAGGTCAACATTGCTCCAACTAAAAGGAATTTGTCTAACCCTACTCATCTGACACGAGTCTACTTAATGCGTGCACGAGCAAAATCAATGGTCTTATAAGTTCATCTTTCTAAAACATAGTAAAGGTTGGAAGAAGTAGTAGAATTGAAGAGCCACTTACATGGTCTAAAAACCCAAATGGGTGAGATGATGAAGATGCTCTAAGGCATGAGTACTAATGAGAAAGGATAGGATGTTAATACTAGCGGTACTCAACCACAGGGTATGAACACAAAAGGTACACCCGAGGGGACTAGCAATGGACAAAACATGCCTCCACTTAACCCAACTTTAGGTGCTGGTAGACAAGGGGATCAAGGGTGTGTTTACACCCATGATGTCAATAATTAGGAGAACATCATAACATTCATGACTCCAAATCCACCCTTTAATAATATGTTCTCTCAAGGTGGAGAAACTACCAATAAGGCCAGCCTAAAGGAAGAGGTGTCAGAAATAAGGGACCAGTTGCAGGCTTTGCAAGGAGTAACTGAACATAAGTCCTTTAACCTAAATGAGTTGTGCCTAGCACCTGACATGATTATTCCCAAGGAGTTTAAAGTCCCGGACTTCAATAAGTATGATGGCAATGTAGATCCACATTATCACCTGAAGACATATTGCACAAGGATGTTAGTCTGGTCTAGAGATGAGAAATTTCTCATTTATTTCTTCCATGAAAGCCTCACCGGAGCAACTTTACATTGTTTTATGAAGTTAGACCATTCTAATCTACGGAAGTGAAAAGATCTGATAGATATCTTCATGAAACAATATCAGTTCAATTTGAATTCCACCCCTACTAGGGAGCAATTGAAAGGAATGAAGAAGAAACCTACTAAGTCCTTCAAAGAGTACACACAGCGATGGCGAGCAATGGCTTCAGAAGTCCAACTGCCTTTAATTGAATCTAAGTTATGATATTACTTCATCGATATGCTGGGTGAACCTTATTTTAGAATTATATTGGGAACTCATACTAAATACTTCACTGACCTCATTGAGGTAGGAGAATGAATTGACAGCAACATCATGGATAGAACATTGGAGAATATATGTCCTGAGAATAAGAAAGGGCAGGGTACTAAGAAGAAAGATGGTGATGTGAATCATGTCTCAAATTGCTACCAACAATCGTTCAAACCTCCATATAACTTGAAATACTCTCCATATAACTCATAACACTGATATCCATGTCCTTTTGTGTATGGTGCTCATGTGCAGCATGCTCCATACCAACCCAGAGCCCCTTTTGCTCAGCCTTTTCAATGCCCTAAGCTAGTTCCACAACCACATCCCAATTAGCAAGCTAATGTCTTGCCCCAGAATAAGGATTCCAAAGCCATGCATCCCCCCAGGGATGACCGTCTAATACCTAACTTCAACGTTACTAGATTAGAGCTTTTTAAGGAATTGATGGAGAAGAAGCTCATGGGCCCTTATCCTACAAGACCTTGGCAACCACCTTTTCCTTTATGGTATAATCCGAATGAAACTTATGAGTATCACATGGGAGTAGAAGGATATTCAAATGACTGATGTGATGCATTATGGAAGAATGTGTTAGATCTTCTAGATAATAATTATATCAATGTGTGATGAGACAACAATCCAAATATTATCTCCAATCCTTTTCCAGAGCATGGTATGGGGAAAGAAGTTTATGCAATTGAAGAAGATATTATGTTGATTAAAGACCTGAATGCACTCAAATTTACTATGAGAGAGATATTTAATCACCTCAAGGAGGTGGGATATGTCTTTTATGATGGGGAAAAGCTAAATAGAATCCATAATTATGATTCCTGCTCTTGTGAATATCACCAAGGGAATGCAGATCATGATATTGAGGATTGTGAGGTGTTCAAAGGAGTTATACAAAAGATGATGGTGTTTGGGATTATTAGGGTTGAAAGGGGAATATTGAAGTATAAACCCATATGCACGATGGAGGAACAAAGTGTGCCACCACTTGTCGACAGGTCAAAATGATCATTCCTTATAATCAATGCATAAGTTCTGGCTCCAGGAAGCAGTGAACAATCATTCCCCCTTAAAATAGCAAAACCTCCCCTTTCATTTATCGATACGACAGGAAATAAATAAAGTTTAAAGAAATCCCTTATGGTTGTTAACTCAACTACTCAAGTAGTGGCACATAGGAAAGAATCAATGGCATTTATTCATGTGTCAGTACTATTCCCATATGTTAGTAATCATGCAATACCTTGGAATTATGGCCTAAGAACTGAGTATCTCTTAGCCCAAGGGGAAGCTAGTGAAGAACAAGTTACAGAAGTTAATGACCAGGATCTAATAAATAGGATTACAAGGAGTGGTTGCGTATATCCAAAGGAAAATGATAAGGTAGCAGGTGATGGCCAGGGAGAAGGGGAAAGTTTAGGATCAAAAGTGGTGATTGACAAGAGAATTGATGTTGATGAATTCTTATAGATCATAATGCATAACGAATGATATTGTAGAATAGCTCACAAAGACTCCAGCTCAAATTTTCATTATGTCCCTCATAATGAGCTTCGAAGTCCATTGTAAAGCACTCTAGAAAGTATTAGAAAATGCATACGTGCATCCAGACGTAACTCTAGAAAAAGTAGTTCACATGGTCAATGTTGTAAAGAATGCCGGGCAAATCACTTTTTATGAAGATGAAATTATTCAAACTCCTGCAGGGCGACCTAAAGCTCTTCATATTACGTTCAAGTGTCACGAGCATATAGTAGCAAAGGTCTTGATTGATAATGGATCTTCTCTCAATGTCTTGCCACTAGCGACTTTACAAGAACTTCCGGTGGATATGTCTACTATAGAGCGTAGTGATTTAATTGCTAGAGTCTTTAATGGGGAAAGAAGAGAAGTATTTGGGGAAGTCTATCTTCCACTTGAGATTAGGCCAAACATCTTTTCTGTATAATTCCATGTCATGAATATTGATGCTGCATACACTATGCTCTTGGGACGCTTTTTGATTCATGATGCAGTGGCTATACCATCCATTCTACATTAGAAGATCAAATTTGTCAAGGATGGCCAACTTATTACCATTAAGTGGGAAGAGGAACTCATGATTAGCAAGCCAAGTGCTGTACCTTATATTGAAAATGTAGAGCAGACACGTGGTAGCTTCTATCACAGCTTTAAGATTGTGGAAAATGACAAGCCAAGTAAAGATGTGCAACAAGTAGTGGCTAAGATAATGAAGCATAGTGGGTACAGGGAGGGAAAACGGGTCGTAGCGAAATTACAAGGGGTAAAGGAACTAATCAAACTCTCTAGGAATCTAGGACATCAAGGGTTGTGATATGATCCTTCATTAGAGACTCTTCTGGCTGATCAGATGAGGCTAAGTAAAGTGAAAACCCAAGGAAAATCAAAAGTTCTTCATATTAGAGAGACATTCCCATAAGCTTCTAAGACAATTAACCTGAATGACTTTATTGCTACAACATAAGAAGAGGAAAGTTATGGAAAAGGACGTTGGATTCAGCTTGTACCCTTGGAAAAACAATGAAAAACTGGGAATATGAGATAATCCCTAATGTCATGTCATTAGAGTAATGTTTTAGAGTTTTTATTATGTCTTGTCTTTTGAAACATTGTACTCATGACTTTTGGAACCTTTTATGTTTGAGGATTAAATGCAGTGTTTACATGAATGTAATATTTCATTCTCTTTATCCCTCTATTTCTCTCATGTCTATATATTTTGTTATATCCTTCCTATCATCCTTTTACGCTGATCTCTTATCTAAATAATTTTCAGTGATTCCTATACTCCTTCATACTTCATTGTTCACTTCTGCTTTATTTTGTTACCTTCCAGGGATATAAAATTCTTGGAACTCTCATTTGACACAAAGGCTCTCAAGCCGCAATGGGATAAGACTTGCATTGTTATGGATATGTTTGATTATGAGATTGAAGAAAGTGTTGTGTTTGCCAAATTACCCCAAACGTTTGCAAAGCTCATTGAATCCTCCAAAAATGGCTTCATCCCAGATGAAGAAGTCATAGAGTTGACTAGCATGGGAACTAAGGAAGGCAAAAAAGAGTTAAAGATAGTAGATAATCCTGAGAGGAAAGAGATGATAGATTTATTTTGAGAATACCTAGATGTGTTTCCTTGGTCATGCCAAGATATGCTAGGGCTTGATCCCAACATCGCTTCTCACAAACTTCCCTTGTTCCTTGACATCAAGCCAAAGAAGTAGAAATTAAGGAGAATGAGTCCCAACATGTCTTTTCTAATGAAAGAAGAAGTAAAGAAACAATGGGATGCTATTTTCTTAGATGTTGTTAAGTGCCCGCAGTGGGTGGCAAATATAGTACCGGTACCTAAGAAGGATGGATGCATTAGGATATGTGTGGACTATCGGGACTTGAATAAAAGTAGTCCTAAGGATCATTTCCCTCTACCACACATTAATATGCTAGTTGACAACATGACAAGGAGTTATAGGTACTTATTCATGGATGGGTATTTAGGATATAATCAAATTCCCATGAACCCAGTTGATAAGGAAAAAACCACTTTTATTACTCTATGGGGAACCTTTTGTTACAAGGTGATGCCGTTTGGTCTGAAAAATGCAGGCACAACTTACCAGTGAGCTGTGATGGCATTATTCCATGATATAATGCATAAAGAGCTTAAGGTTTATGTAAATGACATGGTGGCAAAGTTCGCGGAAGAAGAAAGCCATATGAAAGTTCTTTGGAAATTATTTGAAAGACTGCAGAAATACAAGCTTCGATTGAATCCCAATAAGTGTGTGTTTGGGGCTATGTCTAGTAAGTTGGGAGGCTTTATTGTTAGCAATAGAGGAATAGAGGTAGATCCAGACAAAGTCAGAGCAATTCACGATATGCCTCTGTCCCAAACAGAGAAAGATGTGTGAAGCTTCTTGGGCCATTTAAATTATATAGCTTGTTTTATTGCAAATCTGACTGTTACTTGTGAGCCAATATTTAAACTACTAAGAAGAGGAAATCTTGGGAAGTGGGATGAAGATTGCCAATGAGCATTTGAGGAGATAAAGGAATACTTGTTGAACCCTCCCATTTTGACACCTCCTACACTGGGTTGTCCACTAATCCTCTATCTAACCATCTTGCCATTTTCTATGGGCGCAATGTTAAGATAGTAAGATAAATTTGGCAAAAAGGAGCATGCCATTTATTATCTGAGCAAGAAATTCAATGGTTGTGAATTACACTATCCAGTCATTGAAAAGACATGTTATGGATTAGTATGGGTTACACGACGATTAAGACAATACATGTTATATCATGTTACCTTATTGATCTCTCAATTAGTTCCTATCAAATATATCTTTGAAAGCCATTACGTGTCAGGGAGGGTGTCGAAGTGGCAAGTAATACTCTTCAAATATGATATAAAGTATATGACTTGCAATTCAATTAAAGGGAGTATTATTATTGACCATTTAGCTAGAAATCCATTGAATAAGAGTCCACTAGACTTCTAATTTCTAGACGAAGATGTCTTGACAGTAAAGGATGAGTTAGAGGATGCTAAGTGGACAATGTACTTTGATGGAGCAACCAATGCTCATGGATGTAGGGTAGGAGCAGTAATAGTATCCCCAAAAGGGAGACAATTCCCCATCGTCATTAAACTCAATTTCAAATGTACAAATAATGTAGCAAAATATAAAGCTTGTGTTAGTGGTTTACAAGCTGCTTTAGCCTTATGTGTCAGTGATCTAGAAGTCTTTGGGGATTCAGCACTCATAATTTATCAAGTAATGGGGGCATGGCAAACAAAGGACCTAAAATTAGTCCCTTACCAGAATTACTTGGTTGAATTGATCAAGAAGTTTGAAAAGATCAAGTTTACTCATATGACTCATGATAAAAATCAGTTTGCTAATGCTTTAGCGACACTCTCTATCATGATTAAGCTAGATTGTGGGATTCACGTTCAGCCACTTCGTGTTGAGGTTAGAAATACTCTGGCTCATTGCTTGAGTATAGAAGAGAAATTTGACAGGTAACCTTAGTTTCATGATACTAAGTCCTACATCAAACATAGAGAATATCTAGTTGGGGCAGTAGATAATGACAAGAAGACTCTTTGGCGCCTCACAATGAACTTCTTCCTTAATTGAGAAGTTTTGTATAAGCCGGCCCACGACGAAACATTGCTTAGATGTATAGATTTACCTGAGGTGAAGAAAGTAATGGCTAAAATTCATGACGAAATATGTAGAACTCATGTTAATGGCCATGCTATGACTAGACAAATACAAAGTTGTGGATATTTTTAGTTGACAATGGATAAAGATTGCATCGAATATGTGAAAAAATGTCACAAATGTCAAATCGACGCTGCTCGAATCAATGCTCCACCATACCCCTTACATAACCTTGTATCCCCATGGCCCTTCTCCATGTGGGGAATCGATGTAATTGGTCCCATTAATCTTAAAGCCATAAATGGTCATTGCTTCATACTTGTAACTATTGACTATTTCACTAAGTGGGTTGAAGCAATCTCTTTGGCTAGTGTTGTAACATCTCTATTTAGGACCGTTTCCCATGTATTAGGCCTCATTAGAGACTAATTATACTTAATTAGAAGCTTGAATCACATAAATGCTATAATAAAATTTTCTAAATTTTGGGTATTATTCATTTAATCAAATTTCTTTTTCCTGATTGAATTTCAGAAAAATTATAACTAATTCAATAAAAATCATATGAAAGTGATTCAAGTATCTATGCATAGTTTAAAAAATTATTGACACGGGAAAAATATCAATCAGAGCAATTACTTGGCCAATTTCCACAGTAAATTTCGTGAATGTCTACTGTTCATATGGCCAATTTCAAAAATTCTAGTTTTCTGGGTTAAATTTGAAAATTTACTATAAATCGTACACTCATCCAAATTAAGTGATCTTTAGACCATATGAAATCTATTTCTATCTAGTTTTTAAGAATATATAATATTTATAATTTATACATCAATAAGCCCATACTATAGCACATTTATTTGGTAGTAGTCAGAATAACCATTTGTATCCTTATACTTACAATGCAAAAATTGTAAGATATTCACATGACCATATTTCATCTTCATATCATGTCATGCATTAGCTAGGACTTAAAGGAACATAAAACTTGGAGAAACATATTTATCATCACATTTACAAATTTATACAAAAACTCGAAATTCATGGTCAATGCTAGCTTTATCAATTTAAATACCAAATTCTTTCTTCTTTCCCTTCCCTTCTCTTGCCATTGTTGCTATCTAATCATGGTTAATATATGGGAGGGTGAGATTCAAAGAATCTCAACAGATAAATCCCATACATGCCATCATATCATCATATTTTTCATAAAAACATCACATAAACCTTAATTCATCACATAGGCACATTTGAACATATATATTTTATAAAAATTTTGGCAGAGTTTCATTTTGTAAAATGGACATCCCGAGACAACTCAGCTAACAACATAGAAATATCACAAATCAACATTTCATATATATGCCAAGATGTCAAATATCAAAGAAATAATAATGACAATGTGATGTTAGTAAAGAGAATTATCTACCTTATTGTACTTCCTTACTTCCCACACTTTGTCCAACACTTCTGGAACCTTCTAATACTTCTCCAAGATTTCTTAGGCTTCCTCAAACCTAAACATATTATCAAACAATTACTCAAACTAATGGTTCCATGACTTTCTTCAAAAAGTGTTCATGAAACCCTAATTCTTAAAAAATTCACCAAAAATTCATTCCTAGCTCAAAAATGATGAATTATACCTCTATTCCATGTACTTTTTCATGAGGAATCCAAATATGGCCTCAGAATTACCAAATTAAATCTCTAGATATATTTACTATTCATTCCGAATTAAGCTTCAATAACCTAAAAATTTCACTTTCTTAATCTTAAGATTTTTTATGAAATCATCACTTGTTCCTAAGGTTTTGGACCATGGGGAAACCATTTTTGAGGTCCAATTTATTAAATTCAAACCCTAAGTGTGAACAGTAGTTCATTGAAAATCAGGGGAATTCAAGAAAAATTGCTATACTTTGTTATCCAACAAACTACTTGCATATTCAAACTTTAAATGAACATTCTATCATTTCCCCTATGATTTTTGGTTGGGAAACTCCATTTCCTTGCTTAATCATGCCATGGCTGAAACCCTAAGGGAGTAGGGAAGGAAAACCAAACCATAAACCATGCTCTAAAGACCATGAACTACAAGCTTGAAGTAGTACAATATAACTTATCAACTTGAGCTCTTGAATTTTGCCTTGAACTTCCTCTTCTCCTTCCTCTCTTTCTCTCTTCCTTTCTTTGCCTTTTTTCCTATGTTTTTGGCTGCTTCTTGCTCATGAAAATGCAGAGGAAAGAGGGTAATTAGATGACTTAATTAGGTGGTTAATGATGTGGCTAATCATGGTTAATTAGCTTAACCAACTAAAGTTACTTTTTGACCAAAAAAGTAACTACTTCTTGAGGAAGTTTTCCAAAAAAAATTTGCTGCCCATGCTGCCCAAATTTCATGTCCAATGAGAGAGCTTTGAGTGTCCAATCTGCTCAATTTTTCCTGGTCCAGATATATCTTGAACTGGATAACTTTTAACAGTACCAATAAAACTGCTTTTTACAGTAATTTAGTATTTTTGGGCTACAGGACTATTCTAATTTTATTTTTATATTTTCATAATTATCATGTGCCAAATGATATCTATGTATGGGCTATACCCTGTCCTAGTTACCTTGTAACCATTGGTAGGACCCACAGTTTACTTTATTGGTTTATTGTTACTTTTGGACACTCGGTATTGATTATTTCTTTATTCTTGAACATTAACCCCTAGTGCCATATACCATTGGACTTCTCTTGTCGAGGGCTTCATTTTGACAGTAATTTTACATATTTACAAAATTATCCCTGACCCAGGATTAAATTATAATTTCTGAAACTTTCAGGTCATTAGTTGTAATTTTCCCTAAAGAATTTTTAGCTTTTTCTCCACATGGATTTTATATATTTTGTGACGTTGATGTCATTTTTTAATTTTTAGGACAAACATGCAATTTTTCATTTTTCCATCCAATCGGGAAAAATGACCTCTTTGCCCTTTTTCACGTAAAATGGTGTCTATCCATTTTTATGAATTTCTTGTACATTTCATATTATCATTTATTTCTTCCTCTTTCATTACTTTATATCCAGTAAAATTTTGAAATATTACAAGTGTCACCCAGAAGGCCTTTGTTCATTTCTTGCAATCAAACAACATTTGTTGAAATGGTTTGCTAGAAAAGATCATCATAGATAACGCTTATAATTTGAATAGTACTGAAGTAAGGAAGCTTTGTAAGCAATTCAAGATCAAGCATCATAACTCTACACCACACTGACCACAAATGAATGGGGCAGTGAAGGCTGCTAACAAATGTAGTTACCACAACTAGACCACTTGAATTGCTGCATATGGACTTAATTGGACCATCTAGGGTGAAAAGTCTTGGTGGTAATCTGTATGTGCTTGTAATTGTAGATGATTACTCTAGATTCACTTGGACATTATTTCTCTCCTCTAAAAGTGATACCTTTGATGCATTTGTAACCTTAGCTAAGAAAGTGCAAAATGAGAAAGGTATTTCTATTGTGTCTATCAGGTCAGATCATGGAGGAGAGTTTGAAAATGCATACTTCCTGGAGTACTGCAATGAGCATGGGATTGACCACAACTTCGCAACTCCAAGGACCCCTCAACAGAATGGGGTAGTAGAAAGGTAGAACAGAACTATTGGAGAGATGGCCAGAGCTATATTGAATGAGAAGGAACTCTCTCAAGTGCTTTGGGCTGATGCAGTGAATACAGCAAGCTACATCATAAACAGAGCCTACATCAAACCAATCCCTGGGAAGACTCCATACGAGCTGTACAAGGGAAGAAAGCCAAATCTGTCCCATTTCCATGTGTTCGGATGCAAATGCTTCGTTCACAACAATGGGAAAGAAAATCTTGGTAAGTTTGATGCCAAATTCGATGAAGGTATATTTCTGGGCTATTCTAGTAGGAGTAAGGCATATAGAGTTTACAATAAAAGATCAAATGTGGTAGAAGAATCTGTGCATGTGGTTTTCATTGAAAATGAACTGTTTCAAAACACGTTACCAATGAGGATGATCTTGCTTTCAACTTTGAAAAACTGGGCATTTCTAATAAAAGTAAAATTGAACCTCCAAAGATATCTGAATCTGTTAACATAGAGGAAGATATCCAGGAGCAAGAGTTTGATGAAGAAAATAATGAAGAAACATCTCAAGAACTTCCTAGAGCTTGGAGATATCAAAGGAATCATCCTGTTGATCAAGTAATAGGGAATGTTCAAGAGAGAGTCAAAACCAGAAAACAGATAAGGGATCAAATGCTCAACTGTGCTTTCATTTCTCAAATTGAACCCAAATGTGCTGAAGAAGCCCTAACTGATGAATACTGGATTTTGGCTATGCAAGATGAATTAAATCAATTTGAAAGAAATCAAGTTTGGGATTTAGTGCCTAGACCCAAAAATCATCCTGTTATTGGTACCAAATGGGTTTTTAGAAATAAACTTGATGAATCTGGAACAATAATCAGAAATAAAGCTAGATTGGTTGCTAAAGGGTATAATCAGGAAGAAGGTATTGATTTTGAAGAAACCTTTGCACCAGTAGCTAGATTAGAAGCTATAAGAATACTGCTAGCATATGCATGCATGAAAAATATTTTACTGTATCAAATGGATGTAAAGAGTGCCTTTCTAAATGGATATATCATGGAAGAAGTTTATGTAGACCAACCTCCAGGTTTTGAGGATTCTACAAAATCAAACCATGTTTATAAACTGAAGAAAACTCTTTATGGTTTAAAACAAGCCCCTAGAGCATGGTATGAGAGACTGAGCAATTTTCTAACTGAAAAGGGGTTCAATAGAGGCAAAGTTGACACAACTTTATTCACTAAGAAAGAAAATAAAGATTTACTAATTGTTCAAATCTATGTTGATGATATTATTTTCGGTGCTACTAATGAAGCTCTTTGCAAGAAATTTTCTAAGTTAATGCAGGGAGAATTCGAGATGTCTATGATGGGTGAACTCAACTTCTTCCTTGGACTACAAATCAGACAGCGAGATGATGGTATCTTTCTCAGTCAATCCAAGTATCTAAAGGAGCTGCTAAAGAAGTTTGGAATAGAGAATTCCAAGCCAATAGGAACACCAATGGCTACTGCAACCAAACTGGACATGGATGAGAATGGGAAGATGTTTGATATTACTCAGTATAGAAGAATGATTGGATCCCTGTTGTACTTGACTGCCAGTAGACTTGACATTATGTTTAGTGTCTGTATGTGTGCCAAGTTCCAATCATGCCCCAAAGAAACCCATGCAACAGCTGTGAAAAGAATATTCAGATATCTTATTGGAACATCACAGATGGGTCTCTGGTATCCAAAGGGCAATGGAGAAGATCTCAAAGGATACACTGATGCTGATTTTGCAGGATCCAAAACTGACAGAAAAAGCACAAGTGGAACTTGTCAGTTTCTTGGAGGATCCCTAGTTTCATGGTTCAGCAAAAAGCAAAATAGTGTGGCCCTATCCACTGCAAAAGCTGAGTATGTTGCAGCTGGAAGCTGTTATGCCCAAGTCATCTGGATGAAGCAGCAGCTTGAAGATCCTGAGGTTAAAATGAAAGAGATACCAATCATATGTGACAACTAAAGTGCCATAAATATCACCAAGAATCCTGTCATGCATTCAAGGACGAAACATATTGAAGTTAGGCACCACTTCATAAGGGATCACGTTCTGAAAGGAGAAGTTAAGCTGGAGTACATCCCGACAGAGGATCAAGTTGCTGATATACTCACAAAGCCTCTATCAGAAGACAGGCATTGCAAAATAAGGAGAGAATTGGGTATGGTAAATCCCAGTGAACTGTAAGTTATTCTCGTGCAATCTTGTTTTCAAAGGTTAAGTCTAACTTTGGCATCGGAGTATGTTTAATTTAAGTTGCAGGTGCTACTCACAAGATTCAATGGCAATAAACTTGAAGATTGGAGCACACCAGAATGGAACAACCAGAAAGTGAAGAAAATGACAAAAATTCTAAGTTCTGGATCCATTTTGTAAGTTTTTAAAGATGAAATTCGTATTTTAAATGTGTGTTAGGCGTATTTTGTTTCATAAACTTTGTTTTTGAACTGGTCAACGTGGTCAACATTCGAATTTTAGTTGACCAACAGACAAACTTCGACTTGTTATGCCGTGTAACAGTTCTCGGTGATGCCTCGAAATTCGTCTGTTGAATCTTGGAAGTTCAAATTTTCAAAAACAAAAATTTCAAAGTTATGATTGTCCATCACTGTTATACTAATTATCACTTTTTAACATACGAATGTTGGACAACCTTTACAAAAGTTGAAAAATTTGAATTTTCAGTTCTAAACTTGTCTGTTGAATCATGTTCTTCATGTTGAATGCTTGAAAGATGAAGTTCTGCATGCTTAATTCGTCTATTGGTTGATGTTTTGTTTGTTGCCTGCTGTTTTCTCTTGTACATTCGAACTTTATTGGAACAAAATTCGTCTGTTGTGCTTGCCTTGCCTGAACCAAGCCACTGTCAGACGAACTTTCAGAAGAAAATTGTCTGTCAGCAAGCTTTGTCTAACATTTTAACTTGTAATTGCCCGAAGATCGAATTTTGACCCCTCAAAATTCATCTATCAGACGGTTACTTACATTAAATCCGACGATTTTCCAAAGAACAGACGCAACCCTATTTTTATCTCCTCTGAGTCTGTTCTAATTCTCTCATCAATTCCCTTCAATTTTGACCAAAAACTACCACTTCCCACCGATTAAACTTCCTTTCACATCATTTAAAACCCACTCTAAGCTACATTCTGCAACATTCATCCGAAAAATGGCGAGAGTTAAAAATCCTGAAGCTGGGAAAGTTGGAGCTCGACCAAAGAAAGCGGTGAAATCTCAATATGCCACCAAGGAAGGAGAAAAATCAAAGAGAAAGGCCGAATCCAGTAAGGAAACACCTTCCAAACGCCAAAAGACTACATCCAAAGCAGATTCTCAGAAAGCTGGACCCTCCTCACCGAAAACTGCATAACCTTCTGTCCTTGTTCCTGCTGATGCTGCTGTTGCTTCCACTTCATCCTTCCGTACTCAATCTGGAGAGTACGAGCTTACCACAATGCCATTATGGAGCACTCCATAGATTCAAGAAGAATACTCCACCAAGTTTGCCAACAAAAAGGTAATCAAGCCACATTGTGTAAACTTGGAAGATTTCTTGGTCTCAAATAATTTTGATGCTGGTTTATGGATGATGAGATACAAGAATCTGTTGGAAGTATTGGAGAAGTATGATGATGAAGTGGTGAAGTCATGGTACGCCTCCTTAAAATATAATAGCAAGAAGAAGAAGTGGGCAGTCAATCTAAGGTCTAGGACCATTTGGCTTACTGATGAGACATTCAATGAGGTGCTGGAGATCCCTGGGCAAGATGGACTCAGGATTGATATCACTTCCTCTGGGTACATGGATGAGGCAGAAACTACCGATGAAGAAGGTGGCCCCGTTCTGAACTACAAGGAGAGTACTATTCTGAGGACATTGTTCAGAAGAAGGGAAAATTGGCCATCCATAAACCTGTTGAAGCCCACAGATCTCAGTGTTCAAGTGAGGATCCTGCACTACATAGTGTCCAGGTTTATATTCAACAAAGGAGGCAGCTTCAATTTAATAACAAGGGCAGAGGCACATGTCATGGCTGCAATCATGCGTGGGAAACTAATTAATATGGGACACATCATTCTTCAACGCATGATCAAGGCTAGAGATCAGAGGAAGGACTCAACACTCCCTTATGCTGCTATCATCTCCAGAATTCTACAGTATGCCAGAATTCAGCATATTGAGAAAGGGAAGGGCAAGCCCACTGAAATCTTCAAAGAAGAGGAACTGCAGAGGATGGGCATTGAAAGAGATTAAGGAAGATGGGTTGGAAAGGGAGCAGGGAGATCTGAAGATTTGTTCTTTGTTGCTGATGCCTCCTTACAACAAGAAGGCACCTCTGAGGCTCCTGGCAGATCTATACCTCAGCCTTCTCAGCCAATTCCATCTCCCTCCAGGCATTCTCATATTCCATCCACTCCCTCCTCTGTGCGAAGCCAACCAAGATCACTGAGTTGTATGACAGTTTGTCTACACTCATTCTCAGTATTCGGGATGAGCAAAATGCCAAATTTGCTCATCTACAAGATCAGATCCATCAGTTGGCTGTGAACATGAAGGTGGTGGCTGATGCTTATGAAGATATCAGAAGTGCAATCCCTGCCACTTCAGCTCCTCCTCAACCAGGGTCTTTTGTGCCTATCCAATCTCCAACTCCTGAGCCTCCAAGCCTATTCGAGATTGCCTCCCCTAACCATGATGATGATATAGATGGTGCTGGTGCAATGAGGACACCAAGTCCTGGTCCACCCTTGGACTATGGATTGGAAGAAGAAGAACTTCAAGAAATAAGCCCTCCTGAGCCTATGCAAGAAGATGCTTAAGAATCAATTCTGTCCATTCAAGAATCAGAGCAAGTTGAAAGACTGGTTGCAGCCATTTCAACCTTTTCTATGCAGGAAGGTACAAGCAATGAAGAAAGGAGCATTGTACCTGTTGTTGATTATATTGCCATTGATCATAATGCTCTGCTGCAAGCTCAGAGGAGAAGGCTGGAAGAATTGTTTCCTCTTGCTGAACCAGCTTCTCCTTCTCTTGCTGCGTATGGGCTTTCAGAGGAACAGAGAGCTCATCTAGCTCTTTCCAGAAAGGAAATGCAGGAGCTACTTGAGGTTTTTGCTGATAAAGAACCTAGCTCTAAGCCTGCTGAGCCTCCTGCACCAGTTCAGCCAGAGATTCCTTTTGTTCCTACCTCTTCGAGTTGTTCCTATCTCTCAGATTCCTCCTCCGATGGATTTTGTTGGCCTTCCTGATGATGCCAAAAAGGGGGAGAAGATAAAGCAAACTGGGACTAAGCAAGCTGGAAAATCTGCTAAGTCATCTGGGAAAGGGAAGACATACAGCAAGAAGACGAAGCCAAAGAAGTAGTGATTGGTTGATTAGATCATAGGTTGAATCTTCCTGTTGTGTTTTAATTATTTGGCTGTAGCTGGTTATTTACGTTTTGCAAACTGTTCTTTGATTGGTGTACGTATTGCAACAATTGATTAAAATGAATGCATTTCTTGGTTGCAATGTTGAGAGCTTATTACCCTTTGAATATCTTCACTTAATCTACTGTGTATGATGTCTTTTGAAAAATAATGCATATGTTGAGGGGGAGCTTGTTAAAGCAAACCCAAGTACTAATCCAGTTTGTGAGTTGTTTTGTCATCATCAAAAAGGGGGAGAATGTTGAATCAAGAGTTTTGATGATTCCAAACTAACATCCAAGAGCTTGGATTGAAGATATCAAAGGAGATCAAAGTGTTTCAAGTGAGGAATTTCTGAGTAATAGCTACTAGATCTTCTGTAGGATCTTTTGTTATGTTTAAATGAGGGTTAAAGATTTTGATTTGAGGAAAAGATGTTTTTAAACCTTGATTTTATGTTAAATCTTAACTTATTTGAAAAATACCCACAAAATAGACGAAGTTTGAAAGTTTAAACTGAACTGGCATGTTGGAAATTCGAACTTTACCTTGGAAATTTGAATTTCGAGCTAAAACTGAATAAGTCTAAAGAGATGTCTCTCTGTCAGATGAATTTTGATTCTCCAAAATTCAAATTTTCATTCAAGTCTGAAAGAAGCCTTCTTTGAAACAGACGAACTTTAAGTCTTCAAAATTTGAATTTCAGACAAAATGCAATTTGTGAAAACCAAAGAAATTTGTCTGAAACAATGTTAAAGTTCATCTGAAAGCAAGATTATATTGAGTTTCAAAATTGCTCTCTGACAGACGAACTTTAAACATTAAAATTTGAATTTCAAAAGCTATGTTTTTGAGACTGTTGAAATGAAACACTGACATATGAATGACAAAGTCCTGTAACATTCAAATATTGAATCTAGTCTGAAAAGAGTCACTCTAACAGACGAACTTCACTCTTTCAATATTCGAATTTCAAGGAAAGTTATCTACTGTGCCTCTTTGAACATTCTACAGACAGACGAATTTTGGACTTCCAAAATTCGAATTTCGAAGGCACTGTAGAAAATTGAAAACAATGTTTACACTTAACCGAAAAACTTTCTTCTTGAAAATTCGTATGTCACATTGTGAAAATATTTTGTAAGTTTCAAAATTCGAATTTCAGTTCATGAACAGACAAACTTCGTGCTGTAACATTGAAAGCTTTAACCTTCGTTTCCTTCAAAATTCGTCTGTTGACCAACCAAAATTCAAATTTCAGTATGTCAGAAACATTAAATGCGGTTGGTAAACGGATAGTTTTTCAGAGTAACCATTGGATAACTTCCCCAACGGATAGATTTAGTCTCTAACGTATAGTTAGGACCAAAAATCTATAAATACAACATCATTTGAAGTTGTGGAAAGTCAATAAAACTCGTATATACCGAATTTCTGCCAAATCTTCCTCTCAAAAGCTTTTATCCTCTCAACTTCAATATCTGTACCTTAACTTTCATATTTACTCTATTCAAGAGAGTTATATCTTTGTATATATTGTAATCTTCATATGGAAGATAGATTTACTTGTGAGGGGAAATCACAAGGGGATTGGGAAGCACATTGTAGAAGTGCTTAGAGAGATTGAGAAAGCTCTAGAAACAGAGCATACTCTTTGTATTGTGGCATTAGCAAGAAGCCCGTTGAATTCTTGCTGTATAGTGGAAAAATCTCAAGAGTTGTCTTGGGGACTGGACGTAGGTCAAGTGGGTAGACCGAACCAGGATAATTACTGAGTCTTCTTCTCCTTATCTTTATTTTTTAGCTTGCTCTGTTTTATACATTATTTTCATTACACTGTGCTATCTTTACCTACTTCACTTTGTGCAGAAAAATTTCAATCTTCCCAATTCACCCCCTCTTGGGAAGTCAGCCTTGCTAACACTTTATGAATAACATCACATAATACCTATAATTATTATCATTTGGCTGTCTCGGGCACTAAAGGGAAAAATTATATTAATTACCATAAGGGAATGCTAATCTCAACAATATATTTGATTGGATGTAAATTTATACATACCCATATTCTTTTCCATTTATATGATGAGCAAGCTAGGGGTTTTTCCAATTTTCCCTTATGGTGATCTCTACACCCCCGTGCTGCCTGAAATATTGATACAGCACTATTAACCATAAGAAATAGAAAAAGCTTAATATAATGGAAAAAAGGCTTAATATAAGAAATACTAAATTTGAATAACTACATAAAAGCATAAAAAATTAAATATATTGAAAATGAATAATTATTGTTACTTATTAATTATGACCATCATTTGTTCGCGAAGTTTGGGCTCATGATTCAAGGATCCAAGAAGTATATAGTCAGCTCCAATGGCTTGGTAGCAATTAGCATCCAATGTGAACTATCAAAAAAATAACTAGCATCATTAGTAAATTATAAGTTTACTTACACATCAAATAAGTGAAAATTAGAAAGGTTACTTACACATTATGATAAGGAACCAAGCACAAGGCATCTTTATTAGCTCTTGCACTGAATACATACAGAATTGGTTGCTGCTGTTCCATTATCTTGGTGTCAGGTAATTTTACTGTAGGAGCCACAACCTCCTGGGAATGGATAAATATAAATTTTCCCTTCAAATCCTGAGGCACCAATAATGTATCATATAAGTATGTTGAACAGAAAAAAAATAATAAAAAACATAGGTTAATGTAAAGGCCTAAAGTAAAAAAAAAAAAAAAGAGGAATAAAAGAAACAGATTAATATCAAGTACCTTATGTATAAGTTAACATTCATGACCTTGATCCACTTGCGATGGATGATCTAACCAACAATTTCAGCATTGATACTTTCATATACCACCTTATTGTAAATGTTTTTGTCAATTTTGACAAGTTTGTCCACTTCGCTGTGAAGTAACTGTGGTAAAAACTTGACAATCATCCTTCGAAAAGTGTCTAGAACTATATGCTTTGGTGGTTGTTTTGGTGCTTGAGCTATTGATTCCTTTGATTGTCCTTACCCTTGGACATCACTCTTCCCTTTCAACTAACCAACAAAGTGGGAAACTATGGGTTAAACCACATTAATATTGCATAACAGAATATGGTGGTACATTATCAACTGAAATACCTTCACTAATGGATCAACAGCAATGAGGTGTGTGGGCCATGCGATGAAGCTACCCAATGCCATTCCTACTGTTTCCATGTCACTTGCAGAAATAGGCAACCAAGCACCCTCCTCTCTAACTACCTTAATCGACACCTTCAGATGGTTTGCAGGTACAGGTACATTATGAAGCATCTCTCCAGGGTTGTTATACACATACCCTTCTGCAACCATGAGCCAAGTAGTACTATAATGGGTAATATGTTTGACCCTATACCCATCAATGCATTACTAATCACCCATTTATGATGAGGTAGAAAAAAATAAGTCTGAACTTAATTATTAATGAAAGCAATTACCTGAGGGAGTTGCTTACTCAGGGACCCCCAGTACCTTGCCTAGTGTATCTTGCCTTGAGCTTTCCTCCTTAGTGCCATGAGTCAAGGACTTTGAGAGTTGGTCTTGTGGAAAGAAGAAAAACAAATTATAAATATTGATTGCAAATACATAACAAACACTTGAAAAAACCTAAATAAAATAGATAAAAAAGTAATACTAACAATTGAGTCGGCAACTTTTCGAACATTTTCATTGTCAATTATCCCATCCTTGTTCTTGTGAGATTCTATCCATAGCTCATGGCATTGTATTTCCCTCCCTCGTGACCCCTCCTTTGATTGCTATGTATGAACACAAATAAGCATGTATAAGCATTTGAATGGAAATGTAAGTCCTAGAACTAAACGTAGTACCTTTCACATACTAGATTATCCTCTATACCATGGTATTCTTGACGACCTACTCTATAGGGGTATTGCTACTTCTTGGCTCTATCACTGTTGGCTTGGCTTAATTTCTGCAAAATAGTACTCCAAATTAGCTCTAGGCTAACAAAAACTAACTAACCTATCATGTCCATGGTACCAACCATATGCAAGCCAACCATGTAACACAACTACCCATGCATACACCAAACCCAAATTCTATTCAATAGCCAAACGTAGTGTATGAAAATTAAGTGGTTTACCTAAAAAGTTTCCTCACGGCGCCTTGTAACAAAAGCATCCCAGTATTCCTGTGTAACGTATATCTCAAACAACCAAGGTGGATGCTTAAGGAAGTTGCCTGGTTCATCTCTCATGGAGAATCTAGTGAGAACGCTTCGGAAGTTTCGCAATGCCACTCTAGCCTTTATATATATGTGTGATGCATGTGACTATCATTTATGTCAAAAGCAGACTGCAAAGTACATGACCCAAAAGAATTATTGTCTATAAATATACATTAACATAATAATTAAATGACATACCATGTTTTTACCTCTATATCTTCGAAAATACTCTTCTTCACTTGTTTAGGGACTTTCCTCCAATCCTTGTAAGGATGAGAGATTGGAACCTTCAACTTCATAGTAACCCCGATGTAGCTGCTCAATTTTTTTCCACCTTTTGGTATTAGATTGCCTTTACGATTCCATTCTACATGAATCTTTTGGCAAGTATCTCGGGCTTGTATCACCTCTTTTAGCATGGTCAAGCCTCACCGATGCTTTTCAATATATTGCTCTAACCCTTTTTTACCATGATCATCATCATCATCATTATGATCAAAAGAGGACGCCATTTACCTGCAAAGAAATTCCAACAAACATGCAAGGTATCAAAGATGGATAAAGAACCATTTAACATGAAAAATTATACATATATGTTGAAGGAAATAAAATTCATACTAAGGAAAGTAATAAATTATATTTAAAAATGATGACCTTTTCCTCTTTCCTATCAGATGTTGACTCATTCGTCCCTTATTTCGAATCCAAATACCCTCTTGATGGTCCTCTCTCATATAAAGGACATTATCTCCACCAGTATCAGTATCAAGTGATATCCCGTTGAAAGGATCATCCTCAGTATCCGCATCTTGATAGTCTTGAGCATTATCCTCAATTATTTTGTTCGTTAACATAATAATAGACCACTTCTTATTCGCAGGATCAGAGACAAAAACACTTGTTAAGCTTGTAATGCTAAAATAAAAGGCTCATTTGTATACCCCACCCTATTAGGATCCACTTGAATGAATCCTGAATCATCAATTTGAAAGCCGTTGTTGTTATCAACACACTTACAACAAAAGACAGGTACAAAGAATGAGATCTAATCTAACTCCCATATGCGCTCAATTACCCCAAAGTATGACGTGTTTGTAAAAATAGGGTTTTTATCTTTGGCACTTGAGATATGCATTGATTGAGTTACAAGAGTTACCCCATTATTTTGCATTATGCTTTGATCATCTTTGCTCTTTTTTATAAAATGTATACTCATTAATGAGATAACCAATGTAAGAGAGTACATACATACTTGGATGCATAGCTAACTTTTTCAACATGTCTGACACTAAACAAGGATTCCTCTCTAACTCCATAGTAATGTGATTTTGCAATCAATCTATAAAAAGCCGATTCTGTTCTTTTGATATCCAACCTTCATTCTTATTAGGGTTCAAGCTTCTAATTCTCCCCGTGTGCATTTCCACATATTCATCGACCTTATTTGAGTTATACAAGACATACAGGTGACCTTGCTCCCACCTTGTCATGGAGATACTAACTATTTCACTTCCCCGAATCCCTTCCTCACTTGTTCTGCCCAAGTAACAAGACTTCGAAAGCCCAATGATATCAACATTTGATAAGTATTTGGTACAGAATTCAACAGCTTCTTCAGCTATTTACCTTTCAATAATACAACCCTCTGATCTACCTCGATTTTTCACATACCTTTTCAATATCTTCATGTAATGCTCAATCAGGTACATCCATCTCATATAAGCTGGGCCACACATTTGTGTTTCCCTAACAAGGTGAACCGTTAGGTAAACCATCATGTTAAAGAATAAAGGTGGGAAATACATCTCAAGCTCACACAAAGTGACAACAATTTGTTTTTGCATAGTAGGCAACTTTCTAGGGTCAATGACTTTACTGCAAATATACTTGAAAAAGAAGCATAGTTTCATTATTGTCCCCTGCACCTTTTTCGGCAAAATGGATTGTATACCCACTGGCATCATGTGCTCCATCAGAACATGGCAGTCATGAGACTTTACACCCCTTAACTTCAAGTGTTTTATAGATACAAGATTCTTGATATTTGAGCAGTATCCCTCTGGAACTTTAACCTGATTAAGGAATTCACAAAAAGTGATTTTTCTTTTTTCTACATAAAGTATAAGCTGCCGAAGGTAGATAAGTCTGTTGTTTCTGCTTCACCAGTGTCAATTCTCCTCTAATTCCCATAGCAACCAAATCTAACCTCGCCTTCTTGCCATCTTTGGTCTTTCAGTTTACATTGAGTAACGTACCAACGATGCTATCACATGCATTTTTCTATATGAATAACATCAAGGAAGTGTCTCACATACAAAGACTTCTAATATGACAATTCAAAGAAAATTGATCTTTTCTTCCACCCGCTTGTCCCAAGGTGTCTTGAAAAAGGTTTCACGAAGTTGTTATTCAAATCATGTACCTTGCAAAATAGGTCCTCACCGCTACACGCCACTCGCTCTCCTCTTTCTTTTGTATTCCTATCAAAGGCTTTTCTCCACCCCCTGAAGTGATGTCCCTGAGGCAAAAATCTACGATGCCCAAGGAAGACATACCATGTTTCAACCGAATCGAGTGTGTCCCCTCTTCACATATAGGGCACCTAAACTCTCCTTTGATACTGTATCCAGACAAATTACCATACACTAGAAAATCATTGATTGTACCAAACAACATAGCTTTCAAATTAAATGGTTCCTCCTTATATCCATCATACACTTCCACACCCTTATCCCAAAATAGCTTCAAATCTTCAATAGGTGGAGTCAAGTATACATTTATATCATTTGCAGGCTATTTGGGTCTAGAAATCAACATAAACAACATCATAAATTTCCGCTTCATACATAGCCACCGTGGCAAGTTATAAATCACCAAAATCATGGGCCATGTATTGTGGATACTATTCTGCATACCATACATGTAACGTCCGGCCGCTATTTAGGATTGACGACTGTCCCCACAAACCAACACAAACCCTTTCGATGTGCTTTGTCCTTACTCACACACCTCCTTCCCAGGAGGTCACCAATTCCAGAATTGCTCCAAGTCAAGCACGCTTAACTGAGGAGTTCTTAAGGGATAGGCTACCAAAAAGGTAAGTGCATCTTGTTGGTATAGGTAGTACCTATCAATTCCTTTTAACTATCCTTAACCATATAGTCCCATACCTATACAGTCTCTGGATCTCTCTCGTTCTGGTATGTATTCGATTCATTCATATGCCCCTCACGCTTAGAAGCCTGCCATAAGCCGCTCCTTGTCAGTGCCTCTTTACTTTATCCTCATTACTTTATCCGAGCCCTACTTTTCTTGCACTAGCGATCACTCCCTGCCCTCGTCAGCGCCCAGATGTCACAATACAGGTTCATTCCATCAATAGATAAGGCAAGGCGTAGGTTTCTATCTTCTGTCCTAAAGTCTTCGTAGTCACAATCAATTAATTTTCATTGTGGAGAATTTGCAAGATGTCTAAGCTTTCCATCTTTAATTCTTTCATCCACATGCCATGTTAAAAGCTTCGCATTCGTTGCACTACTGTACATGAGTCAAAATCTAGGTATGATGGGAAAATACCATACCACCTTTGGTGGGGTTGATTCTTTCTTCTTATATCGTAAGGCATTGCATTTAGGACATTTGTCTAAAGATGCATATTCTTTCTGGAATAAAATGCAATCATTAGGACAAGCATGTATCCTCTCATAGCTCATCCCAATAGAGTTTAGCATTCATTTAGCCTTATATGTTTGGCTAGGAAGCAAATTATCGTTTGGCAGCATATCCTTTAAAAGTGCAAGTAACTCTGTGAAGCTCTCATCACTCCATCCATTGCCCACTTTCAATTTGTATAGCTTCAAGACGGGTGATAATATCGTGAACTTAATGCAGCCAAAGTACAATGGTTTTTCTGCATCACTTTTCAACCTCTCAAACATCTCTGGATAGTCCTGAAGTTCTTCCTCAATCACATTTGCCATCTCTTCAAGACAATCAGCCTCCAATGCACTTGTGTTGAAATCATTTGATCCATAACTCCCATTATACCTCTTACTACTATTCTTATCATTCATCTCACCATGTTTTGTCCATTGAGTGTAACTTTGATCAATTCCATTACATATTAAATGTGATTGCAACTCAACTGTACTAACTAACTTCCCATAGCAACACTTCAAGCAAGGACTTATAATTTTTCGAGGTTATCAGCATGTTTAATTGCAAAGCTAACGAACTCTATCACTCCATTCCAATATTTCTGAGTCAAACGATTTGCAGGCATCCATGACCGATTCATATTCCTAGGATGGGTAAAAATTTTGGCAAAGCCTCCCCAGCAGTTAAGGGTCCAATAATTCTACAATGCACAAAAAAGAAGACTTTTAAGCTATAAGCAATAGCATTTGATGTTATATTTATATCATTGTGTGAAATTCATTTCCATACTATGCATAATTAACCTTTAGTCTACTAATACATGTCTGACAACCATTTTTAGGCAAATTGCAAATCACTAATCCATTCGTAGCTACCATAAACTAATTTTCAAAGAAAAATCGGTGGCATAAAATAACATTGATGTACCTTAGAAGCTTTGATGTTAATCACCAACCTCAAGGACTTGAACTTTTCCTTTTATCTCTATGAGACCTTTGCACATAGACTTCCAACAGTTATTTTTCACACTTTAATAGACCTAAATGTAATTTTAAACTAAGATTAAACTGAATCAACTAGAGAAAAGAAATTTAGAATGAATATCTAAAAAATATTCAAAAGAATATAATGCACAATCATGTCCAAAGTAGAGAGAAAAGAAATTTAGAACGAATATCTAAAAGACTCTTTTATAATAGAACCCCAAATTACATTCTGGCAATTTAATTACAATTAAATTAGGACAAAAAAAATATATACTTCAATTTCTATTATACCAACACCAATTCCTAAAAAAAAATCTTTTGCTTATATATTTATTTTCTTGCTAAAAAAACTGAAAAAAAATTATATCATCAATTATTAGATGAAATATCTTTAGTCATCAAATCATCTTGGGAAAAATTGAATATTTGTATCACTTGCAAATATCATTTCAAATTATTGAGTTTAGCAGAAGTAAATCAGAAATACTGAAAGACACAAGTAATTAAATTGGAGTATCCACAATGAGAGCAATTTCCTTGAAATTGTCCCTTTAAGCTCTTTTTTACAAGCTATGCAAAGACATTCCTATCTTTATACACCTAAACAAGGAATAGAACAACAATTGATTAGGCTATAACAAATTGAGAATCTAAATTAAACCCATATTTTTTATTTTATAAGAAAAATGTGGAAAGGTAATACAAGATACCAATACCACTAATATTATGAGATTGTTATGTTTTGCCAACAAGGCATACAATCTAATTTAAATAATCCAAATCAGTCAACATTCACTACTTACAACCTTTTCTTAACATAATCTAACTTAAATAGCCAACTTCTTAGCTAATATTTCCAACAAGCTTAGAGACCAACTTTCTAACTCTTACATACCAGTATGGAGTTGAAATATATCATATATTAAATTCTAATCAAATTTGCAACCATAATGAATAACTACTAATTGAAATTATAATCTTCTCTTCTTTAAAGCAATTCATCAAACATTTGAAATGCACTAGTATAGCTATCATGGGCAACATTCCAGGATTCAAATCCCTTTCTTCCAAAACATATTTGCCAAACAGCCCCCAAACATCATCCGAACTCCATGAGGCTTCCAGAACATCTATTTCATCAATCACTTAAAACCCTAAATTCCATTTCAACTTTTAAGAGATGAGAAAGAAACCATCATCCTCTAAACATGGAAGTACTAAATGAAGACTAATGATGAGATTACCTAGGGAAAGGAGGTCCTAAACATCACCAGATTCTGCCAGCCAATTCAATCAAACTCCTCTGTTTCTGGTAGCAAAAACAATGAAGAAATCTATATTAAATAACTACTCAGTTATAGCATTGTGTAGGGGAGTTGCTATCTTCCATAGGATTGAAGGAAAGGACAAAAATGAAGGGAATAGTGGCTGACTTACAGGAGGCAAATAGCCCTAGCCGAGACAGACCACCGCGATGCAAGAAGAAGGAAGAACTCGGCTGAAACAAGTAGCAAATCTAAATCAAATAACCGTGAGGAAGGAGAAATGCAAGTGGGCAACTTCGATGATGACACTTTGCTGTCAGCCCCACCGATTTTAGCAGAAGATAAAATGTGAAGATTAAAAGAGCCCTAAATCACAAATCGCGATTTGAGCAGGAAGCCACTACACAAACACCAGATCTGAGGAAGACTGTGAAGCTGAAGCAGTAGATTGAGATCCCGATGGTAAGGAGAGGACAAGGTACACTACGTGACGAGAGAAGAATGCCCGGCAGCAAGGAGACTTTAAGAGCTCGATGGTAGCAAGAGAAAAAGGGTGAGAGATCAAGAAGTGTTCGAAGTGTTTTTAGTATACTGGCCGATGGAATATAAACATTAAAAATTAAATAATTTGGGAATATTTTTAAAAAATTATACATGGCGTTTATTAACTAAATGCTTTAGATGGCGTTTAACAATAAAAGGCCATCTAAAGTTGCAAATTTAGATTGCGTTTACGGATAGAACGCCATCTAAAATTACCACTTTAGATGGTGCTTACGGATAAATGCCACCTAAAGTGTAACTTTAGATGGCCTTTCTAGCTAAAACGCCATGTAAAGTTACTTTAGGTGGTGTTTAACCATAAATGACATTTGAAGTAATTTTCTAATTTTTTTAATTTGTAAATAATATTAGATGGCGTTTAACTATAAGCGTCATCTAAAATATGATTTTAATTAGCTTTTTTCACAAAGCACCAATTAATGTTTTTACATTTTTATTTTTTATTAATTTGTAAATAAATTTAATTGGCATTTTTTTGGAAATGCTAACTATTATTTTTATATTTTTATTTTGTAATTAATTCATAAATCACTTTAGTTGGCGTTTATTTGTAAACGCTAACTAATATTTTTTTTAATGTTTAAATCATTTTAGTTGGCATTTCATTACTAAATGCCAACTAATATTATATATTTAATTGGCGTTTTTTCTGTAAATGCCAACTTAAGTTGTCCGTGTCCATTTTAATTGGCATTTTTGTACTAAATGTCAACTATTGAGCACCAATAATTCCCTGAATTGGCGTAGTGAAGCTTTTATCCGTCTCACCTATTTGCCTCGAGTGGTAATGGCACGCACATTTAGGTACCAATCAGCGAGCTGTGAGTGATAAAGTCACCACAGAGGATAGTTCATTTTGTTTAAAGATTTACTTTAGGAAAAAATATATAAAAATAAAAAGAAAGATCAAATTCTCCTCAAACTTTTTCCTTTTTCAAGTTGAAAGTAAAATATCCAAGATAACATTTATTTTTTTAATCACATGCCCTAAATTAGAGAAAAACATATGCTTTTTTTATAGCGGAAAAAAAAAAAGAAAACGATAAGAGTAATGAATGAAAATTAAATTATCTTTTACAAATTAAAACACACAAACCAATTCTAAAAATTATTTTGTTTGTAAAAAGATAAATTATTTCCCCTAAACTCTCTCTTTTCAAAAAAAAAATTTAAATAAAAAATATCAACCATGTGATGCGTATTTTTAATTTTGAACTATGTGGATTTTGATCCATACTTTAGGGTTCGTAAGCTCTAGGCTCCCATCCTAGGTCAAGTCTGCCCTTGTAAATAAATAATTTTTCTCTTATTTTATTTTTACCAATTTCTCATATTTTTGTTTATTATTATTATTTTTTATTTAATTTTTATAAATTCTCTTTTTTTTTTGCATGTGAATTATTAAAGGGCAACGAAAATAATTTTTTAAAACCTATAAAAATTACATAATCAACTTAAAGTAACTATTCTTGGGAACGGGTATTGTTGGGGTGCCGAACACTTTCCCTGCTCACAATCTCAGTCCTGAACCGAACCCAATTTCATAGACCTTCCTTATCCTTTTCCAATTGGTTTTCCAAAATTTTCCTCAAAATTTTGGTGGTAACTCTTGTTGAATCGACTTGCATCATGAAAGCTGATTTTTCTTTTTCATTATTTTCGTGCCATCCATGTCGCATTTTCGGGCATGACAATCACTTCATATTTTTGTGAGCATCAAAGGTATTTTTTCACATACAGCCAAAAACTAATCCATTTAATACATAGAGATTGTCGAAGAGAATTTTAGTGACATGAGTACAAAATCTTCTCCAACTATCTACTAACTATATTATAGTTGCATAAGTGCTTTTTGAAAGTTTCACCACTTATCTTCCACTTATCTTGACTGGTAATTGGCAACTCGCTAATACTGTTTTCTCTCTTTTTTTAAAAAAAAAAACAAAGGGGCTAAGCCCAAAACAGAAAAACAACTGGCAAGTAACTTACATAATATCTTTACTTATTCATTAGTCTTAGAATTAAAATACTTCTAAATTAAATTAAAAAATGAATAATTATAAATGATCAACTTCTAAGCAAACCGTAAATATCAAAGAGCTTATTTACTTTGGCGCCGTCAGCCTGCCTCTTCTACTTGAGAGGGCTTTTTTTTTTTTTTTTACAGATTGTCTAATGGGGATCAGCAACTTCTGTACATATTTACCATTAAACATATCTATAACATCCTCCAACTTTGTGTCATACTTATCAATTCTCAGTTTCTAGAATGAGTTTTATTTTTTTATACTTTATCACCCGGTATTTTGGGGTATCCTGGGTTCATTGCCCGTTCCAAACTAATTCGGATCCCATTGTATAAGACCTTATGGCGATTCACGAGTATCGATGGGAAAACCTCTTTGATGCCTTAATTTTTTTAAACGCTGCTACACCCCTCAAGAATCGAAATCTCGACCCTGAGGAATACTTGTCAAACCCCTTACCACTTGACCAGGTGCCCATTGGTTCCTAGAATGAGTTAATAAACACTCCCTTCATTCCATTTTATTTATCATTTCAAAATTTTTTAAATGATTTAATTTATTTACCATTTTACATCATGAAGGAAACATTAATGATTTTACATTATTTTATCTTTCATTAAAAATAATAGTAAATAAAGCATAAGTCATTTTTAGTATAATAATATTAAATTTTACTATAATCTATGTTAATTAATGATTTTATTCATTTGAGTGAAAATCTTAAATGATAGATAAAATAGGATGGAGGGCACAGGCTAGAGAGGAGGAGACTTTTAAAAAAAAAAAAAAAACAACAGCTCAAGGATCAGGTGGAGGGAAAAGAGATAAAGGAAGAGAATTTTGTTTTGGGGCTATATTAGAAGAAGTGATTTTTCTTATTTTATATGACATTATTTTATAATACTTTGTCTGCATTTTCTCATTAATTGAATGGGAAAATTTTTAATTATATTTTAGAAGCTAAAAGATTAAAAATAAATTTAAAAATGTTAAGAATCAAATTGAAATTTAGTGTAAAATTAAAAAAATAAAAGTGTATTTTTAATTTTTTAAATAATAATATAATTTGAACATGGCTAAAAATTAGTTTACATTTTTTAAAAATCTAGAATCAGTTCCCTTGCAACCGCCTCTTGCACAGCAGAGGGATCAACACGCAGACAGAGTGTGACCGCCATAATCAAACGGCAACTGTTTTTTGACTGAGCGCTTACGCGGGGCATGCCACGTGGCCAATTGTTCGAGGCTCCAATCAAATTGAAATTGCCACGCGGGAATTAGGAGGGGACAAGCGGACACTACTCGCATTGAGTAAATCAGCACTGTTCAAAAAACAATATAGTTGTAAGAGATAAAAATCGGATCCAATTATGATTGTGTTAGCATTAAGAGAAGAAGATGAAAACCGTTGTATACTTTTAAAAAAATACACTCATATGGAATGTACAATCTAATACAATATGCGTTCCATGTTTTTTATACAATTTTGATTCATAAGATTTTGATGGATATTGTAGCTCATCTAATGATAATTTTCTTCCCAAAAAACCCTTTCATTTCAATCCAAAATCTAAAGAATTTGTATTTGTAATTATTATAAATTTTGTATATTTTAGAGAATCACCAAAAAATATAAATAAGAAATGATATTTCTTTATAATTTTAAGAACATGAAAAAAACCTATAAATTAAATCAAGTAGATTTAACCACAAAAATTATATAAAAAAACTCTTCTTTTTTGTTTTTCTAAATTAATAAAATATATTTTTTTTGTTAGTATCAAAGATATTCTGGCTAAAATTCTAAGGCTTATCTCTTTAAGGCGTAAAGATTACTTTAGTGGGTTTTATTTATCTCAACAATGGCAATTGAACCCAAAAAAATATACTTAAGGGACCAAACTATCTTTTACTTTGAACTGTGTCAGAATTTTAATTTAATGGTAGACAAATAAGCATAAGTTAGAAAACTAAAAATAATCAAATGGTTGCTCAAATAACATCTAAATGTGGATGAAATAGCACCAATGACCAATAACAATATTGTTTTATTAATTGAACAAAACTTTGTTGGCATCGAAAATTATATTTTAAACTATAAAAATATTTAAAAATTATTTTAATATTTTTATTAAGAGTTTTTTTAGTAAACTAGATTGCTGACCTGCACTGCATATGAAGTGTAACACCCCTCACCCTTAAATCTTGTGTAGAATCACTAAAATAATGTTTGGAAGTATTAAAAAATATTAAAATATGTTTTTTTATTTGTTACAGGAGATTGGATGCGTTAGAAGTTCAAAGGGGAATATCGGAAGCCCATTGTACTTATATTGACCCTCAATGTACTTTTATTGGTGTTGGAAAATGGCAATGTATGTATATTGGCCCCCAATATACTATTATTGACCTAGAAAATGAAGAAATTAAAACAAAAGGTAGACGCCCAATTAATATACGTTTATTTAGGTGCTGTTAGTTGTCTATCGGCTTGTCAGAGGAGAATTCAGCATTCCGAATGCCTCGATGTTCATACATTGAGTGGGGATAGTCATACATTTGCCAGACAAAAGTAATTTCAGCATCAGGAAGCCTCGATATTCAACTAATGGGGCCAATAAGCGATTAATGTGAGGTCTATAATTAACAAGACACATCAGAAACTTGAAGTTCTTCAAAGGAGGCATGGTGATTTACTAGGGTTTCGATCTTGAGAGCTTGAAGGGTTATTTTGTACCGATTAAACTAAAGGTAATGGCTCAAAAACACTTTCCCATCTTCTTTTTTATTGATTCATATGATGATTTTGAGATTTCATTCAAGATTGGGGTTAGGGTTTGTAGATGTTCATACACCCAAAGTATGGATATCGAAAACACCATCAAGGATCATGATTTTGAGTTGAAAATAATGGGTTTTCAAAATTAAAACCAAGGATTTTGGTGGTATGTGATAAACCTTAGATCTACAACTCCAATAATGCTTGGTAACTTGTTGAATCTCTTATAACAAAGGTTCAAGCTTGTGTTAGGAAGTGAAATAGAGTTTATTGGAGCAACATTAACACTTAGGTAACTCTAGTTTTTGGTAGGTATCTAATTTATTATTTGGATTTGCCTTAGGAAAAGGTTAGGGTTTTGTGATCACTGCACCAAATTTATTAGCTTTTATTGGTGCCTAATAGTTGGCATTTGTTTTACAAATGACAACTAAAATCAAGTATGAAAGGCATAAATAGAGTTACAAATGCCAACTTCACCATGTCATAGTTGGCGTTTGTAACTTTACCCTCACATAAAAGTTGGCATATGTAAATAAATGCCAACTTTACCATGTAATAGTTGGAGTTTCTACCACAAATGTCAACTTTTGTGTGAGAGTAAAGTTGGGGTTTGTAAAGAAATTGTTAAGTTTTTACTAATTTTATTTTAAAAAGCACAGGCCATGGATCAATCTTGAGTACCATTGATTAAAAATAATTCGATAGCTTTTATCTTGTCCTCTTTCTCTTACTTCTCTCTCTCTCTCTTCTTTTCAATCCTTCATCTTCATCCATGACACCTTAGCCAATCCATTTGCCTACTCCCCTATCGCTCCTAAGGTCCTCCATCCATTCTAACCTCGATGCCAACCGCCAAAGGCATGATCAAGTGACTGAACAAGGAGCCGAAATTTGGAACAAACAAGATCCATTGCAAGGAATCAATATGTAACACCTTACTTTATCATAAATTTTCTCAAGTAGTATAGCATTTCTAATGTCTAACTAAATGATTTTAGAAGCTTGAATCATTAATGGAATTAAATCTGAAAAATAAAATTTTTCAGAATTTACTGTTCATATATTATCCATTTTTCTAGCTGAATTTTGAAAAATATAACTAATTCCAGAAAAATGGTATTAATATGATTCAAGTCTCTAAATGAATCTAGAAATATTCTATACAAGGGAAAAATATGAAACTTGTATTTAAATGCACAAATTGATACATTTTAATACTTAAACTTTCACTATTTGAATGGTCATTTCCTTTTTTCCAGGATTTTGGACATAAATTTAAAAATTCATATCTAACTCTATACTGAGCCAAATCATGTATTCTATATGCCATTGGAGATATATATGTCTACTTACCTTCATAATTTTCTTATACATTTATTTAGTCTAGACAGGGCACAACATTAATTTGAATCACTAGGGATCAGAACATCACTTTTTCTGGAACAGTCTTGGGAAAACTTGTATATCTCTCATTGTACAACTCCAATTGAACTCAAACCAGTGGTATATTAACCTCAAAAGATAAATATTTTCATAAATGTAAGCCACTAAATTTTTGGAGCTCTGTATGATTTTATATCACTTTTCAAAAAGAAGTAATATATTCAGTAAAATTTGTAACCTTCACATCAATGTCTAGTTTTGATCCTGAACTTTAAAATTACACTATAAATCATACATATATCCAAATTATGTGTTATTTAGCTCATTGGAAAACTTGTTCTCTCTAGTTTCAGGGAATATATAACACTTGACTTACTTTCCTTGTTTCAGTCAAATAGTGTTAACTTTACTTTTATTGTTACAAATAAACTTCTAGCAATATAACATGACAAAGTAGACTTCATAACAAGCTCACATGATTATTCTGTTAGACAAGATGGCTTCCCAAGAGAGGGGGTAAATTGGAAAGATTAAAATTTTCTGCAAAAGTCAAGCATATAATGAAGACAAACAAGACTGTAAAACAGAGTATAATATAATAGCAATGTAAGAGCAGTAAAGGAGAATGATTGACACATATGTTTATCCTGGTTCGGTCGCTCTATCTTGACCTATGTCCAGTTCCCAAGCAATTACTTGAGATTTTCAACTATCCTGCAAGAATTCAGTGGGTTTCTTGCAATTACCTTAGTACAGCTTTGATGCTCTATTCTTAGAGCTTACAAGTTCTCTTTCTGCACTCTAGCCAAGTGCTTCCCAAATCCCTTGTGATATTCCCTCACAAGAAAATCTTTCTTTCAGATGAAGATAAAATTAATTATAAAGAATAAACTCTCAAATTTAGAGTGTATATGAAAGTTTAAGTGCAGAAAACTGAAGTATGAGAGTAAAAGACTGTGAGTTGAGAATTTGACAGAATTTCAGTATATATAATGTTAAAATCGTTACCCACAACTTCAAATGATGTTATATTTATATATTTAGGTCTTAACTATACGTTAGAGACAAAATCTATCCGTTAGAGAAGTTACCCAACGGTTACTCTGAAAAACTATCCGTTCACCAACCGTATTTAATGCTTCTGACATTCAAAGTTCGAATTTTAATTAGTCAATAGACGAATTTTGCAGAGACCAAAAGTTAAAGACTTTAACGTTAAATTTCAAAGTTTGTCTGTTGTAAAGCAAAGTTTGAATTTTCATCATTGAGAAATTTTTTTGTGTGGGAACATACAAATTTTCAAGTTAAAAAGTTCTTCTTAAAAGTGTGAACAGTAGTCCCAAATTGCTACAGTGCCTTCGAAATTAGAATTTTGGTGCCCAAAATTTGTCTGTCAGTGGGCATCTCAATAAGGCACAATAGTTCATCTTTTCAAAATTCAAATTTTCAAGATTCAAAGTTCGTCTGTCAGAGAGAACTCTTATCAGACTTAGTTCAAAATTCAAATTTCTAAATACCAATATTCGTATGACAACAGATTATCGTAACAGACTTGCAAGCTTTGTTTCTAAAATTTGAATTTTCAAAGTCAAAATTCGTCTGTCAGTGAGCTGATTTTGGACTCTTTCTAAACTTCATTTTCAGATAAACTTTGACATATCCTCAGATGAACTTTTTCTTTTTCATGAATTATGTTATATCGGAAATTCAAATTTTCAAACCTTAAAGTTCATCTGTCAAGAAGGGCTCTTGTCAAACTCATGTCAAAGTTTAAATTTTTGTACTCAAAGTTCGTTTGTCAGAGGAGTCTCTTTTTTGACTAACTCATTTTCAATCTGAAATTTGAATTTCAGAAGCCAAAGTTCGAATTTTCAACCCAATCTATCAACTTTAAAACTTTAAACTTCCTATGTTAGTGGGTATTTTTCAAGTATTCCATGTATTAACATGGAATCATCTTTCTAAAAACATTTCTTTGCCAATTCAAAGCTTTTTACTCAAATTAAACATAGTGAGAGTTCCTATATCAAATCCTGTGCTGATTTAACTTGGATTTCTTCAATTGTGATCTTCCATACACCTTTGATATCTTCTTTCCAAGCTTTAGAAGGTAGGTTTGGAATCATCAAAGCACTTGATTCAACACATTCCATGTTTCAAATCCATGCCAAATATTTCATAATGCTAATAAGGACATAATAGCACAATGACATAGATCTAAAAGCATATACATAGTTTTATACATAATTTCAAAATATACACTTATAGCTTGAAAACACCATCAAGCATCATTCTCTTCTTCATTCTCCTTGCCTTTTCTTCGGACTCCTTTACCATAGCCTATGCCTATCATTTAGGATACTTGAGGGGGTGAGATTGGGGGACAATCTCAGTAGCAAATTACATTTCATGTAATTATGTCAATCATGTCAAATAAACTCACATTTGATCACATATAATCATATTAATCACTTTTAAACAATAAATTGCCACATTGGTTATAAAAAATTCGACAGCATATCGGCTTAAAAAATGGATATTCCGGGGAATAAAACCCCTCATTTTACAGCCAAGACCAATCAAAGAAATCACAATTTCAATATGGCAACACAATTTAATTATAGAAAGACAATGAAAGAACATAAAGCAAGAATATGAAACTTAGCTACCTTTGATGCTTGCACTTGACTTTCCTCTTCAAACCAAAGCTTCCTCTAGTTTTCCCAAACTTCCTCAAGTCCCTAAACATCATTCAACACATGCTCAAGCCACTGATTTCGTGGCTAATCACAAAAAGCTCTCATAAAACTCTTAAAACCCTTAAATTCCCAAACTCTTTATCTTAAACTCTATCTTTGAGCCAACCCTTGTCTTTAAGGTTTTTCATCATGGGGAATTCATTTTTGTCATCAAATTAATGAAATTCCAACCTTAAGACACTCAAATGATCTGGCCAAAAATCTGCTCCAAAAGAAAAAAAATGGTTTTTTCATAGACTTGCTTAAAACATACCATACTTGTTTCCTTTAGAAAAATCTCATGCTTCTCTTGATTTTATGGTTTAAAAAAAAATTCCTTCCCATTAATCATGCTTGGCCAGATTAGAACAGTGGATGAAGGAGAGAAAATTTCAAGGGAACTAACTCATAGAGCTTAGAAACTATACTAGAATACTTAAAGAACACAAGAGGTTTGCTTACCAATTTTCCTTGCTTTTCTTCCTTATTTTTCTTCTCTTTTTCTTTCCTCCTTCACCCCACGTAGCTTCCCTTTCTTTCACCTTTGCTGCAGCTTCTCTTCCCTCTTTCTAAGTGTCCAAAACGTCCAACTTGTGGGAGTATAAATAAAAGATGCCAACCAATGAAATCATGCCACCAAAACTTCTTGATTTTTCTTGCAAATTCATGAAAATAATAAATTAATGTTACTTTGTCATGTGCAGCTTGTGGAGCACGAAATAGGGAGCATTTTGGTTCAAAAATATTGTACTTTTATTTATCAAGATATATCTTGAACTGATTTGGACAAATAAAGCTACTTTAGCAGTATATTTTACTATTATTGAGATATTGATTATAATTATACTGGGATATAAAATTACCATAAGATACTTATCCCAATTGATACAAATATAAGACCCACACATTTTTCTTAAATCAATACTGCCTCTTCCTGCAGTCCAGATTGACCTTTATCAAGTAAGACATTAATATTAAATTATAATTACCCAATAAATATTATTTTGATCTGAATAAATTTCATACTATATTCCATTGGTCTTAGCTCATTGAGAGCTTCATTTTGACTATAGTTTTTCATATTTACAAAAATGCCCTTGACCCGGGACAAATTTATAATTTTTAAAACTTTCGAGTTTTAGGTGTAATTTTGCCAAAATATTTGACTTCTCTTCCCCAAGTGAATTCTTATTTGCTTAGGGACAAAATTATCATTTTCATAATTCTTAGGGGCAAAAATATAATTTCTTATTTTTCCGTCCAATCGGAAAAAATGACCTCTTTGTCCTATTTCATGTAAAACGGTGTCTGCCCGTTTTTGCAAATTTTCTATGCATTTTTAGTTATATAACATTTTAGAGATGTTACACAATGGGCCTATGACCAAAGTAAGGACTAAAGTAATGAAGCAAGCTCTTAATGGATTGATTCAAGAACTAATTGAGCAAGAACCCATCTTCTCAGGACAACCCAAAGTGAAATTAAAGCCGTGGTTATGCTCTTTTACATACAACATCTAGATCCAAGTCCATCCTGGAAAGAACTCACTTAAAATAGCATGTGCTTCTCATGTGACTTTTAAAGAAGACATCTTTTTAGGATTAGTTTTTAATTTTCTTTTTTTTTTGTTTTTTTTATCTTTTTAGTTGCTTCTCTCTCTTCTTCTTCTTCTTTTTTCAAACAGCAGCTAATTTTTTTTTATTTTTTTTTGTAACTAGACATACACATAAACTTAAACTTTCTAGACAATACTAAAAATTGCAAAAAAAAAATAATGTGAATTTTTTTAAAAAAAAATTGAATCTAGGTAGAAGATAAAATATGGAAAAGATCTCAACTTTAACACCGAGAAAGAGGAACAAATCACAAGGAAGAGATGATCCAACAAAAAGACAACAAGAACAAACAATTTATGAAGAAGCCACACACAACAGACATGAAGGGAGAATAATCACGTCATAAAAACAAAAAGAAGCAGAAGAACAAATCTGGAGAGATGAAAGAAGGGACAAAAGACCAAGATTGGAAGAAAAAGACAACAACCTTGATACTAGCAAATTGGAGCTCTGATGCTAAATGACAGAAAACCCATGTAGAACTTATCTCACGAACCTTCAATTGAATTGGGAAACATAGGGTCGTGCTTGGATCAAAGAGAACCAAATGAAACAGCAACAAAACACTAAAAACATGTTAAACAAATAGAAAAGATAAACAAAGAAGAATAATGCACAAATAAGAATAATAGAAGTTATTGGTCAATAAGCAAGATCGCAAGATAACTTGTTTCTTGAAACCTTAGCTAAAGATACCATAAAGAGAAGACCACTCTTTTTGATATGTGGAGTCTCTCAAGCTTACCAAGAGAACAAGAAAACTCATAAAGTTTTAGTGAAAAACACACAGTTCATTGATATGCCTTTCCCAAGTACAAAAGTGATGTTTTTAAAGAAGAAGAAAGTAAAAACCCTATGCCTAATTTTCTAAAAATAATTCAGATCATAAATCTCATAGAATGGCATCACTTTACACAAAAATAAGACTAGATATATGCTGAATATGTGGTGCCCAAAAATATAAAATAAAATCAGATTTGAAAAGATCCTCAATTAGCATCTAAGAAATGTCTAGAATTTCCTTCCTCAATAAATGAGGAAACTAATTAACAATAGGCCTTATTTCTTAATTCAAAATAAAAAAAAATGAAAATTAAAAATTAGTCCTAAAAAGCTGTCTCCTTTAAAATTCACATAAGAAGCACATGCTATTTTAAGTGAGTTCTTCCAATTGGTCTCCTCTTGATGGGCTTGGATCTGGATGTTGTATGTAAGGGAGCATGACCACACCTTTAATTTCATTTTGGGTGTAATATTCTTATTTTTATGGGATATTATAAAATGAATAAAATATGAGATATGAAATGAGATGAAAATTATATATATATACTCAAACTTTAGAAGGAATTAATTTCTAATATAATTTTTAGAAGAAGTTATATTTGATTCTTAATTGGAATTAATTTTCCATAAGGGTCTTAGCAGAAATTAATTCCAGAATTTACCCTAGAAAATATGTAATATACCACTTAAATGAAAGTTCACTCCAAGCTCAATGCAACGATATAAGTATTGCGTAGCTGGGAGGTCTGGGATTAAAGATAAACCAATTTGAAAGTTAATATGAATATTGTAAAAACAAATAATAAAAAATTAATATTTGAGTAAAATTATATAAAAGTGCCCAAAAGAATAAATAATTATGTTTTGACCCAGCTCATGGGTAAAACAGTCATTTCCCATATTGCATTTTAAGCCCCGACGAAAAAATGTTCATATCATAAAATGCATAAAGAATTTGAAAAAATAGGTATATACCGTTTTGATTGAAATAGAGCAAAAAGGTCAATTTTCTCGGTTGGAAGGAAAAATGAAAAGATGATTTGGGGGGACGGGGAGGCAAGGGGAAGAAAAATTTATGAAGTTTGGGAAAAATTACACCTAATAACTTGAAGTTTTAAAAATTATAAATTTAACCCGGTCAAGGGTATTTTTGGAAATATATAAAATTATAGTCAAAAGGAAGCTCTCAATAAGCTAAGCCCAATGGAATATAGTGTGGAATTTATTAAGATTAAAATAATATTTATTGGATAATTAGGATTTAATATTAATATTTTACTCGATAAAAGTCAGTTTGAATTGTAAGAAGAGACAATAGTAATTCAAGAAAAATTAGTGAGCCTTGCTAAAATATATTTTGGATCAAAATAATAATTTTGGACTAAAAGTAATTATTGGATAATCATGTACCAATTTAGTAACAATTTTGGTGAAAATACCCAATCGGTACGGGTAAATTAAATCGGTAAAGGGTATCTTGGTCTATAAAAATTATTAAAGGAATTTTTAGCCCAAAATGAAGATGAGACACATCTGAAACTAGACCAGGACCTATTTGGAATTAGTTGGAAAGATTTTGAACAAAAAGTAACCAAGTTTGGTCAAAGTTTACCATGATTAATTTCCCATTAGATCTCTTTCTTCTTAAGCACGGATTAAGCCATTTTGTCATCATTTTCTACCTAAAACATGTCTGAAACAGAGGGTGGGGAGTGAGAAACACATAGGAAAAAAATTGGAGGAGGAAGAAGACACAAGAAGCAAGGCAAGATCTCAAAGGTTCAAGGTAAGTTTCTTTGGTTACTATCTTGGTTATGTCTATGTTTTGTGAAGTTTCATGGAGTATTTCCCTCTATTCTTGCTCTATAAATGATTAGGGAAGAGAGAAAAATTGAGGCTATGAAGAAACTAATCCATGGAAAGTGAAATATAGGTCACAAGATGCAAGGTTATAGCATTGGTTTCAAAGTTTGATGAGTTGTTGTTTTTTTACCATTTTTCTTAATTTTCTGCATATTTAGGGTTTTGAGATAGGAAGTGAATTTTATGATTTTGACCCCCAAAAATGGATTTCTTGGGTCCAAAATAGGTAGATACAAGTGTGTTGTACAAGAAAATGCAAATGGTTTGTAAAATGGAATTTTAGGGTTAGTAAGCATACTTTGTGAAGGAGGTCATAAAATCAGTGGTTAATGACCTTAAATTGTGATGCATTAGGACTCAAGGAAGTGATGGAAGATCAAAGGAAATGTTTACCAAGTTTGGGAAGCAAAGGAAAAGCTTAAGGTAGTTACTTTCCATATCAATGCTTTATGTTACCATTATTGTTTTCTTGATTTAATGAATATGTCATATATTTGTATGAATGTTTTGTGATGATATTGATTGGTTGGCTGGTTGATTAGAGGCTCTTGTGATCCTAGGATGTCCATTTATAAGGTGTTACCATGCCAAATTTTTTATGAAAATACTATGGCATAATATATTCTTGTGACTTTTATGGATGAATTTATGAAATATTAATGATAATATGAATGCATGATTACGCATAACTATTGAGATTCTTTGAATTTCACTCTCCCTAAATGACTAACCGTGCTAGAGTGAAGACATGGAAGTAGTCAAGGAGAAAGCAAGAGAAATGAAGAAAATAGTGATGAGTCATTAATTTTTTAAGTTATAATGCCATGATATGAGATTATGCATTAATTAATGTATGAGGTGTGGATTCTATAGTTATGCATGTTTATGTTTCCTTAAGTTCCCCTAACATGTAATGTGTGAAATAGGAGCAATGAATGTTGATGAGTTATGTTTTTGAAGTTTATTATATGAGATGTGGCATGATTATATTCAAGATTGATCAATAGCAGTTTGAACTGAGGTGATCTATTCAAAACAGGTCCATTAGTACATGTAATATATAATTGCTAAAATCAGATAGAATAATATTTTTAAAGATATCAAGAACACCTAAATTGGATAAGTATATAATTTATGGTGAATTTTCAAATTTAGGGTTCAGAACAGGACATTGTAGAGCAAAACTGGAACTTTGCCATGAACACTAGAAATTTCAAAATGCAATAGAAAATCGTACAAAACTCTAAAAATTTATTAGTTTGCATTTCTAGAAACCTTTAAGTCTTAAAAAACAAATGCCACAGGTTTGATAGTATTTAGATCTATAAAGAAAAAGTTATGTAATTTCTCTTAAAACTGTTCCAGTAGAAGTAGTATTCTGACCCTTAATGATTTATGTCAATTCCATGACCTGTACAAGGTGAATAAATGTACAATATATATATATATAGAAAGAAGATATGCCAGAATTTCCAATGACATAAATAATGAATAATTTGGCTTAGGATATCATGAGATATGAATTTTGAAAAATAGGGCCAAAACCTAGGAAGTTTCAAAATGACCAAATATACAATAAATATTTGAAAAATAACCTGTATCAATTGGTCTAGAGAATTTTATAATTCATATTTTTTTTCATGTAGAAAATATTTTTAGGTATTTTTAGAGACTTGAATCACTTTGAAATGATTTTTTCTATAATTAGTTATGAATTTTCAAAATTTGTTAGGTAAAATGGAAAATACACAATAAACAGTATTTGAAATAGAGAAAAATTTGTTTTGATATTTTTATGCAATAAAGTCTCTAATCATGCAATAATTGACATAATTGGAGTCTAATACATGGAACATAGACTTAAGTATAAGGTGTTACATTTTATTGGATGAGAAATTAATTGCTTCTAAAGCCCGAATATATATATATAGAAATTTTGTCTCATTTCGTATCTTATCTTTTATTCATTTTATAACATCCCATAAAAATAGGGATATTACATTGGGTTGCCACATGTCTTGAGAAGATGGGTTCTTACTCAATTAGTCCTTGAATCAATCAATTAAGAGCTTATTTCATTACTTTAGCCCTTGCTCTGGTCATAGGCCTACTGATTCCTTGCAATGGATCTTGCTTGTTCCAAATTTGGACTCCTTGTTTAGTCACTTGATCATGCCTTCCATGTCCACCAAGCTCTTCAAACTCCTCTCCTTTGAGAAGCCTAGCTCGTGTTCCATCATTTTCATTTAGATTGTGGTGCCTTTTTTAGAATTGATTAGATTTGATTTTTTTTATTTAATTTCATTTTTGTACTTTATTCTCGGGTTTTAGTTGCCTTATTCCTCTATATAAGGAGCCATATATGTACTTTTGCAATAGAGAGATTAATAAGAATAAATTTTCAAAATTTTATTCTTTTCTTGTGAGTTTTCTCTTGCATGCTTGAGAGGATTCTGAGATTTATCAAAGGAGTGGTTTTTCTTTGTGGCATCCCAAGGTTAGGATTCTAAGAAACGAGTTCTCTTATAGTCTTATCCCATTAACTAACGTGTCTTTCCTATTTTCTTGCATCATTTTCTTGTTAATTTTTATATTCATATATTTCCTCTCCTCATGCTTTCCTTACTGTTTGCGTTTCCTTACTTAATTCTAGCACATTCTCGAGCAATTTCCAAGTTGTTAGAGGTTCATTGGATAGGTTCCAAGTGGGTTTTCTTTCATTTGGTACCAGAGCTTTGGTTTGCTAGCTTCAAAGGCATGTCTTTTCTTTTCTTCCTCATTGTTTCATCATCTCTTCCTTCTATCCAGATTCTTATCTCTCCTTTGTTGTGTTTTGTGGCATGATTCTTCTCCTTTCTTGTCTCTTGTGTATGGCTTCTTCATCAAGGTGTTTATGCTTGCTGTCTTTTGTTGAATTATTTATTCCTTGTGACTTGTTCTTCTTTCTTGGTGTTAAAGTTGCTATCTTTTTTTCCATATTTTGTCTTCTGTCTAGATTCATTGTTATATTAAAAAAAATCAAATTTGTTTTACTTGTTGCTTTCTATGCAATAGCTTGAATCTTCCATTTGTGTGTCCAGTTAAAAAAAATCAAAAAAATAATTGTTGTGATTGTTCCAAAAAAGAAAAGAAAAGCATACAAAGGTCCAGACTTGAAAAAAAAAAAGAAAAAATATGAAATTAAAAAAAATTGTGACTTTATGCTAAAAAGGGGTGCAGAAGAACAATAGTTAAAAAAAAAACAGAGAGAGAAGATAGATGGCTAAAGAATATTTCCAAATTTGTGCTTTGATTAGTTGGGGCCTTGATTTGCAAGTTAGCAACTTTCTTTGTTGCTAATTGATTTTCTAATTGTTGGTAGATTCCTATTTGTGTTTAGGTGCATTGCAAGTTGAGAAAAGTTGCCTTATTGGTTGTACTTGTATTACAAGTCACATTGGAATTTCCTTGGTTCAACAATTTGATTGGCAAGTTTCATATCTTGGTTGATTGGCTACTTTCCTATTTTGTTTCCCCACTTTTGTTTCTTAATTTCTTCATTCTTTAGCTGATTCATTAATTACCCAATTTTCTTCCTTAATTTTATTTTGCTATTTCTTTCTTTTCTTAGTTTCCTAAATTGTTCTTTATAGCTTTCTTGCTTTATTCTTGGTTTTGTCCAGATTTTGTGCTTTCCTTTCCTTCCATAATTGTCATGCCACTTTCCTAAATTCATCCCCAAAATTTTCCTTCCTTTTCTTTCCATAAAAACATGTTGTACATTTAAATTTTCTAGTGGTCAATATTTATGCACGTTTTTACCTTATTGAATAGCATATTACATGCTCTTTGTAATCAAACTTGCTGCATATTATCCTTCTTGATTGTTAGTCCAAAATCTAATTCTTTGAGGACTTTGAATTTTGAGACTCTAGTTGTGTGATTGCCACATTAATTATACACTTCTTTGTTTTGATTTGTTGGAATTGATTAAGAATACTATAGGGAGCTAGTTGAATGAAAAGGTAAGAGTGTTTTATATTATTAAAAAAGACAATTTTTTGTGTGAAACACAAGTACTAATAAATTTTTTAGTGGAAACACATGAGGCAATAATTTGTGAGGTCCCTATTTATTTTCTCTTTGTTTTCACTAACATTTTAGGTTCTAAGTATGACTGGAAAAGAAAGTGCAATTGATTTTAAAGTTTTAATGAGAGTTTTCAATGATCAAATCAATGAGTTGAATGTTAAATTGGATAGCATGGGGTCTCGCTCCAAACCCCATAAAAGGCATGAACAAGTAATCATAAAAGAAGTCCATCCAAATAAAGGCAAGCAAATTTCTTCTTTCAATGATATTAAATCAAAGATCCCATTGTTCCATGAAGAGAAAGAACTTGATATCTACTTGAAGGGGGAAAGAAAAGTTGAACAAGCCTTTGCATGTTACAACTACTCTAAAATAGATAAGGTACAATGTGTGTAGCACCTTATCTAAAAACAACCTCCTGTCTAGACCAAATACTTCAAAACCAACGAAACATAGCGTAAACATCCCATATTTACCTTCCAAAACATCAGAGCAATGGAAAACACTACATAACACCTTGAGAAACACCAGAATAGCCAGAATAGTTTGCAGGGTTGTGGCCACTATGGCTTTGGTGCTCTCGGATTCACTTCCGATGTGCATAACTCCATGCCAGGACCTCTGATTGACCTGATTCCAACTCTTATAAGTCAATTTCATTCCAATCTAACCATGGACACCAATTTCACTTCACTCCATCTCTATATAGAGATTTTGGATACCTGATATAGTTTTGGCCACTTTTTTACCAAAACTCACCACTAACAACCTCCAATTGCCACCAAAGGCAAATGGACACTTAGAGACCATTCATACAGGTCCTATTCCATTTAGCCAACTTGTCCAAAGAGGTTTCATCTCAAGGAACCACTCCCTTGAGATTTGACTCCTTGAACCCTAATTCCTCAAAATAGGCTACAGGCCCAAAAATCCACCAACAAGCCCAAATCCAATCTGGGCTCACACACGTAACCAATTCACCCCACAGATACACACACCAACCAATACAAACAAAATCAACACCAACATCATACATAACCATCATATTCAACCACCATACATAAACATCATCCCATGTCAAACATCAATATCATACATCCATTACAATCATACTATCCTACTTGGTACGAAATACACAACCCTACATAAAACATTACTTAGATTTGATATTCCCACGTATAGCATACTACTCCCTTGTCTTCTCTAGACTAATGTCAGAACCTTCACCTGAAATGTTAGTTCATGGGAAAAGAGGTATGAGACAATGTCTTAGTAACTGGGGACAACCACATACAAATATATATACCTCATATAGCCCCATGAATGCCATATGAAATAGAATACATGTCTCCCTCGCACACAGCTAGAACCACAAGCTGTTGCCATAACAAGACATTTTGTATAGGTGATTCCCTTTCAACAGTTGGTGAAGATTGAATCCTGTACTTCACCAAGCTTACCTCTCATTAGAGTACCTAGCCAAAGGTAAAACTAATGTTTGGATCGTGGCTCTCATTCCTCTTTCCCACCACAAATTTGTAGCAATTTAAAGAAGGTACAGTCCACTGCAAGCTTTTCCCTCCTAGCCATAGGAGGTGATTTAGCCGTAGAGATCCCATTCTTATTCTCCCTTATCATATATCATATTATATCATCATATATCATATCATTATCACTACCCAATCACCATATGCCTCACAATGTCATGTGGTGATGCTCATATCACATCATCATGTAATCATTGTCATCATCATGTATCTTAATGTTATGAATGCATCATGTCATATCACTTTATCATCATCATCATCATCTCTAATCATCATCATAATCATCATCCTCTATATGTCTAGCTACGTGTATACCACGATATATAGAAAAACCATACACAAACACATCAATATCGTGGCATGAAAGGAAACATGCATATATACACATATATACTAACATTTAATACAAACCATACAAACAATACAAACACCTGGTTACCTCAGGTTATTAATTCATCACGCACAATTCCACGAACTTCTTGAGATGTCCAATATACTTGTACCCCTTTTGGTCAATCAAATAATCTCTACAATATCATTAAATCCTCAATTAACATATAATACCACATAACCAAACATCACAATTTGACCATATAGGCCTAACCCAAGGTTCCAACATCATTTTACATGCATCATTAAGCTCCTAGAGACCATTCAAGTTTTAATCAATCTCACACATCTTGGATTCCATACACCCCCTAACAATTTCAACCTAGGGTTAAGCTCGAATCACGCATACTCCTTCTGAAACTCATACCCAAGGATCATACACACCAAATCACACTCCATTAATCCCATTACATCCATTTTAATCAGTGGATTTCAATCAAAACCGAAAATCACAACATATAACCAAAAAATCCCAACTTAAAACCGAAGAAAATGGAGAGGGAGGAGTATAGATCACTTACCAACAATTTAGCAAGCACCAAGAGGTCAAAAATCACCCCCAAAGGCTAGAAACTTCAAACCCTATATTGGGAATTTAACCGTACACACAACAGAAAAACTATAAGAAATTTCCTCCCATGGATCTGTTAACATTGTTTAGATTGAGATTTAGAAAAAGAATTTACCTTCGGTGTGTCTCTTGGTGTTCTTTTTCATTTCGTTGAACCCCAGGAACTAACACGATTAGTCAGCTCCCTCTACTGGTATCCACACGAAGGATAAGTCCAAATCAAATGGCGTGCTAGCACCTCTAGTTGTGATGTTCGTACAAGTCTGTACGATTCCGTACGCCTTTGCTTTTCGTCCGTATAGTTTTTCTTTCTGAGTGTACGACCGCTCTCTCTTTAGGGTAATTCGAATTCTCATAATTCTGTATCAGAGTCTATATCAATATATAGATAGGATTCGATATTTATTTAATTTAAATCAATAATTTAAACTAAATTAAATATTAATTAAATATATTAGTTTGAATTTAAATCTATCTAATAGATTAAATTTAAACTAACTATATAATATATATCCAGAATCAAATCTAGAATTAATTTATCATATAAATCAAATTTATATTATTAGTTTTAAATTCAAATTTAGAATCCAATCTAAATCAAATTTAGATTTTGACATTACTTTAAAATTAAATCTATAATATAGAATTAAATTTAAAACTAATTAATTTGAATTAATTTGAACAATATATATTTTGAAATATATATCAAATATATAATATATCAAACATATATATTTTAAATTTTAATATATATCAAATATATATATATAATTCTATCACCCCAAATTGAACATTAAATTCATTAAATCTAGACACATTTTAGATTCAATGAATCTGGACATTCTAGCTCGAGTTGGCCCGTTCTTGTGTGTGACCCTGTAGGCCCATATGATATTGGCAATGGGCTAATAACACTATTGGACCCACATGTCACAAGTGGCCTCTAGCAAGACATTGTGACTACCTAAATCATATGAGATTGGTGATCCGATACAACCTATCATATAACCCGATCACATCTCTTTTGTCTCATGATATATGGGTCAAGTATGAGGCATGGAAATGTCATCCTCATTTTACTCGACCATCACTTTCTCGATCTCCGAGTAGACTAACAGAACAAATGGAAACTCTTCCATTAGAGCATGGCCATGCATTTTCTCAGTCTCACTCATCGAGGGGCCCAGATATATCTTTCCATTAATTAGAGGGACAAATTCCATCTTGATCATTCATTTTCCTCTACATGAGTTCTACTATGCCCAATCATAGCCTTTATAATCTCCCGATTAAAGGTGACTTTTGACTATGCCAAAGTATAGTGTTCCCCATGTAGGAAGACATGGTGATCTCAGATCTGAGGGCTTAGTGACACGGTTATATATGAGATATGCTTACGACTTGATCTATGCAACTATCTCATGACGGGTCAATCTAGCGCATGTTCTCTAACAGGAGGTTATGATTTTGATTTGTATCTTCATACATAATTATCAATCAAAATCACACTAGCCTCAATTCATCATTGTTAACATAAAGATGATTAACTAGAGATATTTAGGATAAAATAATTTATCCAAGGATATTATTATAAAGAAAAACATGCAAATAATATAATAATGTAATAAAAAGAAATACCTTGTTTTTATAATGAAACACAATGTTCCTAGTATAATGATTGGTCTAGGGAACAATCTCCAACAACTCTCACTTGCACTAGGCCCAATCATTGATGTATCTAATACCCATTGACCTAACATGATGCTTATGCTTTATTTGTGCAAGCAGCTTAGTAAGAGGATCAGCAACATTATCATCAGTTGATATTTTGCATATCTTTATATCACCCTTATCAATGATTTCTCTATAAGATGATATCGCTTGTGTATGTGTTTGGTTTTTTGATGTGACTAGGCTCTTTAGCCTGTGCTATTGCCTCATTGTTGTCACAAAATAGATCTATCATATTTGAGATGGTAGGCACCGCTTTAAGCTTAGTGATGAACTTCTTAATCCAAACAGCTTCTTTAGCTGCATTTGATGTTGCTAGGTACTCAGCTTTTGTTGTAGAATCAGCTACAGTGCTTTGCTTGGAACTTTTCCAACTAACTGCTCCACCATTCAAATAGAATAGGAATCCAGATTGCGATCTAGAATCATCTTTGTTAGATTGGAAACTTGCATTTATGTAACCATTTACAACCAGCTCGCCTTCCAATCCTCCATACACCAAGAATACATCCATAGTCCTTCTTAAGTACTTTAGAATATTCTTGACAGTAGTCCAGTGATTCTCACCTGGATCTGACTGATATCTACTAGTCATGCTCAAGGCATATGAGACATATGATCGAATACACAACATGGCATACATAATAGATCTAATTGCCGAAGCATATGGAATCTTGCTCATGTGTTCTCGCTTATCTCGTGAACAAGGACAATGAGCTTTGCTGAGATTGATGCCATGAGACATGGGTATGTAACCCCTCTTTAAGCCTTGCATACTAAACCTATGCAATACTTTGCCTATATAAGTGCACTGACTTAGGTGGATTGGACTCTTGGATCTATCCCTATAGATCCTAATACCTAGAATATATGTGGCTTCTCATAAGTCCTTCATTGAGAAATACTTTCCTAACCAAGTCTTAACATTCTGCAAGGTAGGAATGCCATTCCCAATGAGTAGGATGTCATCAACATAAAGCACTAGAAATACAATTGTGCTCCCATTATCCTTCTTGTAAACACAAGGTTCATCAACATTTTGGATAAATCCAAACTCTTTGACTACTTCATCAAAACATTGATTCCAACTACGAGATGCTTGCTTCAATCCATAAATGGATCTTTGAAGCTTCTAGACCTTCACATAATCTTCTGGATGTACAAAACCCTCAGGTTGTGTCATGTACACATCCTCAAGTAGCTTTCCATTAAGGAATGCTGTTTTGACGTCCATCTGCCAAATCTCGTAATCATAGTATGCTGCAATGGCAAGAAGGATCCTTACTAACTTAATCATTGCAACTGGTGAAAAGGTTTCATCATAGTCTATGCCATGAGTTTGCTTGAATCCTTTTGCAACCAATCATGCTTTGAAGGTATGCACTTGGCCATCCATGTCGGTTTTCTTCTTAAAAATCCATTTACACCTAGTGGTTTTTATACCTTCAGGTGGGTCAATCAAGGTCCATACCTGATTGTCATACATGGATTGCATCTCAGACTTCATGGCATGCAGCCATTTTTCAGAATCAGATCTCATTATGGCCTCTTGATAGGTTGTTAACTCTTCTTGATCCGAGAGCAACATATCACAACTATCAGTTAAAAGAAATCTATATCTTTGAGGCTGATGTCATGCTCTATCAGACCTTCTTGGGCCTTGTGTTACTTGAGTAAGCTCATCAACTTGTTGTCAGTCTTCTCATTCTTCCATCTCTGGCTAAATGGGATTTTGTGGGTCTCAAACTTCTTCGAGATTTATCTTATTCCCACTGGTTCTTTTAGAGACAAACTCTTTTTGTAGAAAGATACCATTTCGAGCAATAAATGTTTTATTATCAGTGGGATTTTAGAAGCAGTATCCCTTAGTTTCCTTGGGATACCCCACAAAAAGGCATTTTATAGATTTAGGTGCTAACTTATCTGAGGCTTATTGCTTAACATATGTCTCACATCCCCAAATCTTTAGAAAAGATAAACTGAGCTTCTTTCCAATCCATATCTCATATGGGGTCTTTTCAACCACCTTAGATGGAACACGGTTTAGTGTGAATGCAGTTGTTTCAAATGCATAACCCCAACAGGATGGTGGAAGATTTGTTTGACTCATCATAGATCGAACCATATCTAACAGGGTTCGATTCCTCCGTTCAGAAACACCATTCCACTGTGGTGTTCCGAGTGGAGCTAATTGTGAAACAGTTCCACAGTTTCTAAAATGGTCCATAAATTCTTGGCTTAAATATTCACCACCTCGATCAGATCGAGATGCTTTAATAGATTTGCCAAGTTAATTCTGTACCTCATTTTGGAAAGTTTTGAAAATTTCAAAAGATTCAGATTTTTGTCTCATTTGATAGATATATCCATATCTACTAAATTCTTCTATAAAAGTAATGAAGTACATGTGACCACTCTCACAGTTGTACTTAACGGATCACATACATCTATATATATTAGGTCCAATAAGTCAGTGGCCCTTTCACTATGTCCAGTAAAAGGTGCCTTTGTCGTCTTTCCCAATAAACAAGATTCACAAGTGTCAAATGATTCAAAATCAAATGAATTGAGAAGTCCATCTTGATGGAGCTTTGAAATGTGTTTCTCATTTATGTGGCCTAGGCGACTGTGCCATAGGTAGGTCAGATTCAAATCGTTTGACTTGATCCTTTTGGCAGATATGTTATAGATATGTTCCTTATTAGGAGCTTCAAGGTTCAAATAATAATGACCACCATGCAAATCTCCATCTGCATAAAAGATATCATTAAAATAAATAGAACATTTTTTATTCCCAATAATTGAAGTAAAACCTTCCTCATCTAAATAAGAAAGTGAAACAATGTTCTGACTCAAAGCTGGAACATAATAGCAATTGTTCAAAATTAACAAAACCCACTAGGAAAAATTAATTCATAAGTGCCTATGGCTAAAGTAGCAACTCTTGCTCTATTTCTAACTCATAGGTCTATTTCACCGTTTTTCAGCTTCCTACTCCTTTTGAAACCCTACACATTTGTACAAATGTGAGTTCCACACACAGTATCTAATACCCATGTGAGAGAAGTAGAAAGATTAATTTCTATAACATAAATAACTGAAGTAATAGCCCCACAATTCTTCTTTTGTTTTAGATCTTCCTTGTAGAGCTCATAGTTCCTCTTTCAATGACCAAGTTCATTGCAAAAGAAACAGAGTCCTTCCTTAGGAGGCTTTGCCTTCTTGGCTGCAGATTTGGGTTTGGGGTTGGGCTTGGGCTTGTCTTGATCCTTGGACTTGTTGTTTGGGCCTTTTCCCTTTCCCTTACCCTTACCTTTCTTTTTCATTCCTTTTCCTTTCTGAACCATTAAAACGTTGCTGGGTTTTTTCTTGATGTTTTGCTCAGCAGTTTTAAGCATTACATGCAATTCCGAAATTGATTTCTCCATGTTGTTCATATTATAGTTCATGACAAATTGGTCCATTCCAGCACAGCCATGCATTTTCTCAGTCTCACTCATCGAGAGGCCCAGATATATCTTTCGATTAATTAGAGGGACAAATTCCATCTTGACCATTCATCTTCCTCTACACGAGTTCTACTATGCCCGATCATAGCCTTTATGATCTCCCGATTAATGGTGACTTTTGACTATGCCAAAGTATAGTGTTCCGTATGTAGGAAAGCATGGTGATCTCAGGTCTGAGGGCTTTGTGACACGGTTATATATGAGATATGCTTATGACTTGATCTATGCAGCTATTGTTAGATTAGCTGGCTTCCCAAGAGGGGGGTGAATTGAGAAGATTAAAATTTTTTTGCAAAATATCAAGAAGGTGAAGAAAGCAATATATGATGGTAAAACAGAGTATAAACAAATAACTGTAAAGGTGACAGTAAAGAGAAGAAGACTCAGAAAATTATCCTGGTTCAGTCTCTCCACTTGACCTACGTCCAGTCCCCAAGTCACCACTTGAGATTTTCCACTATTCTGCAACAATTTCGTGGGCTTCTTACAAATGCCTCAGTACAAAGATATTACTCTGTTTCTAGAGCTTCACTCAATCACTCTATGCACTCTTACAAAGTGCTTCCTAATCCCTTGTGATATCCCCTCACAAGAAAATCTATCTTCCAGATGAAGATAAGATTGTTTGCAAAGAATAAACTCTCTTAGATAGAGTGAATATGACAGTTGAGGTACAAAATATTGAAGTGAGAGAGTAACAGACTTTGAGTAGATGATTTGGCAGAGTTTCAGTATATACAAAGTTAAAATATCTATTAGAGACAAAATCTATCTATGGAGAAGTTATCCAGCAGTTACTCTAAAAAACTATCCGTTAACCAACCACATTTAATGCTTCTGACATATTGAAATTCGAATTTCGGTTGGTCAACAGACGAATTTCGCAGAAACCAAAGGTTAACAGCTTCAACATTAAATGCCCAAAGTTCATCTGTCATGAAGTGAAATTCAAATTTTGATGTTTGAAAAATGTTTCTATGTTGTGACATACAAATTTTCAAGTTGAAAGTTTTTTCTGTTAAATGTGAACAGTATTTTCAATTTGCTATAGTGCCTTCAAAATTCAAATTTTGGAACCCCAAAATTCATCTGTACATAGCTGGTTTACAAGGCTCAGTAGTTCATATAGTTCAAAATTCGTATTTTCAAAGGGCAAAGTTGGTCAGTCAGAGAGACCTCTTTTCAGACTAAGTTCAAAATTCGAATTTTCAAAGGGCAAAGTTCACCTGTTAGAGAGACCTCTTTTCAGACTAACTTCAAAATTTGAATTTATAAATACTATCATTCGTATGTCAACATATTATTCCAACAGACTCATAAGCTTAGTTTCTGAAATTCAAATTTTCATGTTCAAAGTTTGTCTGTCAGTGAGCAATTTTGAAATCCAACCAAAACTTGGTTTCAGATGAACTTTGACACAATTTCAGATGAATTTCTTTAGTTTTCATAAGTTTCATTTTGTCTGAAACTCGAATTTTCAAAACCCAAAGTTTGTCTATTGCTTAAAGCTCCTTTCAGACACTTATCAAAATTTGAATTTTCCCAAACCAAAATTCGTCTGTCAGAGAAGCATCTCCTTAGACTTATACAGTTTAAATACGAAATTTGAATTTCCAAAGCCAAAGTTCGAATTTCCAAGATGACAGTTTAATATAAACCTTTCAAACTTCGTATGTTGGTGGGTGTTTTTCAAATATTCCATGATTTATCATAGAATCAAGGTTTTAAAACATCTTTTCACCAAATCAAAGTCTTTTACTCAAATTAAAACATAACTAAACATCCTACATCTATTCTTGCACAGATTTTTCCAGAAATTCCTCACTTGAAACCTTTTGGGCACCTTTGACATCTTTATTCCAAGCTCTTGAGGTTTGGTTTGGAATCATCAAAACTCTGGATTCAACAGTTATCTCATGATGGGTCAATCCAGCACTTATTCTCTAACAAGAGCTTATGATTTTGATTTGTATCTTCATACATAATTATCACATAATTATCAATCAAAATCATACTATCCTTAATTCATCATTGTTCCCACAAAGATGAATGACTAGGGATATTTAGGATAAAATAATTTATCCAAGGATATTATTATAAAGAAAAACATGCAAACAATATAATATGTAAGAAAAAAAAACACCTTCTTTTTTTTTATAATGAAACACAATGTTCATAATACAATGATTGGCCTAGGGCACAATCTCCAATACCCTAGTACTGCTTCTTCTTTCTCCCTTCATTTTCCTTCTCATCTGTTCATCCAAAATGATTCTGATTAAAACCAAATTTTGCTCACTCACCGTGGCGGCCCTACTCCTTGCCACGACATGGAGCTCATTTTTCTCCACTTTAATTCTTTCCTCTGTCCTAGCCCTCCGGTTCTGCATACAATGCCAATTACACTTGGTTAACTAGAGACTAAGTTAGGGATAATGTAATGAGAGTTGTTACATTCTCCCCTCCTTATAAAAATTTCTTCCTTGAAATTTCAACTCTTACCTCAAGCAAAAACCTTTGGGTACCTCCTTCGAATGGATTCTTTCATCTCCCACATGACATCATTAGACATCAAGCCACTTCATAACACTTTCACTAATTTAATAGTCTTATTTCTCAACTGCTTCTCCTTTACATCAAGATTTTGCAACGGCATGACCTCAAAAGTCAAATCCTATTATTCTTGAACTTCCTCATCATTAATTATATGAGATGGATCTGGATGATACTTCTTCAGTTGAGACACGTGGAAAACGTTGTGCAATCCAACAAGATTAGGTAGTAACGCCACTCGATATGCTACCGACCCAATTCGCTCCACAATTTGATATGGACCCATATATTGCAGAGTGAGCTTCTTTGCTCGAATTGATCTCCCAACACTTGTAGTAGGAGTGACCTTTAGAAACACATGGTCTCCAGCATCAAACTCCAATGGTCTCCTTCTCTAGTCTGCATAACTCTTCTACCAACTCCGAGCAGTTAGAAGTTTCTGTCGAATGCTCTCTATTTGTTGAGAGGTTTGATCCATAATATTTGGGCCCAAAAGACTCCGTTCACCAAGTTCAACACAACATAACGATGATCTGCACTTTCTACAATATAATACTTCATAAGGAGCCATTTGTAAACTCAAATGGTAACTGTTATTATAGGCAAATTCAACCAACGACAGGTATTGATCCTAATTGTCTTTATTCTCCAGAACATAAGCTCGTAGCATATCTTCTAGAGTTTGAATCGTCCTTTTAGTCTGCCTATCAGATTGAGGATAATAAGCAATGCTAAAATTCAATTTTGTCCCCATGGTCTTCTAAAGAGACTTTAATAACTTGGATGTAAACCTAGGATCTCTATCCGACACAATATTCATCGGGACTCCATGTAGCCTTACAATCTCATTCACATACAATTGGGCCAATTTCTCCAAAGTAATAGTCTCCCAAATTGGAAGAAAAAAGACTGACTTCGTCAATCTATCCACAATTACCCATATTGCATTATGCCCTGAAGAGGTCCTCGGTAATCCTATCACAAAATTCATGGAGATACTATCCTATTTCCACTCAGGGATCTCCAAAGGTTGCAATGTACCTGCTGGCAATTGGTGCTCAATCTTTACCTTCTGACAAATCTAACATCTTGCCATATGCTCTGCGATGTCCTTTTTCATGCCTGGCCACCAATATCCTTACTTTAGATCTTAGTACATCTTAGTGGTACCTGGGTGAATAATGTAATTGCTCTTGTGAGCTTCCTCCAAAATAATTTCTCGCAACCTTGTAACATTTGGCATACAGATTCGACCACGGTACCAAATGATACCATCCTTTAGTATATCAAAATCTTGAGTTTTCTCCATTTCAATTCATTCCTAAATGCCCAAAAGATAGTTATCCTCCAACTGAGCATAGGAAAGGTTCCTCAATAAATTACTCAATACATTCATAGTTCCTAATACTAGTACTCCAGGATGGATATTAATGGATAACTTCATATCGTTCAGGCTTTCCAGCAACTGTTACTCCCTCATGATCATGGTGGTTATATGCATTGACTTTCTACTTAGCGAATCCGCCACTACATGAGCTTTCCCAGGATGATACTTCAAAGAAAATTCATAATCTACCAAGAATTCTACCCATCGTCTTTGCTTCATATTCAACTCTTTCTAATAAAAAAGGTATTTCAAACTTTTATGATTACTGAATACCTTAAACTGAGGACCATAGAGATAATGCCTCTACAATTTCAAGGCAAACACTATAGTCGGTAGCTCAAGGTCATGAGTAGGATAATTCTCCTCATGAGACTTCAACTACCTTGAAACATATGCCATAACTCTTTCTTGTTGCATTAACACACACCCTCAACCCTTTTTAGAGGCATTTGTGTAAACTGTGATTGGCTTAGATAGGTTAGGGATAGTCAGCACTGGGGTGGATGTTAAATAAACCTTTAACTCTTGGAATGCTCCCTCACATCTGTCACCCCAAATGAAAGATTAATCCTTGTGGGTGAGTCTAGTCAATGGCATAACAAGCTGAGAGAATCCTTTAATGAACCTTCGTAGTAACCAGCTAATCCTAGAAAGCTGTGAATTTCAGTCACCAATTGCAGTCTTTCCTAATTCAACACCGCTTCCACTTTACTAGAATCCACCACTTCACATAACCCAGAAATTTCACCTCCTATAGGCAAAACTCACATTTACTAAGCCTGGCATATAGTTGGTGATCTCGCAACACTTGCAATACAATTCAAAGATAGAATGCATGCTCTTCCTCACTCTTAGAGTATATCAGAATGTCATCAATGAATGCCACTACAAACTTATCCAAATATGATCGAAAGACCCTATTCATGTAATCCATGAAGACATCCAGGGCATTGGTCAACCCAAATGGCATCACGAGAAACTCATATTGACCATACCGAGTTCAAAAAGCTGTTTTAGGCACATCTTTAGCATGCACTCATAATTGATTGTATCCTGATCTCAAATCAATTTTAGAGAAAACTGAGGCACCTGCCAAATGATTAATCAAGTCTTCAATTCGTAGCAATGGATATTCATTCTTAATTGTCACTTGGTTCAGCTACTTGTAATCAATCCACAATCTGAGGCTACCATCCTTCTTCTTAACAAACAACACTAGAGCTTTCCATGGTGAGACACTTGGTCTGATGAAACCCCTTCGTAACAAATCTTCAATCTGCCTTTTGAGTTCTTTTAATTTAGATGGTGCCATTCGATATGGAGCCTTAGAAATAGGACTTGTCCTGGGCATACAATCAATGGAAAACTCTAACTCTCTTGGTGATGGCAAACTAGTGATCTCCTCTAGAAACACATCAGGATATTCACATACAACCGGGTATCCTTCTATACCTCCTTCGACATTCATGTTAACAAAGAAGAAAACCAGTAATCCTTAACACCCTTTCCTTAAATACCTGTTAGCTTGGGCAAAGGACAAATAGACATTTTCATCCCCTTCAATACTAGGGATATTTGTGGGCAATGACACAATCTTCCGTGCATAGTTGAGAATGGCATTATTCGTCTCCAACCAATCCATCCCAGTAATCATGCCAATCTCTTGCAATGGTAAATAGATTAAATCCAGAGTAGTGTTTTGATGTTCAAAATGAACCACACAATTTAGGCAAGCTTGAGTTGTTCTTAATGAAACTCTCATGGGTGTGGATATCGATAATTCAAAAGGTAACTCAATGGCCATAATACCCAATCTCCGAGCACAATCAAAAGATATGAAGGAATGCGATGCACTTGAATCAAACAATGCATGAATATAGAAACCATTGAGTTTAAGTTTACCTCTAATCAAGTTAGGCGCTATATTTTCTTCCTGTCTGGTAATTGCAAAGACTTACCTCGGCATCGTTGGTCTTCTCATTGTATCATTACGCCTTGGCTCATGACAATTTTGTGACATATGTCCCGGCTTCCCACAATTATAGCAAATCAAGCACAAACGGTCACTATGGTTCATTCCACAATTTGTGCACGGATTCGAGGCATTACCTGAATTATATTGAGATGGGGCTGAGTCTCTTCCTATATATTCACTCTAACTAGAACTCACCTGGTCAAAGCCTCCTCGATAAAATGGTCCTCTGCCATACCGACCTCTGTTGGATTGATCTCGGCCAAACTTGCCTCTTCCTCTATCATGGTGGCCTCTATTGTGACTACCTTTTCCTCCACCAGAACCACCACTGCCACCGCTACTACCATTACCAGATTCACATCCTTTACTAATTCCTCCAGTAGGTCCTAGGTGAGAAAAGGCTTGAATTATTGAATTTCTCTTCTCTTCCTCAGTTTCCCTCATTCTCCTGGATAAGACAAGCATCTTAGCACACAAGTCCTCAAAGGACACAAATTCCACCACTGATAATCGCTTCTTAATCTCTGGATGGGCTCCCTCAAACAATCTTTGAGCCTGCCACCTATTGTTAGGATAATTGTTCAGATAAGTGGAATACTTCACCAAATTCAGGACTTGATTAATGTAATCATCCGCCGATAAATTCCCTTGTTGAAAATCTAGGAACTCGGCCTCCTTTTGCATCATCAGGGCCAGAGGGAAATATTGTACAAAGAACAGTTCCTTAAACTGCTCCCAAGCCATCGGAGCACCCATCGCTTCAACACTTGGAAGGACACTTCTCTACTAATACTTAGCCTTCTTTTCAAGCTTGAACATAGCCGGTTACATCTTTTCTTCAGAGGTGCAATCCATCACACCAAATATATTCTCCAATTACTGCATCTATTCCTTAGCCAATGCAACATCCATTATACCTTCGAAAGTCAGGGGATTGAACTTCCAAAAGTCTTTTAATTGGGAGGAGATACCCTTTCTTTCAGATCTTAGGGCTCTCTCAGGCTCCATCATATTCTCATTCTCATCATTATTGCCTTCTCCTGCATTCAAACCCACATACACACCGGCCTCTTTATTCACATCACCTTGTTCTTGCTGATTCAATTGCTCATATATTCTATTCAATGTTTCCCCTTGAGTATTCACCCTATCATTGAGCCCAGTCAACCTTTCATGCATATGTCTCAATAGGTCACTGTTACTTTGCCTTCCTCTGTGAGAGATTTTCTCCTACACACAAGCAACAACATATTCAATCATATGGTTTTGGACTAGTATTGTAGTGGGAAAATATGAGTCTATGTATTTAAAGTTATGCTAAGTATTATTTCAAGCAGAAACAATGGCTCAAACCATTGTTCTGATACCAAAATGTAACACCTTATCCAAAAACAACCTCCCATCTTGACCGAATACTTCAAAACCAATGAAACACAGCCCAAACATCCTATATTTACCTTCCAAAACATCATAGCAGCTAAAAACCCCACAAAACACCTCAAGAAACACCAGAACAACCAGAATAGTGTATAGGGCTATGGCTACTACAGTATCACCTTGGCTCTAGTGTTCTCAGATTTACTAGCACCGCGGCACCCCCTATTGGTTTTATACCATACATAAACATTATCCCATGTCAAACATCAATAACATACATCTAAAAAAAATCATACTATCCTACTTGGAACAAAATACACAACCCTACATAATACATTATATAGACTTGATATTCCCATGTGCGGTATGCTACTCCATTGTCTTCTCTGGACTAGTGCTAGAACCTTCACTTGAAATGTTAGTTCATGGGAAAGGGGTATGAGACAATATCTCAATAATCGAGGATAACCACATACATATATATAAACCTCATATAATCTCATGAATGCAATATGAAATGGAATGCGTGTCTCCCTTGCACACAGCTAGAACCACGAGCTATCATCATAATAGGACATTTCGTATAAGTGATTCTCTTTCAACAGTGCACCTTTCATTAGTGTACCTGGCTAAAGGTAACACTAATGTTCAGATCATAGCTCTCCTTCCCCTTTCCCACCACAAATTGGTAGCGATTTAAGGAACATGTAGTCTACTATGTACTTTTCCCTCCAGGCCATTAGAGCCGCAGGGGTCTTATCCTTATCCTCCCTTATCATATATCATATCATATCATTATATATCATATCATCATCACCACCCAATCACCATATACCTCACAATGTCATATGGTGATACTCATATCACATCATCATGTATCTCAATGTTATGAATGCATAATGTCATGTCACATCATCATCATCATCATATACCTCACAATTTCATGTGGTGATACTCATATCACATCATCATGTATCTCAATGTTATGAATGCATCATGTCATGTCACGTCATCATCATCAACATCATCTCTAATCATCATCATAATGATCATCCTCTATATGTCTAGACGTGTGCATACTATGATATATAGAAAAACCATACACAAACATACATCAATATTGTGGTAAGAATGAAAACATGCATATATACACATATATACTAACATATAATACAAACCATACAAACAATACAAACACCTGGTTACCTCAGGTTGCCAATTCCTCACACGCATGATTACACAAGCTCCTTGAGATGTCTAATATACTCGTACCCCTTTTGGTTAATCAAATAACCTCTACAATATCATAAAAACCTCAATTAACACATAATACCACTTAACCAAACATCAAAATTTGACTATATAGGCCTAACCTAAGGTTTCATTTCCATGCATCATTAAGCTCCTAGAGACCATTCAAGTTTTAATCAATCTCACACATCTTGGATTCCATACTCCCCCTAACAATTTCAACCTATGGTTAAGCTTGAATCACGCATACTCCTTCTGAAACTCATACCCAAGGATCATACACACGAAATCACACTCCATTAATCCCATTTCATCTATTTTAATCGATGGATTTTGGTCAAAACCAAAAATCACAACATATATCCAAAAAATCCTAACTTAAAATCGAAGAAAATGGAGAGGGAGGAGTATAGATCACTTACCAACAATTTAGCAAGCGCCAAGAGGTCAAAATTCACTCTCAAAGGCCAGAAACTTTGATCCCTAGTGCTGCTCCTTCTTTCTCCCTCTATTTTCCTTCTCGTCTGTTGGTCCAAAATAATTCTGATTTAAACATAATTTTGCTCCCTCGCCATGGCAGCCTTGTTCCTTGCCACGGCGTGGAGCTCATTTTTCTCCACTTTAATTCTTTCCTCCGTCCTGGCCTCTGGTTTTGCACACAATGCCAATTACATTTGGTTAACTAGAGACTAAGTTAGGGATAATATAATGAGGGTTATTATAATGTGCTTACCTTCGATTTGGTAAACAGGTTGCTGCTTGGTGGAAATGGATAGAAACTAGATGCACTATGATTAGAGAGTCTTCCATTGCAACTTGTAATGAAATGAAGGTGGTCTTGAGGCAAAAATTCGTGTCATTTGAAGCTTAAAGTATGGTTGAACATTTTAATGAGATTCAAGTGCCCGTGGTCCAAGATTTATGTGATTCCTACTTCAAGAGAGTTGATTAAATGGATGAAAAAGTTGCTGCATTAACAAATATTGTTGTGACAAGAGAGTTGTCTACGCTCAAAGGTATTCTTAGTTCTCAAGCCTCTTGTGATGATATCTCTTATGCTAAAGTAGATGATTTAGGATGTGTTGAACATGAGAATCCAAATATGTTTAATTATGTTGATTGTGCCAGTAGGACTGATAATGATATTTTGCTAAATCTTGAGGAGAAAATTGTGTTAGACATTGATGAGTTAGATAGCTTTGATGATCCTATTTGTGCTTCTAGTGTGCAAATTGGAAATAATGTTATAGCACAATCGAAAAATAAATTTCATGATGTTGCTTGTGCTTATGAGAAAAATTTGACTGTTTACATCCTTTAGTGGAGAATCATGATTCATGTCTTGTTAATGATTTGATGGAAAATTCTTTGGGTAGTAGCATGCTAGTTTCTAGTAGTGCTAATGGTGTGATTCCTTTGGAAATTAGATCTTATGATTGCATTGATGAAATTGAGCATATTGATATGGTGATCGGAGATTTAGAATGTGATGTTAGCTTGAATGGGCATGTTAAAAACTATTCTTGTGTTTTGAATAAAGCACATAAACCATTTCCATGTAATCATTTGTGTGAAAGTCATGAGAACTTGAAGTGTAAGCTAGAATGGAAAAACAAGAGTGGTAGGAATAAGGGAAGAAAAGAGAGTAATAAGAGAGGAAATGTCCAAAAAATTGTTGTGAGTGGAAAAACAGTATATGAGAAAAAATTGGGAGAAGATTCAAAAAAAAAAAAGAAAAGGAGAGAAAAGAGAAAAGAAAAATAGAGTTTGAGGAAGAATGAGAGTGAAAGTGACACTACGCCAGATTTGGGCTTGTAGGTGCTCAATAGTAAGTAGTTATATAAAAAAACGGCTACAAAAATAAGACGGAGAAGATTTGTAGGCGGTTATTTAAATAATCATCTACAAAAGTAAAAAATTAAATAACTGCCTACAAAGACATAATTTAATAAAAAATAAAAAACAAAGTACATGGTTATTTAACAACCGCTTACTTTATTTCTTTTTATAAAATTTCGTAAAGAAAAAAAAGTACAATTGAAAATGAAAAGTAGGCGTTTTCTGTGATAACTGCATTCTTTTCTTTTATTTTAAGCCCTAGCCCTTTGGTTTTTCTTGCCTCTACTCCTTGCATTTGACCTCTCACTAACTCCTTCCCTCCTATCAAAACTTTCCAATTTGTGGCTTGCCGATATTCAGTCCACCATGGTTGTAGTCTTGCACTCTCTCCCTCCTAGCTTGCTCATTGGGTGGGTGCTCATCTACCAATGATTTACTTCATCATCTTACTCTGGTCAGTCATGCTCGATTCTCATAATCCTAGCTATAACTTTCTTCAGTTGTTTCTTCTATTAGTTCATGCATTATTCTTCACAGCTTGGTTCTCCATTTCATGCGCTATACTCATCGATTTGGAAGCTCTATCATCTTGCATGGTGAGGAAGTTGGCCAGGAAATGATCTGAGAGGTTCACTTATCTCATTGCCATTGTGATGTCTAGCTTTGAGATTATGTCCATGGCTGTCATGTGTAACAACCCTCATGAGGCTTGTCTTTGGCATTGTGAGCAGAACCGAAGGAAACAGAATGAAGGAAGGTTCAAGTGGAGAAGAAATGAGCTCCATGCAGTGGCAAGAAGTAGGGCTGTAGCAGCGAGAGCCAATTCCAGTGGTATTTTCAGGCTGAAGCTGGTGGTGCCGTAGCGGACTTATTTGGAGTCACGGCAAGAGTCGAGAAAATGGTTTAAATCATAATCATTTCAGAAGAACAGAAAAGAAAGAAACAGAGGGATCAATGGAGAAGCAGTGAGATGCTCTGCTGGGGTACGTAAAATCTGACCTGGGGGATGTTTTTTGGACCATAGAAGCATGATTCTCAGTTGGTAAGTGGATCTACTCTCTTTCTCTTCGTTTTTCTCTTCAATTTTGAGTTGATTTTCAGGGGTTTGTGTGGGAGTCCATTTTTGGTTGATTTCCACCAATTGAATGGTGCATAAAGGGATTATTGGAGTGTGATTTAGTGTTATTAAAGCTTGGGTTTGAATTTTGGTTGGATTATGATGGGTTTGAGTTAAATCCTAGGTTGGAATTGGGAAAAGAAGTAGAAATTTGAAATGGTATGTGTTGGTTTGTGTTTGAATGATTATTTAAGGTTTATTGGCATGTGTGTATGTTGTTAGAACTCCGGGCTAAGCTTGGATGGCTAGATTGTGGATTGTAGTGTTATGGGAGTTATGTTAATTAAAGGTATTATATTGTTGTAATGGTAGATTGGCTAATTGGAGGCTTATAGTTCGTGATTGGGGTGTTCTAGAGGCTTGCCTAAGCCTCTGTGTGTGTAGTGCTGACAACTTGAGCTAACCGGGTGTTTCTTCATATTGTATTGTTTGTATGGTATGATAGTACGTATATTTGTGTATATATGCATGTTTCTTTCATACCACGATATTGAAGTATTTGTGTGTACTGTTTTCTACATATCATGGTATGCACACAGCTAGATGATTATGATTATGACGATGATTACATATGTGATTATGATATTGATATGATATGGCATGATGCATAGCATAACATTGAGATCATGATGATTATTTTATGATGATACATGAGCATCACCACATGGCATTGTGTGGTTGTGTTATATGGCAGATTGGGTGGTGATGATGTGATGATGATATGATATATATGTTAGGGAGGATAAGGATGAGATCCCTATTACTAAATCCTCCCTTATAGCTAGGGGAGCTAAGTGGCAGTGGACTGCACCTTCCCTAAATCACCACAAATTCGAGGTGGTCCAGGGGAAGGAGAGCCACGGTCCAAGCACTAGTGTAACCTTTGGCCGGGTTGCATTAGTGTAAGGTGAGCTTGGTGATGTCCCGGAATCAGCCTTCATCGACTGTTGGAAGGAAATTACCTATATGAAATGTCTGTTATAACGATAGCCTATGGTTCTAGCTGTGTGTGATGGAGATATGCATTCCATTCATTTCACATCGTATTCATGAGTAGTATGAGTTATATATGTATATATGTGTGTGTGTGGTTGTCCCTGATTACTGAGACATTGTCTCACACCCTCCTCTATGACTAACCATTAGGTGAAGACTCTAGAGCTAGTTCGAAGAAGATCAAGAAGTTAACAGTCTCTCCGTCTTCGAGAATTCCAAGTTTAGTTAGTGGTTGTAATTTAGCTTATATAATTCTCTGCCAAGTAAGTTAATATAGTTTGGTCGCCTATATGAGTGTCCTGGGAGTATAGAGATGTCTATGATGTAATGATGTGTGATGATGATAGTGGACCCTGGTATGGATCTTTAATGTATGAGTAGGTATTTGTATGCTAGAATGGTTGTATATGAGCCCAAGGGTGGTTTTGGGCCATGTAAGTGAGTTTTGGGCACATAGCCCATTATGTGGTTTGGGGTTCAAGGGAGTCAACTCTTGAAGGAAAGGTTTCTTCAAGGTAAAACCTCCTTGGACATGTTGGTTTAGCTAAATATGACTTGTGTGAAGGGTCTTTGGGTGTCAATTTGCCTTTGGTGGCAATTGGAGGTGATACATTGTGAGTTTTGGTCAAAAAGTGGCCAAAACGGTGTTGGACATCCTGAATCTCCAAATGGAGTTTGATTCGAGCGAAATTGGTGTCCATGGTTAGATAATGACGAGAGTGACCTATAGAAGTTAGAATCAGGTCAATTAGAGATCGAAGCATGAAGTTATGAGCATCGGAAGTTAACCCAGCAAGTCTGCAATTTGCTTATACAAGTTCTGATGTTGGGGCCACGGCTCCAGAAATCCGGGCCGTGGTGCCAGCAAGTTAGTGGGCGTCAATGAATTTGTGAATGGTCAGAGTTGCGACGCAACTGTGGCTGGCCACGGCCCTAATTCAGTCTGTTGCTTTTTGAGTGTTTTTCAAGGTTTTGGTGCTCTGGAAGATGAGCTTTGGAGTGGTTTATTTGTAAATTAGAGGTATTTGAAGTAATTGGTCAAGGTTTCGACGTGGAAAGTTGGTAGGGTGTTACATCATGGCTGTCATGGCTGTGTATTACTGATTCTTTGTATTTTCCATATTGCTATGCTTTATTTTGTCTCTGAAATTGGTTTCCATTTAGGTTTAAATCAAGTAGGATGGAGAAGTGCCTTGGTCTAAAATGTATGGTACATTTGCTCTCTTCATTGGTGCCACTGTAAGTTTTGTTCTCTTCCCCAATTCAGCATTAGATGGTTTAATATTTGAAATTAACCTTTTTCTTCATGAAATCTAAGCCCTATATACAACTTTGTGCTTCTAATTTTCATATGGTTATGGAATTCTGGGCAAGATAAGCTCATAGAACTCTCTAGCTATTGTTAGTTTAGTCAAGTACATTGAATTGCATCCTTTCCTCCTTTAGATTGATTTTTTTTATTATTTTGGTTTGGTTTTTCTAGGTTATAAGCGTATAATATTCCTCATTTTCTTTTTTTGGTTTCGTGATTTCTTATATCTTTCTTTTCTCCTTGGTCATTTCTTGAAGGGAAATTTGATTAATTATTTTTTGTGGGTCAAATTCGATAGATTGGTAAAAGGGGAGACATGGGAAGGTTGTACTTGATTAATCTGGTAGGAAGCATCTATAGCTGCAAGTACTACCATGCACATCTTGCCATTACTGATGATATTATTTCCAAGGTTTCATTTTTCTCCCCTGAAACTTGAATTTGACTTTGTAGAGTTTTGAATATGCAATTTTCTTTTGTAAATTTGCATGTTAGCAGTTCATGAGGCTTGCCTATAAGTTGTGTATGGAAGTGATATAAAGAGAAGTTATGTCAACATGTATATTTTTGTGTTTGATCCATTCATTTACAATTTAACCATAGTGAAAAGTAATGATTTAAGTTAGTTACATCACATTGTTTTTATTCTCTTTGTTGGTATTTGTTCTTTTGCTTCCATATTGTTTCTTTCTTTGAAAAATTTTTATTTTACCCAGTAATAATTTTGAAATTGGATAGTGTAACAGAATTTTTCCCCATTATTGTTATTCTTATGAGTTTCATGAATATGTATTTATCTTTTTTTTTCTTTCAGGGTTCTTCCACCTATTTCCATCCCAAATACATGCATGCCCATAATAAACTCGTAAAAACTTGCAAAAGAATTAAGTGGGAGAAGCGTTTATTGACCTTAGTCCATATACTTAAAGGAGTTAATATACCAATTCTGTCCCTCTGTTCCAACTTTTATGCTTCATTTTGTACTAATTGTATTTGCCAATCCTTTATTCAAGTGTCACATTTTGTTGTTTTAACCATTACATGTATTTCATACGGGTTAGCTTTTCAAATTGGTTTTTGTCCAAAGGTGGCACACGTTAGAGGGGGTAGGTATAATTTTAACATGGGAATATTGCCATGACCATATGAATTCCTCCCTATTTAGATACTGATACTTTTATTCTAGGGTCAAAGTCTAGGAGCTATACTGATACTTTACTTCATGGACTTGCATTTGTATTCAATGAGTTTACCTACACTTTGATCCTCTTCAATGAATTGTCTCATAATTATAAACAATACTATTTCTTTTGACTTTTATACTTATTCAATTATCTCAAAGAAAAAAAAAAAAAGAGTGCTTATGCAATACGTTCCTTTTTTCCATAACTTTTTTATTAGTTGTCCAGCAATTTTATAGTTTCTACAGCATTCAAATTTTAGTCTGATCAACCATTGGAAAAAATGGCTTCACTATTGTCACTTCACCTCATAGTCTGAGTACATTGAAGCATCCAAGAAAGAGGAAAATGGATGGAGAAGTAATAATTTTTACTGTTTTAGAGACCTTTTTGTTAGGCATTGATGGCCTCCCTGTATATGTTACTTTGTTTTCTATTCTGTAAGTGCTACTCTTTTACAATTACTCATTTTGCTACTCTTTTATAGTTACTCCTTTTTCTCAGTTATCACACTTTAATATATATATATATATATATTATATTCTTTAATTTCTGGTTGGTTTCCATCAGACTCTTTATTTTCTTTGCAACTGCTCACTTTCTAGGCTTGTGGAGTTTATGGCTAGTGAAAAATGCTAGTTATTAATAAGAAGTTTCCCTCACACATTTTGAGTGATATTGTTTTCTTGTCTAGTTTATTGGTTGCAGAGGAGGCCCCTTTTATGGATTTACATTGGGCTTCGACAGCTCTTAGGAGCTAATTTAGTTTTTTTCTTTTTTGTCTTAGAGCAGCAACAACAACTAATAAACCAAGTAGTGTTATGGAAACTAAAAAATTGACTTGGGCTATGCTTATTTACCAATTTTAGTCCCTGATTATTTATGTGGAGTTAAGGATTAATGCTCGCTAGCATGTGTTACTAAATTTGTGTTAAATCAAATTTGTTATTATGTTGTTTTCTATTTTGGAAGAGGGCTTTAGCATTACGGATACAGTGAACTATTATGTCCCTTGAAAGTTTTAGAGGAAATATGTTTTGAGGATTTAATAGTGTTTTAATAGTAAATAATTAGAATTACTTCTCTTATAGTAATACTGAATTCTGTGTGAAGCGCGCATATGTTATAGTTTTGGCTTAGTAAAAAATGGTCACAAGGAAATGGGTTTCAAGAAAAAAATTGTGATTTAAGGTGCTATACTCAAATATTATAGTTGAAGCTTGAAAAACACCCTATCTAGTCTTGTTAATTCCACAGGAGAGTGCATGTTAATAGTTTTAATTACCCATTGTCATCTTATTTTAATTGATTACTTAACATGGATTTGTATATCATCAATTGTGAATAGAAATTGCAGGTTAGTCTGTCAACTATATGATAAAGTTAGATTTTGTTGTTAATCTATTATTCTAGATGGAGCCTAATTCACAACTTGACTCTTATGTTATTCTTGTAAATCTTTCACCGTAGCTAAAGAACTATTGAAGATACATGACAACTTAAACTGTAGATATGCTCATGGTAAATGCTTATAGTGATAATATTCTGTAACCTTTTCTGTTTATTGAATCCTAATAATTAAAGTTAAATCATTTGGCCTTTGTAAATTGCATTAGGATTGTTTAGATTTTTTTCCTAGCTTCACCTTCTAATTGATGCATTAGAAATGTCATTTGAGGCCCAATTTTTGGAAGACTTTGTTTCAGGTTTGAACTTTTCAGGTGCATTGTTCATTTATTTTTGCAAGCTTTGGACTTTATTACTTGCTATTTGATAATGTTTTTCTAGTTTTATAAACTAGTTTTAGTATTGCATAAGTTTCTACTTAGCTTTGTCTTGGGTATGGCATTGTCCTATAAACATACATATATTAAACGATTATGTAAATACATTATCATGGACATATGTTTTAGTATGAAATGATAATCAAAATAGTAAGGAAAAAAAACTTTATGGTGATTCTTGCATGTGTCAAACATGTATACAAAGTGGTAAAAAAGTGTTTGCTAGTGAAAGCTGATTAATTTTAGAGTAAATTACACTAACCCTATTTTGCAGCTTGTTCAAATGATACTACTCCTAACTTGTCTAAATATTATACTTGTTGGTTAGTATGTGACTTTTCCTTTATTTAAATGGGCATGTGATACATCAGATGTGACTCTTGATTATGTATATAATAACCTCAATCTATATAATTATATAGATAAGGTTTATTATTTGATTAAATTTAATCAATTATTTAAATTAAATCAAATCTTAATTAAATAGATTGTTTTAGATTTAAATCTATCTAATAGAATAAATCTAAACCAACTATTTAATCTAAATCCATAATCAAATCGAAATTTAATTTATCATATAAATCGAATTCAGATTATGACATTAGTTTAAATTTAAACCTATCAAATAGAATTAAATTTAAAACTAATTCATTTAAATTAATTTAAATAATATTTATAATTCAAAATATTTAATATATATATATCAAATATATATAATATATTAAACATATATATATATTATGAATTTTATAAAATATATATACATATCAAATACATATATAATTTATTTATAAAATTCATACACCCTAAATTAAACATTAAATTTATTGAATCTAGACACATATTAGATTCAATGAATCTAAACATTCTAACTCGAGTTGATCCGTTCTTGTGTGCGACCCTGCAGATCCATATGATGTTGGCAATAGGCTAATAATACTATTGGACCCACAAGTCATAGGTGGCTTCTAGTAAGACATTGTGACTACCCAAATCATATGAGATCAGTGATCCGATGCAACCTATCATATAATCCTATCACATCTCTTTTATCTCACAATATATGGGTCAAGTATGAGGCATGGAAACATCATCCTTATCTTACTCGACCATCACTTTCTCAATCTCCAAGCAAACTGACAGAACAAATGGAAACTGGTCCATTTGAGCATGGCCATGCATTTCTCAATTCCACTCATCGAGGGGCCTAGATATATCTCTCCATTTATTAGAGGGACAAATTTCATCTTGACCATTCATCTTCTTTTACATAAATTTCACTATATTCGATCATAACCTTTATAATCTCCCAATGAAAGGTGAATTTTGACTATGTTAAAGTATAATGTTCCCTATGTAGGAAGCCATAATGATCTTAGGTCTGAGGGCTCAATAACAAGATTATATATTTATGAGGTATGCTTATGACTTGATGCATATAGTTTTCTCATGACAAGTCGATCCAACGCCTGTTCCTTAGCGGGTGCTTATGATTTTGATTTGTATCTTCATACATAATTATCACATAATTATCAATCAAAATCATACTAGCCTTAGTTTATCATTGTTCCCACAAAGATGATTAACTAGGGCATTTAGAATAAAATGATTTATCCTAGGATATTATTATAAAGAAAAACATGCAAACTATATAATAATGTAAAAAAGTAAAAAACACATTTTTCATAATGAATTAAAATGTTCATAATACAATTATTGGTCTAGGGCACAATCTTCAACAGTCCACTCACATTATGGAGATTTTACTTTCCTTATCATTGTTCTGAAGTTGATACACCTTAGCTTGTTTGCTGCTTTTGCTAACATCTTATGGATGAACTTCACAAAACTAGTATCTAACTTAGCTCATCAGGTACACATGATTATTTGTAGATTATTTAGTATGTGAGACATTGTTTAGAGATTTTTTTTCTGGTTATTTTTTCATTCTACAATGTCAAAAAAGTGTTTATTTGTGATTTGTAGCTTAATATTAATTTATAAGTAGTTTTTAATGTAATGAATTTTATTTCTATTAATGCATTTAGTAGGTTGCATATATTTTCATACTAAATGAATCTAGTATCAAAATTTGTTTTTAAAAAAATATATATATCCCTTTTGTAGGTAGTTATTTGTATGACCGCCTACAAAAGTCTACTATTGTAGGCGATTATACAAATAATTGCTTACAAAAAGGTACTTTTGTAGGTGGTTATTTAAACAACCGCCTACAAAAGTCTACTTTTGTAAGTGGTTATATAGACAACCGCTTACAAAAGTCCACTTTTGTAGGTGGCTATAGCTGCTGCTTACAAAAGAGGCCTACTTGTGTTGGCACTCTTATAGTAGGTGGTTCATAGCCGCCAATAATAGCTAAAAATAACCTCCTATAAAACTCTTTTTTGGCATAGTGTGAGCTTATAGTAGTTTGTACTAAACTCCTTCCTTCTTTAATTCAACTTTCCTTTATGTCTTCATTATATTTTCTTCTTCCCTCTCATTATGTTTTTGATTTCTTTGAATTATGTCACCTATCTTTGTTGCATGAGTCACTTGTGAAAGAGATGCATTGTGATAATTTAGTATGATATTCACCCATCATTGCTTCATCCTCTATCCCATCTCATGGTTATTGTGTTTTGTTTCTTTAGTTGTTTCTTATATCTATCTAAGTCGTCACATATGTTATCTGTTGTGTGAATCTCATGAGTCATACATTTGCTTGTTTCCTTGCTTGTGGTTTGTTCCATTTCACAAATTTTGTGTTCCCACTTTGCGGATTATGTTCCTTTTTATGTCATTCTTATTTTCTCCAAATTTGTGATAATTTGTTCAATGTGATTTATATCCCATCTTTGTTCTCTCATTTCTCTATCAAATTGATTTCTTCATATGTGTTATCTTTCATCTTGTTTTATCATGATCTTCAAGTCATTTCTTCTCCATCAATGTTCTATCATTGTGCATCATCTATATGTATCAAATCTGTCCAAATTTTGAAATTAATGAATTACATCTAAATTTGTTCAAATTTCTTCCCATATGATCATTGTACCACCTTAGTCCATTTTGAGTCTTTTTGTGTCATATTTTGTCCTAATTTCATCCTTCATGTTTTCCCTAACTATTTGGTTCCATTTGAGTCTAGTTGTGTCGTGTTTGTGTTGAGTTCTTTGTGGTAGGATATTAGTGAAAATGATATGAAGAAAGATTCCAGATTTTATGCATTAATGCACAAAAATAAGTTCCTTGTTCGAAATAATGGTTGGAAGATTTTTTATCCTGGACATTGGTTGCAAAAGCTTAGAGGAACATTTAAAACAAATTTGCAGCCAAGGGAGAACAATGTCATTTAAGTTTGTGAGAGGATGATCAAAGCCATAATGCATCAATTAAGTTTGAAAGGTAAGCATTCTCCATATGATCTCTTTGATGCGTTTAATGTTTCCCTTTCTTTCCATGTACTTTTGCAACAGAAAGATCAATAAGAATGAATTTTCATTTTTCAGAACTTTTGTTCTTTTCTTGTGAATTTTCTCATGTATCTCTTATGTTCTTGAGAGGATTCTTAGACTTATCAAAGGAGTAGTTTTCCTTTCTGGCGTTCCAAGTTTAGGGTTCTAAGAGATGGGCTCTCTTAGGATCTTATCCCATTGACTAACGTATCTTTCCTATTTTCTTGTTATTTTCGTGCATCATTTTCTTGTTAATTTTTAGATTCATATACTTCCTCTCCTCATGCTTTCCTTGATGTTCATGCATCCTTGCTTAATTCTAGCATGTTCTCAGGCAATTTCGAAGTTGTTAGAGGTTCATTGGACAGATTCCTAGTGGACCTTATATCACATCCATTCTAACCTTGAAGCCAACCACTATGCCCACAAGGAAATCCAAGTCCTTACTCATTTGTCCTACATATTCCTCTATTCTTATCTCAACACCATCAGGTCTGACCATCTTATATTTGGCTAAGTGATTGTCTTAATGTCCTCCTCCACCATGAAATTAATTGGGTTTTCTCCCCTGTTGTAACAACCCTAATTACACTATCTTGAAATAAGTCTCAAGCTAATAAGAAGTTGCCTTGTATTTTGTGCAGCATTAAAGGAACAAGGACAAGAGAAAGGATCCAAATGGGACAAAATCTAAGAATAGAAATAGAGAAGGGTCATACCACAATGAGCTGTAGAGCCGCTATGATAAAACACTTGTGGAAACTCAAAGATTTTCTAGGTTGAGAGCACTGGGGCCTTGATGATATTACTGGCACCACGGCGAGAGTCACAAAATTTGTTTAAATCATACGAGAACCATTCAAATGAAAGAAAGGAAAATGGAGGAAGAAGGAGTATTCTCTGCCAAGGTTTGGAAGAACTGACCTTGAGGAGATATTTTGAGACTCTAAAGGCTTCAATCTTGGTTGGTGAGTGATCCCTAACCTCCGCTCATCTATTTTCTTCATGAAACTCAATTGAAATCTTAGGAGGTAGGTTAAGTTTCAGTTGGGTTGTATTTTCTATCGATTGAAATATATGTAAATGGATTATTAAAGTATGACTTAGTATTACTAAAGTTTGGGTGTGATTTTTAGAGGGACAATGCATGATTTCGTATAACTCTAGGTTGAAAATGGATAGGAAGTTGGGAATCCAAAATGTATGCGGGTGATTATGACATGGATGATTAATTGGAGCTCTTTAATATGTAACTATGTTGTCAGAACTATGGGTTAAGCTTGAATGCCTAATTTATGGATTTTAGTTGTTATGAGCATTATGCTAATTGTAGTGATTGTTTAGTTAAATTGGAAGTGTATGGTTTGTGATAGATGCTTCGAAAGCTTGCCTAATTCCCCTATGTGTGTTATGTCAGCAACTTGAGGCAACCAGGTGTCTGTGATATATGTGTATTATGTTGATATATGTATATGTGTATGTAATATCTCAAAATTTTACTGGGTACTAGATGATAAAAGAGGGCATAAGTGATGATAACGTAAAATGTGTAAGGAATTCGTGAAAACGGACAGACACCGTTTTGTGTAAAATAAGGTAAAGAGATCATTTTTTCCGGTTATATGAAAAATGAGAAAATTATATTTTTGCCTCTAAAAAAATATAAAATGACATCCGTGTCCCAAAAGAATTAAAATTTACGCGGGAAACAAAATAGAAAAAGTATTGGGGAAATTACACTTAATGACCCGAAGTTTTAGAAATTATAATTTAACCCCGGATCAAGGGTAATTTTGTAAATATGTAAAATTACTATAAAAATGCAGCCCTCGACGAGAGAAGTCCAATGGTATATGACACTTAGGGTTAATGTTCAAGAATAAAGAAATAATCAATGCCGAGCGTCCAAAAGTAATAGTAAACAGATAAAGTAAACTGTAGGCCCTACCGATGGTTAAAAAGAAATCGAGACTGGATATGGGTCATACACAGATACCATTTTGGACAGGATAATTATAGAAATATAAAAATAAAATTAGAATAGTCCTGTATCCCAAAAATATTAAATTAGTATAAAGACGGTTTTATCAGTACGGTTAAAAAGTACCCGGATTGAGGTATATCTAGATCAGGAAAATTAGGAAATTTTTGGACACCTCAAGCTCACCCATGTGTGACTTCCTACAGCCATGTGACACAAAGCAATATGATATTATTTTTTTGAATACTTCTTGAAGAAGTATGTAAAAAAGTAAGTAAGGATTAGCAAAAGTAACCATGATTAGTTAATTGCTTAAGCATACAATTAATCACTTAATCCCTTCTCTTTCCTCACCATTCACTCTTGACCATAAGCCAAAACAAACCACAAAAAACCGCAAGAAAAGGAAGGGGAAAAGGAGGAAGAAAAGGAAGAGGAACCAAGGGAAAATCAAAGCATAAATTGGTAAGCTTTCCTAATACTACCCTAAGCTTACTATCTATGGTTTCTAAAGCATGATTTATGGTTTAGTTTTCTCCCTTTCTATCTTAGGGTTTCAGTCAAAAATGTGATTTAGCAATAGGAATGAGTTTTGAACCATTAAACTTAAGGGAAAACTTAGATTATCCACTAAAAGCATGAATCCATGGATGGTTTGATGTGATTTGAAGGAAATTTTTTTCAAACATTTTGAGATAATTTCAGCCAGAACAGGGGGAGTATTTAGAGTTGGAATTTCATGATTTTGACCTCAAAAATGGATTCCTCGTGGTCTAAAACCTTAAGAACAAGTATGTTGTACAAGGAAAGGTTAAATGAAAGCTAAGTGAAAATTTTGGGTTTTAGTGTTATGGTATTGTATAATTCTGAAAAACCAATAGCTAAATTGGTTCAATGATGATATGATTAGGTTCAAGGAAGTGTTAAGAGGCTCAAGAAGTGTCATACCAAGTTTGGAGAGCAAGGGAGCATTATAAGGTAGCTAATTTCGTGTACTAGCATTATATTATCATGTTTGTTTTCAATATGCTTTATGCCTTGTCATATAATTGCAATGATATTTTGAGAAGATTTATGTGTATTGGCTGAGTTGATTGAGGGGCATTGAGACACCAGGATCTCCATTTTTTCAAAACAAAACTCTACTAAAAATTTTATGAATTCATATGACGTAAATGTGTTAATGCATTCAAAGTGTGTTATCTTGATGGAATGTTGGGTGTTACCTACTGAGATTCTTTGAATCTTACCCTCCCAAATATTAACCATGAATAGGTAGCAACAATGGCAAGACCACCAAGGAAGAGAAAGGAAAGGAGAAAGAATTTGGCCATTAACTTGATAATTCTAGCAATGGCCATGATTTTTGACCTTTTGTGTAATTTTGTAAATGTGATGTTAAGTATATTTCTTCAAGTTTTTATGATGCCTTAGGTCTTAGCTAAAGTATGGTATAGCATGGAAATGATGTATGGCCATGTAAATATTTTATGGCTTTTGTGTGGCAAAGTAGTAAGATATAAATGATCATTTTGACCTATGTAGAGTAAATATGCCACTATTTGGACTTTTGATGTATAAAGTATAAATGATGTATATGGTTTAAAAGTAGACATGAAGAGCTCTCTAATGGTCCAGAGAACACTCAGATTGAATATATGTGCAATATTTGGTAGATTTTTATATTTAATTCCAATTAAAATGATTATTTTTGCTGTTTTCATGTAAATTGTGAAAATTCACGGAGTTTCCTGTATAGATCAGTACCATCATTACTCTGAATTATATTTTTCCTATGTAGAAAAAGTTATAATCTATCCCTTGAAACTTGAATCACATGCATACGATTTTTATTGATTTAGTTATGATTTTTCAAAGTTTAATCGAAATAAATAAATTTGATTAAATGAATAGTACCCAAAGTTGAGAAAAATTTATGATGACTTTTATTGTGATTCAAGATCCTACTATGATATAAATGGACTTTAGAATGATTAAATACATGGGAAATGGGCCTATAAGAGAGGTGTTACAGTTTTTGGTATCAGAGCTAAAGGTTTAGGGCCTTAGAGCTGAAGGTTTAGGCTCTCAGAGCAATAGTAATGGGTCAATACAGTTTAAGTTAAGAAAAAGGAATATTAATATATAAATTATTCCTTAGTATTATTCTACTAACTAGTTGTTATTGTGATTGAAGGATAGTAAAAATGTCTTCAACAAATAACAGCTCAGTTGTAGATGATCATGAAGAGCCTGAGATGGTACCAGAGTTACACCATCAAGAGGAAAGTATAGGCTCCAATGAGATTCCTGTCGAAAATATAGAAGAAGGACAGTATGAAGTGGGACTCCCAGCAGTGCCCATACAGGTAGTTCCTCCTATAGATGCGTTACCACAAGAAAGGGTGGTTGAGGTATATGAAGATGTGGAACACAACAGGATTTCTGTTGGATCCTAATAATACCCCGGATGATAGACCGGCAGATGTAGAACTTATAGTGTACCTGATCATACATAAGTACTCAAGGGAATATGGTGCTTACTCAGAGGGACCAGAGAAAGTAATGGCATTCATGAGTAGAGTGTCAAAGCTTAAGACATTTCTGGAAGGAACAGGAACAGAATACCTTGAGCCAATCTGGATCACCACTCTCCTCACCGAAATACTAGAAGACGAGTTTTGGACACCCATTAAAGCAAAGTTAGAAGGAAGGGAGTACCAAAACTTAGCTCACTGTGTTAAGAATTACATGATAGAGGGGAAAGTTAAGAAGGCAAAGAAGGAAAAGATACAGAAGGGTGATTCAAGGAAGCAACCAATTGTAGAAGTTCCTGAAGTTCCCATTGACGAAGCTTAAAGAGTATGGGAGTTGTGGCTAGATTTTATAATGAAAGTCCCCGAAGTTATTGGGACTTCCCAATGACTACTTTCTTGGATATGTTAAGGGATACAAAACAATTTATGGAGTCTCAAGGTCAGCCTTTCTGTGAGCCAGCATGGATAGATACAATCCTCACCATATTGCCTGATGATGATGACTATTGGGCAATAGTAAAGGATGAGATGAGAAGAGAGTGGCCAGTAAGTTTTTAGGAATGCCTTCGAGATTTGAGGCATTGTAAAAAGTTCAGGATGGAATTGGAGAATACCGAACGGGCTGAGATTGACTCTAGAGAGCTCCCAAATCATGAGAACCCGATAAAAGGACAATATAAGGAACAACCAGAACCAGCACAGGAAAATCAGGAGGAAGAACCAGAAGAGGATCCAGAGTAGGAACCCGAGGAAGATCCAGAGGAGGATGCAGTAACTACTTACTGTTAGTTAGGCTGGCTTCCCAAGAGGGGGGTGAATTGGGAAGCTTAAAAATTTTCTGCAAAATGTCAAGAAAGTGAAGAAAGCAAAGTATAGAAGATAAAACAGGGTATGAATAAATAAATTGTAAAAGTTGCAGTAAAGAGAGGAAAACTCAGATATTTATCCTGGTTCGGTCTCTCCACTTGACCTACGTCCAGTCCCCAAGTCACCACTTGAGATTTTCCATTATTCTGCAAGAATTCAGTGGGCTTCTTGCAAATGCCTCAGTATAAGATGATGCTCTATTTCTAGAGCTCACTCTTTCACTCAATGCACTCTTACTAAGTGCTTCCCTAATCCCTTGTGATATCCCCTCATAAGAAAATCTTTCTTCCAGATGAAGATAAGATTGTTTACAAAGAATGAACTTTCTTAGATAGAGTGAATATGACAGTTGAGGTACAAATATTGCAGTGAGAGAGTAACAGACTTTGAGTAGATGATTTGGCAGAGCTTCAATACATACAAAGTTAAAATCGTTACCCACAACTTCAAATAATGCTATATTTATAGATTTAGGTCTCAAATGTCCGTTAGAGATAAAATCTATCCGTTGGAGACGTTATCCAATGGTTACTCTGAAAAACTATTCGTTAACCAACCGCATTTAATGCTTCTGATATACTAAAATTCGAATTTTGGTTAGTCAACAGATGAATTTCGCAGGAACCGAAGGTTAAGAATTCCAACGTTGAATGCCCGAAGTTCGTCTGTCATGAAGTGAAATTTGAATTTTGATATTTTGAAAATGATTCTATGTTGTGACATACGAATTTTCAAGTAGAAAGTTTTTTTCTTAAGTGTGAACAATATTTTCAATTTGCTACAGTGCCTTCGAAATTTGAATTTTGGAACCTCAAAATTCGTCTGTCCGTAGCTGGTCTGTAAGGCATTGTAGTTCATGTGATTCAAAGTTCGAATTTCCAAATGTCAAAGTTCATCTGTCAGAAAGACCTCTTTTCAGACTAACTTCAAAATTCAAATTTATAAATACTGTCATTTGTATGTCAACATATCACTTTAACAGACTCACAAGCTTAGTTTCTGAAATTTGAATTTTCATGTTTAAAGTTCGTCTATCAGTGAGCAATTTTAAAATCCAATCTATACTTAGTTTCAGATGAACTTTGACATAATTTCAGACGAATTTCTTTAGTTTTCATAAGTTTCATTTTGTCTGAAATTCGAATTTTCAAAACCCAAAGTTCTTCTGTTGCTTAAAGCTTCTTTCAGACACTTATCAAAATTCGAATTTTCCCAAGTCAAAATTTGTCTGTCAGAGATGCATCTCTTCAAACTTGTTCAGTTTCAATATGAAATTCAAATTTCTAAGGCTAAAGTTCAAACTTTCACTATGACAGATTGGTATTAACCTTTCAAACTTCGTATGTTGGTGAGTGTTTTTCAAATATTCCATGATTTATCATAGAATCAAGGTTTTAAAACATCTTTTCACCAAATCAAAGTCTTTTACTCAAATAAAACACTACTAAACATCCTACATCTATTCTTGCACAGATTTCACCAGAATTTCTTCACTTGAAACTTTTGGTCACCTTTGATATCTTTATTCCAAGCTCTTGAGGGTTGGTTTGGAATCATCAAAACTCTGGATTCAACACTTACCTCCTAGACAGTCCTAGCTCCTCATAGATGATAGTCGGTCGTATGCATATGTGAACATGTATATATGTAAAGAGTGCTAACTGACTGCTAATTTTGAGATGTAATATATGAGCAATCATAACAAGTATAAGAGGTAGAATAGAAAGACTGATGTATGATAAAGTAGAAAGGACTATGAAGTAAAGCATGTATATAATGACTATGTAAATAAAATGATATGTTTATATACATTCTCTGAGTATGATTATTATATGAACATGATTTTAATATTATGTAGATTAAAATGGCACGTACCAGAAGACAAACTAGAGAAGCAACTCTTGAACAGGGAGGAGCTCCACAGCAAGATATTCAGCAACAAGGTTCTCCACAGCAGGTTGATCCCCTGCAAGTCATTATGAACAGATTGGATCAATAACATAGAATTATTGAGAATTTACAGAGGACTATAACAGATCAGAGAGAATGTCCTGAGGTTAGAACTGAGGTGCCAGTTCAAAGTCCACAGCAGCATGTAGAAACACCAGCTGTAGTGAGGAATCAGGCAATGATAGACTTTGCCAATCAACAAAATGTTATAGCTCAGTTCAGGAAGCATTATCCTTCTTTCTTTGTAGGAAAATTTGATGTTCAGGCAGCAGAGGATTGGATAATGAGTCTTGAAAAGATATTTAGACTAATGGGATGTACCTCTAAGATGAAAGCTTTGTTAGCCACTTATATGTTTGAGAAAGAGGCAGATCGATGGTGGCGAAACACAGAGCTAATTCTGCATGCACGTAACATACCTCTGACATGGGAGATATTTTTAGAATATTTCTATGATAAGTACTTCCCACTATTAGTAAGAGATGAGAAGGAAGCGGAATTCATTATGCTTCGACAAGGAGAAAATCAGTCGGTTGATGAGTACGTAGTTAGCAAGGTATTCTACATACTTACAGCAACATGATGATGAACAATGAAAGACTGAGAAGCTGGAAAGAGGTTTGAAACTAGCTATCAGAGAAAGAGTAGCACCAATGAGGATTAGAGAGTTCAATATACTAGTTGAGGTCAGTAGGATCACTGAAGGAAGTTTGAATCATAAAGGCTTTATGTCTTGTATCCTAACTAGTACAAGAAAAGTTACATATGAAGAAGGAGAATCAAGTAAGAAAAGAAAAAGGTCATGAAATAATAGAAGAGGCAGAAGGGGAGGCAGAAGAGAAGGAGGACGATATGTCCAAAGAGATGTGCAGAGAGACGTATAGAAAGAAGCTCTAGTGTGTGAGCAATGTGGCAAGATACATTATGGAAGACCATGTTTAGCTGGGCAGAATGTATGCTTCAGATGTGGAAAACCTGGACACTTTGCGAGAAATTGCAGAGTAGATATAGCAAGGACTAGACCACAAGCACAAGGAAGAGTCTTCGCTCTTACGCAGCAAGAGGCTCGACGATCACTTGATCTTATTGAAGGTATGATTAAAGTAAATGATTGTCTTGTGCATGCTTTGTTTGATTCAGGTGCTAGTCATTCTTTTATTTCCTATAAATGTGCTAAAGGTTGGGTCTGATAATCATTCAATTGCCATATGATTTGCATGTGTCCACACCTACAGGTAACCAAGCAACCACATCTCATGTCTGCCTAAATTGCATTGTACTATGAACATTGCTATACCATACTAGATCTTATATGCATGTCATTCCTAGATATAGATGTCATAATAGGCATGAACTAGCTCCCTGCCAATAATATTCTGCTCGACTGCAAAAACAAAGTTCTAATCTTGCCTAACTCAGAAAGTATTCCAATTACTTAGACTAAACTAAATTTTATATCAACCGCTCAAGCCGAGAGATGCTTGGGAAAAGAATGTTCAGCCTACTTAGTTTTCTTTTCAGTCAATGTGGAAGTTGATGAAGAGATTGAAAAGATACCAGTGGTAAAGGACTTTCCAGAAGTATTTCCAAAGGATTTTAAAGATTTACCACCAGAAAGAGAGGTTGAATATGCCAAAGACTTAACTCCAGGAACGGGCCCAATATTCAACGCATTGTATAGAATGGCCCCACCTGAGTTGGTAGAATTAAAGAAGCAAATTAAGGAGTTATTGGAAAAAGGATTCATTAGACCTAGCATTTCTCCATGGGGTGCTCCAGTATTATTTGTAAAGAAGAAAGATGGGAGCCTTCAATTATGTATTGATTATAGGGAACTGAACAAAGTAACAATAAAGAATAAGTAGCCCTTACCTAGAATTGATGACCTATTAGATCAATTGGCTGGTGCCACTATGTTTTCAAAAATTAACTTACGATCAGAGTATCATCAATTACGGGTAAAGGCAGAAGATGTTCCCAAAACTGCTTTTAGAACTCGTTATAGGCACTACAAATTTTTAGTGATGCCATTTGGTCTAACGAATGCTCCAGCAATTTTTATGGACTACATGAATAGGATTTTCCAGCCATACTTAAATAAATTTGTTGTGGTCTTTATCGATAATATAATAGTGTACTCTAATTCTTTAGAGGAGCACGAACTGCATTTGAGAATAGTCTTGACAATTTTAAAAGAAAGAAAGCTATATGCTAAACTAAGTAAGTGCGAGTTTTGGCTCACACAGGTACAGTTCTTAGGGCACGTCGTCTCCAAGGATGGGGTTGCAGTAGACCCGAGTAAAGTAGATGCTGTCCTAAAGTGGAAGCGACCCAAGACTGTAACCGAGATAAGAAGTTTTCTTAGTTTAGTTGGCTATTACAGGCATTTCATACAAGACTTTTCTTGAATTGCATTGCCGCTTACAAAACTTACTCAAAAAGATAAACCTTTTGTGTGGGATAAGAATTGCGAAAATAGTTTTCACGAACTAAAGCATAGATTAACTACTCCACTTGTATTAACTATACCTAATCCCAAAGAACCTTTTGTGCTTTATACAGATGCAAGTAAGCATGGATTGAGTTGTGTACTAATGCAGGAAGGTAGAGTGGTAGCTTATACTTCTAGACAATTAAAACCAAATGAAGAAAACTATCCCACTCATGATTTAGAACTTGCAGCTATAGTGCATGCTCTCAAGATCTGGAGACATCATCTTTATGGTGGAATAGTAGAAGTGTTTTGTGACCACAAGAGCATCAAACATTTAAAAGATTAGAAATCAGTAAATGCGAGGCAAAGAAGATGGATGGAATTATTAAAAGATTATGATCATTCTATTAAATACCATCCAGAAAAGGCTAATATAATGGATGATGCATTGAGTAGAAAAACTATTCACGTAGCTTACATGATGATTTGTGAAATGAAAATGTTAGAGGATTACAGAGACATGCATTTATTTTTACAATTACATGAGACTAGAATTGGCAATGAATTTTTAAATGATTTATTGAAAGCCTAGCAAGAGGATGAGTTCGTAAAGCTAGTTAAAGAAAAGCAGGCATGGAGAGATACGAGATTTAATGTATCAGAAAATGGCTTAATGACATTTCAAAAGAGAGTTTATGTACCACCATTAGCAGAGATAAGAGAAAAGGTTTTGGTATAGGCACATCAGAGTAAATATACTATTCATCCAGGTATTAAAAAAATGTACCATGATTTAAAGAAATTATTTTGGTGGCCTGGTATGAAAGGGGATATTACTCGGTATGTGTCTAGATGCTTGGTGCGTAAAAAAGTAAAAATAGAGCATCAGAAGCCTGCTAGATTGTTACATCCATTAGAGATTCCAAAATGGAAATGGGACAATATTTCAATGGATTTCATAATGAGATTACCTAGAACATCGTCAGGATATGATGTAATCTGGGTAATTATGGACAGGCTAATGAAGTCTACACACTTCTTAGCCATGAGGTCAATATATACACTGGTTAGATTGTCACAACTGTATGTAAAAGAGATAGTAAGATTACATGAAGTGCTAAGCAGTATTATATCAGACCAGGATTGAAGATTCATTTCAAATTTATGGAAATCATTACAGCAAGCCCTAGGTACTAAACTGAGATTCAGCACAGCATATCACCCTCAGACTGATGGACAGACTGAAAGAACGATTCAGACATTAGAAGATATGCTAAGGGCTTGTGTGCTAGAGATTAAAGGAAACTGGGATGTATACTTGCCTTTGGTAGAATTTTCCTATAACAATAGCTATCATTCCAGTATTCAGATGGCACCTTATGAAGCATTGCATGGTAGGAAGTGCAAGTCCCCACTTTGTTGGACGGAATTGAGTGAAAGGTAATTGATAGGTCTGGAGATTGTAGACCAAACTTCCAGATAGATTGAAATGATAAAGAAAAAGCTATTAACGGCTCAAATTAGATGAAGGAGTTATGTAGATCGAAGAAGGAAGCCGTTGGAATTTGAAGTAGGAGACCATGTATTTCTTAAAGTATCTCCTACAACTGGAGTTGGTCCATCTCTCAAAACGAAAAAGCTTAGTCCCAAGTATATTGGACCTTTCGAAATCCTTTCAAAAGCCAGACCTGTAGCTTACTAGCTAGCCCTACCACCAAATCTAAGCCAAATTCACAGTGTCTTCCATGTCTCCCAATTAAAGAAATATTAGTCAGACCCTTCACATATTATAGAATATAAATGTATTGACTTACAAGATAATCTTTGTTTTAATGTATTACCTGAAAGAATAGTAGATTATCGAGTTAAATAGTTGAGGAACAAAGACATTCCTCTAGTGAAAGTGGTTTGGAAAGGCTTATCTACAGAAGAAGTAACTTGAGAGATGGAGTCATACATGTGATAAAAGTATCCAGCACTATTTACATAAGGTATGTTTTAAATTTCGAGGACGAAATTAAATTTAAGGGGGGTAAAAATGTAATATCCCAAAATTTCACTGGATACTAGGTGATAAAACAGGACATAAGTGATGATAACATAAAACGTAGGAATTTGTGAAAATGGACAGACACCGTTTTGCATGAAATAGGGTAAAGAGATCATTTTTTTCCCAGTTAGATAGAAAAATAAGAAAATTATATTTTGCCTCTTAAGAACAAGTATGTTGTACAAGGAAAGGTTAAAGGAAAGCTAAGTGAAAATTTTGGGTTTTAGTGTTATGGTATTGTATAATTCTGAAAAACCAATAGCTAAATTGGTTCAATGATGATATGATTAGGTTCAAGGAAGTGTTAAGAGGCTCAAGAAGTGTCATACCAAGTTTGGAGAGCAAGGGAGCATCATAAGGTAGCTAATTTTCCATACTAGCATTATATTATCATGTTTGTTTTCAATATGCTTTAAGCCTTGTCATATGATTGCAATAACATTTTGAGATGATTTATGTGTATTGGCTGAGTTGATTGAGGGGCACTGAGACCCCGGGATGTCCATTTTTTCAAAACGAAACTCTACCGAAAATTTTATGAATTCATATGATGTAAATGTGTTAATGCATTCAAAATGTGTTATCTTGATGTTTTCATGCTTAATGTGATGATGTGATGGAATGTTGGGTGTTACCTACTGAGATTCTTTGAATTTTATCCTCCGAAATATTAACCATGAATAGGTAGCAATAATAGCAAGACCACCAAGGAAGAGAAAGGAAAGGAGAAAGAATTTGGCCATTAACTTGATAATTCTAGCAATGGCCATGATCTTTGACCTTTTGTGTAATTTTGCAAATATGATGTTAAGTATATTTCTTCAAGTTTTTATGATTCCTTAGGTCTTAGTTAAAGTATGGTATAGCATGGAAATGATGTATGGCCATGTAAATATTTTATGGCTTTTGTGTGGCAAAGTAGTAAGATATAAATGGTCATTTTGACCTATGTAGAGTAAACATGCCACTATTTGGACTTTTGATGTATAAAGTATGAATGATGTATATCGTTTAAAATTAGACATGAAGAGCTCTCTAATGGTCCAGATAACGCTCAGATCGGATATGTGTGCAATATTTGGTGGATTTTTATATTTAATACCAATTAAAATGATTATTTTTGCAGTTTTTGTATAAATTGTGAAAATTCATGGAGTTTCCTATATAGATCAGTACTATCATTGCTCTGAATTATATTTTTCCCATGTAGATAAAGTTATAATCTATCCCTAGAAACTTGAATCACATGCGTATGATTTTTATTGATTTAGTTATGATTTTTCAAAGTTTAATCGGATAAATAAATTCGATTAAGTGAATAGTGCCCATAGTTGGGAAAAATTTATTATGACTTTTATTGTGATTCAAGATCCTACTATGATATAAATGGACTTTAGAATGATTAAATACATGGGAAATGGGCCCATAAGAGGGGTGTTACAATGTATATATGCATGTTTCTATTCATACCACGATATCGTTATATATGTATATGGTTTCCTATACATAACATGGTATGCACACAGCTAGATGAGGTATAAATCCTGACCTCTGGTATTTGTATATGATTATGATGAGTATGATGTTGTGTTTGTAATATATGAGATTTTTTAGCATCCACATACGATTGCATGCTAGTATAGCCATGATTATGACTATGATGATGCTTATATATTGTTAGAGGCAAGCTAGTATGGCATTGAACATCATCACCACATGAGGATATTGAGGTATGGTGGATTATGAGGTGATAATAAGATGAGAAATGATATGATGGTTTAGTATGATAATATGATATGATAATATACAATATGATGATATGATAAAAGATCCTTGCCACTGAATCCTCTCCTATGGCTAGGAGAGCTAGGTGGTAATGGACTGCACATTCCTTAAAGCACCACTAATTCGGGTGGTCCAAGGGAAAGAGAGTCATGGTCCAAGTATTAGTATAACCTTTGGCCAAGTGCACTAGTGTAAAGTGAGCTTGGTGATGCCTCGAAATTAATCTTCCCTTCTATTATAAGAGAATCACCCGTTTGAAATGTTTTGTGATGATGTCAGCTAGTAGTTCTAGCCATGTATGAGGGAGACATGCATACCATAGCATTTTGCATTGTATTACATCATTTGCATAAATGTGTTGTACAAATGATATTGTTGTGTGTGTATGTTTGTCCCGGTTACTGAAACCTTGTCTCACACCCCCCTATGACTAACATTTTAGGTGAAAACTCCGGTACTAATCTGGAGAAGTCTAAGGAGTCATATGCCTCTCCGCCTATGGAAATTTCAAGTGTAATGGGTAGTTATACATTAGAGTTTATGTAATTTTGTGCCAAATAGGTTGTCGTTATTTGGTTGCTTGTGTGAGTATCCTAGGGTATTGCTTTGCATATGGTATGATTGATGTTAATAAAATGATTATGACGATGATGTTTGGTGTAATATTCCAAAATTTCACTTGATACTAATGAATGAAAGAGGAAATAATGAATGATAATATGAAATGTACAAGAAATTTGCAAAAATGGATAGACCCCGTTTTGCGTAAAACAGGGTAAAGAGGTTATTTTTCCTAGTTGGAAGAAAACATGAGAAAATTATATTTTTTTACCTAAAGAATTATAAAAATAACATCCACGTCCCAAAATTTATAAAAATTACGTAGAATGAAAAGAAAAAAGCCCTTAGAGAAAATTACACCAAATGACTTGAAAATTTCAAAAATTATAATCTAACCTCGAGTGAAGGGCAATTTTGTGAATATGTAAGATTATTGTCAAAACGAAGTCCTCGATGAGAGAAGTCCAATGGCATATGGTACTAAGGGTTAATGTACAAAAACAAAGAAATAATCAGTGTCGAGTGTCCAAAAGTAACTTTGTACCGATAAAGTAGATTGTGGGCCCCACAAACAGTTAAAAGGTAATTGGGATAGGATATAGACCTCACACAGATACCATTTGAGTCAAGATAATTAAGGAAATATAAATATAAATTTAGAATAGTTCTGTAGCCCAAAAATGTTAATTTACAATAAAAAACAATTTCATCAATACAGTTAAAAATTACTAGATTCAGGATATATTTGGACCAGAAAAAATTAAGCAATTTTGGACACTTGAAACTCTCTTATTGGCATGATATTTAGGGCAACTGGGCAGGAAGAATTTTTGGAGAAAACTTCTCCAAGAAGTTGTCATTTTTAGCCTAAAAGTAAACATGGCTAGTTAAAGAAATTAACCATGATTAAGCTACTTAATTAATCACTTAAACTCTCACTTTCCTTCTCATTTTCATGATTCATTCAATAGCAAAAATCAATGGAGAAAATGCAAGAAAGGAAGAGAGAAAGTTGAAGGAAAATAAAAGACATAAGCTTTGGTAAGTTAATCTACCACTTTAAACTTGTTGTTAGTAGTATTTGGTGTATGGTTCATGGAGTAGATTTTCTTCTTCACCCTCTTAGGGTTTCGGCGAAACTAAGATTTGGGAAGGAAATGAGTTTTCCAACCATTAAACTTAGGGGAAATGCTAGATTAGTCACTTAAAGCATGATTATGTAGATAGTTTGAAGTATTAAGAAGCATAGCAATTTTTCCTTGATTCCCCATATTTTTTGCCAGTTATTGTTCATACTTGGAGTTGGAATTTCATGTTTTTGACCCCAAAAATGGATTCCTTGGATTGAAATTAGTCAAGTACAAGTATTGGTTTCAAGAAAAACTCAAAGAAAAGCTAAGTGAGAATTTTAGGTTTAATGTGCAATGTATAGTGCTTCTTTTGAAACCAGTGGCGAAGAAGCTTGAATGATGATATGGCTAGGTTCAAGAAAGTTGTGGAAGGCTTGAAAAGTGGTGTACCAAGTGTGAGACGCAAGGGAGTACTATAAGGTAGTTAATTTCCCTTGCTTGCAATGTATTGTCATACTTACTTTCAATGTGATTGATGCTTTGTCATATGAGTATAATGTTGTTTTGTGATGGTTTAATGTTATTGGCTGAGTTTATTGAGGGGTATTGAGACCCTGGGATGTCCATTTCTCTAAGCAAAACTCTGGCAAAAATTTTGTGAAATTGTATGACTTCAATATGCTAATGTGATGAAATATGTTTTCTTGATGTCTTCATGCATAATGTGATAATATAATTGCATGTTTGGGTATTAGCTACTGAGATTCTTTGAATCTCACCCTCCCACATATTAACCAAGTTTAGGAAGCAATCATGGCAAGACCTCCAAGGAAGAGAAAGGAAAGGAGGAAGAACTTGTTGATTAGACTGATAATACTTGCATTGGTCATGAACTTTGATCTTTTATGTAAATTTGTAAATATAATGTTGAATCTAATTCTCCAAGCTTTTATGTTCCTTTTGTTAGCAAGGCTGACTTCCCAAGAGGGGGGGTGAATTGGGAAGATTGAAAGTTTTCTGCACAAAGTGAAATGAGTGAAGATAACACAGTGTGATGAAAGCAATGTACAAAGCAGAGCAATCTAAAAAGTAAAGATAGGAAGTAGAAGACTCAGTAATTTATCCTGGTTTGGTCTATCCACTTGACCTACGTCCAGTCCTCAAGGCAACTCTTGAGATTTTTCCACTATACAGCAAGAATTCAACGGGCTTCTTGCTAATGCCACAGTACACGAGTATGCTCTGTTTCTGGAGCTCTCTCAAACACTCTAAGCACTTTCACAATGTGCTTCCCAATCCCCTTGTGATTTCCCCTCACAAGTAAAACTATCTTCCAGATGAAGAGTAGAAGATTTACAATGATATAACTCTCTTGAATAGAGTAGATATGAAGATTAAAGTACAGATATTGAAGTTGAGAGGGTAAAAGCTTTTGAGAAAAAGATTCAGCAGAAATTCGGTATATACAAGTTTGATTTGTTACCCACAACTTCAAATGTTGATGTATTTATAGATTTTGGTCTCAAATGTCCGTTAGAGACTTAATCTATCCGTTGGAAAAGTTATCCAACAGTTACTCTGAAAAACTATCCGTTAACCAACCGCATTTAATGCTTCTGACATATTGAAATTTGAATTTCGGTTGGTCAACAGATGAATTTCGAAGGAACCGAAGGTTAAAGCTTTCAACGTTACAGCACGAAGTTTGTCTGTTCATGAAGTGAAATTCGAATTTTGAAACTTACAAAACATTTTCACAATGTGACATACGAATTTTCAAGAAGAAAGTTTTTCGGTTAAGTGTGAACAGTGTTTTCAATTTTCTACAGTGCCTTCGAAATTCAAATTTTGGAAGCCCAAAATTCGTCTGTTCCCAGTACGTGAAAAGGAGGCACAGTAGTTCACTTTCTTCGAAATTCGAATGTTGAAGAGTGAAGTTCGTCTGTCAGAGAGCAGTTTTGAAACTTAAATCATTCTTGATCTCAGATGAACTTTAACATTGTTTCAGACGAATTTCTTCTATTTTCTCAAGTTTTGTTTTATCTGAAATTCAAATTTTGAAGATCCAAAGTTCGTCTGTTTTAAGAAAACTTCTTTCAGACTTGGATGAAAATTCGAATGTTGGGAAGTCAAAATTCGTCTGTCAGAGAACATTTATCAAACTCAATTTCTTTTGATTTCAGATGCATTTTATCATAGTTTCAGACGAATTTCTTTAGTTTTCATGAACTTCATTTTACTTGAAATTCGAATTTTGAGAGTGTGAAGTTCGTCTGTTACCAAAGAGACTTCTTTCAGATTTGTATGAAAATTTGAATTTTGAAAAACCAAAATTCATCTGACAGAGAGCCATCTCTTCAGACTTATTCAGTTTTAGCTCGAAATTCGAATTTCCCAAAGCAAAGTTCGAATTTCCAACTTGACAGTTAAGTTTAAACTTTCAAACTTCGTCGGTTTGTGGGTGTTTTTCAAATAAGTCAAGATTTAACACAAAATCAAGGTTTGAAAACATCTTTTCTTCTAATCAAAATCTTTTACCCAATCACAACTAAAACTAAGAATCCTACAAAAGATCTAACAGCAAATTCTCAGAAATCTTCACTCAAAACAACTTTGATCTCCTTTGATATCTTCAATCTGAGCTCTTGAGTGTTGATTTGGAATCATCAAAACTCTTGATTCAACACCTTTAAGTTTTAGTGAATGTATGGCATGATATGAGGATGGATTATGGCCATGTAAATATTTTACAACTTCTGTTTGGCATGGTACTAGGATATAAATGATCATTCTGAGCACTATAGAGTAAACCCACCACTATTTAGACATTTTGTGATGTAAAGTATGCATGTTATATATGGTTTGAAAGTAGACAAAAAGGAATTTCAAATGTTCTAAAGATCACTGAATTTGGATGTGTGTACGAATTATAGAGAATTGTCAAAATTAGCCCAGAAAACTGAATTTTTTGAAATTGACCATATGAATAGTGAAACTTTACGAAATTTACTGTACTAATTGGCCTAGTAATTGCTCTATTTTATATTTTTACCATGTAGAAAATCTTTTAATCTATCTTTAGAGACTGAATGACGTACATACAATTTTTATTGAATTATTTATGATTTTCTAAAATTTAGTCAGGAAAAGGGAAGTTAAAATGAATAGTACCTAAATTTTCCAATTTTATTATGACATATTATGTGACTCAAAGTTCTAATAAGGTATAAATGGACTTAATAATGGTTTAATACATGGGAAAATAGTCCTAAATCTAGGTGTTACATTTGTTATAGTATGGTTATATGCCATGCATAGCTCATATGCGTGTGATGATGATTTCCACCTCAGTATGGGTCATTGTTGCTAGAGCATGTGATTGTGAGCCAAATTGGCTGTATGTGTCAACCCAAAATGGTTTTGGGCCTAAATTGTATGATGTGGGGCATATAGCCCATTATGTGACTTTGGGGATCAAGTGGGTCAAATCTCAAAGAAGTGGTTTCTCTGGGTTAAAACCTCCTTAGATTGGTTAGTTGTGCCATTTAGGACTTGTGTGAATGGTCCTTAGGCACCAAATTATCTTTGGTGGCAATTGGAGGTAGTTGGTTGTGAGTTTTAGTCAAAAAGAGACTAAAATTGTCATGGGCATCCAAAATCTCCACACGAAGATAGATTAAGGTGAAACCGGTGTCTATAGTTAGATTTGGACAAGAATGACCTATAGGTATTGGAATTAGGTCAATTGGAGGTTGGAACACAAAGTTGTACATGTCAAAAGTTTGCCTAAAAAATCAGTAATATAGTTATTGATACGAGTGCCATGGCACAAGAATCCAAGCAGTGGAGCCAGCCCCCTCTATTCTAAAAATTTTAGAACCCGAAAGCTCTTGTGTCGTGACAGTACTATAGTAACCGTGGCACTATGTCTTCATTTTTATGTTTGGCCTAGTTTGGCCAGTTTTTCAGGGTTTTAGGTGATGTGTGAAGGTTTGTTTTAGTAGAGTGTCACATTTTAGTATCAGAGCAATGGTTCAGGCCATCAATTCTGCTCGTTGTAGTACATGGTACATTTTGAATTACATAAACTTATATATTCCCGTTGTAATACTAGTTCAGAGTCATATAACTAAATATGTTACTACTAGTATATAGGGAAAGATGTCTCGTAGGGGGGTAAGAAAAGCGATGGTGATCTCATGAGAGAAATACACGAGAGATTGGTTGGATTGAGTGATCATGCTCACAATCAGGGAGGAACACTTATTAGAATGCAAGAACAGTTAAGCTAGCAAGGACAAGGTGATGTAAATGAGGGTGATTTCCCTCCTTCCTTTGCTTGGCTAGATCGTTTGGTTCAGCTTCCAACATTGTAGCTTCCTTCCTTAACTCCTATGATAATGTTATGAAGAATTACAAGAAGGCAGAGATAAATCTACATTACTTACAAATGCTAGGAGCATGTGTATTACACAAAGTGAATACAACTCAAATGAAATTTCATCCTAACTTGAAAATAAGGAGATTGGATAGAATTTGCTTCGACTTTCATCATGCAAGTTTTCATGGAAAAGACTACAACTTCTTCATGATTAAGAAATACAAGGACCTAGTACGTGGATCTGAATAATGGAGAAAGATGAATATGTGATGGAGCTAGAGAGGGCCCTAAGGGTTGGAAGAAGAAGTATATTCTCTCAACTGAAGGACTTTCGAAAGTTTAATCCACCAGCTTTTAAAGGTAAAATAGATCATGCAATGGCTAAGGAATGGGTGGACCAATTGGAAACCATGTTCCACATTATGGATTGCACCTCCAAACAAAAGGTGTAATTGGCAGTGTTCAAGTTATGAAGGAAGCTTAAATGATAGTGAAGGAGTGTTTTACTGAATGTTGAGACTATAGGAGGTTAGCAGGAAATCAAGAAGTAGTTATCAGTTATAGAGTATACATCCTTAGAGGATTGGTATGTGAAGATCCATGTCCTATCCCAACAAATGTGGGAGATTGAAGAGGAAAAGAGAATATCAATATTTCATGTTTTTTTCCATCTATAACCATAGGAGGAATTATCAAAGGAAGTTGAATAGCTCTAATTATAGGAGATAAAGGTAAGTTGTAAGGTAATATAAATGGTAGGAATTGTAAGGATTGAGTACGGAAATGATGATTGAACCTTGAAGGTAGAATGTGTGGATGTTTCAGAGTAGTGGAAGGATTGTGAAAGAATTCAATCTGTTTGTTTGAATACAAAGTTGGATACAATGATGTTTGAGAAAGGGTTAACTATCGAGAGTTTGTAGTTGGAAAGAAGAATATGTGTCCTAGAACCAAGATAGGATTGGATAATGAAGGACTTGGCAGTAATGGTGACAATGATGTTAGTGCCACTAAGAAATATGGCAAAGGGGTGGTGACTATCAACCGAAATATTATGCTCACAAATTGTGAAGGCAGTAGTTGGATATTATTGAAATTAAAAAGAGGGCCAAGGAATGCTAGAAGAATATGGGATATGGTTAAGAGGTCACCGGTGTCTCGGGTTGAACCCAAATTAGGAAAGCGATTCTTGTTCTTTTCCTTATTGATAGGAGTTCAAAAGAAGGTGAAGTTGAACTATGAGGTAGAAGGTCTATTTGTGAATTTGTGTATTAACAAGTTTTGAAATTTGGAATACGTGTCTGAATGGGTTAGAATTTTAAGTTTTAAGAGGTTGAATATGAGTTTTACAAGTAGAAACAAATTGTAGGAGATGCTTGAGCTATAAACATTCTAAGAAGTGAATGTCAGGTAAGGATGCTGATGTTGATGGAAGAGTTTTGTGGCTCTCTCTATGACTTAAGTGAGGCCTATAAGGGGAATATGTTGTTGACTCATTGTAGATGAGAAGTTGGCCTAAGTGATGATGGTGATCTGTGGTAATGGTTTAAGCATTAGAATGTCATAGATATGGGTTGAAGAAAATCTTTTCTTGGTACACCCCTTGATCATGAGAACTTGAATTGCGAAGCACTATATTGCTAGCATAATGTAATGGCTACCCTCGAGGATGCGTAAGAGAAGAAGTTGATGAACCAACCTCCTTCCATATGTTGTTGTTTCTAGGTTTTCCTAATAACAGCTTTGGAGAATTCGTGGGAAGTTGTTGCAATAAGAAACCATGTGAAACCCTATGTGGTATTGAATCACAAGTCTAGAACTAGTAGTTAACTAGTTGAGGCTTAATACCAGCTGACTACACATTTGACGCACCAGTCACTAGGGGTGCGAGGCACTAGTGGATTTAGAGTGAAAGACTTGGTGATAATATCACATAGGAACCCAATTCCACTTAAATTCATGGTCAATTGAATGTCTTTCATCTGAAAGATTGATTAGGTATAGTTGACCAATCGATTCGTACATTGCAGCAATTCACTAATCATGAGATGGGTGGTTCTTCATTTAATGGAAAGGATTCCAAATCTTTCAATGACTATGAGAAGGAGAAATAGATGCAAGACCCAAAAGTATAACTTGTATGGAATTAATAAAGATCAAGGTAGGTAGTTGTATTGTAATGGTTGAATTGGATCGGAAGGAGAAATTTGACTCATAAGAAGGAACTCTAAACATTGTGTGACACCTATATTTAGGATCATTTTCCCATGTATTAGACTTCATTATAGTCCAATTATACTTAATTAGAAGCATGAATCACATAAAATGTTATAATAAATTTTTCTAAAAATTTCTTTTTCTGATTGAATTCGGAAAATTATAAATAATTCAATAAAAATCATATGAAAGTAATTCAAGTCTCTAAAAATATCTTAAAAGATTATCTACATGGAAAAAATATCAAATAGAGCAATTACTTGGCCAATTAGTACAGTAAATTTAGTGAATTTTCATTATTCATATGGTCAATTTCTGAAAATCCAGTTTTATGGGCTAATTCTGAAAAATCACCATAAATCATACACTCATCCAAATAGAGTGATCTTTAGACCATTTTAAACCCTTTCCTATCTTATTTCTAACGATATATAAAAGCTATACTTCACATAATAAAATGACTAAACAGTGGTGGGTTCACTCTATAGTGGTCAGAATGACCATTTGTATCATAATACTTTATCATACAAAAGTTGTAAAATATTTACATGGCCATATATCATCTTCATATCATACCATACTTTCACTATGCCTTAAAGCAACATAAAAACTTTAAGAAACATATTTAATATCACATTTACAAATTTACATGAAAGCTCTAATTTCATGGCCATTGTGAGCAAAAATCAAGTTAATAATCAAATGCTTTCTCCTTTCCTTTCTCTTCCTTGGTGGTCTGGCCATTGTTGCTATCTAATCATGGTTAATATGTGGAAGGGTGAGATTCAAAGAATCTCAGTTGATAAATCCCATAAATGCCATCATATCATCATATTTTTCATAGAAACATCACAAAAACTTGAATTCATCATATAGGCACATTTGGACATCTAAATTTTATAAAAATTTTGACAGAGTTTTGTTTTTCAAAATGGACATCCTGGGGCTCAAAACCCACCATAAAACTCAGACAACATCATAGAAATATCACAAATTAACATTTCATACATATGCCATAGTGACAAATATCAAAGAAATAATAATGACAATGTGATGTTAGTAAAGGGAATTAACTGCCTTGGTGAGTTCCTTAGCTTTCCATACTTGGTACACCACTTCTTGGGCCTTCTAACACTTCCTTGAACCTAGTAATATCATCATTTAATTAATTTAGCCACTGATTTCAAGAGATACACAATACATTGCTCACTAAACCCTAACTTTTTCACTTAACTTTCCCTTGAGTTTTTCTTGAGTCCATCACTTGTACTTAACTAATTTGGACCTAAGGAATCCATTTTTGGGGCTCAAAAATTGAAATCACAACTCTATATAGGAACCCCATTCTGCCAAAAATCATGGTAAATAAGAGAAAATTGCTACACTTCATAATACAATAAACTACTTCCATATTCATGTTTTAAATGAACATTCTATCATTTCCCTTATGTTTTATGGTTGATTAACCCATTTTCTTGCTAAATCCATGACATGGAAAAAACCCTAAGGTAAGGAGGAAGGGAAATTAATCCATGGGTCATGCTTTAAAGACCATAGATAGCAAGCTTGAAGTGATGGAAGATAACTTACCACTTGAGCTTTCAATTTTTACCTTGAGCTTTCTCTTTTCTTTTCGCTCTTCCTCTCTTCTTTCTTTGCATTTTTATTCCCTCTATTTGCTTCTGGTTCTCTCATGAAAGTATAAAAGAAAGAGGGTGATTAAAGGACTTAATAATGTGGCTTAATGATACAACTAATCATCATTAACACTTAACCAACTTAGGTTACTTTTTGGCCAAAAATTGTCAACTTCTTGGAGAAGTTTTCTCCAAAAAATTGTGCTACCCAAGCTGCCCCATTTTGCATGCCCAATGAGAGGTTTGAGTGTCTTAAAAATGCTCAATTTTTTCTAGTCCAGATATATCCTAAACTGGGTAATTTTTAACTGTACCGATAAAACTGTTTTTTATAGTAAATTAGCATTTTTGGATTACAGGACTACTCCAATTTTATTTTTATATTTTTTAATTATCCTGTCCCAAATGATATCTATGTATGGTCCATATCCTATCCCAGTTACCTTTTAATTATCAATGGGGCCTACAATTTACTTTATCAGTATTAAGTTACTTTTAGACATTCGACATTGATTATTTCTTTATCCTTAATCATCAACCCTCAGTGCCTTATACCATTGGGCTTCTATCGTCAAGGGCTTCGTTCTAACAGTAATTTTACATATTTACAAAATTCCCCTAACTTGGGTTAAATTATAATTTCTGAAACCTACAGGTCATTAGGTGTAATTTTCCCCAAGGGCTATTCTATTTCTTCTCCACATGATTTTTAAAAATTTTGGGTCATGGATGTCATTTTTATAATTCCTTAGGTGCAAAAGTACAATTTATTCATATTTCCATCTATCCGGAAAAAATGATCTCTTTACCCTATTTCATGCAAAATGATATCTGCCCATTTTTGCAAATTCTTTATGTATTTCTAGATATTTTAGTTTTTTTGGGATGTTACACATTGTCGGTGAAAGATCAGTAAGTTGCAAACATAGTGTAGTAATAAGTAGTATGTGGTAGCTTTACAGCTTTTTGCTACAAAGTGTAATGATTACGAAATTTGTAGTGAAAATGAAGTTAGAACGATAAGATGAATGTAGGATGGTGGTGTTCATGGGAGATGCAAGTGTACCGTATGACCCTATGTGTAAGAATGAAGGAATCAGAGTGCGCAGCGGAAGCAAACCTAAGGAGTCCATTGATAGGATGTTTGAAAAGTTATAAGCCCTCAAGATTGAGTGGGTCTATTTAGAAGCGATATCATCAAAGAAGTGTAGTGTAAAATAAAACATGTGGAAAAGCATGACATGAGATCAAAAGGATGTGTTTGAATGGAAAAAAAAATATTGTGCAAAAGACGAAAAGAAATAGGAAGGACTCTCCTAAGGTATATAAGTAACTAACGGCTGGCTCGTCGGTGCAGAGTTCTTGTGATATCATAGGAGTATTTAGAAGAGTGGCTTTACCACAAGGAAACATAGATAGGACATTGGTAAAGTTGTTCAATGATAATGAAGCTATGGAAATTTTGTAGATGTCAATGATGTAACGGTTTTGCTTATACCATTTGAGGTGCCATTTGTTTGAGAAGCGGATGATCTTCTTGTTGAGATGAGCTTTTATATAGTATGGGTGCATGTACAATGTAATGGGATTAACCTTCGTAATGCCTAGTGATGGTTTTAATTTTGTTAATGTCAAAGGTATAGTAAAGAGATTCCACGAGATATAGTAGACGTGGTTAGCCTAGCGTATACTAGCAAATTAGCGAGGGTTCATAGTAACAACAAACCAATTGATGATAAAGGGAGATGTTGTTATGGAGATCAAAAGGTGATAATTTAAGTTTCCAAGTAGTAACCATATAGTAGAAGAAGTGGTAGTGAGAAGTCAGATTGGTTGAATTGTTAATCATGGTGGTCATTGCTTGAGGAAATATCAATGTTAATGGTATGGAAAAAGAAGGTCGTTGACTAAAAAGGAACATGTGGATAGAACAAGGAGGTTTGGCTGCCAAGAATTACCAAAGTAGATTGATATGTAAGGGATCTACATATGGAAGGACTATATCTTGCAGTAGGACTTGGACAAGTAGTTTGTTTGATGAAGAGATCATGAGAAAACGAGGTTTTCCTCTAATTATACTAATAAGGAGTGAATTTTGGATGTAATGAAGTGATTGAGACAAGTTATAGAAATGGGTGGTGTTCGATTAATGGAGCCTCGTTAATGTAAATGTGGTGGTTAGTAGGATCTGAATCTTAGGAAAAATGATTAAAAGCGATTAGTCATTTTTATAGACAAGTGATAATGTGGACAAGTTAGAGGGAAAGTCAAATGTTGAAGAGAATGATTGTGTACCTTAGAGTTTGTCTAAATAATTGCGTGAAAAGTCTATTTTTGGACAAAAGAGTTCACGTTGAGGTGGTTGTCTGACCCATCTTATGTATAGGAATTTAACTATGACTCAATGTTAAGATTGATTTCTCAATATAAGTCGCGTGGCTTGGTGAAGGTAGAGGTGAAGTAAGAGAAAGCAGCTTGTTCATAAGAGACATTATATAAAGTTGATATCGAGAAAAGTTACTAAGATGTGTAAGAATTAATATGGAAGAAGTATTTTTTTCTTGCGATTGGGGTTAGTGCTTCCAAATTTTGAGAACAAAATTTCTTTAAAGAAGGGAAGAATGTAACAACCCTCATTACATTATCCAAAACTTAGTCTTGAGCTAATAAGAAGTTACTTTGTATTTCGTGCAACACCAGAGGAACCAAGACCAAAGAAAGGATCTAAACATAAAATCTAAAAATGAAAATAGAGAAGGGTCACACTGTGGTGAGGTACAGGGCCACTGCAGTGAAACACTCATGGAAACTTAAAGATTTTTTAGGCCGAGAGTACTCGGGCCATGGCGATATTACAAGTGCCGAGGTGAGAGTCACAAAATTTGTTTAAATTGGATGAGAACCAATAAGATGAAAAAAAAGAAAAATGGAGGATAAAGGAGGATTCTCTGCTAGGGTTTTGAAGATCTGACCTTATGGAGATATTTTGGGACTCTAGAGGCTTTATTCTTGATTGGTAAGTGATCCTTAACCTCTCTTCCTCTCTTTTCTTCATGAAACTCGGTTAAAATCCGAGGGGGGTAAGGTTGAGTTTCCATTGGGTTGTATTTTCTACCAATTGAAATATGTGTAAATGGATTATTGAAGTGTGGTTTAATGTTATTGAAGTTTGAGTGTTAATTTTTGAGGGATTATGCATGATTTGGTATAACCCTAGGTTAAAAATGGTCGAGGAAGTTAGGAATCCAGAATGTATATGGGTAATAATGGTGTAGATGGTTAATAGAGCTCATTAATGGGTAACTATGCTGTTGGAACTATGGGCTAAGCTCGAATGGCTAAATTGTGGATTTTGGTTGTTATGAGTATTATGTTAATTAAAGGTATTATAATGTTGTAGTGATTGTTTGGCTAAAATTGGAAGTGTATGGTTTGTGATGGATGCTTTGGAAGCTTGCCTAATTCCCCTATGTGAGTTTGTGCCGGCAACTTGAGTAATTAGGTGTCTGTGATATATGTGTATATGTTGATATATGTATATGTGTATATATGCATGTTTTCATTCATACCACGTTATCGTTATGTGTGTGTATGGTTTCATATACATATCGTGGTATGCATATAGCTAGATGAGGTATGAATCTCGACCTCTGGTATTTGTATATGATGATTATGAGTATGATGTTGTGTTTGTGATATATGTGATTTTGTAGCATCTCCATACGATTGCATGCTAGCATGACCATGGTTATGAATATGATGTTGATTATATATTGTTAGAGGCATGTTAGCATGGCATTGAACATCATCACCACATGAGCATATTGAGGTATGATGGATTGGGGGGTGATGATAAGATGAGAAATGATATGATGATATGATATGAAGATGTGATATGATGATATAATGAAAGATCTCTGCCACTAAATCCTCTCCTACGACCAGAAGAACAAGGTGGAAGTGGATTGTACTTTTCCTAAATCACCACCAATTCGGTGGTCCAGGGGAATGAGAGCTATGGTCCAAGCATAAGTGTGACTTTTAGCCAGGTGCACTAATGTAAGATGAGTTTGATGATATCTCAGAATCAATCTTCATCAGATGTTAAAAGGGAATCACCTTTTTGAAATGTTTTGTGATGACATCAACTTGTGGTTCTAGCCGTGTATGAGGGAGACATGCATACCTCAATATGGATCATTATTGCTGGAGCATGTGATTGTGAGCCAAACTAGCTGTATGTGTGAGCCAAAAATGGTTTTGGACCTACATTTGTGATATGGGGCATATAGCCTATATCGATCAAATCTTGGAGGAGTGGTTTCTCCAGAGATTTCACCTCCTTAGACAGGCTAGTTGTGCCATTTATGAGCTGTGTGAATGGTTCTTGAGCGCCAAATTGCCTTTAGTGGCAAATTGGAGGTGGTTGGTTGTGAGTTTTGGTAAAAAAGTGACTACATCGGTCACGGGGGTCCAAAATCTCCTTACAGGATGTATTAAGATGAAACTAGTGTATATAGTTAGATTAAGACAAGATTGACCCATAAGAATTGGAATCAAATCAATTGGAGGTCAGAGCACAAAGTTGTGAGCATTAGAAGTTAGCCCAAGAGATCAACAATTTGTTGATATAGTTACTGATACGGTCACCATGGTGCTAGAATCCATGCCCTATCCCTACTCCCCTCTATTCCAAAATTTTTAGAACCTGAGATCTCTCGAACTGTGGCAGTACTGTAGCAACCACTACGCTGTGTCCTAATTAATTATTATGTTTGGCTTTGTTTGGCTAGATTTTCTAGGTGATATGTAGAGGTTTGTTTTAGTAGTGTGTTACACCTACTATCATCCACTTCTATTTGGCTGAGATCCTCTGTGTTCTAGACTATCTTCATAGATTTGGCATTGCTTGCCACAATTTGAAGCCCAAGGACATCCTCATTATAAATCTTCTTTCTTCTTTCATGTCTTTCTCCCTGCATGCTGATCCTAGGTGATAACAGCCTAGGTGCTATACATAGCTTCCAATCAGGTCCTTTTTCATATCTGAGGATGTAGGCTTCTCTTTCTGATGCTGATTAAATGATGTCAATGTTCTACTACTATTTTTTGTTTCTATGTCGGGATGGGTTTTTTTTTCTTCAATTTTTTTGGCCAAAATGAGGATGGGTGATTAGAGATTACTATAACATTGGTGAATTTTTTTTTGTTTCTATCTATTGATTTTGTCTAGTTGATTACTAAGCATTCAATAAAGTTTGATGATTTGATCAATTTGATGATTCCTCTATCTTCTTCTATACAGTGGTGAATTTAATTTCTCATCTTCTTTTTTTCTACTTCTACAAATATGCTTTTACAAGAAAGCTTAAGAAGCTTGTTCTGATTTCTAATTTAAAAAAAAAAAGAATTAAGTTGGTGTTTGTATGTACAAATGCCAACTACAGTGAACTTTATTTGGTGTTTATAGTGTAAAGGCCAAATATCAATGCCAACTAATGCCCACTTTTATTTGGTGTTTTATGAATGCCAATTAAAGTTTTCCCCTTTTTATCGACATTAGAATAGTTGGCATTTTTTAAATGTTAAGAAAGAGAAATGAAAAAAATAAATGCCAGCTATTCCCTTTTTTGGTGTAGTGAATTTTGTCCTTATTTATCACTTGGTAATACCATATGTGATTCATATAGTGTGTTCATGCCTTTTAGATACTCTCAAGTTAATTGTGGCATTAGTGGCTCTTGAATTCTAAGTGTTAGAAGTGAATCGCTTGGCTTGCCTATGGTAGTGATACTTGTATTAAGAGTAAAGGTGACTAGGTTAATTTCTTTTCATAGCATGATACACAATTCATGAAAATTAAATATATACTTCATGATTTACTCACATTAACATTGGTATGCTACTCCTAGTCCAATTATGTCTATAGCATAATATAACCTCCATGATATGATGCTTAGCGTTTGATGAACAGAAAACACTAATAGTATGTACTATAGCTCACTTTTTGAATATATTTATATGATAATGATGAACTACCAATCATTTGATATGTGCATATATTGTTGAACATGACCCTATTATTGATCATGCATATATTGGTAATGGGTAGCTTGGTCCTTTATTAACACATGGTAATTGCCAAAAGTCCACTTATCTATATGGAAAGCCCAGTGTAAGAAGTGGTGAGACAATATGAGCCAATTCTTAATTAAACTACTGTCCTTTGGCTGGGACGTAAAAGGTTGAAAGGTTAAGGCATTTCTTAAACCATAGAAAGGAAGATAGAGTGCCAAATATGGTCCATTTCACTAAACTGAGACTATGTAGGCTAAAAGAAGGTATAATGGTATTCCCTTAACTGTAGTTTGGAAGGATCATAGAAGAGCAATAGTCTATCTAAACCATACCTTGGACATAGACCAAATCCATGGATGGAGTTCTTAGTGTGATTTGCATTATGTTTATCTTACTTGATCATGGAACATGCTATCTCTTTAATATAATATGTTATTGTATAATATCTTGTGTTAGATTAGCTGGCTTCCAAAGAGGAGGGTGAATTGGAAAGATTAAAAATTTTCTGCACAATATCGAGGTGAAGAAAGCAATATATGATGATAAAATAGAGTATAAACAAATAACTATAAAGGTGACAGTAAAGAGAAGAAGACTCAAAAAATTTATCTTGGTTTGGTCTCTCCACTTGACCTACGTCTAGTCCCCAAGTCACCACTTGAGATTTTTCTACTATTCTGCAAGAATTCAGTGGGCTTCTTGCAAATGTCTCAGTACAAACTTATTGCTCTGTTTCTAGAGCTCACTCTATCTCTCTATGCACTCTTACAAAGTGCTTCCCAATCCCTTGTGATATCCCCTCACAAGAAAATCTATCTTCCAGATAAAGATAAGATTGTTTACAAAGAATAAACTCTCTTAAATAGAGTGAATATGAAAGTTAAAGTACAGAATGTTGAAGTGAGAGAGTAAGAAACTTTGAGTAAATGATTTGGCAGAGTTTCAGTATATTCAATGTTAAAATCATTACCCATAACTTCAAATGATGTTATATTTATAGATTTAGGTCCCAAATATTCGTTAGAGATAAAATCTATCCGTTGGAGAAGTTATCCAACGGTTACTCTGAAAAACTATCCGTTAACCAACCGCATTTAATGCTTCTGACATACTGAAATTCAAATTTTGGTTAGTTAACAGACAAATTTCACAGAAACAGAAGGTTAACAGCTTCAACGTTAAAAGCCCGAAGTTCGTCTGTCAAGAAGTGAAATTCGAATTTTCATATTTGGAAAATGTTTCTGTGTTATGACATACAAATTTTCAAGTGGAAAGTTTTTCTGTTAAGTGTGAACAGTATTTTCAATTTGCCACAGTGCCTTCGAAATTCGAATTTTGGAACCTCAAAATTCGTCTGTCCGTAGCTGGTCTGTAAGGCATTATAGTTCATGTGATTCAAAGTTCAAATTTCCAAATGTCAAAGTTCGTCTGTCAGAGAGACCTCTTTTCAGACTAACTTCAAAATACAAATTTATAAATACTGTCATTCGTATGTCAACATATCACTTTGACAGACTCACAAGCTTAGTTTCTGAAATTTGAATTTTCATGTTTAAAGTTCGTCTGTCAGTGAGCAATTTTGAAATCCAATCTATACTTAGTTTCATATGAACTTTGACATAATTTCAGACGAACTTCTTTAGTTTTCATAAGTTTCATTTTGTCTGAAATTTGAATTTTCAAAACCCAAAGTTCTTCTGTTGCTTAAAGCTTCTTTCAGACACTTATCAAAATTCAAATTTTCCCAAGTCAAAATTCGTCTATTAGAAAGGCATCTCTTCAAACTTGTTCAGTTTCAATATGAAATTCAAATTTCTAAGGCTAAAGTTCAAACTTTCACTATGACAGATTAGTATTAACCTCTCAAACTTCGTCTGTTGGTGGGTGTTTTTCAAATATTCCATGATTTATCATAGAATCAAGGTTTTAAAATATCTTTTCACCAAATCAAAGTCTTTTACTCAAATAAAACACTACCAAACAACCTACATCTATTCTTTTACGGATTCTTCAGAATTTCTTCACTTGAATTCTTTTGGGCACCTTTGATATCTTTATTCCAAGCTCTTGAGGGTTGGTTTGGAATCATCAAAACTCTGGATTCAACATTCTCACCCTTTTTGATGATGACAAAACAACTTACAAACTGGATTAGTACTTAAGTTTGCTTCAACAAGCTCCCCCTCAACATATGCATTATATTTCAAAAGATATCATATATAGTAAATCATGTGAAGAGATTCAAAGAACAAATCATTGCAACCAAGAAATTCTTTCATTTAATCAAATGTTGCTTTACAAAGACAAATTCAAGCAAAGTTCTTCTAAATAACCAAATCAAATACAAAGCACAAACAATCAAAACAAACATCAAAATGCAGCACTACAAGAGGACACAAGCCTAAATTCTAATCACTTCTTCTTTGACTTGGTCTTTTTGCTGTAAGTCTTTCCAAATGGCTCAGCAGCAGTCTTGCCAGAAGTCTTGCCAGTTTGCTTACTCTTCTCCCCCTTTTTGGCATCATCAGAAAGGTGAACAAAATCATTCGGAGGAGGGATCTGAGAAACTGGAATAGCTTGGAGGGGCACAAGATCAAAGGGGAGATCCAGTTCAACTGAGGGAGGATGCTGAGAAGGCTCAGTGCTTGGATCCTCATCATCAGAGACCTCAAGCAGTTCTTGCATCTCCTACCTGGAAAGAGCCAATTGTGCCCTCTGCTCTTCTGAAAGACCATATGTAGAGAGAGATGAAGGAGAAGGGTCATCAGAACGAAATATTTCATCAAGCCTTCTTCTCTGGGCTTGCAAGAGAGCATTGTGAGCAATAGCTTCAAAATCAACAATTGGTACAATGCTTCTCTCTTCATTGTTGGCAGCCTCCAACATTGATTAAGTAGAAATGGCTACCACTAGCCTTTCTACTTGCTTAGATTCTTGAGTGGAAAGAATTGAATCCTGAGCATCTTCTGGAATGGGCTCATGAGGGCCAGTTTTCTGAGGTCCTTCTACTTCCAAACCATAGTCTAAGGGTGGACCAGGACTTGGTGTCCTCATTGTATCAGCAGCCTCAGTACCATCTTCATCATCATGCTTAGAAGAGACTATGTTGAATGGACTAGGAGGCTCAGGAGTTGGAGACTGAGCAGGCACAGAGAACCCTAGCTGAGGTGGAGCTGATGTGGTAGGAATTATACTCCAAATATCTTCATAGGCAGTAACAACCACTTTCATGTTCTTTGCCAACTGATAAATCTGATCTTGCAGATGAGCAAATTTGGCATTTTGCTCATCTCTGATGCTAAGAATGAGTATAGATAGGCTGTCATACAACTCAGTGATCTTGGTTGGCCTGGCACAAGAGGAGGGAGTAAATGGAATGTGAGTAGGCTTGGATGGAGATGGCACAGGTAGAGAAGGCTGTGATGTAGGTCTGGCAGGAGCCTCAGAAGTACCTTCTTGCTGTTGGGAGGCACCTTCAACAAAGAAAAGATCTTCAAATTTTCCTGTACATTTCCCAACCCATCTTCCTTCATTTCTTTCAATCCCCATCCTTTGAAGTTCCTCCTCCTTGAAGATCTTAGTGGGTTTCCCTTTCCTTTTTTTAAGATGCTAAATTCTAGCATATTGCAGAATTCTGGAAATGATAGCCGCATAGAGGAGTGTGGAGTCTTTCCTCTGATCCCTTGCCTTGATCATGTGTTGGAGAATGATGTGTCCCATGTTGATGGGCTTTCCACCATGATTGCTGCCATCACATGTGCCTCTGCCCTTGTGATCAAGTTGAAGCTGCCTCCTTTGTTGAATATGATCCTAGACACTATGTAGTGTAGGATCCTCACTTGAGCACTAAGGTTTGTGGGCTTCAGCAAGTTAATGGTTGGCCTATTCTCCCTTCTTCTGAACAAAGTGTTCAGGATTGTGCCCTCCTTGTAGTTCAGAAAAGGGGCCACCTTTTTCATCAGCATTATCTGCCTCATCCATATATCTAGAGGCAGTGATGTCAATCTTGAGGCCATCTTGCCCGGAAATTTCCAGTACTTCATTGAGAATCTCATCAGTGAGCCAGATGGTCCTTGATCTCAGATTGACCTCTCATTTCTTCTTCTTGCTGTTGTACTTCAAGGAGGCATACCATGTCTTTACCACTTCATCATCATACCTTTCCAATATCTCTAATAGATTCTTATATCTCAACATCCATATTCCAGCATCAAAACTGTTTGAGACTAAGAAATCTTCCAAGTTCACACAATGAGACTTGATTACCTTTTTATTGGCAAACTTGGTAGAGTATTCCTCTTGAATCTGTGGAGTGCTCCATAATGGTAGTGTAGTGAGTTGATATTCTCCAGATTTACGACTTGAGGAGGAAGTGGAAGCAACAGTCTCAACAGCAGCAGAAACAGGGACCAAAGGTTCTGCTTTCTTCGAGGAAGAAGGTCCAGCTTTCTTTGATTCACCCTTTGGTGTAGTTTTCTGACATTTGGAAGGAGTTCCCTTGCTTGATTCGGCCTTTCTTTTCAGTTTTTCTCCTTCCTTTGAAGCATATTGTGATTTGATCGATCTCTTTGGGCGAGACTCTCCTTTTCCAGCCTCAGGATTCTTTACTCTTGCTATTTTCATTGATGAATGTTTCAGAATGAAGCAACGATTGGGTTTATAGGGTGCGAAAATCAGTTTAAACGGTAGGAGATGAAGATTTTCAGTCAGAATTTAAGAGCATTGATAAGAGGATTTGAACAGACTCATAGAGGAAAAGAGTAGGGTTGCATCTGTTCAATTGAAAACTGTCAGTTTTAACGTGAGTAAACCGCCTGACAGACGAAATTTAAGGGGTCAAAATTCGAACTTCGAGCAGTCAAAAGTTAAACAGACGAATTTTCTTCAGAAAGTTCCTCTGACAGTGGCTTGGTTCAAGCAACACAAGATAAACAGATGAACTTTTTTTCAACAAAGTTCAAATTTTGAAAAGCAAATATCAAGCAGCAATTAAATCAACAACTAACAGACGAATTATGCATATTAAACTTCATCTTTCAAGGATTCAACATAAAGAGCAAGTTTCAGCAGACGAATTTTGAATCTGAAATTCAAATTTCTTTACTTTGTGAAAGTTTTCCAACATTTGTATGTTAAGAGATAAACATCAGTATAATCATCTTGTTGGACAAACATAACTTTGAAACTTTTGTTTCTGAAAATTCGAACTTTCAAGGTCTAACAGACGAATTTTGAGGCATCATCGAGTACTGTTCCAACTTATAACAAGCTGAAGTTTGTCTGTTGGGAAACTAAATTCGAATGTTGACCATGCTGTCTTCCTTAGAAACTTAGTTTTTCAAGGAAATTCATCTAACATACAATTAATATATGAATTTCAACTTTAAAAACTTACAGAATGGATCTAGAAACTTAGAATTATTGCCATTTTCTTCACTTTTTGATTGTTCCATTCTGGTATGCTCCATTTTTCAGATATATTGCCATTGAATCTCATGAGGAGCACCTGCAACTTAAATTAAACTCACTCCAATGCTAAAGTTAGAATTAATTCAATGTAGGAAAGTCTAAAAGCAGAATTGCACACGGATTTACTTACAGTTCATTGGGATTTACCATGCCCAATTCTCTCCTGATTTTGCAATGTCTATCTTCTGATAGAGGCTTTGTCAAGATATCTACAACTTGGTCGTCTGTCGGGATATACTCCAGTCTGATTTCTGCTTTCAAAACATGATCCCTTATGAAGTGGTGCCTAACTTCAATATGTTTTGTCCTTGAATGCATGACAGGATTCTTTGTGATATTAATGGCACTTTGATTGTCACACATGATTGGTATTTCCTTCATCTCAACCTCAAGATCTTCAAGCTGCTATTTCATCCAGATTATTTGGGCACAACAGCTTCCAGCTGCAACATACTTAGCCTCTGCTGTGGCTAAGGCCACATTGTTTTGCTTCTTGCTAAACCATGAAACTAGGGATCCTCCAAGAAACTGACATATTCCACTTGTGCTTTTTCTGTCAGTTTTGGATCCTGCAAAGTCAGTATCAGTGTATCCTTTGAGTTCTTCTCCATTGTCCTTCGATACCAAAGTCCCATATGTGAGGTTCCAATAATATATCTTAAGATACGTTTCACAGCAGTTGCATGGGTTTTCTTGGGACATTATTAGAATCTTGTACACATACAGACACTAAATATAATGTCAAGTCTGCTGGCAATTAAGTACAGTAGGGATCCAATCATTCTTTTGTATTGAGTTATGTCAAACATTTTCCCTTTTTCATCCATATCTAGTTTGGTTGTAGTAGCCACAGGTGTTCCCATTGGCTTGGCATTCTCCATTCCAAACTTCTTTAGCAGTTCCTTAAGATACTTGGATTAGTTGAGGAAGATACCATCATCACACTGCCTGATTTGCAGTCCAAGGAAAAAGTTGAGTTCACCCATCATGGACATTTCGAATTCTCCCTGCGTTATCTTAGAAAAATTCTTGCAAAGAGATTCATTAGTAGCACCAAATATAATATCATCAACATAGATTTGAACAATAAGTAAATCTCTATTTTCTTTCTTAGTAAATAAAGTCATATCTACTTTTCCTCTATTAAACCACTTATCAGTTAGAAAAGTACTCAATCTTTCATACTATGCTCTAGGTGCTTGCTTCAAATTGTAAAGAGCTTTCTTCAGTTTGTACATATGGTTTGGTTTTGTAGAGTCCTCAAAACTTGGAGGTTGGTCTACATAAACCTCTTCCATGATATATCCATTTAGAAAAACACTCTTTACATCCATTTGATACAACAGAATATTTTTCATGTATGTATATGCTAATAGAATTCTAATTGCTTCTAATCTTGCTACTGGAGCAAAGGTTTCCTCAAAATCAATGCCTTCTTCTTGATTATATCCTTTAGCAACCAGTCTAGATTTATTTCTGATAATTGATCCTGATTCATCAAGTTTATTTCTAAAAATCCATTTCGTACCAATGACAGGATGATTTTAGGGTTTGGGCACTAAATCCCAGACTTGGTTTCTTTCAAACTGATTTAATTCATCCTGCATTGCTAGAATCCAGTACTCATCAGTTAAGGCTTCCTTAGTACATTTATGTTCAATTTGCGAGATGAAACCACAATTAATCATTTGATCCCTTAACTATTTTCTAGTTCTAACTCTCTCTTGAACATTCCCTATTACTTGATCAACAAGATGATTCCTTTGATATCTCCAAGCTCTAGGGAGTTCTTGAGACATTTCTTCATTATTTTCTTCTTCAAAATCTCTCTCCTGAATATCTTCTTTATGTTAATAGATTTAGATATTTTTGGAGACTCAATTTTACCTTCATCAGAAATATCTAACTTTTTAGAGTTTGAAACAAGATCATTCCCATTAGTAGCATGTTTAGAAGCAGTTTCATTTTCAATAAAAACAACATGAACAGATTCTTCTACCAAATTAGACTTTTTATTGAAAACTCTATATGCTTTACTCCTACTAGAATAGCCCAGAAATATGTTGAATCAAGAAGTTTTGATGATTCTAAATCAACTCTCAAGAGCTTGGAGTAAAAGATATCAAAGGTGCACAAAGAGTTCAAATGAAGAAATCCTGGAGAAATCTGTGCAAATTTGTTGTTAGATGTTTAATTATGGGTAAAAGACTTTGATTTGATGAAAAGATGTTTTAGAAAACTTGATTTTATGTTAAATCATGAAATATTTGAAAAATACCCACCAACAGACGAAGTTTGAAAAGATTACATTGAACTGTCATATTGGAAATTTGAACTTTGGCTTTAGAAATTCGAATTTCGAGCTAAAACTAAATAAGTCTGAAGAGATGTCTCTCTGACAGACGAATTTTGATTTTCCAAAATTTGAATTTTCACAAGTATTTGAAAGAAGCTGTTGAGTAATAGACGTACTTTGAGTTTTCAAAATTTGAATTTCAGGGAAAATAAACTGAATACCTGCATTGGAGAATATGAAAGCTTCAGAATGGATGAAGGAGAAACTATAAAAGAGCTACAAAAGAGATTCACTCTCATTGTGAATCAACTAATGAGCCTAGGAAAGGAATACACTCAAACAGAGAAAGTCAAAAAGATCCTAAGAGCTCTCCCTCTGGAATAGCAACCCAAAGTGGCAGCAATAGAGGAAGCCAGACGAGAATCAATAGCCTCTGTCATAGCTCTATTCGGGAGCCTTGAGGAATATGAAGGAAAAATTAAAGCTCTCAAGGAAGCTGGACAATACAAAAAGAAGAAAGGTCTTGTTCTTAAAACTGCTGAGGAAAAGGAAGAAGAATCTGACGATGGAGATGAACTGGATGAAGAAACTCTAGCTATGATGGTCAGAAAATTCGGAAGATTCTACAGCAAGAAAAGAAACAAGAAAATCTTCAAGAAAGGAGTAGCTAGAGACAGCAAGAAAGAAGCAAAAGAGCCTGTGACTTGCTATGAGTGCAAAAAGCAGGGACACATCAAATGGGATTGTCCACAATTCCTAAAGAAGTAAGAGAAAGAAAAGAAAGCTGCTGACAAAGGCAAGAAGAAGAAAGCCTACATCTCATCAATATGGGGCAACAGCTCAGATGAAGAAGAAGATGAAGAAGATGAAATTGCTAACATATGTTTGATGGGACTTGCCTCTGAAGAATCTGAAACTCCATGTAGTAGTGATCAAGAAGAAGCGGTATATGAATCGGAACCTTCCTATTCTGAATTACTGGATGCATTTTATGAGCTGCATGATGAGTTTGTTAAGGTTGCTAAAGAACTAAAACTAGCTAAGAAAAAGATTAACAAACTAGAATCTCAAAGCAACATCTGTGAAATTGCTCATCTACCTATTGCTGAATCTGTCTGCTGTAAATCATGCACTGATCTAAAGCAAACCAATGAATATTACCTATTGCTAAATCTGTCTGCTGTAAATCATGCATTGATCTAAAGCAAACCAATGAATATTTAGTGAAAAGCATGTCTAGGCTTACTAAAGGTAAAGATATATTGTTTGCTTTAATGGGTAGCCAAAGAATATCACAAGGGAAAGCTAGACTTGGCTATGATCCTTGTGCTGTAAAAGAAAAGATTAGGAAGAAAAATTAGAATATATACATGAGATATTTTTTGCATGCTGAGAGCGATAGAAAGAAAAATTATATGTCACCTCACATTGAATCATATAATCAACCAAGGCATGCAAAACAAAAGTTTATCTGCATTGTTTTCTTCTTGCTTCCCAATCCAACAATCCCTTTACCACCTGTCATTTTTGTAACAAAAAGGGACATATTTCCAGTTCTTGCGCTATAAAGAAAAATGGACTTGATAGGAAGGTTAAATGGGTTCCCAAGGGTAAATCTATATCCAGGGAAAAGACTACTGACAGAAAAGGACCCAAACAAATTTGGGTACCTAAAAGGAAAATATGAACTTTGTTTTACAGGTCTGTCTCAAAGCTAAAAGGAGCAACAAATGGTATATGGACAGTGCCGGCTCAAGTCACATGACCGGTGACAAGGAGAAGTTCATCACCCTTAGAGACAAGAAAGGAGGAAAGGTGACCTTTGGAGGTGATCAATATGGCAAAATTGTCGGCAAAAATATCTAAATCTATTAACATAGAAGAAGATATTCAAGAGAGGAATTTTGAAGATGAAAATATTGAAGAAATGTCTCAAAAACTCCCTAGAGCTTGAAGATATCAAAGGAATCATCCTGTTGATCAAGTAATAGGGAATGTTCAAGAGAGAGTTAGAACCAGAAAATAGTTAAGGGATCAAATGATTAATTGTGCTTTTATCTCGCAAATTGAACCTAAATGTACTGAGGAAGCCTTAACTGATGAGTACTGGATTATAGCCATGCAGGATGAATTAAATCAGTTTGAAAGAAATCAAGTCTGGGATTTAGTACCTACACCCAAAAATCAACCTGTCATTGGTACCAAATGGGTTTTTAGGAATAAACTTGATGAATCAGGATCAATCATAAGAAATAAAGCTAGATTGGTTGCTAAAGGTTATAATCAAGAAGAAGGCATTGATTTTGAGGGAACCTTTGCTCCAGTAGCTAGATTAGAAGCAATTAGAATTCTACTAACATATGCATGCATGAAAAATATTTTGTTATATCAAATGGATGTGAAAAGTGCTTTTCTAAATGGATATATTATGGAAGAGGTTTATGTAGATCAACCTCCAGGTTTTAAGGATTCTACAAAACCAAACTATGTTTATAAACTGAAGAAAGCTCTTTACGGTTTGAAGCAAGCCCCTAGAGCATGGTATGAAAGATTGAGTAATTTTCTAACTGAAAAGGGGTTCAACAGAGGAAAAGTAGATACAACTTTATTTACTAAGAAAGAAAATAAAGATTTACTTATTGTTTAAATCTATGTTGATGACATTATATTTGGTGCTACTAATGAATCTCTTTGCAAGAATTTTTCTAAGTTAATGCAGGGGGAATTCGAAATGTCCATGATGGGTGAACTCAACTTCTTCCTTGGATTGCAAATCAGACAGTGTGATGATGGTATCTTCCTCAATCAATCCAAGTATCTGAAGGAATTGCTGAAGAAGTTTGGAATAGAAAATGCCAAGCCAATGGGGACACCTATGGCTACTGCAACCAAGCTGGATATGAATGAAAAAGGGAAAATGTTTGACATAACTCAGTACAAAAGAATGATTGGATCCTTACTGTACCTAACTTCCAGCAAACCTGACATTATGTTTAGTGTCTATATGTGTGCAAGATTCCAATCATGTCCCAAAGAAACCCATGCAACTGCTGTGAAGCGTATCTTCAGATACCTCATTGGAACTTCACATATGGGTCTTTGGTATCCTAAGGGCAATGGAGAAGATCTCAAAGGATACACTGATGCTGACTTTGCAGGATCCAAAACTGGCAGAAAAAGCACAAGTGGAACATGTCGGTTTCTTGGAGGATCCTTGGTTTCATGGTTTAGTAAGAAGCAAAACAGTGTGGCCTTATCCATATCAGAGGCTGAGTATGTTGCAGCTGGAAGCTGTTGTGCCCAAATCATCTGGATGAAGCAACAGCTTGAAGATCTTGAGATTGAGATGAAGGAAATACCAATCATGTGTGACAATCAAAGTGCCATTAATATCACAAAGAATCCTATGATGCATTCAAGGACGAAACATATTGAAGTTAGGCACCACTCCATAAGGGATCATGTTTTGAAAGGAGAAATTAGACTAGAGTACATCCCAACTGAAGATCAAGTAGCTAATATACTGATAAAGCCTCTATCAGAAGATAGACATTGCAAAATAAGAAGAGAATTGGGTATGGTAAATCCCAATGAACTATAAGTAAATCCGTCTGTAATTCTGTTTTTAGATTTTCCAACATTGAATTAGTTCTAACTTTAGCATCGGAGTGTGTTTAATTTAAGTTGCAGGTGCTCCTCATGAGATTCAATGCTGATAAATCTGGAAAATGGAGCTTACCAGAATGGAATGATCAAAAATTGAAGAAAATGACAGATATTCTGAGTTTCTGGATCCATTCTATAAGTTTCTAAAGCTGAAATTCGTATATTGATTGTGTGTTAGACGAATTTCCTTGAAAAATTGAGTTTATGAGGAAGTCAGCATGATCAACATTCGAATTTGGATACCCAACAGACGAACTTTAGCCTGTTATAAGTTGGAACAGTTCTCGGTGAAGCCTCAAAATTCGTCTGTTGGCCCTTCAAAGTTCAAATTTTCAAGAACAAAAATTTCAAAGTTTTGTTTATCCAACATGTGATTATACTGATGTTTATCTCTTAACATACGAATGTTGGAAGACTTTTACAAAATGTGGAAATTTGAATTTCTAAGTTAAAAATTTGTCTGTTGAAACATGCTCCTCAACGTTGAATCTTTGAAAGATGAAGTTTTGTATGCTTAATTCATCTGTTGTTTGGTGGTTTGATTGCTGTTTGATGTTTACTCTTCGAAATTTTTGAACTTTGTTGGAACAAAGTTCATCTGTTCATCTTGTGCTGCTTGAACCAAGCCACTGTCAGACAAACTTTCTGAAGAAAATTCATCTGTCAGTAAGCTTTGTTGAACGGTTTAACTCTTAACTGCTCGAAGTTCGAATTTTGACCCCTCAAAATTCTTCTGTCAGGCGGTTACATACGTTAAAACTGACGGTTTTCATTTTAACAGACACAACCCTATTCTTATTCTCTCTATGTCTATTATAATCCTCCATTCAATGCTCTTCAATTCTGACAAAAAACCATCATTTCCCACCATTTAAACTTCCTTTCGCATCCCTTAAACCTATTCTTTGCCCCATTCTGCAACATTCATCCGTGAAAATGGCAAGAGTTAAGAATCCAAAAGCTAGCAAAGGAGAGACTCGTCCAAAATGTTCGGTTAAATCCCAATATGCCACGAAGGACGGAGAAAACCCAAAGAGAAAGGCCAAATCCAGCAAAGGAACTCCTTACAAATGCCAGAAAACCACACCCAAAGGAGAATCAAAGAAGGCTGGACCCTCTTCCTCGAAGACAGCAGAACCTTGTCCCTAATCCTGTTGCTGCTGAACCTGTTGCTTCCACTTTATCCTCAAGTACTAAATCTAGAGAATATAAGCTTACCACACTACCATTATGGAGCACTCCACAGATTCAAGAGGAATACTCCACCAAGTTTGCCAACAAAAAGGTAATCAAGCCACATTGTGTAAACTTGGAGGATTTCTTGGTCTCTAATAGTTTTGATGCTGGTATATGGATGATGAGATACAAGAATATGTTAGAAGTATTGGAGAGATATGATGATGAAGTGATAAAAACTTGGTATGCCTCCTTGAAATACAACAGCAAGAAGAAAAAGTGGGAGGTCAATCTGAGATCAAGAACCATCTGGCTCTAAGATGAAACTTTAAATGAAGTGCTGGAGATCCCAAGGCAAGATGGCCTCAAGATTGACATCACTGCCTCTGGATATATGGATGAGGCAGAAACTGCTGATGAAGAAGGTGGCCCCTGTCTGAACTACAAGGAAAGCACAATTCTGAGAACTTTATTCAGAAGAAGGGAAAACTGGCCATCCATAAACTTGTTGAAGCCCACAGACCTCAGTGTTCAAGTGAGGATCCTACGTTACCTAGTGTCCAGGATCATATTCAACAAAGGAGGCAGCTTCAATTTGATAACAAGGGTAGAGGCACATGTTATGGCAGCAATCATGCGTGGAAAGTTGATAAACATGGGACATGTCATACTCCAACGCATGATCAAGGCAAGGGATCAGAGGAAAGACTCCACACTCCCCTATGTAGCTATCATTTCCAGAATTCTGCAATATGCCAGAATTCAGCATCTTGAGAAGGGGAAGGGGAAGCCCACTGAGATCTTCAAGGATGAAGAACTGCAAAGAATAGGAATTGAAAAGGATGAAGGAAGATGGGTTGGAAAGGGAGCAAGAAGAACTAAAGATCTATTCTTTGTTACAGATGCCTCCTTACAGCAAGAAGGCACCTCTGAGGCTCCTGCAAGATATGTACCTCAGCCTTCTCAGCTAGTTCTATCTCCATCCAAGCCTACTCACATTCCATCCACTCCCTCATCTCGTGCCAAGCCAACCAAGATCACTGAGTTATATGACAGCCTGTCTACACTCATTCTTAGCATCAAGGATGAGCAAAATGCCAAATTTGCTCATCTGCAAGATCAGATTCATCAGTTGGCAAAGAACATGAAAGTGGTTGCTGATGCCTATGAAGAAATTTGAAGTGCAATCCCTACCACATCAGCTCCACCTCAGCCAAGGTTTTCTGTGCCAATCCAATCTCCAACCCCTGAGCCTCCAAGCCCCTTCGAGCTAGCCTCTTCTAACCAAGATGATGATATAGATGGTGCTGAGCCTACTGGTACAATGAGGACACCAAGTCCTGGTCCACCCTTGGACTATGGTTTGGAAGAAGAAGGACTTCAAAGCATAAGCCCTCATGAGCCTATGCAAGAAGATGCTCAGGATTTAATTCTTTCCATTCAAGAATCTGAGCAAGTTGACAGACTGGTGGCAGCTATTTCCACCTCTTCAGTGCAAGTGGGTGCCAGCAATGAAGAAAGAAGCATTGTGCCTGTTGTTGATTATGAAGCTATTGATCACAATGCTCTCTTACAAGCTCGGAGAAGAAGGCTTGAGGAAATATTTCGTCCTGATGAACCAGCTCCTTCTTCTCTCGCTGCCTATGGACTCTCAGAAGAACAAAGAGCTCAATTGGCTCTTTCTAGGCAGGCAATGCAGGAGTTTCTTGAGATCTCTAATGATGATGAAGAGACAAGTCCTGAGCTTTCTGAGCCTCCTGCACCAGTTGAACCAAAAATCCCTTTTGCTCCTGTGCCACTTCAAGCCATTCCAGTTTCTCAGATCCCTCCTCCGGTTGATTTTGTTGGCCTTCCTGATGATGCCAAAAAGGGGGAGAAGAACAAGCAAACTGGAAAATCTACTGCAGAGTCATTTGGGAAGACGTACAGCAACAAGCCCAAGCCAAAGAAGAAGTGATTGAAGAATTGATTAAACTTTAGGCTTGAGCCTTCGTGTAGTACTATGTTTTGATTGTTTGGGTTGTTTGCATTTTGTATTTGCTTTGTGTTTTGAAATTGTTTTAAGAACTTTTTACTTTAATTGGTTTCTATAAAGCAACAAGTATTGAAATGAATGAACTCCTTGGTTGCAATGATTTGTACTTATCACTTCTTGAATCTCTTCACTGATGTACTATATATGATATCTTTTGAAATATAATGCATATATTGAGGGGGAGCTTGCCAAAGCAAACCCAAGTACTAATCCAGTTTGTAAGTTGTTTTGTCATCATCAAAAAGGGGGAGAATGTTGAATCAAGAAGTTTTGATGATTCCAAATCAACTCTCAAGAGCTTGGAGTAAAAGATATCAAATGTGCACAAAGAGTTCAAATGAAGAAATCCTGGAGAAATCTGTGCAAATTTGTTGTTAGATGTTTAATTATGGGTAAAAGACTTTGATTTGATGAAAAGATGTTTTAGAAAACTTGATTTTATGTTAAATCATGAAATATTTGAAAAATACCCACCAACAGACGAAGTTTGAAAAGTTTACATTGAACTGTCATATTGGAAATTCAAACTTTGGCTTTGGAAATTTGAATTTCGAGTTAAAACTGAATAAGTCTGAAGAGATGTTTCTCTGACAGACGAATTTTGATTTTCCAAAATTCGAATTTTCATAAGTATATGAAAGAAGATGTTGAGTAACAGACGAACTTTGAGTTTTCAAAATTTGAATTTCAGACAAAATGCAACTTATGAAAAGTAAAGAAATTTGTCTAAAACAATGTCAAAGTTCATCTGAAATCAAGATTATATTAAGTTTCAAAATTGCTCACTGACAGACGAACTTTGAACATGAAAATTTGAATTTTAGAAGCTAAGGTTGTGAGTCTGTTACAATGATATGTTGACATACGAATAACAGTGTTTATAAATTCAAATGTTAAAGTAAGTCTGAAAAGAGGTCTCTCTGACAGACGAACTTCACTCTTTTAAAATTTGAATTTCGAAGTAAATGAACTGCTGTGCTGTTTGAGCCAGCTACGGACAGACAAATTTTGGGGTTCCAAAATTTGAATTTCGAGGGAACTGTAGCAAATTGAAAACACTGTTCACACTTAACAGAAAAACTTTCTTCTTGAAAATTCGTATGTCATAACATGGAAACACTTTATAAGTTTCAAAATTCGAATTTCACTTCATGAACAGACAAACTTCAGTATTTCAACGTTGGAAGCTTTAACCTTCGGTTCCTTCGAAATTCGTCTGTTGACTAACCAAAATTCGAATTTCAGTATGTCAGAAGCATTAAATGCGGTTGGTTAAAGGATAGTTTTTCAGAGTAACCGTTGGATAATTTTTCCAACGGATAGATTTTATCTCTAACGGACATTTGAGACCTAAATCTATAAATATAACATCATTTGAAGTTGTGGGTAACGAATTAAACTCTGTATATACTGAAACTCTGCCAAATCTTCTACTCAAAGACTTTTACCCTTTTACTTCAATACTTGTACTTTAACTGTCATATTCTCTCTATTCAAGAGAGTTTTTATCTTTGTAAACAATCTAATCTTCATCTAGAAGATAGATTTTCTTGTGAGGAGATATCACAAGGGATTGTAAAGCACTTTGTGAAAATGCATAAAGTGATTAAGTGAGCTCTAGAAAACAGAGCACTGACATTTTACTGTGGCATTTGCAAGAAGCCTGTTGAATTCTTGTTGAATAGTGAAAAATCTCAAGTGGTGTCTTAGGGACTAGATGTAGGTCAAGAGGAGAGACCGAACCAGGATAAATATCAGAGTTTTTCTTCTCTCTATCACTACTCTTTCATCTTACTGCTTTATGTTAGCAAGGCTGACTTCCCAAGAGGGGGGGTGAATTGGGAAGATTGAAATTTTTCTGCACAAAGTGAAGTAAGTGAAGATATCACAGTATAATGAAAACAATGCGTAAAACAGAGCAAGCTGAAAAGTAAAGATAGGGAGAAGAAGACTCAGTAATTTATCCTGGTTCGGTCCTTCCACTTGACCTACATCCAGTCCCCAAGACACCTCTTGAGATTTATCCACTATACAGCAAGAATTTCAATGGGCTTCTTGCAAAGGCCACAGTACACGAGTTTGCTCTGTTTCTGAGCTCTCTCAAACTCTCCAAGCACTTACACTGTGTGCTTCCCAATCCCCTTGTGAATATCCCTCACAAGTAAATCTATCTTCCAGATGAAGAGTAGATTGATTACAATGAAATAACTCTCTTGAAAGGAGTAGATATGAAAGTTTAGGTGCAAGTCTGGAAGTTAAGAGGGTAAAAGCTTTTGAGAAGAAAATTCAGCAGAGATTCAGTATATACAAGTTTGATTCGTTACCCATAACTTCAAATGATGTTGTATTTATAGATTTAGGTCTCAAATATCCGTTAGAGACTAAATCTATCCGTTGGAGAAGTTATTCAACGGTTACTCTAAAAAAACTATCCATTTACCAACCGCATTTAATGTTTCTGACATACTGAAATTCGAATTTCGGTTGGCCAACAGACGAATTTCGAAGGAATCGTAGATTAAAGCTTCCAACGTTACAGCACGAAGTTCGTCTGTTCATAAAGTGAAATTCGAATTTTGAAACTTACAAAACATTTTCACAATGTGACATACGAATTTTCAAGAAGAAAGTTTTTCGGTTAAGTATGAACAGTGTTTTCAATTTTCTACAGTGCCTTCGAAATTCGAATTTTGGATCCCCAAAATTCGTCTGTTCATTGAACTAAAAAGGGACACAGTAGATAACTTTCTTTGAAATTCGAATTTTGGAAAGGCAAAATTCGTCTGTCAGAGAAACTCTTTTCAGACTCATCTTGTCATTCGAATGTTACAAGTTCTTATCATTCGTATGTCAATGTTTCATTTCAATAGACTTAAGAACTTAGCTTCTGAAATTCGAATTTCAATGTTCAAAGTTCGTCTGTCAGAGAGCAGTTTTGAAACTTAAATCACTTTTGATCTCAGATGAACTTTAACATAGTTACAGACGAATTTCTTCAGTTTTCTCAAATTTTGTTTTGCTTGAAATTCGAATTTTGAGAACCCAAAGTTCGTCTGTTGTAAAGAAGCATCTTTCAGACTTATATGAAAATTCGAATGTTGCAACTTCAAAATTCGTCTGTCAGAGAGCATTTTTCAAACTGAATTTCATTTTGATTTCAGATGCACTTTATCATAGTTTCAGACGAATTTCTTTGATTTTTACAAACTTCATTTTACTTGAAATTCGAATTTTGAAAGTGTGAAGTTCGTCTGTTACAAAAGGCCTCTTTTCAGACTAGATGAAAATTCGAATTTTGAACCACCAAAATTCGTCTGACAGAGAGCAGTCTCTTCAGACTTATTCAGTTTTAGCTTGAAATTCGAATTTCCAAAGGCAAAGTTTGAATTTCTAACTTGACAGTTCAGTTTAAACTTTCAACCTTCGTCTGTTTGAAGGTATTTTTCAAATGTTCAAAGATTTAACATAAAATCAAAGTTTGAAAACATCTTTTCTTCAAATCAAAATCTTTTACCCAATTATATCAAAAACTAAAGATCCTACAAAAGATCTAACAACATATACTCAGATAATCTTCACTTGAACCAGCTTTGTTCTTCTTTGATATCTTCAATCCAAGCTCTTGGGTGTTGGTTTTAACATCATCAAAACTCTTGATTCAACACTTTATACTCTGTTTTTCTATCATACCTTGCTTTCTTCATTGTTTTCACTTTGTGCAGAAAATTTTTAATCTTCCCAATTCACCCTCCCCTCTTGGGAAGTCAGCCTAACTAACAAAATATACCTTCATCAGATTTGGCATCAAACTTACCCAGATTCTCCTTTCCATTATTGTGAATGAAGCATTTACAGCCGAACACATGGAGATGTGACAGATTTGGCTTTCTTCCCTTGTACAGCTCATAAGGAGTTTTCCTAAGGATTGGTCTGATGCAAGCTCTATTTATGATGTAGCTTGCTGTATTCACTATATCAGCCCAAAATACTTGAGAAAGTTCCTTTTCATTCAGCATAGCTCTAGCCATCTCTCCAATAGTTCTGTTCCTCCTTTCTACTACTCCATTCTGTAGTGGAGTTCTTGGAGCTGAGAAGTTGTGGTCAATTCCATGCTCATTGCAATACTCCAGAAAGTATGAGTTCTCAAATTCTCCTCCATGATCTGATCTGATAGACACAATGGAAATACCTTTCTCATTTTATACTTTCTTGGCTAAGGTTACAAATGCATCAAAGGTATCACTTTTAAAGGAAAGAAACAATGTCCATGTAAACCTTGAGTAATCATCCACAAATACAAGCACATACAGATTTCCACCAATGCTTTTTACCCTAGATGGACCAATTAAGTCCATATGCAGTAGTTCTAGTGGTCTAGTTGTGGTTGTTGAATCAAGAATTTTGATGATTCCAAACCAACACTCAAGAGCTCGGATTGAAGATATCAAAGGAGATCAAAGTTGTTTCAAGTGAAGATTTTCTGAGTATTTGCTGTTAGATCTTTTGTAGGATCTTTAGTTTTAGTTGTGATTGGGTAAAAGATTTTGATTTGAGAAAAAGATGTTTTTAAACCTTGATTTTGTGTTAAATCTTGACTTATTTGAAAAACACCTACAAACAGACGAAGTTTGAAAGTTTAAACTTAACTTTCAAGTTGGAAATTCAAACTTTGCTTTAGGAAATTCGAATTTTGAGCTAAAACTGAATAAGTCTGAAAAGATGACTCTCTGTCACACGAATTTTGGTTGTTCAAAATTTGAATTTTCATACAAATCTGAAAGAAGTCTTTTTGGTAACAGACGAACTTCACACTTTCAAAAGTCGAATTTCAAGTAAAATGAAGTTTGTGAAAACCAAAGAAATTCGTCTGAAACTATGATAAAGTGCATCTGAAATCAAAAGAAATTGAGTTTGAAAAATGCTCTCTGACAGACGAACTTTGGCTTTCCAAAATTCGAATTTTCATATAAGTCTGAAAGGAGCCTCTTTGAAACAGACGAACTTTAGATCTTCAAAATTCGAATTTCAGACAAAACAAAACTTGAGAAAATAGAAGAAATTCATCTGAAACCATGTTAAAGTTCATCTGAGATCAAGAATGATTTAAGTTTCAAAATTGCTCTCTGACAGACGAACTTTGAACATTGAAGTTCGAATTTTAGAAGCTAAGTTCTTGAGTCTGTTGAAGAGAAACATTGACATAAGAATGATAAGAACTTATGATATTCGAATGATGAAGTTAGTCTGAAAAGAGTGTCTCTGACAGACGAACTTCACTCTTCAACATTCGAATTTCGAAGAAAGTGAACTACTGCGCCTCCTTTTCACGTACTGGGAACAGACGAATTTTGGGCTTCCAAAATTCGAATTTCGAAGGCACTGTAGCAAATTGAAAACACTGTTCACACTTAACCAAAAAACTTTTCTCTTGAAAATTCGTATGTCACATTGTGAAAATGTTTTGTAAGTTTTAAAATTCGAATTTCACTTCATGAACAGACAAACTTTGTGCTGTAACGTTGAAAGCTTTAACCTTCGGTTCCCTCGAAATTCGTCTGTTGACCAACCAAAATTCAAATTTCAGTATGTCAGAAGCATTTAATGCGGTTGGTTAACGGATAGTTTTTCAGAGTAACCGTTGGATAACTTTCCCAACGGATAGATTTTGTCTCTAACGGACATTTGAGACCTAAATCTATAAATATAACATTATTTGAAGTTGTGGGTAACGAATCAAACTTGTATATACCGAATTTCTGCTGAATCTTTTTCTCAAAAGCTTTTACCCTCTCAACTTCAATATATGTACTTTAACCTTCATATTTACTCTATTCAAGAGAGTTATATCATTGTAAACTGTCTACTTTTCATCTGGAAGATAGATTTACTTGTGAGGGAAAATCACAAGGGGATTAGGAAGCACATTGTGAAAGTGCTTAGAGTGTTTGAGAGAGCTCCAGAAACAGAGCATACTCGTGTACTATGGCATTAGCAAGAAGCCCGTTGAATTCTTGCTGTATAGTAGATAAATCTCAAGAGTTGTCTTGGGGACTGGACGTAGGTCAAGTGGATAGACCGAACCAGGATAAATCACTGAGTCTTCTTCTCCTTATCTTTACTTTTTAGCTTGCTCTGTTTTATACGTTGCTTCCTTTAAACTGTGCTACCTTCACTTATCTCACTTTGTGCAGAAAAATTGCAATCTTCCCAATTCACCCCCCTCTTGGGAAGTCAGCCTTGCTAACAAGTGGTATCAGAGCCTGGTTTCCCATTCAAAGGATCTCACAGTCCGAGAATTAAGATGGCTGGCTTTGGAGAGAGCATACTTCCTGAGGTGAACAACACTAACAGACCACCAGGCTTCAGTGGAGAGCATTATGGGTACTGGAAGATGAGGATGCAGATCTACCTCTAATCAATTGATCTTGACATCTGGTCAGTCATTAAGAAAGGTGATTTCATTCCAATGGCTCTAACTGAAGATGGAAGACATAGAGAGAAGCTAGAAGCAGAATGGAATGAAGAAGACAGAAGGAGAGTTCTGCTGAATTTTAAAGCAAAGCATTGCTTAGTCAGTGCCCTGAACCAGGACGAATTCTACAGAGTCTCACAATGCTCCACTGCAAAAGGGATGTGGGACACTCTGCAGATTACACACGAAGGAACAACTAGGGTCAGGGAAAACAGACTGAACACATGCATTGGGGAGTATGAAAGCTTCAAAATGGGTATAGGAGACACTGTAAAGGAGCTCCAAAAGAGATTCACTCTCATTGTGAATCAACTGAAGAGCCTGGGAAAGGAATACACTCAGTCTGAAAAAGTAAGAAAGATACTCAGAGCTCTCCCTCTAGAATGGCAGCCTAAGGTGACAGCAATAAAGGAAGCCAGAGGAGAATCATTGGCCTCTATCACAGCTCTCTTTGGCAGCCTTGAGGAGTATGAAGGAAAAATCAAAGCTCTCAAGCAAGCTGGGCTGGACAGAAAGAAGAAAGGCCTTGCCCTCAAAGCTGCTGATGAAAAGGAAGAAGAATCTGACGAAGGAGATGAGCTGGATGAAGAAACTCTAGCTATGATGGTCAGAAAATTCGGAAGATTCTAAAATCAGAAGAAGAACAAGAAATTCTTCAAGAAGGGAGCAGCTGGTGAAAGCAAGAGAGAGGGAAAAGAGCCTGTGACTTGCTATGAATGCAAGAAGCAGGGACACATAAAGTGGGACTGCCCCCAATTCCTCAAGAAACAAGAAAAGGAAAAGAAAGTTGCTGACCAAGGGAAGAAGAAGAAAGCCTACATCTCTTCAATATGGGGCAACAGCTCAGATAAGGAAGAAGAAGATGAGGATGAGATCACCAACATCTGCCTGATGGCACTTGCTTCTGAAGAAGCCGATCCCTCATGCAGCAGTGAACAAGAAGAAGAGGTATATGAATCTGAACCTTCCTATTCTGAGTTACTTGATGCATTTCATGAGCTTCCTGATGAGTTTATTAAAATTGCTGAAGAACTAAAACTGGCAAAGAGAAAGATTAATAAACTGGAATCACAAAGCAACACTTCTGAAATCACCTCTCTACCTACTGCTAAATATGCTTGCTGCACTTCATGCACTGAACTTAAGCAAACTAATGATTATTTAGTTAAAAGCATGTCTAGGCTCACTAGAGGTAAAGACATGTTGTTTGCCTTGATGGGGAGCCAAAGAATATCACAAGGAAAAGCTGGTCTTGGCTATGATCCATGTGTTGTTTAGGAAAAGATTAGGAAGAAAAACTAGAATGCATACATGAGATATTTTGTGCATGCTGAGAGTAACAGAAAGAAAGATCATATGTCATCTTGCATTAAAACATATAATCAACCAAAGCATGCAAGACAAAAGTATTATCTGCATTATTTTCTTCCTGCTACTTAATCTAGCAGTCCCTTCATTACCTGTCATTTCTGTAACAAAAAGGGACATATTTCCAGTTCTTGTGCTATGAAGAAAAATGGACTTGGCAGGAAAGTTAAATGGGTTCCCAAAGTTGCATCTGCATCTAGGGAAAAATCTACTGACTAAAAAGGACCCAAGCAAATTTGGGTACCTAAAAGGAAAACATAAACATTGTTTTGCAGGTCTGTCTCAAAGCTAAGAAAAGCAACAAATGGTATATGGACAGTGCCTGCTCAAGTCACATGACTGGTGATAAGGAGAAGTTCATCACCCTTAGAGACAAGAAAGGAGGAAAGGTAACCTTTGGAGGTGATCAATATGGCAAAATTGTTGGCATTGGCATTGTGGGCAAAAATCCGGAAACATCCATTGAAGAGGTGCTGTTTGTGATTGGTCTCAACCACAATTTGCTGAGCGTGAGTTAGACCTGTGATAAAGGAAATTGGGTGTTGTTTGACTCAAAATTTGTCCTGGTCATAAGAAAAAGTGATCACAAAGTAATCCTCAAAGCTCAAAGGGATGGTAATTGTTATACTATTGATCTTGATGAACTTCCTCCCTTGGATTCTGTATGTCTAATTAGCCAGGATAATAATAGTTGGTTATGGCATAGGAGATTAGCTTATGTTAACATGAAACAATTGTCTAAACTGGTTAAAAATGAGCTAGTAACTGGCCTGCCAAAAATATCTTTTGAAAAGGACAAAGAATGTGATGCATGCATAAGAGGGAAACAAAATAAATCATCTTTTAAATCTAAAAATGTAGTTAACACAACTAGACCACTTGAATTGCTGCATATGGACTTAATTGGACCATCTAGGGTGAAAAGTCTTGGTGGTAACCTATATGTGCTTGTAATTGTAGATGACTATTCTAGATTCACTTGGACATTATTTCTTTCTTCTAAAAGTGATACCTTTGATGCATTTGTAACCTTAGCTAAGAAAGTGCAAAATAAGAAAGGTATTTCTATTGTGTCAATCAGGTCAGACCATGGAGAAGAGTTTGAAAATGCACACTTTCTGGAGTACTGCAATGAGCATGGGATTGACCACAACTTCTCAGCTCCAAGGACTCCTCAACAGAATGGGGTAGTAGAGAGGAAGAATAGAACCATTGGAGAGATGGCCAGAGCTATGCTGAATGAGAAGGAACTCTCTCAAGTGTTTTGGGCTGATGCAGTGAATACAGCAAGCTACATCATAAATAGAGCCTACATCAGACCAATCCTTGGGAAGACTCCATACGAGCTTTACAAGGGAAGAAAGCCAAATCTGTCCCATCTCCATGTGTTCGGATGCAAATGCTTCATTCACAACAATGGGAAAGAAAATCTGGGTAAGTTTGATGCCAAATCCGATGAAGGTATATTTCTGGGCTATTCTAGTAGGAGTAAGGCATATAGAGTTTATAATAAAAGATCAAATGTGGTAGAAGAATCTGTGCATGTGGTTTTCATTGAAAATGAAACTATTTCAAAACATGTTACCAATGAGGATGATCTTGCTTTTAACTTTGAAAAATTGGGCATTTCTGATAAAAGTAAAACTGAATCTCCAAAGATATCTGAATCTGTTAACACAGAGGAAGATATCCAGGAGCAAGAGTTTGATGAAGAAATTAATGAAGAAACATCTCAAGAACTCCCTAGAGCTTAGAGATATCAAAGGAATCATCCTGTTGATCAAGTAATAGGGAATGTTCAAGAGAGAGTCAAAACCAGAAAATAGTTAAGGGATCAAATGCTCAACTGCGCTTTCATTTCTCAAATTGAACCCAAATGTGTTGAAGAAGCCTTAACTGATGAATACTGGATTTTAGCTATGCAAGATGAACTAAATCAGTTTGAAAGAAATCAAGTTTGGGATTTAGTGCCTAGGCCCAAAAATCATCCTGTTATTGGTACCAAATGGGTTTTTAGAAATAAACTTGATGAATCTGGAACAATTATAAGAAACAAGGCTAGATTGGTTGCTAAAGGGTATAATCAGGAAGAAGGTATTGATTTTGAAGAAACCTTTGCACCAGTAGCTAGATTAGAAGCTATAAGAATACTGCTAGCATATGCATGCATGAAAAATATTTTACTATATCAAATGGATGTAAAGAGTGACTTTCTATATGGATATATTATGGAAGAAGTTTATGTAGATCAACCTCCAGGTTTTGAGGATTCTACAAAACTAAACCATATTTATAAACTGAAGAAAGCTCTTTATGGTTTAAAACAAGCCCCTAGAGCATGGTATGAGAGACTGAGCAATTTTCTAATTGAAAAGGGGTTCAATAGAGGCAAAGTTGACAAAACTTTATTCACTAAGAAAGAAAATAAGGATTTACTAATTGTTCAAATCTATGTTGATGATATTATTTTCGGTGCTACTAATGAAACTCTTTGCAACAAATTTTCTGAGTTAATGCAGGGAGAATTCGAGATGTCCATGATGGGTGAACTTAACTTCTTCCTTGGACTGCAAATCAGACAGCTTGATGATGGTATCTTTCTTAGTCAATCCAAGTATCTAAAGGAGCTGCTAAAGAAGTTTGGAATGGAGAATACCAAGCCAATGGGAACCCCTATGGCTACTGCAACCAAACTAGACATGGATGAGAATGGGAAGATGTTTGACATTACTCAGTACAGAAGAATGATTGGATCCCTGCTGTACTTAACTGCCAGCAGACCTGACATTATGTTCAGTGTCTGTATGTGTGCCAGGTTCCAATCATGTCCCAAGGAAACCCATGCAATAGCTGTGAAGAGAGTTTTCAGATATCTTATTGGAACATCGCAGATGGGTCTCTGGTATCCAAAGGGCAATGGAGAAGATCTCAAAGGATACACTGATGCTGATTTTGCTGGATTCAAAACTAACAGAAAAAGCACAAGTGGAACTTGTCAGTTTCTTGGAGGATCCCTGGTTTCATGGTTCAGCAAAAAGCAAAACAGTGTGGCCTTATCCACTGCAGAAGCTGAGTATGTTGCAGCTGGAAGCTGTTGTGCTCAAGTCATCTGGATGAAGCAGCAGCTTGAAGATCTTGAGGTTAAAATGAAAGAGATACCAATCATGTGTGACAACCAAAGTGCCATAAATATCACCAAGAATCCTGTCATGCATTCAAGGACAAAACATATTGAAGTCAGACATCACTTCATAAGGGATCATGTTCTGAAAGGAGAAGTTAAGCTGGAGTACATCCCAACAGAGAATCAAGTTGCTGATATACTCACAAAACCTCTATCAGAAGACAGGCATTGCAAAATAAGGAGAGAATTGGGTATGGTAAATCCCAGTGAACTGTAAATTATTCTTGTGCAATCTTGTTTTCAAAGGTTTCAACTTAAAGATTAATTCTAACTTTAGCATCGGAGTATGTTTAATTTAAGCTGCAGGTGCTCCTCACAAGATTCAATGGCAATAAACTTGAAGATTGGAGCACATCAGAATGGAACAACCAGAAAGTGAAGTAAATGATGAAAATTCTGAGTTCTGGATCCATTCTGTAAGTTTTTATAAAATGAAATTCAAATTTTAATGTGTGTTAGACGTATTTTGCCTCATAAACTGTGTTTTTGAACTAGTCAACATGGTCAACATTCGAATTTTAGTTGACCGATAGACGAACTTCGGCCTATTAGCCTTGGAACAGTTCTCGATGATGCCTCGAAATTCGTCTGTTGGATCTTTGAAGTTCGAATTTTCAAAAACAAAAATTTCAAAGTTTTGTTTGTCCATCACTGTTGTGCGAATTATCACTTCTTAAAATACAAATGTTGGACAACCTTTACAAAAGTTGAAAAATGCAAACTTTCAGTTCAAAATTCGTCTGTTGAATCATGTTCTTCTTGATTGAATGCTTGAAAGATGAAGTTCTGCATGCTTAATTCATCTGTTGATTGTTTTTTTGTTTGTAGCCTGCTGTTTGCTCATCAACATTCGAACTTTGTTGGAACAAAATTCGTCTGTTATGTTTGTATTACTTGTTCCAAGCCACTGTCAGACAAACTTTCAGGATTAAAATTCGTCTATCAGTGAGCTTTGCTGAATGGTTTAACTTGTAACTGCCCGAAGTTCGAATTTTGACCCCTCAAAATTCGTCTGTCAGATGGTTACATACGTTAAATCCGACGGTTTTCCAAAGAACAGACGCAACCCTATTTGTAACTCCTCCAAGTCTGTTCTGATTCTCTCTTCAATCCTCTTAACTCCTGTCCAAAAACCGTCATTCTTCACCATTCAAACTTCCATTCGCATCCCATAAGCCTATTCTTAGCCACATTCTGCATCATTCAACTTGGAAATGGCGAGAGTGAAGAATCCTGGAGCAGGACAAGCTAAAACTCGGCCAAAGAGAACGGTCAAATCTCAATATGCTACAAAGGAAGGAGAGAAATCCAAGAGAAAGGCCGAACCCAGTAAAGCTACCCCTTCCAAACGCCAGAAATCTTCATCCAAATTAGAATCTCAGAAAACTGGACCCTCCTCTTCAAAAAGTGCAGAACCTTCTGTCCCTACTGTTGCTTCTTCTGCTTCTTCCAGTACTGAATGTGGAGAATATGAAATGACTATACTGCCACTGTGGAGCACTCCTGAGATTCAAGAAGAGTACTCTACCAAGTTTTCCAACAAAAAGGTAATCAACCCTCACTGTGTAAATGTGGAACAATTTTTGATATCCAACAACTTTGATGCTGCAATATGGTTGATAAGATACAAAAATCTGTTGGAAATTGCTGAAAAATATGATGATGAGGTAGTGAAGACTTGGTATGTCTCTCTTCAATATAACAGCAAGAAAGTGAAATGGGAGGTCAACTTGAAATCAAGGACCATTTGGCTTATTGATGAAACCTTCAATGAGGTGCTGGAAATCCCAGGACAAGATGGGCTGAAAGTTGACATCACAGCCTCTGGATATATGGATGAGGCAAGTACGGCTGATGAAGAAGGTGGACCCTTCCTAAACTACAAGGAGAGCACCATCTTGGACACCCTATTCAGGAGACGGGAGAACAGGCCAACGATAAATCTGTTGAAGCCCACAAACCTAAGTGTACAAGTAAGGATCCTGCACTACATAGTGTCAAGGATCATATTCAACAAGGGTGGTAGCTTCAATTTGATAACAAGGGCAGAGGCTCATGTGATGACTGCTATCATACGTGGGAAGCTGATTAATTTGGGTCATATCATCCTCCAGCGAATGATAAAGGCAAGGGATCAGAGGAAGGATTCCACACTCCCCTATGCAGCAATTATTTCAAGAATCCTGCAGTATGCTAGGATTCAACACATTGAAAAGGGGAAAAGGAAACTCACTGAGGCATTTAAAGAATAGGAACTGCAGAGGATGGGTATTGAAAGAGATGAAGGAAGATGGGTTGGAAAGGGAGCAGGGAAATCTGAAGATTTGTTCTTTGCTGCTGATGCTTCCCTCCAACAAGAAGGCACTTCTGAGGCTCCTGGCAGATCTGTACCTCAGCCTTCTCAGCCAATTCCATCTCCCTCCAGGCCTACTCACCCTCCTTCCACTCCCTCCTCACTGGTCAAGCCAACCAAGATCACTGAGTTGTTTGACAGTCTGTCAACACTCATTCTCAGCATTAGGGATGAGCAAAATGCCAAATTTGCTCATCTACAAGATCAGATCCATCAGTTGGCTGTGAATATGAAAGTGGTGGTTAATGCTTATGAAGAAATAAGAAATGCAATTCCTGCCACTTCAGCTCCACCTCAGCCTGTTGTCCCTAAGCCTACTCTGTCTCCAACTCCTGAGCCTCCAAGCCCCTTCGAGATTGCCTCCTATGACCATGATGATGATACAGATGGTGCTGGTGCAATGAGGACACCAAGTCCTGGTCCACCCCTGGACTATGGATTGGAAGAAGAAGGACTTCAGAAGACAAGCCCTCTTGAACCTATGCAAAAAGATGCTCCGGATACAATTCTGACCATTCAAGAATTAGAGCAAGTTGAAAGACTGGTTGCAGCCATTTCAACCTCTTCTATACCAGGAGAAGCAAGCAATGAGGAAACGAGCATTGTACCTGTTGTGGATTATCTTGCCATTGCTCACAATGCTCTGCTGCAAGCTCAAAGGAGAAGGCTGGAAGAAATGTTTTCTCCTGCTGAACCAGCCTCTTATTCTCTTGCTGCTTATGGGCTATTAGAGGAACAGAGAGCTCGACTAGCCCTTTCCAGGTAGGACATGCAAGAGCTGCTTGAGGTCTCTGATGATGATGGTGATGAAGAACCTAGCCTTGAGCCTGCTGAGCCTTCTGCACCAGTTCAGCCAGAGATTCCTTTTGCTCCTGTCCCTCTTTGTGCTGTTCCTATCTCTCAGATTCCTCCTCCAATGGACTTTGTTGGGCTTTCTGATGATGCCAAAAAGGGGGAGAAGATAAAGCAAACTGGGACTAAGCAAGCTGGAAAATCTGCTGAGCCATCCGGGAAAGGAAAGGCATACAGCAAGAAGACTAAGCCAAAGAAGAAGTGATGATTTTAGATCTTAGGCTGAATCTTCTTTTTGTATCTTGTTTTAATTGTTTGATTGTATTTGTTAGTTTGATGTTTTGAGAACTGATCTTAAATTGAAATATGTATTGCAACAATTTGATTAAATGTATTATGTTCTTGGTTGCAATGTTTTGGGATATGAATCTCTTCACTTAATCTGTTGAAAATGATATCTTATGAACTGTAATGCATATGTTAAGGGGGAGCTTGTGAAAGCAAACCCAAGTACTAATCCAGTTTGTGAGTTGTTTTTGTTGAATCAAGAGTTTTGATGATTTTAAACCAACTCTCAAGAGCTTGGATTGAAGATATCAAAGAAGAACAAAGCTGTTTCAAGTGAAGATTTACTGAGTATTTGCTGTTAGATCTCTTGTAGGATCTTTAGTTTTTGGTATAATTGGGTAAAAGATTTTGATTTAAAGAAAAGATGTTTTCAAACTTTGATTTTGTGTTAAATCTTTTAATATTTGAAAAACACCTTTGAACAGACGAAGGTTGAGAGTTTAAACTGAACTGTCAAGTTAGAAATTCGAATTTTGCCTTTGGAAATTCGAATTTCGAGCTAAAACTGAATAAGTCTGAAGAGACTGCTCTCTGTCAGACGAATTTTGGTTGTTCAAAATTCAAATTTTCATCTAGTCTGAAAAGAGGCCTTTTGTAACAGACGAACTTCACACTTTCAAAATTCGAATTTCAAGTAAAATGAAGTTTGTGAAAATCAAAGAAATTCGTCTGAAACTATGATAAAGTGCATCTGAAATCAAAATGAAATTAAGTTTGATAAATGCTCTCTGACAGACGAATTTTGAAGTTCCAACATTCGAATTTTCATATAAGTCTGAAAGATGCTTCTTTACAACAGACGAACTTTGGGTTTTCAAAATTCGAATTTCAAACAAAACAAAACTTGAGAAAATTGAAGAAATTCGTCTGAAACTATGTTAAAGTTCACCTGAGATCAAGAGTGATTTCAGTTTCAAAACTGCTCTCTGACAGACGAACTTTGAGCATTGAAATTCGAATTTCAGAAGCTAAGTTCTTGAGTCTATTGAAATGAAACATTGACATACGAATGATAAGAACTTGCAACATTCGAATGATGAAATGAGTCTGAAAAGAGTTTCTCTGACAGACGAATTTCACCTTTCCAAAATTCGAATTTCGAAGAAAGTTATCTACTCTGTCTCTTTAAACGTTCAATGAACAGACGAATTTTGGGGATCCAAAATTCGAATTTCGAAGACACTGTAGAAAATTGAAAACACTGTTCATACTTAACCAAAAACTTTCTTCTTGAAAATTCGTACGTCACATTGTGAAAATGTTTTGTAAGTTTCAAAATTCAAATTTCACTTCATGAACAGACGAACTTCGTGCTGTAACGTTGGAAGCTTTAATCTTCAGTTCCTTCGAAATTCGTCTGTTGGCCAACCAAAATTCGAATTTCAGTATGTCAAAAACATTAAATGCGGTTGGTAAACGGATAGTTTTTCAGAGTAACCGTTGAATAACTTCTCCAACGGATAGATTTAGTCTCTAACGGATATTTGAGACCTAAATCTATAAATACAACATCATTTGAAGTTGTGGGAAACAAAATCAAACTTGTATATACCGAATTTCTGCTGAATCTTTTTCTCAAAAGCTTTTACCCTCTTAACTTCAAAACTTGTACTTAAACTTTCACATCCACTCTTTTACAAGAGAGTTACTTCATTGTAATCAATCTATTCTTCATCTGGAAGATAGGTTTACTTGTGAGGGATATTCACAAGGGGATTGGGAAGCACATAGTGAAAGTGCTTGAAGAGTTTGAGAGAGCTCAGAAACAGAGCAAACCCATGTACTGTGGCTTTAGCAAGAAGCCCACTGAAATTCTTGCTGTATAGTGGATAAATCTCAAGAGGTGTCTTGGGGACTGGATGTAGGTCAAGTGAATAGACCGAACCAGGATAAATCTTTGACTTCATTTCTCCTTATCTTTATTTTTCACCTTACTCTATTTTACGCATTGCTTTCATTATACTGTGATATCTTCACTTACTTCACTTTGTGCAGAAAAATTTCAAACTTCCCAATTCACCCCCCCTCTTGGGAAGTCAGCCTTGCTAACAAGTGGTATCAGAGCCCGGATTCCCATACAAAGGAACTCACAGTCCAGGAATTAAGATGGCTGGCTTTGGAAAGAGTATACTCCCTGAAGGGAACAATACTAACAGACCACCAGGCTTCAGTGGAGAGCATTATGGGTACTGGAAGATGAGAATGCAGATCTACCTCCAATCAATTGATCTTGACATCTGGTTAGTTATTGAAAAAGGGGATTTCGTTCCAATGGCTCTAACTGAAGGTGGAGGACACAAAGAGAAGCTGGAAGCAGAATGGAATGATGAGGACAGAAGGAGAGTCCTACTGAATTTCAAAGCAAAACACTGTTTAGTCAGCGCCCTGAATCAAGATGAATTCTACAGAGTCTCGCAATGCACCACTGCAAAAGGAATGTGGGATACTCTGCAGATTGCTCATGAAGGAACATCTGGAATCAGGGAGAACAGACTGAACACGTGCATTGGGGAGTATGAAAGCTTCAGAATGGCTGAAGGAGAAACTATAAAGGAGCTACAAAAGAGATTCACCCTCATTGTGAATCAACTCAAAAGCCTGTGAAAGGAATACACTCAGTCTGAGAAAGTAAGAAAAATACTCAGAGCTCTCCCTCTGGAATGGCAGCCCAAGGTAACAGCTATAGAAGAAGCCAGAGGAGAATCTATGACTTCTGTCACAGCTCTCTTCGGCAGCCTTGAGGAATATGAAGGAAAAATCAAAGCGCTCAAGGAAGCTGGCCTGGACAGAAAGAAGAAAGGCCTTGCCCTCAAAGCTGCTGATGAAAAGGAAGAAGAATCTGATAAAGGAGATGATCTGGATGAAGAAACCCTGGCAATGATGGTTAGAAAATTCGGAAGATTCTACAGCAAGAAGAAGAACAAGAGATTCTTCAAGAAAGGAGCAGCTGGAGAAAGCAAGAAAGAGACAAAAGAACCTGTGACTTGCTATGAATGCAAGAAGCAGGGACACATAAAGTGGGACTGCCCCCAATTCCTCAAGAAACAAGAAAAGGAAAAGAAAGCTGCTGATAAGGGAAAGAAGAAGAAGGCCTACATCTCATCTATATGGGGCAACAGCTCAGATGAGGAAGAAGAAGATAAGGATGAGATTGCCAACATTTGTCTGATGGCACTTGCTTCTGAAGAAGCCACACTCTCACACAGCAGTGATCAGGAAGAAGAGGTATATGAATCTGAACCTTCCTATTCTGAATTACTAGATGCATTTCATGAGCTTCATGATGAATTTATTAAAGTTGCTAAAGAACTAAAACTAGCAAAGAAAATGATAATTAAGCTGGAGTCTCAAAGCATAGTTTCTGAAATTGCCTCTTTACCTCCTACTGAATCTGTTTGCTGCACCTCATGCACTGAACTTAAGCAAACTAATGATTATCTAGTTAAAAGCATGTCTAGACTCACTAGAGGTAAAGATATGTTGTTTGCCTTGATGGGGAGCCAAAGAATATCACAAGGAAAAGCTGGTCTTGGCTATGATCCATGTGTTGTCAAGGAAAAGATCAGGAAGAAAAATCAGAACATGTATATGAGACATTTTGTGCATGCTAACAATAATAAAAAGAAAAATGATGCATCACCTCACATTGAAACATATGATCAACCAAGGCATACTAAACAGAAGTATTATCTGCATTGTTTTCTTCCTACCACTCAATCTAGCAGTCCATTCATTACCTGTCATTTCTGTAACAAAAAGGGACATATTTCCAGTTCTTGTGCATTGAAGAAAAATGGATTAGGCGGGAAAACTGAATGGGTTCCCAAAGTTGCCTCTGCATCTAGGGAATTACTTACTGACCGAAAAGGACCCAAGCAAATTTGGGTACCTAAAAGGAAAACATAAACTTTGTTTTGCAGGTCTGTCTCAAAGCTAAGAAAAGCAACAAATGGTATATAGACAGTGCCTGCTCAAGTCACATGACTGGTGATAAGGAGAAGTTCATCACCCTTAGAGACAAGAAAGGAGGAAAGGTGACCTTTGGAGGTGACCAATATGGCAAAATTGTTGGTATTGGAATTGTGGGCAAAAATCCAGAAACATCCATTGAAGAGGTGCTGTTTGTGATTGGCCTCAACCACAACTTACTAAGCGTGAGTCAGACCTGTGACAAAGGAAACTGGGTGCTGTTTGAGTCAAAGTTTTGCCTGGTCATCAGAAAAAGTGATCACAAAGTAATCCTCAAAGCTCAAAGGGAAGGTAACTATTATACTATTGACCTTGATGAACTTCCTCCCATGGACTCTGTATGTTTAATTAGTCAGAATAATGATAGTTGGCTATGGCATAGGAGATTAGCTCATGTCAACATGAATCAATTGTCTAAACTGATTAAAAATGAGCTAGTAACTGGTCTTCCTAAAATATCTTTTGAAAAGGATAGAGAATGTGATGCATGCCTAAGAGGAAAACAAACCAAAGCATCCTTCAAATCTAAAAATGTAATTACAACAACAAGACCACTTGAATTGCTGCATATGGACTTAATTGGACCATCTAGAGTGAAAAGTCTTGGTGGTAATCTGTATGTGCTTGTAATTGTAGATGATTACTCTAGATTCACTTGGACATTGTTTCTTTCCTCTAAAAGTGATACCTTTGATGCATTTGTAACCTTAGCTAAGAAAGTGCAAAATGAGAAAGGTATTTCTATTGTGTCTATCAGGTCAGATCATGGAGGAGAATTTGAAAATGCATACTTTCTGGAGTACTGCAATGAGCATGGGATTGACCACAACTTCTCAGCACCAAGAACTCCTCAACAAAATGGAGTGGTGGAAAGGAAGAACAGAACCATTGGAGAGATGGCAAGAGCTATGCTGAATGAGAAGGAACTCTCTCAAGTGTTCTGGGCTGATGCAGTGAATACAGCAAGTTACATCATAAACAGAGCCTACATCAGACCAATCCTTGGGAAAACTCCTTATGAGCTGTACAAAGGAAGAAAGCCAAATTTGTCACACCTCCATGTGTTCGGGTGCAAATGCTTCATTCACAACAATGGGAAAGAAAATCTGGGTAAGTTTGATGCCAAATCCGATGAAGGTATATTTTTGGGCTATTCAAGTAAGAGTAAGGCTTATAGAGTTTATAATAAAAGATCAAACATAGTAGAAGAATCAGTGCATGTGGTTTTCATTGAAAATGAAGCTGTGTCAAAACATGAGGATAATCTAACTATCAATTTTGAAAAACTGGGAATTTCTGACAAAAGTAAAACTGAACCTCAAAAGATATCTGAATCTATTGACATAGAGGAAGATGTCCAGGAGCAAGAGTCTAATGAATAAAATAATGAAGAAACAACTCAAGAACTCCCTAGAGCTTGGAGATATCAAAGGAATCACCCTGTTGATCAAGTAATAGGGAATGTTCAAGAGAAAGTCAAAACCAGAAAACAGTTAAGGGATCAAATGCTCAACTACGCTTTCATTTCTCAAATTGAACCTAAATGTGCTGAGGAAGCCTTAACTGATGATTACTGGATTTTAGCTATGCAAGATGAACTAAATCAGTTTGAAAGAAATCAAGTTTGGGATTTAGTGCCCAGGCCCAAAAATCATCCTGTTATTGGTACCAAATGGGTTTTCAGAAATAAACTGGATGAATCTGGAACAATAATCAGAAATAAGGCTAGACTGGTTGCTAAAGGGTATAATCAGGAAGAAGGTATTGATTTTGAAGAAACCTTTGCACCAGTAGCTAGACTAGAGGCTATAAGAATACTGCTAGCATATGCATGCATGAAAAATATTTTACTATATCAAATGGATGTAAAGAGTGCCTTTTTAAATGGATATATCATGGAAGAAGTTTATGTAGATCAACCTCCTGGTTTTGAAGATTCTACAAAACCAAACCATGTTTATAAACTGAAGAAGGCTCTTTATGGTTTAAAACAAGCCCCTAGAGCATGGTATGAGAGGTTGAGCAATTTTCTAACTGAAAAAGGGTTTAGTAGAGGCAAAGTTGACACAACTTTATTCACTAAGAAAGAAAATAAAGATTTACTGATTGTTCAAATCTATGTTGATGATATTATTTTCGGTGCTACTAATGAAACTCTTTGCAAGAAATTTTCTGAGTTAATGCAGGGAGAATTCGAGATGTACATGATGGGTGAACTTAACTTCTTCCTCGGACTGCAAATCAGACAGCTTGATGATGGTATCTTTCTCAGTCAATCCAAGTATCTAAAGGAGCTGCTAAAGAAGTTTGGGATGGAGAATGCCAAGCCAATGGGAACACCTATGGCTACTGCAACCAAACTAGACATGGATGAGAATGGGAAGATGTTTGACATTACTCAGTACAGGAGAATGATTGGATCTCTGCTGTACTTAACTGCCAGCAGACCTGACATTATGTTCAGTGTCTGCATGTGTGCAAGGTTCCAATCATGCCCCAAAGAATCCCATGCAACAGCTGTGAAAAGAATTTTTAGATATCTTATTGGAACATCACAAATGGGTCTTTGGTATCCAAAAGGCAATGGAGAAGACCTCAAAGGATACACAGATGCTGATTTTGCAGGATCTAAAACTGACAGAAAAAGTACAAGTGGAACCTGTCAGTTCCTTGGAGGATCCCTAGTTTCATGGTTCAGCAAAAAGCAAAACAGTGTAGCCTTATCTACTGCAGAAGCTGAGTATATTGCAGCTGGAAGCTGTTGTGCCCAAGTCATCTGGATGAAACAGCAGCTTGAAGATCTTGAGATCAAAATAAGAGAGATACCAATCATGTGTGACAACCAAAGTGCTATAAATATCACCAAGAATCCTATCATGCACTCAAGAACAAAGCATATTGAAGTCAGGCATCACTTCATAAGAGATCATGTTCTGAAAGGAGAAGTCAGATTGGAGTACATCCCAACAGAGGATCAAGTTGCTGATATACTCACAAAACCTCTGCCAGAAGACAGACTTTGTAAATTAAGGAGAGAATTGGGAATGGTAAACCCCAATGAACTGTAAGATATTTTCATGCAATTCTGTCTTTAATGTTTTCAATATAAGAATCAATTCTAACTTGAGCTTCGGAGTATGTTTAATCTAAGGTGCAGGTGCTCCTTGTGAAAATCAATGGCAATAAACTTGAAGATTGGAGCACGTCAGAATGGAACAACCAGAAAATGGAATAAAAGATGTAAATCCTAAGTTTTGGATCCATTCTGTTTTAAAGATGAAATTCGCATTTTAATGTATGTTAGACGTATTTTGCTTCATAAAATGTGCTTCTGACATGGTCAATATGGTCAACATTCGAATTTTAGTTCACTAACAGACGAACTTTGGCCTGTTATGCCCTGGAACCGTTCTCTGTAATGCCTCGAAATTCGTCTGTTGAAACTTGAAAGTTCGAATTTTCAAAGTCAAAAACTTCAATATTATGTTTGTCCATCACTGCTACACAAATTATTACCTCCTAACATACGAATGTTGGACAATCTTTACATAGTAAGAAAATTCGAATTTTCAGTTCAAAATTCGTCTGATGAATCATGACCTACATGCTGAATTGTTAAAAGATACAGCTCTGCCTGTTTAATTCGTCTGAATGATTGATAGTTTGATTGTTAACTGCCTTTTTCTATTCAACATTCGAACTTTGGTGGAACAAAATTCGTCTGTTGTCCTTGTATTGCTTGTTTCAAGCCACTGTCAGACGAACTTTCAAGATGAAAATTCATCTGTCAGTAAGCTGTGCTAAACGGTTTAACTTGTAACTGCCCGAAGTTCGAATTTTGGCCCCTCAAAATTTGTCTGTCAGACGGTTACACACGTTAAATGCTACGGTTTTCCTCAAAACAGACGCAGCCCTATCTGTAACCTCTCTGAATCCGTTCTGATTCTTTCTTTAATTCTCTTAACTCCTGTCCAAAAATCGTCATTCTTCACCATTTAAACTTCCATTCGCATCCTATAAACCCTTTCTTGACGTCATTCCACTTCATTCCACTGAAAAATGGCGAGAGTAAAGATCCCTGGAGCAGGACAAGCTGGGACTCGGCCAAAAAGAACGGTTAAATCCCAATATGCTACAAAAGAAGGAGAAAAATCCAAGAGAAAGGCCGAACCCAGTAAAGCTACCCCTTCTAAACGCCAGAAATCATCATCCAAGGCAGATTCTCAGAAAACTAGGCCTTCCTCTTCAAAAACTGCAATTCCTTCGGGTGATACTACTGCTGTGGCTTCCTCCTCTTCTACACAATCTGGAGAATTTGAGCTTACCACATTACCACTTTGGAGCACTCCTGAGATTCAAGAAGAGTTTTCTGCCAAGTTTTCCAGTAAAAAGGTAATCAAGCCTCACTGTGTAAATTTGGAGCAATTTTTGGTATCCAACAACTTTGATGCTGCACTATGGTTGATAAGATACAAAAACCTGTTGGAAATTGCTGAAAAATATGATGATGAAGTAGTGAAGACTTGGTATGCCTCTCTTCAATATAACAGCAAGAAAAGGAAATGGGAGGTCACTTTGAGATCAAGGACCATCTGGCTTGCTGATGAAACAATCAATGAAGTGCTGGAAATCCCAGGACAAGATGGGGTGAAAATTGACATTACAGCCTCTGGATACATGGATGAGGCAAGCACAGAGGATGAAGAAGGTGGATCCTTTCTGAACTACAAAGAGAGCACCATCTTGGACACCTTGTTCAGGAGAAGGGATAGCAGGCCAACAATAAATCTGTTGAAGCCCACAGACCTAAGTGTACAAGTCAGGATCCTGCACTATATAGTGTCCAGGATCATATTCAACAAGGGTGGCAGCTTCAATTTGATAACAAGGGTAGAGGCTCATGTGATGACTGCTATCATTCGTGGGAAGCTAATCAACATGGGTCATATCATCCTCCAGAGAATGATAAAGGCAAGGGATCAGAGGAAGGATTCCACACTCCCCTATGCTGCAATTATTTCAAGAATCCTGCAGCATGCTAGGATTCTACACATTGAAAAGGGGAAAGGGAAACTCACTGAGGCATTCAAAGAAGAGGAACTGCAAAGGATGGATATTGAACGAGATGAAGGCAGATGGGTTGGAAAGGGAGTAGGGAAATCTGAAGATCTGTTCTTTGCTGCTGATGCCTCCCTCCAATAAGAAGGCACCTCTGAGGCCCCTGGCAAATCAGTACCTCAGCCTTCTCAGCCAATCCCATCTCCCTCCAGGCCCACTCAACCTCCTTCCACTCCCTCCTCACGGGCCAAGCCAACAAAGGTCACTGAGCTGTTTGACAGTCTGTCAACACTCATTCTCAGCATAAGAGATGAGCAAAATGCCAAATTTGCTCATCTACAAGATCAGATCCATCAGTTGGCTGTGAACATGAAGGTGGTGGCTGATGCGTATGAAGAAATAAGGAATGCTATTCCTACCACTTCAGCTCCACCTCAGCCTGGTGTCCCTGAGCTTACTCTATCTCTAACTCCTGAGCCTCCAAGCCCCTTCGAGATTGCCTCCTCTGACCATGATGATAATGTAGATGGTGCTGGTGCAATGAGAACACCAAGTCCTGGTCCACCCTTGGACTATGGATTGGAAGAAGAAGAAGGACTTCAGCAGACAAGTCCTCATGAGCCCATGCAAGAAGTTGCTCAGGAATCAATTCTGTCCACTCAAGAATCTGAGCAAGTTGAAAAATTTGTGGCAGCAATTTCAAGCTCCTCTATGCAAGAAGTTGTGAGCACTGAAGAAAGGAGCCTTGTACCTGTTGTTGACTTTGTTGCCATTGCTCACAATGCTTTACTGGAAGCTCAGAGGCAAAGACTGGAAGAAATGTTTCCTCCTGCTAAACCAGCTTCCTCTTCTCCAGCTGCCTATGGTCTTACAGAGGAACAAAGGGCTCAACTAGCTCTTACCAGACAGGCAATGCAGGAGCTGCTGGAAATCTCTGACGAGGAAACAAGCACTGATCCCCCAGCTGAAATTCCTTTTGCTCCTGTGCCCCTTCGTGCTATTCCTGTCTCTCAGATCCCTCCTCCGGCTGATTTTGTTGGCCTTCCTGATGATGTCAAAAAGGGGGAGAAGTCTGGGCAAACTGCTGGGCAAACTGGAAAGACTGCTGCTAAGCAATCTGGTAAAGGAAAAGGGAAATCCTACAGCAAGAAGACCAAGACCAAGAAGAAATGATTGGAAATCCTTGTTGTACTTTGTACCTGGTTTTGTTGTTTGAAATTTGTTGATTGGACTAGTTTTGATGTTTGAACTTTGCATTATTTGGTTCTGTATAAGCAACTTTTGTTTAAATGAATGGATCCCTTTGTTGCTAAGTTTTGTGCCTTAATTCTATTGATATCTTATGCATATGTTGAGGGGGAGCTTGTGAAAGCAAATCCAAGTACTAATCCAGTTTGTAAGTTGTTTTGTCATCATCAAAAAGGGGGAGAATGTTGAATCAAGAGTTTTGATGATTTTAAACCAACTCTCAAGAGCTTGGATTGAAGATATCAAAGAAGAACAAAGCTGTTTCAAGTGAAGATTTACTGAGTATTTGCTGTTAGATCTCTTGTAGGATCTTTAGTTTTTGGTATAATTGGGTAAAAGATTTTGATTTAAAGAAAAGATGTTTTCAAACTTTGATTTTGTGTTAAATCTTTTAATATTTGAAAAACACCTTTGAACAGACGAAGGTTGAGAGTTTAAACTGAACTGTCAAGTTAGAAATTCGAATTTTGCCTTTGGAAATTCGAATTTCGAGCTAAAACTGAATAAGTCTGAAGAGACTGCTCTCTGTCAGACGAATTTTGGTTGTTCAAAATTCAAATTTTCATCTAGTCTGAAAAGAGGCCTTTTGTAACAGACGAACTTCACACTTTCAAAATTCGAATTTCAAGTAAAATGAAGTTTGTGAAAATCAAAGAAATTCGTCTGAAACTATGATAAAGTGCATCTGAAATCAAAATGAAATTAAGTTTGATAAATGCTCTCTGACAGACGAATTTTGAAGTTCCAACATTCGAATTTTCATATAAGTCTGAAAGATGCTTCTTTACAACAGACGAACTTTGGGTTTTCAAAATTCGAATTTCAAACAAAACAAAACTTGAGAAAATTGAAGAAATTCGTCTGAAACTATGTTAAAGTTCACCTGAGATCAAGAGTGATTTCAGTTTCAAAACTGCTCTCTGACAGACGAACTTTGAGCATTGAAATTCGAATTTCAGAAGCTAAGTTCTTGAGTCTATTGAAATGAAACATTGACATACGAATGATAAGAACTTGCAACATTCGAATGATGAAATGAGTCTGAAAAGAGTTTCTCTGACAGACGAATTTCGCCTTTCCAAAATTCGAATTTCGAAGAAAGTTATCTACTCTGTCTCTTTAAACGTTCAATGAACAGACGAATTTTGGGGATCCAAAATTCGAATTTCGAAGGCACTGTAGAAAATTGAAAACACTGTTCATACTTAACCAAAAACTTTCTTCTTGAAAATTCGTATGTCACATTGTGAAAATGTTTTGTAAGTTTCAAAATTCGAATTTCACTTCATGAACAGACAAACTTTGTGCTGTAACGTTGGAAGCTTTAATCTTCGGTTCCTTCGAAATTCGTCTGTTGGCCAACCAAAATTCGAATTTCAGTATGTCAGAAACATTAAATGCGGTTGGTAAACGGATAGTTTTTCAGAGTAACCGTTGAATAACTTCTCCAACGGATAGATTTAGTCTCTAACAGATATTTGAGACCTAAATCTATAAATACAACATCATTTGAAGTTGTGGGAAACAAAATCAAACTTGTATATACCGAATTTCTGCTGAATCTTTTTCTCAAAAGCTTTTACCCTCTTAACTTCAAAACTTGTACTTAAACTTTCACATCCACTCTTTTACAAGAGAGTTACTTCATTGTAATCAATCTATTCTTCATCTGGAAGATAGGTTTACTTGTGAGGGATATTCACAAGGGGATTGGGAAGCACATAGTGAAAGTGCTTGAAGAGTTTGAGAGAGCTCAGAAACAGAGCAAACCCATGTACTGTGGCTTTAGCAAGAAGCCCACTGAAATTCTTGCTGTATAGTGGATAAATCTCAAGAGGTGTCTTGAGGACTGGATGTAGGTCAAGTGAATAGACCGAACCAGGATAAATCTCTGACTTCATTTCTCCTTATCTTTATTTTTCACCTTACTCTATTTTACGCATTGCTTTCATTATACTGTGATATCTTCACTTACTTCACTTTGTGCAGAAAAATTTCAAACTTCCCAATTCACCCCCCCTCTTGGAAAGTCAGCCTTGCTAACAGTTTTGTCATCATCAAAAAGGGGGAGAATGTTGAATCAAGAGTTTTGATGATTCCAAACCAACACTCAAGAGCTCGGATTGAAGATATCAAAGGAGACCAAAGTTGTTTCAAGTGAAGATTTTCTGAGTATTTACTGTTAGATCTTTTGTAGGATCTTTAGTTTTAGTTGTGATTGGGTAAAAGATTTTGATTTGAGAAAAAGATGTTTTTAAACCTTGATTTTGTGTTAAATCTTGACTTATTTGAAAAACACCCACAAACAGACGAAGTTTGAAAGTTTAAACTTAACTGTCAAGTTGGAAATTTGAATTTCGAGCTAAAACTGAATAAGTCTGAAAAGATGACTCTTTGTCAGACAAATTTTGGTTGTTCAAAATTTGAATTTTCGTACAAATCTAAAAGAAGTCTTTTTGGTAACAGACGAACTTCACATTTTCAAAAGTCAAATTTCAAGTAAAATGAAGTTTGTGAAAACCAAAGAAATTCGTCTGAAACTATGATAAAGTGCATTTGAAATCAAAAGAAATTGAGTTTGAAAAATGCTCTCTGACAGACGAACTTTGGCTTTCCAAAATTTGAATTTTTATATAAGTCTGAAAGGAGCCTCTTTGAAACAGACGAACTTTGGATCTTCAAAATTCGAATTTCAGACAAAACAAAACTTGAGAAAATAGAAGAAATTCGTCTGAAACCATGTTAAAGTTCATCTGAGATCAAGAATGATTTAAGTTTCAAAACTGCTCTCTGACAGACGAACTTTGAACATTGAAGTTCGAATTTTAGAAGCTAAGTTCTTGAGTCTGTTGAAGAGAAACATTGACATACGAATGATAAGAACTTACGATATTCGAATGATGAAGTTAGTCTGAAAAGAGTGTCTCTGACAAACGAACTTCACTCTTCAACATTCGAATTTGAAATTTTAAGAAAGTGAACTACTGCGCCTCCTTTTCACGTACTGGGAACAGACAAATTTTGGGCTTCCAAAATTCGAATTTCGAAGGCACTGTAGCAAATTGAAAACACTGTTCACACTTAACCGAAAAACTTTCCTCTTGAAAATTCGTATGTCACATTGTGAAAATGTTTTGTAAGTTTCAAAATTCGAATTTCACTTCATGAACAGACGAACTTCGTGCTGTAACGTTGAAAGCTTTAACCTTCGATTCCTTCAAAATTTGTCTGTTGACCAACCAAAATTTGAATTTCAGTATGTCAGAAGCATTAAATGCGGTTGGTTAACGGATAGTTTTTCAGAGTAACCGTTGGATAACTTTCCCAATGGATAGATTTTGTCTCTAACGGACATTTGAGACCTAAATCTATAAATATAACATTATTTGAAGTTGTGGGTAACGAATCAAACTTGTATATACCAAATTTCTGCTGAATCTTTTTCTCAAAAGCTTTTACCCTCTCAACTTTAATATTTGTACTTTAACCTTCATATCTACTCTATTCAAGAGAGTTATATCATTGTAAACTGTCTACTCTTCATCTGGAAGATAGATTTACTTGTGAGGGGAAATCACAAGGGGATTGGGAAGCACATTGTGAAAGTGCTTAGAGTGTTTGAGAGAGCTCCAGAAACAGAGCATACTCGTGTACTGTGGCATTAGCAAGAAGCCCGTTGAATTCTTGCTGTATAGTAGATAAATCTCAAGAGTTGTCTTGGGGGCTGGACGTAGGTCAAGTGGATAGACTGAACCAGGATCAATCACTGAGTCTTCTTCTCCTTATCTTTACTTTTTAGCTTGTTCTGTTTTATACGTTGCTTCCTTTAAACTGTGCTACCTTCACTTATCTCACTTTGTGCAGAAAAATTGCAATCTTCCCAATTCACCCCCCCTCTTGGGAAGTCAGCCTTGCTAACAGTGGTGACTACGTTTTTGGGTTTAAAAGAAGATTTAGTTTGTTTTCCTGTTAGGCATGCATCACATTCTTTGTCTTTTTCAAAAGCAATTTTTGGCTGGCCAGTGACTAACTCGTTTTTGACCAGTTTTGAAAGATGATTCATGTTAACATGAGCTAATCTTCTATGCCATAATCAACTATCATTATCCTGACTAATCAAGCAAACAGAAACTAAAGGAGGAAGTTCATCAAGATCAATAGTATAGTAGTTACCATCCCTTTGAGCTTTGAGGATTACTTTGTGATCACTTTTTCTTATGACTAGGCAGAATTTTGAGTCAAATAGTACCCAGTTTCCTTTGTCACATGTTTGGCTCACACTCAGCAGATTGTGGTTGAGGCCTATTACAAACAGCACCTCTTTAATGGATGTTTCAGGATTCTTGCCCACAATGCCAATGTCAACTATTCTGTCATACTGATCACCTCCAAAGGTCACCTTTCCTCCTTTCTTGTCTCTAAGGGCGATGAACTTCTCCTTATCACCGGTCATGTCACTTGAGCAGGCACTGTCCATGTACCATTTATTGTTCTTTTTAGCTTTGAGACAGACCTGCAAAACAAAGTTCATGTTTTCTTTTTAGGTACCCGAATTTGCTTGGGTCCTCTTTTGTCAGTGGTCTCTTCCCTAGATACAGATGTACCTTTAGGAACCCATTTAACCTTCCTGTCAAGTCCATTTTTCTTTAAAGCACATAAGCTAGAAATATGCCCCTTTTTGTTACAGAAGTAACAGGTGGTAAAGGGACTGCTGGATTGAGAAGCAAGAAGAAAACAATGCAGATAATATTTTTGTTTAGTATGCCTTGGTTGATTATATGTTTCAATGTGATGTGACATATGATCTTTCTTTCTATTTCCATTAGCATGCACAAAATGTCTCATGTACACATTCTGATTTTTCTTCCTAATCTTTTCTTTTACAGCACAAGGATCATAGCCAAGTCCAGCTTTTCCTTTGGATATTTTTTGACTTCCCATTAACGCAAATAACATATATTTACCTTTAGTAAGCCTAGACATGCTTTTCACTAGATATTCATTGGTTTTCTTTAGTTCAATGCATGATTTACAGCAAACAGATTCAGTAATAGGTAGAGAAGCAATTTCAGAAGTGTTGCATTGAGATTCTAGTTTGTTAATATTTTTCTTAGCTTGCTTCAATTCTTTAGCAATCTTAACAAACTTATCATGCAGCTCATGAAATGCATCCAGTAATTCAGAATAGGAAGGTTCAGATTCATATACCTCATCTTCTTGATCACTGCTGCATGGGATTTCAGTTTCTTCAAAGGCAACTACCATGAGACAGATGTTGGCAACTTCATCTTCATCATCTTCTTCTTCATCTGAGCTGTTACCCCATATTGATGAGATGTAAGCTCTTTTCTTCTTGCCTTTATCTGTAGCTTTCTATTCTTTTTCTTGCTTCTTCAGAAATTATGGACAATCCCATTTGATATGTCCCTGCTTTTTGCATTAATAGCAAGTGATAGATTCCTTTGTTTCCCTCTTGCTATCTCCAGCTGCTCCTTTCTTGAAGATTTTCTTGTTTCTTTTTTTGCTGTAGAATCTTCCAAATTTTCTGACCATCATAGCCAGAGTTTCTTCATCAAGTTCCTCTCCATCGTCAGATTCTTCTTCCTTTTCTTCAGCAACTTTGAGAGTAAGGTCTTTCTTCTTTCAGTCTTATCCAACTTCCTTGAAAGCTTTCATTTTTTCTTCATACTTCTTGAGGCTGCCAAAGAGAGCTGTGACAGAGGCCATTGATTCTCCTCTGGCTTCCTTTATTGTTGTTACTTTGGGTTGCCATTCTAGAGCGAGAGCTCTTAGGATCTTTCTGACTTTCTATGTTTGAGTGTATTCCTTTCCCAGGCTCTTTAGTTGATTCACAATGAGGGTGAATCTTTTCTGTAGCTCTTTTACATTTTCTCCTTCAGCCATTCTGAAGCTTTCATATTCTCCTATGCATGTATTTAGTTTGTTTTTCCTGACTCCAGTTGTTCCTTCATGAGTAATTTGTAGGGTGTCCCACATTTCCTTGGCAGTGAAGCATTGGGAGACTCTGTAGAATTCGTCTTGATTCAAAGCACTGACCAGACAGTGTTTTGCTTTGAAATTCAGCAAGACTCTTCTTTTATCTTCCTCATTCCATTCAGCTTCTGGCTTCTCTCTGTATTTTCCATCATCTTCCGAAACCATTGGGACAAAATCTCCCTTCTGGATGACTGACCAGATGTCCAGATCAATTGACTAGAGATAGATTTGCATCCTCATCTTCCAATACCCATAGTGTTCTCCACTGAAGCCAGGTGGTCTATTTGTATTGTTGCCTTCTGGTAATATACTTTCTCCAAAGCCAGCCATTTTAATTCCCGGACTGTGAGATCCTTTGATTGGGAATCCGGGCTTTGATACCACTTGTTGGATTAGCTGGCTTCCCAGCAGGGGGTGAATTGGGAAGATTAAAAATTTTCTGCACAATATCAAGAAGGTGAAGAAAGCAATATATGACGATAAAACAGAGTATAAACAAATAACTGTAAAGGTGACAGTAAAGAGAAGAAGACTCAGAAAATTTATCCTAGTTCAGTCTCTCCACTTGACCTACGTCTAGTCCCCAAGTCACCACTTGAGATTTTTCCACTATTCTGCAAGAATTCAGTGGGCTTCTTGCAAATGCCTCAGTACAAACTTGTTGCTCTGTTTCTAGAGCTCACTCTATCTCTCAATGCACTCTTACAAAGTGCTTCCCAATCCCTTATGATATCCCCTCACAAGAAAATCTATCTTCCAGATGAAGATAAGATTGTTTACAAAGAATAAACTCTCTTAAATAGAGTGAATATGAAAGTTAAAGTACAGAATGTTGAAGTGAGAGAGTAAGAAACTTTGAGTAAATGATTTGGCAGAGTTTCAGTATATTCAATGTTAAAATCATTACCCACAACTTCAAATGATGTTATATTTATAGATTTAGGTCTCAAATATCTGTTAGAGACAAAATCTATCCGTTGGAGAAGTTATCCAACGGTTACTCTGAAAAACTATCCGTTAACCAACCGCATTTAATGCTTCTGACATACTGAAATTCAAATTTTAGTTGGTCAACAGACGAATTTCACAGAAACCAAAGGTTAACAGCTTCAACGTTGAAAGCCCGAAGTTCGTTTGTCAAGAAGTGAAATTCAAATTTTGATATTTGGAAAATGTTTTTGTGTTATGACATACGAATTTTCAAGTGAAAAATTTTTCTGTTAAGTGTGAATAGTATTTTCAATTTGCTACAGTGCCTTCGAAATTCGAATTTTGGAACCTCAAAATTCGTCTGTCCGTAGCTGATCTGTAAGGCATTGTAGTTCATGTGATTCAAAGTTCGAATTTCCAAATGTCAAAGTTCGTCTGTCAGAGAGACCTCTTTTCAGACTAACTTCAAAATTCAAATTTATAAATACTGTCATTCGTATGTCAACATATCACTTTAACAGACTCACAAGCTTAGTTTCTGAAATTCGAATTTTCATGTTTAAAGTTGACGTCATTAATGTTTTCTCTCATTCATCAACAGTGCATAAATGGTAGATGCATCAAACTACATATTCATACAAAAATCGGTTACAGTTAACAATCTGGTAGGAGCCATGGAATGATTTATCATTTTAGCTAGGAAGAGATTAAAATGTAAAACATGTTAACTATATTGAAAATAAAAAAAAATAACTTAAAACAACCATAATATCAATTCTATTTATTGATAAGAAAGTATAGTAATATAAATTAAATCACATATTTCCCATGATTTTAATTGTTTCAACGCCAAGCTGTCTACCACAAAAATCAGATATCCGACATCCAAAAGACCAATTCTTTAATAAGAACTGAATTGTTGGAATACTTTAAGGAGTTGACTGTGCATGTGGAATGCATTTGATCTTTGAAGATATAGCCATCACCGCAAGCTCCATCTTCTTGATTTTTATTTTCTTAGAAGAAATCACAGTTGGGGCCGAAATATAAAGTTAATTATAATTTAGAGTCAATAGTCTAAAACATTATATATAATAACAGACTAATGGTCCATATCTAAAAATAAATCCAAAGCCAAATTATTTTAATACCACTATTCATGTATTTCAAAATTTCAACGTGTTCACCGGAAATCCGCAACTCCTTCTCTGCTTTCTACCAGGGAAGAGTACTTGAATTTAAGTTCTTAAAATCATCAATGGTTATATTATTTCGCAACTTGTTCACTAGAAATGTGCAACCTATTCTCCCCTAATTTGCAACTCATTCTCCAATTATTGCTAGAAAATTCCAATTTTAACTTTTTGAAGATATCAAGGGTCGTTCCAATACTTTGCAACCTTGTTTATTATTAATTAATTTGCAACTCCTTCTACATTTTATATTAGGGAAGACTCAAATTTATATTTTTAAAGTCTTCAACCAGTATTCTGCAACTTGTTCACATGAATTGCAATTTTTTCACTTTTAATTGCAAGTTACTCTTTGCTTTTATATATATATATATATATATGAGATTCAAATTTTTACTTTTTGAAGTCATCAATAGTTACAGTATTTTACAACTTGATAGCCTGAATTTACAATTTGTTCTCTCTTAATTTGTAGCTCATTCTCTGTTTTTTCTACAACTTCAATAAGGGTGTTTTTATAATCTCATATTTTAATTTTTTTGACTTAGAGACCTTTGGTCTCTCAATGTAGGATTTATGACTTCTGGTCCTAAATTATAATAAACTTGATATTTTGGTCTCAATTGTGACTCTCCCCTATTTTTTATGTCTCTCGAATGTTATTTTTCTACTTTTTCCCCCTCCCATATTCGTATTTGTAGATTCTTATTCCTTCTTTATATTCTCATTTTATTTCTTTTTTTGTCGTAAAAAGAAACTCCTAAGTGATAAGAAACCTTCTAAAAACATAGGAGACAATGGAATATACAGAGTTGGGAAAATTAAATAGAACAAAATAAAGAGGTGACACCTATTCGTACACCAATCTCTTGAAGTAGTTAAAGTTGATCCATTATAAACTGAAGTTTTTGATAAATTCATCCTTTCTTTTCAAATTGAGACAAAATTAATTATGTAAAAATTAATTCGACTAAAGGGGACACTATAGAAACATCATATGAATAGAGGATATGAGCGTCAATATGAACTTTCAAGAGAAAGGAGAAGGAATTTAGAAAAACAACTATCAAATTTTCAAAAAATTAGTATTAAATTTTAAAAAACTAAAAATTTTAGAATTTAAAATAATTATTATCAAAGCATTTATAATTCTATCTTTCTTAAAATTTAGTAATTATTTTTCTTAAAAAAAGATAATAAATTTCATACAATTTTTACTGATTTTTATCCTTAAAAGTAACTATTTATATTTTTAAAATATTTTTAACACAACATTTAGAAACTGAGAGTCCTAAAAGATGTACTTTTCTCCTGTGTGAAATGCGTATATTTTCTACATTCCTTGACAATGTAGATAGGAAGGCTTAAGTGGTCAATACTCAATAGAAAAGTAGCTTTTCTAGGCCCAAAAAAAAAAAAGCTTCCTATAGTCTATAGATATTAATGAATCTATTAAACAAATAAACCAAAAAAAAAATCCAGACTCACGTGTGTCTTGAAATTTCAAAATTTAATCATCTCTTTTTTTTTTTATTGCAATATTTTCATCCAATTAAATAAAAAGATGAAATAAAAAATTTATTCTAAAAGGCTCATTCCATGAAGCAAGGACCCTTTACTTTCTGCCAACACTAATGTCAAATACTGATAATAACAAAGAAACACTTTAATGCTAAATATAGTCAGCCTTGGAGACATAGAGTAGAAGAGCAATATGATTAAGCGAACGATCGTCACATTATTTTCATGAGAGTCCATATTACATGTTAACTGGAGATCGAAGAATAGTAAGCAAAACTCGTAAGTGTTTTAATGACTGAACTCGCTTTCCTACAAAACTAATGGGCTTTAGCAGCTTTTTTCTTTCCTTTTCTTTAGTTTATTCTTTTACAGTTTCAGAAAACGTACCATTATGCATGAGATAGTTGTTGAATTTGAATAAAATTATGACAAATTAAAAGAAATACAAATTGAGAGGATCCAAATTCAATCTAGATGAGAAATGGAAGGTGATGATCTTACAAAGTTAATGGTTCTATTAACATTTTCTTTTTGAACTATCTCTTGGAAAACCTAGTCTAAGAGAAATCGCATTCCCGTACAAGAAAACACAAGAAGTTGATAGATATAGCTCCATTGATATGCAGAACCAAATTGGCAGAGTAATTTCGAATTATATAAAAATTCTTCCTTGGCTTTTTACTTGGAAAATCAAGAACTTTTCAAGCTTTCGGTATGTCTAGCTTGTTGGGAAGTTAAAAGCAAATATTCATCTTCCTTAGAGTCAAAATATTGTAACTGTAGATAAACCTTTATAAATCATCTATAGATGTAACTACAAATCTCAAATTTAGATCTAGATTTAAAATTAAAATATACTCTCTCTCTCTCTCTCATTTATCTAGAGATATATCAACACAAACATAGATATAGATCTGTAAAGGATTTGCTCAGTATAAAAGCCAGGGTCTTTTCTTTCATGGGTGCATTTCTGTGTTTGGAATGCACTTTGAGATGATCTCAATATGGTAAGATCGTGTTCTCTAAAGTGAGGATGATACTATCAGTTTCAAAACACATAACCCTAAACATTGCGTCAAGCTAGTCCCACATTTAAGAATTATGAGTATCTTGCACCACCAACAGCACGCCGAGCTAGGTATAGTGTGAGCCATGTAACTCGAGTAGGGAACTAAGGTGATGAAGCACAGCTTTGGCTTCACCTGGTTGGGCTATAGGATGCAATACGCAGGCCTGCTCATTCCAAAATCTTGTAGGATGCATTACTACGATGGTTTTTTTTTTGGCCAAGACATTTCTACGATGGTTTAACAGAACACATTACACAAGAAATCAATGATTTTTTTCATAGAAAAAAATCTATGGGAAAACCCTTGAATCAGGGAGAAACAAGCTCACAACTAATTCTGTGAGAAAGAGAATGGCCGATAGAATTGTTAAAATCTATGGGAAAATCTTTGAATCGGTGAGAAACAAGCTCACACCAAATTATGTAAGAGAAAGGCTGACAGAATTGTTCGATCCGCATGAAATTTCTCACAGAATTTAGCCTCCAATTCATCCGAGTGAAGCAAGGTTGTCCCTTGCCCATCTTGCCCCACTTGATTGCAAGCGTGTTGCTGGGCTCGGAAAAGGAAGTTAGATGTTTGATCCTTATACAGCATAAATTTTATGGCCTAGTGGACGATGTGGGACTTGTCAATCGCTTGAACCACCACCTTTTAAGACATCCCATCACATGGAATACTGTGTTTTTGACCAAGGTTAACAATCTTCTGGCATCAAACACAAAAAAGAATGAGGAATAAGCGCTTCCATGCATGCTTCAGCATACGAAACTACTAAAATATTGTCAACTTAAGTGACACATACAGTCGAATAGAGTCTTATGATTAATCAAAAGTTAGGACGTCCTTCAGTTTACATCCACAAGAGAATATTACACAACTTACTAGTATGATATTGAGTGATGACTGAGCCCACTCTCAAATTTACTGTTTAACAAACAATATTAAATAAATGAAATTGTTGTTACATTCAAATATTTTGATCCAAGAAAACAACCAATAGTATCTGCAATAGTACTCTGTGACTAATTTAAACATCTGGCATATAGCCTTGTTAAAGCACAAGTATCATGCATGTTTCCGTCTCGTATATATAATTGTCAAAGCTAAATAAGGGGCAAGAAAGAAAGAATAGCTAAGAGTAAGACTACTATAATTTGACATAAACTAGGAAACAGCTGGAAGAAGGAAACAGCAAACCTGAGCTAAGAATGCCAGCGAACTGCTTTATAAATTGAAGCAGCTCGTGGACCTTTCTCGATTGTCATGAAATATGCTAGCTAGTATCTGATAAGAAAACAAGGAAGCATCACAGTTTACTACGATTTATTGAAGTGCCAGGAATGTACATTATTATTGACCCTATGTACACTACAGAATGCAGACGGCTTAAAATGAACAGTCAAACAAGTGAAAAAATCTAATCTGAATTGTTTCAAAATTCAAACCAACTACACTCATTGAAATCGCTTCAATCCACTTTTTCGTACGTCATCCTCATCAAATCTTATCACGAAGATCGAATGATCAAAACAACCACATTTGGACCACCAGTGTAACTTGTTTATGTCATCATCATATTTCCACGAGATCAGAGTATCAAATAGGCCAAGGGCTTGATAGAAACATTGGTTCAAATGGGTCCAAAGGAAAAACTTTTCTTAGTACCGTTGAAAGCCCAAAACCCTGGTTCAAGAGGCTAGGCCCACAGAGGGCATTGTGGAATGGTGGTTCAAATGGATACTTGTTTTCTTTGTATTAGAGTATATCCTTAGGATTTCCTACAAAAGGGGGAAAAAAAGAGTATGCTTAGGATTTCTTATTTAGCATACTTATAAATAGGCCTATAGTCCAATAATATAGACGAATTGATATATTGGATTTAATTAAGTTTTTTAATAAACAAAGGCATATGAGATTAGGTTATGTTGCCCGTTGTATCTTTTGTGGGTTAGGATATGCTTGTTTTGTTATTAGAATATCATAGTGATTTCTTATTTGTATTGCCTGTAAATAGACCTCTAGTTGAATAATAATTATATTATACCGTTTTTAATATTGATTTATTGAATTTGTTTGTTTTTTGTTTTGCTGTTTTATTGTTCATGTCATCCATTAATTGATTTTTCTGAAAGCTTGTAAAAATTTACACATGTTACCAGATCTTGCCCTGAGGTGAAATTGCTAGCTAAGAGAAGTTAGTTCACAAAGTACATTGATGAATTGCTTGATGCATGTGTTTTCCTTTTTTTTCTTTTTGTTTACCACTCGTGGTGTCTTGTAATAAGTAATATAATGATGAATAAAGTAATTTTGTTATAATGATTTAGTTTCAAAATCCGGTTTAGTATCAAATGCTATACTTTCTCTTAATTTGAGCCACACAAATAACAAGAACAAAAGCACATAAAAAATTAACATACACCAAGTTAGATGTTAGTGGTGGTTCTAGGACAAAGGAAACAACAAAGGATTATCCTTCACTTAATTGCTTCTTTGTGGTTAATTACCTTGCCCAACTTTATTTTTAATAGAATTATATCAGAGTTTAGGATTCAATTACACTTCTAAGCATATGCTAATGCCAAAAAAGTTTCATATATAATTAACATAACCCACAATCTCTTGTCAAATCTAACGCCTGGCCCATATATGGATATTAAAAAAAAAATTGTGTCAAATACTCAATTTATTGAAAAAACATATTCAGAAAAGTGAGCTGACCCATTTGATTTGCTAGCCCATTACAAGAGGGCTAGGTTGATATTTTCTTAGCCCACCAAAAAGTGAGATGGCCTAGCCTAACCCATATATAGTACTAGTGCCCATAGTGGGTTGGCTTATATGAGTCAAGCCAATTCAATTGTCAACTCTACTTTTTTTTAATAGCAATTGCTAACTATACTTTTTGTTAAGTGAATGTGTGATGTTTTGTACTTGCTAGTATAAATATAAAGTGTAAAAATTTATAGTAAGTTATATTATTTTTAAGTTATAAATAAGAAAGATCACTAAAATGTGTTTTACTTCTCCTAATAAAATTTTTTTATACATACGGCTAATAATCAAATCAAATACGTGGCTAAGGATCAAGGCTAAGGATCAAACCAAATATGTAAGAGACTCAATTATCTACCACCTATGCAAGAAGCACTGTTTGGTCTTTCTCATATTTATATTTCTTGAATCGGCTGAATGCTTGCGGATTTTACAGCGTTTATGCAACGATACCGTTTTCGGAAATGCGAAGAACGTACGTTATTCTGAAACAACGAAGAAGGTTCACTTTTTGAAATTTCCTTTTTTTTTCCCATCACTTTTTTTGAAATTTCTTGAACACCCACCAAGTCTACTGCATGTATTAATAGGTCGGTCAAGTTGTTTTTTTCTTTTCAAGTCATAATTTGAATAGTTGGGATTGATCCCTTTTTTTCTGCATTTTTTAAAATTAAGCTAAATAGCATTATAAACAGATTGTTAATTTATTATTATGATAGTATTGACTATTTATACAAATGAGTACGAATAAACATTTTAATAATTATGAATATCAAATATATTATTTATCAATTTGAAAATGTTGATTCATAATTTTAGAATGAATTTCCATAATGGATAATTAAAATTTTAATTTATAATAACTCTACTAAAAAGAGGCTGCTAGATTTCTTTTATAGAAAATATTGAAAAAGGTTGTTTCAATTACGGCTGCTGCTGGAAATCTTGAATTTTCAAATCTATCAATAAATTGGGCCTGTTTGTTTAAGATTTAAAAAAAAAATAATTTGTATGTTGTTTAAAAAAGTAATTCATTATTTAAAGATTTGGTGAAAAATAGAAATTATTTTATATTTGATTAAAATAGAAAAACAATTCTTACAGTTTTGTAAAGTGAGTGAAGCATATTATGATTTGTTTGGGTGCAAAGTTTTTTATTTTTACAATTTTGTTGGACTAAATTTTCATAAATTGCAATCCTGTGATTCCACTATTTTATCTCTCATTTATCACATATGCTTTTTTTAAAGCTACTCAGAGTAGTAGCTTCTCAAAATTATCAAATTTTTTTTTTAAATTTTGATTATTTCTAAAAATATAAATAAATATTCTAAAAAATTTTAAAAGTACTTTTTCATTAAAAAGGTGCTTTTTTTCATAAAAAACAAATGTTGAAACAATCAGGCATACTACACCAAAAATCATTGAGCTTTATTGGCAGTTAATTTTAGTGTTTGTTGACCGTTTTAAACGGCCTACTATTTTGGTACCAATATAAAATGAGTTACTTTTGTAAGTAGTTATAACTATCAACCAAAATTTATTGATAATTTATACAACCACAAACAAAAATATCTCTTTATATTTTTTAAAAATAATTTGCATAATATTTTTGTAGACGGTTATTTAACTGTATGCAAAGTCTAATCTTTGTAGATAGTTATAATTACCAGCAAATTCCTTTTCTCTTCCCCCCTTACTTTTGTTTGTATTTTTTTAAATAAACGTCAACTATTAAATGTTAACAAAACCTAAATCTGAAGTAGTGGCAATAAGTAATGTTAATTACGTACAGCGAATAAATTGGCAATGACTGTTCGAGAATGTCACTCAATCGTTGCCAAGTCATTATTTCACGACAGTAGAAAAACGCCGAAGATATATAACATTTTTTTGGAACTTTTGACTATTTTATTTTCCACTTCTTTCATCAAGAATATATCGATAGAAAATCTTTGCTAGTAATATTTTTTTTATAGAGGGACCAAAATAATAAAAAGAAAATAAAACAAAACAAATTCACAATATATTAATAAAAATTACTTGATTTGCAGAGAACAAATTAAAATGATAATTCTATAAAACATTAAATTAAAACAAATTTGATCTACGAAAAAATAAATTGACAGCCTATAGAAGCAAAATCGACGTCAGGATGTGTGGAGTACTTCTTGCTTTGATGATTGATTAAAGGATTGCTTCCGTAAAGCTTCGAACTAGAAAATATTACTTTATAGCACTAACAGTCTTTAAATTCAACAATTGAATCGGGCCAAAAAAAAAAAATTCAACAATTGAAAAGATTTCAGCCACACAACTCAAGACCAAGTCTCTCTTCAAAGTCTTCAAACTGTAATATTCAAAGAAAAAACAGGAATTCTCTTTACCCATGATACTATAAATTAACATAAGCTTAATTGATCCAAACCAAAGAGACACTAAAACCCATTTCACTACACTAAAACTCATTTCACTATCTTTTTCTTTACGACTATCTCTTTGAAGATTATCCCAGAGTTCTATCAACTCATCATTCATCATGGCAAGTTTTGGAACAACCCAGAGAATTCTCCCCTCATCAACACCTTCTTCATCCACTGATGAACCATCTGAACGAAAAACACCTCTCCAAAAGCAGTACAAGGACTTTAACTTCTACTGTCCTTTCAACATTCCCTTAACCCCAGAAGCTGCAGCTGCTCGCATCATCAGAAACTTGGGCAACTTAGGGTTATACTACACACTTTTTGTGTGGATCATACTCTTCATAACCCTAATCCCTGAACGCAAGGTCTCCTTGATTCTTCTGGTAATCATGAGCTATGTGACAACGTTGTTCTTGCTGCTACTAAGGGCATACCCTAATTCTTATTTCCTCTGTAGAGTTGTAGACAAAAGGTTTGTTTTGGGTCTGCTTGCAATTGCAACTATAGTTCAACTTATTGTAACAGGAGCAGGGATTCATCTGGGTGTCACTTTGGCATCTTCTATGCCCCTTGTTTTGGTTCATGCTGCTTTATGGATTAGTCATAATGAGGTTTCTGAGATTGGTGAGGCTTCTGGTGTTGCCGGACTTGCTTCCCCTTCCGATAAAAGTAAAAATGGAGGAGAGGGTCCAAATTTGGTGTGATTTTTGGTTGTAATCATGCGGTCGTTTGGGTAATAAATTGAAAACTCAGATTATCATCTCAGCAGCTTGTAGAGTTATATTGAAGTAAGGTGCATTTATTTATTTTTGCGTAATATTGATCCCTGGTATGATGAATCTATTAGCGCCCACCGTTTCTTGTCCGTAGTTACCATTAGAGGAGTTAGTCCGTGAATATATTTCGTTCAATATAAATTTTCACTTGGTTAAAATTATACCAAGTTGACTGAAAAGTTGATTTGACCAGATATTCTTTTCATGGGAGTGTGGAGTGTAATAAATAATAATTTAATTTTTTTTAAAATTGCACCTATTTTTCTAACATGTCAAGTCTGCGGAAATATATAAAAAATATTCAAAAATAAAAAAGAATGCACAAAGCTTATAAAAAAAACAGAGAATAATTTTTCTTTCTTTTTTTTTTTAGCCAGATATAGAGAACAATTGAGAAAGTAATATATATATACACACACGGAACCTCATTTTCACTATTTTCACACATTGCAGAATTTGGAGAATGAATCATATTCTCACTTCCTTATCCGTGTACAATAAAATTTTATAACTTTGAAGAAAATGATTTAACTATCAATCCACATTTGTGGTCCTAAACAACTGAAATTAAATTAATCAGAATCTAAATTGACTGTCGGAAACGGGTGGTCAATCGAAAAAAAAAAAGATATCATCATTCCTTAAAGAAACATATTACAGATACACGCTTCTTATTAACTAAGTTATCTTGAGTCTCTCTCAAAGAGATTACCTCAAATTGCACACTTTTTTTTTTATTGTTTTCAATGTATTATGTTGCAGAAATTACAATGGAATTAATATATAATTTAATTTAGAAAACAGCAGATCATATATTGGTTTATATTCGATGGGGGATAAATTTTTGTATGATTGTTCATACTTTGGTGAATAAAATGGAGACAAGATATCAACGTTGCTTCCTTGAGTTAGTGGCTTCTCTCGCAACTAGAAATTCGTCCTATGCATTGCATAGAAGACGTATTTGTGACAAACGCATCTAGTGGGATCCTCTAATTTCAAAGTTAATATATATATATATATATTCAAATATTATGCCACAAAACAACAATTTATAAAGCTCAATACAAACAAAATAAATCACATATTAAACTATTTATAAGCCATTTTTCCTAAATGACTTCCTATATATTGAAATTATCCAATAACATAGATGCATCTTGTGCATACTGTATTTTGTACGGTTCATTTAGGAAAAATAATAAATACATAAAAAATAAAATAAAATGTCTATTATTGAGTTCATGAAAAAATAATCAAATAAATTCATAATACTCTAGAAGATTATCCCTTAAGACATGGAAGAAATTAAAAATAAAATATTTTTGAGTTATCTTAAAATATCTCTTCAGAGATTAAAGATGTTAAATATAAAATATATTGAGGTTATCTTAAAAGATTCTAGGGTATAATTGGAAGATAATCACTTGATTAAAATACATAATATAGAAAAAAAATAAAAGAAAAGAAATTTAGGGATTATCTTTTAAAATCTTACTAACTTCCCTATCCATAGGATTTGAAAAAAATATAAAAATAATATAAAGTAAGAGGAAAGATGAATTAAATCAATAATAATAAATAACTTTTAAATGAGATTTAATAATTTTCAAAAGAATTACAAAATTAAGATATTATTCCTATATGATTTTTATTTTCAAAATTCAAAATATTTTAAATTAAAAAATGAGTGGCAAACCTTTTCTATAAATAGAGGGCCTGAGAGTCAGAAGAGGTCTCAACAATCAAAGAGAGCTCAAGGGCAGTAAAAAAATACCTAGGAGCATTTTGGTAGAGATAAGAGGAAGAAAATTAGGAGAATTCCTATATAGACAAAGGTAAGCTCCCATGTAATATTGTCTCCTTATAAGTGCTTTATCTATTTCTTCATTTGTTTAATTTTTTCACATCCATAATTGATATGGAGAATCCACCATGAGTCTAAAACCTTTAACTTCTTGTTTGCATTACGTTCATGAAGTATGTTTGCGCTACATTCATGAAGTATGTATGTATGTGTATGATATATCACAATAGTGAGATTAATATCCAAAACCTTTTGTCTTCTAGTGGCTGAAGCATGACGATACTTTTGATACCATGAAATACTAGTGACGCATAATGTAACAACCCTCATTACATTATCCCTAACTTGGTGCCTAGCTAACAAAGTGTAATTAACGTTGTACGTAGAATCGGAAGGACCAGGACGGAGGAAAGAATCAAAGTAGAGAAAAATAAGCTCCACACCGCAGCAGGCTCACTAGAGCCGTGGCGAGCGGGCAAAAACTGGTATAAACCAGAAACATTTTGGATGAACAAGCAAAAGCAAAATGGAGGGAGAAAGAAGAAGCTCTATTGGGGTTCATGTAATCCGACCTTTGGGAGTAATTTTCAGCCTCTGGGAGCTTGGATCTTAGTTGGTAAGTGATCTCTACTCCTCCCTATCCTTTTTCTTTGGTTTTGAGTTGGGATTTTTTGGGTATATGCAGGGATTTTCGGTTTTGGCCGAAATCCACCGATTAAAATGGAAGAAATGGAATTAATGGACTATGATTTGATGTTTATGATGTTTGGGTGTGAGTTTTAGATGGAGTATGCATGATTTAAGCTTAACCATAGGTTGGTATTGTGTGTAGAAGCAAGGAATCCGAAATGTGTGTGATTGATTAGAGTTTGAATGGTCTCTTGGAGCTAAATGGTGTATGGTAATGGTGCTGGAACCTTGGATTAGGCCTATATAGTTGAATTATGATGTTTGGTTAAATGATATATTATGTTAATTGAGAATTTTACAGTATTGTAGAGGTATTTGGTTGACCAAAAGGGGTATGAGTGTGTTGAACAACCCAAGAAGCTCGTGAAATCACGTGTGTGAGGAAATTGACAACTTGAGGTAACCGAGTGTTTGTATTGTTTGTATTTTATGTTATATATATGTGTATATATGCATGTTTCTGTTCATACCATGATATTGATTTGTGTGTGTATGGTTTTTCTATATATCGTGGTATGCACACGGCTAGACATATAGAGGATGATGATTAGAGATGATGATGATAATGATATGACATTACATGATACATAGCATGACACGCCGCAATGATATCCCGGAATCAGTCTTCATCGACTGTTGGATGGGAATCACCTATACGAAATGTCCTGTTATGACGATAGCTCGTGGTTCTAGCTGTGTGCGAGGAAGACATGCATTCTATTTCATATTGCATTTATGATATTATTGTATGAGTTATGGATATATATGCGTGTGGTTATCCCCAGTTATTGAGACTTTGTCTCATACCCCTTTCCCATGAACTAACATTTCAAGTGAAGATTCTGGCACTAGTCCGGAGAAGACAATGGAGTAGCGTCTCAGATGTGGGAATATCCAAGTCGTGGTAGTAGGGTGTATTATCTATGTATTTTGTGTTAAGTAGGATAGGCGGTTTGTAATGGATATGAGAATAATGATGTTTATAATAATGTTATTGGTATAATCGGCATGTGATGATATTGATGTGGAGTGGTGTTGAATGTGATAAGTATGATGTGATGTGATGTATGTATGGTTCAGAGTGATATTGTGTTGGAATGGTAGTGTATAGGAGCCAAAAGTGAAATTAGGCCTTATTAGTATGTTTTAGAGCATATAGCCCATTATTTCAATTTGGGGTTTAAGGGGGTCAAAGCTCAGATAAGTGGTTCCTTTGAGATGAAACCTCTTTGGATGAGTTGGTCAAGTTGATAAGGAGCAATGTGAATGGTCCCTAAGTAACCATTTGCCTTTGGTGGGAATTGGAGGAGATTTGTGGTGAAAATGGTGTTAGGCATTCAAAATCTCCACATGGAGATGGATCAAGGCAAAAGTAGTATCCATGGTTAGATTGAGACAAGATTGACTTGTAGGAGTTGGAATCAGGTCAACTGGAGGTTTGAAAATAAAGTTATGCGTATTGCAAGTTCGCCCCAAAAGTTAAACTTTCGTTGATATGGCATCATTAAAGGGATGCTGTAACGCTAAGGTTAGGCTGCGGTGTCAAACCCTCTATTTTGATAGTTCTAGATCCCGAGAGCACCAGAGCCATGGCGGTACTGTAGCTGCCATGGCCTTGCACTCTATCATGGCTGTTTTTGTGTTCTCAAGCTGTCTTGTGGTGTTTTTCCATTGCCATAATGATTTGGGAAGTTGATTTGAGGTGTTTGGATCTTGTTCAGTCAGTTTTTGAAGTATTTGGTTTAGTGGGGAGGTGTATTGGAGTAAGGTGTTACATTTTGGTACTAGAGCAATAGTTTGGGTCATTGTTTCTGCTTGGAATAATACTTGGCACAACTTTAAATACATAGACAATATATATTCCCACTGCAATACTAGTCCTAAATGATATAACTGAATGTGTTGTTGCTTGTGTGTAGGAGAAAATGTGTCATAGAGGAAGGCAGAGTAATAGTGACTTGATGCGTCATATGCATGAAATGTTGATTGGCCTCAGTGATAGGGTGAATACTCAGGGGGAAGCGTTGAATAGAATGTAAGAGCAATTGAATTGGCAAGAATAGGGTGATGTGAATGAAGAGGTTGATATGTATGTGGATTTGAATACAAGAGAAAATAATGAGCATGAGAATGAGGTGGAGCCTGAGAGAGCCCCAAGATCTGAAAGAAGGGGTATCTCCTCCCAATTGAAAGACTTTTGGAAGTTCAATCCCCTGGCTTTCGAAGGTACAATGGATACTGTATTGGTTAAGGAATGGATCGAACAATTGGAAAACATATTTGGTGTGATGGATTGTACCTATGAACAAAAGGTGCAACTGGCAGCGTTTAAGCTTGAGAAGAAGGCTAAGCGTTGGTGGAGTAGTGTTCTTCTAAGTGTTAAATCTATGAATCCTCTGATTACTCAGGAACAGTTTAAGGAATGGTTCTTTCCATACTACTTCCCTCCAGCCCTCATGATGCAAAAGGAGGCCGAGTTCCTAGCTTTTCAACAAGGGAATTTGTCGGTGGATGATTACATTGATCAATTCCTGGATTTGGTGAAGTATTCCACTTATTTGAACAATTTTCCCGATAATAGGTGGAAGGCTCAAAGGTTGTTTAAGGGAGCCTGTCTAGAAATTAAGGAGCGGTTATCAATGGTTGAATTTGCATCCTTTGAGGACTTGTGTGCAAAGATGCGTGTCTTATCTAGGAGAATGAAAGAGACTAAGGAAGAGAAAAGGAATTTAATGATTCGAGCATTTTCTCATCTAGGACCTACAAGAGGAATTAGTAAAGGAGCTGGATCTGGTAGTAACAGTGGCAGTGGTGGTTCTAGTGGAGGAAGAGGCCGTCATGACAGAGAAAGAGGCAGGTTTGGCAGAGATCAATCCAACAGAGGTCGGTATGGCAAGGAACAATTCTATAGAGGAGGCTTTGACCAAGGAAGTTCCAGTCAAAGTGAGTATGCAGGAAGAGACTAAGCCCCATCCTAATACAGTTTAGGGAGTGCCTCAAATTCGTGCACAAATTATGGGATGAATCATGGCAACTGGCCATGCTTGATTTGTTATAATTGTAGGAGACCAGGACATATTTCATAGAATTGTTGTGAGCCAAGGCGTGATGATGCAATGAGAAGGCCTACGATGCTCAAATGAGTCTTTACGATAACCGGATAGGAAGTAGATGCAGCACTTAACTTGATTAAAGGTAAGCTTAAACTTAATGATGTCTCTATTCATGCATTATTTGATTCTGGTGCATCGCATTCCTTTATATTTTTTGATTGTGCTCGGAGATTAGGTATTGTTGCAATGGAGTTACCTTTTGAATTGTCGGTATCCATACCCACAAGAATTTCACTAAGAACTACTCAAGCTTGCCTGAATTGTGTGGTTCATTTTGAACATCAAAGCACTACTCTAGATTTAATCTGTTTGCCATTACAAGAGATTGATGTGATAATTGGGATGGATTGGTTAGAGGCAATCAATACGACTCTTGACTGTGCTTAAAAGACTGTCTCATTGTCCATGAATATCCCTAGTGTTGAAGGGGATGAAAATGTTTTCCTATCCTTTGCCCAAGCCAACAAGTATTTGGAAAAAGGATACCAACGATTTTTGGTTTTCTTCTCTATTAATGTGAATGAAACAAGATGTATAAAAGGGTATTCGGTTGCATGTGAATATCCTAATGTGTTTCCAAAGGAGATCACCGGCTTACCACCACCATGGGAACTAGAGTATTCCATTGATTTGATGCTTGGGACAAGTCCTATTTCGAAGGCTCCATATCGAATGGTACCATCTGAATTGAAGGAACTTAAAAAGTAGATTGAGGATTTGTTGAAAAGGGGTTTCGTCAAATCAAGTGTCTTTCCTTGGAGAGCTCCAGTGTTATTCATTAAGAAGAAGGATAGTAGCCTTAGATTGTGTATTAATTACAGGCAATTGAATCGAGGGACAATTAATAATAAATATCCTTTTCCATAGATTGAAGACTTGATTGATCAGTTGGCAGGTGCCTCTATTTTCTCTAAAATTGATTTGAGGTCGGGATACCATCAACTACGGGTGTGTGCTGAAGATGTGCCTAAAACTGCTTTTCGAACTCAATATGGGCATTATGAGTTCCTTGTGATGCCATTTGGGTTGACCAATGCCCCGATAGTCTTTATGGACATAGCAGGGTATTTCAGCCTTATCTAGATAAATTTGTTAATGCTATTCATTAATGATATTCTGATATACTCCAAGAGTGAAGAAGAGCATGCACTTCATCTCCAAATTGTGCTTTAAGTATTGCGAGATCACTAACTGTACGCCAAACTTAGTAAATGTAAGTTTTGGCTACGGGAGGTGAAATTCTTGGGTCATGTAATTTCTAAGGAAAAAGTAGTAGTACACCCCAGTAAAGTAGGAGCGGTGTTGAATTGGGAAAGATAGCAATTAGTGACCAAAATTCACAGATTTCTAGGATTGGCTAGTTACTATCGAAGGTTCATTAAGAGATTCTCTTAGCTTGTTATGCCATTGACTAGACTCATCCGCAAGGATCAATCTTTCATTTGGGAAGACAGGTGTGAGAGAGTATTTCAAGAGCTGAAGGCTTATCTAACATCCATCCTAGTGCTGATTATCCCTAACCCATTTAAGCCATTCACAGTTTACATAGACGCCTCTAAGAATGGTTTAAGGTATGTGTTAATGCAACAAGGAAGAGTTTTGGCACATGCTTCAAGGTAGTTGAAGCCTCATGAGGAGAACTATCCTACTCATGACCTAGTGCTAGCGGCTATAGTGTTTGCCTTGAAATTGTAGAGGTATTATCTCTATGGCACTCAGTTCAAGGTATTCAATGATCATAAGAGTTTGAAATATCTATTTGATCAGAAGGAGTTGAACATAAGGCAAAGATGATGGGTGGAATTTTTGAAGGATTATGAATTTGTGTCAAAGCATCATCCTACGAAGGCTAATGCAGTGGCGAATACACTAAGTAGAAAGTTGATCCATATAGCCACAATGATGATGAGAGAACAACAATTGTTGGAAAGCCTGAGAGATACGAAGTTATCAATTAATATCCACCCTCAAGTACTAATGTTGGGATCCATTAATGTATCAAGTGATTTATTGAAGAACCTTTGCTATGCTCAGTTGGAGGATAACTATCTTTTGGGCATTCGGGAAAGAATTGAAATGGTAGAGACTTAGGACTTTGATATACTGGAGGATGGTATCATCCAGTACTATGGTCAGATTTGTGTGCCCAATGTTGTGGGGTTACGAGAAATTATTCTGGAGGAAGCTCATAAGCGCAAGTATACTATTCACCTAGGTACCACTAAGATGTACCAAGATTTGAAACGAGGGTACTGGTGGCCAGGCATTAAAAAAGACATCGCAGAGTATGTGGCAAAAGGTCTAATTCGTTAGAAAGTGAAGATTGAACACCAATTGTCAGCAGGTATGTTGCAACCACTGGAGATTCCTAAATAGAAATAGGATAGCATCTCCATGGATTTCGTGATGGGATTACTAAGGACCTCTTCAGGGCATAATGTAATATGGGTAATTGTGGATAGGTTGACGAAGTTGGCCCATTTTCTTCTAATTTAGAAGACTATTACAATGGAGAAGTTTACCCAATTGTATGTAAATGAGATTATGAGACTACATAGAGTCTCAATGAACATTGTGTCAGATAGGGATCTAAGGTTTACATCTAAGTTCTGGAAATTTCTTCAGAAGGCCATGGGGATGAAGTTGAATTTTAGTACTACTTATCACCCTCAATCTAATGGGCAGACTGAAAGAACAATACAAACTTTAGAAGACATGTTGCGAGCTTGTATTCTGGAGAATAAAGGCAATTGGGATCAATATTTGCCGTTGGTCGAATTTGCTTACAATAACAGCTATCACTCGAGTTTGTAAATGGCTCCATATAAAGCATTGTATGGTACAAAATGCAAATCACCGTTGTGTTGGGCTGAACTTGGTGAACAGAGTCTTTTGGGCCCAAATATTGTGGATCAAACTGCTCAAAAGATAGAGAGTATTCGACAGATACTTTTGATCACTCAGAGTCGGCAGAAGAGTTATGCGGACAGAAGGAGGAGACCATTGGAGTTTGATGCTAGAGATCATGTGTTTTTGAAGGTCACCCTTACCACAGGTGTTGGGAGATCAATTTGAGTGAAAAAGCTTACACCATGGTATATGGGTCCATATCAAATTCTAGAGCGAATTGGGCCAATAGCGTATTGAGTGGTGCTACACCTAATCTTGCAGGATTGCATGATGTTTTCCACATATCTCAACTCAAGAAGTATCATCCTGATTCGTCTCACATAATTGATGATGAAGAAGTTCAGGTACGAGAGGATCTGACTTTTGAGGTCATGCTGTTATAAATTATTGATGTAAAGGAGAAGCAGCTAACAAATAAGACCATTAAATTAGTGAAAGTGTTGTCATGTGGCCTGACATCCAACAATGTCACGTGGGAGACAGAAGAATCCATGCGAAAGAGGTATCCAGAGATTTTTGCTTGAGGTAAAAGTTGAAATTTTGAGGATGAAATTTTTATAGGGAGGGGAGTATGTAACAACCCTCATTACATTGTCCCTAACTTGGTCCCTAACTAACAAAGTGTAATTGGCATTGTATGCAGAACCAGAAGGACTAGGATGAACGAAAGAATAAAAGTGGAGAAAAATGAGCTCCACGCCGCGGTGAGAAGCAAGGCAGCCATCGCAAGAGAGTTGCAATTTTGTTAAATTTTTCTAGGCCGAGAAGCTCCATGCCTCAGCAGGCTCACTGGAGCTGCAGCAAGTAGGGAAAAGCTGGTATAAACTAGAAACATTTTGGATGAATATGCGAAAGGAAAACGGAGGGAGAAAGAAGAAGCTCTGCTAGGGTTCATGTAATCCCACCTTTGGGAGTGATTTTGGCCTCTGGGAGGTTAGATCTTAGTTGATAAGTGATCTCTACTCCTTCCTCTCTATTTTCTTCGATTTTGAGTTGGGACTTTTTGGGTATATGTAGGGATTTTTAGTTTTGGCCGAAATCCACCAATTAAAATGGATGAAATGAGATTAATGGAGTGTGATTTGGTGTTTGGGTGTGAGTTTTAGATGGAGTATGCATGATTTAAGCTTAACCCTAGGTTGGTATTGTGTGTGGAAGCAAGGGATCCAAAATGTGTGTGATTGATTAGAGTTTGAATGTTCTCTTGGAGCTAAATAGTGTATGGTAATGGTGTTGGAACCTTGGGTTAGGCCTATATAGTCAAATTATGATGTTTGGTTAAATGGTATATTATGTTAACTGAGAATTTTACGGTATTGTAGAGGTATTTGGTTGACCAAAAGGGGTATGAGTGTGTTGAACAACCCAAGAAGCTCGTGTAATCATATGCGTGAGGAAATTGACAACCTGAGGTAACCAAGTGTTTGTATTGTTTGTATTTTATGTTATACATATGTGTATATATGCATGTTTCCGTTCATACCACGATATTGATATATGTGTATATGGTTTTTCTATATATCATGGTATGAACACGGCTAGACATATAGAGGATGATGATTATGATGATGATGGTGATGATGTGTCATTACATGATGCATAGCATGACACACCGCGGTGATATCCCAGAATCAGTTTTCACCAACTATTGGATGGGAATTACCTATACGAAATGTCCTGTTATGACAATAGCTCGTGGTTCTAGCTATGTGCAAGGGAGACGTACATTCCATTTCATATTGCATTTATGATATTATTGTATGAGTTATGGATATATATGCGTGTGGTTATCCCCGGTTACTGAGACTTTGTCTCACATCCCTTTCTTATGAACTAACTTTTCAGGTGAAGATTTTGGCACTAGTCCAGAGAAGACAAGGGAGTAATGTCTCGAATGTGGGAATATCCAAGTTGCGATAGTGGGTGTATTGTCAATGTATTTTGTGCTATGTATGATAGGCGGTTTGTAATTCAAGTGATTGTAATGGATATGAGAATAATGATGTTTGTAATGATGTTATTGGTATAATAGACATGTGATGATATTCATGTAGAATGGTGTTGAATGTGATAATTATGATGTGATGTGATATATGTATAGTTTAGAGTGATGTTGTGTTGGAATGGTAGTGTATGGGAGCCCAAAGGTGAAATTGGGCCTTGTTGGTGTGTTTTAGGGTATATAGGCCATTATGTCAATTTGGGGTTCAACGGGGTCAAAGCTCAGAGGAGTGGTTTCTTTGAACGAAACCTCTTAAGACGAGTTGGCCAAGTTGATAAGGACTTGTGTGAATGGTCATTGAGCGCCAATTTGCCTTTGGTGGCAATTGGAGGACATTTGTGTTGAGTTTTGAACAAAAAGTGGACAAAATGGTATCGGGCATCCAAAATCTCCATACGGAGATGGATTAAAGTGAGAGTGGTGTCCATGGTTAGATTGGAATAAGATTGACTTGTAGGAGTTGGAATTAGGTCAATTGGAGGTTTGAGTATAAAGTTATGCGTGTTGAAAGTTCACCCCATAAGTTGAACTTTTACTGATATGGCATCAGCAAGAGGGCACCGCGGTGCCAAGGCTAGGCCGCAGCACTAGACCCTCTGTTGTGAAAGTTCTGGAACTTGAGAGCATCAAAACTATGGTGGTACTGTAGCAGTCGTGGCTCTGCACTCTGTCATGGCTGTTTGGGTGTTCTCGAGGTGTCTTATGGTGTTTTTCCACTGTGATAATGATTTGGAAAGTTGATTGGAGGTGTTTGGGTCTTATTCAGTCAATTTTTGAAGTATTTGGTTTAGTAGGGAGGTGTATTGGAATAGGGTGTTACACATCATAGCTTCGTGATACCATGATTCTGGTTATAAATTTGCTCTTTATTGTTAATGGTGTTTTTCACAACTTCATTTTATCTTCAAATATAAAAAGAAAGCTATGCCTCTCCTTCTTTTATATGTACTCTTTTATTGAAATTTTTCATGAGAGATGCTAATGCCCCTATAAACATATAGGGAGTTATAATGATGAATCGTGAGTGAAACTTATGCCATTGCGTAAACCGATCAATCCCTCTAATTCCAAAAGATCGCGAGTGATGTTTATGCCGTTGCATATTTAAATAATTTCTTTTATTCCAAAAGATTGCAAGTAATGCTTATACCACCGTGCAAATTAATCAATATTTGTTCTTTTTTTAAAGAAGGGATTGCGAGTTATGCTTATGCCATCTCTTGAACCAAGCAATCCTTTATCTTCTTGAGAACAGGAGTGACGCTTATGCCACTAGGATCAATTTAAATTTACTTTTCAAAACAAAAATATTTTTCTTTCACTCTGAATGTTTTCTTAAAGATAGATATAAAATACATAATCTTTTATAACAATTATCCTAGAAAAAAGGATAGTAAAAAATACAATTTTTTTACAAAATTTAAAACACTCAAATCATAATTCAAATTACGTGGACTTTGATCCCTCCTGAGAGTATGTAGATCCTAGGGATTCATCTTAGATCAAATCCTCTCTATAAAAAAATTATATTTTGTTTGTCATCTAATTTTTCTTTGGATTTAGTAATAAAATGTAAATAATAAGGATAATTTATTTGTAAGGCCTATTTAATGAAGCATAATAAATTCAGGATAACCATTCTTTTGAATGTGGAGGTGTAAGGTGCTAACACCTTCCCTATACACAACCAACTCCTGATTATAACACTTTTGTTTGTTGACCATCATTTTCTATTACTTCGGTTTTCCAAAATTTTTTCTTAAAATTCTATTTTTATTCATTTTTCATCTTTGGATAAAAATCAAGTGCGACACCTCTAATGTGATGTCTTCTCGGAATCCTTGAATTAAGCATAGTCCTAATTAATGTAACCACTTTTGTGTAACATCTTATATTAGGCCCTATTTCCCATATATTAGATCATTTTAGATGTCTTTCATCATGATTTAGAGACTAAAATCATAATATAATAAAAACAGAATTTTTCAAAATTCGGAGTATTGTTCATTTGACAATTTCCCTATTAACCGATGAATTTTGAAAATTTATAACTAAATCTAGAAAATTCATCTTGAGACGATTCAAGTCTCTAAAATTTTCTTAAATTCAGATATATATGGTGAAAATATAAAACAGTAACTTCATTGAGCCAATTCGTATAGTAAATTTCATGGACTTTACTGTTCATTCAGTCATTTTTCTACCTTCCAGTTTTCTGACCTCAATTTCGAAAAATCATATTTCATTCTATCCATGAACAAATTATACATACTCAATGTCATTTGAAAGCTATATATGTCCAATTATAGACATATTTTTCTTATATATTTATTTCATTACACAGTGCATAACATAAACTTAAACTCTGGAAGGTCAGAATCCAATCTTACTAGAACAGTTTTGGGAAAAACTCCATATCTTCTATTATATAGCTCCATTTGCCTCCAAATTAGTGGCATATGAAACTCAAAACATATACCTTTCTATACATTTAAACCAATAAATTTTTTGAGTTATGTACGATTTTATATTATCCTTTGAATTTTCCAGTACCTACTTTCAGTTTTCAGTTTTCCCATTTTTGCCCTGTTCTGAACCTTAACTTTGAAAAATCACCATTAATTGTATACAACTCCAAGTGGTGTGAATTAGGTGTTATTTTAAAGCTTGACATGTCCTCTATCTGGTTTAAAAATTCTAGAAACCTAACCTCACATTAAATATAGAACAAGGATGAGCTAAACAGACCCATCTGGAAAATGCCCTGTTTCAATCTATATTGCAAATTACTTGCCAATGTTAAATATGCTAGCTTTCCAAGAGGGGGGGTGAATTGGGAAGCTTGAAATTTTTTGTAAAATATCAATAAAGTGAAGAAAGCAAAGGTGACAGGAAAATAGAGTATAAATAAATAACAAGTAAAAGAAGTAATAGAGAAAGGGAAGACACATATGTTTATCCTGGTTTGGTCTCACAATCTTGACCTACGTCCAGTCCTCAAGTCACCACTTGAGATTTTCAACTATCTTGCAAGAATTCAGTGAGCTTCTTGCAAATGCCACAGTATAGCTATGATGCTCTTTTTTGGTGCTCACACTTTCTCTCTTTGCACTTTAGCTAAGTGCTTCCCCAATCCCTTGTGATATTCCTTCACAAGAAAATCTTTCTTCCAAATGAAGATAAGATTATTTAAAATGGATAAACTCTCTTAATCAGAGTGTATATGAAAGTTGGAGTATAAAGAATGAAGTATGTGAGATTAAAAGACTTTGAGTTGATGATTTGGCCGAGTTTCAATATATACAGAATTAAAATCGTTACCCACAACTTCAAATGATGTTGTAATTATAGATTTAGGTCTTAACTATACGTTAGAGACAAAATCTATCTGTTGGAGAAGTTACCTAACGGTTACTCTGAAAAACTATCCGTTCACCAACCGTATTTAATGCTTCTGACACTCAAAGTTCGAATTTTGGTTAGTCAACAGACGAATTTCACAGAGACCGAAAGCTAAAGACTTCAATGTTGAACATTCGAAGTTCGTCTGTCATGAAGCAAAGTTTGAATTTTGATATTTTGAAAAATGTTTCTATGTTGGAACATACAAATTTTCAAGTTTAAAGTTCTTTTGAAAGGTATGAACAGTTGTTCCATTTTGCTATAGTGCCTTAGAAATTCGAATTTTGATACTCAAAATTTGTCTATCAGTAGACAATTTAATAAGGCACAATAGTTTATCTATTCGAAATTCGAATTTTCAAAATGTAAAGTTCGTCTGTCAGAGAGGCCTCTTTTCAGACTTAATACAAAGTTTGAATTTCTGAATACTATCATTTGCATGTCAACATATCATTATAACAGACTCATAAGCTTTGTTTCTGAAATTCAAATTTTCATGTTCAAAGTTCATCTGTCATTGAGTCATTTTGATGTTCTTTTCAAACTTAGTTTTCAAATGAACTTTGATATATCCTTAGATGAATTTTTCATTTTTCATAAGTTGTATTTTGTCTAAAATTCAAATTTTCAAAACCCAAAGTTCGTTTGTCAGAGAAAGCTCTTTTCAGACAAGTATCAAAATTCGAATTTCTCAAGTCAAAGTTCGTCTATCAGAAAAGGCTCTTTTCAGACTTGTTCATTTTCAATATGAAATTCAAATTTCCAAAGGCAAAGTTCGAATTTTCAAAACAGCATATCAGGGTAAATGTTTCAAACTTCGTCTGTTAGTGGGTGTTTTTCAAATATTTCATGGATTAACATAGAATCATAGTTTAAAAACATCTTTTTGTCAATTCAAAGTCTTTTACTTAATTTAAATATGGCTGTAGATTCTACATCTATTCTTGTGCTGGTTTTTTCTGAATTCCTCCACTTGAGATCATTTGTGCACCTTTGATATCTTCTCTCCAAGCTCTAGAAAGTTGGTTTGGAATCATTAAAACACTTGATTCAACAGCGAAAACCTATGCAAATGAACTCATTCAGGCATGTAACTTGGTAGAATATAACTTCATATTTCAACATTCAGAACTGGAAATTTGTATACATTTTCTACAACATTAACATAATATTCACTATTTTACAACTTTATATAAAACAAGGCACAAATAATAATTTATAGATAACATGATAACTTGCACATCAACAACTCATCATGTAATATCCCTATTTTTATGGAATGTTATAAAATAAATAAAAGATAAGAAACGAAGTGAGACGAAAAAGCTATATAGAATCGGGCTTTAGAAGGAATTAATTTCTCATCTAATTTTCTGAACAAGTTATGTTTGATCCTTAATTGGAATTAATTTTTCATAAGGTCCTTAGCAGAAATTAATTCCAGAACTTGAACTGGAAAATATGCAATATACCACTTGAATGAAAGCCTGCTCCAAGCTAAGTGTAACAGTATAAGTATTGCATTCTCGAGAGGTTCGAGTTAAAAGATAGACCAATTTGAAGTTATTGTGAATAGTGAAAAAAAGAAATAATAAAAAAATTAGTCTTTGGGTAAAATTACAAGAAAGTGCCAAAAAGAATGAATAATTACATTTTTGACCCAATTCAAGGGCAAAATGATCATTTTCCAAATTAGAAGTAAAATGTAAATAATGAATTGAAGGCCTATAAATGAAAAAGTTGACATTGTAAAATGAAAAAGGAGATGGGAAAAATGGAGAGATACCGTTAAGCGTGAAGAAGAGCAAAGATGTCATTTTTATTAGTTAAATGAAAAAATGAGAAAATTATATTTGGACCCAAAGAATTAAGAATATTTACAATTTAGTCCCTTAAGGGGAAAGAGAAAGAAGTTTGGGGAAAATTACACCTAATGACTTGAAAGTTTTAAAAATTATAAATTTGCCCCGGGTCAAGGTTATTCTTGGAAATATGAAAAATTATTGTCAAAATAAAGTTTTTAATGAGATAAGCCCAATGGAATATAGCAAGGAATCTATTAAGATCAAAATAATATTTATTGGGTAATTATGGTCTAATATTAATATTTTACCCGATAAAGGTCAGTTTAGACTGCAGGAAAAGGCAGTACTGATTCAACGACAATGATTGAACCTTAATAAAATATATTTTGGGTCTAGATAATGATTTTGGACCAAAAGTAATTATTGGATAATTCTGTATCAATTTAATGACAATTTTGGTAAAAATACTTAATTGATATAGATAAATTTAATCGGCAAAGGGTATTTTGGTCCATAAAAATTATTCAAGCAATTTTTGGCCAAGAATGAGACACAAGGCGTGCTGCAGCTCATTGGGACACAAAGGGAAATTTTACTAAAGATTTATTAAAATAAAGTAACTTAAGTTAAAACATTAAAGTAACTAAAGTTACTTTTTATGACTTAAAATCACTTAATCACCTTAGTTAGCCACAAAACTCATCATCTTCAGTCTTCCTTATGTCTGAAATTGCAGCAAGAAGAGGAGAAACTGTGAAGACCCTTGAAAAAAAAGAAGAAGAAGAGAAAGGCAAAGTTAAAGTCTCAAAAACTCAAGGTATAATCTTATGACTATTTTATTGTGTATACTTGAGTTTGGAGAGGTTTTATGGATTATTTATCTCCATTTTACCTCTGAAAATTTCTTCTTAGAGAGAGAGAGGAGAGAGAAAGTGAAGCAATGGAAAAACTAAACCATAAAACCAAACCATAATCTTAAGCAACAAGATTATGCCATTAGATTGCAAATTAATTGGGTAGATATTTTTCTACAAATTTATGAAATTTTCTACCCATTTAGGGTTTGGAAATGAAAGAGAATTTCATGATTTTGACCCCAAAAATGGATTCCTTGGGTCCAAAATAGGTAGATACATGTATGTTGTACAAGAAAAGTTCAAGGGAAAACAAAATGGAATTTTAGTTCAAGTATGCAACTTTGTGAATGAACTTAATGAATCAGTGGCTCATGGTTTTATTTCATGATACTATAGGGTTTCAAGAAGTGTTTTAAGATCAATGGAAGTATCCACAAAGTTTGGAAATCATTGGAAAGTAAGAAGGTAGCTATTTTCCCTATTATGCTTCCCTATTATCCACAAAGTATCCATGATAATATGGCTTATGATGTATTTTCATTGTTGGCTGAATGTTTGAAGGGTTTTATGACCCTAGGATGTCCATTTTACAAAGTGTTACCATGCCAAAATTTTTATGGAATTGTATGGCATAATATGAAGTTATATTTTCATTGATGATTTTATGAAATGATATGATGATGTGAATGCATAATTGGATGTAATTGCTGAGATTCTTTGAATCTCATTCCTTTCCAAATATTAACTATGTTAGGGTATTGACATGAAAGTATTCAAACAAATGCAAGGGAAATGAAGAAGATGATGGAGAATTACTTGATTTTGCAAGTTATAATGTTAAGTTGAGAAAATATGTATCATGTATGTATGAGATGAAATTACATAATTATACATGATTATTTCCTTAAAGTCCTCTTATGATATTATGTGTGGATTTGGAACAATAAATGTTGATGCATGAGGTTTATGAAGTTTATTATATGAGTTATGGCATAATTATGAACAAGATGACCATTATTGATTTGAGCAAGGAAACTCTATTCAAAACAGAGCATCCTATATAAGTGTTTTACATGTTCTTAAAATAGACTCAATAAGATTTCCAAAGAGATAAAGATCACTTAAATTGGTCAAGTGTATGATTTATAATGAAATTCTAAAATTAGGATTCAAAACTGGACAGTATTGGAAAAACTGGAACTTACACTATGAACACTAGAATTTCAAAAGGTACTATAAAATTGTGTATAGCTCCAAAAATTTAATGATTTGCATTTATGGAAAGCTCCAAGTCTTAGGAAATGAATGCAACTGGTTTGAAACCATTTGGAGCTATAAATACAGAGTTATGTAATTTCTCCTAAAACTGTTCTAGTAGAGGTAGTGTTCTGACCCATAATAGTTAAGTTAATGTTATGCCCTGTACAAGTTGAATAAATATACAAGAAAAATATATCTAGAAAGTAGATTCACAGGGATTTCCTATGACATAAAGAATGTATGATTTAGCTAAGGATATAATGAGATATGAATTTTTAAATATAAGGCCAAAATCCTGGGGAAGAGAAAATGACCAAATGTATAATAAATGTTTGAGAAATAAACTGTATAAATTGGTCAAGAGAATGCTTTGTTTCATATTTTTTCCATCTATAAAAGGTTTTTATCTATTTTTAGAGACTTGAGTCACTATGAAATGATTTTTTTATAATTAGTTATGAATTTTCAAAGTTTAGTTGGCAAAGTGGAAACTACCATATGAACAGTAACAAAAAATTTTGAAAATTTGATTTTCATTCTTATGTGATTCAAGCTTAGGATCAAGTATAATCAGACTTAAAAGGAGTCTAATTCATGGGAAATGAGTCTAAAAGTAAGGTGTTACACATCATTTTCTTCTTCATGCCTTTTGCTCCTTCCTTAGTTCTTTTGCATTGGTTCTCCCTAGCATGGTTAGTCATTGAAGGGGGTGAGATTCAAAGAATCTCAGTAGCAATCACCATTCATGCAATCATATTATCACATTAAGCATACAATCATCATAAAACATTAAGTAAATACTTTTAAACATTTATGCCAAAATATTTTACAAAAATTTCGGCAGAGTTTCATTTTGTATTTTGGACATCCCAGGGTCTCAAAACCCCTTAATTAACTTAGCCAACATTGTCAAAGCATCACAAATGATCATTTTCAAACAATAGGCAAGTCATCAAATTCATTGAAAATAACATGATAATATAAGGCAAGAATAGGTAAATTGCTACCTTCATACTTTCTCTTACTCCTCCACTTGATACCAATGCTCCCACTAGCTTCCTTGGGCTTCTTTAAGTCCTAATGGATTATCAAACAACTACTCAAGCTAATAGTTCCATGACTTTCTTCAAAAAGTGTTCATGAAATCCTAATTCTATAAAAATTCACCAAAAATTCATTCCTAACTCAAAAATGATGAATTATACCTCTATTCCATGTAATTTTTCATGAGGAATCCAAATATGGCCTCAGAATTACCAAATTCCATCCCTAGATCAGTTACTGTTCATTTTGAATTAAACCATAACTTTTCACTTTCTAAATTTTAAGCTTTTATTTGAAATCAATACTTGTTCCTAAGGTTTTGGACCATGAGGAACTCTTTTTTGGCATCAAATTCATGAAATTCCAACTCTAAACATGAACATTAACTCATAAAAAAGAAGGAAATTCAAGAAAAATTGCTATGCTTCTTAGTTCATCAAACTACTTCCATATTCATGCTTTAAATGTGTAATTTAGCATTTCCCCTAAGTTTGATAGTTAGTAAACTCATTTCATTGCTTAATCATGCCATGGCCAAAAACCTAAGGGAGTGGAGAGGGAAATCTAATTCATGGTTCAAACTCTAAAGACCATAAATAGCAAGCTTGAAAATGGAAGAACAACTTACCACAAGTGAAGCTTTCAATTTTGCCTTGAGTTCCCTCTTCCTCTTCCTCTCTTTTCTCTCTTTCTTTCTTGTGCTTTCTTGCTTTGTTTCAGTTGTTGGTTCACGCGTGAAATGGTGTAAAAGTGAGTGGTTAATGGACTTAATTAGGTGGCTTAAACATGATTGCTTTTTGCTAATACTTGATTACTTTATTACATACTTCTTCAAAAAGTATTCCCAAGAAATAATAAAATATTCATTGGCCTCATAAGCTACAGAAAAGCCACTCATGGGAGAGAGAAATATGTCCAAAATTACCCAAATTTTTCTGATCCAGATGTACCTCAATTTGGGTACTTTTTAACCTGCCGATAAAATTGTCTTTATAGTAATTTAGCATTTTTGGGCTACAGGACTATTTTAATTTTATTTTTATATTTTCATAATTATCCTATCTCAAATGGTATTTGTGTATGGCTCATATCCTGACCTGGTTTCTTTCTAACCATCGGCAGGGCTCACAGTTTACTTTATCGGTTTACTGTTACTTTTGGACACTCGGCACTGATTATTTCTTTATTTTTGAACATTAACCATCAGTGCCATATACCATTGGACTTCTCTCGTTGAGGGCTTCATTCTGATAGTAATTTTACATATTTACAAAATTACCCTTGACCCAGGATTAAATTATAATTTTTGAAATTTTCGGGCTATTAGGTGTAATTTTCCCCAAAACTTTTCTATTTCTTTCGCGGCGTAAATTTTAATACTTTTGGGATGTAGATGTCATTTTTATATTTCTTTAGGGAAAAAATATAATTTTCACATTTTTCAGTTCAACCAAGAAAAATAACCTTTTTATCCTATTTTATGCAAAATATTGTCTGCTTGTTTTTGCAAAATCCTTATACATTTTTAGATATTTTAGCTTTCTTGGGATGTTACATTTTGTTTCATCTAGGATTCCAGATTTAGACAGTAATTTCTGTCTTTACTTTACTCAAATCAACTACAATACATGAAGAAGTTAATTTCTTTATGTGATTCATGTGCAGTCTCTACCCTTTTTTTTAATGTTTATAGAGATTTTAGGTGGTGGCTTTTCTCTGGTGTGGCCTTGTCATGGTAATGGATGTAACAATCCTCATTACATTACCCTAAACATAGTCCCAAGCTAACATGAAGTAACCTTGATGATGTGTGTAGGACTGGAGAAACCAGGACCGAAGAAAGGATCAAAATAGGATAAAACTGAAATTGGAGACAGAGTAGGGTCATGTCGTGGTGAGGTACAAGGCCACTACGGCAAGACACTTGGGATATATCAAAATTTTCCAGGCCGAGAGCACTCACACTGCGGCAGACTTATTGGTGCCACGGCAAGAGTCACAAAATTGTTAGTTAGGCTGGCTTCCCAAGAGGGGGTGAATTGAGAAGCTTGAAAATTTTCGGCAGAATGTCAAGAAAGTGAAGAGAGCAAAGTATAGAAGGTAAAATAGAGTATGAGTAAATAAACTGAAAAATTGCAGTAAAGAGAAGAAAACTCAGATCTTTATCCTAGTTCGGTCTCTCACTTGACCTACGTCCAGTCCCCAAGTCACCACTTGAGATTTTCCACTATTCTGCAAGAATTCAGTTGGCTTCTTGCAAATGCCTCAATACAAAGATATTGCTCTATTTCTAGAGCTTCACTTAATCACTCTACGTACTCTTACAAAGTGCTTCCCAATCCCTTGTGATATCTCCTCACAAGAAAATCTATCTTTCAGATAAAGATAAGATTGTTTACAAGGATTAAACTCTCTTAAACAGAGTGAATATGAAAGTTGAAGTACAAAATAAAGAAGTGAGAGAGTAAGAGACTTTGAGTAGATGATTTGGCAGAGTTTCAGTATATACAATGTTAAAATCATTACCCACAACTTCAAATGATGTTATATTTATAGATTTAGGTCTCAAATATCTGTTAGAGACAAAATCTATTCGTTAGAGAAGTTATCAAATGGTTAATCTGAAAAACTATCTGTTAACCAACCACATTTAATGCTTCTGACATATTGAAATTCGAATTTTGGTTGGTCAACAGATGAATTTCGAAGAAACCAAAGGTTAACAGCTTCAACATTGAATGCCCGAAGTTCGTCTGTCATGAAGTGAAATTTGAATTTTGATATTTGGAAAATGTTTCTATGTTGTGACATATGAATTTTCAAGAAGAAATTTTTTCTATTAAGTGTGAACAGTATTTTCAATTTGCTACAGTGCCTTCAAAATTCGAATTTTGGAACCTCAAAATTCGTCTGTCCATAGTTGGGGTCTATAAGGCACAGTAGTTCATTTTCTTCAAAATTCAAATTTCAAAGGGCAAAGTTCGTCTGTCAGAGAGACCTCCATTCAGACTTACTTCAAATTTTGAATTTATAAATACTGTCATTCGTATGTCAACATATCATTGTAATAGACTCACAAGCTTAGTTTCTGAAATTGAAATTTTCATGTTCAAAGTTCGTCTGTCATGAGCAATTTTGAAACCCAATCTTAACTTGGTTTCAGATGAACTTTTACACAATTTCAGACGAATTTCTTTAGTTTTCATAAGTTTCATTTTCTCTGAAATTCGAATTTTCAAAACCCAAAGTTCATCTGTTGCTTAAAGCTCCTTTCAGACAGTTATCAAAATTTGAATTTTCTCAAGTCAAAATTCATCTGTCAGAGAAGCATTTCCTCAGACTTATTCAGTTTTAATACGAAATTCGAATTTCCAAAGCCAAAGTTCGAATTTCCAAGATGACAGTTCAATATAAATCTTTCAAACTTCGTCTGTTGGTGGGTGTTTTTCAAATATTCCATGATTTAACATAGAATCAAGGTTTTCAAATATCTTTTCACCAAATCAAAGTCTTTTACTCAAATTAAAACACAACTAAACATCCTACATCTATTCTTGCACAGATTTCTCCAGAATTTCTTCACTTGAAACCTTTTGGGTACCTTTGATATCTTTATTCCAAGCTCTTGAGGGTTGGTTTGGAATCATCAAAACTCTGGATTCAACAAAAATTTCTTTAAATTAGATGAGAACCAGTCAGACCAAAGAAAGAAAAATGGAGGAAGCAGAGGGATTCTTTGCTAGGGCTTTGATTTTCCAGCCTTGGGAGGTGATTTCTAGACCCAGAGAGCTTGATTAATGGTTGGTAAGTTAATCTTGTTTCCTCTTCTCTCTTTTCCTTTCATTTTTGACTTGGAATCGGTGGGAGTATGTTAGGTTTTGAAATTTTGGATAAATCTACAGATTAAAATGCTTGATTTGGTGTTGTAGAAGTATTATGTAGTGTTAGAAAGGTATGGGTATGAGTTTTGGTTGGATTGTGATGGGTTTAAATGGAACCCTAGGCTGGAAATTGTAATGGACGTATGGAATCCGAGAGGTATAAGGATGATTATGATGTGAATGGTGGTTTAGAGTTTATTAGTATGTGTTTATGTCCGGGAACATTGGGTCAAGTTTAGTTGGTTGAGTTATAAGTTATGAATTGATATTGTGTTGTGTTAATTGAGAATATTGTGATATTGCAGTGTATAATTAGTTGATTAGAAGTGTGTGGCTCATGATTTGGTTGGCAATTCAAAGAGCTTGTGGGATCCTTGTGTGTGGCATTGACAACCTGAGGTAACCGGGTGTTTGTATTGTGTGTATTATATGTTAGTCTATATATGTGTATATATGCATATTTCTATTCATACCACGATATTGATATGTGTGTGTATGGTTTTTCCATATATCGTGGTATGTACATGGCTAGACATTATAGTAAATGATGATGATTATAATGATGATTACATGTATGATGATGATGATGTAACATTACATAAGCTCAAAGCATGACATTGTGAAGCATGATAATGATGATGATTACATGATAATATGGCATGAACATCACCACTGCATAAACATTATGAGGAAAGGTGTATCAGGTGGTGATGATATGTGATATGATATGATATGGGTGAAATAAGGAAGGGATCTCTATTGCTAAATCCTCTCCCATGCCCTGGAGAGCCAGGCGGTAGTAGATTACACCTTTCCTAAATCACCACCAATTCGAGGTGGTCCAGGTGAAGGAGAATCATGATTTGAGCATTAGTGTGACCTTTGGCAAGGTGCACTAGTGTAAGGTGAGCTTGGTGATGTCTTGGATTCAGTCGTCACTGACTGTTAGAAGGGAATCACTTGTACGAAATGTCATATTATGATGTCAGCTCGTGGTTTTAGCTGTGTGCGAGGGAGACATACATTTCATTACATGTTGCATTCATGTGCACTATTGTATGATATATATATGTTGCTTGCGATTGTCCCCGGTTACTGAGACATTGTCTTACATCCCCTCCCATGACTAACATTTCAGGTGAAGACTCTGGTACTAGTTCGGAGAAGACCATGGAGTTGCAGGTCCTTCTATCTTCAGGAATTTCAAGTATTATTGGTAGTTTGTAACTTAGTTTATGTAAAACTGTGCCAAGTAGCTTGTTATGGTTGGTTGCCTGTATGTGTATCTTGGGAATATAAAGATGTATGTGGTTATGTATGCGTAGGTAAAGTGAGGATATTGCATAGATAATGTTGAGGGATGATGGATGATGTAGTTATGGATATGTGCCGAGTTTGTGTTTGATGGGCATGTGACGTAGTATGTTTGTGGACCCCGATATGGGTCATTAATGTAGGAGCAGGTATCTATGTGTTAGAATGACCATATGAGTGAGCCCAAAGGGGAGCTTGGGCCATGTATGTGAGTTTTGGGCATATAGCCCATTATGTGAATTTGGGGTTCAAGGGGGTCAAATCTCAGAGGAGTAGTTCCTTTGAAGTGAAACCTCTTTGGATAAATTGGTTGAATCAAATAGGACCTATGTGAAAGGTCCTTAAGTTCCAAATTGCCTTCAGTGGCAAATGAAGATGTTAAGTAGTGGGTTTTGGCAAAAAAAAAGTGGCCAAAACGGTGTTGGGCACTGATTCATCATATGGAGTTGGATTTAAGTGGAATTGGTACCTATTGCTAGATTGAGATGAGAGTGACTTGTAGGAGGTGGAATCAGGTTATACTACATCAGATTTGAGTTTTATATACTCCTAAAAGTAGGTGATTATTTAAATAAACGTCTATAGAAGTGAGGTAGGTTAGATTTGTAGGTAGTTATTTTAATAACCGCCTACAAAGATATTACATGAATTAAAAATAAAAAATTAAATTAATTTGTTGAAGTCTTTAGTAAGCGGTCCTTAGAAAGAACCGCTTACTAAAATTATTTTAGTAGGTGGTTCTTGCTGGAACTGCCTACTTCAGTATTCCATTTAGGACTCAGTGATCCATCTCAAATATAATTTCTTTCAAACATTAGCTTTTTCATCTTGATCGTGTTTTGCCCTATTTGTCCAAGCTCGTCTCAATCTCCTTCCCTCTCGTCAAATCCCTTTCCACTATTTGTTGCTGGCATGTTCATCTTTGTAGGACTCGACCCCGCCGCCTCTCATCAAACCTCTCTTTAAGGTGTTCTACCCCATTGTTTCAATGCAAGCTCTTTCTCCTTCAGCCATTGTGTTAATCTCTGAGTTTTGTGGCTTGCTTGCATTCCCCTTTTCTTCCCCATAACTCTCTATTCGCCTCCCCAAACCTCTCTTCCTTCTTTGAACAACCACCAGTTGCAGAAGAAACACTGTGCAGCATTGCTCTGCTACCACTTTCTTGACCCAATTCTACAAAAACTATCGATGATGACATGTCTTTGGGAAAGAGACCTTGCCCTCCAATGACGAGAACCACCAGCATGTCAAAGATTACCTTTGATCTGAATGCCACCCTAAATGTTCTGCCAAATGACCCTAACAACCCTCCTAACCCTAACCCTAACTGACAGAGGTCGTTTGATATGCCATGCAAACAACCAGGTAGCTCCAATAGAAGGCATTTCTCTAATTCCATGGAGACTACTAACTTTCTTTGTGCTTGCTCTCACTGCAAACGTCGTTTGGTTCCTAGCCATGACATCTACATGTATAGGTATACATATTATGAACACCATATTTTGTCCGGACTTTATACATATAAAAAATTTTAAAATAATAATAATAATAATAATAATGAGAAATAAAAATATAAAATTAATTAAAAAATATAAAAAAATAAAAATAAATAATAAAACTAAAAATAAAAATTTAATTAATTAAATTGAGAAGAATTTAAAAACTAATAAAATAATAATAATAATAATAAAAGAAAAAATCAAATAAGCAAAACAAATAAAAAATAAAAAAATATATAACATTTGGACTGAAATGTTGAAACTTAGAGAAGCAGAGGAGGTGCTAAAACAACAAAGGACTTTATTCATTGCTTCGTACCCAGTACAATGAGATAGGGGAGGTGAAGGCAATGGGATGAAGGCAATTAGGACGGAGAGGTAGAGCAGAGGACGAATGAAGTTGAAGCAAGAGGAGTCTAGGCAGTAATCACGTGCTCAAGATGCATTTCTCCTTCCACTAGCAGAGATCCTATAAAAGGGCACGAAGGGAGGCCGACTGTTGGGAATTTCAACATACACTCAGCAGAAAACTATCAAGAAATTCCCCCCATGGATCCGTCAATGTTGTTTACATTGAGATGTAGGAAAAAGAATTTACCTTTGGTGCGTCCCTTTGGTGTTCTTTTTCATTTCGTCAGGCCCCAATAACTAACGCAATTGGTCAACTCTCTCTACTGGTATCCATACAAGAGGTGAGTCCAACTCAAACGGCGTGCTAGCACCTCTGTTTGTGTATGTCCATACGTTCGTACACCCTCACTATTCGTTTCGTATAGCTACTGTTCATCATTTCTCCGTACAATCTCGCTCTCCGAGTGTATGGTCGCTCTCTCTTTAGGGTGATTCGCAATTGTTAATTTTGTATTCTAGTCTATATCAATATATAGATAGAATTTGATATTAGTTTAATTTAAATCAATAATTTAAATTAAATCAAATATTAATTAAATAGATTAGTTTAAATTTAAATCTATCTAATAGATTAAATTTAAACTAATTATCTAACTTATATCCAAAGTCAAATCTAGATTTAATTTATCATATAAATCAAATTTAGATTATTAGCTTAAATTCAAATTTAGAATCCAATCTAAATCGAATTTAGTTTAGTTTAAATTGAAATCTATCATATAGAATTAAATTTAAAACTAATTCATTTGAATTAATTTGAACAATATATATATATATATTTCGAAATATATATCGAATATATAATATAACAAACATATATATATTTCAAATTTTAATATATATATATATATGTCAAATATATATATAATTCTATTACCCTAAATTGAACATTAAATTCATTGAATCTAGACACATTTTTAGATTCAATGAATCTGAGCATTCTAGTTCGAGTTGACCCATTTTTGTGTTTGACCCTGTAGGCCTATATGATATTGGTAATGGGCTAATAACATTATTGGACCCACAAGTAACAAGTGGCCTCTAGCAAGACATTGTGACTACCCAAATCATATGAGATTGGTGATTCGATACAACCTATCATATAACCTAATCACATCCCTTTTGTCTCATGATATATATAGGTCAAGTATGAGGCATGGAAACGTCATAATTGGCCTAGGGCTTAATCTCCAACACCGTCAAACTCGAAGCATCTTAGAAATAGAGAGAGCGAAAAAACCATAATGGAGAGGAGTTGACATAGAGAAACCCAAGAGAGGAATGAAGAGAGACTGAGTTGAAGGAACTAAGGGAAGCATAAGAGAAATATGTTAGGTTAACTGGCTTCCCAAGAGGGGGGTGAATTGAGAAGTTTGAAGTTTTCTGTAAAATTGAAATACAGAAGTGATGATAAAAGTAGTCCAGCTTTTCCTTGTGCAATTCTCTGACTTCCCATTAAAGCAAACAATATATCTTTGCCCTTAGTAAGTCTAGCCATACTTTTCAATAGATATTTATTAGTCTGCTTCAGTTCAATACATGATGCACAGCAAGCAGATTCAGCTCTATGCAAAGATGCAGTGTCAGAGATTTTGCACTTAGATTCTAACTTGCTAATCTTTTTCCTAGCCTATTTTAGTTCTCTAGCAGTCTTAATGAACTCATCATGCAGATCTTGAAATGCATCAAGCAATTTAGAATAGGAAAGTTTAGATTCATATACCTCATCTTCATGATCACTGTTGGATGAGCTTGGAGTCTCTTCAGATGCAGGTGTCATCAAGCAGATATTGGCAATTTCTTCCTCATCATCATCTTTTTCATCTGAGCAGTTGCCACAGATTAATGAGATGTATGCCCTCTTCTTCTTGCCCTTGTTAGCAGCTTTCTTTTTCTTCTCTTGCTTCTTTAGGAATTATGGACAATTTCATTTGATGAGCCCTTACTTTTTGCATTCATAGCATGTGACAGGCTCTTTTCCTTCTTTCTTGTTATCTCCAACTGCTCCTTTCTTGAAGAGTCTTTTATTTGTTTTCTTCTTATAAAACCTTCCGAATTTTCTGACCATTATAGCCAGAGTCTCGTCATCTAGTTCATCGCCATCATCATATTCTTCTTCTTTTTCTTCTGCAACTTTTAAAGCAAGGCCCTTCTTTTTCCTGTCTTCACCTACTTCCTTGAGAACCTTTATTTTTCCCTCATACTCTACAAGGCTACCGAAGAGTACTGTGACAGAAGCCATTGACTCTCCTCTGGCTTTCTCTACTGTTGTTACTTTTGGTTGCCAATCTAGAGGAAGAGTTCTAAGGATTTTTCTGACTTTCTCTTACTTAGTGTACTCCTTGCCAAGACTCTTTAGTTGATTCACAATGAGGGTGAATATCTTTTGTAGCTCTTTAATACTCTCAACTTCCACCATTTTGAAGCTTTCATACTGGCTAATGCAGGAGTTCAATTTGTTCTCTTTTACTCTAGTGGTTCTTTTATGAGCGATTTCTAGAGTGTCCTACATACCCTTGGATGTGGAACATTGTGATACTCTGTAGAATTCGTCCTGGTTTAATGCACTAACTAGATAGTGTTTTGCCTTGAAGTTCAGTAGGACGCTTCTCTTATCTTCCTCATTCCACTCATCTTCTGACTTTTCTTTGTATTTCCCATTATCTTGTAGCTTCATTAGGACAAAATCTCCCTTTTGGATGATAGACTAGATGTCCAGATCAATGGACTAGAGATAGATTTGCATTCTCATCTTCCAGTATCCATAGTGTTCTCCATTGAAGTCAGGTGGTCTATTTGTGTTGTTTCCCTCAGGTAGAATACTCTCTCCAAAGCCAGCCATTAAATTTTCTGTATTGTTATATCCTTTGTTTAGGGAACTAGGCTCTGATACCACTTGTTAGATATGCTGGCTTTCTAAGACGGGGTGAATTGAGGAGATTAAAATTTTTTGGAAAAGTATAAGAGAGCAGTCAAAGCAAGAGTGACAGTAAAAATAGATTATGAAATATAACCAAGTGAAAATCAAGATAAAGAGAAGACACAAATATTTATCTTGGTTCGGTCTCTTTCTCTTTACCTACTTCTAGTCCTTAAGCTATCACTTGATGTAACATCCCAAGAAATCTCAAATATCTATAAATATATAGAAATTGTACAAAAATTGGCAGACACAGTTTTACGTGAAATAGGGTAAAAAGGTCATTTTCCAGATTGAATGGAAAAATGAGAAAATTATATTTTTATCCTTAAAGAAGTTCAAGAATGATAATCATGTCCTAAAATCATGAAATTCACGTGGAGTCAAAGTGTAAAAATTCTTAGGAAAAATTACATCTAATGATCCGAAAATTTTAGAAATTATAATTTAACCTTAGGTTAGGGGTAATTTTGTAAATATACAAAATTACTGTCAAAATGAAGCCCTCGATGAGAGAAGTCCAATGGTATATGGCACTGAGGGTTAATGTTCAAGGATAAAGAAATAATCAGTGTCGAGTATCCAAAAGTAATAGTAAATCGATAAAGTAAACTGTGGGCCCCATGAATGATTAAAAAGAAACCGAGATAGGATATGGGCCATACACAGATATCATTTGGGACAAGATAATTAAGAAAATATAAAAATAAAATTGAAATAGTCCTGTAGCCCAAAAATGCTAATTTACTATAAAAAAACACTTTTATCGGTACAGCTAAAAATTACTTGGTTCAAGATATATCTGGACCAATAAAAATTGAGTAGTATGGGGACACTCAAATACCTCTCTTAGGAATGACATTCAGGAGCCCATGTGAGAGAAATGACAATATTTTATTATTTTCCAAGACTACTTCTTCAAGAAGTAGTTACTTTTGCTAATTGAAGATTAAGTTAATCTTGCCATGATTAAGTAGTTAATTAAATGGGATAATTATTCAATTGCCTTCTCATTTGGATGTCCAGCAACTGGGCTCATGTGAGAATTTAATATTTTAATATTTGTTTAGTAAAAACTTCCCTAAGAAGTATTTGGTTTTGGACAAGAAGATTAATGACACATGGCAACTTTGGACACAAGTTTGATGTTGGCATTCAACTCTTCTTGGCCGACACATAGAGGAAACAAAGAGGGAGCAAGAAGTCTGAAAAAATAGGAAAGAAAGGAGTATGAGTCATTGAGAAAGAATGAAGAAAAGAAGAGAAGAGAGAACGCTATATTGAGGTGAGATTTTCTCTTGGTCTTTTCATGATTTTTAGCTTATGTTTTAGGTGGTTTTGGTATGGTTTATTTGAGCACTCCTCTCCTCCTTCTTAAGTAATAATTTTGGCCAAGCTAAGGGTTTGAGGATGGAAGAGTTTCTTTGCAAGAAATTATTAGAAAGCATGGAAAGATTTTGAGAAAAGCAAGATTTCATGAGTATAAAGTAAGTTGCAAAGAAATTTCTTTTTCTCCCCTTATGCTATGAGTTTCGGCCGTTATGAAAGTCTATGAAGGAGTGAGTTTTTCATAAAACCAATGCCAAAAATAGATTCCTTGTGGAGAAATTAGCTTAAGGCAAATGATGGAATCAAGAAAAAGCTTAAGATTAAGCAAGTAGAAATTTAGGGTTTTAAAGTTCTTTATGAAGCAACCCTTGGTTCAAGTTGATTTTTTTTTTATATTTGGTGATGCATTAGGGTTTGAGAAAGCTTAAGGAAGTCCTTGGAAAGGTTGAATGAAAGGGGAAAGACATAAAGTTTCATGAGGTGGCATAGTTACATTTTCTTGCATTATATTGTCTTGCTATATTGTATTGTGAATGATGACTTGCCATATTGTTTTTATGATGCTTGAGACTGGTTTTGACTGTTTTTAAGAAAGGGATAGTTCCTGGGATGTCATTTTCTATGCCGTTATAATGCCAAAATTTTTAAAAACAATATGGTGATTTATGCCTTGAAATGATTGTTATGATGTTTTGGAGGTTTTATAGCATGCATGATAATGTAAATGTTTGAGATGTGACTAGCTACTGGGATTTCCAAAATCTCATTACCCAAATAATAATATGATAGGTTCAAGTTATGGAAGAAATCCATGGAAGGCAAAGAGCAAGGAGGAGGATTTGAATGATTTACTTTTTATTTACTATGATATATTGTTTATTTGTTAAATCATGTAAACTTTTATATGAAATTTTGAGGCTATGCTTGTATGCAATAAAATGCCTCTAAGTCTTTTGAGATGATTAGTACAAGTTTGGAACATGATTTGACCATGTGAAAATATTTGGAAAATTATTTTGGTAAGGTTAAGGGATATAAATGCTAATTCTGACCTCTGTCTAGTTATACTAATACTGTCTAGATGAAATTTCAAAGAAGATATAAAAATTATATATCCTCTTAAATTACACAAATATATCTTTAAAATGGATAAAGAACACCCCATTTGGAGTTGTGTATGAATTATAGTGAGTTTTTAAATTCAGGGTTTAGAACAGGGCAAGAATGAGAAAACTGAAAACTGAAAAGTAAGTACTAGAAAATTCAAAAGGCAGTATAAAATCATAGAAAGCTCCAAATATGTAGTGGTTTATATGTATAAAAAGGTCTATATTTTGAGTTTCATATGCCACTCATTTGGAGGTAAATGGAGCTATATAATAAAAGATATGGAGTTTTTCCCAAAACTATTCCAGTAAGAGTTGGATTTTGACCATTCACAATTTAAGTTAATGTTATGCCCAGTGTAAGTGAAATAAATGTATAAGAAAAATATGCCTATAATTAGACATATATTGATTTTAAATGAAATAGAGTATGCATGATTTGGTCAAGAATAGAATGAAATATGATTTTTCAAATTTGGGATCAGAAAATTAGAAGATAGAAAAATGACCAAATGAACAATAAAATTACATGAAATTACTGTATGAATTGGCCCAATGAAGTTACCATTTTATATTTTTCCCATGTAGATCTGAATTTAAGAAAATATTAGAGACTCAAATCACCTCAAGATGAATTTTTCAAATTTAGTTATGAATTTTCAATATTCATCGGGTAAAATGGAAATTGCCAAATGAATAGTACCCCAAATTTTGAAAAATTCTTTTTTTATTATATTATGATTTTAGTCTCTAAACTATGATGAAAGACATATAAAATGATCTAATATATGGAAAATGAGTCACAATATAAGGTGTTACACTTGAGATTTTCCATTATCTTGCAAGAATTCGGTGGGCTTCTTGCAATACCTCAGTACAGCTTGATGCTTTATTCCAAGAGCTTATAATGTCACTTTTTGCACTTTAGCTAAGTTCTTCCTAAATCCCTTGTGAAATCCCCTCACAGGAAAATCTTTCTTCCAAATGAAGATAAGATTGATTACAGCAAATGAACTCTTTAATTTAGAGTGTATATGAAAGTTAAAGTACAAGATATGAAATGTGTGAGAGTATAACACTTTGACTCAAGAATTTTGCAGAGTTTCAGTATATACAATGTAAAATCATTACCCACATCTTCAAATGAAGTTCTAGTTATAGATTTATGTCTTAACTATACGTTAGAGACAAGATTTAGCCATTCGAGATGTTACCAAATGGTTACTCTGAAAAACTATCCGTTCACCAACCACATTTAATGTATCTGACATTCAAAGTTCGAATTTTGGTGTGTCAACAGACAAATTTCGCAGAGACCATAAGCTAAAGACTTTAATGTTGAACCTTAAAGTTCATCTATTCTAAAGCAAAGTTCAAATTTTCATCTTTGGCAAATGTTTCTATGTTGGAATATACAAATTTTCAAGTTTAAAGTTCTTCTAGTAAGTGTGAACAGTTATTCCATATTGCTACAGTGCCTTCAAAGTTTGAATTTTAGTGCCCAAAATTTGTCTGTCAGTGGGTAGCTCAATATGATACAATAATTCTTCTTTTCAAAATTCAAACTTCAAATACCAAAATTCATCTATCAAAGAGATCTCTTATCATACCTAATTCAAAGTTTAAATTTCTGAATACTAAAATTCATATGTCAAAAGAGTATCATAACAGACCTGCAAACTATCTTTCCAAAGTTTGAATTTTCAAAATCAAAGTTTGTCTGTCAGAGGACTAACTTAGAACTCTTTTTAAACTTCATTTTCATATGAACTTTGAAATTCGAATTTTCAAAGATGAAATTCGTCTGTCAGAAGGACCTCTTTTCTGACTAACATATTTTCACTTTGAAGTTCAAATTTCATATATCAAAATTCAAATTTTCAAAGTAAACAAATCAAGTTTAACACTTCAAAATTCGTCTGATAGTGGATATTTTTCAAATATTTAATGAATTATCGTAAAAACACATTTTTAAAATATTCTCTTGAAAGATCAAAATCTTTTACTCATTTGAATACAATAAGAATTCCTATATCTAATCTTATACTTGTTTTTCCTGGATTTCTTCATTTGAGATCTTTTGTACACCTTTGATATCTTCCTTCCAAGCTCTAGTTGGTTTGGAATCATTAAAACACTTAATTCAACAATATCCACCTAAAGGTCCCAAATGAGAAAAAGCACGGATCATCGTGTTTTCCTTTTCCTCCTTAATCTCCCGCATTCATTAGGATAGAACATGGATCTTCACATACTAGTTCTCCAAGAATGTATACTCCACAACCGATAACTACTCCTCGATTTCCAAGTGAACCCCTAAAACTTTAGTACTTAGTAAAACACTTCTTCTCTATTGTTTAAGCTTCCTTTCCAGCTTGAGCACTATCAAATGCACCTCTCATTTGAAGGTGCAATCTTCAATAACAGATATGGTTTCCAATTGGTCCACCCATTTCTTAGCTATCATAGAATCCATTTTACCTTTGAAAGCTGGTGGATTAGACTTTTGAAAGTCTTTCATTTGAAAGAAGATACTTCTTCTTCTAATCCTTGGGGGCTTTTTTGGCTCCATCATATCCTCATCTTTTCCATCTTTCAGATCCACGTATACTCCAACTTCCTCATTCATATCACCTTGTCCCTGCTAACTTAATTGCTCTTGTATTTTAATCGGTGCTCCTCCCTAATTGTGAACTTGAGCACTCAATCCAGCCAAGATCTCATGCATCTCCTCCTATGAAATCACATTGATTTGCTTACCCTCTGTGAGACATTTTCCCCCTATAAAGCATAGGATATGAAATGACTGTATACAAAGGAAAATTGGAGTAGCACCTATCGAGGAGAAAATGGTGAAAAATCGTTTAAGGTAGTTTGGGCATATATAAAGAAGAGGACAAGATGAGCTAGTAAATGTTAGCAAGGCTGACTTCCCAAGAGGGGGGTGAATTGGGAAGTTTGAAATTTTTCTGCACAAAGTGAAGTAAATGAAAATATCACAGTATAATGAAAACAATGCGTAAAATAGAGCAAGGTGAAAAATAAAAGTAAGGAGAAAAGAAGTCAATGATTTATCCTGGTTCGGTCTATTCACTTGACCTACATCCAGTCCCCAAGACACCTCTTGAGATTTATCCACTATACAGCAAGAATTTCAGTGGGCTTCTTGCTAAGGCCACAGTACATGGGTTTGCTCTGTTTCTGAGCTCTCTCAAACTCTTCAAGCACTTTCACTATGTGCTTCCCAATCCCCTTGTGAATACCCCTCACAAGTAAACCTATCTTCCAGATGAAGAATAGATTGATTACAATGAAATAACTCTCTTGTAAAGAGTGGATGTGAAAGTTTAAGTACAAGTTTTGAAGTTAAGAGGGTAAAAGCTTTTGAGAAAAAGATTCAGCAGAAATTCGGTATATACAAGTTTTATTTTGTTACCCACAACTTCAAATGATGTCGTATTTATAGATTTAGGTCTCAAATATCCGTTAGAGACTAAATCTATCCGTTGGAGAAGTTATTCAACGGTTACTCTGAAAAACTATCCGTTTACCAACCGCATTTAATGTTTCTGACATACTGAAATTCGAATTTTGGTTGGCCAACAGACGAATTTCGAAGGAACAGAAGATTAAAGCTTCCAACGTTACAGCACGAAGTTCGTCTGTTCATGAAGTGAAATTCGAATTTTGAAACTTACAAAACATTTTCACAATGTGACATACGAATTTTCAAGAAGAAAGTTTTCGGTTAAGTATGAACAGTGTTTTCAATTTTCTACAGTGCCTTCGAAATTCAAATTTCGGATCCCCAAAATTCGTCTGTCCATTGAACGTTTAAAGAGACACAGTAGATAACTTTCTTCGAAATTCGAATTTTGGAAAGGTGAAATTCGTCTGTCAGAGAAACTCTTTTCAGACTCATTTCATCATTCGAATGTTGCAAGTTCTTATCATTCGTATGTCAATGTTTCATTTCAATAGACTCAAGAACTTAGCTTCTGAAATTCGAATTTCAATGCTCAAAGTTCGTCTGTCAGAAAGCAGTTTTGAAACTGAAATCACTCTTGATCTCAGGTGAACTTTAACATAGTTTCAGACGAATTTCTTCAATTTTCTCAAGTTTTGTTTTGTTTGAAATTCGAATTTGAAAACCCAAAGTTCGTCTGTTGTAAAGAAGCATCTTTCAGACTTATATGAAAATTCGAATGTTGGAACTTCAAACTTCGTCTGTCAGAGAGCATTTATCAAACTTAATTTCATTTTGATTTCAGATGCACTTTATCATAGTTTCAGACGAATTTCTTTGATTTTCACAAACTTCATTTTACTTGAAATTCGAATTTTGAAAGTGTGAAGTTCGTCTATTACAAAAGGCCTCTTTTCAGACTAGATGAAAATTCGAATTTTGAACAACCAAAATTCGTCTGACAGAGAACAGTCTCTTCAGACTTATTCAGTTTTAGCTCGAAATTCGAATTTCCAAAGGCAAAATTCGAATTTCTAACTTGACAGTTCAGTTTAAACTCTCAACCTTCGTCTGTTTGTAGGTGTTTTTCAAATATTCAAAGATTTAACATAAAATCAAAGTTTGAAAACATCTTTTCTTCAAATCAAAATCTTTTACCCAATCATATCAAAAACTAAAGATCCTATAAGAGATCTAACAGCAAATACTCAGTAAATCTTCATTTGAAACAGCTTTGTTCTTCTTTGATATCTTCAATCCAAGCTCTTGAGTGTTGGTTTAAAATCATCAAAACTCTTGATTCAACATTCTCCCCCTTTTTGATGATGACAAAACAACTTGCAAACTGGATTAGTACTTGGGTTTGCTTTCACAAGCTCCCCCTCAACATATGCATAAGATATCAACAGAATTAAGGCACAAAACTTTGCAACAAAGGGATCCATTCATTTAATCAAAAGTTGCTTATACAGAACCAAGTAAAGCAAAGTTCAAACATCAAAACCAGTCCAATCAACAAATTTCAAACAACAAAACCAGTACAAAGTACAACAAGAATTTCCAATCATTTCTTCTTGGTCTTGGTCTTCTTGCTGTAGGATTTCCCTTTTCCTTTACCAGATTGCTCAGCAGCAGTCTTTCTAGTTTGCCCAGACTTCTCCCCCTTTTTGACATCATCAGGAAGGCCAACAAAATCAGCCGGAGGAGGGATCTGAGAGACAGGAATAGCATGAAGGGGCACAAGAGCAAAAGGAATTTCAGCTGGGGGATCAGTGCTTGTTTCCTTGTCAGAGATTTCCAGCAGCTCCTGCATTGCCTGTCTGGAAAGAGCTAGTTGAGCTCTTTGTTCCTCTGTAAGACCATAGGCAGCTAGAGAAGAGGAAGCTGGTTTAGTAGGAGGAAACATTTCTTCCAGCCTTTTCCTCTGAGCTTCCAGTAAAGCATTGTGAGCAATGGCAACATAGTCAGCAACAGGTACAAGGCTTCTTTCTTCAGTGCTCACAACTTCTTGCACAGAGGAGCTTGAAATGGCTGCCACTAGTCTTTCAACTTGCTCAGATTCTTGAGTGGACATAATTGATTCCTGAGCAACTTCTTGCATGGGCTCATGAGGACTTGTCTGCTGAAGTTCTTTTTCTTCCAATCCATAGTCCAAGGGTGGACCAGGACTTGGTGTTCTCATTGCACCAGCACCATCTACATTATCATCATGGTCAGAGGAGGCAATCTCGAAGGGGCTTGGAGGCTCAGGAGTTGGAGATAGAGTAGGCTCAGGGACACCAGGCTGAGGTGGAGCTGAAGTGGTGGGAATTGCATTTCTTATTTCTTCATAAGCGTCAGCCACCACCTTCATGTTCACAGCCAACTGATGGATCTGATCTTGTAGATGAGCAAATTTGGCATTTTGCTCATCTCTTATGCTGAGAATGAGTGTTGACAGACTGTCAAACAACTCAGTGATCTTTGTTGGCTTGGCCCGTGAGGAGGGAGTGGAAGGAGGGTGAGTGGGCCTGGAGGGAGATGGGATTGGCTGAGAAGGCTGAGGTATTGATTTGCCAGGGGCCTCAGAGGTGCCTTCTTGTTGGAGGGAGGCATCAGCAGCAAAGAACAGATCTTCAGATTTCCCTGCTCCCTTTCCAACCCATCTGCCTTCATCTCATTCAATACCCATCCTTTGCAGTTCCTCTTCTTTGAATGCCTCAGTGAGTTTCCCTTTCCCCTTTTCAATGTGTTGAATCCTAGCATGCTGCAGGATTCTTGAAATAATTGCAGCATAGGGGAGTGTGGAATCCTTCCTCTGATCCCTTGCCTTTATCATTCTCTGGAGGATGATATGACCCATGTTGATTAGATTCCCACGAATGATAGCAGTCATCACATGAGCCTCTGCCCTTGTTATCAAATTGAAGCTGCCACCCTTGTTGAATATGATCCTGGACACTATATAGTGCAGGATCCTGACTTGTACACTTAGGTCTGTGGGCTTCAACAGATTTATTGTTGGCCTGTTTTCCCTTCTCCTGAACAAGGTGTCCAAGATGGTGCTCTCTTTGTAGTTTAGAAAGGATCCACCTTCTTCATCCTCTGTGCTTGCCTCATCCATGTATCCAGAGGCTGTAATGTCAATTTTCACCCCATCTTGTCCTGGGATTTCCAGCACTTCATTGATTGTTTCATCAGCAAGCCAGATGGTCCTTGATCTCAAAGTGACCTCCCATTTCCTTTTCTTGCTGTTATATTGAAGAGAGGCATACCAAGTCTTCACTACTTCATCATCATATTTTTCAGCAATTTCCAACAGGTTTTTGTATCTTATCAACCATAGTGCAGCATCAAAGTTGTTGGATATCAAAAATTGCTCCAAATTTACACAGTGAGGCTTGATTACCTTTTTACTGGAAAACTTGGCAGAAAACTCTTCTTGAATCTCAGGAGTGCTCCAAAGTGGTAATGTGGTAAGCTCAAATTCTCCAGATTGTGTAGAAGAGGAGGAAGCCACAGCAGTAGTATCACCCGAAGGAATTGCAGTTTTTGAAGAGGAAGGCCCAGTTTTCTGAGAATCTGCCTTGGATGATGATTTCTGGCGTTTAGAAGGGGTAGCTTTACTGGGTTCGGCCTTTCTCTTGGATTTTTCTCCTTCTTTTGTAGCATATTGGGATTTAACCGTTCTTTTTGGCCGAGTCCCAGCTTGTCCTGCTCCAGGGATCTTTACTCTCGCCATTTTTCAGTGGAATGAAGTGGAATGACGTCAAGAAAGGGTTTATAGGATGCGAATGGAAGTTTAAACGGTGAAGAATGACGGTTTTTGGACAGGAGTTAAGAGAATTAAAGAAAGAATCAGAACGGATTCAGAGAGGTTACAAATAGGGCTGCGTCTGTTCTGAGGAAAACCGTAGCATTTAACGTGTGTAACCGTCTGACAGACGAATTTTGAGGGGCCAAAATTTGAACTTCGGGCAGTTACAAGTTAAACCGTTTAGCACAGCTTACTGACAGATGAATTTTCATCTTGAAAGTTCGTCTGACAGTGGCTTGAAACAAGCAATACAAAGACAACAGACGAATTTTGTTCCACCAAAGTTCGAATGTTGAATAGAAAAAGGCAGTTAACAATCAAACTATCAATCATTCAGACGAATTAAACAGGCAGAGCTGTATCTTTTAACAATTCAGCATGTAGGTCATGATTCATCAGACGAATTTTGAACTGAAAATTTGAATTTTCTTACTATGTAAAGATTGTCCAACATTCGTATGTTAGGAGGTAATAATTTGTGTAGCAGTGATGGATAAACATAATATTGAAGTTTTTGACTTTGAAAATTTGAACTTTCAAGTTTCAACAGACGAATTTCGAGGCATTACAGAGAACGGTTCCAGGGCATAACAGGCCGAAGTTCATCTGTTAGTGAACTAAAATTCGAATGTTGACCATATTGACCATGTCAGAAGCACATTTTATGAAGCAAAATACGTCTAACATACATTAAAATGCGAATTTCATCTTTAAAACAGAATGGATCCAAAACTTAGGATTTACATCTTTTATTCCATTTTCTGGTTGTTCCATTCTGACGTGCTCCAATCTTCAAGTTTATTGCCATTGATTTTCACAAGGAGCACCTGCACCTTAGATTAAACATACTCCGAAGCTCAAGTTAGAATTGATTCTTATATTGAAAACTTTAAAGACAGAATTGCATGAAAATATCTTACAGTTCATTGGGGTTTACCATTCCCAATTCTCTCCTTATTTTACAAAGTCTGTCTTCTGGCAGAGGTTTTGTGAGTATATCAGCAACTTGATCCTCTGTTGGGATGTACTCCAATCTGACTTCTCCTTTCAGAACATGATCTCTTATGAAGTGATGCCTGACTTCAATATGCTTTGTTCTTGAGTGCATGATAGGATTCTTGGTGATATTTATAGCACTTTGGTTGTCACACATGATTGGTATCTCTCTTATTTTGATCTCAAGATCTTCAAGCTGCTGTTTCATCCAGATGACTTGGGCACAACAGCTTCCAGCTGCAACATACTCAGCTTCTGCAGTAGATAAGGCCACACTATTTTGCTTTTTGCTGAACCATGAAACTAGGGATCCTCCAAGGAACTGACAGGTTCCACTTGTGCTTTTTCTATCGATTTTAGATCCTGCAAAATCAGCATCAGTGTATCCTTTGAGGTCTTCTCCATTGCCTTTTGGATACCAAAGACCCATCTGTGATGTTCCAATAAGATATCTAAAAATTCTTTTCACAGCTGTTGCATGGGATTCTTTGGGGCATGATTGGAACCTTGCACACATGCAGACACTGAACATAATGTCAGGTCTGCTGGCAGTTAAGTACAGCAGAGATCCAATCATTCTCCTGTACTGAGTAATGTCAAACATCTTCCCATTCTCATCTATGTCTAGTTTGGTTGCAGTAGCCATAGGTGTTCCCATTGGCTTGGCATTCTCCATCCCAAACTTCTTTAGCAGCTCCTTTAGATACTTGGATTGACTGAGAAAGATACCATCATCAAGCTGTCTGATTTGCAGTTCGAGGAAGAAGTTAAGTTCACCCATCATGGACATCTCGAATTCTCCCTACATTAACTCAGAAAATTTCTTGCAAAGAGTTTCATTAGTAGCACCGAAAATAATATCATCAACATAGATTTGAACAATCAGTAAATCTTTATTTTCTTTCTTAGTGAATAAAGTTGTGTCAACTTTGCCTCTATTAAACCCTTTTTCAGTTAGAAAATTGCTCAACCTCTCATACCATGCTCTAGGGGCTTGTTTTAAACCATAAAGAGCCTTCTTCAGTTTATAAACATGGTTTGGTTTTGTAGAATCTTCAAAACCAGGAGGTTGATCTACATAAACTTCTTCCATGATATATCCATTTAAAAAGGCACTCTTTACATCCATTTGATATAGTAAAATATTTTTCATGCATGCATATGCTAGCAGTATTCTTATAGCCTCTAGTCTAGCTACTGGTGCAAAGGTTTCTTCAAAATCAATACCTTCTTCCTGATTATACCCTTTAGCAACCAGTCTAGCCTTATTTCTGATTATTGTTCTAGATTCATCCAGTTTATTTCTGAAAACCCATTTGGTACCAATAACAGGATGATTTTTGGGCCTGGGCACTAAATCCCAAACATGATTTCTTTCAAACTGATTTAGTTCATCTTGCATAGCTAAAATCCAGTAATCATCAGTTAAGGCTTCCTCAGCACATTTAGGTTCAATTTGAGAAATGAAAGCGCAGTTGAGCATTTGATCCCTTAACTGTTTTCTGGTTTTGACTTTCTCTTGAACATTCCCTATTACTTGATCAACAGGGTGATTCCTTTGATATCTCCAAGCTCTAGGGAGTTCTTGAGTTGTTTCTTCATTATTTTATTCATTAGACTCTTGCTCCTGGACATCTTCCTCTATGTCAATAGATTCAGATATCTTTGGAGGTTCAGTTTTACTTTTGTCAGAAATTCCCAGTTTTTCAAAATTGATAGTTAGATTATCCTCATGTTTTGACACAGCTTCATTTTCAATGAAAACCACATGCACTGATTCTTCTACTATGTTTGATCTTTTATTATAAACTCTATAAGCCTTACTCCTACTTGAATAGCCCAAAAATATACCTTCATCGGATTTGGCATCAAACTTACCCAGATTTTCTTTCCCATTGTTGTGAATGAAGCATTTGCACCCGAACACATGGAGGTGTGACAAATTTGGCTTTCTTCCTTTGTACAGCTCATAAGGAGTTTTCCCAAGGATTGGTCTGATGTAGGCTCTGTTTATGATGTAACTTGCTGTATTCACTGCATCAGCCCAGAACACTTGAGAGAGTTCCTTCTCATTCAGCATAGCTCTTGCCATCTCTCCAATGGTTCTGTTCTTTCTTTCCACCACTCCATTTTGTTGAGGAGTTCTTGGTGCTGAGAAGTTGTGGTCAATCCCATGCTCATTGCAGTACTCCAGAAAGTATGCATTTTCAAATTCTCCTCCATGATCTGACCTGATAGACACAATAGAAATACCTTTCTCATTTTGCACTTTCTTAGTTAAGGTTACAAATGCATCAAAGGTATCACTTTTAGAGGAAAGAAACAATGTCCAAGTGAATCTAGAGTAATCATCTACAATTACAAGCACATATAGATTACCACTAAGACTTTTCACTCTAGATGGTCCAATTAAGTCCATATGCAGCAATTCAAGTGGTCTTGTTGTTGTAATTACATTTTTAGATTTGAAGGATGCTTTGGTTTGTTTTCCTCTTAGGCATGCATCACATTCTTTATCCTTTTCAAAAGATATTTTAGGAAGACCAGTTACTAGCTCATTTTTAATCAGTTTAGACAATTGATTCATGTTGACATGAGCTAATCTCCTATGCCATAGCCAACTGTCATTATTCTGACTAATTAAACATACAGAGTCCATGGGAGGAAGTTCATCAAGGTCAATAGTATAACAGTTACCTTCCCTTTGAGCTTTGAGGATTACTTTGTGATCACTTTTTCTGATGACCAGGCAAAACTTTGAGTCAAACAGCACCCAGTTTCCTTTGTCACAGGTCTGACTCACGCTTAGTAAGTTGTGGTTGAGGCCAATCACAAACAGCACCTCTTCAATGGATGTTTCTGGATTTTTGCCCACAATTCCAATACCAATGATTTTGCCATATTGGTCACCTCCAAAGGTCACCTTTCCTCCTTTCTTGTCTCTAAGGGTGATGAACTTCTCCTTATCACCAGTCATGTGACTTGAGCAGGCACTGTCTATATACCATTTGTTGCTTTTCTTAGCTTTGAGATAGACCTGCAAAACAAAGTTTATGTTTTCCTTTTAGGTACCCAAATTTGCTTGGGTCCTTTTCGGTCAGTAAGTAATTCCCTAGATGTAGAGGCAACTTTGGGAACCTATTCAACTTTCCTGCCTAGTCCATTTTTCTTCAATGCACAAGAACTGAAAATATGTCCCTTTTTGTTACAGAAATGACAGGTAATGAATGGACTGCTAGATTGAGTGGTAGGAAGAAAACAATGCAGATAATACTTTTGTTTAGCATGCCTTGGTTGATCATATGTTTCAATGTGAGGTGATGCATCATTTTTCTTTTTATTATTGTTAGCATGCACAAAATGTCTCATATACACATTCTGATTTTTCTTCCTGATCTTTTCCTTGACAGCACATGGATCATAGCCAAGACCAGCTTTTCCTTGTGATATTCTTTGGCTCCCCATCAAGGCAAACAACATATCTTTACCTCTAGTGAGCCTAGACATGCTTTTAACTAGATAATCATTTGTTTGCTTAAGTTCAGTGCATGAGGTGCAGCAAACAGATTCAGTAGGAGGTAAAGAGGCAATTTCAGAAACTATGCTTTGAGACTCCAGCTTAATTATCTTTTTCTTTGCTAGTTTTAGTTCTTTAGCAACTTTAATAAATTCATCATGAAGCTCATGAAATGCATCTAGTAATTCAGAATAGAAAGGTTCAGATTCATATACCTCTTCCTCCTGATCACTGCTGTGTGAGGGTGTGGCTTTTTCAGAAGCAAGTGCCATCAGACAAATGTTGGCAATCTCATCCTCATCTTCTTCTTCCTCATCTGAGCTGTTGCCCCATATAGATGAGATGTAGGCCTTCTTCTTCTTTCCCTTATCAGCAGCTTTCTTTTCCTTTTCTTGTTTCTTGAGGAATTGGGGGCAGTCCCATTTTATGTGTCCCTGCTTCTTGTATTCATAGCAAGTCACAGGTTCTTTTGTCTCTTTCTTGCTTTCTCCAGCTGCTCCTTTCTTGAAGAATCTCTTGTTCTTCTTCTTGCTGTAGAATCTTTCGAATTTTCTAACAATCATTGCCAGAGTTTCTTCATCCAGATCATCTCCTTCATCAGATTCTTCTTCCTTTTCATCAGCAGCTTTGAGGGCAAGGCCTTTCTTCTTTCTGTCCAGCCCAGCTTCCTTGAGCGCTTTGATTTTTCCTTCATATTCCTCAAGGCTGCTGAAGAGAGCTGTGACAGAAGTCATAGATTCTCCTCTGGCTTCTTCTATAGCTGTTACCTTGGGCTGCCATTCTAGAGGGAGAGCTCTGAGTATTTTTCTTACTTTCTCAGACTGAGTGTATTCCTTTCCCAGGCTTTTGAGTTGATTCACAATGAGGGTGAATCTCTTTTGTAGCTCCTTTACAGTTTCTCCTTCAGCCATTCTGAAGCTTTCATACTCCCCAATGCACGTGTTCAGTCTGTTTTCCCTGACTCCAGATGTTCCTTCATGAGCAATCTGCAGAGTATCCCACATTCCTTTTGCAGTGGTGCATTGCGAGACTCTGTAGAATTCATCTTGATTCAGGGCGCTGACTAAAAAGTGTTTTGCTTTGAAATTCAGTAGGACTCTCCTTCTGTCCTCATCATTCCGTTCTGCTTCCAGCTTCTCTTTGTGTCCTCCACCTTCAGTTAGAGCCATTGGAATGAAATCCCCTTTTTCAATGACTGACCAGATGTCAAGATCAATTGATTGGAGGTAGATCTGCATTCTCATCTTCCAGTACCCATAACGCTCTCCACTGAAGCCTGGTGGTCTGTTAGTATTGTTCCCTTCAGGCAGTATATTCTCTCCAAAGCCAGCCATCTTAATTCCCGGACTGTGAGTTCCTTTGTATGGGAATCCGGGCTCTGATACCACTTGTTAGCAAGGCTGACTTCCCAAGAGGGGGGTGAATTGGGAAGTTTGAAATTTTTCTGCACAAAGTGAAGTAAATGAAAATATCACAGTATAATGAAAACAATGCGTAAAATAGAGCAAGGTGAAAAATAAAAGTAAAGAGAAAAGAAGTCAATGATTTATCCTGGTTCGGTCTATTCACTTGACCTACATCCAGTCCCCAAGACACCTCTTGAGATTTATCCACTATACAGCAAGAATTTCAGTGGGCTTCTTGCTAAGGCCACAGTACATGGGTTTGCTCTGTTTCTGAGCTCTCTCAAACTCTTCAAGCACTTTCACTATGTGCTTCCCAATCCCCTTGTGAATACCCCTCACAAGTAAACCTATCTTCCAGATGAAGAATAGATTGATTACAATGAAGTAACTCTCTTGTAAAGAGTGGATGTGAAAGTTTAAGTACAAGTTTTGAAGTTAAGAGGGTAAAAGCTTTTGAGAAAAAGATTCAGCAGAAATTCGGTATATACAAGTTTTATTTTGTTACCCACAACTTCAAATGATGTTGTATTTATAGATTTAGGTCTCAAATATCCGTTAGAGACTAAATCTATCCGTTGGAGAAGTTATTCAACGGTTACTTTGAAAAACTATCCGTTTACCAATCGCATTTAATGTTTCTGACATACTGAAATTCGAATTTTGGTTGGCCAACAGACGAATTTCGAAGGAACCGAAGATTAAAGCTTCCAACATTACAGCACGAAGTTCGTCTGTTCATGAAGTGAAATTCGAATTTTGAAACTTACAAAACATTTTCACAATGTGACATACGAATTTTCAAGAAGAAAGTTTTCGGTTAAGTATGAACAGTGTTTTCAATTTTCTACAGTGCCTTCGAAATTCAAATTTTGGATCCCCAAAATTCGTCTATCCATTGAACGTTTAAAGAGACACAGTAGATAACTTTCTTCGAAATTCGAATTTTGGAAAGGTGAAATTCGTCTGTCAGAGAAACTCTTTTCAGACTCATTTCATCATTCGAATGTTGCAAGTTCTTATCATTCGTATGTCAATGTTTCATTTCAATAGACTCAAGAACTTAGCTTCTGAAATTCGAATTTCAATGCTCAAAGTTCGTCTGTCAGAAAGCAGTTTTGATACTGAAATCACTCTTGATCTCAGGTGAACTTTAACATAGTTTCAGACGAATTTCTTCAATTTTCTCAAGTTTTGTTTTGTTTGAAATTCGAATTTGAAAACCCAAAGTTCGTCTGTTGTAAAGAAGCATCTTTCAGACTTATATGAAAATTCGAATGTTGGAACTTCAAACTTCGTCTGTTAGAGAGCATTTATCAAACTTAATTTCATTTTGATTTCAGATGCACTTTATCATAGTTTCAGACGAATTTCTTTGATTTTCACAAACTTCATTTTACTTGAAATTCGAATTTTGAAAGTGTGAAGTTCGTCTGTTACAAAAGGCCTCTTTTCAGACTAGATGAAAATTCGAATTTTGAACAACCAAAATTCGTCTGACAGAGAACAGTCTCTTCAGACTTATTCAGTTTTAGCTCGAAATTCGAATTTCCAAAGGCAAAATTCGAATTTCTAACTTGACAGTTCAGTTTAAACTCTCAACCTTCGTCTGTTTGTAGGTGTTTTTCAAATATTCAAAGATTTAACATAAAATCAAAGTTTGAAAACATCTTTTCTTCAAATCAAAATCTTTTACCCAATCATATCAAAAACTAAAGATCCTATAAGAGATCTAACAGCAAATACTCAGTAAATCTTCATTTGAAACAGCTTTGTTCTTCTTTGATATCTTCAATCCAAGCTCTTGAGTGTTGGTTTAAAATCATCAAAACTCTTGATTCAACAGTAAAGAGAGTTGATCAAATGATTTGGAGCCCTATTAAAAGGCATAGAGGAAAACCATGAAGGACACTAAGAGAAGTTATAAGGCGTGACCTCTTGATAAATGATTTATCTGAAGAGATAGTGTTTAATAAAGCACATTTGCATCATATAATCCATATAGCTAACCCCACTTAGTGGGATAAGGCTAATGTTATTATTGTTATTGTATAATAGTAGCAACATATTTAGTTATTTGACTCTAGACTAGCGTTACAAAGGGAATATAAAAGATTATGAAAATATAAAAGATTATACTAAAATGTAACAACCTAACAAAAAACCACCCCGAAAACTACTACACACAACTATAAACTAACCAAACAAGACAAAACAGGGCAAAATAGAGCTGGTACCTCAGCCTCAATAGTATCATCATGGCTTGATGGAGGTAGAAAGGTGTGGCATCGTGATGCCCATATTAGACATCCTATCAGCAATTTGCTAATTTTTTGGACGAACTTCCAATGTTCGCAACTTTGTGCTCCTTCCTCTAATGAACTTGATTCTAACTTATGCAAGTTCCTCTTATCCCAATCTATCTATAGATACCACTTTCACCTCAATCCTTTTTTTTTTATGGGAATTTTTTATGCCCGCAACTGATTTGGTCACTTTCTGGCCAAAACTCACAACTTACACTCTTTAATTGCCACCAAAGCCAAATTGCATCTCGGGACCATTCACACAGGTCCTAATTGACACAACTAACTTGTCCAAGGAGGTTCCACCCCGATGAAACCACTTCTCCAATTTTTGACCCCCTTAAACCCCAAATCAACATAATGGGCCAGATGCCCAATTCAAACATACAAGGCCCAATAACTGTATTGGGCTCACAAACAGAACACGATAGGCTTACACGAAACACTAATACATGTATCATCATAACATGACCCACACTAGGGTCTACAATCACATCACATGCACATAAACCATACATTGGGCATTAGACACACCCAAACATACCATTCATCATCATCTACACAATAACATCAAACCACTTACCAGTAATATTCCCCAGGATACAACCTATAGGCAGAATATACAATACCAAACTGCTTGGCACAATATATCACATACACTAAATAACATATAGTTATCGCTACACTTGGATATTCCCATGTGAAGGAGAGTTAAGAATTCTTAGTCCTCTTCGAGCTAGTACTAGAATTTTCTCCTAAAATGTTAACCACAGAGAATGTAAGACAAAGCCTCAGTAACTATGAAAACACATAATATGCAACAGATATCCAAAAATCTATACATCTATGCATATGGTGCAATGCAATGTAGAATGTCATGGTATGCATGTCTTCCTCATACACATCTAGAACCATATGCTAATGTCATCACAAGACATTTCTAGCAGGTGATTCCCGTCCAAAAACCGGTGAAGACTAATTCTGGGACATCACCAAGCTCATCTCACACTAACATAACTTGGCCAAAGGTCACGCTAATGCTTAGACTATAGCTCTCCTTTCCCTAGACCACTCGAATTGACCGTGATTTAAGGAAGGTGTAATCCACTGCCACCTTACTTTTCTAGCCATAAGAAAGGATTTAGTGGTAGGGATTTATCATCATATTATATATCATTATATCATATCATCATCATATCTCAACTCATCATCATGACACAGTCCACCATACCCCATTATGCTTAATGCGGTGATGATGTTCAATGATATGTCAACATGTCTATACCACTATGCAATCATCATCATTATCATAATCATCATCAATGTCATGCTAACATATTATCATGTGAGCATGCTCAAGAATCGTACATGTATATATATACTCATCACATACAAGTACCAAGGATCGAAATACACATACCTTAACTAGCCGTGTATATACTATGATGTGAAAAAGGCCATGCATACACACAAACAACATCGTGGTATGAAAAGAAATATGCATATATATAAACATATAGCCAATAAGTAACACACATACATATACACCCAGTTGCCTTGAATTGCTAACACAACTCACACAGGGGGTTTGCCAAGCCTCTGAAGCACCAAATCACGAACTAACACTTTCAATCAACCAATTATATACTACAACATCATAATACCTTTAATTAACACAATGGTCATATCAATCCATAACTCATAATTCAACCATCTTCACTTAACCCATTGTTCCAACAGCATAATTGTACACCAATGAATCCCAGAGAACTATTCAAATCATAAACATTCATATATTGTTTGGATTTCAAGCTCCCTTACTCAAATTCAAGCTAGGGTTTAGCATAATCTACATAATCCTTCTTAAACTCATACACAAGCCTTAATAGCACTAAATAACACTTCATCAACACCAACACAAGCATTTTAATTGGTAAAATGATCTATAAACTCAAAACCAAGCATACTCCCATGGGTTTCATACCAGAAATGTATAAAAAAGAGAGGAGAGGGAGCAAAAATCCCCTTTATCAACTAATAATTAAGCTCCCAAGGTCTGAGAATCAGCCCCCAAGGTTGAATCCACCGAGCCTAAGTAGAGAAATCTTCCTTCTTCTTCAATTTCTTCTTCTTTATCTGACTGGTTTATGTTCTGATTTCAACAATTTTCGTGACTCGCGCCGCGACGCTATCATTATAGCCAGAGCATGAGACCTTTTGGCCTAAAACTCATGACTTTGACATGAGTGTCTCACCATGGTAGCCCTGCTCTTTGTCGTAGCATAATGCTTTTCTATTTCAAATTTCAAACTTTGTCCCATTTTGATCCCTCCTCCATTTTTGGTCCCTCCAGTGTTGTACAAGATATAAGGAAACTTCTCATTAGTTTGTGACTAAGTCTAGGGTGACATGTTGAGGGTTGTTACAACTACTTGCATGCTAGCCATAGCTAGGAGATGAAAAGCATTAGAAAAATTAGAATAGAGAAGTCGCTAGTCGTGGCACCCAAGTCTGACAATAAAATGCAAAGTTTCATTTAGCTTGAAAAATTTAAGGTTTGTGTTATAAATTCATTTCCTTTGACCAAGGCTAACATTATGGACCAATATGAGGCTCTTGGAAGCATTAGGAGCTTAACGAAAGGCTTGGGGAAGCTTAGGTTGAAGAATTGAAGCTCTATCCATAAGTTTTCTATGCTTTCTCCTCTCTTTTCTAATTTGGCTGCTATAGTTTGATATTTTTGTACTTTGTAATAGTTGATTTGGTTGTGACTCAAGCTACGTCTCCATTTTCCTAGGATTATTTGTAGCTTAATCATAGATTAGTGATTGTTTCCTTTTCTTGTTTGTGATTAATCATATGTATGTGTGTTTATTTATGGTTTATTGTGGTCGTAGTTGATTAGTCATCCAATAGGGGTAATTAGAGTTCTTAATCAAGTTAGAGATAGGGAGATTATAGTAGATCATGCAACAAATATTATGGGATATTGTGAAATTCATAATAATGGATTGAACAATTTGCTTATAGATTAGAGATATACCCATGGGCCTTACAAAATCGCATTATGTTTGTATTTAATGAAGCTAATTAAATAATTTGGCAAGAGATATTATGGATTGAATTGATTAGGAAGCTTCTTTTACATTGAGAGATGCTTAGAAGTGTTATTAAATCTAGACTCTGATACAATTGCACTAAGAAATAAGAAGGAAGAGGTAACTACCACTATAAAGTAATTAAGTTAACAATAATCCTATGGTGTCTCTCTTGTCTAGAATCACCACTAACATTTAACCTTAATGTACATAGTTAGTTTATTTGTGCTTTTGTTCTTTTGTTATTTGTGTTTCACAAATTAGGTGAAAGTGTGAAAATTAATACTTAATCTGGTTATGCAACCAAATTCTTATAAGAACAATACTTTATTTATCATTATATTACATGTCAAGATCTATGCTTTTGCAATAAACCAGGAGGCAAATGGTGGCCAAGAGGTATATCTTATATCCTACAACCAAATCAAGTTCTCCATGCATAAATAATCAATCATTCATAACTAAATTGAAGGTCTATCCCAATTTTCCTTTTCTTTGGTTTCAATCGGAACATCCAAATTAGTGCTGAATTATTAGACTCCTCTAATTGTAGGTAATAAGTCACTCAGTTGAATAAACAAATATGGCATAATGTAATTAAAGAGAGTGATCTTCACACACTAATCCATGATTATCATTATAACAATCCAAAGTAAAGGTCTTGTTATACACATAATGAATATTTCCATTTGAAAATTATACAATAACTCTGCAAAACACAAAATACATCAATATAGGAAATATTATAATGTGGCGGTATGAGTCACCTTATCTCATGGTTAATCATGATCCAATCATATCAAATCAAGTTTCTCTAGGGTCTTTCCCCTAAATTATTTCAATGTCTTTCTGTAACAACCCCTATTATATTGTCCTGGACATTGTATCAAGTTAATGAGAAGTATGCCTTTTGAATTATGTAGTATAGGAGGGACCAGGATCGAAAGAAGGGCAAAAGGGAGCAAAACTTAAGAAAAAGGGATATAAGCATACCACGGTGTAGTAAAGGACAGAGCCGCCATGGTAAAGAAGACAAAAGGGCTTCAAAATTTTTAGGACAAAAAGGTCTCGCATAGTGGCATAGGTCGTAAAACTTTGATAAATTCAAATGCGAACTAGTTAGCCAAGAAAGAATAAAACAAAGAGGAATAAGATTTTCTCTATTAGGGCTTCAGCATTTCATCTTGGGGGCTTATTTTTCTGACCTAGAGAGCATGGATTTGGTGTCATAAGTGGCTCATCTTCTCTTCTCCTCTCTTTTCTTCAAAATTTTTGGTTAAAATTCATGGGGGTATAATGATATTTGGTTTGATTGATGTTTCTACTAATTAAATTAGTTGTAGATGTGTTATAAAGTTATGATTTGGTGTTCCTAAGGCTTGGGTATGAGTTTTGAAGGGATTGTGAATGGTTTGTGCTAAACCTTAACCTTAAATTAATTGAGGAAGCTTGGAATATTAGATTTTTATGATTTGGTTATGGTTTGGATAAGTGTTTGAGGCTCATTGATGTATGTTTATGCTATTGGAACCATAGGTTTATCATCCTTAACCTTGGTTATTCAATTATGAGTAATTGGGATATATGTATATTGTGTTAATTGAAGATATTATGGTATTGTAGTATTCAATAATTTGATTTGGAAGTTGTGGCATCCCAAGAAGTGGTTCATAAGATTTGTGTCTCTTTATTGTCATAATGAGTTTGGCCCTTAGGCAATAGGTGGCTTATATGTGTTTTGATGAATGTGAATGACTATGTGTGTGATGATTAGAGACCCTGGATTGGGTCAGGATGTGTTTGTTTATATTGTATGTTTCCTTATTAATATAAGGTCTTGTGTGGATATCCATTTTGGTGTTGTTGTGGTAAAATGGGTTCGTAACCCATTTATGGTATTGTGGTGCTAAGGAGGTCAAATTCAGTAGGAATAATTTCCTTATGATGAGATTGCCCTAAACTCAACCCTCCTCAGAGTATTTGGGACCCGAGTCAAGTACTGGTTATGGTGTTAGTGGTATGGTTTGGCATTGGGAGGCCCAAGTGCCAGGTTTTGGTCCAGAACTGATCATTTTTGTCTTGGACTTCCAAAATCTTTATACGAAGGTATTTTCAGGTGTGGCTAGCATCTACAGTTAGAGTAGGAGTAGAGCGACCTGTAAGATTTTGAATCAGGTTAATCAGAGATCTGAGTCAGATTTTATGCGTGTCAGAAGTTCATTCAGGAAATCAACAAATTGTTAATATCATATCTACATTGGGCGTTGTGATGCCAACATGCAAGCTGTGGTGCCAAGCTTCTCTTTTCATCATCCTTTACGTCTAGTGTTCTCCCATGCCAAAGTGCCTTACTTTCTTGCCATAGCGATGATTTATCTTCTAGTCTCTTTTCTGTGTTTAATGCAGGTTTGTGTGAGTTTGAAGTTTTGTTGATAGGTTGTCACACTATCTCTCAAGTCTTGGTTGATTTTCTATTGTTTTTGGCATTTCCCAAGGACACATAGGCCCTATTTGATACACAGAATAAGTTTTGATGGAATAAGAATGGGAATAGGTTTTAAATGTATATTTGGTATGTCAAGAAAATTAATGGGAATAACAAAAAAAGATAGATAAAAATTACAAAATGACTCAAATGCCCTTAAATTAAAAAAAAAAGTCCCCTCCTTCCTCCTTTCTTCTTCCCTGCTCGCTAGATACCATCGCCACCATCATCTTCCTCACCGACTAGCGCTCTTTCATTCGTTACATCTCTCAACAACAACAATAGACACCAGTTTAGGAAAAGAAAAAACAAATCAACATCTATTTTAGATATGGAAAATTTGTAGAAAATGAAAAAAATTCAGATCTGGAATTGATTATCAATCGAAACCCAGATAAATCTGATTGTCAAACTGCCTCCTTATTTCTTCTTCTTCGTTGGCAATTGAAGCTCCTGCAAGTGAAGGTGGCATTGACATTGCCAGACCTCGTCACCAGAGATTCATACACCTTGTCGAAGATGAAGGAAGGTACACTGTCACTGTTGATGTTGCCATTGTCACCAAGGAAGGCACGCTGTCAAAGATGGAAGGGTAGAAGGCAGCCTGAAAAAAAAGGATTAAGTAGGGGTATTTTTTCTGAGTAAAACTCATTCCCACGCTTAACTGATCATTCCCACCCCCTAGCAGGTTTGCTCATTCCCATATACATGGGAATCATCTATTCCCAAGTATAAGATTTCCCACACACCAAACACATGGAATAGATCATTTCCGTACTTATTCATATTCCCTCTCTCTTTCCCCCATTCCCTCCTATACCAAATAGGGCCTATAATGTCTCCAATATGTTCCAATAATGTAAAATCATCCTATATAAATTAATAAAAGTAATACAACAATTATCACCGCATATTTTTTTTCTTAACTATACACATATATTTATTCTACCGGACAATATATATATATTCTACTTAAATCCACATAATATTAATATAAAATTATAGGAAAATGTACTGAATAATATGTAATTACAGGAGTTTTTACCCAGAATCCAAAATCATTTTAATTCGTAGTTAGTTTTGAAATGAGTATATTTCATTTTATTTCACTGTGTCAATTAAAATTTCCGTCGATTTAAGTGAATCTGTGATGTTTTCTATTTACTTGCATCAATATAAAATATAAAATGTGAATACTGGCAATTTTATATTACTTGAATCCACTTAATACTTGCATTTTACAGCGTTTATGCAAAAGTAACGGTGATGGAAGCTGTGAAACTCAAATGAAAAAGTCAATTTCTTGACTCAACAGTACCCTAATTAGAGCCGTCAAAATGGGTCAAGCCCGACGGGGTGGCCCGAAAAGCCCGAAAAAATGAGCGGGTTTGGGCCTCAATTTCGGGAGTAAATACATAATTCGGGCTTTTTGAGCCCGGCCCGTTTAGGCCCAGCCCATGGTGGGCCGGCCCGAGCGGGCCACGGGCCGGCCCGAAAGCCCTAAACTTTTTTCTTTTTCTTTTATTTTTGGTTTAAAATATTAAAAAATATATATTATTTTATTAATTAATGATATATAAATTATAAAATTTAAATATTATGTTAGTTTTTGATAAATTATGATGATAATTAGTTGTATTAATTTAAATTATTGTATAAAAAAATTTATTAGAAAAACATAAAAAAATATTAAAAAATTAAAAAAAGCCCGTGGGCCGGCCCGTAGGCCCGATTCCGCGGGCTCGGACTTGGAAAACCAAAGCCATTTTTCAATTCGGGCTTTTTGGCCTGACTTGAATTGACAGTTCTAACCCTAATGAGTACTCGATGTAGAACGCGTCATTTTGAAACTACCAAGAAGGTTTACTCACTAATAGGCCGGTCAAGTTGACTTTTTCTTTCCAAGTATATACGTCGGTCAACGTGTCTTTTACTTATCAAGTCACACTTCAAATAGTTGGGATTTCTTTTCATTCTTTTATTTTTTTTATTTTATGTCATTTTTTGAATTTAGCTAAATAACATTATAAATAACATATTGTTAACTTGTTGATTATTATGATAGTATTGACTTTTTTCTTATTTCAATAAAAGTATGAATGACTTTTTTTAATAATTATATATATTAGGGGTGTTTAACTAACTCGGTAACCCGGTGTGCTTGATCCTACCTGGCATACTAGGTTGGTATCAAAGACTAGGTTGGATTGGGTACCGGGTTGAGAACAAACCGGTCTCGCCTTGTTTTGGTATGCATATATATAATTTTATATATTTCTTAAAAAAATTTATATAATATTTTTCTTGCTACAATATATGAAATAGATTGATTATATCATTACTGTAAATATTTTTAAGAATTTAATTTAAAATTTTAGATTGATTTCTTAATATTATGTAAAAATAATACATTATTATTAAATATTTACAAATTTAACAAATGTTATTTTTTATTATAATTATTTTTAAGGAAATTTATTTTGAATAAATGTAATTATATTTTTACTAATAAATAAAATTAACTTTTTTTATTTTTAAATACATTTTAAGAACGGGCCAGCTCTGGTCTCATATACCAAGTTGGTCGGGTCTCGTCTAACCTTGTAAAGATCAGGTATTTGGTTAACTATCAACACAGTCTTGTTCGATCTTTGTGTACCCCAAATACATATGAAATATATTCTTTATAAATTGGACAATGTTTGAGTGATAATTTTACGAGGAATTTTCATGTAAAAAGAGGCTGCTAGATTTTTTTTTTTTTAAAATTGACTTTAGAGGAGGTTCAATTTTGACGGCCGCCGGAAATATTGAATCCTTAAATTTTTCAATGAACACTTTTTGTATTAAGTAATGATATTTACAGCAAATAAATTTGCAATGTTTGTTCCAGCGATACGTCATTATCGTTGCCAAGTCATTTACCAACAGTAGGAAATCGCCTGAAAATGTATACCAATTTTTTTTTTCAGAAATTACTATTATTTCAATTTCAATTACTTCCATATGTTGATTGAAGCCCTTTCTATTGATAATATTTCTTTTAATGATTGTCGAAAAGCAAATTCACAAAAATATTACTTGATTTGCAGAGAACAAATTAAATAAAAAGATACTTCTATAAAAAATTACATTAAAACAAATATCATCAATGGAAAAAACATATATCGATAACCTGTAAAAACATAATAGATAAAAGGATGTTTGTGTAATATTAATTTCTAGCCTTAAAGATTGCTTATAGAATTGCATCCATAACTATATGATCAAGGAAGTATTATTTCATACTTATAGCACTATCAGTTATTAACAACGTATCAAAAGGTTTCTTTACTACTCGAGGCAAGTCTCCCGTCAATGTCTTCCAACTGTAATATTCAAGGAAAGAGCAGGAGTTCTCTCTCTCCTTGAAGATATAAATTAACACAAGCTTGATTCAAACAAAACACACACACACACACACACACACACAAACACATTTAACAGTCTCTTTCTTTACGACTTTCCCTTTCAAGATTATCCCAAAGTTCTATCAAATCACTCATCATGGCAAGTTTTGGAACAACCCAGAGAATTCTCCCCTTATCAACACCTTCTTCATCCACTGATGAGCCATATGAACCAAAAGCACCTCACCAAAAGCAGTTCAAGCTAGAATTCAAGTTTTCCTGTCCTCTCAACATTCCCTTAAGCCCAGAAGCTGCTGCTCTTCGGATCATCCGAAACTTGGGCAATTTAGGGATATATTACACACTTTTTGTGTGGATCATACTCTTCATAACCCTAATTCCTGAGCGCAAGGTTTCCTTGATTCTTCTGGTAATCATGAGCTACGTGGCAACGTTGTACTTGCTACTACTGAGGGCATACCCTAATTCTTATGTCCTTCATAGAGTTATAGACAAAAGGTTCGTTTTGGGTCTGCTTGCAATTGCAACCATGGTTCAGCTTATTGTAACAAAAGCAGGGATTCATCTGAGTGTGACTTTGGCATGTTCTGTACCTCTTGTTTTGGTTCATGCAGTTTTATGGATCAGTCATAGTGAGGCTTCTGAGATTGATGAGCCCTATTGTGCTGGAGAACTTGCTCCTCTTTCTGAAAAATGTAAAAACGGAGGTGAGGGTCCAAATTTGGTGTGATGTTTTTGGGTGAAGACCAGCATATTTCCCTCAGATATTGAAGGCAAAGAATAAACCCGTTCTAATTTGGTTTGCTGTGGTTCTTGTTGTTTGTAATCATCAGTCATTTGAGTAATAAATTGAAAACGCATATTATCCTCTGAGCAATGCAACTTTTACTTATGTTGAAGAAAATTGTGTATTTATTTATTTTTGGAAAATATTGATAAATGATTTGATGAATCTATCAACGCCCTCTATTCCTTCTCTATATTTAGGATTAGAGTTTAGTCCGTGATTATATCCTTCAATATGAAATTTTAGTTTGGTTATAACACTTGAAGAGTTTAGTCCGTGAATCTCTCCTTCAATATGAAAGTTTCAGTTTGGTTGATAATAGAAATTACATCAAGTTGACTGAAAAATTGATTTTTGTTTAATTCACAAAAAAATTGATTTGACATAAATCAATACTTGTTTAGCATTTTGAATCAGCAGGATATTTTTTTATGAGAAGCATAAGACAATATCAACATGTAATTTTTAAAAAGTAAATATATTTATCCATAAATTTTTTGTTATTTTTTATTTTTATTTCTAGTATTTGTTATTAATAATGGTTTAAATTAATTTTATAATATACGATAATGGTTGGTAGGCAGTGAATTTTAAATGATGATATAAAATTTTAAAGTAGTCTTTTTACATAAATTTAAAAAATTATTTTAAAACGTAAAATAATGATGATATATAGTCAATATGTTTTTAATAATAAAATAAATAAAATATTCAAATTTTTAATAACTTTAAATGTTTTCAATAAATTAATCAAAAATCAAAGTTTATACTGTATTGTTAGAGAGAATATAATATTCTCTCAAAATTTTACCTCTGAACCTCTGTTTCTTTCGTTGGTCAAAAAAAAAAAGGCCTCGGTTTCTTCCAGATTAAGAAGAAAACAAACTCTTTTCCTTTGGGCCTGAGATGAACCTCCCCTGTTCAAATATAATATCGATCGCAGCCCAATAGTTCTTAGCCCAAAATATCACGACTCCACTACTTAATCCACAAAGCCCAAAGGGAATGGATGATCCACGAAGGAGGAGGAAATTCATCATAGCAGCTGATTAGTAAATTGCGTTAAAGAGAACTTTGAATGTTTAAATGATTTATCAAATGTACCCCAAGGGACAAATAATTTAGTTATTTATCGAACTAATCATATAGTATAAAATTAAAAAAATGATACCAAATGGCACAATCTGTAACTTATAAATAGCGCGATTCAATTTTTAGATTCCCCATAATAAATATACACATGGGAAATCATATCTAATTTGATTAGACTCTAAAACTCATTATGCCTTGCATGCATGAAAGATATGCCATTATCACCTTAACTAGTATAAAACCCATTTGATGCACAAGTTACTTTCTTACATGCACAATGATAAAACTATTATATAGATAATCAAAAACACTAAATCTTATATGTAGGCTCATTAACTAATCAAATTATCATTTTTTTTATATTGTTTTCAATAACTATATTTGTATTGGTGGGGGAAAACTATAATTCTATATATATGGAAACTTAGCTGGAATCTCTATCATTAGGATTTAATTAAATTAATAATTTATTATATAAAATTTTTTCAGGTCGTTTCAATATGTCACAAAATTTCAATTTATTTATCTTTTATTTTACATATGAAATTCAATGTAAAATTATAAATACATTACCAATTTGTTTATTGTTGTCGTAGAAAAGTTAATCTCATGGAGTCAAATTTACATTAGTACGGATCAAGACTTCTCTTGTAACGTACAACACGGACATGAATCATTTACTCATAATATGAACTTTAGGTGCTATTATTCCGTTTTTCATATGATATTTTCAACTTTAGACCATATATTAATTCATATCGTTTATATCATATCAATTGTAATTGCAATTTATTTGCTAACCTTTTCAGTCAATGAAAACTTGGTACCAAATGATTTGTCCAAAGAAGGCATGATAATAACATTTTTCTGAATACAAAATTATTAGTAACTGGTTGGACTTTTTTGGGCCACTCACCATTAAGGAAATTTTATTTTTATTTTTCTGTATACAAAATCATTAAGGAAATTTTATGAATATGTATTAATCATTCTTTCACGGGGCTTTTCGATTTTTCATAGATTAAAAAGATTACAAACTATTTAAGCACAATAATAGCACCAACTGTTAGTATGCCAATTCCGAAAATACATAATCATTTTCATTTGAATAACCCAAAATAAAATGTATTTATATCATATGCAACATAAATACATCATATATAAAAGATTTGGGAGTTTGAACCTTTTTTTTTTAATTTTAAACATCTTAACTTCAAAATTTTCGACCATCCTTTTTATGTGTATTTGTATCAAAACAAGGTAAAAAGTAATTGGGGTCTCTCAACTATTGGAGATTGTGCCATAGGCTAATCATTGTATTATGAATATTGTGTTTCATTATATAAAAAGAAGATTTTTTTTTACATTATTATATTATTTGCATGTTTTTCTTTATAATAATATCCTTGGATAAATCATTTTATCCTAAATATCTCTAGTCAATCATCTTTGTGGGAAAAATGATGAATTAAGGCTAGTATGATTTTGATTGATAATTATGTGATAATTATGTATAAAGATACAAATCAAAATTATAAGCTCCTGTTAGAGAATAGGTGTTGGATTGACCCGTTATGAGATAACTGCATGGATCAAGTCATAAGTATATCTCATATATAACCGTTCACTAACCCTTCAGACCTGAGAACACCATGACTTCCTACATGGGGAACACTATACTTTGGCATAATCAAAAGTCACCTTCAATTGGGAGATTATAAAGGCTATGATCGGCTATAGTGGAACTCGTGTGGAGGAAGATGAATGATCAAGATGAAATTTGTCCCTCTAATTAATAGAGAGACATATATGGGCCCCTCGATGAGTGAGACTGAGAAATGCATGATCGTGCTCGAATGGAAGAGTTTCTATTTGTTCTGTCAGTCTACTCAGAGATCAAGAAAGCGATGGTCAAGTAAATGAGGAAGACGTTTCCATGGCTCATACTTGACCTATATATCATGAGACAAAAGGGATGTGATCGGCTTATATGATAGGTTGTATCGGATCACTGATCTCATATGATTTGAGTAGTCACAATGTCTTGCTAGAGGTTACTTATGACTTGTGGGTCTAATAGTGTTATTAGCCCATTGTCAACATCATAAGGGCCTACAGGATCACACATAATAATGGTTCAACTCAAGTTAGAATGTCCAGATTCATTGAATCAAAAATGTATATAGATTCAATGAATTTCATGTTCAATTTAGGGTGATAGAATTTTTTATATATATTTGATATATATATATTAAAATTTGAAATATATATATATATGTTTGATATATATATATTTCAAAATATATATATATATTGTTCAAATTAATTCAAATTAATTAGTTTTAAATTTAATTCTACATGATAGATTTAAATTTAAACTAATGTCATAATCTAAATATGATTTAGATTGGATTCTAAATTTGAATGTAAACTAATAATCTAAATTTAATTTATATGATAAATTAAATTTAGATTTGATTCTGGATATATATTAGATAGTTAGTTTAAATTTAATCTATTAGATAGATTTAAATTCAAACTAATCTATTTAATTAATATTTGATTTAGTTTAAATTATTGATTTAAATTAAATAAATGCCGAATCCTATCTATATATTGATATAGACTAGGATATAGAATCAATAGAATTTGAATTACCCTAAAGAGAGAGCAGTCGTACACTCAAAAAGAAAAACTGTACGAATAAATAGCGAAAGGCGTATGGAATTGTACGGATATCACAACTAGAGGTTCTAGCATGCCATTTGAGTTGGACTCACTCATTCTTATGGACACTGGTAGAGGGAGCTGACTAATCATGTTAGCTCCTAGGGTCCAACGAAACGACAAAGAACACCAAAGGACGCACCGGAGGTAAATTTTTTTTTACATCTCAATCTAAACAATGTTGACGGATCCATGAGAGGAAATTTCTTATAGTTTTTCTACTGTATATGTAGTGAAATTCCCAATAGTGGTATTAGAGCCATGCCAATGATTGTTTAAATTGAGTTCTTGAGTATATGATTGCATGCATTTGATATGTTGCGCACTCAATTTGTCCAATTCGGTTTTTAAAATCAGTTTTCAATTTTGGATGTAAATCTGTCATTCATATATGTGATATATGCATTTAAAAAAAATCTATTCCTTAAATCAATCTCTAATCTAACGTTATATATCTATATGAAATATGGTTTTTGAAATAATTGTGAATCTATTTAAACGATTTCATTTTCTGTTGATATATGACATGATGAGATTCATGTGATTTTCATATGTGATGTGAATATGTTTTTGTACATGTATATGAGAACCTGTTTGTTGTGAATAGAGGGTGCTCAATCGGTTTAGGAATCCGTTTCGTATATGCATTTATTCAGTTTCTATTTTTTATGACACGATTTGATAATCCTATGTAATTTGGGTTTGAAAATATGTTTCGTATTAGTATGGATTCATTTCTATTTTTCATATGACCGACTCAATTTTCGTATATGAATTTGTCTTCATATGTGATGCGTTCATACATTTGTGAAATATATGTTTTCGTGCATGACATGATGAAAAACAGCATATGCGAAACAATTTTGGGGGATGGATTTTCAATGAGATTGATGAATCCTTGAGGTTTTTCTTAAGGTAGCCACTCATTCCAAAGAGTGGAAACTTAAAAAATTTCGTAGGGCTCCACCCCCCACCCAACAAGGGGCGCTTCCCTTTGACCCCACCTACTAACCGGCTAGTGGGACCGCCATGGCTATCTAGTCGTAGCGCAACATAATTTGATTTAATGTTAAAATTGCAAAGTTTACAGCTTTTCATTAGATGAGATGTTTGTTATATGTTGTGATTTGTTTGTTTGAATTGGATGGGTATGGTGCATAATATGGCCCTAGGATGAATTTGTGGTTTTAAATACGGCTTGCATGTCATGCCTCTCTCTATATTCTAGATGTACATTCTCTTCTCACCTCACTCCCCTCGAATGTTCAATCGAGGTTTCTTTTATAAGTGTTATATTAGAACAATCCTTTCATTGGCTTGGGAGGATATAGGTTAGATGGGCCATATTATGACACGTTTGTTTTATGCTTTATGATGAGATCATATGCATGTATGGGATGGCGCCACTATATGCATGTATGAATAACAACAATATAATAAAATCCCTCGAATTAAATTTTAAGTTTAAATGCCACCCATTAATGAACACCTGTCAAGGCTTTGATCGTCTAAATGTAGGATCCACCAAAGTGGGATACACTTAGGTTCTCTTAGTGAGGCAGTTTGGGTAATGGTGATACTCATAAAGGTTCATGATAGTATGACTTAATTGAGACTATCAAAACGGTTTTGGGTCTCAAGGCATTAGATGGGATTAAACATGCCAGGTCATATGATGACAGGATCTCATAAAGATCTAAGAGTTACATGTGATATAATTGGTAAATAAGTTACCTACCTAAATAACTTGATTTTAAGCATCTTGCCAAAGCGGACTTACAATTAGGTAAAATATGGGTCTAGCCTGCTAAACTAAATTGAGGGTTAATTTTTAGTAGGAAATTATTAATTAATTTTGCATATTTTGTTGTAAAAAATGTTGATGAGTAATTCTGCTACACTATCATTGCGATCTGTCCTTGAGAAGGACAAACTTAATGGGACCAACTTTCTTGACTGGTTTAGGAACTTGAGAATTGTTCTCAAGCAAGAAAGAAAGTCATATGTCCTAGATGAACCCATTCCTGAGGAGTTTGTAGCCAATGCTCCAAGAGCCCAAAAGGATGCCTATAATAAGCATCTTAATGACTCTGTGGATGTCGGATGCTTGATGTTAGCCACCATGATCCCAGAACTTCAGAGAGATCTGGAACATATGAAGGCCTATGAGATGATTGGGCATCTCAAGGAAATGTTCCAACAACAAGCAAGGCAAGAAAGGTTTGAAACCATGAAAGCCTTACATTCCTGCAAAATGACTGAAGGTGCATCATTTAGCTCTCATGTTTTGAAGATGAAAGGCTACATTGATCACCTTGAAAGGCTTGGATTTCTTATAACCCAGGTGTTAGCTACAGATTTGATCTTAAACTTACTCTCGGAGAGTTATGACCAATTTGTCATGAACTAAAATATGAACAACATGGAGAAATCAATTTTTGAACTGCATGCAATGCTTAAAACTACTAAGCAAAACATCAAGAAAAAACCCAGTAACGTTTTAATGGTTCAGAAAGGAAAAGGAATGAAAAAGAAAGGTAAGGGTAAGGGAAAGGGAAAAGGCCCGGATAACAAGTCCAAGGACCAAGACAAGGCCAACCCCAACCCCAACCCCAAACCCAAGCCTGCAGCCAAGAAGGCAAAGTCTCCTAAGGAAGGACTTTGTTTCTTTTGCAATGAACCTGGTCATTGGAAGAAGAACTGTGAGCTCTACAAGGAAGATCTAAAACAAAAGAAGAATAACGGGGCTATTACTTCAGGTATTTATATTATAGAAATTAATCTTTCTACTCCTCCAACATGGGTATTAGATACTGCATGTGGAACTCACATTTGTACAAATGTCCAGGTTCTCAAAAGGAGTAGGAAGCTGAAAAAGGGCGAAATAGACCTACGAGTCAGAAATAAAGCAAGAGTTGCTGCTTTAGCCGTAGGCACTTATGAATTAATTTTGAACAATTGCTATTATATTCCAACTTTGAGTCAGAACATTGTTTTACTTTCTCATTTAGATGAGGAAGGTTTTACTTCAATTATTGGGAATAAAAAATGTTCTATTTATTTTAATGACATCTTTTATGCGGATGGAGATTTGCATGGTAGTCATTATTATTTGAACCTTGAAGCTCCCAATAAGGAACATATCTATAACGTATCTACCAAAAGGATGAAGTCAAACGATTTGAATCCGGCCTACCTATGGCACTGTCATCTAGGCCACATAAATGAGAAATGCATTTCAAAGCTCCATCAAGATGGACTTCTCAATTCATTTGATTTTGAATCATTTGACACTTGCGAATCTTGCTTATTGGGAAAGATGACAAAGGCACCTTTTACTGGACATAGTGAAAGGGCCACTAACTTATTGGACCTAATACATACAGATGTATGTGATCTGTTAAGTACAACTGCGAGAAGTGGTCACCTGTACTTCATTACTTTTATAGATGACTTTAGTATATATAGATATATCTATCTAATGAGACAAAAATTTGAATCTTTTGAAATGTTCAAAACTTTCCAAAATGAGGTTTAGAATCAACTTGGCAAATCTTTTAAAGCACTTCAATCTGATCGAGGTGGTGAATATTTGAGCCAAGAATTTATTGACCATCTTAGAAATTGTGGAATTGTTTCACAATTAACTCCACCAAGAACACCACAGTGGAATGGTGTTTCTGAATAGAGGAATCGAACCCTGTTAGATATGGTTCGATCTATGATGAGTCAAACAGATCTTCTACCATCCTTTTGGGGCTATGCATTAGAAACAGCTGCGTTCACACTAAACTGTGTTCCATTTAAGGTGGTTGAAAAGACCCCATATGAGATATGGACTAGAAAGAAGCCCAGTTTGTCTTTTCTAATGACTTAGGGATGCAAGGCATATGTTAAGCAATAAGCCTCAGATAAGTTAGCACCTACATCTATAAAATGCCTTTTTGTGGGGTATCCTAAGGAAACTAAGAGATACTACTTCTATAATCCCACTGAGAATAAAATGTTTATTGCTTGGAATGGTATCTTTGTAGAAAAAGAGTTTGTCTCTAAAAGAACCAGTAGGAGTAAGATAAATCTCGAAGAAGTTTGAGACCCACAAAATCGCATTGAGCCAGAGATGGAAGAACGAGAAGACTCACAACAAGTTGATGAGCCTACTCAAGTAACACAAGGCCCAAGAAGGTCTGATAGAGCACGACATCAGCCTCAAAGATATGGATTTCTTTTAACTAATAGTCATGATGTATTGCTCTTGGATCAAGAAGAGTCCACCACCTATCAAGAGGCCATAATGGGATCTGACTTTGAAAAATGGTTGCATGCCATGAAGTCTAAGATGCCATCCATGTATGACAATCAGGTATGGACCTTGATTAACCCACTTGAAGGTATAAAAACCATTGGGTATAAATGGGTTTTTAAGAAGAAAACCAACATGGATGGCCAAGTGCATACCTTTAAAGCACGATTGGTTGTAAAAGGATTCAAGCAAACTCATGGTATAGATTATGATGAAACCTTTTCGCCAGTCGCCATGATTAAGTCAATGAGGATCTTTCTTGCCATTGCAGCGTACTATGATTACAATATTTGGTAGATGGACATCAAAACAGTATTCCTTAATGGAAAGCTACTTGAGGATATGTACATGACACAACCTGAGGGTTTTGTATGTCCAGAAGATTCTGCGAAGGTTTGCAAGCTTCAGAGATTCATTTATGGATTGAAGCAAGCATCTCATAGTTGGAATCAACATTTTGATGAAGTAGTCAAGAAGTTTGGATTTATCCAAAATGTTGATGAACCTTGTGTTTACAAGAAGGTTAGTGGGAGCACAATTGTGTTTCTAGTGCTTTATGTTGATGACATCCTACTCATTGGGAATGACATTCCTACCTTGCAGAATGTCAAGACTTAGTTAGGAAAGTGTTTCTCAATGAAGGACTTAGGAGAACCCACCTATATTCTAGGTATTAGGATCTATAGAAATAGATCCAAGAGGCTAATCAGCCTAAGTCAGTGCACTTATATAGACAAAGTATTGCATAGGTTTAGTATGCAAGGCTCAAATAGGGGTTACATACCCATGTCTCATGGCATCAATCTCAGCAAAGGTCAGTGTCCTTGTTCACAAGATGAGTGAGAACGTATGAGCAAGATTCCATATGCTTCGGCAATTGGATATATTATGTATGCCATGTTATGCACTAGGCCGGATGTCTCATATGCTTTGAGCATGACTAGTAGATATCAGTTAGATCCAGGTGAGAATCACTAGACTGCTATCAAGAATATTCTGAAGTACTTAAGAAGGACTAAGGATGTATTCTTAGTATATGAAGGATTGGAAGACAAGCTGGTTGTAAACGGTTACACATATGCAAGTTTCCAATCTGACAAAGATGATTCTAGATCACAATCAGGATTCCTATTCTATTTGAATGGTGGAGTAGTTAGTTGGAAGAGTTCCAAGCAAAGCACTATAGCTGATTCTACAACAGAAGCTGAGTACCTAGCAGCATCAAATGTAGCTAAGGAAGCTGTTTGGATTAAGAAGTTTATCACTGAGCTTGGAGTGGTGCCTACCATCTCAAATCCAATAGATCTATTTTGTGATAGCAATGGCGCAATAGCACAAGCTAAAGAGCGTATGTCACATTAAAGAACCAAACACATACTCAGGCGATATCATCTCATCAGAGAAATCATTGATAGGGGTGATATAAAGATATGCAAAATACTAACTGATGACAATGTTGCTATTCCTCTTACTAAGCCACTTGCACAGATAAAGCATGAGCGTCATTTTAGATCAATGAGTATTAGATACATCAACGATTGGGCCTAGTGCAAGTAGGAGTTGTTGGAGATTGTGCCCTAGGCCAATCATTGTATTATGAACATTGTGTTTCATTATATAAAAAAGAAGGTATTTTTTTTTACATTATTATATTGTTTGTATATTTTTTTTTATAATAATATCCTTGGATAAATTATTTTATCCTAAATATTCCTAGTCAATCATCTTTGTGGGAAAAATGATGAACTAAGATTAGTATGATTTTGATTAATAATTATGTATAATCGTTCACTAAGCCCTCAAACATGAGATTACCATGGCTTCCTACATGGGGAACACTATACTTTGGCATAGTCAAAAGTCAACTTTAATTGGGAGATCATAAAGGCTATGATTGAGTATAGTGGAACTCGTGTGGAGGAATATGAATGGTCAAGATGGAATTTGTCCCTCTAATTAATGGAGAGATATATCTGGACCCCTCGATGAGTGAGACTGAGAAAATGCATGGCCGTGCTCGAATGGAAGAGTTTGCATTTGTTTTGTCAGTTTATCGGAGATTTAGAAAGTAATGGTTGAGTAAAATGAGGATGATGTTTCCATGCCTCATACTTGACCTATATATCATGAGACAAAAGGGATGTGATCGAGTTATATGATAGGCTGTATCGGATCATCGATCTCATATGATTTGGGTAGTCATAATGTCTTACTAGGGGTCACTTGTGACTTGTGGGTCCAATAATGTTATTAGGCCACTGTCAACATCATATGGGCCTACAGGGTCACACACAAGAATGGGTCAACTCGAGCTAGAATGTCCAGATTCATTGAATAAAAAATGTGTCTAGATTTAATGAATTTAATGTTCAATTTAGGGTGATAGAATTATATATATGTATGATATATATATTTCAAAATATATATATATTGTTCAAATTAATTAGTTTTAAATTTAAACTAATAATCTAAATTTGATTTATATGATAAATCAAATCTAGATTTGATTATGGATATATATTAGATAGTTAGTTTAAATTTAATCTGTTAGATAGTTTAAATTCAAACTAATCTATTTAATTAATATTGGATTTAGTTTAAATTATTGATTTAAATTAAATAAATATCAAATCTTATCTATATATTAATATAGACTAGGATACATAATCAATGAATTTGAATTACCCTAAAGAGAGAGCGACCGTACACTTAGAAAGAAAAACTATATGGACAAACAGCGAAGGCGTACAGACTTGTACTTAATTGTACGGACATCACAACCAGAGGTGCTAGCACGCCATTCAAGTTGGACTCACCGTTCATGTGGATACTGGTAGAGGAAGCTGAATAATCACATTAGTTCCTGGGATCCAACAAAACGAAAAAGAACACCAATGGACGCACTGAAGGTAAATTCTTTTTCTATATCTCAATCTAAACAACATTGATGGATCCATGGGAGGGAATTTCTTATGGTTTTTCCGCTGCGTGTATAATGAAATTCCCAACATCAACCCCCTTTGCTTACTAAAAAGAAAAGGTAAAAACTAAAATGCCCATTTTGATACATTTGACTCTTTTTTGTGCTTTGCATAGTATAGTTATTGCATACTATTTTAGTTATAGTTTTATAAACGTTTAAGTAATTTGGATAGAACTTATGCCCCATTTGGTTAATAGAAATGATCATCTTGAAGAAAGTGGAAGTAGAAAAGGATGTGAAAGTGGAAGTAGAGTTTAAATGCACGTTTGGTATGACCATGAAAGTGTTAAATGCAATATGTAAAGATCAAAATGCCCCTCTTAATTGGGAAACCTTCTATCCCCACCACCTGAAACTTCTATAGCACTACCATTGGAAACAACCAATGTCCCTTATTTTTCAGTCCCACCATTGGAAACAACCAACAATGCCTTTTTTTCATATTATAAATCAATACATGAATAGTCAAATATTCAGTACACAACACAATCCAAAATGAACCCATGAAAATCAAAGACATTGAAAGAAGATTGAAAGAGATCTGAAAGATTCACATCATACCATTGTTAGAGCACCAACAAATATGTTGCACCATCGCAGAAGTAAGGGAATCAAAGACTATATCTAAAGGCTTCACATCATACCATTGCTGACGTCACTCACATTGCCATCAATGACCATCGAGCTCATTATCGTCCTCACCAATGTTGCTCATCGAAGACATGGGGGGAGTTGAAGACTAGATTTACGGTAGCTACATTTAAGACGTAGGCGAAGAATGAAGCATGACCAGATTTGAATGCCTTAGGTCATGTATCAACCTATTCTCAAAAGCCCTGAAAACAACTCCTAAAACATCAAAAATAGAGAAAAACTCTGAACACCACGAAAATAGGGCTAGGCCATGGTGAGCTATAGTGCAGCCGCGGCCTACGAGAGGGAATAGCACTTGACACCATGGTGCCCGTATCAGATCTTCTATCAGTAAATTGCTATTTTTTGGTGAACTTCCGATGCACATAACTTTATAGTCTGACCTTTGATTGACTTGATTCCAACTCCTACAAGTTAATATAGTTCTAATCTATCCATAGACACCGTTTCATCTCAATCCATCTCTGTATGGAGATTTTAGACACCCAACATTGTTTTGGCCACTTTTTTACCAAACCTTAAATATTAAAGACCCTAGTTGCCACCAAAGGCAATTTGACAACTAAGGATCATTCGCATAGGTCCCATTTTGCTCAACCAACTTGTCCAAGGAGGTTTCACCCCTAAAAAAACCATTCCTCCAAGAATTAACTCCCTTGAATCCCAAATTCACATAATGGGCCATATGCTCCAAATCACACAATGTAGGCCCAAAATCACTTTCGGGCTCCCACATGTTAGCAAGGCTGACTTCCCAAGAGGGGGGGTGAATTGGGAAGTTTGAAATTTTTCTGCACAAAGTGAAGTAAGTGAAGATATCACAGTATAATGAAAACAATGCGTAAAACAGAGCAAGGTGAAAAATAAAGATAAGGAGAAGAGAAGTCAGTGATTTATCGTGGTTCGGTCTGTTCACTTGACCTACATCCAGTCCCCAAGACACCTCTTGAGATTTATCCACTATACAGCAAGAATTTCAGTGGGCTTCTTGCTAAAGCCACAGTACATGAGTATGCTCTGTTTCTGAGTTCTCTCAAACTTTCCAAGCACTTTCACTATGTGCTTCCCAATCCCCTTGTGAATACCCCTCACAAGTAAACCTATCTCCCAGATGAAGAATAGATTGATTACAATGAAATAACTCTCTTGTAAAGAGTGGATATGAAAGTTTAAGTACAAGTTTAGAAGTTAAGAGGGTAAAAGCTTTTGAGAAGAAGATTCAGCAGAAATTCGGTATATACAAGTTTGATTCGTTACCCACAACTTCAAATGATGTTGTATTTATAGATTTAGGTCTCAAATATCCGTTAGAGACTAAATCTATCCGTTGGGGAAGTTATTCAACGGTTACTCTGAAAAACTATCCGTTTACCAACCGCATTTAATGTTTCTGACATACTGAAATTCGAATTTTGGTTGGCCAACAGACGAATTTCGAAGGAACCGGAGATTAAAGCTTCCAATGTTACAGCACGAAGTTCGTCTGTTCATGAAGTGAAATTCGAATTTTGAAACTTGCAAAACATTTTCACAATGTGACATACGAATTTTCAAGAAGAAAGTTTTTCGGTTAAGTGTGAACAGTGTTTTCAATTTTCTACAGTGTCTTCGAAATTCGAATTTTGGATCCCCAAAATTCGTCTGTCCATTGAACGTTTAAAGGGACACAGTAGATTACTTTCTTCAAAATTCGAATTTTGAAGTGGTGAAATTCGTCTGTCAGAGAAACTCTTTTAAGACTAATTTCATCATTCGAATGTTGCAAGTTCTTATCATTCGTATGTCAATGTTTCATTTCAATAGACTCAAGAACTTAGCTTCTGAAATTCGAATTTCAATGTTCAAAGTTTGTCTGTCAGAGAGCAGCTTTGAAACTTAGATCACTCTTGATCTTAGGTGAACTTTAACATAGTTTCAGACGAATTTCTTTCATTTTCTCAAGTTTTGTTTTGTTTGAAAGTCGAATTTTGAAGACTCAAAGTTCATCTGTTGCAAAGAAAGAAGCATCTTTCAGACTTATATGAAAATTTGAATGTTGGAACTTCAAAATTCGTCTGTCAGAGAGCATTTATCAAACTCAATTTCATTTTGATTTTAGATGCACTTTATCATAGTTTCAGACGAATTTCTTTGGTTTTTACAAACTTCATTTTACTTGAAATTCGAATTTTGAAAGTGTGAAGTTCGTCTGTTGGCAAAAGGCCTCTTTTCAGACTAGATGAAAATTTGAATTTTGAACAACCAAAATTTGTCTGACTGAGAGCCATCTCTTCAGACTTATTCAGTTTTAGCTCGAAATTCGAATTTCCAAAGGCAAAGTTCGAATTTCCAACTTGACAGTTTAGCTTAAACTTACAACCATCGTCTGTTTGTGGGTGCTTTTCAAATATTTGAAGATTTAACATAAAATTAACATTTGAAAACTTCTTTTCTTCAAATCAAAATCTTTTACCCAGTCATAACAAAAACTAAGGATCCTACAAAAGATCTAACAGCAAGTACTCAGAAAATCTTCACTCAAAACAGCTTTGCTCTCCTTTGATATCTTCAATCCAAGCTCTTGAATGTTGGTTTGGAATCATCAAAACTCTTGTTTCAACACCACATACTGCCATTATGGTGCATAGACAATTATTCCAACAATACTAACTTATACCAGGGTCCAAAACATTGTCACACACATACACCAATTCATGAGTACATCCATACCACAACACCATCAATATCATCACATATCATTCATCATTATCAACATTATACAACCATCATCATCATAGTATCATTGTCCTCATGTTGATTATAGACATACTATCCTACTTGGCATGATTCATGAGAAAGACTATAATACAACTACTGTTGACTTGGATATTCCCAACGTTGGAGAGATTACAACTCCTTTGTCTCCTCTGAACTAGTACAGAGTCTTCACCTAAAATGTTAGTCATAGGGGTGTGAGACAAAGGCTCAATAACAGGAACACGACCACAAGCAACCTATATCTGCAATTCACACATGAACGCGCATGGTGCTATGCAATGTAAAATGACATGGTATGCATAAGCTCCCTCATACACAGCTAAAATCACGGGCTAGTAAGAATATAATACATACTCGATAAGTGATTTCCTTCCAACAGTTGGTGAAGATCGATTTCGGTATATCACCATACTCACCTCACACTAATGCAACTTAGTTAAAAGTTACACTAATGCTTGGATGACGATTCTCCTTCCCTTGGATCACCTAAATTGGTGGTGATTTATGGAAGGTGCCTTCCCAATCCATTACCACCTGGCTTTCCTGGCCATAAGAGAGAATTTAGTGGTAGGGATGTTTCATCATATCATCACATCATATCATATCAATTATTATCATTTCTTATATCATCGTCATATCACACCTCATCATCATATCAACATCCACCTCACAATATTTGCATCAATGGTGATGATGTCAATTGTAACACCTCTCTTAGGGACTCATTTCCCATGTATTTAATCATTCTAAAGTCCATTATATAATATTAGAATTTTGAATCATAGTAAATGCCATAATAAAATTTTTCCAACTTTGGTTACTATTCATTTAATCAAATTTATTTATTCCGATTAAATTTTGGAAAATCATAACTAAATCAATAAAACTTGTATGCATGTAATTCAAGTCTCTAGGGATAGCTTATAACTTTGTCTACATAGGAAAAATATAAGTCAGAGCAATGATAGCACTGATCTATATAGCAAATTCTGCAAAATTTCATAATTTATACAAAAAACTGCAAAATAATCATTTTAATTGGGATTAAATATAAAAATCCGTCAAATATTGTACACACATCCAGTATGAGTGTTCTTTAGACCGTTGGAGAGCTCTTCCTGTCTACTTTTAAACCATATACATCATTCATACTTTATACATCAAAAAGTCCAAACAGTGGCATGTTTACTCTACATAGGTCAAGATAACTATTTATATCTTACTACTTTGCCAAACAAAAGCCATAAAATATTTACATGGCCATACATCATTTTCATACTATACCATACTTTAGCTAAGACCTAAGACATCATAAAAACTTGAAGAAACATACTTAACATCACATTTACAAATTTACACAAAAGGTCAAAGCTCATAGCTAATGCTAGAATTATCAAGTTAATGGCCAAATTCTTTCTCCTTTCCTTTCTCTTCCTTGATGGTCTTGTCATTATTGCTACATATTCATGGTTAATATTTGGGAGGGTGAGATTCAAAAAATCTCAATAGTTAACACCCAACATGCCATCACATCATCACATTAAGCATGAAAACATCAAGATAACACATTTTAAATACATTAACACATTTGTGTCATATGAATTCATAAAATTTTCGGTAGAGTTTCATTTTGAAAAATGGACATCCCGGAGTCTCAATGCCCCTCAATCAACACAGCCAATACACATAAATCATCTCAAAATATCATTGCAATCATATGACAAGGCATAAAGCACATTGAAAACAAACATGATGACATAATGCTAGTATGGGAAATTAACTACCTTATGATGCTTCCTTGCTCTCCAAACTTGGTATGCCACTTCTTGAGCTTTCTTACACTTCCTTGAACCTAATCATATCACCATTTAATCCATTTAGCTATTGATTTTCGGAATTACATGAGACATTACACACTAAAACCCAAATTTTTCACTTAGTTTTCCTTTGATCTTTCTTTGTACAACACACTTGTTCTGAAGGTTTTGGACCATGGGGAATCCATTTTTGAGGTCAAAACCATGGAATTCCAACTCTAAATACTTCTCCTGTTTTGACCGAAATCTGACATAAGTGATTGGAAAAGATTTCCTTCAAATCACTTCAAATCATTCATGGATTCATGCTTCTAGTATCTAGTCTATGTTTTTTCCTAAGTTTAATGGTTCAAAACTCATTCTTATTGCTAAATCACATTTTGGCCGAAACCCTAAGATGGAAAGGAAGCAAACCAATTTGTCCTTTAATTTTCCTTTGGTTTCTCTTCCTTTTCTCCCTCCTTTTCCCCTTCCTTTTCTTGTGTTTTCTTGCTCTGTTTCAGCTTCTAGTTCATGCATGAAATGGTGAGGAAAGAGAAGGGATTAAGTGGTTAAGTGATTTAATTAAGTGGCTTAATCACTTAGTTAACTAAAGTTACTTTTTGTCTCCTTCTTTAAGAAGTTTTCCTCCAAAAGTCATTAAATATTTGGGACTTTTGGGCTACAGAAAATCATGCATGAAAGAGAGGGAAGTGTGTCCAAAAATTGCCTTATTTTCCTGATCAAGATATATTTTAATCCGGGTACTTTTTAATTGTACCTACAAATTCGTCTTTATACTAATTTAGCATTTTTGGGCTACAGGACTATTCTAATTTTATTTTTATATTTCTATAATTATCTTGTCCTAAATGGTATCTATGTATGGCCCATATCTTGACTCAATTTCTTTTTAACCATCGGTAGGGCCCATAATTTACTTTATCAGTTTACTATTACTTTTGGACACTCGGCACTGATTATTTCTTTATTATTGAATATTAACCCTCAGTGCCATATACCATTGGACTTCTCTCATCGAGGGCTTCATTCTGACAGTAATTTTGCATATTTACAAAATTGCCCTTGACTCGGGGTTAAATTAAAATTTCTAAAACTTTCGGGTCATTCGATGTAATTTTCCCCAAGGCTTTTCTATTTCTTTCTCCCCAAAATTTAATTTTTTGGGACGTGGATGTCATTTTTGAAATTCTTTCGGGGCAAAAATATAAATTTCTTTTTTTTCTGTTCAACAGGAAAAAATGATCTCTTTACCCTATTTCACACAAAACAGTGTCTATCTATTTTCATGAATTTCTTATACATTTTATGTTATCATTAAGTATATCCTCTTTTAACACTTAGTATCTAGTGAAATTTTGGGACATTACATGAATGCCATGCTAACATGCCTCTAAATATATGTATATCATTGTCATAGTCATCATCATGGTCATGCTAGCATGCAATGGTATGGGGATGCTACAAAATCACACATACACATCATATATAACATCATACGCCAAATAGCCATGTATATACTACCATATGTAGAAAACTATACACATACACAAGCAACATCGTGGTATGAACAGGAACATGCATATATACATTATATATATCAAGATATAATGCATAAATCACAAATACCCAGTTATCTTGAATTGCCGACACCACACACACAGTTCTCACAAGCTTTCGGATAGTGAACCATGACTCAAACTCCTCCAATTAACCAAACAACCACTACAATGTCATAATATTTTCAATTAACATAATACTTATAATAACCCAAAATCCACAATTTAGCCGTTTAAGCTTAACACATAGTTCCAACAACATAATTGCACACTAATGGGCTCTAATTACTCTTCCATATCATAATCATCCTCATACATTTTAGATTCACACTCTCTTCATAATTTTTGACCTAGGGTTAGGAATAATTCATACATATTCCCTCTAAAACATATACCCAAGCATCAATAACATCAAACCACACTTCATTGATCCCATTATATTCATTTTAATGGGTAGATTCATCCCATTAGTCAGTAGATTTGCTAAATTTTGATATTAAAAAGATAAATCAAATGAAGGAACTAATCTATATTGTAATGCCCCTCATGATATCTTTATTGGCTTGTGTTCAGGACCGGATGAAACAGGGCGGAGTTAGGTTCAAGAAAAGCTAGAAAGGGCTTCACACCACGGTGAGAAGCAGAGCCGCTGCGGCGAGATGCCTTACAGTAGCGTTGTTCAGAAAATTTATGGTGGCGCTGCGGCGAGAGTCAAGATTTTTGTTTAAATTTGGATCATTTCGGACGTTCGAAAAGAAAGAAATCATAGAGAGCGATGAGAGAGGCGACGAGGGTTCGACATTTTCGGCATCCAAGAGTGATTTTTGGACTGAGGGAGCTTGGATTTAAGTTGGTAAGTGTTCTCTACTCTTCCTTCTTCATTTTTCTTCGATGGAAATTTGGGGTTTTCGGTTTTTAGGTTGGATTTCTTGTTTGTGATGAAATCCACCGATTGAAATAGTTAAAAAGAGGTTAATGATGTGTGTTTTGGTGTTCTTGTTGCTTGGATGTGAGTTTTGAAACGTTTATATATGATTTGAGCTTAATCCTAGGTTGATTCTGGTTAAGGCTCTTGGGAATCCGAGTTGTATGGTATTGTTTGGTGTGTAAATGTTCCCCAAGAGCTTATTGATGCATGAAAGGGGTGTTGGAACCTTGGGTTAGGCCTAAAGTGGTTGAATTGTGATGTTTTGGTTATTGGTATATCGTGTTAACGAAAGAATTGTGTTATTATGAAGGTTGTTTGGTTAGCTGAGAGGGGTTCAAGCGTGTTAGTGTTCAAGAAAGCGTGTGGAACTTGTGTGAGCTCGGTATTGACAACCTAAGGTAATCGGATGTTTGTTTATGTGGTATTGTATAGTTGTGTACATATACATGTCTCTTTCATACCACGATATTAATGTGTTGTGTGTATCATTTTCTATATATATTGTGGTATGCGTACGGTTAGATGATGATGATGATTGTGATGATGATACATATGATGTTGACATGGATATGATATGAAATGGTGCATACATGATGATATGACATGATGATGATTATATGATGATACACTAGCATCACCACATGATATTGTGAGACTGTGTTATATGGTGGACGAAGTGGTAATGATATGATGATATATGTATAACGTATAATGATATATGTGTTAGGGAGGATAAGGATGGGATATGTGTATATGTATATGTGTTAGGGAGGATAAGGGTGGATTATATGTGTTAGGGAGGATAAGGGTGGACCATATATGTTAGGGAGGATAAGGATGGATTGTATATGTTGGAGAGGATAAGGATGAGACCCTTGAGAGGGCGGCATGCATACCATTCATTTTACATTGCATTCATGTGTTATATGAGTTATGTTTAAGAATATATATATATGTTTATGTGTGTGGTTGTCCCCGGTTACTGAGACATTGTCTCACCCCACCCTCTCCCATGACTAACCCTTTCAAGTGAAGGTTCTGGCGCTAGTCTTAAGAAGCCCAGAGAGTAGCTGCAGACATGGGAATAGTCTATGTACTATTTGTTTTTGGATAATGTATTATGTGCCAAGTAGGATAAAAGGTTTTGTATTAAGCATATGGTGTTGTAAGAATCGTTGTAAATGTATATTGTGATGTATGGGTAGTTGCATATTTTGTTTGTGTATGGAATGTGTTATTTGTGGTGTTTTTGAGAGTGTTGGATGTTGGAAAGTCAGTATTGTGGTATTTATGAGCCAAGGGTGGTTTTGGGCCTAGTTGTTGCATTTAGGGCCTGTAGCCCATCTTGTCATGTTGAGGTTCAAGGGGGTCAAAACTTAGAGGAGTGGTTCCTTTAAGGTGAAACCTCTTTGGAAAGGACAGTTTAGGGGTTTTGGACCTGTATGAATGATCTCTGAGTGACCAGTTGTCTTTGGTGACAATTGGAAGTAATTAGTGGTGAGTTTTGGTCAATCAGTGGCCAAAACAGTGTTAAGGGTCCAAAATCTCAATATAGAGTTGGTTTGAGGCAAAGAGGGTGTCTATGGGTAGCTTATGACTAGATTGACTTGTAGGAGTTGGAATCAAGTCAATCGGAGGTCGAAGCATAAAGTCATGCACATCGAAAATTTGCCCCAGATTGTAGAAGTTGCTGATATGCAATATCAGAGGGGCCGCCACGGCTTCAGAGTCCAGGCCGCGGCGCCAGTGAGGCATCTCTTTAGACTTGTTCAGTTTCAGTACGAAATTCGAATTTCCATGGCCAAAGTTCGAACTTTCACTATGACAGATTGGTATTAACCTTTCAAACTTCATTTGTTGGTGGGTGTGTTTCAAATATTCCATGATTTAACATAGAATCAAGGTTTTAAAACATCTTTTCACCAAATTAAAGTCTTTTACTCAAATAAAACACTATTAAACATCCTACATTAAACTTTGCACAGATTTATCCAGAATTTCTTCACTTGAAACTTTTTGGGCACCTTTGATATCTTTATTCCAAGCTCTTGAAGGTTGATTTGGAATCATCAAAACTTCTTGATTCAACATTCTCCCCCTTTTTGATGATGACCAAATAACTTACAAACTGGATTAGTACTTGGGTTTGCTTCAACAAGCTCCCCCTCAACATATGCATTATATTTCAAAAGATATCATATATAGTAGGTCATGTGAAGAGATTCAAAGAATAATAAGAACAGATAATTGCAACCAAGGAATTCTTTCATTTAATCAAATGTTGCTTTACAGAGACAAATTTAAACAAGGTTCTTTGAAATACACAGATTAGACACAGAATACAAACACAACAACTGAAACTCAAAATATAATACTACAAGAGGACTCAAGCCTAAGTTCTAATCACTTCTTCTTTGGGTTGGTTTTCTTGCTGTAAGTCTTTCCAGATGGCTCAGCAGCAGACTTGCCAGTTTGCTTACTCTTCTCCCCCTTTTTGGCATCATCAGGAAGGTGAACAAAATTAGCCAAAGGAGGGATCTGAGAAACTGGAATAGCTTTGAGGGGCACAGGATCAAACGGCAGATGAGGCTCAGAAGTCTCAGAGCTTGGATCCTCATCATCAGAGACCTCAAGCAGCTTTTGTATCTCTTGTCTGGAAAGAGCCAATTGAGCTCTTTGTTCTTCTGAGAGACCGTATGCAGAGAGAGATGAAGGAGCAGGGTCATCAAAATGGAACATTTCCTCAAGCCTTCTTCTCTAAGCTTGCAAGAAAGCATTGCGAGCAATAGCTTCAAAATCAACAATAGGCACAATGCTTCTTTCTTCATTGCTGGTAACCTCCAATATTGATGAAGTAGAAATGGCTGCCACTAGTCTTTCAACTTGCTCAGATTCTTGAGTGGAAAGAATTGAATCCTGAGCATCTTCTGGAATGGGCTCATGAGGGCCTGTTTCCTGAGGTCCTTCTACCTCCATGCCATAGTCCAAGGGAGGACCAGGACTTGGTGTCCTCATTATATCAGCAGCCTCAGTACCATCTTCATCATCATGCTCAAAGGAGGCTAGCTTGAATGGACTCGGAGGCTCAGGAGTTAGAGACTGAACAGGCACAGAGAACCCTGGCTGAGGTGGAGCTGATGTGGCCATAATTGCACTCCGAATATCTTCATAGGCATCAGTAACCACTTTCATGTTCTTTGCCAACTGGTGAATCTGATCTTGCAGATGAGTAAACTTGGCATTTTGCTATCCCTGATGCTAAGAATGAGTGTAGACAGGCTGTCATATAACTCGTTGATCTTGGTTGGCCTGGCACGAGAGGAGGGAGTGGATGGAATGTGAGTAGGCTTGGATGGAGATGGCACAGGCAGAGAAGGCTGTGGTATAGGTCTGGCAGGAGCCTCAGAAGTACCTTCTTGCTGTTGGGAGGCACCTTCAACAAAGAAAAGATCTTCAAATTTTCCTGTCCCTTTCCCAATCCATCTTCCTTCATTTCTTTCAATCCCCATCCTTTGAAGTTCCTCCTCCTTGAAGATCTCAGTGGGTTTCCCTTTCCCTTTCTCAAGATGCTGAATTCTAGCATATTGCAGAATTCTGGAAATGATAGCCACGTAGGGGAGTATGGAGTCTTTCCTATGATCCCTTGCCTTAATCATGCGTTGGAGTATAATATGTCCCATGTTAATGAGCTTTCCACGCATGATTGCTGCCATGACATGTGCCTCTGCCCTTGTGATCAGATTGAAGCTACCTCCTTTGTTGAATATGATCCTAGACACTATGTAGTATAGGATCCTCACTTGAGCACTGAGGTTTGTGGGCTTCAGCAAGTTTATGGTTGGCCTATTCTCCCTTCTTCTGAACAAAGTGTTCAGGATTGTGCTCTCCTTGTAGTTCAGAAAGGGGCCACCTTCTTCATCAGCAGTATCTGCCTCATCCATGTATCTAGAGGCAGTGATGTCAATCTTGAGGCTATCTTGCCCTGGGATTTCCAGCACTTCATTGAGAGTCTCATCTGTGAGCCAGATGGTCCTTGATCTCAGATTGACCTCCCACTTCTTCTTCTTGCTGTTGTACTTTAGGGAGGCATACCATGTCTTTATCACTTCATCATCATACTTCTCCAATATCTCTAACAGATTCTTATATCTTAGCATCCATATTTCAACATCAAAACTGTTAGAGACCAAGAATTCTTCCAAGTTCACACAATGAGGTTTGATTACCTTTTTATTAGCAAACTTGGTCGTGTATTCTTCCTAAATCTGTGGAGTGCTCCATAATGGCAGTGTAGTAAGTTGATATTGTCTAGATTCAGTACTGGAGGAGGAAGTGGAAGCAACAGTCTCAGCAGCAGCAGGAACAAGGATCGAAGGTTCTGCTTTCTTCGAGGAAGAGGGTCCAACTTTCTTTGATTCACCCTTTGGTGTAGTTTTCTGACATTTGGAGGGAGTTGCCTTGCTTGATTCGGCCTTTCTTTTCGGTTTTTCACTCTCCTTAGTAGCATATTGTGATTTGACTGCCCTCTTTGGTCGTGCTTTTCCTTTTCCAGCTTCAGGATTCTTTACTCTTTCCATTTCCGTGGATGAATGTTTCAGAATGAAGCAAGGATTGGGTTTATAGGGTGCGAAAATCAGTTTAAACGGTGGGAGATGAAGATTTTTCGGTTAGAATTTAAGAGTATTGATGAGAGGATTTGAACAGACTCAGAGTGGGAAAGAGTAGGGTTGCGTCTGTTTAGTTGAAAACCGTCAGTTTTAACATAAGTAACCGCCTGACAGACGAATTTTGAGGGGTCAAAATTCAAACTTCGAGTACTTAAAAGTTAACCCGTTCAGCAAAGCTTATTGACAGACAAATTTTCTTCTAAAAGTTCATCTGACAGATGCTTGATTCAAGCAACACAAGATGAGCAGACGAACTTTGTTCTAACAAAGTTCGAATTTTGAAGCATAAGCATCAAACAGCAATCAAATCACCAAACAACAGACGAATTATGCATATGAAACTTTATCTTTCAAAGATTCAACATTGAGGAACATGCTTCAACAGACAAATTTTAAATCAGAAATTCGAATTTCTTTACTTTGAGAAAGTTTTCCAACATTCATATGTTAAGAGATAAACATCAGTATAATCATCATGTTAGACAAACATAACTTTGAAATTTCTGTTCTTGAAAATTCGAACTTTCAAGGTCCAACAGATGAATTTCGAGGCATCACCGAGAACTGTTCCAACTTATAACAAGCTGAAGTTCGTCTGTTGGGCATCCGAATTCGAATGTTGACCACCCTGACTTCCTCAGAAACTTAGTTTTTCATGGAAATTCGTCTAACACACAATTAATATACGAATTTCAACTTTAAAAACTTACAGAATGGATCCAGAAACTCAGAATTTCTGCCCTTTTCTTTATTTTTTGATTGTTCCATTCTCATGTGCTCCATTTTTCAGATTTATTCCCATTGAATCTGATGAGGAGCTCCTGCAACTTAAATTAAATACACTTTGATGCTAAAGTTAGAATTAATTTAATGTTGGCAAATCTAAAAACAGAATTGCACACGGATTTACTTACAATTCATTGGGATTTACCATACCCAATTCTCTTTTGATTTTGCAATGTCTATCTTCTGATAGAGATTTTGTCAAGATATCTGCAACTTGATTCTTAGTTGGGATGTACTCTAGTCTGATTTCTCCTTTCAAAATATGATCCCTTGTGAAGTGGTGCCTAACTTCAATATGTTTTGTCCTTGAATACATGACAGGATTCTTTGTGATATTAATGGCACTTTGGTTGTCACACATGATTGGTATTTCCTTCATTTCAACCTTAAGATCTTCAAGCTGCTGTTTCATCTAGATGATTTGGACGCAACAGCTTCTAGCTGCAACATACTCAGCCTCTGCTGTGGATAAGGCCACACTGTTTTGCTTCTTGCTAAACCATGAAACCAGGGATCCTCTAAGAAACTGACATGTTCCACTTGTGCTTTTTCTGTCAGTTTTGGATCCTGCAAAGTCAGCATCAGTGTATCCTTTGAGATCTTCTCCATTGCCCTTTGGATACCAAAGGCCCATCTGTGAAGTTCCAATAAGATATCTGATGGTATGTTTCACAGCAGTTGCATGGGTTTCCTTAGAACATGCTTGGAATCTTGTACACATACAGACAGTAAACATGATGTCAGGTTTGCTGGCAGTTAAGTATAGTAGGGATCCAATCATTCTTTTGTACTGGGTTATGTCAAATAATTTCCCTTTTTCATCCATATCTAGCTTGGTTGTGGTAGCCATAGGTGTCCCCATTGGCTTGGCATTTTCCATTCCAAACTTCTTTAGCAATTCCTTCAGATACTTGGATTGACTAAGAAAAATACCATCATCGCATTGCCTGATTTGTAATCCAAGGAAGAAGTTGAGTTCACCCATCATGGACATTTCGAATTCCCCCTGCATTAACTTAGAAAAATTCTTGCAAAGAGATTCATTAGTAGCACCAAATATAATATCATCAACATAGATTTGAACAATAAGTAAATCTTTATTCTCTTTCTTAGTGAATAAAGTTGTATCTACTTTTCCTCTGTTGAACTCCTTTTCAGTTAGAAAATTACTCAATCTTTCATATCATGCTCTAGGGGCTTGCTTCAAACCGTAAAGGGCTTTCTTCAGTTTATACACATGGTTTGGTTTTGGTAGAATCCTCAAAACCTGGAGGTTGATCTACATAAACCTCTTCCATGATATATCCATTTAGAAAAGCACTCTTCACATCCATTTGATATAACAAAATATTTTGCATGCATGCATATGCTAATAGAATTCTAATTGCTTCTAATCTAGCTACTGGAGCAAAGGTTTCCTCAAAATCAATGTCTTCTTCTTGATTATATCCTTTAGTAACCAGTCTAGCTTTATTTCTGATGATTGATCCTAATTCATCAAGTTTATTTCTAAAAACCCATTTGGTACCAATGACAGGATGATTTTTGGGTCTTAACACTAAATCCCAGACTTGATTTCTTTCAAACTGATTTAATTCATCCTGCATAGCCAAAATCTAGTACTCATCAGTTAAGGCTTCCTCAGTACATTTAGGTTCATTTTGTGAGATGAAAGCATAATTAATCATTTGATCCCTTAACTATTTTCTGGTTCTGACTCTCTCTTGAACATTCCCTATCACTTGATCAACAGGATGATTCCTTTGATATCTCCAAGCTCCAGGGAGTTCTTGAGACATTTCTTCATTATTTTCTTCTTCAAAATCTCTCTCCTGAATATATTCCTCTATATTAATAGATTCAGATAATTTTGGAGATTCAATTATACCTTCATCACAGATATCTAACCTTTTAAAGTTTGAAACAAGATCATCCTCATCAGTAACATGTTTAGAAGCAGTTTCATTTTTGATAAATACCACATGCACAGATTCTTCTACTAATTTAGACTGTTTATTGAAAACTCTATATGCCTTACTTCTACTAGAATAGGCAAAAAATATACCTTCATCAGACTTGGCATCAAACATACCCAGATTCTCCTTTCCATTGTTGTGAATGAAGCATTTGCAGCCGAATATATGAAGATGTGACAGATTTGGCTTTCTTCCCTTGTACAACTCATAAGGAGTCTTCCAAAGGATTGGTCTGATGTAGGCTCTGTTTATGATGTAGCTTGTTGTATTCACTGCATCAGCTCAAAATACTTGAGAAACTTGTTTTTCATTCAGCATAGCTCTAACCATCTCTCCAATTATTCTGTTCTTCCTTTCTACTACTCTATTCTATTGTGGAGTTCTTGGGGCTGAGAAGTTGTGGTGAATTCCATGCTCATTGTAATACTTCAGAAAGTATGAGTTCTCAAATTCTCCTCCATGATCTGACCTGATAGACACAATGGAAATACCTTTCTCATTTTGCACTTTCCTGGCTAAGGTTACAAATGCATCAAATGTATCGCTTTTAGAGGAAAGAAACAATGTCCATGTAAATCTTGAGTAATCATCCATAATTACAAGAACATACAGATTTCCACCAATGCTTTTTACCCTAGATGGACCAATTAAATCCATATGCAGTAGTTCTAGTGGTCTAGTTGTGGTGACTATGTTTTTGGGTTTAAAGGAAGATTTAGTTTGTTTTCCTCTTAGGCATGCATCACATTCTTTGTCTTTTTCAAAAGCAATTTTTGGCAAGCCAGTGACTAACTCATTTTTAACTAGTTTTGAAAGTTGATTCATGTTAACATGAGCTAATCTTCTATGCCATAGCCAACTATCATTATCCTGACTAATCAAGCAAATAGGATCTAAGGAAGAAAGTTCATCAAAATCAATAGTATAGCAGTCACCATCTCTTTAAGCTTTGAGGATTACTTTGTGATCACTTTTTCTGATGACTAGGCAGAATTTTGAGTCAAAAAGTACCCAGTTTCCTTTGTCAGATGTTTGGCTCACACTAAGCAGATTGTGGTTGAGGCCTATCACAAACAGCACCTCTTCATTGGATGTTTCAGGATTCTTACCCACAATGCCAATCATAACTATTCTGCCATATTGATCACCTCCAAAGGTCACTTTTCCTCCTTTCTTGTCTCTAAGGGTGATGAACTTCCCCTTATCACCGGTCATGTAACTTGAGCAGGCACTGTCCATGTACCATTTATTGTTCTTTCTAGCTTTGAGACTGACCTGCAAAACAAAGATCATGTTTTCTTTTTAAGTACCCAAATTTGCTTGGGTCCTCTTCTGTCAGTGGTCTTTTCCCTAGATACAGATGTACCTTTGGGAACCCATTTAACCTTCCTGTCAAGTCCATTTTTCTTTAAAGCACATGAGCTAGAAATATGCCCTTTTTGTTATAGAAGTGACAGGTGGTAAAGGGACTACTGGATTGAGAAGCAGGAAGAAAACAATGCAGATAATATTTTTGTTTAGCATGCCTTGGTTGATTATATGATTCAATCTGATGTGATATATGATCTTTCTTTCTATTTCCATCAGCATGCACAAAATGTCTCATGTACACATTCTGATTTTTCTTCCTAATCTTTTCTTTTACAGCACAAGGATCATAGCCAAGTCCAGCTTTTCCTTGTGATATTCTTTGACTTCCTATTAAAGCAAACAATATATCTTTACCTCTAGTAAGCCTAGACATGATTTTCACTAGATATTCATTGGTTTGCTTTAGTTCAATGCATGATTTACAGCAAACAGATTCAGTAATAGGTAGAGGAGCAATTTTAGAAATGTTACATTGAGATTCTAGTTTGTTAATCTTTTTCTTAGCTTGCTTCAATTCTTTAGCAATCTTAACAAACTCATCATACGGCTCATGAAATGCATCCAGTAATTCAGAATAGGAAGGTTCAGATTCATATACCTCATCTTCTTGATTAATGCTGCATGAGATTTCAGCTTCTTCAGAGGCAAGTGCCATGAGACAGATGTTGGCAACTTCATCTTCACCATTTTCTTCTTTATCTGAGCTGTCACCCCATATTGATGAGATGTAAGCTCTTTTCTTCTTGCCTTTATCTGCAGCTTTCTTTTCTTTTTCTTGTTTCTTGAGAAATTATGGATAATCCCATTTGATATGTCCCTATTTTTTGCATTCATAGCAAGTGATAGGTTCTTTTGTTTCCCTCTTGCTATCTCCAGCTGCTTCTTTCTTGAAGATTTTCTTGTTTCTCTTTTTGCTGTAGAATCTTCCAAATTTTCTGACCATCATAGCCAGAGTTTCTTCATCAAGTTCCTCTCCATCATCAGATTCTTCTTCCTTTTCATCAGCAACTTTGAGAGCAAGGCCTTTCTTCTTTCTGTCTTGTCCAGCTTCCTTGGGAGCTTTCATTTTTCCTTCATACTCCTCGAGGCTGCCAAAGAGAGCTGTGATAGAGGCCATTGATTCTCCTCTGGCTTCCTCTATTTCTATTACTTTAGGTTGCCATTCCAGAGGGAGAGCTCTGAGGATCTTTCTGACTTTCTTTGTTTAAGTGTACTCCTTTCCCAGGCTCTTTAGTTGATTCACAATGACGATGAATCTTTTCTGTAGCTCTTTTACATTCTCTCCTTCAGCCATTCTGAAGCTTTCATATTCTCCTATGCATGTATTTAGTTTGTTTTCCTAGACTCCAGTTGTTCCTTCATGAGCAATTTGTAGGGTGTCCCACATTTCCTTAGTAGTGGAGCATTGGGAGACTCTGTAGAATTCAACTTGATTCAAAGCACTGACCAGACAGTGTTTTGCCTTGAAATTCAGTAAGACTCTTCTTCTATCTTCCTCATTCCATTCAGCTTCTGGCTTCTCTTTGTATTTTCCATCAACTTCCAAAGCCATTGGGACAATTTCCCTTCTGAATGACTGACCAGATGCCCAGATTAATTGACTGGAGATAGATTTGCATCCTCATCTTCCAGTACCCATAGTGTTCTCCACTGAAGCCAGGTGGTCTATTTGTGTTGTTACCTTCTGGTAATATACTTTCTCCAAAGCCAGCCATTTTAATTCCTGGACTGTGAGATCCTTTGATTGGGAATCTGGGCTCTGATACCACTTGTTAGATTAGCTGGCTTCCCAAGGGGGTGAATTGGAAAGATTAAAACTTTTCTGAAAAATATCAAGAAGGTGAAGAAAGCAATATATAATGGTAAAACAGAGTATAAACAAATAACTGTAAAGGTGGCAGTAAAGAGAAGAAAACTCAGTAATTTATCCTGGTTCGGTCTTTCCACTTGACCTACGTCCAGTCCCCAAGTCACCACTTGAGATTTTCAACTATTCTGCAAGAATTCTATGGGCTTCTTGCAAATGCCTCAGTACAAAGATGTTGCTCTGTTTCTAGAGCTCACTCTATCTCTCTGTGCACTCTTACAAAGTGCTCCCTAATCCCTTGTGATGTCCCCTCACAAGAAAATCTATCTTCCAGATGAAGATAAGATTGATTACAAAGATTAAACTCTCTTAAATAGAGTGAATATGAAAGTTGAAGTACAGAATATTGAATTGAGAGAGTAAGATACTATGAGTAGATGATTTGGCAGAGTTTCAGTATATACAAAGTTAAAATCGTTACCCACAACTTCAAATGATGTTATATTTATAGATTTGGGTCTCAAATATCCGTTAGAGACAAAATCTATCCGTTGGAGAAGTTATGGTTACTCTGAAAAACTATCCGTTAACCGACCGCATTTAATGCTTTTAACATTCTAAAATTTGAATTTTGGTTGGTCAACAGATGAATTTTGCAGAAACTGAAGGTTAACAGCTTCAACGTTGAAAGCCCGAAGTTCGTCTGTCATGAGGTGAAATTCAAATTTTGATATTTGGAAAATATTTTTGTGTTGTAACATGCGAATTTTCAAGTGAAAAGTTTTTTTGTTAAGTGTGAACAGTATTTTCAATTTGCTACAGTGTCGTCAAAATTCAAATTTTCGAACCTCAAAATTCATCTGTCCGTAGCTAGTCTGTAAGGCATTGTAGTTCATGTGATTCAAAGTTTGAATTTTCAAATGTCAAAGTTCGTCTGTCAGAGGACCTCTTTTCAGAATAACTTCAAAATTCGAATTTATAAATACTGTCATTCGTATGTCAACATATCACTTAGACAGACTCACAAGCTTAGTTTCTGAAATTCGAATTTTCATGTTCAAAGTTCGTCTGTAGTGAACAATTTTGAAATCCAATCTAAACTTAGTTTCAGATGAACTTTGACATAATTTCAAATGAATTTCTTTAGTTTTCATAAATTTCATTTTGTCTAAAATTTGAATTTTCAAAACCCAAAGTTCGTCTATTGCTTAAAGCCCCTTTCAGACACTTATCAAAATTCGAATTTTCCCAAGTCAAAATTCGTCTGTCAGAGAGGCATCTCTTTAGACTTGTTCAGTTTCAGTACGAAATTCGAATTTCCAAGGCCAAAGTTCGAACTTTCACTATGATAGATTGGTATTAACCTTTCAAACTTCGTCTGTTGGTGGGTGTTTTTCAAATATTCCATGATTTAACATAGAATCAAGGTTTTAAAACATCTTTTCACCAAATCAAAGTCTTTTACTCAAATAAAACACTGTTAAATGTCCTACATTAAACTTTGCACAGATTTATCCAGAATTTCTTCACTTGAAACCTTTTGGGCACCTTTGATATTTTTATTCCAAGCTCTTGAAGGTTGATTTGGAATCATCAAAACTTCTTGATTCAACAAATTGCAACTCTATAGTTGGAGCTACCAGATCCTCTTTTGCAAGTAGATGCAAGCAAGGACATGGAATTAGGATTAAGATTTTCAGAAATATTATTTTGAAATTTAAAAGTTGGATGTTTGATGACTAGATGATGATGTGGTAAAAGAGTCCGTATGTCAAATGGTGATTTAAAAATAGCATATAAAGTATATAAGGCATAATATATAAGTTTTGTCCATAAAAGAATTATGTTTCCTTCTTTTATAATAAATTAATATATTTCTATTTCTATATGATGCATATGAGGGATAATAACTTGCAAGTTTGTAAAAAATTAGACTCTTCTCTATAATATTTAATTTTTATGGGAATATGTGAAAAATATTGAAGAAATAAAAATAGTTATGCAAAACCCAATGAAATTTGTAACAAAATTGAATAAATGATTAAAATAGTTTTAGGGAGCCTGAAAGGAGTGGCACTTTTTTTTTTTGCATGTGCACTCGATTTCCTAGATCTACCACATTTTAACTGGAGAATTTATTAGGGTCTAGACTAATTCAGATAAAATTGAGTATGACCCTTTTTGGATGGCAAGCTCTACCTCTAAGTATTTAAGATGATTGCATTTTTAGGATTCGAACTTAAGACCTTTAATTAAACTAGTATGCTAATTTGGATGAAACAGGGTATGACCCTTTTTGGACAGCAAGCTACCTCTAATTATTTAATACGATTGCATTTCCAAGATTCGAACTTAGGACCTTTAATTAAACTGGTATAACCCCCTTGCCACCAAGTATTTTGGGCGGCACTATTCTTATTTTATGAATAGTAGGCTTTTTGTAGATTTTATATTTTATATAGATATTATATGTTTTAATGTTATTATAATTATTGCTCTTTAAGTTTTAAGAGATTGTAGTTATTATGACAAAAGACAAAATATTTATTGTTCATCTTTAAAATTAAATTTTTTATTTCATTTCTTATGTTATGTACTAAAAAAAATTCTGTCTTTATAAATGTATCTAATATTTCAGATTTTGAAATGGTTTGGTAAACATTTGTGTAGGTATAAGATAAACACATTTTTTAGTGCAGTAAATTTCAGATCTTCTTTAAGTCCGTCCAAGTCTACGATTCAAATCCTTCGATTTAAGGAAACAATAGATTAGTTTGGATTCTTTTCATTCACAAAAGCAAAAATGGAAAGAACGTATCTGGATATAGATAAAGGGAAAAAAGTAATTATGAGATAATTTTGAAATGGTCTGATATACATATTTTTTTAAGCATAAGGTAAACACATTTTTCAGTGCAGCAAATATCTTCTTTAAGTTCGTTCAAGTCTATGGTTCAAATGCTTTGCTCCAAGGAAACAATAGACTAAATTGGATTCCTTACATTCACAAAAGTAAATTTAAAGAATGTATTTGGATAAAGATAATAAGAAAAAAGTAATTATGAGATATAGATTTTTTTGCTAATGTACACCCAGTGTCCTGTATCTACTCCACTTCAACTGGAGCCCAGACTAGCTAATTTAGATCAACCTAGGTAGGATCCTTTTGGATGTCAAATTCTACTACCAAGTATTTAATTTGGTGGCATTCATAGGTCCTGAACTCAAGACATCTAGTTAAACTGATACAATCGTCTTACCAATTAAATCAAGTGCACAAACCTTACACATAATTATATGGCATTGGGAGAAGCAAGTGCTCATGCAAAAGTCAATTCTGGGTGTTGCAATTCTTGAAAAAATAAAAAAAAATGATCAAAAGTAGTGTGCGCCTCCAGAAAGTCAGACCATTAATCTTGGAGGAAGATATACATTTGACTTTTCAAATCATTTATAATTTGTTAATTTATTATCTTTATAAATATAGACCGATCAAATCCACTACAAATAATTCAGATCTTCTGTACACCCAACTTACCAGCCCGTCCTATATTTGAGATATATTTGATTATTTAGATTCATTGACAAGATCTGGCTAATCAAGATTGGCTAAAATAATTATCGTTCGGGTTTTGGTTCTCTTGTATTAAGACCAAATTTTCTAACTCAACAAGATAAGCACCATATTCATCAATATCACTATGTTCACAATGACTTCTAATTATGGTTTCATTAATTCATTGTCCATTATAATGATCCCATTATTACTAGCCTCAATCTACTATCTTGCATTTCAGAGATGCCAATCTCTTGGTTTATGGCATTGGGGACTCTAGCTTTCTGGATTTTCCTTAGTTCAAGGATATTAATGGAAACGCACATTGAAAGGGATCATTTGGCAAAGCTTCAAAAAGCCTCATCATGTGTAGCTGTTTGACAAATCCATGCTGCTCCTTGTGATCAAACTATAGCTACCTATTGTTCAAAGATTTACAAGAGTCCACATCCATATGGCTCGTCTTGCTTGTGATGTTCTATTTCATAGCCTATCTTTTGTCTCTTTCAATAATGCTTCTTTCTGGTCCTAAGTTCAATCGCATGCAGACTACAATACTTTTCACTTCATCTATGGTTGTGAATGTTAGTTCTCTTGGCTTCCCAAGAGGGGAGGTGAATTGGAAAGTTTGAAATTTTTTTGCAAAATGAAGAGAAAGCAGTGAAAGCAAAAGTTGTAGAAAAAACAGAGTGCAAAATATAATAAGGCAATGAGCAAGGTATAAGAATAAGGACACAAAGATTTATCCTGGTTCAGTCTCTTCCTCTTGACCTACATCTAGTCCTCAAGCTACCACTTGAGATTTTCAACTACCTTACAAGAATTTGGTGGGTTCTTTGCAATGCCACAGTACAACTTTATGCTCTATTCCAAGAGCTTACAGTTTTACTCTTTGCACTCTAGCCAAGTGCTTCCTAACTCCCTTGTGAAGTCCCTTAATAAGAAAATCTTTCTTCCAGATAAAGATAAGATTGTTTACAACAAAAGAAACTCTCTAATACAGAATATGTTTCACAGTTGAAGAGTAATAAATGAGGTGTGTGAGAGTAGAAGGCTTTGACTGAAGAATTTGACTGTGTTTCAGTATATACAATGTAAAATTGTTACCCATACGTTCAAATAAAGTTCTATTTATAGATTTATGTCTTAACTATATGTTAGAGACAAGATCTAGCCATTAAAGACGTGACCCAATGGTGACTCTGCAAAACTATCCGTTCACCAACCGCATTTAATGCATTTGACATCCAAAGTTCAAATTTTAGGGTGTCAATAGACGAATTTCACAGAGACCATAAGTTAAAGACTTTAACGTTGAACTTCAAAGTTCATTTGTTCAAAGGTGAAATTTGAATTTTCATATTGACACACATTTTCCATGTGTGAACAGTTATTCCATATTACTAAAATGCACTCGAAATTTGAATTTTTGGGTCCAAAGTTCGTTTGTCAGTGAGCAACTTAATATGACACAAAAGTTCTTCTTTTCGAAATTTGAAATTTTGAGCCTTCAAAGTTTATATGTCAGAGAGACCTTTTATCAGACTTGAATGCTTTCATTCCAAAGTTTAAATTTTCAATGACCAAAGTTCGTCTGTCAGAGGGGCACCTGAATAGACTTACGTATTTTCACTCTAAAGTTCAAATTTTCAAAACTAAAGTTTGTCTGTCAGAGGGACTGACTTAGAACTCTTTTTACACTCTCTTTTCAGATGAACTTTGCCTTATCTTCAGACGAATTTTTCATTTTTCACAAATTATGCTTCACTCAAAATTCGAATTTTAACAGTCTGAAATTCGTTTGTCGGAGGCAATATCTTTGTAAGTTTGAATTTTAGCTACCAAATTTCGAATTTTCAAGGTAACATATATAGTTTACAGTTCAAAATTCATTTGTTAGTGAGTATTTTTCAAATATATCGTAAGTTAACATAGGATTGTTGAAAAACACATTTTAAAAATATTTGGGTGAAAGATCAAAGCCTTTTACTCATGTAAATACTGTGAGAAATCCCATAAACTAATCTTGTACTTATTTCTTCTTGGATTTCTTTACTTGAGATCTCTTGTACACCTTTGATATCTTCCTTCCAAGCTCCGGTTCTTTGGAATCATCAAAACACTTGACTCAACATTCTCCCCCTTTTTGATGATGACAAAATAACTTCCAAACTAGATTAGTACTTGGGTTTGCTTCTAAGAGCTCCCCCTAAACATATGCATTAAAATTCAAAGATAAGTTCAGTGTATACAATAGATTAGAAGGAAAATAGGGAATCTCATTAATTCATCAAAGATTTAGTACAAAGATATGACATTACAAACACAGAATTTCAAAGCACGATAGTTATTACATTACAAGAGATATTGAATACATAAGTAAGCAGTATAAGAAAAACCAAGCAACCCTAATATCTAATCAATTCTTCTTGGACTTGGATTTCTTGCTATAAGTCTTGCCAGATTGTCCTGCAGTAGTTTTTCTAGTTTGCTCAGATATCTTCTCCCCCTTTTTGGCATCATCAAGGACTTGAGCATGTATAGCAGGAGGAGGTATCTGTGTCACTGGAATGGCACAAAGAGGAATAAGGACAAAAGGTAGATCAGGGTTAATCTGAGGAAGAGGTGCAGAGGCTTCAGGGCTCCCTTCTTCATCATTAGACACATCAACAATCTCTTGCATTTCCTTCCTTGAAAGAGTCAATTGAGCCATTCTCTCCTCCGTGAGACCATATGCTGAAAGAGGCGAAGGTTCAGGAATAGGAGGAGGAAACATCGCTTAATGCCTTAGTTTTTGGGATTGCACTATGGCATCATGTGCAATAGCTTCAGTATCCCTGTATGGCATAAGGCTTCTCTCATTATTTAGAGCAGCTTGAATAATGGGAGCAGAGGTGATAGCTATAATAAGCCTTTCCATTTGCTCAGATTCTTGAGTTGATATAATTGACTCCTGAGCATCTTCAGTAATATGCTCACATGTGCTTGCTTCTTGAGGAGTCTCTTCCTCCATGCCATAGTCCAAGGGTGGACCAGGGCTTGCCTCATTGCTGGAGGCCTATGGGGTGGCCAAAGTTCCAGCAATCTCAGCAGTAACATGTTCAACAGGAGCAGGTTTAGTAGATACTAACTTAAATGAACTTGGAGGCTTAGGAGCAAGAGATTAGGTAGGCTCAGAGGGTCCTGGCTGAGGTGGAGCTGATGTGGAGGGAATGACACTTCTGTTGTCCTCATATGCATCAGAAACCACTTTCATGTTCTTGGCTAACTGAAAAAATCTGATCTTGCAGATAAGTAAACTCGGCATTTTGCTCATCTCTGATGCTCAGCATGAGTACAGACAGGCAGTCACACAACTCAGTGATCTTGGTTAGCTTTGCCTAGGTGGAAGGAGTGGATGGCACATGTGTCTGAGTGGGCTGAGATGGATGAGAAACAGGTTGAGAAGGCTGAGGTGAGGGTTGTGTGGGTGGAGCAGCCTTAGAAGTTCTTACTTGCTATTGTGAGCCATCTTCTTCAAAGAACAAGTCTTCTGACTTCCTAGCTCCTTTTCTAATCCATCCACCATTTTTCCTCTTAATTATCATCCTCTGCAATTCTTCCTCTTTAAAAGCTTTAGTAGGCTTGCCTTTTTCTTTTTCCAAGTGTTGAATCTGGCATACTGAAGTATTTTGGAGATGATTAAGGCATAGGGTAGAGTGGAGTCTCTCCTCTGATCTCTTGCTTTGATCTTGCATTGAAGGATGATATGACCCATATTTATCAACTTACCATGCATGAGTACAGTCATCACATGTGCTTTAGCCCTTGTGATCAGATTGAATCTTCCTCCTTTTGTTGAATATAATCCTAGACACAATGTAGTGTAAGATCCTGACTTGAGCACTCAGATTAGAAGGCTTTAGCAAACTCAGAGGAGGCCTATTCTCATGCCTTCTGAACAAGGTATTTAGCACTGTACTTTCTTTATAATTCAAGAAAGCCCCACTTTTCTCATCTGCAGTTTCATCCTCATCCATGTACTTTGAGGTGGTGATGTCAATCTTCAGGCCATCTTGCCCAGGGATTTCCAGTACTTTATTGAAGGTCTCATCAGTCAGCCAGATAGTTCTAGACCATAGATTTACCTCCCATTTTTTCTTTGTTCTGTTGTACCTCAGGGTAGCATACCAAGTTTTAACAACCTCATTATCATATCTCTTCTCAATTTTCAACAAGTTTCTATATCTTATCTTCCATTCTATATCTCATCTTCCATAGCCCAGCATCAAAATTGTTGGAAATAAGAAATTCTTCAATATTTGTATAGTGATGCTTAATTACCTTCTTGCTGACAAACTTGGTGGTATATTCTCCAAGAATATGAGCATTGCTCCATAAGGGCTTTGTGGTTAACTGGTATTCCCTTGACTCAGTGCTGGAAGAAGAGGAGGAAGTAGAGGCAATAGAGGTAGTAGGTATAAGTTTCTTTGAGGGAGTAGGTACAGGCTTCTTCAAATCTGCTTTGGGAGTAGTCTTATGATTTTTTGGATGGAGTTCCCTTGCTAGATTTGCCTTTCCTCTTATGAGTCTCACCTTCCTTGGAGGAGTATCAAGACTTAACTTCTCTCTTTAGCCTGGACTCACCTTTCCCAACTTCTAGATTCTTAACCCTTGCCATTTTCGTGAATGAATGTTATAGAAAGATGCAAGGAATGGGTTTATAAGGTGTGAAAAGAAGTTTAAATGATGGGAAATGAAGATTCATGAATGGAATTGATGGGAAATAAAGAAAAGATGTGAACAGACTTAAGAGAGAGATGAATAAAGTTGCGTCTGTTTAGAGCAAGTCCCTTGGTTTTAACTTCTGTAACCGTTTAATAGACGGATTTTGAGGGGTCAAAAATCAAATTTTGAGTAGTTACAAGTTAACCCACGAGGAGAGGCTTATTGACAGATGAATTTTCATCTTAAAGTTCATCTGATAAAAGCTAAGTTCAAGGAACAAGAAGCAACAGATGAACTTTGATTCATTAACGTTCAAATTTGACAGTTTCAAACATTAATCAAACATGAATAAGACAAGCAACAGATGAATTTTACTTATGAAAGTTTGTCTTATAGAGACTTACATGAAATCATATTTCAACATACAAATTTAAAGATTCAAAAATATGAATTTTAAAGTTTTGTAAAGAGTTTCTAAAATACGTATTTTGAGATATGAAAATTCGCACATAGAGCATTTTGAGCAAAGTCATCATTTACATTGTGTTTCTGAAATTCAAATTTCCATCATCCAATGGACGAACTTCGAGGGTTGTGAAAGTACTGTAACAATGTGTAAGCTATTGAAATTCATCTGATGAGCATCTAAGTTTGAATATTGAACATGCTAATTCATTCAAAAACACAATTCAATATGGAAATTCATCTAATAGCCCTTTAAAATGCAATTTCAAATTTCTGAACTTACAGATATGGCTTGAAAGTTTGAATTTTCAAGTTTACTCAGCATCTTTTAACTATGTAGGTTTGATTTACACCAGTAAACTGATTGGTGTCATTTAAATTCATGTGGAGTATGTGTAATTACATATTAAACACACTTCGATGCTAAAGTTAGTATTAATTTAATGTCAGAAACTTTAAATAGATTCAGATAGAGGTTTGCTTACAATTCATTAGGATATAGCATTCCTAATTCTCTTCTGATTTTGCAATGTCTATTTTCTGCAAGTGGCTTAGTCAGAATGTCCGCAATTTGATCTTTAGTAGGGATGTATTCTGATTTGATGTTTCCTTTCAATACATGATCCCTAATGAAGTGATGCCTTACTTCAATAAGTTTTGTCCTCGAATGCATGATAGGATTCTTTGTAATGTTGATAGCACTTTGGTTATCACATTTTATTAGTATCTCATTCATCTTAATCCCAAGATCTTCAAGTTGTTACTTCATCCAAAGGACTTGAGCATAACAGTTGCCAGCTACAACATATTCAGCTTATGTTATGGAGAGAGCCATACTGTTATGTTTTTTGCTAAACCATGAAACCAGAGATCCACCAAGAAATTGACATGTTTCACTTGTACTTTTTCTGTCAGTTTTGGATCCAGCAAAGTTAGCATTACTATATCCCATGAGCTCTTCTCCATTGCCTTTTAGATACCAAAGTCCCATATGTGATGTTCTAATTAGGTATCTGAAAATTCTTTTCACAATTGTTACATGAGGCTCTTTGGGACATGATTGGAACCTTTCACACATACAGACACTAAACATAATGTTAGATCTGTTATCTATTAGATATAGCAGGGAGCCAACATTCTCCTATACTGAGTTATGTCAAAGGGTTTTCCCCTTTCATCCATATCAAGTTTTGTTGCAATAGCCATAAGAGTCCCCATTGATTTAGCATTTTCCATTCCAAACTTTTTCAGCAGCTCCTTTAAATATTTTGATTGATTGAGGAAGATGCCATCATCACATTGTTTTATTTGTAGTCTAAGAAAGAAGTTGGGCTCACCCATCGTTGATATTTTGAATTCACCCTGTATTAGCTTAGAGAAATTCTTGCAAAGAGATTCATTAGTAGCACCAAATAAAATATTATCAACATAAATTTGAACAATAAGTAAGTTTTTATTTTCTTTCTTAGTAAACAAAGTTGTGTCTACTTTTCATCTATTAAAACCTTTTTCAATCAAAAAAATTACTTAGTCTTTCATACCATGCTTTAAGAGCTTGTTTTAGGCCATAAAGAGCTTTTTTTAGTTTATAAACATGGTTTGCCTTTGTTGAATCCTCAAAACCTAAAGGTTGATCAATATAAACTTCTTCCATGATATATCCATTTAGAAAAGCACTCTTTACATCTATTTGATATAGCATTATGTTTTTCATGCATGCATAGACCAGGAGGATTCTTATTGCTTCCAATCTTGCAACTGGAGCAAAAGTTTCCTCATAATCTATGACTTCTTCTTCATTATATCCTTTGGCAACTAATCTTGCTTTATTTCTAATGATTGTTCCTGATTCATCAAGCTTATTTCTAAAAACTCATTTAGTTCCAATAATAAGGTGATCTTTGGGTATAGGCACTAAATCCCAAACTTGATTTCTTTAAAATTGGTTTAGTTCATCTTGCATAGCTAGTATCCAATATTCATTAGTTAAGGCTTCTTTAGCACACTTAGGTTCAATTTAAGAGATAAATGCACAGTTGTTTATTTGATCCCTAAGTTGTTTTTTGGTTTTAACATTCTCTTGAACATCCCCAATCACTTGAACAACTAGATGATTCCTTTGATATCTCCAAGCTCTTGGGAGTTCTTGAGAGATTTCTTCATTGTTTTCAAATTCAAGATCTTTCTCCTAAATATCTTTCTCTACATTAGTAGATTCAAATATTTTTGGAGGTTCAATTTTATCTTCTCCAGAAAAATCTAAGTTCTTAAGGCTAGAAATGAGAACATCTTCATCAATGACATGCTTGGAAACAATTTCATTTTCAATAAAAATAACATGCATAGATTCTTCTATAATTCTAGTCTTTTTATTGAAAACCCTATATGCTTTACTTCTACGTAAATAGCCAAGGAATATACCTTCATCTGATTTGGCATCGAACTTACCCAGATTCTCTTTGCCATTGTTGTGAATGAAGCACTTAAAGCCAAATACATGCAGGTGTGAGAGGTTTAGCTTCCTTCCTTTATACAGCTCATAAGGTGTCTTCCCTAGAATTAGTTTGATGTAGGCTCTATTAATGATATAGCTTGCTGTGTTTACTGCATTAGCCCATAAAACTTGAGGAAGCTTTTTTTGTTTAGCATTGCTCTAGCCATTTCTCCAATTGTTCTATTCTTCCTTTCCACCACTCTATTTTGCTAAGGAGTCCTTAGTGCTGAGAAGGGTTGATCAATTCCATGCTCTTCATAGTACTCTAGAAAGCTTGAGTTTTCAAATTCTCCTCCATGATTAGACCTAATAAACATAATGGAAATACCTTTCTCATTTTGCACTTTTTTAGCCAAGGTTGCAAATGCATCAAGTGTTTCACTCTTAGAAGAAAGGAACAAAGTCTAGGTAAATCTAGAGTAATCATGTACAATCACAAGCACATGCAAGTTTCCACCAATGCTTTTTACTCTAGATGGACCTATCAAATCCATATGTACTAATTGCAGTGGTCTAAATATGGTGATTACATTTTAGGTTTGAATGATGATTTAGTTTGTTTCCCTTTGAGGCATTCATCACATCCTTTATCCTTTTCAAAAGAGATTTTTGGTAAACCAATGACTAAATCATTTTTAATCAATGTTATTGGTTGGTTCATGTTAACATATGCCAGTCTTCTATGTCACAACCAACTATCATTATCTTTACTAATTAAACACACAAAATCTAAGGTAGGAAGTTCATCAAGATCAATAGTATAGCGGTTATCATACCTTTGAACCTTGGGGATTACTTTACAATCACTTTTTTTGATGAACAGGCAAAACTTTGAGTCAAATAGAACCCAGCTCCTTTTGTCACATGTCTGACTCACACTCAGCAAGTTATGGTTGAATCCAACTATAAATACCACCTATTCTATAAATGTTTCAAGATTCTTGCCCACAATTCCAATGCTAACTATTCTGCCATATTGGTCACCTCCAAAGGTCATATTTCCTCATTTCTTGCATCTAAGGGTGATGAACTTCTCCTTATCACCAGTCATATGACTTAAGCAAGCACTGTCCATATAATATTTGTTGTTTTTTCCTTCCCTAAGATAAACCTACAAAACAAGGTTCAGCTTTTCTTTTTGGGTACTCAGATTTGCTTGGGTCCTTTTCTGACAGTGGCATTTTCCTTAGATACAGATGTACCTTTGGGAACCCATTCTACCTTCCTGCCAAGTCCATTTTTCTTTAATAAATATGAGCTGGAAACATATCCCTTCTTGTTACAAAAGTGGCAGGTGATAAAGGGACTACTAGATTGTGATGTAGGAAGAAAGCAATGCAAATAATATTTTTGTTTCACATATTTCGGTTGGACATAAGATTCAATGCATTTTGAGTTGTAACTTTTCTTTTTATGTCTATCAGCATGCATAAAATGTCTCATATATAGATTTTGATTTTTCTTTTCATTCTTTTCTTTAATTGCATAAGGATCATAGCCATGTCCAGCTTTTCCTTATTAAATTCTCTGACTTCCTAATAAAGCAAATAACATATCTTTACCCATAGTGAGTTTAGCCATGCTTTTCAAAAGGTATTCATTGTTCTTCTTTAGTTCAGTGCATGATATACAACAAATAGATTCAGTTTCATGCAAAGATGCAATGTCAGATATTTTACAATCAGATTCTAACTTGCTAATCTTCTTCTTAGCCTGTTTTAGTTCTTTAGCAGTCTTAATGAACTCATCATGCAGATCATGAAATACATTAAGCATTTCAGAATAAGAAGGTTTAGATTCATTTACCTCATCTTCATGATCACTGTTAGTTGAGTTTAGATTCTTTTTAGATGCAAGTGCCATTAAGCAGATGTTGGCAATTTCTTCCTTATCTTTATTTTCTTTATCTAAGCTATTGCCCTAGATTGATGAGAAACATGCCTTTTTCTTTTTGTCCTTGTTAGTAGTTTTTTTCTTTTTGTTGCTTTTTCAAGAATTATGGACAATCCCATTTGATGTGCCCTTGCTTTTTGCATTCATAGCAGGTGATTGACTCTTTGCCTTCTTTCTTGTTGTCTGAAGCTACTCCTTCCTTAAAGAATATTTTATTTCTCTTGTTGTAGAACCTTTCGAATTTTCTGACCAACATAGCTAGAGTCTCTTCATCCAGTTCTTCATCATCATTAAACTCTTCTTCTTTTTCTTCTGCAACTTTCAATGCAAGGTCTTTTTTCTTCTTATCTTGACTAGCTTCCTTGAGAGCCTTCATTTTACCCTTATACTCTTCAAGGCTACCAAAAAGAGCTATGACATAAGCCATTGACTCTCCTTTGGGTTCTTCTATTGCTATTGCTTTTGGCTGCCATTCCAGAGGAAGAGCTCTAAGGATTTTTCTAACTTTCTTGGCTGTGTATGCTCCTTGCTAAAACTCTTCAGTTGATTCACAATGAGAGTGAATCTTTTTTGTAGTTCATTGATGCTTTCACCTTCCACTGTTATGAAGCTTTCATAGTCACCGATGTAGGAGTTCAATTTGTTTTCCCTTACTCTAGTAGTTCCTTCATGAGTAATTTCTAGAGTGTCCCACATTCCTTTGGCTATGGAACATTGAGACACCCTATAGAATTCGTCCTGATTGAGTGCACTGACTAGACAATGTTTTGCTTTGTAGTTGAACAGGACTATTCTCTCGTCTTCCTCTTTCCACTCTTCTCCTGGCTTCATCCTGCAACTTCACTGAGAGAAAATCCCGTTTTTGGATGACTAACCAGATGTTTAGATCAATGGATGGGAGATAGATTTACATTCTCATCTTCCAGTATCCATAATGCTCTCCACTGAAGCCAGGAGGTCTATTTGTGTTATTTCCCTCTAGAAGAATACTCTCTCCAAAGCCAGCCATTGATTTTCCCGGATTGTTAGATCCTTTACTTGGCTGTCCGAGCTATGATACCATTTGTTAGTTCTGTTGGCTTCCCAAAATGGGGGTGAATTGGGAAGTTTGAAATTTTTCTGCAAAATGAAGAGAAAGCAGTGAAAGCAAAAGTTACAAAAAAACAGAGTGCAAAATGTAATAAGGCAATGAGCAAGGTATAAGAATAGGGACACAAAGATTTATCCTGATTCAGTCTCTTCCTCTTGACCTACGTCTAGTCCTCAAGCTACTACTTGAGATTTTCAACTATCTTACAAGAATTTGGTGGGTTCCTTGCAATGCCACGATACAACTTTATACTCTGTTCCAAGAGCTTATAGTTTCACTCTATGCACTCTAGCTAAGTGCTTCCCAACTCCTTTGTGAAGTCCCCTAACAAGAAAATCTTTCATCTAGATGAAGATAAGATTGTTTACAACAAAAGAAACTCTCTAATATAGAGTATGTTTGACAGTTGAAGAGCAATAAATGAGGTGTGTGAGAGTAGAAGGCTTTGACTAAAGAAATTGACAGAGTTTCAGTATATACAACGTAAAATTGTTACCCACACCTTTAAATAAAGTTCTATTTATAGATTTATGTCTTAACTATATGTTAGAGACAAGATCTAGCCATTAGAGACGTTATCCAACAGTTACTCTGCAAAACTATCCATTCACCAACCGCATTTAATGCGTCTGACATCCAAAGTTTGAATTTTAGGGTGTCAATAGACGAATTTCACAGAAATCATAAGTTAAAGACTTTAACGTTGAACTTCGAAGTTCATTTGTTCAAAGGTGAAATTTGAATTTCCATATTGAGAAGCATTTCCCATGTTGGAACATACGAATTTTCAAGTTTAAAGTTCGTTTGGAAAATGTGAACAGTTATTCCATATTGCTACAATGCACTCGAAATTCGAATTTTTGGGTCAAAAGTTCGTCTGTCAGTGAGCAACTTAATATGGCACAAAAGTTCTTCTTTTCGAAATTTGAAATTTTGAGCCTTCAAAGTTTATATGTCAGAGAGAACTTTTATCAAACTTGAATGCTTTCATTCCAAAGTTCAAATTTTCAAAGATCAAAGTTCGTCTGTCAGAGGGGCACCTGAATAGACTTACGCATTTTCACTCTAACGTTCAAATTTTCAAAACTAAAGTTTATCTGTCAGAAGGACTGACTTAGAACTCTTTTTACACTCTACTTTCAGATGAACTTTGCCTTATCTTCAGACGAATTTTTCATTTTTCACAAATTATGCTATACTTGAAATTCGAATTTTAACAGTCTGAAATTCGTTTGTCAGAGGCAATATCTTTGTAAGTTCGAATTTTAGCTACCAAAGTTTGAATTTTCAAGGCAACATATGAAGTTTAACAGTTCAAAATTTGTTTGTTAGTGAGTATTTTTCAAATATATCATAAGTTAACATAGGATTGTTGAAAAACACATTTTAAAAATATTTGGGTGAAAGATCAAAGCCTTTTACTCATTAAACACTGTGAGAAATCCCATAAACTAATCTTGTACTTATTTTTTCTTGGATTTCTTTACTTGAGATCTCTTGTACACCTTTGATATCTTCCTTCCAAGCTCCGATTGTTTGGAATCATCAAATGACTTGATTCAACATTGAATTATTTCATATCTGGTCCTATATGTTCACTTTATGGTCTCATCCTGGGAATACTTTTCATGTGGTCATTTGCTGGCTAAAACGTCTCCATATTTGTATGAATGAATAAAAGATGCATCTAATAGAATTGAAAGTTGATGTCCCTATTGGGCGTCTTATTGTAATTATCAAACCCTAATGTTATATATAGAGTAATGATGCAAAAATTAGTTATGAGATGTTTTGTTGGATTGTATTCCTTTTCTCATGTCTTGTATATATTTTTAATCCATCTTCTTATGTTATATCTTTCTCAAGTTCTATCTCAGTCATTAATTTTCTATTCTTATTTCCTTCTACTTTATTTCATGCAAGAAAACCCCTCAAATCACATAAAGAGTCAGTCTCCTCGAGGATTTTTATTGTCATATAGTATATGAGTGTCCCTTACCATTAGTAAAGATGAATCTCCTGACCTTAAGGTACTGAGAGTAAAGGGGTAGTCTTCTCGAGCTAAATTTCCTCTATACATAAAAGTTGAGTTGAATGTAAGAATCTTTACCTCCCATGCCAACCAAAGGAATTGAATCTAAGAAAGTTTGATTCGTTGTCTTTGGTATCATCGAGAATAATTTCCTTGCCATACATACACCTTATTAGGTTGGCTGGTCACCCAAGAGGGGGTGAATTAGGTGATGTAAATTTTTGTCTCTTTTGAAGTGTAACCCAATTCCACCAAATGTTACAGTAGAATACAAATGAATAGAGTATGTGTTACACCCTACTACATCAAACCTCCACACATCACTTTAAACCCCAAAACTACCCAAATAAAGAACTAAGGAAATTTAGAACATAGAGGAGTGGCGCCAATGCCGCGGCACTCGTATCAGATTCCATATCAACATTTTTTCAGATTTTTTGGGTGATCTTCCGACACACATAACTTCAAGCTTTGACCTCCGATTGACTTGATTCCAACTCCTACAAGTCACTATCATCCCAATCCATCCATATACACATATTTCATCTCAATCCATCTCTATAAGGAGATTTTGGATGCCCATGACCAATTTGGCCATTTTTTGGCCAAAGCTTACATCTTACAAGCTTCATTTGCTATCCAAAGTTATTTGGCACATAGAGACCCTTCACATAGGTCATATTTGTCTCGATCAACTTGCCCAAGGAGGTTTCATCCTAGAGAAACCACTTCTCTGAGTTTTGACCTTCAATTCCATATAATATGCCACTTGCCCAAAACACACATATGAGGCCCTAAACCCTTTTTGGGCTCACATATCCGACCAATCCAACTCACTATCATATGTTCAAACATCAATGACCCAGGCCAGGGTCCACATCATTATCACATATATATAGACTACACCTATCACATATCATCCATCATCACTCAACATTATCTTTAACAACATCCTCGTACCACATACCAACAGTACTCCCCAGGAATAATTAGAACATGTGATACACATAACAATAACCTACTTGGCACAATATTACATAAACTGAATAACATATAACTACTCATCATACTTGGATATCCTCATGGAAAAAGAGGACTATAACTCCTTAGTCTTCTCTAGGTTAGTACTAGTCTTCCCCTGAAATGTTAGTTATGGGAGGAGGTGTGAGACAAAGTCTCAGTAACCGAGAACAACTACATGCAACCTATATAGTAATTCATATAATAATGCACATGGTGTAATGAATGCTAAATGTCATAGTATGTATGTCTACCTCATACACGGCTAGAACCATGGGCTAGTGTCATAACAGGACATTTCCAACAGGTGATTCCCTTCCAACAACTAGTAAAGACTGATTTTGAGACATCAACAAGCTCATCTTGTACTAGTGCACCTGGCCAAAGGTAACACTAATGCTTGGACCATGGATCTCCTTCCCTTGGACCACTACGAATTGGTGGTGATTTAGGGAAGGTGCAATTCACTGCCATAGGAGGGGATTTAGCGACAATGATCCCTTCCTTCTTTTGCCATATCATATATATCATTATATCATAAGTCATCATCACCACTCAAACCACCATTTCTCACAATGCTTATATGGTGATGATGTTCATGTCATGTCATTATACAATCATCATCATTATCATATTTGTTAATGTCATTTTAGCATGCTATAAAATCACATAATGCAATGTTGACATATGTATATCGCTATGTAATCTTCATCATGTTCATCATTATCATAAATCATCTTATCTAGCTGTGTATATACCATGATATGTAGAGAAACCATACACATACATGTAACCATATTGAGGTATGGATGGAAATATGGATATATATATTTACGTAGATATAAATCAATAAATATCACATATATACAAGCATCTGGTTACCTTGAGTTATCAATACCACACACACAGGGGAATTTGGCAAACCTCTGGTGCACCCATCATGAACCATATGCTTCCAACTAGTCAATCAACCAATATAACATCATAATATCTTTAATTAACATAATACCCAAAACAACTAAAATCCAAAATCTAGCATTTCGAGCTTAACCCAAAGTTCCAACAACATAATTACACTTCAATGAACTCTAATTAACCATTCACATCATAATCATTCTCATACATCTCGGATTTTATACTCCCTCTATAATTTTCAACCTAGGGTTCCACTGAAACTAATCATAATCCAACCAAAACTCATACCCAAAGCTTTCTAAAACTACATAACACTTCTACAACCCTAAACCAAGCATTTTAATCGATGGATTCATCTCTAACTCAAAAACCTAACATACTCTCACTATTTCCAGACCAAAAATAAAGGAAAAGGGAGGAAAGGAAACATAATCCATTTACCGACTGAGAATTAAGCCTTTAGGGTCTGAAAATTGCTTCCTAAGGTCTGACAATTGCCTTCTAAGGTTAGAAATTCATCCCAAACCACTTGGCCTACGTCTAGTTCTCAAGCCACCACTTGAGATTTACACTATATCCTACAAGTTTGATCCAGACACTTATAAAGCCTCAATACATCTCACAAGTTTCACTAGGTACATGTGAAGCCATTCTCCCCATACCCTTACAAGATGTGTAATTTTCCTTAGTGTTTTCCCACACTAAGATTCTACCCAGAAATTATAGTAAGAGTGATTATAGAAAAGACACTTTCTTTAAAAGTGGATAATACATTGAAGCTCACTCTAATGAGTTGGTTTTAGTTTTGAATGCTCACACAGAATGATTTCATCCATTGTAACATTATTTTGACACATAACTCACTTAAATTCATTACCCATAAATTAAAATGAAGTTCTATTTATAGATTTATGGCCAAACTAGTCTTAGACACAAGTTCTAGCCGTTATTTAACAGAAAGAGCCATTCTACAACCACATAAATGCTTCTCACATACCAAAATTCAAATTTTAGGGCCCAATAGATGAATTTTGTAGAGTCAGCATTGTTGTATGTTTAACATTGAACCTTGAAATTCAAATTTTAGCAGGCAAAATTTGAATTTCGAGTTTGCAAAAGATACCCCATGATAGTTTCTGTGAATTTTCATATTGCAAGAGCGTTTGTTGAGTTTGAACAATTACTTCAAGTTTTCACAATGTACTTCAAAATTCAAATTTCAGAGACCAAAATTTGAATTTCAAAGACTGAAGTTCATCTATCATAGGTATATTCAACGTGACACAAAAATTCTCACTTTGAAGCACAAAGTTCGTTTGTCAAAAGCTGTGACTTTAAACTCACTTTGACCTTCACCAAAAGTTGAATTTCAAAAGGTTCATGCAAATTTTCCACACGTTTACTAACAATGCTTAGTTCAAAATTTGAATTTCACAACTAAAATTCATCTATCAGAGATGAAAACTCTATAACTTCGAATTTCAGCAAGCAAAGTATAAATTTTACTTAAAATAAGCCTGAGTTAAATAGCAAAATTCATCTGTTAGCCAATATACTTCAACTTTAATGCATGCTAATATCATATTTACTTAATCTAACTCGTTTAAAACATATGGTAACAAGATTAAGTAATTTTCAAAGATTAAACTACCTCAAACCTAAGTGAAAACAAAATATATCTAATAGTTAGATCTTCAAAAGTTAATCTCAACTTTAACTTGGTCACATTCTTGGCATGCTTCCTTTTGATCTCTTCTGATCTTCAATTCTTAGAGCATCCTTTCTCTTCTTCTTCTTCGAGTTAGACATGATGTTGATTTTCATTTCTTTATTCCAATGCTTACTCTTTCTTCTTAGACAATCCTACATTTAATGTATTACACTTACAAACCAAGTAGTTAATTTAATTTATATATCCAATTTGTATCAAAAAAATGTAAGAGCATAGTGGATATATTAGTATATAGCATGATATATATATATATATTATAAACACAATTAATCACATACTAATGCATATTTTATTTCTTTTAGGAACAATATATATGTTAGACAAATATGATGCATTTGTTCCTTATTACTTTACATTTGTTATCATCAAAACTTATATCATATTAAATCTAACACACCTAAATTTTACGAGAGTGATGATTAATACTATGATTTTTTTAATTTTGGTTAATCAAAAAAGAAATAAAATAAAAACATGTAATTAATTTTTTTGGCTTGAGTAATTAATTATTCTAACTATTATAATAATATGCCAAAAATATTATAATAATGTGATGTCACTAACCTTTGAATAATAATGTCTAACTCAGGGTTTCCACGTCATTTCTTGTCAGAGCTTTAGCTTAACTCATTTTTTTTTTGGTTGGCCACAATTCATGTTTAAATTATCCTTGTCTTGTGTGCCATTTTTTCTGTAAAGTTTGTATCTATCATTTATTTTTTAGACACTCCTTATATTTGGCTTTGACACATTTTCGTTTAAGTTTTTGATGAATAATATGCCAATCTCATATTCATTAATGTTCTCAATATTTTTTTATTTTGTAAATTTTGCTTTGTCTTGCTTGTGTTTGCTAAATATGTTTAAGATCTAAAGCCGATATACTCAAGGTTCTTCTCAGTTCATGTTTTTCAAATTTGTTTAGCATTGCATGTTTAATATAGTTGTAGTTCTTTCCAATAAGGGATCATGAAATTCACTTGAATTACTTACCAATGATTACAAGAAGATTCAACAAGTGTCCCATGAGTCCAAATCTTCAAGTCAATAACCCTAATATTGAAAATTTTCCAAACTTTCATCAATTAACACATAGAAAAGAATTTTGAGTTAGCAAATATAACTCTTCATTAAATAACTCCAAATCATGTAAAACTTCACTTATGAGAACTCATGGAAGCTTTCCATGTGAATCTATTAGCCATCCCCTCCCAAAAAAAAATTATGAAAATTTCTAGCCCCAACTTACATATATCATGTAACAAAAATTCATATTTCCTTATCCAAACATCGGAATCCAACTATATCTTCACAGTTGTGCCTTTAGAAAGCTTTTTAAAATAGATTCTACGTAAAGCCATCAAGAAGATTTGAATCCCAAACTCACTTACTGTAACAACCATAATTCAGTTATTCTGAACATGAATGTGACTAATGGAAGGGTCTTATAAGAAACATACAAAATTGGAGGGACTAGGACTAGAGGGAAGAAGTAAAAATGAAGCTAGAAAAAATTTGAAACAAAGCTAGCTAGAGCCACAGTGCCAGAATTGCCTGTCGTGGCACCAAGCATTGAAGTTTTATAAAAGGAAGAAGCTTCAACTAGCTAGAATAGTGTTTGCTTGGGGGATTTTGAGGAAGCTTTCTTAGGTTCAGTATTCTGGCTAGAGATCAAGATTTTGGAGCTCTACAAGATTTAAATCATCAAGGTATGATAGTTTCCTCATCCTCCTCTCCTTTTTCTTCAAGCTTTGAGAATGCTTTTTGTGGCTATGAGTTGGATTCTGACTTGTTGGGTTTTCACTGATCATTTTTTGTTTAAAAGCTTTAATGAAGTATCATTTGGTGTTTACAAGATTTGGGTAATAGTTTTTAGGTGATTAAGTTTGTGATTTCCTAAATGCTACCCACTTTTTTAGGGCTCTCCATGGAGCATAAAAGTTGAGTAAATGGCCAAATTGGAGAGTTAATTTAGGGTTAATAGATAGTAGGTATGGTATTGGTTGCTTGGTTTACGGGATAGATGCTTGGATTTCTAAATTCTTGGGTCATTGGAGGCTATGTAATCACTTGCTTTATGTGTGAATTGGTTATATAGGGTATGCACTTGCTTTGTTGAAGTATTTACACTCCAAGAAGTTGTTTGAAAGCCATAAATTCATTGGTAAGTGGCTTTCTTGATGAATGAAGGATTAGGGCCTTGTAGATGCTTAGATGTTTGGATGATTGAAATGTTTATTTTGGGTTTTGATGGCTGCTTCAATCTTGTTTCATAATGAGGACATTATGTAATAACTTGGATTTGCAACCCTTTTTGTGTATATGTAGTTGGTGTTCTAGTAGCCTATCTTGGTGTTATGTGAATTTGGACAATGTGAGGTAACCCTGAAGTAACTTTCATTTATTATGCTCTAAATTTTTCATATCATGATATGCATCTTTTGACATGGCTAGTAAGTTTTCTTATACTTTTTACTCTTTTGAAACCAATGGCAAGAAATAGGAATTCGCTAAATGAAAATGGAAGTATGGAAAATCTTGAAAGTTAGCATGATATATATAATGAGTTATAGTGCATCCCTATGTTCATATCTTGTATGACATCGTAATGCTAGCATGGTAATATATATGATGGAATAGCCAGATCATGACTAATGGGAGGTAAGCTTAGTGGTTTCCTAGGAATCGACCTTCACCAATTGTTAGAAAGGAACTACTTGTTAAGGTTACCTAATGATGATAACTAACTCGTAGTTCTAGTTGTGATTGTTGGGGGTTCCATTGCATATCATATCCATGGCATCTTTCATTATATAACTCATGCATATAAACTTGTATCTAAAATTTTATACTTATCACAGTTGCCCCTTGGTTAGTTGGGATTTTGTCTCACTCACCATATGGTTAACATTTTTAGAAAAGGACTATAGTTCTAGCAAGGAGAAAACTAAGGAGGATTAGTCATCCTTGGTGATGTGTGACATCCAAGCGCTAATGGGGGCGGGTAATGATCATTGGTGCAAGAAAATGGGGTGAGATAAAGTGATGAGGTATAGACAAGGAATGACTCCTAGTAGGCTTCTAAATGGGAGGGGCATATGAATGAATCGAATTGAGAGGGATCCAGGGACCGTATAGGTATGGGACTATATAGTTAAAGGATAGCTTAAAGGAATTGATAGGTACTACCTATACCAATAACGTACACCTACCTTTTCGGTAGTCTATCCCTTAAGAACTCTTTAGTTAAGCGTGCTTGACTTGGAGCAATTCTATGATAGGTGACCTCCTAGGAAGGAGTTGTGTGAGTGAGGACAAAGCACACAAAAAATGCTTGTGTTGGTTTATGGGAACAGTCATCAATCCCAAAGAAGAGGCCGGACGTTACATGATGCACATGATATATGAGTACCATCTTTTTGGATATGGATTCATTTGAAAATACATGTTATGTTTGTAGTAAATATGCCAAGTGTAGGACACCCATTTGATTCTATATGTAATGTCTATTCTTTTATAACCCAGTGGATGGCATGACCTCATACTATGGTCCCGATGGATGGTATGACCTCGTACTATGGTTAGACATGTTTAATGTGATCATTGTGTTATGTTTGTTTGGTTTCTTGAATGAGGTAAGTACCTTGATGCCTATATGTTAGGTTTAATATAATATAAGTTTTAATCATGACCAATGTAGAGTAATAAGGAACAAATGCATCATATTTGTCTAACATATATTTTGTTCCTAAAAGAGGTAAAATGTTCATTAGCATGTGCTTAATTATGTTTAAAATGCATATGTCATGCTATGTACTAATATATACTTTTATATTTTATAATACAAGTTGGATATATAAATTGGACTAATTACTTGGTTTGTAAGTGTAATACATTAAATGTAGGATTGTCCTAGAAGGAAGAGTGAGCATTGGAATAAAGAAAGAAAAATCAATATCATGCCTCACTCAAAGAAGAAGAGAAAGGATGCTCCAAGAATTCAAGATAAGTAGAGAGCATGCGAAGAATGGAATGACCAAGTGAAATAAGAGCTTAACTTTTAAAGACTTAGTTATTAGGTATATTATGTTTTCACTTAGATCTTGAGGTGGTTTAGATCTTTGAAATTTATTTAATCTTATTACCATATGTCTTAAATGAGTTAGATTAAAGTAATCTAATGTTAGCATGTGTTGCAATTGAAGTATATTGGCTAACAGATGAATTTTACTATTTGACTTATGTTTATTTTGTGAAAAATTCATACTTTACTTGTTGAAATTTAAAGTTACAGAGGCTATATATCTGATAAAAACATTTTGGTTTTGAAATTTAAATTTCAGGCTAATTATAGTTAGTGAAAGTGTGCAAAATTCACATTAAGATTAATTAAAATTTAACTGTTAGTGAAGTCAAAGTGAGTTCTAAGTCATAACTTCTAACAGACAAACTTTGAGCTTCAAAGTGTGAACTTCAAAGTAAGAACTTGTATGTCTTGTTAAAGCATGCCTCTCACAGACGAACTTTGCAGTTTAAAGTTTGAACTTCATAGTGAAAAACTTTTTTGTCTTGTTGAACATGCCTTTGATAGGCGAATTTCAATTTCTGAAATTTGAATTTCAAAGTGCTATCTGAAAACTTGAGGCAGTTGTTCAATCTCTTTAAACACACTTCCAATATGGAAATTTGTACAAACTAATAATGGGTAACTTTTGGAAACTCAAAGTTTAAATTTCACTTAGTGATAGATGAATTTTGAAGTCAAACATTGAAGTGCCTAACTTTTTGTCTTAGTGAAATTCGTCTGTAAAGCCTTAATATTTGAATTTTGGTGTGTTAGACACATTTAATGCAGTTGGTAAATGGCTCTTTTTTGTAGAGTAACCATTTTTTAATGTGCTTAACAGCTAGATTTTGTGTCTAACGATTAGTTAAGCCATAAATCTATAAGTAAAACTTCATTTGAACTTATGAGTCACGAATTTAAATGATTTATGTGCCAAAATGCTACTACATTGGATGAAATCATGCAATGTGAGTAGTCAAAGCTAAAACCACCTCATTGGTGTGAGCTTCAAGGTATTATCCACTCTTAAAGAGAGTTTCTAATCTATAATCTTTCTTACTATAAGTTCTAGGTAAAATCATAGTGTGGGGAAACACTAGAGAAAATTATGCATCTTGTAAGGATAGGGGTAGAGTAGCTTCACAAGTGCCTAGTGAAACTTATCGGATGTACTGAGACTTCATATGTGCCCAGATCAAACCTGTGGGATATAGTGGAAAATCTCAAGTGGTGACTTGAGGATTAGATGTAGGCCAGGTGGTTGGACTAAACTAGTATAAATCTTTGTGTGTTGCTCTTTATCCTTAATTTGCCTCACTTAATACTCTCTACTCATCCTTATTCTACTGTATCTCTTGATGAAATTGGGATGTTCAGAAAAAGAAATGAAAATCTTATATTACCTAATTCACCTTTTTCTTATGTGACAAGCAAACCTAACATATTCTGGTTATCATTGGCCTTAGTTGTATAACTTAGAAAGCAAGGACCATTTATAGTATTACCATGTCAAGTGTTAATCATACCAAATTACATCTTTTCAGTGTATTTTCCTTGAGTTACGTATTCATATATGTATGTATTTGACACTCAGGATAGGAAAATGTATAATATGATCCTAATAATGCATGGTAGTTTGTTTTTGCCTTATTATGCATTATTTGGTTCTAATGAAAGATTATAAATCCTTATCTTTGTTGCAGACCTCATGAGGAGAGCAGTAGAGCAACCAAGCCCCTTTGGTAGAGTTGGAAGACCAGGAAAAGAGGGAGAGAATGTAACTTGTGAAAGACATGCGAGCAAAGAAAGGAGTAGGCTTCTGAAGAATACCACACCGCGACTTGATAGAATGAAGTCATAGCCTTAGAGTAGACAGTGGGGAAAGACCATAGCCTAAGATGCTTACACCACAGCTTCATGACATGAAGCCGCGGCCTAAATCCTATAGTCGCGGCACCAACCCTTTCGTCAGCAAAACACAGAGCTTCACTTGAAAAGAGTATTTGAAGGGTTTAAGAGAAATATTTCAGGGGGCTGAGCTAGGGCATGAAGAAGACATCCAGAACTCGACTTTGGGAGCTTGGGTGTGCTAGGGTTTGGCTTCTTAAAGGAGATTGAAGCTAGGATTTGAAACATTGAAGAGATTTTAACTTCCCTTTTTGGTTTTCTTGCATCTCCTTCTTCCTTTTCTTACTTGTGTTCAATAATGATGTTGATTGAGATATATCTTGTTATGATTGTGTTGAACATGAGTGGCTAGTGCTCCATTTCTAGGATTATTTTGAACCCTTATATGGATTAAATACTCATTTCTCCATTATATTTGTGATTAATGCCATCTTTATGTTGATTTAGCTCTATTCTTAACGCCTCTTATTGTTTGGCCACCAATAAGATTGTCTGCTTTATTTAAGTTATGCTTGAAGAAGCTAGCCTACATAGAGAACTTGAGTTGGGTCATGTGAGAATTCGAATCTTACCTTGTTGAGTGAAGAGTTGTGTTAGTAGGGTAGAGAAATACTCACTAACTTCATATAGTCACTTAGGATTTGAATTGAATTTTGGAGTTTAATAAACTAGTTAACAGATTACTTAATTAATTAAACTAAATAGCTTTTTGGAGTTCCAGAGAGCATATATAGCTAAATTGATATCCTGACTAACATAATCTTACATTAAGAACAAATGTAAAAGGAATTCAATTGGGTATTTATGAAATACAAGGGGGATGAATAATCCTAGATGTCTTTGAATTCTTCAAGTCCTAGTTGTCCGTGTTGTTAATTTTATATGCTTGTCTTTCATATTAGAAGTTAATTAAATAGTTAACCTTTTAATTACTTTACTCAAATTAATTGAAAATGTGATGTCCAATGTTTGATCACTTTTAATCTAAGTCCTTGTGGAAATTATACTTACTCATCACTTTACTATTACCTTAGCCTGTACGCTTGGGGTATAGCCCAGTGGTGAACATTAAGGCATGGGGTGCTGCTTGCCCCAAGTATATTTTGATGAGACAACAAGGTTCATAAGGTCATTTGGGATTTTTGGTGAATTTGGTGAAAAATAGGAATGTTATCCATCAATAAAGTTTGGGTTTTATGGGGTCAAATCTGAGGAGGTGGTTTCCTTGAGGTTCAACCAACTTAGGCAGTGTCTTTGTGCCATTTGTGGTTGGTTGGAACAAATTTGGTGTTCAAATGGTTTATAGTTTCATTTTGAGAGGTTTTAAAGCTAAACTTTGGCCTAAAAATGACCATTTTGGTCTCAGGGGTCCAAAATCTCCATACAGAGAAATTTTGGGGTACAGTCTATGCTCAGAATTATAGGACTTTAATGTTATTTGTAGGCTTTGGAATCACATGAATTAGAGGTTTGTGTTGGGAGTCATACGTATCCAAAGTCAGGAGAAAAAATCAGATTAATTTTTGCTATCAAAAGTAGCAATCAGTAGCGCCATGACACCACCTTGCTAGTCGCAGCACCAAAGTGGAGAAATTTGGCCTCTTGTTTTGTTTGCTTCTTGACCATAGTTCTTGTACCCTAGTCACATCTAGTCCTTTTTTCTAAGCCTTCCCTTCTTGTTTCATATCCCAATTTGTCAGATTTGGTTAGAGGTGACTATGTCTTGGCTCTGAAAATCTTAGGATGTTACAACTTCATTTTGTATTAATACAGTTCTTCAATATTGAAAGGAAAATTATACATAATAAATAGTTGGTCATGATTTTGGTTAGTTAGTTTGTTAGTAGCCTTTAGCTATAAGCAAATAAGCAAGGGTGTAATCAGTGTCATTTGAAGTTGATAATAGAATTATGACTCTTTTCTCTTACATTGTTTAAATGAAATTTTTTATGAGGGGATAGGATGGCAAGGAAGGGCTTCCTAAATCATCCTTACCCATTTATGCATCCAAAACCTAGTTTTTTTAATCTCTCCAAATTGGAGGCCATGGATGGAATGATCTGGAGTGAATATCACATTTACAAAATTATCCATAATCTCATTAAAACACATTATTAGATCTCTTATATTTCTAATAATATTTATCATTAATTTATTTCTAGTCTCTACATTATGTCAATTCTCATGCCTAGGGATCTTCATATGTGTTTGGCCTAATTTTGTAGTGGCCAAATCAAATTAATTTTTAGAAAGCCCAATAAATTTTATTGTGTCCTAGAAGTAATTATTGGTGATATTTACTAATATAAATTCAAGATAATATGATGAATATTTTAGAAAAGAGTTTAATGTGTGTTAAAATTATCACAAAAACGAGTGGTAGAACATTGGCACAAAGTGGATTAAGAAGAATGAGGGGGCTATTATGGAGGAAACATGGAAAGAAGGTCAAGAGCACATGCAGAAGGGATCCAATATACATGTTGTGTTTCAATAGGCAGGAAGTCATAAAGCGGCAATCATAGAAGAACATGGTCATGAGTGACTAAGGAACTGAGGACATGGATGTTGGCCATATAAAGAAGGACACTATGAAAGGAAAAAAAAGAGTTGTTTATTATGGATCATGGTCTCGATGGCAAGAGAATTAGGAATCATGGCAAGCGATCACATAAAATAAGGCATGTTCTGTAACACCTTATATTAGGACTCATTTACCTTGTATAGATCATTTTAGAGTTCAAATATGCTTGAAGAGAAGTTTGAATCAATTTAATTTCAAAAACAGAATTTTCATATATCTTGGGTACTGTTTATATTGTCATTTCCATTTTACCTAATAAACTTTAAAAATTCATAACTAAATCTAGAAAAATCATATTGAGATGAATCAAATCTCTAAAAATAGATAGAAAGATTATATACATTTGAAAAATAGGAAACCGAGCAAATCCTTAGCCAAATTATACAATTTATTCCTTCAAAAAGTACTATAGATTTAGTCATTTCTAAAAATTCCTAATTTTGGTAATAAATTTGAAAAATCATATTTCCTTCTATTCTGAACCAAATTGTGCATAATCCATGTCATTTGAAAGCTATATATGTCTATTTTCAACACATAGTTTTTTATACATTTATTTCATTTACACAGGTTGTGACATTAACTTAAATCATAAAGGATCAGAATTTAACTTTTACTAGATAGTTTTGGGAAAACCTCCATATCTTCTATTATATAGCTTCAATTACCTCCAAATCAGTGGTATATGAAACTCAAAACATATACCTTTCTATAAATGTAAATCAATGAATTTTTGAAGCTTTGTACCATTTTATGTTATCTTTTGAAATTTCTAGTACCTAACTTTCAGTTTCCAGTTTTCCCAATCTTACCCTGTTCTAAACCCTAACTTTGAAAATTCACTATAAATTATACACTTATCTAATTTAGGTATTCTTTAGTTCTATGGAAAGATTATTCCATATACTTTTATAAAATATAAACTAATTAAGCTAATTTCCCTATCTTACATAAATAGTACCTATGTTCTCTCAGACTACTTAAGATGAGCCTTTCCATTCCTAATTTATCAAAATAAGTTTCATAACATTTTCACATCATCAGTCATTGCACCAATTCCATACATAACATATCATAATACATTAAGAATCATAATAGTATGGAGATACAAACCACATGGCATATACATGATTTTTTTCATAATATCTCAAAACATAAGTTCACGACATGAACTTTTACATTAAGCATCTTTTTCTTCTCCTTCCTCCATATTTAACATGTATCCTATTACACCTCTCTTAGGGACCCATTTCCTATGTATATAATCATTTCAAATTCTATTTGTATCATAGTAGGATCTTGAATCACAATAAATGCCATAATAAAATTTTTCTAACTTTAGACACTATTCATTTAATCGAATTTATTTATTCCAATTAAATTTTGAAAAATCGTAACTAAATCAATAAAAATCTTATGCATGTGATTCAAGTCTCTAGGGAGAGCTTATAACTTTGTCTACATGGAAAAAATATAATTCGGAGCAATGATAGTACTGATCTATACAGCAAACTCTATGAATTTTCACATTTTATACGAAAATTACAAAATAATCATTTTAATTGGAATTAAATGTAAAAATCCGCCAAATATTGCTCACGCATCCAATTTGAGGGATCTTTAGACCATTAGAGAGCTCTTTCTGTCTACTTTTAAACCATATACATTATTTGTACTTTATACAATAAAAAGTCCAAACAGTGACATGTTTACTCTACATAGGTCAATATGACATTTTACATCTTACTACTTTGTCAAACAAAAGCCATAAAATATTTACATGGCCATACATCATTTTCATACTATACCATACTTTAGCTAAGACCTAAGGTATCATAAAAACTTGAAGAAACATTCTTAACATCACATTTACAAATTTACATAAAAGGTCAAAGTACATGGCCATTGCTAGAATTATCTAGTTAATGGCCACATTATTTCTCCTTTCCTTTCTCTTCCTTGGTGTTCTTGTCATTGTTGCTACCTATTCATGGTTAATATTTGGGAGGGTGAGATTCAAAGAATCTCAGTAGTTAATGGCCACATTCTTTCTCCTTTCCTTTCTCTTCCTTGGTGGTCTTGCCATTGTTGCTACCTATTCATGGTTAATATTTGGGAGGGTGAGATTCAAAGAATCTCAGTAGTTAACACCCAACATTCCATCACATCATCATATTAAGCATGAAAACATCAAGATAACATATTTTGAATACATTAACACATTTACGTCATATGAATTCATAAAATTTTTGGCAGAGTTTCATTTTGAAAAATGGACATCCCGGGGTCTCAATGCCCATCAATCAACTCAGCCAATACACATAAATCATCTCAAAATATCATTGCAATCATATGACAAGGCATAAAGCACATTGAAAACAACTATGATAACATAATGCTAGTATGGGAAATTAAATACCTTATGATGCTCCCTTACTTTCCAAATTTGATCCACCACTTTTTAAGCTTTCCAAAACCTTCTTTAACCTATCCACATCATCATTGAACCAATTTAGCCATTGGTTTTTCAGAATTATACAATACTATACACACTAAAACCCAAATTTTCACTTAGTTCTCCTTTGATCTTTCTTTGTACAACACACTTGTTCTTAAGATTTTGGACCATGGGGAATCCATTTTTGAGGTCAAAACCATGAAATTCCAACTCTAAATACTCCCCCTGTTCTGACCAAAATCTGACCTAAGTGATTGGAAAATTTTTCCTTCAAATCACTTCAAACCATCCATGGATTTATGCTTCTAGTATCTAGTCTATGCTTTTTCGTAAGTTTAATGGTTCAAAACTCATTTCTATTGCTAAATTATATTTTGGCTGAAACCCTAAGATGGAAAAGAAGCAAACTAAACCATAAAACATGCTTTGAAAGCCATAAATAGTAAGCTTAAGGTGGTAACATAGAAGCTTACCGATTTGTGGTTCAATTTTCCTTTGATTTCTCTTCCTTTTTCTCTTCCTTCTTCCTCCCTTTTCTTGCATTTTTTCTAGTTTGTTTTAGGCTACTGGTTCACGCGTGAATTGTAAGGAAAGAGAAGGGTTTAAGTAGTTAATTATATGCTTAAGTAAGTAACTAATCATGGTTACTTTTTGCTAATCCTTGATTGCTTTATTACATACTTCTTTGAGAAGTTTTCCTCCAAAAATCATTAAATATTTGGGACTTTTGGGTTGCAGCAAATCATGCATGAGAGAGAGTGAAGTGTGTCCAAAAATTGCCTAATTTTCCTGATCCAGATATACCTCAGTCCGGGTACTTTTTAATCGTATTAATAAAATTGTCTTTATAGTAATTTACCATTTTGGGATACAGGACTATTCTAATTTTATTTTAATATTTACATAATTATCCTATCCCAAATAGTATATGTGTATGGCTCATATCCTGACCTGGTTTCTTTTTAACCATCTGTAGGCCCACAGTTTACTTTATCAGTTTACTAATACTTTTGGACACTTGGCATTGATTATTTCTTTATTCTTGAATATTTACCCTCAATGCCATATACCATTCGACTTCTCTCGCCGAGGGCTTCGTTTTGACAGTAATTTTGCATATTTTCAAAATTGCCCTTAACCCAGAGTTAAATTATAATTTCTAAAATTTTCAGGTCATTAGGTGTAATTTTCCCCAAGGCTTTTCTATTTTTAAATTTGAATACTTTTGGGACATGGATATCATTTTTATATTTTTTTAGGGAAAAAAATATAATTTTCACAGTTTTCCATCAAACCGGAAAAAATGATCTCTTTGCCCTATTTAACGCAAAACGGCGTCTGTCCATTTTCATGAATTCCTTGTACATTTTACGTTATCATCAATTATGTCCTCTTTTATTACTTAGTATCTAGTGAAATTTTGGGATATTACATATCCCATGCATGGTTTGATCCTAAACATGTTAGTCAATGGGAATAATGAAATTCAAGGAATCTCAGCAGTATTAACCTTTCATACATTCATATTATCATATTTTCCATAGAAATATCAATCAATTTCATTAAAACATAACATGCCATGATAATTTTATAAAAAAATTAGCAAAGTTTCTATTTATATTTTGGATATGCCGGGGTTACAAAATCCCTTATTATATTGAGCCAACATTCATAAACATCTAAACAAACAAGTGGCAAGTCATGGATTTCAATGCAAACAAGTGGTAATATGCTACTTTTATACTTCCTTTTTTATTTCCTTTGAATTTTGTCTCTTCTAGACACTTCTCCAAGATTTCTTAGGTTTCCTCAAACCTAAACATATCATCAAACAACTACTCAAGCTAATGGTTCCATGATTTTCTTCATAAGGTGTTCATGAAACCCTAATTCTTCAAAAATTCACCAAAAATTCATTCCTAGCTCAAAAATGATGAATAATACCTCTATTCCATGTAATTTTCTGTGAAGAATCCAAATATGGTATCAGAATTACCAAATTCCATCTCTAACTATGATTACTATTCATTATGAAATAAGCTTCAAAACCCTAAAAATTTCACTTTCTTAATCTTAAGCTTTTTCTTAATTTCATCACTTGCCTTGAGCTAATTCTATCATGAGGAATCCATTTTTGGCATTAATTTTATGAAAAACTCACTCCCTCATAGACTTTCATACTGGCTGAAACTCATGGAAAATAGGAAGAAATTGCTATGCTTCTTGATTCATCAAACTACCTACATAATCATGCTTTAAATGAGTATTCTAGAATTTCCTCTAAGTTTGATGGTTGAAAAACTCATTTTCTTGCTTAATCCATGTTTGTCCAAAACCCTAAGGGAGTAGAGAAGGAAATCTAATCCATGGATTATGCTTCAAATACCATAAACTACAAGCTTGAAGTAGTAGAAGACAACTTACCAACTTGAGCTCTTGAATTTCTTCTTTTCCTTTCTCTCTTCTCTCTTTTCTTTTTTCTCTTCTATTTCTTGCTGCTGTAGACTCATGACAAATGAAGTGGAAAGAGAGTAATTAAGTGGTTAATTACATATCTGACTATGTAACCAATCATGGTTAATGACCATGGTTACATTTTGCCAAAAATGTTAACAACTTCTGGAGGAAGTTTTTCCAAAAATTTGTGCTGCCCAGCTGCCCCAAATGTCACACCATTAGTGAGTTTCAAGTGTCCAAAATTGCTCAATTTTTCCTGATCCAAATATATCCTGAACCGGGTAATTTTTCACTATACCGATAAAACCATTTTTTATAGTAATTTAGCATATTTGGGCTACAGGACTATTCTAAATTTATTTTTGTATTTTCTTAATTATCTTATCCCAAATGCTATCATTGTATAGCCCATATCCTGTCCCGGTTACCGTTTAACTGTCAGTGGACCCACAATCTACTTTATTAATTTAAAGTTACCTTTGGATACTTGGCACTGATTCTTTCCTTATTCTTAAACATTAACCCTTAGTGTCATATGTCGCTGGACTTCTGTCGTTGAAGGCTTCGTTTTAACAATAATTTTTCATATTTACAAAATTACCACTATCCCAGGGTCAAATTATAATTTATGAAATTTTTGGGTCTTAGGCGTAATTTTCCCTAAAAACTTTTTAACTTCCTTCTCCACGTGATTTTTATTGGCTTGGGACATGGATATCATTTTTATAATTCTTTAGGGACAAATACATAATTTCTTATTTTTCTGTCCGATCAGGAAAAATAGTATTTTTGCCCTTTTCACGCAAAATGGTATCTGCCCGTTTTTTCAAATTTCTTATGCATTTCTAGATATTTTAGCTTTCTTGGGATGTTACATGTTTAGATTGTGGGAGTTGGGGGATTGACATCTTTACATTTATAAATAGAGCCACAAGTAGCTAAGAAGGGAAACATTAGGCAAGAATTCTCTTTATTGCTCTCAAGCCTTCGTTTAAATTTTGTAACTTTCTATAATTTCCAATCTTTGTAGACTTTTTCTGTAACATCCTAAGAATTGAAAGCCAAAACAACCAACAAAAAAACTTGAACCCCTAACACTTTAGGTTGACAAACATGAGGGAAAAGATCTCAATTATAAAGATCCTGAAAACTAGTATTCTATTAGTTGGATAAAATTATTTCACAAATATTCCAATTCTTAAGTTTTGTGAATTATTGAGCTGCCTTGTTTACATACTATCGTTTTGCATGATGAAAATTTGGTTAAAAGAATAAAAAAAATCAGAGAACAAGTAGTATTAGTATTACGAAAATCAATTTTATCGTGGATTTGGTTTAACCTACTAGCCAATTCATTCAAGTATGCAACTTAATATAACATTAGGAGTGAAAAACCAGTACAAGAGCATTAAGGTAAAACCCATTCTGCACAAAGGTTGAAAATTTCTTGTTGAATTAAAAGAAAAAAGGAGAATATGGATTTTGAAATGTTACCCAAGTGGGACAAAGAAAAAGGCATAAGGGATGAGCATTCTGGTAGTAGGGAGTCAAACAGTGCCAAGAAGAAGCAAATTCATGAGCTGCCTTTTCCCCATATTTGGTACTCAATCATCTGTTGGAATACTAGTGGCTTGGCAAGCTATTCTCCTACCAAATATTGGATGAGGCCTTGAGATTTCAAACCAAAAATAGAAAGGAATTACCTAAATCCTCCTAAAAAAATTGAGGAAGAAACTTAGCAAAAGAAAGGGCAGGTTCTCCATCGTTAGACTCCATCTCTGAATCAGCAAACGAGGAACACTGAGAAGCTCCAAGAATGAAGAAAAAAAGGGCATAAATCTAAGAATTAGATCCTAAACACTGAGAAATTAATGATGGTGCCCTAGCAAATGCGTAATTTGTGAGAGGATAATCCAAGAAAGCCAAGGATAGGAGGCTCCGGAAGTAAACAGCCACACCAAGGTTGAACATGGAGAAAAAAGTAATGTGGCCGTGTAGGTTTCATAGAGAGGGCTTGAGAGAAGGACAACTTCATGTGGGAACTAGAGGCTTCAACGGATAGGATGAAGCTTCCACGGGGAACTTGAATCTTTGACAAAGAGACGCCGGCAGTGAACTTGGATGATGGGTTTGAGAACGAAGTGAGGTTACAGAGCAAAGAGCTCATGTTCGACTTTGATGGATGGAGTAAATCCCTATGTGTTTAAATTTATTTTTTAATTATTAAATGCATTTAGTTGTCATTTTTTGAATAAATGCCATCTAAATATGGTATCTTAGTTGGCATTTTATTATCAAATGCCAACTAATGTTTTAAATTTTTATTTTCTTTAATTATTATATACCTTTAGTTGGCATTTCTTCAATAAATGCCAACTAATATATTTTTAGGATTTTTTTTATTTTTAAATCATCTTAGTTGGCATTCATAAGGAAACATAAACTAAGACGGCTGACTTCAGTCAGCATTTCTAGAGTAAGCACAATTAAAATATTTTTCCCTTTTTTTCATGCACAACTTTAGTTGGTATTTTCAAAAGAAACACCAACTATTGAGCGCCAATAAATTCCTAATTGGCGTAGTGAGGCCACTAGGTAGTTGATTTACCTATTCTTGCCTATGTATTTTCATGATATGTGCATTGCTTTAATGATTTGTCTATTGTTTGAAATGATGACTTATGATGAAATGATATTGTTTGCTGAGTTATTTGAGGAGTTTTGTGACCCCGGGATGTCCAAAATACAAGGAGAAACTCTACCCATTTTCCTAAAAAATGTTAAAGCATAATTGATTGTAAGTGATTGTTTGATGATTTTACGATCATTGTTTACAATATGTGATAATATGTTTGCATGAAAGGTAGTTACCACTGAGATTCTTTGAATCTCATTTCTCCCAAATTCTACACATGACTAGGCCCAAGTTATGGAAAGAGAGTCAAAGTGCTAAGGAGAAAAAAGATAGGAGAGGAAATTGAAGCATGATATTACTTTCAAGTTATGAACTTGTACTTGGAAAACGTATGTAAATTCATGTACATGCTATCAAGTATATACCTCAATGTTATTATGTTCCTTTGATTAATATGAAATGGTATGTATGGATTTGGAACAATAAATGATGATGTATTATGTTCATGAAGCTGATAATGTGAGTTATGACACAATTTTGCCCAAGATGACCAATAGTGGTTAAAATAGAGGTATTCTATTTGAAACAGAGCATTTAGTATGAATGTTATATATGCTCTGAAAATAGATAGAACAAGCTTTAAAAAAGCCAAAGAAAATGTAAATTGGATAAGTGTATGATTTATAATGAATTTTTGAAATTAGGGGTCAAAACTCAACAATGTAGGAAAAACTAAAACATTCACTATGAACTTTGGAAATTTTTAAAGGCAATATAAAATTGCATAGAGCTCTAAAAATTCAATAGTTTTCATGTATGGAAAGATCTATGACTTAGAATTAAGATACCACTGGTATGGAAGTAATTGGAGCTATATAATAAAAGATATGTAAGTTTTCCTAGAACTATTCTAATAAAAGTAGTACTCAAACCCCTAATACTTTAAGTTAATACCATGCTCTGTACAAATTGAATAAATGTAGAAAAAATATCTCTAAAAAGCATACAATTAGGGCTTTTATAAGACTAAAGAACATATGAATTGGCTCAAGATAGAATAAGATATGAATTTTTAAATTTAAAGTCAAAATCTTGGGAATGAGAAAAATGACCAAGTCTATAGTAAATTTTGTGGATTAAACTATATGAATTGGTCAAATAAAATTACTGTTTCATATTTTTTTCATGTAGAGAATGTTTATATCTATTTTTAGATACTTTAATACTTACTATTCTTTTAGAAATAGTTATGAATTTTTGAATTTTGGTCGATAAAATAGAAATACCATATGAACAGTACCAAACTTATTGAAAATTTTGTTGTTCATTTTCATGTGATTCAAGCTTCCAATAATGAACATTTAGGCTTTAATAAGTTCTAATACATGAGAAATATGGTCTAAAGGTAAGGTGTGACACCAATCCCTCCGATTTTGTATAATTCAAGTGATAAACTTCTCATTAGTCTCATATCATGTCTGAGATATCATATTGAGGGTCGTTACATTAGCCACACATAATCTGATTCTCAACCAAAATCGACATTACATTCCACAAAAAATTAGAATATAACAGCCCTAAACTAGAAAAGAGCAGAGAAGGCAAGAAAGCTTAGCAATAGGGACCCAAATGTTCAATCCAATCACAGCTTTGTGTTTTGAAGTGCAGGTGGGCGTCGCAGCTAGATAATTGGGCATTAAGGCTAGATGTTGTTTTGCTCCAATTTTGATGCATTTTTGCTCATCTAGCCATGGCTATCTCTGTTTCAACATAGCTTTGGCTTTCTCTTTGCATCACTTTGTTGTGATTTTCCCCATGATGCTTGTTTCCCATCTTCTGATGTTTCTTTGGCTCTTTCACAATACTTGAATGGTATGGATTCTCTAGCAAAAGATCCTTACAAGAAAGTAAAACAATAAAAACTACCAAACACAAGAACAAGGCAAAATATGCAAACTAAACAATAAAATTTATGGATGAAGCATTTGAATACAAAATTGGACATTAAACTGAAGGAAAACAAGCAAGAATGACATGAATTTCTAGAGGTTAACAGTCTTGTCTTTCAAACAAAAATTAAAGCACCTCAATCAGACATAAGATGAAAGAGATACAACCAAAATAGTGATTAGAGGTCAGGTGTGCGAATTTCAAATTATGAAACATGTGAATCTAAATCAAGATAATAACTTTATCAAAGATTCATAACCAAATTCGATTTAAGCAAACACGACGTGGCTCTAATATCATGTTAGGTGTTTGGCACACAAACACAGTGTAAATTAAAATTTTAATCCAAAATCCCTTCCAAGGATCTGTTGGTTTTGCTTAAACCAAATAGAAAGGCAAGAAACATACTTGTGCATGGCAAATTCAAAACTCAACCTTTATGCTTTCTCTGACAAGTGATTGGTCGGATCAAGGTGAACAACTCTCACAAGCACCCACCTCGAACCTTGAGTGTCTTTGTGTTCTTATCCTCCATGATCCACATGACTTTCGTGTGGAGGAAAAATTATCCTTTTAATTTTAATATAAAAGACGTTATGTTTTTCTCTCACTCTCTCGATGTGGTATGTGGAGTAGAAGAAAGAAGAAGTAGTAAGTTGAATGAATTATGAGGTGTGACGTGCATTGGAAACTTTTAGTCCTCTCTATTTATAGAGAGAGATGGCATGTTTTCCCAGCCAGTTATAGTTAATTTAAATACATTAGTTAAGTTAAATATTGCTTATCTTTAAACTAGTTTAAATTAATTCAAATATTTTATTTAAATTAATCCTTACTTGCTTTCTTATCAAGTAAATTTGAATTAATATTAATTTAATTATTAATTTAAATAATTTATTTAAACTTATTTATCTACTAACTTATCCATTAATATAATTAATAATAAATCATTCTAATTTAATTATATCTAATTTAAATTATTCCACATATCTACTTAATTTAACATTTAAATTAAATCAGACATTATCTTCATTGCATTTAAATATATTATTTAAATCAAATGATAAATCTCCTTCATTAATTTACATATATATATATTGAACTAAATCATATTTAATTCAAATATATTATTTAAATTAATTCTAATATTTAAATGGTACATTTAAATTAAATAAAATATTATCTTCATTTAATTTGAATAACATTTATTTAAACTAAATGAAATATATAAATCACACCCATATATATTGAAATTAATAATAGATATCTTATATATATATATTAATTTCTCCTACTACCTTTTAGAAAAGAGACAAACTATTATTTGATTATTCAATAAAATAATATTATCCTAATCAAATTAGGAAACCTTTCAGAATATTCCTATTACTAATAAAATATTATTCTCTTATTTCAAATAAGAGAATTTCAAGAATATTCTATCCTTAAAAAGGAAAACCTCTAGAATAGAGAGATATGTTAAATGTGGACATTTTCTAGATTCAATAAATCTCGACATTCTAGTTCACATCATGCCCATTTTTGTATGAGACCCTATCCGTTCATATAATGTTAGTCGTGGGCTCAAGATTTCTTTCGGCCTACAAGTCATAAGAGATTTCCAGCAAGACATTGTGATTACCTAAATTATGTAAAGATTAGTCATCCGATATAATCTATCTTTTATTACGTGTCATGTCCCTTTTGTATATCTTGGTTAAGCATGAGACATGGAGTCATCACCTTATATTGCTTAATCATGTTTTCATGACCCCATGTTTGACTGACTAAACAAATGAAAACTCCTTTTGATTTTAGCACACCATACATTTCTCAGTCTTATTCCATCGTGGGGCCTAACGATATATATCCTGTTTTAAAAGGGACAAATTCCATCTTGATTACTCAACATTCATTGCATGGATTCCACTATATTTGAACATAAACTACATCATCCCCTGGTTAAAAATGCCTTTTGATTATTCTAAGACACAATGTTCTTCATGTATAAATCTATGGAAATCTCAAGTTTGATGGCTAAATAACATAACTATATATGATATATGCTGATGACTTAGTCCATGTAACTATCTCATGGTGGGTTGGTCCAGCACCTTGGTCTCCAACAATGTGCCTATGATCTTGATTTGTATTTCCATGCATAATCATCAATCAAAATCATACTAGTCTTAATTCATTATTATTCCCATAACGAAGATCAACCAGGGATATCTAGAATACTTATTATATAATTATTCATGGATCTTATTATAAAGAAAACTTGCCAATAATATAATAAAATGACAAAAAAAATCTTTTAATAGAGATAATATTTGCATTTAAACGATTGGTTTAAGGCACAATCTCCAATAGAAGGTTTCATAAAATGATGAGTGCATGAGCATATTTGAGAGTGAACGTGTCAAAGAGGAGTGTAACAATACGCATTACATCATCTTGAACTTAGTCTTGAACTAACAGGAAGTATACTTGGTACTATGTGCAGGATCAGAGGAACTAGGATCGAAGAAAAGATCAAACAGGACAAATTCTGAAATTTGAAACAAAGAAGGGTCATGCCGCGGTGAGGTATAGGGTGGCCGTAGCGAGACCCTTCTCTGCTGCAAATACTGAATTTGTCTCATTTGGGTCCTTCCTCTCTAACTTAAACATTACCAATTACACCTTTTGTTTGGAGGTACAATCCATAGCACCAAATATGATTTCCAATTAGTCCACCAATTCCTTAACCGCCATAGAATCCATTTTACCTTTGAAAGCTAGTGGATTAAGCTTTCAAAAGTTTTTAAATTGAAAGAAGATACCTCTTCTTCCAACTCTTGGGGCCTTCTTTGGCTCCGTCACATTCTCATCTTCTCCATCATTCAAATCTACTTACACTCCAACTTCCTGATTCATATTACCTTGTCCTTACTAACTTAAGCACTCTAGCATTCAAATTCACATTCATGTAAGCATCCTCCCTGATTGCTAACTCAGTCATTCAATCCAGCCATTCTTTTATGCATCTATCGCGTAAGATCACCATCACTTTCTTACCCCCTATGGGACATATCTTTCCCCTACACACTAGTAGTAATATAATCAGTTATATGACTTTGGACTAGTATTGCAATGTGAATATATACGTTTATGTAATTCAAAATGTACCAAGTACTGTAATGAGTAGAGTGTTAGGTTGGCTGCTCACCCGAAAAGGGGATGAATTGGTAACCACTTGAGATTTTCCACTATATTCCATCGATTTGATCCGGGCACATGTGAAGCCTTAGTATATCCCACAAGTTTCAGTAGGTACTTGTGAAGCCACTTTCCCTACACCTTTACAAGATGTATAAATCCTTCAGTATTTCTCCACACTAAGATTCTACCCAGGATATGTCTAAAAGAAGAATTATAGAATAAGAACTCTCTTTTTAGATTAGATGATACAATGAAAGTTCACTCTATTGAAGTGGATTTAATAATGAATGCTGACACAAAGTGATTTTATGAATTGGAACAGCATTTTGGCATAACTCACTTAAAATTGTTACACATAAGTTTAAATTAAGTTTTATTTATAGATTTTTGGTGAAACTATTCATTAACACTATCTATTCGTTAGACACAAGTTCTAGCCCTTACTCTACGAAAAGAGCTATTCAATTACCGCGTTAAATGTGACTGACATAAGTTATATTGAAAGCCTCTTTAGGTTATGCGAATAACAGATGACCATTGGCTCTTAGTTTCAATGTTAGACTTTTGTTATGCAGATAACCTAGCTAGGTTATATAGATAATGATCATTCCAGAATGACTAAGTTTCAGCTCAAGAACATTTTTGTGAAAACCTACTTAGTTGTTCAAATGGCATATCACAAACTTGGATACCTTTGAGGATTATTAGAATAACCTCTTAGGATGTTATTCCTTGTTCTGATAACATTTAATCAGTACAAACTAAGTCTTTAAAAAACACAGGTTATCAGGATAACCTCCCAAGGTTATGCGGATAATGATCATTCCAGAAAGACTAAGTTTTAGCTCAAGAACATTTTCATGAAAACATATTTAGTTGTTCAAATAACATCTCACAAACTTGGATACCTTTAAGGATTATTAGAATAACCTCTTAGGATGTTATTCCTTGTTTAGATAACATTTAATCATCATAAACTAAGTTTTTTAAAAAAACAGGTTATCAGGATAACCTCCTAAGGTTATGCGAATAACAAATTTAACAGAAGGAGGTCCAAGAGTTCTGTAACATATGTTATGCGGATAACCTCCCTAGGTTATACAAATATAAGGCAGCACAGAACAAGTGACCTTTATTGTTAAGCCCCTTATGTGAATAAGATAAGGACCTTATCAGGAAAACGAGCTAGACAGAAGTAAGGATGGTGTATGGCTTAGTTATATGGATAATCTAAAGTCTTTTCATGAAAATGAAGAGACAATACTCAAAAATAACATGAGTTCGAGATTTTATCCCTATAACCTCAAAGGATTATATGTATAAGATAAAACTTTTCATGAAAACAATTTTGAAAACATGAGCCAAACACAAAACTCTTTTGTTAGCCATTATTTCTCAATTCTAACATATACTAACATCATATTTCCTTAATCTAATATGTTTAAAATATATGGTAACATGATTAAGTAAATTTCAAAGATTATAACCACCTCAAGATCTAAGTGAAAATAAAATATACCTAATGAGTAGGTCTTTAAAGATTGAGCTCTACTTTCACTTGGTCATTTCCTTTTTGGCATGCTCCATTCTGATATTCAATTCTTAGAACATCCTTTCTCTTCTTCTTTCTTGAGTGAGCCACATGTTGATTTCCCTTTCTTTATCCCAATGCTTACTTTTCCTACTTGGACCATCCTACATTTAATATATTGCACTTACAAATCAAGTAGTTAGTCCAATTCATATATCCAACTTGTATTATAAAACATAAAGTACAGTGGATATATTGGCATACAGCATGATATATGCATTATAAACTCAATTAAACACATGCTAATGCATGTTTTACTTTTATAAGGAATATTATATATGTTAGACACATATGATACTTTTGTTCCTTATTTCTCTATATTTGTCATTATCAAAACTTATATTACATTAAACCTAATAATTTATTTTCTGTTTAAGTGATTCCTTTTCATTCTTTGCAAATTCTAATTTATTTTCTAAGGAAATCACTTTCTTCTTACTGTGTGCAAGTGCTTTTGCTAAACTAATCAGTTCATCATGCATTTTGTTATAATCATCTTGCAATTCATCAAAAGAATTGTCAGAATTAGATTCAGAGTTAGAATTTGATACTTAATTATTGGTCTTATCCATTAAGCACGAATAGATATCTTATCATCTTCATTTGAACTGTTGCCTCAAATTGTCAAGGTGTATGGCACTTTAGCTTTCTCATTTTTCTTTTTTGCATATCTTCCTCTTAGCCTCTTTGAATAGTACTTCAGCTTATTTGCATGGTAGGAGTGCTTTTATTTCTAAAGCTCATTCTTTTTTATGTTGAGGAATATGCCAAATTTGATGGTCAACTGTTTAAGCTCATCCCTCTCTTCATCACTGTTACTATCATCACTTTCATCATCAATATCATCATCTTTTGAGCTCTGTGATGTTGTAACGAGGAACATTAGTGCTTTCGCTTTGTTCTACAGAAGGTAAAGTTTTCCTTCATGTCTAGCAAGGCTTCCAAATAGTGCAGTGACAGATTGATATGATTCTCCTCTTATTTCTTCAATGGTTGTCACTTTTGATTGTCATTCTTTTGGTAGAGCTCAAGTATTTTGCATACTTGCTCTCTTTGTGAGTAACTCTTTCCTAAAGCTGCTAAAGGATAAATGATATGAGTAAAACAAATTTGGAAATCCTTAATAGACTCATCATTAATCATCTTGAACATTTCATATTCTACTGTGAGAGAGCTGAGTCTATTTCCCTTTGTTCCACTAGTGCCTTCATAAGTAATCTCCAGAGGATCCCATATTCCCTTAGCTGTATTGCAATTTGACACTTTAAAGAATTCATCTTGTGAAAGAGCATTGACTATGGTGAATTGAGCTTTTGTACTCAGCAGCACTCTTTTTTTATCTTTATCATCCCATTTTACATTCGGCTTTTCAACAGTTTGCCTTTGTTCATTCCTCTTCATTGGAATGAAATCTCCATTCTTTATGATTTCCCATATATTTAAGTCTAAAGATTTCAAGAAAAGCTTCATATTCTTCTTCCAGTAGGTGTAATTTTGTCCATTGAAGCCCAGTGGTTTGCACATGCTAGCACTATTTGGGAGAGCTCATTCTCCAAAGCCAGCCATCTTGCTCCTGAATGATTAGATCCTTTGTTAGGAGTCCAAGCTTTGATACCAATTGTTAGGTTGGCTGGTTACCCAAAATAAGGGTGAATTAGGTGATACAATATTTTTGCCCTCTTAAAGTATAGCTTAATTTCACCAAGTGTTGCAGCAAAATAAGGATAAACAGAATGTGATGAAGTAGATAGATGAAATAAGGAGATGAATGATCAAATATAAGAATTTATACTGGTTCGGCCCAAACCACTTGGCCTATGTCTAGTCCCCAAGTCACCATTTAAGATTTTCACTATATCACATAAGTTTGATCCGGGCACTTATGAAGCCTTAATACATCCCACAAGTTTCAATAGGTAATTGTGAAGCTACTTTTCCCACACCCTTACAAGATGAGTAATTTCCCTTAGTGTTTTCCCGTACTAAGATTCTACCTAGAAATTATAGACAAGAATGAATATAGAATGTAAAGTCCCTCTTAGAGTAGATGATGTATTGAAAGCTCACTCTATTGAAGTGAGTTTATCAAAGAATGTTGATGCAGAATGAGTTTATGTGTTAGAATAGCATTTTGGTTCAAACCCTTCTCAAGATTGTTACCAATAAGTTCAAATAAGGTTCTATTTACATATTTGTGGCCTAACTAGTTGTTAGACATAAGATTTATCCATTGGGCACAATTTCTAGTTGTACTATGCAAAAAGAGCCATTTACTGACCGCATTAAATCCATTTATCTTTCCAATATTCAAATTTTAGGGCTCAATAGACAAATTTCACAGAGACAACATAGTTATGTATTTAACGTTGAATTTCAGAAATTTGTCTGTCTCATAGTGAAATTTGAATTTCAAGTTTTTCAAAATTAACCCATGTTAGTTCATGGGAATTTTCATATTGGAAGTGCGTCTATTGAAGTTTAAATAGTTGTCTCAAGTTTTCATAGTGCACTTCAAAATTCAAATTTCAGAAGCTGAAATTCATTTATTAAAGGCACGTTCAACATGATACAAAAGTTTCCTCTTTGAAATTCGACTGTTGAAATTCAAAGTTTGCTTGTCAGTGGCATGCTCTAATGAGACTTACTAGTTTTCACTTTGAAATTCACACTTTGAAGTCTAAAATTCATCTGTTAGAGGTAGTGATAGTGAACTCATTTTGAACTTCACCAACATTCAAATTTTGACTAGACTTCTACTAACAGTGCTTAGCCTGAAATTTAAATTCTAGAACTAAAATTCATCGGTTAGAAATGAAACCTCATCAAATTCAAATTTCACTAAGCAAAGTTCAAATTTTGTATAAAATAAACATGTGTCAAATACAAAATTTGTCTGTTAGTTAATATTCCTCAACTCTAATACAAGCTAACATTAGATTTATGCATGATAACAAGATTAAGTATGTTTCAAAGATTAAAAAAGCCTCAAGACCTAAGTGAAAACAAAATATACCTAATAACTAGGTCTTCAATACTTTAACCCCACTTTCACTTGGTCATTTCCTTTTTGGCATGCTCCCTTCTGATATTCAATTCTTGAAGCATCATATCTTTTATTCTTTCTTCAGTGAGACATGATATTGATTTTTCTTTTTTTATTCCAATATTCATTCTTCCTTCTTGGCCAATCCTACATTTAATATATTACATTTACAAACAAAGTAGTTAGCCCAATTTATATATCTAACTTGTATTATACATTATAAAAGCACAGTGAATATATCAGTGCATAGCATGATACATGTAATATCCCAAGAAAGCTAAAATATCTAAAAATGTATAGGGATTTTACAAAAATGGGTAGACACCGTTCTGTGTGAAATAGGGCAAATAGGTTATTTTTCCCGGTTGAACAGAAAAATGAGAAAATTATATTTTCATCCCTAAAGAAGTTCAAAAAAGATATCCATGTCCTAAAATCATGAAATTCACGTGGAGTCAAAGTGCAAAAGCCCTTGGGGAAAATTACAGCTAAAGACCCAAAAGTTCTAGAAATTATACTTTAACCTTGGGTTAGGGGTAATTTTGTAAATATGAAAAATTACTGTCAAAACAAAACCATCGATAAGAGAAGTCCAATGGTATATGACACTGAGGGTTGATGTTCAAGAATAAAGAAATAATCAGTGCCGAGTGTCCAAAAGTGACAATAAACTGATAAAGTAAATTGTGGGCCCTACCGATGGTTAAAAGGTAACCGGGACAGGATATGGGCCATACATAGATATCATTTGGCACAGGATAATTATGAAAAAATAAAAATAAAATTAGAATAGTCCTGTAGTCCAAAAATACTAAATTACTGTAAAAAGCAGTTTTATCAGTACAGTTAAAAATAACTCAGTTTCGGATATACCTGGACTAGGAAAAAGTGAGCAATTTTGGACACCTGAAACACTCTCCCTAGGTGTGTGAGAAGCTGGAATTTTTGGCCAAGAACTTCTTAAGGAAGTCATGAATTTTCGCCAAAAACTTATAAAGGAAGTTTTTGACTTTTGGACAAAAAATGATTAAGGCTTAAGCAAGGTAATTAGCAAGTTGATTAGGCCATTTAATCCCTATCTTTCCTAGCTATTTTGAATGACACATTCAATAGCAAAACAAAGAAAGAAAACCGAAGAAAGAAGAGAGAAAAGAGAAGAGGAAAGGAAAGACAAAGAAGAAGGCTTGAAGAACAAAGTACAAGGTAAGTGTGCCATCCCTTCAAGCTAGTTTCTTAGGTTGCATGGTGTGGTTTCTTGGGGTCTTTCTCTTCCCCTTTTCATTTTAATATTTAGGCCAAACCCTAGAGGAAGCAAGGAATGAATTTTTATGCAATCAACTTAGGAGAAACACCAAACTAACAAGCTAGAACAAGATTGTGGAAGTAGTATGATTTTCAAAACAAATCATTTTCTCTTATGTTCTTGCTAATTTTGGTCTGAACAGAGCATCACTTTAGAGTTGGAATTTCATGTTTTTTATGCCAAAAATGAGTTCATCATGGTGGAAAACCTTAGGAACAAGTGTTGATTTCAAGTAAAAGCTTAAGATGAAGCAAGTAGAAATTTTAGGGTTTTGAAGTTCTTATGAAGTAACCCTTAGTTCAAGTTGATTTATTTGATATTTGGTGATGCATTAGGGTTTGAGAACGCTTAAGGAAATCCTTGAAAAGTTGAATCAAAGAGGAAAGGCATAAAGTTTCATGAGGTAATATAGTTACATTTTCTTGCATTATATTGTCTTGCTATATTCTATTGTGTAAGATGACTTGCCATATTGTTTTTATAATGATTGAGACTGCTTTTTGGCTATTTTTATGAAAGGGATAGTGCTTGGGATGTCCATTTTCTATGCAGTTATAATACCAAAATTTTTATAATCAATATGGTGATTTATGCTTTGAAATGATTGTTATGATGTTTTGGAGGTTTTATAGCATGCATGATAATGTAAATGTTTGAGATGTGACTAGCTACTAGGATTTCCAAAATCTTATTACCCAAATAATAACATAATAGGTCCAAGTTATGGAAGAAATCCAAGGGAGGCAAAGAGCAAGGAGAAGGATTTTAATAATTTACCTTTTATTTACTATGATGTATTGTTTCTTTGTTAAATCATGTAAATTTTTATATGAAATTTTGAGGCTGTATTTGTATGCAATCTAATGTCTCTATGTCTTTTGAGATGATTAGTACAAGTTGGAACATGATTTGACCATGTGAAAATCTATGGAAAATTACTTTGGTAAGGTTAAGGGATATAAATGCTAATTCTGACCTCTGTCTAGTTATATTATTACTGTCTAGATGAAATTTCAAAGAATATATAAACATTATATATCCTCTTAAAGTACACAAATATATCTTTAAAATGGTCAGACAACACCCCATTTTGAATTGTGTACGAATTATAGTGAGTTTTTAAAGTCAGGGTTCATAACAGGGCAAGAATGGGAAAATTGAAAACTAAAAAGCAAGTATTGGAAAATTCAAAAGGAAATATAAAATGGTACAAAGCTCCAAATATTTAGTGGTTTATATGTATAAAAATTTCTATGTTTTAAGTTTCATATGCCACTGATTTGGGGTTAATTAGAGCTATATAATAGGAGATATGGAGTTTTTTCCAAAACTATTCTAGTAAGAGTAAGATTCTGACCCTTCATAATTTAAGTTAATGTTATGCCCAATGTAAGTGAAATAAATGGATAAGAAAAATATATCTATAATTAGACATATATAGCTTTTAAATGACATAGATTATGCATGATTTACTCATGGATAGAATGAAATATGAATTTTTGAAGTTGAGGTCGGAAAACTAGAAGATAGAAAAATGACCAAATGAACGGTAAATATCCACGAAATTACTGTACCAATTGGCGCAATGAAGTTACTGTTTTATATTTTTTCCATGTAGATCTGAATTTAATAAAGTTTTATAGTCTTGAATCACCTCAAGATGATTTTTCTAGATTTAGTTATAAATTTTCAAATTTCATCAGGTAAAATGGAAATTGCCAAATGAACAGTACCCCAAATTTTGAAAAATTCTGCTTTTATTATATTATGATGTTAGTTTCTAAACCATGATAAAAGACATCTAATATGATCTAATATATGGAAAATGGGCCTTAATTTAAGGTGTTACAATATATGCATTATAAACATAATTATGTACATGCTAATGCACATTTTACTTCTTTAAGCAAGAATGTATATATTAGATAATTATGATGCACTTGTTCCTTATTACTTTACATTTATTATCATCGAAACATATTTTATTAATCCTAACACAGAGCTATGGCCTGATACCAAAATGTAACACCCTACTCCATCTTGCCTTTATACTTCAATAAAAATCTTCGAAGTTGGCCAAACCAAAATATAACACTCCAAATTTCAACTCCCAAGACATCAAACCTTGAAAAAACACCAAAAGACATCAGAATAGGCTGGGGCCATAGCCCGCTACAGTGGTGTCGTGGCCTCAGAGAGGAAGTAGCAAGTGGCATCGTGGCACCCCTTACTGATAGCATATTAGAAAATTTCAAGCTTTTGGGGCAAACTTCCAACATGTATAACTTTATCCCCTGACCTCCGATTGACCTGATTCCAATTCTTAAAATTCAATCTTGTTCAAATCTATTCATAGACTTCAATTTTACCCCAATCCATCCTTATATGGAGATTTTATGCACCCGACACCATTTTGGCTATTTTTTGGGCATAATCACCTCTCAACCATTCCAATTGCCACCAAAGACAATCTGACATATCAAGACCATTCATATTTGTCCTAATCATCACAATTAACTTGTCGAAGGAGGTTGTACCTCAGAGAAACCACTCTTTTGAGAATTGACCCCCTTGAAGCCTAAACTACACAATGGGCTATATGCCCCAAAACATACATGCTTGGCCCTAAACCACATTGGGCTCCCATATGCAACCATTCTAGCTCACAAACTCATACTCCAAGAATAATAACCCATACTGAGGGTCCAAATTATCATCACACACCTATGAACCGTTCTTAACACATATCCATATATCACATATCATTCACCAACATCAATATCATCACATAGTCATCTATAACATCCAAACATCATTATTGTAATCATCCTATCTTCACCTAGCATACAGATAATATTCATAAGACACTCATGCAGACATCAAACTGCAATAACTTATTTGGCATAATATTACATAAAGTAAATTACAAAATACTAATTATATTTGAGATTCACAAATACAGAGAGGCTTACGATTCCATGGTCTTCTCCAAACTAGCGCTAGATTATTCACTTGAAATGTTAGTCATTGGAGGGGGTGTGAGACAATGTCTCAGTAATTGGGAGAAACACACACATATATAATACCATCAATATCACTCATGCATGCAAATGATATAGTGCAATGCCAAGTGTCATGCAATGCATGTCTCCTTCAAACATGGTTAGAACCACGAGTTGGCGTCATCACAAGATATTTCAAATAAGTTATTCTCTTCCAACAGCTAGTGAAGACTGATTCTGGGACATCACCAAGCTCACCTCACACTAGTGCACTTGGCCAAAGGTCACAGTAGTGATTGAACCATGACACTCATTTCCTTGGACCACAGTGAATTAATGGTGATTTAGAGAAGGTGCAATCCACTGCCACCTGACTCTTCTGGCCATAGGAGAGGATTTAGTGCCAGGGATGTTCCATCCCATCACACAATCATATCATCATCATACCATATCATAGTCTACTGTAACCTGGCTCTCTTGACCATAGGAGGAGATTTAGTGGCATGGATCTTTCATCATATCATCTGTAGGGAATTTCAACATACACGCAGTGGAAAACCTATGAAGAAATTCCCTCCCATGGATCCGTCAACGTTGTTTAGATTGAGATGTAGAAAAAGAATTACCTTCGGTGCGTCCCTTGGTGTTCTTTTTATGTTTCGTCAGACCCTAGGAACTAACGCGACTGATCAGCTCCCTCTACTAGTATCCACATGAATGGTGAGTCCAACTTGAACGGCGTGCTAGTACCTCTAGTTGTGATGTCTGTACGTCTGTATGCTGTTCATCATTCATCCATTTAGTCTCACTCTCTGATATTCGGCTGCTCTCTCTTTAGGGTGATTCAAAAATTCTATTCTCTGTACCCTAGTCTATATCAATCTATAGATAGGATTTGATATTTGTTTAATTTAAATCAATAATTTAAACAAAATTAAATATTAATTAAATAAATTAGTTTGAATTTAAATCTATCTAATAGATTAAATTTAAACTAACTATCTAATCTTTATTCAGAATTAAATCTAGATTTAATTTATCATATAAATCAAATTTAGATTATTAGTTTAAATTCAAATATATCTTATGCAATTAAATTTAAAACTAATTAATTTGAATTAATTTGAACAATATATATATTTTCAAATAATATATATCAAATATATAATATATCAAACATATATATATTTCAAATTTTAATATATATATATATACATCAAATATATATATAATTCTATCACCCTAAATTGAATATTAAATTCATTGAATCTAGACACATTTCAGATTCAATGAATTTGGACATTTTAACTCAAGTTGGCTCGTTCTTGTGTGCGACCCTGTAGGCCCATATGATGTTGGCAGTGGGCTAATAACACTATTGGACCCACAAGTCACAAGTGGCCTCTAGCAAGACATTGTGACTACCTAAATCATATGAGATTAGAGATATGATATAATCTATTATATAACCCGATCATATGTCTTTTTGTGTCATGATATATGGGTCAAGTATGAGGCATAGAAACGTCATCCTCATTTACTTGACCATCGTTTTCTCAATCTCTGAGCTGACTGACAGAACAAATGGAAACTCTTTCATTCGAGCATGGCCATGCATTTCTCAGTCTCACTCATCGAGGGGCCCAGATATGTTTCTCCATTAATTATAGGGATAAATTTCATCTTGATCATTCATCTTCCTCCACACGAGTTCCACTATACCTGATCATAGCGTTTATGATCTCCCAATTGAAGGTGACTTTTGATTATGCCAAAGTATAGTGTTCCTATGTAGGAAGCCATGATGATCTCAGGTCGGAGGGCTTAGTAACACGATTATATATAAGATATGCTTATGACTTGATCCATGCATCTATCTCATGAAGGGTCGATCCAGCACCTATTCTCTAATAGAAGCTTATGATTTTATTTGTATCTTCATCCATAATTATCACAAAATTATCAATCAAAATCATACTAGCCCTAGTTCATCATTGTTCCCACAAAGATGATTGGTTAGGGACATTTAGGATAAAATAATTTATCCAAGGATATTATTATAAAGGAAACATGCAAACAATATAATAATGTAAGAAAAAAAAGCACCTTGTTTTTTCATAATGAAGAACAATGTTCATAATACAATGATTGACCTAGGGCACAATCTCTAACAACTCCCACTTGCACTAGGCCCAATCATTGATGTATCTAATACCCATTGACCTAACAGGATGCTTATGCTTTATCTGTGCAAGCGGCTTAGTAAGAGGATCATTAACATTGTCATCAATTGCTATTTTGCATATCTTTATATCACCTCTATCAATGATTTCTCTGATAAGATGATATCGCCTGAGTATGTGTTTAGTTCTTTGATGTGACCTAGGCTCTTTAGCCTATGCTATTACATCGTTGTTGTCACAAAATAGATCTATTGGATTTGAGATGGTAGGTACCACTCGAAGCTCAGTGATAAACTTCTTAACCCAAATAGCTTCCTTAGTTGCATCTGATGCTGCTAGGTACTTAACTTCTATTGTAGAATCAGCTATAGTGCTTTGGTTGGAACTCTTCCAACTAACTACTCTATCATTAAAACAGAATAGGAATCCTGATTGTGATCTAGAATCATCTTTGTCAAATTCGAAAGTTGCATCTGTGTAACCATTTACAACCAGCTCGTCTTCCAATCCTTCATAAACCAAGAATACATCCTTGGTTCTTAAGTACTTTAAGATATTCTTGACAGTAGTCCAGTTATTCTCACCTGGATCTGACTGATATGTACTAGTCATGCTCAAGGCATATGAGACATCTGGTCGAGTGCACAATATGGCATACATAATTGATCCAATTGTCGAAGCATATGGAATCTTGCTCATGCGTTCTCACACATCTCGTGAACAAGGACACTGAGCTTTGCTGAGATTGATACCATGAGACATGGGTATGTAACGTCTCTTTGAGTCTTGCATACTGATCCTATGCAACACTTTGTCTATATAAGTCCATTGACTTAGGTTGATTAGCTTCTTGGATCGATCTCTATAGATCCTAATCCCTAGAATATAGGTGGCTTCTCTAAAGTCCTTCATTGAGAAACACTATCCTAACCAAGTCTTGACATTCTGCAAGGTAGGAATGTCATTCCCAATGAGTAGGATGTCATCAACATAAAGCACTAGAAATACAAATATGCTCCCACTAACCTTCTTGTAAACACAAGGTTCATCAACATTTTGGATAAATCCAAACTCTTTGACTACTTCATCAAAATGTTGATTCCAACTACAAGATGCTTGCTTCAATCCATAAATTGATCTTTGAAGCTTGCAAACCTTCGTAGAATCTTCTTGACATACAAAACCCTCAGGTTATGTCATGAACACATCCTTAAGCAGCTTTCCGTTAAGGAATGCTGTTTTGACATCCATCTATCAAATCTCGTAATCATAGTACGCTGCAATGGTAAGAATCCTGACTGACTTAATCATGGAAACTGGTGAAAAGGTTTCATCATAGTCTATACAATGAGTTTGCTTGAATCCTTTTGTAACCAATCGTGCTTTGAAGGTATGCACTTGACCATTCATGTTAGTTTTCTTCTTAAAAACCTGTTAGCAAGGCTGACTTCCCAAGAGGGGGGTGAATTGGGAAGATTGAAAGTTTTCTGCACAAAGTGAAATGGGTGAAGATAACACAGTGTGATGAAAGCAATGTACAAAGCAGAGCAATCTGAAAAGTAAAGATAGGAAGTAGAAGACTCAGTAATTTATCCTGGTTCGGTCTATCCACTTGACCTACGTCCAGTCGTCAAGGCAACTCTTGAGATTTTTCCACTATACAGCAAGAATTCAACGGGCTTCTTGCTAATGCCACAGTACACGAGTATGCTCTGTTTCTGGAGCTCTCTCAAACACTCTAAGCACTTTCACAATGTGCTTCCCAATCCCCTTGTGATTTCCACTCATAAGTAAAACTATCTTCCAGATGAAGAGTAGAAGATTTACAATGATATAACTCTCTCGAATAGAGTAGATATGAAGATTAAAGTACAGATATTGAAGTTGAGAGGGTAAAAGCTTTTGAGAAAAAGATTCAGCAGAAATTCGGTATATACAAGTTTGATTTGTTACCCACAACTTCAAATGTTGATGTATTTATAGATTTTGGTCTCAAATGTCCGTTAGAGACTTAATCTATCCGTTGGAAAAGTTATCCAACGGTTACTCTGAAAAACTATCCGTTAACCAACCGCATTTAATGCTTCTGACATACTGAAATTCGAATTTTGGTTGGTCAACAGACGAATTTCGAAGGAACCGAAGGTTAAAGCTTTCAACGTTATAGCACGAAGTTTGTCTGTTCATGAAGTGAAATTCGAATTTTGAAACTTACAAAACATTTTCACAATGTGACATACGAATTTTCAAGAAGAAAGTTTTTCGGTTATGTGTGAACAGTGCTTTCAATTTTCTACAGTTCCTTCGAAATTTGAATTTTGCAAGGCCAAAATTCGTCTGTTCCCAGTACGTGAAAAGGAGGCACAGTAGTTCACTTTCTTCGAAATTCGAATGTTGAAGAGTGAAGTTCGTCTATCAGAGAGCATTTTTGAAACTTAAATCATTCTTGATCTCAGATGAACTTGAACATTGTTTCAGACGAATTTCTTCTATTTTCTCAAGTTTTGTTTTATCTGAAATTTGAATTTTGAAGATCCAAAGTTCGTCTGTTTCAAGAAAACTTCTTTCAGACTTGGATGAAAATTCAAATGTTGGGAAGTCAAAATTCGTCTGTCAAAGAGCATTTATCAAACTCAATTTCTTTTGTTTTCAGATGCATTTTATCATAGTTTCAGACAAATTTCTTTGGTTTTCACAAACTTCATTTTACTTGAAATTCAAATTTTGAGAGTGTGAAGTTCGTCTGTTACAAAAGAGACTTCTTTCAGATTTGTATGAAAATTCGAATTTTGAAAAACCAAAATTCGTCTGACAGAGAGCCATCTCTTTAGACTTATTCAGTTTTAGCTCGAAATTCAAATTTCCCAAAGCAAAGTTCGAATTTCCAACTTGACAGTTTAGTTTAAACTTTCAAACTTCGTCTGTTTGTGGGTGTTTTTCAAATAAGTCAAGATTTAACACAAAATCAAGGTTTGAAAACATCTTTTCTTCTAATCAAAATCTTTTACCCAATCATAACTAAAACTAAGAATCCTACAAAAGATCTAACAGCAAATTCTCAGAAATCTTCACTCAAAACAACTTTGATCTCCTTTGATATCTTCAATCCGAGCTCTTGAGTGTTGGTTTGGAATCATCAAAACTCTTGATTCAACATTCTCCCCCTTTTTGATGATGACAAAATAACTCACAAACTGGATTAGTACTTGGGTTTGCTTTCACAAGCTCCCCCTCAACATATGTATTACAGTTCATAAGATATCATTTTCAACAGATTAAGTGAAGAGATTCAAAACATTGCAACTAAGAAGTTCATTCATTCAGTCAATGGTTGCAATACATACTTCGAATCAAAGATCAGTTCTTAAAACATAGAGAATAATCATCAAAACAAAATCATCAGTCATAATAAAATACACAAGAAGATTCAGCCTAAGATCTAATCAGTCATTTCTTCTTTGGCTTAGACTTCTTGCTGTAGGTCTTTCCTTTCCCGGATGACTCAGCAGATTTTCCAGCTTGCTTGGTCCCAGTTTGCTTTATCTTCTCCCCCTTTTTGGCATCATCAAAAAGCCCAACAAAGTCCATTGGAGGAGGAATCTAAGAGATAGGGACATCACGAAGAGGGATAGGAGCAAAAGGAATCTCTGGCTGAACTAGTGCAGGGGGCTCAGCAGGCTCAGGGCTATTTTCTTCATCATCATCATCATCAGAGACCTCAAGTAGCTCTTGCACTTCCTACCTGGACAGAGCTAGCCGAGCTCTCTGTTCCTCTGATAGCCCATAAGCAGCAAGAGGATGGGAGGCTGGTTCAGTAGGAGCAAACATTTCTTCCAGCCTTCTCCTTTGAGCTTGCACCAGAGCATTGTGAGCAATGGAAAGATAATCAATAACTGGTACAATGCTCCTTTCCTCATTGCTTGCTTCTCCCGGCATAGAAGAGGTTGAAATGGCTGCAACCAGTCTTTCAACTTGCTCTGATTCTTGAATGGACAGAATTGAATTTGGAGCATCTTCTTGCATAGGCTCAAGAGGACTTGTCTGTTGAAGTCCTTCTTCTTCCAATCCATAGTCCAGGGGTGGACCAGGACTTGGTGTCTTCATTGCACCAGCACCATCTGTATCATCATCATGGTCAGAGGAGTCAATCTCGAAGGGGCTTGGAGGCTCAGGAGTTGGAGACAGAGTAGGCTTAGGGACACCAGGCTGAGGTGGAGCTGAAGTGGTAGGAATTGCATTTCTTATCTCTTCATAAGCATCAGCCACCACCTTCATCTTCACAGCCAACTGATGGATCTGATCTTGTAGATGAGCAAATTTGGCATTTTGCTCATCCCTAATGCTGAGAATGAGTGTTAACAAACTGTCAAACAACTCAGTGATCTCGATTGGCTTGGCCTGTGAAGAGGGAGTGAAAGGAGGGTGAGTAAGTCTGGAGGAAGATGGAATTGGCTGAGAAGGCTGAGGTACAGATTTGCTAGGGGCTTCAGAAGTGCCTTCTTGTTGGAGGGTAGCATCAGCAGCAAAGAACAAATCTTCAGATTTCCCTGCTCCCTTTCCAACCCATCTGCCTTCATCTCTTTCAATACCCATCCTTTGCAGTTCCTATTCTTTAAATGCCTCTGTGAGTTTTCCTTTCCCCTTTTCAATGTGTTGAATCCTGGCATACTGCAGGATTCTTGAAATAATTGCTGCATAGGGGAGTGTGGAATCCTTCCTCTGATCCCTTGCCTTTATTTTCGCTGGAGGATGATATGACCCAAATTAATCAGCTTCCCACGTATGATAGCAGTCATCACATGAGCCTCTGCCCTTGTTATCAAATTGAAGCTGCCACCCTTGTTGAATATGTTCCTGGACACTATGTAGTGCAGGATCCTTACTTGTACACTGAGGTCTGTGGGCTTCAACTGATTGATGGTAGGCCTATTCTCCCTTCTCCTGAATAGGGTATCCAAGATGGTGCTCTCCTTGTAGTTCAAAAAGGATCCACCTTCTTCATCAGTTGTGCTTGCCTCATCCATATACCCAGAGGCTGTCATGTCAACTTTCAGCCCATCTTGTCCTGGAATTTCCAGCACTTCATTGAAGGTTTCATCAGCAAGCCAAATGGTCCTTGATCTCAAGTTGACCTCCCATTTTATTTTCTTGCTGTTGTATTGAAGAGAGGCATACCAAGTCTTTACTACCTCATCATCATATTTTTCAGCAATTTCCAACAGATTCTTATATCTTAACAACCATATTCCAGCATCAAAGTTGTTAGATATTAAGAATTGTTCCATATTCACATAGTGAGGTTTGATTACCTTCTTGTTGGAAATCTTGGTAGTATACTCTTCTTGAATCTCAGGAGTGCTCCACAGTGGCAGTGTAGTCATTTCATACTCTCCAGATTCAGTAGAAGAGGAGGAAGCAACAGCAGAGATAGAAGGAACTGGAACCGAAGGTTCTGCAATTTTTAGTGAGGAGGGTCCTGCTTTCTGAGATTCTACTTTAGATGAAGGTTTCTGGCGTTTGGAAGGGGTAGCTTTACTAGGTTCGGCCTTTCTCTTGGATTTTTCTCCTTCCTTTGTAGCATATTGAGATTTGACCGTTATCTTTGGCCGAACCTCAGCTTTTCCTGCTCCATGATTTTTCGCTCTCGCCATTTTTGTGTTGAATGATGCTGAATGTGGCTTAGATTTGATTTATAGGATGCGAATGGAAGTTTAAACGGTGAAGAATGACGATTTTTGGACAGAAGTTAAGAGGATTGAAGAGAGGATCAGAACAGACTCATAGGAGTTTCAAATAGGGTTGCGTCTGTTCATTGGAAAACCGTCAGATTTAACGTATGTAACCGTCTGACAGACAAATTTTGAGGGGTCAAAATTCGAACTTCGGGCAGTTACAAGTTAAACTGTTCAGCAAAGCTTACTGACAGACGAATTTTCATTCTGAAAGTTTGTCTGACAGTGGCTTGGAACAAGTAGAACAAACATAACAGACAAATTTTGTTCCAACAAAGTTCGAATGTTGATGAGCAAACAGCAGGCAACAAACAAAACCACAATCAACAGACAGATTAAGCATGCGTAACATCATCTTTCAAGTATTCAACATGAAGAACATGATTCAACAGATGAATTTTGAACTGAAAGTTCGCATTTTTCAACTTTTGTAAAGGTTGTCCAACATTCATATTTCAAGAAATGATAATTCGTACAACAGTGATGGACAAACATGATTTTGAGATTTTTGTTTTTGAAAATTCAAATTTCAAAGATCCAACAGACGAATTTCGAGGCATCACCGAGAACTGTTCCAAGGCTAATAGGCCGAAGTTCGTCTGTTGATCAACAAAAATTCGAATGTTGACCATGTTGACTAGTTCAAAGACACGGTTTATGAGGCAAAATACATCTAACACTCATTCAAATATGAATTTCATCTTATTAAAAACTTACAGAGTGGATCCAGAACTCAGAATTTTCATCATTTACTTCACTTTCTGGTTGTTCCATTCTGATATGCTCCAATTTTCAAGTCTATTGCCATTGAATCTTGTGAGGAGCACCTGCAGCTTAAATTAAACATACTCTGATGCTAAAGTTAGAATTAATTTTAAAGTTCACACCTTTGAAAACAAGATTGCACAAGAATAACTTACAGTTCACTGGGATTTACCATACCCAATTCTCTCCTTATTCTGCAATGCTTGTCTTCTGATAGAGGCTTTGTGAGTATGTCAGCATCTTGATTCTCTGTTGGGATGTACTCCAGCTTAACTTCTCCTTTCAGAACATGATCCCTTATGAAGTGGTGCCTAACTTCAATATGTTTCATCCTTGAATGCATGACAGGATTCTTGGTGATATTTATGGCACTTTGGTTGTCACACATGATTGGTATCTCTTTCATTTTGACCTCAAGATCTTCAAGCTGCTGCTTCATCCAGATGACTTGGGCACAACAGCTTCCAGCTGCAACATACTCAGCTTCTGCAGTGGAAAGAAATAATGTCCAAGTGAATCTAGAATAGTCATCTACAATTACAAGCACATAAAGGTTACCACCAAGACTTTTCACCGTAGATGGTCCAATTAAGTCCATATGCAGCAATTCAAGTGGTCTAGTTGTGGTAACTACATTTTTAGATTTAAAAGAAGATTTATTTTGTTTCCCTCTTATGCATGCATCACATTCTTTGTCCTTTTCAAAAGATATTTTTGGCAGGCCAGTTACTAGCTCATTCTTGATCAGTTTAGACAATTGATTCATGTTAACATGAGCTAATCTCCTATGCCATAACCAACTATCATTATCCTGGCTAATTAGACATACAGAATCCAAGGGAGGAAGTTCATCAAGATCAATAGTATAACAATTACCATCCTTTTGAGCTTTGAGGATTACTTTGTGATCACTTTTTCTGATGACCAGGCAAAATTCTGAGTCAAACAGCACCCAATTTCCTTTATCACAGGTCTGACTCACGCTCAGCAAATTGTGGTTGAGGCTAATCACAAACAGCACCTCTTCAATGCCAACAATTTTGCCATATTGATCACCTCCAAAGGTCACCTTTCCTCCTTTCTTGTCTCTAAGGGTGATGAACTTCTCCTTATCACCAGTCATGTGACTTGAGCAGGCACTGTCCATATACCATTTGTTGCTTTTCTTAGCTTTGAGACAGACCTACAAAACAATGTTTATGTTTTCCTTTTAGGTACCCAAATTTGCTTGGGTCCTTTTTGGTAAGTAGATTTTTCCCTAGATGCAGATGCAACTTTGGGAACCCATTCAACTTTCCTGCTAAGTCCATTTTTCTTCAAAGCACAAGAACTGGAAATATGTCCCTTTTTGTTACAGAAATGACAGGTAGTGAAAGGACTGCTAGATTGTGAAGCAGGAAGAAAACAATGCAGATAATACTTTTGTCTAGCATGCCTTGGTTGATCATATGTTTCAATGTGAGGTGATGCATTATTTTTCTTTTTATTGCTCTGAGCATGCACAAAATGTCTCATATATGCATTCTGGTTTTTCATCCTAATCTTTTCCTTGACAGCACATGGATCATAGCCAAGACCAGCTTTTCCTTGTGATATTCTTTGGCTCCCATCAAGGCAAACAACATATCTTTACCTCTAGTGAGCCTAGACATGCTTTTAACTAAATAATCATTAGTTTGCTTAAGTTTAGTGCATGAAGTGCAGCAAACAGATTCAGTAGTAGGTAAAGAGGCAATTTCAGAAACTATGCTTTGAGCTTCCAGCTTATTTATCTTTTTCTTTGCCAATTTCAGTTCTTTAGCAACTTTAATGAATTCATCATGAAGCTCATGAAATGCATCTAGTAATTCAGAATAGGAAGGTTCAGATTCATATACCTCTTCCTCCTGATCACTGCTGCATGAGGGTTCAGCTTCTTCAGAAGCAAGTGCCATCAGGCAGATGTTGGCAATCTCATCCTCATCCTCTTCCTCCTCATCTGAGCTGTTGCCCCATATTGATGAGATGTAGGCTTTCTTCTTCTTCCCTTTGTCAGCAGCTTTCTTATCCTTTTCTTGCTTTTTGAGGAATTGAGGACAATCCCATTTGATGTGTCCCTGCTTCTTGCATTCATAGCAAGTCACAGGCTCTTTTCCCTCTCTCTTGCTTTCACCAGCTGCTCCCTTCTTGAAGAATTTCTTGTTCTTCTTCTTGTTGTAGAATCTTCCGAATTTTCTGACCATCATAGCCAGAGTTTCTTCATCCAGCTCATCTCCTTCGTCAGATTCTTCTTCCTTTTCATCAGCAGCTTTGAGGGCAAGGCCTTTCTTCTTTCTGTCTAGCACAGCTTCCTTGAGAGCTTTGATTTTTCCTTCATACTCCTCAAGGCTGCCAAAGAGAGCTGTGACAGAGGTCATTGATTCTCCTCTGGCTTCCTCTATTGCTGTCACCTTAGGCTGCCATTCCAGAGGGAGAGCTCTGAGTATCTTTCTTACTTTCTCAGACTGATTGTATTCCTTTCCCAGGCTCTTCAGTTGATTCACAATGAGAGTAAACTTCTTTTGGAGCTCCTTTATAGTTTCTCCTTCAGCCATTATGAAGCTTTCATACTCCCCAATGCACGTGTTCAGTCTGTTCTCCCTGACTCCATATGTTCCTTCATGTGCAATCTGCAGAGTATCCCACATTCCTTTTGCAGTGGTGCATTGCGAGACACTGTAGAATTCATCCTGGTTCAGGGCACTGACTAAACAATGCTTTGCTTTGAAATTCAGTAAGACTCTCCTTCTGTCTTCATCATTCCACTCTGCTTCCAGCTTCTCTTTGTGTCTTCCATCTTCAGTTAGAGCCATTGGGACGAAATCTCCTTTCTCAATGACTGACCAGATGTCAAGATCAATTGATTGTAGGTAGATTTGCATCCTCATCTTCCAGTAGTCATAATGCTCTCCACTGAAGCCTGGTGGTCTGTTAGTGTTATTCCCTTCAGGAAGTATACTCTCTCCAAAGCCAGCCATCTTTGTTCCCGGACTATAAAATCCTTTGAATGGGAATCCAGGCTTTGATACCACTTGTTAGCAAGGCTGACTTCCCAAGAGGAGGGGTGAATTGGGAAGATTGAAATTTCTCTACACAAAATGAAATGGGTGAAGATATCACAGTGTAAGGGAAGCAACGTATAAAACAAAGCAAGCTAAAAAGTAAAGATAAGGAGAAGAAGACTCAGTGATTTATCCTGGTTCGGTCTATCCACTTGACCTACGTCCAGTCCCCAAGACAACTCTTGAGATTTATCCACTATACAACAAGAATTCAACGAGCTTCTTGCTAATGCCACAGTACACGAGTATGCTCTGTTTCTGGAGCTCTCTCAAACACTCTAAGCACTTTCACAATGTGCTTCCCAATCCCCTTGTGATTTCCCCTCACAAGTAAATCTATCTTCCAGATAAAGAGTAGATTGTTTACAATGATATAACTCTCTTGAATAGAGTAGATATGAAGGTTAAAGTACAGATATTGAAGCTAGAGGGTAAAAGCTCTTGAGAAGAAGTTTTGACAGAAATTTGGTATATACAAGTTAGATTCGTTACCGACAACTTCAAATGTTGTTGTATTTATAGATTTAGGTCTCAAATGTCCGTGAGAGACTTAATCTATCTGTTGGAGAAGTTATCCAACGGTTACTCTGAAAAACTATCCGTTAACCAACCGCATTTAATACTTCTGACATACTGAAATTCAAATTTTGGTTGGTCAACAGACAAATTTCAAAGGAACCGAAGGTTAAAGCTTCCAAAGTTGAAATACTGAAGTTCATCTGTCCATGAAGTGAAATTCAAATTTTGAAACTTACAGAACATTTTCACAATGTGACATACGAATTTTCAAGAAGAAAGTTTTTCGGTTAAGTGTGAACAGTGTTTTCAATTTGCTACAGTGCCTTCGAAATTCGAATTTTGGAAGCCCAAAATTCATCTGTCTGTAGAACGTTCAAAGAGGCACAGTAGTTCACTTTCTTCGAAATTCGAATGTTGAAGAGTGAAGTTCGTCTGTCAGAGAGACTCTTTTCAGACTAACTTCATCATTCGAATATTGTAAGTTCTTATCATTCGTATGTCAATGTTTCACTTCAACAGACTCAATAACTTAGCTTCTAAAATTCGAACTTCAATGTTCAAAGTTCGTCTGTCAGAGAGCAGTTTTGAAACTTAAATCATTCTTGATCTCAGATGAACTTTAACATGGTTTCAGATGAATTTCTTCTATTTTCTCAAGTTTTGTTGTTTGAAATTCGAATTTTGAAGATCCAAAGTTCATCTGTTTCAAGGAAACTTCTTTCAGACTTAGATGAAAATTCGAATGTTGGGAAGCCAAAATTCGTCTGTCAGAGAGCATTTATCAAACTCAATTTCTTTTGATTTCAGATGCACTTTATCATAGTTTCAAACGAAATTCTTTGGTTTTCACAAACTTCATTTTACTTGAAATTCGACTTTTGAAAGTGTGAAGTTCGTCTGTTACTAAAAAGACTTCTTTTAGATTTGTATGAAAATTTGAATTTTGAACAACCAAAATTCGTTTGACAGAGAGTCATCTCTTCAAACTTATTCAGTTTTAGCTCGAAATTCAAATTTCCTAAAGCAAAGTTCAAATTTCCAACTTGACAGTTAAGTTTTAACTTTCAAACTTCGTCTGTTTGTGGGTGTTTTTCAAATAAGTCAAGATTTAACACAAAATCAAGGTTTGAAAACATCTTTTTCTCAAATCAAAATCTTTTACCCAATCACAACTAAAACTAAAGATCCTACAAAAGATCTAACAGCAAATACTCAGAAAATCTTCACTTGAAACAACTTTGATCTCCTTTGATATCTTCAATCCGAGCTCTTGAGTGTTGGTTTGGAATCATCAAAACTCTTGATTCAACACATTCTATTGAGTTCTTGGAGCTGAGAAGTTGTGATCAATTCCATGTTCATCATAGTACTCCAGAAAGCATGAATTTTCAAACTCTCCTCCATGGTCAGACCTGAGAGACACAATAGAAATACCCTTTTTATTTTACACTTTCTTAGCTAAGGTTACAAATGCATCAAATGTTTCACTTTTGGAAGAAAGAAACAAGGTCTAGGTAAATCTAGAGTAATCATCCACAATCACAAGAACATACAAATTTCCACCAATGTTTTTTACTCTAGATGGACTAATTAGATCCATATGCAATAGTTGCAATGGTCTAGATGTGGTAACTATATTTTTAGATTTAAAAGATGATTTAGTTTGTTTTCCTTTAAGGCATGCATCACATTCTTTGTCTTTTTCAAAAGAGATTTTTGGTAAGCCAATGACTAACTCATTCTTAACCAGTTTTGATAGTTGGTTCATGTTAATATGTGCTAATCTTCTATGGCACAGCCAACTATCATTATCCTTACTAATCAAACAGACAGAATCTAAGGAAGGAAGTTCGTCAAGATCAATAGTATAGCAGTTACCATCTCTTTGAGCCTTGAGGATTACTTAATGATCACTTTTTTGGATGACCAGGCAAAATTTTGAGTCAAACAGTACCCAGTTACCTTTATCACATGTCTGACTCACACTTAGCAGAATGTGATTGAGACCAATTACAAAAAGTACCTCTTCAATAGATGTTTCAAGATTCTTTCCCACAATGTCAATTCCAACTATTTTGCCGTATTGATCACCTCCAAAAGTCACCTTTCCTCTCATTTTGTCTTTAAGGGTGATGAACTTCTCCTTATCACTAGTCATATTACTTGAGCAGGCACTGTCCATATACCATTTGTTGCTCTTTCTTGCATTAAGACAAATCTGTAAAACAAAGTTCAGAGTTTCTTTTTAGGTACCCAAATTTGCTTAGGTCTATTTCTGTTAGTGGCATTTTCCTTAGATATAAGTGTACCTTTGGGAACCCATTTTACCTTCTTGCCAAGTCCATTTTTCTTTAATGCACATGAACTGGAAATGTGTCCCTTCTTGTTATAAAAGTGATAGGTGGTAAAGGGACTGCTAGATTGTGATGTAGGAAGAAAGCAATGCAGATAATATTTTTGTTTCACATATTTTGGTTGATCATAGGATTCAATGCGATTTAAACTGTGATCTTTCTTTTTATGCCCATTAGCATGCACAAAATGCCTCATATACAGATTCTCATTTTTCTTTTTAATCTTTTCTTTTACTGCACAAGGATCATAGCCAAGTCCAGCTTTTCCTTGTGTGATTCTCTGACTTCCCATTAAAGCAAACAACATATCATTTCCCTTAGTAAGTCTAGACATGTTTTTCAACAGATAGTCATTAGTTTGCTTTAACTCAATACATGATGTACACCAGGCAGATTCAGCTTTATGCAGAGATACAGTGTCAGAAATGATGCCTTGAGATTCTAACTTGTTAATCCTTTTCTTAGCTTGTTTTAGTTCTTTAGCGGTCTTAATGAACTTATCATGCAGTTCATGAAATGCATTAAGTAATTCAGAATAGGAAGGTTCATATTCATATACCTCATCTTCATGATCACTGTTGGATGGGATTTGAGTTTCTTTAGATGCAAGTGCCATCAAGCAAATATTGGCAATTTCATCTTCATCATCTTCATCTTCATCTAAGTTGTTGCCCCAGATTGATGAGATGTATGCCATATTCTTCTTGCCCTTGTCAGCAGCTTTCTTTTCTTTTTCTTGCTTCTTTAGGAATTGTGGACAATTCTATTTGATGTGCCCTTGCTTCTTACATTTGTATCAACTGACAGGTTCTTTTCCTTCTTTGTTGTTGTCTCCAGCTGCTCATTTCTTGAAGAATCTTTTGTTTCTCTTCTTGTTGTAAAACCTTCCGAATTTTCTGACCATCATAGCCAGAGTTTCTTCATCTAATTCATCTCCATCATTAGATTCTTCTTCTTTCTCTTCAGCAGCTTTTAGAGCAAGGTCCTTCTGTTTCCTGTCTTGTCTTGCTTCCTTAAGAACCTTTATCTTTCCCTCATATTCGTTAAGGCTACCGAAGAAGGCTGTGACATAGGCCATTGATTCTCCTCTGGCTTCCTCTATTGCTATTACTTTTGGTTGCCACTCCAGGGGAAGAGCTCTAAGAATTTTTCTGACCTTTTCTACTCGTTGCCAAGACTCTTCAATTGATTCACAATGATGGTGAATCTCTTTTGTAGCTCCTTGATGCTTTCTCCTTCCACCATTCTAAAGCTTTTGTATTCACTAATGCAGGAGTTCAATTTGTTCTCTCTTACTCCAGTGGTTCCTTCATGAGCGATTTCTAAAGTGTCCCACATACCCTTGGCTATGGAACATTGTGATACTCTGTAGAATTCATCTTGGTTTAATGCACTGACCAGGCAGTGTCTTGCCTTAAAGTTCAGCAAGACTCTTCTCTTATCTTTCTCATTCCACTTGTCCTCTGGCTTCTCCTTGTATTTTTCATCATCCTACAATTTTATTGGGACAAAATCTCCCATCTGGATGATAGAACAGATGTCCAGATCAGTGGACTGGAGATAGATTTGCATTCTCATCTTCCAGTATCCATAGTGTTTTCCACTGAAGCCAGGTGATCTGTTTGTGTTGTTTCCTTCAGGTAATCTGCTTTCTCTAAAGCCATCCATTGAATTTCCTGTACTGTTAGATCCTTTGTTTGGGAATTCAGGCTCTGATACCACTTTGTTAGATATGCTGGCTTCCCAAGAGGGGGTGAATTGGGAAGATTAAAATTTTCTGCAAAAGTCAAGAAGGTAATGAAAGCAAAAGTGCCCATAAAAATAGAGTATAAAGGAATGACAAGGTAAGAGTAGTAAGGGAGAAGGGAAGACACAAAAGTTTATCCTGGTTCGGTCTTTCGATCTTGACCTACGTCCAATCTCCAAGCCACCACTTGAGATTTTCCACTATCTTGCAAGAATTCAATGGGCTTCTTGCAATTACCTCAGTACAACTTGATGCTCTGTTCTTGGAGCTTACAATCTCACTCTTTGTACTCTAGCTAAGTGCTTCCCAATTCTCTTGTGATATCCCCTCAGAAGAAAATATTTCTTCCAGATGAAGATAAGATTGATTACAATGATTGAACTCTCTAATTAAGAGTGTATATGAAAGTTGAAGTACATAATAATGAAATCTGTGAGAGTAAAAGACTTTGACTTAAGAATTTGATGGAGTTTATGTATTTATAATGTAAAATCATTGCCCACACCTTCAAATGAAGTTCTATTTATAGATTTATGTCTTAATTATACGTTAGAGACAAGATCTAGCTGTTAGAGACGTTACCCAATGGTTACTCTGAAAAACTATCCATTCACCAACTGCATTTAATGCATCTGACACTCAAAGTTCAAATTTTGGTTAGTCAACAGACGAATTTCATAGAGACCGAAAGCTAAAGACTTCAACGTTGAACTTCAAAGTTCGTTTGTTATGAAGCAAAGTTCAAATTTTCATCTTTGAAAAATGTTTCTATGCTGGAACATACAAATTTTCAAGTTTAAAGTACTTCAGGAAAGTGTGAACAGTTGTTCCATATTGCTACAGTGCCTTCAAAGTTCGAATTTTGGTCCCCAAAATTCGTCTGTCAGTGGGCAGCTCAATAATGAACAATAGTTCATCTATTTGAAATTCAAATTTTCAAAATCCAAAGTTCATCTGTTAGAGAGAGCTCTTATCAGACTTAGTTCAAATTTTGAATTTCTGAATACTAACATTCATATGTTAACATATTATCATAACAGAATTGCAAGCTTTGTTTCTAACATTTGAATTTTCAAAATCAAAGTTCATTTGTCAGTGAGCTAACTTTGAACTCTTTTTAAATTTTACTTTCAGATGAACTTTGACATAGCCTCAGACGAATTTTTCATTTTTCATGAATTGTGTTTTATTAGAAATTTGAATTTTCAAAACTGAAAGTTTGTCTGTCAGAGAAGGCTCTTATTAGACTTAATCCAAAGTTTGAATTTCTGCACTCAAAATTTGTCTGTTAGAGGAATCTCTTTTTTGACTAACTTATTTTCAATTCGAAATTCAGATTCTAGAAGCCAAAGTTTGAATTTTCAAAGTAATAGATCAGTTTTAACATTTTAAAGTTCGTCTGTTTGTGGGTGTTTTTTAAATATTCCATGAATTATCATAGAATCATATTTCTAAAATATTCTTTTGCAAGTTCAAAGTCTTTTACTGAAATTAAACATAGTAAGAAATCCTATATCTAATCTTGTGCTGATTTTACTTGGATTTCTCCATTTGAGATCTTTTATGCACCTTTGATATCTTATTTCCAAGCTCTAGATGGTTGGTTTGGAATCATCAAAACACTTGATTCAACACACTTCCTGTATGGTGCATGAAACCTTTGATGAAAGTGCCTTTCTCATCCCTAATAAGTCTACCACACCCGGTAATATTGGTGAGACATGAAAAAGGGCCATCAACATTGATTTTCACCCATCCAACTTGCTGCCTCCGCCCCTTTTGACCTTGCAGATACACACTTCCAGTTGATGGATTCTGGTGCATATTCAGCCTCACCACTCTTGCACCTGCTTGCAAGGTAGTGTGGGCTTGGGCAAGAATAACCATATTCGTAATATCCACTGGCTCAAAGATATGTCTATTTCTTCTCTTCTAGAGAAGCCAATTGATAAGAGCAAAGAGACTTCTCCATTCATAACTAACATCCATAGTTTTCTATTTCAAATTCCAATGAATCCATTTATTTGTTTTTGGCAACTTTGATTTTTCACTAATAGGTAATCATATGGTTGTTTTGGGTGATACTTGATAACTCTGGACTTTACACTTTAAATCCCTCATACTTAGTATTTTTCATAATGAATTACAGCCAAAAATGAATTTATTTGGACAATATTTTGATGATTTTCAAACTTACTCATTTTCTACCATTAACTTAGGAATTTGATACTTTCCTCTAATTATTTTTTTAGTCCCTCAGTGCCATTATTTGTGAATTCCATAATTATACTCATTTTAATTAGAGTGAATTTAGATTAAAATAATAAATCAAAGTTTGTACTAATTAGATGATTTTTGTTTAAATAAATTAAAATTTTCTATTCCACTCACTCTCACTTGTTCCACAACGTATTTTCTTTTCTATTTAAATTTTCTTTTTTTCCATTTGACATTTTTACCCATCCCTCTAATTTATTGGATCTTATTTTTTATATTTTGGGCCATGAACTTCTTAGGAAGATTACAATTTATATTACCCATATTTATTTATTTATTTATTTTTATCACTTTCTTGCCATTTATCCACTTGAATTTCTTTTTCCATTTCCCCCCTCATTATGCATGAAATTCTTACTCTTTTTTTTTTTAGCCTTGGATTGCACTCTTATCACCTGGAATGGTGTGATCATGGAAGATCAAGTCTTGATTCCATTTTATTATTTTCATATTTTTCTATTTTCTTATTGGCTCTTTAATTTATCATTGCACTTAATTGGTCCTAAATTAATTTGCCGGCCCTTCCTTTCATCTTCACCATCCATTCTCTCTTTTAATCTTGTCCCTCCATTATTTACCTTGGTCATTAAACTTTACAATAGTGATCTCTCTTCTTCCCTAGTTTACCTTTAACCATAGTCACTTAACCCAATTAATCATAGCTCTCTATTTTCTTTCTTGCTCATCAAGCACACATCTCTACGCTCCATTTTAACATAACCCTAACTCTACTCTAATTAGCTAACCTCTTTAATCCTAGCCTTTCATTTGTTTTCTTGATCATCAAGCATCCTCACCATTCACTCTTATCACACTTTAACCCAAACCACCCACCCTTTTTACTATAAATACCCCTTCTTATTCTCTTATTCTTGCATATTCCAACACAATTCTCTTATGCCACTTCATTTTCGTCCATCCCCTTCCCCCTCTCATTTCTCTTCCATTTTCTTTCTTTTTCCCACTTTTTCCTTCACCATACACATACTTATACCATATATACTTCATTTCCACCATTTTTCATAACCATTTCTTCATAAAACCTCCAATTTCTACCCTCTTCTCATCATGGCCATGTGTTATCTTAAGGGTCTTGGAGTTGCTTATGGCTTGACGGAGGAGTAGGAAGCTTGGTGGTGACCATGAGAGGGAGCTAGAGAAGATGCATGGGTTGAACTTGGGAGCAACTATGTGGATTTGGGGAGTCCTCTTGTTTCATGCTCTTTTTCTTTGTTCTTTCCTTTGTTTAATGTTGATTCTAGGTTGGGTTCACCACACCAAATTAGGGATTTCTTGGCAGACATTCATTGGCGGTCATTTAAGAAAATGCTAAGAAAAATAAACATCGGCAGTTATTTTATAAAACGCCATAAAATGCTCAACTTATGTTGGCAGTTAAATTTTTAACCGCAAAGAAATTCTCAGAGTTGACTTTTCTTTGTATTTGTTATTTTAAAATGCAAAGAAAAGTTTAACTTTAGATGGTGGTTATTACGATAACCGCCAACGAAAGTAATTAAATTTAAAAAAAAAATCATAACAAAAGAAATACAAAAGCCTCGGTGAGATGAAAATTTTCCTTCCCACATTCACAAAATCAACAAAGTCATAGAATCCTTGAAAATTTTCCTTCCCTCCTTCACAAAATCGACATAGTCACAAAATCTCAGTGAGGAACACATTTTTTGCTATGCTATTCATTCTCCGAATAAACCCTAGCCTTTGTGTTTGCCCATTGCCTTATTCTCACTCTTGAATTTGAATCTCTCAAGTGTTCATGTCGTCCTCTCACTCTCAAATTTGAATCTCTATGGCGTTCATTCTACGACTATGATCCTCTCTTGGTTTGGTCTCTCACCGAGTTTCATTCTGCCATTGTCACATTCTACTGCTATCCTGTTCCTTCTACCATCTATGACCTCTCTCTGTTTGTGTTTTGTAGTTCGTAACTTCCTTCTTTGGTTTGTGTTTCTTGCTAAGGATAATATTCTATGGTTTGTAGCTTGCTCCATTCATGAAGGAGAGTCTGAGACAGATTCAACCAAATCACACAAAGAATGCAAAGAATAAAGGGATAACCCACAGAACGTAGAGGTAAATATGTTTCCTTTATTCTGAATACTTGGAGCTAGTACATTGGTTATGCTAGATTTTTTGGGCATTAGACTAATTATTGGAATTATTGCTTAAGTTCATTGAAGAAGGAGAAGACAAAGAGCACAAAATTAAAGGAAGTTCAGGATCTGAACTCTGATTCACAGAGGTAAGTTACTATGTTTGGATTTTTTTTGTTTTGCTAGGATTCTGTATTATTGTGCTAGCCATTTTCATATATACAAAGCTTTTTATATATATGATATCATGTGAAAAAAAAGCTGGAATGATGTGGCGAATAAGCCCCTGATTGTTCATTATTGTGTGCCTTGTCTTTATTAACAATAGTGTGTGTTAACATTTATTGTCAAATTCTGTCAGTGCATACATATATTTATTGCACATTTTGATATAATGTATGTCTTGCAAGTTGCTAATCTGAGTGAAACAACCACCACCAAGAAGTCTAGAAGGAAAAAAGGTATACCATGAACATTTTGGAGTTTGTATTTTTGTCTTCTAGGTATTGAAGAATAGCATACAACCAACTTTTTCAGAACACCTGATATTGTAAGTGTGAAGCAGATTCTTGTGGCTGTCTATTGGACAACTAGAGTTTAGTTTAGATGAAGGATAAAGCGCTTTGCTTAGATGCCTTATGATGCTATGGACAAATATAGCAAATCTAAAATAAAAAAGAGAAGGAAATGATGTGAGAAGACGGGACAAAGTAATGTGAAATCGCGAGAGCCAATTGGTGGATTTCTTCAAATGAATTCACTTGTCAACAACTAATGGCAAGTTTGTCAATATTGGCTGCTTTCCCTACATTTTGTAATTGTTCTGGTTTGTGCTCATATAGCTGTGGGAGCGCTAAAAAAGTGACTTCATTGTCTTGATTATTAGGAGAAGATCTTTTATTTTTTTGCTGCATGTATATAATTTGTTTTAAGCTTAATGACAAGTCCATTTGGTTTCATTTTGGTATGAGAAAGTCATCTTTGCTATTACAAACAAATGGGTGCTAATTTGAGATCTCAATTTGGTCATTTGACTTTGGGTTTTGTCATGAAAAATATCTTTGTTGTTGGAAATGCATGAGACTTGGTTTGAGCTTAAAATCACTGCATGTTCTGGTCTTGCTTCATGGTTCTAAAACATGCCACATGCTCATGCATTCTTATCTAAAGTTGAAAAGCTACAACATGGGTTGCTTGATACTTCAAAGGGTTGGTCATATGTTCGTATCAAATCATTTTCCTAAAATAAAAGACTGTGTATGTATGCTCCTTAATGGGGCTGCAATTTGCTTATATAAGGATTGTTGATGTAGTATTTGGTCACTAGTTCTTTATTTGTATATACTTAAATTTAGTTTGAGCTTGGACTATTGGTTATAATACCTTAGCATTTTCTGAATTTGAATCTGAATGAATATAGTAATTGCATTAGATCAATTTGTCCTTTCATAGCCATAAGAGGTGTCATTTGCTATGAGGTTAGTGATCGTGATTTAAGAGATAGAACCTGATCTATCTTGGATGAATTATAGATTGAAACTTTATCATTTGATTATTCTTCCATGTATGAATTTTTTAGATTGTATAACTTGTTTATGCTTGAGACAAATTCTTGTTTGGCAGTATATTATGTTAGTATTTCATCTGGACATTGTTCATTAATGGTTGGATATATTGTTCTTTGATTTGGTTCATTCAAATTAGGGAGGGAAGTGATAGGGAGAAGGAAGAATGAGGGAGAAAATAGAAGACCTTGAGGGGGGGAAGGATTCTAAATACTCAATATTATTGAATCCATTGACAGTGATTTTTCTTTTCATTTTCCAATTTGAAATATTCATCTAAGCACCCTTCAAAGGAAAGAGAAAATCACACCTTTTAGATAGCAGTTCATGGCACAACTAAATGCTTTATTTTCAATTATTTTATTGAATTTTCTTTTTCTTCTTCTATTGAATTTTCTGTGGAATAATGTATCTTGCTATCTGGGTTTCCTTGACATTATCTTGAAAAAGGGCTTTTGAATTCTATTGGTCATAAAAGAATTTCTCATTCTAATTCATGGCCTATAGACATGTGATGCTATCTTAATTGTTGCTTGTGCTTGGATTTGCTCAAGGGTCAGTATCTTCATATTGTGAGATAAAGGGCAAGTCTTAATAACTATCAGTCATGATAATGATAAGGCATAAAAATCCATGTACTCAAATAAAGTGAAGCCTATATTTTAGCTTACTAGATATTTCAAAATTATCGCAAGTTACTAAGCGAATTTTTTTTTGGTGTAGTATTAGTTGTAACGACTCTCATTACACTATCCCTAACTTGGTCACTAGCTAACCAAGTGTAATTGTTCTCATATGCAGTACCGAAAGATCAAGATAGAGGAAAGGTTCAAGTAGAGGCAAAAAGAGCTTCACGTTGCGGCAAGGAGCAGGGCCACTGTGCACGAGCGAGCTATGAATTTTGAAATATTTTCTGGCCAAGGACACTCATGTTGCGGTGAACTAACCCCTCATCACGGCGTCACGCCTTAAAATTGTTTAAATTTGAAATATTTCAATTCAGTTGAGAATGGGAGAGCAAGAGAGAAACAAAGGGAGTGATGAAGAAGCTATTCTAGGGCTTTCAATCTTTAGCCATTTGAGGTGTTTTTTGACCTTTGGAAGCCTGCTAAGTCATTGGTAAGTGATCCTTACTCCTCCCTTTCCATTTTCTTCGATTTGAATTGGGATTTTTTGGATATATGTTGGGATCTTTGGTTTTGGTTGAATCCCACATATTAAAATGGATGGAAAAGGATTAATGGAGTGTGATTTGGTGCTTATGATACTTGGGTGTGAGTTTTAGAAGGAGTATGCATGATTTAAGCTTAACCCTAGGTTGGTATTATGTGTAGAAGTATGGAATCCAAAATGTATGTGATTGAATATAGTTTGAATGGGCTTTAGGAGCTTAATGACATATGGAAATGATATTGGAACCTTGGGTTAGGCCTATATAGTCAAATTGTGATGTTTGGATAGGTGGTATTATATGTTAATTAAGGATTTTGTGTTATTGTAGAAGTCGTTCGGTTGACCGAAAAGGGTACGAGTGTGTTGGACATTCCAAGAAGCTCATGGAATCGAGTGTATGTGAAATTGACAACCTGAGGTAACCGGGTGTTTATATTGTTTGTATTGGTTGTATTGTATGTTATTATATATATGTGTATATATGCATATTTCCGTTCATACCATGATATTGATATGTGTTTGTGTATGGCTTTTCAATATATCATGGTATGCACATGGCTAGACATATGGTGGATGATGATTATGATGAGGATGATTGTTATATATGATGATGATGATGTAACATTACATGATGCATAGCATGACATTAAGATCATGATGATAATGATAATTACATGATGATATGCCATGAACATCACTATATGGCATTGTGAGATATATGGTGATCAGGTGGTGATGATGATATGATATATGAAGATATGATATAAGATGATATGATATATGATAAGGGAGGATAAGGATGAGATCCCTATTGCTAAATCCTCTCCTATGGCCAGGAGAGCTAGGTGGCAGTAGACTGCACATTCCCTAAATCGCCACCAATTCGAGGTGGTCCAAGAGAAGGAAAGCCATGGTCCAAACACTAGTGTAACCTTTGGTTGGGTTGCATTAGTGTAAGGTGAGCTTAGTGATATCCTAGAATCAGCCTTTACCAACTGTTGGAAGGGAATCACCTATACGAAATGTTCTATCATGATGATAGCTTGTGAATCTAGTTGTGTGCGAGAGTGACATGTATTCCATCTCATATTGCATTTATGAGATTATATGAGTTATATATATATGTGTGTGTGTGTGTGGTTATCCTCAGTTACTAAGACTTTGTCTCATACCCTTTTCCCATGAACTAACATTTCAGGTGAATGTTCTAGCACTAATCCGAAGAAGACAAGGTAGTAGCATATCAGATATGGGAATACCAAGTCTATATAGTGTTTATGCGTAATGTCTATGTATGTTGTGCTAAGTAGTATTATATTGCAGTGGATATGAGAATTGGGAGACTGTAAAGATATTTGGATGTTTATGTATGTTATGTTATGGATGTGGTTTGGTGTCATATATGATGCATTATGATGTATGTATGGATTGGGATGTTGAGGAGTCAATATGGTAGTACATGTGAGCCCAAAGGTGGTTTTGGGCCTTGTTGGTATGTTTTAGGACATATAGCCCATTATGTCAATTTGGGGTTCAAGGGGGTCAAATCTCAGAGGAGTGGTTCCTTTGAGGTGAAACCTTTTTGAACAAGTTAGTTAAGTGAATTAGTACCTGTGTAAATGGTCCTGAATGGTCAATTTGCCTTTGGTGGCAAATGGGAGTTGTAAGTGGTGAGTTTTAGTCAAAAAGTGGCCAAAATAGTGTCAGCTATCCAAAATCTCCATACGATTAGATTGGGACATGATTGACTTGTAGGAGTTGGAATCAGGTCAATCGGAAGTCAGAGCATAAAGTTAGGCACATCAGAAGTGTTGAATCAAGTGTTTGGATAATTCCAAACAACTAGATCTTGGAAGGAGGATATCAAAGGAGCATAAGAGATCTCAAGTGAAGAAATCCAGGAAGAAATAAGTATAAAAATAATTTGTAAAAGGCTTTAATCTTGCACCCACCTGTTTTAAGTAAGTGTTTTTCAACTATCCTATGTTAACTTATGATAAAATTGAAAAATACTTATTGACAGACAAATTTTCAAATGTTAAACTTCATATGTTTCTTTGATAACTAAAATTCAAAGTTACAGAAATGTTACCTCTGACTGATGAATTTCAGCCTATTAAATTTAAATTTTGAGTCAAGTACAATGTGTGAAAAATGAAAAATTCATCTGAAGCTGTGTCAAAGTTCATATGAAATTAGAGTTCAAAAAGAGTTCAAAGTCAGTCCCTCTGATAGATGAACTTTGAAGGGTCAAAATTCAAATTTCGAAGAAAAAAACTTTGGTGCCATATTAAGCTGCTCACTGATAGACGAATTTTGGATACCCAAAATTTGAATTTTGAATGCGCTGTAGCAATATGGAACAATTGTTCACACTTAACAGGAGCACTTTAAAAGGAGCACTTTAAAGTTGAAAACTCGAATGTTCTAACATAGGAAATATTTGTCAAGTTCAAAATTCAAATTTCACCATTGAACAAACAAACCTTGAAGTTCAACATTAAAGTCTTTAACTTATGGTCTTTGCGAAATTCATCTATTGACATCTGAAAATTTGAACTTTGGATGTCAGACACATTAAATGTGGTTGGTGAATGATTAGTTTTGCAGAGTAACCATTGGGTAACATCTCTAATGGCCAGATCTTGTCTCTAATGTATAGTTAAGACATAAATCTATAAATAGAACTTCATTTGAAGTTGTGGGTAACAATTTTACGTTGTTTATACTAAAACTCTATGAAATTCTTCAGTCAAAACATTCTACTCTCTCACACTTCATTTTATTATACTTCAACTATCATACAAACTCTAAATTAGAGAGGTTATCTTGTTGTAAACAATCTTATCTTCATCTAAAAGAAATATCTTTTTGTGAGGGGATTTCACAAGGGATTTGGGAAGTACTTAGCTAAAGTGCAGAGTGAGAATCTATAAGCTCTTAGAACAGAGCACAAAGTTGTACTATGCCATTACAAGAAGTCCACCAAATTCTTGCAAGATAGTGGAAAATCTCAAGTGGTAACTTGAGGACTGAACGTAGGTCAAGAGGTGTTAGCAAGGCTGACTTCCCAAGAAGGGGGTGAATTGGGAAGATTGAAAGTTTTCTGCACAAAGTGAAATGGGTGAAGATAACACAGTGTGATGAAAGCAATGAACAAAGCAGAGCAATCTGAAAAGTAAAGATAGGAAGTAGAAGACTCAGTAATTTATCCTGGTTCGGTCTATCCACTTGACCTACGTCCAGTTCTCAAGGCAACTCTTGAGATTTTTCCACTATAAAGCAAGAATTCAACGGGCTTCTTGCTAATGTCACAGTACATGAGTATGCTCTGTTTCTGGAGCTCTCTCAAACACTCTAAGCACTTTCACAATGTGCTTCCCAATCCCCTTGTGATTTCCCCTCACAAGTAAAACTATCTTCCAGATGAAGAGTAGAAGATTTACAATGATATAACTCTCTTGAATATAGTAGATATGAAGATTAAAGTACAGATATTGAAGTTGAGAGGGTAAAAGCTTTTGAGAAAAAGATTCAGCAGAAATTCGGTATATACAAGTTTGATTTGTTACCCACAACTTCAAATGTTGATGTATTTATAGATTTTGGTCTCAAATGTCCGTTAGAGACAAAATCTATCCGTTGGAAAAGTTATCCAACGGTTACTCTGAAAAACTATCTGTTTACCAACCGCATTTAATGTTTCTGACATACTGAAATTCGAATTTTGGTTGGCCAACAGACGAATTTCGAAGGAACCGAAGGCTAAAGCTTTCAACATTATAGCACGAAGTTCGTCTGTTCATTAAGTGAAATTCGAATTTTAAAACTTACAAAACATTTTCACAATGTGACATATGAATTTTCAAGAAGAAAGTTTTTCGGTTAAGTGTGAATAGTGTTTTCAATTTTCTACAGTGCCTTCGAAATTCGAATTTTGGAAGCCCAAAATTCGTCTGTTCCCAATACGTGAAAATGAGGCACAGTAGTTCACTTTCTTCGAAATTCAGATGTTGAAGAGTGAAGTTCGTTTGTCAGAGAGCAGTTTTGAAACTTAAATCATTCTTGATCTCAGATGAACTTTAACATTGTTTCAGACGAATTTCTTCTATTTTCTCAAGTTTTGTTTTATCTGAAATTTGAATTTTGAATATCCAAAGTTCGTCTGTTTCAAGAAAACTTCTTTCAGACTTGGATGAAAATTCGAATGTTGGGAAGTCAAAATTCGTCTGTCAGAGAGCATTTATCAAACTCAATTTCTTTTGATTTTAGATGCATTTTATCATAGTTTCAGACAAATTTCTTTGGTTTTCACAAACTTCATTTTACTTGAAATTCAAATTTTGAGAGTGTGAAGTTCGTCTGTTACCAAAGAGACTTCTTTCAGATTTGTATGAAAATTCAAATTTTGAAAAACCAAAATTCGTCTGACAGAGAGCCATCTCTTCAGACTTATTCAGTTTTAGCTTGAAATTCGAATTTCCCAAAGCAAAGTTCGAATTTCCAACTTGACAGTTAAGTTTAAACTTTCAAACTTCGTCTGTTTATGGGTGTTTTTCAAATAAGTCAAGATTTAACACAAAATCAAGTTTTGAAAACATCTTTTCTTCTAATCAAAATCTTTTACCCAATCACAACTAAAACTAACGATCCTACAAAAGATCTAACAGCAAATACTCAGAAAATCTTCACTTGAAACAACTTTGATCTCCTTTGATATCTTCAATCCGAGCTCTTGAGTGTTAGTTTGGAATCATCAAAACTCTTGATTCAACAAGAGTAAGAGACCGGACTAGGATAAATCTTTGTGTCTTTCTTTCCTTTACCTTGCTTACTGCTTTATTACATTCTACACTCTGCTTTTCAGCAACTTTTGCTTTCACCACTTTTTTATAATTTCACAGAAAATTTCAAACTTCCCAATTCACTCCCTCTTCGAAAGCTAGCAGACCTAACAAGAAGTTCACCCCTGATGTTTAACTTTGCCGATTTTGCATTAGCAAGGGGGCACAGCAATGCCAGTGAGTCAGAGAACACCAAAGCTGCGGCAGTACGGTAGCGTCTGTAGGCTTGCACACTATTCTAGCTATTCTGATGTTTCTCATGGTGTTTTGTGGTATTTTTCAATGCTCTAATGTTGAGGAAGGCAAATTCAAGATGTTGGGCTGTGTTTGGTTGGTTCACGAAGAATTTGGTCAAAGTAGGAGGTGTATTAGAGTAAGACATTACATTAGTTATTATATATCCATCACCTATTCATTCGGTCATGAGAGCTACAGCACAGATCATCCATATGGGGAAAAGAAAGATCATTTGATGATAGTACAAGGTGCTCCCAGCTAGAAGCCATTTGGATTGGACTTCTTTGTTGTTATTGAATTAGAACTTGGGTTTTGGAATAAAATGATGAAAGAGATCATCTGTAAATATGTATAAATGTATAAAAGTATAAAACAATGATGATTGCAAATTTTGAGTGTATCATAAGCAGTCACAAGTAGGACGTATAATGAAATGATAATATGAGGAAACCATAAGGACTTATGCATAAAGTTTGTTTATGTGAATAAAGTATGATGTTTATATAAATATATTCTTTGAGTATAGTTGTTAAATATTTATGAATAGATTATAATGAATTAAATGGTTCGTATCAGGAGACGAATAAGAGTAGAGACTCCTGAATAAGGAAAAACACCACAAGGTGATCCTTTGCAAGTTATTATGAATATATGAGATTAGTAGCAAAGGATTATTGAAAAGTTACAGCGAACCTTAGACACTCAGAGATAGCCTTAGAAAACTAGAGTTGAAATTTCATCTCTGAGGCAATATCAGCAGCAGGCACCCTAGGCTATACTAATGAACCTAGCAGCAGAAACAAAATTGACCATGCTAATCCGCAGCATATAATAGCTTAGTTCTAGAAATAATGTCCTCCCTCATTTAATGAAAGGTTTGATGTACAAATGGTTAAGAACTAGATACTGAGTTTAGAAAAGATTTTCAGATTAATGGGTTATTCCTCTAAAATGAAAGCCTTATAGGCTATCTATTTTTGCACTTGAGAAAGAAGCAAATATGTGGTGACTTAATACTAACTTGATCCTGCAAGTTCAAAACATACCCTTGATACAGAAACTATTTTGTAATAGTTTATGATAAATATTTCTTGCTGTCAGTTAGGGATGAGAAAGAAGATGGGATCATTATATTCTGACAAGTGATGGATTAGTCAGTAAGTAGGCATGAAACCACATTTATATTATTAGTTCAAAACTCCACTTAGTTATAATAGTATGATGACTAGAGGTGTAAGGTAGAAAAGCTTAGAAAAGGATTAAAGCCAGTCATTAGGGAAAGGAAAGCCCCAATATGAAGTAGGCAATTTAGTATGTTGGTATAGGCAAGCACAACTATGGGAAATAATTTGAATTATCAAAGTTTTATGTCTGTTACCTAATAAATGTTAGAGAAGTTACTGCTAACAAAAGTGAGAGAAGTAGAGAGAGAATAAAGTGATGAGGTAATAGTTGCAAGAAAGAAAGATACTTATTTCAATAATAGTTTCCCTTTCAAATGTAAAATATTATAAGAATATGGCCTAGAATTATTTTAATAATATAAGAGAACAAGTCTTGAGGACAGTAGTTGCTGGCTCATATGAGAATGTTTCACAGGTCATAAAACCTTTCAGAGTTAGATCCGGATCAATCCTATCACTTGAGTAATGATGTAAGGTCATAGAGAATCCTAGTAGGTCTCTAAGGTCATAGTAAATCTTATGGTCATAGTAGACCAATTGCGAGGTTGTAGTAGACCTCTAAAGAGAATAAGATGATGATAAAGATTGATGAGACATAATATTTTGATAGTTCTCTGAATAAGAATGACCTAGGATGATTGATTTAGAAGGATACGGAACCTCATTAATTAGCAACTGATATGAAAGTTTACCTAAGACTTTTTCTCTAATACCAGGCCACATACCAGAAAGTAGCAAAGAAATATGAGGGTAGGTGATGAAAATGAATATAAGTAAGTACACCACCTACAAATAAGTTTAGTGACAGGATGTTTTTAGTAATAAATGAAAGAGGCTAGTAAGAAATGAATGATAGTAATAAGAGAAAATAGTTATGGAAAAGAATCAATAAGGAGACACTAATGTATAAAGGAAGATAAATTAGACAAAGAAGTAGTTATGAGAAATGAAATAAGAAGACTGATGTATAATCAAGGAATGAGGTTAATCAGCCCATGAATTATAATAATTATAATGAGTCTGGGCTAGATGAATACTTTGATGAGGAAGGTAGTAAACCAAGGACTCCAAATCCAAGTAGATCTTAGAGGTATCTATGATGGATGTCATATGAGATTTGGAGGATATGTTTTAGCTTTGCATTCCCTAAAGATTAGATTGGAAGTGAAGAAATTTCTAGAAGGGCATCATGATCATAGGCCCCCTAAAAGTTAATGGGTTGAGCAAATACTTGATGCCATAACCAGATTACATACTCTAGAATTGTATCAAGAATTGTTTAGAATTAAGTATACCATATTTTGGGAAATTGTCTCATTGCCTATATGTCCTGGGAAGTATGTTATTGTAGAAAGAAGAAGTTGAAGCATTAAAAGTCCCAGAAAAGGAATTAGAGAAGGATCTAGAAGAAGATCCCATAGAGATAATAGATGACAATAATAAGTTTTCCATTAGTACTGAAACCCCATAAGTTCAGTATAACAATGGATGATGCAAGTATAAAGTGATGCAAATGTAGATGTAAGTTAAAGGAAGAATATATATGTATAATGTTCAAGCTATAAATCATGAAGCAAGAAAGGAGAAAATAGTGGTAGGCAGTTTAGAGAATTACAAAACCTTGAGATGATAGATTGTTAGTCTTGGTATGAAATCTAGCTATAGAAAGAAATTTTTATGGCCAGAGGATCTCACAATGAATGAAATCTTTCGTCAGCTGCCAAGGTGGGAAAATGGAGATAGCTCTTGGGAAGAAGCCTAATTGAGCCAAGATAGTAGTTCTTGGGATGAAGCCTAATTGAGCCAAGAAAGATGAAATCCTTCATATGATAAAGGCCACCAAGGTGAGGCAGATGAAAGATAGCTCCTGGGGTGATACCCAAATAAGCCAAAAATGGTGAGAGGTTGAAAGCTAGATTCTAACTGAGTTAGCAAGAAACTTTTGAAGGGTTGAGAAATCTCCCTTAAGATGTCAAACCACTAATTAACCTTGACTAAGCAGTTAAGGAAATTATGCATAAAAATGATAAAGTAGAAATATGAGAAGCGTTAAATATTAAAGAGATAATGACCACCGCCTTAATATTAGTAAAAACGTACCCGATAAAAGCCAAGAGATCCTAAAGGCTATGCCAAGATAAGCAAAGGTATTAGGTTCGAGAATATGTGTATACATGAAGGTAGAGTGTTAAGTTGAGAGTCTAAGTTGACACAAACTAGAGTAAAGAACAAAGAACAGTGTAAGTTTAAGCAATAAATGAAAATGAAAATGGTGATGAGATGCCATTATAAGATAGCAACCCAAATGTTAGAAGAGAGAAGAAAGTCATGGTTGAATGGCCTAAAAATTAAAGTAGTAAAATATTCAGAGGTTATGTAGATAAGGTATAACTTGAAATGAAGCACATTACTAGTATTCTATAAGACTAGTTTTGGCATGAGTACAAGCAGAACCCCTAAGCATTCTATAGTTAAATGAGCTCAGGTGAAGAAAGTATCAGGATGGTAACCTACTAAGAAGTACAGAAAGATAAGGAAAATGCATAGAGTAAGAAAGAAAAGATGGGTCGATTGTTAACTAAGGGGCACTATGAATTATGATTATGTCATATAGTCAGGTTAAGGCACCTATTAAGATTATATGAGTAAAAGTATAAGTAATGTAATGGTGATTCTCAAGAATGATGTGCTAAGGTACTCCAAGTTTGTAAAATAGCATGAAAGATGACAGAGAATTTTTTAAACATTTTAAATAAAATTATTGACTTACTAAAATGAGTGAATGTAGCTCATGAAGTACAGTTAGTAGGTTACAGAATCTCCTAAGGGTTGCAGTAGATCCTAATAAAGCAAGTGAAGTTATGAGTAGGAGAAATCGAAAATCAGAATAAGATGAGAAATTTACTAAGTCTAATAAGATGTTATAAAAATTTTATTATAAAAAATTTTTCTCAGATTGTCTTATTGCTTGATTAGAAGGAAAGTTGTGGGAAAAAAGGTGAGAAATGATTTGAAAGAGGCTAAACCTCCTCCCCAGTGATGATTAGCCTTGATCCAATATGACCCTAGGGGTCTATAATAATGAAAGAACATGTGGATCAGAATATGAGTAATCAAATCGGGTTGGGTTGAGGATAGTAGCCTATATTTTATATGATAAATTATTATTAAAAAATGTTCCCACACATAGCAGCAGTGACTAATGCTTTAAAGATACGGAGTTGTGATAAGTTAAAATGAGTTATAATCTCTATGATTTTACCATAGAAGTATTATGAGAGCACCAAGAACCTCGAGTGACAATGAAATAAAGGATAAGTGGACTTGAGGTAAAGAAAAGAAAATGAAAAGTAAAAGAAAGGAAAGATGTCAGGTGTTAATGAACAGACTATAATATGAATAAGAAATGAGAGTTACGAAAGTAAGGATGGGTATTAAAAGTTGGTATGTTATATAGAAATTTCCAATACCCCTAAAGTAAAATAAGATTATAATATCCTTGACATTTCCCAAAACGAAAGCTATTAGCTAAATGGTGTATGGTAATGATGTTGGAACCTTAGGTTAGGTCTATATGGTTGAATTGTGGTTTTTGGTTAAGTGGTATATTGTGTTTATTGAGGTATTATGATACTGTAAAGGTTAGTTGGTTGACCGAAAGGGGTCCAAGTGTGTTGGGCAACTCAAGAAGCATGTGGAATACCGTGTGTGTGGTATTGACAACCTGAGATAACCGGGTGTTTATATTGTTTGTATTGGTTGTATTGTATGTTATTGTATCTGTGTGTATATATCCATGTTTCAGTTCATACTATGATATTGATATGTGTTTGTGTGGTTTTCTATATATCGTGGTATGCACACGGCTAGACACATAGTGTATGATGATTAGAGATGATGATGATAATGTGACATGACATGATGCATGCATGACATTATGAAACATGATGATGATTATTATATGATGATATGATATGAGCATCACCACATGACATTTCAAGGTATATGGTGATCCGGTGGTGATGATGATGTGATATACGATGATATGATATGATATATGATAAGGGAGGATAAGGATGGGATCCCTACAGCTAAATTGCCTCTTATAGTCAAGAGGGAAAGGTGTGAAGTGGACTGTACCTTCCCTAAATCGCTGCCAAATTGTGGTGGGAAAGGGGAAGGAGAATCACGATCCAAACATTAATGTTACCTTTGGCTAGGTGCACTAATGGGAGATGACCTTGGTGATATCCAGGAATCAATTTTCACCGACTGTTGGAAGGGAATCACCTATACAAAATGTTTTGTTAATTATGACGATAGCTCATGGTTCTAGCTGTCTGCGAGGGAGACATGCATTCCACTTCATATTGCATTCATTAGTTTATATAAGTTATGTATATATGTGTGTGTGTGGTTGCCCCCGGTTACTGAGACATTGTCTCATACCCTTTTATCACGAACTAACATTTCAGGTGAAGGTTCTAGTACTAGTTTGGAGAAGACCAGGGAGTAGTGCACCAGACATTGGAATATCAAGTCTTTGTAGTGTATATGTAATGTCTATGTATGTTGTGCTAAGTAGGATAGTGTGTTGTAATGGATATGAGGAGTTGGATGATTGTAATGATATTTGGATGTGCATGTATGTTAATGTTATGATATTGATGTGGAATGGTGTTGAATGTGATGAGTATGATGTTTTACAATTAATGCATGTTATGGAGGATTGATGAGTCAATATGGTGGTGTATGTGAGCCCAAAGATAGTTTTAGGCCAAGTATGTGAGTTTTAGGCCTATAGCCTAGTTTGTCAATTTGGGGTTCAAGAGGGTCAAATCTCATAGGAGTGATTCCTTTGAGGCAGAACCTCTTTAGACAAGTTGGTTTAGTCAAATAGGACTTGTGTGGAAGGTCCTGAATGGTCAAATTGCCTTTGGTGGCAAACAGGAGCTGTAAGTGATGAGTTTTGGTTAAAAAGTGGTCAAAATTGTATCAAGTGTCTAAAATCTCCATATGGAGATAGATTGAAGTGAATTGGTGTCTATGGTCAGATTGGAACAAGATTTACTTGTAGGAATTTGAATCAGGTCAATTGGAGGTGGGAGCATAAAGTTATGCACATCAAAAGTTCGCCCTGGGATGTTAAAAATTTGTTGGTATAAAACCAGCAGGAGGCACCATGGCGCCAATGAAACAGAGAGCTCTAAGGCTATGGCAATACTGTAGCGGTCACGGCCCTAACCCAATTTTAGTGTGTTCTTGGATTTTATTCTGCTGCTCTGATGTTTGAAAGGTAATTATGAGATGTTTGGGCTATGGTCATTTGTTTTTTTTTTTTTTAAGTTTTGGGTAAAGTCAGAAGGTGTTTAGGAATTAGGTATTACATATATCATTCATTTAAGTTCTTTAGAATTTAGTAACTAAGGTCATTACATTAGTGTCTTACATTTAATATATATCTCTCTATATGTGTGTAATGGATGGAATTTTGACTTTTATATCATATCATATTTTTTATAATTTTACTTGTAGGAACTTGGTTTTTTTTTATTAAATTTCATTGTGTATATTTAGAATATATTTTTGGATGTAACTAGCATGTGAATATGTTTTGAGATGTGAACTTTTTGATAGTGTTATGGATATAATGATATATAGTGTATAACTATTTTGGTGATGAAAGGATATTCAAAATATGATCATTTTTATGAGATTTTTCGGAATATAATCCTGTAAAATATAGTTTTTGATGAGCTAAGTTAGAGACTTTAGAAAAAAAAGAAAAAGAAAAAGATGTTCATAATTTATTGGAAAAGTATGCTTTGTGGTGAATCAAGATTGTTTTTCTCTCACCATAAAGTTTCAAGTTCCATCTGAACATGTATAAAAAAAAAAGAATAATTTCAATTTGAATAAGCTTATTATGTTGATGATTAGTTTCAATGGCAAGCAATTAAGTTTTTCTTTTTTAAAAAAGAAAGTAAAGAACAAATCTTTTAAAAATTTTTCATCTTGTGAATATCAATTTTTCCGTCGAAAATTAAAATTAGTATAAATTCAAATTTAATTTATTAAAAATTGTAATATATATTTTTTCACAGAAAATACTCATTCAGCATGTTCCAAATCAATCCAAACAAAACTAAACTGATTACAGAACCGAACCAAATCAATCCAATACTAAATAATTGATTTAGTCAAACCAATCGATTTGGTTCGGTTTGATTTTTAGCCAAAACATATCATCTTTATATATATTTTTTATTTGAAATCCTTATTTTTTCATACAGGTTTATTCTGTTGGGTTTGTAGTTGTATTAAACTTATTTAAATATCAATTTTAAAGTAATATCATTTTAACTTACTACCAGAGAATGCTAGTGCTAGGCATGTGACACCCAAGCACTTGCCTACACATAACATAAACCACACAACTTTATTTGTGAGAGGAACTCCACTTGTAAGCAAACTTAGAACACTAACTGACGCAACGAAAGACATGATATTGCAATCCCAGAAGTAGCTATCCCGATCACGAATGACGTGTTCTAGAGGATGCACTGTAGCTTTGTAGCTTATGGTTGCTGTAACAAGCCTCATTGCACTACACTGAATGTTGTAACACCTCTCTTATGGACCCATTTCCCATGTATTTAATCCTTCTAAAATCTATTTATATCATAGTAGGATCTTGAATCACAATAAAAGGCATAATAAATTTTTCTCAACTTTGGGCACTATTCATTTAATCGAATTTATTTATTCCGATTACACTTTGGAAAATCATAACTAAATCAATAAAAATCGTATGCATGTGTTTCAAGTTTCTAGGGATAGCTTATAACTTTTTCTACATGGAAAAAATATAATTCAGGGCAATGATAGTACTGATCTATACAGGAAACTCCGTGAATTTTCACAATTTATATGAAAACTGCAAAAATAATCATTTTAATTAGGATTAAACATAAAAATCCGCCAAATATTGCACACACATCCAATCTGAGTGTTCTTTAGACCATTGGAGAGCTCTTCCTGTCTACTTTTAAATCATATACATCATTCATACTTTACACATCAAAAGTCCAAATAGTGGTATGTTTACTCTACATAGGTCAAGATGACCATTTATATCTTACTACTTTGCCAACAAAAGCCATAAAATATTTACATGGTCATACATCATTTCCATGCTATACCATACTTTAACTAAGACCTAAGGCATCATAAAAACTTGAAGAAATATACTTAACATCACATTTACAAAATTACACAAAAGGTCAAAGCTCATGGCCATTGCTAGAATTATTAAGTTAATGGCCAAATTTTTTCTCCTTTCCTTTCTCTTCCTTGGTGGTCTTGCAATTGTTGCTATCTATTCATGGTTAATATTTGGGAGGGTGAGATTCAAAGAATCTCAGTAGTTAACACCCAACATTCCATCACATCATCACATTAAGCATGAAAACATCATGATAACACATTTTGAATACATTAACGCATTTGCGTCATATGAATTCATAAAATTTTAGGCAAAGTTTCATTTTGAAAAATGGACATCCCAAGGTCTCAATGACCCTCAATCAAGTCAGCCAATACACATAAATCATCTTAAAATATCATTGTAATCATATGACAAAGCATAAAGTACATTGAAAACAACTATGATAATATAATGCTAGTATGGGAAATTAACTACTTTATGATCCTCCCTTGCTCTCCAAACTTGGTATGACACTTCTTGAGCATCTCAACACTTCCTTGAACCAATTTAGCCATTGGTTTTTTGGAATTATACAATACCATAACACTAAAACCCAAATTTTTCATTTAGCTTTCCGTTGATCTTCCTTTGTACAACATACTTGTTCTTAAGGTTTTGGACCATGGGGAATCCATTTTTGAGGTCAAAATCATGAAATTACAACTCTAAATACTTCCCATGTTCTGGCCGAAATTGTCTCAAAATGTTTGAAAAAAATTTTCTTCAAATCACTTCAAACCATCCATGGATTCATGCTTCTAGTGGATAATCTAAGCTTTCCCTTAAGTTTAATGGTTCAAAACTCATTCCTATTGCTAAATCACTATTTTGGATGAAACCCTAAGATAGAAAGGAAGAAAATTAAACCATAAATCATGCTTTGAAAATCATAGATGGTAAGCTTAGGGTAGTAGTAGGCAAGCTTACCAATTTGTGCTTTGATTTTCTCTTCGTTCCTCTTCCTTTTCCTCCTCCTCTTCCCCTTCCTTTTCTTGCATTTTTTTCTGGTTTGTTTTGGCTTCTAGTCACGCATGAATGGTGAGGAAAGAGAAGGGTTTAAATGATTACTTAAGTAGATAATGATGTAGCTAATCATGGTTACCTTTGCTAACCCTTAATTACCTTTTTTTTTCCTTTAACATACTTCTTCAAGAAGTATTCCAAAAATAATATAATATTGCTTTGTGTCACATGGCTTCAGGAAGTCACACATGGGAGAGCTTGAGGTGTCCAAAAATTGCCCATTTTTTCCGATCCAGATATACCTCAATCCGGGTACTTTTTAACCGTACCGATAAAACCGTCTTTATACTAATTTAGCATTTTTGGGATACAGGACTATTCTAATTTTATTTTTATATTTTGATAATTATCCTGTCCTAAATGGTATCTGTGTATAGCCCATATCCAATCCCGATTTCTTTTTAACCATCGGTAGGGCTCACAGTTTACTTTATCGGTTTACTATTACTTTTGGAAACTCGGCACTGATTATTTCTTTATTCTTAAACATTAACCCTCAGTGCCATATACCATTGGACTTCTCTCATCGAGGGCTTTGTTTTTACAGTAATTTTGCATATTCACAAAATTGCCCTTAACTCAAGGTTAAATTATAATTTCTGAAACTTTTGGGTCATTAGGTGTAATTATCCCCAAGGCTTTTCTATTTCTTTCCCTAGTAGATTTTAATGCTTTTGGGACATGGAAGTCATTTTTGAATTTTTTTAGGGGCAAAAATATAATTTTTACATTTCTCTGTCCAACCAAGAAAAAATGATATTTTTGTCCTACTTCACGCAAAACAGTGTTTATCTGTTTTCACTAATTCTTTATACATTTTATGTTATCATCACTTATGTCCTCTTTTATTACCTAGTATCCAGTAAAATTTTGGAATATTACATTTTTATCCCCCTTAAATTAAATTTCATCCTCGAAATTTAAAACATACATTATGTAAACAGTGCTGGATACTTTTGTCGCATGTGTGACTCCATCTCCCAGGTTGCTTCTTCTGTAGATAAGCCTTTCTAGACCACCTTCACTAAAGGATTGTCTTTATTCCTCAACTGTTTGACTCGATAATCTACTATTCTTTCAGGTAATATATTAAAGCAAATATTATCTTGTAAGTCAATACATTCATATTCTATAATATGTGAAGGGTTTGGCTAATATTTCTTTAATTAGGAGACATGGAAGACACTGTCAATTTGGCTTAGATTTTGTGGTAGGGCTAACTGGTAAGCTACAGGTCTGACTTTTGAAAGGATTTTGAAAGGTCCAATATACTTCGGACTAAGCTTTTTCGTTTTGAGAGATCGACTAACTCCAGTTGTAAGAGATACTTTAAGAAATACATGGTCTCCTACTTCAAATCCCAACGGCTTCCTTCTTCGATTTGCATAACTATTTTGTTTACTTTGAGCCATTAATAGCTTTTTCTTAATCATTTCAATCTGTCTAGAAGTTTGGTCTATGATCTCCGGACCTGTCAATTGCCTTTCACTCAATTCCGTCCAACAAAGTGGGGACCTGCACTTCCTACCATACAATGCTTCATAAGGTGCCATCTGTATACTGGAATGATAACTATTATTATAGGAGAATTCTGTCAAAGGCAGGTATATATCCCAATTTCCTTTAATCTCTAACACACAAGCCCTTAGCATATCCTCTAATGTCTGAATTGTTCTTTTAGTCTGTCTATCAGTCTGAGGATAATATGCTGTACTGAATCTCAGTTTAGTACCTAGGGTTTGCTGTAATGATTTCCATAAATTTGAAGTGAATCTTGGATCTCAGTCTGATATAATACTGCTTGGCACTCTATGTAATTTTACTATCTCTTTTACATATGGTTGTGCTATTCTATCCAATGTATATGTTGACCTCATGGCTAAGAAGTGTGCCAATCAGATAGATGTTGGCAATCTCATCTTCATCATCTTTTTCTTCATCTGAGCTGTTGCCCGAGATTGATGAGATGTACGCTCTTTTCTTCTTGCCTTTGTCTGCAGCTTTCTTTTCTTTCTCTTGCTTCTTGAGGAATTGTGGACAATCCCATTTGATATGTCCCTGCTTCTTGCACTCGCAGCAAGTGACAGGTTCTTTTCCTTCTCTCTTGCTATCTCCAACTACTCATTTCTTGAAGAATTTCTTGTTTCTTTTCTTGTTGTAAAATCTTCCAAATTTTCTGACCATCATAGCCAGAGTTTCTTCATCTAGCTCATCTCCATCGTCAAATTCTTCTTCTTTCTCCTCACCAGCTTTCAGAGCAAGACCCTTCTTCTTTCTGTCTTGTCCTACCTCCTTGAAAGCCTTCATCTTTCCTTTATATTCTTCGAGGCTACCAAAGAGGGCTGTGACAGATGGCATTGATTCTCCTCTGGCTTCCCCTATTGCTGTTACTTTGGATTGTCATTCTAGAGGAAGAGCTCTGAGGATCTTTCTGACCTTTTCTGTCTGAGTGTACTCTTTGCCAAGATTTTTCAATTGATTCACAATGAGGGTGAATCTCTTTTGCAGTTCTTTGATACTCTCTCCTTCAACCATTCTTAAGCTCTCGTATTCTCCAATGCAAGAGTTCAATTTGTTTTCTCTAACTCCAGTGGTTCCTTCATGAGTGATTTCAAGGGTGTCCCACATATCCTTGGCTGTGGAGCATTATGAGACCCTGTAGAATTCGTCTTGATTCAATGCATTAACCATGTAGTGTTTTGCTTTGAAGTTCAGTAAGACTCTTCTCCTATCTTCCTCATTCCATTCAACCTCTGGCTTCTCTCTGTACTTCCCATCATCCTGCAATGTCATTGGGACAAAATCTTCTTTTTGGATGACAGACCATATGTCTAGATCAATGGACTAGAGATAGATTTGCATTCTCATCTTCCAGTATCTATAGTGCTCTCCACTTAAGCCTGGTGGTCTATTTGTACTGCTTCCCTCCGGTAGTACACTCTCTCCAAAGCCAGCCATTGTTCTTCCTAGACTGTTAAATCCTTTATTTAGGAATCCGGGCTCTTATACCACTGGTTAGATATGCTGGCTTCCCAAGAGGGGGGTGAATTAGGAAGATTAAAATTTTCTGCAAAATGTCAATAAAGTGAAGAAAGGAAAGGTGCAGTAAAACAAAGTATAAGTGAATAACAAGTAAAAGTAATAATAGAGAAGGGAAGACATAGATGTTTATCCTGGTTCGGTCTCTCAATCTTGACCTACGTCCAGTCCTCAAGGTCTTGAGATTTTCCACTATCTTGCAAGAATTCAGTGGGCTTCTTGCAAATGCCACAGTAAAGCTATGATACTCTGTTTTTAGAGCTCACACTTTCTCTCTTTGCACTCTAGCTAAGTGCTTCCTCAATCCCTTGTGATATCCCCTCACAAGAAAATCTTTCTTCCAGATGAAGATAAGATTATTTACAATGGATAAACTCTCTTAATCAGAGTGTATATGAAAGTTGGAGTATAAAGAATGAAGTATATGAGAGTAAGAGATTTTGAATTGATGATTTGGCAGAGTTTCGGTATGTACAATGTTAAAATCATTACCCACAACTTCAAATGATGTTATATTTATAGATTTAGGTCTTAACTATATGTTAAAGACAAAATCTATCCGTTAGAGACGTTACCCAATGGTTACTCTGAAAAACTATCCGTTCACCAACCGCATTTAATGCTTCTGACACTCAAAGTTCAAATTTTGGTTAGTCAACAGACGAATTTCACAGAAACCGAAAGCTAAAGACTTTAACGTTGAACATTCAAAGTTTGTTTGTCATGAAGAAAAGTTCAAATTTTGATCTTTGAAAAATGTTTCTATGTTGGAACATACAAATTTTCAAGTTTAATGTTCTTTTGGAAAATATGAATAGTTGTTCCATTTTGGTACAGTGCCTTTGAAATTCGAATTTTGATACCCAAAATTCGTCTGTCAGTGAACAGTTCAATAAGGCACAATAGTTCATCTATTCGAAATTCAAATTTTCAAAATGCAAAGTTCGTCTGTCAGAGAGGCATCTTTTCAGACTTACTTCAAAGTTTGAATTTCTTAATACTATCATTCGTATGTCAACATATCATCATAACAGACTCACAAGCTTTATTTCTGAAATTCAAATTTTCATGTTCAAAGTTCAGCTGTCACTGAGCCATTTTGATGCTCTTTCCAAACTCAGTTTTCAGATGAACTTTGACATATCCTCAGACGAATTTTTCATTTTTCATAAGTTGTATTTTGTCTAAAATTTGAATTTTCAAAAGCCAAAGTTCATCTGTCAGATAAGGCTCTTTTCAGACTTATTCATTTTCAATACAAAATTTGAATTTATGCAGTCAAAGTTCATCTATCAGAGAAGGCTCTTTTTAAATTTGTTCATTTTCAATACGAAATCTGAATTTACAAAGCCAAAGTTCAAATTTTCAAAACAGCATATCAGTATAAATGTTTCAAACTTCGTCTGTTAGTGGGTGTTTTTCAAATATTCCATGGATTAACATAGAATCATAGTTTTAAAACATCTTTTTGCCAATTCAAAGTCTTCTACTCAATTTAAATAGTGCTGTAGATTCTACATCTATTCTTGTGCTAGTTTTTCTTGAACATCTCCACTTGAGATCAATTTTTTCACCTTTGATATCTTCTCTCCAAGCTCTAGAAAGTTGTTTTGGAATCATGAAAACACATGATTCAACAAAAGATATGTTGTTTGCTTTAATTGGAAATCAGAGAATCACACAAGGAAAAGCTGGACTTGGTTATGATCCTTGTGCAGTAAAAGAAAGGATTAAAAAGAAAAATCAAAATCTATATATGAGGCATTTTACGCATGCTAATGGGCATAAAAAGAAAGATCACAGTTTAAATCGCATTGAATCCTATGATCAACCAAAATATGTGAAACAAAAATATTATCTGCATTGCTTTCTTCCTACATCACAATCTAGCAGTCCCTTTACCATCTATCACTTTTATAACAAGAAGGGACACATTTCCAGTTCATGTGCATTGAAGAAAAATGGACTTGACAAGAAGGTAAAATGGGTTCCGAAAGGTACACTTGTATCTAAGGAAAATGCCACTGACAGAAATGGACCTAAGCAAATTTGGGTATCTAAAAAGAAACTCTAAACTTTGTTTTGCAGATCTATCTTAAAGCAAGAAAGAGCAACAAATGGTATATGGACAGTGCCTGCTCAAGTCATATGACTCGTAATAAAGAGAAGTTCATCACCCTTAAAGACAAAAAGAGAGGAAAGGTGACTTTTGGAGGTGATCAATACGGCAAAATAGTTGGAATTAACATTATGGGCAAGAATCTTGAAACATCTATTGAAGAGGTACTGTTTATAATTGGTCTCAATCACAATCTGCTAAGTGTGAGTCAGACATGTGACAAAGGTAACTGGGTACTGTTTGAATAAAAATTTTGCCTGGTCATCCGAAAAAGTGATCATTAAGTAATCCTCACAACTCAAAGAGATGGTAATTGCTATAATATTGATCTTGACGAACTTCCTTCCTTAGATTCTGTCTGTTTGATTAGTCAGGATAATGATAGTTGGTTGTGGCATAGAAGATTAGCACATGTTAACATGAACCAACTGTCAAAACTGGTTAAGAATGAGTTAGTCACTGGCTTACCAAAAATCTCTTTTGAAAAAGATAAAGAATGTGATGCATGCCTTAAAGGAAAACAAACTAAATCATCTTTCAAATCTAAAAATGTAGTCACCACATCTAGACCACTACAACTATTGCATATGGATCTGATTGGTCCATCTAGAGTAAAAAGCATTGGTGGAAATTTGTATATTCTTGTGATTATGGATGATTACTCTAGATTTACCTAGACCTTGTTTCTTTCTTCCAAAAGTGAAACATTTGATGCATTTGTAACCTTAGCTAAGAAAGTGCAAAATAAAAAGGGTATTTCTATTGTGTCTATCAGGTCTGACCATGGAGGAGACTTTGAAAATTCATGCTTTTCTGGAGTACTGTGATGAACATGGAATTGATCACAACTTCTCAGCTCCAACAACTCCTCAGCAGAATGGTGTGGTGGAAAGGAAGAATAGAACAATTGGAGAAATGACAAGATAGAATTTTTGGGTTATTCTAGTAGGAGTAAAGCATATAGAATTTTCAATAAGAAGACTAAATATGTAGAGGAATCTATGCATGTTGTGTTTATTGAAAATGAAATAGTTTCCAAGCATGTTATTGATGAAGATGATCTTATTTCAAATTTTAAAAACTTAGATATTTCCAAAGAAGGTAAAACTGAACCTCCAAAAATATCTGAATCTATTAACATAGAGAAAGATATTCAGGAAAAAGGCTTTGAAAATGAGAATAATGAAGATATATCTCAAGAACTTCCCAGAGCTTGGAGATATCAAAGGAATCATCCTATTGATTAAGTGATTGGGGATGTTCAAGAAAGAGTTAAAACCTGAAAATAGCTAAGGGATCAAATTATCAATTGTGCTTTCATTTCTTAAATTGAAACTAAGTGTGCTAAAGAAGCCTTAACTGATGAATACTAGATTCTGGCCATGCAAGACGAATTAAATTAGTTTGAAAGAAATCAAGTTTGGGATTTAGTGCCTAGACCTAGAAATCACCATATCATTGACACTAAATGGATCTTTAGAAATAAACTTGATGAATCAGGAACAATAATAAGAAATAAAGCAAGACTAGTTGCCAAAGGATATAATCAAGAAGAAGGTATTGATTTTAAGGAGACCTTTGCTCCAGTTGCAAGATTGAAAGCAATTAGAATCCTATTGGCCTATGCATGCATGAAAAACATAATGTTATATCAAATGGATGTGAAAAATACTTTTCTGAATGGATATATCATAGAAGAAGTTTATGTAGACCAACCTCCAGGGATTGAGGACTCTACAAAACCAAACCATGTTTATAAACTAAAGAATGCTCTTTACGGTTTAAAACAAGCTCCTAGAGCATGGTATGAAAGGCTAAGCAACTTTCTAACTGAAAAGGGATTCAATAGAGGAAAAGTAGATACTACTTTATTTACTAAGAAAGAAAATAAAGATTTACTTGTTGTTCAAATTTATGTTGATGATATTATATTTGGTGCTACTAATGAATCTCTTTGCAAGAATTTCTCTAAGCTAATGCAAGGTGAATTCGAAATGTCAATGATGGGTGAGCTTAACTTCTTCCTTGGACTGCAAATTAAGCAATGTGTTGATGGTATCTTCCTCAACTAATCAAAATATATGAAAAAGTTGCTGAAAAAGTTTGGCATGGAAAAGGCCAAGCCAATAGGAACTCATATGGCTACTGCAACTAAGCTTGATATGGATGAAGGAGGAAAAACTTTTGACATAACCCAATACAGAAGAATGATTGGATCTCTGCTATACCTAACAGCTAGCAGACTTGACATCTTGTTCAATGTTTGTATGTGTGCAAGGTTCCAATCATGTCCCAAAGAAACCCATGCAACTGCTGTCAAATGCATCTTCAGATATTTAATTGGAACATCACAAATGGGACTTTGGTACCCAAAGGGCAATGGAGAAGATCTCATTGGATACACTAATGCTGATTTTGCTGGATCTAAAACTGATAGAAAAAGCACAAGTGGAACATGTCAGTTCCTTAGAGAATCCTTAGTTTCATGGTTCAGCAAGAAGCAAAACAGCGTGGCTCTATCTACTGCAGAAGCTGAATATGTTGCAGCTGGCAGTTGTTGTGCCCAAGTTATTTGGATGAAGCAGTAGCTTGAAGATCTTGAGATTGAGATGAAGGAAATACCAATAATGTGTGACAACCAAAGTACTATCAACATCACAAAGAATCTCGTCATGCATTCAAGGACAAAGCATATTGAAGTTAGGCATCACTTTATAAGGGACCATGTTCTGAAAGGAGAAATTAGATTAGAATACATCCCTACCGAGGATCAAGTTGCTGACATTCTAACAAAGCCCCTTCCAAAAGATAGACATTGTAAAATTAGAAGAGAATTGAGTATGATAAATCCCAATGAATTTTAAGTAAGTCCTAATATCTATCTAAATTAAAGTTTCTGACATTGAATCAATCCTAACTTTAGCATCGGAGTATGTTTGATATAAGTTGCAGGTGCTCCTTATAAGTTCAACTGATAATAGAACCATATAATAGAGCTAATCAGGATGACACAATCAAAAGATGAAAAAGAAAGCAAGAAATATGAGCATCTGGATCTCTTCTGTAAGTTTAGAAAGTTGAAATTTGCATTTTAGATGTTTGTTAGATGAATTTCCATGATTAAACTGTGTTTTTGTGAAGTTAGCATGTTTAAAATTCTAATTTAGATGCCCATCAGATGAATTTCAGTTGGCCGCACACTGTAACAGTACTCTTCTGTCCTTTGAAATTCATCTATTAAACAATAGAAATTCAAATTTTCAAAATTGAAATGCAAATAGTCTTTATTCAACATGATTGTTGTACGAATCTCCATTTCTCAAAATATGCATGTTGAAAATTCTTTACAAAATGTTAAAATTTGAATTTTTGATTCAAAATTTGTCTGTTGCAAAATGTTCACTTTATTGATTATCTAAAAGATGAATTTTCATAAGTAAAGTTCGTCGATTGCTTATTTTGTTCATAATTGCTTATTGCCTAGTTCTTTTGAAGTTCAAACTTTGTTGAAGCAAAGTTTGTCTATTCATCCATTGTTTCCAAATCAAGTCTCTGTCAGACAAACTTCCAAGTGAAAATTCATCTGTCAGTAAGTCTTGCTGAATGTATTAACTTGTAACTATTCGAAGTTCGAATTTTGACCTTTCAAAATTCGTCTGTTCAGCGGTTACATACGTTAAAACCGAAGGTCGTCCTCTGAACAGACGTAACCCTATTCGTCTTTCTCTCAAGTCTGTTCAAATTCTCTATTTAATTCCCATTAACTCCGTTCATGAACCTTCATTTCTCACCAATTAAACTTCTTTTCACACCTTATAAACCCACTCTTTCCATCTTTCTGAATCATTCCTCAATGAGAATGGCAAGAGTCAAGAATCCAGAAGTTAGGAAGGGAGAGTCACGACTAAAGAGATCTGTAAAATCCTAATATGCCTCCAAGGAGAGTGAAACTCATAAAAGAAAAGGTGAATACAGCAAGACAACACCCTCCAAAAGGCAGAAAATAACTTCACGGGCAGACTCAAAGAAATCCATTGTGGAGCAATGCTCTTATTCTTGGAGAATACACTACCAAATTTGTCAACAAAAAGTTAATCAAGCCTCACTGTGTGAATTTGGAAGAATTCCTAGTTTCTAATAACTTTGATGCCGGGCTTTGGATGACAAGATATAAAAATTTGTTAGAAACACTTGAAAGATATGATGATGAGGTAGTCAAGACCTGGTATGCCTCTCTGCAATTCAACAGCAAGAAGAAATGGGAAGTGAATCTGAGGTCAAGGACCATCTGGCTAACAGATGAAACCTTTAATGAGATTTTAGAAATTCCAGGGCAAGACGGTCTAAAGATTGACATTACAGCCTCAAGGTATATGGATGAGGCTGAAACCACTGATGAAGAAGGAGGGCCTTTTTTGAACTACAAGGAAAGCACAATTCTAAACATTCTGTTCAGAAGAAAAGAAAATAGGCCACCTTTGAGCTTGCTGAAGCCAACTGACCTCAGTGCTCAAGTTAGAATCCTACAATATATTGTGTCCAGGATTATCTTCAACAAAGGAGGTAGTTTCAATGTGATTACAAGGGCTGAAGCACATGTGATGGCAGTTATTATACGTGGGAAGCTTGTCAGCAAGGGACACATCATTCTCTAATGCATGATCAAGGCAAGAGATCAGAGGAAAGATTTCACCCTTCCTTATGCAGCAATAATCTCTAAGATACTTCAGTATGCCCGAATCTAACATCTTGAGAAAGAAAAAGGGAAGCCTACTGAAATCTTCAAAGAAAAAGAATTGCAAAGGATGGGAATAGAGAAGAAAGATGGAAGATGGATTGGAAAGGGAGCTGGAAATACTGAAGACCCTTTCTTTGATGAAAAAGCCTCCCAACAATAAGAAGGAACCTCTGAGGCTGATCCAAAATCCATACCTCAGCCTTCTCAGCCAGTCCCATCTCCATCTCACCCCACTCAAGCTCAAATACCATCCACTCTATCTACTCAAGTAAAGCCAACCAAGATCACTGAGTTGTATGAAAGTTTGTCTGCACTCATGCTTAGCATCAGAGATAAGCAAAATGCCAAGTTTGCCCATCTGCAAGACCAGATGCATCAGTGGGCAAGGAATATGAAAGTAGTGGCTGATGCATATGAAGACATCCGGAGTGCAATTCCCTCCACATCAGCTCCACCTCAGCCAGGATTCTCTGAGCCTGTCATGTCTCGTACACCTGAGCCTCCAAGTCCCTTCATGCTAGCCTCCCCTGAACCTGATAATGCAAGGCATGATACTGAGGGTACTGGCACATTGACCATACCATAGGCCTTTAGTAATGAGGCATGTCCCAGTCCTCCCTTGGATTATGGAATGGAGGAAAAGGCCCCTCTGGTACCAAGCTCCCATAAGTCCATTCCTGAAGTTGCTCAGGATTCAATTCTCCCATCTCAAGAATATGAGGAAGTTGAGAAACTAGTGGTAGGCACCACCACCTCACCATTCATGCAAGCTACCCTAAATGAAGAGAGAAACATTGTGCCTTATGTTGATCTAGAACCTATTGCTCATAATGCTCGCTTACAAGCTCAAAGATTAAGGCTTGAAGAAATGTTTTGTCCTCCTACTCCCTCACCTGTTTCCACTTTTGGTCTCTCGGAGGTACGAAGAGCTCAATTGGCTATCACTAGGCAAGAAATGCAAGAACTTCTTGAACTTTCTGATGATGAGGATTCTAATTCTAAAGCTTCTGGGTCTTTGCCAAGGCTTAATCCAAATCTGCCATTTGTTTCTGTGCCTCTTCAGGCAATTCCAGTATCTCAAATCCCTCCTCCTGCTGACTCTGTCCATCTTCTTGATAATGCCAAAAAGGAGGAGAAGTCCGAGCAAACTAGAACTGGATAGACTACCACAGAGCCTTCTAGCAAGATCTACAGAAAGAAGTCCAAGCTCAAGAAGAAGTGATTAGATCTTATGATTGCTTGGTCCTTCTTGTAGTATTGTTTTTGTCTTAAAGATGATAAATCTTTGCACTAAACTTCTTCTTTTTTTTTAATTTAATGATTACCATCTTTGTATTGGAACCTTAAATGAATTAATGATTTTCTCTGATTGATTTGCTGTGCATGATATCTTATCTTCTAAATTATAATGTATATGTTGAGGGGGAGTTTGTTAAAGCAAACCCAAGTACTAATCCAGTTTGCAAGTTATTTTGTCATCATAAAAAAGGAAGCGAATATTGAATCAAGTGTTTTGATGATTCAAAATCAACCTTCTAGAGCTTGGAAATAAGATATCAAAGGTGCATGAAAGATCCAAAATGGACAAATCCAAGTTAAATCAGCACAAGATTAGATATAGGATTTCTTATTATGTTTAATTTGAGTAAAAGACTTTGAATTGGAAAAAGAATGTTTTTAGAAATCTGATTCCATGTTAATTCATGGAATACTTGAAAAACACCCACTAACAGATGAACTTTGATAGTGTTAAAGCTAATCTATTGCTTTGAAAATTTAAACTTTGGCTTCTGAAATTGAAATTTCGAATTGAAAATAAGTTAGTTAGAAAAGAGATTCCTCTGACAAACGAACTTTGAGTGCATAAATTTGAACTTTGGCATGAGTCTGATAAGATACTTCTTTGACAGACAAACTTTGTGTTTTGAAAATTCAAATTTCTAATAAAATACAATTCATAAAAATGAAAAATTCATCTGAGGATATGTCAAAGCTCATCTAAAAAGTAAAGTTTAAAAAGAGTCCAAAATTAGCTCACTGACATACGAACTTTGACTTTGAAAATTCAAATTTTACAAACAAAGCTTGCAAGTATATTATGATAATCTATTAACATGCGAATGTTGGTTTTCAGAAATTCAAACTTTGAAATAAGTCTGATAAGAGCTCCCTCTGACAGACGAACTTTGAATCTTGAAAATTTAAATTTCAAAAAGATGAACTATTATGCCTTATTGAGCTGCCAACTGACAGACGAATTTTGGGCACCAAAATTCGAACTTTGAAGGCACTGTAGCAATATGGGACAACTATTCACACTTATCAGAAGAACTTTAACTTGAAAATTAGTATGTTCCAACAAAGAAACATTCTTTAAAGATTAAAATTTGAACTTTGCTTCATAACAGATGAACTTTAAAGTTCAACATTAAAGTCTTTAACTTTCGGTATCTATGAAATTCGTCTGTTGACTAACCAAAATTCGAACTTTGAGTGTCAGAAGTATTAAATGGTGTTGGTAAACGGATAGTTTTTCAGAGTAACCATTGGGTAATGTCTCTAACAGCTAGATCATGTCTCTAGCAAATAGTTAAGACATAAATCTATGAATAAAACTTCATTTGAAGTTGTAGGTAATGAATTTACATTGTATATACTGAAACTCTGTCAAATTCTCAACTCAAAGTCTCTTACTGTCATACTTCATTCTTCTGCACTTCAACTTTTATATGCACTCTAAATTAGAGAGTTCATTTATTGTAATCAATCTTATTTTCATCAGGAAGAAAGATTTTCTTCTGAAGGGATATCACAAGGGATTTGGGAAGCATTTAGTTAGAGTGCAAAGAGTAAGGTTGTAAGCTCTAAGAACAGAGTATCAAAGTTGTACTGAGACAATTGCAAGAAGCCCACTAAATTCTTGCAAGATAGTGGATAATCTTAAGTAGTTGCTTGGGGACTGGACATAGGTCAAGACCAAGAGACTGAACCAAGATAAACATCTGTGTTTTCCCTTCTCCTTTTCTGCTTTTACCTTACTATTCCTTTATACTCTGTTTTACTATCACTTTTGCCATCATCACTCTCTTGACCTTTGCAGAAAATTTTAATCTTTCTAATTCACCCCCTTCTTTGGAAGCCAGCATATCTAACAATATATATATAAACAAATATTTTATTACAAAACTTAGTGTCATAGTTTGCAAGTAGTGAATTTTGCTCTTCGAATATTACTTGAAAATAGCATCCAAGAATAATAATCTAGGTTAATTAACCTAATAAGAGTGTAATTATATACTAGTCAGGATAGGGGTATATCAACATTTAATTAAGGGACCATAAGCACACAAGTCTGGTGGCATACATCGTACTATGTATTGAAAATGGAGCATAAGCTATATATATATAAGATAAATACTACATGGTAATGTTAGGTAGATTATATGGCATAGTATGCAATGAGAGGCCTATAAATAGTGGTTTATGAATTGCTCTAACAGACACACGCATCAAAACTCAGCACATTTGATCTCAGTAAGAGTAATCAAGTAGAGCAACCTAAAATATAAGTATGGCTTACCTTAATTATGTGCTTCTTATTACTTTTGTGCTCGTTCCTACATCTTCACTAGCCCAAGAGGAACACAGAATCAATCTTAATGTCACTGTTGATGGGAATTTCAATTGCTCGAGTAACAAGGTGGATGCCATAGAGAAAATCTCAAAAACTGACATAGCAAATGTGACCGTGAGTCTATTGTGTGGGAGCATCACCATCGCAACTAGGATCACTGAATATAAATAAATAATCAGTACCAAATATCCAAAAATAATTTAATATTGATAAAGTAGATTGTGGATGTTACAAACGATTAAAAAGTGATTGGGATAGGATTTGGGTCTCACGCATATATTGTTTGGAACATGATAATTAAGAAAACATAGATATAAATTTGGAATAGTCTTGTATCCCTAAAATACTAAATTACTATGAAAATGACTTTATCGGTACCGAGAAAAAGTATCTGACACTGAGTATATCTGGACCAAGAAAAATATGCAGTATTTGAACAATTTTTTCCTCTCTCCTAGGCATCTGGATAGCTCACATTTTTGGCCAAAACTTCTCAAGGAAGGTATGAAATTTTTGGCCAAACAACTTCTTTGAGAAGGTAAGATTTTTTGTCAAAATTAATTGGGATTAGTAAGTTAATTAGTGAGCTAATTATCCCTTCTTTCCTCTCATTTGGATGTCATACTTTCTGCAGAAAATAGAAAGAGAGAGAGCTTCAAAAACCTAAGAGAGAGGAGAGAAAAAGAGAAGGAGAAAGTGAAGACAAGTTGCAAGGTTTGAAGGCTAAAGCATCAAGGTAAACTTCTATCATCTCTATCTTGTGTTTTCAAGCATATAGGAAGAGTTTTATAGAGTTTTCTTTCCTCTTTAGTCTCGAAAAATTTTGTCCATAAGAGAGGATGGAGAGATAAAGTGAAGCTTTTATGAAATAATCAAAGGAAAAGGCAAGACCCTACCAAGTAGCATGAAACCATATATTGGAGTAAGTTTTGGGAAGCAAATATTTTTTTAAAATTTTTATGTGATTTTTGGCTAGATAGGGTTTCTTCCTAAGTTAGAATTTCATATTTTTTTATCCCAAAATTGGATTCCTTGGGTTCAAATTAGTCAAGAACAAGTGTTGATTTCAAGAAAAATAGAAAGGAAAGTAATATGGAAATTTTAGGTTTTATGAGTACTTTTGTAAAGTTGAAGCGTGAACTAGTGGCATATGACCCCATTTTATGATGTGATAGGCTTCAAAAAGTGTCAAAAGGTCAAAAAGAAGTGTCCACCAAGTTTGAAAAAGTTGGGAAAGCTTGAAGGTAGTAATTTACATATTTATGCTTATTGTTGTTAAACTTGAATTTCATGAACTTGTTGCTTTGCCATATGTGTATAATGATACTTTGTGATGATTGGTTGAGTTTTTTTTTATGAGGTTTATGAGCTCTAGATGTCCAAATTTCAAAATGAAACTTTTCCAAAATTTTTATGAAATATGGCATTAAAAGTTTCAAGTGATAAATTGATGTTTTCATGAATTATATGATAACATGATTATATGAATGAGTTGTTACTACTAAGATTCTTTGAATCTCACTCTCCCACAATGACCAACATGATAGGTTAAAGTATGCAAGGATTCAAGGGAGGCAAGGAAGCTAGAAGAATAATTTTGATGTTTAGATTATTATTTCCAATTGTTTTATGTCAACTTGCTATTTTATATAAAATTGTGTACGGATATATGAGGCTGTACTTTCATGCTATCATGTGCCTCTATGTATGTTGACATGTTTAGCACTATTTTGGAAGAAGAACTACGGATGTATATACGTTAAAGAATTGATTTTGCAAAGTTAAGTGATAGAAAAGGCCAATCTAACCCTTGTTTAATAAACCAACCACTGTTTAGCCTAAATTATCATGAATGTACAAATATTATATATGCTTTCAAAGTAGATAGAAAGAGCTTTAAGATGGTCCAAAGATCAACCCATTTGAAGTTGTGTACGAATTATAGTGATTTTTCAAATTTGGGGTTCAAAGTTGAGGTCAGGAAACGGAAAAGCAGAAAAATGACCAAATGAATGGTAGATGTTCACAAATTTTACTGTACAAGTTGGCCCAACCAAAGCCCTATTTCTTATTTTTCCATGAATAGAATCTTTTTATCTATTTATAGAGACTTGAAGCATTCTAATATGATTTTCATATAATTAGTTATTGTTAGATTAACTGGCTTCCCAAGAGGGGGTGAATTGGGAAGATTAAAAATTTTCTGCACAATATCAAGAAGGTGAAGAAAGCAATATATGATAATAAAATAGAGTATAAACAAATAACTGTAAAGGTGACAGTAAAGAGAAGAAGACTCAGAAAATTTATCCTAGTTCGGTCTCTCCACTTGACCTACATCTAGTCACCAAGTCACCACTTGAGATTTTTCCACTATTATGCAAGAATTCAGTGGGCTTCTTACACATGTCTTAGTACAAAAATGTTGCTCTGTTTCTAGAGCTCACTCTATCTTCCTGTACACTCTTACAAAGTGCTCCCCAATCCCTTGTGATTTCTCCTCACAAGAAAATCTATCTTCCAGATGAAGATAAGATTGATTACAAAGATTAAACTCTCTTAAATAGAGTGAATATGAAAGTTGAAGTACAGAATATTGAAGTTAGAGAGTCAAAAACTTTGAGTAAATGTTTTGGCAGAGTTTCACTATATACAAAGTTAAAATCATTACCCATAACTTCAAATGATGTTATATTTATAGATTTAGGTCTCAAATATCTGTTAGAGACAAAATCTATCCGTTGGAGAAGTTATCCAACGGTTACTCTGAAAAACTATCCATTAACCAACCGCATTTAATGCTTATGACATACTAAAATTCGAATTTCAGTTGGTCAACAGACGAATTTCACAGAAACCAAAGGTTAACAGCTTCAACGTTGAAAGCTCGAATTTCGTCTGTCATGAAGTGAAATTCGAATTTTGATATTTGGAAAATGTTTCTGCGTTGTGACATACGAATTTTCAAGTAGAAAGTTTTTCTGTTAAGTATGAATAGTATTTTCAATTTGCTACAGTGCCTTCGAAATTCGAATTTTGGAACCTCAAAATTCGTCTGTCCGTAGCTGGTCTGTAAGGCATTGTAGTTCATGTGATTCAAAGTTCGAATTTTCAAATGTCAAAGTTCGTCTGTTAGAGAGACCTCTTTTCAGACTAACTTCAAAATTCAAATTTATAAATACTGTCATTCGTATGTCAACATATCACTTTAACAGACTCACAAGCTTAGTTTCTGAAATTTGAATTTTCATGTTCAAAGTTCGTCTGTCAGTGAGCAATTTTGAAATCCAATCTAAACTTAGTTTCAGATGAACTTTGACATAATTTCAGATGAATTTCTTTAGTTTTCATAAGTTTCATTTTGTCTGAAATTCGAATTTTCAAAACCCAAAGTTCGTCTGTTGCTTAAAGCTCCGTTAAGACACTTATCAAAATTTGAATTTTCCCAAGTCAAAATTTGTCTGTCAGAGAGGCATCTCTTCAGACTTGTTCAGTTTCAGTATGAAATTCGAATTTCCAAGACCAAAGTTCGAACTTTCACTATGACAGATTGGTATTAACCTTTCAAACTTCGTCTGTTGGTGGGTGTTTTTCAAATATTCCATGATTTAACATAGAATCAAGGTTTTAAAACATATTTTCATCAAATCAAAGTCTTTTACTCAAATAAAACACTATTAAACATCCTACATTCAACTTTGCATAGATTCTTCAGAATTTCTTCACTTGAATTCTTTTGGGCACCTTTGATATCTTTATTCCAAGCTCTTGAGGGTTGATTTGGAGTCATCAAAACTCTAGATTCAACAGTTATGAATTTTTAAATTTCATTGGGTAAAATAGAAATGGCCATATGAATAGTACCCAAGAAATTAGAAAATTCTATTTTTGAAATTAAATTGATTCAAGCTTTTCTTCAAGTACATTTGAACTCTAAAATAATCTATACATGGAAAATGGGTCCTAATATGAAGTGTTACACGATCACTACAATATCATAATACCTTTAATTAACGTAATACTCATAATAACTAAAACCCACTATTTAACCATTCAAGTTCAACACATAGTTCCAACAACTTAATTACACCTTAATGAGTTCCTAATAATCATCCCAACCACAATTATATTTAGTCTTTCTATATCTAGACTCCGTACACCTTCATCCTCTTTGGAGATACTTGTTAATGAAACATCTTCATTTCTCTATTCTCAGGTCTCCTCTTGAGCTGACAACTTGCTCGTTCCCTACCATTGACGATAAGATTCCCCAAGCAATGATCACCTCAATTACCTATTCAACCAATCTGACTTCTCACTACCACTTCTTCTACTATACGGATTACTGCTTAGGAAAATTACTTCATCACCTCTTGATCTCTACATCACCATCTCTCTTCGGTATCATTTTGTATGTCGATACTATGAGTTATTCCATAACTTACCAGTATATGCTGGATTAACAATGTTTACCATATCTCATAGAATTTCTTTACTACACCTTCCACATTAACTAATTAAAGCCATCACTAGGAATTTCGAAGATTATTTCCATTACATTGTACTTGTGCCCTCACTATAATAAACTCATCTCAACAAGAAGATCATCCATTTCCCAACTAGATGGCACTACAAAGACACAAACAAAATCATTGCATCATTGCACAGTTAATATGATTTGTTTTACTTTTATGACATGTAGTTAGAGAAATTAGTGCTAATATGATGATTTTTTTCCTTTATGATTATCGCACAGTTATAAAATGTCATACAAACATATTATATTCATACTTACTGTGCTATCGTTATATGTTGTACAATTTAGTTAAGCATACCTAGTGTTGTAACACCTTATATTAGGGTTCATTTCCCATGTATTAGATCATTGTAGATATTTTTCATCACGGTTTAGACACTAGAATCATAATATAATAAAAACAGAATTTTTCAAAATTCAGGGCACTGTTCACTTGGCAATTTCCAATTTATCCGATAAACTTTGAAAATCCATAACTAAATCTACAAAAATCATCTTCATGTGATTCAAGTCTCTAAAATTGTCTTAAATTCAGATCTACATGGTAAAAATGTAAATTAGTAACTTATTTGGGCCCATTTGTACAGTACTTTCGTGGACATTTACTGTTCATTCGGTCATTTTTTCTACCTTCCAGTTCCCTAGCCTCAAATTTGAAAAATCATATTTCATTTTATCCATGACCAAATCATGCATAATATATGTCATTAGAAAGCTCTATATGTTCACTAATAGAAATATTTTTATTATATATTTATTTCACCTACACAGGGCATAACTTTAACTTAAATCCTGAAGGGTCAGAATCCAACTCTTACTAGAACAGTTTTGGGAAAAACTCCATATCTCCTATTATATAGCTCCAATTAACTTAAAATCAGTGGCATATGAAACTTAAAACATAGAACTTTTTACACATATAAATCACTGAATATTTGGAGCTTTGTAAGATTTTATATTAGCTTTTGAATTTTCCAGTACTTACTTTTCAGTTTTCAGTTTTCCCATTCTTGCCCTATTCTGAACCCTGACTTAGAAAATTCACCATTAATTGTACACAACTCCAAATAGGGTGAATAGGGTGTCATATTAAAGGTTAAGATGCCCTCTATCCGGTATAAAAATACCATAAACATAATCTCACATTAAGTATAGAACAAGGGCAAATGAAACAGATATGTCTGGAAAATGCCTTGTTTCAGTCTATATTGCCATTTGCTTACCAAAACCCTTGTAAATGAACTCATTTTGAGATGAAACTTGGTAGAACATAACTTAATATCACAATATCCAGAACTGGAAATTCTCATGAATTTTCTACAACATTAACATAATATTCACAATTTTTCCTGGTCCAGATATATCCTGAAGCGGGTATTTTTTAACCGTACCGATAAAACTGCTTTTTACAGTAATTTAGCATTTTTGGGCTACAGAACTATTTTAATCTTATTTTTATATTTCCATAATTATACTGTGTCAAATGATATCTGTGTATGACCCATATCCTGTCCCAGTTTCTTTTTAACCAAGGTAGGGCCCACAGTTTACTTAATCGGTTTACTATTACTTTTGGACATTCGACACTAATTATTTCTTTATCTTTGAACATTAACCCTCAGTGCCATATACCATTGGACTTCTCTCATCGAGGGCTTCGTTCTGACAGTAATTTTGCATATTTACAAAATTACCCTTGACCCAGGGTTAAATTATAATTTCTGAAACTTTCAGGTCTTAAGTGCAATATCCCCCAAGAACATTTCTATTTCTTCTCCCCGTAATATTTATGAATTTAGGGATATGAATGTCATTTTTAAACTTGTTTACGGGTAAAAATATAATTTCTCATTTTTCCATCCGACCGGGAAAAATGACCTCTTTGCCATTTTTCACGCAAAATGGTGTCTACCCGTTTTTCCCAATTCCTTTTGCATTTTATGATGTCAAATTTTTCATTTTTGGATCTTAAATGCATTATTCACATTTTGCTTCTAATTTGGGAAATGACCATTTTGCCGTTAAGCCGAGTCAAAAATTTAATTATCCATTCTTTCGGGCACTTTCTTGTAATTTCACCCAAAGACCAATTTTTTTATTATTTCTCTCACTATTCACACTACAAATTAGTCTATCTCTTAACATGGACCTCCCGGCTACGTAATACTTATACCATTGTGCTCAGCTTGGAGCGGACTTTCATTTAAGTGGTATATTACATATTTTTCGGGGTAAATTCTGGAATTAATTTCTGCTAAGGACCTTATGGAAAATTAATTCCAATTAAGGATCGAACATAACTTCTTTAGAAAATAAGATGAGAAATTAATTCCTTCTAAAACCGGATTATATATAGCCTTTTCGTTTCACCCCGTTTCTCATCTTTTATTCATTTTATAACATCCCATAAAAATAGGGATATTACATTTCTTCCCCCCTTAATTAAAATTTCCTCCTCGAAATTTTGCTGAATTCTTACACATTACTTTCTCCTTCTTATCATTTCCCAATTTTCAAACTATCTCGTAGTAGAGAAATACTTTCTTCCTTACTTGTTTGATTTAATAGTCATCGCCTCATTCTGGTATTCTTTGCTAATCTACTATATTCCCAAAGTCTGATGAATACTTTTCATATTGGAAAAATATCGAGGACATCATATATCTATCTTATTGTAGGGATATGGGAAACTTTCCATAAAACATATTCATTCTTACTTTCATAATTCCCTTTATCTTAGGGCATTGATAACTTAACATAACATACTTATTCGTACTGTCATGATATTTCCTCATCTTTTTCATGCTATAATCTTTCTATCGGCATCTGACATCTTTCTTTTCTTTATCTTTGCGGACTTTAAAAACTAATCATGTGAATAACTTTTCTGCCAAAACATAAATTTATTGCATTAGCTTTGGTTGAATGGCACTTACAAAGCCATTTGTGCCTTCTTTTTACTTCATGTTCTTTTTATAACCTTTGACTGACTATTCACATAATAATCTTTCTATTGAGGCATAAGCTCATCTCATTAGCTCTGCCTTGATGACACTTTCAGGTCATCTTAACCTTTCTTCCACTCTACTTTCTATACCTCAAGTGTAACTTTTCTTTTTATTTCATGATCACTTGAAATTACTGCGATCTCAGTACCTTTATGGTGGTATTGTAGACATAATAGCTTGTACTAACTCTGTATCTTGAGAGCATTCATTACCACTGTTATAAAAAGGAATACATTTTCATAAAAATTTTATCGTGTAAATCATAAGCTACTGCCTCAACTCAACCCTGATACATTGCTCATACCTTGATCCTTTCTTACTTTTCATTATCATAGACCTTCCAAGTCATCATTGGATCAGGAACATTTAACATAGGGGAGGAGGTCTAGCCTCTTTAATTCATAAAAACTCATTTTGTAATTCCTTTCCCACAAAACTTTCTTTCTAACTAAGCAGTAAGACCATTTAAGAGAAATTTTTATTACTCCTTGCTGAACTTATAAAAATTTTCATTTGATTATGGGGTTCGGTCTCTCCCATCCCATACATTACTTACTTTGCTAGGATCTACTGTGATCCTTATGGGAGATTCTGTAACCTACTAACCATACTTTTTGGAGCCTAGCTCCCCTTCCTAAGTTCAGCAAGTCTTTACTTTTACAACGTTTAAAAAAAATTCTCAGTTGTCTTTCATGCTCTTCCAAAGATTTGGAGTTATTTAAACATCATCATTACCTGAGACCACCATATATTGTTCATACTCCTATTCATATAGCAACAGGTGCCTTGGTAAGACTCATAGTGTGCACATTAAACTATTTGCACATCTTACCCTTCATACTTCTTACAATGACAGTTCTGTATCATTTTCATCTATTATTCATACTTATATTGCTTCCTTTTACTCTAACTTTTATCAGTTTAAAGATTTAATTCACCACTATATCTTTGCATATAAACCTACCTCTGAACCCTGTACCTTGCTTTTCTTACCAAAGCTTTCGAATTCTTTTGGCTTTCTATGGGTCAGAGTCTGACTAACATTAAGGTAGTGGTTATTGACTTTTTGCTCTTTAACATCATGTTCATATTTATAACCTCTTTAACTTCTTAGCCAAGGTTAATCAATGATGTGACAATTTTAGGGAAACTTCTTAACCCTTCAATAGTCTTTTGCTAGCTCAGTTTAAATCTAGCTCTTAGCCTCTCACCATTCTTGCTCATTTAGGTATCACCCCAGGAGCTATCTCTCCTCTACCTCGCCTCAGTGACTTTCATCATATGGAGGATTTCATCTTTCTTGGCTCAATTGGGCTTCTTCCCAAGAGTTTGCTTAATTAGGCTTCTACCCAAGAGCTACCTCCCTTTTACTTCATCTTGGCAGCTGATAAAGGATTTCTTTTATTGTGAGATCTTTTGGCTAAGTACTTTCTTTATAGCTAGATTTCACACTAAGCTCAACAATTAACTATCTCTAGGTTTTGTAGTTCCCTAATTGCCTATCACTAAACCCTTAGGCTTATACTTGTACTTTAAATTCATACCTCAACTTTCATGTCTATACTCAACATCTTTCCATAAGCTTTTCTCAACTTGAATAATGAGTACAACATATAACTTAATCTAAGCACATGGAACATTTTCAGGGTAGGCATAATCAATATCTTTTTTTTTCACAATCTAAGAGGAAATCATGTATAAAAAGCCAATTCGTGCTTACAGTTGTGCTTCAATATTTATTCAGACTGACAATGGAAATCATGGCCATGTATATAGTGAAAACATTCACATATAAATCATATTATAATAACCTCTAGACCCAACCTTTTAGTACAATGATAAAGAGTAACTTGCACTTGCATCATACTTTTACTAAAATTAGGTGACTTACGGCCTCCTATTGTGATAGTATAAAGACTCTCCCTTGTGCTATTGGTCTGATGTTGGCCATTTCCATAATACTGTCACAAGTTTAACATCTTGGCTTTCCATACTTGGAGCACCATTTTATCCTGCTAAACATGGCCTTTTGCCATGAGTCTTTCTGTATTTAAATAGAGTTGGGCTGTTTGATCTATCTTCCCTGCTCTTTCGCCTTGCTTCATAATTCATTACTAGTAACTAGGGGTATTGGAACATACTTGTGATTCAGACTATTTCCACCTTTTCTTGTTCATCAACGTACTACTAGAGGTATGTCGAATTTCGAGCCCATTGGTTATGCCTTATTATACTTTCATTGACCAGCTCATTCTTATTAGAGCAGGTTCTTATAAATTTCATTTCCTATAATCAACCTTATTCTGCAACTTATATATTGCCATCAAAATCTTTCATTTCCAATGTGCTGCCCATTGTCTTTGAAATCTTTTCAGGCTCATAGTCCATCCCTCAATATTTTCCATATCAAATTCACCATCAAGGATGATAGTTGATACATTCTAATTTACACAACCATATGTTGATGATTGATAAATTCAAACAATTGCTTGATAGCTTATTCCATAGGAGCTTACCAGTCTACTTGAGACTCTTGCAATATAGACGGAGCATTATAGGCTCTAGCTTCCACCTATTATTCCTGAGTAATAATTCTCTCTTGTAGTTGCTCTTCACAATTCTTTGCTATTGATCCAGACCATAAGGATCATTTATAAGAAATCTTGGTTGTTGTACTTTTCTTTACTATCACTAGGTCATTTGACAAGTTCATGCTTGTGCTATCTATCTTTGTTGAACCCCTCTTCATATCTCAATCATTGTTGTCTTGCATTTAATAATTGCACTTAACCAATTTTATTGACTACTTCACTACTTTAATACCTTACTACATACCTACTTGGCTTAAAACCATGGCTGTGCATTACTTCTGCATATACTTTTCATCCTTATCATCATACTAAACTTATGAGGTTTCCATACTAGCATCAAACTTACTACTATTGTTTTCATCCTCTTAAACTTTCATAGCTCATTATTCTATATAGCATCAACTACTGGCTCAATCCATTCACTTCCAAGGAGCCAATAAGCATGATGCCCTTCAAAACATTCTTTTGCTTCTATCATAGAACTCAGGAGATCTATAAATTAAACTTGTCTTCCAGATCTATCATGGCATTTCTTAAAGTAGTTCTATTATTTCTTTGGATTTTTAGTCCTTGGTTTAGTTGGGTGAAGCTATTTTTTTTTTCAAATGATTCTTCTAGCCCAAACTTACTTAGCACAGTTTATACTTTACCTTGATGTGCATTTACATGCTTTAGTAGGGCTATACTTGAGAAGACCACTATTATTAAGTCACTTCTTAAACTCAGGTATTTGTTCCATTTAGAAATCATCATATAGCTATCAGTCATGCATTCATCTTAGGTCCTACATTTTCCTTTGTAGGACTCTGATTAGGCTCAGGCCAATTTCCTTCACCTGGGTTATTACTCATTCTTCTTTTGTAACTTGCATTCTTTTAAATTATACACTAATTTTCCCCCATTAACTCTTTTCTTATTATTTTCCTTCATTACTATCATTTATTCCTTACTGGCCTCTTTCATTCATTATTGGAAACATTGTGCCACTGACATTACTTCATTACATAAGCGGGGTACTTGCCTTTCTGTTCATCATCACCAACTGTTACATTTCATACCTTCTTTCTGGTCAGTGGCTGGACATTTAAGAAAAGCCTTAAGCAAACATTCGTACTAGCTGCTGATTAATGAGGTTTCATGTCTTTTTGAAAACATACAAGGCCATCCTCTTTCAGAGAACTATCAGTACTGCAGGGCTCCGTAATCTTTCTCATTCTTTTTAGAGGTTTACTGCAACCTCATAATTGGTCTACTGTGATCATGAGATCTACTGTGATCTTTAAGCCCTACTAGGATCCTCTGTGATCCTACATCATCTCTTTACTGATAGAATTTAATTGCGATCTAACTCTGAAATAATTCAAGACCTAAGGTAAATAAATAATTTGTAAAATATCCTCAACTAATCTAGCAACTACCTTTAGTTATCCTTAAGACTAATCCCTTATGCCACTAAAACATTCATAGGCCAGGTTTCTATAAGGAATAGCACTTTAACATTATAGGGGAAATACTTTAACTTTAAAAATATATATTTTCCTGCAAAAATTAACTTAAATCTTTGCTCTAAGAGCCAAGACCTTCAGCTCTGATACCAAAAATGTAACACCTTATATTAGGGCCCATTTCCCATGTATTAGATCATTCTAGATATTTTTCATCATGGTTTAGAGACTAGAATCATAATATAATAAAAACAGAATTTTTCAAAATTCAGGGCACTGTTCACTTGGCAATTTCCAATTTATCCGATGAACTTTGAAAATCCATAACTAAATCTACAAAAATCATCTTCATGTGATTCAAGTCTCTAAAATTGTCTTAAATTCAGATCTACATGGGAAAAATGTAAAATAGTAACTTATTTGGGCCCATTTATACAGTACTTTCGTGGATATTTACTGTTCATTCGGTCATTTTTTCTACCTTCCAGTTCCCTAGCCTCAAATTTGAAAAATCATATTTCATTTTATCCATGACCAAATCATGCATAATATATGTCATTGGAAAGCTCTATATGGTCACTTATAGAAATATTTTTATTATATATTTATTTCACCTACACAGGGCATAACTTTAACTTAAATCATGAAGAGTCAGAATCCAACTCTTACTAGAACAGTTTTGGGAAAAACTCCATATCTCCTATTATATAGCTCCAATTAACTTAAAATCAGTGGCATATGAAACTTAAAACATAGACCTTTTTACACATATAAATCACTGAATATTTGGTGCTTTGTATGATTTTATATTAGCTTTTGAATTTTCCAGTACTTACTTTTCAGTTTTCAGTTTTCCCATTCTTGCCCTATTCTGAACCCTAACTTAGAAAATTCACCATTAATTGTACACAACTCCAAATGGGGTGAATAGGGTGTCATATTAAAGTTTGAGATGCCCTCAATTGGGTATAAAAATACCATAAATTTAATCTCACATTAAGTATAGAACAAGAGCAAATGAAACAGACATATCTGGAAAATGCCCTGTTTCAGTCTATATTGCCATTTGCTTACCAAAACCCTTGTAAATGAACTCATTTTGGCATGAAACTTGGTAGAACATAACTTAATATCACAATATCCAGAACTGGAAATTCTCATGAATTTTCTACAACATTAACATAATATTCACTATTTTACCATTTCATACAAAGCAAGGCACAAATAACCATTCACATTATAATACAATGGATTGCAACATCATTTCCTTCTTCATGCCTTTTGCTCCTTCCTTAGCTCTTTTGCATTGGTTCTCCCTAGCATGGTTAGTCATGGAAGGGGGTGAGATTCAAAGAATCTCAGTAGCAATCACCATTCATGCAATCATATTATCACATTAAGCATATAATCATCATAAAACATCATGTGAATACTTTTAAACATTTATGCCATAATATTTTACAAAAATTTTGGCAGAGTTTCATTTTGTATTTTGGATATCCCAGGGTCTCAAAACCCTTAATTAACTCAGCCAACATTCTCAAAGCATCACAATTAATCATAGCAAATAATAGGCAAGTCATCAAACTCATTGAAAATCACATGACAGTATAAGGCAAGAATAGGTAAATTGCTACCTTCATGCTTTCTCTTACTCTTCAACTTGATACCAATGCTCCCACTAGCTTCCTTGGGCTTCTTCAAGTCCTAATGCACCATCAAACGACTATTCAAGCTAATGGTTCCATGACTTTCTTTAAAAAGTGTTCATGAAACCCTAATTCTTCAAAAATTCACCAAAAATTCATTCCTAACTCAAAAATGATGAATTATACCTCTATTCCATATAATTTTTCATGAGAAATCCAAATATGGCCTAAAAATTGCCAAATTCCATCTCTAGCTTGGTTACTGTTCATTCCGAATTAAGCTTCAAAAAGCTTAAAATTTCACTTTTTTAATCTTAAGTTTTTTCATGAAATCATCACTTGTTCCTAAGGTTTTGGACTATGGGGAACTCATTTTTGGCATAAAAAACATGAAATTCCAACTCTAAGTATGAATAGTAACTTGTCCAAAATCAGGGAAATTCAAGAAAAATTGTTATACTTTGTTATACAACAAACTACTTGTATATTCAAACTTTAAATGTGTAGTATAGAATTTTCCCTATGATTTATGGTTGGAAAACTCCATTTCTTGATAAATCATGCCATGGATGAAACCCTAAGAGAGTGAAGATGAAAAACTACTCCATGAATCATGCTCCAAATACTTCCAACAACAAGTCTAAGGTGGTAGATCAACTTACCAAAGTTTGTGCCTTTGATTTCCCTTAAGCTTTCCTCTTCTTCTTTCTCTCTTTCTCTCTTGCTTTCTTGCATTTTTCATTCTGGTTTTGCTGCTGCAAGTAACGTGCTGAATGGTGAAGGAAAGAGGGCAATTAAGAGCTTAATGACTTGGCCAATTAGGATTAGTTAATTAATCTAACCAAGGTTACTTTTTGTGCCAAAAATCCATGACTTCTAGGAGAAGTTTTGGCCAAAAATTGGCTGTCCCTTCTGCCCAATTTCAACCGCCAATGAGAGAGGTTTGAGTGTCCAAAATTGCTCAATTTTTCCTGGTCCAGATATATCATGAATTGGGTATTTTTTAACCGTACCGATAAAACTGCTTTTTATAGTAATTTAGCATTTTTAGGCTACAGGACTATTTTAATCTTATTTTTATATTTCCATAATTATCCTGTGTCAAATGATATCTGTGTATGATTCATATCCTGTCCCAGTTTCTTTTTAACCAAGGTAGGGCCCGCAGTTTACTTCATCAGTTTACTATTACTTTTGGACACTTGGCACTAATTATTTCTTTATCTTTGAACATTAACCCTCAGTGCCATATACCATTGGACTTCTCTCATCGAGGGCTTCGTTCTGACAGTAATTTTGCATATTTACAAAATTACCCTTGTCCCAGGGTTAATTATAATTTCTGAAACTTTCAGGTCTTAAGTGCAATTTCCACCAAGAACATTTCTATTTCTTCTCCCCGTAATATTTATGAATTTAGGGACATGAATGTCATTTTTTAACTTGTTTAGGGGTAAAAATATAATTTCTTATTTTTTCATCTGACCGGGAAAAATGACCTCTTTGCCATTTTTCACGTAAAATGGTGTCTGCCCGTTTTTCCCAATTCCTTTTGCATTTTATGATGTCAAATTTTTCATTTTTGGATCCTAAATGCATTATTCACATTTTACTTCTAATTTGGGAAATGACCATTTTGCCCTTAAGCCGGGTCAAAAATGTTTTCTTTCAGGCACTTTCTTGCAATTTCACCCAAAGACCAATTTTTTTATTATTTCTCTCACTATTCACACTACAAATTAGTCTATCTCTTAACATGACCTCCCGACTATGCAATACTTATACCGTTGCACTCAGCTTGGAGCGAGCTTTCATTTAAGTGGTATATTACATATTTTCCGGAGTAAGTTCTGGAATTAATTTCTGCTAAGAACCTTATGGAAAATTAATTTCAATTAATTCCTTTTAAAACCGGATTATATATAGCCTTTTCGTTTCACCCCGTTTCTCATCTCTTATTCATTTTATAACATCTCATAAAAATAGGGATATTACAAGTGCCCCTTATGCGTCACACTCACAAATACTAGTTTTTGTTGAATCAAGAGTTTTGATGATTCCAAACTAACATCCAAAAGCTTGGATTGAAGATATCAAAGGAGATCAAAGTGCTTCAAGTGAAGAATTTCTAAGTATTAGCTGCTAGATCTTCAGTAGGATCTTTTGTTATGTTCAAATGAGGGTAAAAGTTTTTGATTTTAAGAAAAGATGTTTTTAAACCTTGATTGTGTGTTAAATCTTGACTTATTTGAAAAATACCCACAAACAGACGAAGTTTGAAAGTTTAAAATGAACTGTCATATTGGAAATTTGAACTTTGCCTTTGGAAATTCGAATTTCGAGTCAAAACTGAATAAGTCTGAAGAGTTGTCTCTCTGTCAGACGAATTTTGACTATCCAAAATTCGAATTTTCATCAAAGACTGAAAGAAGCTTTTCACTGACAGACAAACTTCACATCCTCAAAATTCGAATTTCAGATAAAATGCAGTTTGTGAAAACCAAAGAAATTCGTCTGACATAATGTTGAAGCTCATCTGAAATCAAGTTGAAATTGAGTTTGAAAAATGATCTCTGACAGACGAACTTTGACTTTCCAACATTCGAATTTTCATATAAGTCTGAAAGGAGCTTCTTTGAAATAGACGAACTTTAAGTCTTCAAAATTCGAATTTCAGACAAATCACAACTTATGAAAATGGAAGAAATTCGTCTGAAATAATGTTAAAGTTCATCTGAGATCAAGAATAATTTAAGTTTCAAAACTGTCTTCTGTCAGACGAACTTTGAACATTAAAATTCGAATTTCAGAAGCTAAGTTTGTGAGTCTGTTGGAATGAAATATTGACATACGAATGACAGAGCTTTGTAACTTCGAATGTTGAAGTTAGTCTGAAAAGAATCTGACAGACGAACTTCACTACTTCAAAATTCAAATTTCGAAGAAAGTGAACTACTGTGCCTCTTTGAACGTTCTACAGGCAGACGAATTTTGGGCTTCCAAAATTCGAATTTCGAAGGCACTGTAGAAAATTGAAAACACTGTTCACATTTAACCGAAAAAATTTTCCTCTTGAAAATTCGTATGTCACATTGTGAAAATATTTTGTAAGTTTCAAAATTCGAATTTCACTTCATGAACAGACGAACTTCGTGCTGTAACGTTGAAAGCTTTAACCTTCGGTTCCTTCGAAATTCGTCTGTTGGCCAACCAAAATTCGAATTTCAGTATGTCAGAAACATTAAATGCGGTTGGTAAACGGATAGTTTTTCAGAGTAACCGTTGGATAACTTTCCCAACGGATAGATTTTGTCTCTAACGGACATTTGAGACCTAAATCTATAAATATAACATCATTTGAAGTTGTGGGTAATAAATAAAACTTGTATATACTGAATCTCTGCCAAATCAATTTCTCAAAAAAGCTTTTACCCTCTTAACTTCAATATCTGTACTTCAACCTTCATATCTACTCTATTCAAGAGAGTTATGTCTTTGTAAACAATCTACTCTTCATCTGGAAGATAGATTTACTTGTGAGGGGAAATCACAAGGGGATTGGGGAGCACATTGTAGAAGTGCTTAGAGAGATTGAGAAAGCTCCAGAAACAGAGCATACTCGTTGTACTGTGGCATTAGCAAGAAGCCCGTTGAATTCTTGCTGTATAGTGGAAAAATCTCAAGAGTTGCCTTGAGGACTGGACGTAGGTCAAGTGGATAGACCGAACCAGGATAAATTACTGAGTCTTCTGCTTCCTATCTTTACTTTTCAGCTTGCTCTGTTTTATACGTTGCTTCCATTACACTGTACCATCTTCACCCATTTCACTTTATGCAGAAAAATTTCAATCTTCCCAATTCACCCCCCATCTTGGGAAGTCAGCCTTGCTAACAGTTTTAACTCAATCCCTTGGATTTTATTTTTCAACCCTCTTAGTCTGCACTCGGACCACTTATACCAAACTAAATTGAATTAAGAGGAAAAAATAAGCAAATTAATGAATGCTCATTTTCTTAAGGACGCTGTCGTGTGTCCTAACTTTATATTGGAATAAATTCTTTATTTGGATTGTGTTATTAAATTTTTTAAAATTTAGAAAGCAGAGCATTACATTTTTTTAATTCAATTTGTTCATACTTGTAATTCTTTAAATATCAATAGTAATTATAAATTTTCATGCTGCAATTCAAAGCACATACATATATTCATTTACGTATGTATGGGCAAAATGGTAGCAAAAAAATTGTTTGCATGCTCGCATGTGGACATAGTGCGTGAATGAGTCTTGCCGAATATATATATATATATATATAGATATTAATATATATAAAAAAATGTTCCATTATAAAATTGGTGTCATAGTTTGCAAGTAGTGAATTTTGCTCTTCGAATATTACCTGAAAATAGCATCCAAGAATAATAATCCAGGTTAATTAACCCAATAAGAGTGTAATTATATACTAGTCAGGGTAGGGGTAGATCGAGAGTTTATTAAGGGACCATAAGCACACCACAAGTCTGGTGGCATGCGCCGTGCTACGTATTGAAAATGGAGCTTAAGCTACATATATAGATAAGGTAAATACTACTTGGTAATGTTAGGTAGATTATATGGCATAGGATGCAAAGAGAGGCCTATAAATAGTGGTTTACGAACTGCTCTAACGGACACACACATCAAAACTCAGTACATTCGATCTCAGTGAGAGTAATCTAGTAGAGCAGTCTAAAATATAAGTATGGCTTACCTTACGTATGTGCTTCTAATTGCTTTGGTGCTGGTTCCTACATCTTCACTGGCCCAAGAGGAACTCGGAATCGATCTTGATGTCACCGTTGGTGGGAATTTTAGTTGCTCCAGTAACACCGGCATAGCAAATGTGACCGTGAGTCTGTTGTGTGGGGGCATCACCATCGCAACTGAGATCACTGATAATAATGGGCATGCTGACATTAATGCCACCGTTACCGCCAATGTTTCCGGTATCCTCGATGATATTATGACACCGGGTGGATGTACGGCCCGCGTGGCTCTTCCTATTTCTGGTTGCAGCGCTTTGAATCACACCGGAGCTCTTGTAGCAGACGTTCAAGTCGAAAAAATAACTCAGAATCTTACAAGTCTAGTCGCTTATCTTCGTGCTCAAGTATTCCGTCTTGTGTCTAATATATAAGTTAATATTTGTTCTACGTTGAAGTATACTAGGAATAAAAAGAATTGCCCTTACTTATAGTATTGTGGCAGTTATTATATATCGTTATGAATAAGTGGCCTGCTTGAGTATTATGTTACAACTTCAAATGCTACACTTTTAATGTTGCAATATATATATACGTATGGTCACTATATTGTTGTAATTTTTCTCCCCCTCTCCTCTTCTTACTAGCTACTTTCTATTGCCAGGTGCATTGTTATTGATATTCAAAAATAGCGATAGCATGGTATATAGAAAAAAAAAAAGCTTTTTAAGGAGTGAATATTTTTTAGATTAAAGATCTACCCGGACAATATGTCAACATGCGTTATAATCACTACAACAAAAATTATCATCTATACTGACTGCTCAATTAGTCAGAAATCATATAGGAATCAGTCAGAATCACACATTTCTGACTGAAAACGGTAGTCAGAAATTCTGTAGGAAAAACTATGGACGGAAATCCATTACTGACGGAAAGGTGGTCAGAAATTTTGTTTGTGGCACATCTCCAAACATCTTTCAGCTTTTCACAGGTGGTGGCAGCCTTATGGAATCTCATATTTTTAATTCACCAATGTTTTAAATATTTTAAAGTTACATTAAAATGATAATAAATCATAATAATTAATAATAATTATATGGGGATTACTTTTAATTATTAGTTTATCAAATTATATTTAAATATATAATCACATTTAAAATTCTATTTATTTATTCATTTAATTTTATATGAATTAAAAATAAAATTATTAATCTGGTAAAAAAATAAAAATTATTAATTATAAAATTATGCAAAAAAAAAAAACAAATATTACTGTCCAATTTTCTAACTGATATTCAGTTAAAAAATTTGGCCTAAAATGTTTATGAAGAAAATATATCAAATTGTTTGAAAATTATTTTTTTGCTATATGAATAATAAATTTTTATTTAAAATAATATTCCAATATTAGATTGTAAAGTTATATTTTGAATAATCTATTATCTATATTAATGTAAATTTAAGAATATTTAATTATATATAATTGATAATTTTTTTGTTGGATATATTCTTCAATTAAATTCTCCAAACGAAATTCATGAGTACCAGCAAATTTAACAAAATATAAAGGGTGAATACAAAAGATAAAATTTACAAGAAATACAATGAGTAATATAATTCTGTCATATCAGCCATAGAAATACAAGGAGAAAGAATCCCAACAAAGAAAAAAATCATTAAATCTAAAGTTGGGTGGATTAAAAATAAACCAAGCTTTGTGCATATCCTTCAATCCTTAGATCCTTTCTACAAAGTCAATGATTAATGACAAGCATAGATGGATTTCGTCCCTTGTATCTGTAAAGTCAAAAGAGAAAAATAAATTTGGTTACATTAACAGGAAAGCAATGAAAGGAATGAACAAGCAATAAAAAAAAAAAAAGGAGTTGATACCTGAACTTTAACCCGTAGAAGAAAAAGAAAAACTTGAAAGAAGATAGGAGACCCTGAGATACTGTGAAGCCAAAAGAAAAATGAAAATAATCTTGGTAGGATTAACAAGCAAGTAATGAAGAAGCAATGAAAGGAAAGAACAAGCAATGAAAATTAAAAAGAAAAAGGAGTTAATACCTGAACTTTAACCAGTAGAAGAAAAAGAAAAACTTGAAAGAAGATAGGAGACCCTAAGATACTGTGAAGCCAAAAGAAAAAGAAAAAGAAAAATAATCTTGGTAGGCTTAAGAAGCAAGTAATGAAGAAGAATGAAGAAGTAATGAAATTAGAAAAAAAATAGTTTATACCTAAAATTTAATCAGCAGAAAAAAAATTGAAAAGCAATAGGAGATCAGAGGGAATAAAGAAGAGAGAATAGAGTTGAATGGAAAAATGAGAATGAAGGGAACTGATGGAGGGAAAAGTGTAACATCCTACCTCCTGACACCTCCAGACTTGACTAAATTCAAAATTCAACCAAACACAATTCAAACATCTTAAAATAACTTCTCACAACCTCAAAAATAGCGGAAACGAACTCAAAAACGCCAGAAAAATGGTTTTGCACTGCGGCCGCTACAGTACCGCCGTAACTCTAGACCTCCCCTGTTTCTCCATCGCTGCTGTCTCTTCTGGCGCCGCGGCCTGGACTTGGAAGCGTGGCGCCCCTTGCTGATATTCCATATCAGCAACTTCAAAACACTGGGGCAAACTTTCGACGCATATAACTTTATGTTCCGACCTCCGATTGACTCGATTCCAACTCCTACAAGTCAATCTAGTCTCAATCTAATCACAGACACCACTTTCACCTTAATCCAACTCTGTATAGAGATTCTAGACCCCTATCACTGTTTTAACCACTTATTGACCAAAACTCACCACTAACCACCTCTAATTGCCACCAAAGGCAAATGGTCACTCGAAGACCATTCATACAGGTCCAAAACCCCCAAACCAATTTGTCCAAAGAGGTTTCATCCCAAAGGAATCACTCCTCTGAGATTTGACCCCTTGGAACTCTTACCTGACAAAATGGGCTACAGACCCTAAAACACACCAATTAAGCCCAACTCCAACTTCCATCATACATAACACATACACACAACAAACATACCACACACAACCTCTTTTCCACATATAACCATACATACAATATCCATACAACCCTTACAATATCATACATCCATTATAAACCATTCTATTCTACTTGACACAAGATACAATATCTAAATACACATAAACTATATGGACCTAGTATTCCCACGTTCGCTGCTACTCCTTCGGCTTCTCAGGACTAGTGTCAGAACCGTCACCTGAAAGGTTAGTTCATGGGAGAGGGGTGTGAGACAATGTCTCAGTAACCGGGAACAGCCACACACACACATATATATACATATACCTCACACAAGTCATGAATGCAATGTGAAATGAATGAAATGCATGTCGCCCTCATAGGGACTTCCATCCTTATCCTCCCTAACATGTATAATTCATCCTTATCCTCCCTAACATATATACATATCCCTTCCTTATCCTCCCTAACATATATATATCCAACCTTATCCTCCCTAACACATATATATCATCATACATCATATCGTCATCACATCATCACCACTTCATCCGCCATATATCATGGTCTCACAATGTCATATGGTAATGCTAATGTATCATCATGTCATCATCATCATAATGTCATGTATGCATCATGTCATATCATATCAATGTCATCATCACATATCATATCATCATAATCATAATCATCATCTAACTGTATGCATACCACGATATATATAAAAACAGTACACACAACAAATCAATATTGTGGTATGAAAGAGACATGCATATATACACACGACTATACATACTATCATACAATATCAACAATACAATATAAACAAACACTCGATTACCTCAAGTTGTCAATACCGTGCTCACATGAGTTCCACAAGCTTTCTTGAACACCAATCCCACGACTAGCCTTCTCCATGTAGCCAAACGACCTTACAATATCATAATTCTTCAATTAACACAATATACCAAATATCCAAATATCACAATTCAACTACTTTAGGCCTAACCCAAGGTTTCAAACCCCCTTTCATGCATCAATAAGCTCTTAGGGACTATTCAAACACTACACAATTCCATACAACTCGGATTCCCAAGAGCTCTAACCGAAAACAACCTAGGGTTAAGCTCAAATCATAGATAAACCCCTTCAAAAGTCACATCCAAGCAACAAGAACACTAAAACATACTTCCTTAACCTCATTTTATCCATTTCAATTGGTGGATTTCGTCTCAAACCAAAAATCCAACCTCAAAATCGAAAAACCCCAAATTTCAACCGAAGCAAATAGAGAGGGAGGAGTAGAGAATGCTTACCCACTTGAATCCAAGCTCTTGCAGTCCGGAAATCACTCCTAATGGCCAAAAATAGCAAACCCTAGCACAGCTCCTCGCCGCTCCCTCCGTTTTCTTTATTTCTAATCGTCTGAAATGATCCGGATTTAAACAAAATTTGCGATTCTGGCCGCGGCTCCAAACATCTTGCCACAGCTCCACCGTGGTCAGCCAAAACAACACCACTGGAATGCCTCTCGCCACGACGACCCTGCTTCGCGCCGTGGCGTGGAGCTCTTTTAGACTCCACTTGAACCTTCTTCCATCCTTTTTCCTCCAGTCTTAAACACAATGTCAAGAAAAATATCATGAGGGGTGTTACAAAAAGGGGTTTAATGGAAAAGTGTACAAATATGAAACAAATAATTGGGCAGGTAGCTGAAAAGAAAAATGCCCGGCGCGAAGGAAATGTTTTGGGTTCCTCAAAAAGAAATAAAAAAAAATTTAAAGTTGTCACTGCTGCAAGCTTTGTGTTCCAGTGATAGATATGAAATAGGCATGGGCTCCCGGCCCACGGTCACTTATTATAAAATTATATATGTATACTATAAAGTTTTATAATATATTATATATATTATGTAATATAGATAATTATACAACATATAATATGTTGATTTATTATAATTATAGTAATCAATGTATTATTAAAACCTGCAAGAAGCTATGATTTACACACAATACTGATTTACAAGTTTTAAAAAGAAAAATTTTTATTTTATTAATGATTAATCAATATATTATTAATATTTTTACTCTAATTTAAAATTTTTAATTTAATGATAGAGAGTGTATAATCTAAAAAAATTAGGATTATTTATTTTTATCATAAATAATGATGATTTTAAATAAAGTATTTTTTAGGATATTTATATTTAACTTAGTTTATTTTAAATTTATTATGATTTTGATTTTATTTTTATCTCTAGAATATTCTATCTTAATTAGCAAGTTAGAATGTTTTAGAATATTTTAATCTTTATAAAATTTCTAAATAAGTAGGAATTTTGTAATCTCCCTAGATTTAGTTTTTAAATTAAGTAATTTCCTAATTTATTAGAATGTTTCAATTTCTTAAAATGTCCCATTGAGTCACATAAATAACTATCATTGTAATTCAAATTAAAGACAAGATTAAGTATAATTGAGTTGTTCCAATTATTTCTCTCCCTTCAATTCTTCACATTCTCCCTCCTTAAGTTCTCTCTTCCTAAATTCTTCTAGTTTGTTTTTTCTTCTACTTTTTTCCCCATCGCTTTCTTTCTATTTCTCCCAATCATCCTCCTATATCATTTAATAAGTTAAATTTATTTATTTTAAACATATAAATTTTTTTCAAAATAATTTGTTGGTGATATATAATTATTCATAATTTCTAACATTAATATCATAATATTAATCTATGAATAACTTTATTATCAAATAACTTATCTAAAAAAATATGTTGAATTGCAATTAGGGTCTCTTGTTATAAGGGAATTGAATTAGCTCTTAAGATGAGCCCTTACTTATTGTATTTGCTCCTACTGGTTCCCTTACTTATTGTATTTGCTTGAAATTATTTACTTTTAATTAATTTTTTCTCAATTAAAGAACCAGGGAGGGCATGATATATATCAACTCCTACACCCATATACATTGGTCTTCAAATATCTAAGGGATGCATCAGTCCACCCTCAATCCTATATAGCTCTGCTAGTAACTTTGGAGGTTTTCCTATACTTAAACTAGTCATATATACTTGTTGGCTTATTAGTAGACTGTTGTTGCTTAGTTAAAAAAAAAAAAAAAGAGAAAGATACAAGCTTCCAAAAGTTAGACTTAACTCATGAAGATTTACTTAGAGTAATTTATTATTATTTTTTTAACATACCCTCAACTTATTAATCAATTTCCTTAATAAAAAGGATATCCATATCTTTAATATTAAAAATGATGTGTTTATTTTAAAATATAATTTAAACTTCCCAAAAATAGAAGACAATTTCAAGAAAAAGAAGTGAAAACTTATTAATCACTTTGGTTAATAAAAAGGATATCCATATCTTTAGTATTAAAATCTGACAATAATTTATAAATATTAGGCATATATATACTATAATACTAGGAGTGAGAACCAACCTGGAAGTACAATACATTTGGTCCTACTTGGCATATTGGGTTGGCCCAGAGATCAGGCTAGTGGGACAATGGGTTGAGATCAAGCCAGCTTGATGCTGGCCCATTATATATATACAATTTTTTTTAATTTTTTTTATAAATATTAATTAATTTAATGTAATTTTTTCTTGATATATAAGTAATAAATTAGCTTTAACATTATCATGAATATTTTTAATATTTCAATCATTTAATTTTATTTAAAATTTTAAATTGATTTCTTAATAATATGTAAAATTAGAGATGCATAAAGACTGGGTTGATAGTTAACTCATTACTAGGTCTTTGCAAGGTTAAGCAAGACTGGGTTAACCCGGCATATGAGATCGGGGTTGGCCTGATCTTAAAAAATATTTAAAAATAAAAAATAAATTAAGTTTATTTATTAACAAAAATATAATTATATTCATCCAAAATATATTTCCTTAAAAATAATATTATAATAAAAAATAACATTTGTTAAAATTATAAATATTTAATAATAATGCATTATGTTTACACAATATTAAGAAATCAATCTAAAATTTTAAATTAAATTTTTAAAAATATTCACAATAATAATATAATCAATTTATTTCATGAAGAAAAATATTACATAAACTTTTTTAAGAAACATATAAAATGATATAAATACAATGTATTTAATATATACTGGGACCGAGCAAGACCGGGTGTATCCTCAACCCGATGCCCAGCTCGACTTGATCTCCGAGACCAACCCAGTATGTGGGGTATGACCGTGTAACACCTCTTATTCTGGGCCCATTTCTCATATATTTAATCATTCTAAAGTCTATTTGTATCATAATAGGATCTTGAATCACAATAAATGCCATAATAAATTTTTTGCAACTTTAGTTACTATTTATTTAATCGAATTTATTTATTCCGATCAAACTTAAAAAAATCATAACTAAATCAATAAAAATCGTATGCATGTGATTCATATCTCTAGGAATAGCTTATAACTTTCTCTACATAGGAAAAATATAAGTCAGAGCAATGATTGTACTAATCTATATAGCAAACCCTGTGAAATCTCACAATTTATATGAAAACTATAAAATAATTAATTTAATTGGAATTAAATATAAAAATTCACCAAACATTGCACACACATCGAATATGAGTGTTCTTTAGACCATTGGAAAGCTCTTATTGTCTACTTTTAAATCATATATATCATTCATACTTCACATTATAACTGTCTCAACAGTAGTAATTTCCTCCATAGAGGTCATAATAACCATTCATATCCTAATGCTTAGCAAAACAAAAGTGATAAATATTTACATAACCATAATTCCTCTTCCCATCATGCCATACCTTCATTTAGACTTAAAGGAACATGAAAACTTAAAGAAACATTTCTAACATTATCCTTACAAATTTACATAAAAGTTCTAAACTCATGGCCGTTGAGATCAATATCAAATTACTAGCTAAATTCTTTCTCCTTTCCTTTCTCTTCCTTGGTGGTCTTGCCATTGTTACTACCTATTCATGGTTAATATATGGGAGGGTGAGATTCAAAGAATCTCAGTAGTTAACACCTAAACATGGCATCATATTATCACATTAAGCATACAGTATCAAGATAACACATTTGAAGCACATTATCATATTTGTATCACATAATTTGATAAAAATTTTGACAGAGTTTGTTTGGAAATTGGACATCCAAGGGTCACAATGCCCGTCAATCAACTCAGCCAATACACATAATTCATCACAAAACATCATTTTAAACACATGGCAAAGCAAGAAACTCATTACAAACAAGTATGATAACATATTGCAAGTATAGGGATTTAACTACCTTATGATGCTCCCTTGCTTTCCAAACTTGGTCCACCACTTTTTAAGCTTTCCACAACCTTCTTGAACCTATCCACATCATCATTGAACCAATTTAGCCATTGGATTCATGAGTTACATAGCACATCATGTAATGTTCGGCCGCTTCTTTGGGATTGACAACTGTCCCTACAAACCAACACAAGCCCTTTTGGTCAGCTTTGTCCTCACTCACACACCTTTTTCCTAGGATGTCACCCATCCCAGAATTGCTCCAAATCAAGCACGCTTAATAGAGGAGTTCTTAAGGGATAGGCTACTGAAAAGACAGGTGCACTTTGTTGGTATAGGTAATACCTATCAATTCCTTTAAGCTATCTTTAACCATATAATTCCATACCTGCACAGTCTGTGGATCCCTCTCATTCCAGTATGCATTCAATTCATTCATATGCCCCTCCTGCTTAGAAGCCTATCAGGAGCCGCTTTTTGTCTGTGTCTCATCACTTTTATATCACACCCCCTTTTCTTGCACCGGCGATCACTCCCAGCTCTCATCAGTGCCCGGATGTCACATGTGCAATACCCCTTATGACTTTGTCTTAGCATTATGTGCAAAACTAGAGGAAGGCTCAAGTAGAGGAAAAATTGAGCTCCATGTCACGGCTTGAAGCAGGGTCGTCGCAGCGAGAGTATGTCCAGTGGCTCTTTTCTACTGTAAACTGGTGGAGCTGTGGCGAGATGTTCTAAGGTTACAGTGAGATTCGGGTTTCTGGTTTAAATCAGAAACATTTCAATGGATCAGACGCGGAGGAAAAGAAAGAAAACGGAAGGAGGAACGGAGGAGTTATGCTAGGGTTCAAGTTTTCCGGCCATTGGGAGTGATTTTTAGACCTCAAGAGTTTGGATTCACGTTGATAAGTGGTTTCTTCTCCTCACTTTCCATTTTCTTCGATTGAACTTGGGGTTTTTCGATTTTGAGTTGGGATTTCCGGTTTGGGCCGAAATCCACTGATTGAAATGAATGTAATGGAGTTCAAGAAGTGTGCTTTGGTGTTCTTGATGCTCGGGTTTGAGTTTTGAAGGGTGTATGTATGATTTGAGCTTAACCCTAGGTTGTTTTTGGTTAAGGCTCTTGGGAATTCGAAGTGTATGAGATTGTTTGGTGTTTGAATGGTTCCTAGGAGCTTAATAATGCATGAAAGGGGGTGTTGAAACCTTGGGTTAGGCTAAAACAGTTGAATTGTGATGTTTGGTTTATTCGTATATGTGGTTAATTGAGGTATTATGGTGTTATGAATGTTGTTTGGTTAATCGAGAGGGGTTCAAGTGTGCTGGACAACTCGAGAAGTTTATAGAATCCGCGTGTGTAGTATTGACACCTGAGGTAACCTAGTGTTTGTTTATATTATATTGTTTGTATTGTATGATAGTACGTATATTTGTATATATATGCATGTTTCTTTCATACCACGATATAGATGTGTTTGTGTGTACTCTTTTTATATATCGTGGTATACACACAGCTAGATAATGATTATGATGATGATGATGATGACGATTAGAGAAGATGATATTAACATGACATGACATGACATGATGCATACATGACATTGTGATATAATGATGATGATGATATATGATCATCACCATATGGCATTTGTGAGATTGTGATATATGGTAGATTGGGTGGTGATGACGATATGATATGAGATATGATTAAGGAGGATAAGGATGGAATTCTTGTCACTAAATCCTCCCCTATAGCTAGGGGAGCCAAGCGGCAGTGGACTGCACCTTTCCTAAATCACTACTAATTCGAGGTGGTCCAGGGGAAGGAGAGCCATGGTCCGAACACTAATGTAACCTTTGGCTGGGTCGCATTAGTGTAAGGTGAGCTTGGTGATATCCCTGAATCAGTCTTCACCTACTATTAGAAGGGAATTACCTATATGAAATATCCTGTTATGACGATAGCTCGTGGTTCTAGCTGTGTGTGAAGGAGACATGTATTCCTTTCATTTCATATTGCATTCATGAGTTGTATAAATTATATATGTATATATATCTGTTTGTGGTTGTTCCCAGTTATTGAGACATTGTTTCTGTAACATCCTACCTCCACACATAACCAAAATTCATGAAATACAACCTAACACAACCCAAACAACTCCAAACAACATCTCACAGCCTCCAACCAACGGAAACGAACCCCAAATTACCAAATTTTGGGCTGGGGCCGCGGCTGCTACAGTACCGCCACGGCTCCAGCTTCCTCTGAAAACATGCCTCGCTACTGGACAGCTAGCATTGCGGCCTGGACTGCTGGCACCACGGTGCCCCCTTGCTGATGTCCCATATCAGCACTTCAACACTTTGGGGCGAACTTCCGACGCGCATAACTTTATGGTCTGACCTCCGATTGACTTGATTCCAACTCCTACAAGTCAATCTAGTCCCAATCTAACCACAGACACCACTTTCACCTCAATCCAACTCCATATAGAGATTCTGGACCCCGACACTGTTTTGGCCACTTATTGACCAAAACTCATTACTAACCAACCCCAATTGTCACCAAAGACAACTGGTCACTCAGAGACCATTCATACAGGTCTTAAATCTCCAAACCAACCTGTCCAAAGAGATTTCACCTCAAAGGAACCACTCCTCTGAGTTTTGACCCCCCTTGAACCTCAACATGACAAGATGGGCTACAGACCTTAACACACAACAATCAGGCCCAAGCCACTCTGGGCTCACAAATACTACCATACCAACTTCTACACACCTAACACTCTCAGAACACCAACATAACACATTCCATAAAACATAATCAAACATACATTCATCCATAACCATCCTATCAATCTCATATATCCAATACACACTTTCTACCCTACTTGGCACATAATACATTAATCAAAAAATACAAACACTACATAAACTTCCTACGTACATAGCTACTCTCTTTGCTTCTCCGGACTAGTACCAGAACCTTCACCTGAAAGGGTTAGTCATGGGAGAGGGTGGGGTGAGACAATGTCTCAGTAACCGGGATCAACAACACATAAACATATATATACACAGATATGAATCATATAACATATGAACGCAATGTAAAATGCATGGTATGCATGTCATCCTCTCTGGGACTTCCATCCTTATCCTCCCTAACACACATATACATATAACCCGTCCTTATTCTTCCTAACACACATATACAATCCACCGTTATCCTCCCTAACATATACATACATCACATACTCCAACCTTATTCTCCCTAACAATTTCATTTATCATCATATATCATACATCATCACCACTTTATTCGTCATATATCTCGATGTAACAATAACATGTGGTGATGCTAATGTATCATCATCATCATCATGATCATCATAATGTCTATACATCATATCATATCACATCTACTATACGCATACCACGATATAATAAAAACAACACACACACATATCACTATCGTGGTATGAAAAAGACATGCATATATACATACTATCGTTAAACCACATAAACAAATACCCGGTTACCTCAGGTTGTCAATACTGCGTTCACGCAAGTTCCACATGCTTTCTTGAACTTCAATACGCTTGAGCCCCACTCGGTTAACCAATTAACCTTCATAACACATAATTCTCCCATTAACACAATATATCCATAATCACAATATCACAATTTACCCACTTTAGGCCTAACCCAAAGTTCCCACACCCCTTTCATGCATCAATAACTCTTAAGGACCCTTCAAATACTACTCAAACACATACATATCGGATTCCCAAGAGTTCTAACTGAAAACAACCTAGGGCTAAGCTCAAATCACACATAAACCCTTCCAAACTCGACTCCAATCATCAAGAACATCAAAACACACTTTATTAACCTCATTTAAACCATTTCAATCGGTGGATTTCATCACATACCAAAAACCCAACCTCAAAACCAAAAACCCCATATTTCCACCGAACAAAAACGGAGAGGGAGGTGTAGAAGTAACTTACCAACTTAAATCCAAGCTCCCTCGGTCTGAAATCACCCTGGACGCCGGAAAATCAAACCCTAGCACAACTCTCTCGTGATCTCCCTCGGTTTCCTTTTGTTTCTTTTCTGTCCGAGCGTCCAAAATGATACGGTTTTAAGCAAAAATCTCGATTCTCGTCGCGGCTCCTTACATCTAGCTGCGGCTCCTCCATAGAATTTCAAAAAACACTACTGGAAGTCTCTCACCGCGGCGGCCCTGCTCCTCGCCGCGGCGTGGAGTCCCTTTTTTGTTTCCTCTTGAACCATGTCCGTCCTGCTTCCTCTGATCCTGAACACAAAACCAATAAAGATATCATGAGGGGCGTTACAGTCTCACCCTCCTCTCCCATGAACTAACCTTTCAAGTGACGGTTCTGGCACTAGTCTAGAGAAGATACGTGAGTAGCATCGGACGTGGGAATATTAGGTCTATGTAGTTATTGTGTAATTTGGATATGTAACTTATGCCAATTAGGATAGAATGTTTTGTAATGGATGTATGACATGGATATAGATTGTATGAATGGATGTTGATATGTTTTGAATGTGGAATTGTGTTGTATGCGATATGTATGTTGTATTGTGGTGTTTACATGGTCTTGGATGTTGGGAAGTCAGTATGGTGGTGTTTGTGAGCCCAAAGTAGATTTGGGTCTCGTTAGTGTGTTTTAGGGCCTGTAGCCTGTTTTATTAAGTTAGGTTCAATGGGGTCAAATATCAGAGGAGTGATACTTTTGAGGTGAAACCTCTTTGTACAAGTTGGTTTGGAGGTTTTGGACCTTTATGAATGGTCTTTGAGTGACCATTTGCCTTTGGTGGCAATTGGTGGTTGTTAGCAGTGAGTTTTGGTTAAGAAGTGGCCAAAATAGTGTCAGGGGCTCAGAATCTTTATACGAAGTTGGAATGAGGTGAAGTTGGTGTCTATGGATAAATTGGGACTAGATTAACTTGTAGGAGTTAAAATCAAGTCAATCGAATGTCGGAGCATAAAGTTATGCGCATCAAACATTTGCCCTGATGGTTGAAGTTTGCTAGTATAGAAAACTAGTAGGGGGCACCGTGGCACCAAGAAACAAGCTACGGCGCCAAGAAGTCCAATAAAGTGGTGAAACAGGTGAGGTTTGGAGCCGTGATGGTATTGTAGCGATCGCGGCCTTAGCCCAGATTTTGATGTTGTTTGGTTCATTTTCGCTATTCTAAAGTTTTGAAAAGTTGTTTTGAGACGTTTGAGTTGTGTTTGGTTAGTTTTTGAAGGTTATGGTCAAGTCTGGAGGTGTTTGTGGAGTAGGTTGTTACAGATTACTCACTAAAACTCAAATTTTTCACTTAACTCTCCTTTGATCTTTCTTTGTACAACACACTTGTTCTTAAAATTTTGAACTATGTGGAATCCATTTTTGAGGTCAAAATCATGAAATTCCAACTCTAAATACTCCCCCTATTCTGACTGAAAATATCTCAAAGTGATTGGAAAAGATTTCCTTCAAATTACTTCAAATCATCCATGGATTCATGCTTCTAGTGGTTAATCTAAGCTTTTCCATAAGTTTATGTTCAAAAACTCATTCCCTTGCTAAAACCCTTATTTGGCCAAAACCCTAAGGTAAAGAGGAAGCCAAACTAATCCATAAAACATGCTTTGGAAGCCATAGATAGTAGACTTAAAGTGGTAGTATAGAATCTTACCAACTTGTACTTCAATTTTCCCTTGATTTTTCTTCTTTTTTCCCCTTCCTTCTTCCTCCCTTTTCTTGCATTTTCTTCCTCTGTTTTGGCTGCTGGTTCACGTGTGAAATAAAGAAGAAAGAGAAGGGTTTAAGTGACTAACGATAGTCTTAACCATGGTTAATTAAATAAATCAACTAAAGTTACTTTTTTATCTCCGTACTTAGCAAGTTTTCCTAACTTTTTAAGATGATTGGTTGGTTTCATGGCCTGCAGCAATTCACGCAAGGGAGAGAGGGAAATGTGTCAAAAAATTGCCCAATTTTTCTGATCCTGATATATTTCAATCTGGGTACTTTTTAATAGTACCAAAAAACCATCTTTTACAGTAACTTAGCATTTTTGGGCTACAAGATTGTTCTCATTTTATTTTCATGTTTCCATAATTATCCTATCTCAAATGGTTTATGTATATAGCCCATATCTTATCCCAGTTACCTTTTTAACTATGGGTAGAGCCCACAATTTACTTTATCGGTTTACTATTACTTTTGGACATTTTGCATTGATTATTTTTTTATTCTTAAACATTAACCCTCAGTGCCATATACCATTGGACTTCTCTCGTCAAAGGCTTCGTTTTGACAATAATTTTGCATATTGATAAAATTGCTCTTGACTTGGAGTTAAATTATAATTTCTAAAACTTTCGGGTCATTGGGTGTAATTGTTCCTAAGAACTTTTCTATTTCTTTCTGCACGTATTTTTATATATTTTGGAATGTGGATGTTATTTTTATATTTTTTTAGAATTAAAAATATTATTTTTCATATTTTTTCACCTAATTGGGAAAAATAATCTCTTTGTCTAATTTTACGTGAAACAGCGTCTGTCCATTCTCATGAATTCCTTGTACAATTCATACTATTATTTATTTCTTACTCTTTCATTACTTAATATCGATTAAAATTTTTGGATATTACAGGATCGAGCCTATCGAGCTACCGGGTTGGTTGAACACCCCTATATAAAATTAATGCATGATTATTGAGTATTTATAGTTTTAGAAAATGTTACTTTTGTTCCTAATATTATTTTTCAAAGAAATATAATTTGAATAACTATAATTATGTTTTTTAATAAATAACTTATTTATTATTTGTTTAAAAATAACTTTCAAGAACAATGCCAAACCCTATCTCATATACTGCATTAGCCTGATCTGATTTAATCTCACAAAAACCAAGTATCAGATTGACTATTAATCAGTCATATCTAATCTTTGTTCACCCCTATATAATACTCATCCAAACCTAAATATTATATATAAATAACTAATTTACATAAATCAAAGAATACAATTAAAAGCAGTTGACATTATTAAATTTGTTAGAAATTCAAAATAATTTCAAAGAAGCCTGCATTTGATGTTTAAAAATTGTCTCATATAATTAATAAAAATTAATTGTATTCACTTATTTAATTAAAGATAAAATTAGAAAAATAACAAATAAATGCTTGAAACAATCTGCATTTCTATCTTATATTTTAAATTAAAAAAATATATCAAATATATCTTTTATTTAGTACTTATAGTATAATATTATATAAATATTATAGTGTAATATATAATATAATATTAATGTTGTAACTGCATTTTCTTAAAATTTAATATGCTTTTATTTTGAGTGGATAAAATTAATATTTATTATATTTAAATGTTTATAAAAATTATGAGATATTAACTTAATAATGTTATAATAATCTTATTATAGATCTTCTAATCAAATTAATTATGAATCATGTTAAGTAATCGTTTTTATATTTTATTTCTTATGCTTATGAATTATTATATCGTATTTTTATTTATCATTTCCTCAGTTTTATCAAGTATCAATGTTTTATTATTTTAATTTCAATAAAGTACACGGCTGTGCTTTTGTTCAGACTAATGCAGCTTTTTGAAATTGTGTCAAACGTTTTCTTTTCTTATACTTTTTCCTTCTGGAGATTAGTGGGAATCCGGAATTTCCATTGAGCACGGAATTATCATGTTCAGATCTGGGTCATCTAGAGAATAATTGGGTAGTCCAGATTTAATTTAATTTTAATATTATATTTTTAGATATTTTATTTTATTAAATATAAAATATAAAATAAAAATAATTTTATAACGGTCAGTTTTTAAAAAAATATTATTATTATTAAAAAAATTAAAATAAAAATTTTAAATTTGAATCATTCAGGTTAAAATTGGATGATCCATATTTAGTTTTGATGATAAGCATTTGGTGCACCAAATGGGATTTTGAGAATCTGTCGATCGGAAACATATTATATGTTTTGAAGAAAAAAATTGCTGGTAAGTCAGTTGTGGTAAAAAATTTTCGGTCAGAAATTGAAGTCATTGTTGTAGTTAATGAACAGAGACAATATCTAGCAATTGTTTATTTTCAAAATTCATGCATACTGTCAAAATAAAATATTTTAAGACTTTTGGTGGTTAAATGATTTACAATTATACTATTGAGTTTATACATATTAAATAGATTTTTCTTTATATTATATATTTTTTACTAATTCATTCTCTAAAATGTAAGACTTTAAGTATCCACGACACATATTAAATCATTGAATTATTGATTTAACTTATCTGTTTCTTCTGCAAAAAATGAAATGTACAAATATAAATATTTTTTAAAATGAGATGCGCACACCAAATTTTACCGAAACTCCCCTGCTTTTGATTTGAAGAATGAAGTGTAATAAGAAAATGGATTGAAAAATAATAATTTTTTATGGATATAAAATAACACTTATATGCCTATTTTTTTTTTAAAAAAATCAAAACAAAAGGTTAGAAACTGTTGAGTAATAAATAATTATGTGAGTATAAAAGATATTGATCAAAATTTTTCCAACTTCTTTTGCCTTTTCATCAACGTATCAATCAGGAAAATGTTATATTTTTAACTGCGCGGACTCTTGAAGTTGCATTGCCCTCCTTTCCCTCCTTCCATGCGGCATCTGTAAGATAGCCTCTTTAATATATCTTAGGGCATTGACAAACACAATTTCGTATTCTAGAGGAATCCTTAGATATGTTAAGTCTTGCATGAAATTGCCAAACTATTATGGACCTTACTTCTCAACTGAGCAGCAGCAGCTCATTGCTGCGCAGAGACCCCTCCCTTCTCTCTTTCTCTGTCTACACATCACTATTGCGCACAATGATGCACAACAGAGAATCAGGAAGCAACTATTATGAGCTAGTTCACATCCATGTATGTAGCAAATTTATAATCCATGGTCCATGCTTTACTAAAAAATTTCTTGTCAATGGAAGAAAATTTTATATTATTAGTCATTAGTACAGATTATTAGTCATTAATACAGTATTGGTTCAGAATACATTGCGTCACAATAAATGTGTTGAATTTTACATGTCCTCTATCTTGAACATAGACTCATACACCGTTAAACTACACAGGTTTAGCAAAATTTGAGGTCTTGAATTCTGTTGGCCAAAAAAAGAAAACGAGATCTTCAATTCTACGTAGTCTTTTGACTAAAAGAAAAAAGAAAAAAGAAAAAGAACAAACTCTTAATATTCTATCCCTCCTCCTTCCAAAATGCGTGCTTTTCTTATTTACAATAAACAATTATATTTCATGCCACTACAACATATTTTGAGCAAAATTTTTTTTTCTCTTTTGGCATAGTTCTATTGTCTAAGGCAACGAATTTTAGATTTTGTAGTCACGCGGTTGCCTATAGTCAAACACTACAGTGTGCTTCATTGACTATTAATTATAAGTCAAAGTGTTATATGCACATGCGTTGCAAGGTGTTAATTTGGAGAGTACATTACTTGAAAATTTTAGTCCTTGTTACTACTATAAAAATAGGCTTTAGGAATGCACATTCTAGAATGTTTATGGTGAAAACGTGTTTGAAAAGGATCTCGGGAATGTTCTTTTACAATTAATGCCAGAAATCTGACCTTCAGGAACGTTTATTTAGGAAATCGTTTCTGAAAGATTTACATATGGAATATTTTATTTTTATGAAAGACCTTCGGGAACGTTCTCGAAAGTTTAGCTAATTGAGCAACGTTATTTTCAATTAAACGTTCCCGGTTCTTTTGTTTTAATTAAACATCTTTAAAATCATAACAAAGGCATCGAATTGTGCAAGGTCATAGCTTCTGCTCATCGACCCTAGCTCACAGCTCTCTCTCGCCCTTCCCTCTCTCCCCTATTACCATCACCATTGTGGTCAACGGCCTCCCCATCAGATATTCGAACACAGTGGCCTCTCCATCAAATATTCAAGCATGGTGGCCTCTCCATCAGAGAATTAAGTACGATGTGAGTTCGGCTCCGAACACCTTTTTAGCCTATCCCCTTATTTTCAGCTTTCTTTATCTATGTGGCTTCACTAGACTTCACCGGCTAATGACGCTAGTGCCTTCCAACTACCGACAAAACCCCAGCAGAGGTTGTTCCCATCTTCCTGGTAAAACAGGGCAGTATTTCTTTTTTATACCTCGGTACATTTCCATCTTCGAGAATTAATTTGGTGTGTGTATGATACTAATCTAAATCTGGGGGAGAGCGAAGCTGCTATTTAGTGATCGAAGGCTTTTATATAAAAATTAGAGATAGCTAGAGAAACTCCAAGTTGAAAGACATGTAACTAATACTAGTAGCTATTGTTAGCTATCAAAAAGGAACTAAAGGAGGAGAGCTGATAAAGGAATATGGAGTATATAGAACAATAAATGGAAAATGTGACTTTTGTTTGTTAATAGATAAGTATGACTTTGGCAACTACTCTAGTTTTCTATACAGGAACTAGTACAAATGATTCCTTTGGTTATATTGATATGTTGAAACTAGGTCTAGTATCTACTAGGCTTGAGAAAGCAATTATTGACTTACTGTCAAATGGTATTTGGTAGTGTGGTCATATGATAGAATATTGAAAATAGTTATATGATCATTTTTATTATTGCTACTGTTATGAGTTGTATATCTTGAAGCTGTCATAGGTTAGTAAGGGAAGGAAGCATAAACTAGAGAAAAATATTTCTCTTTAGTCTACATGGACTCTGAGTAAGGGAAGAAGGTTGCTTCTTAAAATTCTGCATGAAAGGGTAAGTATAACTTTACTCTATACTCTTTAGATATTTTTAAAATTATATATTCAACATTTCTTGAAAAAATCTTATGGAATATCATACTTAAGGAAATTTTTCAAAAGACAATTAGTAGGTTGAGCACAATCTTATGATACATTTGCCTTGTCATGAGTTTTAAGTTATGGATCTTGAATCTATTTTGGTGTTGTATTCCATCCCATTAATATTGTTACTTCTTGCAACAATTTACTCTTTGACCCAGAAAGACCAACTCAAGGGATGTAACTCAGTCAAAATATTTAACACTTGTTCTGATTGTTCTACAATTCAGTAACTCATGTTACTTGGGAGAAAATGACTTGTCACCCTTCACAATTAGTTCAATAAAGGGAATCATAGTGAAGCTATTAGTTTTTGTTGTAATTTCTATTTAAGTTTAATGCAGAAAAATTCATAAGTAAATTGGTTGTTATGAGATAAATTCATCCATATAATAAACTGGTTGTTATGAGACTAGGGGAGAAGACAAATTTCAAGCCTAATGCTTTCTATATTTGAAACAACTATCAATAGCTTGGATTCTTCATTTTTCAGTTGTTGGCCACTGACTTCATCCAATTATGAAGTTTTTAAAGAAGCAAATTTTTAAGTTTCTTTCTTACTTGATTTCTTATTTTAAATTATGAAGTGTGAAAGTTATTAATCTCAATATGTATTCACAAGAACACTACTTGCTATTTCACAAATTCTGAAAAATTTTAACCATGTGAACTAAGATATATAAAAACTTTTAACTTTTGTATTCTTTAATACTAAGTGTTAAGCATAAATTGGTTGTTATGAGATAAAATCATCCATATAATAAAGGAAACAAATTTTTTTGTTACTAAATAAGTAACAATACTTTGAAAAATAAGAAATATGGATAGTAGGGAAGAAGCCACAAATTTTAGTCATCCTAACAAGTGTTTTTTTGTAGTATGTGAAGTGGGTTTTAGATGCTGAGTACATACTTGCCCTTAATGCATGAATTCTACACTTTCTGCACTAATGTTTATCATGTGTGAGGCACTTTACTTTTACATTGTATATTGGTATATATGAACTAGATCGTATATAAGTATTCTTAACCTATGGAAGTGACAATATTATTGGACTTGTCATTGCCCTCTATAACAGTAAACTAGTGTTGATCAATTTATATCAGTAAAGTATTGCCAATATATTTTCCTCGTAACAGTTTAAAATATAAGATGACTATCATCAGTCTTTCTCCAAGAGATAATAATTATTCACTCCTGAGTTGTTGATGTTTATTCCAGAAAACTTCATGACGTACTACCAAGTTGTATTTGACCAAGGAAAACTTATATTGTACAGGAAGAAATTTGATTGTATCATTGTAAGTGTTTATTTTCTTTGCAAAAGATAATAGTTATAATGACTATACTGAATATGATAAAGATGGATGTCCCTCATGAGTTATCTAAAATAAATCCATCATTATTTATGGCTTTTGTTATTTTATCATGCTGCCAGTTACTCAACATGTGCCTATGCCACTCAGTTACTCAACATGTGCCTATGCCACTCAGAGTAGAAGTCCCATAAATCCATTAAAACTTGTCAAATGACTATGAAAGTTATCAGTTGCCAAGTTCCATGAAGATTCTAGTAGGAATTAGTGCTGATGAGATTTATGTAGTAGGAATTATTTTAAATTTGATCAAATTCATTTAACTTCATGTCAACATTTGTTTTCATGTAGTTACAGCTTACCTAGTTTTGCTTTAATTCCTAGAATTATAATTTTCATGAATTTCAGTTGCTATATTCTAAAAAATAATGGTCTTCACTCTATTGATAAGCAGGATCCAATTAGGTACAAACCAAAAATTGTAATAAGATTCAGAAGGGGAAAATGTGACTTTTGTTTGTTAATAGATAAATGACTTGGTACTCTTATATGCTTATTCTAGTTGGGAATTACGTTTATTGGTAATGGTTAAATTAAGCTATAAAAGTGGAATTCATGAGATTTGGGATGCCAAAAATTTTATTTAATATATTGCATGTGAAAGGTGCAAAGATGATGTAAATCTCGTGAAAAGATAACTCTTTTTTGTAGCTAATTGTGATTAAGCTGCAACTTTTTCTCTGATTACTTGTCTTGATCACATTTTTAGAATCATTGCCTCAGCTTGTAGTTTTATATCTTCAAAAATGGTAAAAAGACATAGGTAGAAGCTTGTACAAAAGTAGATAAACTTGAAGAGAGTGAGTTGCAAAGTTCAATATTCAAACTTTCAGATCCAATCATGGTAGGCAATGTTCTAGGTGAGGGTTTGGTGAGCTCTGAAGAAGAAAAGCCTGGAACTTCGATCCAAGAGAAGCAGGAACCAACCAAACCACGCTACTATTAGCAATATTAATGCTATGGATAGTATAACACAGGGTAATTGTAAGGGATGCTGCCTTTCGGCCTTGCCACCATATATATATACCCATACACACAGTTTCTGTAACACCCTTCATGACATTGTTTTGGCATTATGTGCAGAACTGGAGGAAATAGGATGGAGGAAGCTCAAGTAGAGAAAGAATGAGCTCCATGCTGCGGCCTAAAGCATGGCCGCTGCAGTGAGAGCATGTCTAGTGGCTCTTTCTGGCTGAAAACATGGTGGTGCCACTACGGGCTGTTCTAGAGCCATTGCAAGAGTAGAGTTTTTGGTTTAAATCAGAAACATTTTAGATGAACGAAAAGAAAGAAACAAAGGTAGTGATGGAGAAAAATGGAGGAGCTGTGCTAGGGCTTGTGAGATTCGGCCTTAGGAAGTGATTTTTGGACCTCTAGAGCTTGGATTCATATTGGTAAGTTATCCCTACTCCTCCCTTTCCATTTTTCTTCGGTTTAAACTTGGATTTCTTTGATTATATATTGGGATTTCCAGTTTGGGCCGAAATCCACCGTTTGAAATGGATGAAAGGGGATTAAGGAAGTGTGTTTTAGTGTTCTTGTTACTTGAATGTGAGTTTTGAAGGGTTTGTGTATGATTTGAACTTAATCCTAGGTTGTTTTGGTTAGGGCTCTTGGGGGATCTGAATTGTATTAGTTTGATTTGTGTTTGAATGGTCCTTAAGGGCTTAATGATGCATGAATGTGGTGTTAGAACCTTGGGTTAGGCTAAATTGATTGAATTGTGATGTTTGGTAGCTTGAGAGGGATTCAAGTGTTGGACAACTCGAGAAGTTCATGGAATCCGCGTGCATAGTGTTGACAACCTGAGATAACCAAGTGTTTGTTTATTTGTATTGTATTGTATGATAGTACGTATATTTGTGTATTTATGCATGTTTCTTTCATACCACGATATAGATGTGTTTGTGTGTATTGCTTTCTATAGATCGTGGCATGCACACAGCTAGATGATGACTACGATGATTATGATGATGATGATTTGAGATGATGATATTGATATGACATGGCATGATGCATGGCATGACATTGAGATCATGATGATGATTATTATTATTATATGATGATACATGAGCATCACCACATGACATTGTGAGATTGTGATATATGGCAGATTGGGGTGGTGATGATGTGATGACGATATGACATATGATGATATATGTTAGCGAGGATAAGGATGAGATCTCTATGGCTAAATCTCCTCCTATGGCCATGAGGGGAAAGGCGCACAGTGGACTGTACCTTCCCTAAATCATTGCAAATTCGTGATGGGAAAGGGGAAGGAGTTGTCTGAGTGAGGATAAAGCATACCAAAAAGGGTTGTATTGGTTTGTGGGGACAATCATCAATCCCAAAGAAGCGGTTGGACGTTACAATTGGTATCAAAGTCCAGTCTTTCTCAATATGGTATGGTTCAGGGACAAACCAAGCGAAAGTTGGTGGGCATGTGACATCCGGGCACTGATGAGGGAGGGGAGTGATCACCGGTGCAAGAAAAGGGGGTGAGATAAAGTGATGAGGTATGGATAAGGAGCAGCTCCTGGCAGGCTTCTAAGTGGAAGAGGCATATGAATGAATCGAATACATACCGGAATAAGAGGGATCTAGAGACTGTATAGGTATGGGACTATAAGGTTAAAGGATAGCTTAAAGGAATTGATATGTACTACTTATACTAACAAGGTGCACCTACCTTTTTGGTAGCCTATCCCTTAAGAACTCCTTAGTTAAGGGTCCTTATCCTGGAGCAATTCTGGGATAGGTGACCTCCTGCCTTATAAGAAAAGGAGACTAAATAGAATGCCACCCCTGTCCTTTATATATATATATATCAAGTTTCCTTATGAGGAGGGGGCAAATAGGGTGCATCATATAATCTTATATATTTTATTGATTTATTAATTTAGATTTCAAGAGCACTTATACTTAATTACAAATTACCATATTTTTGGCCGCATTACAAATTACTAGAGTAGTTACCAACAAAATTAAGTTCTCACATAAGTGGCTGAATTTGAATTCACACTCTTGTAGAAATATGAATTATATTCTTACTATCGACCTTTGTTAGTCCCCATGTCCTTTTCTCAATGTTCTTGATTTGAATGCGGACCACTTAACCAAAACAAGTTAATTTAGATTAGATTAAGAGGAAAATAAAATAAGCATATTAATTAATGGCTATTTCCTTCATGATCGTGTTGCTCAAAATTAATTGGAGGCTAAGCAAAGAATAATTAACTCTTGACAAGCTACCCATAATAGACTCAAAAATATAGGGGAATTAAATTCTATGAAATTTAAAATACTTACAAAGAATTTCAATTTTTATAATTTAAATTGTTAGTATTTTTTTTAAAGCAATAATAATTACTACCCGTCTTAAATATAAGTTATGTTTAACTATATAAGTAATATTAAGTAAAGCTGTTAATCACTATAAATTTATCCAAATTTATTTTTTCCAAATTTGCCTCCAATTAAATGTTGTATGTTTCCAATATAAATTATATCTTTAATAAGGGGTATTTATGGAAAAATTTATTTAATGATCAAAACATAAATTATATTTTGAATCATGAGAACTCTTATCTCATGGAATTATATTTGAAATCAATATAATTCTTTTTTGTAGGAATTCAAAGCACAATCATATACAAGTATAAATACTCATATACAAGTATACATCATCACAATGATGTATAGTGGGCTTAAAGGAGGCATGTTAATTCATGGTATCCAAAAATTGTAGATAATGCATGGGACCATAAGAAAATGTATTGGGTGCTCATGAGGCATGTTAACTCGTGGTGTTCATAAATTATAGATAATACATGGAACCATAAGAAAATGCATTCAGTGTTCATTACAGTGATGAGCATTGAGTGCTCATCACTAACATGGGTATAATCTAGATTTAACTTAATTTAACTATTATATGTTTAATATACTTTTACTTTATTAGATGCAGAATATAGCATCCTAAGGACATCTAGACCAAACATACAACCTTATTACCAAAACAGGACACAACTAAATTATAACATCCTAGGTTCTTGTATACACAAATGCTCCAAAAAATTATGAGGACACTGAAAAAATAACACAAGGAAAGACTAGTGGAGGATGAAGCTAGCCATAGCAAGGGGAGTTGTGAGAGAGAGTAGGGAAAAAAGTAGCTAGGTCTGGTGCCATAGCAAAGGGTAAGGGCACTGCAACGCCACTATTATGAAATAATGTAAAATTTGATTGATATTCTTTATGGACTTTGGACACGTATAATTTCCTACCTAGACCTTCGATTAACATGATTCCAAAGCTCATACATCACATAAAATTCCCTTTAACTACATGCACAAGCAGTACCTCAAAATTCCTTCTCATGGAGGTTTTGGACCACAAGATAAAATTTAATATCATGAATTTTATTGGATAAAAAATAGTATAGAATGATAAAAATGATGATATTTAAAAATGTGTCTAAAATATTTGAAAATAGAGAGACATAGAAAAGAGGAGAAAAAGACAAAAAGGAAAATTTTCCGAATTAGAAGTGAAAAAGAGAAATTATGGTTTACCCAAACAAAGAAGAATTCTCGACAAAATGGTCCCTAAAAAGTATAGGTTATTATGATTTTGCCCCTAAGAATAAAACTTATTTCATGTTAGTCCCTTGAAGGAGGAAATTCATGCGGAAGAGAAAATGGAAATAAGTTTTGAGGAAAATTACACCAATGACTTAAAAGTTTCAAAAATTATAAATTTACCTCAAGTTAAGGGTATTTTTGTAAATATAAAAAATTATAATCAAAATGAAGCTCTCAATGAGTTAAGCCCAATGAAATATAGTATGAAATTTATAAAGATTAAATTAATATTTATTGGATAATTAAGATTTAATATTAATATTTTACCCGATAAAAGTCAATTTAGACACCATGAAGAGGTGGTAATAATTCAAGAAAAATTATTGTGTCTTAATAAAATATATTTTGGATCAAGATAATAAGTTTGGACTAAAAGTAAATGTTGGATAATCATGTACCAATTTAATGACAATTTTAACAAAAATACTTAACCGGTATGAGTAAATTTAATTGATAAAAAATATTTTGGTCCATTAAAGTTTATGAAGCAATTTTTGGCCTAAAAGAAGAAGGTGAAGCATGTTGGATTCAGATTAAGACACAAAAGGAATTTTCTAAAATGCTTATGTAAAAAGAAAGGCCAAAAAGACAAAGATAAAAATTGTAAAATTTATGCAAACAAGAAACAAAATGGAGAAGAGAAAAATTACAAGTTTCATCTCAAAAATTCAAGGTATTATCTTGCAACTATTTCCTTGTAGTCTCTAGCAATTTTGAAGCATTTTGGTGGCAATTTTTCCTTTATTTTCACGTTGCAATTTCAAATAGAGAAAAATTTGTGCCATGAAGAAACCAATCCATAAAAAATGAAATATAGTTCACAAGATGCAAGATTATGTCATTAGTTTCAAAGATTGTTGAGTTATTTATTTTCTATGATTTTTCCTATTTTTCTACTTATTTAGGGTCTTAAAAGGAAAGGGAATTTCATAATTTTGACCCGAAAAATAATATACCTTACGAGATTAGTCCTTTACATCAAGAGCTCATAGCTATAGACCCAATATGTGATGAGGACTACGAGCCACCTATGGAGGAGCCTCCTCATGAGATAGGAGTTGAGGTGTTAGAGGATATTGATTAGGAGTTAGCTTTCTTGATGATCTTGATAACACTCCAGATAATAGGCCACTAGATGTCGAGACAATAGTTTACAAGCTTTCTTGATGATCCTGATAACACTCAAGATAATAGGCCACCAGATGTCGAGACAATAGTTTACAGGATTATGGGAAAGTTCTCAAGGGGATACGGAGCCAATTCTGAGGGTCCCAATAGAGTTATGACCTTTATGAACAAAGTATCTCAGGCTCAACATGGTCTGGAAGTGCATAGGAATAGGTACCTTAAGCAACTATGGATTGACACAATGCTTTGCGAGATACCTAATGATAAGTTTTGGATGACAATCAAGGCTAAGTTGGAAGATAGAGAGTATGAGAACTTGGCTCAGTGTGTCAAGACATGTTTTATTGAAGCCAATCTCAAGAAGAAGAAGTAAGAAAGAGAAGAGAATGGTGATTTGAAGAAAAAGGATAAAGGTAAGATGCCAGTTTTTATAGTACATGAGTTCCTAGTTCTCTTGCAAATGCCTACAGACCCTGGTAATGCTTTGTTTGAGGTGGCAAGTGTTGAATCAAGAGTTTTGATGATTCCAAACTAACATCCAAGAGCTTGGATTGAAGATATCAAAGGAGATCAAAGTGTTTCAAGTGAAGAATTTCTGAGTAATAGCTGCTAGATCCTCTGTAGGATCTTTTGTTATGTTTAAATGAGGGTAAAAGATTTTGATTTGAGGAAAAGATGTTTTTAAACCTTGATTTTATGTTAAATCTTAATTTATTTGAAAAATACCCACAAACAGATGAAGGTTGAAAGTTTAAACTGAACTGTCATATTGGAAATTCGAACTTTACCTTTGGAAATTTGAATTTCGAGCTAAAACTGAATAAGTCTAAAAAGATGTCTCTCTGTCAGATGAATTTTGGTTTTCCAAAATTTGAATTTTCATCCAAGTCTGAAAGAAGCCTTTTTGTGACAGATGAACTTCACATCTTCAAAATTCGAATTTCAGATAAAATGCAGTTTGCGAAAATCAAAGAAATTCGTCTAAAATAATGTTGAAGTTCATCTGAAATCAAGAAGAAATTGAGTTTGAAAAACGCTCTCTGACAGACGAACTTTGGCTTTCCAACATTCAAATTTTCATATAAGTCTAAAAGAAGCTTCTTTGTAATAGACGAACTTTAAGTTTTCAAAATTCAAATTTCAGACAAAATACAATTTGTGAAAACTAAAGAAATTCGTCTGAAACAATGTTAAAGTTCATTTGAAAGCAAGATTATATTAAGTTTCAAAATTGCTCTCTGACAGACGAACTTTGAACATTAAAATTTGAATTTTCAGAAGCTATGTTTATGAGACTATTGAAATGAAACATTGACATACAAATGACAAAGTCCTGTAACATTCGAATATTGAAGTTAGTCTGAAAAGAGTCACTCTGACAGACGAACTTCACTCTTTCAAAATTCAAATTTCAAAGAAAGTGAAGTACTGTGCCTTTTGAACGTACTAGGAACAGACGAATTTTGGGTTTACAAAATTCGAATTTCGAAGGCACTGTAGAAAATTGAAAACACTGTTCACACTTAACAGAAAAACTTTCTTCTTGAAATTCGTATGTCACATTGTGAAAATATTTTGTAAGTTTCAAAATTCGAATTTCACTTCATGAATAGATGAACTTCGTGCTGTAACGTTGGAAGCTTTAACCTTCGGTTCCTTCGAAATTCGTCTGTTGACCAACCAAAATTTGAATTTCAGTATGTCAGAAGCATTAAATGCGGTTGGTTAACGGATAGTTTTTCAGAGTAACCATTGGATAACTTCCCCAAATGATAGATTTTGTCTCTAACGGACATTTGAGACCTAAATCTATAAATATAACATCATTTGAAGTTATGGGAAATGAATCAAACTTGTATATACCAAATTTCTGCCAAATCTTCTTCTCAAAAGCTTTTATCCTCTCAACTTCAATATTTGTACTTTAACCTTCATATCTACTCTATTCAAGAGAGTTATATCTTTGTAAACAATCTACTCTTCATCTGGAAGATATATTTACTTGTGAGGGAAAATCACAAGGGGATTGGGAAGCACATTGTAGAAGTGCTTAGAGAGATTGAGAAAGCTCTAGAAACAGAGCATACTCGTTGTACTGTGGCATTAGCAAGAAGCCCATTGAATTCTTGCTGTATAGTGGAAAAATCTAAAGAGTTGTCTTGGGGACTGGACGTAGGTCAAGTGGATAGACCGAACCAGGATAAATTACCGAGTCTTCTTCTCCTCATCTTTACTTTTCAGGTTGCTCTGTTTTACACGTTGCTTCCCTTGTACTGTGCTATCTTCACCCATTTCACTTTGTGCAGAAAAATTTCAATCTTCCCAATTCACCCCCCTCTTGGGAAGTCAACCTTGTTAACAAGTGGTATCAGAGACTAGTTTCTCATTCAAAGGATCTCACAGTCCGGGAATTAAGATAACTGGCTTTGGAGAAAGCATACTTCCTGAAGGGAACAACACTAATAGACCACCAGGCTTCAGTGGAGAACATTATGGGTACTGGAAGATGAGGATGCAGATCTACCTCCAATCAATTAATCTTGATATCTGGTCAGTCATTGAGAAAGGAGATTTTGTCCCAATGACTCTAACTGAATATGGAAGACACAAAGAGAAGCTAGAAGCAGAGTGGAATGAAGAAGACAGAAGGAGAGTACTGCTAAATTTCAAAGCAAAGCATTGCTTAGTCAGTGCCCTGAATCAGGATGAATTCTACAGAGTCTCACAATGCTCCACTACAAAAGGGATGTGGGATACTCTGCAGATTGCACATGAAGGAAAAACTGGGGTCAGGGAGAACAGACTGAACACATGCATTGGAGAGTATGAAAGCTTCAGAATGACTGAAGGAGAAACTATAAAGGAGCTCCAAAAGAGATTCACTCTCATTGTGAATCAATTGAAGAGCCTGGGAAAGGAATACACTCAGTCTGAAAAAGTAAGAAAGATACTCAGAGCTCTCCCTCTAGAATGGCAGCCCAAGGTGACAGCAATAGAGGAAGCCAGAGGAGAATCAATGGCCTCTGTCACAGCTCTCTTCGGCAGCCTTGAGGAGTATGAAGGAAAAATCAAAGCTCTCAAGGAAGCTGGGCTGGACAAAAAGAAAAAAGGCCTTGCCCTCAAAGCTGCTGATGAAAAGGAAGAAGAATCTGACGAAGGAGATGAGCTGGATAAAGAAACTCTGGCTATGATGGTCAGAAAATTTAGAAGATTCTACAATAAGAAGAAGAACAAGAAATTCTTCAAGAAGGGAGCAGCTGGTGAAAGCAAGAGAGAGGCAAAAGAACCAGTGACTTGTTATGAATGCAAGAAGCAGGGACACATCAAATGGGATTGTCCTCAATTCCTCAAAAAGCAAAAAAAGGATAAGAAAGCTGCTGACAAAGGGAAGAAGAAGAAAGCCTACATCTCATCAATATGGGGCAACAGCTCAGATGAGGAGGATGAGGATGAGGATGAGATTGCCAATATCTGCCTGATGGCACTTGCTTCTGAAGAAGCCGAACACTCATGTAGCAGTGATCAGGAAGAAGAGGTATATGAATCTGAACCTTCCTATTCTGAGTTACTTGATGCATTTCATGAGCTTCATGATGAGTTTATTAAAGTTGTTAAAGAACTAAAACTAGCAAAGAGAAAGATTAATAAACTGGAATCTCAAAGCAATATTTCTGAAATCACCTCTCTACCTACTACTGAATCTGTTTGCTGTACTTCATGCATTGAACTTAAGCAAACTAATGATTATTTAGTAAAAAGTATGTCTAGGCTCACTAGAGGTAAAGATATGTTATTTTCCTTGATGGGGAGCCAAAGAATATCACAAGTAAAAGTTGGTCTTGGCTATGATCCATGTACTGTCAAGGAAAAGATTAGGAAGAAAAACCAGAATGCATACATGAGACATTTTGTGCATGCTGAGAGCAACAGAAAGAAAGATCACATGTCATCTCGCATTGAAACATATAATCAACCAAAGCATGCAAGACAAAAGTATTATCTACATTGTTTTCTTCCTGCCACTCAATCTAGCAGTCCCTTCACTACCTGTCATTTCTGTAACAAAAAGGGACATATTTCCAGTTCGTGTGCTTTGAAGAAAAATGGACTTAGCAGGAAAGTTGAATAGGTTCCCAAAGTTGCATCTGCATCTAGGGAAAAATCTACTGAGCGAAAAGGACCCAAGCAAATTTGGGTACCTAAAAGGAAAACATAATCATTGTTTTGCAGGTCTGTCTCAAAGCTAAGAAAAGCAACAAATGGTATATGGACAGTGCCTACTCAAGTCACATGACTGGTGATAAGGAGAAGTTCATCACCCTTATAGACAAGAAAGGAGGAAAGGTGACCTTTGGAGGAGATCAATATGGCAAAATTGTTGGTATTGGCATTGTGGGCAAAAATCCGGAAACATCTATTGAAGAGGTGCTATTTGTGATTGGCCTCAACCACAACTTGCTAAGCGTGAGTCAGAACTGTGATAAAGGAAATTGGGTGCTGTTTGACTCAAAGTTTTGTCTGGTCATCAGAAAAAGTGATCACAAAGTAATCCTTAAAGCTCAAAGGGATGGTAACTGCTATACTATTGATCTTGATGAACTTCCTCCCTTAGATTCTGTATGTTTATTTAGTTAGGATAATGATAGCTAGTTATGGCATAGAAGATTAGCTTATGTGAACATGAATCAACTGTCTAAACTGGTTAAAAATGAGCTAGTAACTGGCCTGCCAAAAATATCTTTTGAAAAGGACAAAGAATGTGATGCATGCATATGAGGTAAACAAATTAAATCATCTTTTAAATCTAAGAACATACTTACCACAACTAGACCACTTGAATTGATGCATATGGACTTAATTGGACCCTCTAGGGTGAAAAGTCTTGGTGGTAATCTGTATGTGCTTGTAATTGTAGATGATTATTCTAGATTCACTTGCACATTATTTCTCTCCTCTAAAAGTGATACCTTTGATGCATTTGTAACCTTAGCTAAGAAAGTGCAAAATGAGAAAGGTATTTCTATTATGTCTATCAGGTCAGACCATGGAGGAGAGTTTGAAAATGCATACTTCCTGGAGTACTGCAATGAGCATGGGATTGACCACAACTTCTCAGCTCCAAGGACCCCTCAACAGAATGGGGTAGTAGAAAGGAAGAACAGAACTATTGGAGAGATGGCTAGAGCTATGCTGAATGAGAATGAACTCTCTCAAGTGTTTTGTTCTGATGTAGTGAATACAGCAAGCTATATCATAAATAGAGCCTGCATCAGACCAATCCTTAGGAAGACTCCATACGAGCTTTACAAGGGAAGAAAGCCAAATATGTCACATCTCCATGTGTTCGGATGCAAATGCTTCATTCACAACAATGGGAAAGAAAATCTGGGTAAGTTTGATGCCAAATCCGATTAAGGTATATTTCTGGGCTATTCTAGTAGGAGTAAGGCATATAGAGTTTATAATAAAAGATCAAATGAGGTAGAAGAATTTGTGCATGTGGTTTTCATTGAAAATGAAACTGCTACAAAACATGTTACCAATGAGGATGATCTTGCTTTCAATTTTGAAAAATCGGGCATTTCTGATAAAAGTAAAACTGAACCTTCAAAGATATCTGAATCTATTAACATGGAGGAAGATATCCAGGAGAAAGAGTTTGATGAAGAAAATAATGAAGAAACATCTCAAGAACTCCCTAGAGCTTGGAGATATCAAAAGAATCATCCTGTTAATCAAGTGATAGGGGATGTTCAGGAGAAAGTCAAAACCAGAAAACAGTTAAGGGACAAAATGCTAAACTGTGCTTTCATTTCACAAATGGAACCCAAATGTGCTGAAGAAGCCTTAACTGATGATTACTGGATTTTAGCTATGCAAGATGAACTAAATCAGTTTGAAAGAAATCAAGTTTGGGATTTAGTGCCTAGACCCAAAAATCATCCTGTCATTGGTACCAAATGGATTTTTAGAAATAAACTTGATGAATCTGGAACAATAATCAGAAATAAAGCTAGATTGGTTGCTAAAGGGTATAATCAGGAAGAAGGTATTGATTTTGAAGAAACCTTTGCACCAGTAGCTAGATTAGAAGCTATAAGAATACTGCTAGCATATGCATGCATGAAAAATATTTTACTATATCAAATGGATGTAAAGAGTGCCTTTTTAAATAGATATATCATGGAAGAGGTTTATGTAGATCAACCTCCAGGTTTTGAGGATTCTACAAAACCAAACCATGTTTACAAACTGAAGAAAGCTCTTTATGGTTTAAAACAAGCCCCTAGAGCATGATATGAGAGACTGAGCAATTTTCTAACTGAAAAGGGGTTCAATAGAGTCAAAGTTGACACAACTTTATTCACTAAGAAAGAAAATAAAGATTTACTAATTATTCAAATCTATGTTGATGATATTATTTTTGGTGCTACTAATGAAACTCTTTGCAACAAATTCTCTGAGTTAATGCAGGGAGAATTCGAGATGTCCATGATGGGTGAACTCAACTTCTTCCTTGGACTGCAAATCAGACAGCTTGATGATGGTATCTTTCTCAGTCAATCCAAGTATCCAAAGGAGCTGCTAAAGAAGTTTGGAATGGAGAATGCTAAGCCAATGGGAACACCTATGGCTACTGCAACCAAACTGGACATGGATGAGAATGGAAAGATGTTTGACATTACTCAGTACAAAAGAATGATTGGATCCCTGCTGTACTTAACTGCCAGTAGACCTGACATTATGTTCCATGTCTGTATGTGTGCAAGGTTCCAATCATGCCCTAAAGAAACCCATACAACAGCTGTGAAAAGAATTTTCAGATATCTTATAGGAACATCACAGATGGGTCTTTGGTATCCAAAAAGCAATGGAGAAGATCTCAAAGGATACACTGATGCTGATTTTGCAGGATCCAAATCTGACAGAAAAAGCACAAGTGGAACTTGTTAGTTTCTTGGAGGATCCTTGGTTTCATGGTTTAGCAAAAAGCAAAATAGTGTGGCCCTATCCACTGCAGAAGCTAAGCATATTGCAGCTAGAAGCTGTTGTGCCCAAGTCATCTGGATGAAGCAGCAGCTTGAAGATCTTGAGGTTAAAATGAAAGAGATACCAATCGTGTGACAACCAAAGTGCCATAAATATCTCCAAGAATCCTGTCATGCATTCAAGGATGAAACATATTGAAGTTAGGCACCACTTCATAAGGGATCACGTTCTGAAAGGAGAAGTTAAGCTGGAGTACATCCCGACAGAGGATCAAGTTGCTGATATACTCACAAAGCCTCTATCAGAAGACAGGCATTGTAAAATAAGGAGAGAATTGGGTGCTCCTCACAAGATTCAATAGCAATAAACTTGAAGATTGGAGCACATCTGAATGGAACAACCAGAAAGTGAAGTAAATGACAAAAATTCTAAGTTCTGGATCCACTCTGTAAGTTTTTAAAGATGAAATTCGTATTTTAATGTGTGTTAGACGTATTTTGCTTCATAAACTGTGTTTTTGAACTAGTCAATGTGGTCAACATTCGAATTTTAGTTGACCAACAGACGAACTTCGGCCTGTTATTCCTTGGAACATTTCTCGATGTTGCCTTGAAATTTGTCTGTTAGATCTTGGAAGTTCAAACTTTCAAAAACAAAAATTTCAAAGTTATGTTTGTCCATCACTATTATTCGAATTATCACTTCTTAACATACGAATATTGGACAACCTTTACAAAAGTTGAAAAATTCAAATTTTTCAGTTCAAATTTCATCTATTGAATCATGTTCTTCATGTTGAATGCTTGAAAGATGAAGTTCTGCATGCTTAATTCATCTATTGGGTGATGTTTTGTTTATTGCCTGCTGTTTTCTCTTCATCATTCGAACTTTATTGGAACAAAATTCGTCTATTGTGCTTATCTTGCTTGATCCAAGCCACTGTCAGACGAACTTTCAGAAGAAAATTCATTTGTCAGTAAGCTTTGTTGAACAGTTTAACTTATAACTACCTGAAGTTTGAATTTTGACCTCTCAAAATTCGTCTGTCAGACGGTTACTTACGTTAAATCCGATGGTTTTCCAAAGAACAGACGTAACCCTATTCTTAACTCCTCTGAGTCTGTTCTAATTCTCTCATCAATTCCCTTCAATTCTGACCAAAAACTGCCACTCCCCACTGATTAAACTTCCTTTCGCATCTTTTAAAACCCACTCTAAGCCACATTCTACAACATTCATCCGAAAAATGGCGAGAGTAAAAAATCCTGAAGCTGGGAAAACTGGAGCCCGACCAAAGAGGAATGTTAAATCACAATATGCCTCGAAGGAAGGAGAGAAATCAAAGAGAAAAGCCGAATCCAGTAAGGCAACTCCCACCAAACGCCAAAAGACTGCATCCAAAGCAGATTCTCAGAAAGCTGGACCCTCCTCATCGAAAAGTGCAGAACCTTCGGTTCCAGTTCCTTCAGAAGCTGCTGCTGTTGCTTCCACTTCATCCTTCAGTACTCAATCTGGAGAGTACGAGCTTACCACACTGCCATTATGGAGCACTCCACAGATTCAAGAAGAATACTCCACCAAGTTTGCCGACAAAAAGGTAATTAAGCCACATTGTGTAAATTTGGAAGATTTCTTGGTCTCCAATAATTTTGATGCTGGTATATGGATGATGAGATACAAGAATCTATTGGAAGTATTAGAGAGATATGATGATGAGGTGGTGAAGTCATGGTACGCCTCTTTAAAATACAACAGCAAGAAGAAGAAGTGGGCAGTCAATCTAAGGTCTAGGACCATTTGGCTTACTGATGAGACATTCAATAAGGTGCTGGAGATCCCTGGGCAAGATGGACTCAAGATTGATATCAATGCCTCTAGGTACATGGATGAGGCAGATATGGCTGATGAAGAAGGTGGTCCCTCTCTGAACTACAAGGAAAGTAATATTCTGAGCACACTGTTCAGAAGGAGGGAAAATTGGCCATCCATAAACATGTTGAAACGCACAGACCTCAGTGTTCAAGTGAGGATCCTGCACTACATAGTGTCCAGGATTATATTCAACAAAGGAGATAGCTTCAACTTGATAACAAGGGCAGAGGCACATGTCATGGCTGCCATCATGCGTGGGAAACTGATTAATATGGGACACCTCATTCTCCAACGTATGATCAAGGCTAGAGATCAGAGGAAGGACTCCACACTCCCTTATGCTGCTATCATCTCCAGAATTCTGCAGTATGCCAGAATTCAGCATATAGAGAAAGGGAAGAGCAAGTCCACTGAAATCTTCAAAGAAGAGGAACTGTAGAGGATGGGCATTGAAAGAGATGAAGGAAGATGGGTTGGAAAGGGAGCAGGGAGATCTGAAGATTTGTTCTTTCTTGCTGATGCCTCATTACAGTAAGAAGGCACCTTTGAGGCTCTTGGCAGATCTGTACCTCAACCTACTCAGCCAATTCCATCTCCATCCAAGCCCACTCATATTCCTTCCACTCCCTCCTCACGGGCCAAGCCAACCAAGATCACTGAGTTGTATGACAGCCTGTCTACACTTATTCTCAGCATCAGAGATAAACAAAATGCCAAATTTGCTCATCTACAAGATCAGATCCATCAGTTGGCTGTGAACATGAAGGTGGTGGCTGATGCTTATGAAGAGATCAGAAGTGCAATCCCTGCCACTTCAGCTCCACCTCAACCAGGGTTCTCTGTACCTGTCCAATCTCCAACTCCTGAGCCTTCAAGCCCCTTCGAGATTGCCTCCTTTGACCATGATGATAATATAGATGGTGCTGGTGCAATGAGGACACCAAGTCCTGGTCCACCCTTGGACTATGGTTTGGAAGAAGAAGGACTTCAAGAAACAGGCCCTCATGAGCCTATGCAAGAAGATGCTCAGGATTCAATTCTGTCCATTCAAGAATCAGAGCAAGTTGAAAGATTGGTTGCAGCCATTTCAACCTCTTATATGCAGGAAGGTGCAGGCATTGAAGAGAGGAGCATTATGCCTGTTGTTGATTATATTGCCATTGCTCACAATGCTCTACTGTAAGCTTAGAGGAGAAGGCTGGAAGAAATGTTTCCTCCTGCTGAACCAGCTTCTCCTTCTCTTGCTGCCTATGGACTTTCAGAGGAATAAAGAGCTCAGTTGGCTCTTTCCAGACAGGCAATGCAGGACTTGCCTGAGGTCTCTGATGATGATGAACCAAGCCCTAAGCCTCCTGCACCAGTCCAGCCAAAAATCCCTTTTGCTCCTGTGCCACTTCGAGCCATCCCTGTCTCTCAGATCCCTCCTCCGGCTGATTTTGTTGCCCTTCCTGATGATGCCAAAAAGGGGGAGAAGATTGAGCAAACTGGAAAGTCTACTACTGCTGAGCCATCTGGGAAAGGGAAAACGTTCAACAAGAAGACCAAGCCAAAGAAGAAGTGATTGAAGACTTGTTTTAATCTTAGGCTTGAGTCCTCTTGTAGTGTTTTGTGTTTCTGTTTCTGTTTTGAATGTTTGCATTTTGTATTGAAGATTAGAACTTTGTTTAATTTCATTTTTGTATAGCAACTCTTGATTAAATGAATGGATTTCTTTGTTGCAATGTTTTGTACATATTACTCTTTGAATATCTTCACTTGATCTGTTGTATATGATATCTTTTGAAATATAATGCATATGTTGAGTGGGAGCTTGTAAAAACAAACCCAAGTACTAATCCAGTTTGTAAGTTATTTTGTTATCATCAAAAAAGGGGAGAATGTTGAATCAAGAGTTTTGATGATTCCAAACTAACATCCAAGAGCTTGGATTGAAGATATCAAAGGAGATCAAAGTGTTTCAAGTGAAGAATTTCTGAGTAATAGTTGCTAGATCTTCTGTAGGATCTTTTGTTATGTGTAAATGAGGGTAAAAGATTTTGATTTGAGGAAAAAATGTTTTTAAACCTTGATTTTATGTTAAATCTTAACTTATTTGAAAAATACCCACAAACAGACGAAGGTTGAAAGTTTAAACTGAACTGTCATATTGGAAATTTGAACTTTGCCTTTGAAAATTCGAATTTCGAGCTAAAACTGAATAAGTCTAAAAAGATGTCTCTCTGTCAGAAGAATTTTGGTTTTCCAACATTCAAATTTTCACATAAGTCTGAAAGAAGCTTCTTTGTAACAGACGAACTTTAAGTCTTGAAAATTCGAATTTCAGACAAAATACAATTTGTGAAAACTAAAGAAATTCGTCTGAAACAATGTTAAAGTTCATCTGAAAGCAAGATTATATTAAGTTTCAAAATTGCTCTCTGACAGACGAACTTTGAACATTAAAATTTGAATTTTCAGAAGCTATGTTTTTGAGACTGTTGAAATGAAATATTGACATACAAATGACAAAGTCCTGTAACATTCGAATATTGAAGTTAGTTTGAAAAGAGTCACTCTGACAGACGAACTTCACTCTTTCAAAATTCGAATTTCGAAGAAAGTGCTACTGTGCCTTTTGAACGTACTCGGAACAGAAGAATTTTGGGTTTCCAAAATTTGAATTTCGAAGGCACTGTAGAAAATTGAAAACACTGTTCACACTTAACAGAAAAACTTTCTTCTTGAAAATTTGTATGTCACATTGTGAAAATATTTTGTAAGTTTCAAAATTCTAATTTCACTTCATGAACAAACGAACTTCGTGCTGTAATGTTGGAAGCTTTAACCTTCGGTTCCTTCGAAATTCGTCTATTGACCAACCAAAATTCTAATTTCAGTATGTCAGAAGCATAAAATGCGGTTGGTTAACGGATAGTTTTTCAGAGTAATCATTGGATAACTTCCCCAATGGATAGATTTTGTCTCTAACGGATATTCGAGACCTAAATCTATAAATATAACATCATTTGAAGTTATGGGAAATGAATTAAACTTGTATATACCGAATTTCTGCCAAATCTTCTTCTCAAAAGCTTTTATTCTCTCAACTTCAATATCTGTACTTTAACCTTCATATCTACTCTATTCAAGAGAGTTATATCTTTGTAAACAATCTACTTTTCATCTGGAAGATAGATTTACTTGTGAGGGGAAATCACAAGGGGATTGGGAAGCACATTGTAGAAGTGCTTAAAGAGATTGAGAAAGTTCCAGAAACAGAGCATACTCGTTGTACTGTGGCATTGGCAAGAAGCCCGTTGAATTCTTGCTGTATAGTGGAAAAATCTCAAGAGTTGTCTTGGGGACTGGACGTAGGTCAAGTGGATAGACCAAACCAAGATAAATTACTGAGTCTTCTTCTCCTCATCTTTACTTTTCAGGGTTCTCTATTTTGCACGTTGCTTCCCTTATACTATGCTATCTTCACCCATTTCACTTTGTGCAGAAAAATTTCAATCTTCCTAATTCACCCCCTCCTGGGAAGTCAGCCTTGTTAACAGCAAGTGTAGTGACTAAGGTATATATCGAGAGCCATCGTAGTTACTAGAACTCTCCTAGTTTGGCATTCCTGGACTCAATTAGGGACACATGTTATGCATGGGAGGCTCAAGGCTGAGAGTTCTCCGAGGATGCATGGACTGATGGAGTTCTTGCCATATTACTAGAGGACGAGGATTATTGGTTTCTAGTGAAGGAAGAACTTAGACATTATTGGCCTAAGAGCTTACATGAATGTGTTCGGGAGTTGATTCATCACGAGAGATTGAGGCTAGAGCTAGTAGACACAGAGAGGACTGGGATAAATCCTATAGGGATACCTCCATAGGAACATTCTGCAAAGGAGTTTCAAGAGCCGATACAAGGACAGGGATAGGTTCCTGTTGGCGATCAAAGGCATGAGTCAGAGGAGGATCCAATATCAATCTATCTCCTTGATAGCTCTAGTTTTTCCTAGATTAGTTGTAATGTGTATGATTGTAAATATATGTATTTGTGTAGAACTTTGACTGACTACAATTTTGAGTATGATATATATGTACTCATATATAACATGGCTAAATAGCAGGACAAATGTATATATGGATGTGAATATGGCTTGTACAAAGTTTTGATAAGTGAATAAATGTTCTGTTTATATAAATTTGTTATTTGAGTATTATTGCTATATGTTCATGATTTTGATTATTTTATAGATATTAATAGCTTGCACTAGAAGGTAGATAAGGGAAGCAACTCTTGAACATGAAGAAGCTCCACTACAAGTTAACCTATAGCTAGTTGATCCATTATAGGTCATCATGAATAGACTAGATCAACAACAAAGAGTTATTGAGGACTTGCAGAGAATAATAGCAACTCAAAGATAACATCCTGAAATAAAAATTGAAGAGCTAATACAGAGGTCATAACAGCAAATTGAGCCTCCAACTACAATAGTAAATTAGGCAACAATAGATTTCACGAACTAGTAGAATGACATAACCTAATTTAGAAAACACTTCCCTCCATCATTTGAGAGAAAGTTTAATGTTCAAGCTACAAAGGATTGGATCTTAAGTCTTGAGAAGATTTTCAGGCTAATGGACTGTAGCTTAGAAATAAAAGCTCTGCTAGCTATCTTTATGTTAGAAAATGAGGTTAATAGGTGGTGGCATAACACTAAATTGATTCTATAGGCTAGAAATGTTCCGTTGATGTGGGAGACATTCCTAGAGTACTTTTATGATAAGTACTTCCCACGGTTAGTTAGATATGAGAAGGAAGCTAAGTTCATTATGCTCAGGCAGATTGAGGATCAATTAGTAGATAAGTATATGGCTACTTTTATACAGCTGTCTAGATATTCCACTTACCTATAGCAACACGATGATGAATGATGGAAGATTGAAAAGCTATAAAGAGGTTTGAAATGAACTATAAGAGAAAAAGTTGCCCCTATGAGGATTTGAGTGTTCAATACACTAGAAGAGATTAGTAGGAACACTGATGTAAATCATAAGAGTTATATGTTTGTAGTTCTAGCTGGTGTAAGAAGGGTTACATTTAAAGAAGGTGAGCAAAGTAGAAAAAGAAAGAAGCCTTGGAATAACAGTAGAAAGGGAAAAAGAGGAGGCAGAAGAGGAGGAGGATGAACAATGTAGAGAGAAGTGAAAATGAATATATAGAAAGACATACAAAGGGAAGCCCATGTAATGTATGGTAGAAGGCCATGTCTCACTAGACAAAATGTCTACTTTAGATGTGGTAAACCTAGATATTTTGCACGAGACTACAGATTGGATATAGCATGTACCAGGCCACAAGCACAAGGAAGGGTCTTTGCTCTCACTTAGCACAAGGCCCAGCAGTTACTTAATTTCATAGAAGGCATGATTAAAGTGAATGATTATCTTGTACATGCCCTATTTGATTTAGGTACTAGTCACTCATTTATTTCCTATAAATGTGCTAAAGGGTTAGGTTTGATCATTACCGTGTTGCTCATATGATTTGCATGTTTCCATTCCCACAGGTAACTAAGCTAGTAAATCTTATGTTTCCCTAAATTGCATTGTCCAATATGAACATTGTTGTACCACACTAGATTTGATTTGCATGCCATTTCCAGATATAGAGGTCAAAATAGGCATGGACTGGCTCTCTACGAACAACATTATGCTAGACTGCAAAAATAAAGCCTTAATCTTGCCAACCCCTAAAATTGAAAGCGTCCCAAATACTGAGATTAAGCTCAATTTTATTACAACTGCTCAAGCTAAGAGATGTTTGAGAAAAAGATGACAAGCTTATTTGTTCTTCTTCTCACTGGATATGGAAGTCGATAAAGGAATTGAAAAGATATCAGTAGTTAGAGAGTTTCCAGAGGTATTTCCAAATGACTTCAAAGATTTACCTTGAGAGCGTGAAGTTGAGTTTGCCATTGATTTAGTGCTAGGGTTAGGATCAATATCTAAGGCACCGTATAGAATGGCCCCTCCTAAATTGGCAGAGTTAAATATGTAAATTAAAGAGCTACTAGAGAAGGGATTCATTAGACCTAGTGTTTCTCCATAGGATGCTCCAATATTATTTGTTAAAAAGAAAGATGGAAGCCTTCGACTATGTATTGATTATAGGGAATTGAACAAAGTTACAATTAAGAATAAGTACCCATTACCTAGAATTAATATTCTGCTAGAACAACTAGTTGATGCTAGTATGTTTTTGAAAATTGATTTGAGAACAGGCTATCATCAGTTACAGGTAAAGGTAGAAGATGTTCCCAAAACTATTTTTTGAACTCATTATGGCATTATGTGTTTTTATTGATGCCATTTGATTTGACTAATGCTCCAATTGTTTTTATGGACTACATGAATAGAATCATTCGGCCCAACTTAGATCAATTTTTTGTGGTCTTTATTGATGACATATTAGTGTACTCCAAATCTGTAGAGAAGCATGAAATACATTTGAAAATTGTCTTAACAATTTTAAAAGAAAGAAAGTTGTATGCTAAACTGAGCAAGTATGAGCTTTGGCTCATAGAGGTATGGTTTTTAGGGCATGTCGTCACCAAGGATGGGGATGCAGTAGACCCAAGCAAAGTAGAGGCGATCCTAAAATGGGAACAACCCAAGATTGTGACTAAAATAAGAAGTTTTCTCAGTTTATCTGGCTATTATAGGTGATTTATTTAAGACTTTTCTCAAATTGCATTGATGCTTGCCAAACTTACGCGAAAAGCTAAACCGTTTGTATGGGATACAAATTACAAAAGAAGTTTTAATGAATTGAAGAACAAGTTGGCTACTCCACCTGTATTAACCATACCCGATCCCAAAAGGCCATTTGTGCTATGTAGCGATGCTAGTAAGCACAGATTAAGATGCGTATTAATGCAGAAAGGGAGAGTGGTAGCTTATGATTCTAGACAGTTAAAATCATATGAAGAAAACTATCTCACTCACGATTTAGTATTTACAGCTATAGTGCATGCTCTAAAGATCTAGAGGCATCATCTTTATAGTGGGATTGTACAAGTATTTTCTGACCATAAAAGCCTCAAATATTTAGAAGATAAAAAAGAATTAAATGCAAGGTAAAGGCGCTAGATAGAATTATTAAAAGATTATGATCATTCTATTAAATACCATCCAGAAAAGAACATTTTAGTCCTTATACATCTTTAAAACTATAACTTAATTCATATATGGCTAAATGATATAAAACATGCTTCCTCATAAAGAACATTTTATCCTCTAACTAGAGGAAACATAATTTGGCTCAATTTCTTTACCAAACATTCTTGTACATTCCCAAATATTAATATGGCATAACAGTAAATAAGGGAATTATATATACTTTCGTAAATCTTTAATATCATTTCATATCTCAATAACGTCTAGCATGCTTACCCATACATCACATAGGATCATAATACATCACTTATACATAATCATAATATAATACATAAAGCATGCTTCATAGTCAAACATTATTAATAACTTTAAATTTTAACTTGTTGCTTCATATCTTTCTCCTTCCTTTTGCTTTCCTTCATAGCCTTTCCATTAGCTAGCATGGTTAGTAACTTGGGAGAATGAGATTAGGCATCTCAGTAGCAAACTTGCACATACTTAAACATCCTTACATTTTATAAAAACATTCATAGCATTACACAATTTCTTAAAAATTCATGAAAATACCATGTTGACTATAAAAATTTGGGCAGCATAACAACTTAAAAACAGCACATCCTGGGCAAAGCCCTCATTACATAAACAGTCAACTAATCCAATAAACAATCAAAACAACAACATGGTAACATAATCATTTCATGAAACATGGATAAAACATAATTGTGCAAAATATAAAAGTAAGGCAAGAATACTACCTTGGAGCTTTACCATTTTCTCTTTAAACTTAAATCCTCTTTCTTGGATGCTTTCCAAATCACTTCCTTACATCTTCCCAAGCCTAGAAATAATCATATAACCATACTAAATCATCTAATTCTTCATGGCTCTCATAAAGTTCATTCTTGAACCCTAAAAATTCATATAGTTTTATCTTTAAGTTTCTCTTGAGTCCAATACTTGTTCTTTACTAATTTGGAACTAAGGAATCCATTTTTAACATCAAAAAAATGAAAATCCAACTCTTTCCCATCTTAGTAAATTGACCGAAACAAGGATTGGAAGAAGAAAGAAGTGATTTTCATTTTCTTACTTCCAAACCTACCAAACCTTGTTCCTTTAGTATTTTCTCACACTTTCTCCACAATTTCTTGCAAGAAAACACTTTCTTTCTCAAACCTTTTTCCTTGAATGAAATTTACAACAAGAGGGGAGGAAGAGAACTCAAGGAAATAACCTCAAACATACTTGAAAACTATGCTAAAACTCATGGAAATAATAAGATAGGAACTTACCTATTTTTCTTGGATTTTCTTCCTCCTTTTCTTTTTCCCTCTCTCACGTTGCTCCCTTTTTCTTTTATGTTTTTCAGACTTTCCACTCTTTCTTTGCTCCTCAAGGTCAGCCAAAACATGAACTAAAGGGGAGAGTATATAAAATTTGCCAACCAATGGAAAATTGCCACTTAATGTTCTTGAAATCTCTTGGAAAATGACATAACTAATTAAATAATATGATTTCATCATGTGCAGCTTGTTGGCCACGAAATTGGGAGTATTTTGGTCCAAAAATTTCAGATTTTTACTTATCTAGATATATCTTGGACCAGTCTGGACAAATAAAGTTACTTTAGCATTATATTTTACTGTTATTGGGACACTTGTTTTAACTATATTGGGATATAAAATTACCACAATATCTTTATCCCAATTGGTCCAAATATGAGGCCCACATATTGTTTTTGAATTAATACCGCCTCTTCTTGCAGTCCAGACTGACTTTTATCGGGTAAAATATTAATATTAAATCATAATTACCTAATAAATATTATTTTGATCTTAATAAATTCCATACTATATCCTGTTAGTCTTAGCTCATTGAGAGCTTCATTTCAACTATAATTTTTCATATTTACAAAAATAACCTTGACCGATATGGACAAATAAAGTTCTAAAATTAATTTCTGCTAAGAACCTTATGAAAAATTAATTTCAATTAAGAAACAAACATAGCATCTTCTAAAAATTAGATGAGAAATTAATTCTTTCTAAAGCTCGATTATATATAGCATTTTCATCTCACTTCATTTCTCATCTCTTATTCATTTTATAATATCCCATAAAAATAGGGATATTACATTTTGCAGGATTGCATACAATAGTTCGAGGCAACATTGAAAGGAAAAATAAACAATAGACAAGGCAAGCTAACAAGGGCTGTAGAGGAGTTGTATTTGAACCCGATAATTGGGTTTGTGTATACTTGAGCAAAGAAAGGTTTCTGGAACAATGGAAATCAAAGTTACAGCCATGTGGAGATCAACTTCCAAGTGCTCGAGAGAATCAATGGTAATGCTTATAGACTTGATTTGCCAAATCTCCTATAGCAATCACATGAGTATTACCTTTAATTTTTCGGATCTATCCTTGTATGATATTGCAGAGTTGAGGACGAATTCCCTCAAGTAGGGAGAGAACGATGGAGTCCATAGGTTGGTCCAAGCGTAGAAGAGTAGCGTCCTAAAAAATTCACTTCAAGCAATAGGAGGCCTATTAACTAGAGGTAGGATCAGAGCTATGAAAGATGCTCTACAAGGCTTGATTAGAGGTTTACAAGATAAGGAGTCCAAGATGTTTAAGGAAAAGACATCCTTACCTTTCAGCCAAAAGAGAATGGTTATATTGATCCTAGCCCAATATGCTGATATGGCCCAATTAGAAGAATGACCGAAGCCACTTAGGATTAGTTTAGGATAAATTATATTTTATTTTAATTTTTTTAGATAAAAATTGAATTATTTTATTTATCTTATTCTTTTTGAATTTATTTGATTTAGATTAAGATAAATAATTTAGTTTGAATTCTAATAGATAAAGCTTATCTTTATCTAAATGAGTTAGGAGTCTGATAACTCTTATAATTGCTTGTTATTTGGCATATTTTTCTTATCATTTGGAGAGGTATTAGATATATTTTAGTGAATTTTTTAGTAATTACATGGAAAATATGCACTGGTAGATTCTAAGCTGTTAGAAGAAGATATTGATAGGTTGATATATTTTTGGAATGATTTATTGTCATTTGAGCTCAATATGTGTATATATTATTTTCAATTAAGTGTGGAAGAAAAATCAAGCCAAGAATTAATGTAAAAATATAAAAATATGAAGAAAATATAACAATGATGTGATATCGCATTATGGAGTTGGTTGATATCATAATATGAGAAGACTTGAGCACTGTGTGTAATATGGAGCCAATATCACGATATGGGTGTTAAGATATCACAATACGGACTTAATTTCCCAAAGTGCTATGTTTTGCTTCCTGAGCTTAGGGCTTCTGATATATTCCATCTCCTACATCATTTCTAAATTATTCTGGACTAGAGAAGACGAAAGGAGGCAGCTTAGGTGTAGATTTGGTGCTAGAGCTTGCCTGGGTGGAAGATTCAAGTGAGATTTTGGTTTCTACACTAGATTTTTCTATCCCTTTCCTCTCTTTTTCATTTGTTTGATGTTTTGCTGGTTTGTATTTCAAATTGTTTAGTATAATATTGAACATTTATTGCTAAATTTTTGCTCTAGGATTATTGAAGCTTTATTTATGGATTAGTGTATGTTTTTTACTCTTTATTGCTATCTAATGGTATGTGTGTTTACCCATTTGTGCTCTTATTGCTTCCATGTTGATTGGCCATCAATTTGGATTGATTTGGGTTTTCTAATGGATCCTAGAGATAGGGAAATTGGAATAGACCTTTAGTTGTGTGGGAACTTAAAACTAGCATGGTTAAGTGGATGGTTTTACTAATGAGGTAGAGACATACTCCTTGGCCTCACATAGTCAAATTAGGCTTGCCATTATTGTTGCTAATTAATTAATCTTGCAAGAGATTGTGGATAAATTAATTAAGAAGCCTCTTTGACATTGAGAAATGCTTTGAGATAAAATTAAATCTTAGACTAGCACTAAATACCATTAATTACAATTAAGAGTAGATAATTCACATATTATGAAATCAGTTTAGGAACAATAATTCTAAGTTGTCTCCCTTGTCTAGAATTACCAATAACATCTAACCTTAGTATAGTTAGTTTTATTTGTACTTTTGCTCTTTGGTTATTTGTGTTGCTCAATTATGCCAAAGTGTAATAGTTGGTACTTAACTGAGTTTTAGGAGCAAATCCTCGTAGAAACGATACTCTACTCACTTTATATTACTTGGCTTGGCCTGTATGCCTGCGGTATATGCTAGGTGGTGAATAGAGTCATAGTAGGAATTATTATTTTACTCCTTTATTTAAGACCATCCATTGTAACATTTTTTCTTTAGATCAATGAAATTAATTTTCCTAATTAGTGAGGTATCACTAGTTCTTCATGTTCCTTTTAGAATACACCCCTCTTATCAAGAGAATGATCTACTCTTGTGACATCTTCTACAACTAGAGTTCTCTAAGATAGGTTCTTATTAGGTTATAATTTTATTAACCCATTTAAGTCAAGCTTCTGCATTGCTGTCCTCTGTATTTTCTAGGTTCTCGACACAAGTTCCTCATGGGGTCCACATCATTTGAAGTCTGTTTACAATTAATTTTCTTCCCTATCCCCAAAACCAATTTTTCGTAAGCATAACTATAGCTATGTGCGTGGTCAAACCGCATTTTGCAATCTCATTAAAATGTGGCTCTTCATCTTCAAAATTTTTTTAGTCATATGTAAAATAATTAATATATTATCAATCCATCAACACATATAATAAAATTTATAACAAACCATATTATTTACAAATGATGAATAATGTATTTTATTTTTAAATTTCTGTGCAATAAAAAAATTATATTTCTAATTTTTCAAAAAAGTTATATCATCATAATAATATAAGTCTCTAGCTTGAGTCGTCTCAAAATTTCAAAGAACAAAGATCATAGCATCTATATATGTATTTTTTGTATGGTCAATAGGTCGAGCAAAATCCAACTCTCTGCTTATACGCAAAAGCTTCAACAATTGTTGACTTGGCTCCGGTTGATCAAGAAAAATAATCCAATGCATTCATTAAAAAAAAAAGAGGGATAACCATTGCAAGCAGAAAAGGGCATCAATCAGCCCATCAATGTTAAAAGTATTTGTGATTAATTGCAACATGATTGGGACTATTCTAAACTCACCTTAAAGACAAGTAGAAGGTGATCATTTTTACATGCATTCATTTTTTTGTGAATGTAACTTACAGTGAGTATTCAGTTAATATGGTTCGGTTTGACCTGAAACCGAAATAACTGAACACTGGAATAAGAAATATTTAACAACTAAACCTAACCAAATTAGCGAGAAAACCCAAACCAAACTGATCTGAAATAAGAAATATTTCCGTCTAGTTCGGTTCAGCTTATTCGCTTTGGGCCTTTAATGGGCCTTTGCTAAAAAGGGGCTGGCAAGCCTTACTTTACCATGCAACCACTGCTCCAAGTTTCCATTCTCGACATATTCATAAACAACCATGCTAAATGGTAGAAAAACCAATTATGAACCAACAAATAAGCATGTCTACAGCCTATTAGTAATTTGTTTCTACTACTATATAATACCTTTGAGCACCTAGTTTGATTTGGTTTGGCTATGTTTGGTAGAAAAAGGGGCTGGCACCTAATTTGTTTCTACTACTATATAATCCCTTTGAACACAAATATTCACCTGGAAGAAATATTTTCTTGTGAGGGAACTTTACAAGGGATTTGGGAAGCACTTAGTTAGAGTGCAAAGAGTGAGATTGTAAGCTCTTGGAGCAAAACATTAAATTGTACTGTGGCATTGGAAAGAGCTCACCGAATTCTTACAAGATAGTGGAAAATCTCAAGTGGTAGCTTGAGGACTGGAAGTAGGTCAAGAGATAGAGACCAAACTAGGATAAATTCTTGTGTCCTCCTTTTCATGCTTTACTTATTACCTTACTACTTCTTGCACTCTGTTTTTCTGCATATTTTGCTTTCGCTGCTTTCTTGTAATTTTGCAAAAAATTTTCAAACTTCCCAATTCACCCCCTTCTTGGAAGCCAGTAGAACTAAAAAAAAAATACATATTCAAACCAAAAAAATCATTTTTTGATATATATTTATATATGTAATTATATATTAAATGTGAAATGTTGGCTTTATTATACAAGTAAAGCAAGCTAATGAAGTGGTAGTTGGGCTTTTTCTTGCTTGTGGGTTTGAATCCATTCAATGCACATAAGCGTTTTACTGGATTTTATAATAATGTAGGATTAACTTTCATATCTACATATATTTTAAAACAACTTCCAAAAGCATCAACCACTGAGCTTTTGAAAATCTGTGAAACCTTATCAGTATCCAAATTTCATCAACATATACTTTCTTACATATATCACCCATAAATAATAACTTATAACTGATTTTGATCATGTACTCCTATAATGAATCTTCTATCTTTACTTGGACTGGATGAGATGAATCTAGCTTATATTTGTATAAGTATTGAAATCATATCAAATATTTGTCTATTATGAACGCGTGTTGTAGCATAAATTAATAAAAAAATATTTTTTTCAAACAATCAAACTAAGATGGTAATATTCATGTTTCATGTGATATGAGGTTTCATACAAAAAAATTATATTGGAACATCAATTAACACAACATAAATACTAAAACTATTTAAATTAATAAAAAAAGACATTATGAGATTATCATATATATAATTGACAAGAAAAATTTGAATTGGAAAAAATTATATCCATAAGCTCCATGAATCTTTTTGATATAAGCTTTTGATATGATAATATTTGGAGAGTTAATTCATATAAAAACTAATGAAAAATTTATTACTAATAACTAATTATTGTGATATGATAATATTTGAATGTTAAATATATTTCAGTTTTGATATGCTCATTGTGAGATGATATTATTCCCAGAAGAGTCTCTCACCATTTTGTATATAAAGGTGTCACCAATACACCTCTCGGAAGATCTATAAGGGATTTCTTTGCAGCATGCTTAAGTATTATCTTCTTGGAAGGAAGATTATACTCCATAGTTCTTTGTGTATAGCGGTACTGATATAGGTAACAACAAAATTCTGGGATTGCAGATGAAATCATGGCGCTGGTGACCATAAGAAAGTGATATTGATAAGAAATAAATATATATATGGAAAGTTACATTTATTTATTAATTGCGGGCTAAATTGGGATTTTAAATACACTTGATGAAAAAAAAAATAAAACACACTAATTTTCTTTTAAAATGTTAATCATTATTCAATTGGAGCCATGATTGATATTTGGCGAGATTTCAATACCAATTTCAGTTATATATAGTCATGGCATTAATCCCTTAAACCTTAAATGACATTGATCCCTTGAAACTGATATATGTTGAATTATCAATCAATCTATCTCCATGTTCGTTGCCCCTCACACACACACACATCAAATCACCCTTCTTTTTTTTTTCAATCACACCTTGGCTTTCTACACACATTTACTCCATCTTTCTCTCCATTGATTCATGGTTTCTCTCTCTATAATCCAAGTTCGCTATGTTGGTAACTCTTATAGTGGTGTGAAGAAAAGAAGTTTGGATTATATGTTAAAGCATAACCCATTTAAAGTGGTAATTTTTAGTGATATGAAGATTTGCATTTGAAGGCTACCTCTTTGGCTACTGGAGCTACACTGTAATTTGTGGACATCATATCAGTAATAGACAGGTATTAGCAAAAGTTATTTAGATTAAGTTGTCAAAAGTTTTCTTCTATATATCCTCTCTTAAATTAAGCTAATTTGCCTTAGTTTGGGTGATAAATTGTGTCATTCATGAATATAATCGAATTCCTATCTAGATGGCCCAACTACTGGATATATCATATCCATAATTAGAGGTGGTGCTGTATTCAGTGATAGCTCATTCCCAAGTAGTTTTTAAATTGCATAATTAAATATGTTTATTAATATATTTATTTTAGCAATCATATATTAACTTATTTAGGTAATATCTATCAAGCATATTATTTTAGCCATAAAAGATATAAACTAATTAAATAGTTTTATAACTTTTAAATTCAATTAGTTATATATAATATTAAGTAAAGTTGATCAATTTCCTAACCATAAGACTAAATAATAATATCAAAATCATATTTTCAAATTCAAGCACTCGAACCCATGCTTGAATGGTTTAGAGCATGGCAATGTAAGTGACGATTATGATCAAGCACCCGAACATAGATAATGATCAATTATTGGATAAATCAATACATGCTGATGCATGTAAGTGACATATGGATAATATAAAACAGAAGAGGATCACGTCTCTACTATTGAGAGTCACTGATATTGTATGGCCGTATTTAAATTTAATTAGTTGGTTCATTAATGTGTATATGTGTAATAATTTTGCTATAAATACATATATATATATATATATGTGTGTGTGTGTGTGTGTGTGTTTATCCCAATAATATGTCATTCATTATCATATATTGCCTCATGTGAAGCTTATGTGTGCATGACAGGTCATAGTGGGTTGAGTTTGACTTCATCCAAGGCACTACAATCAACTAGAGCTAAACCAACTAACATTACTAATGGTATATGATTCCAACCAATGTGCACTAAAATTTTAAAATATGCGTTTGTCAGCAATAAGAATAATTTACGTCTTGTTTTGGGTTTTTTAGATTTTGAGAATAGTGTCATTGAAAAAAATTTGCATTAGGAATGGGAGAGTTATGGTTTCTTTCACACAAACAACCAATGATCAATCCAAGAGATCCACTTATTGAAATAGGTTAATATAATCAATTCAAAATAGGTTAAGGCAGGTAATATTTTTTTCCTCATACAAGTCTATATTCAATTATTCAAATTATTCTATATTATATGGAAGTATTTTTTAATATATAACATGCATGCATTTTTTTACAGTTATATATACTATTGAATTCCAAAAACACAGGTTACCACACGCACATATATTGGTATTTGTGTGGCTAGAAGACAAGCATCATTCTCCTAGAGGTATTAACATAATAATATCTGTAGAAATTCAAGATAAGCACCAAAATCCTATGTTGTTTGAATCTATAAATAGTTTCATGATGCATGGCCCATGTGGTGTGATTAATCTGTATTCACCATGTATGGTCAATGGCAAGTGTTCAAAACACTATCCAAAATCATTTAATTCATCTGCTGTGATTGATGAGATTGGATATGTGCGCTATAAAAGACTTGACAATGGTAGGGTTGTTATGATAAACAACATTGAGTTAGACAATCGATTTGTTGTTCCTTATAATCCAAAATTATTATTGAAGTACAATGCTCACATTAATTTTGAAAGATGTAACTAATCAGACTTAATCAAGCACCTTTTCAAGTATGTGATCAAAGGTCATGACAAGGTTACTGCTGCATTTTATACAGAGTCAAGTGAGGCTAATGATGGTCGAACTCATGATGAAATAAAGATGTATTATGACTGTAGATATTTATCCCCTTGTGAAGCTGTATGGAGGATATTCTCATTTGATATAAATTGTAGGAATCCATCAGTCAAGAGACTATCTTTTCACTTGGCTGATCAAGAGTCAGTTGTATATGAAGATGATGAACCTTTGGATTCAGTCATTTGCCGTAACTCAACCAAGCCAACCGTGTTTCTTGCTTCTCTCATTGGCATATTATGAGATGATCATCTCCATGATTCGTTTGACATAGGTTTTCAAATAAAAAAGAAATCATGCAGGAATAGAAACTAAAACATTTTTAATAGATGTTTATATATAAATTTACTTGATTTTATTGTTTCAATATAATTTGGAAAAAAAAAAATCCATACGCTCCATGAATCTTTTGATATAAGCTTTTATATCGAACAAATGCTATTGGACCATCAATTTATGATCCAATATTATCATCTCATAACCAACAATTTTTTCATTAAATATGTGTATCTATATTATATGATAAATAGAATAATCATGAAGCGTATGGTGGCATATTATCATTCGTTAATTTTTTAATTAAACTTTCAAATCAGAAATTAAATTTGTGTGCAACATAATAATTAATTTACATAAAACGTCATGGTCATCAATCACCATATACATATATATGTTTAAAGTAATTTAGTTTTAAAAAAAAAAGCTATCAATGCCATCAATTATATTGGTAACGGATATTAACCTCATAATACTGCTATCAATATGGTATTTTTGCACCTAAAGGAAACCACTTTCTTAGAATTTTACCTCTGAACACCAAATCTTACAAATGAGTTATATGCCCAATATTTTCCACAAATCCATCTTGTGTATCATTCGTAATCAATTTTAAAGACTCTCTCTATCATTCATAATCAATTCAATTAGTTTTAATTTTGGATTATAATTTTATGAACAAGAACATCACAATTCACAAGCACAGAATCTTAGAAAGAGTCTTGTGAATAAGAATAATAAAAAAATATATACTGAAACATTCTTAATTAAAACAATCATTATAGGATTATCAGACATATATAATTGACCTTATTTTATTTTTCCCTTCAAAAGTTGACAGTTTATTCAATTTGGACAAAATCATATCCCTAAACTCCATGATAAAAAAAAAAAGAAAAGAAAAGAAAAAGAAAAAGAAAAAGCTCCATGATTCTTTTTATGTAAGTTTTATGTATCAACCAATTGCTATTGGAGCATTATTTATGACAAAATAATGGAAAATTTTTTCTTTTTTTAAAATAAAGATTTATTTTTTTGCCAATCAATAAAGATTGACTATGATATGCTAATATTTGGAACATCAATTGTAAAAAAAAATAATTTTGTTTTTTATTCAAAGCAACATTATTATACCTTTATATATAATTTAAACCAATTCTGATATCACGCCCTACATCATTATTGATTAACATTTTAAGGATGATTACCTTTTTTGACCTCAAGCTCCATGATTCCTTTGAAGTTTTTATTAAAAAAAAAACTATCTTGAAACATCATAGATAAAAATAATGAGCAACTATTTAAAAAAAAACCATTATTATATGATTTTATATGATTGAAACCACTACTGATGTAATGCCAGGTGCCAATATCACGCCAATACTTATTAAAGTTTTAAAGATGGTTATATGTTTTCTATCATCCTTCTTGTTGGCCAATCGGAGATATCTTGTCGTATTTGAAACCCCATTCACGGCATGTTGTTGTAGTTGTGGGGTCCTAAAATTTTTCCTTTAGTGTGGAAGGTCACATGTTCATACCTGTGGTGTGCGTGTGAAGGTTGTTGGTGTATGGGAGTTGTATATAAATTGTCCCAATTTAAAAAAATAATCATTTAAATTTAAATTTGTACAGTATATTACTATATTTATTATTTACTCATGTCGGGCTATCCGAAATACCTGCCTCTATAATTGCACCTCATAACTGGATGCTTTACGGTGACAAAACTGGTCCTAGGATTTCATATACACTTTAAAGGTTATCCCATAATGTTTGATATGCTAAAAACGTATTAAAAACATGGTAATGAGAACAATTGATAAAATAGAAATTCCGGATAGAAAAATCAACACACAACTTCCAATGTTGTGTATAGAGAAAATTTTCAATAATTTAGAGTGATGATATTTTATGCTGTAAATAATAAATGTTCTGTATTTTTCATTTATGTCAACTAATGTTATTTTAAGTTGTACCATTAATAGATTGAATGGTGATGCACATTTTTATTATCATATTCCTATCTAATAACATGGTATGTGTATATATATTAGTAAAACATGTATTGAAAAATTATTATCAATTTATTATAATATTTAACTAGATATGCACATTTATTTGGTAAATATACATTAGTTTTAATTTGCAAAAAGAAAAAGAACACCCCGTCCATAGCACGGAAAGTATACTAGTTTCAAGTAAAAAACAACAGCCTTGGTCCTTTACTGGCATTGATTGAGCGAAGGTCACAAATAACATATACATGCTTTGGTTGATCCCAAATCCCAATTTAGCCCAATTTTGACAACACTAGTTGTCACAAGACGCAAAATGCTTTCCCAACAATTTTGTTTTTATTTTCACTACAACATTTATGGTTTACGGCAACAGTGAAAAAATGTAGCTATAGAGTAAAAAACTGTTGTCAATAACTAGAGGCAACAATTTTTGAGTGTAGAGTTAGTTAGCGTTACCTATTATCTAAGGCAACAGTTTTTTAGAGTTTATAGCCACAGATGACAAAACTGTTGTCTATTGTTTGACAATAGGCAATGATTTTGTGTGCTTAATTTGGCAATAGTTATCAGTTATTGGCACAGCACCTTTGCCAACAATTTTTAACTGTTGCTTATAATTTTAATGGCAACAATTTTTTAACTGTTGCTAATTTATGACCATTACACAAAATAATCCATCATCACATTATATCTTGGTCCTATCACGTTTCAAACTCATGACCTCCTTTATGCTTAAATGTTCAATGACCATGTCTTCAAAGTGTCCTACTTATTAGTGTATGGTAATATTTAATAAATATATATTATACAATGGAATATTTGAGGAAATTTTTTTACAAAAATAACATAATGAGATCAAACTTGATACATCATTAAAGAAAGCAAATTCATCTACCATTTTACTATAATAATTGTAGCCTATGATAACAGTTAATTTGCAATAGGTATAAAAGTTTTGCCTAAGATATGAATAGGCAATGGTTTTCTTGGTGTAATTTTTAACCTTAACTTTAAAGAACAAATATTAAGTAACGCTTAAAAATTGTTGTCTAAAGTAATATAGGCAACGGTTTTGTACCTATTATATGATATTGTTTAAATGAATATCAAATAATACTTGTTGCCTATGGGGTAAACCGTTCCCATTGATGTGAGGCAACAATTTACTCATGTTGCTTAAATAGAAAACTTATAAGCAATGGATATTATTTGTTACCTATTTTAATAATAGAAGAGAACAAATAAAAAATCATTGCCTAGTTTACTTTAGGCAACAATTATCAAGCATTACTCAATATTTGTTCTTTAAAATTAAGACTAATATTTCACAAAGAAAACTGTTGCCTATTTATGTTTTAAGCAACACTTTTATATTTGTTGCAAAATTAACTGTTGCTTATTCATATTTTTTGTTTTTAGATGTTAATTTCAAAACAAATGATTCCAAAAGAATTTCTTATTTCTGATTTTCTAAACTTGTTTTGACAATTGATTTAACAAATATGTTTTGAGAATATAAAAACAAAATATATATTCAAACCAACCTATGTCATTCTCAATTATAATCCTCCCCTCTTTCAAATTGGGTGATAGACCCTCTCAGTATATTAGCGATCATACCAAGAATCTTAAGGCTTATGCTAAATCATTAGCAGATGATATCAACCTAGGTGATGGTAATAGTAACCCCCACACTATATCTTTAGTTAATTTGAGCATAAGTATAATCCTATCGCAAGTGCTTAATTATTGCGATAAATTTAAACGCATATACAGTGAAAAGTTATACTCGAATTCATAGCCATTAATATATATATATTGTTGAATCAAGTGTTTTGATAATTCCAAACCAACTAGAGCTTGGAAAGGAGATATCAAAGGTGTACAAAAGATCTCAGGTGAAGAAATCTAAGAAAAACAAGCATAAGATTAGATATGGAATTTCTTAATGTATTCAAAATGAGTAAAAGACTTTGATCATGCAAGAGAATGTTTTAAAAATGTGTTTTTACGATAATTTATGAAGTATTTGAAAAATACCAACTAACAAATGAACTTTAAGTGTTAAACTTAATTTGTCACTTTGAAAATTCGAATTTTGGTATCGAAAATTTGAATTTCGGAGTGAAAATATGTTAGTTAAAAAAGAGGACCCTTTGACAGACAAATTTCGTCTTTGAAAATTCGAATTTCAGGAAAAACACAAATTATGAAAAATGAAAAATTCGTCTAAAGATATGTCAAAGTTCATCAGAAAGTGAAGTGTAAAAAGAGTTCTAAGTTAGTCCTTTGACAGACAAACTTTGATTTTGAAAATTCAAACTTTGGAAAGATAGCCTACAAGTCTATTATGACAATCTTTTAACATACGAATTTTACTATTCAGAAATTCAAATTTTGAATTAAGTCTGATAAGAGATTTCTCTGACAGACAAACTTTGGTATTTGAAAATTTGAATTTTGAAAAGAAAAACTATTATACCATATTAAGCTGCCCACTGACAGATGAATTTTGGGTACTAAAATTCGAACTTCGAAGGCACTATAGCAATATGGAACAGCTGTTCACACCTACTAAAAGAACTTTAAACTTGAAAATTCCTATGTTTCAACCTAGAAACATTTTCCAAAGATGAAAATTCGAACTTTACTTTATAACAGATGAACTTCGAGGTTCAATGTTAAAGTTTTTGGCTTTCGATCTCTGCTAAATTCGTCTGTTGACACACCAAAATTCGAACTTTGAATGTCAGATGAATTAAATGCAGTTGGTAAATGGATAGTTTTTTTAGAATAATCGTTGGGTAACGTCTCTAACGGCTAGATCTTGTTTCTAACATACAGTTAAGATATAAATCTATAAATAGAACTTCATTTGAAGATATGGGTAATGATTTTACATTGTATATACAAAAACTCTGCTAAATTCTTCAGTCAAAGTCTTCTGCTCTCACATGCTTTATATCTTATACTTCAACTTTCATATACACTCTAAATTAGAGAGTTCAATTACTGTAATCAATCTTATCTTCATCCGGAAGAAAGATTTTCTTGTAAGGAGATTTCACAAAGGATTTGGGAAGCACTTAGTTAGAGTGCAAAGAGTAAGATTGTAAGCTCTTGGAACAGAGTATCAAGTTGTACTAAGGCATTGCAAGACGCCCACTGAATTCTTGCAAGATAGTGAAAAATCTCAAGTGGTAGCTTGAGGACTGGACGTAGGTCAAGAGAAAGAGACCGAACCAGGAAAAATATCTGTGTCTTCTCTTCCCTTATGTTGTTTTCACTTGGTTATATTTTATACTCTGTTTTTATAGTCACTCTTGCTTTTACCACTCTCTTAACTTTTGCAGAAAATTTTAATCTTCCTAATTCACCCCTCCCTCTTAGGAAGCCAGCCTATCTAATAAGTAGTATCAGAGCCCAGACTCCTAAACAAAGGATCTAACAATCCAAGAAATTCAATGGCTGGCTTTAGAGAAAGCATTCTACTTGAGGGAAACAACACAAATAGACCACTTGGCTTCTGTGGAGAATACTATGGATACTGGAAGATGAGAATGCAAATTTATCTCCTGTCCATTGATCTGGACATCTGGTCTGTCATGCAGAAGGGAGATTTTATCCCAATGAAAATACAAGATGATGGAATATACAAGGAAAAGCCAGAAGATGAGTGGAATGAGGAAGATAAGAGAAGATTCCTGCTGAACTTTAAACCAAAACACTGCCTAGTCAGTGCATTAAACCAGGATGAATTCTATAGAGTATCATAATGTTCCACAACCAAGGGTATGTGGGACACTCTAAAAATCGCTCATGAAGGAAACACTGGAGTAAGGGAGAACAAATTGAACTTCTGCATTGGCAAGTATGAAAGCTTTAGAATGGTGGAAGGTGAGAGTATCAAAGAGCTACAAAAGAGATTCACCCTCAACTAAAGAGTCTTGGCAAGGAGTACACTTAGGCAGAGAAAGTCAAAAAAATCCTTAGAGCTCTTCCTCTGGGTTGGCAACCAAAAGTAACAGCTATTAGCTTAGCTGGCTTCCCAAGAGGGGGGTGAATTGGGAAGATTGAAATTTTTCTGTAAATTCAAAAAACAATAGTGATACTAAAAAGGTAATTGAAAACAAGGTATAAAAAATAAAGAGCAAAGGGAAGAGAACTCTGTAGTTTATCCTGGTTCGGTCTATTCCACTTGACCTACGTCCAGTCCACAAGCCATCACTTGGGATTTTTCCACTATCTCTTGCAAGATTTGAATGGGTTCTTGTAATAACCGCAGTACAACACTACAATCTCGAACTTCGGACTTCAACAAGTTTTCTTACTCTTCTCACTCAAGAGTAAGACTATCTCCCTTAGTATAATCTCATACTAAGCATTCTCTACAAGTGTTTAGATGTTTTACAAAATGAAAACTCTCTTAAAAGAGTAGATATAAAAGTTAAGATACAATGAATGAGCAAAACAGAGGGTAGTTGAGTTCTGAATGAATTAATAAATAAATCAGCAGAATTTTGGTGTGTAATTTATTTTTTTCATTACCCAATAACTTAAATGAGGTCCTATTTATAGTCTTGGGTCGGAACTATCTGTTGGAAACAAATATTAGCCATTACTCTTAATAAAACAGCCGTTCATCTACCGCATTAAATGCATCTGATAGAGGTTATGCATATAACCTCCTTAGGTTATGCAAATAACGGGTAACTGTTTGCTTTGTTTTTTGACATGGAGCTTTTCGTTATGTGGATAATCTAGCTAGGTTATGCAAATAACGTACTACCCAGAATGACTAAGTTTTAGCTTAGAATCATTTTCCTGAAAAGCCACTTAGTTATTAGGATAATGTTAAGTTTTTCTCAAACTGAGTTTTCTTGAAACTTATGTTATTAGGATAACCTCCCAAGATTATGCGGATAACCTATTTTACCTGAGAAAAGTTCAAGTATTCTGAAATATAGGTTATGCGGATAACCTCCCTTAGTTATGCGGATAACTTGTTTTACCAGAGAAAAGTTCAAATATTCTGAAATATAAGTTATACGGATATCCTCCCTTGGTTATGCAGATAACATGTTTTACCCGAGGGGTGCAAGTGTTACGTGGCACACGTTATGCAGATAACCTCCCTTGGTTATGCGGATAACCTACCTTTTCATGAAATTGAGGGATGGACTTTGGAAAAGCTTTAAGATTGAGTCTTTATCCCCATAACCTCAAGTTTACTGAAGAAGCCTTAACTGATGAGTACTAGATTCTAGCTATGCTAGATGAACTAAATCAGTTTGAAAGAAATCAAGTTTGAGATTTAGTGCCTAGACCTAAAAATCACCCTATTATTGGCACAAAATGGGTCTTTAGAAATAAACTTGATGAATCAGGAACAACTATTAGACATAAAGCAAGATTAGTTGCTAAAGGATATAATCAAGAAGAATGTATTGATTTTGAGGAAACTTTTGCTCCAATTGCAAGATTGGAAGCAATGAGAATCCAATTTGCCATGCATGCATGAAAAACATAATGTTATATCAAATGGATGTGAAAAGTGCTTTTCTAAATGGATATATCATGAAGGAGGTTTATGTTGATCAATCTCTAGGCTTTGAGGACTCAACAAAACCAAACCATGTTTATAAACTGAAGAAAGCTCTTTATGGCTTAAAATAAGCTCCTAGAGCAAGGTATGAAAGGCTAAGCAATTTTCTAACTGAAAAGGGATTCAATAGAGAAAAAGTAGATGCAACTCTGTTCACTAAGAAAGAAAATAAAGAATTACTGATATTGTTAGGTTGGCTGGTCATCCAAGAAGGGGTGAATTAGGTGATACAAGATTTTCACTCTTTTTAGATCACAACCCAATTTCACTAAGAGTGTAGCAAAACAAGGATAAATAGAGAGAGTTGTGTGCAGCAACTAAATAGAGAAGATGAAGAACAATACATAGCAATTTATACTGGTTCAACCCAACCACTTGGCCTACATCTAATCCCTAAGCCACCACTTGGGATTTTTCACTATATCCTATAGGTTTGATCCAGACACCTGTGAAGCCTCAGTACATCCCACAAGTTTTAGCAGGCACTTAGGAAGCCACTCTCCCCACACTCTTACAAGATATGTAAATCGCTTAATGTTTCCCCATATTAAGAGTCTATCCAGAATATGTAGAAAGAAATGTTTACATAATGAAAACTCCCTTAAAAAGTAGATAATACATTGAAAGCTCACTTTATTGAGGTGGGTTTTTCAAACAATGCTGAGATAAAAAGATTTTACAAACTGTTGCAGCATTTTCTCATAATTATCTTAAGAATGTTACCCATAAGTTCAAATGATGTTCTATTTATAGATTTGTGGTGTAACTAGACGTTAGACACAAGATCTAGTTATTAGAGATGTTACCCAATGGTTACTCTATAAAACTAGCTATTCACCAACCACATTTAATGCGTTGACACTCTGAAATTTGAATTTTAGGTGTCAACAAATGAATTTCGCAGAGACCATAAGTTAAAGACTTTAATGTTTAACTTTGAAGTTAGTCTGTTCTAAAGCAAAATTTGAATTTTCATCTTTGACGAATGTTTCTATATTGGAACATACGAATTTTTAAGTTTAAAGTTCTTCTGGAAAGTATGAATACTTATTCCATATTGTTAGATATGCTGCCTTCCCAAGAGGGGGTGAATTGGGAAGATTTAAATTTTCTGCAAAATGTCAATAAAGTGAAGAAAGCAAAGGTGACAGTAAAACAGAGTATAAGTGAATAACAAGCAAAAGTAGTAATAAAGAAGGGAAGACACAGATGTTTATCCTGGTTCGATTTCTCAATCTTGAACTACGTCCGGTCCTCAAGCCACCACTTGAGATTTTCCACTATCTTGCAAGAATTTAGTGGGCTTCTTGCAAATGCCATAGTACAGCTATGATACTCTGTTTTAAGAGCTCACACTTTCTCTCTTTGTACTCTAGCTAAGTGCTTTCTCAATCCCTTGTGATATCCCCTTACAAGAAAATCTTTCTTCCAGATGAAGATAAGATTGTTTATAATGGATAAACTCTCCTAATCAGCGCGTATATGAAAGTTGGAGTACAAAGAATGAAGTATGTGAGAGTAAGAGACTTTAAGTTGATGATTTGGCAGAGTTTCAACATATATAATGTTAAAATCGTTACCTACAACTTCAAATGATGTTATATTTGTAGATTTAGGTCTTAACTATATGTTAGAGACAAAATATATCCATTTGAGAAGTTACCCAACTGTTACTCTAAGAAACTATCCGTTCACTAATTGTATTTAATGCTTCTAACATTCAAAGTTCGAATTTTGGTTAGTCAACAGACGAATTTCACAGAAACAGAAAGCTAAAGACTTTAATGTTGAACATTCGAAGTTCGTCTATCATGAAGCAAAGTTCAAATTTTGATCTTTGAAAAAGGTTTCTATGTTGGAACATACCAATTTTCAAGTTTAAGGTTCTTCTGGAAAGTATGAACAGTTGTTCCATTTTACTACAGTGCCTTCAAAATTCAAATTTTGATACCCAAAATTCGTCTGTCAGTGGGCAGTTCAATAAAGCACAATAGTTCATCTATTCGAAATTCAAATTTTCAAAATACAAAGTTCGTCTATCAGAGAGGCCTCTTTTCAAACTTACTTCAAAGTTCAAATTTTTGAATACTATCATTCGTATGTCAACATATCATCATAACAAACTCACAAGCTTTGTCTCTGAAATTCAAATTTTCATGTTTAAAGTTCGTCTGTCAGTCAGACATTTTGATGCTCTTTCCAAACTCAGTTTTCAGATGAACTTTGACCTATCCTCAGACGAATTTTTCATTTTTCATAAGTTGTATTTTGTCTGAAATTCAAATTTTCAAAAGCCAAAGTTCATCTATCAGAGAAGGCTCTTTTTAGACAAGATTCAAAATTTGAATTTATGCAGTCAAAGTTTATCCATTAGAGAAGGCTCTTTACAGACAAGATTCAAAATTTGATTTTCTGCAGTCAAAGTTCGTCTATTAGAGAAGGCTCTTTTCAGACTTGTTCATTTCAATACAAAATTCGAATTTCCAAAGCCAAAGTATGAATTTTCAAAACAGCATATCAATATAAATGTTTCAAACTTCGTCTATTAGTGGGTGTTTTTCAAATATTTCATGGATTAACAAAGAATCATAGTTTTAAAACATTTTTTTGAGAATTCAAAGTCTTTTACTCAATTTAAACATGGCTATATATTCTACATCTATTCTTGTGCTAGTTTTTTATTGAATTTCTCCACTTGAGATCATCTGTGCACCTTTGATATATTATCTCCAAGCTCTAGAAAGTTAGTTTGGAATCATCAAAACACTTGATTCAACACATATTGCTATAGTGCCTTCGAAGTTTGAATTTTGGTGCCCAAAATTTGTCTGTCAGTGAGCAACCTAATATGGCACAAGTTATTCCATTCGAAATTTGAATTTTGGATGTGGAAATTCGTCTTTTTGCGGTTATACAAGTATTTTCACATTCTGGGGATTCGAAATTCAAATTTTCAAAGCCAAAATTTGTCTGTTAGACCTGAAGTTCGAATGAGCCAAAATTCATCAGTGGCAAGCTCAACATGACATGAAAGTTCTCTTTGAAATTCAAATTTTGGAGGCCCGAAATTTGCCTATCATAGGCAGAACCTCTATAACTTTAAACTTTGCACTATAGACAATTTTGTAAAAGGTATAACTCTCTCATTTTGACTCCAAATTAAGCAAATGACCTATGGTTGGAAATCTCTCAATGTCTACTTTCAAATCCAGTAAGCTTTACTTCAAAAATAAACGTATTCTGTGAGATATGATTAAAATAATGATAGGAGGTTAAAACTAAAAATTCATATATCACTACTCAACTTTATATGACCATAGCTTTTTCATATGACCTTTATTTTGAGTGAAATAACCTTCTTTGAAAAGATTATTAAGTCTAGTTTTATATGAAATAAGTTTTACATCAAACCCATATTATTTTGAGAGATGTACTAAAAATACTAATTAAAGGTCAAACTCTAGATTCTTGAAAACCAGATTTCACTATGTTTAAAAGTAAGGATATGTTACTTTGATACCCAAAACTTCTTGAGTTAATTAAATGCAATTTTAAATCATTGAGTGTTATTCTAAAGTTTAAATTTTGAGATCCAAAATTCATTTGTCGGAGGGTGCGTTTTTGAACCCTTTTAGTGCTTAATTATTAGACGAACTTTGTCATGACTTCAGATGAATTTTACACATTTTACTAACTATGCTTGACTCGAAATTCAAATTTCAACACTTGAAATTCATCTGTCAGAGGTGATATCTCTGTAACTTCAAATTTCAATCAGCAAAGTTTGTATTTTCACAAAGTATATGAAGTTTTACTTCTCAAAATTCGTCTAGCAATCAGAGTTTTTAAATCTAACATATGCTAATATCAAATTTACTTAATCTAACTCATTTAAAACATATGGTAACAAGATTAAGTAATTTTCAAAGATTAATCCCACCTCAAGACATAAGTGAAAAAAAAATATACCTAGTGACTAGGTCTTCTAATGTTGATTTCCACTTCCACTTGGTCATTTCCTTCTTGGCATGCTCCCTTTTAATCTTTCATTTTTTAAGCATCCTTTCTTTTCTTCTTTCTTGAGTGAGGCATTATATTGATTTCCATTTATGTATTCCAATGCTCACTCTTCTTACTTAGACCAACCTACATTTAATATATTACACTTACAAACCAAGTAGTTAGTCCAGTTTATATATCCAACTTATATTATTCATTGTAAAAGTACAGTAAATATATTTGCACATAGCATGATATATACGTTATAACCATAATTAAATACATGCTAATGCTCATTTTACTTCTTTAAGGAACATTATATATGTCAGATACATATGACACATTTGTTTCTTATTACTCTATATTTGTCATCATCAAAACTTATGTTATACTAAACCTTACAGATATTATATTTGGTGCTACTAATGAATCTCTTTGTAAGAACTTCTCTAAGCTAATGCAGGGTGAATTTGAAATGTCAATGATGGGTGAGCTCAACTTCTTCCTTGGATTGCAAATTAAGCAATGTGATGATGATATCTTCCTTAATCAATCAAAATATGTGAAAGAGTTACTGAAAAAGGTTTGGCATGGAAAAAGCCAAGTCAATGGGAACTCCTATGACTACTACAACAAAGCTTGATATGGATGAAAGAGGAAAAACCTTTGACATAACTCAATATAGGAGAATGATTGGATCCTTGCTATACCTAACAGCTAGTAGACCTGACATTATGTTTAGTATCTATATGTGTGCAAGGTTCCAGTCATGTCCTAAAGAATCACATGCAACGGCTATGAAACAAATTTTCAGATATCTAATTGGAACATCACAAATGGGACTTTGGTACCCAAAGGGTAAGAGAGAAGAACTCATGGGATATACTAATATTGACATTACTGGATTCAAAACTGATAGAAAAAGCACAAGTGGAACATGTCAGTTCCTTGGAGGAACGTTGGCTTCATGGTTCAGCAAGAAGTAGAATAGTGTGCCTCTCTCAACTATAAAAGCTGAATATGTTGCTACTGGCAGCTGTTGTGCTCAAGTCCTTTGGATGAAGCAGCAGCTTCAAGATCTTGAGATTGAGATGAAGGAAATACCAACAATGTGTGACAATCAAAGTGCTATCAACATCACAAAGAATCCTGTCATGCATTCAAGGACAAAGCATATTGAAGGTAGGCATCACTTTATAAGGGATATTGTTCTGAAATGAGACATCAGATTGGAATACATCCCTACCAAAGATCAACTTGTTGATATTCTGACCAAGCCTCTTACAGAAGATAGACATTGTAAAATTAGAAGGGAATTGGGCATGGTAAATCCCAATAAACTGTAAGTAGGTCCTTATATACATCTATTTAAAGTTTCTGATGTTGGATTAATACTAACTTTAGAATCAGAGTGAGTTTGATATAAGTTACAGGTGTTCCTCATATGTTTAATTGACAACAGATCAATATAATGGAGCTAATCAGACTTGTATAATCAAAAGATGCTAAAGGAAGCAAAAAATTTGAACTTCTAGATCTATTCTGTAAGTTCAGAAATTTGAAATTCACATTTTAGATGATTATTAGATGAATTTCCATGATGAATTGTGTTTTTAGAAGAATCACCATGCTCAACATTCGAACTTAGATGTCCATCAGATGAATTTCAATTGGCTACACACTGTAACAATTCTCTCTTAACCCTCGAAATTCGTCTGTTGAATATTGGAAATTCAAATTTCAGAAATAAAATGCTAATGTTGTCTCTGTTCAAAATAATGTTAGTTAGGCTGGCTTCCCAAGAGGGGGAGTGAATTAGGAAGATTAAAAATTTTCTGCAAAATATCAAAGAGGTGAAGAATGCAATATATGATGGTAAAATAGAGTATAAATAATTAACTCTGAAAGTAGCAGAAAAGAGAAGAAGACTCAGAAATTTATCCTAGTTCGGTCTCTCCACTTGACCTACGTCTAGTCCCCAAGTCACCACTTGAGATTTTCCACTATTCTGCAAGAATTCAGTGGGCTTCTTGCAAATGCCACAGTACAACTTGTGTGCTTTGTTCTTTAGAGCTTCTCTCAATCCCTTTCTGCAATTTCACAAAGTGCTTCCTAATCCCTTGTGATATCCCCTCACAAGAAAATCTATCTTCCAGATGAAGATTAGATTGTTTACAAAGATTAAACTCTCTTAATCAGAGTAAATATGAAAGTAGAAGTACAGACTATTGAAGTGTGAGAGTATGAAGCTTTGAGTAAATGATTTGGCAGAGTTTCAGTATATACAAAGTTAAAATCGTTACCCATAACTTCAAATGTTGTTATATTTATAGATTTAGGTCTCAAATATCCGTTAGAGACAAAATCTACTCGTTAGAGAAGTTATCCAACGGTTACTCTGAAAAACTATCCGTTAACCAACCGCATTTAATGCTTCTCACATACTGAAATTCAAATTTCGGTTGGTCAACAGATAAATTTCGTAGATACCGAAGGTTAACAGCTTCTACATTGAAAGACTGAAGTTCGTCTGTCATAGAGTGAAATTCGAATTTTGAAACTTAGAAAATGTTTCCATGTTGTGACATATGAATTTTCAAGAAGAAAGTTTTTCTGTTAAGTGTGAACAGTGTTTTCAATTTGCTACAGTGCCTTCGAAATTTGAATTTTGGAACCCCAAAATTCGTCTGTCCGCAGCAGGCTAAAAAAGCACAGTAGTTCATTTACTTCGAAATTCAAATTTTCAAAGAATAAAGTTCGTCTATCAGAGAGACCTCTTTTCAGACTTACTTTAACATTCAAATTTATAAACACTGTCATTCGTATGTCAACATATCATTGTAACAGACTCACAACTTTAGCTTCTGAAATTAGAATTTTCATGTTCAAAGTTCGTCTGTCAGTGAGCAATTTTGAAACTCAATATAATCTTGATTTCAGATGAACTTTGACATTGTTCCAGACGAATTTCTTTAGTTTTCATAAGTTGCATTTTGTCTGAAATTCGAATTTTCAAAACTTAAAGTCACGGATTCCACCAAAATCACGGATCCCAACTTATACCCGAAAAGTCCCAAGTTTAAACTGAAGAAAATGGAAAGGGAGGAGTAGGGATCAATTACCAACCAAGATCCAAGCTCTTGGATGCTGGAAAGCACTCCTATTTGCCGAAAAACTCAAACCCTAGCCGAGCTCATCACGTCTTCTCCGTCGCTCCCTCCGTTTCTTTCTTTTCTTTTCATCCGAAATCATTCTGATTTAAACCAGTTTCTCAACTCTTGCCGCGGCTCCAGATAAGTCCATCGCGGCTCTAGATAAGTCCGCCGCGGCTCCAGATAAGTCAGCCAGAAAATGCCACTGAAATTGGCCCTCGCCGCGACTACCCTGCTTCTCGCCGCGGCGTGGAGTTCATTTCTTCTCCACTTGAACCTTCATCCATCCAGTTTCCTTCGTTCCTGCACACAATGCCAAAGACAAGCATCATGAGCGGTGTTACATCTAATAGCTAGATCTTGTCTCTAACATATAGTTAAGATATAAATCTATAAATAAAACTTCATTTAAAGATGTGGGTAATGATTTTACATTGTATATACAAAAAATCTGCTAAATTCTTGAGTCAAAGTCTTCTGCTCTCATATACTTCATATCTCATACTTCAACTTTCATATACACTCAAAATTAGAGAGTTCAATTACTGTAATCAATCTTATCTTCATCTGGAAGAAAAATTTTCTTGTGAGCAGATTTCACAAGGGATTTGGGAAGCACTTAGCTAGAGTGCAAAGAGTGAGATTGTAAGCTCTTGGAACAGAGTATCAAGTTGTACTAAGGCATTGCAAGAAGCCCACCGAATTCTTGCAAGATAGTGGAAAATCTCAAGTGGTAGCTTGAGGACTGGACGTAGGTCAAGAGAAAGAGACTGAATCAGGATAAATATCTATGTCTTCTCTCCCCTTATATTGTTTTTACTTGGTTATATTTTATACTCTATTTTTACTGTCACTCTTACTTTTACCACTCTCGTAACTTTTGTTGAAAATTTTAATCTTCCCAATTCACCCCCTCTTGGGAAGCGAACATATCTAGCATACATATATTTATTTATATACATCATTAAAGGTTCAAGTTACTTAAAAGCCATAAGGAACTAGTTGCATACGACAAACCATACATCACGAATAAGTGAGGGTTAATTTTTAGTATAACTATATGGTATCTTTATATTATCAACTAATTTAAACTTGAGCATTATTATATCCAAATGAGTGCTCTAAAATATTTTTATATCCATAACATTTGAATTCACAACCTTAAGAAGTATAGAGGCGTATCTATTCAACCAAATCACTGTTGGTTAAACAGAGTGTAATTCTATACACATCAAAAGTCTATCCAACAAGATTAAAAGTTATATATATAACACAACCAATCCTATAATATGGAAACCAAGGTTTCATGTTCAATTCCTATAAAGCTGTTGGGTGACTAGCTTTATTCATATTTTAAAATGCAGCAAATTATTTAAAAAATTGTTGAAATATTTTGGGGAAAATATTGAAAGAAAAAGTTGACTGGCATAGGTGGAATAATTTTTTTTTCTTTTTTTTCTCATTACAAAGGCGAAATAATTTTCATTCGAACTTCAAACATATTTTCTTGTTTCTGTGCTTTTTCTTGGTCTAAAAAATTACGAGCTCTATTTGTTCAGGATGAAATGAATTCAATCAAAATTAGTCAATGTGGTCTAAGTCTTAAAAAGCATACTTATGGGCTCTATTGTATTAACGCATTAGCCCAGCCCATCTATGATTGTACCACGAAATATCATTTTAATATGCCGTTTGTTATTTTATTTTATTTTTATGAATGAGTTGCATTGAAAATTTTATTGAGCATTTTAATAGTAGTGTTTGAGAGGAAAAATATTAGAATAACAAAAATTAAAATGTTAAAAGAAAGAGGAAAATATCATGACCTCCCTTTTGTTTCACCATAATTACGAAGACCTCTTCTCTATTTTAAAAATATACATCTTAGTCCACTTTATTAACACCGTTAGGAATATTTCTAGAAGATTATAAGATATTATTTATTAATTGAAAATCATATTAAGATAAATCATTTTCACTAGCTTATTCCTCATTATATTAAATCCTTAATTCATGACTAAGTTATTCTTTTTTTTGGTCAATGATTTTGATTAATATTTCATAAGGTATAAAATTAATAAATTTTATAATATGATAAAAATGGTTTCAAAATATATGTATTAAAATTATTTTTTTGGCATACAAGTGTTGAAATACTATTTTATAATTATATGATAACAATTTGTTAGCCAAAGTATGTATTAAAACTTAGTAAATAAATAAATAAATTAAAATAAATGTATTTAAAAAATTTAAAATTATAAAATTAGTCAACTTTATAATATAATAAAAAAGTCTAAAAATATATGTTTTAAAAATGTATTTAACAAACATAAGTATTTAAATGATTCTTAAATATTATTTATGTTTAATAGGGATATTTGGGTACAACAAAAAGTTCAATAATATGATGTAATGGTTAATTAATGATTAGATGGACCGAAAATAAATCATAAAATTAGAGGGGATGCTTATATAACATAATTCTTTTTTAATTTTAGGGGAGATTTATATAGGTTTTCAAAATAGAAGGAAGGCCTTTGTCACTATGACAAAATATAAAGGAGGTTATGATATTTTACTCTAAAAGAAATTGTACATGTTTTCAAAACACTTTTCTTCAAATAGTAATATGCTTACTTATTAATAAAATTTAAAATATTAATTTAAACAATTTTAATTTGATTGATTTGAAATCTATATTAAAAGCCACTTGTGTTTGAATTAGTACGCCACTTATTTCTACCTTAAAATGTGACTTGTTTCATTTGTGTAATATCATGAAAATTTTTCTGGATATTCAAGGTTCAATATTTTAAAATTTATAAAGAATTTGTAAAAATAGGTATATACCATTTGACATGAAATAGGACAAAGAAGTTAATTATCTCAGTTGAAAGAAAAAATAAAAAATGATGATTTTACCCCTGGAAAAAAATAAGAAAGAAAAAGGAAAAAGGGAAAAAGAAAAATAATAATAATAATAATACTAAAAAAGTTTAAGTCGGTGGACGCAGGAACATTTTGAAGGAGTTTATGAATTTTGGGGCAAATTACACCTGATGACTCGAAAGTTTTAAAAATTATAAATTAGTCCCGGGTCAAGGGCATTGTTGTAAAAATGAAAAATTATAGTCAAATGAAGCTCTCAATGAGTTAGACCCAATGAAATATAGTATGGAATTTATTAAAGTCAAAATCATATTTATTGGGTGATTAGGATTTAATATTAATATTTTACCTAATAAAAGTCAGTTTAGACTGCAGAGAAAAGGCAGTATTGATCTAAGGACAATGATTGGACCTTGCTAAAATATATTTTGGGTCTAGATAATGATTTTAGACCAAAAGTAATGGTTGGATAATCCTATACCAATTTAATAACAATTTTGGCAAAAATATTTAATCGGTACGGGTAAATTAAATCGGTAAAAGGTATTTTGGTCCATATAAATTGTTGGAGCAAATTTTTTGGCCAAAAAAGTGGATAAGGGGCGTGAGATTACCAGACTAGGGATAAGGAGGGAATTTATCGAAAAGCTTTTAAAAAAGTAACTCAAATTGGTTAATTAAACTAACTAAACTATTCACTTGTCTCATATCTCTCTTCAAGCACTTGAGTTAAGTATTTGAGCACTTCATTTCCTTCATTTCACGTCTGGTCAGCAGCCAAGAGAGTGAGAGAGAGCAAAAATTTTTGGAGAGCAAAGGAACAGCAAGGAGGAAAAGATTGAAGTCATATACACCAAGGTAAACTTCTATGACCACAAAACTATGTTCTCTTGTGGGTTAGGCTAGTTCTATGGATTATTTTCATTCCTCTCTCTCTAAAAGTTTCAGTCATGGAAGATCTTGAGAGAGAAAATGAGGCTATGAAGAAACTAAACCATAAAAAGTATCATATAGGCCATAAGGTGCAAGAATGTGTCATTAGATTACAAATTAATCGGTTAGTTATTTTTCTATGATTTATGGTAATTTTCTGCCTAATTAGGGTTCATTATAGGAAGGGAATTTCAAGTTTTTGACCTTAAAAATGGATTCCTTGGGTCCAAAATAGGTTAGAACAAGTATGTTATACAAAGAATGCATGATGGATAACAAATTGCAAATTTTAGTTAAAGTGAGCACTTTGTAAATGAAATTGGATAATTAGTAGTTAATGGCATTATGTTATGATGCTATAGGATCCAAGGGAGTGTTAGAAGATCAAGGAAAGGGTTTGCAAAGTTTGGAGATTAGTGGAAAGCTCAAAGGTAGTTAACTTACCTATCTATGCTTATGTATTGTCATTGATGTTGCCTGCTTTGAATGATGTGTTTAATATTTGGAATGTTATCTTATGATGATTTGGTATTGTTGGTTGGATTGTTTGAAGGGTAATATGACTCTGGATATGTCCAAATACAAGGGGAAGTGCTGCCCAAATTTTTATAAAATGGTTATGCCAAAATGATTTGATTGCATGCTTAATGTACTTTTAGATGAATACTTGCAATATGTATGATGATATGTGTGCATGATGGTAGTTGCTACTGAGATTCTTTGAATCTCACCCCTTTCCAAATGTCTAACCAATTTTAGATTCAAGTTATGGCAAGATTACCCAAGAAAGGAAAGGCAAGGAGAAGCAAGTTAATATTCAAGATAATGATACTTAGGTTGATACTATTATATGAGAGGTTATGTAGAATCTTATGGGACATGATCATGCTATGTTTCCATGTTAATATGTTCCTCTAGGTTCTTATGGAGTATCATGTAAGTTAAATGTAAATTAGGGCTATTTATGTATATATTAGTGTGTATTTTGGAAAGTTGGAAGAATGCAAGAGACTTTTCTGAACATGGTTGGAATTCGAAGTACTGTACACAACTCGATATGCTCAATGTATGAGTGTTTTACACGTATGAAAACTAGACATTTGTATCTTTCCATAGACATAAATATCACTTAATTTGGAGTTGTGTATGATTTATGGTGATTTTTCAAAGTTATGGTCAGAATCAGAAATTTTCAAAAATGACCATCGCTACAGTGCAGAGAATACGAATTTACTGTATAAGTTGGCCAAGTAATTTCCATGTTCAACATTTTTCCCATGTATATAATCTGTTAAGCTATATTTAGAGACTTGAACCATATCAATATGATTTTTCTTGATTTACTTATGAATTTTCAAAGTTCACTGGGTAAAAAGAAGTTAACCAAGGGAATGGTACCCGAAATGAAATAAATTGGTTTAAGTTGTTTTATGTAATCAAGTCTCTAATCAAGTATTAATGTACTTAAATATAGTTTAATACATGGGAAATAAGTCTAAATATGAGGTGTTACATGTTAAATACAACTTTATCTATCTAAATATAGAGGACACTAACCTAAGGTGTCTTCATTAGCATTTGAAGATCGTGCATAGTTGCCTATGTCATTATGATCCCCTGAAAAGGCATTCACATTGAGAAAAAATAGTAGCCCATGTCATCGTGATAAAAAAAATAGTGATATCATTTATCAATAATGCATGTTATGTTGGAGATTGTGCCATATGCCAATAATTTTATTATGAATATTGTACTTCATTATGAATAAAAGGAAGTGTTTTTTCTTTTATTACATTATTATATTGTTTGCATGTTTTTCTTTATAATAATATCTTTAGATAAATCATTTTATTCTAAACATCCCTAGTCATTCATCTTTGTGGGAACAATGATGAGCTAAGTCTGGTATGATTTTGATTCATAATTATAGGTTAATTTTGTATAAAGATACAAATCAAAAGCATAAGTACCTGTTAGGGAACATGCACTGGATCGACCCATCATGAGATAGATGCATGGATTAAGTCATAAGCATATATCTCATATATATATATATCCATGTCACTAAGCCCTCAGATCTGAGATCACCATGGCTTCTTACATAGGGAACACTATACTTTGACATAGTCAAAAGTCACCTTTAATCATAAGATCATAAAGATTATGATCAGGTATCGTGGAATTCATGTAGAGGAAGATGAATGGTTAAGATGGAATTTGTCCCTCTAATTAATGGAGAGATATATATATTTGGGTCACTCGATAAGTGAGATTGAGAAATGCATGGTCGTGCTTGAATGGAAAAGTTTTCATTTGTTGTGTCAGTCTGCTCGGAGGTTGACAAAGTAATGGTCGAGTAAGATAAGGAGAACATTTTCATGCCTTATACTTTACCCATATATCGTGAGACAAAAGGGATGTGATAGGGTTATATGATAAGTTGCATCAGATTTCCAATCTCATATGATTTGGGAAGTCTCAATATCTTACTAGAGGCTACTTGTGACTTGTGGATCCAATAGTGTCATTGACTCACTGCCAACATCATATGGGCCTACAAGTCACACACAAGAATGAGACAACTTGAGCTAGAATATCTATATTTATTGAATCTAAAATATGTCTAGATTCAATGAATTTAACATTCAATTTAGGGTAGATGAATTTTATAAATAAATATATATATTTGATATATATATTTTATAAAAATCAATATATATTTGATATTTTAAATATTTCAAAATATACATATTTATATCATTTAAATTAATTTAAATGAATTATTTTTAAATTTAATTTTATGTGATAGATTTAAATTTAAACTAATCTATTTAATTAATATTTGATTTAAATTAATCAAATAATAAACTCTATCTATATATTGATATAAACAAGGGTTATTTGATATAAAATCAATAGAGTCTCTATCCACCATAGAGAGATAGCGGCCGCATACTTAGAGAAAGAAAGTGCATGGATGCATAGAGAGAATGTACAGACATTTAAAAATAGATGTGCTAGTGCGTTGTTCGAGTTGGACTCATCGTTCATGTGGATACTGGTAGATGGGGTTGATCAAACGCATCAGCTCCCAGGGTTTGAAATTGAAAAAAATTGAAACAACACGTACCGAAGGTAATATTCTCTTTTACATCTCAATTTAAACAACATTGATGGATCCATGTGAGAGATTTCAATGATGTTTTCTGCTGCGCGTGTACCGAGATTCTCAACATGTTATTAATTTTTAAGTTTTGTTTAAAAATTTTACCTATTTCAACTATAATAAATAATTAGTATTCTTAAATGTGCCATGTGATTAGAAAGTTGTACAAACAGTACCATTACATACACCGTGATATATACATATACGACTTTAAGTTAAAAATAAAAGCCTAGCATATTTATTAGAAAAATTAATTGTAAAAATAACTATCGTTATTTTTAAATATAAATGCATCATTTACATTACATTTACCATGAATATGAATATGATTTTCAAAAGCAAAGAGGCTCAATGATTCCCACATTGATAGAATTTTTTTAATATACCAATATATATATAGCCCTTATAAAATTAAAGCAAGAGGCAGAGCAATACAAATTTCTATCAATGTGACATGGGAAATTCTACAACCTTTTATCAATTAATTATAATTTTTAAGTTTGCTGAAAGCTTCTTTCATAGTTTAGTACGGTGACAATTTAGCGAATAGAACTTGCAAGACTTACATCACTTATGTCAAGAGATCTCATACAAGTAAGTTTAAAACAAAGAATAAAAGAATAAAAGGCTTAAATCAATTCAAGGAAAGCAACAACAGAAAGAATTAAATGATAATGAGATAGAGAGAGCAAGTTGTCACATTAGAAACAAGCATGGATATAGAGCATGCAGTCACATTATTGATGAGTAGTAAAGAGAACATAAAAAATCATATAGAATCCTGAAGATCCCATACCATATTGGAGAGGGAGAGCTTTCTTGCCTTGTCTTCTTGATTATCCTTTCTCCTTCTTGCTTGTTGTAACAACCTTCATTACATTATTTCAAACTTAGTCTCTAGCTAAATGAAGTCTAATTGATAATATGTGTAGGACCAGGATGGAGAAAAGATTGAAGTGGAGACAGAGAAGCTTCGCACAGCCATGAGACACAAAGTCACCACGCTGACGAGCTGCAATTTTGGGAATAATTCTTAGGCTGAGAGCACTCGTGCTGAGGTGAGCTTACTGGCACCATGGCAAGTATCAAAAATTTTTTTTGAATCAGAATCATTTTAGATGATGAAACAGAAAAGAAATGGAGGGAGAAAGAAGCCCTACTAGGGTTCTTGTTCTTTGGCCTTTGGGAGTGATTTTTGGCCTCTGAGAGCTTCGATCTTAGTGGGTAGGTGATCTCTACTCCTCCTTCTCCATTTGTCTTTGATGAGTTGGATTTTTCAGGTATATGTTGGGATTTTCAGTTTTGGCCAAAATCCACCAATTAAAATGGATGAAAAGAGATCAATGAAGTGTGATTTGGTGTTTATGATGCTTGGGTATGAGTTTTAGAGGGAGTATGCATGATTTAAGCTTGACCTTAAGATTTTTTTGGTTGAGGTAATTGGGAATTTGAAATGTGTGAGGTTGGTTAGAGTTAGAATAATCTTTAGGAGCTTAATGATGCATGAAAGAACCTTTGGTCAGGTGCAATGGACTTCACATTCCCTAAATCATCGCCAATTCATGGTGGGAAAGGGGAAGGAGAGCCATGATCCAAGTATTTGTGTTACCTTTGGTCAAGTGCACTAGTGTGAGGTAAGCTTGGTGATGTCCTAGAATCAGTAATCACTGATGATAGGAAGGGAATTACCCATACAAAATGTCCTGTTATGACAATAACCCATGGTTCTAGTTGTGTGTGAGGGAGACATGCATTCCTATCAAGTCACTGCAATATAGATGCTTGTGGTTGTCCCCAATTACCGAGACTTCGTCTCACACCCCTTTCCTATGGACTAACCTTTTAGCTTAAGATTCTGGCACTAGTCTAGAGAGGATGAGCAACGCATAGCCACTCCGGTATTAGAAATATCAAGTCACTGTAATGTGTGTGTGTGTGTTGTCTGTGTCTGTTATGCCAAGTAAGATAACATGCTTGTAAATGACATGAGAATCTTGATGACTGTAATGATGATGGTGGTACAATATGTATGTGATGATATTAATATGGAATGTCATTGAACATGATGAGTTTGATATGATATGATGTGATGTGATGCATGTATGGTTCAGAGTGATGTTGTGTCGGAATGGTTGTGTATATGAGCCCAAAGGTGGATTTGGGCCTTCTTGGTATTTTTTAGTGCGAATAGCCTATTATGTTAATTTGGGTTCAAAGGGATCAATGTTAGTTCAGCTGGCTTCCCAAGAGGGGGGTGAATTGAGAAGATTGAAATTTTTCTGCAAAGATGAAATACAATAGTGATACTAAAAGATTACTGAAAATAGAGTATAAGAAATCAAGAGTAAAGGGAAGAAGACTCAGTAAGTTATCCTGGTTTGGTCTATTTCACTTGACCTACTTCCAATCCCCAAGCCACCACTTGAGATTTCTCCACGATCTCTTGCAAGATTTGAATGGATTCTTGCAATAACCGCAGTACAATACCAGCTTCGAACTTTGAGCCGAGACAAACTCCCTTACTCTTCTCACTCAAGAGTGAGTAACCTCCCTTAGTGTATTTTCACACTAAGCACTCTCTACAAGTATGTAGATGTATACAAAATGAAACTCTCTCTAAAGAGTGGATATGAAAGTTAAGATATAATGAATGAGCAAAACAGAGGGTAGGTAAGCTTTGAATGAATCAAAAATTAAATCAGCAAATTTTTGGCGTATTTATTGTTTTTATCATTGCCCAACAACTTAAATGAGATCCTATTTATAGTTTTGAGGCAGAACTATTCATTAGAAACAAAGATTAGCCATTACTCTTAGTAAAATAGTCATTCACCTACCGCATTAAATGTATCTAAAAGTGGTTATACAGATAACCTCCTTAGGTTATGTGAATAATGAGTAACTATTTGCCTTTGTTTTCAACATAGAGATTTCATTATGTGGATAACCTAACTAGGTTATGTGGATAGCGTGCTGCCCATAATGACTAAGTTTTAGCTCAAAATCATTTTCATGAAAACCCACTAAGTTATTAGGGTAACGTTATGTTTTTCTCAAACTGAGTTTTTGTGAAACTTAGGTTATCAGGATAACCTCCCAAGATTATATGGATAACCTATTTTGCTGAAGAAGAACTATGAGTTATGTAACATAGGTTATGCGAATAACCTCCCTAGGTTATACAGATAACTTATTTACCTGAGAAAAATTCAAGTACTCTTAAATATAGGTTATGCAGATAACCTCCCTAGGTTTTGCGGATAACCTTTTAATAGAGAAGAGTTCAAGTGCTTTGTGACACATATTATGTGGACAACCTCCCTAGGTTATATGAATTACGAGCTATACAGTACCACTTGTCTTTACTGTTCACTTCCTTATACGAATAAGATGCCTACCTTCTCAGGATAACCACATAGACAGACTTGAGAACTTGGTTCCCAAGCTGTGTTATGTGGATAACCTCAATCCCTTTTCATTAAATTGAAGAATAGACTTTAGAAAAGCTTTGAGATTGAGTCTTTATCCCCATGATCTTCAATGGTTATACATATAAGGTAAAATATTTACTTGAAAATAGGGTAAACACTTAGAAACATCTTTGAAATTGAGACTTTATCCCCATAAGCTAAAACATGTTCATGAAAAGCAATTGAACACTTAGAGTTATTTTGATATTGAAGCTTTATCCTCATAAGATAGCTCTTTTCTTGAAAACATTTTGAAATCATGAGCTAATTGTTAATCATTCAATTAGTTATCTCATTTAATATTAGGTTAATTGAAATTCAAAGCTCATCTACTTTCTTTCACAAATAATTTCTTAAAGTATGTGAAACAACTCTTCAATCTTCAGAAAACCCTAACTTTGTTCTTTATTTCTCATGTTCCTTTGATATTGGATCTCCAAGCTCATTTGTTTTAGAACCATCAAAACATCTGAATTAACATTCTCCCCTTTTTTTATGATGACAAAACAACTTAAACTTATTGTTAGTACTTGGGCTTGCATAAAGCTCCCCCTCAATATGTGCATAGTTTAAATAAGGTCAAATAATGTAATGCACATTTTTTGAACACAGAACACCAAGAACAAGCGAAGTTCACAGAAAAAGAACACCAAGGATAAACAAGGTTCATAGAAAGAAATTCATTGTACTATAAGTATTCATTACAAGTACAGAAGCAAAAACATGGCAAACAAGACAGTAAAATAAAGCAGCAAATCAGGCTAAGTCTCATTCTCATTAGATTTCTTCTTAGAAGGAGTGGACTTCTTCTTTTTCTTAGATTTCCTCTTTTTCTTCCTTCTCTTCTTTTTCTTCTTTCTCTTCTTTCTCCCCCTTTTTGTTACTAGCAACAGGGGGAATTTGAGCAACACCAGCATCCATCCTGGTATCAGAGCTAGGACTCCCAACAAAGGATCTAATCATCCAAGAAGAAAATGACTGGTTTTGGAGAGAATATACTGCCACAGGGGAAAAATGTCAACAGACCTCCAGGCTTCAATGGTGAACACTATGGATACTGGAAGATGAGGATGCAGATTTATCTTCAATCCATAAACCTAGATATCTGTATGTTATACAGGAGGGTGACTTTGTGCCAAAGAAAATGCAAAATGATGGCACATACAGAAAGAAGCCAGAAGCAGAGTGGGATAGTATGGATAAGCGAAGAGTCCTGCTAAACTTCATGACAAAGCACTCCTTGGTCAGTGCACTTTCACAAGACGAATTCTTCAGAGTGTCAGATTGCAACACAGCAAAGGAAATGTGGGATGCTCTGGAGATTGCTCATGAAGGAACCAAGGGAGTCAAGGAGAACAGGCTCAGCTCTCTCATAGCTGAATATGAAGCCTTCAAGATGAACAATGGTGAGTCCATTAAAGAATTTAAAATTCATTTTACTCATATTGTTAATCATTTGGCAGCTTTGGGAAAGAGCTATACACAAAGAGAGCAAGTATGTAAAATACTCAGAGCTCTACCCAAAGAATGGCAACCAAAAGTGACAGCTATTGAAGAAACAAGAGGAGAATCATATCAATCTGTCACTGCATTGTTTGGAAGCCTTGTTGAACATGAAGGGAGACTAGACCTTCTGTGGGAACATCAAAACAAAAGAAAAATGCTGATATTCAAAGCTACTACATCACAGAGCTCAGAAGATGATAATACTGATGATGAAAGTGATGATAGCAGCAGTGATGATGAGGAGGATGAGTTAAAAGAGTTTACCATCAGATTTAGCAAATTCCTCAAAATCAAAAAGAAGGAGCCTCAGGAACAAAAACACTCTTGCCATGCAAATAAGCTGAAGTACCAGTCAAAGAGGCAAGGAGGAAGATATGCAAAAAAGAAAAGTGAAAAAGCTAAAGTAGCATATACCTCTGCAATCTAGGGCAATAGTTCAGATGAAGATGATGAGGGTACCTATCCATGCTTGATGGCACTATCCAATTATGAGGTATCGAATTCTGAGTCTGAATCTGATTCTAAATTCTCTGTTGATGAGTTGCAAGTTGCTTACAATGAAATGCATGATGAAATGATTAGATTAGTTAAAGAACTTGCACTCAGTAAAAAGAAAATGATTTCCTTAGAAAATGACTTGCAATTGGAAAAGACTGAAAAGGAATCACTTAAACAGAAAAAAAATGATTTAGAAAATATCTGTAAAACCCACACACACACTTCCTCTTATGTTACATGTGATATATTAAATAAAGAAAAAGAGGAATTGACTAGAGTAATAGCCAATTTCACCCAAGAAAAGGATAAGTTGAATATTTTACTTGGCAAATAGAATTCTAAGTTTGACAAGTTGGGTGTTGGCTATAGGAGTGAGTCCAAAGGGAAAAATAAGTCCTGTTCGAAATTCTTTGTGCCTAATATAATGCCTAGCTCACCATTAGGTACATATTGTGGTAAAAATGGTCATATTGCTTATCTGTGCAGCATAAGGAAAAATGGTTTGAGTAAAAGTATGAAATGGATTCCAAAGAATATCACTAACCCTCCTGGACCTAGAAACAAGTGTGTACCAAAATGTTCTTCTAGTGTTTCATGTATACAGAACCATTACAAGAAGAAAGAATACATTAGTGCAAGAAAGAGGATGCTGAAAAGGAAAGCTTCTCAAAACTCCAAAACTGTAACCGCAAATCACATGGAGAAGCACTGGAAGCAATTCTCTCACTCATATCAAGGAAGTAACTCAAATGGAAACCATACTACTTACCTTGAGAAGAGAAAGAGTAGAAATTCAAGAGGCATTGGCCTGTATACAAAAAGAAGACATGAGGAATACTACACTGCATACAAGCCAAGAATAAGAAGGAAATAATCTTTGGTAACCTTTGATTCTTACCCATTTCAATTATTGCGTTATATATATAATTGGGTAAGATTGAACTCTGGTCCCATATGTAATGAAAAACGTTCAAACTGACGTTTAGTGGACCCAAGTCAGAAAGGGCACCAAAGAAAGAAAAAGGATTTTCCCTTTTGCTTTTGCAGGTACTTCCTAAGCTAAATGGTGAAAGCCTCGTAAAGATGAAGTATCTGATGCACTCAATTGGAATCATACTGAAAAGGGAAGAAATTAGCTATTAACCAAGCTGGTTTGTAAGCGTTTAACAAATTTTCATATATGTGCTTGGTTGGTGCTATTATTTGAGGTTATTGAAAGAAAGTATGGTCCTTGTTCAAATGATGAATTATTTAAACATGATGGTACTTACTGTAAAGTTTAATATTTGCACAAGTTCATTTCTGTATTTGTATAACCAAACTTGTGTGCTTTTCAAAATTCCCCTTGTATATTGATTTTGATCTAAACCATGATTTGAAAAACATACATATTTGAATAAATGCTCATACTCAGGGGGAGCTTGTAAATTTGCATATAAAGGTTTAAAAAAAAATCTTTCTGATTTTAAAAGAAAAACTTGAATCATAATGCCTACATCATGTACTGATTAAATGAACATGCTAATTCGATGCATTATGCTTTCTTGGCTTTATCATTATGAAATGCATAGGTTGAGGGGGAGCATTTTTTGAAATTAAGTTGTTTATGCTTTAACTCACCTCATTTTACTATGAAGAGTTTTGTTGCTTAGCTCTAATCTACTAAAGGGAGCAATGATATTTCAACATCTCTCCTTGATCATAAAGGAAGAAGGTAACAACTCTTCAAATCTAAGATACCTCTTGTGATGCTTGAATATCATGATCATCTTGACAAGAAGCATCATAACATTTGGTATCACAATACTTTTCAAGCAACAACTGATATTAGTTTGAATATCACTATCCATTGGTATCAATTTTGAAAATGATTGGTAACAATTGGTATTAATTTTGATATCAGTAAAAATTAGACATAGTCTGAACATACATTGTATAATAAGTTTTGATGATAATTTATATTTCAGTTTGTGTTTTTATGTGTGCTTGAAACAACCCAGACATCTATACTTACTGGTACAATCTTACAAATAAGGGGAGAAGAAATACTTGTTATTTTTCAAACCTTTTTGTTGGTGTCAAATAGGGGGAGAAGTTGTGTGAAAAATATGCATATGCTTAATCTGGAATTATCTAAATTAAACTGCATTATATGTGTTAAGAATTTATTAAGCATATTTTTCACTAGTGATTTGTCATCATCAAAAAGGGGGAGATTGTAAGGTTTAGTATAATATAAGTTTTGATGATGATAAATATAGAGTAATAAGGAACAAATGCATTATATGTATCTGACATATATAATGTTCCTTAAAGAAGTAAAATACATATTAGCATGTATTTAATTATGATTATAATACATATATCATGCTATGTATAAATATATCCACTGTACTTTTATAATGAATAGCATAAGTTGGATATATAAACTAGACTAACTACTTGGTTTGTAAGTGTATATTAAATATAGGTTGGTCCAAGTAAGAAGAGTGAGCATTGGAATACAAAAATGAAAATCAAAATCATGCCTCACTTAAGAAAGAAGAAAAGAAATGATGCTATAAAAATAGAAGATTAGAAGGGAGCATGCTAAGAAAGAAATGACCAAGTGGAAGTGGAACTCAACATTTGAAGACCTAGTCACTAGGTATATTTTATTTTCACTTAGGTCTTGAGGTAGGATTAATCTTTGAAAATTACTTAATCATGTTACCATATATTTTAAATGAGTTAGATTAAGTAAGTCTGATGTTAGTGTAAGTTAGATTTGAAAAACTCTGATGATAGATGAATTTTGAGAAGTTAAACTCATATACTTTGTGAAAATATGAACTTTGCTTACTGAAATTTGAAGTTCTAGAGATATTACCTTTGACAGATGAATTTCAAGTGTTGAAATTCGAATTTCAAGTCAAGCATAGTTAGTTAAATCTGGTTTTCAAGAATCTAGAGTTTGACCTTTGATTAGTATTTTTAATATATCTCTCACAATACATATGGCTTTGATGTAAAACTTATTTCATATGAAACTAGACTTAATAAGCTTTTCAAAGAAGGTTATTTCACTCAAAATGAAGGTCATATGAAAAAGCTATGGTTATTTAAAGTTGAGTAGTGAGATATGAATTTTCAGTTTTGACCTCTTATTACTATTTCGATCATATCTCACAAAATACGTTTGTTTTTGAAGTGAAACTTCATTCATTTGAAATTATACATTGAGCGATTTCCATGAATAGGTCATTTTCTTAATTTGGAGTTAAAATGAGAGAGTTATGGCTTCTGGAAAAATTGTCTATAGTGCAAAATTTGAAGTTACATAGGTTCCGTTGCGATAGAGGAATTTCCGGCCTCCGAAATTCGAATTTCGAAGAGAACCTTCATGCAAAGTTGAGCTTGCCATTGACAGATGAATTTTGGCTTCCAAAATTCAAACTTCAAGTCCAACAAACGAATTTTGGCTTTCAAAATTCGAATTTTGAAACACCAGAATGTGAAAATACTTCGAAAAAAGCTGACAGACGAAATTTGGCTTCCAAAAGTCGAACTTCAAGTATAACAGAAGAATTTTAACTTTGAAAATTCAAATTTCAAATTTCCAGAAACACAAATACTTCTTGAACAACCAACAGATGAATTTTCACATCTAAAATTCGAATTTCGAAAGGAAGAACTTGTGCCATATTGAGTTGCTCACTAACAGACGAATTTTGGGAACCAAAATTTGAACTTCGAAGGCACTGTAGCAATATGGAACAATTGTTCACACTTACCAGAAGTATTTTAAACTTGAAAATTCATATGTTCCAACATAGTAACATTTTCTAAAGATGAAAATTTTAACTTTGCTTTATAACAGACGAACTTTGAAGTTCAACGTTAAAATCTTCAGCTTTTGGTATCTTCGAAATTCGTCTGTTGACATCCAAAATTCGAATTTCAGAATGTCAGAAACATTAAATGTGGTTGGTAAACGGCTAGTTTTGCAGAGTAACCGTTGGGTAACGTCTCTAACGGCTAGATCTTGTGTCTAATATCTAATTACACTACAAAACTATAAATATAACATCATTTGAACTCATGGGTAACGATCTTAAGAGTGTTTATGCAAAAATGTTGCAACCATTTGTAAAATCTTTCTATCACAGCATTGTTTGAAAAACCCACCTCAATAGAGTGAGCCTACAATGTATTATCTACTCTTCAAGAGAGTTTTCATTCTGTAAACATTTCTTTCTTCATATTCTGGGTAGAATCTTAGTGTGGGGAAACACTAAGGGATTTACACATCTTGTAAGGGTATGGGAAGAGTGGCTTCACAAGTGCCTACTTAAACTTATGGGAATGTACTGAGGCTTCACAGGTGCCCAGATCAAACCTGTGGGATATAGTGGAAAATCCCAAGTGGTGGCTTGGGAACTAGATGTAGGCCAAGTGGTTGGGCTGAACCAGTATAAATTATTATGTATTGTTCTTCATCTTCTCTATTCAGTTGCTGCACACAACTCTCTCTGTTTATCCCTGTTTTGCTGCACTCTTAGTGAAATTGGGTTGTGATCCAAAAGAGCGAAAATCTTGCATCACCCAATTCACCCTCCATCTTGCGTGACCAGCCAACCTAACACATCCTAGCAATGTCCTAATCAAGCTTGGCCTTCCATTCCCTAATGCTTTGAAGTCTTTAATCCAAAGAAAGAGGAAGGGTAGAGGGTTAGGCTAGAACAGTGAACACTGGGACTGGCCAAAGTGGCACACTTGCAGTAGCAAGAGGAAGAAAAGGAAACACATGAATGTACTGAATATTAGGCATCACAGGTGGAGGTGAGATAGTGGGAAAGGGTACAGGAGAGGGATCAGAATCAGAGGCAATGATGATGATTTCCTGCATAGCAGCCTCAGCAAGATAACTTATGCCTTCAAATGAGATAGGATCAGGGAGAGGAGGAAAGAGAGCATTAAACTCTTGTCTTCGGTGAAGAAGATAGATTTGATGAATGAAGTCACCTTCAGGCAAGAGAACTAAAGCTCTGCTTGGATCAAGAATAACTTCTTCCTCAAGACCATAGTCTAGGTTAGGACCTAGGTCCTCTGATAGAGTAGGTGATTGTGCAGAAGTAGTTAGTTTAGTGTATATGGGAGATAGTGGTTGGATTGGGGAAGAGGAAGGCTGAGGAACACCAGGAGCAAGTTGCTTAAGTAGGAGTTTCACTTCTTGGGTTAGACTTTCAATTTTAGTCTTAAATTTCTCCTACATCTCAGTAATGAGATACCCAAGATTAATCATGTCTTCTCTATGCTCTTTCTTGGTGGCCATGGCAATCTAGAACAGGTTTTGGTACAGTAAAGGAATGTTTGTAGGTGTAGGCAGGTCAGTGGCTGGGATTTCATCTGGTTTGTTTAGAGTAGGAGTAGGGGTAGGAGGCTCAGGTTGCATGGATTGAGGAGGTTTAGAGGGTGTGGATTGAAAGGAACTGAAATCACCAACTGTAAGATTCTTTGAAGTAGATGTGGATTCAGAACCTTCTTCTGTATCTCTCTTCTTGTCAACCCATCTACCATTGTCCTGACTCATCCCCATCTTCTGCAGGACTTTCTCACTTAATTCTTCTGGAAGTAATGCAGGCCCTTTTTAATGTGCAATATGTTATGAAACTTCAGGATCTTGGTGATATTATGTCCAAATGGCAGCTGAGAGTCTTGTCTATAGGTTCTTGCTTTCCACATCCTCTGCAAGATGATGTCTACCACATTCACTAGTTTTCCCTTTATTAGTAATAGCAAGACTTGAAATTCTCCTCTGGATAGGTAATTGAATCCTCCACTCTTGTTGAAGAACATGCGTGAGACAATGTAGTGAAGAATCTTGTTCTCAACTGTCAAAAGAGTTGGGGCAATTTTCCCTTCAGAAGGCACATTTTGTCTTTGCCTAAGCAGCCTTGAGACTATTATGCTCCATTTATAATTGGCTTCATCCCCATTGTCTACATTTACAGCTTTATTTTCAGGGGGATACTTTGAACTCTCAATGTTCACCCTTATTCCTCCAGTAGGCAAACTCAGAATCTCACACAGCAAGTCAGGGTGCAGGGTAATCCATCTCTTTCTCAATCTTACTTCAAGCACCTTTGTGTCATGGTTAATTCTCAAAGAATTATACCAAGCACGCATAACTTCCTCATTATAGTCCTCCTTCAGTTCAATCAGACCTCTGTATTTCTCTACCAGCCTAGCAGAATCAAACTAATTCCTCACTAGAAATTCTTCTATTCTAACAAAGTGAGGCTTGACTACTTTATGCTTTTTGAAATTAGCCTCATATGACTCTTTTAAGATTCTTATACTAATAAGTTCATCTGTAATCAAGGCTTCCTCAGACTCAGTAGTAGAAGAACTTACGTGTGTGTCAACTTGAGGTTATGATTCTGGAATTTCCTTTCGCTTTGTTGTTCTTGGAATACTTGGTCCAGCTTCAGCTTTTCTCTTCCCTTTACTGGGTGATTTCGAAGTATATTTTGACTTTACGTTATGCTGTGGTCATTCCCCTTGATTGCCACCCTTAGTCTTTGCCATATCAGTGATTCCAGATGATTTGGGAAGGTAAAAGTGGTTTAGAATTTGCCGAAAAGAGTTTTGAGAACAGAAAATTGAATGGAATTTTGGAGATTTTGGGGAACTTGAGGAGCACATTTGGAGGTTTTCAGGATAGGGTTAGGTTTTCCGCGCAAGGTTCTGTTGAAAATCAGAGAATCCTATATATAGTCTCGAGGTTATGCGCATAACCTATAGGAGGTTATACGGATAACAAGCTTTAGGAATTGTAAGAAAAGCCACAGTTTGCTAGGTTATGCGGATAAGGTCCTTAGGTTATCTGCATAACCAAGTTGAGACAGAGAGGCGAAGAGAGGAGTTATCCTGACAAGCATACCACATTATCATGAAAAGAGGTTTCACAAAAGGCATATAAAAGTTTTGCACAAAGCAAGTTATTCGGATAACCTTGCTATTTTATGCGGATAAAGTTCTCACTTTGGGAACTTCTTCTCTAGAAGTAATGTTATGTGGATAAGTTAGGCAGGTTATCTTGAAATCAAATCACACAATACATATACAAAGAAGAAAACAAAATAGCTTATGTGCATAAGGTAGAGACCTTATCTGAATATCGAGTCCCTCAGAGGCTTTGAGTTTCATAAAAGGTCTCATTTTCATGAAAATCTTCATACCTTATGTGAATAACCTCAAACACAGAGACTATCCACACCAGAAAACCAATACATTATCAGTATAAGGCTATGAGATTATGCGGATAACTATATTTGAAAAGCTCATAAACACTTACTGATAGTCTTGTTATCCCCATAAGCCTTTTTTTTTCACCATATCTTCATTCTATCGTGCAGTTTACTTCTTTTCATCAGATTTTGAATGTATTGTTATTGATTGAATTATAGTTTTAAAAAGGATTTCAGAGAAAACTTACAACTCATTGGGATTTACTATTCCTAATTCTCTGTAGATATTTCCATGTCTATCTTCTGCAAGTGGCTTTGTCAGGATGTCTGCAAGCTGAACTTCAGTAGGAACAAGCTCCAGCTTGAAATCACCTTTCAAAACATGATCTCTTATGAAGTGGTGTCTTACTTTAATGTGTTTTGTCCTTGAATGCATAATAGGATTATTTGAGATATTGATGGCACTTTGATTGTTATTGGGATTTCCTCTATCTCAATCTCAAGGTCTTCAAGTTGTTGCTTCATCCAAAGGACTTGTGCACAACAACTCCGTGTTGCTACATACTCAGCTTCAGTTATGGAGAGTGCTACACTATTTTACTTTTTATTGAACCATGACACTAGAGAGCCTCATAAAAATTGGCATGTTCTACTTATGCTATTTCTGTCAGTCTTGGATCTAGCAAAATCTGTATCTGTATAACTTACGAGCTCTTCTCTAATGCATTTTGGATACCAGAGTCCCATTTGAGATGTACCCAGTGAGTATATGAAAATCCTTTTTGCAGCTATTACATGGGACTCTTTGGGATATGATTGGAACCTAGCACACATATAGACACTAACCATGATATCAGGCCTACTAGCAGTTAAATACAGCATGGATCCAATCTTCCTCCTATATTGAGTTATATCAAAGAGTTTTCCTCCTTCATCCATGTCAAGCTTAGTTGCAGAGGCCATAGGAGTTCACATATGATTAGCATGTTCCATTCCAAACTTCTTTAGCAGCTCCTTAAGATATTTTGATTGATTAAGAAAGATGCCATCATCATATTGTTTGATTTGCAATCTAAGGAAGAAGTTCAGCTTACCTATCATTGACATTTCAAACTCACTCTACATTAACTTAGAAAAGTTCTTGCACAAAGATTCATTAGTAGCATCAAATATAATGTCATCAACATAAATTTGTACAATAAGTAAATCTTTATTTTTCCTTTTAGTAAACAAGGTTGCATCAACTTTTCCTCTTTTAAAACCTTTTTCAATCAGAAAATTACTCTGTCTCTCATTCCATGCTCTAGGAGCCTGTTTTAACCCATATAGAGCTTTCTTTAGTTTATATATATAATTTGGTTTAGTTAAGTCCTCAAAACCTGGAGGTTGATCAACATAAACCTCTTCCATGAATTACCCATTTGGAAAAGCATTTTTCACATCCATTTGATACAACACAATGCCTTTTATGCAAGTATAGGTTTAGAGAATCCTTATTGCTTCCAATCTTGCAACTGGAGCAAAAGTTTCCTCATAATCATTGTCTTCTTCCTAATTATATCATTTAGCTACTAATCAAGCTTTATTCCTTATTATTGTTCCTGATTCATCAAATTTGTTCTCAAACACTCATTTGGTTCCAATAATAGGATGGTTTTTAGGCTTAGGCACCAAATCCCAAACTTAACTTCTTTCAAACTAATTATGTTCTTCTTGCATAGCTAAAACCTAGTATTCATCAGTTAAAGCCTCTTTAGTATACTTAGGTTCAATTTAAGAAAGAAATGCACAATTATTCACTTGATCCCTAAATTGTCTTCTGGTTTTAACTTTCTTTTGAACATCCCCAATAGCTTGGTCAACTGGATATTCCTTTGATATCTCCAAGATCTAGGGAGTTCTTGAAACACTTCCTCATTTATTTCACATTCATTATCTTTCTCCTGGATATGTTCCTTTACATCTACAAATTCAGATATTTTAGGAGGTTCAGTTTTATTTTCTTCAGACACATTCAAATTCTTGAAACTGGAAATTAAATCATCCTCATCTTTAGCATGCTTAAACAGAGTTTCATTTTCAAGAAAGACTACATGCACAGATTTTTCAATAGTTCCAGACTTCTTGTTGAATACCCTATATGCTTTACTTCTATTTGAGTAGCCAAGAAATATACCTTCATCTGATTTGGTATCAAACTTACCCAGATTGTCTTTGTTGTTGTTGTGGACATAGTAGGTGCATCTAAAGACATGAAGATGAGAGAGATTAGGCTTCTTTCTTTTGTACAGCTCATATGGAGTCTTCCCTAGTAAGGGTATAATGTATGCTCTATTTATCAAGTAGCATGCTATGCTTACTGCATCTACCCATAATTGTTTAGGCAATCCTTTTTCATTCAGCATTGCACGAGCTATCTCCTCCAACACTCTATTCTTTCTCTCTACCAGTCCATTCTATTGAGGAGCTCTTAGGGCTTAGAAGTTATGGTTCACTCCATTTTCATCACAGCAGTCAACAAATTTGGCATTCTCAATTTCTCCACCATGATCTGTTCTAATACATATAATAGAGCAACCTCTCTCATTTTGGATTTTCTTAGCTAAGATTAGAAAAACATCTTTTGTTTCATCTTTAGAAGGAAGAAATAAAGTCCAGGTAAACCTAAAATAATCATCTGCCACAACAAGTACATACAAGTTTCTACCTATACTTTTAGTACAATTAGGACCTATCAAATCCATGTGAAGTAATTGCAGAGGTCTTATTGTAGAAACAATATTTTTGGTATTGAATGGGGACTTTGTTTTTTTTCCCTTTAAGACAAGCATCACATTCTCTATCCTTTTAAAACTTAATGTTCGGTAGACCAAGAACACATTCATTTTTAATGAGTTTATTTAATTGATGCATGCTAACATGTGCTAGTCTCCTATACCACATTCAACTATCATCATTTTCACTTATTAAGCATATAGAGTCTAGAGAAGGTAATTCATCTAAATCAATAGTATAATAGTTAGCATCTCTTTCTGCCTTGAGAATTACTTTACGGTCACTTTTTTTTATGACTAGGTAGTAGTTGGAATCAAACAGAACCCAATTGCCTCTATCACAGGTTTGACTCACACTCAACAAGTTATGGTTGAGTCCTATCATGAATAGGACTTTTTTAATTGATGTTTTTAGATTTCTTCCAATAATTCCAATCCCAACTATCTTGTCGAACTGGTCACCACCAAAAGTAACCTTTCCTCCTTTCTTATCTCTTAGCACAATGAATTTTTCTTTGTCTCTAATTATGTGTCTCGAACAAGCACTGTCCATATACCATTTGTTGCTTTTCTTGGCCTTAAGATAGACCTCAAAATCACTGTCACTATGTCTGTTGTGATTCTTCTCCTTCTCTGCAATCTCTTGAGCCATCAGGCATAGTTTAGTAATTTCATCATCTCTTACTGCTTCCTCTTTATCTGAACTATCGCCCTAGATGGAAGATATGAAGGCTTTCTTCTTTTTCCCTTTTTCAGCCTTTTTGTCCTTCCCTTGTTTCTTGCTCAGCAGAGGGCATTCCCATTTAATGTGTCTAGGTTTCTTACATTTGTAGCATATGATGGAGTCTTTGTTTTCTTTCTTGCTGCTAGTGGCTCCATCTTTCTTTGCAAACCTTCTGAATTTCTTCTTTCCATACATTTTGCCAATTTTCCTCACCAGGATGGCTATTGTCTCTTCATCTAGCTCAGCATCTTCCTCTGAATTATCATCATCATGTGATTCTACTTTGAGAGCCAAACTCCTCTTCTTCTTGTCGAATGAAGTAGATTCCTTGAGAGCCTTCAGCTTCCCTTCATATTCTTCAAGACTCCCAACGAAGGCTATGATGGATGTCATTGATTCCCCTCTAGTTTCCTCTATTGTAGTCACCTTCGGTTGCCACTCAATGGGCAAGGCTCTAAGAATTTTTCTGACTTTCTCAGACTGGGTGTATTCCTTTCCAAGGCTCTTCAACTGATTCACAATTAGGGTGAATCTCTTCTACAGATCTTTGATATTCTTACCCTCTTTCATCTTGAAGCATTCATATTCTCCAATGCATGTATCCAGTTTATTTTATCTTGCACCGGTGGTCCCTTCATGCGCAATCTCTAAAGTATTCCACATGCCTTTGGCTGTTGTACATTGGAACACCTTGTAGAACTCATCTTGATTGAGAGAGCTGACCAGACAATGTTTAGCTTTAAAGTTGAGAAGGACCTTTCTCCTATCCTCCTCGTTCCATTCCTCTTTAGGTTTCTCTTTATATTTCCTATTGTCTTGTAGTTTTATTGGAACAAAATCTCCCTTCTGGATGACCGACCAAATATCTAAATCAATGGATTGAAGGTAGATCTATATCCTCATCTTCCAATACCCATAATATTCTCCACTGAACACAGGAGGTCTATTGATGTTGTTCCCTTCTGGAAGAACACCTTCACCAAAATTAGCCATGTCTTCTCCTAGATTGTTAGATCCTTTAACTGGGAATCCAAGCTCTGATATTACTTGTTAGTTCAGCTAGCTTCCCAAGAGAGGGGTGAATTGGGAAGATTGAATTTTTTCTGCAAAGATGAAATACAATAGTGATACTAAAAGATTACTGAAAATAGAGTATAAGAAATAAAGAGTAAAGGGAAGAAGACTCAGTAGTTTGTCTTGGTTTGGTCTATTTCACTTGCCCTACTTCCAATCCCCAAGCCACCAATTGAGATTTCTCCACTATCTCTTGTAAGATTTGAATGGATTCTTGCAATAACCGCAGTACAATACCAGCTTCGAACTTTGAGCCGAGACAAGCTCCCTTACTCTTCTCACTCAAGAGTAAGTAACCTCCCTTAGTGTATTTTCACACTAAGCACTCTTTACAAGTGTGTATATGTATACAAAATAAAACTCTGTCCAAAGAGTGGATATGAAAGTTGAGATATAATGAATGAGCAAAACAGATGGTAGGTAAGCTTTGAATGAATCAGAAATTAAATCAGTAAAGTTTTGGCATATTTATTGTTTTTCTCATTGCCCAAAACTTAAATGAGGTCCTATTTATAGTTTTGGGGCAGAACTATCTATTGGAAACAAAGATTAGCCATTACTATAAGTAAAATAGTCGTTCACCTACCTCATTAAATGTATCTGATAGAGATTATACAGACAACCTCTTCAGGTTTTGCAAATAACGGGTAACTGTTTGCCTTTTTTTCCAACATAGAGCTTTCATTATGTGGATAACCTAACTAGGTTATGCGGATAACGTGCTGCCTAGAATGACTAAGTTTTAGGTCAAAATTATTTTCATGAAAACTCACTCAGTTATTAGGTTAATGTTATGTTTTTCTCAAACTGATTTTTTGTGAAACTTAGTTATCAGGATAACCTCTCAAGGTTATGCGGATAACCTGTTTTGCTAAAGAAGAGCTATGAGTTCTGAAACATAGGTTATGCAGATTGTAACACTATAATATAACTTAAATTAGTGCATATTTCCCATGTATTAAATCATATTAGATGTCTTTCATCATGGTTTAGAGACTAACATTATAATATAATAAAAACAGAATTTTTCAAAATTCAGGGTACTGTTCATTTGACAATTTCTATTTTACCCGATAAATTTGAAAATTCATAACTAAATCTAGAAAAATCATCTTGAGATGATCCAAGTTGATAAAATTTTCTTAAATTCAGATCTACATAGGAAAAATATGAAATAGTAACTTCATTGGGCCAATTGGTATAGTAATTTCGTGGACATTTACCGTTCATTTGGTCATTTTTCTATCTTCTAGTTTTCTGACCTCAAATTTGAAAAATCATATTTCATACTATCCATGACAAAATCATGCATACTCTATGTCATTTGAAAGCTATATATGTGTAATTATAGGAATCTTTTTATTATACATTTATTTCACTTACACTGGGCATAACATTAACTTAAATTATGAAGGGTCAGAATCCAACTCTTACTAGAACCATTTTGGGAAAAACTCCATATCTCCTATTTTATAGCTTTAATTAACCTTAAATCAGTGGCATATGAAACTTAAAACATAGTTCTTTTTATACATATAACCAACTAATATTTGGAGCTTTGTACAATTTTATATTGCCTTTTGAATTTTCTAGTACTTACTTTTCAGTTTTCAGTTTTCCCATTCTTGCCCTGTTCTGAACCCTGATTTTAAAAACTCACTATAATTCGTACACAATTCAAAATGGGGTGTTCTTTGTGCCATTTTAAAGATATATTTGTTCAATTTAAGAAGATATATAATGTTTATATATTCTTTGAAATTTTGTCTAGACAGTAACAATATAACTGGACAAAGGTCAAAATTAGCATTTATATCCCTCAACCTTACCAAAATAATTTTCCATACATTTTTATATGGTCAAATCATGTTCCAACTTGTACTAATCATCTCAAAAGACTTAGAGGCATTTGATTTCATACAAGCACAGGCTCAAAATTTCATATAAAAATTTACATGATTTAACAAAGAAATAATACATAATAATAAATAAAAGGTAAATTATTGAAATCCTTCTCCTTGCTCTTTGCCTCCCTTGGATTTCTTCCATAACTTGGACCTATCATGTTATTTTTTGGGTGATGAGATTTTGGAAATCCCAGTAGTTAGTCACATCTCAAACATTTACATTATCATGCATGCTATAAAACCTCCAAAACATCATAACAATCATTTCAAAGCATAAATCACCATATTATTTATAAAAATTTTGACATTATAATGGCATAGAAAATAGACATCCCAGGCACTATCCCTTTTATAAAAATAGCAAAAACCAGTCTCAATCATCATAAAAACAATATGGCAAGTCATCATACACAATAAAATATAGCAAGACAATATAATGCAAGAAAATGTAACTATGCTACCTCATGAAACTTTGTATGTTTCCTCTTTGATTCAACCTTTCCAAGGATTTCCTTAAGCTTTCTCAAACCCTAATGCATCACCAAATATCAAATAAATCAACTTGAACTAAGGGTTACTTCATAAGAACTTCAAAACCCTAAAATTTCTACTTGCTTCATCTTATGCTTTTACTTGAAATCAATACTTGTTCCTAAGGTTTTCCACCATGAGGAACTAATTTTTGCCATCAAAAACATGAAATTCCAACTCTAAAGTGATGCTCTGTTCAGACCAAAATTAGCAAGAAAATGAGAGAAAATGATTTGTTTTGAAAATCATCCAACTACTTCCACAATCTTGTTCTAGGTTGTTAGTTTGGTAATTCTCCTAAGTTGATTGCATAAAAATTCATTCCTTGCTTCCTCTAGGGTTTGGCCAAAATCTTAGCATGAGGAGAGGAAGGAGAAGGCTCCATGAAACTATATTATACAACTTAAGAAACAAGCTTGAAGGGATGGCACACTTACCTTAATGGTTGATTCTCCAAGCTTTCTTCTTTGTCTTTCCTTTCCTTTCCTCTTCTCTTTTCTCTCTTCTTTCTTTGGTTTTCTTTCTTTGTTTTCCTATTGAATGCGTCATTCAGAATAGGTAGTAAAGAGAGGGATTAAATGGCCTAATCATTCACTAATTACCTTGCTTAAGCCTTAATCATTTTTGGTCCAAAAGTCAAAAACTTCCTCTATAAGTTTTTGGGCAAAAATTCATGACTTCCATAAGAAGTTCTTGGCCAAAAATTCCAGCTGCTCACACGCCTAGGGAGAGTGTTTTAAGCATCCAAAATTGCTCAATTTTTCCTGGTCTAGATATATCTTGAACTGGGTAATTTTTAACTGTACCGATAAAATTGTTTTTTATAGTAAATTAGCATTTTTGGGTTACAGGACTATTCCAATTTTATTTTTATATTTTCTTAATTATCCTATCCCAAATGATATCTGTGCATGGTCCATATCCTATCCCAGTTTCTTTTTAACTGTCCGTGGGGCCCACAGTTTACTTTATCAGTTTACTGTTACTTTTAGACACTCGACACTGATTATTTCTTTATCCTCAAACATTAACCCTCATTGCCATATACCATTGGACTTCTCTCATCGGGGGCTTCGTTTTAATAGTAATTTTATATATTTATAAAATTACCCCAGACCTGGGATTAAATTATAATTTCTAAAAATTTTGGGTCATTAGGTGTAATTTTCTCCAAGGGCTTTGCACTTTGACTCCGCGTAAATTTCGTGATTTTAGTACATGGAAGTCATTTTGAACTTATTTAAGGATAAAAATATAAGTTTCTCATTTTTTCATTCAACTGGGAAAAATGACCTTTTTGCCCTTTTTCACACAAAGCAGTGTCTGTTCATTTTTGTAAAATCCCTATACATTTTTAAATATTTTAGCTTTCTTGGGATGTTACAACAAGTGATATGAAGACCAAAGTTAGAGATCCCAGAAGGTTGAAGAGTGTTTACATATATTTTTAGGAATCCCTTTGTAAAAGAAGGTAGTTAAGCTTTAAATGGTGCTTATTATGCTCACCTTAATATTAAATGAGGCATTTATTTTAATGATTAATATTTAGCTCAATTTCAAAATGGTTTTCATGAAAATTTTTATCTTATGCACATAACGCTTAGAAGTTATGGGGACAAAATCTCAATGTTATTTCTAAGTGTTCTCTCTTCATTTTCATGAAAATGTTTAAGATTATCCGCATAACTAAGGCCTGCACCATGTCCTTGCCTCTGTCTAACTCATTTTCTTGATAAGGTGTTTACCTTATTCGCATAAGGAGTTTAACAGTAATAAGTCCATTATTCACATAACCTAGGAAGGTTATCCGCATAACGTATGTTACAGAACTTTTGGACCTCTTTCTGTTCAATTGATTATTTACATAACCTTGGGAGGTTATCTTGATGACCTGTGTTTTTCAAAAACTTAGTTTGTGCTAATCAAATGTTATTCGAACAAGGAATAACATCCTAAGAGGTTATTTTAATAATCCTTAATGACATCTAAGTTTGTGAGATGTTATTCGCATAACTAGGTAGATTTTCATGAAAATGTTCTTGAGTTGAAACTTAGTCATTCTAGAATGATTGTTATCTGCATAATGAAATTCTAACATTGAAATTAAGAGCCAACATCACCCATTATTCGCATAACCTGAGAAGGTTATCCATATAACCTATGTCAGACGCATTTAATGTGATAGGTGAACAACTATTTTATGAGAGTAATGGCTAATTCTTACTTTCAACGGATAATTTTTGTTGTTAAACTATAAATAGGACCTTATTTAATTTGTTGGGTAATGAGGAAAAATAGAAAATGCCAAAAATCTGCAGAATTCATTTCTGATTCATTAAAAGCTACCTACCTTCTGCTTAGCTCATTCATTGCTCTTAAACTTTCATATCCGCTCTTTTGAGAGAGAATTTCGTACCTTGATTTGTATATTTCTAATTGCTTGTAGATAACACTTAGTGTAAGAAAACAGTAAGAGAATTGTTCTTACTCGTGTGTGAGAAGAGTGAGAGTTTTATGTTAAGCTCAAAGTTTAAGCAAGAGCTGTATTGCGGTTTTTGCAATAACCCATTTAAATCTTGCAAGATATAGTGGACAAATATCAAGTAGTGGCTTGAGGATTGGACGCATGTCAAGTGGAGTAAACCGAACCAGGATAAATCTCTGTGTCCTCTCCCCATTTACTTTGCAATTGCTCTTTATATTATATACTCTATTTTTCAGCAACTTTTACTATCACTGCTGTATTTTAATTTTGCATAAAATTTCAAACTTCCCAATTCACCTCCTTTCTTGGGAAGCCAGAAAACTTAACAATGAAGTATAAGCCTAAGGTATTTAAGTAGTGGCTGGCAATTAAGGAGCTGCAAAACCTTGAGATAATTGATTGCAGAGCTTAATATAAAATCTAGCTATGAGAAAGTTCTTAGCTAGAAGATCTCACAACGAATGAAATCCTCTAAAAGCAGCCAAAGCGAGATAAGAGGAGGTAGCTCTTGGAAAAAAACCCAATTAAGTAGCTCTTGTAAATAAGCTCAATAGAGCAAAAAGATGAAATCCTCCATAAGATAAAAGTCACCGAGGCAAGCAAAGGGAGGTAGCTCTTAGGGTGATACCTGATAAAGCAAGAATAAGTAATGGTGAGAGGTCAAGGCTAGATCTTAACTGGACTAGCAAGAGACTTTCAGTAGAAAAGTTTTCCTTAAGTTGCTAGACTACTCTTTGTGTAATATCCCAAAATTCTATTGGATATAAAGTAATGAAAGAAGAAGAAATAAACGATAATATGAAATATATAATAAACTCATGAAAATGGATAGATACCGTTTTACGTGAAAAAGGGCAAAAAGATCATTTTTCCCAGTTAGGAAGAAAATGAGAAAATTAAATTTTTGCCCCTAAAGAATTATCAAAATGACATCCATGTTCCCAAGCTTAAAAATTTATGTGGAAAAGGGTGCAAAAGTTCTTGGGGAAAATAACACCTAATGACTCAAAAGTTTCAAAAATTATAATTTAATCCCAAGTTAAGGGTAATTTTGTAAATATACAAAATTACTGTCAAAATGAAGCCCTCAATAAGAGAAGTCCAATGGTATATGGCACTGAGGGTTAATGTTCAGGAATAAAGAAATAATTAGTGTCGAGTGTCCAAAAGTATTAGTAAACCGATAAAGTAAACTGTGGGTCCTACTGCTAGTTAAAAGGTAACTGAGATAAGACATGGGCTATACATAGATATCATTTGACACATGATAATTATGGAAATATAAAAGTAAAATTAGAATAGTGCTATAGCTTAAAAAAGCTAAATTACTATAAAAAGCAGTTTAATCGGTATGGTTAAAAATTACCCAGTTCAGGACATATTTGGACCGAGAAAAATAGAGCATTTTTGAGACACTCAAATCACTCATTGGGAATGACATTTGGGGCAGCTTGGGCAGCATAATTGTTTGGTAAAACTTCCTTAAGAAGTTGTCAATTTTTGGCCAAAAAGTAATAAAAGTTGGTTTAGGTGATTAACTATGATTAACTACATCATTAGCTACCTAATTATGTCCTTTAATCAACCTCTTTCTTCTGCACTTTCATGAGAGAACAAGTAGCCAAAACAGATGAAGAAAAATGCAAAGAAAGAAGAGAGAAAGAGAGAAAAGAGAAGAAAATATTCAAGGTAAAAATTGAAAGCTAGGTTGGTAAGCTTCTCTTCTATCCTTCTAAGCTTGCTATCTATGGTATTAGAAGCATGGTTCATGGATTAGAAATTCTTCTCCATCCTCTTAGGGTTTCCTCCATGGCATGATTTAGCAAGAAATGGAGTTTTCCAACCATAAATCATAGGGGAAATGATTGAACGTTCATTTAAAGCTTGAATATGCAAGTAGTTTGTAGTATAACAAAGTGTAGTAATTTTTCTTGAATTTTGATAATTTTTTATGAGCTACTATTCACACTTAGGGTTGGAATTTCATAAATTGGACCTTAAAAATGGGTTCCCCATGGTCCAAAACTTTAGGAACAAGTGTTGATTTCATGAAAAAGCTTAAGATTAAGAAAGAGAAAATTTAGGGTTTAAAGCTTAATTTGGATGAACAATAACCATAGATAGAGATGGAATTTGGTAATTCTGAGGCCATATTTGGATTTCTCATGAATAATTACATGGAATAGAGGTATAATTCATCATTTTTGAGCTAGGAATGAATTTTTGGTGAATTTTTGAAGAATTAGGGTTTCATGAACACTTTTTGAAGAAAGCCATGGAACCATTAGCTTGAGTAATTGTTTGATGATATATTTACGTTTGAGGAAGCCAAAGAAAGCTTAGAGAAGTGTTGGAAGGTCCAAGAAGTATTGGACAAAGTGTGGGAAGCAAGGAAGTACTATATGGTAGATAATCCTCTTTACTAACATCACATTGTCATTAATGTTTCTTTAAAATTTGACACCATGGCATATGTATGAAATGTTGATTTGTAATGTTTCTATGTTTTTGGCTCAGTTGTGTGAGGGGTTTGGAGCATCAGGATGTCTATTTTACAAAATGAAACTCTGCCAAATTTTTTATAAAATGTATATGTTTCTAATGTGCCTATGCGATCAACAATGTTTTGTTGATGTTTTCATGCTAAATGTGATGATATGATAGCATGTATGGGATTTATCTACTGAGATTCTTTGAATCTCACCCTCCCACATATTAATCATGATTAGGTACCAACAATGACAAGACCACCAAGGAAGAGAAAGGAAAGGAGAAAGAATTTGGCCATTAACTTGATATTAATCTCAATGGCCATGAGCTTAGAACTTTTATGTAAATTTGTAAAGATGATGTTAAATATGTTTCTCCAAGTTTTTATATTCCTTTAAGTCCTAGCTAAAGCATGGCATGATATGAAGATGAAATATGGTCATGTGAATATCTTAAAATTTTTGTATTATAAGTATGAGGATAAAAATGGTCATCCTGACCTATGCAAAGTAAACATACCACTATTTGGACTTTTTGATATATAAAGTATGAATGTTATATATGGTTGAAAAGTATACATACATGGCTTTAAAATCGTTAACGATCACTCAATTTGGATGTGTATACGAATTATGGTGATTTTTCAAAATTAGCCCAGAAAACTGAAATTTTAGGAATTTACCATATGAACAGTAGAAATTCACAAAATTTACTGTGTAAAATGGCCAAGTAATTGCTCGGATTGATATTTTTTCCAAGTAGATAATATTTTAAGCTATCCACAGAGACTTGAATCACTCTCATGTGATTTTTATTGAATTAGATACGATTTTCAGAATTTGCAAAAAATGGGATTAAATGAATAGTACCCTTTAAATTGATTAAATTTATTATAATATTTTGTTGTGATTCAAGCTTCTAATTAAGTATAGTTGGTCTCTAATAAGGTCTAATACATGGGAAACGGTCCTAAATAGAGGTGTTATGTTGAATCAAGAGTTTTGATGATGTTAAAACCAACACCCAAGAGCTTGAATTGAAGATATCAAAGAAGAACAAAGCTGGTTCAAGTGAAGATTATCTGAGTATATGTTGTTAGATCTTTTGTAGGATCTTTAGTTTTTGATATAATTGGGTAAAAGATTTTGATTTGAAGAAAAGATGTTTTCAAACTTTGATTTTATGTTAAATCTTTGAACATTTGAAAAATACCTTCAAACAGACGAAGGTTGAAAGTTTAAACTGAACTGTCAAGTTAGAAATTCGAACTTTGCCTTTGGAAATTCGAATTTCAAGCTAAAACTGAATAAGTCTGAAGAGACTGCTCTCTGTCAGACGAATTTTGGTGGTTCAAAATTCGAATTTTCATCTAGTCTGAAAAGAGGCCTTTTGTAACAGACGAACTTCACACTTTCAAAATTCGAATTTCAAGTAAAATGAAGTTTGTAAAAATCAAAGAAATTCGTCTGAAACTATGATAAAGTGCATCTGAAATCAAAACGAAATTCAGTTTGAAAAATGCTCTCTGACAGACGAATTTTGAAGTTGCAACATTCGAATTTTCATATAAGTCTGAAAGATGCTTCTTTACAACAGACGAACTTTGGGTTCTCAAAATTCGAATTTCAAGCAAAACAAAATTTGAGAAAACTGAAGAAATTCGTCTGTAACTATGTTAAAGTTCATCTGAGATCAAAAGTGATTTAAGTTTCAAAACTGCTCTCTGACAGACGAACTTTGAACATTGAAATTCGAATTTCAGAAGCTAAGTTCTTAAGTCTATTGAAATGAAACATTGACATACGAATGATAAGAACTTGCAACATTCGAATGACAAGATGAGTCTGAAAAGAGTTTCTCTGACAGACGAATTTTGCCTTTCCAAAATTCGAATTTCAAAGAAAGTTATCTACTGTGTCCCTTTTTAGTTCAATGAACAGACGAATTTTGGGGATCCAAAATTCGAATTTCGAAGGCACTGTAGAAAATTGAAAACACTGTTCATACTTAACCGAAAAACTTTCTTCTTGAAAATTCGTATGTCACATTGTGAAAATGTTTTGTAAGTTTCAAAATTCGAATTTCACTTTATGAACAGACGAACTTCATGCTGTAACGTTGGAAGCTTTAATCTACGATTCCTTCGAAATTCGTCTGTTGGCCAACCGAAATTCGAATTTCAGTATGTCAGAAACATTAAATGCGGTTGGTAAACGGATAGTTTTTTTAGAGTAACCGTTGAATAACTTCTCCAACGGATAGATTTAGTCTCTAACGGATATTTGAGACCTAAATCTATAAATACAACATCATTTGAAGTTATGGGTAACGAATCAAACTTGTATATACTGAATCTCTGCTGAATTTTCTTCTCAAAAGCTTTTACCCTCTTAACTTCCAGACTTGCACCTAAACTTTCATATCTACTCCTTTCAAGAGAGTTATTTCATTGTAATCAATCTACTCTTCATCTGGAAGATAGATTTACTTGTGAGGGATATTCACAAGGGGATTGGGAAGCACACAGTGTAAGTGCTTGGAGAGTTTGAGAGAGCTCAGAAACAGAGCAAACTCGTGTACTGTGGCCTTTGCAAGAAGCCTATTGAAATTCTTGCTGTATAGTGGATAAATCCCAAGAGGTGTCTTGGGGACTGGATGTAGGTCAAGTGGAAGGACCGAACCAGGATAAATTACTGAGTCTTCTTCTCCCTATCTTTACTTTTCAGCTTGCTCTGTTTTACGCATTGTTTTCATTATACTGTGATATCTTCACTTACTTCACTTTGTGCAGAAAAATTTCAATCTTCCCAATTCACCCCCCCTCTTGGGAAGTCAGCCTTGCTAACAAGTGGTATCAGAGCCCGGATTCCCATACAAAGGAACTCACAGTCCGGGAATTAAGATGGCTGGCTTTGGAGAGAGTATACTCCCTGAAGGGAACAATACTAACAGACCACCAGGCTTCAGTGGAGAGCATTATGGGTACTGGAAAATGAGAATGCAGATCTACCTCCAATCAATTGATCTTGACATCTGGTCAGTCATTGAAAAAGGGTATTTCATTCCAATGGCTCTAACTGAAGATGGAGGACACAAAGAGAAGCTGGAAGCAGAATGGAATGATGAGGACAGAAGGAGAGCCCTACTGAATTTCAAAGCAAAACACTGTTTAGTCAGTGCCCTGAATCAAGACGAATTTTACAGAGTCTCACAATGCACCACTGCAAAAGAAATGTGGGATACTCTGCAGATTGCTCATGAAGGAACATCTGGAGTCAGGGAGAACAGACTGAACACGTGCATTGGGGAGTATGAGAGCTTTAGAATGGCTGAAGGAGAAACTGTAAAGGAGCTACAAAAGAGATTCACCCTCATTGTGAATCAACTCAAAAGCCTGGGAAAGGAATACACTCAGTCTGAGAAAGTAAGAAAAATACTCAGAGCTCTCCCTCTGGAATGGCAGCCCAAGGTAACAGCTATAGAAGAAGCCAGAGGAGAATCTATGACTTCTGTCACAGCTCTCTTTGGCAGCCTTGAGGAATATGAAGGAAAAATCAAAGCACTCAAGGAAGCTGGGATGGACAGGAAGAAGAAAGGCCTTGCCCTCAAAGCTGCTGATGAAAAGGAAAAGAAAGCTGCTGATAAGGGAAAGAAGAAGAAGGCCTACATCTCATCTATATGGGGCAACAGCTCAGATGAGGAAGAAGAAGATGAGGATGAGATTGCCAACATTTGTCTGATGGCACTTGCTTCTGAAGAAGCCACACCCTCACACAGCAGTGATCAGGAAGAAGAGGTATATGAATCTGAACCTTCCTATTCTGAATTACTAGATGCATTTCATGAGCTTCATGATGAATTTATCAAAGTTGCTAAAGAACTAAAACTAGCAAAGAAAAGGATAATTAAGCTGAAGTCTCAAAGCATAGTTTCTGAAATTGCCTCTTTACCTCCGACTGAATCTGTCTGCTGCGCCTCATGCACTGAACTCAAGCAAACTAATGATTATCTAGTTAAAAGCATGTCTAGGCTCACTAGAGGTAAAGATATGTTGTTTGCCTTGATGGGGAGCCAAAGAATATCACAAGGAAAAGCTGGTCTTGGCTATGATCCATGTGCAGTCAAGGAAAAGATCAGGAAGAAAAATCAGAATATGTATATGAGACATTTTGTGCATGCTAACAATAATAAAAAGGAAAATGATGCATCACCTCACATTGAAACATATGATCAACCCAGGCATGCTAAACAGAAGTATTATTTGCATTGTTTTCTTCCTACCACTCAATCTAGCAGTCCATTCATTACCTGTCATTTCTGTAACAAAAAGGGACATATTTCCAGTTCTTGTGCATTGAAGAAAAATGGGCTAGGCAGGAAAACTGAATGGGTTCCCAAAGTTGCCTCTGCATCTAGGGAATTACTCACTGACCGAAAAGGACCCAAGCAAATTTGGGTACCTAAAAGAAAAACATAAACTTTGTTTTGCAGGTCTGTCTCAAAGCTAAGAAAAGCAACAAATGGTATATGGACAGTGCCTGCTCAAGTCACACGACTGGTGATAAGGAGAAGTTCATCACCCTTAGAGACAAGAAAGGAGGAAAGGTGACCTTTGGAGGTGACCAATATGGCAAAATCACTGGTATTGGAATTGTGGGCAAAAATCCAGAAACATCCATTGAAGAGGTGCTGTTTGTGATTGGCCTCAACCACAACTTGCTAAGCGTGAGTCAGACTTGTGACAAAGGAAACTGGGTGCTGTTTGACTCAAAGTTTTGCCTGGTCATCAGAAAAAGTGATCACAAAGTAATTCTCAAAGCTCAAAGGGATGGTAACTGTTACACTATTGACCTTGATGAACTTCCTCCCTTGGATTCTGTATGTTTGATTAGTCAGAATAATGACAGTTGGCTATGGCATAGGAGATTAGCTCATGTCAACATGAATCAATTGTCTAAACTGATTAAAAATGAGCTAGTAACTGGTCTTCCTAAAATATCTTTTGAAAAGGATAAAGAATGTGATGCATGCCTAAGAGGAAAACAAACCAAAGCATCCTTCAAATCTAAAAATGTAATAACAACAACAAGACCACTTGAATTGTTGCATATGGACTTAATTGGACCATCTAGAGTGAAAAGTCTTGGTGGTAATCTGTATGTGCTTGTAATTGTAGATGATTACTCAAGATTCACTTGGACATTGTTTCTTTCCTCTAAAAGTGATACCTTTGATGCATTTGTAACCTTAGCTAAGAAAGTGCAAAATGAGAAAGGTATTTCTATTGTGTCTATCAGGTCAGACCATGGAGGAGAATTTGAAAATGCATACTTCCTGGAGTACTGCAATGAGCATGGAATTGACCACAACTTCTCAGCACCAAGAACTCCTCAACAAAATGGAGTGGTGGAAAGGAAGAACAGAACCATTGGAGAAATGGCAAGAGCGATGCTAAATGAGAAGGAACTCTCTCAAGTGTTCTGGGCTGATGCAGTGAATACAGCTAGCTACATCATAAACAGAGCCTACATCAGACCAATCCTTGGGAAGACCCCTTATGAGCTGTACAAAGGAAGAAAGCCAAATTTGTCACACCTCCATGTGTTCGGGTGCAAATGCTTCATTCACAACAATGGGAAAGAAAATCTGGGTAAGTTTGATGCCAAATCCGATGAAGGTATATTCTTGGGCTATTCAAGTAGGAGTAAGGCTTATAGAGTTTATAATAAAAGATCAAATATAGTAGAAGAATCAGTGCATGTAGTTTTCATTGAAAATGAAGCTGTGTCAAAACATGAAGATGATCTAACTATCAATTTTGAAAAACTGGGAATTTCTGACAAAAGTAAAACTGAACCTCCAAAGATATCTGAATCTATTGATATAGAGGAAGATATCCAGGAGCAAGAGTTTAATGAAGAAAATATTGAAGAAACAACTCAAGAACTCCCTAGAGCTTGGAGATATCAAAGGAATCACCCTGTTGATCAAGTAATAGGGAATGTTCAAGAGAAAGTTAAAACCAGAAAACAGTTAAGGGATCAAATGCTCAACTGCGCTTTTATTTCTCAAATTGAACCTAAATGTGCTGAGGAAGCCTTAACTGATGATTACTAGATTTTAGCTATGCAAGATGAATTAAATCAGTTTGAAAGAAATCATGTTTGGAATTTAGTTCCCAGGCCCAAAAATCATCCTGTTATAGGTACCAAATGGGTTTTCAGAAATAAACTGGATGAATCTGGAACAATAATAAGAAATAAGGCTAGACTGGTTGCTAAAGGGTATAATCAGGAAGAAGGTATTGATTTTGAAGAAACCTTTGCATCAGTAGCTAGGCTAGAGGCTATAAGAATACTGCTAGCATATGCATGCATGAAAAATATTTTACTATATCAAATGGATGTAAAGAGTGCCTTTTTAAATGGATATATCATGGAAGAAGTTTATGTAGATCAACCTCCTGGTTTTGAAGATTCTACTAAACCAAACCATGTTTACAAGCTGAAGAAGGCTCTTTATGGTTTAAAACAAGCCCCTAGAGCATGGTATGAGAGGTTGAGCAATTTTCTAACTGAACAAGGGTTTAATAGAGGCAAAGTTGACACAACTTTATTCACTAAGAAAGAGAATAAAGATTTACTGATTGTTCAAATCTATGTTGATGATATTATTTTCGGTGCTACTAATGAAACTCTTTGCAAGAAATTTTCTGAGTTAATGCAGGGAGAATTCGAGATGTCCATGATGGGTGAACTCAACTTCTTCCTTGGACTGCAAATCAGACAGCTTGATGATGGCATCTTTCTCAGTCAATCCAAGTATCTGAAGGAGCTGCTAAAGAAGTTTGGGATGGAGAATGCCAAGCCAATGGGAACACCTATGGCTACTGCAACCAAACTAGACATGGATGAGAATGGAAAGATGTTTGACATTACTCAGTACAGGAGAATGATTGGATCTCTGCTGTACCTAACTGCCAGCAGACCTGACATTATGTTCAGTGTCTGCATGTGTGCAAGGTTCCAATCATGCCCCAAAGAATCCCATGCAACAGCTGTGAAAAGAATTTTTAGATATCTTATTGGAACATCACAAATGGGTCTTTGGTATCCAAAAGGCAATGGAGAAGACCTCAAAGGATACACTGATGCTGATTTTGCAGGATCTAAAACTGACAGAAAAAGTACAAGTGGAACCTGTCAGTTCCTTGGAGGATCCCTAGTTTCATGGTTCAGCAAAAAGCAAAACAGTGTAGCCTTATCTACTGCAGAAGCTGAGTATGTTGCAGCTGGAAGCTGTTGTGCCCAAGTCATCTGGATGAAACAGCAGCTTGAAGATCTTGAGATCAAAATAAAAGAGATACCAATCATGTGTGACAACCAGAGTGCCATAAATATCACCAAGAATCCTGTCATGCACCCAAGAACTAAGCATATTGAAGTCAGGCATCACTTCATAAGAGATCATGTTCTGAAAGGAGAAGTCAGATTGGAGTACATCCCAACAGAGGATCAATTTGCTGATATACTTACAAAACCTCTGCCAGAAGACAGACTTTGTAAAATAAGGAGAGAATTGGGGATGGTAAACCCCAATGAACTATAAGATGTTTTCATGCAATTCTGTCATTAAAATTTTCAATATCAGAATTAATTCTAACTTGAGCTTCGGAGTATGTTTAATCTAAGCTGCAGGTGCTCCCTGTGAAAATCAATGGCAATAAACTTGAAGAGTGGAGCACGTCAGAATGGAACAACCAAAAAGTGGAATGAATGATGTAAATCCTAAAGTTTTGGATCCATTCTGTAAGTTTTTAAAGATGAAATTCGCATTTTAAATGTATGTTAAACGGATTTTGCTTAATAAAATGTGCTTCTGACATGGTCAATATGGTCAACATTCAAATTTCAGTTCACTAACAGACGAACTTCGGCATGTTATGCCCTGGAACAGTTCTCTGTAATGCCTCGAAATTCGTCTGTTGACACTTGAAAGTTCGAATTTTCAAAATCAGAAATTTCAATATTATGGTTGTCCATCATTGCTGCACAATATTTTATCTCCTAACATGCGAATGTTGGACAATCTTTACATAGTTAGAAAATTCGAATTTTCAGTTCAATATTCGTCTGTTGAAACATGTCCTACATGCTGAATTGTTAAAAGATGCAACTCTGCCTGTTTAATTCGTCTAATTGATTGATTGTTTGATTGTTAACTGCCTTTCTCTATTCAACATTCGAACTTTGTTGGAACAAAATTCGTCTGTTGTCCTTGTATTGCTTGTTTCAATCCACTGTCAGACGAACTTTCAAGATGAAAATTCGTCTGTCAGTAAGCTATGCTGAACGGTTTAACTTGTAACTGCCCGAAGTTCAAATTTTGACCCCTCAAAATTCGTCTGTCAGACGGTTACACACGTTAAATGCTATGGTTTTCCTCAGAACAGACGCAGCCCTATCTGTAACCTCTCTGAATCCGTTCTGATTCTTTCTTAAATTCTCTTAACTCCTGTCCAAAAACCGTCATTCTTCACCAATTAATCCTCCATTCGAATCCTATAAACTCTTCCTTGACAACATTTTGCTTCATTCCACTGAAAAATGGCGAGAGTAAAGATCCCTGGAGCAGGACAAGCTGGAACTCGGCCAAAAAGAACTGCTAAATCCCAATATGCTACAAAAGAAGGAGAAAAATCCAAGAGAAAGGCCGAACCCAGTAAAGCTACCCCTTCTAGACGCCAGAAATCTTCTTCCAAGGCAGATTCTCAGAAAACTGGGCCTTCCTTTTCAAAATCTGCAGTCCCTTCGGGTGAAACTGCTGCTGTGGCTTCCTCCTCTTCTACACAATCTGGAGAATTTGAACTTACCACATTACCACTTTGGAGCACTCCTGAGATTCAAGAAGAGTTTTCTGCCAAGTTTTCAAGCAAAAAGGTAATCAAGCCTCACTGTGTAAATTTGGAGCAATTTTTGATATCCAACAACTTTGATGCTGCATTATGGTTGATAAGATACAAAAACCTGTTGGAAATTGCTGAAAAATATGATGATGAAGTAGTGAAGACTTGGTATGCCTCTCTTCAATATAACAGCAAGAAAAGGAAATGGGAGGTCACTTTAAGATCTAGGACCATCTGGCTTGCTGATGAGACAATCAATGAAGTTCTGGAAATCCCAGGACAAGATGGGCTGAAAATTGACATTACAGCCTCTGGATACATGGATGAGGCAAGCACAGAGGATGAAGAAGGAGGATCCTTCCTGAACTACAAAGAGAGCACTATCTTGGACACCTTGTTCAGGAGAAGGGAAAACAGGCCAACTATAAATCTATTGAAGCCCACAGACCTAAGTGTACAAGTCAGAATCCTGCACTATATAGTGTCCAGGATCATATTCAACAAGGGTGGCAGCTTCAACTTGATAACAAGGGCAGAGGCTCATATGATGACTGCTATCATTCGTGGGAAGCTGATTAACATGGGTCATATCATCCTCCAGAGAATGATAAAAGCAAGGGATCAGAGGAAGGATTCCACACTCCCCTATGCTGCAATTATTTCAAGAATCCTGCAGCATGCTAGAATTCAACACATTAAAAAGGGGAAAGGGAAACTCACTGAGGCATTCAAAGAAGAGGAACTGCAAAGGATGGGTATTGAACGAGATGAAGGCAGATGGGTTGGAAAGGGAGCAGGGAAATCTGAAGATCTGTTCTTTGCTGCTGATGACTCCCTCCAACAAGAAGGCACCTCTGAGGCCCCTAGCAAATCTGTACCTCAGCCTTCTCAGCCAATCCCATCTCCCTCCAGGCCTACTCACCCTCCTGCCACTCCCTCCTCACGGGCTAAGCCAACAAAGGTCACTGAGTTGTTTGACAGTCTGTCAACACTCATTCTCAGCATAAGAGATGAGCAAAATGCCAAATTTGCTCATCTACAAGATCAGATCCATCAGTTGGCTGTGAACATGAAGGTGGTGGCTGATGCTTATGAAGATATAAGGAATGCTATTCCTACCACTTCAGCTCCACCTCAGCCTGGTGTCCCTGAGCCTACTCTATCTCCAACTCCTGAGCCTCCAAGCCCCTTCGAGTTTGCCTCCTCTGACCATGATGGTGCTGGTGCAATGAGAACACCAAGTCCTGGTCCACCCTTGGACTATGGATTGGAAGAAGAAGAAGGACTTCAGCAGACAAGTCCTCATGAGCCTATGCAAGAAGTTGCTCAGGAATCAATTCTGTCCACTCAAGAATCTGAGCAAGTTGAAAAACTGGTGGCAGCCATTTCAAGCTCCTCCATGCAAGAAGATGTGAGCACTGAAGAAAGAAGCATTGTACCTGTTGATGACTATGTTGCCATTGCTCACAATGCTTTACTGGAAGCTCAGAGGAAAAGGCTGGAAGAAATGTTTCCTCCTGCTAAACCAGCCTCCTCTTCTCTTGCTGCTTATGGCCTATCAGAAGAACAAAGGGCTCAACTAGCTCTTTCCAAACAGGCAATGCAGGAGCTGCTGGAAGTCTCTGACGAGGAACCAAGCACTGATCCCCCAGCTAAAATTCCTTTTGCTCCTGTGCCCCTTCGTGCTATTCCTGTCTCTCAGATCCCTCCTCCGGCTGACTTTGTTGGCCTTCCTGATGATGCCAAAAAGGGGGAGAAGTCTGGGCAAACTGGAAAGACTGGGCAAACTGGAAAGACTGTTGCTGAGCAATCTGGAAAAGGAAAAAGGAAATCCTACAGCAAGAAGATCAAGACAAAGAAGAATTGATTGAAATTTCTTGTTGTACTTTGTATTAGTTTTGTTGTTTGGAATTTGTTGATTGGACTGTCTCTGTTGTTTGAACTTTGCCTTATTTAGCTCTGTATAAGTAACTTTTGTTTAAATGGATGAATTCCTTGTTGCAAAGTTTTGTGTCTTAATTCTGTTAATATCTTATGCATATGTTGAGGGGGAGCTTGTAAAAGCAAACCCAAGTACTAATCCAGTTTGTAAGTTGTTTTGTCATCATCAAAAAGGGGGAGAATGTTGAATCAAGAGTTTTGATGATGTTAAAACCAACACCCAAGAGCTTGGATTGAAGATATCAAAGAAGAACAAAGCTGGTTCAAGTGAAGATTATCTGAGTATATGTTGTTAGATCTTTTGTAGGATCTTTAGTTTTTGATATAATTGGGTAAAAGATTTTGATTTGAAGAAAAGATGTTTTCAAACTTTGATTTTATGTTAAATCTTTGAACATTTGAAAAATACCTTCAAACAGACGAAGGTTGAAAGTTTACACTGAACTGTCAAGTTAGAAATTCGAACTTTGCCTTTGGAAATTCGAATTTCAAGCTAAAACTGAATAAGTCTGAAGAGACTGCTCTCTGTCAGACGAATTTTGGTGGTTCAAAATTCGAATTTTCATCTAGTCTGAAAAGAGGCCTTTTGTAACAGACGAACTTCACACTTTCAATATTCGAATTTCAAGTAAAATGAAGTTTGTAAAAATCAAAGAAATTCGTCTGAAACTATGATAAAGTGCATCTGAAATCAAAACGAAATTCAGTTTGAAAAATGCTCTCTGACAGACGAATTTTGAAGTTGCAACATTCGAATTTTCATATAAGTCTGAAAGATGCTTCTTTACAACAGACGAACTTTGGGTTCTCAAAATTCGAATTTCAAGCAAAACAAAATTTGAGAAAACTGAAGAAATTCGTCTGTAACTATGTTAAAGTTCATCTGAGATCAAAAGTGATTTAAGTTTCAAAACTGCTCTCTGACAGACGAACTTTGAACATTGAAATTCGAATTTCAGAAGCTAAGTTCTTAAGTCTATTGAAATGAAACATTGACATACGAATGATAAGAACTTGCAACATTCGAATGACAAGATGAGTCTGAAAAGAGTTTCTCTGACAGATGAATTTTGCCTTTCCAAAATTCGAATTTCAAAGAAAGTTATCTACTGTGTCCCTTTTTAGTTCAATGAACAGACGAATTTTGGGGATCCAAAATTCGAATTTCGAAGGCACTGTAGAAAATTGAAAACACTGTTCATACTTAACCGAAAAACTTTCTTCTTGAAAATTCGTATGTCACATTGTGAAAATGTTTTGTAAGTTTCAAAATTCGAATTTCACTTTATGAACAGACGAACTTCATGCTGTAACGTTGGAAGCTTTAATCTACGATTCCTTCAAAATTCGTCTGTTGGCCAACCGAAATTCGAATTTCAGTATGTCAGAAACATTAAATGCGGTTGGTAAACGGATAGTTTTTTTAGAGTAACCGTTGAATAACTTCTCCAACGGATAGATTTAGTCTCTAACGGATATTTGAGACCTAAATCTATAAATACAACATCATTTGAAGTTATGGGTAACGAATCAAACTTGTATATACTGAATCTCTGCTGAATTTTCTTCTCAAAAGCTTTTACCCTCTTAACTTCCAGACTTGCACCTAAACTTTCATATCTACTCCTTTCAAGAGAGTTATTTCATTGTAATCAATCTACTCTTCATCTGGAAGATAGATTTACTTGTGAGGGATATTCACAAGGGGATTGGGAAGCACACAGTGTAAGTGCTTGGAGAGTTTGAGAGAGCTCAGAAACAGAGCAAACTCGTGTACTGTGGCCTTTGCAAGAAGCCCATTGAAATTCTTGCTGTATAGTGGATAAATCCCAAGAGGTGTCTTGGGGACTGGATGTAGGTCAAGTGGAAGGACCGAACCAGGATAAATTACTGAGTCTTCTTCTCCCTATCTTTACTTTTCAGCTTGCTCTATTTTACGCATTGTTTTCATTATATTGTGATATCTTCACTTACTTCACTTTGTGAAGAAAAATTTCAATCTTCCCAATTCACCCCCCCTCTTGGGAAGTCAGCCTTGCTAACATGTTACACATTGACCTTGGCTGTAAAGCTAAAAAAAGTTATGTATTAGAACAGGCAAAGCAGGAATATTGAAGAGCAAAGAGATAGTAACCATTGCCTTAATATTATTTAGACCCCAGCTCACAAAGAACCAAATAATCTTAAAGACTATGATAAGATTAGTAGAGTACAAGGTCCAGGGATATGTTTATACATAAAGGTATAGTGGTAAGGTGAATCTCGAAGCTAGTAAAGGCTAGAGTAAAAAAGAAGCAGTATAAGTTAGGGATCGAATGCCCTAGAGTTAAAAACAGTAAGTTATCCAGAGATCACACAAATGAGTTATAGCTTAAAAGGAAGCCCAATACCTCATTCTCTAAGTCCAAGAATGGTAAGAGTATAGCAGAACTCCTCAGCACTTTATAGTTAAGCATGAAAATGTGAGGGAAATTTTTTGATGAGTGACCTACTAGAAAGTATGTGAAAGATGTGTCAATAGTTAAACATAAGCACTAAGAATTTATGATAGTCTGACTAAAAGCACCTGTTAGGTTACATGAATAAAAGTACAAGCAGTTTATTGTGATTCTTGGGGATGATATGTTAAAAGTACTCAGAATCTTTAGAGGAGCATAAGAGAAGACTGAGAATTTTTACGAGTAAAAGCTAAAACTTGCTGAACTTAGTACATAGAAGCTGGGCTCCAGAAAAGTATGGTTAGTAGGTTACAGAATCTCCCATATGGATCATAGTAGATCCTAGTAAAGCAAGTAAAGTTATAAAGTGGGAGAGACTAAACGTTGTAATAGAGATGAGAGGTCTCCAAGTTTAGGAAAATGTTATAAAAGTTTTTCCTAGTTTGTCATACCACTTAGCTAGAAAAGAAGGCTTTTGTGGGAAAAGAGATTATGAAAAGAGTTTTTACAAGCTAAAAAGGCAAAATCTCCTCTCCTGAGATGATTAATCTAGATCCAATAATGACCCTGAGGATCTATAATAATTAAAGTAAGCATGGATAGGGGTATGGGTAATGTAACAGGGTTGAGTGGTAGGTAGTAGCCAAAGTTTTAAATGATAATTCTTACAAAAAGCCTTTTTCTACTTATAGCAGTGATAAGTAATGCTCTCAAGAAATAAAGTTGCTAAGAATTGTTATAGCAAATATGAGTTGTTATATCTATGGTGTTACCATAAAAGTGTTTGAGATCACAATAGCCTTAAGTAATTCTGAGATAAAAGAAAAGTTAGACTTGAAGCAAAGAAGTAAAGTGAAAAGCAAAGATGAGATAACTTGTAAGTGTCATCTAGGCAAAGCTAATGTGATAAGCTTGTGCCTAAGCAGAAAAATTATTCATGTAGATAGCCTAAAGTTATGAAGGAAGAAAAATGAATGATGTCTGGTGCCAATAAAGAGACTATAGTATGTACAAGATAAGAGAGAGTTATGGAAGGAAAAATGAGGATGTTAGGGATCAAAATTTTTGATACCCCTAAAGTAAAAAAGAGTTTATGATGTCCTCGTTGTTCCCAGTTTAAAAGTACAAGCCAAGCCTTTTTAAATGCTATAAATGAATAGATGATATTGGAGAGAACTATTGACTAGTAAGTCAAACAAGTAAGAGGTAAAAGTATTTCTCTGGTTAAAATGGTTTGACAAATTGAGAAATAAAGAGAAAGGAATTAAGAGGTTCCAATATGTATCTAAATTTTGAGAAATTAGGCAAGAAGGTTATTTTAAGGGGGAGGAATTGTGACATCCCTAAAAGTTAATCCTGTACTAATAAAGTAAATTTTTACTGCAAAAGATAATTTTACTGGTCTCAGTATAAAGTAACTAATACAGGGAATTACTGGACTGGGAAAAATATGCAGTATTTTGAAGATAATTCCCCACTAAAATGGTGCCAACTCATCAACCCATATGTCCAAATTGGAAGCCTTAATGGTTAAGAAAAAGGATTTTAAGCCAAGTTAAGGTAAGATCCAACCTATGATTTTCATTAAATCTAGCTTAGCTTTCAAGAAGTTTAGGATGGTTTATTTAAATTTTTCTCCTCTTCTCTTGATGATTGATTTTCGACCAAGTATGTAGAAAGAAAGGGAAAAAGTTTTCATACCATTAATTTAAGAGAAACCATGAGATTTTTCAAGAAAACCAAACTAGGTGTGTTTTAAAGCAAGTTTTTGTGAAAAACCAATTTCTTCCTCTTAAGAGCAGATTTCAGTCAGACGAATAAGGTGGAAGACTGGATTTACATCAATTTGATGGCAAAAATGAGTTCTCCATTATTAAAAACCTTAAAGACAAGCATTGGCTCAAAGATTAAGCATAAGATAAAGAATCGAGTCTTTAGGGTTTTAAATGAGACTTTAAGGTTTCAAAGATTAAGCTTTGATTTAAAGAGGAAAGCCAAGTACAAACACCAAAGGTAGCTAAGTTTACATATTCTTGTTTATGCTATTTCATTGCTTTGCTTTGATGCAAATTGGTTGCGATATTGTGAATTGTGTTTTCTTGACTAGTTTTGGCTGCAATATAAGGGGTTTTATTACTTGAGATATCCATTTTCTAAGTTGTTATGCTGCCAAAATTTTTATGACCTATATGGCAATTTGTTGATTTGTGTGATTTAATGTGTAAAATGTGATTTTTACGTGAAATGAATAACATGATGCATGGATTTATGTCTCAAGTTCAATATGCCACTGGTTTGAATATAATTGGAGCTATATAATAAGAGTTATGATTATTTTTCCAAAATTGTTCCAGTAAAAATTGTGTTCAGACACTTAATGATTTAAGATGATACTTTATGTCCTGTTCTAGTTAAATATATGAATAAGAAAAATATGGTTGTAAGCAGATGTTAGATTAGCTGGTCACCTAAGAGGGGAGGTAAATTGGGTGATGGAAGATTTTTGTCCCTTTTGGATCACAGACCAATTTAACAAGGATAAGTAGAGAGAGTTGAGTGCAACAATTGAATAGAGAAGATGAAGAACAATTTATACTGGTTCAGCCCAACCACTTGGCTTACGTCCAGTCCCCAAGTCACCACTTGAGATTTTCCACTATATCCCATAGGTTTGATCCGGACACTTGTGAAGTCTCAGTACATTCCTACAAGTTTCAGTAGGTACTTGTGATGCTACTCTCCTCATACCCTTACAAGATGTGTAAGTCCCGTAGTGTTTCCCCACACTAAGATTCTACCCAGAATATGTAGAAAGAAATGTTTACAGAATGAAAACTCTCTTGAAGAGTAGATAATACATTGAAAGCTCACTCTATTGAGGTGGGTTTTTCAGATAATGCTGAGAAAAAAAGATTTTACAAATTGTAGCAGCATTTTCGCATAAACTCTCTTAAGATTGTTACCCATAAGTTCAAATGATGTTCTATTTATAGATTTGTGGTGTAACTAGACATTAGACATAAGATCTAGTCGTTAGAGATGTTACCCAATAGTTACTCTGTAAAACTAGTTGTTTATCAACCACATTTAATGCTTTTGGCCTGAAATTCGAATTTTGGGTGTCAACAGACGAGTTTCACAGAGACCGTAAGTTAAAGACTTTCACGTTCAACTTTGAAGTTCATCTGTTCTAAAGCAAAATACAAATTTTCGTCTTTGACAACTGTTTCTATATTGGAACATACGAATTTTTAAGTTTAAAGTTCTTTTGGTAAGTGTGAACAGTTATTCCATATTGCTACAGTGCCTTCAAAGTTTGAATTTTGGTGCCCAAAATTTGTCTATCAAAGCTCAGCTCAATGGAGCACAAGTTCTTTCTTTCAAAATTCAAATTTTTTTAAGTGGAAATTCATTTGTTAGCTGTTCCAAAAGTATTTTCACATTTTGGAGATTTGAAATTGGAATTTTCAAAGCCAAAATTCGTCAGTTAGACTTGAAGTTCAAATTTTAGATGCAGAAATATGTTTATTGGCTATTCCAGAAGCATTTTCACATTCTCGAGTTTAGAAATTCAAATTTTGAAAGCTAAAATTCATCTGTTAGACTTAAAGTTCAAATTTTAGAATTCAAAATTCGTCTATCAGTGGCAAGCTTAACATGGCACAACGGTTTTCTTTGAAATTCAAATTTTAGAGGTCCGAAATTGGTCTATCAGTGGCAGAACATCCGTAACTTTGAACTTTGCATTGTAGACAATTTTGTAGAAGCTATAACTCTCTCACTTTAACTCCAAATTAAGCAAATGACCTATGGTTGGAAAGCTCTCAATGTCTACTTTCAAATTCAACAAATTTTACTTCAAAAACAAATGTATTCTGTGAGATATGATCAAAATAATAATAAAAGGTCAAAACTAAAAATCCATATCTCACTACTCAAATTTAAATGACCATAGCTTTTTCATATGACCTTTATTTTGAGTGAAATAACCTTCTTTGAAAATATTATTAAGTCAAATTTCATATGAAACAAGTTTTATATCAAAGCCATATGTATTTTGAAAGATGTCTTAAAAACACTAATCAGAGGTCAAACTCTAGATTCTTGAAAACCAGATTTCACTATATTTAAAAGTAAAGACATATTACTTTGAAACTCAAAACTTCTTGAGCTAATCAAATACAATTGTAAATCATTGAGTTTCATTGTAAAGTTTGAATTTTGAAATCCAAAATTTGTCTATTAGAGGGACTGACTTTGAACTCTTTTTATACTTTAATTTCAGACGAACTTTGACATGACTTCAGACGAATTTTACACTTTTCAGTAACTATGCTTGACTTGAAATTCAAAATTCAACACTTGAAATTTGAATTTCAACAACACTTGAAATTCTTCTGTTAGAGGTGATATCTCTGGAACTTCGAATTTCAGTTAGTAAAGTTCAAATTTTCAACAAAATATATAAGCATTAACTTCAAAATTCGTCAGTCAGTTAGTGTTCAACTTTAACGTATACTAACATCAGATTTACTTGATCTAACTCATTTAAAACATATGGTAACAATATTAAGAAATTTTCAAAGATTAATCCCACCTCAAGACCTAAGTGGAAACAAAATATACCTAGTGACTAGGTCTTCAAATGTTGAGTTCTACTTCCACTTGGTCATTTCCTTCCTGGCACGCTCCCTTTTGATCTTCCATTTTTGGAGCATCATTTCTCTTTTTCTTCCTTCAGTGAGACATGATATTGATTTCCATTTCTGTATTCCAATGCTCACCCTTCTTACTTGGACTAACCTACATTTAATATATTACACTTACAAACTAAGTAGTTAGTCCAGTTTATATATTCAACTTATATTATTCATTGTAAAAGTACAGTGGATATATTTGAACATAGCATGATATATACATTATGACCATAATTAAATACACGCTAATGCACATTTTACTTCTTTTAGGAATATTATATATGTCAGATACATATGAGACATTTGTTCCTTATTACTCTATATTTGTCATCATCAAAACTTATATTATACTAAAGTTTACAATCTCTCCCTTTTTGATGATGAGAAATCACTAGTGAAAAAAATGTTTAATAAATGATTGACACATATAATGCAGTTTAATTCAGATAATTCTAGATTAAACATATGCATATTTTTCACACAACTTCTCCCCATATTTGACATCAACAAAAAGGTTTAAAAAGAAACAAGTATTTCTTATCCCCCAATTTTTAAGGTTATACTAGTAAGCATAGATGTCTGGGGTGTTTCAAGCACACATAAAAGCACAGGCTAAAATACAAATTATCATCAAAACTTATTATGCACTGCATGTTCAGATTATGTCAAATTTTACTGATATTAAAATTGATACCAATTGTTACCAATCATCTTCAAAATTGACACTAATTGTTGGAGATATTCAAAACTAATATCAGTTGCTGCTTGAAACTAGTATGATACTAAATGTTGTGATGCTTCTTGTTGAGATAATCATGATATGCACACATCACAAGAGGTATCTTAGAGTTAAAGAGTTGTTGCCTTCTTCCTTTGGCATCAAGGAGAGATGTTGAGACATTATTTGCACCTTTCAGCAAGATCAAGCAACAAAACTCTTCACAATAAAATGAGGTGAGCTAAAGCATAAACAACTTAATTTCATAAAATACTCCCCCTTAACCTATGCATTTCATAATGATAAAACCAAAAAAGTATAATACATCAAATGTGCATGTGATTGGGCATAGAGGAACTCATTGGAGAAAGATGAATGGTCAAGATGGAATTTGTCCCTCTAATTAATGGAGAGATATATCTGGGTCCCTTGATGATTGAGACTGAGAAAATGCATGGCCGTGCTCAAATAGAAGAGTTTCCATTTGTTCTATCAGTCTGCTCGGAGATCGAGAAACTGATTGTCGAGTAAAATGAGGATGACGTTTCTATGCCTCATACTTGACCCATATATCAGGAGACAAAAGGGATGTGATCGGGTTATATGATAGGTTACATCGGATCTCCGATCTCATATGATTTGGGTAGTCACAATGTCTTGCTAGAGGCCACTTGTAACTTGTGGGTCCAAAAGTGTTATTAGCCTATTGCCAATTTCATATAGGCCTACAGGATTGCCATAAGAACGAGTCAACTCCAGCTACAATGTATAGATTCATTGAATATAAAATGTGTCTAGATTCAATGATTGTTCAATTTAGGGTGATAAAATTTTATATATACATACTTGATGTATATATATATATTAAAATTTGAAATATATATATATGTTTGATATATTATATATTTGATATATATATTATTTCAAAATATATATTATTCAAATTAATTCAAATTAATTAGTTTTAAATTTAATTCTATATAATAGATTTAAATTTAAACTAATGTCACAATCTAAATTTGATTTAGATTGGATTCTAAATTTGAATTTAAACTAATAATCTAAATTTGATTTCTATGATAAATTAAATCTAGATTTGATTTTGAATATAGATTAGATAGTTAGTTTAAATTTAATCTATCAGATAAATTTAAATTCAAACTAAAATATTTCATTAATATTTGATTTAGTTTAAAGTATTGATTTAAATTAAATAAATATCAAATCATACCTATATATATTAATATAGATTAGGGTACAGAATCAATACCAATAGAATCACCCTACAGAGAGAGCGACTGTATACTCAAGGAGTGAGACTGTATCGATTAACGACGAACAATGTACAGATGTATAGATGAATGACGAACAACATACAGATGAACGATGAATAGCAGACTGTACGGACTAACAATAGGGCTGTACAGATAGACAGTAGGCTGTATGGGATGAATAGCGAGACTGTACAGACAGACAGGGGCTGTATGGATGAACAACAGGACTATATGGATAGACAGTGGGCTGTTTGGATGAACAGTAAGACTGTACGGACAGACATCAGGGCTGCAAGGACTAACAGTGGTGCTGTACAGACAGACAGTGGGACTATACAGACAGAGAGTGAAAACTGAACTAATGTACAGATCTTCACAAATAGAGGTGCTAGCACACTGTTCGAATTGGACTCACCATTCGTGTGGATACCGGTAGAGGGAGCTGATCAATCGCGTTAGTTCCTGGAGTCTGAGGAAACGAAAAGAATACCAAGGGACACACTGGAGGTAAATTCATTTCTACATCTTAATCTAAACAATGTTGACAGATCCATGGGAGGGAATTTCTTGATAGTTTTTCCATTGCGTGTATGCTAAAGTTCCCAACACATGTATTGTCATATAATCATCATCATCATCATCATGATCTCAATGTCATGCTATGCATCATGTCATATCACATCATAATCATCATCATATGTAATCATTATCTAGTTGTGTGCATACCGCGATATATAAAAAATAGTGCACACAAAAACATCTATATCGTAGTATGAAAGAAACATGCATATATGCATAAATATACATACTATCATATAATACAACGCAAACACCCGGTTACCTTAGTTGTTGTTATCACAGGCACATGAGTTCCACAAGCTTTCTTGAATGCCAATCCCATGACTAGCCTTCTTCAATTAGCTAACAACCTTAACAACACCATAATACTTCAATTAACACAAAGTGCCACTTAATCCACAAGCACAATTCAACTACTTTAGGCCTAACCCAAGGTTCTAACACTACTTTTATGCATCAATAAACTCCCAAGAACCATTCAAACGCCAATCAATCTCACACACTTCAGATTCCTAAGAGCCACTTCAACAAAATGAAATTTTCTCAAGGACAAAATCCCTGAGAAAAGGCAAAAAAATTTGTGAGAAAAGCCTTTCTCAAGGAATTTCTCAGGGAAAAACCACCAAGAGAATAACGCTCACGAGAAAACAAAATTTCTCATGGAAAGTGTTCTTGAGAAATGATTTCTCATGGAATATTCCGTAAGAAAATAATTCTTATGGAATAATTCCTGAGAAATTTTCTCATAGATTCTTCCCTAGGAAAAGTTTCTCAAGGATAAAGCCATGAGAAAAATTTCTTAGGGGTAAAGCCATGAGAAAATGTTCTCTTGGATTTGTCCACAAAAAAACTTTCTTTTAGATTCTTCCGTGAGAAAAATTGCATAAAACAGCCACAACATATGAATTTTCCAGTTTTCTTATGCCTACTTCCCTGAGAATTAGTAATTTCTCACCGAGGCATTCTGTGAGAAAGGTAGAATATTGCACTTTTCTCACTAATTCATTCATGAGAAAATTTTATTGTAGGCGAGAAAACTGAAAAATTCTATTCATTTTTCTCTGTTGTTTCATGAGGATTCCACAACACCAACAAACAGCTTCTTTTCATAACATTCTTATCAATACTAACAATTTAATTAACATCCAACATTCACAAAACATTACAAACTAACATTCAACATTTCAAATTCACATTATCTAATAATCCACTAGCATTATAAGGTAGTCATCATCTAATTATGCACTAATATTATAAGCTACTCATCATCTAATTATCCACTAACTTTATAATGTTCTACACCTCCTCCTCCTCCTCCTCCTCATCATCATCAGAATCATCATCATTGTCATACTAATTATTCACATCGTCCCCCTCCTCCTCACCATCACTATTAGCAACATCACCAAGGACTTGAGTCAAAGTGCTACCTTGAGCATTTTGAGAGTTTAGTTGAGCCAATATTTGTTTCATCATCTAGCTGTTCTCTACAAATTGTGCTTGAAGAAGTTTTTCCCAATCTTCAAACTTCTTCTCAACCTTAGCTAGTCTTTTCTCATAATATTGTTTTTGTTCATGCAAGCATAGTTTCAACTGTGATATCTCACCGTAATTAGTCACAAGTCCACAAGACTTTAAGAGACTGGCTTGTGAACCTACCTCATAAACTCAGCCCTTCTTATTCTTTCAACCTGCAGATTGTAACCATAATGTAGAGTCATCCAATTCTGTACCTGGCTCTTGGCTATGACGAAGCTCCTCATATTGCTTCTGCATTAACAAAAAGAAAGCAATATAATTGTTCTTAACAGTTTATATTTTCAAACAATATAGTTAAATACAAAATAGACCTTAAATAACATACATATTGATCTTTAGCTTCTTTTGCAATCTAGCCTCCTTTTTTCTCATTATGGTTGACTTTCTTGAACACCTCTAGAATGTGAACTGGCCGACCAGACTCTTTTTCCTATGAAGTTAGAAATTGATGAAAGCAATAAAGATAAACATAACCACACCATCTTAGATATCAACCATTTATCAAAAGATAGAAAAACTTCTAATTCTGAACCATAACATACAACATAAAATAATCTCAAACAAGACTTACCATTCTATCTTTATACTCAACAATCAAATGCTCCCACCCCTATGCTTGCATCTTTCAGGATTAACTGCTTGGTTGGACTTATTCCTATTTGATATTTTTTGAAACTCATCAGAACCCCAATGCTTCTGTAAATTATTAAAAGCTAGCACGGGCAACCATACTCCTTTTGTCTTTCCAATTCAAACATCTCTTAATCCTGAACCTATAAGTTTGCTACATTGCTTCTTCCATTTGTCATGAATGACTAGATCAAGATTGGCATCCCAAGAACATTGACACTTTATAAAAAACAACAAACATTAGTTAAACAATGATAAATATAGATAAATACAATTTGTCAATGGTTACTAGATAAACTCACCTTAAACTCTTCCCACCAAACTTTCCTGACATCCTTAGGCACACTAGTAAAATTTGGCCATCCACCCTCATACTTACTATGGATGATCCGAGTCAATTTACTATGGATGATCATCCTTAGGCACACTAGTAAATTATGCTCATCAATGTCTTATGGATCATACTTAATCAACCGTGGAGAATGATTTCCCTCATCTTGGAATGGCTCATCTTCCTTATCATAACCTGGGGTATCAATTCGATTTCTTGCTCTTGTCCTTATCACAACAAGCCAATCCTTTTTATTAGGGGTTGCTTTTGGAAATTTGTAAAATACACTTGCTCAGCTTGTTGGGAAAAGATAAAATTATCATTCCCCTTATATATTCTTTTTAAATGAACCTCCACAATTTTATGTTTCAGACAAAGTCGAGTCCCTCAATTTGTTGGATCATACCACTTACAATTGAAGACCACCAAGTGCTTATTTTGGTCACTGATAAAATCTAATTCTATGATCTCCTTTAACACACCATAATAAGCATATTTGACTCCACTATTGGCATTACATCTATATTATATGGATTTAACAACTGATGCCAATAGGGAAGATCCCAAAAAATACTACGTTTCGTCCAATTATGGCATTGCTTATACTGATGCCAATATGGATTTAACAACTGATGCCAATAGTTATATATATTTAATATTAACAAAGAAAACATAGGTTTGGTGTTTCGGTAATTTTAGGAAATCCCCTAATTTGATCATACACTTTCTCTCTTAGATACCTTAATGGTGATGAAGAATTTTCTACTCTATTCTTTCTAAAATTTTGTTTATTTCATCTGAAGGGATGATTCAAAGGTAAGAATTGACAATGACAATTAAAATAGCATATTTTTTTCCAATGCTTTAAGTATAATGTATTTATACGAGCCATGCAAATGGGACACCCATGCTTTCTTAATGTTTGCATACCACTCAACATGCCATACATTGGAAAATCATTTACAGTCCACAAAAGGGCTGTCGTTTAACAGAAATTTTGTTTTAACGATATGTCATAGGTTACGACACCCTTTTCCCAAAGCAACATTAATTCATCAATTAGAGGTTGTAAGAAAACATCAATCCTACTTTTTGGATTATTTAGGCTAGGAATAATGATTATCAAGAACATGTATTCCCGTTGCATACACATGCCGGGTGGAAGATTGACGGAGTGATCATCACAGGCCAACAAGAGTACGTCCTTGAACTTAGGCCAAATGGAGTAAACCCATTAGCACAAAGCCCCAACCTAACATTCCTAGGTTCTGATGTGAAATCAGGATGAGTTTGATCAAAATGCTTCCACGTAGCCCCATCTGATGGATGTGACAATACACCTTCATCTCGATGATTTTCATGGTGCCAACGCATATACTTGGCTGAGGCATTAGATACAAACAACCTTTGGAGTCTTGGAACAAGTGGTAAATACCATATTTGTTTTGTTAGGATCTCTTTAGACCTCCGTTTTCCAGCCCGCACCTCTTTGAATCTTGCCTCCCCACAAAATCTACATCCTTTATCATTGACTGTATTGCCATAATACAACATGCATCCTTTAGTATAACAATCAATCTTTTGATAACCACAGCCAAGTTACTAAACCAATTTTTTGATTTGATAAAAATTTGTCGGCATATGATGATTAGATATAAGATCTCTTTTATAAGCATAATAAGTTCATTCATACATGCACTAGGAATGTTATAATCAGACTTGATGCTCAACAACCTCTCAGTTATTGACAACACCGTGTGATACTCACACACATCCCATAATGGTGATTGTGAAGCACGAAGCATATCATAAAATTTTGCAAAATCTGGATTAGGATCTTCAAGAATGTCATATGGCTCAAAAGATAACCCGGCCGCATTCATAACCATTTGCTCATATGGATTAGAAGTCGTATGAATGTTAGTCTCAATTGAAGCCACTTGAGGGCATTCCTCTCCATGATTATGCCAATAGTAATAGTCAGGCATAAACCCTTTATAGTACAAATCCCTCCTAACATCATCTAGAGTGTTATGCTTCAAACACTGACATTTTAAGCACAGACACCTCAACTTCCCAGATTCCTTAAAATTGTCCAAATGACTTGGAAACTGAAGAAAGACTTCTACTCCTTCAATGAACTCAACACTAATAGTTTCACGCTCCTTATCAAATCTATTGTCCATCCAACGATAATGCTTAGGAGAAGCCATCTAATGCAACACACAACTTCAAAGGAATAGTCTATTTTAATTGAAAAATTAAATAATAAAGATACTTTATTATGTATGCTAATATGAATAGAAAGAACTACACAAAGTCATATCCATTTACATCCAATGCCAAAAAAAAATCAAATCATCAACAAAATTAATTTTAGTTTTTTCCTATTCAAATTTTAAAACAATGAATGCATAGCCCCTTCAGAAAAAATATGGCCAATTAAAGAGAGGAGTCATGTCTATATATCAGACACAACTTACAATAATCTAAATCAACATAAATACTATATACATATGTTATAATAATATGTTGCTGATGTGTGTGTGTGCGTCCTATGCTGGGAACAATGATATTGTTGCTTGATGATAATGAATATGTGTGTTTATAGCTACTAGCTAGGGTGAGAGAATGGAATTAATGTGTGTGTGTGTGTGTGTGTGTGTGGAGGTGCTTTTTTGGTACTAAAAATCACATAATGGGTCTACCTCATTATTATTTCAAGAGGAATAAACAAACAATAAACTCCATAGGATCTACTGTGGAATTGCAAGCTGCTGAGTGTAGTAACTTTAATGGACAAGGTGCGTGCTTGAATAGGAAATGTGGGGATGTTCTAGCAGGTATGTGATTTTGGATGTATATTCAAAGTCTTCGTGGAGACATGTGGGAAAAAAGCTAATTTTGCTTCCAATCCATTCCTAATTTTCAATTTAACTTAATTCTACTTAATGGCTTTATAAGATCAAACTATAAATATATATACTATATAAATAGACACGTCTGCAGATTTGTAGAAAATCTACTCCCTAGAAAAGCTAAACTAGAGTTTTGACAGTTTCGAAGGGTGTCTCCCACGATTGAAGGCAAGGAAATACTATGACATTATTAATACGTACAGACTACACTATATACAGTACGTATACTTCATGCTTATAGACGTATGTCTCACTCAAACTCTCCTCACAGAGTTCACAACACAGACACTATTTTAAAAAATTACTCCATATTCATTGTAAGATCCTTTAATACTGATATTAGCACAAACAAGTCCTTTAACATAATTTTCCATCACTAATAGCCAAGAAAAATTACTAATTTTAATTCCATGAAAAGAAAGAAAATGGAGGATCTTCGATATGGGAACATAACGGTGCTGAGAAGGAACAAATCACATCTACTTACATCAAGTTGAGTTTGAGAGAGATGAACCAAGTTTGAGGTAAACAACCGAACTTGTCTAGAACAAAGGAACAATGAAACAGGCAGGGGAGGTTGAAATAGGGGGAAGAGGGAGAAGATAAGGCTTTGTGCGGCAGCCAAAGAAGTGTTGCGAAGCAAGAGTAAAGGCAATAAAGCTGGAATGCTGAAAGAGAAGAACAAATGGAGGAAGAGGAAGCTGCCACGGAGAGTCAGCTACAGGACACGATAGGAAAGTTAAAAAAAATTGGGTGATTAAGGTTTCATTTGGTCGGAGGTAGGACGTGTGTTTTAACAAAAAAATTCAAATGAAAAAATTAATCCTAGATAGAAGTGAGTTCGATATGGCAATGTTGAGGATAAGTAGCAAGCTAACTTTAACCATTAAACTAATGTCACATGGTTAGCATTGGATGCAAATCAAATATAACTATAAACATAACAATTTTCTTTTTACTATATTAATAATATGCCTATTATATACACATTTAACTAAATATTTTTTTATATACAATATATTTTATAGCTATATTTATCTATATATAACTATTTTTAATATATTAATAGTATATGTTATGCTAAAAAAATACAGTAAAAAAAATTCTACAATATTTCATCTATTGATTTAACTACATCTAAATTACTTAATTATATTTAAGTGATAGAAGATTATCTATCAAGAAAATGATGAAGAATATGATTTGAAAATTTAAAATAGTATATATTTTTAAAACATAATATATCAAGTGGATTTGAAAATTTAGTTTCAATTTTTATATATGTGCAAAATTTCCCAGGGGCCAACCCATGAGAAATAATATTTATTCTCACAAACTTATCCCTCAAAAACTTTTATCATGGAAAAATCCTTGAGAAATTGGCTACCTTTCTCAAGGAAAAAATCCATGAGAAATGTGGTTTTCCATGTTTTCACAACACTTCTTTCAATAAGATACTATCGTCACGAATTTGTCCCTTAGAAATTTATATATGTGCAATATTTCTCAAGGCCAAATCCATGAGAAATAATATTTATTCTCATCGAATTATCCTTGAGAAACTTTTCTCATGGAAAAATACTTGAGAAATTGGACCTTTCTCATGGAAAACACCCGTGAGAAAGGTGCTTTTCCACATTTTCGCAATACTTCTCATGGAATTTTCCATAAGATGCTATTCTTACATATTTGTCCCTAAGAAATTGTAAAATTTTCTCACGGGACATGTCATGAGAAATGATAATATATTTTCTTATCCATTGATTATTATTTTTTATTGATCTCTCATGACAATTTCTGTGAGAAATGATAAGAGTTCTCACGAAACTATTCATGAGAAAGAATGACGCCAATTCAGTGCCAATAGCGCCAAAGGGTTACAATTTCTCATGGAAAGGCTGAAGAGAACTGGTAAAATTTCTCACGAAAATAGCAGTGAGAAATATTGGCGCCACTCTCCCGCCTCCCAACGGGAATTTTTTTCATGGATTTTCTCATGACTTTTGTCTTGATTCATATTTTCATGAGAAAAATCCCTGAGAAATTAGTTTTGTGGACAAATTTCCTAAGAGATTCCCTGAGAAATTATGGTCCCTGAGAAATTTCCCTGAGAAAAATACTATTTTGTTGTAGTGAGCCATAACAAAAAACAACCTAGGATTAAGCTCAAATCATACTTACACCCTTCAAAACTCACATCCAAGCAACAAGAACACCAAAACACACTCTATTAACCCCATTTCATCCATTTTAATCAGTGGATTTCTAACCAAACTGGAAATCCCAACATATAACCAAAAAATCCGAAGTTTAAACCAAAGAAAATGGAGAGGGAGGAGTAGGGATCACTTACTAATGTGAATCCAAGCTTCCAAGGTCTGAAAATCACTCCCAAATGCTAGAAATCTCTAACCTTAACAGAGCTCCCTCGGTTCTCCTCCATTTCTTTCTTTCTGATCGTCTAAAATGATATGGATTTAAGCAAAAATCCTGACTCTCATCGCGGCTCTAGGATAGCCTACCACGGTGCCACCACATTCAGCTGAAAAAGAAGCCACTGGAATTAGATATCGCCATGGTGGCCATCCTTCTAGCCATGGCTGGGGCCCAATTTTCCCCCACTTGAGCCTTCCTCCATCCCGTTGCCTTTGGTTCTGCACACCATGCCAAGAAAGATGTCATGAGGGTTGTTACACCAAACATCTCATATTTACCTTCCAAAATATCAGAGCAGCGGAAAACACCACAAAACACCTTGAGAAACACCAGAATAGCAGAAGCAGTGTGCAAGGCCGCAGTTGCTAAGTGCTCTCGGACTTACTGGCATTGCATCCTGGCTTTCTAGCATCGCGGCACTTGCTGATGCCATATTAGCAAAATTCAACTTTTGAGGTGAACTTCTGATGTCCATAACTTTATGCTTCGACTTCCGATTAGCTTAATTCCAACTCTTACAAGTCAGTCTTGTCCCAATATATCCGTGGACACCAATTTCACCTCAATCTATCTTCTTATGGAGATTTTGGATGCCTGAAACTATTTTGACCACTTTTTGACCAAAACTCACCACTTACAACTCCCATTTGCCACCAAAGGCAATCTGACCATTGAGACCATTCACACAAGTCCTAATCCACTTAAAAAACTTGTCTAAAGAGGTTTCACCTCAAAGAAACCAACAAGGCTAATTTGAACCCCTTGAACCCTAATTGACAAGGTGGGCTATAGGCCATAAAACACACCAACAAGGTTCAATTCCACCTTTGGGCTCCCATATACTACCGTATTGACTCCTCAACACTCCAAACCATGTATGCATCACAAAACACCATACTTAACACATTCAACACCATTCCACATTAATATCATTATAACAACATCAATACAACCACCCAGAATCTCTTGACAATTATAAACACTATCCTACTTAGCACAACATACATAGATACTTCACACATACACTACATAGACTTGGTATTCCCATGCCCGGTATGCTACTCCCTTGTCTTCTCCAGACTTATGGTAGAACCTTCACCTGAAATGTTAGTACATGGGAAAGGGGTGTGAGATAAAGTCTTAGTAACCAAGGATAACCACACACATAGATATACATAACTCATACAATCTCATGAATACAATATGAAGTAGAATACATGTCTCCCTCACATACAGTTAGAACTAAGAGTTATCATCATAACAGAACATTTCGTATAGGTGATTCCCTTCCAACAGTTGATAAAGATTGATTCCGAGATATTACTAAGCTCATTTTACACTAAAGCAACTAGGCCAAAGGTTACACTAGTGTAACACCCCTCATGTTATTTCTTCTTGGCATTGTGTTCAGGATCGGAGGAAGGCTCAAGTGAAGTCTGGAAAAGCTCCACGCCGTGGTGAGAGGCAGGGTCACCGCGGTGAGAGCCATTCCAGTGGTATTGCTCCGGATGAACTTGGTGGAGTCGCAGCAAGGTATGCTGAGCCCGCGGCGAGGATCGGGAAATTTTTTTAAATCCTGATCATTTAGGACGATCGGGAAAGAAAGAAACGGAGGAAACTGAGGGAGACCATGAGGAGCTGAGCTAGGGTTCACTATTTTCGGCTATTAGGAGTGATTTTTGGACCTCAAGAGCTTGGATTCAAGTTGGTAAGAGTTCTATACTCCTCCCTCTCCATTTTCTTCAGTTAGAGTTTGGGATTTTCGGTATTGAGGTTGGATTTCCGGTTAGGGATGAAATCCACCGATTAAAATGGATGAAATGGGGTTAAGGAAGTGTGTTTTGGTATCATTGTTGTTTGGATGTGAGTTTTGAAGGGATTATATGTGTTTAAAGCTTAACCCTAGGTTGTTCTTGGTTAGGGCTCTTGGGAATCCAAAGTATAGGAGGTTGTGCAGTGTTTGAGTGATCCCTAAGAGCTTACTAATGCATGAAAAGGGTGTTAGAACCTTGGGTTAGGTTAATGTGGTTGAATTGTGATGTTTAGTTTATTGGTACATTGTGTTAATGGAAGAATTATGGTGTTATGAAGGTTGTTGGCTATCGAGAGGTGTTCACGTGTATTTAACAGTTCAAGGAAGCTTGTGGAACTCGTGTGCGTGTAGTAACGACAGTTGAGGTAACCGGGTGTTTGTTTATTTGTATTGTATTGTATATTGGTATGTATATTTATGTATATATATTCATGTTTCTTTTATACCATGATATTGGTGTTGTGTGTACGGTTTTCTATATATATATCGTGGTATGCACACAGCTAGTTGATAGTTGTGATGACTATGATGATAATGATGACTATGATGATTATGATGATGATACTGACATGACATGACACGATGCATACATGACATTGTGATATGATGATGACGATGAGTATATGATGATACATGAGCATCACCACATGACGTTGTGAGATTGTGATATATGGTGGTTTGGGTGGTGATGATAATATGATATGATATGATATATCATTAGGGAGGATAAGGTTAGGATCCCTGTCACTAAATCCTCCCCTATAGCCAGGGGAGCCAGGCGGCAGAGGATTGCACCTTCCCTAAATCACCACCAATTCGCAGTGGTCCAGGGGAAGGAGAGCCATGGTCTGAATGTTAGTGTTACCTTTGGTCGGGTGCACTAATGGGAGGTGAACTTGGTGATATCCACCGATTGTTGGAAAGGGGTTACCTATACGAAATGTCTTGTCATGACGACAGCCCATGGTTCTAGCTGTATGCGAGGGAGACATGCATACCATTCATTGCACATTGCATTCATGAGTTGTATGGAATATATATATATTTGTATGTGTTTGTCCCCAGTTACTGAGACATTGTCTCAAACCCCTCTCCTATGACTAACCTTTTAGGTGACGGTTCTGGCACTAGTCCAGAGAAGACGCAGGAGTAGCTACGTACGTGGGAATAGTCTATGTAGTGGTTGTAATGTTGGATATTGTATCTTGTGCCAAGTAGGATAGAATGGTTTGTAATGAATATTTGGATAAGGTATGAATTGTATGGATTATGTATGTTGTATGCATGGTTGTATGGTTTTGGATGTTCAGAAGTATGTATGTTGGTGTTTGTCAGCCCAGAGTGGTTGTGGGCCTTGTTGCTATGGTTTAGGGCTTGTAGCCCTCTTTGTCAAGTTGGGTTCCGAGGGGTCAAATCTCAGAGGAGTGGTTTCTTTGAGGTGAAACCTCTTTGGACAAGTTGGTTTGGGGGATTTGGACCTGTATGAATGGTCTTTGAGTGTCCATTTGCCTTTGGTGGCAATTGAATGTGATTAGTGGTGAGTTTTAGTCAATAAGTGGTCAAAACGGTGTCAAGGGTCCAGAATCTCCATACGGAGTTGGATTGAGGTGTAAGTGGTGTCTCTGGCTAGATTGGGACTAGATTGACTTGTAGGAGTTGGAATCAAGTCAATCAGAGGTCAGAGCATAAAGTTATGCGCGTCAGAAGTTCACCACGGAGTATGGAAGTTGCTAATATGGCATATCAGCATGGGGTGCCACGGCGCCAGTGAATCCAGAAGCGATGGAGAAATAGGAGAAGCCAGAGCCACAGCTGTACTGTAGTGGCCGTGGCCCCCAGCCCTATTTTTAGTGTTGTGGGAGTCGTTTCCGCTATTTTGAAGTTTTGGAGTGTTGCTTTAAGGTATTGGGGCTGTGTTTGGTTAAGTTTTGAAGTTTTTGGTTAATTTAGGAGGTGTCAGAAGGTAGGGTGTTACAACTAGTGCTCAAACTGTGGCTCTCCTTCCCCTAGACCACCTCAAATTGGTAGTGATTTAGGAAAGATGCAGTCCACTGCCGCCTAGCTCCCCTGGCCATAGGGAAGGATTTAGCGACAAGGATCCCATCCTTATCCATCCTTATCATATATCATATCATCATCACCACCCAATCCATCATATATCTCATAATTTCATATGGTGATGCTCATGTCATATCATTGTATAATTATCATCATGTTTTTGCTATGCATCATGTAGTGTCACATCATCATCATCATCATAATCATTAGCTCTAATCATCATCATCTATATGTCTAGCCGTGTGCATACCATGATATATAGACAAACCATACACACACATATCAATATTGTGGTATGATCGGAAACATGCACACACACACACACACACACACACACACACACACACACATATCATAACATACAATACAACTAATACAAACAATACAAATACCCGTTTACTTCAGTTTGTCAATTCCATACACACATGATTCCACAGGCTCCTTGGGTTGCCCAACACGACTCGTATCCCTTTCGGTCAACCAAACAACCTTTGTATTACCATAATACCTTAATTAACACAATATATCACTTATCAAAAAACCACAATTCAACCATATAGGCCTAACCCAAGGTTTCAACACCACTGTCATGCATCATTTAGCTCCTAGAGACAATTCAAAGTCTAATCAACCACATATACCTCAGATTCCATACTTCCTCTAACAATTCCAACCTAGGGTTAAGCTTAAATCATGCATATTCCTTCCAAAACTCACACCCAAGCTTCACAAACACTAAATCATACCTCTTTCATCCCATTCCATCCATTTTAATCGGTGGATTTCAGCCTAACATCGAAAACCCAACATATCACCTAAAAACCTAACTCAAAATCGAGGAAAAATGGAGAGGGAGGAGTAGATATCACTTACCAACATGAATCCAAGCACCTAAGGTCCGAAAATCGCTTCCAATGGCCAGAAACTTTGAACCCTAGCACTGCTTCTCCTGTTTTCCCTCTGTTTCTTTCCCACCTATTCTTCCAAAATGATTCTAATTTAAACTGATTTCTCGACTCTCGCCACAGTGCCATTGTTGTCAGCCAAAAAATATCTTAGAATCTATAGCTCACTCACCATGGCAGGCCAGCATTGCGCCACGATGTGGAGCTCTTTTTCTTTCACTTGATTCTTTCTTTTGTCCTGTTTCCTCCAGTTTTGCACACAACGCCAATTACACTCAATTAGTTAGGGACTAAGTTAGGGATAATGTAATGAGAGTTATTACAAAAAGGATTAGCACTTTAGAAGTTCAATGAAATAATGGAAATAATTATTTTTGCATTATTTTGACATTTCAATAATAAGGATATTTTAGTCAAGTACAATTAAAATATGTGTGCATAACTTTGAACAATATATATATTGAAATAAAAGGAGGATAATTATTAATTGTAGAAGTTATGGAAACCACATTTACTATATTTGCAATAACCTACTTTCAGACACCTCCAATCTTGCCCGATTACTTCAAAAATTGACCAAACCAAACCAAAGCACCCCAACTTTTGTAACAACCCTCATTACACTGTCCCTAACTTGGTCCCTAGTAAACAAAGTGTAATTGGTGTTGTATGCAGAACTAGAGAACCAGGATGGAGAAAAGAATCAAAGTGGAGAAAATGAGCTCCACGCCGAAACAAGAAACAGGGTCGCCGCAATGAGAGAACTATAATTTGGCTTAATTTTTCCAAGCTAAGAAGCTCCACGCCATAGCAAGCGTCGGCATTTCTATTTAAATCAGAATCATTTTGGATGAATAGATGAAAGGAAAATGGAGGGAGAAAGGAGAAGCGGTGCTAGGGTTCGAAGAATCCAACCTTTGGAAGTGTTTTTCGGCCATTGGAAGTTTGCTAAATCATTGGTAAGTGGTTTCTAATCCTCCCTCTCCATTTTCTTCAATTTTGAGTTGAGATTTCTCAGGTATATATTGGGATTTTCAGTTTTGGCTAAAATCCACAGATTAAAATGGATGAAATGGGATCAATAAGGTGTGATTTAGTGTTTATGAAGCCTAAGCATCAATTTTGGTTGGAGTATGTTGGTTTCTGTGAAACCATAGGCAAAAATCGCTTGAGGGAGTAGGAATTTGAATTATATGTGATAGGATAAGGTTTGGATGGTTGTTTGGGGTTATTTGAAACATGATTATGCTAATGGAATGATGAGTTGAGTATAGTTGGTTGAGTTATGAATTTTGGATAATTGTTCAATATGTTGATTGAGGATTTTATGGTATTGTAGAGGTCATTTGGTTGACCAAAAAGAGTGCGAGTGTGTTGGACATCCCAAGAAGCTCATGGAATCACGTGTATGTGTAATTGACAACTATAGGTAACTAGGTGTTTGTATTGTTTATATTTTATGTTATACATATGTGTATATATGAATGTTTCCGTTCATGCCACAATATTGATATGTGTGTGTATGGTTTTTCTATATATCGTGGTATATACACGACTAGACATATAGAGGATGATGATTATGATGATGATTAGAGATGATGATGGTGATGTGACATTAGATGATGCATAGCATGACATGAGAATATGATGATATTGAATATACGATGATATGATATGAATATCACCACATGGCATTTTGAGACGTATGGTGATCGGGTGGTGATAACGATATGATATATAATGATATATGATTAGGGAGGATAAGGATAGAATATATATATATGTTTAGGAAAGATAAGGATAGGATCCCTACAGCTAATTCCTCTCCCATAGCCCGAAGAGCCAGGCGGCAGTAGGCTGCACCTTCCCTAAATTGCCACAAATTCATAGTGGGAAAGGGGAAGGAGGACCACGGTCCGAGCTCTAGTGTAACCTTTGACCGGGTTGCATTAGGGTAAGGTAAGCTTGGTGATGTCCTATAATTAGTGTTCATCGACAGTTGGAAGGGAATCACCTATACGAATTTTCCTATTATGACAATAGCTCATGGTTCTAGCTATGTGCGAGGGAGACAAGCATTCCATTTCATATTACATCCATGAGATTATATAAGATATATATATTTATTGATTGTGGTTGTTCCTGATTACCGAGACTTTATCTTACACCCCTCTTCCCATGAACTAACATTTCAGGTGAAGGTTTTGGCACTAGTTTAGAGAAGGCAAGGAAGTAATATATCGAACATGGGAATACTAAGTCTATGTAGTGTAGTATGTATGTCTATGTATGTTGTGCTAAGTAAGATAACATGGTTGTAATAGATTTGAGGATCCTGATGTTTGTAATGATGATGTTGGTATAATATGGATGTGGATTGCATTATTTGTGATGTGTATGATGTATTGTGATGCTTGTACGGTTTGGGAAGTTATGGAGTCAGTATGGTAATATGTGTAAGCCCAAAATAGATTTGGGCATTGTCAGTGTGTTTTAGGGTCCATAGCCTATTATGTTAATTTGGGGTGCAAGTGATCGAATCTCAAGGGAGTAGTTCTTTTGAGATGAAACCTATTTGGATGAGTTAGTTTAGTTAAATGAGACTTGTGTGAATGGTCAGATTGCCTTTAGTGGTAAATGAGAGTTGTAAATGGTGAGTTTTGGTTGAAAAGTGGCTAAAATGGTGTCAGGTTTCCAAAATCTCCATATGGAGAAGGAATCGAGTGAAGTTGGTGTCTATGGATAGATTGGGATAAGATTGACTTGTAAGAGTTGGAATCAGGTCAATCGAATGTCAGAGCATAAAGTTATGCACGTCAGAAGTTCACCTCAGGAGTTGAATTTTGTAGATATGGCATCAGCAAGGGGGTGTTGCGACGCCAAAAAACCAAGCCACAGTGCTAGTGAATCTGAGAGCACCAGAGCCGTGGCTGTATTGTAGCGGTCGTGGCTCTGCACACTATTCTGGTTGTTCTGGTGTTTCTTAAGGTGTTTTGTGGCATTTTCCACTACTCTGCTATTTTAGAAGGTAAATATGAGATGTTTGGGCTGTGTTTCGTTAGTTCTTGAAGTATTTGGTCAAGTATAGAGGTTGTATTTAGTAGGGTATTACAACTTTAATCCCCCAAAACTTCATACCTCGTAAAAGACACCAGAACAAGCTGGGGCCATGGCCAGCTACAGTGGAGCCGCAGCCTCAAAGAGGGAGTAACAAGTGGTGCCGTGGCCAAGCTTCTGGAGCTACGGTGCCCTATGCTAATGTCATATTAGCAAATTGCAAGTTTCTGGAACGAACTTTCAATGCGCATAACTTCGTGCTTCGATCTCCGATTGGCCTGATTCTAACTTCTATAGGTCACTCTCGTCCAAATCTAACCATTGACACCAATTTCACTCAAATCCAACTCTATATGGATATTTTGAACCTCTAACACCATTTTGATAACTTTTTTTGCCAAACCTCACAACCTACCACTTCCATTTGCCATCAAAGGCAATTTGGCCACTATGGACTATCCACACAAGTCCAATTTGGCTCAACCAACTTGTCCACGAAGGTTTTACCTCGAAGAAACTTCTTCTCTGAGAATTGATGTAATATCCTAAAATTTTACTGGATACTAAGTGATAAAAGAAGATATAATTGATAATAACATAAAATGTACAAGGAATTAATGAAAATGGACAGACACCATTTTGTGTGAAAAAGGACAAAGAGATCATTTTTCCCGGTTAGATGGAAAAATAAGAAAATTATATTTTTACCCATAAAAAAATATAAAAATCACATCCATGTCCCAAAAGTATTAAAATTTACGTGGTGAAGAAATAGAAAATCCTTGGGAAAAATTACACCTAATGACCCGAAAGTTTTAGAAATTATAATTAATCCTAGGTTAAGTGCAATTTTGTAAATATGTAAAATTACTATTAGAACGAAGCCCTTGACAAGAGAAGTCCAATGGTATATGGTACTGAGGGTTAATATTCAAGACTAAAGAAATAATCAGTGTTGAGTGTGCAAAAGTAATAATAAATCGATAAAATAAACTGTGGGTCCTATCGATAGTTAAAAAGAAACCAAGTCAGGATATGGGCCATACACAGATACCATTTGAGACAAAATAATTATGGAAATATAAAAATAAAATTAGAATAGTTTTATCGGTGCGGTTAAAAAGTAAACAGATTGAGATATATCTGGATCACGAAAATTGAGCAATTTTTGGATATTCTCCTCCCCCTCCCATGCGCGAGTGCTGCAGCCATGTGATACAAAATAATATTATATTATTTTGGAAAACTTCTCAAAGAAGTATGTAATAAAGTAATCAAGGATTAGCAAAAAGTAACCATGATTAGTTACTTACTTAAGCACATAATTAGCCACTTAAACCTTTATCTTTCCTTACCATTTCACTTGTGAACCAGCAGCCCAAAACAGAGGAAGAAAACACAAGAAAGGGGAGGAAGAAGGAAGAGAAATCAAAGGAAAATTGAAGCATAAATCGGTAAGCTTCTATGTTACCACCTTAAGCTTACTATCTATGGCTTTCAAAGCATGCTTTATAGTTTGATTTGCTTCCTTTCCATCTTATGGTTTCGGCCAAAATGTGATTTAGCAATAGAAATGAGTTTTGAACCCTTAAACTTAGGAAAAAGCATAGACTAGATACTAGAAGCATGAATCCATGGATAGTTTGAAGTGATTTGAAGGAAATCTTTTCCAATCACTTAGGTCATATTTTGGTCAGAACAGGGGGAGTATTTAGAGTTGGAATTTCATGATTTTGACCTCAAAAATAGATTCCCCATGGTCCAAAACCTTAAGAACAAGTGTGTTGTACAAAGAAAGATCAAAGAAAAGCTAAGTGAAAAATTTGAGTTTAAGTGAGTAATGTCTTCTGTATAATTCCAAAAAAAAACAATGGCTAAATTGGTTCAATAATGATGTGGATAGGTTTAAGAAGGTTTTGGAAAGCTTAAAAAGTGGTGGACCAAATTTGGAAAGCAAGAGAGCATCATAAGGTAGTTAATTTCCCATACTAGCAATATGTTATCATAGTTGTTTTCAATGTGCTTTATGCCTTGTCATATGATTGTAATGATATTTTGAGATGATTTATGTGTATTAGCTGAGTTGATTTAGGGGCATTGAGACCTTAGGATGTCCATTTTTCAAAATGAAACTCTGCCTAAAATTTTATGAATTCATCTGACGTAAATGTGTTAATGTATTCAAAATGTGTTATCTTAATGTTTCATGCTTAATGTGAAGATGTGATGGAATGTTGGGTGATAACTACTGAGATTCTTTGAATCCTACCCTCCCAAATATAACCCTGAATAGGTAGCAACAATGGCAAGACCACCAAGGAAGAGAAAGGAAAGGAGAAATAATTTGACCATTAACTTGATAATTCTAGCATTGGCCAAGAGCTTTGACCTTTTGTGTAAATTTGTAAATGTGATGTTAAGTATGTTTCTTCAAGTTTTTATGATGCCTTAGGTTTTAGCTAAAGTATGGTATAGTATGAAATGATGTACGGCCATGTAAATATTTTATGGTTTTTGTTTGGTAAAGTAGTAAGATATAAATAATCATCTTGACCTATGTAGAGTAAACATGTCACTGTTTGGATTTTTTGATGTATAAAGTATGAATGGTGTATATCGTTTAAAAGTAGATAAGAAGAGCTCTCCAATGGTCCAAAGAACACTCATACTAGATGTGTGTGCAATATTGGGCAGATTTTTATATTTAATCCTAATTAAAATGATTATTTTGTAGTTTTTGTATAAAATGTGAAAATTCAGAGTTTACTGTATAGATCAGTACTATCATTGCTTTGACTTATATTTTTCCCATGTAGACAAAGTTATAAGCTATACTTGGAGACTTGAATTACATGCATACGATTTCTATTGATTTAGTTATGATTTTCCAAAGTTTAATCGGAACAAATAAATTCGATTAAATGAATAGTGATTAAAGTTGAAAAAATTTATTATGGCATTTATTGTGATTCAAGATCCTACTATGATATAAATGGACTTTAGAATGATTAAATATGTAACACCTTACCTTTATCTATATTTTCCATATATCATAGTATGTACAATATCCAAATTGCCCATATTAAGAGTTTGAACCATTAGTAGAACCAAAATATTAAATAAAAAAAACGTGGTACTATTCATTTGGTTCTCAAGTTTTCTGGATGAAATTTGAAAAATCATAACTTAATCCAGAAAAATCGTATCAATGTGGTTCAAGTCTCTAAATGAAGCTAGAAATATGATATACAAGATACAAATATGAAAACTTTCTGTAACCTAACCAATTAGTACAGTTTATTACTCAAACTTACACTGTACAAATGGTCATTTCTCTCTTTTCCAGGATTTTCGCCATAACTTTAAAAATTCATATCTAACTCTATACTGAGCCAAATCATGTATTCTATATGCCATTGGAAAGATACATATGTATAATTACCTTCATATTTTTATTATACATTTATTTGGTCTATACAGGGCACAACATCAATTTGAATGACTAGGGATCAGAACATCACTTTTACTGGTATAGTCTTGGGAAAACTTGTATATCTCTCATTGTACAGCTCCAATTGAACTCAAACCAGTGGCATATTAACCTCAAAAGATAGATATTTTCATAAATGTAAGCCACTGAATTTTTGAAGCTCTGTACAATTTTATATCACTTTTCAAAGAGAAGTAATATATTCAGTAAGATTCGCAGCATTCACATCACTGTCCAGTTTTGATCCTGAAATTTAAAATTTCACTATAAATCGTGCATACATCCAAATTAAGTGTTCTTTAGCTCATTAAAACAACTTTTCTTTCCATTAATCATGCTTGGACAGATTAGAACAGTGGATGAAGTAGAGAAAATTTCAAGGGAACTAACTCATATAGCTTAGGAACTATGCTAGAACACTTAAAGATCACAAGAGGTTTGCTTACCAATTTTCCTTGTATTTCTTCCCTATTTTTTCTTCTCTTTTTCTTTCCTCCTACGTAGCTTCCTTTCTTCATCACTTTGCTGCAGCTTTTCCCCTTCTTTTCTTTGCTAATTCATCGGCCAAACCATGAGGAAGGAGGGAGTATATATAAAAATCATTAACCAATGAAAACTTGCCACCTAATGACTTGATTTTTCTAGCTTTTTCATGAAAATAATAAAATATGACTATTTTGACATGTGCAGCTTGTGGAGCACGAAATGGAGGGTATTTTGGTCCAACAATTTTAGTCATTTACTTATCCAGATATATCCTGAACTGGTCTGGACAATTAAAGCTATTTTGGCAGTATATTTTACTATTATTGGGATACTAATTATGATCATAAAATTACCATAATATAATTATCTCAATTGGTCCAAATATAAGACCCACACATTTTTCTTGAATGAATATTGCTTCTCCCTGCAGTCCAGACTGACATTTATCGGGTAAGACAATAATATTAAATCATAATTACCCAATAAATATTATTTCGTTCTCAATAAATTCTATACTATATTCCAATGGTCTAAGTTCATTGAGAGCTTCATTTTGACTATAATTTTTCATATTTACAAAAATGCCCTTGACCCGGGATAAATTTATAATTTTTAAAATTTTCGGGTCATTAGGTGTAATTTGCCCCAAAATTTATAAACTTTTCTTCAATCCTCTCATGCGTCGACCGCCTCAACCCTTTTTTTTTTCCTAGGGACAAAATCATCATTTCCATATTTCTTAGGGGCAAAAATGTAATTTCTCATTTTTCCATCCAATCAGGAAAAATAACCTCTTTACCCTATTTCACGCAAAATGGTGTCTATCCATTTTTGCAAATTCTCTATACATTTTTAGTTATCTAATATTTTAGAGATATTATAAAATACATGGGAAATGGGCCCATAAGAGAGGTGTTACAATTGACCCCCTTGAACCCCATAATCACACAATGGGCTACATGCCCAAAACACACATACAAGTCCTAAAATCACTTTGGGCTCTCACATACAGCCACTATGGCTCACAAATACACACTCTAATAGTAGTGATCTATTCCAAGGTCCAAATCATCATCACACACCTATAAATCATCCATCGTCATTACTATCATCACATACCATCCAAACATCATAGTTACAATCATCCTATCATCACATGACACATGGACAATACTCCCACGACACTCATATAGACATCAAGCCACAACAACCTACTTAGCATAATATTACATAAACTAAATTATAACTACCAATCAAACTTGAGATTCCAAAATGCGGAGAGGCCTATGACTCCATGGTCATCTCTGAGCTAGTACTAAAGTCTTCACTTGAAATGTTAGTCATGGAGGGATTGTGAGATAATGTCTTAGTAACTGAGACAAACACACACATATATAATACCATCAATATCACACATATATGCAATGATGTCGTGCAATGCCAAATGACATGTGATGTATGTCTTCCTCAAATAGGGCTAGAATCACGAGTTGGTGTCACCAGAAGACATTTCAAATAGGTAATTCCCCTCTAATAGCTAATGAAGACTGATTTCGGGACATCACCAAGCTCACCTCACACTAGTGCATCCAGCCAAAGGTCACACTTGTGATTGAACCATAGCTCTTCTTCCCCTAGACCACTGCAAATTGGCGGTGACTTAAGGAAGGTGCAATCCACTGCCACCTGGCTCTCCTGGCCATTTGAGATGATTTAGTGGCAGGGATATTCCATCCTATCACCAAATCATATCATATCATAGTCCATTACCACCTGGCTTTCCTGATCAAAAGAGGATTTAATAGTAGGGATCTTTTATCATATCATCATATTTCATCTCATCACCATCTTTTAATACACCACATCTCACTATACTCATGGGGTGGAGGTGTACATGCCATGCTAACATACCTTTAACAATATATAATCATCATCACAGTCATCATCATGGCCATGCTAGCATGCAATCATATGTGGATGCTACAATCACATATGCACATATACATTATCATACTTATCATAATCATATATGAATACACTGTCTAGCCGTGTGTATACCACAATATATAGAAAACCATACACATACACATAATGATATCATGGTATGAATAGAGACATGCATATATATATCAACGTATAACACATATATTACAAACACCTAATTACCTCAGGTTGTCAATACTGATACCACACACACAGGGGCTTAAGCAAGCCTCCGGAGCACCTATCAAGAACTATATGCCTCCAAGTAGCCAATCAATCACTATAACATCATAATATCTTCAATTAGCATAACGTGTACATTAACCATAGTTCACAATCCAACCATTTAAGCTTAACCCATTGTTCCAATAGCACTCGCACCTCCCAATAAGCCTCAGTTACTTATCCTAACCATAATTATCCACACATACTTTGGATTTCATACTCCTTCTACTATTTCCAACCTAGGGTTATGCTTAAACCATGCATACACCTCATAAATTCATGCCTAAGCATCATAAACACTAAATCACACCTCATTAATCATATTTCATCCATTTTAATCAATTGATTTCAGCCAAAACCAAAAAACCAACCGTATATCTGAAAAATCCAACTCAAAACTGAAGAAAAATGGAGAGGGAGGTTCAAGAACCACTTACCAACCAAGATCGAAACTCTTAGAGGCAAAAAATACTCCCAAAGCCCTAATGTGGCACCTCATCTCTCCCTCCATTTTCTCTTCTCCCAGTTAACTGAAATGTTTCTGATTTAAACAGATTTAGTGACTCTTGCCGCGGTGCCAATAAGTTCACCATGGTGCGAGTGCTCTCGATCCCAATATTTTTCAAGTTGCTACAGGTGTCTCGCTGTGGCAGCCTTGCACCTCACCATGGCATGACCCTTCTTTTGTCTCAAATATTGAATTTGTCTCATTTTACTTCTTTCTCCAGCCCTGGTTCCTCCAGTCTTGCACACATCATTAAGTATACTCCTTGTTAGCTCGAGACTAAGTTCAAGATAATATAATGAGAGTTGTTACAATATTTCCTTCTCTTCCTCTTTGACACTCACATGCTAATTATGCGAGTGTCATTCTAACCTTATTCACTGGCACAAGGGGGTATTTATGGATCCATGTTGATAAAAAGACACTTTTAGTCCTTTAACTTTGTACTAGATATCAATTTGGTTCCTTAACTTTATAAAATTCCTTTTTGGTTCTCTAACTTTCAAAATTCAATAAAAATTCCCTTGCTCCTAACACTATTTAATTTTATTAACAGAATACACTGACAAAATATTTACATTAATCCATCTCATTTTTATGGAAAAAAGTAAACTCATTTTATTTTAAGTTACCAACTCATATATATGTATTTTCAATTAAAAAAAAGAAAGTCATCACTTTCTTGTCCTTCTTCTTCATTTTGATATTTCCTGCTCATGACCACAGATTTCATATTACCATTGTGAACCAAGAAAACAAGCTTCTTCCTCCTATCTCGTGATTCACGCTTCCCCACGTTAAGAGTTTTTCTTTCCAACATGACAGTTTAGCTGCTAACGGTGACCCACGGTGGGCTTGATTGATGCAAGGTTTAAATTCTTGAAAGAGTTTAGCTTCCTCTTTAGTAAAATCATGGATGCCTCACACAGCTACACCAATGGCTTAAACAAATATTCAAGGATTCAGCTTTGTTGAAGGGGAAGTTATTGTCTTGACAGGTTTAGGAGTCATTGAAAAGAAAGTAATGCCGTTGATAGTGACGAAGCTTGCAATTAAGGTGAGGTAAGGATATGCTAAGTTTTTGCTCAAGAATCTTGTTTTATGTTGTAACATTGACACTAGTTTATTGCTTCTTGAAGGATGAAATTATGAAATTTCTTTGAGATAATCCTATTGATTGCTCTGGTTTATTTCTTTGATGTTTTACCATGATGCTAATTTTGAATTCCAATTAGGATATAGTGCAATTTATGTTTCGAATCAGAAGTTTAAATGTGAATTTTATTAAAAACCAAAGATTTCTGCAACTTGTTGCTAGTCTTAGATTAATGTTATGATGTTGTCATTATTTAGCCCCACACTTCAACTAAAAAAAGACTTGCCTATGCTTTTGTAGGAAGTTGTTCAACAAAGTAGATCAAAGACTGGGTTACAAATGCAAAAGTACAGTTGCTTCCCATAATAATATCAAAGACATTTTCTTTAACTTTTGGCAAGGAATATCAGAATGTCAAAGATGTTTTTTGAATTAATGACACAATCTCTTAGGTTTTAATTAGAAGTTGAGATTATTTATTTTTTAATTTTTTAATTAGAAATTGGATTATTAAATCCTTTGTTTGGGAGTCTGGGCTTTGATACCACTTGTTGGTTCTGTTAGCTTCCCAAGAAGGGGGCAAATTGGGAAGTTTGAAAATTTTCTGCAAAATTACAAGAAAGCAGTGAAAGCAAAATATGTAGAAAACAGAGTGCAAAAAGTAGTAAGGTGATAAGCAAAGAATAAGAAAAGGGACACAAGAATTTATCCTGGTTTGGTCACTATCTCTTGACCTAAGTCCAGTTCTCAAGCTATCACTTGAGATTTTCCACTATCTTGCAAGAATTTGATGGGCTCTTGCAATGCCTCAGTAAAGGTTAATGCTTTATTACAAGAGCTTACAATCTCACTCTCTGCACTCTAACTAATTGTTTCCCAAATCCCTTATGAAGTCCCCTCACAAGAAAATCTTTCTTCCAGATAAAGATAAGATTATTTACAGCAAATGAACTCTCTAATTTAGAGTGTATATGATAGTTGAAGTGCAGTTTATGAAGTGTGGAAGAGTAAAAGGTTTTGTCTAAAGAATTGACAGAGCTTCAGTATATACAATGTAAAATCATTTCTCACATCTTCAAATGAAGTTCTATTTATATATTTATATCTTAACTATACATTAGAGACAAAACCTAGCCATTAGAGACGTTACCCAACGGTTACTCTGTAAAACTATCCGTTCACCAACCGCATTTAATGCGTCTGACATCCAAAATTTGAATTTTGGTGTGTCAATAGACGAATTTCACAGAGACCACAAGTTAAAAACTTTAATGTTGAACTTCGAAGTTCATCTGTTCAAAGGTAAAATTTGAATTTTCATCTTTGACAAATGTTTTCATGTTGGAACATATGAATTTTCAAGGTTAAAGTTCTTCTAGAGAGTGTGAACAGTTGTTCTATATTACTACAATGCATTCGAAATTCAAATTTTGGAGACCCAAAATTTGTCTGTCAGTGAGCAACTCAATATGGCACAAAAGTTCTTTTTGAAATTCAAATTTTCAGAAATCAAAGTTCGTATGTCAGAGAGTAACTTTTATCAGACTCATACCAAAGTTCAAATTTCAAAAGACCGAAGTTCACCTATCAGAGGGACACTTGAACAGACTTACACATTGTTCCTCCAAAGTTCAAATTTTTAAAACTAAAATTCATCTGTCAAAAGACTAACTTGACACTCTTTTTGAACTTCACTTTCAAATGAACTTTTACATATCTTCAAACGAATTTTTCTTTTTTTATAATTTGTGTTTTATTTAAAATACAAATTTTAATAGTCTGAAATTCGTCTATCAGAGGCAACAACTTTGTAAGTTCAAATTTCAACATTCAAAGTTTCAATTTTCAAGGTAACATATGAAGTTTAATAGTTCACAATTTGTCTGTTAGTGAATATTTTTCAAATATATCATAGGTTGACATGGGATTTTTGAAAAACACACTTTAGAAAACATTTGGGTAAAAGATCAAAGTCTTTTACTCATGTTAATTTGGTGAGAAATCCTATGGACTACCCTTGTATTTATTTTTCTGAGATTTCTTCACTTGAGATCTTTTTGTACATCTTTAATATCTTTCTTCTAAGCTCTAGTTGTTTGGAATCATCAAAAACACTTGATTCAATGAAAAGTATTTTAAATTTAAGATTAACGAATAAACGATGATGATAATTAGTTGGTTATGAAGATTAATATGTCACTATTAGAAAATGCTTTGTCAATATTCAATATTGCTTTATCAACATTTTCAGTTAATAAAATTAATAGGACTAGGAATTGAAAAATTTTTAATTGAATTTTGAAAGTTAGAAGACTTAAAAGAAATTTAATAAAGTTAAGGGACCAAATTAAAACTTAGTATAAAATTAAGGAACCAAAAGTATCTTTTTGCCATCATGTTTGTCCATTGCCACTTTTAATTTAACCCGCCAACTATTGAGATCTCAATGACCCAATTAATTATTTAACTAGGCAATTACTTAAAGATACTAGCATAGGATTTCATAATCATAATTTAACTTTCAAATGATTAGATTTAGAACATGGCTATTATACAATGACAATTTTTGTTCCAAGACTTGAATTAGAATTGCCTTGTTCATCAAAAGCATCTATATAATCTCAACAATACATTTTAGTAATCTCCTAACCAGTTGTATCATTACCAATTTCAACAACCTACACTAGGATTTGGATTGAAATCTGATTACTAATTTGAACATTTTTATTTCTTTTTTACTTTATTTTTGGCTTGGTGATTTATAGCCAACATTTTCAATTTTTCACTTTGATTGAAGTCTTATATTTAATTTGAACTTTTTTCTTTTTTATTTTCCTTTAGGTTTGGCGATTTTTGGCCTCTATGCCACATGTATTTATTTTTTCAATTAGCTCTGCTACGTGAATGAGGCCAAAACCAACATCGTTTGGAAGAAGCATGTGCAAAAAATGTCACACCCTAAACTCACAAGACCTTACTAAGCCATTTTATGCAGTGAAACAGAGAAGAATAGATAGAATAGAAGGGTAGCCCCATGGCTAGTACTGTAACGCCACGGCCTGAAAAGCTTCTAGGCTAGTCTGGGAAGTAACCCGAGATGCATGGCACCACAGCCAAGGTTATGGCTTCGCGGTGCTATTAGTTGACAGAAACTTGGCTCCCTGTTAATTTTCCAACCGGACTTCAGACGTACACAATTTCGTGCTTCGACCTCCAATTTACCTATTTCCATCTTCTACAGGTCACTCAACTCCCCCTCTGACTGTAAACACTAGCCCTATGTCAAAACATCTCCATATGGAGATTTTGAATATCCGACACCAAATTCGTCACTTTTCCCCATAAACAAGAACTCGACACCTCTAATAGCTACCCATGGGTAATTAGCATACTGGGACCATTCCTATAAGTCAAGAGGGACATGAGGAACATGTCCAAGAAGGTTCTAACCTGAAGAGACCACTCCTCCAGGTTTTGACCCCCTTGATCCTCAACTCAACTAATGGACCTTATGCCCATTTCACAAAACCAAGGGTCCAAGACCCACATTAGGCTCACAACTAGGCATACATATTTCAAGTTGGCTAGAGACATCAACCACAGGTCCAATACAAGCTAAGTTTCAAAATCACATAATATGCATAAGATTCTGCCAACATTTGATATGACACGAATAAGGTTTAGGCTCATCAACATCAATTAGGCCACCCAATGCACCCAAGAAAGGTTCAACAAGGAACATACTACATTTAGTTCCTAAATTACATCAATCCATAATCCCTACATGAAATAGGTTCACTCTATTGGAATTAACAAAAATTGACAACATGGGGATCATAGTTCCCGGCACCCACAAGTGCACTCTTAATTCTCCTTGCCTAAGCTATCCTTGTCCTTGTTAGTGCTAGATCCTTCACCTGGAAATGTTAGCCACAGGGTGAGACATACGTCCCAATAACTAGGGATAAACACATAGATACACATATTCATACTTTCATATTAATAACAATTATAAATCATCACAAATGTAATATGCATGATATGCAGACTCCAATCCCTTCAATACACGGCTAGAGCCATGAGCTAGTTATCGTAACATAGTAACCTCAACCAGTGGCCCCTTTCCAATGACTTATAATGGCCAATTTTGAGGTCACCACCTAACTCTTCTCCCAATGGTCATGACCTGGCCAAAGGTGATTACACCAAAAGTTGGACCATGGCTCTCTTTTCCTTGAACCACCCAAATTGGTGGCTATTTAGAGAATAGGCACCTCAATTCACAGCCACCTAAGTCTCTCAGCCATAAGATGACTATTTAATGATTGGAATATACATATACAAGCTGCACCGCCGGAACACAAGGCCTCATATTCTATTTAGTGGATTGGCTTACCATTTGGTATATAGAGCATCGTCACCAAGATCATATGTCCCAACAATGTACACAATGTGACAATGCCCAATGCATGCCAACATGTCAACATATATCACTTTCAAATGTACTAGCATGCCATATGAAGATATATAATACATCTTGAGGTGCATAATCATCATTCCATATCAACAGTCATTATCATTCACACATATCATAATCATTAACATCATATTACCATTTCACCATATAATGATGTAGTGATAGATACTTACTAGTTATGTAGCTATACATATCATGATATGAATATGATTAACCTTAATCGACCTATAAGACATATCATGATATGAAAACATAAAACATATATATATACAAAGTATGCATATCATGATATGAAGATAACTAAACATATATTGCATAGAATAGAAAGCCCTAGTTACCTCAACATCGAACCCACTCGACACCTTGGTAGGCCAAATAAAGCAACCACCACCAATCCAATGCTTTACAATTACAACCCAGAGTCCAGAGACCACAATCAAGCTATAGGCCAACCTATATAACATCAATTCCTCATCACTATTATAATTCATCAACCTTAACATACACATTTATTAGTTCAAGTATATCCCAAATGGAAAATAGTGTTTCATTAAGTAGACCCAAGCATTAAAACACTCTAAGCAACTCTTAAATCATAATCATACTTCCCCAAGTTCGAATTCCCAAATATGTCAACATATTAGGTTAGGGTTTAGGGGATATACTGCTTAGACACCATAAAACCAACACCTAATCCATAGAAACATCCAACAACACCTCTAGATCACATTTATACATAATTTAATCGGTGGGAACTTACTCAAATCGGAACCCTAACCAAATCCATGAAAAATCTTCGGTGAAATTGAAGAAAAATGCAGAGGCGGGTTAAAGGATAACTTACCAACAAGATTTGAGCTCTTAGTTTCCAGAAATCAAACCCCAAAAGCCGAAAATGTTGAACCCTAGTAGAGCTCATCATCCTCCCTCCGTTTCTCTTGTTGTTCATGACTAGTTTCAACTTCTGATTCAACCAGATTTTGTGATTGGTGTTGTGGCGCCACTTAAGTTTTTCGCAGCACCGGAGCTCTCGGGTTTAGCCCATGCACGCTTTCCTACTGTTCCTCGCCGTGGCTCTACTATTCACCACTGCGGTGCTGGTGCTCTCTATTTTGATTCTCCAACTTGCTCTGTTTTGATCTTTCCTCAGGTCTTGACTCCTCCAGTCCTGTATCATTAAACAAAAGTTCTTCTTAGGTCTATTCTACCGAATCACCAAATCCTTGGAGCCCTCATGAAAATAAATAAATAAATCGTAAGTTCATAACCACCTTCAATCTGGTGGAGGATCTTTTACCATTTTTTTCAATTAAAATATAGGTAAATTGGGTCAAAGGTTTTAGGAAAGACCAATAAGATCCACACATAGATCTTTATTTTTTTTAGTTTCTAATATTGTATTATTTATTACTTTCTCTGCTTTAAAATATAATATGTTTTCTAGAATGTTTCTTTGATTTATAATATAAGATGTTATGTAATTTTTAGTAGTAATATACCTTTTTTACCCCTTTTCATTTATGACCTCTCTCATAACTTGTAGAAGAGTATAAAAAACTTTAATTATTATTAATAATAAGAATAGAAATGGGATGCTATGCTTTTTTTAAAAAAATAAAAAATGTAACAAATTTTTTTCTTAAAATATATAAGGTAGCTAAAAATATGTTATATTTTGTATCGGAGGAGCGTGCTTAATTACCATGTCATGTTGTTAGGGTCACAATCACCTTTATCTCATCACTTGTCAATAATATTAAGTGGTAGAATGTGTCTCTTTGGGTTTGGGCTCTCTTTTATTTAGAAATTGGACTCTCAACCCAAAGTTTTCAAGTTTTCCCACCGTATACACTTGAAATGCGGATAGGGAGTCTCTTGCAAGACACTCTCCCACGGCAGAACCGTGGTAGGTTTTATTTTTCATTTCTTATTTTTTTAAATTAAATATTATAGATAAAAAGTATAATTTTCAGGAAAAATGTGGATATATATTTCATACAGTTTAAAATTTTTTATTTATTAAAAAATACTATATAGTAAAAATTGGATCAAACTGGATTAAACTGGATCTTTGCAATTTGCAATTTTGTACATTCTTTTAGTAATTAAAAAAATACTAAACAAATTCAAAATTACACAAAATATATATCTAAATGATCCCTAAAAAATCTACTTTTTATCTATAATTTTGTTTTAAAAAAGAGAGGAAACTACCATGGCTGGATCATGGCAATTGGGGTCTCCGTAGGAGAGACCCGGACCCCTTGAAATGCTATTTACATCTAGGATTTTCAATGTATCTACAATTCTTTATCTTCATTAAGTAGCCTACTTGGATAATTTTATCACATAAATTGGTATTTTTCTACATGAACACTAAGTGAGGTGACTCATATCTCATGAAATATAACGTAACATCTATTTTTTATTTTTATTAATTATTAATAATTAAAATTATTTCCACTTCTTTTTATTATGATACTAGTCATAAATGAATGAGAATAAAAAAGTAAATTATAACTAAAAATTACATAACAACTTTTATTTTATATTATACACATATTACATTTTGATATGGAGAATGTAATACATAATGCAATATTAAATAGTAATAACAGAAAAAATCTACGTGGGGACCTTATTGGTCTTTCCCGAAACCCTCAACCCAATTTACCTATATTTTAATTGAAAAAAAATGGTAAAAGGTCGTAATGAAATCACTATGAGGGCTCCAAGGATTTGGAGATTCCGTAGAATAGATCGAATCAAGCTTTTTGAGTGTTTTTTTGCGCGTGCTTCTTCCAAACGATTTTGGTTTCGGCCTCGGTCATGTAACAGCTAATTGGACCAGGAACCGTCTTCGATGAAGCTGCTGGATCTCGTTGTCGCAGGCTCTATACTTAGGTTTACGTTCGAAGGAGGAGGAACAAGAAGCCATTGGTATTTGGCTTAAGACAACCCCCGTTTGACTTATCTCAAAAAAAGGTTTGACGTCGTGTGGTTCATTTCTAATAAGATGGATGTAAGTCATTAGCAGAATGTTCACCGAAACTTTGAACTCATATGTATGAATAAAGCTCGCGTACATTGACACGCAGGCCCCTTTCGGCGTTTTCTCTTCAAATCAATTTTCTACAAACAAAAGGCATCGTAAACGCGGTATTTACTTGGAGCTGCAGGAAGCACCTTCTGCGTAGTCGCTTTCCAACTATCAGTATTTAAAAAACAAAAAAAAACTATCGGAAACGTGGAATTGGCTTTGTTTTTGGTAGCCATTATTCGATTGGTTAGGTCGAGCAAATGATTTAACAGTTTACCTTTCACATGTCATCTCCATGACTACAATTTGGACTGTGTTTGCACAAACACACTGTTGGGATCCCCTGCTCGGAATCAAGCTATGGATGCCCTTGAGTGCTGGAAAGATCAAGGTTTCGACAATTTGGCGTAGGAATTTCGTTTATATTTCACTAAGCTCATAATTATTCATAGATGAATCATATATACTTCTAGGTAAGCCCCCTCCTTTCATCCCTTGCTTATCAGATGGTTTCTTTTCTAAGTAAGCTAGGCTTCCTTTTAGTATTTTCTTTGGAATTTGGCATTTCTCTTATTCTTGTTCATCTCTGCTCTTTTCATTCATCCTTAGAAATTGAACAAAATGGTCTAAATCATCACAGATGATGCTTTTGGGAGCTATTTCTTTTATTTTCTTATAGTTTTCCCTTTGCTACTAGTTGATTATGTTTGATTTTTCTGGGTAATGTTATTATTCCATCTTTGTAAATTCAGTTCTTGATTTTCTCGTATAATGAGTGAAGCTAAATTTTGAATACAATTTAATTTATATCTCCATTATCAATTCTCCTTCATCCTTTCCATATCTTTATTCTGAAACTCTCTGGTGTCTTCTTAATTCTTCTAACATTTCACTCATATGCTCTTTTTTTCAGTTTTTTTTTTTGCAGTAGAATCCCTCTCTTTGTTTTATAATCATTTTCTAGTGCTTGTTTCACTATAAAACTTTTCTTTTTGCCACTTCTTTTGGTTTGCATCTTTGGGGGTTCTTGGCGTTTTCCTCCTTAGGGATTCATGATAATGATGATACTTTACCTTTCGTGGGCCTCCATGTTCAATAGTGAGAGCAACTGTATAAAAATTTTCCCTCTAATTTTCTTGTGGCGTGTATAGTTCATTGTCATCTGGAAAACCTTAGTTCTTCAATCCATCTGAATATTTTTCTTATGTCCCTAATTTTACTCTTATTATAGATTTAAGAAATAAGGTAACCTTGCATACTAAGAATCTCTATCTCTAATTTCTCAAAAGCTAAGGGGTACTTAATTCTTTCTGCTTTTTGTTTTCCTTTTGTGAACCCCTGAATCAGTCAAGTCCTATCCATTTCAGTGTTTAGTAACAGAAATTGCAGCTTCTTGGATAAATAAAACAACTTGCTTACTAAAAAGTTATATGCTTCAACAAATTATTACTGAATGCAGATTATTTTTGGTGCAAGCACTCGTTTTCAATCCTATGTTATATTGTAAGACTAAGAGCCCATTCGACATATCGTATAAGACAAGACTTCTTGTATAGAAGCCAAATTATACAGCAGGTTAAATCAGTTTCAGTGCTATTCTTTATTTCTTTTTAATATTTTACGACAGTGTTATAAATTGCACCTTGCCACCACAGCTTGTATATTCATATCTTTATTTTTGTGCAAAAATCATGACTCTTCATGAAGTTTTGCTTCTATAACGCTGGGGATTGACAAACATTTGATGCATGTCCATCAATTATTGTCCTGTGTTTGTCTTCATTGTTAGTTTGTTCATCACTATTTTCAAAATTGTTGTTCGAAGTTAGCCAGACTTCCTTTTAATAGTTTGTTGTATTCGAATTTTGCATTTCTCTCATTGTTGTTCTTCTCTGCTCCACTCATACCACCTTAGAAATTGACCAAAATGATTTAAATCAACACGGATGATAGCTGAGTCTGTTCTTGATTTTCTTACCAAAATCAAGAGGATGAAGCTAATTTTGAGTAACAGTTTATTTATATTTCCCAATACTTGACTTTTTCCTTAAATTTCTAGTTTATGCTTAAGTCACATTCATACTTGAGTGATTTCACTCATACACACTTTTCAGCTGCAGAAGAATATCCATCTTTCTTCTTTCTCTCTCCTTAGTCATATAAATCATTACGCGTGAAGTGAAATGGTCAGTAACGCTTTTATTTCATTGAAATAAATAGGACACGGATATCTCCATCAATTTTAGAGGAACAGACATTTGACATGGTTTGACAGAATATCTTTGCAATGCTCTAAGCCAAAAGTATATCATCACCTTCATGGATGATGAGAAACTAGGAGTAGGAACCAACAAGGTTCTTGTACAGTTGGTAGAAGGTTGGATCTCTTAAGCATATTGTCCTCTTGAGTTTTATCCCTGATCGTGTGTATGGAAAACGTTTTATTGAGAGGAGTAAAACCCACTTCAGTAATTTCTATACCTCAAAAGAATTAGTTTTTAGCTATCGGCTGGAGATATCCTTGGTACTCACCAAAAGGAAAAAAGAAGAAAGAAACTAGGAGCAGGAGGCAAATTTGCCTAGACACTTTCCATATCAATCAAAGAATCTATAATAGCCATTATTGTATTCAATATGAATTATGCGTCCTCAACATGGTGCCTTGATGAAATTGACAAGATCATAAAGAAGGGATTTTGACGAAGCATGGGCTTTTGAGAAGATGCAAAGTTGGAAGTTTTCATCACCACGCAAACAATCTATCTGATTCTCATTCAAAACCTTGGTAATTCACAACTTTTGTCTCTTAATTAGTTTACTTCTTATTCCATGTGTAGATGCTTCATGTTAAATGTATAAAGAAATAAATAAAAAATTAGTTTCATATGAATGAATTCCAACATAAAAGTCCCTGATTTGTCAGGTATCATCTGATATTTGCTATTTTTTTTTTGGGGATCTTGTGCTTCGAACCAATCAAAGATTGGATATTTGGATAACATTGAACGCACGACGGATAAACACAGGCTTCTTATGAACCAAGTAATCAATGTCTTCACTTGTTGCTTTTGCTATTGATTCATTTGGCTTCATTTTCTTTGGATGTTCTTCATTATATGCAACTTTTCGTTATTGGTATTCTTTGATTTCATTTCATTTTCCTGGTCAATGACTTCATCCGACTTTTGCTTGCTCTGTTCTCGATTTTCTTGGCAAAGATGGAGAGGATGAAGCTAATTTGGAGCAGCAGTTAATTTGCATTTGCCAATACCAGAATTGTATTTCTGTTAGAATTGAATGCATTTGTTTTTTTACTTGGATCTTTAGATTTCCCTTATATTTCTTGGTCTCTCGCTCATATGTTCGGCTAGTGCCTGATTGTTATATCCCCATTGTTGAGGAAGAGTCAATTACTAGATTTCATCCATTTTGTCTGTGCTCATATCACCTTCATACTTGACTATCTGTTTCCAAAAGCTCCTATGTTTTCTTGAATCCAGAGAGTATTTTTTTTTTGTCATACATATATTTTGGGTCCCTTTAATAGTATTTAGGATTCCATTTGTCCCTTCTAATTCGTTAATATATATATATATAAGAAATTTTGCTTTCATAATGCAGAAACACCACATAACTTCGAGGATGCCGTCAAAGCAGAGAAATAGGGAAATCCAGCAAAGAGCCTCATCATGGTCATCTGTCTAGGCTTTTTTCTTTTTTTTCCTCTTGATGCCATCAAATTACAGTCACCCACAACTCAGAACAAAGATCCTTGTCCACGTGGCTTGCCTGGCTAGCAATGGTAAATTTCACCACCTTTCTTTCGTCCATCTTGGTAATGGGTCTTTCAGGTGCATTCATTTGCATGCAGATCATCTTGTTCCTCATAGCAGCCATGCCATGGTCATGATTTTTAAACTAATGCTTCTTTGTTGGCTTGACAATAAAAATTATAGTAATATATTTTGGTTTTCCTTGCTTTTATCTTAAATACAAAGCTCTCCATTCTATTTTAGAAATGTATAATCTTGTGTAAATGTTAGCATTGTCAAATATATTCTTAAAATAATTAAATATAATATCTATCAATTAAAAATTATATTAAACTAATTCATATTTACTAATTTACCTCTCACATATTATTTACCTAATTTTCCCAATTCTTCCTTTTACTCACACGGACACCCATTAATTGGCACCCAATATATGAGATGGTTAACAGGTTATGCATGCAAGAGTCAGAGGGAGGGGACGGTGAATTTAATTAGTTTCTTTTTTTTAATAAACAAAGAGGGCTAAGCCCAAAGAAAGAATAAAAGCACTAACACTAATGGCCATCAGAGGCCCAGACACATCATTTATTTCAACCTACCCCGTAGGGGAACGTTGACTCATGGCTGGATGGATGGCTTTTTATCAACGCCAGGTTCTCCCATAAATTGAGAACAACCAATGCTACGTTTTGTACCAAAAAAAAAATACAAATGCTATATGTGATACAAGAATCATTTTGTGGAAATAAGAAAAGGAATGCAAATGAAGATTAATGCAATTAGATGAGCTGTTTGTCATGGAAAGAAATGATCTTTTTTATTTGGCTGGAGAATAATACTCCTAATATAAAAATACATTAAGATATTTAATTTAAAAATTTTAATTATTGAAAAATTATTTTAATCTTTTTTGAAAAAAGATATTAAATATTTTATTTTGATTTCATTAACTCGTAAGAATATTTTTAACATTGTTTATCTAAAAAACAATTATTTGTATACATTTGTCCAAAAAAATGAAAAAATGGAAAGGATTGATCACATATTTTAAAGTATTGCACTTAAGATGTCAAGTTATATTGGCGGCTGAATGGCACATTCTCGTTTATGCAAGTTAGTCATTGGTTCGAGGAAGGAGACCAAGCATAGTATGAGAAATGCTTTGAACCAGTGAACCGATGGTCGTTCGTTTTCCTCAAAAGATTCAAATGTTTATTTTATTTTTGGTAATCTCAAAAGATTCAAGCTTGATTATATTATATTTTACATAAGGCTTATACGTTGGCCTAGCTAAGGTAATATTTGGCCCAAAAAAGTTACATGCAGATCAATAGTGTATTAAAAACTAGATCGGTCTAATCGAAAAATGGTATAAAATTAGTTGAACTGATCCAATCATAGATAAAGATCGAGCAATTTTACAACTGGTGGGAATTGGTACAAAATTGGTTAAATCGATCAAGAATTGATATAAAACCAATTTGAACCAGTGTAACTTCTTTTTTTTTTTAATTTTTTTAAATATTTTTTTTTATTTTTAAGATAAAATAACATTATTTTTAATATTAAGTAACATTATTTTTTGTATAAATTTTTTTCTTTCTATATTATAATATTGTATAAGTAGTATTATGATACATAATTACTAATAATGATGAATTTACTTAACAAATAATATGAAAATAGAATATTGATTGATTATTTTGAATTCAAAATATAATTATAAGTAAATATTAATTTATTTAGATTTTAATATTAGGTTGTAAAAATAATATTTTTAATTTTCTATATGATATATAAAATTAAAAATTATTAAATTTACTTTTCATTTTAAATTGAATGTTAATTTTATTATCATGGATAAATATATTTTATATTTTTTATCTACATTATTTAAAATATATCAATTTATTCATAATTCGTCCGACTCTAGTCTGACCATTAAATTTTGAATTAGTGCTTCAGCCAGTTCAATGGCTGATCTAGTTTGTAATACCTCACAAATTAGAATAATTCGTTGCTCAATGATAATTCCTTGTTGTTGGCAAAAAAAAAAAAAACAGAACAGGACTTTGGGCATTACACAAAATTAAGATGAGGTTAACAAATAATGTGACTTCCTATATAAACTTTATTTTATATCTATCTATCTCTATATTATATAAGCAACCCTGAACTTTCCAGTGAGTAATCTTAGACTACAAGAAGAGATTTAACATTGATTAATTATAATTTAGTACAAATTACAAATGTATTTCAAAACTATTTTACTGACTGCAATATGATATTAGATTAGTTTTATAATTAATGGTTAATTGCCATGTATTAGTTATTTGAAAAGTATTGATCGTGTTTTTCTAATTAATAATTAATTGCACTGTATTACATGTTTGAAAAATAATTTAATTTTGTTTACTTTTTAAAATTTTATATTAATACCTTTCTTTTGTGTACAGTCATATTTCCAAGTCCAATTGTATCTCAAATATTGTTTATTAACTGCAATATGGAGTTGCGTCTAGCAAGCGAAGTAAATAATGACTGAAATTCTTACTTTTGATTCTAAAAGCAACCTATCTGACACATCAACAAATGTGATGTAAAGGAAGTTATCAACAGCTTTGTGTGAACATGTTTCTTGGTTATTCATAAAGTGATCGATGAGTTCCGGTTTATGGATTTGTTTTACTTTTATGAGATGTAGTTGGAGAAATTAGTGCTAATATGATGATTTTTTTTTCTTTATGATTATTGCACAGTTATAGAATGTCATACAAACATATTATATTCATACTTACTGTGCTATCGTTATATGTTGTACAATTTGGTTAAGTATACCTAGTGCCCCTTTTGCGTCACACTCTCAAATACTAGTTTTAACTCAATCCCTTGGATTTTATTTTTCAACCCTCTTAATCTGCACTCGGACCACTTATACCAAACTAAATTGAATTGAGAGGAAAAAAAAGCAAATTAATAAATGCTCATTTTCTTAAGGACGCTGTCGTGCGTCCTAACTTTATATTGGAATAAATTCTTTATTTGGATTGTGTTATTAAATTTTTTAAAATTTAGAAAGCAGAGCATTACATTTTTTTAATTCAATTTGTTCATGCTTGTAATTCTTTAAATAACAATAGTAATTATAAATTTTCATGCTGCAATTCAAAGCACATACATACATTCATTTACGTATGTATGGGCAAAATGGCAGCAAAAAACTTGTTTGCATGCTCGCATGTGGACATAGTGCGTGAATGAGTCTTGCCGAATATATATATATATATATATAGATATTAATATATATAAAAAAATGTTCCATTATAAAATTGGTGTCATAGTTTGCAAGTAGTGAATTTTGCTCTTCGAATATTACCTGAAAATAGCATCCAAGAATAATAATCCAGGTTAATTAACCCAATAAGAGTGTAATTATATACTAGTCAGGGTAGGGGTAGATCGAGAGTTTATTAAGGGACCATAAGCACACCACAAGTCTGGTGGCATGCGCCGTGCTACGTATTGAAAATGGAGCTTAAGCTACATATATAGATAAGGTAAATACTACTTGGTAATGTTAGGTAGATTATATGGCATAGGATGCAAAGAGAGGCCTATAAATAGTGGTTTACGAACTGCTCTAACGGACACACACATCAAAACTCAGTACATTCGATCTCAGTGAGAGTAATCTAGTAGAGCAGTCTAAAATATAAGTATGGCTTACCTTACGTATGTGCTTCTAATTGCTTTGGTGCTGGTTCCTACATCTTCACTGGCCCAAGAGGAACTCGGAATCGATCTTGATGTCACCGTTGGTGGGAATTTTAGTTGCTCCAGTAACACCGGCATAGCAAATGTGACCGTGAGTCTGTTGTGTGGGGGCATCACCATCGCAACTGAGATCACTGATAATAATGGGCATGCTGACATTAATGCCACCGTTACCGCCAATGTTTCCGGTATCCTCGATGATATTATGACACCGGGTGGATGTACGGCCCGCGTGGCTCTTCCTATTTCTGGTTGCAGCGCTTTGAATCACACCGGAGCTCTTGTAGCAGACGTTCAAGTCGAAAAAATAACTCAGAATCTTACAAGTCTAGTCGCTTATCTTCGTGCTCAAGTATTCCGTCTTGTGTCTAATATATAAGTTAATATTTGTTCTACGTTGAAGTATACTAGGAATAAAAAGAATTGCCCTTACTTATAGTATTGTGGCAGTTATTATATATCGTTATGAATAAGTGGCCTGCTTGAGTATTATGTTACAACTTCAAATGCTACACTTTTAATGTTGCAATATATATATATACGTACGTTTAATATATTGTTGTAATTTTTCTCCCCCTCTCCTCCTGTTCTTACTAGCTACTTTCTATTGCCAAGCGCATTGTTATTGATATTCAAAAATAGCGATAGCAAGGTATATAGAAAAAAAAAAAAGCTTTTTAAGGAGTGAATATTTTGTAAATTAAAGATCTACACGGACAATATGTCAACATGCGCTATAATTACTACAACAAAAATCATCTATACTGACAGCTCAATTAGTCAGAAATCATATAGGAATCAGTCAGAATCACACATTTCTGACTGAAAACGGTAGTCAGAAATTCTGTAGGAAAAACTTTGGACGGAAATCCATTACTGACTGAAAGGTGGTCGGAAATTATGTTTGTGGCACATCTCCAAACATCTTTCAGCTTTTCACAGGTGGCAGCCTTACGGAATCTCGTCATTTAGTGATATTTTTAATTCACCAATGTTTTAAATATTTTAAAGTTACATTAAAATGATAATAAATCATAATAATTAATAATAATTATATGGGGATTACTTTTAATTATTAGTTTATCAAATTATATTTAAATATAGAATCACATTTAAACTTCTATTTATTTATTCATTTAATTTTATATGAATTAAAAATAAAATTATTAATCTGGTAAAAAAATAAAAATTATTAATTATAAAATTATGGAAAAAAAATAAATATTACTGTCCAATTTTCTAACTGATATTCAAGTAAAAAATTTGGCCTGAAGAAAATAGATCAAATTGTTTGAAAATTATTTTTTATGCTATATGAATAATAAATTTTTATTTAAAATAATATTCCAATATTAGATTGTAAAGTTATATTTTGAATAATCTATTGTCTATATTAATGTAAATTTAAGAATATTTAATTATATATAATTGATAATTTTTTTTATGGATATATTCTTCAATTAAATTCTCCAAACGAAATTCATGAGTAACAGCAAATTTAACAAAATATAAAGGGTGAATACAAAAGATAAAATTTACATGAAATACAATGAGTAATATAATTCTGTCATATCAGCCATAGAAATACAAGGAGAAAGAATCCCAACAAAGAAACAAAATCATTAAAACTAAAGTTGGGTGGATTAAAACTAAACCAAGCTTTGTGCATATCCTTCAATCCTTAGATCCTTTCTACAAAGTCAATGATAAATGACAAGCATAGATGGATTTCGTCCCTTGTATCTGTAAAGTCAAAAGAGAAAAATAAATTTGGTTACATTAACAGGAAAGCAGTGAAAGGAATGAACAAGCAATGAAAAAAAAAAAGGAGTTGATACCTGAACTTTAACCCGTAGAAGAAAAAGAAAAACTTGAAAGAAGATAGGAGACCCTGAGATACTGTGAAGCCAAAAGAAAAATGAAAATAATCTTGGTAGGATTAACAAGCAAGTAATGAAGAAGCAATGAAAGGAAAGAACAAACAATGAAAATTAAAAAAGAAAAAGGAGTTAATACCTGAACTTCAACCAGTAGAAGAAAAAGAAAAACTTGAAAGAAGATAGGAGACCCTAAGATACTATGAAGCCAAAAGAAAAAGAAAAATAATCTTGGTAGGCTTAACAAGCAAGTAATGAAGAAGAATGAAGAAGCAATGAAATTAGAAGGAAAATAGTTTATACCTAAAATTTAATCAACAAAAAAAAATTGAAAAGAAATAGGAGATCAGAGGGAATGAAGAAGAGAGAATATAGCTGAATGGAAAAATGAGAATGAAGGGAACTGATGGAGGGAAAAGTGTAACATCCTACCTCTTGACAACTCCAGACTTGACCAAAAACTTCAAAATTCAACCAAACACAATCCAAACATCTTAATGTTAGCAAGGCTGACTTCCCAAGAGGGGGGGTGAATTGGGAAGATTGAAATTTTTCTGCACAAAGTGAAGTAAGTGAAGATATCACAGTATCATGAAAACAATGCGTAAAACAGAGCAAGCTGAAAAGTAAAGATAGGGAGAAGAAGACTCAGTAATTTATCCTGGTTCGGTCCTTCCACTTGACCTACATCCAGTCCCCAAGACACCTCTTGGGATTTATCCACTATACAGCAAGAATTTCAATGGGCTTCTTGCAAAGGCCACAGTACACGAGTATGCTCTGTTTCTGAGCTCTCTCAAACTCTCCAAGCACTTACACTGTGTGCTTCCCAATCCCCTTGTGAATATCCCTCACAAGTAAATCTATCTTCCAGATGAAGAGTAGATTGATTACAATGAAATAACTCTCTTGAAAGGAGTAGATATGAAAGTTTAGGTACAAGTCTGGAAGTTAAGAGGGTAAAAGCTTTTGAGAAGAAAATTCAGCAGAGATTCAGTATATACAAGTTTGATTCCTTACCCACAACTTCAAATGATGTTGTATTTATAGATTTAGGTCTCAAATATCCGTTAGAGACTAAATCTATCCGTTGGAGAAGTTATTCAACGGTTACTCTGAAAAAACTATCCGTTTACCAACCGCATTTAATGTTTCTGACATACTGAAATTCGAATTTCGGTTGGCCAACAGACGAATTTCGAAGGAATCGTAGATTAAAGCTTCCAACGTTACAGCACGAAGTTCGTCTGTTCATAAAGTGAAATTCGAATTTTGAAACTTACAAAACATTTTCACAATGTGACATATGAATTTTCAAGAAGAAAGTTTTTCGGTTAAGTATGAACAGTGTTTTCAATTTTCTACAGTGCCTTCGAAATTCGAATTTTGGATCCCCAAAATTCGTCTGTTCATTGAACTAAAAAGGGACACAGTAGATAACTTTCTTCGAAATTCGAATTTTGGAAAGGCAAAATTCGTCTGTCAGAGAAACTCTTTTCAGACTCATTTTGTCATTCGAATGTTGCAAGTTCTTATCATTCGTATGTCAATGTTTCATTTCAATAGACTTAAGAACTTAGCTTCTGAAATTCGAATTTCAATGTTCAAAGTTCGTCTGTCAGAGAGCAGTTTTGAAACTTAAATTACTTTTGATCTCAGGTGAACTTTAACATAGTTTCAGACGAATTTCCTCAATTTTCTCAAGTTTTGTTTTGTTTGAAATTCGAATTTTAAAGACCTAAAGTTCGTCTGTTGTAAAGAACTTTTTTCAGCCTTATATGAAAATTCGAATGTTGCAACTCCAAAATTCGTCTGTCAGAAAGCATTTAAAAAGCTTAATTTCATTTTGTTTTCAGATGCATTTTATCATAGTTTCAGACGAATTTCTTTGGTTTTTCCAAACTTCATTTTACTTGAAATTCGAATTTTGAAGGTGTGAAGTTCGTCTGTTACAAAAGGCCTCTTTTCAGACTGGATGAAAATTCGAATTTTGAACAACCAGAATTCGTCTGACAGAGAGCAATCTTTTCAGACTTATTCAGTTTTAGCTCGAAATTCGAATTTCCAAAGGCAAAGTTCGAATTTCTAACTTGACAGTTCAGTTTAAACTTTCAACCTTCGTCTGTTTAAAGGTGTTTTTCAAATATTCAATGATTTAACATAAAATCAAAGTTTGAAAACATCTTTTCTTCAAATCAAAATCTTTTACCCAATTATATCAAAAACTAAAGATCCTACAAAAGATCTAACAACATATACTCAGTTAATCTTCACTTGAACCAGCTTTGTTCTTCTTTGATATCTTCAATCCAAGCTCTTGGGTGTTGGTTTTAACATCATCAAAACTCTTGATTCAACACTTAAAACAACTTCTCACAACCTCAGAACAGCGGAAACGAACCCAAAAAGGTCAGAAAATGGGCTGGGGCCGCGCCCGTTACAGTATCGTTGTGGCTCCAGACCTCCCCTATTTCTCCATCGCTACTATCTCCTCTAGCGCTGCAGTGCCTCCTGCTGATATTCCATATCAGCAACTTCCAAACACCAGGGTGAACTTCCGACGTGCATAACTTTATGCTCCGATGTTCGATTGACTTGATTCCAACTCCTACAAGTCAATCTAGTCACAATCTAACCACAGACACCACTTTTCCCTTAATCCAACTCCGTATAGAGATTCTAGACTGTTGTCACTGTTTTGGTCACTTATTGAGCAAAACTCACCACTAACCACCTCTAATTGCCACCAAAGGCAAAAGGTCACTCGAAAACCATTCATACAGGTCCAAAACCCTTAAACCAACTTATCCAAAGAGGTTTCATCCTAAAGGAACCACTCCTCTGAGATTTGACCTCTTAGAACTCTTACCTGACAAAACGGGCTACAGGCCCTGAAACACACCAATCAGGCCCAACTCCAACTTCCATCATACATAACACATACACACAACAAACATACCACACACAACCTCTTTTACACATATAACCATACATACAATATCCATACAACCCTTACAATGTCATACATCCATTACAAACCATTCTATTATGTTGAATCAAGAAGTTTTGATGATTCCAAATCAACTCTCAAGAGCTTGGAGTAAAAGATATCAAAAGTGCAAAAGAGTTCAAATGAAGAAATCATGAGCAATTCTGTGCAAAATTTGTTGTAGGATGTTTAATTGTGTTTAAATATGGGCAAAAGACTTTGATTTGGTGGAAAAACATTTTAAAACATTGATTTTATGTTAAATTATGAAATATTTGAAAAATACCCACCAACAGACAAAGTTTGAAAGGTTTACATTGAACTGTCATGTTGGAAATTCGAACTTTGACTTTGGAAATTCGAATTTCGAGCTAAAACTGAATAAGTCTGAAGAGATGCCTCTCTGACAGATGAATTTTGATTTTCTAAAATTTGAATATTCATAAGTGTCTGAAAGAAGCTGTTGAACAATAGACAAACTTTGAGCTTTGAACATTCAAATTTCAGACAAAATGAAATTTATGAAAACTGAAGAAATTCGTCTGAAACAATGTTAAAGTTCATCTGAAATCAAGATCATATTGTGTTTCAAAGCTACTCACTGACAGATGAACTTTGAACATGGACATTCGAATTTCAAAAGCTAAAGTTGTGATTCTGTTGAAATGACATATGAAGGACAGTGTTTACAAATTCGGATGTTGAAGTAAATCTGAAAAGAGGTCTCTCTGATAGACGAACTTCACTATTTGAAAATTCAAATTTCAAAGTAAATGAACTACTGTGATGTTTGAGCCTACTACGGACAGACGAATTTTGGAGTTCCAAAATTCGAATTTCAAGGTCACTGTAGCAAATTGAAACACTGTTCACACTTAACAGAAAAATTTTCTTCTTGAAAATTTGTATGTCACAACATGGAAACATTTTCTAAGTTTCAAAATTTGAATTTCACTTCATGAACAGATGAACTTCAGTATTTCAATGTTGAAAGCTTTAACCTTCGGTTCCTTCGAAATTCGTCTGTTGACCAACCGAAATTCGAATTTCAATATGTCAGAAGCATTAAATGCGGTTGGTTAACGGATAGTTTTTCAAAGTAACCGTTGGATAACTTCTCCAACGGATAGATTTCGTCTCTAACGAATATTTGAGACCTAAATCTATAAATAGAACACCATTTGAAGTTGTGGGTAACGAATCAAACCTTGTATATACTGAAATTCTGCCAAATTTTCTACTCAAGACTTTTACCCTCTTACTTCAATACTTGTACTTCAACTTTCATATTCACTCTATTCAAGAGAGTTTCATCTTTGTAAACAATCTAATTTTCATCTGGAAGATAGATTTACTTGTGAGGAGATATCACAAGGAATTGTAAAGCACTTTGTGAAAGTGCAGAAAGAGATTGAGTGAACTCTAGAAAACAGAGCACTGACATTGTACTATGGCACTTGTAAGAAGTCCATTGAATTCTTGTTGAATAGTGGAAAAATCTCAAATGGTCACTTAGGGACTGGACGTAGGTCAAGTGGAGAGACCAAACCAGGATAAATTTATGAGTCTTCTTCTCTTTCCTGCTACTTTCACTGTTATTTATTTATACTCTGTTTTACATCCATATATTGTATTCTTCACCTCCTTGACATTTTGCAGAAAAATTTTAAACTTCCCAATTCACCCCCCTTCTTGGGAAGCCAGCCTAACTAACATATTCTACTTGGCACAAGATACAATATCCAAATACACATAAACTACGTATACCTAGTATTCTCACGTCCGCTGCTACTCCTTCTGTAACACCTTACTTTTAGACTCATTTCCCATGAATTATACTTCTTTTCAGTCTGATTACATTTGATCCTAAGCTTGAAACACATAAGAATGAAAATCAGAATTTCCAAAATTTTTTGTTACTGTTCATATGGTAGTTTCCACTTTGCCGACTGAACTTTAAAAATTCATCACTAATTTTAGAAAAATCATTTCATAGTGATTCAAGTCTCTAAAAATAAATAAAAACCTTTTATACGTAGAAAAATATGAAACAGAGCATACTCTTGACCAATTTATATAATTTATTCCTCAAACATTTACTGTACATTTGGTCATTTTCTCTTCCCCAGGATTTTGGCCTTATATTTAAAAATTAATATCTCATTATATCCTGAGTAAAATCATACATTCTTTATGTCATTGGAAAGCTTTGTGAGTCTACTTTCTAGAAATATTTTTCTTGTACATCCATTCAACTTGTACAAGGCATGGAATTGACTTAAATCGTTAAGGGTTAGAAAACTACTTCTACTGGAACAGTTTTAGGAGAAATTACATAACTCTTTCTTTATAGCTCCAAATACTTTTAAACCAGTGGCATTCATTTCCTAAGACTTAGAAGTTTTCAGAAATTCAAACCATTGAATTTTTTGAGTTTTGTATGATTTTTTCTTGTGTTTTGAATTTTCTAGTATTCATAATAAAGGATCCAGTTTTCCTTACTCTAACCAGTTTTGACCCTTAAATTCTAAAAGTCACCATAAATTGTACACTTATCCAATTTAGGTGTTCTTTGGCTTTATAAAAAGCTCATTCTATATACTTTTTGGGAATATATAACACTCATGCATCATACCCTGTTTCATATAAATAGTACCTTTGTAATTCTCAGATTGTTTCTAATTGAGCATTTCCATTTTTATCTTGGCAAAATGAGCTTCATAACATGATTACATCATCATTCCTTGTACCAAATCCATACATATCACTCAATAATGCTCAAATGGATATAGTTACAGAAATACAAGCCTCATGAATTCTCATGCAATTTTATACATGATGCCATAACAATACATTAAAATACCCACAATTCACATAATTATCATGCTTCTTCATTCTTCTTGCCTTCTTGCTTGGTTACTTCCATGTCCTTTCCCTAGCATGGTTAGTGTTTGGAATGGTGAGATTATAGAATCTCAGTAGCAAGTCATATGTCATGCAATTACATTATCATATATGCATAAAAACTTAAATCATAACAATTCACCCATTCAAGCATATAACAAGTCATAATGGTTCCTAAAAATTTTGGCATGGTTTCTCTTTATAAAATGGACATCCAAGGGTTAAGACCCTTTCATAAAAACAGCCAAACCAATCTCACAACATTATAACGTCAATATGGCAATGGGATTATAACATAGAAACAATATACAATAACATAAAGCAAGAAATAGACTATGCTACTATTATTGCTTTCCTTTGTCTTCCAACTTGATTCTAATGCTCCCAATCTCTTTTCCTTTGAGTTGTACTTCTTCCAAACACTTCCTTGGACCTAAACATAACACCAATGAAGCATTTAAGCTACTGGTTCTTAGTCCAACTTCACACAATGCTCACTAAATCCTTAAATTTTCTCTTTGATTTCTTCTTGGTTTTTTTTTGAACCAATGGTTGTTCTCAAGGTTTTGGGCCATGGGGAACTCATTTTTGGGCTTAAAAGTTTGAAATTCCATCTCTATTTATAACCCTAATCTGACCAAAATCAACCATGGAATGGAGAAAAATATTTAACTTGCTATACTTCAAACCACTTGCATAATCATGCTTCTAATCTCTTATTTATGCCTTTTCCTATGTTTATTTTACCATAGCTCAACTTTCTCTCTCAAAACTCCTCCATGGCTGAAACTTAAGGTGAGAGAGAAAAGGAAAAGACTCCATGAAACACTCACTAAAAGCTTGAGAAGGCAAGATAAGGATAGTAGAAACTTACCCTTGAATTCTAGTCTTCATGCTTACTCCTTTACTACATCTTTTCTCTCTTCTTTTCTCCTCTCTTCTAGCACGTTCTTGGCTGCCTTTCTTTCTCATTTTCAGACCACTCTTTCCCTCTTTCTCAAGTGTAAGTGTCGGTCAAGAGAGAAGGCAAGGAGGAGACAATCATAAAAGTATGATCCAATCATCTTATGCCATACTTTCTTGTTTTTCTTTTTCCCAAATACTTTTTAAAGAAGTATTCATAAAATCAATTAACTAATGACATTTTCCTCACATGGGCAGCAGCTGAACATGTCTGAAATGGGAGTGTAAAGTGTGATTAAATCGCTTAATTAACTTGCTAATTACTCACTTAATCACAATTACTTTTTAGGACAAAAGCAAGCCTTCTTTGAGAAGTTATCTTGATCAAAAATCAATTTAACAAATTCCATCCATGTCCCCAAGCTATGCAGCACGTAATTTACTAGATTTTTAGGCCAAAAATTGCTTCCCAAATTTTAATTGACTAGAATACTCTTTACTGATTAAATGTACATGTATTGATTAAATACTTTTTCCATGATTATCATTAAATTGGTATAAAATTATTCAAAACTCACTTTTAGACTAAAATCATTATCTTGCTCCTTAACTATACTTAGGTAAGGTCTATTTATTGTTCTTGACCCGGTACAACTTTTTCGGCAATCCAAATAACATTTATCCTTATAATACTGATTTTTTATTCTAAAGACCCATAATAAATTCATACTGACTTTATTAAATACCAATCAACATTCCATTGGGTTCAACTCATCAGGAGCTTTATTTTGACTATAATTTTTCATATTTATAAAAATGCTCTTGACCCGGGACTAATTTATAATTTTTAAAACTTTCACATCATTAGGTGTAATTTTTCCCAAACTTCTTCTCATTTCCGCTCCACGTGAAATTCTTCTTTCAAGGACTAACGTGAAAGTATTCTTAATTCTTAGGGGTAAAATATAATTTTCTTATTTTTCAATTTAACCTGAAAAAATAACTTATTTTATGATAACGTGAAAGTAACCCTTATCACGCTTAACGGTATCTCTCCATTTTTCTGAATTACTTATACATTTTATGATATGAACATTTTTTTCTTGGGGTTTAAATGTCATATTCACCTTTTTCTTCTAATCTGGTAAATGACCGTTTTGCCCCTGAATCGGGTAAAAATATAATTATTCATTCTTTTAGGAATTTTCTTGTAATTTTACCCAAAGACTAGTTTTTTATTATTTCTTTTTCACTATTCACATTAACTTCAAATTGGTCTATCTCTTAACCTGGATCTCCTAGGAATGCAATACTTATACCGTTGCGCTCAGCTTGGAACGAGCTTTCATTCAAGTGTATGCTGCATATTTTCCGGGGCAAGTTCTGGAATTAAATTCTGCTAAGGACCTTATAAAAAATTAATTCCAATTAAGGACCAAACATCTTCTGAAAATTAAATGAGAAATTAATTCCTTTTAAAGCCCGATTATATATAACATTTCCGTCTCACTTCGTTTCTCATCTTTTATTCATTTTATAATATCCCATAAAATTAGGAATATTACACCTTCGACTTCTTAGGACTAGTGCCAGAACCGTCTCCTGAAAGGTTAGTTCATGGAAGAGGGGTGTGAGATAATGTCTCAGTAACCAGGGACAACCACACACACACACATATTTACATATATCTCACACAAATCATGAATGCAATGTGAAATGAATGAAATGCATGTTGCCCTCGCAGGGACTCCCATCCTTATCTTCCCTAACATGTATAATTCATCCTTATCCTCCCTAACATATAAATATATATATTTCCATCCTTATCCTCCCTAACATATATATATCCAACCTTATCCTCCCTAACACATATATATATCATCATACATCATATCGTTATCACATCATCACCACTCCATCCGCCATATATCATGGTCTCACATTGTCATGTGATGATGCTAATGTATCATCATGTCATCATCATCATCATCATAATCATCATAATGTCATGTATGCATCATGTCATATCATATCAATGTCATCATCACATATTTCTTTATCATAATCATAATCATCATCTAACTGTATGCATACCACGATATATGTAAAAACAATACACACAACAAATCAATATCATGGTATGAAAGAGACATGCATATATACACATGACTATACGTACTATCATACAATATGAACAATGCAATGTAAACAAACACCCGGTTACCTCAGGTTGTCAATATCGTGCTCACACGAGTTCCACAAGCTTTCTTGAACACCAAACCCATGACTAGCCTTCTCCGTATAGCCAAACGACCTTACAATATCATAATTCTTCAATTAACACAATATACCAAATATCCAAATATCACAATTCAACCACTTTAGACCTAACACAAGGTTCCAAACCCCCTTTGACACATCAATAAGCTCTTTGGGACTATTCAAACACTACACAATTCCATACAACTCAGATTCCCAACAGCTCTAACCGAAAACAACCTAGAGTTAAGCTCAAAACATACATAAACCCTTTTAAAACTCACATCCAAGCAACGAGAACACTAAAACACACTTCCTTAACCTCATTTTATCCATTTCAATTAGTGGATTTCATCCCAAACTGAAAATTCAACCTCAAAACCGAAAAACCCCAAATTTCAACCGAAGAAAATAGAGAGGAAGGAGTAGAAAACACTTACCCACTTGAATCTAAGCTCTTGAGGTTTGAAAATCACTCACAATGGCCGAAAATAACAAACCCTAGCACAACTCCCCGCTGCTCCCTCTGTTTTCTTTCTTTTTGATCATCTAAAATGATTTGGATTTAAACAAAATTCACGATCCTCGCCACGGCTCCAGACATCTCGCCACAGCTCCACCTTGTTCAGCCAAAACAATGCCACTGAAATGCCTCTCGCCGCGGCTCCCCTGCTTCTCACCGTGGCGTGGAGCTCTTTCAAACTCCACTTGAACCTTCCTTCGTCCTGTTTCCTTCAGTCTTAAACACAATGCCAAGAAAGATATCATGAGGGGTGTTACAAAAAGGGGTTTAAAGGAAAATGGAAAAGTGTACAAATTTGAAACAAATAATTGGGCGAGTAGCTGAAAAGAAAAATGCCTGGAGCGAAGGATTTGCATTTGGTGCAAATGCAAATGTTTTGGGGTCCTCAAAAAGAAATAAAAAAACTTTGAAGTTGTCACTGCTACGAGCTTCGTGTTCCAGTGATAGATATGAAATAGGCGTGGGCTCCCGGCCCACGGTCACTTATTATAAGATTATATATGTATACTATAAAGTTTAATAATATAGTATTTATAATTATATATATTATGTAATATTGATAATTGTACAACATATAATATGTTGATTTATTATAATTATAGTAATAATGTATTATTAAAACCTGGAAGAAGCTATGACTTACACACACTATACCGATTTACAAGTTTTAAAAAGAAAAAAATTTATTTTATTAATGATTAATCAATATATTATTAATATTTTTAATATTTTTACTCTAATTTAAAATTTTTAATTTAATCATAGAGAGTGTATAATCTATAAAAATTAGGATTATTTATTTTTTTCATAAATAATTATGACTTTAAATAAAGTATTTTTAGGATATTTATATTTAACTTAGTTTATTTTAAATTTATTATGATTTTGATTTTATTTTTATTTATCTTAATTAGCAAGTTAGAATGTTTTAGAATATTTTAATCTTTATAAAATTTCTAAATAAGTAGGAATTTTATAATCTCCCTTGATTTAGTTTTTAAATTAAGTAATTTCCTAATTTATTAGATTGTTTCAATTTCTTAAAATATCCCATTGAGTCACATAAGTAACTATTATTAATTGTAATTCGAATTAAAGACAAGATTAAGTATAATTGAGTTGTTCCAATTATTTCTCTCCCTTCAATTCTTCACATTCTCCCTCCTTAAGTTCTCTCTTCCTAAATTCTTCGAGTTTGTTTTTTCTTCTACTTTTTTCCCCATCACTTTCTTTCTATTTCTCCAATCACCCTCCTATGTCATTTAATAAGTTAAATTTATTTATTTTAAACATATAAAAATTTTCAAAATAATTTCTTGGTGATATATAATTATTCATAATTTCTAACATTAATATCATAATATTAATCTATGAATAACTTTATTATGAAACAACTTATCTAGAAAAATATGTTGAATTGCAATTAGGGGTCTCTTGTCATAAGGGAATTGAATTAGCTCTTAAGATGAGCCATTACTTATTGTATTTCCTCCTACCGGTTCCCTTACTTATTGTATTTGCTTGAAATGCTTTACTTTTAATTAATTTTCTCTCAATTAAAGAACCAGGGAGGGCACTATATATCAACTCCTACACCCATATACATTGGTCTTCAAAGATCTAAGGGATGCATCAGTCCACCCTCAATCCTATATAGCTCCGCTAGTAACTTTTGGAGGTTTTTCTATACTTCAACTAGTCATATATACTTGTTGGCTTATTAGTAGACTGATGTTGCTTAGTTAAACAAAAAGAGAAAAAGATACAAGCTTCCAAAAGTTAGACTTAACTCATGAAGATTTACTTAGAGTAATTTATTATTATTTTTTTAACATACCCTCAACTTATTAATCAATTTCCTTAACAAAAAGGATATCCATATCTTTAATATTAAAAATGATGTGTTTATTTTAAAATATAATTTAAACTTCCCAAAAATAGAAGACAATTTCAAGAAAAAGAAGTGAAAACTTATTAATCACTTTGGTTAATAAAAAGGATATCCATATCTTTAGTATTGAAATCTAGGAATAATTTATAAATATTAGGCATATATATATTATAATACTAGGAGTGAGAACCAACTTGGAAGTACAGTACATCTGGTCCTACATGGCATATTGGATTGGCCCAGAGATCAGGCTAGTGGGACAACAGGTTGAGGTCAAGCCAGTTTGATGCTGGCCCATTATATATATACAATTTTTTTAATTTTTTTTATAAATATTAATTAATTTAATGTATTTTTTTTCTTGATACATTATAAATAATAAATTAGCTTTAACATTATCATGAATATTTTTAATATTTCAATCATTTAATTTTATTTAAAATTTTAAATTGATTTCTTAATAATATGTAAAATTAGAGGTGCATAAAGATTGGGCTAATAGTTAACTCCATACCAGGTCTTTGCAAGATTAAGCAAGATCGGGTTAACCCGGCATATGAGATTGGGGTTGGTCTGATCTTAAAAAATATTTAAAAATAACAATTAAATTTAGTTTATTTATTAACAAAAATATAATTATATTCATCCAAAATATATTTCCTTAAAAAATAATATTATAATAAAAAATAAAATTTGTTAAAATTATAAATATTTAATAATAATGCATATTGTTTAAACAATATTAAGAAATCAATCTAAAATTTTAAATTAAATTTCTAAAAATATTCACAATAATAATATAATTAATTTATTTCATATGTTGTATCAAGAAAAATATTATATAAATTTTTTTAAGAAACATATAAAATTATATAAATAAAATGTATTTTATATATACTGGGACCGGGCAAGACCGGGTGTATCCTCAACCCGGTGCCCAGCTCGACTTGATCTCCGAGACCAACCTAGTATGTGGGGTAGGACCGTGTAACACCTCTTATATTGGGCTCATTTCTTATGTATTTAATCATTCTAAAGTCTATTTATATCATAATAGGATCTTGAATCACAATAAATGCCATAATAAATTTTTTGCAACTTTGGTTACTATTTATTTAATCGAATTTATTTATTTCGATCAAATTTTAAAAAATTATAACTAAATCAATAAAAATTGTATGCATATGATTCAAGTCTCTAGGAATAGCTTATAACTTTCTCTACATGGAAAAAATATAAGTCAGAGCAATGACTATACTGATCTATATAGCAAACTTTGTAAAATCTCACAATTTATGCGAAAACTACAAAATAATTAATTTAATTGGAATTAAATACAAAAATTCACCAAATATTGCACACACATTGAATATGAGTGTTCTTTCGACCATTGGAAAGCTCTTCTTATCTACTTTTAAACCATATATATCATTCATACTTCACATTACAACTGTCTCAACAGTAGTGAATTTCCTCTATAGAGGTCAAAATAACCATTCATATCCTAATGCCTAGCAAAACAAAAGTGATAAGTATTTACATAACCATAATTCCTCTTCCCACCATGCCATACCTTCATTTAGACTTAAAGGAACATGAAAACTTGAAGAAACATTTCTAACATTATCCTTACAAATTTACATAAAAGTTCTAAGCTCATGGCCGTTGAGATCAATATCAAATTAATAGCTAAATTCTTTTTCCTTTCCTTTCTCTTCCTTGGTGGTCATGCCATTGTTACTACCTATTCATGGTTAATATATGGGAGGGTGAGATTTAAAGAATCTTAGTAGTTAACACCTAAATATGGCATCATATTATCACATTAAGCATACAGTATCAAAATAACAAGTTTGAAACACATTATCATATTTGTATCACATAATTTCATGAAAATTTTAGCAGAGTTTGTTTGGAAATTGGACATCCCAGGATCACAATTCCCCTCAATCAACTCAGCCAATACACATAATTCATCACAAAACATTATTTTAAACACATGGCAAAGCAAGAAACTCATTACAAACAAGTATGATAACATATTGCAAGTATAGGGATTTAACTACCTTATGATGCTCCCTTGCTTTCCAAACTTGGTCCACCACTTTTTAAGCTTTCCACAACCTTCTTAAACCAATCTACATTATCATTGAACCAATTTAGCCATTGGATTCGTGAGTTACATAGCACATCATGTAACGTTCGGCCATTTCTTTCGGATTGACAACTGTCCCCACAAACCAACACAAGCCCTTTTAGTCTGCTTTGTCCTCACTCACACACCTCCTTCCCAGGAGGTCACCCATCCCAGAATTGTTCCAAGTAAAACACGCTTAATGGAGGAGTTCTTAAGGGATAGGATATTGAAAAGATATGTGCACCTTGTTGGTATAGGTAGTACCTATCAATTCCTTTCAGATATCCTTAACCATATAGTCCCATAGCTATACAGTCTCTGGATTCCCCTCATCCGGGTATGCATTTGATTCATTCATATACCCCTTCCGCTTAGAAGCCTACCAGGAGCCGCTCTTTGTTCATGTCTCATTACTTTTATATCACACCCCCTTTTCTTGTACCAGCAATCACTCCCTGCCCTTATTAGTGCCCGGATGTCACATGTGTAACACCCCTCATGACTTTGTCTTGGCATTGTGTGCAAAACTAGGGGAAGGCTCAAGTGGAGGAAAAATTGAGCTCCATGTCACAGCTTGAAGCAGAGCCACTGCAGTGAGAGGATGTCCAGTGGCTCTTTTTGGCTGTAAACTGGTGCAGCCGAGGTGAAATGTTCTGAGGCTGCAGTGAGATTTGGGTTTATGGTTTAAATAAGAAATATTTCAATCAATCGGATGCGGAGGAAAAGAAAGAAAACAGAAGGAGAGGCGGAGGAGTTGTGCTTGGGTTCGAGTTTTCCAGCCATTAGGAGTGATTTTCAGACCTTAAGAGTTTAGATTCACGTTGGTAAGTGGTTTATTCTCCTCACTCTCCATTTTCTTCGGTTGAACTTGGGGTTTTTAGGTTTTGAGTTGGGATTTCCGGTTTGGGTCGAAATCCACTGATTGAAATGGATGTAATGGAGTTAAGGAAGTGTGCTTTGGTGTTCTTGATGCTTGGGTTTTAGTTTTTAAGGGTGTATGTATGATTTGAGCTTAACTTTAGGTTGTTTTTAGTTAAGGCTCTTGGGAATCCGAAGTGTATGAGATTGTTTGGTGTTTGAATGATTCCTAGGAGCTTAATGATGCATGAAAGGGGTGTTGGAATCTTGGGTTAGGCTAAAGTAGTTGAATTGTGATGTTTGGTTTATTGGTATATGTGGTTAATTGAGATATTATGGTGTTATAAATATTGTTTGGTTAACTGATAGGGGTTCAAGTATGCTGGACAACTCGAGAAGTTCATAGAATCTGCGTGTGTGATATTGACACTTGAGGTAACCTGGTGTTTGTTTATATTGTATTATTTGTATTGTATGATAGTACGCATATTTGTATATATATGCATGTTTCTTTTGTAATGCCCCTCATGATATTTTTCTTGGCATTGTGTTCAGGACCGGAGGAATCAGGACGGAGGAAGGCTCAAGTGGAGTCTGGAAGAGCTCCACGCCGCTGTGAAGAGCAGGGCCGCCGCGGTGAGAAGCTTTCCAGTGGCGTTGTTCTGGAAAATTTGGTGGAGCCGTGGCGAGGAGTGTTGGAACCGCGGCGAGAGTCAGAAAAATTGTTTAAATCCGGATTAGTCAGACGCGAAAGAAAGAAAGGAAACGAAGGGAGCGACGCAGAGAGACGAGGAGTAGTGTTAGGGTTGGGCATTTTCGGTGTCCCAGAGTGATTCTCGTCCATCGGGAGCTTGGATTCAAGTTGGTAAGCGTTCCCTACTCCTCTCTCTCCATTTTCTTCGGTTGAAATTGGGGATTTCCAGTAGTATGGTTGGATTTCTGGTTTGGGGTGAAATCCACCGATTGGAATGGATGTTTTGGGGTTAAGGAAGTATGTTTTGGTGTTCTTGTTGCTTGAATGTGAGTTTTGAAGGGATTATGTGTGTTTAGAGCTTAACCCTAGGTCGTTTTCAGTAAGGGCTCTTAGGAATCCGAGGTATTTGAGGTTGTGTCGTGTTTGAGTAATCCCTAAGAGCTTATTGATGCATAAAAGGGTGTTGGAACCTTGGGTTAGGTTAATGTGATGGAATTGTGAGGTTTGATTCGTTGGTATATTGTGCTAATGGAAGAATTGTGACATGATAAAGGTTGTTAGCTAATCGAGAGGGGTTCACGCGTACTGGACAGTTCAAGGAAGCTTGTGGAACTCGTGTGTGTGTGGTAACGACAATTGAGGTAACTGGGTGTTTGTTATATTGTATTGATTGTGTTGTATGATAGTACGTGTATTTGTGTATATATGCATGTCTCTTTCATACCACGGTATCGATGTGTTTGTGTGTACGATTTGTATATATATCGTGGTATGTATACTGATAGATGATGGTTATGACTATGATGATGATATATGTGATGATGATATGATAGGTTGCACACATGACATTATGATGATGATATGATGATACATGAGCATCACCACATGACATTATGAGATTGTGATGTATGGTGGATGTGGTGGTGATGACGTGATGGTGGTATGATGTATGCTGATGTATATATGTTAGGGAGAATAAGGTTGGAATATATATGTATATATGTTAGGGAGGATAAGGTTGGATTATGTATATATGTTAGGGAGGATAAGGATGGATAATATATATGTTAGGGAGGATAAGAATGGATATTATATATGTTAGGGAGGATAAGGATGGATGATATATGTGTTAGGGAGAATAAGGATGGAGTCCCTGTGAGGGCAACATGCATGTTATTCATCTCGTATTGCATACATGATTGGTGTGAGATATATGTATATATATATTTGTGTGTGTGTGGTTGTTGTTTCCGGTTACTGAGACATTGTCTCACCCCCTCTCCTATAAACTAACCTTTCAGGTGACGGTTCTGGCACTAGTCCGGAGAAGACGCAGGAGTAGCTGTGTACGTGGGAATAGTCTATGTAGCGTGTGTATGTTGTATTAGTATCTTGTGCCAAGTAGGATAGCATGGTTTGTAATGGATAATGTTATGATTGAGACTGGCTATGTATGGATGTTTATGTATGTGGTATGTATGGTTGAATGTTATTGAGAAGTATGTGTGACAGTTTTGGTAAGTCCAGAGTGTTGTTGGGCCTTGTTGGTTTGCATAAGGGCCTGTAGCCCATTTGGTCAGGTTGGGTTCCAAGGGGTCAAATCTCAGAGGAGTGGTTCCTTTGAGGTAAAACCTCTTTGGACAGGTTGGTTTGGGGGTTTTGGACCTGTATGAACGGTCTCTAAGCGACCAGTTGCCTTTGGTGGCAATTGGAGGTGGCTAGTGGTGAGTTTTGGTCAACAAGTGGCCAAAACGGTGTCAAGGGTCCAGAATCTCCATACGGAGTTGGATTGAGGTAAAAGTGGTGTCGTGGGATAGATGAGGACTAGATTGACTTGTAGGAGTTGGATTCGAGTCAATTAGAGGTCGGAGCATAAAGTTATGCATGTCAGAAGTTCACCCCGGAGTATTGAAATTGCTGATATGGTATATCAGCAGGGGGTGCCGCGGCGAGGGAAGGCAGGCCGTGGCGCCAGAGGAGTCAGAAGCGATGTTGAGCGGGGGAGGTCGGAGCCGTGGTGGTACTGTAGCGACCGCGGCCCCAGCCAAATTTTTGGTGCTTTTGTGTCGTTTTCGCTGTGTTTACGAATTGGAAGAGTTGTTTTGAGATGTCAGGGTTGTGTAGGGTCAGATTTTGAAGTTTTTGGTTAAGTTCGGAGGTGTCAGGAGGTAGGATGTTACATTTTGTATCAGAGCAATGGTTTTAGGCCATTGTTTCTGCTTGAAGTACTACTTGGCACATGTTTGAATACATAGACTATATTCCCACTGCAATGCTAGTCCAGAACCGTATAATTGAATGTGTTGTCGCTTGTGTGTAGGAAGAATGTCTCGCAGAGGAAGACAGAGTAACAGTGACCTGATGAGGCAGATGCATGAGTTGTTGGCTGGCCTCAGTAATCAGGTGAATACTCAGGGAGAAACGTTGAATAGGTTTCAAGAGAGAATGGATAGGCAAGAACAGGGGGATGTGAATGAAGAAGCCAAAATGTTTGTGGATCTGAATGCAGAAGACGATGAAACTGTGGTGGAACCTGAGAGAGCCCCAAGGGTTGGAAGAAGGGGTATCTCCTCACAGCTGAAGGGCTTTCGGAAGTTTAATCCTCCGGCTTTCGAAGGTACCATGGAAGTGTCACAGGCGTAGAATTGAATTGAACAGATGGAGAACATTTTCAATGTGATGGATTGCACCTCGAAGCAAAAGGTGCAATTGGCGGTCTTCAAACTTGAGAAGAAGGCCAAGAGATGGTGGAGGAGTATTCTCCCGAGTGTTGAAGCGATGAGTCCTCCTATGAATTGGGGGTAGTTTAAAGAACGATTCTTTGCACATTACGTCCCTCCAGCCTTAATGATGCAAAAGGAAGCCGAGTTCCTAACTTTTCAACAAGGGAATCTGTCAGCGAATGACTACATTGATTAGTTCTTGGACTTGGCAAAATACTCCACTTATCTGAATAATTATCCCGATGATAGGTGGATGGCTCAGAGGTTGTTTGAGGGTACCCATCCAGAAATTAAGGAGCGTTTATCTGTGATGGAGTTTGTGTCCTTTGAGGACTTATGTGCGAAGATTCGTGCTTTGTATAGACGAATGAAGGAGGCTGAGGAGCACAGAAGGAATTCCATGATTCGGGCCTTTTCTCACCTAGGACCTACAGGAGGAATCAGTAAAGGAAGTGGTTCAGGCAGTGGTAGTAGTGGTGGTAGTACAGGTTCTAGTGGAGGAAGAGGTCGTCATAATCGAGGTCGTCATGGTAGAGGAAGGGGCAGGTTTGGACAAGATCAGTCCAATAGAGGTCGGTTTGGCAGAGGACCCTTTTATCAAGGTGGCTTTGAACAAGGGAGTTCCAGTCAGAGTGAGCATACAGGAAGGGACTCCGCTCCATCTCAATACAGTTCTGGTAGTGCATCAAATCCGTGCACAAAATGCTGGTTTAGTCATGGTGATCGTCCGTGTTTGGTTTGTTTTAATTGTGGAAAACCGGGTCATATGTCGCGGAATTGTTGGGAGCCGCGGCGTGAAGATGCGACAAGGAGGCCCACGATGCCCGGACGAGTTTTTGCCATCACTCGACAAGAAGCGGATGCAGCGCCTAACTTGATTAGAGGTAAACTTAAACTCAATGGTTACTCTATTCATGCTTTGTTTGACTCAGGTGCATCGCATTCCTTCATTTCATTTGATTGTGCTCGGAGATTGGGTATTGTGGCAATGGAGTTGCCTTTTGAATTGTCGGTAGCCACACCCACAGGAGTTTCATTAAGAACTGCTCAAGCTTGTTTGAATTGTGTGGTTCATTTTGAACAACGAAGTACTACCTTGGATCTGATTTGTTTGCCGTTGCAAGAGATTGATGTTATAATTGGGATGGATTGGTTGGAAGCGAATAATGCCATTCTCGACTGTGCTCAGAAGACTGTGTCCTTGCCAATGAACATCCCTAGTGTTAAAGGGGATGAGAATATGTGTTTGTCCTTCGCCCAAGCTGGCAGGTATTTGAAGAAAGGATGTCAAGGGTTTCTGGTTTTCTTCTCTGTGAATGTGGATATGCAAGGTGGTGTCGAAAGATATCTGGTTGTGAATGAATTTCCTGATGTGTTTCCAGAGGAGATTACTGGTTTACCCCCACCACGAGAACTGGAGTTTTCCATTGATTTGGTGCCCGGGACTAGTCCTATTTCGAAAGCTCCATATCGAATGGCACAGTCTGAATTGAAAGAGTTGAAGAAGCAGATTGAGGAATTGTTGAAGAGAGGTTTTATCAGACCTAGTGTTTCGCCTTGGGGAGCTCCAGTGTTGTTTGTCAAGAAGAAGGATGGTAGCCTCAAATTGTGCATTGATTACAGGCAGCTGAACCGAGTGACGATCAAGAATAAATATCCTTTGCCTAGGATTGAAGACTTGATTGATCAGTTGGCAGGTGCCTCTGTATTCTCTAAAATCGATTTGAGGTCGGGATACCATCAACTGCGAGTACGTGCTGAGGATATGCCTAAAACAGCATTTCGGACTCGATATGGTCATTATGAGTTTCTTGTGATGCCATTCGGGTTGACAAATGCCCCGACAATCTTCATGGATTATATGAACAGGGTGTTTCGGCCGTATTTGGATAAGTTTGTGGTGGTTTTCATTGATGACATTCTGGTTTACTCCAAGAGAGAGGAAGAGCATGCGCATCATCTTCGGATTGTGTTGCAAGTATTGCGGGATCACCAACTGTATGCTAAGCTCAGTAAGTGTGAGTTTTAGCTACGGGAGGTGAAATTTCTGGGTCATGTGATTTCTGCAGAAGGTGTGGCTGTAGACCCTAGTAAAGTGGAAGCGGTGTTGAATTGGGAGAGACCGCAATCGGTGACGGAAATTCGAAGTTTTCTGGGATTGACTGGATATTACCGAAGGTTCATTAAGGGATTCTCTCAGCTTGTTATGCCATTGACTAGACTCACCCGTAAGGATCGATCTTTCATTTGGGATGACAGGTGTGAGAGAGCATTCCAGGAGCTGAAGGTTTGTCTAACATCCACCCCAGTGCTCATTATCCCTAACCCATCAGAGCCGTTCACAGTTTATACAGACTCCTCTAAGAAGGGTCTAGGGTGTGTCTTGATGCAACAAGGTAGAGTTGTGGCGTATGCTTCAAGACAGTTGAGGCCTCATGAAGAGAACTATCCTACTCATGACCTTGAGCTAGCAGCTGTAGTGTTTGCCTTGAAATTGTGGAGGCATTATCTCTATGGCGCTCAGTTTGAGGTATTCAGTGATCACAAGAGTTTGAAGTATTTGTTTGATCAGAAAGAGTTGAACATGAGGCAAAGGCGTTGGGTTGAGTTCCTTGTGGATTATGAGTTTGCTTTGAAGTATCATCCTGGGAAAGCCAATGTTGTGGCAGATGCATTGAGTAGAAAGTCAATCCATATGGCCATGATGATGATGAGGGAGCAACTGTTACTGGAAAGCCTGAGAGATATGAAGTTATCCATCAATGTCCATCCTGGAGTATTAGTAATGAGTTCCCTCAGTGTATCGAGTGATTTATTGAGGAACATTTGCTATGCTCAGATGGAGGATGACTATCTTTTGGGCATCCGAGAACAGGTTGAAATGGCGGAGACCCAGGACTTTGATATTCTGGAGGATGGTATCATCCGGTATCGAGGTCGGATTTGTGTGCCAAACGTTGCGGGGTTGCGTGAGATTATTTTGGAGGAATCTCATAAAAGTAAGTACACTATCCACCCAGGTACCACTAAGATGTATCAGGATTTGAAGAGAGGTTATTGGTGGCCAGGCATGAAAAAGGACATCGCAGAGTTTGTGGCAAGATGTCTAATTTGTCAGAAGGTAAAAATTGAGCACCAATTGCCTGCTGGTATGTTGCAATCTTTGGAGATCCCGGAGTGGAAATGGGATAGCGTTTCCATGGATTTTGTGATGGGATTACCGAGGACCTCTTCAGGACACAATGCGATATGGGTCATTGTGGACAGGTTGACGAAGTCGGCCCATTTTCTTCCGATTCGGGAAACTATTTCAATGGAGAAATTGGCCCAGTTGTATGTGAATGAGATAGTAAGGCTGCACGGAGTCCCGATGAATATTGTGTCGGACAGAGATCCAAGGTTTACATCCAGGTTTTGGAAATCTCTCCAAAAGGCCATGGGTACGAAGTTGAGTTTCAGTATTGCTTATCACCCTCAATCTGATGGGCAGACTGAAAGAACTATTCAGACTCTGGAGGATATGCTACGGGCATGTGTTCTGGAGAACAAAGGCAATTGGGATAAGTTTTTGCCGTTAGTTGAATTTGCCTACAACAATAGTTTCTACTCGAGTTTGCAAATGGCTCCGTATGAAGCGTTGTATGGCAGGAAGTGTAGGTCACCGTTGTGTTGGGCTGAACTTGGTGAAAGGAGTCTTTTAGGCCCAGATATTGTGGATCAAACCTCTCGCAAGATAGAGAGTATTCGTCAGAAGCTTCTTATAGCTCAGAGTCGGCAAAAGAGTTATGCGGATAGAAGAAGAAGACCATTGGAGTTTGATGTTGGGGATCATGTGTTTTTGAAGGTCACTCCTACTACTGGTGTTAGAAGATCGATTCGAGCCAAGAAGCTCACTCCGAGGTATATGGGTCCATATCAAATTCTTGAACGAATTGGGCCAGTAGCGTATCGAGTGGCGCTACCACCTAGTCTTGCTGGGTTGCATGATGTTTTCCACGTGTCTCAACTCAAGAAGTATCATCCAGATCCGTCTCATATAATTGATGATGAAGCAGTTCAAGTACGAGAGGATCTGACTTTTGAGGTCGAACCGTTGAAAATTCTAGATGTGAAAGAGAAGCAGTTGAGGAATAAGACCATAAAATTGTTAAAGGTCCTTTGGAGCGGTTTGATGTCCAATGATGTCACGTGGGAGACTGAAGATTCTATGCGGAGGAAGTATCCAGAGATTTTTGTTTGAGATAAGAGTTGAAATTTCGAGGATGAAATTTTTATAAGGAGGGGAGAGTGTAATGCCCCTCATGATATTTTTCTTGGCATTGTGTTCAGGACCGGAGGAATCAGGACGGAGGAAGGCTCAAGTGGAGTCTGGAAGAGCTCCACGCCGCGGCGAAGAGCAGGGCCGCAGCGGCGAGAAGCTTTCCAGTGGCGTTGTTCTAGAAAATTTGGTGGAGCCATGGCGAGGAGTGTTGGAGCCGCGGCGAGAGTCGAAAAAATTGTTTAAATCCGGATTAGTCAGACGCGAAAGAAAGAAAGGAAACGAAGGGAGCGACGCAGAGAGACGAGGAGCAATGCTAGGGTTTGGCATTTTCGGTGTCCCAGAGTGATTCTCGTCCATCGGGAGCTTGGATTCAAGTTGGTAAGTGTTCCCTACTCCTCTCTCTCTATTTTCTTCAGTTGAAATTTGGGATTTCCGGTTGTATGGTTGGATTTCTGGTTTGGGGTGAAATCCACCGATTGGAATGGATGTTTTGGGGTTAAGGAAGTATGTTTTGGTGTTCTTGTTGCTTGAATGTGAGTTTTGAAGGGATTATGTGTGTTTAGAGCTTAACCCTAGGTCGTTTTCAGTAAGGGCTCTTAGGAATCCCAGGTATTTGAGGTTGTGTGGTGTTTGAGTAATCCCTAAGAGCTTATTGATGCATAAAAGGGTGTTGGAACCTTGGGTTAGGTTAATGTGGTGGAATTGTGAGGTTTGATTCGTTGGTATATTGTGCTAATGGAAGAATTGTGACATGATAAAGGTTGTTGGCTAATCAAGAGGGGTTCACGCGTACTGGACAGTTCAAGGAAGCTTGTGGAACTCGTGTGTGTGTGGTAACGACAATTGAGGTAACCGGGTGTTTGTTATATTGTATTGATTGTGTTGTATGATAGTACGTGTATTTGTGTATATATGCATGTCTCTTTTATACCATGGTATCGATGTGTTTGTGTGTACGATTTGTATATATATCGTGGTATGTATATTGATAGATGATGGTTATGACTATGATGATGATATGATAGGTTGCACACATGACATTATGATGATGATATGATGTTACATGAGCATCACCACATGACATTATGAGATCGTGATGTATGGTGGATGTGGTGGTGATGATGTGATGGTGGTATGATGTATGATGATGTATATATGTTAGGGAGAATAAGGTTGGAATATATATATATATGTTAGGGAGGATAAGGTTGGATTATGTATATATGTTAGGGAGGATAAGGATGGATAATATATATGTTAAGGAGGATAAGGATGGATAATATATATGTTAGGGAGGATAAGGATGGATGATATATGTGTTAGGGAGAATAAGGATGGAGTCCCTGTGAGGGCAACATGCATGTTATTCATCTCGTATTGCATACATGATTGGTGTGAGATATATGTATATATATATTTGTGTGTGTGTGGTTGTTCTTCCTGGTTACTGAGACATTGTCTCACCCCCTCTCCTATAAACTAACCTTTCAGGTGACGGTTCTGGCACTAGTCCGGAGAAGACGCGGGAGTAGCTGTATACGTGGGAATAGTCTATGTAGCGTGTGTATGTTGTATTAGTATCTTGTGCCAAGTAGGATAGCATGGTTTGTAATGGATAATGTTATGATTGAGACTGGCTATGTATGGATGTTTATGTATGTGGTATGTATGGTTGAATGTTGTTGAGAAGTATGTGTGACAGTTTTGGTAAGTCCAGAGTGTTGTTGGGCCTTGTTGGTTTGCGTAAAGGCCTGTAGCCCATTTGGTCAGGTTGGGTTCCAAGGGGTCAAATCTCATAGGAGTGGTTCCTTTGAGGTAAAACCTCTTTGGACAGGTTGGTTTGGGGGTTTTGGACCTGTATGAACGGTCTCTAAGCGACCAGTTGCCTTTGGTGGCAATTAGAGGTGGCTAGTGCTGAGTTTTGGTCAACAAGTGGCCAAAATGGTGTCAAGGGTCCAGAATCTCCATACGGAGTTAGATTGAGGTAAAAGTGGTGTCTTGGGATAGATGGGGACTAGATTGACTTGTAGAAGTTGGATTCGAGTCAATCGGAGGTCGGAGCATAAAGTTATGCGTGTCAGAAGTTCGCCCCGGAGTATTGAAATTGCTGATATGGTATATCAGCAGGGGGCGCCGCGGTGAGGAAAGGCAGGTCGCCGCGCCAGAGGAGTCAGAAGCGATGTTGAGCGGGGGAGGCCGGAGCCGCGGCGGTACTGTAGCGACCGCGGCCCCAGCCCAATTTTTGGTGCTTTTGTGTCGTTTTCGCTGTGTTTACGAATTGGAAGAGTTGTTTTGAGATGTCAGGGTTGTGTAGGGTCAGATTTTGAAGTTTTTGGTTAAGTTTGGAGGTGTCATGAGGTAGGTGTTAGCAGGGCTGACTTTCCCAAGAGGGGGGTGAATTGGGAAGTTTAAGATTTTTCTGCATAAAGTGAAGTAAGTGAAGATATCACAGTATAATGAAAACAATGCGTAAAACAGAGCAAGGTGAAAAGTAAAGATAAGGAGAAGAGAAGTCAGTGATTTATCCTGGTTCGGTCTATTCACTTGACCTACATCCAGTCCCCAAGACACCTCTTGAGATTTATCCACTATACAGCAAGAATTTCAGTGGGCTTCTTGCTAAAGCCGCAGTACATGAGTATGCTCTGTTTCTGAGCTCTCTCAAACTTTTCAAGCACTTTCACTATGTGCTTCCCAATCCCCTTGTGAATACCCCTCACAAGTAAATCTATCTCCCAGATGAAGAATAGATTGATTACAATGAAATAACTCTCTTGTAAAGAGTGGATATGAAAGTTTAAGTACAAGTTTAGAAGTTAAGAGTGTAAAAGCTTTTGAGAAGAAGATTCAGCAGAAATTCGGTATATACAAGTTTGATTCATTACCCACAACTTCAAATGATGTTGTATTTATAGATTTAGGTCTCAAATATCCGTTAGAGACTAAATCTATCCGTTGGGGAAGTTATTCAACGGTTACTCTGAAAAACTATCCGTTTACCAACCGCATTTAATGTTTCTGACATACTGAAATTTGAATTTCGGTTGGCCAACAGACGAATTTCGTAGGAACCAAAGATTAAAGCTTCCAACGTTACAGCACGAAGTTCGTCTGTTCATGAAGTGAAATTCGAATTTTGAAACTTACAAAACATTTTCACAATGTGACATACGAATTTTCAAGAAGAAAGTTTTTCGGTTAAGTGTGAACAGTGTTTTCAATTTTCTACAGTGCCTTCGAAATTCGAATTTTGGATCCCCAAAATTTGTCTATCCATTGAACGTTTAAAGGGACACAGTAGATTACTTTCTTCGAAATTCGAATTTTGAAAGGGCGAAATTCATCTGTCAGAGAAACTCTTTTCAAACTAATTTCATCATTCGAATGTTGCAAGTTCTTATCATTCGTATGTCAATGTTTCATTTCAATAGACTCAAGAACTTAGCTTCTGAAATTCGAATTTCAATGTTCAAAGTTCGTCTATCAGAGAGCAGTTTTGAAACTTAAATCACTCTTGATCTCAGGTGAACTTTAACATAGTTTCAGACGAATTTCTTCCATTTGCTCAAGTTTTGTTTTGTTTGAAATTCGAATTTTGAAGACTCAAAGTTCGTCTGTTGCAAAGAAGCATCTTTCAGACTTATATGAAAATTCGAATGTTGGAAGTTCAAAATTCGTCTGTCAAAGAGCATTTATCAAACTCAATTTCATTTTGATTTCAGATGCACTTTATCATAGTTTCAGACGAATTTCTTTGGTTTTTACAAACTTCATTTTACTTGAAATTCGAATTTTGAAAGTGTGAAGTTCGTCTGTTAGCAAAAGGCCTCTTTTCAGACTAGATGAAAATTCGAATTTTGAACAACCAAAATTCATCTGACAGAGAGCCATCTCTTCAAACTTATTCAGTTTTAGCTCGAAATTCGAATTTCCAAAGGCAAAGTTCGAATTTCCAACTTGACAGTTTAGCTTAAACTTTCAACCATCGTCTGTTTGTGGGTGTTTTTCAAATATTTGAAGATTTAACATAAAATCAAAGTTTGAAAACTTCTTTTCTTCAAATCAAAATCTTTTACCCAGTCATAACAAAAACTAAGGATCCTACAAAAGATCTAACAGCAAGTACTCAGAAAATCTTTACTTGAAACAGCTTTGCTCTCCTTTGATATCTTCAATTCAAGCTCTTGAAATGTTGGTTTGGAATCATTAAAACTCTTGTTTCAACAGTAGGATGTTACATCTTTCATACCACAATACAGATGTATTTGCGTGTACTCTTTTTATATATTGTGGTATGCACACAGCTAGATGATGTTTACGATGATGATGATGATGATGACGATTAGAGATGATGATATTAACATGACATGACATGATGCATAATGATGATGATTATATGATGATATATGAGCATCACCACATGGCACTGTGAGATTGCGATATATGGTAGATTGGGTGGTGATGACGATACGATATGATATATGATAATATGAGATATGATTAGGGAGGATAAGGATGGAATCCTTGTCGCTAAATCCTCCCCTATAGCCAGGGGAGCCAAGCGGTAGTGGACTACACCTTTCCTAAATCACTACCAATTTGAGGTGATCCAAGAGAAGGAGAGCCACGGTCCGAGAACTAGTGTAACCTTTGTCCGGGTTGCATTAGTGTAAAGTGAGCTTAGTGAGGTCTCGGAATCAGTCTTCACCTACTGTTAGAAGGGAATTGCCTATATGAAATGTCATGTTATGACGATAGCCCGTGGTTCTAACTGTGTGTGAGGGAGATATACATTCCTTTCATTTCATAATGCATTCATGAGTTGTATGAGTTATATATGTATATATATATCTGTTTGTGGTTATTCCCGATTATTGAGACATTGTCTCATCCCCCTCTCCCATAAGCTAACCTTTCAGGTGACGGTTCTGGCACTAGTTTGGAGAAGACACGTGAGTAGCATTGGACGTGGGAATACTAGGTCTATGTAGTTATTGTGTAATTTGGATATGTAACATATGCCAATTAGGATAGAATGTTTAGTAATGGATGTATGACATGGATATGGATTGTATGAATGGATGTTGATATGTTTTGAATGCGGAATTGTGTTGTATGCGATGTGTATGTTGTATTGTGGTGTTTACATGGTCTTGGATGTTAGGAAGTCAGTATGGTGGCGTTTGTGAGCCCAAAGTAGATTTGGGCGTCGTTGGTGTGTTTTAGGGCTTGTAACCTGTTTTGTTAAGTTGGGGTTCAATGGGGTCAAATCTCAGAGTAGTGGTGCTTTTGAGGTGAAATCTTTTTGTACAAGTTGGTTTAGGGGTTTTGGACCTGTATGAATGGTTTTTGAGTGACCATTTGCCTTTGGTGGCAATTGGTGGTTGTTAGTGGTGAGTTTTGGTTAAGAAGTGGGCAAAACAGGGTTAGGGGCTCAGAATCTTTATACGGAGTTGGATTGAGGTGAAGTTGGTGTCTATGGATAAATTAGGACTAGATTAACTTGTAAGAGTTGAAATCAAGTCAATCGGAGATTGGAGTATAAAGTTATGTACGTCGAACTTTTGCCCTGATGGCTAAAGTTTGCTGGTATAGAAAACTAACAAGGGACACCGCGGCACCAGGAAGCAAGCCGTGGCACCAAGAAGTCCAATAGAGTGGTGAAATAGGGGAGGTTTGGGGCCACGACGATATTGTAGCGATTGCAGCCTTAGCCCATATTTTGATGTTGTTTGGTTCGTTTTCATTTTTCTGAAGTTTTGGAAAGTTGTTTTGAAATGTTTGGGTTGTGTTTGGTTGGTTTTTGAAGGTTATGGTCAAGTCTGGAGGTGTTTGTGGAATAGGTTGTTACATATTACTCAAACTCAAATTTTTCACTTAACTCTCCTTTGATCTTTCTTTGTACAACACACTTATTCTTAAGATTTTAGACCATGTGGAATCCATTTTTGAGGTCAAAATCATGAAATTCCAACTCTAAATACTCCCCCTGTTCTAACTGAAAATATCTCAAAGTGATTGGAAAAGATTTCCTTCAAATCACTTCAAATCATCCATGGATTCATGCTTCTAGTGGTAAATCTAAGCTTTTCCATAAGTTTATTGGTTCAAAAACTCATTCCCTTGCTAAAACCCTTATTTGGCTAAAACCCTAAGGTAAAGAGGAAGCCAAACTAATCCATAAAACATGCTTTGGAAGCCATAGATAGTAGGCTTAAGGTGGTAGTATAGAATCTTACCAACTTGTGCTTCAATTTTCCCTTGATTTTTCTTCTTTTTTCCCTTTCCTTCTTCCTCTCTTTTCTTGCGTTTTCTTCCTCTGTTTTGGCTGCTAGTTCACATGTGAAATAAAGAAGAAAGAGAAGGGTTTAAGTGACTAACGATAGTCTTAACCATGATTAATTAAATAAATCAACTAAAGTTACTTTTTTGTCTCCTTACTTAGCAAGTTTTCCCAACATTTTGAGATGATTGGTTGGCTTCATGGGCTGCAGTAATTCACGCAGGGAAGAGAGGGAAATGTGTAAAAAAATTGCCCAATTTTTCTGATCCAGATATATTTCAATCCGGATATTTTTTAACAGTACTGAAAAATCGTCTTTTATAGTAACTTAGCATTTTTGGGCTACAGGATTGTTCTAATTTTATTTTCATGTTTCCATAATTCAAATGGTATCTGTATATAGCATATATCCTGTCCCAGTTACCTTTTAACTATCGATATGACCCAGAGTTTACTTTATCAGTTTATTATTACTTTTAGACATTCTGCACTGACTATTTTCTTATTCTTAAATATTAACCATCAGTGTCATATACCATTGGACTTCTCTCATCGAGGGCTTCATTTTGATAATAATTTTGCATGTTGATAAAATTACCCTTAACCTGGAATTAAATTATAGTTTTTGAACCTTTTGGGTCATTAAGTGTACTTTTTTCTAAGAACTTTTCTATTTCCTTCCTCAATTAATTTTATTTATTTTGGAACGTGGATGTAATTTTTATATTTCTTTAGAAGCAAAAATATGATTTTCACATTTTTTCACCTAACTAGGAAATATGATCTCTTTATCTAATTTTATGCAAAATAGTTTCTGTCCATTTTCATGAATTCTTTGTACATTTCATACTATTATTTATTTCTTACTCTTTTATTACTTAATATCGATTAAAATTTTGGGATATTACAGGACCGAGCTTACCGAGTCACCGGGTTGGTTGAACACCCCTATATAAAATTAATGCATGATTATTGAGTATTTATAGTTTTAGAAAATGTTACTTTTGTTTCTAATATTATTTTTCAAAGAAATATAATTTGAATAACTATAATTATGTTTTTTTTAATAAATAACTTATTTATTATTTGTTTAAAAATAACTTTCAAGAATGATGCCAAACCTTATCTCATATACTACGTTAGCCTGATCTGATCTAATCTCACAAAAATTAGGTATCGGATTGACTATCAATCAATCCTATCTAATCTTTGTACGCTATATAATACTCATCCAAACCTAAATATTATATATAAATAACTAATTTACATAAATCAAGAAATACAATTAAAAGCAGTTGACATTATTAAATTTGTTAGAAATTCAAAATAATTTCAAAGAAGCCTGCATTTGATGTTTAAAAATTGTCTCATATAATTAATAAAAATTAATTGTATTCACTTATTTAATTAAGGATAAAATTAGAAAAATAACAAATAAATGCTTGAAACAATATGCATTTCTATCTTATATTTTAAATTAAAAAATATATCAAATATATCTTTTATTTAGTACTTATAGTATAATATTATATAAATATTATAGTGTAATATATAATATAATATTAATGTTCTAACTGCATTTTCTTAAAATTTAATATGCTTTTATTTTGAGTAGATAAAATTAATATTTATTATATTTAAATGTTTATAAAAATTATGAGATATTAACTTAATAATGTTATAATAATCTTATTATAGATCTTCCAACCAAATTAATTATGAATCATGTTAAGTAATCGTTTTTATATTTTATTTCTTATGCTTATGAATTATTATATCGTATTTTTATTTATCATTTCCTCAGTTTTATCAAGTATCAATATTTTATTATTTTAATTTCAATAAAGTACACGGTTGTGCTTTTTTTCAGACTAATGCAGCTTTTTGAAATTGTGTCAACCTTTTTCTTTTCTTATACTTTTTCCTTCGGGAGATTAGTGAGAATCCGGAATTTCCATTGAGCACGGAATTATCATCATCATCGTCAGATCTGGGTCATCTAGAGGAAAATTAGAGAATTCAGGTTTAATTTAATTTTCATATTATATTTTTATATATTTTTATTTTATTAGATATAAAACATAAAATAAAAAATAATTTTATAATTGTCACTTTTTAAAAAAATATTATTATTATTATTATTAAAAAATTAAAATAAAAATTTTAAATCTGAATCGTTCAAATTAAAATTAGATAATCCTATGATGATAAGCATTTGGTGCTCATCAGGTTGATGAGCACCTAATGGGATTTCGAGAATCCGTCGGAAACAATTATATGTTTTGAGAAAAAAAATTGCTGGTAAGTCAGTTGCGGTAAAAAATTTTCGGTCAGAAATTGAAGTCATTTTTGTAGTTAATGAACAGAGACAATATCTAGCAATTGTTTATTTTCAAAATTCATGCATACTGTCAAAATAAAATATTTGAAGACTTTTGGTGGTTAAATGATTTACAATTATACTATTGAATTTATACATATTAAATAGATTTTTCTTTATATTATATATTTTTTACTAATTCATTCTCTAAAATGTAAGACTTTAAGTATCCAAGACACATATTAAATCATTGAATTATTGATTTAACTTATCAATTTCTTCTGCAACAAATGAAATGTACAAATATAAATATTTTTGAAAATGAGATGCACACACAAAATTTTACCGAAACGCCCCTGCTTTTGATTTGAAGAATGAAGTGTAATAAGAAAATGGATTGAAAAAAAATAATTTTTTATGGATATAAAATAACACTTATATGCCTATTTTTTTTAAAAAAAATTCAAAACAAAAGGTTTGAAATTGTTGAGTAATAAATAATTATGTGAGTATAAAAGATATTGGTCAAAATTTTTCTAACTTCTTTTTCATTTTCATCAACGTATCAATCAGGAAAATGTTATGTTTTTAACTGCACGGACTCTTGAAGTTGCATTGCCCTCCTTTCCCTCCTTCCACGCCGCATGATAGCCTCTTTAATATATCTTAGGGCATTGACAAACACAATTTCGTATTCTAGAGGGAATCCTCAGATATGTTAAGTCTTGCATGAAATTGCCAAACTATTCTGGACCTTACTTCTGAACTGAGCAGCAGCAGCTCATTGCTGAGTAGAGACCCCTCCCTTCTCTCTTTCTCTGTCTACGCATCACTATTGCGCACAGTGATGCACATCAGAGAATCAGGAAGCAACTATTATGAGCTAGTTCACATCCATGTATGTAGCAAATTTATAATCCATGGTCCATGCTTGACTAAAAAATATCTTGTCAATGGAAGAAAATGTTATATTATTAGTCATTAGTACATATTATTAGTCATTAATACAGTATTGGTTCAGAATACATTGCGTCACAATAAATGTGTTGAATCTTACATGTCCTCTATCTTGCATGTAGACTCATACACTGTTAAACTACACAGGTTTAGCAAAATTTGAGGTCTTGAATTCTGTTGGCCAAAAAAAAAAAACGAGATCTTCAATTCTACATAGTCTTTTGACTAAAAGAAAAAAGAAAAAAGAAAAAGAACAAACTCTTAATATTCTATCCCTCCTCCTTCCAAAATGCGTGCTTTTCTTATTTACAATAAACAATTATATTTCATGCCACTACAACATATTTTGAGCAAAAATTTATTTTCTTTTTTGGCGTAGTTCTATTGTATAAGGCAACAAATTTTAGATTTTGTAGTCACGCGGTTGCCTATAGTCAAACACTACAGTGTGCTTCATTGACTATTAATTATAAGTCAAAGTGTTATATGTACATGCGTTGCAAGGTGTTAATTTGGAGTGTACATTACTTGAAAATTTTAGTCATTGTCACTACTATAGAGTTAGGCTTTAGGAACACACATTCTAGAATGTTTGTGGTGAAAACGTGCTTGAAAATGATTTCGGGAACATTCTTTTAAAATTTGTGCCAGAATCTGACATTTGGGAACGTTTATTTATGAAATCATTCCTCAAATATGTAATTGTGCTAGGTCACAGCTACTGCCCATCGACCCTAGCTCACAGCTCTCTCTCATCCTTCCCTCTCTCCCCCATTACCATCACCATCGCAGTCAACGGCCTCTCCGTCAAATATTCGAGCATAGTAGCCTCTCCATTAAATATTCGAGTACAAACCAAAAATTGTAATAAGATTCAGAAGGGGAAAATGTGACTTTTGTTTGTTAATAGATAAATGACTTGGTACTCTTATATGCTTATTGGTTGGGAATTATGTTTATTGGTAATGGTTAAATTAAGCTATAAAAGTGGAATTCATGAGCTTTGGGATGCCAAAAATTTTATTTAATATATTGCATGTGAAAGGTGCAAAGATGATGTAAATCTCGTGAAAAGATAACTCTTTTTGCAGCTAATTGTGATTAAGCTGCAACTTTTTCTCTAATTACATGTCTTGATCACATTTTTAGAATCATTGCCTCAGCTTGTAGTTTTATATCTTCAAAAATGGTAAAAGGACACAGGTAGAAGCTTGCACAAAAGTAGATAAACTTGAAGAGAGCGAGTGAGTTGCAAAGTTTAATATTCAAACTTTCATATCCAATCCTGGTAGACAATGTTCTAGGTGAGGGTTTGGTGAGTTCCAGGAAGGGAATTTTAGATCCAATCATGGTAGGCAATTAATGTTAAGATGAACAACTTAGTAGTTGGGGCTTCACATGCATCCATGTGAGGTGTAGTCCTCCTAAATCATGTTTTATAAAATATGAATACTGAGTTTATACAATCTAAGTTTTTTCCAGTCATTAAAATTTAGCATAATTTATGAATTGTTTATAATATTTGAGACATTGTTAGAGATATTTTATGGTGGCAGTTTTATTTATTAGACATTTGTAAGTTGATATTGATAGATTAATAGCAATGGATAGGAACTTTTTGAATAAAGTGTGTAGTCTTTAATTTCTGTACATGTATGATGAAATTCTTTGAATGATTAGATTATTTGATTTTATATTGTTGGAATGGTTGAAACAGGACAGCAAGAAAATAATTTTTAAACAAAAAAAATTATTTTTCAGAAACGTTTTTCATAGAAACGTGCCCGAAGTCTAATAATTGGGCACGCTTTCTATTAAGAAACGTTCCAGAAAATGACTGTTGGGGGCCGTACCAAACCACAAAGCATGACACAAAAATGGCATTTGGGAACTTTTTTTGGTTGGAAACATGCTAGAAGATCTGTTTTCATGAACGATTTTAACAAAATGTAAAGTGTTCCAGAATTCTTCGGGAACGATCACATATGGAACATTTCAAAAATGTTCCGAAATTCAAAAATTAAACGTCCCAGAAGCCCATTTTCTGTAGTAGTGTGTGTCGATACAAAAATTAATGTTGGCAAAAATTTGGAGTGTAGTAATGGTAGGTCTATTAATAGTGGCAATACATCAGATCTCAGCACTAGATCATTAGCTAGTTTGCATTGTCTAATATAAGTATGGCTAACCATAATTTTGTTTGTGCAAGACAAACTCCATAGGCAAATGGAAGAGGCAAGCATCCCACTCTTAGCTTTAACGTTGGGACTAATTTTTACATATCCTTCTTTATCAGATATGGCACCTGCGATATGCCATTGTTCCCACATGAAAGACTCACGAGTCACATTTGCTACACCAGTGCCCGGCACAATGTTTCCATCATCCTCATCTGCTCTGAAGAAGAAGAGCCTGAAACTTCGGACCTTAAGAGTTTGAATTCATATTGGTAAGTGATCCCTACTCCTCCCTCTCTATTTTTCTTCTGTTTAAATTTGGGGTTTTTCGATTATATATTGGGATTTCTAGTTTAGGCCGAAATCCACCATTTGAAATGGATGAAATGGGATTAAGGAAGTGTGTTTTAGTGTTCTTGTTGATTGAATGTGAGTTTTGAAGGGTTTATGTATGACTTGAACTTAACCCTAGGTTGTTTTGGTTAAGGCTCTTGGGGGATCTGAATTGTATTTGTTCAATTTGTGTTTAAATGGTCCCTAAGGGCCTAATGACGCATGAATGTGGTGTTAGAACCTTGGGTTAGGCTAAATTGGTTGAATTGTGATGTTGGTTTAATGGTATATGTTGTAAATTGGGAATTGTGATATTGTGAAGGTTGTTTGGTAGCTTGAGAGGGATTCAAGTGTTGGACAACTCGAGAAGTTTATCGAATCCACGTGTGTGGTGTTGACAACCTGAGATAATCGGGTGTTTGTTTGTTTGTTTGTATTGTATTGTGTGATAGTACATATATTTGTGTATTTATGCATGTTTCTTTTATACCATGATATAGATGTGTTTGTGTGTACTATTTTCTATATATCGTGGTATGCACACAGCTAGATGATGACTATGATGATTATGATGATGATGATTTGAGATGATGATATTGATATGACATGGCATGGTGCATGGCATGACATTGAGATGATGATGATGATGATTATTATTATATGATGATACATGAACATCACCACATGACATTATGAGATTGTGAAACATGGCAGATTGGGGTGGTGATGATGTGATGACGATATGACATATGATGATATATGTTAGGGATCTAGAGTAATTATGGGATGGGTGACCTTTTGCCTTATAAGAAAAGGAGACTAAATAGAATGCTACCCCTATCCTTTATATATATATTAAGTTTCCTTCTAAGAAGGGGGCAAATAGGGTGCATCATATAATCTTATATATTTTATTGATTTATTAATTAAGTAATTAATTGAAAATAAAATTATTTTTTACCATTTAGTTTTTTGATAATTTTAAATTAGTTTGAACTTTGAACATGTCATACATTTTTCGTAATTTGCATCTCATAAATGTATATTTTTTTTCTAAGAATTTGACATTTATTTAAATTTACGTTCAAATAGTTTATATGCGACACAAATATAATGGATTGGAATCCTATATCATCATAATTCCTTGAAACATGAAAACCCAAGATCTTTTTTTATGTATTATTGTCTATGAGCAGACAATTGTAAACCCGAATCCAGTATTCGTAACTCCCCAAAAAGTGCAATCTTCTCCCACATACCAATTGTTGGTTAAGCGTTTGGATATATGATTGAAACTAGACACCAACATAAAGTTAATGTTTAAAATTCATAACCGTGCAGTGTGTTAACTAGACATCCTAGTTTCACTAGTTAATCGAAGATATATATATATATTTAGGTTCATAAAGGTCATTTTAGAAAAAAATAAAACTACATTAATGTATAACTAACTTATATATATATTAATTTCAATGAATAATATTTGTGTATAGTTGAAGAAACTAACAGAATTGTATAACTATAATAAAATATTTAAAAAATATATTTCAATTTTGTAGGAATGGAGCCCACATGGATGGAGCATATTCATTAATTATTCGCCCCGGCGCTTTAAGCTATGGCTAATGGTTAGGATGTAAATACAATCTCTAGTCTACCGAAAAAGAAAAAAATACAACCTCTATTCCATGACTTTTATTGTTTTTCAGTTTTGATTTTGTTTTAGAACTTTTATTATTTTAGAATTTGAAGATCTGATTAACTTTTTAGGCCTTTAATTTAGATTTCAAGAGCACTTATACTTAATTACAAATTACCATATTTTTGGCCGCATTACAAATTACTAGATTAGTTACCAACAAAATTAAGTTCTCACATCAATGGCTGAATTTGAATTCACACTCTAGTCGAAATATGAATTATATTCTTACTATCGACCTTTGTTAGTCCCCATGTCCTTTTCTCAATGTTCTTGATTTGAATGCGGACCACTTAACCAAAACAAGTTAATTTAGATTATAGATTAAGAGGAAAATAAAAGAAGCATATTAATTAATGGCTATTTCCTTCATGATCGTTTTGCTCAAAATTCAAGCAAATAATAATTAACTCTTGACAAGCTACCCACAATAGACTCAAAAATGTAGGGGAATTAAATTCTATGAAATTTAAAATACTTACAAAGAATTTCAATTTTTATAATTTAAATTGTTAGTATTTTTTGTAAAAGCAATAATAATTACTATCCGTCTTAAATATAAGTTATATTTAACTATATAAGTAATATTAAGTAAAGCTGTTAAACACTATAAATTTATCCCAAATTTATTTTTTCCAAATTTGCCTCCAATTAAATGTTGTATGTTTTCAATTATAAATTTAATTTTATCTTTAATAAGGGGTATTTATGAAAAAAATTATTTAATGATCAAAACATAAATTATATTTTGAATCATGAGAACTCTTATCTCATGGACTTATATTTGAAATCAATATAATTCTTTTTTGTTGTAATTCAAAGCACAATCATATACAAGTATAAATACTCATACAAGTACACATCATCACATTGATGTACAATGGGCTTAAAGGAGGCATGTTAATTCATGGTATCCAAAAATTGTAGATAATGCATTAGACCATAAGAAAATGCATTGGGTGCTCATGAGGCATGTTAACTCATGGTGTTCACAAATTATAGATAATATATGGAACCATAAGAAAATGCATTCGGTGCTCGTTACAGTGATGAGCACTCAATGCTCATCACTAACATGGGTACAATCTAGATTTAATTTAATTTAACTATTATATTTTTAATATACTTTTACTTTATTAGATGCAGAATATAGCATCCTAAGGACATCTAGACAAAACATAGAACCTTATTACCAAAACAAGACACAACTAAATTATAACATCCTAGGTTCTTGTATACACAAATGCTCCGAAAAATTATGAGGACACTGACAAAATAACACAAGGAAAGACTAGTGGAGGATGAAGCTAGCCATAGCAAGGGGAGTTGTGAGAGAAAGTAAGGAAAAAAGTAGCTAGGTCTAGTGCCATAGCAAAGGGTAAGAGCATTGTAACGCCACTATTATAAAATAATGCAGAATTTGATTGATATTCTTTATGGACTTTGGACACGTATAATTTTGTACCTAGACCTTCGATTAACATGATTCCAAAGCTCATACATCACATCAAATTCCCTCTAACTACATGCACAAGTAGTACCTCAAAATTCCTTCACATGGAGGTTTTGGACCCTAAGACCAAATGTAATATCATGAATTTTATTGGATATAAAATAGTATAGAATGATAAAAATGATGATATTTAAAAATATGTCTAAAATATTAGAAAATAAAGAGACATAGAAAAGAGGAGAAAAGGACAAAAAAGACAATTTTTCGAATTAGAAATGAAAAAGTGAAAATTATAGTTTACCCAAACAAAGAAGAATTCTTGACAAAATGGTCCCTAAAAAGTATAGGTTATTATGATTTTGCCCCTAAGAATAAAAATTATTTCATGTTAGTCCCTTGAAGGAGGAAATTCACGTGCAAGAGAAAATGGAAATAAGTTTTGCGAAAAATTACAATAATGACTTAAAAGTTTCAAAAATTATAAATTTGCCTCAAGTTTAGGGTATTTTTGTACATATGAAAAATTATAATCAAAATAAAGCTCTCAATGAGTTAAGTCCAATGAAATATAGTATGAAATTTATGAAGATTAAATTAATATTTATTGGGTAATTAAGATTTAATATTAATATTTTACCCGATAAAAGTCAATTTAGACTGCATGAAGAGGTAGTAATAATTGAAGAAAAATGAGTGGGCTTTAATAAAATATATTTTGGATCAAGATAATAAGTTTGGACTAAAAGTAATTGTTGGATAATCATGTACCAATTTAATGACAATTTTAACAAAAATACTTAATCGGTATGAGTAAATTTAATTGATAAAAAGTATTTTGGTCCATTAAAGTTTATGAAGCAATTTTTGGCCCAAAAAAAGAAGGTGAACCATGTTGGATTTAGATTAAGACACAAAAGGAATTTTCCAAAAAGCTTATGCAAAAAGAAAGGCCAAAAAGAAAAAGATAAAAATTGTAAAAGTTATGCAAACAAGAAACAAAATGGAGAAGAGAAAAATTAGAAGTTTCATCCCAAAAATTCAAGGTATTATCTTGCAACCATTCCCTTGTATTCTCTAGCACTTTTGAAGCATTTTGGTGGCAAATTTTCCTTTATTTTCATGCTGCAATTTCAAATAGAGGGAAAGTTGTGCCATGAAGAATTCAATCCATGAAAAATGAAATATAGGTCACAAGATGCAAGATTATGGCATTAGTTTCAAAGATTGTTGAGTTATTTATTTTCTATGATTTTTTATATTTTTCCGCTTATTTAGGGTTTGAAAAGGAAAGAGAATTTTATAATTTTGACACGAAAAATAATATACCTTACGAGATTGGTCCTTTACATCAAGAGCTCATAGCTATGGACTCGATATGTCATGATGACTATGAGCCAAATATGGAGGAGCCTCCTTATGAGATAGGAGTTGAGGTGCTAGAGGATATTTATTAAGAGTTAGCTTTTTTGATGATCTTGATAACACTTTAGATAATAGGCCACCAAATGTCAAGACAATAGTTTACAGGATTATGTGAAAGTTCTCAAGGGGATACGGAGCCTATTCTTGAGGGTTTCGATAGAGTTATGACCTTTATGAACAAAGTATCTTAGGCTCTACACGGTCTGGAAGTGCATAGGAATAGGTACCTTGAGCAACTATGGATTGACACAATGCTTTGTGAGATACCTAATGATGAGTTCTGGATGATAATCAAGGCTAAGTTAGAAGATAGAGAGTATGAGAACTTGGCTCAGTGTGTCAAGATATGTTTTATTGAAGCCAATCTCAAGAAGAAGAAGTAAGAAAGAGAAGAGAACAATGATTTGAAGAAAAAGGATAAAGGTAAGAGGCCAGTTTTTATAGTACATGAGTTTCGAGATCTCTCACAAATGCCTACAGACCCTGGTAATGCTTTGTTTGAGGTGGCAAGTGTAGTGACTAAGGTATATATTAAGAGCCATCGTAATTACTAGAACTCTCCTAGTTTGGCATTCTTGGACTCAGTTAGGGATGCATGTGATACATGGGAGGCTCAAGGCTGAGAGTTCTCCGAGGATGCATGGATTGATGTAGTTCTTACTGTATTACTAGAGGATGAGGATTATTGGTTTCTAGTGAAGGAAGAACTCATACGTTATTGGCCTAAGAGCTTACATGCATGTGTTTGGGAGTTGATTCATCATGAGAGATTGAGGCTAGAGCTGGTAGACACAGAGAGGACTGGGATAAATCCTATAGGGATACCTCCATAGTAACATTCTGTGAAGGAGGTTCAAGAGCCAATACAAGGACAGGGATAGGTTCCTGCTGTGATCAAGGGTGTGACTTAGAGGAGGATCTAATATCAATCTATCTCCTTGATAGCTCTAGTTTTTCCTAGATTAGTTGTAATGTGTATGATTGTAAATATGTGTATTTGTGTATATGTGTAGAACTCTAACTGACTACAATTTTGAGTATGATTTATATGTAGTCATATATAACATGGCTAAATAGCAGGACAAATATATATGGATGTGTATATAACTTGTACAAAGTTTTGATAAGTGAATAAATGTTCTATTTATATAAATTTGTTATTTGAGTATTATTGCTATATGTTCATGATTTTGATTATTTTATATATATTGATGGCTTGCACTAGAAGGTAGACAAGGGAAGCAACTCCTGAGCATGGAGAAGCTCCACCACAAGTTAACCTATAGCTAGTTGATCCACTATAGGTCATCATGAATAGACTAGATAAATAACAAAGAGTTGTTGAGGATTTGCAGAGAATAATAGCAACTCAAAGATAATATCCTGAAATAAAAATTGAAGAGCCAATACAGAGGCCACAATAGCAAATTAAGCCTTTGTTAGTTAGGCTGACTTCCCAAGAGGAGGAACGAATTGGGAAGATTAAAAATTTTCTACACAAAGTGAAATAGGTGAAGAAAGCAAAGTATAATGAAAGCAGTGTATAAGCAGAGCAAACTGAAAAATGTAATGATAGAGAGAAGAACACTCATAAATTTATCTTGATTCGGTCTATCCACTTGACCTACGTCTAGTCCCCAAGACACCTCTTGAGATTTTTCACTATACTGCAAGAATTCAACGGGCTTCTTGCATATGCCATAGTACACAACTTGTGCTATGTTTCCTAGAGCTTTCTCAATCTCTCTAAGCACTTCCACAATGTGCCTCCCAATCCCCTTGTGATATCCCCTCACAAGTAAATCTATCTTCCAGATGAAGATTAGATTGTTTACAAAGATATAACTCTCTTGAATAGAGTAAATATGAAGGTTAAAGTACAGATATTGAAGTTGAGAGGGTAAAAGCTTTTTGAGAAGAAGGTTTGGCAGTATTTCAGTATATACAAGTTTGATTCGTTACCTACAACTTCAAATGATGTTATATTTATAGATTTAGGCCTCAAATGTCCGTTAGAGACAAAATCTATCCGTTGGAGAAGTTATCCAATGGTTACTCTGAAAAACTATCCGTTAACTAACCGCATTTAATGCTTCTGACATACTGAAATTCAAATTTAGGTTGGTCAACAGACGAATTTTGAAGGAACCGAAGGTTAAAGCTTTCAACGTTGAAATACTGAAGTTCATCTGTTCATGAAGTGAAATTTGAATTTTGAGACTTAGAAAATGTTTCCATGTTGTGACATACGAATTTTCAAGAAGAAAGTTTTTCTGTTAAGTGTGAACAGTGTTTTCAATTTTCTACAGTGCCCTCGAAATTTGAATTTTGGAACCCCAAAGTTCATCTGTCCGTAGTACGTTCAAAAGACACAGTAGTTCACTTTCTTCAAAATTTGAATTTTGAAAGAGTGAAATTCGTCTGTCAGAGAGTCCTCTTTTCAGACTTACTTCAACATTCGAAGTTTCAAAACTTTGTTATTCGTATGTCAACATTTCATTTTAACAGACTCACAGCCTAAGCTTCTGAAATTTGAATTTTAATGTTCAAAGTTCGTCTGTCAGAGAGCAATTTTGAAGCTCAAGATAATCTTGATTTCAGATGAACTTTAACATTATTTCAGATGAATTTCTTTGGTTTTCACAAATTGCATTTTGTCTGAAATTTGAATTTTGAAGACTTAAAGTTCGTCTGTCTCTAAGAAGCTTCTTTCAGGCTCATATGAAAATTTGAATTTTGGTAAATCAAAATTCTTTTGTCAGAGAAGAATATCTTCAGACTTATTCAGTTTCAGCTCGAAATTCAAATTTCCAAAGGCAAAGTTCAAATTTCCAACATGACAGTTCAATATAAACTTTTCAAACTTCATCTGTTGGTGGGTATTTTTCAAATAGTTCATGATTTATCATAAAATCAACGTTTTAAAACATTTTTTCATCAAATCAAAGTCTTTTACCCATTCTGAACACAACTAAAGATCAAACAACAATTTTAACATAGATTACTCAGAATTTCTTCACTTTGAAATACTTTGAGCTCCTTTGATATCTTCAATCCAAGCACTTGAATGTTGGTTTGGAATAATCAAAACTCTTGATTCAACATTCTCCCCCTTTTTGATGATGACAAAACAACTTACAAACTGGATTAGTACTTGGGTTTGCTTTTACAAGCTCCCCTTCAACATATGCATTATATTTCAAAAGATATCATATACAGCAGATCAAGTGAAGATATTCAAAGAGTAATATGCACAAAATATTGCAACCAAGAAATTCATTCATTTAATCAAATGTTGCTATACAAAAACCTATTAAAGTTTAGTCCTTCAAAGATTAATTTCAAAACACTAAGCACAAACGACCATCTAAAACTTTATACAGCACAATAAGAGAACTCAAGCCTAATCTCTGAAACAAATCTTCAATCATTTATTCTTGGGCTTGGTCTTCTTGCTATACGTCTTCCCTTTCCCAAATGGCTCAGTAGCAGACTTTCCAGTAGCAGACTTTCCAGTTTGCTCAGTCTTCTCTCCCTTTTTGGCATCATCAGGAAGGCCAACAAAATCAGCCGGAGGAGGGATCTGAGAGACAGGAATAGCTCGAAGTGGCACAGGAGCAAAAGGAATTTCTGGCTAGACTGGTGCAGGAGGCTCAGGACTTTGTTCATCATCATCATCATCAAAGACCTCAAGCAACTCCTGCATTGCCTGCCTTGAAAGAGCCAACTGAGCTCTTTGTTCCTCTGAGAGTCCATAAGCAGCAAGAGAGGGAGGAGCTGGTTTATCAAGACGAAACATTTCTTCTAGCCTTCTCCTCTGAGCTTGTAGTAGAACATTGTGAGCAATAGCTACATAATCAACAATAGGCACAATGCTTCTCTCTTCATTGCTTGCTCCCTCCTGCATAGAAGAGATTGAAATGGCTGCAACCAGTCTTTCAACTTGCTCATATTCTTGAATGGACAGAATTGAACCCTGAGCATCTTCTTGCATAGGCTCATGAGGGCTTGTTTCTTGAAGGCCTTCCTCTTCCAAACCATAGTCCAATGGTGGACCAGGGCTTGGTGTCCTCATTGCACTAGCAGGCTCATCTCCATCATGATCAGAAGAGTCAATCTCGAAGGGGCTTGGAGGCTTAGGAGTTGGAGAATGGACAGGCACACACTACGCCAGATTTAGGATTTATTGGTGCTGAATAGTTGGCGTTTATTCAAAAAAACGCCAATAAAAATCAAACCAAGCGTATTAGTTCACGTTTACAAAATAAACGCCAACTAAAGTCCAGTTTTAGATGGCGTGTATAAAATAAACGCCATCTAAAGTCATAATGTAAAACTAAAGTTAGCGTTTTATGGTAAACGCTAACTATGTTCAGACTTTATATGGCGTTTATAAGAAAAACGCCATCTAAATTAATAAAATAATATAAACTATTAGATGGCGTTTATTTCATAAACGCCAACTAAGGTCCACCGAAACTTATTTTTAAACTTTCAGTTAGCGTTTAATATTTAAACGCCATCTAAGTTATAAATATTAGATGGCGTTTACATAATAAACGCCATCTATATTATATTTAGTTAGCGTTTAATATTTAAATGCTAACTAATTTATTTAAAATCTCTTCTCACAACCCTAAATCGCATGTTCTCAGAATTGTGCCGTCTTCATTCCCACCGTGCTCTGAATCTGTTCCTCTGCCATAGCTCTATTCTGGCACAGCTCTTCGGCCACCACGCGTCGAAAGTTTACACACTTTCCTCCTCCGCCACGGCATTGTTCCTCCGAAATCCCCTTCAACCTGAAATTGCTTGATCTCGTAGCGTCTCTCCCTGCCAACGGTCACGGTGAGTGGAGTGAAAGAGGCCCAGTTCCATTCTCTCAGAGGAACTCGAAATCCCTCCCAGACCCAACAGCGAACGGCAGCCAGCTTTGAGGTAACCCCATATTGTCCCACTAACGCTCTCATATTCGTGGCTGTTTGTGTCAAATTCATATATGAGTCATTTCCCATATTGTAATTTGTTTTCCTTTTCAATGCTTGATGGCAAAGACTTCATTAGTTCATTGAAGAAATGTCGAAATCTGGATCCCCAAATATACTATACAATCAACCACCGTATTATCTTGATTTTTTTTAATACAATCCATATATCTTGATTTTGTTTGTTGACCATTATGTCTATTCTGTATCAAACTGTTCCTAATTGGGCTAAAAGAAATTGAACCACCGAGAGCATCTCCATGAGTGGTAATTTGATTATGTATGAGTACCTAATACTCATCATTCTGGGTGAATTTGGACCGTTTAATTTTAATTTAGATGTTTTAGATTTATAGTTTTTATTTTAATTTTTTTCTATAATAATAGTGTTATTTTACTATATATATATATCTTTCCTTACTCATACATGCATATGTGGACGCACCACCAAACTACTTTGTGGTTGACCTTCATTTAACTTGTTGCTTCACTTGTATGAAGGTGTCATTGGTGTGCTTGTTTCATATTGACAGAATTTGTAGTGCTAGCCCATCAGATATCTACTTTGTCTGAGGTATGCTTCCTCATTATGTTTATGTAAAAGTTTTGTATTAGTTAGCTAAGTCAGGTGATTTTTGCGAAGTGGTTAATGCTATGGTTCTTTAGTTGTTATGCTACCGGTTTGTCTTTCAAAGTTATAATTTAGTAAATGAAAAGCTATGGATAGTTGATTTGGATGGTTGTCAACATATAATTGGAACTCTTTTTTTGTCTACGTTGTTGAATATTTTTGCTAGTTAAGGACTTGAAAAGTAACATATGCTTTAATAAATCAGAAAGTAAAGCTAGGAAAAACAAATAATTGTAGTACAATTAATGAATCTAGTTTTTTTTATGTAGCAAGAATATTAATGTATTAATCATGGGGTTATGGTATTTAATCCATATGAAATAACGTGGCCTGTAAGTTGGTGTTGTATTGTAGAATTATTGGGAGGCTCAACTTGGGAAGAACACTGCCAAAATTTATACAGAAGTTGTAAAAGGTTACACAACTTAATAAAAGTATGGATCGGAAATGGATGTCTGCGAATCGTTTGACTCAGGAATATTGGGATGGAGTGAAAGAGTTTGTTAGGTTTGCAGTTGAGCATGCTGATAACCCCGAAAAAATTATATGCCCTTGCTTGAAGTATTGCTATGGGAGGCTAGTTAGTGCAACTGACTTTGAATCACATTTAATTTGTAATGGAATTGATTGAAGTTACACACGATGGACAAGGCATGGTGAGACGAATAATGATTATAGCAGTAATAGGTATAGTGGGAGCTGTAGATCGAATGATTTCGACACAAGCACACTTGAGGCCGATCGTCTTGAAGAGATGACCAATGTGATTGAGGATGAACTTAAGGATTGTCTGGGGATGTTTGATAGGTTGAAGAGGGATGCAGAAAAACCATTGTACTCTGGATGCATTAAGTTCACGATATTGTTAGCTGTGTTAAAGCTATACAACTTGAAAGCAGGCAATGGATGGAGTGATAAGAGCTTTACAGAATTGCTTGCACTTTTGAAGGATATGCTGCCAGAGGATAATGAGCTTCCTAGCCGAACATATGAGGCTAAACGAATGTTAAGCTCTAAAGGGATGAGCTATGAGAGGATACATGCTTGTCGTAACGATTGCATCTTATTTCGGAAGGAATTTACATCATTATACAAGTGTCCTAAATGCAATGCCCAACGTTATAAGAAGAAAGAATCGAGTCCAGTGAAGGTAGTTTGGTATTTTCCCATCATACCTAGATTTAGACGCATGTACAACAGTGTGGAGAATGCGAAGCTCTCGACATGGCATGCAGATGATAGAATTAAAGATGGGAAGCTTAGACATCCTGCAGATTCTCCGCAATGGAAATTAATTGATCATGACTATGAAGATTTCGGGGCAGAAGATAGAAACCTACGTCTTGCATTATCTACTGATGGAATGAACCCGCATGGTATGCAAAGTAGTACACACAGTACATGGCCCGTGATTTTGGTGATTTATAACTTGCCTCCGTGGCTATGCATGAAGCGAAAATTCATGATGTTGTCTTTGTTAATTTCTGGACCTAAACAACTCGGAAATGATATAGATGTATACTTGGCTCCACTAATTGATGACTTGAAGCTATTATGGGAGAGTGGTGTAGAGGTGTATGATGGGTATAGGAAGGAACCAGTCAATTTGAGAGCTATGCTGTTTGGTACAATTAATGATTTTCCAGCATATGGGAATTTGTCTGGATATAGTATCAAAGGAGAATTTGGTTGCCCTATATGTGAAGAAGGCACACAATCGATTTGGTTGGAGCATGGTGGAAAATTTGTCTTTCTCGGGCATCGGAGATTTTTGCATCAGGGACATCGTTATAGAGGGTGGAGAAAAGCATTTGATGGGAATATAGAAGACGGAAGAGAACCTGTTCCGTTAAGCGGTGAGGACCTGTTTGGAAAGGTACAACATTTGACTAATAACTTTGGGAAACCTTTTGCCAAACACCTTGGGACAAGTGGGTGGAAGAAAAGGTCAATTTTCTTTGATTTGCCATATTGGAAGTCCTTGTATGTGAGGCACTTCCTTGATGTGATGCACATAGAAAAAAATGTATGTGATAGCATTATTGGTACATTACTCAATGTGAAGGGAAAGACCAAAGATGGTAAGAAGGCGAGACTGGATTTGGTTGCTATGGGAATTAGAGGAGAATTGGCACCGATCAAGGACAAACGGCGTACTTATCTTCCACCGGCTGCTTATACTTTATCTAGAAAAGAAAAAATTGCTCTTTGTGAATTCCTTGATGGAGTTAAAGTTCCGGAAGGGTACTCATCAAATATCAAGAACCTTGTATCTATGAAAGACTTGAAGTTGAAGGGTCTAAAGTCTCATGATTGTCATGTTTTGATGGAGCATATGATGCCGGTGGGTATACGATCCATTTTACCGAAAAAGGTGCGAGGGACAATCACAAAACTATGTTTCTTTTTCAAGGCTATTGGCAGCAAAGTCATTGACCTTATAATTTTAAAGACTCTCTCTATCATTCATAATCAATTCAATTAGTTTTAATTTTGGATTATAATTTTATGAACAAGAATATCACAATTCACCAGCACAGAATCTTAGAAAGAGTCTTGTGAATAAGAATAATAAAAAAATATATACTGAAACATTCTTAATTAAAACAATATTCATTATAGTATGATCATACATATATAATTGACCTTATTTTATATACTGAAACATTCAAAAGTTGACAGTTTATTCAATTTGGACAAAATCATATCCCTAAACTCCATGATAGAAAAAAGAAAAGAAAAGAAAAGAAAAGGAAAAAGAAAAAGCTCCATGATTCTTTTTATATAAGTTTTATGTATCAAACAATTGCTATTGGAGCATTATTTATGACAAAATAATGGAAAATCTTTTCTTTTTTTCAAATAAAGATTTATTTTTTTTCCAATCACTAAAGATTGACTATGATATGCTAATATTTGGAACATCAATTGTAAAAAAAATGATTTTTGTTTTTTATTCAAAGCAACATGATTATGCCTTTATATATAATTTAAACCAATTCTAATATCACGCCCCACATCAATATTGATTAACATTTTAAGGATGATTACCTTTTTTGACCTCAAGCTCCATGATTCCTTTGAAGTTTTTATTAAAAAAAAACTATTTTGAAACATCACAGATAAAAATAATGAGCAACTATTAAAAAAAAAACCATTATTATATGATTTTTTTATAATTGAAACCAATACTGATGTAATGCCAGGTGCCAATATCACGCCAATACTGATTAAAGTTTTAAAGATGATTATATGTTTTTTATCATCCTTCTTTTTGGCCAATTGGAGTCATTTTGTTGTATTTGAAACCCCATTCACGGCATGTTGTTGTAGTTGTGGGGTCCTAAAATTCTTCCTTTTGTGTGGAAGGTCACATGTTCATACCTGTGGTGTGCGTGTGAAGGTTATAGGTGTATGGGAGTTGTATATAAATTGTCCCAATAAAAAAATTAATCATTTAAATTTAAATTTGTACAATATATTTATTATTTACCCATGTCGGGTTATCCCAAATACCTGCCTCTATATTTGCACCTTCATGACTAGATGCCTTATAGTGACAAAATTGGTCCTAGGATTTCCTATACATTTTAAAGGTTATCCCATAATGTTTGATGTGCTAAAAACATATTAAAAACATGGTAATGAGAACAATTGATAAAATACAAATTCCGAATGGAAAAACCAACACACAAAACTTCCAATGTTGTGTATAGAGAAAATTTTCAATAATTTAGAGTGATGATATTTTATGTTGTAAATAATAAATGTCCTGTATTTTTCATTTCTGTCAACTAATGTTATTTTAAGTTGTACCATTAATAGATTGAATAGTGATGCACATTTTTATTATCATATTCCTATCTAATAACATGGTATGTATATATACATTAGTACAACATGTATTGAAAAATTATTATCAATTTAGTATAATATTTAACTAGATATGCACATTTATTTTGTAAATATACATTAGCTTTAATTTGCAAAAAGAAAAAGAACACCCCGTGCATAGCATAGAAAGTATGCTAGTTTCAAGTAAAAAACAAGAACCTTGGTCCTTTACTAGCATTGATTGAGCAAACGTCACAAATAACATATACATACTTTGGTTGATCCCAAATCCCAATTTAGCCCAATTTTGACAGCACTAGTTGTCACAAGACGCAAAATGCTTTCCCAACAATTGTTTTTTATTTTCACTACAACATTTATGGCATACGGCAACAGTGAAAAAATGTAGCCATAAAGTAAAAAGCCGTTGCCAATAACTAGAGGCAACAATTTTTGAGTGTAGAGTTAGTCAACGTTACCTATTATTTAAGGCAATAGTTTTTAGACTTTATGGCCACATATGAGAAAACTGTTGTCTATTCTTTGACAATAGGGAATGGTTTTGTGTGCTTAATTTGGCAATAGTTTTCTGTTGTCGGCACGGCACCTTTGCCAAGAGTTTTTAACTGTTACTTATAAGTTTAATGGCAACAGTTTCCTACTATAACTAGCTAAGTAAGGCAACAATTTTTTAATTGTTGCCAATTTATGACCATTACACAAAATAATCCATCATCACATTATATCTTGGTTCTATCATGTTTCAAACTCATGACCTCCTTTATGCTTAAATGTTCAATGACCATGCCTTCAAAGTGTCCTACTTGTTAGTGTATAATGGAATATTTGAGGAAATTTTTTTTCCAAAAATAACATAATGAGATCAAACTTGATACATCATTAAAGAAAACAAATTCATCTACCATTTTACCATAATAATTGTAGCCTATGATAATAGTTAATTTGCAACAGGTATAAAAGTTTTGCCTAAGATATGAATAGGCAATGGTTTTCTTGGTGTAATTATTAACCTTAACTTTAAAGAACAAATATTAAGTAACGCTTAAAAATTGTTGCCTAAAGTAATATAGGCCACGGTTTTGTATCTATTATATGATATTGTTTAAATGAATAACAAATAATACTTGTTGCCTATTGGGTAAACCGTTCCCATTGATGTGAGGCAACAATTTACTCATGTTGCTTAAATAGAAAACTTATAAGTAATAGATATTGTTTGTTACCTATTTTAATAATAGAAGAGAACAGATAAAAAATCGTTGCCTAGTTTACTTTAGGCAACAATTATCAAGCATTACTCAATATTTGTTCTTTAAAATTAAGACTAATATTACACTAAGAAAACTGTTGCCTATTTATATTTTAAGCAATACTTTTATATCTGTTGCAAAATTAACTGTTGCTTATTCATATTTTTTGTTTTTAGATGTTAATTTCAAAACAAATGATTCCAAAAGAATTTCTTATTTTTTATTTTCTAAACTTGTTTTGACAATTAATTTAACAAATATGTTTTGAGAATATTAAAACAAAATATATATTCAAACCAACCTATGTCATTCTCAATTATCATCCTCCCCTATTTCAGATTGGGTGATGGACCCTCTCAGTATATTAGCAATCATGCCAAGAATCTTAAGACTTATGCTGAATCATTCGCAGATGATATCAACCTAGGTGATGGTAATAGTTACCCCCACACTATATCTTTAGTTAATTTGAGCATAAGTATAATCCTATCGCAAGTGCTTAATTATTGGGATAAATTTAAACACATATACAGTGAAAAATTATACTCAAATTCATAGCCATTAATATATATATATTGTTGAATCAAGTATTTTGATGATTCCAAACCAACTAGAGCTTAGAAGGAAGATATCAAAGGTGTACAAAAGATCTCAGGTAAAGAAATCCAAGAAAAACAAGCATAGGATTAGATATAGAATTTCTTACTGTATTCAAAATGAGTAAAAGACTTTGATCTTGCAACAGAATGTTTTAAAAATGTGTTTTTACGATAATTTATGAAGTATTTGAAATATACCAACTAATAGATGAACTTTGAAGTGTTAAACTTAATTTGTTACTTTGAAAATTCAAATTTTGGTATCTAAAATTTGAGCTTCAGAGTGAAAATATGTTAATTATAAAAGAGGACCCTTTGACAGACGAATTTCGTCTTTAAAAATTTGAATTTCGAGTAAAACACAAATTATGAAAAATGAAAAATTCGTCTGAAGATATGTCAAAATTTATCTGAAAGTGAAGTTTAAAAAGAGTTTTAAGTTAGTCCTCTAACAGACGAACTTTGATTTTGAAAATTCAAATTTTGGAAAGATAGCCTGCAAATCTGTTATGACAATCTTTTAACATACGAATTTTACTATTCAGAAATTTGAACTTTGAATTAAGTCTGATAAGAGATTTCTCTGACAGATAAACTTTGGCATTTGAAAATTTGAATTTTGAAAAGAAGAACTATTATACCATATTGAGCTGCCCACAGACAGACGGATTTTGGGCACCAAAATTCTAACTTTAAAGGCACTGTAACAGTATGAAACAACTGTTCACACTTACCAAAAGAATTTTAAACTTGAAAATTCGTATGTTCCAACATAGAAACATTTTTCAAAGATGAAAATTCAAACTTTGCTTTATAATAGACGAACTTCGAGGTTCAATATTAAAGTTTTTGGCTTTCAATCTCTGCCAAATTTGTCTGTTGACACACCAAAATTCAAACTTTGAATGTCAGACGCATTAAATGCAGTTGGTAAATGGATAGTTTTCAGAATAACCATTGGGTAACATCTCTAATGGCTAGATCTTGTCTCTAACGTATAGTTAAGATATAAATCTATAAATAGAACTTCATTTGAAGATGTGGGTAATAATTTTACATTGTATATACAAACACTCTACTAAATTCTTGAGTCAAAGTCTTCTACTCTCACATGCTTCATATCTTGTACTTCAACTTTCATATAAACTCTAAATTAGAGAGTTCGATTACTGTAATCAATCTTATCTTCATCTGGAAGAAAGATTTTCTTGTAAGGAGATTTCACAAGGGATTTTGGAAGCACTTAGCTAGAGTGCAAAGAGTGAGATTGTAAGCTCTTGGAACAGAGCATCAAGTTGTACTGAGGCATTGCAAGAAGCCCACCAAATTCTTGCAAGATAGTGGAAAATCTCAAGTGGTAGCTTGAGGACTGGACGTAGGTCAAGAGAAAGAGACCAAACCAAGAAAAATATCTGTGTCTTCTTTTCCCTTATGTTGTTTTCACTTGGTTATATTTTATACTCTGTTTTTACAGTCACTCTTGCTTTTACCGCTCTCTTAACTTTTACAGAAAATTTTAATCTTCCCAATTCATCCCTCTCTCTTGGGAAGCCAACCTATCTAACAAGTGGTATCAGAGCCCGGACTCCCAAACAAAGGATCTAACAATCCAGGAAATTCAATGCTGGCTTTGGAGAAAGCATTCTACTTGAGGGAAATAACACAAATAGACCACTTGGCTTCAGTGGAGAACACTATAGATACTGGAAGATGAGAATGTAAATCTATCTCCTATCCATTGATCCAGACGTCTAGTCTGCCATGTAGAAGGGAGATTTTATCCCAATGAAGCTACAAGATGATGGGATATACAAGGAAAAGCTAGAAGACGAGTGGAATGAGGAAGATAAGAGAAGAGTCCTACTGAACTTTAAAGCAAAACACTGCCTAGTTAGTACGTTAAACCAGGATGAATTCTATAGAGTATCACAATGTTCCACAACCAAGGGTATGTGAGATACTCTAGAAATCGCTCATGAAGGAACCACTGGAGTAAGGGAGAACAAATTGAACTCCTGCATTGGTAAGTATGAAAGCTTTAGAATGGTGGAAGGTGAGAGTATCAAAGAGCTTCAAAAGACATTCACCCTCATTGTGAATCAACTAAAGAGTCTTGGCAAGGAGTACACTTAGGCAGAGAAAGTCAAAAATCCTTAGAGTTCTGCCTCTGGATTGGTAACCAAAAGTAACAGCTGCTAGCTTAACTAGCTTCCCAAGAGGGGGGTGAATTGGGACGATTGAAATTTTTCTACAAATTCAAAAAATAATAGTGATACTAAAAAGGTAATTGAAAACAAGGTATAAAAAATAAAGAGCAAAGGAATGAAAACTCTGTAGTTTATCTTGGTTCGGTCTATTCCACTTGACCTACGTCCAGTCCCCAAGCCACCACTTGGGATTTTTCCATGATCTCTTGCAAGATTTGAATAGGTTCTTGCAATGACTGCAATACAACACCACCAACTCAAACTTCGGACTTAAACAAGTTTTCTCACTTTTCTCACTCAAGAGTAAGACTATCTCCCTTAGTGTAATCTCACACTAAGTACTCTCTACAAGTGTTTAGAGGTTTTACAGAATGAAAACTCTCTCAAAAGGGTAGATATGAAAGTTGAGATACAATGAATAAGCAAAATAAAGGGTAGTTGAGCTCTGAATGAATTAATAAATGAATCAGCAGAGTTTTGGTGTGTAATTTGTTTTTTTCATTACCCAGTGACTTAAATGATATCCTATTTATAGTCTTGGGGCATAACTATCCATTGGAAACAAAGATTAGCTGTTACTCTTAGTAAAATAGCCGTTCACCTATCGCATTAAATGCATCTGATAAAGGTTATGTGGATAACCTCCTTAGGTTATGCGAATAACGGGTAACTATTTGCTTTGTTTTTCAACATGGAACTTTTCATTATATGGATAATCTAGCTAGGTTATGCGGATAACATACTACCCGGAATGACTAAGTTTTAGCTCAGAATCATTTTCCTGAAAAGCCACTTAGTTATTAGGATAACGTTAAGTTTTTCTCAAACTAAGTTTTTGTGAAACTTAGGTTATTAGGATAACCTCCCAAGGTTATGCAGATAACCTATTTTACTCAAGGAAAGTTCAAGTATTTTGAAATATAGGTTATGCAGATAGCCTCCATTGGTTATGCGGATAACCTGTTTTACCAGAGAAAAGTTCAAGTATACTAAAATATAGGTTATGTAGATAACTTGTTTTACCCGAGGGGTGCAAGTGCTCTGTGGCAGACATTATGTGGATAACCTCCCTAGGTTATGCGAATAACGGGCTACACAGTACCACTTTTCTTCACTGTTCACCTTGTTATACGAATAAGATGCGTACCTTATCAAGATAACCTTCTAGACAGACTTGAGAACTTGATCCCCAAGTTGTGTTATGCGGATAACCTCAATCCTTTTTCATGAAATTGAAGTGGTTATGTGTATAAGGTAAGATATTATCTTGAAAACAAGGTAAACACTTAGAAACATCTTTGAAATTGAGATCTTATTTCCATAAGCTAAAATATTTTCATGAAAACTAATTGAGCACTTAGAATCAGTTTGAGATTGAACCTTTATCCTCATTAGATAGCTCTTTTCTTGAAAATCATTTTGAAATCATGAGTTAAGAACTAATCACTTAATTAGTCATCTTATTTAATATTGGGTTAATTGAAATTCAAAGCTCAACAACCTTCTTTTACAGATAAGTTCCTTAAGTATGTGTGAAACAGTTCTTCAATCAACAGGAAACTCCAACTTTGTTCTTCATTTCACTTGTGTTTCTTTGATATTGGATCTCTTAAGCTTATTTGTTTTAGAATCATCAAAACATCTGAATTAACAATAGCAATAGAGGAAGTCAGAGGAGAGTCAATGGCCTTTGTCACAGCACTCTTCGATAGCCTTGAAGAGTATAAGGGAAAGATAAAGGTTCTTAAGGAAGCAAGTCAAGACAGGAAAGAGAATGGTCTTGCTTTAAAAGCTGCAGAAGAGTAAGAAGAGGAATCTAATGATGGCAATGAATTAGATGAAGAGACTATGGCTATGATAGTCAGAAAATTTGGAAGGTTCTAGAACAAGGAAAGAAATAAAAGATTCTTCAAGAAATGAGCAGCTGGAGACAACAAGAAAGAAGGAAAAGAGCCTGTCACATGCTATAAATGCAAAAAGCAAGGGCACATCGAATGGGATTGTCCACAATTCCTAAAGAAGCAAGAGAAGGAAAAGAAAGATACTGACAAGGGCAAAAAGAAGAGGGCATATATCTCATCAATATGGGGCAATAGCTCAGATGAAGATGATAATGATGAAGATGAAATTGCAAATATCTGCTTGATAGCACTTACATCAGAAGAAACTCTAATCTCATCTAACAATGATCATGAAGATGAGGTATATGAATCTAAACCTTCCTATTCTGAATTGCTTGATGCATTTCATGATCTGTATGATGAGTTCATTAAGACTGCTAAAGAACTAAAATAGGCTAAGAAAAAGATTATCAAGTTAGAATCTATATCTCTGACACTGCATTTTTGCATAGAGCTGAATCTGCTTGTTGTACATCATGTATTGAATTAAAGCAAACTAATGATATTTTGAAGAGCATGACTAGACTTACTAAAGGCAAAGATATATTGTTTGCTTTAACGGGAAGTCAGAGAATTACACAAGGAAAAGTTGGACTTAGCTATGACCCTTGTGCAGTCAAAGAAAAGATTAAAAAGAAAAATCAAAACCTGTATATGAGGCATTTTGTGCATGTTGATCGACAAGAAAAGAAAAATCACACTTCAAAACGCATTGAATCCTATGTCCAACCAAAATATTTGAAACAAAAGTATTATCTGTATTGCTTTCTTCCTGCATCATAATCTAGCACTCCCTTTACCACCTGTTACTTCTGTAATAAGAAGGGACACATTTCAAGTTCATGTTTATTGAAGAAAAATGGACTTGACAGAAAGGCAAAATAGGTTCCCAAAGGTATATTTGTATCTAAGGAAAATGCCACTTACAGAAAAAGACCCAAGGAAATTTGTGTACCTAAAAAGAAAGTCTGAACCTTGTTTTGCATATTTGTCTTAAAGCAAGAAAAAGTAACAAATGGTATATGGACAGTGCTTGATCAAGCCATATGACTGGTGATAAAGAGTAGTTCATCACCCTTAGAGATAAGAAAGGAGAAAAGGTGACCTTTGGAGGTGACCAAAATGGCAAAAATAGTTAGCATTGGTATTATGGGTAAGAATTTTGAAATATCTATAGAAGAGGTGCTGTTTGTAATTGTCCTCAACCACAACCTGCTAAGTGAGTTAGACATGTAACAAAGGGAACTCGGTACTATTTGACTCAAAGTTCTACCTGGTCATCCGAAAAAGTGATCATAAAGTAATCCTTAAGGCTCAAAGGTATGGTAACTGCTATACTATTGATCTTGATGAACTTCCTTCGTTAGATTCTGTTTGTTTAATTAGTTAAGATAATGATAGTTGGTTGTGGCATAAAAGACTAGCACATGTTAACATGAACTAGCTATCAAAACTGATTAAGAATTAGTTAGTCACTAGCTTACCAAAAATCTCTTTTGAAAAAGAGAAAGAATGTGATGTATGCCTCAAAGGAAAACAAACTAAATCATCTTTCAAATCTAAAAATGTAGTCACCACATCTAGACCACTACAACTATTGCATATGGATTCGATAGGTCCATCTAAGGTAAAAAGCATTGGTGGAAACCTATATGTTCTTATTATTGTGGATGATTACTCTAGAATTACCTAAACTTTGTTTCTTTCTTCCAAAAGTGAAACATTTGATGCATTTGTAACCTTGGCTAAGAAAGTGCAAAATAAGAAAGGTATTTCTATTGTGTCTATCAGGTCTAATCATGGAGGAGAATTTGAAAATTCATGTTTTCTGGAGTACTATGATGAACATAAAATTGATCACAACTTCTCAGCACTAAGGACTCCTCAATAAAATGGAGTGGTGGAAAGGAAGAACAAAACAATTAGAGAAATGGCAAGAGCATTACTGAATGAAAAGGAACTCCCTCAAGTATTATGGGCTGATGCAGTAACCAGAGCAAGTTATATCATTAACAGAGCCTACATCAGACCAATTTTGGGGAAGACTCCTTATGAGATGTATAAAGGGAGGAAGCCAAACCTTTTACATCTGCATGTATTCCGCTGTAAATGTTTCATCCACAACAATGGAAAGGAGAATTTGGGTAAGTTTGACGCCAAATCTGATGAAGGTATATTTTTTTGCTATTCTAGTGGAGTAAAGCATATAGAGTTTTTAATAAAAAGACTAGATCAGTTTAAGAATATGTGCATGTTGTGTTTATTGAAAATAAAACTGTTTCCAAACATGTTATTGATAAAGATGATCTTATCTCTAACTTCAAGAACTTAGATCTTTATGAAGAAGATAAAATTGAACCTCCAAAAATATCTGAATCTACTAACATAGAAGAAGATATTTAGGAGAAAGATCTTGAGTATGAGAACAATAAGGAAATGTCTCAAGAACTTTCTAGAGCTTGGAGATATCAAAGGAATCTTCCTATTGATCAAGTGATCGGGGATGTTTAGGAGAAAGTTAAACCAGAAAAAAGTTAAGAGATCAGGTGATAAACTGTGCTTTCATTTCTCAAATTGAACCTAAATATACTGAAGAAGCCTTAATTGATGAATACTAGATTTTAGCTATGCAAGATGAATTGAATCAATTTGAAAGAAATCTGGTTTGAGATTTAGTGCCTAGACCCAAAAATAATCCTATCCTTGACACTAAATGGGTTTTTAGAAATAAACTTGATGAATCTGGATTAATAATAAAAAAATAAAGCTAGATTGGTGCTAAAGAATATAATCAAGAAGAAGGTATTGATTTTGAAGAAACCTTTGCTCTAGTGGCTAGATTAGAAGCAATTAGAATTCTATTAGCGTACGCATGCATGAAGAATATAATGTTATATCAAATGGATGAAAGAGCATCAAAATAACTCACTGATAGACGAACTTTAAACACAAAAATTTGGATTTCAGAAACAAAGCTTGTGAGATTGTTATGATGATATGTTGACATACAAATGATAGTATTCAGAAATTTGAACTTTGAAGTAAGTCTGAAAATAGGCCTCTCTGACAGACGAACTTTGCATTTTGAAAATTCCAATTTCGAATAGATGAACTATTGTGCCTTATTGAACTGCCCACTAACAGACGAATTTTGGGTATCAAAATTCAAATTTCAAAGGCACTGTAGAAAAATGGAACAACTGTTTATACTTTCTAGAAGAACCTTAAACTTGAAAATTCGTATGTTCCAACATGGAAACATTTTTCAAAGATCAAAATTTGAACTTTGCTTCATGACAGATGAACTTCAAATGTTCAACGTTAAAGTCTTTAGCTTTCAGTTTCCGTAAAATTCGTCTATTAACTAACCAAAATTCAAACTTTGAATGTCAGATGTATTAAATGCGGTTGGTGAAAGGATAGGTTTTCAGAGTAACCGTTGGGTAACTTTTCCAACAAATAGATTTTGTCTGTAACGTATAGTTAAGACCTAAATCTATAAATATAACATCATTTGTGTTGAAACAAGAGTTTTGATGATTCCAAACCAACATTCAAGAGCTTGAATTGAAGATATCAAAGGAGAGCAAAGCTGTTTCATGTGAAGATTTTTTGAGTACTTGCTGTTAGATCTTTTGTAGGATCCTTAGTTTTTGTTATGACTGGGTAAAAGATTTTGATTTGAAGAAAAGAAGTTTTCAAACTTTGATTTTATGTTAAATCTTCAAATATTTGAAAAACACCCACAAACAGACGATGGTTGAAAGTTTAAGCTAAACTGTCAAGTTGGAAATTCGAACTTTGCCTTTGGAAATTCGAATTTTGAGCTAAAACTGAATAAGTCTGAAGAGATGGCTCTCTGTCAGACGAACTTTGGTTGTTCAAAATTTGAATTTTCATCTAGTCTGAAAAGAGGCCTTTTGCTAACAGACGAACTTCACACTTTCAAAATTCGAATTTCAAGTAAAATGAAGTTTGTAAAAACCAAAGAAATTTGTCTGAAACTATGATAAAGTGCATCTAAAATCAAAATGAAATTGAGTTTGATAAATGCTCTCTGACAGACGAATTTTGAACTTCCAACATTCGAATTTTCATATAAGTCTGAAAGATGCTTCTTTGCAACAGACGAACTTTGAGTCTTCAAAATTCGAATTTCAAACAAAACAAAACTTGAGAAAATGGAAGAAATTCGTCTGAAACTATGTTAAAGTTCACCTGAGATCAAGAGTGATTTAAGTTTCAAAACTGCTCTCTGACAGACGAACTTTGAACATTGAAATTCGAATTTCAGAAGCTAAGTTCTTGAGTCTATTGAAATGAAACATCGACATATGAATGATAAGAACTTGCAACATTCGAATGATGAAATTAGTCTGAAAAGAGTTTCTCTGACAGACAAATTTCGCCCTTTCAAAATTCGAATTTCGAAGAAAGTAATCTACTGTGTCCCTTTAAACGTTCAATGGACAGACGAATTTTGGGGATCCAAAATTTGAATTTCGAAGGCACTGTAGAAAATTGAAAACACTGTTCACACTTAACCGAAAAACTTTCTTCTTGAAAATTCGTATGTCACATTGTGAAAATGTTTTGTAAGTTTCAAAATTCGAATTTCACTTCATGAACAGACGAACTTCGTGCTGTAACGTTGGAAGCTTTAATCTTCGGTTCCTTCGAAATTCGTCTGTTGGCCAACCAAAATTCGAATTTCAGTATGTCAGAAACATTAAATGCGGTTGGTAAACGGATAGTTTTTCAGAGTAACCGTTGAATAACTTCCCCAACGGATAGATTTAGTCTCTAACGGATATTTGAGACCTAAATCTATAAATACAACATCATTTGAAGTTGTGGGTAACGAATCAAACTTGTATATACCGAATTTCTGCTGAATCTTCTTCTCAAAAGCTTTTACCCTCTTAACTTCTAAACTTGTACTTAAACTTTCATATCCACTCTTTACAAGAGAGTTATTTCATTGTAATCAATCTATTCTTCATCTGGGAGATAGATTTACTTGTGAGGGGTATTCACAAGGGGATTGGGAAGCACATAGTGAAAGTGCTTGGAAAGTTTGAGAGAGCTCAGAAACAGAGCATACTCATGTACTGCGGCTTTAGCAAGAAGCCCACTAAAATTCTTGCTGTATAGTGGATAAATCTCAAGAGGTGTCTTGGGGACTGGATGTAGGTCAAGTGAATAGACCGAACCAGGATAAATCACTGACTTCTCTTCTCCTTATCTTTACTTTTCACCTAGCTCTGTTTTACGCATTGTTTTCATTATACTGTGATATCTTCACTTACTTCACTTTGTGCAGAAAAATCTCAAACTTTCCAATTCACCCCCCTCTTGGGAAGTCAGCCCTGCTAACAATTTGAAGTTGTGAAAAAATGATGTCAACATTGTACATACTGAAACTCTACCAAATCATCAACTCAAAGTCTCTTACTCTCACATACTTCATTATTTGTACTCCAACTTTCATATACACTCTGATTAAGAGAGTTTATCCATTGTAAATAATCTTATCTTCATCTGGAAGAAAGATTTTCTTGTGAGGGGATATGACAAGGGATTAGGGAAGCACTTAGCTAGAGTGCAAAGAGAGAAAGTGTGAGCTCTAAAAACAGAGTATCATAGCTGTACTGTGGCATTTGCAAGAAGCCCACTGAATTCTTGCAAGATAGTGGAAAATCTCAAGTGGTGGCTTGAGGACTGGACGTAGGTCAAGATTGAGAGATCGAACCAGGATAAACATCTGTGTCTTCCCTTCTCTATTACTACTTTTCCTTGTTATTCACTTATACTCTGTTTTACTGTCACCTTTGCTTTCTTTACTTTATTCACATTTTGTAGAAAATTTTAATCTTCCAAATTCATCCCCTTCTTAGGAAGCTAGCATATCTAACAAGTGGTATCAGAGCCCAGATTCCTAAATAAATGATTTAACAGTCCAGGAAGAACAATAACTGGCTTTGGAGAGTGTATACTACTAGAGGGAAACAATACAAATAGACCACCTTGCTTCAGTGGAAAACACTATAGATACTGGAAGATGAGAAAGCAAATCTATCTCCAGTTCATTGATCTAGACAAATGGTCTGTCATCTAGAAGGGAGATTTTGTCCCAATGGCATTTCAAGATGATGGGAAGTACAGAGAGAAGCCAGAGGCCGAATGGAATGAGGAAGATAGGAGAAGAGCCTTGCTGAACTTTAAAGCAAAACACTGCCTGGTCAGTGCATTTAATCAAGATGAATTCTACACGGTCTCACAATGCTCCACAGCCAAGGATATGTGGGACACCCTTGAAATCACTCATGAAGGAACCACTGGAGTTAAAGAAAACAAATTGAACTCCTGCATAGGAGAATACAAGAGCTTCAGAATGGTTGAAGGAGAGAGTGTCAAAGAACTGTAAAAGAGATTCATCCTCATTGTGAATCAATTGAAAAGTCTTGGCAAGGAGTACACTTAGATAGAAAAGGTGAAAAAGATCCTCAGAGCTCTTCCTCTGGAATGGCAACCCAAAGTAACAGCAATAGGGGAAGCCAGAGGAGAATCAATGACATCTATCACTGCCCTCTTCGGTAGCCTCGAAGAATATGGAGGAAAGATGAAGCTCTCAAGGAGGCAGGACAAGACAGAAAGAAGAAGGGTCTTGCTTTGAAAGCTGGTGAGGAGAAAGAAGAAGAATCTGACAATGGAGATGAGTTAGATGAAGAAACTCTAGCTATGATGGTCAGAAAATTTGGAAGATTTTACAACAAGAAAAGAAATAAGAAATTCTTTAAGTAAGGAGCAGCTGGAGATAGCAAGAGAGAAAAAAAAAGAAACAGTCACTTGCTACGAGTGCAAGAAGTAGGGACATATCAAATGGGATTATCCACAATTCTTCAAGAAGCAAGAGAAAGAAAAGAAAGTTGCACACAAAGGAGAGAAGAAAAGAGCATACATATCATCAATCTGGGGCAACAGCTCAGATAAAAAAGAAGATGATGAAGATGAGATTGCCAACATCTATCTAATGGCACTTGCATCTGAAGAAGCTGAAATCCCATCCAACAGTGATCAGGAAGATGAGGTATATGAATCTGAACGTTCCTATTCTGAATTACTCGATGCATTTCATGAAGAGTTCATTAAGACTGCCAAAGAACTCAAACAAGCTAAGAGAAAGATTAACAAGTTAGAATCTCAGCATAACATCTCTGAAACTACTTATCTGCATGTTGCTGAATCTGCTTGCTGTAAATCATGCATTGAATTAAAGCAAACCAATGACTATCTGGTGAAAAGCATGTCTAAACTTACTAAAGGAAAAGATATGTTATTTGCTTTAATGGGAAGTCAGAGAATAACACAGGGAAAGGCTGGACTTGGCTATGAGCCTTGTGCAGTAAAAGAAAAGATTAGGAAGAAAAGATTAGGAAGAAAAATCAAAATGTGTATATGTGACATTTTGTGCATGCTAGTGGCAGTAAAAAGAAAGATCATATTTCACAACATATTGAATCCTATGATCAACCAAAGCATGTAAAACAAAAATATTATCTACATTGCTTTCTTCCTGCATCTCAATCCAACAGTCCCTTTACCACCTGTCACTTCTGTAACATGAAGGGACATATTTCCAGTTTATGTGCTTTAAAGAAAAATGGACTTGACAGGAAGGTTAAATGGATTCCTAAAGGTACATCTGTATCTTGGGAAAATACTACTGACAAAAAAGGACCCAAGCAAATTTGGGTACCTAAAAAGAAAATATGAACTTTGTCTTATAGGTTTGTCTTAAAGCTAGAAACAGTAATAAATGGTATATGGACAGTGCCTGCTCAAGTCATATGACTGATGATAAGGAGAAGTTCATCACCCTTAGAGAAAAGAAAGGAGGAAAGATGACCTTTGGAGGTGATCAATATAGCAAAATAGTTGGCATTGACATTGTGGGCAAGAATCCGGAAACATCCATTGAAGAAGTGCTGTTTGTAATTAGCCTTAACCACAATCTGCTAAGCGTGAGTCAGACATGTGACAAAGGAAACTAGGTACTGTTTGACTCAAAGTTACCTGGTCATCCGAAAAAGTGATCACAAAGTAAACCTCAAGGCTCAAAGGGATGGTAACTGTTATACTATTGATCTTGATGAACTTCCTCCCTTAAATTCTGTCTGTTTGATTAGTCAGGATAATGATAGTTGGTTGTAGCATAGAAGGTTAGCACATGTTAACATGAATCAACTATCAAAACTGGTTAAAAATGAGGTAGTCACTAGCCTACCAAAAATTTCTTTTGAAAAAGACAAAGAATGTGATGCATGGCTAAGAGGAAAACAAACTAAATCATCATTTAAATCTAAAAACGTAGTCATCACATCTAGACCTCTGCAACTATTACATATGGATCTCATAGGACCATTTAGAGTTAAGAGCATTGGTGGAAATCTGTATGTTGTTGTAATTATGGATGATTACTCTAGATTTACTTGAACATTATTTCTTTCTTCTAAAAGTGATACGTTTGACGCATTTGTAACCTTAGCTAAGAAAGTGCAAAATGAGAAGGTATTTCTATTGTGTCTATTAGGTCTGATCATGGAGGAGAATTTGAAAATTCATGTTTTCTGGAGTACTGTGATGAACATAGAATTGATAACAACTTCTCAGCTCCAAGAACTCCTCAACAAAATGGAGTGGTGGAAACGAAGAACAGAATAATTGAAGAGATGGCAAGAGCAATGCTGAATGAAAAAGAACTCTCTCAAGTACTCTAGGTTGATGTAGTAAACACAGCAAGTGACATCATAAACATAGCCTACATCAGACCAATTCTTGGGAAGACTCCTTATCACTGTACAAAGGAAGAAAGCCAAACCTCTCACATCTATATGTATTCAGCTGTAAGTGCTTCATCCACAACAATGGAAAGGAGAATTTGGGTAAGTTTGATGCCAAATCTGATGAAGGCATATTTATGGGCTACTCTAGTAGGAGTAAAGCATATAGAGCTTTTAATAAAAAGTCTAAATTAGTAGAAGAATATGTGCATGTAGTGTTTGTTGAAAATGAAAATGTTTCTAAGCATGTCACTGATGAAGATGATCTTATTTCAAATTTTAAGAACTTAGATCTTTCTAAAGAAGATAAAATTGAACCTCCAAAAATATCTGAATCTATTAACATAGAGGAAGATATTCCGGAGAAAGATTTTGAGGATGAGAATAATGAAGAAATATCTCAAGAACTCCCTAGAGTTTGGAGATATGAAAGGAATCATCTTGTTAATCAAGTAATTGGGGATGTTCAAGAGAAATTAAAACCAGAAAATAGTAAAGAGATCAGATGATAAGCTGTGCGTTCATTTCTCAAATTGAACCTAAATGTATTGAAGAAGCCTTAATTGATGAATACTGGATTTTAGCTATGCAAGATGAATTGAATCAATTTGAAAGAAATCTGGTTTGAGATTTAGTGCCTAGACACAAAAATAATCCTATCCTTGGCACTAAATGGGTTTTTAGAAATAAACTTGATGAATCTGGATTAATAATAAAAAATAAAGCTTGATTGGTGCTAAAGGATATAATCAAGAAGAAGGTATTGATTTTGAAGAAACCTTTGCTCTAGTGGCTAGATTAGAAGCAATTAGAATTCTATTAGCTTATGCATGCATGAAGAATATAATGTTATATCAAATGGATGAAAATAATGCTTTTCTTAATGGATATATCATGAAAGAAGTTTATGTAGACCAACCTCTAGGCTTTGAGGACTCTACAAAACCAAACCATGTTTATAAACTGAAGAAAGCCGTTTACGATTTAAAGTAAGCCCTTAGAGCATGGTATGAAAGGTTGAGTAATTTTCTAACTAAAAAGGGGTTTAACAGAGGAAAAGTATATACTATTTTGTTCACTAAGAAAGAAAATAAAGATTTACTTATTGTTCAAATTTATGTTGATGATATTATATTTGGTACTACTAATGAATCTCTTTGCAAGAATTTCTCTAAGCTAATGCAAGGTGAGTTCAAAATGTCAAGGGTGAGCTTAACTTCTTCCTTGGATTGCAAATTAAGCAGTGTGATGAAGGTATCTTTCTCAATCAATCCAAGTATCTCAAGGAATTGGTGAAAAAGTTTGGCATGGAAAACACTAAGCTAATGGGAACACCTATGGCTACTGCAACCAAGCTTGATATGGATGAAGAAGGAAAAATGTTTGACATAACTCAATATAGAAGAATGATTGGATCTCTGCTATACCTAACTGCCAATAGATCTGACATCATGTTTAGTGTCTGTAAGTGTGCAAGGTTCCAGTCATGTCCCAAAGAAACCCATGCAACTGCTGTGAAGCGTATCTTCAAATATCTTGTTGGAACATCATAAATGGGTCTTTGGTATCCAAAGTCAATGGAGAAGATCTCAAAGGATACATTGATGCTGACTTTATAGGATCCAAAACTGATAAAAAAAGCACAAGTTGAACATGTTAGTTTCTTGGAGGATCCTTGGTCTCATGGTTTAGCAAGAAGCAAAACAGTGTGGCCTTATCCACAGTAGAAGCTGAATATGTTGCTGCTGGAAGCTATTGTGCCCAAATCATCTGGATGAAATAGTAGCTTGAAGATCTTGAGATTGAGATGAAGGAAATACCAATAATGTGTGACAACCAAAGTGCCATTAACATCACAAAGAATCATGTCATGCATTCAATGACAAAGCATATTGAAGTTAGGTACCACTTCTTAAGGGATCATGTTCTGAAAGGAGAAATCAGATTAGAGTACATCCCTACAGAAGATCAAGTTGCTGATATTTTGACAAAGCCTCTTTCAGAAGATAGGCATTGCAAAATCAGAAGAGAATTGGGTATGGTAAATCCCAATGAACTGTAAGTAAATCCTTGTGCAAATCTATTTTAGAATTTCTGACATTGATTTAATTCTAACTCTAGTATCGTAGTAAGTTTAATTTATGTTGCAGGTGCTCCTCATAAGTTTCGATGGCAATAAATCTGAAAAATAAAGCACACTGAATGAAACAGTCAAAAGGTGAAAAAGAAAGCAAGATATCTAAGTTACTGGATCCATTCTATAAGTTTATAAAGTTAAAATTTTCATTTTAGATGTGTATTAGACGAATTTCCTTGATAAATTGTGTTTTTGAACAAGTCAGCATGCTTAACATTCGAATTTAGATTTTGCTTTACATTGTAACAGTTCTCGGTGGTCGTTTGAAATTCGTCTGTTGGTCTATGAAAATTTGAATTTTCAAAAATAAAGTTCCAATATTATCTTTGTCCAACATGAAGATTGTACGACTTTCCATTTCTCAAAATACGCATGTTGGAAACTCTTTACAAAATGTTGAAATTCGAATTTCTGATTCAAAAATTCGTCTGATTAAACATGCTCACATTATTGAATCTCTAAAAGAGAAATTTTCATAATTAAAATTCATCTGTTGTTTATTGTATTGATAATTGCTTGCTGCCTGTTCTTCGAAATTCAAACTTTGTTGAAACAAAGTTCTTCTGTTCATCTTTTGCTATTTGAACCAAGCCTCTGTCAGATGAACTTCCAAGAGAAAATTTATCTGTCAGTATGCTTTGCTGAATGGGTTAACCTGTAACTGCTTGAAGTTCGAATTTTGACCCCTCAAAATTCTTCTGTCGTGCGGTTACACACGTTAAAACTAAAGGTTATCCTCTGAACAGACACAACCCTATTCGTCTCTGTTGTAAGTCTGTTCAAATTCTCTCTTTAATACCCTTTAATTCTGACCAAAAATCTTCATTTTTCCACCGATTAAACTTCTTTTCACACCCTATAAACTCATTATTAGCATCTTTTTGAATCATTCCTCCATGAAAATGGTAAGAGTGAAAAATCCAGAGGTTGGAAAGGGAGAGTCTTAGCCAAAAAGGACGGTGAAATCCTAATATGCCTCCAAGGAGAGTGAGAAATAGAAAAGAAAAGGTGAATCCAGCATAGCAACCCCCTCTAAAAGGCAGAAAACTACTCTAAAGGCTGATACAAAGAAATATGGACCATCTTCACTAAAGAAAATAGAGCCTACGGTTCCTACTACTACTCCTGCTGCTGTTTCTTCTTCCTCCTCCTTCAGTACTGAATCTGGAGAATATGAGCTGACCACATTGCCGTTATGGAGCAATGCCCAATTCAGGAGGGGTACACGACCAAGTTTGTGAGCAAGAAGGTAATCAAGCCTCACTGTGTCAATATGGAAGAATTTTTTGTTAATTCATATGTTTTGATGATTCCAAAAGTGAGCTTGGTAGATTCAATATCGAAGGAATACAAGTGAAGTGAAGAACAAAGCTAGAACTTCCTGAAGAACTAGTTTACAATCCTAGAGATTCATTTATAAAAGAAGGTAGTGAGCTTTGAATCTGAATTAATCCAACACTATAAGATGACTAATAGAATGACTAACTGTTAACTCACAATTTCAAAATTAGTTTTCAAAAAATAGCTACCTAATGAGGGTAGAACTCCAATCTTAAATTAATCAATTTGGTTTTTAGTGATAATTCTTTACCTTATGGGGATAAGACCAATTTCAAAGACTATTTTCAAAAGTACTTACTTTGTTTTCAAGATAATGGTTCACCTTATACGCATAACCATTGAAGGTTACGGGGATAAAGACTCAATCTTAAAGGTTTTTCAGTGTTGATTCTTTAATTTCATGAATAGGGATTGAGGTTATCTGCATAACACATGTTAAGAATCAAGTTCTCAAGTCTGTCCAAATGGTTACCCTGATAAGGAAGGCACGTTATGCTTATAACAGAGTGAACAGTGTACAAAAGTGGTATTGTATAGTTCAATATTCGCATAACCTAAGGAGATTATCCGTATAACAAATGTCTTAAAGCACTTGGACTCCTCGGGTAAACATGTTATTCACATAACCAAAGTAGGTTATCCAGATAACATGTATTTTAGAACTCTTAAACCATTCTTGGGCAAATAACTTGTTCGCATAATCCTATGAAGTTGTCCCGATAACCCAATTTTCATAAAGGCTCAGTTTTAAGAAAAACTTGACGTTATCCTAATAACTAAGTGGTTTTCATGAAAATGATTTCGAGCTAAAACTTAGTCATTCTGAGAAATTCGTTATCTGCATAACGTAGGTAGGTTATCCGAATAACGAAGAGCTCTATGTTGAAAATAGAGGGAAACAGTCACCCATTATCCGCATAACATGAGGAGGTTATCAGCGTAACCTCTATCAGATGCATTCAATGCGGTAGGTGAATGGGAATTTAATTGTGAGTAACGGTTAATCTTTGTTTCCAACGGATAGTTTTACCCCAACACTACAAATAGAACTTCATTTAAGATATTAAAGAGGAGAGAATAATGATTTAGACGCTGAAAATTTGCTATTTCATTTATTGATTCATTCAAAGCTCACTTACCCTCTGTTTAGTTCATTTATTACACTTTAACTTTCATATCCACTCTTTTGAGAGAGATTACAATTTGTACACATCTACACACTTGTAGATTGTTCTTAGTGTGAGAATACACTAAGAGAGACACACTTACTCTTAAGTGAGAAGAGTGAGAGAGTAGGTTGTAGTTCAAATGCTTAGGCTATTTTTGTACTGTGGTTTTTGCAAGATCCCATTGAAATCTTGCAAGAGATAGTGGAAAAATCCCGAGTGGTAGCTTAGGGATTGGACGTAGGTCAAGAGAATTAGACCGAACCAGGATAAACTGTTGTGTCCTCTTCCTGTTTCCTTTTATTGCTTATACTCTATTTTCTGTTATCTCGGTTGTATCACTACTGTTGTTTGCCTTTGCAGAAAAATTTTAATTTTCCCAATTCACCCCCACTCTTGGGAAGCGAGCTTAGCTAATAAGTGGTATCAGAGCCCAGACTCCCACTCAAAGGATCTAACAATCCGGGAGAGAACATGGTTGGCTTTGGTGAAGGCATCCTTCTAGAAGGAAATAACACTAATAGACCCCCAAGTTTCAATAGAGAACATTATGGGTATTGGAAGATGAGGATACAGATCTATCTTCAATCCATTGATTTGGATATATGGTTGGTTATCCAAAAAGGAGACTTTGTTCCAATGAGACTGCAAGATGATGGGAAATACAAGGAGAAACCAGAGGAGGAATGGAACGAAGAGGATAGAAGAAGGGTTCTTCTCAATTATAAAGCTAAGCATTGTCTGGTTAGTGCACTCAATCAAGATGAGTTCTACAGAGTATCTTAATGTACCTCAGCCAAAGGTACGTGGGATACTCTAGAGATCGTTCACGAAGGAACAACTGGTGTAAGAGAAAATAAACTGAACACGTGCATTGGGGAATATGAAAGCTTCAAAATGAAAGATAGTGAGAACATCAAGGATCTACAAAAGAGATTCACCCTTATTGTGAATCAGCTAAAGAGCCTTGGAAATGAGTACACCCAGTCTGAGAAAGTCAGAAAGATTCTCAGGGCTTTGCCCATCGAATGGCAACCCAAGGTGACTATAATAGAAGAAGCTAGGGGAGAATCCATGGCATCTGTGACAGCCCTCTTCGAAAGCCTTGAGGAGTATGAAGGAAAGCTGAAAGTCCTCAAGGAATCCACTTCATCTGACAAAAAGGAAAAGAGTTTGGCTCTTAAAGTAGAATCGAATGATGATGATTCAGAAGAGGAAGCTGAGCTAGATGAAGAAACAATAGCCATGCTAGTGAGGAAATTTGGCAAACTGTATGGTAAGAAGAAATTCAAAAAGTTTGCAAAAAGAAACGGAGCCACCAGTAGCAAGAAAGAAAGCAAAGATCCCATTGTGTGCTATGAATGTAAGAAACCGGGACACGTCAAATGGGAATGTCCCTATCTAAGCAAGAAATAGGGAAAAGATAAAATGCCTGACAAAATGAAGAAGAAGAAAGCCTTTGTATCTTCCATCTGGGTAGATAGTTCAGATGAAGAGGAAGTAGCAGGAGATGATGAAATTACACACCTATGCTTGATGGCTCAGGAAATTACTGAAAAAGAAAAGAGCTGCAATCAGGACAGTGATAATGACTCTGAGGTAAATGATTCCAAACCCTCTTACAGTGAATTATATGATGCTTTTGATGAATTGATGGCTGAATTCCTAAAAATGTCTAAACAACTGAATCTAGCTAAAAGAGGATACACACACTAGAGAGTGAATCTCATTCATCTTGCACTATTTCACAGTCTTCTTCTTCTTCCACCTCTGTCTATATTTCATGCATTGAGTTGAGAGATAAGAATAATTATCTCCATAAGACTTTGACCACACTCACTAAAGGTGAGGACATGCTAAGAGTACTACTGGCAAATCAAATAGTAAATCAGAATAAAGCTAGTCTAGGCTATGACCCATGTGCTGTTAAAGAAAAATTGAAAGTCAAAAGGCAGAACCTTTACCTAAGAAAGTTTGTACATGCTAATTCAACTCAGAACATAGAGTCATATGTAGCGCCTAGGAATAAGAAGAATAAATATTATAGTCACTTTTTTAGACATGCTTCTCTTTCCTGGAGCCCTTTCTCCACCTGCCACTTATGCAACAAGAAAGGTCATATATCCTCTAACTTTATATACAGGAAGGAAGGAAATGGCAGTGGAATGAAATGGGTCCTCAAGGATTCCACCACTAACAAGAAAGAACACAAGCAAATATGGTTACATAAAAGAAAGAATTGAAACAGGTTTTGCAGGTGTGTCCCAAGACTACGAAAAACAACAAATGGTACATGGACAGTGCCTGCTTAAGGCACATGACCGGCGATAAAGAAAAATTCATTGTGTTGAGAGATAAGAAAGGAGGAAAGGTTACTTTTGGTGGTGACTAATCTGGCAAGATAGTTGGAATTGGGATTGTTAGGAGAAACCCAGAAACATCAATTGAGAAAGTCCTGTTTGTAATAGGACTCAACCACAACTTATTGAGTGTAAGCCAAAGGTGTGACAGAGGCAACTTGGTTTTGTTTGATTCCAACTATTGCCTAGTCATCAGAAAAAATGATCGTAAAGTAATTCTCAAGGAAGAAAGAGATGGTAATTGTTATTCTATTGATTTAGATGAATTGCCTGCTCCTAACTTTATTTGCTTAATAAGTGAAAATGATGATAGCTGGTTGTGGCATAAGAGATTTGCACATGTAAGCATGCATTAGTTGAATAAACTCATTAAAAATGAACTTGTGCTTGGTCTGCCTAACATTAAGTTTGAGAAGATTAAAGAATGTGATGCTTGTCTTAAAGGAAAATAGACCAAGTCTTCTTTCAAATCCGAAATCATTGTTCTACAACAAGACCTTTACAACTACTACAGATGGATCTGATAAGGCCTAACCGAACAAAAAACTTTTGGTGGAAATCTATATGTACTTGTTGTGGTAGATGATCATTCCAGATTCACTTGGACTTTATTTCTTCCCTCTAAAGATGAAACATATGATGCTTTTCTGATTTTAGCTAAGAAAATCCAAAATGAGAAAGGTTGCTCTATTATGTGTATTAGAACAGATCATGGTGGAGAATTTGAGAATGCCAAGTTTGTTGACTACTGTGACGAAAATGGAGTGGAGCACAACTTCTCAGCCCCAAGAACTCCTCAACAGAATGAGGTTGTAGAAAGATAGAACAAAGTATTAGAGAAGATGGTCGTGCAATGCTGAATGAGAGAGGACTGCCAACACAATTCTGTGTTGATACTATAAGCACAACGTGCTATTTGATGAATAGAGCATACATTAGATCCATAATAGGAAAAACTCCTTATGAGCTGTACAAAGGAAAAAAGCTCAACCTCTCTCTTCTTCATGTCTTTGGGAGCACATGTTATGTCCACAACAACAGCAAGGATAATCTAGGTAAATTTTATGCTAAATCAGATGAAGGTATATTTCATGGCTACTTAAATAGAAGTAAAGCATATAGAATATTCAACAAGACATCTGGAATTATTAAAGAATCTATGCTTATAGTCTTTCTTGAAAATGAAACTCAGCTTAAGTATTCTAAAGAAGAGGATGATTTAATTTCTAGTTTCAAAAACTTAAATATGCTTGAAGAAAATAAAACTGAACCTCCTAAAGTATTTGAATCTACTGATGTGAGGAAGATATCCAGGAGAAAGATAACTATGCAATAAACAAGGAAGTATCTCAAGAACTCCCTAAAGCTTGGAGATATCAAAGGAATCATCCAGTTGATCAAGTGATTGGGGAAGTTCAAGAGAAAGTTGAAACCAGAGGTCAACTTAGGAACCAAGTAAATAATTTTGCTTTTGCCTCCCAAATTGAACCTAAGGGTACTGAAGAAGCATTAACTGATGATTACTGGATTATTGCTATGCAAGAAGAGCTTAATCAATTTGAAAGAAGTCAAGTCTGGGATCTAGTTCCTAAGCCCAGAAACCACCCTATCATTGGAACCAAATGGGTGTTCAAAAATAAACTTGATGAATCAGGAACCATAATAAGGAATAAAGCTAGGTTAGTGGCTAAAGGCTATAATCAGGAAGAAGGCATTGATTATGAGGAAACTTTTGCTCCAGTTTCAAGATTGGAAGCTATAAGAATTCTTCTAGCCTATGCTTGCATAAAAGATATTGTATTGTTTCAAATGGATGTGAAAAGTGCTTTTCTAAATGGGTATATCATGGAAGAGGTTTATGTTTATCAACCTCCAGGTTTTGAGGACTCAACTAAGCCAAATCATGTATATAAACTAAAGAAAGCTTTATATGGATTTAAACAGGCACCAAGAGCATGGTATGAAAGACTGAGTAATTTTCTAATTGAAAAGGACTTTAAAGGAGAAAAAGTAGATACAACCCTGTTTACTAAAAGAGAAAATGAAGATTTACTCATTGTACAAGTTTATGTTGATGACATCATATTCAGTGCTACTAATGAATCTTTGTGCAAGAATTTTTCTGAGTTGATGTAAAGTGAATTTGAGATGTCAATGATGGGAGAGCTGAACTTCTTCCTTGGACTGCAAATCAAGCAATGAAATGATGGCATCTTCCTCAACCAATCAAAATACCTTAAGGAGCTGCTAAAGAAATTTGGGATGGAACATGCTAAACCAATGAGAACTCCTATGTCATCTGTAACTAAACTAGATATGGATAAAGAAGGAAAGCTCTTTGACATAACACAATATAAGAGGATGATTGGATCCCTGCTGTATTTGATTGCTAGTAGGCCTGACATCAAGTTCAGTGTCTGTATGTGTGCTAGGTTCTAATCTTGTCCCAAAGAGTCCCATATAATAGCTGTGAAAAGAATCTTCAGATACTTGCTGGGTACATCTCAAATGGGACTCTGGTATCCAAAAGGCAGTGGAGAAGAGCTCGTAGGTTATACAGATGCAGATTTTGCAGGATCCAAGACTGATAGAAAAAGCACAAGTGGGACATGCCAATTTCTGGGAGGCTCTTTAGTGTCTTGGCTTAGTAAAAAGCAAAATAGTGTAGCACTCTCCACAGCTGAAGCTGAATATGTAGCAGTAGGAAGCTATTGTGCACAAGTTCTGTGGATGAAGCAACAATTTGAAGACCTTGAGATTGAGATGAAGGAAATTCCAATAAGATGTGACAATCAAAGCGCCATCAACATCTCAAGGAACCCTGTTATGCATTCAAGAACAAAGCACATTGAAGTAAGACATCACTTCATAAGAGATCATGTCTTGAAAGGTGATGTTAAACTTGAATTTGTTCCTACTAAAGATCAACTCGCTGACATCCTGACAAAGCCATTTGCAGAAGATAGACATGGTAAAATAAGAAGAGAATTGGGATTGGTAAATCCCAATGAATTGTAAGTATTTTCTAAAATCCTTCTTTAGATTATGATTCACTCAATAAAAATACTAACTTAAGCATCGGAGTATCTAGAAGTTCATATTGCAGGAACTTTTTGATTAGAAATGCTCAAATGAAACATCTTGCACGATAGGATGAAGTCATGATGAAATGAAGAGACTTATGAGGACAATGCAGCTATTCGTAAGTATTTATGAGCTCTTTAAGTTTGGTTATCAGCATAACTTCTTAGTCTTATGCTGAAATTGTGTGGATTTTCTGATGTGCTTAGTCTCTGGATGGGAGGTTATTTGCATAAGACATGGATATTTTCATGAAAAGGAGACCGTTTGTGCATCACCGGTCTCTGTGAAACTCGATATTCGAATAAGCTCTCTATCTTATGCGCATAACCTACCTTGCTTGGTTCAGTATATGTGGTTTATGTAATTCGATTTCAGGATAACCTGCCAACCTTATCCGTATTACATCACTTCTAGAGAAGAGGCTCTCAAAGTAAGAACGTTATCCGCATAAGGGGGCAAGGTTATTCGAATAACCTGCATTTACTCGTTTGTTTTATGCATGAGTTTTTCTTCTTTTTTTTTTCTTTTTCTTGAAAACGTGAAAGGTTGTCCGGATAACTTCTCTATTTTCTTCTCTTTCTCAAGGTGGTTATGCGGACAATCTCCAGACCTTATCCACATAACCTTCCAACCCGAGGCCTCTTATTCATTTCCTGAATCCTTATTCGCATAAGCTCTATAGGTTATCCTCATAACCTCAAGCCTATATATAGGATTCCCTATTTTTCACAGAAGCTTATGCGGAGAACAAAACCCTATCCTGAAAACCACCAATCTTCCCCCTCAACCTTCTTGAATTTCTTCCTATTTTGCATCAATCTTCTAATTTAAAAACCCTTTTCCGAATCATTCCAAACCTCTTTCAACTTACCAAATCTTCTAGAATCACTCTCATGGAAAAATCTAAAGGTGGCAGTCAAAGCGAACATCCTCAACACAATGTCAAATCCAAATACACCTCAAAATCTCCAAGTAAAGGGAAGAGGCCAGCTAAATCTGAACCAAGCCATCCTACAAAGAAGCCCAGAACTCCAAAGCCTACAGGAATTCCAGAACATAAGCCTCAAATTGACACTCGTGTAAGTTCTTCTGCTACTGAATCTGAGGAAGCTTTAATTACAGAAGAACTCATTAGCATTAGAATCTTGAAGGAATCATATGAAGCTGACTTTAAGAAATGAAAAGTAGTCAAGCCTCATTTTGTGAAAATAGAGGAATTCCTTGTGACAAATAGGTTTGAATGTGCTGGGCTGATAGAAAACTACAGAGGATTGATTAAACTGAAAGAAGAATATGATGAGAAGGTTGTACGTGCATGATATAATTCTCTTAGGATTAATCATGACACAAAGGTATTGGAAGTGAGATTAAAGAAGAGATGGATTGCTTTGCATCCTGATTCATTGTGTGAAATCTTGAGCCTACCTACTGGAGGAATAAGGGTGAACATTGAAAGTTCCAAATATCCCTATGAAAATGAAGCTGTCAATGAAGACAATGGGGATGAAGCCAACTAGAAATGAAGCACTGTAGTCTCAAGATTGCTAAGACAGAGACAGAATGTGCCTCCTGAAGGGAAGATTGCCCCAATCCTTCTGACTGTTGACAACAGGATTCTCCACTACATTGTGTCACGGATGTTCTTCAACAAGAGTGGAGGATTCAACTACTTATCTAGAGGAGGATTCAACTACTTATCTATAGGAGAATTCCAGGTCATGATGTTGTTGATCAAAAGCAAACCTGTGAATGTGGTGGACATCATCCTGCAGAGAATGTGGAAGCCAAGGAACTATAGACAGGATTCCTAGTTACCGTATGGTCACATTATCTCCAAAATCCTGAAATTCCATAACATACTGCATACTAAAAGAGGACCTGCACTGCTGCCTGAGGAACTAAATGAAAAAGTCCTTCAGAAGATGAGGATAAGTCTAGAGAATGGAAGATAGGTTGAGAAGAAGAGGAATACTGAAGAAGGCTCTAAATCAAAGTTTGCTACTAAGAGTGCTTCAGTGAGTGATTCTAGTTCCTCACCATCCACTCCCTCTGAACCATCTCACCCTAAGCCTCATACATCTGCCCCCTCTTTCAACAAACCAGCTGAAATTCCTGCCTCTGACTTGCCTACTTCCATAAACACTCCTTCCCTTTTTCAAAACCTATTCCAAATTGCAATGGCTACCAAGAAAGAACACAAGGAAGACATGATCAATCTTGGGTATCTCATTGCTGAGATGCAAGAGAAATTTAAGATCAGATTTGATAGTCTCACCCATGAAATAAAATTCCTGCATGAGCAATTTGTCTCCAAGGTCCCTCAGCCTTCCCCTTCATCTATCCATCCACCCCATCCCACTCATACTGCTCCAACCACCTCTGCTCAATCACCTGTTTTGTCTGAAGAACTAGGTCCTAATCTGGACTATGGTATAGAGGATGAACCTGTTCTAGAAGCAAGCCTAGCATTAGTCCCTTTGTCTCAAGGTGACTTAATTCACCAGATTTATCTTTATCACTGGAGACAAGAACTCAATGATCTCTTCCTTCCTCTTCCTAACCCTGTCTCCTCTGAAGGCATCAGGGTTCTTGCTGAGGCTACTGTACAAGAAATCATCACCATTGCATCTGATTCTGATCCTTCTCCTGTACCTGTTTCCACTGTCTCACCCCCTTCTCAGATGCCTGATATCCCGTACACTCCTGTCTTCCTATCTGCCTCTTCATATGAGCCTCTTCGGCCAGTGCCATTGTCCACTATTCCAGCCCAGCCATCTACCCTACCTCTTTCTTTAGATGAGAGAATGCACAGAATTAAGGAATGGAAGGCCATGCTTGATTGGGAGATTGCCAGGATTGATACTGATGCTGCTTTAATCCCTTCTATTGTTGATGACAAAAAGGAGGAGAAAGAAGAAGAACAAGATGAAGGAAAAGAAGAGAAGAAAAAGAAGGGTGCAAAGAAGAAATCTAAGAAAGAGTCTTAGAAATTTATTGCTTTATGCTTGCCCATTTTGTCTCTATCGCATTATGTATTTGTATCTCTGGTTTCATGATAATACAATGAATTTCCTTTTATGAACTTGCTCTTCTTTATCTTGTGTTATGTTCTTTACATTATTTGACTTTATAACTCACACATTGAAGGGAAGCTTCAAGCAAACCCAAGTATTGACAATAAGCTTAAGTTGTTTTGTCATCATCAAAAAAGGGGAGAATGTTAATTCAGATGTTTTGATGATTCCAAAAGTGATCATGGTAGATTCAATATCAAAGGAATACAAGTGAAGTGAAGAACAAAGCTGTAACTTCTTGAAGAACTGATTTACAATCATAGAGAATTCATTTATAAAAGAAGGTAGTGAGCTTTGAATCTGAATTAATTTAACACTATAAGATGACTAATGGAATGACTAACTGTTAACTCACAATTTCAAAATTGGTTCTCAAAAAATAGCTACCTAATGAGGATAAAACTCCAATCTTAAATTGATCAATTTGGTTTTCAGTGATAATGCTTTACCTTATGGGGATAAGATCAATTTCAAAGAATGTTTTCAAAAGTACTTACTTTGTTTTCAAGATAATGGTTCACCTTATACGCATAACCATTGAAGGTTATGGGGATAAAGACTCAATCTTAAAGGTTTTTCAGTGTTGATTCTTCAATTTCATGAATAGGGATTGAGATTATCTGCATAACACATGTTGAGAATCAAGTTCTCAAGTCTGTCCAAATGGTTATCCTGATAAGGTAGGCACCTTATGCTTATAACAGAGTGAACAGTGTAGAAAAGTGATATTGTACAGTTCGATATTCGCATAACCTAAGGAGATTATCCGTATAACAAATGTCTTAAAGCACTTGGACTCCTCAGGTAAACACATTATTCACATAACCAACGGAGGTTGTTCCGATAACCCAATTTTCACAAAGGCTCAGTTTTGAGAAAAACTTGATGTTATCCTAATAACTAAGTGGTTTTCATGAAAATGATTTCGAGCTAAAACTTAGTCGTTCTAGGAAATTCATTATCCGCATAACCTAGGTAGGTTATCCAAATAACGAAGAGCTCTATGTTGAAAATAGAGGGAAATAATCACCCGTTATCCATATAACATGAGGAGGTTATCAGCATAACCTCTATCAGATGCATTTAATGTGGTAGGTGAATAGGAATTTTATTGTGAGTAACGGCTAATCTTTATTTCCAACGGATAGTTTTACCCCAAGACTATAAATAGAACTTCATTTAAGATATTAAAAAGGAGAGAATAACGATTTACACACTAAAAATTTGCTATTTCATTTATTGATTCATTCAAAGCTCACTTACCCTCTATTTAGTTCATTTATTACACTTTAACTTTCATATCCACTCTTTTGAGAGAGATTGTAATTTGTACACATCTACACACTTGTAGATTGTTCCACTAGTACACAAAACCCCAGTTTACATCGGTTATTTTTCCCTTTCTGAATCGGTTTTGAAAGCGATATAGAAGTTGGCGATATAGAAAATTAATTATTTACATCAATTTTTTAACCGATGTAGAAAAGTTGATTTACATCGTTTTTTTATGTAAAAAACCGATGTAGAAAAGATTATTTACATCGGTTTTTTACATAAAAAACCGATGTAGAAAAATTAATTTACATCGGTTTTTTATGTTAAAAACCGATGTAAAAAAGTTGATTTACATCGGTTTTTTACATAAAAAACCGATGTAGAAAAATTTGATTTTATATTTCTTACATCGGTTTTAAAATAAAAAACTGATGTAACTTAGTTTTTTTTTTTATACGAAACTAAATAATGGATCCCCAAACTCGTATATACAACCAAAATTCTAAAAGAGATAAACAGATTTGGCAGCCACAATACAGCATATTAGTTTTATACATCAGTTAATATGTACTCCAAAAGTTAAGTAATCAATCCAAGTTGGACTAAACTACATATTAGGAAATATAGTCAAATGAATTGTAAAAAGAACTGTGACCACATGTTCCGAATTTTGTCAATTTCTGGCTCGGTATAGGGGCGATCGTTTATATCCAAGTGTTGCAAGTTTAATTCTTATATCAACACCCATATATAGTAAGAAGTTATAATGAAAAATAAATGATAATTGTTTAAACCAACATCAATACCACATGTACCTGTTCTAATGAGTTAACAACATTAAGAGTAATTATCTCAAACATTTCTCTTATGACATAATAACCACACTCTGTGTTCCCAGGTTGTTGGCGATACTACAAAACAAACAAGAATAACCAAAACCAAAATAGTTGGACTAAGATATCCTTTAAGTTTGGGTTCAAACTACTTACCTTTGGGTATATCCATTTTGTGCTATTATGACGATATGTGTGTTTCCCACCCCTATATTGATATGTCTTCAAAGATCTGTCATCATATACATGGAAAAATCATATTATAGACTAATGAAGTCACATGTTATGACAATTCAAAGTTTTTCACAAATATACTTACAAATCAATTAATTGACGAAACTCTTTAGGTGCTTTTTTATCCTTTTTCCAAAGGGAGTCAAACCAATAGATAGTGGTTTGCTTAGGGCATACCACACACAATGTCCAATGATTGCTGCATTATATAAGTTATTGATAATATAATCTAAATTATATAAAGCCTAATTACAACTGCTTATTTGTATATAAATTTCAAACTTATTACCTTTTATGGATTGGTGCAAACCAACATGGCTTGCGATTTTGTTCAATAGTATTCCCTACATAGCTCATTCTATCTTCTTCTGAGTTCCCCACACCTTGAAGGGCATATGGACAAAGGAATCCAAACCTATCATTGTATCCCAACTGGGTGTAATATTGGTGGAGAAACCTGTTAGAGAACCAAAACGAAAATAAATGTAGATAAAACACCAAATGTTCATAAGCCCAATTGATTGAAAAGATGTTTAGTAATGAAAATAAACTTACATGATACCGAGTTGGAGAATGGATATGTCCAACTCCTTCATATCTATGAAATCTTGGATATCATCTTTATTAAGATAAAAGGAATATGATTGAGATCCCACAATCCCAGGAGTCATGGTAACTTCAACAGAATTTTTTAATTGTGAAACTACAATCTTGAGATGTGACAAAAATCTCGTGCCCGTGATAGCTTGTGAGTCCGGGGATTGAGACTTGGGCATTGAGTCCATTGAATCCTTTCCCTAGTCAAGTAAATAACAATGCATTATAACTGCAAACAAAATCAATAAGAAATCAAGAGGATTATGAAGTTTTTCATACCTGAGGCATAACCAATGTGACAAGTCTTTTTGGCCACAACATATAATATCCTCGAGCTTGGGCTACCAACTCAACCTCATCATTTGGGTATGGCACATGTGCATGAGGCTCAATGGCATTGTCAACCGAGACCTTTACTTGATCCTCTAGTATTTGTTGGTGGTGGAGGGTTGATGCCATCTTATAAACTCGGCCGTGAGCTACAATGCGCCTCATGGGAACATCCAAATATAGATCACATGCCACTCCCACATCTTGTTCATTGCTAATGTCAAGTGGAGATGCAAAACTAGCTTTTGTGCTTTGAAGCATAGGAGAAGGGGTTTTCTCAGCAAGTTGCATATGAATATGCTTGGAAGAGTGCATAGACATAAACTCTTGTCGCATAGCTTCCATTTTAGCATCCATCTCAGCTCAAAACATCTGTTACATTCGAGCTTCTGTTTCCTCCTTAGCCTTATCCAACATTTGTTGCATCTTATTGCTTGGACACCATTCCTCCACGATGACGTGAACATGATCCAAAATATTGTTTGATTCCCACTCCTCCTCCTACACCCCTAACACGGCCTGGGTGCTCATCCTTGCCTAAAGCAGTAGCTAAGATGTCTTGCCTCCCACATGGAGTGAATAATCCTTGAGAGGCTTCCTCCTCAAGAGAATCCTATAACATTCAAGTAACAAATATATATAATTAGCAATTGCACTATTAAAGTCACATAATCACTATGATTGATTATAATTTACTTACAATCTTTTCTCCAACCACTCTAGCTTCTTGGGTGATATATTGTTCATGCTTATTCAACCTTGCCCTCTTCCATTTTTGAGCACGATTTGGGGGTGATGGAGGACAAACAACAATGGATGGGTCTGACTTTGCAGCTTGTCTTTCCACCAACTTCTCCTCTATCATCTTATGCTCAAACAACTCATATCCTCCACGAGACAAGTTGTGAGGATACACATTTTGTTTTTGTCTTTCTTTATTTTCTTCTCTTAATTTCTGTCAGATATAAATCCAATAAGCTTTTTAAGTAAGCACTCATAATTATACATTAAATAATAAAAATGATAAATTTAATTACCTGACATTCAGGAGATAATCAAATTTGAATAAACTTCTGCCATGTCTCTTCATCTAAGTATGGATACTTGATTCATGGATTTTGTCCCTTCAATTTACCATAAATGTATCTACTAGTGAGACTTGTTTTAAATCCCCTCCATCGCTCCGCTACAATTGTTAAACATTGTCTTCTCATTGCAATAGTAGGAGGAATGTCATAAGTGATCTATAATTTAACACATACATATAATTAACTTAGTAATAAGTAATATTATATTAAAATATATAGAAAAATATATCAATACAAAGGTTTATACCAAGATATCTTGCCAAATATGGTCTTTGACAGAATATGGAACTTTTTTCCACACAGGGAGCAAAATGTTGACTTTACTACGAGCCAAATCTCCTAAATAACTCTTAAACTAAGTCCTTTCATGGCGTCTTTCATAATCTAGCTCACTGAGATCAACATGTAATCTCTGTTGACTACCTCGAGATTTGGTTAATGAACTCATAGTTGTGGTACGTCTACCAGTGATACTTCTGCTAGTAGTACTCTTGCTAGCTGTCATGGTAGGTTGCTTAGAATTGCTAAAATTGCTTGAGGAATTCATATCCCTGTGTAGACAATAAGATAAAAAATGTAAGTACACTGAAATAAAATTAAATTACATTACAGTAACAAATTAAATTAAAATAATAAATGAAATTAACCTTATGTGTATGCAAAATTAAACTTGAAATGTGTGTGTGTGTGTTTTTGAAATGGAAAAATTACCTCAGGAGAAATTATCCTATATAAGGATATTCTCCCAAATCCCTTCATGATGATCATGTCTTGTGGCATGTACATCATCTAGTTCATCTTCTTCATTTAGCTGAGGTAGACTTGAAGAAAAAGGAGGGGTTTCATCAATATCAAAAGTAGATTCATTGTCCTCAATACTAGCAGTCTGTCTCTTCCCTTGGAGAACAATACACCACTTTTTATCAGCCGGATCAATGACATAAAAAATTTGTCTCGCTTGGTTTGCCATGATAAAGGGCTCATCCTTGTATCCTACCCTACTAAGATCCACCAAGGTAAATCCTAACTCATCTATTCGAATACCAGTGTTACTATCGACCCACTTGCATTTGAAAATAGGAATTCTAAATGCTATGTAGTCAACCTCTCATATCTCTTCAATAACCCCAAAATATGATGTTGCTGCCAAAATAGGGTTTTTATCTTTTGAACTAGAAAAATGCATCGCTTCAGCTACAACCATAACCCCACTATTTTGCATGGTGCTTTTGTTATCCTGGGCTTTTGTATAGAATGAATACCCATTGATGTCATATCCACTCCAGCATATTACATCAAAGTGAGGCCCACTACCTAACCATCTTAGTGTATTAGACACATTATCATCATTCATAACCTGCTCGTTGAACCAGCATCTAAAAGTCTTGTTATGCTCATTCATCAACCATTTATCACTCTTTCGAGGATTCTTTTCGTTGACAATGTTTTTATGCATGGTCAAGTAAGATTGAACTTCATCAGTGTTATTCAAGATGTATAAATGTGCTTGTAACACTTCTTCACGATGCATGCTTTTCACTTTGCCGCCTCGTGTACCCTTACCTTCACCTCTTCCCTTATGCCGAGACTTTGGAAGTCCAATAGTTTCTACTATTGACAAGTATTCAGTACAAAACTCAATAGCCTCTTCAGCAACATATCTTTCAACAATAGATGCTCCGTGCCGATGTGGATTCTTGACATACCCTTTTAGGATTTTCATGTATCGCTCGAATGGGTACATCCATCTCAAATAAATTGGACCACACAACCTTATCTCTCTAACCAAATGAACAATTAAATGAATCATGATGTCAAAAAAAGATGGTGAAAAGTACATCTCAAGTTGGCACAAAATAACAACCACATCATTCTCCAATTCATCCAACTTCTGGGGGTCTATCACTTTGCTACATATAGCATTAAAGAAGAAACATAGTCTAGTTATAGTGTGTCTCATATTTTTTGGTAATATGTCACGAATAGCCACTAGTAACAATTGTTGCATCAAGACATGACAATCGTGAGACTTCAAGCCTACTAATTTCAAATCTTTCATTGACACAAGCCTCTTGATGTTTGAAGAATACCCTTGTGGCACTTTGATGCCATGTAAACACTCACAAAAACTTCTCTCCATTTTGGACAATGTATAATAAGATGGGGGTAAATAAGTCCTCCTTCCTGCTGGCTGTGGAGCCAAGTCTGCTCGTATTCCCATTTCAACCAAGTCCAGTCTCGCATTCACACCATCTTTACTCTTCCCCTTTATGTCCAAAAGTGTTCCAATAAGACTATCACACACATTTTTCTCCACATGCATCACATCAAGACTATGCCTCACCTCAAGACTACACCAATATGGAAGATCAAAGAAGATAGACCTTTTTTTCCATAGATTATTCTCAGTTGTAAGCTTTTGGGTCTTACCGAAGATCACATTAATGTCTTTCACCCATTGATAAATTTACTTTACAGTTATTGGCTTTAGAGCATTTTCATACTCTTGCAAGCCATTGAATGCTTTTTTTAATCTACGATAAGGGTGGTGCCTTTTCAGAAATTTTCGGTGACCAAGGTAGATAGTCTTCTTTCCATGTTGAAGTTGATGGTAACATGTCCCTTCTTCACAAATGGGGCATGCTTTGTGGCCCTTAACACTATATCCGGATAAGTTTCCATATGCAGGGAAGTCATTGATCGTGCAAAAGATCATGGCACGCAACATAAAAGACTATTTGTTATACGCATCAAACACATCCACACCTTCATTCCACAATATCTTTAATTCTTCAACCAAAGGTCCCAAATATATATCAATGTCATTTCCTGGCTGTTTTGGGCCTGAGATCATCATAGACAACATGATATACTTACGTTTCATACACAGTTGAGGAGGGAGGTTGTAAACCACTAGGAGAACAGGCCATGAACTGTGTTTACTGCTAAGGTTGCCATAAGGGTTCAATCCATCCGTACAAAGTCCAAGCCTCAGATTTCTTGGCTCACGACCAAATTCAGGAAATAATTGATCAATTGTTTTCCATTGAGGAGAATCAACTGGATGTCGAAGCTTTCCATCAGATTTTCTCTCATCTGCATGCCATCTCAAGTTCTTTGCATCTTTTGTATTAGCAAACAAGCGTTTGAACCTTGGTATTATTGGGAGGTACCATAATACCTTCAAAGGAGACCCCTTAATGATCTCATCACCATCCTCCTTCACTTTATAACGTGATGCTTTGCATTTTGGACAAACATCCAGCCCTTCATACTCATTTATATAATAAACAATCATTGGGGCAAGCATGTATCTTTTTAAACTCCAAACCCATTGGGCATAGGATTTTCTTTGCCTCATAGTTACGATTCGGAAGTTCATTACCCTCGGGAAGCATATCTTTCAACAAGTCAAGCAAATCTGTTAAACTATTATCACTCCACCCATTTCTCGCTTTCAAATTGATCAATCTCAATACTGCTGACAATCGTGTGTATTTAGTACACCCTGGGTACAAAGGTTTCTCTGCATCACTGCACAACCTATCATATATATGCGATTGCTCAAAAAACTCTACTCCAACATCGTGGATCATATCCTCCAATGGATCATTCAAATCCACATCAACTTCCTCCCATTCGAACACACTTGGCATTTCTATTTCACCATGCCATATCCATTGTGTATAGTTCTTATTGAACCCAGTACAAAATAGATGGTCTCTTATTTCTGCAATACTCAGTCGCCTCCCATTTAAACATTGCATACATGGACAATAAAAGCTCCCATTATTATCAACAACATTTCTTTTAGCAAATTCTAGAAATTGCTCAACTCCATTCTCATATTCGTCACTTGTCCGTCTAGCGTTTATCCAGCTATGATCCATGATTACCTAAAGGAAATTGGAGTCCACAAGTTATCTTTAATTATAAAGAGCTATATTATAATTTCCATATTAAAGGAAAGTCAAGCTCCAAAATCAATGAAAATAGATCACTTGCATGGTTCCATCATTTCCATAAAATACGTTAGTATGCTATGAGTTATGTAAAAGTTTCAGTAGAGTGTCTCATAAATATTGGGCCTCCCAAAATTTTATAACAATCAATAATAAAACGCTAAATGCATAAAATAATAAATAAATAATATGGCAATGTAAAGCTACCATCAATCCATTAATAAAGAAACTTAAAAGGTCACATTTTCTATTTTTCAATAGTGAGCTTATTTGTAGAATTTGAACTAGGACATCCAAATTTCACTATGGCCCAACTATTTTCAACAGTAACATACTAGGCACCATCGATACAAAATTTGGAAAACAATTCATTAATGTTTCATTAAATTTGCAAAGTACCTTATATACACACTAAAATAAAAATGAATGCTCAAATGCGAGCTTGTTTGTTTCAAGTGGTAATGGCATTAATATATCACTATCAACTAGCCAAATAGCCATCTCCTTAATTGACCTCCACATTTATTTTAATAATTACCAACAATTCAGTTGCCAAGAGAATAGACTTGCAATATAAGGCATAAAGGTTTCATTTATATCTTATGAAATTTCTTTTTAGTCTTAGATGTTTTTTAAAAATTTTTTTTTACGTCAAGTATTTTCTGAAAAAAAAAATTCATCACCCACATACATTTTAACTTCTTAAGATAATATAACCGAAAAAAATAATTTGATCCAGAAAAAGCTCCACAAAGAGTGAAAAATAAAATCCGTCAAAAATTTGCATTTTTCTAAAAAAAAATTGATAGTGGAGGATAGCATACACAAATTGGCCCACAAATTGCATTAGAATTCACTAATGCATCATCTTAACATGTGTATATATAATCTAACGATATTTTTTATATTATTATTTTTAAGCTTTTCTCTTCATTTAATTATTATTTGTTTTATTTGAAAAAGATATTTTTTAAGAGGAAGTTATATTATAAGTTTTTTAATACTTAAATAATAAATAATCTTCTCACAAAAGGGGATTCTCTAAATTTAAAAATATAAAGATATTTTTAAAATTTTATATGATTTTGAAAATCCTAAAAGAATGAGATTGATTTTGGTTTTGTTTTTGTCAATTTAAAAATCTAAAGATATTGATTTAGATTGATACATAGATATTGACTGAACGTTATAATATTTTGATTGAAATTTATAAGTTTAGAAAGATTTGTACTAGGAATCCTAACAAATTAATAATTAGGATTTTGTACTCTTGAAATTGATATGTATATCAAAAATAAGATAATCTATTGATATTTTTGACCACTCTCATAATTTTCTTTTCCATTAATTCAGTCCATCCAATTAAGTGCTATTAAAATTGTGTATATTATGTTCCTAAAACAAACTGTGTATATTAATATCAATTAATGTTTTAATATATGTAAAAATTTATAATAAACTATACTATTTATAATTTATAATTGATGAAAATATATCTATATTTTTATAATTCACAAAACAAATCACATAAGTAAAATTTAGAGAAAGACAAATTAATATAATAGATGTATTGCTTGGAAAACAAGTTTGTTTCTAAATAAACAAAAAAAAGTTTTGATAAATTGTATTATCAAAATTTTTTATTAACACCAAATAAAAAAAAATTGTCTAACACAAAGTTGATTAGAACAGATGACTCATATTGATAATAGAAAAACTAGTATGTTAAGCTACATTTTTTCAACCTATGAAGATAGTAAAGTACAATGAAAAAGAATTTTATAAAGCCAGTACTAGGAATAGATTTTACCATTTTGCAATTTTTCTCCCTCTTTTTTCTTCAGAATTGTTGAATCAGGAAATCCAGCTGATTCACGTAGTTCCTGAAAGAGCATTATATTAGAATTTTTGCTAGGTTTAAATTACTTGCTTTTAGCTTCATCAAATCCACATTGGTGGATGGAGCTCTATCCAGACCTTGTAGTGGTACAGAGGCCAATATGGTTCAATACTCTTATTCAATGAGTTATTAGTCTTATCCAAAATGTATTGATGATGCTGAAGTCCATGTAGCTAATCCAAAATCATATAACTGTAATATGACAAAACAAGCCATCAGAGTATTCCTTGTCTGATCTAAGCACAACTTAAGAGACGAGTTCCAAAATTATTGAGAAAGATGAAACTCTATAGTCTAAAATCCTAAATATTAAACTAAATCTGATGTACAAGAAAGCATATGACCTTGGGAATCATTCTAGAGGAAAGAAGAATGTTTGAGGCCTTAATGTCTCTGCACACAACACATTTTTTGGTTCCATTATGCAGATAATTGATGGCTTCAATGATCCCAATTGCAATGTTATACCTCACAGACCAAGGCAGTGGTGAACTACCCTTTACACCCTTCTTCCTCCCTGTGAAATATATCCATAACTCAGTGGAAACTCATCAATTTCAAATGAAATTCAGACCCCCATGAAATAAGAGTTGAAGACAAATAAATACCATGCAAGTGGTGCTCTAAGCTGCCTCCTGAAACAAATCTATACACCAAAAACAAACCCTCCTCTGGATCAGCACAAAACCCCGCAAGAGGAAAAATATATGGGTTTAGATGAGAACTAACAATCATTAATCCTGTACAAAACGTAAGCTTCATATGCAAGATCACCCCTTTTAATTTATTCAAAGCTTTAAAAAATTACTCAGAATCTGGGTAAATATAAAAACAGAATTTATAGGCAAAAAAAAAAAAAAAACTAACGCACCTGTAATGAAGATAGCGGTGCTTCAGTGAAGGGAACGGAGGGCTGTCTTTTAGTATCTAGCCTTAAAGACAAAGATAGAGGCACGATAGGATGCTCTTTTCACTGAGCAAGAGAGGGAGATGAAAACAGAGCCGCCATCACAGAGCACGAACTGAGCATTACTGTAGCACAACAAAGACAGAGGGTCGACGGAGAAGCTGATGATCGATGACTATTGCTGTGGGTTTTAGAGTGAAAGGAGAAAGAAAAGAAGCGACTTTCAGAGAGAGAGAGAGAGGGGACGATGGATTTTCAGAGACAGAGAGAGGGACGAACCGAGGACGCGTGAGAGATAGGAAGAGAGAGGATGGCTTCTTCAACGACCGGGGTACGCGTGAGAGACACAGGAAAAGAGAGGCCCGTGCTTTCAGAGGGAGGGAAGGTGATATTTTAATCAACTCACATCGGTTTTCATTAAAAACCGATATAAAAATAAAAAAGGAATTTTACATAATTCAATAAAATAAATATCATATTTTTATATTATAATTATATAATTTTATTTACATATTTTTATTTAGTTGTATTAATTATACAATTTAGTTATATTGATAATATATTTTTATATTACTTACATATTTTTATTTAATTATATTAATTAAAGAATTAATATATTGTAACATAAAAATGTAATTGTAGTCAGGTAGGTTATTGAGGCGGGAATTGACGTTAACATCAGTTTTATTTAAAAACCGATATAAATACATTAAAAACATATATTAAATTATACATATATTGACAAATAATATAATATAAAAATTTAATTATAATTATATAGTTATATAATGCTATATTTCTATCCGCATGCAAATTCCTCTTATGCTAAAAATTTTGATGGCATATTTCTATGTACATGCAAGATATAATGTAATTGATTAATTTATATAATTATATTTTTATTTGCTTCCATTAATATGAGTTTTAACATGATAAAAAAATTACATCAGTTTTAAAAAAAAACTGATGTATTTTTTTTAAATAAATATCATATTTTTATATTATAATTATATAATATTTATTTACATATTTTTATTTAGTTGTATTTATTATATAATTTAGTTATATTAATAATCTATTTTTCTATTACTTACATATTTTTATTTAATTATATTAATCAAAGAATTAATATATTATAATATAAAAATATAATTGTATTAGATAGTGTGTGGAGGTGAGAATTGACGTTAACATCGGTTCTTTTTATAAAAACCGATACAAATACATATTAAATTATAAAAAAAGTAATTGTTGTCAAGTTTACATCGGTTATTTTATTGGAACTGATATAAATACATAAAAATATATTCAATTATACATATTTACAAAAAATATAATATAATATAAAAATATAATTATAATTAAATAATTTTATAATGCTATATTTCTATCTACATGCAAGTTTGTCTTGTGAGACAAATTATGATAGTATATTTCTATCATTATGCAAGATTTATTGTAATTGATTAATTTATATATTTATTTTTTGTTTATATTGAGTTAAACAATTACATCGGTTTTTTAAAAAACCGATGTAAAAAGATATAAATTGAAAATTTTATTTACAAAATTGCCACGGGTCATGATTTTATATCGGTTTTTTTTTTAACCGATGTAAATGACCGATCTATTATACAACTTTTGTAGTAGTGTTCTTAGTGTGAGAATACACTAAGAGAGACACACTTACTCTTAAGTGAGAAGAGTGAAAGAGTAGGTTATAGCTCAAATACTTGGGCTGTTTGTGTACTGAGGTTTTTGCAAGAACCCATTGAAATCTTATAAGAGATAGTGGAAAAATCCCGAGTGGTAGCTTGGGGACTAGACATAGGTCAAGAGGATTAGACTGAACCAGGATAAACTGTCGTGTCCTCTTGCTCTTTCCTTTTATTGCTTATACTCCGTTTTCTGTTATCTTGGTTGTATCACTACTATTGTTTGCCTCGCAAAAAATTGTTAATCTTCCCAATTCACCCCCTCTTGGGAAGCCAGCTTAGCTAACATTTTTAATCTCTAACAACTTTGATGCCGAGCTGTGGATGATTAAATACAAGAATTTGTTAGAGATATTGGAAAGATATGATGATGAGGTAGTCAAGACTTGGTATGCCTATCTGAAATATAACAGCAAGAAAAAGAAGTGGGAAGTCTGTAACATCCCAAGAAAACTAAAATATGCAAAAACGGACAGACATCGTTTTGCGTGAAAAGGGGCAAAGAGATTATTTTTCCTGGTTGAATGGAAAATGAGAAAATTATATTTTTGCCCCTAAAGAATTATGAAAAGGACATCCATGTCCTAAAAAGCTTTAAAATTTACGTGGAGAAAGACATAGAAAAGTCTTGGGGAAAATTACACCTAATGACCCAGTAGTTTCAGAAATTATAATTTAACCCCGGGTCAGGGGTAATTTTGTAAATATGCAAAATTACTGTCAAAATGAAGCTCTCGACGAGAGAAGTCCAATGGTATATGGCATTGAGGGTTAATGTTCAAGAATAAAGAAATAATCAGTGCCGAGTGTCCAAAAGTAACAGTAAACTGATAAAGTAAACTGTGGGCCCTACCGATGGTTAAAAAGAAATCGGGTCTGGATATGGGTCATATACAGATATCATTTGGGACAGGATAATTATGGAAACATAAAAATAAAATTAGAATAGTCCTGTATCCCAAAAATGTTAAATTATTGTAAAGACGATTTTATCGGTACGATTAAAAAGTATCCGGATTGAGATATATCTGGATCAGGAAAATTAGGCAATTTTTGGACACTTCTCTCTCTCTCCTGCGTGATTGCTGCAGCCATGTGACACAAAATAATATTATATTATTTTGTTGGAAAACTTCTCAAGGAAGTATGTATTAAAGTAACCAAGGATTAGCAAAAAGTGGCTTTAATTAATTAAGTGATTAGCCACTTAATTAAACCACTTAACCATTCATTTCCCACTTCATTTCACGTGTGACTTCCAGCAGCAAAATAGAAGAGGAAAACCGAAGAAAGAAGAGAGAAAAGAATGGAAGGGGAAGAGGGAACTCAAGGCAAAATGGAAAGCTTCACTTATGGTAAGTGTTCTACCATCTTCAAGCTTGATATTTATGGTCTTTAGAGCTTGAACCATGGATTATATTTCCCTCTCCACTCCCTTAGGTTTCAGCCAAGACATGATTTAGCAAGGAAATGAGTTTACAAACCATAAATCATGGGGGAAATGCTAGACTACACATTTAAAGCATGAATATGCAAGTGGTTTGTTGTATAACAAAGTGTAGAATTTTTCTTGAATTTCCCTGATTTTGGAAGAGTTACTGTTCACACTTAGAGTTGAAATTTCATGTTTTTGATGCCAAAAATGAGTTCCTCATGGTGGAAAACCTTAGAAACAAGTGATGGTTTCATGAAAAAGCTTAAGGTTAAGGAAGTGAAATTTTTAGGTTTTTTTGAAGTTAATTCGGAATGAACAGTAACCGAGTTAGAAATGGAATTTGGTCATTCTGAGGCCATTTTTGGATTCCTCATGAAAAATTACATGAAATAGAGGTATAATTCATCATTTTTAAGTTATAAATGAATTTTTGGTGAATTTTTAAAGAATTAGGGTTTCATGAATTGAAGAAAGTCATGGAACCATTAGTTTGAAGTTCTTATGAACTAACCCTTAGTTCAAGTTGATTTATTTGATATTTGGTGATGCACTAGGGTGTGAGAAAGCTTAAGGAAGTCCTTGAAATGGTTGAATCAAAGAGGAAAGACATAAAGTTTCATGAGGTAGCATAGTTACTTTTTCTCGCATTATATTGTCTTGCTACATTTGATTGTGAATGATGACTTGCCATATTGTTTTTATGATGTTTGAGACTGGTATTGGCTGATTTTATGAAAGGGATAGTGCCCGGGACGTCCATTTTGTATGCCGTTATAATGCCGAAATTTTTATAAACAATATGGTGATTTATGCCTTGAAATGTTTGTTATGATGTTTTGAAGGTTTTATAGCATGCATGATAATGTAATTATTTGAGATGTGACTAGCTACTGGGATTTCCAAAATCTCATCACCCAAATAATAACATGATAGATCCAAGTTATGGAAGAAATCCAAGGGAGGCAAAGAGCTAAAGGAAAAGAGGAAGAGAATGATGAATGATATTATTATGCAAGTCTTGATGTTATGTTTTGGGAATTTGTATAAATTCGTATGAAAGGGGACAAATCCTGCTTGATGCCTTGAATATATTCTTTTAAGTCCTCTATGATATTATGCATGAAATTGGAGCACTAAATGTCAATGTAAATGTGTTATGAAGCTTATCATGTAAGTTATGGCATAAGTTCATTAGAGATGACCAGTATTGATTTGAGTAGGGTAACTCTATCTTAAACAGAGTATCCTATAAAAGTGTTATACATTCTTTTAAAGTAGACAGAACAAGCTTTTCATAGAGCTAAAGAGTACCTAAATTGGATAAATGTATGAATTATAATGAATTTTTGAAGTCAGGGTTTAGAACAGGGCAACACGGGGAAAACTGAAATCTGGAAAGTAAGTACTGAAAAATTCAAAGGATAACATAAAATCGTACAAAGCTCCAAAAATTCATTGGTTTATATGTATAAAAATGTCTATGTTTTAAGTTTCGTATGCCACTAATTTCGAGTTAATTGGAGCTATATAATAGGAGATATAGAGTTTTTCCCAAAACTGTTCCAGTAAGAGTCAAATTCTGACCCTTCATGACTTAAGTTAAAGTTATGCCCTGTGTAAGTGAAACAAATGTATAAGAAAAATATGTCATTAATTATACATGTAGAGCTTTCAAATGACATAGATTATTTATAGTTTGGAACAGAATAGAAGGAGATATAATTTTTCAAAGTTGAGGTCAGAAAACTGGAACATAGCAAATTGACCAAATGAACAGTAAATGTCCACGAAATTACTGTACAAATTGGCCCAATGATGTTGCTATTTTATATTTTTCCCATGTAGATCTGAAGCTAATAAAATTTTAGAGACTTTAATCAGCTTAAGATGATTTTTCTAGATTTAGTTATGAATTTTCAAAGTTCATCGGGTAAAATAGAATTTGCCAAATGAACAGTACCCTGAATTTTGAAAAATTCTGATTTTATCATATTATGATTTTAGTCTCTAATCCATGAGGAAAAGTATCTAAAATGATCTAATACATGAGAAATGGGTTCTAATATGAGGTGTTACAAAGTCAATCTAAGATCAAGGACCATCTGGCTAACAAATGAAACCTTTAACGAGGTGTTAAAAATTCCAGGGCAAGATGGCTTAAAGATTGACATTACTACTTTTGGGTATATGGATGAGGCAGAGACTGCTGATGAAGAAGATGGACCTTTCTTGAACTATAAAGAGAGCACAATCCTAAATACCTTGTTCAGAAGAAAGGAGAACAAGCCACCCATAAGCTTGTTGAAGCCTACTGACCTCAGTGCTCAAGTGAGAATCCTATACTATATAGTATATAGAATTATCTTCAACAAAGGAGGTAGCTTCAATCTGATCACAAGGGCAGAAGCACATATGATGGCAGTAATCATGCGTGGGAAGCTTATCAACATTGGACATATCATTCTCCAACGTATGATCAAGGATAGGGATCAGAGGAAAGATTCCACACTTCCTTATGCAACAATCATCTCTAAGTTCCTTCAGTATGCCAGAATTTAGCATCTTGAGAAAGGAAAAAAGAAGCCTACTGAGATCTTCAAGGAAGAAGAGTTGCAAATCATGGGTATAATGAAGAAAGATGGAAGATGGATTGGAAAGGGAGCTGGAAAATCTTAAGATCTCTTCTTTGATAAAGATGCCTCACTGCAGCAAGAAGGTACCTCTGAGGCTCCTCCAAGACCCATACCTCAGCCTTCTCAGCCTGTCCCATATCCATCTCAGCCTACTCAAGCTCAAATTCCGTCCACTCCTTCCTCTCGAGCCAAGCCAACAAATATCACTAAGTTATATGACAATTTGTTTACACTCGTACTCAGCATCAAAGATGAGCAAAATGCCAAATTTGCTCATCTGCAAGATCAGATTCATCAGTTGGCTAAGAACATGAAAGTGGTTGCTGATGCATATGAAGACATTTAGAGTGCAATTCCTGCCACATCAGCTCCACCTCAGACAGGATTCTCTGAGCCTGTTATGTCTCCAACTCCTGAACATTTAAGTCCTTTTGTGCTAGCCTCTCCTGTTCCTGATGATGATGTACATGATACTAAGGCTACTGGCACATTGAGCACATCATAGGCCTCCAGCAATGAGGCAAGTCCTGGTCCTTCCTTGGACTATGGCGTAGAGGAAGAAGGTCCTCAGGCACCAAGCTCCTATGAGCCCATTCCAGAAAATGCTCAGGATTCAATTCTTTCATCTCAAAGAATTTGAGCAAGTTGAAAGACTAGTGGCAGCTATCTCCTCTTCAGCATTCACGCAAGCTGCCCTAAATGAAGAAAAGAGCATCATGCCTCATGTTGATTTGCAAGCCATTGCACATGGTGCTCATTTACAAGCTCAGAGAAGAAGGCTTGAGGAGATGTTTCATCCTCCAAGACCCACACCTGTTACGTCCTATGATTTCTCGGAGGCATGAAGGGCTCAATTGGCAGTCACAAGGCAAGCAATTTTTGAACTTCTTGAAATCTCTGATGATGAGGATAAGGACACAAGTTCTGAAGTTTCTGGATCCTTGCCAAAGCTCAATCCAGACTTTCCATTTGTCTCTGTGTCTCTCCAGGCTATTCCAATATCTCAAATTCCTCCTCCTGCTGATTTTGTCCACCTTCCTAATGATGCCAAAAAGGGGGAAAAGATATCCGAGCAAACTGGGAAGTCGCTGGTAAGACTTATAGCAAGAAGTCCAAGTCCAAGAAATAATGCCTAGTACCTATGGTTGCTTGGTTCTTCTTGTAGTGTTGTATTGTGTTTTTTTTTTCTGTATTGTGTTATTGTTGTTTCTTGTAATATCTTGTAAAGTGACTTTTTGATGAAATGAAAATTTCTTTGTTCTGAACTCTATGATTGCATCCTTGTGTTGAACTTTGAATGAATTAATGAATCTCTTTACTTGATCTATTGTACATGATATCTTTTGAATTATAATGCATATGTTAAAAGGGTGCTTGTTAAAGCAAACCAAATACAACATTTTAGATGATTATTAGACAAATTTCCATGATGAATTGTGTTTTTAGAAGAATCAGCATGCTCAACATTCAAACTTAGATGCGCATCAGACGAATTTCAGTTGCTACACACTGTAACGGTTCTCTCTTAACCCTCAAAATTTGTCTATTGAATAGTGGAAATTCGAATTTCAGAAATAAAATGCTAATGCTGTCTCCATTCAAAATGATTGTTATACAAATCTCCATATATCAAAATACGCATTTTAGAAACTCTTTACAAAATTTTGAAATTCAAATTTGTGAATCAAAATTTGTCTATTGAAACGTGCTCTCATAATTGGGTCTCTGTAAGACAAACTTTCATAAGTAAAATTTGTTTGTTTCCTATATTGTTCATGTTTGTTTATTGTTTGAATCTTGCGAAGTTTGAACTTTGTTCAAACAAAGTTCATCTATTCACTTATTGTTCTCATAACTAAGCCTCTGTCCGACGAACTTCTAAATGAAAATTCATCTATCAATAAGCCTCTCCATATAGATTAACTTGTAACTGCTCAAAATTCAAATTTTGACCTTTCAAAATTTGTCTGCTTAACGGTTACATACGTTAAAACTGAAGGTCTTCCTCTGAACAGACGCAACCCTATTCATCTCTCTCTTAAGTCTGTTTAACTTCATTCTTTTATTCCCATTAACTCCATTCATGAATCTTCATTTCTCACTAATTAAACTTCTTTTCACACCTAATAAACCCATTCTTAGCATCTTTCTGAATCATTCACCTAAGAGAATGGCAAGAGTCAAGAATCCAGAAGTAGGGAAAGGAGAGTCATGACCAAAGAGAACTGTCAAATCCCAATATGCCTCCAAGAAGGGTGAAACTCAGAAAAGGAAGGGCAAATCTAGCAAGGAAACCCCTTCCAAGAGGCAAAAAACAACTCCTAAAGCAAACTCGAAGAAATATGCTCCTACTCCCTTGAAGAAAACCTGAGCATGCTGTTCCTGTTGCTCCTGTCTCTTCTTCCTCCTCCAGCACTGAATCTGGAGAATATCAGTTAACCACATTGCTATTATGAAGCAATGCTCATATTCTGGGAGAGTATACTACCAAATTTGTTAGTAAAAAGGTAATCAAGCCTCACTGCGCAACTTTGGCATTTAAAAAGTCAAATTTCAAAAAAGAAGAACTATTGTATCATATTGAGCTGCCCACTAAGAGACGAATTTTGGGCACCAAAATTCAAACTTTGAAGGCACTGTAGTAATATGGAACAACTGTTTACACTTACCAGAAGAACTTTAAACTTGAAAATTCGTATGTTCCAACATAGAAGCATTTTCCAAAGATGAAAATTTAGACTTTGCTTTATAACATACGAACTTTAAGGTTCAACATTAAAATCTTTAGCTTTCGGTCTCTACAAAATTTGTCTATTGACACAGCAAAATTTAAACTTTGAATGTCAGACACATTACATGTAGTTGGTGAATGGATAGTTTTTCAGGATAACCATTGGGTAACGTCTCTAACGGCTTGATCTTTTCTCTAACATATAGTTAAGACATAAATCTATAAATAGAACTTCATTTGAAGGTGTGGGTAATGATTTTACATTGTATATACAAAAACTCTGCTAAATTCTTGAGTCAAAGTCTTCTGCTCTCACATACTTCATATCTCGTACTTCAACTTTCATATACACTATAAATTAGAGAGTTCAATTACTATAATCAATCTTATATTCATTTAGAAGAAAGATTTTCTTGTGAGGAAATTTCACAAGCAATTTGGGAAGCACTTAGCTAGAGTGCAAAGAGTGAGATTGTAAGTTCTTGGAACAGAGCATCAAGTTGTACTGAGGTATTATAAGAAGCCCACCGGATTCTTGCAAGATAGTGGAAAATCTCAAGTGGTAGCTTGAGGACTGGATGTAGGTCAAGAGAAAGAGACCGAATCAGGATAAATATCTGTGTGTTCTCTTCCCTTATGTTGTTTTCACTTGGTTATATTTTATGCTCTGTTTTCACTGTCACTCTTACTTTCGCCACTCTCTTAACTTTTACAAAAAATTTTAATTTTCCCAATTCACTCCCCTCTTGGGAAGCCAACATATCTAACATATAAATATATATATATATTTATTTATATACATCATTAAAGGTTCAAGTTACTTAAAAGCCATAAGGAACTAGTTGCATACAGCAAACAATACATCGTGAATAAGTGAGGGTTAATTTTTAGTATAACTATATGCTATCTTTATATTATCAACTAATTTAAACTTGAGCATTATTATATCCAAATGAGTGCTCTAAAATATTTTTATATCCATAACATTTGAATTCACAACCTTAAGAAGTATAAAGGCATATCTATTCAACCAAATTACTGTTGGTTAAACAGAGTGTATTTCTATACACATCAAAAGTCTATCCAACAAGATTAAAAGTTATATATATAACACAACCAATCCTATAATCTGTAAACTCTTCAAGCCAAAAAAAATTCCTATAATATGGAAACCAAGGTTCCATGTTCAATTCCTATAAAGCTGTTGGGTGACTAGCTTTATTCATATTCTAAAATGCAGCAAATTATTTAAAAAATTGTTGAAATATTTTGGGAAAAATATTGAAAGAAAAAGTTGACTGGCACAGGTGGAATAATTTTTTTCTTTTTTTTTTCAGTACAAAGGCAGAAAAATTTTCATTCGAACTTCAAACATATTTTCTTGTTTCTGGGCTTTTTCTTGGTCTAAAAAATTACGGGCTCTATTTGTTCAGGATTAAATGAATTCAATCAAAATTAGTCAATATGGTCTAAGACTTGAAAAGCATACTTACGGGCTCTATTGTATTAACGCATTAGCCCAGCCCATCTATGATTGTACCACCAAATATCATTTTAATATGCCGTTTGCTATTTTATTTTATTTTTATGAATGAGTTTCATTGAAAATTTTATTGAGCATTTTAATAGTGGTGTTTGAGAGGAAAAATATTAGAATAACAAAATTTAAAATGTTAAAAGAAAGAGGAAAATATCATGACCTCCCTTTTGTTTCACCATAATCGCGAAGACCTCTTCTCTATTTTAAAAATATGCATCTTAATCCACTTTATTAACACCGTTAGGAATATTTCTAAAAGATTATAAGATATTATTTATTAATTGAAAATCATATTAACATAAATCATTTTCACTAGCTTATTCCTCATTATATTAAATCCTTAATTCATGACTAAGTTATTCTTTTTTTTGGTCAATGATTTTGATTAATATTTCATAAGGTATAAAATTAATAAATTTTATAATATGATAAAAATGGTTTCAAAATATATGTATTAAAATTATTTTTTGGCATACAAGTGTTGAGATATTATTTTATAATATGATAACAATTTGTTAGCCAAAGTATGTATTAAAACTTACTAAATAAATAAATTAATTAAAATAAATGTATTTAAAAAGTTTAAAATTATAAAATTAGTCAACTTTACAATATAATAAAAAAGTATAAAAATATATGTTTTAAAAATGTTTTTAACGAATATAAGTATTTAAATGATTCTTAAATATTATTTATGTTTAATAGGGATATTTGGGTACAACAAAAAGTTTAATAATATGATGTAATGGTTAATTAATTATTAGATGGACCAAAAATAAATCATAAAATTAGAGGAGATGCTTATATAACATAATTCTTTTTTAATTTTAGGGGAGATTTATATAGGTTTTCAAAATAGAAGGGAGCTCTTTGTAACTATGACAAAATATAAAGAAGGTTATGATATTTTACTCTAAAAGAAATTGTACATGTTTTCAAAACACTTTTCTTCAAATCGTAATATGCTTACTTATTAATAAAATTTAAAATATTAATTTAAACAATTTTAATGTGATTGATTTGAAATCTATATTAAAAACCACTTGTGTTTGAATTAGTATGCCACTTATTTCTACCTTAAAATGTCACTTGTTTCATTTGTTAAATACAACTTTATCTATCTAAATATAGAGGACACTAACCTAAGGTGTCTTCATTAGCATTTGAAGATCGTGCATAGTTGCCTATGTCATTATGATCCCCTGAAAAGGCATTCACATTGAGAAAAAATAGTAGCCCATGGCATCATGATAAAAAAAATAGTGATATCATTTGTCAATAATACATGTTATGTTGGAGATTGTGCCATATGCCAATAATTGCATTATGAATATTGTACTTTATTATGAATAAAGAACGTGTTTTTTCTTTTATTACATTATTATATTGTTTGCATCTTTTTCTTTGTAATAATATCCTTAGATAAATCATTTTATTCTAAACGTCTCTACTCATTCATCTTTGTGGAAACAATGATGAACTAAGTCTAGTATGATTTTGATTCATAATTATGGGTTAATTATGTATAAAGATACAAATCAAAATCATAAGCACCTGTTAGGGAACAGGCACTGGATTGGCCTGTCATGAGATAGTTGCATGGATTAAGTCATAAGTATATATCTCATATATATATATCCATGTCACTAAGCCCTCAAACCTGAGATCACCATGGCTTTTTACATGGGGAACACTATACTTTGACATAGTCAAAAGTCACCTTTAATCATAGGATCATAAAGATTATGATCAGGTATAGTGGAATTCATGTAGAGGAAGATGAATGGTTAAGATGCAATTTGTCCCTCTATAATTAATGGAGAGATATATATATCTGGGTCGTTCAATGAGTGAGACTGAGAAATGCATGGCTGTATTTGAATGGAAAAGTTTCCATTTTTTGTGTCAGTCTGCTCGGAGATTGACAAAGTGATGGTCAAGTAAGATAAGGAGGACGTTTTCATGCCTTATACTTTACCCATATATCGTAAGACAAAAGGGATGTGATAGGGTTATATGATAGGTTGCATCGGATTTCCAAACTCATATGATTTGGATAATCTAAATATCTTGCTAGAGGCTACTTGTGACTTGTGGATCCAATAGTATCATTGGACCATTGCTAACATCATATGGGTCTACAGGTTGCACACAAGAATAAGACAACTTGAGCTAGAATGTCTATATTCATTGAATCTAAAATATGTTTAGATTCAATTGTTAGTAAGGCTGACTTCCCAAGAGGGGGGATGAATTGGGAAGATTGAAATTTTTCTGCACAAAGTAAAATATGTGAAGATAGCACAGTGTAAAGGAAGCAACGTGTAAAACAGAGCAAGCTGAAAAGTAAAGATGAGAAGAAGAAGACTCAGTAATTTATCCTGGTTCGGTTTATCCACTTGACCTACGTCCAATCCTCAAGACCACTCTAAAGATTTTTCCACTATACAACAAGAATTCAACAGGCTTCTTGCTAATGCCACAGTACAACGAGTATGCTCTGTTTCTGGAGCTTTCTCAATCTCTCTAAGCACTTTTACAATGTGCTTCCCAATCCCCTTGTGATTTCCCCTCACAAGTAAATCTATCTTCTAGATAAAGAGTAGATTGTTTACAGGGATATAACTCTCTTGAATAGAGTAGATATGAAGATTGAAGTACAGATATTGAAGTTGAGAGGGTAAAAGCTTTTTGAGAAATTGATTGGGCAGAGTTTCAGTATATACAAGTTTGATTCTTTTTGCACAACTTCAAATGATGTTATATTTATAGATTTAGGTCTCAAATGTCCGTTAGAGACAAAATCTATCCGTTGGGGAAGTTATCCAACGATTACTCTGAAAAACTATCCGTTTGCCAACCGCATTTAATGTTTCTGACACACTGAAATTCGAATTTTGGTTGGCCAACAGACGAATTTCAAAGGAACCGAATGTTAAAGCTTTCAACGTTACAGCACGAAGTTTGTCTGTTCATGAAGTGAAATTTGAATTTTGAATCTTACAAAACATTTTCACAATGTGACATACGAATTTTCAAGAGGAAAGTTTTTCGGTTAAGTGTGAACAGTATTTTCAATTTTCTACAGTTGCTTTGCTAGATTCGGCTTTTCTCTTTGATTTCTCTCCTTCCTTTGAGGCATATTGTGATTTAACATTCCTCTTTGGTCGGGCTTCAGCTTTCCCAGCATCAGGATTTTTAACTCTTGCCATTTTAGGAGGAGTGTTGCAAAATGTAGCTTAGAGTGGGTTTTAAAGGATGCGAAAGGAAGTTTAATCGGTGGGAAAAGATAGTTTTTGGTCAGAATTGAAGGGAATTGATGAGAGAATTGGAACAGACTCAGAGGAGTTAAGAATAGGGTTGTGTCTGTTCTTTGAAAAACTGTCGGATTTAACGTAAGTAACCGTCTGACAGACGAATTTTGAGAGGTCAAAATTCAAACTTCGGGCAGTTACAAGTTAAACCGTTCAGCAAAGCTTACTGACAAACGAATTTTCTTCTGAAAGTTCGTCTGACAGTGGCTTGGATTAAGCAATACAAGCACAACAGACGAATTTTGTTCCAACAAAGTTCGAATGTTGAAGAGAAAATAGCAGGCAACTGATAAGACATCAACCAATAGACGAATTAAGCAAGCAGAACTTCATCTTTCAAGCATTCAACATGAAGAACATGATTCAATAGACGAATTTTGACCTGAAAATTTGCATTTTTCAACTTTTGTAAAGGTTGTCCAACATTCGTATGTTAAGAAGTGATAATTCGTACAACAGTGATGGACAAACATAACTTTGAAATTTTTATTTTTTAAAATTTGAACTTACAAGATCCAACAGACGAATTTCGAGGCATCACCGAGAACTGTTCCAAGGCATAATAGGCCGAAGTTCGTCTGTTGGTCAACTAAATTCGAATGTTGACCATGTTGACTAGTTCAGAAACACAGTTTATGAAGCAAAATACGTCTAACACAAATTAAAATTCGAATTCATTTTTAAAAACTTACAGAATGGATCCAGAACTCAGAATTTTCATCATTTTGCTTAACTTTCTAGTTGTTCCATTCTGATATACTCCAATCTTCAAGTTTATTGCCATTGAATCTTGTGAGGAGCACTTACAGCTTAAATTAAACATACTCCAATGCTAAAGTTAGAATTAATTTTAAAGATGAAACCTTCGAAAACAAGATTGCACAAGAATAACTTACAGTTCATTGGGATTTACCATACCCAATTCTCTCCTTATTTTGCAATGTCTGTCTTCTGATAGAGGCTTTGTGAGTATATCAGCAACTTGATTCTCTGTTGGGATGTACTCCAGCTTAACTTCTCCTTTCAGAACGTGATCCCTTATGAAATGGTATCTAACTTTAATATGTTTCGTCCTTGAATGCATGACAGGATTCTTGGTGATATTTATGGCACTTTGGTTGTCACACATGATTGGTATCTCTTTCATTTTAACCTCAAGATCTTCAAGCTGCTGCTTCATCCAGATTACTTGGGTATAACAGCTTCCAGCTGCAATATACTCAGCTTCTGCAGTGGATAGGGCCATACTGTTTTGCTTTTTGCTGAACCATGAAACCAGGGATCCCCCAAGAAACTGATAAGTTCCACTTGTGCTTTTTCTGTCAGTTTTGGATCCTGCAAAATCAGCATTAGTGTATCCTTTGAGATCTTCTCAATTTCCCTTTGGATACCAGAGACCCATCTGTGATGTTCCAATAAGATATCTGAAAATTCTCTTCACAGCTGTTGCATGGGTTTCCTTGGGACATGATTGGAACCTGGCACACATACAGACACTGAACATAATGTCCGGTCTGCTAGCAGTTAAGTACAGCAGGGATCCAATCATTCTTCTGTACTGAGTAATGTTAAACATCTTCCCATTCTCATCCATGTCTAGTTTGGTTGCAGTAGCCATAGGTGTTCCCATTGGCTTGGCATTCTCCATTCCAAACTTCTTTAGCAGCTCCTTTAGATACTTGGATTGACCGAGAAAGATACCATCATCAAGCTGTCTAATTTGCAGTCCAAGGAAGAAGTTAAGTTCACCGATCATGGACATCTCGAATTCTCCCTGCATTAACTCAGAGAATTTCTTGCAAAGAGTTTCATTAGTAGCACCAAAAATAATATCATCAACATAGATTTGAACAATTAGTAAATCTTTATTTTCTTTCTTAGTGAATAAAGTTGTGTCAACTTTGCCTCTATTGAACCCTTTTTCAATTAGAAAATTGCTCAGTCTCTCATACCATGCTCTAGGGACTTGTTTTAAACCATAAAGAGCTTTCTTCAGTTTATAAACATGGTTTGGTTTTATAGAATCCTCAAAACCTGGAGGTTGATCTGCATAAACTTCTTCCATGATATATCCATTTAGAAATGCACTCTTTACATCCATTTGATACAGTAAAATATTTTTCATGCATGCATATGCTAGCAGTATTCTTATAGCTTCTAATCTAGCTACTGGTGCAAACGTTTCTTCAAAATCAATACCTTCTTCCTGATTATACCCTTTAGCAACCAATCTAGCTTTATTTCTGATTATTGCTCCAGATTCATCAAGTTTATTTCTGAAAACCCATTTGGTACCAATAACAGGATGATTTTTGGGCCTAGGCACTAAATCCCAAGCATGATTTCTTTCAAACTGATTTAGTTCATCTTGTATAGCTAAAATCCAGTAATCATCAGTTAAGGCTTCTTCAGCACATTTGGGTTCAATTTGAGAAATGAAAGCGCAGTTGAGCATTTGATCCCTTAACTATTTTCTGGTTTTGACTCTCTCTTGAACATTTCCTATTACTTGATCAACAGGATGATTCCTTTGATATCTCCAAGCTCTAGGGAGTTCTTGAGAGTTTCTTCATTAATTTCTTCATCAAACTCTTGCTCCTGGATATCTTCCTCTATGTTAACAGATTCAGGTATCTTTGGAGGTTCAGTTTTACGTTTATCAGAAATGCCCAGTTTTTCAAAGTTGAAAGCAGGATCATCCTCATTAGTAACATGTTTTGAAACAGTTTCATTTTCAATGAAAACCACATGCACAGATTCTTCTACCACATTTGATCTTTTATTATAAACTCTATATGCCTTACTCCTACTAGAGAAGCCCAGAAATATACCTTCATCAGATTTGGCATCAAACTTACCTAGACTTTCTTTCCTATTGTTGTGGATGAAGCATTTGCATCCGAACACATGGAGATGGGACGAATTTGGCTTTCTTCCCTTGTATAGCTCGTTTGGAGTCTTCCCAAGGATTGGTCTGATGTAGGCTCTGTTTATGATGTAGCTTGCTATATTCACTGCATCAGCCCAAAACATTTGAGAGAGTTCCTTCTCATTCAACATAGCTCTGCCCATCTCTCCAATAGTTCTGTTCTTCCTTTCTACTACCCCGTTCTGTTGAGGGGTCCTTGGAGCTGAGAAGTTGTGTTCAATTCCATGCTCATTACAGAACTCCAGGAAGTATGCATTTTCAAACTCTCCTCCATGATCTGACCTGATTGACATAATAGAAATACCTTTCTCATTTTGCACTTTCTTATCTAAGGTTACAAATGCATCAAAGGTATCACTTTTAGAGGAAAGAAATAATGTCCAAGTGAATCTAGAATAGCCATCTACAATTACAAGCACATACAGGTTACCACCAAGACTTTTCACCCTAGATGATCCAATTAAGTCCATATGCAGCAATTCAAGTGGTCTAGTTGTGGTAACTACATTTTTAGATTTAAAAGATGATTTATTTTGTTTCCCTCTTATGCATGCATCACATTCTTTGTCCTTTTCAAAAGATATTTTTGGCAGGCCAGTTACTAGCTCATTCTTGATCAGTTTAGACAATTGATTCATGTTAACATGAGCTAATCTCCTATGCCATAACCAACTATCATTATCCTGACTAATTAAACATACAGAATCCAAGGGAGGAAGTTCATCAAGATCAATAGTATAACAATTACCATCCCTTTGAGCTTTGAGGATTACTTTATGATCAGTTTTTCTGATGACCAGGCAAAATTTTGAGTCAAACAGCACTCAATTTCCTTTATCACAGGTCTGACTCACGCTTCATAAATTGTAGTTGAGGCCAATGACAAACAGCACCTCTTCAATGGATGTTTCCGGATTTTTGCCCACAATGCCAATGCCAACAATTTTGCCATATTGATCACCTCTAAAGGTCACCTTTCCTCCTTTCTTGTCTCTAAGGGTGATGAACTTCTCCTTATCACCAGTCATGTGACTTGAGCAGGTACTGTCCATATACCATTTGTTGCTTTTCTTAGCTTTGAGACAGACCTGCAAAATTATGTTTATGTTTTCCTTTTAGGTACCCAAATTTGCTTGGCTCCTTTTTGGTCAGTAGATTTTTCCCTAGATGCAGATGCAACTTTGGGAGCCCATTCAACTTTCCTGCCAAGTCCATTTTTCTTCAATGCACAAGAACTGGAAATATGTCCCTTTTTGTTACAGAAATGACAGGTAGTGAAGGGACTGCTAGATTGAGTGGTAGGAAGAAAACAGTACAGATAATACTTTTGTCTTGTATGCTTTGGTTGATTATATGTTTCAATGCAAGATGACATGTGATCTTTCTTTCTGTTGCTCTCAGCATGTACAAAATGTCTCATGTATGTATTCTGGTTTTTCTTCCTAATCTTTTCCTTAAAAGCACATGGATCATAGCTAAGACCAGCTTTTCCTTGTGATATTCTTTGACTCCCCATCAAGGCAAACAACATATCTTTTCCTCTAGTGAGCCTAGACATGCTTTTTACTAAGTAATCATTAGTTTGCTTAAGTTCAATGCATGAAGTACAACAAACAGATTCAGCAGTAGGTAGAGAGGTGATTTTAGAAATGTTGCTTTGAGATTCAAGTTTATTAATCTTTCTCTTTGCTAGTTTTAGTTCTTTAATAAATTTAATAAACTCATCATGAAGCTCATGAAATGCATCAAATAGCTCTGAATAGGAAGGTTCAGATTCATATACCTTTTCCTCCTGATCACTGCTACATGAGGGTTCGGCTTCTTCAGAAGCAAGTGCCATCATGCAGATGTTGGCAATCTCATCCTCATCCTCTTCATCCTCATCTGAGCAGTTGCCCCATATTGATGAGATGTAGGCTTTCTTTTTCTTCCTTTGTCAGTAGCTTTCTTATCTTTTTCTTGCTTTTTGGGGAATTGAGGACAATCACATTTGATGTGTCCCTACTTCTTGCATTCATAGCATGTCACAGTCTCTTTTCCCTCTCTCTTGCTTTTCCCAGCTGCTCCCTTCTTGAAGAATTTCTTGTTCTTCTTCTTGTTGTAGAATCTTCCGAATTTTCTGACCATCAGCCAGAGTTTCTTCATCCAGCTCATCTTCTTCATCAGATTCTTCTTCCTTTTCATCAGCAGCTTTGAGGGCAAGGCCTTTCTTCTTTCTGTCTAGCCCAGCTTCCTTGAGAGCTTTGATTTTTCCTTCATACTCCTCAAGGCTGCCAAAGAGAGCTGTGACAGAGGCCATTGATTATCCTCTAGCTTCCTCTATTGCTGTCACCTTAGGCTGCCATTCCAGAGGAAGAGCTCTGAGTATCTTTCTTACTTTTTCAGACTGAGTGTATTCCTTTCCCAGGCTTTTCAGTTGATTCACAATGAGAGTGAATCTCTTTTACAGCTCATTTACAGTTTCTCCTCCAGTCATTCTGAAGCTTTCGTATTCTCCAATGCATGTATTCAGTCTGTTCTCCTTGACCCTAGTTTTTCCTTCATGTGCAATCTGCAGAGTGTCCCACATCCCTTTTGCAGTGGAGCATTGTGAGACTCTGTAGAATTCGTCATGATTCAGGGCACTGACTAAACAATGCTTTGCTTTGAAATTTAGCAGGACTCTCCTTTTGTCTTCCTCATTCCACTCTGCTTCTAGCTTCTCTTTGTGTCTTCCATCATCAGTTAGAGTCATTGGGACGAAATCTCCTTTCTCAATGACTGACCATATATCAAGATCAATTAATTAAAGGAAAATTTACATCCTCATCTTCCAGTACCCATAATGTTCTCCACTGAAGCCTGGTGGTCTATTGGTGTTGTTCCCTTCAGGAAGTATGCTTTCTCCAAAGCCAGCCATCTTAATTCTCGGACTGTGAGATCCTTTGAATGGGAATCGGAGCTCTGATACCACGTGTTAGTAAGACTGACTTCCCAAGAGGAGGGGTGAATTGGGAAGATTGAAATTTTTCTACACAAAGTAAAATATGTGAAGATAGCACAGTGTAAAGGAAGCAGCATGTAAAATAGAGCAAGCTGAAAAGTAAAGATGAGAAGAAGAAGACTCAGTAATTTATCCTGGTTCGGTCTATCCACTTGACCTATGTCCAGTCCTCAAGACCACTCTTGAGATTTTTCCACTATACAGCAAGAATTCAACGGGCTTCTTGCTAATGCCACAGTACAATGAGTATGCTCTGTTTCTGGAGCTTTCTCAATCTCTCTAAGCACTTCTATAATGTGCTTCCCAAACCCCTTGTGATTTCCCCTCACAAGTAAATCTATCTTCTAGATAAAGAGTAGATTGTTTACAAGGATATAACTCTCTTGAATAGAGTAGATATGAAGATTGAAGTACAGATATTGAAGTTGAGAGGGTAAAAGCTTTTTGAGAAATTGATTGGGCAGAGTTTTAGTATATACAAGTTTGATTCTTTTTGCACAACTTCAAATGATGTTATATTTATAGATTTAGGTCTCAAATGTCCGTTAGAGACAAAATCTATCCGTTGGGGAAGTTATTCAACGATTACTCTGAAAAACTATCCGTTTACCAACCGCATTTAATGTTTCTGACACACTGAAATTCGAATTTTGGTTGGCCAACAGACGAATTTCAAAGGAACCGAAGGTTAAAGCTTTCAACATTACAGCACAAAGTTCGTCTGTTCATGAAGTGAAATTTGAATTTTGAATCTTACAAAACATTTTCACAATGTGACATACGAATTTTCAAGAGGAAAGCTTTTCGGTTAAGTGTGAACAGTGTTTTCAATTTTCTACAGTACCTTCGAAATTCGAATTTTTGAAGCCCAAAATTCGTCTGTCTGTAAAATGTTCAAAAAGGCACAGTAGTTCACTTTCTTCGAAGTTCGAATATTGAAATAGTGAAGTTCGTCTATCAAAGAAATTCTTTTCAGACTAACTTCAACATTCGAAGTTACAAAGCTCTGTCATTCGTATGTCAATATTTCATTCCAACAGTCTCACAAACTTAGCTTCTGAAATTCAAATTTTAATGTTCAAAGTTCGTCTGACAGAAAGCAATTTTGAAACTTAAATTGTTCTTGATCTCAGATGAACTTTAACATTGTTTCAGATGAATTTATTCCATTTTCATAAGTTGTGTTTTGTCTGAAATTCAAATTTTGAAGACTCAAAGTTCGTCTGTTTCAAAGAAGCTCCTTTCAGACTTATATGAAAATTTGAATGTTGGAAAGTCAAAGTTCATATATCAGAGAGCATTTTTTTTTTAAACTTAATTTCATCTTGATTTCATATGAGCTTCAATATTATCTTAGACGAATTTCTTTGATTTTCACAAACTGCATTTTATCTGAAATTCGAATTTTGGAGATGTGAAGTTCGTCTGTTAGTGAAAAAGCTTCTTTCAGTCTTTGATGGAAATTCGAATTTTGGATACTCAAAATTCATCTGACAGAGAGACAACTCTTCAGACTTATTCAGTTTTGACTCGAAATTCGAATTTCCAAAGGCAAAGTTCGAATTTCTAATATGACAGTTCAGTTTAAACTTTCAAACTTCGTCTGTTTGTGGGTATTTTTCAAATAAGTCAAGATTTAACACAAAATCAAGGTTTAAAAACATATTTTCTTGAAATAAAAAACTTTTACCCTCATTTGAACATAACAAAAGATCCTGCAGAAAATCTAGCAGCTAATACTCAGAAATTCTTCACTTGAAGCACTTTGATCTCCTTTGATATCTTCAATCCAAGCTTTTGGATGTTAGTTTGGAATCATCAAAAGTCTTGATTCAACATCAATGAATTTAATGTTCAATTTAGGGTGGATGAATTTTATAAATAAATATATATATTTGATATATATATTTTATAAAAATCCATATATATTTGATATTTTAAATATTTCAAAATATACATATATATATATCATTTAAATTAATTTAAATGAATTATTTTTAAATTTAATTTTATGTGATAAATTTAAATTTAAACTAATCTATTTAATTAATATTTGATTTAAATTGATCAAATAATAAACTCTATCTATATATTGATATAAACAAGGGTTATTTGATATAGAATCAATAGAGTCTCTATCCACCTTAGAGAGATAGCGGCCACACACTTAGAGAAAGAAAGTGTATGGACACATAAAGAGAACGTACAGACATTTACAAATAGAGTGCTAGCATGTCGTTCGAGTTGGACTCATCATTCATGTAGATACTAGTAGAGGGAACTGATCAAACACGTCAGCTCCTAGGGTTCAAAATTGAAAAAAATCGAAACAACATGTATTCTCTTCTACATCTCAATTTAAACAACATTGATGGATCCATGTGAGGGATTTCAGTGATGTTTTCCACTACGCGTGTACCGAGATTCTCAACATGTTATTAATTTTCAAGTTTTGTTTAAAAATTTTACCTATTTTAACTATAATAAATAATTAGTATTCTTAACTGTGCCATGTGATTAGAAAATTGTACAAGCAGTACCATTACATACACCATGATATATACATATATGACATTAAGTTAAAAATAAAAACCTGGGCATATTTATTAGAAAAATTAAATGTAAAAATAACTATCATTATTTTTAAATATAAGTGCACCATTTACGTTACATTTACCATGAATATGAAGATGATTTTCAAAGGCAAAGAGGCTTAATGATTCCCACATTGATAGAAAATTTTTAATATACCAATATATATATAGCCCTTATAAAATTAAAGCAAGAGGCAGAGCAATACAAATTTCTATCAATGTGACATGGGAAATTCTACAACCTTTTATCAATTAATTATAATTTTTAAGTTTGCTGAAAGTTTCTTTCATAGTTCAGTATGGTGACAATTTAGCGAATAGAACTTACAAGACTTACATCACTTATGTCAAGAGATCTCATACAAGTAAGTTTAAAACAAAGAAAAAAAGAATAAAAGGCTTAAATCAATTCAAGGAGAGCAACAATAGAAAGAATTAAACGATAATAAAAGCAAGTTGTCACATTAGAAACAAGCATGGATAGAGAGCAAGTTGTCACATTATTGATCAGTAGTAAAGAGAACATAGAAAATCATATAGAATCTTGAAGATCCCATACCATATTGGAGAGGGAGAGCTTTCTTGCCTTGTCTTCTTGATTATCCTTTCTCCTTCTTGCTCGCTGTAACAACCTTCATTACATTATTCCAAACTTAGTCTCTGGCTAACGGAGTCTAATTGACAATGTGTGTAGGACCAGGATAGAGAAAAGACTGAAGTGGAGATAGAGAAGCTTCACGCCGCCGTGAGACACAAAGCCGCCAAGGCGACGAGCTGCAATCTTTGTACTGAGGTGAGCTTATTGGCACCGTGGCGAGCATCAAAAATTTTGTTTGAATCAGAATCATTTTCAATGGCAAAACAGAAAAGAAATGGAAGGAGAAAGAAGCCCTACTAGGGTTCTTGTTCTTTGGCCTTTGGGAGTTATTTTTGGCCTTCGGGAGCTTCGATCTTAGTGGGTAAGCGATCTCTACTCCTCCTTCTCCATTTTTCTTTGATGAGTTGGATTTTTCAAGTATATGTTGGGATTTTTAGTTTTAGCCAAAATCCACCGATTAAAATGGATGAAAAGAGATCAATGAAGTGTGATTTGGTGTTTATGATGCTTGGGTATGAGTTTTAGAGGGAGTATGCATGATTTAAGGTTGACCTAAGGTTTTTTTTTGGTTAGGGTAATTGGGAATCTGAAATGTGTGTGGTTGTTTAGAGTTGGAATAATCTTTAGGAGCTTAATGATGCATGAAAGCAGTGTTGGAACCTTGGGTTAGGCCTAAATGGTGAAATTGTGAAATTTGGATAATTATATTATATGCTAACTAAAGGTATTATGGCATTGTAGAGGTTATTTGGTTGACTAGAGGAGTACAAGTCATGTTGGACAATCCTAGAGTTCATGGAGTTCATGTGTATGGTATTGATAACTAGAGGTAACTGAGTGTTTGTATTGGTTGCATTGTTTGTATTATATGTTAATATATATGTGTGTGTATATGCATGTTTCCGTTCATACCATGATATTGTCATGTGTGTGTATGGTTTTACTATATATTGTGGTATGCACATGGCTATACGATACAGTAGATGATGATGATTTTGATGATGACTACACATGATGATGATATGACATGGCATGATTGGATAGCATGGCATAGAGAAATATGATGATGAAAATGATTATATGATGATAGGATGTGAGTATCACCACATAACATTATGAGGTATATGGTGGAATGGGTAGTGATGATGATATGATATGAGGATACACGATATGAGTGAAATAAGGATGGGATCCCTACAGTTAAATCTCCTCTTATGGCTACGAGGGAAAGGAGGGCAATGGACTTCACATTTCCTAAATCATCGCTAATTCATGATGGGAAAGGGGAAGGAGAGCCATAATCCAAGTATTAGTGTTACCTTTGGTCAGGTGCACTAGTGTGAGGTAAGCTTGGTGATGTCCCGAAATCAATAATCACTGATGATAGGAAGGGAATCACCTACATGAAATATCCTGTTATGACAACAACTCATGGTTCTAGTTGTGTGCAAGGGAGACATGTATTCTATTCATGTCGCATTCATGGCATTATTGTATGAGTTATTATATATAGATGCTTGTGGTTGTCCCTGATTACTGAGACTTTGTCTCACACCCCTTTCTCATGAAATAACCTTTTAGGTGAAGATTCTGGCATTAGTCTAGATAGGATGAGCAAAGCATAGCCACTCCGGTATTAGTATCACATGCTTGTAAATGACATGAGAATCCTAATGACTGTAATGTGGATGGTGGTACAATATGTATGTGATGATATTAATATGCAATGTTGTCGAACATAATGAGTTCGATATGATGTGATGAGATGCATGTATGGTTCAGAGTGATGTTGTGTTAGAATGGTTGTGTATATGAGCCCAAAGGTGGATTTGGGCCTTCTTGGTATTTTTTAGTGCGAATAGCCCATTATGTTAATTTGAGTTCAAAGGGATCAATGTTAATTCAGCTGGCTTCCTAAGAGGGAGGTGAATTGGGAAGATTGAAATTTTTTTGCAAATATTAAATATAATAGTGATACTAAAAGATTACTAAAAATATAGTATAAGAAATAAAGAGTAAAGGGAAGAAAACTCAGTAGTTTATCCTAGTTCGGTCTATTTCACTTGACCTACTTCCAATCCCTAAGCCACCACTTGAGATTTCTCCACTATCTCTTACAAGATTTGAATGGATTCTTGCAATGACCACAGAACAATACCAGCTTCGAACTTTGAGCTGAGACAAGCTCCCTTACACTTCTCACTCAAGAGTAAGTAACCTCCCTTAGTGTATTTTCACACTAAACACTCTCTACAAGTGTGTAGATGTATATAGAATGAAACTATCTCCAAAGAGTGGATATGAAAGTTAAGATATAATAAATGAGCAAAACAGAGGGTAGGTAAGCTTTGAATGAATTAGAAATTAAATCAGCAAAGTTTTGACATATCTATTGTTTTTCCCATTGCCCAACAACTTAAATGAGGTTCTATTTCTAGTTTTAAGGTAGAACTATCCGTTAGAAACAAAGATTAACCGTTACTCTTAGTAAAATAGTCATTCACCTACCGCATTAAATGCATCTGATAGAGGTTATACATATAACCTCCTCAGGTTATGTGAATAATAGGTAACTATTTGTCTTTGTTGTCATCGTAGAGCTTTCGTTATGTGGATAACCTAACTAGGTTATGTGGATAACGTGCTACCCAGAATGACTAAGTTTTAGCTCAAAATCATTTTCATGAAAACCTACTAAGTTATTAGGATAATGTTAAGTTTTTCTGAAACTGAGTTTTTATGAAACATAGGTTATCAGGATAACCTCCCAAGGTTATGTGGATAACCTATTTTGATGAAGAAGAGCTATGAGTTATGCAACATAGGTTATGTGAATAACCTCCCTAGGTTATGCGGATAACCTATTTACCAGAGGAAAGTTCAAGTACTCTGAAATATAGGTTATGCAGATAACCTTCCTGGGTTTTGCGGATAACCTTTTAATAGAGAAAAGTCCAAGTACTCTGTGACACACATTATGCAGACAACCTCCTTGCGTTATGTGAATCATGGGCTGTACAGTACCACTTGTCTTTACTGTTCACTTCCTTATGCGAATAAGGTGCCTACCTTCTCAGGATAACCACATAGACAGACTTGAGAACTTGGTTCCCAAGCTGTGTTATACGGATAACCTCAATCTCTTTTCATCAAATTAAAGAATGGACTATGGAAAAGCTTTGAGATTGAGTCTTTATCCCTATAATCTTCAATGGTTATATGTATAAGGTAAAATATTTACTTGAAAATAAGGTAATTAGTTACCTCAGTTAATATTAGGTTAATTGAAATTCGAAGCTCAACTACCTTCTTTTATAAATAATTTCTTAAAGCATGTGAAATAGCTCTTCAATCTTCAGGAAAGTCTAACTTTGTTCTTTATTTCTCATGTTCCTTTGATATTGGATCTCCAAGCTCATTTCTTTTAGAATTATCAAAACATCTCAATTAACATTCTCCCCTGTTTTGATGATGACAAAACAACTTAAACTTATTGTTAGTACTTGGGCTTACATGAAGCTCCCCCTTAATATGTGCATAGTTTAGATAAGGTCAAATAATGTAGTGCACATTTTTAGAACACATAACACCAAGAACAAGGGAAGTTCATAGAAAAAGAACACCAAGGATAAACAAGGTTCATAGAAAGAAATTCATTGTATTATAAGTATTCATTACAAGTACAGAAGAAAAAATATGGCAAACAAGATAGTAAAATAAAGCAGCAAATCAGGCTAAGTCTCATTCTCATTAGATTTCTTCTTAGAAGGAGTGGACTTCCTCTTTTTCTTCACCTCTTTTTTTTGTTTTTCTTCCTTCTCTTCATTTTCTTGTTTCTATTCTTTCTCTTCTTTCTCCCCCTTTTTGTCACTAGCAACAGGGGGAATTTGAGCAACACCAGTATCCATCCTAGCAATGTCCTGATCAAGCTTGGCCTTCCATTCCTTAATGCTTTGAAGTCTTTAATCCAAAGAAAGAGGAAGGGTAGAGGGTTGGGCTAGAACAGTGAACATTGGGACTGGCTAAAGTGGCACACTTGCAATAGCAAAAGGAACAAAAGGAAACACATGAATATGCTGAATATCAGGCATCATAGGTGGAGGTGAGACAGTAGGAAAGGGTGTAGGAGAGGGATCAGAATCAGAGGCAATGGTGATGATTTCCTGCATAGCAGCCTCAGCAAGATAACTGATGCCTTCAAAGGAGATAGGATCAGGGAGAGGAGGAAAGAGAGCATTAATCTCTTGTCTTCGGTGAAGAAGATAGATTTGATGAATGAAGTCACCTTCGGGCAAGAGAACTAAAGCTCTGCTTGGATTGAGAATAACTTCTTCCTCAATACCATAGTCCAGTTTAGGACCTAGGTCCTCTGATAGAGCAGGTGATTGTGCAGAAGTAGTTGGTTTAGTGTATGCGGGAGGCAGTGGTTGGATTGGGGAAGAGGAAGGCTGAGGAACACCAGAAGCAAGTTGCTTAAGTAGGAGTTTCACTTCTTGGGTGAGACTTTCAATTTTAGTCTTAAATTTCTCCTGCATCGCGGCAATGAGATACACAAGATTAATCATGTCTTCTCTGTGCTCTTTCCTAGTGGCTATGACAATATGGAACAGGTTTTGGTATAGTAAAGGAATGTTTGTAGGTGTAGGTAGGTCACTAGCTAGGATTTCATCTAGTTTGTTTGGAGTAGGAGTAGGGGTAGGAGGCTCAAGTTGCATGGATTGAGGATGTTTAGAGGGTGTGGATGGAAAGGAACTGAAATCACCAACTTTAAGATTCTTTGAAGTATATGTGGATTCAGAACCTTCTTCCGTATCTCTCTTCTTGTCAACTCATCTATGATTGTCCAGACTCATCCCCATCTTTTGTAGGACTTCCTCACTTAATTCTTCTGGAAGTAGTGTAGCCTTCTTTTAATGTGCAATATGTTATGAAACTTCGGGATCTTGGTGATAATATGTCCAAATGGCAGCTGAGAGTCTTATCTATAGGTTCTTTCTTTCCATATCCTCTGCAAGATGATATCCACCACATTCACTGGTTTTCCCTTTATTAGTAACAACATGACTTGAAATTCTCCTTTGGATAGGTAATTGAATCCTCCACTCTCGTTGAAGAACATGCATGAGACAATGTAGTGAAGAATCCTATTCTCAACAATCAAAAGAGTTGGGGCAATTTTCCGTTCAAAAGGCACATTTTATCTTTACCTAAGCAGCCTTGAGACTATTATGCTGTATTTGTAATTGGCTTCATCCTCATTATCTACATTTACAGCTTTATTTTCAGGGGGATACTTTGAATTCTCAATGTTCACCCTTATTCCTCCAATAGGCAAACTCAGAATCTCACACAGCAAGTCAGGGTGCAAGGTATTCCATCTCTTTCTCAATCTTACTTCAAGCACCTTTGTGTCATGGTTAATTCTCAAAGAATTATACTAAGCACATATAACTTCCTCATCATAGTCCTCTTTCAGTTCCATCAGACCTCTGTATTTCTCTACCAGCCTAGTAGAATCAAACTTTTTCCTCACTAGAAATTCTTCTATTCTAACAAAGTGAGGCTTGACTACTTTACGATTTTTGAAATTAGCCTCATATGACTCTTTTAAGATTCTTATACCATTAAGTTCATCTGTAATCAAGGCTTCCTCAGACTCAGTAGTAGAAGAACTTACGTGTGTGTCAACTTGAGGTTATGATTATGGAATTTCCTTTCACTTTGTTGTTCTGGGCTTATTTATTGGAATACTTGGTCCAGCTTCACATTTTGACTTTACGTTATGCTGTGGTCATTCCCCTTAATTGCCACCCTTATTTTTTGCCATATCAGTGATTCCAGATGATTTGGGAAGGTAAAAGTGGTTTAGAATTTGCTGAACAGAGTTTTGAAAACAGGAAATTGAATGGGATTTTGGAGATTTTGGGAAACTTGAGGAGTATGTTTAGAGGTTTTCAGGATAAGGTTAGGTTTTCTACACAAGGTTCTATTGAAAATCAGAGAATCCTATATATAGTCTCGAGGTTATGCACATAACCTATGGAGGTTATGCAGATAATGAGCTTTAGGAACTGTAAGAAAAGCCACGGTTTGCTAGGTTATGTGGATAAGGTCCTTAGGTTATCTGCATAACCAAGTTGAGATAGAGAGGTGAAAAGAGGAGTTATCCAGACAAGCATACCACGTTATCATGAAAAGAGGTTTCACAAAAGGCACATAAAAAGTTTTGCACAGAGCAGGTTATTTGGATAACCTTGCTATCTTATGCAGATAACGTTCTCACTTTGGGAACTTCTTCTTTGGAAGTAACGTTATGTGGATAAGTTAGGCAGGTTATCCTGAAATCGAATCACACAATACACATACAAAGAAGCAAACAAAGTAGCTTATGTGCATAAGGTAGAGACCTTATCCGAATATCGAGTCCCTCAGAGGTTTCGAGTTTCACAAAAGGTCTCATTTTCATGAAAATCTTCATACCTTATGTGAATAACCTCAAACACAGAGACTATCCACACCAGAAAATCAACACATTATCAGCATAAGACTATGAGATTATGCGGATAACTATATTTGAAAAGCTCATAAACACTTATTGATAGTCTTGCTATCCCTATAAGCCTCTTTTTTTCACCATATCTTCATTCTATCATGCAGGTTACTTCTTTTCATCAGATTTTGAATGTTTCAAATCAAAAAGTACCAACAAAACAAACTTCTAGATACTCCAATGCTTAAGTTAGTATTATTATCGATCGAATTATAGTTTTAAAAAGGATTTTAGAGAAAACTTACAACTCATTAGGATTCACTATTCCCAATTCTCTCATGATTTTTCCATGTCTATCTTCTGCAAGTGGCTTTGTCAGGATGTCTGCAAGTTAATCTTCAATAGGAACAAACTCCAGCTTGACATCACCTTTCAAAACATGATCTCTTATGAAGTGGTGTCTTACTTCAATGTGTTTTGTCCTTGAATGCATAACAGGATTATTTTAGATGTTGATGGCACTTTGATTATCACACCTTATTGGGATTTCCTTTATCTCAATCTCAAGGTCTTCAAGTTGTTGCTTCATCCAAAGGACTTGTGCACAACAACTCCCTGTTGCTACATACTCAGCTTTAGTTGTGGAGAGTGCTACACTATTTTGCTTTTTATTGAACCATGACACTAGAGAGCCCCCCAAAAATTGGCATGTTCTACTTGTCCAATTTCTATCAATCTTGGATCTAGCAAAATCTGCATCTGTATAACTGACAAGCTCTTCTCTAATGCCTTTTGGATGCCAGAGTCCCATTTGAAATGTACCCAGCAAGTATCTGAAAATCCTTTTTACAGCTATTGCATGGGACTCTTTGGAATATGATTGGAACCTAGCACACATATAGACACTAAACATAATGTCAGGCCTACTAGCAGTTAAATACAACATGGATCTAATATTCCTCCTATATTGAGTTATATCAAGGAGTTTTCCTCCTTAATCCATGTCAAGCTTAGTTGTAGAGGCCATAAGAGTTCCTATATGTTTAGTATGTTCCATTCCAAACTTCTTTAACAGCTCCTTGAGGTATTTTGATTAATTGAGAAAGATGTCATCATCATATTGTTTAGTTTGCAATCCAAGAAAGAAGTTCAGCTCACCCATCATTGACATTTCAAACTCACTCTACATTAACTCAGAAAAGTTCTTGCACAAAGATTCATTAGTAACACCAAATATAATGTCATCACCATAAATTTGTACAATAAGTAAATCTTTATTTTTTCCTTTTAGTAAACAAGGTTGTATCAACTTTTCCTCTTTTAAAACTTTTTTCAATCAGAAAATTACTCTGTCTCTCATACCATGCTCTAGGAGTCTGTTTTAACCCATATAAAGCTTTCTTTAGTTTATATATATATAATTTGGTTTAGTTGAGTCCTCAAAATTTGGAGGTTGATCAACATAAATCTCTTCCATGAATTACCCATTTGGAAAAGCATTTTTCATATCCATTTGATACAACACAATGTCTTTTATGCAAGCATAGGTTAAGAGAATCCTTATTGCTTCCAATCTTGCAACTAGAGCAAAAGTTTCCTTATAATCAATGCCTTCTTCCTGATTATATCCTTTGGCTACTAATCAATCTTTATTCCTTATTATTGTTACCGATTCATCAAGTTTGTTCTCAAACACCCATTTGGTTTCAATAATAGGATAGTTTTTAGGCTTAGGCACTAAATCCCAAACTTGACTTCTTTCAAACTGATTAAGTTCTTCTTGCATAGCTAAAACCCAGTATTCATCAGTTAAAGCCTCTTCAGTACACTTAGGTTCAATTTAAGAAATAAATGCACAATTATTCACTTGATCCCTAATTTGTCTTCTGGTTTTAACTTTCTCTTGAACATCCCCAATAACTTGATCAACTGGATGATTCCTTTGATATCTCCAAGGTCTAGGGAGTTCTTGAAATTCTTCCTCATTTATTTCACATTCATTATCTTTCTCCAGGATATCTTCCTTTAAATATGCAAATTCAGATATTTTAGAAGGTTCAGTTTTATTTTCTTCAGACACATTCAAATTCTTGAAACTGGAAATTAAATCATCCTCATATTTAGCATGCTAAGACAAAGTTTCATTTTCAAGAAAGACTACATGCATAGATTTTTCAATAGTTCTAGACTTCTTATTAAATACCCTATATGCTTTACTTCTATTTGAGTAGCCAAGAAATATACCTTCATCTGATTTGATATCAAACTTACCCAGATTGTCTTTATTGTTATTGTGAACATAGTAGGTGCATCCAAAGACATGAAAATGAGAGAGATTGGGCTTCTTTCTTTTGCACAGCTCATATGGAGTCTTCCCTAGTAAGGGTATGATGTATGCTCTATTCATCAAGTAGCATGCTATGTTTACTGTATCTACCCAGAATTGTTTAGGCAATCCTTTTTCATTCAGCATTGCACGAGCCATCTCCTCAAACACTCTATTCTTTCTCTCTACCAGTCCATTATGTTGAGGAGCTCTTAGGGTTGAGAAGTTATGCTTCACTCCATTTTTATCACAGTAGTAAGGAAATTTGGCATTCTCAATTTCGCCACCATGATCTGTTCTAATACATTCAATAAAATAACCTCTCTCGTTTTGGATTTTCTTGGTTAAGATTAGAAAAGCATCATATGTTTCATCTTTAGAAGGAAGAAATAAAGTCTAGGTAAACCAAAAATAATCATCTATCACAACAAGTACATACAAGTTTTTACCTATACTTTTAGTACAATTAGGACCTATCAAATCCATGTGAAGTAATTGCAGAGGTCTTGTTTTAGAAATAATATTTTTGGTATTGAATGAGGACTTTGCTTGTTTTCCTTTAAGACAAGCATCACATTCTCTATGCTTTTCAAACTTAATGTTGGGTAGACCAAGAACACGTTCATTTTTAATGAGTTTATTTAATTGATGCATGCTAACATGTGCTAGTCTCCTATGCCTCATTCAACTATCATCATTTTCACTTATTAAGCATATAGAGTCTAGAGAAGGTAATTCATCTAAATCAATAGTATAACAGTTACCATCTCTTTCTCCCTTAAGAATTACTTTACGATCACTTTTTTTTGATGACTAGGTAGTAGTTGGAATCAAACAAAACCTAATTACCTCTATCACAGGTTTGACTCACACTCAACAAGTTGTGGTTGAGTCCTATCACAAACATGAGTTCTTTAATTGATGTTTTTGGATTTCTTCCAATAATTCCAATCCTAACTATCTTGTCGGACTGGTCACCACCAAAAGTAACATTTCCTCTTTCTTATTTCTTAGCACAATGAATTTTTCTTTGTCTCTAATGATGTGTCTCGAACAAGCACTGTCCATATACCATTTGTTGCTTTTCTTGGCCTTGAGACAGACCTTAGAATCACTATCACTATCTTGGTTATGATTCTTCTCCTTCTCTGCAATCTCTTAAGCCATCAGGCATAGGTTAGTAATTTCATCATCTCCTGCTGCTTCTTCTTCATCTAAACTATCTCTGCAGATGGAAGATACGAAGGCTTTCTTCTTTTTCCCTTTCTCAGCCTTTTGTCCTTTCCTTGTTTCTTACTCAGCAAAGGGCATTCCCATTTAATGTGTCCAGGTTTCTTACATTTGTAGCATATGATGGAGTTTTTGTTTTCTTTCTTGCTGTTGGTGGCTCCATCTTTCTTTGCAAACCTTCTAAATTTCTTCTTTCCATACATTTTGCCAATTTTCCTCACCAGGATGGCTATCGTCTCTTCATCTAGCTCAGTATCTTCCTCTGAGTTATCATCATCATGTGATTCTACTTTGAGAGTCAAACTCTTCTTCTTCTTGTCAGATGAAGTAGATTCCTTGAGATCCTTCAGCTTCCCTTCATATTCTTCAAGACTCTTAAAGGAGGCTATGACAGATGTCATTGATTCCCATCTAGCTTCCTTTATTGTAGTCACCTTCGGTTACCACTCAATGGGCGAGGCTCTAGGAATTTTTCTGACTTTCTCAGACTGGGTGTATTCCTTTCCAAGGCTCTTCAGCTGATTCACAATTAGGGTGAATCTCTTCTGCAGATCCTTGATATTCTTACCCTCTTTCATCTTGAAGCTTTCATATTCTCCAATGCATGTATTCAATATATTTTATCTTACACTGGTGGTCCCTTTATTCACAATCTTCAAAGTATTCCACATGCCTTTGGCTGTTGTACATTGGGACACCTTGTAGAACTCACCTTGATTGAGAGCACTGACCAGACATTGTTTAGCTTTAAAGTTGAGAAGGACCTTTCTCCTATCCTCCTTGTTCTATTCCTCTTCAGGTTTCTCTCTATATTTCCCATCGTCTTGTAGTTTCGTTAGAATAAAATCTCCTTTCTGGATGACAGACCAAATATCTAAATCAATGGATTGAAGGTAGATCTACATCCTCATCTCCCAATTGTTGAATCAAGAGTTTTGATGATTCCAAACCAACATCCAAGAGCTTGGATTGAAGATATCAAAGGACATCAAAGTGCTTCAAGTGAAGATTTTCTGAGTATTTGCTGCTTGATCTTTTGTAGGATCTTTAGTTTTAATTGTAATTGGGTAAAAGATTTTGATTTGAGAAAAAGATGTTTTCAAACCTTGATTTTGTGTTAAATCTTGACTTATTTGAAAAACACCCATAAACAGACGAAGTTTGAAAGTTTAAACTTAATTGTCAAGTTGGAAATTCGAACTTTGCTTTAGGAAATTCGAATTTCGAGCTAAAACTGAATAAGTCTGAAGAGATGGCTCTCTGTCAGATGAATTTTGGTTGTTCAAAATTCAAATTTTCATCCAAGTCTGAAAGAAGCCTCTTAGTGACAGACGAACTTCGTATCTTCAAAATTCGAATTTCAGACAAAACAAAATTTGAGAAAATAAAAGAAATTCGTCTAAAACCATGTCAAAGTTCATTTGAGATCAAGAATGATTTAAGTTTCAAAACTGCTCTCTGACAGACGAACTTTGACTTTCCAACATTCAAATTTTCATATAAGTCTGAAAGGAGCTTCTTTGAAACAGATGAACTTCGCATCTTCAAAATTCAAATTTCAGACAAATCACAACTTATGAAAATGGAAGAAATTTGTCTGAAACAATGTTAAAGTTCATCTGAGATCAAGAATAATTTGAGTTTGAAAATTGCTCTCTGACAGACGAACTTTGAGCATTGAAGTTCGAATTTTAGAAGCTAAGTTCTTGAATCTGTTGAAGTGAAAACATTGACGTACGAATGATGAAGTTAGTCTGAAAAGAGTCTCTCTGACAGACGAACTTCACTCTTCAACATTCAAATTTTGAAGAAAGTGAACTACTGTGCCTCCTTTTCTCGTACTAGGAACAGACGAATTTTGGGCTTCCAAAATTCGAATTTCGAAGGCACTGAAGCAAATTGAAAACACTGTTCACACTTAACCGAAAAACTTTATTCTTGAAAATTTGTATGTCACATTGTGAAAATGTTTTGTAAGTTTCAAAATTCGAATTTCACTTCATGAACAGACGAACTTCGTGCTGTAACGTTGAAACCTTTAACCTTCGGTTCCTTCGAAATTCATCTGTTGGCCAACCAAAATTCAAATTTCAGCATGTCAGAAACATTAAATGTTGTTGGTAAATGAATAGTTTTTCAGAGTAACCATTGGATAACTTTTCCAACGGATAGATTTTGTCACTAACGGACATTTGAGACCTAAATCTATAAATAGAACATCATTTGAAGTTGTGGGTAACAAATCTATCTTGTATATACCGAATTTCTGTCAAAACTTCTTCTCAAGAGCTTTTACCCTCTAGCTTCAATATCTGTACTTTAACCTTCATATCTACTCTATTCAAGAGATTTATATCTTTGTAAACAATCTACTCTTAATCTGGAAGATAGATTTACTTGTGAGGGGAAATCACAAGGGGATTGGGAAGCACACTGTGAAAGTGCTTAGAGTGTTTGAGAGAGCTCAAGAAACAGAGCATACTCGTGTACTATGGCATTAGCAAGAAGCCCGTTGAATTCTTGCTGTATAGTGGATAAATCTCAAGAGTTGTCTTGGGGACTGAACGTAGGTCAAGTGGATAGACTGAACCAGGATAAATCACTGAGTCTTCTTCTCCTTATCTTTACTTGTTAGCTTACTCTGTTTTACACATTGTTTACATTATACTGTGGTATCTTCACTCATTTAACTTTGTGCAGAAAAATTTCAATCTTCCCAATTCACCCCCCTCTTGGGAAGTCAGCCTTGCTAACACCAATACCCATAATATTCTCCATTGAAACCAGGAGGTCTATTGATGTTATTCCCTTCCAGAAGAACACCTTCACTAAAACCAGTCATGTCTTCTCCCAGATTGTTAGATCCTTTAACTGGGAATCCAGGCTCTGATACTACTTATTAGTTCGGCTGGCTTCCCAAGAGGAGGTGAATTGGGAAGATTGAATTTTTTCTGCAAAGATGAAATACAATAGTGATACTAAAAGATTATTGAAAATAGAGTATAACAAATAAAGAGCAAAGGGAAGAAGACTCAGTAGTTTATCTTGGTTCAATCTATTCCACTTGACCTATATCTACTCCCCAAGCCACTGCTTGGGATTTCTCCACTATCTCCTGCAAGATTTGAATAGGTTCTTGTAATGACCATAGTACAATACCAGCATCAAACTTTAAGCTAAGACAAACTCCCTTACTCTTCTCACTCAAGACTAAGTAACCTCCCTTAGTGTATTTTCACACTAAGCACTCTCTACAAGCGTGTAGATGTATACAAAATGAAACTCTCTCCAAAGAGTGGATATGAAAGTTGAGATATAATGAATGAGCAAAACAGAGGGTAGGTAAGCTTTAAATGAATCAAAAATTAAATCAGCAAAGTTTTGGCATATTTATTATTTTTCTTATTGCCCAACAACTTAAATGAGGTCATATTTATAGTTTTGGGGCAGAACTATCCATTAGAAACAAAGATTATCCATTACTATTAGTAAAATAGTCATTCACCTACCACATTAAATGCATCTAACAGAGGTTATACGGATAACCACCTCAGGTTATGCTAATAATGGGTAACTGTTTGCCTTTTTTTTTCAACGTAGAGCTTTCGTTATGTGGATAACCTAACTAGGTTATGTGGATAACATGCTACCCAGAATGACTAAGTTTTAACTCAAAATCATTTTCATGAAAACCCACTCAGTTATTACGATAACGTTAAGTTTTTCTCAAACTGATTTTTTGTGAAACTTAGTTATTAGGATAACCTCTCAAGGTTATGCGAATAACCTGTTTTGCTAAAGAAGAGCTATGAGTTCTAAAACATAGGTTATACGGATAACCTATTTTCCCGAAGAAAGTTCAAGTACTCTAAAGTATTGGTTATGCGGATTATAACACCTTAAATTAGGGACTATTTTCCATGTATTAGATCATATTAGATGTCTTTCATTGTGGTTTAGAGACTAACATCATAATATAATAAAAATAGAATTTTTCAAAATTCGGGGCACTGTTCATTTGACAATTTCCATTTTACTTGATGAAATTTGAAAATTCATAACTAAATCTAGAAAAATCATATTGAGATGATTCAAGTATATAAAATTTTATTAAATTCAAATCTGCATAGAAAAAATATGAAACAGTAACTTCATTGGGCCAATTGATACAGTAATTTCGTGGACATTTACTGTTCATGTGGTCATTTTTTTATCTTCCAGTTTTCTGCTCTCAATTTCAAAAAATCATATTTCATTCTATCCATGACAAAATCATGCAGACTCTATGTCATTTGAAAGCTATATATGTGTAATTATAGAAATATTTTTATTATACATTTATTTCACTTACACTGGGCATAACATTAACTTAAATTATGAAGGGTCAGAATCTAACTCTTACTAGAACAGTTTTGTGAAAAACTTCATATCTCATATTTTATAGCTCCAATTAACCTCAAATCAGTAGCATATGAAACTTAAAACATAGTCCTTTTTATACATATAACCAACGAGTATTTGGAGATTTGTACAATTTTATATTGCCTTTTGAATTTTCTAGTACTTACTTTTCAGTTTTCAGTTTTCTCATTCTTACCATGTTCTAAACCCTGATTTTAAAAACTCACTATAATTCATACACAATTCAAAATGGGGTGTTCTTTGTATAATTTTAAAGATATATTTGTTCACTTTAGGAGGATATATAATGTTTATATATTATTTGAAATTTCATCTAGACAGTAATAATATAATCAGACAGAGGTCAAAATTAGCATTTATATCCCTCAACCTTACCAAAATAATTTTCCATACATTTTTACATAGTCAAATCATGTTCCAACTTGTACTGATCATCTCAAAAGACTTTGAGGCATTTGCTTGCATACAAGCATAGCCTCAAAATTTCATATTAAAATTTACATGATTTAACAAAGAAACAATACATCATAGTAAATAAAGGTAAAGTATTGAAATCATTCTCCTTGCTCTTTGCCTCCCTTGGATTTCTTCCATAACTTGGACCTATCATGTTATTATTTGGGTGATGAGATTTTGGAAATCCCAGTAGCTAGTCACATCTCAAACATTTACATAATCTTGTATGCTATAAAACCTCCAAAACATCATAACAATCATTTCAAAGCATAAATCACCATATTGTTTATAAAAATTTTGGTATTCTAACAGCATAGAAAATGGACATCCTGGGCACTATCCCTTTCAAAAAAATAGCCAAAACCAGTCTCAATCATCATAAAAACAATATGGCAAGTCATCATACATAATAGAATATAGCAAGACAATATAATGCAAGAAAATGTAACTATGCTACCTCATGAAACTTTATGCCTTTCCTATTTTATTCAACTTTCCAAGGATTTCCTTAAGCTTTCTCAAACCCTAATGTATAACCAAATATCAAATAAATTAACTTGAACCAAGGGTCACTTCATAAGAACTTCAAAACCCTAAAATTTCTACTTGCTTCATCTTAAGCTTTTACTTGAAATCAATACTTGTTCCTAAGGTTTTCCACCATGAGGAACTAATTTTTTCCATAAAAAACATGAAATTCCAACTCTAAAGTGATGCTCTGTTCAGACCAAAATTAGCAAGAAAATAAGAGAAAATGATTTGTTTTGAAAATCATCCAACTACTTCCACAATCTTCTTCTAGGTTGTTAGTTTGGTGTTTCTCCTATGTTGATTGCATAAAAATTCATTCCTTACTTCCTCTAGGGTTTGGCCAAAATCTTAGCATGAGGAGAGGAAGGAGAAGACTCCATGAAACTATACTATACAACTTTAGAAACTAGCTTGAAGGGATGGCACAATTACCTTGATGGTTGATTCTCCAAGCTTTCTTCTTTGTCTTTCCGTTCCTATTCTCTTTTCTCTCTTCTTTCTTCGGTTTTCTTTCTATGTTTTGCTACTGAATGTGTCATTCAGAATAGGTAGGAAAGAGAGGGATTAAATGGCCTAATCATTCACTAATTACCTTGCTTAAGCCTTAATCATTTTTGGTCCAAAAGTCAAAAGCTTCCATTATAAGTTTTTGGCCAAAAATTCATGACTTCCATAATAATTTCTTGGCCAAAAATTCCACCTGCTCACATGCCTAGGGAGAGTGTTTTAAGTGTCCAAAATTACTCAATTTTTCTGGTCTAGATATATCTTGAACTGGGTAATTTTTAACTGTACCAATAAAATCACTTTTTATAGTAAATTAGCATTTTTAGGCTACAGGACTATTCCAATTTTATTTTTATATTTTCTTAATTATCTTGTCTCAAATAATATTTGTGTATGGCCCATATCCTGTCCTAGTTTCTTTTCAATTGTTCGTGGGGCTCATAGTTTACTTTATCGGTTTATTGTTACTTTTAGACACTCGGCATTGATTATTTCTTTATCCTTGAATATTAACCCTCAATGGCATATACCATTGAACTTCTCTCATCAAGGGCTTCATTTTAATAGTAATTTTCTATATTTACAAAATTACCTTTGACCCGAGATTAAATTATAATTTCTAAAACTTTTGGGTCATTAGGTGTCATTTTTCCCAAAGGCTTTGCACTTTGACCGCACGTAAATTTCATATTTTAGGACATGGATGTCATTTTTGAACTTCTTTAAGGACCAAAATATAATTTTCTCATTTTTTCTTTCAACCAGGAAAAATAACCTCTTTGCCCTATTTCACACAGAATGGTGTCAATCTATTTTTGTAAAATCCCTTTACATTTCTAAATATTTTAGTTTTCTTGGGATGTTATAGCAGTGATATGAAGACTAAAGTTAGAGATCCCTGAAGGTTGAAGAGTGTTTACATATATTTTTAGGAATCCCTTTGTAAAAGAAGGTAATTAAGCTTTAAATGGCACTTATTATACTCAACCTAATATTAAATGAGGCATTTATTTTAATGATTAATATTTAGCTCATATTTTCAAAATGGTTTTCATAAAAAGTTTTATCTTATGCACAAAAATGCTTAGAAGTTATGGGAACAAAATCTCAATGTTATTTCTAATTGTTCTCTCTTCATTTCATGAAAAGTTTAAAATTATCTGCATAACTAAGGCCTGCACCATGTTCTTGCCTCTGCCTAGCTCATTTTCCTGAGAAAGTGTTTACCTTATTCGCATAAGGGGTTTAATAGTAATAAGTTCATTATTCGCATAACCTAGGAAGGTTATCCGCATAACATATGTTACAGAACTCTTAGACCTCCTTCTGTTCAATTGATTATCTGCATAACCTTGGGAAGTTATCTTGATGACCTATGTTTTTCAAAAACTTGGTTTATGCTGATCAAATGTTATCTGAACAAGGAATAACATCCTAAGAGGTTATTTTAATAATCCTTAATGATATCCAAGTTTGTGAGATGTTATTCGCATAACTAAGTAGATTTTCATGAAAATGTTCTTGAGTTGAAACTTAGTATTCTAGAATGATCATTATTCGCATAACCTAACTTGATTATCCGCATAACGAAAGTCTAACATTAAAATGAAGAGCTAACATCACCCATTATTCACATAACCTGAGGAGGTTATCCATATAACCTATGTCAGACGCATTTAATGCCGTAGGTGAATGACTATTTTCTGAGAGTAACGGCTAATTCTTACTCTCAACGGATAATTTTTGCTATTAAACTATAAATAGGACCTTATTTAATTTCTTGAGTAATGAGGAAAAACAAAAAATGCCAAAACTCTACAGAATTCATTTTTGATTCATTAAAATCCTACCTACCTTCTGCTTAGCTCATTCATTACTCTTAAACTTTCATATCCGCTCTTTTGAGAGAGAATTTCATACCTTGATTTGTATATTTCTACATGCTTATAGATAACACTTAGTGTAAGAAAACACTAAGAGAATTGTTCTTACTCGTGTGTGAGAAGAGTGAGCGTTTTTTGTTAGGCTCAAAGTTTAAGCAAGAGCTGTATTGCAGTTTTTGCAAGAACCCATTTAAATCTTGCAAGATATAGTGGACAAATATCAAGTAGTGGCTTGAGGATTGGATACACGTTAAGTGGAGTAAACCGAACCAGGATAAATCTCTGCATCCTCTCCCATTTACTTTGCAATTGCTTTTTATATTCTATACTCTATTTTTTAGCAACTTTGACTATCACTGCTATATTTCAATTTTGCATAAAATTTCAAACTTCCCAATTCACCCCCTTTCTTGGGAAGCTAGCAAACTTAACAATGAAGTATAAGCCTAAGGTATTTAAGTAGTGGCTGGCAGTCAAGGAGCTGTAAAACCTTGAGATAATTGATTGCTGAGCTTAATATAAAATCTAGCTATGAGAAAGTTCTTGGCAGGAATATCTCACAATGAATGAAATCCTTTAAAGGCGGCCAAAGCGAGATAAGAGGAGGCAGCTCTTGGAAAAAAGCCCAATTAAGCAGCTCTTGTGAAGAAGCTCAATGGAGCAAAGAGATGAAATCCTCCATAAGATAAAAGTCGCCGAGGCAAGTAAAGGGAGGTGGCTCTTAGGGTGATACCTGATAAAGCAAGAATGAGTAATGGTGAGAGGCCGATGCTAGATCCTAACTGGACTAGCAAGAGACTTTCGGTAGAAAAATTTTCCTTAAGTTGCTAGACTACTCATTGTGTAATATCCCAAAAGTCTATTGGATATAAAGTAATGAAAGAGGAAGAAATAAACGATAATATAAAATATATAAGAAATTCACAAAAATGGATAGACACCATTTTGCATGAATAAGGGTAAAAATGTCATTTTTCTTGGTTAGGAGGAAAATGAGAAAATTAAATTTTTACCTCTAAAGCATTATCAAAATGACATTCATGTCCCAAGCCTAAAAATTTACGAGGAAAAAGGGTGCAAAAGTTCTTGGGGAAAATAACACCTAATAACCCGAAAGTTTCAAAAATTATAATTTAATTCTAGGCTAGGGGTAATTTTGTACATATGCAAAATTACTATCAAAATGAAGCCCTCGATGAGAGAAGTCTAATGGTATATGGCACCAGGGGTTAATGTTCAGGAATAAAGAAATAATTAGTGCCGAGTGTTCAAAAGTAAAAGTAAATCGATAAAGTAAACTGTGGGCCCTATCGATGGTTAAAAAGGTAACTGGGATAGGACATGGGCTATACATAGATATCATTTGGCACAGAATAATTATGGAAATAGAAAAATAAAATCAGAATAGTGTTATAGCCCAAAAAAGCTAAATTACTATAAAAAGTAGTTTTATCGGTATGGTTAAAAATTATCCAGTTCAGAATATATTTGGTCCAAGAAAAATCGATCATTTTTTAGACACTCAAATCAATCATTGGGAATGACATTTGGGGCAGCTTGGGCAGCAAAATTGTTTGGTAAAATTTCCTTAAGAAGTTGCCAATTTTTGGCTAAAAAGTAACTAAAGTTGGTTTAGGTGATTAACTATGATTAACTACATCATTAGCTACCTAATTATGTCCTTTAATCACCCTCTTTCTTCTGCACTTTCATGAGAGAACCAGTAGTCAAAACAGAGGAAGAAAAATGCAAAGAAAGAAGAGAGAAATAGAGAAAACAGAAGAGAAGATTCAAGGCAAAAATTGAAGGCTAGGTTGGTAAGCTTCTCTTCTATCCTTCTAAGCTTGCTATCTATGGTATTAGAAGCATGGTTCATGGATTAACAATTCTTCCCCATCCTCTTAGGGTTTCCTCCATGGCATGATTTAGCAAGAAATCGAGTTTTCCAACCATAAATTATGGGAAATGATTGAACGTTCATTTAAAGCTTGAATACGCAAGTAGTTTGTAGTATAACAAAGTGTAGCAATTTTTCTTGAATTTTGCTGATTTTTTATGAGCTACTATTCACTTGTAGGGTTGGAATTTCATAAATTGAACCTCAAAAATGGGTTCCCCATGGTCCAAAACTTTAGGAACAAGTTTTGATTTCATGAAAAAGCTTAAGATTAAGAAAGTGAAAATTTAGGTTTGAAGCTTAATTTGGATGAATAGTAACCATAGCTAGAGATGGAATTTGGTAATTATAATGCCATATTTGTATTCCTCATGAATAATTACATGGAATAGAGGTATAATTCATCATTTTTGAGCTAGGAATGAATTTTTGGTGAATTTTTGAAGAATTAGGGTTTCATGAACACTTTTTAAAGTAAGTCATGGAACCAGTAGCTTGAGTAATTGTTTGATGGTATATTTAGGTTTGAGGAAACCAAAGAAAGCTTGGAGAAGTGTTGGTCCATGAAGTGTTGGACAAAGTGTGGGAAGCAATGAAGTACTATATGGTAGATAATCCTCTTTACTAACGCCGCATTGTCATTAATGTTTCTTTAATATTTGACACTATGGCATATGTATGAAATGTTGATTTGTAATGTTTCTATGTTGTTGGTTCAGTTGTGTAAGGGGTTTGGAGCCTCGGGATGTCTATTTTACAAAATGAAACTCTACCAAAATTTTTATAAAATATATATTTTTCCAATGTGCCTAAGTGATGAACTATGTTTTCTTGATATTTTCATGCTAAATGTGATGATATGATGGCATGTATGGGATTTATCTACTGAAATTCTTTGAATCTCACCCTCCCACATATTAATTATGATTAGGTACCAACAATGGCAAGACCACCAAGGAAGAAAAAGGAAAGGAGAAAGAATTTGGCCATTAACTTGATATTGATCTTAATGGATATGAGCTTAGAACTTTTATATAAATTTGTAAAGATGATGTTAAATATGTTTCTCTAAGTTTTTATATTCCTTCAAGTCCTAGCTAAAGCATGGCATGATATGAAGATGAAATATGGTCATGTGAATATCTTAAAATTTTTGTATTGTAAGTATAAGGATGAAAATGGTCATCCTGACCTATGCAGAGTAAACGTATCACTATTTGGGGCTTTTGATGTATAAAGTATGAATGTTACATATGGTTGAAAAGTATACATACAGAGATTTAAAAAGGTCTAATGATCACTCAATTTAGATGTGTATACGAATTATGGTGATTTTTCAAAATTAGCCCAGAAAACTGAAATTTTAGGAATTCACCATATGAATAGTAGAAATTCACAAAATTTACTAAGCAAATTGGCCAAGTAATTGCTCTGATTGATATTTTTTCTATGTAGATAACATTTTAATCTATCCACTAAGACTTGAATCACTCTCATATGATTTTTATTGAATTAGATACGATTTTCAGAAGTTTGCGAAAAAATGGGATTAAATGAATAATACCCTTTAAATTGATTAAATTTATGACAATATTTTATTGTGATTCAAGCTTCTAATTAAGTATAGTTGGTCTCTAATGAGGTCTAATACATGGTAAACGATCCTAAATATAGGTGTTACACATTGACCTTGGTTGAAAAGCTAAAAAAAGTTATGTATTAGAACAGACAAAGCAAAAATATTGAAGAGCAAAAAGATAGTAACCATTGCCTTAATATTATTTAGACCCCAGCTCACAAAGAATCAAATGATCTTAAAGACTATGATAAGATGAGCAGAGTACAAGGTCCAGGGGTATGTTTATACATAAAGACATAGTGATAAGGTGAATCTCAAAGCTAGTAAAGGCTAGAGAAAAAAAGCAGTATAAGTTAGGGATCGAATGCCCTAGAGTTAAAAATAGTAAGTTATCCAGAGATCACACAAATGTGATAAGCTTATGCCTAAGTAGAAAAAATTATTCATGTAGATAGCCTAAAGTTATGAAAGAAGAAAAATGAATGATGTCTGCTGCCAATGAAGAGACTATAGTATGTACAAGATAAGAGAGAGTTATGGAAGTAAAAATGAGGATGTTAGGGATAAAAAATTTTGATACCCCTAAACTAAAAGAGAGTTTATGATGTCCTCGTTGTTCCCAGTTTAAAAGTACAAGCCAAGCCTTTTTAAATGCTATAAATGAATAGATGATATTTGAGAGAAATATTGACTAGTAAGTCAAACAAGTAAGAAGTAAAAGTATTTCTCTGGTTAAAATGGTTTGACAAATTAAGAGATAAAGAGAAAGGAATTAAGAGGTTCCAATATGTATCTAAATTTTGAGAAATTGGGCAAAGAGGCTATTTTAAGGGGGAGGAATTGTAACATCCCTAAAAGTTAATCTTGTACTAATAAAGTAAATTTTTACTGCAAAAGATAATTTTACCGGTCTGAGTATAAAGTAACTAATACCGGGAATTATTGGACTGGGAAAAATATGCAGTACTTTGAAGATAATTCCCCACTAAAATGGTGCCAACTCATCAACTCATGTGTCCAAATTGGAAGCTTTAATGGTTAAGAAAAAGGATTTTAAGCCAAGTCTAAGGTAAGATCCAACCTATGATTTTCATTAAATCTAGCTTAGCTATCAAGAAGCTTAGGATGGTTTATTTTGATTTTTCTCCTCTTCTCTTGATGTTTGATTTTCGACCAAGCATGTAGAAAGAGAGGGAAAAAGTTTTCATACCATTAATTTAAGAGAAACCATGAGACTTTTCAAGAAAAGCAAACTAGGTGTGTTTTAAAGAAAGTTTTTGTGAAAAACCAATTTCTTCCTCTTAAGAGCAGATTTTAGTCAGACAAATAAAGTGGGAAGGCTGGATTTACATCAATTTGATGGCAAAAATGAGTTCTCCATTATGAAAAACCTTAAAGACAAGCATTTCCTCAAAGATTAAGCATAAGATAAAGAATCGAGTCTTTAGGGTTTTAAATGGGACTTTAGGGTTTAAAAGATTAAGCTTTGATTTAAAGAGGAAAGCCAAGTACAAACACCAAAGGTAGCTAAGTTTACATATTCTTGTTTATGCTATTTCATTGCTTTGCTTTGATGCGAATTGGTTGCGATATTGTGAATTGTGTTTTCTTAACTAGTTTTGGCTGCAATATGAGGGATTTTATTACTTGGGATATCCATTTTCTAAGATGTTATGCTGTCGAAATTTTTATTACCTATATGGCAATTTGTTGATTTGTGTGATTTAATGTGATAAAATGTGATTTTTACGTGAAATGAATAACATGATGCATGAATATAACTTGCTATTGAGATTACCCCAATCTCATTCTACCAAGCGTCCTAAATGTTAGGTTCAAGCTATAGCAATGGAGGAATCAAAGGAAAGGCAAGAGAAATGAAGAGAATAAAGAAGCATGCCTATTAAGCAATTTGTATACATTTTAATGTATCACTATGGCATTTGTGTAAAATCATATGTGCCTTTGTAAGGATGCGTTTAGCTGCCATTATGTTCTTTTGGGACTATTAAGATGCTATGGAATGTCATGAGCAAGTTTGAGCAAAGTATATGATATATGATAATACTATTGCAATGAAATAACAAAATCTGGCTTTAATGAGTGATAGATTGTTAGGCAGATATTGTCCATTTGAAATGTGATGTAACTTATAGATGACATGTATTTTCAAAAACCAGACAATGAAGGCTTTCCAACAAGGAAAAGAGCACCTGAGTTGGGTATGTGTACAATTTATAGTATATTTTTTAATATAAGGGTTATAACTGGATAGTGCTAAGAAAACTATGATTTTTAACATCTATACTGTTTACTTTAAATGGCAGCAGAAATTCGTAGACAACTCCAAAAAATCTATGGTATATCTACATGGAAGGATTTATGTCTCAAGTTCAATATGCCACTGGTTTGAATATAATTAGAGCTATATAATAAGAGTTATGATTATTTTTCCAAAATTGTTCCAATAAAAGTTGTGTTCAGACACTTAATGATCTAAGATGATACTCTATGCCCTGTTCTAGTTAAGTATATGTATAAGAAAAATATGGTTGTAAGCAGATGTTAGGTTAGCTGGTCACCTAAGAGGGGGGTGAATTGGGTGATGGAATATTTTGTCCCTTTTGGATCACAACCCAATTTCACCAAGTGTGCAGCAAAACAGGGATAAATAGAGAGAGTTGAGTGCAACAACTGAATAGAGAAGATGAAGAATAATTTATACTAGTTCAGCCCAACCACTTAACTTACGTCCAGTCCCCAAGTCATCACTTGAGATTTTCTACTATATCCCATAGGTTTGATCTGAGCATCTGTGAAGCCTTAGTACATTTCCACAAGTTTCAGTAGGTACTTGTGAAGCCACTCTCCTCACACCATTATAAGATGTGTAAGTCCCTTAGTGTTTCCCCACACTAAGATTCTACCCAGAATATGTAGAAAAAAATGTTTACAGAATAAAAACCCTCTTGAAGAGTAGATAATACATTGAAAGCTCACTCTATTGAGGTGGGTTTTTTAGATAATGCTGAGAAAAAAAGATTTTACAAATTGTAGCAGCATTTTCGCATAAACTTTCTTAAGATTGTTACCCAAAAGTTCAAAGAATGTTCTATTTATAGATTTGTGATGTAACTTGATGTTAGACATAAGATCTAGTTGTTAGAGACGTTACTCAATGGTTACTCTGTAAAACTAGCCATTTATCAACCACATTTAATGCTTTTGACATCTGAAATTTGAATTTTGGGTGTCAACAGACGAATTTCGCAAAGACCGTAAGTTAAAGACTTTAACGTTGAACTTTGAAGTTCATCTGTTCTAAAGCAAAATACAAATTTTTATCTTTGACAAATGTTTCTATGTTGGAACATTTGAATTTTTAAGTTTAAAGTTCTTCGGGTGAGTGTGAACAGTTGTTTTATATTGCTACAATGCCTTCAAAGTTTGAATTTTGGTGCCCAAAATTTGTCTATCAGAGCTCAGCTCAATGGGGTACAAGTTCTTCCTTTCAAAATTCAAATTTTTTTATGTGGAAATTCATCTATTGGCTATTCCAGAGGTAACTTCACATTTTGGAGATTCGAAATTTGAATTTTCAAAGCCAAAATTCATCTATTAGACTTGAAGTTCAAATTTTAGATGCGAAAATACATTTATTGGCTATTCCAAAAGCATTTTTACATTCCCGAGTTTCGAAATTTAAATTTTGAAAGCCAAAATTCATTTGTTAAACTTGAAGTTCAAATTTTAGAGCCAAAATTCATCTATCAGTGGTAAGCTCAACATGGCACAAAGGTTTTCTTTGAAATTCAAATTTCGGAGGTCCGAAATAGGTCTATCGGTGGCAGAACATCTGTAACTTTGAACTTTGCATTGTAGACAATTTTGTAAAAGCTATAACTCTCTCATTTTAACTCCAAATTAAGCAAATGACCTATGGTTGGAAAGCTCTCAATGTCTACTTTCAAATTCAAAAAGTTTACTTGAAAAACAAATGTATTCTGTGAGATATGATCAAAATAATGATAAGAGATCAAAACTGAAAAATTCATATCTCACTACTCAACTTTAAATGACTATAGCTTTTTCATATGACCTTTATTTTGAGTGAAATAACCTTCATTGAAAATATTATTAAGTCTAGTTTCATATGAAATAAGTTTTACATCAAAGCCATATGTATTTTGAGAGATGTCTTAAAAAAACTAATCAAAAGTCAAACTCTAGATTCTTGAAAACCATATTGCACTATATTTAAAAGTAAGGACGTGTTACTTTGATACCCAAAACTTCTTGAGTTAATCAAATGTAATTGTAAATCATTGAGTTTCATTGTAAAGTTTAAATTTTGAAATCCAAGATTTGTCTATTAGAGGGATTGGCTTTGAACTCTTTTTATACTTTAATTTTAGACGAACTTTGACATGACTTTAGACGAATTTTACACTTTCCACTAACTATGCTTGACTTGAAATTTCGAATTTCAACAACACTTGAAATTCTTCTTGTTGAAACAAGAGTTTTGATGATTCCAAACCAACATTCAAGAGCTTGGATTGAAGATATCAAAGGAGAGCAAAGCTGTTTCAAGTGAAAATCTTCTGAGTACTTGCTGTTAGATCTTTTGTAGGATCCTTAGTTTTTATTATGACTGGGTAAAAGATTTTGATTTGAAGAAAAGAAGTTTTCAAACTTTGATTTTATATTAAGTCTTCAAATATTTGAAAAAACACCCACAAACAGACGATGGTTGAAAGTTTAAGCTAAACTGTCAAGTTGGAAATTCGAACTTTGCCTTTGGAAATTCGAATTTCGAGCTAAAACTGAATAAGTCTGAAGAGATGGCTCTCTGTCAGACGAATTTTGGTTGTTCAAAATTCGAATTTTCATCTAGTCTCAAAAGAGGCCTTTTGTAACAGACGAACCTCACACTTTCAAAATTTGAATTTCAAGTAAAATGAAGTTTGTAAAAACCAAAGAAATTCGTCTGAAACTATGATAAATTGCATCTGAAATCAAAATGAAATTGAGTTTGATAAATGCTCTCTGACAGATGAATTTTGAATTTGCAACATTCGAATTTTCATATAAGTCTGAAAGATGCTTCTTTGCAACAGACGAACTTTGAGTCTTCAAAATTCGAATTTTAAACAAAACAAAACTTGAGAAAATGGAAGAAATTCGTCTTAAACTATGTTAAAGTTCACCTGAGATCAAGAGTGATTTAAGTTTCAAAACTGCTCTCTGACAGACGAACTTTGAACATTGAAATTCGAATTTCAGAAGCTAAGTTCTTGAGTCTATTGAAATGAAACATTGACATACGAATGATAAGAATTTGCAACATTCGAATGATGAAATAAGTCTGAAAAGAGTTTCTCTGACAGACGAATTTCGCCCTTTCAAAATTCGAATTTCGAAGAAAGTAATCTACTGTGTCCCTTTAAACGTTCAATGGACAGACGAATTTTGGGGATCCAAATCGAATTTCGAAGGCACTGTAGAAAATTGAAAACACTGTTCACACTTAACCGAAAAACTTTCTTCTTGAAAATTCGTATGTCACATTGTGAAAATGTTTTGTAAGTTTCAAAATTCGAATTTCACTTCATGAACAGACGAACTTCGTGCTGTAACGTTGGAAGCTTTAATCTTCGATTCCTTCGAAATTCGTCTGTTGGCCAACCAAAATTTGAATTTCAGTATGTCAGAATCATTAAATGCGGTTGGTAAACGGATAGTTTTTCAGAGTAACCGTTGAATAACTTCCCCAACGGATAGATTTAGTCTCTAACGGATATTTGAGACCTAAATCTATAAATACAACATCATTTGAAGTTGTGGGTAACAAATCAAACTTGTATATACTGAATTTCTGCTGAATCTTCTTCTCAAAAGCTTTTACCCTCTTAACTTCTAAACTTGTACTTAAACTTTCATATCCACTCTATACAAGAGAGTTATTTCATTGTAATCAATCTATTCTTCATCTGGGAGATAGATTTACTTGTGAGGGGTATTCACAAGGGGATTGGGAAGCACATAGTGAAAGTGCTTGGAAAGTTTGAGAGAGCTAAGAAACAGAGCATACTCATGTACTGCGGCTTTAGCAAGAAGCCCACTGAAATTCTTGCTGTATAGTGGATAAATCTCAAGAGGTGTCTTGGGGACTGGATGTAGGTCAAGTGAATAGACCGAACCAGGATAAATCACTGACTTCTCTTCTCCTTATCTTTACTTTTCACCTTACTCTGTTTTACGTATTGTTTTCATTATACTGTGATATCTTCACTTACTTCACTTTGTGCAGAAAAATCTCAAATTTCCTAATTCACCCCCCCTCTTGGGAAGTCAGCCCTGCTAACACTTTTGTCATAGGTGATATCTCTGGAACTTCAAATTTTGGTCAGCAAAGTTCAAATTTTCAACAAAATATATAAGCATTAACTTCAAAATTCATCTGTTAGTTAGTGTTTTTCAATTTTAACATATGCTAACATTAGATTTACTTGATCTAACTCATTTAAAACATATGGTAGCAATATTAAGAAATTTTCAAATATTAATCCCACTTCAAAACCTAAGTGGAAACAAAATATACCTAGTGACTAGGTCTTCAAATGTTGAGTTCTACTTCCACTTGGTCATTTTCTTCTTGGCATGCTCCCTTATGATCTTCCATTTTTGAAGCATCCTTTCTCTTCTTCTTCCTTCAGTAAGGCATGGTATTGATTTCCATTTCTGTATTTCAATGCTCACCCTTCTTACTTGGACCAACCTACATTTAGTATATTATACTTACAAACTAAGTAGTTAGTCCAGTTTATATATTCAACTTATATTATTCATTATAAAAGTACAGTGGATATATTTGAACATAGCATGATATATACATTATGACCATAATTAAATACACGCTAATGCACATTTTACTTCTTTAAGGAACATTATATATGTCAAATACATATGAGACATTTGTTCCTTATTACTCTATATTTGTCATTATCAAAACTTATATTATACGAAAGTTTACAATCTCCCCCTTTTTGATGATGAGAAATCACTAGTGAAAAATATGTTTAATAAATGATTAACACATATATTGCAGTTTAATTAAAATAATTTTAGAATAAGCATATGCATATTTTTCACACAACTTCTCCCCATATTTGACATCAACAAAAAGGTTTAAAAAGAAACAAGTATTTCTTATCCACCAATTTTTAAGGTTATACTAGTAAGCATAGATGTCTGGGGTGTTTCAAGCACACATAAAAGCATATACTGAAATGTAAATTATCATCAAAACATATTATGCACTGCATGTTCAGATTATATCAAATTTTACTGATATTAAAATTGATACCAATTGTTACCAATCATCTTCAAAATTGACACAAATTGTTGGTGATATTAAAAACAAATATCAGTTGCTACTTGAAACTAGTATGATACCAAATATTGTGATGCTTCTTGTTAAGATGATCATGATATGCACACATCACAAGAGGTATCTTAGAGTTATAGAGTTGTTGCCTTCTTCTTTTGGGATCAAGGAGATATGTTTTGACATTATTTGCTCCTTTCAGCAAGATCAAGCAACAAAACTCTTCACAATAAAATGAGGTGAGCTAAAGCATAAACAACTTAATTTCAAAAAATGCTTCCCCTCAACCTATGCATTTCATGATGATAAAACCAAGAAAGCATAAAACATCAAATGTGCATGTGATCAACCATAGTAGAACTCGTGTGGAGGAAGATAAATGGACAAGATAGAATTTGTCCCTCTAATTAATGGAGAGATATATCTGGGCCCCTTGATGAGTGAGACTGAGAAAATGCATGGCTGTGCTCAAATGGAAGAGTTTCCATTTGTTCTGTCAGTCTACTCGGAGATCGAGAAAGTGATGGTCGAGTAAAATGAGGATGAAGTTTCCATGCCTCATACTTGATCCATATATCATGAGACAAAAGGGATGTGATCGGGTTATATAATAGGTTACATTGGATCTCCTATTTCATATGATTTGGATAGTCACAATGTTTTGCTAGAGGCCACTTGTAACTTGTGGGTCCAAAAGTGTTAGTAGCCTACTGCCAACATCATATGAGCCTACAGGGTCGCACACAAGAACAAGTCAACTCGAGCTACAATGTCCAAATTCATTGAATATAAAATGTGTCTATATTCAATGAATTTAATGTTCAATTTAGGCTGATAGAATTATATATATATATTTGATGTATATATATATATATTAAAATTCGATATATATATATATGTTTGATATATTATATATTTGATATATATTATTTTGAAATATATATATTGTTCAAATTAATTCAAATTAATTAGTTTCAAATTTAATTCTATATGATACATTTAAATTTAAACTAATGTCATAATCTAAATTTGATTTAGATTGGATTCTAAATTTGAATTTAGACTAATAATCTAAATTTGATTTATATGATAAATTAAATCTAGATTTGATTATGGATATAGATTAGATAGTTAGTTTAAATTTAGTCAATCAGATAGATTTAAATTCAAACTAAAATATTGAATTAATATTTGATTTAGTTTAAAGTATTGAATTAAATTAACAAATATCAAATCTTATATATTGATATAGATTAGGGTACATAATCAATATAATTAGAATCACCCCAAAGAGAGAGCGACCGTATACTCAGGGAGTGAGACTGTACCAATGAACGATGAACAACGTATGAACGTACGGATGAATGACGAATAAAATTCTCCAATATTTCATCTATTGCTTTAATTACATCTAAATTACTTAATTATATTTAAGTGATAGAAGATTATCTATCAAGAAAATGATGAAGAATATGATTTGAAAATTTAAAACAATATATATTTTTAAAACATAACATATCAAGTGGATTTGAAAACTTAATTTTAATTTTTTATATATGTGCAATATTTCTCAGGGGCCAACGCATGAGAAATAATATTTATTCTCACATACTTATCCCTGAGAAACTTTTATCACGAAAAAATCCATGAGAAATTGGCTACCTTTCTCAAGGAAAAGATCCATGAGAAATGTGGTTTTCCACGTTTTCACATCGCTTCTTTCAATGAGATACTATTCTCACGGATTTGTCCCTAAGAAATTTATATATGTGCAATATTTCTTAAGGCCAAATCCATGAGAAATAATATTTATTCTCATCAAATTATCCTTGAGAAACTTTTCTCATGGAAAAATACTTGAGAAATTGGACCTTTCTCATGGAAAAGACCCGTGATAAAGGTGCTTTTCCACATTTTTACAATACTTCTCATAGAATTTTCCATAAGATGCTATTCTTACAAATTTGTCCCTAAGAAATTGTAAAATTTTCTCACGGGACATGTCATGAGAAATGATAATATATTTTCTTATCCATTGATTATTATTTTTTATTGATATCTCATGACAATTTCCGTGAGAAATGATAAGAGTTCTCACAGAACTATTCATGAGAAAGAATGACACCAATTCCATGCCAATAGCACCAAAGGGTTACAATTTCTCATGGAAAGGCTCAAGAGAACTGGTAAAATTTCTCACAAAAATAGCAATGAGAAATATTGGCGACACTTTCCTGCCTCCCACCAGGAATTTTTCTCACGGATTTTCTCATGACTTTTGTCATGATTTATATTTTCATGAGAAAAATCCCTGAGAAATTAGTTTTTTGGACAAATTTCCTAAGAAATTCCCTGAGAAATTTCCCTGAGAAAAATACTATTTTGTTGTAATGATTCCTAACCAAAAACAACCTAGGGTTAAGCTTAAATCAAACTTACACCCTTCAAAACTCACACCCAAGCAACAAGAACACCAAAACACACTCCATTAACCCCATTTCATCCATTTTAATCAGTAGATCTCTGCCCAAACTAGAATCCCAACATATAACCAAAAAATCCCAAGTTTAAACTAAAGAAAATGGAGAGGGAGAAGTAGGGATCACTTACCAACATGAATCCAAGCTTCCAAGGTCTGAAAATCACTCCTAAATGCTAGAAATCTTTAACCCTAACAGAGCTCCCACGGTTCTCCTCCATTTCTTTCTTTTCGATCATCTGAAATGATCTGGATTTAAGCAAAAATCCTGACTCTTTCCAAGGCTCTAGGATAGACTACCACGGTGCCATCACATTCAGCCAAAAAAGAAGCCACTGGAATTGGATATCACCATGGCGGCCATGCTTCTAGCCACTGCATGGGGCCCAATTTTCCCCCACTTAAGCCTTCTTTCATCCTGTTGCCTTTGGTTCTGCACACCATGCCAAGAAAGATGTCATGAGGGTTGTTACACCAAACATCTCATTTACGTTCCAAAATATCAGAGCAACGGAAAATGCCACAAAACACCTCGAGAAACACCAGAATAGCAGAAGCAGTGTGCAAAGCCGCGGTCGCTAGGTGTTCTCAGACTTACTGGCATTGCATCTTAGCTTTCTAGCATCGCGGTGCCCCTTGCTGATGCCATATCAGCAAAATTTAACTTCTGAGGTGAACTTTCGATGCGCATAACTTTTTGCTTCAACCTCCTATTGACTTAATTCCAACTCTTACAAGTCAATCTTGTCCCAATATATCCGTGGACACCAATTTCACCTCAATCTATCTTCATATAGAGGTTTTGGACTCCTAAAACTGTTTCGACCACCTTTTGACTAAAACTCACCCTTTACAACTCATTTGCCACCAAAGGCAATTTGACCATTGAGACCGTTCACATAGGTCCTAATCCACTTAAGCAACTTGTCCAAAGAGGTTTTACCTCAAAGAAACCACGACTCTAAGATTTGACCCCCTTGAACCCTAATTGACAAGGTGGGCTATAGGCTATAAAACATACCAACAAGACTCAATTCCACCTTTGGGCTCCCATACACTACCATACTAACTCCTCAACACTCCAAACCATGTATGCATCACAAAACACCATAGTTAACATATTCAACACCATTCCACATTAATATCATTACAACAACATCAATATAACCATCCATAATCTCTTGACAATTATTAACACTATCCTACTTAGTACAACATACATAGATACTTCACACATACACTACATAGACTAGGTATTCCCATGCCCAGTATACTACTCCCTTGTCTTCTCCAAACTCGTGCCAGAACCTTCACCTAAAATTTTAGTACATGGGAAAGGGCTGTGAGACAAAGCCTTAGTAACCGGGGACAACCATACACATATATATATGAAACTCATACAATCTCATGAATGCAATATGAAGTGGAATACATGTCTCCCTCGCATACAGCTAGAACTAAGAGCTATCATCATAATAGGACATTTCGTATAGGTGATTCCCTTTCAATAGTCGATGAAGATTGATTCTGAGATATTACCAAGCTCATTTTACACTAAAGCAACTAGGCCAAAGTTGACACTAGTGCTCAAACTGTGGCTCTCCATCCCTTATACCACCTCAAATTAGTAGTGATTTAGGAAAGGTGTAGTCCACTCCCGCCTGGCTCCCCTGGCCATAGGGGAGGATTTAGCGACAAGGATCTCATCCTTATCCTCCCTTATCATATATCATATCATCATCACCACCCAATCCACCATATATCTCATAATGTCATATGATGATGCTCATGTCATATCATTGTATAATCATCATCATGTTTTTGCTATGCATCATGTAGTGTCGCATCATCATCATCACCTCTAATCATCATCATAATCATTAGCTTTAATCATCATCATCTATATGTCTAGCCATGTGCATACTATGATATATAGATAAACCATACACACACATATCAATATCGTGGTATGAACGGAAACATGCACACACACACACACATACATATATCATAACATACAATACAACCAATACAAACAATACAAATACTCGTTTACTTCAGGGTGTCAATTCCACACACACGTGATTCCACGGACTCCTTGGGTTGCCCAACATGATTCGTATCCCTTTTGGTCAACCAAACAACCTTTGCATTACCATAATACCTCAATTAACACAATATATCACTTATCCAAAAAACCCAATTCAACCATATAGGCCTAACCCAAGGTTTCAACACCACTGTCATGCATCATTTAACTCCTAGAGACAATTCAAACTCTAATCAACCACATATACCTCAGATTCCATACTCTGTCTAACAATTCCAACCTAGGGTTAAGCTTAAATCATGCATATTCCTTCCAAAACTCACACCCAAGCTTCACAAACACTAAATCACACCTCTTTAATCCCATTCCATCCATTTTAATCAGTGGATTTCAGTCCAACATTGAAAACCCAACATATCACCCAAAAACCTAACTCAAAATCGAGGAAAAATGGAGAGAGAGGAGTAGATATCAATTAGCAACATGAATCCAAGCTCCTAAGGTCCGAAAATCACTCCCAATGGCCAGAAACTTTGAACCCTAGCACTGTTTCTCCTGTTCTCCATCCGTTTCTTTCCCACATGTTCTTCCAAAATGATTCTAATTTAAACTGATTTCTCGACTCTCACCACGGCACTATTGCTGTTAGCCAAAAAATATCTTAGAATATATAGCTCACTCACCACGGTAACCCAGTATTGTGCCACGGCATGGAGCTCCTTTTCTTCCTTGATTCTTTCTTCCGTCCTATTTCCTTCGATTCTATACACAATGCCAATTACGCTCGATTAGCTAGGGACTAAGTTAGGGATAATGTAATGAGGGTTATTACAAAAAGGATTGTCACTTTAGAAGTTCAATGAAATAATGGTAATAACTAATTTTGGATTATTTTGACCTTTCAATAATAAGGATAATTTAGTCAATTACAATTAAAATATATGCATAACTTTAAACAATATATATTTTGAAACCAAACCAAAACACCCCAACTTTTGTAACAACCCTCATTACACTGTCCCAAACTTGGTCCCTAGTCAACAAAGTGTAATTGGTGTTGTATGCATAACCGGAGGAACCAGGATGGAGAAAAGAATCAAAGTGGAGAAAATGAGCTCCACGTCGTGACAAGAAGCAGGGTCGCCGCAGTGAGATAGCTATAATTTGGCTTAATTTTTCCAAGGTAAGAATTTCCACATCACAGTAAGTGTCAACATTTCTATTTAAATCAGAATCATTTTGACAAATAGATGAAAGGAAAATGGAGGGAGAAAGAAGAAGCAGTGCTAGGGCTCACAAAATCCAACCTTTAAAGGTGTTTTTCGGCCATTGGAAGCTTGCTAAATCTTTGGTAAGTGGTTTATAATCCTCCCTCTCCATTTTCTTCAATTTTGAGTTGAGATTTCTTAGGTATATATTGGGATTTTTGGTTTTGGCCGAAAACCACCGATTAAAATAGATGAAATGGGATAAACGAGGTGTGATTTAGTGTTTATGAAGCCTAAGCATCAATTTTGGTTGGAGTATGTTGGGTTTGAGTGGAACCCTAGGCAAAAATCACTTGAGGGAGTAGGAATTTGAATTGTATGTGATAGGATAAGGTTTGGATGGTTGTTTGGGGCTATTCGAAACATGATTATGCTAATGGAATGATGAGTTGATTGAGGATTTTATGGTATTATCGAGGTTATTTGGTTGACCAAAAGGAGTACGAGTGTGTTGGACATCCCAAGAAGCTCATGGAATCACGTGTATGTGTAATTGACAACTAGAGGTAACTGGGTGTTTGTATTGTTTATATTTTAGGTTATACATATGTGTATATATGAATGTTTCCATTCATGCCATGATATTGATATGTGTGTGTATGGTTTTTCTATATATCATGGTATACACATAACTAGACATATAGAGGATAATGATTAGAGATGATGATGATGATGTGACATTACATGATGCATAGCATGACATGAGAATATGATGATGTTGATTATATGATGATATGATAGGAATATCACCACATGTCATTTTGAGATGTACGGTGATCGGGTGGTGATGATGATATGATATATGATGATATATGATTAGGGAGGATAATGATAAAATATATATATATGTTTAGGGAAGATAAGGATAGGATACCTACCGCTAATTCCTCTCCCATGGCCTGAAGAGCCAGGCGGCTGTAGACTACACCTTCCCTAAATTGCCACTAATTCATAGTAGGAAAGGGGAAGGAGGGCCACAGTCCAAGCTGTAGTGTAACCTTTGACCAGGTTGCATTAGGGTAAGGTAAGCTTGGTGATGTCCTAGAAATAGTCTTCATTGACTGTTAGAAGAGAATCAACTATACAAATTGTCCTGTTATGACGATTGCTCGTGGTTTTAGCTGTGTGCAAGGAGACATGCATTCCATTTCATATTACATTCATGAGATTATATGAGATATATATATTTATTGATTGTGGTTGTTCCCGATTACTGAAACTTTGTCTTACATCCTTCTTCCCATGAACTAACATTTTAGGTGAAGGTTTTGGCACTAGTATAGAGAAGGCAAGGGGGCAGTATACCGGACATGGGAATACCAAGTCTATGTAGTGTAGTATGTATGTCTATGTATGTTATGCTAAGTAGAATAACATAGTTGTAATGGACTTAAGGATCCTGATGTTTGTAATGATAATGTTAGTATAATATGGATGTGGATTGCATTGTTTGTGATGTGTATGATGTATTGTGATGCTTGTATAGTTTGGGGAGTTATGGAGTCAGTATGGTAATATGTGAAAGCCAATAATAGATTTGGGCCTTGTCGGTGTGTTTTAGGGTCCATAGCCTATTATGTCAATTTGGGGTGCAAGGGGGCAAATCTCAAGGGAGTGATTCTTTTGAGATGAAACCTCTTTGTATGAGTTGGTTTAGTTAAATGGGACTTGTGTGAATGGTCATATTGCCTTTAGTGGCAAATGAGAATTGTAAATGGTGAGTTTTGGTTGAAAAGTGGCTAAAACAGTTCCAGGTATCCAAAATCTCCATATGGAGATGGAATTGAGTGAAGTTGGTGTCTATGGATAGATTAGGACAAGATTGACTTGTAAGAGTTGGAATCAAGTCAATCGGAGGTCAAAGCATAAAGTTATGCATGTTAGAAGTTCGCCCCAGGAGTTGAATTTTTTGGATATGGCATCAGCAAGGGGGTGTCGCGACGGCAAAAAACCAGGCCACAGCGCTAGTGAATCTGAGAGCACTAGAGCCGTGGCAGTATTGTAGCGGTCACAGCTCTGCACAATATTCAGGTTGTTTTGGTGTTTCTTAAGGTGTTTTGTGGCATTTTCCGCTACTCTAATGTTTTAGAAGGTAAATATGAGACGTTTGGGCTGTGTTTCATTAGTTCTTGAAGTATTTGGTCAAGTATAGAGGTTGTATTTAGGAAGGTGTTACAACTTTAATCCCCCAAAACTTCATACCTTGTAAAAGGCACCAGAATAGCCTGGGGCCAAAACTAGCTACAGTGGAGTCGCAGCCTCATAAAGGCAGTAGTAAGTGGTGCTGTGGCCAAGCTTTTGGAGCTGTGGTGCCCCATGCTAATGTCATAACAGCAAATTACAAGTATCTGGAACAAACTTTCAATGCGCATAACTTCGTGCTCCGATCTCCAATTAGCCTGATTCTAACTCCTATAGGTCACTCTCATCCAAATCTTACCATGTTCACTCAAATCCAACTCTACATGGAGATTTTGGACCTCCAATACCATTTTGACCAAACCTCACAACTTACCACTTCTATTTGCCATCAAAAGCAATTTGATCACTATGGACTATCCACACAAGTCCAATTTGACTCAACCAACTTGTCCATGAAGGTTTTACCTCAAAGAAACTTCTCCTCTGAGAATTAATGTAATATCACAAAATTTTACTGGATACTAAGTGATAAAAAATGATATAATTGATAATAAAGTAAAATGTACAAGGAATTAGCGAAAATGGACAGGCACTGTTTTGCATGAAAAATGGCAAAGAGATAATTTTTCTTGTTCGGATGGAAAAATGAGACAATTATATTTTTGCCCATAAAAAATATAAAAATGACATCCATGTCCCAAAAGTATTGAAATTTACGTGGGGAAGAAATAGAAAATTATTGGGAAAAATTACACCTAATGACCCGAAATTTTTAGAAATTATAATTAATCCCGGGTCAAGTGCAATTTTGTAAATATGCAAAAGTATTATTAGAACAAATGACACAAACAAGATAAGTCTAATGGTATATGGCATTGAGGGTTAATGTTCAAGAATAAAGAAATAATTTGTGTCGAGTGTGTAAAAGCAATAATAAACCAATAAAGTAAACTGTGGATCTTATCGATGGTTAAAAAGAAACCGGATCAGGATATGGGCCATACACAGATACCATTTGGAACAGGATAATTATGGAAATATAAAAATAAAATTAGAATAGTCCTGTAGTCCCAAAAATGCTAAATTAGTATACAGACGGTTTTATCGGTATGGTTAAAAAGTAACCAGATTGAGATATATCTGGACCAGGAAAATTGGGCAATTTTTGGACATTCTCCTCCCCCTTCCATGCGTGAGTGCTGCAGCCATGTGACACAAAATAATATTATATTATTTTGGAAAACTTCTCAAAGAAGTATGTAATAAAGTAATCAAGGATTAGTAAAAAGTAACCATGATTAGTTACTTACTTAAGCACATAATTAGCCACTTAAACCTTCTCTTTCCTCACCATTTCATGTGTGAACCAGCAGCCCAAAACAAAGGAAGAAAATGCAAGAAAAGAGAGGAAGAAGGAAGAGAAAAAGGAAGAGAAATCAAAGGAAAATTGAAGCACAAATCGGTAAGCTTTTACCATCTCAAGCTTACTATCTGTGGCTTTCAAAGCATGTTTTATGGTTTAGTTTGCTTCCTTTCCATCTTATGGTTTCGGCCAAAATGTGATTTAGCAACAGAAATGAGTTTTGGACCCTTAAACTTAGGAAAAAGCATAGACTAGATACTAGAAGCATGAATCCATGGATAGTTTGAAGTGATTTGAAGGAAATCTTTTCCAATCACTTAGGTTAGATTTTGGTCAGAACAGGGGGAGTAGTTAGAGTTGGAATTTCATGATTTTGACCTCAAAAATGGATTCCACATGGTCCAAAACCGTAAGAACAAGTGTGTCGTACAAAGAAAGATCAAAGGAAAGCTAAGTGAAAAATTTGAGTTTTAGTGAGTAATGTCTTATGTATAATTCCGAAAAATCAATGGCTAAATTGGTTCAATGATGATGTGGATAGGTTTAAGAAGGTTTTGGAAAGCTTAAAAAGAGGTGGACCGAATTCGGAAAGTAAGAGAACATCATAAGGTAGTTAATTTCCCATACTAGCATTATGTTATCATAATTGTTTTCAATGTGCTTTATGCCTTGTCATATGATTGCAATGATATTTTGAGATGATTTATGTGCATTGGCTGAGTTGATTGAGGGGCATTGAGACCTCGGGATGTTCATTTTTCAAAATGAAACTCTGCCAAAAATTTTATGAATTCATATGACGTAAATGTGTTAATGTATTCAAAATGTGTTATCTTGATGTTTTCATGCTTAATGTGATGATGTCATGGAATGTTGGGTGTTAACTACTGAGATTTTTTGAATCCAACCCTCCTAAATATTAACTATGATAGGTAGCAACAATGGCAAGACCACCAAGGAAGAGAAAGGAAAGGAGAAAAAATTTGGCCATGAGCTTTGACCTTTTGTGTAAATTTGTAAATGTGATGTTAAGTATGTTTCTTCAAGTTTTTATGATGCCTGAGGTCTTAGCTAAAGTATGGTATAGTATGAAAATGATGTACGGCCATGTAAATATTTTATGGCTTTTGTTTGGAAAAGTAGTAAGATATAAATGATCATCTTGACCTATGTAGAGTAAACATGCCACTGTTTAGACTTTTTGATGTATAAAGTATGAATGATATATATGGTTTAAAAGTAGATAAGAAGAGCTCTCCAATGGTCCAAAGAACACTCATATTGGATGTGTGTACAATATTGGGTGGATTTTTATATTTAATCTCAATTAAAATGATTATTTTGCAGTTTTCGTATAAAATGTGAAAATTCACAGAGTTTGTTGTATAGATCAGTACTATCATTGCTCTGACTTATATTTTTTCCATGTAGACAAAGTTATAAGCTATACCTAGAGACTTGAATCATATGCATACGATTTTTATTGATTTAGTTATGATTTTCCAAAGTTTAATCGAAATAAATAAATTCGATTAAATGAATAGTGGTTAAAGTTGAAAAAAATTTATTATGGCATTTATTGTGATTTAAGATCCTACTATTATATAAATGGACTTTAGAATGATTAAATACATGGGAAATGGGCCCATAAGAGAGGTGTTACAATTGACCCCTTTGACCCTACAACCACACAATGGGCTACATGCCCAAAACACACATATAAGGCCCAAAACCATTTTGGGCTCACACATATGGCCACTTCTGGCTCACAAATACACACTCTAATAGTAGTGTTCTATTCCAAGGTCCAAATCATCATCACACACCTATAAATCATCCATCGTCATTACTATCATTGCATAATCATCCATACCATCCAAACATCATAGTTACAATCATCCTATCATCACATGACATACGAATAATACTCCCAGGACACTCATATAGACATCAAGCCACAACAACCTACTTAGCACAATATTACATAAACTAAATTATAACTATCAATCATACTTGAGATTCTGAAATGCAGAGAGGCCTATGACTCCATGGTCATCTCTGAGCTAGTACTAAAGTCTTCACTTGAAATGTTAGTCATGGAGGGGTTGTGAGATAACGTCTTAGTAACTAAGACAAACACACACATATATAATACCATCAATATCACACATATATACAATGATGCCGTGCAATGCCAAATGACATGTGATGTATGTCTTCCTCAAATAGGGCTAGAATCACGAGTTGGCGTCATCATAAGACATTTCAAATAGGTAATTACCTTCCAACAGCCGATGAAGACTGATTTCGGGACATCACCAAGCTCACCTTACACTAGTGTATCCGGCCAAAGGTTACACTTGTGATTGAACCATAGCTCTCCTTCCCCTAGACCACCGTAAATTAGTGGTGATTTAGGGAAGGTGCAATCCACTGCCACTTAGCTCTCCTAGTCGTAAGAGATGATTTAGTGGCAGGGATATTCCATCATATTACCAAATCATATCATATCATAGTCCACTATCACCTGGCTTTCCTGATCAAGAGAGGATTTAGTAGTTGGGATCTTTCATCATATCATCATATTTTGTCTCATCACCATCTTTTAATACACCACATCTCACAATACTCATGGGGTGGAAATATACATGCCATGCTAACAAGCCTTTAACAATATATAATCATCATCACAGTCATCATCATGGCCATGCTAGCATGCAATCATGTGTGGATGCTACAATCACATATGCACATATACACTATCATACTTATCATCATCATATACGAATACATTGTCTAGCCGTGTGTGTACCACGATATATAGAAAACCATATACATACACATAATGATATTAAGGTATGAACAAAGACATGCATATATATATCAACATATAACACATATATTACAAACACCTAATTACCTCAGGTTGTCAATACCGATACCACACATATATGGGCTTAAGCAAGCCTCCAAAGCACCTATCACGAACTATATGGCTCCAATTAGCCAATCAATCACTATAACATTATAATATCTTCAATTAGCACAACGTGTACATTAACCATAGTTCACAATCCAACCATTTAAGCTTAACCTATTGTTCCAATAGCACTCACACCTTCCAATAAGCCTCAGTTACTTATCCTAACAATAATTATCCACACATACTTTGGATTTCATACTCCTTCTAGGATTTCCAACCTAAGGTTATGCTTAAACCATGCATACACCTCATAAAATTCATGCCTAAGCGTCATAAACACTAAATCACACCTCATTAATCATATTTTATCCATTTTAATTAATTGATTTCAGCCAAAACCAAAAACCCAATAGTATATCTGAAAAATCCAACTCAAAACTGAAGAAAAATGGAGAGGGAGGATCAAGAACCACTTACCAACCAAGATCGAAACTCTTAGAGGTAAAAAATCACTCCTAAAGCCCTAATGCAGTACTCATGTCTCCCTCAATTTTCTCTTCTCTTTGTTGACTGAAATGCTTTTGATTTAAACAGATTTAGCGACTTTTGCTGCGGTGCTAATAAGCTCGCCATGGCACGAGTGCTCTCGGTACCAATACTTTTCAAGTTGCTGCAGGTGTCTCACTGTGGCAGCCTTGCACCTCACCGTGGCATGACCCTTCTTTTATCTCAAATATTGAATTTGTCTCATTTTGCTTCTTTCTCCAGCCCTGGTTCCTCTAGTCTTGCACACATCATTAAGTATACTCCTTGTTAGCTCGAGACTAAGTTCAGGATAATATATGAGGGTTGTTACAATATTTCCTTCTCTTCCTCATTGACACTCACATACTAATTATGCGAGTGTCATTATAACCTTATTCATTGGCACAAAGGGGATATTTATGGATCCATGTTGATAAAAAGACACTTTTAGTCCTTTAACTTTGTACTAGATTTCAATTTGGTTCCTTAACTTTATAAAATTCCTTTTTAGTTATCTAACTTTCAAAATTCAATAAAAAATTTCCTTGCTCCTAACACTATTTAATTTTATTAACAGAAAACAATGACAAAATATTTACATTAATCCATCTCATTTTTATGGAAAAAAGCCAACTCATTTTATTTTAAGTTACCAACTCATATATATGTATTTTCAATTAAAAAAAGAAAGTCATCACTTTCTTGTCCTTCTTCTTCTTTCTGATATTTCCTGCTCATGACCACAGATTTCATATTACCACTGTCAACCAAGAAAACAAGCTTCTTCCTCCTATCTCGTGATTCACTCTTCCCCACGTTGAGAGTTTTGCTTTCCCACATGACAGTTCAGCTGCTAACGGTTATCCACAGTGGGCTTGATTAATGCAAGGTTTAAATTCTTGAAAGAGTTTAGCTTTCTCTTTGGTAAAATCATGGATTCCTCACACAGCTACACCAATGGCTTAAATAAATATTCAAGGATTCAGCTTCGTTGAAGGGGAAGCTATTGTCTTGACAAGTTTAGGAGTCATTGAAAAGGAAGCTATGCTGTTGACAGCGACAAAGCTTGCAATTAAGGTGAGGTAAGGATATGCTAAGTTTTTGCTCAAGAATCTTGTTTTATGTTGTAAATCATTGACACTAGTTTATTGCTTCTTGAAGGATGAAATTATGAAATTTCTTTGAGATAATCATATTGATTGCTCTGGTTTATTTCTTTGATGTTTTACCATGATGCTAATTTTCAATTCCAATTAGGATATAGTGCAATTTATGTTTTGAACCAAAAGTTTAAATGTGAATTTTACTAAAAACCAAAGATTTCTGCAACTTGTTGTTAGTCTTAGATTAATGTTATGATGTTGTCATTATCTAGCCCCATACTTCAACTAAAAAAAGACTTGCATATGCTTTTGAAGGAAGTTGTTCAACAAAGTAGATCAAAGACCGGGTTACGAATGCAAAAGTACAGTTGCTTCCCATAGTAATATCATAAACATTTTCTCTTTTTTTTGGCAAGGAATGTCAAAATGTCGAAGATGTTTTTTGAATTAATGACACAACCTCCTAGGTTTTAATTAGAAGTTGGATTGTTAAATCCTTTGCTTGGGAGTCTGGGCTCTGATACCACTTGCTAGTTCTGCTGGCTTCCCAAGAATGGGGCAAATTGGAAAGTTTGAAAATTTTCAGCAAAATTAGAAGAAAGTAGTGAAAGCAAAATATGCAGAAAACAGAGTGCAAAAAGTAGTAAGATGATAAGCAAAGAATAAGAAGAGGGACACAAGAATTTATCCTGGTTCAGTCACTATCTCTTTACCTATGTCAAGTCCTCAAGCTACCACTTGAGATTTTCTACTATCTTGCAAGAATTTGATAGGCTTATTTCAATGCCTCAATACAGTTAATGCTCTGTTACAAGAGCTTACAATCTCACTCTCTATACTCTAACTAAGTGTTTCCCAAATCCCTTATGAAGTCCCCTCATAAAAATATCTTTCTTCCATATGAAGATAAGATTATTTATAGCAAATGAACTCTCTAATTTAGAGTGTATAAGATAGTTGGAATGTAGTTTATGAAGTGTGGAAGAGTAAAAGGTTTTGTCTAAAGAATTTGGCAGAGTTTTTGTATATATAATGTAAAATCATTTCTCACATCGTCAAATGAAGTTCTATTTATAGATTTATGTCTTAACTATATGTTAGAGACAAATCCTAGCCATTAGAGATGTTATCCAATGGTTACTCTATAAAACTATCCGTTCACCAACCGCATTTAATGCGTCTGACATCGAAAATTTAAATTTTGAGGTGTCAATAGACGAATTTCACAGAGACCATAAGTTAAAGAATTTAATGTTGAACTTCAAAGTTCGTCTGTTCAAAGGTAAAATTTGAATTTTCATCTTTGACAAATGTTTTCATGTTGGAACATACGAATTTTCAAGGTTAAAGTTCTTCTAAAGAGTGTGAACAGTTGTTCTATATTGCTACATTGCATTCGAAATTCAATTTTTGGAGACCCAAAATTCGTCTGTCAGTAAGTAACTGAATATGGTACAAAAGTTCTTCTTTTCGAAATTCAAATTTTTAGCAGTCAAAGTTCGTATGTCAAAGAGTAACTTTTATCATACTCATACCAAAGTTCAAATTTTAGAAGACCGAAGTTTGTCTGTCAAAGGGACACTTGAACAGATTTACACATTGTTACTCCAAAGTTCAAATTTTTAAAACTGAAGTTCATCTGTCAGAAGACTAACTTGACACTCTTTTTGAACTTCACTTTCAAATGAACTTTTACATATCTTCAAACAAATTTTTCTTTTTTTATAATTTGTGCTTTATTCAAAATACAAATTTTAACAGTTCACAATTCGTCTGTTAGTGAATATTTTTCAAATATATTGTAGGTTAACATCAGATTTTTGAAAAACACACTTTAGAAAACATTTGGGTGAAAGATCAAAGCCTTTTACACATGTTAATTTTGTGAGAAATCCTACGGACTACTCTTGTACTTATTTTTCTTGGATTTCTTCACTTGAAATCTTTTTGTACATCTTTGATATCTTCATTCTATACTCCAGTTGTTTGGAATCATCAAAAACACCTTATTCAACATTCTCCCCTTTTTTGATGATGATAAAACAACTTACAAACTGGATTAGTACTTGCGTTTGCTTCTAAGAGCTCCCCCTCAACATATGCATTAAAACTTAAAGATAAGTGCAGCATGTACAACAAATTAGAAGGAAAAATAGAGAATCTCATTGAACTCATCCAAAGTTTCTTTACAGATATATGACAGTACAAACACATAATTCAAAGGCAAGATTGTCATTCATTATAAAAGAGATACAGAATATAAATAGCAATACAAGAAAAACCAAGCGATCTTAAGATCTAGTCACTTCTTCTTGGGCTTGGATTTCTTGCTGTAGGTCTAGCTAGATGGTTCTGTAGCAGCTTTCCTAGTTTGCTCAGATAACTTCTTCCCCTTTTTGGCATCATTAGGAACTTGAACATGTATAGCAGGAGGAGGTATTTGGGATACTAAAGTAGTTTGAAACATCTCTAGAAGTCTCAGTCTTTGGGCTTGTAAAATAGCATCATGTGCAATAGCCACTAGATCCACATATGGTACAATGCTTTTCTCTTCATTTAGAGGAGCTTAAATACTTGGTGTAGTAGTTATGGCTGCTACAAGTTTCTCCATTTGCTCAAATTCTTGAATAGAAAGAATTGACTCCTAAGCATCTTCAGTAATAGGCTCATGGGAGCTTGGTTCTTGTGGAGCCTCTTCATCCATACCATAGTCCAAGGGTGGACCAGAGCTTGCCTCATTACTGGAGGTCTGTGGATTGGCCAAAGTGTCAATAGCCTCAGTAGCATGTACATCATCATCTGGTTCAGGGGAGGCTAGCTCAAATGGACTTGGAGGTTTAGGAGAAAGAGACTTAATAGGCTTAAAGGATCTTGGCTGAAGTGGAGCTAATATGAAGGGAATAACACTCATGATATCCTCATAAGCATCAACAACCACTTTCATGTTCTTTGCCAACTTGAAAATCTGATCTTGCAGATGAGCCAACTTAGCATTTTGCTCTTCTATAATGCTCTACATGAGTGCAGACAGGCTGTCATACAACTCAGTGATCTTTGTTGGCTTAGCCTAGGTAGAGGGAGTGGATGGCACAAGAGTCTGAGTGGGCTGAGATGGTGGAGAAATAGGCTAAGAAGGTTGAGATGGTGGAGAAATAGGCTGAGAAGGCTGAGATGTGGCAGAGAAGGTAGAGTAACCTCAGAAGTTCCTACTTGCTGGAGTAAGCCCCTTGCTCAAAGAACAAATCTTCTAACTTCTAAGCTCCTTTCCCAATCCATCTACCATCTTTCTTTCCAATGGTCATTCTCTACAGTTCTTTCTCCTTAAAAACTTTAGTAGGCTTGCCCTTTCCTTTTTCCAAGTGTTGAATTCTAGCATACTAAAGAATTTTAGAGATAATTGAGGCATAAAGTAGATTTGACTCTCTCCTCTAATATCTTGCTTTGATCATGTGTTGATGAATAATATGTCCCATGTTTAACAGCTTCCCAGGCATGATAGTAGTCATCACATGTGCTCTAGCCCTTGTGATTAGATTGAAACTTCCCTCTTTGTTGAATATAATCCTAGAAACAATGTAGTGTAGGATTCTGACTTGCACACTAAGATAAGTGGGTTTCAGCAAACTCAATGGTGGTATGTTCTCTTGCCTTCTAAAATAAAGTATTAAGCACTGTACTTTCTTTGTAGTTTAGGAAAGTACTACCCTCCTCATCTGTAGCTTCATCCTCATCCATGTACTTTGAGGTGGTGATGTCAATTTTCAATCCATCTTGCCCAAGGATTTCCAACATCACATTAAAGGTCTCATCAGTTAACTAGATAGTTCTAGACCTTAAATTTACTTCCCATTTTTCCTTCTTCCCATTATACCTCAGGGCAGCATAACAAGTCTTAACAACTTCATCATCATATCTTCCCATAATTTCTAAAAAGTTTTTGTATCTCAACATCCATAGCCCAGCATCAAAATTGTTAGAAATAAGGAATTCTTCCATATTTACATAGTGAGGCTTAATTACCTTTTAATTGACAAACTTGGTAGTATATTCTCCCAGAATCTAAGCATTGCTCCACAATGGCTGCATGATCAACTAGTATTCTCCAAACTCAATGCTAGAGGAGGACGAAGACATAGGAGGAACAGGAGCAGTAGGTACAGCAGGCTCAGGTTTCTTCGAGGGAGTAGGAGCAATTTTTCTTCAAATCTGCCTCAGGAGTTGTTTTTTGTTCCTTGGAAGGAGTTCCCTTGATAGATTCACCCTTCCGTTTCTGAGTTTCTTCTTCTTTAGAGGCGTATTGAGATTTGACTACTCTCTTTGGCCTTTACTCCCCTTTCCCAACTTCTGGATTCTTAACTCTTGCCATTCTCATAGATGAATGTTGCAGAAAGATACAGGGAATAGGTTTATAAGGTGCGAAAAGAAGTTTAATTAGCAGGAAAAAAGGATTCGTGAATGGAGTTAATGGGAATTTAAGAAAGGATGTGAACAGACTTGAGAGAGAGATGAATCGGGTTGCGTGTGCTCAAAGGGAGACCTTTGGTTTTAATGTTTGTAACCATTCAACAAATAAATTTTGAGGGGTTAAAATTTGAATTTCAAGTAGTTACAAGTTATCCCACTAAAGAGGCTTACTGATAGACAAATTTTCATCTTGAAGTTCATCTGACAGAAGCTGAGCTTAATGAATACGAAGCAAAAGATGAACTTTGAATCATCAAAGTTCGAATTTCACAATTTCACACAACAAACAAACATGAACAAAACAAGCAATAGATGAATTTCACCTATGAAAGTTTGTCTTACAGAGACTTAACATGAAAGCATATTTAAACAGATGAACTTTGATTCAAAAATTCAAATTTCAAGATTTTGTAAAGAGTTTCTAAAATATGAATTTTGAGATATGGAAATTTATATAGTAAGCATTTTGAACGGAAACAATATTCACATTTTATTTCTGAAATTCGAATTTCCATTGTCTAACAGACGAACTTCAAGGGTTATGAAAGTACTGTTATAGTGTGTTAGTTACTGAAATTCGTCTAACATGCATCTAAGTTCGAATATTGAGCATGCTAATTCATTCAAAACCACAATTCAACATGGAAATTCATCTAATGACCTTTTAAAATGTGAATTTCAAAATTCTGAACTTACAGATTTGTCAAGAAAGTTCAAATTTTCAACTTCCTTCAACATCTTTTGATTGTGCAGGTCTGATTATCTCTAGTATATAGATTTCTTATCATATAAAATCATGTGGAGCACTTGCAACATATCTCAAACACACTTTGATGTTAAAGTTAGTATTAATTCATTGTTAGAAACTTTAAATATATGTATATAAGGGCTTACTTATAACTCATTGAGATTCACCATTCCCAATTCTCTTCTGAATGTCTATCTTCTGCAAGAGGCTTTGTCAGAATATCTACAATTTGATCTTCAATAGGGATGTATTCCAATTTGAGGTCTCCTTTCAAAACATGATCCCTTATGAAGTAATGCCTTACTTCAATATTTTTTGCCCTTGAGTGCATGACATGATTCTTTGTGATGTTGATAGTACTTTGATTATCACACTTTATTGGTATTTCCTTCATCTCAATCTCAAGATCTTCAAGTTGTTGTTTCATCCAAAGAACTTGAGCACAATAGTTGCCAACTGTAACATATTCAGCTTCTGTTGTGGAGAAAGCCATACTGTATTGCTTCTTGCTGAACCATGAAACCAAGTATCCGCCAAGAAACTGACGCATTCCACTTGTGCTTTTTCTGCCAATTTTGGATCCAACAAAGTCAGCATTAGTATATCCCGTGAGTTCCTCTCCATTTCCTTTTGGGTACCAAAGTCCTATTTATGATGTTCCAATTAGATATCTAAAATTTCTTTTCACAACTGTCGAATGGAATTCTTTGGGGCATGATTGGAACCTTGCACACATATAGACATTGAACATAATGTCAGGTCTACTAGTTGTTAGATATAGCAAGGAGCGAATCATTCTCCTATATTGAGTTATGTCAATGGTCTTTCCTCCTTCATCCATATCAAACTTTGTTGTAGTAGCCATAGGAGTCCCCATTGACTTGGCATTTTTCATGTCAAACTTTTTCAAGTAACTTTTTCACATATTTTGATTGATTGAGGAAGATGCTATCATCACATTGCTTAATTTATAGTCCAAGGAAGAAGTTGAGCTCTCCCATCATTGATATTTCGAATTCACCCTGCATTAGCCTAGAGAAATTCTTGCAAAGGGATTCATTGGTAGCACCAAATATAATATCATCAACTTAAATTTGAACAATAAGTAAGTCTTTATTTTCTTTCTTGGTGAACATAGCTGTATCTACTTTTCCTCTATTAAATCTTATTTTAGTTAGAAAATTACTTAGCCTTTCATACCATGCTCTAGGAGCTTGTTTTAATCCATAAAGAGCTTTCTTTAGTTTATAAACATAGTTTGATTTTGTTGAGTCCTCAAAACTTGGAGGTTAATTAACATAAACCTCTTCCATGATATATCCATTTAGAAAAGTACTTTTTACATCCATTTGATATAACATTATGTTTTTCATGCATGCATAAGCCAAGAGGATTCTTATTGCTTCTAATCTTGCAACTAGAGCAAAAGTTTCCTCATAGTCAATACATTCTTCTTGATTATATGCTTAGGCAACTAATCTTGCTTTATTTCTAATGATTATTCCTGATTCATCAAGTTTATTTCTAAAAACCCATTTAGTTCCAATAATATAATGATCTTTAGGTATTGGCACTAAATCTCAAACTTAATTTTTTTCAAATTGATTTAGTTCATCTTGCATAACAGGTATCCAATATTCATCAGTTAAGGCTTCTTCAGCACACTTAGGTTTGATTTGAGAAATGAATGCACAATTGTTTATTTGATCCCTAAGTTATCTTCTGGTTTTAACTTTCTCTTAGACATCCCCAATCACTAGATCAATTGGATGATTCCTTTGATATCTCTAAGCTCTAAGGAGTTCCTGAGACATTTCTTCATTGTTTTCAAATTCAATATCTTTTTCTTGAATATCTTCCTTTACATTAGTAGATTCAGATATTTTTAGAGGTTCATTTTTATCTTCTCCAGAAAGATTCAAGTTCTTTAAGTTGGAAATAAGATCATCTTCATCAATGACATGTTTGGAAACGGTTTCATTTTTAATAAACACGTCATGCACAGATTCTTCTATAGTTTTAGTCTTTTTATTGAAAACTCTATACGCTTTACTTTTACTTGAATAGCCAAGAAATATACCTTCATCTGAGTTGACATCAAACTTACCCATATTCTCTTTTCCATTGTAGTGAATGAAGCATTTGCAGTTGGATACATGTAGGTGCAAGAGGTTTGGCTTCCTTCCTTTGTACAGCTCATAGGCTGTCTTCCCTAGAATTGGTTTGATGTAGGCTCGGTTAATGATATAGCTTGTTGTGTTTACTGTATTAGCCCAAAAAACTTAAGGAAGCTCATTTTCGTTAAGCATTGCTCTGGCTATTTCTCTAATTATTCTATTCTTCCTTTCCACCACTCATTTTTGCTGAGGGGTCATTGGTGCTAAAAAGTTGTGATCAATTTCATGCTCTTCGCAGTACCCTAGAAAGTTTGAGTTTTCAAATTCTCCTCAATGATCAGACTTGATAGACACAATAGAAATACCTTTCTCATTTTGCAGTTTCCTAGCCAAGGTTACAAATACATCAAATGTTTCACTTTTGGAACAAAGAAACAAAGTCTAGGTAAATCTAGAGTAATCATCCACAATCACAAGAACATACAGGTTTCCATTAATGCTTTTTACCCTAGATGAACCTATCAAATCCATATGCAATAGTTGCAGTGAAAGAGTGGTAATTAATCTTATCTTCATATGGAAGAAAGATTTTCTTGTGAGGGGATATCACAAGGGATTGGGAAGCACTTAGTAAGAGTGAATAGAGTGAAAGAGTGGTTGAAGGAAAGAGTGTAAAAGAGCTATAGAAGAAATTCACCCTCATTATGAATTAACTGAAGAGTCTAGGAAAGAAGTACACTCAAATAAAAAAGTTCAGAAAGATCCTCAGGGCTCTCCCTCTGGTATGGCAACCCAAAATAACAGCAATTGAGGAAGCCAGAGGCGAATCAATGGCCTCTGTCATAGTACTTTTTGGCAGGCTCGAGGAGTATGAAGGAAAAATGAAGGCTCTCAAAGAGGCTGGACAAGGCAGAAAGAAGAAAAGTCTTGCCCTAAAAGCTGCTGAGGAGAAAGAAGAAGAATCTGACGCTAGAGATGAGCTAGATGAAAAAACTATGGCTATAATGGTCAAAAAATTCAGAAGATTCTACAGCAATAAGAGAAACAAGAAAATTTCAGGAAAGGAGCAGCTGGAGATAGCAAGAGAGAAGCAAAAGAACCTGTCACTTGCTATGAGTGTAAAAAGTAGGGACATATCCAATGGGATTGTCCACAATTCCTCAAGAAGCAAGAGAAAGAAAAGAAATCTATAGACAAAGGCAAGAAGAAAAGAGCTTATATCTCATTAATATGGGGCAACAACTCAGATGAAGAAGAAGATGATAAAGATGAAATTGCCAATATCTATCTGATGGCTCTTGCCTTTGAAGAAGCTGAAATCCCGTGCAACAATTATCAAGAAGATGAGGTATATGAATCTGAACCTTCCTATTCTGAATTACTGGATGCATTTCATGAGCTGCATGATAAGTTTGTTTAAGTTTCTAAAGAATTAAAGCAAGCTAAGAAAAAGATTAACAAACTAAAATCTTAATGCAACATCTTTGAAATTGCTTCTCTACCTATTACTGAATCTGCTTGCTGTAAGTCATGCATTGAACTAAATAAAACCAATGAATATCTAGTGAAAAGCATGTCTAGGCTTACTAAAGGTAAAGATATGTTGTTTGCTTTAATGGGAAGTCAAAGAATATCACAAGGAAAGGCTAGAATTGGCTATGATTCCTGTGCTGTAAAAGAAAAGATTAGGAAGAAAAATCAGAATGTGTACATGAGACATTTTGTGCATGCTAGTAGCAATAGAAAGAAAGATCATATGTCACATCACATTAAATCATATAATCAACCAAGGCATGCAAAACAAAAATATTATCGATATTGTTTTCTTCCTGCTTCTCAATCCAGCAGTCCCTTTACCACCTGTCACTTCTGTAACAAGAAGGGACATATTTCCAGTTTATATGCTTTAAAGGAAAATGGATTTGATAAGAAGGTAAAATGGATTCCCAAAGGTACATTTGTATCTAGGAAAAAGGATACTGACAGAAAAGGATCCAAGCAGATTTGGGTACCTAAAAGGAAAGTATGAACGTTGTCTTGCAGGTTTGTCTGAAAGCTAGAAAGAGCAACAAATGGTATATGGACAGTGCTTGCTTAAGTCACATGACTGGTGACAAGGAGAAGTTCATCACCCTTAGAGACAAGAAAGGAGGAAAGGTGACCTTTGGAGGTGATCAATATGGCAAAATAGTTGGTATTGGCATTGTGGGCAAGAATCCTGAAACATCCATTGAAGAAGTGCTGTTTGTGATTGGCCTCAACTATAATCTACTAAGTGTGAGCCAGACATGTGACAAAGGAAATTGGGTGCTGTTTGACTCAAAGTTCTGCCTGGTCATCAGAAAAAGTGATCACAAAGTAATCCTCAAAGCTCAAAGGGATGGTAATTGCTATACTATTGATCTTGATGAACTTCCTCCCTTAGATTCTGTCTGCTTGATTAGCCCGGATAATGATAGCTGGTTGTGGCATAGAAGGTTAGCTCATATTAATATGAATCAACTATCAAAACTAGTGAAAAATGAGTTACTCACTGGCCTACCAAACATTACTTTTGAAAAAGACAAAGAATGTGATGCATGCCTAAAAAGAAAACAAACTAAATCTTCTTTTAAATATAAAAATGTTGTTACCACAACTAGACCACTAGAACTATTGCATATGGATCTAATTGGTCCATCTAGGGTAAAAAGCATTGGTGGAAATCTGTATGTGCTTGTAATTGTAGATGATTACTCTAGATTTACATGGACATTATTTCTTTCCTCTAAAAATGATACCTTTGATGCATTTGTAACCTTAGCTAAGAAAGTACAAAATGAGAAAGGTATTTCCATTATGTCTATTAGGTCAGATCATGGAGGAGAGTTTGAAAACTCATACTTTCTGGAGTATTGCAATGAGCATGGAATTGACCACAACTTCTCAGCCCTAACAACTCCACAATAGAATGGAGTAGCAGAAAGAAAGAACAGAACAATTGGAGAGATGGCTAGAGCTATGCTCAATGAAAAGGAACTCCTTCAAGTATTTTGGGCTGATGCAGTGAATACAACAAGCTACATCATTAATAGAGCCTACATCAGACCAATCCTTGGGAAGACACCTTATGAGTTGTACAAGGAAAGAAAGCCAAATCTGTCACATCTCCATGTGTTCGGCTGCAAATGCTTCATTCTGGGTCCTTGCCAAAGCTAAATCCAAAAACGACATTTGTCCCTGTGCCTCTTCAAGCTATTCCAGTATCTCAGATCCCTCCTCCTACAGATTTTGTTCACCTTTCTAATGATGTCAAAAAGGGGGAGAAGAGTGAGCAAACTAGAACTGGAAAGTCAACTGCAGAGCATTCAATTGGAAAGTTTGCTGCAGAGCATTCAAGAAAATCCTACAGCAAGAAGACCAAGTCAAAGAAGAAGTGATTAGAACTTAGGCTTGGGTCCTCTTGTAGTGTTATGTTTCTGTAGTTTCCGTTGTTTGTGTTTTGTGTTTATGTATTTTGAAATATTTTGCATCTGTAAAGCAATGTTTGATGAAATGAAAGAATTCCTTGATTGCAATGATCTGCTCCTGTCAATCCTTGAATCTTTGTACTTGATCTACTATACATGATATCTTTTGAAATATAATGCATATGTTGAGGGGGAGCTTGTTAAAGTAAACCCAAGCACTAATCCAGTTTGTAAGTTATTTTGTCATCATCAAAAAGGGAGAGAATGTTGAATTAAGAGTTTTACTGATTCCAAACCAACCATTAAGAGCTTGAAATAAAGATATCAAAGGTGCACAAAAGGATTCAAGTGAAGAAATTCTAGAGAAATAGGTGCGAGAATAGATGTAGGATCTTTAGTAATGTTTTGATTTGAGTAAAAGACTTTGATTTGGTGAAAATATGTTTTAAAACTTTGATTCTATGTTAAATCATGGAATATTTGAAAAACACCCACCAACAGACGAAGTTTGTAAGGTTTATATCGATCTGTCATCTAGGAAATTCGAATTTTGGCTTTGGAAATTCGAATTTCGCATTGAAACTGAACAAGTCTAAAGAGAGACTTCTCTGACAGACGAATTTTGACTTAAGAAAATTTGAATTTTGATAAGTGTCTGAAAGGAGCTTTAAGTAACAGACGAACTTTGGGTTTTGAAAATTCGAATTTCAGACAAAATGTAACCTATGAAAACTAAAGAAATTCATCTGTAATTATGTCAAAGTTCATCTGAAACCAAGTTTAGATTGGGCTTCAAAATTGCTCATTGACAGACGAACTTTGAACGTGAAAATTTGAATTTCAGAAACAAAGCTTGTGAGTCTGAAATACTGATATGATTGACATACAAATGACAGTATTTGTAAATTCGAATTTTGAAGTAAGTCTGAAAAGAGGTCTCTCTGACAAATGAACTTTGCCATTTGAAAATTCAAATTTTGAATTAGATGAACTACTGTGCCTTATAAACCAGCTACGGATAGACAAATTTTGGGGTTCCAAAATTCGTATTTCGAAGGTACTGTAGCAAATTGAAATACTGTTCACACTTAACAGAACATCTTCAAACATGAAAATTCGTATGTCACAACATAGAAACATTTTCCAAAGATCAAAATTTGAACTTTGCTTCATGACGAACGAACTTCGGATATTCAACATTGAAGTCTTTAGCCTTCGGTTTCTATGAAATTCATCTATTGACCAACTGAAATTCGAATTTCAGAATGTCAGACGCATTAAATGCGGTTGGTTAATGGATAGTTTTTCAGAGTAACCGTTGAATAACTCCTCCAACGGATAGATTTTGTCTCTAATGTATAGTTGAGATCTAAATCTATAAATGAAACATCATTTGAAGTTATGGGTAACGATTTTAACTTTGTATATACTAAAACTCTGCCAAATCATTTACTCAAATTCTCTTACTCTCACACTTCAATATTTGTTCTCCAACTTTCATATTCACTTTGTTTAAGAGAGTTTATTCTTTGTAAACAAGCTTATCTTCATCTGGAAGAAAGATTTTCTTGTGAGGAGATATCACAAGGGATTGGGAAGCACTTAGTAAGAGTGCATAGAGTAAAAGAGTGAGCTCTATAAATAGAGCATTATCTTTGTACTGAGGCATTTGCAAGAAACCCATTGAATTCTTGCAGAATAGTGAAAAATCTCAAGTGGTGACTTGGGGACTGGATGTAGGTCAAGTGGAGAGATCGAACCAAGATAAATATATGAGTTTTCTTCTCTTTATTGCTACTTTTACAATTTATTCATTTATACTCTGTTTTACCATCATACTTTGCTTTCTTCACTTTCTTGATATTTTGCAAAAAATTTTTAATATTCCCAATTCACCCCTATCTTGGGAAGCCAACTTATCTAACAGTTTTAGGATTCTTGCTCATAATTCCAATGCTAACTATTTTGCCATAGTGGTCACCTCCAAAGGTCACCTTTCTTCCTTTCTTGTCTCTAAAGGTGATGAACTTCTCCTTATCACTAGTCATATAACTTGAGCAAGCACTGTCCATATGCCATTTGTTGCTTTTTCTTGCTCTAAGACAAACCTACAAAAATAGGTTCAATTTTTCTTTTTTTATACCCAAATCTGCTTGGGTCCTTTTCTGTCAGTGGCATTTTCCCTAGATACAGATGTACATTTTGGAACCTATTCTACCTTCTTGTCAAGTCCATTTTTCTTCAACAAACATGAATTGGAAGCATGTCTCTTCTTGTTACAAAAGTGACAGGTGGTAAAGGGATTGCTAGATTGTGATGCAGGAAGAAAGTAATGTAGATAATACTTTTGTTTCACATATTTTGGTTAGACATAGGATTCAATACATTTTGATGTGTGACTTTTCTTTTTATGTCCATCAACATGCATAAAATGTCTCATATACAGATTTTGATTTTTCTTTTTATTCTTTTCTTTAACTGTACATGGATCATAGCCAAGTCCAGTTTTTCCTTATGCAATTCTTTGACTTACTAATACGGCAAACAACATATCTTTACCCTTAGTGAGTTTAGCCATGGTTTTCAAAAGATATTCATTGTTTTTCTTTAGTTCAGTATATGATGTGCAACAAACAAATTCAATTTCATGTAGAGATGCAATGTTAGATAATTTGCAATTAGATTCTAACTTGATAATCTTCTTATTAGACAATTTTAGTTCTTTTGCAATTTTAACAAACTCATCATGCAGATCATGAAATGCATCATGCAGTTTAGAATAGGAAGGTTCAGATTCATATACCTCATCTTCATAATCACTGTTGGATGAGCTTGGAGTCTCTTCAGATGCGAGTGCCATCATGCAGATGTTGGTAATTTCTTCCTCATCTTCATCTTCTTCATCTGAGTTGTTGTCACAGATTGATGAGATGTATGTCTTTTTTTCTTTTTTCCCTTGTCAACAGCTTTCTTTTCTTTTTCCTACTTTTTTTAGGATTTGAGGGTAATCCCATTTGATGTGCTGTTGCTTTTTACATTCATAGCAGGTGATAGGCTTTTTGCCTTCTTTCTTGTTATCTGCAGCTGCTCCTTTCTTAAAGAATCTTTTATTTCATTTATTGTTGTATAACCTTCCGAATTTTTTGGCCAACATGGCCAGAGCCTCTTCATCCCGATTTTCTTCATCATCAGACTCTTCTTCTTTTTATTTTGCAGCTTTCAATGCAAGGCCCTTTTTCTTCTTGTCTTGACCAACTTCCTTGAGAGCCTTTATTTTACCCTCATACTCCTCAAGACTATCGCAGAGTGCTGTGACAGAAGTCATTGACTTTCCTTTGACTTCTTCAATCGCTGTCACTTTTGATTGTCAATCCAGAGGAAGAGCTCTAAGAATTTTTCTGACCTTTTTTGGCTGTGTGTACTCCTTGCCAAGACTCTTCAGTTGATTCATAATAAGAGTGAATCTCTTTTGTATTTCTTTGATGCTTTCACCTCCCACCATTCTGAAGCTCCCATACTTACCGATACTGGAGTTTAACTTGTTCTCCCTTACTCCAGTAGTTTCTTCATGAGCAATTTCTAAAGTGTCCCACATACCCTTGGTTGTGGTACATTGTTACACTCTATAGAATTCATCATAGTTGAGTGCACTGACTAGGCAGTGTTTTGCCTTGAAGTTCAGCATGACTTTTCTCTCTTCTTTATTCCACTCCTCTTCTAGATTCTCTTTGTATTTGCCATCATCCTGTAACTTCACTGGGACAAAATCCCCCTTTTGGATGACTGACCAAATGTCTAGATTAATGGACTGGAGATAGATTTGCATTCTCACCTTCCACTATCCATAATGCTCTCCACTAAAGCTAGGAGATCTATTTGTGTTGTTTCCCTCTGGTAGAATACTCTCTCCAAAGCCAGCCATTAATTTCCTAGATTGTTAGATCCTTTGCTTGGGAGTCTGGGCTCTAATACCACTTGTTAGTTCTACTGGCTTCCCAAAGAGGGGGGCGAATTGGGAAGTTTGAAAATTTTCTACAAAATTACAAGAAAGCAATGAAAGCAAAATATGCAGAAAACATAGTGCAAAAAGTAGTAAGGTGATAAGCAAAATACACAAAATTTATCCTGGTTCGGTCACTATCTCTTTACCTACATACAGTCCTCAAGCTACCACTTGAGAATTTTCACTATCTTGCCAGAATTTGACGAGTTTCTTGCAATACCTTAGTACAAGTTAATGCTCTGTTACAAGAGCTTACATTCTCACTCTCTGCACTCTAACTAAATGTTTCTCAAATCCCTTATGAAGTCCCCTCACAAGAATATCTTTCTTCACAAGAATATCTTTCTTTTAGATGAAGATAAGATTATTTACACAAATGAACTCTCTAATTTAGAGTGTATATGACAGTTGAAGTGCATTTTATGAAGTGTGGAAGAGTAGAAGGTTTTGTCTAAAGAATTTAGTAGAGTTTCAGAATACACAATGTAAAATCATTTCTCACATGTTCAAATGAAGTTCTATTTATAGATTTATGTTTTCACTATACGTTAGAGATAAATCCTAGTCATTAGAGACATTACCTAATGGTTACTCTGTAAAACTATCCAAAATTTGAATTTTGGGGTGTCAATAGACGAATTTCACAGAGACCATAAGTTAAAGACTTTAACGTTGAACTTTGAAGTTCGTCTGTTCAAAGGTAAAATTTGAATTTTCATCTTTGACAAATGTTTTCATGCTGGAACATACGAATTTTCAAGGTTAAAGTTATTCTAAAGAGTGTGAACAGTTGTTCTATATTGCTACATTGCATCCAAAATTCGTCTGTCAGTGAGCAACTCAATATAGCACAAAAGTTCTTTTCAAAATTCAAATTTTCAGAAATCGAAGTTCATATGTCATAGAGTAACTTTTATCATACTCATACCAAAGTTCAAATTTCATAAGACCGAAGTTCACCTATTAGAGGGATACTTGAACAGACTTACAAATTGTTCCTTCAAAGTTCAAATTTTTAAAACTGAAGTTCATCTATCAGAAGACTAACTTGACACTCTTTTTGAACTTCACTTTCAAATGAACTTTTACATATCTTCAAACAAATTTTTCTTTTTTTATAATTTGTGCTTTTTTCAAAATATAAATTTTAACAATCTGAAATTCGTCTGTCAGAGGCAACAACTTTGTAAGTTCGAATTTCAACATTCAAAGTTTGAATTTTCAAAGTAACATATGAAGTTTAACAATTCACAATTCGTCTGCTAGTGAATATTTTTCAAATATATCATAGGTTAACATAAGATTTTTGAAAAACACACTTTAGAAAACATTTAGGTGAAAGATCAAAGCCTTTTACTCATGTTAATTTGGTGAGAAATCCTACGGACTACTCTTGTACTTATTTTTCTTGGATTTCTTCACTTAAAATTTTTTGGTACCCCTTTGATATCTTTCTTCTAAGTTCCAGTTGTTTGGAATTATCAAAAACACTTGATTCAATGAAAAGTATTTTAAATTTAAGATTAATGAATAAATGATGATGATAATTAGTTAGTTATGAAGACTAATATGTCAGCATTAGAAAATGCTTTGTCAGTATTCAATATTGCTTTATCAGCATTTTCAGTTAATAAAATTAATAGGGCTAGGAATTGAAAAATTTTTAATTGAATTTTGAAAGTTAGAAGACTTAAAAGACATTTAATAAAATTAAGGGACCAAATTAAAACTTAGTATAAAATTAAGGAACCAAAAGTATCTTTTTGCCATCATGTTTGTCCATTGCCACTTTTAATTTAACCTGCCAACTATTGAGATCTCAGTGACGCAATTAAATTATTTAACTAGGCAATTACTTAAAGATACAAGCATAGGATTTCATAATCATAATTTAACTTTCAAATGATTAGATTTAGAACATAGCTATTATACAATGACAATTTTTGTTCCCATACTTGAATTAGAATTGTCTTGTTAATCAAAAGCGTCTATATAATCTCAACAATACATTTTAGTAATCTCCTAACCAGTTGTATCATTACTAATTTCAACAACCTACACTAGGATTTAGATTGGAATCTGATTATTAATTTGAACAATTTTATTTCTTTTTTATTTTATTTTTGGCTTGGTGATTTATAGCCAACATTTTCAATTTTTCACTTTGATGGAAGTCTTATGTCTAATTTGAACATTTTTCTTTTTTATTTTCTTTTAGGTTTGACGATTTATGGCCTATATGCCACAAGTATTTATTTTTTCAATTAGCTCTACTACATGAATGAGGCCAAAACCAATATCGTTTGGAAGAATCATGTGCAAAAAATATCACACCCTAAACTCACAAAACCTTACTAAGCCATTTTATGCAGTGAAACAGAGAAGAATACATAGAATAGAAGGGTGGCCCCGCGGCTAGTACTGTAATGCCGCAGCCGAAAAAGCTTCTAGGCTAGTTTGGGAAGTAACCTGAGATACATGGCACCACAGCCAAGGTTATGGCGCCGCGGAGCCATTAGTTGACAAAAACTCGGCTCCCTGTTGACTTTCCAACCAGAATTCCGACATACACAATTTCATGCTTCGGTCTCCAATTTACTTGTTTCCATCTCTTATAGGTCACTCAACTCCCCTTTTGACTGTAAACACTAGCCCTATGTCAAAACATCTCTGTATGGAGATTTTGAATATCCGACAACAAATTGGTCACTTTTCCCCATAAACAAGAACTCGACACCTCTAATAGCCACCCATGGGTAATTAGCATACTGGAACCATTCCTATAAGTTAAAAGGGACATAAGGAACATGTCCAATCTTATAAGTTAAGAGGGACATGAGGAACATGTCCAAGAAGGTTCTGACTTGAGGAGACCACTCCTCTAGGTTTTAACCCCCTTGATCCTCAACTCAACTAATGGATTTTATGCCCATTTCACAAAACCAAGGGTCCAAGACCCACATTAGGCTCACAACTAGGCATACATATTTCAAGTAGGCTAGAGACATCAACCATAGGCCCAATACAAGCTAACATTCAAAATCACATAATATGCATAAGATTCTGTCAACATTTGATATGACATGAATATGGTTTAGGCCCATCAACATCAATTAGGCCACCCAATGCAACTAAGAAAGGTTCAACAAGGGACACACTACATTTAGTTCCTAAATTACATTAATCCATAATCCCTACATGAAATAGTTACACTCTATTAGACTTAACAAAAATTGACAACATGGGGACATAGTTCCTGACACCCACAAGTGCACTCTTAATTCTCCTTGCCTAAGCTCTCCTTGTCATTGCTAGTGCTAGATCCTTCACCTGGAAATGTTAGCCACAGGGTGAGACATACATCCCAGTAACTAGGGATAAACACATAGATACACATATTCATACTTTCATATTAATAACAATTATAAATCATCACAAATGCAATATGCATGATATGCAGACTCCAATCCCTTCAATACACGACTAGAGCCATGAGCTAGTTATCGTAACATAGTAACCTCAACCAGTGGTCCCTTTCTAATAACTTGTGACAGCCGATTCTGAGGTCACCACCTAACTCTTCTCCCAATGGTCATGACCTGGCCAAAGGCCATTGCACCAAAAGTTGGACTATGGCTCTCTTTCCCTTGAACCACCCAAATTGGTGGTTATTTAGAGAATATACACCCCAATTCACAGCCACCTGAGTCTCTCAGCCATAAGATGACTATTTAATGACTGGAACATACATAAGCACCATCTGAACACAAGGCCTCATATGCTATTTAGTGGATTGACATACCATATGGTATATAGATCATCGTCACCAAGATTATATGTCCCAACAATGTACACAATGTGATAATGCCCAATGCATGCTAACAAGTCAACATATATCACTTTCAAATGTACTAGCATGCCATATGAAGATATACAATACATCTTGAGGTGCATAATCATCATTGAATATCAACAGTTATTATCATTCACACATATCATAATCATTAGCAACATATTACCTATCATTTAAGTGCACCTTGTTGGTATAGTTAGTACCTATCAATTCCTTTAAACTATCCTTAATGTTATAGTCCCATACCTATACAGTCTCTGGATCCCTCTCACTCTGGTATGTATTCTATTTATTTATATGCCCCTCCCGCTTAGAAGTCTGCCAGGAGCCTTTCCTTGTCGGTGCCTTATTACTTTATCCTCATTAATTTATCTGACCCCTACTTTTCTTGCATCGACGATCACTTCCCGCCCTCGTCAGCGCCCGGATGTCATACCTTTTTTGTCTTTTTGCTAATAATTAATATTTTCAATTATGCCATCCAACTTTCTTTGCAATTTGGTCCCTGATCATCATTTGCAATTTAGTCCCTAGTTTGATCTACATAAGATATTTAAGCTCGTTTAATTTTAATTATGGAGTAATTCTCTAAACTAGAATTCAAACAAAATCATAAAAGTTTAGATGTTACACCAGAGATATCACCTCTAATAGACAAATTTCAAGTGTTTAAATTTGAATTTCAAGTTAAGCATAGTTAGTAAAATGTGTAAAATTCATCTGAAGTCATGACAAAGTTCGTCTGATAATTAAGCACTAAAAAGGTTCAAAAACATTCCCTCTGATAAACGAATTTTGGATTTCAAAATTTAAACTTTAGAATAAAACTCAATGATTTACAATTACATTTGATTAACTCAAGAAGTTTTGGATATCAAAGAAACATATCCTTACTTTTAAACATAGTGAAATATGATTTTCAAGAATCTAGAGTTTGACCTTTAATTAGTATTTTTAATACATCTATCAAAATACATATGGCTTTAATATAAAAATTTGTTCATATGAAACTATACTTAATAAGCTTTTCAAAGAAGGTTATTTCACTCAAAATAAAGGTCATATGAAAAAGTTATGGTCATTTAAAGTTGAGTAGTGAGATATGAATTTTCAGTTTTGACTTCTTATCATTATTTTGATCATATCTCACAGAATACATTTGTTTTTGAAGTGAAACTTCTTTCATTTGAAATTAGACATTGAGAGATTTCCAACCATAGGTCATTTGCTTAATTTGGAGTTAAAATGAGAGAGTTATAGCTTCTGTAAAACTGTCTACAGTGCAAAGTTTGAAGTTACGAATGTTCCGCCTCCAATAGACGAATTTCGGGTCTCTGAAATTCTAATTTTGAAGAGAACTTTTGTGTTATGTTGAGCTTGCCACTGATAGATGAATTTTGGCTTCCAAAATTTGAACTTCAGGTCTAACAGACGAATTTTGGCTTTCAAAATTCGAATTTCAGAACACCAGAATGTGAAAATACTTCTAGAAAAGCCAACAGACGAATTTTCATATCTAAAATTCAAACTTCAAGTATAATAGACAAATTTTGGCTTTGAAAATTCAAATTTTAAATCTCCAGATGTGGAAATACTTCTGGAACAGACAACAGATGAATTTTCACATCTAAAATTCAAATTTTCAAAGGAAGAACTTGTGCCATATTGAGTTGCTCACTGACAGACGAATTTTGGGCATCAAAATTCGAACTCCGAAGACACTGTAGCAATATGGAACAACTGTTCACACTTACTAGAAGTACTTTAAATTTGAAAATTCGTATGTTCTAATATAGAAACATTTGTCAAGACAAAAATTGGAATTTTAGATTTGAATAGACAAACTTCGAAGTTCAACGCTAAAGACTTTAACTTGTGGTCTCTTCAAAATTCGTTTGTTGATATCCAAAATTTGAATTTCAGAATGTCAGAAATATTAAATGTGTTGGTAAATGGCTAGTTTTGCAGAGTAACTGTTGGGTAACGTCTGTAACGGCTAGATCTTATATCTAACGTCTAGTTACACCACAAAACTATAAATAGAACATCATTTAAAATTATGGGTAACAATCTTAAGAGAGTTTATGTGAAAATGCTGCAACAATTTGTAAAATCTTTCTATCTCAGCATTGGTTGAAAAACTCACCTTAATAGAGTGAACTTTCAATGTATTATCTACTCTTCAAGAGAGTTTTTATCTTGTAAACATTTCTTTCTACATATTTTGGGTAGAATCTTAGTATGGGGAAACACTAAGGGATTTACATATCTTGTAAGGGTGTGGGGAGAGTGGCTTCACAAGTACCTACTGAAACTTGTGGGAATGTACTAAGGCTTCACAGGTTCCCAGATCAAACCTGTGGGATATAGTGAAAAATCCCAAGTGGTGGCTTAGGGACTAGATGTAGGCCAAGTGGTTGGGTTGAACCAGTATAAATTGTTGTGTATTGTTCTTCATCTTCTCTATTCAGTTGCTACACACAACTCTCTCTATTTATCCCTATTTTACTGCACTCTTAATGAAATTGGGTTGTGATCCAAAAGGAGTGAAAATCTTGCATCACCCAATTCACCCCCCTTGGGTGACCAGCCAACCTAACAATTTTTAGTAGTAATATATCTTTTTTATCCCTTTTCATTTATGACCTCTCTCACAACTTGTAGAATAGTATAAACAACTTTAATTATTATTAATAATAAGAATAGAAATGGGATGCTATGCTTTTTTTAAAAAAATAAAAAATGTAACGAATTTTTTCTTAAAATATATAAGGTAACTAAAAATATGTTATATTTTGTATCGGAGGAGTGTGCTTAATTACCATGTCATGTTGTTAGGGTCACAATCGCCTCTATCTCATCACTTGTCAATAATATTAAGTGGTAGAATGTGTCGCTTTGGGTTTGGGCTCACTTTTATTTAGAAGTTAGACTCTCAACCCAAAGTTTTCAAGTTTTCCCACTGTAGACACTTGAAATGTGGACAGGGGGTCTCTCCTGCAAGACACTGCTCCCACGGCAGAACCGTGGCAGGTTTTATTTTTCATTTTTTTTAAAATTAAATATTATAGATAAAAAGTAGAATTTTCAGGAATAATGTGGATATATACTTTATACAGTTTAAAATTTTTTGTTTATTAAAAAATACTATATAGTCAAAATTAGATCAAACTGGATCTTTGCAGTTTGCAATTTTGTGCATTCTTTTAGTAATTAAAAAAATACTAAACAAATTCAAAATTGCACAAAACATATATTTAAATGATCCCTAAAAAATCTACTTTTTATCTATAATTTTTTTTTTTAAAAAGAGGGGAAACTACCATGGTAGGATCATGGCAGTTGGGGTCTATGTAGGAGAGACCCCAACCCCTTGAAAAGCAATTTACATCTAGGATTTTCAAGGTATCTATAATTCTTTATCTTGATTAAGTAGCCTACTTGAATAATTTTATCACGTAAATTGGTATTTTTCTACATGGACACTAAATGAGGTGACTCATATCTCATGAAATATAACGTAACATCTATTTTTTATTCTTATTAATTATCAATAATTAAAATTATTTCTACTCCTTTTTATTATGATACTAGTCATAAATGAATAAGAATAAAAAAGTAAATTACAACTAAAAATTACATAACAACTTTTATTTTATATTATACACATATTACATTTTGATATGGAGAATGTAATACATAATGCAATATAAATAGTAATAACAAAAAATCTACGTGGGGACCTTATTGGTCTTTCCCGAAACCCTTGACCCAATTTACCTATATTTTAATTGAAAAAAACTGGTAAAAGATCCTCCAGCAGACTGAAGGTGGTTATGAAATCACTATGAGGGCTCCGAGGATTTGGAGATTCCGTAGAATAGACCGAATAAAGCTTTTTGAGTGTTTTTTTGCGCGTGCTTCTTCCAAACGATTTTGGTTTCGGCCTCGGTCATGTAACAGAGCTAATTGGACAAGGAACCGTCTCCGATGAAGCTGCCGGATTTCGTTGTCGCAGGCTCTATACCTAGGTTTATGTTCGAAGGAGGAGGAAGAAGATGCCATTGGTATTTGACTTAAGACAATCCCCATTTGAGTTATCTCAAAAGAAGGTTTGATGTCGTGTGGTTCATTTCTAATAAGATGGATGTAAGTCATTAGCAGAATGTTCACCGAAACTTTGAACTCATATGTATGACTAAAGCTCGCGTACATTGAAACGCAGGCCCCTTTCGGCGTTTTCTCTTCAAATCAATTTTCTACAAACAAAAGGCAACGTAAACGCGCTATTTACTTGGAGCTGCAGGAAGCACCTTCTGCGTAGTCGCTTTCCAACTATCAATATTTAAAAAACGAAAAAAAAAACTATCGGAAACGCGGAATTGGCTTTGTTTTTGGTAGCCATTATTCGATTGGTTAGGTCGAGCAAATGATTTGACAGTTTACCTTTCATATGTCATCTCCAAGACTACAATTCAGACTGTGTTTGCACAAACACACTGTTGGGATCCCCTGCTCGGAATCAAGCTATGGATGCCCTTGAGTCCTGGAAAGATCAAGGTTTTGACAATTTAGCTTAGGAATTTCATTTATATTTCACTACGCTCAGAATTATTCATAGATGAATCATATATACTTGTAGGTAAGCCCCCCCCCCCTTTTATCCCTTGCTTATCAGATGGTTTCTTTTCTAAGTAAGCTAGGCTTCCTTTTAGTATTTTCTTTGGAATTTGGCATTTCTCTTATTCTTGTTCATCTCTGCTCTTTTCATTCAACCTTAGAAATTGAACAAAATGGTCTAAATCATCACAGATGATGCTTTTGGGAGCTATTTCTTTTATTTTCTTATAGTTTTCCCTTTGCTACTAGTTGATTATGTTTGATTTTTCTGGGTAATGTTATTATTCCATCTTTGTAGACTCAGTTCTTGATTTTCTCGTATAATGACTGAAGCTAAATTTTGAATACAATTTAATTTATATCTCCATTATCAATTCTCCTTCATCCTTTCCATATCTTTATTCTGAAACTCTCTGGTGTCTTCTTAATTCTTCTGACATTTCACTCATATGCTCTTTTTTTCAGGTTTTTCTGCAGTAGAATCCCTCTCTTTCTCTGTTTTATAATCATTTTCTAGTGCTTGTTTCACTATAAAACTTTTCTTTTTGCCACTTTTTTTGGTTTGCATCTTTGGGGGTTCCTGGCGTTTTCCTCCTTAGGGATTTATGATAATGATGATACTTTACCTTTCGTGGGCCTCCATGTTCAATAGTGAGAGCAATTGTATAAAAATTTTCCCCCTAATTTTCTTGCTGCGTGTATAGTTCATTGTCATCTGGAAAACCCTAGTTCTTTAATCCATCTAAATTTTTGTTATGTCCCTAATTTTCTCTTTATTATAGATTTAAGAAATAAGGTAACCTTGCATACTAAGAATCTCTATCTCTAATTTCTCAAAAGCTAAAGGGTACTTAATTCTTTCTGCTTTTTGTTTTCCTTTTGTGAACCATTGAATCAGTCTAGTCCTATCCATTTCAGTGTTTAGTAACAAAAATTACAGCTTCTTGGATAAATAAAACAACTTGCTTACTAAAAAGTTATATGCTTCAACAAATTATTACTGAATGCAGATTATTTTTGGTGCAAGTACTCGTTTTCAATCCTATGTTATATTGTAAAACTAAGAGCCCATTCGACATATCGTATAAGACAAGACTTCTTGTATAGAAGCCAAATTATACAGCAGGTTAAACCAGTTTCAGTGCTATTCTTTATTTCTTTTTAATATTTTACGACAGTGTTATAAATTGCACCTTGCCACCACAGCTTGTATATTCATATCTTTATTTTTGTGCAAAAATCATGACTCTTCATGAAGTTTTGCTTCTATAACGCTGGGGATTGACAAACATTTGATGCATGTCCATCAATTATTGTCCTGTGTTTGTCTTCATTGTTAGTTTGTTCATCACTATTTTCAAAATTGTTGTTCTAAGTTAGCCAGGCTTCCTTTTAAAAGGTTGTTGTATTGGAATTTGGCATTTCTCTCATTGTTGTTCTTCTCTGCTCCACTCATACCACCTTAGAAATTGACCAAAATGATTTAAATCAACACGGATGATAGCTGAGTCTGTTCTTTATTTTCTTACCAAAATCAAGAGGATGAAGCTAATTTTGAGTAACAGTTAATTTATATTTGCCAATACTTGACTTTTTCCTTAAATTTCTAGTTTCTGCTTAAGTCACATTCATACTTGAGTGATTTCACTCATACACACTTTTCAGTTGCAGAAGAATGTCCATCTTTCTTCTTTCTCTCTCCTTAGTCATATAAATCATTACGCGTGAAGTGAAATGATCAGTAATGCTTTTATTTCGCTGAAATGAATAGGACACGGATATCTCCATCAATTTTAGAGGAACAGACATTTGACATGGTTTGACAGAATATCTTTGCAATGCTCTAAGCCAAAAGTATCATCACCTTCATGGATGATGAGAAACTAGGAGTAGGAACCAACAAGGTTCTTGTATAGTTGGTAGAAGGTTGGATCTCTTAAGCATATTGTCCTCTTGAGTTTTATCCCTGGCCGTGTGTATGGAAAACATTTTATTATGAGAAGTAAAACTCACTTTGGTAATTTCTATGCCTCAAAGGAATTAGTTTTTAGTTATCAACTGGAGATATCCTTGGTACTTACCAAAAGGAAAAAAGAAAAAAGAAACTAGGAGCAGGAGGCAAATTTGCCTAGACACTTTCCATATCAATCAAAGAATCTATAATAGCCATTATTGTATTCAATATGAATTATGCGTCCTCAACATGGTGCCTTGATGAAATTGACAAGATCATCAAGAAGGGATTTTGAAGAAGCATGGGCTTCTGAGAAGATGCAAAGTTGGAAGTTTTCATCACCACGCAAACAATCTATCTGATTCTCATTCAAAACCTTGGTAATTCACAACTTTTGTCTCTTAATTAGTTTACTTCTTATTCCATGTGTAGATGCTTCATGTTAAATGTATAAAGAAATAAATAAAAAATTAGTTTCATATGAATGAATTCCAACATAAAAGTCCCTGATTTGTCAGGTATCATCTGATATTTGCTCAATTTTTTTTTTGGGGATCTTGTGCTTCGAACAAATCAAAGATTGGATATTTGGATAACATTGAACGCACGACGGATAAACACATGCTTCTTATGAACCAAGTAATCAATGTCTTCGCTTGTTGCTTTTGCTATTGATTCATTTGGCTTCATTTTCTTTGGATGTTCTTCATTATATGCAACTTTTCGTTATTGGTATTCTTTGATTTCATTTCATTTTCCTGGTCAATGACTTCATCCGACTTTTGCTTGCTCTGTTTTCAATTTTCTTGGCAAAGATGAAGAGGATGAAGCTAATTTGGAGCAGCAGTTAATTTGCATTTGCCAATACCGGAATTGTATTTCTTTTAGAATTGAATGCATTTGTTTTTTTACTTGGATCTCTAGATTTCCCTTATATTTCTTGGTCTCTCGCTCATATGTTCGGCTAGTGCCTGATTCTTACATCCCCATTGTTGAGGAAGAGTCAATTACTAGAATTCATCCATTTTGTCTATGCTCATATCACCTTCATACTTGACTATTTGTGTTAGGAACAGTATATGAAACAACCGGTGCCCAGAAACGTATGATAACATACTGTCCTTAAGGTGTTATTTGCCCCCACTAGGTTTGCTGCAGGGATCTGACGAATCACCCCTAGGAGTTATTCTAAGCACCAAAGATATCTGACAGCAACTTCAGATACCTTGAAACACAGAACGAAACAGAGAGTTTGTAAGCAAGAGAAGAGAATGTGAGGTATTCTTTTAGTCTCTAGTCTGATCCTTTTATAATAGTAGAAAACAGAAAATTGAAACGTTGTGTATGAACCTGTTTGTTTCTGAACATTGTATTTGAAACGTTGTTCATGAACCTGTTTGTTTCTGAACATTGTATTTGAAACGTTGTTCATGAACCTGTTCATTTCTGAACTTTGTATTTGAAACATTGTTGTCAAATTGAAACAGAATATCAAATGACATGTTATTTCAGAATGTACTGTTTTAAAACGTTATTATTTGAAATTCTGTTTCTGAAAAAAAAATGATTAATTAAAATATTAATCTGAAATTCATACCAGACCATATCTCTACCGTTAGATGAATCCAATGATCACGACGCGTCACGTGCCAAGTGCTAAGTGCTAAGTGCTTTAAATATTAAATAAATAATATTTAAATCCACTTAACAATTTGTTCAATAATTATTTTAATATACTTTGTCCTCTCTCTCTTATATACATTTCATAAACCTTACTTCCATCAATGTGGGACTTTAGTTTTTTTTCAAACTATCTCTAACAATTTGTTTCCAAAAGCTCCTATGTTTTCTTGAATCCAGAGAGTATTTTTTTTTTTCGTCATACATATATTTTGGGTCCCGTTAATAGAATTTAGGATTCCATTTGTCGCTTCTAATTCGTTAATATATATATATATATATATATATATAAGAAATTTTGCTTTCATAATGCAGAAACACCACATAACTTCGAGGATGCCGTCAAGGCAGAGAAATAGGGAAATCCAGCAAAGGGCCTCATCATGGTCATCTGTCTAGGCCTTTTTTTTTTTTTTCACTTGATGCTGTCAAATTACAGTCACCCACAACTCAGAACAAAGATCCTTGTCCACGTGGCTTGCCTGGCTAGCAATGGTAAATTTCACCACCTTTGTTTTGTCCATCTTGGTAATGGGTCTTTCAGGTGCATTCATTTGCATGCAGATCATCTTGTTCCTCATAGCAGCCATGCCACGGTCATGATTTTTAAACTAATGCTTCTTTGTTGGCTTGACAATAAAAATTATAGTAATATATTTTGGTTTTCCTTGTTTTTATCTTAACTACAAAGCTCTCCATTCTATTTTAGAAATGTATTATCTTGTGTAAATGTTAGCATTGTCAAATATATTCTTAAAATAATTAAATATAATATCTATCAATTAAAAATTATATTAAACTAATTCATATTTACTAATTTACCTATCACATATTATTTACCTAATTTACCCAATTCTTCCTTTTGCTCACACGGACACCCATTAATTGGCACCCAATATATGAGATGGTTAACAGGTTATGTATACAAGAGTGAGAGGGAGGGGACGGTGAATTTAATTGGTTTTTTTTTTTAAATAAACAAAGAGAGCTAAGCCCAAAGAAAGACAAAAAGCACTAACACTAATGGCCATCAGAGGCCCAGACACATCATTTAATTTCAACCTTCCCCATAGGGGAACGTTGACTCATGGCTGGATGGATGGCTTTTTATCAACGCCAGGTTCTCCCATAAATTGAGAACAACTAATGCTGCGTTTTGTACCAAAAAAAAAAAATACAAATGCTATATGTGATACAAGAATCATTTTGTGGAAATAAGAAAAGGAATGCAAATGAAGATTAATGCAATTAGATGAGCTGTTTGTCATGGAAAGAAATGATCATTTTTATTTGGCTGGACAATAACACTCCTAATATAAAAATACATTAAGATATTTAATTTAAAAATTTTAATTATTGAAAAATTATTTTAATCTTTTTTGAAAAAGGATATTAAATATTTAATTTTGATTTCATTAACTTGTAAGAATATTTTTAACATTGTTTATCTAAAAAAAAATTATTTGTATACATTTGTCCAAAAAAATGAAAAAATGGGAAGGATTGATCACATATTTTAAAGTATTGCACTTAAGATGTCAAGTTATATTGGCGGCTGAATGGCACATTCTCCTTTATGCAAGTTAGTCATTGGTTCGAGGAAGGAGACCAAGCATAGTATGAGAAATGCTTTAAACCAGTAAACCTATAGTCGTCCGTTTTCCTCAAAAGATTCAAATGTTTATTTTATTTTTGGTAATCTCAAAAGATTCAAGCTTGATTATATTATATTTTACATAAGGCTTGTACGTTGGCCTAGCTAAGGTAATATTTGGCCCAAAAAAGTTACATGCAGATTGTAATGCCCCTCATGATATTTTTCTTGGCATTGTGTTCAGGACCAGAGGAATCAGGACGGAGGAAGGCTCAAGTGGAGTCTGGAAGAGCTCCACGCCGCAACGAAGAGCAGGGCCGCCGCGGCGAGAAGCTTTCCAGTGGCGTTATTCTGGATTATTTGGCGGAGCCGTGGTGAGGCATGCTGGAGCCGTGGCGAGAGTCGGAAAAATTGTTTAAATCCGGATTAGTCGGACGTGAAAGAAAGAAAGGAAATGAAGGGAGCGACGCAGAGAGACGAGGAGCGGTGCTAGGGCTCGACTTTTCCAGCATCTAGGAGCAATTTTCAGACCTCAAGAGCTGGGATTCGAGTTGGTTGTTGACCAAGCGAGAGGGGTTCACGCGTACTGGACAGTTCAAGAAAGCTTGTGGAACTCCTGTGTGTGTGGTAACGACAATTGAGGTAACCGGGTGTTTGTTTATATTGTATTGATTATGTTATATGATAGTACGTGTATTTGTGTATATATGCATGTCTCTTTCATACCATGGTATCGATGTGTTTGTGTGTACTATTTGTATATATATCGTGGTACGTATACTGATAGATGATGGTTATGACTATGATGATGATATGTGTGATGATGATATGATAGGTTGCACACATGACATTATGATGATGATATGATGATACATGAGCATCACCACATGACATTGTGAGACTGTGATGTATAGTGGATGTGGTGGTGATGACGTGATAGTGGTATGGTGTATGATGATATATATATATATGTTAGGGAGGATAAGGTTGGATTATATATGATATATATATATATGTTAGGGAGGATAAGGTTGGATTATATATATGTTAGGGAGGATAAGGTTGGATTATATATATGTTAGGGAGGATAAGGTTGGATTATGTATATATGTTAGGGAGGATAAGGATGGATGATATATGTGTTAGGGAGAATAAGGATGGAGTCCCTGTGAGGGCGACATGCATGTCATTCATTTCATATTGCATACATGATTGGTGTGAGATATATGTATATATGTATTTGTGTGTGTGTGGTTGTTGTTCCTGGTTACTGAGACATTGTCTCACCCCATCTCCCATAAACTAACCTTTCAGGTGACGGTTCTAGCACTAGTCCAGAGAAGACGCGGGAGTAGCTGTGTACGTGGGAATAGTCTATGTAGTGTGTGTATGTTGTATTAGTGTCTTGTGCCAAGTAGGATATCATGGTTTGTAATGGATAATGTTATGATTGAGACTGGCTATGTATGGATGTTTATGTATGTGGTATGTATGGTTGAATGTTGTTGAGAAGTATGTATGACAGTTTTGGTAAGTCCAGAGTGTTGTTGGACCTTGTTGGTTTGCGTAAGGGCCTGTAGCCCACTTGGTCAGGTTGGGTTCCAAGGGGTTAAATCTCAGAGGAGTGGTTCCTTTGAGGTAAAACCTCTTTGAACAGATTGGTTTGGGGATTTTGGACCTGTATGAATGGTCTCTGAGCGACCAGTTGCCTTTGGTGGCAATTGGAGGTGGCTAGTGGTGAGTTTTGGTCAACAAGTGGCAAAAACGGTGTCAAGGGTCCAGAATCTCCATACGGATTTGGATTGAGGTAAAAGTGGTGTCCTTGGATAGATGGGGACTAGATTGACTTGTAGGAGTTGGATTCGAGTCAATCGGAGGTCGGAGCATAAAGTTATACGCGCCAGAAGTTCGCCCCGAAGTGTGGAAATTGCTGATATGGTATATCAGCAGGGGGCGCCGCGGCGAGGGAAGGCAGGCCGCGGCGCCAAAGGAGACATAAGCGATGTTGAGTCAAGGGAGGCCGGAGCTGCGGCGGTACTGTAGCGGCCGCGGCCCTAGCCCAGTTTTTGGATTTTTAAGTTGTTTCCGCTGTGTTTATGAATTTGGAAGAGTTGTTTTGAGATGTCAGGGTTGTGTAGGGTCAGATTTTTAAGTTTTTGGTTAAGTTCGGAGGTGTCAGGAGGTAGGATGTTACACAGATCAACAGTATATTAAAAATTAGATCGGACTAATTGAAAGCTAGTATAAAATTAGTTGAACTGGTCCAGTCATAGATAAAGATCAGGCAATTTTGCAACTAGTGCGAATTGGTACAAAACTGGTTAAATCGATCAAGCATTGTTATAAAACTAATTTGAACGAGTGTGATTTCTTTTCTTTTAATTTTTTTAAATATTTTTACTTTTAAGATAAAATAACATTATTTTTAATATTAAGTAACATTATTTTTTGTATAAATTTTTTTTCTATATTATAATATTGTATAAGTATTATTATGATACATAATTACTAATAATAATAAATATACTTAACAAATAATATGAAAATAGAATATTGATTGATTATTTCGAATTCAAAATATAATTATAGATAAATATTAATTTATTTATCTTTTAATATTAGGTTGTAAAAATAATATTTTTAATTTTCTATATGATATATAAAATTAAAAATTATTAAATTTACTTTTCATCTTAAATTGAATGTTAATTTTAGTATCATAGATAAATATCTTTTATATTTTTCATCTACATTATTTAAAATATATCAATTTATTCATAATTTGTCTGACTCTGGTCTAACCATTGAATTTTGAATTGGTGCTTTAGCTAGTTCAATGGCTGATCTAGTTTGTAATACCTCACAAATTAGAATAGTTTGTTGCTAAATGATAATTCCTTGTTGTTGACAAAAAAAAAAATCAGAACAGGACTTTGGGCATTACACAAAATTAAGATGAGTTTAACAAATAATGTGACTTCCTATATAAACTTTATTTTATATCTATCTATCTATATATATATATAAACAACCCTGAACTTTCCGGTGAGTAATCTTAGACTACAAGAAGAGATTTAACATTGATTAATTATAATTTACTACAAATTACAAATGTATTTCAAAACTATTTTACTAAATGCAATACGATATTAGATTAGCTTTATAATTAATGGTTAATTGCCATGTATTAGTTATTTGAAAAGTATTGATCGTGTTTTTCTAATTAATAATTAATTGCACTGTGTTAAATATTTGAAAAATAATTTAATTTTTTTTTTACTTTTTAAAATTTTATATTAATACCTTTCTTTTGTGTACAGTCATATTTCCAAGTCCAATTGTATCTCAAATATTGTTTTATTAACTGCAATATGGAGTTGCGTCTTGCAAGCGAGTAGCAAATGACTGAAATTCTTATTTTTTATTCTAAAAGCAACCTATCTGACACAACAACAAATGTGATGTACAAGGAAGTTATCAACAACTTAGTGTGAACATGTTTCCTTGGTTATTCATAAAGTGATTGATGAGTTCCGGTTTATGGATTTGTTTTACTTTTATGAGATGTAGTTGGAGAAATTAGTGCTAATATGATGATTTTTTTTTCTTTATGATTATTGCACAGTTATAGAATGTCATATAAACATATTATATTCATACTTATTTGTGCTATCGTTATATGTTGTACAATTTGGTTAAGTATACCTAGTGCCCCTTGTGCGTCACACTCTCAAATACTAGTTTTAACTCAATCCCTTGGATTTTATTTTTCAACCCTCTTAATCTGCACTCGGACCACTTATACCGAACTAAATTGAATTGAGAGGAAAAAATAAGCAAATTAATAAATGCTCATTTTCTTAAGGACGCTGTCGTGTGTCCTAACTTTATATTGGAATAAATTCTTTATTTGGATTGTGTTATTAATTTTTTAAAAATTTAGAAAGCAGAGCATTACTTTTTTTTAATTCAATTTGTTCATACTTGTAATTCTTTAAATAACAATAGTAATTATAAATTTTCATGCTGCAATTCAAAGCACATACATACATTCATTTACGTATGTATGGGCAAAATGGTAGCAAAAAAATTGTTTGCATCCTCGTATGTGGACATAGTGCGTGAATAAGTCTTGCCGAACATATATATATATATATATATTAATATACATAAAAACAAATATTTCATTATAAAATTAGTGTCATAGTTTGCAAGTAGTGAATTTTGCTCTTCGAATATTACTTGAAAATAGCATCCAAGAACAATAATCGAGGTTAATTAACCCAATAAGAGTGTAATTACATACTAGTCAGGGTAGGGGTCGATGGAGAGTTAATTAGCCGACCATAAGCACACAACAAGTGGTGGCATGCGCCATGCTACGTATTGAAAATGGAGCTTAAGCTACATATGTAGATAAGATAAATACTAGTTGGTAATGTTAGGAAGATTATATGGCATAGCATGCAAAGAGAGGCCTATAAATAGCGGTTTACGAACTGCTCTAACGGACACACACATCAAAAGTAAGCACATTCGATCTCAGTGAGAGTAATCAAGTAGAGCAGTCTAAAATATAAGTATGGCTTACCTTAATTATGTGCTTCTCCTTGCTTTGGTGCTGGTTCCTACATCTTCACTGGCCCAAGAGGAACTCGGAATCGATCTTGATGTCACGGTTGATGGAAATTTCAGTTGCTCCAGTAACACCGGCATAGCAAATGTGACCGTGAGTCTGTTGTGTGGGAACAACACCATTGCAACTGGGATCACTGATAATAATGGGCATGCTGACATTAATGCCACCGTTACCTGTAACATCCTACCTCCTGACACCTCCGAACTTAACCAAAAACTTCAAAATCTGACCCTACACAACCCTGACATCTCAAAACAACTCTCCATATTCATAAACACAGCGGAAACAACCCAAAATATCCAAAAACTGGGCTGGGGCCGCGGCCGCTACAGTACCGCCGCGGCTCCAACCTCCCCTGTCTCAACATCGCTTCTGTCTCCTCTTGCGCCGCGGCCTGCCTTCCCTCGCCGCGGCGCCCCCTGCTGATATACTGTATCAGCAATTTCAACACTCCGGGGTGAACTTCTGACGCGCATAACTTTATGCTCCGACCTCCAATTGACTCGAATCCAACTCCTATAAGTCAATCTAGTCCCCATCTATCCAAGGACACCACTTTTACCTCAATCCAACTCCGTATGGAGATTCTGGACCCCTGACACCGTTTTGGCCACTTGTTGACCAAAACTCACCACTAGCCACCTCCAATTGCCACCAAAGGCAACTAGTCGCTCAGAGACCATTCATACAGGTCCAAAACCCCCAAACCAACCTGTCCAAAGAGATTTTACCTCAAAGGAACCACTCCTCTGAGATTTGACCCCTTGGAACCCAACCTGACCAAATGGGCTACAGGCCCTTACGCAAACCGACAAGGCCCAACAACACTCTGGACTTACCAAAACTGTCACACATACTTCTCAACAACATTCAATCATACATACCACATACATAAACATCCATACATAGCCAGTCTCAATCATAACATTATCCATTACAAACCATGCTATCCTACTTGACACAAGATACCAATACAACATACACACACTACATAGACTATTCCCACGTGCACAGCTACTCCCGCGTCTTCTCCGGACTAGTGCCAGAACCGTCACCTGAAAGGTTAGTTTATGGGAGAGGGGGTGAGACAATGTCTCAGTAACCGGGAACAACAACCACACACACTAATATATATATACTGATCCACACAGTCGTGCAATGCAATGCTAATGAATGGTATACATGTTCTCCCTCTTACACGGCTAGAACCACGAGCTAATGTCATCATAAGACATTCAATAGATGATTCCCTTCCAATAGTCGGTGAAGACCGATTCCAGGACATCACCAAGCTTACCTTACCCTAATGCAAGCGGGCTAATGGTTACTCTAGAGTTCGGACCGTGGCTCTCCTTCCCCTGGACCATCATGAATTGATGGTGATTTAGAGAAGGTGCATCCCCAAATCCACTGCCACCTGGCTCTCCCAATGAGAGGATTTAGTGACAGGGATATCATATCATATCATGTCCTCTACCGCCTGACTCTTCCATGGAGAGGATTTAGCCATAGGGATCTTTATCACATCATATCTCATCATCATCACCTCGTCATCCATTTCTCACTATGCAATCATGTGGTGATGATATCAATGTCATGCCAACATGCCTCTACATACATATATACATATACCATCATATCATATATCATATGGACATGCTAGCATGCAATAGTATGGGGATGCTACACATCATAACATATACAATCATCATACATCAACAAGTCATGCATACCACGATATGTAGAAAACCGTACACACACACAATCAATATCGTGGTATGAAAAGGAACATGCATATACGTACATATACATATCAACATATAATCACATAAAACAAACATCCGGTTACCTCAAGCTGTCAATATCGCACTTGCACGGGTTCCACAAGCTTCCTTGAACTGTCCAGTACGCGTGAACCCCTCTCGCTTGGCCAACAACCTTTATCATGTCACAATTCTTCCATTAGCACAATATACCAACAAATCAAACCTCACAATTCCACCACATTAACCTAACCCAAGGTTCCAACACCCTTTTTATGCATCAATAAGCTCTTAGGGATTACTTAAACACCACACAACCTCAGACACCTTGAATTCTTAAGAGCCATTACCAAAGATAACCTAGGGTTAAGCTCTAAACACACATAATCCTTTCAAAACTCACATTCGAGTAACAAGAACCTCAAAACATACTTCCTTAACCCCAAAACATCCATTTCAATCGGTGGATTTCACCCCAAACCGGAAATCCAACCATACAACCGAAAATCCCAAATTTCAACCGAAGAAAATGGAGAGAGAGGAGTAGGGAACGCTTACCAACTTGAATCCAAGCTCCCGATGGATGAGAATCACTCTGGGACACCGAAAATGCCGAACCCTAGCACTTCTCCTCGTCTCTCTGCGTCGCTCCCTTCGTTTCCTTTCTTTCTTTCGCGTCCGACTAATCCAGATTTAAACAATTTTTCCGACTCTCGCCGCGGCTCCACCAAATAATCCAGAACCATACCACTGGAACGCTTCTCGCCGCGGCGGCCCTGCTCTTCGCCGCGGCATGGAGCTCTTCTGGACTCCACTTGAGCCTTCCTATTCCTCCGGTCCTAAACACAATGCTAAGAAAAATATCATGAGGGGCATTACATTACCGCCAATGTTTCCAGTATCCTCCATGATATTCTGACACTGGGTGGATGTACGGCCCGCGTGGCTCTTCCTATTTCTGGTTGCAGCGCTTTGAATCACACCGGAGCTCTTGTAGCAGACGTTCAAGTCGAAAAAATAACTCCACAGAATTCCACACTTCTATTGGTTAATCTTCTTGCTCCAGTATTTAGTCTTGTGGCCAATATATGAGTTAATATTTGTTCCACGTTGAAGTATACTAGGAATAAAAAGAATTGCCCTTACTTATAGTATTGTGGCAGCTATTATATATCGTTATGAATAAGTGGCCTGCGTGAGTATTATGTTACAACTTCAAATGCTACACTTTTAATGTTGCAATATATATATATACACGTACGTTTAATATTGTTGTAATTTTTCTCACTACTACAAATTTGGGAATAGTTGGCATTTTTTTTCAAATTTATTGGCGTTTTAAAAACGCCATCTAATAATGCGCTGATGAAAAGTCTTTAAATTACAATGGCGTTTGAAAAACGCCAACGTTTCTTAAGTATTTAGTTGGCGTTTATTGGTAAACGCCAACTAAAGTGAGACTTTAGTTGGCGTTTTTGTTACAAACGCCAAATAAAACCTTAATAAAAATTGGCGTTTATAAATAAACGCCAACTAAAGTGAGACTTTAGTTGGCGTTTTATTTAAAAACGCCAACGTGTATTGAGGTTTTAGTTGGCGTTTAGAACAAAAACGCCAACTAAAGTCTCACTTTAGTTGGCGTTTACCAATAAACGCCAACGTTTTTATGATCTTACATAGCGTTTACCATTAAACGCCAACGTTTTTTATCATTATTTTTTTTTTATTTTACTGTTACGCTACACAACCTACAGTTATTCATTATCAACCAGATCCAGTGAACCCAGAAATTGGAGTAAAACATAACAAGACAGAGTAATATATAGTAATATATTTATAGTACCGGCCAGTGGAAATTCCAGTGATCAATTAAGAAGCAAACTAATTAAAAAAAGAAAAAAGAAAACCATGAATAAATATTTCAGTTATTAACAACAGAATGTGCAGGAAGAAGCCAAGAATACAAGCAAAGGTGTTAGTATCTTTAGGATTAAATGTCACTTGCATCACATAATGAGAGTGCCCCTCAAATATCTGAGTCCAAACCCAGCCTTTCTCCCAATCCCAAAGCTTTTTGAGCATATATCAGCAGAGATGATGACAGCACGTAAGGAAGGGTAGGATGAATTGCCACACACCTAATAATGTAATGTGTATGTGCCTCGAAAACTTTAACTTTATCCATTGTGTTGTAATTATATACACGAATGAACATATCATCTGCTCCAGCAACCACCCACTGTTTGCGTGCAATAAATTTGGCCGACCTAACTGCAAAATCATGCTGTACTTGAGCTCCATTGTGGTATTTTGAGTTATAATAATAGTGAGAAAAGATACACTTTCAAACAATTTTGGCAGTACAGGTAAAAATTTGTTTGCTAAAGAAAAAACAAGGATCATGTACCTGGTAACTCAGTAACCTCAAAAGACTTGGCCAAGGAAATGGTGAAAACAAACATGGGGTATCCAGAGCCATAGTTATGAATTTCACAATTCTAATCTGTCAGTTTGAATAGAAGAATGCAAAAGGCACACAAGAAAATTTATTCCACTGCAATATATCCACCATAATTATTACAACCCTCCATTGGCTAAAACGCACTAACAAGTTATAACAATACACAGGATCTCAATTAAAAAATTTTCAGGTACCTGAGATTGGGAGTTCCAAATACAGACAGTTCCTGAGTATAAACTTGCCAGAATCCTGTGGTAGCCATGGCAAAATCACACATTTCAGCAAATTAGCCAACGATAAACTATTTACCAATCCTATGTCATCAGTAACCCTGTTGACAAATTCCATGACTAATATTGATATAATTCTCACCATTGTCACACAGTAGAAATAATCAAATTCAGAAAGCAACTATAGAATTTTAAATTGCAGCATGGTTAAATTTACCTCTCTATTCATAGGCACTTATCAAGGACGAAGTTACACCACTCTTCGATGAGTTCCTCTATTTGCGTATCAGAGTACTCGGAATAAGAGGTGTCAGGGAAGTACTGTAAATTAAAAAATTATAACTAAGCGAAAATGGCAAAATTTTATAAGCCTTAATGTAAATATAAAATTACATACCGTGTCTGGGATTATGCTATGACCATGTGTGATGATATCCTTCATGAATAACATCACATAGTATCCACAGTCATTATCATTTGGTTGTTTTGGACACTAAAGAGGAAACTTATATTAATTATACAATACAGAAATATTAATCTCAACAATTGTTGATGAAATATAAATTTATACATACCCGTATCTTCTGCCACTTATATAACGAGGAAGCTAAGGGTTTTACCATTTTGCCCTTATGATTATCTCTACAACCCCGGCCCGCTCGAAATATTGACACAGCACTGTTTAACCATAAAATATAAAAAATGTTAGATTGAGCGAGCAAAACCTAGCTAATTTGAATTATTATATATAAGTATGAATCATTAAAAACATGAAAAATAAATCTAGGTTCCTTACTTATTAATTATCCCCATCATTTGTTCGCAAAGTTCCGGATCATAATTCAAAGGATCCAAAAAATAGATAGTTGGCTCCAATGGATTGATTGCAATTAACATCCAGTGTCCACTATGAAAAAATAACCAGTGTCATTAGGAAATTATAATTCAGCAGATGAAGTCAAATACATTAAATCCTGAGAATTTACTTACACATTATGATACGGAACCAAGAATAAGACATCTTTGTCAGCCCTTGCAGTGAATGCATCCGCAATTAACTGCTGCTGTTCAGTAATCTTACTGTCCGGCAATTTTGAAGCATAAGCAGCAACCTCTTCAGGATGGATGAATATAAATTTGTTTGTAAGATTGCAAGGCTCCAAAAATGTCTCGTAGAGGTATCTAAAGTTTAGAAACAAAATAAAAAGCAACATAGGTTAATATGAAGGCCTAAATTGAAAAAAATTAAAACAAATAGATTAATATGAAGTACCTTATGTACAAGTTAACATTCGCAACCCCAATCCACTTCCGATGGATGATGTAATCAACAATTTCAGTGTTGATATTTTCAAATACTACCTTATTATAAATGTTCTTGGCAAATTTCACACGTTTTTCGACTTTGCCCTTAAGCGAATGTGGTAGAAACTTGACAATCATCCTTCGAAAGGTGTCTGGAACTGGATGCCTGGGCGGCTGCATGAGTGGTGGAGCTACTGATTCCTTCGAATGTCCTGACTCTCCGACCTTACTCTTCCCCTTCAACTAAGCAACAAAGTGGAAAATTTTGAGATTAACCACCTTAATATACACATAATAATAGTATATGTCTATAGGTCCTCTAATATGAAACTTTGAATGTAGTGGCTCATTCAAGACATCTAGTATCAAGTTAGTATACTGTCAAGTAACATACCTTTACTAATGGAGCAGCAGTGATGAGGTGTGCGGGCCATGCTACGAAGCTGCCCAATGCCATTCCTATTGTTTCCATATCCCCTGCAGGAACAGGCAACCTGGTACCCTCCTCCCTAACTACCTCAATCGACACTTTTAGATGATTTGCAGGTACGGGTGCATTGTGAAGCATCTCTTCAGGGCTATTATGCACATGCCCCTCCACAACCACACGTCGATTAGGTGTTTCTAACCATAGCTGGCAATATGATTGACCCTGTTCCAATCAATGCATTAGAAATCAACCATTTATTAGGGGTAAAAAAAAAGTTATCTTTTAACTTGTTCATGATAGCAATTACTTGAGGGAGATCGTGAGGGGTAACAGTGCAACTATCTTTGGCACTAGCCGACACAGGTGGTGTCCCTTGCGTTCCCTGTAGTTGAAGCACCATGTTCGTCAATTCAGCTAATCGGAGCTGCATCTGAGATTGAGTCTGATGTTGTTCCTGAACAATAGCCTCCAATCGAGCAACCTTTGCAGCATCTGATGATGATCGAGGCCCAAAAAAGGCTTTGTGTGTCACACCAAACCCTGTACCCCTAACACGACCAGGATACTCAGGGACCCCCAGTGCCTTACCAAGTATGTCCTGCCCAATGCTCTCCTGGTCACTAGCTTGAGGCATCGAATAAGAGAGTTCATTCTGTGGAAGAAAGAGAAACAAAATATAAATTTTGCAACTAATTAATAAGTATTTGAAAATATATATGTAAATAAAATATATAATACAATAATACTAACTATTGACTCGGCAACTTTCCGAACGTTGTCATTGTCAATTATCCCATCCTTGTTCTTGCGAGATTCTATCCATAGCTCATGGCGTTCGATTTCCCTCCCTTCTGACCCCTCCTTTGATTGCTATGTTTGATCACAAATAAGCAAATGTGTCAGTATTTGAACATAAGTGTCATTCATAGAAAAATCAACTATCAAACCACGTACCATCTTAACCTCTATACCATGGTATCCTTGACGACCCCCTCTATATGGGTATTGCTGCTTCTTGACTCTGTCACTATTGGCTTGGCTTAATTTCTGAAAAGTTATGCAGAATATTAGTTTTAGTGTAACAAAAACTAAGATAAAGTACATATGATTAGGTTTATGTCCACCAAAAAAGTCGCAATAAGAATATTCAATGAAATGACATACTATGCTAATAATGCACACAACAAAGCAGACTTTTATTCAATGACTAAATATATGTACTATAATTAATTTAAGACCAACAATGACAGAAATGGTTTACCTGAAAAGATTCTTCACGACGCCTAGCAACAAAAGCATCCCAGTGTTCCTGTGTAATGTACAACTCAAACAACCGAGGCGGATGAACAGCAAAGTTGCCAGCTGCATCTCTCAAGAAGAATCTAGTGAGAATGGATCGAAAATTTCGGAGTGCGACACCAGCCTTCATATATATGTGTCTCCTGTGATTATTATTGATGTCAAAAGCAGACTGCAACATGCATTACCGAAAAGAATTATTATCTGTATATATGTACACACATTATAATCAAATGACATACTATATTATTACCCCTATATCTTTGAAAATATTATTCTTCACAGGATCAGGGACTTTCCTCCAATCCCTGTGAGGATGGGAGATTGGAACCTTCAACTTCGCAGCGACCCCAATATAACTGCTCAATTTTTGTCCACCCTTTTGTATTGGATTGCCTTTGTGATTCCATTCGACATGAATCTTTTGGCCAGTGTGTCGGGCGTGTATCACCTCTTTCAACACAGTCAAGCCACGCCGGTGCTGTTTGATATATTTCTGTAGCTCTTCTTGACCATCATCAGCACCACGATCATGATCATGAGTAGAAGGGGATGCCATTTACCTACAATAAAATTCCAACAAACATGTAAGATATCAAAGATGGAAAAAAAATTTAAAGCAAATACAACACATAAAAAATTTTAATAATAAATCAAAAATTTATACATGTCGAAGGAAATAAAATTCAAATTAAGGCAAACAATAAAAAATATTCGATAATTCAAACCTTTTCCTCTTTCTTTTCAGATGGTCACTAATCCGTCCCCTCTTCCAAATCCAAGTACCTTCTTGATGGTCATCTCTCACATAAAGGGTATCATCTCCACCAGGATCAGTATCAAGTGATGTCCCATGGAAAGGATCATCCTCAATGCACGCACCTTGATAGTCTGGACCATCATCTAAGGTGTCAATTATTTTGTTCGTTAGCATAACAATTGACCACTTCTTATTAGCAGGATCAGTGACAAAAAACACTTGTTGGGCTTGGGATGCTAAAATACAAGGTTCATCTTTATACCCTACCCTATTAAGATCCACTTGAATGAACCCTGAATCATCAACTCGGAGGCCGTTGTTGTTGTCAACCCATTTACAACTGAAGACAGGTACCCGGAATGAGATGTAGTCCAATTCCCATATGTGCTCAATTACCCCAAAGTATGACATGGGTGCAAAAATGGGGTTTTTGTCTTTAACACTAGATATATGCATTGATTGAGCTATAAGGGTTATCCCACTATTTTGCATTATACTCTTATCATCTTGCTCTTTTGTATAGAACGTGTACCCATTGATAAGATAACCAGTGTAAGATCGTACATACATGCTTGGACCCATAGCTAACTGTTTCAACCTGACCGAAACTGAACTAGAAGTCCTCTCCAACTCTGTGAGGATGTGATCACGCAACCAATGTATAAAAAGTCGATTATGTTCTTTTGATATCCAACTCTCATTCTAATTAGGGTTCAAGGTTCTAATTCTCTCCTTGTGCATTTCCACATATTCATCAACCTCATCCGAGTTGTGCAAGACATACAGGTGAGCTTGCTCTCACTGTATCCTAGAGATACTAACTATTTCACTTCCCCGAATCCCTTCACCACTTGTTCTACCCAAGTGACGAGACCTTGGAAGCCCAATGTTATCAACACTCAATAAGTATTCAGTACAAAATTCAACAGCTTCTTCGGCTATGTACCTTTCAACAATACATCCCTCTGGTCTACTTCGATTTTTCACATACCCTTTCAATATCTTCATGTAACGCTCAATCGGGTACATCCATCTCATATACGCTGGGCCACACATTTGTGTTTCCCTAACTAGGTGTACTGTTAGGTGAACCATCATGTCAAAGAATGAAGGCGGGAAATACATCTCAAGCTCACACAAAGTGACAACAATTTGTCTTTGCAATGTGGGCAACTTCCTAGGGTCAATGACTTTGCTGCCAATAGCCTTGAAAAAGAAACATAGTTTCGTGATTGTTCCTCGTACCTTTTTCGGCAATATGGATCGTATACCCACCGGCATCATATGCTCCATCAAAACATGACAATCATGAGACTTTAGACCCTTCAACTTCAAGTCTTTCATAGATACAAGGTTCTTGATATTTGATGAGTACCCCTCCGGAACTTTAACTCCATCAAGGAATTCACAAAGAGATACTTTTTCTTTTCTAGATAAAGTATAAGCAGCTGGTGGAAGATAAGTACGCCGTTTGTCCTTGATCGGTGCCAATTCTCCTCTAATTCCCATAGCAACCAAATCCAGTCTCGCCTTCTTACCATCTTTGGTCTTTCCCTTCACATTGAGTAACGTACCAATAATGCTATCACATACATTTTTTTCTATGTGCATCACATCAAGGAAGTGCCTCACATACAAGGATTTCCAATATGGCAAATCAAAGAAAATTGACCTTTTCTTCCACCCACTTGTCCTAAGGTGTTTGGCAAAAGGTTTCCCAAAGTTGTTAGTCAAATGTTGTACCTTTCGAAACAGGTCCTCACCGCTTAACGGAACAGGTTCTCTTCCGTCTTCTATATTCCCATCAAATGCTTTTCTCCACCCTCTATAACGATGTCCCTGATGCAAAAATCTCCGATGCCCGAGAAAGACAAATTTCCCACCATGCTCCAACCGAATCGATTGCGTGCCTTCTTCACATATAGGGCAACCAAATTCTCCTTTGATACTATATCCAGACAAATTCCCATACGCTGAAAAATCATTAATTGTACCAAACAGCATAGCTCTCAAATTGAATGCTTCCTTCCTATACCCATCATACACCTCTACACCACTCTCCCATAATAGCTTCAAGTCATCAATTAGTGGAGCCAAGTATACATCTATATCATTTCCGGGTTGTTTAGGTCCAGAAATTAACAAAGACAACATCATGAATTTTCGCTTCATGCATAGCCACGGAGGCAAGTTATAAATCACCAAAATCACGGGCCATGTACTGTGTGTACTACTTTGCATACCATGCGGGTTCATTCCATCAGTAGATAATGCAAGACGTAGGTTTCTAGCTTCTGCCCCGAAATCTTCATAGTCACGATCAATTAATTTCCATTGTGGAGAATCTGCAGGATGTCTAAGCTTCCCATCTTTAATTCTATCATCTGCATGCCATGTCAAGAGCTTCGCATTCTTCACACTGTTGTACATGCGTCTAAATCTAGGTATGATGGGAAAATACCAAACTACCTTCACTGGACTCGATTCTTTCTTCTTATAACGTTGGGCATTGCATTTAGGACACTTGTCTAATGATGCAAATTCCTTCCGAAATAATATGCAATCATTAGGACAAGCATGTATCCTCTCATAGCTCATCCCTATGGAGCTTAACATTCGTTTAGCCTCATATGTTCGGCTAGGAAGCTCATTATCCTCTGGCAGCATATCCTTCAAAAGTGCAAGCAATTCTGTGAAGCTCTTATCACTCCATCCATTGCCTGCTTTCAAGTTGTATAGCTTCAACACAGCTGACAATATCGTGAACTTAATGCATCCAGAGTACAATGGATTTTCTGCATCCCTCTTCAACCTATCAAACATCCCCGGACAATCCTTAAGTTCATCCTCAATCACATTGGTCATCTCTTCAAGATGATCGGCCTCAAGTGTGCTTGTGTCGAAATCATTCGATCTACAGCTCTCACTATACGTATTACTGCTATAATCATTATTCGTCTCACCATGCCTTGTCCATCGTGTGTAACTTCGATCAATTCCATTGCAAATTAAATGTGATTCCAAGTCAGTTGCACTAACTAGCCTCCCATAGCAACACTTCAAGCAAGGGCATATAATTTTTTCGGGGTTATCAACATGCTCAACTGCAAACCTAACTCTTTCACTCCATCCCAATATTCCTGAGTCAAACGATTCGCAGACATCCATTTCCGATCCATACTTTTATTAAGTTGTGTAACCTTTTATAACTTCTGTATAAATTTTGGCAGTGATCTTCCCAAGTTGAGCCTCCCAATAATTCTACAATACAACACCAACTTACAGTCCACGTTATTTCATATGGATTAAATACCATAACCCCATGATTAATACATTAATATTCTTGCTACATAAAAAAAACTAGATTCATTAATTGTACTACAATTATTTGTTTTTCCTAACTTTACTTTCTGATTTATTAAAGCATATGTTACTTTTCAAGTCCTTAACTAGCAAAAATATTCAACAACATAGACAAAAAAAGAGTTCCAATTATATGTTGCCAACCATCCAAATCAACTATCCATAGCTTTTCATTTACTAAATTATAACTTTGAGAAACAAACCGGCAGCATTACAACTAAAGAACCATAGCATTAACCACTTAGCAAAAATCACCTGACTTAGCTAACTAATACAAAACTTTTACATAAACATAATCAGGAAGCATACCTCAGACAAAGTAGATATCTGATGGGCTAGCACTACAAATTCTGTCAATATGAAACAAGCGCACCAATGACACCTTCATACAAGTGAAGCAACAAGTTAAATGAAGGTCAACCACAAAGTAGTTTGGTGGTGTGTCCACATATGCATGTATGAGTAAGGAAAGATATATATATATAGTAAAATAACACTATTATTATAGAAAAAAATTAAAATAAAAACTATAAATCTAAAACATGTAAATTAAAATTAAACGGTCCAAATTCACCCAGAATGATGAGTATTGGGTACTCATACATAATCAAATTAACTTACTTTTGTTAAAAAAAAATGAAAACATCAAACATAAATCACATTACAACAAATTTACTTTTATCCAAACTTCATTATGGCAAACTTCATTTTGTTCTAACTTATCTTTGCACACTTAAAACCAAACAGACACAAAACTAGCCGTTTGAAGTAGAGATTATCATGAATCTTGAGGGTGTAAGAGGCTATGGAGGTAGGATGCTTTAGTTTTTCTTCTTCTTTGTCCTCTTGATTTTGTGGGATTTTCTTCTGATTTTTCTTGGCTAGGCACATCTTGCAAGGCATTTTGGGAAGAATGAGGAATAACGTTGTGTCTGACACTTTAGAATTGTGTGTGCTCGCAAAAATAGGTGTGGGTGTGTGCAGGTAAGGTAAGAAAGGAGTAAGAGTGGTGATGAGGGGACCTAGCTCTCAAATACTAGGTGGGCAGTGGATCAAACTAGTTTTAGCTGTTGTGGATTTTGACCCTGTCAAAATATTGTTGTTTGGCATGTTGAGGAATATATTAGGTTTACAGTGTTGTGCTGTTATGAATTTTTTCTTGTTTTCGACATAATGTTAAAAATTATGCATGCTTCTAATTAAAAAGTTATAAATAACAGATATTAAAGAAATTATAAATAATGAATATTAACAGTGACATGTGAAAAAAATATATGTATATTAGGATATTGAATAATATTGGGCTAATAAATTAACCAAGAGAAGAAGTGGGTTCACGCGGATAATGGGTTTTATTGACCATTAAAACATTACTCCTCTACTCTTTAATCCTGGAAGCAATAAAAATCAATCAGATGACCTTACATTTCATCATTCTACCAAGAAATCCGGAAAATCTGTCCCACCATATGGGTGCTGAATGTTCAATCCAGCGGAGTTAATTTGATCCGCAAGTGCCCGCTTGACTGGAATCTAATTTATCGAGTCCAGTCAATTTTGCAAATTCATTCCTTATCGTGCCCTTTAATTATTCTACTGTTTCTACACTTTCCACGATTGGTTTCTTTTCAACTCTGTAACTTATACGGAAGAAAACTCAGTGATGCGTGCATTATTAGGAAGAGAATGTCTCAAGTTCTTAGCGTCAAAAGTTCATATTTATCAACCTTTAGAAAGAATAACACCTCACTGGCCAAAACAAAAAAAGAAGAAAGAATAACACCTCATATAAAAACTACTACTATGCAGAATAATTAAGTCAATATTAGTAGTCAGTCAAGGGCAATGAACTAATTACAAATTGACAGAAACAGTATGGGCAATGACTCATATATGAATTTGACAGAAATAGCCACGAATATGAGAGCATCAGTGGGAAAATATGGGGTTACCTCAAAGCTGGCCACCGTTCGCTGTTGGGTCTGGGAGGGATTTTGAGTTCCTCTGAGAGAATGGAACTGGGCCTCTTTCACTCCATTCACCGTGACCGTTGACAGGGAGAGACGCTACGAGATCAAGCGATTTCAGGTTGAAGGGTATTTCGGAGGAACAATGCCGTGGGGGAAGAGGAAAGAGTGTAAACTTTCGACGCGTTGTGGCCGAAGAGCTGTGCCAGAACAGAGCTATGGCAAAGGAACAGCTTCAGAGCATGGTGGGAAGAAGACGGCACAATTCTGAGAAAATGCGATGTAGGGTTCTGAGAAGAGTTTTAAAACAACTTAGTTAGCGTTTAAAAATTAAACGCTAACTAAACATAATATATATGGCGTTTATTATGTAAACGCCATCTAATATTCATAACTTAGATGGCGTTTATGTGATAAACGCCATAAGAAATTTATACTTAGATGGCGTTTAAATATTAAACGCCAACTAAAAGTTTAAAATAAATTAAAAAAAAAAATTTCGGTGGACCTTATATGGCGTTTATGAAATAAACGCCATCTAATAATTTATATTATTTTATTAATTTAGATGGCGTTTTTATTATAAACGCCATATAATGTCTGGAATTAGTTAGCGTTTATTATAAAATGCCAACTTTAGTTTTACATTATGACTTTAGATGGCGTTTATCTTTAAACGCCATCTAAAGTTCCAAAAATAGATGGCATTTATTTTTTACACGCCATCTAAAACTGGACTTTAGTTGGCATTTATTTTGTAAACGCGAACTAATGCGCTTGGTTTGCTTTTTATTGGCGCTTTTATAAATAAACGTCAACTATTCAGCGCCAATAAATCCTGAATCTGGCGTAGTGTCTCCTCCTCTCCTCCTCTTCTTACTAGCAACTTTCTATTACCAGGTGCATTGTTATTGATATTCAAAAATAGCGATAGCATGGTATATAAGAAAGAAAAAGTTTTTGAGAAGGGGGAAAAAAAAAGCTTTTTAAGGAGTGAATATTTTGTATATTAAAGATCTAGACGGACAATATGTCAATATGCGTTATAATGAACTCTATACATATAGACAATATCTAGCAATTGTTTATTTTCAAAATTCACAAACACGCTTATTTATTTCAATTTTAAATTAAGAAATTGAATATCATTTCAACTTAAATTTATAAATCAATAATGCATACTGTCAAAATAAAATATTTTAAGACTTCTGAAGGTTAAATCATTTACAATTATACTAATGAATTTATATATATTAAATAGATTTTTCTTCATATTATATATTTTTTAACTAATTCATTCTCTAAAATCTAAGACTTTAGTTATCCAAGACACATATTAAATCATTGAATTATTGATTTAACTTATCAATTTCTTCTGCAACAAATGAAATGTACAAATATAAATATTTTTTAAAACGCGATGCGCACACAAAATTTTACCAAAACTCCCCTGCTTTTGATTTAAAGAATGAAATGTAATAAGAAAATGGATTGAAAAAAATAATTTTTTATGGATATAAAATAACACTTATGTGCCTATTTTTTTTAAAAAAAATTCAAAACAAAAGGTTAGAAACTGTTGAGTAATAAATAATTATGTGAGTATAAAAGATATTGGTCAAAATTTGTCCAACTTCTTTTGCCTTTAATTTCCATCAACGTATCAATCAGGAAAATGTTATATTTTTAACTGCACGGACTATTAAAGTTGCATTGCCCTCCTCTCCCTCCTTCGACGCAGCATCTGTGAGATAGCCTCTTTAATATATCTTAGGGCATTGACAAACACAATTTTGTATTCTAGAGGGAATCTTAGATATGTTAAGTCTTGCATGAAATTGCCAAACTATTATGGACCTTACTTCTCAACTGAGCAGCAGCAGTTCATTACTGTGCAGAGACCCCCACCTTCTCTCTTTCCCTCTCTACGCATCACTATTGCGCACAATGATGCGCAACGGAGAATTGGGAAGCAACTATTATGAGCTAGTTCACATCCATGTATGTAGCAAATTTATAATCCATGGTCCATGCTTTACTAAAAAATTTCTTGTCAATGGAAGAAAATTTTATATTATAAGTCATTAGTATACATTATTAGTCATTAATACAGTATTAGTTGAGAATACATTGCGTCACAATAAATATGTGTTGAATCTTACATGTCCTCTATCTTGTCATATAGACTCATACACTGTTAAACTACACAAGTTTAGCAAAATTTGAGGTCTTGAATTCTATTGGATAAAAAAAAAAACGAGATCTTCAATTCTACATAGTCTTTTGACTAAAAAAAAGAAAAAGAAAAAGAATAAACTCTTAATATTCTATCCCTCCTCCTTCCAAAATGTGTGCTTTTCTTATTTACAATAAACAATTATATTTCATGCCACTACAACATATTTTGAGTAAAAGAAAACAAATTCTTTTTTGGCATAGTTCTATTGTCTAAGGCAACGATTTTTAGACTTTGTAGTCACAGATGATAAAGGCGTTGCTTATAGTCAAACACAACAGTGTGCTTCATTGACTATTAATTATAAGTCAAAGTGTTATATGTGCATGCGTTGCAGGGTGTTAATTTGGAGTGTAGATTACTTGAAAATTTTGGTGCCTGCGTCGGTACAAAAATTAATGTTGGCAAAAATTTGGAGTGTAGGAATGACAGGTCTATTAATAGTGGTAATGCATCGGATCTCAGAGCCAGATCAAATAGCTAGCATGCATTGTCGAATATAAGTATGGCTTACCATAATTTTGTTTGTGCAAGAGAAACTCCATTGGCAAAAGGCAGAGGCAAACATCCCGCGCTCAGCTTTAACGTTGGCAATAATTTTTACATATCCTTCTTTATCAGATATTGCACACGCGATGTGCCATTGTTCCCTCATGAAAGACTCACGTTCACATTTGCTACACTGGTCCCCGGCACAGCGTTTCCATCTCCCTCATCTGTTTTGAAGAAGAAGAGCCTGGAACTCCAATCAAAGAGAAGCAGGAACCAACACCAAACCACGCTACTGCTGGCAATATTAATGTTGTGGATAGTATAACACAGGGTAACTGTAAGGGACGCGGCCCTTCGGCCCTGCCACCATATATGTATACACCCACACACACAGTTTCCTTATAAGGAAAGGAGACTAAATAGAATGCCACCTCCATCCTATGAATATATATATATCAAGTTTCCTTCTAAGGAGGGGGCAAATAGGGTGCATCATTTAGTTTGTTGATAATTTAAAATTAGTTTGAACTTTGAACATGTCATATATTTTTTGGAATTTGCATCTCATAAATGTATTTTTTTAAGAATTTGACATATTTATTTAAATTTACGGTCAAAAAATTTATATTCGACACAAATATAATGGATTGGAATCCTATATCATCATAATTCCTTGAAACCATGAGAACCCAAGATCTTTTTTTATGTATTTTTGTCTATGAACATACAATTGTAAACCCGAATCCAATATTCGTAACTCCCCAAAAAGTGCAATCTGCGCCCACATACCAATTGTTGGTTAAGCGTTTGGATATATGATTGAAACTAGACACCAACTTAAAGTTAATCTTTAAAATTCATGACCGTGCAGTGTGTTAACAAGACATCCCAGTTTCACTAGTTAATCGAAGAAATATATATATATATTTAGGTTCATAAAGGTCATTTTAGGAACAAATAAAACTACATTAATGTATAACTAACTTATATATTATTAATTTCAATGAATAATATTTGTGTATGGTTGAAGAAACTAACAGAAATTGTATAACTATAGTAAAATAATTAAAAAAATATAGTTCAATTTTGTAGGAATGGAGCCCACATGGATAGAGCATGTTCATTAATTGTTCGCCTCGGTGCTTTAAGCTATGGCTAATGGTTAGGATGTAAATACAACCTCTAGTCTACCGAAAAAAGAATAATCTATTCCATGACTTGTGTTGTTTTCACTTTTTATGTTGTTTTCACTTTTTATTTTGTTTCAGAACTTTTATTATTTTAGAATTTGAAGACCTGATTAACTTTTTAGGCCTTTAATTTAGATTTCAAGAGCACTTATACTTAATTACAAATTACTATATTTTTGACCGCATTACAAATTACTAGATTAGTTACGAACAAAATTAAGTTCTCACATAAGTGGCTGATTTTGAATTCACACTCTTGTGGAAATATGAATTATATTCTTACTATCTACCTTTGTTAGTCCCCATGTCCTTTTCTCAATGTTCTTGATTTGAATGCGGACCGCTTAACCAAAACAAATTAATTTAGATTAGATTAAGAGGAAAATAAAAGAAGCATATTAATTAATGGCTATTTCCTTCATGATCCTGCTTCTCAAAATTAATTGAAGGAGGCCAAGCAAAGAATAATTAACTCTTGACAAGCTACCCACAATAAACTCAAAAATATAGGGGAATTAAATTCTATTAAATTTAAAATACGTACAAAGGATTTCAATTTTTATAATTTAAATTGTTAGTATTTCTTAAAAGCAATAATAACTACTTCCCGCCTTAAATATAAGTTATATTTAACTATATGAGTAATATTAAGTAAAGCTGTTAAACACTATAAATATATCCCAAATTTATTTTTTTCACAATTTGCCCCCAATTAAATGTTGTACATTTCCAATCATAAATTTAATAGGAAATAAAATGCGAAAATTGCATTTAAGTCCAAGAGAAAAAAGTACTGATATCGTAAAATGCATAGACAAACAAAGAAAATGGTGAGACACAAAAAAAAAATGGAAAAAGTCAAAAAGGTTATTTTTCCAAGTTGAAATGAAAAGTGAGAAAATTTTATTTTGTTCTCAAGAAATGAAAAAAGACAAAAAGGTCATTTTTCAATGAATTTGATGACTTGCCTATTATTTGATATGCTAATTTGTGATGTTTTGAGAATGGTGGTTGAGTTATTTAAGGGGTTTTAAGGCATTGGAATGTCCAAAATACAAAAAAAAAACTGTTGAATTTTTTTGTAAAATATTATGGTATAAATGTTTTAAAGAATTCACTTGATATTTGGTGATGATTCTATGCTCAATTGGATAATATGATTGCATTAATGATGATTGCTACTAGGATTCAATGAATCTCACCCTTCCAAAATGAAAACTATATTAGATATAAGCAATGGCAATGAAGACAAGGGAGCTATGGAGCAAGAAAAGGGAATTAATACTTGAATTAATGGTTCAATCTATGACATTGTATTTAAAGATATTATGTATAATCTTTATATGTCTTCAGGTATGTATCTCTATGCTATTATGTTCTCTAAAGAATTATGAAATGTTATGGATGGAATTTGAACAATGAATGATGATGTGACTGTGTTATGAAGTTTCTTTTGCCAAGTTGTGAATGAAAAGATTCATTTTGAACATCTTGATAGAGATGTAGGTACTGTTCACATGAGATAGGGTATGATATATGAGAAGTATATATGTCCTGAAAGTAGATGGAATAAGCTTTTCAACAAGTAAAGAACACCGAATTTAGGCAAGAGCACGAATTATGGTGAATTTTTAAAGTTAGTGGTCAAAAATTAGATAGGATTAGAAGTATATATTTTGACCCTTAAAGGTTTAAGTTAATTTCATACCCTATACAAATAGAATAAATGTACAAAAAAGACACATGTTTATAAAGTAGACATATAGGCTATCAAATGATATTAAGTTGGAATGATATGGCTCAACGTAGAGTGAGATATGAATTTTGAAATTTAAGGCCAAAATCATAGGAAGATATAAAATGATCAAATATATTTTAAAGTTTAAGGAATAAAATGTATAAATTAGTCTAGTGAATGTCTTGATTCTTATTTTTACCACAAAGACATGTTTTTATTTATTTTTAGAGACTTAAATCACCTTTATATGATTTTTGTAGAATTACTTATGACTTTTCAAAGTTCGGTCAAGAAAATGGTAAATACCCTATGAACAATATCGAATTTTTATGAAAATTCTGTTTTTAATTTTTAGGTGATTCAAGCTCCTAATCAAGTATAAATAGACTTAAATAAAGTCTAATACATGGAAAATGAAACTAAAAGTAAGGTGTTACAAATTGTTAGGTTAGGGATGGATTATTGAGCAAGTTAATTGTACCATCCTCCTTTTGTTACTTGATTCCTAGTTGAATCCGGACAACAACATGAGCTTATTCCAGTGCCATTATGATTGTGAGTTCAATTGAATTTATCTACATGAATTCGTGTACTTTTGTGTGGATGCAAAATGAAGACAATGAAGATGTGAAACTTGAAAGGGGAAGGCAGGGAGAAGAAAGGGTGAGTAAAAGATGGCTTTTTTTTAAATTAAATATATATGTGATTTGGCAACATACAAATAAACTGAGTTGGATTTTATTTTCTCTTTTAAATTTCCATAAAAAGAGTTTGATTATTGTAAATGTTTTGTCAGGATTTTTCGTTAATAAAATAAACGGTGTTAGATGTAACACCCTACCTCCAGACTTGACCGCAAACTTCAATATTCAACCAAACACAACCCAAATGACACAAAACAACTTCCTAAAACTTCAGAACAATGAAAATGAACCCCAAAAAACCAGAAATAGGGCTGGGGCTGCGGCCACTACAATACCGCCACGGCTCCGGCCTTCCCCTGCTTCTTCATTACTACTGCCTTCACTGGCCCCTCTGGCACCGCGGTGCCACATGCTGGTTTTCCATCCCAACAAACTTCATCCACTGGGGCGAACTTCCAACATGCATAACTTTTTGCTCCGACCTCCTATTAACTCGATTCCAACTCCTAAAAATCAATCTAGTTCCAAACTATTCATAGACACCACTTTCACATCAATTCAACTCCATATGGAAATTCTGAACCCCTGATACCATTTTGGCCACTCATTGACCAAAATTCACTACTAACCACCTCTAGTTGTCACCAAAGGCAAATGGTCACTCAAAGACCATTCATATAGGTCTAAAACCTCCAAACCAACTTATCCAAAGAGGTTTCACCTCAAAAGAATCCTTTCTCTGAGATTTGACCCCCTTGAACCCCAACTTGACAAAATGGGTTACAGGCCCTAAAACACACCAACAAGGCCCAATAACACCTTTCATTATACATAACACATACAACACATTCCTACATATAACCATCCATAACAATCCTTACAATGTCATACATTCATTACAAAACCTTATATCCTACTTTGCACAAGATACATATCCAAAACACATAAACTACATAGACCTAGTATTCCCACATCCGCTACTGCTCCCTCGGCTTCTCAGGACTAGTACCAGAACTATCACCTGAAAGGTTAGTCATGGGAGAGGGGTGTGAGACAATGTCTTAGTAATCGGGAACAACCACATACAATATATATATATGCTAACCCATATAGTCATGTAATGCAATGCTAATGAATGGTATGCATGTTCTCCCTCATATACAGCTAGAACCATGAGCTGTTGTCATCACAAGACATTTCAATAGATGATTCCCTTCCAACAGTTGGTGAAGACTGGTTCTGGGACATCACTAAGCTCACTTTACCCTAATGCAAGCCGACCAATGGTTACACTAGAGTTCAGACACATTTCCCTAGACCATCACGAATTAACGGTGATTTAAGGAAGGTGCATCCCCAAATCCACTGCCACTTGTCTCTCCCAAGGAGAGAATTTAGTGATAGGAATATTTTATCATATCATCATCACCTCCTTATCAATCTCTCACTATGTAATTATATGGTGATGATGCCAATATCATGCCAACATGCCTCTACACACATATGTATATCATTATCATCACAAGCATCATATGGACATGCTAGCATGCAATGGTATTGGAATGCTACACATCATACATACACTACATATACTATCATCACATATCCACTAGCCGTGCATACCACGATATGTAGAAAAACCATACACATATTGAATCAATATCGTGGTATGAAAAGGAACATGCATATGTACACAAATATAAGTACTATCATACCATATGAACAATACAATACAAACAAACACCCAGTTACCTTAGATTGTCAATATCACACACGTGAATTTCACAAACTTCTTGAATTATCTTACATGGTTGAACCCCTCTCGGTTAACCAAATAACCTTCATAATAACACAATTCTTCAATAAACATAATATACCATTAACCAAACATCACAATTCAACCACTTTAACTTAACCCAAGGTTCCAACACCCTTTTCATGTAGTATTAAGCTCCTAGGAACCATACCAACACCAAACAATCCCATACACTTCGGATTCGCAAGAGCCCTAACTGAAAATAACCTTGTGTTAAACTCAAACCATGCATAAACTCTTCAAAACTCACATCCAAGGATCAAGAATACTATAACACACTTCCTTAACCCCATTTCATCCATTTTAATTGGTGGATTTCGGCTAAAATCGAAGATCCAAACTTATAACCGAAAAACCCCAAGTTTCAATCAAAGAAAATGGAGAGGGAGGAGTATAAATCACTTACCAACTTGAATTCAAGTTTCCAAAGTCCCAAAATCACTCTTAGATGCTAGAAAACTCGAACCCTAGCTGAGCTCTCTCGTCGCTCCCTCCATTTCCTTTCTTTCTTTCACCTCCAACTGGCCGAAATGTTTCTGATTTAAATCAGAAACCTGACTCTTACCACCACTCCACCAGTTTTTAGGTGGAAAAAGCCACTGGACATGCTCTCGTCGCAGTGGCCACGCTTTTTGCCATGGCGTGGAGCTCTTTCATACTCTACTTGAACCTTCCTCCGTCCTGTTTTTGTAATATCCCAAAATTTTACTGGAGATAAAGTAATGAAAGAGAAAGAAATAAATAATAATATGAAATATACAAGAAATTCAAGAAAATAGATAAATACCGTTTTGCGTGAAAAAGGGCAAAGAGGTCATTTTTTTATATCAGATGGAAAAATGAGAAATTATATTTTTGCCCCTAAAAAATTTCAAAAATGACATCCATGGCCATAAATTTATTAAAAATTACGTGGACAAGAAATGAAAAAGCCCTTGCGAAAAATTACGCCTAATGACCCGAGAGTTTTAGAAATTATTATTTAACCCAGGTTAGGGGTAATTTTGTAAATATGTAAAATTACTCTCAAAACAAAATTCTCATTGAGAAAAGTCCAATGGTATATGGCACTGAGTTTTAATGTTCAAGAATAAAGAAATAATCAATGCCGAGTGTCTAAAAGTAACAGTAAACCGATAAAGTAAACCGTGGGTCCTACCGATTGTTAAAAGGTAACCAGAATAGGATATGGGCCATACATAGATATCATTTGGCACAGGATAATTATGGAAATATAAAAATAAAATTAGAATAGTCTCGTAGCCCAAAAATACTAAATCAGTATTGTTGAAACAAGAGTTTTGATGATTCCAAACCAACATTTCAAGAGCTTGAATTGAAGATATCAAAGGAGACAAAGCTGTTTCAAGTAAAGATTTTCTGAGTACTTGCTGTTAGATCTTTTGTAGGTTCCTTAGTTTTTGTTATGACTGGGTAAAAGATTTTGATTTGAAGAAAAGAAGTTTTCAAACTTTGATTTTATGTTAAATCTTCAAATATTTTAAAAACACCCACAAACAGACGATGGTTGAAAGTTTAAGCTAAACTGTCAAGTTGGAAATTTGAACTTTTCCTTTGGAAATTCGAATTTCGAGCTAAAACTGAATAAGTCTGAAGAGATTCGTCTGAAATGAAGTTTGTAAAAACCAAAGAAATTCGTCTGAAACTATGAGAAAGTGCATCTGAAGTCAAAATGAAATTGAGTTTGATAAATGCTCTCTGACAGACGAATTTTGAACTTCCAACATTCGAATTTTCATATAAGTCTAAAAGATGCTTCTTTGCAACAGACGAACTTTGAGTCTTCAAAATTCGAATTTCAAACAAAACAAAACTTGAGAAAATGGAAGAAATTCGTCTGAAACTATGTTAAAGTTCACCTGAGATCAAGAGTGATTTAAGTTTCAAAACTGCTCTCTGACAGACGAACTTTGAACATTGAAATTCGAATTTCAGAAGCTAAGTTCTTGAGTCTATTGAAATGAAACATTGACATACGAATGATAAGAACTTGCAACATTCGAATGATGAAATTAGTCTGAAAAGAGTTTCTCTGACAGACGAATTTCGCCCTTTCAAAATTCAAATTTCAAAGAAAGTAATCTACTGTGTCCCTTTAAACGTTCAATGGACAGACGAATTTTGGGGATCCAAAATTCGAATTTCGAAGCCACTGTAGAAAATTGAAAACACTGTTCACACTTAACCGAAAAACTTTCTTCTTGAAAATTCGTATGTCACATTGTGAAAATGTTTTGTTAGTTTCAAAATTCGAATTTCACTTCATGAACAGACGAACTTCGTGCTGTAACGTTGGAAGCTTTAATCTTCGGTTCCTTCGAAATTCGTCTGTTGCCCAACCAAAATTCAAATTTCAGTATGTCAGAAACATTAAATGCGGTTGGTAAACGGATAGTTTTTCAGAGTAACCGTTGAATAACTTCCCGAACGGATAGATTTAGTCTCTAATGAATATTTGAGACCTAAATCTATAAATACAACATCATTTGAAGTTGTGGGTAACGAATCAAACTTGTATATACCGAATTTCTGCTGAATCTTCTTCTCAAAAGCTTTTACCCTCTTAACTTCTAAACTTGTACTTAAACTTTCATATCTACTCTTTACAAGAGAGTTATTTCATTGTAATCAATCTATTCTTCATCTAGGAGATAGATTTACTTGTGAGGGGTATTCACAAGAGGATTAGGAAGCACATAGTGAAAGTGCTTGGAAAGTTTGAGAGAGCTCAGAAACAGAGCATACTCATGTACTGTGGCTTTAGCAAGAAGCCCACTGAAATTCTTGTTGTATAGTGGATAAATCTCAAGAGGTGTCTTGGGGACTGGATGTAGGTCAAGTGAATAGACCGAACCAGGATAAATCACTGACTTCTCTTTTCCTTTTCTTTACTTTTCACCTTGCTCTGTTTTACGCATTGTTTTCATTATACTGTGATATCTTCACTTACTTCACTTTGTGCAGAAAAATCTCAAACTTCCCAATTCACCCCCCTCTTGGGAAGTCAGCCCTGCTAACAAGTGGTATCAGAGCCCGGATTCCCATACAAAGGAACTCACAGTCCGGGAATTATGATGGCTGGCTTTGGAGAGAGTATACTTCCTGAAGGGAACAATACTAACAGACCACCAGGCTTCAGTGGAGAGCATTATGGGTACTGGAAGATGAGAATGCAGATCTACCTCCAATCAATTGATCTTGACATCTGGTCAGTCATTGAAAAAGGAGATTTTGTTCCAATGACTTTAACTGAAGATGGAGGACACAAAGAGAAGCTGGAAGCAGAATGGAATGATGAGGAGAGAAGGAGAGTCCTACTGAATTTCAAAGCAAAGAATTGTTTAGTCAGCGCCCTAAACCAAGATGAATTCTACGGAGTCTTGTAATGCACCACTGTAAAAGGAATGTGGGATACTCTGCAGATTGCACATGAAGGAACATCTGGAGTCAGGGAGAACAGACTGAACACGTGCATTGGGGAGTATGAAAGCTTCAGAATGGCTGAAGGAGAGACTGTAAAAGAGCTGCAAAAGAGATTCACCCTCATTGTGAATCAACTCAAAAGCCTGGGAAAGGAATACACTCAGTCTGAGAAAGTAAGAAAAATACTCAGAGCTCTCCCTCTGGAATGGCAGCCCAAGGTGACAGCAATAGAAGAAGCCAGAGGAGAATCAATGGCTTCTGTCACAGCTCTCTTCGGCAACCTTGAGGAATATGAAGGAAAAATCAAAGCACTCAAGGAAACTGGGTTGGACAGAAAGAAGAAAGGCCTTGCCCTCAAAGCTGCTAATGAAAAGGAAGAAGAATCTGATGAAGGAGATGAGCTGGATGAGGAAACTCTGGCTATGATGGTCTGAAAATTCGGAAGATTCTACAGCAAGAAGAAGAACAAGAGATTCTTCAAGAAAGGAGCTGCTGGAGAAAACAAGAAAGAAACAAAAGAACCTGTGACTTGCTATGAGTGTAAGAAGCAGGGACACATAAAGTGGGACTGCCCCCAATTCATCAAGAAACAAGAAAAAGAAAAGAAAGCTGTTGACAAAGGGAAGAAGAAGAAAGCCTACATCTCATCTATATGGGGTAACAGTTCAGATGAAGAAGAAGAAGATGAGGATGAGATTGCCAACATTTGTCTGATGGCACTTGCTTCTGGACAAGCCACACCCTCATGCAGCAGTGATCAGGAATAAGAGGTATATGAATCTGAACCTTCCTATTCTGAATTACTGGATGCATTTCATGAGCTTCATGATGAATTCATTAAAGTTGCTAAAGAACTGAAATTGGCAAAGAAAAAGATAAGTAAGCTGGAGTCTCAAAGCATAGTTTCTGAAACTGTCTCTTTGCCTATCTCTGAATCTGTTTGCTGCACTTCATGCACTAAACTTAAGCAAACTAATGATTATTTAGTTAAAAGCATGTCTAGGCTCACTAGAGGTAAAGATATGTTATTTGCATTGATGGGGAGCCAAAAAATATCACAAGGAAAAGCTGGTCTTGGCTATGATCCATGTGCTGTCAAGGAAAAGATTAGGAAGAAAAATCAGAATGCGTATATGAGACATTTTGTGCATGCTGAGAACAATAAAAAGAAAAATGATGCATCACCTCACATTGAAACATATGATCAACCAAGTCATGCTAGACAAAAATATTATCTGCATTGCTTTCTTCCTGCTTCTCAATCTAGCAGTCCGTTCACTACCTGTCATTTCTGTAACAAAAAGGGACATACTTCCAGTTCTTGTGCTTTGAAGAAAAATGGACTTGGCAGGAAAGTTGAATGGGTTCCCAAAGTTGCATCTGCATCTAGGGAATTACTTACTGACCGAAAAGGACCCAAGCAAATTTGGGTACCTAAAAGGAAAACATAAACTTTGTTTTGCAGGTCTGTCTCAAAGCTAAGAAAAGCAACAAATGGTATATGGACAGTGCCTGCTCAAGCCACATGACTGGTGATAAGGACAAGTTCATCACCCTTAGAGACAAGAAAGGAGGAAAGGTGACCTTTGGAGGTGACCAATATGGCAAAATCGTTGGTATTGGAATTGTGGGCAAAAATCCAGAAACATCCATTGAAGAGGTGCTGTTTGTGATTGACCTCAACTACAACTTGCTAAGCGTGAGTCAAACTTGTGACAAAGGAAACTAGGTGTTGTTTGACTCAAAGTTTTACCTGATCATCAGAAAAAGTGATCACAAAGTAATCCTCAAAGCTCAAAGGGATGGTAACTGTTATACTATTGACCTTGATGAGCTTCCTCCCTTGGATTCTGTATGTTTAATTAGTCAGGATAATGATAGTTGGTTATGGCATAGGAGATTAGCTCATGTTAACATGAATCAACTATCTAAACTGATTAAAAATGAGCTAGTAACTGGTCTACCAAAACTATCTTTTGAAAAGGATAAAGAATGTGATGCATGCTTAAGAGGAAAACAAACTAAATCATCCTTCAAATCTAAAAATGTAGTTACCACAACTAGACCACTTGAATTGTTGCATATGGACTTAATTGGACCATCTAGGGTGAAAAGTCTTGGTGGTAATTTGTATGTGCTTGTAATTGTTGATGATTACTCTAGATTTACTTGGACATTATTTCTCTCTTCTAAAAGTGATACCTTTGATGCATTTGTAACCTTAGCAAAGAAAGTGCAAAATGAGAAAGGTATTTCTATTATGTCTATCAGGTCAGACCATGGAGGAGAATTTGAAAATGCATACTTCCTGGAGTACTGCAATGAGCATGGGATTGACCACAACTTCTCAGCACCAAGAACTCCTCAACAAAATGGAGTGGTAGAAAGGAAGAACAGAACCATTGAAGAGATGGCTAGAGCTATGCTGAATGAGAAGGAACTCTCTCAAGTGTTCTGGGCTGATGTAGTGAATACAGCAAGTTACATCATAAACAGAGCCTACATCAGACCAATCCTTGGGAAGACTCCTTATGAGCTGTACAAGGGAAGAAAGCCAAATATGTCACACCTCCATGTGTTTGGGTGCAAATGCTTCATTCACAACAATGGGAAAGAAAATCTGGGTAAGTTTGATGCCAAATCCGATGAAGGTATATTTTTGGGCTATTCAAGTAGGAGTAAGGCTTATAGGGTTTATAATAAAAGATCAAATATAGTAGAAGAATCAGTGCATGTGGTTTTCATTGAAAATGAAACTGTTTTAAAACATGTTACCAATAAGGATGATCTTACTATCAATTTTGAAAAACTGGGAATATCTGACAAAAGTAAAACTGAACCTCCAAAGATATCTGAATCTGTTGACACAGAGGAAGATATCCAGGAGCAAGAGTTTGATGAAGAAAATAATGAAGAAACAACTCAAGAACTCCCTAGAGCTTGGAGATATCAAAGGAATCACCCTGTTGATCAAGTAATAGGGAATGTTCAAGAGAAAGTCAAAACCAGAAAACAGTTAAGGGATCAAATGCTCAACTGTGCTTTCATTTCTGAAATTGAACCCAAATGTGCTGAAGAAGCCTTAACTGATGAATATTGGATTATGGCTATGCAAGATGAATTAAATCAATTTGAAAGAAATCAAGTTTGGGATCTAGTGCCCAGACCCAAAAATCATTCTGTTATTGGAACTAAATGGGTCTTCAGAAACAAATTTGATGAATCTGGAACAATAATCAGAAATAAAGCGAGATTGGTTGCTAAAGGGTATAATCAGGAAGAAGGTATTGATTTTGAAGAAACCTTTGCACCAGTAGCTAGACTAGAAGCTATAAGAATACTGCTAGCATATGCATGCATGAAAAATATTTTATTATATCAAATGGATGTAAAAAGTGCCTTTCTGAATGGATATATCATGGAAGAAGTTTATGTAGATCAACCTCTAGGTTTTGAGGATTCTACAAAACCGAACCATGTTTATAAATTGAAGAAAGCTCTTTATGGTTTAAAGCAGGCCCCAAGAGCATGGTATGAGAGACTGAGCAATTTTCTGACTGAAAAGGGGTTTAACAGAGTCAAAGTTGACACAACCTTATTCACTAAGAGAAAATAAAGACTTACTAATTTTTCAAATTTATGTTGATGATATTATTTTTGGTGCTACTAATGAGGCTCTTTGCAAGAAATTTTCTAAGTTAATGCAGGGAGAATTCGAGATGTCTATGATGGGTGAACTCAACTTCTTCCTTGGATTGCAAATTAAACAGCAAGGTGATGGTATCTTTCTTAGTCAATCCAAGTATCTAAAGGAGCTGCTAAAGAAGTTTGGAATGGAGAATGCCAAGCCAATGGGAACATCTATGGCTACTGCAACTAAACTGGATATGGATGAGAATGGGAAGATGTTTGACATTACTCAGTACAGAAAAATGATTGGATCCCTGCTGTACTTAACTGCCAGCAGACCTGACATTATGTTCACTGTCTGCATGTGTGCAAGGTTCCAATCATGCCCCAAAGAATCCCATGCAACAACTGTGAAAAGAATTTTTAGATATCTTATTGGAACATCACAGATGGGTCTCTGGTATCCAAAGGGCAATGGAGAAGATCTCAAAGGATACACTGATGCTGATTTTGCAGGATCTAAAACTGACAGAAAAAGCACCAGTGGAACCTGTCAGTTCCTTGGAGGATCCCTAGTTTCATGGTTCAGCAAAAAGCAAGACAGTGTGGCCTTATCTACAACAGAAGCTGAGTATGTTGCAGCTGGAAGCTGTTGTGCCCAAGTCTTCTGGATGAAACAGCAGCTTGAAGATCTTCAGGTTAAAATAAAAGAGATACCAATTATGTGTGACAACCAAAGTGCTATAAATATCACCAAGAATCCTATCATGCATTCAAGGACGAAGCATATTGAAGTTAGGCACTACTTTATAAGAGATCACGTTCTGAAAGGAGAAATCAGATTGGAGTACATCCCAACAGAGGATCAAGTTGCTGATATACTCACAAAACCTCTGCCAGAAGACAGGCTTTGTAAAATAAGGAGAGAATTGGGAATGGTAAACCCCAATGAACTGTAAGATATTTCTGTGCAATTCTGTCTTTAGAATTTTCAATATTAGAATCAATTCTAACTTGAGCATCGGAGTATGTTTAATTTTAGGTGCAGGTGCTCCTTGTGAAAATCAATGGCTAAAAAGTTTAAAAGATTGGAGAACTCCAGATTGGATCAACCAGAAAGTGAAGAGAATGACAATTATTGTAAGTTATGAATTTTCAAAGTTTGGTCAAGAAAATGGTAAACACCCTATGAACAATATCGAATTTTTATGAAAATTGTTTTTAATTTTTAGGTGATTCAAGCTCCTAATCAAGTATAAATAGACTTAAATAAAGTCTAATACATGGAAAATGAAACTAAAAGTAAGGTGTTACAAATTGTTAGGTCAGGGATGGATTATTGAGCAAGTTAATTGTACCATCCTCCTTTTGTTACTTGATTCCTAGTTGAATCCCTACAACAACATGAGCTTATTCCTATGCCATTATGATTGTGAGTTCAATTGAATTTATATACATGAATTCATGTACTTTTGTGTGGGTGCAAAATGAAGACAATGAAGAAGTGAAACTTGAAAGAGAAAGGCAGGAAGAAGAAAGGGTGAGTAAAAGATGGCTTTTTTTTAAATTAAATATATATGTGATTTGGCAACATACAAATAACCTGAGTTGGATTTTATTTTCTCTTTTAAATTTCCATAAAAAGAGTTTGATTATTGTAAATGTTTTGTCAGCATTTTCCATTAATAAAATAAATGGTGTTAGATGTAACACCCTACCTCCAGAGTTGTCCACAAACTTCAATATTCAACCAAACACAACCCAAATGACACAAAACAACTTCCCAAAACTTTAGAACAGCGGAAATGAACCCCAAAAAACCAGAAATAGGGCTGGGGCTGTGGCCGCTACAATACTACCACGGCTCCGGCCTTCCCCTGTTTCTTCATTGCTACTGCCTTCACTGGCCCCTCTGGCACCGTGGCGCCCCATGCTGGTTTTCCATACCAACAAACTTCATCCACCGGGGCGAACTTCTAACATGCATAACATTTTGCTCCGACCTCCAATTAACTCAATTCCAACTCCTAAAAATCAATCTAGTTCCAAACTATTCATAGACACCACTTTCACGTCAATTCAACTCCATATGGAAATTCTAAACCCCTGACACCATTTTGGCCACTCATTGACCAAAACTCACTACTAACCACCTCCAGTTGTCACCAAAGGCAAATGGTCACTCAAAGACCATTCATACAGGTCCAAAACCCCCAAACCAACTTATCCAAAGAGGTTTCAACTCAAAAGAATCAAAGAGGTTTCACCTCAAAAGAATCCTTTCTCTGAGATTTGACCCCCTTAAACCCCAACTTGACAAAATGGATTACATGCCTTAAAACACACCAACAAGGCCTAATAATACCTTTCATTATACATAACACATACAACACATTCCTACATATAACCATCCATAACAATCCTTACAATGTCATACATTCATTACAAAACCTTATATCCTACTTAGCACAAGATACATATCCAAAACACACAAACTACATAGACCTAGTATTCCCACATCCGCTACTGCTCCCTCGGCTTCTCAGGACTAGTACCAGAACCATCACCTGAAAGGTTAGTCATGGGAGAGGGGTGTGAGATAATGTCTCAGTAATTGGGAACAACCACATACAATATATATATATATATGCTAACCCATATAGTCATGTAATGCAATGCTAAAGAATGGTATACATGTTCTCCCTCATATACAGTTAGAACCACAAGCTTTCGTTATCACAAGACATTTCAATAGATTATTCCCTTCCAACAGTTGGTGAAGACTGATTCCGGGACATCACCAAGCTCACTTTACCCTAATGCAAGCTGACCAATGGTTACACTAGAGTTCAGACTGTGGCTCTCGTTTCCTTGGACTATCATGAATTAATGGTGATTTAGGGAAGGAGCATCCCTAAATCCACTGCCACTTGGCTCTCCCAAGGAGAGAATTTAGTGATGGAGATATTTTATCATATCATATTGTCCTCTACCGCTTGGCTCTCCCATGGAGAGGATTTAGTGACAGGGATCTTTATCATATCATCATCTCATATCATATCATCATCACCTTCTCATCAATCTCTCACTATGTAATTATATGGTGATGATGCCAATATCATGCCAACATGCCTCTACATACATATGTATATCATTATCATCACAAGCATCATATGGACATGCTAGCATGCAATGGTATTGGAATGCTACACATCATACATACACTACATATACTATCATCACATATCCACTAGCCGTACATACCACAATATGTAGAAAAATCATACACATACTGAATCAATATCGTGGTATGAAAAGGAACATGCATATATACACAAATATATGTACTATCATACCATATGAACAATACAATACAAACAAACACCCGGTCACCTTAGGTTATCAATATCACACACGTGAATTTCACAAACTTCTTGAATTGTCTTACACACTTGAACACCTCTCGGTTAACTAAATAACCTTCATAATAACACAATTCTTCAATTAGCACAATATACCATTAACAAAACATCATAATTCAACCACTTTAGCTTAACCCAAGATTCCAACACCCTTTTCATGTAGTATTAAGCTCCTAGGAACCATACCAACACCAAACAATCCCACACACTTCCGATTCCTAAGAGCCCTAACTGAAAACAACCTAGTGTTAAACTCAAATCATGCATAAACTCTTCAAAACTCACATCCAAGCATCAAGAATACCATAACACACTTCCATAACCCCATTTCATCCATTTTAATTGGTGGATTTCGACTAGAATCGAAGATCCAAACTTATAACCGAAAAACCCCAAGTTTCAATCAAAGAAAATGGAGAGGGAGGAGTAGAAATCACTTACCAACTTGAATTCAAGCTTCCAAAGTCCAAAAATCACTCCTAGATACTAGAAAACTCGAACCCTAGCAGAGCTCTCTCGTCGCTCCCTCCATTTCCTTTCTTTCCTTCGAGTCCGACTCGCCGAAATGTTTCTGATTTAAATCAGAAAATTGACTCTTACCGCGGATCCATCATTTTTTTAGTTGGAAAAAGCCACTGGACACGCTCTCATCGCGGTGGCCCTGCTTTTTGCCATGGTGTGGAGCTCTTTCATACTCTACTTGAACCTTCCTCCGTCCTGTTTTTGTAATACCCCAAAATTTTAGTGGAGATAAAGTAATGAAAGAGGAAGAAATAAATAATAACATGAAATGTACAAAAAATTCAAGAAAATAGATAAATACCATTTTGTGTGAAAAAGGGCAAAGCGGTCATTTTTCCTGATCAGATGGAAAAATAAAAAATTACATTTTTGCCCCTAAAGAATTTCAAAAATGACATCCATGGCCATAAATTTATTAAAAATTACATGGACAAGAAATGAAAAAGCCCTTGGGAAAAATTACGCCAAATGACCCGAGAGTTTCAGAAATTATTATTCAACCCCGGGCTAGGGGTAATTTTTTAAATATGTAAAATTACTGTCAAAACGAAATTCTCATCAATAAAAGTCCAATGGTATATGGCACCGAGGGTTAATGTTCAAGAATAAAGAAATAATCAATGCCGAGTGTTTAAAAGTAACAGTAAATCGATAAAGTAAATTGTGGGTCCTACCGATGGTCAAAAGGTTACCGGGATAGGATATGGGCCATACATAAATATCATTTAGCACAAGATAATTATGGAAATATAAAAATAAAATTAGAATAGTCTCGTAGCCCAAAAATGCTGAATCACTATAAAGACGATTTTATCAGTACGGTCAAAAAGTACCTGGATTGAGGTATATCTGGATCAGGAAAATTTGAGTAATTTTGGACGCATTTCTCTCTCCCTTGTGTGAATTTCTATAGCCCATGAAGCCAACCAATCATCTCAAAAAGTTGGGAAAACTTGCTAAGTAAGGAGACAAAAAAGTAACTTTACTTGATTTATTTAATTAACCATGTTAAGAGTGTCATTAACCACTTAAACCCTTCTCTTTCTTCACCATCTGCATGCGTGAAAAACTTTAGGAAAACAAAAAAGAAAATGCAAGAAAGGGAAGGAAAGAAAGAGAGAAAGAAAGGGGGAAAATTCAAGGAAATTGAAAGCTCAAGTTGGTAAGTTTGTATCCTACCACTTCAAACTTGCTATCTATAGTTTTTAAAGTATGGTTCATCGATTAGAAATTCTTCTCCATCCTCTTAGGGTTTTGGCCATGGCATGATTTAGCAAGAAATGGAGTTTTGCAACCATAAATCATAGGGGAAATGATAGAATATTCATTTCAAGCTTGAATATGCAAGTAGTTTGCTGTATAACAAAGTTTAGCAATTTTTCTTAAATTTCCCTAATTTTTTATGAGTTACTGTTCATACTTAGATTTAGAATTTGATAAATTGGAACTCAAAAATGGGTTTCCCATGGTCCAAAACCTTAGGAACAAGTGATGATTTCATGAAAAAGCTTAAGATTAAGAAAGTGGAATTTTTAGGTTTTTTAAGTTTAATTTGGAATGAACAGTAACTATACTACAGATGGAATTTGGCAATTATGAGCCCATATTTGGATTCCTCATGAAAAATTACATGAAATAGAGGTATAATTCATCATTTTTGAGCTAGGAATGAATTTTTGGTGAATTTTTGAAGAATTAGGGTTTCATGAACACTTCTTGAATAAAGTCATGGAACCATTAGTTTGAGTAATTATTTGATGACATGTTTAGGTTTGATGAAGCCTAAGAAAGCTTGGACAAGTGTTATAAGGTTGAACAAGTGTTGGACAAAGTGTGGAAAGTAAGGAAGTACTATAAGGTAGATAATTCTCTTTACTAACATCACATTGTCATTATTATTTCTTTGATATTTGACATCATGGCATATATATGAAATGTTGATTTGTGATATTTCTATATTGTTGGCTGAGTTGTATGAGAGGTTTGGAGCCCCGGGATGTGCATTTTACAAAATGAAACTCTACCAAAATTTTTATAAAATTTATAATTTCAAATGTGCCAATGTGATGAATTAAGGTTTATGTGATGTTTTTTTGTGAAAAATGTGATGATATGATAGCATGTATGGGATTTATCTACTGATATTCTTTAAATCTCACCTTCCCACATATTAACCATGATTAGGGAGCAACAATGGCAAGACCTCCAAGAAAGAGAAGGGAAAGGAGAAAGAATATGGTATTTAAATTGATAACGTTAGTATTGGCCATGAATTTTGAGTTTTTGTATAAATTTTTAAATAAGATGATAAATATGTTTCTCTAAGTTTTTATGTTCCTTTAAGCTGTAACTAATGTATGGCATGATATGAAGATGAAATATGGTCATGTGAATATCTTACAATGTTTGTATTGTAAGTATTAGGATATAAATGTCATTCTGACTACTACTAAATGATCTTGCTACAGTATAGATTTTTTGATGTATAAAGTATAAATGTTATATATGCTTAAAAAATAGACAGAAATATGTTTCATATAGTTTAAAGATCACTCAATTTGGATGAGTGTACGATTTATAGTGAATTTTCAAACTTAACCCAGAAAAATGAAATTTCTGAAATTGACCATATGAACAGTAGAAATTTATATAATTTACTGTGCAGATTGGCCAAGTAATTGCTCTAATTGATATTTTTCCGATGTAAATAATATTTTAACCTATGCATAGAGACTTGAATCACTTTCATATGATTTGTATTGAATTAGTTATGATTTTCTGAAATTCAATCGGGAAAAATAAATTTGATTAAATGAATAGTACCCAAAATTTGAAAAATTTTATTATAACATTTATGTGATTCAAGCTTCGAATTAAGTATAATTAGTCTCTAATGAAACATAATACATGGGAAATGGTCCTAAATAGAAGTGTTACAGTTTTTCTCCGGTCCTGCATATCATACCAAAACAAAATTATGAGGGGTGTTACATTAGAGTTGAGGAATTTTTTTTATTGAATTTTGAAACTTAAAGGATTAAATTGACACTCAATAAAGTTAAGGGATTAAATCGAAACCCCCTTTAAAATTAAAAGACTAAATGTAAAATTTAGTCATTAAAAAATTATGTGAGTATATGTTTATGGATTAGGGATTGTAATTATTACAATAAATAATATAATGTGTGTGTGTACATGTGTTATCGTTTTTATAATATATATAGGTTATTCACATGTTTTACCCAAGATGTATCACTGGAAGTAAAAGAAGCCCGATGGGATGAGTCCATGTGATGAAGCCACCTACAGATGATGTGGCTGAATCTGAAACATTAATTCATAAATAGATGAATTAAAATTAAAACCCACTTATATCCAAATTAGGAGGGAACTTCACTACTTTTATCCCAAAAATTAATTTATGAGCGGATGAAACTATTTCTAAGCATGCTATAGGTGCATAGGGGTTATAAAAAAATGGAGGAAATTCCATCTCAACTTTTCTTCATCTCGACATAGCATCAATCACCAAGATATAGATAAAATAAAATAGTAAATAGATTAAAAGGAATTCAAACCCCACTATATGTATATGTCACATGACAGAGAAGTAGGAAAACAATGATCAAAGATATATATTAACACAGTATACATTGCCAAGTAAAGATATAGACCGAAGATTCAAGAAGCATCCAAAAGAAAAGTAGTAAAATGGGCTAGTATCAAAAGGAAGCCAAACTCCAATATTTGTCACAGTACGGAAAAGGAAAGGGAGATGGATTTGTTTGGAGAGTGGGGCAAGAGAAAAGAAAATTATATGTCATAATAATCAAAAGATTAGGTCACCGTTAACTGAGGAGAGATCAAGTTGGTTAGGTTTGCTGGACACTGAGAGAGAAGAATGCCATTTATCTAGGTCAACGGAATGTTAGGTTGGCTGGTCACCTAAGAGGGAGGGTGAATTAGGTGATGCAAGATTTTCACTCTTTTTGGATCACAAACCAATTTCACTAAGAGTGCAATAAAACATGGATAAATAGAGAGAGTTATGTGCAACATTTGAATAGAGAAGATAAAGAATAATACACAACAATTTATACTGGTTCGGTGCAACCACTTGGCCTACATCCAGTCCCTAAGCTACCACTTGGGATTTTCCACTATATCCCATAGGATTGATTCAGGCACCTATGAAGTCTCAGTATATTCGACAAGTTTCAGTAGGCACTTGTGAAACCACTCTCCCCACACCCTTACAAGATGTGTAAATCTATTAGTGTTTCCCCACACTAAGATTCTACCAAGAATATGTAGAAAGAAATGTTTACAAAATGAAAACTCTCTTGAAGAGTAGATAATACATTGAAAGCTCACTCTATTGAGGTGGGTTTTTCAGACAATGCTGAGATAGAAAGATTTTACAAATTGTAGCAGCATTTTCGGATAAACTCTCTTAAGATTATTACCCATAAGTTCAAATGATGTTCTATTTATAGATTTGTGATGTAATTAGAAGTTAAACACAAGATCTAACAATTAGAGACATTACCTAACTGTTACTCAATAAAACTATCCGTTTACCAACCACATTTAATACGTTGACACTCTAAAATTCAAATTTTAGGTGTCAGTAGACGAATTTCATAGAGACCGTAAGTTAAAGACTTTAATGTTGAACTTTGAAGTTTGTCTATTCTAAAGCAAAATTCAAATCTTTAACAAATATTTCTATATTGAAACATATGAATTTTCATAACGTCCCTAAAATGTTAAATAACTAAAAATGTATAGAAAATTTGCAAAAATGGACAGACACTGTTTTACGTGAGATAGGACAAAGATGTCATTTTTCCTGATTGAAAGAAAAAAAGAGAAATTATATTTTTACCGCTAAGAATTATGGAAATGATAATTTTGTTCCCAGGCATAGAAGAATTCACGTGGAGAAGAGAAGTCAAATATTTTGACAAAAATTACACCTAATGACTCGAAAGTTTTAAAAATTATAAATTAACCCGAGTCAAGGATATTTTTGTAAATATAAAAAATTATAGTCAAAATGAAACTCTCAATGAGCTAAGGCCAATGCAATATAGTATGAAATTTATTAATATCAAAATAATATTTATTGAGTAATTATGATTTAATATTAATGTCTTACCCGATAAAGATCAGTTTGGACTGTAGAAAGAGGCAATATTCATTCAAGAAAAATATATGGGTCTTATATTTGGACCAATTGAGATAAGTATATTATAGTAATTTTATATCCCAATATAATTATAATTAGTATCTCAATAATAGTAAAATATATTATTAAAGTAGCTTTATTTATCCAGATCGATTCAAGCTATATCTGGATAAATAAAACTACAATATTTTTGAACCAAAATACTCCCTATTTCATGCTCCACAAGCTGCATGTGACAAAATAGCATTAATTTATTATTTTCATGAATTTGCAAGAAAAATCAAGAAGTTTTAGTGGCATGATGTCATTGGTTGGCTTCTTTTACTTATACTCCCTCAAGTTGGACATTTTGGACACTTAGAAAGAGGGAAGAGAAGCTGCAGCAAAGGTCAAAGAAAGGGAGGCTACGTGGGGTGAAGGAAAAAGGTGAAGAAAAAGGGAAAAGATAAAATTCAAGAAAAATAGGTAAATTCCTACTTGTGATTTTTATGGTTCCTAGCTTAGTTTTCAAGTGGTTTAGCCTAGGCTTGTCCTCTTCTCATCTTCCTGTTTAGTTTCAATTTGGATATGGATTTAAGAAAGGAAGTGGTTTTATGCAATAAAGTTTAGAGAAAGTATGAGATATAGTGAAAGAAATAAGTTTTGGAAGGTTATGAAGCAAGTTTTGAAAAAATTCCATTCTTCCTCCTAAGCCCCTGATTTCAGTCAGTTTAATGTGATGGAAGGAGTTGGATGTTCACTAATTTAACCTCAAAAATGGTTTCACCATGATAGAAAATCTTAAAGGCAAGTGTTGGCTCAAGATAGAGCTTAAGATAAAGAAAATGGATTTTCAAAGGTTTGTAGGGTATTATATGAACTCTATATCTCATGCTATGAAATCAATGGCTTGAGCCATTGTCTAATGTTGTCTAGGGACTTGAGGAAGCCTAAGGAGGCTATTGGAAGCATTAGATTCAAAAGAAAGAGTCAAAAGAATGCTTCAAGGTAGCTAAGTTTCATATTCTCGCTTTATGTTCTTTCATTGTCTTTCTATGATTAAATTGTGTTTATATATTGCAATTGTGATTTATTTGATTAGTCTTGGCTGTAAAATGAGGAGTTTTATTCCTTGGGATGTCCATTTTCTAAGTCATTATGTTGCCAAATTTTTTATGACCAATGTGGCAATTTATTGTTTAACTATGACTGATGTGATTAAATGTGATCAAATATGAGTTATTTGACATGATTGACATAATTGTATAAAGTGTAACTTACTACTGAGATTTCTCTCAATCTTATCCCCTCAAGTATCCCAAGTGATAGGCACAAGCAATGTCAAGGAAATCAAGGAGCCAAAGAGAATGAAAGAGAGAATGATGCTTGATGATAATTTCAAGCTATGATTCCATATTTTGAAATAACGTATAAAAATTAGGTATATGCATATGGATCTATATCCTTACACTATTATGTTCTTATGAGCATTATAAGATGATTTTCATGGATTTGAAACATGGATTGATCATGAGAACATATTATAAGGCCTATTTTCCATGATTACCTTGCAAATAGCTTATTTTTTAGCAATGAAAGTAAAGTTAACACTATTTGACTGAAACAAGGAAACTAAGACAAGTGTTATATATTATCTGAAACTAGAGAGAAGAAGCTTTCCAATGAGTAAAGAACACTTAATTTTGATATGTGCACAATTTGTAGTATATTTTTGAAGTTAAGGGTCAAAACTGGACAGTAAAGTAAAAACTCCGAATTTCAATGTAAGTATCACTTATTTTGAAAGGAAATATAAAATTTACATGTTTGAAACGATATGTGTTTTAAGTTCAATATGCCAATGTTTGAATTCAATTGGATTTGTACAATGAGAGATATACAAGTTTTCCCAAGACTGTTCTAATAAGAGTGAGGTTCTAACCCTTAGTAATTTAAGTTGAAATCATGCCCTACACAAGTTAGATAAATGTATAAAAAACATCCGACGATAAGTAGACATACATAGCCTTCCAATAACATATGTAATACATGATTTGGATAAGTATAGAGTTAGATATGAATTTTTAAAATTATGGCCAAAATCTTGGAAAAGAGAAAATGACCATTCAAATAGTGAAAGTTTAAGTATTCAACTGTATCAATTGGTGCAGTTAAATACAAGTTTCATATTTTTCAATTGTATAGAATATTTATATCTTCATTTAGAGACTTGAATCACATTAACATCATTTTTCTGAAATTAGTGATAATTTTTTCAAATTTCAGCTAGAAAAATGGATAATAGATGAACAGTAAATTTTGAAAAATTTTACTTTTCAGATTTAATTCCTTTAACAATTCAAGCTTCTAAAATGGCTTAGTTGGACATTAGAAATGCTATACTACTTAGGAAAATGTATGATAAAGTAAGGTGTTACAATTTTCAAGTTTAAAGTTCTTCTCGTAAGTATGAACAGTTATTCCATATTGTTACAACGCCTTTGAAGTTCGAATTTTGATGCCCAAAATTTGTCTATCAGAGAGTAACTCAATATAGTACAAGTTTTTCCTTTCGAAATTCAAATTTTGGATGTGAAAATTCATCTGTTGACTATTCCAGGAATATTTTCACATTCTGGGGATTCAAAATTCAAAGTTTCAAAGCTAAAATTCATTTGTTAGACTTGAAGTTCAAATTTTAGATGTGGAAATACATTTGTTGACTATTTTAGAAGTATTTTCACATTTTGGAGTTTTGACATTCAAATTTTGGAAGCCAAAATTCATTTGTTAGACTTGAAGTTCGACATTCAGAAGCCAAAATTCATCTATCAGTGGTAGAACCTCCGTCACTTTGAACTTTACACTATATACAATTTTGTAGAAGCTATAACTCTCTCATTTTAACTCCAAATTAAGAAAATGACCTATGGTTGGAAAGCTCTCAATGTCTACTTTCAAATGAAATGATTTCAATTAAAAAATGAATGTATTATGGGAGATATGATCAAAATAATGATAAGAGATTAAAATTGAAAATCCACTTCTCACTACTCAACTTTAAATGACCATAGCTTTTCCATATGACTTTTATTTTGAGTAAAATAACCTTCTTTGAAAATCTTATTAAGTCTAATTTCATATGAAATAAGTTTTACATCAAAGCTAGATGAATTTTGTGAGATGTATTAAAAACACTCTTCAAAGGTTAAACTCTATATTCTTAAAAACCAAATTTGACTATGTTTAAAAGTAAGGATATGTTTCTTTGATACCTAAAACTTCTTGATGAAAATCAAATGCAATTGTAAATCATTGAGTTTTATTCTAAAGTTTAACTTTTGAAATCCAAAATTCATTTTTCAGAGCAACTAACTTTGAACTCTTTTTGGACTTAAATATCAGACAAACTTTGACGTGACTTCAGACGAATTTTGCTCTTTTCACTAACTATGTTTGACTCAAATTTTGAATTTTAACAATTGAAATTTATATGTAAGAGGTGATATCACTGGAACTTCAAATTTCAGTCAGCAAAGTTTGAATTTTGGCGTGTCAACAAAATGCATAAGCATTAACTTCAAAATTTGTCTTTCAGTCAGTGTTTTTCAACATTAACATATGTTAACATTAGATTTACTTGATCTATGGTAACAAAATATGGTAACAAGATTAAGTAATTTTCAAAGATTAATACCACCTCAAAATCCAAGTGAAAATAAAATATACCTAGTGACTAGATTTTCAAATGTTGAGTTTCACTTTCACTTGGCCATTTCCTTCTTGGCATGCTCCCTTCTAATCTTCCATTTTTGGAGCATTTTTTCTCTTCTTCTTTCTTAAGTGAGGCATGATATTAATTTCCATTTTTGTATTCCAATGCTCACTCTTCTTACTTGGATCATCCTACATTTAATAGATTACATTTACAAATCAAGTAATTAGTCCAATTTATATATCCAACTTATATTATTCATTGTAAAAGTACAGTAGATATATTTGCACATAGCATGATATATGCATCATAATCATAATTAAATATATGCTAATACATATTTTACTTCTATAAGGAACATTATATATGTTAGACACATATGATACTTTTGTTCCTTATTTCTCTATATTTGTTATGATCAAAACTTATATTATACTAAAACTTACATGGAAGACTCAATTGAATAGGTTACTTGTTATCTTCCAATCTTTATGTTGCTAACTCATGTTCTCTTCTTGAATCGTTGGTTCAATCACCTGGGTTCTTCAATCTTTCATCGAGCTCCATGTTAAAGTTAGAGCAAATGGTCCTTATTGACTTCTGATTTGTGTCATCCATCCTCCATGTAAATTTATTCTACAATTAATTTTGGTCCTTGATAATGTAACACCTTACTTTACAAACATTAAACATGTATGATTTCATGATTAAGGTTCAAAATAAAGTGATTTGAAAGCAAATGAGCCCTTAATTTTGCATAGACTAAGTTTAAGTCGTAAAATTTTGCTAAACTTTAAAAATTCATAACTAATTCTACAAAAATTGTATTGAGGTGATTCCAAGTTCTATGGAAAGCTTATGATGTCTATTTTAAATTAAAAAATTTTTGATTCACACTTTTACTACTACATGAAATTTTGAATTTCATAGACTCTATCATGCTAATAATGAAGCATAAACAAAGAATAAGGAAAATTTCAACACTAAAGTATAGGGGCATAATACTTCATTATCAGAACGTTGTAATTTATATTATATAATGTAATATATCATTTAATCCTATGTAATGTAATACAAAACATAATATGATTCTAAAATGACTTGGACATCATTTCCTCATCAGTTTATCATTTCATTTCCTTGGGGAGAACCGATGCCTAAAAATGTTAGATATTGGGGTGAGATTCGAACAGAATCTCAATAATATGACAATTCATTTTCCCACACTTAATTTCAGTAGCATAACAATATAACCATAATTACTAAGAATCAAACTTAAAAATCATGTTCTATATGATCATGCATGTTCAAATAGCCTTCATGACATTCAAAGCATTATTGTAGCAAAACCTCAACTTTGATCCAATATTTTAGCATGATAACTCCCAAAAACATGTTTCTACTAGCATAATGACTACTTTTAATAAATCAAATAGCTGAACTAAAATATAAATGGAAGAAAAAGAAAAGCATATTACCTGGAAATATTTTTCAGAACTTCAGAATCTTAGATCACACATTCTTTCCTAGAGCTTCTCACTCTAATGTCTCTCTAGCTTGATTGAACTTTGATGGCTAAATGGGGGAAGGAGGAGCTTCTATTTATAAGTGAGTTGAAGACATAATGGCCCTTGAATTAGATCTTGATCCAATGGCTCTTAATTATTCCATATTACTTTATTTAATTCATCATGTGAGGAATTTATGAGGCTACCACCTTGCCCTTTTCTAAAAGTTCTTAGTTGATATTTTCAACCCTAAAATATATTTTATTTGGTTATATCATGTGTCTAATTCAAATGGTGCCATGTGTGTGTTGGGGTTCAAATTGATTTTTGCTTCTTTTCCTCTCAATTTTCATCACTCCCTTGTCTAATCAGCCTAAGGAATATACTTTTATACAATTTGGGCTTTACATATCTCATTATGGGCCTTAGTTTAGGGTATACAGGTTTTTGTGCTCATTCTACCGATTTCGGGTCCAATCTTCCTTATACTGGGTTTTAAGATCTAAAATCAATTTATCAATGTAATTATATATTTTGAGACTTAGAACATTGTTTTTAAATTTCAATATATCTTGATTAGTGACTAATTTCCTCATACTAAGTTAATAAGGTCATAATGTCAGTTTCTAAGTTCATTTGTTTATTACTGCCAAAACTAGAGTCATATTAGTTATCTATTACTAAAAATATTTTGGTTGTCTAAAATGAATCTAGACATGTTACTGAGTCATATTCAATCTCTGATGAATCTAGACATGTTACTAAGTCATATTCAGTCTCTGATGAATCTAGACTTGATATTAATCTACATACGTTTTTTAATTCGCTAATTAATCCAATTATTCATAGACTGATCATATAACTATTTAAACTTTGTAGAAAAATCCAGTGTCTTATACTGAGTCATAATATATCTGGGTTTTCTAATACAGACTTATTTTCTATTTTTTAGAAATTTCTAAATTATAGAACTTTAGTCCTCTTTTCTGTCTACTATATGCATTTTCTGGTTTTGCTTATTAGAGGATAATTTATGGAGATTATTTTTCTAACTCTATACCTACAACCGATACTGTCAAATACTAAGTAGATAATTTGTTTGGAAAAATGACATCTACGTCCCATTATTTTGTCTTTTAGTGCCTACTACATCAATTTTTACTTTGACCCCATAACCTAACTTTCTTTGCAATTTGGTCCCTAAGTACTACTGCTACTATTACCATGTTTCCCAAGGTATAGAATTTCAACCTATACCTTCATAGGATTTCTAATGTCATATAGCACACATTCACAGCTAACTACTAAGTCAAATTTTATCTTGATTTGTTTATAATGGCATATGAAATTTTAAATGATTGTAGTTTCTAAATAGCATATCCAACTTATCTACTTCTACCTAACGGTTCCATATGGTTATATAATGCATGTTCATAATTCAATCAAAATCCAACTAAAAACATAGATACAAAGCATATGAAGTTCAAGTTATGTTATGAGTTATACAGTTAGTGAGAATTAGAATATTACAGATAACATGTCATGTAACAACCCACATGACATCATTATTGGCAATGTGTACAGAACCAAAGGAAATAGGATGGAGAAAGATTCAACGTGGAGAGGAAAAGAACTCCACGCTGTGGCAAGAAGCCGAGCCGCCACGGTGATAGTGAATTCCAGGGGCACATTTTCCAATTGTAACTGGTGGCGCCATAGCGAGCTTATCTGAAGTTGTGGTGAGAATCAAAAAACTAGTTTAAATCTGAATCATTTCAAACAAAAAGAAAAGAAAGAAATGGAGGAAAACTGAGGGAGCTCTACTAGGGTTCGAGTTTTTCGACCATTTGGAGGGTTTTCTGGTGTCTAGAAGCTTGGATCTTGGTTGGTAAGTGATCTCTACTCCTCCCTCTCCATTTTCTTCGATTTAAACTTTGGATTTTTAGGTTATATGTTGGAATCTTTGGTTTTGGCTAAATCTGACCGATTGAAATGGATGAAACTAGGTTAATAGAGTGTAATTTGGTGTTCTTGATGCTTGGGTTAATAGGTTGTTTTCGCTTAGGGCTTTTGGGATTCCAAAGTGGATGGGATTGTTTGGTGTTTAAATGGTTCCTAGGAGCTTAATGATGCATGAAAGTGGTATTGGAACCTTACGTTAGGCTAAAGTAGTTGAATTATGGAATTTGGGTATTTCGATTGTATGATAATTGATGTATTATGTTTATGTGAAGGTAGTTTATGTAACATCCCTAAAATGTTAGATAACTAAAAATGCATAGGAAATTTGCAAAAATGGGCAGACACCATTTTTCATGAAATAGGGCAAAGAGATAATTTTTCCCAATTGGATAAAAAAATGAGAAATTACATTTTTACCCCTAAGAATTTTGGAAATGACAATTTTATTCCCAAGCATAAGAATTCATGTGGGAAAGAGAAGTCAAATATTTTAGCAAAAATTACTCCTAATGACTCGAAAGTTTTAAAATTTGTCCCGAGTCAAGGGTATTTTTGTAAATATGAAAAATTATAATCAAAATTAAGCTCTCAATGAGTTAAGACCAATGGAATATAGTATGAAATTTATTAAGATCAAAATAATATTTATTGGGTAATTATGATTTAATATTAATGTCTTACCCGATAAATGTCGGTCTGAATTGCAGGAAGAAGCAGTATTCATTCAAGAAAAATGTGTAGGTCTTATATTTGGACCAATTGGGATAAGTATATTATGGTAATTTTATATCCCAATATAGTTAAAAGAGGTGTTCCAATAATAGTAAAATATACTGCTAAAGTAGCTTTATTTGTCCAGATCGGTTTATGATAAATCTAGATAAGTAATTATCTAAAATTTTTGGACCAAAATACCCTTAATTTTGTGTTCCATAAGCTGCACATGATAAAGTAGCATTTTTTGATATTTTAAGTCACTTTCTAATAAAATTGGAAAACATTAGGTGGAAAAATTTTATTGGTTAGAAAATTTTATAAATCTTCCCCTTTGGTTCATGTTTTGCCTGACCAAAGAGACGATATAATTAAGAAAAAGGTAAGAATTTTCCTTTGAAATTCTATATAATTTTCCTTCAAGTTTTAGGTAGTTTGAAGTATGTTAGCAAGGTTTTGTCCTTCTTCTCTTGGTGTTTAATTTGTATCCTTAACATGGATTCATGAATGGAAGTGGTTTTATACAATAAATTAGAAGAAACCATGAGATAATGCAAGAAGAACAAGGTTTGGTATGTTTGGAAGTAACACTACTACACAGAACCCCAATTTACATCGGTTATTTTAGCCTTTTTAAATCGGTCTTAAAAGTGACGTAAAAGCAGGTGATGTAGAAAAAATTACTTTTACATCGGTTTTTAAACCGATGTAAAAGAATTGCATTTACATCGGTTTTGTGTTAAAAACCGATGTAGAAAAACTGCTTTTACATTGGTTTTTAATACAAAACCGATATAGAAAAGATGAGCTTTTTATATCGGTTTTATTAAAAAACCGATGTAACTTTGAATATTCATTTTTACACCTAAATAAGTGTAATCTATATTTAGACCTTTATTTACAACCAAATTTCCAAAATAGCTAAGCAAATTTTATAGCCATAATAGTTATAATGCCAAAAATGATTGTTGAGTGTGTATCTAAAGTGAACCATCACTAAAACCATATCCCAAAAGATGATTCAGTACAATTAATGGAAATTATAAAATTCATATAAATCTCATACTAAAATATTATATTTCTAATATCATACTAAAATATACTTAACTGTTCCCAAAATATGAAACTAAAATAAACCAACTCTAATAGTAAAACATATGGGTCTCTGCATCTTATCTATATACCAAAAATACTAAACTAGCCAGAATAAAGTAGCTATAGGTCTAGTAGTAAAATATTACATCTCTATCATTATCCTTGATTGCAGGAAGAGTAACCATGATGTTAGTGCTCCTAATTCCACTCCCTGTATCCACATATGATATGACAAAAAGTTGAGACTCTTCTTTAAATATCAAGAGTATTGTATATAACTATATATTCAACATAAATATTTCAAGGAATAGGACAACAAAAAAAAGTACGAATTACAGTAATATAATTTTCATGCTTACAAAAATCTCACACAAATAATAGGTGAAAAAATGTATAGCATGTAACTAAAAAAAGGAAATATCATACTTTATGCACAGGAGATACAAGAATAAATCATAAAGTACGTCAAGCAATCAAATCCAGTTTGTACACTTTAGCCATAACATCACCAAAGGTGGATTATTCATCGTAAAGATATTTAAAAAAAAAAACTTACTCCTTTTGCTTGTGAGATACACAGCCAAGGAGCCATTAAGTAGGGTTATGCTAAATATATTAAGTACAAAGGATTTAAGATTAGGCAATTCAACATAAGAATATTTCCAAATATGCACCAAGGAAAATAATCCATTCTAATTTTTCAGTTCTGTGATGCTATCATATATTGCCTTCAATTTGATCCACTATTACTAATTGCAAAGAAATAAGCATCATGGTATCAGCTTGTCAAGGAAAAAAGCTTCAAATGTAATAATCTTAAAAATAGCCACTACAAGCAATCATGTAGTACAAAACTAGAAATTATTTAGCCATACAAACAAGATAGATCAGAGGTCAATATTATATATATATATATATCTATATATTCTAGAATAACACTGCACTGAAAAATATTACAGACTTGAGGACAAAATATATTCAAAGGATCTAAGGTAAAAGTGATGAAAGTATTGCCTAATTAACACAATTAACTTACCTGACAGAAGCTTGCTATCAAAGTAATGGGAACCCAACCCTGTTCATCCATGTTGGATCTTAAAAACTCATCTTTCACTAGATTAGCATCACAATAAAAAATTCAAATTCTGAAGTGTTTATAGATAAAAACAAACAACATAATACATAATTGTTTTACGTAAAGTAATAATCAATTTAGTTCATGAGCATATTCATCAGAGGAGGTTTTGCAACAGGGAGCAACATGGCAGGAGGAGGGCCATAAGCAATGAAAGGCATGCCCCTGAATGGCTCTAGTTGGGAAATAATAAAATTATGGAAGAAAGGACACAGTAAATGACCTTACTTTATTTTATAGAAACAAAATTCTAAATAGAGAAAAGAAATTCACCTGGAAATCCCATGTGGTTATTTTCCTTTAAGGGATTTCTCTTGGAGAATGATCTAAAACCCTTGTTACCACATTTTCATAGCTACTTGGAGGCATAGGAAATACAGGAAAAGGAGGAGGTGCTGGTGGAGGATCTGGAACCCTTGAGATCAAATGAAATATCCTGTACATGGAAAAAAAGTTGAGAGAGTACTCTTCTTTAAATATCAACACAATTTTCAAAATGTCAATAGGTGAAAATTTTATGATGTAGCTAAAATGTAAAAAAGAAAAGTTCATAGTATGCTTAAACTGAGATTTCAGTACTTTCTAAAGGAATCTGAAAGGAGAACTATCATGTTGACCATAGATGCATTTGTTGCAAGAATAAAATCACTGCTAAAGAAGTTACATCTGCTCAAACACCTCCAAAAGCATCCTAGCAATTCCAAATCATAAGACAAGAAATTGGGTTATCAACATTTCCAATTTTCCATATTGCTGTCAATATTTTCCATTTAGAGTAAATTGTGCAACTCATAAGTGAATTTTATGGTCAAAACCAGCAAAAAAACTCAATAGTCAACAAATGATTGACTTTTACTCTGCAATCACAAGTATCCTTGCCACAAAGATGTCTTCAATCAAGAAAAAAAAAAGTATAGAATCTTTTGGGTGTTTGCAAAGCCTAAATGTATAATAAACACATCGGCATGTAGATCTCTAGTTCCAAGTGCATAGTTCTTCAATATGTAGTGAAAAGCTCCAAATTATGACCAATATAAGAATATATATTGTTGGCCGATATTAGTAAAGATGGTTAGATCTTCCAGATCAAAGAATTAAAAATAGAATGCATGATAAAAGTTGTAATTAAGCCAAAACACCCATTATAACTTATATTAACATGAGGCATGTCATAGCAAGAAATCCCATAAGTGATTTCACACCATAAGATACCTAATCCCTGATATTTAAGATAGATGAAAACAACCACTTAAAGGCATTAGAAGACAACACTTATTTCATATGATAACTGTGGCAGCAAACTCATGCCAAGTTAGGGAACCAAGTGTTTCTTTTGGAAAGACAATTCACACACCATAGCTACAATTATTGGGCATAATATAAACTCTAATAATATACCATGCTTGGGTCAATCATATATAGAGAAAAGGTAGGTAAGTAACCAAGTATAGATTTATTCCCTGGGAAAATAAGTCCGTTTAGCAAGTTAAAAGATTTTCTTCTACATCTCCTATGGTTTTATTTCCATAATACTCTAGCAATTGTTACACAGAGAGGAAAAAAAGAAGATAAACTAGAATTTATAGAAGAAAAGACAAAAAAAATCACCTGTAAAGAATGTAAACCAGTATTAACATTGAAGTGAGATTCTGAAGGGATGCCGTGAAGGGACGTCGAAGTGAGCTTCTGAAGGGATGCCGTGAAGGGACGTCGAAGTGAGCTTCTGAAGGGAAGTTGACAGAGACGAAGGCAAAGGGCTGTGGGTTTTGGAGTGGAAAGAGAAAGAAAGACGTAGAGAGACGGAAATGAAGGAAACGAAGGCACAATAGGCTTTAGATGGAGACGAAAGTAGAGTATGGGTTTTCGATGGAGAAAGAGAAGAAACAGAGAGGGACCACGGAGACATGAGACCGCGTGGGAGGGAGAGAGAAAAAGCAGCTTTTCAAGTGGAGGGAATATCAAATTTTAAGATGTTGGAACGAGGGGAATTTGAAGATTACATCGGTTTTTTATATAAAAACCGATATAAATATTAAATAAATAAAAAATATATATATTAAATGTATAAATATTATAAAAACCAATATATATTAGATTTTTATAAAAAGTCTATATAAATGAAGTTACATCGGTTTTTTATAAAAAACCGATGTAAATATTAAATATATATTAAAAAGTATATTTAATTATACTTGTGTACAAATATTACAATATAAAAATCTAATTAAATCATATAGTTTTATATAACTTAAATATTTTTATTTAGTTATAAAGAATTAATATATTAATATAGTAATTTTTATTTAGTTAAATATAATAAATCATATGATTATTTTAAAAGAATTATATATTGCAAATTTGTGTCGGTTTCTCAATAAAAAGCTGACATAAATAATAAAAATGAATATTAAAAAAATGTATTAAAATATATTGTAATTTATTGTATTAGATAGTTATAATTCTCTTTAGTTCCATTAGTATAAATTTTGTTAGGATGAATATATTTACATCGGTTTTTAATAAAACCGATGTAGAAAGATGTAAACAAAGAAATTTATTTACAAAATTGCCACCGGTCATTATTTTATATCGATTTTTTTTAATCGATGTAAATAACCGATATTAAAAGCAAATTTTGTAGTAGTGTAAGGAAATGGAAATCACTTCTTTGCTCTTCCAATCCTTGTTTCAGTTAGTTTAATATGATGGGAAGGAGTTGGATTTTCATTGTTTTGATGGCAAAAATGAATTCCCCATGATAAAAAAACCTTCAAGACAAGGGTTACCTCAAAGATAGATCTTAAGATAAAGAGTTTGGGAATTTAAGGATTTCAAGAGTTTTATGAGAGTTTTTTGTGATTAGCCATGAAATTAGTGGCTTGAGCATGTGTTTAATAATGTTTAGGGACTTGAGGAAGCTTGGGAAAACTAGAGGAAGCTTTGGTTTAAAGAGAAAAGCCAAGTGTAAACACCAAAGGTAGCTAGATTTCATATTCTTGCTTTACGTTCTTTCATTGTCTTTCTATGATTAAATTGATACCCATATGACAAGGGTTGTTGAGGTCGAAAAACGTCATGCTTCAAAAGTGAATATAATTCTACTTGAATTACATACCATTTTGGCCATTCATCTTTTTGTCTACACTCTTTAATATATTTTGGTTCATGATCCTCATTTTCATATATTATACTGTGCACTATTATATGTAAAATTATCATCAACATGACTTCATTTCGATTCCATTGTATTTTATTCATGACATAATTTATTAAGATTTCATTATTCTCACAATTTTTAGTTACTTGAGTTTCTTCTGCAATAGAAACTTTAATTATTCTTAAGACTCTTCTAGAGTTACCTTTGGGCACCCTACTGGATTTACCTTATTTTCAATTGAGTCATTTTGATTTTTTTTAGCTCTTTTTCCTTTTAAGGAATTTTATTTTTTTTAACCAGTGAGTCTACTATGCTTCATATGTCCTTTAGACTTTGATTTTCCAATAAGGACATTAATTTTTATTAATTGGAGCATTAGCAGTTGATATATATAATTTAGTCATTCTTTTTGGTTCAATAAACATGTCTAGCAATTGATTTGATAAACTTTGCAATTGAATTATCTTTTGAACTTCTTATATTACATTGTTTTGCATGAGGATCAAGATGAGATAATTATAATTCATTCCAATTAATTTCTTTTTCCAACTGCTTATTCTCTCCCACATTGCTGGAAAAACTAATTTGTCAAAATGATAATTAGCAAATGTTGTCATAAATGAATCTCATGTCAATAGTTCAAGGTAACTTATTATTGACGAAGATTCATATCTAATATATATTTCTAACCTTCTTTGACATCCCATCGTAGTGCATTGTGGTGGAGTAATTAAAATATAAACTGCATAGCTAAAAACTCTTAGATGAGAAATATTAGGTTCCTGACCAAAAACCATATGTAGAGGGAAGGATTTATGATAGTTTGTTGGGCTGATGCGAATCAATGTTGTAGTATGCAGGATTGCATACCCCCAAGTGGATATTGGCAATTTTAATCTCATAAGTAATGATTTTGCAATTAGTTTTAAACATTTGATAAATGATTTTGCAAATCCATTTTATGCATAAACATGCGCTACAGGATAATTGTAATCTCAATACACATATAGTAATCATTGAAAGCTTGAAATGTAAATTCACCAACATTGTTCAAGCATATTTTCTTAATGCAATAGTTAGGACAATGTGCTTTTAGTCAAATTAATTGAGCAAGCAATTTTGTAAATACCTGGTTGCGTTTGACAATAAACAAACATATGACCATTTAGTTGATGCATTGATTAAAATCATAAAATATCTAAATGGTCTACATGGTAGGTGGATTGGCTTACAAATATCGCCTTGTATACATTTCAAAAAGGATGTTGATTCACTCTCAATTTTTGCTGGCGATGATCAAATAATCAGTTTCACTTGGGAACAAAAGGCACATAGAAAACTATTAGATTGAAGAATTAGTTGGCTCTTCAAGTCAAATTTATGCAAATTTTCAATTATTTTTCACATTATAATTTATCTGGGATGGCTCAACTAGTTACGCCAAACAAAAAACATATTATGATTTATAAACTTCTGGTCTACAATGACATGTGATTCAATTATATTAATATATATGTAGTTCAAATCGAAGGAAAATGCGGGTAATCTTTTTAATACACATTTTTCATTCAAGACAATTCTTGTAATATAAAGATACTCAACATTTCATTCATTTATTATCTTGACATGATATCAATTTCTATGAATATCCCTAAAACTTTGTAAGTTTCTATGAGATTTAGAGGAATATAATATATTCTCAATTTGCAATTTTTGTTCCTCTTGGTAAAATTATATTGGCATTTCTGAAGTCTTCAATTAGTTTTGTTCTACTAGATATGGTACTGATACAATTTTGTATTATCGAATAAATATATCAAATTAAATAAGTCACATAACATAACTTTTCTATAGAGTGCATAGAACCTTTAAAAACAAGTGTAATATTATTTTTCATAAATGAGAGAAAAGATAAAGTTATGATCATTGACATATGTCAAACAACATGTTGAGTAATTTATACTTCAAAAATAAATCAATTAGATACTAAAATTTTATCAATCATTAGGATTTTATAAAACTCACAAATAAAAGCACGAGTCATACAATATATGATCGCTTAATACTTATCATTTATAAAATTAAAATTATTATAAACAATAAAATAATAACTAATATGCGAAACTAAATAAATATAAAAGTTTCATAATACTAAAAATCCAAATGTATCAACTAATGAAGAATTAGAATAATCATTATATCTTTTTATATATTTCCACATAAAGACTTCAATCAATTCAAATTTAAACTCAATTTTTTTCCATTTGATAAACTTAAATGTGACAATTAAATTAGGGATAATTAATATCAAAATTGGGAGAATTAAATTAATCATAAATCTGCAATTTGACATGTAACACCTTACACTCAAACACCTCTAGACTTGACCAAAAACTTCAAAATTCAATGAAACACAACTCAAACATCTCACAAATACTTCTCAAAACCTCAGAGTAGCCAAAAAATGCCAAACAACACTAGAAACTAGGCTGGGGTTATGGCCGCTACAGTACCACCTCGACTCCGGCTTTTCCAAAAACCTCACATGCTACTGACTTCACTGGTGCCATGGCTTGACTTCCTGATGCCGCGACTCCTGTAACATCCTACCTCCTGACACCTCAGAACTTAACCAAAACTTAAAAGTCTGACCCTACACAACCCTGACATCTCAAAACAACTCTTCCAAATTCATAAACACAGCGGAAACAACTCAAAAGCACCAAAATCTAGGCTGGGGCCGTGGCCGCTACAGTACCACCGCGGCTCCGGCCTCCCCTGTCTCAACATCGCTTCTGTCTCCTCTGGCGCCGCGGCCTGCCTTCCCTCGCCGCGGCGCCCCTTGCTGATATACCATATCAACAATTTCAACACTCCGGGGCGAACTTCTGACGCGCATAACTTTATGCTCTGACCTTCGATTGACTCAAATCCAACTCCTACAAGTCAATGTAGTCCCCATCTATCCAAGGACACCACTTTTACCTCAATCCAACTCCGTATGGAGATTCTGGACCCTTGACACCGTTTTGGCAACTTATTAACCAAAATTCACCACTAGCCACCTCCAATTGCCACCAAAGGCAACTGGTCGCTCAGAGACCATTCATACAGGTCCAAAACCCCCAAACCAACCTGTCCAAAGAGGTTTGACCTCAAAGGAACCACTCCTCTGAGATTTGACCCCTTGGAACCCAACCTGACCAAATGGGCTACAGGCCCTTACGCAAACCAACAAGGCCCAACAACCCTCTGGACTTACCAAAACTGTCACACATACTTCTCAACAACTTTCAACCATACATACCACATACATAAACATCCATACATAACCAGTCTCAATCATAACATTATCCATTACAAACCATGCTATCCTACTTGGCACAAGACACTAATACAACATACACACACTACATTGACTATTCCCACGTACACAGCTACTCTTGCATCTTCTCCGGACTAGTGCCAGAACCGTCACCTGAAAGGTTAGTTTATGGGAGATGGGGGTGAGACAATGTCTCAGTAACCGGGAACAACAACCACACACACACAAATATATATATACATATATCTCACACCAATCATGTATGCAATATGAAATGAATGACATGCATGTCGCCCTCACAGGGACTCCATCCTTATTCTCCCTAACACATATATCATCCATCTTTATCCTCCCTAACATATATATAATCCAACCTTATCCTCCCTAACATATATATAATCTAACCTTATCCTCCCTAACATATATATAATCATCATACACCATACCACCATCATGTCATCACCACCACATCCACCATACATCACAGTCTCACAATGTCATGTGGTGATGCTCATGTATCATCATATCATCATCATAATGTCATGTGTGCAACCTATCATATTATCATCACACATATCATCATCATAGTCATAACCATCATCTATCAGTATACATACCACGATATATATATACAAATAGTACACACAAACACATCGATACCGTGGTATGAAAGAGACATGCATATATACACAAATACACGTACTATCATATAACATAAACAATACAATATAAACAAACACCCGGTTACCTCAATTGTCATTACCACACAGACACGAGTTCCACAAGCTTCCTTGAACTGTCCAGTACGCGTGAACCCCTCTCGATTAGCCAACAACCTTTATCATGTCACAATTCTTCCATTAACATAATATACCAACGAATCAAACCTCACAATTCAACCACATTAACCTAACCCAAGGTTCCAACACCCTTTTTATGCATCAATAAGCTCTTAGGGATTACTCAAACACCACACAACCTCAGACACCTTGAATTCCTAAGAGCCATTACCAAAGACAACCTAGGGTTAAGCTCTAAACACACATAATCCCTTCAAAACTCACATTCGAGCAACAAGAACATCAAAACACACTTCCTTAACCCCAAAACATCCATTTCAATCGGAGGATTTCACCCCAAACCGGGAATCCAACCATACAACCGAAAATCCCAAATTTCAACCGAAGAAAATGGAGAGAGAGGAGTAGGGAACGCTTACCAACTCGAATCCCAGCTCTTGAGGTCCGAAAATAGCTCCTAGATGCTGGAAAAGTCGAGCCCTAGCACCGCTCCTCGTCTCTCTGCGTCGCTCCCTTCGTTTCCTTTCTTTCTTTCACATCCGACTAATTCGGATTTAAACAATTTTTCCGACTCTCGCCGTGGCTCCAGCATACCTCGCCGCAGCTCCACCAAATAATCCAGAACAACGCCACTGGAAAGCTTCTCACCGCGGCAGCCCTGCTCTTCGCCACGGCGTGGAGCTCTTCCAGACTCCACTTGAGCCTTCCTTCGTCCTGATTCCAACGGTCCTGAACACAATGCCAAGAAAAATATCATGAGGGGCATTACAACTCCCCTACTGGTTTTCATACCAGCAACTTTCAACCTTCGGGGCAAACTCCCAACACGCATAACTTTATGCTCCGACCTTCGATTGACTTGATTCGAACTCCTACAAGTCAATCTAATCTTAATCTATTCATAGATATCTTTTTCACTTCAATCCAACTCCGTATAAAGATTGTAGATGCTTGACATCTTTTTGGTCACTTTTTGACCAAAACTCACAACTTACAACTCTCATTTGCCACCAAAGGCAAATTGGCTATCCAGAACCATTCACACTGGTCCAAATCCACCTAATCAACTTGTCCAAAGAGGTTTTACCTCAAAGGAATCACTCCTCTAAGATTTGACCCCCTTTGAACCCCAATTGACAAAATAGGCTACAGCCCCTAAAACACACCGATAAGGCCCAATTCCACTTTTGGGCTCAAAAACACTACTACACTAACTCCTCAAGATACAAAACCATACATGCACCACAATACAACATAAAACCACATCCATAACATACCATATCAGTCACCAATTAGTTACAAACAGTTTATCCTACTTAGCACAAAGTACATATCCAATAAATATACACTACATAAATCTAGTATTCCCATGTCTGATGTTACTCCCTCGTATTCTCAAGACTAGTGTCAGAACTATCACCTAAAATGTTAGTTCATGGGAGAGGTATGTGAGACTATGTCTCAGTAACCAGGGACAATCTCATACAATCTTATGAATGTAATATGAAATGGAATGCATGTCTCCCTCCATACATCTAGAACCATAAGTTGTCATCATAACAAGATATTTTGTATAGGTAATTCCCTTCCAACAGTTAGTGAAGACTGATTCCGGGACATTACCAAGCTCACCTCCCATTAGTGCACCTGGCCAAAGATAACACTAATGTTCGGATCGTGGTTCTCCTTCCCTTTTCCCACCACGAATTGGCCATGATTTAGGGAAGATGCAGTCTATTGCGCGCTTTTCCCTCCTGGCCATAGGGGGTGATTTAGCCGCAGTGGTCCCATCTTTATCCTCCCTAATCATGTATCATCATAATCATATTATATATCATCATCACCACCCGATCGCCATATAGCTCACAATGCTATATGGTGATACTCACATCATATCATCATATAATCATCATCATCATGTATCACGATATGATGCATACATCATGTCATGTCATATCCTCAACATCATCCCTATTCATCATCATAATCATCATCATCTAACTGTGTGCATACCATGATATATAGAAAACTGTACACACAAATACATCTATATCATGGAATGAAAGAAACATGCATATATACACAAATATACATAATATCATATAATATAATATAAACACCTAGTTACCTCATTGTTAATACCACATATAAGCATGGATTCCACGAACTTCTAGAGTTATCCAACGCAACTTGTACCACTTTTGGTCAACCTGACTGTAACATCTTACTTTTATCTATATTTTCCCATATATTATAGTATGTACAATGTCCAATAGCTCATATTAAGAGCTTGAACTATTAATAGAACCAAAACATTTAAATTAAAAAAATGTGCTACTATTTATTTGGTTCTCTAGTTTTCTGGATGAATTTTAAAACATCATAACTTAATCCAGAAAAATCGTATTAATGTGGTTCAAATCTCTAAATAAAGCTAGAAAAATGATATACAAGATAAAAATATGAAAATTTCTTTTAACCTAACCAATTAGTATAGTTTATGACTCACACTTGTACTATACAAATGGTAATTTCTCTCTTTTTCAGGATTTTAGCCATAAATTTAAAAATTCATATCTAACTCTATACTGAGTCAAATCATGTATTCTATATGCCATTGGAAAGATATATATGTCTACTTATCTACATATTTTTATTATACATTTATTTAGTCTAGACAAGGCACAACATCAATTTGAATCACTAGGGATCAGAACATCACTTTTTCTGGAATAGTCTTGGGAAAACTTGTATATCTCTCATTGTACAGCTCCAATTGAACTCAAACTAGTGGTATATTAACCTGAAAAGATAAATATTTTCACAAATGTAAGCCACTAAATTTTTGGAGCTCTGTACCATTTTATATAACTTTTCAAAGAGAAGTAATATATTCAGTAAAATTCGTAATCTTCACATCACTGTCTATATTTGGTCCTGAAATTTAAAATTACACTATAAATCGTACATATATCCAAATTATATGTTCTTTAGCTCATTGGAAAGCTTGTTCTCTCTACTTTAAGAGAATATATAACACTTGACTTACTTTCCCTGTTTCTATAAAACAATGTTAACTTTACTTTCATTGCTCAAAATGAACTTCTAGCAATATAACATGGCAAAGTAGACTCTATAACAAGCTCACATAATCATTCCATGTTTCAAATCTATGCCAAACATTTCATAATGCTCATAAGGACATAATAGCATAATGGCACAGATCTAAAAGCATATGCATGGATTTATGCATAATTTCAAAATATACAATCATAACTTGAAGACATCATTGAGCATCTTCTTCTTCTTCATTCTCCTTAGCTTTTTGGACTCCTTTGTCATAGCTTGTGCCTAGTCATTTTGGATACTTGAGGGGATGAGATTGGGGCATTCTTAGTAGCAAGTTCCATTTCATGTAACTATGTCAATCATGTCAAATGAATCACATTTGATCACATTTAATCACATCAATCATATTTAAATAATAAATTGCCATATTTGTCATAAAAAATTTGACAGCATAATGGCTTAGAAAATGGACATCCCAGTAAACAAAACCCCTCATTTTATAGCCAAGACCAATCAAAGAAAGAACAATTTTAATATGGCAACACAATTTAATCATAGAAAGACAACGAAAGAACATAAAGCAAGAATATGAAATGTAGCTACCCTTAGTGCTTGCAGTTGGCTTTCCTCTTTAAACCAAAGCTTTCTCTAGTTTTCCTAAGCTTCCTCAAGTCCCAAAACATATTAAACACATGCTCAAGCCACTAATTTCATGGCTAATAAAAAAAACCTCTCATAAAACTCTTGAAACCCTTAAGTTCTCAAACTCTTTATCTTAAGCTCTATCCATGAGCCAATCCTTGTCTTGAAAGTTTTTTTATCATGGGGAATTCATTTTTTCCATCAAAGAAATGAAAATCCAACTCCTTCCCATCATATTAAACTAACTGAAAAAAGGATTGGAAGAGCAAAGAAGTGATTTCCGTTTTCTTACTTCCAAACATACCAAACCTTGTTCTTCTTGCATTATCTCATGGTTTCTTCTAATTTATTGCATGAAATCACTTCCTTTCATGAATCCATGTTAAGGACCAAAATTAAACACCAAGAGAAGAAGGAAAAAACCTTGCTAACATACTTCAAACTACCTAAAACTTGAAGGAAAATTACATAGAATTTCAAAGGAAAATTCTTACCGTTTTCTTGATTTTTCCTTCTCTTTTTCCTTCTTCCTCTTCTTCATGCTTTTCTCTTCTTTCTTTGCTGTTTTTCAGACCTCTCTCCACTCTTTCTTTGCTTCTTTGGTCGGCCAAAACATGAACTAAAGGGGAGGATTTATAAAATTTTCCAACCAATAAAATTTTGCCGCCTAATATTCTTGAATTTTCTTAGAAAGTGACTTAAAATATTAAAAAATGTTACTTTATCATATGCAGCTTATGAAGCATGAAATTAATGGTACTTTGGTCGAAAAATTTTAGATAATTACTTAGCCGGATATATCATGAACCGGTCTGGATAAATAAAGCTACTTTAGCAGTATATTTTACTATTATTGGAACATCTCTTTTTACTACATTGGGATATAAAATTACCCAATATACTTATCCTAATTGGCCTAAATATAAGATCTACACATTTTTCTTGAATGAATACTGCTTCTTCCTGCAGTTTAGACTGACATTTATCGGGTAAGACATTAATATTAAATCATAATTATCTAATAAATATTATTTTGATTTGAATGAATTCCATACTGTATTACAATGGTCTTAGCTCATTGAGAGCTTCATTTTGACTATAATTTTTTATATTTACAAAAGTGCCTTTGACCCGAGAAAAATTTATAATTTTTAAAACTTTTGGGTCATTAGGTATAATTTTTGCCAAAATATTTGACTTCCCCACGTGAATTCTTATGGTTGGGAATAAAATTGTCATTTCCAAAATTCTTAGGGGCAAACATACAATTTTTATTTTTCCGTCCAATAGGAAAAAATGATCTCTTTGCCCTTTTTCACGTAAAACGGTGTCCACCTATTTTTACAAATTTTCTATGCATTTTTAGTTATCTAACATTTTAGGAATGTTATAATTCTCTCCCCCTTAAAATAAATTTCGTCCTCAAAATTTAGATATATACTAGTACCTTTTATTTCCTTTCTCTTTATTTCCCTATTTTCCAAACCATTTTTACCGAGGCATAAGCTTGTCACATTAGTTTTGCCTAAATGATATTTATTGGTCACCTCATATTTGCTTTTCACTTCTTTTCTTTTCTTTATCTCAAGTCTAACTCTTTTTTTATCTCATAATCCCTTGAGGCTATTACGATCTCAAACACTTTTATAGTAATACCATAGATATAATAACTCATAGTAGCTATAATAACTCTTAGTAACCCTTCTTGAGAGCATTAGTTACCGCTACTATAAGTAGGAACATGCATTTCATAAAATTATTATATAAAACATTGGTTAATACCTGCCACTCAATCCTGTTACATTACTCATATCCTGATCCATGCTTACTTTAATAATTATATACCCCTATTGTCATTATTGGATTAGGATTAATTATCTCAAGGAAGGAGGTTTAGCGTTTTTAGCTTATAAAAACTCATTTCTTAATCTCTTTCCATGTTAGTTTCTCTTTTAACTAAGCGGTAAGACCACTTGAGAGAAATTTTTCATAACATCTTGCTAAACTTAGAGACCTCTTGTCTCTATTAGAGTGTTCGATCTCTCCCATTTCTTAACTTTACTTGCTTTACTAGGATCTACTATGATCCATATGGTAGATTCTGTAACCTACTGACCATACTTCTTGGAGCCCAACTCCCATTCAGCAAGCTTTTTCTTTAATTACAGTTGAAAAATTCTCAATTGCCTTTCATGCTCCTCTAAATGTCTGAGGTCACAATAAACTATTCATCTTTTATTCATATAGTCTAACAGGTGCTTTTAGTAAGACTATCATAAATTCTCAGTGCCTAAATTTAATTATTGGCATATTTTCCTTACCTTTTACATCTTTTTCATATTTCGCAATAGGTCACTTATCATGAAATTTCCCTTACTTGAGCATGCTTAATTGTAAAGTACTGAGGGATTTAGTTGCACTCTTATCATTCTTTGGACTTAGAGAATGCGGCATTGGGTTTCATTTTAAATTATAACTCATCTGTGTGACCTTTGGATCACTTATGGCTTTTAATTTTAGGGAATTCATCCCCTATACTCATACTGTTTCTTTTTATTCTAGCCTTTACTAGCTTAGAGATTCATCTTACCACTATGCCTTTATGTATAAACATACCCATGAACCTTGTACTCTGCTTATCTTATCATACCTTTAAGATCTTTTGGCTCTTTGTGATTTAGGGTTTAAATAATATTAAGGCAGTGGTCTCTAACATTTTACTCTTACAACATATCTGCTTTATCTGTTCTTATGCATAACTTCTTAGTTATTTAGCCACGATCAATTAGTGGTTTAGCAATTTAAGGGAAACTTCTTAACCTTTCAAAAGTCTCTTGCTAGCTCAGTTAGAATTTGGCTCTTGGTCTCTCACCATTACTCATTCTTACTCTATTGGGCATCACCCCAAGAGCCACTTTCCATTACTTTGCATTGGCAACTCATCTGATGGAGGATTTCATCTCTTTGCTCAATTGGGCTTCTCCCCAAGAGCTACCTTCCATTTTCCTTACCTCCACTACTTTTATCATATGGAGGATTTCATCTATTTGCTCAATTGGGCTTCTTTCCAAGAGCTACCTCCCTTTTTCATCATCTTAGCAATTAATGGAAGATTGTATTCATTGTGAGATCTTTTGGCCAAGAACTTTCTTTTAGGTAGATTTCATACTAAACTTAGCAATCGACTATCTCAAGGTTTCTTAATTCCCAAACTGCTTACCACTAATCAAACACTTTAGACTCATACTTTGTACCTTATACCTCATAAGTATACTAACTTTTCTTACATAGGCATTGCATCTTATCAAACTTTCTTATTTGAACCTTACATCAACTTTCTTGTCTATTCTTAACATCATTTTTCAAGCATTTCTTAGCTTGAGCTATCAACATAACATTTAACTTAGGCTTAATACCTGGAACACCTTCAAGAGGTAGGTAAAATCATCATCTTGTTCATACAATCTAGAAGGAGATTATTTATAAAAGTTGATTCATGCCAATGCTCACATCACTACTAGGGAAATGCATACAAATCTTTGTATTGTTACGGTACTTATTTAAACAAACAATGCAGATTATAGCCAGTTTCTCATCAAGACATTCTCATATAACTTATATAATAGTAACTTCTAGACTTAACTTCTTAGCATAGCTACAGGATTCGGCTTGCACCTGAATCATACCTTTACTAAGGTCAGGTGACTTATAGGCCTTGGACTGAGATTAGCACATAGACTTTTTCCTATGCTTATGGTCTGGGGTTGGCCATCTCCATAGTACTGTCATGAGTATAGTGTCCTCTTCATACTTAAAGCGCACATTCTTCTTTGCTAAGTATAGCCTTTTACTATGAGCCTTTCCGCATTCCTAAAAATAGGAGTTGACTTACTCAATTATGTCCTCTGTGCTTATTGCCTTACTTCTTGAATCCCCTAGTATTCCAAGGTTACTTACCATTACTTATCAACAAACTGTTGAAGGAAGATTAAGTACCGAGTCAGTTGATTATACCTTACGACATATTTAATGACTGACTCATTCATATCTTAGCTGATCCTTATAATTCCACTTTCTTTTCATCTCTTACAGACTAGGGAAAATAACTTTCATAAAACTATTCTTATAATACTTCCCAAGTCAATATAGTGCCATTTACTTGATTAGCTCATTCCGTGTTCTGCCACCATTGGTTAGCCTCATTTACTATCAAGCTTCCATTTCCGACATGTATCCTATCATCTTTGAAATTTTTTTTTTAGGCTCACAATCTACTTTTTGACAATTTGCACATCAAATTTATCATCAAAGAATGAAAGCTAATACTTTCTCACCAGGCAATCATATATTAGTGGTTGGCAAATAGATCTAGTTGCCTTGGAAAAAATTCTACAGAACCTACTAATTTACCTAAGGCTGTTGCGGTATAACTGGACACCTTAAGGGCTCTAGCTTTTCCCTTGTTGTCCTTGAGCATTAACTATCTCTTACAGTTGCTCAATAGTTTTCTGCTGCTGATCCAGAAAATTAAGGATTACTTGCAAGGGATCTAAACTAGGAGTACATTCATTTACTGTTACTAGAATCATTTAAGAGGTGTGTACTTATACTGTTAGCCTTTCTTGAGCACCTCTTTGTATCTTAACATTAACTACTACTTCATTATACCATCACTGATAAGAACTTATCATCATATCTCGACCCTTGGTATTTTTCTTTACTAATCTTTAATCATCATCTGGTTGCATATATATTTAGTCAAAGATTATAGCTATACATCTTATTTCCATATACATGTTCCCTATATACACACATTACCTTGAGCTTTTGGGGCTTCCATATTAACATCAGGTTTACTATTGTCATCTGGCTTCTCAATTGGATCTTCTTTTGGATCCTTATCTGAGAATTCTATTGCCTCAGCTTTCCTTCCTGATAGCACTTTACCTGGAGCTTTTAGGCAATGACATAGCCTTTTAGAGTGTTAAACACTTAACCTTGAGCGAACTCCTTAATACAGCTCTAGAGCTCATGACCTTGTTATGACATCTAGTACTTGCTCAACCCATTCTCTTATAGGAAGCTTAAAATCATAATGCCCTTCTAAGAATCTCTTTCGCTTCTAGTACTGTACCAAGGAAATCTTATATTGAGCATATTCTTAAAAATCCATCATGATATTTATCGTACATAGCTTTAATAGCATTTGAATTTGGAATTCTTTATTTAGTTGGAATGAAAATCTTGCTGGATCCTATATCTTCCAGTATAGGATCATGATTAGAATCAGGTCAAATTCCTATATCTGGGTTATTAACCATCTTTCTTTTCTAACTTACCTTTCTTTAAATGTTACATTAGTTTCCCCCATTGATTCTTTTCATAACTATCATTTATTCCTTGCTAGCCTCTTTCATTCATTACTGAAAACATCTTGCCATTGAATTTATTTTGTAGCCAGGATACTCATTTTTTTACTCATTAGCAACCTACCATCACATCTCATAGCTACTTTCTAGTCAATGGCTTGGCATTAGAGAAAAGCCTTAGGTCAACATTCATACTAGCTGCTAATTAATAAGGTTTCATATCTTTCTAAAATCATCCTAGGCCATCTTCTTTCAGAAAACTATTAGAACTATAGGGCTCATCAATTTTTCTCATCATCTCATATTCTTTAGAGGTATACTGCAACCTCAAAATTGGTGCCCATTTGGTCAGGTTGGGTACCAAGGGGACAAATCTCAGAGGAGTGGTTCCTTTGAGGTAAAACCTCTTTGGACAGGTTGGTTTGGGGGTTTTGGACCTGTATGAATGGTCTCTGAGCGACCAGTTGCCTTTGGTGGCAATTGGAGGCGGCTAGTGGTGAGTTTTGGTCAACAAGTGGCCAAAACGGTGTCAAGTGTCTAGAATCTCCATACGGAGTTGGATTGAGGTAAAAGTGGTGTCCTTGGATAGATGGGGACTAGACTGGCTTGTAGGAGTTGGAATCAAGTCAATTGGAGGTCGGAGCATAAAGTTATGTGCGTCAGAAGTTCGCCCCGGAGTGTTGAAATTGCTGATACGGTATATCAGCAGGGGGCGCCGTGGCGAGGGAAGGCAGGCCGTGGCGCCAGAGGAGACAGAAGCGATGTTGAGACAGGGGAGGCCGGAGCCACAGCGGTACTGTAGCGGCCGCGGCCCCAGCCCAATTTTTGGTGCTTTCGTGTCGTTTTCGCTGTGTTTACGAATTAGAAGAGTTGTTTTGAGATGTCAGGGTTGTATTTGGTCAGATTTTGAAGTTTTTGGTTAAGTTCGGAGGTGTCAGGAGGTAGGATGATACAAGTTCTTTTTATAGATGTTCCTATTTTCAATTTAAAGTCATCAACATAATAAAAATAAGGTATAGATTTTGTAATCATTATATAGATAACTTAATAGAAATACATATCAAGAAGAAACAAGATAATTTACCTTCTATAGTTTCTTTATTTGTATTTGTTACTTCTTCTTCTTGATTAACATCTCTCTCAACTTGTCCATAGCTTCTAGTTGCCTAAAGTCTTCCTCCCTATTTCTTCTAGATGATGGTTGATTTTGGTTCACTTTTACTAGAGGACAATTTTGACACTTGCTTAAAGGTTTTTCTCTAGTGAGTGACTTAGTTACGGTAGTTTCTCTTGATTGTTGAGGTTGAAATTGAGCCTTTTCTCCTTGTTGAGAATCCCTATAAGCTTTATTAAAGTCACCAAAGGCCATTGAAGGGCATGCTTGGTTTGTCTTTACCTTCTTTTTTTTTTACTTTCTTGTACACCACTACCTCTTTGGGACACAAATGCAATCTTGGGATTTTGTTGATGAGCTTGCTTTTGAACGGAACAATGAGCTGTAGAATCGAGTGTATCAAAAGAATGCTTCTCTTGATTGGAACATTGAGCTTGATTTTTTTGATTTTTCTTTTCAGCTATGGCTTTATCCAAGTTGCCATCAATCTCCTTCACTTTATCTTTGTTATTACCCCGTAGTCTTTCATGCAATCTATCATTTTTCTCCCTCTTAATTTGCTAAAATTTCTTTACCAACTCAGTGCTTAACCTTACTTCTAAAGGAATTTGAGATCTCTTTTAGTAGGACATAGACCACCATTTCTAAGGACTGATCCTCTATCTTGAACACTTTTTACTTTCTCCATATTTGCTGAAATCATATTACCAATCACAATAAATTGCAACTAAAATAACTAGGAAAATACTGTCAAGACAGTTTCAAACCTGATGTCTATAATTGAATATATCCAACTTCCTTAAAAGCCAAACAATTTTCAAATGTTTATATCAAAAAGTATTATTAGAAATAAACATCCTTCTATTTAAACAAATAGTAAATATAACAAATGGAACCACTGAACATTGGATATTATAAGAGACAACAAAGCCAACATTTTATTTGCTGAAAACAATCCAGAAATTAGACAAAACAATGGAAAAAATTCTACCTTCTATATAGGTGCACTAATTATCCGTCTTTTCCCTTCAATTCATCAGTCTAATTTGTTGTCATACTTCAACACCTACATTTTAACATAGAAGGATACATTAGTGGCTTAAATACAAGTGATAACACAAAAATGATATGATTATTTTATTAAAAGACATTAAAAACTATCAATAAATATGGTATGCTAACTTAACTATAAACTGATTATTTATTTCATGGTGACTTGATTATTACAAACTATCATAAAAAAATAGAGTCATCAATGTTTTCATTTTCACTTTCAAAGCTACTCTCATCATCACTTTCAATTTCCTTTTGTTGAACATGAAATTCAAATAACGGCTTTTCGATGATATCATTTGGTACATCTTCCCTAACCAAATCAACTTCACAATCATCTTTTGATATGGGAAGATGTTTTGAGATCTCAAATGTTTCATCAGAATTAAATTTTTGACCATTTGAATGAGAAATTTCTCCCTTGTCAAATAAGTCTCTTGGAAGTGCCTTCAAAACATAGTGCCTATTTTTATTAAAAGGATCTTCAACAAAGAAGCATTACTACACTTGAGATGCTAACACAAATGGATCATCCTTGTACAATTTTCTATTGAAGTAAACACATGTAAGTCCATATTTATCTTCTTCACCTTCAAACCAATCACATTTAAACAACACATTTAAAGTGACCATAATAATCTAAGTCTATGATATCAGTTATTGCCCCATAGTAGGTCACACAAATTTTTTCTGGATTTCCATCCTTTGTACTTTTAAAGCTCGAGGTAACTACCACTAATGTCACACCACTATTTTGGGTTTTTCGCCTTGCATCACGTTGCCTTGTATAAAACCTGTATCCGTGGATAACAAAACTTGAATACCTTTTGGAAATATGATTTGGTCCCCTACACAATTGCTTTATCCAATCAGACATTTGCTCATTCATTACACATGTTTCAACCCATTGAATGAAATCTTCTCTTTGATTTTTAGCTTTACTCCACTTACTTCTCTTTTGGAAATTATGAACATCAATCTCATGCTCCCTACAAAACAAACAATCCATTTTTTAATACAAAAAGAATAAAAATTTTCATTGTAGCAATAAAATGTTATAGTAAGTTAATAATAGTACCTGATGTAATCTTGTACTTCATCACAATTGAATAAGATGCATCCATGGGCTTGATTTTTTAACTTGTGATCAAGAGAAAACATTTTCTTGCCTCCAATAGGATGACCCATGTTAGGAATATCATCATTATTTCGTGTCATTCTATTCATCTTAGTTTCTACATCATTGGACAGATACCTTGAACAAAATGTTAGAGATTCTTTAGCCAAATAAGCTTCAGCAATAGAACCTTCTAGGTGACTCTTATTATGAACAAAAGATTTTAAATCTCCCAAATATCTTTCCATATAATACATCCACCGAAATTGAACTGGTCCACGCAACCTAACCTCATTTGCAAGGTGAATAGGTAAATGAACCATTATATGAAAGAAACTTGAAGGGAATATTCTCTCAAGTTGGCAAAGTGTTTCTACAATCTCTGATTCCATGTGATCTAAACTTTCCACCTCTACAACCTTTTGGCATAAACAATGAAAGAAGGAACAAAGTCGAATCAAAGGAATAGCAACTTGGTGTAGGGTTATTCCTCGTATTGCTACTTGTAGCAAATTATATATTATAATATGAGCATTGTGACTCTTGTACCCATAAACTTTTCCTTCCACAACTTGTACACAATGTGAAATGTTGGAAGCAATACCATCAGGAAGTTTTACTGCCTTTAAAACACCACAAAAAATAGATTTCTCTTGTTTGGTTAGGGAGAAACATGCTTTTGGGATCTTGGTCTTCTTACCATCAATTGATGGCTTCAAATGAAGTTTCTTTCTTATCCCCATATCTTCTAGGTCTAAACGAGCATTTTCTTGATCCTTTTTGTTCCCTTTAATCTCCAAGAGAGTCCCAATTATATTATCACATATGTTTTTCTCTATGTGCATTTCATCAAAATTATGTTGCAAAGTATTATGCTTCTAATACAACAATTGCCAAAAGATAGATTTTTTCTTCCATGGACTATTCCTTTTTTTCGTATCATTCCTCCCTAAGATATTAGGGAATTCTTTTAAGTCCTCTAAAATTCTTGTTGCATCTAACAAGGAGGGTGCAGATCTATATTTAGTCTCTCCATTAAAAGAAATTGTATTTGATCTCCACTTGTGATTTGAATCCAAAACGACTCGATGATCGATATAGCAATGTTTATGACTTTGTTTTAAGTAAGTAGAAGAAGTTACATAATTACATACAGGGCAAGCCAACTTCCCTTTAGTGCTCCAACCAGATAGCATAGCATAAGTAGGAAAATCACTAACAATCCACAAAAGTGCTGCACACATTTGAAATGTTTGATTTTTGGAAATATCATATGTTTCCACACCAACGTCCCACAATAGTTTTAGCTCCTCAATAAGTGGTTATAGATACACGTCAATTGCATTTCCTAGTGATTTTGGTCCAGGAATAAGCAATGATAGTATACAAGTCTCTGCTTTCAAGCATAAATTTGGTGGATAATTATATATTGTTAATATCACAAGCCATGTGCTATGTGATAGGCTCATAGTCCTAAATGGATTAAACCCATCACTAGCTAACCCAAGCCCGATATTAAGAGTATTAAGAGCAAAATCTGGATACTTTGCATCAAAGTCTTTACATGCTTAGCCATTAGCAGGATGTCTTAGCTTACCATCCCTTGAACACTCTTCTGCATGCCATCTCAATGAATCAGCAGTCTTTGAACACATAAAGAGTCTTTTCAATCTTGGAATTAAAGGAAAATGTCATAGAACTTTAGCAGGAACTTTATGTGCCTTTTTCGATTCTTCAATATCATAATCCACTTCAGGATATTCTATCCATCTTGACGCTCCACAAATATGACACAAGTTGTCTTTATCATGCTCTTTCCAAAACAACATGCAATTGTTAGGACATGCATCAATTTTTTTATAGTCTAAGCCCAAGTCCTTTATCATAGATTTTGTTTTATTGAAAGAGACAGGAATGTTCAAATCTGGTATGGCCTCTTTTAATAACTCTAGGAGAGCAGTGAATGATGCATTGCTCCATCCATAGAGATATTTCAACAAATACAATCAAATAGTAAATGATAAGGTGGAGAATTTCTTACAACTAGGATAAAACTCTTGTTTTGCATCCTCAACTAGTTTATAAAATTTCTTTGTACTTTCATTTAAGCCTTCATGTACTACATTTGCTACAGCCACATCATCAAATGTCTCAAACAATAAGCCATCAATATCATCAAATGAGTCATTACCATCACTATCACTATCAAGATCCATAGGATACAACTCTTCACCATGGTATATTCACTCTCTGTAGCCTTCCAAAAAACCCTTACTTATTAAATGATTAAATACTACATCTTTTTTTTCCCAACTATTGTTGCAGCATACAGCACAAGGGCACAAAATTTCTTCTCCTTTAAACTTTCCTTTGGTGAATGCAACATCCAAAAAGTGTATAACACCATTAATATACTCTTGACAATATCGAGGCAAGTCAATCCAATCCTTGTTTATCATGATTAATTTACTGACAAAATTTTTTTTTTTCAAAAGACAATTAATTAAAGGAATAATCATATTGAACTCCATGAGGCTCCTTCCTTCATTGCCTAATTATATTGAATCTATATATAATATAAAAAATCTAACAAGCGATTCCTTAGAAAAAATTCTAACAAGCAATATTGGTCATGAGCTATGAATTAGAGGCTCTATACATATAACAATTAGACATGAATTCTAAAAAAGAAGCAACTAATAATTATTTCAAAACTATGGAATTAGATTAGGTGCCACACGGCGCACGCGCGCACACACACACAAACCTATTTTTAACTTGATTAATATTTTGAGATTAGGTTGTAATTTTGGCTTGACATGCAGATATACTTTTGAAGAATAGTAAATTTAATTGTCATTAACCTATAAGAGTGAATTGTTTTGCACCACAAATTTAAATATTTTTTTAAAATTTATCATTCACATGTATCAATTCTACTTCTATGTAAGTTCCACAAACTGTTTAATGATAATAAAAATATAGAAATGTTAATAGGACAAACAATGCAGTTTCCAGTAGTGATCAACAAAACCTTTTTATGAATTTAAGACAATAAACATTTACTTCTCACTAACTTCTCCGTGATTAAAAAAAAAAGAAAAAGAAAGAAAAATTGCTTAAAAGAGAGTAATATGCATAAATCAAGACAAAATTACAATGGTCATAAGTTTCTGCAACGTGTCTTTATTTTTTATTTATATGATAAAAATCAAGTGATTTGAATGAAAATGAAGAAGAGTGGTAATGGTAGGGTCCATTGTGTTAAATTCATATTATCTCTATTATCTCTATTATGCAGAAGTAGCCATATCAAACATTGTCCTATGTAACTATGGTCCAATTCATATAACTTTAATTACCCACATATCCACACCACTTTTAATTCCTTTGGATCAACATTAAATTCATTAATTTGTGCTTAGAGATGTGAGACACTGAAACCATAAGAAATTACTACATACTCTTAAAAGGCAAAGCATGAAAGAACTTTTTAGGAATACCTAATAATATTTTATCATTATATAAATTAATTTTTAAATATTGGCATCTTGACATACAAATATTTCTATGTTTTAGTTTCTTCAATGTTTATAATTTCTTTACAAAAGTAAAAAATAAAAAGTTAAATTTAATATAGTTTATATAAATAGATAAACAATAACAATTCAAGAACTAGTGGGAGGAAAACAGAAGAAATAATTTAATAGGGATTCCAACAAAAATGACCAAAAAAGTTTAGGCATAATTGACAATTAATTAAAGAAATAAAACCACTGAGAGTTTAGGCATAAAATGAAGGGGTATGATTGTTATTATTGATTTATTAAATGATAACCAAATTGTTATTCCCCTACATACTATTGATTTATTTATAGGAGACTAGTGTTGAGCTTATTCTGGATTGAAATTGAAACTCAGCTTCTTTGAGTTATCATGCTTTTTTTCAAACCAACCTTCCATCTATGACCAGATGGGATTAGATTATGAGACCTTAAATCTACATCTATGGAGCTCAAACTTTCCTTTTGCTTTAGATTAAATCATCCCATATCTACATACACGAGCACCTTATATACTGTAGGCCTCTGAATATAATGAGACTTTAGTAATGGGCCAAGACATATATAAGGGGCCACATCCCAAATATATGGATACCATACACATTTTTTTAATATAATTATATGGTGCAAGTCTATGTGGAAGTAATTCTTTTAACGTGATTTTTTTTATCCATAACTCTTGAACTCGAGACTTTTCTTGAGGGGTATTAAGTCTATTGTCTCTTAACCTAACCAACGGTGATATATTATACACATATTCTTACTACAAGATTCAAACATACTTTAATATTGTTCAGAAATTGAATTTGTGAGGTAAATAATTGTACTTAATTATATCGGCAACAGTCATCCTTTGTGTGTAATTACATATTTTTCTCCTTCTTCAGAATTTGAGATTCAAGTTTCTCTAATTAATTTAACTTAAGAAGAAGAAAAAAATACTACTCTGCAACTTTTTTTTCTTTCAAATATTGCGTATCATTGTAACTATTTATTGGAGCATACATCTAATATATCTTCCTTCTTCAATCCAAATTTACTCCCTAATATTACTAGTTTCAAACATTCACATCTCAAAAGAATCAGAATAATTTAGATAATTGATGGAGGACTGTAATTAGTATATCATTTTTTTAACAAACATGTAAATGTCACTAATTTTTCATAACAATGGATATACTAGCCAAGAATCACAAAGAACTCACCCTAAAGTTCTAATTTTCTTAATTTCTATGAATAACCATTTTTAAATGATAAATTACTTTCAATTATACATTAATATCCCATACTATGAAATCTAAAATACTAAAAAAATTGTAAAGTAATATATAAGGAGTTCATTGTCACCGGAAGTCTTCTATTTAGGGGTAAGGTTTGAATAATCATAGGAAATAAATAAATGCATCCACATGTTTAACGTATAGGGACTTACTCTTGGACAAACCATAAGGCATAAGCACACTATAGGAAACATGTCTCCTTCCTCTAAAAAAAGAAAGTTAGCCAATCCATGGGTCCTACCAGCACCCATCATGTCACCAACAAAAGGAACAACTTACTATTCACGTGGGGAGAATTAAAAGCACATATATCAATACATAATATATAGAGATCTTTTATATATATTGTGTTTATCCTTGACTTAGTATAATATAATGTTCTCCCAGCCGCTACGTATGATTTAAATAGCTAACCAATCCACATATAATTCATCATTCATGGTGGGACCATATGCAAGTTATGGGATTCACATCTGTTACACTATCATCTCCACTTGGCATCTAGTTTTATCTTCCAACTTATTTGAGGGACCACATATATACAAGTTATGCAAAACATCTAGATTATTTAGCATATATGTTAGCTTAACATTGGGACCCACCATTGATATCTTTCTTGAAGGCCAAAAGGGAATATTCAAACATTACCATCAAACCATTAACTCTAAACAACCTCTATCATCAATCTATTACACATCTGAAGCTATCTCAAGCTTTACATCTTTGTTAGTGAACCCATTATCATCAAATTATTAGCAAGTATAGTTACAATCACTCTCGTACAACAATTTAAGATTAAGAATAGCAAAACCCACATGAATAATTTTTTTATGGAAATCTATATCTACAATTTCAGAAATCATTCAGAAGATCTGAAAATAGGAAAAAAAATTCCAACTAACTTAGTGATGGAGGAAACATTGTAATGAAGCTCCAAGATCTTCAAGGTTTACCTTCCCAAATACCCGGTAAGCACTAAATCAAATGAGCAGAAAAAACAAAGAAGAGGGAAACACTTAGGCACTAAACTGAAGGAATAGAGAAGAGGGCAATACTTAAGTAATAAACTTAATGAACAGTGAAGAGGGTGAGGCAGTGATCAATGTACTATTAACGATGCCAGCTGAAATACCTTTCACCAAAGATGGTAAGATTGTCTTTAGAAGGGCAGCAAGATGATAGGAAGATGCCGACAACTGGAGCTCCTTCAGATGCCCGAAACTCCTTCTTCAATGGTTGTCTTCAGTGAGGCAAGAAGAAGAGGCTATGTTTGATTACACGATGCCCTTTTTTGAGCAATGGTGAGGCAAGTAGAGGCTTGACCAACGGCGATGTTTAGTAACCAAGAGGAAGAATGGAGAGAAAAGTTCGATTAACCACTACAACTCGATGTTTTTGGGTCTTCAAATACCCTCTGTTTCCATTTTTTCCCAATACTTCCAAAACAAAAATTTCCAGCACCAAAATGTCCAAGAAAACAAAAAGGCGCCATGTCATCAATTATTCAAAAAAAGGAACTTACCCTTTAATATGTTCAACACTCATACATGATATTTGAAATATCATACTAACTTTTTTGTCACACAAATATTTCAGATCAATTATTTTCTCCACATAACAAATACATGTTTTTGATATTTGAAGACCCAAATTATAACTAAAAAAATATGAACTAATTTTTTTTATGAAGTGCTGATAACTTATTTTTATGGGTTGTAAGCACATATAAAATGTTTATTTTAAATGTAAATCCTAAGTGAATTTTTTGGGTCTTGGAACACGAGTATTTTTTGCCAATGAACAACAAGAAAATCTCAACACCTAAAATATTTAAACATATTAAAAAAATTATTAAGCACCATTTATGAGTTTTATATTGTAATTATATTTTAAATATTGTGAATACTATTTTTTGTCCGGCCCATTTAATAAAAAATAATGAATATATAAAAGAAAATGTTTCTGTTATAATTCATAGGAAAAATAGTAAATTCATAATATTTTAGAAGATTTAAAAATTTGAAAGATATTAAAATATAAAATATTCTTAGGTTATTTTTAAAGATTACAGAGCAAAACTTAAAGATTATTTTTTGATTATAAAAACAAAAATAGAATAAAAGAAATCAAGAGGTTATCTTTTAAGATCTTACTACCTTCCCCATCCATAAGATTTGAAAAAAATATAAAAATAATACAAAGAAAAATTAAATCAATAATAATGAATATCTTTTAAATGGGATTCAATAATCTTCAAAAAGATTAGGAAATCAAGATATTATTTCTATAGGATTCTTATCTTGAAAATTTAAAATATTTCAAATTAAAAAAAAATGAATGGTAAGCCCTTCTGTAAATAGAGGACTTAAGATCCAGAAAAAAGGTAGTCACTAGGGAATGAGAGTTTTAGAGATTGTGAGACCAAAGGTGGGCAAGATTGAGTCTCAAGGAGAAAGCAAAAAAGAAAGAAAAAGAAAGCTTACATATGCACAAAATACAAGGTTGGTTTCCTATCTCTCCTGCACATCTCCTTTCTGCGCAAATTAGCATTTAATTGTATTTGGTTAGTTTTCTATCTCTCCTGCACATCTCCTTTCCACGCATATATCCATATGATATTTAATCTAGAAGTTTTCAATTTTCTGCTTGCGTCCTTGAAACACATGTATAATGGGCAGGGGGGTATTTTAATAGTGTAGGATTAATATTTGGTCACTCACATGGGATCCTTTTCTTTTACAGTCTCACAGTAGTCAAGCGATGATAACATCCTATTCTAAGGTTTAATATTAATAAATCAATGCCTCACATTCTGATGATAGTACCATTGTGCTTTGTCATGTTTTAGAATAAATATTGTTATAACTTGATATTGCCATAAACAAATCAGCCTTTTTCTTCTTAAATCATGAGGGATACTAATTATCTTTGTGCCCACTTATAGTATAGACTAAAAGACTGAGCAATATCAATTTTTGTCATAGTAATCCATACATTTTAAAAAACATAATCTCAAGAAATCTGAAATTAGTAGTAATGTTTCCAAAAAAAAAAGTTTTTTCCTCTTTAAAAATTCTTTCTTTTCTAATTCTTTTGATTATTTATCATAAGGGATGTCAATTATCCTTGTGGGCACTAAAAGTGTTATTTAACAAACTATGAGTGATACTAATTTTCATTATAGTTACCTATATTTTAAAATATATGTATAACAAAAAAAAAATAAACAGAACTTTTTATTAGTAATTTCTTTTTTCCGCTACTACATAAAAGACTTTCAAGGACGGTTAAAATGAGCTTTTAAGGACGGTTCTCGTATAGTGGTAAAATTGACAGTGATAGAAAGTATGACTTTTGATGATGGTTTTTTAACCGTCCTAAAAAGTGACTTTCAAGGACAATTGATCTAACAACCATCCGTCCTAGAAAGTCATTTTACAAAAAAAAAACTTTCCTAGAAAGTGACTTTCAAGGACGGTTGTTAAAACAACAGTCCTTGAAAATCATTTTTTTAAAGAAAAAAAAATTTCTAGGACAACTGTGAGAACCATTGTCCTAGAAAATTTGCTTTTTATTAAAAATAAATTGACTTTCTTGGAGAGTTGTTCTCACAACTGTCTAAGGAAGTCTATTATTGAAAAAAATTAGCATTTAATTTTTTCACACATATTCAAAATTCAATAACTTAATCTGCATATGTCATATGATACAGCAAGATAAATCAATGATCAGCACACACATCACAACTGAAATGAATCAACAATCCTTTACTCAAGTGTTGTTACATATCAAAGGAAGAAATTTTTTCATCTAAAATAGAAATGCAATTCACCACCTGAACTATGTTGTCAAACTAACACTTAAGAAATCATCTTCTTCCATATTACATGACAGTGAATAACCTCTTCCATTGCAACTAATTTTACTTCAAAGAAGCACAAAGATAGGCCTTGCTTAAAGAATGGTTCTTTTAGCATTAGCTATTATAAATTACTCGTACTAAATACTAAGCAAGAACGGGGAAAACCAAAAATTGACAGTAATAACTATAACATATACTTACTATTACAAAACTGGATTAATGAACTCCTCATTCCTTTGGCTTTTTGCTCATGCTTTTATGCTTGCTAAGATCAAGATATTTCTTTCTCAACCTTGTAGCCTTTGGAGACACCTTCACATAACCTAGAAAATAACAGAAAATATAAACCAGTAAAAGGAAAATCAAGAAATCACAATTAGGAGCCAAATAAATATTATAAGGCAGCCTTTTGCATCTAATATGACGTGTCACAATTAAAATGAGAAGACATAATAGACCACAACAAATAAAACCAATTGATGATCACAACATGTGAAATATCATATACCAACCACGATTATTATAAAAAAAAATTATTAAACACGTAGAATCACATCACTTACTAGTAACAAGAAGCAATCTAGAAGGAAGCTTCTTCAGAAACACTACTCTTTCCCTTGAATTTCCCAGCAAGAAATATCAATACTATCCCAGGATTAATGCTAGCCCTAAAGACAGAAACATGGCAAATATAAAACCATTTCACCAAATACTCAATATTAATTGAGATAAATTAAGATAAATATCACTAAAAAACACACTTTACAATCTAAAGATGGGTGTTTGGTATGTTAGGGACCGTGGGGGGTGGGGGTGGGGGTTCACCTCATGCTAAACACCAAGGACAAGGATGGTAATAGCAATACTACGTAATAACAACCTGTAACCCACGGTCATGGTGGATGGACTTGGACTATGAATATAATCCAAATTCCAAACACATAACCAACAAAGTGGACAAACACAAATACCTTGTGAAACCATACTATATTCATAAACTAATACTTTAATACTTCATCGCCAAAGCCTAATTAATGTTTCATTAACCTCCAGCAAGTTGAGTTCATAAATTTAAACTTCTATGAAACTTAACTACCTAAATTAATATTAATATTTTTATCAAGGTAGAGAAATTACACACCAAAAGGCAAGTAACCCAATAATTGCGTTGTCTTTTCCATCACCCATTACAATTGGTAACCACTAAATAGGAGCTACAGTAGATTTGTTAGAATGGATAAAAAACATGGCCACACCAATGTCAGCCTTAATAGGTACGCCTTTTTTTGTTGGTAGAGGGTGAGAGAGAGAAAGAGAGAGATCATACATTGGAAATTGAGTTGAAAACTGATAACTCTACTTTTGTAACAGGGATATAGATGATTTCATCCATGTTCTCAATCTGGTTTTGAACACCTTCATAAAATACATATCAATGGCAGTGGCATATAAATGGGTCAGATAAGTTATTCTTTTATTGAAAATGTGTTTTGCCCTATTTGATTCTCTATTATATGCAATAAAACCTATTTCAACTCCAAAGCTTAAGCTGCTAAATGAAAGCCTACTATTGATTTCACTAATATCCATAACACCACCCCTCCCACAAAAGCCCTTTGAGTTGAAGTATGGACAAAGCATAGGCTCATTATCCCATGGGCTGAAAAGTTTTAATGAAGGACATAAAGGATGAAATGATCAAACTCTTGATTACTTGGACAAAGTAATATCTCTTACAATATACTGTATCAAAAATTAACTCAATTCAAGTTCATAAGTTATATATCTCTTATAATATATCCATTAATTAAAAATTAAAAATTATATCTAAAACTCCATTTTAATCGTAGTTGAATCCCAAGTAGATCACTTCAACATCAACCAATCCCCTTCTCAATTCAATGGTCAGTTTAAATTTTTAAATATTTCCATAAGTAAATGAACAAAAAATATAAAGAAAATATACCCTCAGCTTGTGTAGAATGAAGGATAAACATTCTTCCCTTAAATCATCAGCATCAATTTTTGAAATACCAGTCCCTGTTATGTTATACAAAGAAATTGTTAACAAAAAAAGAGGCAAATAGATGCATGCTAACAATTAACCTCTCCCAAACTTCATAGCATGTTAAAAATAATTAGTGCATGCTAACAACATAGTGGAGTGCATAAATTACACGGTCATAGGCTAGGGGGAACCATAATGTGAATTTTTAGGGAATAACACATAAACTATCAAAACATGTCCATGCACTCCAAAGCATTTCCAAATGTTTCATGTAGCTCTCAAAAACTAGAAAACAGAAAAGAAACTAAACTAGTCCCATAATTCCATAAGAAACTAGGAGTACCTAGACGTAATCCATCAAGCAATACAAGGAATGCTCCATGAAGTACTACATATTCAGGTCCTAAACTTCCTTTCGTCACATTAAGAAAAGCAATCCAAGAAATGAGATCCCTCATAGTAAGCATTCTCCCTAGATGTAATTGGTTTAAACCACTGTAAAGCATATGAGTGAAAAAAACAAATGAATCATCTGATATAATACATCTGATAAATAGAAATAATCACCGTAGTACCAAATAGCACTTAACAGTAATAGCTACATTTTTATTTACTAATGTTAAAACTTATAACATGATCTATAGGGTTGTGAGGATCCTATAAGTTTCACTCAATATAGATCATAGATGAGAGGAATTCCATATTAATTAGCAGAACAACAGGGAACCACCCATTGCGAGATCAATGGTAGAGATTTTACATATGAAAAAGTAAACTAATGGCTTAAAATTTCAATAGTGAATCTGCAGAGAGCATACCTCCCAAAAACATAACATAGCATCAACAATGTCAATGGTTGTAAGTTTAACTAGATAAAAAAGGACCGAAGTTGCTTTCAACGTTAAGCTTTGAAATTCTGAAAATAAAACAAATATAGTGGGAGTAAATAAAAACTGATATCAATACTCATCCTTTAACTTGGAAACTAACCGATACCTCATCAAAGCAATCTCTCGAAGCTCATCTAAGTCACTCATAGGGGAAAATGTATAAAAATTAATATATTGTTGTGAACAAAGTTAACAAATTAGAATGCTACCATAGAACAATGCAATAGCCAGCGAAAGAAAGAAAGAACTTACTGAAAGAAAGAAATAGCATGAAATAAAGAACCATGGGGTAAAAAGCAGAGCATGAACTAACAGAAGAACAGAGCACTGTTAGTGGTAGAACTACAGGAGAGATACGTGGAGAAACAACTAAAGAAAGCTTTGAGTGGGGTTGTGAGGATGGAGCTCGACGATTTACTGGTGAATGGTGGGAAAGCTACTAAGCATGGTGGAGAACCATAATAGATGGTGAAGAGGAGGCATGTCATGGGGAAGAAAGGTGCGCGGAGAAGGTCGAAGGCCATAAGGAGTGAATGCCGTGGAGAAGGTCTAAGGTGAGGTTAGGGTTCAGTGAAGGCGAGGTTGAGGGAGTTGGGAACGATGAAAAGAATGGCAAGGTTGACGACCAAGAATGGTGGTGCTAGCATAACAGAAGGAGTACTGTCATCGCCAAACGCAGGTAGGAGAAGGTGAAGGCAAGAGGAGTAGAGAAAGGGTTCAATGGGTGAGCAGAATATTAGCTTGATGCGAGTCAGGTGAGGTTAAGCGAATATTTTTTTCCTTGAACTTTCCAGCACGGTTCTGTGAACTTTCCGGCACGGTTCCTCAAAGAACCGTGCTGAAAAAGTTATTTAAGGACGACTCCTAATTTAACCATCCTCTAAAGTTCAAAATAAATAATTTGATTTACAAAAATACTACCGCTCACATTTTTTAGAACGGTCTCTCACATAACCGTCCTCTAATGTCGTCCTAGAATTACCTTTTTGTACTAGTGTTCTTTCCACACTTTAGAACTTTCTATAACTATGAGTGATACAAATTTTCATCATAGATGCTAATCAAAGGATATTTTTTCTCAAATAAATCTAAAGTGTGTACTCAATGTTTCTTCTCAATTTTTAAAAAAATTATTTTTTCTTTAACGAAAAAGAATATATAATGTGATTTACATCAGGAAATAGAAATCAAACAATAATTTTTAAAATGGACACCAACCAACTTTTTAGCCCCAAACTATATGGACTTTAATCCCTTTCAAGGGTACGTAGGCCCTAGACTCAAATTCTTGGTTAAGTCCCCCATTTATAAAAATATAATATTTTTCCTCTTTTTGGCTAAATAATTACATATAATGAACAAGGATAATTAAAATAATAATTAAGACCTTATTATTATAGCATAATGAATTTAAGGTAACTATTCTCTCAAATAAGTGGCGTAGGGTGCTTAACACCTTCCATCCTTTTCTATTTGTTAGGTTTTCTAGAATTTTTCCTTGATAGCTACTCCATTTTTATTTTTGGTTAAAAATCGGGTGCGACAAATATAAAATAATTTTGACTTTGTATATAAATCTGAATATTTAACTTGAGTACCCATGGCCAAATTTTCTTTTTTTACTTACGTGCACACCAAAAACAAGATCAATAATATATCTAAGACAAGTACAAGAGACGAAATTTGATCGTACATTTGATAAAATCTATAATACTATCTCATCTAAGAGGTACTTTCTTTCTGAGCACAGAGATATAAAAATGTTAACATTTAATAAATGAGAAATAGATCATGAAGACAAACCAATAAAAAGGACAGAAGGAACAGATGCTAGCGGATATCCTTTCCTCATCCTTTTTATTGGTTTTCCTTCTTGATTTTTTTGTTATTTTTTTCTTATGCTAGTCTCTGACCCTTTGCATTACAAATATATATATAGATAAAGTATAAGAACATTTGCAAAATGTTGCCAAAAGTTACATTGAGAGTGGTTCTACGGGAACAATTATTTTTGTTGCCTATCATAAAGGGAACATTTGCTCAATGTTACCACAAGAGTAATATTATAGGCAACAGTTATTCATTGTTACCTATTTTAGAATTACATGACAATAATTTAAAAATGTTGCCTATTTCATTATAGGTAACATGTAACATCCTACCTCCTGACATCTCCAAAACTTAACCAAAAACTTCAACATTCAACCAAACCCAACCCTGACATCACAAAACAACTCTCAATGCCTCAACACAGCAGAAACGACCTACAAAACACCAAAAACTGGGCTGGGGCCGCGGTCGCTACAGTACCACTGTGGCTCCGGCTTCCTCTGCTTCTCCATCGCTTCTGTCTCCTCTAGCACCGTGGCCTGCCTTCCCATGTCGCAGTGCCCCCTGATGATATACCATATCAGCAAATTCAACATTCTGGGTTGAACTTCCGACACGCATAACATTATGTTCCGACTTCTGATTGACCTGATTCCAACTCCTACAAGTCAATCTAGTCTCCATCTACCCATAAACACCACTTTTACCTCAATCCAACTCCGTATAGAGATTCTGGACCTATAACACCATTTTGGCCACTTATTGACCAAAACTCACCACTAACGACCTCCAATTGCTACCAAAGGCAACTAGTCGCTCAGAGACCATTCATACTGGTCCAAAAACCCCCAAACCAACCTGTTCAAAGAGGTTTTACCTCAAAGGAACCACCCCTCTGAGATTTGACCCCTTGGATCCCAACTTGACCAAATAGGCTACAGGTCCTTAGACAAACCAACAAGGCCCAACATCACTCTGGACTCACCAATACTGTCATACAAACTTCTCAACATCCAAAATACTAAACCATACATACAACACATACATAAACATACATACATCCAAACCAGTCTCGACCATATGATTCTTCGTTACAAACCATTCTCTAACCTACTTGGCACATAATACAATATCCAATACATAATTACTACATAGACCTAGGATTCCCACGTTCGCTGCTACTCACGCGCCTTCTCCGGACTAGTTCCAAAACCGTCACCTGAAAGGTTAGTTATTGGGGAAGGGGGTGAGATAATGTCTTAGTAACCGGGAATAACCACGCACACACACACATACATATATACATATATCTCACACAAATCATGGATGCAAATATGAAACGTATGAAATGCATGTCGCCCTCACAGGGACCCCATCCTTATCCTCCCTAACACATATATCATCCATCCTTATCCTCCCTAACATATATATCATCCATTCTTATCCTCCCTAACATATATGTAATCCATCCTTATCCTCCCTAACATATATGTATAACACAACCTTATCCTCCCTAACATGTATATATATCTTCACACATCATACCACTATCACATCATCATCACTCCATCCACCATACATCACAGTCTCACAATGTCATGTGGTAATGCTCATGTATCATCATATCATCATCATCATGTCATGTATGCAACATATCATATCATCAGCATAGTCATAATCATTGTCTGACTGGATACATACCACGATATATATATATAAACAGTGCACACAAACACATCGATATCGTGGTATGAAAGAGACATGCATATATATACAAAGATATGTACTATCATATAACATAATCAATACAATATAAACAAACACCCGGTTACCTCAATTGTCGTTACCACACACACACGAGTTCCACAAGCTTCCTTGAACTGTCCATTATGCGTGAACCCCTCTCGATTAGCCAACAACCTTTATCATATCACAATTATTCCATTAGCACAATGTACCAAATAACCAAACATCACAATTCAACCATATTAACCTAACCCAACCTTCCAACACCCTTTTCATGCATCAATAAGCTCTTAGAGATCACTCAAACACTACACATCCTCATATACTTCGGATTCCCAAGAGCCTTAACCAAAAACAACCTAGGGTTAAGCTCTAAACACATATAATCCCTTCAAAACTCACATCCAAGCAACAAGAATACCAAAACACATTCCTTTAACCTTAAATCACCCATCTCAATCGGTGGATTTCACCCCAACTCGAAAATCCAACCTTACAACCGAAAACCCCAAAATCTTAACTGAAGAAAATGGAGAGGGAGGAGTTTAGAACACTTACCAACTTGAATCCAAGCTCTTAAGTTCCGAAAATCGCTTCTAGATGCCAAAAATGTCAAACCCTAGCACTGCTCCTTGGTCTCCTCTATCGCTCCCTTCGTTTTCTTTCTTTCTTTTGCGTTCGACTAATCCAAATTTAAGCAAATATCTCGACTCTGACCGCGGCCCCGAATATACCGCCTCGGTGCCACCAGTTTCATTCGAAATAACACCTTTGGAAAGCTTATCGCCACGGCGTGGAGTTCTTCCAGACTCCACTTGAGCCTTTCTCCGTCCTGTTTCCTCCGGTCCTGAACACAATGCCAAGAAAAATATCATGAGGGGCATTACACTCTCCCCTCCTTATAAAACTTTCGTCCTCGAAATTTCTACTCTTACCTCAAGCAAAAATCTCTGGATACTTCCTCCACATAGAATCTTCAATCTCCCACATGACATCATTAGACATCAAGCCACTCCAAAGGACCTTTAACAACTTAATGGTCTTATTCCTCAACTGCTTCTCCTTAACATCCAAAATCTGCAACGGTGTGACCTCAAAAGTCAGATCCTCTCGTACTTGAACTGCTTCATTATCAATTACATGAGACGGATCCAGATGATACTTCTTGAGTTAATACACGTGAAAAACATCATGCAACCCAGCAAGACTAGGCGGTAGCGCCACTCGATATGTTACTGGCCCAATTCGTTCCAGAATTTGGTATGGACCAATATATCTCAGAGTGAGCTTCTTGGCTCGAATTGATCTTCCAACACCAGCAATAGGAGTGACCTTCAAAAATACATGATCTCCAACATCAAACTCCAATGGTGTATTCCTCCTATCTGCATAACTCGTTTGCCGACTCTAAGTTGTAAGAAGCTTCTGACAAATACTCTCTATCTGCCGAGAGGTTTGATCCATAATATTTGGACCCAAAAGACTCATTTCACTAAGTTCAGCCTAATACAATGGTGACCTGCATCTTTTGCCATAAAACGCTTCATACGGAGCCATTTACAAACTCGAGTGGAAACTGTTGTTATAGGCAAATTCAACCAATGGCAGAGACTGATCCCAATTGTCTTTATTCTCCAGAACATATGCCCGCAGCATGTCCTCAGAGTCTGAATAGTCCTCTCAGTCTGCCCATCAGATTGAGGGTGATATGCAGTACTGAAACTTAAATTCATACCTATGACCTTCTGAACAGATTTCCAAAACCTGGATGTAAACCTAGGATCTCTGTCTGACACAACATTCATCAGGACTCCATGCAGCATTACAATCTCATTCACATACAACTGAGCTAACTTCTCCATTGAAATAGTTTCCTGACTTGGAAGAAAATAGGCCGACTTCATCAATCTGTCCACAATAACCCATATCGCATTGTGTCTTGAAGAGGTTCTTGGTAATCACATCACAAAATCCATGGAAACACTATCCCATTTCCACTCCGGGATCTCCAAAGATTGCAACATACCAGTAGGCAATTAGTGCTTAATCTTTACCTTCTGACAAATTAGACATCTTGCTACAAACTCTGCGATGTCCTTTTTTATGCCTGGCCACCAATAACCTCTCTTCAAATCTTAGTACATCTTAGTGGTACCTGGGTGGATAGTGTACTTGCTCTTGTAAGCTTCCTCCAAAATAATCTCACGTAACCCCGTAACGTTTGGTACACAAATCCGACCTCAATACCGGATGATACCATCCTCCAAAATATCAAAGTCCTGGGTCTCTGCCATTTCAACCTGTTCTCGAATGCCCAAAAGATAGTCATCCTCCATCTGAGCATAGCAGATGTTCCTCAATGGATCACTTAATATACTAATGGAACTCATTACTAATACTCCAGGATGGACATTGATGGATAACTTCATATCTCTCAGGCTTTCCAACAACTGTTGCTCCCTCATCATCACCATGGCCATATGGATTGACTTTCTACTCAACCCATCTGCCACAACATTGGCTTTCCTGGGATGACACTTCAAAGCAAACTCATAATCCACAAGGAACTCAACCCAACATCTTTGCCTCATGTTCAGCTCTTTCTGATCAAACAAATACTTCAAACTCTTGTGATCACTAAATACCTCAAACTGAGCGCCATAGAGATAATGCCTCCATAATTTCAAGGCAAACACTACAACCTCTAGCTTAAGGTCGTGAGTAGGATAGTTCTCATCATGAGGCCTTAACTACCTTGAAGCATACGCCATGACTTTGCCTTGCTGCATCAGAACACACCCTAGACCCTTCTTAGAGGCATCCGTATAAACTATGAATGGCTCTGTTGGGTTAGGGATAATGAGCACTAGGGTGGACGTCAGACAAACCTTTAGCTCTTAGAATGCTCTCTCACACCTGTCATCCCAAATGAAAGATCGATCCTTACGGGTGAGTCTAGTCAATGGCATAACAAGTTGAGAGAATCCCTTAATGAACCTTCGGTAATATCCAGCCAAACCTAGAAAACTCGGAATTTCCGTCACCGATTGCGGTCTCTCCCAATTCAACACTGCTTCCACTTTACTAGGGTCTACAGCCACACCTTCTGCAGAAATCACATGACCTAGAAATTTCACCTCTTGTAGCCAAAACTCACACTTACTGAGCTTAGCATATAGTTGGTGATCCTGCAATACTTGCAACACAATCCAAAGATGATATGCATGCTCTTCTTCACTCTTGGAGTAAACCAAAATGTCATCAATGAAAACCACCACAAATTTATCTAAATATGGCCGAAACACCCTGTTCATATAATCCATGAAGATTGCTGGGGCATTTGTCAACTTGAATGGCATCACAAGAAACTCATAATGAACATATCGAGTCTGAAATGTCGTTTTAGGCACATCCTCATCACGCACTTGGAATTGATGGTATCTTGACGTCAAATCGATTTTAGAGAATACAGAGGCACCTGCCAACTGATCAATCAAGTCTTCAATCCTAGGCAAAGGATATTTATTCTTGATCGTCACCCGGTTCAGCTGCCTGTAATCAATGCACAACCTGAGACTACCATCCTTCTTCTTGACAAACAACACTGGAGCTCCCCAAGGCGAAACACTAGGTCTGATAAAACCTCTCTTCAATAAATCCTCAATCTATTTCTTCAACTCTTTCAAGTCAGACGGTGCCATTTGATATGAAGCTTTCAAAATAGGACTAGTCCCGGGCACCAATTTGATGGAAAACTCCAGTTCTCTTGGTGGGGGTAAACCAGTAATCTCCTCTGGAAACACATCAGGGAATTCATTCACAACCGGATACCTTTCAACACCATCTTGCATATCCACATTCACAGAGAAGAAAACCAGAAACCCTTAACATCCTTTCTCCAGATACTTGTTAGCTTGGGCAAAGGACAAACACATATTCTCATCCACTTTAACACTAGGGATGTTCATCGGCAAAGACACAGTCTTCCGAGCATAGTCGAGAATGGCATTATTCGCCTCCAACCAATCCATCCCAATTATCTCGTCAATCTCTTGCAATGGCAAACAAATCAAATCCAGGGTAGTGCTTCGATGCTCAAAATGAACGACACAGTTCAAACAAGCCTGAGCAGTTCTTAATGAAACTCCCGTGGGTGTGGCTACTGACAATTCAAAAGGCAACTCCATTGCCACAATACCCAATCTCTGAGCACAATCAAATGAAATGAAGGAATGCGATGCACCTGACTCAAACAAAGCATGAATAGAGTAACCATTGACTTTAAGTTTACCTCTAATCAAATTAGGCACTGCATCCGCTTCTTGTTGAGTGATGGTGAAAACTCATCTAAGCATTGTGGGCCTCCTTATTGCATCATCACGCCGTTACTCCCAATAATTTTGCGACATATGACCCGGTTTCCCACAATTAAAACAAATCAAACATGGACGATCACCATGACTAAACCCGCATTTTGTGCACGGATTTGATGCACTACCAGAATTGTACTGAGATGGAGTGGGGTCCCTTCCTGCATGCTTACTCTGACTGGAACTCTCTTGTTCAAAGCCACCTCGATAAAAGGGTCTTCTACCAAACCGACCTCTATTATACTGATCCCTACCAAACCTGCCTCTGCCTCTACCATGACGGCCTCGATTATGCTGACTTCTTCCTCCACTAGAACCTGTACTGCCACCACTAGTACTACTACCTAAACCACTTCCTTTATTGATTCCTCCAATAGGTCTTAGATGAGAAAAGGCCCGAATCATGGAATTCCTTCTGTGCTCCTCAGCCTCCTTCATCCGTCTATACAAGGCATGAATCTTCGCACATAAGTCCTCGAAGGACACAAACTCCACCACAGATAGCAGCTCCTTAATCTCTGGATGGGCACCCTCAAACAACCTTTGAGCCATCCACCTATCATCGGGATAATTATTCAGATACGTGGAGTATTTTGCCAAGTCCAAGAACTGATCAATGTAGTCATCTGCTGATAGATTCCCTTGTTGAAAAGTTAGGAACTCGGCCTCCTTTTGCATCATTAAGGCTGGAGGGACGTAATGTACAAAGAACTGTTCTTTAAACTTTCCCCAATTCATAGGAGGATTCATTGCTTCAACACTCGGGAGAATACTTCTACACCAATGCTTGGCCTTCTTCTCAAGCTTAAAAACCACCAGTTGCACCCTTTGCTCTAAGGTGCAATCCATCACACTAAAGATATTCTCCATTTGTTCAATCCAATTCTCTGCCTGTGACACATCCATGGTACCTTTGAAAGCCGGAGGATTAAACTTCCGAAAGTCCTTCAGCTGTGAGGAGATACCCTTTCTTCCAACCCTTAGGGCTCTCACAGGCTCTACCACAGTTTCATCCTCTCTTGCATTCAGATCTACAAACATTTCGGCTTCTTTATTCACATCCCCTTGTTCTTGCCTATCCATTCTCTCTTGCAACCTGTTCAACGTTTCTTCCTGAGTATTCACTTGATTACTGAGGCCAGCCAACATCTCATGCATCTGCCTCATCAGGTCACTGTTACTTTGTCTTCCTCTTCGAGACATTCTTCCTACACACAAGCAATAATACATTCAATTATATGGTTCTGGACTAGCATTACAGTGGGAATATAGTCTATGTATTTAAAACATGTGCCAAGTAGTACTTCAAGCAGAAACAATGGCCTAAAACCATTGCTCTGATACTAAAATGTAACATTCTACCTCCTGACACCTCCAAAACTTAACCAAAAACTTCAACATTCAACAAAACACAGCCCTGACATCACAAAACAACTCTCTACTACCTCAACACAGTGGAAATCACCCACAAAACACCAAAAACTGGGCTGAGGCCACGACCGCTACAGTACCACAGTGGCTCCGGCCTCCCTTACTTCTCTATCTCTTCTGTCTCCTCTGGCAACGCGGCCTGTCTTCCCGCACCACGGCGCCCCCTGTTGATATACCATATCAGCAAATTCAACATTCTGGGGCGAACTTCCGACACGCATAACATTATGTTCCAACCTCCGATTGACCTGATTCCAACTCCTACAAGTCAATCTAGTCCCCATCTATCCATAGACACCACTTTTACCTCAATCCAACTCCGTATAGAGATTCTAGACCCATAACACCATTTTGGCCACTTATTGACCAAAACTCACCACTAACGACCTCCAATTGCCACCAAAGGCAACTAGTCGCTCAGAGACCATTCATACTGGTCCAAAAACCCCCAAACCAACCTGTTTAAAGAGGTTTTACCTCAAAGGAACTACCCCTCTGAGATTTGACCCCTTGGATCCCAACTCGACCAAATGGGCTACAGGCCCTTAGACAAACCAACAAGGCCTAACATTACTCTAGACTCACCAATACTGTCATACAAACTTCTCAACATCCAAAATACTAAACCATACATACAACACATACATAAACATACATACATCCAAACCAATCTCGACCATATGATTATCCGTTACAAACCATTCTCTAACCTACTTGGCACATAATACAATATCCAATACACAATTACTACATAGACCTAGGATTCCCACGTTCGCTACTACTCACGCGCCTTCTCCGGACTAGTGCCAGAACTGTCACCTGAAAGGTTAGTTATTGGGAGAGGGGGTGAGACAATGTCTTAGTAACTGGGAACAACCACACACATACACACATATATATATATACATATATCTCACACAAATCATGGATGCAAATATAAAATGTATGAAATGCATGTCGCCCTCACAGGGACACATCCTTATCCTCCCTAACACATATATCATCCATCCTTATCCTCCCTAGCATATATATCATCCATCCTTATCCTCCCTAACATATATGTAATCCATCCTTATCCTCCCTAACATATATATATAATCCAACCTTATTCTCCCTAACATGTATATATATCATCACACATCATACCACCATCACATCATCATCACTCCATCCATCATACATCACAGTCTCACAATGTCCTGTGGTGATGCTCATGTATCATCATATCATTATGATCATGTCATGTATGCAACATATCATATCATTAGCATAGTCATAATCATCGTCTGACTGTATACATACCACGATATATATATATAAACAGTGCACACAAACACATCGATATCGTGGTATGAAAGAGACATGCATATATACACAAAGATACGTACTATCATATAACATAATCAATACAATATAAACAAACACCCGGTTACCTCAATTGTCGTTACCACACACACATGAGTTCCACAAGCTTCCTTGAACTATCCAATAAGCGTGAACCCCTCTCGATTAGCCAACAACCTTTACTATATCACAATTCTTCCATTAGCACAATGTACCAAATAACCAAACATCACAATTCAACCATATTGACCTAACCCAAGCTTCCAACACCCTTTTCATGCATCAATAAGCTCTTTGGGATCACTCAAACACTACACATCCTCATATACTTCGGATTCCCAAGAGTCCTAACCAAAACAACCTAGGGTTAAGCTCTAAACACATATAATCCCTTCAAAACTCACATCCAAGCAACAAGAATACCAAAACACGTTCCATTAACCTCAAATCACCCATCTCAATCGGTGGATTTCACCCTAACTCGGAAATCCAACCTTACAACCGAAAACCCCAAAATCTTAACCAAAGAAAATGGAGAGGGAGGAGTTAAGAACACTTACCAACTTGAATCCAAGCTCTTGAGGTCCAAAAATCGCTCCTAGGTGCTAGAAATGTTGAACCCTAGCACTGCTCCTTAGTCTCCTCCGTCACTCCCTTCGTTTTCTTTCTTTCTTTCGCATCCGACTGATCCAGATTTAAGCAAATATCTCAATTCTCGCCACAGCACTGAATATACCACCGCCGCGCCACCAATTTCATCCGAAATAACGCCTCTAGAAAGCTTATCGCCACGGCGGCCCTGCTTCTCGCCATGGCATGGAGTTCTTCGAGACTCCACCTAAGCCTTTCTCCGTCCTGTTTCCTCCGGTCCTGAACACAATGCCAAGAAAAGTATCATGAGGGGCATTACATAACATCTATGAAAGGTTGTCTTATATTTTGTTGCTGAAAGTTAAAAATAATAGTTACATTTTCATAAATGTTGCCTATTCATATATTAAGCAAAATTTTTATAATTGTTGCAAAGAAAGGTGTTGTCGTATCTGAAAAATGTTGTAGTGCCAGTTTGATCAAGTTTTTACTATATAGCATTTTTTAATAAGTAAAAAATTTAAAATTATATAAAATATATATTTACGTGACTTCTAAAAAATCTACTTTTTATCTATAACTTTTAATTTAAAAAAATTAAAAAAAAAAAAAAACTCCCATGGCTCTGTTATGGCAGAGGGGGTCTTGCCGGAGAGACCCCCTGTTTGTATTTCAAGTGTCCATGAAACTTGAAAACTTTGGGGTGAGGGTCCAACTTCTAAATAAAAGAGAGCCCAAACCCAAAGAAGCACATTCTACCACATAACATTATTGACAAGTGATGAGATAAGGGTGACAGTAAACCTAACAACATGATATGGTAAGCACGCTCCTCCGATATAAAATATAACATATTTCTATCTATCTTATATATTTTAAGAAAAAATTAGTTACATTTTCTAATCTCTTTTTCAAAAAAAAAAAACATAGCATTCGATTTCTATTATTATTATTATTATTATTATTAATTAAAGTTGTTTTTACTCTTCTACAAGTTATGAAAGAGGTCATAAATGAAGAGGGATAAAAAAAGTAAATTATTGCTAAAAATTACATAATCTCTTATATTATAAATTAAAAAAAGATTCTAGAAAATATCTTATATTTTAAAACAGATGGAATAATAAATAATAGAATATTAGAAAGTAAAAAAAGAAAGATCTATGTGTGGATCTTATTGGTCTTTCCTGAAACCTCCGACCCAGTTTACCTAAATTTTAATTTAAACAAAAATAGTAAAAGATCCTCCAACAGACTGAAGGTGGTTATGAACTTACGATATCTTTTTTAAGATTAGGGCTCCGACGATTTGGAGATTCGATAGAAAAGACCGAATCAAGCTTTTTTTTTTTTGCACGTGCTATTGGTTTCGGCCTCGGTCACATAGCAGAGCTAATTGAAAAAAATAAATACTTGTGGCATATAGGCCATAAATCACCAAACCTAAAGCAAAATAAAAAGGGAAAAAAGTTCAAATTAGATATAAGACTTTAATCAAAGTGAAAAACTGAAAATGTTAGCCAAAAATAAAATAAACAAGAAATAAAAATGTTAAAATTAGTAATCAGATTCCAATCCAAATCCTAGTGTAGGTTGTCAAAATTGGTAATGATACAACTGGGTTGGAAATTACTAAAATGTATTGTGGAGATTATATGGATGCTTTTGATGAAGAAGATAATTCTAATTCAAGTCTTGGAACAAAAATTGTCATTGTATAAAAGCTATGTTCTACATCTAATCATTTGAAAGTTAAATTATGATTATGGAATCCTATGTTGGTATCTTTAAGTAATTACCTAGTTAATTAATTTAATTGGGTCATTGAGATCTCAACAATTGGCGGGTTAAATTAAAGGTGGTAATGGACAAACATGATTGACAGAAACATATTTTTGGTTCCTTAAATTAAAGGTGGTAATGGACAAACATGATGACATATGATAAGAGAGGATAAGGATGGGATCTCTGTCACTAAATCCTCCCCTATGGCTAGAGGAACTAGGCGATAGTAAATTGCACATTTCCTAAATCACCACCAATTCAAAGTGGTCCAAGAGAAGGAGAGCCACGATCCAAGCACTAGTGTAACTTGTGGCTGGGTTGTATTAGTGTAAGGTGAGCTTGGTAATGTCCCGGAATTAGTCTTCACCAACTGTTGGAAGGAATTACCTATATGAAATGTTTTGTTATGATGACAGGTCATAGTACTAGTTGTGTGCGAGGAAGACATGCATTCCATTTCATATTGCATTCATAAGATTGTATGAGTTATGTATATAGATGTGTATGGTTATCCACAGTTATTGAGTCTTTATCTCACACTCCTTTCCAGTGAACTAACATTTTAGATGAAGGTTCTAGCAATAGTCTGGAGAAGGCAAGGAAGTAGCGTATTGGACATAGGAATATGAAGTCTATGTAGTGTCTATGTATGTTGTGCTAAGTAAGATAGTATGACTGTAATCACCACTACAAATTTGGGAATTAGTACACATGTATGGGTACATTTTTTTTGAAAAAGGTACCAAAAACACCTTTGGGTATGCTTATAATAAAAAGCATACTCAAACAAGCATACTTTGGTATGCTTCATGGTAAAAGCATACAAAAATATGGTGAGTCAAATATATTTGCGTATGCTTTGTTTTAAAGCATACCCATATAAGCAGGTTTTTTTGACGTGCTATTTTCCTAAGCATACCTAAAAGTTAATTAAAACCTACAGTAACTCGATTCCTTTAAGCTTATCCCACACCCAAATCAAAACTTTGTTTCTGTGGCAAATAAAAAACCCCTGCTACCCTCAATTTCCATTTGCACGAACTTGTCTGAACCCTTTGCCTTCTTTGTTTGGGCACCACCTATAACACCTCACTCCCGTATACCTCTAGACTTGACCAAATTCTTCAAAATCCAACCAAACACAGCCTAAAACATCTCAAAAATATTTCCCAAGACCTCAGAGCAATGAAAACAAACCAAAAGACACGAGAAAATGGGCTGGGGCCACGGCTGCTATAGTACCGCTGCAGCTACATCTCCTCCCAGAACTTCACATGCTACTGCCTCTATTGGTACCACGGCCTGAGTTCTTGGTGCCATGGTGCCTCCTTCTGGTTTTCTATACCAACAAATTTCAAACTCCATGGTAAACTTTCGACACGCATAACTTTATGCTCTGACCTCCGATTGACCTGATTCTAACTCCTACAAGTTAATCTAGTCACAATCTATCCATAGACACCAACTTTACTTCAATCTAACTCAGTATAGAGATTCTGAATATCTGAAACCGTTTTAGCTACTTTTTGATCAAAACTCACAACTCCCATTTGCCACTAAAGGAAACCTGACCGTTTTAGACTACTCACACAACTCCTAAACCACATAAACAACTTGTCCAAAGAGGTTTCACCTCAAAGAAACTATCCCTTTGAGATTTAACCCTCTTGAATCCCAAATGACAAAATGGGCTACAAGCCCAAAAATACATCGACAAGGCCTAATTCCACCTTTAGGCTCACAAACATTACCATACAAACACCCCAATATTCTGAACCATACATACACCATCATCCATCATACACATCACATACAACACAATCCTACATATATAGCATACCAATAACATCCAATCCATTACAACAATAATACCAAACTCCATATAGTTACAAACCATCTATCCTACTTGGCACAAGATACATATCCAAATAAACATACACTACATAGACCTAGTATTCCCATGTCTGATGCTACTCCCTCGTCTTCTCAGGACTGGTGCCAAAATCGTCACCTGAAAGGGTTAGTTCATGGAAGAAAGGGGTATGTGAGATGATGTCTCAGTAACCAGGGACAACCACACATATATATATACATATATAACTCATAAAATCTCATGAATGCAATGTTAAATGGTATACATGTCTCCCTCCACACAACTAGAACCACGAGCTATCATCATAACAGGATATTTAGTAAAGGTAATTCCCTTCCAACAGTCGATGAAGGCTGATTCCAGGATATCACCAAGCTCACCTCCTGTTAGTGTACCTGGCCAAAGGTAACACTAATGTTCAAATCGTGGTTCTCCTCCTCTTTTCCCACAACGAATTGGCAGCAATTTAGAGAATGTACAGTCTATTACACATCTTTCCCTTTTAGCCATAGGAGGTGAATTAGCCACAGGGATCCCATCCTTGTCCTCCCTAATCATATATCATCATAATCATATCATCGTATATCATATCATCACCACCTGATCCACTATATCACAATCTCACAATGCTATATGGTAATGCTAATTTATCATCATATAATCATCATCATCATCATGTTCTAAATGTCATGCCATGCATCAAGCCATATCTCCTCATCATCACGTATGTAATCATCATCATAATCATATCATCATCTAGCTGTGTGCATACCATGATATCTAGAAAACCGTACACACAAACACATTTATATCATGGTACCAAAAAAACATGCATATATACACAAATAAACATAATATCATATAATACATACAATACAATACAAAAAATACAAACACCCGTTTACCTTAATTATCGATACCACACACACACATAATTCTATGAGGTTTCTTGAACACCAACCCACGACTTGACTTCTCCGAGCAATCAAACAACCTTAACAATATCATAATACTTCAATTAACACAATATACAACTTGATCAAAAACCATAATTCAACCATTTAGGCCTAACCCAAGGTTCCAACCTCACTTTCATGCATTATTAAGTCCCTAGGAACCATTCAAACATCGATCAATCCCATACACTTCAGATTCCCAATAGCCATAACTGAATAAGCTTAAATCATACATAAACCTTTCAAAACTCACACCCAATGAACAAGAACACTAAATCACACTTCATTAAGCCCATTACATCCATTTTAATCGGTGGGATTCAGCCAAAACCAAAGAACCCTATTTATACCCAAAAAATCCCAAGTTTAAACAAAAAAAAAAGGAGAAGGAGGAGTAGCAATCACTTACCATCCAAGATCTAAGCTCTTGGATACCAGAAAACACTCCCAAAGGCCGAAAAACTCGAACATTAGTACTACTCTTTGATTCTCGTCTGTTGCTCCCTCTGTTTCTTTCTTTTCGGTTTTATCTGAAATGATCCTAGTTTAAACCAATTTCCTGACTCTCACTGCGGCTCCAGGTAAGCTCATCGAGGCTCCACCATGTCCAGTTAGCAAAATATCCCTCTGGAATTTGCTCTTGCCATGGCGGTCCTGCTTCAAGCCGTGGCGTTAAGTCCTTTTCTCCTTCACGTTCAACCTTCCTCCATCCTATTTTCTCCGATTCTGCACTCAATGCCAATAAGAATGTCATGAGGGTTGTTACAACAACCATTCTCTCTTCCTCCATATGTCAACACTCCCATCCTTCTTCGTGGGTTGTGTACTATGGGTCACCAGGTATTTGGGTCTCGTGTGGGTGCTCTATTCTCAGTGATTTACTTTGCCATTCTCCTTCAAGTTATTGGAGCTTCTCATGTGTGGGTGTGTGTCTTTGATAAGTTACAGCCTTGATTGTGCGTGTGGGTCATCGGAGCTTCATAGGTCCATCTCCTCCATAAGTTTCGTGGGTTTCTGCTTGTGGCTCTCTCCTCCGTATGCTTTGCCCTCGATTGGTTGTGGGTTGTATGTGTAGGTGTCGATTGGTCGTGGGTTTCTCTTTTACTAAAGTATATAATATCGAATGTTGTGTGTATTGTTTATAAATCTGTTGAGAAAGCTGTTAATTATTATCTAAACTAGTTACATGCAGGAAGAGGCACTTTATTTGTTATGTACCATATTAATTCTTCCCCATTTTCTATTTATCATCACTATGACAATGTATGTTTCTCTTCCCTTAATTGCAATATTTCTTCCATGCTTAATTTGTTATATTTTATTTGAAGTTTGAAACTGCAGAAGAACATTGTTTGTGGGTTTATTTGCTTATTAGAATTTTGTTCCCCAAACAAATTTTGCTCATTTCTTTTGTAAAGAATTCTAATCCAAATAGCTTTCTTATGAGAAGATAATCCTAATAATAGCATCTCACTTTAAAAGTTTGATAAGTGTAGAAATTTAAAGGAATTGATGCTCTGAGTGCTTTTTTGCATTGTGAATAAAGTAAGAATGTCCATGAAGGTAGGAAACAAGACTCCCAATAAATCCCACTAGCTTAGCTAATTCAAAATTTAAATAAAGTATAATGATAACTAATAACAACCAAGATATATACAAAAGAAAATAGAAGGGAGATAAATCATGAAGGGATAATGCTAATTATCAATAAACCTTACGTGGTATAGGCATGTAATGTCTGATTCTCCCCTTCAAGCTAGAAGGTAGATGGCTAACATTCCTAGCTTTTGCAAATGGACCCTTCAAACTTGACTGAAGACAAGGTCTTGTGGAAATTTGGGGAAGAGAAAACGTAAGCGGTCTAACTTTTGGATGGGAAGATTACATGAAACTTTCCTTTTTATTTTTTCTTTTTATTTGCACATATGGTCTTTGAGTGGTCTTTGGTGATTAGACAACTATTTGGCTATAAATACCTATACTTAATGGCTAATATCTAAGTATATATTTTATTTATATATATATGCATTGTTATTGATGTCGTGTATCCCTTAATTTTTTTTTTATCATTATGTACTTCCAACATGCGGGTGATTCACTTTTTATACTTTCAAAGAATTTGGCATAGTATATCAATATAAATAGGTTAGTTCTTAGTCTATTGCGCACTTGGAAGATCTAGTTTTGTGGAAATTTGAAATAGATATGGGCAAAATTGTGTTTGGGATAGCTTATATAAATGTTTATCAATCTATTACAGGGTGGGAAAGCAAGCTAGTAGGTAGTGTGTGTGAGTAAAGGTATCAGAAAAATAGCATGCAGATGTTATTATGCATGATTTGGTTTGGCAAGGTGTTAAACCTATTTCCCAAGTTTTCTAGATAGAAGCTATTTTTCTTGTATTGATTCTTATGTTTGAAATGTCCAATACTTCAAAGACCAATTAACAATGATGATGTATGAAACTTATATGATATGCTTCTATCTGAAAATAGGGTATCTATATTTCACAAAAATATATAGAAACATGTTTTGTTAAGCTCAACTAAGCTCTCTAATCTTTTTCTTGACCAACTAAGCTCTTTAATCTCTGATCAGGTCATTATTAATTTGCTGGTGCAGTTTACTTGCAAGATTGGGGAGCTAGTGACTGAGAAGCATGTTCAATATATTTTATCCATTGCAAATGTGTGCTTCCCATTTATGCATTATTATAATTTAAGGAAAGATGTCATCTTGAGTGGCTGGCTACTTTCCAACTTTATGCTTGAGATTTACGTCTTGTATTTTGTAATTTTTCCTCTATCTTTTTCCTCCCTTGATTCTCAAAGGAAAGATGATTTTGAGTCTATGGTAATGGAGCATCTAAAAATGATTGACTACCCTTGATCTTCTCGGAAAGCTAGACACTGTGGATGTTAATGAGGTTGTTTCATGGCTCATGAGTTGTCAGCATGCGTCTGGTTTATTAAAAATTTATTTGTCAGTTTTATTTTGTTATTTAATTTATAGGTTGTATGATAGGGTTTTTTTGTTTTCCTGATTAGATGTCTGTAATCCTTTTTTTATATTAATAAAATTCCATTTTTTGGCTAAAAATCTTGTAGGGAGTAGAGAAAAAATGAAATTTTTTTTTTGAAAAATAAAGGCCTTTGGGTATGCTTCTTAAAGAACATACCGAAATAACATACTTTGGGTACACCTTTAGAAAGCATACCTAATGGCTTTTGGAGTGGTCACATAGGGTACACTTCAGCAAACCTAAAGGCAAAAAATAAACATACCCAAAGGCCATTTTTTCTATAGTGAATGGATGTATAATATTGATGATGATGTAGTACATATGTTTATGTATGGTGAATGAATGTGATGATGGTTGAAGCCCTGGTATGGGTCATTCTTATTGAAATAGGTGTCTGTGAGTCAAATTGGTTGTGTATGTGAGCCCAAATATGGTATTAGGCCTTGTTGGTGTGTTCTGGGGTAAGTAGTCCATTATGTCAATTTAGGGTTTAAAGGGGTCAAATCTTAGAGGAGTGGTTCCTTTGAGATGAAACCTCTTTGGATAGGTTGATTTAGTCAAATGAGACTTGTATGGAAGGTTTTGAATGGTCAAATTGCCTTTGGTAGCAAATAGGAGCTGTAAGCGGTAAGTTTTGGTCAAAAAGTGGTCAAAATAGTTTCGAGTGTTCCAAATCTCCATACGGAGATGGATTAAGGTGAAATTGGTGTCCATGATTAGATTTGAATGAGATTAACTTGTAGGAGTTGGAATTAGGTCAGTTGGAGGTCGGAGCATAAAGTTGTGTGCATTAGAAGTGTGTCCTAAAAGTAGAATTTTGCTAATATGGCATTAGCAAGGGGGCGCCATGGCACTAGGAAACTAGGCTGCGGTGCTAGTGAAATAAAGGGCTCCGAGGCTGCGGTTGTACTGTAGTGGCTGCGGCCTCAGCCCAGTTCTGGTATCTTTTGGATTTTGTTCCGCTGCTCTAATGTTTGGAAAGTAATTATAAGATATTTGGACTGGGGTTGGTTTGTTTTTTTGAGGTTTTTAGTCAAGTCAAAGAGGTGTTTAGCAATAAGGTATTACAATGGTTAAGTTTTTTACATGAAAATTAAGAAATGCAATTAATATGTTAGAATTCATTTTGAATTTTTTAATTTCCTCTTACATACATAGATAAATAAAAAAAATAATTAATACAATAATCTTTGACTTTTAAAATGATAAATGAAATATAATTGGAAAAATAATAATCAATGTTGTCTTGGAATTTGAAGATAATAAATAAAAAAATTAAAACCCTTTAATAAAGTAACAATTAAAAAGAAACATGGGAGTGTACATTAAAAAATTGTTAAATACCAGGTTCTTAATAAAGAAAATAAAATAACCAAAACCAAGAAAACTTGTGACATCACTCATCTCAGGCAAGGGCATAAAGGATTGCGAAATTTATTCCGTTGAGGAGGACATGTAGTGCAACTACGGAATCTGGGAAGACGATATTCATGACAATGGCTGAAATAAGGAAGAAGATGAAGTGCCTGCGAGTCAACGGTGCACCAGACCGAACCGCTACGAAGGTGGACGAAATAAAGGCTGTGAAAATCAACATTACTAGCCATATGAACAATGATCCTAACTGTTCTTTAAGCTGTGGGTAATAGTCGTTTGGTAGCATCAAGTAAAAAAATAATGTCAATGTCAAGACACACGACCATGATGCGACTCCTTGCAAGATTGCCCCACTTCTCTGCCTTCTCATATTCTCATTTTTCTGCATTATGAAAGCCAAACTTCATATATGTTCATGAAATTCCCAAGGAACAGAAAATACAAGAGTTTCAGAAAAGGGAAATTAATATCACGATTCAAAGTATTCAACAAATGGAACCAAGACTAACAACAAATAAATGAATTAACTTGGTATGTATTGGCAAGAATGAATTAGATGCTAATCAAAATCAGGTTCACCCTCTTCATTTTAGTGGGAAAATTTGAATAACAGATTCAACAAAGGTTAAATAATAACTTCACCCAGAAAAATCAAATAAAATCAGTGAATTAAATGGGAAAAACATTAAATATTGAAATTAGTAAACTAATCAACCATGAAAAAAAAAAAACAGGACAAAACAAAGAGGAATGGCTTACCTTCACAGTCTCAAGTTGGGATTCAAACATATCATAGACTAGTTTACGTAGGTGTATATTTCTTTCCAATTCACACAACATACCATGCACTCCGTAGAGTGTATTATGGTATCTTCCTAATTGTTTCTCTGGAGCTGCATGAGAAAGAGCAAAATTTTTAGTATATAGAACAACCAATTTGATACGAAAATGTCCAGTTACTATAAATCTAAAACATCAATGTCAATATCAACTACATATAACTACATATTCTAAAATATAAAATTTATGATTTAAGTCACATTATTTACATGCCAAATAATATAATCTTACCCTCTACAAGGATATATCCTTCCTGAATGTTTTCTTCAACAGAAGCCGATGGCCCTTCAACCTAGACGATCGAGGAACCCAAATGTTTCAATAAAGGTACTTAAACATTTGATGACAATATCATGCTACTGTTTTTTTTTGTCATTACAGAAATCAAGATGCAATATCGACTTAACAATTTACTTCTGATTCAACCGTTCAAATTTACGAATTTTACTTGCTATTCATGTTCACAAAGAACTAGCATAAAGAAGCCAATAAATTACAAATATATAGGAAGCCTAACCTATGAAGAAAGAAGCCATGCAAATATATATATATATATAAATTGGTAATCTAGATTAGCAAACCTAGCTCATGCCGATTTGCAACTGGGAAAGCAAAAAAATCAAATCAAAGGTAACAAAGCAAAAATGACAATTGAAGATGGTTATGTATTTCTTCCATGAATTCCACGGAAGCTAAAATACGAACAAAGATACAATGATGTGATTCCTAGTGCTCCAGCTGATGGCCATGTCTTACAGTGTTATTAGAGGAAACCAAAATATATTTAAGCCAAAATTATTTGATTGTTTTTCTTTCTTGATTCAAGAAAATACAAGAGTTTCATAAAAAAAGGTAAATATCAAATTCAAAGCATTTAACAAAAGGAACCAAGACTAACAAATAAAAATAATAATGGTATTGGAAAGAATGAATTATATGCTTGCTTCACCCTCTTCATTTTGGTTAGAAAATCAAGAATAGATTCAACAAAGGTCAAATAATAACTTTAACTAGAGGAAACAAATAAATTGAAAGAATTGAAGAGAGAAAAAATTAAAGTTAAATATTGAAATTAGTAAACTAACAAACCATGAAGACAAAACAAAGAGGATCGATGGCTTACCTTCACAGTCTCAAGTTGGGCTTCAACCATATCATAGATTAGTTTAACTAGGTGTTTACTTTTTTCCTGTTGACACAATAGACCATGCATTTCGTCGAGTGTATTCTTGTATCGCTCTGATTGTTTCTTTGGAGCTGCATGAGAAAGAGCAAAAATCTTAATATATAGAACAACCAATTTGATATGAAAATGTCTAGTTAGTATAACTATAAAACATCAATATCAATATCATCAACATATTAACATAAATAAGTGATAAATAATATTTTTTTCGAATTTCAAATGACACACCGGGAAAACTATCCCGTAGTTAGCATATACTGTTAAATAAAGCCACGATTTACCAAGATTATAACATGCAAAACAAGCTTAATAATTTGTGCCATTTTTCGAAAATGTGATTAGGAGATGATATAGAGCAGGTTAAAGTTTCAAGACTTACCTTTTACGAAGTTATAAGAAGGAACTGAGAATCCTTCCTTATTGTTTTCTTTAACGGAAGCCAGAGGTGCTTCAACCTAGACGAGGAGCATAAATGTTTCAATGAACATACTTAGACATCTGCTTTCTTTTCATTAAAGAAATCGAGATGCAACATCAGCATAACAATTTATTTCTGATTCATCCATTCAAATCGATTAATTTTACTTGCTATTCATGTTCGCAAAGAACTAGCATAAAAAACTCTTAGGATCGATTTCAAAAGTATATCCGACAAATTACTAAAAGGAATTAAGCCTAACCTAAGAGGAAAAAAAATCAAATAACAAATATATATGAATATGTAATCTCGATTACCAACCACATGTTGATATGCAACTGAGAAACCGATAAATAAAGGAAACGAAGTAAAAATGACAAGGGAAGATGGTTATATATTACTTGTTGGGAGGAAAGCTTAGAGTCCTTCGCCATGCCTTAGAAATTGTTCAAATCTTGATCTTGGAATTCTATTGCGCCTTCTTTTTTTTAATTTCTTTTGGCCTGAGAATTAGATGCTGCCACCGCTCCAAGTAAATCAAGTGCTGCTGCGAAACAAAGTATTAACTGATTTTTTATTTAAAACAAAGTACTAAATGATTTGGATCTTCCAGATATCTAAATCAAATCAAGGGTCCGAAATTTTATATACTTTGTTGATTTTTTTTTTTGTCTTGAATCAATAAAAAATTATATTATCCTTATCTCTTTAAATGAGATTGACTATCATCTAAATGAGATTGACTATCATTTAATGAACTCTGTAGAAACCAATTTGAATTCCGATCCCACTCTATCACTAACTATACTGCATCAAATTAGCTAGTGTGATGGTAGTTAATACTCTCTTTGATTTTTAAAAATCGTCATTTTAGGATTGTTAAGATTTTTTATAATATGTGCCACTTTAGAATATCAATAAAATATTAATTATTTTTTCACTATTTTACCCCTTATCAATACTCTTGATTCTTTTTTGGTATGCATTAAAAAAATTTAAGTTGAGGGTATTTTAGTAAAATATTATTTAATTTTACAAAAATAATTTAATAATTTTATTAATTTATATGAAAATGCCTAAAACATTTTTTATGAACGGGAGGGAGGGGGTAGTAGGGTTAGTAAGATTGATTCACATATGATATGTTCTTTTTTTTTTTTTTGTCAATTAACTTTCTTCGCTCGACTTCAAACTTTCAAAGAGACGAAGCTATGATGATTAACAGCATAACTAATGCATAAATCAAGGGCTATGTAATGGCGACTATTTCCAGCTAGCTTCAAAAGAGAGAAAATATGATAAAGATACTACATTTGTCACTAATAAATCACCAATAAGAAACTAAATAAAGCAATAATAATGTGAGCCACTGTTGTCTTGTGCCCCGAGAGGCCAGGGATAATAAATTAGTAATATTAGACTCCACACCGGCATTCTATTATCACCAAGATTATGCATTCAAACTAAATCAAAACAATTACACTGAGAGACATGAACCGAATCACGAAAGCATTGAGCAGAATAAGAGACGATTGAAACCTGGATGAAGATTAATTCAGCAAGTTTCTCTTCCTTCTCCAATCGCAATCCTTTGCTTTTTCCTCCCACTCCTTGGTCTCCTTTTATAAGGAGTGCAGCCAAGTAATCTTCATCATATTATCAATAATGTGAATATCAGAAAGAGATTTAAAAGGAGATTTGCAAAAAGGATAACACTTATAAATTCTTTATCATGATTTTTCAATTGCTTTTTAATTTTTTAGATGAAGATTGGATTTGTAAATTATTTTTTAATTTCCTTCTTTTAGCTGTTTTTTTTTTTAATTTTGACCCAAATCATCAAGATGGTAGAATAAATTAGAATTAATTAGGATGGATTTTATCATAGATTTACTATTTATTTATATTTTTATTTTAATAATAATATTAATCACGGCCGATTTGTTTGTTTTATCCACAATAATTATTTATCATAATGAATTAGAATGGATTTTATTGTAGGTTCACTATTTATTCATGTTTTATTTCAATATAAATATTAATTTCGTTGTTAATTTGATAAATATAAATAAATAACTCATATTCAAGTTGAATAATTTTCAATTTGAATTATTATAATTTTTACATTATAATAAAATCAAATTTATTTCATTTTTTTTGTGAAATCAAATTTATTTTATTTAATAATTAATTTAACACCGTCAAATCTATTATTTAACGAAGAAAGATTTGTCAATTAAGTAAATTTTAGATTTAGGCCTATTTGTTAATTTTTTTATGACAAAAATCACTTTTTAATTAAAAAAGAATTTTTAACAAATTTTAAAATGTTTTTTAAGTTTTTATAAATGATCCGAATATGAGAAAAATACATTTTTTTATTATTTTGAGGAGGTATCTTGAATAGTTTCTGATTAACAAAAAATCATTTTTAAATAAAAAGTGCATTTTTCCTTTTGATGCGCAAAAAAAATCTTTTAAATGTGCAGCAATCACTTGCTTTTAACAAAGTGAAAAAACAAAATTAATTGATAATAGACAAATTTTAATTTTAAGTATTACAGTTAAAAAATTGAAAAAAAAAAGAAATTATTATATTTTGAATTGTTTGATTAAACTAGACAAGTCAATCAAAACATTTATTAGGAGTTACGAAGTTTTGCTTGCCGCGGATAAGAAACAGATTAAATATATATATTTTTCCATCGTCTCTCTGCACCGTTGATCTTCATCCGACTGATCTGTTTATTTTTCCACTTTTGATAAGGTCTCTGCATCGTGCTCCTTCTCTGCAACAGCAGCGTCGGGTTTTAGGAGCTTCTCTGTCTTCAGTCTACTCCTCAGTAAAAAGAAAAAATAATAATAAGGAACGCATTAGTTTAGGATGAAATGCCGAAAGGATGGTAACAACTACCAAAGAAATAGGTTACTAGCGTTTTCTTTTCTTCTGCCATGTCATTTTCCTTCAGTTCTACCCATATTCACCATCAGATAGTATGTTCTCTCTTGGTATTTGTTTCTGTTCATGTGATTCTATGATCTCTGCTTTCATAAGAGAATCTAGACGCAATAATCGCCCATGGTTATTGTCCGAAAATATGGGTTGAGTCTATGATGCTTTGTCAGAATACAGAATCAAAACTCTGTAAGTTATGGTAGTACATTTTTTTACTGATAAAAACAATCTTCTCGAGTGTTTTAATTTAGATCATGAAGCTGATTAATTAACATATACATCAGTGAAGGCCGGAACAGGTTTAGTAAAGTATGTTTGATGTAGCTATGAATTAATATAGAGTATATATCTTGTTAAAGATCGTCTTCCTTTTTTTGCTTGATGAACTTGTAGAGTATCTAAGATGTAGCTTGAATATGTAAGTGACTTTATTTTTTTTTCCTCAATCTAATGTTTGTCACCATAGAAAAAGTAAAGCTCATGTGAAAGTTTTTCTGACAAAATGCTTAAGTTGGTACTTATCTCTTTGAAACCCAACATTTTATTGCAGGAGGGGGAATTTGGTATAGTGGTGATTGGTTATAGAGAAGACATGAACTGGGATTTTTTTGTGTGTGGCTATAATCGCAACCATAAGCTTCAAAGCTGCAGTGCATCCTAAACTACACACTAAACATAATAAACCTATATGAAAATACAAGGATTACAAAAAAACAAATATTTAAATATGATATATAAGATTTGGCTAAAAATCAAACCGAACCAAATCGATTGGTTTAGCTAAATCAATGATTTAGTATTAGATTGATTTGGTTCAGTTCCGTAATCAGTTTAGTTTTGTTTGCATTTGATTTGTATCATGCTAAATGGGTATCTTTTGTGAAAAAATATATATCATAATTTTCATAAATTAAATTTAAATTTATACCAATTTAATTTTCGATGTAAAAATTGATATTCACAAGATAAAAATTTTTAACAGATTTGTTCTTTAGTTTCTTTTTTAAAAAAGAAAAATTTAATTGATTGCCATGTAAACTAATCATCAACATAATAAGCTTATTCAAATTGAAATTTTTCTTGTTTTTTTTATTTTACCTGGTCAAATGGAAACTTGAAACTTTATGGTGACAGAAAAACAATATAACTCAATGACTTAAATCACCACAAAGCATACTTTTTGTAACAACCCTTATTGGCATTATGTGCAGAATCGGAGGAAACAGGTCGAAGGAAGGTTCAAGTGGAGTCTGAAGGAGCCCCACGCCACGGTAAAAGGGTGTTCCAGTGGCGTTTTATGGCTGAAACATAGTGACGTCGTGGTAAGAGTTGAGGATTTTGTTAAAACCGAATCATTTCAGTCGGCAGGATGCGAAAGGAAAGAAAGAAACAAAGGAGAATCGAGGGAGCTCTACTAGGGTTCGTGTTTTACACTATATATCTTTATATCCATAACACTATCAAAAAGTTCATTTATTTTTTCAAAATATGATTAGGAGATATATACGGAGTTGGATTAAAGTATAAGTAGTGTTTATAGATAGATTGAGACTAGATAGACTTGTAGGAGTTAGAATCAAGTCAATTGGAGGTCGGAGTATAAAGTTATGCGCGTCAGAAGTTCACTCCGTAGGTTGAAATTTGCTGGTATACAAAACTAGCAGGGGGCATCGCGGTGCCAGGAAGTCAGGCCGCAGCTCCAGTAAAGTCAGTAGCCTAAGAGGTTTTGGGAGGAGCTGGAGCCACGTCAGTACTGTAGTAGCCGCAGCCCCAATCCATTTTCTAGTGTCTTTTGGTTTGTTTCCGCTGCTTTGTGGTTTTAAGAATTATTTGTGAGATGTTTTGGGATGTAATTGGTTGGATTTTGAAGGTTTTGATTAAGTCTGGAGGTGTTTGGAAGTAAGATATTATACTTTTCCAATAAATTATGAACATTGTTTTCTTTTATTTGTAAGGTCTCTAACTTAGCTCATCAAAAAACTATATTTTACAAGATTATATTCCTGAAAATCTCACAAAATTATCATATTTTGAATATCCATTTATCACCACCATGAATAGTTATACACTATATATCTTTATATCCATAACACTATCAAAAAGTTCACATCTCAAAATATATTTACATGCAGGTCACATCCAAAAATATATTTAAAATATATACAGTGAAATTTAATTTAAAAAAAAACAAATTCCAGAAGTAAAATTATAAAAAATAAGAGATGATATAAAAGTCAAAATTCCATCCATTATACACACATATATAATGTAAGACACTAAAATGTAATGGCCCTAGTAACTAAATTCTAAAGGACTTAATTGAATGGTATAAAACCGAAGGGGCCCAAGGATCATAATTGAGCAATTTGAAGAGAAGAGGGACAAGAAAATATTCGTGCCGCGGCAAGCATGGACGGCGCCACGGTGAATGGCTTTGGAGTTTTGATTCTCAGCCAAGAAAGAATAGTCTCCCACCGTAGTGAGGCTAACTAGCTCCATGACTCTAGTGTCGGTATATTGTACACATTCTGACTTACTACTATATTGTGCTGCACTACTAGTATTGGTTTTGAAATTAAAAAGAATAGACAGGGAAGAAGGGGGACCATTAGGTCGAATTCCAATAGTATAAGACAAACCTAGCAAGCCACTGCCCATTTATATATATTGATTACCCGTCATTAAGGATATAATCATCTTTAAGATCATGGGAATCCTTTCTTAAACACCAAACAAATCCATCTGTTATATATGTAGAAATTAATGAATTTTATTAGCGGTTTAAGTGCCAGAAAAGCAACGGTCTGTATCGTTTGGAATGATCTTGCATGTCGTCAAAATGCTTTGAATTCTCAGAAGATTGAGGATCAATATTGGACCAAAAATATAATGATATCTTGTCCCACAAACTTTTCTTACCATCAATTGATCATATATCATTAGAGCTCAACTCATCACTTGAGTGGATCAAAATTAGCGGTCCAAAATGAAAGAGATTTTTTATTAAAAAAATATGTTTGTTTTTGGACTTTTGATTTTTTTTTGGTTATAGATAAGGAGTACTAAAAGAACAAAAGATAAATTCATTTCAACTAAGTTTGTTATATACATAAAAGCTCCAAATTATTTACACCAATTTGAGTTGGTTCTTGGAATTTTAAATTTGATTAGTTGATTGAGTGTCCAAATTAAAACATGTTAATGATCATATGTTATTATATAAGTCGTGGAGATATTTTTAAGAGAGAGGAAGTAGAAGATACGATGGCCACCCACTAAGTGGGAAATGAGTAAGAACGGAAGTATGACTTGCAATCCTAATTGTTATATGCCCATAGCAGCCCCCCGCCAAAAAAAAAACTAATCATATCGTAAACTTATTCAAGTTTCTTTATTTTTTCCTCCAAATAATTAAAATTGTATGGTGCTTCTGAAATTAAAAAAGATAGAGATGGAAAAGCATGCAGAAAAAAAGGTGTGTCATGTACTTCTATATTACATGTACTTTTATTCTATGCTATCTCCCTTCTTTGAAAAATACTTGAAAGAATTCAAATTCCATTTCCTTTTCTGTGAAAATGTATAATGTTCTTTCTTCTTTCGATTGATATTATTAGAGAATTAATTAAGCTGATGAACAGAAAATTGCCTACCCATATGAACAATGATCCTAATTGTTCTTTAAACTGTGGGTTATAGTAGTTTGATAGCATCAAGTACAAAAATAATGTCAATGCCAAGACACACGACCATGATGTGACTCCTTGCATGATTGCATCATTTCTCTACCTTCTCATATTCTCATTTTTCTACAATATGAAAGCCAAACTTCATATATGTTCATGAAATTCCCAAGGAATAGACAATACATGAGTTTCAGAAAAGGGAAATTAATGTCAAGATTCAAAGTATTCAACAAATGGAACCAAGACTAACAGAAAAAAATAGCTTGGTATGTATTGGCAAGAATGAATTAAATGCTATTCAAAATTAGGTTCACCCTCTTCATTTTAGTGAGAAAATATGAATAACTGATATCAACAAAGGTTAAATAATAACCTAGAAAAATCAAGTAAAATCAGTGAATTAAAAAGGGAAAGATTAAATATAGAAATCAGTAAACTAACCTGTTAGGTTTGCTGGCTTTTCAAGAGAGGGCTAAGTTGGGAAGTTTTAATTTTTTTGCAAAATTAAAATACAGCAGTGATAATAAAGGTTGCTAAAAACATAGTACAGAATATAAAGAATAGTTGCAAAGTAAATGAGGAGAGGACACAGAGATCTACCTTGGTTTGGTCTACTCCACTTGATTTACGTCTAGTCCTTAAGACACCACTTGAGATTTTTCCACTATATCTTGCAAGAATTAAATGGGCTCTTGCAAAAACCGTAGTACAACTCTAGCTTGAACTTTGAGCCTAACAGAAAACTCTCACTCTTCTCACATGCGAGTAAGAACAATTCTCTTGGTGTTTTCTCACACTAAGTGCTATGTACAAGCATATAGAAATATACAAATCAAGGTATGAAATCCTCTCTCAAAATAATGGATATGAAAGTTTAAGAGCAATGAATGAGCTAAGGAGAAGGTAATTAAGTATGCTTTTAATGAATCAGAAATAAATTCTGCAGAGTTTTTGGCGTTTTTATGTTTTTTTGCATCCTAACAAAATAAATGAGATCTTATTTATAGTTTGAGAGCAAAACTATCCGTTGAAAACAAGAATTAGCTATTACTCTTAGAAAATAACCATTCACTTACCACATTAAATGCATCTGACAAAGATTATTCGGATAACCTCCTTAAGTTATGCAAATAATGGGTGACAGTTGGCTCTTAGTTTCAACGTTAGACTTTCATTATGCAAATAATCTAACTAGGTTATGTGAATAACGATTATTCTAGAATGACTAAGTTTCAGCTCAAGAACATTTCATGAAAATCTACTTAGTTGTTCGAATAACGTCTCATAAACTTGAATACCTTTGAGGATTATTAGAATAACCTTTTAGGATGTTATTCCTTGTTTAGATAACATTTAATCAGCTTAAACTAAGTTTTTGAAAAACACTAGTTATTAGGATAACTTCCTAAGGTTATGCTGATAACTAATTTAACAGAAGCAGGTCCAAGAGTTTTGTAACATACATTAAACAGATAACCTCCCTAGGTCATGCAAATAATGGGCAGCACAAAACAAGTGACCTTTAATGTTAAGCCCATTATGCGAGTAAGGTAATCACCTTATCAGAAAAACGAGCTAGATAGAGGCAAGGACATGGTACATGCCTTAGTTATGGTGATAATCTCAAATCTTTTCATTAAAACAAAGAGAGAACACTTAGAAACAATATTGAGATTTCATCCCTATAACTTCTAAGCGTTATGCGCATAAGATAAAACTTTTTATGAAAACCATTTTGAAAACATGAGCTAAACCTTAATCATTAAAGTGGATGCCTTATTTAATATTAGGGTAAGTAGAATAGTTAGCATTTAAAGCTTAACTACCTTCTTTTACAACAGGATTCCTACAAATGCATGTAAAAACTCTTCAACCTTCAAGATTCTATAACTTTGGTCTTCATATCACTTGTGCTCCTTTGATATTTAATTTCCAAGCTCATTGTTGTTTAGTGTAACAACTTACTCCCAAACACCTCCTATCTTGACCAAAATCTTCAAAATCCAACAAAACATAGCCCAAACCTCTCATATTTACCTTCCAAACAATAGAGCAGCAGAAAAAAATCCAAGAGACACCAAAATTGGGCTGGAGTCGCATGTACTACAGTACTGCCACGACTCTGGAGCCCTCTGTTTCATTGGCACTGTGGCTTGCTTTGCTGGCACCATAGCACCCCCTACTAGTTTATATTAGCAAATTTCAAACATCCAAGGGCAAACTTTCAATGCACATAATATTATGCTCCAACCTCCGATTGGCCTGAATCCAAATCTAGAAGTCAATCTTGTCCGAATCTATCCATGGATACCAATTTCATCCCAATCCATCTCCGTATGGAGATTTTGGACTCCTAACACCGTTTTGGTCACTTTTTGATCAAAACTAACAACTACCAACTCCCATTTGCCATAGAAGGTTACATGACCATTTGGGACCATTCACATGGGTCCAAAATTACTTAACCAACTTATCTAAAGAGATTTCACCTCAAACGAACCACCATCTGAGATTTGACCCCCTTGAACCCCAAATTGACAAAGTGGGCTATAGGCCCAAAACTTATATACTTGGCCCAAAACTTATATACTTGGCCCAAAACCCCCTTTGGGCTCACAAACACCACCATACTAACTCTTACACTCCATACCATGCATGCACCATACAACTACGTACATATCACATTTAATACCAACTTCACATCAATATCATTACAAACATCCCAATTCTCATACCAAATACAACCACACTATCATACTTAGCACAACATACACAGACATTTTACAAATACACTACATGGACTTATTATTCTCACATCCAGTCTGTTACTCCCCTGTCTTCTCCTGACTAGCGCCAGAACCTTCACCTGAAATGTTAGTTCATAGGAGAGGGATGTGAGACAAGGTCTCAATAACTGGGAATAACCACTCATAATATATATATATTGATCCACACAATCATGCACATGGTGCAATGTAATGCTAATGAATGATATGCATGCTCTCCCTTATATATGGCTAGAACCATGAGCTGTTGTCATCACAAGATATTTCAATAGATGATTCCCTTCCAATAGTCAGGGAAGACTGATTCTAGGACATCACTAAGGTCAGCTTACCCTAATGCAACCCGGCCAATGGTTACGCTAAAGCTCGGATCGTGGCTCTCCTTTCCCTAGACCACCACGAATTGGTGATGATTTAGGGAAGGTGCATCCCCAAATCCACTGCCACCTGGCTCTCCCAAGGAGAGGATTTAGTGATAGGGATATTTCATCATATTATCTTGTCCACTGCCGCTTGGCTCTCCCAATGAGAGGATTTAGCGAAAGGGATCTTTATCATATTTTCATCTCATATCATTATCACCTCATCATCAATTTCTCACTATGCAATCATATGGTGATAATGCCAATATCATGCCAACATGCCTCAAACACGCATATATATATCATCACAACATCATATGGATATGCTAGCATGCAATGGTATGGGGATGCTACATATCATACATACACAACATATATAATCATCATATATCAACTAGTCGTGTACATACCATGATATATAGAAAACCATACACATACACAATCAATATCGTAGTATGAAAAGCAACATGCATATATACATATAAATACTATCATATCTCATTATACAATACAAACCATACAGACAATACAAACACCCAGTTATCTCAATTGTTGCTACCACGAGCACATGAATTCTATAAGCTTTCTTGAATGCCAATCCAATGAGTTGACTTCTCCAATGAACCAAATAACCTTTACAATACCATAAAATCCTCAATTAACATATAACACAAACATCCAAATTCCATAATTTAACCACTTTGGCCTAACCCAAGGTTCCAACACCATTTTCATACACCATTTAGCTCATAACGATCATTTAAATACTAATCAATCCCATACATATCAAATTTCATGCCTCATCAACCAAAAATCAACCTAAGGCTAGGTATAATTCCCGCTTACTCCTTCTAAACTCATACCCAAGAATCATGAACACTAAATCACACTTCCTTAACTTCATTTCATCCATTTTAGTGGGCGGATTTCTGCCTAAACTGAAAATCCCAACTTATACCTAAAAAACCCCAACTCAAAACTGAAGAAAATGGAGAGGAAAGAGTAGGGATCACTTACAACCAAGAACCAAGCACCCAGAGGACAGAAATTGCTTCTAAAGGCCAAAGATTCTAAACCCTAGCATAGCTCTTTGTCACTCCCTCTGTTTCTTTCTTTTCTCTCATGCTCGGCGAACTGCAGTGTTCTCAATTTATACAAAATTCTTGACTCCCGCAGTGGCGCCATAGCTTTTGTAACACCTTACTTTTATCTATATTTTTTCATATATTATAGTATGTATAATGTCCAAATAGCTCATATTAAGAGCTTGAATCATTAATAAAACCAAAATATTTGAATAAAAAAAATGTGGTACTATTCATTAGGTTCTCAAGTTTTCTGGATGAAATTTGAAAAATCATAACTTAATCCAGAAAAATCGTATCAATGTGGTTCAAGTCTCTAAATGAAGCTAGAAACATGATATAGAAGATAAACATATGAAAATTTCCTTTAACTTGACCAATTAGTACAGTTTATTACTCAAACTTGCACTATACAAATGGTCATTTCTCTCTTTTCCAAGATTTTGGCCGTGACTTTAAAAATTCATATCTAACTCTCTACTAAGCCAAATCATGAATTCTCTATTACATCGGAAAGATATATATGTCTACTTACCATATTTTTATTATACATTTATTTAGTCTAGCCAAGGCACAACATCAATTCGAATCACTAGGGATCAAAACATCACTTTTACTAGAACAGTCTTGGGAAAACTTGTATATCTTTCATTGTACAGCTCCAATTGAACTCAAACCAGTGGCATATTGAACTCAAAACACAGGTAGTTTCAAAAATGTAAATCATTAAATTTTTGGATCTTTGTACAATTTTATACTCCCTTTCAAAGTAAGTAATACTTACACTAAAATTCGCAGCTTTTACTTTTCTATCCAGTTTTGACCCTTAATTTCAAAAATATATTATAAATTGTACACATATCCAAATTAAGTGTTCTTTAGCTCATTGGGAAGCTTATTATCTATAGTTTCAGACAATATATAACACATGACTTATTTGCTCTGTCTCCATCAAACAGTATTGACTTTACTTCCATTGCTACAAAATGAACTTCTAGTCATATAACATGGCAAAGTAGACTTCATAACAAGCTCACATGATCATTCCATGTTTCAAATCCATGCCAAACATTTTATAATGCTCATAAGTACATAATAGCACAAGGATACAGATCCATGTGCTTATACATAATTTTTGTACATTATTTCAAAATATGGAATCATAGCTTGAAATTATCATCAAGCATCATTCTCTCCTTCATTTTCTTTGGCTCCTTGATCTCCTTGACATTGCTTGTGCCTATCATTTGGGATACTTGAGGGGATGAGATTGGGGGAAATCTCAGTGGCAAGTTACATTTCATGCAATTATGTCAATCATGTGAAAAAACTCACATTTGATCACATCTAATCACATCAATCATATTTAAACAATAAATTGCCACATTGGTCATAAAAAATTCGGCAGCATAATGGCTTAGAAAATGGACATCTTGGAGAATAAAACCCCTCATTTTACAGCTAAGACCAATCAAAGAAATCACAATTGCAATATGGCAACACAATTTAATCATAGAAAGACAATGAAAGAACATTAAACAAGAATATGAAACTTAGCTACCTTGAAGCATTCCTTTGGTTTTTCCTCTTGAATCTAATACTTCACCACTTGGTTCCACCTCCTTCAAGAACTTACTTGGGCTTTATCAATTCCTAATACACCATCAAACACTCACTTTATTCACTAGTTTCATGAGTTACTTCTTAAAGACAAAACCCTAGAATTTCATTTTCTTCACCTTAAACTTTTTATTTAATCCCATACTTGCTCTTAAGGTTTTTGGACCATGGGGAATCCATTTTTAGAATCAAATTAATGAAAATCAAACTCTTTCCCATCATATTAAACTGACCTAAACAAGCATTGGAAGAGGAAAGAAGTGATTTTCACTTTCTTACTTCCAAACATGCCAAACCTTGTTCCTTTCACTTAATCTTATGCTTTCTCTTTGATGTATGGCAAAAACTCACTTTCTTTCCTAACTCCCTTATCTTGGATGAAATTTACAGCAAAGGAGGTGAAGAGGAACTCAAGAAAACTAACCTTAAACCATTCAAAACTTGAAGGAAAAATCATTAGAAGTTAAGAGAAGATTTTTACCTATTTTTTCTTGATTTTTCCTTCTCTTTTTCCTTCTCCTTTGCTCCTCACGTACTTCTTCCTTTCTCCATTGATTGCAGCTGCTTCTTCCTTCTTTTTCAAGTGCTTTGGACATTCAACATGAGGGAGTATTTATAAAGGAGCCAACCAATCAATTATTGCCACCTAAGCTTCTTGATTTCTCTTGAAAATTTATGAAAATATTAAATTAATGCCATTTTGTTATGTGCTGCAGATAGAGCACGAATTTGGGGGTACTTTGGTCTAAAAATTTTAGATAATTACTTATCTAGATATATCCTGAATCGGTCTGGACAAATAAAGCTACTTTACCAGTATATTTTACTATTATTGGGATACCTGTTTTAACTATATTGGGATATAAAATTACCATAATATACTTATCCCAATTGGTACAAATATAAGACCTACATATTTTTCTTAAATGAATACTGCTTCTTCATGCAGTCGAGACTGACATTTATCAGGTAAGACATTAATATTAAATCATAATTACCCAATAAATATTATTTTGAGCTTAATAAATTTCATACTATATTCCATTGGTCTTAGCTCATTGAGAGCTTCATTTTGACTATAATTTTTCATATTTATAAAAATGCCCTTGACCTGGACAAATATATAATTTTTAAAACTTTTGAGTCATTAGGTGTAATTTTTCCCAAAATTCATAAAATTGACTTCATTCTACGTAGACTCCACCCCATTTCTTCTTCGTTCTTCTCATCCTTCTTTTTTTTTTTCCATCTTCTTCTTTTCTTTTTTTTTTCAAGGGCTAAATGGTCATTTTCTCATTTTTTCTTTTGACTGAGATAATTGACCTCTTTGCCTTATTTTATGCAAAACGGCGTATATCCATTTGTGCAAATTTCTTATAAATTTTGAAATATTGAGTTTTAAACATTTAAGAGAATTTTCAGGATATTACCATTCTCTCCCCCTTAAAATAAATTTCATACTAGAAATTTAGATACATACTAGTACCTCTTATTTCCTTTCTCTTAATTTCCCAATTTTCCAGACCATTTTTACCAGAGAAATACTTTTATTTCTCACTTATTTGATTTTTCAATTAATATTTTACCCTGATATCATTTAGTCATTTATAATATTTAAAAAGTCTGGTTCATACTCTTTAAACTGGGAATTGTGAGGACATCATAAACTGGTTTTACTTAGGGGTATTGAGAATTTTCGTATAACATACTCAATCTTAATTCTCATCTTTACTTTCATAACTTTCGCTTATCTTGTTCATACTATACTTCCATTATTAGCACATGATATTATCTCTTTCTCTACTTTCATTACTTTAGGCTATTCACATGAATAATCTTTTTACTAAGGCATAAGCTCGTAATATTAGATTTGTCTAGAAGACATTTATAAGTCATCTTATATTTTCTTTTCACTTCTTTTCTTTTCTTTACCTCAAGTCTAACTCTTCTTTTATCTCATAATCCTTTGAGGCTATTGTGATCTCAAACACTTTTATAGTAACCCTTCTTGAGAGCATTATTTACCGCTACTATAAGTGGGAACATGCTTTTCATAAAATTGTTATATAAAGCATTGGCTAATACCTGCCACTCAACTATATTACATTACTCATATCCTGATCCATGCTTACTTTAATAATTATAGACCCTTATAGTCATTATTGGATCATGATTAATCACCTCAGAGAAGGAGGTTTAGTCTTTCTAGCATATAAGAAATTATTTCTTAATCTCTTTTCCACATCAGTTTCTCTTCTAACTAAGTGGTAAGACAACTTGAGAGAAATTTTTCATAACATCTTGCTAAACTTGGAGACCTCTTGTCTCCATTGCAGTGTTCGGTCTCTCCCATTTCATAACTTTACTTGCTTTCATAGGATCTACTGTAATCCATATGAGAAATTCTGTAACCTACTAACCGTACTTCTTGGAGCCCAGCTTACATCTACTAAGTTCAGCAAGCTTTTTCTTTAATTACATTTCAAAACTTCTCAATTGCCTTTCATGCTCCTTTAAATGTTTGAGGTCACAATAAACTATTCATCTTTTATTCATATAGCCTAACATGTGCTTTTAGTAAGACTATCATAAATTCTTGGTACCCAAATTTAATTATTGGCAATTTTTCTTACCTTTTACATCTTTTTCATACTTCCCAGTAGATCACTTATTCTAAAATCTCCCTCACTTGAGCACGCTTAATTGTAAAGTGCTGAGGGCTTCTGCTGCACTCTTGTCATTCTTTAGACTTCGAGAATGTGGCATTGGGTTTTATTTTAAACTATAACTCATCTATGTGACCTCTGGATCACTTATTGCTTTTAATTTTAGGGAATTCATCCCCTATACTCATACTGCTTCTTTTTAATCTAGCCTTTACTAGCTTAGAGATTCATCTTACCACTATGCCTTTACGTATGAACATACCCGCGAACCTTGTACTCTGCTCATCTTATCATACCTTTAATATCTTTTGGTTCTTTGTGATTCAAGGTCTAAATAATATTAAGGCGGTGGTCTCTAACTTTTTACTCTTACAACATATCTGCTTTATCTATTCTGATACATAACTTCTTAGTTATTTAGCCACAGTCGATTAGTGGTTCAACAATTTAAGGGAAACTTCTTAACCCTTCAAAAGTCTCTTGCTAGCTTAGCTAGAATCTAGCCCTCGGCCTCTCACCATTACTCATTCTTACTTTATCGGGCATCACCCCAAGAGCCACTTTCCATTACTTTGCCTTGGCGACTCATCTGATGGAGGATTTCATTTCTTTGCTCAATTGGGCTTCTTCCCAAGAGCTGCCCTCCATCTTGGTTGCCTCGATTGCTTTTATCAAATGGATGATTTCATCTCTTTGCTCAATTGGGATTCCCAAAAGCTACCTCCCTTTTTCATCACCTTGGCAATTAATGGAAGATTGTATTCATTGTGAGATCTTTTGACCAAGAACTTTCTTTTAGCTAGATATACTAAACTCAGCAATCGACTATCTCAAGGTTTCTTAGTTCCCTAACTGCTTACCACTAATCAAATATCTTAGGCTCATACTTTGTACCTTATACCTCATAAGTATACCAACTTTTCTTACAGAGACATTGCATCTTATCAAACTTTCTCATTTGAATCTTACATCAACTTTCTTGTCTATTCTTAACATCATTTTTAAAGCATTTCTTAGCTTGAGCTATCAACATAACATTTAACTTAAGCTCAATACCTGGAACACCTTCAGGGGGTATAGGCAAAATCAGCATCTTGCTCATACAATCTAGAAGGAGATTATTTGTAAAAGTTCATTCATGCTAATGCTCACATCACTACTAGGGAAAGGCATACAAATCTTTGTATTGCTACGGTGCTTATTTAGACAAACAATAGAGATTATAGCCTAGTTTCTCATCAAGACATTCTCATATAACTTATGTAATAGTAACTTCCAGACTTAACTTCTTAGCATAGTTACAGGATTAGTCTTGCACCTGAATCATACCTTTACTAAGGTCAGGTGACTTACAGGCCTTAGACTGAGATTAGTACAAAGACTTTTTCCTGCGCTTATAGTCTAGGGTTGGCTATCTCCATAGTACTGTCACGAGTATAGTGTCCCGACTCTTTATTCTTAAAGCACACATTCTTCATTGCTAAGCATAGCTTTCTACTATGAGCCTTTCCGCATTCTTAAAAATAGGAGTTGGCGTACTCAACTATCTCCTCTGTGCTTATTGCCTTACTTCTTGAATCCCCTAGTATTCCAAGGTTACTTATCATTACTTATCAACAGACTAGTGAAGGAAGGTTAGGTACCGAGTCAGTTGATTATACCTTGTGACATATTTAATGACTGACTCATTCACATCTTAGCTGATCCTTATAATTCCACTTTCTTTTCGTCTCTTACAGACTAGGGAAAATAACTTTCATAAAACTATTCTTATAATACTTCCCAAGTTAATACAGTGCCCTTTACCTGACTAGCTCATTCTGTTTTCTGCCACAATTGGTCAGTCTCTTTTACTATCAGGCTTCCATTTCCGACATGCATCCTATCATCTTTAAAAAAAAAATTTTTAGGCTCACAATCTACTTTTCGATAACTTGCACATCAAATTTATCATTAAAGAATGGGAGCTAATACTATCTTATCAGGCAATCATATATCAATGGTTGGTGAACACATCTAGTTACCTTGGGGAAAATCCTACAGAACCTAATGATTTACCTGAGGCTGCTGTGGTATAGCCAAAAACCTTAAAGGCTCTAGCTTTTCCCTTGTTGTCCTTGAGCATTAACTATCTCTTACAATTGCTCAATAGTTTTTTGCTATTGATCCAGAAGATTAAGATTTACTTACAAGGGATCTAAATTGGGAGTACATTCATTTACTGTTATTAAAGTCATTTGAGAGGTATGAGCTTATACTGTTAGCCTTTATTGAGCACCTCTTTATATCTTAATGACTCTTAATAACAATTTTAACTCCACAATTACCTTAACTACTATTTTCATCACTAGTCATGACATATCATCATACCTCGACCCCTGGTCTTTTACTATACTAAGATTTAATCAGCATCTGGCTGCATATGTATTTAGTCAAAGATTGTAGCTATACATCTTATTTGTATATACATGTTCCTTATATACACATTTCCTTGAGCTTATGGGGCTTCCATACTAACATTAGGTTTCTCAATTGGATCTTCTTCTGGATCCTTATCTAAGAATTCTATTGCCTTAGCTTTCCTTCCTGATAGTGCTCTACCTGGAGCGTTTAGGCAATGACATAGCCTTTCAGAGTGTTAAACACTCAACCTTGAGGGAACTCCTTAATACAGCTCCAAAGCTCATGATCTTATTATGACATCTAGTACTTGCTCAACCCATTCTCTTATAGGAAGCTTAAAATCATAATGGCCTTCTAAGAATCTCTTTCGCTTCTAGTATTGTAGCAAGGAAATCAAAAATTGAGCATATCCTCACAAACCCATCATGATATTTATCGTACATAGCTTTAATAGCATTTGGATTTGGAGTTCTTGGTTTAGTTGGAATGAAAATCTTGCTGGATCCTATGTCTTTCCTTATAGGATCTTGATTAGGCTCAGGCGAAATTCCTATATCTGGATTATAAACCATCTTTCTTTTCTAACTTACCTTTCTTTAAATCTTACATTAGTTTTTCCCCATTGATTTTTTTTTGTTTCTATCATTTATTCCTTACTGGCCTCTTTCATTCATTACTGAAAACATCTTGCCACTGAACTTATTTTGTAGGCAGGATACTTGCTTTTTACTCATTAACAACCTGCCATTACATCGCATAGCTACTTTCTAGTCAGTGGCTTGGCATTAGAGAAAAGTCTTAGGTCAACGTTCATACTATTTGTTGATTAATGAGGTTTCATATCTTTTTAAAATCATCCTAGTCCATCTTCTTTCAAAAAACTATCAGAATTATAGGGCTTATCAATCTTTCTCATCATCTCATACTCTTTAGAGGTATACTGCAACCTCAAAATTGGTCTACTGCGACCACGAGATCTACTACGATCTCTAAGTCCTACTAGGATCCTCTGTGATCCTACATCTTTTTACTGATAGGATCTAACTACGATCTCATTATGAAAGAATTCATAACCTAAGGAAAACATCATCTGTAAAACATCCTCAACAAATCCCGCAACTATCATAAGCTATCCTTAAGACTAATCTCTTATGCCACTAAAACGTTTTTAGGCCAGTTTCTCAAAAGGAATATTCCTTATATTCAAAGGGAAAATTCTAACTGAGATGATTACCTTCCTCTCTTCATGCAAAGATTTGTCCAGTTCTTTGCTTTGAGAGCCAAGGCCTTCAGCTCTGATACCAAAAATGTAACACCATACTTTTATCTATATTTTTTCATATATTATAGTATGTACAATGTCCAAATAGCTCACATTAAGAGCTTAAACCATTAATAGAACCAAAATATTTGAATAAAAAAATGTGGTAGTATTCATTAGGTTCTCAAGTTTTTTGGATGAAATTTGAAAAATTATAACTTAATCCAGAAAAATCATATCAATGTGGTTCAAGTCTCTAAATGAAGCTAGAAACATGATATAGAAGATAAAAATATGAAAATTTTCTTTTACCTGACCAATTAGTATAGTTTATTACTCAAACTTACACTATACAAATGGTCATTTCTCTCTTTTCCAGGATTTTGGCCGTAATTTTAAAAATTCATATCTAACTCTATACTAAGTCAAATCATGAATTATCTATTCCATTGGAAAGATATGTATGTCTACTTACTTCATATTTTTATTATACATTTATTTAGTCTAGACAAGGCACAACATCAATTTGAATCACTAGGAATCAAAACATCACTTTTACTCGAACAGTCTTCGAAAAACTTGTATATCTCTCATTGTACAGCTCCAATTGAACTCAAACTAATGGCATATTGAACTCAAAACACAGGTAGCTTTAAAAATATAAATCACTAAATTTTTGGAGCTCTGTACAATTTTATACTCCCTTTCAAAGTAAGTAATACTTACACTAAAATTCGCAGCTTTTACTTTTCTGTCCAGTTTTGACCATTAATTTCAAAACTATACTATAAATTGTACACATATCCAAATTAAGTGTTCTTTAGATTGGAAAGCTTATTATCTATAGTTTCAGATAATATATAACAATTGACTTATTTGTCCTGTCTCCATCAAACAGTATTGACTTTACTTCCATTGCTACAAAATGAACTTCTAGTCATATAACATGGCAAAGTAGACTTCATAACAAGCTCACATGATCATTCCATGTTTCAAATCCATGCCAAACATTTTATAATGCTCATAAGTACATAATAGCACAAGGATACAGATCCATGTGCTTATACATAATTTTTGTACATTATTTCAAAATATGGAATCATAGCTTGAAATTATCATCAAGCATCATTCTCTCCTTCATTTTCTTTGGCTCCTTGATCTCCTTGACATTGCTTGTGCCTATCATTTGGGATACTTGAGGGGATGAGATTGGGGGAAATCTCAGTGGCAAGTTACATTTCATGCAATTATGTCAATCATGTGAAAAAACTCACATTTGATCACATCTAATCACATCAATCATATTTAAACAATAAATTGCCACATTGGTCATAAAAAATTCGGCAGCATAATGGCTTAGAAAATGGACATCTTGGAGAATAAAACCCCTCATTTTACAGCTAAGACCAATCAAAGAAATCACAATTGCAATATGGCAACACAATTTAATCATAGAAAGACAATGAAAGAACATTAAACAAGAATATGAAACTTAGCTACCTTGAAGCATTCCTTTGGCTTTTCCTCTTGAATCTAATGCTTCACCACTTGGTTCCACCTCCTTCAAGAACTTACTTGGGATTTATCAATTCCTAATACACCATCAAATACTCACTTTATTCACTGGTTTCATGAGTTACTTCTTAAAGACTCACAAAACCCTAGAATTTCATTTTCTTCACCTTAAGCTTTTTATTTAACCTCATACTTGCTCTTAAGGTTTTGGACCATGGGGAATCCATTTTTAGCATCAAATTAATGAAAATCAAACTCTTTCCCATCATATTAAACTGACCTAAACAAGGATTGGAAGAGGAAAGAAGTGATTTTCATTTTCTTACTTCCAAATATACCAAACCTTGTTCCTTTCACTTAATCTTATGCTTTCTCTTTGATTTATGGCAAAAACTCACTTTCTTTCCTAACTCCCTTATCTTGGATGAAATTTACAGCAAAGGAGGAGAACAGAAACTCAAGAAAACTAACCTTAAACCATTCAAAACTTGAAGGAAAAATCATTAGAAGTTAAGAGAAGATTTTTACCTATTTTTTTCTTGATTTTTCCTTCTCTTTTGCCTTCTCCTTTGCTCCTCACGTACTCCTTCCTTTCTCCACTGATTGCAGCTGCTTCTTCCTTCTTTTTCAAGTGCTTTGGACATTCAACATGAGGGAGTATTTACAAAGGAGCCAACCAATCAATTATTGCCACCTAAGCTTCTTGATTTCTCTTGAAAATTCATCAAAATATTAAATTAATGCCATTTTGTCATGTGCTACAGATGGAGCACGAATTTGGGGGTACTTTGGTCTATAAAGTTTAGATAATTACTTATCCAGATATATTCTGAATCGGTCTGGACAAATAAAGCTACTTTAGCAATATATTTCACTATTATTGGGATACCAATTTTAACTATATTGGGATATAAAATTACCATAATATAATTATCACAATTGGTCCAAATATAAGACCTATATATTTTTCTTAAATGAATACTGCTTCTTCCTGCTGTCCAGACTGACATTTATCAGGTAAGACATTAATATTAAATCATAATTACCCAATAAATATTATTTTGAGCTTAATAAATTTCATACTATATTCCATTGGTCTTAACTCATTGAGAGCTTCATTTTGACTATTATTTTTCATATTTATAAAAATGCCCTTGACCTGGATAATATATAATTTTTAAAACTTTTGGGTTATTAGGTGTAATTTTTCCCAAAATTCATAAAATTTACTTCATTCTACGTAGACTCCACCCCATTTCTTCTTCGTTCTTCTCATCCACTTTTTTTTTTCCATCTTCTTCTTTTCTCTTTTTTTTTTCAGGGGTTAAATGGTCATTTTCTGATTTTTTTTTTGACTAAGATAATTGACCTCTTTGCCTTATTTTATGCAAAGCGGCATATATCCATTTTTGCAAATTCCTTATAGATTTTGAAATATTGAATTTTAAACATTTAAGAGAATTTTCAGGATATTACAGCTTTCAGCTAAAAAATATTTGAATCTGGAGCTCGTTCGCTATGGTGGCCCTGCTCCTCACTGTAGTGTGGAGCTCTTTCTACCTCCATTTGAACCTTTTCTCCGTCCTGATCCTTTGGTTCTACACATAGCACTAATGACACTTAGTTAGCCAAAGACAAAGTTAGGAGCAATGTAATAAGGGTTGTTACATTTAGAATCATCAAAACCATCTGAATTAACATTCTTCCCTTTTTGATGATATCAAAACAACTTAAAAGATTCATTAGTGCTTAGGTTCATATGAAGCTCAGCCTCAATATATGTGTAGAGTAAATAATGTCAAAAATCAACAGTGCATGTATTTTCAGAGGAAAGGAAAATAAGTCAAGGATAGACAAGGATCAAAGAAAGACATTCACAAGATTATACATTATGAATAATCATTACAATGTAAAGATTTTACATAATAATGACAACATAAGGACAAAAACAACTGATTAAAATATAAGGTCACAAAGAAAAACAACAAAACTTAATCAGTTTAATTAAGTCTATCTCTTCTTTGGAGTAGTCTTTCTTTCTATAGACTTTTTCTTTCCCATAATCCTATTTCCCTTAGTCTTCTTTTCCTTTTCTTTTTCTTCCTCTGCTTTTTCATCTTTCTCCCCCTTTTTGTCATCAGCAATAGGAAAGTATTGAGCAGCTTTAGCATCTATTCAAGCAATGTCTTGATCAAACAATGTAGTTCGAGCTAGAAATACATGTCGATGAGTTGGTAGTTATTTATTTATTTTAATTTTTATGGCAAGAGGCAGTTAATTGATAATATATTAATTATTTTGCATGTTAATAAAAAAATTTTGAGGATGAAGAGCCACAGTTTAGTTGCAATTGAAAAATGTGGTTTGACCACACACATAGCTGTAGTTATCCTTTAGGGAAAATTGGTTTTGGGAATAAGGAAGAAAATTAATTGTAATCAGACTTCAATTTTTTTAAATTTACAATAAGAACCAAGATACTTTAAAAAAAAAATTATCCACGGATGAAAATACCATTTGTCACACTTGAAAATGTAACACAGTTGGCGAAAAAAATGAAAATGGAGAAAAAGAGAAAAATCAATGTTTTTGACAAAAGCCAATTTAAAAGGAGTCTCTACCAAAATTTTAAGGAAAATTTTGAAAAACCAATTGAAAAAGGATAAGGATGGTCTACAAATCAGAGTTGGGTTCAGGAGTACAATTGTAAGTAGAGAAGGTGTTAGGCACCCCCACAACACCTCTATGAACAATTACCTTAGGTTAATTATGCAATTTTTATGGCTTTTAAAAATTATTTTGATTGTCCTTTAATTATTCACATGCAAAAATAAATATAAAAATAAGAGAAAATGAAAAAAATAAAATAAAATGAAAATATGAGAAATTAGAAAAAATAAAAAAGAGGACAATATTATTTATTTATAAGAGCGGACTTGACTTAAGATAAGAGTTTAAGGCCTTCGTACCCTGTAATAGGGATCAAAGTTCATGTAGTTCGAGCTAGAAATACATGTTGATGAGTTGGTAGTTATTTATTTATTTTAATTTTTGTAGCAAGAGGCAGTTAATTGAAAATAACTTATCATTTTATAAATAAAAAATTTTATAAAATTTGGATTAGTGTGCTTTAATTTACCAAAAATAATTTAATTCTCAAATATTTTATTTCTTATTTTATCAAAAGCATTTTTTTTTCATATTTTTTCCATAGAATTTATTTGTCAATTTAGGAAAATCAATTTGTAATTGATATACGTGTAATTTGTAATTGATATACCCGCAAAGGATCATCACATCTCATATGAATCATTGATTTCCTGAGTATCTGCGAAGATCCCAAAATCTCTCACAGATAACGGAGTTTTCTTAGACTAAAATATATTATTATGCTTCGCTACATTTTTGGAAGATATATATATATATATAACATTTTCACTAATCTAATAACATCTATTTTTTTATTTTTTAAAGTTTTCTTAAAAGACTTTATATGTTTATTATAATTATTATTTTTTAGAAAAGTTAATATATTCTTGATATATCCGCAGAGAGTCATAATCTCATACGATAGGTTGTTTTCCTAAATATCTGTAAAGATTCCAAAATCTTTCACAGATCTAGGAGTTTTCTTAGAATAAAATATATCATTATGTTAAACTACATTTTTGGAAGATTATATATATATATAAATATTTTCATTAATATAATAGCATCTATATATATTTTTTGAAGTTTTCTTAAAAGACTTTATATATTTATTATAATTATTATTTTTTAAAAAAAAATCAATATATTCTTGATATATCCGCAAAGAGTCATAAATCCCATACAGTAGGTTGTTTTCCTAAACATCTACAAAGATTCCAAAATCTCCCACAGATCAAGGAGCTTTTTTTTTTATTATTATTTTTATTTTTTTATATCAAATACATCCATTTTATCATCATAAATCAAGACTAACACCACCAATGATGCCATAATCTAGAAAAAAGATTCCAAGAAAAACTCTCAATGGTTACAATAACTTTATTACCCAAATCTCACTAGGAAAATAACTCTGCCCAAAACATGTGGATCTCACAAGAGGGCATCTCTCCTTGGATCTACCCGTAGGCGGCATCATAGAAAGGAAAATCTCTAACATTTATTTGAACTAAAGGGAATGGCCATATAAGACAAAATGCATTAGACCAAACTAAGTTTCACATGGTACAATGGACACATTGCTATATGATAGAAACAATCAACCTTTATATATGTAAGAGAAGGTTAATCCATCAATTTGGTCCAGACATGTAGCACAAGCAAACACAGAACAAAAGACAGTACTACAAGCCATGTAGTGGATGAAGAATGAGATAGTCAATTCATGGTTCCCTCCAAAGAGTCCAAACATTGGCACAAGTATGACTTCAAAAAGGAAAATACAAACAAGATTCGTGGCCACATCATAATGGGAAAAAAAAATCAAATGGAATCTGATTTCCCATGGTTCACAATGCAAACAGCCCATTCAAGGAAGCCAAAGGTAATCAAGAAGCCCATGATCTGATTAAGTCTTAAAGCCAAAATGATGCCCACATCATGAAAAAATTAATTCTCTTTCGAGCATTTTTACAAACATCTATTAGGCATACAATAGGGTGCATGATATGATTGAAATCTAGCAATCAATAGCATCCGAAAGACTACTCAGCAAACAATATCAAGTCAAATACTCTAGCAAACTAGAAATGATCAAACAAGCAACCAGGCCATTTCTGGGAAATAATTATTATTGTTAGATGCATTAAATGCGGTTGGTAAACGGATAGTTTTTCAGAGTAACCGTTGGATAACTTTTCCAACGGATAGATTTTGTCTCTAATGGACATTTAAGACCTTAAACTATAAATAGAACATCATTTGAAGTTGTGGGTAACAAAATCTAACTTGTATATACCGAATTTCTGTCAAAACTTCTTCTCAAGAGCTTTTACCCTCTAGCTTCAATATCTGTACTTTAACCTTCATATCTACTCTATTCAAGAGAGTTATATCTTTGTAAACAATCTACTCTTCATCTAGAAGATAGATTTACTTGTGAGGGGAAATCACAAGGGGATTGGGAAGCACACTGTGAAAGTGCTTAGAGAGTTTGAGAGAGCTCAAGAAACAGAGCATAACTCGTGTACTGAGGTATTAGCAAGAAGCCCATTGAATTCTTGCTGTATAGTGGATAAATCTCAAGAGTTGTCTTGGGGACTGGACGTAGGTCAAGTGGATAGACCGAACCAGGATAAATCACTGAGTCTTTTCTCCTTACCTTCACTTTTTAGCTTGCTCTGTTTTATCCATTGTTTACATTATACTGTACTATCTTCACCCATTTCACTTTGTGCAGAAAAATTTCAAACTTCCCAATTCACCCCCCTCTTGAGAAGTCAGCCTTACTAACAAGTATGAGTATCGGATACAATGTGTATCCGATAGATCAATATTATCCAATTTAAAAATATATAATATGATAATTCTAAGATACATATATAAAGTATAAGAAATCATAAAACACAAGAAATATAATTGTAATAAAAAATCCAAACTAAGAATACACTTATAGTCCTTTAATAACACTGAATACCAAGCAGTACACATAAAACCATTATCAATTTGCATATTGCCTAGTTCCTACTAATATAAATAATCATCATCCGTAAATAGAACAACTTCTAGGTCTGCTTCATCAAGAGATAAGGTTGTCATTTCCAAAACTCCAAAACTATGAAAGTTGTCCCATGCATCTCTACTAATGAGATAATAGAAATTTATTTAAATTTTAGATAAAAGAAGTATATTTTTTATGATAAAAGAAAATATAATATAATAGTTTTGAAACAGTTTTTATCATAGAAGAAATCTATTCCTAATTTTTTAATTGATAAGTTAATATAATATTTAATTTAATTTATAAAAAAAATCTTGAAGTATCTAAAAAATATCAAATTGCATTGATCAAGATCTAATATGTATATGATATGTATCAAAAATTACATTTTTTATTTTTATAAAAAAATAAATTCGATACTTTGATATGTATCTAAAAAGTATATGCACATATCGGTATCGGTAAAATATCTAACACGGATATGTCAAGTAATTTGAAGTATCGATGTATCATAGTTCAATTGGAAAGAAACCTGTAACACCCCTCATGATATTGTTTTAGCATTATGTGCAGCACCGAAGGAAATAAGATGAAGGAAAATTCAAGTGGAGTCTGAAAGAGCTCCACGCCGTGGTGAAAAGCAGGGCCACCACAGCTAGAGCGTGTCCAGTGGCGTTGTTTCAGCTGAAACTAGTGGAGTTGCAGCGAGATTCGGGATTTTTGTTTAAATCCGAATCATTTCGGATGATCGGGAAAGAAAGAAACGTAAGAGAATTAAGGTAGCTCTGCTAGGGTTCGAGTTTTCCAACATCTAAGAGCAATTTTCAGACCTTGGAAACTTGGATTCAAGTAGGTAAGTGTTCTCTACTCTTCCTTTTCCATTTTCTTTGGTTGGAATTTGGGATTTTTAGTTTATATGTCGGGATTTCCGGTTTGGAATGAAATCCACTAATTGAAATGGATGAAATAGGGTTAATGAGTATGTTGCAGTGTTCTTGTTGCTTGGGTGTGAGTTTTGAAGGGATTATATGTGTTTAGAGCTTAACCCTAAGTTGTTCTTGATTGAGAGTATGAGGAATCCGAGTTGTATGGAATTACATGATGTTTGAATGGTTCCTAGGAGCTTAATGATGCATGAAATGGGTGTTGAAACATTGGGTTAGGCTAAAGTGGTTGAATTGTGGAATTTGGATATTTGGTATGTTATGTTAATCAAGGTATTATGGTATTGTTAAGAATGTTTGGCTACTTGGAGATGGCTAGTCATGGGATTGGCATTGAAGAAAGCTTGTGGAACTCGTGTGAGTGTGGTATTGACAACCTGAGGTAATCGAGTGTTTGTTTATATTGTATTGATTAAATTGTATGATAGTAAGTATATTTGTGTATATATATGCATATTTCTTTCATACCATGATATTGATATATTTGTGTGTACTGTATTCTATATATATCATAGTATGCACACAGCTAGATGATGATTATGATCACTATGATGATTATGATGATGATATTGACATGACATGACATGATGAATACATGACATTATGATATAATGATAATGATTATATGATGATACATGAGCATCACCACATAGCCTAGTGAGATTTGTGATCTATGGCAAATTGGGTGGTGATGATGTGATGACGATATGATGTATGATGGATTATATATATGAGGGAGGATAAGGATGAATTATATATGTTAGGGAGGATAAGGATGGATTATATATGTTAGGGAGGATAACAATGAATTATATTAGGGAGGATAAGGATGGGATCCCTGCGAGGGTGACATGATTTTTATTCATTTCACATTACATTCATAAATTATGTGACATATATGTACATATGTGTGTGTGTGGTTGCTCCTGATTACTGAGACATTGTCTCACACCCCTCTTCCATGAACTAACCTTTCAGATGACAGTTCTAGTACTAGTCCTGAGAAGCCACAAGAGTAGCTACGTACGTGGAAATAGTTTATCCATTATTTGTAATTTTGGATAATGTTTCTTGTGCCAAGTAGGATAGAATAGTTTGCAATGGATGTATGACATTGGGAGTATTGTTATGGATTGTTGTATGTATGGTTATATGTCAAAAAGGTGTTGTTTGTAGTATGCATGTGTTGTGTGATTAAAGGTGTTCTTGGGCCTTGTTGGTGTATTTTAGGGCCTGTAGCCCATTTGCCAAGTTAGGGTTCCAAGTCTTTGGACAAGTTGGTTTGGGGGTCTTGGACCTGTATGAATGGTCTTTGAATGACCCGTTACCTTTGGTGGCAATTGGAGATGGTTAGTAGTGAGTTTTGGTCAATAAGTGGCCAAAACGATGTCAGGGATCCAGAATCTCTATACGGAGTTGGATTGAGATGAAAGTGGTGTCTATGTATAGATTAAGATTGGATGGACTTGTAAGAGTTGGAACTAAGTTAATCGAAGGTTGGAGTATAAAGTTATGTGCGTCAGAAGTTAGCCTAAGTGTATGGAAGTTGCTGATATGAAAAATCAGCATGTGCCGCTGCGGCTCCAGAGTCTAGGCCATGGCCCCAGTGGAGGCCGAAGTGAGTACAAAACAGAGGAGGCTAGAGCCACGGCGGTACTATAGCGGCCACGGCCCTAACCCAGTTTTTGGTGTTTTGGGGTTTATTTCCACTGTTCTGAAGTTTTGGAGAGTTGGTTTGAGATATTTGGGTTGTGTTTAGTTGAATTTTGAAGTTTTTGGACAAGTCTGGAGGTGACAGGAGGTAGGGAGGTAGGGTGATACATTTTGGTATTAGAGCAATGGTTTTGGGTCATTGTAATGTCCGACCGCTTCTTTGGGATTGACGATTGTCTCTACAAACCAATACAAGCCCTTTTAGTGTGCTTTGTCCTCACTCACACACCTCCTTCCCATGAGGTCACTTATCCTAGAATTACTCCAAGTCAAGCACACTTAACTGAGGAGTTCTTAAGGAATAGGCTACCGAAAAGGTAGCTGCACCATGTTGGTATAGGTGATACATATAAATTCTTTTTAAGATATCCTTAACTGTATATTTCTATACCTATACAGTTTCCGGATCCCTCTTATTCCTGTATGCATTCAATTCATTCATATGCCCCTCCCGCTTAGAAGTCTGCCAGGAGCTGCTCCTTATCCGTGCCTCATCACTTTTATGTCACACCCCGTTCTTGCACTGGCGATCACTCCCCACCCTTATCAGCGCCTAGATGTCACATGCCCACCAGCTTTTGTGTGGTTCATCCTCGAACCATACCATACTAAGAGTAGCCAAGCTCTGATACCAACTATAATGTCCAGCCGTTTCTTTGGGATTGACGACTATCTCCACAAACTAACATAAGCCCTTTCGATATGCTTTGTCCTCACTCACACACCTCCTTTCCAGGAGGTCACCCATCCCAGAATTGCTCCAAGTCAAGCATGCATAATTGAGGAATTCTTAAATGATAGGCTACCGAAAAGGTAGATGCACCTTGTTGGTGTAGGTAGTACCTATCGATTTTTTTTAAGCTATCCTTAACCATATAGTCCCATACCTATACAGCTCGTTTTGGTATGCATTCAATTCATTCATACGCATATCTTGCTTAGAAGCCTGCCAGAAGCCGCTCCTTGTCTGTGCCTCATCACTTTTATCTTACATCCCATTCTTGCACCAACAATCACTCCCCACCCTCATCAGTGCCTGGATGTCACAAAACCTACATTAAAAATAGTGGAAATTTAGTCCTTTCTCCATTCCTCCATCACGTTCTAGTCTCATCCTTCCTCTCATCACTTCACATGCCATTTTTGTTCAGCTTGGAATCATGACTACACCTCTCACACCTTACTTTATTGTTATAAGAACATCTGAACCAGATAAACCCTCGTCTTCATTTTGTCATGTGTTTGTGTGTATTGTTCGTTAATTCATCACTATATATTTTTAAAAATTTAATTCTCCAAGAATGAAAATAAAATAAAGAAAATCATTAAAATGAATAGAAAAGGGCTGCTTAATATGTGGTCTATGGTCGCTGGCTCAGAATGTCTCGGTCATTTCGGGCTAGGTCAGACCTCGAGCAAGGTATAGACCCATGCTAGCTTAGCCTAGTGTGTGTGTATACATATTTACTTTTCAATTTCTCCTTTTTCCTTTCTTTTTCAAGAATGTTGAATAATTTTATATTATTATTTTTTTCTAATATACTTCATATAATAAATTAATTTTATAATTATGATAGATATATTTTGTTATTCCAATATTTAGTTTTATTTCAAATTTTAAATTTATTTCGTAACCCAATATTATATAAAAATAGATAATATATCATTGTTAAGTATTTATAATTTTAACAAATGTTACAGTTTATCCTAATATTATTTCCTAAAAAATTATAATTTATATGAAATGTTTTTTGTTAATAAATTAAATTAATCTATTATTTGTTTACTTATTTTGTTAATTTTATTCTCGGCTTTCAAGGACAGTTCTTGTTCAATAGTAAAGATAGTGGTAGAAAGTATAACTTTTTAGGATGATTAGAAAATCATCTTAGAAGTCATTTGAGACTAGTTCAGATGATAAGAGTGGGGTGGGATTTAGGTAGAGGTTAAGAGTTTAAACCCTTCTAATATATAAGAAAAAGAAATCATCTTATAAAGTGCTTTCAAAGACCATTATTGGCACAACTGTCCTTAAAAGCCCACTTTCCAAGACTATTACTGGTCCCGAGAGTACTTGAAAATCACTACTACAAAAAACACCATTTTACGTCTGTTATTTTGGGCTTTTTATGGCTGTTCTTAAAGTGACGTAGAAGCTACAGACATAAAAAGTTTAGCATTTTACGTCTGTTAATTAACAGCCATAAAAAGATAGCCTTTTATGGCTGTTTTTCATAAAACTGCCATAGAAAGGTCACCCTTCTACGGCTGTTTTTTGGATAATAGCCGTAGAAAGGTCACCCTTCTATGGCTGTTTTTTAGCGAACAGTCGTAGAAAGGTCACTCTTCTATGGCTGTTTTTCCAATAACAGCCATAAATTGAAACTTTTTTTTTTTTTATATTAATGCCTTATAACTATCCATTCCCAAACCTGTATTTACAGCCAAAATGTACAAAATAACAAAGCAATTTTTACAGCCAAAAAACTAACTAGCTTTTTTCATCATAATAGCTATATACAACATCTAACATATTGTTCTAAACTATTCCAATCAATTAAAACTAATCTATGTGATAACAAAATACACTCAAATGAATCGAAAAAGAAATTCTAACCACATGTTCCGAATGTGGTCAATTTCTTGCTGGAGATACAGACTGTCATCATTGAAATACTGCAGGTTTAAGACTTTATCAACACAGCTCATATAGTAAGAAGTCATAAGGAAAAGAAACTAAGTTATAGATGATATAATTACCTTATCCAATGAGTCAACAACATTACCAGTAATTATGTCATACATTTCTCTCATAACATAGTAGCCATACTCTGTTCCCCTAGGTTGGCGGCGAAACTAAAAATCAAAAAAGAAAATGAGAAAAATCAAAATACTTGGATTAATTTCCTTTAAGGCTAGGATAAAACTACATACGTACAAGCTTACTGCACCCCAGGTATAAAAGCTTATCTGCAGCATTGCACAAGCTATCATATACATGTGCTTGCTCAAAATACTCTACTCCTACATCACGGATCATATCCTCTATTTGATCATTGAAATCAACATCAACTTCCTCCTTTTCAAACACATTTGAAATTTCTATTTCTCCATGACATAGACATTGTGTATAGTTCTTATTGAACTCGAAACAAATTAGATGGTCTCTTATTTCTAAAATACTCAATCCCTTCCCATTCAAACATTTTACACAAGGACAGTAAAACCTCCCATTATTATTAGGGACATTTCTTTTAGCAAATTTTAGAAACTGCTCAACCCCATTCTCATATTCATCACTAGTCCTTCTAGTGTTTATTCAACTACGATCCATCACTACCAATCTAAACATCCGTGAACAAACAAATCAAATTTGAAGTATAAATAATCCCAATGCATATATAACCAATTGTATAAGGCAAATGGATAACCAAATCTCCAATCAATATAAATATTTAATTGAGCAGAAAATATATTCATTTCTATTTTAGAAGTTATGCCCACATCATGCTTTTTGCAGGCCTCATTTTCATTCAAGATATGTGAGAAAGAACCAGATTCTCACAGCCCTCAATCTTAATTATGTAAGACCAGTCAACAATCCAAGTAATGTAGGAAGATAATTTGGTTATTGAAGTAGACCCTATATCAAGGTTTGATAAATATATATAATATATTATAGTCTACTTTTAATATTATTTATAAATTATTAATTTTAACTTTTTTTTTACAAATATGAGAATACAATTACTAATGTAACTTATAGAAGTATTTACAAGCTAGAAGAGGAATGCATCTTTTGAGTCCTTTGGGGATATTCAAATGTATATGGCTTTTATGCTAAAATAGAGGATGAACTTTGTCTCAGTTTGTTTAGAGAAGAAGACAAGTTCTGCTGTGTCTTTGGAAAACTGAAAGTCAGATATAATGGAAGTCATGTTAATGTCTATGTTTTTGGCCGATGAATTAAGCTTTATTATCCGTTCAAGTGCCAGAAATGCATTATGCATGGATGTTGAATGGAAATGCATGAATGGTTCGTATCTTGAATTCTAAGGCCATGACATAGAAAAGTGACACTTGGAAACCCAATTCCTAATCACATTTAAAAAATATTAAACTCGAAATGCTAATTGTCAGAGAATTTGTATTATGTGGAAATATAATTGCTCATTTAATCATGCTGAACCAATACAAACAGTGCGAATAAATAGCCAGGGCCATGACATAAAAAAGTGACACTTGGCCATGAAGATAAGGATGAAGAGAATAGCACAAAGAAACATAATAAAAGACAGTAAATAAAAATGATATGCCGATGGCCAACTAGCAATTGGTGAGGTGGCATTAGTCAACTAGTGACATGTTTTAACATCCACTATTGTTTTAACTAGACAATGGAGGTATTATGAATCTTCAAATAATTACCCACGGCCTATTACTTTTTTTTTTTGGACACCTTATTACTAGTTATTCACTTACTTTTATATCTATAATAATGCATATGTGGTTACAAAGTTTTAGTTTCTTAGGAGTCCTGGCTTTATTTACTAAAAGACTACATATCTAATAACTAAACAATTATGATGACTGCCATAGTAACAACCACTAATCATAATCATTCTAGCATGGAAAATTGATATGAATCATGTAAGTTGTTACAATGCATTCAAAAGAATAAAAATATAGAAATAATAAAATATATTTTTTAAATAGAATAACTCTGCATGTAATGATTTATGTTTTTATCTTTCTATGAACTTTCATCTTAGAATGCTTCATGCTCACCCTTTTATTCACGTGTCAGTGTTAGTGCTCAAAAATCAACTTCATTTCTCATTTCAAGTTGGAAAGCTTCATGCCAATCCTCTTATCTCGCTATCACCATATTATTTATGTATCTTTGTTTTTTGTCTCAGAAATAGAGATAAGGAAAGATAAATGGTTATGCAGCAAAATGAATAGTCCTCATCTTTAGTTCATGGGTAGTTTGAACAACCGGTATAATATCAATCTTCAGTTTTCTTTATGCTCAAATATGAAGCCAGCTGTGTGCATAGAAAAAGAAAATGAACCCAGTTTTCACTTTCCAACTTTCTCCACTTGTAACATTCTTGAATGAATGAATATATATATATATATAACACCATCGTATATCTATAATATTTCTCCATCATTTATCAGTAACAAACATCAGGAAGGCCATGAACTAAACCAGTAAATACAATATTTTTCTGAACTTTATATTAGAGCAAAATATGGAAACTCACCTCGGTGCAAACCCCTACAACTTCTTCAACTGATTCCCCATACATATCTTTCTTTGAAAGCTTCTTCAAAAGATGGTTTCTGAACTTTTCTGTCTCCTGAGAGCAACGAAAAGAGGGGAGTGAAACAACTTTTTTCACTAAATAGACATAGAGACCCAAAAAATAGAATAGACACTCACAGCATCAGCAAATTCAAGAATTGGATCAAGAAATTTATATTTGGCGGCTCTAGTAGAAGAGAAGGTATCGAAAATAGAGAATGAGCTGAACCAATGAACCTAGAAATGAAGGTAAAAAAAATGAAGCACCCAAAATGAAAATGCAAATGAAATGGAGAACGAGTACAACAAAACCCAAAATGAAAACGCAAAGCAAATGGAATCAAAATGAAATGGAAATGAAGTTACAGAGTAGGAAGGGAAGTGAACCAGTTAACTATCGAGCAACACACGCGAATCGGAATGACAACGAGACGTAGGGTTACTTGAGGGAGCTTCGAGCTTTGAGTGTCAAATTTTAGAGGAGCATTTGAGTAGTTGAGCCAAAAAAAAAAAGGGAACCCGAAAATGAAATCGCGCCTAATGTTATTGACCGCGGGAAAATGATGTTGATGGTTTTCTACGACTGTTTTTCATAAAACAGCCGTAGAAAGCATAATTTTTTATTTAAAAAATAAAAAAATTAATTTAGGAAATAGTAAATAAATATATAATTTTAATTTATAATATTTCTAAAGCTATTTTATAAAAGACAACCATAAAAAGATTGACTAGTTACCTTTCTAAAAAATAAATAGATCATATGAAAATAAGAACATTCTTTTTAATTGAAAAATTTTCAATAGCTGCTTTTATTAAAAATAACCACCAAAACCTTCAAATTTGTTAATTTAAAACAATAAAACATTCTTTTTTTATTTAAAAAATAAAATAAATATACAGCATTTTCAATCTAAAACATCTTTTCTTTTAATTTAAAATAACCTTTAATTAAAAACCTTGACTTTATTTTATTTTTTAAAAATTAAAAAACTATTTTTATTTAAAAAAGAAAACAAACATTATCTTTTTTACCATTATTATTTAATAAATAACCACAAAATACTTCACTAATTATAACTATTTTTTAAAAAACCAATTAGAAAACTTGATTTTCATTTTTTAATTTAAAAATGTGTAATTGATCTTTCTATGGCTGTTTTTTGAAAAACAGCCCTAGAAAGGTAGCTTTCTATGGCTGTTTTTCAAAAAACAGCCGTAGAAAGCATAATTTTTTATTTAAAAAATAAAAATATTTTTTAATTTAGGAAATAGCAAAAAAATTATAATTTTAATTTGCAATATTTCTATAGTTATTTTATAAAAGATAACCATAGAAAGCTTGATAAGTTACCTTCTTAAAAAATATATAGATCATATGAAAATAAGAACATTCTTTTTAATTGAAAAATTTTCAATAGCTGCTTTTATTAAAAATAACCAACAAAACCTTCAAATTTTTAAATTTAAAAAATAAAATATTCTTTTTTAATTTAAAAAAGAAAATAAATACACAACATTTTTAATCTAAAACATCTTTTTTTTAATTTAAAATAATTTTTAATTAAAAACCTTGACTTTATTTTATTTTTAAAAAATGAAAATACTATTTTTATTTAAAATAAATATATATTATCTTTTTTACCATTATTATTTAACAAATAGTCACAAAATATTTCACTAATTACAACTATTTTTTAAAAATTAGATAGAAAACTTAATTTTTTTAATCTTACAATGAGCAAATATTAATCTTTCTACCATTGTTTTATTGAAAAATAATCGTAGAAAGCTTGAGGTTTTTTTTTATTAAAATGAGACCTTTCTATGGCTGTTGTTGGAAAAACAGCCGTAAAAAGCTTCTATATACGTCTGTTTTTTAACAAACAGTCGTAGAAAGCCTAAATATTATCTATTTATTTACAAAATTGCCACCACTCAACTTTTTATGTCTGTTTTTGTTTCAACAGACGTAAATAAAAGACGTAAAATGGTTATTTTGTAGTAGTGAATCCACTTTCAAGGATGATTGTGGGCACAATAGTTTTGAAAAGTGAACTTTCAACACCCATAACTATCCTTGAAAGTGGAATTTTTTTTGAAAAAAAATTGTTATTGTATATATATATATGTAACCTTATTAAATTTTTCGTACGAGCACTCAATTTTTCAAGCTATTATAGTTAAGCCACACTAAAATAAAAAAAATATATATAAAAATTATCTCTAAAACCTCCATTAATTTAGCAACTACTTTTGATATGTTGTGCTTGTAATCAAAAGAACCAAAATAGTTTACATATCACATTTAAGTGCAAGCCAGCCAAGTATCTGTCGAGAAGGCCACTAGAGGTAATCTCATTGATTTTACACAACAATTTTACAAAAAGTTCTATCCTCTTTCTATAGTCTTGTGTGCCACTATTGTATTAAGAAACAAAAACGCTAGATAAACAAACTAATTAAGCTTGTCATCAACTTTGTGATACCTTGTAATATTCAACTTTAGTATTCTTGGACACAAAAAAAGGCTAAATAAACAAACTAATTAAGCTTGTCATCAACTTTGTGATACCTTGGAATATTCAACTTTAGTATTCTTGGAGAAGTGAGGAAATGTGTCTTTGGATCATAAAATTCAAACTATGGAGGCTGCAAGTAACAACAATTGAGATTAGTAAATATGCTAAATTTTTCCTAGTGCAAGAAAACTTGTCCTTGATGGCATTATTTTAACCAAAACCATTATCAAGTCGATCAGTATCTATGTTATCTTCATGATTTTGGCTTCTTGCAGCCACTAAAATCTTCGAATTTTGACTGATTCCCAAGTTTTGAAGCAACATACGATACTCTTCCTAGTCTATGAAAGGTTCTCATTTCTTTCAAAAATTAATTATGACTAACTTAATTGCATTTTTTACCATTATAATTACCCTATCATTTGCAAAACAACATAAAATGGCCAGGTAACAACATAATCACTCAAGGCAGACCTTCTAGGCATGAACCAAGACAAATAGCAATTTAAAGAATAGTTAAACCAACTTGTTTTGTTAGGGCCAGATCAGCATTAAAGAAGGACTTTATGGTTCCAATGTCTATCTTCCTAGTAGTCATTAAACAAATATGCCTGAGAAAGTCAATAGCATCATAAACATCAAGTGTCTTCAGTTATTCTAGAGGAATCTTTTTTCTAGATCATTCAATGATTAAAAAAAAAGAATAAGAGAAATATAGGAATCCATGTTCTAGACCATTCTAAAGGAATCAGGTTAAATATCAGGCAGTCTTACCAATTAAAGATGGACTCCAACATTTCTTCAAGGAAGAATCACAGAACCTAAAAAATGTTCTGCCTCTAAGATGAATCTTCTTCAGTAAACAAATCAATCCAGTAACCAGTGAAGACTAAAGAGTATTAAAATTTATTGTCGATTTGTGTAATGGGGTGCATGAATGCCATAATCAGCTTTTAATCACGGGTTTAGAATCCAATGTTTCGGGGTGGAACTTGTTTACCTCATGCACAAAGTTGAAAATGATGTCCTTGATGACCTTTAATAACAAAGGGGGAAGGGATGGGAAATGCTTTTCACGAACCAGACTTAAATAAAACATACAAAATTGATCACAAAATACTTCTTGAAGAGGCATTATACCCATGACATTAGACCATGTACTTGCACCATATTTATTTTCACATTGTCACAACAATATCTATTACCCAAGAAACAACAATGAAAAGGCAAAACAGATGGATTATGAAGTTGGTCTCAAGGTTGTAGTTTTCTTGCTTAAAAATGAATAACTTTAACTAAGAAATAAAAACTCATTAATTTAGATATTAGCTGAAATAGAAATTTTAATGTGGCTTAGTGTCAATTGCATCCGTAATCAACTACATTTGTACTTTCCAAGAGAAAGATAACAACAATCTAGTCAAATGGCCAAAATAGAAATATTTCACACTGATATTATTTAATAGATTTAGATACCCAAAAGAGGATGGTTCACTAACAAAGTAAAGTGCAAGACATGTATGCTTAAACATATAATGAACTTTGACACACACACACACACACATAACTATTGTGGATCCCCATAATTATTTCTTGTATGATGATATTATGCTAGCATAAAGGTATATAGATGACATGTTAGCATGGCATATGCATTGTTACTAATGATTATGCATGTTCAAGCATATGTTGGTTTGGGTGATGATATTGTTGAAATACCAAGAGGTATGTTAACCCACTAAATAGCACATGAGACCTTGTATTCATGTGGTAAGGTGTATTATATCCCTGTCACTAAATTGTTGTGCTTTAGCTCATGAAAGACCCAGCTGGTTGTGGATTGGGATGTACCTTCTCTAAATCACGTACAATTTAAGTGCTCTAGAGAAAAGAGAGCCATAGTCCAACTACTAGTATAAGGGCCTTTGGCCAGGTCATGATTGGTGGGTACAGAGCTTAGTGGATTGCCTCATAATTGGCCTTTACCGATTGTTGGAAGGTGACCACTTGTTGGGCTAAACTTGTGATGGTAACTAAACAATGGCTATAGCCGTAATTGTTGTGGGATCCATTACATATCATATGCATTGCATCATTTCATTTATACTTCTACATATACTAGTGTGCTTTGTTACTTTATACAATTTTGAATTACCCTTGGTTACTAGGACTTTGCCTCACCACCCCCCCTTGTGGCTAACAAATTCAAATGAAGGTTCTAGCACTAGCAAAAAGTAGGCCGAGGAGGCTTACCACTCTCTTGGTGATTTGCTGTGAGGAAGAGTGAAAATTTTCAATTTGCCACGAGTAACAAGTGACAAAGCCAAAGTTGTCTACGTTTATGGAAAAGAATTTAATTTTCTATTATAATTTAAAACCTTTCCAGAATGGTGGAATAAGCCACCATTCTGGAAAACTAAAATATAAAACAGTGATCTTTGCCACCATTCTAGAGAACTAGTTTTTAATGCTTTTATTTATAAAAATGTCACTGGTCATATATTTTAGAACAGACTTTTTAATGACAATTCTAAAACTCAGTCTTAGATAACCTTTTTTCTACTAGTGTTAGTTTTTACCTTATTTGAATACAAATAAACATAAAAGGATGATAAAAAATTTTGAAGATGTTTAAAATTAAAAAAAAAAGGTTCAATCTCCCATATCTTTTATATATGTATTTATCTTGCATATGATATAATACATTTTATTTTGGGTTACTCAAATGAAAATGATTATGTATTTTCGGAATTGGCATACTAACAGTTGGTGCTATTATTGTTCCTAAATAGTTTGTAAGCTTTTTAATCTGTGAAAAATCGAAAAGCCCCATGAATGATTAATACTTATTCATAAAAATTCCTTAATGATTTTGTATACAGAAAAATAAAAATAAAAATAAAAATTCCTTAATGGTGAGTGGCCCAAAAAGATCCAACCAATAACTAATAATTTTGTATTCAGAAAAATGTTATTATCATGCCTTCTTTGGACAAATCATTTGGTACTAAGATTTCATTGACTGAAAAGGTTAGCAAATGAAATGCAATTACAATTGATATGATATAAACGATATGAATTAATATATGGTCTAAAGTTGAAAATATCATATGAAAAAAAGAATAAGAGCACCTAGTAGAAAGTTCATATTATGAGTAAATGATTCATGTCCATGTTGTACTTTACAAGAGAAGTCTTGATCCGTACTAAAATAAATTTGACTCCATGGGATTAACTTTTCTACGACAACAATAAACAAATTGGTAATATATTTATAATTTACATTGAATTTCATATGTAAAATAAAAGATAAATAAATTGAAATTTCATGACGATATTGAAATGACCTGAAAAAATTTTATATAATACTTAATTTAATTAAATCCTAATGATAGAGATTCCAGCTAATTTTCCATATGGAATTATAGTTTTTCCCCACCAATACAAAATATAGTTATTGAAAACTATATAAAAAATGATAATTTGATTAGTTAATGAGCCTACATATAAGATTTAGTGTTTTTTATTATCTATATAATAGTTTTATCATTGTGCATATAAGAAAGTAACTTGTGCATCCCTTGGGTTTTATACTAGTTAAGGTGATAATGACAGCTTTCATGCATGCAAGACATAATAAGTTTTAGAATGTAATCAAATTAGATATGCTTTCCCATGCGCATATTAATTATGGAAAATCTAAAAAATGAATCATACAATTTATAAGTTACAGATTGTGCCATTTGATATCTTTTTTTTATTTTATACTATATGATTAGTTCAATAAATAACTAAATTATTTGTCCCTTGGGGGACATTTGATAAATTATTTAAACATTCAAAGTCCACTTTAACGCAATTTACTAGTTAGCTGCTATGATGAATTTCCTCCTCCTTCGTGGATCATCCATTCCCTTTGGGCTTTGTGGATTAAATAGTGGATTCATTGATATTTTGGGCTAAAAACTATTGGGCTGCCATCGATATTATGTTTGAACAGAGCAGGTTCATCTCAGGCCCAAAGTAAAAGAGTGTTTATTGTTTTTAATCTGGAAGAAACGGAGGCCCTTTTTTTTTTTTACCAACGAAAGAAACAGAGGTTCAGCGATTGAATTTTGAGAGATTATTTTACCCTCTCTAACAATACAGTATAAACTTTGACATTTGATTAATTTATTGAAAACATTTAAAGTTATTAAAAATTTGAATATTTTATGTATTTTATTATTAAAAACATATTGACTATATATCATCATTATTTTACGTTTTAAAATAATTTTTTTTAAATTTATGTAAAAAGACTACTTTTAAATTTTATATCATTATTTAAAATTCACTGCCTACCAACCATTATTTTATATTATAAAATTAATTTAAACCATTATTAATAACAAATACTAGAAATAAAAAAAAATAAAAAAAAATTTATAGATAAATATATTTACTTTTTAAAAATTACATGTTGATATTATCTTATGCTTCTCATAAAAAAAATACCCTGCGGATTTAAAATGCTAAGCAAGTATTGATTTATGTCAAATCAATTTTTTGTGAATTTAAAAAAAATCAATGTTTCAGTCAACTTGATGTAATTTCTATTATCAACCAAACTGAAACTTTCATATTGAAGGAGACATTCACGGACTAAACTCTTCAAGTGTTATAACCAAACTAAAATTTCATATTGAAGGATATATTCACGGACTAAACTCTAATCCTACATTTAGAGAAGGAATAGAGGGCGTTGATAGATTCATCAAATCATTTATCAATATTTTCCAAAAATAAATAAATACACAATTGCTTCAACATAAGTAAAAGTTGCACTGCTCAGAGGATAATATGGTTTTCAATTTATTACTCAAATGACTGCATGATTACAAACAACAAGAACCACAGCAAACCAAATAAGAATGGGTTTATTCTTTGCCTTCAATATCAGAGGGAAATAAAAACATCACACCAAATTTGGACCCTCACCTCTGTTTTTACATTTTTCAGAAAGAGGAGTAAGTTCTCCAGCACAAGTGGCCACATCAATCTCAGAAGCCTCACCATGACTGATCCATAAAACTGCATGAACCAAAACAAGAGGTACAGAACATGCCAAAGTCACACCTAGATGAATCCCTGCTTCTATTACTGTTGGGTTTCACCCTTGATGGGTAGAAATTAGAGCCCAAACATAAGGGTCCAAACCCAAAATAAAATAAAAAGTAATTTATTTAATATTAATTTAATATGAGAGGGAGGGAATGGTTAATGTTAACCGTTCCCACACAACACACACTAGGAGAAAAACAAGTGATCATGTGTGTGCGTGGAAAAAAGAGAATAGATCAGTTTTTGAAAAGCACTCTTCAATGGTGTAACGCTCTGTTCTCTGGGGTTGCTCTCTCTCTTCCTCTCTAAAAAAACTCTCTCGCTCTTCCTCTCAATTTTTCTTCTTGAGTGTAACTACGGTGAACCAGTAAACAAAGTCCGAGTGATTTTGTTTTTACCGCCTAAAATTCTTTATTCTCTCTGTGTGGAAGAATACATTCTCGATCGGTATGTATATCTTTCCTATCTTTTATACTTTCATTGGTATCAGAACATGAGTTTAGATTTAGGGAAAACCTATATCCGGTGCAAAATTTTTCACTTGAAAATTAGAAATTGTTTCTCTGAGTTTCATAATTTGCATACAGTATATTTTTCTTATGAGTTTTTTTTGGTATAATTTTGTATACTGTTTATACTCATAAGATATGCAAATAGGATATGGTATAGGAGATCTCAAATTTTTTAAAAAATTATACACGGTATAGTTTTTTGAGTTATGTAAAAATAATTCGTTCCTAGAAAATATATTCACCATCATGTAGAGAATAAAGATACGAATAAAAAGCTAGTAAAATTGAATTAAAATGAACACTGGATGCCAAAAAATGTTTCAGTCTGAGGAGGAAATTCAAAATATTAGGTTTATTAAAATCACAATTTTTTGGACAAAAGAAGGCTATCATCATGTAGAGGATGATGAGAGGAGAAAAATGACACTAACATTGCCTCAAACGGACGCCGGACGAAGGAGAAAATGGTGAAAAAGGGTGGCGGGTTTACGAGTCTGTACCGGGTCAGATTGACTCGGCAAGAGGTCAGGGATGACCTCAGCGGCGCGTCGTTTTAGCAAAACACCAAAACGACATGTCTTTTTACCTTAGAAAAAAAAATCAAAACTGATAATGGGCTACATATAAAAAAAAAACATTTTTTTGGGCCACAGCAATCCAGCCTAACAAAAAAATTTTTTTTTTCATTTTGGGTCGACATCATTCAGCCCTATAGAAAAAAAAAATTAAATTAAAAAAAATTTTTTGGCCTAGACATTGGGCCCATAATTAAAAAAAAAGGTGGGGATTGTTGACGTGGTGCGTGGGGCCCATCAGCACGTGATTTGGCCATGTGGATGACACTGTCAGAACGCCGGTGACACATGGAAGTTGTCTGGCCAGCGCGTGTGGCCGAAATTGCCGTATACGATGGCACATGGAGTTCACGAGCCGCCCTCGCGCGTGGACTTAGTTTTTTTCTTTTTTTTTTGTAGTTTGTACTTTCTTGGGGTGCGTGGGGGCACGTGTAGGGGTATTTTTGGCCATGGTTTGCTTTTAAAAATTGCTAAATTCGAGATCTTCAATTTGATATACTATTTACCAAGTTTTGAGATAATTTTGGATCTGTTTAAAGCTATTTTAGTACATTTTTTTTAATTTGAAACTTTTTTTTTCAAATTATTTTAATAATTCCTACTATTTTATTGAAGGAAAAAATAATGAAGCAAGAGAATTCTGAAAGCACTGAAATAGTTGGATATGGTTCTCCAAGTTATGAGTATTTGGAAGAACTTATTCCAGAGGGTAAAATTTTTAATAAAGATCCTGATGAGGAGTTTCTAAAAGAAGAAGAAAATCCTGAGGAACTTTAAGATGTGTATACAGATCCAAATGAGCCAAAGGAAAAAGAAATAATTTTTGAAGAGCCTAAAATTGAAGATCAAGAAGTAGATCAACCCCTTACCCATTCTGTAGCACAACACATAGCAAAAATGGATACAACAAAAATAAAACATTTAAAAGACTTGTATCCAATTCTTGCAAAGTATTCACACTTTGTGGTGAATATGGAAGATACTGAGTTCTTCGCAAACGTCATTATTAAGTTAAGAGAAAATCTGAATACACAAAATAAGAAATATTCAGATTACACCTGTGTAGATGCGATTAATAGAGCCATGAAAATAATGGATCGCATTCTTAAGAAGAAAATTATTAATTTCTGTTTTCCTGTTTAATTTATGTATATTGTTTTATTATTATTTTTTTTGTACAATGACTATGTTCTTGTATGGATTTAATATTTTTAAATATATGCTTTATTTGAGTAGGAGCTCTTAAAATATGAGTTTTTTTTAAGTTAATTATTCTAGTACTTGTATTAAAATCTTAATAGAAAATAATAGTAACACTAGTATCAGTGTTATGGGAGATATACTTGTGGTCTCCTGATCATGGAACTAATAGAATTATTATTGTTCTCATAAGAAATAATACAAGTATATGACATTGTATATAAAGTACTATGCTAATGTATATTTTATTAATATATTTTTTAGTTCAGCTCAATAATAGAAATTCTTTATGTGGGATAGTCTAGTAACTGATTTGAGAATGGCGACTAAGAGTATAATGGTTGAATTGAACAAGGAATATAAACTAAATAGGGACAATTGGGACATCTGGCACCGAAAGGTTTCGTATATATTGGTAGAACAAGATGCTGTAGAACCACTGACCGTAGTTATGGCACAACCTGAAGCTGGCAATACTGCCTAACATAGGAGAGACCAAGAGGTCTACATGGCCTGGAAAAGGAAGAACAACATAGCACGTATTGCTATGCTGGGCACTATGGCCAATGACCGAATGTGTGAGTATGAGAAATATTCAACTACACAAGCCATGTGGACGACATTAAAAGATAAGTTTGGAGGTACTTCTACCACCAAACTAAGAAGGCTGACAATTAAGTTTGATACTTATAAGTTAAGGTCTAATACTCCTATGAAATAGCATCTATGAGAAATGGCCAACATGATCAGAGAACTAAAAGAAACTGGGCATGAATTGTCTGATGAACAGCAAATCCAGGCCGTCATAAGTTCACTCTCTTCAAGTTGGGAATACGTGAAAGTCTACTTAACCCATAATGAGAATATAAACACTTTTAGTGATGTGGCGAAACACCTAGAGCTTGAACATGAACGTCTAGAGGCCTACAGAGCCTGTGGACAAGCCTATTTGACTGAAGAAGCACAAACTTCTAACCCTAAGCCTAATTCTAAAAAGGGCAAGAAATATCAAAGAAAGGGTAAGAAGAATGGCCCGAAATTTAAAAAAGGAAATAAACCTTTCAAGAAAAGAGGGAAGAAAGGCGGAAAGAAGAAGAAGACTGACCTAAGTAAGGTTAAGTGCTATTCCTACCTGAAAATGGGTCATTTTGCAAGGGATTGCCCTGAGCAAAATGAATGTGAAAACATATTAGTGAATTATGTTAATTCATGAATGTCTTATGTTTCAAGTACTGTTTTTTTTCACAGAAACTATTTCTTCTTCTTGGATAATTGACTCAGGCTCCACAGACCACGTAAGTAAGGATCGAGGATCCTTTACAAAGTACCATCGGTTGCCGAATCAAAGCAAGTGGCTTTATGTTGGTAACAACACGAGAATTGAGGTGATAGGCATAGGAACCTGCAAATTAACTTTGCGAGGAGGAAAAACCTTGATCCTCTATGATGTACTCCATGCACCTGACATCTGATGGAACTTAGTTTCTATTTCCTGCTTATTAATTTATGGGTTTAATGTAAATTTTCATGATAAAGTAGCAGACATTTCATTAAGGACAACCTTTTATGGTTCAGATTTTCTTTCAAAGAAGTTCTTTGTTATGGACATTGTTAATGTTTTTTATATGCATGATTGCTTTGCAACTTCTTCCAATTCAAATGTTGATATGAATGCTTGGCATGCTAGACTAGGACATATTAATCAAAATAGAATGATTAAACTAGCTAAAGAAGGACTGCTAGGTGCAATTGATAAAATGGAAATGTCCTTGTGTGAGCATTGCCTGGTTGGTGAAGCAACTAGAAAACTATTTGGAACTAAAACTAGAGCAGAAACTCTATTGCAATTAATTCATTTAGATGTTTATGGTTCTATGAGTGTAAGGGCAAAACATAGAGCTGTTTATTTCATCACTTTCATTGATGATTACTCACGATTTGGTTATGTCTATTTGATGTCACATGAATCTGAAGCACTAGAATGTTTTAGACGATATATGAACTTAGCTGAAAATCAAATGGACAAGAAAATCAAAGCATTAAGAATCGATCACGGACGTGAATATTTATCAAATCAATTCAAAAAGCTTTGTGAAGAAAAGGGAATAGTAAGGCAACTTACAATCCCTGGCACCCCACAACAAAATAGTGTAGCCGAAAGAAGAAATAGAACATTACTAGACATGGTTAGGTCCATGATGGCACAAGCCAATCTGCCCATTTTGTATTAGGGAGATGCAATTTTAACAGCAGCCTTCATACTTAACCGTGTGCCTTCAAAATCGGTCACATCAACACCCTATGAGCTATGGACAAATCATAAGCTGAATTTAAATATTTTAAAACCCTGGGGCTCGGTAGCTTATATCCATGATCCTTCTTACAAATATGGAAAAATATGTCCAAGAGGGAAGAAATGTATCTTTATTGGATACTCTGAACAATCTAAGGGTTACATTTTCATTGGAGAAACCCAGGATGGGAGTGTCACTGAAATAGAATTTAGAGATGCAACATTTCTAGAAAACGAATTTTCTAGTAGGGTTGAGGTAGATTGTACTATATTTCTTTATGAGATACATGAAGAAAATGAGGAATAAATTTATATACCTCAACCTCTTAATTCGAGTGGGAGCTCACAAGGAAAAGTACAAGATTATGTTAAAAAACAGAATAACTTACAAGAGATCCCATTGCGGAGAAGTAATAGAGAAAGTATACCAAAGAGATATTTTCCAATAGAAGGGACTGCACTTATAGTTACCCCACAAAATTATGATGAGTCTAATTCAATACATGAGGCTTTATCATCCCCTGCTAGTAATGAATGGAAGAAAGCAATGGAAGAGGACATAAATTCAATGAGGATAAACCAAGTCTGGGATATGGTCAATCTTCCATCTGGACATAAGGTAATTGGGAATAAATGGATTCTCAAAATTAAGAGAAATGCAGATGAATCGATTGAACGATACAAGGCTCGATTAGTGGCAAAAGGATATACTCAACAAGAAAGTATAGATTATGATGATACTTTTTCACCTGTTGTGCATTTCGACTCCATAAGACTAATTCTGGCAATAGTAGCAAGTTTAAACTTAGAATTACATCATATGGATGTAAAAACCGTATTTTTAGATGGTGAACTGGATGAAGAAATCCATATGCAATAGCCATTAGGTTTCATTGAGAAAGGGAAAGAGAATAAAGTCTGCAAGTTAAAAAGGTCCATTTACGGACTTAAATAATCATCCAGAGAGTGGTATTTGAAGTTTCACCAAGCTATAACCTTGTACGATTTTCAGATGATCGACGAGGACCACTGTGTATACATTAAGAATTTTTAAAAGAATCTTGTGATATTATCCCTTTATGTGGATGATATACTATTAGCTGGAAATAGTCTAAAATCGATTATAGCTATCAAAGAATGGTTATCTTCAAATTTTGAAATGAAAGATATGGGTAAAGCTGATTATATACTAGGAGTTAAGATCCATAGAGATCGCCCACAAAAATTAATATCTCTTTCTCAGAAAAATTACATTGAGAAAATTCTTGAGTGATTCAACATGAAAAACTATAAATCTATGGATACCTCTATTTCAAAAGGAGAAAATCTGAGCCGAGATATGTGTCCTCAGACTGAGTCTGAAAAGAAGATGATTGAAAGAGTCCCTTATTCCAGTACAGTTGGTAGTTTAATGTATGCCATGATGTGTACGAGACTAGACATATGTTATGCAGTTGGTTTGGTCAGTAGGTACCAGTCAAACCCTAGACTGAAACATTGGAAAGATGTGAAGAGAATCTTGAGATATTTGCAAGGCACAGCAGATTATGCCCTATGTTATCAAGGAAGTGATTTACGCTTGGTAGGATACTCTGATGCAGATTGGGGAGGAGATCTAGATGAGCACAAATTGACTTCTGGATTTGTTTTTCTGCTAAAGAATGGAGCTATATCTTGTTGTAGTAAGAAACAGACTTGTATTGCTTTGTCTACCATGGAAGCAGAGTTCGTTGCATGTTCTGCAGCAGTACAAGAAGCAGTATGGTTGAAAAGATTCACAAAACACTTAGGGAACATTGGTGATAAATTGGATCCAATTTTGATAAACTGTAACAGCGAGACTGCCATTGCTTACACTAAAGATCCCAAGTATCATAGTAAGAGAAAGCACATAGACACAAAGTATAATTTTGTAAGAGATGCCATAGAACAGAAAAGTGTTACAATTCGCCATATTCCTACATGTCAAATGATTGCTGATCCCTTTACCAAGCCAATACCTAGAGATATATATGTTGATCATCTAAAATTACTTGGTATTCATAGGATATGATGTAACACAAATCTCTGTAATGATCAATTATATGAATAAAATTAAGTGCATTTTTCTATAATTGAGTCATTTGAGTACATATACTTCTGAAAAATATACAATGTCTAGTATGTTGTACATGTTGATAAGGTTAGCTTTCTCACACGAGCAACTGCCTTTGATACTCATGGAGAGTGGGTAAAGATGAGACATTTTTTGTATTCACTAGTAAATTTGCAAGAAGGCAAATATGATAGTTAAACAATATAAAATAAGTAGCCCCGATAAAAGAAGAGAATAGGTCGAGATGAGATCTAATAAAAATAAATTTTGGATTAAATTATAGATACCCATAATCCATAATACATGTAACCAAATAAGAATTCTCCAACAAAGACGTTATGATAAGTAGAAGCATTGGTAGAATTCAGGTTAGACACTGTGTGTGTCTGAACTTAAATCTATATGGTGCTAACAACAAAAACAAAATTGATATATGCTCTTATGTGATAAGAGTAACATCGTAGCATGTAATTCATACTGCATGTGTTTTTAAAACCGCAAATGGGAAGTAAGTGAATAGATCCCTGCTTTATTACTGTGTGAGTTCTAGAGAGGAATAAATCCTCTCATTAATGTCCTTATGACTTTGACATTTTCATGCAAAATGATTCAATGTTAGCTACTTTAGCATATATCCAATGGTCATGATAAATTCAATCAAAAGGTCTTATGCTAGGAAAGCAATTGTTTCATATTGAAATGAAATATGGATAAAATGAAGATTATCTGAATATATACACACTTATACTGGTGTCTAAGACATGTCCGTTAAGAAGTTATGATGTTAACATCTTAAGTGTAGACACTAAGTATACAAGAGTTAGGCAATCTAAGTTTATATAAAAACTTATGAGGGATTAGATTTGCCATGGATGAAAGTGTATATGGATAAATCTAGGACATTCAAGGCATAATACATGAACAAGATAAATACAAAATGCATGAGGTAATTCTATACTGGTCCTTGAAAAGGATTTCTAGTATAAGAATACCTAATTATACACGTCATGCCCATGCGGCCATGGTAGAACACTTACTATGAAATGGAAAGGAAGAATTGTAAGAGGTTATCCTATCAAGTATGAGTGGGAGATGTTGGGTTTCACCCTTGATGGATAGAAATTGAGAGCCCAAACATAAGGGCCCAAACCCAAAATAAAATAAAAAGTATTTTATTTAATATTAATTTAATAAGAGAGGGAGGGAACGGTTAATGTTAACCATTCCCACACAACGCACGCTCGGAGAAAAATAAGTGATCATGTGTGTGCGTGGAAAAAAGAGAATAGATCAGTTTCTGAAAAGCACTCTTCAATGGTGTAACGCTCGGTTCTCTGGGGGTTGCTCTCTCTCTTCCTCTCTAAAAAAACTCTCTTGCTCTTCCTCTCAATTTTCCTTCTTGAGTGTATATGTGGTGAACCAGTAAACAAAGTCCGAGTGATTTTGTTTTTACCACCTGGAATTCTTCATTCTCTCTGTGTGGAAGAATACATTCTCGATCGGTATGTATGTCTTCCCTATCTTTTATACTTTCAATTACAATAAGCTAAACCATGGTTGCAATTGCAAGCAGACCCAAAACGAACCTTTTGCCTATAACTCTATGAAGGACATAAGAATTAGGGTATGCCCTCAGTAGTAGCAAGTACAACGTTGTCATGTAGCTCATGATTACTAGAAGAATCAAGGAAACCTTGCGCTCAGGAATTAGGGTTATGAAAAGTATGATCCATACAAAAAGTTTGTAATATATCCCTAAATTGCCCAAGTTTCGAATGATCCGAAGAGCAGTAGCTTATGGGCTTAAGGGAATGTTGAAAGGACAGGAAAAGTTGAATTCTAGATTGAACTGCTTTTAGTGAGGTGTTTTTGGTTCATATGGCTCATCAGTGGATGAAGAAGGTGTTGATGAGGGGAGAATTCTCTGGGCTGTTCCCAAACTTGCCATGGTGAATGATTTGATAGAACTTTGGGAAAATCTTGAAAGGGAAAGTCGTAAAGAAAGAGACTGTTAAATGTGTTTTTGTGTGTGTGTGTGTGTGTGTGTTTGCTTTGAATCAAGCTTGCGTTAATTTATATCATCAAGGAGAGAGAGAACTCCAGCTCTTTCTTTGAATATTACAGTTGGAAGACTTTGACGGGAGACTTGTCTCTAGTAGTGGATGAAATCTTTTGATACGTTGAATTTAATAACTGATTGTGCTATAAGTATGAAATAATACTTCCTTGATCATATAGTTAAGGATGCAATTCTATAAGAAATCTTTATGGCATGAAATTAATACTACACAAACATCCTTTTATCTATTATGTTTTCACAGGTTATCTATGTATGTTTTTTCCATAGATGAAATTTGTTTTAATGTAATGTTTTATAGAAATCTTTTTATTTAATTTGTTCTCTGCAAATCCAGTAATAATTTTGTGAATTTGCTTTTGGAAAATCATTAAAAGAAATATTATCAATAGAAAGGGCTTCAATCAACATATGGAAGTAATGAAAATTGAAATAATAGTAATTTCTAAAAAAAAAAAAATTGGTATATATCTTCAGGCGATTTCCTACTGTTAGGTAAATGACTTGGCAACGGTAATGACATATCGCTGGAACGACCATTGCAAATTTATTTGCTGTAAATATCATTACTTAATACAAAAAGTGTTCATTGAAAAATTTAAGTATTCAATATTTCCGCCGGCCGTCAAAATTGAACCCACCTCTAAAATCAATTTTTTTAAAAAAAATCTAGCGGCCTCTTTTTACATGAAAATTCCTCGTAAAATTATCACCCAAACATTGTCAAATTTATAAAGAATATAGTTCATATATATTAGGGATGCACAGAGTAAGACCGGATTGATAGTTAACATGATACTTGGTCTTTACAAAGTTGGGTAAGACCCGGCCAACCCGGCATATGAGACTAGAGTAGGCTCAGTTTTAAAAAGTATTTAAAAATAAAAAATAAGTTAATTTTATTTATTAACAAAAATATAATTACAATTATCCAAAATATATTTTCTTAAAAAATAATATTATAATAAAAAATAATATTTGTTAAAATTATAAATATTTAATAATAATGCATTATTTTTACACAATATTAAGAAATCAATCTAAAATTTTAAATTAAATTCTTAAAAATATTCACAATAATGATATAATCAATTTATTTCATATGTTTTATTAAGAAAAAATATTATATAAATTTTTTAAGAAATATATAAAATTATATATATATACATATCGGGACTGAGCGAGACCGGATTTATTCTTAACTCGGTACCTAACTATAACATCTAAATTTTTTTTATTTTGTTTGAATTCTAGTTTAGAGAATTACTACATAATTAGAATTAAAAGAGTTTAAATATCTTATGTAGATCAAATTAGGGACTAAATTGCAAAGGATGATTGGGGACCAAATTGCAAAGAAAGTTGGATGGCATAATTAAAAATATCAATTATTAGCAAAAAGACAAAAAAGGGGACATATATGTCATTTCCTCAAACAAATTATCTATCCAGTATTTGCTAAGATTGGTTATAGGAGATGACTCAGGAAAATTATTGTAAGAAATTATACTTTAATGAGCAAAACCAGAAAATAGATATATTGGGCAGAAAATTGATCCAAAGTTCCATAATCTGTAAATTAATAAGAATTAGAAAATAAGTCTAGATTAGGAAACTCAAATATATCAGGGCATAAAAAGAGATACTGGATTTTTTCTATAAGGTTGAAATAGTTATAGAATCGGTCTAATGGATATTGGGTCAAAATTAGAGTTCAAGCTCAGTAAGACTGCACCGGTTTCTTAATAGGCCAAGAGTACTATTTATGGAGGCCCAATAAAGGTATAGAAAACCCTAATAGGCTAAGGATGATTTTTGAAGGCCCAAAAGTATTATCGACAAGAATAACTCAAACGATATCAAGAAAGGATAAAGAGCCCAATAAGCCCAATTTACTCAATTTCCAGATTAATTTAATTATAGGTGACCCAGTAGACTATGAAATAATCAAGAATAAATCCCAAATAATATCAGAAGGTTTATAATAATCCTATGTGCAGAGAGATTACAGGAAAAAAACTAATCAGCACTAATTTTATCGATGTTTTTTGTTAGAGCTCGATAAAATAAAATATTTTCTAAAATAAATTATATGTGCTTAGAAATGATTAATTAAGGTTATAATAAGTTTGAAATTCATATTTTAACTATATTTCTATATGAAAAATTTTACCAGACAAAATTTACATAATCGGAGCCTGAAAACCCGGTATATGTTAAAATTTGGCCTAGAATTAAATAGTTTAAGTCCAAATAATTAAAGGCATAATCTTGGGCTGAATTTGGACTCAAAATTTCGTGCAAATAAGAAGAAAAAAGGAGTGGAGAAGAGTTAACCACCATGCGTGATACTATTTCAAATATTAGGTGTCAAAATTGGAAGTTTGGATGAAGTAAGCTTATGTAAGCATAATGATGCAATATTTACCTTATTTGGAGATAAAAGTGGCATCTAAATTAATGACAAGAGAGGGAAAATTAATTATATAACAATTATGTGAAGAAATTAGGTGTATGGTGGAGAAAAGAGATGATGTAGTACAATTTTAGCCCTTGGATCAAAATTTAATCCAATGGATGGAGTTGCTTCTTGTTATCTATAAATAAGCTCTTCCTCCCCTCCATTCTTCACACCAAAAAATGAAAATCCATCATTTATTAGTGAGAGAGTGAGTTATAGAGAGAAGGAGGAGAAGAGGAAAGAAAAAATTGTAAGTTTAAGGTAACATATTTTCCCTTTCTTGCATTTTATTTCTAAATGATTGATTAGATCTTGTATTTCTATGATTGGTAGGTAGAAAACATGTTTATGATATGAATATGATGATGATGTTGGATCAAAATGGTAAAAGAATGATGAACATGCTACAAAGTTTGCATTAATAAGCATGAACATGTGATGAACATGATGAACATGTTAAAAGATGCCTTTTGATCTTAAATGTTACCATGCTAAAATGAAATCATGTTTCTTACAATTATTTTTCAATATTATGCTAAGAGTGGGATTATGATGTTATTGGGATTTTCATAAATCTCACTCCATCAAATATCTAACTATGATTTGTTAGCAAGGCTGACTTCCCAAGAGGGGGGTGAATTGGGAAGATTGAAATTTTTCTGCACAAAGTGAAATGGGTGAAGATAGCACTGTATAATGTAAACAACGTATAAAACAGAGCAAACTGAAAAGTAAGGGTAAGGAGAAAAAGACTCAGTGATTTATCCTGGTTCGGTCTATCCACTTGACCTACGTCCAATCCTCAAGACAACTTTTGAGATTTATCCACTATACAGCAAGAATTCAACGGGCTTCTTGCTAATGCCACAGTACACGAGTATGCTCTGTTTCATGAGCTCTCTCAAACTCTCTAAGCACTTTCACTGTGTGCTTCCCAATCCCCTTGTGATTTTCCCTCACAAGTAGATCTATCTTCCAGATGAAGAGTAGATTGTTTACAAATATATAACTCTCTTGAATAGAGTAGATATGAAGGTTAAAGTACAGATATTGAAGCTAGAGGGTAAAAGCTCTTGAGAAGAAGTTTTGACAGAAATTCGGTATATACAAGTTAGATTCGTTACCCACAACTTCAGATGTTGATGTATTTATAGATTTAGGTCTCAAATGTCCGTTAGAGACTTAATCTATCCGTTGGAAAAGTTATCCAACGGTTACTCTGAAAAACTATCCGTTAACAAACCGCATTTAATGCTTCTAACATATTGAAATTCGAATTTTGGTTGATCAACAGACGAATTTCGAAGGAACCGAAGGTTAAAGCTTTCAACGTTACAGCACGAAGTTTGTCTGTTCATGAAGTGAAATTCGAATTTTGAAACTTACAAAACATTTTCTCAATATGACATATGAATTTTCAAGAAGAAAGTTTTTCGGTTAAGTGTGAACAGTGTTTTCAATTTTCTACAGTGCCTTAGAAATTCGAATTTTGGAAGCCCAAAATTCGTCTGTTCCCAGTACGTGAAAAGGAGGCACAGTAGTTCACTTTCTTCGAAATTCGAATGTTGAAGAGTGAAGTTTGTCTGTCAGAGAGCAGTTTTGAAACTTAAATCATTCTTGATCTCAGATGAACTTTAACATTGTTTCAGACGAATTTTTTCTATTTTCTCAAGTTTTGTTTTATCTGAAATTCGAATTTTGAAGATCCAAAGTTCGTCTGTTTCAAGAAAACTTCTTTCAGACTTGGATGAAAATTCGAATGTTGGGAAGTCAAAATTCGTCTGTCAGAAAGCATTTATCAAACTCAGTTTCTTTTGATTTCAGATGCATTTTATCATAGTTTCAGACGAATTTCTTTGGTTTTCACAAACTTCATTTTACTTGAAATTCGAATTTTGAAAGTGTGAAGTTCGTCTGTTACCAAAGAGACTTCTTTCAGATTTGTATGAAAATTCAAATTTTGAAAACCAAAATTCGTTTGACAGAGAGCCATCTCTTTAGACTTATTCAGTTTTAGCTCGAAATTCGAATTTCCCAAAGCAAAGTTCGAATTTCCAATTTGACAGTTAAGTTTAAACTTTTAAACTTCGTCTGTTTTGGGTGTTTTCCAAATAAGTCAAGATTTAACACAAAATCAAGGTTTGAAAACATCTTTTCTTCTAATCAAAATCTTTTACCCAATCATAACTAAAACTAAGAATCCTACAAAAGATCTAATAGCAAATTCTCAGAAATCTTCACTCAAAACAACTTTGATCTCCTTTGATATCTTCAATCCAAGTTCTTGAGTGTTGGTTTGGAATCATCAAAACTCTTGATTCAACATGATTATGTCCAAATCATGTGAAAGGCAAGGAGGAGGATTCATGAAGAAATATTTAGTAATAGGAAGGATATTTTGGATGTTTATGTAATATCAAAATTCAATGGCAATCTATGTTAGAATTATGTAAATTACATGTGACTCCTAGACAATGAATAAAGTTTGTTTTGGATTAATTTTACATGTGTTATATGACTACTATTGTGAGAATAGTATTATGGAATTTTATGGAATGAAATTTGGAAAAATTAGGGTAAAATTGTAAGTAAATTCATGAAATTTACTGTAGCTATTTGCCAAATAAAATTCCAAATGAATATTTTTTCCTCATAGATTATTTTAAGAGATGAATTTAACAACTCAAACCACCCTTAAACGATTTTTCTAGAATTAATTATGATTTCTCAAAGTTCAGCCAAATTATTATAGTGACCAAATAAATAGTGACTTTTGATAATTTTTTGAATTTGACCCAAATTTACTTCCAAATGCATCTAATTAGAACCCAAATCACTAAAGATAAATAGTAAATGGTTCCTAAAGTTAAGATTTGATACTAACCCAACCCGATCTCTAAGGCCAACCCAGTATGTCAGGCCCGGTATATTGGGTTGGTTAAACACCCATAATATATATAATTATTAAAAAAGGTCATTCATGCTTTTATTGAAATAAGAAAAAAAAAGTCAATAATATCATAACAATCACTAAGTTAACAATCTGTTATTAATAATGTTATTTAGCTAAATTTAAAAAATGACATAAAATAAAAAAATAAAAGAATGAAAGGAACGCAACTATTTGAAGTGTGACTTGAAAAATAAAAGACACGTTGACCGACCTATATACTTGAAACAAAAAAGTCAACTTGACCGACCTATTAGTGAGTAAACCTTCTTCGCAGTTTCAAAATAACGCGTTCTACATTGAGTACACATTACGGTATTGTTGGGTCGAGAAGTTGACTTTTTCATTTGAGTTTCACAGCTACCATCACCGTTACTTTTGCATAAACGCTGTAAAATGCAAGTATTCAGTGGATTCAAGTAATATAAAATTGCAAGTATTCACATTTTATATTTTATATTGATGCAAGTAAATAGAAAACATCACAGATTCACTTAAATTGACGGAAATTTTAATTGACACAGTGAAATAAAATGAAATATACTCATTTCAAAACTAACTACGAATTAAAATGATTTTGGATTCTGGGTAAAAACTCCTGTAATTGCATATTATTCAGTACATTTTCCTAGAATTTTATATAAATATTATGTGGATTTTATAAGTAGAATATATATATATATTGTCCGGTAGAATAAATACATGTGTATACTTTAGAAAAAAAATGTGGTGATAATTGTTGTATTACTTTAATTAATTTATATAGGATGATTTTACATTATTGGAATGTAGTGTAGACATTATAGGCCCTGTTTGGTAGGAGGGAATGAGGGAGAGGGAATGGGAATGAGTAAGTGAATGATCCATTCCATGTGTTTGGTATGTGAGAAATCTTATACTTGGGAATAGATGATTCCCACGTATATGGGAATGAGCAAAGCTGCCATGGGGTGGGAATGAGCAGTTGAGCATGGGAATGAGTTTTATTAAAAAAAAATATCCCTACTTAATCCTTTATTTTCAGGCTTCCTTCTACCCTTCCATCTTCGATGGCGTGCCTTCCTTGGTAACAATGGCAATATCAACAGTGACGGTGTGCCTTCCTTCATCTTTGAAGAGGTGTACGAATTTATGGCGATAAGAGGCTTGGCAATGTCAATGCCACCTTCACTTGTAGGAGCTTCGATTGCCGATGGAGAAGAAGAAAGGAGGAGGCAGCTTTGACAATCAAATTTATCTGGATTTCGATTGATAATCAGTTCCAGATCTAAAATTTTTTTCATTTTCCACAAATTTTCCATATCTAAAATAGATGTCGATTTGTTTATTTTTTTTTCTTAAAGTGGTGTCTGTTGTTGTGGTTGAGAGATGTAACGAAGGAATGAGTGCTAGTCGGTGAGGAAGATGATGGTGGTGATGGTACCGATGAGCAGGGAAGAAGAAAGAAGGAAGGAGGGGACCTTTTTTATTAAATTCAAGGGTACTTGAGTCATTTTATAATTTTTTATCTATCTTTTTTGTTATTCCCATTAGTTTTCCTGATATACCAAATATATATTAAAACCTATTCCCATTCTTATTCCATCAAAATTTATTCTATGTATCAAATAGGGCTTATGTGTCCTTGGGAAATGCCAAAAACAATAGAAAATCAACCAAGACTTGAGAGATGGTGTAACAAACTATCAACAAAACTTCAAACTTACAAAACCTGCATTAAACAGAGAAAAGAGACTAGAAGATAAATCATCTCACTATGGCGGGGAAACAAGGCCTCGTGGCATGGTAGAACACTGGTCATGAAGGATAATGAAATAGAGAAGCGTGATGCTGTGGCCTGAACGTTGGAGTCGTAGTGCCCAATGCTGATACAATATTAGCAATTTGCTGCTGATTTCTTGAACAAACTTTTGATGTGCATAAAATCTAACTCAGAGCTCTGATTGACCTGATTCCAAATCCTACTGGTCACTCTACTCCCACTCTAACTGTAGAAGCTACTCACACCTCAAAATACCTCTGTATGAAGATTTTGGAAGTTCAAGACCAAATGGTTAGTTTTGGACCAAAACTTGGCACTTAGGTCTCCCAATGCCAAACCATACCACTGACACCATAACCAGTACTTGACTCAGGTCCCAAATACTTCAAGGATGACTGAGTTTAGGGCAATCTCATCCTAAAGGAACCATTCCTATCGAATTTGACCTTCTTAGCACCACAATACCATAAATGGGTTACATACCCATTTTACCATAACAACACCAAAATGGACATCCACAAAAGACCTTAGAGTAATAAGGCAACATATACTATAAACAAACATATCCTGACCCAATCCAGGGTCTCTAATCATCACACACATAATCATTCTCATTCATCAAAACACACATAGGCCACCATTGCTTAGGGGACAAACTCATTACGACAACAAAGAGCCACAAATCCTAACTTACTAGAACAACCACTAAAACAGTCCTGGCAAAAACAACAAGATAGTTTAGACAACCAGCTCAAACATACACACAACCACATATTGACCCAACATATACCTCCAAACCTATGGTAGTCTCATTCAACATTAACGTCAAGTCACATAGGTAATTCAAGACGGACAAGAATATACAAATAGTCCATAAGAAACACATGCATAACAATTACATATGACGTCAAGTAGTGTTCGACACTTGGCACAATACTAAATATAACATGTGTGACACATACCAACATGAGTTCTCCGGTATCCCATATGTCCTTGAGGGGACTTATTCATCTTCGCTACTCCTTGTTAGAGCTAGGTCCCTTTCCTATACATGTTTTTCCCATGAGGGGTGAGACAAATGTCCTAATAACTGAGGTAAATATTGCAACTGCATATAATCAAGCATTACATATATACAGTGAGATATGATGCAAATGTAATGCAAATGAATGTCCCTTGATATACATGGCTAGAACCATAGGCTAGTCACCATCACAAGGAATACCTAATTAGTGATTCCTTTCCAACAACTAGTGAAGATTAATTTTGGGACATCACTAAGCTTTTCACTCACTAGTATGACCCGGCCAAAAGCCATATTGATGATTAGACTGTGGTTCTCCTTCCCTCGGACCATTTGAATTGTTGGTGATTTAGAGAAGTGCATCCCTAATTCACTGCCACCTGGCTCTCCTGGCCATAGGAAAAGGATTTTGTGGTAGATATATATATATATCAATCTCACCACTTAGACATGAGGCCTCGCGTGTTCCATGAGTGGATCGGCATATCACATGGTATCATATACATCATCACCCAAAGCAACCAATGTTATCATGCATACCAAAGTGATAATGTTTCCCACGATGTCATATTTTATGCACACATTTATATTTTCATCATTATCATCATCATACTAACATATTATCTCAATGGTGGGGATGCTAGTATATCACATGCTACAAATCATTATATAATCACATAAATCACATATATAAGACAAGGAGAAAGTTTGCCACTTCCATCACTAGCCGTGCCCTGGGACATATCATGATATGAAAGAAACAAACATATATATATATATAGATATGAAATCAACATCACACAAACCATATAGCCTGGTTGCCTCAGATTGTCCACATACACACAAACATACACACAGGGGAGTTGATAGGCTGTCAGAGTATCAAGACTGAATACAAAACTTCCAAAACACTTCTTAGGCTGCCACAATTTCCAAATCAAATTTTTGAACACTACAATACCATAATATCTTCAATTAATACAATATACCTATATCCCAATTACTCATAATTCAACAACCAAGCTTAAGGGTGATAAACCTATGGTTCCAATAGTATATACATACATCAATGAGCCTCAAACACTTATCCAAACCATAACAAAATTACAAAAATCTAATATTCCAAGCTTCCTCAACTAATTTAAGATTAAGGTTTAGGACAAACCATTCACAATCCCTTCAAAACACATACGCAAGCCTTAGGAACACCAAATCATAACTCTACAACACATCTACAACTAATTTAATCGGTAGAAACATCAATCAAACAGAATATCATCTTACCCCCACAAATTTTAACCAAAAATTTTGAAGAAAAGAGAGGAGAAGAGAAGAGGAGCCACTTACCACACCAAATCCAGGCTTTCTAGGTCAGAAAAATGAGCCCCTTAAGCCCTAATAAAGAAAATTTTCTTCTTCTTTGTTTTCTTCTTCCTAAGCCAGTTGGTCCATGTCTGAATTTGTCAGAGTTTTATGACTTACGTGGCGGTATGAGACCTTCCTATCCTGAAAATTTTGAAGCCCTTTGTCTTTCTTGCCTTAGCAACTCTGTCCTTTGCTCTAACGTGGCATGCTTATATCCTATTTTCTTAAGTTTTGTTCCCTTTTGCCCTTCCTTCGATCCTGGTCCCTCCAGTACTGTGTAATTCAAAAAGCATACTTCTCATTAGCTTGATACAATGTTTAGGACAATATAATGTGGGTTGTTACATATGGACATTGAAACAATTTAGGGGAAAGAATCTAGAGTAAGCTGACTTGATATGATTAGATCATGATTAACCACGAGATAAGGGGACTCATGCCTTGACATTATAATATTTCCTATATTGATTTATTTTGCTTTTTGCAAAGTTATTGTATAATTTTCAGATGGAAATATTCATTATGCGTGTGACAAGACCTTTGTATAACTTCATGAAAAATGAAGAGAAAAAGTGAGGGATGAGTTACCCACAAGAATCAAGCCTTCAAATTGCTAGAAATTGAGCCCTTAGACCAGAAATATGAAACCTTAGCAGAGCTTTTCCGTTCTCCTCCTTGTTTCCTTCCTTCAATGACTATTTTTGACTTCTAATTTAAATTATATTTGCAACTGGCACTATGACACTAGTGCTTACTAACTTGTTTTAGGCCCAAGTTCACCTCCTTGCACCGTGGTGCCCTTGTTTTCTGCTACTTTATTCCATTTAGCCTAATTCTAATCCTTCCTCCAATCTTGGTCCTTTGGGTCCTGCACCATTCAACAATGTCATTCTTGGAATTAGGAAATAGGGTCGTTACTTCCTCCCCACCTTATAAAAATTTAGTCCTAGAAATTTTAAAATGCATACCTCATTAAAAGTGGTGAGGGTAGTCCCTCTACATGGACTCCTCTATCTCCCAAGGGGCTTCTCCCAATGTCAAACCTATCTAGAAGACCTTTACCGGCTTAATCATCTTATTTCCTTAATTGCTTCACCTTCGAGTCTACAATCCTCTCTAGCTTTACCTCAAATAACAAATTCTCTTGTAACTACACCTCTTCATGCTCAATGATATGAGAAGGATCAAGCTGGTACTTTTTGAGCTGTGATACATGGAATACATCATGCAACCTACCTAGATTAGGCAATAATGCCACTCAGTACATCGTTAGCTCAATCCTTTCAAGAATTTGGAATGGCCCCATATACTTAGGGGTGAGGTTTTTTGCTCAAATAAGCCTTTCCATACTAGTGGTTGGGGTGACCTTAAGGAATACATGGTCCCCAACTCCAAACTCTGATGGTCTTTTTCTTTTATTTGTATAACTCTTCTTTATACTTTGCGTAGCTAAAAATGTAACACCTCTCTTAGGGCCCATTTTCCATGTATTTAATCATTCTAAAGTCCATTTATATTGTAGTAGGATCTTGAATCATAATAAATGTCATAGTAAAGTTTTTTCAATTTTGGTCATTATTCATTTAATCAAATTTATTTATTCCAATTAAAATTTGGAAAATTATAACTAAATCAATAAAAATTGTATGTGTATGATTCAAGTCTCTAGGGATAGCTTATAACTTTGTCTACATGGGAAAAATATAATTCAAAGCGATGATTGTACTGATATGTATAGCAAACTCTGTGAAATTTCACAATTTATACGAAAACTGCAAAATAATCATTTTAATTGGAATTAAATATAAAAATCCGCCAAATATTGCTCACACATCTAATTTGAGTGATCTTTGGATAGTCTTAAATCTATGTTTGTCTACTTTTTAACCATATATATCATTCATACTTTATACATCAAAAAGTCTAAACAATAGCATGTTTACTATATATAGGTTAAGATGACCATTTATATCTTACCACTTTGCCAAACAAAAGCCATAAAATATTTACATGGCAATATATCATTTTCATACAATACCATACTTTAGCTAAGAGATAAGGCACCATAAAAACTTGAAGAAATATACTTAACATCACATTTACAAAATTACACAAAAGGTCAAAGCTCATGGCCAATGCTAGAATTATCAAGTTAATGGCCAAATTTTTTCTCCTTTCCTTTCTCTTCCTAGGTGGTCTCTATTATTACTACCTATTCATGATTAATATATGGGAGGGTGAGATTCAAAGAATCTTAGTAGTTAACACCCAACATGCCATCACATCATCACATTAAGCATGAAAACATCAAGATAACATATTTTGAATACAATAACACATTTGCGCCATATGAATTCCTAAAATTTTGGATAGAGTTTCATTTAGAAAAATGGACATCCCAGGATCTCAATGCCCCTCAATCAACTTAGCCAATACATATAAATCATCTCCAAATATCATTACAATCATATGACAAGGCATAAAGCACATTGAAAACAAACATGATAATATAATGCAAGTATGGGAAATTAACTACCTTATGATGCTCCCTTGCTTTCTAAACATGGTATGCCACTTCTTGGGCCTTATAACACTACCTTGAACCTGTTTAGCCATTGGTTTTTTAGAATTGTATAATACCATACACACTAAAACCCGAATTTTTCACTTTGTTTTCCTTTGATCTTTCTTTCTATATTACACTTGTTCTTATGGTTTTGGACCATAGGGAATCCATTTTTGAGGTCAGAATCATGAAATTCCAACTCTAAATACTCACCCTCTTCTGACCAAAATTGTCTCAAAGTGAATGAAAAAGATTTCCTTCAAATCACTTCAAAACATCCATGAGTTCATGCTTCTAGTGGTTAATCTAAGCTTTTCCCTAAGTTTAATGGTTCAAAACTCATTCCTATGCTAAAATCCTTATTTGGCTGAAACCCTAAGGTGGAGAGGAAGCAAACTAAACCATAAAACATGCTTTGAAAGCCATAGATAGTAAGCTTAAGATGGTACTATAGAAACTTACCAACTTGTACTTCAATTTTCCTTTGATTTCTCTTCCTTTTTCTCTACCTTCTTCCTTCCTTTTCTTGTGTTTTTTTTTCTAGTCTATTTCAGCTACTAGTTCACGCGTGAAATGGTGAAGAAAGAGATGGGTTTAAGTGGCTAATTATGTGCTTAATTAAGTAACTAATAATGGTTAATTTTTGTTAATCCTTGATTACTTTATCACATACTTCTTCAAGAAATAATAAAATATTAAATAACATCATATGGCTGCTGAAAATTCATGCATGGGAGAGATCTAAGTGTCCTTCAATTGCTCAATTTTTCCTGATCCAGATGTATGTCAATCCGGGTACTTTTTAACCATACCGATAAATTTCTTTTTATAGTAACTTAGCATTTTTGTGCTACAGGACTATTCTAATTTCATTTTTCTATTTTTGTAATTATCTTATCCCAAATGGTATCTGTGTATGGCCCATATCTTGTCTCGATTTCTTTTTAACCATCAGTAGGGCCCACAGTTTACTTTATCGGTTTACTGTTAGTTTTGGATATTTGGCACTGATTATTTCTTTATTCTTGAACATTAACTCTCAGTGCAATATACCATTGGACTTCTCTCATTGAGGGCTTCATTTTGATAGTAATTTTTCATATTTATAAAATTACCCTTGACCTAGGGTTAAATTATAAATTCTAAAATTCTTGGGTCATTAGATGTAATTTTTGCCAAGGTTTTTTTATTTCTTTCTTCACGCGATTTTTAATACTTTTGAGATATGTATGTCATTTTTTAAATTTTTTAGGGATAAAAATATAATTTTCTCATTTTCCCATAAACTGAGAAAAATATCTCTTTATCCTATTTCACACAAAACGGTGTCTATTTGTTTTTGTAAATTCCTTATACATTTAATGTTATCATCAATTATGTTCTCTTTTATCACTTAGTATCTAATGAAATTTCGGGATATTACAAATTATATCTTGCATTTGTTGGGTAGTCTAATCCACTATATCCAGCCCTAGTATATTTCTCTCACTGAGCTCTAGCCAAGATAGAGGTGACTGACACTTCCTTCCATACAACGCCTTAAGTGGCATCATTTGCAAACTAGAGTGGTAGCTATTATTGTAGGTGAATTCTACCAGAGGGAGATACTTGTCCCAATTGCCACTCTATTCTAAAACACAAGCCCTCAACATATCCCTCAGGGACTGAATTGTCATCTCAATCTGCCCATCCGATTAAGGATGGTAGGCGGTAATGGAATTTAGCCTTGTTACCATAGCTTCTTGAAGGTACCTCTAGAACTTTGATGTAAACTATAGAGCTTGAAACAATACTTTTTAGGACATCATGCAACCTGACAATTTCATTCACATATAACTGTGCAAGCTTCTCTAAGTATAAGAATACTTAGAGAAAACCCAGAAAAAATGGACTCAAACCATAGCCAAATTTATCTGCAAAAGTTGAAGGTACATTTTCCCTCCTAAGGCCTTGAAATCTGAAATTTATAAGGGAAAATTGGACATTTTTGCCTTTTTCCATTCATCTCACATCTCAAAAAGTAACTTAGGGTATAATGAGAAATTAGTATAAATAGTGTATGAATTTTTGTTGGCCTTTGGATCAAACTCTAATCTAATGGTCTATAATTCCCCATTTTTGCTATATATACCCCTTAATCCCCTCCCTTATTACTCATTTTCACACACACACACACATACTAATGAAAAGAGAGGAAGTGAAGGTGTAAGTGGAAGAGAGAGAGAGAGCCAAGAGTGAAGAAGCAAGAGGAAGGAAAGAAGAAATGAAAAAGAAGAAGAAGAAGAAGAAGAAGGGAGGAAAAGTAGGAGCCTCCAAAGGTAAGCTCCTCCTCCAAATCTCTTTTAGATTTTTTTTCATTTATTTGGTTCAAAATTGATTAGGGTTTAAAGTCATTTTCTTCCTCCCTTTTGCTCCCTATGTCTTGATCAAGCATGATTTTTAGGGACAGAGTTTGTGTTTTATTTGTTAAATGGTTGGGGTGAGTTTGTATTGATGAGTAAAGCATGAATTTCATGATTTATTGGCTAAGGTAAGAGCTTTCTCAAATGGGTTTTCAAGAGGCCATTTTTTGGCCAAAGTGAGATGTTGTGGAGGGAGAGAGTTTTTCATGAAAGTAATGCTTCCATTGAACTCCTAGCATACCAAATACTTAAGAAAAGCCAAGAGATTAATCTTGGAACTTGGTTTCCAAAATGTTCAAGTTTAGGGTTCACAAATCATGAATAGTTTATATGATGTTATTAAGTTGTTAAGTAAAGTTTGATAATGCTACTAGACTATAATCAAGCCAAGAAAGTGATTCAAGAAAGTTAGAATCACTAGTACGAAATATCATTTCTATATCAGTAATCTAGATCGGTTATTTAAATAACCGATTTAAAAAATAACCCGGTGGCAATTTTGTAATTAAGTGTTGTAAATTTAACTTTCTAGACCGGTGGTTTAAAATACCCAATTTAAAAAGTTGACCTAATTTCACTTCCCCTTACCTATTTTCTTTTCCGCGGTCATTCCTCACTGAAGCTCGCGCGACTTCCTCCTCGTCTTCGACCCCCGCCACTCGAAACTCACTCCCTTTGTTCTTTTCTCTGCAGCTCGTCCTTCAGCCTTCTTCAATCATTCCTTCCCTTCACGGCTCTGCTCCTCATCTTGTCTTCCCTCAACTTGTCTGCTCCTCCGCTCCTAGTCTTGTCTTCGGAAAGTCCTTTGTTCGTCAGTCCAAGCTCTGCACCAGAAGCCTTGAACTCGGACTTGCTATAGCGATTCAGTTTTTGCCTGTGCAACTAATGCCTTGAACTCGGACCTGTTCCTCACTCAAAGTCAGATTTCAGGTTTGGGAATGAAATTTTCTGTACATGCATTTCCTATTTATTTTCGGGTCATGTCTAGAACTAAGGAAAATTAAGGTTGAGAGTTCAATCATGTGGCTTCTTCTTGTTTTATCGGTGCAGATTGTGTAATATCCCTATTTTTATGGGATGTTATAAAATGAATAAAAGATGAGAAACGAAGCGAGATGAAAAGGCTATATATAATTAGGCTTTAGAAGGAATTAATTTATCATCTAATTTTCTGAAGAAGTTATGTTCGGTCCTTAATTAGAATTAATTTTCCATAAGGCCGTTAATAGAAATTAATTCCAGAACTCATCCCGAAAAATATGCAATATACCACTTGAATGAAAGCCCGCTCAAAACTGAAATATTGCATACCCGAGAGGTCCAGGTTAAGAGATAGACCAATTTGAAGTTAGTGTGAATAGTGTGAAAGAAATAATAAAAAATTGGTCTTTGGGTGAAATTACAGGACAGTGCCCAAAAGAATGGATAATTATGTTTTTGACCCGGCTTATGGGCAAAATGGTCATTTCCCATATTTGAAGAAAAATATGAATATTGCATTTAAATCTCAAGGAATAAATGTTGATATCATAAAATGCATGAGGAATTGGGAAAAATAGAGAGATACCATTAAGCGTAAAGAAGGGCAAATATGTCATTTTTCCCGGTTGGATGGAAAAATGAGAAATTATATTTTTTCCCCAAAGAATTATGAAAAGGACATCCATGTCCTTAAAATCATAAAAAGTGGAATTTCTATGTTTTAAGTTTCATATAAAATCGTGCAGAGCTCCAAAAATTCAGTGGTTTGTATTTATGGAAATTTCTATGTTTTAAGTTTCATATGCCACTGATTTGGAGGCAAATGGAGCTATATGATAGGAGATATGGAGGTTTTCCCAAAACTGTTCCAGTAAAAGTGGAATTCTGACCCTTTATGATTTAAGTTAACGCCATGCCCTGTGAAAGTTGAATAAATATACAAGGAAAATATTTCTAGAAATTAGACTCATAGGGATTTCCAATTACATAAATAATGTATGATTTGGATCGGGATATAATGAGATATGAATTTTTCAATATAAGGCCAAAATCCTGGGGAAGAGAAAATGACCAAATGTATAGTAAATATTTGAGGAATAAACTATACAAATTGATCAAGATAATGCTATGTTTCATATTTTTACCATGTATATAAGGTTTTTATCTATTGTTAGAGACTTGAATCACTATGAAATGATTTTTCTAAAATTAGTTATGAATTTTCAAAATTCAGTCAGCAAAGTGGAAACTACCATATGAACAGTAATTGAAAATTTTGGAAATTCTGATTTTCATTCTTATGTGATTCAAGCTTAGGATCAAGTATAATCAAACATAAAAGGAGTCTAATTCATGGGAAATGATTCTAAAAGTAAGGTGTTACATTTTTGGTATCAGAGCCGAAGGTCTTGGTATTACTAAATTCTCTAAGTCTAATAATGGTATTACTAAATTCTCTAAGTCTAATAAGGTTGCTTGAGAGGGAGAAATTTTAAGATGGTTGGCCTATTGGGAAGTAATAAAGATGTAAGAAGTATGAAGGGTAAGATGTGCAAATAGTTAATGTGCACACTATGAGTCTTACTAAAGCACCTGTTACAATATGAATAGAAGTATGAACAATATATGGTGGTCAGGTAATGATGATGCTTAAATAACTCCAATTCTTTGAAAGAGCATGAAAGACAACTGAAAATTTTTTAAATGTTGCAAAAGTAAAGACTTGCTGAACTTAATAAATGGGAGCAAGGCTCCAAAAAGTATGGTTAGTAGGTTACAGAATCTCCTATAAGGATTGCAGTAGATCCTAACAAAGCAAGTAATGTATGAGATGGGAGAGACCGAACCCCAGAATGAAATGAAAATTTTAATAAGTTCAGCAAGGAGTTATAAAAAATTTCTCTCAGATGGTCTTACCGCGTAGTTAGAAAGAAAGTTTTGTGGGAAAAAATTTACAAAATGAGTTTTTATGAATTTAAGAGGCTAGACCTCCTCCCCTATGTTAAATGTTCCTGATCCAATGTGACCTGGAAGGTCTATGATAATGAAAAGTAAGAAAGGATCAGGGTATAAGCAATATATTAGGGTTGAGTTGAGGTAGTAGCCTATGATTTACACGATAAAAATTTTATGAAAATGTATTCCCACTCATAACAACGGTAATGAATGCTCTCAAGATACGGAATTAGAACAAGCTATTATGCCTATAGTACCATCATAAATGTACCGAGACCATAGTAACCTCAATTGATCAGGAAATAAAAAGAAAAGTTAAACTTGAGGTATAGAAAGTAGAATGGAAGAAAGGTTAAGGTGACCTGAAAGTGTCATCTAGGCTGAGCTAATAAGAAGAGCTTATGCCTTCATAGAAAGATTATTATGTGAATAACCAGTCAAAGGTTATGAAAAGAATATGAAGTAAAAAGAGGGCACGAATGGCTTTGTAAGTGCTATTCAACCAAAGCTAATGCAGTAAACTTATGCTTTGGCAGAAAAGTTATTCACATGATTAGTGTTAAAGTCTGGAAAGATAAATAAAAGAAAGATGTTAGATGCCGATAGAAAGATTATAGCATGAAAAACATGAGAAAATATCATGATAGTACGAATAAGTATGTTATGTAGAAGTTATCAATGCCCTAAGATAAAGGGAATTGTGAGAGTAAGAATGGATATGTTTTATGGAAAGCTTTCAGCACCCCTATAATAAGATAAATATATGATGTCTTCGATATTTTCCCAATGTGAAAAGTATTTACTAAACTTTGCAAAGGTAGTAGATTAGCAAAGAATACCAGAGTGAGACGATGACTATTAAATAAAACAAGTAAGGAAGAAAGTATTCCTCTACTAAGAGATAGTCTGGAATTAGGGAAATGATAAGAAGAGAAAGTGATGTGTAAGAATTCAGCTAAATTTCGAGGACGAAATTTTAATTAAGGGGGGAAGAAATGTAATATCCCTATTTTTATGGGATGTTATAAAATGAATAAAAGATGAGAAACGAAGCGAGATGAAAAGGCTATATATAATTAGACTTTAGAAGGAATTAATTTATCATCTAATTTTCTGAAGAAGTTATGTTTGATCCTTAATTGGAATTAATTTTCCACAAGGCCGTTAACAGAAATTAATTCCAGAACTCATCCCGAAAAATATGTAATATGCCACTTGAATGAAAGCCCGCTCAAAACTGAGCGCAATGGTATAAGTATTGCATACCCGAGAGGTCCAGGTTAAGAGATAGACCAATTTGAACTTAGTGTGAATAGTGAGAAAGAAATAATAAAAAATTGGTCTTTGGGTGAAATTACAGGACAGTGCCCGAAAGAATGGATAATTATGTTTTTGACCCGGCTTAAGGGCAAAATGGTCATTTCCCATATTTGAAGAAAAATATGAATATTACATTTAAACCTTAATTAATAAATGTTGATATCATAAAATGCATGAGGAATTGAAAAAAATAAAGAGATACCGTTAAGCGTAAAGAAGGGCAAATATGTTATTTTTTCCGGTTGGATGGAAAAATGAGAAATTATATTTTTTCCCCCAAAGAATTATGAAAAGGACATCCATGTCCTTAAAATCATAAAAAAATTTTGGGGAAATGAGTATTAGAAAATCTTGGGGAAATTTACACCTAATGACCCGAAAGTCATAAAAATTATAAATTAGCCCCATGTCAAGGGCATTTTTGTAAATATGAACAATTATAGTCAAAATGAAGCTCTCAATGAGTTAAACCCAATGAAATATAGTATGAAATTTATTAAGATCAAAATAATATTTATTGGGTAATTAGAGTTTAATATTAATATTTTACTCGATAAAAGTCAGTTTAGACTGCAGGAAAATGCAGTATTGATCCAAGGAAAATGATTAGATCTTAATAAAATATATTTTGGGTCTAGATAATGATTTTGGACTAAAAGTAATTATTGGATAGTCCTGTACCAATTTAATGACAATTTTGACAAAAATACTTAATCGGCACGGGTAAATTTAATCGATAAAAGGTATTTTGGTCCATTAAAGTTATGATGCAATTTTTGGCCAAAAAAGAAAGTGAGCCACGTATGATCAGCAGTTTGGGACACAAAGGAAAATTTTACTAAAGCTTTATTAGAATAAAGTAACTTGAGTTAATACATTAAAGTAACTAAAGTTACTTTTTATGACTTAAATCTCTTAAACACTTTAGTTAGCAACAAAACCCATCTTCCTCAACCTTAAACACGTCTTAAACTGCAGCAAGAAGAGGAGAAAAAACGGGGAAAAGAGAAGGCTATAGGACTTGGTTTGGTTCCAAACTTTCAAGGTAAGCTTCTTATGTTACTATCTTGGTTATGTCTAAGTATTGTGAAGCTTCATGGAGCATTTCTCTTTGTTTTACCTCTGAAAATTTCTGCCTAGAGAGAGAGAGGAGAGAGAAAGTGAAGCCATGGAAAAACCAAACCATAAAAAAATGATGTATAGGTCTTAAGCAATAAGATTATGCCATTAGATTGCAAATTAATCAGGTAGTTATTTTTTTACAAATTTCTCAAATTTTCTGCCTATTTAGGGTTTGAAAATGAAAGAGAATTTCATGATTTTGACCCCAAAAATGGATTCCTTGGGTCTAAAATAGGTAGATACAAGTATGTTGTACAAGAAAAAGCTTGAGATTAAGAAAGTGAAATTTTTAGGTTTATGAAGTTAATTCGGAATGAACAGTAACCGAGTTAGACATGGAATTTGGTAATTCTAAGGCCATATTTGGATTCCTCATGAAAAATTACATGGAATAGAGGTATAATTCATCATTTTTGAGTTAAGAATGAATTTTTGGTGAATTTTTGAAGAATTAGGGTTTCATGAACACTTTTTGAAGAAAGTCATGGAACCATTAGGTTGAATAATTGTTTGATGATGCATTAGGACTTGAAGAAGCCCAAGGAAGCTAGTGGGAGCATTGGTATCAAGTTGAAGAGTAAGATAAAGCATGAAGGTAGCAATTTACCTATTCTTGCCTTATATTATCATGTGAATTTCAATGAGTTTGATGACTTGCCTATTGTTTGCTATGATCAATTGTGATGCTTTGAGAATGTTAGCTGAGTTAATTGAGGGTTTTGAGTCCCCAGGATGTCCAAAATACAAAACGAAACTCTGCCGAAATTTTTGTAAAATATTATGGCGTAAATGTTTAAAAGCATTCACTTGATGTTTATGATGATTATATGCTTAATGTGATAATATGATTGCATGAATGGTGATTGCTACTGAGATTCTTTGAATCTCACCCCCCTTCAAAGACTAACTATGCTGGGAAGAACCAATGCAAAAGAGCTAAGGAAGGAGCAAAAGGCATGAAGAAGAAAATGATGTTGCAAGCCATTGTGTTAATGTGAATGGTTATTTGTGCCTTGCTTTGTATGAAATTATAAAATAGTGAATAATATGTTAATGTTGTAGAAAATATATGAAATTTCCAGTTCTGTATGTTGGGATATGAAGTTATATTCTACCAAGTTACATGCCAAAATGAGTTCATTTACAAGGGTTTTGGCAAGGAAATTGTAATGTAGACTGAAACAGGGCATTTTCCTAACATGTCTGCTTCATTCGACCTTGTTCTATGCTTAATGTGAGATTAGATTTATAGTTTGTTTATACCAGATAGAGGGCATCTCAACCTTTAATATGACACCTAATTCACCCCATTTGGAGTTGTGTACAATTAATGGTGAATTTTCTAATTCAAGGTTCAGAAAAGGGCAAGAATGGGAAAACTGAAAACTGAAAAGTAAGTACTGGAAAATTCAAAAGCTTATATAAAATCGTGCAGAGCTCCAAAAATTTAGTGGTTTGTATTTATGGAAATTTCTATGTTTTAAGTTTCATATGCCACTGATTTGGAGGCAAATGGAGCTATATGATAGGAGATATGGAGGTTTTCCCAAAACTGTTCCAGCAAAAGTGGAATTCTGACCCTTTATGATTTAAGTTAACACCATGCCCTGTGAAAGTTGAATAAATGTACAAGGAAAATATTTCTAGAAAGTAGACTCATAGGGCTTTCCAATTACATAAATAATGTATGATTTGGATCGGGATATAATGAAATATGAATTTTTCAATATAAGGCCAAAATCCTGGGGAAGAGAAAATGACCAAATATATAGTAAATATTTGAGGAATAAACTGTACAAATTGGTCAAGAGAATACTCTGTTTTATATTTTTCCCATGTATATAAGGTTTTTATCTATTGTTAGAGACTTGAATCACTATGAAATAATTTTTTTAGAATTAGTTATGAATTTTCAAAATTCAGTCAGCAAAGTGGAAACTACCATATGAACAGTAATTAAAAATTTTGGAAATTCTGATTTTCATTCTTATGTGATTCAAGCTTAGGATCAAGTATAATCAAACATAAAAGAAGTCTAATTCATGGAAAATGATTCTAAAAGTAAGGAGTTACAGATTGGGGACCAATGGCTTTAATTTTCACATCTTTGTAGGTGTTTTGTTTGGGCTGTTGTTTGTTTTGAGTGTACAAATGCATTTCTTTCTATGGAATATTAATGCTACAATCGGCCGTACCTAATCTTATAGGTTTCCTTAATCACCATCAGTAATCACTATACTTTTGTATGACCAATTGCAGGTTACTTTGGCCAACCCCGCTTGCCATATCTGATATCAAATTTGGTTTGGCATAGATTATCAATAAAAAGGTACTTTCTCGATTGCTTTAGGTAACGCTCCAGAAATCATAATCGTGCACTTAACCATCTTCATCACATGCAGTGTGGGAGATATTGACTGTAATGTGTTCGACGACTTGTCCAATTCAAAAATGAAGACTTTGGCATATGGTCATTCCTCCCACTAAGCAAGTAGGACTATGTTCTAGCCGTAAAGATGATGCCAGGTATTTTCTGCACATTTTGCTTTCCAATTATGTTGTATGCATGACTTTTTTAAAGGGCATGTGCTGTAGTGATACGCAACTCTGTGTGTGAAAACCCACATTGAACACAAGGAATTATTATATTGTAACACCTCATATGCCAAATTACCACAAATGGAAATCCTAGTACTTTGAGTCATTCTACACCACAAAACCCTTTAAGATGTCTTAATGTCAAGTTCCAAAAGCAGTGCTACCTCCCTAGCTAGCTTCTGCTTCCTTTATTATTGATTCTGATAAAAGATTCTTGGTTCCCTAGTTGAACCATATCACTGATTTTCATGTTCAAACAATCATCTTTATTGAGCTCTCAATGGAAGTTTCTTCGAAATGGTCAAGCAAATAGATGAACTGACCTACAAGTAATATATAGTAGAAAGTAAAAACCAGTAAGTTATGGTATACCCCTTTATCTTTTTATCATATTGGTCTGAATTTCAAATCTATCTGCTTCGTTGATGCAGTTGTGAAGCTAAGTACAGCACAACTTTGTTGATATAGAAATTTAATGATTCTAATATAATATACCAGCCCACCATTTTTTATATTATAGTTTCCTATGCTTAAACTACACCTTAAAAGCCTAAACAAAATTCTTACTAGCCATCAAGATTAATGTTTTTTTATGTTTAGGATTAAACAGTTTCAAGTGAATCAAACATCAAATCTTGCTTTCAATCTTCGGTTCAAATCTGTCATATTATAAATATTGGAGATTTGAATGAATAGTTGTTGAACTTCATTGATAATGATGGTTTCAATATATAGCCATCAATGTTGACACTTGTAGCACCATTCTTTTGTTGATTTACTCTACTGGGCAACATAGAAATGATGTGTTTTTCAAAGGATGTTCCCCTAATCTTTTATCTGTAATTGCAAAAACAGAAAAGATGTTTCTTATTTATAATTGCCGCAAGTAAAGGTCATATCAATAACTCAGATTCTTTCAATCTCAAAGAGTTTATCACATAATTGGTATACTGGAGCTGTTAAATAAGAAGAGTGTTAGTGACTCCGGGATGTTTTTTTTTGTGTAGATTTTGGAGGTCATTATTTCTACAGATGCAGAATTGAAAGGCAGGTTTCAGAAGGAAAGATAAGAAGTTGCTCAGAAGCTCTCTGATGTCCATCTTATTTGAAAAATTATAGACCAACCAGTTCAGTACCCTCTTACCATAATTTGTTACAAGAAGGGTTAGCTACTTCAACAAGACAAAGTTTCCATCTACCAGTCTTCTCTTACTTTTGATATTAAAGTTTCAGCTCCATAGTTTGTATCCCTTTCTTTTGTATTGTATAGCTCTAGGACGTTGGGTTGATGTTTCTTTTACTTTTATATATCAATATAACATCCTTCTTACCCAAAAAAAAATATAGAATAACATTATGACAATTAATTAATAGCTTATGTTTGGAGGTGATTTGCCACCAGTAAAACCATTTTTTTAAATTATTTGTATATCTCATTTGATTTTGGTAACAAAGATTGAACGCCTTAGTTTATTATAATATATGGTCACTCCAAACCATTTCGCTTGCTTAATTGGTTATGCTTCCCCATAGGCACTCTAAACCATAATATGCTAATTTTATGGTTACAAATTGGGAATAAGGGACGTCATGTTATTAATTGGCATTCTAAACCATAATATGCTAACATCAAATTTATAATAGGACTGGGGACCCAAACAAATAATTTTGAAGATGGATGTATTGTCTTTTAAGGGTTTGTAACAGTGAACTTGATGCTCTTTGATTATGATTTTGCAGGATCAAAGGAAAGCTGTAAGCAATGGTTAGCTTAAAAGATTAAACGACACTATGCAGATGCTGTTTTAAAGGTATTCCCTAGTACTAATGAAGCACTAGTGTATCTTTTTTCGTGTGCGCCAGAGACTCTCAACGTACTTTACTATCGGTACATGCAAAAGAAGAAAAATTCAAACATGTACTGCTCAAAAAATCGGACCAGATATTAAATCTATCAAAGCAGCAGTTTAAAATTAAATGGTTCAATTGAAATTAAATTAATGGTAATAAAATTGATAATATTTTAATTTTATATATTATACAAAAAATTAAAAATAATATTAATAAGTTTCATAATCTAATATTAAAATCTAAATAAGTTAATATTAATCTATAATTATATTTTAAATTTAAAATAGTCAATTAATATTATTTTTTCATATTATTTGTTAAATAAATTTATTATTATTAATAATTATATATTATAATAATACTTATACAATATTATAATATAGAAAGAAAAAAGCTTATACAACTTGGAAGTAGTTTAAATACATATATAGGCCCCAAACCCCCCCCCCTTTTCAAACAAAACACACACACACACACACACACACACACAACTTGTAAGTCTATGGACTCTGCTACTTTCATATGCAGATGGTGACACACCCCTTACACTTCCCCTTGTATGACATACATATCTTTTATACTAGTCAACTTAGCTTATATATATGATAAGCATGCCTTGAAGTTTGCACATAGCTCTGGTGCTCTTGGTGACTAACAAGGCATATAGATGCTTCATTTTGAAGATTCACAAAACTATAGTCCTTGTAAGTTTTAATTCATTTCAAGACATGCCTTTTAAGTTTAATTTTCTATCCATATTATTTGGCTTGAAAGGTTGTCAACTTATAAAATTTGCACTATGCTCCTCTAAATGATAACTCTTTTGTAGGGATTTATCATACAACAAACTAATTATAGCAGTGCCTAAATTTTTTATCACAATTACCAAGTTTGAAATTCCTGTAAGTTTAATTTCTCAATACATATCTAGTTGCTATTAATAATTCCTATGTTAGTAAAACTATTGGAGGGCTATGATTGATTTATGATAATTAGTCTTTTATTGTAAAATTATTAGAGGTCGAACTTTTAGTAGAGACTTTGCAAACTTTATATGCAACCTATAGGATAAGAGTATTGTTTTAATTGTTTCAATGAGCATTTTATATGTCTTATGTTTGAATTTTTGAACTTGTTTTGTGAAATACTATATTCTCACTTTTTTTGTTGGTTCTAAATATAGATGTTCATGAATTTAAGATGTGTTTTATAAACTAGCAGACTTATACACAATTTTAGACATACTTGTTAGTTCAGAATCAATTTAATCTATGTTGTGCAAGGTGTAGAGTTGTTTATAATATACTCCAATCTCCTCTAGGTGGTCATGGATCGTAGTTGGATGAACGCTAGACGAATGAGTGCTGAATATGAGAATGGGTTAGAAATGTTTCTGGAATTTGCTAGAAGAAATGTTCCTGACAATAATGGAAGGTTTTATTGCCCTTGTATCAAATGTTTGAACGAGAGGCGACTAAGTGTTGCGAAAATTAGAGATCATGTAATTTGTTATGGGTTCAACAAGAGATATACACGATGGACGTGGCATGGTGAATTTGAAATGTCTAGTGACTGCCAAAAGGGGGAAGTTGATCTAGATATAGATGATCAACTAGAGGACATGATTCGTGATGTTGGAGTAGAAGCCTTTGCGCGAGCACATATATATGATAGCTTGTGTAGTGACGCAGAGAAGCCTTTGTACCCGGGATGTACTAAATTTACATGGTTATCAGCTGTATTAAGATTAGTTAACTTGAAAACGAAACATGGGTGGAGTGATAAGAGTTTCATGAATTTGCTTGAATTGTTGAAAATCATGCTTCCAGAAGGTAATGAACTACTGGATCGTAACTATGAGGCAAAGAAAATATTATGCCCAATGGGTATGGAGTATAAAAAGATACATGCTTGCCCGAATGACTGCATATTGTATAGAAATGAGTATGAAGGGTTACATGTGTGTCCAAAATGTGGGGCATCACGCTACAAAGTGAAGGAGGATGGTGATTCTGATTGTGATATGAACATTAAGGGGCCTCCTATGAAGGTGTTATGGTATCTTCCAATAATACCAAGGTTCAAGCGCTTGTTTGCTAATGCAAAGGATGCAAAGAACTTAAGATGGCATGCAGATGAAAGGGTTTCTGACGGAAAGCTTCGACATCCGGCTGATTCCCCTCAATGGAAGGTTATCAACCAATTGTTTCCTAACTTTGGTGGTGAGTCAAGAAACCTTAGGCTTGGACTGTGTACGGATGGAATGAACCCTTATGCTAACATGAGCAGTAAACATAGTTCATGGCCTGTTCTTTTGGTGATTTACAATCTACCTCCTTGGTTATGTATGAAACGCAAGTACATCATGTTGTAGATGATGATTTCGGGCCCAAAACAGCCAGGAAATGACATAGATATTTACTTGGGACCTTTGATTGCAGACTTAAAAATGTTGTGGGAGGAAGGTGTGGATGTGTTTGATGCATTTTACAAGGAGACTTTTAAGATGCGTGCCATGATCTTTTGCACGATAAATGATTTTCCCGCATATGGAAACTTGTTTGGGTATAGTGTTAAGGGGTATAAGGCATGCCCTATATGTCAAGAAGGCACACACTATCATCAACTTAAGTATGGAAAGAAGACAGTTTACCTTGCTCATCAGAGATTTCTTCGACGGAACCACCCATATCGTAGATTGAAAAAAGCTTTCAATGGCTTACAAGAGTATGAAGATACTCCCAAGGCATTAAATGCAGAGCAAGTTTATCAATGGGTGAAAGACATTAATGTTATCTTTGGAAAGACTCAGAAGCTTGCAACTGAAAAAAATTTATGGAAAAAGAGGTATATCTTCTATGATCTTCCATATTGGCGAAGTCTTGAGGTCAAGCATAGTATTGATGTGATGCATGTGGAGAAAAATGTGTGTGATAGTCTTATCGGAACGCTTCTCAATATACAAGGCAAGACTAAGGATTGTGCGAATGCGAGAAATGATATGGTTGTAATGGGAATACGACAAGAGTTAGCTCCGCAACTAGTAGGTAAGAGGACTTATTTGCCCCCAGCTTGTCATGCATTGTCCAAAAATGAGAGAAGTTTTTGTGAGTGTTTACATGGTGTCAAAGTGCCCCAAGGGTATTCTTCAAATGTTAAAAGGCCTGTGTCAATGAAAGATTTGAAATTAATCGGCTTAAAGTCTCATGATTGTCATGTCTTGATACAACAACTATTACCAGTGGCTATTCGCGACATATTGCCAAAAAAATTGAGACATATTATAACAAGGCTATGCTTTTTCTTCAATGCCATATGTAGCAAAGTAATTGACCCTCAAGAATTAGATGAATTGGAAAATGATACTGCTATTATCTTGTGTCAGCTTGAGATGTACTTTCCACCTTTCTTTTTTGACATCATGGTACATTTAATGGTCTATTTAGTGAGGGAGATAAGGTTGTGTGGGCCTGTTTATTTACGATGGATGTACCTATTTAAGCGATACATGAAAATCTTAAAGGGGTATGTGAAGAATCCACATCAGCCTGAAGCATCAATTGTTGAAAGATATGTTGCTGAAGAAGCAGTTGAATTTTGTACTGAATACTTAACAGAAGCTGAAGCTGTTGGACTTCCAAAGTCTCGCCATGAGGGAAGAGGTGCTGGTAAGGGTACACGGGGGTTAAGAGTGAAAAGCATAGGTCGTGAAGAAGTACTACAAGCACATCTATACATTTTGAATAACACTGATGAAGTTCAGCCTTACTTGGCTACCCATAAAAGCATTATAAGAGAAAAAAACCCTCGGAAGAATGATAAATGGTTAGTGAATGAGCACAACAAGACTTTCAGATCATGGTTCAATGAACAGGTTATAAATGATGATAATGTTTCTGATACAATAAGATGGTTAGCCGATAGGCCACACTTTGATGTTGTATGTTGGAGTGGTTATGACATCAATGGGTATTCCTTCTACACAAAGGCCCAAGATGACAAGAGTACTATGCAAAATAGTGGGGTTATGGTAGTAGCAGAGTCAATGCATTTTTCAAGTTTGAAAGATAAAAACTCGATATTGTCAGCCATATCTTATTTTGGAGTTATTGAAGAGATTTGGGAGATAGATTATACAAAATTTAAAGTGCCTGTTTTCAAATGTAAGTGGATTGATAGTAATAATGGTGTCCAAACAGATGAGTTAGGATTTACATTGGTGGATCTTAATAGGGTAGGTTATAAGGAGGAGCCTTTTATCATGGCATACCAAGCGAAACAAGTATTTTATGTCATTGATCCGGCAGATAAAAGGTGGTAAGTGGTTCTACAAGGGAAAAGGGTGATTGCTGGTCATGAGAATGATGAATCAAATTTCAATATTTGTGAGACTCCTTCTTTCTCATCGAGGCTACATGAACTAAATGAAGAAGATGAAGTAGATGAAATACATGCCACAAGAGGAGATCATAATGAAGGGATATAGGAGAATAACCTTAAATAAAGTTTGAGTTAAGTTATTACTTATCTTATTTCATAGTTTATATAACAGTTTATAAAAATTGAGTTTGAATTTTGTTTGTTACTTATCTTATTTCATACTTTAATTATCTTTAATATGCTTACCTTATTATCTTATTGTCTAAACAGGCACATGGAGAATCGTTCTAGTGACCAGTCTACTCATAATGATACTCAAAGTGGCCAAGCTCGTCAATCTACATGTAAAAGGGGCAGACGTGGCACACGTTTAAAGGAATTAACCCTCGGTCATGGTGGTGAACAAAGGATACATATTGAATTTGATGAGAGTTGGAATCCAATTGGGCCTAATAGGAAGAGGTTTAAAAGTTTTGTTGCCCTTTTAGGACGTAGTAAGGTGAGCATTTTAAAGAATGAGCGGGAAGATGTATCCAACAAGGTGAAGGATCAGATTTGGGAAACTATCACGTTATATCACTATATTAGCTATTATATTTATCAATACTATTATATCACTAACTTCTTTCTATATGTGTGTGTTGTAGCTCACTTATGATGTTCCTCCCAATCAATTGTTGAGGACAAAGTTAATTCAATATGCAGGGGAGCGATGGAAGGCCTTTAAGACCAGCCTTACTAGTAGATATGTGTTCGGTAAGCTGAAGGGAGTAAATCCTTGTGAGGATTACCAATTTCTTGAAGAAGAGACTTGGCATAAATTTGTTGAAATTCGTTTGGATAAAAAATTTCAGGTTAGTAAACCAAGAATGTGAAAATGAAATGGTTTTATTCATTATTGATTTTATTTACTTACTGTTAATAGGAGAAGAGACAAAAAGCTCAAGAGTTACAGGCGAAAAATGTTTACCCCCATAAATTGTCACGTGGGGGTTATGACTTGCTTGAAGAAAAAATTATGAAAACAAATTGAAGGAGCGTGAAGATGGTCAAGGTGACTCATCCACTATGACTTCTCCTCCATCTCCACCCACTCGCGCTGAGAAATGGAAGCTTGCGCGGCAAACAAAGGAAGGAAAATATGTCACTGAGGAGGCTCGTGCGTTGCTGAGAAGATTGTAAGTAATTTAGGACTAATCAAATTTATTATTTGACTTTAGTTATGCTTGCCCTAAATATGTTTGTTATTTGTATGTTACAGGATTCTCTCCAAGAACAGTACTCCCAAGGAAGCTTCACTCCTGTTGGAAGGAATGATATCTTGGCCACTGCTCTGGGGAAAATGGAGCACCCTGGCCATGTCAGAGGAGTTGGAAGCGGAGTAGGTATCAAACAGTACTTTGGATCAACTAAAGTCATGGCTCAAGAATCATGACTTGAGATGAGATGGAAATAATGGTAGCAGCGCAGGTGGTAACACAAGTAGCAGCTATAAAGGATGAAGTGATGTCCTTATTTGGTGCAGCGGGGATACCATCACGGATAGACACATTTGTCCAAGGAACCAATTCTCCCATAGTTCAAAGCACAAAAGATAGTTGTATTTGTAACATCCTACCTCCTGACACCTCCGAACTTAACCAAAAACTTCAAAATCTGACCCTACACAACCCTGACATCTCAAACAACTCTTCCAAATTCATAAACACAGCGGAAACAACTTTAAAAATCCAAAAAAACTGGGCTGGGGCTGCGGCCGCTACAGTACCGCCGCGGCTCCGGCCTCCCCCGCTTCTCCATCACCTCTGTCTCCTCTGGCACCGCGGCCTGCCTTCCCTCGCCGCGGCGCCCCCTGCTGATATACAATATAAGCAATTTCAACACTCCGGGGCGAACTTCTGACGCGCATAACTTTATGCTCTGACCTTCGATTGACTCGAATCTAACTCCTACAAGTCAATATAGTCCCCATCTATCCAAGGACACCACTTTTACCTCAATCCAACTCCGTATGGAGATTCTGGACCCTTGACACCGTTTTGGCCACTTGTTGACCAAAACTCACCACTAGCCAACTCCAATTGCCACCAAAGGCAACTGGTCACTCAGAGACCATTCATACAGGTCCAAAACCCCCAAACCAACCTGTCCAAAGAGGTTTTACCTCAAAGGAACCACTCCTCTGAGATTTGATCCCTTGGAACCCAACCTGACCAAATGGGCTACAGGCCCTTACGCAAAACCAACAAGGTCCAACAACACTCTGGACTTACCAAAACTGTCACACATACTTCTCGACAACATTCAATCATACATACCACATACATAAACATCCATACATAGCCAGTCTCAATCATAACATTATCCATTACAAACCATGCTATCCTACTTGGCACAAGATACTAATATAACATGCACACACTACATAGACTATTCCCACGTACACAGCTACTCTCGCGTCTTCTCCGAACTAGTGCCAGAACCGTCACCTGAAAGGTTAGTTTATGGGAGAGGAGGGGTGAGACAATGTCTCAGTAACCGGGAACAACAACCACACACACACAAATATATATATATATATATCTCACACTAATCATGTATGCAATATGAAATGAATGACATGCATGTCGCCCTCACAGGGACTCCATCCTTATTCTCCCTAACACATATATCATCCATCCTTATCCTCCCTAACATATATATTATCCATCATTATCCTCCCTAACATATATATTATCCATCCTTATCCTCCCTAACATATATATATATAATTATCATACATCATACCACCATCACGTCATCACCACTACATCCACCATACATCACAGTCTCACAATGTCATGTGGTGATGCTCATGTATCATCATATCATCATCATAATGTCATGTATGCAACATATTATATCATCATCATAGTCATAACCATCGTCTAACAGTATACATACCATGATATATATGTTAGCAGGGCTGACTTCCCAAGAGGGGGGGTGAATTGGGAAGTTTGAGATTTTTCTGCACAAAGTGAAGTAAGTGAAGATATCACAGTATAATGAAAACAATGCGTAAAATAGAGCAAGGTGAAAAGTAAAGATAAGGAGAAGAGAAGTCAGTGATTTATCCTGGTTCGGTCTATTCACTTGACCTACATCCAGTCCCTAAGACACCTCTTGAGATTTATCCACTATACAGCAAGAATTTCAGTGGGCTTTTTGCTAAAGCCGCAGTACATGAGTATGCTCTGTTTCTGAGCTCTCTCAAACTTTCCAAGCACTTTCACTATGTGCTTCCCAATCCCCTTGTGAATACCCCTCACAAGTAAATCTATCTCCCAGATGAAGAATAGATTGATTACAATTAAATAACTCTCTTGTAAAGAGTGGATATGAAAGTTTAAGTACAAGTTTAGAAGTTAAGAGGGTAAAAGCTTTTGAGAAGAAGATTCAGCAGAAATTCGGTATATACAAGTTTGATTCGTTACCCACAACTTCAAATGATGTTGTATTTATAGATTTAGGTCACAAATATTCGTTAGAGACTAAATCTATCCGTTGGGGAAGTTATTCAACTGTTACTCTGAAAAACTATCCATTTACCAACCGCATTTAATGTTTCTAACATACTGAAATTCGAATTTTGGTTGGCCAACAGACGAATTTCGAAGGAACCGAAGATTAAAGCTTCCAACGTTACAGCACGAAGTTCGTCTGTTCATGAAGTGAAATTCGAATTTTGAAACTTACAAAACATTTTCACAATGTGACATACGAATTTTCAAGAAGAAAGTTTTTCGGTTAAGTGTGAACAGTGTTTTCAATTTTCTACAGTGCCTTCGAAATTCGAATTTTGGATCCCCAAAATTCATCTGTCCATTGAACGTTTAAAGGGACACAATAGATTACTTTCTTCGAAATTCGAATTTTGAAAGGGCGAAATTCGTTTGTCAGAGAAACTCTTTTCAGACTAATTTCATCATTCGAATGTTGCAAGTTCTTATCATTCGTATGTCAATGTTTCATTTCAATAGACTCAAGAACTTAGTTTCTGAAATTCGAATTTCAATGTTCAAAGTTCGTCTGTCAGAGAGCAGTTTTGAAACTTAAATCACTCTTGATCTCAGGGGAACTTTAACATAGTTTCAGACGAATTTCTTCCATTTTCTCAAGTTTTGTTTTGTTTGAAATTCGAATTTTGAAGACTCAAAGTTCATCTGTTGCAAAGAAGCATCTTTCAGACTTATATGAAAATTCGAATGTTGGAAGTTCAAAATTCGTCTGTCAGAGAGCATTTATCAAACTCAATTTCATTTTGATTTCAGATGCACTTTATCATAGTTTCAGACGAATTTCTTTGGTTTTTACAAACTTCATTTTACTTGAAATTCGAATTTTGAAAGTGTGAAGTTTGTCTGTTACAAAAGGCCTCTTTTCAGACTAGATGAAAATTCGAATTTTGAACAACCAAAATTCATCTGACAGAGAGCCATCTCTTCAGACTTATTCAGTTTTAGCTCGAAATTCGAATTTCCAAAGGCAAAGTTCGAATTTCCAACTTGACAGTTTAGCTTAAACTTTCAACCATCGTCTGTTTGTGGGTGTTTTTAAAATATTTGAAGATTTAACATAAAATCAAAGTTTGAAAACTTCTTTTCTTCAAATCAAAATCTTTTACCCAGTCATAACAAAAACTAAGGATCCTACAAAAGATCTAACAGCAAGTACTCATAAAATCTTCACTTGAAACTGCTTTGCTCTCCTTTGATATCTTCAATCCAAGCTCTTGAATGTTGGTTTGGAATCATCAAAACTCTTGTTTCAACAATATATACAAATAGTACACACAAACGCATCGATACCGTGGTATGAAGGAGACATGCATATATACACAAATACACGTACTATCATATAACATAATCAATACAATATAAACAAACACCCGGTTACCTCAATTGTTGTTACCACACACACACACGAGTTCCACAAGCTTCCTTGAACTGTCCAGTATGCGTGAACCCCTCTCGATTAGCCAACAACCTTTATCATGTCACAATTCTTCCATTAGCACAATATACCAACAAATCAAACCTCACAATTCCACCACATTAACCTAACCCAATGTTCCAACACCCTTTTTATGCATCAATAAGCTCTTAGGGATTACTCAAACACCACACAACCTCAGACACCTTGAATTCCTAAGAGCCATTACCAAAGACAACCTAGGGTTAAGCTCTAAACACACATAATCCCTTCAAAACTCACATTCGAGTAACAAGAACCTCAAAACACACTTCCTTAACCGTAAAACATCCATTTAAATCGGTGGATTTCACCCCAAACCGGAAATCCAACCATACAACCGGAAATCCCAAATTTCAACCGAAGAAAATGGAGAGAGAGGAGTAGGGAACGCTTACCAACTCGAATCCCAGCTCTTGAGGTCCAAAAATCGCTCCTAGATGTTGGAAAAGTCAAGCCCTAGCACCGCTCCTCGTCTCTCTGCGTCGCTCCCTTCATTTCCTTTCTTTCTTTCACGTTCGACTAAACCAGATTGAAACAATTTTTTTTCGACTCTCACCGTGGCCCTACCAAATAATGCAGAACAATGACACTGGAAAGCTTCTCGCCGCCGCAGCCCTGCTCTTCGCCGCGGCGTGGAGCTCTTCCAGACTCCACTTGAGCCTTCCTCCATCCTGATTCCTCCGGTCCTGAACACAATGCCAAGAAAAATATCATGAGGGACATTACAGTATTCCTAACCTTGCATTAGAGGGTGTTCCCATCCAAGATAGTAGACAACCATGTGAGCTATATCTGGAGGATCCTCAAAGGCGATTAGTGGCCTATGGTAAAGTCTACAACTTGGGCTCAGTTATCCATCACCAAAAAATGAAGGATAATCAAGTGAGGGTAGTGGTTGAATGGGTTGAAGTTCCAGATGCACCAGTACCATTCCCTAGTGAAGAGGTGAACACAGTAGGGGAAGCCCTAAATACTTTTATTTTATGGCCAAAAACACTTGTCCAGGTAATTCTATTATTACTATGTTGTGTTTTACTCATACTTCATATAGCATGTAATCTATTTAATAATTACTTCATTATTTAGGAAACTACTACTTCAATGCGGCAGTCCCAACCTCAGATGGATCCACTAACACGTCTATGTGTAGTGGCAATGAACATAAAAAATCCTATCAAGGTTCATATGGATTTAGGGATTATAGATGATATGAAGGATTACGACTTCTACATTTACCAGAGAGATGTGATGGAGCTACTCATGACTGATAAGTTGAACATATCGATCTTGCAATTGTTTGTAAAGTAAGTTTATTGTTATTTTTGGATGATGTCTAAGCATTTAATTCTTAAAACTCACATATTTAAATATTGTAGGTATCTCAATCACCTTTGCAACTTATCAGGAAAAAGTGATAAGTACGGTTTCATGTGCCCACAACACATCCAAAGGCAAGGTAACAAGACATTTGGAATATCAGCCTACATTAGATCTAGGCTCAAAGAAGGCAACAAGCAATGTTTCCTTGCACCATATCATCAAGGGTAAGAAAAAAATTATAATTCATATGATATTGTGGCTGTGTAATTTATTCCTTATTTTGTAGGGATCACTGGCAGTTGATGGTTATTTCCCCTCAACAAAATGCCGTAACTTGGTTCTGCTCTGCATCGATGCCATCAAATGATGATTTCAAGGATATGATTGACACGTAAGTGTGTTCATGTAAATCTTTTTGATATATTTATTATTATTACTTTGTAATATAATCCCTTGCATGCATTTGAACTTAGTGCTATAGGATCGAGTAAAGTCCTGCAGGGTCAGCATGCACATCAGCTGAAGAAGACTTCATGGTTTTACCCAAAGGTAAGTAGTGTGAACCTGAGGACTTTTTGCAACAAACTTTCACTCTTTTATGATGTTGGTCATTTTTTGTTTATTTGTAGTGTCAAAAACAAGTGGGAGACGAAGTGTGTGGATATTATGTGATGATATATATGTTCAATATCATCACTTCAGGAATTATTGAATCATTTGAAAAGGTAAATATAACTTACAAAACTTAGTTTTGTTCATTTGTGAGTTCATGTTTTGATAGGCTTTGAACTTATAGATATTCGACAATGAGGACTCCTTTTCTGATGAGGAAATTAAAGGCATTCAAAGGCGTTGGGCAAGCTATTTTCTAGAAACCACTTTGCTATGAAGGTTAGATTGGGTTGCACAAACTTTCTAAATAAGTTTCAAATGTGTGAGTGGAAACATGGCCATGCAATTGTAAATCACGCACCAAAAAATTTATGAACTTTGTCTTAATGCATGTTGTTATACTTTTAGGTTCACTAGAGTTGGCTAATTGATCTTCATGCTAAGTAGTTGGTTTAGGTGGAATAAGTGGTATTTTAATTTTGCAAATTAGGCTATTAGCACTGCGTAAAGTGGAAGATATATAGATATATCTATATATCTATATATTCATATACATATATAATGGTGGTATCTCATTTTAGGTCATGGGATCATGTATATATATATTAAAAAAAAAGATAGTCATAGATTCTTTTTACAACCCACAGAAAATAGGTACCAATACATCACTGTAGTCTCTTTTAATCAAATTAATAATAGCTTCTGTAGAACACATTGAACAATTGGTAAGGGGGCAAAAATTTAGAGCAAATTAATCTTTTGGAGGGGGGTGGACTCATTTCAAAATTTTTTTCATGTGACATTGTTCATTGATACTCTCGTGTTAATCCTTGGTGCCACTGGGGCCATTAGCGATGGGCTTTAGATATGACAAAAACAAATGGTCCAAAGATATGCTATGAGGAAGCCCATATTTAATTTCTGGACTGCAGATAAAAATGAAATTTGTTTAAGTAGGCCTAAGCTACAAACAACCTTGTATATTTCCGGTACTCCATTTTCGATGCACCAGTTTCTCGCTCCTTGCTTCAACAGGACTTGGTTGGCCATACTCGCCGAATGAGCATGTGTAATCCAATGGAGTTACCTTGTTTTTATTTCTGTTAAAGATACTTGAAGATAACTGATTGAAAGGTGAGAAGCAATGGTGTTTGAACAAGCAGTAGCATCATCATCTAGTTTGAGAAACTTGCTCTTAATCCCCCGTATCCCCAAATCTAATCGGCATTGTCGCTGTTCCTGTAGAAATAAAGCACCTTCCCTCCGGTAACTGATATAGATGTTTCTTTATGATCTTTGTGCAGGATGGAGATTGAAATGAAAGCTATTTTGTTGGCCAACTATGTTCAAAAGAAAGCACGAGATTGGTCATGATAAGTTTTTGTTGTCTTGATGATTTTATGCTGTAATCTTATTAGGTTAATTTAAGGCATGATAGTCCATAAAATTTGAAAGACATTGGGCTATTTAGTACAATTCTTTTTTTGTTTGTGCAGTGATGATGTTTAATAGATTGTAACTTATGCATAGAAAGTACATATGGTTCAAATTATAATGTGTTCTTAGTATTTGCTAGTTTGATTTCCATTTTGAGTGTAAACAGGGATGATAAGTATAAAAATCAGTGAGTATATTTAAAAAAAAATTGACACTTTCTAGATCGGTTATGAGTTATGACCGATCTAGAAAATTATATTTTCTAGATCGGTCATAACTCATAACCGATCTAGAAAGTACTCATAATTTTTTTTGGAATGATTTTCTAGACCGGGTGTTTAAAAAAACCAATATAGAAAATACTTTCTAGATCGGTTAAATAACCGATCTAGAAAAACAAAATTTTCTACATCGGTCACTTCTACATCTACACAAAAACCGATCTAGAAAGCATATTTTACCCGATCTAAAAAGTGCTCAGTGTAGCAGTGAATCTAAGCAAAAGAAGTAAACCTCTGAGGTAGTAACTCTTGCTCTAAACTTTTAATTGATACATTGTGCTTTATATTTTAAATTGTGTTATTATGATATTTGGCTATATTTTATGACTGGTTTGGTTGTTTTTATGTCAAGGGCTAAGCCCTGGAATGCCTATTTACTAAGTTGTTATGCTGTCAAAATTTTTACTGTAACATAGTGTTTTAATTGTTTTCTAGAAGTATGTTATGAAAGTTTGATGATTATGCAATATTTTGGCAATGCTTAAGCTAATGTGATGATATGGTATGCTTGAACTATGCCACTAGTAAGATATTCCCCATCTCACCCCAAGTTTCCCAATTATATGGCCAAGCAATACCAAGGGAAATACCTTGGCAAAGAGGATTGAATAGGAAGATTAATGTATTAAAAACTATTTTGCTCATTTTTGCACTGGATGTTTCTGTTCGCTATATAAATTCGAATAACTTCCAAAAATTTAGAGTTCTACATGCATGAATAGATCTATGTCTTAGAAATAAAATGGCACTAATTGGGCTGTATTTGGAGTTATACAGTGGTAGTTATGCATGTTTTGATAAGATTGCTCCTGTGAACATTATTTCTAACCCCCGATGATATATGTTGATGTTTTGACAAGTAGAAGTAGAATAAATGTATCTGAAAATCATGGTTAGAAATAAGACATGTAAGGATTTCCAAATATGCTAAGCATGCACCAAATGGCTCTATATTCTGTGACAAATGAATTTTTAATTTCAAGGTTCAGTTTTCGGACAGAAACAAGGATGCAAAAATTAACAATAATGTTTACACAATAAACTGTATGAATTTGTGCGTTCATTTTCTAGTTTTTAAAATTCAAGATGTTCACGATTTTTAGAAACTTGGATCACTAAGAAATGATTTTTTTTTTTTACATTTAGTTATGATTTTTGAAATATCGCTATGCAATGTGTTGTAAACCAGCAAAAACAGTTTTATTCAGTTTTAAAGTTTTAATTGATTCAACCTTTTCAATGATTGTTTTCATGCTTCAAAACCAAACAGTTTTCATGGGAAATGTTTTCAAATGTAAGATGTGACAGTAGGCCCATCACAAAGTCCATGGAGATGCTATCCCATTTCCACTCCGAGATTTTCAATGGTTTCAACAACCCTGCAAGAAGCTGATGCTTCACTTTCACACGTTGGCAAATCAAACACTTCAACATATATTTAGTGACATCCCTGTTCATCCCCGACCACTAATACCTACATTTCAAATCATGGTACATCTTAGTACTGTAACAGCTTACTTTTAGACTCATTTCCCATGAATTAGACTTCTTTTAAGTCTGATTATACTTGATCCTTAGTTTGAATCACATAAGAATGAAAATCAAAATTTTTGGTTACTGCTCATATGGTAGTTTCCACTTTGCCAACTAAATTTTGAAAATTCATAACTAATTTTAGAAAAATCATTTTATAGTGATCCAAATCTATAAAAAATAGATAAAAATCTTATATATATGGAAAAAAATATGAAACAGAGAATTTTATTGACCAATTTATACAGTTTATTTCTCAAACATTTACTATAGATTTGGTCATTTTCTCTTCTCCAGGATTTTGGCCTTATATTTAAAAATTCATATCTCACTCTAGCCTGAGCCAATTTGTGCATTCCTTATCTCATTGGAAAGCCCTATGAGCATCCTTCTTGAGATATTTTTCTTGTATATTTATTCAACTTGTATAGGGCATGACATTAACTTAACTATTATGAGTCAAAACGCTATATCTACTGAAACAGTTTTAGGAGAAATTTCATAACTCCTTCTTTATAACTCCAAATGGTTTCAAACGAGTGGCATTCATTTCCTAACTTGGAGCTTTCCATAAATGGAAATCAATAAATTTTTGGAGCCATAAAAGATTTTATAGTGCCTTTTGAAAAGTCCAGTGTTCACAGTGTAAGTTCTTGTTTTTCCAATATTGTCCAGTTTTGAATCCTAACTTCAAAAAATCATTATAATTCATACATTTATCCAATTTAGGTGTTCTTTAGCTCTATGAAAATTTTGTTCTGTCTACTCTAAGAGCATATATATCACTTATATAGAATACTCTATTTTGAATTGAGTTCCTTGCTCAAATCTATATTGGTCATCTTGTTCAAAATTATGCCATAACTCATAATAAATTTCATAAACCTCATGCATCAACATTTATTGTTCCAAATCCACACATAACCTCATAAGAGGACTTTAACGAATATAATCATGTATAATTACAGAATTTCTTCTCATACATACATGATACATATTTTCTCAACTTAACATTATAACTTGCAAAATCAAGTAATTTTCCATCGTCTTCATCATTTCCCTTGCATTTGTTTGAATACTTCCATGTCCTAACATTGTTAATATTTGGAAAGCAATGAAATTCAAAGAATCTCAGTAGTTATACCCAATTATGCATTCACATCATCATATCATTTCCTAGAATCATCAATGAAAATCATAACTTCATATTATGCCATACAATTCCATAAAAATTTTGGCATGATAACACTTTGTAAAATGGACTTCCTAGGGTCATAAAACCCTTCAAACATTCAGACAACAATGAAAATACATCATAAAGCATTCAAACAACTATATGACATAGTCATATTATCACAGAAACAAAGTATGACAACATTAAGCATAATAGGGAAAATACTACCTTCTTACTTTCCAATGATCTCCAAACTTTGTGGACACTTCCTTTGATTTTAACACACTTCTTGGAACTCTATTACATCATAAAACAAGGTCTTAAGTCATTGATAACAGGACATCCTTCATAAAGAGCTCACATTAACTCTAATTTTTCACTTTGCTTTCCTTTTGTATTTTCTTGTACAACATAATTGTTCTAACCTATTTTGGGCCCAAGAAATCTATTTTTGGAGTCAAAATCATGAAATTTCCTTTCCTTTTCAAACCCTAAATAGGCAGAAAATTTCAGAAATTTGTAAAAAAATATCCACCCAATTAATTTGCAATCTAATGGCATCTCCTTAATCCTTAAAGCCTATACATCACTTTTCATGGATCACTTTCTTCATGGCTTCATTTTCTCTCTCTATTCTCTCTCTGGGAAGAATTTTTCAGAGATAAAATGGAGAGAAATAATCCATAAAACTTCTCCAAACTCAAGTATACACAATAAAATAGCCATAAGATTCTACCTTGAGTTTTTGAGACTTTAACTTTGCCTTTCTCTTCTTCTTTTTTTTTCTAGGGTCTTCACGCTTTCTCCTCTTCTTGCTGTAGTTTCAGACGTGATGAAGGATGAAGATGATGATGGTTAATGATTTGCTAAGATATTTATGTAATAAAATCACTTAATTAACTTTTCTTTTTGACTTTATTGCTTTTTCTTTTTAAAAAAAAGCTTTTTGGAAAATTTTACTTGTGGCGAAACCTGAATTCCAAAGTAATTCACTCCCCTTGTGGCCAAAAATTGCTTCATAAAGTTTAATAGATCAAAATACTCTTTATCGATTAAATTTACTCGTACCGATTAAGTATTTTTGCCAAAATTATCATTAAATTGGTACAGGATTATCCAACAATTACTTTTGGATAAAAATTATTATCTAGACCCAAAATATATTTTATTAAGACCCAATAATTTCTCTTGAATTAATACTGTCTCTTCCTGCAGTCCAAATTGACTTTTATCAGGTAAAATATTAATATTAAATCATAATCACCCAATAAATATTGTTTTGACCTTAATGAATTTCATACTATATTTCATTGGGTCTAACTCATTGAGAGCTTCATTTTGACTATAAGTTTTCAAATTTCCAAAAATACCCTTAACCCGAGGCAATTATAATTTTTAAAACTTTCGGGTCATTAGTTGTAATTTTCTCCAAACTTATTTTCATTTCCTCCCCACGTGAATTTCTTCCTTCCGGGACTAAATTTCAAGCATTATTAGTTGTTGGGGTCAAAATATAATTTTCTCATTTTTCCATTTAACCTGATAAAATGATCTATTTGCACTTCTTCAAGTTTAACAGTGTCTCTCAGTTTTTTCCAGTTACTTATGTATTTTATGATATAAATATTTTTTCCTTGGTGTTTAAATTTAATATTCACATTTTTCTTCTAATCTAAAAAATGATTGTTTTGCCCCTGAACATGGTCAAAAATGTAATTATTCATTCTTTTAGGAACTTTCTTGTAATTTTACCCAAAGATCAATTTTTTTTATTATTTCTTTTTTGCACTATTTGCAATAACTTCAAATTGGTCTATCTCTTAACCTGAACCTCCCAGGAACGCAATACTTATACCATTATGCTCAGGTTGAAGCGGGCTTTCATTCAAGTGGTATATTGCATATTTTCCGAGATAAATTCTGGAATTAATTTCTACTAAAGATCTTATGAAAAATTAATTCCAATTAAGGTCTAAACATAACTTCTTCAAAAAATTAGATGAGAAATTAATTCCTTCTAAAACCCAATTATATACAGCATTTTCGTCTCACTTCGTTTCTTATCTTTTATTCATTTTATAACATCCCAAAAAAATAGAGATATTACAAGTAGCACCTGGGTGAATGGTGCATCGGCTTTTGTGGGCTTCCTCTAGGATGGTTTCTAGCAAGCTCTCGGCATTAGGTACATAAATCCTTCCACGATACTTGATAATCTCTTCTTCATGAACATCAAAATCCTACATCTATCACATTTCAACTTGTTCTCTAATACCCTTGGGTACTTATCTTCCATTTGTGCAAAATAGATATCTGTCGGCAAATTACTCACCACATCAATTGACCATAAAATGAAGGCACTAGGTTTTACAGAGATAGACGAACTCAAATCCCTCAGGCTATGTTTGGTTGGGGGGAAATGGGGGGAAGGGAAAGGAAAGGAAGGAATTTTGCTCCCCCTCCCCTTCTAAAATTTATTTCATAAAAAAATAATTAAAGGAGGGGAAGGAAAATGTTATTAAAATTTTACCTCCCCTTCCCTTCTATAATTTCCCCCCAAATTGGGGTAATTTGGGGAGAAAATGTGGTATTATGTCTAATCTGACCAAAATACCCTTTACTTTTTTATAACTTAACTATATAATATACTGATTAGTCTTATTGTGTCTCTCCTCAGTCTCACTCTTAAAATATGAAATATCTTAGTGACATATATGTATGAAGTCACGAGCACACAAATGCATTCATATATTAACATATACAAACATGGTTAAAGTTGAGGAACAAAAAGAAGACATATACAATTATGGTTGAGGTTGAGAAAAAAAATAAGGAAAAGAAGAACATTTCCTTCTGATTAAGAACTTTTTTTAATATTCAAACAAAAAAACTCTTTTTTTAATGTAAAAAGGAAATATTAACTTAAATAAATTAAGGGTATAATAGCCAATTTATAATTATTTTCCCTCCCTTTCCCTTCTAACCCAAACAAGGTAACATTAAAACCCCTCCATTAAAATTCCTCATTTTCCCTTCAAATAAGATAAAATTAAAATCCCTTCTTTTTCCTCCCCTTCCTATCCCTCCATTAAAATCCCTCCCCTCCCTTCCCCTCCTTTCAACCAAACATACCCTCAAGCTTTCACATAACAGCTGCTCTTGCATCATTATAGTCACCACATGAATGGACTTCCTACTCAAAGCATCGGCCACTACATTTACCTTTCTAGGATGATACTTCACAGCATAATCATAATCCTTCAAAAACTCTATACAACGACACTACCTGATATTCAACTTTGTCTTATGAAATAGATACTTCAGACTCTTGTGGTCATTGAACACTTCAAACCATGCACCGTAAAGGTATTGTCTCTATATCTTCAAAGAAAAAACTACCGCTACAAACTCCAGGTCATGAGTGGGGTAATTCTCTTCATGTGGCTTCAATTATCTCGAAGTATAGGCTACCACTCTCCCTTGTTGCATTAAGACACATCTCATACCCTTCTTAGAAGCATCTGTATAAACTATAAATGTGTTGTGTGGGCAGCACAAGAGTAGATGTGAGGCAAACCTTTAGCTCCTAAAAGGCTCTTTCACACTTGTCATCCCAAACGAATGGTTGATCCTTCTGTGTTAATATTGTCTGAGGCATAGCAAGTTGAGAAAGTCCCTTAATAAACCTCTAGTAATAACCTGCCAAGCCAAAAAAGCTTCAGATTTTTGTCACTATTTGCGATCTTTCCCATTTCAATACCATATCCACCTTACTAGGATCTACTACTATACCATTAGCCAAGATCATATGCCCCAAAAACTTCACTTCCTTCAACCAGAATTCACACTTACTCAACTTAGCTTACAATTGATGATCCTTTAATATCTGTAGGGCTGTAGTAAATGAGGATGTCATCCTGGTTCATATAATCCATGAAAATGGCAGGGGCATTGGTCAGCCCAAAGGGTATCACAAGAAACTCATAATGCCCATACCGAGTCTAGAAAATGGTCTTAGGCAAGTTTTTTACGTACATTCTAAGTTGATGATACTCAAACCTCAAAGCAATCTTAGAGAACACAAACACACCAGCCAGCTAATCAATCTAATCATCAATGTGTGGCAAATGATACTTGTTCTTAACCATCATATAATTAATCTATTGATAATCAATGCACAACCGAGGACTTCCATCCTTCTTCTTGACAAAAAAAAACTTAGTCCCCATTGTGAGACACTAGGTTCAATGAAGATTTTCTCCAACAACTCTTTAATGTGTTTTTTGATTTCTACCAATTTTGTGGGTGACAGTCAATAAAGAGCTTTAGAAATATAGCTAATACCAAGGACCAAATCAATAGAAAACTCTAATGCCCTCTCTAGTAGCAACCTAGAAATTTCCTTTGGAAGCACCTCAAGATAGTCATAAACAACAGGAATATCCTCTAGACCTTCCTCCACTTTTACCTGTACTGAGAAAAACACTAGAAATTCCTAACATCCCTTATGTAGATACTTCTCTGCTTGAACATAAGAAAGGTAGAGACTTGCTCCACTATCCCAAGAACCATAAACATTCATTAGCAAAAGCACTATCTTTTTAGCACAATTCAAAATAGCATTGTTGGCCTCTAACCAGTTTATACAAATAATTACATCAATTCTTCTCAACAGTAGGCAAATCAAGTCCAAGGTGGTACTTTAATTCTCAAAATACACAACACAGTTAAGAAAAGCCTAAGTGGTGCTCACAAAGACTCTAGTAGTGGTTGAGATGGACAGCTCAAAAGACAACTCAATGGCTACCATACCTAACCTCCAAGCCTGATAAAATGAAATGAAATAATGAGATGCACTAAAATCAAACAATGCATGAATAGTAAGGCCATTGAGTTTTAGAATACCTCGAATCACATTTGGCACTGCATCCTTCTCCTGCTGTGAGATGGCAAAGACCCTTCCTGGTACTATTAGCTTCTTGCAAGACCATCTTACTTTGGGGTATTACAATAATGAGAAATATGCCTTGGTCTCGCATAGTTGTGACATATCAAGCACAGGCATGCTCCATGGTCCATTCCACTCTTCTTACACAGTGTTGGGGTGCTAGTAGAACTAGGTTATTCTAGCACCATATCTCTCTTGTTTGGCTCATTGTAGCTCGAGCTTCCCCTATTATAAGTACCTCTGTTGTGGCCACCCTTATGATGACCACCCCTAGGAGAAGAACTCCTTGTCCTCTAAGATCCACCCTTACTACTGTGTTATTCCCACAGTGGCTACCTTTTTTACTTATTTCACCAGTAGGGCCTAGATGGGAAATGGCCCTGATCATGGAGCTCTTCCTCTCTTCCTCAGATTTCCTCATCCTCCTTGCCACTATTCTCATTTTAGTACATAGGTCCTCAAATGAAGTGAAATCCACTATAGACAATCATTCCTTGATCTTGGGGCATGCATATTCCAGTAAGCATTATGACTTCCACTCATCATCTGGATAGCTCTTTAGGCAAGTGAAGTATTTAGCCAAGTCAAGGAATTTGTTAATGTACTCATTCTCCAATAGATTCTTCTACTTGAAGGCCAAGAACTCCAATTCCTTCTACATCATTAGGGTAGGAGGAAAATAATGGGCAAATAACCTCTCTAAAGTGCTCCCAACTTAGTCGATTCTCTACACTTTTCATATCTGGGTCCATACTTTTCCACAATTGTTTAGCCTTCTATTCCAGCTTAAAAGCCAACAACTAGATCTTCTATTCAAAATTGTAGTCCATGACCCCAAAGATGGTCTCTAACTACTAAATCTACTCCATAGTTTCCTTTATGAGTTTACTATTACTTTTGGACACTCAGAACTGATTATTTCTTTATCCTTGAACATTAACCCTCAGTGCCATATACCATTGGACTTCTCTCATCAAGGGCTTTGTTTTGACAGTAATTTTGCATATTTACAAAACTACCCTTGACTCAGGGTTAAATTATAATTTCTGAAACTTTTGGGTTATTAGGTGTAATTTTTCCCAAGACATTTCTAATACTCATTCCACGTAATTTTTATGAATTTAGGGACATGGATGTCCTTTCCATAATTCTTTAGGGAAAAAATGTAATTTCTCATTTTTTTCAACCGACCAAGAAAAATGGCCTCTTTGCCAGTTTTCACGCAAAATGGTGTCTGCCCATTATTGCAAATTCCCAATATATTTATAAATATTTTAACTTTCTTAGGATGTTATATCTTCACTTTAGGGTTTCAGCCAAATTGGGGTTTTAGCATAGGCATGAGTTTTAAAACCAACAAGCTTAGGGAAAAGCTTAGATTAACCACTGGAAGCATGAATTCATGGATGATTTGAAGTGATTTGAAGGAAATCTCTTCCAATCACTTGGAGCAGATTTTGGCCAGAATAGGGGAAGTAATTAGAGTTGGAATTCATGATTTTGACCTCAAAAATGGATTTCCCATGGTCCAAAACCTTAAGAACAAGTGTATTATACAAAGAAAGATCAAAGGAGAGTTAAGTGAAAAAATTGGGTTTTAGTGAGTAATGTATTATGTAACTCATGAATCTAATGGATAAATTAGTTCAATGATGATGTGGATATGTTCAAGAAGGTTGTGCAAAGCTTAAAAAGTGGCGGACCAAATTTGGAGAGTAAGGGAGCATCATAAGGTAGTTAAATCCCCATACTTGCAATATGTTATCATACTTGTCTTCAATGAGTTTCTTGCTTTGTCATGTGCTTAAAATGATTTTTTGTGATAATTATGTGTATTGACTGAGTTGATTGAGGGGCATTGTGACCCTGTGATGTGCAATTTCCAAACCAAACTCTACCAAAATTTTTATAAAATTATGTGATACAAATATGATAATGTGTTTCAAATGTGTTGTCTTGATGCCATATGTTTAATATGATAATATGATGCTATGTTTGGATGTTAACTACTGAGACTCTTTGAATCTCACCCTCCCATATATTAATCATGAATAGGTAGTAATAATGGCAACACCACCAAGGAAGAGAAAGGAAAGGAGAAATCATTTGTTCATTAGCTTGATAATGCTAGCATGGGCTATGAACTTAGAAATTTTATGTAAATTTGGAAAGATAATGTTGGATATGTTTCTTGAAGCTTTTATGTTACTTTAAGTCTTAATGAGTGTATGGCGTGATATGAAGGGGAATTATGGTCATGTAAATGCCATCACTTTTGTTTTGCTAAGCATTAGGATATGAATGGTTATTTTGACCTCTATAGAGGAAACCCACTATTGTTGAGATAGTTGTAATGTGAAGTATGAATGACATATATATGGTTTAAAAATAGACAGAAAGAGCTTTTCAATGGTCCAAAGAACACTCAAATTAGATGTGTGTGCAATATTTGGTGGATTTTTAAATGTAATTCCAATTAAAATGATTATTTTGCAATTTTCGTATAAATTGTGAAATTTCACTAAGTTTGCTATACACATCAGTACAGACATTGCTCTAACTTATATTTTTCCAATGTGGACTAAGTTATAAGCTATATGTAGAAACTTAAATCACATGCATATGGTTTTTATTGATTTAGTTATGATTTTTCAAAGTTTGATTGGAATAAATAAATTCTGTTAAATGAATAGTAACCAAAGTTAGAAAAATTTTAGTATGGCATTTATTGTAATTCAAAATCCTAATATGATACAAATGGACTTTAGAATGATTAAATACATGGGAAATGAGCACAGAAAGAAGCGTTACACCCCATGTTTTGGCCAGCTTAAACAAAAGAAAAAGGAGGGAGAGAGGTCCGAAAAATAGAAAAGGAGGAGAAGAAAAACATGAAGAAGAGGAAGAAGGAAAAGGAGAAGAAAATTTAAGGAAAAATCAATAAGAATTTCCTTAGTTGTTCCTTTGTGATTTCTTTTCAATTTTTAAGTAGTTTAAGGGTATTTCTTTGAGTTCTCTTCCTCCCCTATTGCTGTAAATTTTGTTCATGGTAAATGATTTAAGAAAGGAAGTGGTTCTATGCAATTAATTTAGGAGAAACCATGAGATAATGCAAGAGAAACAAGTTTTGGAAGGATTGGAAGCAAGTAAATGGAAAATCAATTTTTTCTCTTTCATGCTCTTTTTTGATCAACCTATGAGTGGGAAAGAGTTAGGTTTTCAATGTTTTAATATTAAAAATAGATTTCTTGAGTTCAAATTAGCTAAGAACAAGTGTTGGGCTCAAGAAAAAGCATAAGATACAATATATGAAATTTTAGGGTTTAAGTGAATCTTTATAGGGAAACCCTTTGATTCAAATGATTTAGTTAATATTGATTGATGTTTTAGAACTTGTGGGAGTTCAAGAAAGTTTGTGGAAGCTTTAATTCAAAGAGGAAAAGAAAAGGAATACATAAGTGGTAGCTTGGTTTATTTTATTGCAATATGTTATTTATTGTTGTTTCCATGATTATATCTTATTGCCATATTATTCTTGTGTTGATTTGTGACTGGTTTTGGCTAGAAAATGAGGAGTTTTGTTCCTCAATATGTCTATTTTCTAAGAGAAAACTCTATCGAAATTTTTACTAGACAATATGATATTTTAATGATTTATGGGATTATATATGAAATGTTTATGAAACTTGAATGGTATATTTGCATGAAATAAGCTAGCTATTGAGATTTTCCCAAATCTCACCCCAAAGAACTAACATAATAGGTTCAAGTGATGGCAAGTCATCCAAGAAGCACTACGCCAATTATGGGATATTATGGCCCTCCATAGTTGGCGTTTCATTCAAAAATGCCAGCTAAAATTGCACTTTAGTTGGCGTTTATATAATAAACATCAACTAAAATTTTTAAAAATTAAAAAAAATAAAAAATAAAAAATATTAGTAGGCATTTTCAATGAAAAATGCCAAGTAAAGTTTTTAAAAATAAAAAATATATAATTTTAAAAACATTAGTTGGCGTTTCCATGGAAAGTGCCAACTAATGTTTTCCAATTTTTATTTCTTTTAATTTTTAAAAAAACTATAATTAGTATTTTAATAATAAATGCCAACTAATGTTTTTCAATTTTTATTTATTTTTAATTTTTTAATACAAAGATGGCATTTATTTTGTAAATGTTAAGTAATATAAAAAAAATGGCGTTTCCATAGAAATGCCAATTAATGGTTTTCAATTTTTATTTTTATTTTATTTTTAAAACACTATAATTAGCATTTTAATAATAAGTGCCAACTAATGTTTTTAATTTTTATTTATTTTTAATTTTTTAATACAAAGATGGCGTTTACAAAGTAAACGCTAACTAATATAAGAAAAGATGGCGTTTCCATAGAAATGCCAATTAATGTTTTTCAATTTTTATTTTTTTTAATTTTTAAAACACTATAATTAGTGTTTTAATAATAAGTGCCAACTAATGTTTTTCAATTTTTATTTATTTTTAATTTTTTAACACAAAGATGGCATTTACAAAGTAAATGCTAATTAATATAAGAAAAGATGGCATTTTGAATACCAATGCCAACCAACTTTTTTTTCATCCAAAAACCCTACGTCTATTTTACTTTACTGGAACCTCTTGTTCACTCCAAAGCTCTCTCCTTCCTGTGCTTCTCTCGCTCTATTACCCATTCTATCTAGCCTCCTAGTTGTGATTTTGGTCATTGAGATCTCAGACCACCATCACCATCCTTCGTGTTTCCTCACTCATCAGTCACGCATTAGGTCCAGTTCCTTCACCTAAAAATCTCGGATCTCTTGGAAAGCCCAAAGATAGTTATTTTACCAATTATGTCAAAGTTGTTAAAACTACTTTCAATGATGTTTTGAAGATGCCATGCTATGACATTAATGTTTTATATTGTATTTGATGTGTTGGCTGTTTGAATGAGAGTTTTTATGACTCTTGGATGTCCAATTTTTAAAATGTTACCATGCCAAAATTTTTATGAAAATGTATGGTATAAATTGGTTGATTGCTTTCAAATAATAATTCTATGAATTGTATGATGAAATATGCACATACTTGGTTGTAACTACTGAAATTCTTTGAATCTCATTCTCTTTCCAAATGTTTCACTTCATCGGTTCAAGTTATGGCAAGATTGCCCAAGAAGAAAAGGGGAAGGAAAAGCAAACTCTTAATTAAAATGAATTTGTGCATTAGTGCTTTGCTTGGAATACCTTGTGAAAATGATGTGTATGGTTTTAGGAATTTACATGAATGCAATATGTTCATCTAGATCTACTATGATGTAATGTTTTAAGTGAAGATAAGAAATGGCCATGTATGTACATATTAAGGTCTATGTTGACAAGTTATAGGAAGAAAATGGCCATTGTGACACTGCTCAGAATCACATGTACTGTTTAGAATTTTTGTGGTTTCATGTATGAGTATTTTATATATATAAAAACTAAACATGTGTAGCTTTCCATAGACATAAAGATCACTCAATTTGGAGTTATGTATGATTTATGGTGATTTTTCAAAATTATGGTCATAATCAGAAATTTTCAAAAATAACCATAGCTATAGTGAAGATACTACGAATTTATTGTATAAGTTAGCTAAGTAATTTCCCTGTTCAACATTTTTCCCATGTATAGAATCTTTTATATTTAGAGACTTGAACCATATCAATATGATTTTTCTTGATTTAGTTATGAATTTTCAAAGTTCACCAGGTGAAAAGAAATCAACCAAGGGAAGAGTACCTCAAATGGAATAAATTGGTTGAAGTTGTTTTATGTAATCAAGTCTCTAATCAATCATTAATGGACTTAAATATATTTTAATACATGGAAAATGAGTCTAAGTACGAGGTGTTACATAGTAGACCTCTAAGGAGAATGAGATAATGAGAAAGATTGATAAGTCCCAGAGTTCTAATAGTTATCTAAAAGAGGATAACCTAGGATGATTTCAGAAAGATATAAGAGTCCTTCAATCAGCAGCTAGTATGAATCACTACACTAATTTAGGGTTATAATGGTGCTCAATAGTTGTCATTTATTATGAAAACGTTAATAAAAATGTGACACAGGCTACTTTAGTTGGCGTTTCCATCAAAAACGCCAATCAAAACTGGAATCTCAGATGGCATTTATATGGAAACGCCAACTAAAATGATTTAAAAATTTAAAAAATAAAAATATATAAAAATTAGTTGGTGTTTATAAATAAACACCAACCAAAGGATTTACAAAAATAAAAATATAAAAATAATAGAAAACATTAATTAGCGATTTTATAGAAAATACTAACTAAAAGTAAACTTTAGACCAACAAATATTATTTATAAATTAAAAAAATTGGAAAAAAACTTTAGATGTCGTTTATATCTAAAACACCATCTAAACTATATTATTTATAAATTAAAAAAATTGGGGAATATCTTTAGATGGTGTTTATGAATAAAACGCCATCTAAAGTTTACTTTATGTGGCGTTTAGTTTTAAATGCCATCTAAAGTTGTTACTTTAGATGGCATTTATCCCATACACGCCATCTAAAGTGAATATGTTACATGGGGTTTGGGTCATAAATGCCATGTAAAATATTACTCTATATGGCATTTGAGTTATAAACACCATGCATTTCAATTCCCAAATGATTTAATTTTTAATTTTGATGCTCCATTAGCTCAAGATATCAAGAAAACCTTCCTCCCTCAACTTTGAAGCCTTCTTGATCTTTTACCTATTTTCGCTTGCTGCCATCGAGCTCTCTCCTCTCCTTGCCGATGGTCTCACTTTTCTATCACTTTGTCAATCTTGCCACCTCCTTTGAAGCTTTTCAAAGCCATGTGCTCTCTCTTTGTCACGTTGCTTTGCCCCCTCCTCACCTTCAGGATCTCAAGTTGCTGCTTCAGCTTCTCAGTCTTCCTCTGATCTAGTGTTTGTGTAGCAGATCTCTTCGAGGTTGTTCTCCTGGAGCTTCCAAATCGCGGCTTCCTACACAAATCGTGGTTTTTTCCATGCCCTTTTAACATTCTCTTCCCCAAATCATGATTCCCCTATATCCCTGTTCTGGTGTGTGTTCAATTTTTACATTGTACATGTATTTCGACTTCCTTGCATCATTTGTAGATTAGTTTTGCTCACTTTGCCTGCTATTTGATATAACCATATACTGGAACCTGTACAGTTTGTATCCTTTTTCATTCATTTCAAGGATTCAATTCTTTAAATTTAGTTCATCTCTAACCTTTCTGGGAATTACTTGTGTAACATTTCTAAAATGTCAAATAACAAAAAATGTATAAGAAATTTACAAAAACGGACAAACACCATTTTGTGTGAAATAGGATAAATAAGTCATTTTTCTCGATTGGATGGAAAAATGAGAAATTACATTTTTGCCCCTAAGAATTATGGAAATGACAATTTTATCCCTTCACGTGGGGAAGAGAAGTCAACTATTTTAGCAAAAATTACACCTAATGACCCGAAAGTTAAAAAAATTATAAAGTTGTCCTGGGTTAAGGGTAATTTTTTAATATGCAATATTACTATCAAAACAAAGCTGTCAATGAGAGAAGTCCAATGGTATATGGCACTGAGTGTTAATATTCAAGGATGAAGAAATAATCAATGTCGAAGGTTAAAAAGTAACTTTATACCAATAAAGCTACTTTTTGATCTATAAAAGCCAAAAAGTCAAAAAGAAAGGCTATTGGACATCACAAAATGAGTTTTTTAAAGATAGTATATTAAAGTAATACCAGATATAAATTCACTTTAACCTTATATCAATAAAATGAATTTACACAGCAAAAAGTAACTTTACCGGTCCACGTATAAAGTATCCAACATAGGGTATTACTGGACTGGAAAAACTTGTGTAGTGTCTTGGACAAGTGTATCCCTTATTAGGATGCCACATGTCAGCCTATGTGTCCAAATTGGAAGCCTTAATAGTTAAGAAAAGGGAAGACTTAATTTATAGTTTTCTTAATTAATCATGATTAGCCAAAAAGCAAGTGTGATTAGTGGCATATTATATATACTCCCTCATGACTTGGCTGAACAAACACTAAAGAGAAAGATGAAGGAGTGGCCTGCAAAGTTGAGAGAAATAAGGGAGCACGTGAAGGAGGAAAGAAAAAGAGAAGAAAAATAAGGAAGAAAAGCAAGGAAAATCGGTAAGCAAACCTCTTGTATTCTTTAAGTGTTCTAGTATAGTAAGCTCCATGAGTTAGTTTCCTTGAAATTTCTCTCCTTCTTCCACTGTTCTAATCTGGCCAAGCATGATTAATGCGAAGGAAGTTGTTTTTAAACCATAAAATCAAGAGAAAGCATGAGATTTTACTAAAGGAAACAAGTATGGTATGTTTTAAGCAAGTTTGTGAAAGAACCATTCTTTTTCCTTCGGAGCAGATTTTTTCCCAGATCATTTGAGTGTCTTAAGGTTGTAATTTCATTAATTTGATGGCGAAAATGAATTCCCCATGATGAAAAACCATAAAGACAAGGGTTGGCTCAAAGATAGAGCTTCAGATAAAGAGTTTGGGAATTTAAGGGTTTCAAGAGTTTTATGAGAGCTTTTTCTGATTATCTATGAAATCAGTAGCTTGAGCATGTGTTTAATGATGTTTAGAGACTTGAGGAAGCTTGGAAAACTAGAGGAAGCTTTGGTTTAAAGAGAAAAGTTAAGTGCAAGCACCAAAGGTAGTTAAGTTTCATATTCTTACTTTATGTTCTTTCATTGTCTTTCTATGATTAAATTATGTTGTCATATTGCAATTCTGATTTATTTGATTGGTTTTGGCTGTAAAATGAGGGGCTTTATTACCCGGAATGTCCATTTTCTAAGCCAATATACTGTTGAAATTTTGATGACTAATGTGGTAATTTATTGTTTAAATGTGATTAAATGTGAGTTATTTGACATGATTGACATAATTGCATAAAATGTAACTTTCTATTGAGATTTCCCCCATTCTCATCCCTTCAAGTATCCCAAATGACTAGGCACAAGCTATCATAAAGGAGTGCAAAAAGCTAAGGAGAATGAAGAAGAGAAAGATGCTTAATGATGTCTTCAAGTTATGATTGTATATTTTAAAATTATGTATAAAACCATGTATATGCTTTTAGATCTGTGGTATTGTGCCATTATGTCCTTATGAGCATTATGAAATGTTTGGCATGGATTTAAAACATGGAATGATCATGTGAGCTTGTTCTGAAGTCTACTTTGCCATGTTATATTGCTAGAAGTTCATTTTGTAACAAAGAAAGTAAAGTTAACACTGTTTGATAGAAATAGGGAAATTAAGTCAAGTGTTATATATGCTCTCAAAGTAGAGAGAACAAGCTTTCAAATGAGCAAAATAACACATAATTTGGATATATGTATGATTTATAATGTAATTTTAAAGTTGAGGATCAAAATTGGACAGTGATGTGAAGGCTGCGAATTTTACTGAATATATTACTTCTCTTTGAAAAGTAATATAAAATCATACAGAGCTCCAAAAATTCAATGGTGTATAATTATAAAATATTTATATTTTGAGGTTATTATGCCACTAGTTTGAGTTCAATTGGAGCTGTACAATGAGAGATATACAAGTTTTCCGAAGACTATTCCAGTAAAAGTGATGTTCTGATCCTTAGTGATTCAAATTAATGTTGTGCCCTTTCCAGGCTAAATAATTATATAATAAAAATATGGATGTAAGTAGACATGCATAGATTTCCAATGGCATAGAGAATGCATCATTTGGCTCAGTATAGAGTTAGACATGAATTTTTAAATCTATGGCCAAAATCTTGGAAAAGAAAAAAAAGACCATTTAAACAGTGGAAGTTTAAGTATTAAACTATATCAATTGGTTCAGTTAAATAAAATTTTATTATTTTCCCTTTATACATAATATTTCTAGATTTTTATAGAGACTTGAATCACATTAATACCATTTTTCTAGAATTAGTTATAATTTTTTAAACTTTAGCTAGAAAAATGGATAATACATGAACAGTTAATTTTGAACAATTTTATTTTTTAGATTTAATCCCTTTAATAATTCAAGCTTCTAAAATGGCTTTGTTGGATATTAGAAATGCTATACTACTTGAGAAAATGTATGATAAAGTAAGGTGTTACAACCTGTCCTCCTAGAGCTTGAAAACATTCCTAATTTGATCATAATCTCCTCCTTTGAATTGTGTTTTTGGAAGAATTAGCATGCTCAACATTCGAACTTAAATGCCCATAAGACGAATTTCAATTGGCTACATGCTATAACAGTTCTCTCTTAACCCTCAAAATTTGTCTATTGAATAGTGGAAATTCAAATTTCAGAAATAAAATGCTAATTTTGTCTCTATTCAAAATGATTGTTATACAAATTTCTATATCTCAAAATACACATTTTAGAAACTCTTTACAAAATTTTGAAATTCAAATTTTTGGATCAAAATTTGTCTGTTGAAACATGCTCTCATAATTAGGTCTCTGTTAGATGAACTTTCATAACTGAAATTCATATGATTCTTGTATTGTTCATGGTTGTTTATTGTTTGAATCTTGTGAAGTTCGAATTTTGTTGAAACAAAGTTCGTCTGTTTACTTCTTGTTCTCAAAACTAAGCTTTCGTCAGATGAACTTCCAAATGAAAATTCATCTGTCAACAAGCCTCTCCATAAAGGTTAACTTGTAATTGCTCAAAATTCAAATTTTGACCTTTCAAAATATGTTCGTTTAATGGTTACAGATGTTAAAACCAAATGTTTTCCTTTGAACAGACGTAACCCTATTCATCTCTCTCTCAAGTCTGTTTAAATTTTCTCTTAAATTTCTTTCATTTCGGTTCATGAATCTTCTTTTCCCACCAATTAAACTTCTTTTCACACTTTTTAACCCAATCCTCGCATCTTTCTATGTCATTCATCTATGGAAATAGCAAGAGTTAAAAATCCAAAAGTTAGGAAAGGAGAGTCACGGCCAAAGAGAACTATCAAATCCCAATATGCCTCCAAGAAGGGTGAAACTTAGAAAAGGAAGGGTGAATCTAGCAAGGCAACTCCTTTCAAGAAGCAAAAAATAACTCCTACAGCAGACTTGAAGAAATCTGTCCTTGCTCCCTCGAAGAAATCTAAGTCCGCTGTTCCTATTGCTCCTGTCTCTTCAGCCTTTTCTTCCTCTCCAACACTGAATCTAGAGAATACCAGTTGACCACGCTGCCATTATGGGGCAATGCTCATTTTCTGGGAGAGCATACTACCAAATTTGTCAGTAAAAAGGTAATCAACCCTCACTATGTAAATTTAGAAGACTTCTTGATTTCAAACAACTTTGATGCCGGGTATGGATGATTAGATACAAGAATTTGTTAGAAATTTTGGAAAGATATGATGATGAGGTTATTAAGACTGGTATGCCTCCCAGAAGCACAATAATAAGAAGGAGAAGTGGGAAGTAAATCTACGGTCAAGGACCATCTGGCTGACATATGAGACCTTCAATGAAGTACTAGAGATTCCCAGGCAAGATGGATTGAAAATTGACATCTCTACCTCAAAATACATGGATGAAGCTAAGGCTATAGAAGAGGAAGGAGGGCTTTTCCTAAATTATAAAGAAAGTACAATTCTTAACACGTTATTCAAAAGAAAAGAGAACATGCCACCTCTAAGTTTGCTGAAGCCCATTGACCTCAGTGCCCAAGTCAGAATCCTACACTACATTGTGTCTAGGTTTATTTTCAATAAAGGAGGCAGTTTCAATCTGAACACAAGGGCTGAAGCACATGTGATGACAACAATCATGCGTGATAAGCTAATCAATATGGGCCACATCATCCTCTAACGCATGATCAAAGCAAGAAAACAGAGGAAAGATTCCACCCTGCCATATGCCTCAATCATCTCCAATATACTTCAATATGCTAGGATCCAACACCTAGAGAAAGGAAAGGGTAAGCCTACTGAAATCTTCAAAGGGGAAGAATTGCAAAGGATAGGGATAGAAAAGAAGGATGAAAGTTGGATTGGTGAGGGACTTGGAAAGATAGAAGATCTATTCTTTGAAGAAGATGTCTCCCAGCAACAAGCGGGAACCTTTGAGGCTGCTCCAAAGTCTATGCCTCAGCCTTCTCATCTCTATTTCAACCCACTCAATCACAAATGCCATCCACTCCCTCAACTTGGGCAAAGCCAATCAAGATCACTGAGCTGTATAGCAACCTATCTACACTCATGCTGAGCATTAGGTGTGAGCAAAATGCCAAATTTGCTCATTCGCAAGATCAGATTCATCAGTTGGCAAGGAATATGAAAATGCTTGCTGATGCATATGAGGACATCGGGAGTGCCATTCCGTCATATCAGCTCCACCTCAGCTAGGATTCTCTGAGACTATCAAGCTCCTACTCTTGAATGCCCAAGTCCCTTTGTGCTAGCCTCCACTGAACCAGATGATGATGTACATGCTACTAAGGCTACTGGCACCATGGCCACTCGATAGGCCTCCAGTAATAAGGCAAGCCCTTGTTCTCCCTTGGACTATGGCATGGAGGAAGAGGCTCCTCAAGAATCAAGCTCCCATGAGCCTATTGCTGAAGATGCTTAGGATTTAATTCTTTCTATTCAAGAATCTGAGCAAGTGGAGAAACCGGTAGCAGTCATTTCTACTGCACCATTCATATAAGCTGCCCTAAATGAGGAGAAAAGTATTATACCTTATATAGATCTAGTAGCCATTGCCCATGATGCTATTTTGTAAGCCCAAAAACTAAGGCTTGAAGAAATTCAAGAGGAATTAAGGGCTCAATTGGCTCTTTCTAGCCAAAAAATGCAAGAGCTTCTTGAGGTCTCTAATGATGAGGAAACAAGCCCTGAAGCTTCTGCATCTCTTCCAAAGCTTAATCCTAAACTGCCTTTTATTCCTGTGCCCCTTTGATCAATTCCAGTATCCCAAATACCTCCTCCTATTATATTTGCAATGTCATATCTCTATACTAAAACTATGAATGAATTAATGAGATTCCTTATTTGATCTATTGTACATGATGCACTTATCTTCAAATTTTAATGCATATGTTGAGAAGGAGCTCTTTGAAGCAAACCCAAGTACTAATCCAGTTTGCAAGTTGTTTTGTCATTATCAAAAGGGGGAGAATGTTGAATCAAGTGTTTTGATAATTCTAAACCAACTAGAGCTTGGAAGGAAGATATCAAAGGTGTACAAATGATCTCAAGTGAAGAAATCCAAGAAAAATAAGTATAAGATTAGATATAGGAATTCTTATTGAATTCAAATGAGTAAAAGACTTTGATCTTGTAAGAGAATGTGTTAAAAATGTGTTTTTATGATAACTCATGAAGTATTTGAAAAATACCCACTATCATATGAATTTTGAAGTTTTAAACTTGATTTGTTACTTTGAAAATTCAAATTTTGGTATCTGAAATTTGACTTTCAGAGCAAAACTATCTTAATAAGAAAAAAGGCCCCTCCGATAGATGAATTTCATCTTTGAAAATTCAAATTTCAAGTAAAACGCAAACTATGAAAAATGAAAAATTTGTCTGAAGATATATCAAAGTTAACTTAAAAAAAAAGTAAAAAAAAAAAAGTTCTAATTTAGTCCTCTGACAGACAAACTTTGATTTTGAAAATTTGAACTTTGGAAAGATAGTTTACAAGTCTATTATGATAGTCTTTTGACATACGAATTTTAGTATTCAAAAATTTGAAATTTAAATTAGGTCTGATAAGAGATCTCTCTGACAGACGAACTTTGGTATTTGAAAATTTGAATATTGAAAAGAAGAACTATTGTACCATATTGAGCTGCCTACTGATAGATGAATTTTGGACACCAAAATTTGAACATCAAAGGCACTGTACTAATATGGAACAACTATTCACACTTACCAGAAGAACTTTAAACTTGAAAATTCATATGTTCCAATATAGAAACATTTGCCAAAGATGAAAATTTGAACTTTGCTTTAGAACAGACGAACTTTGAGGTTCAACGTTAAAGTCTTTAGCTTATAGTATCTATGAAATTTGTCTGGTTGACACACTAAAATTCGAACTTTGAATGTCAAATGCATTAAATGTGGTTGATGAATGTATAGTTTTTAAGAGTAACTATTGGGTAATATCTCTAACAGCTAAATCTTGTCTCTAACGTATAGTTAAGATATAAATCGATAAATAGAACTTCATTTGAAGATATGGGTAATGATTTTACATTGTATATACAGAAACTCTGCAAAATTCTTGAGTTGAAGTCTTCTGCTCTCACATACTTCATATCTTGTACTTCAACTTTCATGTACACTCTAAATTAGAGAGTTCTTTTACTATAATTAATCTTCTCTTTATCTAGAAGAAAGATTTTCTTGTGAGGGGATTTCACAAGGGATTTGGGAAGCACTTAGTTAGAGTGCAGAGAGTGAGATTATAGGCTCTTGGAATAAAGCATCAAGTTGTACTGAGGCATTGCAAGAGGCCCACTGAATTCTTGTAAGATAGTGGAAAATCTCAAGTGGTAACTTGAGGACTAGAGGTAGGTCAAGAGAAAGAGACTGAACTAGGATAAATATTTGTGTCTTCTCTTCCCTTATCTTGTTTTTCACTTGGTTATATTTTAAATTTTGCTTTTACTATCACTATTGCTTTCACTACTCTCTCATACTTTGTAGAAAATTTTAATCTTCCCAATTCACCCCCCTAGGAAGCCAGCATATCTAACATTTTATTCCTGAAATAATATTTATCTTTAGACAAGTGTCCTAAATGCAATGCCCCATGATATAAGAAGAAAGAATCGACCCCAGTGAAGGTGGTATGGTATTTTCCCATTATACCTAAATTTAGACACATGTACAATAATGTGGAGAATGCGAAGCTTTTAACATGGTATACATATGAAAGAATTAAAGATGAAAAGCTTAGACATCCTACAAATTCTCCATAATGGAAATTAATTGATCGTGACTACGAAGACTTCAGGGCAAAAGTTAGAAACATATGACTTGCCTTATCTACCGATGGAATGAACCCACCTGGTATGCAAAGTAGTATCCAGAATACGTGGCCCATGATTTTGGTGATTTATAACTTGCCACTATGGCTATTTATGAAGCAAAAATTTATGATGTTGTTTATGTTGATTTATAGACCCAAACAGCCTGGAAATGATAAAGATGTATACTTATCTCTACTTATTGAAGATTTGAAGCTATTGTAGGATAAGGGTGTGGAAGTGTATGATGGATATAAGGAGGAACCATTCAATTTGAAAGTTATGTTGTTTAGTACAATCAATGATTTTTTGGTCTATGGTAATTTTTCTGGATACAATTTCATTATTAAATGTTTTGTATGCGAGACACTTCCTTATTGTCATGCATATAGAAAAAAAAAGTATGTGATTGTATCGTAGGTACGTTACTCAATGTAAAAGGAAAGACCAAAGATGGCAAGAATGTGAGGTTAGATTTGATTGCTATGGGAATTAGAGGAGAAGTGGCACTAGTGAAGCAAAAATGACGTACTTATGTACCTCTGGTAGCTTATACTTTATGTAGAAAAAGAGAAATTTTTTTTTTTGAGAATTTCGTAAGCAGGTTAAAGTTCTAGAGGGATACTCCTCAAATATCAAGAACTTTGTATCTATGAAAGACTTGAAGTTAAAGGGTGTGAAGTCTCATGACTACCATGTTCTGATGGAGCAGATGATGCCAGTTGGCATATGATCCATTTTGCCAAAAAAAGTATAAGGGACAATAGTGAAACTATGTTTCTTTTTCAAGTCTATTTGCAACAAAGTCCTTGACCCTAGAAAGTTGCCCACTTTGCAAAATCAAATTGTTGTCACTCTGTGTGAGCTTGAGATGTATTTCCTGCCTTCATTCTTTGACATGATGGTACACCTAATGGTTCACCTTGTTAGGGAAACACAAATGTGCGGCTTAAATTATATGAGATGGATGTACCCGATTGAGCATTACATGAAGATATTGAAAGGGTATGTGAAAAATTGAAGTAGACTAAAGGATTATATTGTTGAAAGGTACATAGCTAAAGAAGCTGTTAAATTCTATACCGAATACTTATCAAATGTTAATATCATTGGGCTTCCAAACTCTCATCACTTGGGGAGAACAAGTGGGCAAGGGATTCGAGGAAGTGAAATAGTTTGTATCTCCAGGACATAGTGGGAGCAAGCTTACTTGTATGTCTTACATAACTCAGATGAGGTTGATGAATATATGGAAATGCACTAGCGGAGAATTAGAAGCTTGAACCCTAATAAGAATGAAGGTTGGATATCAAATGAACACAATCGACCTTTTATAAATTGGTTACGAAATCACATTATTGTGGAGTTAGAGAGGAATCCTTGTTTAGTGTCAGACAGGTTGAGGGTCCAAGTATGTATGTACTCTCTTACACCAGTTATCTCATCAACGGGTACACATTCTATATAAAAGAGCAAGATAATTAGACCATAATACAAAATAGTAGGGTAACTCTTATAGCTTAATCAATGCATATCTCAAGTGTTAAAGACAATAACCCTATTTTTGCAAACATGTCATACTTTAGGGTAATTGAGTGTATATGGGAGTTGGATTACATCTCATTCTGTGTACCTATCTTTTGTTGTAAGTGGGTTAACAACAACAACAACCTTTTGAATTGATGATTTAGGGTTCATTTAGGTGGATCCTAATAGGGTAGAGTATACAAAAGAGCCTTTTATTTTAGCATCACAAGCTCAACAAGTGTTTTTTATCCCTAATCCTGCTAATAAGAAGTAGTCTATTATTATGGTAATGAATAAAATAATTGAGGATAATGCTCAGGGCTATCAAGATGCAGATATTGAAGATGATGTTTTTCACGGGACATTACTTGATACTAATCCTAGTGGAGATAATGCCCTTTATGTGAGAGATGACCATCAAGAGGGTACTTGGATCAGAATAAGGGATGAATGAGTCAACATCTGACAGGAAAGAGAAAAAGGTCATCATTTTTAAATATAATTTATTGCTTGCCTTGGTGTAAATTTTATTTCCTTCAACATATATGTATAATTTTTCATGTTAAATGGTTCTTTATCCATCTTTGATACCTTACATGTTTGTTGGAATTTCTTTGCAGGTAATGGCGTCCTCTAATGATAATAACGATCATGATGATGATCATGGTGAAAAAGAGTTAGAGCAATATATCAAAAAGTGCCGACAGGGCTTGACCGTCCTGAAAGAGGTGATACGATCCCGAGATACTTGCTAAAAGAATCATGTAGAATGGAATCGTACGGGCAATCCAATATGGAAAGGTGGACACAAATTGAGCAGTTACATCAAGGTCACTACGAAGTTGATGTTAGGAATTTGAATATACACGTAGTGAAGAACTATCAAGAAATTTCCTTCCATAGATCTATTAACGTAGTTTAGATTGAGATGTAAGAAGAAAAATTTACCTTCGTTGCGTCCCTTGGTATTCTTTTTTGTTTCGTTAGACCTCAGGAACTAACGCAACTAGTCAACTCCCTTTACTGGTATCCACACGAATGGTGAGTCCAACTTGAACAGTGTGCAACTACCTCTGGTTGTGAAGTCAGTACAGTCGCTGTTCATCATTCGTCCATACAATCTCACTCTTTGAGTATACAGTCACTCCTCTTTAGGGTGATTTGAAAATTGTGTTAATTCTGTACCCTAGTCTACATCAATATATAGATAGGATTTCATATTTGTTTAATTTAAATCAATAATTTAAACTAAATCAAATATTAATTAAATACATTAGTTTAAATTTAAATGTATCTAATAGATTAAATTTAAACTAACTATCTAATCTTTTATCTGGAATCAAATATATATTTAATTTATCATATAAATGAAATTTAGATTATGACATTAGTTTAAATTTAAATCTATCATATGGAATTAAATTTAAAACTAATTCATTTGAATTAATTTCATTGAATTAATTTTATATATTTTGAAATAATATAATATATATCAAATATATAATATATCAAACATATACATATATTTCAAATTTTAATATATATATATCACACACATATATATAAAATTCTATCACCCTAAAATGAACATTAAATTCATTGAATCTAAACACATTTTAGATTTAATGAATCTAGACATTGTAGCTCGAGTTAGTCTATTCTTGCGTGCGACCCTGTAAGCCCATATGATGCTAGTAGTTGGCTAATAACACTATTAGACTCATAAGTCACAAGTGGCCTCTAGTAAGACATTATGACTACCTAAATCATATGAGATCGGTGATCTGATGTAAGTTATCATATAACCCGATCATATTCCTTTTGTCTCATGATATATAGGTCAAGTATGAGGCATAGAAACGTTATTCTCATTTTACTCGACTATCACTTTCTCGATCTTCGAGCAGACAGACAAAACAAATGAAAACTCTTCCATTCGAGCACGGCCATACATTTCTCAATCTCACTCATCGAAGGGCCTAGATATATCTCTCCATTAATTAGAGGGAAAAATTCCATCTTGACCATTTATCTTCCTCCACACGAGTTTCACTATATCCTATCATAGCCTTTATGATCTCCCGATTAAATGTGACTTTTGACTATGCCAAAGTATAATGTTTCCCATGTCGAAAGTCATGGTGATCTCAGGTCTGAGAGCTTAGTGACACGGTTTTATATGAGATATGCTTATGACTTGATCCATGCAGCTATCTCATGATAGGTCGATCCAGTGCCTATTCTCTAACATGAGCTTATGATTTTGATTTGTATCTTCATACATAATTATCACATAATTATCAATGAAAATCATACTAGCCTTAATTAATCATTATTCCCACAAAGATGATTGACTAGGGATATTTAGGTTAAAATAATTTATTCAAGGATATTTTTATAAAGAAAAACATGCAAACAGTGTAATAATGTAAGAAAAAACACCTTCTTGTTTCATAACGAAATACAATGTTCATAATACATTGATTGGTCTTAGGCACAATCTCCAATAACTCCCACTTGCACTAGGGCCAATCGTTGATGTATCTAATATCCATTGACCTACCATGATGCTCATGTTTTATTTGTGCAAGCGGCTTAGTAAGAGGATTAGCAACATTGTCATCAGTTAGTATTTTGCATATCGTTATATCACCCTTATCAATGATTTCTCAGATGAGATGATATCGCCTAAGTATGTGTTTGGTTCTTTGATGTGACCTAGGCTCTTTAGCCTGTGCTATTGCGCCGTTGTTGTCATAAAAAAGATCTATCAGACTTGAGATGGTAGGCACCACTCCAAGCTCAGTGATGAACTTCTTAATCCAAACAGCTTCCTTAGTTGCATCTGATGCTGCTAGGTACTCAACTTCTGTTATAGAATCAGCTACAGCGCTTTGCTTGGAACTCTTCTGACTAACTGCTCCACCATTCAAATAGAATAGAAATCTTGATTGCGATATTAAATCATCTTTGTCAGATTGGAAACTTGTATCTGTGTAACCATTTACAACCAGCTCATCTTCCAATCCTCCATACACCAAGAATACATCCTTAGTCCTTCTTAAGTGCTTCAGGATATTCTTGGTAGCAGTCTAGTGATTCTCACCTGGATTTGACTTATATCTACTAGTCATGCTCAAGGCATATGAGACATCTAGTTGAGTGCACAACATGGCATCCATAATAGATCCAATTGCCGAAGCATATGGAATCTTGCTCATACGTTATCGCTCATCTCATGAACAAGGACACTGAGCTTTGCTGAGATTGATGCCATGAGACATGGGTATGTAACCGCTCTTTGAATCTTGCATACTGAACCTATGCAATACTTTGTCAATATAAGTGCACTGACTTAGGCCGATTAGCCTCTTGGATTTATCCTTATAGATCCTTATCGCTAGAATATATGTGGCTTCCCCTAAGTCCTTCATTGAGAAACATTTTCCTAACCAAGTCTTGACATTCTACAAGGTAGGAAAGTCATTCCCAATGAGTAGGATGTCATCAACATAAAGCACAAGAGACACAATTATGCTCCCTCTAACCTTCTTGTAAACACATGGTTCATCAACATTTTAGATAAATCCAAACTCTTTGACTACTTCGTCAAAACATTGCTTCCAACTACGAGATCCTTGCTTCAATCCATAAATGGATCTTTGAAGCTTGCAAACCTTTGCAGAATCTTCTGGACACTCAGGTTGTGTCATGTACATATCCTTAAGAGCTTTCCATTAAGGAATGCTGTTTTAATGTCCATCTGGCAAATCTCATAATCATAGTACGCTGTAACAGCAAGAATGATCTTAACTGACTTAATCACAGTGACTGGTGAAAAGGTTTCATCATAGTCTATACCATGAGTTTGCTTGAATTCTTTTGTAACCAATTATTCTTTGAAGGTATATACTTGGCCATCCATGTCGGTTTTCTTCTTAAAAACCCATTTGCACCCAATGATTTCTATACCTTCAGGTGGGTCAATCAAGGGTCATACTTAATTGTCACACATGGATTACATCTCAGACTTCATGGCATGCAGCCATTTTTCAAACTCAGATCCCATTATGGCCTCTTGATAGGTGGTTGGCTCTTCATGATCTAAGAGCAACACATCACGACTACCAGTTGAAAGAAATCCATATCTTTGAGGCTGATGTCGTGTTCTATCAGACCTTCTTGGGCCTTGTGTTACTTGAGTAGGCTCATCAACTTGTTGTGAGTCTTCTCGTTCTTCTATCTCTAACTCAATGCAATTTTGTGGGTCTCGAACTTCTTCGAGATTTATCTTATTCCCACTTGTTCTTTTAGAGACAAACTCTTTTTCTTGAAAGATTCCATTCTTAGCAATAAACATTTTATTCTTAGTGGGATTGTAGAAGTAGTATCCCTTAGTTTCCTTGGGATACCCCACAAAAAGGTATTTTATAGATTTGGGTGCTAACTTATCTAAGGCTTGTTGTTTAACATATGCCTCGTATTCCCAAATCTTCAGAAAAGACAAACTGGGCTTCTTTCCAGTCCATATCTTATATGGGTCTTTTCAACCACCTTAGATGGAACACGGTTTTAATGTGAACGCAACTGTTTCTTATGCATAGCCCTAAAAGGATGGTGGAAGATATGTTTGACTTATCATAGATCAAACCATATCTAATAAGGTTTGATTCCTCCATTCAAAAATACCATTCCATTATGGTGTTCCTGGTGGAGTTAATTGTGAAACAATTCCATAATTTCTAAAATGGTCAATAAATTCTTGGCTCAAATATTCACCATCTCGATCAGATCGAAGTACTGTAATAGATTTGCTAAGTTGATTCTATACCTCATTTTGAAAAGTTTTGAACATTTCGAAAGATTCATATTTATGTCTCATTAGATAGATATATCCATATCTACTAAAGTCATCTATAAAAGTAATGAAGTATAGGTGACCACTTTTGGTAGTTGTACTTGATGGACCACATACATCTGTATGTATTGGGCTCAATAAGTCAATGACCCTTTCACTATGTCCAGTAAAAGGTGCCTTTGTCATCTTTCCCAATAAACAAGATTCATAAGTGTCAAATGATTCAAAATCAAATGAATTGAGAAGTCCATCTTGATGGAGCTTCGAAATGCATTTCTCATTTATGTGGCTTGGATGACAGTGCCATAGGTAGGTTAGATTCAAATCATTTGACTTGATCCTCTTGCTAGATATGTTATAGATATGTTCTTTATTTGGAGCTTCAAGGTTCAAATAGTAATGACCACCATGCAAATCTCCAGCCGCATAAAAGATATCATTAAGACAAATAGAATGTTTTTTATTCCTAATAATTGAAGTAAAACCTTCATCATCTAAATAAGAAAGTGAAACAATGTTTTGACTCAAAGCAGGAACATAATAGCAATTATTCAAAACTAACAAAAGCCCACTGGGTAAAATTAATTCATAAGTGCTTACGGCTAAAGCAACAACTCTTGCTCTATTTCCAACTTATAGGTCAATTTCACCATTTTTCATCTTCCTGCTTCTTTTGAGACCTTGCACATTTGTACAAATGTGAGTTCCACATGCAATATCTAATACCTATGTTAGAGAAGTAGAAAGATTAATTTCTATAACATAAATACCTGAAGTAATAGCCCTGCTATTCTTCTTTTGTTTTAGATCTTTCTTGTAGAGTTCACAGTTCCTCTTCCAATGACTAGGTTCATTGCAAAGGAAGCAGAGTCCTTCCTTGGGAGGCTTTGCCTTCTTGGGTTTTGGTTTAAGCTTGGGCCTGTCTTGCTCCTTGGACTTGTCATCTGAGCCTTTTGTCTTTCCCTTACCCTTACCTTTCTTGTTCATTCCTTTTCCTTTCTAAACTATTAAAACATTACTGCGCCTTTTCTTGATGTTTTGCTCAGCTGTTTTAAGCATTGCATGCAGTTTAGAAATTGATTTCTCCATGTTGTTCATATTGTAGTTCATGACAAACTGGTCATAACTCTCTGGAAGTGAGTTTAAGATCAAATCTATTGCTAACTCTTGGGTTATGGGAAATCCAAGCCTTTCAAGGTGATCAATATAGCCTTTCATCTTCAAAACATGAGAGCTAACTATTACACCCTCAGTCATTTTACAAGAATGTAAGGCTTTCGTGGTTTCAAACCTTTCTTGCCTTGCCTGTTGTTTGAACGTGTCCTTGAGATGCCCAATCATCTCATAAGCCTCTATATGTTCTAGATCTCTCTAAAGTTTCGGGATCATGGTGGCTAACATTTGGCATCCTACATCCACAGAGTCATTGAGATGCTTATTATAGGCATCCTTTTGGGCTCTTGGAGCATTGGCTGCAGGCTCTTCAAGAATGGGTTCATCTAGGACATGTGACTTTCTCTCGTGCTTAAGAATAATTCTCAATTTCCTAAACCAGTCAAGAAAGTTGGTCATGTTGAGTTTGTCCTTCTCAAGGAGAAATTGCAATGATAGTGTAGCTAGATAACCTAAGTGTATCTTACTTTGGTGGATCTTACATTTAGGTAATCAAAGCCTTGACAAGTGTTCATTAATGGGTGGCATTTATACTTAAAATTTAATTCGAGGGATTTTATTATATTGTTTTTATTCATACATCTATTCATCATATGAACATATATATAATGGTGCCATCCCATACATGCATATGATCTTATCATAAAGCATAAAATAAATGTGTCATAATATGGTCCATCTAACCTATATCCTGCCAACCCAATGAAAGAATTGTTCTAATATAACACTTATATAAGAAACCTCAATTTAACGTTGGAGGAGAGTATGGTAAGAAGAGAATATACATCCAAAATATAGAGAGAGGCATGACATGCAGGCCATGTTTAAAACCACAATTTCATCCTAGAGCCACATCATGCACCATACCCATCCAATTCAAACAAACAAATGACATGTAACAAACATCTCATCTAATGAAAAGCTATAAACTTTGTGATTTTAACATTAAATCAAATTATGTTGCGCTACGACTAGATAGCCACGGCGGTCCCACTATGGTTGCCTTAAGAAAAACCCCAAAGATTCATCGATCTCATTGAAATCCATCCACCAAAATTATTTCTCGTATACTGTTTTTTCATCACATCATGTATGAAAACATTTATTTCACAAATATATGAACACGACAAAGATAGATTCACATATGAAAATCAAATTGGTCATATGAAAAACATAAACAAATATATGCTTGTATGAAACAGATTTTAACAACCCAAATTACATAAGATTATCTAATTGCATCATACAAAACAGAAACTGGAACATGCGTATAATTGTTTGAATCTACTTGCATCATATACATATTCATGCATATACGAAATAGAAATCATATCACATATGTATACATGCATATACGAAACAAAAATCATATCACATATATATACATGCATATACGAAATAGAAACCGAATTCAGGAATACAATTTTTCAAATACATATATCACATATATGAATGACAGATTTACAATCAAATTGAAAACTGATTTGAAAAACCAAATTGGACAAATTAAGTTTGCAAACATATCACATACATGCAATCATATACTCAAGAACTTAATTTAAATAATCATTGACGTGGCTTTGGTACCATTGTTGGGAAGTTTAGCATACATGCAGTGGAAAAATATGAAGAAATTCCTTCCCACAGATTTGTCAACATTGTTTAAATTAAGATGTAAGAAAAATAATTTACCTCTAGTGTATCCCTTGGTATTCTTTTTCATTTCGTCAGACCCCATGAACTAACATGACTGATCAGCTCCCTCCATCAATATCCACATGAATGGTGAGTCCAACTCAAATAGCTTGCTAGCACCTCTGGTTGTGAAGTTCATACTCCTGTACACTATTCATTTGTACACTCGTTTGTTCATCATTCGTCCGTATAGTCTTACTCTCTAAGTATACGACCACTTTTCTTTAGGGTGATTTGAAAATTGTGTTAATTCTGTAACCTTGTCTATATCAATATATAAATAGGATTTGATATTTTTCTTAATTCAAATCCATAATTTAAACTAAATCAAATATTAATTAAATATATTAGTTTAAATCTAAATTTATCTTATAGATTAAATTTAAACTAACTATCTAATTTTTATCCAGAATCAAATATAGTTTTAATTTATCATATAAATCAAATTTAGATTATTAGTTTGAATTCAAATTATGCCTTTAGGAAGCCATGGTGATAGCCTTTATGATCTCTTGATTAAAGGTGACTTTTGACTATGCCAAACTATAGTGTTCCTCATGTAGGAAGCCCTGATGATCTTAGGTTTGAGGGCTTAGTGATACACTTCTATATGAGATATTATTATGATTTGATCCATGCAGCTATCTCATGATGGGTCGATCCAGCACATATTCTCTAACAGGAGCTTATGATTTTGATTTGTATCTTCATATATAATTATCACATAATTATCAATCAAAATGATACTAGCTTTAATTCATCATTATTCCCACAAAGATGATTGACTAGGGATATTTAGGATAAAAGAATTTATCCAAGGATATTATTTTAAAGAAAAACATGCAAATAATATAATAATGTAAGAAAAAACATCTTCTTTTTCATAATGAAATACAATGCTCATAATATAATGATTGGCCTAGGGTACAGTCTCTAACAGTTGAAGGTTCCAATCTCTCATCCTTACAAGGATTGGAGGAAAGTCCTTGAGTCTGTGAAGAAGAGCATTTTCGTGATATAGAGGTAAAAACATAGTATGTCATTTAATTATTATGTTTATGTATACTTATAGACAATAATTCTTTTGGGATGTACTTTGTAGGCTACTTTTGACATAAATGATAGTCACAGGCATTACATATATATAAAGGTTGGAGTGGCATTGTAAAACTTCCAAAGCATTCTCACTAGATTCTTCATGAGAATGAAGCAGGCAACTTCCTTAAGCATCCGCCTTGGTTGTTTGAGAAGTACGTTACACATAAACACTGGGATGCTTTTATTGCAAGGTGTCATGAGGAAACTTTTCAGGTGCACAACTTAGTTTTCATACACTACGCTTAGCTGTTAAATAGAATTTGGTGTACTATTTTGTTAGGTTGGTTAGTTTTTGTTAACCGAGCTACATTGGTTAGTTTTCAAAATATTATCATCCAAATGTTTGTTGAATTTTTCCCAACTGGAGGAACTTTGTTAGGATTTCTTTTGAAAGGCTTGCTGATTTCACTTCTGGGTGCTTTAGCCCCTTTACAATGTAGTTTGTCTTGCTCTGCAGGGTCAAGAAACAAAACAAATTGAATGAAAATTGCAAAAAAAAAATTGAATATAGTTGGCATTTAACAATCAATCACCATCTTTGTTGAATCAAGAAGTTTTGATGACTCCAAACTAACCTTCAAGAGCTTGGAATAAAGATATCAAAGGTGCATAAAGGGTTTAAGTGAAGAAATCCTGGAGAAATCTGTGCAAAGTTTGATGTAGGATATTTAGTTATGTTTTAATTAGAGTAAGAGACTTTGATTTGGTGGAAAGAAGTTTTAAAACCTTGATTCTGTGTTAAATCATGGAATATTTGAAAAACACCCACCAACAGAAGAAGTTTAAGAGGTTAATACCAATCTGTCATAGTGAAAGATGAATTTTGGCCTTTGGAAATTCGAATTTCGTACTAGAACTGAACAAGTCTGAAGAGATGCCTCTCTGACAGATGAATTTTGAATTCATGAAATTCGAATTTTGATAAGTATTTGAAAGGAGCTTTAAGCAACAGACGAACTTTGGGTTTTGAAAATTCAAATTTCAGACAAAATGAAACTTAAGAAAACTAAAGAAATTCTTCTGAAATTATGTCAAAGTTCATCTGAAACTAAGTTTGGATTGAATGTCAAAATTGCCTATTGACAGGCAAACTTTGAACATGAAAATCCAAATTTCAGAAACTAAGCTTTTGAGTCTGTTGCAGTGATATGTTGACATACGAATAACAGTATTTACAAATTCAAATTTTGAAGTTAGTCTGAAAAGAGTTCTCTCTGACAGATGAACTTTGCCCTTTAAACATTCAAATTTTGAACTATATGAACTACTGAGCCGTGTAAATAAGCTATGGATAGACGAATTTTGGGGTTTTAAAATTTGAATTTCAAAGGCACTGTAGCAAATTGAAAGTACTATTCACACTTAATAGAAAAACTTTTTACTTGAAAATTCGTATGTCACAACATAGAAACATTTTCAAAATATCAAATTCAAATTTCACTTCATGACAGATGAACTTCGGGCTTTCAACGTTGAAGTTGTTAACCTTCGGTTTTTGTGAAATTTGTCTGTTGACCAACCAAAATTCGAATTTCAGTATGTCAGAAGCATTAAATGCGGTTGGTTAATGGATAGTTTTTCAGAGTAACCGTTGGATAACTTCTCCAACGGATAGATTTTGTCTCTAACGTAAATTTGAGACCTAAGTCTATAAATATAACATCATTTAAAGTTGTGGGTAATGATTTTAACATTGTATATACTGAAACTCTGCCAAATCATTTACTCAAAAAGCTTCATACTCTCACACTTCAATATTTGTACTTTAACTTTCATATTCACTCTGATCAAGAGAGTTTAATCTTTGTAAACAATCTAATCTTCATCTGGAAGATAGATTATCTTGTGAGGGGATATCACAAGGGGTTGGGAAGCACTTTGTGAAAGTGCAGAGAGTGAATGAGTGAGCTCTAGAAAACAGAACACAAACTTTGTACTGTGGCATTTGCAAGAAGCCCATGAAATTCTTGCAAAATAGTGGGAAATCTCAAGTGGTGACTTGAGGACTGGACGTAGGTCAAGTGGAGAGACTGAACCAGGATAAATTGCTGAGTCTTCTTCCCTTTACTGCCACCTTTACAGTTATTTATTTATACTCTGTTTTACCATCATATATTGCTTTCTTCACCATCTTGATATTTTGCAAAAAATTTGTAATCTTCCTAATTCACCCCCCTCTTGGGAAGCCAGCTAACCTAACAATCTTTTACTAACTTTAGATGATGTTTATTGGTAAACGTCATCTATACTGATTTCCATTGGTGGCATTTATTTGTAAAACGCCATCTTTCAAAAACAATAGATGGCCTTTATTTGTAAACGCCATCTATAGCTCATTTCATCCAAGATGGCATTTAAAGATTAAATGCCATCTTTTACATACAATAGATGGCATTTAATTATTAAACACCATCTTTTACTAAGCTTACATGATGTTTATGATATAAAAGCTATATATACGATGTAATAAATGTTGGCATTTTACAGATAAATGCCATGTAAAATCAAGCTTTAGTTGGCATTTCCAAAATGCCAACGTATGTGTCTTGCTTTTATCAGCATTAGTAGATGGCATTTTATAAACGCCAATAAACCTTGGAAAAAAGGCCATCTATTCCCCTTTTTGTTGTAGTGAGTATTTACCTAAGACTTTTCTCTATTGTCAAGCTGTTGAATCAAGAGTTTTGATGATTCCAAACCAACATCCAAGAGCTTGGATTGAAGATATCAAAGGAGATCAAAGTGCTTCAAGTGAAGATTTTCTGAGCATTTGCTGTTAGATCTTTTGTAGATCTTTAGTTTTAGTTATGATTGGGTAAAAGATTTTGATTTGAGAAAAAGATGTTTTCAAACCTTGATTTTGTGTTAAATCTTAACTTATTTAAAAAACACCCACAAACAGACGAAGTTTGAAAGTTTAAACTTAACTGTCAAGTTGGAAATTTGAACTTTGCTTCAGGAAATTCAAATTTCTAGCTAAAACTGAATAAGTCTAAAGAGATGGCTCTCTGTCAGACGAATTTTGGTTGTTCAAAATTCGAATTTTCATCCAAGTCTGAAAGAAGCCTCTTAGTGACAGACGAACTTCGCATCTTCAAAATTTGAATTTCAGACAAAACACAACTTGAGAAAATAGAAGAAATTCGTCTGAAACAATGTTAAAGTGCATCTGGAATCAAGATAAAATTGAGTTTGAAAAATGCTCTCTGACAGACGAACTTTGACTTTCCAATATTCGAATTTTCATATAAGTCTTAGAGGAGCTTCTTTGAAACAGATGAACTTTGAGTCTTCAAAATTCGAATTTCAGACAAAACACAACTTATGAAAATGGAAGAAATTCGTCTGAAACAATGTTAAAGTTCATCTGAGATCAAGAATGATTTAAGTTTGAAAACTGCTCTCTGACAGACGAACTTTGAACATTGAAGTTCGAATTTTAGAAGCTAAGTTCTTGAATCTGTTAAAGTGAAAACATTGACGTACGAATGATGAAGTTAGTCTGAAAAGAGTCTCTCTGACAGAGGAACTTCACTCTTCAACATTTGAATTTCGAAGAAAGTGAACTACTGTGCCTCATTTTCTCGTACTAGGAACAGACGAATTTTGGGCTTCCAAAATTCGAATTTCGAAGGCACTGTAGCAAATTGAAAAAATTGTTCACACTTAATCGAAAAACTTTCTTCTTGAAAATCCGTATGTCACATTGTGAAAATGTTTTGTAAGTTTCAAAATTCGAATTTCACTTCATGAACAGACGAACTTCGTGCTATAACGTTGAAAGCTTTAACCTTCGGTTCCTTCAAAATTCGTCTGTTGGCCAACCAAAATTCGAATTTCAGTATGTCAGATGCATTAAATGCAATTGGTTAACGGATAGTTTTTCAGAGTAACCGTTGGATAACTTTCCCAAACGGATAGATTTTGTCTCTAACGGACATTTAAGACCTTAAACTATAAATAGAACATCATTTGAAGTTGTGGGTAACGAATCTAACTTGTATATACCGAATTTCTGTCAAAACTTCTTCTCAAGAGCTTTTACCCTCTAGCTTCAATATCTGTACTTTAACCTTCATATCTACTCTATTCAAGAGAGTTATATCTTTGTAAACAATCTACTCTTCATCTGGAAGATAGATTTACTTGTGAGGGGAAATCACAAGAGGATTGGGAAGCACACTGTGAAAGTGCTTAGAGAGTTTGAGAGAGCTCAAGAAACAGAGCATACTCATGTACTGTGGCATTAGCAAGAAGCCCGTTGAATTCTTATTGTATAGTGGATAAATCTCAAGAGTTGTCTTGAGGACTGGACGTAGGTCAAGTAGATAGACCGAACCAGGATAAGTCACTGAGTCTTTTTCTCCTTACCCTTACTTTTCAGCTTGCTCTGTTTTATACGTTGTTTACATTATACTGTGCTATCTTCACCCAGTTCACTTTGTGCAGAAAAATTTCAATCTTCCCAATTCACCGCCCCTCTTGGGAAGTCAGCCTTGCTAACAAGTGGTATCAGAGCCCGGATTCCCATTCAAAGGATTTTACAGTCGGGGAACAAAGATGGCTGGCTTTGGAGAGAGTATACTTCCTGAAGGGAATAACACTAACAGATCACCAGGCTTCAGTGGAGAGCATTATGGGTACTGGAAGATGAGGATACAGATCTACCTACAATCAATTGATCTTGACATCTGGTCAGTCATTGAAAAAGGAGATTTCATCCCAATGGCTCTAACTGAAGATGGAAGACACAAAGAGAAGCTGGAAGCTGAGTGGAATGATGAAGACAGAAGGAGAGTCCTACTGAATTTCAAAGCAAAGCATTGTTTAGTCAGTGCCCTGAACCAGGACGAATTCTACAGAGTCTCACAATGCTCCACTGCAAAAGGAATGTGGGATACTCTATAGATTGCACATGAAGGAACAACTGGGGTCAGGGAAAACAGACTAAACACATGCATTGGAGAGTATGAAAGCTTCAGAATGGCTGAAGGAGAAACTGTAAAGGAGCTCCAAAAGAGGTTTACTCTCATTGTGAATTAGCTGAAGAGCCTGGGAAAGGAATACAATCTATCTGAGAAAGTAAGAAAGATACTCAGAGCTCTCCCTCTGGAATGGCAGCCCAAGGTGACAGCAATAGAGGAAGCCATAGGAGAATCAATGGCCTCTGTCACAGCTCTCTTTGGCAGCCTTGAGGAGTATGAAGGAAAAATCAAAGCTCTCAAGGAAGCTGGGCTGGACCGAAAGAAGAAAGGCCTTGCCCTCAAAGCTGCTGATGAAAAGGAAGAAGAATCTGACGAAGGAGAGGAGCTGGATGAAGAAACTCTGGCTATGATGGTCAAAAAATTTGGAAGATTCTACAACAAGAAGAAGAACAAGAAATTCCTCAAGAAGGGAGCAACTGGTGAAAGCAAGAGAGAGGGTAAAGAGCCTGTGACTTGCTATGAGTGCAAGAAGCAGGGACATATAAAGTGGGACTGCCCCCAATTCCTCAAGAAGCAAGAAAAAGAAAAGAAAGTTGCTGACAAAGGGAAGAAGAAGAAAGCCTACATCTCATCTATATGGGGCAACAGCTCAGATGAGAAAGAAGAAGATGAGGATGAGATCGCCAATATTTGTCTGATGGCACTTGCCTCTGAAGAAGCCACACTCTTATGCAGCAGTGATCAGGAGGAAGAGGTATATGAATCTGAACCTTCCTATTCTGAGTTACTTGATGCATTTCACGAGCTTCATGATGAATTCATTAAAGTTGCTAAAGAACTGAAATTGGCAAAGAAAAAGATAAATAAGCTGGAATCTCAAAGCATTGTTTCTGAAATTGCCTTTTTACCTACTATTGAATCTGTTTGCTGCACTTCATGCACTAAACTTAAGCAAACTAATGATTACTTAGTCAAAAGCATGTCTAGGCTCACTAGAGGTAAAGATATGTTGTTTGCCTTGATGGGGAGCCAAAGAATATCACAAGGAAAAGCTGGTCTTGGCTATGATCCATGTGCTGTCAAGGAAAAGATTAGGATGAAAAACCAGAATGCATACATGAGACATTTTGTGCATGCTGAGAATAACAGAAAGAAAGATCATATGTCATCTTGCATTAAAACATATGATCAACCAAAGCATGCAAGACAAAAGTATTATCTGCATTATTTTCTTCCTGCCACTCAATCTAGCAGTCCCTTCATTACTGTCATTTCTGTAACAAAAAGGGACATATTTCCAGTTCTTGTGCATTGAAGAAAAATGGACTTGGCAGAAAAGTTGAATGGGTTCCCAAAGTTGCATCTGCATCTAGGGAAAAATCTACTGACCAAAAAGGACCCAAGCAAATTTGGGTACTTAAAAGGAAAACATAAACATTATTTTGCAGGTCTGTCTCAAAGCTAAGAAAAGCAACAAATGGTATATGGACAGTGCCTGCTCAAGCCACATGACTAGAGATAAAGAGAAGTTCATCACCCTTAGAGACAAGAAAGGAGGAAAGGTGACCTTTGGAGGTGATCAATATGGCAAAATCGTTGGCATTGGCATTGTGGGGAAAAATCCAGAAACATCCATTGAAGAGGTGCTGTTTGTAGTTGGCCTCAACCACAATTTGCTAAGCGTGAGTCAGACCTGTGATAAAGGAAATTGGGTGCTGTTTGACTCAAAGTTTTGCCTGGTCATCAGAAAAAGTGATCACAAAGTAATCCTCAAAGCTCAAAGGGATGGTAACTGTTATACTATCGACCTTGATGAACTCCCTCCCTTGGATTCTGTATGTTTAATCAGTAAGGATAATGATAGTTAGTTATGGCATAGGAGATTAGCTCATGTTAACATGAATCAATTGTCTAAACTAATCAAGAATGAGCTAGTAACTGGCCTGCCAAAAATATCTTTTGAGAAGGACAAAGAATGTGATGCATGCATAAGAGGGAAACAAAATAAATCATCTTTTAAATCTAAAAATGTAGTTACCACAACTAGACCACTTGAATTGCTGCATATGGACTTAATTGGACCTTCTAGGGTAAAGAGTCTAGGTTGTAATCTGTATGTGCTTGTAATTGTATATGACTATTCTAGATTTACTTGGACGTTATTTCTTTCCTCTAAAAGTGATACATTTGATGCATTTGTAACCTTAGCTAAGAAAGTGCAAAATGAGAAAGGTATTTCTATTGTGTCAATCAGGTCAGACCATGGAGGAGAGTTTGAAAATGCATACTTCCTGGAGTACTGCAATGAGCATGGGATTGACCACAACTTCTCAGCTCCAAGGACTCCTTAACAGAATGGGGTAGTAGAAAGAAAGAACATAACTATTGGAGAAATGGCCAGAGCTATGCTGAATGAGAAGGAACTCTCTCAAGTGTTTTGGGCTGATGCAGTAAATACAGCAAGCTACATCATAAATAGAGCCTACATCAGACCTATCCTTGGGAAGACTCCATACGAGCTTTACAAGGGAAGAAAGCCAAATCTATCCTATCTCCATGTGTTCGGATGCAAATGCTTCATTCACAATAATGGGAAAGAAAATCTAGGTAAGTTTGATGCCAAATTCGATGAAGGTATATTTATGGGCTATTCTAGTAGGAGTAAGGCATATAGAGTTTATAATAAAAGATCAAATGTGGTAGAAGAATCTGTGCATGTAGTTTTCATTGAAAATGAAACTGTTTCAAAACATGTTACCAATGAGGATGATCTTGCATTTAATTTTGAAAAACTAGGCATTTCTGATAAAAGTAAAACTGAACCTCCAAAGATATTTGAATCTGTTAACACAGAGGAAGATATCCAGGAGTAAGAGTTTGAGGAAGAAATTAATGAAGAAACATCTCAAGAACTCCCTAGAGCTTGGAGATATCAAAGGAATCATCCTGTTGATCAAGTAATAGGAAATGTTCAAGAGAGAGTCAAAACCAGAAAACAGTTAAGGGATCAAATGCTCAACTGCACTTTCATTTCTCAAATTGAACCTAAGTGTGCTGAAGAAGCCTTAACTGATGACTACTGGATTTTAGCTATGCAAGATGAACTAAATCAGTTTGAAAGAAATCAAGTTTGGGATTTAGTGCCTAGGCCCAAAAATCATCCTGTTATTGGTACCAAATGGGTTTTTAGAAATAAACTTGATGAATCTGGAACTATAATAAGAAACAAGGCTAGATTGGTTGCTAAAGGGTATAATCAAGAAGAAGGTATTGATTTTGAAGAAACCTTTGCACCGGTAGCTAGATTAGAAGCTATAAGAATATTGCTAGCATATGCATGCATGAAAAACATTTTGTTATATCAAATGGATGTAAAGAGTGCCTTTCTAAATGGTTATATCATGTAAGAGGTTTATGTAGATCAACCTCCAGGTTTTGAGGATTCTACAAAACCAAACCATGTTTATAAACTGAAGAAAGCTCTCTATGGATTAAAACTAGCCCCTAGAGCATGGTATGAGAGACTGAGAAATTTTCTAATTGAAAAGGGGTTCAATAGAGGCAAAGTTGACACAACTTTATTCACTAAGAAAGAAAATAAAGATTTACTAATTGTTCAAATCTATGTTGATGATATTATTTTCGGTGCTACATAGTCAGTTTTGGATCCTGCAAAATTAGCATCAGTGTATCCTTTGAGATCTTCTCCATTGCCCTTTGGATACCAGAGACTCATCTGTGATGTTCCAATAAGATATCTGAAAATTCTCTTCACAGCTGTTGCATGGGTTTCCTTGGGACATGATTGGAACCTGGCACACATACAGACACTGAACCTAATGTCAGGTCTGCTGGCAGTTAAGTACAGTAGGGATCCAATCATTCTTCTGTACTGAGTAATGTCAAACATCTTCCCATTCTCATCCATGTCTAGTTTGGTTGCAGTAGCCATAGGTGTTCCCATTGGCTTGGCATTCTCCATTCCAAACTTCTTTAGCAGCTCCTTTAGATACTTGAATTGACTGAGAAAGATACCATCATCAAGCTGTCTGATTTGCAGTCCAAGGAAGAAGTTAAGTTCACCCATCATGGACATCTCGAATTCTCCCTGCATTAACTTAGAGAATTTCTTGCAAAGAGTTTCATTAGTAGCACCAAAAATAATATCATCAACATAGATTTGAACAATTAGTAAATCTTTATTTTCTTTCTTAGTGAATAAAGTTATGTCAACTTTGCCTCTATTGAACCCTTTTTCAATTATAAAATTGCTCAGTCTCTTATACCATGCTCTGGGGGCTTGTTTTAAACCATAAAGAGCTTTCTTTAGTTTATAAACATGGTTTGGTTTTGTAGAATCCTCAAAACCTGGAGGTTGATCTACATAAACCTCTTCCATGACGTATCCATTTAAAAAGGCACTATTTACATCCATTTGATACAATAAAATATTTTTCATGCAAGCATATGCTAGCAGTATCCTTATAGCTTCTAATCTAGCTACTGGTGCAAAGGTTTCTTCAAAATCAATACCTTCTTCCGGATTATACCCTTTAGCAACCAATCTAGCTTTATTTTTTATTATTATTCCAGATTCATCAAGTTTATTTCTGAAAACCCATTTGGTACCAATGACAGGAAGATTTTTGGGCCTTGGCACTAAATCCCAAATATGATTTCTTTCAAACTAATTAAGTTCATCTTGCATAGCTAAAATCCAGTAATCATCAGTTAAGGCTTCTTCAGCACATTTGGGTTCAATTTGAGAAATGAAAGCACAGTTGAGCATTTGATCCCTTAACTGTTTTCTGGTTTTGATTCTCTCTTGAACATTTCCTATTACTTGATCAACAGGATGATTCCTTTAATATCTCCAAGCTCTAGGGAGTTCTTGAGATGTTTCTTCATTAATTTCTTCATCAAACTCTTGCTCCTAGATATCTTCCTCTGTGTTAACAGATTCAGATATCTTTGGAGGTTCAGTTTTACTTTTATCAGAAATGCCCAATTTTTCAAAGTTGAAAGCAAGATCATCCTCATTGGTAACATGTTTTGAAACACTTTCATTTTCAATGAAAACCACATGCACATATTCTTCTACCATATTTGATCTTTTATTATAAACTCTATATGCCTTACTCCTACTAGAATAGCCCAGAAATATACCTTCATCAAATTTGGCATCAAACTTACCCAGATTTTCTTTCCCATTGTTGTGAATGAAGCATTTGCATCCGAACACATGGAGATAGGACAAATTTGGCTTTCTTCCCTTGTAAAGCTCGTATGAAGTCTTCCCAAGGATTGGTCTGATGTAGGCTCTATTTATGATGTAGCTTGTTGTATTCACTGCATCAACCCAAAACACTTGAGAGAGTTCATTTTCATTCAGCATAGCTCTCGCCATTTCTCCAATAGTTCTGTTCTTCCTTTCTACTTCCTCATTCTATTGAGGGGTCCTTGGAGCTGAGAAGTTGTGGTCAATCCCATGCTCATTGCAGTACTCCAGGAAGTATGCATTTTCAAACTCTCCTACATGATCTGACCTGATTGACACAATAGAAATACCTTTCTCATTTTGCACTTTCTTAGCAAAGGTTACAAATGTATCAAAGGTATCACTTTTAGAGGAAAGAAATAATGTCCAAGTGAATCTAGAATAGTCATCTACAATTACAAGCACATACAGGTTACCACCAAGACTTTTCACCCTAGATGGTCCAATTAATTCCATATGCAGAAATTCAAGTGGCCTAGTTGTGGTAACTACATTTTTAGATTTAAAAGATGATTTATTTTGTTTCTCTCTTATGCATGCATCACATTCTTTGTCCTTTTCAAAAGATATTTTTGGCAGGCTAGTTACTAGCTCATTCTTGATTAGTTTAGACAATTGATTCATGTTAACATGAGCGAATCTCCTATGCCATAACCAACTATCATTATCCTGACTAATTAAACATACAGAATCCAAGGGAGGAAGTTCATCAAGATCAATAGTATAACAATTACCATCCCTTTGAGCTTTGAGGATTACTTTGTGATCACTTTTTCTGATGACCAGGCAAAATTTTGAGTCAAACAGCACCCAATTTCCTTTATCACAGGTCTGACTCACGCTCAGCAAATTGTGGTTGAGGCCAATCACAAACAGCACCTCTTCAATGGATGTTTCCGGATTTTTGCCCACAATGCCAATGCCAACAATTTTGCCATATTGATCACCTCCAAATGTCACATTTCCTCCTTTCTTGTCTCTAAGGGTGATGAACTTCTCCTTATCACCAATCATGTGACTTGAGCAAGCACTGTCCATATACTATTTGTTGCTTTTCTTAGCTTTGAGACAGACCTACAAAACAATGTTTATGTTTTCCTTTTAGGTACCCAAATTTGCTTGGGTCCTTTTTGGTCAGTAGATTTTTCCCTAGATGCAGATGCAACTTTTGGAGCCCATTTAACTTTCCTGCCAAGTTCATTTTTCTTCAATACACAAGAACTGGAAATATGTCCCTTTTTGTTAGAGAAATGACAGGTAGTGAGGGGACTGCTAGATTAAGTGGTAGGAAGAAAACAATGCAGATAATACTTTTGTCTTGTATGCTTTGGTTGATTATATGTTTCAATGCAAGATGACATGTGATCTTTCTTTCTGTTGCTCTCAGCATGCACAAAATGTCTCATGTATGCATTCTGGTTTTTCTTCCTAATCTTTTCCTTGACAGCACATGGATCATAGCCAAGACCAGCTTTTCCTTGTGATATTCTTTGGCTCCCCATCAAGGCAAACAACGTATCTTTTCCTCTAGTGAGCCTAGACATGCTTTTTACTAAGTAATCATTAGTTTGCTTAAGTTCAATGCATGAAGTACAGCAAACAGATTCAGCAGTAGGTAAAGAGGTGATTTCAAAAATGTTGCTTTGAGATTCCAGTTTATTAATCTTTCTCTTTGCTAGTTTTAGTTCTTTAACAACTTTAATAAACTCATCATGAAGCTCATGAAATGCATCAAGTAGCTCAGAATAGGAAGGTTCAGATTCATATACCTCTTCCTCCTAATCACTACTGCATGAGGGTTCGGCTTCTTCAGAAGCAAGTGCCATCAGGCAGATGTTGGCAATCTCATCCTCATCCTCTTCCTCCTCATCTGAGCTGTTGCCCCATATTGATGAGATGTAGGCTTTCTTCTTCTTCCCTTTGTCAGCAGCTTTGAGGGCAAGGCCTTTCTTCTTTCTGTCCAGCCTAGCTTCCTTGAGAGCTTTGATTTTTCCTTCATACTCCTCAAGGCTGCCAAAGAGAGCTGTGACAGAGGCCATTGATTCTCCTCTGGCTTCCTCTATTGCTGTCACCTTAGGCTGCCATTCCAGAGGGAGGGCTCTGAGTATCTTTCTTACTTTTTCAGACTAAGTGTATTCCTTTCCCAGACTTTTCAATTAATTCACAATGAGAGTGAATCTCTTTTGTCGCTCCTTTACAGTTTCTCCTTCAGTCATTCTGAAGCTTTCATATTCTCCAATGCATGTATTCAGTCTGTTCTCCTTGACCCCAGTTGTTCCTTCATGTGCAATCTACAGAGTGTCCAACATCCCTTTTGCAGTGGAGCATTGTGAGACTCTGTAGAATTCATCCTGATTCAGGGCACTGACTAAACAATGCTTTGCTTTGAAATTTAGCAGGACTCTCCTTCTGTCTTCCTCATTCCACTCTGCTTCTAGCTTCTCTTTGTGTCTTCAATCTTCAGTTAGACTCATTGAGACGAAATCTCCTTTCTCAATGACTTACCATATATCAAGATCAATTGATTGGAGGTAAATCTGCATCCTCATCTTCCAGTACCTATAATGTTCTCTACTGAAGCCTGGTGGTCTATTGGTGTTGTTCCCTTCAGGAAGTATGCTTTCCCCAAAGCCAGCCATCATAATTTCCAGACTGTGAGATCCTTTGAATGGGAATCTGGGCTCTGATACCACTTGTTAGTAAGGCTAACTTCCCAAGAGGGGTTGAATTGGGAAGATTGAAATTTTTCTACGCAAAGTAAAATATGTGAAGATAGCACAGTGTAAAGGAAGCAGCGTATAAAACAGAGCAAGCTGAAAAGTAAAGATGAGAAGAAGAAGACTCAGTAATTTATCCTGGTTCGGTCTATCCACTTGACCTACGTCCAGTCCTCAAGACAACTCTTGAGATTTTTCCACTATACAGCAAGAATTCAACGGGCTTCTTGCTAATGCCATAGTACAACGAGTATGCTCTGTGTTTGGAGCTTTCTCAATCTCTCCAAGCACTTTTACAATGTGCTTCCTAATCCCCTTGTGATTTCCCCTCACAAGTAAATCCATCTTCCAGATGAAGAGTAGATTGTTTACAAAGATATAACTCTCTTGAATAGAGTAGATATGAAGGTTGAAGTACAGATATTGAAGTTTAGAGGGTAAAAGCTTTTTGAGAAATTGATTTGGCAGAGTTTCAGTATATACAAGTTTGATTCGTTACCCACAACTTCAAATGATGTTATATTTATAGATTTAGGTCTCAAATGTCCGTTAGAGACAAAATCTATCCGTTGGGGAAGTTATCCAATGGTTACTCTGAAAAACTATCCGTTTACCAATTGCATTTAATGTTTCTGACATACTGAAATTCAAATTTTGGTTGGCCAACAGACAAATTTTGAAGGAACCGAAGGTTAAAGCTTTCAACGTTACAGCACGAAGTTCGTCTGTTCATGAAGTGAAATTCGAATTTTGAAATTTACAAAAAATTTTCACAATGTGACATATGAATTTTCAAGAGGAAAGTTTTTCAGTTAAGTTTGAACAGTGTTTTCAATTTTCTACAGTGCCTTCGAAATTCAAATTTTGGAAGCCCAAAATTCATCTGTCTGTAGAACGTTGAAAGAGGCACAGTAGTTCACTTTCTTCGAAATTCGAATGTTGAAGTAGTGAAGTTCGTCTGTCAGAGAGATTATTTTCAGACTAACTTCAACATTCGAAGTTACAAAGCTCTGTCATTCGTATGTCAATATTTCATTCCAACAGACTCACAAACTTAGCTTCTGAAATTCTAATTTTAATGTTCAAAGTTCGTCTGACAGAAAACAGTTTTGAAACTTAAATTATTCTTGATCTCAGATGAACTCTAACATTGTTTCAGATGAATTTCTTCCGTTTTCATAAGTTGTGTTTTGTCTGAAATTTGAATTTTGAAGACTCAAAGTTCGTCTATTTCAAAGAAGCTCCTTTCAGACTTATATGAAAATTCGAATGTTGGAAAGTCAAAGTTCATCTGTCAGAGAGCATTTTTCAAACTCAATTTCATATTGATTTCAGATGAGCTTCAACATTATCTTAGACGAATTTCTTTGATTTTCACAAACTGCATTTTATCTGAAATTTGAATTTTGGAGATGTGAAGTTCGTCTGTCAGTGAAAAGCTTCTTTCAATCTTTAATGGAAATTCGAATTTTGGATAATCAAAATTTGTCTGACAGAGAGACAACTCTTCAAACTTATTCAGTTTTGACTCGAAATTCGAATTTCCAAAGGCAAAGTTCGAATTTACAATATGACAGTTCAGTTTAAACTTTCAAACTTCGTCTGTTTGTGGGTATTTTTCAAATAAGTCAAGATTTAACACAAAATCAAGGTTTAAAAACATCTTTTCTTAAAATCAAAAACTTTTACCCTCATTTGAACGTAACAAAAGATCTTACAGAAGATCTAGCAGCTAATACTCAGAAATTCTTCACTTGAAGCACTTTGATCTCCTTTGATATCTTCAATCCAAGGTTTTGGATGTTAGTTTGGAATCATCAAAACTCTTGATTCAACAGATAAGTGTCCTAAATGCAATGCCTCTCGATATATGAAGAAAGAATCAACTCCAGCAAAAGTGGTATGGTATTTTCCAATCATTCCTAGATTCAAGCGCATGTTTAGTAATGCTGAAGTTGCGAAACAACTAACATGGCATGCAGATGAAAGGATAAAAGATGGCAAGCTTCGCCACCTTGCAAATTCTCCTCAATGGAAAAGAATTGACTATGACTTCCCTGACTTTGGGCAAGAAGAGAGAAACCTACGCCTTGCGTTATCCACTGATGGAATAAACCCCCATGGTATGCAATGTAGTACCCACAGTACATGACCTATAATTTTGGTGATTTATAACTTATCTCCATGGTTATGCATGAAGCGCAAGTTTTTGATGTTGTCTATGTTAATTTCTGGCCATAAACAACCAGGAAATGATATAGATGTATATTTGGCTCCTTTAATAGAAGATTTAAAACTAATGTGGGAGACTGGTGTAGAGGTGTATGATAGATATAGAGAAGAAAGTTTCAATTTAAGAACAATGTTGTTTGGAACAATTAATGATTTTCCAGCGTATGGTAATTTGTCAGGATATAGTGTCAAAGGACAATGGGGGTACCCTATATGTGAGGACGACACAAATTCAATGTGGTTAGAACATTGTAGGAAAAATGTTTTCCTTGCTCATCGTAGATTTTTGCCTCTGACACATCATTACCGGTGGTGGAGAAAAGCTTTCAATGGGAACTCAGAAGAAGGCATAGCTCCTAAGCCTTTGGCCGGTGATCAACTGTTTGAGAAGGTGAAGAATTTGAATAATAACTTTGGCAAACCTTTTGCAAGAGACATTGTGACTAGCGGATGGAAGAAAAAGTCAATATTCTTTGAACTACCATATTGGAAGTCATTATATGTGAGACATTTTCTTGATGTAATGCATATTGAAAAAATGTATGTGATATTGTTATTGGTACATTACTCAATGTGCCAGGAAAAAGTAAGGATGGAGTCAATGCGAGGTTGGACTTGGTTACTATGGGAATAAAAGGAGAGTTAGCACCAATAAAGAAGGGATGCCTCACTTATTTGCCTCCAGCATAACATACACTATCTAGGAAAAAGAAAATTGCCTTTTGTGAGTTTCTTCACAGAGTTAAAGTTCCAGAGGGGTACTCATCAAATATAAAAAACCTTGTATCAATGAAAGACCTTAAGCTCAAAGGCCTTAAGTCTCATGATTGCCATATTCTTATAAAGCATTTAATGCCGACTGCTATCCGTTCCCTTTTGCCTAAAAAGGTTCAGAGTACTATCACTAAATTATGCTTTTTTTTTAAGTTGATTTGCAGTAAAGTTATTGACCCAGCAAAGTTGCCAGCATTGCAAAAAGAAATTATTATTACTTTGTGCGAACTTGAGATGTATTTCCCACCTTCATTCTTTGACATAATGGTTCACTTAACCGTCCACTTGGTTCGAGAGATTCAACTATGTGGACCTGCTTATTTGAGGTGGATGTACCCACTTGAGCGTTATATGAAGATATTAAAAGGGTATGTGAAAAATCGAAGTCGGCCAGAGGGTTGTATTATTGAACGATACATAGTGGAAGAAGCAGTTGAGTTATGTACTGAATATCTCTCTAATGTTGAAAACATAGGGCTTCCAAAGTCTCGTCATATGGGAAGAACAATAGGGGAAGGAATTAGTAGAATTGCAATAGTAAGCATACCAAGGGTACAATGGGAGCAAGCACACCTATATGTCCTACACAACACAGGTGAAGTTGAGCCATATGTTGAAAAACACAAGGACATACTAAGGAGCTTGAACCCCACTAGGAATGAAAGTTGGATAATGAAAGAACACAATCGACTCTTTATTGATTGGTTAAGGAATCACATTTTGTCAAACACCATTAATAGTCTTATCTCAATTTCAGAAAGATTGAGATGGTTGGCAAAGGGTCCAACTATGGATGTCTTCTCTTACACGGGTTATATGATCAATGGCTACACATTCTACACAAAAGAGCAAGACGATCGAAGTACAATGCAAAATAGTGGGTTAACACTTGTAGCTCAATCTATGCATATATCTAGTGTCAAAGATAAGACCCCCATCTATGTGAATATGTCATATTTTGGGGTCATTGAGCACATATGGGAGTTATATTACATCATGTTTCGTGTGCTAGTCTTTGGTTGTAGGTGGGTTGACAACAACAGTGGCCTTAGAATTAATGAGACAGGAGTTATCCAGGTGGATCTTAATAAAGTGGGCTATAAAGATGAGCCCTTTATTTTAGCATCACAAGCTCAACAAGTATTTTTCGTCACTGATCCTACTAATAAAAAGTGGTCTGTTGTTCTTTTGACTAACAAAATAAATGATGAGAAAGATGTTGATCCCAATAGTCATGATATTGATTTTGAGGATGATCCTTTTTCTAGGACATCACAATCACTTGGCAGTGATTTCACTAATGATGATGCATTATATTTGAGAGATGATCATAAAGAAGGGATTTGGGTCAATCCATTAATTCGGACTAGAAAAGGAAGCACAAGTATCTAACTGAGAAGAAAAAGAAAAATATTGCCTTAAACATGTAAAATTTTTCAGCTTTTAAATTGATACTTTGTTACTTGTATGTTTTAATTTTCTTATTGTGCAACGATAATTTTGTGGATAAATGGCTTCTCCACCACATGATAGCAATGTTCCCTCATGTAGTGCTAAAGAGAAGAAAGTTAAGTGGGGGAGGACTATGATGAAAGAGTTGACTCGAATAAGAAGTACTGGTCGTAAATTAGATCTTGGATGGAATAAGTGGGGTCAACCTATTGACCCCAATGAACAGAAGTTTTCGAGTTGGATTGGGGTCGTCACACGAAGAACAGTGCCAATTATTTATAACAAATGGAAAGATGTTCCATATCTAGTTAAGGATGCCATTTGGGATGAGATAGCGGTAATACACTAATTACTCTACTTGTTTTAATTATGTTGCTTATTATTTAGACATACTTTCTCACATTTTAATTATATTACTTACAGGGAACCTTTAATATTGATGAGAAACGAAGGAAATTTGTACTTAAAGCAGTTGTTGTGCATTTTAGAAGGTTTCATTCGCATCTTACAAAGCTAAGTTTATGGGATGCTAGTGGAAATATCAATAAACATCCTCCTGAAACACAGTCTAATATCATCTCTCAAGAACAGTGGGATGCTTTTGCTCTTTCACGTCAAGATCCGTCCTTTTTGGTAATATCATGTTTTAGCAATATAGTTGTTCCTATTATTTTCATATTTTTTTCTATTAATACTTTTCATTTTAAATAGAAAGTAAGTGAGGAAAATCAAGAAAGGGCATCCAATTCATTGTATCCTTATCGAAAAGGTTGTACACCATATTCAACAATTGAGCAACAAATGGTAAGTACATATAATATGTGTTTCTCATATGTTGTTTTTTTTCATGAGTGATTATTATTTGTTTTTTATCATTTGGTTTAAATGTTTTTATTTGTTGTATTTTTATGTTTTTAATAATTAGATCCAAGAGATAGGATCAGAAGCATCCACAATTTCTCGTCATGTGCTATGGAAGAAAGGAAGAGAAAACAAGGAGGGTAATATTGATGATGAACGTGTTCAGAGGGTTTGGGATGAATGTGTAAGTATTAAATATATGCATCTATCATTATTCTATTAAATATAAGTCTTAACATTTACTTAATAATTTGTATGATAGGAGTTTCTATCCCAATCAAGAGAAGATGAGATTGAAAACTTTGGTCATAACAATATACTCGCTAGGGTGTTACAAGTCCCTGAAGTCTCTGGTCGTGTTAGAGGTGTTGGTTTTGGGGTCACTCAAACAAGCTACTTCTAGACTCGAAAGCATTCAAACTCTCAAGCTAAAAAGAAAGTTGCATATTTGGAAGAAAAAGTGTCCACCCTAGAGCATCAATTAAGCCAACAATCCATGCGGTTTATTGAATATGATGAGATGTTTAAAAATATGAAACTCATGCTAGGGGCAGGGAAGTTGGCGGCAGAAGGTAGCCCTAGCATGAAAGATAGTTGCACACTTGTATCTCAACTTCCTGAGGTATTTCTTCCCTACTAGTACATTATAGTTTTTTTTTCATTAATTTGTCATTTATTACTTTATGATTGGTATAGGGTGAATCAAAGTGCAAATTATGGTTGGAGACCCCAACACGTCATGTGGTTGCAAAGGGTAGTGTGTTTAACACTCCTGGTGCAATTCTGCATAATGTACCACTACCCGATGGCTTCTTGAAAGTTCTAATTGACAAAGTAGATGAGGAAGGAGCTAATTTGCCAATACCTACTGATGATGGAGTGACAAAAGTTAGTGATGCAATAGGTTATTTTGTAGCATAGCCAAGCAACCTCATTGAGGTAGTACAAATGGTAAGGAAATTGGCATATCCCTACAATGCATTGCACTTCTATTCATTGTTGATCCCTAATTAACTGAATTGATTTCTTGTTTTGTTCAAATTGCACAGCCCAAAAAGAGCAAAAATCAAATCAAAGGGACAAGCCAAAAGTCAAAGGAATCTATTGCTACACCAGTGAAAAAACAAATCAAAGGTACACTTCAACAATCAAAGGAATCGATTGCCAAACCAGTGATGAAAAGGCCCATCCCTGAAGTTACTCATAACACATGTGGGCCAAATAGTATTGCTCTAAGGATCCTAGCAAAAAGGGATTTAGCAAATGGTAAAACACATGAAATAAATTTTCATTATGGCATTTACAACATGCAAGTAGTTGATCATCTTGCTATTGAGCAAATAAATGAAATGCTTGATCATGAATGGATAAGTGCCACAGTCATCAATGTATATCTCAGGTACTTGTATGATAGCTCATGGTTGAAATCAGTTTTGGCTTTTTTATTTGTCATTTGATGTGAACAATATTAACCAATTTGTGTATTTTTATTTAACGTACCTATACCATAGTTTTTTGGCCCCTAATGGGTTGACGAGTAAATTCTCTTTCGTCAACCCCCATACAATATCATCACATGGAGGAAGCAAGATATATGAGCAATCACGATCTTTGTCTGATTTATTTGGAGCAAGAGCAGTGGACGATATGTTGTTTCTGGCACCTTATAATTTGTGGTGACTCAATTATTAAAGAATTTCTAATTTTGAATTCTTTCAATGTGAAATACTTACAATTTCCTTACACTTCATTTCAAATTTTTAGGGAACATTGGGTGTTGATTGTCATTAATCCTTTAACTCCAGAAATATATTATTTGGATTCCATGAATGCTAACCTACGCCCAGCTCCTGATATGATAATGAAGCTCTTTAATCATTAAGCATATATGTTTATTTTCTTCATACATCTATATATTTGTGTGATATTCTAAATAGTAACTTACATTAATTTTTTTTAATCTTGTTAGCTCCTTGACTACTTTTCGTGGGAGCCGTGGCTTATGGTTTCCAACAAAATCAAAACCCACACAATACAAATGGACTTCAATACAGGTACTAGCATTGATAGATAGAATTAGAGTGAAGAAGTTATTATGAATAAATACATCGCATGCATAAATTGATATATGATCTTTTGTTGTTTTTATAGTGCCCTCAGCAGCAAAATACTATTGATTGTGGATATTATGTGTTAAAGTTTATGAAGGATATCATATTACATGACCAATCTACCATTCTGGAGAAAGCATGTTCTTCAGATCTTGTATATATTATGTAAGTTTTTAATTAATTAAATTTTATCATATTCATTTCACTAATTTTGTTGTGATGTTTCATTTTATAGTACTTCTCAGACTCGTATTGTGATTTCTACACCAAATATGAGATAAAAGAACTTCAAGAAGAGTGGTCAAGATATGTGTTAGAACATATTATGTAGGTTGCTGGTATTTATAATCTTGAGACATTGTTCAAAGATTTGTTGGCTTGTTATGGAGATACAAAGCTAGGACTTTGGGTTGTTTTAGACATTACTAGGAGATTTTTTGGCTTGTTTTGTATGTGTTAAAAATGTTGTGATGTTTAATTTGTACTAATTTTTAGCCAACAATATTTTTGTGATTGATCCTGTATTGTGAAAATTGCTGAATGGATGAAAATGACATATTATAAATTTATATGTACCAGGTTGAAAAGGAAAGATTACAAAAACGTATATTTCCAAAAAAAAAAGTTGAAGGAGCTTTGGGTGCGTTCATCAACAAAAAGCGTGTCTGAAGGCCTATCTCTTGGTACACTTTTATTTAGAAGAGTACCCAAAGACTGAATATTGGGTATGCTTTTGAATCAAGCGAACCGAAATATCACCTCTTGTGCATCCCCATGACTGTGTTTAGCTACGCTTATTAAGCGTATGTAAAGACATTTGGAGCTGTCACATAGGGTACGCTTTAAAAGCGTACCAAAATACTAAAAAAAGCATACCAAAAGCCAATTTCTATAGTAGTGTTAGTATACTTAATTGTGAACCTGGATTACAATTCAGTTGAAAGAAAGCTTCCCCAAGCAAACCCATGCATTAAAATACCCAAAACAATGCCTAGAATAGAAATCAAGCCCACACAACTTGGATAGACTTGGATTTGAGAAAAAATGGGAAAATAAGGAAATAACGAATTTAATTCCTCCAAATCTTCCATCCTTGCCCTTTTAAAATACCAATTAGTCTTCCATGTCCTCTCCCATGGCCCTTGACCTATACATAAAAATGTGACAATTAAAGTACCTATGTCATATAATATAACAATGTAACACTTTGTACATAATAATCATGGTTTAGTTAAATAAATTCAATAATTCAATATTAGAGGACATTTATGTATGAATTTTATCATCAAAATTAAGGGGAAAGCACTAAAAAAATGATGCAAAAGAAAGCAAGAAAAAACCCTAAGAAAACAACTAGAAAATAGGCTTCCAACGAAAATTGACTAAACTGTCATTCTTTTACCAAATTTTGCCCGCCTTTATAATTAAAACACTAATCACTATAACTAAGTTTGGTAACTCAAATTAATCCTAATTAAGTGCAGTAAATGATTATTTTGTGATTAGGTTAATTAAATGTAATTTCAAATGGGATTATACTAGGGGTGTTTTGGGAAAGTGAAAAATAGGTGAATGGATGGAAATGCCAACATGAATTGAAATCTAATCACATGGGATGATTAATGACATTAAATGGATAATGCATTGGAAACTCCTAGGAAAAAATATCACCCAAAATTACAAAGAAAACCCTAACTTAATCACTCGAAAAAGCCAAAATAAGCACTTAACTAGCTAATTAATGTGAAAAATGCTCTGATGGAAAGAATTAACAACCAAATCCATAGAATATAATAAAATGTCACAAATTAAGCTCGAAACCAAGGGTTTAACACATTTTTCCACAAAGTACACAAAATCAGCCAAAACATGAAAATGCACTAAAACCACAAAAATAGCCAAATAAATGTGATAAAAATATAGTAAAATATGGTCACATCAATCCTGTAGTCTAAATACCCAAAGGAGAAAAGCTTGTAGGGTACAAATAGGCATTTTTACAAAAACAAAATGAGAAAAATGAAGTTATTAGACATAAAGCACAACTTGTAGCGCAAGGATTTTTGCAAAGATTTGGTATTGATTATAAAGAGACATATTCTCTTATGGTAGATACAATCATGCACTTATAGATATCTAATTAATCTAATAACTGAAGAAGCAAATTGAGAATTTGTTGAAAAGGGGTTTTATCAGACTAAGTGTCACACCTTGAGGAGCTCCAGTGTTGTTTGTTAAGAAGAAGGATGGTAGCCTCAGATTGTGCATTGACTACAAGCAACTAAACCCAGTGATGATCAAGAATAAATATCCTTTGCCTAGGATTGAAGACTTGATTGATCAGTTGGTTGGTGCCTCCGTATTCTCTAAAATTGATTTGAGGTCAGGATACCATCAATTGTGAGTGCGTGCTAAGGATGTGCCTAAAATGACATTTCGGACTCAATATGGTCATTATGAGTTTCTTGTGATGCCATTTGGGTTGACCAATGCCCCAGTAATCTTCATCGATTATATGAACAGGGTGTTTCGGCCGTATTTGGATAAATTTGTTGTGGTGTTTATTGACGACATCCTGATTTACTCCAAGAGTGAGGAAAAGCATGTTGTCACGACCTCGGAACTTTCTCACCTTGAATCGTGCCGGCTTTAGCTTGATCAACCCTCTTGATCCCGCGCTAAGTCTGCCGAACCCTCAAGTAGGCAAAGACAAGCGAACTAGAGAACAAGAGAACACTCACACAAGAGAGAGTTTGAGAGAATTCACAATTGCACTCAATGCTTCGATGGATACAAATGAGGCCGGAGGTAGTATTTATAGGCCTCCCCCATGGTTCCAGAACTTTCCCACCTCCTCAATGGACGGTAGAGATCAATTTGATCTAACGGCCTATAATGAATCTCTAGATTTTTCCACTATATATTTACAAAGAATTCTCTAGAATGTACAAGAGAAAGACCTAGCTACAAGGTTCTAGAATTATGTACAAAGTTCAAGAGAGTGCTAGCCTCTTCAAGTTGTTTCTAGAACGTTCTGGAGGCTTCTGGTTAAACCTCATGAAAAATCTGTGACACTCTCCCCCACCTAATCCGGTGACGTCCTTCTCACTACTTCATCTCTGTACTGGCGTAGGTGGTCTTCAAACTGCCAAAGATTTTCTTGTGTTTCCCAAGTTGCCTCGCTCTCTGGCAGTCCCTTCCACTTCACCAAGTATTGGGTACTTGGTGGTACTCCCCTTCATCGCACGACCCTGTGAGCAAATATCTCCTCGACCTGTCTATCGTAAGACTTGGTTGTCACAGGTGGTGCTCTGGTGGAGATTCCTTGATCAGGCTCATCCTTGTCTTCAAGGAATGGCTTCAGCATACACATGTGGAAGACAGGATGAATCTTCAAGTTAGGTGGTAAATCTACCTTATAGGAGACCTTCCCGACCTTCTTTAACACCTTGTAGGGACCTTCATATTTCCGAATGAGGCCCTTATGAACCTTCCTGAAGGCCTTGAATTGTTTTGGGAGAAGTTTCACCATCACCAAGTCTCCCACTTGGAACTCGGTCGCTCACCTCCTCCTGTCAGCGAACTTCTTCATCCTCTTGGCTGCCTTGACAAGGAAGGATCTAGTATCGTCGGCTTGTTCCTGCCAAGACTTAGCCATATGAAAGGCTCCTGGACTTTTGCCCTTGTATGTTGTGGCAAGGGCATGAGGTGCCAGAGGTTGCTGTCCCATCACCACTTCAAAGGGACTCCTCCCTGTGGACTCGCTCCTCTGTAGATTGTAAGAGAACTGGGCTACGTCCATCAACTTAGCCCAATCCTTTTGGTTGGCACTCACAAAGTGCCGAAGATAACACTCCAACAAAGCATTCACCCGTTCCGTCCACCTATCTGTTTGTGGGTGAAAATTGGTGGAGAAATGAAACTCTATCCCCAATAACTTGAATAGCTCAGTCTACAGTTTGCCCGTGAATCGGGGATCTTGGTCACTGATGATAGTCTTGGGTAACCCCCAAAACTTCACCACGTTCATAAAGAACAAGCGAGCCGCTTCCTCTATTGTACAGTCCGTTGGGGCTGGGATAAATGTACCATACTTGGAGAATCGGTCCACCACCACCATGATGGAACCAAACCCTTCAGACTTAGGCAATACCGAGATGAAGTCCATGGAGACACTCTCCCATGGTTGGCTCGGTGTAGGCAACGGCTCCAACAATCCTGTGGGAAGTTGGTTGTCCACCTTGTCCTATTGGCACACAAGACAAGTCTTCACATAGGCCTCCACGTCATCCCTCATGTGAGGCCAGTAGTAGGCAGCTTCCAATAATGCTAACGTCCGCCTCTGTCCTGGATGACCAGCCGATTTGGAGTCATGACACTCCTTGATCAACTCCTTCCTCAAGTTGTCCCACTTAGGAACAAAGAGTCTCCTTCCCACAGTGTAAAGGAGTTCATCCTTAACCCAAAACCTCTTGGATTTACCCTTCTTAGCCGAATCCACAAGCTGCTGGGCTAAAGGGTCTTGAGTAGTGCCTCGCTTGATCTTGGTGATCAAGTCCCCGCTGGCTTGGCTGATGGCTGCTAATTCAGCCTTCCTACTCAAGGCATTAGCAACAACATTGGCTGTCCCTGGCTTATACTCCAATACATAATCAAACTTAGCCAGGAAATCTTGTCATCTCGCTTGCTTAGGGGAGAGCTTCTTCTGCCTCTGGAAGTAGCTGGTGGCAACATTATCGGTTTGGATCACAAACAGTGCCCCTAGCAAGTAATGCCTCCAAGTACGTAAGCAATGAACCACGGCTGTCATCTCTTTCTCCTGCACCGTGTACCGCCTCTTGGTATCATTAAGCTTGCGACTTTCAAAAGCAATGGGATGCTTCTCTTGCATTAAGACCCCTCCTATAGCGAAGTCAGAGGCATCAGTGTGCACCTCGAATGACTTGGTGAAGTCTGGAAGAGCCAACATGGGTTCCTCTGTTACTGCCATCTTAAGCTCCTCAAAAGCTTTCTGGCATTCCTCACTCCATACCCATGGCTTGTTCTTCTTTAATAACTCTGTAAGAGGGGCTACTCTAGCGGAGTAACCCTTGATAAACCGCCTATAGTAGTTGACCAACCCAAGGAAAGACCTCAACTCTATCACTTGAGGTGGAGGATCCTACTTCTTGATAGCTTGAATCTTTTTGCCATCCATGCGCAAGGTCCCTAGGGATATGACATGCCCAAGGAAGTTCACCTCTTCTTTGGCAAATGAGCACTTCTCCTTCTTCACATATAGCTCATTTTCACGCCGGGTCTTGAACACGGCTCGTAGGTGCTCGGCATGCTCCTTCAATGCGTTACTATAGACAATAATGTCATCCAAGTATACCACCATGAACCGATCAAGATATGGATGAAAGATCTTGTTCATGAGAGTACAGAATGTGGCCGGTGCATTGGTCAACCCAAAAGGCATCACCAACCACTCGAAAGACCCATATCGTGTGACACAGGTAGTCTTGGGTTCATCTCCTTCGGCAATCCAAACTTGATGATACCCTGACCTCAAGTCCAACTTAGAGAAGTACCTTGCCTTCCCTAACCTGTCAAACAGATCGGCTATCAAGGGAATAGGATACTTGTTCTTGATAGTTACCTTGTTTAGAGCCCAGTAGTCGATACATAACCGCAATGATCCATCTTGTTTCTTCTGGAACAAGACCGGTGCTCCATAAGGTGCCTTGGATGGTTGGATGGATCTAGCATTGATCAACTCCTTTAGTTGCTTTCGCAATTCCTCTAACTCAGGCAGTGCCACCCTGTAAGGTGCCATGGCGGGTGGCTTAGCTCCCGGTTCCAACTCAATCCTGTGATCTACCTCCAGACGAGGTGGGAGCTTCTTTGATAGCTCCGATAGCATCATATCACAGTTCTCCTCAATAACCTGCTGGATGACTGGGGGAAGTTCTTCACGCATCTCCTCCCCTAGGTCCACCTCCTTCAAGGCCACCAGGTACATAACTTCTCCCCTCTTGAAGCCCTTCTTCACTTGCATAGCTGACAGCTGATTCCTACTAGGCCCACTGGTTACAGGTATCATGGCAGCAACTCCTTGGTCTAGAACACACAAGGCATTGAAGTGGGGCATAAGGAAGATGTTATGCTTCCTCATAAACTCCTGGCCAAGGACCACTTTGTAGTCATCCATTGGAGTGACTGTGAAATATGCCTTACCACACAAGAACCCAAGCACAACTCAACCCCTTGAGCTATGCCATGAATAGGTTTAGGAGAAGAGTTGACAGCCTTCATCATACCTCCTCTAGCTATAACCTTGAGACCAATCCTCTTGGCCTCCTCTAGGGTGATGAAGTTGTTGCCTGCCCCAGTATCCACCATGATTGAGACAAGTTTCCCATTCAACTTTGCCTCAACGTACATCAACCCTGTACTCTTGGTAGGTGTGGGTGTAGGCTTGAACTTCAAGGCATTGAGTAATCGGAGAGAACCTAACTCCACACTCTCATCTGCTTGGGCCTCTTGTTCCTCCACTATGGCTGCCAAGCTCCCTAGTTTCGGGCAGTCTTTCATGCGGTGAGGACCCTTGCACACAAAACAACTGATGTTAGTGTCGGAGTTCTTCTGATTATTCTACTTCTTTTGCGGTGGCTTATTGTCTTCACCCTTGTTTACCCCTTTACCCTTGTCTCCCCTACCTTTACCCTAATTATTAGGTTTGGAAGATTTCGGCTTCAAAGATTCACTTTTCTCCTTCTGATAGTCAGTAAGACTTTCAGCCATGGCAATAGCTTCATTAACGTCCTTCATGCCTCGGCGCTGCAACTCATGCTTGGCCCAGTTTTGAAGGCCATCAATGAAGTGAAATAGAAGATCCTCACTGCTCAAGTTAGGAATTTGGAGCATCAAGGTAGTGAACTCCTTCACATAGTCTGAGATAGTGGTCTTGTGCTTGAGCTCCCTCAGCTTCTTGTGCACCTCATAGACCACATTCTCTGGGAAGAATTGCCTCTTCAATTCTTTCTTGAAGTCTTCCCAAGTGTTGATGTTGCAAAGACCTTTCTCCATGTCCACATGTTTTCTACGCCACCATAGCGTAGCATTATCAGTGAGGAACAAGGAAGCAGTACGTACCTTGGCTTGCTCATCACTCATCCCCAAGCTTTCGGCATAGCGCTCCATTTACCATAGGAAGTTCTCTACCTCCTTAGCATCGCAAACGCCCTTGAATTCCTTCAGTTTGGGAAGATCCAACTTCACTTCTCTTACCTCACTAGTTCCAGCCACTAGTGAGTTTCTCCTTTGGTTCTCCAAGAAAGTCTTAAGTGCATCCAACTGCCACTGCATCATTGTGATGGCATCCATCACATTTCCCTCCAGCGTCCTAATCGATTCAGCACACTGATCCTTAGAGTTCTGGATATTCTCCACAGTAGCCTTGAGACCCTCAAGCTTATCCAATATATGGGACTCAAGGATTATGAAGTCACTCTCCAGCTTGTTCACCTTGTTAGTTACCTCCAACAAGGCGTTTTCTAAATGACCAACTTGAATCGAAAGAGAAGCAAAGTCCTCAGCACTTACCTTGCTAGTGCTTCGATCCCTCTTGCTCCCTTGATAAGTGGCTTAGGTCTCCTTGCCCCGTACCTCTTCATTGAATACCCCTGTCTCAGTCAACATTCTTGCCCATGAACAAAGCTTCAACAAGGTTCCCTTGAACCAAAACTCTGATACCACGTTGTCATGGCCTCAGAACTTTCTCGCCTTGAACCGTGCCGGCCTTAGCTTGATCAACCCTCTTGATCCCATGCTAACTCAGCCGAACCCTCGAGTAGGCAAAGACAAGCGAACTAGAGAACAAGAGTTATACGGATAGGAGAAGGAGATCATGTGTTTTTAAAGGTCACTCCTACCACTGGTGTTGGAAGATCGATTCGAGCCAAGAAGCTCACTCCGCGGTATATGGGTCCATACCAAGCTCTGCAGCGAATTAGGCCAGTAGCATATCGAGTGTCGTTACCGCCTAATCTTACGGGATTGCATGATGTTTTCCACATGTCTCAACTGAAGAAGTATCATCTAAATCAATCTCATGTAATTGATGATGAGGTAGTTCAAGTGCGAGAGGATCTGACTTTTGAGGTCACGCCGTTGCAAATTCTGGATATGAAAGAGAAGTAGTTCAGAAATAAGACTATTAAGTTAATAAAGGTCCTATGGAACGGCTTGACATCCAATGATATCACGTGGGAGACTGAAGAATCCATGCGAAGGAAGTATCCAAAGATCTTTGCTTGAGGTAAGAATTGAAATTTCGAGGATGAAATTTTTATAAGAAGGGGAGAGTGTAACACCCCTCATGTTATCTTTTCTTGATGTTATATTCAGGACTAGAGGAAATAGGATGGAGGAAGGCTCAAGTGGAGTCTAGAAACACTCCATGCTGTGATGAGAAGTAGGTCTGCCATGGTAAGAAGCAATTCCAGTGGCGTTGTTCAGTTGAACGTGGTGGAGCTGCGGTGAGAAATGTTAAGGTCGTGGCAAGATTCGGGATTTTTGTTTAAAACCAAATAATTTCAGTCAATCGGGAAAGAAAAAATGGAGGGAACGAAGAGGTGCCACGCAAGGGTTTGCTAGATTCGGCCACTGGGAGTTGTTTTCAACCTCTGGAAGCTTAGATTCAAGCGGGTTGTTAGGTTAACCGAGAGGGGCTCACGCGTGTTGGACAAATCGAGAAGCTTGTGGAACTTGTGTGAGCATGGTATTGACAACCTGAGGTAATCGGGTGTTTGTTTATATTATATTGATTATATTATATGGTAGTACGTATATTTGTATGTATATGCATGTCTTTTTCATACCACGATATTGATATGTTTGTGTGTATTATTTTTATATATCATGGTATGGGTATAGTTAGATGATGATGATATTGTTATGATATGATATGATGCATACATGACATCATGATGATTATGATGATGATGATACGATGATACATAAACATCACCACATGACATTGTGATATGTGACGGATGAGGTGGTGATGATGTGTTAATGATATATTGTACGATGATACATATATATGTTAGGGAGAATAAGGTTGGATTATATATGTTAGGGAGAATAAGGTTGGATATATATATGTTAGGGAGGATAAGGATGGATGAGATATGTTAGGGATGGAATTCCCTGTGAGGGCGTCATGCATTCCATTCATCTCACATTGCACTCACATATTGTATGAGATATATGTATATATGTGTGTGTGTGTGTGGTTGTGCCCGGTTACTAAGACCTTGTCTCATTCCCCTCTCCCATAACTAACCTTTCAAGTGACGGTTCTGGCACTAGTCCTGAGAAGACGCAGGAGTAGCAGCGTATGTGGGATTAGTCTATGTAGCATTTATGTTTTGGATATTGCATCATGTGCCAAGTAGGATAGAATGGTATGTAATGAATGTAGGATTTGGATTTGGATGCTTGTATGTATGGTTATTTGTGGAAAAGTGGTTGTTGTGGTATGTGTGTTGTATGTATGTGTTATGTATGGTGAAAGTTGGAATTGGGCCTGATTGGTGTATCTTAGGGCCAGTAGCCCGTTTGTCAAGCAAGGGGTTCCAAGGGATCAAATCTTAGAGGAGTGGTTCCTTTCAGGTGAACCTCTTTAGACAAGTTGGTTTAGAGGTTTTGGACCTATCTGAATGGTTGTTGAGCGACCTATTGCCTTTGGTGACGATTGGAGGTGGTTAGTGGTGAGTTTTGGTCAATAAGTGGCCAAAATGGTGTCAAGGATCCAGAATCTCCATACAGAGTTGGATTAAGGTGTAAATGGTGTCGCTGGCTAGATTAAAACTAGATTGACTTGTAGGAGTTGGAATCAAGTCAATCGGAGGTCGGAGCATAAAGTTATACGCGTCGGAAGTTCACCCTGAAGTTGAAAGTTGCTGATATGAGATATCAGCAAGGGGCACCATGGCGCTAGTGCTTAGACCGCGGTGCCAATGAGGTTAGAAGCGATGGAGAAACAGGAGAAGCCAGAGCCACGGTGGTCCTGTTGTAGGCGCAACCCCAACCTAGTTTTCGGTGTTTATGGTCGTTTCTGCTAGTTAAAAGTTTTGGAAAGTGTTTCGAGATGTTTGGGTGTGTTATGTTGGTCTTTTTGAAGTTTTTGGTTAAGTCTAGAGGTGTCAGGAGGTAGGGTGTTACAATAAAGATACCAGGTGATGCACAAATGATTTGTCATGTATATGTTTTCCTATTATGTCATCTTTTAATCTGGCAATACTGTAAAATTAATAGCTTTTTGTTGTGTTATTTAGGGAGAGAAGCAGGGAAGATACTTGTATGGTTGTCAGAGATAGAAAAGTGAGCCTCATCTTTTGGTATCTTCTATTACAAGCTATGTGTTATAAATGCCGTATGTCAGAAAGATTTGTAAAAGAATTCTAATAAATTTGTTTATATTTGATTTATATAAGAGGACTCTCTTTAATAAATCTCAATAGATTGAAATTGCATGCAGAAATTTTTGTTAGATATGTGTTTTTCCTATGATTTGGTTGCTCTCTTTATTAGATATAATAGCTTTATAGGAGTTGCTACTTGCCTGTGTATTGCATCTGAATGTAATGACAGTTAGAAATTCTTTTATACTTCATTATATTTTATTTATAATAATTCATAATGTTGGTTAGTGTATAAAAGAATGGTTCTGTTAAATTGATGTAGAAATACACAGGCACACAAGCATGTAGTGAGATAATTAATGAAAAAGAAGGAAGACAGATGTTGGATGGCAAAGATACATAGTGAAAAGGAAGCATAGATCAAGATATCACTAATTGGCCACAAGCAGTCTTACAAATGGTTTGTACAGGTAATGAGCAATTATTGTTGGATTTTGTTACTTTTTTCTCCACTCAGAATTATGGCTTCCATACATGTTCAGTCCCCTCCCCATGAATAAACTTGAGGCTTTGTCTTTCTTATACTATAGCATTGTGTTGTGTCAAATTTATTACTAGAGAGTTGACTCACCTGCATTGTAAAGGCTATAGGGACTACATTTATTTGCCCATTAGATGTACATGTCTACAAGTTCATGGCCTTCATCCTAGGTAGAAAGGCATGCTAGAATCATTTTCCTTTAACATAGTTTACCTTACTCACTGCTCATTTGCTCAAAGACTACAAGTCCAATGTGTACTAACTTTACATGTGTTATTAGCAATCTTTTGGGGGTACATTTTGTCCTTATTATTCTTATTAATAGCAAAAAGTAGGAAATGTATATTTTAAATTGAGAAAGTATACAAAAGCAGTAGAGCTATATACTGTTGCTTTATCTAGCAACATCAAGTCACGTCCTTTATGGCAATATATGGAGATTTTCTTATAATTGATATTTTAAAACAACATTGTCTTGTACATATGGAATTATAAAATTATGTTTTTCCCCTTTATCTTTTGTTTGAAAATTATACTTGATAATAAATAAATGCCCATATCAATACTGTTATTCTTCATGATAATTTTATAGGCAAAAGCTCCTTGGGCTTTCAAACATAACTTTTGGCTCACCTATTTTCTTGCTTCATCATTGTCTCGTCTGCAATCGAGTGCAAGTAATTTTCCTTTGTGTTTAGTTTAGTATTTTATAGGCAAAAGTTCCTTGGGCTTTCAAACAAAACAGAAGCTTCTTGAATCATATTTTATAGAAAACACTTCTTGGACTCCTCAAAGACGTGGATACTATTTTGCTAGATTTTAAATACATGATGGACACACCTTAGGCATGGATGCATCTAAATGCATGCATTATATGATTGGGTTGTTCTGTAAATTATGTATTTCTAGGTTGTCTCATGCCCCATCTAAATGCATCAACTGGTAGTTTTTCTTATTCTAAGAATCATTTTATTCTTTGTTTTGAGTGGAAATATCACTTTCAGTTTTGAGTGGAAATATAATATTGCTAATTTTTTTTAATGAGAGTATGAAATCAAGGATTGACCATAAGATAGAGACAAAAATGATGGAGGATATCTTTGGATCTGATTTGGCTTGAGCCAGCAACAAACTCTTAATAGGACATTGTAGCAACTCAAAGAGGCCTAAATTTTTCAGTTTGGCCGGTATTTAACTTCCTGTACCATGCAAATCGAAAACTATGACACATCTTGCCTATGTTACCAAAACAAAGATGATATGCCATGTTGTTCAATTTCCAATTTAGTGCCCTTAGTTGAAGGGTTTTATTTGTGCATTGCTTTCAGCATTCAATATCAATGGCAACAAAATTATTGGAGACTGGGTAAGTCCTCCAAAATTGAACCAACATTTTTCACTCATAGTTCAAAGTGAAATGTATGATGGTTTATGTTTGACTACTTTTTTTAAGGGTGAAATTCTGTAGTTATGCATGTGAAATATTTTGCTACGGTTTTGTAGAGATAATTTTCTTTGTACATATAGTAAAGGCATATCACTCTTCATCATCTTAAGCAAGTAACAGTAATTTTTTTGGTGAATTGATTGTATAGAAATTTGCTATGCCCTTAATTAGAATGTTATTAAAATAATTAATCTTATTAGTTGTAATGGTCTATTGCTCTATTCATAATTTTAGTCTTCAAGGCATAAAGTGTAACATTAAAGATAGTTAAAAGCTACAAATGTTAATTTGCTTAATTATACTGGTATTAATATTTGTCAAGAATCTTTATTTGTTTTAATTGGTATAATGTAATCTTTGTTTTGATTAGGTTAATGTAAAATTTTGAATGTGTGTGAAAGAAACAAGTGCTAATATATTCTTATTAAATTAAAATTAATATGATTGCATATATGCTTTTTTTTTTAAATGCTCACTTTCTAGGACGGTTGTCACAATAGTCCTAGAAAGTCCACTTTCTAGGACTGTTATAAGGCTATATCAGTCTTTGAAAGTGGACTTTCTATAACGTTTTGTAATCACAACCGTCCTAGAAATTAATTTATAGAATGGTTCTATGGCCATTCTAAAATGTCATATTTTCTATAACCCCTATTTCTATAATTACGTGGCAACCGTTCTAGAAAGTTCATTTCAACCATTCAAAAAAGGCTTTTTTCCACTAGTGTATCTTATGTTATCAAGTGTTTAAGAGAGTTTTCATGGAGTTTTTCTTTCTCTCATGCCCTAGAGAATTTCTTGCATGGATAGCCTAGATAGAGAAAATGAAGCCATGAAGAAATTCATCCATGAAAAGTGATGTATAGGCTTCAAGGATTAAGGATATACCATTTGATTGCAAATTAATCGGGTAGATATTTTTCTAAAAATTTCTAAAATTTTCTGCCTATTTAGGGTTTGAAAAAGAAAGGAAATTTTATGATTTTGACCCCAAAAATGGATTCCTTGGGTCCAAATTATGTAAGAACAAGTATGTTGTATAAGAAAAACTCAAAGGAAAGCAAAGTGAAAAATTAAAGTTAAAGTGAGCTCTTTATGAAGATGTCATATAATCAATGACTTAAGACCTTGTTTTATGATGTAATAGGGTTCCAAGAAGTGTTTTAAAATCAATAGAAGTGTCCACAAAGTTTGGAGATCATTGGAAAGCAAGAAGGTAGTTATTTTTCCTATTATGCTTAATGTTATCATATTTTGTTTCCATGATAATATGACTATGCCATATAGTTGTTTGAATGCTTCATGATGTATTTCATTGTTAGCAAAATGTTTGAAGGGTTTTATGACCCTAGGATTTCCATTTTACAAAGTGTTATCATGCCAAAATTTTTATGGAATTGTATGGCATAATATGAAGTTATGATTTTTATAGATGATTTTATGAAATGATATGATGATGTGAATGCATAATTGGGTGTAACTACTGAGATTTTTTGAATTTCATTCCTTTCCAAATATTAACTATGTTAGGGCAAGGACATGAAAGCATTCAAACAAATGCAAGGGAAATGAAGAAAACGATGGAGAATTACTTGATTTTACAAGTTATAATGTTAGGATGAGAAAATATGTATCATGTATGTATGGGAAGAAATTCTGTAATTATACATGATTATGTTTCTTAAAGTCCTCTTATGATATTATGTGTGGATTTGGAACAATAAATGTTTATGCATGAGGTTTATGAAGTTTATTATATGAGTTATGACATAATTATGAACAAGATGACCAGTATTGATTTGAGTAAGGGAACTCTATTAGAAATAGAGTATCCTATATAAGTATTATACATACTCTTAAAGTAGACAGAACAATCTTTTCATAGAGCTAAAGAATACCTAAATTGGATAAATGTATAAATTATAATGAATTTTTGAAATTAGGATTTAAAACTAGATAGTATTGGAAAAATTGGAACTTACACTGTGAACAGTGGATTTTTCAAAAGGTACTATAAAATCATTTATAACTCCAAAAATTTAGTTATTTACATTGATGGAAATCTCCAAGTCTTAAGAAATGAATGCCACTGGTTTGAAACCATTTGGAGCTATAAAGGAGCTATGTAATTTCTCCTAAAACTATTCCAGTAGAGGTAGTCTTCTGACCCATAATAGTTAAGTTAATGTTATGCCCTATACAAGTTGAATAAATGTACAAAAAAAATATTTCTAGGAAGTAGACTCATAGGGCTTTCCAATGAGATAAGGAATTCATAAATGGGCTCAGGGTAGAGTGAGATATGAATTTTTAAACATAAGGCAAAAATCCTGGGGAAGAGAAAATAACCAAATGTATAGTAAATGTTTGATAAATAAATTGTATAAATTGGTCAAGATAATACTCTGTTTCATATTTTTATCATATATAGAAGATTTTTATCTATTTTTAGAGACTTGAATCACTAAGAAATAATTTTTCTAGAATTAGTTATGAATTTTCAAATTTTCAAATTTTCAGTTGATAAAGTGGAAACTACCATATGAACAATACCCAAAAATTTTGAAAATTCTAATTTTCATTTTTATATGATTCAATCTTATGATCAAGTATAATCAGACTTAAAAGGAGTCTAATTCATGAGAAATAGGTCTAAAAGTGAAGTGTTACAATGGGCGGGTTGGACTTTCAAAATGGGAGTTCGAATAGAAAAAGGGCTTTTAAGCTCGAGCCCATCAAGCCTAAGGCCCAAATGGGCTAAGGCGAGTGGGCCACGGGCTAGCCATTTGGCCCGTTTTCTTTTAATTTTCTTTTATGTTTAAAACATTAAAAAACACACATTATTTTGTTAGTTAATCATGTATAAATCATAAAATTTAAATATCATGTTAATTTTTGGTAAATGATGGTAATGGTTAGTTGTAGTAATTTAAGTAATTATATAAAAATTTAAAAAATAAAAAGATACGGGCCCGCGGGCTATTCCATATGGGCTTGAGCTTATAAAATCGAACCTGTTTCAGCAATCAGGCTTTTCCACCAACCCATTTTGGACTTGGCTTGACATGTTTTGCCAGTTAAATTTCTTAGCCTTCAAGTACCATATCTTAGTGCAATATGTGCATTAATGTATCTTGCAAATTCAACCCAACTTGATATTGCATTTTTTGTAAATTTATTAGCAAAATGTTGTTCTTCTCTAACAAGAAGACATTGGAATAGAATTAAGTGTATTTTTTTATATCTCCGAGAGACAATTGATATGGGTTTATTTTATTTAATTGAATTTGGATCACAATTAATTGGTCATCCATGTGCGTGATATCTATGTACAAAATGTACAAAGAGAACCCTCAAATAAAAGTGAATACGGATAGGCTCAAATAATGTTCTCAATAGCTAATAGACTAGTAGCAAAGTGCAAGAGAGAGTATTTTTTGATTTTGTATTTTTTATTGCTCTATCTTTTGCACATCACCTTCTTCTATCCTCTTTTTATACTTGTTCTTCAAAGATCCCTCAAAGAAATCAACCCACAAAGGGAGTATTTGAAAAATCTTTGGTGGCATCAAACCCAAGTCTGCGTACTTCATTTTGAGCGAAATTGATGTTTGGCATCTTTTCAAACCTCATTTTGTGAACTTATTTTTATTTCTAAACCAAGGTTTAGTCAACAGACCGGAGAAGATACTTTTAGGATTGTAAACCTATTTGTCTCACATTCAATTTGTCAAACTTACTTTTGTCAAAAAAAAAATCTAAACATAAATCACTTTACAACAAATTTACTTTTATTCAAACATCATTGTGGCAAACTTCATTTTGTTCTAACTTATCTTTGCAAACTTAAAACCAAACATGCACAAAACTAGCCGATTGAAGTAGAGATTATCATGAGTCTTGAGGGTGTAAGAGGCTATGGAGGTAGGATGCTTTAGTTTTTCTTCTTCTTTGTCCTCTAGATTTTGTGAGATTTTCTTCTGATTTTTCTTGGCTGGGCACTTCTTACAAGGCATTTTGGGAAGAATGAGGAATAACGTTGTGTCTGATGTAACATCTAAATTTTTATGATTTTGTTTGAATTCTAGTTTAGAGAATTACTACATAATTAGAATTAAAGGAGCTTAAATATCTTATGTAGATCAAAGTAGGGACTAAATTGCAAAGGATGATCAGGGACCAAATTACAAAGAAAGTTGGATGGCATAATTGAAAATATTAATTATTAGCAAAAAGATAAAAAATGGGACATAGATGTCATTTCCTCAAACAAATCATCTGTCCAATATTTATTAAGACTAGTTATAGGAGGTGATTCAAGAAAATTCCCGTAAGAAATTATACTCTAATAAGTAAAACCAGAAAATAGATATATTGGGCAGAAAATTGATCCGAAGTTCCATAATCTGTAAATTAATAAGAATTAGAAAATAAGTCTAGATTAGGAAACTCAGATATATTAGGACATAAAAAGAGATACTAGATTTTTCTATAAGGTTTGAATAGCCATAGAATCGGTCTAATGGATATTGGGCCAAAATTGGAGTCCGGGCCCAGTAAGACTGCACCGGTTTCTTAATGAGCCAAAAGTACCATTCATGGAGGCCCAATAAAGGTTTAGAAACCCTAATAGGCTAGGGATGATTTTTGGAAAACCCAGAAGTATTATTGACAAGAATAGCTCAAATGATGTCAAGAAAGGATAAAGAGCCCAATTCACCCAATTTCCAGGCTAATTAAATTATAGGTGACCCAGTAGACTATGAAATAATCAAGAATAAGTTCAAAATAATATTAGAAGGTTTATAATATTCCTCTATGCAGAGAAGTTACAGGAAAAACTAATCAGCACTAATTTTATCGGTGTTTTCGGTTAAAGCCCAATAAGGTAAAATATCTTCTAAAATAAATTATATGGGCTTAGAAATGATTAATTAAGGTCATAATGAGTTTGAAATTCATATTTTAAAATATATTTATGCATGAAAAATTTTACCAGACAAAATTAGAGCCCGAAAACTCGGTATATGTTGAAATTGGGCCTAAAATTAGATGGTTTAAGCCCAAATAATTAAAGGCATCATATTGGGCTGAATATGAACTCAAAATTTCGTGAAAAAGGAGTGGAGAAGAGTTAACCACCATGCATGACACTATTTCAAAGATTAGGTGTTAAAATTAGAAGTTTGGATGAAGTAAGCTTATGTAAGCATAATGATGCAATATTTACCTTATTTGGAGATAAAAGGTGGCATCCAAATTAATAACAAGAGAGGGAAAATTAATTAGATAACAATTATGTGAAGAAATTAGGTGTATGGTGGAGAAAAGAGATGATGTGGTGCAATTTTGGCCCTTGGATCAAAAGTTAATCAAAGGGATGGAGTTGCTTCTTGTTGTCTATAAATAGGCTCTTCCTCCCCTCCATTATTCACACCCAAAAACAAAAATCCACCATATATTAGTGAGAGAGTGAGTTATAGAGAGAAGGAGGAGGAGAGGAAAGGAAAATTTACAAGTTCAAGGTAGCATATTTTCCCTTTCTTGCATTTTATTTCTAAATGGTTGTTAGATCTTGTATTTCTATGATTGGTAGGTAGAAAACATGTTTATGTTATGAATATGATGATGATGTTAGATCAAAATGGTGAAAGAATGATGAATATGCTATGAATTTTGCATGAACAAGCATGAACATGTGAAGAACATGATGAACATGCTAAAAGATGCCTTTTGATCCTAAATGTTACCATGCCAAAATGAAATCATGTTTCTTGCAATTATTTTTAAATATTATGCTAAGAATGAGATTATGATGTTATTGGGATTTTCTTAAATCTCAGCCCACCAAATATCTAACCATGATTAGGTTCAAATCATGTGAAAGGCAAGGAGATAAAGGAGGATACATGAAGAAATGTTTAGAAATAGGAAGGGTATTTTGAATACTTATGTAATATCAAATATAATGACATTTTATGTCACAATATGTAAATTATGTGTGACTCCTAGATGATGAATAAAAGTATGTTTTGGATCAATTTTATATGTGTTATGTGACTACCATTGAATGTATGGTATTGTGGAATTTTAGGGAATGAAATTTGGAAAAATTAGGGTAAAATTGCAAGTAAATTCACGAAATTTACTGTAACAATCTGCCTAATAAAATTCCAAATTAATATTTTTCCCTTATAGAGTATTTTAAGAGATGAATATAGTAATTTGAACCACCCTTAAATGAGTTTTCTAGAATTAGTTATGATTTTTCAAAGTTCAGCCAAATTTTTATATTTACCAAATGAATAGTGACTTTTGGTAAATTTTTGGAATTTTTGAATTTAGCCCAAATTTACTTCCAAATACATCTTATTGGAATCTAAACTACTAATAATGAATAGTAAATGATTCCTAAGGTTAAGGTGTGACATTTTTGGTATCAGAGCATAAGATTCTGGTAAGGACAACCCGAAACTTATAGCTTTAAAAAGTAATTGGTTGTATAGTTATGATTGATAGTGATGAGTTATTGTTTTGAGGACAGGAAATATGTCTTCTAGCAGTAATACTCCTATCTGTAATTACAATGGGTGGATTGAAGAATCATCTGAATCCACAGAGGAAACTTCTTGTCCCATGAATGGTAATGAAGTACCAAATCTCAATTGGAATGTACTGGAAGTTGAAAATCTAACAGATGAGGATTTAGAAGACTACCCTGAGCTGTCAGAAGATACGGAAATGGAAGAAGAAGAAGATGAAGAAGAACAAGAGGAAGAAAATGAAATGGATCAGGCAGTTCCTGAGATAGAATCAGTAGACCAGAATGAAGTACTAGATGAGGACCTGCTAGTACCACAATTATGTGCTGAAGAATTAAATAATATTGACAGGGATGAACCTCCTTTTTATTATGATACAGAAAGTAATCTAAGGTGGTCCATCGAACGACTCTTCATACATAGGTCGAATCTCCTTGAACCGCATGAACAAATGCAGCTTTTTCTGGCAAATGTAAGAATCCTTAAACATCGAGCAACCAGAAAACGAGTTTATTATCATGACTCCATTTGGGTTGATGCAGTATTAGATGCAATACCAGACGATAACTTCTGGACCCCTATTAAGATGAGAATTAGAAATGATGAAGAAGGTTACTCTTTAGAGGAATGTTTGGATGAACTTAAGGTCCATGAACAAAGAAGATGGGCTAAAGAGATGCGAAGAAACATTAGGAGAGGATACAAGACACTTGATGCAGAAGAAGCACCAGAGCAAGAAGTTCCAAATAATGACTCAAAGGAAGTAGCATCAATTGATGGAAACCCACCAGAAGAAGACTTAATGGTTCCTAATGCTGGCAACCGTCAGGCTGCTGATGAAAGCTCCACATCATCTTAGAAAGAGATAGATATATGTGTAGTTAGTGATGTGACAAGGGACTGCAAATTTTGTCACTGTAAATAGAGCAGTCCTAACTAACTAAGTTCAAAGGTAGAATGAAATATTATGTAACATATATGGATGCTTTATGTAAAATATCTGGTATAATGAATAAATGACTGTATTATATGTTGTGGTGTGAAATGGATCCTTGTTTATTTTGAATAGATAAAATGGTGAACATAAGAGGAGGAAGACCATCAACAAGAGGACGAGGAGAACCTCAAGTAGATCCTTTACAAGTGATCCTTAATCAGCTTAACCAACAGCAGCAATCAATAGAAAGCTTACAAGAGGCTATAAATAATGAAAGAAATGTAAATCCACCACCACAACAAAATCCACCAAGACAACCTAGCCCACCAAGAGTACAAGAATATGATCAACAACAAGTGGTAATCCAATTCTATAAGCATCAACCTCCCTCATTTGATGGAAAGTTTGATGTACAGGTAGCTGAAGATTGGATTGCTAAGCTTGAAAAGATCTTCAGGGTTATGGGTTATGAAACAGAAGTAAAAGCATTATTAGCCACTCATATGTTAGAAAAAGAAGCAGATCGTTGGTGGAACAATACAGAGTTAATTCTCCAAGGAAGGAATGTCCCTATTGCTTGGGAAATATTTCTAGAACAATTCCACAAGAAATATTTTCCTAGGTCGGTAAGGGATGAGAAAGAAGCAGAATTCATTACTATAAGGCAACAAGAAAATGAATCTGTGGATGAGTATGTAGCACGATTCATCCGATTGTCGAGATACTGTACTTATTTACAACAAGCGAATGATGAAAGATGGAAGACAGAAAAGTTAGAAAGAGGTTTGAGGCTAGCCATTAGAGAAATGGTGGCTCCAATGCAGATTAGAACTTTCAACCATTTGGTGGAGTTAAGCATGATTACAGAAAATAGTCTAAATCATAAGTTTATTCAAACTATTGAACCTGTAAATGTTAAAAGACCAGTTGAAGAAGAAGCGAGACAAGACAAGAATAAGAAGACTTGGAATAAGAATAAGAAGTTTAAGAGATTCGGAAACAGGAATGGCCCTGGCAATCAAAGGAATACCTCTAGATTGACTTGCCGTCAATGTGGAAAGGATCATGGTGGAAGACCATGCCTCGCAGGACAGAATGCCTGCTTTAAATGTGGGAGAGCTGGACATTTTGCAAGGGACTGTACAATGGAGGTGAACAATACCAGACCCCGAGCCCAAGGGAGAGTTTTTGCTCTCAACCAGCATGAGGCTAGGAAGTCACCTGAAATGATTGAAGGTATGATTAAGATAAATGATTATCTTGTAAATGCTCTATTTGATTCAGGTGCTAGTCACTCATTCATATCCTATGATTGTGCTAGGAAATTAGGGCTGGTAATTACTATAATGCCTTACGATTTACATGTTTCTACCCCTACTAGAGTTAAAGCCATCACCTCCCATGTGTGCTTGAATTGCACTGTCCAGTATAAACATTCCTGCATCACCATTGATTTGATTTGTTTACCCTTTCCCGACATTGATGTTATTATTGGTATGAATTGGCTATCTGCCAATAATGTCCTTCTTGATTGTAAAAATAAGATTTTAATTTTGCCTACCCCTGAAATAATTCCAATTACTGAGGCTAAGCTAAACTTTCTGACGACTACTCAAGCAGAGAAATACCTAGAGAAAGGATGTCAAGGATATTTAGTTTTCTTCTCTGTTAAGATTGAAATAGAAGAAGGAATTGAAGAGATCCCAGTAATAAAAGAATTTTTTGAAGTTTTTCCTAAGGAAATCACCGGTTTACCCCCAGAAAGAGAATTAGAATTTAACATTGACATTATACCTGGAGCCGGACCCGTTTCCAAAGCACCTTATAGAATGGCTTCTAATGAAATGGTAGAGTTAAAGAAACAAATAGAGGAACTATTGGAGAAGGGTTTTATTAGACCAAGTGTCTCACCTTGGGGTGCTCCTGTGCTATTTGTAAAAAAGAAGAATGGAAGCCTTAGCTTGTGTATAGATTATAGAGAACTTAATAAGGTGACCATAAAAAATAAATACCCTTTACCTAGAATTAATGATCTGCTAGATCAACTGGTAGGAGCCAGTGTATTTTCAAAAATTGACTTAAGATCTGGCTATCACCAATTAAGGGTTAAAGCAGAGGATGTTCCAAAGACTGCTTTTAGGACAAGATATGGGCATTATGAATTCTTAGTTATGCCATTTGGTCTTACTAATGCACCAGCTATTTTTATGGACTATATGAATAGAATTTTTTGACGTTATTTAGATCAATTTGTTGTGGTCTTTATTGATGATATACTTATATATTCCAAATCTTATGAAGAGCATGAGAAGCATTTGAGAATCGTTTTGAAAACCTTGAAGGAAAAGAAACTATATGCTAAACTTAGTAAGTGTGAGTTTTTGATCACAGAAGTCCGGTTTTTGGGGCATGTAGTGTCCAAAGAAGGGGTCGCAGTGTTGAAACAAGAGTTTTGATGATTCCAAACCAACATTCAAGAGCTTGGATTAAAGATATCAAAGGAGAGCAAAGCTGTTTCAAGTGAAGATTTTCTGAGTACTTGTTGTTAGATTTTTTGTAGGATCCTTTGTTTTTGTTATGACTGGGTAAAAGATTTTGATTTGAAGAAAAGAAGTTTTCAAACTTTGATTTTATGTTAAAACTTTAAATATTTTAATAACACCCACAAACAGACGATGGTTGAAAAGTTTAAGCTAAACTGTCAAGTTGGAAATTCAAACTTTGCCTTTGGAAATTCGAATTTCGAGCTAAAACTGAATAAGTCTGAAGAGATGGCTCTCTGTCAGACGAATTTTGGTTGTTCAAAATTCGAATTTTCATCTAGTCTGAAAAGAGGCCTTTTGCTAACAGACGAACTTCACACTTTCAAAATTCGAATTTCAAGTAAAATGAAGTTTGTAAAAACCAAAGAAATTCGTCTGAAACTATGATAAAGTGCATCTGAAATCAAAATGAAATTGAGTTTGATAAATGCTCTCTGACAGACGAATTTTGAAGTTCCAACATTCGAATTTTCATATAAGTCTGAAAGATGCTTCTTTACAACAGACGAACTTTGAGTCTTCAAAATTCGAATTTCAAACAAAACAAAACTTGAGAAAATGGAAGAAATTCGTCTGTAACAATGTTAAAGTTCACCTAAGATTAAGAGTGATTTAAGTTTTAAAACTGCTCTCTGACAGACGAACTTTGAACATTGAAATTCGATTTTCAGAAGCTAAGTTCTTGAGTCTATTAAAATGAAACATTGACATACGAATAAAAAGAACTTGCAACATTCGAATGATGAAATTAGTCTGAAAAGAGTTTCTCTGACAGACGAATTTCACTCTTTCAAAATTCGAATTTCAAAGAAAATAATATACTGTGTCCATTAAACGTTCAATGGACAAATTCGAATTTCGAAGGCACTGTAGAAAATTGAAAACACTGTTCACACTTAACCGAAAAACTTTCTTCTTGAAAATTCGTATGTCACATTGTAAAAATGTTTTGTAAGTTTCAAAATTCGAATTTCACTTCATGAACAGACGAACTTCGAGCTGTAACGTTGGAAGCTTTAATCTTCGGTTCCTTCGAAATTCGTCTGTTGACCAACCAAAATTCGAATTTCAGTATGTCAGAAACATTAAATGCGGTTGGTAAACGGATAGTTTTTCAGAGTAACCATTAAATAACTTCCCCAACGGATAGATTTAGTCTCTAACGGATATTTGAGACCTAAATCTACAAATACAACATTTATTGAAGTTGTGGGTAACGAATCAAACCTGTGTATACCGAATTTCTGCTGAATCTTCTTCTCAAAAGCTTTTACCCTCTTAACTTCTAAACTTGTACTTAAACTTTCATATCCACTCTTTACAAGAGAGTTATTTCATTGTAATCAATCTATTCTTCATCTGGGAGATAGATTTACTTGTGAGGGGTATTCACAAGGGGATTCGGAAGCACATAGTGAAAGTGCTTGGAAAGTTTGAGAGAGCTCATAAACAGAGCATACTCATGTACTGTGGCTTTAGCAAGAAGCCCACTAAAATTCTTGTTGTATAGTGGACAAATCTCAAGAGGTGTCTTGGGGACTGGATGTAGGTCAAGTGAATAGACCGAACCAGGATAAATCACTGACTTCTCTTCTTCTTATCTTTACTTTTCACCTTGCTCTGTTTTACGCATTGTTTTCATTATACTGTGATATCTTCACTTACTTCACTTTGTGCAGAAAAATTTCAAACTTCCCAATTCACCCCCCCTCTTGGGAAGTCAGCCCTGTAACACGCAGTAGATCCAAGCAAAGTGGACGCTGTACTACAATGGCAAAGACCCAAAACTGTGACTGAAGTAAGAAGTTTCCTAGGTTTAGCAGGATATTATAGAAGGTTTATTCAAAACTTTTCTCGCATTGCTTTGCCGCTTACTCAACTTACTAGAAAAGATCATTCTTTTGTGTGGGATCATAATTGCGAAAATAGTTTTCAAGAACTCAAGAAAAGGCTAACCTCTCTTCCTGTATTAATCATACCTGAACCATATATGACCTATATGGTCTATAGTGACGCAAGTAAATATGGTTTGGATTGTGTATTAATGCAGCAAGGTAGAGTTGTAGCCTATGCTTCTAGACAATTAAAACCTCATGAAGAAAACTATCCCACACATGATTTAGAACTTGCGGCTATTGTACATGCTCTAAAGATCTGGAGGCACTATCTTTATGGTGCGAAAGTAGAAATTTATTGTGACCACAAGAGCCTCAAATATTTACAAGAACAAAAAGAACTCAATATGAGGCAAAGAAGATGGATGGAATTATTGAAGGATTATGAACCAACCATTAATTACCATCCAGGAAAGGCCAATGTGGTGGCCGATGCCCTAAGTCGAAAATCTATTCACATAGCCACCATGATGATTAAAGAACTAGAGCTAATCGAAAAATTTAAAGATTTAGTTCTTGCTGGTGAAATGATGATGAATGAAAGACAAATTGGCAGAACTAGGATTGAAATGGAATTATGGAAAGAAATCAAGGAAGCCCAGCAAAAAGATGAATTCTTAAAAGTAGTCAAGGAAAAAATGGAGCAGGGACAAGCCCCAGGATTTGAGGAATCAAGAGAGGATGGTCTAATGAGATTTCAACAAAGAATCTATGTACCTCCAATAAATGAAATAAAAGAAAAGATCATGATAGAAGCTTATCAGAGTAAATATACTATTCATCTGGGAATTACAAAAATGTATCATGATTTAAAGAAATTATTCTGGTGGCCCGGAATGAAAAGTGATATTACTCAATTTGTTGCTAAGTGTTTAACTTGCCAAAAAGTAAAAATTGAACACCAAAAGCCTGCAGGATTATTACAACCTTTGGATATCCCAGAATGGAAGTGGGATAGTATTTCAATGGACTTCATAATGGGTTTACCTAGAACTTTATCTGGATATGATGCTATTTGGGTAATTGTGGATAGACTTACAAAAACTGCCCACTTTTTAGCTATGAAGTCTACCTATACCTTAGATAAATTAGCACAACTATACATTAAAGAAATAGTTAGACTTCATGGTATACCCAGTAGCATTATTTCATATAGAGATCCAAGGTTTACTTCAAATTTCTGGACATCCTTGCAAAAGGCTTTAGGTACCAAGTTAAGATTTAGCACAGCTTACCACCCTCAAACTGATGGGCAAACAGAAAGGACCATTCAAACTCTTGAAGACATGTTAAGAGCTTGTGTTTTGGAAATGAAAGGAAACTGGGATTCATACTTGCCATTAGCAGAATTTGCTTACAATAATAGTTATCATTCCAGTATTGAGATGGCTCCTTATGAGGCTTTGTATGGAAGGAAGTGCAGGTCCCCCTTATGTTGGGTAGAACTTGGGGAAAGGAAATTATTAGGTCCAGACTCGGTAGATCAGACCTCCAAACAGATTGAATTAATAAGAAAGAAATTGTTAACGGCTCAATGTAGACAGAAGAGTTATTTTGATAGGAGAAGAAAGCCGTTAGAATTTCAAGAAGGAGATCATGTTTTTCTCAAGGTATCCCCTACAATTGGAGTGGGTCGATCTCCGAAAAGTAAAAAGCTTAGCCCAAAGTATATTGGACCCTTTGAAATCCTTTCCAAAGTTGGACCTGTAGCCTACAAATTGGCCTTACCTCCAAATCTAAGCCAAATTCATAATGTCTTCCATGTTTCCCAATTGAAGAAATACCAGCCAGACCCTTAATATATTATAGAATATGAATATGTTAATTTGCAAGATAATTTATCTTATGAGGTAAAACCAGAGAAAATCATTGACTTTCAAGTCAAGCAGCTGAGAAACAAGAATATCCCTCTGGTAAGGGTGGTCTGGAAAGGTTTATCTCCTGAGGAAACCACTTGGGAAATGGAGGATGACATGAGACAAAAATATCCAGAACTATTCTAAGGTATGTTCCAAATTTCGAGGACGAAATTTTATTTAAGAGGGAGAGAAATGTAACATCTAAATTTTTATGATTTTGTTTGAATTCTAGTTTAGAGAATTACTACATAATTAGAATTAAAGGAGCTTAAATATCTTATGTAGATCAAAGTAGGGACTAAATTGCAAAGGATGATCAGGGACCAAATTGCAAAGAAAGTTGGATGGCATAGTTGAAAATATTAATTATTAGCAAAAAGACAAAAAAATGGGACATAGATGTCATTTCCTCAAACAAATCATTTGTCCAGTATTTATTAAAAATGGTTATAGGAGGTGATTCAAGAAAATTCTCGTAAGAAATTATACTCTAATACGTAAAACAAGAAAATAAATATATTGGGTAGAAAATTGATCCGAAGTTCCATAATCTGTAAATTAATAAGAATTAGAAAATAAGTCTAGATTAGGAAACTCAAATATATTAGGGTATAAAAAGAGATACTAGATTTTTTTATAAGGTTTGAATAGCCATAGAATCGGTCTAATGGATATTGGGCCAAAATTGGAGTCCGGACCCAGTAAGACTGCACCGGTTTCTTAATGGGCCAAAAGTACTATTCATGGAGGCCCAATAAAGGTTTAGAAAACCCTAATAGGCTAGGGATGATTTTTGGAAAACCCAAAAGTATTATTGACAAGAATAGCTCAAATGATGTCAAAAAAGAATAAAGAGCCCAATTCACCCAATTTCCAAGCTAATTAAATTATAGGTGACCCAGTAGACTATGAAATAATCAAGAATAAGTTCAAAATAATATTAGAAGGTTTATAATAATCCTCTATGCAGAGAAGTTACAGGAGAAACTAATCAGCACTAATTTTATCGGTATTTTCGGTTAAAGCCCAATAAGGTAAAATATCTTCTAAAATAAATTATATGGGTTTAGAAATGATTAATTAAGGTCATAATGAGTTTGAAATTCATATTTTAAAATATATTTTTACATGAAAAATTTTACCAGATAAAATTAGAGCCCGAAAACCCGGTATATATTGAAATTGGGCCTAGAATTAGATGGTTTAAGCCCAAATAATTAAAGGCATCATATTGGGTGAATATGGACTCAAAATTTTGTGCAAAAGGAGTGGAGAAGAGTTAACCACCATGCATGACACTATTTCAAAGATTAGGTGTCAAAATTGGAAGTTTGGATGAAGTAAGCTTATGTAAGCATAATGATGCAATATTTACCTTATTTGGAGATAAAAGTGGCATCCAAATTAATAATAAGAGAGGGAAAATTAATTAGATAACAATTATGTGAAGAAATTAGGTGTATGGTGGAGAAAAGAGATGATGTAGTGCAATTTTGGCCCTTGGATCAAAAGTTAATCAAAGGGATGGAGTTGCTTCTTGTTGTCTATAAATAGGCTCTTCCTCCCCTCCATTATTCACACCCAAAAACGAAAATCCACCATATATTAGTAAGAGAGTGAGTTATAGAGAGAAGGAGGAGGAGAGGAAAGGAAAATTTGCAAGTTTAAGGTAACATCTTTTCCCTTTCTTGTATTTTATTTCTAAATGATTGTTTAGATCTTGTATTTCTATGATTGGTAGGTAGAAAACATGTTTATGTTATGAATATGATGATGATGTTGGATCAAAATGGTGAAAGAATGATGAATATGCTATGAATTTTGCATGAACAAGCATGAACATGTGAAGAACATAATGAACATGCTAAAAGATGCCTTTTGATCCTAAATGTTACCATACCAAAATGAAATCATGTTTCTTGCAATTATTTTCAAATATTATGCTAAGAATGAGATTATGATGTTATTGGGATTTTCTTAAATCTCACCCCACCAAATATCTAACCATGATTAGGTTCAAATCATGTGAAAGGCAAGGAGATAAAGGTGGATCCATGAAGAAAGGTTTAGAAATAGCACTACTACAGAAACGGGTTTTCTAGGCGGTTATTTTTTACTTTTATTGGCTGTTATAAACCGCCTAATATTTGAGCGCTATAAAAAACTGGGTGACTTTTGTAGGCGGTTATAACCGCCTATAAAAGTCTTCTTTTGTAGGCGGTTTTATGTATTTGCCTGCAAAAGTCTACTTTTATAGGCGGTTATTTATATAACCGCCTACAAATGTTATCTACTTTTTAGATAAAAATATTTTGATAAATTTTTGTAGGTCATTATACAAATAACCGCCTACAAAGATAACTTTTATAGGTGGTTATATAGATAACCGCCTACAAAAGTTATCCATTTTTTTAAAAAAAATATTTTGATTTTGGATTAATCTAGTATCAAATTATATGCAACCTATTAAATCCATTAATAAAAAAATTATTATATTAAAAATATTTACAAATCAGTATCAATTTTATCAATAAATTAAAGAAATTACACACATGCACTAATCCACAAAAGTAGAAAATAGAAAAAATAAAGCCTAGAGAATATATCACTACTTGTTAGCCTAAAAAGAACACATGCATCCATTAAATTGCATATATGTTAATTCAATATCGAACTTGATTGATGTAAAAATGACTAAAGAAGTCATTGGCATGTATGAATATAGCAATACTAAAAATCAAGCATTTGGGTTGTCAGTGAAATTACTCATTTACTAAAGGAACTGGGGGATGATGTTAACTTTAGTTCCAACTATGTATCCATAGAAACAAGATCCAATTAAACCTGTGAGTTCATTACGAAAATAGTGAAGTGCAAAATGCAAACTTAAAATCATCAAACCTTATGGCAGATACCTCCAATCCTAGCTTTAATAGTCAAACATGCTCCCTCTTGATCAAGTGGCTCCTTAAGAAGCTTAGACATCTCATATTGACCCAGAATCTTGCTCACATTCAAAGATGCATCATACGCTTACTTATAAGACCCATAATCAATAGCATTCATCTCAGCCAATTGTGTGATCAGCTTTGCTTCCTTCACTACAGAATGCCAAGAACACAGTTCAGCTCATAAACTAGAATGAGATTAGCTAAATGCTTTTAGTGGTTACGGTGAACATTTTTTATGGATGCAGGAGTTGCAAGGGCAAGCATGTTATTTATAATTTCATCAGGTAGCAAAATGTTAGTTAGCCTTCTTTAGATTATGAAACTTCTCAAGCCAAGTATTCACTATACTTCGGTTTCAGTGGGTTGGTGGCTACAGCTATGAAAGAATGCTTCATAATCAAAGATGTCATTCATAATGTTAGTCATATCTTTGAGCTTCATAGAATAGCATTCTAACTATTATGGTTCATCATGTCTTGTTATACGCTTTATTATTCAATTAATTGCTATACCCCACTTATTACTAGTCAGTCTATAAGATTCCAAAATATCAAAAATTCAAAAGCCAACAAATCATTAGCAAAAACCAACTGTTTTAAATTGAAAAAAAAAAAAGAATAATATAGCAGCTAATTAAGAAGAAAAGAAGCCACTAACTAGCATAACAGTAAAAGGAATAAATATACATTCAGCATACCATTGAACTGTCTTCAAGAAAGTATTCTCTCATTTTCATCTAGAATCATCATGTCCTAGAAAAAACAAACAAAAACTAATTTCATGATCTTTTATATAAATATATTGATGATTTGAATGAAAACATTACAGTTGAAAATTCATGTGAGTCCAAAAAATGAACTAACTAGTAGCAAAAAAGAGAGAGACAACATCTACATGCACTGTTTCAACTTTTTGCTCTTTTCACAATTATAGAAACAAAAGCTTGCACTCTTAATTAACCTAATGGGCCCAAAAAGACCAGTCATACTACTTTACCCTTTTGGCTACCTGTTACTCTCAATTCATACCATTTGGATTAAAAAAAAATTCCTCCTTTCCTTTAATTTCTTTTCTACTTTTCTACCTCCCATATATATATTTATCTATATCTTATAACAAATTTATTGCACTTTTTTCATATACCAAATCCTCAGGTTCAGAACTGTAGTACCTCTAATTGCAAATGTGATCAACCTAATCATATATTCTAGCTCACGATGAATTTATCAAATCAATAATATAGAACTTGAATTGTGTAGAGTTTTTGTCTCCTAAGAGATAAACAACACGTACAAACACTTTATATAAGAATGTTAAAAAAATGTGACAATCATGCAACATTAGGTAGAAACTAAAAAGCAAAAAGAAGGAATTTGAAGATGCTTTCTTATATGAGGTGAACTACATTACAAATCCACTTGTGTTTTAGCTGTTAAGGGTATAGGAATATCAATTTAGGACTGATAGCAGCAACTTAAAGAGAAATGAACAATACAATAGTTTTAAAAGATAGTATAGAATGCTACAGAGTGGGCTTTTGATCCTATATTGAATCATTCATTAATGGAAGCAAAATAACCAACAACAAGAAGTGAAGCCAAACTTAAGGTACAAGGATAATAAACTAATCAGGTGCTATTTCAATTCTTCCATGAAGCTGGCCTAGGAAATGAAAACAAGTTTGCTTCTGGAACATAAAGAATAATAAACTACATAGGATGTTTAGACAGCCACAGAAAAAGAAAAAGTAAATGCATTCAGCAAACAACTTTAAAACAACATGATATCCCTAAACAACTAAAATTTATAAACAGATAATAAATAATGCATGATAGTTTAGTTCATAAGTCACACTGTTATAGATACTAAATCATATTTGAAAGGCTACTATCACCTGTCTGTCCATATGCAAAGCAAATAGCCTTAGCATGTGTTTGCACTCAGTTTTAGCTAATCTGTTAGTAAATTTGAAAGCAGCTCTGTCATAAAAATTAGCTCTTTTATTAAACTTAATTCAACTAAGACAAGAAACCCAAGCTTAATTAAGATCCAAGCAAACATAACCATGATAAATAATCCAACTAAGAATAAGAGAACCAAGACTCAAACAACAAAATTCTAAGATCCTAACTACACATAAATTCCCAATTATAGGTACACCATAAATAAATATAATAATCATGAATATCATCTCCCCATGCTGCCTTTGGTAAAATCTTAGCTAAGTGTAGAATAGTTTAAAAGAAATAAAAAGGAAATTTCCCTTGCAGCAATGAAATTAAGGTACTTAATCAGAAGAAACATAAGCTAATGATATAAAACTACTAAACATGCTTGAAATTAAAGGAATATGTGCATCAACAAAATTAATCTTTAGAGAAAAGAGCTATGAGCATGTGGTCAACTCTAAAGGCATAAAATAGAACCCATGAATTTGTGACAACAAGAACCAGTTTTTCATACTAAAATAAGGCCAAAAGAATATGATTTGAATCTTCAACTAGTACCTATACTGTTGTAGCTGTAAAATGACCTCTATGGATATATTAAATAAGTCAGTTTTATCATGTTAAAACAACACCTTTTCATATATTCTTCTAAAAAAGAAATGTAAATATGTCTTAAAGATGCAAATTTGAAACCTCTTGAGCTACTACTGGTAGTCACCTACAGCTACTGATGCAATTAGAAGGATGCATATGGTACAACATATAAAAATGACGGGTCCTGGAGTGCCTATCAAGGGCGCTAGCGCACACCCTGGGCTGATCATCACCACTTGCACCTCACATCTCGGCACAGTGAAACATGTAACCCACCTGCTGTCTCATTCAACTACATTTGTTCCTGTAATCCATAGCCTAACAGAACGCAACAGCGAGGGACAACCCGCCCATACAGCCAGCGGGGAGGATGGCACTACTGGCAAAGACCATCTGGCGAAAAGGCCGCAGGCGCGAAAATGGAGAGAGATGTCTTTGAAACAACTAAAGATTATTGATCACCTTCTCCTTCTATCATTAAGACAGATGCTAGCCTAATGAACGAAAGGATGCGCCAGCTTTCTCTGATGGACATGAAAGTGGAGAGTGAGAGGGGAGATTACCCACAAGATGAGAATAGATCTCGGTCAGGACAAGATCAATAGCAGATGCGAACGATTGATCGATTGTCCATTTTTTGGCGATGGCACCAGTCCTTTAATAGCAAATTGACTCTCCGGAAGGGATCGTGCTTTGTGCTATCAGAGTAAGTTAGAGCACACAGAAGGAACGACTACTTTAGAAAAGGACAAGAGGGAGTATGATTGGGACATTGATGAGAGGGCGGAGGGAGATTGCTAAACAAAGACTAAAAGATAGTGAGATGAAGATGAGACGATGTATGTAGGTGCGAGGGAGAGGTCAGAGACTCGGGGTGTGAGAGCAAGCCGAGCGGAAGGAGATGCAGAGCGCTTATGATTGAAATTTATTTTTAAGCCCTAAAAGGAATACTTTTCTTAGGCGGTTCCTGCTAAAACCGCATACTAAAATTTTTACATTAATGTTAGTAGGCGGTTTTAACTAAAACCGCCTACTAAAGTCTTCCACAAATTATTTTTTTTAAAAAAAAATTCATTTAATACTTTGTAGGGCGGTTATTTTAATAACCGCCTACAAATCCATCCTGCCTTATTTTCATAGGCATTTATTTAAATAATCGCCTTCTTTTTGGTGTCTATGAAGCCCAAATGTGGCGTAGTGTAGGAAGGGTATTTTGGATACTTATGTAATATCAAATATAATGACATTTTATGTCACAATTATGTAAATTATGTGTAACTCCTAGATGATGAATAAAAGTATGTTTTGGATCAATTTTATATGTATTATGTGACTACCATTGAAAGTATGGTATTATGGAATTTTAGGGAATGAAATTTGGAAAAATTAGGGTAAAATTGCAAGTAAATTCACGAAATTTACTGTAGCAATCTACCTAATAAAATTCCAAATTAATATTTTTCCCATATAATATTTTAAGAGATGAATTTAGCAATTTGAACCACCCTTAAACGATTTTTCTAGAATTAGTTATGATTTTTCAAAGTTCAGCCAAATTTTTATATTTACCAAATGAATAGTGACTTTTGGTAAATTTTTGGAATTTTTGAATTTGGCCCAAATTTGCTTCCAAATACATCTAATTGGAATCTAAACTACTAATAATGAATAGTAAATGGTTCCTAAGGTTAAGATGTGACAAAAAGAATCAAAGTGGAGAAAAGGAGCTTCATGCTGCCGCGTAAGACAAGACTGCCCCAGCGAGAGAGCTATAATTTTGGAAAAATTTTCCAGGTCGAGAAGCTCCACACCATGACAAGCTTCCTGAAGCCACAGCAAGGGTCAAGATTTCTATTTAAATCAAAATCATTTCAGATGAACAGATGAAAGGAAAACGTAGGGAGAAAGAAGAAGCAGCGCTAGTTAGCTAGGCATTTTCGGCATTTGGAAGTGATTTTCAGCCTCCTAGAGCTTGGATTCTTGTTGATAAGTGATCTCTGCTCCTCTTTCTCCATTTTCTTTAGTTTTGGGTTGGATATTTTAGGGATATGTTGGGATTTTTTGTTTTGGCCAAAATCCACCAATTAAATTAGAAGAAATAGGATTAATGGAGAATGATTTGGTGGTTGTGAGCTTGTGTGTGAGTTTTAGAAGGGTTACGCTTGATTTGAGCTTAACCCTAGGTTTGTATTGTGTGTAGAATCATGAAATCTGAAGTATGTGCAGTTGATTAGAGTTTGAATGGTCTTTATGAGCTCAATGATGCATGAAAATGGGGTTAAAACCTAGGGTTAGGCCCATATAGTCGAATTGTGATATTTGGTTAAGTGGTATATTATGTCAATTGAGGTATTACATTGCTGTAGAGATTATTTGGTTGATCAAAGGGGTACAAGTCATGTTGAATAGCCTAAGAAGCTCGTGGAATCGCATGTGTGTAGTGTTGAGTTATGATGATTATATATGATGTGTATGTATGATGTTGTAGCATTCTCATACCATTGCATGCTAGCATGTTCATATGATGATTGTCATGATATATATATGTTTGCATTTTGAGATATGTTGGCATGATAATGGCATCATCACCATATGATTGCATAGTGAGAGATTGAGGTTGAGGTGATGATGATGATATAAGATGATAATATGATATGTGATATGACAATGATATGATAAAGATCCCTGTTGCTAAATTCTCTCCTTAGGAAAGTTAGGGGTCAGTGGATAAGATGATATGATAAAATATCTCTATAACTAAATCCTCTCCTATGGCCAGCAATGTGTAACACTGTACCTCCAAATACCTCCAGTCTCGATCACAAACTTCAAAATACAACTAAACACAATCCAAATATCTTAAAATAACTTCCTAAAACTTTAGAGTAGTGGAAACAAACTAAACAATATCAAAATCTGAGCTGGGGCAACGGCCACTACAATACCACCACGGCTCTGGACCTCCCTTGTTTTACAATGCTACTGGAGTCTCTTGTGCCGCGGTGCCCCATGCTAGTTTCCACACTAGTAAGAATCCAACACCGGGGTGAACTTCCAACCCGCATAACTTTATGCTCCGACCTCTGAATGACTTGATTCCAACTCCTACAAGTCAATCTAGTCCCAATCCATAGACATCACTTTCACCTCAATCTATCTATGTATGGAGATTCTGGACACCTGACACTATTTTAGCCACTTTTTGACCAAACTCACAACTCCCATTTGCCACTAAAGGCAATTTGACCAATCAGGATCATTCAAACAAGTCCAAAGCCACTCAAACAACTTGTCCAAAGAGATTTTACCTCAAAGGAACCATTCCTCTAAGATTTAACCCCCTTGAACCCTATTTGACAAAATGGGATACAGGCCTTAAACCACACCAACGAGGCCCAAACACCCTTAAGGCTCACAAATACTACCACACAGACTCCTCAACACCCCAAATCACACATACACCACCATTCATCATACACAACGCATACAACACTCATTTATAACAATCCTTATCCATGTCATACATCCATTACAAAACATTCTATCCTACTTGGCACAAGACACATTATCCAAATTACATACACATATACTACATAGACTTAGTATTCCCATGTTCGATGCTACTCCCTCGTCTTCTCAGGACTAGTGCCAGAACCATCACCTGAAAGATTAGTTCATGGGAGAAGGGTGTGAGATAATGTCTCAGTAATCGGGAACAACCACACACACACACAGATATATATATATACACACATATATAACTCATACAACTCATTAATGCAATATAAAATGAATAGAATGCATGTCTCCCTCGCACACAGCTAGAACCACGAGCTGTCGTCGTAATAGGATATTTCATATAGGTAATTCCCTTCCAATAGTTGGTGAAGACTGATTCAGGGATATCACCAAGCTCACCTCCCATTAGTGCACCCGGCCAAATGTAACACTAATGTTCAGACCATAGTTCTCCTTCCCCTGGATCGTCATGAATTGATGGTGATTTAGGGAAGGTGCAGTCTATTGTAGCCTGGCTCCCCTGGCCATAGGGGAGGATTTAGTGATAGGGATTCCATCCTTATCCTCCCTAATCATATATCATCATAATCATATCATCGTATATCATATCATATCGTCATCACCACCCAATCCACCATTTATCACAATCTCACAATGCCATGTGGTGATGCTCATATCATCATATAATCATCATTATCACATGTCACAATGTCATGCATGCATCATGTTATGTCACATCAACATCATCATCTCTAATCATCATAGTCATCATAATCATCATCTAGTTATGTGCATACCACGATATATAGAAAACAGTACACACAAATACATCTATATCGTGGTATGAAAGAAACATGCATATATATACAAATATACATAACATCATACAATACAAATAAACACCTAGTTACCTAACACACTTGAATCCCTCTCAGACTACTAAACAACCTTCACAATACCATAATACCTCAATCAACACAATATACCATTAAACCAAATATTACAATTCAACTAATTTAGCCTAGCCTAAGGTTTCAACACCCCTTTCATGCATTATTATGCTCCTACGAATCATTCAAACACCAAACAATTCCATATACTTTGGATTCCCAAAAGCCCTAACCAAAAACAACCTAGAGTTAAACTCAAATCATGCATAAAACCCTTTGAAACTCATACCCAAGCAACAAGAACACCAAAACATACTTCTCTAACTCCATTTCGTCTATTTCAATCAGTAGATTTCATCCCAAACTAGAAATCACAACACATAACTGAAAAACCCCAAGTTCAATCAAAGAAAATGGAGAGAGAGGAGTAAGGATCACTTACCAATGTGAATCCAAGCTTCTATGGTCTGAAAATCACTCTTATGGGATGGATTACTCAAACCCTAGAGCTGCTCCTCCGTTACTTCCTCCATTTCTTTATTTCTTTCCGTGTCCAATTGACTAAAATATTTCTGATTTAAACTAGATTCTCGACTCTCGCCGTGGCTCCAGGGTAGTTCGCTGCGGCTCCACCATGTTTCAGCTAGAAAACACCACTAGAATTGGCTCTCATTATGGCGGCCATGCTTCTAACCATGGCATGGAGCTCTATTTTCATCCACTTGAGCCTTCCTTTGTCCTGTTTCCTTTGGTTTTGCACATAATGCTAAAACAAATACCATGAGGGGTGTTACGAGGAGAGCCAAGTGATAATGGATTTGGGGATGCATCTTCCCTAAATCACCACTAATTTGCGGTGGTCCAGGGAAAGGAGAGCCACGGTCCGAGCTCTAGTGTAACCTTTGGTCGGGTTGCATTTATGTAAGGTGAGCTTGATGATGTCACAGAATCAGTTTTCACTTACTGTTGGAAGAGAATCTCCTATTCAAATGTCTTGTGATGATGATAACTCGTGGTTCCAGCCTTGTATGAGGGAGAACATGTATACCATTCATTAGTATTTCATTGTACCATGTGCATGATTGTGTGGATTAGTATATATATTATGTCTGGTTGTTCCTGGTTACTGAGACTTTGTCCCACACCCCTTTTCCCATGAACTAACATTTCAGGTGAAGGTTTTGGTGCTAACCTAGAGAAGACAAGAGAAGCGTAACCACTCCAGCATTAGGAATATTAAGTCATTGTAGTGCATGTGTTTATTGTCTATGTATATTGTGCTAAGTGGGATAGAGTGATTGTAATGGATGTATGTCATTGATGATGATTGATATGGAATGATGTAGTATGTATGGTGAATGAATGTGAGGATAGTGTCGATATTGGTTGTATAAGGTTGATGTGTGTATTTATGGGGAGAATTAGTCATGTGTGTGAGCCCATAATGGATTTGGGCCTTATTGGTGTGTTTTGGGGCATATAGCCTACTTTGTCAATTAGAGGTTCAACGGGGTCAAATCTTAGAAGAGTGGTTCTTTTGAGATGAAACTTCTTTGAACAAGTTTTGGCCACTTTTTTACCAAAGCTCAAAACTTACAACCTCCATTTCCCACCGAAGGCAATTTAATACTCAAGGACCATTCGTATAGGTCCTAAATGACTTAACCAACTTATCCAAGGAGATTTCATCTCCAAAAAATCACACATATGTGATTTGACCCCCTTGAACCCCGAACTCACATATTAGGTTATATACCCAAAATTCTCATACAAGACCCAAAATCCCATTTAGGCTCCCACATACTACCTTTCTAACACACAAACACCTGATTCAACAATAATAAAGCGTACCAGGGTCCACATCAGCATCATGCTCATACACCATACATAAACATATCCATATCATCACACATCATTCATCATCAGTAACATTCTACAACCATTATCATCACATTAATTACCATTGTTCTCATATGGATTACAAGCATGCTATCCTACTTGGCACAATGCATATATAGACCAAACACACATTACTGTGACTTGAATGTACTTGAACAATCATACGGTTACACAATTCACACCATGATGATCACTTGCCATCATCATTGTCACGCTCTTTATCATCATCATCCTTTCCCTATCAATGAGGAAAATTGATCATGGTTATTGTAACATAACTGAAAAGGGCTTGAGATAATGAAATTGAATGGTACGTGCACCAACAAACATCATGAGTTTATATAGAAAATAACAAAGGCCTACAGATTGGACAAAATTATTTGAAATTTGAAAGCCATTAAATAAGAATAAATATATTGATTTCAATATTGAAACAAATATCGAAAAGAAATAAAGGAATCAAATTTGAAAATTTAATATCACTCATTATTACTTATACATGTGTCTTTCAAAAGAATAATATAGACCAAAATTTAAATGATTTTTATTTATTTATAACTCTAACCGAAATGGGGAAAAAGAATTAATCACAAAAAGTAATAAACAATTTATTATGATATCAGTTACTTTCAAATTCTGAAATTGAGATAAATAAAGATTTTCAAATTCAAAATCTCTCATTTATGGTGTTACAATCAACTTCAAATAACCAATATTTTTTTTATTTCCAATGAAATGAAAATAAATATAAATATACGTAAATGATTCAAAAGAAATAAAAAAAAAGGATGAATGAAATTCATTGCATTCACTTATTCAAATTAATAATATAAGTTATGGTTAACTGTAATATTTAATCATACGATTCCGTTATGAAATAAAAAATTTTGAAATTGAATATACATGAATAAATCCCAAAAATTCATTATCACTTGAAAAAGAAGAATAATTTGAATATTTACGATGATTAGCTATTTCAAAAATAAATGCAAATTGATGCAACATGGGAAAAACTAAATAGCAATTATAGTCATAAATAATTTCTTAAAATTTGCATTAATGTCTAATGGAAATCAACTAAATAACTAAAAAAATTTAAATTATTTAGCATGGGGCCCATCTTTTTCCATATCACTAGGTTGACATGGTAGCACATAATTTTGACAAATCGTCCCAGTGTACTCTACTTTTGTATACAAAATTGATAGATATATATAATAGATATGCAAAGTGTAACATGTTAGATAAGTTGGCTTCCCAAGAGGGGGTGAATTGAGAAGATTAAAAATTTTCTGCAAAACGTCAAGAAAGTGAAGAAAGCAAAGAGTGATAGTAAAATAGAGTATAAATGAATAAACAGTAAAAGTAGTAGTAGAAAAGAGAAGACTTAGATATTTATTCTGGTTCGGTCTCTCAACTTGACCTATGTCTAGTCTCCAAGTCACCACTTGAGATTTTCCACTATCCTGCAAGAATTCAGTGGGCTTCTTGCAAATGCCACAGTACAGCGTTGATGCTCTATTTCTAGAGCTTACACTTTCTCTCTTTGCACTCTCACTAAGTGCTTCCCCAATCTCTTGTGATATCCCCTCACAAGAAAATATTTCTTCCAGATGAAGATAAGATTGTTTACAATGAATAAACTCTCTCAATCAGAGTGTATATGAAAGTTAAAGTACAAAGAATGAAGTATGTGAGAGTAAGAGACTTTAAGTTGATAATTTTGTAGAGTTTCAGTATATATAAAGTAATTTTTGTTACCCATATCTTCAAATAAAGTTCTATTTATAGATTTCTATCCCAACTATACGTTAGAGACAAGATCTAGCCGTTAGAGATGTTACCCAACGGTTACTCTAAGAAACTACCTGTTCACCAACCACATTTAATGCCTTTAACATTAAACTCCTGAATTTCATCTATCATAAAGCAAAATTCGAATTTTCATCTTTAGAAAATAATTCTACGTTGGAACATATGAATTTTCATGTTGAAAGTCTTTCTATTAAGTGTGAACAGTAATTTCATTTTGCTACAGTGCCTTTGAAATTCGAATTTTGGAACCTAAATTCGTCTGTTAGTAGCTGGTTTAATAAGACATAGTAGTTCATCTTATTCTAAATTCAAATTTTCAAAGGGCAAAGTTCGTTTGTCAGAGAGACCTCTTTTCAGACTTACTTCAAAGTTTGAATTTATGAATACTGTCATTCGTATGTCAACATATCATTATAACAGGCTCTCAAGCTTTGTTTCTGAAATTCAAAGTTTTATGTTCAAAGTTCGTCTGTCAGAGAGTAATTTTAAAGCTTTATCTAAACTTGGTTTTAGATGAACTTTGACATATTCTTAGATGAATTTTTCAATTTTCATAAGTTGCGTTTTATCTTAAATTCAAATTTTCAAAAGCCAAAGCTTGTCTGTCAAAGAAAGCTCTTTTCAAACACATATCAAAATTTGAATTTCTCAAGACATTCATCTATCAGAGAAGCTTCTTTTCAGACTTGTTCTATTTTCAATACGAAATTCGAATTTCTAGAGCCAAAGTTCGAATTTTGAAAATAGCAGATCAGTATAAACCTTTCAAACTTCATCTGTTGGTGGGTGTTTTTCAATATCCCATGAATTAACATAGAATCAAGGTTTTAAAACATCTTTTTACCAAATCAAAGTCTTTTACTCAAATTAAAACATTACTAAACATTCTACATCTATTCTTGCACTGATTTTTCTAGAATTCCTTCACTTGAAACCTTTTGTGCACCTTTGATATTTTTATTCCAAGCTCTTGAAGGTTGATTTGGAATCATCAAAACACTTGATTCAACATAACACCCCTCATGATATCTTTCTTAGCATTGTGTGCAGGACTGAAGAAAAAATAGGATGGAGGAAGGTTCAAATGGAGTCTGAAAGAGCTCCACGCCGTAATAAGAAGCAGAGCTACCACATCAAGAGCATGTCCAGTGGCTCTTTCTGGTTGAAAATTGGTGGAGCCACAGTGAGATGTCTGAAGTAGTGACGATGATCAGGAATTTTGTTTAAATCCAAATTATTTCGGACGATTGAAAAGAAAGAAAATGGAAGTAACGTCAAGGAGCTCTGCTAGGGTTTTGAGTTTTCAGCCATTGGGAATTGTTTTCAGCCTCTGGAAGCTTGGATTCAAGTTGGTAAGTGTTCTCTACTCCACCCTCTCCATTTTCTTCAGTTGAAATTTGGGGTTTTTCGGTTATATGTTAGGATTTCTAGTTGGAGATGAAATTCACCAATTGAAATAGATAAAATAGGGCTAAGGAAGTGTGTTTTAGTGTTCTTGTTGCTTGGATGTGAGTTTTGAATGATTTACGTATGATTTGAGCTTAACCCTAGGTTGTTTTCGGTTAGGGCTCTTGGGAATCTGAAGTATATGTGTTTGAGTAGTGTTTGAATGGTCCCTAAGAGCTTATTAATGCATTAAAGGGGTGTTGGAACTTGGGTTAGGCCTAAAGTGGTTGGATTCTGATGTTTGGTTTAATGGTATATTGTGTTAATTAAGGAATTGTGTTATTGTGAAGGTTGTTTGGTTAACCGAGAGGGGTTCAAGCATGTTAGGTAATTCGAGAAGTTCATGGAATTCAAGTGTATGGTATTGACAAACTTTGGTAACTAGGTGTTTGTTTGTATTATATTGTTTGTATGACATTATAGTATGTATATTTATGTATATATGCATGTCTATTTCATACAACGATATTGATGTGTTTGTATGTACTGTTTTCTATATATATCGTGGTATGCACACAACAAGATGATGTTTATTATGATGATATTGACATGACATGTTGCATACATGATATTGTGATATGATGATGATGATATGATGATACATGAGCATCACCACATGGCATTGTGAGATTATGATATATGGTGGATCGGGTGGTGATAACAATATGATATATGATGATATATGTTAGGAAGCATAACGATGGAATATATATATGTTATGGAGGATAAGGATGGGATCCTTCTGGCTAAATCGCCTCCTATGGCCAGGAGGGGAAAGGCGCACAGTGGACTGCACATTCCCTAAATCGCTGCCAATTCATGGTGGGAAAGGGGAAGGAGAGCCACAGAATGAACAATAGTGTTACCTTTGGCCGGGTGCACTAATGGGAGGTGAACTTGGTGATGTCCCAGAATCAATCTTCACCAACTGCTGGAAGGGAATAACCTATATAAAATGTCATGTTATGACGACAGCGTGTGGTTCTAACTGTGTGCGAGGGAGACATGCATACCATTCATTTCATATTGCATTCATGAGTTGTATGAGATAAATGTATATATATGTGTGTGTATGTAGTTATCCCCGATTACTGAGACATTGTCTCACACCCCTCTCCTATGAACTAACCTTTCAGGTGATAATTCTGGCACTAGTCAGGAGAAGTCACGGGAGTAGCTACGTACATGGAAATATTCTATGTAGTATTGGTAAATTTGGATATTGTAATTTGTGCCAAGTATGATAGAATGGTTTGAAATGGATGTATGACATTGATAAGGATTGTTATGGATGGATGTATGGCTATGTATGTTGTGTGTATGTGTTTTGTATGATGAAAGTTGGAATTGGACCTGATTGGTGTATTTTAGGGCTTGTAGCCCATTTGTCATATAGGTTCCAAGGGGTCAAATCTTAAGAAGTGGTTCTTTTGAGGTGAAATCTCTTTGGACAAGTTAGTTTTGAGGTTTTTTGACCCGTATGAATGGTCTTTGAGTGACCATTTGCACTTAGATGTTGTTAGTAGTGTGTTTTGGTCAATAAGTGGTCAAAATGGTGTCAAGGGTCTAGAATCACCATGGAGTTGGATTGAGGTGAAAGTGGTGTCTATGTATAGTTTGGAACTAGATTGACTTATAGGAGTTGGAATCAAGTTAATTGGAGGTCGGAGCATAAAGTTATGCACATTGAAAGTTCATCCCAGTGTATGGAAGTTGCTGATATGGAAAATCAGCAGGGGGCGCCATGGCTACAGAGTCCAAGCTGTGGCACCAGTAGAGACAGAAGAGAGTGAAAAACAGGGGAGGTTAGAGCCAAGACAGTACTGCTGTGGCTGCGGTCCCATTCCAGTTTTTTGTGTTGTTGAGTTCATTTCCGCTGTGCTGAAGTTTTGGAGAGTTGTTTTGGGATGTATGGGTTGGTTTTTTAAGTTTTTGATCAAGTCTGGAGGTGTCAAGAGGTAGGGTGTTACATAAAGCTGCCACATCTCTCTCCCCTCTCTTTGGTAAACCCATTATTTCGCTCTCTCTCCTTTCATCCTCAAAAAATGTCAACTCCATTTCCTTTCCCCATCTCATCTAATCACTAGCAGTGTTTTCCTAATGGGGGAGATTTTACTTCAAATTTAAGGTTGATATTGAAGAAGCATTCAGTGAAGAAGGAAGAAAAGAGGAGTTGGCTATTCAAGCTGGTGAATTTTCAAATTTGATCCACGAAAGGTTCAATTTTCCTCCTTAAGTTGGGAGGCATATTAGATAATTGGAGACGATGTTAAGGGTATGTTCAGTAGTTGAAAATTTAGACCAAACATAATTGAAAAGGAACTCTAAGGGATAGTTAGGGAAACATCAGTTTGGAGAACAAACATGAAGGAGTTGCCAAACACTGAAAAAGTTTTCTAACCCCAGTTTGAAACTGAAGTTTGGATTGTCACCACAATCCAAACACACACTAAAAAAAAGGAATTAAAAATTACATAAAAAAATCATTATTATTTCCCATCTTCGGGGGTGGCTTGGTATATTTCCTAAAAAGCAACTTTTCAAGAAGTCTACTTCTCAAAAACTTAACTTTTAGAAAGTTTATGCTTTGCATGCTTGTTTAATTTTTAATTTCCCCGGGAAGTGCAAAAATATTTTTAAAATAAATATGTTATATTTTAGTATTAAAGACATCAATACCCTTTTTTAAAGAAAATGAATTAAATATTTAAGGATATTTTTCACAAAATATTATAAACTATGTGGGAAGAAAAATTCCTCAAGTTGTATAATTTATTGGAAAGTTTCATACTTTTCTGGAACCAAGAGTACTTAATGATCTACTTCCCAAGAAGTTCACCTTCCCTCCCCTCCTTACCCCATATTGAACTTGATCCCGTGTGTAACATCCTACCTCCATTAACACCCAATAACTCGAAATATAATCAAACACAAACCAAACAACACCAAAACAACATCTCACAGCCTCAAACCAGCGGAAACGAACCCCAAATTACAAAATTTTGGGCTGGGGCCGCGGCCATTACAGTACCGCCGCGGCTCTGGCCTCACCTGTCTCATCATCGCTTCTGTCTCCTCTGGCGCCGCTGCCTGCCTTCCCTCGCCGCGGTGCCCCCTGCTGATATACCGTATCAGCAATTTCGACACTCCGGGGCGAACTTCCAACACGCATAACTTTATGCTCCGACCTCCGATTGACTTGATTCTAACTCCTACAAGTCAATCTAGTCCCAATCTAACCACGGACACAACTTTAACCTCAATCCAACTCCATATGGAGATTCTGGACCCCGTCACTATTTTGGCCACTTATTGACCAAAACTCATTACTAACCAACCCCAATTGTCACCAAAGACAACTGGTCCATCAGAGACCATTCATACAGGTCGTAAATCTCCAAACCAACCTGTCCAAAGAGGTTTCACCTCAAAGGAACCACTCCTCTGAATTTTGACCCCCTTGAACCTCAACATGATAAGATGGGCTACATGCCCTAACACACAACAACCAGGCCCAAGCCACTCTGGGCTCACAAATATTACCATATAAACTTCCACGCACCTAACACTCTTAGTACACCAACATAACACATTCCATAAAACGTAATCAAACATACATTCATCCGTAACGATCCTATCAATCTCATACGGTCAATACACACTTTTTACCCTACTTGGCACATAATACATTAACCAAAAAATACAAACACTACATAGACTTCCCACGTACACAACTACTCTCTTTGCTTCACCGGACTAGAGCCAGAACCTTCACCTGAAAGGGTTAGTCATGGGAGAGGGTGGGGTGAGACAATGTCTCAGTAACCGGGATTAACAACACATAACCATATATATATATATACAATTATGAATCAAGTAACATATGAATACAATGTAAAATGCCTTATATGCATGTCGTCCTCTTTGGGACTTCCATCCTTATTCTCCCTAACACAAGTATACACATAACCCATCATTATCCTCCCTAACACACATATACCAATATCTCATCCTTATGCTCCCTAACACGCATATACATACAATCCACCCTTATCCTCCCTAACATATACAATATCACATACTCCAACCTTATTCTCCCTAACAATTTCATTTATCATCATATATCATACATCATCACATCATCACCACTTTATCCGTCATATATCTCGGTATAACAGTAACATGTGGTGATGCTAATGTATCATCATAAACATCATGATCATCACATCATATCACATCAATGTCCTCATCACATATCTCATCACAATACTCATAAACATCATCTACTATACACATACCACGATATATAATAACAACACACAAACATATCACCATCGTGGTATGAAAGAGACATGCATATATATAGATACATACTATCATATAAAACCACGTAAACAAACCCCCGGTTACCTCAGGTTGGCAATACCGCGCTCACGCAAGTTCCACACGCTTTCTTGAACTTTAATACACTTGAGCCCCACACAGCTAACCAGATAACCTTCATAATGCATAATTCTCCCATTAACATAGTATACTCACAATCACAATATCACAATTTAACCACTTTTAGGCCTAACCCAAGGCTCTAACACCCCTTTCATGCATCAATAGACTCTTAGGGACCCTTCAAATACTACTCAAACACATACACATCGGATTCCCAAGAGTTCTAACCGAAGACAACCCAGGGTTAAGCTCAAATCACACATAAACCCTTCCAAACTCAAATTCAATCATCAAGAACATCAAAACACACTTTATTAACCTCATTTAAACCATTTCAATCGGTGGATTTCGTCACAAACCGAAAACCCAACCTCAAAACCAAAAACCCCACATTTCCACCGAACAAAAACCGAGAGGGAGGTGTAGAAGTAACTTACCAACTTAGATCTAACCTCCCTCGGTCTGAAATCATCCCTGGACGCTGGAGATTCGAACCCTAGCTCAGCTCTCTCGCGATCTCCCTCGGTTTCCTTTTGTTTCTTTTCTGTCCGAGTGTCCGAAATGATTCGGTTTTAAGCAAAAATCTCGACTCTCGCCGCGGCTTCATACATCTCACCGTGGCTCCTCCATAGAATTTTTGGGAAAACGCTTCTGGGAGCCTCTCGCCGCGGCGGCTCTGCTCCTCGCCGCGGCACGAAGTCCCTTTCCTGTTTCCTCTTCAATCATATCCGTCCTACTTCTTCTGATCCTGAACACAAAACCAATAAAGATATCATGAGGGGCGTTACACTCTCCCCTCCTTATAAAAATTTCGTCCTCGAAATTTCAACTCTTACCTTGCACAAAAATCTCAGGATACTTTCTTTGCATAGATTCTTCTGTTTCCCACGTGACATCATCTGTCGTCAAACCGCTCCATAAGACTTTTATCAACTTAATGGTCTTATTTCTCAATTGCTTTTCTCTAACATCTAGAATTTGTAGCGGCGTGACTTTAAAAGTCAGATCCTCTCGCACTTGAACTATCTCATCATCAATCACATGAGACGGATCCGGATGATACTTTTTGATTTGAGACACATGGAAAACATCATGTAATCCTGCAAGATTAGGTGGTAGCACCACTCGATACGCTACTGGCCCGATTCTCTCTAAAATTTGATATGGACCCATATACCGCGGAGTGAGCTTCTTGGCTCGAATCGATCTTCCAACACCAGTAGTAGGAGTGACCTTCAAAAACACATGATCCCCAACATCAAACTCCAATGGTCTTCTCCTTCTATCTGCATAACTCTTTTGCCGACTATGAGCAGTAAGAAGCTTCTGGCGAATACTCTCTATTTGCCGAGAGGCTTGATCAACAATATCTGGGCCCAAAAGACTCCTTTCACCGAGTTCAACCCAACACAACGGTGATCTGCATTTTCTGCCATACAACGCTTCATAAGGAGCCATCTGTAAACTCGAGTGGAAACTGTTGTTGTAGGCAAATTCAACCAACGGCAGAAACTGATCCCAATTGCCTTTATTCTCCAGAACACATGCCCGCAGCATGTCCTCTAGAGTCTGAATAGTCCTTTCAGTCAGCCCATCAGATTGAGGGTGATAAGCAATACTGAAACTCAACTTCATACCCATGGCTTTCTGGAGAGATTTCCAAAACCTGGATGTAAACCTTGGATCTCTGTCCGATACAATATTCATCGGGACTCCGTGTAACCTTACTATCTCATTTATATACAAGTGGGCCAACTTCTCCATTGAAATAGTTTCCCGAATTGGAAGAAAATGGGCCGACTTCGTCAACCTGTCCACAATCACCCATATCGCATTGTGTCCTGAAGAGGTCCTCGGTAATCCCATCACAAAATCCATGGAAAAACTATCCCATTTCCACTCCGGGATCTCCAAAGATTGTAACATACCAGCAGGCAATTGGTGCTCAATTTTTACCTTTTGACAAATCAGACATCTTGCCACAAACTCTGCGATGTCCTTTTTCATGCCTGGCCACCAATAATCTCTCTTCAAATCCTGATACATCTTAGTGGTACCAGGGTGGATAGTGTACTTACTTTTATAAGCTTCCTCCAAAATAATTTCACGCAACCCCGCAACGTTTGGCACACAAATCCTACCTCGATACCTGATGATACCATCCTCCAGAATATCAAAGTCCTGGGTCTCCGCCATTTCAACCTGTTCCTGAATGCCCAACAGATAGTCATCCTCCCTCTGAGCATAGCAAATGTTCCTCAATAAATCACTTGTTACACTGATGGAACTCATTACTAGTACTCCAGGATGGACATTGATGGATAACTTCATATCTCTCAGGCTTTCCAACAACTGTTGCTCCCTCATCATCATCATGGCCATATGGATCGACTTTCTACTCAATGCATCTGCCACAACATTGGCTTTCCCAGGATGATATTTTAGAGCAAACTCATAGTCCACAAGGAACTCAACCCAACGCCTTTGCCTCATGTTCAACTCTTTCTGATCAAACAAATATTTCAAACTCTTGTGATCACTGAATACCTCAAACTGAGCGCCATAGAGATAATGCCTCCACAATTTCAAGGCAAACACTACAGCTGCTAGCTCAAGGTCGTGAGTAGGATAGTTCTCCTCATGAGGCCTCAACTGCCTTGAAGCATACGCCACAACTTTACCTTGCTGCATCAAGACACACCCTAGACCCTTCTTAGAGGCGTCCGTATAAACTGTGAACGACTCTAATGGGTTAGGAATAATGAGCACTGGGGTGGACGTCAGACAAACCTTTAGCTCTTGGAATGCTCTCTCACACCTGTCATCCCAAATGAAAGATCGATCCTTACGGGTGAGTCTAGTCAATGGCATAACAAGCTGAGAGAATCCCTTAATGAACCTTCGGTAATATCCAGCCAATCCCAGAAAACTCCGAATTTTCGTCACCGATTGAGGTCTCTCCCAATTCAACACCGCTTCCACTTTACTAGGATCTATAGCCACACCTTCTGCAGAAATCACATGACCCAGAAATTTCACCTCCCGTAGCCAAAACACACTTACTGAGCTTAGCATACAGTTGGTGATCCCGCAATACTTGCAACACAATCCGAAGATGATGCGCATGCTCTTCCTCACTCTTAGAGTAAACTAGAATGTCGTCAATGAAAACCACCACAAACTTATCCAAATACGACCGAAACACCCTGTTCATATAATCCATAAAGATAACCGGGACATTTGTTAACCCGAATGGCATCACAAGAAACTCATAATGACCATATCGAGTCCGAAATGCCGTTTTAGGCACATCCTCAGCACGTACTCGCAATTGATGGTATCCCGACCTCAAATCGATTTTAGAGAATACAGAGGCACCTGCCAATTGATCAATCAAGTCTTCAATCCTAGGCAAAGGATATTTATTCTTGATCGTCATTCCGTTCAGCTGCCTGTAATCAATGCACAATCTGAGGCTACCATCCTTCTTCTTGACAAACAACACTGGAGCTCCCCAAGGTGAAACACTAGGTCTGATAAAACCTTTCTTCAACAATTCCTCAATTTGCTTCTTCAACTCTTTCAATTTAGACGGTGCCATTCGATATGGAGCTTTCGAAATAGGACTAGTCCCAGGCACCAAATCCATGGAAAACTCCAGTTCTCGTGGTGGGGGTAAACCAGTAATCTCCTCTAGAAACATATCAAGAAATTCATTCACAATCGGATATCTTTCGACACCACCTTGCATATCCACATTCACAGAGAAGAAAACCAGAAACCCTTGACATCCTTTCTTCAAATACCTGTCAGCTTAGGTGAAGGACAAACACATATTCTCATCCCCTTTAACATTAGGGATGTTCATTGGCAAGGACACAGTCTTCCGAGCACAGTCAAGAATGGCATTATTCGCTTCTAACCAGTCCATCCCAATTATCACATCAATCTCTTGCAACGGCAAACAAATTAGATCCAGGGTAGTGCTTCGTTGTTCAAAACGAACCACACAGTTCAGACAAGCTTGAGCAGTTCTTAATGAAACTCCTGTGGGTGTGGCTACCGACAATTCAAAAGGCAACTCCATTGCCACAATACCCAATCTCCGAGCACAATCAAAAGAAATGAAGGAATACGATGCACCTGAGTCAAACAAAGCATGAATAGAGTAACCATTGAGTTTAAGTTTACCTCTAATCAAGTTAGGCGCTGCATCCGCTTCTTGTCGAGTGATGGCGAAAACTCGTCCAGGCATCATGGGCCTCCTTATCGCATCATCACGCCGTGGCTCCCAACAATTCCGCGACATATAACCCGGTCTCCCATAATTATAACAAATCAAACACGGACGATCACCATGGCTAAAACCGCATCTTGTGCACAAATTCGATGCACTACCTGAACCATATTGAGATGGGGTGGAGTCCTTCCCTGCATACTCACTCTGACTAGAACTCCCTTGTTCAAAGCCACCTCGATAAAAGGGTCCTCTGCCAGACCGACCTCTATTGGACTGATCTCGTCCAAACCTGCCTCTACCTCTACCATGGCGGCCTCGATTATGACGACCTCTTCCTCCACTAGAACCCATGCTGCCACCGCTGCTACCACTTCCTGAACCACTACCTTTACTGATTCCTCCCGTAGGTCCTAGATGAGAAAAGGCCCGAATCATGGAATTCTTTCGATACTCCTCGGCCTCTTTCATTCGTTTATAGAGAGCACGAATCTTTGCACATAAGTCCTCAAAGGATATAAACTCTGCCGCCGACAGCCGCTCTTTAATCTCTGGGTGGGCTCCCTCAAACAACCTTTGAGCCATCCACCTATCATCAGGATGATTATTTAGATAAGTGGAATACTTGGTCAAGTCTAAAAACTGATCAATGTACTCATCCGCCGACAAACTTTCTTGCTGAAAGGCTAAAAACTCCGCCTCTTTCTGCATCATTAAGGTTGGAGGGAGGTAGTACGCAAAGAATCATCCCTTAAACTGTTCCCAGGTCATCAGAGGATTCATCGCTTCAGCGTTTGGAATAACACTCCTCCAACAACGCTTGGCCTTCTTCTCCAGCTTAAAGGCCGCTAGTTGCACCCTTTGCTCTGAGGTGCAATCCATCACACTAAAGATATTCTCCAACTGTTCTATCCAATTCTCAGCTTGGGAAACATCCATGGTACCTTCGAAAGTTGGGGGATCAAACTTTCGAAAGTCCTTCAACTGTGAAGAGATACCCCTTCTTTCAACCCTTGGGGCTCTCTCAGGCTCTACCACATTTTCATTCCCTCCTGCATTCAAATCCACATAGATGTCAGCCTCTTCATTCATTCCACCCTGCTCTTGTCTATTCATTCTTTCTTGCAGTCTATTCAATACTTCCCCCTGAGTATTAACTTGGTTACTGATGCCGGCCAACATTTCTTGCACCTGTCTCATAAGATCATTGTTACTCTGTCTTCCTCTTCCTCTGCGAGACATTTTCCTACACACAAGTCACAACACATTCAATTATATGGTTCTGGACTAGTATTGCAATGGGAATATAGTCTATGTATTTATTATGTGCCAAGTAGTACATCAAGCAGAAACAATGGCCCAAAACCATTGCTCTGATACCAAAATGTAACATCCTACCTCCATTAACACCCAATAACTCGAAATATAATCAAACACAAACCAAACAACACCAAAACAACATCTCACAGCCTCAAACCAACGGAAACGAACCCCAAATTACAAAATTTTGGGCTGGGGCCGCGGCCATTACAGTACCGCCGCGGCTCTGGCCTCACCTGTCTCATCATCGCTTCTGTCTCCTCTGGCGCCGCTGCCTGCCTTCCCTCGCCGCGGCGCCCCCTGCTGATATACCGTATCAGCAATTTCGACACTCTGGGGCGAACTTCCAACACGCATAACTTTATGCTCCGACCTCCGATTGACTTGATTCTAACTCCTACAAGTCAATCTAGTCCCAATCTAACCACGGACACAACTTTAACCTCAATCCAACTCCATATGGAGATTCTGGACCCCGTCACTATTTTGGCACTAATTGACCAAAACTCATTACTAACCAACCCCAATTGTCACCAAAGACAACTGGTCCATCAGAGACCATTCATACAGGTTGTAAATCTCCAAACCAACCTGTCCAAAGAGGTTTCACCTCAAAGGAACCACTTCTCTGAGTTTTGACCCCCTTGAACCTCAACATGATAAGATGGGCTACATGCCCTAACACACAACAACCAGGCCCAAGCCACTCTGGGCTCACAAATATTACCATATAAACTTCCACACACCTAACACTCTTAGTACACCAACATAACACATTCCATAAAACGTAATCAAACATACATTCATTCGTAACGATCCTGTCAATCTCATACAGTCGATACACACTTTTTACCCTACTTGGCACATAATACATTAACCAAAAAATACAAACACTACATAGACTTCCCACGTACACAGCTACTCTCTTTGCTTCACTGGACTAGAGCCAGAACCTTCACCTGAAAGGGTTAGTCATGGGAGAGGGTGGGGTGAGACAATGTCTCAGTAACCGGGATTAACAACACATAACCATATATATATATATACAAATATGAATCAAGTAACATATGAATACAATGTAAAATGCCTGATATGCATGTCGTCCTCTCTGGGACTTCCATCCTTATTCTCCCTAACACAAGTATACACATAACCCATCATTATCCTCCCTAACACACATATACCAATATCTCATCCTTATCCTCCCTAACACGCGTATACATATAATCCATCCTTATCCTCCCTAACCCATACAATCCACCCTTATCCTCCCTAACATATACAATATCACATACTCCAACCTTATTCTCCCTAACAATTTCATTTATCATCATATATCATACATCATCACATCATCACCACTTTATCCGTCATATATCTCGGTATAACAGTAACATGTGGTGATGCTAATGTATCATCATAAACATCATGATCATCACATCATATCACATCAATGTCCTTATCACATATCTCATCACAATACTCATAAACATCATCTACTATACACATACCACGATATATAATAACAACACACAAACATATCACTATCGTGGTATGAAAGAGACATGCATATATATAGATACATACTATCATATAAAACCACGTAAACAAACCCCCGGTTACCTCAGGTTGGCAATACCGCGCTCACGCAAGTTTCACACGCTTTCTTGAACTTCAATACACTTGAGCCCCACACAGCTAACCAGATAACCTTCATAATGCATAATTCTCCCATTAACATAGTATACTCACAATCACAATATCACAATTTAACCACTTTTAGGCCTAACCCAAGGCTCCAACACCCCTTTCATGCATCAATAGACTGTTAGGGACCCTTCAAATACTACTCAAACACATACACATCGGATTCCCAAGAGTTCTAACCGAAGACAACCCAGGGTTAAGCTCAAATCACACATAAACCCTTCCAAACTCAAATTCAATCATCAAGAACATCAAAACACACTTTATTAACCTCATTTAAACCATTTCAATCGGTGGATTTCGTCACAAACCGAAAACCCAACCTCAAAACCAAAAACCCCACATTTCCACCGAACAAAAACCGAGAGGGAGGTGTAGAAGTAACTTACCAACTTAGATCTAAGCTCCCTCGGTCTGAAATCACCCCTGGATGCCGGAGATTCGAACCCTAGCTCAGCTCTCTCGCGATCTCCCTTGGTTTCCTTTTGTTTCTTTTCTGTCCGAGCGTCCGAAATGATTCGGTTTTAAGCAAAAATCTCGACTCTCGCCGCGGCTTCATACATCTCGCCGCGGCTCCTCCATAGAATTTTTGGGAAAACGCTTCTGGGAGCCTCTCGCCGCGGCGGCTCTGCTCCTCGCCGCGGCACGAAGTCCCTTTCCTGTTTCCTCTTCAATCATATCCGTCCTACTTCTTCTGATCCTGAACACAAAACCAATAAAGATATCATGAGGGGCGTTACACCGTGTTGCTCAAAACAAACTCAACAGAAAATAAATCCAAACACAACAACTAATCCAATACCCATATCCCTTTCATTTGCACCAATATGATATTCTCCCATGAAAGAGACAACATAGCTCATCCAATGTCACTACTTATGATAAGTTGAAAATGGATTATCATAAGTTATTCATATAGATTTCTAATTGACCCACACACATATTTCCAATTGAGCCACACAATTTCCAGCTAATCCAACAAAAATGTCATTTCCTTATTGATTTTTTTTTTCCAAATCAATACCTTGAAAGTGGAACCTATTAGGAATTTCACAGATTCAAAAAATCTCTATAAAAATATCTTCCTTTCATGGAACCTAACTGGAATTTTCCCTTTTAGCCAAGGACAAAAAATGTATGAATTTTCCCTTTTATCTAATAAAAAAGCAACATTTTTTCTATTAAAACAAAGGCAACTCTGTTATTCATATAAAAATATTTAAAAAAATTGCTTATAATTAACACGCCACATCATCTAGGTGAAGACGCAATTGATGGATGCCGCTATGAGAGAAATAGAATGCAAAATTTCTTAAAAAAAAAAAGAAAAAATAAAAATATTAAATTATAAAAACTAAATCCCTATTTTTTTAAAAAAAAATACTAATCACTAATGTTTTCAAATGATAATATATTTTAAAAATATAGCGATAAATATTTAAAAGTAGTGAGGAGATATGCTTCACCATTTTCTCGGTGAGGTGAAAGTAAACAAAAGCATTATTTATTTAAAAATATAAATTTTTGTGTGTTCTTTTTCCTACTCATGTCTCTATCTCTATTCCTATCCATTCATCTCAATGAACTGGTCAAAAAGAAAATCTCAATGTGAACTTTTATCTAAATGCACTCTTTTTTATTCACTTGGTTAAAAATTGACATAGGATTTCCTTTTGGACAAATTTTATTATGTGATATATAATAGCTAATTTTAGTTATTGTGGCTTCAAATTGTTTAATCTGATATTTAAAAAGTAAAAAATATTATATGATTATGTAATGTATGGATTTTGTGACTTAAAATTGATTTGTTTAATTAATTAAATTGAAAAATCTAGTTATATGAAATTAATAAAGATCTGTAGATCTATGAGTGATAAAAAAAATAAATCATAGACTTCCAATTTGTCCGAACCAATTATCCACTATCTATAGATTTATATCAATTATATAAAATTTGACCTTCAAAAATTTTTAATTTCTTAGTTTTCATTTTTTTTAAATTTACAGAGGTTCAACTTCAACACTTAAAACAAATTCTATCCCTAATTATATTTTAAAAAACAAACAGTATTTTAGTTTAATCAATGTCAATAAAACTTAAAAACAATATGCAATAAATTAAAATTTTCTGCAGCAAAACTTAAAAACAATCTAATTATCTAATATGTTTCACTACAATTCTAAAAAGATTGAAATCTTTCCTTATCATTTTTTAAGTTGAACAATTTTATTTATTCAATCACAAAAAAAAAAAAGATTTAACAATTTCCTATTCAGTGTATGGATCTCATCCCACCTCACCACACTAAATAGGAAATTCAAATTTATAATTCAAACTTTATATTATTATTTTTACTTTTATGCTAAAAAAATAATTTTTAATAATACTCAAACGTTCTCAACCCACTATGAAAGAGGTATATTTAAAATATAGCCAATATTTGAGGAAGATGCGTTTAAAATTAGGAATACTTTTTCCCCATTATGCCCAGCTCTTGATATTAAAAAAATTACATCTGGGATTTCTTCATGTCCTTTTGAGTTTATATGTTTACCACTACCGTATGTTAACTTTTTTAATGCATTTTTTATCGACCATAGTCCCTAAACATTACTTACCAAGTTAAAAATTATAGTCTAATCCTTTAATATTTCTCAATAATAATATTCAATAATAATGTTTCTAAATTAAAGACGTACAAAATTTCTTTATCACGTCATTTTCTATTCAGACGCCCCCTTTTTCATATCTTTTGAGGAACCACTTGCAAATAACAAATGCTAGATCATATGAAAATTATACATGAAAAACTATACCATAAGTGAAAATGAGAATCGAAATTATAAGTATCAATTTAAATTTGAATATAAATCAAATTTTTTTATCATGATTTGGGTCAAAGTTCGAAGACCCTCTTTTTTTTTTATCAAAGTTTCGGAAACACATGCTCCGTAAAATTAACACATTAATTATGGGTGATTTGGCTTTTATGCATTGTATATTCTTAATCTTAATGTAAGATTTAAAATTTTATCAAAGCTAATGATTAGAAAATTATTATTATAATTACAATGTGTTCCAGCTGAAATTATAAAGTTATTGCAAATTGAAATAACTTCTATATAATGTAAGATATTTAAATATAATGAAATATATGCACTTGTGTATATATATAATAAATTGCTTTATCAATATTTCAACCAAAGCTCAAGGAACAATTTCTATCTTGTGTATCAACTGAAATTATAAACTTATTACAAACTAAAATAAATTATATATAATTTAAAATGTTTAAATTTAAACAAATGTATGTACTCATCTATATACACACATTGGCCAAAAATATATATACTCACACAAACCTATTGGCAGATCCAGAATATGAGTTATAAGGGGCCAAATTTAAAAGAGAAAAATATATGCATATAAGTTTTCAATTTTTAATAATTATAAAAATTTAAAATAGTTTTATAATTTTTATTCTCACTTTTTTTATAATTAAAAGAAAATATAAGCCCTTAATGAGTGTGAGATAGTACAGGTATTTAATTTGTTTTCTCTTACTCCGATGGTTCCTTTGTGTGCAATCTCCAGAGTATCCTACATCCCCTTGACTATGCAATAATGGGAAACTCTGTAAAATTCAACTTGGTTTATGGCATTGATCAAGTAGTGTTTTGCTTTAAACTTTTCTTTATACGTACTATCATCTCGTAGCTTCATTGGCACAAAGTCACCTTTCTTCATAACTGACAAGATCTCAGGTTTATAGACTAAATATATATTTGTATCCTCATTTTTCAATATCTATAATGTTCTCTACTAAAGCCTAGAGGTCTGTTTGTTTTGTTGCCCTCTAGTAGTATGCTTTCCCCAAAGCCAGCCATGAGTTCTCTCGGACGTTAAATCCTTCACCTGAGAGTCCAAGCTCTGATACCACTTGTTAGTAATGCTAGCTTCCTAAGAAGGGGTGAATTGGGAAGTATGAAAATTTTCTGCAAAAATGAAGTATAACAGTGAAAATAAAAGTTTGCAGAAAAACATGGTAGAATGAATATGAAAGTAGAAGAGATAAATAGAGTAAAAAACTCAAGGATTTATCCTAATTTGGTCTAATCCACTTGACTTACGTCTAGTCCTCAAGTCACCACTTGAGATTTTTCCACTACATCTTGTAACATTCAAATAGGTTCTTGTAAAAGCTACAGTATGATTCTAACTCGAGCTTTGAGCTTAAAAACTCTCTTACTCTTCTCACCCAAGAGTAACAATAACTTTTAGTATTTTCTCACACTAAGTACTATCTACAAGCACATAAATGTATACAAATCAAAGCGTGAAATTCTCTCTCAAAAGAGTAAATATGAAAGTTTAAGAGCAATGAATGAACTAAGCAAAAAGTAGGTAGGCTTTTAATGAGTCAGAAATAAATTCTGCAAATTTTGGCATCAATGTTTTTTTTAGACTTCCCAATTACTTAAATGAGGTCATATTTATAGTTTGAGAGCCAAACTATCTGTTGATAGCAAGAATTAGCTGTTACTCTCAAAAAGTAGCTTTTCACCTATCGCATCAAATGTATCTGACAGAGATTATGTAGATAACCTCCTCAAGTTATGTAAATAACAGGTAACTATTGACTCTTAGTTTCAATGTAGACTTTCATTATATGAATAACCTAACTGGGTTATGCGAATAACGATCATTGCAGAATGACTAAGTTTAAGCTTAACACCATTTTCATGAAATCCTACTTAGTTGTTCAAATGACGTGTCACAAACTTGGATACATTTGAGGATTATTAGAATAACCTAATAGGGTGTTATTCCTTATTCAGATAACATTTAATCAGTACAAACTAAGTTTTTGAAAAACACAGGTTATCAGGATAACCACCCAAGGTCATGCGATAATGAGTTCAACAGAAGGAGGTCCAGAAGTTCTATAACATACATTATGCGGATCACCTCCGTAGGTTATACGAATAACGGATAGCATAGAACAAGTGATCTTTACTGTTAAGCCTCTTATTCGAATGAGGTAAGCACTTTATTAGGAAAATGCACTAGATAGAGAGAATACCTAGAAACAACATGAGGTTAAGATTTCATCCCTATATCCTCTAACGATTATTTACATAAGTTAAAACTTTTCATGAAAATCATTTTGAAAACATGAGCTAAACATTAAGCACTAAGATAAATGTCTCATTTATTATCAGGATAAGTAGAATAAGTAACATATAAAAGCTTAACTACCTTCTTTACATGAGAATTCTAACAAATGTAAATAAACACTCTTTACTCAATAGGATTCTTCAACTTTGGACTTTTCTTTGTATATGCTCCCTTGATATTTTGCTTCAAAGCTCATTGTTATTTAGAATCATCAAAACTATCTGACTTAACACTAAGAAAATCTTTAAGGAGATGAACAACTAAAAACATGGAAACAAATGATAGAAACAGTGAAAGAATGTGTGCATCAATGCAATGGAATGAATGTGTGGCAATTTCAAGTCAACTAGGAGGAATACAAATCATGAGGCTCTAATAATTCCATAAGAGATATAGAATGATGCAAAATTTAGTGAGGTTAAGTGCCAATTCAATGACCATATAAATTCTTAAATAGAGATGAATGATAACATGACATAGGACAAGAATACTTTAACTTATGCTTTTTATCAAACACCTTTAAGGCATAGCACAGTAACCAAAACCTAGCAACTTTAACTCATTTACCATGCAATCAAAGTGACTAAATTGAGATTAAAGATAAGACAGGAAAGCTGTACGAATTTTACATTGTCATTAACAACAAAATTAACAATTCAACCACATAAATCTCAATCTCTCCAATAGGTTTAAACACCTACAATCCAAGATTCAATCATAAACTAAACCTAGCTAAAGCTACAATCCAACCTAGATTGAAAGAATTAATCCTAAACAAAATCATAGGTGGAGAGTAGAGTAGAAATAGAGATGACATCCCCTTGTGGACTAGCAAATCCATGACTCTTCATTGTAGTCATCCTAGTTCCTTGAAATCACTACCTTCCTCTTTAAGCTTCCATGAAATTAGTCACTTGTAAGCCTCGAATCAATGAGTTCTCCATGGAATATTGAAAAGGAGCAAGAATAATCAGTGGAAAGTGAATTAGATTGGTGGAAGGATAGTGTTTAGAAGGTAAGAAAATCTAGATGTGGTGAGAAAATGCAAAAAAATCTATTAATTTTCTAGGAAAATGATCAGTTTTCCTAAAAACCTCATAGAAAAGAAAATAAAAGAAAGAATGTGAGAGAAAAGTTAAAAACATATAGAATGAGAATGTGGCTGAAAATTGACACTAATGAGAACTTCAGGAGGTGAAAAGTGAGAAGGAAGCAAGGGCAAAGGGTTTAGGATGGATCCTAGCCATTGATTTTCAAGTAGATAGACTTGGATTTGAGAAAAATGGGAAAATAAGGAAATAACGAATTTAATTCCTCCATATCTTCCATCCTTGCTCTTTTAAAATACCAATTAGTCTTCCATGTCCTCTCCCATGGCCCTTGACCTATACATAAAAATGTGACCATTAAAGTATCTAGCCCATATAATATAACGATGTAACACTCTGTGCATAATAATCATGGTTTAGTGAAATAAATTCAATAATTCAATATTAGAAGATATTTATGTATGAATTTATCATCAAAATTAAGGGGAAAGCACTAAAAAAATGATGCAAAAGAAAGCAAGAAAAAACCCTAAGAAAACAACTAGAAAATAGGCTTCTAACGAAAATTGACTAAAATGTCATTCTTTGACCAAATTTTGGCTGCCTCTATAACTAAAACCCTAATCACTATAACTAAGTTTGTTAACTCAAATTAATCCTAATTAAGTGTTGTAAATGATGATTTTGTGATTAGGGTAATTAAATGTAATTTCAAATAGGATTATACTAGGGGTGTTTTGGGAAAGTGAAAAATAGGTGAATGGTAGAAGGAAATGCCAACATGAATTGGAATCTAATCACATGGGATGATTAATGACATTAAATGGATGATGGAATGAAAACTCCTAGGAAAAATATCACCCAAAATTACAAAGAAAATCCTAACTTAATCACCCGAAAAAGCCAAAATAAGCACTTAACTAGCTAATTAATGTAAAAAAATGCTCTAATGGACAGAATTAACAACCAAATCCATAGAATATAATAAAATGTCACAAATTAAGCTCGAAACCAAGGGTTTAACACATTTTTCCACAAAGTACACAAAATCAGCTAAAACATGAAAATGCACTAAAACCACAAAAATAGTCGAATAAATGTGATAAAAATACTAGATTTAGGTGATAAAAATATAGTAAAATATGGTCACATCAAACCTGTAGTCTAAATACCCGAAGGAGAAAAGCCTGTGGGGTACAAATAGGCATTTGTGCAAAAACAAAATGAGAAAAATGAAGTTATTAGACATAAAGCACAACTTGTAGCGCAAGGATTTTTGCAAAGATTTGGTATTGATTATAAAGAGACATATTCTCTTATGGTAGATACAATCATGCACTTATAGATATCTAATTAATCTAGCAGTACATAATAAGTTTGGTATACATCTCACGGGTATTGTTACAACCTATTTAAATGGATAGTAAAATCTATATGAAAATCTTAGAAGGATTTACAATGCCTGAAACATGTAAGGATACATGAGAAAATTATGCAATATATTTGCATAAATCCTTATATAGATTGAAATAATCTGGACATATGTAGTATAATTGTCTTAGTGAATATTTGTTGAGAGAAGATTATAAGAATGAACTAATTTGCCCATGTGTATTTATAAAAAGAAATGGATCAGAGTTTGCTACAATTGTTGTTTATATGGGTAATTTAAATTTTATTAGGACCCCTAAGGAGCTTCAAAAGTATTTTATTGTTTAAAAAAAGAATTTGAAATGAAAGATTTTAGAAAACAAAGTTTGTCACTTAACAAATATGATTCTCCTTTATCAATAAACTTATAACGAATAGGTCATAAAGCTATTTTCTATGGATAAAATACATCCATTAACTACATTAATTGTTGTCTCGCTTGATGTGAATAAAGATCTATTTCACCCTTAAGAGAATGGTGAAGAACTTCTTTTTAGAACTGGCAATATAGGTTAAGCCCAATAAGTCAGCCCAATAAAATGGGTGTAATATCCATTTTTTAATGGAATGTTATAAAATGAATAAAAGATGAGAAACGAAGTGAGACGAAAATGCTATATATAATTGGGATTTAGATGAAATTAATTTCTCATCTAATTTTTAGAAAAGTTATGTTTGGTTCTTAATTGGAATTAATTTTCTATAAGGTTCCTAGCAGAAATAAACCTTATGGAAAATTAATTCTAGAACTTACCCCAGAAAATATGCAATATACCACTTGAATGAAAAAACACTCCAAGCTGAGCGTAACGGTATAAGTATTGCATAGCTCAGAGATCTAGGTTGAGAGATAGACCAATTTGAAGTTATTGTGAATAGTAAAAAAAAGAAATTAAAAAAGTTAGTCTTTGGGTAAAATTACAAAAAAGTGCTAAAAAATAATTACATTTTGACTCGGTTCAAGGGCAAAAAGGTCATTTCCTAGGTTAGAAGAAAAATGTGAATATTGCATTTAAACCTTAAGGGAATAAATGTTGACATCATAAAATACACAAGAAATTGGAAAAAATGAAAAGATATTATTAAGCATGAAGAGGGGCAAAGAGGTCATTTTTTTCAATTAAATGGAAAAATGAGAAAATTAAATTTTGACCTCAAGAATTAAGAATATTTCACTTTAGTCTCCTAAGAGTGAGTCTAACGTTTAGAAGACATAGAGAAAGAAGTTTGGGAAAATTTACACCTAATGACCTGAAAGTTCTAAAAATTATAAATTAGGTCGGGTTAAGGACATTTTTGTAAATATAAAAAATTATAGTTAAAATGAAGCTCTCAATGAGTTATACCCAATGAAATATAGTATGAAATTTATTAAGGTAAAAATAATATTTATTGGGTCACTAGGATTTAATATTAATATTTTACCCGATAAAAGTCAATTTGGACTGCAGGAAGAGGCAATATTAATTCAAGAGAAATTATTGAGCCTTAATAAAATAAATTTTGGTCTAGATAATGATTTTGGACCAAAAGTAATTGTTGGATAATCCTATACTAATTTAATGACAATTTTGGCAAAAGTACTCAATCGGTACGGGTACATTTAATTGGTAAAGATTAATTTAGTCCGTTAAAGTTTGTCTAGGAATTTTTGGCCAAAAAAAAGGAAAGTGATTCACCTCTGAAATTTTGAGTGGGATACAAAGGAAATTTCTTGAAAAGGTTTATTACTTAAAGTAACCATGATTGGCCAAAAATAACCATGATTAATTGGTTATTAGATCTCTCTCCTTAATGACTTGAGTTAAGCCATTTTCACCACTTCAACACACGTCTGGTTCAGCAGACCATAGGGAGAGAGAGAGCATAGAAACTTGAGAGGAAAATAGAGAAGCAAGGGGTAAAAGTTGCAGCTCATGTGATCAAGGTAAGCTTTTATGACTATTATCACTAGTGGAAAAAAAGTTATTTAAGACTGAGTTTTAAAACGGTCAGCAAAAAGCCTGTTCTAAAAAATGTGACTGGTGGCATTTTTGTAAATAAGTTGGTGAAAAAAGTTTTCTAGAAAGGTGGTACATGGCACTGTACTGGATTTTAGTTTTCCAAAACGGTGGCTTATCTCCCCGTACTGAAAAAAGGTTTTTAATTTATAAAAAATTAATTTTTTTTATTTTTGTAGAATGATGGCTCATTGCACCATTCTAGAAAAATTTTTAAATTATAGGAAATTATTTTTCTCCATAATTGCAGAGAAGTTTAGCTCGGTCACTCAACACTCTTACGGCAAACTTGAAATTTTCATCCTCCCTTGCGGCAAACTCATTTTCATTGTGTCTCCCATCGGTGTTCTCTTCTCTTAACTATCGGCGCTTTCTTCACCAGTAAGTGAGTCTTCTATCTCTTTCTAGTTCTGGCACACCAGTTTTCAATGTCTTTCTCGTCAACTCTTTGTACCCTTACCAATTTTAGCATCATCTCAGTTTGCCACTTTCTATTGTGGCAAACACAAATTTTTGGTTCTCTCATAGCAAACCCATTATCAATTCTCTCCCTTTACACCACTAATACTCTTCCCATCGTTAATGCTCCCTCCATTGTCGATACTTTCTCCACCATACTCCATCAGTACTATCATATTTCCTTACTTTTGGCCAAACTTCCAGTTCCACTTTTGTGTTGTTTCCTATCATTCTTTCTTTTCCCAAATTTTGAACCTGTTTCTCCAAGTCCTCTTTCTAGTTTCGGCATTGTCACTGTACTCTCCCATATCCTTATGCTAGCTTCGGCTTTAATAGAACTCTAGGGTTTTCTTTAAATCTCCTCTCCCAGATACCAATTTTTTTATTTTTTTATTTTAACCTTCCTTATATTTGCTTTATGTTCTGGATAATCTTCTTTGTTTGTGCTTTGTGTCTTTGCTCGTGAGACTTGTAAATGGAATGGAATGAGTTTGGGAAGATACGTATAGGGTCAATGATGAACTTCCAACTTGGGATTCTGCTATAAATTCTAGGTATTTTCTTAACTTGTGCTATAAAATTCTCCATCGATTTAGATTGTTCAGAGATTTGATATATTGAAGCATTGACTTTTCTGATATATTGAAGCATTGTGCTATATACTTGTGCTGTATAATTCTCTATGCCTATTTTGTGGAGGGGATTTTGATCTTTTGGATCTGTGGGGTCATTTTGAGGAGGGCCATTTGGTAGATGTAAAGACGTGGGTATTTATAGTAAACAAGTAGCACTCATCACCTACTCTGTAACAAGATTGCTGTTCTGCCATTATTTATTTTTTCAATAAATCTGTAGCAACTATTGTAGAATAGAAAAACATATAACATGATTCAAACTACTAGTTTTACTGTAACACTCTGCCTCCTGACACCTCTTGACTTGACCAAAGACTTCAAGATTCAGCCAAACACAACCCCTAATACCTTAAAACAACTCTCTGATGCCTCAAAGCAGTGAAATGACCATAAAACCACCAAAAACTGGGTTGGGGCCACAGCCGCTACAGTACCGCCGCCGCTCCGGCCTCCCTTTTTTCTACATCTCTTTTGGATCCACTGGCACTATGGCCTGGACTCTAGAGCCATGACGCCCCATGCTGATATCCCATATTAGCAACTTTCACAATCCCGGGTGAACTTCCGACGTGCATAACTTTACGCTCTGACCTCCTATTGACTTGATTCCAACTCCTACAAGCCAATCTAGTCCCCATCTATTAAAAGACACCACTTTTACCTCAATCCAACTCTGTTTAGAGATTTTGGTTCATACACACCGTTTTGGCCACTTATTGACCAAAACTCACTACTAACAACCTCCAATTGCCAACAAAGACAAATGGACACTCCCAGACCAATCATATAGGTCCAAAACCCCCAAACCAACTTGTCCAAAGAGGCTTCACCTCAAAGGAATCACTCCACTACGATCTGACCCCTCGAAACCCAACTTGACCAATTGGGCTATAGGCCCTTAAACAAACCAACAAGACCTCAAAACCACTCTCAACTCTCCAACACTAACATACAGACTTCTCGATATCCAAAACCTTACAACTGTACATACAACATTCATAGCCATACCATACAACCATAATAATCCCTAACAATAATCATATGTTCATTACAAATCATTCTCTATCCTACTTGGCATAAGATACATTATCCAAAAATACACACACACTACATAGACTATTCCCACGTACACAACTACTCCCGCGTCTTCTCCGAACTAGTGTTAGAACCGTCACCTGAAAGGTTAGTTTATGGGAAAGGGGGTGAGACAATGTCTCAGTAACCTGGAACAATCACACACAAATATATATATTCCATACAACTCATGAATGCAACGTGCAATGAATGATATGCATGTCTCCCTCGTACACAGCTAGAACCACGGGCTATCGTCATGACAGGACATTTCAATAGGTAACTCCCTTCCAACAGTCGGTGAAGACTGATTCCGGGACATCACCAAACTCACCTCCCATTAGTGCACTCGGCCAAAGGTAACACCAATGTTCAGACCGTGGCTCTCCTTCCCCTTTACCATCGCGAATTGGTAGCTATTTAGGGAAGGTGCAGTCCACTGCACGCCTTTCCCTCCTGGCCATAGGAGGCGATTTAGCCGTAGGGATCCCATCCTTATCCTCCCTAACATATATAATCAATCTTTATCCTCCCTAAAATATATCATCATATCATATCGTCATCACATTATCACCACCCAATCCACCATATATCAAGGCCCCACAATGCCATGTAGTGATGCTCATGTATTATCATATACTCATCATCATCATATCACGATCATATGTATGTAGCATGTCATGTCATGCCAAAGTCATCATCATAAACATAATCATCGTCATCATCATCATAAACATCATGGCTATCATCTAGCTATGTGTATACCACGATATATAGAAAATAGTACACACAATCACATCAATATCATGGTATAATAGAAACATGCATATATATATACAAATATACATACCAATATACAATATAATATAAATAAACAAACACTCGGTTACCTCAATGGTCATTACCACACGCACACGAGTTCCATAAGCTTCCTTGAACTGTCCAATACACGTGAACCTCTCTCGATTGGCCAACAACCTTTACAATACCATAATTCTTCCATTAACACAATACACCATATAAACAAACATCACAATTTAACTACATTAACCTAACCCAAGGTTCGAACACCCTTTTTATGCATCAATAAGCTCCTAGGGATCACTCAAACACTACACAACCTTATACACTTTGGATTCCCAAGAGCTTTAACCGAAGACAACCTAGGGTTAAGCTCAAATCATACATACACCATTCAAAACTCATATCAAAGCAATAAGAATACCAAAACACACACCGTTAGCCTCAAATAATCCATTTTAATCGGTAGATTTCAGCCAAAACTGAAGATCCAACCTTACAACCAAAAATCCCAAATTCTAACAGAAGAAAAATGGAGAGGGAGGAGTAGAGAACACTTACTAACTTGAATCCAAGCTTTCAAGGTCTGAAAATCACCCTTAGATGTCAGAAATCTCGAACCCTAGCTGAGCTCCTCGCGGTCTCTCTCGGTTCCTCCATTTCTTTCTTTTCCGTCTGACTGAACTGATCCGATTTTAAACAGATTTCTCGAATCTCGCCACGGCTCTAGGACCTCTCACTACAGCTCCACAAAGTTCAACCAGAACAATGCCACTGGAATGGTTCTCACCGCAACGGCCCTGCTTCTCGCTGCGGTGTAGAGCTCTTCCAAACTCCACTTGAACCTTCCTCCATCCTGTTTCCTCCGGTCCTAAACACAATGCCAAGGAAGAAAATCGTGAGGGGTGTTACACTCTCTCCTTCTTATAAAAATTTCATCCTCGAAATTTTAAGTCCTACCTCAGGCAAAGAACTCTGGATATTTCCTTCGCATGGATTCTTCGGTCTCCCATGTGACATCATTGGATGTCAAACCACTCCATAGGACCTTTAACAACTTTATGGTCTTATTTCTTAACTGCTTCTCCTTAACATCCAGAATTTGCAACGGTGCAACCTCAAAAATCATATCCTCTCGTACTTGAACTGCCTTATCATCCATTATATGAGATGGATCCAGATAATACTTTTTGAGTTGAGACACGTGGAAAACATCATGCAATCCAGCAAGATTAGGTGGTAGCGCCACCCAATACGCTACTGGCCCAATTCGTTCCAGAATTTGATATGGACCCATATACCTCGGAGTGAGCTTCTTGGCTAAAATTGAACTTCCAACACTAGTAATAGGAGTGGGCTTCAAAAACACATGATCTCCAACATCAAACTCCAATGTTCTTCTCCTCCTGTCCGCATAACTCTTTTGCCGACTCTGAGCAGTAAGAAGCTTCTGACGAATACTCTCTATTTGCTGAGAGGTTTGATCAACGATATATATGTTAGGGACAATAAGGTTGGATATATATATATATGTTAGGGAGGATAAGGATGAAAGTCCCTATGAGGGCGTCATGCATTCCATTCATCTCACATTGCATTCACGTATTGTATGAGATATATGTTATATATATCTGTGTGTGGTTGTCCCCGATTACTGAGACCTTATCTCACACCCCTCTCCCATGACTAACCTTTCAGGTGACAGTCTGGCACTAGTCCTGAGAAGGCGCAGGAGTAGCGGCATATGTGAGATTAGTCTATGTAGCATTTATGTTTTGGAATATTGTATCATGTGCCAAGTAGGATAGAATGGTATGTAATGAATGTATGATTTGGATTTGGATGGTTGTATATATGGTTATTTGTGGAAAAGAGGTTGTTTAGGTATGTGTGTTGTATACATGTGTTATGTATGGTGAAAGTTGGAATTGGGCTTGATTGGTGTATCTTAGGGCCGGTAGCCCGTTTGTTAAGCAAGGGGTTCCAAGGGGTCAAATCTCAGAGGAGTGGTTCCTTTGCGGTGAAACCTCTTTAGGCAAGTTGGTTTAGCGGTTTTGGACCTGTCTGGATAGTCTTTGAGTGACCCATTGCCTTTAGTGGCAATTAGAGGTGGTTAGTGGTGAGTTTTGGTCAATAAGTGGCCAAAATAGTGTCGAGGGTCCAGAATCTCCATACACAGTTGGATTGAGGTGTAAATGGTGTTGCTGGCTTGATTGAAACTAGATTGACTTGTAGGAGTTGGAATCAAGTCAATCGGAGGTCGAAGCATAAAATTATACGCGTTGGAAGTTCGCCCTGGAGTTGAAAGTTGCTAATATGAGATATCAGCAGGGGGCGTCACGGCACCAGTGCTCAGGCCATGGCGGTCCTATTGCAGCCATGGCCCCAGCCTAGTTTTTGGTGTTTATGGGTCATTTTTGCTAGTTAAAAGTTTTGGAAAGTGTTTCGAGATGTTTGGATGTGTTATGTTGGTCTTTTTGAAGTTTTTGGTTAAGTCTGGAGGTGTCAAGAGGTAGGGTGTTACAATAAAGATACCAGGTGATGCACAAATGATTTGTCATGGATATGTTTTCCTATTATGTCATCTTTTAATCGGGCAATACTGTAAAATTGATAGCTTTTTATTGTGTTATTTCTTAAGAGAAGCAGGGAAGATACTTATATGGTTGTTAGAGATAGAAAAGTGAGCCCTCATCTTTTGGTATCTTCTATTACAGAAAATGTGTTATAAATGCCGTATGTTAGAAAGATTTGTACAAGAATCCTAATAAATTTGTTTATATTTGATTTATATAAGAGGACTTTCTTTAATAAATCTCAATAGATTGCAATTGCATGCAGAAATTTTTGTTAGATATGTGTTTTTCCTATGATTTGGTTATTGTCTTTATTAGATATAATAGCTTTATAGGAGTTGTTACTTGCCTGTGTATTGCATCAGAATCTGACGACAATTAGAAATTCTTTTATACTTCATTATATTTTATTTATAATAATTCATAATGTTGGTTAGTGTATAAAAGAATGGTTCCATTAAATTGATGTAGAAATACACAGGCACGCAAACATGTAGTGAGATAATTAATGAAAAAGAAGGAAGACAAATGTTGGATGGCAAAGATACATAGTGAAAAGGAAGCATAGATCAAGATATCACTAATTGGCCACATGTAGTCTTACAAATGAAGTTTGTACAGGTAATGACAATTATTGTTGGATTTTATTACTTTTTTCTCCACTCAGAATGATGGCTTCCATGCATATTCAGTCCCCTCCCCATGAATAAACTTGAGGCTTTGTCTTGCTTATACTATAGCATTGTGTTGTGTCAAATTTATTACTAGAGAGTTGACTCGCCTGCATTGTAGAGGCTATAAGTACTACATTTGTTTGCCCATTAGATGTACATGACTACAAGTTCATGGCCTTCGTCCTAGGTAGAAAGGCATGCTCGAATCATTTTCCTTTAATATAGTTCACCTTACTCACTACTCGTTTGCTCAAAGACTACAAGTCCAATGTGTACTAACTTCACATGTGTTATTAGCAATCTTTTGGGGGTACATTTTGTCCATATTATTCTTATTAATAACAAAAAATAGGAAATGTATATTTTAAATTGAGAAAGTATACAAAAGTAGTAGAGCTATATATTGTTGCTTTATCTAGCAACATCAAGTCACGTCCTTTATGGCAATATATGGAGATTTTCTTATAATTGATATTTTAAAACAACATTGTCTTGTACATATGGAGTTATAAAATTATGTTTTTCCCCTTTATCTTTTGTTTGAAAATTATACTTGATAATAAATAAATGCCCATATCAATACTGTTATGCTTCATGATAATTTTATAAGCAAAAGCTCCTTGGGCTTTCAAACATAACTTTTGGCTCACCTATTTTCTTGCTTCATCATTGTCTCATTTGTAATCGAGTGCAAGTAATTTTGCTTTGTGTTTAGTTTAGTCTTTTATAGGCAAAAGTTCCTTAGGCTTTCAAACAAAACAGAAGCTTCTTGAATCATATTTTATAGAAAACACTTCTTGGACTCCTCAAAGACGTGGATACTATTTTGCTAGATTTTAAATGCATGATGGACACACCTTAGGCATGGACTCATGTAAATGCATGCATTATATGATTGGGTTGTTCTGTAAATTGTGTTATTATTTCTAGGTTATCTCATGCCCCATCTAAATGCATCAACTGGTAGTTTTTCTTATTCTAAGAATCACTTTATTCTTTGTTTTGAGTGGAAATATCAATTTCAGTTTTGAGTGGAAATATACTGTTGCTAATTTTTTTTAATGAGAGTATGAAATCAAGAATTGACCATAAGATAGAGACAAAAATGATGGAGGATATCTTTGGATCTGATTTGGCTTGAGCCAGCAACAAACTCTTAATAGGACATTGTAGCAACTCAAAGAGGCCTAAATTTTTCAGTTTGGCCGGTATTTAACTTCCTGTACCATGCAAATCGAAAACTATGACACATCTTGCCTATGTTACCAAAACAAAGATGATATGCCATGTTGTTCAATTTCCAATTTAGTGCCCCTAGTTGAAGGGTTTTATTTGTGCATTGCTTTCAGCATTCAATATCAGTGGCAACAAAATTATTGGAGACAGGGTAAGTCCTCCGAAATTGAACCAACATTTTTCACTCATGGTTCAAAGTAAAATGTATGATGGTTTATGTTTGACTACTTTTTTTAAGGGTGAAATTCTGTAGTTGTGCATGTGAAATATTTTGCTACGGTTTTGTAGAGATAATTTTCTTTGTACATATAGTAAAGGCATATCACTCTTCATCGTCTTAAGCAAGTAACAGTAATTTTTTTGGTGAATTGATTGTATAGAAATTTGCTATGCCCTTAATTAGAATGTTATTAAACTAATTATTCTTATTAGTTTTAATGGTCTATTGCTCTATTCATAATTTTAGTCTTCAAGGCATAAAGTATAACATTAAAGATAGTTAAAAGCTACAAATGTTAATTTGCTTAATTATACTGGTATTAATATTTTTGTACTGATCTTGTAGGTTGTTGAGTCTAGGAGTTCTCAAAATGACAGGAAAATCTTTTTTAAGATATGTGTTTTAATATATAGTTGAGGAATTGATTTGGATATATTACCACAACGTGTTGGCAAAGGTTAAGCTCTTGCATACCTACTAAAAATTGAGACTAAAGGAAAGTAAATTTTATAAATATGGTGAAGGGATGCTATGGTGAAGGGATGCTACTGAATGTTGAATTTGTCAAGAATCTTTATTTATTTTAATTGGTATAATATAACATTTGTTTTGATTGGGTTAATGTAAAATTTTGAATGTGTGTGAAAGAAACAAGTGCTAATATATTCTTATTAAATTGAAATTAATATGATTGCATATATGCATTTTTTTTTTAAAATGCTCACTTTCTAGGATGGTTGTAGGTCACTGTTATAAGGCTATATCAGTCTTTGAAAGTGGACTTTCTAGAACGTTTTGTGATCACAAACCGTCCTAGAAATTAATTTCTAGAATGGTTCTATGACCGTTCTAAAATGTCATATTTTCTATAAACCTTATTTCTATAACTACATGGCAACCGTTCTAGAAAGTCCATTTCAACCGTTCTAAAAAAGGCTTTTTTCCACTAGTGTATCTTATGTAATCAAGTGTTTAAGAGAGTTTCCATGGAGTTTTTCTTTCTCTCATGCCCTAGAGAATTTCTTCCATGGATAGCCTAGACAGAGAAAATGAAGCCATGAAGAAATTAATCCATAAAAAGTGATGTATAGGCTTCAAGGATTAAGGATATACCATTTGATTGCAAATTAATCGGGTAGATATTTTTCTAAAAATTTCTGAAATTTTCTACCTATTTAAGGTTTGAAAAGGGAAGGAAATTTCATGATTTTGACCCCAAAAATGGATTCCTTGGGTCCAAATTATGTAAGACCAAGTATGTTGTACAAGAAAAACTCAAAGGAAAGCAAAGTGAAAAATTAAAGTTAAAGTGAGCTCTTTATGAAGATGTCATGTAATCAATGACTTAAGACCTTGTTTTATGATGTAATAGGATTTCAAGAAGTGTTTTAAGATCAATAGAAGTGTCCACAAAGTTTGGAGATCATTAGAAAGCAAGAAGGTAGGTGTTTTTCCTATTATGCTTAATGTTATCATATTTTGTTTCCATGATAATATGACTATGCCATATAGTTGTTTGAATGCTTTATGATGTATTTTCATTGTTAGTTGAATGTTTGAAGGGTTTTATGACACTAGGATATCCATTTTATAAAGTGTTATCATGCCAAATTTTTTATGGAATTGTATGGCATAATATGAAGTTATGATTTTCATAGATGACTTTATGAAATGATATGATGATGTGAATGCATAATTGGGTGTAACTACTGAGATTCTTTGAATTTCATTCCTTTCCAAATGTTAACTATATTAGAGCAAAGACATGGAAGTATTCAAACAAATGCAAGGGAAATGAAGAAGATGATGGAGAATTACTTGATTTTACAAGTTATAATGTTAGGATGAGAAAATATGTATCATGTATGTATGAGAAGAAATTTTGTAATTATACATGATTATGTTTCTTAAAGTCCTCTTATGATATTATGTATGGATTTGGAATAATAAATGTCTATGCATGAGGTTTATGAAGTTTATTATATGAGTTATGACATAATTATAAACAAGATGACCAGTATTGATTTGAGCAAGGGAACTCTATTAGAAACAGAGTACCCTATATAAGTATTATACATACTCTTAAATTAGATAGAACAATCTTTTCATGGAGCTAAAGAATACCTAAATTGGATAAATGTATAAATTATAATGAATTTTTTAAATTAAGATTTAAAACTAGATAGTATTGGAAAAATTGGAACTTACACTGTAAACAGTGGATTTTTCAAAAGGCACTATAAAATCATGTATAACTCCAAAAATTTAGTTATTTGCATTTATGGAAATCTCCAAGTCTTAAGAAATGAATGCCACTGGTTTGAAACCATTTGGAGCTATAAAGAAGGAGTTATGTAATTTCTCCTAAAACTGTTCTAGTAGAGGTAGTGTTCTAACACATAATAGTTAAGTTAATGTTATGCCCTATACAAGTTGAATAAATGTACCTTTGGCAACTCTACAACAGTTCATCATAATATTTGTAAGCCCCTTAGAAAACCAGAAAAAAGGAGTGAAGTGTTTCCTTGAGTTAGTAAAATCTTTTTTTCCCTAATATGATAATGAGTTTGCAGCTAGCCTTTATCTCATACTTTTAGTTTATTTATTTACATTTATTTTGAATCTCATTGCAAAAAGTTTTTGAATATGGGATAATACAATTTATTGAGTCCGGCCTGAATGCAGAAAGACAACAGTAATAAAGTATCATATTCTGATAGTAGCAGTTGCCTTGGATCAACCTAGTTTTAGCTGTTGTGAATTTTGACCCTGTCAAAATATTGTTGTTTGCGATGTTGAGGAATATATTAGGTTTACAGTGTTGTCCTGTAGTGAATTTTTTCTTGTTTTCGATATAATGTTAAAAAAAAATGCATGCTTCTAATTAAAAAGTTATAAATAACAGATATTAAAAAAACAAGTTATAAATAACGAATATTAACAGTGACACGTGAAAAAAAATATGTATATTAGGATATTGAATAAGTTTCCAGAATATAATGAAGTATCCACATCACTAGAAATCACAAAAGCTTGAAATCAGAGTCATGCCAAAACTGTTGGCCAAAAAACAAATGTCAGGCGAAATCCTAAACCATATTCTCACTATTGCCATTCACACCTTTTAGTGCAAAGCCTTATCTAAACAATTATCGGTTCATATACTTCCAAATAAGTACTATGATGATGAGGAGAGTAATTCCAACAACTTCTAAAACTTCAAAGCCAATGAGTGGCATCTGAAAAGAGCCACAGTTGACCCTGATCTTCGGTGCCATTGCCAGCAACGTAGTGAAATAATATACTGGAGCAAGTATCACCATGATCACTATGGGCGTTTTGGAAGAAGATCGCTTAATCAAGATACAAAGACTTATCCAGGTCATCAGGAACCTGCATATATTCATAACATCAGGCAGGGACTGAAGCACTGCTTCCTTGAGCTTCATTGGTCTCTCCAGAGTATGAGTGGTGTTTGAGAAAGTATGGAAGGGTTCAGGGGCCCCATTCTGTAATTGATCATATAGGATCTTGAAGAGTACGGCCACCCAAATGTTATGCAGTCTTGAAGGTACATTTGTTAACATGTTACCAGTGTTGTGGAAATGTCTTTGACAAATCAGGCTGGGACAATGGTAGGAGGTTACTTTGTTCCACCTAAAAACATTTAAGGGTAAAATCTGAAGATGAAACTTGCAAACAACATTTAATTATGACTGACCAAACTTGATAAATATAACTTGAAATAGAATGCAATCATCAGTAATTTGTTAATTGTTATAAAAGCAAAAGGCTTAAAGTTACCTCATCTGATGGGTCATCTTTTTCATCTGGGATGCTCGCTGTCTCAGTTGAAGAACCTACTGGGTCATCCGTCTGGTTCTTGATAATGTTCAATAGCTGATTTTCTGTCTCATTATTCTGACCGCTAAGCTTACTGAGATTTTCTGCTGCTTTCTTTGCGTTGCCAGAATCATTTGAATGTTTGCCCTAGGAAACACAAATAATACCAAATGAGTGAAACCATAATTTATGTTAGAAAGGAGTTAATATATATATATTTAATATTAGATCAACATAAAGACAAAATTAAATATCGAGTGAAACCATAAAAATTCATTTGGCACAAAATTCTTCTAAACCTGACCCATCAATAAAAGACGATAGCAAAAAAGATGTTAAGAATCAGCAGTAAACTAGAGTCAAGTTGCAAAAAAGCTCAGCAATCATTGAAGGCCATTCAAGAATTGTTAAGAGATGCATCAACTTCAATCCTGGTAGGAGTGTAATTAGGTGAAGCATAAGGGAGATTAACCTGAATGCCATGGTCCAGAGGAGGCCGGTCATAGCGAGTGACATTTGAACCTCGTTGACTTGCTGTGCCTGCATATTTAGATTCACCTGCATTCTTCCTTGGGCTATTTGCGCTTGATTTGCTCGCCTTCACATAACCCAATACCAATTATTTACTCAACTTATTCACACACTTGATTGTATTTTGATTAAAAAAAATCTGTGAATAAAACTATTATCAATAATATCATTTTGCCAACCCAATACCAATTATTTACTCAACTTATTCACACACCTGATTGTATTTTGATAAAAAAAAAAATCTGTGAATAAAACTATTATCAATAATATCATTTTGCCAATTTACCGTTAGTGAAACTAATAATAGTGACTAGAGGGATAACCTATAAAAAAATATCTGGTATTTGTGTTAATTTTTTAATTTCATGTATAATATATTGGCAGGAAAATACTAGTGATAACCATTTGATAAAAATTATATTTTTAATTCATATCATTTCATGGAATTTTGAATTTAATTCCTGGCGTTTAAAAAATTGTGATTGCGTCCTTCCAATTTAGAAACACTTTATTTTAGTTCTTAATATTAAATTATTTGTTAGTATTTTGTTTAATTTTATTAATGTAATCAATTATATATTTTTCATGAGATTCTAGTTCTGAATACATATAATTTATGTTAGAATATATATATATATATTTAATATTAGATCAACTTAAAGACAAAATTAAAAGATCGAGTGTAACCATAAAAATTCATTTGGCACAAAATTCTTCTAAACCTGACCCATCAATAAAAGACGATAGCAAAAAAGATGTGAAGAATCAGCAGTAAACTATAAAGACGATTAAAGATTGAGTACTGAAACCATAAAAATTCATTTGTGAGGCACAAAATTTAAAAAGAATCTATAAAAGAATTAAAGGATATTGATCAAAATAGGGTTTTAATCCTACTCATTAATCATCCTACGCACACTTAATCATAAAGATAATTCAGCTACGTACATTTTCCTTTATCCTACTATTGCAACTCAGCATTGACTCTGTTTCCCTTTTGGTAACTGAATTTCTTTCAGACCAATCATTTCGACTCAAGAATTCAACATAAAATTTACCACACTTTATCGGAAAGAAAAAAAAATCCATGTAAAGTAACAAGAATCATCAAAGTAGAACTGATGTTCAAGAATCAATGAAAAGTAACTCAGCATTGACTCTGTTTCCCTTTTGGTAATTGAATCTCTTTCAGGCCAATCTTTTCGACTCAAGAATTCAATGTAAAATTTGCCACATTTTCTCAGGAAAAAGAAAAAAGAATAAATCCATGCAAACAAGAATCGTCAAAGTAGAAGTGATGTTCAAGATTCTATAATCAATGAGATCACATTTAGAAAGTAAACTCAGAGAAGCGCGCGTCACAGATTAAGATTTCAAGCAAAACGCAATTTACCTGGAGTTTGTCCATCGCAAGAGCTTCTTCTTCTTCCGATACTGTACCTCCAGAGCGCTTGAGCTATAGTGCTTCGGTTTCATGAACTGCTATATATTTATAATACAGATGTTCAATGGTTAGTTAATCAGAAAAGGTCTGTTAATAATAACTGAATAGCCGTTTTTGGTAGTTCATATATAACTAATTGTGTTCCCCTCAGATAGCTTAGCCCTATGCCACTATCATTTATTAATTGGCTCTGTTTAAAATATAAATTCGCTTATAACATTTTATGTATTAAGGCCAAAATTCATTAAATTACGGTAAATCAATTAAACTTGTTCTACTGGTTAATTGTTCATGTTGGCAAAAATAAAAATTGTTATTGTTAACTGGTCTAGTCCCATATATTAAAAAATAAAAAAAAATGTAGTCACTTTTTAATTTTTCTTGGAAATGAGTTTTTTTTTAAAAAAAATTGAGTAAAAAAGAAAACTAGTTTCCTTAAATCTTATTCTGTAGTGTATATAATTATTCTAACAAATCTTTTTTTATATATACAAATAAATCTCTTTTTTAGCAACTAATATAACTCCCCATCCTTAGTTCTTATTTTTTATGAGAAAACAAACGTATAGTAATTCTTCAGATTAAAATAAAATGTTTTTTTCCGACAATAAAAGGGTTACGATCATATTTTATTTGAATTGTAAAAAATTTAAGATATTATTAAAGTTTTTGTAGTTTGAATAATTAAGGTTGTGATGTAGCAGATGTCAAGTGTTAAAAAACTATACTGTGGAGAAAAATAACTAGTATTACCAATTCTACAAGTAGTTTCGTCGATAATTATTTTCATGTATCATTTGGTACATTGCCTAGATTTTGTTCTACAAATCTGAGTACTTATTCCCTTCTTAAAACTCTTCATTATTTTGTAGTAGATCAAGTAGTTTCTTTCCTTCTTTTTTTTATTGAATATATCAAGAAAACAATCATAGATGCAGGGTGTATCTTTCATGCTCTGTATTTAGTTCCTGTGGATTTGCCATACACATGATGCAGGTTCTTTGTATGAGCTTTGCACTTAGTAAATGGGTTGAAGAGGCTTGTATCATGGTTTATGTATACGTTGTAACTTATGCTTCTTTGTTTTTTATTGATCTTCCTTTTTGCCAATTTAACAATTATATTTGTTTCCTTTTATGTGAACAAAGGAGTTTACAATACTTTCGGGTTATATAGAATCACATAAATTACTACTCAATAATTAATAATAATATTAATGTTTTAGGTGGAATCTATCGTTGTTGAGATCAAAGTTTCATAGGTTCAAGTATGAATACCTCAGACATCAATAGCCCCATGGAATTGATAAATAGCCAGAACTTTGTTTTATATGATATTGAAATCTCATTTCATATTTAAACTCATTGTAAATGATTGCAACACTTTGTTTGTAGTTGCACAATGTTACAATTAACCTTTTAAATTATCATTTTCAAATTATCATTATTTGAAAACTAACTTATTGTATGTCCTCATAATTATTTTAAGTGGTTATTTACATAATTAAACTAAAAATATAGAATATTATCTGACAAAATAAAATGATAATATAAATTTAATACATTTGGGTGAAATTTATTAAATTTATTTATTCGTTAAAAGAAATACTTAAAAATTATTTTTTATTTTGTTATTATTAATGAATTATTATTATTATTATTATTATTTGGGTATCAAACGAGACCCTAAGGTCAGTAGTGATCACAAGTGTAATGTCCCTCATGATATTTTTCTTAGCATTATGTTCAGGACCGGAGGAAACAAGACAGAGGAAGGCTCAAGTGGAGTCTGAAAGAGCTCCACGCCGCGGCGAGGAGCAGGCCCACCGCGACGAGAAGCTTTCCAGTGGCATTATTCTGGATAATTTGGTGGAACCGCGGCGAGGAGTGCTGGAGCCGCGGTGAGAGTCGTAAAAATTGTTTAAATCTGGATCAGTCGGACGCGAAAGAAAGAAAGAAAACGAAGGGAGACTGAGGAGCAGTGCTAGGGTTCGACATTTTCGGCATCTAGGAGCGATTTTCAGACCTCAAGAGCTTGGATTCAAGTTGGTAAGTGTTCCCTACTCCTCTCTCTCCATTTTCTTCGGTTGAAATTTGGGATTTCCAGTTGTAAGGTTTGATTTCCGAGTTGGGGTGAAATCCACCGATTGAAATGGGTGATTTGAGGTTAATGGAATGTGTTTTGGTATTCTTGTTTCTTGAATGTGAGTTTTGAAGGGATTATGTGTGTTTAGAGCTTAACCCTAGGTTGTTTTCGGTAATGGCTCTTAGGAATCTGAAGTGTTTGAGGTTGTGTAGTGTTTGAGTGACTCCTAAGAGCTTATTGATGCATGAAAAGGGTGTTGGAACCTTGTGTTAGGTTAATGTGGTTGAGTTGTGAGGTTTGATTTGTTGGTATATTGTGCTAATGGAAGAATTGTGACATGATAAAGGTTGTTGGCTAATCGAGAGGGGTTCACGCGTACTGGACAGTTCAAGGAAGCTTGTGGAACTCGTGTGTGTGTGGTAACAACAATTGAGGTAACCGGGTGTTTGTTTATATTGTATTGACTATGTTATACTATAGTACGTGTATTTGTATATATTTGCATGTTTCATTCATACCACGATACTGATGGGTTGTGTGTACTGTTCTTATATATATATCATGGTATGTATACTGTTAGACGATGGTTATGACTATGATGATGATATGTGTGATGATGATATGATATGTTGCATACATGACATTATGATGATGATACGATGATACATGAGCATCACCACATGACATTGTGAGATTGTGATGTATGGTGGATGTAGTGGTGATGACGTGATGGTGGTATGATGTATGATGATGTATATATGTTAGGGAGGATAAGGTTGGAATATATATATATATGTTAGGGAGGATAAGGTTGGATTATATATATATATTAGGGAGGATAAGGCTGGATTATGTATATATGTTAGGGAGGATAAGGATGGATGATATATATGTTAGGGAGGATAAGGATGGATGATATATGTGTTAGGAAGGATAAGGATGGAGTCCCTGTGAGGGCGACATGCATGTCATTCATTTCATATTGCATTCATGATTTGTGTGAGATATATGTATATATATGTGTGTGTGGTTGTTGTTCCCGGTTACTGAGACATTGTCTCACCCCCTCTCCCATAAACTAACCTTTCAGGTGATGGTTCTGGCACTAGTCCTGAGAAGACGCGGGAGTAGCTGTGTACGTGAGAATAGTCTATGTAGCGTGTGTATTTTGTAATGGTATTTTGTGCCAAGTAAGATAGAGAATGGTTTGTAATGAATATATGACAGGGTTGAGACTAGTTATGTATGAATGTATGTATGTTTATGTATGTGGTATGTATGGTTGAATGTTGTTGAGAAGTTAGTTTGACCGTATTGGTAAGTCCACAGTGTTGTTGGCCCTTGTTGGTTTGTGTAAGGGCCTGTAGCCCATTTGGTCAAGTTGGGTTCCAAGGGGTCAAATCTTCGAGGAGTGGTTCCTTTGAGGTGAAACCTCTTTGAACAGGTTTGTTCGGGAGATTTGGACCTGTATGAATGGTCTCTGAGCGGCCAGTTGCCTTTGGTGGCAATTGGAGGTGGTTAGTGGTGAGTTTTGGTCAACAAGTGGCCAAAACGGTTTCAAGGGTCTAGAATCTCCATATGGAGTTGGATTGAGGTTAAAGTGGTGTCTGTGGATAGATGGGGACTAGATTGACTTGTAGGAGTTGGAATCGAGTCAATCGGAGGTCGGAGCATAAAGTTATGCGCGTCAGAAGTTCGCCCCGGAGTGTTGATTTTGCTGATATGGTATATCAGCAGGGGGCGCCGTGGCGCAGGAAGTCAGGCCGCAGCGTCATAGGAGGCAGTAGCGATGTTGAGACAAGGGAGGCCGGAGCCGCGGCAGTACTGTAGCTGCCGTTGCCCCAGCCCAAATTTTGGTGCTTTCGAGTCGTTTTCGCTGTGTTTATGAATTGGAAGAGTTGTTTTGAGATGTCAGGGTTGTGTTTGGTCAGATTTTGAAGTTTTTGGTTAAGTATGGAGGCGTAAGGAGGTAGGGTGTTACATAAACTTAGTTTCAGATGAACTTTGACATATTCTCAGACAAATTTTTCAATTTTCATAAGTTGCATTTTATCTAAAATTCAAATTTTCAAAAGCCAAAGTTTGTCTGTCAGAGAAAGCTCTTTTCAGACACATATCAAAATTCAAATTTCTCAAGACAAAATTCATCTATCAAAGAAGCTTCTTTTCAGACTTGTTCTATTTTCAATATGAAATTCAAATTTCCAGAGCCAAAGTTCAAATTTTCAAAATAGCAGATCAGTATAAACCTTTCAAACTTCGTCTGTTAGTTGGTGTTTTTCAATATCCCATGAATTAACATAGAATCAAGGTTTTAAAATATCTTTTCACCAAATCAAAGTCTTTTACTCAAATCAAAATATTACTAAACATTCTACATCTATTGTTGCATTGATTTTTCTAGAATTTCTTCACTTGAAACCTTTTGTGCACCTTTGATATTTTTATTCCAAGCTCTTGAAGGTTGGTTTGGAATCATCAAAACACTTGATTCAACATAACACCCCTCATGATATCTTTCTTAGCATTATGTACAGGACTGGAGGAAAAATAGGATGGAGGAAGGTTCAAATGGAGTCTGAAAGAGCTCCACGCCATAATAAGAAGCAGAGCTGCCGCGTCACGAGCATGTCCAGTGGCTCTTTCTGGTTGAAAACTAGTGGAGTCGCAGCGAGATGTCTGATATAGTGGCAAGTATCAGGAATTTTGTTGAAATCCAGATCATTTCGGACGATTAGAAAGAAAGAAAATAGAGGGAACGTCGAGGAGCTCTGCTAGGGTTTTGAGTTTTCAGCCCTTGGGAATTGTTTTCAGCCTCTAGAAGCTTGGATTCAAGTTGGTGAGTGTTCTGTACTCCACCCTCTCCATTTTCTTCGGTTGAAATTTGGGGTTTTTTGGCTATATGTCGGGATTTCTAGTTGGAGATGAAATTCATTGATTGAAATATATAAAATGGGGTTAAGGAAGTGTGTTTTAGTGTTCTTGTTGCTTGGATGTGAGTTTTGAATGATTTATGTATGATTTGAGCTTAACCCTAGGTTGTTTTCGGTTAGGGCTCTTGGGAATCTGAAGTATATGTATTTAGGTAGTGTTTGAATGGTCCCTAAGAGCTTATTAATGCATGAAAGGGGTGTTGGAACCTTGGGTTGGGCCTAAAGTGGTTGGATTATGATATTTGGTTTAATGGCATATTGTGTTAATTAAAGAATCGTGTTATTGTAAAGGTTATTTGGTTAACTAAGAGGGGTTCAAGCTTGTTGGGTTATTCGAGAAGCTCATGGAATTCACGTGTGTGGTATTGACAAACTTTGGTAACCGGGTGTTTGTTTGTATTATATTGTTTGTATGATATGATAGTATGTATATTTATGTATATATGCATGTCTCTTTCATACAATGATACTGATGTGTTTGTGTGTACTGTTTTCTATATATATCATGGTATGCACACAGCTAGATGATGTTTATGATGATGATATTGACATGACATGACATGATGCATACATGATATTGTAATATGATGATGATAATGATATAATGATACATGAGCATCACTACATGGCATTGTACGATTACGATATATGGTGGATCGGGAGGTGATAACGATATGATATATGATGATATATGTTAGGGAGCATAAGGATGGAATATATATATGTTACGGAGGATAAGAATGGGATCCCTGAAACTAAATCGCCTCCTATGGCCAGGAGGGAAAAGGCGCACAGTGGATTGCACATTCCCTAAATCGCTACCAATTTGTGGTGGGAAAGGGGAAGGAAAGCCACGGTATGAACATTAGTGTTACCTTTGGCCGGGTGCACTAATGGGAGGTGAGCTTGGTGATGTTCCGAAATTAGTCTTCACCGACTGCTAGAAGGGAATTACCAATATGAAATGTCCTGTTATGACGACAGCCTATGGTTCTAACTGTGTCCAAGGGAGACATGCATACCATTCATTTCACATTGCATTCATGAGTTGTATGAAATAAATGTGTATATATATGTGTCTGTGTGTGGTTATCCCTAGTTATTGAGACATTGTCTCACACCCCTCTCCTATGAACTAACCTTTCAGGTGATAATTCTGGCACTAGTCCGGAGAAGTCGCGAGAGTAGCTACGTACATGGAAATAGTCTATGTAGTATTTGTAAAATTAGATATTGTAATTTGTGCCAAGTACGATAGAATGGTTTGTAATGGATGTATGACATTGATAAGGATTGTTATGGATGGATGTATGGCTATGTATGTTGTGTGTATGTGTTTTGTATGATGAAAGTTGGAATTGGACTTCATTGGTGTGTTTTAGGGCCTGTAGCCCGTTTGTCATGTAGGTTCCAATGGGTCAAATCTCAGAGGAGTGGTTCTTTTGAGGTGAAATCTCTTTGGACAAGTTAGTTTGGGGGTTTTTGGACCTATATGAATGGTCTTTGAGTGACCATTTGCCTTTGGTGGCAATTAGAGGTTGTTAGTAGTGTGTTTTGGTCAATAAGTGGCCAAAATGGTGTCAAGGGTCTAGAATCTCCATACGAAGTTGGATTGAGGTGAAAGAGGTGTCTATGTATAGATAGGGACTAGATTGACTTGTAGGAGTTGGAATCAAGTTAATTGGAGGTCGGAGCATAATGTTATGCACATTGAAAGTTCATCCTAATGTATGGAAGTTGCTGATATGGAAAATCAGTAGGGGGCGCCGTGGCTACAGAGTCCAGGCTACAGCGCCAGTAGAGACAGAAGAGAGTGAAAAACAGGGGAGGTTAGAGCCAAGGCGGTACTATGCTGAAGTTTTGGAGAGTTGTTTTGGGATGTCTGGGTTGCTTTTTGAAGTTTTTGGTCAAGTCTGGAGGTGTCAAGAGGTAGGGTGTGACATAAAGCTGCCACATCTCTCTCCCCTCTCTTTGGTAAATCCATTGTTTTGCTCTCTCAACTTTCATCCTCAAAAAATGTCGACTTCATTTCCTTTCCCCATCTCATCTAATCACTACACTACTACAAAAATGGGCTTTGTAGGCGGTTATTTTTAGCTTTTCTTGACAGTTATGAACCGCCTACTATTTGAGCGCTATAAAAGGAGGCAACTTTTGTTGGCGGTTATAAACCACCTACAAAAGTCCCCTTTCGTAGGTGGTTATACAGATTACCGCCTACGAAAGGGGACTTTTGTAGGCGGTTATCTGTATAACCACCTATAAAAATAGACTTTTGTAGGTGGTTATATAGATAACCGCCTACAAAGGGTATCCAATTTAAAAAAATATATATTTTGATACTGGATTAATCCAGTATCAAATATTAACCTACTAAACTCATTGACAAAAAAAAAATTATTATATTAAAAAAATCCACAAACCATTATTAACTTTATTAATAAACCAAAAAAATTACACACACTAATCCATAAAAGTAATAAATAAAAAAAAAGCCTAGGATACAACTTAAACAAAAAAAAGAAAAAACCTAACATACAATGTAATAGAAACCATAAAAATAAATCATAAGTAGTAGACCGCAAGGATTAACCAAACTGAATCCAAAATCTTTGATCTTGTTCATATGTAGATTGTTCCATACACCTAGCATACACCGAAAATAAATGTAGCCCAAATTAGTTCATGTCGTTTTGTTATCCAAAAAAATATCAGCTAATGAAGCTTGCAGGTTCCATACACCTAACATAACATGTTTATAAGCTAGCTGCTCATCAAGGAGCCAATTACCATATTGAAAACTTAATTACCCCAACCAATGTGTGGTCACCCAACAAATATATAGCAGGCAAAATGCCTCTGTTCATGGTAAAAAGAACAAAGAAAAGATTCTGATAATGAAATACTTCTTGTTGATAGTACAAGTATTCCAGAAATTTTTAGAAGCAATTCAATCTCGGTGCAGTAGTCCAAGTTTAAGCAAGTAGAATTTTAGAGTTCATACATTTGGAGTTTCATAATGGTGATAAAGCTTTTATGAAGGAAGGTAGTATTAGTTCTTTTCAGACCTAACAAATATCCTAAAAATCTCAAAAAGAAATATATATTCCAAACATGAAAAAAATGAATAAAATCAGATTTAGCACTACCTTATAGCATGATAAAGAGGGCGATACCATAACACATAGCCTCCTGGAATGCCTGAAATAAAGTAGATAATAGTGAGAAACCATATTGTCGGACATACAAGGAAAAACGTCCACAATGATTAGGTGAGACTATGATATAATCACAGGCCTAAAATCTAATGCTTAAATATAAACTAATGTTACTGTCTTCAAGTGTCCAATGATATTGACCTTTTGAGAACAAAGATTTCCCACATTTAACAACCATTTCAGCCCTATGCTCTGTATCCATCTTCAACAGATTTTCCTGGTTTTTCATTGAGATGCATTACATGGTTGCCTTCATCTTCTTCCAAGACTAATGAAAGAATAATAATGACCAAGACACAATTGTTAATCAGAACAACATTTTGGAAAGTATTAAAAGGATCAAAATATATTACCTTATTGTCAAAGTCTACTGCAGAGATGCCTTGCTTGTTAGAAAACAAAGTTAAACTCTGTAATTCATAAAGCTCCATTTCAAGCGCAGGTGAGACTAGTACACATTTTGTGACAATAAGATCTGTAACAATAAAAAAAAAATAGGTCAGTTACAAAGTTAGATAATGTCTTTTGGTGTGTTTGAGGTGTGTTTCCTTACATAGTCTCAAGTTGATATCTTTTGGTCATATTTTAATATCTTTCCCTACATAGTCTTGTACATCTAGAAAAACTCCTAAAGAAAAAAATTGTCAACCAAAAATAGCAAATATAAAGATGTAAGCAAAAGAAACACTGACTGACACTATGCTATATTTTAGTATGTTGAGATTGCTATAAATGCATGTATCATGGCATCTGTGATCTGTCCATTACATTGAATAACATATATCAAACTGGACAAAAGATACATGCAATTAAAGCATAATAATTCAGTTGCTTCACACAAAATTGAAATTGCAAGTGCTAAAAGCAAAGGGAAATAAATTATTGGACCTAGAGTAAAAGCAAAAGATTGACTTAAACTAAAAACCAACCTACTAAAGTAATCTCTCACTGACAGAAGAATATTAAGCATTACAAGATTTGCCACAATCCACTCTCACGAACTTCATTCTTTAAAGAGTGAATATCATGAGTAGTATTTATGCATTTGTGTCCAATTTTTCATAGCTATAGCAATTACCATCTTCATTTGCCTAGATGTCAAAGGAACTTGTTGATCAGAAAACATAACTTACTACAGGTTTGAATTAAAAAGATGAAATTTTCAACATGTTCTAACAAGAAATAAATTTATCTCAATAGATTCCAAAACTAAGACCCTAAACAATAATAACTCTGAAACCACCTGTAGAACAGCTGATGAACTTATAGCAGTGAAGTTTATTTGATCCCTTGGGTTCCAAGATAAAGAATTGGTTTTGGTCTGTCCGATGAAATACGTCAGAATGGTCATGTATAAGGACATTTGAAGAGCACAAAAGGTGCCCAAAACAAAAGATTGAAAAGTAATCATCTAACATAATCTAATCCGTGTTGAAATAAAAATGAAATGCATGCTTTACAAAAGAATAAAGAACTTGACCAAATAAACACAGTTGCCATTCAAAAAATGTAACACAAGGGTACTTCGACTTATGTAGCAGGTTGCCAAAAACATGAACATCAAGGACTACACTCAAGTACTCCAATTCAAACTAAAAATTCATAATCATTACCATCATTATGATTTTCCTACCAGGGGAAGCCATACGCAAATCATATAGTGTTGTGCTCTGGTCACTGCAAGGAAAAAGTAGATAAAGCAACTAGATTAACACACGCACACAAAAAGAAGAAAAATAATCTAGTCATTACTCTTCTAAGTGCAGTAAACAAGAAGTTTAAAGCAAACACGAATTGAAATTTGAATGAGCAACTTTAATTAAATGCTAAATGAATGAAACCAAAGTACTAATTATATTCCACTCAAGAAATGAGAATATTGGAACATTCTATTCTGCAATTTTTTGCCAATATGGTCATTTCACTCTTTCATGACAGGATCAATCCACAAATAGCCCCTGTGGAAACACCGAAATCACAAGTAGTTGGCAAACAAAAAAAAAGCACAAACTACGGTGTTATTTTTCAAATCACAAGTAGCTTGGCCAGATGGGATTTGATTCACTATAAGGGATAGTTGATGATAAAGATTTAAAAAAAAAAAAGACCGAGAATGGGTAGGTTGGATAATTTCACTTACACCAAAGCACCTATGGGATATAGATTCACGAATAACACATAACATGACAGGGCATGAATATAGCTTCGATAATACTCCCAATTACACATAAAACACGTCCCATAAATAGATTCATACGGTTCCACGCAACAGAGCTCTATAGCTTATTCAAAAAATTACAGAGAGAGCTAAATGGAAAAATTAAGAAATTTAATTTAATAATATATCATAAACCAATAGGGTTTTATCAGCCATTGGCCAATTTCAATTTGACATGATCCAAAGCAGATACACCACCTTAGCTTTCATGAGATTGTTGTATGTTTCTAATTTTATGGGTTTTTAAGAAGAAAGGGGATGAGGAGGATTGAGGAGCCGTAACCAAAAAATCTTCAATTTAAGTATAGAGTCAAACAAGCCAGTTACGCCTCATCATTCTTTTCCATGTCCACATCTTTACTTTAATGTTAGGTTTACGAGAACAAGAAAATTGAGGAAACACCAGAAATATAACTAGAACGTAGAATATTTACACAAAATTGAAAAGGAACAAACGAGGAAAAAAAAATAGACTACAAACTTGAACCCTAACCTGCTAAGAAGATGAAATGATGAAACTGGGAAGAAAATGTGTACCTGCTACTGAAAAAAAAGTTAGTGAACAAGGAGGGAGAACACGAAGAGCAGCATGTTGAACCAAGATGGAGGCAATGATGAAGAGCACCCACGGAAGCAATAACAACACGAACAAGGGTTTGGAGGCAAACATGTTGAACCAAAAACAAGAACAAGGGTTTGGGGTTTGGAGACGACAATGCGAACTCGGTGAGAGCAAGAATGGAAGCGACAACGGAAGGAAAGAGCCAATGGAGAGTAACAGAGAGGAAGGGTTTCAGAGACAGGGAAGTGTTTTTGAGTTCATCGATTACAAAGGGTCAGGGTTTAGGAGAATTTTAGTTTTAAAAAAAATAATAAAGGAAAAGTAGGCGGTTATATCAAAAACCGCCTACTTTTTCTTTAAATTTTTGAAGAAAAGTAGGCGGTTATATCTAAAAACCGCCTACTTTTGTTTTACAATTTTTAATTTATTTTGGGTCTTACTTTTGTAGGTGGTTATTTAAAATAACCGCCTACAAAAATCTATCTTTGTACTCGGTTATTTTAAAACCGCCTAAAAATGTTTTCCGCCCCACTTTTATATGCTTTTTTTAAAATAACCGTCTACTTTTGTGCGCCAATGAAAGTCATTTATGTAGTAGTGCTAGTAGTGTTTTCCTAACGGGGGAGATTTTGCTTCGAATTTGAGGTTGACATTGAAGAAGCATTCAGTGAAGAAGGAAGAAAAGAGGAGTCGGCTATTCAAGCTGGTGAGTTTTCAAATTTGATCCATGAAAGCTTCAATTTTCCCCCTCAAGTTAGGAGGCATATTAGAGAATTGGAGAGGATATTAAGGGTATGTTCGGTAGTTGAAAATTTAGACCAAACTGAACTTCTCAAACTGAATTGAAAAGGAACTCCAAGGGCTAGTTGGGGAAATGGAGAACAGACATGAAGGAGTTGCCAAACACTGAAAAAGTTTTCTAACCCCAGTTTGAAACTAAAGTTTGGATTGTCACCACAATCCAAACACACACTAAAAAAGAGGAATTAAAAATTACATAACAAAATCATTATTATTTACCATCTTTGGGAGTCGCTCGATACATTTCCTAAAATGCAACTTTTCAAGAAGTCTACTTCTCAAAAAATTAACTTTTAGAAAGTTTATGCTTTGCATGTTTGTTTAATTTTTAATTTCCCCAGGAAGTGCAAAAATATTTTTAAAACAAATACGTTATATTTCAGTATTAAAGGCATCAAAACCCTTTTTGAAAGAAAATCAATTAAATATTTAAGGATATTTTTGACATAATATTATAAACTACATGGGAAGAAAATTCCTCAATTTGTATAATTTATTAGAAAGTTTCATACTTTTCTGGAACCAAGAGTACTTAATGATCTACTTCCCAAGAAGGTCACCTTCCCTCCCCTCCTTACCCCATATCGAACTTGATCTCGTGCTGCTCAATACAAACTCAACAGAAAATAAATCCGAACCCAACAACTAATCCAATACCCATATCCCTTTCATTTGCACCAATATGATATTCTCCCATGAAAGAGACAACATAGCTCATCCAATGTCACTACTTATGATAAGTTAAAAATGGATTATCATAAGTTATTCATATAGATTTCTAATTGACCCACACATATTTCCAATTGAGACACACAATTTCCCGCTGATCCAACAAAAATGTCATTTCCTTATTGATTTATTTTTATTTTTCCAAATCAATACCTTGGAAGTGGAATCAATTAGGAATTTCACATATTCAAAAAATCTTCATAAAAATATCTTCCTTTCATGGAACCATCTTTGGGGGTCACTTGGTATATTTCCCAAAAAGCAACTTTTCAAGAAGTCTACTTCTCAAAAAATTAACTTTTAGAAAGTTTATGCTTTGCATGCTTGTTTAATTTTTAATTTCCCCAGGAAGTACAAAAGTATTTTTAAAATAAATATGTTATATTTTAGTATTAAAGGTATCAATACCCTTTTTTAAAGAAAATGAATTAAATATTTAAGGATTTTTTCACAAAATATTATAAACTATGTGGGAAGAAAAATTCCTCAAGTTGTATAATTTATTGGAAAGTTTCATACTTTTCTGGAACCAAGAGTACTTAATGATCTACTTCCCAAGAAGTTCACCTTCCCTCCCCTCCTTACCCCATATCGAACTTGATCTCATGCTGCTCAAAACAAACTCAACAGAAAATAAATCCAAACCCAACAACTAATCCAATACCCATATCCCTTTCATTTGCACCAATATGATATTCTCCCATGAAAGAGACAACATAGCTCATCCAATGTCACTACTTATGATAAGTTGAAAATGGATTATCATAAGTTATTCATATAGGTTTCTAATTGACCCACACATATTTCCAATTGAGACACACAATTTCCCGCTGATCCGACAAAAATGTCATTTCCTTATTGATTTATTTTTATTTTTCCAAATCAATACCTTGGAAGTGGAATCTATTAGGAATTTCACATATTCAAAAAATCTTTATAAAAATATCTTCCTTTCATGGAACCATCTTTGGGGGTCGCTTGGTATATATCCCAAAAAGCAACTTTTCAAGAAGTCTACTTCTCAAAAATTTAACTTTTAGAAAGTTTATGCTTTGCATGCTTGTTTAATTTTTAATTTCCCCAGGAAGTACAAAAGTATTTTTAAAATAAATATGTTATATTTTAGTATTAAAGGTATCAATACCCTTTTTTAAAGAAAATGAATCAAATATTTAAGGATTTTGTCACAAAATATTATAAACTATGTGGGAAGAAAAATTCCTCAAGTTGTATAATTTATTGGAAAGTTTCATACTTTTCTGGAACCAAGAGTACTTAATGATCTACTTCCCAAGAAGTTCACCTTCCCTCCCCTCCTTACCCCATATCGAACTTGATCTCATGCTGCTCAAAACAAACTCAACAGAAAATAAATCCAAACCCAACAACTAATCCAATACCCATATCCCTTTCATTTGCACCAATATGATATTCTCCCATGAAAGAGACAACATAGCTCATCCAATGTCACTACTTATGATAAGTTGAAAATGGATTATCATAAGTTATTCATATAGGTTTCTAATTGACCCACACATATTTCCAATTGAGACACACAATTTCCCGCTGATCCGACAAAAATGTCATTTCCTTATTGATTTATTTTTATTTTTCCAAATCAATACCTTGGAAGTGGAATCTATTAGGAATTTCACATATTCAAAAAATCTTTATAAAAATATCTTCCTTTCATGGAACCATCTTTGGGGGTCGCTTGGTATATATCCCAAAAAGCAACTTTTCAAGAAGTCTACTTCTCAAAAATTTAACTTTTAGAAAGTTTATGCTTTGCATGCTTGTTTAATTTTTAATTTCCACAGGAAGTGCAAAAATATTTTTAAAATAAATATGTTATATTTCAGTATTAAAGGCATCAATACCCTTTTTTAAAGAAAATGAATTAAATATTTAAGGATTTTTTCACAAAATATTATAAACTATGTGGGAAGAAAAATTCCTCAAGTTGTATAATTTATTGGAAAGTTTCATACTTTTCTGGAACCAAGAGTACTTAATGATCTACTTCCCAAGAAGTTCACCTTCCCTCCCCTCCTTACCCCATATCGAACTTGATCTCATGCTGCTCAAAACAAACTCAACAGAAAATAAATCCAAACCCAACAACTAATCCAATACCCATATCCCTTTCATTTGCACCAATATGATATTCTCCCATGAAAGAGACAACATAGCTCATCCAATGTCACTACTTATGATAAGTTGAAAATGGATTATCATAAGTTATTCATCTAGGTTTCTAATTGACCCACACATATTTCCAATTGAGACACACAATTTCCCGCTGATCCGACAAAAATGTCATTTCCTTATTGATTTATTTTTATTTTTCCAAATCAATACCTTGGAAGTGGAATCTATTAGGAATTTCACATATTCAAAAAATCTTTATAAAAATATCTTCCTTTCATGGAACCATCTTTGGGGGTCGCTTGGTATATATCCCAAAAAGCAACTTTTCAAGAAGTCTACTTCTCAAAAATTTAACTTTTAGAAAGTTTATGCTTTGCATGCTTGTTTAATTTTTAATTTCCACAGGAAGTGCAAAAATATTTTTAAAATAAATATGTTATATTTCAGTATTAAAGGCATCAATACCCTTTTTTAAAGAAAATGAATTAAATATTTAAGGATTTTTTCACAAAATATTATAAACTATGTGGGAAGAAAAATTCCTCAAGTTGTATAATTTATTGGAAAGTTTCATACTTTTCTGGAACCAAGAGTACTTAATGATCTACTTCCCAAGAAGTTCACCTTCCCTCCACTCCTTACCCCATATCGAACTTGATCTCGTGCTGCTCAAAACAAACTCAACAGAAAATAAATCCAAACCCAACAACTAATCCAATACCCATATCCCTTTCATTTGCACCAATATGATATTCTCCCATGAAAGAGACAACATAGCTCATCCAATGTCACTAATGATAAGTTGAAAATGGATTATCATAAGTTATTCATATAGATTTCTAATTGACCCACACATATTTCCAATTGAGACACACAATTTCCCGCTGATCCAACAAAAATGTCATTTCCTTATTGATTTATTTTTTATTTTTCCAAATCAATACCTTGGAAGTGGAATCTATTAGGAATTTCACATATTCAAAAAATCTTTATAAAAATATCTTCCTTTCATGGAACCATCTTTGGGGGTCGCTTGGTATATTTCCCAAAAAGCAACTTTTCAAGAAGTCTACTTCTCAAAAAATTAACTTTTAGAAAGTTTATGCTTTGCATGCTTGTTTAATTTTTAATTTCCCCAGGAAGTGCAAAAATATTTTTAAAATAAATATGTTATATTTTAGTATTAAAGGTATCAATACCCTTTTTTAAAGAAAATGAATTAAATATTTAAGGATTTTTTCACAAAATATTATAAACTATGTGGGAAGAAAAATTCCTCAAGTTGTATAATTTATTGGAAAGTTTCATACTTTTCTGGAACCAAGAGTACTTAATGATCTACTTCCCAAGAAGTTCACCTTCCCTCCCCTCCTTACCCCATATCGAACTTGATCTCATGCTGCTCAAAACAAACTCAACAGAAAATAAATCCAAACCCAACAACTAATCCAATACCCATATCCCTTTCATTTGCACCAATATGATATTCTCCCATGAAAGAGACAACATAGCTCATCCAATGTCACTACTTATGATAAGTTGAAAATGGATTATCATAAGTTATTCATATAGGTTTCTAATTGACCCACACATATTTCCAATTGAGACACACAATTTCCCGCTGATCCGACAAAAATGTCATTTCCTTATTGATTTATTTTTATTTTTCCAAATCAATACCTTGGAAGTGGAATCTATTAGGAATTTCACATATTCAAAAAATCTTTATAAAAATATCTTCCTTTCATGGAACCATCTTTGGGGGTCGCTTGGTATATATCCCAAAAAGCAACTTTTCAAGAAGTCTACTTCTCAAAAATTTAACTTTTAGAAAGTTTATGCTTTGCATGCTTGTTTAATTTTTAATTTCCCCAGGAAGTACAAAAGTATTTTTAAAATAAATATGTTATATTTTAGTATTAAAGGTATCAATACCCTTTTTTAAAGAAAATGAATCAAATATTTAAGGATTTTGTCACAAAATATTATAAACTATGTGGGAAGAAAAATTCCTCAAGTTGTATAATTTATTGGAAAGTTTCATACTTTTCTGGAACCAAGAGTACTTAATGATCTACTTCCCAAGAAGTTCACCTTCCCTCCCCTCCTTACCCCATATCGAACTTGATCTCATGCTGCTCAAAACAAACTCAACAGAAAATAAATCCAAACCCAACAACTAATCCAATACCCATATCCCTTTCATTTGCACCAATATGATATTCTCCCATGAAAGAGACAACATAGCTCATCCAATGTCACTACTTATGATAAGTTGAAAATGGATTATCATAAGTTATTCATATAGGTTTCTAATTGACCCACACATATTTCCAATTGAGACACACAATTTCCCGCTGATCCGACAAAAATGTCATTTCCTTATTGATTTATTTTTATTTTTCCAAATCAATACCTTGGAAGTGGAATCTATTAGGAATTTCACATATTCAAAAAATCTTTATAAAAATATCTTCCTTTCATGGAACCATCTTTGGGGGTCGCTTGGTATATATCCCAAAAAGCAACTTTTCAAGAAGTCTACTTCTCAAAAATTTAACTTTTAGAAAGTTTATGCTTTGCATGCTTGTTTAATTTTTAATTTCCACAGGAAGTGCAAAAATATTTTTAAAATAAATATGTTATATTTCAGTATTAAAGGCATCAATACCCTTTTTTAAAGAAAATGAATTAAATATTTAAGGATATTTTTGACATAATATTATAAACTATGTGGGAAGAAAAATTCCTCAAGTTGTATAATTTATTGGAAAGTTTCATACTTTTCTGGAACCAAGAGTACTTAATGATCTACTTCCCAAGAAGTTCACCTTCCCTCCCCTCCTTACCCCATATCGAACTTGATCTCATGCTGCTCAAAACAAACTCAACAGAAAATAAATCCAAACCCAACAACTAATCCAATACCCATATCCCTTTCATTTGCACCAATATGATATTCTCCCATGAAAGAGACAACATAGCTCATCCAATGTCACTACTTATGATAAGTTGAAAATGGATTATCATAAGTTATTCATCTAGGTTTCTAATTGACCCACACATATTTCCAATTGAGACACACAATTTCCCGCTGATCCGACAAAAATGTCATTTCCTTATTGATTTATTTTTATTTTTCCAAATCAATACCTTGGAAGTGGAATCTATTAGGAATTTCACATATTCAAAAAATCTTTATAAAAATATCTTCCTTTCATGGAACCATCTTTGGGGGTCGCTTGGTATATATCCCAAAAAGCAACTTTTCAAGAAGTCTACTTCTCAAAAATTTAACTTTTAGAAAGTTTATGCTTTGCATGCTTGTTTAATTTTTAATTTCCACAGGAAGTGCAAAAATATTTTTAAAATAAATATGTTATATTTCAGTATTAAAGGCATCAATACCCTTTTTTAAAGAAAATGAATTAAATATTTAAGGATTTTTTCACAAAATATTATAAACTATGTGGGAAGAAAAATTCCTCAAGTTGTATAATTTATTGGAAAGTTTCATACTTTTCTGGAACCAAGAGTACTTAATGATCTACTTCCCAAGAAGTTCACCTTCCCTCCACTCCTTACCCCATATCGAACTTGATCTCGTGCTGCTCAAAACAAACTCAACAGAAAATAAATCCAAACCCAACAACTAATCCAATACCCATATCCCTTTCATTTGCACCAATATGATATTCTCCCATGAAAGAGACAACATAGCTCATCCAATGTCACTAATGATAAGTTGAAAATGGATTATCATAAGTTATTCATATAGATTTCTAATTGACCCACACATATTTCCAATTGAGACACACAATTTCCCGCTGATCCAACAAAAATGTCATTTCCTTATTGATTTATTTTTTATTTTTCCAAATCAATACCTTGGAAGTGGAATCTATTAGGAATTTCACATATTCAAAAAATCTTTATAAAAATATCTTCCTTTCATGGAACCATCTTTGGGGGTCGCTTGGTATATTTCCCAAAAAGCAACTTTTCAAGAAGTCTACTTCTCAAAAAATTAACTTTTAGAAAGTTTATGCTTTGCATGCTTGTTTAATTTTTAATTTCCCCAGGAAGTGCAAAAATATTTTTAAAATAAATATGTTATATTTTAGTATTAAAGGTATCAATACCCTTTTTTAAAGAAAATGAATTAAATATTTAAGGATTTTTTCACAAAATATTATAAACTATGTGGGAAGAAAAATTCCTCAAGTTGTATAATTTATTGGAAAGTTTCATACTTTTCTGGAACCAAGAGTACTTAATGATCTACTTCCCAAGAAGGTCACCTTCCCTCCCCTCCTTACCCCATATCGAACTTGATCTCATGCTGCTCAACACAAACTCAACAGAAAATAAATCTGAACCCAACAGCTAATCCAATACCCATATCCCTTTCATTTGCACCAATATGATATTCTCCCATGAAAGAGACAACATAGCTCATCCAATGTCACTACTTATGATAAGTTGAAAATGGATCATCATAAGTTATTCTTATAGATTTCTAATTGACCCACACATATTTCCAATTGAGACACACAATTTCCCGCTGATCTGACAAAAATGTCATTTCCGTATTGATTTATTTTTATTTTTCCAAATCAATACCTTGGAAGTGGAATCTATTAGGAATTTCACATATTCAAAAAATCTTTATAAAAATATCTTCCTTTCATGGAACCATCTTTGGGGGTCGCTTGGTATATTTCCCAAAAAGCAACTTTTCAAGAAGTCTACTTCTAAAAAATTTAACTTTTAGAAAGTTTATCACTACTACAAATTTGGGAATAGTTGGCGTTTTTTTCAAATTTATTGGCATTTTAAAAACGCCATCTATTAATGCGCTGATGAAAGTCTTTAAAATACAATGGCGTTTGAAAAACGCTAATGTTTCTTCAGTATTTAGTTGGCGTTTATTGATAAACGCCAACTAAAGTGAACTACAACATTAAGAAACGTTGGCGTTTTTAAGTAAAACGCCAACTAAAGTCTCCATTTAGTTGGCGTTTATCAATAAACGCCAATTTTTCTTAAGGTTTTATTTGGCGTTTACAAACAAAATGCCAACTAAAGTCTGTTCAAAACGACTAAAACATTAAGAAACATTGGCGTTTTTAACTAAAACGCCAACTAAAGTCTCACTTTAGTTGACGTTTATCAATAAACGCCAACGTTTTTTATGATTTTCCTTAGCGTTTAACATTAAATGCCAATGTTTTTTATCATTATTTTTTTTTATATTTTACTGTTACGCTACACAACCTACAGTTATTCATTATCAACCACATCTATTGAACCCAGAAATTGGAGTAAAACATAACAAGATGGAGTAATATATATTATTACATTTATAGTACCGGCCAGTGGAAATTCCAGTGATCAATTAAGAAGCAAACTAATTAATTAAAAAAAGAAAAAAGAAAACCATGAATAAATTTCAGTTATTGACAACAGAATGTGCAGGAAGAAGCCAAGAATACAAGCAAAGGTGTTAGTATCTTTACGATTAAATGTCACTTGCATCACATAATGAGAGTGCCCCTCAAATATCTGAGTACAAACCCAGCCTTTCTCCCAATCCCAAAGCTTTTTGAGCATATATCAGCAGATGATGACAGCACGTAAGGAAGGGTAGGATGAACTGCCACACACCTAATGTAATCTGTATGTGCCTCAAAAACTTTAACTTTATCCATTGTGTTGTAATTATATGCTCCAACAACCACCCACTGTTTGCGTGCAACAAATTTGGCCGACCTAACTGCAAAATCATGCTGTACTTCAGCTCCATTGTGGTATATATTTTGAGTTATAATAATAGTGAGAAAAGATACACTTTCAAACAATTTTGGCAGTACAGGTAAATATTGGTTTGCTAAAGAAAAAACAAGGATCATGTACCTGGTAACTCAGTAACCTCAAAAGACTTGGCCAAGGAAATGGTGAAAACAAACATGGGGTATCCAGAGCCATAGTTATGAAATTCACAATTCTAATCTGTCAGTTTGAATAGAAGAATGCAAAAGGCACACAAGAAAATTTATTCCACTGCAATATATCCACCATAATCATTACAACCCTCCATTGGCTAAAACGCACTAACAAGTTATAACAATACACAGGATCTCAATTAAAAAATTTTCAGGTACCTGAGATTGGGAGCTCCAAATACAGACAGTTCCTGAGTATAAACTTGCCAGAATCCTGTGGTAGCCATGACAAAATCACACATTTCAGCAAAATAGCCAACGATAAACTATTTACCAATCCTATGTCATCAGTAACCCTGTTGACAAATTCCATGACTAATATTGATATAATTCTCACAGATGCCACACAGTAGAAATAATCAAATTAAGAAAGCAACTATAGAATTTTAAATTGCAGCATGGTTAAATTTACCTCTCTATTCATAGGCACTTATCAAGGACGAAGTTACACCACTCTTCGATGAGTTCCTCTATTTGCGTATCAGAGTACTCGGAATAAGAGGTGTCAGGGAAGTACTGTAAATTAAAAAATTATAAATAAGCGAAAATGGCAAAATTTTATAAGCCTTAATGTAAATATAAAATTACATACCGTGTCTGGGATTATGCTATGACCATGTGTGATGATATCCTTCATGAATAACATCACATAGTATCCACAGTCATTGTCATTTGGTTGTTTTGGACACTAAAGAGGAAACTTATATTAATTATACAATACAGAAATATTAATCTCAACAATTGTTGATTAAATATAAATTTATACATACCCGTATCTTCTGCCATTTATATAACGAGGAAGCTAAGGGTTTTACCATTTTGCCCTTATGATTATCTCTACAACCCCGGCCCGCTCGAAATATTGACACAGCACTGTTTAACCATAAAATATAAAAAAATATTAGATTGAGCAAAACCTAGCTAATTTGAATTATTACATATAAGTATGGATCATTAAAAACATGAAAAATAAATCTAGGATCCTTACTTATTAATTATCCCCATCATTTGTTCACGGAGTTCCGGATCATAATTCAAAGGATCCAAAAAATAGATAGTTGGCTCCAATGGATTGATTGCAATTAACATCCAGTGTCCACTATGAAAAAATAACCAGAGTCATTAGGAAATTATTATTCAGCAGATGAAGTCAAATACATTAAATCCTGAGAATTTACTTACACATTATGATACGGAACCAAGAATAAGACATCTTTGTCAGCCCTTGCAGTGAATGCATCCGCAATTAACTGCTGCTATTCAGTAATCTTACTGTCCAGCAATTTTGAAGCATAAGCAGCAACCTCTTCAGGATGGATGAATATAAATTTATTTGTAAGATTGCAAGGCTCCAAAAATGTCTCGTACAGGTATCTAAAGTTTAGAAACAAAATAAAAAGCAACATAGGTTAATATGAAGGCCTAAATTGAAAAAAATTAAAACAAATAGATTAATATCAAGTACCTTATGTACAAGTTAACATTCGCAACCCCAATCCACTTCCGATGGATGATGTAATCAACAATTTCAGTGTTGATACTTTCAAATACTACCTTATTATAAATGTTCTTGGCAAATTTCACACGTTTTTCGACTTTGCCCTTAAGCGAATGTGGTAGAAACTTGACAATCATCCTTCGAAAGGTGTCTGGAACTGGATGCCTGGGCGGCTGCATGAGTGGTGGAGCTACTAATTCCTTCGAATGTCCTGACTCTCTGACCTTACTCTTCCCCTTCAACTAAGCAACAAAGTGGGAAATTTTGAGATTAACCACCTTAATATACACATAATAATAATATATGTCTATAGGTCCTCTAATATGAACCTTTGAATGTAGTGGCTCATTCAAGACATCTAGTATCAAGTTAGTATACTATCAAGTAACATACCTTTACTAATGGAGCAGCAGTGATGAGGTGTGCGGGCCATGCTACGAAGCTGCCCAATGCCATTCCTATTGTTTCCATATCCCCCGCAGGAACAGGCAACCTAGTACCCTCCTCCCTAACTACCTCAATCGACACTTTTAGATGATTTGCAGGTACGGGTGCATTGTGAAGCATCTCTTCAGGGCTATTATGCACATGCCCCTCCGCAACCACACGTCAATTAGGTGTTTCTAACCATAGCTGGCAATATGATTGACCCTATTCCAATCAATGCATTAGAACACAACCATTTATTAGGGGTAAAAAATAAAGTTATCTTTTAACTTGTTCATGATAGCAATTACCTGAGGGAGATCATAAGGGGTAACAGTGCAACTATCTTTGGCACTAGCTGACACTGGTGGTGTCCCTTGCGTTCCCTGTAGTTGAAGCACCATGTTCGTCAATTCAGCTAATCGGAGCTGCATATCAGATTGAGTCTGATGTTGTTCCTGAACAATAGCCTCCAATCGGGCAACCTTTGCAGCATCTGATAATGATCGAGGCCCAAAAAAGGCTTTGTGTGTCACACCAAACCCTGTACCCCTAACACGACCAGGATACTCAGGGACCCCCAGTGCCTTACCAAGTATGTCCTGCCCAACGCTCTCCTGCTCACTAGCTTGAGGCATGGAATTAGAGAGTTCATTCTGTGGAAGAAAGAGAAACAAAATATAAATTTTGCAACTAAATAATAAGTATTTGAAAATATATATGAAAATAAAATATATAATACAATAATACTAACTATTGACTCGGCAACTTTTCGAACGTTGTCATTGTCAATTATCCCATCCTTGTTCTTGCGAGATTCTATCCATAGCTCATGGCGTTCGATTTCCCTCCCTTCTGACCCCTCCTTTGATTGCTATGTTTGATCACAAATAAGCAAATGTGTCAGTATTTGAACATAAGTGTCATTCATAGAAAAATCAACTATCAAACCACGTACCATCTTAACCTCTATACCATGGTATCCTTGACAACCCCCTCTATATGGGTATTGCTGCTTCTTGGCTCTGTCACTATTGGCTTGGCTTAATTTCTGAAAAGTTATGCAGAATATTAGTTTTAGTGTAACAAAAACTAAGATAAAGTACATATGATTAGGTTTATGTCCACCAAAAAAGTTGCAATAAGAATATTCAATGAAATGACATACTATGTCAATTATGCACACAACAAAGCAGACTTTTATTCAATGACTAAATATATGTACTATAATTAATTTAAGACCAACAATGACAGAAATGGGTTACCTGAAAAGATTCTTCACGACGCCTAGCAACAAAAGCATCCCAGTGTTCCTGTGTAATGTACAACTCAAACAACCGAGGCGGATGAACAACAAAGTTGCCAGCTGCATCTCTCAAGAAGAATCTAGTGAGAATGGATCGAAAATTTCGGAGTGCGACACCAGCCTTCATATATATGTGTCTCCTGTGACTATTATTGATGTCAAAAGCAGACTGCAACATGCATTACCGAAAAGAATTATTATCTGTATATATGTACACACATTATAATCAAATGACATACTATATTATTACCTCTATATCTTCAAAAATACTATTCTTCACAGGATCAGGGGCTTTCCTCCAATCCCTGTGAGGATGGGAGATTGGAACCTTCAACTTCGCAGCGACCCCAATATAACTGCTCAATTTTTGTCCACCCTTTTGTATTGGATTGCCTTTGCGATTCCATTCGACATGAATCTTTTGGCCAGTGTGTCGGGCGTGTATCACCTCTTTCAACACAGTCAAGCCATGCCGGTGCTGTTTGATATATTTCTGTAGCTCTTCTTGACCATCATCAGCACCACGATCATGATCATGAGCAGAAGGGGATGCCATTTACCTACAATAAAATTCCAACAAACATGTAAGATATCAAAGAAGGAAAAAAAATTTAAAGCAAATACAACACATAAAAAAAACTAATAAAACATCAAAAATTTATACATGTCGAAGGAAATAAAATTCAAACTAAGGCAAACAATAAAAAATATTCGATAATTCAAACCTTTTCCTCTTTCTTTTCAGATGTTCACTAATCCATCCCCTCTTCCAAATCCAAGTACCTTCTTGATGGTCATCTCTCACATAAAGGGTATCATCTCCACCAGGATCAGTATCAAGTGATGTCCCATGGAAAGGATCATCCTCAATGCACGCACCTTGATAGTCTTGACCATCATCTAAGGTGTCAATTATTTTGTACGTTAGCATAACAATTGACCACTTCTTATTAGTAGGATCAGTGACAAAAAACACTTGTTGGGCTTGGGATGCTAAAATAAAAGGTTCATCTTTATACCCCACCCTATTAAGATCCACTTGAATGAACCCTGAATCATCAACTAGGAGGCCGTTGTTGTTGTCAACCCATTTACAACCAAAGACAGGTACCCGGAATGAGATGTAGTCCAATTCCCATATGTGCTCAATTACCCCAAAGTATGACATGGGTGCAAAAATGGGGTTTTTGTCTTTAACAATAGATATATGCATTGATTGAGCTATAAGGGTTATCCCACTATTTTGCATTATACTCTTATCATCTTGCTCTTTTGTATAGAATGTGTACCCATTGATAAGATAACCAGTGTAAGATCGTACATACATGCTTGGACCCATAGCTAACTGTTTCAACCTGATCGAAACTGAACTAGAAGTCCTCTCCAACTCTGTGAGGATGTGATCACGCAACCAATGTATAAAAAGTCAATTATGTTCTTTTGATATCCAACTCTCATTCTTATTAGGGTTCAAGGTTCTAATTCTCTCCTTGTGCATTTCCACATATTCATCAACCTCATCTGAGTTGTGCAAGACATACAGGTGAGCTTGCTCCCACTGTATCCTAGAGATACTAACTATTTCACTTCCCCGAATCCCTTCACCACTTGTTCTACCCAAGTGACGAGACCTTGGAAGTCCAATGTTATCAACACTCAATAAGTATTCAGTACAAAATTCAACAGCTTCTTCGGCTATGTACCTTTCAACAATACATCCCTCTGGTCTACTTCGATTTTTCACATACCCTTTCAATATCTTCATGTAACGCTCAATCGGGTACATCCATCTCATATACGCTGGGCCACACATTTGTGTTTCCCTAACTAGGTGTACTGTTAGGTGAACCATCATGTCAAAGAATGAAGGTGGGAAATACATCTCAAGCTCACACAAAGTGACAACAATTTGTCTTTGCAATGTGGGCAACTTCCTAGGGTCAATGACTTTGCTGCCAATAGCCTTGAAAAAGAAACATAGTTTCGTGATTGTCCCTCGTACCTTTCTCGGCAATATGGATCGTATACCCACCGGCATCATATGCTCCATCAAAACATGACAATCATGACACTTTAGACCCTTCAACTTCAAGTCTTTCATAGATACAAGGTTCTTGATATTTGATGAGTACCCCTCCGGAACTTTAACTCCATCAAGGAATTCACAAAGAGATACTTTTTCTTTTCTAGATAAAGTATAAGCAGCTGGTGGAAGATAAGTACGCCGTTTGTCCTTGATCGGTGCCAATTCTCCTCTAATTCCCATAGCAACCAAATCCAGTCTCGCCTTCTTACCATCTTTGGTCTTTCCCTTCACATTGAGTAACGTACCAATAATGCTGTCACATACATTTTTTTCTATGTGCATCACATCAAGGAAGTTCCTCACATACAAGGACTTCTAATATGGCAAATCAAAGAAAATTGACCTCTTCTTCCACCCACTTGTCCTAAGGTGTCTGGCAAAAGGTTTCCCAAAGTTGTTAGTCAAATGTTGTATCTTTCCAAACAGGTCCTCACCGCTTAACGGAACAGGTTCTCTTCCGTCTTCTATATTCCCATCAAATGCTTTTCTCCACCCTCTATAATGATGTCCCTGATGTAAAAATCTCCGATGCCCGAGAAAGACAAATTTCCCACCATGCTCCAACCGAATCGATTGTGTGCCTTCTTCACATATAGGGCAACCAAATTCTCCTTGATACTATATCTAGACAAATTCCCATACGCTGGAAAATCATTAATTGTACCAAACAGCATAGCTCTCAAATTGAATGGTTCCTTCCTATACCCATCATACACCTCTACACCACTCTGCCATAATAGCTTCAAGTCATCAATTAGTGGAGCCAAGTATACATCTATATCATTTCCGGGTTGTTTAGGTCCAGAAATTAACAAAGACAACATCATGAATTTTCACTTCATGCATAGCCACGGAGGCAAGTTATAAATCACCAAAATCACGGGCCATGTACTGTGTGTACTACTTTGCATACCATGCGGGTTCATTCCATCAGTAGATAATGCAAGACGTAGGTTTCTAGCTTCTGCCCCGAAATCTTCATAGTCACGATCAATTAATTTCCATTGCGGAGAATCTGCAGGATGTCTAGGCTTCCCATCTTTAATTCTATCATCTGCATGCCATGTCAAGAGCTTCACATTCTCCAGACTGTTGTACATGCGTCTAAATCTAGGTATGATGGGAAAATACCAAACTACCTTCACTGGACTCGATTCTTTCTTCTTATAACGTTGGGCATTGCATTTAGGACACTTGTCTAATGATGCAAATTCCTTCCGAAATAAGATGCAATCGTTAGGACAAGCATGTATCCTCTCATAGCTCATCCCTATAAAGCTTAACATTCGTTTAGCCTCATATGTTCGGCTAGGAAGCTCATTATCCTCTGGCAGCATGTCCTTCAAAAGTGCAAGCAATTCTGTGAAGCTCTTATCACTCCATCCATTGCCTGCTTTCAAGTTGTATAGCTTGAACACAGTTGACAATATCGTGAACTTAATGCATCCAGAGTACAATGGTTTTTCTGCATCCCTCTTCAACCTATCAAACATCCCCGGACAATCCTTAAGTTCATCCTCAATCACATTGGTCAGCTCTTCAAGATGATCGGCCTCAAGTCTGCTTGTGTCGAAATCATTCGATCTATAGCTCCCACTATACGTATTACTGCTATAATCATTATTCGTCTCACCATGCCTTGTCCATCGTGTGTAACTTCGATCAATTCCATTACAAATTAAATGTGATTCCAAGTCAGTTGCACTAACTAGCCTCCCATAGCAACACTTCAAGCAAGGGCATATAATTTTTTCGGGGTTATCAGCATGCTCAACTGCAAACCTAACAAACTCTTTCACTCCATCCCAATATTCCTGAGTCAAACGATTCGCAGACATCCATTTCCGATCCATACTTTTATTAAGTTTTGTAACCTTTTATAACTTCTGTATAAATTTTGGCAGTGTTCTTCCCAAGTTGAGCCTCCCAATAATTCTACAATACAACACCAACTTACAGGCCACGTTATTTCATATGGATTAAATACCATAGCGCCATGATTAATACATTAATATTCTTGCTACATAAAAAAAACTAGATTCATTAATTGTACTACAATTATTTGTTTTTCCTAGCTTTACTTTCTGATTTATTAAAGCATATGTTACTTTTCAAGTCCTTAACTAGCAAAAATATTCAACAACATAGACAAAAAAAGAGTTCCAATTATATGTTGCCAACCATCCAAATCAACTATCCATAGCTTTTCATTTACTAAATTATAACTTTGAAAGACAAACCGGCAGCATAACAACTAAAGAACCATAGCATTAACCACTTAGCAAAAATCACCTGACTTAGCTAACTAATACAAAACTTTTACATAAACATAATGAGGAAGCAAACCTCAGACAAAGTAGATATCTGATGGGCTAGCACTACAAATTCTGTCAATATGAAACAAGCGCACCAATGACACCTTCATACAAGTGAAGCAACAAGTTTAATGAAGGTCAACCACAAAGTAGTTTGGTGGTGCGTCCACATATGCATGTATGAGTAAGGAAAGATATATATATATATAGTAAAATAACACTATTATTATAGAAAAAAATTAAAATAAAAACTATAAATCTAAAACATCTAAATTAAAATTAAACGGTCCAAATTCACCCAGAATGATGAGTATTGGGTACTCATACATAATCAAATTACCACTCATGGGGATGCTCTCAGTGGTTCAATTTCTTTTAGCCCAATTAGGAACAGTTTGATACAGAATAGACATAATGGTCAACAAACAAAATCAAGATATATGGATTGTATTAAAAAAAAAAGCAAGATAATATGGTGGTTGATTGTATAGTATATTTGGGGATCCAGGTTTCGACATTTCTTCAATGAACTAATGAAGTCTTTGCCATCAAGCATTGAAAAGGAAAACAAATTACAATATGGGCAATGACTCATATATGAATTTGACAGAAACAGCCACGAATATGAGAGCGTCAGTGGGACAATATGGGGTTACCTCAAAGCTGGCCGCCGTTCACTGTTGGGTCTGGGAGGGATTTCGAGTTCCTCTGAGAGAATAGAACTGGGACTCTTTCACTCCATTCACCGTGACCGTTGACAGGGAGAGACGCTGCGAGATCAAGCGATTTCAGGTTGAAGGGGATTTCAGAGGAACAATGCCGTGGCGGAAGAGAAAAGAGTGTAAACTTTCGACGCGTGATGGCCGAAGAGCTGTGCCAGAACAGAGCTATGGTAGAGGAACAGCTTCAGAGCATGGTGGGAATGAAGACGGCACAATTCTGAGAAAATGCGATATAGGGTTCTCAGAAGAGATTTAAAACAACTTAGTTAGCGTTTAACTATTAAATGCTAACTAAATATAATATACATGGCGTTTATTATGTAAACGCCATCTAATGTTCATAACTTAGATGGCGTTTATCACATAAACGCCATTTGAAATTTATACTTAGATGGCGTTTAAATATTTAACGCCAACTAAAAGTTTAAAAATAAATTAAAAAAAATTTCGGGTGGACCTTAGTTGGCGTTTATTTCATAAACGTCATCTAATAATTTATATTATTTTATTAATTTAGATAGCGCTTTTTTTATAAACGCCATTTAAAGTCCAAAATTAGTTAGCGTTTATCATAAAACGCCAACTTTAGTTTTACATTATGACTGTAGATGGCATTTAGAAATAAATGCCATCTAAAGTTCCAAAAATAGATTGCGTTTATTTTTTAGACGCCATCTAAAACTGGACTTTAGTTGGCATTTACAAAATAAACGCCAACTAATACGCTTGGTTTGATTTTTATTGGCATTTTTCTAAATAAACGCCAACTATTCAGCGCCAATAAATCCTGAATCTGGCGTAGTGTATGCTTTGCATGCTTGTTTAATTTTTAATTTCCCCAAGAAGTGCAAAAATATTTTTAAAATAAATATGTTATATTTCAGTATTAAAGGCATCAATACCCTTTTTTAAAGAAAATGAATTAAATATTTAAGGATTTTTTCACAAAATATTATAAACTATGTGGGAAGAAAAATTCCTCAAGTTGTATAATTTATTGGAAAGTTTCATACTTTTCTGTAACCAAGAGTACTTAATGATCTACTTCCCAAAAAGTTCACCTTCCCTCCCCTCCTTACCCCATATCGAACTTGATCTCGTGTTGCTCAAAACAAACTCAACAGAAAATAAATCCAAACCCAACAACTAATCCAATACCCATATCCCTTTCATTTGCACCAATATGATATTCTCCCATGAAAGAGACAACATAGCTCATCCAATGTCACTACTTATGATAAGTTGAAAATGGATTATCATAAGTTATTCATATAGATTTCTAATTGACCCACACATATTTCCAATTGAGACACACAATTTCCCGCTGATTCAACAAAAATGTCATTTCCTTATTGATTTATTTTTTTTTTTCCAAATCAATACCTTGGAAGAGGAATCTATTAGGAATTTCACATATTCAAAAAATCTTTATAAAAATATCTTCCTTTCATGGAACCATCTTTGGGGGTCGCTTGGTATATTTCCCAAAAAGCAACTTTTCAAGAAGTCTACTTCTCAAAAAATTAACTTTTAGAAAGTTTATGCTTTGCATGCTTGTTTAATTTTTAATTTCCCCAGGAAGTGCAAAAGTATTTTTAAAATAAATATGTTATATTTTAGTATTAAAGGTATCAATACCCTTTTTTAAAGAAAATGAATTAAATATTTAAGGATTTTTTGACAAAATATTATAAACTATGTGGGAAGAAAAATTCCTCAAGTTGTATAATTTATTGGAAAGTTTCATACTTTTCTGGAACCAAGAGTACTTAATGATCTACTTCCCAAGAAGGTCACCTTCCCTCCCCTCCTTACCCCATATCAAACTTGATCTCGTGCTGCTCAAAACAAACTCAACAGAAAATAAATCCGAACCCAACAACTAATCCAATACCCATATCCCTTTCATATGCACCAATATGATATTCTCCCATGAAAGAGACAACATAGCTCATCCAATGTCACTACTTATGATAAGTTGAAAATGGATTATCATAAGTTGTTCATATAGATTTCTAATTGACACACACATATTTCCAATTGAGCCACACAATTTCCAGCTGATCCGACAAAAATGCCATTTCCTTATTGATTTGTTTTTTTTTTCCAAATCAATACCTTGGAAGTGGAATCTATTAGGAATTTCACAGATTCAAAAAATCTTTATAAAAATATCTTCCTTTCATGGAACCTAACTGGAATTTTCCCTTTTAGCCAAGGCCAAAAATGTATGAATTTTCCCTTTTATCTAATAAAAAAGCAACCTTGTTTTCTATAAAAAAAAAGGCAACTCTGTTATTCGTATAAAAATATTAAAAAAAATTGCTTATAATTAACACGCCACATCATCTAGGTGGAGACGCAATTGATGGATACCGCTATGAGAGAAATAGAATGCAAATTGCTTTAAAAAGAAAAGAAAAAAGAAAAATATTAAATTATAAAAACTAGATCACTATTTTTTAAAAAAAATACTAATCACTAATGTTTTCAAATGATACTATATTTTAAATATATAGCGATAAATATTTAAAAGTAGTGAGGAGATATGCTTCACCATTTTCTCCATGAGGTGAAAGTAAACAAAAGCATTATTTATTTAAAAATAAAAATTTTTATGTGTTCTTTTTCCTACTCATGTTTCTATCTCTATTCCTATCCATTCATCTCAATGAACTGGTCAAAAAGAAAATCTCAATGTGAACTTTTATTTAAATGCACTCTTTTTTATTCACTTGGTTAAAAATTGACATAGGATTTCCTTTTGGACAAATTTTATTATGTGATATATAATAGCTAATTTTAGTTATTGTGGCTTCAAATTGTTTAATCTGATATTTAAAAAGTAAAAAATATTATATGATTATGTAATGTATGGATTTTGTGACTTAAAATTGATTTGTTTAATTAATTAAATTGAAAAATCTAGTTATATGAAATTAATAAAGATCTGTAGATCTATGAGTGATAAAAAAAATAAATCATAGACTTCCAATTTGTCCGAACCAATTATCCACTATCTATAGATTTATATCAATTATATAAAATTTGACCTTCAAAACTTTTTAATTTCTTAGTTTTCATTTTTTTAAAATTTACAGAGGTTCAACTTCAACACTTAAAACAAATTCTATCCCTAATTATATTTTAAAAACTTAACAGTATTTTAGTTAAATCAATGTCAATAAAACTTAAAAACAATATGCAATAAATTAAAATTTTCTGCATAAAAACTTAAAAACAATCTAATTATCTAATATGTTTCACTACAATTCTAAAAATATTGAAATCTTTCCTTATCATTTTTTAAGTTGAACAATTTTATTTATTCAATCACAAAAAAAAAAAGAAGATTTAACAATTTCCTATTAAGTGTATGGATCTCATCCCACCTCACCACACTAAATATGAAATTCAGATTTATAATTCAAACTTTATATTATTATTTTTACTTTTATACTAAAAAAATAATTATTAATAATACTCAAACTTACGTTCTCAACCCACTATGAAAGAGGTATACACTACACCAAATTTGGGAATAGTTGGCGTTTGTTTTTCACCTTTATTGGCGTTTTGAAAACGCCATCTAATAATGCGCTGATGAAAGTCGTTAAATATAATGATGTTTGAAAAACGCCAACATTTCTTCAGTATTTAGTTGGCGTTTATCATTAAACGTCAACTAAAGTCAGAACTTAGTTGGCATTTTCAATAAAAACGCCAACTAAAGTCTCACTTTAGTTGGCGTTTAATGATAAAAGCCAACTAAATACTAAAGAAACGTTGGCGTTTTTTCAGTAAAACGCCAACTAAAGTGACTTTAGTTGGCGTTTAATGGTAAACACAGACGTTTTTTCAGGCTTTAGTTGGCGTTTGTCATTAAACGCCAACGTCTTTTATGATCTTAGTTGGCGTTTACGATTAAACGCCAACATTTTTTATCATTAATTTTTTTTATATTTTAGTATTACGTTGCACAACCTACAGTTAAGAACAATGATTCATTATCAACTAGATCCAGTGAACCCAGAAATTGATAGAATCTAGCAATAAAACTTAACAAAACATAACAAGATGGAGTAATATATATTATTATATTTATAGTACCGGCCAGTGGAAATTTCAGTGATCAATTAAGAAGCAAACTAATTAAAAAAAGAAAAAAGAAAACCATGAATAAATTTCAGTTATTGACAACAGAATGTGCAGGAAGAAGCCAAGAATACAAGCAAAGGTATTGGTATCTTTAGGATTAAATGTCACTTGCATCACATAATGAGAGTGCCCCTGAAATATCTGAGTACAAACCCAGCCTTTCTCCCAATCCCAAAGCTTTATGAGCATATCATCAGATGATGACAGCACGTAAGGAAGGGTAGGATGAACTGCCACGCGCCTAATGTAATCTGTATGTGCCTCAAAAACTTTAACTTTATCCATTGTGTTGTAATTATATACAAGAATGAACATATCATCCGCACCAGCAACCACCCACTGTTTGCGTGCAACAAATTTGGCCGACCTAACTGCAAAATCATGCTGTACTTGAGCTCCATTGTGGTATTTTGAGTTATAATAATAGTGAGAAAAGATACACTTTCAAACAATTACAAGGACAGGTAAAAATTTGTTTGATAAAAAAAAAAAGGATCATGTACCTGGTAACTCAGTAACCTCAAAAGACTTGGCCATGTGTAGCATGCGTGGTGAATGATCATTAAGAGACCAAGATGCAATGATAAGTCAACCCATAGTTTGAATAGTTATGAATTTCACAATTCTAATCTGTCAGTTTGAATAGAAGAATGCAAAAGGCACACAAGAAAATTTATTCCACTGCATTTGATTAGAAGTTTAAGAAGTTTGACAAAGCCCATTTTTCATTAGAATCAAAGCATAAGATTTAACCCATAGTTTAAATAAGTGATCAACCTTACAGCAAAATATTTTGGTAGAGCACTCACTTTGAAACCTTGTGGCAATATATATCCACCATAATTATTACAACCCTCCATTGGCTAAAACGCACTAACAAGTTATAACAATACACAGGATCTCAATTAAAAAATTTTCAGGTACCTGAGATTGGGAGTTCCAAATACAGACAGTTCCTAAGTATAAACTTGCCAGAATCCTATGGTAGCCATGGCAAAATCACACACTTCAGCAAAATAGCCAACGATAAACTATTTACCAATCCTATGTCATCAATAACCCTGTTGACAAATTCCATGACTAATATTGATATAATTCTCACTGATGCCACACAGTAGAAATAATCAAATTAAGAAAGCAATTATAGAATTTTAAATTGCAGCATGGTTAAATTTACCTCTCTATTCATAGGCACTTATCAAGGATGAAGTTACACCACTCTTCGATGAGTTCCTCTATTTGTGTATCAAAGTACTCGGAATAAGAGGTGTCAGGGAAGTACTGTAAATTAAAAAATTATAAATAAGCGAAAATGGCAAAATTTTATAAGCCTTAATGTAAATATAAAATTACATACCGTGTATGGGATTATGCTATGACCATGTGTGATGATATCCTTCATGAATAACATCACATCGTATCCACAGTCATTATCATTTGGTTGTTTTGGACACTAAAGAGGAAAATTATATTAATTATACAATACAGAAATATTAATCTCAACAATTGTTGATTAAATATAAATTTATACATACCCGTATCTTCTGCCACTTATATAACGAGGAAGCTAAGGGTTTTATCATTTTTCCCTTATGATTAACTCTACAACCCTAGCCCGCTCAAAATATTGACACAGCACTGTTTAACCATAAAATATAAAAAATGTTAGAATGAGCAAAACCTAATTTGAATTATTACATATAAGTGTGAATCATTAAATACATGAAAAATAAATCTAGGATCCTTACTTATTAATTATCCCCATCATTTGTTCACGGAGTTCCGGATCATAATTCAAAGGATCCAAAAAATAGATAGTTGGCTCCAATGGATTGATTGCAATTAATATCCAGTGTCCACTATGAAAAAATAACCAGTGTCATTAGGAAATTATAATTCAGCAGATGAAGTCAAATACATTAAATCGTGAGAATTTACTAACACATTATGATATGGAACCAAGAATAAGACATCTTCGTCAGCCCTTGCAGTGAATGCATCCGCAATTAACTGCTGCTGTTCAGTAATCTTACTGTCCGACAATTTTGAAGCATAAGCAGCAACCTCTTCAGGATGGATAAATATAAATTTGTTTGTAAGATTGCAAGGCTCTAAAAATGTCTCATAGAGGTATCTAAAGTTTAGAAACAAAATAAAAAGCAACATAGGTTAATACGAAGGCCAAAATTGAAAAAAATTAAAACAAATAGATTAATATCAAGTACCTTATGTACAAGTTAACATTCGCAACCCCAATCCACTTCCGATGGATGATGTAATCAACAATTTCAGTGTTGATACTTTCAAATACTACCTTATTATAAATGTTCTTGGCAAATTTCACACGTTTTTTGACTTTGCCCTTAAGCGAATGTGGTAGAAACTTGACAATCATCCTTCGAAAGGTGTCTGGAACTGAATCCCTGGGCGGCTGCATGAGTGGTGGAGCTACTGATTCCTTCGAATGTCCTGACTCTCTGACCTTACTCTTCCCCTTCAACTAAGCAACAAAGTTGGAAATTTTGAGATTAACCACCTTAATATACACATAACAATAGTATATGTCTATAGGTCCTCTAATCTGAACCTTTGAATGTAGTGGCTCATTCAAGACATCTAGTATCAAGTTAGTATACTGTCAAGTAACATACCTTTGCTAATGGAGCAGCAGTGATGAGGTTTGCTGGCCATGCTACGAAGCTGCCCAATGCCATTCCTATTGTTTCCATATCCCCCGCAGGAACAGGCAACCTGGTACCCTCCTCCCTAACTACCTCAATCGACACTTTTAGATGATTTGCAGGTACGGGTGCATTGTGAAGCATCTCTTCAGGGCTATTATGCACATGCCCCTCCGCAACCACATGTCGATTAGGTGTTTCTAACCATAACTGGCAATATGATTGACCCTATTCCAATCAATGCATTAGAAATCAACCATTTATTACGGGTAAGAAAAAGTTATCTTTTAACTTGTTCATGATAGCAATTACCTGAGGGATATCGTGAGGGGTAACAGTGCAACTATCTTTGGCACTAGCCGACACTGGTGGTGTCCCTTGCGTTCCCTGTAGTTGAAGCATAATGTTCGTCAATTCAGCTAATCGGAGCTGCATCTGAGATTGAGTCTGATGTTGTTCCTGAACAATAGCCTCCAATCGGGCAACCTTTGCAGCATCTGATGATGATCGAGGCCCAAAAAAGGCTTTGTGTGTCACACCAAACCCTGTACCCCTAACACGACCAGGATACTAGGGACCCCCAGTGCCTTACCAAGTATGTCCTGCCCAACGCTCTCCTGCTCACTAGCTTGAGGCATGGAATTAGAGAGTTCATTCTGTGGAAGAAAGAGAAACAAAATATAAATTTTGCAACTAAATAATAAGTATTTGAAAATATATATGAAAATAAAATATATAATACAATAATACTAACTATTGACTCGGCAACTTTTCGAACGTTGTCATTGTCAATTATCCCATCCTTGTTCTTGCGAGATTCTATCCATAGCTCATGGCGTTCGATTTCCCTCCCTTCTGACCCCTCCTTTGATTGCTATGTTTGATCACAAATAAGCAAATGTGTCAGTATTTGAACATAAGTGTCATTCATAGAAAAATCAACTATCAAACCACGTACCATCTTAACCTCTATACCATGGTATCCTTGACAACCCCCTCTATATGGGTATTGCTGCTTCTTGGCTCTGTCACTATTGGCTTGGCTTAATTTCTGAAAAGTTATGCAGAATATTAGTTTTAGTGTAACAAAAACTAAGATAAGGTACATATGGTTAGGTTTATGTCCACCAAAAAAGTCGCAATAAGAATATAATGAAATGACATACAATGTTAATAATGCACACAACAAAGCAGACTTTTATTCAATGACTAAATATATGTACTATAATTAATTTAAGACCAACAATGAGAGAAATTGTTTACCTGAAAAGATTCTTCATGACGCCTAGCAACAAAAGCATCCCAGTGTTCCTGTGTAATGTACAACTCAAACAACCGAGGCGGAGGAACAGCAAAGTTTCCAGTTGTATCTCTCAAGAAGAATCTAGTGAGAATGGATCGAAAATTTCGGAGTGCGACACCAGCCTTCATATATATGTGTCTTTTGTGACTATTATTGATGTCAAAAGTAGACTGCAACATGCATTACCAAAAAGAATTATTATCTGTATATATGTACACACATTATAATCAAATGACATACTATATTATTACCTCTATATCTTCGAAAATACTATTCTTCACAGGATCAGGGACTTTCCTCCAATCCCTGTGAGGATGGGAGATTGGAACCTTCAACTTCGCAGCGACCCTAATATAACTGCTCAATTTTTGTCCATCCTTTTGTATTGGATTGCCTTTGTGATTCCATTCGACATGAATCTTTTGGCCAGTGTGTCGGGCGTGTATCACCTCTTTCAACACAGTCAAGCCACGCTGGTGCTGTTTGATATATTTCTGTAGCTCTTCTTGACCATCATCACCACCACGATCATGATCATGAGCAGAAGGGGATGCCATTTACCTACAATAAAATTCCAACAAACATGTAAGATATCAAAGAAGGAAAAAAATTTAAAGCAAATACAACACATAAAAAAAACTAATAAAACATCAAAAATTTATACATGTCGAAGGAAATAAAATTCAAACTAAGGCAAACAATAAAAAATATTCGATAATTCAAACCTTTTCCTCTTTCTTTTCAGATGTTCACTAATCCGTCCCCTCTTCCAAATCCAAGTACCTTCTTGATGGTCATCTCTCACATAAAGGGTATCATCTCCACCAGGATCAGTATCAAGTGATGTCCCATGGAAAGGATCATCCTCAATGGACGCACCTTGATAGTCTTGACCATCATCTAAGGTGTCAATTATTTTGTTCGTTAGCATAACAATTGACCACTTCTTATTAGCAGGATCAGTGACAAAAAACACTTGTTGGGCTGTGGATGCTAAAATAAAAGGTTCATCTTTATACCCCACCCTACTAAGATCCACTTGAATAAACCCTGAATCATCAACTCGGAGGCCGTTGTTGTTGTCAACCTATTTACAACTGAAGACAGGTACCAGGAATGAGATGTAGTCTAATTCCCATATGTGCTCAATTACCCCAAAGTATGACATGGGTGCAAAAATGGGGTTTTTATCTTTAACACTAGATATATGCATTGATTGAGCTATAAGAGTTATCCCACTATTTTGTATTATACTCTTATCATCTTGCTCTTTTGTATAGAACGTGTACCCATTGATAAGATAACCAGTGTAAGATCGTACATACATGCTTGGACCCATAGCTAACTGTTTTAACCTGTCCGAAACTGAACTAGAAGTCATCTCCAACTCTGTGAGGATGTGATCACGCAACCAATGTATAAAAAGTCGATTATGTTCTTTTGATATCCAACTCTCATTCTTATTAGGGTTCAAGGTTCTAATTCTCTCCTTGTGCATTTCCACATATTCATCAACCTCATCTGAGTTGTGCAAGACATACAGGTGAGCTTGCTCCCACTGTATCCTAGAGATGCTAACGATTTCACTTCCCCGAATCCCTTCACCACTTGTTCTACCCAAGTGACGAGACCTTGGAAGCCCAATGTTATCAACACTCAATAAGTATTCAGTACAAAATTCAACAGCTTCTTCGGCTATGTACCTTTCGACAATACATCCCTCTGGTCTACTTTGATTTTTCACATACCCTTTCAATATCTTCATGTAACGCTCAATCAGGTACATCCATCTCATATACGCTGGGCCACACATTTGTGTTTCCCTAACTAGGTGTACTGTTAGGTGAACCATCATGTCAAAGAATGAAGGCGGGAAATACATCTCAAGCTCACACAAAGTGACAACAATTTGTCTTTGCAATGTGGGCAACTTCCTAGGGTCAATGACTTTGTTGCCAATAGCCTTGAAAAAGAAACATAGTTTCGTGATTGTCCCTCGCACCTTTTTCGGAAAAATGGATCGTATACCCACCGGCATCATATACTCCATCAAAACATGACAATCATGAGACTTTAGACCCTTCAACTTCAAGTCCTTCATAGATACAAGGTTCTTGATATTTGATGAGTACACCTCCGGAACTTTAACTCCATCAAGGAATTCACAAAGAGCAATTTTTTCTTTTCTAAATAAAGTATAAGCAGCTGGTGGAAGATAAGTACGCCGTTTGTCCTTGATCATTGCCAATTCTCCTCTAATTTCCATAGCAACCAAATCTAGTCTCACCTTCTTACCATCTTTGGTCTTTCCCTTCACATTAAGTAACGTACCAATAATGCTATTACATAAATTTTTTTCTATGTGCATCACATCTAGGAAGTGCCTCACATGCAAGGACTTCCAATATGGCAAATCAAAGAAAATTGACCTTTTCTTCCACCCACTTGTCCCAAGGTGTTTGGCAAAAGGTTTCCCAAAGTTGTTAGTCAAATGTTGTACCTTGCCAAACAGGTCCTCACCGCTTAACGGAACAGGTTCTCTTCCGTCTTCTATATTCCCATCAAATGCTTTTCTCTGCCCTCTATAACGATGTCCCTGATGCAAAAATCTCTGATGCCCGAGAAAGACAAATTTTCCACCATGCTCCAACCGAATCGATTGTGTGCCTTCTTCATATGTAGGGCAACCAAATTCTCCTTTGATACTATATCCAGACAAATTCCCATATGCTGGAAAATCATTAATTGTACCAAAGAGCATAGCTCTCAAATTGAATGGTTCCTTCCTATACCCATCATACACCTCTACACCACTCTCCCATAATAGCTTCAAGTCATCAATTAGTGGAGCCAAGTATACATCTATATCATTTTCGGGTTGTTTAGGTCCAGAAATTAACAAAGACAACATCATGAATTTTCGCTTCATGCATAGCCACGGAGGCAAGTTATAAATCACCAAAATCACGGGCCATGTACTGTGTGTACTACTTTGCATGCCATGCGGGTTCATTCCATCAGTAGATAATGCAAGACGTAGGTTTCTATCTTCTACCCCGAAATCTTCATAGTCACGATCAATTAATTTCCATTGCGGAGAATCTGCAGGATGTCTAAGTTCCCATCTTTAATTCTATTATCTGCATGCCATGTTAAGAGCTTCGCATTCTCCACACTATTGTACATGCGTCTAAATCTAGGTATGATGGAAAAATACCAAACTACCTTCACTGGACTCGATTCTTTCTTCTTATAACGTTGGGCATTGCATTTAGGACACTTGTATAATTATGCAAATTCCTTCCGAAATAAGATGCAATCGTTAGGACAAACATGTATCCTCTCATAGCTCATCCCTATAGAGCTTAACATTCGTTTAGCCTCATATGTTCGGCTAGGAAGCTTATTATCCTCTGGCAGCATTTCCTTCAAAAGTACAAGCAATTCTGTGAAGCTCTTATCACTCCATCCATTGCCTGCTTTCAAGTTGTATAGCTTGAACACAGCTGACAATATCGTGAACTTAATGCATCCAGAGTACAATGGTTTTTCTGCATCCCTCTTCAACCTATCAAACATCCCCGGACAATCCTTAAGTTCATCCTCAATCACATTGGTCATCTCTTCAAGACGATCGGCCTCAAGTGTGCTTGTGTTGAAATCATTCGATCTACAGCTCCCACTATACCATTACTGCTATAATCATTATTCGTCTCACCATGCCTTGTCCATCGTGTGTAACTTCAATCAATTCCATTACAAATTAAATGTGATTCCAAGTCAATTGCACTAACTAGCCTCCCATAGCAACACTTCAAGCAAGGGCATATAATTTTTTCGGGGTTATCAGCATGCTCAACTGCAAACCTAACAAACTCTTTCACTCCATTCCAATATTCCTGAGTCAAACGATTCGCAGACATCCATTTCCGATCCATACTTTTATTAAGTTGTGTAACCTTTTATAACTTCTGTATAAATTTTGGCAGTGTTCTTCCTAAGTTGAGCCTCCCAATAATTCTACAATACAACACCAACTTACAGGCCACGTTATTTCATATGGATTAAATAACATAGCCCCAAGATTAATACATTAATATTCTTGCTACATAAAAAAAACTAGATTCATTAATTGTACTACAATTATTTGTTTTTCCTAGCTTTGCTTTCTGATTTATTAAAACATATGTTACTTTTCAAGTCCTTAACTAGCAAAAATATTCAACAACATAGACAAAAAAAGAGTTCCAATTATATGTTGCCAACCATCCAAATCAACTATCCATAGCTTTTCATTTACTAAATTATAACTTTGAAAGACAAACCGGCAGCATAACAACTAAAGAACCATAGCATTAACCACTTAGCAAAAATCACCTGACTTAGCTAACTAATACAAAACTTTTACATAAACATAATGAGGAAGCAAACCTCAGACAAAGTAGATATCTGATGGGCTAGCACTACAAATTCTGTCAATATGAAACAAGCGCACCAATGACACCTTCATACAAGTGAAGCAACAAGTTTAATGAAGGTCAACCACAAAGTAGTTTGGTGGTGCGTCCACATATGCATGTATGAGTAAGGAAAGATATATATATATATATAGTAAAATAACACTATTATTATAGAAAAAAATTAAAATAAAAACTATAAATCTAAAACATCTAAATTAAAATTAAACGGTCCAAATTCACCCAGAATGATGAGTATTGGGTACTCATACATAATCAAATTACCACTCATGGGGATGCTCTCAGTGGTTCAATTTCTTTTAGCCCAATTAGGAACAGTTTGATACAGAATAGACATAATGGTCAACAAACAAAATCAAGATATATGGATTGTATTAAAAAAAATCAAGATAATACGGTGGTTGATTGTATAGTATATTTGGGGATCCAGGTTTCGACATTTCTTCAATGAACTAATGAAGTCTTTGCCATCAAGCATTGAAAAGGAAAACAAATTACAATATGGGCAATGACTCATATATGAATTTGACAGAAACAGCCACGAATATGAGAGCATCAGTGGGACAATATGGGGTTACCTCAAAGCTAGCCGCCGTTCGCTGTTAGGTCTGGGAGGGATTTCTAGTTCCTCTGAGAGAATGGAACTAGGCCTCTTTCACTCCATTCACCGTGACTGTTGACAGGGAGAGACGCTACGAGATCAAACGATTTCAGGTTGAAGGGGATTTCGGAGGAACAATGCCATGGCGGAGGAGGAAAGTGTGTAAACTTTCGACGCTTGGTGGCCGAAGAGCTGTGCCAGAATAGAGTTATGGCAGAGGAACAGATTCAGAGCACGGTGGGAATGAAGACGGCACAATTCTGAGAACATGCGATTTAGGGTTCTGAGAAGAGATTTTAAATAAATTAGTTAGCGTTTAACTATTAAACGCTAACTAAATATAATATAGATGGTGTTTATTATGTAAACGCCATCTAATATTTATAACTTAGATGGCGTTTAAATATTAAACGCCAACTAAAAGTTTAAAAATAAATTAAAAAACAAATTTCGGTGGACCTTAGTTGGCGTTTATGAAATAAACGCCATCTAATAGTTTATATTATTTTATTAATTTAGATGGCATTTTTCTTATAAACGCCATATAAAGTCTGAATGTAGTTAGCGTTTACCATAAAACGCCAACTTTAGTTTTACATTATGACTTTAGATAGCGTTTATTTTTAAACGCCATCTAAAGTGCCAAATTTAGATGGCGTTTATTTTATACACGCCATCTAAAACTGGACTTTAGTTGGTGTTTATTTTGTAAACGCGAACTAATACGCTTGGTTTGATTTTTATTGGCGTTTTTATGAATAAACGCCAACTATTCAATGCCAATAAATCCTAAATCTGGCGTAGTGATAATTAAAATATAGCCAATATTTGCGGAAGATGCGTTTAAAATTTGGAATACTTTTTTCCCACTATGCCCAGCTATCGATATTAAAAAATTACATCTTGGATTTCTTCATGTCCTTTTGAGTTTATATGTTTACCACTACCGTATGTTAACTTTTTAATGCATCTTTTATCGACCATAGTCCCTAAACATTACTTACCAAGTTAAAAATTATAGTCTAATCCTTTAATATTTCTCAATAATAATATTCAATAATAATGTTTCTAAATTAAAGACGTACAAAATTTCTTTATCACGTCATTTTTTATTCAGACGCCCTCTTTTTCATATCTTTTGAGGAACCACTTGCAAATAACAAATGCTAGATCATATGAAAATTATACATGAAAAACTATACCATAAGTGAAAATGAGAATCGAAATTATAAGTATCAATTTAAATTTGAATATAAATCAAATTTTTTTATCATGATTTGGGTCAAAGTTCGAAGACCCTTTTTTTTTTTAATCAAAGTTTCGGAAATACATGCTCCGTAAAATTAACACATTAATTATGGGTGATTTGGCTTTTATGCATTGTATATTCTTAATCTTAATGTAAGATTTAAAATTTTATCAAAGCTAATGATTAGAAAATTATTATTATAATTACAATGTGTTCCAGCTGAAATTATAAAGTTATTGCAAATTGAAATAACTTCTATATAATATAAGATATTTAAATATAATGAAATATATGCACTTGTGTATATATATAATAAATTGCTTTACCAATATTTCAACCAAAGTTCAAGGAACAATTTCTATCTTGTGTATCAACTGAAATTATAAACTTATTACAAATTAAAATAAATTATATATAATTTAAAATGTTTAAATTTAAACAAATATATGTACTCATCTATATACACACATTGGCCAAAAATATACATACTCACACAAACCTACTGGCAGACCCTGAATATGACTTATAAGGGGCCAAATTTAAAAGAGAAAAATATATGCATATAAGTTTTCAATTTTTAATAATTATAAAAAATTAAAATAGTTTTATAATTTTTATTCTCACTTTTTTTATAATTAAAAGAAAATATAAGCCCTTAATGAGTGTGAGAAATTGGTAACTCTTCCTTCTCTCTTCTCACCGTTCAAATCGTTTTTTGAACCTCCTCAATAAGTACCCACCTTCATTTACAGGTGTTATTTTCTCCTGCTCCTTTCCTTTATTCTGCCCACTCCTGTTGGCCAAACATATTATTCTTTTTTTTTTATAAAAAAACTTTATCTTAGCAAGAAGACTAAAAAGAAGATGGCCATGAAGGATTGGATCAGTCATAGCTTTCTTCCCGCAAGCTTAACTACCTTACATTTTCTCTACCATTTTTCTAACCTAAAATCCTAAAAAAAAAAAAAACCAAAAGCACCAGAAGATATGCTATAGGAAACTAAAGAAAGACACTGACTTGGTATTTTTGAGACTACTCAATAAACAACTTAAGCTTATAATATAAATATTCTCTCCATGAAATATAGTGAAAGGAAGAAACAACTTTATTTAATCTCTCTCTCCTCCTTCCGTTTTCATCATCATTCTAATTTTTAAATTGTATCCTATAAATTTAATTGTAATAGAAATTAATAAATCAATTTCAAATATTTTTCATTTAAATTTTTTTGAATTCAATTTAAAAATTAGAATTCAACCCAAAAGAATTTTATAGTTAGTAGAATTAGCATCAACTCATTAGATAATTGAATAATCTAAAATTTTATAATTTTAATAAAGTTAATTAATAATCACATCAAATATATTCATAATGTAACAATCCTCAGTATACTATCCTAGACTTAGTTTCAAGCTAACGGGAAGTATACTTGATGATATGTGTAAGACTGAAGGAACTAGAATCGGAGAAAGGATCAAAATAGGACAAATCTGAAAATGGAGGCAAAGAAGATCACGCCGCAGCAAGGTACAGGGCCACCATGATAAGACACTTGTGGTATTTCAAAATTTTTTGAGCCAAGAGCAATCACGCAGTGGTGAGCTTATTGGTGTTACGATGAGACTCATGAAATCTGTTTAAATTGAGTGAGTTTCAGATGGCCAAAATTGAAGAAAATGAGGGAGAAATAGAGAAGCTTCTCTAGGGTTTGAGATTTCTGGTCTTGGGACGTTATTTCTGGCCTAGAGGAGCTTCAATCTTAGTTGATATGTGATCCCTAACCTTTCCTCCTCTCTTTTTCCTTCAATTTTAGTGTTAAAATCCAAGTTTATGTATGGGGATTCTTGTTTGATCGAATTCCATTAATTGAAATGTGTAATGAATTATTGAAGTATGATTTAGTGTTATTAAAGCTTGGGTATGGGATTAGAGAGATTATGCATGATTTGATGGAAACTCTAAGTTGAAATTTAGGGAGAGAAGTGGAAATCTGAATTGTATGTGTTGGGCTATGTTTGAATGGTTATTTAAGGTTCATTGGCATGTGTTTATATTGTTGGAAACTTAGGTCAAGCTTTAGCAATGGAATTGTGAGTTTTGGAATGGTTGTGCATTAGACTAACTAAAGGTATAGTGTAATTATAGTATTTTACTTGGATAATTGGAGGTGATTCGACTCGTGTTCAGTGTTGAGGCGTTGGGTTTAGCCTGTGTGTATGGTGTTGGCAACTTCAGGTAACCAAGTGTTGTGTTTATATGTTAATTGTTAATTTGTATTTATATATTTGTATATATGCATGTTTCTGTTCATACCACAATATCATTATGTGTGTGTCTCTGTATGGTTTCTTCTACATATCGTGGTATGCACATGACTAGATGAGTTATGAATCTAGATCCATGACATTAGTATATGATGATGATGAATATAATATTATATGTGATTCCATAACTTGTTAGCATGACATTGATGAGTATGATAATGATTCTATAGTGGCATATCCATGTTGACAAGGCATAAACATCATCACCTCACCACATGAGTATAGTAAGGTATAGTGGATTGGGAGGTGATGATGAGATGAGAAATGATATGATGAAAACTTACCACTAAATCTTCTCCTATGGCCAGGAGAGCTAGGTGGCAATAGACTGCACCTTTCCTAAATTATCACCAATTCGGGTAGTCCAGGGGAAGGAGAGCCATGGTCCAAGTATGAATGTAACCTTTGCCCTGGTTGTATTAGTGAGAGATGAGCTTAGTGATGTCCTAGAATTAGTCTTCACTAGCTATTGGAAGGGAATCATCTATTGGAAATGTCTTGTAATGACATTAGCCCATAATTCTAGCCGTATATGAGGGAGACATGCATACCATGGCATTTTGCATTACATCACACAATACGCATATTTGTGTGAACTAATGATATAGGTTGAATGTGTTTGTATCCCCAAATACTGATACTTTGCCTCACACTCTCCATAGCTAACATTTCAGGTGAACACTCTAATACTAGTCCAAAAGAGACTAAGGAGTCATAGGTTTCTTTGCTTTGGGAACATCTTTTGTAATTTTACCATTTAGTCCATGTAATGATTTGAGCCAAGTAAAGTTGGGTGTTTATGTATTGTCTAGTTATCCTAGGAGTGATGTTGTGTATGTATATGATGATATGGATGTAACGTCCCAAGAAAACTAAAATATCTAGAAATGCATGAGGAATTCGTAAAAACAAACATTGTTTTACATAAAAAAATGAGAAAATTATATTTTTACCCCTAAAGAATTATAAAATGACATCCATATCCCTAAAGTCATTAAAAAAAGTGGAATGAGTATTAGAAATGCCTTAGGGTAAATTACACCTAAGGACCCGAAAGTTTCAAAAATTATAATTTAACCTAGGTCAAGGGTAATTTTCAAAATATGAAAAATTACTGTACAAACGAAGCCCTCAATGAGAAAAGTCCAATGGTATATGGCATTGAGGGTTAATATTTAAGGATGAAGAAACAATTAGTGTTTAGTGTCTAAAAGTAATAACAAATCGATAAAGTAAATTGTGGGCCTACCAATGATTAAAAGGTAATCGGGACAGGATATGAGCTATACATAGATATCATTTGGGATAAAATAATTAATAAAATAGAAAAAATAAAACTAAAATAGTCCTGTAGTCCAAAAATGTTAAATTATTATAAAAAGCAGTTTTATCGGTATAGTTAAAAATTACCCGATTCAGGATATATCTAGACCAGAAAAAATTGAACAATTTTGGGACACTCAAAGCTCTCTTGTGCATGACATTTCAGCTCACTTTTTTGTCCAAGACTTCTCATGGAAGGCATGCCAAAAACTTGTTAAAGAAGGCTTGACTTTTTGCACCAAAGAGTGATTAGGATTAAGCAAGGTAATTAGTAAGTTGATTAAGTCAAATAAACACTCTTTTTCCTCCTTATTTCAGATGTGGTCAGCTACTGCCACGTGAGAAAATTGGAATATTTAATTGGTTTTTAATAATACTTCTTAAAGAAGTAGTTTTTTTTTTCTTGGTAACCAAACTCAAAGCAAAGTTTACTATGATTAATTGACAAAATAGACTTCTTACTTTCTCTCCCTCATTTGACCGACCAAGTGGTCTAAAAAAAGAGAGAGAAGAGCTTCAACTACACAAGATAGAACCGAAGAAAGAAGAGAGAAAAGAGAAGAGGAAAGGAAAGACAAGGAAGAAAGCTTGGAGAATCAACTATCAAGGTAAGTGTGTTATCCCTTCAAGCTAGTTTCTTAAGTTGTATGGTATGGTTTCTTGGAGTTTCTCCAACCTCTCCTTATGCTAAGATTTCAGCCAAACCCTAGACGAAGCAAGGAATGGATTTTGATGCAATAAACTTAGGAGAAACACTAAACTAACAACCTAGGACATGATTTTGGAAGTAGTTGGGTGAGTTTCAAAACAAATCATTTTCTCTCCTTTTCTTGATACTTTAGATCAGAACATAGCATCAATTTAGAGTTGGAATTTCATGTTTTTATGCCAAAAATGAGTTCCTCATGGTGGAAAACCTTAGGAACAAGTATTGATTTCAAGAAAAAGCTAAAGGAGAAGAAAATGAAATTTTAGGGTTTAATTGGGACTTTATGAAACCACCCCTTGAATCATAGGTTTAAGTAGCTAATTGATGATGTATTTAGGTTTGAGGAAGCTTGTGGAAGTATCCTCATTTTTCAATATCTATAATGTTCTCTACTAAAGCCTAGAGGTATGTTTGTTTTGTTGCCCTCTAGTAGTATGCTTTCCCCAAAGCCAGACATGAGTTCTCTCGGATGTTAAATCCTTCACCTGGGAGTCCAAGCTCTGATACCACTTGTTAGTAATGCTAGCTTCCTAAGAAGGGATGAATTGGGAAGTATGAAAATTTTCTGCAAAAATGAAGTATAACAGTGAAAATAAAAGTTTGCAGAAAAACATGGTAGAATGAATATGAAAGTAGAAGAGATAAATAGAGTAAAAAACTCAAGGATTTATCCTAATTTGGTCTAATCCACTTGACTTACGTCTAGTCCTCAAGTCACCACTTGAGATTTTTCCACTACATCTTGTAACATTCAAATAGGTTCTTGTAAAAGCTACAGTATGATTCTAACTCGAGCTTTGAGCTTAAAAACTCTCTTACTCTTCTCACCCAAGAGTAACAATAACTTTTAGTATTTTCTCATACTAAGTACTATCTACAAGCACATAAATGTATACAAATCAAAGCGTGAGATTCTCTCTCAAAAGAGTAAATATGAAAGTTTAAGAGCAGTGAATGAACTAAGCAAAAAGTAGGTAGGCTTTTAATGAGTCATAAATAAATTCTGCAAAATTTTGGCATCATTGTTTTTTTCAGACTTCCCAATTATTTAAATGAGGTCATATTTATAGTTTGAGAGCCAAACTATCTGTTGATAGCAAGAATTAGCTGTTACTCTCAAAAAGTAGCTTTTCACCTATCGCATCAAATGTATCTGACAGAGATTATGCGGATAACCTCCTCAAGTTATGCAAATAACAGGTAACTATTGGCTCTTAGTTTCAATGTAGACTTTCATTATATGAATAACCTAACTGGGTTATGTGAATAATGATCATTGCAGAATGACTAAGTTTAAGCTTAACACCATTTTCATGAAATCCTACTTAGTTGTTCAAATGACGTGTCACAAACTTGGATACATTTGAGGATTATTAGAATAACCTAATAGGGTGTTATTCCTTATTCAGATAACATTTAATCAGTACAAACTAAGTTTTTGAAAAACCCAGGTTATCAGGATAACCACCCAAGGTCATGCGATAATGAGTTCAACAGAAGGAGGTCCAGAAGTTCTATAACATACATTATGCGGATCACCTCCCTAGGTTATACGAATAACGGATAGCATAGAACAAGTGATCTTTACTGTTAAGCCTCTTATTCGAATGAGGTAAGCACTTTATTAGGAAAATGCACTAGATAGAGAGAATACCTAGAAACAACATAAGGTTAAGATTTCATCCCTATATCATCTAACGATTATTTACATAAGTTAAAACTTTTCATGAAAATCATTTTGAAAACATGAGCTAAACATTAAGCACAAAGATAAATGTCTCATTTATTATCAGGATAAGTAGAATAAGCAACATATAAAAGCTTAACTACCTTCTTTACATGAGAATTCTAACAAATGTAAATAAACACTCTTTACTCAATAGGATTCTTCAACTTTGGACTTTTCTTTGTATATGCTCCCTTGATATTTTGCTTCAAAGCTCATTGTTATTTAGAATCATCAAAACTATCTGACTTAACACTAAGCAAATCTTTAAGGAGATGAACAACTAAAAACATGGAAATAAATGATAGAAACAGTGAAAGAATGTGTGCATCAATGCAATGGAATGAATGTGTGGCAATTTCAAGTCAACTAGGAGGAATACAAATCATGAGGCTCTAATAATTCCATAAGAGATATAGAATGATGCAAAATTTAGTGAGGTTAAGTGCCAATTCAATGACCATATAAATTCTTAAATAGAGATGAATGATAACATGACATAGGACAAGAATACTTTAACTTATGCTTTTTATCAAACACCTTTAAGGCATAGCACAGTAACCAAAACCTAGCAACTTTAACTCATTTACCATGCAATCAAAGTGACTAAATTGAGATTAAAGATAAGACAAGAAAGCTGTATGAATTTTACATTGTCATTAACAACAAAATTAACAATTCAACCACATAAATCTCAATCTCTCCAATAGGTTTAAACACCTACAATCCAAGATTCAATCACAAACTAAACCTAGCTAAAGCTACAATCCAACCTAGATTGAAAGAATTAATCCTAAACAAAATCATAGGTGGAGAGTAGAGTAGAAATAGAGATGACATCCCCTTGTGGACTAGCAAATCCATGACTCTTCATTGTAGTCATCCTAGTTCCTTGAAATCACTACCTTCCTCTTTAAGCTTCCATCACTACGCCAAAATAGGCTTTTCTTGGCGGTTATTTTGGCCTTTCTTGACGGTTATGAACCGTCAAGAATTTCAGCGCCAAGAAAACTTGAGGTTTTCGTTGGCGGTTTATAACCGCTAACAAATGTCCACTTTCGTTAGCGGTTATATAATAAAACCGCAAAGAAAAACTATTTTTGTTTAAAATATTTTTTTATTTTTATTTACTTTCCTTGGCGGTTATTCAAAATAACCGCCAACAAAAGTTTATTTATTTTTTACAATTTAATATGTATCTTTTTTTATTCCTTGGCGGTTATTTATAATAACCGCCAAGGAATAGACTTACGTTGGCGGTTATATTAAATAACCGCCATCGTAAGTATTAATTTTTTTAAAAAATTTTTTTAGCATTTTTATAATCTCACCAACTTGTTTTACAATCAATATGCAGAATTAAATATCCAAACTCAATAGTTAAAACGTATCTAAAACTAAAATTATCCAGAACCAAAGTTATATTATATCCAACTAATATCCAAAATATTAAATTAATTCTAAAACTATTTTGGAAAGAAGAATTGAGGGAAGTAAATAGATCTACCAGTCGTGTGATTGTGTAGAGTAACTCGTTGATGGGAGCTAAAAATGGAGTGTTACAATACTGTTACTACAAGTCTGAGGGTGGTGAAGCCGAAAGCGTGGAAGAAGTGGAAGTAACATTCTAGATGATGCCATTTTTTACACCTTGCACTTCACAACCTTGCTTTACTTCATCCTCTTCACCGGTTCAAGAGTTGGGGAATGGTAATAGATGGCTGATGATACAAATCTTGCCTGCAAAAGAAAAGCCCCTTTCAAAAAGTTTATAAGACTTTATTATAGAAAATATCTAAAAATCCTTTTCATAAGAGTGATGAGGAAGGAAGAAAGAAGAAAATAATAGGCGAGAGTAATCAAGAAGGATGAAAGAAGAAGAAAGTAAAAAAAAAAAAAGAGGGTGAGAGAACGAGAGGAGAGAGGAAAGAGGAATGGATCTCGCGGTGACAGAGGGATGGGATAGAAGAAGGAAAGAGGGAAAGTATGAGTAGGTGAAGGATGAAAGAGGAATGGTACAAGAGGTTCATGTGGGGGAGAGAAAAGTAAGGGAGTATTAACCTGAACCGTTGGATTTGTTTTTATCAATGGCTATACTTATTGATCCGTGCCTTGTGCTTTCTTTAAAATAAATTGCTAAGACTTTTGTTGGTGGTTATATTCATAACCGCAAAGAAAAAGTTGACTTTTTCTTGGCGGTTATAAAAATAACCGCCAACAAAAGTCTTAGTAAATTTTTGTTGGCGGTTATTTTTATAACCGCCAAGAAAAGGTCAACTTTTTCTTGGCGGTTATAAAAATAACCGCCAACAAAAGTCTCTACCTAATTTTTGTTGGCGTTTTTCTTGAGAACCGCCAACTATTAGGCGCCAAGAAAAACTATTTTTGGCGTAGTGCATGAAATTAGTCACTTGTAAGCCTCGAATCAATGAGTTCTCCATGGAATATTGAAAAGGAGCAAGAATAATCAGTGGAAAGTGAATTAGATTGGTGGAAGGATAGTGTTTAGAAGGTAAGAAAATCTAGATGTGGTGAGAAAATGCAAAAAAATCTATTAATTTTCTAGGAAAATGATCAGTTTTCCTAAAAACCTCATAGAAAAGAAAATAAAAGAAAGAATGTGAGAGAAAAGTTAAAAACATATAGAATGAGAATGTGGCTGAAAATTGACACTAATGAGAACTTCAGGAGGTGAAAAGTGAGAAGCAAGGGCAAAGGGTTTAGGATGGATCCTAGCCATTGATTTTCAAGTAGATACACTTGGATTTGAGAAAAATGGGAAAATAAGGAAATAATGAATTTAATTCCTCCAAATCTTCCATCCTTGCTCTTTTAAAATACCAATTAGTCTTCCATGTCCTCTCCCATGGCCCTTGACCTATACATAAAAATGTGACCATTAAAGTATCTAGCCCATATAATATAACGATGTAACACTTTGTGCATAATAATCATGGTTTAGTGAAAAAAATTCAATAATTCAATATTAGAAGATATTTATGTATGAATTTATCATCAAAATTAAGGGGAAAGCACTAAAAAAATGATGCAAAAGAAAGCAAGAAAAAACCCTAAGAAAACAACTAGAAAATAGGCTTCTAACGAAAATTGACTAAAATGTCATTCTTTGACCAAATTTTGGCTGCCTCTATAATTAAAACCCTAATCACTATAACTAAGTTTGGTAACTCAAATTAATCCTAATTAAGTGCTGTAAATGATGATTTTGTGATTAGGGTAATTAAATGTAATTTCAAATGGGATTATACTAGGGGTGTTTTGGGAAAGTGAAAAATAGGTGAATGGTAGAAGGAAATGCCAACATGAATTGGAATCTAATCACATGGGATGATTAATGACATTAAATGGATGATGGAATGAAAACTCCTAGGAAAAATATCACCCTAAATTACAAAGAAAATCCTAACTTAATCACCCGAAAAAGCCAAAATAAGCACTTAACTAGCTAATTAATGTAAAAAAATGCTCTAATGGACAGAATTAACAACCAAATCCATGGAATATAATAAAATGTCACAAATTAAGCTCGAAACCAAGGGTTTAACACATTTTTCCACAAAGTACACAAAATCAGCTAAAACATGAAAATGCACTAAAACCACAAAAATAGCCGAATAAATGTGATAAAAATACTAGATTTAGGTGATAAAAATATAGTAAAATATGGTCACATCAAACCTGTAGTCTAAATACCCGAAGGAGAAAAGCCTGTGGGGTACAAATAGGCATTTGTGCAAAAACAAAATGAGAAAAATGAAGTTATTAGACATAAAGCACAACTTGTAGCGCAAGGATTTTTGCAAAGATTTGGTATTGATTATAAAGAGACATATTCTCTTATGGTAGATACAATCATGCACTTATAGATATCTAATTAATCTAGCAGTACATAATAAGTTTGGTATACATCTCACGGGTATTGTTACAACCTATTTAAATGGATAGTAAAATCTATATGAAAATCTTAGAAGGATTTACAATGCCTGAAACATGTAAGGATACATAAGAAAATTATGCAATATATTTGCATAAATCCTTATATAGATTGAAATAATCTGGACATATGTAGTATAATTGTCTTAGTGAATATTTGTTGAGAGAAGATTATAAGAATGAACTAATTTGCCCATGTGTATTTATAAAAAGAAATGGATCAGAGTTTGCTAAAATTGTTGTTTATATGGGTAATTTAAATTTTATTAGGACCCCTAAGGAGCTTCAAAAGTATTTTATTGTTTAAAAAAAGAATTTGAAATGAAAGATTTTGGAAAACAAAGTTTGTCACTTAACAAATATGATTCTCCTTTATCAATAAACTTATAACGAATAGGTCATAAAGCTATTTTCTATGGATAAAATACATCCATTAACTACATTAATTGTTGTCTCGCTTGATGTGAATAAAGATCTATTTCACCCTTAAGAGAATGGTGAAGAACTTCTTGTTAGAACTGGCAATATAGGTTAAGCCCAATAAGTCTGCCCAATAAAATGGGTGTAATATCCATTTTTTAATGGAATGTTATAAAATGAATAAAAGATGAGAAACGAAGTGAGACGAAAATGCTATATATAATTGGGATTTAGATGAAATTAATTTCTCATCTAATTTTTAGAAAAGTTATGTTTGGTTCTTAATTGGAATTAATTTTCTATAAGGTTCCTAGCAGAAATAAACCTTATGGAAAATTAATTCTAGAACTTACCCCAGAAAATATGCAATATACCACTTGAATGAAAAAACACTCCAAGCTGAGCGTAACGGTATAAGTATTGCATAGCTCAGAGATCTAGGTTGAGAGATAGACCAATTTGAAGTTATTGCGTATAGTAAAAAAAAAGAAATTAAAAAAGTTAGTATTTGGGTAAAATTACAAAAAAGTGCTAAAACATAATTACATTTTGACTCGGTTCAAGGCAAAAAGGTCATTTCCTAGGTTAGAAGAAAAATGTGAATATTGCATTTAAACCTTAAGGGAATAAATGTTGACATCATAAAATGCACAAGAAATTGGGAAAAATGAAAAGATATTGTTAAGCATGAAGAGGGGCAAAGAGGTCATTTTTTTCAATTAAATGGAAAAATGAGAAAATTAAATTTTGACCTCAAGAATTAAGAATATTGCACTTTAGTCCCCTAAGAGTGAGTCTAACGTTTAGAAGACATAGAGAAAGAAGTTTGGGAAAATTTACACCTAATGACCTGAAAGTTCTAAAAATTATAAATTAGGTCGGGTTAAGGACATTTTTGTAAATATAAAAAATTATAGTTAAAATGAAGCTCTCAATGAGTTATACCCAATGAAATATAGTATGAAATTTATTAAGGTAAAAATAATATTTATTGGGTGATTAGGATTTAATATTAATATTTTACCCGATAAAAGTCAATTTGGACTGCAGGAAGAGGCAGTATTAATTCAAGAGAAATTATTGAGCCTTAATAAAATAAATTTTGGGTCTAGATAATGATTTTGGACCAAAAGTAATTGTTGGATAATCCTATACTAATTTAATAACAATTTTGGCAAAAGTACTCAATCGGTACGGGTACATTTAATTGGTAAAGATTAATTTAGTCCGTTAAAGTTTGTCTAGGAATTTTTGGCCAAAAAAAGGAAAGTGAATCACCTCTGAAATTTTGAGTGGGATACAAAGGGAATTTCTTGAAAAGGTTTATTACTTAAAGTAACCATGATTGGCCAAAAATAACCATGATTAATTGGTTATTAGATCTCTTTCCTTAATGACTTGAGTTAAGCCATTTTCACCACTTCAACACACGTCTGGTTCAGCAGACCATAGGGAGGGAGAGAGCACAGAAACTTGAGAGGAAAATAGAGAAGCAAGGGGTAAAAGTTGCAGCTCATGTGATCAAGGTAAGCTTTTATGACTATTATCACTAGTGGAAAAAAAAGTTATTTAAGACTGAGTTTTAAAACGGTCAGCAAAAAGCCTGTTCTAAAAAATGTGACTGGTGGCATTTTTGTAAATAAGTTGGTGAAAAAAAGTTTTCTAGAAAGGTGGTACATGGCACTATACTGGATTTTAGTTTTCCAAAACGGTGGCTTATCTCCCCGTACTGAAAAAAGGTTTTTAATTTATAAAAAATTAATTTTTTTTATTTTTGTAGAATGATGGCTCATTGCACCATTCTAGAAAGATTTTTAAATTATAGGAAATTATTTTTCTCCATAATTGCAGAGAAGTTTAGCTCGGTCACTCAACACTCTTACGGCAAACTTGAAATTTTCATCCTCCTTTGCGGCAAACTCATTTTCATTGTGTCTCCCATCGGTGTTCTCTTCTCTTAACTATCGGCGCTTTCTTCACCAGCAAGTGAGTCTTCTATCTCTTTCTAGTTCTGGCACACCAGTTTTCAATGTCTTTCTCGTCAACTCTTTGTACCCTTACCAATTTTAGCATCATCTCAGTTTGCCACTTTCTATTGTGGCAAACACAAATTTTTGGTTCTCTCATAGCAAACCCATTATCAATTCTCTCCCTTTACACCACTAATACTCTTCCCATCGTTAATGCTCCCTCCATTGTCGATACTTTCTCCACCATACTCCATCAGTACTATCATATTTCCTTACTTTTGGCCAAACTTCCAGTTCCACTTTTGTGTTGTTTCCTATCATTCTTTCTTTTCCCAAATTTTGAACCTGTTCCTCCAAGTCCTCTTTCTAGTTTCGGCATTGTCACTGTACTCTCCCATATCCTTATGCTAGCTTCGGCTTTAATAGAACTCTAGGGTTTTCTTTAAATCTCCTCTCCCAGATACCAATTTTTTTATTTATTTATTTTAACCTTCCTTATATTTGCTTTATGTTCTGGATAATCTTCTTTGTTTGTGCTTTGTGTCTTTGCTCGTGAGACTTGTAAATGGAATGGAATGAGTTTGGGAAGATACGTATAGGGTCAATGATGAACTTCCAACTTGGGATTCTGCTATAAATTCTAGGTATTTTCTTAACTTGTGCTATAAAATTCTCCATCGATTTAGATTGTTCAGAGATTTGATATATTGAAGCATTGACTTTTCTGATATATTGAAGCATTGTGCTATATACTTGTGCTGTATAATTCTCTATGCCTATTTTGTGGAGGGGATTTTGATCTTTTGGATCTGTGGGGTCATTTTGAGGAGGGCCATTTGGTAGATGTAAAGACGTGGGTATTTATAGTAAACAAGTAGCACTCATCACCTACTCTGTAACAAGATTGCTGTTCTGCCATTATTTATTTTTTCAATAAATCTGTAGCAACTATTGTAGAATAGAAAAACATATAACATGATTCAAACTACTAGTTTTAATGTAACACTCTACCTCCTGACACCTCTTGACTTGACCAAAGACTTCAAGATTCAGCCAAACACAACCCCTAATACCTTAAAACAACTCTCTGATGCCTCAAAGCAGTGAAATGACCATAAAACTGGGCTGGGGCCACAGCAGCTACAGTACCGCCGCCGCTCCGGCCTCCCTTTTTTCTACATCTATTTTGGATCCACTGGCACTATGGCCTGGACTCTAGAGCCATGACGCCCCATGCTGATATCCCATATTAGCAACTTTCACAATCCCGGGTGAACTTCCGACGTGCATAACTTTACGCTCTGACCTCCTATTGACTTGATTCCAACTCCTACAAGTCAATCTAGTCCCCATCTATTAAAAGACACCACTTTTACCTCAATCCAACTCCGTTTAGAGATTTTGGTTCATACACACCGTTTTGGCCACTTATTGACCAAAACTCACTACTAACAACCTCCAATTGCCAACAAAGACAAATGGACACTCCCAGACCAATCATATAGATCCAAAACCCCCAAACCAACTTGTCCAAAGAGGCTTCACCTCAAAGGAACCACTCCACTACGATCTGACCCCTCGAAACCCAACTTGACCAATTGGGCTATAGGCTCTTAAACAAACCAACAAGACCTCAAAACCACTCTCAACTCTCCAACACTAACATACAGACTTCTCGACATCCAACAACATTCATAGCCATACCATACAACCATAATAATCCCTAACAATAATCATATGTTCATTACAAATCATTCTCTATCCTACTTGGCATAAGATACATTATCCAAAAATACACACACACTACATAGACTATTCCCACGTACACAGCTACTCCCGCGTCTTCTCCGGACTAGTGTTAGAACCGTCACCTGAAAGGTTAGTTTATGGGAAAGGGGGTGAGACAATGACTCAGTAACCGGGAACAATCACACACAAATATATATATTCCATACAACTCATGAATGCAATGTGCAATGAATGATATGCATGTCTCCCTCGCACACAGCTAGAACCACGGGCTATCGTCATGACAGGACATTTCAATAGGTAAGTCCCTTCCAACAGTTGGTGAAGACTGATTCCGGGACATCACCAAGCTCACCTCCCATTAGTGCACTCGGCCAAAGGTAATACCAATGTTCAGACCGTGGCTCTCCTTCCCCTTTCCCATCGCGAATTGGCAGCTATTTAGGGAAGGTGCAGTCCACTGCACGCCTTTCCCTCCTGGCCATAGGAGGCGATTTAGCCGTAGGGATCCCATCCTTATCCTCCCTAACATATATAATCAATCTTTATCCTCCCTAAAATATATCATCATATCATATCGTCATCACATTGTCACCACCCAATCCACCATATATCAAGGCCCCACAATGCCATGTAGTGATGCTCATGTATTATCATATAATCATCATCATCATATCACGATCATATGTATGTAGCATGTCATGTCATGCCAAAGTCATCATCATAAACATAATCATCGTCATCATCATCATAAACATCATGGCTATCATCTAGCTGTGTGTATACCACGATATATAGAAAATAGTACACACAATCACATCAATATCATGGTATGATAGAAACATGCATATATATATACAAATATACATACCAATGTACAATACAATATAAATAAACAAACACTCGGTTACCTCAATTGTCATTACCACACGCACACGAGTTCCATAAGCTTCCTTGAACTGTCCAATACACGTGAACCTCTCTCAATTGGCCAACAACCTTTACAATACCATAATTCTTCCATTAACACAATACACCATATAACCAAACATCACAATTCAACTACATTAACCTAACCCAAGGTTTGAACACCCTTTTTATGCATCAATAAGCTCCTAGGGATCACTCAAACACTACACAACCTTATACACTTTGGATTCCCAAGAGCTTTAACCGAAGACAACCTAGGGTTAAGCTCAAGTCATACATACACCATTCAAAACTCATATCAAAGCAATAAGAATACCAAAACACACACCGTTAGCCTCAAATAATCCATTTTAATCGGTAGATTTCAGCCAAAACTGAAGATCCAACCTTACAACCAAAAATCCTAAATTCTAACCGAAGAAAAATGGAGAGGGAGGAGTAGAGAACACTTACTAACTTGAATCCAAGCTTTCAAGGTCTGAAAATCACCCTTAGATGTCGGAAATCTCAAACCCTAGCTGAGCTCCTCACGGTCTCTCTCGGTTCCTCCGTTTCTTTCTTTTCCGTCTGACTGAACTGATCCGGTTTTAAACAGATTTCTCGAATCTCACCGCGGCTCTAGGACCTCTCACTACGGCTCCACAAAGTTCAACCAGAACAATGCCACTGGAATGGTTCTCACCGCAGCAGCCCTGCTTCTCGCTGCGGTGTAGAGTTCTTCCAAACTCCACTTGAACCTTCCTCCATCCTGTTTCCTCCGGTCCTAAACACAATGCCAAGGAAGAAAATCGTGAGGGGTGTTACACTCTCTCCTTCTTATAAAAATTTCGTCCTCGAAATTTTAAGTCCTACCTCAGGCAAAGAACTCTGGATATTTCCTTCGCATGGATTCTTCGGTCTCCCATGTGACATCATTGGATGTCAAACCGCTCCATAGGACCTTTAACAACTTTATGGTCTTATTTCTTAACTGCTTCTCCTTAACATCCAGAATTTGCAACGGTGCGACCTCAAAAATCATATCCTCTCGTACTTGAACTACCTTATCATCCATTATATGAGACGGATCCAGATAATACTTTTTGAGTTGAGACACGTGGAAAACATCATCAATCCAGCAAGATTAGGTGGTAGCGCCACCCCATACGCTACTGGCCCAATTCGTTCCAGAATTTGATATGGACCCATATACCTCGGAGTGAGCTTCTTGGCTAAAATTGAACTTCCAACACCAGTAATATGAGTGGCCTTCAAAAACACATGATCTCTAACATCAAACTCCAATGTTCTTCTCCTCCTGTCCGCATAACTCTTTTGCCGACTCTGAGCAGTAAGAAGCTTCTGACGAATACTCTCTATTTGCTGAGAGGTTTGATCAACGATATCTGGGCCCAAAAGACTCCTTTCACCAAGTTCAACCCAACACAATGGTGACCTATACTTTTTGCCATACAACGCTTCATACGGAGCCATTTGCAAACTCGAGTGGAAACTGTTATTGTAGGCAAATTCTACCAACGGCAGAAACTGATACCAATTGCCTTTGTTCTCCAGAACACATGCCCATTGCATGTCTATCAGAGTCTGAATAGTCCTTTCAGTCTGTCCATCAGATTGAGGGTGATAAGCAATACTGAAACTCAACTTCATACCCATGACTTTCTGTAGAGACTTCCAAAACCTAGATGTGAACCTAGGATCTCTGTCTGACATAATATTTATCGGGACTCCATGCAGCCTTACAATCTGATTCACATACAACTGGGCCAACTTCTCCATTGGAATAAAATCGGCCAACTTCATAAATCTGTCTACAATGACCCGTATCGCATTGTGTCCTGAAGAGGTCCTCGGTAATCCTATCACAAAATCCATGGAAACATCATCCCATTTCCATTTTGGAATCTCCAAAGGTTGCAACGTACCTGCAGGCAATTGATGTTCAATCTTTACCTTCTGACAAATCAGACATCTTGCCACAAACTCTGCAATGTCCTTTTTCATGCCTGGCCACCAATAACCACGCTTCAGATCCTAGTACATCTTAGTGGTACCTGGGTGAATAGTATACTTGCTCTTATGAGCTTCCTCCAAAATCATTTCATGCAACCCCGCAACATTCGGCGTACAGATCTGACCTCGGTACCGGATGATACCATCCTCTAGAATATTAAAGTCCTGGGTCTCTGTCATTTCAACTGATTCTCGAATGCCCAAAAGATAGTCATCCTCCATCTGAGCATAACAAATATTCCTTAATAAATCACTTGATTCACTGATGAAACTCATTACTAGTACCCCAGGATGGACACTGATGGATAACTTCATATCTCTCAGGCTTTCTAGCAACTGTTGCTCTCTCATCATCATTGTGGCTATATGGATCAACTTTCTGCTCAAAGCATCCACCACAACGTTGGCTTTCCCAGGGTGGTACTTTAGGGCAAATTCATAGTCCACAAGGAACTCAACCCAACGCCTTTGCCTCATGTTCAACTCTTTCTAATCAAACAAATACTTCAAACTCTTCTGATCACTGAATACCTCAAACTGAGCACCATAGAGATAATGCCTCCACAATTTCAAGGCAAACACTATAGCCGCTAGCTCAAGGTCATGAGTAGGATAATTCTCCTCATGAGGCCTCAACTGCCTTGAAGCATATGCCATAACTCTGCCTTGCTGCATTAAAACACACCCTAGACCCTTCTTAGAGGCGTCTGTGTAGATAATTAACGACTTTGATGGGTTAATGAGCACTAGGGTGGATGTTAGGCAAACCTTCAGCTCTTGGAATGCTCTCTCACACCTGTCATCCCATATGAAAGATCGATCCCTATGGGTGAGTCTAGTCAATAGCATAACAAGCTGAGAGAATCCCTTAATGAACCTTCAGTAATATCCAGCCAATCCCAGAAAACTCCAAATTTCAGTCACCGATCTTGGTATTTCCCAATTCAACACTGCTTCGACTTTACTAGGGTCTACTGTCACACATTCTGCAGAAATTACATGACCCAGAAATTTCACTTCCCGTAGCCAAAACTCACACTTACTAAGCTTAGCATACAGTTGGTGATCCCGCAATACTTGCAACACGATCCGAAGATGAAGCGCATGCTCTTCCTCACTCTTGGAGTAAACCAAGATGTCGTCAATGAAAACCACCACAAATTTATCCAAATACGGTCGAAACACCCTGTTCATATAATCCATGAAGATTGCCAGGGCATTAGCCAACCCAAATGGCATCACGAGAAATTTATAATGACCATATCGAGTTCGAAATGTCATTTTGGGCACATCCTCAGCATGCACTCGCAATTGATGGTATCCTGACCTCAAATCAATTTTAGAGAATGCAGAGGCACCTACCAACTGATCAATCAAGTCCTCAATCTTAGGAAAAGGATATTTATTCTTGATCGTCACCTGGTTCAGCTGCCTGTAATCAATGCACAATCTGAGGCTACCATCCTTCTTCTTGACAAACAACATTGGAGCTCCCCAAGGTGAGACACTAGGTCTGATAAAACCTCTCTTCAACAAATCCTCAATCTGTTTCTTCAGCTCTTTCAATTCAGACGGGGCCATTCAATATGGAGCTTTCGAAACAGGACTTGTCTCGGGCACCAACTCGATGGGAAACTCTAGTTCTCGTGGCGGGAGTAAACCAGTAATCTCCTCTGGAAACACATCAAGAAATTCATTCGCAACTGGATATCGTTCGACACCTCCTTGCATATCCATGTTCACAGAGAAGAAAACCAAAAACCCTTGACATCCTTTATTCAGATACTTGTCAACTTGGGCAAAGGACAAATAAATATTCTCATCCCCTTCAACACTAGGGATGTTCATCAGCAAAGACACAGTCTTTCGAGCACAATCAAGAATGGCATTATTCGCCTCCAACTAATCCATCCCAATTATCACGTCAATCTCTTGCAACAACAAACAAATTAAATCCAAGGTAGTGTTTCGATGTTCAAAACAAACTACACAATTCAAACAAGCTTGAGCAGTTCTTAACAAAACTCCCATGGGTGTGGCTACTGACAAGTCAAAAGGAAACTCCATTGTCACAATACCAATCTCCGAGCACAATCAAAAGAAATGAAGGAATGTGATGCACCTGAGTCAAACAAAGCATTAATAGAGTAACCATTAAGTTTAAGTTTACCTCTAATCATGTTAGGTACTGCATCCGCTTCTTGTTGGGTGATGGCGAAAACTCGTCCAGACATCGTGGATCTCCTCATCGCATCCTCACGCCTTGGCTCATGACAATTTTGTGACATATAAGTTGGTCTCCCATAATTAAAACAAATCAAGCACAGACGGTCACCATGACTAAACCCGCATTTCGTGCACGGATTCGATGTACTACCAGAACTATACTGAGATGGAGCTGAGTCCCTTCCTATATACTCACTTTGACTAGAACTTCCTTGTTCATAGCCACCTCGATAAAAGGGTCATCTGCCAAACTGACCTTTGTTGAACTGATCCCTACCAAACCTGCCTCTTCCTTTACCATGATAGCCTCGATTGTGCCGACCTTTTCCTTCACTAGAACCTGTACTGCCACCACTACTACCGCTACCTGAACCACTTTACCAATTCCTCATATAGGTCATAGGTGAGAAAAAGCCCAAAACATAGAATTCCTTTTGTGCTCCTCAGCCTCCTTCATCCATCTATACAAGGCACGAACCTTCACACATAAGTCCTCGAAGGACATAAACTCTACCACAGATAGTCGCTCTTTTATCTCTAGATGAGCACCCTCAAAAAACCTCTAAGCCATCCACCTATTGTCAAGATAATTATTCAGATAAGTGGAATATTTTACCAAGTCCAAAAACTGATCAATATAGTCATCCGCTGACAGATTCCCTTATTGAAAAGTTATGAACTCAGCCTCCTTCTGCATCATTCAGGCTGGAGGGACATAGTGTGCAAAGAACAGATCCTTAAACTCTCCCCAATTCATAGGAGGATTCATCGCTTTAACACTCAGGAGAATACTCCTCCACCATCTCTTAGCCTTCTTTTCCAACTTAAAGACTGCCAGTTATACCCTTTGCTCTGAAGTCTAATCCATCATACTAAAGATGTTCTCCATCTGTTCAATCCAATTCTCCACCTGTGACACATCCATGGTACATTCGAAAGTCGAAGGATTAAACTTCTGAAAGTCCTTCAGCTGTAAGGAGATACCCCTTCTTTCGACCCCTGGGGCTCTCTCAGGCTCCACCATATTCTCATCTTCTCCAGCATTCAGATCCACAAATATACTAGCTTCTTTATTCACATCCTCCTGTTCATGCCTATCCATTCTTTCTTGCAACCTATTCAATGTCTCCCCCTGAGTATTTACTTTATTACTGAGGCCAGCCAATATCTCATGTATCTGCCTCATTAGGTCACTATTACTCTATCTTCCTCTTCGAGACATCCTTCGTACACGCAAACAATAACACATTCAATTATACGGTTTTGGACCAACGTTGCAGTGGGAATATAGTCTATGCATTTAAATTTGTGCCAAGTAAGTACTTCAAGCAGAACCAATGGCCCAAAACCATGGCTTTGATACCAAAATTGTAACATCTTACCTCCTGACATCTCCTGACTTGACCAAAGACTTCAAGATTCAGCCAAACACAACCCCCAATACCTTAAAACAACTCTGTGATGCCTCAAAGCAGCGGAAACAACCATAAAACCACCAAAAACTGGGCTGGGGCCATGGCCGCTATAGTACTGCCGCGGCTTTGGCCTACCCTATTTCTACATCGCTTCTAGATCCACTGGTGCCGTGGCCTGGACTCTGGAACTACAGCGCCCCATGCTGATATCCCATATCAGCAACTTTCACAATCCCGGGCAAACTTTTGACACGCATAACTTTATGCTCTGACCTTTGATTGACTTGATTCCAACTCCTACAAATCAATCTAGCCCCATCTATCCGTGTTAGAGAGCTCATAGTGGTTTTGAGGTCTTGTTGGTTTGTTTAAGGGCCTATAGCCTAATTGGTCAAGTTGGGTTCCGAGGGGACAGATCGCAGAGGAGTGGTTCCTTTGAGGTAAAGCCTCTTTGGACAAGTTGGTTTGGCGGTTTTGTACCTATATGATTGGTCTAGGAGTGTCCATTTGCCTTTGGTGGCAATTGGAGGTTGTTAGTAGTGAGTTTTGGTCAATAAGTGGCCAAAACGGTGTCTATAGTCCAGATTCTCCAAACGGAGTTGGATTGAGGTAAAAGTGGTGTCGACATCCAAAACCCTACAACCATGCATATAACATTCATAGCTATACCATACAACCATAATAATCCTTAACAATAACCATATATTCATTACAAACCATTCTCTATCCTACTTGGCACAAGATACATTACCCAAAAATACACACACACACACTACATAGACTATTCTCACGTATACAGCTACTCCCGCGTCTTCTCCGGACTAGTGCTAGAACCGTCACTTGAAAGGTTAGTTATGGGAAAGGGGGTGAGACAACGTCTCAGTAACCGGGAATAATCACACACAAATATATATATATATATGTTCCATACAACTCATGAATGCAATATGCAATGAATGGTATGCATGTCTCACTCGCACAACTAGAACCACGGGCTCTCGTCATGACAGGACATTTTGTATAGGTAACTCCCTTCTAACAGTTGGTGAAGACTGATTCCATGACATCACTGAACTCACCTCCCATTAGTGCACTCAGCCAAAGGTAACACCAATGTTTGAACCGTGGCTCTCCTTCCCCTTTCCCATCGTGAATTGGCAACGATTTAGGGAAGGTGTAGTCTACTGTGTGCCTTTCCCTCCTGGCCATCGGAGGTGATTTAGCCGCAGGGATCCCATCCTTATCCTCCCTAACATATATAATTAATCCTTATCCTACCTAAAATATATCATCATATCATATCATTATCACATCATCACCACCCAATCCGCCATATATTAAGGCCTCATAATGCCCTGTGGTGATGCTCATGTATCATCATATAATCATCATCATCATATCATGATCATATGTATGTAGCATATCATGTCATGCCAAAGTCATCATCATAAACGTAATCATTGTCGTCATCATCATAAACATCATGGCTATCATCTAGCTATGTGTATACCATGATATATAGAAAACAGTACACACAATCATATCAATATCATGGTATGATAGAAACATACATATATATATACAAATATACATACCAATATACAATACAATACAAATAAATAAACACTCGGTTACCTCGATTGTCTTTACCACATGCACACGAGTTCCATGAGCTTCCTTGAACTATCCAATACACGTGAACCTCACTCGATTAGCCAACAACCTTTACAATACCACAATTCTTCCATTAACACAATACACTATATAACTAAACATCACAATTCAACTACATTAACCTAACCCAAGGTTCGAACACCCTTTTTATGCATCAATAAGCTCTTAGGGATCACTCAAATACTACACAACCTCATACACTTTGGATTCCCAAGAGCTCTAACTGAAGACAACCTAGGGTTAAACTCAAATCATACATACACCATTCAAAACTCACATCAAAGCAATAAGAATACCAAAACATACTCTATTAGCCTCAAATCATCCATTTCTATTGGTAGATTTCAGCCAAAACTGAAGATCCAACCTTACAACTGAAAATCCCAAATTCTAACCGAAGAAAAATAGAGAGGGAGGAGTAGAGAACACTTACCAACTTGAATCCAAGCTTCCAAGGTCTGAAAATCACCCTTAGATGTCAGAAATCTCGAACCCTAGCTGAGCTCCTCGCGGTCTCCCTCGGTTCGTCCGTTTCTTTCTTTTTCGTCTGACTAAACTGATCCAATTTTAAACAGATTTCTCAAATCTCGCCACGGCTCCAGGACCTCTCACCATGGCTCCACGAAGTTCAACCGGAACAATGCCATAAAATGCCATGCTTAATTTGAGGGTGTGCACAATTAAAATATTGTATCCAAATTACTATATTTTAAAATGTTTCCTCTATTTTGATTTAGGTTGATCCTTAGTCTACTAATAGTTTTTACATTGTTAAAACCCTCATGTTATCTTTTCTTGCTGTTATGTTTAGGATCGAAGGAAACAGGACGGAGGAAGGCTCAAGTGGAGTCTGGAAACACTTTACTCCATGGCGAGAAGCAGGTCTGTCACGGCCAGAAGCAATTCTAGTGGCGTTGTTTAGCTGAACGTGGTGGAGCCGTGGTGAGAAATGCTGAGGCCGCTGTAAAATTCGGGATTTTTGTTTAAAATTGAATCATTTCAGTCGATCAGGAAAGAAGAAATGGAGGGAACGAAGAGGATCCGTGCAAGGGTTTGCTAGATTCGGCCACTGGGAGTTGTTTTCAACCTCTGGAAGCTTGGATTCAAGCGGGTTGTTGGGTTAACCGAGAGGGGTTCACGCGTGTTGGACAAATCAAGAAGCTTGTGGAACTTGTGTGAGCATGGTATTAATAACCTGAGGTAATCGGGTGTTTGTTTATATTATATTGATTATATTATATGGTAGTACATATATTTGTATATATATGCATGTCTTTTTGATATTGTGATATTGATATGTTTGTGTGTACTATTTTTATATATTGTGATATGGGTACAGTTAGATGATGGTGATATTGTTATGATATGATATGATGCATACATGACATCATGATGATTATGATGATGATGATATGATGATACATGAGCATCACCACATGACATTGTGAGACTATGATATGTGATGGATGAGGTGGTGATGATGTGTTGATGATATATTGTACAATTATATATATATGTTAGGGAGAATAAGGTTAGATATATATGTTAGGGACAATAAGGTTGGATATATATATATGTTAGGGAGGATAAGGATGGATGAGATATATTCGGGATGGAAGTCCCTATGAGGGCGTCATGCATTCCATTCATCTCACATTGCATTCACGTATTGTATGAGATATATGTATATATATATATCTGTGTGTGGTTGTCCCCGATTACTGAGACCTTGTCTCACACCCCTCTCCCATGACTAACCTTTCAGGTGACAGTTCTGGCACTAGTCCTGAGAAGGCGCAGGAGTAGCGGCATATGTGAGATTAGTCTATGTAGCATTTATGTTTTGGAATATTGTATCATGTGCCAAGTAGGATAGAATGGTATGTAATGAATGTATGATTTGGATTTGGATGGTTGTATATATGGTTATTTGTGGAAAAGAGGTTGTTGAGGTATGTGTGTTGTATACATGTGTTATGTATGGTGAAAGTTGGAATTGGGCCTGATTGATGTATCTTAGGGCTGGTAGCCCATTTGTTAACCAAGGGGTTCCAAGGGGTCAAATCTCAGAGGAGTGGTTCCTTTGCGGTGAAACCTCTTTAGGCAAGTTGGTTTAGCGGTTTTGGACCTGTCTGGATGGTCTTTGAGCGACCCATTGCCTTTTGTGGCAATTAGAGGTGGTTAATGGTGAGTTTTGGTCAATAAGTGGCCAAAATAGTGTCGAGGGTCCAGAATTTTCATACAGAGTTGGATTGAGGTGTAAATGATGTTGCTAGCTTGATTGAAACTAGATTGACTTGTAGGAGTTGGAATCAAGTCAATCGGAGGTCGGAGCATAAAATTATACGCGTTGGAAGTTCGCCCTGGAGTTGAAAGTTGCTAATATGAGATATCAGCAGGGGGCATCGCGGCACCAGTGCTCAGGCCATGGCGATCCTATTGCAGCCATGGCCCCAGCCTAGTTTTTGGTGTTTATGGGTCATTTTCGCTAGTTAAAAGTTTTGGAAAGTGTTTCGAGATGTTTGGGTGTGTTATGTTGGTCTTTTTTAAGTTTTTGGTTAAGTCTGGAGGTGTCAAGAGGTAGGGTGTTACAATAAAGATACCAGGTGATGCACAAATGATTTGTCATGGATATGTTTTCCTATTATGTCATCTTTTAATCGGGCAATACTGTAAAATTGATAGCTTTTTATTGTGTTATTTAGTAAGAGAAGCAGGGAAGATACTTATATGGTTGTCAGAGATAGAAAAGTGAGCCCTCATCTTTTGGTATCTTCTATTACAGACAATGTGTTATAAATGCCGTATGTTAGAAAGATTTGTACAAGAATCCTAATAAATTTGTTTATATTTGATTTATATAAGAGGACATTCTTTAATAAATCTCAATAGATTGCAATTGCATGCAGAAATTTTTGTTAGATATGTGTTTTTCCTATGATTTGGTTGTTGTCTTTATTAGATATAATAGCTTTATAGGAGTTGTTACTTGCCTGTGTATTGCATCAGAATCTGACGACAATTAGAAATTCTTTTATACTTCATTATATTTTATTTATAATAATTCATAATGTTGGTTAGTGTATAAAAGAATGGTTCCGTTAAATTGATGTAGAAATACACAGGCATGCAAACATGTAGTGAGATAATTAATGAAAAAGCAGGAAGACAAATGTTGGATGGCAAAGATACATAGTGAAAAGGAAGCATAGATCAAGATATCACTAATTGGCCACATGTAGTCTTACAAATGAAGTTTGTACAGGTAATGACAATTATTGTTGGATTTTATTACTTTTTTCTCCACTCAGAATGATGGCTTCCATGCATATTCAGTCCCCTCCCCATGAATAAACTTGAGGCTTTGTCTTGCTTATACTATAGCATTGTGTTGTGTCAAATTTATTACTAGAGAGTTGACTCGCATGCATTGTAGAGGCTATAAGTACTACATTTATTTGCCCATTAGATGTACATGACTACAAGTTCATGGCCTTCGTCCTAGGTAGAAAGGCATGCTAGAATCATTTTCCTTTAAGATAGTTCACCTTACTCACTACTCGTTTGCTCAAAGACTACAAGTCCAATGTGTACTAACTTCACATGTGTTATTAGCAATCTTTTTGGGGTACATTTTGTCCATATTATTCTTATTAATAACAAAAAGTAGGAAATGTATATTTTAAATTGAGAAAGTATACAAAAGTAGTAGAGCTATATATTGTTGCTTTATCTAGCAACATCAAGTCACGTCCTTTATGGCAATATATGGAGATTTTCTTATAATTGATATTTTAAAACAACATTGTCTTGTACATATGGAGTTATAAAATTATGTTTTTCCCCTTTATCTTTTGTTTGAAAATTATACTTGATAATAAATAAATGCCCATATCAATACTGTTATGCTTCATGATAATTTTATAGGCAAAAGCTCCTTGGGCTTTCAAACATAACTTTTGGCTCACCTATTTTCTTGCTTCATCATTGTCTCATTTGTAATCGAGTGCAAGTAATTTTGCTTTGTGTTTAGTTTAGTCTTTTATAGGCAAAAGTTCCTTAGGCTTTCAAACAAAACAGAAGCTTCTTGAATCATATTTTATAGAAAACACTTCTTGGACTCCTCAAAGACGTGGATACTATTTTGCTAGATTTTAAATGCATGATGGACACACCTTAGGCATGGACTCATCTAAATGCATGCATTATATGATTGGGTTGTTCTGTAAATTGTGTTATTATTTCTAGGTTATCTCATGCCCCATCTAAATGCATCAACTGGTAGTTTTTCTTATTCTAAGAATCATTTTATTCTTTGTTTTGAGTGGAAATATCAATTTCAGTTTTGAGTGGAAATATACTGTTGCTAATTTTTTTTAATGAGAGTATGAAATCAAGAATTGACCATAAGATAGAGACAAAAATGATGGAGGATATCTTTGGATCTGATTTGGCTTGAGCCAGCAACAAACTCTTAATAGGACATTGTAGCAACTCAAAGAGGCCTAAATTTTTCAGTTTGGCCGGTATTTAACTTCCTGTACCATGCAAATCGAAAACTATGACACATCTTGCCTATGTTACCAAAACAAAGATGATATGCCATGTTGTTCAATTTCCAATTTAGTGCCCCTAGTTGAAGGGTTTTATTTGTGCATTGCTTTCAGCATTCAATATCAGTGGCAACAAAATTATTGGAGACAGGGTAAGTCCTCCGAAATTGAACCAACATTTTTCACTCATGGTTCAAAGTAAAATGTATGATGGTTTATGTTTGACTACTTTTTTTAAGGGTGAAATTCTGTAGTTGTGCATGTGAAATATTTTGCTACGGTTTTGTAGAGATAATTTTCTTTGTACATATAGTAAAGGCATATCACTCTTCATCGTCTTAAGCAAGTAACAGTAATTTTTTTGGTGAATTGATTGTATAGAAATTTGCTATGCCCTTAATTAGAATGTTATTAAACTAATTATTCTTATTAGTTGTAATGGTCTATTGCTCTATTCATAATTTTAGTCTTCAAGGCATAAAGTATAACATTAAAGATAGTTAAAAGCTACAAATGTTAATTTGCTTAATTATACTGGTATTAATATTTTTGTACTGATCTTGTAGGTTGTTGAGTCTAGGAGTTCTCAAAATGACAGGAAAATCTTTTTTAAGATATGTGTTTTAATATATAGTTGAGGAATTGATTTGGATATATTACCACAACGTGTTGGCAAAGGTTAAGCTCTTGCATACCTACTAAAAATTGAGACTAAAGGAAAGTAAATTTTATAAATATGGTGAAGGGATGCTATGGTGAAGGGATGCTACTGAATGTTGAATTTGTCAAGAATCTTTATTTATTTTAATTGGTATAATATAACATTTGTTTTGATTGGGTTAATGTAAAATTTTGAATGTGTGTGAAAGAAACAAGTGCTAATATATTCTTATTAAATTGAAATTAATATGATTGCATATATGCATTTTTTTTTTAAAATGCTCACTTTCTAGGATGGTTGTAGGTCACTGTTATAAGGCTATATCAGTCTTTGAAAGTGGACTTTCTAGAACGTTTTGTGATCACAAACTGTCCTAGAAATTAATTTCTAGAATGGTTCTATGACCGTTCTAAAATGTCATATTTTCTATAAACCTTATTTCTATAACTACATGGCAACCGTTCTAGAAAGTCCATTTCAACCGTTCTAAAAAAGGCTTTTTTCCACTAGTGTATCTTATGTAATCAAGTGTTTAAGAGAGTTTCCATGGAGTTTTTCTTTCTCTCATGCCCTAGAGAATTTCTTCCATGGATAGCCTAGACAGAGAAAATGAAGCCATGAAGAAATTAATCCATAAAAAGTGATGTATAGGCTTCAAGGATTAAGGATATACCATTTGATTGCAAATTAATCGGGTAGATATTTTTCTAAAAATTTCTGAAATTTTCTACCTATTTAAGGTTTGAAAAGGGAAGGAAATTTCATGATTTTGACCCCAAAAATGGATTCCTTGGGTCCAAATTATGTAAGACCAAGTATGTTGTACAAGAAAAACTCAAAGGAAAGCAAAGTGAAAAATTAAAGTTAAAGTGAGCTCTTTATGAAGATGTCATGTAATCAATGACTTAAGACCTTGTTTTATGATGTAATAGGATTTCAAGAAGTGTTTTAAGATCAATAGAAGTGTCCACAAAGTTTGGAGATCATTAGAAAGCAAGAAGGTAGGTGTTTTTCCTATTATGCTTAATGTTATCATATTTTGTTTCCATGATAATATGACTATGCCATATAGTTGTTTGAATGCTTTATGATGTATTTTCATTGTTAGTTGAATGTTTGAAGGGTTTTATGACCCTAGGATATCCATTTTATAAAGTGTTATCATGCCAAATTTTTTATGGAATTGTATGGCATAATATGAAGTTATGATTTTCATAGATGACTTTATGAAATGATATGATGATGTGAATGCATAATTGGGTGTAACTACTGAGATTCTTTGAATTTCATTCCTTTCCAAATGTTAACTATATTAGAGCAAAGACATGGAAGTATTCAAACAAATGCAAGGGAAATGAAGAAGATGATGGAGAATTACTTGATTTTACAAGTTATAATGTTAGGATGAGAAAATATGTATCATGTATGTATGAGAAGAAATTTTGTAATTATACATGATTATGTTTCTTAAAGTCCTCTTATGATATTATGTATGGATTTGGAATAATAAATGTCTATGCATGAGGTTTATGAAGTTTATTATATGAGTTATGACATAATTATAAACAAGATGACCAGTATTGATTTGAGCAAGGGAACTCTATTAGAAACAGAGTACCCTATATAAGTATTATGCATACTCTTAAATTAGATAGAACAATCTTTTCATGGAGCTAAAGAATACCTAAATTGGATAAATGTATAAATTATAATGAATTTTTTAAATTAAGATTTAAAACTAGATAGTATTGGAAAAATTGGAACTTACACTGTAAACAGTGGATTTTTCAAAAGGCACTATAAAATCATGTATAACTCCAAAAATTTAGTTATTTGCATTTATGGAAATCTCCAAGTCTTAAGAAATGAATGCCACTGGTTTGAAACCATTTGGAGCTATAAAGAAGGAGTTATGTAATTTCTCCTAAAACTGTTCTAGTAGAGGTAGTGTTCTAACACATAATAGTTAAGTTAATGTTATGCCCTATACAAGTTGAATAAATGTACCTTTGGCAACTCTACAACAGTTCATCATAATATTTGTAAGCCCCTTAGAAAACCAGAAAAAAGGAGTGAAGTGTTTCCTTGAGTTAGTAAAATCTTTTTTTCCCTAATATGATAATGAGTTTGCAGCTAGCCTTTATCTCATACTTTTAGTTTATTTATTTACATTTATTTTGAATCTCATTGCAAAAAGTTTTTGAATATGGGATAATACAATTTATTGAGTCCGGCCTGAATGCAGAAAGACAACAGTAATAAAGTATCATATTCTGATAGTAGCAGTTGCCTTGGATCAACCTAGTTTTAGCTGTTGTGAATTTTGACCCTGTCAAAATATTGTTGTTTGCGATGTTGAGGAATATATTAGGTTTACAGTGTTGTCCTGTAGTGAATTTTTTCTTGTTTTCGATATAATGTTAAAAAAAAATGCATGCTTCTAATTAAAAAGTTATAAATAACAGATATTAAAAAAACAAGTTATAAATAACGAATATTAACAGTGACACGTGAAAAAAAATATGTATATTAGGATATTGAATAAGTTTCCAGAATATAATGAAGTATCCACATCACTAGAAATCACAAAAGCTTGAAATCAGAGTCATGCCAAAACTGTTGGCCAAAAAACAAATGTCAGGCGAAATCCTAAACCATATTCTCACTATTGCCATTCACACCTTTTAGTGCAAAGCCTTATCTAAACAATTATCGGTTCATATACTTCCAAATAAGTACTATGATGATGAGGAGAGTAATTCCAACAACTTCTAAAACTTCAAAGCCAATGAGTGGCATCTGAAAAGAGCCACAGTTGACCCTGATCTTCGGTGCCATTGCCAGCAACGTAGTGAAATAATATACTGGAGCAAGTATCACCATGATCACTATGGGCGTTTTGGAAGAAGATCGCTTAATCAAGATACAAAGACTTATCCAGGTCATCAGGAACCTGCATATATTCATAACATCAGGCAGGGACTGAAGCACTGCTTCCTTGAGCTTCATTGGTCTCTCCAGAGTATGAGTGGTGTTTGAGAAAGTATGGAAGGGTTCAGGGGCCCCATTCTGTAATTGATCATATAGGATCTTGAAGAGTACGGCCACCCAAATGTTATGCAGTCTTGAAGGTACATTTGTTAACATGTTACCACAGTGTTGTGGAAATGTCTTTGACAAATCAGGCTGGGACAATGGTAGGAGGTTACTTTGTTCCACCTAAAAACATTTAAGGGTAAAATCTGAAGATGAAACTTGCAAACAACATTTAATTATGACTGACCAAACTTGATAAATATAACTTGAAATAGAATGCAATCATCAGTAATTTGTTAATTGTTATAAAAGCAAAAGGCTTAAAGTTACCTCATCTGATGGGTCATCTTTTTCATCTGGGATGCTCGCTGTCTCAGTTGAAGAACCTACTGGGTCATCCGTCTGGTTCTTGATAATGTTCAATAGCTGATTTTCTGTCTCATTATTCTGACCGCTAAGCTTACTGAGATTTTCTGCTGCTTTCTTTGCGTTGCCAGAATCATTTGAATGTTTGCCCTAGGAAACACAAATAATACCAAATGAGTGAAACCATAATTTATGTTAGAAAGGAGTTAATATATATATATTTAATATTAGATCAACATAAAGACAAAATTAAATATCGAGTGAAACCATAAAAATTCATTTGGCACAAAATTCTTCTAAACCTGACCCATCAATAAAAGACGATAGCAAAAAAGATGTTAAGAATCAGCAGTAAACTAGAGTCAAGTTGCAAAAAAGCTCAGCAATCATTGAAGGCCATTCAAGAATTGTTAAGAGATGCATCAACTTCAATCCTGGTAGGAGTGTAATTAGGTGAAGCATAAGGGAGATTAACCTGAATGCCATGGTCCAGAGGAGGCCGGTCATAGCGAGTGACATTTGAACCTCGTTGACTTGCTGTGCCTGCATATTTAGATTCACCTGCATTCTTCCTTGGGCTATTTGCGCTTGATTTGCTCGCCTTCACATAACCCAATACCAATTATTTACTCAACTTATTCACACACTTGATTGTATTTTGATTAAAAAAAATCTGTGAATAAAACTATTATCAATAATATCATTTTGCCAACCCAATACCAATTATTTACTCAACTTATTCACACACCTGATTGTATTTTGATAAAAAAAAAATCTGTGAATAAAACTATTATCAATAATATCATTTTGCCAATTTACCGTTAGTGAAACTAATAATAGTGACTAGAGGGATAACCTATAAAAAAATATCTGGTATTTGTGTTAATTTTTTAATTTCATGTATAATATATTGGCAGGAAAATACTAGTGATAACCATTTGATAAAAATTATATTTTTAATTCATATCATTTCATGGAATTTTGAATTTAATTCCTGGCGTTTAAAAAATTGTGATTGCGTCCTTCCAATTTAGAAACACTTTATTTTAGTTCTTAATATTAAATTATTTGTTAGTATTTTGTTTAATTTTATTAATGTAATCAATTATATATTTTTCATGAGATTCTAGTTCTGAATACATATAATTTATGTTAGAATATATATATATATATATTTAATATTAGATCAACTTAAAGACAAAATTAAAAGATCGAGTGTAACCATAAAAATTCATTTGGCACAAAATTCTTCTAAACCTGACCCATCAATAAAAGACGATAGCAAAAAAGATGTGAAGAATCAGCAGTAAACTATAAAGACGATTAAAGATTGAGTACTGAAACCATAAAAATTCATTTGTGAGGCACAAAATTTAAAAAGAATCTATAAAAGAATTAAAGGATATTGATCAAAATAGGGTTTTAATCCTACTCATTAATCATCCTACGCACACTTAATCATAAAGATAATTCAGCTACGTACATTTTCCTTTATCCTACTATTGCAACTCAGCATTGACTCTGTTTCCCTTTTGGTAACTGAATTTCTTTCAGACCAATCATTTCGACTCAAGAATTCAACATAAAATTTACCACACTTTATCGGAAAGAAAAAAAAATCCATGTAAAGTAACAAGAATCATCAAAGTAGAACTGATGTTCAAGAATCAATGAAAAGTAACTCAGCATTGACTCTGTTTCCCTTTTGGTAATTGAATCTCTTTCAGGCCAATCTTTTCGACTCAAGAATTCAATGTAAAATTTGCCACATTTTCTCAGGAAAAAGAAAAAAGAATAAATCCATGCAAACAAGAATCGTCAAAGTAGAAGTGATGTTCAAGATTCTATAATCAATGAGATCACATTTAGAAAGTAAACTCAGAGAAGCGCGCGTCACAGATTAAGATTTCAAGCAAAACGCAATTTACCTGGAGTTTGTCCATCGCAAGAGCTTCTTCTTCTTCCGATACTGTACCTCCAGAGCGCTTGAGCTATAGTGCTTCGGTTTCATGAACTGCTATATATTTATAATACAGATGTTCAATGGTTAGTTAATCAGAAAAGGTCTGTTAATAATAACTGAATAGCCGTTTTTGGTAGTTCATATATAACTAATTGTGTTCCCCTCAGATAGCTTAGCCCTATGCCACTATCATTTATTAATTGGCTCTGTTTAAAATATAAATTCGCTTATAACATTTTATGTATTAAGGCCAAAATTCATTAAATTACGGTAAATCAATTAAACTTGTTCTACTGGTTAATTGTTCATGTTGGCAAAAATAAAAATTGTTATTGTTAACTGGTCTAGTCCCATATATTAAAAAATAAAAAAAAATGTAGTCTCTTTTTAATTTTTCTTGGAAATGAGTTTTTTTTTTTTAAAAAAATTGAGTAAAAAAGAAAACTAGTTTCCTTAAATCTTATTCTGTAGTGTATATAATTATTCTAACAAATCTTTTTTTATATATACAAATAAATCTCTTTTTTAGCAACTAATATAACTCCCTATCCTTAGTTCTTATTTTTTATGAGAAAACAAACGTATAGTAATTCTTCAGATTAAAATAAAATGTTTTTTTCCAACAATAAAAGGGTTACGATCATATTTTATTTGAATTGTAAAAAATTTAAGATATTATTAAAGTTTTTGTAGTTTGAATAATTAAGGTTGTGATGTAGCAGATGTCAAGTGTTAAAAAACTATACTGTGGAGAAAAATAACTAGTATTACCAATTCTACAAGTAGTTTCGTCGAGAATTATTTTCATGTATCATTTGGTACATTGCCTAGATTTTGTTCTACAAATCTGAGTACTTATTCCCTTCTTAAAACTCTTCATTATTTTGTAGTAGATCAAGTAGTTTCTTTCCTTCTTTTTTTTATTGAATATATCAAGAAAACAATCATAGATGCAGGGTGTATCTTTCATGCTCTGTATTTAGTTCTTGTGGATTTGCCATACACATGATGCAGGTTCTTTGTATGAGCTTTGCACTTAGTAAATGGGTTGAAGAGGCTTGTATCATGGTTTATGTATACGTTGTAACTTATGCTTCTTTGTTTTTTATTGATCTTCCTTTTTGCCAATTTAACAATTATATTTGTTTCCTTTTATGTGAACAAAGGAGTTTACAATACTTTCGGGTTATATAGAATCACATAAATTACTACTCAATAATTAATAATAATATTAATGTTTTAGGTGGAATCTATCTTTGTTGAGATCAAAGTTTCATAGTTTCAAGTATGAATACCTCAGACATCAATAGCCCCATGGAATTGATAAATAGCCAGAACTTTGTTTTATATGATATTGAAATTTCATTTCATATTTAAACTCATTGTAAATGATTGCAACACTTTGTTTGTAGTTGCACAATGTTACAATTAACCTTTTAAATTATCATTTTCAAATTATCATTATTTGAAAACTAACTTATTGTATGTCCTCATAATTATTTTAAGTGGTTATTTACATAATTAAACTAAAAATATAGAATATTATCTGACAAAATAAAATGATAATATAAATTTAATACATTTGGGTGAAATTTATTAAATTTATTTATTCATTAAAAGAAATACTTAAAAATTATTTTTTATTTTGTTATTATTAATGAATTATTATTATTATTATTATTATTATTTGGGTATCAAACGAGACCCTAAGGTCAGTAGTGATCACAAGTGTAATGCCCCTCATGATATTTTTCTTAGCATTATGTTCAGGACCGGAGGAAACAAGACAGAGGAAGGCTCAAGTGGAGTCTGAAAGAGCTCCACGCCACGGCGAGGAGCAGGCCCGCCGCGACGAGAAGCTTTGCAGTGGCATTATTCTGGATAATTTGGTGGAGCCGCGGTGAGGAGTGCTGGAGCCGCGGTGAGAGTTGTAAAAATTGTTTAAATCTGGATCATTCGGACGCGAAAGAAAGAAAGAAAACGAAGGGAGACTGAGGAGCAGTGCTAGGGTTCGACATTTTCGGCATCTAGGAGCGATTTTCAGACCTCAAGAGCTTGGATTCAAGTTGGTAAGTGTTCCCTACTCCTCTCTCTCCATTTTCTTCGGTTGAAATTTGGGATTTCCAGTTGTAAGGTTTGATTTCCGAGTTGGGGTGAAATCCACCGATTGAAATGGGTGATTTGAGGTTAATGGAATGTGTTTTAGTATTCTTGTTTCTTGAATGTGAGTTTTGAAGGGATTATGTGTGTTTAGAGCTTAACCCTAGGTTGTTTTCGGTAATGGCTCTTAGGAATCTGAAGTGTTTGAGGTTGTGTAGTGTTTGAATGACTCCTAAGAGCTTATTGATGCATGCAAAGGGTGTTGGAACCTTGGGTTAGGTTAATGCGGTTGAGTTGTGAGGTTTGATTTGTTGGTATATTGTGCTAATGGAAGAATTGTGACATGATAAAGGTTGTTGGCTAATCGAGAGGGAATCATGCGTACTGGACAGTTCAAGGAAGCTTGTGGAACTCGTGTGTGTGTGGTAACAACAATTGAGGTAACCGGGTGTTTGTTTATATTGTATTGACTATGTTATACTATAGTACGTGTATTTGTATATATATGCATGTTTCATTCATACCACGATACTGATGGGTTGTGTGTACTGTTCTTATATATATATATCATGGTATGTATACTGTTAGACGATGGTTATTACTATGATGATGATATGTGTGATGATGATATGATATGTTGCATACATGACATTATGATGATGATACGATGATACATGAGTATCACCACATGACATTGTGAGATTGTGATGTATGGTGGATGTAGTGGTGATGACGTGATGGTGGTATGATGTATGATGATGTATATATGTTAGGGAGGATAAGGTTGGATTATATATATATATATGTTAGGGAGGATAAGGCTGGATTATATATATATGTTAGGGAGGATAAGACTGGATTATGTATATATGTTAGGGAGGATAAGGATGGATGATATATATGTTAGGGAGGATAAGGATGGATGATATATGTGTTAGGAAGGATAAGGATGGAGTCCCTGTGAGGGCGACATGCATGTCATTCATTTCATATTGCATTCATGATTTGTGTGAGATATATGTATATATATATATGTGTGTGGTTGTTGTTCCCGGTTACTGAGACATTGTCTCACCCCCTCTCCCATAAACTAACCTTTCAGGTGATGGTTCTGGCACTAGTCCTGAGAAGACGCGGGAGTAGCTGTGTACGTGAGAATAGTCTATGTAGCGTGTGTATTTTGTAATGGTATTTTGTGCCAAGTAAGATAGAGAATGGTTTGTAATGAATATATGACAGGGTTGAGACTGGTTATGTATGAATGTATGTATGTTTATGTATGTGGTATGTATGGTTGAATGTTGTTGAGAAGTTAGTTTGACCGTATTGGTAAGTCCAGAGTGTTGTTGGCCCTTGTTGGTTTGTGTAAGGGCCTGTAGCCCATTTGGTCAAGTTGGGTTCCAAGGGGTCAAATCTCCGAGGAGTGGTTCCTTTGAGGTGAAACCTCTTTGAACAGGTTTGTTCGGGAGATTTGGACCTGTATGAATGGTCTTTGAGCGGCCAGTTGCCTTTGGTGGCAATTGGAGGTGGTTAGTGGTGAGTTTTGGTCAACAAGTGGCCAAAACGGTTTCAAGGGTCTAGAATCTCCATACGGAGTTGGATTGAGGTTAAAGTGGTGTCTGTGGATAGATGGGGACTAGATTGACTTGTAGGAGTTGGAATCGAGTCAATCGGAGGTCAGAAGTTCGCCCCGGAGTGTTGATTTTGCTGATATAGTATATCAGCAGGGGGCGCCGCGGCGCAGGAAGTCAGGCCGCAGCGTCATAGGAGGCAGTAACGATGTTGAGACAAGGGAGGCCGGAGCCGCGACAGTACTGTAGCTGCCGTTGCCCCAGCCCAAATTTTGGTGCTTTCGAGTCATTTTCGCTGTGTTTATGAATTGGAAGAGTTCTTTTGAGATGTCAGGGTTGTGTTTGGTCAGATTTTGAAGTTTTTGGTGAAGTATGGAGGCGTAAGGAGGTAGGGTGTTACATAAACTTAGTTTCAGATGAACTTTGACATTTTCTCAGACAAATTTTTCAATTTTCATAAGTTGCATTTTATGTAAAATTCAAATTTTCAAAAGCCAAAGTTTGTCTGTCAGAGAAAGCTCTTTTCAGACACATATCAAAATTCAAATTTTTCAAGACAAAATTCGTCTATCAAAGAAGCTTCTTTTCAGACTTGTTCTATTTTCAATATGAAATTCAAATTTCCAGAGCCAAAGTTCAAATTTTCAAAATAGCATATCAGTATAAACCTTTCAAACTTCGTCTGTTAGTTGGTGTTTTTCAATATCCCATGAATTAACATAGAATCAAGGTTTTAAAATATCTTTTCACCAAATCAAAGTCTTTTACTCAAATCAAAATAATACTAAACATTCTACATCTATTGTTGCACTGATTTTTCTAGAATTTCTTCACTTGAAACCTTTTGTGCACCTTTGATATTTTTATTCCAAGCTCTTGAAGGTTGGTTTGGAATCATCAAAACACTTGATTCAACATAACACCCCTCATGATATCTTTCTTAGCATTATGTACAGGACTGGAGGAAAAATAGGATGGAGGAAGGTTCAAATGGAGTCTGAAAGAGCTCCACGCCATAATAAGAAGCAGAGCTGCCGCGTCACGAGCATGTCCAGTGGCTCTTTCTGGTTGAAAACTAGTGGAGTCGCAGCGAGATGTCTGATGTAGTGGCAAGTATCAGGAATTTTGTTGAAATCCAGATCATTTCGGACGATTAGAAAGAAAGAAAATAGAGGGAACGTCGAGGAGCTCTGCTAGGGTTTTGAGTTTTCAGCCCTTGGGAATTGTTTTCAGCCTCTAGAAGCTTGGATTCAAGTTGGTGAGTGTTCTGTACTCCACCCTCTCCATTTTCTTCGGTTGAAATTTGGGGTTTTTTGGCTATATGTCGGGATTTCTAGTTGGAGATGAAATTCATTGATTGAAATATATAAAATGGGGTTAAGGAAGTGTGTTTTAGTGTTCTTGTTGCTTGGATGTGAGTTTTGAATGATTTATGTATGATTTGAGCTTAACCCTAGGTTGTTTTCGGTTAGGGCTCTTGGGAATCCGAAGTATATGTATTTAGGTAGTGTTTGAATGGTCCCTAAGAGCTTATTAATGCATGAAAGGGGTGTTGGAACCTTGGGTTAGGCCTAAAGTGGTTGGATTATGATATTTGGTTTAATGGCATATTGTGTTAATTAAAGAATTGTGTTATTGTAAAGGTTGTTTGGTTAACTAAGAGGGGTTCAAGCTTGTTGGGTAATTCGAGAAGTTCATGGAATTCACGTGTGTGGTATTGACAAACTTTGGTAACCGGGTGTTTGTTTGTATTATATTGTTTGTATGACATGATAGTATGTATATTTATGTATATATGCATGTCTCTTTCATACAACAATACTGATGTGTTTGTGTGTACTGTTTTCTATATATATCATGGTATGCACACAGCTATATGATGTTTATGATGATGATATTGACATGACATGACATGATGCATACATGATATTGTAATATGATGATGATGATGATAATGATATAATGATACATGAGCATCACTACATGGCATTGTACGATTACGATATATGGTGGATCGGGTGGTGATAACGATATGATATATGATGATATATGTTAGGGAGCATAAGGATGGAATATATATATGTTACGGAGGATAAGAATGGGATCCCTGCAGCTAAATCGCCTCCTATGGCCAGGAGGGAAAAGGCGCACAGTGGATTGCACATTCCCTAAATCGCTACCAATTTGTGGTGGGAAAGGGGAAGGAAAGCCACGGTATGAACATTAGTGTTACCTTTGACCGGGTGCACTAATGGGAGGTGAGCTTGGTGATGTTCCGGAATCAGTCTTCACTGATTGCTAGAAGGGAATTACCTATATGAAATGTCCTGTTATGACGACAGCCTATGGTTCTAACTGTGTGCAAGGGAGACATGCATACCATTCATTTCACATTGCATTCATGAGTTGTATTAAATAAATGTGTATATATATGTGTCTGTGTGTGGTTATCCCTAGTTATTGAGACATTGTCTCACACCCCTTTCCTATGAACTAACCTTTCAGGTGATAATTCTGGCACTAGTCCGGAGAAGTCGCGAGAGTAGCTACGTACATGGAAATAGTCTATGTAGTATTTGTAAAATTAGATATTGTAATTTGTGCCAAGTACGATAGAATGGTTTGTAATGGATGTATGACATTGATAAGGATTGTTATGGATGGATGTATGGCTATGTATGTTGTGTGTATGTGTTTTGTATGATGAAAGTTGGAATTGGACTTCATTGGTGTGTTTTAGGGCCTGTAGCCCGTTTGTCATGTAGGTTCCAATGGGTCAAAACTCAGAGGAGTGGTTCTTTTGAGGTGAAATCTCTTTGGACAAGTTAGTTTGGGGGTTTTTGGACCTATATGAATGGTCTTTGAGTGACCATTTGCCTTTGGTGGCAATTAGAGGTTGTTAGTAGTGTGTTTTGGTCAATAAGTGGCCAAAATGGTGTCAAGGGTCTAGAATCTCCATACGAAGTTGGATTGAGGTGAAAGAGTTGTCTATGTATAGATAGGGACTAGATTGACTTGTAGGAGTTGGAATCAAGTTAATTGGAGGTCGGAGCATAAAGTTATGCACATTGAAAGTTCGTCCTAATGTATGGAAGTTGCTGATATGGAAAATCAGTAGGGGGCGCCGTGGCTACAGAGTCCAGGCTACAGCGCCAGTAGAGACAGAAGAGAGTGAAAAACAGGGGAGGTTAGAGCCAAGGCGGTACTGTGCTGAAGTTTTGGAGAGTTGTTTTGGGATGTCTGGGTTGCTTTTTGAAGTTTTTGGTCAAGTCTGGAGGTGTCAAGAGGTAGGGTGTGACATAAAGCTGCCACATCTCTCTCCCCTCTCTTTGGTAAATCATTGTTTTGCTCTCTCAACTTTCATCCTCAAAAAATGTCGACTTCATTTCCTTTCCCCATCTCATCTAATCACTACACTACTACAAAAATGGGCTTTGTAGGCGGTTATTTTTAACTTTTCTTGATAGTTATGAACCGCCTACTATTTGAGCGCTATAAAAGGAGGCAACTTTTGTTGGCGGTTATAAACCACCTACAAAAGTCCCCTTTCGTAGGCGGTTATACAGATAACCACCTACGAAAGGGGACTTTTGTAGGTGGTTATCTGTATAACCACCTATAAAAATAGACTTTTGTAGGTGGTTATATAGATAACCGCCTACAAAGGGTATCCAATTTTAAAAAAAAATATTTTGATACTGGATTAATCCAGTATCAAATATTAACCTACTAAACTCATTGACAAAAAAAAATTATTATATTAAAAAAATCCACAAACCATTATTAACTTTATTAATAAACCAAAGAAATTACACACACTAATCCATAAAAGTAATAAATAAAAAAAAAGCCTAGGATACAACTTAAACAAAAAAAAGAAAAAACCTAACATACAATGTAATAGAAACCATAAAAATAAATCAGAAGTAGTAGACTGCAAGGATTAACCAAACTGAATCCAAAATCTTTGATCTTGTTCATATGTAGATTGTTCCATACACCTAGCATACACCGAAAATAAATGTAGCCCAAATTAGTTCATGTCGTTTTGTTATCCAAAAAAATATCAGCTAATGAAGCTTGCAGGTTCCATACACCTAACATAACATGTTTATAAGCTAGTTGCTCATCAAGGAGCCAATTACCATATTGAAAACTTAATTACCCCAACCAATGTGTGGTCACCCAACAAATATATAGCAGGCAAAATGCCTCTATTCACAGCAAAAAGAACAAAGAAAAGATTATGATAATGAAATACTTCTTGTTGATAGTACAAGTATTCCAGAAATTTTTAGAAGCAATTCAATCTCGGTGCAGTAGTCCAAGTTTAAGCAAGTAGAATTTTAGAGTTCATACATTTGGAGTTTCATAATGGTGATAAAGCTTTGATGAAGGAAGGTAGTATTAGTTCTTTTCAGACCTAACAAATATCCTAAAAATCTCAAAAAGAAATATATATTCCAAACATGAAAAAAATGAATAAAATCAGATTTAGCACTACCTTATAGCATGATAAAGAGGGCGATACCATAACACATAGCCTCCTGGAATGCCTGAAATAAAGTAGATAATAGTGAGAAACCATATTGTCAGACATACAAGGAAAAACGTCCACGATGATTAGGTGAGACTATGATATAATCACAGGCCTAAAATCTAATGCTTAAATATAAACTAATGTTACTGTCTTCAAGTGTCCAATGATATTGACCTTTTGAGAACAAAGATTTCCCACATTTAACAACCATTTCAGCCCTATGCTCTGTATCCATCTTCAACAGATTTTCCTGGTTTTTCATTGAGATACATTACATGGTTGCCTTCATCTTCTTCCAAGACTAATGAAAGAATAATAATGACCAAGACACAATTGTTAATCAGAACAACATTTTGGAAAGTATTAAAAGGATCAAAATATATTACCTTATTGTCAAAGTCTACTGCAGAGATGCCTTGCTTGTTAGAAAACAAAGTTAAACTCTGTAATTCATAAAGCTCCATTTCAAGCGCAGGTGAGACTAGTACACATTTTGTGACACTAAGATCTGTAACAATAAAAAAAAAAATAGGTCAGCTACAAAGTTAGATAATGTCTTTTGGTGTGTTTGAGGTGTGTTTCCTTACATAGTCTCAAGTTGATATATTTTGGTCATATTTTAATATCTTTCCCTACATAGTCTTGTACATCTAGAAAAACCCCTATAGAAAAAAATTGTCAACCAAAAATAGCAAATACAAAGATGTAAGCAAAAGAAACACTGACTGACACTATGCTATATTTTAGTATGTTTAGATTGCTATAAATGCATGTATCATGGCATCTGTGATCTGTCCATTACATTGAATAACATATATCAAACTGGACAAAAGATACATGCAATTAAAGCATAATAATTCAGTTGCTTCACACAAAATTGAAATTGCAAGTGCTAAAAGCAAAGGGAAATAAATTATTGGACCTAGAGTAAAAGCAAAAGATTGACTTAAACTAAAAACCAACCTACTAAAGTAATCTCTCACTGACAGAAGAATATTAAGCATTACAAGATTTGCCACAATCCACTCTCACGAACTTCATTCTTTAAAGAGTGAATATCATGAGTAGTATTTATGCATTTGTGTCCAATTTTTCATAGCTATAGCAATTACCATCTTCATTTGCCTAGATGTCAAAGGAACTTGTTGATCAGAAAACATAACTTACTACAGGTTTGAATTAAAAAGATGAAATTTTCAACACGTTCTAACAAGAAATAAATTTATCTCAGTAGATTCCAAAACTAAGACCCTAAACAATAATAACTCTGAAACCACCTGTAGAACAGCTGATGAACTTACAGCAGTGAAGTTTATTGGATCCCTTGGGTTCCAAGATAAAGAATTGGTTTTGGTCTGTCCGATGAAATACGTCAGAATGGTCATGTATAAGGACATTTGAAGAGCACAAAAGGTGCCCAAAACAAAAGATTGAAAAGTAATCATCTAACATAATCTAATCCGTGTTGAAATAAAAATGAAATGCATGCTTTACAAAAGAATAAAGAACTTGACCAAATAAACACAGTTGCCATTCAAAAAATGTAACACAAGGGTACTTCGACTTATGTAGCTGGTTGCCAAAAACATGAACATCAAGGACTACACTCAAGTACTCCAATTCAAACTAAAAATTCATAATCATTACCATCATTATGATTTTCCTAGCAGGGGAAGCCATACGCAAATCATATAGTGTTATGCTCTGGTCACTGCAAGGAAAAAGTAGATAAAGCAACTAGATTAACACACGCACACAAAAAGAAGAAAAATAATCTAGTCATTACTCTTCTAAGTGCAGCAAACAAGAAGTTTAAAGCAAACACGAATTGAAATTTGAATGAGCAACTTTAGTTAAATGCTAAATGAATGAAACCAAAGTACTAATTATATTCCACTCAAGAAATGAGAATATTGGAACATTCTATTCTGCAATTTTTTGCCAATATGGTCATTTCACTCTTTCATGACAGGATCAATCCACAAATAGCCCCTGTGGAAACACCGAAATCACAAGTAGTTGGCAAACAAAAAAAAAAGCACAAACTATGGTGTTATTTTTCAAATCACAAGTAGCTTGGCCAGATGGGATTTGATTCACTATAATGGATAGTTGATGATAAAGATTTAAAAAAAAAAAGACCGAGAATGGGTAGGTTGGATAATTTCACTTACACCAAAGCACCTATGGGATATAGATTCACGAATAACACATAACATGACAGGGCATGAATATAGCTTCGATAATACTCCCAATTACACATAAAACACGTCCCATAAATAGATTCATACGGTTCCACACAACAGAGCTCTATAGCTTATTCAAAAAATTACAGAGAGAGCTAAATGGAAAAAAAAAGCTAGTGAACAAGGAGGGAGAACACGAAGAGCAGCATGTTGAACCAAGATGGAGGCAACGATGAAGAGCACCCACGGAAGCAATAACAACACGAACAAGGGTTTGGAGGCAAACATGTTGAACCAAAAACAAGAACAAGGGTTTGGGGTTTGGAGACGACAATGCGAACTCGGTGAGAGCAAGAATGGAAGTGACAACGGAAGGAAAGAGCCAATGGAGAGTAACAGAGAGGAAGGGTTTCAGAGACAGGGAAGTGTTTTTGAGTTCATCGATTACAAAGGGTCAGGGTTTAGGAGAATTTTAGTTTTAAAAAAAATAATAAAGGAAAAGTAGGCGGTTATATCAAAAACCGCCTACTTTTTCTTTAAATTTTTGAAGAAAAGTAGGCGGTTATATCTAAAAACCGCCTACTTTTGTTTTACAATTTTTAATTTATTTTGGGTCTTACTTTTGTAGGTGGTTATTTAAAATAACCGCCTACAAAAATCTATCTTTGTACTCGGTTATTTTAAAACCGCCTAAAAATGTTTTCCGCCCCACTTTTATATGTTTTTTTTAAAATAACCGTCTACTTTTGTGCGCCAATGAAAGTCATTTATGTAGTAGTGCTAGTAGTGTTTTCCTAACGGGGGAGATTTTGCTTCGAATTTGAGGTTGACATTGAAGAAGCATTCAGTGAAGAAGGAAGAAAAGAGGAGTCGGCTATTCAAGCTGGTGAGTTTTCAAATTTGATCCATGAAAGCTTCAATTTTCCCCCTCAAGTTGGGAGGCATATTAGAGAATTGGAGAGGATATTAAGGGTATGTTCGGTAGTTGAAAATTTAGACCAAACTGAACTTCTCAAACTGAATTGAAAAGGAACTCCAAGGGCTACTTGGGGAAATGGAGAACAGACATGAAGGAGCTGCCAAACACTGAAAAAATTTTCTAACCCTAGTTTGAAACTAAAGTTTGGATTGTCACCACAATCCAAACACACACTAAAAAAGAGGAATTAAAAATTAAATAGCAAAATCATTATTATTTACCATCTTTGGGAGTCGCTCGGTATATTTCCTAAAAAGCAACTTTTCAACAAGTCTACTTCTCAAAAAATTAACTTTTAGAAAGTTTATGCTTTGCATGTTTGTTTAATTTTTAATTTCCCCAGGAAGTGAAAAAATATTTTTAAAACAAATACGTTATATTTCAGTATTAAAGGCATCAAAACTCTTTTTTAAAGAAAATCAATTAAATATTTAAGGATATTTTTGACAAAATATTATAAACTACATGGGAAGAAAATTCCTCAATTTCTATAATTTATTAGAAAGTTTCATACTTTTCTGGAACCAAGAGTACTTAATGATCTACTTCCCAAGAAGGTCACCTTCCCTCCCCTCCTTACCCCATATCGAACTTGATCTCGTGCTGCTCAAAACAAACTCAACAGAAAACAAATCCGAACCTAACAACTAATCCAATACCCATATCCCTTTCATTTGCACCAATATGATATTCTCCCATGAAAGAGACAACATAGCTCATCCAATGTCACTACTTATGATAAGTTGAAAATGGATTATCATAAGTTATTCATATAGATTTCTAATTGACCCACACATATTTTCAATTGAGACACACAATTTCCCGCTGATCCGACAAAAATGTCATTCCTTATTGATTTATTTTTATTTTTCCAAATCAATACCTTGGAAGTGGAATCTATTAGGAATTTCACATATTCAAAAAATCTTTATAAAAATATCTTTCTTTCATGGAACCATCTTTGGGGGTCGCTTGGTATATTTCCCAAAAAGCAACTTTTCAAGAAGTCTACTTCTCAAAAATTTAACTTTTAGAAAGTTTATGCTTTGCATGCTTGTTTAATTTTTAATTTCCCCAGGAAGTGCAAAAGTATTTTTAAAATAAATGTTATATTTTAGTATTAAAGCTATCAATACCCTTTTTTAAAGAAAATGAATTAAATATTTAAGGATTTTTTGACAAAATATTATAAACTATGTGGGAAGAAAAATTCCTCAAGTTGTATAATTTATTGGAAAGTTTCATACTTTTCTGGAACCAAGAGTACTTAATGATCTACTTCCCAAGAAGGTCACCTTGCCTCCCCTCCTTACCCCATATCGAACTTGATCTCGTGCTGCTCAAAACAAACTCAACAGAAAATAAATCCGAACCCAACAACTAATCCAATACCCATATCCCTTTCATTTGCACCAATATGATATTCTCCCATGAAAGAGACAACATAGCTCATCCAATGTCACTACTTATGATAAGTTGAAAATGGATTATCATAAGTTATTCATATAGATTTCTAATTGACCCACACATATTTCCAATTGAGACACACAATTTCCAGCTGATCCGACAAAAATGTCATTTCCTTATTGATTAATTTTTATTTTTCCAAATCAATACCTTGGAAGTGGAATCTATTAGGAATTTCACATATTCAAAAAATCTTTATAAAAATATCTTCCTTTCATGGAACCATCTTTGGGGGTCGCTGGGTATATTTCCCAAAAAGCAACTTTTCAGGAAGTCTACTTCTCAAAAATTTAACTTTTAGAATGTTTATGCTTTGCATGCTTGTTTAATTTTTAATTTCCCCAGGAAGTGCAAAAGTTTTTTTAAAATAAATATGTTATATTTTAGTATTAAAGGCATCAATACCCTTTTTTAAAGAAAATGAATTAAATATTTAAGGATTTTTTCACAAAATATTATAAACTATGTGGGAAGAAAAATTCCTCAAGTTGTATAATTTATTGGAAAGTTTCATACTTTTCTGGAACCAAGAGTACTTAATGATCTACTTCCCAAGAAGTTCACCTTCCCTCCCCTCCTTACCCCATATCGAACTTGATCTCGTGGTGCTCAAAACAAACTCAACAGAAAATAAATCCAAACCCAACAACTAATCCAATACCCATATCCCTTTCATTTGCACCAATATGATATTCTCCCATGAAAGAGACAACATAGCTCATCCAATGTCACTACTTATGATAAGTTGAAAATGGATTATCATAAGTTATTCATATAGATTTCTAATTGACCCACACATATTTCCAATTGAGACACACAATTTCCCGCTGATCCGACAAAAATGTCATTCCTTATTGATTTATTTTTATTTTTCCAAATCAATACCTTGGAAGTGGAATCTATTAGGAATTTCACATATTCAAAAAATCTTTATAAAAATATCTTCCTTTCATGGAACCATATTTGGGGGTCGCTTGGTATATTTCCCAAAAAGAAACTTTTCAAGAAGTCTACTTCTCAAAAATTTAACTTTTAGAAAGTTTATGCTTTGCATGCTTGTCTAATTTTTAATTTCCCCATGAAGTGCAAAAATATTTTTAAAATAAATATGTTATATTTCAGTATTAAAGGCATCAATACCCTTTTTTAAAGAAAATGAATTAAATATTTAAGGATTTTTTAACAAAATATTATAAACTATGTGGGAAGAAAAATTCCTCAAGTTGTATAATTTATTGGAAAGTTTCATACTTTTCTGGAACCAAGAGTACTTAATGATCTACTTCCCAAGAAGTTCACCTTCCCTCCCCTCCTTACCCCATATCGAACTTGATCTCGTGGTGCTCAAAACAAACTCAACAGAAAATAAATCCAAACCTAACAACTAATCCAATACCCATATCCCTTTCATTTGCACCAATATGATATTCTCCCATGAAAGAGACAACATAGCTCATCCAATGTCACTACTTATGATAAGTTGAAAATGGATTATCATAAGTTATTCATATAGATTTCTAATTGACCCACACATATTTCCAATTGAGACACACAATTTCCCGCTGATCCGACAAAAATGTCATTCCTTATTGATTTATTTTTATTTTTCCAAATCAATACCTTGGAAGTGGAATCTATTAGGAATTTCACATATTCAAAAAATCTTTATAAAAATATCTTCCTTTCATGGAACCATATTTGGGGGTCGCTTGGTATATTTCCCAAAAAGAAACTTTTCAAGAAGTCTACTTCTCAAAAATTTAACTTTTAGAAAGTTTATGCTTTGCATGCTTGTCTAATTTTTAATTTCCCCATGAAGTGCAAAAATATTTTTAAAATAAATATGTTATATTTCAGTATTAAAGGCATCAATACCCTTTTTTAAAGAAAATGAATTAAATATTTAAGGATTTTTTAACAAAATATTATAAACTATGTGGGAAGAAAAATTCCTCAAGTTGTATAATTTATTGGAAAGTTTCATACTTTTCTGGAACCAAGAGTACTTAATGATCTACTTCCCAAGAAGTTCACCTTCCCTCCCCTCCTTACCCCATATCGAACTAGATCTCGTGTTGCTCAAAACAAACTCAACAGAAAATAACTCTGAACCCAACAACTAATCCAATACCCATATCCCTTTCATTTGCACCAATATGATATTCTCCCATGAAAGAGACAACATAGCTCATCCAATGTCACTACTTATGATAAGTTGAAAATGGATTATCATAAGTTATTCATATAGATTTCTAATTGACCCACACATATTTCCATTTGAGACACACAATTTCCCGCTGATCCGACAAAAATGTCATTCCTTATTGATTTATTTTTATTTTTCCAAATCAATACCTTGGAAGTGGAATCTATTAGGAATTTCACATATTCAAAAAATCTTTATAAAAATATCTTCCTTTCATGGAACCATCTTTGGGGGTCGCTTGGTATATTTCCCAAAAAGAAACTTTTCAAGAAGTCTACTTCTCAAAAATTTAACTTTTAGAAAGTTTATGCTTTGCATGCTTGTCTAATTTTTAATTTCCCCAGGAAGTGCAAAAATATTTTTAAAATAAATATGTTATATTTCAGTGTTAAAGGCATCAATACCCTTTTTTAAAGAAAATGAATTAAATATTTAAGGATTTTTTCACAAAATATTATAAACTATGTGGGAAGAAAAATTCCTCAAGTTGTATAATTTATTGGAAAGTTTCATACTTTTCTGGAACCAAGAGTACTTAATGATCTACTTCCCAAGAAGGTCACCTTCCCTCCCCTCCTTACCCCATATCGAACTAGATCTCGTGTTGCTCAAAACAAACTCAACAGAAAATAACTCTGAACCCAACAACTAATCCAATACCCATATCCCTTTCATTTGCACCAATATGATATTCTCCCATGAAAGAGACAACATAGCTCATCCAATGTCACTACTTATGATAAGTTGAAAATGGATTATCATAAGTTATTCATATAGATTTCTAATTGACCCACACATATTTCCAATTGAGACACACAATTTCCCGCTGATCCGACAAAAATGTCATTCCTTATTGATTTATTTTTATTTTTCCAAATCAATACCTTGGAAGTGGAACCTATTAGGAATTTCGCATATTCAAAAAATCTTTATAAAAATATCTTCCTTTTATGGAACCATCTTTGGGGGTCGCTTGGTATATTTCCCAAAAAGAAACTTTTCAAGAAGTCTACATCTCAAAAATTTAACTTTTCGAAAGTTTATGCTTTGCATGCTTGTCTAATTTTTAATTTCCCCAGGAAGTGCAAAAATATTTTTAAAATAAATATGTTATATTTCAGTATTAAAGGCATCAATACCCTTTTTTAAAGAAAATGAATTAAATATTTAAGGATTTTTTCACAAAATATTATAAACTATGTGGGAAGAAAAATTTCTCAAGTTGTATAATTTATTGGAAAGTTTCATACTTTTCTGGAACCAAGAGTACTTAATGATCTACTTCCCAAGAAGGTCACCTTCCCTCCCCTCCTTACCCCATATCGAACTAGATCTCGTGTTGCTCAAAACAAACTCAACAGAAAATAACTCTGAACCCAACAACTAATCCAATACCCATATCCCTTTCATTTGCACCAATATGATATTCTCCCATGAAAGAGACAACATAGCTCATCCAATGTCACTACTTATGATAAGTTGAAAATGGATTATCATAAGTTATTCATATAGATTTCTAATTGACCCACACATATTTCCAATTGAGACACACAATTTCCCGCTGATCCGACAAAAATGTCATTCCTTATTGATTTATTTTTATTTTTCCAAATCAATACCTTGGAAGTGGAATCTATTACGAATTTCACAAATTCAAAAAATCTTTATAAAAATATCTTCCTTTCATGGAACCATCTTTGGGGGTCGCTTGGTATATTTCCCAAAAAGAAACTTTTCAAGAAGTCGACTTCTCAAAAATTTAACTTTTAGAAAGTTTATGCTTTGCATGCTTGTTTAATTTTTAATTTCCCCAGGAAGTGCAAAAATATTTTTAAAATAAATATGTTATATTTTAGTATTAAAGGCATCAATACCCTTTTTTAAAGAAAATGAATTAAATATTTAAGGATTTTTTCACAAAATATTATAAACTATGTGGGAAGAAAAATTCCTCAAGTTGTATAATTTATAGGAAAGTTTCATACTTTTCTGGAACCAAGAGTACTTAATGATCTACTTCCCAAGAAGTTCACCATCCCTCCCCTCCTTACCCCATATCGAACTTGATCTCGTGTTGCTCAAAGCAAACTCAACAGAAAATAAATCCAGACCCAACAACTAATCCAATACCCATATCCCTTTCATTTGCACCAATATGATATTCTCCCATGAAAGAGACAACATAGCTCATCCAATGTAACTAATGATAAGTTGAAAATGGATTATCATAAGTTATTCATATAGATTTCTAATTGACCCACACATATTTCCAATTTAGACACACAATTTCCCGCTGATCCAACAAAAATGTCATTCCTTATTGATTTATTTTTATTTTTCCAAATCAATACCTTGGAAGTGGAATCTATTAGGAATTTCACATATTCAAAAAATCTTTATAAAAATATCTTCCTTTCATGGAACCATCTTTGGGGGTCGCTTGGTATATTTCCCAAAAAGCAACTTTTCAAGAAGTCTACTTCTCAAAAATTTAACTTTTAGAAAGTTTATGCTTTGCATGCTTGTTTAATTTTTAATTTCCCCAGGAAGTGCAAAAGTATTTTTAAAATAAATGTTATATTTTAGTATTAAAGGTATCAATACCGTTTTTTAAAGAAAATGAATTAATATTTAAGGATTTTTTGACAAAATATTATAAACTATGTGGGAAGAAAAATTCCTCAAGTTGTCTAATTTATTGGAAAGTTTCATACTTTTCTGGAACCAAGAGTACTTAATGATCTACTTCCCAAGAAGGTCACCTTGCCTCCCCTCCTTGCCCCATATCGAACTTGATCTCGTGCTGCTCAAAACAAACTCAACAGAAAATAAATCCGAACCCAACAACTAATCCAATACCCATATCCCTTTCATTTCCACCAATATGATATTCTCCCATGAAAGAGAACATAGCTCATCCAATGTCACTACTTATGATAAGTTGAAAATGGATTATCATAAGTTATTCATATAGATTTCTAATTGACCCACACATATTTCCAATTGAGACACACAATTTCCAGCTGATCCGACAAAAATGTCATTTCCTTATTGATTAATTTTTATTTTTCCAAATCAATACCTTGGAAGTGGAATCTATTAGGAATTTCACATATTCAAAAAATCTTTATAAAAATATCTTCCTTTCATGGAACCATCTTTGGGGGTCGCTGGGTATATTTCCCAAAAAGCAACTTTTCAGGAAGTCTACTTCTCAAAAATTTAACTTTTAGAATGTTTATGCTTTGCATGCTTGTTTAATTTTTAATTTCCCCAGGAAGTGCAAAAGTTTTTTTAAAATAAATATGTTATATTTTAGTATTAAAGGTATCAATACCCTTTTTTAAAGAAAATGAATTAAATATTTAAGGATTTTTTGACAAAATATTATAAACTATGTGGGAAGAAAAATTCCTCAAGTTGTCTAATTTATTGGAAAGTTTCATACTTTTCTGGAACCAAGAGTACTTAATGATCTACTTCCCAAGAAGGTCACCTTCCCTCCCCTCCTTACCCCATATCGAACTTGATCTCGTGGTGCTCAAAACAAACTCAACAGAAAATAAATCCAGACCCAACAACTAATCCAATACCCATATCCCTTTCATTTGCACCAATATGATATTCTCCCATGAAAGAGACAACATAGCTCATCCAATGTAACTAATGATAAGTTGAAAATGGATTATCATAAGTTATTCATATAGATTTCTAATTGACCCACACATATTTCCAATTGAGACACACAATTTCCCGCTGATCCGACAAAAATGTCATTCCTTATTGATTTATTTTTATTTTTCCAAATCAATACCTTGGAAGTGGAATCTATTAGGAATTTCACATATTCAAAAAATCTTTATAAAAATATCTTCCTTTCATGGAACCATCTTTGGGGGTCGCTTGGTATATTTCCCAAAAAGAAACTTTTCAAGAAGTCGACTTCTCAAAAATTTAACTTTTAGAAAGTTTATGCTTTGCATGCTTGTTTAATTTTAATTTCCCCAGGAAGTGCAAAAATATTTTTAAAATAAATATGTTATATTTTAGTATTAAAGGCATCAATACCCTTTTTTAAAGAAAATGAATTAAATATTTAAGGATTTTTTCACAAAATATTATAAACTATGTGGGAAGAAAAATTCCTCAAGTTGTATAATTTATAGGAAAGTTTCATACTTTTCTGGAACCAAGAGTACTTAATGATCTACTTCCCAAGAAGTTCACCTTCCCTCCCCTCCTTACCCCATATCGAACTTGATCTCGTGTTGCTCAAAACAAACTCAACAGAAAATAAATCCAGACCCAACAACTAATCCAATACCCATATCCCTTTCATTTGCACCAATATGATATTCTCCCATGAAAGAGACAACATAGCTCATCCAATGTAACTAATGATAAGTTGAAAATGGATTATCATAAGTTATTCATATAGATTTCTAATTGACCCACACATATTTCCAATTTAGACACACAATTTCCCGCTGATCCCACAAAAATGTCATTCCTTATTGATTTATTTTTATTTTTCCAAATCAATACCTTGGAAGTGGAATCTATTAGGAATTTCACATATTCAAAAAATCTTTATAAAAATATCTTCCTTTCATGGAACCATCTTTGGGGGTCGCTTGGTATATTTCCCAAAAAGCAACTTTTCAAGAAGTCTACTTCTCAAAAATTTAACTTTTAGAAAGTTTATGCTTTGCATGCTTGTTTAATTTTTAATTTCCCCAGGAAGTGCAAAAGTATTTTTAAAATAAATGTTATATTTTAGTATTAAAGCTATCAATACCCTTTTTTAAAGAAAATGAATTAAATATTTAAGGATTTTTTGACAAAATATTATAAACTATGTGGGAAGAAAAATTCCTCAAGTTGTATAATTTATTGGAAAGTTTCATACTTTTCTGGAACCAAGAGTACTTAATGATCTACTTCCCAAGAAGGTCACCTTGCCTCCCCTCCTTACCCCATATCGAACTTGATCTCGTGCTGCTCAAAACAAACTCAACAGAAAATAAATCCGAACCCAACAACTAATCCAATACCCATATCCCTTTCATTTGCACCAATATGATATTCTCCCATGAAAGAGACAACATAGCTCATCCAATGTCACTACTTATGATAAGTTGAAAATGGATTATCATAAGTTATTCATATAGATTTCTAATTGACCCACACATATTTCCAATTGAGACACACAATTTCCAGCTGATCCGACAAAAATGTCATTTCCTTATTGATTAATTTTTATTTTTCCAAATCAATACCTTGGAAGTGGAATCTATTAGGAATTTCACATATTCAAAAAATCTTTATAAAAATATCTTCCTTTCATGGAACCATCTTTGGGGGTCGCTGGGTATATTTCCCAAAAAGCAACTTTTCAGGAAGTCTACTTCTCAAAAATTTAACTTTTAGAATGTTTATGCTTTGCATGCTTGTTTAATTTTTAATTTCCCCAGGAAGTGCAAAAGTTTTTTTAAAATAAATATGTTATATTTTAGTATTAAAGGTATCAATACCCTTTTTTAAAGAAAATGAATTAAATATTTAAGGATTTTTTGACAAAATATTATAAACTATGTGGGAAGAAAAATTCCTCAAGTTGTCTAATTTATTGGAAAGTTTCATACTTTTCTGGAACCAAGAGTACTTAATGATCTACTTCCCAAGAAGGTCACCTTCCCTCCCCTCCTTACCCCATATCGAACTTGATCTCGTGCTGCTCAAAACAAACTCAACAGAAAATAAATCCGAACCCAACAACTAATCCAATACCCATATCCCTTTCATTTGCACCAATATGATATTCTCCCATGAAAGAGACAACATAGCTCATCCAATGTCACTACTTATGATAAGTTGAAAATGGATTATCATAAGTTATTCATATAGATTTCTAATTGACCCACACATATTTCCAATTGAGACACACAATTTCCAGCTGATCCGACAAAAATGTCATTTCCTTATTGATTAATTTTTATTTTTCCAAATCAATACCTTGGAAGTGGAATCTATTAGGAATTTCACATATTCAAAAAATCTTTATAAAAATATCTTCCTTTCATGGAACCATCTTTGGGGGTCGCTGGGTATATTTCCCAAAAAGCAACTTTTCAGGAAGTCTACTTCTCAAAAATTTAACTTTTAGAATGTTTATGCTTTGCATGCTTGTTTAATTTTTAATTTCCCCAGGAAGTGCAAAAGTTTTTTTAAAATAAATATGTTATATTTTAGTATTAAAGGTATCAATACCCTTTTTTAAAGAAAATGAATTAAATATTTAAGGATTTTTTCACAAAATATTATAAACTATGTGGGAAGAAAAATTCCTCAAGTTGTCTAATTTATTGGAAAGTTTCATACTTTTCTGGAACCAAGAGTACTTAATGATCTACTTCCCAAGAAGGTCACCTTCCCTTCCCTCCTTACCCCATATCGAACTTGATCTCGTGCTGCTCAAAACAAACTCAACAGAAAATAAATCCGAACCCAACAACTAATCCAATACCCATATCCCTTTCATTTCCACCAATATGATATTCTCCCATGAAAGAGAACATAGCTCATCCAATGTCACTACTTATGATAAGTTGAAAATGGATTATCATAAGTTATTCATATAGATTTCTAATTGACCCACACATATTTCCAATTGAGACACACAATTTCCCGCTGATCCGACAAAAATGTCATTTCCTTATTGATTTATTTTTATTTTTCCAAATCAATACCTTGGAAGTGGAATCTATTTGGAATTTCACATATTCAAAAAATCTTTATAAAAATATCTTCCTTTCATGGAACCATCTTTGGGGGTCGCTTGGTATATTTCCCAAAAAGCAACTTTTCAAGAAGTCTACTTCTCAAAAAATTAACTTTTAGAAAGTTTATGCTTTGCATGCTTGTTTAATTTTTAATTTCCCCAGGAAGTGCAAAAGTTTTTTTAAAATAAATATGTTATATTTTAGTATTAAAGGTATCAATACCCTTTTCTAAAGAAAATGAATTAAATATTTAAGGATTTTTTGACAAAATATTATAAACTATGTGGGAAGAAAAATTCCTCAAGTTGTCTAATTTATTGGAAAGTTTCATACTTTTCTGGAACCAAGAGTACTTAATGATCTACTTCCCAAGAAGGTCACCTTCCCTCCCCTCCTTACCCCATATCGAACTTGATCTCGTGCTGCTCAAAACAAACTCAACAGAAAATAAATCCGAACCCAACAACTAATCCAATACCCATATCCCTTTCATTTCCACCAATATGATATTCTCCCATGAAAGAGAACATAGCTCATCCAATGTCACTACTTATGATAAGTTGAAAATGGATTATCATAAGTTATTCATATAGATTTCTAATTGACCCACACATATTTCCAATTGAGACACACAATTTCCCGCTGATCCGACAAAAATGTCATTTCCTTATTGATTTATTTTTATTTTTCCAAATCAATACCTTGGAAGTGGAATCTATTAGGAATTTCACATATTCAAAAAATCTTTATAAAAATATCTTCCTTTCATGGAACCATCTTTGGGGGTCGCTTGGTATATTTCCCAAAAAGCAACTTTTCAAGAAGTCTACTTCTCAAAAAATTAACTTTTAGAAAGTTTATGCTTTGCATGCTTGTTTAATTTTTAATTTCCCCAGGAAGTGCAAAAGTATTTTTAAAATAAATATGTTATATTTTAGTATTAAAGGTATCAATACCCTTTTTTAAAGAAAATGAATTAAATATTTAAGGATTTTTTGACAAAATATTATAAACTATGTGGGAAGAAAAATTCCTCAAGTTGTATAATTTATTGGAAAGTTTCATACTTTTCTGGAACCAAGAGTACTTAATGATCTACTTCCCAAGAAGGTCACCTTCCCTCCCCTCCTTACCCCATATCGAACTTGATCTCGTGCTGCTCAAAACAAACTCAACAGAAAATAAATCCGAACCCAACAACTAATCCAATACCCATATCCCTTTCATTTCCACCAATATGATATTCTCCCATGAAAGAGAACATAGCTCATCCAATGTCACTACTTATGATAAGTTGAAAATGGATTATCATAAGTTATTCATATAGATTTCTAATTGACCCACACATATTCCAATTGAGACACACAATTTCCCGCTGATCCGACAAAAATGTCATTTCCTTATTGATTTATTTTTATTTTTCCAAATCAATACCTTGGAAGTGGAATCTATTAGGAATTTCACATATTCAAAAAATCTTTATAAAAATATCTTCCTTTCATGGAACCATCTTTGGGGGTCGCTTGGTATATTTCCCAAAAAGCAACTTTTCAAGAAGTCTACTTCTCAAAAAATTAACTTTTAGAAAGTTTATGCTTTGCATGCTTGTTTAATTTTTAATTTCCCCAGGAAGTGCAAAAGTATTTTTAAAATAAATATGTTATATTTTAGTATTAAAGGTATCAATACCCTTTTTTAAAGAAAATGAATTAAATATTTAAGGATTTTTTCACAAAATATTATAAACTATGTGGGAAGAAAAATTCCTCAAGTTGTATAATTTATTGGAAAGTTTCATACTTTTCTGGAACCAAGAGTACTTAATGATCTACTTCCCAAGAAGGTCACCTTCCCTCCCCTCCTTACCCCATATCGAACTTGATCTCGTGCTACTCAAAACAAACTCAACAGAAAATAAATCCAAACCCAACAACTAATCCAATACCCATATCCCTTTCATTTGCACCTATATGATATTCTCCCATGAAAGAGACAACATAGCTCATCCAATGTCACTACTTATGATAAGTTGAAAATGGATTATCATAAGTTATTCATATAGATTTCTAATTGACCCACACATATTCCAATTGAGACACACAATTTCCCGCTGATCCGACAAAAATGTCATTTCCTTATTGATTTATTTTTATTTTTCCAAATCAATACCTTGGAAGTGGAATCTATTAGGAATTTCACATATTCAAAAAATCTTTATAAAAATATATTCCTTTCATGGAACCATCTTTGGGGGTCGCTTGGTATATTTCCCAAAAAGCAACTTTTCAAGAAGTCTACTTCTCAAAAAATTAACTTTTAGAAAGTTTATGCTTTGCATGCTTGTTTAATTTTTAATTTCCCCAGGAAGTGCAAAAGTATTTTTAAAATAAATATGTTATATTTTAGTATTAAAGGTATCAATACCCTTTTTTAAAGAAAATGAATTAAATATTTAAGGATTTTTTCACAAAATATTATAAACTATGTGGGAAGAAAAATTCCTCAAGTTGTATAATTTATTGGAAAGTTTCATACTTTTCTGGAACCAAGAGTACTTAATGATCTACTTCCCAAGAAGGTCACCTTCCCTCCCCTCCTTACCCCATATCGAACTTGATCTCGTGCTACTCAAAACAAACTCAACAGAAAATAAATCCAAACCCAACAACTAATCCAATACCCATATCCCTTTCATTTGCACCTATATGATATTCTCCCATGAAAGAGACAACATAGCTCATCCAATGTCACTACTTATGATAAGTTGAAAATGGATTATCATAAGTTGTTCATATAGATTTCTAATTGACACACACATATTTCCAATTGAGCCACACAATTTCCAGCTGATCCGACAAAAATGCCATTTCCTTATTGATTTGTTTTTTTTTTTCCAAATCAATACCTTTGAAGTGGAATCTATTAGGAATTTCACAGATTCAAAAAATCTTTATAAAAATATCTTCCTTTCATGTAACCTAACTGGAATTTTCCCTTTTAGCCAAGGCCAAAAATGTATGAATTTTCCCTTTTATCTAATAAAAAAGCAACCTTGTTTTCTATAAAAAAAAAAAGGCAACTCTGTTATTCGTATAAAAATATTAAAAAAAAATTGCTTATAATTAACACGCCACATCATCTAGGTGGAGACGCAATTGATGGATACCGCTATGAGAGAAATAGAATGCAAATTGCTTTAAAAAGAAAAGAAAAAAGAAAAATATTAAATTATAAAAACTAGATCACTATTTTTTTAAAAAAATACTAATCACTTATGTTTTCAAATGATACTATATTTTAAATATATAGCGATAAATATTTAAAAGTAGTGAGGAGATATGCTTCACCATTTTCTCCATGAGGTGAGAGTAAACAAAAGCATTATTTATTTAAAAATAAAAATTTTTATGTGTTCTTTTTCCTACTCATGTTTCTATCTCTATTCCTATCCATTCATCTCAATGAACTGGTCAAAAAGAAAATCTCAATGTGAACTTTTATTTAAATGCACTCTTTTTTATTCACTTGGTTAAAAATTGACATAGGATTTCCTTTTGGACAAATTTTATTATGTGATATATAATAGCTAATTTTAGTTATTGTGGCTTCAAATTGTTTAATCTGATATTTAAAAAGTAAAAAATATTATATGAATTATGTAATGTATGGATTTTGTGACTTAAAATTGATTTGTTTAATTTTAATTAAATTGAAAAATCTAGTTATATGAAATTAATAAAGACCTGTAGATCTATGAGTGATAAAAAAAATAAATCATAGACTTCCAATTTGTCCGAACCAATTATCCACTATCTATAGATTTATATCAATTATATAAAATTTGACCATCAAAACTTTTTAATTTCTTAGTTTTCATTTTTTTAAAATTTACAGAGGTTCAACTTCAACACTTAAAACAAATTCTATCCCTAATGATATTTTAAAAACTTAACAGTATTTTAGTTAAATCAATGTCAATAAAACTTAAAAACAATATGCAATAAATTAAAATTTTCTGCATAAAAACTTAAAAACAATCTAATTATCTAATATGTTTCACTACAATTCTAAAAATATTGAAATCTTTCCTTATCATTTTTTAAGTTGAACAATTTTATTTATTCAATCACAAAAAAAAAGAAGATTTAACAATTTCCTATTCAGTGTATGGATCTCATCCCACCTCACCACACTAAATAGGAAATTCAAATTTATAATTCAAACTTTATATTATTATTTTTACTTTTATACTAAAAAAATAATTATTAATAATACTCAAACTTACGTTCTCAAACCACTATGAAAGAGGTATACACTACACCAAATTTGAGAATAGTTGGCGTTTGTTTTTCACCTTTATTGGCGTTTTAAAAATGCCATCTAATAATGCGCTGATGAAAGTCATTAAATATAATGGTGTTTGAAAAACGCCAACATTTCTTCAGTATTTAGTTGGCGTTTATCATTAAACGCCAACTAAAGTCAGAACTTAGTTGGCGTTTTGAATAAAAACGCCAACTAAAGTCTCACTTTAGTTGGCGTTTAATGATAAACGCCAACTAAATACTGAAGAAACGTTGGCGTTTTTCAGTAAAACGCCAACTAAAGTCACTTTAGTTGGCATTTAATGGTAAACGCAGACATTTTTTCAGGCTTTAGTTGGCGTTTGTCATTAAATGCCAACGTCTTTTATGATCTTAGTTGGCGTTTACGATTAAACGCCAACATTTTTTATCATTAATTTTTTTTATATTTTAGTATTACGTTGCACAACCTACAGTTAAGAACAATGATTCATTGTCAACTAGATCCAGTGAACCCAGAAATTGATAGAATCTAGCAATAAAACTTAACAAAACATAACAAGATGGAGTAATATATATTATTATATTTATAGTATCGGCCAGTGGAAATTTCAGTGATCAATTAAGAAGCAAACTAATTAAAAAAAGAAAAAAGAAAACCATGAATAAATTTCAGTTATTGACAACAGAATGTGCAGGAAGAAGCCAAGAATACAAGCAAAGGTGTTAGTATCTTTAGGATTAAATGTCACTTCCATCACATAATGAGAGTGCCCCTGAAATATCTGAGTACAAACCCAGCCTTTCTCCCAATCCCAAAGCTTTATGAGCATATCATCAGATGATGACAGCACGTAAGGAAGGGTAGGATGAACTGCCACGCACCTAATGTAATCTGTATGTGCCTCAAAAACTTTAACTTTATCCATTGTGTTATAATTATATACAGGAATGAACATATCATCCGCACCAGCAACCACCCACTGTTTGCGTGCAACAAATTTGGCCGACCTAACTGCAAAATCGTGCTGTACTTGAGCTCCATTGTGGTATTTTGAGTTATAATAATAGTGAGAAAAGATACACTTTCAAACAATTACAAGGACAGGTAAAAATTTGTTTGATAAAAAAAAAAGGATCATGTACCTGGTAACTCAGTAACCTCAAAAGACTTGGCCATGTGTAGCATGCGTGGTGAATGATCATTAAGAGACCAAGATGCAATGATAAGTCAACCCATAGTTTGAATAGTTATGAATTTCACAATTCTAATCTGTCAGTTTGAATAGAAGAATGCAAAAGGCACACAAGAAAATTTATTCCACTGCATTTGATTAGAAGTTTAAGAAGTTTGACAAAGCCCATTTTTCATTAGAATCAAAGCATAAGATTTAACCCATAGTTTAAATAAGTGATCAACCTTACAGAAAAATATTTTGGTAGAGCACTCACTTTGAAACCTTGTGGCAATATATATCCACCATAATTATTACAACCCTCCATTGGCTAAAACGCACTAACAAGTTATAACAATACACAGGATCTCAATTAAAAAAATTTCAGGTACCTGAGATTGGGAGTTCCAAATACAGACAGTTCCTGAGTATAAACTTGCCAGAATCCTATGGTAGCCATGGCAAAATCACACACTTCAGCAAAATAGCCAACGATAAACTATTTACCAATCCTATGTCATCAATAACCCTGTTGACAAATTCCATGACTAATATTGATATAATTCTCACTGATGCCACACAGTAGAAATAATCAAATTAAGAAAGCAATTATAGAATTTTAAATTGCAGCATGGTTAAATTTACCTCTCTATTCATAGGCACTTATCAAGGACGAAGTTACACCACTCTTCGATGAGTTCCTCTATTTGTGTATCAAAGTACTCGGAATAAGAGGTGTCAGGGAAGTACTGTAAATTAAAAAATTATAAATAAGCGAAAATGGCAAAATTTTATAAGCCTTAATGTAAATATAAAATTACATACCGTGTCTGGGATTATGCTATGACCATGTGTGATGATATCCTTCATGAATAACATCACATCGTATCCACAGTCATTATCATTTGGTTGTTTTGGACACTAAAGAGGAAAATTATATTAATTATACAATACAGAAATATTAATCTCAACAATTGTTGATTAAATATAAATTTATACATACTCGTATCTTCTGCCACTTATATAACTAGGAAGCTAAGGGTTTTACCATTTTGCCCTTATGATTAACTCTACAACCCTAGCCCGCTCGAAATATTGACACAGCACTGTTTAACCATAAAATATAAAAAATGTTAGAATGAGCAAAACCTAATTTGAATTATTACATATAAGTGTGAATCATTAAATACATGAAAAATAAATCTAGGATCCTTACTTATTAACTATCCCCATCATTTGTTCACGGAGTTCCGGATCATAATTCAAAGGATCCAAAAAATAGATAGTTGGCTCCAATGGATTGATTGCAATTAACATCCAGTGTCCACTATGAAAAAATAACCAGTGTCATTAGGAAATTATAATTCAGCAGATGAAGTCAAATACATTAAATCCTGAGAATTTACTTACACATTATGATATGGAACCAAGAATAAGACATCTTCATCAGCCCTTGCAGTGAATGCATCCGCAATTAACTGCTGCTGTTCAGTAATCTTACTGTCCGACAATTTTGAAGCATAAGCAGCAACCTCTTCAGGATGGATGAATATAAATTTGTTTGTAAGATTGCAAGGCTCCAAAAATGTCTCGTACAGGTATCTAAAGTTTAGAAACAAAATAAAAAGCAACATAGGTTAATATGAAGGCTAAAATTGAAAAAAATTAAAACAAATAGATTAATATCAAGTACCTTATGTACAAGTTAACATTCGCAACCCCAATCCACTTCCGATGGATGATGTAATCAACAATTTCAGTGTTGATACTTTCAAATACTACCTTATTATAAATGTTCTTGGCAAATTTCACACGTTTTTTGACTTTGCCCTTAAGCGAATGTGGTAGAAACTTGACAATCATCCTTCGAAAGGTGTCTGGAACTGAATCCCTGGGCGGCTGCATGAGTGGTGGAGCTACTGATTCCTTCGAATGTCCTGACTCTCCGACCTTACTCTTCCCCTTCAACTAAGCAACAAAGTGGGAAATTTTGAGATTAACCACCTTAATATACACATAACAATAGTATATGTCTATAGGTCCTCTAATCTGAACCTTTGAATGTAGTGGCTCATTCAAGACATCTAGTATCAAGTTAGTATACTGTCAAGTAACATACCTTTACTAATGGAGCAGCAGTGATGAGGTTTGCGGGCCATGCTACGAAGTTGCCCAATGCCATTCCTATTGTTTCCATATCCCCTGCAGGAACAGGCAACCTGGTACCCTCCTCCCTAACTACCTCAATCGACACTTTTAGATGATTTGCAGGTACGGGTGCATTGTGAAGCATCTCTTTAGGGCTATTATGCACATGCCCCTCCGCAACCACATGTCGATTAGGTGTTTCTAACCATAACTAGCAATATGATTGACCTTATTCCAATCAATGCATTAGAAATCAACCATTTATTACGGGTTAAAAAAAGTTATCTTTTAACTTGTTCATGATAGCAATTACCTGAGGGAGATCGTGAGGGGTAACAGTGCAACTATCTTTGGCACTAGCTGACACTGGTGGTGTCCCTTGCGTTCCCTGTAGTTGAAGCATAATGTTCGTCAATTCAGCTAATCGGAGCTGCATCTGAGGTTGAGTCTGATGTTGTTCCTGAACAATAGCCTCCAATCGGGCAACCTTTGCAGCATCTGATGATGATCGAGGCCCAAAAAAGGCTTTGTGTGTCACACCAAACCCTTTACCCCTAACACGACCAAGATACTCAGGGACCCCCAGTGCCTTACCAAGTATGTCCTGCCCACCACTCTCCTGCTCACTAGCTTGAGGCATGGAATTAGAAAGTTCATTCTGTGGAAGAAAGAGAAACAAAATATAAATTTTGCAACTAAATAATAAGTATTTGAAAATATATATGTAAATAAAATATATAATACAATAATATTAACTATTGACTCGGCAACTTTCCGAATGTTGTCATTGTCAATTATCCTATCCTTGTTCTTGCAAGATTCTATCCATAGCTCATGGCGTTCGATTTCCCTCCCTTTTGACCCCTCCTTTGATTGCTATGTTTGATCACAAATAAGCAAATGTGTCAGTATTTGAACATAAGTGTCATTCATGGAAAAATCAACTATCAAACCACATACCATCTTAACCTCTATACCATGGTATCCTTGACGACCCCTTCTATATGGGTATTACTGCTTCTTGGCTTTGTCACTATTGGCTTGGCTTAATTTCTGAAAAGTAATGCAGAATATTAGTTTTAGTGTAACAAAAACTAAGATAAGGTACATATGATTAGGTTTATGTCCACCAAAAAAGTCGCAATAAGAATATAATGAAATGACATACTATGTTAATAATGCACACAACAAAGCAGACTTTTATTCAATGACTAAATATATGTACTATAATTAATTTAAGACCAACAATGAGAGAAATTGTTTACCTGAAAAGATTCTTCATGACGCCTAGCAACAAAAGCATCCCAGTGTTCCTGTGTAATGTACAACTCAAACAACCGAGGCGGATGAACAGCAAAGTTGCCAGTTGCATCTCTCAAGAAGAATCTAGTGAGAATGGATTGAAAATTTCGGAGTGCGACACCAGCCTTCATATATATGTGTCTCCTGTGACTATTATTGATGTCAAAAGCAGACTGCAACATGCATTACCAAAAAGAATTATTATCTGTATATATGTACACACATTATAATCAAATGACATACTATATTATTACCTCTATATCTTCGAAAATACTATTCTTCACAGGATCAGGGACTTTCCTCCAATCCCTGTGAGGATGGGAGATTGGAACCTTCAACTCCGCAGCGACCCCAATATAACTACTCAATTTTTGTCCACCATTTTGTATTGGATTGCCTTTGTTATTCCATTCTACATGAATCTTTTGGCCAGTGTGTCGGGCGTGTATCACCTCTTTCAACACAGTCAAGCCACGCTGGTGCTGTTTGATATATTTCTGTAGCTCTTCTTGACCATCATCACCACCACGATCATGATCATGAGCAGAAGGGGATGCCATTTACCTACAATAAAATTCCAACAAACATGTAAGATATCAAAGAAGGAAAAAAAATTTAAAGCGAATACAACACATAAAAAAAAATAATAAAACATCACAAAATTATACATGTCGAAGGAAATAAAATTCAAACTAAGGCAAACAATAAAAAATATTCGATAATTCAAACCTTTTCCTCTTTCTTTTCAGATGTTCACTAATCCGTCCCCTCTTCCAAATCCAAGTACCTTCTTAATGGTCATCTCTCACATAAAGGGTATCATCTCCACTAGGATCAGTATCAAGTGATGTCCCATGGAAAGGATCATCCTCAATGGACGCACCTTGATAGTCTTGACCATCATCTAAGTTGTCAATTATTTTGTTCGTTAGCATAACAATTGACCACTTCTTATTAGCAGGATCAGTGACAAAAAACACTTGTTGGGCTTGGGATGCTAAAATAAAAGGTTCATCTTTATACCCCACCCTACTAAGATCCACTTGAATGAACCCTGAATCATCAACTCGGAGGTCATTGTTGTTGTCAACCTATTTACAACTGAAGAGAGGTACCCGGAATGAGATGTAGTCTAATTCCCATATGTACTCAATTACCCCAAAATATGACATGGGTGCAAAAATGGGGTTTTTGTCTTTAACATTAGATATATGCATTGATTGAGCTATAAGAGTTATCCACTATATTGCATTATACTTTTATCATCTTGCTCTTTTGTATAGAACGTGTACCCATTGATAAGATAACCAGTGTAAAATCGTACATACATGCTTGGACCTATAGCTAACTGTTTTAACCTGTCCGAAACTGAACTAGAAGTCCTCTCCAACTCTGTGAGGATGTGATCACGCAACCAATGTATAAAAAGTCGATTATGTTCTTTTGATATCCAACTGTCATTCTTATTAGGGTTCAAGGTTCTAATTCTCTCCTTGTGCATTTCCACATATTCATCAATCTCATCTGAGTTGTGCAAGACATACAGGTGAGCTTGCTCCCACTGTATCCTAGAGATGCTAACTATTTCACTTCCCTGAATCCCTTCACCACTTGTTCTACCCAAGTGACGAGACCTTGGAAGCCCAATGTTATCAACACTCAATAAGTATTCAGTACAAAATTCAACAGCTTCTTCGGCTATGTACCTTTCGACAATACATCCCTCTGGTCTACTTCGATTTTTCACATACCCTTTCAATATCTTCATGTACCGCTCAATCAAGGTACATCCATCTCATATACGCTGGGCCACACATTTGTGTTTCCCTAACTAGGTGTACTGTTAGGTGAACCATCATGTCAAAGAATGATGGCGGGAAATACATCTCAAGCTCACACAAAGTGACAACAATTTGTCTTTGCAATGTGGGCAACTTCCTAGGGTCAATGACTTTGTTGCCAATAGCCTTGAAAAAGAAACATAGTTTCGTGATTGTCCCTCGCACCTTTTTCGGCAAAATGGATCGTATACCCACCGGCATCATATACTCCATCAAAACATGACAATCATGAGACTTTAGACCCTTCAACTTCAAGTCTTTCATAGATACAAGGTTCTTGATATTTGATGAGTACACCTCCGGAACTTTAACTCCATCAAGGAATTCACAAAGAGCAATTTTTTCTTTTCTAGATAAAGTATAAGCAGCTGGTGGAAGATAAGTACGCTGTTTGTCCTTGATCAGTGCCAATTCTCCTCTAATTTCCATAGCAACCAAATCTAGTCTCGTCTTCTTACCATCTTTGGTCTTTCCCTTCACATTAAGTAACGTACCAATAATGCTATCAGATACATTTTTTTCTATGTGCATCACATCAAGGAAGTGCCTCACATACAAGGACTTCCAATATGGCAAATCAAAGAAAATTGACCTTTTCTTCCACCCACTTGTCCCAAGGTGTTTGGCAAAAGGTTTCCCAAAGTTGTTAGTCAAATGTTGTACCTTGCCAAACAGGTCCTCACCGCTTAACGGAACAGGTTCTCTTCCGTCTTCTATATTCCCATCAAATGCTTTTCTCTACCCTCTATAACGATGTCCCTAATGCAAAAATCTCTTATGCCCGAGAAAGACAAATTTTCCACCATGCTCCAACCGAATCGATTGTGTGCCTTCTTCACATATAGGGCAACCAAATTCTCCTTTGATACTATATCCAGACAAATTCCCATATGCTGGAAAATCATTAATTGTACCAAACAGCATAGCTCTCAAATTGAATGGTTCCTTCCTATACCCATCATACACCTCTACACCACTCTCCCATAATAGCTTCAAGTCATCAATTAGTGGAGCCAAGTATACATCTATATCATTTCTGTGTTGTTTAGGTCTAGAAATTAACAAAGACAACATCATGAATTTTCGCTTCATGCATAGCCACGGAGGCAAGTTATAAATCACCAAAATCACGGGCCATGTACTGTGTGTACTACTTTGCATGCCATGCGGGTTCATTCCATCAGTAGATAATGCAAGACGTAGGTTTCTATCTTCTGCCCCGAAATCTTCATAGTCACGATCAATTAATTTCCATTGCGGAGAATCTGCAGGATGTCTAAGTTCCCATCTTTAATTCTATTATCTGCATGCCATGTTAAGAGCTTCGCATTCTCCACACTATTGTCATGCGTCTAAATCTAGGTATGATGGAAAAATACCAAACTACCTTCACTGGACTCGATTCTTTCTTCTTATAACATTGGGCATTGCATTTAGGACACTTGTATAATGATGCAAATTCCTTCCGAAATAAGATGCAATCGTTAGGACAAGCATGTATCCTCTCATAGCTCATCCTTATAGAGCTTAACATTCGTTTAGCCTCATATGTTCAGCTAGGAAGCTTATTATCCTCTGGCAGCATATCCTTCAAAAGTGCAAGCAATTCTGTGAAGCTCTTATCACTCCATCCATTGCATGCTTTCAAGTTGTATAGCTTTAACACAGCTGACAATATTGTGAACTTAATGCATCCAGAGTACAATGGTATTTCCGCATCCATCTTCAACCTATCAAACATCCCCGGACAATCCTTAAGTTCATCCTCAATCACATTGGTCATCTCTTCAAGATGATCGGCCTCAAGTGTGCTTGTGTTGAAATCATTCGATCTACAGCTCCCATTATACCTATTACTGCTATAATCATTATTCGTCTCACCATGCTTTGTCCATCGTGTGTAACTTCAATCAATTCCATTACAAATTAAATGTGATTCCAAGTCAGTTGCACTAACTAGCCTCCCATAGCAACACTTCAAGCAAGGGCATATAATTTTTTCGGGGTTATCAGCATGCTCAACTGCAAACCTAACAAACTCTTTCACTCCATTCCAATATTCCTGAGTCAAACGATTTGCAGACATCCATTTCCGATCCATACTTTTATTAAGTTGTGTAACCTTTTATAACTTCTGTATAAATTTTGGCAGTGTTCTTCCCAAGTTGAGCCTCCCAATAATTCTACAATACAACACCAACTTACAGGCCACGTTATTTCATATGGATTAAATACCATAGCGCCATGATTAATACATTAATATTCTTGCTACATAAAAAAAACTAGATTCATTAATTGTACTACAATTATTTGTTTTTCCTAGCTTTGCTTTCTGATTTATTAAAGCATATGTTACTTTTCAAGTCCTTAACTAGCAAAAATATTCAACAACATAGACAAAAAAAGAGTTCCAATTATATGTTGCCAACCATCCAAATCAACTATCCATAGCTTTTCATTTACTAAATTATAACTTTGAAAGACAAACCGGCAGCATAACAACTAAAGAACCATAGCATTAACCACTTAGCAAAAATCACCTGACTTAGCTAACTAATACAAAACTTTTACATAAACATAATGAGGAAGCATACCTCAGACAAAGTAGATATCTGATGGGCTAGCACTACAAATTCTGTCAATATGAAACAAGCGCACCAATGACACCTTCATACAAGTGAAGCAACAAGTTAAATGAAGGTCAACCACAAAGTAGTTTGGTGGTGCGTCCACATATGCACGTATGAGTAAGGAAAGATATATATATATAGTAAAATAACACTATTATTATAGAAAAAAATTAAAATAAAAACTATAAATCTAAAACATGTAAATTAAAATTAAACGGTCCAAATTCACCCAGAATGATGAGTATTGGGTACTCATACATAATCAAATTACCACTCATGGAGATGCTCTCGGTGGTTCAATTTCTTTTAGCCCAATTAGGAACAGTTTGATACATAATAGACATAATGGTCAACAAACAAAATCAAGATATATGGATTGTATTAAAAAAAATCAAGATAATACGGTGGTTGATTGTATAGTATATTTGGGGATCCAGGTTTCAACATTTCTTCAATGAACTAATGAAGTCTTTGCCATCAAGCATTGAAAAGGAAAACAAATTACAATATGGGCAATGACTCATATATGAATTTGACAGAAACAGCCACGAATATGAGAGCATCAGTGGGACAATATGGGGTTACCTCAAAGCTGGCCGCCGTTCGCTATTGGGTCTGGGAGGGATTTCGAGTTCCTCTGAGAGAATGGAACTAGGCCTCTTTCACTCCATTCACCGTGACTGTTGACAGGGAGAGACGCTACGAGATCAAGCGATTTCAGGTTGAAGGGGATTTCGGAGGAACAATGCCGTGGCGGAGGAGGAAAGTGTGTAAACTTTCGACGCTTGGTGGCCGAAGAGCTGTGCCAGAATAGAGTTATGGCAGAGGAACAGATTCAGAGCACGGTGGGAATGAAGACGGCACAATTCTGAGAACATGCGATTTAGGGTTCTGAGAAGAGATTTTAAATAAATTAGTTAGCGTTTAACTATTAAACGCTAACTAAATATAATATAGATGGTGTTTATTATGTAAACGCCATCTAATATTTATAACTTAGATGGCGTTTAAATATTAAACGCCAACTAAAAGTTTAAAAATAAATTAAAAAACAAATTTCGGTGGACCTTAGTTGGCGTTTATGAAATAAACGCCATCTAATAGTTTATATTATTTTATTAATTTAGATGACATTTTTCTTATAAACGCCATATAAAGTCTGAACGTAGTTAGCATTTACCATAAAACGCCAACTTTAGTTTTACATTATGACTTTAGATGGCGTTTATTTTTAAACGCCATCTAAAGTGACAAATTTAGATGGCATTTATTTTATACACGCCATCTAAAACTGGACTTTAGTTGGTGTTTATTTTGTAAACGCGAACTAATACGCTTGGTTTGATTTTTATTGGCGTTTTTATGAATAAACGCCAACTATTCAATGCCAATAAATCCTAAATCTGGCGTAGTGATAATTAAAATATAGCCAATATTTGCGGAAGATGCGTTTAAATTTTGGAATACTTTTTTCCCATTATGCCCAGCTATCGATATTAAAAAATTACATCTTGGATTTCTTCATGTCCTTTTGAGTTTATATGTTTACCACTACCGTATGTTAACTTTTTAATGCATCTTTTATCGACCATAGTCCCTAAACATTACTTACCAAGTTAAAAATTATAGTCTAATCCTTTAATATTTCTCAATAATAATATTCAATAATAATGTTTCTAAATTAAAGACGTACAAAATTTCTTTATCACGTCATTTTTTATTCAGACGCCCTCTTTTTCATATCTTTTGAGGAACCACTTGCAAATAACAAATGCTAGATCATATGAAAATTATACATGAAAAACTATACCATAAGTGAAAATGAGAATCGAAATTATAAGTATCAATTTAAATTTGAATATAAATCAAATTTTTTTATCATGATTTGGGTCAAAGTTCGAAGACCCTTTTTTTTTTTAATCAAAGTTTCGGAAATACATGCTCCGTAAAATTAACACATTAATTATGGGTGATTTGGCTTTTATGCATTGTATATTCTTAATCTTAATGTAAGATTTAAAATTTTATCAAAGCTAATGATTAGAAAATTATTATTATAATTACAATGTGTTCCAGCTGAAATTATAAAGTTATTGCAAATTGAAATAACTTCTATATAATATAAGATATTTAAATATAATGAAATATATGCACTTGTGTATATATATAATAAATTGCTTTACCAATATTTCAACCAAAGTTCAAGGAACAATTTCTATCTTGTGTATCAACTGAAATTATAAACTTATTACAAATTAAAATAAATTATATATAATTTAAAATGTTTAAATTTAAACAAATATATGTACTCATCTATATACACACATTGGCCAAAAATATACATACTCACACAAACCTACTGGCAGACCCTGAATATGACTTATAAGGGGCCAAATTTAAAAGAGAAAAATATATGCATATAAGTTTTCAATTTTTAATAATTATAAAAATTTAAAATAGTTTTGTAATTTTTATTCTCACTTTTTTTATAATTAAAAGAAAATATAAGCCCTTAATGAGTGTGAGAAATTGGTAACTCTTCCTTCTCTCTTCTCACCGTTCAAATCGTTTTTTGAACCTCCTCAATAAGTACCCACCTTCATTTACAGGTGTTATTTTCTCCTGCTCCTTTCCTTTATTCTGCCCACTCCTGTTGGCCAAACATATTCTTTTTTTTTTTTTTATAAAAAAACTTTATCTTAGCAAGAAGACTAAAAAGAAGATGGCCATGAAGGATTGGATCAGTCATAGCTTTCTTCCCACAAGCTTAACTACCTTACATTTTCTCTACCATTTTTCTAACCTAAAATCCTAAAAAAAAAAAAAAAACCAAAAGCACCAGAAGATATGCTATAGGAAACTAAAGAAAGACACTGACTTGGTATTTTTGAGACTACTCAATAAACAACTTAAGCTTATAATATAAATATTCTCTCCATGAAATATAGCGAAAGGAAGAAACAACTTTATTTAATCTCTCTCTCCTCCTTCCGTTTTCGTCATCATTCTAATTTTTAAATTGTATCCTATAAATTTAATTGTAATAGAAATTAATAAATCAATTTCAAATATTTTTCATTTAAATTTTTTTGAATTCAATTTAAAAATTAGAATTCAACCCAAAAGAATTTTAGAGTTAGTAGAATTAGCATCAACTCATTAGATAATTGAATAATCTAAAATTTTATAATTTTATTAAAGTTAATTAATAATCACATCAAATATATTCATAATGTAACAATCCTCAGTATACTATCCTAGACTTAGTTTCAAGCTAACGGGAAGTATACTTGATGATATGTGTAAGACTGAAGGAACTAGAATCGGAGAAAGGATCAAAAAAGGACAAATCTGAAAATGGAGGCAAAGAAGATCACGTCGCAGCAAGGTACAGGGCCACCATGATAAGACACTTGTGGTATTTCAAAATTTTTTGAGCCAAGAGCAATCACGCAGTGGTGAGCTTATTGGTGTTACGATGAGACTCATGAAATCTGTTTAAATTGAGTGAGTTTCAGATGGCCAAAATTGAAGAAATGAGGGAGAAATAGAAAAGCTTCTCTAGGGTTTGAGATTTCTGGTCTTGGGACGTTATTTCTGGCCTAGAGGAGCTTCAATCTTAGTTGATATGTGATCCCTAACCTTTCCTCCTCTCTTTTTCCTTCGATTTTAGTGTTAAAATCCAAGTTTATGTATGGGGATTCTTGTTTGATCGAATTCCATTAATTGAAATGTGTAATGAATTATTGAAGTATGATTTAGTGTTATTAAAGCTTGGGTATGGGATTAGAGAGATTATGCATGATTTGATGGAAACTCTAAGTTGAAATTTAGGGAGAGAAGTGGAAATCTGAATTGTATGTGTTGGGCTATGTTTGAATGGTTATTTAAGGTTCATTGGCATGTGTTTATATTGTTGGAAACTTAGGTCAAGCTTTAGCAATGGAATTATGAGTTTTGGAATGGTTGTGCATTAGACTAACTAAAGGTACAGTGTAATTGTAGTATTTTAATTGGATAATTGGAGGTGATTCGACTCGTGTTCAGTGTTGAGGCGTTGGGTTTAGCCTGTGTGTATGGTGTTGGAAACTTCAGGTAACCAAGTGTTGTGTTTATATGTTAATTGTTAATTTGTATTTATATATTTGTATATATGCATGTTTCTGTTCATACCACAATATTATTATGTGTGTGTCTCTGTATGGTTTCTTCTACATATCATGGTATGCACATGACTAGATGAGTTATGAATCTAGATCCATGACATTAGTATATGATGATGATGAATATAATATTATATGTGATTCTATAACATGTTAGCATGACATTGATGAGTATGATAATGATTCTATAGTGGCATATCCATGTTGACAAGGCATAAACATCATCACCTCACCACATGAGTATAGTAAGGTATAGTGGATTGGGAGGTGATGATGAGATGAGAAATGATATGATGAAAACTTACCACTAAATCTTCTCCTATGGCCAGGAGAGCTAGGTGGCAATAGACTGCACCTTTCCTAAATTATCACCAATTCAGGTAGTCCAGGGGAAGGAGAGCCATGGTCCAAGTATGAATGTAACCTTTGCCCTGGTTGTATTAGTGAGAGATGAGCTTAGTGATGTCCTAGAATTAGTCTTCACTAGCTATTGGAAGGGAATCATCTATTGGAAATGTCTTGTAATGACATTAGCCCATAATTCTAGCCGTATATGAGGGAGACATGCATACATTGCATTTTGCATTACATCACACAATACGCATATTTGTGTGAACTAATGATATAGGTTGTATGTGTTTGTGTCCCCAAATACTGAGACTTTGCCTCACACTCTCCATAGCTAACATTTCAGGTGAACACTCTAATACTAGTCCAAAAAAGACTAAGGAGTCATAGGTTTCTTTGCTTTGGGAACATCTTTTGTAATTTTACCATTTAGTCCATGTAATGATTTGAGCCAAGTAAAGTTAGGTGTTTATGTATTGTCTAGTTATCCTAGGAGTGATGTTGTGTATGTATATGATGATATGGATGTAACGTCCCAAGAAAACTAAAATATCTAGAAATGCATGAGGAATTCGTAAAAACAAACATTGTTTTACATAAAAAATGAGAAAATTATATTTTTACCCCTAAAGAATTATAAAATGACATCCATATCCCTAAAGTCATTAAAAAAAGTGGAATGAGTATTAGAAATGCCTTAGGGCAAATTACACCTAATGACCCGAAAGTTTCAAAAATTATAATTTAACCCAGGTCAAGGGTAATTTTCAAAATATGAAAAATTACTGTACAAACGAAGCCTTCAATGAGAAAAGTCCAATGGTATATGGCATTGAGGGTTAATATTTAAGGATGAAGAAACAATTAGTGTTTAGTGTCTAAAAGTAATAACAAATCGATAAAGTAAATTGTGGGCCTACCAATGATTAAAAGGTAATCGGGATAGGATATGAGCTATACATAGATATCATTTGGGATAAAATAATTAATAAAATAGAAAAAATAAAACTAAAATAGTCCTGTAGTCCAAAAATGTTAAATTATTATAAAAAGCAGTTTTATCGGTATAGTTAAAAATTACCCGGTTCAGGATATATCTAGACCAGAAAAAATTGAACAATTTTGGGACACTCAAAGCTCTCTTGTGCATGACATTTCAGCTCACTTTTTTGTCCAAGACTTCTCATGGAAGGCATGCCAAAAACTTGTTAAAGAAGGCTTGACTTTTTGCACCAAAAAGTGATTAGGATTAAGCAAGGTAATTAGTAAGTTGATTAAGTCAAATAAACACTCTCTTTCCTCCTTATTTCAGATGTGGTCAGCTACTGCCACGTGAGAAAATTGGAATATTTAATTGGTTTTTAATAATACTTCTTAAAGAAGTAGTTTTTTTTTTCTTGGTAACCAAACTCAAGGCAAAGTTTACTATGATTAATTGACAAAATAGACTTCTTACTTTCTCTCCCTCATTTGGCCGACCAAGTGGTCTAAAAATAGAGAGAGAAGAGCTTCAACTACACAAGATAGAACCGAAGAAAGAAGAGAGAAAAGAGAAGAGGAAAGGAAAGACAAGGAAGAAAGCTTGGAGAATCAACTATCAAGGTAAGTGTGTCATCCCTTCAAGCTAGTTTCTTAAGTTGTATGGTATGGTTTCTTGGAGTTTCTCCAACCTCTCCTTATGCTAAGATTTCAGCCAAACCCTAGAGGAAGCAAGGAATGGATTTTGATGCAATAAACTTAGGAGAAACACTAAACTAACAACCTAGGACATGATTTTGGAAGTAGTTGGGTGAGTTTCAAAACAAATCATTTTCTCTCCTTTTCTTGATACTTTAGATCAGAACATAGCATCAATTTAGAGTTGGAATTTCATGTTTTTATGCCAAAAATGAGTTCCTCATGGTGGAAAACCTTAGGAACAAGTATTGATTTCAAGAAAAAGCCAAAGGAGAAGAAAATGAAATTTTAGTGTTTAATTGGGACTTTATGAAACCACCCCTTGAATCTATAGTTTAAGTAGCTAATTGATGATGTATTTAGGTTTGAGGAAGCTTGTGGAAGTGTTAGAAAGAGGTACAACTCAAAGGAAAAACAAGTGGAAGCATAAAGGTAGCATTTTTCCATTATATGCATTTTATAGTCTTGTGAATTTTTATGAACCCTATGACTTGTTTGATGCCATGATTAATATTTTGTGATGTCTATTGATTGTTGGCTGAGTTGTTTAAAAGGGCTTGAATATCCAGAATTCCCAATTTACAAAGTAAAACTTTGCCGAAATTTTTATAAAAATGTTATGGCATTATATGAATTGATGAGTTTTTTGGATATATATGTATGACTGGATAATGCTACTCAGATTTTTTGAATCTCGCCACTCCTGTTTAATGACTAACCATGCTAGGGAGAAACAATAGAAAAGAGCTAAGGAAGGAGCAAGAGGCATGAAGAAGAAAATGATGAATTGTTATTTGTGCCTTCTTTTATATAAAGTTGTAAAATAGTGAATATTATGTTAATGTTACAGAAAATGTATGAGATTTCCCAGTTCTGGATCTTGTGATATGAAGTTATGTTCTACCAAGTTTCATGCCAAAATGACTTCATTTGCATGGGTTTTGGTAAGCAAATTACAATATAGATTGAAACAGGGTATTTTCCAGATGTGTCTATTTATTTCATCCTTGTTCTGTGATTAATGTGAGCATAGGTTTCTAGTATTTTTATACAGAAATAGGACATCTTAAGCTTTAAAATGACACATAATTCACCCCATTTGGAGTTGTGTTCAATTAATGGTGAATTTTCAAAATGAGGGTTCAGAATAGGGCAATATTGGGAAAACTGGAAACCAAAAGTTAAGTGCTGAAAATTTCATAAGATAGCATAAAATTGAATAGAGCTCCAAAAATTTAGTGGTTTACATATATAAAAATTGCTATCTCTTAAGTTTTATATGCCACTGATTTGGAAGTGATTGGAGTTATAGAATAAAAGATATGTAAGTTTCCCAAAAACTGTCCCAATAACAATAGTATTTTGACCCTTCACAATTTAAATTAATGCTATTTCCTGTGTAAGTGAAATAAATATATAAGAAAAATAATTCTATAAGTAGACATATATAGCTTTCAAATGACATACAGTATGAATGATTTGGTCATCAATACAATGAAATATGATTTTTCAAATTTCAAGTCAGAAAACTGAAAGGTAGAAAAATGAACAAATGAATAGTTAAAGTCCATGAAATTGACTCTATGAATTGGCCCAATGAAGTTACTATTTTATATTTTTCCCATGTAGATCTGAATTTAGGAACATTTTAGAGACTTAAATCACTTAAGATGATTTTTCTAGATTTAGTTATAAATTTTCAAAATTCATTGGGTAAAATGGAAATTGCCAAATGAATACAGTACTCCAAATTTTGAAAAATTATATTTTTATTATATTATGATTCTAGTTTCTAAATTATGATGAAAGTAATCTAAAATGATCTAATACATGGGAAATGAGCCATAGAATAACGTTTTACAATGGATGATTGTGATAATTTTGATGTGATGATATTGATGATGACGAGTTGGGGTTATGTGCTATGTATGGTATATATGCTTGTGATAATGATGTGGATCCTAATATGGGCTATTGTCATTGAAGCATGTGCCTGTGAGCTAGATTGACCATATAAGTGAGCCCAAAGAGGGTTTTGGACTTTGTATGTATATTTTGGGCATATAATCCATTATGTGAATTTAGGGTTTAAGGGGATCAAATCTCGGAAGAGTGGTTTCTTCAGGGTAAAACCTCTTTGGACAGGTTAATTTTGTCTTTTAGGACCTGTGTGAATGGTTCTTGGGTGCCAATTTGCCGTTGGTGGCAATTGGAGATAGTTGTTTATGATTTTTGGCCAAAAAGTGATTAAATTGGCCACAGGCTTCCAAAATCTCTAGACAAAAATAAATTAAGGTGAAACTAGTGTCTATAATTAGATTGAGACAAGATTGACCTGTAGGAGTTAAAATTAGATTAATCAAAGATCGAAGCATAAAGTTGTGAGCATCAAAAGTTTACCCAAAAAATCAACAAAGTGCTGATTTGATTACTAATATGGGCGGTGTGACGCCAGAAGCTTGGCTGTTGCACCAACCTATTCTACCCGCCATACGCCGTAGTAATTCTGTAGCTCACCACTACTCCATTCTATTCTGGCCTTGTTCTGAGTTTTTGTGTTATTTTTAGGTTTTAGGATTTGATTCGAGGTGTTTTGGGAGTAGGCTATTACACATAATTGCAATAAGTTTCACCAAATTAATTTCAAAATAGTTTGTAAAAAATTTATAGACTGATTTAGGTTGTTCAAAAAAATTGGGCAACTTGTAACTAATAATAAAACAAATTGATAAGCAAATTAATTAATTAGATTGATAGCAAGTTGTAGTGATTGATTAATTAGCCAAAAAAACCTCTCAGATTATTGATTAAATAATTTTTTATTTCCATCAATAATTACTTAATATCAACAACAAATTATTAAATTTACAATTAATATCAACAATAATTTTTCCATTTTCATCTCACCAAATTTTGATTGTTCAGATTTTATTTTATTTTATATATTTATACAATTTGAATATTTTTATTTTGATAAAAAGTATAATTTAAAATAAAAATATTTTTTTAAACTATCACGTTTATGTATGTCACACATTAACCTTAGGAACCATTTACTATACATTATTAGTAGTTTAGATTCCAATTAGATGTATTTGGAAGTAAATTTTGGCCAAATTCAAAAATTCCAAAAATTTACCAAAAGTCACTATTCATTTGGTAAATATAAAAATTTGGCTGAATTTTGAAAAATCATAACTAATTCTAGAAATATCATTTAAGGGTGGTTCAAATTGCTATATTCATCTCTTAAAATATTCTCTATAAGGAAAAAATATTAATTTGGAATTTTATTAGGCAGATTGCTACAGTAAATTTCGTGAATTTACTTGCAATTTTACCCTAATTTTTCCAAATTTCATTCCCTAAAATTCCATAATACCATACATTCAATGGTAGTCACATAACACATATAAAATTGATCCAAAACATACTTTTATTCATCATCTAGGAGTCACACATAATTTACATATTGTGACATAAAATATCATTATATTTGATATTACATAAGTATCCAAAATACCCTTCCTATTTCTAAACATTTCTTCATGGATCCTCCTTTATCTCCTTGCCTTTCACATGATTTGAACCTAATCATGGTTAGATATTTGGTGGGGTGAGATTTAAGAAAATCCCAATAACATCATAATCTCATTCTTAGCATAATATTTGAAAATAATTGCAAGAAATATGATTTCATTTTGGCATGGTAACATTTAGGATCAAAAGGCATCTTTTAGCATGTTCATTATGTTCTTCACATGTTCATGCTTGTTCATGCAAAATTCATAGCATATTCATCATTCTTTCACCATTTTGATCCAACATCATCATCATATTCATAACATAAACATGTTTTCTACCTACCAATCCTAGAAATACAAGATCTAAACAATCATTTAGAAATAAAATACAAGAAAGGGAAAAGATGTTACCTTAAACTTGTAAATTTTCCTTTCCTTTCCTCCTCCTTCTCTCTATAACTCACTCTCTCACTAATATATGGTGGATTTTCGTTTTTGGGTGTGAATAATGGAGGGGAGGAAGAGCCTATTTATAGACAACAAGAAGCAACTCCATCCCTTTGATTAACTTTTGATCCAAGGGCCAAAATTGCACTACATCATCTCTTTTCTCCACCATACACCTAATTTCTTCACATAATTGTTATCTAATTAATTTTCCCTCTCTTGTTATTAATTTGGATGCCACTTTTATCTCCAAATAAGGTAAATATTGCATCATTATACTTACATAAGCTTACTTCATCCAAACTTCCAATTTTGACACCTAATCTTTGAAATAGTGTCATGCATGGTGGTTAACTCTTCTCCACTCCTTTTGCACGAAATTTTGAGTCCATATTCAGCCCAATATGATGCCTTTAATTATTTGGGCTTAAACCATCTAATTCTAGGACCAATTTCAACATATACCGGGTTTTCGAGCTCTAATTATGTAAATTTTGTCTGGTAAAATTTTTCATGCATAAATATATTTAAAATATGAATTTCAAACTCATTATGACCTTAATTAATAATTTCTAAGCCCATATAATTTATTTTAGAAGATATTTTACCTTATTGGGCTTTAACCGAAAACACCGATAAAATTAGTGCTGATTAGTTTTTCCTGTAACTTCTCTGCATAGAGGATTATTATAAACCTTCTAATATTATTTTGAACTTATTCTTGATTATTTCATAGTCTACTGGGTCACCTATAATTTAATTAGCCTGGAAATTGGATGAATTGGGCTCTTTATCCTTTCTTGACATCATTTGAGCTATTCTTGTCAATAATACTTCTGGGTTTTCCAAAAATCATCCCTAGCCTATTAGGGTTTTCTAAACCTTTATTGGGCCTCCATGAATAGTACTTTTGGCCCATTAAGAAACCGGTGCAGTCTTACTGGGCCCGAACTCCAATTTTGGCCCAATATCCATTAAACCGATTCTATGGCTATTCAAACCTTATAGAAAAATCTATTATCTCTTTTTATGCCCTAATATATCTGAGTTTCCTAATATAGACTTATTTTCTAATTCTTATTAATTTACAGATTATGGAACTTCGGATCAATTTTCTGCCCAATATATCTATTTTCTGGTTTTACTTATTAGAGTATAATTTCTTACGAGAATTTTCTTGAATCACCTCCTATAACCAGTCTTAATAAATACTGGACAGATGATTTGTTTAAGGAAATGACATCTATGTCCCATTTTTTGTCTTTTTACTAATAATTAATATTTTCAATTATGCCATCCAACTTTCTTTGCAATTTGGTCCCTGATCATTCTTTGCAATTTAGTCCCTACTTTGATCTACATAAGATATTTAAGCTCCTTCAATTCTAATTATGTAGTAATTCTCTAAACTAGAATTCAAACAAAATCATAAAAATTTAGATGTTACAATGTACAACTATCTTTTTTTATTGGTTAAAAATATTTTTTTAACTATCAATAAGTGTAATTTCCATTTATTTTTGGTATTCTCCTTCGGCAATTTTCTCGATTTTTCTTACAATTTCCTCTCGTCCATAACAGCCTAAAATTCCAACACTTCACGTCAGCGATATATACATATAGCTTAATAATCGAAAATCGAATTTGTCAAATAATTATACATTTAAAATTATTTAGACAAATTTGACCAAAATAATTATTAATTAATTTAATTAGTTTGGCAATTCATTGATTTAATATTGATCACTATTAGAATAATTTATTATTGTTTTCTTATAATTTTTTAAATGAATTAAGGATTTAAATATCATTTTATATATTGATGAGAAATTTATGGATTGGTCAAAATACATTACCTTGAATTAATTATTTAATTTACTAATAAAAATTTTCAATTGCTTAATTTGAAAATTGAAATCTAACCATCTTAACTCCCTTTGTCTTAATCGCATCCTTCAACTCAAACGATATATACTACAACAATATAGAAATATTGCAATCAAACCCAAACCATAAAAAAAAAATCATTGAATCAACATAATATTAAAGAGAACTGGATGAAGTAGATCATCAATAACAAAAAATTAGAATAGTTGCATATACGAAAAGCCCATACCTAAGCATTCCATAGACGGCATCCCACTAACCAACATGCAATAGAGGTCAAAGAAAATATGATCTCCAAGATCAAAATGTCATTAGCAGCATAGAATATTTATAAGGATATAAATAAGATATATTTAGATTAAAATATTAAAGTGTTTGTGATATTTTTATTTTTAGTTTCAAGAGGATTAGATTGAGATATATATGGAGTAAAAATTAGAAATCAGATTTAACAAATCATAAATTAATTTTCCAAATTTTGTCAATTAATTTCATGCAAAAATTGTGCCTTCAAGAGGCGTGTCAGATTTTCATACTTTTGGTAGGCCACGTGGAGCAGGCCTACATTTCCAACAACTCATTCTTGTGACTATTGATTTAGTATATATAATAGATAATAGATTGATAGATAATAAATAACAAATAAATAATATAATATAACAATACTAAATTTCTAATTTTCTTCGAAATGCTAAAGTGGAAACATGAGATTCGAGCTTTTGGTTCTACTTTTATATATATAATGCCGGGCAAATCAATTAACCACATGATTAATGAATCCAAAAATCCAAGAGAAAAATGCAACATCTAAATTGGCACCCAACATCAACATATTATATTCAAACTATTTTCTTTATATAATTATTATGTAATATTTGGTACTATTAAGTCAAAGTCAAGTATTGATTGGTCCAAATGACATAACTCTTCCAACATGACTTTTTTTAATTCACAAAGCTCCAATAAGATACATTGCTTAAAGAGTGTTAAGCACCTTGCTACTCAACCCAACTGCTGTTGCTTATTATATTCAAATTGTTGGCTGCAAGTACTACATAGGACACTTTCTAGATTGGTTAAAATGGACTTTCTAGATTGGTTCTAGAATAGATGTAGAAGTGACTAACGTAAAAAGTATCACTTTCTATATCAACTCTATAACCGATCTAGAAAGTATTTTCTAATTCGGTTGTTTTAAACAATAAATCTAGAAAGTGGTTAAATGGCACATATGGAAAGGCTTTCTAGATTGGTTTTTTATCCAAAACCGATCTAGAAAGTCCCTTTTTTGAAAAAAAAAAATCAGCTATATATATATGCAACCCTATCCTATTGCCCTACTGAACCTATTGATAAGAAAAGACATATTACATTATGGAGTATACGACCTAGCAATTCAATTACATTTAAGTTCCATAGCCCTAGCTAAAAAAAATATCAATTCATTTTCTAATATACTAACACATTCTTAATACCTTTTAACTAATATGATGGTTCTAACATCAAAATCTAAGATAAAAACCTAATAATTATGTATAGATGCTCATCCAATAAAAGTAAGTTTAGTTTCATGTTAGTAGAACATAAGATCCTGGAAATGTTATATTATATCATCATCATAAAAAAAAAAAAGCTCACCTCTTTGAAAACTTCCTTGGAGATAGGCTACAAACTTGTGAATTCAGCCAACCTTGGATAAAGCAGAAAATACATCAACAACATTACTAAGTAAACTAATTCTTTGGTTCATTCTACCAAAATAAGTAAAAAAAGAAGGAAATAAAAAAGCAAAAACCCATCTATTTGACTCCGAACAAAAGTAAATATATAGTTATGCATTGGATATTCAGCCCGACAATTAATGAAGTACCATTTGTGCTTGATTAACTCTTGGCTAATGCTTTCTTTTCCTTACCCTTCTTCCCTTTTTCCACTATCGTTCAATTCAAGATGGCTCAGGTTTTGGCAAAAAAAAAAGAGATGTCTCAGGTCAAAAAAAAGAATCAAGATGTATCATCACATACATGCCATCATATTATCACATTTTTCATAAAAACATCATGTAAACCTTAATTCATTACATAGGCACATTTGAACACATAAATTTTCACTACTACAAAAATAGGTTTTGTAGGCGGTTATTTTTAGCTTTTTTTGGCAGTTATGAACCGCCTACTATTTGAGCGCTATAAAAGGAGGCAACTTTTGTTGGCGGTTATAAACCGCCTACAAAAGTCCCCTTTCGTAGGCGGTTATCTATGTAACCGCCTACAAAAGTCTCTTTTTGTAGGCGGTTATCTGAATAACCGCCTACAAAAGTCCCTTTTTAAATAGACTTTTGTAGGCGGTTATATAGATAACCGCCTACAAAGGGTATCCAATTTAAAAAAATATATATTTTGATATTGGATTAATCCAGTATCAAATATTAACCTACTAAACTTATTGACAAAAAAAAATTATTATATTAAAAAAATCCACAAATCATTATTAACTTTATTAATAAACCAAAGAAATTACACACATTAATCCATAAAAGTAATAAAAAAAAAACCTAGGATACAACTTAAACAAAAAAAAAGAAAAAACCTAACATACAATGTAATAGAAACAATAAAAATAAATCAGAAGTAGCAGACTGCAAGGATTAACCAAACTGAATCCAAAATCTTTGATCTTGTTCATATGTAGATTGTTCCATACACCTAGCATACACCGAAAATAAATGTAGCCCAAATTAGTTCATGTCGTTTTGTTATCCAAAAAAATATCAGCTAATGAAGCTTGCAGGTTCCATACACCTAACATAACATGTTTATAAGCTGGCTGCTCATCAAGGAGCCAATTACCATATTGAAAACTTAATTACCCCAACCAATGTGTGGTCACCCAACAAATATATAGCAGGCAAAATGCCTCTGTTCACAGCAAAAAGAACAAAGAAAAGATTCTGATAATGAAATGCTTCTTGTTGATAGTACAAGTATTCCAGAAATTTTTAGAAGCAATTCAATCTCGGTGCAGTAGTCCAAGTTTAAGCAAGTAGAATTTTAGAGTTCATGCATTTGGAGTTTCATAATGGTGATAAAGCTTTGATGAAGGAAGGTAGTATTAGTTCTTTTCAGACCTTAACAGACCTAACAAATATCCTAAAAATCTCAAAAAGAAATATATATTCCAAACATGAAAAAAATGAATAAAATCAGATTTAGCACGACCTTATAGCATGATAAAGAGGGCGATACTATAACACAGCCTCCTGGAATGCCTGAAATAAAGTAGATAATAGTGAGAAACCATATTGTCGTACATACAAGGAAAAAGGTCCACGATGATTAGGTGAGAGTATGATATAATCACAGGGCTAAAATCTAATGCTTAAATATAAACTAATGTTATTGTCTTCAAGTGTCCAATGATATTGACCTTTTGAGAACAAAGATTTCCCACATTTAACAACCATTTCAGCCCTATGCTCTGTAGCCATCTTCAACAGATTTTCCTGGTTTTTCATTGAGATGCATTACATGGTTGCCTTCATCTTCTTCCAAGACTAATGAAAGAATAATAATGACCAAGACACAATTGTTAATCAGAACAACATTTTGGAAAGTATTAAAAGGATCAAAATATATTACCTTATTGTCAAAGTCTACTGCAGAGATGCCTTGCTTGTTAGAAAACAAAGTTAAACTCTGTAATTCATAAAGCTCCATTTCAAGTGCAGGTGAGACTAGTAAACATTTTGTGACAATAAGATCTGTAACAATAAAAAAAAAAAATGTCAGTTACAAAGTTAGATAATGTCTTTTGGTGTGTTTGAGGTGTGTTTCCTCACATAGTCTCAAGTTGATATCTTTTGGTCATATTTTAATATCTTTCCCTACATAGTCTTGTACATCTAGAAAAACTCCTATAGAAAAAAATTGTCAGCCAAAAATAGCAAATACAAAGATGTAAGCAAAAGAAACACTGACTGACACTATGCTATATTTTAGTATGTTGAGATTGCTATAAATGCATGTATCATGGCATCTGTGATCTGTCCATTACATTGAATAACATATATCAAACTGGACAAAAGATACATGCAATTAAAGCATAATAATTTAGTTGCTTCACACAAAATTGAAATTGCAAGTGCTAAAAGCAAAGGGAAATAAATTATTGGACCTAGAGTAAAAGCAAAAGATTGACTTAAACTAAAACCAACCTACTAAAGTAATCTCTCACTGACAGAAGAATATTAAGCATTACAAGATTTGCCACAATCCACTCTCACGAACTTCATTCTTTAAAGAGTGAATATCAGTAGTATTTATGCATTTGTGTCCAATTTTTCATAGCTATAGCAATTACCATCTTCATTTGCCTAGATGTCAAAGGAACTTGTTGATCCGAAAACATAACTTACTACAGGTTTGAATTAAAAAGATGAAATTTTCAACACGTCCTAACAAGAAATAAATTTATCTCAGTAGATTCCAAAACTAAGACCTAAACAATAATAACTCTGAAGCCACCTGTAGAACAGCTAATGAACTTACAGCAGTGAAGTTTATTGGATTCCTTGGGTTCCAAGATAAAGAATTGGTTTTGGTCTGTCCGATGAAATACGTCAGAATGGGCATGTATAAGGACATTTGAAGAGCACAAAAGGTGCCCAAAACAAAAGATTGAAAAGTAATCATCTAACATAATCTAATCCGTGTTTAAATAAAAATGAAATGCATGCTTTACAAAAGAATAAAGAACTTGACCAAATAAACACATTTGCCATTCAAAAAATGTAACACAAGGGTACTTCGACTTATGTAGCTGGTTGCCAAAAACATGAACATCAAGGACTATACTCAAGTATTCCAATTCAAACTAAAAATTCATAATCATTACCATCATTATGATTTTCCTAACAGGGGAAGCCATACGCAAATCATATAGTGTTATGCTCTGGTCACTGCAAGGAAAAAGTAGATAAAGCAACTAGATTAACACACGCACACAAAAAGAAGAAAAATAATCTAGTCATTACTCTTCTAAGTGCAGTAAACAAGAAGTTTAAAGCAAACATGAATTGAAATTTGAATGAGCAACTTTAGTTAAATGCTAAATGAATGAAACCAAAGTACTAATTATATTCCACTCAAGAAATGAGAATATTGGAACATTCTATTCTGCAATTTTTTGCCAATATGGTCATTTCACTCTTTCATGACAGGATCAATCCACAAATAGCCCTTGTGGAAACACCGAAATCACAAGTAGTTGGCAAACAAAAAAAAAAGCACAAACTACGGTGTTATTTTTCAAATCACAAGTACCTTGGCCAGATGGGATTTGATTTACTATAATGGATAGTTGATGATAAAGATTTAAAAAAAAAAAGACCGAGAATGGGTAGGTTGGATAATTTCACTTACACCCAAGCACCTATGGGATATAGATTCACGGATAACACATAACATGACAGGGCATGAATATAGCTTCGATAATACTCCCAATTACACATAAAACACGTCCCATAAATAGATTCATACGGTTCCACGCAACAGAGCTCTATAGCTTATTCAAAAAATTACAACGAGAGAGCTAAATGGAAAATTAAGAAATTTAATTTAATAATATATCATAAACCAATAGGTTTTTATCAGCCATTGGCCAATTTCAATTTGACATGATCCAAAGCAGATACACCACCTTAGCTTTCATGAGATTGTTGTATGTTTCTAATTTTATGGGTTTTTAAGAAGAAAGAGGATGAGGAGGATTGAGGAGCTGTAACCAAAAAATCTTCAATTTAAGTATGGAGTCAAACAAGCCAGTTACGCCTCATCATTCTCTTCCATGTCCACATCTTTACTTTAATGTTAGGTTTGCGAGAACAAGAAAATTGAGGAAACACCAGAAATATAACTAGAACGTAGAATATTTACACAAAATTGAAAAGGAACAAACGAGGAAAAAAAAATAGACTACAAACTTGAACCCTAACCTGCTAAGAAGATGAAATGATGAAACTGGGAAGAAAATGTGTACCTGCTACTGAAAAAAAAGTTAGTGAACAAGGAGGGAGAACACGAAGAGCAGCATGTTGAACCAAGATGGAGGCAACGACGAACACGGAAGCAACAACAACACGAACAAGGGTTTGGAGGCAAACATGTTGAACCAAAAACAAGAACAAGGGTTTGGGGTTTGGAGACGACAATGCGAACTCGGTGAGAGCAAGAATGGAAGTGACAACGGAAGGAAAGAGCCAATGGAGAGTAACAGAGAGGAAGGGTTTCAGAGATAGGGAAGTGTTTTTGAGTTCATCGATTACAAAGGGTCAGGGTTTAGGAGAATTTTAGTTTTTAAAAAAATAATAAAGGAAAAGTAGGCGGTTATATCAAAAACCGCCTACTTTTTCTTTAAATTTTTAAAGAAAAGTAGGCGGTTATATCTAAAAACCGCCTACTTTTTGTTTTACAATTTTGGGTCTTACATTTGTAGGTGGTTATTTAAAATAACCTCCTACAAAAATCTATCTTTGTACTCGGTTATTTTAAAACCACCTAAAAATGTTTTCCATCCCACTTTTATAGGCGTTTTTTAAAATAACCGCCTACTTTTGTGGGCCAATGAAAGTCATTTATGTAGTAGTGTTTATAAAAATTTTGGTAGAGTTTTATTTTATAAAATAGACATCCCGAGGCTCCAAACCCCTCATAAAACTCATCAAACAACATAGAAATATCCCAAATTAGCATTTCATATATATGCCATGATGTCAAATATCAAAACAAACAATAATGACAATATGATGTTAATAAAGAGAATTATCTACCTTATAGTACTTCCTTGCTTCCCACACTTTGTCCAATACTTCTTGGACCTTCCAACACTTCTCCAAGCTTTTTTAGGCTTCCTCAAACCTAAACATATCATTAAATAATTACTCAATCTAATGGTTCTATGACTTTCTTCAAAAAGTGTTCATGAAACCCTAGTTCTTAAAAAAATTCACCAAAAATTCATTCCTAGCTCAAAAATGATGAATTATACCTCTATTCCATCTAATTTTTCATTGGGAAACCAAATATGGCCTTAGAATTACCAAATTTTATCTCTACATATGATTACTGTTCATTCCAAATTAAGCTTCAAAAACCTAAAAATTGTACTTTCTTAATCTTAAGCTTTTTCATGAAATCAACACTTGTTCCTAGGGTTTTGGACCATAGGGAAACCATTTTTGAGGTCCAATCTATGAAATTCCACCCTAAGTGTGAATAGTAGCTCATAAAAAATTAGGGGAATTCAAGAAAATTTTCTACACTTTGTTATACAATAAACTACTTGCATATTCAAGTTTTAAATGAACATTCTATCATTTCCCCTATGATTTATGGTTAGAAAACTCCATTTCTTGCTAAATCATGCCATGGACAAAACCCTAAGAGGAAGAGGAAGAAAATCTACTCCATGAACCATGCTTTAAATGCCATGGATAGAAAGCTTGAAGTGATGAAAGACAACTTACCATACTTGAGCTTTAAATTTTTGCCTTGAGTTCCTTCTTCTTCTTCCTCTCTTTCTCTCTTCTTTCTTGTGGTTTTTCTCTCTTCTTTTGCTGCTGGTTCTCTCGTGAAAGTGCAGAAGAAAGAAGGTAATTAGATGACTTAATTAGGTGGTTAATGATATGGCTAATTATGGTTAATTAGCAAAAGTAATCATGCTTACTTTTTTAACCAAAAATGACTACTTCTTGGAGAAGTTTTCTCCAAAAAATCAAGCTACCCAAGCTACCCATTTGTCACGCCTGATGAGAGGGCTTTAAGTGTCTAGTCTGCTCAATTTCTCCTGGTCCAGATATATCATGAACTAGGTCATTTTTAACTGTATCGAAAAAACTGCTTTTTACAGTAATTTAGCATTTTTTAGCTACAGGACTATTCTAATTTTGTTTTTATATTTCTATAATTATCCTGTGCCAAATGATATCTATGTATGACCCATATCCTATCTTGATTATCTTTTAACCATCGGTAGAGCCCACATTTACTTTATCGGTTTACTATTACTTTTGGACACTTGGCATTGATTATTTCTTTATTCTTGAATATTAACCCTTAGTGCCATATACCATTGGACTTCTCTCATCGAGGTTTCCTTTTGATAGTAATTTTTTATATTTACAAAATTACCCTTGACCCAGGTTAAATTATAATTTCCAAAACTTTTGAGTCATTAGGTGTAATTTTCCCCATAGATTTTTGCACTTTGAATCCCTATGACTCTAGGATATGGATGTCATTTTGATCATTCTTTAGGGATAAAAATATAATTTCTCATTTTTCCATCTAACCACAAAAAATGACCTCTTTGCCCTTTTTCACGTAAAATGGTGTATATCCGTTTTCACTAATTCTTTGTACATTTCATGTTATCGTTTATTTCTTTCTCTTTCATTGCTTTATATCCAATAAAATTTTGGGATATTTCATTGCTGGCCTAATTCATTCCAAAATTTTATATGGACCCACATACTATAGAGTGAGCTTCTTCACTCAAATTGATCTCCCAACATTTGTGGTAGGAGTGACCTTCAAAAATACATGATCTCCAGCATCAAACTTTAATGGTCTCTTCCTCCTATCTGCATAACTCTTTTACCAACTTTGCACTGTCAGAAGCTTTTGACAAATATTCTCTATTTGCTGAAAGGTTTGATCCACAATATCTGGGCATAATAGACTCTGCTCACCAGGTTTAACCTAACACAATGGTGATCTACATTTCTGGCCATGCAATGCCTTGTACGAAGCCATTTACAAACTCGAGTGGTAATTGTCATTGTAGGCAAATTCGGCCAAGGACAGGTATAGATCTCAATTGCCTTTGTTCTCCAAAAACACAAGCTCACAGCATGTCTTCTAGAGTTTGAATCATTCTTTTAGTTTGCCCATTAGATTGAGGATAATAAGTAATACTGAAATTCAACTTTGTCCCCATGGCCTTCTGAAGAGACTTCCAAAACCTAGATGTAAATGAAGGATCTCTATTCGACACAATATTCGTTGGAATCCCGTGTAATCTCACAATCTCATTTATGTACAGTTGGGCCAACTTTTCCATTAAAATGGTCTCCTGAATTGAAAGAAAATGGGCTGACTTTGTCAATCTATCTATAATTACCCATATTGCATTATGCCATGAAGAGGTCCTTAGTAACCCCATCACAAAATCCATGGTAATGTTATCCCATTAGACAAATTAGACATCTCACCACAGACTCTGCGATGTCCTTTTTAATGCCTAACCACTAGTGCCCTCATTTTAAATCTTGGTACATCTTGGTGCTACCTGAGTGAATAGTATACCTGCTTAACATTTGGTACACAAATCCAACCACAGTACCGAATAATACCATCCTCCAATATATCAAAGTCCTGTGTTTCTGCCATTTCAATTCATTCGCGAATGTCTAAAAGACAGTTATCCTCCAATTGAGCATAGCAAAGGTTTCTCAACAAATCACTTGATACATTGATAGATCCCATTACTAGTGCTATAGGGTGTACATTAATGGATAACTTCATATGTCTCAAGCTTTCTAACAACTGTTGTTCTCTCATCATCATCGTGGCTATATGGATCAACTTTCTACTCAATGCATCCGCCACTACATTGGCCTTCCCAGGATGATACTTTAAAGCAAATTCATAATCTTTTAAGAATTCTACCTATCTCCTTTGTCTCATGTTCAACTCTTTTTGGTCAAATAGATACTTCAAAATTTTATGATCACTGAATACCTCAAACAGAGTGCCATATAGATTATGCCTCTATAACTTTAAGACAAACACTACAGTCGCTAGCTCAAGGTCATGAGTAAGATAATTCTCTTCATGAGGTTTCAATTGTCTTGAAACATATGCCACAACTCTTCCCTATTGCATTAATAAACACCTAGAGCATTCTTAGAGGCGTCCGTATAAACTATGAATGAGTCGAATAGGTTAGGGATAATCAGCACCAGGGTAGATGTCAAATGAACCTTCAGTTCTTAGAATACTCTTTCACACCTATCATCCCAAATGAAAGATCGATCCTTGTGAGTAAGTCTAGTCAAGGGCATAACAAGTTGAGAGAATCCCTTGATGAACCTCCAGTAGTAACTTTCCAATCCCAGAAAACTGCGAATTTCAGCTCCGATTGTCATCTTTCCCAATTCAATACTGCTTCTATTTTACTAGGATCTACTGCTACACCTTCTTCAGAAATCACATGGCATATGAATCTCTCCTCCCTTAGCCAAAACTCACATTTACTAAGTTTGACATATAGTTGGTGATCCCCCAACAATTGAAGCATAATCCGAAGATAAAGTGCATGCTCTTCTTTTACTCTTGGAGTATATCAAAATATCATCAATGAATATAATCACAAACTTGTGTAGATATGGCTGGAATATCATGTTCATATAATCTATGAAAGTTCCCGAGGCGTTTGTCAACATGAATGGCATCACAAGGAGCTCGTAATACCCATATCGAGTTCGAAAAGCTATTTTAAGCACATCCTTAGTAGGCACCTAAAGTTGATGGTATCTCGACTTGAAATCAATTTTAGAGAAAATTGAGGCACCTACTAATTGATCAATCAAGATATCGATCTAAGGCAAAGGATAATTGTTCTTGATTGCTACCCTGTTTAACTACCTGTAATCAATGCACAATCTGAGACTACCATCCTTCTTCTTAACAAATAATACTAGAGCTCCCCAAGGCAAGACACTTGATTTGATGAAACCCCTTTTCAATAAATCTTCAATCTGCTTCTTGAGTTCTTTTAATTTAGATAGTGCTAGTCGATATGGAGCCTCAAAAATAGGACTGTCTTGGGCACTAAATCGATGGAAAACTCCAACTCTCACGGTGGTGGCAAGTCGATAATCTCCTTTGGAAACACATTAGGATATTCACATACAACTGGAGACCTTTCTATACCTACTTCTTCATTCATGTTAACAAAGAAGAAAACTAGAAACCCTTCACACCTTTTCTACAAGTATTTGTTGGCTTAGGCAAAGAACAGACAAATATTTTCATCCCATGAACACTAGGGATATTCATCGGTAATGACATAATCTTCCGAGCACAGTCAAGAATAGAATTATTTGCCTCCAAACAATCCATCCCAATGATAACATCAATCTCTTGCAATGGTAGACAAATGAGATCCAGTGTAGTGCTTCATTATTCAAAATGAACCATACAATTCAAACAAGTTTAAGCAGTTCTTAATGAAACTCCCATGGGTTTGGAGACCGACAATTCAAAAGGTAACTCCATTGCCACAATACCTAATCTCTAAGCACAATCATAAGATATAAAGGAATACGATGCACTAGAATCAAACAATGCATGGAGTTTATATTTACCTCTAATCAAGTTAGGTGCTACATTCACTTCTTGTCTGGTTATTATGAAGACTCATCCGGGCATCATTGGCCTTCTCATTGCATCATCACATCTAGGCTCATGGTAACCCCATGAAATATGTCTAGGCTTCCCACAGTTATAGCAAATCAAACACGGTCAATCGCCATGGCTCATTCCATATTTTGCACAAGGAGTTGAAGCACTGCTTGAACCGTATTAAGAAGAAACTAAATCTCTCCCTGCATATTCACTCCGAATAGGGCTTACTCAGTCAAAGCCTTCTCTATAGAATTGTCCTCTGCCATATTGGCCTCTATTGGATTGATCTCTGTCAAACATGCCTCTTCCTCTTTCATGATAGCCTCTATTGTGATGGCCTCTTCCTCCACTAGAACCACCACTGCCATTACTACTACCAAATCTACTTCCTTTACTAACACTTCTAGTAGGTCTTAGATGAGAAAAGGCTCAGATCATTGAATTCCTTTTCTCTTCCTCCATTTCCTGCATTGACTAGGAAAGAACACATGTCTTCACACACAGGTCCTCAAAGGGCACAAATTCAACCACCGATAGTCGCTCCTTTATTTCTGGATAAGCTTCCTCAAACAATCATTGTGCCTTCCACCTACCATCGAAGTGATTATTCAAGTAGGTGGAATATTTGGCTAGGTCTAGAAATTGATCAATATAATCATTAGCCAACAAATTCCCTTGTTGAAAAGCTAGAAACTCAGCCTCCTTTTGCATCATTAAGGCCAGAGGGAAATAGTGTGCAAAGAATCTTTCTTTAAATTGTTACCAAGTCATTGGAGCATTTATGGATTTAACACTTAGGAGAACACTCCTCCACGAACACTTATCCTTCTTATCAAGTTTAAACACTACCAGTTGCACCTTCTATTCAAAGATGCAATCTATCACACCAAATATAGTCTCTAATTGATCGACCCATTCCTCAGCCAATGCAGGGTCCATTTTACATTCGAAAGCTGGGGTATTAAACTTCTGAAAGTTCTTCAGTTGGGAGGAGATACCCCTTCTTTCAGTTCTTGGGGCTCTCTCAAGTTCTACCTCATCCTCATCCTCATCTTGATCAATATCATTATTGTCATCTCCTGCATTCAAATCAACATACATGTCAGGACCTCCATTCATATCACCATACTCTTGTCGGTTCATTTGCTCTTACAATCTATTCAATGTCTCCCCCTCTATGTCCACTTGGTCACTTAAGCCTATCAATATCTCATGCATTTGTCTAATCAACTCACTATTACTCGGCCTTTCTCTACGACACATTTTCACCTACACACAAGTAACAACATATTCAATTATATGGCTCTAGACTAGTATTGCAATAGGAATATAAGTCTCTTTGCAATTGAAATTGTGCCAAGTATTACCACAAGCAAAAACAATGGCGTGTATCATTGCTCTGATACCAAAATGTAGCACCCTACTTTAGCATACCTCCAATCATGACCAATTATTTCAAAAATTAACCAAACCAAACCAAAACACCCCAACTTTAACTCCCAAAACATTGCACCTCATAAAAGGCACCAGAACTGGGCTGGAGACGCGGTTTGGTATAGTACTACCACGACCTTAGTTGTGCAATAGCGTTTGGTGCCATGGCTAAGCTTCTAGCATCGTGGCACCAGTATCAGTTCCCATATCAACAAATTGCTGATTTTTCGGTAACATAATTTTATACTTCGACCTCCAATTGATCTGATTCTAAGTCCTACAGGTCAACCTTGTCCCAATTAATCCACAACACTAGTGTCACTCAAATCCATCCTCGTTTGGAGATTTTGGACACTCGATACCATTTTAGCCACTTTTTAACCAAAACTCAACATAAACTTCTTCCAATTGCTACCAAAGGCAATTTGACCATTATTGACCATTCACACAAGTCCGAATCAACTCAACCAACTTATTAAAAGAGGTTTTTGCTCAAAGGAACCACTCCTATGAGAATTGACACCCTTGAACCCCAATTTCCTATAATGGGCTATATGCCCAAAAATCCCATATATGGCCCAAAATCCCCTTTTAGGCTTACCATACAACCAATACAACTCACAGACACCTATTCCAGTAATAATGACCCATACCCAGGTCCATCTCATCCTACACATGTACAACCATTCACGTATATAACCATACCACAACATCATCATTACTATCACATGTCATTCATCATCATCAACATTCTATATCTATCATCATCACAACATCATTGTTATCATATCAATTACAAACATGTTATCCTACTTGGTACAATGGATACATAGACAATACATGCATACTATTAATGACATGAAGAATTCCTAATGCCGAAGTGACTACAATTCCCTCATCTTCTCCAGACTAGTGCTAGAGCTTTTACCTGTAATGTTAGTCATGGAAAGAGGTGTAAGACAAAGTCTCAATGATCGGGAACAACTACACGCAATATATATACTTATCCACACAATCATGCACATGGTACAATGAAATGTAAATGAATGGTATGCATGTTCTCCCTCATACACGCCTAGAACAATGAGCTGTCGTCATCACAAGACATTTCCAATTGATGATTCCCTTCCAACAATTAGTGGAGATTGATTTCAAGACTTCACCAAGCTCATCTTACACTAATCCAACCTGGCCAAAGTTTACACTAGTACGTTGGTCGTGGCTCTCTTTCCCCTGGACCACTGTGACTTGGTGGTGATTTAGGGAAGGTGCATCCCCAAATCTACTGCTACCTGGCCCTCCCATGGAGAGAATTTAGTAGCAGGGATCACTATCATATCATCATCATATCCCATCTCATTATCACCTCAACATCAATCTCTCACTATACAATCACATGATGATGATGTCAATGTCATTCCAACATACATCTAAACAGATATGTATATATATCATCATATGGACATGCTAGCATGCAATGGTATGTGGATGCTATAACATCATAAATACACATCATATGCAATCATCCTATCTTAACTAGCCATGTGTATCCCCCAATATGTAGAAAAACCATACACATACACAATCAATATCATGTTATGAAAAGAAACATACATATATATCAACATATATTCACATAAATCATAAATCCCCAGTTACCTCAAGTTGTCAATACCATGCACATGATTCCACAAGCTTCTCAAATTGCCAACCACGACTTGTGATCCTCCAATCAATTAAACAACCACTACAATACCATAATATCTCAAGTAACATAATATACAACTTGACTAAAATCCATAACTCAATCAATTATGCTTAAACCAAGGTTTTAATACTATTTTCATGCATCATTGAGCTCCAACTAACCATTCAAATCATAACTCATCCTACCAATTCTAGATTTCATACATCTTCCACCAAGAACAACTTAAGATTAGGCTTAAATCATACACACTCCGTCTAAAACTCACACCCAAGCATTATTAACATTGAATAACACTTTATTAATATCATTTCATCCAATTTAATTGGTAGAATTATGCCAAAACTGAAACTCAACATATATACCTGAAAATCCAACTCAAATATAAAAGAAAAATGGAGAAGGAGGAGCAAGGATCACTTACCAATGATTAATCAAGTTTCTAGAGGCCATAAGTCACTATCTAAAGCAGAAATCTAAAGCCCTAACGTAGTTCCCTCTTCTCTCCTTTGTTTGCCTTTCGTTCATCTATCTGAAATGCTTCTATTTTAAACTGATTTCTTGACTCTCATTGTAGCTCCATATTACTAGGGATAACATTTACAAACTACTATATAATTCTCCTAGTCCAGCAATACTCTATGTTGGTTACTATATACTTAGACCGGTAAAGTTACCTTTTGTAGTAAAAAATAACTTTATGAGTATAGGATTAAAGCAAACCTATACCTGGAATTACTTTATTTTCCTATCTCTAAAAAGCTCCTTTTGCAATGTCCAATAACTTTTCTTTTTACCTTTTTAGCTTTTACAGATCAAAAAGTAACTTTATCGATAAAAAGTTACTTTTTAACTTTTAGCACTGATTATTTCTTTATCCTTAAACATTAACTCTCAGTGCCACTCATCTCATCAAGAGCTTCATGTTAACAGTAATTTTACATATTTACAAAATTATCTTGACTCGAAGTAAAATTAGAATTTATGATTCTTTCGGGTCATTAGATGTAATTTTCCCAAAAAGTTCAAACTTTTGCTACCTCAATGTGACTTCCTGCGTCTCTTTTTTTTGTTTAGGGGTAAAATTGTTATTTTCTTCTTTTTTTTCTAAGCGAGATAAATAACCTCTTTGTCCAGTTTCACACAAAACAATGTATGTTCATTTTCACAAATTCCTTTTACATTTTGAGATATCTAAGCTTTTTAAGAATATTACAATCGTAGACAGATTAACTAAGTCTGCCCATTTTTTATCCATTAGGGAGACTACTACAATGGAAAAGTTGGCACAATTGTATGTGGATGAGATTGTCATACTACATGGAGTCCCAAAAAGTATTGTTTCATATTCAAATCTACGGTTTACTTTGAAGATTTGAAGTTCCCTTCAGGAAGCTATAGGGACGAGATTAAATTTTAGTACTGCCTACTATCCTCAGTCGGATGGGTAGACTGAAAGGATAATTCAGACCTTGGAGGGCATGTTGAGGGCATGTGTTTTAGAGCAAAAAGGCAATTGGGATAAGTACCTCTCATTGGTGTAATTTGCCTACAATAATATCACTCTAATATGCAAATGGCTCCGTTTGAAGTCTTGTATGGAAGGAAGTGTCAATTAACTTTATGTTGGGTAGAACTCAATGAGAGGAGTGTGTTGGGGCAAGATATAATATATTAAACTACCCAACAAACAGACAATATTCGTCAGAAGCTTGTAGATGCTCATAGTAGATAAAAGAGTTATGCAGATATGAGAAGACTATTGGAGTTTGGTGTTAAAGACCATGTGTTTCTCAAGGTCCCCTAACCATTAGTGTATGAAGGTCTATCCGCACCAAAAAGCTTACCTCGAGGTATATGGGGCTGTTTCAACTCCTCGATAGGAATGGGCCGATGGTATACCGAGTGTCGTTATTTCGTAGTTTAACTAGGTTGCATGACATGTTCCATGTATCTCAACTCAAGAAGTACCTACCTGACCCATCTCACATTATCGAGCATGAAGAGGTACAGTTACAAGAGAATTTGTCATTTAACGCTAGGTCAGAAAGAATTATGGATTCGAACATGAAGCAATTGAGGAATAAGACTATTAAGCTAATGAAAGTCCTATGAACAAGTTTGACATCAAGTGAAGCTACTTGGGAGATGGAGGATTCAATACGGGGGAATTATCCTCACTTCTTTCACTAATGTATGTGATTAAAATTTTGAGGAAGAAATTTTTATAAGCTGGGGAGGATATGACAACCCTAATTATTAATCTCAAGGTGATTATTGATGAATGGTACAAGACAGGAGGAAAGGATCAAAATTGAGAAAGAAGGAAAAGTGGGACAGAAAGCATCATGCCACGATGAGGAATAGTGCCACCACAGTGGACAAGCCTAGGTTGGCTCCGGTCCAAGTTAGTAAGACTGATGTTGTGACACCAGTTGTCACACCTCATCTTTGAATACTTTTTCCCATGAATATTGCCTCATTTGGAATTGTTAAAGTAGCTCTTGAGAACTTGAACTAACTAGAAACCTTAAAATTGAAAATTCCATTTTCGTCACCATTCCCAATATTGCACAGTAATTTTTGGAAATTCATAACTAAATGCATAAAAATTATTTCACTATGATTCAAGTCTCTAAAATTATAGAACATCCTTAATTTCATGGGGAAAATATGAACATCAAATCAATTCATACAGTTTATTTTTTTAGTTTACTCTTAATTCCCCTATTTCTAGTTTTTGTCCTGTTTCTGACCCTTAAATTTAAAAAAATTCATTTCTCAACATGTACAAAGTTATTTCATGCCATCTTTATATCATTTGAAATTAATATATGGCTAATTTCTATATATATTTATTTTGTACATTTATTCAATATGTACAAAGCAGAGCATTCTTTTAAATCCTCTAAGGTTAGGATAATTCTCTACTGAAACAGTTTTGAAGAAACATATATAACTTCATTTATATGACTCCAAATATAACCAAACTAGTGTCATATTAAAGTTAAGACATAATTCTTTTCATACATATAACGACTGAATTTTTGGAGTTTTATACAAATTTAATACACCCTTTAAATCTCAAATAATATTCATAGTAAATTTACATTTTCCAAAAACTATCTAGTTTTAGTCCTTATACTTCTTTAAAACCATAACTTAATTCATGTATGGCTAAATGATATAAGACCTACTTCCTCATAAAGCAAACCATATCCTCTAACTAGAGGAACCATAATTTGGCTCAATTCTCTTAACATGACATTCTTGTACATTCCCAAATATTAACATGGCAGAACGATATATAAGGGAATCATATACACTTTTGTAAATCTTAGTATCATTTCATAATTCAATAACATCTAGCATGCTTACCCATACATCACATAGGATCATAATACATCACTTATACATAATCATAATATAATAAATAAAGCATGCTTCATAGTCAAACATTATTAATAAATTTGAACTTTAACTTGCTGCTTCATATTTTCTCCTTCCTTTTGCTTTCCTTCATAGCCTTTCCATTACCTAGTATGGTTAGTAACTTGGGGGAATGTGATTGGGCATCTCAATAGTAAACTTGCACATGCTTAAATACCATTACATTTCATAAAAACATTCATAGCATTGCACAATTCATTAAAAATACATGAAAATATCATGTTGGTTATAAAAATTTCAGCAGCATGACGACTTGAAAACCGAACATCCTGAGTACAGTCCTCATTACATAAGCAGCTAGCCAATGCAATAAACAATCAAAGCAACAACATGATAACACAATCATTTCATAAAACATGGATAAAATATAATTGTATAAAATACAAAAGCAAGGCAAAAATACTACCTTAGAGCTTTACTATTTTCTCTTTAAACTTGAATCCTCTTGCTTGGATCCTTCCCAATAACTTCCATACATCTTTCCAAGTCTAGAAATAATCATATAACTGTGCTAAGTCATATAATTCTTGATGGCTCTCATAAAGTTCATTCTTGAACCCTAAAAACTCATATGGTTTATCTTTGAGTTTTTCTTGAGTCCAACACTTGTTCTTTACTAATTTGGACCTAAGGAATCCATTTTTAATATCAAATATATGAAAATTCAACTCCTACTAACTCTTTCCTACTGGTCGAAATAAGGGTTTGGAGAGGAAGAAAGTGATTTTCAAAAATTTGCTTTCAATCACACTAAAACTTATTCCTTTAGTATTTCATGCAAGAAATTCTTTCTTTCCTCACACCCTTGATTATGGACAAAATTCAAAGCATAAGAAATGAGGAGAAACTCATTCCAACCAAGCCAAACTACTTGAAAACTTAACTAAAAAGCTTTAAGAATTCAAGAGGAGTAATTTACCCTTTTCTTCTTTTTTTCTTCTTCCTCTTTCTCCTCCTCTTCATCACGTTTTCTCCTTCTTTCTTGGCTATTTTTAGACTTCTCTCCCTCTCCTTTACTCATGCTAAAGTGGCCAAAGTGGGAGTATATAAAGAAAAATGGAACCAATCACATTTTGCCGCCTTTTCCTCTTGAGTTTTCTTGAAAATTCTATAAGAAAATGACATAAATAATTAAATAATATAATTTGACATGTGCTGCTGGTTGTGCACAAAATGAAGGGCATTTTGGTCCAAAATTTTTGGATATTTACTTATCCAGAGATATCCTGGACTAGTCTGGACAAATAAAACTACTTTAGCAGTATATTTTACTATTATTAGGATACCGATTTTAATTATATTATGATACAAAATTACCATAATATTTTTATCCCAATTGGTTCAAATTTGGGATCCACATACCTTTTTCTTACTTTATCTACCTTTGTGGGGCCTATAGTGCCCTTTTCCACACACTATGCGCTTTTTGAAGCTTGGCATGAAATTTTTCTTCACACAAATTTTGTTAACCTTAAACCATTATACCATTAGGTTCAGCTTATTGTGAGCTTCATTTCGATATAAAATTTACATAATTTCAAAATTACCCTTAATTTGGGCAAAATACAATTTTCAAAACTTTTGGGACTTAGCTATAATTTTTCCTAGGGACCAAACTATAAATAATTTTTCTTTTAGGGACCCTTGTGCAATTTCATACTTTTTATGCCCATAGCTTAAAAATTCACCTTTTTACCCTTTTCCTCATTCAAAACATGTATTTCAGGCTATTTATCATATTTTCATATTATAGCATTATGTTTTCATGCTATATCTTTTTATTCGTACTTTTCTCTAATTTCTGCAAAGCGCATCATATTAATCTATTTAAATACTTCATAATCATTCTTTGGGCATATCATAATCATATTTGTATGGCCTTTTACCTTCTCATGGCATAATCTTATTTTGCATAACCCCGAAAAATTGGGATGTTACACCAATCGCACAATCTGTTAAAACCAGGAGTCAAACCAAACACACGAGAAAAGGAAAATGAAGCAAACAGAGTAGTGTTAGGGTTTAGTATTTCACTACTACAGAAACGGGTTTTCTAGGCGGTTATTTTTACTTTTATTGGCGGTTATAAACCGCCTAATATTTGAGCGCTATAAAAACTGGGTGACTTTTGTAGGCGGTTATAACTGCCTATAAAAGTCTTCTTTTGTAGGCGGTTTTATGTATAACCGCCTACAAAAGTCTACTTTTATAGGGGGTTATATAAATAACCGCCTACAAAAGTTATCTACTTTTTAGATAAAAATATTTTGATAAATTTTTGTAGGTGGTTATACAAATAACCGCCTACAAAGATGACTTTTATAGGTGGTTATATAGATAACCGCCTACAAAAGTTATCCATTTTTTTTAAAAAAATATTTTGATTCTGGATTAATCTAGTATCAAAATATATGCAACCTATTAAATCCATTAATAAAAAAATTATTATATTAAAAATATTTACAAATTAGTATCAATTTTATCAATAAATTAAAGAAATTACACACATGCACTAATCCACAAAAGTAGAAAATAGAAAAAATAAAGCCTAGAGAATATATCACTACTTGTTAGCCTAAAAAGAACATATGCATCCATTAAATTGCATATATGTTAATTCAATATCGAACTTGATTGATGTAAAAATGACTAAAGAAGTCATTGGCATGTATGAATATAGCAATACTAAAAATCAAGCATTTGGGTTGTCAGTGAAATTACTCATTTACTAAAGGAAATGGGGGATGATGTTAACTTTAGTTCCAACTATGTATCCATAGAAACAAGATCCAATTAAACCTGTGAGTTCATTACGAAAATAGTGAAGTGCAAAATGCAAACTTAAAATCATCAAACCTTATGGCAGATACCTCCAGTCCTAGCTTTAATAGTCAAACATGCTCCCTCTTGATCAAGTGGCTCCTTAAGAAGCTTAGACATCTCATATTGACCCAGAATCTTGCTCACATTCAAAGATGCATCATACGCTTACTTATAAAACCCATAATCAATAGCATTCATCTCAGCCAATTGTGTGATCAGCTTTGCTTCCTTCACTACAGAATGCCAAGAACACAGTTCAGCTCATAAACTAGAATGAGATTAGCTAAATGCTTTTAGTGGTTACGGTGGACATTTTTTATGGATGCAGGAGCTGCAAGGGCAAGCATGTTATTTATAATTTCATCAGGTAGCAAAATGTTAGTTAGCCTTCTTTAGATTATGAAACTTCTCAAGCCAAGTATTCACTATACTTTGGTTTCAGTGGGTTGGTGGCTACAGCTATGAAAGAATGCTTCATAATCAAAGATGTCATTCATAATGTTAGTCATATCTCTGAGCTTCATAGAATAGCATTCTAACTATTATGGTTCATCATGTCTTGTTATACGCTTTATTATTCAATTAATTGCTATACCCCACTTATTACTAGTCAGTCTATAAGATTCCAAAATATCAAAAATTCAAAAGCCAACAAATCATTAGCAAAAACCAACTGTTTTAAATTGAAAAAAAAAGAATAATATAGCAGCTAATTAAGAAGAAAAGAAGCCACTAACTAGCATAACAGTAAAAGGAATAAATATACATTCAGCATACCATTGAACTGTCTTCAAGAAAGTATTCTCTCATTTTCATCTAGAATCATCATGTCCTAGAAAAAACAAACAAAAACTAATTTCATGATATTTTATATAAATATATTGATGATTTGAATGAAAACATTACAGTTGAAAATCCATGTGAGTCCAAAAAATGAACTAACTAGTAGCAAAAAAGAGAGAGACAACATCTACATGCACTGTTTCAACTTTTTGCTCTTTTCACAATTATAGAAACAAAAGCTTGCACTCTTAATTAACCTAATGGGCCAAAAAAGACCAGTCATACTACTTTACCCTTTTGGCTACCTGTTACTCAATTCATACCATTTGGATTAAAAAAAAATTCCTCCTTTCCTTTAATTTCTTTTCTACTTTTCTACCTCCCATATATATATTTATCTATATCTTATAACAAATTTATTGCACTTTTTTCATATACCAAATCCTCAGGTTCAGAACTGTAGTACCTCTAATTGCAAATGTGATCAACCTAATCATATATTCTAGCTCACGATGAATTTATCAAATCAATAATATAGAACTTGAATTGTGTAGAGTTTTTGTCTCCTAAGAGATAAACAACACGTACAAACACTTTATATAAGAATGTTAAAAAAATGTGACAATCATGCAACATTAGGTAGAAACTAAAAAGCAAAAAGAAGGAATTTGAAGATGCTTTCTTATATGAGGTGAACTGCATTACAAATCCAGTTGTGTTTTAGCTGCTAAGGGTACAGGAATATCAATTTAGGACTGATAGCAGCAACTTAAAGAGAAATGAACAATACAATAGTTTTAAAAGATAGTATAGAATGCTACAGAGTGGGCTTTTGATCCTATATTGAATCATTCATTAATGGAAGCAAAATAACCAACAACAAGAAGTGAAGCCAAACTTAAGGTACAAGGATAATAAACTAATCATGTGCTATTTCAATTCTTCCATGAAGCTGGCCTAGGAAATGAAAACAAGTTTGCTTCTGGAACATAAAGAATAATAAACTACATAGGATGTTTAGACAGCCACAGAAAAACAAAAAGTAAATGCATTCAGCAAACAACTTTAAAACAACATGATATCCCTAAACAACTAAAATTTATAAACAGATAATAAATAATGCATGATAGTTTAGTTCTTAAGTCACACTGTTATAGATGCTAAATCATATTTGAAAGGCTACTATCACCTGTCTGTCCATATGCAAAGCAAATAGCCTTAGCATGTGTTTGCACTCAGTTTTAGCTAATCTGTTAGTAAATTTGAAAGCAGCTCTGTCATAAAAATTAGCTCTTTTATTAAACTTAATTCAACTAAGACAAGAAACCGAAGCTTAATTAAGATTCAAGCAAATATAACCATGATAAATAATCCAACTAAGAATAAGAGAACCAAGACTCAAACAACAAAATTCTAAGATCCTAACTACACATAAATTCCCAATTATAGGTACACCATAAATAAATATAATAATCATGAATATCATCTCCCCATGCTGCCTTTGGTAAAATCTTAGCTAAGTGTAGAATAGTTTAAAAGAAATAAAAAGGAAATTTCCCTTGCAGCAATGAAATTAAGGTACTTAATCAGAAGAAACATAAGCTAATGATATAAAACTACTAAACATGCTTGAAATTAAAGGAATATGTGCGTCAACAAAATTAATCTTTAGAGAAAAGAGCTATGAGCATGTGGTCAACTCTAAAGGCATAAAACAGAACCCATGAATTTGTGACAACAAGAACCAGTTTTTCATACTAAAATAAGGCCAAAAGAATATGATTTGAATCTTCAACTAGTACCTATACTGTTGTAGCTGTAAAATGACCTCTATGGATATATTAAATAAGTCAGTTTTATCATGTTAAAACAACACCTTTTCATAAATTCTTCTAAAAAAGAAATGTAAATATGTCTTAAAGATGCAAATTTGAAACCTCTCGAGCTACTACTGTTAGTCACCTGCAGCTACTGATGCAATTAGAAGGATGCATATGGTAAAACATATAAAAATGGCGGGTCCTGGAGTGCCTATCAAGGGCGCTAGCGCATACCCTGGGGTGATCATCACCACCTGCACCTCACATCTCGGCACAGTGGAACGTGTAACCCACCTGCTGTCTCATTCAACTACATTTGTTCCTGTAATCCACAGCCTAACAGAACACAGCAGCGAGGGACAACCCGCCCATATAGCCAGCGGGGAGGATGGCACTACTGGCAAAGACCATCTGGCGAAAAGGCCGCAGGCGCGAAAATGGAGAGAGATGTCTTTGAAACAACTAAAGATTATTGATCACCTTCTCCTTCTATCATCGGGACAGATGCTAGCCTAATGAACGAAAAGATGTGCCAGCTTTCTCTGATGGACATGAAAGTGGAGAGTGAGAGGGGAGATTACCCACAAGATGAGAATAGATCTCGGTCAGGACGAGATCAATAGCAGATGTGAACGATTGATCGATTGTCCTTTTTTTGGCGATGGCACCAGTCCTTTAACAGCAAATTGACTCTCCGGAAGGGATCGTGCTTTGTGCTATCAGAGTAAGTTAGAGCACACAGAAGGGATGACTACTTTAGAAAAGGACAAGAGGGAGTATGATTGGGACATTGATGAGAGGGTGGAGGGAGATTGCTAAACAGAGACAAAAAGATAGTGAGATGAAGATGAGACGATGTATGTAGGTGCGAGGGAGAGGTCAGAGACTCGGGGTGTGAGAGCAAGCCAAGCGGAAGGAGATGCAGAGAGCTTATGATTGAAATTTATTTTTAAGCCCTAAAAGGAATACTTTTCTTAGGCGGTTCCTGCTAAAACCGCATACTAAAATTTTTACATTAATGTTAGTTAAAACCGCCTACTAAAGTCTTCCACAAATTATTTTTTAAAAAAAAAAAATTCATTTAATACTTTGTAGGGCGGTTATTTTAATAATCGCCTACAAATCCATCCTGCCTTATTTTCATAGGCGTTTATTTAAATAATCGCCTTCTTTTTGGCGTCTATGAAGCCCAAATGTGGCGTATTGTTTCTTGCCTTGGGATTCGATTTTTAGCACTTGGGAAGCTTGAATCTTATTGGTAAGTCATCCTTCAACTTTTCTCCTCGTTTTTCTTCAAGTTTTACCAAAAGTTTTTCATAATTTTGGCTAGGGTTCCGATTTCAGTTGAATTCCACTAATTAAATTGTATTTAAATGTGTTCTAGAGCTGTTTTTGAATGTTTCAATAGATTAGGTGTTGATTTTACAATGGTTAAGTGGTACATTTCCTAAACCTTTACCCTTAAATATTGATATCTTTGGGAATCCGATGTTGTATGAGTATGATCATGATTCTAAGAGTTGTTTTGGATATTTTGATGTTTGGGTTGGCTTGAGAAAGCTTTATTTCCATTCAATTTAAGTTTGAGTTGGTAATTACATATGCTAAATTTTGAGAATTGTGATGATAATGAGGATTTGATGTTATATAGGTTGTTATATTGCTTAATTGTGATATTTTGGCTCTGAGTTGTGTTAGGAAAGCTTTGGATTGGTTGTGGTTGCTTTATTTGGCCAATCGAGATGTTGAGTGGGTTGGACGGTTAAGGTAACTGGAGTGTTCTTTCTTTGTTTTTCTATTGATTATACATGTTTAATCCCTTTCTTATCATGATATACATGCTTTATGTAATATGTTATGCTCTTTCTATATTATGATATGCACTTAGTACAGATTATGGGTGTTGTTTTTTATATCATATGTTTGGACACACGGATAGTAAGTTCTTTATCCTAACTCTATATTGTGTTAAAGAAGCCAATGATGATAGTTAACATGATATATATATATGTTATAATGATCTGTAAGCATATGATGGTGATTATGTACCCCATTACATATTATATATGATTTTATAGCATGCTTGCATTATAGAGGATATATGTGTTGAAATACTAACATGCATTGGGCATTGCCACATGATATATATTGTTAGGACATATGGTTTGGGTGACGATGCTCAATATACCATATGGTTTGTCAATCTATTAAATAGCACACGAGACTTTGTGTTTAGGCAGTGCAACTTATGTTATTCTAGTCACTAAATAGTCATCCTATGGCTGAGAGACTCAAGTGGCTGTGAATTAGGGTGCACCTTCTCTAAATAGCCACCAATTTGGGAGGTTCAGGGGAAGGAGAGCTATGGTCCAACCTTTGGTGCAATAGTCTTTGCATGATCATGACCATTGGAAGGAGAATAGGGTAAGGACCCTGGAATCAGCTATCAGGGGTCATGAGAAAACTTACAAATTTCCTGCCATGATAAGACAAATAAAATTACTCTCCAGTTACCTTAAGTTGCAGCACATCCATAACACCTCAATCGGCTAATGATCAACAACTATAACACACAAGAAATAGGCAATCCAACTCAATTAGATAATATTCTACTTCAAAACAAAGCCCAAACATTGAACATACCAATAAAGACATTAGAATCTACCAAAAACCGCTTGATGCTCAAAAGGCCCAAATCCACTATACCACTATTTTAACCACTTATCATTGGTTTTGACACATCCAAACAACTCCTTGGAGCATAGATATCTTCCCCAAGCATCCATACGTCCTGTATAATTACCAAATACACATATCAAGACAAGATTATAGCCCCTTATAAAGCTCAAATCGGTATCTCAAGCACAAATTCAATGAAAACCAAGTTACCAATACCATTCATAACCATCATTAAACACAAAACAAACCATAAATCCACATTTGAGCCTAATCAAATTTGGACATTATGAGAATCCAAAGCTTAGATACTAGGGTTTGAAGAACCAACCACATAATCCACAAAAATCCATCACCCGAGGCCTAACTACACATATTAGCATATCATTAAAGCATTTGAACTCAATTTAATTAGTGAAACTCCATCAAAACTGGATCCCCAATATCCAACACCAAAATCTACAAATTAAAATTAGAAAACAGGAAGGAGCTAGTGGGGAAATCATCATACCTATGAAACTCAAGCCTTCTAGAGCTCCAAAATGTGTCCTAACATGTCAGATATTCGAACCCTAGCAAAGCATCTTTATTCTTCTCCATTTTCTTTCCCGTCAAATGAACTGATAGAGTTATTTAAAAATAGAGTTTGTGACATGGTGCTGTGGTGAGGATTAATGGCACCGTAGTTTGAGTGTTTTCTATCTCACAATTTCACTAATGCAATTCGATTCCCTCACCACTACATTAATGGAGCTTGCCATAGCACAGCAAGCTTTCTTCCTTCTTCCTTTTCATCTCTTCCTCCTATCCTAGCCCCTCCAAACCTACACCAATTCGAAAGTATTCTTTCATGAGTTCACTAACATGTCCAAAAGAATTGAATTGGGGTTGTTACATCCTCCCCTCTTTAAAAGAAATTTCGTCCTCAAAATTTGAAGACACTAGCCTCAACCATAAATGAACATATTCTTTCTATATTAATTCTTCCACTTCTTAGTAGCTTTTCTCGATATCAGAATCTTCTAAAACACCTTCATGGGATAAGTTATTCTCTCTCCTTGAATACTTTACCCTATCATTCACAACTTTATTTGACTTACATCAAGCAATTAGCCATCATGTTGGATCTTCCTCATATTCCTAGATATAAGATAGGTCGTATAAGAACCTTGATGTGAATTTCCTTACCCTAAAATAGACTTTTTCACACAAATGATTAGGCCAAACTTCTATAGCATACAATCATTTTCCTCAATCTTCGACTTTCTCCCTTACTTGTCTACATAATCACTTGTCTACAAGAGTGGTTAGCTGCTTTATGCTGTTTCTTTTTCAATTCAACTAGTACAACTGCCACATTTACACTAATGAAACTTTATTCATTAAGCACTGACTGGTGTAACACCTTACTTTTATCTATATTTTCCCATATATTATAGTATGTACAATGTCCAAATAGCTCATATTAAGAGCTTGAACCATTAATAGAACCAAAATATTTAAATAAAAAAAACGTGGTACTATTTATTTAGTTCTCAAGTTTTCTAGATGAACTTTGAAAAATCATAACTTAATCCAAAAAAACCGTATCAATTTGGTTCAAGTCTCTAAATGAAGATAGAAACCTGATATACAAGATAAAAATATAAAAATTTCCTTTAACCAGACCAATTCAGACAGTTTATTGCTCAAACTTACACTGTACAAATGGTCATTTCTCTCTTTTTCAGGATTTTGGCCATAATTCTAAAAATTCATATCTAACTCCATATTAAGCCAAATCATGTATTCTATATGCCATTGGAAAGATATATATGTCGACTTACCTCCATATTTTTCTTATACATTTTTTTGTCTAGACAGTGTACAATATCAATTTGAATCACTAGAGATATGAACATAACTTTTACTAGAACAGTCTTGAGAAAACCTGAATATCTCTCATTGTACAGCTTCAATTGAACTCAAACCAGTGGTATATTAACCTCAAAAGAAAACTATTTTCATAAATGTAAACTACTGAATTTTTAGAGTTTTGTACGATTTTATATTGCTTTTCAAAGAGAAGTAATATATTCAGTAAAATTCGCAGCCTTCTCTACACTGTCTAGTTTTGATCCTAAACTTTAAAATTACACTATAATTCTTACATATATCCAAATTAAGTGTTCTTTAGCTCATTGGAAAGCTTGTTCTCTCTAGTTTTAGGAAATATATAACACTTGACTTACTTTCCTTGTTTCAATCAAAAAGTATTGACTTTATTTTCATTGCTACAAAATGAACTTCTAGGAATATAACATAGTAAAGTAGACTTCATAACAAGCTCACATGTTCATTCCATGTTTCAAACCCATGCCAAACATTTCATAATGCTCATAAGGACATAATAGCACAATGGCACAGATCTAAAAGCATATACATGATTTTATACATAATTTCAAAATATACACTCATAGCTTGAAAACACCATCAAGCATCATTCTCTTCTTCATTCACCTTGCCTTTTCTTTGGACTTCTTTGCCATAGCTTGTGCCTATCATTTGGGAAACTTGAGGGGATGAGATTGGGGGAAAGCTCAGTAGTAAGTTACATTTCATGTAATTATGTCAATCATGTCAAATAACTCATATTTGATCACATTTAATCACATCAATCATATTTAAACAACAAATTGCCACATTGATCATAAAAAATTCGACAATATAATGTAACACCCTACCTCAAGACTTAGCCAAAAACTTCAAAATTTAACCAACCACAACCCCAAAAACTTAAAATAACACTCCACGACTTCAAACAGCATAAATGACTCCTAAAACCACAAAAATAAGGCTTAGGGCTGCGGCCGCTATAGTACCGCCGCGGCTTCGACCTTCCCTATTTCTCTATTGCCTCTGGATTCACAGGCGCCGCGGCCTGGACTCTGAAGCCGCGGCGCCCCATGCTGATATGCCATATTAGCAACTTCCATACTCTGGGGTGAACTTTCGACACTCATAACTTTATGCTCCGACCTCCGATTGACTTGACTCCAACTCCTACAAGTAAATCTAGTCCCCATCTATCCATAGACACAACTTTTACCTTAATCCAACTCTGTATGGAGATTCTAGACCTTTAACACCGCTTTAGCCACTTATTGACCAAAAATTACTACTAACAACCTCCAATTGCCAACGAAGGCCAATGGACACTCCTAGACCAATCATACATGTCCAAAATCCCAAAACCAACTTGTCCAAAGAGATTTCACCACAAAGAAACCACTCCTCTGAGATGTGACCCCTTGGAACCAATCTTGACAAAATGGGCTATAGGCCATAAAGCATAACAAGGCCCAAAACCATTCAAGCTCACCCATACTAACATACAGACTCCTCAACATCCAAAACCATGCAACCATACATATAATATATGTACATTCATAACTAGTCTCAACCATATCATTAATCTATTCTATCTTACTTAGCACGAAATACATTACCCAAAATACACCCACTACATAGACTATTCCCACGTACACAGCTACTCCCGCGTCTTCTCCGGACTACTGCCATAACCATCACCTGAAAGGTTAGTATAAGGGAGAGGGGGGTGAGACAATGTCTCAGTAACTAAGGACAAACACATACATCTATATATATATTCCATACAACACATGAATGCAATGTGCAATGAATGGTATGCATGTCTCCCTTACACACAGCTAGAACCACGGGCTATCGTCATGATAGGACATTTCATATAGGTAACTCCCTTCCAACAGACGATGAAGACTGATTCTGAGACATCACCAAGCTTACCTCCCATTAGCGTACCCAGCCAAAGGTAATGCTAATGTTCGGACTGTGGCTCTCCTTCCCCTTTCCCACCACGAATTAGCAGCAATTTAGGGAAGGTGCAGTCTACTGCGCTCCTTTCCCTCTTGGCCATCGGAGGAGATTTAGCCGCAAGGATCACATCCTTATCCTCCTTAACATACATATATATAATACATCCTTATCCTCTCTAACATATATCATCATATATCATATCGTCGTCATATCATCATCACCCAATCCGCCACATATCAAGGCCTCACAATGCCATGTGGTGATGCTCTCACATCATCATATTATCATCATCATCATGTCACAATCATATATATGCATCATGTCATGTCATGCCAAAGTCATCATCATAAACATAATCATCATCATCATCATCATAAACATCATGGCTATCATCTAGCTGTGTGCATACCATGATATATCAAAAATAGTATATACAATCACATCAATATCATGGTATGAAAGAAACATGCATATATATACATAATATACATACCAATATACAATACAATACAACTAAACAAACACTCGGTTACCTCAACTATCATTACCACACGCACACAAGTTCCACAAGCTTCCTTGAACTGTCCAATACACGTGAACCCCTCTTGATTAGCCAACAACCTTTATAATACCATAATTCTTTCATTAACACAATGTACCAGTAAACCAAACATCACAATTCAACCACATAAACCTAACCCAAGGTTCCAACCCCCTTTTCATACACTAGTAAGCCCTCAGGGATCATTCAAACACTACACAACCTCCTACACTTCGGATTTCCAAGAGCCCTAACCAAGAATAACTCTGGGTTAAGCTCTAAACACATATAATTCCTTCAAAACTCACATCCAAGCAACAAGAATACCACAACACACTTCATTAACCTCAAATCATCCATTCCAATTGGTGGATTTCGCCCTAAATCAAAAATCCAACCTTAACACCAAAAATCTGAAACTCTAACCGAAGAAAAATGGAGAGGGAGAAGTATAAAACACTTACCAACTTGAATCCAAGCTCCCAAGGTCCGAAAATCACTCCTAGACACTGGAAATCTCAAACCCAAGTGCTGCTTCTCGGTCTCCTCCGTCGCTCCCTTCATTTTCTTTCTTTTTGATCCGACTGAACTGATCCGGTTTTAAACAAATTTCTTGACTCTCGCCGCGGCTTCAGCACACCTCACCGCAACTTCACCAAGTTCAACCGGAACACCACCACTGGAATGGTTCTCATTGTGGCATGGAGCTCTTCCAGACTCCACTTGAGCCTTCCTCCGTCCTATTTCCTCCGGTCCTGGTCACAAAGTCAAGAAAAATAACATGAGGGGTGTTACACTCTCCCCTCCTTACTAAAATTTCATCCTCGAAATTTCCACTCTTACCTCAAGCAAAAATCTCTGGATACTTCCTTCGCATAAAATCTTCAGTCTCCCACATGACCTCATTGGACATCAAATCGCTCCAAAGGACCTTTAACAACTTAATGGTCTTATTTCTCAACTGCTTCTCTTTAACATCAAGGATTTGCAATGGCATGACCTCAAAAGTCAGATCCTCTCGCACTTGAACTGCTTCATTATCAATTATATGAGAGGGATCCAGATGATACTTCTTAAGTTGTGACACGTGGAAAACATCATGCAATCCAGCAAGATTAGGTGGTAGCGCCACTCGATACGCTACTGCCCAATTCGTTCTAGAATTTTATATGGACCCATGTACCGCGGAGTGAGCTTCTTGGCTCAAATCGATCTTCCAACTCCAGTAGTAGGAGTGACCTTCAAAAACACTTGATCTCCAACGTTAAACTCCAATGGTCTCCTCCTCCTGTCCGCATAACTCTTTTGCCGACTCTGAGCAGTAAGAAGCTTCTGACAAATACTCTCTATTTGCCGAGAGGTTTGATCCACAATATCTGGGTCCAAAAGACTCCTTTCACCAAGTTCAACCCAACACAACAGTGACCTGCACTTTCTGCCATACAACGCTTCATATGGAGCCATTTACAAAGTCGAGTGGAAACTGTTGTTGTAGGTAAATTCAACCAACGACAGAAACTGATCCCAATTGCCTTTTTTCTCCAGAACACATGCTCGCAGCATGTCTTCTAGAGTCTGAATAGTCCTTTCAGTTTGCCCATCAGATTGAGGGTGATAAGTAGTATTGAAACTCAATTTTGTACCCATGGCCTTCTAAAGAGATTTCAAAAACCTGGATGTAAACCTAGGGTCTCTGTCAAACACAATATTCATCGGGACTCCATGCAGCCTTACAATTTTATTCACATACAATGGGCCAACTTCTCCATTGAAATAGTTTCCTAAATTGGAAGGAAATAGGCCGACTTCGTTAATCTGTCTACAATGACCCATATCGCATTGTTGCTTGAAGAGGTCCTCAGTAATCCCATCACAAAATCCATTGAAACATTATCCTATTTCCACTCCGGGATCTCCAAAGAATGCAACATACCTGCAGGCAATTAGTGTTGAATCTTTACCTTCTGACAAATTCGACATCTTGCCACAAACTTTGCAATGTCCTTCTTCATGCCTGGCCACCAATAACAACGCTTCAGATCTTGGTACATCTTAGTGGTACCTAGGTGAATAGTATACTTGCTTTTATGAGCTTCCTCCAAAATAATTTCACGCAACCCCATAACATTTGGCACACAAATTCAACCTCGGTACCAGATGATACCATCCTCCAAAACATCAAAGTCTCGGGTCTTCGCCATTTCAATCTGTTCTTGAATACGGAAAAGATAGTCATCCTCCATCTGAGCATAGCAAATGTTCCTCAATAAATCACTTGATACACTGATAGAACTCATTACTAGTACTCTAGGATGGACATTGATAGATAACTTCATATCTCTTAGGCTTTCCAGCAACTATTGCTCTCTTAACATCATTATGGCTATATGGATCGACTTTCTACTCAAAGCATCCGCCACAACGTTGGCCTTCCCAAGGTGATACTTTAGAGCAAATTCATAGTCCACAAGAAACTCAACCCAATGCCTTTGCCTTATGTTCAGCTCTTTCTGGTTGAACAAATACTTTAAACTCTTGTGATCATTGAACACCACAAACTGAGCATCATAGAGATAATGCATCCATAATTTCAAGGCAAACATTACAGCCACTAGCTCAAGGTGATGAGTAGGATAGTTCTCCTCATAAGGCCTTAACTACCTTGAGGCATATGCCATAACGCTGCCTTGCTGCATCAAAACACACCCTAGACCCTTCTTAGAGGCATCTGTGTAAACAGTGAACGACTCTGACGGGTTAGGGACAATGAGCACTAGGGTGGATATCAGCTCTTGGAATGCTCTCTCACACTTGTCATCCCAAATGAAAGATCGATCCTTACGGGTGAGTCTAGTCAATAGCATAACAAGCTGAGAGAATCCCCAAATGAACCTTCAGTAATATCCAGCCAATCCCAGAAAACTCCAAATTTCAGTCACTGATCTTGGTCTCTCCCAATTCAACACCGCTTCAACTTTACTAGGGTCTACTGCCACACCTTCCGCAGAAATTACATGACTTAGAAAATTCACTTCCCGTAGCCAAAACTCTCACTTATTGAGCTTAGCATATAGTTCGTGATCCCGCACTACTTGCAACACAATTCGAAGATGAAGTGCATGCTCTTCCTCACTCTTGGAGTAAACCAGGATGTCGTCAATGAAAACCACCACAAATTTATCCAAATATGGCCGAAACACCCTGTTCATATAATCCATGAAGATTTCCAGGGCAATTGTTAACACGAATGGCATCACAAGAAACTCATAATGACCATATCGAGTTCGAAATGTCGTTTTAGGCACATCCTCAGCACGCACTCGCAATTGATGGTATCCTAACCTCAAATCGATTTTAGAGAATACAGAGGCACCTACCAACTGATCAATCAAGTCTTTAATCCTAGGCAAAGGATATTTATTCTTGATCGTCACTCGGTTCATCTGCCTATAATCAATGCACAATCTAAGGCTACCATCCTTCTTCCTGACAAATAACACTGGAGCTCCCCAAGGCGAGACACTAGGTCTAATAAAACCTCTCTCCAACAAATCCTCAATATTCTTCTTTAGCTCTTTCAATTCAGATGGTGCCAGTCGATATGGAGCTTTCGAGATAGTACTAGTCCCGGGCACCAACTTGATGGAGAACTCCAAATCTCATGGTAAGGGTAAACCAATAATCTCCTCTAGAAACACATCAGGAAATTCATTCGCAACTGGATATCTTTCAACACCTTCTTGCATATCCACATTCACCGAGAAGAAAACCAGAAACCCTTGACATCCTTTCTTCAGATACCTGTCAGCTTGGACAAAAGACAAACAGATATTCTCATCCCCTTCAACACTAGGGATGTTCATCAGTAAAGACACAGTCTTTCGAGCACAATCAAGAATGACATTATTCGCGTCCAATCAATCTATCCTAATTATCACGTTAATCTCTTGCAACGGTAAACAATTTAAATCTAGGGTAGTGCTTCGATGTTCAACACGAACTATACAATTCAAACAAGCTTGAGCAGTTCTTAATGAAACCCCTGTGGGCATGGCTACCGACAACTCAAAAGGCAACTCCATTACCACAATACCCAATCTCCGAGCACAATCAAAAGAAATGAAGGAATGTGATGCACCTGAATCAAACAAAGCATGAATAGATTAACAATTGAGTTTAAGTTTATCTCTAATCATGTTAGGCACTGCATCTACTTCTTGTCGGGTGATGGAGAAAAATCATCCCGGTATCGTGGGTCTCCTCATCGCATCCTCCCGCCTTGGCTCATGACAATTCTGTGACATATGACCCGATTTTCCACAATTAAAACAAATCAAGCACAGACGGTCACCATGACTAAACCCGCATTTTGTGCATGGATTCGATGTACTATAGTACTATACTGAGAGGGAATGGAGTCCCTTCCTGTATACTCACTATGATTGGAACTCTCTTGTTCATAGCCACCTCGATAAAAGGGTCCTCTGCCAAACCGACCTCTATCGAACTGATCCCTACCAAACCTGCCTCTGCCTCTACCATGACAGCCTTTATTATGTCGACCTCTTCCTCCACTAGAACCTGTACTACCACCACTGCTACCACTTCCTAAAAAACTTCCTTTACTGATTCCTCCTGTAGGTCCTAGGTGAGAAAAAGCCCGAATCATGGAATTCCTTCTATGCTCCTCAACCTCCTTCATTCGTCTATTCAAAGCATGAATCTTCACACATATGTCCTTGAAGGACACAAACTCCAGCATAGATAGCTACTCCTTAATCTCTGGATGGGCACCCTCAAACAATCTCTGAGCCATCCATCTATTGTCATGATAATTATTCAGATAAGTGGAATATTTTGCCAAGTCTAGAAACTGATCAATGTAGTCATCCGCAGATAGATTCCCTTGTTGAAAGGTTAGGAACTCGGCCTCCTTTTGCATCATTAAGGCTAGAGGGACGTAATGTGCAAAGAACCATTCCTTAAACTATCCCCAATTCATAGGAGGATTCATCGCTTTAATACTTGGGAGAATACTTCTCCACCAACATTTAGCTTTCGTTTCAAGCTTAAAGACCGCTAGTTACACCCTTTGATCTGAGGTGCAATCCATCACATTAAAGATATTATCCGTTTGTTCCATCCACTCCTCAACTTATGACACATCCATGGTACCTTCGAAAGCTGGAGGATTAAACTTCCGAAAGTCCTTTAGCTAAGAGGAGATACGCCTTCTTCCAACTCTTGGGGCTTTATCAGGCTCCACTACAGTTTCATCTTCTCCTACATTTAGATCCACAAACATACCAGCTTCTTCATTCACATCCCCCTGTTCTTGGCTATCCATTCTCTCTTGCAACCTATTCAACGTCTCCCCTTGAGTATTCACCTGATTATTGAGGCCAGCCAGCATCTCATGCATCTGCCTCATCAGATCACTGTTATTATGTCTTCCTCTTCGAGACATTTTTCCTTCACACAAGCAACAACACGTTCAATTATATGGTTCTGGACTAGCATTACAGTGAGAATATAGTCTATGCATTTAAATTTGTGCCAAGTAGTACTTCAAGTAGAAACAATGGCCCAAAACCATTGGTCTGATACCAAAATGTAACACCCTACCTAAAGACTTAACTAAAAACTTCAAAATTTAACCAACCACAACCCCAAAACCTTAAAACAATACTCCACAACTTCAAATAGTGGAAATGTGACCCCTTAGAACCAATCTTGACAAAATAGGCTATAGGCCCTAAAGCATAACAAGGCCCAAAACCATTCAAGCTCACTCATACTAACATACAGACTCCTCAATATCCAAAACCATGCAACCATACATATAACATACGTATATTCATAACTAGTCTCAACCATATCATTAATCTATTCTATCTTACTTAACACAAAATACATTATCTAAAATACACCCACTACATAGACTATTCCCATGTACACAGCTACTCCCGCGTCTTCTCCAGACTAGTACCAGAACCATCACCTGAAAAGGTTAGTTTAAGGGAGAAGGGGTGAGACAATGTCTCAATAACCAGGGACAAACACATACATATATATATATATTCCATACAACACATGAATGCAATGTGTAATGAATGGTATGCATATCTCCCTCGCACATAGCTAGAACCATAGGCTATCATCATGATATGACATTTCATATAGGTAACTCCCTTCCAACAATCGGTGAAGACTGATTCCAGGATATCACCAAGCTCACCTCCTATTAGCATACCCAGCCAAAGGTAATGCTAATGTTCAGACCGTGGCTCTCCTTCCCCTTTCCTACCACAAATTAGCAGAATTTAGGGAAGGTGCAGTCCACTGTGCGTCTTTCCCTCTTGGCCATCGGAGGAGATTTAGCCACAGGGATCCCATCCTTATTCTCCCTAACATATATATACAATCCCTCCTTATCCTTCCTAACATATATCATATCGTCATCACATTATCACCACCCAATCCGCCACATATCAAGGCCTCACAATGCTATGTGGTGATGCTCTTGCATCATCATATTATTATCATCATCATGTCACAATCATATGTATGCATCATGTCATGTCATGCCAAAGTCATCATCATAAACATAATCATCGTCATCATCATCATAAACATCATGGCTATCATCTAGCTGTGTGCATACCACAATATATCAAAAACAGTACACACAATCACATCAATATCATGGTATGAAAGAAACATGCATATATATACATAATATACATACCAATATACAATACAATACAACTAAGCAAACACCCGGTTACCTCAACTATCGTTACCACATGCACAAAAGTTCCACAAGCTTCCTTGAACTGTCCAATACACGTGAACCCCTCTTTATTAGCCAACAACCTTTACAATACCACAATTCTTTCATTAACATAATGTACCAATAAACCAAACATCACAATTTAACCACATAAACCTTACCCAAGGTTCCAACCCCTTTTTCCTGCACTAGTAAGCCTTTAGGGATCATTCAAATACTACACAACCTCCTACACTTCAGATTCCCAAGAGTCCTAACCAAGAACAACCTATGGTTAAGCTCTAAACACATATAATCCCTTCAAAACTCACATCCAAGCAACAAGAATACCACAACACCCTTCATTAACCTCAAATCATCCATTCTAATCAGTGGATTTCGCCCCAAATCAGAAATCTAACCTTAACATTGAAAATCCCAAACTCTAATCGAAGAAAAATGGAGAGGGAGGAGTATAGAGCACTTAACAACTTGAATTCAAGCTCCCAAGGTCCGAAAATTACTCCTAGACACTGGAAATCTTGAACCCTAGCATTGCTTCTCGGTCTCCTCCGTCACTCCCTTCATTTTCTTTCTTTTTTGTCCAACTGAACTAATCCAGTTTTAAACAAATTTCCTAACTCTCATCGTGGCTTCAGCACACCTCGCCGCAGCTCCACCAAGTTCAACTAGAACACCACCACTAGAATGGTTCTCGCTGTGGCGGCCCTTCTTCTCGCCATGGCTTGGAGCTCTTCCAGACTCCACTTGAGCCTTCCTCCATCCTATTTCCTCCGGTCCTGGTCACAAAGTCAAGAAAAATAACGTGAGGGGTGTTACACATAACGGCTTAGAAAATGGACATCTCAGGGAGTAAAACCCCTCATTTTACAACTAAGACCAATCAAAGAAATCACAATTGCAATATGACAATGCAATTTAATCATAGAAAGACAATGAAAGAACATAAAGCAAGAATATGAAACTTAGCTACCTTGAAGCATTCCTCTGGCTCTTTCTCTTGAATCTAATGCTTCCACTACCTTCTTAGGCTTCCTCAAGTCCCTTAACATTATTAAACACTTACTCAATCAACTAGAACAAGTAGCTACTTCATAAAGTCTCATTTAAAACCCTAAAGACTTAATTTCTTTATCTAAAGCCTAATCTTTGAGCCAATGCTTGTCTTTAAAGTTTTTTATCATGGGAAACTCATTTTTGCCATCAAATGCATGAAAATCCAGCTCCTTCCCACCTTATTGGTTTGACCATAATCTGCTCTTAGGAGGAAGAAATTAGTTTTTCACAAAAAACTTGCTTTAAAACACATCTAGTTTGCTTTTCTTGAAAAATATCATGCTTTCTTGTAAATTTATGGCTTAAAAACTCCTTCCCTCTTATTATCATGCTTAGGCAAAGATTAGACAGCAAGTGAATAGGAGAAATTTCAAAGAAACTAGCTCAAACTGCCAAGAAACTAAGATAGAACACTTAAGTATTGCAAGAGAAACACTTACCTATTTTCTTGGAATTTTTCTTCTTATTTTCCATCACTTTTCATCTCCTTCACGTAGCCTTTCTTTCTCCATCACCTTGCTGCAGCTTTTCTTACCCAAATATGTCACACAACGTGAGTTAAGGAGGGAGTATTTATAAAACTTTGTGACCCATAAAAAGTTGCCACAAAATCTTCTTGAATTTTCCTTGGAAATCCATGGAAATTATTAATTTAATGCAATTTTATCATGTGCTACAGATGGAGCACGAATTTGAGGGCATTTTGGTCCAAAAATATTGTACTTTTATTTATCCAGATATATCTTGAACCGGTCTGGACCAATAAAGCTACTTTAGTAGTATATTTTACTATTATTGGAATACTAATTATAATTATATTGGGATATAAAATTACCATAATATACTTATCCCAATTGATCCAAATATAAGACCCACACATTTTTCATGAATGAATATTGCCTCTTCCTGTAGTTTAGACTGACTTTTATCGAGTAAGACATTAATATTAAATCATAATTACCCAATAAATATTATTTTGATCTTAATAAATTCTATACTATATTCCAATGGTCTTAGCTCATTGAGAGCTTCATTTTGACTATAATTTTTTATATTTACAAAAATGCCTTTGACTCGGGATAAATTTATAATTTTTAAAACTTTTGGGTCTTTAGGTGTAATTTTACCAAAATATTTGACTTCTCTTCGCCGTGAATTCTTATGCTAGGGGATAAAATTGTAATTTTCATCATTCTTAGGGGTAAAAATGTAATTTCTTATTTTTTCATCCAATCAGGAAAAATGACCTCTTTGCCCTATTTCACGTAAAACAGTGTTTGCCCGTTTTTATAAATTTCCTATACATTTTTAGTTATCTAATATTTTAGAAATGTTACAACTGGTTCTCATGACTCATCTTAATTACTCCATAACATCCAAAATTGTTCCTTATTCCCATGTTAAGAGGAAACTTCACTTTCTTATCGCTTCCTCACCATATTAAGCACTTGTCCATGTTCTACTACAAAATATAGTCCCTCCATACATAGACTCCTTAAGCATTGATCCATTTCAGTAATTATTAATTATAAACCTCCTCATTACTCCATTCACATGTTCCTCTTCAGTCAACAACTTTCTTTTTTCATAGCATTAACACTGAGATTCCCAAGCAATGATCACCTCAATTGACAATTTAGCCAATCTAACTCCTTACCACTGTTTCTTTCATTATAAAGATTCTCACTTGAAAGACTCGTATCATCATCTTTTAATTTCCATAACACCATCTCTCTTTGGCATCATATTGTTTGTCATTACTATTAATCCCTCTATGATTCACTAGTACACACCGGGTTTATCCCATTCACTGCACCTTATAGAGTTACTTTACTATACCTTTGGTATTAACCCTACTAAAGCCATCATCAAGCATTTTTAGGGTTACTTCCATTACACTGTATATGCACCCATACTATATAAGAACTGATCTCAGTGGGAAAACCATCCACTTCTCTCATAAGCCCAAAATTGGCATCTTGAAACTCATAAAGCAAAACCATTGCATCACTGAAGTTCACAAAATTCTTATAACCTTATCATCATTAAAACAAACTTGATCAATGTCCCAATTATGTCTCCTTGTGGCAGTGCCACCCTTCCAAATGATCCTATAATCTCACAAGACCTCTACATTTACTAGTCCTTCATTGCTACTCGTGTTTTAGATAAGTCTTTCCAATTCTCCTTTTTGTCTTTAGTATATACTTCATGTTCCTACTCAAACATATCCTTTTAACCTCACACCATTCCTTTTTCCATATGCTTTACATTTACACTATTCTCCAATGATATCGTCCATGAATAGACTCACTCAAACCTTGAGGGATATAACTCTTCTAATGTCCCTATTCGTATACTCCTTAAGTTTGCTTCCACTGCATACTCTAATTTGTCAATTCTTGCATATAAAGTCATACAACATGCTTGTACTATTTGCAATGTCATTATTGCACTTTTCTCTTACTATTTTAGCTTCATATCCATGAAAAGTTCCACAACCATCATACTTTAACAAGTTATAGTCCGATACATAATGATCCTTTTACTGAGAATGTTCAGGGTTCCTCCTTAAGACTTAAACTTCTCCTTCCGATCCAATTCAACCATTATGGCATAACTATCTATATCGATCTTTATGAATCCCATACGAGTTCTACTTTCGAACTTCAAATCCCTTTTTCCTCCTTATGGCTACTAAAAGATTTGGAATCCTTTTAGTACGGTGAAGAACCATTTATATCATGATCAGTGAATTGCTACAATGTACAAATTGATTGGTCAGCTATACCTAATCAATCTATCAAAAGATAGGCATCCAATTAACCATGAATTCAAGCAAAACTCAGTTCTTGTCTTATATCATTATCGAGTCTTTCACTCTCAATCAACTAGTGCCTTACTCCCCAAGTAACTAGTGCGTCAAGCGCGTAGCAGTTGGTATTAAGCCTTAACTAGTTAATTGCTAGTTCTAGACTCGTGATTCATCACTATAAAGGATTTCTCATACTTCCTAATAGTAATGACTTCCCAGTGCACCCCAATGCTTTACTGAGAAGTCTCAGAGACAACGCCAGATGAAAAAGGGTCGACTTGACAACTCTTGCCCTTTGGCTTCCCCGAGAGTAGTTGACAATTCATACTTGCAATGTAGCATCTTGCAATTCATATTCTTATGACCAAGGGATGTATCAATAAAGAAATTTCTTCAACATATATCCATGACGTCTCAATACTTAAATTGTTACATACCATTACTCATTATCGCCAACCAAAAATAGCTTCTCATTTTCCATATATATAAATATGCAATACATTCCCTTTACATGTCTTGCTTAAGTCATAGCGGGTGTCTTAACTGGGGAGTAAACCATTTTGTCAATTTCTAGGACCCCATACAATTCTCTCTTGCTAGAGCTCCATTGGTCAAGGCATTTCTTGCAGCCAGTTCCACTTGGAAAACTTATATTCAACCTCAAACAACTCCAAGTTCTATTCAATTTGCTACATACAACTCAACACAGGATACCATGACAGTCTTCATTCAAGCCCACACTTGCACCTACCCAAATTTGAAAACTTATCAATAAACTTATTCTCAAGCAAACCTTTTACTTCATAGTTTGAACTCCACCTTCTTCTAAACTCTTATCAACAAGAATCTTTTCCTCAAATTTGTCTCAATCCAAAACACTCATGTGATCTCTCAATTGTATCCCGCATTCTTCTAGTATTGCCTAACCTTCTCTTTCATTTTGAAAATATTCAACTGCTGCCTTCACAATTTGCGAGCATCACATTCTAGATGACAATCACCGCCTCTTCCTTGTCTTCCTTGATGGCACTGAAATTGTCTTCAGTCACTGCCAAGGTTTTCATCATCTGACGCTACCTTGGCTCTAGGACACATATCCTTTGCTCCAAATATGGTTTCTCACTAATTAACCCCTTCTCTATAGCCGCAGGATCAAATCTTGCATTCAAAAGCAATAGGTCGAATCATCTCAAGTTCCTTCCACTACTTTGAAATGTCTCGAAATTCCATCTTCAAGGCTTAATTGCAATTTCCATACTTAATCTTTACATGCCTACAACCCTTTTATTATTCAACAACTTACCTTTATTTTCCATAACTAGGGTCAATCCTCTTCCATTAGATTGTTTAGGCCCTCAATCAAGCGCATCTTTAACCATAAACTTAGTTATTTAGTCGTGAGGTCTCCATATGCATTTCCTCAAGGTAACAACACAATTTGGCCTACCATAACCAACCATACTTTCCCCATGAAACAAAATAATCATTCAATTATAAGGTTTTAGTCTAGCATATAATGAGGGATATAAGAGTATATATGCGTTAGTATAGTGCTAAGTATAGATATAAACCATATGATTAATCATACAATGGAATAAACTATTACTTTGATACCAAAATGTAACACCCTAATCTTTGAAACTACAAAACAAAATCAAGACATAACTTACCACACCATAGGCCAAACCTTAAAGGAAAAACAACCAAAAGAGGATACCAATGACAAGAGGAAAAGATGAGAGACTTGGAAAAGGAGTTAGACATGACTATAGGACTTTGAACTATGGCTGGATGATAAGAAAAATGAGGAAGATGAATCTCCCTTATGGTGGCCTTGGAAGTGGAGCTATGGCACCATCTGCTACTATCAAATGACAGCAAAATTGGTTTTCAAAACAAACTTCATATGTGTATAACTCTTTGACCAAACCTCCGATTGGCTTGATTCTAATGCCAACACATCACTCTTCACCTTCTCTAACTATAGTCACTAACCTCACATTGACCGAAAAGGTCACTTTTAGGCCAAAACTTGGCATCAACACCTCCAAATCTTAAACTATTGGCCTTCTAGCTACCAAACCTATTCTAGCATATTACCATTGACACATGAACATTGTTCAAGGAGGTGGCACCCCAAGAAAACCATTATCTTAGATTTTGGCTCCCCCTTAAAACCCAATCTCAATTATCACGTGATATATCCTTTTTCCACAAAACATACCAAAATTCACAAATAACCTAATGTGTTACTCTCGCTCATCAAGATACATATGAGCAACCCATACCCTAGACCTCAAATGCTAAAAAATAAGGAATAAGGTGTATGCCTAAATATATTGGACAACCAACAAGATTACAACTTCGTGATTTACTATAACTTATCAATACATACTTTAACCTCGAAATTAAATGACATGAGGTTAACAACAAAATCTAGGACTCAAGAATAAATCAAAGAATACACAAGACCATAACACACTTGCTATCAAGTCATACCTACATGGTTGGCACAATACTATATGTATATATGACATGTGTTCTCAAAGAGCTCATACTGATCATGAATACTCGAATATCCCGTGCACCGACCACCATCTTGCTAGAACTAAAATCCTTTTCTGAAAAGTGGGTATTATCGAGGGGTAAGACATACATCTCAGTAGTCAGGGTAACAAAAACAAGTGGTTTTACCCACATACACGCACTAAAATACAAGTACATAGATTATATATATAAATACATATATTCACACTTATTCAATATGTAATATGCAATATGAGAAATGCCATGCACATAATATGCAAAATCCACATCGATCACAGTCGTAATCATGGGCTAGTTACTGTCACAAAGTAACTTTAATAAGTAGCTCCTTTCCATCAACCTGTGAATGCTAATATGGGGTACTACTAAGCTCACTATCACTAGTCATAACCTGGTCAAAGGTTATTCCACTAGTGTATAGACCATGGTTTCCTTTCCACTATATCCCTTGAATTAGTGGTAATTTAGGGAATGCATCCACAATCCATTTGCACCTAGCTCTCCTGGCCATAGGAAAAGGATTTAGTGGCAGGGATAGATATTCATCAATCTCACCATCTAGACACGAGACCTCGCATGTCCCACTAATTGTAATATCTATATTTTTATGGTATGTTATAAAATAAATAAAAGATGAGAAACGAAACAAGACGAAAAGGTTATATAATCAGGCTTTAGAAGGAATAAATTTTTTATCTAATTTTCAGAAGAAGTTATATTTAGTTCTTAATTAGAATTAATTTTTTATAAGATTCCTAGCAGAAATTAATTTCAAAACTTATCCCGAAAAATATGTAATATACCACTTGAATGGAATCCATTCGAAGCTGAGCGCAATGACATAAGTATTGCGTAGCTTGAAGGCCTAGGTTGAGAGATAGAACAATTTGAAAGTTATTGTGAATAGTGAAAAATAATAAAAAATAACTCTTTGAAAAAAATTACAAGAAAGAGCCTGAAAAAATGGATAATTACATTTTTATCCAGCTCAGGGGCAAAACGGTCATTTTTTAGATTAGAAATAAAAGGTGAGTATTGAAATTAAGCCCTAATGAAAGGAAATATTGATATCATAAAATTCATAAGGAATTCAGAAAAATAGAGAGACAATGTTAAGCGTGAAGAAGGGTAAAAAAGTTATTCTTCCCGATTAAACCGAAAAATGAGAAAAATATATTTTGACCCCAAGAAATAAAATATTTTTGTAACTTGGTCCCTCAAGGAAGAAAAGCCAAGAGGAGTGTAATTAAATAAGTCTTGGGAAAAATTACAATTAATAACTCAAAAGTTTCAAAAATTATAAATTTGCCTAAGTTAAGGGTATTTTTATAAATATGAAAAATTATAGTCAAAATGAGGCCCTTGATGAGCTAGGCCCAGCGGAATACTGATTGGAATTTAATAAAATCAGTATGAGTTTATTATGGGCATTTGAAATAAAAGTTAATATTTTACTCGATAAAGGTTATTTTAAACTACAGAAAAAGTCAATACTAATTCAAGAATAATGATTGGATTTGGATAATTCTATACTAATTTAATGACAGTTATGGTAAAAGTATTTAATCGATATGGATAAATTTAATGGGTAAAAGGTATTTTTTTCTATTAATATTTGTGAAGCAATTTTTGGCCAAAAAAACCTAGTAAATGGCGTGCTGACAGCTTCGGGATATGGAGCGAATTTGTTTGATTGATTTTTGGTCAAAATAACTTCTCTAAGAAGGCTTGCTTTTTGTCCCAAAAAGTAATGGTGATTAAGTAAGTAATTGAATGAGATAATGTCGTTCCCTCCTCTCATTCTTCACGTGTTTCAGCAGCCCACATGTGGAAGAGAGTTTTTTATTATTTCTTATGAAAAAATACTTCTTCTAGAAGTATTAAAAAAAAAAGTGGCCAAGGTGAGGTGGTAAGTGATTGCCTTTATTTCATCTTTTCCCTTGACATTTTTACGTGTTGCAAAGGAGTGAGATAGAGAGATCTCTTAAAAACATAAAAGAAAGGGAAGGAGACGTGAGAAAGAGAGAAGGAAATAAGAGAGGAAAAAATGGATAGACCAAAGCTTGAAGATGAAGACTAAGGTTCAAGGTAAGCTTTCCATCTCTTCAAGCTAGTTCTTTAAGTAGTTTAGGTTGTTTCTATGGTGTATTTTCCTCTCTACACTCCCTTAAAGTTTCAGCCATGGCAAACCCTAGAGAGAGGGAAAATTGAGTTATGGCAAAATACAACCATATAAAAGCTTTAAAATGGCCTCAAGAACAAAGATGTACAAGTTGTTTGATATTTAGAGAAGAAAATATTTTTCTACATTTTTATGCCATTTTTTTTCAAAATAGGGGGGTATTTAGAGAAGAAATTTCTTGATTTTGACCTCAAAAATTGATTCCTCATGGTCCAAAACCTTATGAACAAGTGTTGGATTAAAAAAAGACTAAATGGATAAGCAAGATGGAAAGTTAGGGTTTTAATGAGCATTTTGTGGTTGTGCCCATTGAACCAATAGCTTATGACCTTAAATGATGATATGTTAAGGTTCAAGAAAGCTTGGAGAAGTGTTTGGAAGAGACACAATTCAAAGGAAAGCAAAAGGGAAACATAAAGTTAGCAATTTACCTATTCTTCCCTTATATTGTCATGTAATTTTCAATGAAGTTGATGACTTGCTTATTGTTTGATATAATGATTTGTGATGCTTTGAGAATGTTGGATGAGTTATGTGAGGGGTTTTGAGACCCCGGGATGTCCAAAATACAAAATGAAACTCTGCTAAAATTTTTGTAAAATATTAGGGCATAAATGTTTAAAGGTATTCACTTAATGTTTTATGATGATTATGTGCTCAATGTGATAATATGATTGCATGAATGGTGATTGCTACAAAGATTCAATGAATCTCACACCCTTCCAAAATGAAAACTACATTAGGTACAAGCAATAACAATGGAGTCAAGGGAGCTATAGAGGAAAGAAAGAAAAGTGATGTTTAATGTCAAAGTTCAAGTTATGAACTTATGTTTTGAGATATTATGTAATATCTTGTACATGCCTTATGGTTTGTATTTCTATGCTATTATGATTCTTACAGTATTATGAAATGTTATGTAAGAATTTGAAATAATGAATCATGATGTAAATATGTTATAAGGTTTATTATACTAAAGTATGGATGAAACGATTCAATCTAGATACCCTGAAAAAACGTAGGTCCTGTTTATTCGAAACAGGAAAATTAGTTTAAGTAATTTATATGACCTGAAAGTAGATGGAATAAGCTTTCTATAGAGTCAAAGAACACCTAAATTAGATAAATGTACAAATGGTGAATTTTCAAAGTTAGAGTTCAAAAACAAGGCAAGATTGGAAAACTAGAAACTTGAACCTAGATACTAGAAATTTCAAAAGGTATTATAAAATTGTACATAACTCCAAAAATTCATTGGTTTTCTATGTATGGAAAGATCTATGTCTTAGTTTTAATATGCCCCTAGTTTGAGTGTAATTGGAGCTATATAACAAGAGTAATGCATATTTTCCTAAAACTATTCTAGTTAAAGTTGAGCTTTGACCCCTATTAGTTTAAGTTAATGACTTGCCCTATTCCATAAGAATAAATGTACAAAAGAAATATTTCTAAGAAGTAGACAAAAAGGGATTTCCAACAACATAGAGAACACAAGATTTGGCTCAGAATATCAGGAGATATGAATTTTTAAATATAAGACCAAACCCTGTAAAGTTTCAAAATGACCAAATATACAGTAAATATTTGAAAAATAAACTGTATGAATTGATCTAGAAAATGCTCTATTTCATATTTATTCCATGAAGATAATCATTTTAACTATATTTAGAGACTTGAATCACTCTGATATGATTTGTCTAGAATTAGTTATGAATGTTTGAAATTCATCGGGTAAAATGGAAAATGCACAATAAATAGTACCCAAAATAAAGAAAAATCTGTTTTGATATTTTTATGAAATCAAGTCTCTAATCATGCAATAATGAATATAATTAGAGTCTAATACATGAAAAATGGACTTAAGTATAAAGTGTTACAAGTATACCACGTGGTATCATCATATCAGAAGTTATCATCACCTAACAACAATGTCCCAATATGCATAATGTGGTGATAATGCCGGAATGTCATGCTAACATGTCAATGCCATACACAATAATCATCATCATCATCATGCTAACATATGGGGATACACAGTAAGAATAAGTGTATCATCATAAGTCAACATCCAATACATGTATACGTGACCAATCACTTTCTCATCATTATAATCATTGCTATTACTATCATTAAAACTACACACATTAATACTAAGAATATAATATTCAGGGATTGAACTTGTGTATTCCCATCCATAAAAACATATATACACAAAGATACAAAATAAATTATTTTCACTTATTTATCATACTTTTTAAGGAAGAAGGGTTTTGAGAAAACTTACAAATTTCCTTTCGTGATATAACTAGCATATCATGATATGAAAATGTTCAAACATAAAAGACAAATAAAATTACTCCTCACTTACCTCAAGTTGCTGCACACCCATAACACCTTGGTAAGCCAGAGATCAACAACCATCACATACAAGAAACGCACAATCCAAGTCAATTAGATATTATTTTACCTCAAAACAAAGCCCAAACATTTAACATACCACTAAAATCATTAGAACATACCAAAAATGACTTGGTGCCTGAAGGCCCAAATCCATCATACCACTATTTTAACCACTTACCATTGGTTTTGCCACATCCAAACAAGTCCTTGGAGCATAAATATATTCCCCAAGCATGCATACATCCTATATAATTACCAAATAAACATATCAAGACTAGATCATAACCTCTGGTAAAGCTCAAATCAGTATCTCAAGTATAAATCCAATGAAACCAAGTTACCAATACCATTTGTAACCATCATTAAACCCAAAACAAACCATAAATTCATATTTGACCGTAATCAAATTCGGGCATTATGAGAATCCAAAGCTTAAAGACTAGGGTTTGAAGAACTAACCACATAATCCACAAAAATCTGTCACCTGAGGCCTAACTACACACATTAGCACATCATTAAAGCATTTGAAATCAATTTAGACCTCACATAAGTCCATTTAATCATGTTAGAAGCTTGAATTGCATGAGGGACTAGAACAAAAAAAAATTAAATTTTTTTGTTATAGTTCATTTGGTTACTCCATTTTCCAGACTGAAATTTAAAAAATAATAACTAATTCTAGAAATCATATGTAAGTGATTTAAATATCTAAAAATGGCTTAAAATATTCTCTACATATGAAAAAAATGAAACAAGACTTTAATTGTGCCAATTCATAGAGTATTTATCATCGATATTTATATTTCCAATGGCTGACTTGAGAGCTTAAAGCATTCTAGTCATATTATATATGTTGTCCAATACATAGTTTAATTTTCCCCCTTTAACACCATAAATTTCTTACTTGTGATGCTTCTTTCATGGTAATCAGGAAACGAGGTTGCTGGAATTGTGCTTCCTAAATTAGAAGAGAAGGTTCTTGCAATTAAGAAAGGTGATGCCACTGAGTTGGTTGCTCCCTTTTGGTGTCACTACACCAAATTTGGGAATAGTTGGCGTTTGTTTTTCACCTATATTGGCGTTTTAAAAATGCCATCTAATAATGCGCTAATGAAAGTCGTTAAATACAATGGCGTTTGAAAAACGCCAATGTTTCTTCAGTATTTAGTTGGCGTTTATCATTAAACGCCAACTAAATACTTAAGAAACGTTGGCGTTTTTCAGTAAAACGCCAACTAAAGTCTCTATTTAGTTGGCATTTAATGATAAATGCCAACTAAATTATGAAGAAACGTTGGCGTTTTTCAGTAAAACGCCAACTAAAGTCTCACTTTAGTTGGCATTTAATGATAAACGCCAACTAAATATTGAAGAAACGTTGGCGTTTGTCATTAAACGCCAACGTCTTTTATGATCTTAGTTGGCGTTTACGATTAAACGTCAACATTTTTTATCATTAATTTTTTTTATATTTTACTATTACGTTACACAACCTACAGTTAAGAACAATGATTCATTGTCAACTAGATCCAGTGAACCCAGAAATTGATAGAATCTAGCAATAAAACTTAACAAAACATAACAAGATGGAGTAATATATATTATTATATTTATAGTACCGGCCAGTGGAAATTTCAGTGATTAATTAAGAAGCAAACTAATTAAAAAAAGAAAAAAGAAAACCATGAATAAATTTCAGTTATTGACAACAGAATGTGCAGGAAGAAGCCAAGAATACAAGCAAAGGTGTTGGTATCTTTAGGATTAAATGTCACTTGCATCACATAATGAGAATGCCCCTGAAATATTTGAGTACAAACCCAGCCTTTCACCCAATCCCAAAGCTTTATGAGCATATCATCAGATGATGACAGCACGTAAGGAAGGGTAGGATGAACTGCCACACACCTAATGTAATCTATATGTGCCTCAAAAACTTTAACTTTATCCATTGTGTTGTAATTATATACAGGAATAAACATATCATCCGCTCCAGCAACCACCCACTGTTTGCGTGCAACAAATTTGGCCGACCTAACTGCAAAATCATGCTGTACTTGAGCTCCATTGTGGTATTTTGAGTTATAATAATAGTGAGAAAAGATACACTTTCAAACAATTGCAAGGATAGGTAAAAATTTGTTTGCTAAAAAAAAAGGATCATGTACCTGGTAACTCAGTAACTTCAAAAGACTTGGCCATGTGTAGCATGCGTGGTGAATGATCATTAAGAGACCAAGATGCAATGATAAGTCAACCCATAGTTTGAATAGTTATGAATTTCACAATTCTAATATGTCAGTTTGAATAGAAGAATGCAAAAGGCACACAAGAAAACTTATTCCACTGCATATGATTAGAAGTTTAAGAAGTTTGACAAAGCCCATTTTTCATTAGAATCAAAGCATAAGATTTAACCCATAGTTTAAATAAGTGATCAACCTTACAGCAAAATATTTTGGTAGAGCACTCACTTTGAAACCTTGTGGCAATATATATCCACCATAATTCTTACAACCCTCCATTGGCTAAAACGCACTAACAAGTTATAACAATACACAGGATCTCAATTAAAAAATTTTTTAGGTACCTGAGATTGGGAGGTCCAAATACAGATAGTTCCTGAGTATAAACTTGCCAGAATCCTGTGGTAGCCATGGCAAAATCACACACTTCAGCAAAATAGCCAACGATAAACTATTTACCAATCCTATGTCATCAATAACCCTGTTGACAAATTCCATGACTAATATTGATATAATTCTCATAGATGCCACATAGTAGAAATAATCAAATTAAGAAAGCAATTATAGAATTTTAAATTGCAGCATGGTTAAATTTAATTACCTCTCTATTCATAGGCACTTATCAAGGACGAAGTTACACCACTCTTCGATGAGTTCCTCTATTTGCGTATCAGAGTACTCAGAATAAGAGGTGTCAGTGAAGTACTGTAAATTAAAAAATTATAAATAAGCGAAAATGGAAAAATTTTATAAGCCTTAATGTAAATATAAAATTACATACCGTGTCTGGGATTATGCTATGACCATGTGTGATGATATCCTTCATGAATAACATCACATAGTATCCACAGTCATTATCATTTGGTTATTTTGGACACTAAAGAGGAAAATTATATTAATTATACAATACAGAAATATTAATCTCAACAATTGTTGATTAAAATATAAATTTATACATACCCGTATCTTCTGCCACTTATATAACGAGGAAGCTAAGGGTTTTACCATTTTGCCCTTATGATTATCCCTACAACCCCGGCCGGCTCGAAATATTGACACAGCACTATTTAACCATAAAATATAAAAAATGTTAGAATGAGCAAAACCTAATTTGAATTATTACATATAAGTGCGAATCATTAAATACATGAAAAATAAATCTAGGATCCTTACTTATTAATTATCCCCATCATTTGTTCACGGAGTTCCGGATCATAATTCAAAGGATCCAAAAAATAGATAGTTGGCTCCAATGGATTGATTGCAATTAACATCCAGTGTCCACTATGAAAAAATAACCAGTGTCATTAGGAAATTATAATTCAGCAGATGAAGTCAAATACATTAAATCCTGAGAATTTACTTACACATTATGATACGGAACCAAGAATAAGACATCTTTGTCAGCCCTTGCAGTGAATGCATCCGCAATTAACTGCTGATGTTCAGTAATCTTACTGTCCGGCAATTTTGAAGCATAAGCAGCAACCTCTTCAGGATGGATGAATATAAATTTGTTTGTAAGATTGCAGGGCTCCAAAAATGTCTCATAGAGGTATCTAAAGTTTAGCAACAAAATAAAAAGCAACATAGGTTAATATGAAGGCCTAAATTGAAAAAAATTAAAACAAATAAATTAATATCAAGTACCTTATGTACAAGTTAACATTCGCAACCCCAATCCACTTCCGATGGATGATGTAATCAACAATTTCAATGTTGATACTTTCAAATACTACCTTATTATAAATGTTCTTGGCAAATTTCACACGTTTTTCGACTTTGCCCTTAAGCGAATATGGTAGAAACTTGACAATCATCCTTCGAAAGGTGTCTGGAACTGGATGCCTGGGCGGCTGCATGAGTGGTGGAGCGACTTATTCCTTCGAATGTCCTGACTCTCCGACCTCACTCTTCCACTTCAACTACGCAACAAAGTGGGAAATTTTGAGATTAACCACCTTAATATACACATAACAATAGTATATGTCTATAGGTCCTCTGATATGAACCTTTGAATGTAGTGGCTCATTCAAGACATCTAGTATCAAGTTAGTATACTATCAAGTAACATACCTTTACTAATGGAGCAGCAGTGATGAGGTGTGCGGGCTATGCTATGAAGCTGCCCAATGCCATTCCTATTGTTTCCATATCCCCCACAGGAACAGGCAACCTGGTACCCTCCTCCCTAACTACCTCAATCGACACTTTTAGATGATATGCAGGTACGGGTGCATTGTGAAGCATCTCTTCAGGGCTATTATGCACATGCCCCTCCGCAACCACACGTCAATTAGGTGTTTCTAACCATAACTGGCAATATGATTGACCCTGTTCCAATCAATGCATTAGAAATCAACCATTTACTACGTGTAAAAAAAAGTTATCTTTTAACTTGTTCATGATAGCAATTACCTAAGGGAGATCGTGAGGGGTAACATGGCAACTATCTTTGGCACTAGCCGACACTGGTGGTGTCCCTTGCATTCCCTGTAGTTGAAGCACCATGTTCGTCAATTCAGCTAATCGAAGCTGCATCTGAGATTGAGTCTGATGTTGTTCCTAAACAATAGCCTCCAATCGGGTAACCTTTACAGCATCTGATGATGATCGAGGCCCAAAAAAGGCTTTGTGTGTCACACCAAACCCTGTACCCCTAACACGACCAGGATACTCAGGGACCCCCAGTGCCTTACCAAGTATGTCCTGCCCAACGCTCTCCTGCTCACTAGCTTGAGGCATCGAATTAGAAAGTTCATTCTGTGGAAGAAAGATAAACAAAATATTAAATTTGCAACTAAATAATAAGTATTTGAAAATATATATGTAAATAAAATATATAATACAATAATACTAACTATTGACTCGGCAACTTTCCGAACGTTGTCATTGTCAATTATCCTATCCTTGTTCTTGCGAGATTCTATCCATAGCTCATGGCATTCGATTTCCCTCCCTTTTGACCCCTCCTTTGATTGCTATGTTTGATCACAAATAAGCAAATGTGTCAGTATTTGAACATAAGTGTCATTCATAGAAAAATTAACTATCAAACCACGTACCATCTTAACCTCTATACCATGGTATCCTTGACAACCCCCTCTATATGGGTATTACTGCTTCTTGGCTCTGTCACTATTGGCTTGGCTTAATTTCTGAAAAATAATGCAAAATATTAGTTTTAGTGTAACAAAAACTAAGATAAGGTACATATGATTAGGTTTATGTCCACCAAAAAAGTCGCAATAAGAATATAATGAAATAAAATACTATGTTAATAATGCACACAACAAAGCAGACTTTTATTCAATGACTAAATATGTTGAAACAAGAGTTTTGATGATTCCAAACCAACATTCAAGAGCTTGGATTGAAGATATCAAAGGAGAGCAAAGCTGTTTCAAGTGAAGATTTTCTGAGTACTTGCTGTTAGATCTTTTGTAGGATCCTTAGTTTTTGTTATGACTGGGTAAAAGATTTTGATTTGAAGAAAAGAAGTTTTCAAACTTTGATTTTATGTTAAATCTTCAAATATTTGAAAAACACCCACAAACAGACGATGGTTGAAAGTTTAAGCTAAACTGTCAAGCTGGAAATTCGAACTTTGCCTTTGGAAATTCGAATTTCAAGCTAAAACTGAATAAGTCTGAAGAGATGGCTCTCTGTCAGACGAATTTTGGTTGTTCAAAATTCGAATTTTCATCTAGTCTGAAAAGAGGCATTTTGTAACAGACGAACTTCACACTTTCAAAATTCGAATTTCAAGTAAAATGAAGTTTGTAAAAACCAAAGAAATTCATCTGAAACTATGATAAAGTGCATCTGAAATCAAAATGAAATTGAGTTTGATAAATGCTCTCTGACAGACGAATTTTGAACTTCCAACATTCGAATTTTCATATAAGTCTGAAAGATGCTTCTTTGCAACAGACGAACTTTGAGTCTTCAAAATTCGAATTTCAAACAAAACAAAACTTGAGAAAATGGAAGAAATTCATCTGAAACTATGTTAAAGTTCACCTGAGATCAAGAGTGATTTAAGTTTCAAAACTGCTTTTTGACAGACGAACTTTGAACATTGAAATTCGAATTTCAGAAGCTAAGTTCTTGAGTCTATTGAAATGAAACATTGACATACGAATGATAAGAACTTGCAACATTTGAATGATGAAATTAGTCTGAAAAGAGTTTCTCTGACAGACGAATTTCGCCCTTTCAAAATTTGAATTTCAAAGAAAGTAATCTACTGTGTCCCTTTAAACGTTCAATGGACAGACGAATTTTGGGGATCCAAAATTCAAATTTCGAAGGCACTGTAGAAAATTGAAAACACTGTTCGCACTTAACCGAAAAACTTTCTTCTTGAAAATTCATATGTCACATTGTGAAAATGTTTTGTAAGTTTCAAAATTCGAATTTCACTTCATGAACAGACGAACTTCGTGCTGTAACGTTGGAAGCTTTAATCTTCGGTTCCTTCGAAATTTGTCTATTGGCCAACCAAAATTCGAATTTCAGTATGTCAGAAACATTAAATGCAGTTGGTAAACGGATAGTTTTTCAGAGTAACCGTTGAATAACTTCCCCAACGGATAGATTTAGTCTCTAACGGATATTTGAGACCTAAATCTATAAATACAACATCATTTGAAGTTGTGGGTAACGAATCAAACTTGTATATACCGAATTTCTGCTGAATCTTCTTCTCAAAAGCTTTTACCCTCTTAACTTCTAAACTTGTACTTAAACTTTCATATCCACTCTTTACAAGAGAGTTATTTCATTGTAATCAATCTATTCTTCATCTGGGAGATAGATTTACTTGTGAGGGGTATTCACAAGGGGATTGGGAAGCACATAGTGAAAGTGCTTGGAAAGTTTGAGAGAGCTCAGAAACAGAGCATACTCATGTACTGCGGCTTTAGCAAGAAGCCCACTGAAATTCTTGATGTATAGTGGATAAATCTCAAGAGGTATCTTGGGGACTAGATGTAGGTCAAGTGAATAGACCGAACCAGGATAAATCACTGACTTCTCTTCTCCTTATCTTTACTTTTCACCTTGCTCTGTTTTACGCATTGTTTTCATTATACTGTAATATCTTCACTTACTTCACTTTGTGCAGAAAAATCTCAAACTTCCCAATTCACCCCCCCTCTTGGGAAGTCAGCCCTGCTAACAAAATATATGTACTATAATTAATTTAAGACCAACAATGAGAGAAATGGTTTACCTGAAAAGATTCTTCATGACGCCTAGCAACAAAAGCATCCCAGTGTTCCTGTGTAATGTACAACTCAAACAACCGAGGCGGATGAACAGCAAAGTTGCCAGCTGCATCTCTCAAGAAGAATCTAGTGAGAATGGATTGAAAATTTCAGAGTGTGACACCAGCCTTCATATATATGTGTCTCCTGTGACTATTATTGATGTCAAAAGCAGACTGCAACATGCATTACCGAAAAGAATTATTATCTGTATATATGTACGCACATTATAATCAAATGACATATTATATTATTACCTCTATATCTTTGAAAATACTATTCTTCACAGGATCAGGGACTTTCCTCCAATCCCTGTGAGGATGGGAGATTGGAACCTTCAACTTCACAGCGACCCCAATATAACTGCTCAATTTTTGTCCACCCTTTTGTATTGGATTGCCTTTGCGATTCCATTCGACATGAATCTTTTGGCCAGTGTGTCGGGCGTGTATCACCTCTTTTAACTCAGTCAAGCCACGCCGGTGCTGTTTGATATGTTTCTGTAGCTCTTCTTGACCATCATCAGCACCACGATCATGATCATGAGCAGAAGGGGATGCCATTTACCTACAATAAAATTCCAACAAACATGTAAGATATCAAAGAAGGAAAAAAATTTAAAGCAAATACAACACATAAAAAAAAATAATAAAACATCACAAAATTATACATGTCGAAGGAAATAAAATTCAAACTAAGGCAAACAATAAAAAATATTCGATAATTCAAACCTTTTCCTCTTTCTTTTTAGATGTTCACTAATCCGTCCCCTCTTCCAAATCCAAGTACCTTCTCGATGGTCATCTCTCACATAAAGGGTATCATCTCCACCAGGATCAGTATCAAGTGATGTCCCATGGAAAGGATCATCCTCAACGGACACACCTTGATAGTCTTGACCATCATCTAAGGTGTCAATTATTTTGTTCGTTAGCATAACAATTGACCACTTCTTATTAGCATGATCAGTGACAAAAAACAATTGTTGGGCTTGGGATGCTAAAATAAAAGGTTCATCTTTATACCCCACCCTATTAAGATCCACTTGAATGAACCCTGAATCATCAACTCGGAGGCCGTTGTTGTTGTCAACCCATTTACAACTGAAGACAGGTACCCGGAATGAGATGTAGTCCAATTCCCATATGTGCTCAGTTACCCCAAAGTATGACATGGGTGCAAAAATGGGTTTTTTGTCTTTAACACTAGATATATGCATTGATTGAGCGATAAGAGTTTTCCCACTATTTTGCATTATACTCTTATCATCTTGCTCTTTTGTATAGAACGTGTACCCATTGATAAGATAACCAGTGTAAGATCGTACATACATGCTTGGACCTATAGCTAACTGTTTCAACCTGTCCGAAACTGAACTAGAAGTCCTCTCCAACTCTGTGAGGATGTGATCACGCAACCAATGTATAAAAAGTCGATTATGTTCTTTCGATATCCAACTCTCATTCTTATTAGGGTTCAAGGTTCTAATTCTCTCCTTGTGCATATCCACATATTCATCAACCTCATCTGAGCTGTGCAAGACATACAGGTGAGCTTGCTCCCACTGTATCCTAGAGATACTAACAATTTCACTTCCCCGAGTCCCTTCACCACTTGTTCTACCCAAGTGACGAGACCTTGGAAGCCCAATGTTATCAATACTCAATAAGTATTCAGTACAAAATTCAACAGCTTCTTCGGCTATGTACCTTTCAACAATACATCCCTCTGGTCTACTTCGATTTTTCACATACCCTTTCAATATCTTCATGTAACGCTCAATCGGGTACATCCATCTCATATATGCTGGGCCACACATTTGTGTTTCCCTAACTAGGTGTACTGTTAGGTGAACCATCATGTCAAATAATGAAGGCGGGAAATACATCTCAAGCTCACACAAAGTGACAACAATTTGTCTTTGCAATGTGGGCAACTTCCTAGGGTCAATGACTTTCTTGCCAATAGCCTTGAAAAAGAAACATAGTTTTGTGATTGTCCCTCATACCTTTTTCTGCAAAATGAATCGTATACCCACCGGCATCATATGCTCCATCAAAACATGACAATCATGAGACTTTAGACCCTTTAACTTCAAGTCTTTCATAGATACAAGGTTCTTGATATTTGATGAGTACCCTTCTGGAACTTTAACTCCATCAAGGAATTCACAAAGAGCAATTTTTTCTTTTCTAGATAAAGTATAAGCAGCTGGTGGAAGATAAGTACGCCGTTTGTCCTTGATCGGTGCCAATTCTCCTCTAATTCCCATAGCAACCAAATCCAGTCTCGCCTTCTTACCATCTTTGGTCTTTCCCTTCACATTGAGTAATGTACCAATAATGCTATCACATACATTTTTTTCTATGTGCATCACACCAAGGAAGTGCCTCACATACAAGGACTTCCAATATGGCAAATCAAAGAAAATTGACCTTTTCTTCCACCCACTTGTCCCAAGGTGTTTGGCAAAAGGTTTCCCGAAGTTATTAGTCAAATGTTGTACCTTTCCAAACAGGTCCTAGCCGCTTAACGGAACAAGTTCTCTTCCGTCTTCTATATTCCCATCAAATGCTTTTCTCCACCCTCTATAACGATGTCCCTGATGCAAAATTCTCCGATGCCCGAGAAAAACAAATTTTTCACCATGCTCCAACCGAATCAATTGTATGCCTTCTTCACATATAGGGCAACCAAATTCTCCTTTGATACTATATCCAGACAAATTTCCATATGCTGGAAAATCATTAATTGTACCAAACAGCATAGCTCTCAAATTGAATGGTTCCTTCCTATACCCATCATACACCTACACCACTCTCCCATAATAGCTTTAAGTCATCAATTAGTGGAGCCAAGTATACATCTATATCATTTCCGAGTTGTTTAGGTCCAGAAATTAACAAAGACAACATCATGAATTTTTGCTTCATGCATAGCCACGGAGGCAAGTTATAAATCACCAAAATCACGGGCCATGTACTGTGTGTACTACTTTGCATACCATGCGGGTTCATTCCATCAGTAGATAATGGAAGACGTAGGTTTCTATCTTCTGCCCCGAAATCTTCATAGTCACGATCAATTAATTTCCATTGTGGAGAATCTGCAGGATGTCTAAGCTTCCCATCTTTAATTCTATCATCTGCATGCCATGTCAAGAGCTTCGCATTCTCCACACTGTTGTACATGCGTCTAAATCTAGGTATGATGGGAAAATACCAAACTACCTTCACTGGACTCGATTCTTTCTTCTTATAACGTTGGGCATTGCATTTAGGACACTTGTATAATGATGCAAATTCCTTCCGAAATAAGATGCAATCGTTACGACAAGCATGTATCCTCTCATAGCTCATCCCTATAGAGCTTAACATTCGTTTAGCCTCATATGTTCGGCTAGGAAGCTCATTATCCTCTGGCAGCATATCCTTCAAAAGTGCAAGCAATTCTGTGAAGCTCTTATCACTCCATCCATTGCCTGCTTTCAAGTTGTATAGCTCAACACAGCTGACAATATCGTGAACTTAATGCATCCAGAGTACAATGGTTTTTCTGCATCCCTCTTCAACCTATCAAACATCCCCGGACAATCCTTAAGTTCATCCTCAATCACATTGGTCATCTCTTCAAGACAATCGGCCTCAAGTGTGCTTGTGTCGAAATCATTCGATCTACAACTCCCACTATACCTATTACTGCTATAATCATTATTCGTCTCACCATGCCTTGTCCATCGTGTGTAACTTCGATCAATTCCATTACAAATTAAATGTGATTCCAAGTCAGTTGCACTAACTAGCCTCCCATAGCAACACTTCAAGCAAGGGCATATAATTTTTTCAGGGTTATCAGCATGCTCAACTGTAAACCTAACAAACTCTTTCACTCCATTCCAATATTCCTGAGTCAAACGATTCGTAGACATCCATTTCCGATCCATACTTTTATTAAGTTGTGTAACCTTTTATAACTTCTGTATAAATTTTGGCAGTGTTCTTCCCAAGTTGAGCCTCCCAATAATTCTACAATACAACACCAACTTACAGGCCACGTTATTTCATATGGATTAAATACCATAACCCCATGATTAATACATTAATATTCTTGCTACATAAAAAAAACTAGATTCATTAATTGTACTACAATTATTTGTTTTTCCTAGCTTTGCTTTCTCATTTATTAAAGCATATGTTACTTTTCAAGTCCTTAACTAGCAAAAATATTCAACAACGTAGACAAAAAAAGAGTTCCAATTATATGTTGCCAACCATCCAAATCAACTATCCATAGCTTTTCATTTACTAAATTATAACTTTGAAAGACAAACCAGCAGCATAACAACTAAAGAACCATAGTATTAACCACTTAGCAAAAATCACCTGACTTAGCTAACTAATACAAAACTTTTACATAAACATAATGAGGAAGCATACCTCAGACAAAGTAGATATCTGATGGGCTAGCACTACAAATTCTGTCAATATGAAACAAGCACACCAATGACACCTTCATACAAGTAAAGCAACAAGTTAAATGAAGGTCAACCACAAAGTAGTTTGGTGGTGCGTCCACATATGCATGTATGAGTAAGGAAAGATATATATATATATAGTAAAATAACACTATTATTATAGAAAAAAATTAAAATAAAAACTATAAATCTAAAACATCTAAATTAAAATTAAACGGTCCAAATTCACCCAGAATGATGAGTATTGGGTACTCATACATAATCAAATTACCACTCATGGAGATGCTCTTGGTGGTTCAATTTCTTTTAGCCCAATTAGGAACAGTTTGATACAGAATAGACATAATGGTCAACAAACAAAATCAAGATATATGGATTGTATTAAAAGAAATCAAGATAATACGGTGGTTGATTGTATAGTATATTTGGGGATCCAGGTTTCGACATTTCTTCAATGAACTAATGAAGTCTTTTCCATCAAGCATTGAAAAGGAAAACAAATTACAATATGGGCAATGACTCATATATGAATTTGACACAAACTGCCACGAATATGAGAGCGTCAGTGGGACAATATGGGGTTACCTCAAAGCTGGCCACCATTCGCTGTTGGGTCTGGGAGGGATTTCGAGTTCCTCTGAGAGAATGGAATTGGGCCTCTTTCACTCCATTCACAGTGACCGTTGGCAGCGAGAGACGCTACGAGATCAAGCGATTTCAGGTTGAAGGGGATTTCGGAGGAACAATGCCGTGGCGGAGGAGGAAAGTGTGTAAACTTTCGACGCGTGGTGGCCGAAGAGCTGTGCCAGAATAGAGCTATGGCAGAGGAACAGATTCAGAGCACGGTGGGAATGAAGATGGCACAATTCTGAGAACATGTGATTTAGGGTCCTGAGAAGAGATTTTAAATAAATTAGTTAGCGTTTAAATATTAAACGCTAACTAAATATAATATAGATGGCGTTTATTATGTAAACGCCATCTAATATTTATAACTTAGATGGCGTTTAAATATTAAACTCCAACTAAAAGTTTAAAAATAAATTTCGGTGAACCTTAGTTGGCGTTTATGAAATAAACGCCATCTAATAGTTTATATTATTTTATTAATTTAGATGGCGTTTTTCTTATAAACGTCATATAAAGTCTGAACGTAGTTAGCGTTTACCATAAAACGCCAACTTTAGTTTTACATTATGACTTTAGATGGCGTTTATTTTTAAACGCCATCTAAAGTGCCAAATTTAGATGGCGTTTATTTTATACACGCCATCTAAAACTGGACTTTAGTTGGCGTTTATTTTGTAGACGCTAACTAATACGCTTGGTTTGATTTTTATTGGCGTTTTTTTGAATAAACGCCAACTATTCAGCGCCAATAAATCCTAAATCTGGCGTAATGTGTGGTGACATGGCAGTACATTAAAGATGACACCAAGTTGGTTGCTCTTTTCTTAGTTGACACTTCAAAAGCTCACAAGGCTAGTGAATTCACCAACTTCTTCCTGACTGGTTCCAATGGAATCTTCACTAGTTTTTCCACTGAGTTTGTGGTTAGAGCTTGGGACTTAGAGGAGAAGGATGTTAAGACCATTGTTGGAAACCAATCAGGCAAGGGCATTGTTAAGCTTGATGGAATCATTAACCTTTCGGAGCCAAAGCCGAATCATCTTAATGGTATGGCATTGAACTGTCTGGAGGCTCCATTGGATTTTGACATTAAATTAAGAAGGTGGAACAGTAGTGGTTTTGAACACTAAGAATCTTCCATTGGTCGGTGAGGTTGGACTTGGAGTAGATCTTGTTAGGTTGGATGGAAGTGCCATGTGCTCACTTGGGTTCTCCTGTCATTCCACCTAACAAGTTACTTATATTGTCAGAGGAATTGGTCGTGTTCAAGTTGTCCGTCCCGATGGTTGCAGAGTCCTGGAGACAACAATTAAAGCTGGGTATTTGTTCATTGTACCAAGATTTTACGTAGTCCCAAAGATAGTTGATCTTGATGGAATGGAGTGGTTCTCTATTATCACCACCCCCAAGTAAGTCTCACTTTTCAACTCTCTAAAACATTTGAACTTTTTCAGTAAACAAAATTTTAGGTGAGTTGGGTCTTGGGAATCACAAGACTAGAACAAGTACTTTCAAAAAGTGCATATATTACTAACATGATTTGAACCCACATCTTTGTGGGATATGTGTCAACTTCTTACCAACTAGGCCAACCGTTGTTGACTCTAAAACATGAATTTATTGATTGATTGTATATTTTATGTAATTTGTAACAATGTTTATGGTTCTCATTATAACTCGTTATGGCAGTCCTATCTTTACTCATTTGGCTGGAAGTTCTTTGGTGTGGAAGGCTCGATCACCTGTTGTTCTACAGGCTGCTTTCAATGTGGATCCAGGAGTTGAACAGCTCTTCCGTTCAAAAAGATCTATTGATGCCATTTACTTCCCTCCGCCAAAACAGATAAATGATTAACCTCTAAAAGTTTCACTTGAAACTTGGGACAAAATAAAGTCTCACTACTTCTTTTAGGAATTCTCCTTTTTCTCATTTATAGTATTATTTAGATTTTGAACAACATTTAGGCTTTATCATATTTCAAAGTTTGGGGTATGTTGTTTGAACTATATTTAATACTTCTAATAAAGTTAATAATGGTTTTAGTATATTCTTTGTTTCAATATTCTGACTTTGGCCTTTACGTAAAGACTTTATCTTCTTACTTAAACTATTCTTGGTTCCTTTCAGTATCAGTATTCCATGTCTTTATCAAAGAGCTAAATCCTCACTGAAAGGTACAATTTGATTTTATTAATTTTTGAAATAATTTTCAAATTCATTTTAAATATCTTAATATGCTTGCAAACACAAGTTTAGTTATGATACAAGAAAAAGGTTAAATATTTGGATCTAGGATGAACTTATGAAAGAAATATTTTTATAGCTTTATAATTTTACAATCAACCCCTTTGCCAGTAATATTATGGATGAGTTTGTTTCAAGTGATGTATGTTTGATTCATCATACACCCCGATCATTCTTTATCCTTTACCTCATCATGGATGCCATAAATGCTAATGTAAAGAAATTGAGCTGGTCACTGGTCTAATTAAGATATCGGTTTAAGATTCAATAGTTTGACTAAAATTTGACAAGTCATAATTAATTTAATATATTTGAAATAATATATCATTAAAAGATAAAAAAATTAACAATCCAAAGTTACAAAAAAGAAAGATTTAACTCCAAAGAAAGTAATTTATCTTAAAAAAAGGTGACATATAGGTAGAAAGATACTCCCTCCGATTCATGTTATAAGAGTTCTTCCAGAACCCTTATTTAGTCTAAAATATAATGGGTCATATAATTTTTAGTAAGTGTTTGTCTATTTGACCTCTATTGATTATCTTCTTATAAGTTGAAAAAAAAATAGAGAGTCAAAGGGAATGAATTTTCAAAATAACTTTTATTGGTAATTAATAAGGATAAAATTAGGATGTTAGGTTTTTTTAGAATATTAAGATGTGCAACCAATTTTTTTTAATAAGTATGAAATAGTTAGAATCCCCCTATAAAATGGACAGGAGGGAATATAACTATAAAATACTATTTGAGTTTTCATTCAAATTAATTCAAATGTGTAATAAAATATAGTTATAAATAGCTTGCTCCATAATTTTCATCCAAATCCATAATGCTACTTATGACCCATATTAAAACTTATTTTTATACTTTTATATTTCATAATGTTAAATTAATTTCACATAAAACATTTAAAAATTATCATTTAATATGTTGTTTAAAAATAGTTAGGTGATAATCACTAAAATAATAAATCATGTGGAAGGTTTCACCATCCCAAAACAAAAGGCTTGAAAATAGAGAGGCCTATAAGTAGCGTGAGACATAGCTCCACACAGAATGAATATTCTTATTTTATATTTTGAAATTGTGAAATTTTAAATTTAAATTATATTGTTAAAAACTATCAAAACACATATGGTTGTAGTGATTGGATAGCTTCAAAAAAATGTTTCAACACATTATTCCTTTCGATTCAAAATATAAATTATATTTAATTAATTATACTTAAATTAAGAAAAAGTTAACTAATTAAATTTGTCAAAAATCTACATTATTTTTTAATTTACTCTAAATAAAAATAATTTTAAAGATAATTTTCTCTCTCATAAGTTAATTATAGATAAGGATAAATTAGAAAAAAATTAATTCTTTTCATGTTACTTAAATATAAGTTGTATTTTAAAAAAAAATTATAAAATAGGATTTTTTTATCAGAGGAGTAAATGATTTAATTATTATTAATATTAATTTGAGTTTTCTCCCACTGACGCCTCGCGCACTGTTCGAGGATTATCCCAGTTTATCTTCATAACAAATCTTTAATCTCTCATTCCTGCTTTTGCAAGCTTCTTTCTTTTCTCTCGTCTCTTTGGCTTCAAGCTCTGCTATGCTCTCTCTTCGCCATTGTTCTGACAAGGGCTTAAATTTTCTGTTCACGACTTTTTTTTTTCTTTTTTTTGACTTCAATGGCGATCTCCATAGCTTCTTTTTAAGTTCGTCCAGAATTGAAAGTTTTAGTTTTTTTTTTTTGGGAAATTACTTTTTATGACCAAAATAAAAATTTTATTACAAATTGAGATCTACTGTTCATTTACTTATAGATAGGGACCAAAATTTTTAAATACACTATAATAAAATATGAGATTATCAAAATAATCTTAAATTTTCCTTCTCCTCCCCCATCATTACTGATACTGACAACCAATCAATACTGATCAAATATCACCAGCAACAAATCAAAGGTTACCAATGATTATTAAAGTATAGCAAATGGCTTATGATTTCTTTTTCTAAATTTTGTAAGTTACTTATTAATTCTGAATTCCCACTTAGTTTTCAAATTTTTAGTTAGCAATTTCTTTTCGAAAATTTGTAACTTATTTACTCTAAATTTGTAATTTATTTTCCAAAGTTTTACAATAAATTGGTTCAATACTTTTGTAACTTCTTTAATAGATTTTGCAACTTATTTTGAATTTGCAACTCATTTTTCAAAATTTACTATGAATTGTTTCAGTGCTTTATGTAACACCTTAACTTTATAGGTCATATTTCCTATGTATTAGACCTCACATAAGTCCATTTAATCATGTTTAGAAGTTGGAATAACATGAGGGACTTACACAGAAAAATTTAAAATTTTTTGTTATAGTTCATTTAATCACTCCATTTTCCATACTAAAATTTAAAAAATAATAACTAATTCTAGAAAAATTGTATAAAGGTGATTCAAGTTTTTAAAAATAGTTTAAAATATTCTCTATATGAAAATATATTAAATAGGACTTTAATCAAGCCAATTCATGGAGTATTTAGCACAAAATTCACTATTCATATAGTCATTTTATATCTTCCTCAAAATTTTGGCCTTGGATTTAAAAATTTGTTTCTTATTATATTCAAAGCCAACTCATGCATTCTTTATACCCCTTGGATAGCTATGGATGTACTTTCTATTTATATTTATCTTATATATTTATTCAACTTGAATAGGGCATAACATTAACTTAAACCATTAAAGGTAAGAACATAACTTTTACTAGAACAATTTTAGGAAAACATACATAACTCTCATTATATAGCTCTAATTGTATTCAAACTAGTGACATATTAACTTAAAACATAGATCTTTCTAGACATGTAATCCACTAAATTTTTTAAGCTTTGTACAATTTTATACCATCTTTCAAAGTAAGCAATACTCATAGTAAAAACTTACAGTTTTCCAACTCTGTCCAATTTGGACCTTTATATTTAAAAATTCACTATAAATTGATACTTATCCAATTTAAGTATTCTTTAACTCTTTAGAAAGCTTATTCTATCTACTTTTCAGGAATATATAACATTTACCTAATTGCCTTATTTTGGTCAAATAGTATTAACTTTACTTTCAATGCTGCAAAATGAACTTTTTACAATGTTGTTGAATCAAGTTTTGATGATTCCAAATTAACTCTCAAGAGCTTGGAGTAAAAGATATCAAATGTGCAAAAGAGTTCAAATGAAGAAATCATGAGCAAATCTGTGCAAAATTTGTTGTAGGATGTTTAGTTGTGTTTAAATATGGGTAAAAGACTTTGATTTGATGAAAAATGTTTTAAAAACTTGATTTTATGAAATATTTGAAAAATATCTACCAACAGAAGAAGTTTGAAAAGTTTACATTGAACTGTCATATTGAAAATTCGAAATTTACTTTTGGAAATTCGAATTTCGAGCCAAAACTGAATAAGTCTGAAGAGATGTCTCTCTGACAGACGAATTTTGATTTTTCAAAATTCAAATTTTCGTAAGTGTTTGAAAGAAGCTGTTAAGCAACAGACGAACTTTGAGCTTTGAACATTCGAATTTCAGACAAAATGAAATTTATGAAAACTGAATAAGTTCGTCTGAAACAATGTTAAAGTTCATCTGAAATCAAGATTATATTGAGTTTCAAAATTGCTCACTGACAGACGAACTTTAAACATGGTTGTGAGTCTGTTGAAATGACATGAAGACATACAAAGGACAGTGTTTACAAATTCGAATGTTGAAGTAAGTATGAAAAGAGGACTCTCTGACAGACGAACTTCACTCTTTGAAAATTCAAATTTCGAAGTAAATGAATTGTTGTGCGGTTTGAGCCTACTACGGACAAATGAATTTTGGGGTTCTAAAATTCGAATTTCGAGGGCACTGTAGCAAATTGAAAACATTGTTCACACTTAACAGAAAAACTTTCTTCTTGAAAATTCGTATGTCACAACATGAAAACATTTTCTAAGTTTCAAAATTTGAATTTCACCTCATGAACAGACGAACTTCAGTATTTCAACGTTGGAAGCTTTAACCTTCGGTTCCTTCGAAATTTGTCTGTTGACCAGCCGAAATTCGAATTTCAGTATGTCAGAAGCATTAAATGCGGTTGGTTAACGGATAGTTTTTTAGAGTAACCGTTGGATAACTTCTCCAACGGATAGATTTCGTCTCTAACGGACATTTGAGACCTAAATCTATAAATAGAACATCATTTGAAGTTGTGGGTAATGAATCAAACCTTGTATATACTAAAATTCTGCCAAATTTTCTACTCAAGACTTTTACCCTCTTACTTCAATACTTGTACTTCAACTTTCATATTCACTCTATTCAAGAGAGTTTCATCTTTGTAAACAATCTAATCTTTATCTGGAAGATAGATTTACTTGTGAGGAGATATCACAAGGAATTGTAAAGCACTTTGTGAAAGTGCAGAAAGAGATTGAGTGAGCTCTAGAAAACATAGCACTGACGTTGTACTGTGACACTTGCAAGAAGTCCGTTGAATTCTTGCTGAATAGTGGAAAAATCTCAAGTGGTCACTTGGGGACTGGACGTAGGTCAAGTGGAGAGACTGAACCAGGATAAATTTCTGAGTCATCTTTATTGAATCAAGAGTTTTGATGATTCCAAACCAACATCCAAGAGCTTGGATTGAAGATATCAAAGGAGATCAAAGTGCTTCAAGTAAAGAATTTGAAGAGTATTTGCTGCTAGATCTTTTGTAGAATCTTTTGTTTTTAGTTATGATTGGGTAAAAGATTTTGATTTGAAGAAAAGATGTTTTCAAACCTCGATTTTATGATTATTTGAAAAATACCCACAAACAGACGAAGTTTGAAAGTTTAAACTGAACTGTCATGTTGGAAATTTAAACTTTGCCTTTGAAAATTCGAATTTCGAGCTAAAACTGAATAAGTCTAAAGAGATGTCTCTCTGTCAGATGAATTTTGATTCTCCAAAATTCAAATTTTCATCCAAGTCTGAAAAAAGCCTCTTAGTGACAGACGAACTTCACATCTTCAAAATTCAAATTTCAGACAAAACACAACTTGAGAAAATAGAAGAAATTCGTCTGAAACAATGTTAAAGTTCATCTGAAATTAAGATGAAACTGAGTTTGAAAAATGCTCTCTGACAGACAAACTTTGACTTTCCAACATTCGAATTTTCATATAAGTCTGAAAGGAGCTTCTTTGAAACAGACGAACTTTGAGTCTTCAAAATTTGAATTTCAGACAAAACACAACTTGAGAAAATAGAAGAAATTCGTCTGAAACAATGTTAAAGTTCATCTGAAATCAAGAATAAATTAAGTTTCAAAACTGCTCTCTGACAGACGAACTTTGAATACTAAAATTCGAATTTCAGTAGCTATGTTTTTGAGTCTGTTGAAATGAAACATTGACATACGAATGACAAGTCTTGTAACATTCGAATGTTGAGGCTAGTCTGAAAAGAGTCTCTTTGACAGACGAATTTCACCCTTTCAAAATTCGAATTTCGAAGAAAGTGATCTACTATGCCTCTTTGAACGTTCAATGGACAGACGAATTTTGGGCTTCCAAAATTCAAATTTCAAAGGCACTGTAGAAAATTGAAAACACTATTCACACTTAACCGAAAAACTTTCCTCTTGAAAATTCGTATGTCACATTGTGAAAATGTTTTGTAAGTTTCAAAATTCGAATTTCACTTTATGAACAAACGAACTTCGTGCTGTAATGTTGAAAGCTTTAACCTTCGGTTCCTTCGAAATTCGTCTGTTGGCCAACCAAAATTCAAATTTCAGTATGTCAGAAACATTAAATGCGGTTGGTAAACGGATAGTTTTTCAGAGTAACCGTTGGATAATTTTCCCAACGGATAGATTTTGTCTCTAACGTACATTTGAGACCTAAATCTATAAATATAACATCATTTGAAGTTGTGGGTAACGAATCAAACTTGTATATACCGAATTTCTGCTGAATCTTCTTCTCAAAAGCTTTTACCCTCTCAACTTCAATATCTGCACTTTAACCTTCATATCTACTCTATTCAAGAGAGTTATATCTTTGTAAACAATCTACTCTTCAACTGAAAGATAGATTTACTTGTGAGGGGAAATCACAAGGGGATTGAGAAGCACATTGTGAAAGTGCTTAGAGTGTTTGAGAGAGCTCCAGAAACAGAGCATACTCGTGTACTGTGGCATTAGCAAGAAGCCCGTTGAATTCTTGCTGTATAGTGGAAAAATCTCAAGAGTTGCCTTGAGGACTGGACGTAGGTCAAGTGGATAGACCGAACCAGGATAAATTACTGAGTCTTCTACTTCCTATCTTTACTTTTTAGCTTGCTCTGTTTTATATGTTGCTTCCATTACACTGTGCTATCTTCACCCATTTCACTTTGTGCAGAAAAATTTCAATCTTCCCAATTCACCCCCTTCTTGGGAAGTCAGCCTTGCTAACAATCTTCTCTTTCCTGCTACTTTCACTGTTATTTATTTATACTCTGTTTTACATCCATATATTGCATTCTTCACCTCCTTGACATTTTGCAGAAAAATTTTAAACTTTCCAATTCACCCCCCTCTTGGGAAGCCAGCCTAACTAACAAATGTAACATAGCAAAATAAACTTAATAACACGTTTTCACATTCATTCCATATTCCAAACCCCATATCACACATTTCATAATGCTCAAAAGGACATAATACCACAAAGGTATAGATTTAAAAGCATGTACATAATTTTACATATCATTTCAAAATATAAAATCATAACTTGAAAGTAGCATTAAGCATCATTCTCTCTTCTTTCTCCTAAGCCTTCTTAATGTCTTTGTCATAACTTGTGCCTAACATGTTGATACTTGGGGTCGTGAGATTATGGAAATTCCAGTAGCAAATCACATTTCACACATAATATTTGTTAGCAAGGCTGACTTCCCAAGAGGGGGGGTGAATTGGGAAGATTGAAATTTTTCTGCACAAAGTGAAGTAAGTGAAGATATCACAGTATAATGAAAACAATGCGTAAAACAGAGCAAGCTGAAAAGTAAAGATAGGGAGAAGAAGACTCAGTAATTTATCCTGGTTCGGTCCTTCCACTTGACCTACATCCAGTCCCCAAGACACCTCTTGGGATTTATCCACTATACAGCAAGAATTTCAATGGGCTTCTTGCAAAGGCCACAGTACACGAGTTTGCTCTGTTTCTGAGCTCTCTCAAACTCTCCAAGCACTTACACTGTGTGCTTCCCAATCCCCTTGTGAATATCCCTCACAAGTAAATCTATCTTCCAGATGAAGAGTAGATTGATTACAATGAAATAACTCTCTTGAAAGGAGTAGATATGAAAGTTTAGGTGCAAGTCTGGAAGTTAAGAGGGTAAAAGCTTTTGAGAAGAAAATTCAGCAGAGATTCAGTATATACAAGTTTGATTCGTTACCCATAACTTCAAATGATGTTGTATTTATAGATTTAGGTCTCAAATATCCGTTAGAGACTAAATCTATCCATTGGAGAAGTTATTCAACGGTTACTCTAAAAAAACTATCCGTTTACCAACCGCATTTAATGTTTCTGACATACTGAAATTCGAATTTCGGTTGGCCAACAGACGAATTTCGAAGGAATCGTAGATTAAAGCTTCCAACGTTACAGCACGAAGTTCGTCTGTTCATAAAGTGAAATTTGAATTTTGAAACTTACAAAACATTTTCACAATGTGACATACGAATTTTCAAGAAGAAAGTTTTTCGGTTAAGTATGAACAGTGTTTTCAATTTTCTACAGTGCCTTCGAAATTCGAATTTTGAATCCCCAAAATTCGTCTGTTCATTGAACTAAAAAGGGACACAGTAGATAACTTTCTTTGAAATTCGAATTTTGGAAAGGCAAAATTCGTCTGTCAGAGAAACTCTTTTCAGACTCATCTTGTCATTCGAATGTTGCAAGTTCTTATCATTCGTATGTCAATGTTTCATTTCAATAGACTTAAGAACTTAGCTTCTGAAATTCGAATTTCAATGTTCAAAGTTCGTCTGTCAGAGAGCAGTTTTGAAACTTAAATCACTTTTGATCTCAGATGAACTTTAACATAGTTACAGACAAATTTCTTCAGTTTTCTCAAATTTTGTTTTGCTTGAAATTCGAATTTTGAGAACCCAAAGTTCGTCTGTTGTAAAGAAGCATCTTTCAGACTTATATGAAAATTCGAATGTTGCAACTTCAAAATTCGTCTGTCAGAGAGCATTTTTCAAACTGAATTTCGTTTTGATTTCAGATGCACTTTATCATAGTTTCAGACGAATTTCTTTGATTTTTACAAACTTCATTTTACTTGAAATTCGAATTTTGAAAGTGTGAAGTTCGTCTGTTACAAAAGGCCTCTTTTCAGACTAGATGAAAATTCGAATTTTGAACCACCAAAATTCGTCTGACAGAGAGCAGTCTCTTCAGACTTATTCAGTTTTAGCTTGAAATTCGAATTTTCAAAGGCAAAGTTCGAATTTCTAACTTGACAGTTCAGTTTAAACTTTCAACCTTCGTCTGTTTGAAGGTATTTTTCAAATGTTCAAAGATTTAACATAAAATCAAAGTTTGAAAACATCTTTTCTTCAAATCAAAATCTTTTACCCAATTATATCAAAAACTAAAGATCCTACAAAAGATCTAACAACATATACTCAGATAATCTTCACTTGAACCAGCTTTGTTCTTCTTTGATATCTTCAATCCAAGCTCTTGGGTGTTGGTTTTAACATCATCAAAACTCTTGATTCAACAATATTATCATGCAAATAATAGAAAAATCATAAAACCATATTAAATCATAAAATACCATATTATTTATAAAAATTTCAATAGTACAACGGTTTAGAAAATAGAAATCTCAGGCACAAAGCCCACATATTTAAGTAGCCAAAAGAGTCACCAATCATCAAATACAGAATATGGCATATTATAAAGCATTTTATAATATAACAAGATAATTAAGTGCAAGAAAAGTAACTTTGCTACCTCTTGGAGATCTTTTGGCCTTTTCTCTTGGAACCAAAGCTTCCACTACTTTTCTTGAACTTTTTCAAGTCTTAAATCAACACTAAATACTAGTTAAATCAACAAATTCAAGTGACTGTTTCATCAAGAACTAAGAAACCCTAGAATTTTCATATAACTTATCTTAAGGATGTTCTTGACACCAATATTTGTCATTAAGGTTTTTTTGTACGAGGAAACTATTTTTGGAATCAAAATCATGAAAATTCAACTAGGGCTAGGGAAAAAAATGCAAATATTAATTTTTCATGGTACTTTCCCTTAATTTTCCCCAAGGATCAAACTACAATTCATTCTTTCACAGGGACTAGGTTGCAAATTCATTTTTAATGCTTCCCTGGACTATGGAATTGCTATTTCACTTCTTTTTCCATCTTTTTATGCATCATATACTATATTTTCATATCTCTATATTTTTAGCATTTTTCAGAAAAATTATGATGTAACACTTTACAACTTCTTTTTTAGAATTTATAACTTTCTTACTTTAAATTTATAACTTATTTTTCAAATCTTTACCACGAATTGTTTCAAATTGCAAATTATTAAAAAAAAAGTTGCAAAGCACTGAAATAATTCATACTAAAAATTTGAAAAATAAATTGTAAATTTAGAGTAAACAAGTTGCAAATTCTAAAAAAAAGTTACAAAGCATTAAAACAATTTACAATAAAAATTTGAAAATGAGTTGAAAATTCAAAATAGCAAATTAGAAAATTTGAAAAAGAAATTGTAAGCATTAAAATAATTCATGGTAAAAATTTACAAAAAGAGTTGAAAATTCAGAGTAAATAAGTTGTAAATATTTCTTTTTTATTATTTCAATTGCAATTTTTTTTTATATTTTTATGAATACACATGTGTTTAATCCTTCTCTTTTTTGCAATATCGGGCAATATTTGTGGGAGTAGTATAACTCCAGAAGTCCTTGATAAATCCTTACATTTAATGATATTCTATATGGTTAGGGGCATAATTGGGAATCATCTTGAGATGATTAATGCTAAATATTTAATAAATTGATTAACTTTATGACTTGGTTTGGAAGATAATCTTGTGAGTTTCATAAGTGCTTTTATGTCTTTGGAGTGGATATTGCATTAATTTGATGTATTTTTATCCTATGTATCTAATTTGGAAGAAAAGAGTTTGATATTTGAAGTTGAATTTTGATGTTTAAGAAGTTCGCACCAGCAAAGATAAGTTTCAATAGAGTAAAACTAGAGGAGGCAAAAGTTTGAGCACAAAACATATAGCTATTTTGCCAAAGCAAAATATGTGACAAAATTTGGTTCATGCAAGCTAATGTTTGAGGGTCAAAATGAACAACTTCACTTATTGCATGATTTTTTTAAGGCTTTTCATATATAACTCAAGGGTTACATCATTTTCAGGACTTGAGAGAGACCTTGAAGGCTCAAATGGAGGTGGAGTGTGGCTATGATATTGAAAAGTCATATTGTTATATTATTTTTGTCGTCCATACTTAGATTTTTTGTTGTGTAACTTTTGTTAATTTTGGGTATTTAACATAATTTTCATATTTTAGCTGGATCTGGAGTTTAGTGGAATTTAAGGATAAAATATGGGATTAAGTTCATTTTTGTGTTGATTATACACATTCCATGATTTTGAGGCTTAATTCTTCCCATTGAAGTTGTTTCCACTGATTTAGGATACCTTAGTGCTTAATTAAGTATAATTGGGTGATTAATCATGAAATTTTAGAGTTAAATCTTATGAGTTATTTTAGGGAAATACCATATCATACATTGTTTGGCAATCTGTCATCTCATATCATTAGTTTTTAATTCATGTTGAACCCATTTCGAGCTACTATTTTTACCATTTTTTACTAGACTATTTTATCCCTAATTAAAGATGTACTTGATTTTAATTTTAATTTTTCCTAATCATTTTGAATTTAATTACCTAATCATTTTCTTAAGCACTTGCTTACCCCTAATCCTTGTAACTAAGGTAGACCGAAATCATTTAGGGTTTTATTTTAGAACTGGTCGAATTTTAGTTAATGAATAGCGTTTTGGTCATTAATTTTTCCTTAGATCTCTAATTTCTCATTATTTTCTTAGGATTTTTATTTTCTTTTCTTTTATTTATTTTAGTATATTTTTTCTCAATTTTCATGCTAATTCTGGTTTAATTAAGCCATTAATCTTGATTAATTTTTTATTATGTCTTTATCCTATGGTTTTACTTAATAATGCTACTTGATTGTATATGTCACGTGATTTTATTTTTGTGTAACATTCTTAATATGACCTAGGGCATGGACGTGTGGACTTTACAAGGATTAAAGGAGCTTAGTTGGATTAATTCTCTTTTCTCATTGGTTATCCTATCCACCTCACTATATTACAGTGCACTTCCATCTACCAAAGCTTCACTCACTTATACCAACCACGTTGCCACCTCACTATATAACCCCGAAATCCCCATTATACCCTTGCAGCCTCCCTAATTTTTACACTCATTATCTACCCGAACGGGTCAGAAAACAACGAAGGCCGAGCTCTCTCTTACCTATCGTTCTCATCTTCAACGTTCTTGCTTTCAACCGTGAGTTCTTCCTTCTTCCATCAATTCACGGCACTTTTCTGCGATTTCTTCACCAATTTGTCCCTCTCTCCCTTCTCCACACACTCCAACCATCAATTGAATCATTTACTCTTCCATTCTCTTCAACAAGTGAGAACCGTGGAGGCTTCTTGAAGAAGTTTCATTATGTACCCGAACGGGTCAGAAAACAACGAAGGCCGAGCTCTCTCTTACCTATCGTTCTCATCTTCAACGTTCTTGCTTTCAACCGTGAGTTCTTCCTTCTTCCATCAATTCACGGCACTTTTCTGCGATTTCTTCACCAATTTGTCCCTCTCTCCCTTCTCCACACACTCCAACCATCAATTGCATCATTTACTCTTCCATTCTCTTCAACAAGTGAGAACCGTGGAGGCTTCTTGAAGAAGTTGCTGGAAAATTTTTCAAAGCCAAAGAGGCAGAGATTGAAAGGAAGAAGATGGAGGTGAGAGAAAGGGTTCAGGCGTAGTTGGGTCGAGTTGAGGAAGAAACTAAGCGTCTCGCCATGATTCTTGAGGTACTCCAGCAATTGTTCAGGTCTTTTCTTCCCCTTTCTTTTCTGGATTAGAATATAATATTGTTTGGATTGAGAAAATGCGGCACTGTCTGAATTTTCTGATTCCCCTGGTTTTATTCTGTTTGAAACTCAATTTTATTCGTTTTCTGCTCTTTTGAGAATATTTATTTGAAGTCGGTTGATAATTTTCTGCCTAATTGTAAATTCTTTCGCAAATCTCCGAAAAGCGGCTGTGTCAGTTTCAGTGAGTATCCCTTAGACTTAGTCTGTTAGGCAATGATGCCCAAGGATGGTTGTTATCTCTGAGCCCTTTAGCCCTTTTTATTTTTTAGAGAACCAGTGTTGAAGTCTAACTGTACTGGCTTTAGCATTCTAGTTCTACTTTTGGCACTGCAGTGACTCACAAATCAATTACTTTGTTTCTTGTTGTGGACTTGTGGGAGCGATGTTGAACTTGAAGATTATTTAGTCTGAAATTTGGAAATACACTGTCAAAAATGAGCTCTTGGCTGCTGATTTTTTAAACTTCTTCAGGCCCCTGATTTTGCTTTATTGCTTGACTTTTATTTCATCTGGATAATTGTAAATCCAAATAATGTTCAATAACTGCTTTTACATGTTTATTGTAATGTAATCTAATATCTTCTTCGTACCATAGTAATCTTGTCTCGTTCTTTTGGCTTTTGCTTTTCTGGGCTGATCTGGTAATACGAACTAAAGTTTTGTCAGTATAGCAGAGATAACGATATTTGTCTCTGTTTCATAAGTTTGATGACAAACAGTCTGAAGAGGCAAATATAACTGTTTACATTGACAATAGCTGGCCTTTATATATGGTGATTTGGTGAATTCAAGTGCTTTAAAGAGGCCCGCTGGTATTGATAATTCTGATTTGATATATGAAGGAACGTCTGAGGATTCTGGTGCAGGTGTTGAGATCCATCATACGTTGTTAGAAGGAAGAGACTATGTATTGCTTCCCCAAGACGTTTGGAATCAATCATACTCATGGTGAGATTGCTTGCAGTTGCCCACTTCAAATTTGGTTCATCTCTGTGAGAATGCCTTTTTTACTGATTTCTTTATTTTCTTGATATTTTTAACAAATTTGCAAGTAGGTACTAATTTATTGGTTGATAAACCTAATGTCATCATGAGCAGCAGTTAATTGTTAAGCTGTGTGTTGGATCTCATTCACTCTTGTTTGAAAACATCAAGTTTACTCTTGTATGAGAAAAAGAAAATTTTGATATTTTACTGCTATTGCATGAAAGAATTATTTAATTGTGTGGAAAAACCACAACATGTGAAGGAATTGCATATTTGATTGCTTGCAGCATTCCTTTCTGATCTGGAAGGAAAAGATACAATCAGGTAAATTATTTTACTGTGCATTTCCATCTCATTTTGTATCATAACTATTCTATCAGACAATAATAGCTATATCACGATGTTTGACAATAATGGCAATTCTATTGTTTTAGGTATGGCCGTGGTCCTACATTGGCAAGGATGGGACACTTAATGAGGTTGCTGGCTTGTACAGGTATCTTCTATGACTTTTTTAAAATTGATTATGTAGCATTGTGCCTGATATATGTGAACACAACCTGAATGCTAGTGGCCTTGATCAGTTTGAGGCTCGCAAGAAACTATGTGCAAAGTTTGAGGAGACAGGATTAGCTGAGAAAAAGGAGCCACACACTTTACGTGTTCCCAGATGGAGAAGTGAGATTTTTTTCCCTCTCAAGTTGATGTTTATTTATTTGTATTATAATCTTCTGTGCTGATATTCGTATATTCAATTTTCTTATAGGTTTTTGGAAAATTCTTATTTTTTTATGCTCACTTCCCTTAAAGACTGTCTTCATTTTTTAATCAGGTGATAGAGCCACTTGTTAGTAAGCAGTGATTTGTTAGTATGGAGCCCCTTGCTGAAAAAGCTCTTGACGCAGTTAAAAAGGAGAGCTGACCATAATTCCAGAAAGATTTGAGAAGGTTTGTATAATCGCATTCACTATGAGACATGCAAACTCACACTGATATTGTTCGATAGTTTAACACGATCTCTTTTACAGTATCGAGAACTTTTAACTGCTACACCTCATTTGCTAAGTATCCAGTTGACTTAAATTTTCTAAATTTCTAACTCTCACTGTTCTTGCTTTATTTCTTCACATTTGTATATTGTATCATTGGTCTATGAATAATCTTTTTGTGACTTGCAACTGTAATTGCATTGAAAAGATGTTTGGCTCATACACTTGTCCTAAGGTGGATTAATGATATGCCACATTGTAGCTAAATTAATCATGGAATATTTATTCAGTGTCCGTTTGGTTTGTCTTGTTGTAAAAGGTCATTTAGAATAACTACAGTTTACAAAAATGAAGTTTGGATAAAAGTAGAGAAGTTTACCATAAACCTGTTTGGATAACTTTGGAAAAAATGATGGTTAGAAACCATGGTTTGGTTTACCAAAAGGTAAACCAAACAGCCCCTGAAAAATATATGTTAAAGCTTGGGGTGATTCAGTCTAATTACAGCTTTGGTTTTTATATACTTTTATTTTGGTGTAGATTATCTAATGCAACCTGAAAGTATTTTCCTATTTCATATATTATAAGGCACAAAGTACAGCTTGTTAATATATATATATATATATGCGGGTCACTGTTCTATCTGATTTCTCTCCTGTGTTTATGCTGTCATTGTTTCACTCTATGCTTTATGTTAATGATAGATTTATAATCACTGGCTTTCCAACATCAAGGATTGGTGTATAAGCAGACAACTATGGTGGGGAAACCGGCTACCTGTTTGGTACATTGTTGGAAAAGACAATGAAGAGGAATATATAGTTGCTAGAAATGCTGATGAAGCACTTGAGAAAGCTCACGAAAGATATGGGAAGGATGTAGAAATATATCAGGACCCAGATGTTCTTGAGCCAAAGCCGGTTTTCAATATCTTTTCTTTAAGCAGAATTATTCATTGATGTTCTTATTTTATTTTAGATGCAATTATTAAGCATTGACAGTTAAAAATAGGTGCCATGTCTAGGTTTGGAAGGTGTAGGCACTCATATTAAACATTGTATGTCATTTCAAATTACACATGGACACTTAAAATTTGTCATGTCCTGTGTAATTGGCGGTGTTCATGCTTTTTAAAGATCCACTGATCACGAGTATCTTGTCCTTTACGGAAAATGTCCTTGACTAACTAGTAGTTTTGCAAAAACATTTTCCTAACAGAAGCTGATCATTTACTATCTGCTTTTGTATGCGTGTATGGTTTTATAGATCTAATGTTAGGCATGAGATATACAATTTATGCATTTGGAGTTGTTGTGTCTTCGGGTAGATCAACATCTATCTCTTCTGCTTTATAGTTTTGTTTTCAGCTTTTCCTCCTTGCATGGAGTTTTTTTTTTTGGACAATTTTTTTGGACAACTCTTTACATGGAATTGGATGTACAATTTTTCAAATGAAAAGATTCATCAATTGGGAATACTTTTATGTTTATGAGATCTTGGTTACCTACTAAATGCTGTTAAATCTAGTTTGTGAAATCTCTTTTGGAAGCATGTTTTCCTACTGTTTCCTGTCTTCACTGTTAAATCAATAATCTTCCTTCATGATATGCAAAACATTTCTTTTAATTATATGTTCTAAACATATTATGTATTTGAATAGAGCACTGTGGGCTTTTAGCACCCTTGGATGGCCAGATCCGTCAGCTGAGGATTTTAAACGATTCTATCCAACTAAAATGCTTGAGACAGGGTATGTCTTGCTTGCTTCTGCCCCTTGGTGATGGTGATTTTTTTTTCCTGTTCTGTTTTCAGCTTTTCTCTTTACTTGGGTAATATACATAATTGTAGGTGGTTCTTGATCTATTATCCCATCTCATTTGTATGGGGTGAGAGTCCACTAGATTTGGATGGTATTGCTTCTTGAATAAACTTTCTATGGTTTTGCTTCCAGAACTGGAATAATACGGACAATTAATTTTGCTGATGTCAATATGTTTATCATCAGTCTGCAATTTAGTTTATTTGAGAAAGTGACTGAAAACAGAATAACAACCATATCAAAATACTAATGACAGCAACTTCGCAATTTTCCAACAACACTAGATTAGTAGCATTATCTACAATTACTAGCATAGTTATCATATCTGGTAATACTAAGCTACATAAATCTCAAATGTTCTATTTACCAATTTTCTATGGGAAGCTTCTGTCTGTTAGATTGAGACTCTGATTTATTTATTTATTATGAAGGAGGGAGGACTATAAAAGATTTTAGTGAAAATGCGTTTTTTCCTGAAAATGCATTGTTTAAAAAACTCTATGCTTTTCTTTGAACATTTCCATGGCATTTCATCTTCATTTCCAGCATGCGTATATATAAAAGTTTGATATGTAGATTTAAGTATAACTATATGGATATTATAATAGTGTGTCTTCTTTTGGATCTTGTCCAAAAAAAAAAGAAGCTATTAGAATTTTGATGGTTTAAGAAACCTCTTAATACGGGGACAGGAAGAAAAAAATGAGATTTTTTTTTAAATAATGGGAGTTACAATCAGGCCCAAAAAAAAAATTGGAGTTTCAAGAACGTTTGTTAATAAAAAAGTTTTGAAAATGTTTTAAAATTGTTTCCGAAGTCCAAAAGCCAGCGTTCCCGAAACTCTTGTCTAACATTTTTTTCTTCCAAAAAAATTAATTTTTATACTGGTTATTTATGCAATGGATATAAAAAATATTTTTTCTCCATCAATTTTAAACTTGGTATAAAAAATACATTTTTTACATCGGCTAAATTATGTTGCCTAACGTAAAAATTCATTTTTGTAATAGTGGTAGTAGTTATTTTCACCTTAGTAGCGGGTACAACTGCTACAATTGACAAGGACAACGGTTAAGTGAAACACCACTCTGACAGGTGACATGAGCAATATAGTGATGGAGACAAAAACTACTGCTAAATTTGATCAAAACGCCTCAAACTTAGCCATAGTTAATACAATCCAATGCTTTAAACCCACTATAAAAATGATTGCACTAACAACCTGGAACTCACTACAGTAACTGCTACTAACTTTTGGTGGTGGTTTAGAATGTTATTGCAACAATTAATGAACCGCTTCCAAATGAAGAAATGAAATATAAATTTTCCGCTATGAAATTTAGCCACATATTAGTGAAGTTTGACTAACCGCTACCATATTTAAAATTGAATTTTTGTGCCAACTTATCAATAAAAAAATAATTATTATTAAAATTCAAATAATAAAGATGATTTACCAAAATTTTCTCTATTTCAACTTAACAAATGATTAAAATTAGCAATTAATTTAATTTTGTATTTATTTTGTATTTTACAAATAAATTAATGAGACACAAATAAAAAATTAAATAAAAATTAATCATGTAAAGAAATTATTAATATTCACTAAAAATGATAAAAATACAACTTTAATTAATATAAATTATATAATTATGTTATCCATAAATGCAAGAAATGAAATTACATTACAATTTCAAATCATAAAATAAAAAGAAAAATTTCTTCAAATCTATCTTATCACCCTTCCTTTTATTACTCTTTAGATATCCTTCATCATCCTTAGATCATTCTTATCTTCAAACTTTTAGCAAAGTTTCCGGTAAGAAGAAAAGAAGAAGAAGAGAGCAATATAAATGTATACAAGATGAGAAGAAGCAACTCAAATGAACTGAAATGGTGAGGGATAGGGAATTTATAGGGAAATGATGGGGGATGGGGAATTTATAGGGATATGATATTAATAGTGGTTACAATAGTGGTTATCGATAGCTTTTGGATTTAGCTATTGTAGCGGTTATGACAGTGGTTACTAACTATTGCTAAATTTAATTATTGTGGTAGTAAGCTGTTAACTGCTACTATAATCATTGCTAATTTTTAATATACTTACATTTATATAAATTCATATTATTTTGATTTAATTTTCAATTTGAGTTTTTTAAAAGCAATTATTTTAACAATCATAAATTTTTTAAGTTGATGAAGTGTTGTCAAATTATAATTTTTTTTTCATTTAATAATGACAAACTATATTTTTTTTGTAAAGAAAAATTCAAAATTATAATCAAGTAATTAGAAAAAAAATAAGTCTGAAAAATTATAAATTGAAGTTTGTAAATTAAAATCAAGTAACTAAAAAATTAAAAGTGCTAAATAAAATAAAATGTACAAAAAAATTCTAAAATGCACAAATATCCTTAAAATTTCTAAAAAAACTACTGTTGGCACTTAGACTGACTAGGGTGTGCTTGCTCCTTAGAATCCTACTAGTCCTGATGCGCCTGGGGATGTGATGTAGAATGAGTCGAATAAGGACCAGGTGCATGACCAGTAGAGGATGACTGGAAAGGTGGAATGATAATCAATAGGACCTAAATAGTTGGGGGGTGTTATCAGGAAAGAGTTGGCTAAGTACTTGCTGCATTGCTGTAGCAGCAACCTACAATGCAGCAATAGAGGCAGCCTATTGCACCATTCGAGGCACCTATTCCTAAAGCTCTTGATATTGGTTCTGCACAGTGCCGAGCATTTGATACATCTCATCTTATGATGCCATGCTAGGTAGTGGTGTAGATGCAGATGATTGTGAAGCAAAGGACAATTATCCACACACATGCTTAGAGCTACTTAGAATTTGGGTCTACATGACACCTTGACCCAACCCTCGAACCCTCCCTGGGTGCTCTAGCACTACAAAAGTTTCCTGCAAGAGCTACACTTCAACCTCTGTTGCCCCAAAAATTGATCCCTGTGATTCCATGATCTCCATAAGCCATTGCTAAATATTGTTTTGTTCAAATCAAAAGGATTTTTTGAATAAGAATTATAAAAGTATTTAAAATTAATAAAAGTTATAAATTAAAGTAATTATAAAAAAGGTCTGTGTGGCCCCACTTATTGCACTTCCATCTTTGTGCATGTCGGTATGAATCCAGAGATCCCCCAATGAAACCTAGCCCTGCTATTGTTCTTCCTACGGGTATTTTAAATATAAATGTAAGAAAAAATTAATTTTATAAACATAAAATTTTATAAATTTCAATTTATACCAATTCATGCTAGATTTGTGAAAAGGTCTTAGATCTAGTGGTGTGAACAATAGTCTGTCTTGCTTTATTCTTTCTATTCTAGGCCACCACCGCCTATACATATTTGACAAGCTGTGTCAAGGGTTGTACCATTTAATGCTAGGTATGAAAAGATTTGCAATATAGCGTGCAACCTAGGTTGTGTTCATAGGGAGGTAACAATCAATGTGCAAGTAAGAGAATCCAAATTTCTAACCTTAATTATGCCCTTAAATGATTTTTTTTTTAAAAAGTAACTATTAAAATTAAAACTAAGTGAAATTAACTAAATAAAAAATCAACTAATTCAATTATAATGCAACTAAAATGCTAATTCTAAACTAGTCCTAAACGAAATGAAATTCAACTAAACTACTAACTATTAATTAACTAAATAAAATGCTAATAAATAGATGCAATGCAAGCTACTCTATATGCAAATGAAAATGTCAATTACTAACTAAGGTTTTTTAGGGGCTCGGGGTGGTGGTGGAGGGGGTTTGTTTAGAAAACAATTAAAGTGACACGAAAACAAAAATTGAAATTAAATTTAAATCAAAACAGCTTAATATAAACAATTAATTAAAATAAACTAAACACTAATTAAGGTTTAAAAAGAAAACTATAATTTAGTTATGAAAAGGTGGGTCATTTATGGGTTTAACATATTACTTAAGTTTATCCTAACTTGAGTCCAATTAAATTAATAATGGGGATGTAATTAATTAACATAAAACACATAATGATCCATAACTCCTAATTTCATCATTCAAGCTTAGCCCTTAGTTCCAACCTAGGGTTCCACTCAACTCATCATAATCCAACCAAAACGCATACCGAAGCTTCAATAAGACTAAATCACACTCCAATAATCCCTTTATACATATTTCAATTGGTAGGAATCAACCAAAAATAGACTCCCATGCATACCCATGAAAATCAACTTAAAATTGAAGAGAAAAAGAAAAAGGAAGGGAGTAGATCAATATACCAACTAAGCATCAAGCTTCAAAAGTCCTAAAACTGCTTCCGAAGGTTGAGTCCACCGAGCCTTAGCAGAGAATCTTTCGTCTCCCTCCATTTTTCTTTCTTTCGTCTGATTGAATCTCACCCTAATATATTTGAGTTCAGAGTTTGGCACTGTGGCAGGCAATAAGTTCACTGTGGCATGAGATCCTTATGTTTGAAAAAATTATCGAAGTTTCAGATTATTCACCGCGGCACCCTTGTTCAGGCCACAACGTGGAGTGTTTCTGTCTCTACTTTGCTCTTCCTTTGTCTTGGTTCCTCTGGCCCTACACATGCCACCAAGTATGCTTCTCGTTAGCTTTAGACTAAGTCAGAATAGTATATTGAGGTTTGTTGCACTTCCAATACTACTTTTTGATAATATGCAAACATGATTTAGTTGAATTGTAAATAAAAATCAAATAAAATTATATCATATTATAGAAATTCACCCTACATCTCAAATTAAAGTTTCATCTGCTGGAGGAACCATATTTTGCAAGTTACTCATACTATGACAATTGAAATGAATCAAGGATTTATTGTGTTACCTAATATAACTAAAGGATTATATTTTCATTTTTTTAGGCAAAAATACATATAACCCCCTTAAATTTTAAGTTGGGGCCAAATCAAAAAGCCATGTATTCTCCTTGAATATTCCATTACATGCATTGCATCACAATAAGCATTCCCTCAAATTGGTGCTAAAAAAAAAAACAACATAAAATTTTGCATTTTACATGCATCTTTCACTGTGTGCATCGCATTATAATAAGCTTAAACTTTGCATGAGGCAAATAGGAAATCCTCATGCCAAAAAAAAACAAGAAGAAGAACAAAACTCACATTTTTCATTCATCATACATAATCCATTGTGTTCAATAAGCTTCCACTAAGCTAGTGCAATCACAAAATCAAAGAAATGGTGCATATTATGCATGCATTGCATGTTTTCATGTTACATTGTAAAAGCCAACATCCAAGGTCCTCCATCATATGAGGCATAATAAAACCTTGCATTATGACATGTATCTTTCCAAAGTCTCGCATCATGACAAGTGCCCAAAGTCTTGTAATGTGACGGGCACCTTAAATCCTACATCACAATAGGCATCTTATCAAGTCTCACTTCACAATGGGCACCCAAATAAAAACCCTGTTATGCAAGCCCTCTCAAAGGCCAATTACTTTGGCCTCTAATTAAAGCCTAGTTTTGCTGGTCCCCTTGTAAGTTTTGTAGGCTCCCTCAAGTCCAGTTATGTTGGCCCCCAACCAAAGCCCTGTTACATAGGCCTACTCAAAGCCCAATTTTGTTGTTCATGCATTTTGCCCCCTAAGCAAAATATATGTTCCCTTCTTCATTTGTTTTTAAAGTATGAATATCATTAAATGATCTTCTCATTTAGAAAACAAATGTAGAGGTGCAATTGTCAACATGATATTTTGTTTGGATCATACAACTACATTTGTTTATTCACATGATGGCATGCTTTATTAATCTAAATCTAGCATAGCCTAGTTGTCCATTTGTGTCACATCGTTACATATTACATAAGCTCGACTGTAGTTGAAGTTAGTCATTTATATGTGCATTTGTTTGAGTTTAGTTCCATTTAGCTATACCTTGAGTCACTATCACATTGTATGCATGCTTTGTTTGCATGAATTATCCTTTCACCAAAATCTTTTAAATTAAGTCATTCATGGTCCAAAATAGAGTCTCGTTTACTCTAACCTCATGTCTTATTGCATCTTGTTATGTCAAGGGTAAGTGAGTCTTTGTGTGTTACATGCACGGACAAAATATTGTTCTTATCCTTACTTGTTTCTTATATGAGGACTTCAAAAACTACATTTTTTTCTTATTCTCCAGAAGAAACAAGTAAAAATGGCCAACTATGAACATCTTATTTTATCTGAATATTTTGAAAAGAAAAGAAAAAAATAAAAAAATAAGAAATAAGAAATAATAATAGCTAAATTTGTTTAACTAATCTGAGCCAATAAGGTAATTTGGATAAAAATTAATTATAAAAATAAATTAAAAAAGGAAGAGAATTATTAAAAATAAAAAATAACCTCTCTTTGATTTGTATCTTTTAAGATTTATAAAAATACAAAAAAAGAGACTTAATCTCTTAGTTTAATTTGTTTCTTTTAAGACTTATGAAGAAAAATATCAAATTAAATACATTTTAGGTTTCCATATTTCTCTTAACTATCCAATTTTCAATTTCAAGTTCTTAAAAAAAAAACCTTGTAATTGTATTATTGGTGTTTTGTTCTACTAAAAAATTCCAAAAAAAAACCTTGTTACTTAAATAAATAAATATTATTAAAAACAAAAGAAATAAATAAGAGAGAGAGAGAGAGAGCCATAAAACACTAGGTTTTTAGCATTTTGGTTATTGTAGATTGCCTTTGGTATTAATCATGTTTTGTTAGGTATATAGTGAACTCTCTAGTAGGAACATTACTTGTTTTACAATGAAGCATGCTGCGGGAAGTTGGAATCAATCTTGCATTTATACATGCTTCTTGTTCTTTTCTCTTGATTTTAATCACTTATTTTGTCTTGAGATGCTGGAATAATAACTCCTTTGTGTGGTCACACTAAGTCATGTTCTGCAGGTCCTTAAACTTCTCCCATTTGCCTATTGGGCCTAATAGGATCCGATTTAAGAGTTTTGTTGCCTTACTTGTACGCACTAAGGCAAGTATCTTGTTAAATGATTGGACTAATGTATCCAACAAAGTGAAGGGAGATATTTGGGACAATATCTCAGTATATTAGACTATACACTTATCTTATTATTTAACTATTGTATGTATCTATGTCACCAACTTCGTTCTTTGCATGTACATTGTAGCTAACTTATGGCGTACTTCTTGATAATAGTTTGGTGAAGAAGATGCTAAAATATGTAGGAGAGTGTTGGAAGGCCTTTAAAAGCAATATCACTACTAGATATATCTTTAGTTACATGAAGGGCTACAATCCTTGTGATGATTACCAGTTTCTTGATAAAGAAACTTGACATGCTATTGTCAAAAGTCGAGAAGATCCTACATTTCAAGTTAGTAAATGTAGAATGAGGAAATGAATTGATTTCATTTTTTATTGATTTCTAGACCTAAACTTATTTTGTTAATGGGAGAAAAGAGTAAAAGGTCAAGAGTTACAATCAAAAAATTTGTATCCCCACATATTGTCTCATGAGGGTTATGACGGGCTTGAGGAAAAAATTATGCAGGAGAAGTGGAAAGGGAGACAAGAAGCTACTCAATTTGACCCATCCATTGTTATTAATCCTCCATCTCCACCTACTTGCCATGAGAAATGGAAGAAAGCACATAGGAAAAAGAAAGGAGAATATGTCACTGAGGGGGGTTGTATGGTTGCTAAGAAGATTGTTAGTAATTTATGATCAATCAATTGGATTTAGTATTTAATGCAAGTTCTATTTATGTTCACTATTAAATGTTATAGGATGAGCTTCAAGAACAATACTCCCAAAGGAGCTTTACTCCCATTGGAAAGAAAGATATCTTGGCCATTGCTCTAGGGAAAGAAGAGCATAGTGGTGGTGTCAGGGGAGTTGGAGGAGGAGTCGGCATCAGGGAGCACTTTGGAGCACCTTCACACAGTGTCTCAGGAATAATGACAAGGGAGGAGATAGAAATAATGTTGGAAGCAAAGGTCAAAGCATGAGTGGAAGCAAAGATAGAAGCTTGAAATGAGCAAATGATGTCTATGTTTAGCTCATTAAGGCTGCCTTTATGGATGAACACACCTGTTGAGAGGAACAACTCTCCTGTTCCTCATAGCACAAAAGGGAGTTATACACCTAGGCTAGTACCAAAGGATCATCCACTACAAGCAACTGGAGAAGCATGTAAGCTATATTTATAGGATCCCCATAGGTGTTTAGTTGCATATATGAGAGTTCATAACTTAGGGCAATTAATCCACTGCAAACAAATAAAAAAAGATCAAGTGAGGATGGCAATTGAACGGGTTAGAGTTGTAGATGCTCCAGTCCCATTTCCCAATGATGAGGGTGTAAAAGTGGGGCAAGCTCTGAAGAATTTTATTTTGTGGCCAAGTAAAATTGGTCCAAGTGGTTTTGGCTCAGGTACTTAATATCTTATTACTATCTTGAGTTTCCTTATACTTTATATTTTATATGGCTTGTAATTTTTATTAACATTTCTTACTTATGTAGGAAATTGCTCCATCAATGCCTCAATCCCTATCCCAAATGGATGCCCTAAAATGTTTATATGTAGAGGCAATGGACATCAAGTAGCCTATGAGGGTTCATATGGATTTAGGGATTGTGTCTAATTTGCATGATTATGACTTCTACATTTACCAAAAGGATATGATGGAGTTCTTGATGAATGCTAAGCTAAACATATCGATTTTACAATTGTTTGTGAAGTAAGTATATTCTAATCTCTAAATGATATCCAAGCATTCAACTCTTAAAACTCACATATCTGTAATATCATAGGTATCTCCATCATCTTTGTAACTTATTAGGAGAAAATGATTTGTTTGGATTCATTTGCCCATATCGCATCCAACGCCTAGGGAATAAGGAGAGTGAAATAAAAACCTACATCAGTTCTGTGCTCTAGAAGGGCAATAAGAAATGTTTCCTTGCATCGTATCATCATGGATGAGAAAAAGTTTGTAATTGTTATGATATTATGATTTTGTGTAATTCATTCCTAATTTTGTAGGGACCATTGGTAGTTGATGGTTGTTTACCCTTGGCAAAATGCTATCACTTGGTTTTACTCTATATAGAAAGAGTTTGATGACAAATTGAGGGATATGATTGAGACGTAAGTGTGCTTGTGTAAGATATTGCTTTGTGATATTTATTAGTCTATGATATAATTTCTTGTGTGTATTTGATCATCAGAGCTTTGGAATATATGCTTGATATTATCACCTCAGGCATTGTTGGTTCATATAAAGGGGTAATTATAGTTTTCAATATTTCATTTTGTTCTTTTGTGAGTTATTTGTTAGATAAGCCAGCTACCCAAGAGGGGGGTGAATTAGGAAGATTAAAAATTTTCTGTGAAACGTCAAGAAAGTGAAAAAAGCAAAGGGTGATGGTAAAATAGAACATAAATGAATAAATAGTAAAAGTAATAGTGGGGAAGAGAAGACTCAGATATTTATTCTAGTTCGGTCTCTCAACTTGACCTACGTCCAGTCCCCAAGTCACCACTTGAGATTTTCCACTATTCTGTAAGAATTCAATGGGCTTCTTGCAAATGCCACAGTATAGCGTTGATGCTCTGTTTTTAGAGCTCACACTTTAACTCTTTGCACTCTCACTAAGTACTTCCCCAATCCCTTGTGATATCCCCTCACAAGAAAATCTTTCTTCCAGATGAAGATAAGATTGTTTACAATGAATAAATTCTCTTAATCACAGTGTATATGAAAGTTAGAGTACAAATATTGAAGTATGTGAGAGTAGGAGACTTTGAGTAGATGATTTAGCAGAGTTTCAGTATATACAAAGAAATTTTTGTTACCCACACCTTCAAATAAAATTCTATATATAGATTTCTGCCTCAACTATACGTTAGAGACAAGATCTAGTCGTTAGAGATGTTACCCAATGGTTACTCTGAGAAACTATCTATTTACCAACCCCATTTAATGCTTTTGACACTCAAAGTTCAAATTTCAGTTGGTCAATAGACAAATTTCGCAGAAACCTAATGTTACAGCCTTTAACGTTGAACTTTTGAAGTTCGTCTGTTATGAATTAAAATTTGAATTTTCGTCTTTAGAAAATCATTCTATGTTAGAACATACGAATTTTCATGTTTAAAGTTGTTTTGTTAAGTGTGAATAGTAAATTCAATTTGCTACAGTGCCTTCGAAATTCGAATTTTGGAACCCTAAAATTCGTTTGTCAGAAGCTGGTTCAATGAGACACAATAGTTCATAAATTCGAAATTCAAATTTTCAAAGGGCAAAGTTCATCTGTCAGAGAGACCTCTTTTCAGACTTACCTTAAAATTCTAATTTCTGAATATTGTCATTCGTATGTCAATGTATCAACACAACAAACTCACAAGCTTTGTTTATGAAATTTCGAATTTTCATATTCAAAGTTCTCCTGTCAGTGAGCAATTTGAAAGCTCTTTTTAAACTTGTTTTCAGATGAACTTTGACATATTTTCAGACGAATTTTTCAATTTTCATAAGTTGCATTTTGTCTAAAATTAGAATTTCAACATCAAAGTTCATATGTCAGAGAAGGGCTCTTTTCAGACTCTTTTCAGACATAGGTTAAAGTTTGAATTTTGGAATACAAAATTCATTTGTCAGAAAAGCCTCTTTTCAGACTTATTCATTTTGAATATAAAATTCAAATTTCCAAAGCCAAAGTTCTAATTTTCAAAACGATAGATCTGTATAAACCTTTCAAATTTTGTCTGTTGGTAGGTGTTTTTTAAATGTTCCATGAATTAACATGGAATTAAAGTTTTAAAACATCTTTTCACAAAATCAAAGTCTTTTACTCAAATTAAAACATTACTAAATATTCTACATCTATTCTTGCACTGATTTCTCCAAAATTCCTTCACTTGAAACCTTTTATACCCCTTTGATATCTTTACTCCAAGCTCTTGAAGGTTGGTTTGGAATCATCAAAACACTTGATTCAACATTATTCATGTTTTGATGGAGTTTGAATTTGTAGAGATTTGATAATATTGAACCTTTTTATAAAGAGGAAATTAAAAACGTTAAGATCTAGTGGGCAAAATATTTTTTAGAGGTCATTCCACATTGATGGTTAGGTTATATACATTTGAAAGTTGAAACTAGTAGTCATTCTTGCTATAATTTTTCTATTTTTAAATTGTCTTTGTACTTATTATTGGAAGAAAATTGGAGAAAATCAGTGGATAATTAGTAGCTTGGATTAGCAAGTTTTATTGTTTTAGTTGGCAACATGTATATTGATGGGTGTTGAAATGATTTACTTAAGTGATTTTCTATTTTTAATGAATGATAGTATGAGAAAGGGACTAGTTTCTTGAGTTAAATTCAATGTAAATTAAGGACTTTAAATGTTGGATTATTTCTTATTCACTATAGAGGGTCAATGAGTTTATCTTGTGTTTTCTTTACAATACATATTACTTACATGTTTTAATTGGCTTCTAGGAGTTTAAGTTCACCATGTTTTTGCTTAAATTTTGATGTACTTGATGCCATCTATATATACATTTATTTTGAGATTGCATAAGTGTGGAGCAAGCATGAGGCTTGCCTTTTTTATGGCATGTATATGTGTTTTGTATTTCTCACAATAATTTTTCTAAATATCTACAGGCATGTGTTGATCGAGTTCAATCATGGATGTTGTTTTGATTCACTTGAGTTGTACAAGGTTTGTAATATATGATCATATTTCTTCATGTTGGAAAGCTTTTTATTCTTCTTCTTGCTATTGTTGTTTTTGTTATAGGATTAAATATGCATGTAGTTATATGTTTCTACACTATTTACAACCCAATTGTATCTAAATGTTCTTACATTCTATGGTCATGCACCATATTTAACTATTCCTTATCTTCATAGGAAATATAATTCATATCACATTTTGATTATTCTTTAATTATGACATCTTCTGCAGGGGTTTATACTAGGGGAAGGTGCATATATGGTTGAAAATTCCTCAAATATTAACGCCAAAATGATATTATGTTAGTATGGTTAGTTTTTGTTTGACAAAATCTTTTTGATTTAAGTAGGTAGAACTATGATCTTTAGAGTCCAGGTCTATATAAATTGGTTAGGGAAAAACATGATTGCTTTTTTGGATTTGATGTTGAATTATGGAAAAACTCTATTTGTTGAGTCTTTATTGGTTTCTAACTTTAAAGTGGTTACTGTGCATATAGAGTATTTTGGATAAATGTAGTTACAAGAAGGATGGATGTCAAAATTTAGTACATTTATAAAAAAAAAAATTATTCTATAATGGTTGAGTTAATCACCGTTCTAGAAATGGGAACTTCTAGAATGGTGGCAAACATCAAACCGTCCTTGAAAATGCCTTTCAGTTGTATCTTCCAAAATAGTTGCTTTTGTGAACCGTTCTAGAAAGAAATTTCTAGAATGATTCACCAACTATTCTAAAAAGCATGTCTTTCTATTAACCTCATTTCTACAACTATGGGACAACTGTCCTAGAAAGTTTATATTAACCATTCTAGAAAGCCTTTTTTCCACTACTGTGCTAACAATTTCCTTTACCATAATCCCTTCCCCAGATGTTCTTTCTATGTGGTGAGACTTAGAAAGGCCAATGTTATCGACATTGGATAAGTATTCGGTGCAAAATTCAACAGCTTCTTCGACTTTATACCGTTCAACAATACAACCCTTTGGTCTACTTTGGTTTTTCATATACCCTTTTAATATCTTCATGTAGCACTCAATCGGGTACATCCATCTCATATAAGGTAGGCCGAATAATTGTGTCTCCCTAACTGGGTGAACCATCATATCAAAAAAAGAAGGTAGGAAATACATCTCATGCTTGTATAAAGTAACAATAATGTCTATTTGCAATGTTGCAACTTCACGAGGTGAATCAATTTGCTACAAATATATTTGGTGATTGTCCCTCAAACTGTTTTTGCAAAATGGATTGTATATCCATGAGCACGAAATTCTCCATCAAAACATGGTAATCATGAGACTTCAGACCTTTTAACTTCAAGTCTTTCATAGAAACAAGGTTCCTAATGTTTGAGAGGTACCCCTCTGGAACTTTAACTCCATCAAGAAACTCACAAAAAGCAATTTCCTTTTTTCTAGATAGATTTTATGCCATATGAGGTAGATAAGTATGGCATTTCTCCTTTACTGGTGCCAATTCTCCACTTATTCCGTGGCAACCAAGTCCAACCTTGCGTTCATGTCATCTTTAGTCTTCCCCAGCATATTAAGTAATGTACCAATGATGCTTTCACATACATTTTTTTTCTACATGCATGATATCAAGGAAGTGTCTCACATACAAAGACTTCCAATATGGCAATTTAAAGAAAATTGATCTTTTCTTCCACCCATTGGTCCTGAAATACTCTATCAAATCCTTTACCTTGTCAAATAATTGCTCACTACTTAATGGCAAAGGTTCCTTCCTTTCTTCTATATTTCCATTAAAGGCTATCTGCACCACCTGTAATGATGTCCTTGAGTCAATAATCTACAGTGTCCAAGGAAGACAAATTTCACACCATGCTCCAACTGTGTGGAATATGTGTTTTCTTTGCATATAGGGCATCCAAACTATCCTTTGATACTATAGCCTGACAAATTACCATACGCTAGAAAATCATTGATTGTACCAAACAACATAGCTCTCAACTTGAATGTCTCTTCCCTATATCTAACATACACCTTCACACCCCTCTTCCACATTAGCTTTAAATCTTCAATTAGTAGAGATAAATATAGATCTATATCATTTCCAGGTTGTTTGGGTCCATAGATTAGCATAGGCATCATAAACTTCCACTTCATACATAGCCATGGTGGTAGGTTATAAATCACCAAAATCATGGGCCATGTACTGTGAGTACTACTTTGCATACCATGCAGATTCATTCTATTGGTAGATAATGCAAGGCATAGGTTTCTATCTTCTACTCTGAAGTCTTCATATTGACTATCAATTTTTTTCCATTGCAGATAATCTGCAAGATGTTGAAACTTTTCATCTTCTATTCTTGCATCTACATGTCACATCAAGTGCCTCGCAATTTCAGGATTTTTGTATATGAGTCTAAATCTAGGTATGATTTAAAAATACCATACCACCTTTGTTGGACTCAATTCTTTCTTCTTATATTGTGGGGCATTACATTTAGGACATATATGTATAGATGCATATTCTTTCTGGAATAACACACAGTCATTAGGACAAGTATGTATCCTCTCACAGCTTATCCCAACAGAGCAAATCATTTATTTAACCTCATATGTTTGGCTAGGAAGCTCATTATCCTCTATGAGCATATCCTTTGAAAGTGCAAGCAATTTTGTGAAGCTCTTATCACTCCATCCATTGCTTACTTTCAAGTTGCACAACTTTAACAATGCTGAGAATATCATGAATTTAGCACAACCATAGTATAATGGCTTTTCTGCATCACTTTTCAACCTCTCAAACATCTCAAGACAATCTTGAAGTTCATCCTCAATCACATTTGCCATCTTTTCAAGATGGTTAGCCTCAATTGTGCTTGTGTCAAAATCATTCGATCCACTATACCCCAAACTACTATACCTATCATTCGTCTCACCGTGCTTTGTTCAACATGTGTAACCTCTATCAATTCCATGACACACTAAATGATCTTCCATGTCATTTGCGCTAACTAGCTTCCCATAGCAATGCTTTAAGCAAGCGTATAAAATTTTATTAGGGTTGTCTGCATGCTCAACTGCAAATCTAATGAACTCTTTCACTCATTCCCTATACTCCTTAGTCAAACAATTTGCAGACATCCATGACCAATCCATATTCCTGAGATGTGTATCAATTTTGGCAGAGCCTCTCCTAGAAGTTGAGAGTACAATAATTCTAAAATATCTCACAAAAAAGTTAGACTTCATAATTATAAGTACTATCATTTTTCAGCCAATCCCAGACAACTTAATTTATATATCTTTAAACATAATGACTATTACTATTTAAAAGCAATACAAGATTTAATCAGAGTTTCCGGCAATCATAGTCTAATTTAAGAAAAAAAACTTGTAGCATAACAGCTTAAAAATGAGAGTTTCATGGGCCTTAAACCATATCTTCACACAAAAAGGAGCTAATTACAATAAGTTTAAATCAATCACAGCAACAATTATGTCCCAAATGATTTCCAATCAAATTACTTCTAATTAATAAACTAATAATCATCAATGCTATTAAATATAAAATTTCATTCAATCTTTTTCAATTCAAAACTTTACCCCATAACTTTCTTTGAAAATATTTGGATACTAATCAAACATCAGTCGATCACAATAGCAATCATTAAACACCACCATTTTAACCAAGTATTAAGACAAGATTAATGTACCTTATAAACTTGCACTATATTGTTCTCTTTAGTTTAGCAATGACTCATTTAGCCTACATTACATATGAGTACCAAGGTAAGAGATCAAACAAGTCTGCTTAACAATATACTAAATTTCTAAAAGGCATTTATATATGATGAATTTAATGATGGAATAGTGGTTTCAAATCTTGATGGCCTCATAGAAATGATGTTAACATGATTAAAAGGTAAGAACTCAAGTTATAGTATAAAATGGTCATATTGTACTTAGGAGAAAAATCGGCAGCATAACGTTTGAATAAACAAGTTTTTAAATATCATTATTTTCCTTCAACACATAAATATTATGTGAATAGAATATAAATGTTTGAATACGAAGAGCCAATGGATTGAATCAAGAAATTTCTTGGTTACTTGGAATTAAGAGATAGAAATGGGAAAATTATGAAGACACTTGAACTAAGAAGTACTTTCGGAGAGGACGATAGCCACAATTTCAGAGTACTTGTGTAACACCTCTCTTATGAGCCCATTTCCTATGTATTTAATCATTCTAAACTCCATTTATATCATAGTAGGATCTTGAATCACAATAAAGGCCATGATAAAATTTTTCCAACTTTGGGTACTATTCATTTAATCGAATTTATTTATTTTGGTTAAATTTCAAAATATCATAACTAAATCAATAAAAATCATATGCATGTGATTCAAGTCTCTATGGATAGCTTATAACTTTGTCCACATGGGAAAAATATAAGTTAGAACAATAATAGTACTAATCTGAAAAGGAAACTCTGTGAACTTTCACAGTTTATACAAAAACTGTAAAAATAATCATTTTAATTGGGTTTAAATATAAAAATCTGCCAAATATTGTACACACACCCAATCTAAGTGATCTTTAGAACATTGGAGAGATCTTCATGTCTACTTTTAAACCATATATATCATTTATTCTTTATACATCAAAAGTCCAAATAGTGGCATGTTTACTCTACATAGGTCAAGATGACCATTTATATCTTCAACTTTGCCAAACAAAAGCCATAAAATATTTACATTGCCATATATCATTTTCATACCATACCATACTTTAGCTAAGATCTAAGACATCATAAAAACTTGAACAAATATACTTAACATCACATTTACAAAATTACACAAAAATTCAAAGCTCATGGCCATTGCTAGAATTATCGAGTTAATGGCCAAATTCTTTCTCCTTTCCTTTCTCTTCCTTGGTGGTCTTGCCATTATTCGTACCTATTCATGGTTAATATCAAGGCGAGTGAGATTCAAAGAATCTCAGTAGTCAACACCCAAAATTCCATCACATCATCACATTAAGCATGAAAATATCACGATAACACATTTTGAATGCATTAACACATTTGCGTCATATGAATTCATAAAATTTTTTGCAGAGTTTCATTTTGAAAAATGGACATCCTGGGTTTTCAATGTCTCTCAATCAACTTAGCCAATAAACATAAAGCATCTCAAAATAGGATTGCAATCATATGACAAGGCATAAAGCACATTGAAAACAAACATGATAACATAATACTAGTACGGGAAATAAACTACCTTATGATGCTCCCTTGCTCTCCAAACTTAATATGCCACTTCTTGAGCCTCTTAACACTTCCTTGAACCTAATCATATCATCATTGAACCAATTTAGCCAATGATTTTTCAAAATTATACAATGCCATAACACTAAAACCCAAAATTTTCACTTTATTTTCCTTTGCTTTTTCTTTGTACAACATACTTGTTCTTAAGGTTTTAGACCATGGGAAATCCATTTTTGAGGTCAAAATCATGAAATTCCAACTCTAAAAACTTTCCCTGTTCTGGCCGAAATTATCTCAAAATGATTAAAAAAAATTTCCTTCAAATCACTTCAAACTATCCATGGATTCATGCTTCTAGTGTCTAGTCTATGCTTTTTCCTAAGTTTCATGGTCCAAAACTCATTCCTATGCTAAAAACCCAATTTGGATGAAACCCTAAGGTATAAAGGAAGCAAACTAAACCATAAATCATGCTTTGGAAACCATAGATAGTAAGCTTAAGGTAGTAGTATTAAGGCTTACCAACTTGTGCTTTGAATTTCCTTGGATTCTCCCTCTTTCTTTCTCTCATTCTCTTGCATTTTCTTTCTGGTTTTTTGCTGCTGGAAGAGCCCATGAAATGAAGTGGGAAATGAGTGGTAAAGTGATTTAATTAAGTGGCTAATCACTTAATTAATTAAAGTCACTTTTTGCTAATCATTGTTACTTTTTCACATACTTCTTAAAGAAGTATTACAAAATATAATATAATATTACTTGAGTCATATGACTGCAGCAATAGTCACACACGGGAGAGAGAGAAGTGTCCAAGAATTGCCCAATTTTCCTGATCTAGATATACCTCAATCCGAGTATTTTTTAACCGTACCGATAAAACCATCTTTATACTAATTTAGCATTTTGGTATACAAGACTATTCTAATTTTATTTTTATACTTCCATAATTATCTTATCCCAAATGGTATCTATGTATGACCCATATCCAGTCCCAATTTCTTTTTAACCATCGCTAGGGCCCACGGTTTACTTTATCAGTTGATTATTCCTTTTGGACACTCGGCACTGATTATTTCTTTATTCTTGAATATTAACCCTCAGTGCCATATACCATTGGACTTCTCCCTGAGGGATTCATTTTAATAGTAATTTTACATATTTACACAATTGCCCTTAACCTGGGTTAAATTATAATTTTTGAATCTTTCGGGTCATTAGGTGTAATTTTCTCCAAGACTTTTCTATTTCTTTCCCACTTAAATTTTAATACTTTTGGGACATGAATGTCATTTTTATAGTTCTTTAGGGGTAAAAATATAATTTTCACATTTCTCTATCCAATAGGGGAAAAATGATCTTTTTTGCCCTATTTCACGTAAAACGGTGTCTATCCATTTTCATGAATTTCTTACACATTTTATGTTATCATCACTTATGTCCTCTTTTATCACCTAATATCCAGTGAAATTTTGAGATATTACATTTCTATCCCCCTTAAATTAAATTTCGTTATCGAAATTTAAAACATACCTTATATAAATAGTGCTGGATACTTTTGTTGCATGTGTGACTCCATCTCCTAGGTTGCTTCTTATGTAGATAAGCCTTACCATACCGCCTTCGCTAGAAGAATGTCTTTGTTCCTCAACTGTTTGACTCGATAATCTATTATTCTTTCAGTTAATACATCAAAGCAAAGATTATCTTGTAAGTCAATATATTCATATTCTATAATATGTAAAGGATCTGCCCGATATTTCTTTAATTAGGAGACATGTAAGATACTGTGGATTTGGCTTAGATTTGCTGGTAGGGCTAACTGGTAAGCTACAGGTCTAGCTTTTGAAAGGATTTCAGAAGGTCCAACATACTTGGGACTAAGCTTTTTCGGTTTCAGAGATCGACCAACTCCAGTTGGAGGAGATACTTTAAGAAATACATGGTCTCTTACTTCGAATTCCAACAGCTTCCTTCTTTGATCTGCATTACTCTTTTGTCTACTTTGAGCCGGTAATAGCTTTTTCTTTATCAATTCAATCTGTATGGAAGTTTGGTCTATGATCTCCGGACCTATCAACTACCTTTCACTCAATTCTGTCCACCAAAGTGGGGACCTGCACTTCCTACCATGCAATGCTTCATAAGGTGCCATCTATATACTAGAATGATAACTGTTGTTATAGGAAAATTCTTCCAAAGGCAAGAATATATCCCAGTTTTCTTTCATCTCTAGCACACAAGCCCTTAGCATATCCTCTAATGTCTGAATTGTTCTTTTAGTCTGTCCATTAGTCTGAGGATGATATACTATACTGAACCTTAATTTAGTACCTAAGGCTTACTGTAATGATCTCCAGAAATTTAAAGTGAACCTTGGATCTCGGTTTGATATGATACTGCTTGGCACTCCATGTAATCTTATTATCTCTTTTACATATAGTTGTGCCAATCTATCCAGTGTATATGTTGACCTCATGGTTAAGAAGTGTGCTGACTTCGTTAGCCTGTCCACAATTACCCAGATTGTATCATATCCTAACAATGTTCTAGGTAATCCTATTATGAAATCCATTGAAATACTATCTCATTTTCATTCTAGGATCTCTAGTGGATGTAACAATCCAGTAGGCTTCTGGTGCTCTATTTTTACTTTTTGACACACCAAGCATCTAGACACATACTGAGTAATATCCCTTTTCATACCAGGTCATCAAAATAATTTCTTTAAATCATGATATATTTTCGTAATACTTGGATGGATAGTATATTTACTCTGATGTGCCTTTGTCAAAACCTTTTCTCTTATCTCTACTACTAGTGGTACATAAACTCTTTTTTGAAATCTCATTAAGCCATTTTCTGATACATTAAATCCATGCATCTCTCTATGCCTTTGCTTTTCTTTAACTAACTTTATGAACTTATCCTCTTGCTGGGCTTTCAATAAATCATTTAAATATTCATTGCCAATTCTGGTCTCATGCAACTGTAAAAATAAATGCATGTCTCTGTGATCCTCCAGCATTTTCATTTCATAAATCATCATGTAGGCTACGCAAATAGTTTTTCTGCTCAATGCATCAGCCACTACATTAGCCTTTCCTGGATGGTATTTAATAGAATGGTCATAATCTTTTAATAACTCCATCCATCTTCTTTGCCTCACATTTAATTCTTTCTAATTGTCTAAATATTTGAGGCTCTTGTGGTCACAAAACACATCTACTATTCCACCATAAAGATGGTGTCTCCATATCTTGAGAGCATGCACTATAGCCGCAAGTTCTAAATCATGAGTGAGATAGTTTTATTCATGTGGTTTTAATTGTCTAGAAGTATAAGCTACCACTCTAACTTCCTACATAAGTACACAACCCAATCCGTGCTTACTTGCATCTGTATAAAGCACCAAAAGGTTCCTTGGGATTAGGTATAGTTAATATAGGTGGAGTAGTTAACCTGTGCTTTAGTTCATGAAATCTATCTTCGTAATTCTTATCCCACACAAGAGGTTTGTCTTTGCGAGTAAGTTTTGTAAGTGGCAATGCAATTTGAGAAAAGTCTTTTATGAAACGCCTGTAATAGCCAGCTAAACCAAGAAAACTTCTTATCTCGATTACAGTCTTAGGTTGCTTCCACTTTAGGGCAGCATCTACTTTACTTGGGTCTACTACAACCCCATCCTTGGAGACGATGTGCCTTAAGAACTGTACCTCTGTGAGCCAAAACTCACACTTACTTAGTTTAGCATATAGCTTTCTTTCTTTTAAAACTTTCAAGACTATTCTCAAATGTATTTTGTGCTCCTTTAAAGACTTAGAGTACACGAATATATCATCAATAAGGACCACAACAAATTTATCTAAGTATGGCCGGAATATCCTATTCATATAGTCCATAAAAATTGCTGGAGCATTCGTTAGACCAAATGGCATTACTAAAAGTTCGTAGTGCTCGTAGCGAGTTCTAAAAGCAGTTTTGGGAACATCTTTTGCCTTTACCCGTAGTTGATGATACCCTGATCGTAAGTCAATTTTTGAAAACATAGTGGCACCAGCCAACTGATCTAATAGGTCATCAATTCTAGGTAAGGGATTTTTATTCATTATTGTTACTTTGTTTAGTTCCCTATAATCATACATAATCGGAGGCTTGCATCTTTCTTCTTTACAAATAATACTGGAGCACCCCATGGAGAAACATTAGGTCTAATAAATCCTTTTCCAATAACTCCTTAATTTGCTTCTTTAATTCTGCCAACTCAAGTGGGGCCATTCTATATGGTGCTTTGGATATCGGGCCCGTTCCTGGGGCTAAGTCTAGGGCAAATTCAACCTTTCTTTCTGGTGGTAAATCTTTAAAATCCTTTGGAAATACTTCTGGAAATTCATCTACCACTGGTATCCTTTCAATCTCTTCATCAACTTCTACATTGACTGCAAAAAAAACTAAGTAGGCTGAACATCATTTTCCCAAGCATCTCTCAGCTTGAGCGGTCGATATAAAATTTAGCTTAGTCTCAGTAATTGGAATACTTTCTGGGGTAGGCAAGATTAGGACTTTATTTTTGCAATCAAGGAGAATATTATTGGCAGAGAGCCAATTCATGCCTATTACTGTCAGTAAGAGATGAGAAGGAAGCAAAATTCATTATGCTCCGACAAGGAGAAAATCAGTCTGTTGATGAGTATGTAGCTACTTTTATACAGTTAAGAAGGTATTCTACATACTTACAGCAACATGATGATGAATGATGGAAGACTGAGAAGCTGGAAAGAGGTTTGAAACTAGCTATCAAAGAAAGAGTAACACCTATGAGGATTAGAAAGTTCAATACACTAGTTGAGGTCAGCAGAATCATTGAAGGAAGTTTAAATCATAAAGGCTTTATGTCTTTTGTCCCAACTAGTACAAGAAGAGTTACATATGAAGAAGGAGAATCAAGTAAGAAAAGAAAAAGGTCATGGAATAATAGAAGAGGTAAAAGGGGAGGCAGAAGAGGAGGAGCATAAGTTATGCAAAGAGATGTGCTAAGAGACATACAAAAAGAAGCTCTAATGTGAGCAATGTGGCAAGACACATGGTGGAAGACATTATTTAGCTGGGCAAAAGGTATGCTTCAGATGTGGAAAACCTGGACACTTTACAAGAGATTGTAGAGTGGATATAGCAAGGACTAGACCACAAGCATAAGGAAGAGTCTTCGCTCTTACACAGCAGGAGGCTCAACAATCACCTGATCTCATTGAAGGTATAATTAAAGTAAATGATTGTCTTGTGCATGCCTTGTTTGATTCAGGTGCTAGTCATTCTTTCATTTCCTATAAATGTGCTAGAGGGTTGGGTCTGATAATTATTCAGTTACCATATGATTTGCATGTGTCCACACCTACTGGTAACCAAGCAACTAGCACCTCAGTTCTAACCTCAGGACGTTCTCTCTGATTTGCTATAGCCCTTTGTAAATTCTCAATAATTCTTTGTTGTTGATCCAATCTGTTCATAATGACTTGCAAGGGATCAACCTGTTGTGGAGTACCTTGTTGTGAAATATCTTGTTGTGGACCTCCTCCCTGTTCAGGAGCTGCTTCTCTAGTTTGTCTTATGGTACGTGCATTTTAATCTACACAATATTAAAATCACGTTCATATAATTATCATACTCAGAGAATGTACATAAACATATTATTTTATTCACATAGTCACTATATACATGCTTTCCTTCATAGTCCTTTCTACATCATCATATATCAGCCTTTATATTCTACCTCTTATACTTGTTATGACTGCTTATATATTATATCTCAAAATTAGCAGCCAGTCAGCATTCTTTACATATATAAATGTTCACATATGCATACAACTGACTATCATTTATGAGGAGCTAGGACTGTCTAGGAAGTAAGTAGTAACTAGATCCTCCTCCGGTTCATCCTTTGGTTCCTTCTCTAGATCCTCTTCTAGTTCTTCCTCTGGATCCTCTTCTGGATCCTCCTCTGGTTCTTCCTCTAGATTCTCTTCTAGATGCTCTAGGTCAGTCTCAGCCCGTTAGGTATTCTCTAGTTCCATCCTTAACTTTTCACGATGCCTCAATTCTCGAAGGCATTCCTAAAAACTCACAGGCCACTCTCTTCTTATCTCATCCTTTATTATTGCCCTGTAGTCATTATCATCAGGCAACATGGTGAGGATTGTATCTATCTATGCAGGCTCAAAGAATGGTTGGCCTCAAGATTCCATAAATTCTTTTGTATCCCTTAACATATCCAAGAAAGTAGTCACTGGAGAGTCCCAACAACTTCAAAGACTTTCATTATAAAATCTAGCCACAATCTCCCATATCTCTGAGCTTTGTCAGTGGGAACTTCAGGAACTTCTACAATTGGTTGCTTCCCTGAATCACCCTTCTGTATCTTTTCCTTCTTTGCCTTCTTTACTTTCCCATCTATCATGTAATTCTTAACACAGTGAGCTAAGTTTTGGTATTCCTTTCCATCTAACTTTGCTTTAATGGGTATCCAAAACTCGTCATCTGGTATTTCATTGAGAAGGGTGGTGATCCATATCGACTCAGGGTATTTTATTCCTGTTCGTTCCAGAAATGTCTTAACCTTTGAAACTCTACTCATGAATGCCATTACTTGCTCCGGTCCCTCTGAGTAAGCACCGTATTCCCGTGAGTACTTACATATGATTTGGTACACTATAAGTTCTACATCTTCCAGTCTATCATCCAGAGTATTATCAGGATCCAATAAAAATCCTGCTATGTAAACCATATCTTCATATACCTCAACTGCCCTTTCCTGTGGTAAGGCATCTACAGGAGGAACTGCCTGTATTGGCACTATTGGGATAGCCTCCTGTATTGGTTGGGGATTTTCTACTTCATACTGTCTTTCTTCTACATTCTCAGCAGGAACCTCGTTGGAGCCTATACTTTCCTCGTAATGGTGTACCTCTGGTACCATCTTATGCTCTTCATGATCATCTACAACTGAGCTGTTATTTGTTGAAGACATCTTTACTATCCTTCAAACACAATAACAACTAGTTACTAGAGTAATACTAAGGAATAATTTATTTATTATAATTCCTTTTCCTAAACTTAAACTGTACTAACCCATAACCATTGCTCTGAGAGCCTAAACCTCCGGCTCTAAGGCCCTAAACTTTCAGCTTTGATACCAAAAACTGTAACAGCTCTCTTATAGGCCCATTTCTCATGTATTTAATCATTCTAAAGTCTATTTATATCATAGTAGGATCTTGAATCACAATAAAAGCCATAATAAATTTTTTCCAACATTGGGCACTATTCATTTAATCGAATTTATTTATTTTGGTTAAATTTCAAAATATCATAACTAAATCAATAAAAATCATATGCATGTGATTCAAGTCTCTATGGATAGCTTATAACTTTGTCCACATGGGAAAAATATAAGTTAGAACAATAATAGTACTAATCTGAAAAGGAAACTCTGTGAACTTTCACAGTTTATACAAAAACTGTAAAAATAATTATTTTAATTGGGATTAAATATAAAAATCCGCCAAATATTGTACACACACCCAATCTAAGTGATCTTTAGACCATTGGAGAGATCTTCATGTCTACTTTTAAACCATATACATTATTCACACTTTATGCATCAAAAGTCCTAATAGTGGCATGTTTACTCTATATAGGTCAAGATGATCATTTGTATCTTCTACTTTGCCAAACAAAAGTCATAAAATATTTATATGGCCATATATCATTTTCATACCATACCATACTTTAGCTAAGACCTAAGACATCATAAGAACTTGAACAAATATACTTAACATCACATTTACAAAATTACACAAAAGGTCAAAGCTCATGGCCATTGCTAGAATTATCGAGTTAATGGCCAAATTCTTTTTCATTTTCTTTCTCTTCCTTGGTGGTCTTGCCATTGTTTCTACCTATTCATGGTTAATATTTGGGAGGGTGAGATTCAAAGAATCTCAGTAGTTAACACCCAACATTCCATCACATTATCACATTAAGCATGAAAACGTCAAGATAACACATTTTGTATACATTAACACATTTACGTCATATGAATTCATAAAATTTTTTGCAGAGTTTCATTTTGAAAAATGGACATCCCGGGGTGTCAATGCCCCTCAATCAGCTCAGCCAATAGACATAAATCATCTCAAAATATCATTGCAATTATATGACAAGGCATAAAGCACATTGAAAACAAACATGATAACATAATGTTAGTATGAGAAATTAACTACCTTATGATGCTCCCTTGCTCTCCAAACTTGGTATGCCACTTCTTGAGACTCTTAACACTTCCTTGAACCTAATCATATCATCATTGAACCAATTTAGCCATTGGTTTTTCAAAATTATACAATGCCATTACACTAAAACCCAAAATTTTCACTTTATTTTCCTTTACTTTTTCTTTGTACAACATACTTGTTCCTAAGGTTTTGGACCATGGGGAATCCATTTTTGAGTCAAAATCATGAAATTCCAACTCTAAACACTTCCCCTGCTCTGGCTGAAATTATCTCAAAATGATTAAAAAAAATTTCCTTCAAATCACTTCAAACCATCCATGGATTCATACTTCTAGTGTCTAGTCTATGCTTTTTCCTAAGTTTCATGGTCCAAAACTCATTCCTATTCTAAAAACCCAATTTGGATGAAACCCTAAGGTATAAAGGAAGCAAACTAAACCATAAATCAATCTTTGGAAACCATAGATAGTAAGCTTAAGGTAGTAGTATTAAGGCTTACCAACTTGTGCTTTGAATTTCCTCGGATTTTCCCTCTTGCTTTCTCTCCTTCTCTTGCATTTTCTTTCTGGTTTTTTTCTGCTGGAAGAGCCCGTGAAATGAAGTGGGAAATGAGTGGTAAAGTGATTTAATTAAGAGGCTAATCACTTAATTAATTAAAGTTACTTTTTGCTAATCATTGTTACTTTTTCACATACTTCTTAAAGAAGTATTACAAAATATAATATAATATTACTTGAGTCATATGGCTGCAGAAAAAGTCATGCATGGGAGAGAGAGAAGTGTCCAAAAATTGCCCAATTTTCCTAATTCAAATATACCTTCGTTTGAGTACTTTTTAACTGTACCGATAAAACCGTCTTTATACTAATTTAGCATTTTTGGGATACAGAGCTATTCTTATTTTATTTTTATATTTCCATAATTATCCTATCCCAAACGGTATCTATGTATGACCTATATCTAGTCTCGATTTCTTTTTAACCATCAGTAAGGCCCACGATTTACTTTATCATTTACTATTACTTTTAGACACTCAACACCGATTATTTCTTTATTCTTGAATATTAACCCTTAGTGCCATATACCATTGGACTTCTTTCATTGAGGGCTTCATTTTTATAGTAATTTTGTATATTTACAAAATTACCCTTGGCCCAGTTTAAATTTTAATTTCTGAAACTTTTGATTTATTAGGTGTAATTTTCTCTAAGACTTTTCTATTTCTTCCCCACATAAATTTTGATACTTTTGGGACATGAATGTCATTTTTATAGTTCTTTAGGGGCAAAAATATAATTTTAACATTTCTGTCCAATCGAGGAAAAATAATCTCTTTGCCCTATTTCACACAAAACGGTGTTTGTCCATTTTCGCGAATTCCTTACACATTTTACGTTATCATCACTTATGTCTTCTTTTATCACCTAGTATCGAGTGAAATGGTGGGATATTACAACTTGAGATAAACTCCAAAGCCCAAGTTCTAATTCAATAACAACAAAGAAGTCCAACCTAAATGGCTTCTAGCTGGGAGTACTCTATACTATCATCAAATGGGCTTTCTTTTCCCCATATGGATGATCTATAATCTAGCTCTCATGACTGAATGAATAGGTGATACATATATAACAACTAATACTGCACCAAAAAAAAATTTGCTTACAAACTTGTGATAATTCTGAAATAACTAGTAAGCTAAAATAAATGCTTCACTTTATTCGAGTACATGGTTTTTTAAGCCTTATCATTATCATGACCCATAGTTATTAAGACTTGCCCTTTATGTCACAACATAAAGACATTGACCCGTAAGCAAATCCAAGCATAGACAAGAATAAAGATAGCATCCCATGTCTATATACTAGGAATTAGAATGATAGATTCTTCTATGACCAATAGAATCTAAAAGTTCCCTTTCAAGATAATCTAAAGGAAACCCATATAGCAAGATACATTATTGCAAAGAAAATTCAATAGAAGAAGAAAAATAAAATAAAATTAAATAACTAAAAATAGAGCATTTAGTTGTGCCATGAACTGCTAAAACAAAAAAGTGTGATTTTCTCTTTTCTTTATAGGGTGCTAGGATGAATATTTCAAGTTGGTCAATGAAAATAAAAAGCTAAAATGAATATTAGTTGTTGCAAGCTAGTGCTGAAATCCAAGTCAAAGGATGAGTCATTGGTACTCTTTCATATCATTAATAAAATTTACAACAGAATTTTGGTTTCCCTTAATCAGTCTCATACTCACATAAAGCAAGGAATAGATCATAATTTGGATATGGACCACAATATGTGTTAGGTTGGCTAGTCACCCAAGAGGGGGGTGGGGGTGAATTGGGTAATGCAAAATTTTCACCCTTTTTGAACCACAAACCAATTTCACAAAGTGTGCAACAAAACAAGGAAGAATAGAGAGAGTTAAGTGCAGTAATTGTATCGAGAAGATGAAGAATAATACAAAAGAATTTATACTAGTTCAACCCAACCACTTGACTTACATCCAGTCGCCAAGCCACCACTTGGGATTTTTCACTATATCCCACAGGTTTGATCCGGGCACTTGTTAAGCCTCAATACATCCCACAAGTTTCAGTAGGCACTTATGAAGCCACTCTTCCTACACCCTCACAAGATGTGTAATCTCCCTTATTGATACCCCACACTAAGAATCTACCCAAAAATTATAGAAAATAATGAATATAGAATGAAAACTCTCTCTTAGAGTAAATGATACATTGAAAGCTCACTCTATTGAGGTGGGTTTTTCAAAGGACACTGATACAGAAAGATTTTATGCATATGAACAGCATTTTTGCATAAACTCTCTTAAGATTATTACCTATAAGTTCAAGTGATGTTTTATTTATAGATTTGTGGTATAGCTAGACGTTAGGCATAAGATTTAGCCATTAGAGACTTTACCTAACGGTTACTCTACAAAACTAGTATTTCACTAACTGCATTTAATGTGTCTGACATCCAAAGTTCCAATTTTGGGGTGTCAATAGATGAATTTCGCAAAGACCATAAGTTAAAGACTTTAACATTGACCTTCAAAAATTTGTTTATTTAAAAGTGAAATTCGAATTTTGATTTTGACAAATATATCTCATGTTAGGACATACAAATTTTCAAATTTAATGTGCATTTGTTGAGTGTGAATAGTTATCTCACATTTCTGCAGTCTTCTTGAAATTTAAATTTTGTAGACCCAAAATTCATCTATTAGAGCTCAGCTTAATATAGCATGAGTTCTTCCTTTCGAAATTCGAATTTTGGATGTGAAAATTCATCTGTTGGCTGTTCTAAAAGCATTTTCACATTCTGGAAATTCAAAATTTGTCTATTAGACTTAAAATTCAAATTTCAAAAGTCAAAATTTGTCTATCAATGGTTAGCTCAACATGGCATAAAGGTTCTCTTTGAAATTCAAATTTTGGAGGCCTGAAATTCATCTATCAATGGCAGAAGCTCTGTAACTTCAAACTTTGCTCTATAGAAAATTTTGTAGAACTTATAACTCTCTCATTTTAACCCCAAATTAAGAGAATGACATAGAGTTGGAAAGCTCTCAATGTCTAGTTTCAAATCAAATAAGTTTTACTTCAAAAATAAATGTATTCTATAAGATATGATCAAAATAATGATAAGAGGTCAAAACTGAAAATTCATATCTCATTACTCAACTTTAAATGACCATAACTTTTTCATATGACCTTTATTTTGAGTAAAATTAAGCTTCTTTGAAAATATTATTAAATCTAGTTTCATATGAAATAAGTTTTATATCAAAGCCATATGTATTTTGAAAGATGTCTTAAAACCACTAATCAACAGTCAAACTCTAGATTCTTGAAAACCAAATTTTACTACGTTTAAAAGCAAGGATGTATTACTTTGATAACCAAAACTTCTTGAGTCAATCAAATGCAATTGTAAATCATTAAGTTTCATTATAAAGTTTGAATTTTGAAATCCAAAATTTGTCTATCAGATAGACTAATTTTGAACTCTGTACTATAATATCAGACGAACTTTGATATGACTTTAGACGAATTTTCCATTTTTCACAAATTATGCTTGACTCAAAATTCGAATTTCAACAACTTGAAATTCATCTACCAAATGTAACATCTCTATAACTTCAAATTTCAGTTACCAAAGTTCAAATTTTCAATAAAATACTCAAGCATTAACTTCAAAATTCGTCTGTCAATCAGTGTTTTTTAACTTTAACGTATGTTAACATCAGATTTACTTAATCTAACTCATTTAAAACATATGGTAACAAGATTAAGTAATTTTCAAAGATTAATCCCACCTCAAGACCTAAGTGAAAACAAAATATACCTAATGACTAGGTCTTCAAATATTGAGTTCCACTTCTACTTGGTCATTTCCTTCTTGGCATGCTCCTTTTTGATCTTTCATTTTTGGAGCATCCCTTTTCTTCTTCTTTCTTGAGTGAAACATGATATTGATTTCCATTTCTGTATTTCAATGCTCACTCTTCTTACTTGGACTATCCTACATTAACTATATTACACTTACAAATCAAGTAGTTAGTTTAGTTTGTATATCTAACTTATATTATTCATTGTAAAAGTACAGTAGATATACTTGCACATAGCATGATATATACATTATAACCATCATTAAATACATGTCGATGCACATCTTACTTCTTTAATAAACATTATATATGTTAGATACATATAATGCATTTGTTCCTTATTACTCTATATTTGTCATAATCAAAACTTATATTATACTAAACTTTACAACATGTACCACCATGTATATATATAATCATATATTCGTTGGCATAAAAAAGTCATATATAGGCAATGATAAAGCAGCTGACATGCGTACAATGGGCTAAGCTATATTAAAAAGGTCAATGAGGTAACCCATCTCTACACAATTTGAATGCTTCAAAAGACCAGCAAAATTATGCTTAATAATCATTACATTTAAAATCCTATTAATTCTTTTGATAATGTCAGGTAAAGTCGCAATAAAGAATCCAAGCAAAAAAAATTAAATTTTTCGTTATTATTTTGCAACAGAGATGCAGACAAAGGCGTAATTGCTAGTTAGTGTTTTGGTAAAGCAACTTCATCATACTACAAGCTTCGTAGCAATTTTTTAAACAAGCATATCAGTTGAGTCTTCTCTAAGTTTATTTCTAAATGCCTAAAAAGCCATAGAACCCAACCTCCAAATCCACAGTCAACTTCTAAAGATAAGAAAAGCCAAATTTGGATAGATAATAAATATCAAACACATTATGGATATACTTAAAAATATAAAACCATCACAGGAAGACAAGTCTTTGTTCTATAGTGTGAAAATGGAAAACTCAAAGCACCAAATTCCAAGAAGAAACAGAGACAATCATGCAAAACTCACCTAGTAATCATGCAATCAAAACCTTGGGTGGACTTAAGTGGAGACGGATGTAGAGCAAGATGACCCACAGAGATAAATGACCTACAATGGTAACCCACAAAAACAATGCGACGAACGATGAAGATTACCCATAGAGCAATAGAGGAAGAAGAGGCTTCGAGTGTAAGAAGTTTGGGAGGGTACATGGAGGTTCAAAATATGATAGTAAAGATTATTCGACCAAAAAATTGTATCACTTTTTTTCCACTATTTATTAATGTAAACATTGATGGGAATATGAAAGACTACAAAATAAATTTCTTCCTTCTTGCGAGACCCAAAAGTTCAAAAATGTATACCTCTGATGGAACAACCCTCATTACATTATCCCTAACTTGGTCCTAAGCTAATCAAGTGTCATTCGCACTTTGTGCAGAACCGGAGGAAATAGGATGGAGGAAGGTTCAATATAGAGGAAAAATAGCTCCACACTGTGGCGAGAGCGAGCTCCAAAGAGATATTTTGCTGACTAGACATGGTGATGCTGGGACGAGCTTATATCGAGCCGTGACGAGAATCAAAAAAATTTGTATAAGTCAAAAACATTTCAGTCAAACACGAGTCAAACACGGAAGGAGAAAATGGAGGAGAACGAAAGGAGCTCTGCTACGGTTCCTCCAATTCCACCTTGGGAAGTAATTTTGGGACCATAGAAGCTTGATTCTTAGTTAGTAAGTGGATCTACTCTCTTCCTCTTCGTTTTTCTCTTTTATTTTAAGTTGATTTTCAGGGGCTTGTGTGGGAGTCCATTTCTGGTTGATTTCTATCGATTAAATGGTGCATAAAGGAATTATTAGAGTGTAATTTAGTGTTATTGAAGCTTGGGTTTGAGTTTTGGTTGGATTATGATGGGTTTGACTTAAACCTTAGGTTAGAATTAGGGAAAAGAAGTGGAAATCTGAAATGGTATGTGTTGGTGTGTGTTTGAATGATTGTTTAAGGTTTATTGGTATGTGTGTATGTTGTTGGAACTCCGGGTTGAGCTTGGATGGCTAGATTGTGGATTGTAGTGATATGGGAGTTATGTTAATTAAAGGTATTATATTGTTGTAGTGGTAGATTGGCTAATTGGAAGCACATAGTTCATAATGAGTGCTCTAAAGGCTTGCCTAAAGCCCTGTGTGCGTGGTATTGACAACCTGAAGTAACCGAGTGTTTGTTTGTATTGTATGATAGTATTTATATTTGTGTATATATGCATGTTTCTTTCATACTACGATATTAATGTGTTGTGTGTATTGTTTTCTATATATCATGGTTTGCACACAGCTAGATGATGATGGTGAGTATGATGATGATGATTAGAGATAATGATATTGATATGGCATGACATGATGTATACATGACATTGTGACATGAGGATGATGATTATATGATGATATATGTGCATCATCACATGACATTATGAGATTGTGATATATGATAGATTGGGTGGTGATGATGATATGATATATAATGATATATGTTAAGGAGGATAAGGATGAAATATATATATTAGGGAGGATAAGGTTGAAATATATATGTTAGGGAGGATAAGAATGGAATACATATGTTAGGAAGGATAAGGATGGAATATATATATATATATGTTAGGGAGGATAAGGATGGGATCCCTACCGCTAAATTGCCTTCTATGGCCAGGAGGGAAATGACGTGTAGTAGACTGCACCTTCTCTAAATCGCTACTAATTCATGGTGTGAAAGGGGAAGAAGAACCACAATCGAACATTAGTGTTACCTTTGACCGAGTGCACTAATGGGAGGTGAGCTTGGTGATGTCCCAGAATCAGTCTTCGTTGACTGCTGGAAGAGAATTACATATATGAAATGTCCTGTTATGACGATGACTCCTGGTTCTAGCTGTGTGTGAGGGAGACATGTATTATATTCATTTTACATTGCATTCAAGGATTGTATGAGATATATATGTGGTTGTCCCCAATTACTGAGTTATTGTCTCACACCTCCCTCCATGACTAACCTTTCAGGCAAAGACTCTGGTGCTAGTTTGGAGAAGACCAAGGTGTTGTAGGCCTCTCTGCCTTCGGGAATTCTAAGTATAGTTAGTGGCTGTGATTTAGTTTATGTAATTTTGTGTCAAGTAGATTGTTATAACCTATTGCCCGGATGAGTGTCCTGGGAGTATAAAGATATATGTGATGATAGAATGACTATGAGATGATAATGAGATTGATGGATGTTATGCATGATATGCATAGGTGTCATGAATGAGTTAAATGTGAGTGATGTTGTTAGAAGACCTCGGTATGGGTCTTTAATACATGAGCAGGTATTTGTATGCTAGAATGGTCGTATGTGAGCCCAAAAGTGGATTTGGGCCTTATTAATGAGTTTAGGGAATATAGCCTATTATGTGATGATGGGGTTCAAGGGGGTCAAATCTCAGAGGTATGGTTCTCTTGAGATGAAACCTCTTTGAACAAGTTGGTTAAGCCAAATAGCACTTGAGTGAATGGTCCCTGAGTGTCAATTTGCCTTTGGTGGCAAATGGAGGTGATATGTTATGAGTTTTAGTCAAAAAGTGGATAAAATGGTATTAAGCATCTAGAATCTCCAAATGGAAATGGATTTGAGTGAAATTGATGTATGTGGTTAGATAATGATGAGAGTGACCTATAGAAGTTGAAATTAGGTCAATGGGAGGTCGAAGTAAGAAGTTATGCGTGTTGAAAGTTGGCCAAAAAATCAGCAATTTGCTGATATAGATGTTGTTGTTGGGGTCGCAGCGTCAGGTTCTTGGCGGCGGCTCCAAGCCTTATTGCCTGGCTAAGACAACAGCAGTACTGTACTAGGCCACGGCTTCATCCTATTCTGGTGCCTTTCAAGTGTTTTTCCATTGCTCTGATGTTTTGGGAAGTGAATTTGGGCTTTATTCGATCAGTAGTTTAAGTAATTGGTTAAGAAATGGAGGTTTGATTTGATAGGGTGTTACATCGGTGAGAAGTTCATTGGAACATTCTTGAAACTTGGTGAGAAGTCAGTGACCCAAAAGTGATAGAGATGAGAAGGTGAGAGATTAAACTCTGATTAGGACAAGAAATTTTTGTGGAAACGTTAAGAGATGTAAACGTATACCTCTTCAAGATTCTATGATTATGTCTATTTTGTGAATGAGGGAAGGAAATTTTTCATGGATTCTGTGACTTTGTTGATTTTGTGCATATGGGATGGAAAAATTTCATCTCACGAGCTTTGTATTTGTTTTATTATTTTTGTAGCATGAAAATGGAAAAATCCAAAGCACCAAATTCCAAGAAGAAATGGAGACAATCATGCAAAACTCACCTAGTAATCATGCAATCAAAACCTTGGGTGGACTTGAGCAGAGACAAATGTGGAGCAAGATGATCCATAGAGACAAATGACCCACAACAACAATCCACAAATATAGCATGACAAAGGATGAAGATTACCCATTGAGCAATGGAGGAAGAAAAGGCTTGGGGAATCTAAGAACCAAAACCAATGATAGAGAGCAAAACAAAATAAGACTAATAAGAGCATAATGAAAACTAGATAAAAGTTGATTAAATAATGAGAATGGAAGGAGCAAGAATCTCACCCTTCCAATTCTAATAGCATAAAGAAAATCTCTAGAGTACAAATGGAAATACACAATTCTAAACTACTCAGCCTATGCCGACACTAGTTATTTATAATGCTAACAATAATTGATTGAATAATGAAATAAACAATAGGTCATGCACATTTAGCAGGTAGAATTAGTTGATGTAATACGTTGGTGATCTTTATGTGTATACTTGTGCAAAAGGACGACATTTTCACAATACTTACTTTCTTTTGAAAATAACTTTCTTCACTGGATCACCTTGTGCCCTAGCTAAAAAGTGAGGAGAAAAACTAAAAAAAATTAACAACATATTTAATGACGATAGGTTAAAAGTGCATAAAAAGAAATCCAGCAACCACTAAATTTTCATTTAATGCAATTGAGGTCACCATCACTACCCATAACTTCCCTATATGTGAAAATCCATCATCTACCTATGATGCTATAACTTGAAGCAGCTAAAGAAACACCTAGGCCAGACAAAAGCCAAAAGGGTCAAGAATGGAAACAATAGAGAAAAAAGGACTAAAATTTATTGATAATCATATTCATATGCACTTGTCTCATAACTAGCGTGTTGATAAAACTACCCCACATTAAGTAGAAAAGGAATTCTGAAATTCAAAGGTTCGGGAAAATGATTCATTAAAAAAATAGCAAAAAATTCAACGAAGGGGAAAAAAAAAAGAATTCACAGTATCACCTCTAGTTGGATAATAGCTTAAGTTCCTGAAGCAATCAACAACAATATTTACAGTCTTTCCACCATTTGTTGTTTTTTTTTTCGTATGGTGACATCCCCTACAAGCACGTGCCCTAACAGAGCTAGTAACAACGATAGGCTCTCTCAATGAACAAAAACCCTCTCGTGATAGAATCTGATATGAACTGGGGAAAGGGTACGGTTGAAAGATAGAGAGAAACAAAAAAAAAAAAGAAGGAAGAAAAGAATTCAAAACAGGGAGAAAATGAAGAACTTGAGAGAGAACTCAAATCAATAATTAAAGTAGTAGTAAGAAGCTCATTTGTAGAGCTCAAATCCTAATTCTACTAAAGTTCTAAGATAAGATATCTCTTTTTACAAATTATCTCAAATCTAAATAAAAAATAAATCATAATTTAAATAACAAAATCCTATGAATAAATAAAAAATAAAATCTAAATCCTAATAAATTGAAAATAAACTAAATTAAATCTAAATATCCTAATAAAATATCTTTACTAAACAATTCTAATTATTTTATGATAAAGATAAATAATCCTAATTATCTAGAATTACCCATTCTCCATTATTCTTTCTCGCTTAAAGGAACTCTCCTTTAAAGAGTTAAAGCTCCATATAGTATCTAGATTTGGAAAATCTTCCCAGTGAGCAAGATAGCAAAATGAGAGATCTGAGTAAAGAAACTTCTCTTCAAAGGTCCAAATATTCTTTAACTTTAGAAATTTTTTCTAATGAAAGAGATATTGGTGGAAATTATCATTATGCAGAAAAATAACATGCTCTTCCATAATAGCTTTTGCTCTCGATGGCATGGCAGATGGATGAGATGGAGTGAGAACATGTTAAAATTGGACATCAACAACTTTGGAAGCCACAACTTCCACTAGTGGAAATTGTGAAGATTGTTTCTGTGCTTGTTCCTTCTTCAAACTTTCATCTTTCTCTGGAGAAACTTCACTTTTAGGATCAAACCCTGGAGAACCTTGAGATTCTCCATCTTTATGCACTACAAGAAAATAGTTATTTTGTCACAGAATTTTCTCATAGAATAAAAATTAATGAGAACTTCTCACAGAATTTCTTGTGAATAAATAAATCTGGGCAATTTCTCACATTATAAAAAGAGTGAGAACATTCCGAAAGAAAGTTGTGAGAAAAGTGGAGAGAATGTTCTTGCAAGTTGGCATGAATTTGGTGCCACAATTTCTCATGGACTGAGTGCATGAGAAAACAATGAGAAAGTGGTGCCAAAATGCTTCTCACAAATGTAGTTTGTGAGACAATTCTCACGGGTATAAAATTTGTGAGAAATATTTCTTGCGGATGCAAAAATATGTGAGAAGCGTATAATGAGAAATTGAGAGCATTGCACGGGTGGAACACTTCTCACTGATGTAGCCTGTGAGAACATTCTCATGGGTATAGAATATATGAGAAATGTTTCTCACAGATACAAAAATATGTGAAAAGCATATAATGAGAAATTGGGAGCATTGCACCATGAGTTGGGTGAAATGCTTCTTGCAGATGTTGTTTATGAGAAAATTCTTATGGGTACGAAATTTGTGAGAAATATTTCTCATGGATATAGAAATCTATGAGAAGTGCATAATAAGAAATTTAGAGCATTGCATGGGTGGAATGCTTTTCACGGATGTAGCTTGTGAGAACGTTCTCATAGGTATAAAATCAGTGAGAACTGTTTCTCATGGATACAAAAATATGTGAGGAGCATATAATGAGAAATTGAGAGCATTGCACAAGTGGAATGCTTCTCACAAATATAGCCTATCAGAATATTCTCATGGGTATAAAATCTATGAGAAATGTTTCTCACGAATACAAAAATCATTGAGAAGCATATAATGAGAAATTGAAAACATTGCACTATGTGTTAGGGTGAAATGCTTCTCACGGATGTAGTTTGTGAGAAAATTCTCACAAGTACAAGTCTGTGAGCAAAATTTCTCATAGATACATAAATCTATGAGAAGCATTTAATGAGAAATTGAGAGCATTGCACTAGTGAAATGCTTCTCGCAGCTATAAATCTGTGAGAAATAAAGTTTTTCTCATGGAAATGATATCTGTGAGAAGTATTTTCATGGATTTTGGACACCGTGAGAACATTTCTCAAAGTTGTATGAAAACCATGAGAAAAGTTAAATAAGAAGAAAATATGGCTTTTCTAGTATGAAAAATATTTCAGTTTGGCCATATGAGTGTTCGCATTCAAGACTTGGAGCTCTTGTAAAGACTTGCCTAACCATTGAACCAACTTGTCAATTGTGATCAGTGAGTGCAACAACTTGCCATGTAAGGATTCGAACCTGAGGCATAATACAATTAAAGGTGTTTCTTTGATTAGTGAACTAATTAGTTTTTTGTTACAATGTTTGACACATTATAATATATAAATAGTCTTTAAGTTTTTGGCATCAAACAGGCAGACACCTCCAGTTCAATTGGCTCCAAAATGTTTTTCAACCCCAAACTTTACTCCAAAAATCCCTAATTCAAAAATCACCCACCTTCCCAAACATTTGCTCCAAAACCCCAACTCCAAAAATCCTCTCATCTTGTCGTGCTTGTTTCTTTAGCTCGGTGGTAGTCAAGGTAAAACTTTGTGGTTATTAGTTCTTCTCAGTGCTTTTGTTGTTGCTTCATCATTTCAGCTCAATGGTGGTCTTCAATCTCATGCAAGTACTTCTCAACTTTTGTAGTTTCACCTCTGCTTTCTCATTTCTGGTAGTTGATTATAGTTCATATTTGTAGTTTCTGTAGTCTTTCATGAAGCTTCCTTCCCCCATCCCACATATCTTAGGCTAGTAAAACTTTATCTAAACAAATTAGCTAGTCTTGTCATTTGTGATTGTGAGACAGTTCACCCATGGTTCAGAAGAAGAAAACTTGGGAGAGAGAAAAGAAAAATTGTCCAATGAAATTTTTTATTTTTTGCCAAACAATTCTTGAGTAAATTGATTATCATTTTTTACCTTGTTTTAGAAAAGGACAATAATATTGGCAAAAGGAAATAATTAGGAAGCTAACAACCTTCATATATAAATAGTTCTTCATGATGGGAAGAGGGGATTAAAACAAGTAACTATGGACTATTTGTCGCAATTTTTGAACATTAAACACCATGCAACAATCGTTTATCTTGGTTTTATTTTCCTTCAACCAGCCTCCTCGAAATTAACCTAGCCACAGAAAGTAATTCCTGGACTAATAAACCAATTGGCACTAGAATGACTAATACCTTGGAAAAATATACTATTGTATTCCTTTTTTGAATCTTTCACTTTGCTATATGTTTTTCTTTTGTCATGCAGTCTGCAAATAACCCTAGCTTGCAGCCTACCACTGAAAGCACTTTGTGGCAGGGGTAAAGTTGTCATTGTAAATCTCCAAGTATCTGGTTCTTATTTCTTATTAGCTTCTTTATATTCCTCTGGGTTATTTCCCCATTTCCCAACTTTTAAATGGAAGTTTCTCTATTTGTCTTGCTAAAGAGATATGAGTAGTTGAGGATTAAATTGATACTTCAGTATGTGAGAAACTAAAACCTTTATTAGTTGTCAAACCTAGATAAGTTTTCATGGAAGTAGTTGACTTTCACTGTACATTCAATATCATTGTGTAGAAAGTTTCTTGTGAGTGAAATGTAACTAGGCTACTGTTATGATCAACAACCTTACCATTTCGATTTTAGTGCTATGTGATAAAATATTGGCTGCCTAGATCAACTTACGAATATTAAGGAGTTGGTTAACATGGGAGTAGTCTGAATGGCTATTAGTTAAACAAATCCAAATTCTTGTGAAGCCAACATATACCATGGTTAAGGTAGAATATCTTAACACAATGGGGAATCACATAGTTCCTTCAACAATGAACTTATCACAGCTTCACAAGTTTGAAATCAGATTGTCAACCTTTCTTATTCTTCTCTCCTTTTCACTTCATGATTCATTAGAATGCAAGTTATCTGAAATATACTTTTTTGGACTCTACAGAAAACTTCAAAGGACAAAAAGGCCAGTTTAGTCATCCATGGGGTGGTACATAAGGTATTTTGATCTAGGTCTATGAATGCAGAAATTTTTTTCTTTCATCATTTTTTGAGAAAAAATTATTTAGATCAGGAAGCCTGTGGCAGACATTGCGATGGTTGGTGGTTTTCCCATTGAGACTAAAAATGATTTAATCTTAATTCTGTCATAAAATATAAATAGAGGAGTTCATGTTTTTAAGTTGAAAAAGCTTCCTGCCTCTAGAAATATTATGAAAGCATAAAATATAAATAGAGGAGTTCATCTTGGTTTTAATTTTCTTCAATGGGGATTTCATGAAAAAATTAAGTTATTGCTCTTTTTATGTAAGATGATAAGTTACTGCTCTTTTTAAGTAAGTTCATCATCTTTTGCTTTCTCCTTTATTGAGATTTTTCAATTTCTTTTCCTGTGAGTGGTCTTTCATTTTGTATATATATATATATAGCATCACGTTAAGTTGTTTATGAATGGACTAACTCATCAAAGTAAAGTGGTTTATGTTAAAGTTTAAACTAATTAGGTGCTATGCACTGAAGTCATGCTTTATTATATGAAATTAGTAATTAGTACACAAAGATTTATGCCACTCTCAAGTGTGTGTATGAAATGCTTTGGTTAACTGCCTAACTAATCATAAGGTCTAAAAATTTATGGTTTGATTTTTGAAATTTTCTGTGTCAACTATTTTTTAAGTGAATTTTGCTAACCACAAGATAAAAAATAAGCTTGTGAAGAACTTGAAGACCATACAAGACTATCTCTACTTGTTCACATTATAGGTATGTCAGATGTGCATTCTTATTAGTTTATGTTTATTTTTGTTGGATATATGTGTATTATTTTTATAACATCTCAAGAAAGTTAAAATATCTAGAATTACATAGGAAATTTGCAAAAATGGGTAGACATCATTTTGCGTAAAATAGGGCAAATAGATCATTTTTTCTTGCTGGACATAAAAATGAGAAATTATGTTTTTGCCCCTAAAGAATTATAACAATGACATTCAAGTCTTAAGGTGATAAAAATCACACGGAGAAGAAGTTAAAAAGTTCTTGGAAAAAATTATATTTAATGACCTAAAATTTTTAAAAATTATAATTTAATCCCAAGTCTGAGGCAATTTTGTAAATATGTAAAATTACTGTTAGAACGAAGCTCTCGACGTGACAAGCCTCATGGTATATGGCACTGAGAGTTAATATTTAAGGATAAAGAAATAATTAGTACTGAGTGTCTACAAGTAACTTAATACCAATAAAATAGATTGAGGGCTCCACGGATTGTTAAAAAGGTAACCAGGATAAGATATTAGCCTCACATAGATAACATTTGGGATAGGCTAAAGAATACAAACTTTCTCCCACTCTTATCAAGAGTAAATATCATATACTATTCGTTTTTCATTGGAATAAATTTAATGTTCTGACTTTTCAAGTTAGGAAAGTGACAACAACTTCAAGAATTGAGGTTCTACAGTTAATAAGGCTTTAGGTTCTGAATTTTCAAGTTTGGATGATCACATTATCACAATGACAAAGGCTCAAATTATATACTTTCTCTTGACAATTGTTTTGTTAATTTGTTGGGATATTTGCTGAAAATTATTCTTCTTTGCATCTTTATTCTTGTTTTGAGCAATTTGTGGACTGGTTTTGGATTTGAAATCTAAATACTAATTTTGGGTTTGCTTCTTAGTAAAAAATTATAAGTTGATGCTTTAGCTTGGATTTTGTTTTCGTGAGAATGTTTCTCACAAAATTGATACGTGAGAAATGGTTTCTCATGCCTTGAGACTGTGAGAAAATTTTTTCCTTCGAGTTTTTTTCTAACCAATGACTATGCGTGAGAAAAATCTGTGAGAAATGGTTTTCTCGCAGATTATAGGAGAGTTTCTCACAGCTTTAGTCTATGAGAAAATCCTTGTTTTTGTGTAATGGTGTTACTCAAAAACTTCCAGCAATTGTTACTTCCCCAATTTGTTTATTATTTCCTCAAATAATTTCTCTAGCCTTTCAAACCTATGGTTGAAATTTGCTTCCATCAAGTTAATCTTGTGGTTGAAATTTCCGCAAAGATTTGCTTTCATTGTATCAATCTTGTGGTTGACGACTTCTATCCCATGGTCCACAAGCTCGTTGATGGCCTTCTCAAATTCTTCAAGATTTTGCTAGAATTTTTTTGTTATGGTAGATTTAAGAAGAGTAGCGCATGAGATGTGTAGGGAATCTAGCTTTGATACCAAATGATATGAACATGGGAAAGGGTAGGGTAGAGAGATACAGAGAAATAAAAAAGGAGAGAGAGAGAACTCAAAGGAGGGAGAAAACTAAGAACTTGAGTGGGAGAGAGAATTCACAGAAACTATAACTCAAATCAATAATCAAAGTCTAAATACAACTGAGCAATGAGACACTTATTTATAAAGCTCAAATCTCAATCCTACTAGAGTCCTAAGATAAGATATCTCTTTTTTCAAATTATCTCAAATCTAAATAAAAGATAAATCATAATTCAAATAACTAAATTCTATGAATAAATAAAAAATAAAATCTAAATTCTAATCAATACAAAATAAACTAAATTAAATCTAAATACCCCAATAAAATATTTTTATTACAAAATTCTAATTATTTTACGATAAAGATAAATAATCATAATTATCTAGAATTATCCATTTTCCATCAAAATTAAGGTAGAACCTGGAGTGCCCACAACGACACCTCCCAGTGTCCCAACATTCTCTTCGAAACTAGTCTTTACATCCTTACTTCGTTAGCTTCTAGTTCCTCCTCCTCTCCCTGACTTACCTTCAATTTGGAATAGGTTTTCTATATGGGTTAATGTTAAAATATTTACCACAAGTTTCCTCAAAATTGCTGATGGTATTCTAAATTTCTTTTTTGCCATAATATTGCTTTGAAAATGTCAAAAAGCAATTTCATCCTAACCGTTAAAGTCAACAGCATTGATCATTAAATTGCCAACTGTATCACCAATTATATTGTTAATTGTACCAAATCATCTTATGTAACAATCTATATGGCATTCTAGTTAGAAAAGAATCTAAAAAAATTGAAAAATGCAAGAAACATAGAAAAAGGAGTCTAAATAAAGGAATTTTGCCAAAATACACTAATTCTAATACCCAAAGGTATTAACTTTTAATCAAAGACCCCAAAAACTTTTAAAAAACATTTCATAAAAATCTTACAGAGCAATCCACGTAGCATCCAAGTGGAAACATAATGAACCAAATTAAAAGCACATCAACTCAACCTAATTAATTTTAGCCTCGAGCTAGAAACTGGAACTCTATACTAGAATCCTCAGTAAAAATCTCAAATCATAATAAAATCAACTAATAAGCACAAAGAAACAAACAAATCATAAAAATCATGTGTCGATTCATGGAAAAAAAACTCAAAAATTCCCAAAAAAATGGAAAAATCTTTTAAAATTCATAACAATGCAAGAAAAATAGAAAAAGTTGTCAAAATCAATGAATTTGGCTGAAATATACTAGCTTTAATACCAGTAGAGTATTAAGTTTTAATCAGAGACCCCAAAAACTATTAAAAATCACAAATTAAAAAATTTGTCAAACTAATTGCATTTGTGGGATGATTTTGATCTTAGTTAGACTTTAATGTGAATTTGATTTGTGATTTTTAATAATTTTTGGGGTTGTTAATAAAAGCTTAATACCCAATGGGTGTTGAAGCCAATGTATTTTGATAAAATTCATTTATTTTGACAATAGTTTCTTTTTTTTCTTGCACTTTTATGATTTTTTAAAGATTTTTCCATTTTCTTGGAAATTTTTTAGTTTTTTTTTTTCACATGATTGTGTACATGACTTTTGACCCTTTTTTGTTCATTTGTGTTTATTAGTTAATTTTATTATATTATAAGATTTTTAATTAGGCTTCTGGTTTTCAACTCAGGACTGAAATTGATTGGGTTAAGTTGGTGCTTTTAATTTGGTGCATTATATTTCCACTTAGATATCATATATGATTTTTATGAAATATTTTTTAATTGTTTTTTTAGTCTCTCATTAATATAGTTTTTGAAAACAAAATCAAACTAATTAATTAGTAAAAAATTATTAAAAAATAATTTATAATTAAAAAAGATTGACTTTGGGAAAAAAAAGGGGAAAGCCTAGGGCCCACCTAAAAAAATGAGAAAATTTAGACTCACCTGTAAAAGAAAAAAAAACAAATGAATGAGGAAAAATAGGACCCACCCAATAGAAAAGGAAAAAAAAAAAAGAAAACAGAAAAGAAAAGAAGGCACGAAGCTTGATAATGGAGTAGCGCTATTTGACTAATGCACAATGCGGCTCTATCCTGCTTAATATTATATATTGATGATTGATATTCAAACTTATCTTTTCATTAATTCTTTTCATTTTTTAGCCACAAAAATTTTTTTTTCATTTTCAAGTCACATGTCATTCTTTCTCCTTTTTTATATCAACTTCTAAATGTTAACTTCAATCTTTTTTCCCAAGACTAAGATAACATTTCAATATTTTATATTATAAATTTATTAATTTATTATATGATATAAGTATGAATTTTCAAAAATTAAGAAAAAACTAAAATTTATTAGTTTTAATAAAAATAAATTATTAATATTAAATTCTAAGAATATATTTTAAGAAGCTATAGAATATTACTATTGAAGAAATTAATATTACTTTTAAATCATATAAAATATAAAATTTGTAACAAATCACATTATTTTTGCATTGTGAATAATATAGCTTTCTGGTTAAAAAAAAATAGTGTACCTTATTCTTATGAATTCATACAATGTATGAAGCTTCCTTTTAGTTTATGTATATATAATATCATAACAAAAAGCAAAGTTATATAAATTAAGTATTTCTAAAAATATTTGAATATGAGAAATCAATTTAAATGTCTTGTTTCATATAAGAAAATGTAAAGAAAGGGAACAAATGACCAAAAATAAGTATGAAAAATTGGAAATATGAAATCAATAACAGGTTAGATGTTTGTAGAATGTTGAAAAAAAACGCTTGTAGAAAGATTCTCTCAGTTATTATAACATTTTATTTAAGTACTGTGATCCCATCAGTTATTTAATGATCAATCAAGATTTATTTTTTGAAATAAATACGATCAAAAATAAAAATCACCTTTGTAAGATTCACAAGATAACTCACTTCTTTATATTCATATTTCCTGTAACAAAATTTTTTATAAAACTCTCTCAACAACGTTGTGCATGAACATGAAAGTAGCACTAGGTCAACTTATATGATACAAGGAAAATTAATGGAATTAGTTAAAAATTGAAAACTAATCAAAATGATAAAACTACATTTTTTTTTAGTATCATAATCATAACTCAATAAAAATAAAGACACAAAAAATTACTGACGAAATATTAAAGTTCTTATAAATATTTGCTCCAAAAAACAAAATCATATCCATAAATCCCATGTCAATTAATGATAGTGGTGTATAACAGTGGCGATTTGATTTAATAGCTGGTCATGGCTGGTAATTTTCCTTGAAGAAAAAGGAAATATTAGCATTCAGCAAGATTCGAACCACACAGCTTTTAGTTTGGAAATATCTAGACCACCTCTAAGTTATATATGCTATATTATTATTAAAATAACAACAATTTTATTTATTTATTTATTTTATTAATTGAACAACTACAGAAAGCAAAACATAGGAATAACAAAGAAAAAAAATTGTCACAATACACTACCAAAATAATCACAGTACCAAATCAATAACCTACCCCCTGAAAATTAATGACTCCTAAATCACATTCAACCCTATCCCACCATGATTTCCAGCGGATCAGCATTTATTCCAACCACAATTGATTGAATCCTCCAAATAGTGTCTTGATATCTTGGAGAATGACTTCCTCCCCCAGGGATTTGGCCTTGTAATCTGCCACCACTTCCACTACTCTAGGGTTGATGAAGATAATGGACAAACAGGTATGATGACTTGCTCCAAATTCACTCTACTTGTTTGTTTATCCAGTTAATAGTTTTCCTCAATTCCATGCTTCTTTACAATCTCCTCTTTAAACTCCATACTCTCTTTCGTGGGACTTGTAAACTTGAAAGAAGATAAAAATTAAGTTTCCTCTAACTGCTTTCCAACTAATATTAAAATAATACCACTTGATGAGCAAAACTGAGTTGAAAAAGGAAGTCACAGATTTGAGATGATGGTACACTCAGTAGCAAAAGAACGGAGGATCCTGGTGGAGTTCCTTAGACGTAGGAGAACTGTGATGGAAAATTTTCCATGAAAGTATGCATATGTTTGGCTTCCCCACTTTTGTGATCAATCCCAACTGTATGCCATCTCTATTGTTCCTTTTAAAGAAAGTTCTCTGTAATGTCCTACATACATTATACCAAAAGTAATTTTTCTTGACACCTAATAATTGGCTGTTATAGAAAAAAATGTAACAAAAATTAGACAAAGGCTTTTATTGGCATTATTTATATAACCACCAAGAAAAGTTCTGATTTTTCTTGGCAATTTTTAATGGAACTGCCATCGAGACTTTTGTTGGCAATTATTTTTAACAAAAATCTTAGTAACTTTATTTCAAAAGAAACACATGGCATAAATTGATATGCATAGCCACTGATTGAAAAAAATTAATGGTCCAGATTAATTCATTTCCTTTACTTTTCTCTCTCTCACCAACCCATATTTGCTATTCTCTCTCTCTCTCTCTTATGTGATTGCCGTCAAGAAAGTGTCCTCTTATCTCTTTCTCCTTTTTCTCCCATTCTCATTAGCAAAGCTTACCTTCACATTCTCACATCCTCATTGCCTCCTCTATCTCCTTCCAGATTTGTGGTGGTCGGTGTGGATGTTTTCATCATTGATTGTGTCCAACGTGCTACCATTATTAACCTTCATCCCTCATCTAGAACGTCGTCCCTTATGATCTTAGTTATGATGTGGTTTTTCAATCTTCCTTATCCATGACCTTCATCCCTCATCAAGAATATTGACGCTAATATTTTGGTATTTTCTATTAGTGATCTTCCTCATCTATTACCTTCATCTTCCTTGTCCAACTCTTTCTCTATACAGGTTCTTTCTTGCCTTCCTAATGTTCTGGAATTTTCTGGCATTGTGATATATGGTTTGAATCAAGATCTAGTGACATCAATGGCTTAAGGAGATTCAACATCTAGGAAATCACGAAGAGAGAGTGTCTAGTATGAATTTTTTTTATATATTTTGATTTTTTGATTTGGAATTGGTATAAAATTTTCCTTTGATTTTTTTTTCTAATTTCCTTTTTCATATATGCTTTTAATGATAAAGCAAAGGAAGCATCATAAAAAAAGTTCTAATTTCATTTTTTAAATAAAAAATAGATCTTTTGTTGGCAGTTGTTATATAAAAATGCCAACAAAGGGTACCTTTTGCTGGTAGTTAAAAATCACCACCTTTTTATGACCCCTTTTCTTGGCACGAGCATTGTTGGTTGTTAAAACTACCAATAAAAAAGAAAAAAAAAACTGCCAAAAAACCGTTTTCTCAATGAGACTTTTGTTGGTGGCTCCAAAAAAATCGCCAAGGAAAATTGTGCTTTCATCATATAGAGGATTTCATCTTTCTTGACTCAATTGGGCTTCTCCCCAAGAGCTACTATCTTAGCTTAATTGAGCTTCTTCTCAAGAGCTACCTCCCTTTTACCTCACCTTAGCAGCTAAAAGAGGATTTCATTCGTTATGAGATCTTCCAACTAAGAACTTTCTTTTATAGCTAGATTTTATACTAAGTTTGTAACACCTTACTCCACCACACCTTCATACTTCACCAAAATATTGAAAACTGGCCTAACCAAACCAGACAAGAATATCATAGTGTGTCATTATGGCCTCAACATTGCTGCTATTGCGCGTAATGCAACACCTTAAACTAGGGCCCATTTCCTATGTATTAGATCATTTTAGATGCCAAATATGCTTGAAGAAAAGCTTGAATCAATTTAATTTCAAAAACAAAATTTTCAATTTTCCCCGGTACTGTTTACTTGGAAATTTCCATTTTACCCAACAAATTTTGAAAATTCATAACTAATTCTAAAAAAATCATCTTGAGGTCATTCAAATCTCTAAAAATATCTCAAAATATTTTATACATGGGAAAAATATTAAACAATAATTTAATTGGGCTAATTCATAGATTAACTTAATTGGGCTTTTACTGTTCATTTGGTCATTTTTCTACCTCCCAGTTTTCTGACCTCAACTTTGAAAAATCGTATTTCATCCTATTCATGACTAAATCAGGCATACTCTATGTCATTTGAAAGCTATATATATCTACTTATAGACATAGTTCTCTTATACATTTGTTTCACTTACACAGGGAATAACATTAACTTAAATTATGAAGGGTCAGAATTTAACTTTTACTGGAGCAGTTTTGGAAAAACCTCTATATCTTCTATCATATAGCTCCAATTACCTCCAAATCGGTGGCATATAAAACTTAAAACATATACCTTTCTATGTATAGAACCACCAAATTTTTGGAGCTTTTTAAGATTTTATATTATCTTTTGAAATTTCTAGTGCCTAATTTTCAATTTACAGTTTTCCCAATCTTACCCTGTTTTGAACCCTAACTTTGAAAATTCACCATAAATTCTACACTTATCCAATTTAGTTGTTCTTTAGCTCTATGGAAAGCTTATTTCATCTAATTTTAGAATATATAAATTACTTAAGCTAATTGTATTGAATCAAGTGTTTTGATGATTCCAAACCAATCTTCAAGAGCTTGGAATAAAGATATCAAAGGTGCACAAAAGATTCAAGTGAAGGAATCCTAGAGAAATTAGTGCAAAGATTCATGTAGGATATTTAGAGATGTTTTGATTTGAGTAAAAGACTATGATTTGGTGAAAAGATGTTTTAAAACCTTGATTCTATGTTAAAACATGGAATAATTGAAAAACACCCACCAACCGACGAAGTTTGAAAGGTTTATACTGATCTGTCATCTTGGAAATTTAAACTTTGGCTTTGGAAATTTGAATTTTGTATTGAAACTAAACAAGTCTGAAGAGAAACTTCTCTGACAGACAAATTTTGACTTAAGAAAATTCAAATTTTGGTAAGTGTCTGAAAGGAGCTTTCAGTAACAGACGAACTTTAGGTTTTGAAAATTCAAATTTCAGACAAAAAGTAACTTACGAAAACTAAAGAAATTCGTCTGAAATCATGTCAAAGTTCATTTGAAACCAAGTTTAGATTGGATTTTAAAATTGCTCACTGACAGACGAACTTTGAACATAAAAATTTGAATTTCAGAAACTAAGCTTGTGAGTCTGTTAGAATGATATATTGACATACGAATGATAGTATTTATACATTCGAATTTTGAAGTTAGTTTGAAAAGAGGTCTCTCTGACAGACAAACTTTGCCCTTTGAAAATTCAAATTTTGAATCATATGAACTATTGTGCCTTATAAACCAGCTACGGCCAGACGAATTTTGGGGTTCCAAAATTCAAATTTTGAAGGCACTGTAGCAAATTGAAAATACTGTTCACATTTAACAGAAAAACCTTCTGCTTGAAAATTCGTATGTCACAACACAGAAACATTTTCCAAATATCAAAATTTAAACTTCACTTCATGACAAACAAACTTCGGGCATTCAACGTTGAAGTCTTTAGCATTCGGTTTCTGTGAAATTCGTCTGTTGACCAACTGAAATTCAAATTTCAGAGTGTCAAAAGCATAAAATGCGGTTAGTTAACGGATAGTTTTTCAGAGTAACCGTTGGATAACTTCTCCAATGGATAGATTTTGTCTCTAACGTATAGTTGAGACCTAAATCTATAAATATAACATCATTTGAAGTTGTGGGTAACGATTTTAACATTGTATATACTGAAACTCTGCCAAATCATTTACTAAAAGTCTCTTCCTCTCTCACTTCAAGATTTGTACTCCAGCTTTCATATTTACTCTATCTAAAAGAGTTTAATCTCTGTAAAATAATCTTATCTTCATCTGCAAGAAAGATTTTCTTGTGAGGAGATATCATAAGGGATTGGGGAAGCACTTAGTAAGAGTGCATAGAGTGAAAGAGTGAGCTCTAGAAACAGAGCATCATCTTTATACTGAGATAGTTGCTAAAGGCCCATTGAATTCTTGCAGAATAGTGGAAAATCTCAAGTGGTGGCTCGAGGACTGAACGTAGGTCAAGTGGAGAGACCAAACCAGGATAAATATCTAAGTTTTCTTCTCTTTACTGCTACTTTAACAGCTTATTCATTTATACTCTATTTTACTATCATACTTTGCTTTCTTCACTTACTTGACATTTTGTAGAAAATTTTCATTCTTCCCAATTCACCCCCGTCTTGGAAAGCCAGTTTATCTAACAAATTGCCCTTTCTTAAATGAACAACCTACATTCTCTTAGACTGCTTAAGATAAGCCTTTCCATTCCTAATTTATCAAAATAAGCTTCATAACCTTTTCACATCATCATCAATTGTATAAATTCCATACATACCATATCAAAGTACATTAAGAATCATAATAATCATATGGCATATACGTTTTCATAATACCCCTAAATACAATGTTATAGCTTCAATTATCAATTCAAGCATTGATTCTCTTTTCTTGCTCCATTGCTCCCTTGTCTTCAATGCCATTCCTTGTATCTAATGTAGTTTTCATTTTGGAAGGGTGAGATTCATTGAATCTCAGTAGCAATTACCATTCATACAATCATATTATCACATTAAGCATATAATCATCATAAAACATCAAGTGTATACTTTTAAACATTTATGCCATACTATTTCACAAAAATTTCAGTAGGGTTTCATTTTGTATTTTGGATAGCCCGAGGTCTCAAACCCCTAAATTATCTCAGCCAACATTCTCAAAGCATCACAAATGATTAGATCAAATAATAGGCAAGTCATCAAACTCATTGAAAATCATATGACAATATAAGGCAATAATAGGTTAATTGCTACCTTGATGCTTCCACTTGCTTTTTCTTTGAGTTGCACCTCTTCCAAATACTTCTCCAAGATTTCTTAGGCTTCCTTAAACCTAAACATATCATCAATTAGCTACTTAAGTCACTGATTCAAGGGATAGTTTCATAAAGTTCCAATTAAACTATAAAATTTCATTTTCTTCTCCTTCGGCTTTTTCTTGAAATCAATACTTGTTCGTAAGGTTTTCAACCATGAGGAACTCATTTTTGGCATCAAAAACATGAAATTCCAACTCTAAATTGATTCTCTGTTCTGACCAAAAAATGTCAAGAAAAGGAGAGAAAATGATTTGTTTTGAAACTCACCCAACTACTTCCAAAATCATATCCTAAGTTGTTAGTTTGGTGTTTCTCCTAAGTTTATTGCATGAAAATCCATTCCTTGCTTCCTCTAGGTTTGGCTGAAATTTTAACATGGAAAGGGGTAGAGGAAGACTCCAAGAAACTAAGCTTAACTACTTAAGATCACAAGCTCAATGTAGTAGGAATCACTTACCAAATCCTTGAGTTCTTGAACTTTGAACTTGCCTACTCTTTTTCTCTTTTTCTTTCTCTCTTTTCTCTCTTTCTTTCTTGTGTTTTCTTTCTTTGTTTTGGTACAAAATGTGTGATTCATAATAGATAGGAAAGAGAGCGCTTAAATGGCCTAATCATTCACTAATTACTCACTAAACATTAATTACCTTCATTAGCCAAAAGTCAAGCCTTCTTCAACAAGTAGTTTGGCATGACTTCCATGAGAAGTCTTGGACAAAAAAAAATGAGCTGAAATGTCATGCACAAGAGAGCTTTGAGTGTCCCAAAATTGTTCAATTTTTCATGGTCTAGATATATCTTGAACCGGGTAATTTTTAATTATATTGATAAAATCATTTTTTATAGTAAATTAGCATTTTTTGGGCTATAGAACTATTCCAATTTTATTTTTATTTTTCCTTAATTATCCTGTCCCAAATGATATCTATGTCTAACACATATCTTGTCCTGATTGCCTTTCAATCATTGGTGGGGCTCATAATTTACTTTATCAGTTTACTGTTACTTTTGGACACTTGGCACTAATTATTTCTTCATCCTTAAACATTAACCATCATTTCCATATACCATTAAGCTCATCTTGTCGAGAACTTCGTTTTGACAGTAATTTTTCATATATACAAAATTACCCCTGACTCAGGATTAAATTATAATTTCTAAAACTTTTGGGTCCTTAGGTGTAATGTTCCCCAAGAACTTTTACATCCTTATTCCACGTGAATTTTTAGGATTGGGGACATGGATGTCATTTTTATAATTATTTAGAGGAAAAATATAATTTTTTCATTTTTTCGTCCAACCGGAAAAAATAACCTCTTTACCCTTTTTCATGCAAAATAGTCCTGGCCCGTTTTTTGCAAATTTCCTATATATTTCTTGATATTTTAACTTTCTTGGGATATTACATAGAAGCTCTCGAGTTTCAATTTTTTTTTTCAAGTAGAGGCAATTGGCACCACGGTCTGGCTTCTTGGACCACAGCACCCCAAGCTGATATCATATCAGCAATTTCTAAGTTTTTAGGGTGAACTTCCAATGCTCATAACATTATACTCCGACCTCCGATTAATATGATTTCAACTTGTACAAGTTAATCTTGTCCTAATCTAACTATAGACACCAATTTCACTTAAATCCATCTCTATATGGAGATTTTAGACACCTGATACCATTTTGGCCACTTTTTAGCCAAAACTCATAATAAACCTCTTCAATTGCCATCCAAAGGAAATTGGCACATAGGGACCATTCACACAGGTCCTAATTGACTTATCGAAGAAGATTTCACCCCAGATAAACCACTTTTCTAGGATTTGGTCCCCTTGAACCCCAAATTCACATAATGGGCTATATGTCCAAATCATGCTATCTAGGCCCAAAACCCCTTTGGGCTTCCATACACAACCATTCTTACTTACAAACACACCAAGACATGCATACATCATACCACATCATCCAACTAATCACCATCAACATCATTCCATATCATTCATCATCATCATATATATATACATATATATCATACAACCATTATCATTGCGGTTATCATGATCCTTATATCCATTTCAAACATACTATCCTATATGGCACAACATATAACATAGACAACACACACCACCAATGACTTGAAGATTCCAGACACCAAAGAGGCTACAACTCCCTTGTCTTCTCCGAACTAGTACCAGAGCCTTCACCTGAAATGTTACTCATGGGAAGAGGTGTGAGACAAAGTCTCAGTAATTGGGAACACAGCCACAGGCAATATATATCAATAATCCATACAATTGTGCATATGGTGTAATGAAATGTAAAAAAAAAATGGTATCCATATTCTTCCTCATACACGGCTGGAACCACAAGTTGAAATCATCACAAGACATTTCAAATAAATGATTCCCTTTCAATAGTTGGTGAAAACTTATTTTGGGATATCACTAAGCTCACTTTACACTAATGCAACCCAACCAAATGCTATACTAGTGCTTGGATCATGGCTCTCCTTCCCTTAGACCACCACGAATTAGTGGTGATTTAAGGAAGGTGCATTCCCAAATCCACTGCCACCTAGCTGTCTTGGCCATAGAAAGGATTTAGTGATAAGGATATTTCATCATCTCATCTTATCCGCTACCACCTGACTCTTATCTATAGGAAATGATTTAGTGCTAGGGATCTTCAATCATATCGTCATCATATATCATATAATCATCACCTCAACATCCATCTCACATTATACAATCATATGGTGATGATGTAAATGTCATGTCAATATGCCTCTAAACATACATATATCTATCATCATCACAATCATCATCATGGACATGCAATGGTATGGGGATACTATAAATCACACGTACACCTCATATATATTCATCCTATTTTAACTAGCCATGTACATACCACGATATGTAGAAAAACCATATATATACACAACCAATATCATGGTATGAATAGGAATATGCATATATACAAATATATATATCAACATATAATCACATAAATCATAAACACCTAGTTACCTTAAATTATCAATACCACACATACATGGTTTCCACAAGCTCCTCAGATTGCCAACCCATGACTTGAACTCCTCTGATAAACCAAACACCCTCTATAATGCCATAATATCTTCAATTAACATATAGCACAATTATCCAAATTCCATAATTCAACTATTTAGGCTTGACCCAAGATCCCAAACATATTTTCATACATTAATGAACTTCTTACAACCATTCAAACCAGAACCAATCCCATACATTTTGGATTCCAAGCTATCACATAATATAAAGTTAGGGTTTAAGCAAAATCACACATACTCCCTCTAAAACTCATACTCAAGCATCCTTAATACTAAATCACACTTCATTGATCCAATTACATCCATTTTAATCAGTAGAATTCAGCTAAAGTTGGAAACCCAACATATATATCCAAAAAATCACCTCAAAAACCAAAGAAAAATGGAAAGAGAGGAGCAAGAATCACTTACTAACAATTAATCAAGCTTTTAGAGTCCATAAATCATGAACCCTAGTGCTGCTTTTCATTTCTCCCTTTATCTCTCTCTCTCTCTCTTAGTTGACTGAAATGCTTATGATTTAAACAAATTTGTTGTTTGGCACTGTGGTGGCATGTAAGTTCACCATAGCATGAGTGCTCTTAGCCTAGAAAATTTTTGAGTTTCCATGATTGTCTCACTACGGGGACCCTATACCTATTGCGGTGTGCCCCTTGTTTGTTTCAAATTTCAACTTTTGCCTATTTGGATCCTTTCTCCAATCCTGGTTCCTCCGATCTTATACACATCATCAAGTTTACTTCCCGTCAGCTTGAGACTAAGTTCGAGATAGTATAATGAGGGTTGTTACAAAGTTCAATAATTAACTATCTTTAGGTTTTGTAGTTCCCTAATTGCCTGCCATTATTCATATGCCTTGGGCTTATACTTTGTACCTTAGATTCATACCTCATGTTTTAAACATCATAAACACATTACTAAATTTCCATTACAAAGGCATTGAATCTTTATCAAACTTTTTCCTTTGAATCATACATCACTTTTCCTATCTTATTCTTAACATCCTTCTTTAAGCTTTTCTCTGCTTGAGCAATTGATATAATATTTGACTTAATCTAAACACATGGAACATTTTCAGGGGTAAGTAAAATCAACGTTTCCTTCTTACCACCTGTGAGGAGATTATTGGTACAAAGCCAGTTTGTGCTTACTATGATGCTTTGATATTTATTTTGACTAGAAACGGTGATTATGGCTTTGCTTCTAGTGAACACATTCCTAGGTAAAATTTATAATATTAACTTCTAGATCCAGCCTCTTAACACTGATGTAAAAAAATGGCTCACATTTGCATCATACCTTTAATGGGATCAGGTGTCTTATGGCCTTATATTAGGGTATTACAAAGACTCTTCCTTGTGTTTATAGTCTTTTGTTGACTATCTCAATAATACAGTCACATCTTTCTATACTTGGTGCACCATTTTTATCTTACGAAATATGGCATCTTGCCACAAGCCTTTTTGCATTTAACTGGGAAAGCTTGCTTGGTCTACCTCCTGTACTCTTTTGCCTTGCTTCATAAATCCCCTGCTATTCCAAGGCTTCTTACTCTTATTCTTACTTACTCTTTGCTTTGTTTACAATTTTCTTATCGTTACTACTAGCTAGAGGTGTTAGAGCATACTTGTGATTTAGACTAATGATCCTACTTACTTTGATTGATTAATTGAAAGTCTGAATTTGTATCGGCATTTTCTCTTTAATTGCTTATGTTAAACCCCTTTTCATCTTTTCTACCGTTCCTCATCCATCATTGTACTACTATGGGTACATCAAATTTTGAGCTAGTGGGTTATGCCTCGCTATACATTCATTGACTAACTCGTTCTAATTCTATCATACTCTTATAAATTCCATATCCTTCGGTCAGCCTCATTCTTCAACATATACTCTGTTATTAAAGTTTCATTCCTGATGTGCCACTCATTATCTTTAACTTTTTCCAAAGGTTCATACTTTAATTGTCAGCAACTCGCACATTAACTTGTCATTATAGGTGACAACTGGTACTTTTTAAGTCATACAGCCATATATAGGTAACTGATAGATTCAACCATTTACCCTGTAACTTGTTCCATAGAAGCTTACCAATCTGCTTGGAGATACTGTGGCATAAGCAAAACATCATAGGCTCTAATTTCTTGTCATCTTTAAACATTAACCATTTCTTATAATTGCTCAATAGCTTTTTGCTGCCAATCTAGATGATCAAAGATCATTTATAGGGAATATGGATCACGAATACCTTCACTCGCTGCTAGGAGTTGTTTGAGAAGTCTATTCTTGTGCTGCCTATCTTTGCTGAATAGCTATTCATGTCTCACTAGTTCTTATCTTTTATCTTAATAATTGCAAATTTTAAAGTATACTTGATAAGTATTGTTTACTACTTCCATCATTATTATCCTTTAACCCCTAGTCCTCTTGCTAATTTAATACTTTGCTACATCTATACTTGGTTCGAATTTGTAGCCTTATATTACTTCTACATGTACTTTTCATCCCTTCTACATGTACATTATCATCATACCGAACTTATAGGGTTTTTAGACTAGTATGAAACTTACTACTATCATCTGATATCCCTATAGGATCTTTTTCTGGGTCATCCTTTGGTAATTCCATTACCTCATGGTTCTGTATATCATCACATACTAGCTTAGTCTGCTTCTAGGGAGACAATGGTCATGATGCCCTTCACAGTATCCTTTTGTTTCTAACATAATGCTCAGGAGATCTAGATCTTGAACTTATCTTCTAGATCCATCCTTAAAGCCACTCTATCAATCATTTGGATTTGGAGTCTTTGATTTAGTTGAAGAGAGCTATCAATCTCTTTAAATGATTCCACTAGCACACACTTACTTAATATAGCTCATCAATTGTTCAACCTCTTTATTTTGAGGTGCAATTACTTGCCCTGGTAAGGTTGCACCTGAAGGGACCATTACAATTTGGTCACTTTCTGGCTTAGGCAATTTTCTCAATTAATGATCACCATGTGCTTATCATTTCTCAAAATCTTATTAGATCCTATATTCTCCTTCATAGGATTCTGATTAGGCTCAAGCTAACTTCCTGTACATGGGTGCTTGTCATTACTCTGTTCTAACTTACCTTCCTTTAAATATTACTTCAGTTTTCCCCCATTGATCTTCTTTATCATTTCTTTTCTTCATTACTATTATATTCGTTTTTGTCCTCATGCTTTCATTACTAGAAATCATTTTGCCACTGATGTTACCTTATATTTAGGATTTTGCTTCTCATTCTCACTATCATCACCTACCATAACATTTCTTAGCTACTTTCTTGTTAGTGGCTTAACATTTGAGAAAAGTCTTAGATGAACATTCACACTAACTGTTGATTAATGAGGATTCATATTCTTCTAAAATCATCCAAGGTCATCTTCTTTTAGAAAACTATCAATACTGTAGGGCTCCATAATCTTTCTTATTATCTTTAAAGGTCTACTACAACCTCACAATTGTTCTACTATGACCAAGAGATATACTGTGATCCCTGAGCCCTACTGGGATCCTCTGTGATCCTACATCATCTCTTTACTGATAAGATCTATCTATGATCTAACTCTAAAAGAATTCAAGATCTAAGAAAAATAAATTATGTAAAATATCGTCAACTAATCCAGCACCTAGCATTAGCTATTATGAAGACTAATCCCTTAGGCCACTATAACATTCATAGGCTAGTACCTCATAAGGGATAACGTTTTTCTTGGAAAAATTTACACGAATCTTTGCTTTGAGAGCTTAAATCTTTGCCTCTGATAACAAAAATATAACACCTTACTTTTAGCCTTATTTTCCATGTATTATACCTCATTAGAGTTTGATTATACTTGATTAGGAGCTTGAATCACATAAAAATCAAAAATGGAATTTTCATTTTTCATGGTACTATTCATTTAGCACTTATCATTTTTTCTGATGAAATTTGAAAATTTATAACTAAATCTATAAAAATTGTATAAAGGTAATTCAAGTCTCTAAAATAGATAAAAACATTTTTTACATGGGAGAAATATGAATTAGGACATTCACTAGGCCAATTCATACAATTTAATTCTTAAATATTATTGTACATTTGGTCATTTTATATCTTTCTAGGATTTTGGCCTTAATTTTAAAAATTCATATCTCACTCTACCATGAACCAAATCATGCTCACTATATATCATTTGAAAGCTCTGTGTGTCGACTTTCTAGGCAATTTTTTTTTGTATATTTATTCAATTTGTATAAGGCATGACACTAACTTAAACTATTATGGGTTAGAACACTACTCTTATTAGAGCAGTTTTAGGAAAACTTACATATTTTTTATTATATAGCTCCAATTTACATATCTTTCCATGCATATAAACCACTGAATTTTTGGAGCTCTGTACGATTTTATATTTGCTTTTGAAATTTTCAATACCTAAATTTAAGTCTTTCCATTTTCTAATATTGCCCTATTTTGAACTCTAATTTTAAAAATTCATCATAAATTGTACACTTATCCAATCTGGGTGCTCTTTAGCTCTATGGAAAGCTTATTCCATCTAATTTTAGAGCATATATAATACTTAAACTAATTACCTTACCTCAGGTGAACAGTATCTACATTACTCTAAGAGTGTTTAAAATGAACATTTCCATTTATAGCTTAACAAAGTAAGATTTATACTAATAATTCACCATCATTCAATGCTCCACTTTCATACATAACATCATGGGAATACTTAAGGAATCATGATCATGCATAATTACAAAATGTACACCTCATACAATAATTGGTACATAATCTCATATCATAGCATTATAACTTGTGAAATCAAGTTGCTCTTCTTTGCCTCCTTCATTCCTCTTGCTCTTTCTTTGGCCTTTTTCATGATTTTGTCCTACCATGGTTGGTCATTTAAGGAGATTCAACAAATCTCAATAGTTATATCCATTCGTGCACACATATTATCATGGCATTTCATAAATCAACATTGAAAATCATTTAATTATATTGTGCCATACAATTTCATGAAAATTTTGGCATGCTAACACTTTGTAAAATGAATATCCAATGGTTATAAAATCCTTCAAAAAACTAGCCAACAACACATTTAGATCACAAAACATTCAATCATGTTCATGGCATATATAAATCCTTGAGTCAATACTTATTTGATTTGGTTTTGAATGTTCTAACATAACATATATAGGAGAAAATTTCAAAATGTATGCTCTTTACGGAGAATATAGTTTTAATTGAGGACCCAATATAAGAGGCAAACTCTAAACTTGTGTTATGGAGACATACTTTGAAATCAAAAGGTTTCCACTTGAGTAGAAGTAAGATGAAATATATGCATTGAAATTTAACAAGAGGCCAATTAGAAATGATTTAGAGGTAAAAACTGGAGAGCAAACCATGCCAGAAGTGTTAAAGTTCAGATATTTATGGTCAATTTTGTAGAGTGATGATGAAATTAATGGGAATGTTAGGCATAGAATACAAGCTGAGTGGTTAAAGTGGAGAAAAGTATCAGGAGTTATTTGTGACCACAAAGCATCTATTAAACATAAAGAGAAATTTTATCGAGCAACTATAAGGTCAGCGATGCTATATAGTAGTTAATGTTGAGCTTTGAAAGAACAACAAGAGCATAAGATGGGAGTAACAGAGATGAAAATATTAAGATGGATGTATAGTCATACAAAATTAGATAAGATGTAAAATGATTCTATACAAAGGAAAGTCAGAGTAGCATCTGCCAATGAGAAAATTGTGAAAAATTGTTTAAGGTGGTTTGGGTATGTACAAAGAACGGGGCAAGATGAGCCAGTGAGGAGAGTTGATCAAATGACTTGGAGCCTTATCAAAAGGTGTAGATGAGGACTAAAAAGAATACTGATGGAAATTATAACGAATGACCTCTTGATAAATGATTTATCTAAGGAGATGATGTTTGATAGAGTCCATTAGTATCATATGATCCATGTATGACTTCACATTAATGGGATAAGACTAATGTTGTTGTTGTTGTTGTAGTACTCAATTTATCGAAAAAAAATGTTTGGAAAGTGGGTTGGCCCATTCAATTGATGAGCCCACCACAGGAGAGCTAGGCTAAGATTTTCTTAGCTTGTCAAAAAAGTGAGATGACCTAGCCTAACCCAGTTATACTATGGCCCATGGTGGGCTGGCCTATATGGGTCAAGCCAAATTGCTAACCCTACTTTTCATTAAATGAATGTGCAATGTCTTGTACTCACTAGTATTAATATAAAATGTAAAAAATTATAGTAAGTTATACTATTTTTAAGTTATAAACAAGGCATAGAGATCATCGAAATGTATTTTGCCTCTCTTAATAATGTTTTTTATATACACATGGCCAAGAATCGAATTGAAAACATCATTTTATATCATTTTAAATTCAAGCTTTTTCTATACAAATGAGTATGAATAAACATTTTAATAATTATGCATATCAAATATATTATTTATCAATTTAAAAATGTTGATTCAGAATTTTAGAATGAATTTTCATAATAGATAATTAAATTTGTAATTCATAATAACTCTACTAAAAAGAGGCTACTAGATTTCTTTTATAGAAAATATTGAAAAAGGTGGCATTAGTAGAAAAATACTATTTTATATCCTATTTTTTACGTCAATTTTATGAGAAATTGACATTAAAGGAAAAGATCAGTAATAATTTTGTAAATAAATTTATGTTAATTCAATTTTTTATGTTGATTTATTTTAAATCTGACGTATAAAGTCTAACATTTACATAGGTTACAAATAACAACATGTAAAAATAAAATACATTCATTAAATTTTGAAAAATTGTAGATTTTTTCTCGTTAGTTCCAAAAGGGAACCCATGCAATAAAGGTAACATTTTTATCATCCTTTTTTCCCAATTTAAATGCTAAAATTGTTTGGCTATAGTTTTATAAAGGGAGGGGAGAAAATTGGAGAGGATATAGAAATTAGAGGGGATTAAATTCCCTCACCTTATTTAGCTAAAAAATTAGAGGGGATTAAGAGAAATTTAATCCCCTTCAATTCCCTCCCTCATCCCTTTATAAATTTCCCCTAAATTGAGTAATTATAACTCAATCCCCTCTAATCTCTTTCAATCATCTCTTGAACCAAATAAGATTTCATTAAAATTCCTCCAATCTTCTTCTCTCCAATCCTACTAAATAAGAGAATTTTAAAGTCCTTTAAATTCCTTCGCCTTTAATCTCTTTCAATAAAATTCTCTCCAATAACCCTCTCTAATCTCCTTGTGAAACCAAATCAAACTGACGCAGGCTAGGTTTCCTTCCTTCTCCCTAGATTCTCATTCTTCAATACATGAAGCCCAGCCCACATGCCACTGTCAGAGTCGTCATCCACACGCCCAAGCCACCATCAAAGTCGTCTCTACTCACGGTCGTCACTCCTCTGCTTCTTCACTCACAAATCACAACTACCCGTAGCAGCTTCGAGTTTGATTTGGTATTTGGGACCCAAGTGGTAGCTTCTCAAATGGCTGGTGCTATACACATCAGTGCTTCTTGAAGTTGTATTCGGGGTGCTCTCTATGGTGGCGGCTTTGGTGGTGTTGATGTCGGTTGTCCTGGTGACGTGGATCACAGTGGTGGTGGAGGGGAGGAAGATCAAGACGGAGATTTTTAGTTTTGTGATGAGAGTTTTGTTGAAGGAAGGGAATGTTGTAGCTGCACTGTGAACTGTTTTGGGATATTTTACTCTGGCTCGATTTACTTTCTGCAATGAGTTCAAATTCAAATGCTTGTGCAGGGAAAGGTGACTATTCAAGGAAAACTAAAATCGTGAAGCTCAGCAAACTCTTTCAAGTGTAGTATCCACTCTTATATGATCTAATTGTTTGGTCCAAAGTGATGATTCTGGTTCGGTGTTGTTCATTGATAGCACTGGTCATCAATTCCTTCGCGCAATATCATCCAACCATGAAGTTGAGGTATTTTCTTTTTATATCAATTTTGGATTCTATTTTATCTTCTGATTCAAATTATGGATCTGTGTAAATTGTGTCATTTAATTGAATTTATCTTTATCAAATGCCCTTTTTTAAGGAGAAGATGTTCTGTACTAAATAAAACTATATTGAATCTTGTGATTCCGAATAAATCATTCAACACAAGCCTGAAAAGTCCAATAATTATTATTTAAAGTATGGGGGAAGTAATAGTGATGAATCAATGATGACTTGATTGTCTATTGAATTGCAACGATATAGCCATGGAGCTGGAAGCAGTCTTCACTGGCGAATTGCGATATTCTAATATACCCTTTTAGCATTAGTTTAGTGCCTATAATTTTTTGGTTTTAACAATGGACCAAGCCATAAAATCGATCAGAATAAAACACTGATTTGGGAATGAAATTTATTTTTACATATCTCCTACTCTTTATCCCTGGTTAGTGGAGAGTAGATTTGGTAGAGGCATGCCCGCTCTTGAAGGCATTTGTCATTGAATGTCATAGGAATAATGCCAAAACACTATATGGTTTTGGGTTTTAAAGATTGAAGGGAAAAGAGTAGATATAGTTGTGGAGTTTCACTATTAATCTCTGACAGCAGAAGTTCTTTTATTTAGTGTTAGAGGTTTTATAGTTTGGCAAAATCCTTATTTTTATTAGGGCTCATCACAGTAGTCATAATTTGTAACTTTCAAACTGTGGGAATTCAGGACTATAAATTTTTCTTAGCACTTTAAAGATAAAAAAGAAAAAGAAGATGTCGAGGGGGTTAATTGACTATATCTGGTTAATTTATTTTCTGGAACATAGATAAGAATCACTTGGGGGGATAAAAGAAAATGTTTCACTCAAAACTACTTTAATTGATTGAATTTCTCAAGTTTTTATGAACTTATTGTGCTTAATTAGTATGCATGTGAGAAATCTAAGCAATATCTGAACTGTGCAGTTTTTTTTTTCAATACCTTAATTATTAAGTACTTTGAATACATACCTCTGAAGAAAGGAATTTCCATTAGCAAATATTTCTAAGAAACATTACTGATGGGGTGATAAATAAATATATTAACTATAGAAATGACTTATCCTTTGATTGGGAAAAAATGATGAGGAAATTATGTGATGAGATAGAAATTAGAGGTATCGATAATGAGGAAGTAAGAAAAAGTTTATGGTTGGTTTTATTAATATTTCCAACATGATCCAGACATGAAAGGCCTTTAAGCTTAACATGTGGACAAAAGTAAGGCCTACATAACTTGTACTGAAATGTAATTTTACTTGGGAGAATAGGAGACACCTAGTCTTAGTGCCTGTTTGGATTTGTAAAATAAGCACTTATGGGAGCAAATGAGTGATTATATGGAGAAGTTATCAAACGCAAACTGCTTTTGAATAAGCATTTATGTCTCAAATAAGTGCTTATGGAAGAAGCTGATTTTTTCTACTTATGATAATTACTTATGCTCTCATAATCACTTATTTCACTTTTCCTTCTTATTATCCACCTAATAATCACTTAAACCCCCAATATCTAAACACATTTCTTTTCTCAAAATTACTTATGGGGTAAAAATATCCAAACACAAACCACTTTTGACATAATCACTTATTCTCATAATCTATTATGAATAAACACTTATCCTCATAACTACTTATACAAAAGTCAATTCAAATACACCATTAAACTTTTGAAGCTTGAACATCCATATCTCACCTATATTTTGTACTCCAATGCTAAGTGGAACAAATATGCAATAAAAAATTAATTATTGAGGTGCATGCCCAAGTTCCTGGCTTCCCAGAGAGTCAGTTGACTAGGCATTGAATTTAGTTAATGGATGGAGATTGACTGCTATAGTAGAATTCCCAAATTGCCTGAACATTGTATCTGAAAAATTTTTTCCATAAGGAACTTATATCTCTGTAGCTGATAAAATTTAAATGCTGGTGGCACATGAAGGGTCTGTTGCTCTTTAAGTAGCCAAGTCTGATGGTAGTTGCATCCTCTTGAATATTATTGTCACCTTGTTGAGAGGCCATAGATTAGCTAGTCAGCATTAGAGAATACAGTTTTTGTGAAATTAATGACTAAAGATGAACTATGTAGAATTCTGTGCATTGTGGATTGTTGCTTGATAACCTTGCTCCTAATTGAAATCATACATGGTGATTAAATGTGTTTTGTAATTTGCGAAGGCTTGTGTTATGACATCAGAAAATAATTTATAAGATTTTGCAGCTCTCTTAGTGGACTAAATCATTATTGGATTTGACGTTGAGATGTTTAATTATTTTAGTCTTATATTTCTTGGATCATTTTATTTAATTATTGTTTTCTTTTTGTGTTGCTCAACTTTTTTCATTTAATACAATGGTTCAATTACGACTGCTGCTGGAAATATTGAATCTTCAAACCTATCAATAAATTGGGCCTGTTTGTTTAAGATTTTTTAAAAAGTAATTTTTAGGTTATTTAAAAAAGTAATTAATTATTTAGAGATTTTGCAAAAAGTAGAAATTTTTTTATTTGATTAAAATAAAAAAAAAACAATTTTTACAGTTATGTAAGATGAGACAACAATATTATGATTTTTTTTGGGAAAAGTTTATTATTTTTGCAATTTTGTAGGACTAGATTTTCGTAAATTGTTCTCTCTCATTTTACCACGCATGCTTTTTTCAAAGCTACTTAGATTGAGTAGCTCAAAATTATTAAGAATCTTTTTTTTTTAAATTATGATTATTTTTAAAAGTAGAAACAAATATCCTAAAACATTTTGAAAGGATTTTTTCATTAGAAAAGTGATTTTTTCGTAAAAAAACAAACGTTGAAACAAACAGGCACATTACACCAGAAATAAATGAGCTTTATAGACATGTTTAATTTTTGCTGCTAGTCCTGAACCACCTACTATTTTAGTACCAACATAAAGAAAGTCATTTTTGTAAGTAGTTATAACTGCCAACAAAAGTTTGTTGGCAATTATTTATACAACCACTAACAAAAGTATCCATTCATATTTTTTTTAAAAAATTCACATAATTTTTTTGTAGCTGGTTATTTAACCACCTACAAAGGTCTATAAACCACCTGCAAATCCCTTTCTCTTCCTGTCATACTTTTGTTGGCACTTTTTTAAATAAATGCCAATTATTAAATGCCAATAAAACTCAATCATGATGACAAAGTGGCAATAAGATGATAATTACAATACAATGAATAAATTTGTAAAGGCTGCTCGAGAATGTCACTAAATCGTTGCCGAGTCATTATTTAACGACAGGAGAAAATCGCCTGAAGATACATGACATTTTTTTTTGGAACATTTGACTATTTTATTTTCCACTACTTTCATCAAGAATAAATCGATAGGAAATCTTTGTTAGTAATATTTTTTTAATGAGGGACCAAACTAATAAAAAGAAAATAATACAAAAAAAATTCACAATATATTAATTTAAATGACTTGTTTTGGAAAGAACAAATTAAAATGATAATTCTATAAAACATGAAATTAAAACAAATTTTATCTATGAAAAAATAAATTGACACCGTATAAAAGCAAAATCGATATCAGGATGTGTGGAGTACTTTGTGCTTTGATGATTGATTGAAGGATTGCATCCATAAAACTTTGTACTAGAAAATATTACTTTATAGCACTAACAGTCTTTAAATTCAACAATTGAATCAGGCCAAAAAAAAAAAATCAATAATTGAAAAGATTTCAGCCACACAACTCAAGACCAAGTGTCTCTTCAAAGTCTTCAAACTGTAATATTCAAAGAAAAACAGGAATTCTCTTTAATTACCCATGATACTATAAAAAAACACAAGCTTAATTGATCCAAACCAAATAGACACTAAAACCCATTTCACTAGCTTTTTCTTTACGATTATCTCTTTGAAGATTACCCGAGTTCTCTATCATCTTATCATTCATCGTGGCAAGTTTTGGAACAACTCAGAGAATTCTCCCCTCATCATCACCTTCATCCACTGATGAATCATATGAACCAAAAACACCTCACCAAAAGCAGTTCAAGGACTTTAACTTCTACTGTCCTTTCAACATTCCCCCAACCCCAGAAGCTGCAGCTGCTCGAATTATCAGAAAAATAGGCAATTTAGGGTTATACTACACACTTTTTGTGTGGATCATACTCTTCATAACCCTAATCCCTCAACGCAAGGTCTCCTTGATTCTTCTAGTAATCATGAGCTATGTGACAACGTTGTACTTGCTGCTACTAAGGGCATACCCTAATTCTTATTTCCTCCATAGATTTATAGACAAGAGGTTTGTTTTGGGTCTGCTTGCAATTGCAACTATGCTTCAACTTATTGTAACAGAAGCAGGGATTCTTCTGGGTGTCACTTTGGCATCTTCTATGCCTCTTGTTTTTGGTTCATGCTGCTTTATGGATTAGTCATAATGATGTTTCTGAGATTGGTGAGGCTTCTGGAGTTGCAGGACTTGCTTCCCCTTACGATAAAAGTAAAAATGGAGGAGAGGGTCCAAATTTGGTGTGATTTTTGGTTGTCTGTAATCATGCGGTCGTTGGGTAATAAATTGAAAACTCAGATTATCATCTGAGCAGCTTGTAGTTACATTGAAGTAAGGTGTATCTATTTATTTTTGCGTAATATTGATCCCTGGCATGATGAATCTATCAGCGCCCACCGTTTCTTGTCCATAGTTACCATTAGAGGAGTTAGTCCGTGAATATATTTCGTTCTATATAAAATTTCACTTGGTTGAACTGATACCAAGTTGACTGAAAAGATGATTTGACTATATATTCTTTTCATGTGAGTGTGGAGTGTAATAAATAATAATTTAAATTTTTTTAAAAAAATTGCACTTATTTTTCTAACATGTCAAGTCTGCGGAAATATATAAAAAAATATTGAAAAATAAAAAAAATGCACAAAGCTTAAAAAAAATAGAGAATAATTTTTTTTTCTTTTTTAGCCAGGTGTAGAGAATGATTGAGAAAGTAATATATATATATTTATATATACTCAGAACCTCATTTTCATTATTTTCACACATTGCAGAATGTAGAGAATGAATCATATTCTCACATCCTTAACCGTGTACAATAAAATTTTATAACTTGGAAGAAAATGATTTAACTATCAAGCCACATTTGTGGTCCTAAACAACTCAATTTGAATGAATCGGAATCTAAATTGACTATTGGGTACGGGTGGTTCAATCCAAAAAAAATATCATCATCCCTTAAAGAAACGTATTACAAATACACGCTTCTTACTCCCTCTGGTTTTTTTTATAAGGGGTCTTCTATAAATTTTTTCTGGTTCTTTTTATAACGGACTTTGTAATGTTTAATAAAATTTTTACTATCTTGCCCTCATCATTTATTTCTTCTCGTAAATTATTATTAGACTTTTTGGATGAAAGAGGATCTCAATTGATCAAATTGTATTTAATATGAATTGTATTAATATATTAAATAAGGGTAAAGAAATAATGTTTGGTTTTTTTTTTAGAATTTTAAAAAGATAGAATAGAATTAATATATAATTTAATTTAGAAAACAGCAGATCATATATTGGTTTATAATAGATGGGGGATAAATTTTTGTATGATTGTTCATGCTTTGGTGAATAAAATGGAGACAAGATATCAACGTTGGTTCCTTGAGTTTGTGGCTTTTCTCGCAACTAGAAATTCATCCTATGCATTGCATAGAAGACGTATTTGTGACAAAAGCATCTAGTGGGATCCTCTACTTTCAAAGTTAATATATATATATATATATTCAAATATTATGCCACAAAACAACAATTTATCTAGCTCAATACAAATAAAACAAATCACATATTAAACTATTTATAAGCCATTTTTTCCTAAATGACTTCCTATATATAGAAATTATCCAATAACATAGATGCATCTTGTGAATATCATATTTTGTATGGTCCATTTAGGAAAAATAATAAAATACATAAAAAATAAAAGAAAATGTCTCTTATTGAGTTCATGAAAAAATAATAAAATAAATCCATAATACTCTAGAAGATTATTCCTTAAGACATGGAAGATGTTAAATATAAAATATTTATGAATTATCTTAAAATATCCTTTAAGAGATGAAAAATGTTAAATATAAAATATATTGGGGTTATCTTAAAAGATTATAGGGTATAATTGAAAGATTATCCCTTGATTAAAATACATAATATGGAAAAACAAAAATAAAAGAAAAGAAATCTATGAATTATCTTTTAAAATTTTACTAACTTCCCTATCCATAGGATTTGGAAAACATATAGAAATAATACAAAGTAAGAGGGAAGATGAATTACATCAATAATAATAAATATCTCTTAAATGAGATTTAATAATTTTCAAAAGAATTAGGAAATTAAGATATTATTTCCTATATGATTTTTATCTTCGAAATTCAAAATATTTTAAATTAAAAAATGAATGGCAAAACTTCTCTATAAGTAGCGGGTTTGAGAGTCAGAGAATATCTCAACAGTCAAAGAGAGATCTAGGGCAATAAAAAAAAATACCTAAGAGTGTTTTGGTAGAGATGAGGGGAAGAAAATTAGGAGAACTCTTATATAGACACATATGGAGAATCCACCATGAGCCTAAAACCTTTAACTTCTTGTTTGTGCTACGTTCATGGAGTATGTTTGTGCTACATTAATTCATGAAGTATGTATGTATGTGTATGATATATCACAATATTGAGATGAATATCCAAAGCCTTTTGGCTTCTTGTGATGCATCATAGCTTTGTGGTACCATGATTCTGTTTATAAATTTTCTCTTTATTGTTAGTGGCGTTTTTCACAACATCATTTTATCTTCAAATATAAAAAGAAAGCTATGCCTCTCCTTCTTTTATATGTACTCTTTTAATGAAATTTGTCATAAGAGATACTGATACCCCTATGAACATATAGGGAGTTAAAATGGTGAATCGTGAGTGATACTTATGCCACTGCATAAACTGATCAATCCCTCTTATTCTAAAGGGCCGTAAGTGATGTTATGCCACTGTAGATTTAAATAATTTTTTTTATTCTAAAAGACTACGAGTGATGCTTATGTCACCGCATAAATTAAGCAATATATGTTCTTATTTCAAAGAAGAGATTACGATTGATGCTTATGCCACCTCATGAACCAATCAATCTTCTATCTTATTGAGATCACGAGTGATGCTTATGCCACTTGCATCAATTTAAATTTACTTTTCAAAACAAAAATATTTTTCTTTCATTCTAAACGTTTTCTTAAAGATATATATAAAATACATAATCTTTTATAACAATTATCCTAGAAAAAAAAGGATAATAAAAAATACAATTTTCTTTTACAAAATTTAAAACACTCAAATCAATATTCGAATTACATAGACTTTGATCCTTCTTGAGGGTATGTAGCCCTAGGGTTTCATCTTAGATCAGGTCCTCTCTATAAACAAATTATATTTTCTTTTTCATCTAATTTTTCTTTAAGTTTAGCAATAAAATATAAATAATAAGGATAATTTATTTGTAAGGCCAATTTAATGAAACATAATAAATTTAGGATAACCGTTCTTTCGAACCGGTAATGTAAGGTACCTAACACCTTTCCTATACACAATTGACTTATGATCCTAACTCTTTTGTTCGTTAACCATCATTTTCTATTATTTAGGTTTTCTTAACTTTTTCCTTAAATTTTGGTAGCGACTCCATTTTTTCATTTTTATTCATTTTTCATCTTTGGATAAAAATCAGGACACATCTAATGTGATGTCTTCTTAGAATCCTTCAATTAAGCATAGTCCTAATTAGTGTAACAACTTTTGTATCATCTGGGATTCCAGATTTAGACAGCAATTTCTGTCTTCTGTACTTTACTCAAATCAGCAATGCATCAAGAAGTTAATTTCTTTATGTGATTCATGTGTAGTCTCTACTCTTTTTTTTTTTAATGTTTATAGAGATTTTAGGTAGTGGCTTTTCTCTGTTGTAGCCTTGTCATGGTGATGGAAGATGGTGAAGCACATCATCATATGCTCCTATCGAGAAATTTTATGTCTCCTGTATTACAAGTCCATGTAATAATATAGAGAACTTAGCCTCCTGTATATTTCACCATTAGATAAAAAAAGTAGAAAACAAAAAAACTTAAATCTCTTTGACACGATATATAGAAGCAATTAAATTATATATTCATCCATGAAAACTAAACATCTGATATATTTGAAACATCTAGATAACAGATCTATAAACCATCAAGGATAATAAATACAACCAAAATGGTCAAATTCTTTGGAGATTCATTTCCAACAAAAATGCCCAAACATGGTAACTATACAATGTAAATATTAGAGATTAATTAAAAGAAAAGCTACTCAACATGAGTGTTGTGGGTTTTGCGGGTTTTCGAATAGACACAAGGCTCTTTGCATAATTCAAAATATCGCAAAGATCATATGGATATAGAATGTTGGGTATCTTCTTCAATTCATTGGCAATGATAGGAATTTAATGATACGGATTCATTCCTTATTTCACCATATCATATAACATCATATCATATTATATCAATCTCATCATCATAACCCAATCCACCTTTCCTCACAATGACACATGTGGTGATGTTCGTGCCATATCACTTTGTAATTATCATCATCATGTTTCTCAATGGCATACTATAAAATCATGTAATGTCACGTCATCATCATATATAATCATCATCATCTACTATATTGTCAAGCCGTGTGCATACCATGATATGTAGAAAAACTATACATACATATAAGAATCTTGTGGTATGAACAAAAACATGCATATATATATACATAAATATGCTAATAACATATAATACACACAATACAAATACCTAATTACCTTAGGTTGTTAATACCATACACATGATTCCACAAGCTGCTTTGATTGCCTAACCATAACTTGTACTCCTCCAATCAACCAAACAATCTCTACAATGCCACAATATCTTTAATTAACATATAGCATAATTATCCAAAATTCACAATTCAACCAATCATGCTTAACCCAAGGTTCCAATCACATTTTTAGGCACCAATTAACCTCATATGACCATTTAAATCTTGAATCAACACTTCTAATCAGATTTCACACTCTCTCAAGCAAGTCTAACCTAGGATTAGGCTTAAATCACACATACTCCCTCTAAAACTCATACCCAAGCATTATTGACACTAAATAACACCTCTTTAATCCCATTACATCAATTTTAATCAATAGGATTTGGCCAAAACTGAAAATCGAACATATATACTTGAAATCCAACCCAAAAACCAAAGAAAAATATAGGAAAGAGCAAGGATCACTTACCAACTAAGATCAAAGCCTCTTGAATCTAGAAATTTAAAGCCCTAGCTCTGTTCTTCACTTCTCCCTCTGTTTTCCTTTTGTTCTTCCATCTAAAATGTTCTTGATTTAAACAAATTTTTTGACTCTTGCCACAGCGGTGGGTAAGTTTGCCACGACACAAGTGCTCTCGATCTAGAAAAATTAAAGGATCCCAAGTATCTCTCGCCGCTACAGCCCTGTTCCTCGTCATGGCGTGGCCTTTTCTCTAATTCTGGTTCCTCTGGTCTTGCACACAATATCAAGTACACTTCCTATTAGCTGAAGACTAAATTCAGGATAGTGTAATAAGGGTTGGTATAGCTACTGTAACAACCTAACGAAAAACAACCCTGAAAACCACTACAAACATTCATAAATTGACTAAATAGGACAAAATAGGGTGAAATAGAGCTAGAGCCATGCCTCAACAGTATCGCCACAACTTGGCGAAGGAAAAAAGGTGTGGCTCCACAGCTAGGAACCTGGCGCCGTGGCGTCCATATTAGAAACCATATCAATAATCTGCTGATTTTTCAGGTGAATTTTCGATGTTCACAACTTGGTGCTATGACCTTCAATTAACCTGATTCCAACTCTTATAGATCCCTCTCAGCCCAATCTATCATAAATACTACTTATACCTCAATCCATTTTTGTATGGGGGTTTTGGATGACCATGATTGATTAGGTCACTTTTTGACCAAAACTCACAACTTACACTCTCCAATTGCCACCAAAGGTAAATTGGCATTTCGGGACCATTCATACAGGTCCTAATTCACACAACCAACTTATCCAAGGGGGTTCCACCCCGAGAAAACTACTCTTTCGAGTTTTGACCCCCTTAAACCCCAAATCAACACAATGGACAAGATGCCCAATTCACACATACAAGGCCTAATAACCGCATTGGGCTCACAAACAAAACACACTAGGCCTACACGAAACACCAATACAAGCATCATCATAGCATGACCCACACCATGGTCCACAATCACATCACATGCACATAAACCACAAACATGGCATAAGCCACACTCAAACATATCATTTATCATCTTCTACATAATAACATCATACCACATACTAGCAATATTCCCTAGGATACAACCTATAGGCAAAATACACAATACCACACTACTTGGCACAATATATCACATAAATTGAATAACATACAATTACTAGAACACTTGGATATTCCTATGTGAAGAAGAGCTAAGACTTCTTAGTCCTCTCTAGGCTAATACTAGAATCTTCTCTTAAAATGTTAACCACAGAGAGTGTGAGATAGAGTCTCAGTAACTGGAACAACACACAACATACAATAGATATCCATAAATCTATACATATATGCATATGGTGCAATACAAATCAAAATGTTATGGTATGCATGTCTCTCTCATATACTGCTAGAACCACGGGCTAATGTCATCACATGACATTTTCAATAGCTGATTCCCTTTCAACAACCAATGAAGACTGATTTCGGGACATCACCAAGCTCACGTTACACTAGATTAACCTAGCCAAAAGTCACGGTAATGCTTGAATCATGGCTCTTGTCGCCCTGGTCTACCCGAATTGGTGGTGATTTAAGGAGGGTGCAATCCACTACCATTGGCTCTCCTTGCTATGGGAGAGGATTTGTTATAGGGATATATATCATCATATCATCATCATATCTCAACTCATTATCATCATCCAGTCCACCATACCTCACTATGCTCAATGCTGTGATGATGTTCAATGCAATGCTAACATGTTTATGCCATTACTTAATCTGTCATACCTCATATTTAGATTCATTTTCGATGTATTAGACTTCATTTTAGTCCATTAATGCATGATTAGTAACTGAATTGCATAAAATAACTCAAACCAATTCTTTTCAATTTCTGGGCAATATTCCTTTGGTTTATCTCATTTTACCTGATGAACTTTGAAAATTTATAACTAAATAAAAACAAATCGTATTGAGGTGATTCTAGTCTCCAAAAATAGCTTAAAAGATTCTCTACATGGAAAAAATATTGAACAGGGAAAATAAATGACGAATTCATAAAATAAATTTGTGTAAACTTCACTATAGCAATGGTCATTTTTTAAAATTCTTGATTCTAACTATAAATTTGAAAATTTACCATAAATCACACACAACTCAAAATTGAGTGATCTTGGTGTTTGTGAAAAACCCTTCATGTCTAGTATACAACAATATAAAGTAACTCATACATTAAAGCACAAAATTCTGAACAGTACATGAAATTCTCAACAGTGTCATAATAGCAATTTTCTTCCTACAACTTGAAAAAATACAGCTTAATATTTACATACATGGTCATCTCTTATCTCTATTTTGCACATTACATTATGTTAGGTCTAGAAAGACATATTTACATTCATATAAAATCCTAAAATCATACACATCATTTTTGCAAGATACTCTAGACAAACACTAAAGATAGCAAGTTCATCTTAATTAGTAACTTGCTTCTCCTTCCCTTTCTCCTCTTGGGAAGTCTTGCCATAATGTGAACCTATAATGTTGGACATTTGGAAAAAGGTGAGATTCAAAGAATCTTAGTAGTTACATTCATTTATACACATAAAGCATGATAGCATGTTATGAAACATCAAGGAGGAAAACATTCTATCATAATATGCATCTTAATTAGTAACACCTTAAAAATTGGACATCCAAGAGTCATAAACACTTCATAACAGTAGCCAACAACACAATTTCAATACAAAACATCAAATACATAGCATGGCATAGTTAAAAAATTAATGAAATCAAACGTGTACATAATAGGCATAAATGGTAATATAACTACCTTTAGGCTTTCCAAGTCTTTCCAAACTTTGTACACTCTTTCCTTGATCTTCAATTGCCTCTTGGAACCCTATTGCATCATCAAAACAAGTCTCATTCCAAGAATTACATGATCTGCTTCTCAAAATGCTACTTTAACCTAAAAAATCTATATAGTTATTCTTTGAGAATTTCTTATACAATACACTTGTTCTAACCTGTTTTGGACCCAAGGAATCCATTTTTGGGGTTAAAATCATAAATTCCTTTTCTATATAGAAAACCCTAAATGACAAAAAATTTCCATAAATTAAAGAAAAATATTTACTCCACAATCTTACAAACCAATGGCATAATTTTGTTGCTTAAGACCCATACATCCTTTTTTATGGTTTGGTTTTTCCATGACTTTACTTTCTCTCTCTTATCTCTCTACGAAGAAAATTTTAGAGGCAAAATAGTGAGAAATACTTCATAAAATCCCACCAAACTCAAATATGCATAAGATAATGACCATGAAAACCTACCTTGAAAGTTTGAAGTCCAAAGCTTGCTTCTTGCCCTTGAATTTTTTCATGTTTCTCCTTTCTCCTTCCTATAGTTCAGAAGCGCTTGAGGAAGAAGATGAAGACTTAAAATGAGTTAATGAGATAATTGTACCATAAAGCAACTTTATTAGTTCATTTTTTTGACTTTTTGCCCTTTATTTTTATAAAAGCTTTTTAATTAATCCTCTTTGTGTCCAATTCTGAATTTCTAGTGTGCTTCACATTCTTTTTGACCAAAAATCAATTTATGAATTTTAATGAACCAAAATACCCTTTGCTGATCAAATTTACCAATACCGATTAAGTATTTTTGCCAAAATTATCATCAAATTAGTGTATGATTATCCAATAATTACTTTTCATCTAAAATTATTATCTTGACCCAAAATATATTTTAGCAAGGCTCACTAATTTTTCTTGAAATAATACTGCCTCTTCCTGAAGTTCAAACTGACTTTTATCATGTAAAATATTAATATTAATCCCTAATTACCCAATAAATATTATTTTAATTTTAAAATAAATTCTATATTATCTCCCATTGTCTATGGCCAATTGAGAGCTTCATTTTGACTATAATTTTTATATTTATAAAAAATTCCCTTAACCTAGGTTAATTTATAATTTTTAAAACTTTTGGGTCTTAAGTGTAATTTTCTCCAAAATTCTTAAAACTTCCTTCCCCATCTGCACAAACATTGAATGTCTTTCTTTTTTTTTTTCTGTCTGTTTCCAAGATAAAATTATCATTTTCTTCTTTTGTCTTCCAATCAATATAATTGACCTTTTTACCCTATTTTACATAAAACAGTGTATATCCATTTTTGCAAATTACTTATAAATTTAAAAATATTAAATCTTAAACATCCAGTAAAAATTCTTGGATATTACACAATTATCATCATTATCATAATCATCATCAATGTCATGCTAACATACTATCATGTGAGCATGCTCAAGAATCATACATATATATATACTCATCATATACAAGTACCAAGGATTGAAATATATATACTATAACTAGCTGTGTACATACCATGATGTGAAAAATGCCACATATACACATAAACAACATAATGGTATGAAAAGAAACATGCATATATATATAAACATATAGCCGATAATTAACACACCTACATATATATTCGGCTACCTTGAATTGCTGCGACACAACCCACACAAGGGATTTGTCAAGCCTCTAAAGCACCAAATCATGGACTAACACTTCCAATCAACCGATCATACACTACAACATTATAATACCTTTAATTAACACAATGCATATATCAATCCATAACTCATAATTTAACCTTCCTAACTTGACCCATTGTTCCATCAGCATAATTGTACACCAATGAACCCCAGTCAACCATTCAAACCATGAACATTCATATATGGTTCAGATTTCAAGCTCCCAAACTCAAATTCAAGCTAGGGTTTAACATATTCATGCATAATCCCTCTTAGACTTATACCCAAATTTTAAGAGCACTAAACAACACTTCATCAATACCAACACTAGCATTTTAGTCAGTAAAATCATCCATAAACTCAAAACCAAGCATACTCCCATGAGTTTCATGCCAGAAACAAATAAAAAAGAGAGGAGAATGAGTAAAAATCCACTTACTAACTAATAACCAAGCTCCCAATGTATGAGAATCAACCCCCAAGGTCGAATCCACTGAGCTCTAGTAGAGAAATCCTCCTTCTTCTTCAATTTCTTCTTCTTTATCTAACTAGGTCACATTTAGATTTAAACAATTTTCATGATTCACAGAATGACGTCATCAATATCGCTGCACTGTGAGACCTCTTGGTCAGAAACTAATAAATTTTACATGAGTGTCTCTCCTTGATGGCCCTATTCCTCATCGTGGCATGATACTTCTCGATTTCAAATTTCAAACTTTGTCCATTTTGTTCCTTTCTCCAATCTTGGTCCCTCTAGTGCTGTATAAGATGCAAGACAACTTCTGTTGAATCAAAAGTTTTAATGATTTCAAACAACTAGAGCTTAGAAAGGAGAATATCAAAGGAATGTGAAAGGATCAAGTGAAGAAATTCAAAGAAGAATATGTAAAGACTTAGTTTTTAGGATTTCTACTCTTGTAATCTAAGTAAAAAGCTTTGATCTTACTTCTTCTAAGTTACTACAATGTTTGAATATGTCATTTGGAAGTTATCCTATGTTAGCATATGTTAGTTTTGAAAAATACTGACTAATAAATGAATTTTGCTATTGACCCATGTGTATTTTATGCAAAATTAAAACTTTACTTTAAGAAATTCGAATATGCAGAGGCTTCATCTTTAACAGACAAATTTCAGTTATGAAAATTTGAATTTTGGGCTAAGTACTTTTAATGAATATGTGCAAAATTTGTATAAAGTTTAGTCAAATAGAGTTCAAATGGAGTTCAAAATTACCCTCTCTGATAAATGAACTTTGGACTTTAAAATTCAAATTTCAAAATAAGAACTTGTAAGTCTCATTGGAGCATTCCTCTGACTGGTGAATGTTGTAATTCAAAATTCAAATTTCACAGAGGAGAATTTTTGTGTCATGTTGAATAAGCCTTTAATAAACAAATTTCAGCTTCTAAAATTCAAATTTCAAGTGCACTATGAAAATATAAGATAATTGTTCAAACTCAACAGATGCATCTCTGATATGAAAATTTGTATGTTCTAATATGGGATACCTTTAGCAAATTCAAAATTAGAATTTCACTCTTAAATAGATGAATGTTGAAGTTTAATGTTAAAATCCTTAACCTTCTGTCTCTGCAAGATTCATTTGTTACACCCCAAATTTCAAATTTTGGCATATCAGACGCATTAAATGTGGTTGGTGAACAACTATTTCTGTAAAGTAACTGTTGGTTAATATTTCTAACGGCTAGATCTTATGTCTAATGACTAGTTAAGTCACAAATCTATAAATAGAACTTCATTTGAAGTTATGGGTAATGATTTTCAAATCTATATTACTAAAACCCTGTTGAATTAATTAGCCAAAGCTTTGTCACCCTTATACTACATTTATTGTACTTTAATTTTCATATCTACTCTATTTGAGAGAGCTTTCTTTTTGTATAAAATATTTTCTTCATATGGAACAAAGATTCTTTGTGAGGAGAGTCACAAAAGGAATTAGGAAATACTTTATAAGAGTGCAGAGTATAGAATTTGAGTGTTTTTTTAGAATAAAGCACAAGTTTATACTAAGGCATTGCAAGGAGCTTGTTGAATTCTTGTAGATAGTGAAAATCTCAAGTAGTGGCTTGAGAACTAGACATAGGTCAAGTGGATTTGATCGAACTAGGATAAATTTCTGAGTCGCTTCTTCCTTTACCTTACTTTTACTTCCACTCTCTCTATACTCTATTTTTCTGCAAACTTCTACTATCACTGTAAACTTACAGTTTTTTAGAAAATTTTAAACTTCCCAATTCACCCCCCTCTTGGGAAGCCAATAATTCTAACAACTTCTCATTAGCCTGTGACTAAGTCTAGGCCAACATGTTGAGGGTTGTTATATTCTCCCCTCCTTAAAAGAAATTTCGTCCTCAAAGTTTGAAGATACTAATCTCATCCATGAATGAACATATTCCTTCCATATTAATTCTTCTATTTCTAAGTAGCTTTCCTTAGCCATAAAAAAATTTGATGAGCTGCTCTCTCTTACGTCACTTTAACATCCACATATACATGCGACTTATATCAAATAATCAGCCATACTGTCAAATCTTCTTTGTATTCCTAAACATAAGATAGGCTGGATAAACATCTCAATGTGAATTCCTTCGTAACGCAGCAAACTTATCACACAAATATTCAGACAAAACTTCTAAGGCACACGATCCTTTTTCATCAACTTTTGACTTTCTTCCTTACTTGTCCATATAATTACTTGTTTACACAAATAACTAGTCACTTTTAATCATTTCTCTTAAGATTTAGATTGTACAAACTGCCACATTTACATTAACAAAACTCCAATAATCAAATACCACTGATTTCCATAATGTGTCTTAATCACTTTATAACATCCAAATTCATTCTTTATTACTATATTAAAAGGACAACCTTGTTTTCTCATGACTTCTTCTCAATACCAATTACTTGTCCATGTCCCACTATAAAATATAATCCCTCCATATGCAATCTCCTTACACATCAATTTATTTGTTTCTACCACAAATTCCTCCGTAATTTACCAATATACTCTTGATTAACTATGTTGATTGCATTGTTGAGGTCCATAAAATTCCCATAGCCTTATTATCATCAAAATGACTTCACTAATGCCCCAACAATGTTTCCTTGTGGTAAAGTCATACTTCCAAATCATCTCGTGATCTCACAAGACCTCCTCACTGACAAGTCCATCATTAACTACTCATATATTTTAGAAGAGTCCTTCTAGTTCTCCTTTCATCTTTAACACAACATTCTTGTTCCCATGCAAATGTATCCTTTTAATTTGATGTCATTCCTTTCCCCATGCATAATATTTACTTTACATTTCTCTGGCGATATCGCCCATGAATGGGCTAGCTCAATCTTGAGGGCTTATAACTTTTCCAATGTCCTATCAATATGCTCCTTAAGTTTGCTTCTGCTGCACATTTTGATTACTCCATTCTTGCACATAGGGTCATATGATACACTTGTATCACCCATGAACATCTCTATCCTACTTTTATCCTGCGATTCTAGCTTTATTTCCATTACAGACCCCGCAATCAACATGCTTTATAGCAAGTGGCTATGGGCCACCATGTACCACTCATTGTTACTCCATGGTTAGCACTTTTTGGTCTTTTACCGACAATGTTTGGGGCTCTTTCTCACGACTACCATTTCATCTTCTGATCTAATTCAACTATTATCATAGAACTACCAACATTGATCTTTATGAATCCCATATGAGCTTGACTTTCGAGCCTTCAATCCTTTTTCCTTCTCATAGTCATTGAAAGATTTGGAATTCTTTTCATTAAACAATGAACCACTCATCTCATGATCAGTGAATTGCTACAACATACAGATCAATTGGTTAGTTGTACCCAATCAATCTTTCAGAAGATAGGCATCTAGTTGACCATGAATTTAAGCAGATATGGGATCTTGTTTGTATCATCACCAAGTCTTTCACTCTCAATCCACTAGTATCTCGTACCTTGAGTTACTGATACGTCAAGCATGTAGCTATTGAATCAAGAAGTTTTGATGATTCCAAATCAACCTTCAAGAGCTTGGAATAAAGATATCGAAGGTACCCAAAAGGTTTCAAGTGAAGAAATTCTGGATAAATCTGTGCAAAGATAGATGTAGGATGTTTAGTAGTATTTTATTTAAGTAAAAGACTTTGATTTGGTGAAAACATGTTTTAAAACCTTGATTCTATGTTAAATCATGGAATATTTGAAAAATACCCACCAACTTGAAAGGTTAATATGTCACCTTGGAAATTTGAATTTTGGCTTTGAAAATTTGAATTTTGTATTGAAACTGAACAAGTCTGAAGAGATACCTCTCTGACAGACGAATTTTGACTTGATGAAATTCAAATTTTGATAAGTATCTAAAAGGAGCTTTCACAAACAGATGAACTTTAGGTTTTGAAAATTTGAATTTCAGACAAAATGAAACTTATGAAAACTAAAGAAATTCATCTGAAATTGTGTCAAAGTTTATATGAAACCAAGTTTAGACTGGATTTCAAAATTGCTCACTGACAGACGAACTTTGAACATGAAAATTCGAATTTCAAAAACTAAGCTTGTGAGTCTGTTAGAATGATATGTTGACATACAAATGACAATATTTATACATTTGAATTTCGAAGTTAGTCTGAAAAGAGGTTTCTCTGACAGATGAACTTTGCCCTTTGAAAATTTGAATTTGGAAGTAACTGAACTACTGTGCCTTTTGAGTCTGCTACGAACAGATGAATTTTGGGGTTCCAAAATTTGAAATTTGAGGGCACTGTAGCAAATTGAAAACACTGTTCACACTTAACAGAAAAACTTTCTTCTTGAAAATTCGTATGTCGCAACATGGAAACATTTTCTAAGTTTCAAAATTCAAATTTCACTTCATGAACTGACGAACTTCAGTATTTCAACGTTGGAAGCTTTAACCTTCGGTTCCTTCAAAATTGATCTGTTGACCAATCGAAATTCGAATTTCAGTATGTCAGAAGCATTAAATGCGGTTGGTTAACGGATAGTTTTTCAGAGTAACCGTTGGATAACTTCTCCAACGGATAGATTTTGCTTCTAACGGACATTTGAGACCAAAATCTATAAATATAACATCATTTGAAGTTGTAGGTAACGAATCAAACTTTGTATATACTGAAACTCTGCCAAATCTTCTACTCAAAGTCTTTTACCCTCTTACTTCAATACTTGTACATCAACTTTCATATTCACTCTATTCAAGAGAGTTTCATCTTTGTAAACAATCTAATATTCATCTGGAAGATAGATTTTCTTGTGAGGAGATATTACAAGGAATTGTAAAGCACTTTGTGAAAGTGCAGAAAGTGATTGAGTGAGCTCTAGAAAACAGAGCATTGACATTGTACTGTGGCATTTGCAAGAAGCCCATTGAATTCTTGCTGAATAGTGGAAAATCTCAAGTGGTGTCTTAGGGACTGGACGTAGGTCAAGTGGAGAGACCGAACTAGGATAAATATAAGAGTTTTTCTTCTCTCTATCACTGCTATTTTATCTTACTACTTTATACTCTATTTTTCTGTCATACCTTGCTTTCTTCATTGTTCTCACTTTGTGCAGAAAATATTAATCTTCCCAATTCACCCCCCTCTTGGGAAGTCAGCCTAACTAACAAGTGGTATCAGAGCCCAGATTCCCAATCAAAGGATCTCACTGTTCGGGAATTACAATGGCTGGCTTTGGAGAGAGCATCTTACCAGAAGGCAACAACACAAATAGACCACCTAGCTTCAGTGGAGAGCACTACAGTTACTGAAAGATAAGAATGCAAATCTATCTCCAGTCAATCGATCTGGACATCTGGTCAGTCATTTAGAAGGGAGACTTTGTCCAAATGGCTTTAGAAGATGATGGAAAATACAAAGAAAAGCCATAAGCTGAATGGAATGAAGAAGACAGAAGGAGAGTCTTGTTGAACTTCAAGGCAAAACACTGTATAGTCAGTGCCTTGAATCAAGACGAATTCTACAGAGTCTCACAATGCTCCACTACCAAGGAAATGTGGGACACCCTGCTAATTGCTCATGAAGGAACAACTGGAGTCAGGGAAAATAAACTGAATACCTGCATTGGAGAATATGAAAGCTTCAGAATGACTGAAAGAGAATCTGTAAAAGAGCTACAAAAGAGATTCACTCTCATTGTGAATCAACTAAAGAGCCTGGGAAAGGAGTACACTCAAACAGAGAAAGTAAGGAAGAATCTTAGAGCTCTCCCTCTGGAATGGCAACCTAAAGTAACAGTAATAGAGGAAGCCAGAGGAGAATCAATGGCCTCTGTCACAGCTCTATTAGGCAGCCTTGAGGAATATGAAGGAAAAAGTAGATCAACCTCTAGGTTTTGAGGATCCTACAAAACCAAACCATGTGTACAAACTGAAGAAAGCTCTTTACGGTTTGAAGCAAGCCCCTGGAGCATGGTATGATAGATTGAGTAATTTTCTAACTGACAAGGGATTTAACAGAGGAAAAGTAGATATAACTTTATTAACTAAGAAAGAAAACAAAGATTTACTGATTGTTCAAATCTATGTTGATGATATTATATTTGGTGCTACTAATGAGTCTCTTTGCAAGAATTTTTCTAAGTTAATGCAGGGGAAATTTGAACTGTCTACGATGGGTGAACTCAACTTCTTCATTGGATTGCAAATCAGATAGTGCAATGATGGTATCTTCCTCAATCAATTCAAGTATCTGAAGGAATTACTGAAGAAGTTTGGAATGGAAAATGCCAAGCCAATGGGGACACCTATGGCTACTGCAACCAAACTGGACATGGATGAGAAAGGGAAATTGTTTGACATAACTCATTATAGGAGAATGATTGGATCCCTGCTATACTTAACAGCCAGCAGACCTGACATTATGTTTAGTGTTTGTATGTGTGCAAGGTTCTAATCATGTCCCAAAGAAACCCATGCAACTGCTGTGAAGCGAATCTTCAGATATCTTATTGCAACATCACATTTGGGTCTTTTGGTATCCAAAGGGCAATGGAGAAGATCTCAAAGGATACACTGATGCTGACTTTGCAGGATCTAAAACTGACAGAAAAAGCACAAGTGGAACTTGTCAGTTTCTTGGAGGATCCTTGGTTTCATGGTTTAGCAAAAAGCAAAACAGTGTGGCCTTATCCACAGCCGAGCCTGAGTATGTTGCAGCTGTAAGCTGTTGTGCCCAAATCATCTGGATGAAACAACAACTGGAAGATCTTGAGGTTGAGTTGAAAGAAATACCAATAATGTGTGACAACCAAAGTGCCATCAATATCACAAAGAATCCTGTCATGCATTCAAGGACAAAATATATTGAAGTTAGGCATCACTTCATAAGAGATCAAGTTCTGAAAGGAGAAATTAGATTGGAATACATCCCCACAGAAGATCAAGTTGCTGACATCCTCACAAAGCCTTTATCAGAAGATAGATATTGCAAAATCAGAAGAGAATTGGGTATGGTAAATCCCAATGAATTGTAAGTAAATCTTTGTGCAATTATGTTTTTTTTTAAATCTTTCAACATTGAATTAATTCTAACTTTAGCATTGAAGAATGTTTAATTTAAGTTGCAGGTGCTCCTCATGAGATTCAATGCTGATAAATCTGAAAAATAGAGCTTACCGGAATGAAACAATCAAAGAGTGAAGAAAATGGAAGAAATTCTAAGCTTCTGGATCCATTCTGTAAGTTTTTAAAGTTGAAATTCGTATATTGATTATGTGTTAGACAAATTTCTGTGAAAAACTAAGTTTTTGAGGAAGTCAGCATGGTCAATATTCTAATTTTGGATACCCAACAGACGAACTTTGGCATGTTATTAGAAGGAACAGTTCTCGGTGATGCCTCGAAATTCGTCTATTGATCCTTCAAAATTCGAATTTTCAAGAACAAAATTTCAAAGTTATGACCATCCAACATGATGATTATACTAATGCTTTTCTCTTAACATACGAATGTTGGATAGCTTTCACAAAGTAGAGAAATTTGAATTTCTACCTTAAAATTTGTGTGTTGAAACATGCCCCTCAATATTGAATCTTTGTAAGATAAAGTTTTGTATGCTTAATTCGTCTGTTGTTTGGTGGTTTGTTTGCTGCTTGGTGTTTGCTCCTGAAAATTTGAACTTTGTTGGAACAAAGTTTGTCTGTTCATCTTGTGTTATTTTTATCCAAGCATCTGTCAGACGAACTTTCACAAGAAAATTTGTCTCTCAGTAAGTTTTGTCGAACAGTTTAACTTGTAATTGCCCGAAGTTCAAATTTTGACCCTTCAAAATTCGTCTGTCAGATGGTTACATATGTTAAAATCGATGATTTTCATTTGAAAGGACGCAACCCTATTCCTATTCTCTCTAAGTCTGTTCTAATCCTGCATTCAATACTCTTCAATTCTGATCAAAAACCGTCATTTCCCACTGATTAAACTTCCTTTCACATCCTTTAAACCTACTCTTTGCTCCAATCTGCAAAATGCATCTGTGAAAATGGCAAGAGTCAAGAATCCTGAAGCTGGCAAAGGAGAGGCTCGTCCAAAACGTTCTGTAAAATCCCAATATGCCACGAAGAAAGGAGAAAAACAGAAGAGAAAAGCCAAATCCAGCAAAGGAACTCCGTCCAAATGCCAGAAAACTACACCCAAGGGAGAATCAAAGAAGGCTGGACCCTCTTCCTCAAAGATAACAGAACCTTCGGTCCCTGTTCCTATTGCTGCTGAACCTGTTGCTTCCACTTGATCCTCAAGTACTGAATCTGGGGAATATGAGCTTACCACACTGCCATTATAGAGCACTCCACATATTCAAGAGGAATACTCCACCAAGTTTGCCAACAAAAAGGTAATCAAGCCACATTGTGTAAACTTGGAAGATTTCTTGGTCCCTAATAGCTTTGATGCTGGTATATGGATGATAACATACAAGAATCTGTTGGAAGTACTGGAGAGATATGATGATGAAGTAATAAAAACTTAGTATGACTCCTTAAAATACAACAGCAAGAAGAAGAAATGGGAGGTTAACCTGAGGTCAAGGACCATTTGGCTCTCAGATGAAACCTTGAATGAAGTGCTTGAGATCCTAGGGCAAGATGGCCTCAAGATTGATATCACTGCCTCTGGATACATGGATGAAGCAGAAACTACTGATGAACAAGGTGGCCCCTTTCTGAACTATAAGGAGAGCACAAATGTGAAGACATTGTTTAGAAGAAAGGAAAACTGGCCATCCATAAATATATTGAAGCCCACAGACCTCAGTGTTCAAGTAAGAATCCTGCACTACATAGTGTCCAGGATCATATTCAACAAAGGTGGCAGCTTCAATCTGATAACAAGGGCAGAGACACATGTCATGGCAGCAATCATGCGTGAAAAGCTGATCAACATGGGACACATCATACTTCAACGCATGATCAAGGCAAGAGATCAGAGGAAGGATTCCACACTCCCCTATGCTGCTATCATTTCCAAAATTCTGCAGTATGCCAGAATTCAGCATCTTGAGAAGGGAAAAAGAAAGCCCACTGAGATTTTCAAGGAGGAAGAACTGCAAAGAATGGGTATTGAAAAGGATGAAGGAAGATGGGTTGGAAAGGGAGCAGGAAGAGCTAAAGATCTATTCTTTGTTGAAAGTGCCTCTCTACAGCAAGAGGGTACTTCTAAGGCTCCTGTCAGACCTACTCCTCAGCCCTCTGTGCCTATCCCTTCTCCCTCCAAGCCCACTCACATTCCATCCACTCCCTCTTCTCGTGCCAAGCCAACCAAGATCACTGAGTTATATGACAGCCTGTCTACATTCATTCTTAGCATTAGAGATGAGCAAAATGCTAAGTTTGCTCATCTCCAAGATCAGATTCATTAGTTGGAAAAGAAAATGAAAGTGGTTACTGATGCCTATGAAGAAATGCAAAGTGCAATCCCTACCACATCAGCTCCACCTCAGCCAGGGTTCTCTGTACCTGTCCATTCTCCAACTCCTGAGCCTCCAAGCCCCTTCGAGATTGCCTCCTCTGGCCATGATGATGATATAGATGGTGCTGAGTCTGCTGTTGCAATGAGGACACCTAGTCCTGGTCTACCCTTGGACTATGGTTTTGAAGAAGAAGGACTTCAAGAAACAAGCGCTCATGAGCCTATGTAAGAAGATGCTTAGGATTCAATTATTTCCATTTAAGAATCTGGGCAAGTTGAAAGACTGGTGGCAGCCATTTCCACCTCTTCTATGCAGGAGGATGTCAGCAATATAGAGAGAAGCATTGTACCTGTTGTTGATTATGCAGCTATTGCTCACAATGCTCTCTTGCAAGCTCAGAGAAGAAGGCTTGAGGAAATGTTTCGATCTGATGAACCAGCTCCTTCTTCTCTCCCTGCTTATGGACTCTTAGAGGAACAAAGAGCTCAGTTGGCTCTTTCTAGGCAGGCAATGCAGGAGTTGCTTGAGGTCTCTAATGATGATGAAGAACCAAGTCCTGAGCCTCCTGCACCAGTTGAACCAGAAATTCCTTTTGCTCCTGTGCCACTTCAAACCATTCCAGTTTCTCAGATTCCTCCTCCGGTTGATTTTGTTGGCCTTCCTGATGATGCCAAAAAGGGGGAGAAGAAGAAGCAAACTGGAAAATCTACTGCTGAGCCATCTGGGAAGACATACAGCAAGAAGACCAAGCCAAAGAAGAAGTGATTGAAGAATTGTTTAGATTTTAGGCTTGAGTCCTCTTGTAGTGCTGTTCAATACTCTTGTTTGTGTTTCTGTTGTTTGTTTTGACTGTTTGCATTTTGTACTTATTATGTGTATTTAGAAGAACTTTGATTAATTTTGTCTCTGTAAAGCAACAAGTATTCAAATGAATGAATTCCTTGGTTGCAATGATTTGTACTTATAACTTCCTGAATCTCTTCACTGATGTGCTATATATGATATCTTTTGAAATATAATGCATATGTTGAGGGGGAGCTTGCTAAAGCAAACCCAAGTACTAATCCAATTTGTAAGTTTTTTTGTCATCATCAAAAAAAGGGAGAATGTTGAATCAAGAAGTTTTGATGATTCCAAATCAACTCTCAAGAGCTTGGAATGAAGATATCAAAGAAGCTTAAAATGGTTCAAGTAAAAAAAAAAATTCTAGAAGAATCTGTGCAAAGTTTGTTGTAGGATGTTTAGTTGTGTTCAAATATGGGTAAAAGACTTTGATTTAATGAAAAGATGTTTTAAAAACTTGATTTTACAAAATATTTGAAAAATACCCAACAACAGACAAACTTTGAAAAGTTTACATTGAACTGTCATGTTGGAAATTCGAACTTTGGCTTTGGAAATTCGAATTTCGAGCTAAAACTGAATAAGTCTGAAGAGATGCCTCTTTGACAGACTAATTTTAATTTTCCAAAATTTGAATTTTCATAAGTGTCTGAAAGAAGTTGTTGAGCGACAGACGAACTTTGGACTTTGATTATTCGAATTTTAGACAAAATGAAATTTATGAAAACTAAAGAAATTCGTCTGAAACAATGTTAAAGTTCATCTGCAATCAAGATCATATTGAGTTTCAAAATTGATCACTGACAGACGAACTTTGAACATGGAAATTTGAATTTTAGAAGCTATAGTTGTAAGTCTGTTGCAATGACATGATGACATACGAAGGACAGTGTTTACAAATTCGAATGTTGAAGTAAGTCTGAAAAGAGGTCTCTCTGACAGACGAACTTCACTCTTTGAAAATTTGAATCTCGAAGTAAATAAACTACCGTGCCTTTTGAGCCTGCTGCGGATATACAAATTTTGGGGTTCCAAAATTCAAATTTTGAGGGCACTATAGCAAATTGAAAACACTGTTCACACTTAATAGAAAAACTTTCCCTTGAAAATTCGTATGTCACAACATGGAAACATTTTCTAAGTTTCAAAATTTGAATTTCACTTCATGAACAGACGAACTTTAGTATTTCAATGTTGGAAGCTTTAACCTTCGGTTCGTTCAAAATTCATCTATTGACCAATCAAAATTTGAATTTCAATATGTCAAAAGCATTAAATGCGGTTGGTTAATGGGTAGTTTTTCAGAGTAACCGTTGGATAACTTCTCCAACGGATAGATTTTGGTTTTAATGGACATTTGAGACCAAAATCTATAAATATAACATCATTTGAAGTTGTGGGTAACGAATCAAACTTTGTATATACTGAAACTCTGCCAAATCTTCTACTCAAAGATTTTTACCCTCTTACTTCAATACTTGTACATCACTTTCATATTCACTCTATTCAAGAGAGTTTCATCTTTGTAAACAATCTAATATTCATCTGGAAGATAGATTTTCTTGTGAGGAGATATCACAAGGGATTGTAAAGCACTTTGTGAAAGTGCAGAAAGTGATTGAGTGAGCTCTAGAAAATAGAGCATTGACGTTGTACTGTGGCATTTGCAAGAAGCCCGTTGAATTCTTGCTGAATAGTGGAAAATCTCAAGTGGTGTCTTGGGGACTGGATGTAGGTCAAGTGGATAGACCGAACCAGGATAAATATAAGAGTTTTTCTTCTCTCTATCACTGCTCTTTTATCTTACTGCTTTATACTCTATTTTTCTGTCATACCTTGCTTTCTTCATTGTTCTCACTTTGTACAGAAAATTTTAATCTTTCCAATTCACCCTCCTTGGGAAGTCAGCCTAACTAACAATGTAGACCAACCTCTAGGTTTTGAGGACTCTATAAAACCAAACCATGTTTATAAACTGAAGAAAGCTCTTTACGATTTAAAACAAGCCCCTAGAGCATGGTATGAAAGATTAAGTAATTTTCTAACTGAAATGGGTTTCAACAGAGGAAAAGTGGATACAACTTTATTTACTAAGAAAGAAAATAAAGATTTACTTATTGTTCAAATCTATGTTGATGATATTATATTTGATGCTACTAATGAATCTCTTTGTAAGAATTTTCTAAGTTAATTCAGGGGGAATTCGAAATGTCCATGATGGGTGAACTCAACTTTTTCCTTAGATTGCAAATCAGGCAGTGCAATGATGGTATTTTTCTTAATCAATCCAAGTATCTGAAAGAACTGCTAAAGAAGTTTGGAATGAAAAATGCCAAGCCAATGGGAACACCTATGGCTACTATAACCAAACTGGATATGGATAAAAAAGGGAAAATATTTGGCACAACTCAGTATAGAAGAATGATTGGATCCCTACTGTACCTAACTACTAGCAGACCTGGAATTATGTTTAGTGTCTGTATGTGTGTAAGATTCCAATCATGTCCCAAGGAAACCCATGCAACTGTTGTAAAACGTATCTTTAGATATCTCATTGGAACATCACAGATGGGACTTTGGCATCCACAGGGCAATGGGGAAGATCTCAAAGGATACATTGATGCTGACTTTGCAGGATCCAAAACTGACAGAAAAAGTACAAGTAGAACTTGTTAGTTTTTAGGAGGATCCTTGGTTTCATGGTTTAGTAAGAAGCAAAACAGTGTGGCCTTATCCACAGCAGAGGCTGAGTATGTTGCAGCTGGAAGCTGTTGTGCCCAAGTTATCTGGATGAAACAGCAGCTTAAAGATCTTGAGGTTGAGATGAAGGAAATACCAATCATGTGTGACAACCAAAGTGCCATTAATATCACAAAGAATCTTGTCATGCATTCAAGAACAAAACATATTGAAGTTAGGCACCACTTCATAAGGGATCATGTTTTGAAAGGAGAAATCAGACTAGAATACATCCTAACTAAGGACCAAGTTACTGATATCTTGACAAAGCCTCTATCAGAAAATAGATATTGCAAAATTAGAAGAGAATTGGGTATGGTAAATCCCAATGAACTGTAAGTAAATCCATGTGCAGTTTTGTTTTTAGATTCTCCAACATTAAATTAATTCTAACTTTAGCATCGGAGTGAATTTAATTTAAGTTGCAGGAGCTCCTCATGAGATACAATGGCAATAAATCTAAAAATTGGAGCACACAAGAATGGAATAATCCAAAAGCAGAGAAAGTGGCAAAAATTCTGAGTTTCTAGATCCATTCTGTAAGTTTTTAAAATTAAAATTCGTATATTAATTTGTGTTAGATGAATTTCCTTGAAAAACAAAGTTTCTGAACAAGTCAGTGTAACGCCCCTCATGATATCTTTATTGGTTTTGTGTTCAGGATCAGAGGAAGTAGGACGGACATGGTTCAAGAGGAACCAGAAAAGGCCCCGCGCCTCGGTGAGGAGCAGAGCCGCCGCGGCGAGAGACATTCTAGTGGCATTATTCCGGATCAGATGGTGGAGCCGTGGCGAGATATTCTGGAGCCGCGGCAAGAGTCAAGATTTTTTCTTAAAACCGGATTATTTCGGATGCTCGAACATAAAAGAAACAAAAGGAAACCGAGGGAGATCACAAGAGAGCTGAGCTAGGGTTTGAATCTTTGGCATCCAGGGGTGATTTCAGACCGAGGGAGCTTGGATTTAAGTTGGTAAGTCACTTCTACACCTCCCTCTTCATTTTTAATCGGTGGAAATATGGATTTTTTGGTTTTTAGGTTGGGTGTCCGGGTTGGGGTAAAATCCACCGATTGAAATGGATGATTTGAGGTTAATGGAGTGTGTTTTGGTATTCTTGTTGTTTGGATGTGTGTTTGGAAGGATTTATGTGCGATTTGAGCTTAAACCTAGGTTGTTTCCGGTTAGGACTCTGGGGAATCCGAAGAGTATGTGTTTGAGTAGTGCTTAAACGATCCCTGAGAGCTTATCGATGTATGATTAGGGTGTTGGAGCCTTGGGTTAGGCCTAAAGTAGGTAAATTGTGATATTGTGATTATGGATATATTGTGTTAATGGGAGAATTATGTGTTATGAAGGTTAATTGGTTAACCGTGTGGGGCTCAAGCATGTTTGGTTTCAAGAAAGCGTGTGAAACTTGCCTGAGTGTGGTATTGACAACTTGAGGTAACCGGGTGTTTGTTTATGTGGTTTTATACGATAGTATGTATAGTTGTATATATATGCATGTCTCTTTCATACCATGAGAGTGATATGTTTGTGTGTGGTTATTATATATCGTGGTATGTGTATAGTAGATGATGTTTATGAGTATTGTGATGAGATATGTGATGAGGACATTGATGTGATATGATATGATGATCATGATGATTATGATGATACATTAGCATCACCACATGTTATTGTTACATTGAGATGTATGATGGATGAAGTGGTGATGATGTGATGACATATGATATATGATGATAAATGAAATTGTTAGGGAGAATAAGGTTAGAGTATGTGATATTGTATATGTTATGGAGGATAAGGGTGGATTGTGTGTGTTAGGGAGGATAAGGATGGGTTATTGGTATATGTGTGTTAGCGAGGATAAGGATGGAGTATATGTATACGTGTGTTAGGGAGAATAAGGATGGAAGTCCCAGAGAGGACAACATGCATATCATGCATTTTACATTGCATTCATATGTTATATGATTCATATTTGTTTATATATATGTTTATGTGTTGTTGATCTTGCTTACTGAGACATTGTCTCACCCCACCCTCTCCCATGACTAACCCTTTCATGTGAAGGTTCTGGCTCTAGTCCAGTGAAGCCTAGAGAGTAGTGGTGTACGTGGGAAGTCTATGTAATGTTTGTATTTTTGGATAATGTATTATGTGCCAAGTAGGGTAGAAGTTGTGTATTGAATGTATGAGATTGATAGGATTGTTATGGATAAATATATGCTTGGTTATGTTTATGTGGAATGTGTTATGCTGGTGTTTTGAGAGCGTTAAGTATTTGGAAATTGGTATGGTAGTATCTGTGAGCCCAGAGTGGTTTGGGCCTGATGGTTGTGTTTTAGGGCCTATAGCCCGTTTTGTCATGTTAGGGTTCAAAGGGGTCAGAACTCAGAGGAGTGGTTCCTTTGAGGTGCAACCTCCTTGGATATGTTAGTTTAGAGAGTTTGGACCTGTATGAATGGTCTTTGAGTAACCAATTGTCTTTGGTGACAATTTGAGGTTGGTTAGTGGTGAGTTTAGGTCAATAAGTGGCCAAAGCAGTGTCAAGGGTCTAGAATCTCCATATGGAGTTGGATTGAGGTGAAAGTGGTGCCTGTGGTTAGATTGGGACTGGATTGACTTGTAGGAGTTGGAATGAAGTCAATCGGAGGTCGGAGCATAAAGTTATGCGCGTCAGAAGTTCGCCTCAAAAAGTTGAAGTACTGATATGGGATATCAAAAAGGGGGCGCCGCGGAGCCAGTTTCCAGGCCGCGGCGCCAGTGATGGTAGTAACGAAGGAGAAACAGAGCAGGCCGGAGCCGCTGCGGTCCTGTAGCGGCCGCGGCCCCAGCCCAAAGTTTGGTATTTTGTGGTTCATTTCCACTGGTTTGAGGATGTGAGATGTTATTTTAAGCGGTTTGGGTTGTGTTTGGTTGTATTTCATGAGTTTTGGTTTGTAGTGAAGGTAGGATGTTACAGTCAGCATGGTCAACATTCGAATTTGGATGCCCAACAGACGAACTTCAGCCTGTTATACGTTGGAACAGTTCTCGATGATGCCTCGAAATTCGTCTGTTAGACCTTGAAAGTTTGAATTTTCAAGAACAAAAGTTTCAAAGTTATGTGTTCAACATGATAATTATACAAATGATTAATTCTTAACATACGAATGTTGGAAAACCTTTACAAAGTAAAGAAATTCGAAGTTCTGATTTAAAATTCGTCTGTTGAACCATGCTCTTCATGTTGAATCTTTGAAAGATGAAGTTTCAAATGCATAATTCATTTGTTGTTTGCTAATTTGATTGCTGCTTGATGTTTACTCTTCAAAATTCGAACTTTGTTGGAACAAAGTTCGTCTGTTCATTTTGTGTTGCTTGAACCAAGCCTTTGTCAGATGAACTTTTAGAAGAAAATTTGTCTGTCAGTAAGCTTTGCTAAACGGTTTAACTTTTAACTACTCGAAGTTCAAATTTTGACCCCTCAAAATTCGTCTACCAGGCGGTTACTTATGTTAAAACTAACGTTTTCCACTGAATAGACACAACCCTACTCTTTTCCTCTCTGAGTCTATTCAAATCCTCCCATCAATGCTCTTAAATTCTGACCGAAAATCTTCTTTTATCACCATTTAAACATCTTTTCACATCCTATAAACCCAATCTTAGCTTCATTCTGAAACATTCATCCACGAAAATGGCAAGAGTAAAGATTCCTAAAGCTGGAAAAGGAGAGGCACGACCAAAGAGGATGGTCAAGTCATAATATGCTTCAAAGGAGGGCGAGAAACCTAAGAGAAAAGCCGAATCAAGCAAGGCAACTCCCTCCAAACGACAGAAAACTACACCAAAGGCTGAATCAAAGAAACTTGGTCCCTCTTCCTCGAAGAAAGCAGAACCTTTGGTCCCTATTCCTACTGCTGCTGATACTGTTGATTCCATTTCCTCCTTTAGCACTGAATCTGGAGAATATCAACTCACTATACTGCTATTATGGAGCACTGCACAGATTCAAGTGGAATACTTAACCAACTTTGCCAATAAAAAGGTAATCAAGCCTCATTGTGTGAACTTGGAAGATTTCTTAGTCTCAAATAGTTTTGATGCTGGATTATGGATATTGAGATATAAGAATCTTTTAGAGATATTAGAAAGGTATGATGATGAAATGGTAAAGACATGGTATGCCTCTCTAAATTACAATAGCGAGAAGAAGAAGTAGGAGGTCAATCTGAGATCAAGGACTATCTGGCCCACAGATGAGACCTTTAATGAAGTGTTGGAAATCCCAAGGTAAGATGGCCTCAAGATTGACATCACTGCCTTGGTTATATGGATGAGGCAGAGATTGCTGATGAAGAAGGTGGCCCCTTTCTGAACTACAAGGAGAGCACAATCCTGAGCACTTTGATTAGAAGAAAGGAAAACAGGCCAACCATAAACCTACTAAAGCCCACAGACCTCAATGCTCAAGTGAGGATCCTACACTACATAGTATCTAGGATTATATTCAACAAAGGAGGCAGCTTCAATCTGATCACAAGGGTAAAGGCACATGTCATGGCAGCAATCATGTGTGGAAAGCTCATCAACATGGGACATATCATATTGCAACGCATGATCAAGGCAAGGGATCAAAGGAAAGACTTCACACTCCCCTAGGCAGCAATCATTTCCAGAATTCTGCAATATGCTAGAATTCAGCATCTTGAGAATGGGAAAGGGAAACCCACTAAGATCTTCAAGGAGAAGGAACTTCAAAGAATGGGGATTGAGAGAAACAAGGGAAGATGGATTGGGAAGGGAGCAGGAAAATCTGAAGATCTTTTCTTTGTTAAAGGTGCCTCCCAACAGCAAGAAGGTACCTTTGAGGCTCTTGCCAGACCTACACTACAGCCTTCTCTGCCTTTCCTATCTCCATCCAAGCCTACTCACATTCCATCTACTCCCTCCTCTCATGCCAAGCCAACCAAGATCACTGAGTTGTATGATAGCTTGTCTACACTCATACTTAGCATTAGGGATGAGCGAAATGTCAAATTTGCTCATCTGCAAGATCAGATTCACCAGTTGGCCAAGAATATGAAAGTGGTTGCTGATGCCTATGAAGATATTTGGAGTGCAATTCCTGCCACATCAGCTCCACCTTAGCTAAGGTTCTCTGTGCCTGTTTAGTCTCTAACTCCTGAGCCTCCAAGCCTCTTTGAGCTAGCCTCTTCTGAGCATGATGATTATGTAGATGATACTGAGCCTGCTGGTACACTGAGCACACCAAGTCCTGGTCCACCCTTGGACTATGGTTTGGAAGAAGAAGGACCTCGGGATTCAAGTTCTCATGATCCCATTATTGTAGATGCTCAAGAGTCCATCCTATCACAGTAAGAATTTGAGCAAGTGGAGAGATTAGTGGCAGCCATTTCTACTTCATCAATCATGGAGGAAGCCAAAAATGTAGAAAAGAGTATTGTGTCCTTTGTTGATTTGGAAGCAATTGCTTGCAATGCTCTCCTACAAGCTCAGACAAGAAGGCTTGAAGAAATGTTTCCTTTTGTTGACCCTGCTCCTTCATCTATCACTGCATATGGTCTTTCAAAAGAACAGAGGGCTCAATTGGCTCTTTCCAGACAAAAGGTGCAAGAGCTACTTGAGGTCTCTGATATTGAGGATCCAAGCCCTGAGCCTTTTGAGCCTCATCTGCCTTTTGATCCTATGCCCCTCAAAGCTATTCCAGTTTCTCAGATCCCTCCTCTGACTGATTTTGTTCACCTTCCTGATGATGCCAAAAAGGGGGAGAAGAGTAAGCAAACTGGCAAGACTACTGCTGAGCCATCTGAAAAGACTTACAGCAAGAAGACCAAGCCAAAGAAGAAGTGATTAGAACTTAGGCTTGAGTCCTCTTGTAGTGTTGTATTGAGTCTCAGATGTCTGTTATGATTGTTTGTGTTTTGTATTTGATTTATGTATTTCGAAGAACTTTGCATAAATTGGCTCCTATAAAGCAACATTTCATAAAATGAAAGAATTCCTTGGTTGCAATGATCTGTTCTTAGTATTTTTTGAATTTCTTCACAAGATCTACTATATATGATATCTTTTGATATATAATACATATGTTGAGGGGGAGCTTGTTAAACCAAACCCAAGTGCTAATTCAGTTTGCAAGTTGTTTTGTCATCATCAAAAAGGGGGAGAATGTTGAATCAAGTAGTTTTGATGATTCCAAATCAACCTTCAAGAGCTTGGAATAAAGATATCAAAGGTGCCCAAAAGGTTTCATGTGAAGAAATTCTGGATAAATCTGTGTAAAGATAGATGTAGGATGTTTAGTAGTGTTTTATTTAAGTAAAAGACTTTGATTTGGTGAAAAGATGCTTTAAAACCTTGATTCTATGTTAAATCATGGAATATTTGAAAAATACCCACCAACTTGAAAGGTTAATACTAATCTGTCACCTTGGAAATTCAAACTTTGGCTTTGAAAATTCAAATTTCGTACTAAAACTGAACAAGTCTAAAGAGATGCCTCTCTGACAGACGAATTTTGACTTGATGAAATTGGAATTTTGATAAGTGTAAAGGAACTTCCACTAATAGATGAACTTTGGGTTTTGAAAATTTGAATTTCAGACAAAATGAAACTTATGAAAACTAAAGAAATTCATATGAAATTATGTCAAAGTTCTTATGAAACCAAGTTTAAACTGGATTTCAAAATTGCTCACTGACAGACAAACTTTGAACATGAAAATTCGAATTTCAAAAACTAAGCTTGTGAGTCTATTAGAATGATATGTTGACATACGAATGACAATATTTATAAATTTGAATTTTGAAGTTAATCTGAAAAGAGGTCTCTTTGACAGACGAACTTTGCCCTTTAAAAATTTGAATTTTGAATCATATGAACTATTGTACCTTATAAACCAGCTACGGACAGATGAATTTTGGGGTTCCAAAATTTGAATTTTGAAGGCACTGTAGCAAATTGAAAATACTGTTCACACTTAACAGAAAACTTTCTACATGAAAATTCATATGTTACAATGAAGAAACATTTTCCAAACATCAAAATTCAAATTTCACTTCATGACAAATGAACTTCGGGCATTCTACATTGAAGCTGTTAACCTTTGGTTTCTGTGAAATTCATTTGTTGACCAACTGAAATTCAAATTTCAGTATGTCAGAAGCATTAAATGCGGTTGGTTAACGGATAGTTTTTCAGAGTAACCGTTGGATAACTTCTCCAACAGATAGATTTTGTCTCTAACGGATAGTTGAGACCTAAATCTATAAATATAACATCATTTGAAGTTATGGGTAACGATTTTAACATTGTATATACTGAAACTCTGTCAAATCATCTACTTAAAGTCTCTTGCTCTCTCATTTCAATATTTTGTACTCCAACTTTCATATTCACTCTGTTTAAGAGAGTTTAATCTTTGTAAATAATCTTATCTTCATCTGGAAGATAGATTTTCTTGTGAGGGGATATCACAAGGGATTGGGAAGCACTTTGTAAGAGTGCATAGAGTGATTGAGTGAAGCTCTAGAAACAGAGCATCATCTTTGTATTGAGGCATTTGCAAGAAGCCCACTAAATTCTTGCAGAATAGTGGAAAATGTCAAGTGGTGACTTGGGGACTGGACGTAGGTCAAGTGGAGAGACTGAACCAGGATAAATATCTGAATTTTCTTCTCTTTTCTGCAACTTTTTAGTTAATTTACTCATACTCTGTTTTATCTTCTATACTTTGCTTTCTTCACTTTCTTGATATTTTGCAGAAAATTTTCAAGCTTCCCAATTCACTCCCCCTCTTGGGAAGCCAGCCTAACTAACAGTAGCCAGCCACCATTTAGCCTCAACTAGTTAACTACTAGTTTTAAACTCATGATTCAATACCATAAAGGATTTTCTCCTACTTCCCAATAGCAACAACTTCCCACTTATTTTCCAAAATTGTTACTGGAAAAACCTAAAAATAACAGCATATGAAAAGGGGGGTTAACTTAACAACTTCTACCCTTATGCACCCTTGAGGATAGTCGACACATTACACTTGTAATATAGTATCCTACAATCCTAGTTCTTATGACCAAAGAATATACCAAGAAAGAAACTTCCTTCATGCTGTATCCATGATGTCTCAAGGCTTGAACCGTTAGGAATTATCACTATCACCAAATAGGGGCAATTTCTTGTCCATAGTAAGCTGATAACACATTCCCCTTATAGACCTTACTTTGAGTCAAAAAGCCACAAAAACTCTTCTATCAACTTCAAAATCCTTACACAACATTCACTTCCTAGAATTGTCATAGCCCAAGCATTTCCAGCAATTAATTCCTAAATGTAAAACTCATATTCAACCTCTTACATCTTAAAACTTCTAACACATCTGCCACATATTGCTTCTCATGAGATATCATAACAATCCCTGTCCAAGCCCATATTGGCCATCCTCTAAATTACAAAACTTATTGATACCTTTATTCCTAAATGGACCTCCTATCTCATAGTTCAACTCCACCTCCTTCCAGACTCCGATCGACAGGAAAAAGAACAAGAATCTTTTTCTCCATTTGAATTCAACCTAAAAGACACTAGTGACCTCTTAACCATAGCTCATATTCTTCTAGCATTGCTTGACCTTCTTTTCCATTCGAAAAATATCCAACTACTGCCTTCACAATCCGTGAGCATAACATTTCGAATGATAGTCACCATCCTTTTGCCATCTTTCTTAATGGCACTGAAATCATTATCACCTTCACTGCTAAGGCCTCCATCATTTGATCCTATCTTGGTTCCAAGACGTCTATTTTTATCTCCAAATACAACTCCCACTAGTTAACCCTTTCCCATCATCACTATGCCCAACTTTGTATGAAAAGTATCAAGTTAAGTTCTGTCACTGTCCTTCCACTACTATGAAATATCTCAACACTCTACCTTCAGGGTTCAATCATCATTTCCATATTCAATCCTTGCAATGCTCCTAGCCTTATACAACACAACAACTTACCTTTATCTCCCATATCCTCCTAAAGGTCCCAAATTTGAAAAAGCATGGATCATCAAGTTTTCCTTTCCCTCCTCAATCTCCTGATTCATTGGGATAGAACACAAATCTTCGCACACCAGTCTTCCAAGCATGTATACTCTACAATCGATAACTACTCCTTGATTTCCAAGCGTGCCCCCAAAGCCTCAATACTCAGTAAAATACTCCTTCTCCATCATTTAGCCTTTCTTTCTAGCTTGAACACTGCCAAATGCACCTTTCATTCGATGGTGCAATCCATAATACCAGATATGGTTTCCAATTGGTCCACTCATTTCTTAATTGTTGTAGAATCCATTTTACCTCCGAAAGCCGCTGGATTAAACTTTCAAAAGTCCTTCAATTGAAAGAAGATACTTCTTCTTCTAACCCTTAAGGCCTTGTTTAACTCTATCACATCCTCATCTTTCTTATCTTTCAGATCCACATATATTCTAACTTCCTCATTCACATCACCTTGTCCCTACTGACTTAACTGTTCTTGTATTTTAATCGGTGCTCTTCCCTAATTGTGAACTTGAGCACTCTATCCAGCCAAGATCTCATGCATCTCCTGGCATGAAATCACCATTAGTTTGCTTACCCCCTGCGAGGCATTTTCCCCTATAATGGATAAGATATGAAATGACTGTATATGAGGAAAAATCGAAGTAGCACCTATCAAGGAGAAAATGGTGGAAAATTGTTTAAGTTGGTTTGGGCATGAATAAAGAAGAAGACAAGAGGAGCCAGTAAGGAGAGTTGATCAAATGACTTAGAGCCCTATTAAAAGGTATAAAGGAAAACCAAGAAGGACACTAAGAGAAGTTATAAGGTGTGACTTCTTGATAAATGATTTATCTGATGAGATAGTGTTTAATAGAGCACATTGGAGTCGTATGATCCATGTAGTCAACCCTAGTTAGTGGGATAAGGTTAATGTTGTTGTTGTTATTGTTGTATAATAGTAGCAACATATTCAATTATATGACTCTAAACTAATGTTACAAAGGGAATATAAAAGTTTATGTAAATCATAATGTGCCAAGTAGTACAACACATAGAAACAATGGCCTGAACCATTCCTCTGATACTAAAATGTAACAACCTAATAAAAAACAACCTTGAAAACCATTACATAACCATAAACTGACCAAATAGGACAAAACAAGATGAAATAGAGTTGGAACCTCAACCTCAACAGTATCACTGCAGCTTGGTGGAAGTAGAAAGGTGTGGCACCGTGACGCCTATATCAGAAACCATATCTGCAATTTGCTGATTTTTTGGGAGAACTTCTGACACTTACAACTTTGTGCTCCACTCTCCGATTAACCTGATTATAACTTTTGCAAGTCTTTCTCATCCCAATTTATCTATAGACAACACTTTCACCTTATTCCATTTTTTTCGTATGCAGATTTTGGATGCCTATAATCGATTTAGTCACTTTCTAGCCAAAACCCATACCTTACACTTTCCAATTGCCACTAAAGGCAAATTGGCATCTTGAGACCATTCACACAGATCCTAATTGACACAATTATCTTGTCAAAAGAGGTTCCACCCTGAGAAAACCAGTTCTCCAAGTTTTGGCCCCTTAAACCCCAAATCAACACAATGGACCAGAAACCCAATTCACATACAAGGCCTAATAACCACATTAGGCTCACAAACAAAACATACTAGGCTTACACGAAACACCAATACAAGCGTCATCATACCATGACCCACACTAAGGTCCACAATCGCATCACATGCACACAAACCATAAACTTGGCATAAGCCACACCTAAACATATCATTTATCATCATCTACACAATAACATCATACCATATACCAGCAATATTCCCCAAGATACAACCTATAGGCAGAATACATAATACCACACTACTTGGCACAATATATCACATAAACTAAATAACATATAGTTACCAGTACACTTGGATATTCCCATGTGAAGGAGAGTTAAGAATTCTTAGTCCTCTCTAGGCTAGTGCTGGAATCTTCTCCTAAAATATTAACCACAGAGGGTGTGAGATGGAATCTCAGTAACTGGAAAAACATACAACATACAACAGATAACCAAAAATCTATATATATATATATGCATATGGTGCTATCTAATGTAGAATGTCATGGTATGTATATCTCCCTCTTACACATCTAGAACCATGGGCTAATGTCATCATAAGATGTCTCCAATAGGTGATTCTAGTCCAACAACCGGTGAAGACTAATTCTGGAACATCAATAAGCTCATCCCACACTAATATAACTTGGCCAAAGGTCACACTAATACTTAGACCATAACTCTCCTTCCTCTAGACCACCCATATTGGCAGTGATTTAGGGAAAAATTAATCTACTGCCACCTAGCTCTCCTAGCCATAAGAGAGGATTTAGTGGCGAGAATGCATTATCATATCATATATCATTATGTCATATCATCATTATATCTTAACTCATCATCATAACCTAGTCCACCGTACCTCACTATGCTAAATACGGTGATGATGTTTAATGCTATGCCAACATGTCTAGACCACTATGCAATCATCATCATTATCATAATCATCATTAATGTCATGCTAATATACAATCATGAGAGCATGCTCAAGAATCGTACATGTATATATATACTCATCACATACAAGTACCAAGGATCAAAATACATATACCTCAACCAAACGTGTACATACCATGATGTGAAAAAGGCCATGCGTACATACAAACAACATCATGGTATATGAAAAGAAACATGCATATATATAAACATATAGCCAATAATTAACACACATACATATACACACTGTTATCTTGAATTGCTGACATAACTCACATAAGGGATTTGCCAAGCCTCCAAAGCACCAAATCGCGGACCAACACTTCCAATCAATGATTATACACTACAACATCATAATACATTTAATTAACACAATAGCCATATCAATCTATAACTCATAATTCAACCATCATAAATTAACCTATTGTTCCAACAACATAAGTGTACACCAATGAACCCCAGACAACTATTCAAATCATGAACATTCATATATGGTTTGGATTTCAAGCTCTTGTACTCAAATTCAAGCTAGGTTTAGCATATTCATGCATAATCCCTCTTAAACTCATACACAAGCCTTAATAGCACCAAAACCACACTTCATTAACACCAACACAAGCATTTTAATTGTTGGAATCATTTATAAACTCAAAATTAAGCATACTCCCGCGGGTTTCATACCAGAAATGCATAGAAAGAGAGGAGAGAGAGTAAAAATCCCCTTACCAACTAATAATTAAGCTCCCAAGGTCTGAGAATTAGCCTCAAGGTCAAATCTACTGAGCCCAAGCAGAGAAATCCTCTTTCCTTTTCAATTTCTTCTTCTTTGTCTGACTGGTTTGCATTCTGATTTCAACAATTTTCATGACTCATGCTGCGGCATGACACCTCTCGGCTCGAAACTAATAAATTCAACATAAGTGTCTCAGTGTGGTAGCTCTGCTTCTTATTACAGTGTGATGGTTGTTAGGTTTACTAGCTTCCCAAGAGGAAGGGGTGAAAAAGAAGTTAAAAATTTTTCTACAAAAATGTGATAAAATAGTGTTAGTAGAAATTTTGCAGAAGACAAAGTACATAGAAATAAAGAAAATGCAAGATAAGAGAGGAGAGGACAAAGAAATTTATCCTAGTTCAGTCTAACATCTTGACCTACATCCAGTACTCAAGCCACGACTTAAAATTTTCTACTATCTTGCAAGAATTCAGTGGCTTCTTGCAATGCCATAATACAAGCTGATGCTCTGTTCTAAGATCTCTCAAATATACACTCTACACTTTTACAAAGTATTTCCCAAATCCCTTATAAAAATCCCTCACAAGAAAATTCTTCTTCTAGATGAAGAAAAGATTTTGTACAAAATGAAAAACTCTATAATACAAATTAAATGAGATAATTGAAGTGCAATAAATGAAGCATGAGTGGAAAAATGCTTTGACTAAAAATTTTAGAAAACTTTCAGTATTTACAACATAAATTCATTTTTCACAACTTCAAATGAAGTTCTATTTATAGATTTGTGACTTAACTAGTTGTTAGACATATAATCTAGCCATTAGAGACATTACCCAATAGTTACTCTGCAAAAATAGCTGTTCACTAACTGCATTTAATGTGTTTGATGCATTGAAATTCAAATTTTGGTTGCCAACATATAAATTTCGCAGAGACCATAAGCTAAGGACTTTAACATTGAACTTCCAAAATTTGTCTATTCAAGAGTGAAATTTGAATTTTTATTTTGTCAAATATATCAAATGTTAAAGCATACAAATTTTCATATTCAAAGTGTATCTATTGAGTGTGAACAGTTGTCTCATGTTTCTGCAGTGCACTTGAAATTTGAATTTTGGAAGGCCAAAATTCATCTGTCAGTGACAAGTTCAACATGGTACAAAAGTTCTACTTTAAAAATTCAAATTTTGCACTTTCAAAATTCATTTGTTAAAGACACCTCTAACCAGACTTACAAGTTTTAATTCCAAAATTTGAATTTTAAAAACCAAAATTTGTTTGTTAGAGGGACTATCTTGAACTCAATTTGCATTTTAATATCAGATGAACTTTGACATGACTTTAGACCAATTTCGCATATGTGCTTACTCTGCTTGACTCAAAATTTGAATTTCAATACTTGAAATTCATCTATCAGAGGTGATATCTCTGAAACTTCAAATTTCAGTTAGCAAAGCTTGAACGTCCAATGAAATATATAAAGTTTAACAACTCAAAATTCATCTGTTAGTTAGTGTTTTTCAAATCTAACATATGTTAACATAGGATAATGTGAAAAACACATATTTAAATGTTGTGGGAGTTTAAGTAAGTGAAAATTAAAACATTTTATCCTGTGCACATTGTGAGAAATCCTAACAACTAATTCTTTACCCATTTCTTCTTGTATTTCTTCACTTATATGCTCTTATACTCCTTTGATATTTCCCTTCCAAGCTCTAGTTGTTTGAAATCATCAAAACATTTTACTCAACAATGCTTTTCTATTTCAAATTTCAAACTTTGTGCTATTTTAATCATTTCTCCAGTTTTGGTCCCTCTAGTGTAATACAAGATACAAGGCAACTTCTCATTAGCTTGTGATTAAGTCCAGGGCGACATGTTGAGTGTTGTTACAACTACCAGTATGCTAGCCATTGCTAGGAGATAAAAAGCATTAGAAAAATTGGAATAGAGAAACTGCTAGTCATGGCACCCATGTCTGACAACAAAATGCAAAGTTTCATTTTGCTTGAAAAATTTAAAGTTTGTGTTATAAATTCATTTCCTTTTACCAAGGCCAACATTTTGGACCAATAAGAGGCTCTTGGAGGCATTGGGAACTTGAAGGAAGGCTTGGAGAAGCTTAGGTTGAAGAATTGAAGATCTATCCATAAGTTTTCTTTGCTTTCTCCTCTCTTTTCTAATATGGCTGCTATAGTTTGATGTTTTTGTACTTTGTAATGGTTGATTTGGTTGTGACTCAAGCTACATGTAGCTAAGTCTCCATTTTCCTAGGATTATTTATAGCTTAAACATAGATTAGTGGTTGTTTCCTCTTCTTGTTTGTGATTAATGATATGTATGTGCGTTTATTTGTGGTTTATTGTGCTCTTGGTTGATTAGCCATCCAATGAGGGTAATTGGAATTCTCTAATCAAGTTAGAGATTGGGAGATTAGAGTATATCATGCAATTAACATTGTGGGATATTGCGAAATTCATAATGACGGATTGAACAATTTTCTTATAGATTAGAGAGATACCTATGGGTCTCACAAAATCACATTATCTTTGTATTCAATGAAGCTAAGTAAATAATTTGGCAAGAGATGTTATAGATTGAATTGATTAGAAAGCTTCTTTTACATTGAGAGATGCTTAGAAATGTAATTAAATCCTAGACTGTCATACAATTGCATTAAGAAACAAGAAGGAAGAAGTAACTACCACTATGAAGTAATTAAGTCAGCAATAATCCTATGTTGTCTCTCTTGTCTACAATCACCACTAACATTTAGCCTTAATGTACATAGTTAGTTTATTTGTGCTTTTGTTCTTTGGTCATTTGTGTATTTCAAATTAGGTGAAAGTGTGAAAATTGATAGTCAACTGGGTTTTGGAACCAATTTCTCATAGAACAATACTCTACTTATCATTATATTACTTGTCAAGATCTATGCTTTTGCAATAAATCAGGTGGCAAATGGTAGCCAATATCTTATATCCTACAACCAAATCAAGTTCTCCATGCATAAATACTCAATCATTCACAACTAAATTGAAGGTCTATCCCAATCTTCCTTTTCTTTGGTTTCAATTGGAACATCCAAAGTAGTGATGAATTATTAGATTCTGCTAATTGTAGGTAATATGTCACACAATTGAATAAACAAATATTGCATTAATGCAATTAAAGAGAGTGATCTTCAAACACTAATCCATGATTATTGTTATAACAATCCCAAGTAAAGGTCTTGTTACACGCATAAGAATATTTCCATCTGAAAATTATACAATAACTTTGCAAAAAACAAAATAAATCAATATAGGAAATATTACAATGTCAAGGCATGAGTCCCCTTTGTTAGGTTGACTGGTCACCCAAGAGGGGGGTGAATTGGGTGATGTAAGATTTTTGCTCTTTTGGATCACAACCCAATTTCACTAAGAGAGCAATAAAATAAGGATAAACAGAGATGATTGTGTGCAGTAGCTAAGTAGAGAAGATGAAGAAAAATACACAATGATTTATACTAGTTTAGCCCAGCCACTTGGCCTACATCCAGTCTCCAAGCCACCACTTGAGATTTTCCACTATATCCCACAGGTTTGATCCGGGCACCTGTGAAGCCTCAGTATATTCTCACAAGTTTCAGTAGGTACTTGTAAAGCCACTCTCCTCACACCCTTACAAGATGTGTAAATCCCTTAGTATTTCCCCACACTAAAATTCTACCCAGAAAATGTAGAAAGAAATGTTTACAGAATGAAAACTCCCTTGAAGAGTAGATAATATATTGAAAGTTCACTCTGCTGAGGTGGGTTTTTTTAAACAATGCTGTGATAGAAAGTTTTTACAAACTGTTGCAGCATTTTCGCATAAACACTCTTAAAATCATTGCCCATAAGTTCAAATGATGTTATATTTATAGTTTTGTAGTGTAATTAGGCGTTAGACACAAGATTTAGCCGTTAGAGATGTTACCCAACAGTTACTCTGCAAAACTATCCGTTAACCAACCGCATTTAATGCTTCTGACATACTAAAATTCAAATTTTGGATGTCAACAGACAAATTTCGAAGAGACCGTAAGTTAAAGTTTTTAGCATTGAACTTCGAAGTTTATCTGTTCAAAGCTGAAATTTGAATTTTTATCTTGACAAATGTTTGTATGTTGGAACATATGAATTTTCAAGTTTAAAGTAGTTCTGTCAAGTGTGAACAATAAATTTAATTTGCTACAGTGCCTTCAAAATTTGAATTTTGGAACTCCAAAATTCGTCTGTCAGTGAGCAACTCAATATGGCACAAGGTTTTCCTTTCAAAATTCAAATTTTGGATGTGAAAATTCATCTGTTGGCTATTCCAGAAGTATTTATGTGTTTCTGGATATTCAAAATTCAATTTGTCAAAGCTAAAATTCGTCTGTTGTACTTGAAGTTAGAATTTTGGAAGCCAAAATTCGTCTATTAGCTTTTCTGGAAGTATTTTCACATTCTAGTGTTTCAAAATTCAAATTTTGAAAGCCAAAATTCATCTGTTGGACCTAAAGTTTGAATTTTGGAAGCCAAAATTCGTCTGCCAGTGGCAAACCCAACTTTTCACGAGGGTTCCCTTCGAAATTTGAATTTCAGAGACCCGAAATTCGTCTATCACAACGGAACTTACGTAACTTTGAATTTTGCACTGTAGACAATTTTGTAGAAGCCATAACTCTCTCATTTTAACTCCAATTTAATCAAATGACATATGGTTGGAAAGGTCTCAATGTCTACTTTCAGATGAAAGAAGTTTCAATTTAAAAATAAATTTATTTTGTGGGATATGATAAAAAAAGTGATAAGAGGTCAAAACTGAAAATTCATATCTCACAACTCAAATTTAAATAACCATAGCTTTTTCATATGATCTTCATTTTGAGTGAAATAGCCTTATTTGAAAAGCTTATTAAGTCTAGTTTCATATGAAATAAGTTTTAAATCAAAGCCATATGTATTTTTAGAGATATATTAAAAACACTGATCAAAGGTGAAACTCTTGATTCTTGAAAACCAGATTTCACTAACTATGCTTGACTCGAAATTTGAATTTTAACACTTGAAATTCGTCTATCAGAGGTAATATCTCTGGAACTTCAAATTTTAGTCAGCAACGTTTGTATTTTCATAAAGTATATGAAGTTTAACTTCTCAAAATTCATCTATCATCAGAGTTTTTCAAATCTAACTTATGCTAACATCAGATTTACTTAATCTAACTCATTTAAAACATATGGTAACAAGATTAAGTAATTTTCAAAGATTAATCCCACCTTAAGACCTAAGTGAAAATAAAATATGCCTAATGACTAGGTCTTCAAATGTTGAGTTCCACTTCCACTTGGACATTTCCTTCTTGGCATGCTCCCTTCTGATTTTCCATTTTTGGAATATCCTTTCTTTTCTTCTTTCTTGAGTGAGGCATGATATTGATTTCTTTTTCTGTATTCCAATGCTCACTCTTCTTACTTGGACCAACCTACATTTAATATATTACACTTACAAACCAAGTAGTTAGTCCAATTTATATATCCAACTTATATTATTCTTTGTAAAAGTATAGTGAATGTATTTACACATAGCATGATATATGTATTATAACCATAATTAAATACATGCTAATATGTATTTTACTTATTTAAGGAACATTATATATGTTAGATATATATGATGCATTTGTTCCTTATTACCCTATATTTGTCATCATCAAAACTTATATTATACTAAACCTTACAAACTCCCCCTTTTTTATGATGATAAATCACTAGTGAAAAATATGCTTAATAAATGATTAACACATATAATGCAGTTTAATTTACATAATTCCAGATTAAGCATATGCATATTTTTCACACAACTTCTCCCCCTATTTGATATCGACAAAAATGTTTGAAAAATAACAAGTATTTCTTCTTCCTTTATTTGTAAGATTATACCAGTAAGTATAGATATCTGGGTTGTTTCAAGCACATATAAAAACACAAGCTGAAATATAATTTATCATCAAAACTTATTATGCAATGTATGTTCAGACTGTGTCTAATTTTTACTGATATCAAAATTAATACCAATTGTTACCATTCATTTTCAAAATTGATACCAATGGATAGTGATATTCAAACTAATATCAGTTGTTGCTTGAAAAGTATTATGATACCAAATGTTATGATGATTCTTGTCAAGATGATCATGATATTCAAGCATCACAAGAGGTATCTCAGATTTGAAGAGTTATTACCTTCTTCCTTTATGATCAAGGAGAGATATTGAAATATCATTACTCCCTTTAGCAGATTAGAGCTAAGCAACAAAACTCTTCATAGTGAAATGAGGTGAGTTAGAGCATAAACAACTTAATTTCAAAGAATGCTCCCCCTCAACCTATGCATTTCATAATGATAATGCCAATAAAGCATAATGCATCGAATGAGCATGTTCATTCAATCAGTACATGATGGAGGCATTATGATTCAAGTTTTTCTTTTAATATCAGAAAGATTTTTTTTAAACCTTTATATGCAAATTTACAAGCTCCCCCTCAGTATGAGCATTTATTCAAATATGTATGTTTTTCAAATCATGGCTTAGTTCAAAATCAATATACAAGGGGAATTTTGAAAAGCACACAAGTTTGGTTATACAAATAAAGAAATGAACTTGTGCAAATATTGAACTTTACAGTAAGTACCATCATATTTAAATAATTCATCATTTGAACAAGGATCATACTTTATTTCAATAGCCTCAAATAATAGCACCAACCAAGCATATATATGAAAATTTGTTAAACATTTACAAACCAGCTTGGTTAATAGCTAATTTCTTCCCTTTTTCAGTATGATTCCAGTTGAGTATATCAGATACTCTATCTTTATGAGACGTTCACCATTTAGCTTAGGAAGTACCTGCAAAAGCAAAAGGGAAAATCCTTTTTCTTTCTTTGGTGCCCTTTCTGACTTGGGTCCACTAAAGGTCATTTTGAATGTTTTTCATTACATATGGGACCAGAGTTCAATCTTACCTAATTATATATATAACGCAATAATTGAAACGGGTAAGAATCAAAGGTTACCAAAGATTATTTCCTTGTTATTCTTGGCTTGTATGTAGTGTAGTATTCCTCGTGCCTTTTGAATTTCTGCTCTTTCTCTTCTTAAGGTAAGTAGCATGGTTTCCATTTGAGTTGCTTCCTTGAGATGAGTGAGAGAATTGCTTCCAGTACTTCTCCATATGATTTATGGTTGGAGTTTTGGAGTTTTGAGAGGCTTTCCTTTTCTGCATCCTCTTTCTTGTACCAATGTATTCTTTCTTCTTGGATTGATTCTGTATACATGAAACACTAGAAAAACATTTTGGCACCTACTTGTTTCTGGGTCCAAGAGGGTTGGTGGTATTCTTTGGAACCCATTTCATACTTTTACTCAAACCATTTTTTCTTAAGCTGCACAAATAAGCAATATGACCATTTTTGACACAATATGTACATGATGGTGAGTTAGGCATTACATTAGGCACAAAGAATTTCGAACAGGATTTATTTTTCCCTTTGGACTCACTCCTATAGCCAGTACCCAACTTGTCAAACTTAGAATTCTGTTTGTCAAGTGAAATATTCAACTTATCCTTTTCTTGGGTGAAATTGGCTATTATTCTAGTCAATTCCTCTTTTTCTTTATTTAATATATCATATGTAATACAAGAGGAAGTGTGCGTATCGGTTTCACATATATTTTCTAAATCATTTATTTTCTTTTTAAGTGATTCATTTTTAGTCTTTTCAAAATGCAAATCATTTTCTAAGGAAATCACTTTCTTTTTACTGAGTGCAAGTTCTTTAGCTAATCTAATCATTTCATGATGCATTTCATTGTAAGCAACTTGCAACTCATCAACAGAGAATTCAGAATCAGATTCAGAGTCAGATTCAGAGTCAGAATTCGATACCTCATAATTGAATAGTGCCACCAAGCATGGATAGATATCCTCATCATCTTCATCTGAACTATTCCCCCAAATTGCAGAGGTATATGCCATTGTAGCTTTTTCACTTTTCTTTTCTGTATATCTTCCTCCTTGCCTCTTTGACTGGTACTTCAGCTTATTTGTATGGCAAGAGTGCTTTTGTTTCTGAGGCTCCTTCTTTTTGATTTTGAGGAATTTGCTAAATCTGATGGTCAACTCTTTTAACTCATCGTCCTCATCATCACTGCTGCTACCATCACTGTCATCATCAGTATTATCATCTTCTGAGCTTTGTGATGTAGTAGCTTTGAATATCAGCATTTTTCCTTTGTTTTGCTGCTCCCACAGAAGGTCTAGTCTGCCTTCATGTTTAGTAAGGCTTTCAAACAATGTAGTGATAGATTGATATGATTCTCTTCTTATTTCTTCAATAGCTATCACTTTTGGTTGCCATTCTTTGGGTAGAGCTCTAAGTATTTTACATACTTGCTCTCTTTGTGTATAGCTCTTTCACAAAGCTGTCAAATGATTAACAATGTGAGTAAAACAAATTTGAAATTATTTGATGGACTCACCATTGTTCATCTTGAAGACTTAATATTCAGCTGTGAGAGAGCTGAGCCTGTTCTCCTTGACTCCCTTGGTTCCTTCATGAGCAATCTCCAAAGCATCCCACATTTCCTTTGCTGTGTTGCAATCTGACACTCTGAAGAATTCGTCTTATGAAAGTGCACTGACCAACGAGTGCTTTGCCATGAAGTTTAGCAGGACTCTTTGCTTATCCACACCATCCCACTCTGCTTCTGGCTTCTTTTTGTATGTGCCATCATTTTGCATTTTCTTTGGCACAAAGTCACCCTCCTGTATAACAGACCAGATATCTAGGTCTATGGATTGAAGATAAATCTGCATCCTCATCTTTCAGTATCCATAGTGTTCACCATTGAAGCCTGGAGGTATGTTGACATTGTTCCCTTGTGGCAGAATGTTCTCTCCAAAACTAGTCATTTTGCTCCTGGATGATTAGATCATTTGCTGGGAGTCCTAGCTCTAAAACCAATTGTTACGTAGACTGGTCACCCAAGATGGGGGTGAATTGGGTGATGTAAGATTTTTGCTCTTTTGGATCACAACCCAATTTCACTAAGAGTGCAGTAAAATAGGGATAAACAGAGATGATTGTGTGCAGTAGCTGAGTAGAGAAGATGAAGAACAATACACAATGATTTATACTAGTTCAGCCCAGCCACTTGGCCTACATCTAGTCCCCAAGCCACCACTTGAGATTTTCCACTATATCCCACAGGTTTGATCCGGGCACCTGTGAAGCCTCAGTACATTCTCACAAGTTTCAGCAGGCACTTGTGAAGTCACTCTCCTCATACCCTTACAAGATATGTAAATCCCTTAATATTTCCCCACACTAAGATTCTACCCAGAAAATGTAGAAAGAAATGTTTATAGAACGAAAACTCTCTTGAAGAGTAGATAATACATTGAAAGTTCACTCTATTGAGGTGGGTTTTTTTAAACAATGCTGTGATAGAAAGTTTTTACAAACTGTTGCAGCATTTTCGCATAAACACTCTTAAAATCGTTGCCCATAAGTTCAAATGATGTTATATTTATAGTTTTGTAGTGTAATTAGACATTAGACACAAGATTTAGCCGTTAGAGATATTACCCAACAGTTACTCTGCAAAACTATCCGTTAACCAACCACATTTAATGCTTCTGACTTACTGAAATTCAAATTTTGGATGTCAACAGATGAATTTCGAAGAGACCATAAGTTAAAGTTTTTAGCGTTGAACTTCGAAGTTCGTCTGTTCAAAGCTGAAATTCAAATTTTCATCTTGACAAATGTTTGTATGTTGGAACATATGAATTTTCAAGTTTAAAGTAGCTCTGTTAAGCATGAACAGTAAATTTAATTTGCTACAGTGCCTTCAAAATTCTAATTTTGGAACCCCAAAATTCGTTTGTCAGTGAGCAACTCAATATGGCACAAGTTTTTCCTTTCGAAATTCAAATTTTGGATGTGAAAATTTATCTGTTGGCTATTCCAGAAGTATTTCTATGTTTCTAGATATTCAAAATTTGAATTTTCAAAGCTAAAATTTGTCTGTTGTACTTGAAGTTAGAATTTTGGAAGCCAAAATTCGTCTATTAGCTTTTCTGGAAGTATTTTCACATTCTGGTGTTTCGAAAGTCAAAATTTTGAAAGCCAAAATTCATCTGTTGGACCTGAAGTTTAAATTTTGGAAGCCAAAATTCGTCTGTCAATGGCAAACCCAACTTTTCACGAAGGTTCCCTTCGAAATTTTAATTTTGAAGACCCGAAATTCGTCAATCGCAACAGAACTTACGTAACTTTGAATTTTACACTGTAGACAATTTTGCAGAAGCCATAACTCTCTCATTTTAACTCCAAATTAAGAAAATGACCTATGGTTGGAAAGCTCTCAATGTCTACTTTCAGATGAAAGAAGTGATTTTTTGAGATATGATCAAAATAGTGATAAGAGGTCAAAACTGAAAATTCATATCTCACAACTCAAATTTAAATATAGCTTTTTCATATGATCTTCATTTTGAGTGAAATAACCTTCTTTGAAAAGCTTATTAAGTCTAGTTTCATATGAAATAATTTTTAAATCAAAGCCATATGTATTTTGAGGGATATATTAAAAATACTGATCATAGGTCAAACTCTAGATTCTTGAAAACTAGATTTCACTAACTATGCTTTACTCGAAATTCAAATTTCAACACTTGAAATTTGTCTGTAAGAGGTAATATCTCAGGAACTTCAAATTTTAGTCAGTAAAGTTCATATTTTCACAAAGTATATGAAGTTTAACTTCTCAAAATTTATCTGTCATCAGAGTTTTTCAAATCTAACTTATGCTAACATCATATTTACTTAATCTAACTCATTTAAAATATATGGTAACAAGATTAAGTAATTTTCAAAGATTAATCCCACCTTAAGACCTAAGTGAAAATAAAATATGCCTAATGACTAGGTCTTCAAATGTTGAGTTACACTTCCACTTGGACATTTCCTTCTTGGCATGCTCCCTTCTAATCTTCCATTTTTGGAACATCCTTTCTTTTCTTTTTTCTTGAGTGAGGCATGATATTGATTTTTATTTCTGTATTCCAATGCTCACTCTTCTTACTTGGACCAACCTACATTTAATATGTTACACTTACAAACTAAGTAGTTAGTCCAGTTTATATATCCAACTTATATTATTCATTGTAAAAGTATAGTGGACATATTTACACATAGTATGATATATGTATTATAACCATAATTAAATACATGCTAATATGTATTTTACTTCTTTAAGGAATATTATATATGTCAGATATATATGATGCATTTGTTCCTTATTACCCTATATTTGTCATCATCAAAACTTATATTATACTAAACCTTACACCCTTATCTCGTGGTTAATCATGATCTAATCATATCAAATATGCTTACTCTAGAGACTTTCCCCAAAATTGTTTCAATGTCCATCTTTAACAACCCCCATTATATTGTCACTACTACAAAATAACCATTTTATGTCTGTTATTTACGTCTGTTGAAATGAAAACAGACATAAAAAGTTGACCGGTGGTAATTTTGTAAATAAGTGTGTAATATTGAAGCTTTCTACGGCTGTTTTTTAAAAAATAGCCATAGAAAACTAACTTTCTATGGCTGTTTTTCTAAAAATAGCGGTAGAAAGGAAATTCACCATTTTAAATTAAAATATGTTTATATTTATTTTATTTTTTAAAAATAAAAAGAAATTTTTTAAAGAAATAGTTGTATTTATTAAAGCATTTTGTGGTTATTTGATAAATAATAACGGTAAAAAAGATAATATTTATTTTTTAAATAAAAATAGTATTTTTATATTTTAAAATAAAATAAAGTCAAGGTTTTAAATTAAAAATTATTTTAAATTAAAAAATGAGATGTTTTAGATTAAAAATGTTGTTTATTTATTTTCTTTTTTAATTTGAAAAAGAATGTTTATTTTTTGGTTTTTTAAGGAAAGTTTTCTATGACTGTTTTTCAAAAAATAGCCATAGAAAGGTTAATAAAACATTGATTAAAAATGTTATGTATTTATTTTCATTTTTAAAAATAAAAAGGATGTTTTATTTTTTTCAATTAAAAATTTAAAGGTTTTTATAGTTATTTTTCAGAAAAGTAGCAATAGAAAAAGTTTTAATTAAAAAGAATATTTTTTTCTTATTTTTTTTTAGATTTTAAGGAGAGCTTACTATGACTGTTTTTGTTAAAACAGCCATAGAAAGCTACCTTTCTATGGCTGTTTTTTGATAAACAGCCGTAGAAAGATTAAAAAATCATTTTTTAGATTAAAAATATTGTATATTTATTTTCTTTTATAAAAATAAATCAGGAAGTTTTATTTTTTAAAATTTAAAAATTTAAAGCTTTTTGTGGTTTTTTTCCAGAAAAGTAGCAATAGAAAAATTTTCAATTAAAAAGAGTACTTTTATTTTTGTTTATTTTTTGGTTTTTAAGGAGACCTTTCTATGGTTGTTTTTTCCAAAACTGCCGTAGAAAGTTTAATAAAAAATTCAATTTTTAGAATAAAAGATATTATATATCTACTTTTTTAAAAATGAAAAGGGAATTTTTATTTTGTTTAAATTAAAAAATTTAATGGTTTTTGTGGTTATTTTTCATAAAAGTAGCAATAGAAAAACTTTCAATTAAAAAATATTTTATTTTAATTTATTTGTAATTTCTTAAGGATAGATTTCTATGGTTGTTTTTACAAAAATAACCATAGAAAAGTTAATAAAAATTTCAATGTTTTTTACATTAAAAATTGTCGTATATTTATTTTCTTATTCAAAAATAAAAAAATAAGTTTTATTTTGTTCATATTGAAAAATTTAAATGTTTTTGTGGTTATTTTTCAGACAAGTAAAAATAAAAATTTTTCAATTAAAAAGAATATTTTTATTTTTATTTATTTATTTATTTTTGAAGGATAGCTTTATAAGGCTGTTTTTTATAAAACATCCATAGAAAGATACCTTTCTATGGCTGTTTTTGTAAAAACAGCCGTAAAAAGATTAATAAAAACTTTTGTGTTTAAATTAAAAGAATCATATTTTATCTATTTATTTCTTCTAAACTTGTCTCAAAATTATTTTATTCTTAAATAATTTTATTTGCTGTTATGAGGAGAGAAAGAGAAATAATGTTTATTTTGCCAAAGTTGTAAAAGTAGAAGCGTATTTTACATTGCAGAATGTCATTTGTTATTATTTTCAATATAATATACCTTAAATTTTAATTTCAATCAATTAAATTTTTTTTATAAATAATTAAGCTCTAAAATATTTTTATCAAATAAATTATTTTAATTTATGGAAATTAATTAAATTAATTTTCAAAACTAATTAGTCAGGCTAAATTATTTTACACTAGATATCCCTCCTTCCCCAATTTCACACTTCCCTCCACAATTTTTTGCCTCGTTCTTTACCGCCCCAAACCCTTTTCTTTGCCGCCCCAAACCCTTTTGTTTGTGTTGCTTTCTCCCTCTAGCTTACTTGTTAAATTGTTCCTTCACCCACAATGTCGAAGCTCGATCTCAAGGTAGAAGAAAGGTGTCAATGGAGCTCCTCCCCATTTTCTTCAAGCTTAGCCGCAAGTTCAATTTTTCCTTTGGTTGTTGGGTTATTCAGGTTTGTCCTCTAATCCTTCTCCTCCATTATTGCAATCCCTAATCGAGTTTGTTGGCATTTTCCCCTCTGAATCCTTTCTCTCATTCTTCTGCATCTATAGTTTTCTCGCTCCTCCACTCAACTTGGTGTTCTGAAGATATTGAGCTCTCTTACTCTGCTTTTTTCACTTAACTCGTGGCTTGCTTCTTGTATTGTGGGTGGCCAACTGTTCTGCTCAACTCGTGCAAATTCTCACAAGGTAAAATTTTTTCCTTGCTTCTACCCATTTTTGGCCCACTTCTTGTACTCGGTTTTTGGCATCTTGCTTTCTTGAAATTTGTTGTGCGAAGACTATTTCTCCAAAAATCATGAGGCTGCAGGTTTTTTGACCAAAAGAAATTGAAAATTAAAGGAGGAGTGCATGTGGATGGCAAGTACTCATCCTCCACTAATGACGTAAGTGCCAGCTATATGAAATGATGTTTCTTTGTTTATGTTCTACCATTATTTGAATAAATATAATTGCAACTAAGCTTGAGAAGAACTTGTGTAAGGGCTTTTTTTTTCATAAGTGAAAATTTTCATCAATAATTGGTTGGGCTTTTATTTGATCATCTATTTGACAAATATTTTTATTTGTCCTTTGACTTAATAGTTTTTATGATCCATACTTCTTTCAAAGTTCTTAATGATATTATTTGTATTGGAGAAATTTTTAGATTCTTCCATTCTTTAATTTTCCGAAGTTTCCTCAGTTTCCTTCTTTAATTCCTACTTCCATTACGTACTTGCTAGTTGCAACGTTCCTCCAATAATTATTGAAATAGTTATGCTCGTCAAAAGTAATCACATTGAGTTGGTTATGATTGTTTTAGTTTACAGTTTAATTGATAGGGAAGGAAAAACATGGTCCCACATGATTGTTGCATTTGTGTTTGTTTGAAACTCAAATGGGTGACTGAGGTATGAGCCCCATGGACTAAACCCGTACCAAATAATTAAATGCCCAATAAGATCAATGAGATTATGAAGGCTTATACCACAAATGAGCCCATTCTGCCTTTTGTTGGCCAACCAGCCCATTTTAGTCATCATTTTAAAATTGGACAAACTTAATATATGTGTGTATATATATATATAAAGTTGCTCACAAAAGAAATATATAAATATATAAATATAAGTTATCTTAAATTTCTGTAATTGATATGATATTAACATTAATTAATATATTGTAGTAATCATTGCATGTTGTGGGTGTTATGCCCAGAGTGGTGCACCGCCTACTGGTTTGATTCTTATAGAGACAAGGAAGATGACTCCCAGAAAAAGAAGACAAATAACTCCAATAAAAAGGATGGAAAAGTGCCCAAAGTAAAGAATGGTGGAAAAGCACCTAAAGAAAAGAAGGATGGAAAAGCCCCTAAAGATTTTCGTGATGTAGTTCATCTGTAAGTTTTAAATTGTGTAGAACTTTGGTTTGTGATTACATGTAACATATCAAATAAATTTTAGTCTATAATTTACTTTCTTCCATGTATTTGATTATAGGGCTATGAAGACAAACCAAATAAGGGGTGGAAAACACACACAAGAAGCCAAAAAAATAGAATGGAAATACCCAAATGTACGTATGTAGTTTTATCCTAACCTTAAAGGAGATTAATCCAAGTATTTTGATTTTGCTCATTTTCTTTGTTGATTTTTAGTCTCGCCGCCAGTCTAGGGGAACAGAATGTGGCTACTATGTTATGAGAGAAATGTCTGACATAATTACTGGTAATATTGTTGACTCATTGGATAAGGTAATTATATTATCTATAACTTAGTTTTTTGTCTCTTTATGACTTCTTACTATATGAGTTGTGTTGATATAAGTTTTAAACTTGCAGTACTTCAATGATGACCGTCCCTATCTCCAGCAAGAAATTGACCACATTCGGAACATGTGGTCAGAATTTCTTTTTCGATTCATTTGAATATATTTTGTTATCTCGTAGATTAGTTTTGATTCATTAGGATAGTTTAGAACAATATGTTAGAAACTTATGTATATAGCTATTATGATGTAAAAAAGCTAGTAACTTTCTTTGCTGTAAAAATTTCTTTGTTATTTTGCACATTTTGGCTGTAGATACAGGTTTGGGTATGGATAGTTACAAGGCATTAATATAAAAAAAAAGGTTTCAATTTACGGCTCTTTTTGGAAAAACAGACGTGAAAGGGTTATTTTCTACTGCTGTTTTAGAAAACAGCCATAGAAAGTTGTACGTAGGCAAAGTTTTCAAAAAAAAACAGCCATAGAAAAGGTGACCTTTCTATGGCTGTTAACCAAATAACAGCCGTAGAAAGTTGTACATAAGCAAAGCTTTCTACGACTATTTTTTAAAAAACAACCATAAAAAGGTAACCTTTCTATGGCTGTTATCTGAATAACAGCCGTAGAAAAGGTAACCTTTCTACGGCTGTTATTCAGATAACAGCCGTAGAAAGGTGACCTTTTCTACGGCTGTTTCCTAACAGACATAAAATGCTTTACTTTTTATGTCTATAACTTCTACGTCACTTCAAGAACATCCATAAAATGCCCAAAATAACAGACGTAAAAGGGTGTTTTACGTAGTAGTGTGTCCTGAACATTGTATCAAGCTAATAAGTACTGGAGGGACCAGGATCAAAGGAAGGGCAAAAGGGAACAAAACTTAAGAAAATAGGATATAAGCATGCCACATCATAGCAAAAGACAGAGTTGCTGAGGCAAGAAAGACAAAGGGCATCAAAATTTTCAGGATAGAAAGGTCTCATACTGCCATGTAAGTCATAAAACTCTGACAAATTCAGACGTGGACCAATTGGCCGAGAAAGAAGAAAAAAAAGAGGAAGAAAATTTTCTCTTAGGGCTTCAGGGGCTCATTTTTCTGACCTAGAGAGCTTGGATTTAGTGTGGTAAGTGGCTCATCTTCTCATCTTCTCTTTTTTCTTCAAAATTTTTGGTTAAAATTTGTGGGGGTATGATGATATTCAATTTGATTGATGTTTCTACCAATTAAATTAGTTGTGGATATGTTGTAGAGTTATGATTTGGTGTTCCTAAGGCTTGGGTATGTGTTTTCAAGGGATTGTGAATGGTTTGTGCTAAACCTTAATCTTAAATTAGTTGAGGAAGCTTGGAATATTAGATTTTTGTAATTTTGTTATGGTTTGGATAAGTGTTTGAGGCTCTTTGATGTATGTTTATACTATTGGAACCATGGGTTTATCATCCTTAAGCTTGGTTGTTGAATTATGTGTAATTGGCATATAGGTATATTGTGTTAATTGAAGATATTATGGTATTGTAGTGTTCAAAAATTTGGTTTGGAAGTTATGGTATTCCAAGAAGTGGTTTGGAAGTTTTGCATTTAGTCGTGATACTCTGACAGCCTATCGACTCCCCTGTGTGCATGTTTGTGTGTGTGTGGACAATCTGAGGCAACCAGGCTATAAGGTTTGTGTGATGTTATTTCATATCTATATATATATGTTTGTTTCTTTCATATCATGATATGTCCCAAGGCATGGCTAGTGATGGAAATGGTAAACTTTCTCCTTGTCTTATATATGTGATTTATATGATTATATAATGATTTGTAGCATGTGATATACTAGCATCCCACCATTGAGATAATATGTTAGTATGATGATGATAATGATGAAAATATAAATGTGTACATAGAATATGACATCGTGGGAAACATCATCACTTTGGTATGCATAATAACATTGGTTGCTTTGGGTGATGATGTATATGATACCATGTGATATGTCGATCCACTCATGGAACACGTGAGGCCTCATGTCTAAGTAGTGAGGTTGATATATATATATTTGCCACTAAATCCTTTTCCTATGGCCAAGAGATCCAGGTGGTAATGAATTGGGGATGCACCTTCTCTAAATCACCAACAATTCAAATGGTCTGGGGGAAGGAGAACCATAGTCCAATCATCAGTATGGCTTTTGGCTGGGTCATACTAGTGAGTGGAAAGCTTAGTGATGTACTAAAATCAGTCTTCAGTAGTTGTTGGAAGGGAATCACTAATTAGGTATTCCTTGTGATGGTGACTAGCCCATGGTTCTAGCCATGTATATCAAGGGACATTCATTTGCATTACATTTGCATCATATCTCATTGTATATATGTATTGCTTGATTATGTTCAGTTGCAATATTTTCCTCAGTGATTGGGACATTTGTCTCACCCCTCATGGGAAAAACATGTACACGAAAGGGACCTAGCTCTAGCAAAGAGTAGTAAAGATGAATAAGTCCCCTCAAGGACATATGGGATACCAGAGAACTCATGTTGGTATGTGTCACACATGTTATATTTAGTATTGTGCCAAGTGTAGGACACTACTTGATGTCATATGTAATTGTTATGCACGTGTCTCTTATGGACTATTTGTATATTCTTGTCCCTCTTGAATTACCTATGTGACTTGACCTTAATGTTGAATGAGACTACCATGGGTTTGGAGGTATATGTTGGGTCAATATGTGGTTGTGTGTATGTTTGAGCTGGTTGTCTAAACCATCTTATTATTTTTGCAAGGATTGTTTTAGTGGTTGTTCTACTAAGTTAGGATTTGTGGCTCTTTGTTGTCATAATGAGTTTGTCCCCTAGGCAATGGGTGGCCTATGTGTGTTTTGATGAATGAGAATGATTGTGATGATTAGAGACCCTGGATTGGGTCAGAATGTGTTTGTTTATATTATATGTTGCCCTATTAGTCTAAGGTCTTTTGTGGATGTCCATTTTGGTGTTGTTGTGGTAAAATGGGTATGTAACCCATTTATGGTATTATGGTGCTAAGGAGGTCAAATTTGATAGGAATGGTTCCTTTAGGATGAGATTGCCCTAAACTCAGTCATCCTCGAAGTATTTGGGACCTGAGTCAAGGCCTAAGTGCCAAGTTTTGGTCCAAAACTAACCATTTGGTCTTAAACTTCCAAAATCTTCATACGGAGGTATTTTGAGGTGTGGCTAGCGTCTACAGTTAGAGTGGGAGTAGAGTGGCCTGTAGGATTTAGAATCAGGTCAATCAGAGCCCTAAGTTCGATTTTATGTACATCAGAAGTTTGTTCAAGAAATCAGCAAATTGCTAATATCATATCAGCATTGGGCACTACGATGCCAATGTTCAGGCCACAACACCACGTTTCTCTATTTCATCATCCTTCATGACCAGTGTTCTCCCAGCCACGACACCTTGCTTCCTCGCCATAGTGAGATGATTTATCTTCTAGTCTCTTTTCTCTATTTAATGCAGGTTTTGTAAGTTTGAAGTTTTGTTTATAGGTTGTTACACCATCTCTCAAGTCTTGGTTGATTTTCTATTGTTTTTGGCATTTCCCAAGGACACATATGCCCCGTTTGATACATAGAATGAATTTTGATGGAATAAGAATGGGAATAGGTTTTAATATATATTTGGTATATCAAGAAAACTAATGGGAATAACAAAAACAATAGATAAAAATTACAAAATGACTTAAATGCCCTTGAATTTAATAAAAAAAAAGTCCCCTCTTTCCTTCTTTCTTCCTCCCTGCTCATTGGTACTATCACCACCATCATCTTCCTCACCGACTAGCACTCATTGCTTCGTTACATCTCTCAACAACAACAATAGACACCAGTTTAAGAAAAAAAAGAGAAACAAATTGACATCTATTTTAGATATGGAAAATTTGTAGAAAATGAAAAAAATTTTAGATCTGGAACTGATTATCAATCGAAATCTAGATAAATTTGATTGTCAAAGTTGCCTCCTCCTTTCTTCTTCTCCATCTGCAATCGAAGCTCCTACAAGTGAAGGTGGCATTGACATTGCCAAGCCTCTTATTGCCAGAAATTCGTACACCTCTTCGAAGATGAAGGAAGGTACACCATCACTGTTGATATTGCCATTGTCACCAAGGAAGGCATGCCGTCGAAGATGGAGGGGTAGAAGGTAGCCTGAAAACAAAGGATTAAGTAGGGGTATTTTTTCTAAATAAAACTCATTCCCATGCTTAACTACTCATTCCCACCCCCTGGCAAGTTTGCTCATTCCCATATACGTGGAAATCATCTATTCCCAAGTATAAGATTTCTCACACACCAAACACATGGAATGGATCATTCACTTACACATTCCCATTCCCTCTCCCTCATTCCCTCCTACCAAACAGGCCTGTATAATGTCTACACTACATTCCAATAATGTAAAATCATCCTATATAAATTAATTAAAGTAATACAACAATTATCACCACATTTTTTTTTCTAAAGTATACACATGAATTTATTATACCGGACAATATATATATTCAACTTATAAAATGCACATAATATTTATATAAAATTCTAGGAAAATGTACTGAATAATATGCAATTACAGGAGTTTTTACCCAGAATCCAAAATCATTTTAATTCGTAGTTAATTTTGAAATGAGTATATTTCATTTTATTTCACTGTGTCAATTAAAATTTCCGTCAATTTAAGTGAATCTGTGATGTTTTCTATTTACTTGCATCAATATAAAATATAAAATGTGAATACTTGCAATTTTATATTACTTGAATCCACTGAATACTTGCATTTTACAGCGTTTATGCAAAAGTAACGGTGATGGAAGCTGTGAAACTCAAATGAACAAGTCAACTTCTCAACTCAACAATACCGTAATGTGTACTCAATGTAGAACGCGTTATTTTGAAACTGCGAAGAAGGTTTACTCACTAATAGGTCGGTCAAGTTGACTTTTTTGTTTCAAGTATATAGGTCGGTCAACGTGTCTTTTACTTTTCAAGTCACACTGCAAATAGTTGCGATTTCCTTTCATTCTTTTATTTTTGTTTATTTTATGTCATTTTTTAAATTTAGCTAAATAACATTATAAATAACATATTGTTAACTCAGTGATTATTATGATATTATTGACTTTTTTTCTTATTTCAATAAAAGTATGAATGACCTTTTTTAATATATATATTATGGGTGTTTAACCAACCCGATATGCCGGGCCCGATATACCGGGTTGGTCTCAGAGATCGGGTTGGGTTAGGTACCGAGTTGAGAATAGATCCGATCTCGCTTGGTCCTGATATGTATATATATAATTTTATATATTTCTTAAAAATTTATATAATATTTTTCTTAATACAGCATATGAAATAAATTAATTATATCATTATTGTGAACATTTTTAATAATTTAATTTAAAATTTTAGATTGATTTCTTAATATTGTGTAAAAATAATGCATTATTATTTAATATTTATAATTTTAACAAATATTATTTTTTATTATAAATTATTTTTTAAGAAAATATATTTTGGATAAATGTAATTATATTTTTGTTAATAAATAAAATTAACTTATTTTTTATTTTTAAATACTTTTTAAAATTGGGCCAACCCCAGTCTCATATGCTGAGTTGGCGAGGTCTCGCCTAACTTTGTAAAGACCGAGTATCAGGTTAACTATCAATCTGGTCTTACTTAGTCTTTGTGTACCCCTAGCATATATAAACTATATTCTTTATAAATTTGACAATGTTTGGGTGATAATTTTACGAGGAATTTTCATGTAAAAAGAGGCCACTAGATTTTTTTATAAAAAAAAATCGATTTTAGAGGTGGGTTCAATTTTGACGGCCGGCGGAAATATTGAATACTTAAATTTTTCAATGAACACTTTTTGTATTAAGTAATGATATTTACAGCAAATAAATTTGCAATGGTCGTTCCAGCGATATGTCATCATCGTTGCCAAGTCATTTACCAATAGTAGGAAATCGCCTGAAGATGTATACCAATTTTTTTTTTAGAAATTACTATTATTTCAATTTTCATTACTTCCATATGTTGATTGAAGCCCTTTCTATTGATAATATTTCTTTTAATGATTTTCCAAAAGCAAATTCACAAAAATATTACTGGATTTGCAGAGAACAAATAAAATAAAAAGATTTCTATATAACATTACATCAAAACAAATTTCATCTATGGAAAAAAACATATAGAGATAACCTGTAAAAACATAATAGATAAAAGGATGTTTGTGTAGTATTAATTTCATGTCAGAAAGATTGCTTATAGAATTGCATCCTTAACTATATGATCAAGGAAGTATTATTTCATACTTATAGCACAATCAGTTATTAAATTCAATATATCAAAAGGTTTCATCTATAACACCCTACTATTAAACTCATTTCCCATAAATTAGACTCCTTTTAAGCCTGATTATACTTGATCCTAAGTTTGAATAATGAAAATCAGAATTTCCAAAATTCTTTTGTTACTGCTCATATAGTAGTTTCCACTTTGCTGACTGAACTTTGAAAATTCATAATTAATTCTAGAAAAATCATTTCACAGTGATTAAAGTCTCTAAAAATAGATAAAAGCTTTTACACATGGAAAAAAATATGAAATAGAGCATTCTCTTGACCAAGTTATACAGTTTATTTCTCAAATATTTACTATATATTTAGTCATTTTCTCTTTCCCAGAATTTTGGTCTTATATTTAAAAATTCATATCTCACTCTACCATGAGCCAATTTATGCATGCCTTATGTCATTGGAAATTCCTCTGAGTCTACTTTCTAGAAATATTTTCCTTGTACATTTATTAAACTTGTACAGGGCATAAATTAACTTAAATCATAAAGGGTCAGAATTCCACTTTTGCTGGAATAGTTTTGGGAAAACCTCCATATCTCCTATCATATAGCTCCAATTACCTTCAAATCAGTGGCATATGAAACTTAAACAAAGACCTTTCCAGAAATATAAACCACTGAATTTCTTGAGCTCTGCATGATTTATATCATCTTTTTAATTTTTCAGTACCTAACTTTTAGTTTCCAGTTTTCCCAATTTTTCTCTATTCTAAACCCTAACTTTGAAAAATCACTATAATTCATACATTTATCCAATTTAAGTGTTCTTTAGCTCTATGAAAAGTTTGTTCTGTCTAGTTTAAGAGTATATAGGATACTCTATTTCGAAGAGAGTTCCTTAAATCAATACTAGTCATCTTGTTCATAATTATGTCATAACTCATATACTAAACTTCATAAACCTCATGCATCAACATTTATTGTACCAAATCCACACATATCATCATAAGAGGACTTTAAGGAACATAATCATATATAATTACAGAATTTTATCTCATACATACATGATACACATGTCATCTCGCATTGAAACATATAATCAAACAAAGCATGCAAGACAAAAGTATTATCTGCATTGTTTTCTTCCTACTTCTCAATCTAGCAGTCCCTTCACTACCTGTCATTTCTGTAACAAAAAGAGACTTATTTCCAGCTCTTGTGCTTTGAAGAAAAATGGACTTGGCAGGAAAGTTGAATGGGTTCCCAAAGTTGCATCTGCATCTAGAAAAAAATCTACTGACCAAAAAGGACCCAAGCAAATTTGGGTACCTAAAAGGAAAACATAAACATTGTTTTGCAGGTCTGTCTCAAAGTTAAGAAGAGCAACAAATGGTATATGGACAGTGCCTGCTCAAGTCACATGACTGGTGATAAGGAGAAGTTCATCACCCTTAGAGATAAGAAAGGAGGAAATGTGACCTTTGGAGGTGATCAATATGGAAAAGTTGTTGGTATTGGCATTATGGGAAAAAATATGGAAACATCCATTGAAGAGGTGCTGTTTGTGATTGGCCTCAACTACAATTTGTTGAGCTTGAGTCAGACCTGTGATAAAGGAAATTTGGTGCTGTTTGACTCAAAGTTTTGCCTGGTCATAAAAAAAAAGTGATCACAAAGTAATCCTCAAAGCTCAAAGGGATGGTAACTGTTATACTATTGATCTTGATGAACTTCCTTCCTTGGATTCTGTATGTTTAATTAGTCAAGATAATGATAGCTGGTTATGGCATAGGAGATTGGCTCATGTGAACATGAATCAACTGTCTAAGCTAGTTAAAAATGAGCTAGTAACTGGTCTGCCAAAAATATCTTTTGAAAAGGAAAAAGAATGTGATGCATGCTTAAGAGGAAAACAAACTAAATCATCTTTTAAATCTAAAAATGTAGTTACCACAACAAAACCACTTGAATTGCTGCATATGGACTTAATTGGACCATCTAGGGTGAAAAGTCTTCGTCGTAATCTATATGTGCTTGTAATTGTGAATGATTACTCCAGATTCACTTGGACATTATTTCTATCCTCTAAAAGTGATACCTTTGATGCATTTGTAACCTTAGCTAAGAAAGTGCAAAATGAGAAAAGTATTTCTATTGTGTCTATCAGGTTAGACCATGGAGGAGAGTTTGAAAATGCATACTTTCTGGAGTACTGCAATGAGCATGGGATTGACCACAACTTCTCAGCTCCAAGGACCCCTCAACAAAATGGGGTAGTAGAAAGGAAGAACAGAACTATTGGAGAGATGGTCAGAGCTATGCTGAATGAGAAGGAACTATCTCAAGTGTTTTTGGCTGATACAGTGAATACAGCAAGCTACATCATAAACAGAGCCTACATCAGACCAATCCTTGGGAAGACTCCATACGAGCTGTACAAGGAAAGAAAGCCAAATCTATCCCATCTCCATGTGTTCGGATGCAAATGCTTCATTCACAACAATGGGAAATAAAATCTGGGTAAGTTTGATGCTAAATCCGATGAAGGTATATTTCTGGGCTATTCTAGTAGGAGTAAGGCATATAGAGCTTATAATAAAAGATCAAATGTGGTAGAAGAATCTGTGCATGTGGTTTTCATTAAAAATGAAACTGTTTCAAAACATGTTACCAATGAGAATGATCTTGCTTTCAACTTTGAAAAACTGGGCATTTCTGATAAAAGTAAAACTGAACCTCCAAAGATATCTGAATCTGTTAACACAGAGGAAGATGTCTAGGAGCAAGAGTTTGATGAAGAAAATAATGAAGAAACATCTCAAGAACTCCCTCGAGCTTGGAGATATCAAAGGAATCATCCTGTTGATCAAGTAATAGGGAATGTTCAAGAGAGAGTCAAAACCAGAAAACAGTTAAGGGATCAAATGCTCAACTGCACTTTCATTTCTCAAACTGAACCCAAATGTGCTGAAGAAGCCTTAACTGATGAATACTGGATTTTGGCTATGCAACAAGAATTAAATCAATTTGAAAGAAATCAAGTTTGGGATCTAGTGCCCAGACCCAAAAATCATCCTGTTATTGATACCAAATGGGTTTTCAGAAATAAACTTGATGAATCTGGAACAATAATAAGAAATAAAGCTAGATTGGTTGCTAAAGGGTATAATCAGGAAGAATGTATTGATTTTGAAGAAACCTTTGCACCAGTAGCTAGATTAGATGCTATAAGAATACTGCTAGCATATGCATGCATGAAAAATATTTTACTATATCAAATGGATGTAAAGAGTGCATTTCTAAATGGATATATCATGGAAGAAGTTTATGTAGATCAACCTCCAGGTTTTGAGGATTCTACAAAACCAAACCATGTTTATAAACTGAAGAAAGCTCTTTATGGTTTAAAACAAGCCCCTAGAGCATGGTATGAGAGACTGAGCAATTTTTTAACTGGAAAGGGGTTCAATAGAGGCAAAGTTGACACAACTTTATTCACTAAGAAAGAAAATAAAGATTTACTAATTGTTCAAATCTATATTGGTGATATTATTTTCGGTGCTACAAATGAAACTCTTTGCAATAAATTTTTTGAGTTAATGCAAGGAGAATTCGAGATGTCCATGATGGGTGAACTCAACTTCTTCCTTGGACTGCAAATCAGACAGCTTGATGATGGTATCTTTCTTAGTCAATCCAAGTATCTAAAGGAGCTGCTAAAGAAGTTTGGAATGGAGAATGCCAAGCCAATGGGAACACCTATGGCTACTGCAACCAAACTGGACTTGGATGAGAATGGAAAGATATTTGACATTACTCAGTACAGAAGAATGATTGGATCCCTGCTGTACTTAACTGCCAGCAGACCTGACATTATGTTCAGTGTCTGTATGTGTGCAAGGTTCCAATCATGCCCCAACGAAACCCATGCAACAGCTATGAAAAGAATTTTCAGATATCTTATTAGAACATCACAGATGGGTCTTTGGTATCCAAAAAGCAATGGAGAAGATCTCAAAGGATACATTGATGCTGATTTTGCAGGATCCAAAACTGACAGAAAAAGCACAAGTGGAACTTGTCAGTTTCTTGGAGGATCCCTGGTTTCATGGTTCAGCAAAAAGCAAAACAGTGTGGCCCTATCCACTGCAGAAGCTGAGTATGTTGCAGCTGAAAGCTGTTGTGCCCAAGTGATCTGGATGAACTAGCAGCTTGAAGATCTTGAGGTTAAAATGAAAGAGATACCAATCATGTGTGACAACCAAAGTGCCATAAATATCACCAAGAATCTTGTCATGCATTCAAGGAGGAAACATATTGAAGTTAGGCACCACTTCATAAGGGATCACGTTCTGAAAGGAGAAGTTAAGCTGGAGTACATCCCGACAGAGGATCAAGTTGCTGATATACTCACAAAGCCTCTATCAGAAGACAGGCATTGCAAAATAAGGAGGGAATTGGGTATGGTAAATCCCAGTGAACTGTAAGTTATTCTCGTGCAATCTTGTTTTCAAAGGTTAAGTCTAACTTTGGCATCGGAGTATGTTTAATTTAAGTTGCAGGTGCTCCTCACAAGATTCAATGGCAATAAACTTAAAGATTGGAGCACACCAGAATGGAACAACCAGAAAGTGAAGTAAATGACAAAAATTCTAAGTTCTGGATCCATTCTGTAAGTTTTTAAAGATGACATTCGTATTTTAAATGTGTGTTGGATGTATTTTGCTTCATAAACTGTGTTTTTGAACTGGTCAACGTGGTCAACATTCGAATTTTAGTTGACCAACAGACGAACTTCGGACTGTTATGCCTTGGAACAGTTCTCGGTGATACCTCGAAATTCGTCTATTGAATCCTGAAAGTTCGAATTTTCAAGATCAAAAATTTCAAAGTTTTGTTTGTCCATCACTGTTATACGAATTATCACTTCTTAACCTACGAATATTGGACAACCTTTACAAAAGTTGAAAAATTCAAATTTTCAGTTCAAAATTCGTCTGTTGAATCATGTTCTTCGTGTTGAATACTTGAAAGATGAAGTTCTACATGCTAAATTTGTCTATTGGTTGTTGTTTTGTTTGTTGCCTGCTATTTTCTCTTCAACATTCGAACTTTGTTGAAACAAAATTCGTCTGTTGTGCTTGTTTTGCTTGTTCCAAGCCTCTGTAAGACGAACTTTCAGATGAAAATTCATCTGTCAGTAACCCTTGCTAAACGGTTTAACTTGTAACTGCTCGAAGTTCAAATTTTGACCCCTCAAAATTCGTCTGTCAGACGGTTACATACGTTAAAACCGACAGTTTTCTCTTGAACAGACGCAACCCTATTCTTAACTCCTCTGAGTCTGTTCCAATTCTCTCATCAAATCTCTTAAATTCTGACAAAAAACTGCCATTTCCCATTGATTAAACTTCCTTTCGCATCCTTTAAACTCATTCTAAGCCTCATTCTGCAACATTCATCCGAAAAATGGCAAGAGTCAAAAATCCTGAAGCTGGGAAAGCTGGAGCCCGACCAAAAAGGAATGTTAAATCACAATATGCCTCGAAGAAAGGAGAGAAATCAAAGAGAAAAGCCGAATCCAATAAGGCAACTCCCACCAAATGCCAAAAGACTGCATCCAAAGCAGATTCTCAGAAAACTGGACCCTCCTCACCGAAAAGTGCAGAACCTTCGGTTCCAGTTCCTTTAGAAGCTGCTGCTGTTGCTTCCACTTCGTCCTTCAGTACTCAATCTGGAGAGTATGAGCTTACTACACTGCCACTCTGGAGCACTCCACAGATTCAAGAGGAATACTCCACCAAGTTTGCCAACAAGAAGGTAATCAAGCCACATTGTGTAAACTTGGAAGATTTCTTGGTCTCAAATAATTTTGATGCTGGTATATGGATGATGAGATACAAGAATCTGTTGGAAGTATTAGAAAGATATGATGATGAGGTGGTGAAGTCATGGTACGCCTCTTTAAAATACAATAGCAAGAAGAAGAAGTGGCCAGTCAATCTAAGGTCTAGGACCATTTGGCTTACTGATGAGACATTCAATGAGGTGTTGGAAATCCCTGGGCAAGATGGACTCAAGATTGATATCAATACCTCTGGGTACACGGATGAGGCAAATTTGACTGATGAAGAAGGTGGTCCCTCTCTGAACTACAAGGAGAGTACTATTCTGAGCACATTGTTCAAAAGGAGGGAAAATTGGCCATCCATAAACCTGTTAAAGCCCACAGACCTCAGTGTTCAAGTGAGGATCCTGCACTACGTAATGTCCAGGATTATATTCAACAAAGGAGGCAACTTCAACTTGATAACAAGGGCAGAGGCACATGTCATGGCTGCAATCATGCGTGGGAAACTGATTAATATGGGACACCTCATTCTCCAACACATAATCAAGGCTAGAGATTAGAGGAAGGACTCAACACTCCCCTATGCTGCTATCATCTCCAGAATTCTGCAGTATGCCAAAATTCAGCATATTGAGAAAGGGAAGGGCAAGCCCACTGAAATATTCAAGGAGGAAGAATTGCAGAGGATGGGCATTGAAAGAGATGAAGGAAGATGGGTTGGAAAGGGAGCAGGGAGATCTGAAGATTTGTTCTTTGTTGCTAATTCCTCCCTACAACAAGAAGGCACCTCTGAGGCTCCTGGCAGATCTGTACCTCAGCCTTCTCAGCCAATTTCATCTCCCTCCAGGCCTACTCACCCTCCTTCCACTCTTCCTCATGGGCCAAGCCAACCAAGATCACTGAGTTGTATGACAGCCTGTCTACACTCATTCTCAGCATCAGAGATGACCAAAATGCCAAATTTACTTATCTGCAAGATCAGATCCATTAGTTGGCTGTGAACATGAAGGTGGTGGCTAATGCTTATGAAGAGATCAGAAGTGCAATCCCCGCCACTTCAGCTCTACCTCAGCCAGGGTCATCTGTGCCTGTCCAATCTCCAACTCCTGAGCCTCCAAGCCCCTTCGAGATTGCCTCCTCTGACCATGATGATAATATAGATGGTGCTGGTGCAATGAGGACGCCTAATCCTGGTCTACCCTTGGACTATGGATTGGAAGAAGAAGGACTTCAAGAAACAAGCCCTCATGAGCCTATGCAAGAAGATGCTCAGGATTCAATTCTGTCCATTCAAGAATCAAAGCAAGTTGAAAGACTGGTTGCAGCCATTTCAACCTCTTCTAAGCAGGAAGGTGTAGGCAATGAAGAGAGGAGCATTATGCCTGTTGTTGATTATGAGGCTATTGCTCACAATGCTCTCCTACAAGCTCAAAGAAGGAGGCTTGAGGAAATGTTTCATCCTGATGAACCAGCTCCTCCTTCTCTTGCTGCCTATGGGCTTTCAGAGGAACATAGAGCTCAACTGGCTCTTTTCTAGGAAGGAAATGCAATAACTACTTGAGATTTCTGATGATGAAGAACCAAGCCCTGAGCTTGCTAAGCCTCCTACACCAGTACAGCCAGAAATACCCTTTACTCCTGTGCCACTTCGTGCTATTCCTGTTTCTCAGATCCCTCCTCCGGGTGATTTTGTTAGCCTTCCTGATGATGCCAAAAAGGGGGAGAAGACTAGGCAAAATGGAAAGTCTGCTGCTGCTGAGCAATCTGGGAAAGGAAAAATGTACAGCAAGAAGACCAAGCCCAAGAAGAAATGATTGAAGATTTGCTTAGAAATTAGGCTTGAGTCCTCTTGTAGTGTTTTGTGTTTTTGTTGCTGTTTTGAATGTTTGAATATTGGAACTTTGTCTATTTTAGTTTTTGTATAGCAACTCTTGATTAAATGAATGGATTTGTTTGTTGCAATGTTTTGTACATATTACTCTTTGAATATCTTCACTTGATCTACTGTGCATGATGTCTTTTGAAAAATAATGCATATGTTGAGGGGGAGCTTATTAAAGCAAATCCAAATACTAATCCAGTTTGTGAGTTGTTTTGTCATCATCAAAAAGGGGGAGAATGTTGAATCAAGAGTTTTGATGATTCCAAACCAACATCCAAGAGCTTGGATTGAATATATCAAAGGAGATCAAAGTGTTTCAAGTGAAGATTTTCTGAGTAATAGCTGCTAGATCTTATGTAGGATCTTTTGTTATGTTTAAATGAGGGTAAAAGATTTTGATTTTGAGAAAAGATGTTTTTAAACCTTGATTTTATGATAAATCTTGACTTATTTGAAAAATACCCACAAACAGACTAAGTTTGAAAGTTTAAACTGAACTGTCATTTGGAAATTCGAACTTTGCCTTTGGAAATTCAAATTTCGAGTTAAAACTGAATAAATCTGAAAAGATGTCTCTCTGTCAGATGAATTTTGGTTTTCCAAAATTCAAATTTTCATCCAAGTCTAAAAGAAGCCTTTTTGCGACAGACGAACTTCACATCTTCAAAATTCGAATTTCAGATAAAATGCAGTTTGTGAAAACCAAAGAAATTCGTCTGAAATAATGTTGAAGTTTATCTGAAATCAAGAAGAAATTGAGTTTGAAAAACACTCTCTGACAGACGAACTTTGCCTTTCTAACATTCAAATTTTCATATAAGTCTGAAAGAAGCTTCTTTGTAATAGACGAACTTCAAGTCTTCAAAATTTGAAATTCAGATAAAATACAATTTGTGAAAACTAAAGAAATTCGTCTGAAACAATGTTAAAGTTCATCTGAAAGCAAGATTATATTAAGTTTCAAAATTACTCTCTGACAGACGAACTTTGAACATTAAAATTTGAATTTTCAGAAGCAATGTTTTTTTTTGAGACTGTTGAAATGAAACATTGACATACGAATGACAAAGTCCTCTAACATTCGAATATTGAAGTTAGTCTGAAAAGAGTCACTCAGACAGGCGAACTTCACTCTTTCAAAATTCGAATTTTGAAGAAAGTGAACTACTGTGCCTTTTGAACATACTAGGAATAGACGAATTTTGGGTTTCCAAAATTTGAATTTCGAAGGCACTATAGAAAATTGAAAACACTGTTCACACTTAATAGAAAAACTTTCTTCTTGAAAATTCATATGTCACATTGTGAAAATATTTTGTAAGTTTCAAAATTTGAATTTCACTTCATGAACAAACGAACTTCTTGCTGTAACGTTGGAAGCTTTAACCTTCGGTTCCTTCGAAATTCGTCTGTTGACCAACCAAAATTCGAATTTCAGTATGTCAGAAGCATTAAATGCGGTTGGTTAACAGATAGTTTTTCAGAGTAACCGTTGGATAACTTCCCCAACTGATAGATTTTGTCTCTAACGGACATTTGAGACCTAAATCTATAAATATAACATCATTTGAAGTTATGGGTAACAAATCAAACTTGTATATACCGAATTTCTGCCAAATCTTCTTCTCAAAAGCTTTTATCCTCTCAACTTCAATATTTGTACTTTAACCTTCATATCTACTCTATTCAAGAGAGTTATATCTTTGTAAACAATCTATTCTTCATCTGGAAGATAGATTTACTTGTGAGGGGAAATCACAAGGGGATTGGGTAGTACATTGTAGAAGTGCTTAAAGAGATGGAGAAAGCTCCAGAAACAGAGCATACTCGTTGTACTGTGGCATTAGCAAGAAGCCCGTTGAATTCTTGCTATATAGTGGAAAAATCTCAAGAGTTGTCTTGGGGACTAGACGTAGGTCAAGTGGATAGACCGAACCAGGATAAATTACTGAGTCTTCTTCTCCTCATCTTTACTTTTCAGCTTGATCTGTTTTGCACGTTGCTTCCCTTATACTGTGCTATCTTCACCCATTTCACTTTGTGCAGAAAAATTTCAATCTTCCCAATTCACCCCCCTCTTGGGAAGTTATCCTTGTTAACAGTTTTAAGGTTGTTTCTACTGTGTTGGAGCATTGGAGAGTTGTTTTGAGGTGTCAGGGTTGTGTGTGGTTGAATTTTGAAGATTCTAGTTAAGTTCATGAGGTGTAAGGAGGGAGTGTGTTACACTTATCATAGCTTGGGCCTAATCATGATGATTATTTGGAAGGGTGAGATTCAAAGAATCTCAGTAGTTATATCCAATCATGCATTCACATCATCATATCATTTCATAAAATTGTTAATGAAAATCATAACTTCATATTATGCCATACAATTTCATAAAAATTTTGGCATAGTAACACTTTGTAAAATGGACATTCTAGGGTCATAAAACCCTTCAAACATTTAGCCAACAATGAGAATACATCATAAAGCATTCAAACAATTATATGGTATAGTCATATTATCATGGAAACAAAGTATGACAACATTAAACATTACAAGGAAAATAACTTCCTTCTTACTTTCCAATGATCTCCAAACTTTGTGGACACTTCCATTGATCTTAAAATACTACTTGAAACCCTATAACATTATGAAATAATACCATGAGTCACTGATTCATTAAGCTCAATCATAAAGTGGCATACTTGATCTAAAAATTTCATTTTGTTTTCCCTTGAACTTTTCTTGTACAACATATTTGTATCTACCTATTTTAGACCCAAGGAATCCATTTTTGGGGTCAAAATCATGAAATTCCCTTCCCTTTTCAAACCCTAAATAAGTAGAAATTTTCAGAAAAATGTAGAAAAATATCTACCCAATTAATTTGTAATCTAATGGCATAATCTTGTTGCTTAAGACATATACATCCTTTTTTCAGTTTGATTTTTCCATGGCTTCACTTTCTCTCTCCTTTCTCTCTCTAGGAAGAAATTTTTAGAGGTAAAACAAAGAGAAATGCTCCATGAAGCTTCACAAAACTTAGACATAACCAAGATAGTAACCAAATAAGCTTACCTTGGAAGTTTGGAACCAAGCAAAGTCCTATAGCCTTCTCTTTTCTCTTTCTCTTTTCCACATTTTCTCTCCCTCTTCTTCCACTGGTTCAAATGTGTTTAAGGCTGAGGAAGATGGGTTTAGTGGTTGACTTGGAGTGGTTAAGTGATTTAAGGCATAAACCAACCTTAGTTACTTTATTTTTTAACTTGAGTTACTTTCATTTTAATAAAGCTTTTCAAAAATTCCTTTTGCATCCCACTCAGCATTTCAGACTTGATTCACTCTCTTTTCAGCCAAAAGTTGCTTCATGAAGTTTAATGGACCAAAATACCCTTTACCGATTAAATTTACCTGTACCGATTAAGTATTTTTGTCAAATTTGTCATTAAATTGGTACAAGATTATCCAATAATTACTTTTGGTCCAAAATCATTATATAGGCCCAAAATATATTTTATTAAGGTCTAATTATTGTCTTTGGAACAATACTGCATTTTTCTGCGGTCTAAATGACCTTTATCAAGTAAAATATTAATATTAAACCCTAATTGCCCAATAAGTATTATTTTGATCTCATTAAATTCCATACTATATACCATTGGGCTTAACTCCTTGAGAGCTTCATTTTGACTATAATTTTCATATTTTAAAAAATACCCTTGACTCGGGCATAAGTTATAATTTTTAAACCTTTCAGGTCAATAGATGTAATTTTCCCCAAGCTTCTTCACATTCCCTCCCCACGTGAAATTCTCCTTTCAGGGACTAATTTGAAATCATTCTTAATCCTTGAGGCCACAATACAATTTTCTTATTTTTCCGTTTAACCAGCAAAAATAACATCTTTATCCTTCTTTACTTAACAATGTCTCACTGTTTTTCCCAATTTTTTTTACATTTTACGATATCAACTTTTTCATTTTTGGACTTTAAATGCATTATTTACATTTTGCTTCTAATTTGGGAAATAACCATTTTTCCTTTGTGTCGAGTCAAAAAATAATTATCCATTCTTTCAGGTACTTTCTTGTCATTGCACCCAAAGTCCAATTTTTTATTATTTCCTTTCACTATTCACATTAACTTTTAAATCGGTCTATCTCTCAACTTGGCCCTCCTGAGTACGTAATACTTATACCATTGCGCTCAGTTTAGAGCGCGCTTTCATTCAAGTGGTATATTACATATTTTCCGGGGTAAGTTCTGGAATTAATTTCTAATAAAAATTTTATAGAAAATTAATTCCAATTAAGAACTGAACCTAACTTCTTCAGAAAATTAGATGGGAAATTAATTCCTTCTAAAACCCAATTTTATATAACATTTTCATCTCACTTCATTTCTCATCTTTTATTCATTTTATAACATCTCTTAAAAATGAGGATATTACATCATCCACTACTCGAGACATGTCTCCCATCAAAGTCTTCCAACTGTAATATTCAAAGAAAGAGATGGAGTTCTCTCTCTCCTTGATGATATAAATTAACGCAAGATTGATTGAAAGCAAACACACACACACACACAAACACATTTAACAGTCTATTTCTTTACGACTTTTCCTTTCAAGATTATCCCAAAGTTCTATCAAATCATTCATCATGGCAAGTTTTGGAACAACCTAGAGAATTCTCCCCTCATGAACACCTTCTTCATCCACTGATGAGCCATATAAACCAAAAACACCTCACCAAAAGCAGTTCAATCTAGAATTTTGGCCCTGTTTGATGCTGTTCTGGAAAACAGTTTTTCTGTTTTTGAAAACAGAAAACTCAGAAAACTTGTTTAGTAAGCCTGTTTTTTATAAACTGTTCTGGAAAACAAAAAAACAAAAGAACAAAAAACTTAGAACACCTTTTAGGTGTTTTGTAGTTTTTGTTCTGGAAAACACAAGGAAATGTGAGAAACATCCACCTCATTAATGGTAAAGTTATAAATTTTGAATAACTCATCTATTACTACTAGTTATGATTTTGAGAACAATTATTCAAACAGATTTTTTTATTTTCTTGTTTTCAAAACTTATTCTTGAAAACAGTTTTACAAAACTATTTTTTAGAATAGAAAATAGAAAGCACTGCCAAACAGACCCGAAGTTTTGAAAACAATAAAACAAAAAAATCTGTTTGAATAATTGTTCTCAAAATCATAATCAAAATTTATAACTTTACCATTAATGAGGTGGATGTTTTGTTGAATCAAGAGTTTTGATAATTCCAAACCAACATCCAAGAGTTTGGATTGAAGATATCAAAGGAGCTCAAAGTATTTCAAAGTGAAGAAATTCTGAGTAATCTATGCTAGAATTGTTGTTTGATCCTTAGTTATGTTCAGAAATGGGTAAAAGACTTTGATTTGATGAAAATATGTTTTAAAACGTTGATTTTATGTTAAAACATGAACTATTTGAAAAATATCCACCAACAGACGAAGTTTGAAAAGTTTATATTGAACTGTCATGTTGGAAATTCGAACTTTGCCTTTGGAAATTCGAATTTCGAGCTAAAACTGAATAAGTCTAAAGAGATTCTTCTCTGACAGACGAATTTTGATTTAGTAAAATTTGAATTTTCATATGAGCCTGAAAGAAGCCTCTTAGAGACAAATGAACTTTAAGTCTTCAAAATTCGAATTTAAGATAAAATGCAATTTGTGAAAACCAAAGAAATTCATCTGAAAAAATGTTAAAGTTCATTTGAAATCAAGATTATCTTGAGCTTCAAAATTGCTCTCTGACAGACGAACTTTGAACATTAAAATTCGAATTTCAGAAGCTTAGGCTGTGAGTATGTTAAAATGAAATGTTGACATACGAATAACAAAGTTTTGAAACTTTGAATGTTGAAGTAAGTCTGAAGAGAGGACTCTCTGACAGACGAACTTCACTCTTTCAAAATTCGAATTTCAAAGAAAGTGAACTACTGTGTCTTTTGAACGTACTACGGACAGACGAACTTTGGGGTTCCAAAATTCGAATTTCGAGGGCATTGTAGAAAATTGAAAACACTGTTCACACTTAACAAAAAAACTTTCTTCTTGAAAATTCATATGTTACAGCATGTAAACATTTTCTAAGTTTCAAAATTTGAATTTCACTTCATGAACAGACGAACTTCGGTATTTCAACATTGGAAGCTTTAACCTTCGGTTCCTTCAAAATTTGTCTGTTGACCAACCGAAATTCGAATTTCAGTATGTCAGAAGCATTAAATGCGGTTGGTTAACAGATAGTTTTTTAGAGTAACCGTTGGATAACTTCTCCAACGGATAGATTTTGTCTCTAACGGACATTTGAGACCTAAATCTATAAATATAACATCATTTGAAGTTGTGGGTAACGAATCAAACTTGTATATACTGAAATTCTGCCAAATCTTCTTCTCAAAAAGCTTTTACTCTCTCAACTTCAATATTTGTACTTTAACCTTCATATTTACTCTATTCAAGAGAGTTATATCTTTGTAAACAATCTCATCTTCATCTGGAAGATAGATTTACTTGTGAGGGGATATCACAAGGGGATTGGGAAACACATTTTGGAAGTGCTTAGAGAGATTGAGAAAGCTCTAAGAAACAGAGCACAAGCTGTGTACTTTGGCATTTGCAAGAAGCCCGTTGAATTCTTGTAGTATAGTGAAAAATCTCAAGAGGTGTCTAGGGGACTGGACATAGGTCAAGTGGATAGACCGAACCAGGATAAATTTCTGAGTGTTCTTCTCTCTATCATTACTTTTTCAGTTTGCTCTGCTTGCACGCTGCTTTCATTATACTTTGCTTTCTTCACGTATTTCACTTTGTGCAGAAAATTTTTAATCTTCCCAATTCACCCCCCCTCTTGGGAAGTTAGCCTAACTAACATGTTTCTCACCTTTCCTTTTACCAACCGCATTTAATGTTTCTGACATACTGAAATTCGAATTTTGGTTGGCCAACAGACAAATTTTGAAGGAACCAAAGATTAAAGCTTCCAACGTTACAGCACGAAGTTCGTCTATTCATGAAGTGAAATTCGAATTTTCAAACTTACAAAACATTTTCACAATGTGACATACGAATTTTCAAGAAGAAAGTTTTTCGGTTAAGTGTGAACAGTGTTTTCAATTTTCTACAGTGCCTTCGAAATTCAAATTTTGGATCCCCAAAATTCGTCTGTCCATTGAACGTTTAAAGGGACACAGTAGATTACTTTCTTCGAAATTTGAATTTTGAAAGGGCGAAATTCATCTGTCAAAGAAACTCTTTTCAGACTAATTTCATCATTCGAATGTTGCAAGTTCTTATCATTTGTATGTCATTGTTTCATTTCAATAGACTCAAGAACTTAGCTTCTGAAATTCGAATTTCAATGTTCAAAGTTCGTCTGTCAGAGAGCAGTTTTGAAACTTAAATCACTCTTGATCTTAGGTGAACTTTAACATAGTTTCAGACGAATTTCTTCCATTTTCTCAAGTTTTGTTTTGTTTGAAATTCGAATTTTGAAGGCTCAAAGTTCGTCTGTTGCAAAGAAGCATCTTTCAGACTTATATGAAAATTCAAATGTTGGAAGTTCAAAATTCGTCTGTCAGAGAGCATTTATCAAACTCAATTTCATTTTGATTTCAGATGCACTTTATCATAGTTTCAGATGAATTTCTTTGGTTTTTACAAACTTCATTTTACTTGAAATTCGAATTTTGAAAGTGTGAAGTTCGTCTGTTAGCAAAATGCCTCTTTTCAGACTAGATGAAAATTTGAATTTTGAACAACCAAAATTCATCTGACAGAGAGCCATCTCTTCAGACTTATTCAGTTTTAGCTCGAAATTTGAATTTCCAAAGGCAATGTTCGAATTTCCAACTTGACAGTTTAGCTTAAACTTTCAACCATCGTCTGTTTGTGGGTGTTTTTCAAATATTTGAAGATTTAATATAAAATCAAAGTTTGAAAACTTCTTTTCTTCAAATCAAAATCTTTTACCCAGTCATAAGAAAAACTAAGGATCCTACAAAAGATCTAACAGCAAGTACTCAGAAAATCTTCACTTGAAACAGCTTTGCTCTCCTTTGACATCTTCAATTCAAGCTCTTGAAATGTTGGTTTGGAATCATCAAAACTCTTGTTTCAACATTCTCCCCCTTTTTGATGATGATAAAACAACTTACAAACTGGATTAGTACTTAGGTTTGCTTTCACAAGCTCCCCCTCAACATATGCATAAGATATCAAAACAACAGATTTAAGGCACAAAATATTGCAACAAAGGGATCCATTCATTTAATCAAGAGTTGCTTGTACAGAAACAAATTAAGCAAAGTTCAAACATCAAATCCAGTTCAAACAACAAATTCAAAACACAAATACACAGTACAAAGTACAACAAGAGGACTTAAGCCTAATCTCCAATCACTTCTTCTTGGACTTGGTCTTCTTGCTGTAGGATTTCCCTTTTCCTTTCCTAGATTGCTCAGCAGCAGGCTTTCCAGTTTGCCCAGACTTCTCCCCCTTTTTGACATCATCAGGAAGGCCAACAAAATTAGCCGGAGGAGGATCTGAGAGACAGGAATAGCACGAAGGGGCACAGGAGCAAAAGGGATTTCAGGTTCAGCTGGGGGCTCAGTGCTTGTTTCCTCGTCAGAGATTTCCAGTAGCTCCTGCATTACCTGTCTGGAAAGAGCTAGTTGAGCTCTTTGTTCCTCTATAAGACCATAGGCAGCTAGAGAAGAGGAAGCTGGTTTAGCAGGAGGAAACATTTCTTCCAGCCTTCTTCTCTGAGCTTCCAATAGAGCATTCTGAGCAATGGCAACATAGTCAACAACAGGTACAAGGCTCCTTTCTTCAGTGCTCACATCTTCTTGCATAGAGGAGCTTGAAATGGCTGCAACTAGTCTTTCAACTTGCTCAGATTCTTGAGTTGACAGAATTGATTCCTGGGCATCTTCTTGCATGGGCTCATGAGGGCTTGTATCTTGGAGTCCTTCTTCTCCCAATCCATAGTCCAAGGGTGGACCAGGACTTGGTGTTCTCATTGCACCAGCACCATCTATATCATCATCATCATGGTCAAAGGAGGCAATCTCGAAGGGACTTGGAGGCACAGGGGATGGAGACAGAGTAGGCTCAGGGACACCAGGCTGAGGTGGAGCTGAAGTGGTAGGAATTGCATTTCTTATCTCTTCATAGGCATCAGCCACCACCTTCATATTTACAGCCAATTGATGGATCTGATCTTGTAGATGAGGAAATTTGGCATTTTGCTCATCTCTTATGCTGAGAATGAGTGTTGACAGACTGTCAAACAACTCAGTGACCTTTGTTGGCTTGGCCCGTGAGGAGGGAGTGGAAGGAGGGTGAGTAGGCCTGGAGGGAGATGGGATTGGCTGAGAAGGCTGAGGTATAGATTTGCCAAGGGCCTCGGAAGTTCCTTCTTGTTGAAGGGATGCATCAGCAACAAAGAACAAGTCTTCAGATTTCCCTGCTCCCTTTCCAACCCATCGTCCTTCATCTCTTTCAATGCCCATCCTTTGCAGTTCCTCCTCTTTGAATGCCTCAGTAAGTTTCCCTTTCCCCTTTTCAATGTGTTGAATCCTAGCATGCTGCAGGATTCTTGAAATAATTGCAGCATAGGGGAGTGTGGAATCCTTCCTCTGATCCCTTGCCTTTATCATTCTCTGGAGGATGATATGACCCATGTTAATCAGCTTCCCACGTATGATAGCAGTCATCACATGAGCCTCTGCCCTTGTTATCAAATTGAAGCCGCCACCCTTATTGAATATGATCCTGGACACTATATAGTGCAGGATCCTGACTTGTACACTTAGGTCTGTGGGCTTCAACAGATTTATTGTTGGCCTATTCTCCCTTCTCCTGAATAAGGTGTCCAAGATGGTGCTCTCTTTGTAGTTCAGAAAGGATCCACCTTCTTCATCAGCTGTGCTTGCCTCATCCATATATCCAGAGGCTGTGATATCAATTTTCAGCCCATCTTGTCCTGGGATTTCCAGCACGTCATTGATTGTTTCATCAGCAAGCCAGATGGTCCTTGATCTCAAAGTGACCTCCCATTTCTTTTTCTTGCTGTTATATTGAAGAGAGGCATACCAAGTCTTCACTACTTCATCATCATATTTTTCAGCAATTTCCAACAGGTTTTTGTATCTTATCAACCATAATGCAGCATCAAAGTTGTTGGATATCAAAAATTGCTCCATATTTACACAGTGAGGCTTGATTACCTTTTTGCTGGAAACCTTGGCAGAAAACTCTTCTTGAATCTCAGGAGTGCTCCAAAGTGGCAGTGTAGTAAGCTCAAATTCTCCAGATTGTGTAGAAGAGGAGGAAGCCATAATAGCAGTATCAGCCGAAGGGACCGCAGTTTTTGATGAGGAAGGTCCAGTTTTCTGTGAATCTACCTTGGATGATGATTTCTGGCGTTTAGAAGGGGTAGCTTTACTGGGTTCGGCCTTTCTCTTGGATTTCTCTCCTTCCTTTGTAGCATATTGAGATTTGACCGTTCTTTTTGGCCGAGTTCCAGCTTGTCCTGCTCCAGGGATCTTTACTCTCGCCATTTTTCAGTGGAATGATGCAGAATGAGGTTAAGGAAAGGTTTATGGGATGCGAATGGAAATTTAAACAGTGAAGAATGACGGTTTTTGGACAGGAGTTAAGAGGATTAAAGAGAGAATCAGAACAGATTTAGAGAGGTTACAAATAGGGTTGCGTCTGTTCTGAGGAAAACCGTTGCATTTAACGTGTGTAACCGTCTGACAGACAAATTTTGAGGGGTCAAAATTTGAACTTAGGTCAGTTACAAGTTAAACCGTTCAGCACAGCTTACTGACAGATGAATTTTTTTTATCCTTAAAGTTCGTCTAACAGTGGCTTGAAACAAGCAATACAAGCACAACAGACGAATTTTGTTCCACCAAAGTTCGAATGTTGAAAAGAAAAAGGCAGGCAACAATTAAACTATCAATCAACAGACGAATTATACATGCAGAACTGCATCTTTCAATAATTCAACATGAAGGACATGATTCATCAGACGAATTTTGAACTGAAAATTCGAATTTTTCAACTTTTGTAAAGATTGTCCAACATTTGTATGTTAAGAAGTAATAATTAGTGTAGCAGTGATGGACAAACATAACTTTGAAATTTCTGATTTTGAAAATTCGAACTTTCAAGTTTCAACAGACGAATTTCGAGGCATTACTGAGAACTGTTCCAAGGCATAACAGGCCGAAGTTCGTCTGTTGGTCAACTAAAATTCGAATGTTGATCATGTTGATCAGTTCAAAAACACATATTATCAATGAAATTCATCTAGCAATCAAACAACATACAAATTTCAACCTTAAAACTTACAGAATGAATCCATAACTTACAATAATTGTCATTCTCTTCACTTTCTGGTTGATCCAATCTGGAGTTCTCCAATCTTTTAAACCTTTAGCCATTGATTTTCATAAGGAGCACCTGCACCTAAAATTAAACATACTCCGATGCTCAAGTTAGAATTGATTCTAATATTGAAAATTCTAAAGACAGAATTGCACAGAAATATCTTACAGTTCATTGGGGTTTACCATTCCCAATTCTCTCCTTATTTTACAAAGCCTGTCTTCTGATAGAGGCTTTGTGAGTATATCAGCAACTTGATCCTCTGTCGGGATGTACTCCAGCTTAACTTCTCCTTTCAGAACGTGATCCCTTATGAAGTGGTGCCTAACTTCAATATGTTTCCTCCTTGAATGCATGACAAGATTCTTGGTGATATTTATGGCACTTTGGTTGTCACACATAATTGGTATCTCTTTTATTTTAACCTCAAGATCTTCAAGCTGCTGTTTCATCCAGATGACTTGGGCACAACAGCTTCCAGCTGCAACATACTCAGCTTCTGCAGTAGATAAGGCCACACTGTTTTGCTTTTTGCTGAACCATGAAACTAGGGATCCTCCAAGGAACTGACAGGTTCCACTTGTGCTTTTTCTGTCAGTTTTAGATCCTGCAAAATCAGCATCAGTGTATCCTTTGAGGTCTTCTCCATTGCCTTTTGGATACCAAAGACCCATTTGTGATGTTCCAATAAGATATCTAAAAATTCTTTTCACAGCTGTTGCATGGGATTCTTTGGGGCATGATTGGAACCTTGCACACATGCAGACACTGAACATAATGTCAGGTCTGCTGGCAGTTAAGTACAGCAGGGATCCAATCATTTTTCTGTACTGAGTAATGTCAAACATCTTCCCATTCTCATCCATATCCAGTTTGGTTGTAGTAGCCATAGGTGTTCCCATTGGCTTGTCATTCTCCATTCCAAACTTCTTTAGCAGCTCCTTTAGATACTTGGATTGACTAAGAAAGATACCATCACCTTGCTGTTTAATTTGCAATCAAAGGAAGAAGTTGAGTTCACCCATCATAGACATCTCGAATTCTCCCTGCATTAACTTAGAAAATTTCTTGCAAAGAGCCTCATTAGTAGCACCAAAAATAATATCATCAACATAAATTTGAACAATTAGTAAGTCTTTATTTTCTTTCTTAGTGAATAAGGTTGTGTCAACTTTGCCTCTGTTAAACCCCTTTTCAGTCAGAAAATTGCTCAGTCTCTCATACCATGCTCTAGGGGCCTGCTTTAAACCATAAAGAGCTTTCTTCAATTTATAAACATGGTTCGGTTTTGTATAATCCTTAAAACTTGGAGGTTGATCTACATAAACTTCTTCCATGATATATCCATTCAGAAAGGCACTTTTTACATCCATTTGATATAATAAAATATTTTTCATGCATGGATATGCTAGCAGTATTCTTATAGCTTCTAGTCTAGCTACTGGTGCAAAGGTTTCTTCAAAATCAATACCTTCTTCCTAATTATACCCTTTAGCAACCAATCTCGCTTTATTTCTGATTATTGTTCCAGATTCATCAAGTTTGTTTCTGAAGACCCATTTAGTTCCAATAACAGAATGATTTTTGGGTCTGGGCACTAGATCTCAAACTTGATTTCTTTCAAATTGATTTAATTCATCTTGCATAGCCATAATCCAATATTCATCAGTTAAGGCTTCTTCAGCACATTTGGGTTCAATTTCAGAAATGAAAGCACAGTTGAGCATTTGATCCCTTAACTGTTTTCTGGTTTTGACTTTCTCTTGAACATTCCCTATTACTTGATCAACAGGGTGATTCCTTTGATATCTCCAACCTCTAGGGAGTTCTTGAGTTGTTTCTTCATTATTTTCTTCATCAAACTCTTGCTCCTGGATATCTTCCTTTGTGTCAACAGATTCAGATATCTTTGGAGGTTCAGTTTTACTTTTGTCAGAAATTCCCAGTTTTTCAAAATTGATAGTAAGATCATCTTTATTGGTAACATGTTTTGAAACAGTTTCATTTTCAATGAAAATCACATGCACTGATTCTTCTACTATATTTGATCTTTTATTATAAACCCTATAAGCCTTACTTCTACTTGAATAGCCCAAAAATATACCTTCATCGGATTTGGCATCAAACTTACCCAGATTTTCTTTCCCATTGTTGTGAATAAAGCATTTGCATCCGAACACATGGAGGTGTGACATATTTGGCTTTCTTCCCTTGTACAGCTCATAAGGAGTCTTCCCAAGGATTGGTTTGATGTAGGCTCTGTTTATGATGTAACTTGTTGTATTCACTGCATCAGCCCAGAACACTTGAGAGAGTTCCTTCTCATTCAGCATAGCTCTAGCCATCTCTTTAATGGTTCTGTTCTTCCTTTCTATCACTCCATTTTGTTGAGGAGTTCTTGGTGCTGAGAAGTTGTGGTCAATCCCATGCTCATTGCAGTACTCCAGGAAGTATGCATTTTCAAATTCTCCTCCATGGTCTGACCTGATAGACATAATAGAAATACCTTTCTCATTTTGCACTTTCTTTGCTAAGGTTACAAATGCATCAAAGGTATCACTTTTAGAAGAGAGAAATAATGTCCAAGTAAATCTAGAGTAATCATCAACAATTACAAGCACATACAAATTACCACCAAGACTTTTCACCCTAGATGGTCCAATTAAGTCCATATGCAACAATTCAAGTGGTCTAGTTGTGGTAACTACATTTTTAGATTTGAAGGATGATTTAGTTTGTTTTCCTCTTAAGCATGCATCACATTCTTTATCCTTTTCAAAAGATATTTTTGGTAGACCAGTTACTAGCTCATTTTTAATCAGTTTAGACAGTTGATTCATGTTAACATGAGCTAATCTCCTATGCCATAACCAACTATCATTATCCTGACTAATTAAACATACAGAATCCAAGGGAGGAAGTTCATCAAGGTCAATAGTATAACAGTTACCATCCCTTTGAGCTTTGAGGATTACTTTGTGATTACTTTTTTTGATGACCAGGCAAAACTTTGAGTCAAACAGCACCCAGTTTCCTTTGTCACAAGTCTGACTCACGCTTAGCAAGTTGTGGTTGAGGCCAATCACAAACAGCACCTCTTCAATGGATGTTTCTGGATTTTTGCCCACAATTCCAATACCAACGATTTTGCCATATTGGTCACCTCCAAAGGTCACCTTTCCTCCTTTCTTGTCTCTAAGGGTGATGAACTTCTCCTTATCACCAGTCATGTGGCTTGAGCAGGCACTGTCCATATACCATTTGTTGCTTTTCTTAGCTTTGAGACAGACCTGCAAAACAAAGTTTATGTTTTCCTTTTAGGTACCCAAATTTGCTTGGGTCCTTTTCGGTCAGTAAGTAATTCCCTAGATGCAGATGCAACTTTGGGAACCCATTCAACTTTCCTGCCAAGTCCATTTTTCTTCAAAGCACAAGAACTGGAAGTATGTCCCTTTTTGTTACAGAAATGACAGGTAGTGAACAGACTGCTAGATTGAGAAGCAGGAAGAAAGCAATGCAGATAATATTTTTGTCTAGCATGCCTTGGTTGATCATATGTTTCAATGTGAGGTGATGCATCATTTTTCTTTTTATTGTTCTCAGCATGCACAAAATGTCTCATATACGCATTCTGATTTTTCTTCCTAATCTTTTCCTTGACAGCACATGGATCATAGCCAAGACCAACTTTTCCTTGTGATATTTTTTGGCTCCCCATCAATGCGAATAACATATCTTTACCTCTAGTGAGCCTAGACATGCTTTTAACTAAATAATCATTAGTTTGCTTAAGTTTAGTGCATGAAGTGCAGCAAACAGATTCAGAGATAGGCAAAGAGACAGTTTCAGAAACTATGCTTTGAGACTCCAGCTTACTTATCTTTTTCTTTGCCAATTTCAGTTCTTTAGCAACTTTAATGAATTTATCATGAAGCTCATGAAATGCATCCAGTAATTCAGAATAGGAAGGTTCAGATTCATATACCTCTTCTTCCTGATCACTGCTGCATGAGGGTGTGGCTTGTCCAGAAGCAAGTGCCATCAGACAAATGTTGGCAATCTCATCCTCATCTTCTTCTTCTTCATCTGAACTGTTACCCCATATAGATGAGATGTAGGCTTTCTTCTTCTTCCCTTTGTCAACAGCTTTCTTTTCTTTTTCTTGTTTCTTGATGAATTGGGGGCAGTCCCACTTTATGTGTCCCTACTTCTTACACTCATAGCAAGTCATAGGTTCTTTTATTTCTTTCTTGCTTTCTCCAGCAGCTCCTTTCTTGAAGAATCTGTTGTTCTTCTTCTTGCTGTAGAATCTTCCGAATTTTCTGACCATCATAGCTAGAGTTTCCTCATCTAGCTCATCTCCTTCATCAGATTCTTCTTCCTTTTCATTAGCAGCTTTGAGGGCAAGGCCTTTCTTCTTTCTATCCAACCCAGCTTCCTTGAGTGCTTTAATTTTTCCTTCATATTCCTCAAGGCTGCCGAAGAGAGCTGTGACAGAAGCCATCGATTCTCCTCTGGCTTCTTCTATTACTGTCACCTTGGGCTGCCATTCCAGAGGGAGAGCTCTGAGTATTTTTCTTACTTTTTCAGACTGAGTGTATTCCTTTCCCAGGCTTTTGAGTTGATTCACAATGAGGGTGAATCTCTTTTGCAGCTCATTTACAGTCTCTCCTTCAGCCATTCTGAAGCTTTCATACTCCCCAATGCACGTGTTCAGTCTGTTCTCCCTGACTCCAGATGTTCCTTCATGTGCAATCTGCAGAGTATCCCATATTCCTTTTGCAGTGGTGCATTACGAGACTCTGTAGAATTCATCTTGGTTTAGGGCGCTGACTAAACAATGCTTTGCTTTGAAATTCAGTAGGACTCTCCTTGTGTCCTGATCATTCCATTCTGCTTCCAGCTTCTCTTTGTGTCCTCCATCTTCAGTTAGAGTCATTAGAATGAAATCTCCTTTTTCAATGACTGACCAGATGTCAAGATCAATTGATTGGAGGTAGATTTGCATTCTCATCTTCCAGTACCCATAATGCTCTCCACTGAAGCCTGGTGGTCTGTTAGTATAGTTCCCTTCAGGAAGTATACTCTCTCCAAAGCCAGCCATCATAATTCCCGGACTGTGAGTTCCTTTGTATGGGAATCCGGGCTGTGATACCACTTGTTAGCAGGGCTGACTTCCCAAGAGGGGGGTGAATTGGGAAGTTTGAGATTTTTCTGCACAAAGTGAAGTAAGTGAAGATATCACAGTATAATGAAAACAATGCGTAAAACAGAGCAAGGTGAAAAGTAAAGATAAGGAGAAGAGAAGTCAGTGATTTATCCTGGTTCGGTCTATTCACTTGACCTACATCCAGTTCCCAAGACACCTCTTGAGATTTATCCACTATACAGCAAGAATTTCAGTGGGCTTCTTGCTAAAGCCGCAGTACATGAGTATGCTCTGTTTCTGAGCTCTCTCAAACTTTCCAAGCACTTTCACTATGTGCTTCCCAATCCCCTTGTGAATACCCCTCACAAGTAAATCTATCTCCCAGATGAAGAATAGATTGATTACAATGAAATAACTCTCTTGTAAATAGTGGATATGAAAGTTTAAGTACAAGTTTAGAAGTTAAGAGGGTAAAAGCTTTTGAGAAGAAGATTCAGCAGAAATTCGGTATATACAAGTTTGATTCATCACCCACAACTTCAAATGATATTGTATTTATAGATTTAAGTCTCAAATATCCGTTAGAGACTAAATCTATCCATTGGGGAAGTTATTCAACGGTTACTCTGAAAAACTATCCGTTTACCAACCGCATTTAATGTTTCTGACATACTGAAATTCGAATTTTGGTTGGCCAACAGACGAATTTCGAAGGAACCAAAGATTAAAGCTTCCAACGTTACAGCACGAAGTTCGTCTGTTCATGAAGTGAAATTCGAATTTTGAAACTTACAAAACATTTTCACAATGTGACATACGAATTTTCAAGAAGAAAGTTTTTCGGTTAAGTGTGAACAGTGTTTTCAATTTTCTACAGTGCCTTCGAAATTTGAATTTTGGATCGCCAAAATTCGTCTGTCCATTGAACGTTTAAAGGGACACAGTAGATTACTTTCTTCGAAATTCAAATTTTGAAAGGGCGAAATTCGTCTGTCAGAGAAACTCTTTTCAGACTAATTTCATCATTCGAATGTTGCAAGTTCTTATCATTCATATGTCAATGTTTCATTTCAATAGACTCAAGAACTTAGCTTCTGAAATTTGAATTTCAATGTTCAAAGTTCGTCTGTCAGAGAGCAGTTTTGAAACTTAAATCACTCTTGATCTCAGGTGAACTTTAACATAGTTTCAGACGAATTTCTTCCATTTTCTCAAGTTTTGTTTTGTTTAAAATTCGAATTTTGAAGACTCAAAGTTCGTCTATTGCAAAGAAGCATCTTTCAGACTTATATGAAAATTCGAATGTTGCAAATTCAAAATTCGTCTGTCAGAGAGAATTTATCAAACTCAATTTCATTTTGATTTCAGATGCAATTTATCATAGTTTCAGACGAATTTCTTTGGTTTTTTCAAACTTCATTTTACTTGAAATTTGAATTTTGAAAGTGTGAGGTTCGTCTGTTACAAAAGGCCTCTTTTCAGACTAGATGAAAATTTGAATTTTGAACAACCAAAATTCATCTGACAGAGAGCCATCTCTTCAGACTTATTCAGTTTTAGCTCGAATTCGAATTTCCAAAGGCAAAGTTCGAATTTCCAACTTGACAGTTTAGCTTAAACTTTCAACCATCGTCTGTTTGTGGGTGTTTTTCAAATATTTGAAGATTTAACATAAAATCAAAGTTTGAAAACTTCTTTTCTTCAAATCAAAATCTTTTACCCAGTCATAACAAAAACTAAGGATCCTACAAAAGATCTAACAGCAAGTACTCAGAAAATCTTCACTTGAAACAGCTTTGCTCTCCTTTGATATCTTCAATTCAAGCTCTTTAAATGTTGGTTTGGAATCATCAAAACTCTTGTTTCAACAGTATGAAGATTTGTGCCCTATATAGACGGATGAAGGAAGCCAAGGAGCATAGAAGGAATTCCATGATTCAGGCCTTTTCTCAACTAGGACCTATAAGAGGAATCCACAGAGGTAGTGGTAGCAGTAGTGGTAGTACAAGTTCTAGTAGAGGAAGAGGCCATCATAATAGAGGCCACCATGGTAGAGGTAGAGACAGGTTTGGCAAAGATCAGTCCAACAAAGGACAGTTTGGGAAAGGACCTTTTTATCAAGGAGGTTTTGAACAGGGGAGTTCCCGTCAGACTGAGTATATAGGAAGGGACTTCAATCTATCTCAGTATGGGTTAGGTAGTGCTTTAAATCTGTGCACAAAGTTGAACCAGTGTTGAATTGTTAAAGATCGTGAATGGTGACTAAAATTCATAGTTTTCTGGGTTTGAGTGGATACTACTGAAGGTTCATTAAGGGATTCTCTCAGCTTGTTATGCCATTGACTAGACTCACTTGTAAGGATGAATCTTTCATTTGGGATGATAGATGTGAGAGAGGATTCCAAGAGTTAAAGGTTTGTCTGACATGCACCCTAGTGCTCATTATCCCTAACCCATCAAAGCCATTCACTATTTATACAGACTCTTCTAAGAAGGGTCTAGGGTGTGTTTAGATGCAGTAAGCAAAGTTGTGGTATATGCTTCAAGGCAGTTGAGGCCTAATGAGGGGAAATATCCTACTCACGACCTTGAGCTAGTGACTGTAGTGTTTGCCTTGAAATTGTGGAGGCATTTCCTCTATGGCGCTTAGTTTGAGGTGTTTAGTGATCACAAGAGTTTAAGTATTTGTTTGATTAGAAAGAGCTAAACATGAGGCAAAGGCATTGGGTTGAGTTCCTGGTGGACTATGAGTTTGCTTTGAAGTATCATCCTGAGAAAGCCAACATTGTGGCAGATACGTTGAGTAAAAAATTGATCCATATAGCCATAATGATGATAAGGGAACAACAGTTGCTGGAGAGCCGAAGAGATATAAAGTTATCCATTAATGTCTATCATGGAGTGCTAGTAATGAGTTCCATCAGTGTATCAAGCGATTTATTGAGGAACATTTACTATGCTCAGATGGAGGATGACTATCTTTTGGGCACTCAATAACAGATTGAAATGGGGGAGACCTAAGACTTTGATATTTTGGGGGATGGTATCATCTGGTACTGTGGTCGGATTTGTGTGCCAAATGTTGCAGGGTTACAAGAAATTATTTTAGAGGAAGCTCATAAGAGCAGGTATACTATTCACCCAGGTGCCACTAAGATGTACCAAGATTTGAAGCATGGTTATTGGTGACCAGGCATGAAAAATGACATCGCAGAGTATGTGGCAAGATGTCTAATCTGTCAGAAGGTAAAAGTTAAGCACCAATTGTCTGCTGGTACGTTGCAATCTTTGGAGATCTCGGAGTGGAAATGGGATAGCATTTCCATGGATTTTGTGATGGGATTACCGAGGGCCTCTTCAGGACACAATGGAATATGGGTTATTGTGGACAGGTTGACGAGGTCGAAGCATTAAGTTATGCATGTTAGAAGTTTGTCCCAGTATATAGAAGTTACTGATATGGAAAATCAGAAGGGGGTGTTACGGTGCTAATGTAGGCCGAAGCAAGGAAAGACAGGGGAGGTCTGGAGCCATGATGGTACTGTAGTGGCCATAGCCCCAACCTAGTTTTTGGTGTTTTAGGGTTTGTTTCCCCTATTCTGAAGCATTGGAGAGTTGTTTTACGATGTCAGGGTTGTATTTGTTTGGTTTTCAAAGTTTTAGGTCAAGTTTGAAGGTGTTAGGAGGTAGGATGTTACAGTTTTGGTGGAATTTTGTGTGGTGGAATGCTTCAATGAAGCATTGAAAAGCATCCTCAACCTTTGGATTGGAGATTTTGTGGTGTTATGGCTTCCGAGTGTCAAACCCTAGCCAATTTCTTTCAAGTTTTTTATGGCATATTAATTTCTAGAATTTGGTCTAATATGGTGTAACATCCTAAGAGAAACCATGACCAAACCCAACTTTCTTGACCAAAAGATGACCAAATGGAGTGCGAACCATGTGAAACATCCTAAATTTTCAAATGCAGGTTTAGAAGCAATTAATTAAAATATCCAAAATTGATACTTATAAACTCAAATTTAAAGAAAAAAATGTTTTGACTCTAAGTCTAAATTTGGGCCCAAAAGTTTAAGACCTAATTGAATATTAAACTTTTCTACCAAGATGTTTGCAACATAATGGCTATACTCAAGAGTTGCCAAATAAAACTTGTTTAAAAATCTTCAAGGTACAACATTCCCTGTAGGTAGACAACATATATTAAGATTCAAATCAACCTTATACCCATCTCAACATATCAAAATCCATGTGAAACAACTAAAACTCAAGCTTAAAACAAGGCAATTCCACATATTAGGACACACACCCTATGTTACCCAAGAAGGACAATCCAACAAATAAAACTAAAAGCTCCAGTGGTCTGAAATTCAACAACTAACATTACATTCCTTTTAAACTAACCATAATGTGCATATCAAGCCAACCACCATAACAAAAGCTATGTCATCTAGTATCAATTATATCATGCAACTCTAAATATAGAGAAGATCTTGTAGATAAGGTAAGGGTTAACTAAATATGTTACATGGTATCATGAGTGTTTCTATACTTGACACAATACTAGATAAATAAAAAACGTGTTATCAAGGTTTAATAGTAAAACAAGCAACAGAAAACTCAAATATCCCCTAAGAGATGCTAAAAGTGAACTAGGTCTCCTTAGTTTTCTCCTTATTAGTACTAGAGCCTTCATCTAAAAATGTTAACCACAGAGGGGGTGAGACAAAGTTCTAGTAACCAAGGGCAACTCAAAACAAATAAAAATTTCAAAACATATTTTCTACATGCTCATGTATAAATGAAATAATGGAATGCACACCATATGAAATTGAACCCACAATGATCATAGTTATAACCATGGGCTAGTTATCATCACTAGGTAACTTCAAGTGGCCCCATTCCAACAACTAATGAAGGTTGATCGAGGCACCCAATAAGATCTCCTTTCACTAGTCATGACCCTTGCCAAAAGCCATTACACTAGTGGTTGAACCATGGTCCATAGACCACCCAAATTGGTGGTGATTTACAAAACTTACTTCCCTAATCCATAGCCAGCTAGGTCATCTAGTCAAAGCATACCTCGCCACAAGAACTCAAGGCCTTGTCTGCCATTTAGTGATTAGGTATGTCATGTGGTATTCAATGACATCATCACCCAAACAACATATGCTCAATTATGGATAATAACTGGTGATAATTCTAATATACCATGCTAACATGTCATTTCAATCTACACATTATTACACTAGCATAGTAACAACATATCAATCTAAGCATGGAGAAGCATAATACATTAGATATCAAGCTACTACTCACATTCTTTCCCATAATCACACATGTATAAATTATCATTAGCCATTATACAATATATATATATCAAGAGGAAAGAAAGTATCACTATTTTACTATCTATGCCTATTAAAAGTTTCAAACATATATAATTTAGCAAGAGTTACACCCAGATTATCTTTAGGGGCCTGAACTCCCACAATACCATGGTAGGCCATCGAAACACTAATTACACACACAAGAGGGATGCAATCCAAATTGTAATATCCCTAAAAGTTAAATAACTAAAAATGCGTAAGGAATTCCTGAAAATAGACAAACACTATTTTGCATGAAATCAGGCAAAGAGATTATTTTCCTGGTCAAACGAAAAAATATAAAATTATGTTTTTACCCCTATGGATTAAGATAATAACATTTTTGCCTCAAAGAGATAAGAGTCACACGGAGTGGCAAGAAATCAAACATTTTAGGAAAAATTATAGTTAATGATGTGAAAGAATTAAAAATCATAAATTTGCCCTGGATCAAGGTTAATTTTGTAAATATGTAAAATTACTGTCAAAACGAAGATCTTGAGGAGACGAATCCAATGGTATATGACACTGAGGGTTAATATTTAAGGATAAAGAAATAATCAGTGCCGAAGTTTAAAAAGTAACTTTATCTTGATAAAGTAGCTTTTTGATTTACAAAAGCTAAAAAGTAAAAAAAAAACTATTGGACACTGAAAAAGGAGCTTTTTAGAGATAAGATAATAAAAATATTCCAAATACACATTTATTTTAATCCTCTACTAATAAAGTGAATTTATACTGTAAAAGATAATTTTACCAGCCTGAGTATAAAGTAACTAATATAAGGAATTACTGGATTGGGAAAACATGTAATATTTTGGAGATACTTCCCCACTAAAATGGTGCTAACTCATTAACCCATGTGTCCAAATTAGAAGCTTAATGGTTAAGAAAAAGGATTTTAAGCTAAGCCAAGGTAAGATCCAACCTATGATTTTCATTAAATCTAGCTTAGCTTTCAAGAAGTTTAGGATAGTTTATTTAGGTTTTTCTCCTCTTCTCTTGATGATTGATTTTTGAACAAGCATGTAGAAAGGGAGGGAAAGTCTTTCATACCATTAATTTAAGAGAAACCATGAGATTTTTCAAGAAAAGCAAACTAGGTGTGTTTTAAAGCAAGTTTTTGTGAAAAACCAATTTCTTCCTTTTAAGAGCAGATTTTGGTCAGACCAATAAGGTGGGAAGGAGCTAGATTTTCATCAATTTGATGGAAAAAATGAGTTCTCCATTATCAAAAACCTTGAAGACAAGTATTGGCTCAAAGATAAAGCTTAAGATAAAGAACTGAGTCTTTAGGGTTTTAAATGAGACTTTATGAAATAGTTACTTGTTCTAATGGCTTGAGCCATTGTTTATTTATGCTTAGGGACTTAAGGAAGCATGGCAAAGCTAAAGGAAGCTTTGATTTAAAGAGGAAACCCAAGCAAACACCAAGGGTAATTACATATTCTTGCTTATGTTATTTAATTGCTTTGCTTTGATGCAAATTGGTTGCCATATTGTGAATTGTATTTTCTTGACTACTTTTGGCTGCAATATGAGGGGTTTTATCCCTTGGTATGTCCATTTTCTAAGCTGTTTTGCTGCCAAAATTTTTATGTCCTATATGACAATTTGTTGATTTATGTGATTTAATATGATCAAATGTGATTTTTATGCGAAATGAATAACATGATGTATGAATATAACTTGCTATTGAGATTACCCCAATTATTAGGTTGACTGGTCACCCAAGAGGGGGGTGAATTGATGAATGTGATTTTCTCCCTTTTTGGATCAAAACCTAAATTCACCAAAAGTACAACAAAACAGGGATGAAAAGAGAGAGTAAAGTGCAGCAATTCAATAGAGAAGATGAAGAGTAAGGCATAAGTATTTATCCTGACTCAGCTCAACCACTTGGCCTATATTCATTCCCCAAGTCACCACTTGAGATTTTTCACTATATCTCACAGGTTTGATCTGGGCCTCAGTATATCCTACAATTTTCAGTAGGCACTTGTGAATCCACTTTCCCCATACCCTTACAATGTGTAATCTCCCTTAGTGATACCCCACACTAAGAATTTACCCAGAAATTGTAGAAAAGAATGAATGCAGAATGAAAACTCCCTCTTAGAGTAAATGATACATTGAAAGCTCATTTTATTGAGGTGGGTTTTTCAAAGGATGATAACACAAAATGATTTTATGTATATGGACAGCATTTTTGCATAAATACTCTTAAGATTGTTACCCATACATTCAAATAATGTTTTATTTATAGATTTGTAGTGTAACTAGATGTTCGACACAAGATCTAGCTGTTAGAGACGTTACCCAATGGTTATTCTACAAAACTAGTCATTCCTAACCACATTTAATGCATCTAACATCCAAAGCTTCAATTTTGGAGTGTCAACAGATGAATTTCATAGAGACCATAAGCTAAAGACTTTATCGTTGAACTTCCAAAATTTGTCTATTTAAAAGTGAAATTCAAATTTTGATTTTGACAAATATTTCTCATGTTAAGACATATGAATTTTCATGTTCAAAGTGCATTTGTTGAGTATGAATAATTGTCTCATATTTTTGCAGTGCTCACGAAATTCAAACTTTTAAAGACCCAAAATTCATCTATCAGAGCTTAGCTCAATGTTGCACAAGTTCTTCCTTTTGAAATTCGAATTTTGAAGGCGAAAATTCGTCTATCAGAGCTTAGCTCAATATGGTACAAGTTCTTCCTTTTGAAATTTAAATTTTGAAGGCCCAAAATTCATCTATCAGAGCTCAACTCAATATGGCATGAGACCAAAACTCAAATTTTGGATGTGGAAATTCATCTCTTAGCTGTTCTAGAAGCATTTTCACATTCTGGAGATTCAACATCTTAATTCCCATTTACATTTTCAAGTCATCAAACCCCCTCCCCTAAAACTTGTAATTAGTAAGTTTGCATATAAGTTAGGATTTCTTACATTGCATTTCATTCATTTGGGTTTTAATTCTTGCATTAATCCAATAGTATTTTAGTTAGTACTTTAGTTTATTTTAGCTTGCATTTTTTAGCTCATTTTATTTGTTAATTTTGGGCAACTCTAATCATATCATTTTCATTCGTTTTCATCCACTTCTATTAGCATTTCTCACTTTGCCATACATTTTCCATTCACTTAATCATACTTTCTTAAATAATTTTGACCATTTAATTTACTTGTACATATTTAGTTCACTTTATGTTTCATTATAGGTTGCATTTAGTTTAGTATATACCTAGGCAATTTTGACTTAAACTAGTACATGACAAGTTGCATTTAGTTTATTATATATCTAGGCAATTTTGACTTAAACTAGTACGTACCATACCATTACCATTCAAAATTCTACACTCTCATACGCTTTCATATATACATCCACATATTTTTCTGTACTAGTTTTAATCTCCTTTTGTTATTTTAGTTCTTATAGATTTATTTTAACTTTAGTTGTATTAACATAGGTTTTGTAATGACACTAAGCATTATTTTAAGGAAGACATTGTCAAATGATATAGGACCAGAGGAATCAGGACCAGAGGAAAGATCACAACAAAGCAAGTTGGAAAATCGAAACATAGAGCACTGGTATAGTGGCGGTGAGTAGTAGAGCCATGGTAAGGAAGAGTAAGAAGTCATGCATGTGCTAGGACTTAAAGCTCTGGTGCCGCGGCAAACTCAAGTGGCACTGCGACGCCAATCTTAAAATCGGGTTAAATCAAAAGTTAAACCAATCGCCAAAAGAAAAGAAAAACTGAGGGATAATAAATTTCTCTGCTAGGATTGGCATTTTCAGGCTTGGGGGTTTGATTTTTGGCATTTTTCAGCTCAAATCTTGTTGGTAAGTTATCCCTCAACCTCTCTCTACATTTTTCTTCAAGTTTCACCGAAGTTTTTTCATGGATTTGTTTAGGGTTCCAATTTGGGTAAGTTTTCACCAATTAAATTATGTACAAATATGATCTACAGGTGTTGTTAGATATTTTTATGGATTGGGTGTTGGCTTCATGGTGTTTAAGTAGTATATCTTCTAAACCCTAACCCTCAAATGTCGATATATTTAGGAATCCGAACATGGGGAAACATGATTATGATTTTATGAGTAGTTTAGAGTGATTTGATGCTTAGGTTTGCTTGATGAAGCACTATATTCCATTTGACATATGTTTGAGTTGATAAATGTATATGTAAAGGTTGAGGAACTATGATGGTAATGAGTAATTGGTGTTATAAAGGTTGTCACATAGCTTGATTGTGGTCTCTTGACTCTGGATTGTGATTCTAAAGCATTGGACTGGTGGTGATTACTCCATTTGGCCTACCGAGGTGTCAAGAGGGTTTCACGGTTGAGGTAACTGGGGTTTTCTTTTATGTTGTGATACATGATTAGACATTTCCATATCATGATATGCATGCTTTATGTATGTATATATATGTTTTACCTTTTACATATCATGATATGTTTTAGAGCTCAGTTAAGGCTGATCATTTTCATATCATGATATGTGCAACTACAAGGCTTATAAGTATTTACCCCTATCTCATTGTATCATGAAATGGTAATATGATGTAAATGATTATGATTTGTGTAATTGGTAATGGCTATTGATGTGGAATGATGATTATGCACCCCACAATGTATTATATACCTTCGTATGGCATGCTAGCACAACCGTGAGTGATATATTGGGCATTATCACATTGTATGCATTGTTGGGACATATGGTCTATGTGATGATGCTCTATATACTACGTGATATGTCAATCCATTAAATAACACACGAGGTCTTGTGTTCAGGTAGGGAAATAGTCATCCTATGGCCGGGAGACTTAGATGGCAGTGAATTGGGGTGCACCTTCTCTAAATAGCCACCGCTTCGGGCAGTTTAGGGGAAGGAAAGCGATGGTCCAACTTTTGGTGAAATGGCCTTTGGCGAGGTCTTGACCATAGGAAGAAGAGCTGGGTAGTGACCCTGGAATTGGTCATCATAGGTCATTAGAAGGGGGGCACTAGTTAAGGTTACCTTGTCATGGTAACTAGCTTATGGTTCTAGCAATGTATTGGTGGGATTGGTGTCTGCATATCATGCATATTGCATTAGTGATTATTTATGATTTTTATATGAAAGTATGAGTATGTGTATGTATGTATGTATGTGTTTTCCCTGGTTACTGGGACATATCTCACCCCGTGCCTAACATTTCCAAGTGAAGGATCTAGCTCTAGCAAGGGAAAGAAAAGCTTGGGCAAGGAGGATTGAGAGTACACTTGTGGGTGTAGAGGACTGTGGTTCCCTATGTTCTTAACTTTCTGTTATTTTCAGTAAAGTGCCACTATTTTATGTGGGGATTATGGATTACTGTAATTTGGAGACTAAATGTAGCATGTACCTAGTTCAACCCATCTTGGGTGCATTGGGTGGCCTCATAGGTGTTGATGGGCCTGAACCCTATTCATGGATTTGGTTAGGGTTCCAATTTGGGTAAGTTTTCACCAATTAAATTATGTACAAATATGATCTACAGGTGTTGTTAGATATTTTTATGGATTGGGTGTTGGCTTTATGGTGTTTAAGTAGTATATCTTCTAAACCCTAACCCTGAAATGTCGATATATTTAGGAATCCGAACCTGGGGAAACATGATTATGATTTTATGAGTAGTTTAGAGTGATTTGATGCTTAGGTTTGCTTGATGAAGCACTATATTCCATTTGACATATGTTTGAGTTGATAAATGTATATGTAAAGGTTGAGGAACTATGATGGTAATGAGTAATTGGTGTTATAAAGGTTGTCACATAGCTTGATTGTGGTCTCTTGACTCTGGATTGTGATTCTAAAGCATTGGACTGGTGGTGATTACTCCATTTGGCCTACCGAGGTGTCAAGAGGGTTTCACGGTTGAGGTAACTGGGGTTTTCTTTTATGTTGTGATACATGATTAGACATTTCCATATCATGATATGCATGCTTTATGTATGTATATATATGTTTTACCTTTTACATATCATGATATGTTTTAGAGCTCAGTTAAGGCTGATCATTTTCATATCATGATATGTGCAACTACAAGGCTTATAAGTATTTACCCCTATCTCATTGTATCATGAAATGGTAATATGATGTAAATGATTATGATTTGTGTAATTGGTAATGGCTATTGATGTGGAATGATGATTATGCACCCCACAATGCATTATATACCTTCGTATGGCATGCTAGCACAACCGTGAGTGATATATTGGGCATTATCACATTGTATGCATTGTTGGGACATATGGTCTATGTGATGATGCTCTATATACTACGTGATATGTCAATCCATTAAATAACACACGAGGTCTTGTGTTCAGGTAGGGAAATAGTCATCCTATGGCTGGGAGACTTAGATGGCAGTAAATTGGGGTGCACCTTCTCTAAATAGCCACCGCTTCGGGCAGTTTAGGGGAAGGAAAGCCGTGGTCCAACTTTTGGTGAAATGGCCTTTGGCGACGTCTTGACCATTGGAAGAAGAGCTGGGTAGTGACCCTGGAATTGGCCATCATAGGTCATTAGAAGGGGGGCACTAGTTAAGGTTACCTTGTCATGGTAACTAGCTTATGGTTCTAGCCATGTATTGGTGGGATTGATGTCTGCATATCATGCATATTGCATTAGTGATTATTTATGATTTTTATATGAAAGTATGAGTATGTGTATGTATGTATGTATGTGTTTTCCCTGGTTACTGGGACATATGTCTCACCCCGTGCCTAACATTTCCAAGTGAAGGATCTAGCTCTAGCAAGGGAAAGAAAAGCTTGGGCAAGGAGGATTGAGAGTACACTTGTGGGTGTAGAGGACTGTGGTTCCCTATGTTCTTAACTTTCTGTTATTTTCAGTAAAGTGCCACTATTTTATGTGGGGATTATGGATTAATGTAATTTGGAGACTAAATGTAGCATGTACCTAGTTCAACCCATCTTGGGTGCATTGGGTGGCCTCATAGGTGTTGATGGGCCTGAACCCTATTCATGTCATTCTAAATGTTGGAAGAATCTTATGCATGTCATGTGATCTTGAATGTTAGCTTGTGTTGGATCCATGGTTGATGTCCCTAGCCCACTTGGAATTTGTATGTCTGGATGTGGACCTTGTATGGATCTTGGACCCTTGGTTTGTGAAGTGAGCACATATTCCATCGTTTGACACTACGCCAAAAATAGCCTTTCTTAGCGCTTAATAGTTGACGGTTATAGGGAAAAACGCCAATAAAAATGACGCGGAGGTTTTTCTTGGCGGTTCCAGAAATAACCGCCAAGAAAAGTCTAACTTTTCTTGGCGGTTATTTGGCGAACCGCAAAGAAAAGCCTTGTATCATTTTTGTTGGCGGTTCTAGAAATAACCGCAAATAAAAGTCTGACTTTTTCTTTGCGGTTATTTCTAGAACCGCCAACAAAAATGACGCGGGGGTTTTTCTTTGCGGTTCTCTAAATAACTGCCAAGAAAAGTCTGACTTTTATTGGCGGTTATTTATAGAACCGCCAAGAAAAGTTTTTACAATTTTTTTTTAAAAAAAACACACAAGGCACGGATTAGTAAGCAAGTCATGGATCAATATTTATAACCATTGATAAAAAAGATCTGACGGCCTTCCTTTCTTTCCATCTCTTTCCTTAACACATCTCTTTCTACATCCACTCATACATTTTCATGTCACGCATCAAACTCCATCACTTTCATATATTTGAATTTTTTCTCTCTCCACACCTAATCACTTTCCTTCCCTCTCTTTCTCTCTCCACACCCAATCCCTTTCTTCTTTGATCTGCAAGCTCTTTCTCCCTTACATGTCTTCTTCCTCTTTCATCAGATTCAAATCATCGTTCTTACACTTTCAATCAAATTTTATCATTCTCTCATTTTTTGTTTTCTTCTATTCTCTTCTCCCTTAGTCAAGATTTTCAAAGCTTGATTAAGATCTTATACAAATCTCGAAGCATGGTCCACATATTATATTGGCACCAACAAATTACAAGCTTCTTGTTCATCGGTGACTTTGTCTACTGCCTTCATTGCCGACTATAGTGTCTGTGTCTACCTTCACCGACGGCTTCGTTCTCTCTCATCTCATCTTGGCTCTGAAGTAAGAAAATGAATCTTGAAGATGGAAGAAATTTTTAAAGCTTGTAATTTTTTATGACTTAAGGTATAAATATTGATTCTGTGGCAAAATTTTTTCTTCTTCTTTTTTATTTTAATTTTTTTGTTATGGTGTGATTACATAAAATTTCAATTAGATCTATCTATAATTTATGTTGTATATTTTTTTTACCTTTCGATGATTCTGAATTACTTTTTAAGGATGATTGTTCTGTAATTACTTTTTTTAAAAAAAAAAATTACCCTTTGTTGGCAGTTATTTAAAATAACCGCCAAGAAAGGTTTTTTTTAATAAAAAATTTACCCTTTGTTGGCGGTTATTTGAAATAACCGCCAACAAAAGTCTATTTTTGTTGGCGGTTAATTACCGCCAACAAAAGTTATCCCTTATATCGGCGTTCAAATAGTTGACGGTTTTAAACCGCCAATAAAAACTAAAATAACCGCAAAAAAATCCCATTTTTGGTGTAGTGTGAGTTGGGCAGTCAAAACCTAGAGGAGTGGTCTCCCTCGGATAGAACCTTCTTGGACATATTTCTCATGTCCCTTATGACTTGTAGAATTGGTCTCAGCATGTCAATTGCTTACAGATAGCTATTAGAGGTGTCGAGTTTTTTGGTTTTGGGTAAAAGTGACCAATTTGGTGTATTATGTCCAGAATCTCCATATGGAGGTGTTTTGGGACACAGTTGGTGTCTATGGTTAGATGGGAAGTAGAGTGACCTGTAAGAGTTAAAATCAAATCCATTGGAGGTCAGAGCATGAAGTTGTGTGTGTCGGAAGTCCAATCGGAAAATCAGCAAGGAGCTGAGTTTCTGTTAGCTGATGGCGTTGCGATGCCATGCATCTCAGGTCACTTTACTAGAAGCATCTCAAGACGCGGTGCTATAGCGATTGCCGCAATGGCCCCCCTATATTCTATCTTCTCTTCCCTGTGTTGCAGCGTCAAATGGCTTAGTAAGGTCTTATGAGCTTAGCGTGTGACAGTTTTAGTCTAGCTTTTGCATATTCATACATTTACAAAAAGAAAAACAGAGAGAGAAAAAATGTCATAAACATAGATCAATTACATGCATAAATAACACATTTTCACATATATAATCCATACATTGTCCACACTTATACACACACTTGACTATGTTTTCTACACATTTGCATACATACTAGCATGTTTTCTTGCATTTTAGTATTTTTAATTAGCTTGCATTTTTTTATTTATTAATTGCTCAATTTGCTCACTTAAGTTTTAATCTAGTTGCTCCAGTGTGAAACAACCTAGGTTTGTGCAATATAATACATTATTTCTTTCATTTTAGTTTTTAATTGAAATTTCCTATGGCAAGGTCTTTTACTTCTCCCACTAGTCATGATCCATCCAAGAAGCCATTATACTAGTGGCTGCACCATAGTTTTCCTTCCCATGGACCACCCGAATTAGCAGTGATTTAGAGAAGGTGCATCCTCTATCTATAATCACCTAGGTCTCCTGACCAAAGGACGGCAATTGAATGACAAGAATATAATAAGCCTTACCTTCTTGACACAAAGCCTCATGCGTCATTTAGTGGATTAGCATACAACGACATGACCACCCAACCCACAAATGCTCAATCATGGTAACGAGTGACAATGTTATTATGCAATGCTAACATGCTATCATATTCTATACGTCATCATCATGCTAGCATAATATTGTTATACATGATATGAACATGGGGATGCACAAGAATCATATATCAAGCTCTACAATACCTATATATATGTATAAACTCAGCTATTTCCATTTACTTGTCATAGATCTGAAAAGAGTAAAGGGTACAAGAAAAACTTACTAGTTGTGCCATAAAAATGCATATCATAATATGAAAAGTTTAAAGCATATGCAGTAAACAAAAGTTATTACCTTGTTACCTTAAGTTCCCCACACACACACAAAACCACGGTAAGCTGTCAAAGAACCAACTACAGACACATAAGAAGGAAGCAATTAAGTTAATGCATAATGTCTTAAACATGAAACAAGGTCAACAAAACACCAAAAACCCCATTTATACATTTCCAACTACTAAAACCTTTTTACACCTATAAGACCTAAATGCCTCGTATAATAAAATAGCCACTTACCAATGAATCCATCACTTCCCATCAACTTTTTGGAGTGTCAAAACTTCAATTGAGCAAGCTAAACACCTACACTCCCGTCATTTGAATTTTCAAGTGAGTACACAAGCTAGCAATGTTTCAAGTTTGAGTTTAAGACTCTTAACCTTTCAAAATCACTAAACCACCACTTATTGTAAGCTGTTTAGACCAAAATCTATTGTACTATAACCCTATTTCCTAAGGAATTTTCATGCTCCAACAAACCCTCTTTGGACATGGTTTAGGGTTCAAGCTTAAGAGCTCAAACATGTCACAAATCACCATATATTCCATATCGATAGATTAGAGAAGTTCCAAGACTCAAAAATACCTCCTTAAAGCACTGATTTTCTTATGAAACTTGTAATATCCCTATTTTTATAGGATGCCATAAAATGCATGAAGAGATGTGAAAGAAAGTGAGTAATTGAAATTAATTTTCCATAAGATCCTGAGCAAAAATTAATTTCAGAACTTATTTCGGAAGGTATATAATATACCACTTGAATTGAAGCCCATCCCGAGTTGCGCGCAACAATATAAGTATTATATAACTAAGAGATCTAAGTTGAGAGATAGATTAATTTAAAAGTTAATGTGAATAGTAGAAAGAAATGACAAAAAATTGGCCTCGGAAAAATTACAAAAAAGTACCCGGAAGAATTGATAATTATGTTTCTGACTTGACTCAAAGGAAAAAAGCTCATTTTCCAAGTTAGGAATTCAAATGTTAAAATTTTATTTAAGGCCCAAGAGAAAAATGATGATAGCTTAAAATATACAAAGAGGCAGCAAAAATCGAGGGATAAAAAAGAACTAGAAAAAGGCAAATCAGTCATTTTTTAGGTCCCAAAAATGAGAAAATCATAATTTTTTCCATATGAATAAAATAGATTGCAATTTAGTCCTCAAAAAAAAGAAATTTTATCATAAATTAGTCCTTGGGGAAAATTACAGCTCAAGACCCGAAAGTTCCAAAAATTATAAATTTTCCCAGGTAAAGGGCATTTTTTTAAATATAAAAAAATATATTTAAAGTGTAGTCTTGATGAGCTAAACCCAATGGGATGCTGATTGGTATTTAATAAATTCAAAATAAATTTATTATAGGTAATTGAAATAAAAGTTGATATTTTACCTGATAAAGGTTATTTTACACTGCATAAAAGCAGTACCAGGTCAAGAATAGTAAATAGACCTTACCCAAATATAGTTTGAGATAAGATGATGATTTTAATCCAAAGTAATTTTAGGACAATGTTGTACCAATTTAGTAGCAATTACGGCAAAAGTATTTAACCGGTACGACAAAATTTATCGATAAAAGGTATTTTGGTCTTGGAAAATTCATGAAATAATTTTGGACAAAATTACCCTTAAAGTGGCTCAATTTACAATTGAATGGACATGGATGGAATTTACTTAAATGATTTTTGTAAAAAACATCTTAGAAAAGGCATGATTTTTGGACCAAAAAAGTAACCTTGATCAATTGGATGATTGGCAAGATAATTAAGTCACTTAATCTCTCTCTTCCCTCCCTAATTCATATGTGAGCAGCTGCCCATGTGGAGGATTGCATCAATTAATTGATTTTTGTAAATACTTCTTGAAGAAGTATTGAAAAATAAAAAGGAAATTGCAAGGATTGATTGGTTTGAGTTTTGCAATCATTCCCCCTTACACTCTCTCTCTTTGGTCGACACTTGCAGCAGTGAAGGCAAGAAAGAGAGGTCTAAAAATAGAAAAAAAGGGAAAGAGATGTGAGAGGAAGAAAAGAAAAGGAGAAAAGGAAGAGAAAACTAAAGATCAAAGCTTGAAGGCTTGAGTTGTTGTTTCTAAGCCTTTTGCTTTGTGTTTTCAAGTTTTTAAGAGTGATCTCATGGAGTTCTCTTCTCCTACCTTCCACCATGAAATTTTGTCCAAGCTTAGGGTAGGAAGAAGAAGAATTTTTTTTAGTTAAACATATGGAAAAGCTTGGAGAAGTCATTTAAAGTAAGTTCCCATTAATGGTTTGAAGTATAGCAAGTTAAATATTTTTCCTCCATTTTATGCTTGATTTCGATCAAATTAGGGTTAGAAATAGAGAAATAATTTCATGATTTTGACCTTAAAAATGGATTCCTCATGGCCCAAAGCCTTAATAACAACCATTGGTTTAAAGAAAGACCAAGAAGAAAGCAAAGAGAAAATTTAAGGGTTTTGTGAGCATTGTGTAAAATTGGACCAAGAACCAGTGGCTTATATGCTTCATTCGTGTTATGTTTAAGTCCAAGGAAGCTTAAGGATGTGTTTGGAAGAAATACAACTTAAAGGGAAAGAGAGTGGGAGCATTGGAATCAAATTGGAAAGCAATAAAGGTAGCATAGTGTATTTCTTGCTTTATGTTATTGTATATTATTTCTATGTCATAATCCCATTGCCATGTTGTTGTTATGATATTGTGAGATTGATTTGGCTGTTTTTATGAAAGGGTCTTAACCCTTGGATGTCCATTTCATAAAGAGAGACCATGCCAAAATTTTTATGAACCATTATGACTTATTATATGCTTGAATAGGTGAATTTTTATGATTTAAGTTTTATGCATATATGATAATGTAATTACATAAAATATGACTTGCTACTGAGATTTCATAATATCATCATTCCAAACACTAACCATGCTAGGGAAAGGACATGGAAGCAAACAAGGAAGAAGGCAAGAAGAATGAAGAAGCATGATAATTATGTGAATTATGGGTATTTTAGTGTGTTGTTATGGCATCAGGTGGGATGAAATTGCATGAGAATTCATAAGGCTTGTATTTCCATAACTATATCCATTTTGTTAGATAAACTAGCTTCCCAAGAAGGAGGTGAATTGGGACGAATAAAAATTTTCTGCAAAACATCAAGAAAGTGAAGAAAGCAAAGGGTGATAGTAAAACAAAGTATAAATGAATAAACAGTAAAAGTAATAGTAGGAAGAGAAGACTCAGATATTTATCCTAGTTCGGCCTCTCAACTTGACCTACGTCTAGTCCCCAAGTCACCACTTGATATTTTCTACTATTCTGCAATAATTCAGTAGGCTTCTTGCAAATGCCGTAGTATAGTGTTGATGCTCTGTTTCTATAGCTCATACTTTCACTCTTTGTACTCTTACTAAGTGCTTCCCCAATCACTTATGATATCCCCTCCCAAGAAAATATTTCTTCCAGATGAACATAAGATTGTTTACAATGAATAAACTCTCTTAATCAAAGTGTATATGAAAGTTAGAGTGCAGATGTTGAAGTATGTGAGAGTAGGAGACTTTGAGTAGATGATTTGGCAGAGTTTCAGTATATACAAAGAAATTTTTATTACCCACACCTTCAAATGAAGTTCTATTTATAGATTTTTGCCTCAACTATACGTTAGAGACAAGATATAGCTGTTAGAGATGTTACTCAATGGTTGCTTTGAGAAACTATCCATTTACTAACCGCATTTAATGCTTCTGACACTCAAAGTTTTAATTTCAGTTAGTCAATAGGCGAATTTTGCAGAAACTGAAAGTTATAGCCTTTAATGTTGAACTTCTGAAGTTTGTTTATTATGAATCAAACTTCAAATTTTCATCTTTAGAAAATGATTCTATGTTGGAACATACAAATTTTCATGTTTAAAGTTGTTCTATTAAGTGTGAACAGTAAATTCAATTTGCTACAGTTCCTTCAAAATTTGAATTTTGGAACCCCAAAATTTGTCTATCAGAAGCTGGTTCAATGATGCACAATAGTTCATAAATTTGAAATTCGAATTTTCAAAGGGAAAAGTTCATCTGTCAGAGAGACCTCTTTTCAGACTTACTTTAAAATTCAAATTTCTGAATATTGTCATTCATATGTCAAAATATCAACACAACAGACTCACAAACTTTGTTTCAAAAATTTAAATTTTCATGTTCAAAGTTCGTCTATCAGTGGGCAATTTTAAAGCTCTTTTTAAACTTGTTTTCAGATAAACTTTGACATATTCTCAGACGAATTGTTCAATTTTCATAAGTTGCATTTTGTTTGAAATTCAAATTTTCAACATCAAAGTTCGTCTGTCAGAGAAGGGCTCTTTTTAGACTCTTTTTCAGACATAGGTCAAAGTTTGAATTTCAGAATACAAAATTCGTCTGTTAGAGAAGCCTCTTTTCAGACTTATTCATTTTCAATATGAAATTTGAATTTCCAAAGCCAAAGTTCAAAATTTCAAAATGGCAGATCTATATAAACCTTTCAAACTTTGTCTGTTGGTGGGTGTTTTTCAAATATTCCATGAATTAACATGGAATTAAGGTTTTAAAACATTTTTAAAACACTTTGTAAAGGTTCTCCAACATGAGTATGTTTAAGAAACAAACATTTTTATAATCATCATGTTGGACAAAGATAACATTGAAACTTTTATTTTTGAAAATTCAAACTTTCAAAGATCAACAGATGAATTTTGAGGGACCATCGAGAATTGTTACAATGTAAACTAAGCTAAAGTTCATCTGATGGGCATCTAAATTCGAATGTTGAGTATGCTGACTTGTTCAAAAACACAATTTATCAAGGAAATTCATCTAACACACAACTAAAATGCGAATTTCAACTTTAAAAACTTACAGAATGGATCCAGAACTCAGATTTCTTGCTGTCTCTTTCTCCTTTTGACTGTTCCATTCTAATTTGCTCCATTTTTCAGATCTACTGTCATTTAAACTCATGAGGAGCACCTACAGCTTACATTAAACTTTCTCCGATGATAAAGTTAGAATTAAATCAATGTCAAAAATTCTAAAATAAATTTGATACAGAAATTTACTTACAGTTCATTAGGATTTACCATACCCAATTCTCTCCTGATTTTATAATGCCTATCTTCTGAAAGAGGCTTTGTCAAGTTGTCAACAACTTGATCTTCTGTAGGGATGTATTCTAATCTGATCTCTCCTTTCAGAACATGATCTCTTATGAAGTGGTGCCTAACTTCAATATGCTTCATCCTTGATGCATAACTGGATTCTTTGTGATGTTAATGGCACTTTGGTTGTCACACAATATAGGTATTTCTTTTATCTCAATCTCAAGATCTTCAAGTTGCTGCTTCATCCAGATGACTTAGGCACAACAGCTTCCAACTGCAATATATTCAACTTCTATTGTAGATAAGGCCACACTGTTTTGCTTCCTGCTAAACCAAGAAACCAAGGATCCTCCAAGAAACTGGCATGTTCCACTTGTACTTTTTCTGTCAGTTTTGGATCCTGCAAAGTCAGCATCAGTATATCCTTTCAAATCTTCTCGATTGCCTTTAGGATAACAAAGACTCATATGTGATGTTCCAATTAGATATCTGAAAATACATTTCACAGTAGTTGCATGGGTTTCTTTGGGGCATGATTGAAATCTTGCACACATACAAACACTGAACATAATACCAGGTCTGCTGGCAGTTAGGTATAGCAGAGATCCAATCATTCTTCTATATTGGGTTATGTCAAACAATTTACCCTCTTCATCCATATCCAGTTTGATTGCAGTAGCCATAGGTGTTCCCATTGGCTTAGCATTCTCCATTCCAAACTTTTCCAGCAATTCTTTATATATACTTGGATTGATTGAGAAAGATATCATCATCACACTACTTGATTTGCAATCCAAGGAAGAAGTTGAACTCACCCATCATGGACATTTTGAATTCTCCCTGCATTAGCTTAGAAAAATTCTTGCAAAGAGATTCATTAGTAGCACCAAATATAATATCATCAACATAGATTTGAACAATAAGTAAATCTTTATTTTCTTTCTTAGTGAATAAAGTTGTATCTATTTTTCCTCTGTTGAACCCCTTTTTAGTTAGAAAATTACTTAATCTTTCATACCACGCTCTAGGAGCTTGCTTTAAACCGTAAAGGGTTTTCTTTAGGTTATAGACTTGGTTTGGTTTTGTAGAGTCCTCAAAGCCTGGAGGTTGGTCCACAAAAAACTTCTTCCATAATATATCCATTAAGAAAAGCACTCTTCACATCCATTTGATATAATGTAATATTTTTCATGCATGCATATGCTAACAGAATTCTAATTGCTTCTAATCTAGCCACTGGAGCAAAGGTTTCTTCAAAATCAATTCCTTATTCTTGATTATATCCCTTGGCAACCAGTCTAGCTTTATTTCTAATTATTAATCCAAATTCATCAAGCTTATTTTTAAAAACCCATTTGGTGCCAATGACAGGATGATCTTTGGGTCTAGGCACTAAATCCCAAACTTGATTTCTTTCAAATTGATTCAACTTATCTTGCATAGCTAAAATACAGTATTCATCAGTTAAGGCTTTTTTAGTACATTTAGGCTCAATTTGAGAAATAAAAGCACAGTTTATCATTTGATCCCTTAACTGTTTTCTGGTTTTAACTTTCTCTTGAACATCCCTATCACTTTATCAACTAATTTAGACTTTTTATTAAAAACTCTATATGCCTTACTTCTACTAAAATAGCCCAGAAATATACCTTCATCAGATTTGGCATCAAACTTACCTAAATTCTTCTTTCCATTGTTGTGGATGAAGCACTTGCAGCCAAACACATGTAGATATGAGAGATTTAGCTTTCTTCCTTTGTATAGCTCATAAGGTGTCTTCCCAAGGGTTGGTCTGATGTAGGCTCTATTTATGATGTAGCTTGTTGTGTTTATTGCATCAGCCTAGAATACTTAATAGAATTCCTTTTCATTCAGCATTGCTATAGCCATCTCTCCAATTGTTTTGTTCTTCCTTTCCACTACTCCATTTTGTTTAGGAGTTCTTGGAGCTGAGAAGTTGTGATCAATTCCATGCTCATCACAGTACTCCAGGAAGTATGAATTCTCAAACTCTCCTCTATGATCTAACCTGATAGACACAATAGCAATACCTTTCTCATTTTGCACTTTCTTAGCTAAGGTTACAAATGCATCAAACGTATCACTCTTAAAGGAAAGAAATAGTGTCCAGGCAAATCTAGAGTAATCATCCACAATTACAAGCATATACAGATTTTCACCAATGCTTTTTACCCTAAGTGGACCAATTAGATCCATATGCAATAGTTCTAGTGGTCTAGTTGTGGTCACTATATTTTTAGATTTGAAAGAAGATTTGATTTGTTTTCCTTTTAGGCATGCATCACATTCTTTGCCTTTTTTAAAAGTGATTTTTGGTAGGCTAGTGACTAACTCATTTTTAACCAGTTTTGATAGTTGATTCATGTTAACATGAGCTAATCTTCTATGCCACAACCAACTATTATTATCCTGACTAATCAAAAGGATAGAATCTAAGGGAGGAAGTTCATCAAGATCAATAGTATAGCAGTTACCATCCCTTTGAGCTTTGAGGATTATTTTGTGATCACTTTTTCTGATGATCAGGCAGAACTTTGAGTTAAACTATACCCAGTTTCCTTTGTCACATGTACTGTAGTGCAGTTTGGTGTTGATTTCTACTTCTCTTGGATCAGAATTCCAGGCTGTTCTTCTTTAGAATGGATGAGGATGATGGAAATGCTATGTTAGCCACTGTGTAGCCAATGTGAATGTGACTCTTTCATAAGGGAACAATGGCACATTGCAACGGCAATATCTAATAAAGAAGTATATGTAAAAATTAGTGTCAACATTAAAGTTGAGTGTGGGATGTTTGCCTCTACCTTTTTCCTACGAAGTTTCTCTTGCACAAACAAAATTATGGTAGTCGTACGTATATTCAACAATGCATGCTAGGTAATGATCTGGCATTGAGATCCGATGTATTACCACTATTAATAGACCTATCATTCCTTGATCTATATATACATGGCTTAAGTTCAATTTTCAAATATAAATAGCACAAGGTTCATGAATGAACATTTTTTTGCTCTATGCAAGAAATACATATGTTAGCCCCCAGATCTTGGTGTAGTTATTAAATAATTGCTAAGAAAAATGAAACTTAAGACTGTAATAGGACTTTGTTGGTAGTTATGTATATTTATAAACACCAACCTCTATTAACCTGTCATCAAAGCCGTGAAATAAACTGCCAACATTAATTGTTGTGCCAACACTGACACCAAAAGTTTCAATAATCTACACTCCAAATTAACATGTAACTACCCTAGTATACTATCCTAGACTTAGTCTTGAGCTAATGGGACGTATACTTGATTATGTATGCAGGACTGGAGAAAGAATTCGAATGACACAAATTTGATAATGGAGACAAAGAAGGGTCACACTCTAGTGAGGTACAGGGCCATTGCAATGAGACACTTATGATATTTCAAAATTTTCTGGGCTGAGAGTACTCGCGCCACGACTATAGACACGAAATCTCTTTAAATCGAAAGGGTTCCTGTTAGATGAAAAAGAAAGAAAATTGAAGAAAAAGGAGTTTCTCGGCTAGGGCTCAGTGATTTTGACCTTAGAGAGGATTTATTAACTCTAGAAGCTTCAATCTCAGTGGGTATGTGAATCTACATTCTTCCTCCTCCTTTTTCTCATCAATTTTTGGGATGAAATTCAAATATATATGTGAGGGGTCGGCTTGGTTGGATTCTCACCAATTAAAATTCTTGTATTGGTGTTATGGAGTAGTTGTTAGTGTTACTAGGGCATGAGAATGGTTTTTGAGATGATATAGTGATGTATATGCTTGACCCTAGGTTGGAAAATTGTGAAGGGAAGTGGAAATCCGAATTGTATGTGAATAATTGTGATTGGGATGATCATTCAGAATTCATTAAAATGTAATTATATTGTTGGAACTATAGGTTAAGCTTGAATGGCTAAATTGTGGATTTTTGTTTTTATGAGTATTATGTTAATTAAAGGTATTATGATGTTGTAATGGTTGCTTAGCTAATAGGAAGTATATGGTGTTAGGTTTAATATAATATTTGTTTTGATGATGACAAAAGTAGAGTAATAAGGAACAAATGCATTATATGTGTCTAACATATATAGTGTTCCTTAAAGAAGTAAAATGTTCATTAGTATGTATTTAATTATGTTTATAATGCATATATCATGCTATATACTAATATATCCACCATGCTCTTATAATTTATAATACAAATTGGATATATATATTGGACTAATGACTTTGTTTGTTGCAATACATTAAGTGTAGGATTATCCAAATAAGAAGAGTGAGCATTGGAAAAAAGAAAAGAAAATTAACATCATGTTTTACTCAAAGAAGAAGAAGAAGAAGAAAAAAAAAGGATGCTCCAAGAATGGAAGATCAGAAGAGAGCAAACCAAGAATAGGAATGATTAAGTGAAAGTGAAGTTCAACTTTTCAAGACCTAGCTATTAGGTATATCTTGTTTTCACTTAGGTCTTGAGGTGGTTTAACCTTTGAAATTTATTAATCTTGTTACCATATGTTTTAAACGAATTATATGTTTTAAACGAATTAGATTAAGTAAATCTAATGTTAGCTTATGTTAGAATTGAGAAATATTGGCCAAAAAAAGAATTATGTGTTTGACTCAAGTTTATTTTGTGCAAAATTCAAATTTTGCTTAGTGAAATTCAAAGTTACAGAGGTTTTATCTCTAATAGACAAATTTTAGTTCTAAAATTCAAATTTTGCGCTAAGCATTGTTAGTGGAAACATTGAAAATTCGCATGAAGCTTAGTTAAAATTCGTATGTTGGTGAAATTCAAAATGAGTTCACTGTTACTGCCTCTAATAGATGAATTTTGAACTTCAAAATGGGAATTTCAAAATGAAAACTTGTAAGCCATGTTAGAGTATGCTTCTGGTAGATGAACTTTTTATTTCAATAGTCAAATTTTAAAGAGAACTTTTGTATCATGTTGAACGTCCCTCTTACAGACAAATTTTAGCTTCTGAAATTTAAATTTTATAATGCAATGTGAATACATGAGATAATTGTTCAAACTTTAACAAATACACTTCCAATATGAAAATTTTCATGAACTAAAATGGGTTAACAGTGGTAAACTCCAAATTCGAATTTCACTTTATGGCAGACAAATTTTTGAAGTTCAACATTAAATATATAACTATGCTGACTCTGCAGTTGGTGAACTGCTCATTTTGTAGAGTAACAGCTATAACTTGTGTTTAACAGATAGATCTTGTGTCTAATGTCTATTAGGCCATAAATCTATAAATAGAACATCATTTGAACTTATGGGTAATGATTTTAAGTGAGTTTGGGCTAAAATACTGCTACAATTCATAAAACTTTCTATGTTAGAATTAATAGTTAAACTCACCTCAATAGAGTAAGCCTTCAATGTATTGTCTACTCTAAAAAAGATTTTCTATTCTATAATCTCCACTTCTACATTTTCTAGGTAGAATGTTAGTGTGGGAAAAAACTAAGGGATTTATACATCTTGTAAGGATATAAAGAGAATGGCTTCAAAAGTGCCTACTAAAATTTGTGCGATGTACTAATACTTCACAAGTATCCAGATCAAACTTATGGGATATAGTGAAAATCTGAAGTGGTGGCTTAAGGACTGAATGTAGGTTTAGTGGTTTGGGCTGAACCATGACAAATTCTTGTGTTTAATCCTTTGTTTCATTATTTTATCTATATCCTTCATCATCCTCTATTAATATTTGTTCTACTACTTCTCTTAGTGAAATTGAGGTATGCTTCAAAAAGGGTGAAAATCCTGCATCACCCAATTTACCCCCTCTTAGGTGACCAGCCAAACATAATAATTGGTATCAGAGCTTGGACTCCCAAAAAAGGATCTAATCATTCGGTAGCAAAATGGCTAACTTTGAGAAGAAACTTTTCTAGATGGTACTACCATGTGATGACTACCGGGCTTCCATGGAAAAAATTACACCTATTGGAAGATGAAGATGAAGCTCTTCTTGAAATCTCTAGACCTGAATATGTGGGAAATCATAGAGAATGGAGATTTCATTCCAATGAAGAAGAATGAACATGGGCAGACAGTTAAAAAGCTGAATGCATAATAGAATGATTAAGATGAAAGCTTAATTTATCATAGTTAGTGCTATTTCATGAGATGAATTCTTCAGAGTGTCAAATTGCAATACAGCTAAGGAAATGTGGGATGCTCTGGAAATTACTTATGAAGGCACTAGTGGAATGAAGGAAAATAGACTTAGTTCTCCCACAGCATAATATAAAATGTTCAAGATGATTAATAGTGCATCTAATAAGGATTTCCACATTCATTTCACTCACATTATCGATCATCTAGTAACATTAGGAAAGAGCTACTCACAAAGAGGCAAATATGCAAAATACTCAGAGCTCTACCTAAAAAATAGCAACTAAAACCGATAGCTATTGAATAAATGAGAGGAGAATCATATCAATCTATCACTAGGCTATTTAGAAGCCTTGCTGAACATGAAGGAAGACTTGACCTTCTATGGGAGTAAAATGAAAGGAAAGCACTGATGTTTAAGGCTACTGCATCATAGAGCCTAGAAGATGACGATATAGATGATGAAAGTAAAGATAATAGCAGTGATGATGAGGAAGGCGAGTAGAAAGAGTTAAACATCAAATTTGGAAGATTTCTCAACATCAAAAAGAAAGAGCTTCAAAAACAAAATCACTCTTACCATGAAAATAAACTAAAGTATCATTCAAAGAGGTAAGGAGGAAGATGCATAGAGAAGAAAAGTGAAAATGCTAAAGTGGCATATACCTTTGCAATCAGAGGCAATGGTTCAGATGAAGATGATAAAGATACCTATTCATGCTTAATGGCTAAGACCAATGATCAGGTATCAAATTCTAACTTCGAATTTGATACCTAATTACTCTTTTAATGAAATGCATGATGAACTAATAAGATTAGCAAAAGCACTTGCACACAGTAAGAAGAAAGTGATTTCCTTAGAAAATAAATTACAACTAGAAAAGAATGAAAAGGAATCACTTAAAAAGAAAATAGATGAGTTAGAAAATATCTGTGAAACCCACACATACTTTCTCTTGTGATTCATGTGACAGGTTAAATAAAGAAAAATAGGAGTTAGCTAAGGTCATAGCCAATTTCACCCAAGGCAAAGATAAGTTGAATATTTCACTTGGCAAACAGAACTATGAGTTTAACAAGTTGGGTACTAGCTACATGAGTGAGTCCGACGAGAAAAATAAATGCTGTTTAAAATTCTTTGTGCTTATTGTAATGCTTAGCTTACCATCACGCACATATTGTGGTAAAAAGGGGCATATAGCTCATCTGTGCAATATTAAGAAAAATGGTTCAAGTCAAGGCATGAAATGGGTTCCAAAGAATACTACTAACCCTCCTAAACCCTGAAATAAGTGGGTACCAAAATGTTCTTTTAGTATTTCATATGTGCAGAACAAATCTAAAAAGAAAGAACTTATTGGTGCAAGAAAGAGGATGCCGAAAAGGAAAACTTCTAAAAAATCTAAAGATGCAATTGCAAATCACAAAGAAAAGCATTGGAAGCAATCCTCTCACTATTCACAAGGAAGCAGCTCAAATGGAAACCAAATTACTGACCTTAAGAAGAGAAAGAACATAAGTTTAAGAGGCAATGGTCTGTACATAAAAGGAAGACACGAGCAATACTACAATGCATACAAGCTAAAAATAATAAGAAAATGATCTCCTGTAACCTCTATCACTCACCCTATTTAATTATTGCATTATATATTTGGGTAAGATTGAAGTTTGGTCCTATATGTACTTGAATTATTTAAACTGACCATTAGTGGACCCCAGTAAGAAAGGGAGACATGAGGAGATCTAAATGGTGAAAGTCTAATAAAGATGGAGTATCTGATGTGCTTAAATGGTATTATACTAAAAATAGAAGGAATTAGCTATCAACCAAGCTGGTTTATAAGTTTTCATCTATGCTTGGCTAATACTATTACTTAAGGTTATTAAAACAAAGTATGATCCTTGCTCAAATAATGAACTATTTGAATATATATGATGATACTTACTATGAAATACAATGTTTACACAAGTCTATTTCTTTATTTGTATAATCAAACTTATGTAATTTTCATAATTTCTCTTGCATACTGATTGATGATATGGAAAGCATGTAGGTTTGAATAAATATTCATACTTAGGGGTACCATGGCGCCAGAAGCTTGGCTGGGGCACCAAGTGCTACTGCCTTTCCAAGGGAGTAGCTACATTATAGCTTGCCACGGCCCAACCCTATCTTGGTTTTGTTTGTTTTTTTTACGAGTTTTGAGGTTTGAGGAGTTAATTTCAGGGCTTCGAGGGGTAGTTCATTACATTTTGGTATCAGAGCTTAGTTTAGGCCATTATTTCTGCTCATTGTAGTACTTGGCACATTTTGAATTACATAAACTTGTATATTCCTTTTAGAATGCTAGTTTAGTGTCATATAGCTAAATATGTTGCTACTAGTATATAGGGGAAAGATGTCTCACCAGGGTAAGTAAAGCAATGGTGATCCCATGAGCAAGATGCACAAGATATTCGTTATGCAAATGACCGAGTTATCAATCAAGGGATGAATGTTGAATAGAATGCAAGAGTAGTTTAGTTAGCAAAGACAAGGTAGTATGAATGAGGAAGTTTGAGTGTCTATAAATCTGAATGATAGAGAAAATAAGGATGTGATAGACCCGGAGAGAGCTCGAAAGGTTGAAGGAAGAGATATCTTCTTTCAGCTGAAAGACTTTCGAAAGTTTAACCCACCGGCTTTTGAAAGTAAAATAGATCCTATGGTGGCTGAAAAATAAGTGGAGCAATTAGAAATTATATGCGGTGTTATGGATTGCACCTCGAATAAAAGGTGCAATTAGCAATGTTTAACTTGGAGAGGAGGGTAGAATGATGGTGAATGAGTATCTTATCAAGTGCTAAGGTTATAAAAGTTTGCCTTGAAATCAAAGAGTAGTTATCAGTTATGGAGTATACACCCTTCGAGGACTAATATATGGAGATCTGTGTTCTATCCCAACGAATGTGAGAGACTGGAGAGTAGAAGAGAAGCTCCATGATTCATGCTTTTTCCTTTCTGTGAACCGCATGAGGAATCAGCAAAGAAAGTGAGTAACCCCAATCAAGGGAGATAAAGGTAAGTACAGAGTAACATTAAGCTGTAAGCATTGCAAGGACTAAGTATGGGAACGACAATTGAACCTTGAAGGTGATAAGTTAGGATACTTCAGAATAGTGAAAAGGGAGTGAGAAGATTTAATTGGATGCTTTTGGATGTAATGTATAACTCAATGGCTATAAGGAGTGGATTAACTAGTATGACTGTATGTTAAGTGAAGGGTCTTGGAGCTAAGGTAATGTCGAATGATGGAGGCCTTAGCAGTGATGGTGATAGTGATTTTAGTCCCACCAATGAAGACCCCAAAAAGTAGTGACTGTCATCAAGAATGATATATTTATAGATTATGAAGCAGCAATTGGATATCTTGCAATGAAAAGAAAGGTCAAATAGTATTGGAAGAATATATAATTGGGAGGAATCAGGTTCTTTAGATTGAATCCAATTTCAAGAAAAGACTCTTGTCTATTTTCTAGTAGATAAGAGTTTTTCCCCTCACTACCCTTGGTTGGAAAGAGTTTTCTTCAAAGTTAGTGCATTTGTCCCCACATAATAGTTGGTTTCTGAGTTGCATATTTTTATCAATACAATGATCATCTTATCTATAAATTTTTACGAGTCATATATACTTGCATTCACTTGACAATTTATCTGCTAACTTTTACAAGTTATATGAAATTTAATTACGTTTAGAACTTCAGAAAAATCTATCCTTTTTGTTTTGTTGCTAGTTTTTATTTAAAAATGAGATTGTGGTTGCCAGAAAGTCTGTGGTTGAATCTTGTATTGCTTTTAAATAGTGATAGTTAATATGTTTAAAGATATATAGCTTAGGTTTTTCGAGACTGGCTGAAAATGGTAGTACATATAATTGGGATGTCTAACTTTCTTGTGAGATTTTGTTGTAGAATTATTGCACCCTCAACTTGTAGAGGAGGCTTTGCCCAAAATTGATACACATCTTAGGAGTATGGATCGGTTATGGATATCTATGAATCATTTGACTAAGGAGCATAAGGATGGAGTGAAGGAGTTTATTAGTTTCATGGTTGAACATGCAAATGACCCTAATAACATTTTATGCCCTTGCTCAAAGTATTGTTATGGGAAGCTAGTTAGTGCAGAGGACTTGGAAGATCATTTAATGTGTCATGGAATTGATTGAGGTTACAGATGTTGGATAAACCATGGTGAAATGAATGATGTGTATAGTAGCTTAGGTTATGGTGGATTGAATGATTTTGACACAACCACATTGGAGGTTGACCATCTTGAAGAGATGGCAAATATGATTGAAATGAGCTTCAAGATTGTCCTGAGATGTTTGAGAGGTTGAAAAGTGATGTAGAAAAGTCATTATTATAACATCCCTAAAATGTTAGATAACTAAAAATGTATAGCGAATTTGCAAAAATGGGTAGACACCGTTTGATGTGAAAAAGGGCAAAGAGGTCATTTTATCTGATTGGACAGAAAAAAGAGAAATAACATTTTCATCCCTAAAAATTATGAAAATGACAATTTTGTCCCTAACCAGGAAAGAATTCAAGTGAGGGAAGAGAAGTCAAATATTTTGGCAAAAATTACACCTAAAACCCGAAAGTTTTAAAAATTATAAATTTGCCTTGGGTCAAGGGTAATTTTTTTAATATGCAATATTACTGTCAAAAAGAAGCTGTCGACGAGATAAGTCCAATGGTATATGGCACTGAGTGTTAATATTCAATGAAGAAGAAAGAATCAGTGCTGAAGGTTAAAAAGTAACTTTGTACCGATAAAGCTACTTTTTGATCTGCAAAAGCCAAAAAGTCAAAAAGAAAGGATATTGGACATCACAAAATGATCTTTTTAAAGATAGCATATTAAAGTAATACCAGATACAAATTCGCTTTAACCTTGTATCAATAAAGTGAATTTACACTGCAAAAAAGTAACTTTACTGGTTCAAGTATAAAGCAACCAACATAGGGTATTACTAGACTGGAAAAAAATTGTACAGTGTCTTGGACAAGTGTACCCCTTATCAGGATACCACATGTTAGCCCATGTGTCCAAATTGGAAGTCTTGATGGTTAAGAAAAGGGAAGACTTAATGATTAAGTTTTCTTAATTAATCATGATTAACCAAAAAGCAAGTGTGATTAGTGGCATATTATATATACTCCATCATGACTTTGCTGAACAAATACTACACAGAAAGAGGAAGGAGTGGTCTGCAAAGTTGAGAGAAAGGAGGGAGCACGTGAAGGAGGAAAGAAAAAGAGAAGAAAAATAAGGAAGAAAAGCAAGGAAATTTGGTAAGTAAACTTCTTGTGTTCTTTAAGTGTTCTAGTATAGTTTCTAAACTCTATGAGTTAGTTCCCTTGAAATTTTCTCTCCTTCATCCACTGTTCTAATCTGTCCAAGCATGATTAATGGGAAGGAAAGTTGTTTTTAAACCATAAAATCAAGAGAAAGCTTGAGATTTTACTAAAGGAAACAAGTATGGTATGTTTTAAGCAAGTTTGTGAAAGAACCATTTTTTTCTTTGGAGCAGATTTTCAGCCAAATCATTTGAGTGTATTAAGGTTGGAATTTCATTAATTTGATGGCAAAAATGAGTTCCCCATGATGAAAAACCTTGAGACAAGCATTGGCTCAAAGATTAGGCTTTAGATAAAGAAATTGAGTTTTTAGGGTTTTAAATGAGACTTTATGAAGTAGCTACTTGTTCTAGTTAATTGAGCAAGTGTTTAATGGTGTTAAGGGACTTGAGGAAGCCTAAGGAGGTAGTGGAATCATTGGATTTAAGAGGAAGAGCTAAAGGGATGCTTCAAGGTAGCTAAGTTTCATATTCTTGCTTTATGTTCTTTCATTGTCTTTCTATGATTAAATTGTGTTGCCATATTGAAATTGTAATTTCTTTGATTGGTCTTAGCTGTTAAATGAGAGGCTTTATTCCCCAGGATGTCCATTTTCTAAGCCTTTATGCTACCGAAATTTTGATGACTAATGTGGTAATTTATTGTTTAAATGTGATTAATGTGATTAAATGTGAGTTATTTGACATGATTGAAATAATTGCATGAAATATAAATTGCTAATGAGATTGCCCCCAATCTCATCCCCTCAAGTATCCCAAATGACTAGGCACAAGCTATGGCAAAGGAGTCCAAAAAGCTAAGGAGAATGAAGAAGAGAATGATGCTTGATGGTGTTTTCAAGCTATGAGTGTATATTATGAAATTATGTATAAAATCATGCATATGCTTTTAGATCTGTGTCATTGTCCTATTATGTCCTTATGAGCATTATGAAATATTTGGCATAGATTTGAAACATGGAATGATCATGTGAGCTTGTTATGAAGTCTACTTTGCTATGTTATATTGCTACAAGTTTATTTTGTAGCAATGAAACTAAAGTTAATACTGTTTGATTGAAATAGTGTAATTAAGTCAAGTTTTATATATTCCCTAAACTAGAGAGAACAAGCTTTACAATGAGCTAAAGAATACATAATTTGGATATATGTACGATTTGTAGTGTAATTTTAAAATTTATGATCAAAACTGGACAATGATGTGAAGGCTGCAAATTTTACCAAATATATTACTTCTCTTTGAAAGGTGATATAAAATTGTAGAGGTCTCCCAAAATTCAGTGGCTTACATTTATGAAAATATTTATATTTTGAGGTTAATATACCACTTGTTTGAATTCAATTGGAGCTGTACAATGAGAGATATACAAGTTTTCCCAAGACTGTTATAGAAAAAGTGATGTTCTGATCCCTAGTGATTCAAATTGATGATGTGCCTTATCTAGACTAAATAAATATATAAGAAAAATATGAAGGGAATTAGACATATATACCTTTCCAATGGCATATAGAATACATGATTTAGAGTTATATATAAATTTTTAATGGCCAAAATCCTAAAAAAGAGATAAATGATCATTTGTATAGTGTAAGTTTGAGTAATAAACTATACTAATTGGTCAGGTTAAAGGAAATTTTCATATTGTTTTCTTGTATATCATGTTTCTAGCTTCATTTAGATACTTGAACCACATTAATACAATTTTTCTGGATTAAGTTATGATTTTTCAAAATTCGTCCAAAAAACTTTAGAACTGAATCAATAATACCACGTTTTTTTTTATTTAAATATTTTGGTTCTATTAATGGTTCAATCTCTTAATATGAGCTATTTAGACATTGTACATACTATAATATATGGAAAAATATAAATAAAAGTAAGGTGTTACAATTATACTATGGTTGTACTAAATTCACAATATTGTCAGTTGTGTTGAAGTTGTACAACTTGAAAGTAAATAATGGATGGAGCGATAAGAGCTTCACATAATTGCTTGCACTTTTGAAGGATATGCTGCTAGAGGGTAATGAGCTTCTTAGTCAAACATATGAGGCTAAACAGATGCTATGCTCTATTCGGATGAGCTATGAGAGGATATTTGCTTGTCCTAATGATTGTGTTATTCCAGAAAAACATGCATCATTAGACAGATGTCCTAAATGCAACACCCCACAATATAAGAAGAAAGAATCGAGTCCCATGAAGGTCGTATGGTATTTTCCTATCATACCTTGATTTAAATGCTTATACAAAAGTCCTGAAATTGTGAAAAACTTGACATGACATGCGGATGAAAGAATTGAAGATGGAAAGTTTCGACATCCTGTAGATTCTCTGCAATGGAAAAAAATTGATAGCCAATGTGAAGACTTTGAGGTAGAAGATAGAAACCTATGCCTTGCATTATCTACTAATGGAATGAACCCGCATGGTATGCAAAGTAGTACTCACAGTATATGGCCCATGATTTTGATAATTTATAACCTACCACCTTGGCTATGTATGAAACAGAAGTTTATGATGTTGTCTATATTAATCTCTGGACCTAAACAACCTATAAATGATACAGATGTATATTTGGCTCCACTAATTAATGATTTGAAGCTATTGTGGGGGATGGGTGTGGAGGTGTATGATAGATATAGGGAAGAGACATTCAAATTTAGAGCTATATCGTTTGGTATAGTCAATGATTTTCCTGCGTATGTTAATTTGTCAGGCTACAGTATCAAAGGAGAGTTTGGATGCCCTATATATGAAGAAGGTACAAATTTCAAACGGTTGGAGCATGGTTCGAAATTTGTCTTCCTCTGACATAATAGATTTTTGCCTGAGGGACATCATTACAGGTGGTGGAGACAAGCGTTTAATGGGAATACAGAAGAAGGAAAAGAACTTTTGCCATTAAGTGGTGAGCAATTGTTTGACAAGGTAAAGAATTTGAATGACAACTTCAGGAAGCCTTTTGTGAGATACCTTGGAACTAGTTATAAAACCCTACTCCTAATGACCTCCTAAATGACCAAAAACTTCAAAAAAACCAACCAAAGCACAGCCCCGACAACTTAAATATGCCTTTTAAAACATCAGAGCAGCGGAAACAAATCCAAAAGACAACAAAATTGGGTTGGGGTCATGGCCACTACAATATCACTACGACCTGCATCCTGGCACCGCGGTGCCCCCTGTTGATACTATATCAGTAAAATTTCAATTTCCGGGGCAAACTTCGGATGCACATAACCTTATGCTTCAACCTCTGATTGACCTGATTCCAACTCCTACAAGTCAATCTTGTCCCAATCTATCCATAAACACCACTTCCACCGCAATCCATCTCCGTATGGAGATTTTGGACACCTGACACCATTTTGGCCACCTTTTGACTAAAAACTTGCAACTACAACTCCCATTTGCCACCAAAGGCAAATTGATTATCTGAGACCATTCTCCCAAGTCCAAATCCACTTAACTAACTTGTCCAAAGAGTTTTCACCTCAAAGAAACCACTCCTCTAAGATTTGACACCCTTGAATCCCAATTTGACAAAGTGGCCTATAGGCCCAAAAACACACCAACAAGACCCAATTCCACCTTTGGGCTCTCACACACTACCATACAAACTCCTCAACACTCCATACCATACAAGCATCACATTACATCATGTACATTACATACCATACAACTCTACATCCATATTATACTAACATAATCATTACAAATATCAGAATCCTCATATCCATTACAAACATACTATCCTACTTGGCACAAATACACAACCCTACACAAGACATTACATAGACTGGGTATTCCCACTTACAAAGCACTACTCCCTTGTCTTCTCCGAAGTTGTTCCAGAACCTTTACCTTAAATGTTAGTTCATGGGAAAAGGGGTAGGAGATAATGTCTTAGTAAATGGGGACAACCACACACATTTATGTATAAATTAAACAATCTCATGAATGCAATATGAAATAGAATGGAATGCATGTCTCCCTCGAACATAGCTAAAACAATTAACTATCATCATAACAAGGCATTTCATATAGGTAACCACCTTCCAACAGTTAGTGAAGACTGATTTTGGGACATTACCATGCTCACCTCCCATTAGTGCACCCGGCCAAAGGTAACACTAATGTTTGGATTGTAGTTTTCCTTCCCTTTTCCCATCACAAATTGGCAGTGATTTAGGGAAGGTGCAGTCTACTGAGCACCTTTCCCTCCTAGCCATAGGAGGCGATTTAGCCACAGAGATCTCATTCTTTTCCTCCTTAATCATATAACATATCATATCATCATTACCACCCAATCAATCATATATCACAATCTAACAATGTCATGTGGTAATGCTCACATCATATCATATAATCATCATCATCATGTTTCACAATGACATGCTATGCATCATGTAATGTCACATCATCATCATCATCATCATATCTTATCATCATCATAATCATTATCCTCTATATGACTAGCCACGTGTATACCACGATATATAAATAAACCATACACACACATATCAATATCATGGTATGAATAGAAACATACATATATACACTTACATCAAAATATAATTAATAAAATACAAGCAATAAAACACCCAGTTACCTCAGGTTGTCAATTTTCACACATGCGAATTCCATGAACTTCTGGGGTTATCCAACATGACTCAAATCCCTTTTGGTCAACCAGACAACCTTTACAATACCATAATACCTTAATTAACATAATATACAACTTAACCAAAAACCATAATTCAACCCTACAGGCCTAACCCAGGCTTCCCACATCATTTCCATACACTATTGAGCTCTTAGAGACCATTCAAACTGTAATCAATCACTCACATCTCAGATTCCACACTCCCTTTAACCAATCCAACCTAGAGTTAAGCTTAAATCATGTATACTCCTTTCAAAACTCACTCCCTAGCAACATAAACACCAAATCATACTCTATTAATCTTATTTCATCCATTTTAATTGGTGGAATTCGGCCAAAACAAAAGATCCCAATATATAACTGATAAATCCCAACTCAAAACCAAAGGAAATGGAGAGGGAGGAGTAGAAACCATTTTACTCACATGAATTCAGGCTCTTAAGGTCTGAAAATCACTCCCAATGTCTAGATTACTCAAACCCTAGCACTATTTTTCCATCGCTTCCTCTGTTTCATTCTTTTTTGTCCAACTAAAATGATCTCGATTTATACAAGATTTTCAATTCCCGCTGCGGCCCTAGGAAAGCTCGGCACGATGCCATAGCTTCCAGTAAGAAAAATATCTCAAAATCTGTAGCTCGCTTACCGCGGTGGCCTTGCTCCTCACTGCGGTATGTAGCTCATTTTTCCTCCACTTGATTCTTTTCTCAATTCTAGCCCTCCAGTTTTGCACGCAAAACAAATGACACTTGGTTAGCTAGAGACAATGTAATGAGGGTTGTTACATTGGGTGAAAGAAAATGTCAATTTTCTTTGAATTGCCACATTGGAAGTCTTTGTATGTGAGGCATTTCCTTGATGTCATGCGTATAGAAAAAATGTTTGTGAAAGCATTGTTGGTACATTACTTAATGTGCCAGGAAAGACTAAATATGGCATGAAGGCAAGGCTGGACTTAGCTGCTGTGGGAATAAGAGGAGAATTGGTACTAGTAAAGGGGAAACACCGTACTTATCTACCTCTAGCAACATATACTCTATTTAGAAAAGAGAAAATGACTTTTTATGAGTCTCTTGACAGGGTTAAAGTTCCAGAGGGGTACTCCTCAAACATCAAGAACCATATTTCTATGAAAAACTTAAAGTTAAAGGGTCTGTAGACTCATGATTGCCATGTTTTGGTCGAGAATTTCATGCCAGTGGCCATGCGATCTATTTTGTCCAAAAAGGTTTGGGAGACAATCACTAAACTATGTTTCTTCTTCAAATATATTTTGCAGCAAAGTCATTGACCCTGTGAAGTTACTAGCATTGCAAAGAGACATTGTTGTCACTTTGTGCAGCTTGAGATGTATTTCCTGCCTTCTATCTTTCTTTCTTTGATATGATGGTTCACCTAACGATTCACCTAGTTCAGGAGACATAGTTATGTAGTCCAACTTATATGAGGTGGATGTACCCAACTGAGCATTACATGAAGACATTAAAAGGTTATGTGAAAAATTGAAGTAGACTAGAGGGTTGTATTGTTAAACGGTATATAGCTAAAGAAGTTGTTGAATTTTGCACCAAATACTTATCCAATGTTGATAACATTGGCCTTCCTAAGTATCGTCACATGGGAAGAACATTTGGGGAAGGGATCATGGGAAAAGAAATTGTTAACATATCTAGGACACTGTGGGAGCAAGCTCACTTGTATGTTTTGCACAACTCTGATGAGATTCTTCCATATATGGAAATGCACAAAGAGAAACTTAGTAGCTTAAACCCAATAAGAATGAGGGTTGGATGTCGAAAGAACACAATCAACTTTTTATAGATTGGTTGAGAGATTATATTATTTCAGAGTAGGAAAGGAATCTTAGTTCAGTTTCAAACAGGTTGAGATGGTTAGCTAATGGTCCATCCATGCATGTCTTCTCTTACATCAATTACCTCATAAATGGCTACACATTCTATACCAAAGAGCAAGATGATCAGAGTACAATGCAAAATAGTGGGGTAACCCTTATAACTCAATCAATGCATATTTCTAGTGTCAAAGATAAAAACCCTATTTTTGCAAATATGTCATACTTCGGGGTAGTTTAGCACATATTGGAGTTGGATTACATCTTGTTTTGAGCACCGGTTTTCGGTTATAAGTGGGTTGATAAAGTTGATGAGTCAAGGTTTGTTCTAGTTGATCTTAAGAAGATAGGATACGTAATATTCCAAAATTTCACTGGATACTAAGTGATAAAAGAGGATATAATGATAATGCAAAATGTATAAGGAATTCACGAAAATGGACAGACACTGTTTTGTGTAAAAAAGGGCAAAGAGATCATTTTTCCTAGTTGGATAGAAAAATGTGAAAATTATATTTTTGCCTCTAAAGAAATATAAAAATGACATCCACATCCCAAAAGTATTAAAAATTACGTGGAGAAAGAAATAGAAAAGCCTTGGGAAAAATTACACCTAATGCCCTGAAAGTTTCAGAAATTATAATTTAACTTCGAGTCAAGGGTAATTTTGTAAATATGTAAAATTACTATTAAAACGAAGCCCTTAACGAGAGAAGTCCAATGGTGCATGGCATTGAGGGTTAATGTTCAAGAATAAAGAAATAATCAATGTCAAGTGTCCAAAAGTAATAGTAAATTAATAAAGTAAACCATGGATCCCACCGATGGTTAAAAAGAAATTAAGTCAGGATATGGGCCATACACAGATACCATTTGGGACAGAATAATCATGAAAATATAAAAATAAAATTAGAGTAGTCATGTATCCCAAAAATGCTAAATTTTATCAGTACAATTAAAAAGTACCCAGATTGAGGTATATCTGGATCAGAAAAATTGGGCAATTTTTGGATGCCTCATGCTCTCCCATGCATGACTTTCTACAGCCATGTGACAAAAAGTAATGTTAAATTATTTTGGAATACTTCTTGAAGAAGTATGTAAAAAAAAAAAAGTAACCATGATTAGCTACATCATTAGCCACTTAATTAACCACTTAAACCCTTCCCTTTCCTCACCATTCACGCGTGAACCAGTAGCCCAAAACAAAGGAACAAAATGCAAGAAAAGGAAGAGGGAAAGGAGGAAGAAAAGGAAGAGGAATCAAAGGAAAATCAAAGCACAAATTGGTAAGCTTACATACTACTGCCCTAAGTTATAGTTTTCAAAGTATGTTCTATGGTTTAGTTTGCTTCCTCTCCATCTTAGGGTTTCATCCAAAATGTGATTTAGCAATAGGAATGAGTTTTGGACCATTAAACTTAGGGAAAAGCTTAGATTAACAACTAGAAGCATGAATCCATGGATGGTTTGAAGTGATTTGAAGGAAATTTTTTTTAATCATTTGAGACAATTTTGATCAGAATAGGGGTAGTATTTAGAGTTGTAATTTCATGATTTTGGCCTCAAAAATGGATTTCCCATTGTCCAAAACCTTAAGAACAAGTGTGTTGTACAAAGAAAGATCAAAGGAAAGCTAAGTGAAAATTTTGGGTTTTAGTGAGTAATGACTTAGGTAATTCTGAAAATCAGTGGCTAAATGGATTAAATGATGATATGATTAGGTTCAAGGAAGTGTTAGAAAGCTCAAAAAGTGGCATACCAAGTTTGGAGAGTAAGGGAGCATCATAAGGTAGTTAATTTCCTATACTAGCATTATATTATCATGTTTGTTTTCAATGTGCTTTATGCCTTGTCATATGTTTGCAAAGATATTATGAGATGATTTATGTGTATTGGCTAAGTTGATTGAGGGGTATTGAGACCTCAAGATTTCCATTTTCAAAACAAAACTCTACCAAAAATTTTATGAATTCATATGACACAAATGTGTTAATGTATTCAGAATGTGTTAACTTGATGTTTTCATGCTTAATGTGATGATGTGATGGAATGTTGGGTGTTAACTTGTGAGATTCTTTGAATCTCACCCTCCCAAATATTAATCATAAATAGGTAGCAACAATGGCAAGACCACCAACGAAGAGAAAGGAAAGAAGAAAGAATTTGGCCATTAACTTGATAATGCTAGCAATGGCCATGAGCTTTGACCTTTTGGGTAAATTTGTAAATATGATTTTAAGTACGTTTCTTCAAGTTTTTATGATGCCTTAGGTCTTAGCTAAAGTATGGTATAGTATGAAAATGATATGTGGCCATGTAAATATTTAATAGCTTTTGTTTGGCAAAGTAGTAAGATGTAAACAGTCATCTTGACCTATGTAGGGTAAATATGCCACTATTTGGACCTTTGATGTATAAAGTATGAATGATTATATGGTTTAAAAGTAGACAGGAAGAGCTCTCTAATGGTCCAAGGATCACTCAGATTGGATGTGTGAGCAATATTTGGTGAATTTTTATATTTAAGCCCAATTAAAATAATTATTTTGCAGTTTTCATATAAATTGGGAAAATTCACAAAGTTTGCTGTACAGATCAGTACTATCATTGCTCTAACTTATATTTTTCCCATGTAGACAAAGTTATAAGCTATAATTAGAGACTTGAATTACATGCATATGATTTTTATTGATTTAGTTTATGATTTTTTGATATTTAATCAGAATAAATAAATTTGATTAAATGAATAGTGCCCAAAGTTGGAAAAATTTTATTAAGGAATTTTTTTGTGATTCAATATCCTACTACGATACAAACAGACTTTGGAAGGATTAAATACATGGGAAATGGGCCCATAAGAGAGGTGTTACAAGATATAAAGATGAGCCTTTTATTTTAGCATCTCAAGCTCAACAGGTGTTTTATGTCCCTGATCCTACTAATAAGAGCTGGTCGATTGTCATGTTAAGGAACAAAATAATCGATCATCACAATAATGGTGGAGACCAACATGATAAAAATATTAAGGATGATCCATTTTTTGGGGCATCATTTGATATTGGTTCCACTGGAGATGATGCCCTCTATAAGAGAGATGATCATGAAGAGGGGATTTTGATCATGAAAAGGAGGAGAGGAATCATTTAGGGTACAACAAGAAAGAGGAAAAGGTTTTATTTGAACATATATATTGCCTTCAATTTCTTTTCATTATTTAATATAATAATCTGTTTTTTTTTGTAATATAATTTATTTTTCATTATTTAATTAATCATTTTAATATTATTATAGGTAAATATGGCTAAGCGTGTAACATTACAACGAGAGATGGTGAAGCACTGACGTGGTTTGACAGTAATGAAAGAGGTTTGTCACGCAAGAGATTCCATATGGAATGAAATTACAAAAATCATACAGTGAATGAAGGTGGGAAGAAGTTAAGCCGCTATATCAGAGTGGCTGCAAAGTTGAAAGTGCTTATTAACCATCTAGAATGGGATGATTGGAGGAAAGTGCCCTTTGCTGTGAATGATTTAGTTTTCCAAGACATTGTGGCAATTATAATTAATTTTAGATCTTAGATACATTTTTTTATGCACATAAACCTATTATAATTAATTTGAGTATTTTGTTTTGTAGTCCGCTTCTGATGTTGATGAAAGCCATTGAGTGTATAAATATCAAAAGGCAGCGATTTCAATGTGTAATTTTTGATATATCTTGACGAAGTATTTTATGAAAGATGAAGCTAGCAACATCATTGAGCATCCACCTACATAATTTAGAATCTACATAAAACAGGAACACTGGGATGACTTTATTGATTAGTGACATCAGGAGAAATTTAAGGTGAACTATTTTTTTCTGTTAATATTTAAATATTCTAATACTCTTTGTTTATAATTATTTGATTTAAATATTGAAATTTGTTTAGAAATTAAGTGAAGCAAATAGTCAAAGGCAAAGAGTCAACAGTACCCTTACGAAGCCAGCCATCTGGGATACTCTAGAGTAAAGAGGAAGTTGGTAAGTGTATGTATATCTTATATTTGTCAATACTTAAATTTATTTGAATGCTTATTTATTATTTGTGTGAATGTACAGGTATTGAAGGAGGGATCCACGTGGAAAAAAGTACACCGTCATGAGTTGTGGTCAGAATCCAGGAAAAACAAAAGAAGGGATTATTGAGAATGAGAATGTTCAAAAAGTTATTGAAGAAATAGTCTGTGTTACTTTACAAAAATGATTTGAAATCTCATTTTTTATAAGAAAAAAATTTATTTCTTATTTTATTTTCACTAAACCAGATTTCAAATGAGACCTCTGAAGGCGAGTAAGGCTTGGGATTAGATGTACTTAGCCAAGCATTGGAGCTCCTCAAACACCTTGGATGTGTTAGAGGTGCTGGATTTGGTGTCACCAACAGGGCTTATTTTAGGACCAAACACCACCACTCTGACACTGCAACTAGGGTTTTTGAATTGAAGGCAATTGTCCAACAACAGCATGAAACATACTTTGATATAAATAGAAGATTAGCCTAGCTTAAGTTATTGGTCAAACAAGCTATGTTGCAAGGGACCCAAGGGGTTGTAGTTAGTCTTAGTATGAAAGATAGTTGTACTTCTCCATCTAAGCATCTCCCTCTAGTAATTTCTTTTCTTATTAACTAAATTTATAGTTAATTGTTAATGTTGATATATATTAATAATTTCTAATGTTATGATTGGTATAGGGTATAGGACATTGTCTATTATGGCTGGATAACCCCCGACATGTGATTACAAAAGGGCAGGTGCATAACATCTCAGGGGACATGCTTCACTATGCACCCTTACCTGCAGAACATGTCAGAGTATGGATTGCACTTCTTGAAGAGGAGACTACAAGGTTGCCTGTGCCTACCCAGGGAGCAGAAATGGTAGGATGGGCCATGGGTGGATTTGCAGCATGGCTCATGAAACTCATTACTATAGCTTCACCAAAAAAGGTATGTTAGTTGACAAGCCAATTAATTACAATATTTTTTATGTTAATAAATTGACCACTTGTGTTGTACAATCCATAGGAAAGAGTAAAGGGAAGAAAGTTATAGTGCCGGGACAATTAGGGGGGGCAATTATTGCACCACTAAAGGGACAACCTCAACCATCAGTTTCAAACTCACAAAATAGCGAATTGCTTAATGGCATATTAACCATGAGGTTGTGGCAATTGATACACATCCTTATGTTGCAGGGTTTTATGGTAAGGAAGTATTTGAAGTGATTACTGAAGATATGATCTCCTACATCATTGATCATAGATGACTCAGGGTACAGAATATTAACATATACATTAGATATTGAAATTAACATAAATGAATAGATCTTTGATTTGACTATGTGATACTAATCTATTACTTTTTCCATTTTAAATTTTTGTATGAAAAAATTCTAGTCCCTTCTCAGCTGATAGACAAATTTGCCTTCATCTACTCACAAGATATTTCAGCTTATACATCAAGTTTGATGCCACAAAGAAAGGCCACAAAATAGTCGCAGATGTAGCAAATGCATTGACTACAAAGAGGGGTGTTGGATGTTATTCTTAGCACCATTTATGCAGGGATAAGTTACTTATCACTAAACTTTTGAATAATGACTTATTTCATGTTTGACTGCTTTATTTTAAGTTTCTTTGCTAAAACTAGTGAATTTTTCTCCTATGAATCATTGGATGTTGATTTGTATTGAACCAATCAAAATAAAAATATATTTCTTGGATCCCAAAGGAAATTCGCTAGACTATCACCCACTGATGCTAGAGATGATAAATCAATAAGAATATGCAATTATATTATGTGTCTTTGTAATTTTCTATTTATTAACCTCAATTTTCCCATATTAATTTTCTTTTTGTAATGCTTAACAGAGGTGTGAGTATGTTTCGAGCAACACATAGGCTAAGTAACTATAGTAAGTCCAACAACTAGAAGACTCCACCAGATCCAGCCTTATTATATAAATGGACACATATTCAGGTATTTATAATTCAACTATTGAGATTAACATTTATTGTAATTAATCTAATATTCATATAATTTTATTCAGTGTCTGAAACAATCTAATGATAATGATTGTAGGTACTATGTGCTAAAATACATGAAAGATATCATTTTACTTATCATTTTGCATCGACAGATATTGATCCCCTTTAAGGTATGTACATAATTCATTTTTATGATATTTACATAAAATTTTAATAATATAAACTGCTTTTGTAATATGTAATATTTTCATTTTCAGTATTTCCCGGATACATAATGTGAGGCATACTTCGAAGCTCAGATAAAATAACTCATAGAGGAGTTGAATCAATATGTGGTTGGACTCAGAAGGTGGGTATAAGTGAACACGTTCTATAGTGTTATTTGTAGTTGTTTGGTTGTACTTTATAGCTGTTTGGTTTCGGTTCTATCATATGGTTACATTCAATTGGTGGTTATAATCTGTTTTGGATAGCTTATGAATTTAAAATTGGTCATGTTGTAGGCAGTACAAGGGAAGAAGCTTAGAATGATCACTTCTAGAGGCTAGAATATGCATGCTTATTTTGTTCTTGGCCATCGTATATGGTAGATAGTTTGATATGTAGCTTGTAGTCATGTATATATATATTAATTTTTAGTGTAGAAACTATAGATTAGCTTGATATATATGATACTTTTGAAAATCTAGTTATTGGATAATGTTAATTAGGTCTGTTATATCTTTTTTTACTCTTGTCAATTGGATATAAATATTTTCTATAACTTTTGATTGAGATATTTTGGATATAATATAACATTTACTTTAGATAGATGTCTTTTAGTTCTTTATAGTTATGGGTTTTTGGTTTTGCATATTGACATTGAAGCAGGTTCATGAGATCGTAAAAATGATATAATATAGAAAAAAAATTAAATACTTTCATTGGCGGTTAATAATATAATATAGAAAAAAAATTAAATACTTTCATTGGCGGTTAATAACAAACCGCGAACTAAAATTAAAAATTCAAATTAAAAACTGAAATAAAAATAAAAAATAATATATTTTAGTTGGCGATTATATGATATAATGCCAACTAAAGTGAAAAAAATAAATAATTTTTAAATAGAAAAGGACATTTCTTTACGGTTATAATATATAACAACAAATGAATATGAACTTTTTTTGACAGTTTTAAACTGCCAATGAAAGATGCAGTTTTTCTTGGCACTAATATACTCAACAATTGTTAACCACCAATAAAAGGAAAAATAACTATTAAGAAAGGCATATTTTGGCGTAGTGTAACCTGGACTATTATTCTTGGATGCTATTTTCAAGTAATATTCCAAGAGCAAAATTCACTACTTGCTAACTATGACACTAATTTTTATAATAAAACATTTGTTTATATACATATATATATTCGTCAAGACTCATTGACGCACTATGTACACATGCTAGCATGCAAACAATTTTTTTGCCACCATTTTACCCACACATACGTAAATGAATGTATGTACGTGCTTTGAATTGCAGCATGAAAATTTATAATTACTATTGTTATTTAAAGAATTACAATCATGAACAACTTGAATGAAAAAAAATGTAATTCTCTGCTCTCTAAATTTGAAAAAAATTATTAACACTATCCAAATAAAGAATTTATTCCAATATAAAGTTAGGACACACGACAGCGTCCTTAAGAAGATGAGCATTTATTAATTTGCTTGCTTTTCCTCTTAATTCAATTTAGCTTGGTATAAGTGGTTCCAGTGCAGATTAAGAGGGTTGAAAAATAAAATCCAAAGGATTGAGTTAAAACTAGTATTTGAGAGTGTGACGCACAAGGGATACTAGGTATATTTAACCAAATTGTACAACATATAATGATAGCACAGTAAGTATGAATATAATATGTTTATATGACATTTTATAACTGTGCAATAATCATAAAGAAAAAAAAAGCATCATGTTAGCACTAATTTCTCCAACTACATGCATCTCATAAAATTAAAACAAATCCATAAACCGGAACTCATCAATCACTTTATGAATAACCAAGAAACATGTTCACACTATGTTGTTGAAAGCTTCCTTGTAAATCACATTTATTGTTGTGTCAGTTAGGTTGCTTTTAGAATCAAAAATAAGAATTTTCAGTCATTTCCTACTTCGCTTGCAAGACGTAACCACATATTGCAGTTAACAAACAATAATTGAGATAAAATTGCACTTGGAAAAATATATCTACATGCCATCTCAATGAATCAGCAGTCTTTGAACACATAAAAAGTCTTTTCAATCTTGGAATTAAAGGAAAATGTTGTAGCACTTTAGCAGGAACTTTATGTGCCTTTTTAGATATTCTTCAATATCACAATCTGCTTCGGGATATTCTATCCATCTTGATGCTCCACAAATATGACACAAGTTGTCTTTCTCATGCTCTTTCCAGAACAACATGCAATTGTTAGGACATGTATCAAATTTTTTATGGTCTAAGCCCAAGTCCTTTATCATAGATTTTGTTTTATTGAAAGAGACAGGAATGTTCAAATCTGGTATGGCCTCTTTTAATAACTCTAGGAGAGCAATGAATGATGCATTGCTCCATCCATATAGACATTTCAAAAAATACGATCGAATAGTAAATGATAAGGTGGAGAATTTCTTACAACTAGGAAATAACTCTTGTTTTGCATCCTTAACTACTTTATAAAATTTCTTTGCACCTTCATTTAAGCCTTCATCTACTACATTTGCTACAGCCATATCGTTAAATGTCTCAAACAATAAGCCATCAATATCATCAAATGAGTCATTACCATCACTATCACTATCAAGATCCATAGGACACAACTCTTCACCATGGCATATCCACTTTCTGTAGCCTTCCAAAAAACCCTAACTTATTAAATGATTAAATATTGCATCTCTTTTTTCCCAACTATCATTGCAGCATACAGCACAAGGGCACAAAATCTCTTCTCCTTTAAACTTTCCTTTGGTGAATGCAACATCCAAAAAGTGTATAATGCCATTAATATACTCTTGACAATATCAAGGTAAGTCAATCCAATCCTTGTTTATCATGATTAATTTACTGACCAAAAATTTTTTTTTTTAAAAGACAATTAATTAAAGGAATAATTATATTGAACTCCACGAGGCTCCTTCCTTCATTGCCTAATTATATTGAATCTATATATAATATAAAAAATCTAACAAGTGATTCCTTAAAAAAAATTCTAACAAGCAAAATTGGTCATGAGCTATGAATTAGAGGCTCTATACATATAACAATTAGACATGAATCCTAAAAACAAGCAACTAATACTTATTTCAAAACTATGGAATTAGATTAGGTGCCACATAGCGCACGCGCGCACACACACACAAACCTATTTTTAACTTGATGAATATTTTCAGATTAGGTTGTAATTTTGGCTTGACATGCAGATATACTTTTGAAGATCAGTAAATTTAATTGTCACTAACCTGTAAAAGTGAACTATTTTGCACAACAAATTTAAATATTTTTTTAAAATTTATCATTCACATGTATCAATTCTACTTCTATGTAAGTTCCACAAACTGTTTAATGATAACAAAAATATAGAGATGTTAATAGGACAAACAATGCAGTTTCCAGTAGTGATCAACAAAACCTTTTTATGAATTTAAGAAGATAAAAGTTTACTTCTCACTAACTTCTCCATGATTAAAAAAAAAAGATAAAGAAGAAAGAAAAATTGCTTAAAAGAGAGTAACACGCATAAATCAAGACAAAATTACAATGGTCATAAGTTTCTGCAAAGTGTCTTTATTTTTTATTTATATGATAAAAATCAAATGATTTGAATGAAAAGGAAGAAGAGTGGTAATGGTAGGGTCCATTGTGTTAAAGGTGAGAGATTATTATCTCTATTATATAAAAGTAACCATACGAAACATTGTCCTATGTGACTATGGTCCAATTCATGTAACTTTAATTACCCACATAACCACACCACTTTTAATTTCTTTGGATGAACATTAAATTCATTAATTTGTGCTTAGAGATGTGAGACACTGAAACCATAAGAAATTACTACATACTCTTAAAAGGCAAAGCATGAAAGAACTTTTTAGGAATACCTAATAATATTTTATCATTATATAAATTAATTTTTAAATATTGGTATCTTGACATACAAAAAATAACAATAACAATGCAAGAACTAGTGGGAGGAAACAGAAGAAATAATTTAATAGGGATGCCAAAAAAAATGACCAAAAAAGTTTAGGCATAATTGACAATTAATTAAAGGAATAAAACCACTGAGAGTTTAGGGATAAAATGAAGGGATATGATTGTTGTTATTGATTTATTAAATGGTAACCAAATTGTTATTCCCCTACATACTATTTATTTATTTATAGGAGACTAGTGTTGAGCTTATTCTGGATTGAAATTGAAACTCAACTTCTTTGAGTTATCATGCTTTTTTTCACACCAACCTTCCATCTAAGACTGGATGGGATTAGATTATGAGACCTTAAATCCACATCTATGGAGCTCAAACTTTCCTTTTGATTTACATTAAATCATCCCATATCTACATACACGAGCACCTTCTATACTATAGGCCTCTAAATATAATGAGACTTTAGTAATGGGCCAAGACATATATAAGGGACCACAACCCAAATATGTGGATACCATACACATTTTTTTAATATAATTATATGGTGCAAGTCTATGTGGAAATAATTCTTTTAACATGATTTTTTTTTGTCCATAGATCTTGAACTCGAGACTTTTCTTGAGTGGTATTAAATCTGTTGTCTCTTAACCCAACCAACGGAGATATATTATACACATATTCTTACTACAAGATTCAAACATACTTTAATATTGTTCAGAAATTAAATTTGCAAGGGAAAAATTGTACTTAATTATATCAGCAATAGTCATCCTTTGTGTGTAATTACATATTTTTCTCATTCTTTAGCATTTGGGATTCAAGTTATCTCTAATTAATTTAACTTAAGAAGAAAAAAAATTTCTACTCTGCAACTTTTTTTTTCTTTCAAATATTGCATATCATTGCAACTATTTATTGGAGCATACATCTAATATATTTTCCTTCTTCAATCCAAATTTACTCCCTAATATTAATAGTTTCAAACATTCACATCTCAAAAGAATTAGAATAATTTAGATAATTGATGGAGGATTGTAATTAATATATCATTTTTTTAACAAACATGTAGATGTCACTAATTTTTCATAACATTGGATATACCACCCAAGAATCACAAAGAACTCACCCTAAAGTTCAAATTTTCTTAATTTCTATGAAGAACCATTTTTAAATGATAAATTACTTTCAATTATACATTAATATCCCATACTACGATATCAAAAATACTAAAAAAATTGTAAAGTAACATATAAGCAGTTCATTGTCATCAGAAGTCTTCTATTTAGGGGTAAGGTTTGAATAATCATAGGAAATAAATAAATGTATCCACATGTTTAACGTACAAAGACTTACTCCTGGACAAACCATAAGGCATAAGCACACTGTAGGAAACATGTCTCCTTCCTCTAAAAAAAGAAAGTTAGCCAATCCATGGTGTAATGCCCCTCATGATATTTTTCTTGGCATTGTGTTCAGGACCGGAGGAATCAGGACGGAGGAAGGCTCAAGTGGAGTCTGGAAGAGCTCCACGCCGCGGTGAAGAGCAGGGCCACCACGGCAAGAAGCTTTCCAGTGGCGTTGTTCTGGAAAATTTGGTGGAGCTGCGGCGAGGAGTGTTGGAACCGCGGCGAGAGTTGGAAAAATTGTTTAAATCCGGATTAGTCGGACGCAAAAGAAAGAAAGGAAACGAAGGGAGCGATGCAGAGAGACGAGGAGCAGTGCTAGGGTTTGGCATTTTCGGTGTCCCAGAGTGATTCTCGTCCATCGGGAGCTTGGATTCAAGTTGGTAAGCGTTCCCTACTCCTCTCTCTCCATTTTCTTCGGTTGAAATTTGGGATTTCCGATTGTATGGTTGGATTTCCGATTTGGGGTGAAATCCACCAATTGGAATGGATGTTTTGGGGTTAAGGAAGTATGTTTTGGTGTTCTTATTGCTTGAATGTGAGTTTTGAAGGGATTATGTGTGTTTAGAGCTTAACGCTAGGTTGTCTTTGGTAATGGCTCTTAGGAATTCAAGGTGTCTGAGGTTGTGTCGTGTTTGAGTAATCCCTAAGAGCTTATTGATGCATAAAAAGGGGTGTTGGAACCTTGGGTTAGGTTAATGTGGTGGAATTGTGAGGTTTGATTTGTTGGTATATTGTGCTAATGGAAGAATTATGACATGATAAAGGTTGTTGGCCAAGCGAGAGGGGTTCACGCGTACTGGACAGTTCAAGGAAGCTTGTGGAACTCGTGTGTGTGTGGTAACGACAATTGAGGTAACCGGGTGTTTGTTTATATTATATTGATTACGTTATATGATAGTACGTGTATTTGTGTATATATGCATGTCTCTTTCATACCATGGTATCGATGTGTTTGTGTGTACGATTTGTATATATATCGTGGTATGTATACTGATGATGATGATATGTGTGATGATGATATGATAGGTTGCATACATGACATTATGATGATGATATGATGATACATGAGCATCACCACATGACATTATGAGATTATGATGTATGGTGGATGTGGTGGTGATGACGTGATGGTGGTATGATGTATGATGTTGTATATATGTTAGGGAGAATAAGGTTGGAATATATATATATGTTAGGGAGGATAAGGTTAGATTATGTATATATGTTAGAGAGGATAAGGATGGATAATATATATGTTAGGGACGATAAGGATGGATGATATATGTGTTAGGGAGAATAAGGATGGAGTCCCTATGCGGGCAACATGCATATCATTCATTTCATATTGCATACATGATTGGTGTGAGATATATGTATATGTATATATTTATGTGCGTGTGGTTGTTGTTCCCGGTTACTGAGACATTGTCTCACCCCCTCTCCCATAAACTAACCTTTCAGGTGACGGTTCTGGCACTAGTCCGGAGAAGACGCGAGAGTAGCTGTGTGCGTAGGAATAGTCTATGTAGCGTGTGTATATTGTATTAGTATCTTGTGCCAAGTAGGATAGCATGGTTTGTAATTGATAATGTTATGATTGATACTGGTCATGTATGGATGTTTATGCATGTGGTATGTATGGTTGAATGTTGTTGAGAAGTATGTGTGACAGTTTTGGTAAGTCCAGAGTGTTGTTAGGCCTTGTTGGTTTTGCGTAAGAGCCTGTAGCCCATTTGGTCAGGTTGGGTTCCAAGGGGTCAAATCTCAGAGGAGTGGTTCCTTTGAGGTAAAACCTCTTTGGACAGGTTGGTTTGGGGGTTTTGGACCTGTATGAATGGTCTCTGAGCGACCAGTTGCCTTTGGTGGCAATTGTAGGTGGCTAGTGGTGAGTTTTGGTCAACAAGTGGCCAAAACTGTGTCAAGGGTCCAGAATCTCCATACGGAGTTGGATTGAGGTAGAAGTAGTGTCTTTGGATAGATGGGGACTAGATTGACTTGTAGGAGTTGGATTCGAGTCAATCGAAGGTCGGAGCATAAAGTTATGCGTGTCAGAAGTTCACCCCGAAGTGTTGAAATTGCTGATATGGTATATCAGCAGGGGGCGCCGCGGCGAGGGAAGGCAGGCCGCGGCGCCAGAGGAGACAGAAGCGATGTTGTGACAGGGGAGGCCGGAGCCACGGCGGTACTGTAGTGGTCGCGGCCCCAGCCTAATTTTTGGTGCTTTTGTGTTGTTTCCACTTTGTTTATGAATTTGGAAGAGTTGTTTGAGATGTCAAGGTTGTGTAGGGTCAGATGTGGAAGTTTTTGGTTATGTGTGAAGGTGTTCGGAGGTAGGATGTTACATTTTGGTATCAGAGCAATGGTTTTGGGCCATTGTTTCTGCTTGAAGTACTACTTGGCACATGTTTGAATACATAGACTATATTCCCACTGCAATGCTAGTCCAGAACCATATGATTGAATGTGTTGTCGCTTGTGTGTAGGAAGAATGTCTCGCAGAGGAAGACAGAGTAACAGTGACCTGATGAGGCAGATGCATGAGTTGTTGGCTAGCCTCAGTAATCAGGTGAATACTCAGGGAGAAACGTTGAATACGTTGCAAGAGAGAATGGATAGGCAAGAACAGGGGGATGTGAATGAAGAAGCCGAAATGTTTGTGGATCTGAATGCAGGAGAGGATGAAACTGTGGTGGAACCTGAGAGAGCCCCAAGGGTTGGAAGAAGGGGTATCTCCTCACAGCTGAAGGACTTTCGGAAGTTTAATCCTCCGGCTTTCGAAGGTACCATGGATGTGTCACAGGCGGAGAATTGTATTGAACAGATGGAGAACATTTTCAATGTGATGGATTGCACCTCGGAGCAAAAGGTGTAATTGGCGGTCTTCAAGCTTGAGAAGAAGGCCAAGAGATGGTGGAGGAGTATTCTCCCGAGTGTTGAAGCGATGAGTCCTCCTATGAATTGGGGGCAGTTTAAAGAACGATTCTTTGCACATTACATCCCTCCAGCCTTAATGATGCAAAAGGAAGCCGAGTTCCTAACTTTTCAACAAGGGAATCTGTCAGCGGATGACTACATTGATCAGTTCTTGGACTTGGCAAAATATTCCACTTATCTGAATAATTATCCCAATGATAGGTGGATGGCTCAGAGGTTGTTTAAGGGTGCCCATCCAGAAATTAAGGAGCGTTTATCTATGTAGAGTTTGTGTCCTTTGAGGACTTATGTGCGAAGATTTGTGCTTTGTATAGACGAATGAAGGAGGCTGAGGAGCACAGAAGGAATTCCATGATTCGGGCCTTTTCTCACCTAGGACCTACAGGAGGAATCAGTAAAGGAAGTGGTTCAGGCAGTGGTAGTAGTGGTGGTAGTACAGGTTCTAGTGGAGGAAGAGGTCATCATAATCGAGGTCGTCATGGTAGAGGAAGGGGCAGGTTTAGATGAGATCAGTCCAATAGAGGTCGGTTTGGCAGAGGATCCTTTTATCAAGGTGGCTTTGAACAAGGGAGTTCCAGTCAGAGTGAGCATGCAGGAAGGGACTCCGCTCCATCTCAATACAGTTCTCGTAGTGCATCAAATCCGTGCACAAAATGTGGGTTTAGTCATGGTGATCGTCCGTGTTTGGTTTGTTTTAATTGTGGAAAACCGGGTCATATGTCACGGAATTGTTGGGAGCCACGGCGTGATGATGCGACAAGGAGGCCCACGATGCCCAGATGAGTTTTCGCCATCACTCGACAAGAAGCGGATGCAGCGCCTAACTTGATTAGAGGTAAACTTAAACTCAATGGTTACTCTATTCATGCTTTGTTTGACTCAGGTGCATCGCATTCCTTCATTTCATTTGATTGTGCTCAGAGATTGGGTATTGTGGCAATGGAGTTGCCTTTTGAATTGTCAGTAGCCACACTCACAGGAGTTTCATTAAGAACTGCTCAAGTTTGTTTGAATTGTGTGGTTCGTTTTGAACAACGAAGCACTATCCTGGATCTGATTTGTTTGCCGTTGCAAGAGATTGATGTGATAATTGGGATGGATTGGTTGGAAGCGAATAATGCCATTCTCGACTGTGCTTGGAAGACTGTGTCCTTGCTAATGAATATCCCTAGTGTTAAAGGGGATGAGAATATGTGTTTGTCCTTCGCCCAAGCTAGCAGGTATCTGAAGAAAGGATGTCAAGGGTTTCTGGTTTTCTTCTCTGTGAATGTGGATATACAAGGTGGTGTTGAAAGATATCCGGTTGTGAATGAATTTCCTGATATGTTTCCAGAGGAGATTACTGGTTTACCCCCACCACGAGAACTGGAGTTTTCCATTAATTTGGTGCCCGGGACTAGTCCTATTTCGAAAGCTCCATATTGAATGGCACCGTCTGAATTGAAAGAGTTGAAGAAGCAGATTGAGGAATTGTTGAAGAGAGGTTTTATCAGACCTAGTGCTTCGCCTTGGGGAGCTCCAGTGTTGTTTGTCAAGAGGAAGGATGGTAGCCTCAGATTGTGCATTGATTACAGGCAGCTGAACCGAGTGACGATCAAGAATAAATATCCTTTGCCTAGGATTGAAGACTTGATTGATTAGTTGGCAGGTGCCTCTGTATTCTCTAAAATCGATTTGAGGTCGGGATACCATCAATTGCGAGTATGTGCTGAGGATGTGCCTAAAACGGCATTTCGGACTCGATATGGTCATTATGAGTTTCTTGTGATGCCATTCGAGTTAACAAATGCCCCGGCAATCTTCATGGATTATATGAACAGGGTGTTTCGGCCGTATTTGGATAAGTTTGTGGTGGTTTTCATTGATGACATCCTGGTTTATTCCAAGAGTGAGGAAGAGCATGCGCATCATCTTCGGATTGTGTTGCAAGTATTGCGGGATCACCAACTGTATGCTAAGCTCAGTAAGTGTGAGTTTTGGCTACGGGAGGTGAAATTTCTGGGTCATGTGATTTCTGCAGAAGGTGTGGCTGTAGACCCTAGTAAAGTGGAAGTGGTGTTGAATTGGGAGAGACCGCAATCGGTGACGGAAATTCAGAGTTTTCTGGGATTGGCTGGATATTACCGAAGCTTCATTAAGGGATTCTCTCAGCTTGTTATGCCATTGACTAGACTCACCCGTAAGGATCGATCTTTCATTTGGGATGACAGGTGTGAGAGAGCATTCCAGGAGCTGAAGGTTTGTCTAACGTCCACCCCAGTGCTCATTATCCCTAACCCGTTAGAGTCATTCACAGTTTATACGGACGCCTCTAAGAAGGGTCTAGGGTGTGTCTTGATGCAGCAAGGTAGAGTTGTGGCGTATGCTTCAAGACAATTGAGGCCTCATGAAGAGAACTATCCTACTCATGACCTTGAGCTAGCAGCTGTAGTGTTTGCCTTGAAATTGTGGAGGCATTATCTCTATGGCGCTCAGTTTGAGGTATTCAGTGATCACAAGAGTTTGAAGTATTTGTTTGATCAGAAAGAGTTGAATATGAGGCAAAGGCGTTGGGTTGAGTTCCTTGTGGACTATGAGTTTGCTCTAAAGTATCATCCTGGGACAGCCAATGTTGTGGCAGATGCATTGAGTAGAAAGTCAATCCATATGGCCATGATGATGATGAGGGAGCAACAGTTACTGGAAAGCCTGAGAGATATGAAGTTATCCATCAACGTCCATCCTGGAGTACTAGTAATGAGTTCCATCAGTGTATCAAGTGATTTATTGAGGAACATTTGCTATGCTCAGATGGAGGATGACTATCTGTTGGGCATTCAGGAACAGGTTAAGATGGCGGAGACCCAGGACTTTGATATTCTGGAGGATGGTATCATCCGGTATCGAGGTCAGATTTGTGTGCCAAATGTTGCGGGGTTGCGTGAGATTATTTTGGAGGAATCTCATAAAAGTAAGTACACTATCCACCCAGGTACCACTAAGATGTATCAAGATTTGAAGGAAGGTTATTGGTGGCCAGGCATGAAAAAGGACATCGCAGAGTTTGTGGCAAGATGTCTGATTTGTCAGAAGGTAAAAATTGAGCACCAATTGCCTGCTGGTATGTTGCAATCTTTGGAGATCCCGGAGTGGAAATGGGATAGCGTTTCCATGGATTTTGTGATGGGATTACCGAGGACCTCTTCAGGACACAATGCGATATGGGTTATTGTGGACAGGTTGACAAAGTCGGCCCATTTTCTTCCGACTCGGGAAACTATTTCAATGGAGAAATTGGCCCAGTTGTATGTGAATGAGATAGTAAGGCTGCACGGAGTCCTGATGAATATTGTGTCGGACAGAGATCCAAGGTTTACATCCAGGTTTTGGAAATCTCTCCAGAAGGCCATGGGTACGAAGTTGAGTTTCAGTACTGCTTATCACCCTCAATCTGATGGGCAGACTGAAAGGACTATTCAGACTCTGGAGGATATGCTGCGGGCATGTGTTCTAGAGAACAAAGGCAATTGGGATAAGTTTTTGCCGTTAGTTGAATTTGCCTACAACAATAGTTTCCACTCGAGTTTGCAAATGGCTCCGTATGAAGTGTTGTATGGCAGGAAGTGCAGGTCATCGTTGTGTTGGGCTGAACTTGGTGAAAGGAGTCTTTTGGGCCCAGATATTGTGGATCAAACCTCTCGGAAGATAGAGAGTATTCGTCAGAAGCTTCTTACAGCTCAGAGTCGGCAAAAGAGTTATGCTGATAGGAGGAGAAGACCATTGGAGTTTGATGTTGGGGATCATGTGTTTTTAAAGGTCACTCCTACTACTGGTGTTGGAAGATCGATTCGAGCCAAGAAGCTCACTCTGAGGCATATGGGTCCATATCAAATTCTTGAACGAATTGGGCCAGTAGCGTATCGAGTGGCGCTACCACCTAGTCTTGCTGGGTTGCATGATGTTTTCAACGTGTCTCAACTCAAGAAGTATCATCTAGATCTGTCTCATATAATTGATGACGAAGCTATTCAAGTACGAGAGGATCTGACTTTTGAGGTCGCACCGTTGAAAATTCTAGATGTGAAAGAGAAGCAGTTGAGGAATAAGACCATAAAATTGTTAAAGGTCCTTTGGAGCGGTTTGATGTCCAATGATGTCACGTGGGAGACTGAAGATTCTATGCGGAGGAAGTATCCAGAGATTTTTGTTTGAGATAAGAGTTGAAATTTCGAGGACGAAATTTTTATAAGGAGGGGAGAGTGTAATGCCCCTCATGATATTTTTCTTGGCATTGTGTTCAGGACCGAAGGAATCAGGATGGAGGAAGGCTTAAGTGGAGTCTGGAAGAGCTCCACGCCGCGGCAAAGAGCAGGGCCACCGCAGCGAGAAGCTTTCCATTGGCGTTGTTATGGAAAATTTGGTGGAGCCGCGGCGAGGAGTGTTGGAACCACGGCGAGAGTCGAAAAAATTGTTCAAATCCGGATTAGTTGGACGCGAAAGAAAGAAAGGAAACGAAGGGACCGATGCAGAGAGACGAGGAGCAGTGCTAGGGTTTGGCATTTTCGGTGTCCCAGAGTGATTCTCGTCTATCGGGAGCTTGGATTCAAGTTGGTAAGCGTTCCCTACTCCTCTCTCTCCATTTTCTTCGGTTGAAATTTGGGATTTCCGGTTGTATGGTTGGATTTCCGGTTTGGGGTGAAATCCACCGATTGGAATGGATGTTTTGGGATCAAGGAAGTATGTTTTGGTGTTCTTGTTGCTTGAATGTGAGTTTTGAAGGGATTATGTGTGTTTAGAGCTTAACCCTAGGTTGTCTTTGGTAATGGCTCTTAGGAATTCAAGGTGTCTGAGGTTGTGTGGTGTTTGAGTAATCCCTAAGAGCTTATTGATGCATAAAAAGGGGTGTTGGAACCTTGGGTTAGGTTAATGTGGTGGAATTGTAAGGTTTGATTTGTTGGTATATTGTGCTAATGGAAGAATTGTGACATGATAAAGGTTGTTGGCCAAGCGAGAGGGGTTCACGCGTACTGGACAGTTCAAGGAAGCTTGTGGAACTCGTGTGTGTGTGGTAACGACAATTGAGGTAACCGGGTGTTTGTTTATATTGTATTGATTATGTTATATGATAGTACGTGTATTTGTGTATATATGCATGTCTCTTTCATACCACGGTATCGATGTGTTTGTGTGTATGATTTGTATATATATCATGGTATGTATACTGATGATGATGATATGTGTGAAGATGATATGATAGGTTGCACACATGACATTATGATGATGAAATGATGATACATGAGCATCACGACATGACATTATGAGATTGTGATGTATGGTGGATGTGGTGGTGATGACGTGATGGTGGTATGATATATGATGATGTATATATGTTAGGGAGAATAAGGTTGGAATATATATATATATGTTAGGGAGGATAAGGTTGGATTATGTATATATGTTAGGGAGGATAAGGATGGATAATATATATGTTAGGGAGGATAAGGATGGATAATATATATGTTAGGGAGGATAAGGATGGATGATATATGTGTTAGGGAGAATAAGGATGGAGTCCCTATGCGGGCAACATGCATGTCATTCATTTCATATTGCATACATGATTGGTGTGAGATATATGTATATATATATATATTTGTGTGTGTGTGGTTGTTGTTCCCGGTTACTGAGACATTGTCTCACCCCCTCTCCCATAAACTAACCTTTCAGGTGACGGTTCTGGCACTAGTCCGGAGAAGACGCGAGAGTAGCTGTGTACGTGGGAATAGTCTATGTAGCGTGTGTATGTTGTATTAGTATCTTATGCCAAGTAGGATAGCATGGTTTGTAATGGATAATGTTATGATTGAGACTGGTCATGTATGGATGTTTATGTATGTGGTATGTATGGTTGAATGTTGTTGAGAAGTATGTGTGACAGTTTTGGTAAGTCCAGAGTGTTGTTGGGCCTTGTTGTTTTTGCGTAAGGGCCTGTAGCCCATTTGGTCAGGTTGGGTTCCAAGGGGTCAAATCTCAGAGGAGTGGTTCCTTTGAGGTAAAACCTCTTTGGACAGGTTGGTTTGGGGGTTTTGGACCTGTATGAATGGTCTCTGAGCGACCAGTTGCCTTTGGTGGCAATTGTAGGTGGCTAGTGGTGAGTTTTGGTCAACAAGTAGCCAAAACAGTGTCAAGGGTCCAGAATCTCCATACGGAGTTGGATTGAGGTAGAAGTGGTGTCTTTGGATAGATGGGGACTAGATTGACTTGTAGGAGTTGGATTCGAGTCAATCGAAGGTCGGAGCATAAAGTTATGCGTGTCAGAAGTTCGCCCGGGAGTGTTGAAATTGCTGATATGGTATATCAGCAGGGGGCGCCACGGCGAGGGAAGGCAGGCCGCGGCGCCAGAGGAGGCAGAAGCGATGTTGTGACAGGGGAGGCCGGAGCCGCGGCGGTACTGTAGCGGCCGCGGCCCCCGCCCAATTTTTGGTGCTTTTGTGTTGTTTCCGCTGTGTTTATGAATTTGGAAGAGTTGTTTGAGATGTTAGGGTTGTGTAGGGTCAAATGTGGAAGTTTTTGGTTATGTATGAAGGTGTTCAGAGGTAGGATGTTTCACATGGGCCCTACCAGCACCGATCATGTTACCAATAAAAGGAACAACTAACTATTCATGTGGTGAGAATTAAAAGCACATATATTAATACATAATATATAGAGATCTTTTACACATATTGTGTTTATCCTTGACTTAGTATAATATAATGTTCCCCCAACCACTACGTATGATTTAAATAGCTAACCAATCCATATATAATTCATCATTCATGGTGGGACCAGATGCAAGTTATGGGATTCACATTTGTCATACTATCATCTCCACTTGACATCTAATTTTATCTTCCAACTTATTTGAGGGACCACATATATACAAGTTATGCAAAACATCCAGATTATTTAGCATATATGTTAGCTTAACATTGGGACCTATCATTGATATCTTTCTTGAAGGCCAAAAGGAGAATATTCAAACATTACCATCAAACCATTAACTCTAAACAACCTTTATCATCAATCTATTACACATCTGAACCTATCTCAAGCTTTACGTCTTTGTCAGTGAACCCATTATCATCAAATTTTTAGCAAGTATAGTTACAATCACTCTCATACAACAATTTAAGATTAAGAATAGCAAAACCCACATGAATAATTTTTTTTTATGGAAATCTATATCTACAATTTCAGAAATCATTCAGAAGATTTAAAAATAGAAAAAAAATTTCCAACTAACCTTGTGATGGAGGAAATGCTGTAATGAAGCTCCAAGATCTTCAAGGTTCACCTTCCCAAATACCCAGTAAGCACTAAATCAAACGAACAGAAAAAATAGAGAAGAGGGAAACACTTAAGCACTAAACTGAAGGAATAGAGAAGAGGGCAATACTTAAGCACTAAACTTAATGAACAGTGAAGAGGGCGAGGTAGTGATCGATGTACTATTAATGATGGCAGCTAAAATACCTTTCACCAAAGATGGTAAGATAGCCTTTAGATGGGCCGCAAGATGACAGGAAGATGCCGACAACTGGAGCTCCTTCAGATGGCCGGAACTCCTTCTTCAACGGCTGTCTTCAGTGAGGCAAGAAGAAGAGGCTATGTTTGATTACATGATGCCTTGTTTTTGAGCAATGGTGAGGCAAGAAAAGGCTTGACCAACGGCGATGTTTAGCACGCAAGAGGAAGAATGGAGAGGAAAGTTCGATTAACTGCTACAGCTCAGTGTTTTTAGGTCTTCAAATACCCTCTGTTTCCTTTTTTTTTCCCCAATACCGCCAAAACAAAAATTTCCAGCTCCAAAATGTCCAAGAAAAAAAAATGGCACCATGTCATCAATTATTTAGAAAAAGGCACTCACCCTTTAATACGTTCAGTACTCATACATGATATTTGAAATATCACACTAACTTTTTTGTCACACTAATATTTCAAATCAATTATTTTCTCCACATAGCAAATACATGTTTGTGACATTTGAAGACCCAGATTATAACTAAAAAAAATATGAACTAATTTTTTTATGAAGTGCCGATAACTTATTTTTATGGGTTGTAAGCACATATAAAATGTTTATTTTAAATATAAATCCCAAGTGAATTTTTTGGGTCTTGGAACAGGAGTATTTTTTTCCAATAAACAACAAGAAAATTTCAACACCTAAAATATTTAAACATATTAAAAAAATTATTAAACGCCATTTATGAGTTTTATATTGTAATTATATTTTAAATATTGTGAACACTGTATTTTGTCCAGCTCATTTAATGAAAAATCATGAATATATAAAAGAAAACATTTCTGTTATGATTCATAGGAAAAATAGTAAATTCATAATATTTTAGAAGATTTAAAAATTTGAAAGATATTAAAATATAAAATATTCTTAGGTTATCTTTAAAGATTACAGAGTAAAACTTAATCATTATCTTTTGATATATAAAAACAAAAATAGAATAAAAGAAATCAAGAGATTATCTTTTAAGATCTTACTAATTTCCCCATCCATAAGATTTGAAAAAATATAAAAATAATACCAAGAAAAATTAAATCAACAATAATGAATATCTTTTGAATGGGATTCAATAATCTTCAAAAAGATTAGAAAATCAAGATATTATTTCTATAGGATTCTTATCTTCTATAAATAGAGGACTTAAGATCCAGAAAAAGGATAGTCACTAGGGAATGAGAGTTTTAGAGATTGTGAGACCAAAGGTGGGCAAGATTGAGTCTCAAGAATAAAGCAAAAGAGAAAGAAAAAGAAAGCTTACATATCCACAAAATACAAGGTTAGTTTCCTATCTCTCCTGCACATCTCCTTTCCGCCATATATCTATATGAGATTTAATCTGGAAGTTTTCAATTTTCTGCTTGCGTCCTTGAAACACATGTATAATGGGCAGGGGGTATTTTAATAGTGTAGGATTAATATTTGGTCACTCACATTGGATCCTTTTCTTTTACAGTCTCACAGTAGTCAAGGGATGATAACATCCTACTCTAAGGTTTAATATTAATAAATCGATGCCTCACGTTCTGATGATAGTACCATTGTGCTTTGTCATGTTTTAGAATAAATATTATTATAACTTGATATTGGCATAAACAAATCAGCCTTTTTGTTCTTAAATCATGAGGGATACTAATTATCTATGTGGCCACTTATAGTATAGACTAAAAGACTATGAGCAATATCGATTTTTGTCATAGCAATCCATACATTTTAAAAAACATAATCTCAAGAAATCTGAAATTAGTAGTAATGTTTCCAAAAAAAAATGTTTTTTCCTCTTTAAAAATTCTTTCTTTTCTAATTGTTTTGATTATTTATCATAAGGGATGCCAATTATCCTTGTGGGCACTAAAAGTGTTATTTAACAAACTATGAGTGATACTAATTTTCATTATAGTTACCTATATTTTAAAATATATGTATAACTAAAAAAAAAAACAAACAGAACTTTTTATTAGTAATTTCTTTTTTCTTTCCACACTTTAGAACTTGCTATAACTATGAGTGATACCAATTTTCATCATAGATGCTAATCAAAGGATATTTTTTCTGAAATAAATCTAAAGTGTATACTCAATGTTTCTTCTCAATTTTTAGAAAAATTATTTTTTCTTTAACGAAAAAGCATATATATCATGTTATTTACTTCAGGAAATAGAAATTAAACAATAATTTTCAAAATGGACACCAACCAACTTTTTACCCTGAATTACATGGACTTTAATCCCTTTCAAGGGTACGTAGGCCCTAGATTCAAATTCTAGGTTAAGTCCCCCATTTATAAAAATATAATATTTTTCCTCTTTTTGGCTAAATAATTACATATAATGAACAATGATAATTAAAATAATAATTAAGACCTTATTATTAAAACATAATGAATTTAGGGTAACTGTTCTCTCAAATGGGTGGCATAGGATGCCTAACACCTTCCATCCTTTTCTATTTGTTAGGTTTTCCAAAATTTTTCCTTGATGGCTACCCCATTTTGATTTTCAGTTAAAAATCGGGTGCAACAAATATAAAATAATTTTAACTTTGTATATAACTTTGAATATTTTACTTGAGTACCCATGGCCAAATTTTCTTTTTTTACTTGCGTACACACCAAAAACGAGATCAATAATATATCCAAGACAAGTACAAGAGACGGAATTTGATCGTACATTTGATGAAATCTATAATACTATCTCATCTAAGAGGTACTTTCCTTTTGAGCACAGAGATACAAAAATGTTAACATTTAATAAATGAGAAACAGATCATGAAGACCAACCAATAAAAAGGATAGAAGGAGCAGATGCTAGCGTATATCATTTCCTCATCCTTTTTATTGGCTTTCCTTCTTGATTTTGTTGTTGTTTTCTTATACTGATCTCTGACCCCTTGCATTACAAATATATATATATATAGAAAAAGTATAAGAACATTTTCAAAATGTTGCCAAAAGTTATATTAAGAGTGGTTCTTTGGGAACAATTATTTTTGTTGCCTATCATAAGGGGAACATTTCCTCAATATTGCCACAAGAGTAGGCAACAGTTATTCATTATTACCTATTTTAGAATTACATTATAACAATTTAAAAATGTTGCCTATTTAATTATAGGTAACAGCTATGAAAGGTTGCCTTATATTTTGTTGCTTAAAGTTTAAAATAATAATTACATTTTCATTAATGTTGCCTATTCATATATTAAGCAACATTTTTATAATTGTTGCAAAGAAAAGTGTTGCCATATCTGAAAAATGTTATAGTGCTAGTTTGATCAAGTTTTTACCATATAATATTTTTTAATAAGTAAAATATTTAAAATTATATAAAATAAATATCTACGTGACTTCTAAAAAATATATTTTTTCTATAATTTTTAATTTTTAAAATTAAAAAATAAAAAAAAAACCTCCCATGGCTCTATTGCGGCAGAGGGGGTCTTGCCGGAGAGACCCTCTGTCCACATTTCAAGTGTCCATGAAACTTGAAAAATTTGGGGTGAGGGTTCAACTTCTAAATAAAAGAGAGCCCAAACCCAAAGAAACACATTCTACCACGTAAATTATTGACAAGTGCTGAGATAGGGGTGACAGTAAACCTAACAACGTGACATGGTAAGTACGCTCCTCCGATACAAAATATAACATATTTCTATCTATTTTATATATTTTAAGAAAAAATTAGTTACATTTTTTAATCTCTTTTTCAAAAAAAAAAATTGCATTCCATTTCTATTATTATTATGATTATTATTATTAATTAAAGTTGTTTTTACTCTTCTACAAGTTATGAAAGAGGTCATAAATGAAGAGGGATAAAAAAAAAGTAAATTATTGCTAAAAATTACATAATATCTTATATTATAAATTAAAAAAAATTCTAGAAAATATCTTATATTTTAAAATAGATGGAATAATAAATAATAGAATATTAGAAAGTGAAAAAAGAAAGATATATGTGTGGATCTTATTGGTCTGTCCTGAAGCCTCTTACCCAGTTTACCTAAATTTTAATTGAAACTAAAATGGTAAAAGATCCTCCAGCAGACTGAAGGTGGTTGTGAACTTACAATATCTTTTTTTAGATGAGGGCTCAGAGGATTTGCAGATTCAGTAGAAAAGACCGAATCAAGTTTTTTTTTTATTTGTCTTTTTGCACGTGCTTCTTCCAAACGATATTGGTTTTAATTGGCAGAAAAAAATAAATACATGTGGCATATAGGCCATAAATCCCCAAACCTAAAGGAAAAATAAAAAGGAAAAAAAGACGTTCAAATTACATATAAGACTTTAATCAAAGTGAAAAACTGAAAATGTTGACCAAAAATAAAATAAACAAGAAATAAAAATTTTCAAATTAGTAATCAGATTCCAATCAAATCCTAGTGTAGGTTGTCGAAATTGGTAATGATACAACTGGTTAGGAAATTACTAAAATGTATTGTCGAGATTATATGGACGCTTTTGATGAACAAGATAATTCTAATTCAAGTCTTGGAACAAAAATTGTGATTGTATAAAAGCTATGTTCTACATCTAATCATTTGAAAGTTAAATTATGATTATGGAATCCTATGTTGGTATCTTCAAGTAATTACGTAGTTAATTAATTTAATTGGGTCATTGAGATCTCAACAGTTGGTGGGTTAAATTAAAGGTGGTAATGGACAAACATGATTGACAGAAACATATTTTTGGTTCCTTAATTTTATACTAAGTTTTAATTTGGTCCCTTAACTTTATTAAATGTCTTTTAAGTCTTCTAACTTTCAAAATTCAATCAAAAGTTCCCAATTCCCGGCCCTATTAATTTTATTAACTGAAAATGCTAACAAACCAATATGAATACCGACAAAGCATTTTCTAATACTAACATATAAATCTTCATAACCAACTAATTATCATAATCATTTATTCATTAATCTTAAATTTATAAAATTAAAAAATAAATAATCTCAACTTCTAAATAAAACCTAAAAGATTGTGTCATCAATTCAAAAAACATCTTCGACATTCCTAACATTCCTTGCAAAAAAACAAAGAAAATGTCTTTGACATTACTATGGGAAGCAACTGTACTTTTGCATCAATAACCTAGTCTTTGATCTACTTTGTTGAACAACTTCCTGCAAAAGCATAGGCAAGTCTTTTTTTAGTTGCAGTGTGGGGCTAAATAACAACAACATCACAACATTAATCTAAGACTAACAACAAGTTGCATAAATCTTTGGTTTTTAACAAAATTCACATTTAAACTTCTGATTCGAAACATAAATTGCACTATATCCTAATTGGAATTCAAAATTAGCATCATGGTAAAACATCAAAGAAATAAACCAGTGCAATCAATAGGATTATCTCAAAGAAATTTCACAATTTCATCCTTCAAGAGGCAATAAACCAGTGTCAATGATTTACAATAGAAAACAAGATTCTTGAGCAAAAACTTAGCATGTCCTTACCTCACCTTAATTGCAAGCTTCATCACTATCAACAGCATAGCTTCCTTTTCAATGACTCCATAACCTGTCAAGACAGTAGCTTCCCCTTCAATGAAGCTGAATCCTTGAACATCTATTTAAGCCATTGGTGTAGCCGTGTGAGGCATCCACGATTTTACTGAAGAGGAAGCTAAACTCTTTCGAGAATTGAAACCTTGCATCAATCTAGCCCACCGTGGGTCACCATCAGTAGTTGAACTGTCATGTGGGGAAGCAAAACTCTCACTGTGGGGAAGAGTGAATCACGAGATGGGAGGACGAAGCATGTTTTCTTGGTTCACAATGGTAATATGAAATCCGTGATCATGAGCAGGAAACATCAAAAGGAAGAAGAAGGGCAAGAAAGTCATGACTTTCTTTTTTTGATTGAAAATACATATATATGAGTTGGTAACATAAAAATAAAATGAGTTGGCTTTTTTCCATAAAAATGAGATGGATTAATGTAAATATTTTGTCAGTGTTTTCTGTTAATTAAATTGATAAGGTTAGGAGTAGGGAAATTTTTTTTATTGAATTTTGAAAGTTAGAGAACTAAAATGGAATTTTACAAAGTTAAGGAACCAAATTAAAATCTAGTACAAAGTTAAAGAATTAAAAGTATGTTTTTATCAACATGGATCCATAAATATCTCCCTTATGCCAATGAATAAGGATAGAATGACACTCGCATAATTAGCATGTGAGTGTCAATGAGGAAGAGAAGGAAATATAGTAAACGTTGTAACACCCAACTTTCAGACACCTTCATTCTTGCTTAATTTGCTTCAAAAACCAACCCAACACAACCAAAACACCTCAACTTAACTCCCAAAACATCAAAGCAGCAGAAAAACTTGGAGTGGAACCAGAACTATACAGAGCTGCGGCATGCTACAGTACTGCCATGGCTTATTTGTCTAATAGCACTTGACGCTACGACCTGTGTTAGATTCCATATCAGCAAATTGCTAATTTTTTGAGCAAAACTTCTGCCGCACATAACTTCATACTCCAATATCTGATTGATCTGGTTCCAACTCCTACAGGTCAATCTTGTCCCAATCTATCCATAAACACTAGTTCCACCCAATTCTATCTCCGTATGGAGATTTTAGACATGTAACACCATTTTGGCCACTTTTTTTTACGAAAATCCATAACTTATCACATCCAATTGCCACCAAAGGCAAATGGACAATTAGGGACCCTTCACACAGGTCATATTCAGCTCAACCAACTTATTCAAAGATTCACCTCAAAGGAACTACCCCTCTGAGATTTAACCCCCTTGAACCCCAACATCACATAATGGGCTATATGCCCCATAGTCCAAACTCCCCTTTAGGCCTACTCTTACAGGCATTCTAATGCACAAGCACCTGCTCTTACAAAAATGACCTATACCAGGGTCTTTAATCATATTACATCTCATGTCCATTAATCCATACCCCTCATATCATCCCTCAACATCATCATTACTCTTATCCTATCATCATATAACATACAGATAATACACCCATGACTCCCATACAAGCAACCAGACCATAACAACCTACTTGGCACAATATTACATAAACTAAATTACAACTACCAACTACATTTGAGAATCCCAAAGATGGAGAGGCTTGCAACTCCTTGATTATCTTCGAACTAGTACCAGAGTCTTCACTTGAAAGGTTAGTCATGGAAGGGGGTGTGAGCTAGAGTCACAGTAACCGGGGACAACCACAAGCATCATATATATATATCAAACAATAATATCATGGATGCAATGTGAAACGAAATATATGTCTCCCTTGCACACAGCTAGAACCACAATCTGTCGTCAAAACAGGACATTTTTTATAGGTGATTCCCTTCCATTAGTGCACATGGCCAAAGGTAACACTATTGTTCAGATTGTGGTTCTCCTTCCCCTGGATAACATCCAATTTGTGGTGATTTAGGGAAGGTGTAGTCCACTGCCACCTAGCTCTCTTAGCCATAGGAGAGGATTTAGTGATAGCGATCTCATCTTAATCCTCCCTTATCATATATCATATCATTATATCTCATATCATCGTATAACATATCATTATCACCACCTAATCCACCAGATATCACACAATGTCACATGGTGATACTCATGTCATATCATCATATAATCATTATCATCATCATGTATCTCAAGGTTATGCTTGCATCATGTCATGTCACAGCATCATCATCATCATATATTGTTGAAACAAGAGTTTTGATGATTCCAAACCAACATTTCAAGAGCTTGAATTGAAGATATCAAAGGAGAGCAAAGCTGTTTCAAGTGAAGATTTTCTGAGTACTTGCTGTTAGATCTTTTGTAGGATCCTTAGTTTTTGTTATGACTGGGTAAAAGATTTTGATTTGAAGAAAAGAAGTTTTCAAACTTTGATTTTATGTTAAATCTTCAAATATTTGAAAAACACCCACAAACAGACGATGGTTGAAAGTTTAAGCTAAACTGTCAAGTTGGAAATTCAAACTTTTCCTTTTGAAATTCGAATTTCGAGCTAAAACTAAATAAGTCTGAAGAGATGGCTCTCTGTCAGACGAATTTTGGTTGTTCAAAATTTGAATTTTCATCTAGTCTGAAAAGAGGCCTTTTGCTAACAGACGAACTTCACACTTTCAAAATTCGAATTTCAAGTAAAATGAAGTTTGTAAAAACCAAAGAAATTCGTCTGAAACTATGATAAAGTGCATCTGAAATCAAAATGAAATTGAGTTTGATAAATGCTCTCTAACAGACGAATTTTGAACTTCCAACATTCGAATTTTCATATAAGTCTGAAAGATGCTTCTTTGCAATAGACGAACTTTGAGTCATCAAAATTCGAATTTCAAACAAAACAAAACTTGAGAAAATGGAAGAAATTCGTCTGAAACTATGTTAAAGTTCACCTGAGATCAAGAGTGATTTAAGTTTCAAAACTGCTCTCTGACAGAAGAACTTTGAACATTGAAATTCGAATTTCAGAAGCTAAGTTCTTGAGTCTATTGAAATAAAACATTGACATACGAATGATAAGAACTTGCAACATTCGAATGATGAAATTAGTCTGAAAAGAGTTTCTCTGACAGACGAATTTCGCCCTTTCAAAATTTGAATTTCGAAGAAAGTAATCTACTGTGTCCCTTTAAACGTTCAATGGACAGACGAATTTTGGGGATCCAAAATTCGAATTTCGAAGGCACTGTAGAAAATTGAAAACACTGTTCACACTTAACCGAAAAACTTTCTTCTTGAAAATTCGTATGTCACATTGTGAAAATGTTTTGTAAGTTTCAAAATTCGAATTTCACTTCATGAACAGACGAACTTCGTGCTGTAACGTTGGAAGCTTTAATCTTCGGTTCCTTCAAAATTCGTCTGTTGGCCAACCAAAATCCGAATTTCAGTATGTCAGAAACATTAAATGCGGTTGGTAAACGGATAGTTTTTCAGAGTAACCGTTGAATAACTTCCCCAACGGATAGATTTAGTCTCTAACGGATATTTGAGACCTAAATCTATAAATACAACACCATTTGAAGTTGTGGGTAACGAATCAAACTTGTATATACCGAATTTCTGCTGAATCTTCTTCTCAAAAGCTTTTACCCTCTTAACTTCTAAACTTGTACTTAAACTTTCATATCCACTCTTTACAAGAGAGTTATTTCATTGTAATTAATCTATTCTTTATCTGGGAGATAGATTTACTTGTGAGGGGTATTCACAAGGGGATTGGGAAGCACATAGTGAAAGTGCTTGGAAAGTTTGAGAGAGCTCAGAAATAGAGCATACTCATGTACTGCGGCTTTAGCAAGAAGCCCACTGAAATTCTTGCTGTATAGTGGATAAATCTCAAGAGGTGTCTTGGGGACTGGATGTAGGTCAAGTGAATAGACCGAACCAGGATAAATCACTGACTTCTCTTCTCCTTATCTTTACTTTTCACCTTGCTCTGTTTTACGCATTGTTTTCATTATACTGTGATATCTTCACTTACTTCACTTTGTGCAGAAAAATCTCAAACTTCCCAATTCACCCCCCCTCTTGGGAAGTCAGCCCTGCTAACATATATAACAATCATCCTCATCATATTCATCATCCACTATGTGTCTAGCAATGTGCATACCACAATATATATAGACAAACCATACACACATGTCAATATCATGGTAAGAACAGAAATATGCATATATACACATATATAGATATATATATCATAACATACAAGACAAACAATACAAACACCTAGTTACCTCAGGTTGTCAACACCACACACACAGGGGCTTAGGGAAACCTTCGGAGTACCCATCATGAACAATATGCCTACAATTAGCCAATTAACCACTACAACATCATAATACTTTTTATTAGCATAATACACACATTAACCATAATTCATAATCAATCCATTCAAGCTTAGCCTGTCATTCCAAAAGCACTAACACTTCCCAATAAAACCTTAATTACATATCTTAACCATAATTATCCATGTACATTTTGGATTTCATACTCCCTATACAATCTCTAACCTAGGGTTCCACTCAAACCCATCACAATTCAATCAAAACTTATACCTAAACCTACCTAACACTACGTAACACTTCCACAAGACTAAATCAAGCATTTTAATTGATGGATTCTTCCCTAAACTCAAAACCTAACCTACTCCCACCGATCTCCAACCCAAAATTGAAGAGAAAAGAGAGAAGAGAAAGCAAGATCAACTTACGAATCATTAATCAAGCTCCCTAGGTCTAGAAAACATCCCCTCAGGACAGATTCACGTGCCCTAGTAGAGCTTCTCTGTCACTCCCTCCGTTTCTTTCTTCACTTGACATCTTAACTAATCCAGATATCAACCAAATTTTTGATGCTCGCCATGTTGCTAGTAAGCTCGCCATGGCACCAGTGTTCTTAGTCTCTGTATTTTCCAAGTTGTTACACATGTCTCACTGTGGCAGACCTGCATCTCGCCTCAGCGTGGCCCATTCTTTGTTTGAAATATTGAATTTGTCCTATTTTGATTCATCCTCAGGTTCTACTTCCTCTGGTCCTGCACACATGATCAAGGTTAGTTTATGTTAGCTAGGGACTATGTTCAAGGTAGTGTAATGGGGCTTGTTACATTCTCCCTTTCTAAAAAGAAATTTCATCCTTCAAATTTGAGAACACTAGCCTCAACCATGAGTATACATACTCCTTCCACATTAATCCTTCCACTTCTGAGTAACTTTCTTGATCTTTACTTTCTATAGTGCTTCTCGTAAACGAATTGCTCTCCTACTTCACCTATTTCTCCATTAAACTATGTGACTTACATTTACCAATCAATCTTAATGTCTAATCTTCCTTACATTCTGAGACATAAGATGGGTCAGACAACTGTCTTGACCTGAGTTCTTTCACCCTAAGAACAAACCTTTCACACAATTGTTCCATCACAGCTTCTAGAATATACCATCATTCTCTTTAACTTTCAATTTTCTCTCTTACTTATCCACATTATCACTTGTCTACTTCAATAGTTAATTGCTTTTAATCTTTTCTCTCAAGATTCAAATCATATCAACTGCCACATTTACACTGATAAAACTTCATTAAGCAAAGACCACTGATTTCTATGACTTGTCTTGATCACTTCATAACATCCGAAATTCACTCCTTACTACTGTGCTGAGAGGAAAACCTCGTTCCCTTAGAGATCCTTCACAATACTAACTACCAGTCCATGTCTCACCATAAGATATATTCTTTTCATATACAAACTTCCTTCACATCAATCATCTTTAATAATCATTAATTATCAAATCTTCCCATTGCTTCATCCACGTATTCCTCTTTAGTCAACTACTTCTCCTTTCATACTATTAACCTTGAGAATTCCTCAAGCCATGGCTACCATAAGTAACGAATCAACAAATAGAACTTCTCACTACCATTTCATCTATTATACAAATTACTGCTCCATTCATCTTTTTCTTCAATCAACAACTTCCCTTCTATCTCTCCATACCACTAAACAGAGATTTGTCAAGCAAGGACATCATCTACTTGACAACTCAATTAATTAGACTCATTATCGCCTCTTAATTTCCATATCACCATCTCTCTTCGGCATCGATTTGTATGTGGATACTGAGTCCTTCCTTAACTTACTAGTATACGTTGGATTAACCATGTTCCCGCAACTCGTGGAATCCATTTGCTACACCTTTGGCATTAACCAATTTAAAAGCCATTGCTAGGTATTTTGACAGTTACTTCTATTGCATTGTACATGCGTCCACACTATATAAAATCCCTTTATCCTTATAACAACTTCTTTAGTGACCAAACCATAATTCCTTATAGTAAGGCCACTTTCCTGAATGCTTCTGTAATCTCACAAAACCTTCGTACCAACAAACTAGTCATTAATTTCTTATATACTTTAGAAAAGCCCTTCCAGTTCTCTTTTCACCTTCATCACCATGTTCTTGTTCCCACTCTTACACATCCTTTTGTCTTATACCACTCTTTTCCACATGTTTCTTATTACATTATATCTCTCCAACATTCTTGCTTATAGATAGACCTCTCTAATTTGAGGCCTTATAGCCTTTCCAATATCCTATCTGTGTACTCCTTAGGTTCGTTTTTCACTACGCACTCTGATTCCTTCATTTTTACATATAGGGTCATACGGTGCACTCACATCACCCATGAACACCACATCCTACCTTCATCTTACCCTTCAAATTTCATTTCCACTATGGACCTCGCAGTCCTCATGCTTTTAGCAAGAGATTACAAGCTGTCACGTACCACTTACAATTACACCATAGTCCTAACTTACTTATCTTTTGCCAGTAATGTTTGGGGTCTCTACTCAAGACTAAATTTTCTCCTTCCAATCCAAGTCAACCATTACAATACTACTACTTGCTCACACCTTTGTGAATCCCACTCAAGCTCTACTTTTTGGGTCATTAATCCCTTTTCTCCTTCTTGTTATTATTGAAAGATTTGGAATTCCTTCCATTAAATGATAAACCACTCATCTCATGATTGATGAATTGTTACAACATATGGATTGGTTGGTCAGCTTTACCTAATCAATCTTTCAGAAGATAGACATCCAAGACCATGAATTTAAAGCGAAATTTAGGTTCTCGTAGATATTATCACCAAGTCTTTCACTCTCTGTCCACTAGTAACTCATACCTCGAGTAATTAGTGCATTAAACACCTAGCCAGCTGGCATTAAGCCTCAACTAGTTAACCGCTAGTTTTAGACTTGTGATTTAATACTATATGGGGTTGTCTCATGCTTCCTAAGAACAACAACTTCCCATATTCTCTAAAACTATTACTGGGAAATTCTAGAGGCAATAACATATGGAAATGTATTAGTTCAAAAACTTCTACCCTTATGCATCTTGAGGGAAATTGACACATTACATTTGTAATATGTCATCCCATAATTCATTTTATGACAAGGGATATACTAAGAAAGAAACATTCTTCAGTCCATACCCATGATATTTTGTTATTTAAACTGTTATCACTACTCACTATCACCACTTAGACTAACTTCCTCTTCTACAACAAGTCGGTAACACATTTCCCTTACTGGCCTCATTTAAGCTTGAGAGAGAGAGAGGGTTACAAAACTCCTTTGTCAACTTAGAATCCTTACACAATATTCACCTACCAAAATTTTCATAGCACAAGGCATCTCCTACAAATTTGTTTCTACTTGTGAATCTCCCGTTCGACCTTCGGCAACTTAATTCTAACTTATTGATCACATATTGCGTAATATAGGATACCACAATAATCTTTTTCCAAGCCTACACTGGTGTATACTACTCCACACTGAATATCATAATAGTCCTTGTCCAAACCCATTCTAATCATCCTCTAATTTACAAAACTCATCGATACATCCAATTCCTGATAAACTTTCCACCTTATAATTTAACTCTACCTCCTTCCAGACTCGCCCAAAATAGATAAGAGTCTCTTTCTCAACTTAGGTTCAGCCCAAAAGACTCTGGTAACCTCATAACCATATCTTATATTCTTGCAACACTGTTTGAGCATCTTATTCATCCTGAAATTATCCAATTACTTCCTTCACAATCTGCAAACCCAATACTCTAGATGACAGTCACCATCTCTTCATTGTCTTTCTTGATGACTCTAAGATCACTGTCACCATCACTGCCATGACCTTCATCATCTGACACCATCATAGCTCTGGGACACATGTTCCTTACTTTAAATACAAACTCCCACTAGTTAACTCATTCTCCACCATTGCTATACCCATCTTGGTATCTAAACCAACAGACTGGATTCTCTCACTTCCACTGCTTTGAAATACCTCAGCATTCAACCTTTAGGATTCTATCATCACTTCCACATCTAATACTTACAATACCTGCCACTTTGTATTACCCAACAACTTATCCTTGCCTCCAGTACTTAGAGTTACTTTATTTTCTTTATTAATTTCCTCTTGGGGATGCCAGATAGGAAAAAGCACGAATCAGTAAACTTATCTTCTCCTCATTAATCTCTCACATTTACTGGGATAGAACACAGATCTCCATACACTAATCCCCTAAGGGTGCGTACTCCACCATTAATATTTTATCCTTGATTTCTAGGCGAGCTCCCAAAACCTCAGTACTCAGTAAAAATTGTATCTTCAAAGGAGCCATTATACCTTTTATTCAGAGGAGCAATTCATAACATCGAATATGGCTTTCATTTGGTCCATCATTCCTTAACCACCATATGATTTAACCCACCTTCGAAAGCCAGTGGATAAAACTTTCAAAAGTCATTTAGTTGAAAGAAGATACCTCTTCTTCCAGACCTTTGGACCTTCTCCGACTCCATTACATCCACATCTTCATCCGTTATTCAAATTCACATACACTCCATCTTTCTCATTCATATCACCTTTTCCTGGTTGACGTTACCACTCTTGTTTTCTTTTTATTGTTTCTCTTTGATTGCTAACTCAGTCATTCAATACAACCATTACCTCACGCATCTTGCCCAAGCTCATCTTTGCTTTGCTTACCTCGTGTGACATATCTTTCCCTTATACTCTAATAGTAGCATATTCAATTATGTAACTCTAGACTAGTATTAAATCGGTAATACACAAGTTTATGTAATTTAAAATGTGCCATGTATTATCATAAGTAGAAACTATGGCCTGAACTATTGCTCTGATACCAAAATGTAATACCCTATTTTTAGATACCTTCATTCTTGCTCAATTTGATTTAAAAACTAAACCAACACAACCAAAACACCTCAACTTAACTCCTAAAACATCAAAGCATTAGAAAAACTTCAAGTGAAACCAGAACTATGCAGAGCCTTGGTGTGCTACAGTATAGCCACAGCCAGGCTTCTTGCGTCACGGCACCCATATCAGATCCCATATTAGTAAATTGCTGATTTTTCGGGCGAACTTTTATCGTGCATAACTTCTTACTCCGATCTCTGATTGACTTAATTTCAATTCCTATAGGTCAATCTTATCCCAATCTATCCATAGATACTAGTTCCACCCAAATCCATCTTCGTATGGAGATTTTGGACGTCCAACACCAATTTGGCCACTTCTTTACCAAAATTCATAACCTATCACCTTCAATTGTCAACAACGGTAAATGGACAGTCAGGCAACCTTCATACATGTCCTATTAAGCTCAACCAACTTGTTCAAAGATGTTTCATCTCAAAGGAACTACTCCTCTAAGATTTGATACCCTTGAACCACAAAATCACACAATGGGCTATATGCCCCAAACTCACATACATGACCTAAAATCCCCTTTAGGCTTACTCTTACAGGCATTCTAATGCACAAGCACCTGCTCTTACAAAAATGAGCCATACCGGGGTTCTTAATCATACTACATCTCTTGTCCATGAATCCATACCCTTCATATCATCCCTTAACATCATCACTACTCTCATCCTATCATTGCATAACATACAGATAGTACTCCCAGGACTCTCATACAAGCAACCAAATTATAACAACCTAATTGGCATAATATTACATAAACTAAATTACAACTACCAACTACATTTGAGAATCTTGAAGACGGAGAGGCTTGCACCTCCTTGATCTTCTTCGAACTAGTACCAGAGTCTTTACCTGAAAGGTTAGTCATGGAAGGGTGTGTGAGACAAAGTCTCAATAATTGGGGACAATCACGAGCATCATATATATATCATACAATAATATCATGGATGCAATATGAAATGGAATGCATGTCTCCCTCACACACAGTTAGAACTACAAGCTATTGTCATAATAGGATATTTGCATAAGTGATTCCCTTCCAACAGTCAATGAAAAGTGAGTATGGGACATTGCCAAGCTCACCTACCATTAGTGCACCTGGCCAAAGGTCACACTAATGTTTGGATTGTGGTTCTCCTTCCATTGGACCACCCCTAATTGGTGGTGATTTAGGGAAGTTAAAGTCTAATGCCACCTTATCCTCCCTTGGTCATATGAGAGGATTTAGCGATAGGGATCCCATCCTTATCCTCCCTTATCATATATTATATCATCATGTCTCATATCATCATATATAATATCATCATCACCACTCAATCCACTAGATATCTTACAATGTCATGTGGTGATGCTCATGTCTTATAATCGTAAAATCATTATCATCATCATGTATCTTAATGTTATGCATGCATCATGTCATGTCACATCATCATCATCATATATAACAATCATCCTCATCATATTTATCTTCTACTACGTATCTAGCTGTGTGCATACCATGATATATATAGACAAACCATACACACACATACCAATATCGTGGTATAAACAGAAACAGACAATTATCAACACCATAGTTACCTCAGGTTGTCAACACCATGCACACAGGGGCTTAGGAAAACCTCCAAAGCACCCATCATGAACTACATGCCTTCAATTAGCCAATTAACCGTTACAACATCATAATACCATTTATTAGCATAATACACTTTAACCATAATTCATAATCTAGCCATTTAAGCTTGACTTATCATTCCAATAGCACTATCACTTCCTAATAAACCTTAATTACATATCTTAACCATAATTATAAACGTAATTTCGGATTTCATACTCCCTCTACAATCTCTAACCTATGGTTCCACTTAAACCCATCACAATACATCCAAAACTTATACCTAAACCTACCTAACACTACATAATACTTCCACAAGACTGAATCAAGCATTTTAATCTGTGGATTCTTCCTCAAACTCAAAACCTAACCTACTCCCACTGATCTCTAACCCAAAATCAAAGAGAATAGAGAGGAGACGAAGCAAAATCAACTTACCAACCATTAATTAAGCTCCCTCGGTCTAGAAAACATTCCCTCAGGTTATATTTCACATGCCCTAGTGGAGCTTCTCTATCGCTCCCTCCATTTCTTTCTTTGCTCGACATCTGAATTGATCCGAATATAAACCAAATTTTTTATGCTCACTGCAACGCCAGCAAGCTTGCCGTGTCGACATTGTTCTCTATCCCGACATTTTCCAAGCTGTTATACTCGTCTCATTGTGGTGGACCTATATCTCGCCACGATGTGGCCCCTTTTTTGTCACAAATATTGAATGTATCCCATGTTTATCCATCCTTCGGTTCTGCGTCCTCCAGTCTTGCACTTATCATCATGGTTACTTCATGTTAGCTTGGTATTATGTTCAAGGTAGTGCAATAAGGGTTGTTACAAACATGATTTCCATAACTTCTATAATTAATAATTATCCTCCTTCTATTTCAAAATATATATTGTTTAATATCATGCACATATATTTTAATTGTAGTTGACTAAAATATCCTTATTAATGAAAGGTCAAAATGATCCAAAAATAATTATTACCACTATTTCATTGAACTTCTATAGTAACAATTCTTTTCAAATAAAATTAAAACTCCATAATAACAAATATTTTAAGATTGAGTGAATAGTTATGATTGTTATGATTTTGTGTAATGTAGTCAATCATAAATTTAAACAAAGGCATATACAAAAATTTAAATAAAGGCTTAATTTGAATTTAAGGAAATCAATTCAAACACTTTCATGTTAAATTTAAATGAAGGCATACATATAATCTTGCATGATAATAGAAAAACATCTTTGGGTATGCTTATAATAAAAAGCATACTCAAACAAGCATACTTTGGTATGCTTCATGGTAAAAGCGTACGAAAGTATGCTTATCCAAATATATTTGAGTACACTTTGTTTTAAAGCATACCCATATAAGTAGGTTTTTTTGACATGCTATTTTCCTAAGCATACCTAAAAGTTAATTAAAACCTACAGTAACTCAATTATCCCACTCCCAAATCAAAACTGTGTTTCTGTGGCAAATAAAAAACCCCTCGTACCCTTAATTTCCATTTGCATGAACTTGTTTGAACCCTTTGCCTTCTTTGTTTGGGCGCCACCTATAACACCTCACTCCTGTATACCTCTAGACTTGACCAAATTCTTCAAAATCCAACCAAACACAAACCAAAACATCTCAAAAATATTTCCCAAAACCTCGAAGCAGCGAAAACAAACCAAAAGACACCAGAAAATGGGCTGGGCTGTGGCTGCTATAGTACCGCTGTGGTTACAGCTCCTCCCAGAACTTCACGCTCTACTGCCTCTATTAGCTCCATGGCCTAACTTCCTAGCGCCATGGTGCCTCCTTCTGGTTTTCTATACCAACAAATTTCAAACTCCATGGTAAACTTTCGACACGCATAATTTTATGCTCCGACCTCCAATTGACTTGATTTCAACTTCTACAAGTCAATCTAGTCATGATCTATCCATAGGCACCAACTTTACTTCAATCTAACTCAGTATGGAGATTTTGGACATTTGACCATTTTAGCTACTTTTTGATCAAAACTCATAACTCACAACTCCAATTTGCCACCAAAGGAAACATGACCATTTTGGACTACTCACACAACTCCAAAACCACATAAACAACTTGTCCAAAGAGGTTTCACCTCAAAGGAACTATCCCTCTGACATTTGACCCTCTTGAACCTCAAATGACAAAATGGGCTACAAGCCCAAAAATACACCGACAAGGCCTAATTCCATCTTTAGGCTCACAAACATTACCACACAAATACCCTAACATTCTGAACCATACATACACCACCATCCATCATACACATCACATACAACACAATTCTACATATATAACATAGCAATAACATCCAATCCATTACAACAACAATGCCAAACTCCATATAGTTACAAACCATCTATCTTACTTGGCATAAGATACATATCCAAATAAGCATATACTACATAGACCTAGTATTCCCACGTTCGATGCTACTCCCTCGTCTTCTCAGGACTAGTGCCAGAACCATCACCTGAAAGGGTTAGTTCATGGAAGATAGGGGGTGTGAGACGATGTCTCAGTAACTAGAGGCAACAACACATATATATATATATAACTCATACAATATCATGAATGCAATATTAAATGGTATGCATGTCTCCCTCTACACAGCTAGAACAATGAGCTATCGTCATAATAGGACATTTCGTAAAGGTAATTCCCATCCAACAGTCGATAAAGGCTGATTTTGGGACATCACCAAGCTCACCTCCCGTTAGTGCACCCAGCCAAAGCTAACACTAATATTTAGATCATGGTTCTCCTCCCCTTTTCCCAAGACGAATTGGCAATGATTTAGGGAAGGTGTAGTCTATTACGCACCTTTCCCTCTTGGCCATAGGAGGTGAATTAGCCATAGGGATCCCATCCTTATCCTTTCTAATCATATATCATCATAATCATATTATCGTATATCATATCATCACCACCCGATCCACCATATCACAATCTCATAATTCTATGTGGTAATACTGATGTGTCATCATATAATCATCATCATCATCATGATCTAAATGTCATGCCATGCATCAATCCATATCACCTCATCATCATATATGTAATCATCATCATAATCATATCATCATCTAGCTATGTGCATACCACGATATCTAGAAAATCATACACTCAAACACATTTATATCATGGTACGAAAGAAACATGCATATATGCATAAATATACATAATATCACACAATACATACAATACAATACGAAAAATATAGACACCCAGTTATCTTAATTGTCAATATCGCACACACACGTGATTCCACGAGCTTTCTTGAACACCAACGCATGACTTGACTCTTCCGAGCAATCAAACAACCTTAACAATATCATAATACCTCAATTAACATAATATACAACTTGATCAAAAACCACAATTCAATCATTTAGGCCTAACCTAAGGTTCCAACCTCACTTTCATGTATCATTAAGTCCCTAGGAATCATTAAAACATTGATTAATCCCATACACTTCAGATTCCCAAGAGCCCTAACCAAATATAACCTAGGGTTAAGTTTAAATCATGAATAAACCTTTCAAAACTCACAACCAATGAACAAGAACACTAAATCACACTTCATTAACCCTATTACATCCATTTTAATCAGTGAGATTCAGCCAAAACCAAAGATCCCTATTTATACTAGAAAAATCCCAAGTTTAAACCAAAAAAAAATGGAAAAGAAGGAGTATCGATCACTTACCAACCAAGATCCAAGCTCTTAGATGCTAGAAAACACTCCCAAAGGCCGAAAAACTCGAACCTTAGCACTGCTCTTCGATTATCCTCTGTTACTCCCTCTCTTTCTTTCTTTTCAGTTTGTCTGAAATGATCCTAATTTAAACCAATTTCCTGACTCTTACTGCGGCTCCAGGTAAGCTTGTCGTGGCTCCACCATATCCAGTCAGCAAAATATCCCTCTGGAATTCACTCTCGCCATGGTGGTCCTGCTTCAAGCCGCAGCGTGGAGTCCTTTTCTCCTCCACGTTGAACCTTGCTCCATGCTGTTTCCTCCAGTTTTGCACTCAATGCCAATAAGAATGTCATGAGGATTGTTACAACAACCATTCTCTCTTCCTCCACATGTCAACACTCTCATCCTTCTTCGTGGGTTGTGTGTGGGTCACCTGGTATTTACGTCTTGTGTGGGTGCTCTATTCTTGACGATTTACTTTGCCATTCTCCTCTGAGTTACAGGAGCTTATCATGTGTGGGTGTGTGTCTTTGATGAGTTACGGTCGTTGATTATGCGTGTGGGTCATCGGAGCTTCATAAGTTCATCTCCTCCATAAGTTTCATGGCTTTCTGCTCGTGGGTCTCTCCTCTGTATACTTCGCCCTCAATTGGTTGTGGGTTGTATGAGTAGGTGTCGATTGGTCGTGGGTTTCTCTTTTACTGAGGTATATAACATCGAATGTTTTGTATATTGGTTATAAATCTGTTGAGAAAGCTGTTAATTTTTTTGTCTATTTTGAAATGTGAAAGAAAAAAGAATAATTATACTAATAACCGTAATCAATTTGGCCCCAAAATTATTGTTTTTCAAACCCACTGATAACCTTCCTCCTTGGAAGGTTTTGGTTTTCTTTGGAACTGGTAAAACGAGACATTTGGACAATCCTAATTCTGCTTGTTTAAATCATACAAATTTAGATTGAAAGTTCAATAAATGATAACTTTCAGTTTTAAGCTCTGGTAAAAAAAAAAAACTTTTGGTTCTAAGCTGGGAAAGTTATATGCTTATCAAATGAACTATGTTTGCCAATTGAAGACAAGCCTTTGAATATAAATGCTTACTGTGTGGCCTATATTCTTTATGCTTGACTTTGTTCATCAATTTCTATATATCTACTTTGTTGTTCATTTCTAAGATTCATTATTATCTAAACTGGTTACATGCAGAAAGAAGCACTTCATTTGTTATGTACCATATTAATTCTTCCCTGTTTTCTATTCATCATCACTATGATAGTGTATGTTTCTCTTCCCTTAATTGTAATATTTCTTCCATGCTTAATTTGTTATATTTAATTGGTTTTTGAAACTGCCGAAGAACATGGTTTGTGGGTTTATTTGCTTATTAGAATTTTGTTCCCCAAACAAATTTTGCTCATTTCTTTTGTAAAGAATTCTAATCCAAATAGCTTTCTTATGAGAAGATAATCCTAATAATAGCATCTCAAGTTAAAAGTTTGATAAGTGTAGAAATTTAAAGGAATTGATACTCTGAGTGCTTTTTTGCATTGTGAATAGAGAAGGTATGTACATGAAGGTAGGAAACAAGACTCCCAATAAATCCTACTAACTTAGCTAATTCAAAATTTAAATAAAGTATAATGACAACTAATAACAACCAAGATATATACAAAAGAAAATAGAAGGGAGATAAATCATGAAGGGATAATGCTAATTATCAATAAACCTTACATGGTATAGGCATGTAATGTCTGATTCTCCCCTTCAAGCTAGAGGGTAGATGGCTAACATTCCTAGCTTTTGCAAATGGACCTTCAACCTTGACCTAAGACATGGTCTTGTGGAAATTTGGGGAAGAGAAAACGTAAGTGGTCTAACTTTTGGATGGGAAGATTACATGAAACTTTCCTTTTTATTTTTTCTTTTTATTTGCATATATGGTCTTTGAGTGGTCTTTGGTGATTAGACAACTATTTGGCTATCAATACCTCTACTTAATGGCTAATATCTAAGTATATATTTTATTTATATATATATGCATTGTTATTGATGTCATGTATCCCTTAATTTTTTTTATCATTATGTACTTCCAACATGCGGGTGATTCACTTTTTATACTTTCAAAGAATTTGGCATAGTATATCAATATAAATAGGTTAGTTCTCAGTCTATTGCGCACTCGGAAGATCCAGTCTTGTGGAAATTTGAAACAGAGATGGGCAAAATTGTGTTTCGGATAGCGTATATAAATGTTTATCAATCTATTACAGGGTGGGAAAGCAAGCTGGTAGGTAGTGTGTGTGAGTAAAGGTGGCAGAAAAATAGCATGCAGATGTTATTATGCATGATCTGGTTTGGCAAGGTGTGAAACCTATTTCCCAAGTTTTCTAGATAGAAGCTATTGTATTTGTATTGATTCTTATGTTTGAAATGTCCAATACTTCAAAGATCAATTAACAACGATGATGTACGAAACTTATTTGATATGCTTCTGTCTGAAAATAGGGTATCTATATTTCACAAAAATATACATAGAAACATGTTTTGTTAAGCTCAACTAAACTCTCTAACCTTTTTCTTGACCAACTAAGCTCTTTCATCTCTGATCAGGTCATTATTAATTTGTTGGTGCAATTTACTTGCAAGATTGGGGAGCTGGTGACTGAGAAGCATGTTCAATATATTTTATCCATTGCAAAGGTATGCTTCCCATTTACGTCTTGCAAGGACTTTATGCTTGAGATTTACGTCTTGCATTTTGTAATTTTTCCTGTATCTTTTTCCTCCCTTGATTCTCAAAGGAAAGATGATTTGGAGTCTATGGTAATGGAGCATCTAGAAATGATTGACTACCCTTGATCTTCTCGAAAAGCTAGACACTGTGGATGTCAATGAGATTGTTTCATGGCTCATGAGTTGTCAGCATGCGTCTAGTTTATTAAGAATTTATTTGTCTATTTTATTTTGTTATTTAATGTATAGGTTGTATGATAGGTTTTTTTTGTTTTCCTAATTAGATGTCTGTAATCCTTTTTTGATGTTAACAAAGTTTCATTTTTTGGCTGAAAAGCTTGTAAGGAGTAGAGGAAAAATGAAATATTTTTTTTGGAAAATAAAGGCCTTTGGGTATGCTTCTTAAAGAATATACTGAAATAACATACTATGGGTACACTTTTAGAAAGCATACCTAATGGCTTTTGGAGTGGTCACATAGGGTACACTTCAGCAAACCTAAAGGCAACAAATAAACATACCCAAAGGCCATTTTTTTCATAGTTAATGGATGTATAATATTGATGATGATTGATATGGAATGATGTAGTATGTATGTTTACGTATGGTGAATGAATGTGATGATGGTTGAGGCCCTGGTATGGGTCATTCTTGTTGGTGTGTTTTGGGGCAAGTAGTCCATTATATCAATTTAGAGTTCAAGGGGGTCAAATCTTAGAGGAGTGGTTCCTTTGAGATGAAACCTCTTTGAATAAGTTGATTTAGTCAAATGAGACTTGTATGGAAGGTTTTGAATGGTCAAATTGCCTTTGATGGCAAATGAGAGTTGTAAGCAGTGAGTTTTGGTCAAAAAGTGGACAAAATAGTGTCGGGTGTCCAAAATCTGCATACGAAGATGAATTAAGGTGAAATTGGTGTCCATGATTAGATTTGAATGAGATTGACTTGTAGGAGTTGGAATTAGGTCAGTCGGAGGTCAGATCATAAAGTTGTGTGTGTCGGAAGTGCGTCCTGGAAGTAGAATTTTGCTGATATGGCATTAGCAAGAGGGCACCATGGCACCAGGAAACTAGGCCGTGATGCTAGTGAAATAGAGGGCTCTGAGGCTGTAATGCCCCTTACGATATCTTTATTGGTTTGGTGTTCAGGATCGGAGGAAGTAGGACTGATAAGGTTCAAGAGGAACCAGAAAAGGCTCCACGCCGCGGCGAGAGACCTTCCAATGGCATTATTCCGGATCTGATGGTGGACCCGCGGCAAGGTATGCTGGAGCCACGATGAGAGTCGAGATTTTTGCTTAAAATCGGATCATTTCGGACGCTCGGATAGAAAAGAAACAAAAGAAAACTAAGGGAGATTGCGAGATAGCTGAGCTAGGGTTTGAATCTCTGGCGTCCACGGGTGATTTCAGACTGAGGGAGCTTGGATTTAAGTTGGTAAGTTACTTCTACACCTCCCTCTTCGTTTTTAATCGGTGAAAATATGGATTTTTTCGGCTTTTAGGTTGGGTGTCCGGTTTGGGGTGAAATCCACCGATTGAAATGGATGATTTGAGGTTAAAGGAGTGTGTTTTGGTATTCTTGTTGGTTGGATGTGGGTTTGAAAGGATTTATGTACGATTTGAGCTTAACCCTAGGTTGTTTCCGGTTAGGGCTCTTGGGAATCTGAAGAGTATGTGTTCGAGTAGTGTTTAAACGATCCCTGGGAGCTTATTGATGTATAATTAGGGTGGTGGAGCCTTGGGTTAAGCTTAAAGTGGGTAAATTGTGATATTGTGATTATGGACATATTGTGTTAATGGAAGAATTATGTGTTATGAAGGTTAATTGGTTAACCGTGTGGGGCTCAAGCGTGTTGGTGTTCAAGAAAGCGTGTGGAACTTGCCTGAGCGTGGTGACAACATGAGGTAACCGGGTGTTTATTTATGTGGTTTTATATGATAGTATGTATAGTTGTATATATATATATGCATGTCTCTTTCATACCATGATAGTGATATGTTTGTGTGTTGTTATTATATATCGTGGTATGTGTATCGTAGATGATGTTTATGAGTTTTGTGATGAGATATGTGATTAGGACATTGATGTGATATAATATGGTGATCATGATGATTATGATGATACATTAGCATCACCACACGTTATTGTTACATTGAGATGTGTGACGGATGAAGTGGTGATGATGTGATGATGTATGATATATGATGATAAATGAAATTGTTAGGGAGAATAAGGTTGGAGTATGTGATATTATATATGTTAGGGAGGATAAGGGTGGATCGTGTGTGTTAGGGAGAATAGGGATGGGTTATTTGTATATGTGTGTCAGGGAGGATAAGGATAGGTTATTTGTATATGTGTGTTAGGGAGGATAAGGATGGAAGTCCCAGAGAGGATGACATGCATATCATGCATTTTACATTGCATTCATATGTAATATGATTCATATTTGTATATATATATATGTTTATGTGTTGTTGATCCCGGTTACTGAGACATTGTCTCACCCCACCCTCTCCCATGACTAACCCCTTTCAGGTGAAGGTTCTGGCTCTAGTCCGGTGAAGCCTAGAGAGTAGTTGTGTACATGGGAAGTCTATGTAGTGTTTGTATTTTTGGATAATGTATTATGTGCCAAGTAGGGTAGAAAGTTATGTATTGAATGTATTAGATGGACAGGATTGTTATGGATGAATGTATGCTTGATTATGTTTATGTAGAATGTATTATGCTAGTGTTTTGAGAGCGTTATGCATTTGGAAATTGGTATGGTAGTATTTGTGAGCCCAGAATGGTTTGGGCCTGATGGTTGTGTTTTAGGGCCTATGGCCCGTTTTGTCATGATGGGGTTCAAAGGGGTTAGAACTCAGAGGAGTGGTTCATTTGAGGTGCAACCTCCTTGGATATGTTGGTTTGGAGAGTTTGGACCTGTATGAATGGTCTTTGAGTGACCAGTTGTCTTTGGTGACAATTGAGGTTGGTTAGTGGTGAGTTTGGGCCAAGAAGTGGCCAAAATGGTGTCAGGGTTCCAGAATCTCCATAAGGAGTTGGATTGAGGTGAAAGTGGTGTCTGTGGTTAGATTGGGACTAGATTGACTTGTAGGAGTTGAAATCAAGTCAATCGGAGGTCGGAGCATAAAGTTATGTGCGTCGGAAGTTTGCCCCAAAACGTTGAAGTGCTGATATGGGATATCAGCAAGGGGGCGCCGCGGCTCCAGTATCCGGGCAGCGGCGCCAGTGATGGCAGTAGCGAGGGAGAAATAGAGTAGGCCGGAGCCGCGGCGGTCCTGTAGCGGCCGCGGCCCCAGCCCAAAGTTTGGTAATTTGGGGTTCGTTTCTGCTGGTTTGAGGATGTGAGATGTTGTTTTAAGCGGTTTGGGTTGTGTTTGGTTGTATTTCATGAGATATGGGTTATAGTGGAGGTAGCATGTTACATTTATATGGGTTATAGTGGAGGTAGGATGTTACAGAGGCCACGGTGATACTATAGTGGCTACGGTCTCAGCCCAGTTCTGGTATCTTTTGGATTTTGTTCCGTTACTCTAATGTTTGGAAAGTAATTATAAGATGTTTGGACTAGGGTTGGTTTTTTTTTTTTGAGATTTTTAGTCAAGTCAAAAGGTGTTTAGCAGTAAGGTATTACAATGATTAAGTTTTTTACATAAAAATTAAGAAATGCAATTAATATGTTAGAATTCATTTTGAATTTTTTAATTTACTCCTAAAGACATAGATAAATAAAAAAAAATAATTAATACAATAATCTTTGACTTTTAAAATGATAAATGAAAATATAATTGGAAAAATAATAATCAATGTTGTCTTGGAATTTGAAGATAATAAATAAAAAAATTAAAATCCTTTTACAAAGCAACAATTAAAAAGAAACATGGGAGTGTACGTTAAAAAATTGTTAAATACCAGGCTCTTAATAAAGAAAATAAAATAACCAAAACCGAGAAAACTAGTGACATCACTGATCTCAGGCAAGGGCATAAAGGATTGCGAAATTTATTCCGTTGAGGAGGACATGTAGTGCAACTACGGAATCTGGAAAGACGATATTCATGACAATGGCTGAAATAAGGAAGAAGATGAAGTGCCTGCGAGTCAACGGTGCACCAGACCGAACCGCTACGAAGGTGGACGAAATAAAGGCTGTGAAAATCAACATTACTAGCCATATGAACAATGATCCTAACCGTTCTTTAAGCTGTGGGTAATAGTCGTTCGGTAGCATCAAGTAAAAAAATAATGTCACTGTCAATACACATGACCATGATGCGACTCCTTGCAAGATTACCCCACTTCTTTGCCTTCTCATATTCTCATTTTTCTGCATTATGAAAGCCAAACTTCATATATGTTCATGAAATTCCCAAGGAACAGAAAATAGAAGAGTTTCAGAAAAGGGAAATTAATATCACGATTCAAAGTATTCAACAAATGGAACCAAGACTAACAACAAACAAATGAATTAGCTTGGTATGTATTGGCAAGAATGAATTAAATGCTAATCAAAATCAGGTTCACCCTCTTTCATTTTGGTGGGAAAATTTGAATAACAGATTCAACAAAGGTTAAATAATAGTTCACCCAGAAAAATCAAATAAAATCAGTGAATTAAATGGGAAAAACATTGAATATTGAAATTAGTAAACTAATCAACCATGAAAAAAAAAAAAAAAACAGGACAAAACTAAGAGGAATGGCTTACCTTGACAGTCTCAAGTCGGGATTCAAACATATCATAGACTAGTTTACGTAGGTGTATATTTCTTTCCAATTCACACAACATACCATGCACTCCGTAGAGTGTATTATGGTATCGTTCTAATTGTTTCTCTGGAGCTGCATGAGAAAGAGCAAAATTCTTAGTATATAGAACAACCAATTTGATACGAAAATGTCCAGTTACTATAAATCTAAAACATCAATGTCAATATCAACTACATATTATAAAATATAAAATTTATGATTTAAGTCACATTATTTACAAGTCAAATAATATAATCTTACCCTCTACAAGGATATATCCTTCCTGAATGTTTTCTTCAACAGAAGCCGATGGCCCTTCAACCTAGACGATCGAGGAACCAAAATGTTTCAATAAAGGTACTTAAACATTTGATGACAATATCATGCTACTTTTTTTTTGTCATTACAGAAATCAAGATGCAATATCGACTTAACAATTTACTTCTGATTCAACCGTTCAAATTTACGAATTTTACTTGCTATTCATGTTCACAAAGAACTAGCATAAAGAAGCCAATAAATTACAAATATATAGGAAGCCTAACCTATGAAGAAAGAAGCCATGCAAATATATATATATATATATAAATTGGTAATCTAGATTAGCAAACCTAGCTCATGCCGATTTGCAACTGGGAAAGCAAAAAAATCAAATCAAAGGTAACAAAGTCAAAATGACAAGTGAAGATGGTTATGTATTTCTTCCATGAATTCCACGGAAGCTAAAATACAAAGAAAGATACAATGATGTGATTCCTAGTGCTCCAGCTGATGGCCATGTCTTACAGTGTTATTAGAGGAAACCAAAATATATTTAAGCCAAAATTATTTGATTGTTTTTCTTTCTTGATTCAAGAAAATACAAGAGTTTCATAAAAAAAGGTAAATATCAAATTCAAAGCATTTAACAAAAGGAACCAAGACTAACAAATAAAAAAAAATAATGGTATTGGAAAGAATGAATTATATGCTTGCTTCACCCTCTTCATTTTGGTTACAAAATCAAGAATAGATTCAACAAAGGTCAAATAATAACTTTAACTAGAGGAAACAAATAAATTGAAAGAATTGAAGAGAGAAAAAATTTAAGTTAAATATTGAAATTAGTGAACTAACAAACCATGAAGACAAAACAAAGAGGATCGATGGCTTACCTTCACAGTCTCAAGTTGGGCTTCAACCATATCATAGATTAGTTTAACAGGTGTTTACTTTTTTCCTGTTGACACAATAGACCATGCATTTCGTCGAGTGTATTCTTATATCGCTCTGATTGTTTCTTTGGAGCTGCATGAGAAAGAGCAAAAATCTTAATATATAGAACAACCAATTTGATATGAAAATGTCTAGTTAGTATAACTATAAAACATCAATATCAATATCATCAACATATTAACATAAATAAGTGATAAATAATATTTTTTTCGAATTGCAAATGACACATCGGAAAACCATCCCGTAGTTAGCATATACTGTTAAATAAAGCCACGATTTACCAAGATTATAACATGCAAAACAAGCTTAATAATTTGTGCCATTTTTCGAAAATGTGATTAGGAGATGATATGGAGCAGGTTAAAGTTTCAAGACTTACCTTTTACGAAGTTATAAGAAGGAACTGAGAATCTTTCCTTATTGTTTTCTTTAACGGAAGCCAGAGGCGCTTCAACCTAGACGAGGAGCATAAATGTTTCAATAAACATACTTAGACATCTGCTTTCTTTTCATTAAAGAAATCGAGATGCAACATCAGCATAACAATTTATTTCTGATTCATCCATTCAAATCGATTAATTTTACTTGCTATTCATGTTCGCAAAGAACTAGCATAAAAAATTCTTAGGATCGATTTCAAAAATATATCTGACAAATTATTAAAAGGAATTAAGCCTAACCTAAGAGGAAAAAAAATCAAATAACAAATATATATGAATTGGCAATCTCGATTACCAACCACATGTTGATATGCAACTGAGAAACCGATAAATAAAGGAAACGAAGTAAAAATGACAAGGGAAGATGGTTATATATTACTTGTTGGGAGGAAAGCTTAGATTCCTTCGCCATGCCTTAGAAATTGTTCAAATCTTGATCTTGGAATTCTATTGCGCCTTCTTTTTTTTAATTTCTTTTGGCCTGAGAAGATGCTGCCACCGCTCCAAGTAAATCAAGTGCTGCTGCGAAACAAAGTATTAACTGATTTTCTATTTAAAACAAAGTACTAAATGATTTGGATCTTCCAGATATCTAAATCAAATAAAGGGTCCAAAATTTTATATACTTTGTTAATTTTTTTTTTTGAATCAATAAAAAATTATATTATCCTTATCTTTTTAAATGAGATTGACTATCATCGAATGAACTCTGTAGAAACCAATTTGAATTCCGATCCCACTCTATCACTATCTATACTACATCAAATTAGCTAGTGTGATGGTAGTTAATACTCTCTTTGATTTTTAAAAATCGTCATTTTAGGATTGTTAAGATTTTTTATAATATTTACCATTTTAGAATATCAATAAAATATTAGTTATTTTTTCACTATTTTACCCCTTATCAATGCTCTTGATTCTTTTTTGGTATGCATTAAACAAATTTAGGTTGAGGGAATTTTAGTAAAATATTATTCAATTTTACAAAAATAATTTAATAATTTTATTAATTTATATCAAAAGGCCTAAAACATTTTTTATGAACGGGAGGGAGGGGGTAGTAGGGTTAGTAAGATTGATTCACATATGATATGTTCTTTTTTTTTTTTTGTCAATTAACTTTCTTCGCTCGACTTCAAACTTTCAAAGAGACGAAGATGATTAGCAGCATAACTAATGCATAAATCAAGGGCTATGTAATGGCGACTATTTCCAGCTAGCTTCAAAAGAGAGAAAAATGTGATAAAGATACTACATTTGTCACTAATAAATCTCCAATAATAAACTAAATAAAGCAATAATAATGTGAGCCACTGTTGTCTTGTGCCCCGAGAGGCCAGGGATAATAAATTAGTAATATTAGACTCCACACCGGCATTCTATTATCACCAAGATTATGCATTCAAACTAAATCAAAACAATTACACTGAGAGACATGAACCGAATCACGAAAGCATTGAGCAGAATAAGAGACGATTGAAACCTGGATGAAGAATAATTCAGCAACTTTCTCTTCCTTCTCCAATCGCAATCTTTTGCTTTTTCCTCCCACTCCTTGGTCTCCTTTTATAGCGAGTGCAGCCAAGTAATCTTCATCATATTATCAATAATGTGAATATCAGAAAGAGATCTAAAAGGAGATTTGCAAAAAGGATAACACTTATAAATTCTTTAACATGATTTTTCAATTGCTTTTTAATTTTTTAGATGAAGATTGGATTTTTAAATTATTTTTTAATTTCCTTCTTTTAGCTTTTTTTTTATTATTTTGACCCAGATCATCAAGATGCTAGAATAAATTAGAATTAATTAGGATGGATTTTATCATAGATTTACTATTATTTATATTTTTTATTTTAATAATAATATTAATCACCGCCGATTTGTTTGTGTTATCCACGATAATTATTTATCATAATGAATTAGAATGGATTTTATTGTAGGTTCACTATTTATTCATGTTTTATTTCAATAATAATATTAATTTCGTTGTTAATTTGATAAATAAATATTATTTGATAAATCTAAATAAATAACTCATATTCAATTTGAATAATTTTCAATTTGAATTATTATAATTTTTATATTATAATAAAATCAAATTTATTTCATTTTTTTGTGAAATCAAATTTATTTTATTTAATAATTAAATTTAACACCGTCAAATCTATTATTTAACGAAGAAAGATTTGTCAATTAAGTAAATTTTAGATTTAGGCCTATTTGTTAATTTTTTTAAATGAAAGAAATCACTTTTTAATTAAAATAGTATTTTTAACAAATTTTAAAATGTTGTTTAAGTTTTTATAAATAATCCGAATATGAAAAAAATACATTTTTTTATTATTTAATTTGAGAAGGTATCTTGAATAGTTTATGATTAACAAAAAATCATTTTTAAATAAAAAGCGCATTTTTTTCCTTTTGATGCGCAAAAAAAAACTTTTAAATGTGCAGGAATCACTTTCTTTTAACAAAGTGAAAAAACAAAATTAATTGATAATAGACAAATTTTAATTTTAAGTATTAAAGTTAAACTAGACAAGTCAATCAAAACATTTATTAGGCGTTACGAAGTGTTGCTTGCCGCGGATAAGAAACAGATTAAATATATATATTTTTCCATCGTCTCTCTGCACCGTTGATCTTCATCCGACTGATCTTTTTATTTTTCCACTTTTGATAAGGTCTCTGCATCGTGCTCCTTCTCTGCAACAGCAACGGCGGGTTTTAGGAGCTTCTCTGTCTTCGGTCTACGCCTCAGTAAAAAGAAAAACTAGTAATAATAAGGAACGCATTACTTTAGGATGAAATGCCGAAAGGATGGTAACAACTACCAAAGAAATAGGTTACTAGTGTTTTCTTTTCTTCTACCATGTCATTTTCCTTCAGTTCTACCCATATTCACCATCAGATAATATGTTCTCTCTTGGTATTTGTTTCTGTTAATGTGATTCTATGATCTCTGCTTTCATTAGAGAATCTAGACGCAATAATCGCCCATGGTTATTGTCCGAAAATATGGGTTGAGTCTTTGATGCTTTGTCAGAATACAGAATCAAAACTCTGTAAGTTATGGTAGTACATTTTTTTACTGATAAAAACAATCTTGTCAAGTGTTTTAATTTAGATCATGAAGCTGATTAATTAACATATACATCAGTGAAAGCCAGAACAGGTTTAGTAAAGTATGTTTGATGTAGCTAGGAATTAATATAGAGTATATATCTTGTTAAAGATCGTCTTCCTTGTTTTGCTTGTAGAGTATCTTAGATGTAGCTTGAATATGTAAGTGACTTTATTTTTTTTTCCTGAATCTAATGTTTGTCACTATAGAAAAAGTAAAGCTTATGTGAAAGTTTTTCTGACAAAATGCTTAAGTTGGTACCTATCTCTTTGAAACCCTACATTTATTGCAGGAGTGGGAATTTGGTATAGTGGTGATTGGTTATAGAGAAGACATGAACTGGGATTTTTTTTTTTTGTGTGGCTATAATCGCAACCATAAGCTTCAAAGCTGCAGTGCATCCTAAACTACACACTAAACATAATAAACCTATATGAAAATATAAGGATTACAAATAAAACAAATATATAAATATGATATATAAGATTTGGCTAAAAATCAAACCGAACCAAATCGATTAGTTTGGCTAAATCAATGATTTAGTATTAGGTTGATTTGGTTCAGTTTCGTAATCAGTTTAGTTTTCTTTGCATTTGATTTGTATCATGCTAAATGGGTATTTTTTGTGAAAAAATATATATTATAATCTTTAATAAGTTAAATTTAAATTTATACCAATTTTAATTTTTGACGTAAAAATTGATATTCACAAGATAAAATTTTTAACAGATTTGTTCTTGAGTTTCTTTTATAAAAAAAAAAAACTTATTTGATTGCCATGTGAACTAATCATCAACATAATAAGCTTATTCAAATTGAAATTATTCTTGTTTTTTTTTTTACCTATTCAAATGGAAACTTGAAACTTTATGGCGAAAGCGTGTTTCAGTGGCTTTTTATGGCTGAAACATGGTGATGTCGTGGCAAGAGTCGAGGATTTTGTTAAAATCGAATCATTTCAGTCTACGAGATGCAAAAAGAAAAGAAAGAAACAGAAGAGAACCGAGGGAGCTCTACTAGGGTTCATGTTTTCCAGCCTCTGGGAGTTGTTTTTAGGCTCTTGAAACTTGGATCTTGGTTGGTTGTTGACTAATTGAGGAAGGCTAGTCGTGGGATTGGCTTTCAAGAAAGCTCGTGGAATCACGTGTGTGTGGTATTGACAACCTAAGGTAACCAGATGTTTGTATTATTTGTATTGTATATGTATATTATGATGGTATATATGTGTATATATGTATGTTTTCATTCATACCACGATATGGATATGTGTGTGTGTATGGTTTGTCTTTATATCGTGGTTTGCACACGGCTAAACACATTGGATATGCTAATTATGATGATTATGTTGAATCAAGAGTTTTGATGATTCCAAACTAACATCCAAGAGCTTGGATTGAAGATATCAAAGGAGATCAAAGTGTTTCAAGTGAAGAATTTCTGAGTAATAGCTACTAGATCTTCTATAGGATCTTTTGTTATGTTTAAATGAGGGTAAAAGATTTTGATTTGAATAAAAGATATTTTTAAACCTTGATTTTATGAAAAATACCCACAAACAGACGAAGTTTGAAAGTTTAAACTGAACTGGCATGTTGGAAATTCGAACTTTGCCTTTGGAAATTTGAATTTCGATCTAAAACTGAATAAGTCTGAAGAGATGTCTCTCTGTCAGACAAATTTTGATTGTCCAAAATTCAAATTTTCATCCAAGTCTGAAAGAAGCCTTCTTGGTAACAGACGAACTTTAAGTCTTCAAAATTCGAATTTCAAACAAAATGTAATTTGTGAAAACCAAAGAAATTTGTCTGAAATAATGTTGAAGTTCATCTGAAATCAAGAAGAAATTGAGTTTGAAAAATGCTCTCTGACAGACGAACTTTGGCTTTCCAACATTCGAATTTTTATATAAGTCTGAAAGGAGCTTCTTTGAAACAGACTAATTTTAAGTCTTCAAAATTCGAATTTCAGACAAAATGCAATTTGTGAAAACCAAAGAAATTCGTCTGAAACAATGTTAAAGTTCATCTGAAAGCAAGATTATATTGAGTTTCAAAATTGCTCTTTGACAGACAAACTTTGAATATTAAAATTCGAATTTCAGAAGCTATGTTTTTGAGACTGTTGAAATGAAACACTGACATACGAATGACAAAGTCCTGTAACATTCGAATATTGAATTTAGTCTGAAAAGAGTCACTCTGACAGACGAACTTCACTCTTTCAAAATTCAAATTTTGAGGAAAGTGATCGACTATGCCTCTTTGAACATTCTACAGACAGATGAATTTTGGGCTTTCAAAATTCGAATTTCGAAGGCACTGTAGAAAATTGAAAACACTGTTCACACTTAATCGAAAAACTTTCTTCTTGAAAATTCGTATGTTACATTGTGAAAATATTTTGTAAGTTTCAAAATTCGAATTTCACTTCATGAACAGACGAACTTCGTGCTGTAACGTTGAAAGCTTTAACCTTTGGTTCCTTCAACATTCGTCTGTTGACCAACCAAAATTCGAATTTCAGTATGTCAGAAACATTAAATGCGGTTAGTAAATGGATAGTTTTTCAGAGTAACCGTTGGATAACTTCCCCAACGGATAGATTTAGTCTCTAACGGATAGTTAGGAGCAAAAATCTATAAACACAACATCATTTGAAGTTGTGGGCAACGAATCAAACTTCTATATACCGAATTTCTGCCAAATCTTCCTCTCAAAAGCTTTTATCCTCTCAACTTCAATATCTGTACCTTAACTTTCATATTTACTCTATTCAAGAGAGTTATATCTTTGTATATAATTTAATCTTCATCTGGAAGATAGATTTACTTGTGAGGGGAAATCACAAGGGGATTGGGAAGCACATTGTAGAAGTGCTTAGATAGATTGAGAAAGCTCCAGAAACAGAGCATACTCATTGTACTGTGGCATTAGTAAGAAGCCCGTTGAATTCTTGCTGTATAGTTAAAAAATCTCAAGAGTTGTCTTGGGGACTGGACGTAGGTCAAGTGGATAGACCGAACCAGGATAAATTATTGAGTCTTCTTCTCCTTATCTTCATTTTTCAGCTTACTCTGTTTTATACGTTGCTTTTATTACACTGTGCTATCTTTACCTACTTCACTTTGTGTAGAAAAATTTCAATCTTCCCAATTCACCCCCCTCTTGAGAAGTCAACCTTGCTAACAAGTGGTATCAGAGCTCGGATTCCCATTCAAAGGATCTCACAGTCCGGGAATTAAGATGGCTGGCTTTGGAGAAAGCATACTTCCTGAAGGGAACAGCACTAACAGACCACCAGGCTTCAGTGGAGAACATTATAGGTACTGGAAGATGAGGATGCAGATTTACCTCCAATCAATTGATCTTGATATCTGGTCAGTCATTGAGAAAGGAGATTTCGTCCCAATGACTCTAACTGAAGATGGAAGACACAAAGAGAAGCTAAAAGCAGAGTGGAATGAGGAAGACAGAAGTAGAGTCCTGCTGAATTTCAAAGCAAAGCATTGTTTAGTCAGTGCTCTGAACTGGGATGAATTCTACAGAGTCTCACAATGCTGCACTGCAAAAGGAATGTGGGACAGTCTGCAGATTACACATGAAGGAACAACTGGGGCCAGGGAAAACAGACTGAACACATGCATTGGAGAGTATGAAAGCTTCAGAATGGCTGAAAGAGAAATTGTAAAGGAGCTCCAAAAGAGATTCTCTCATTGTGAATCAATTGAAGAGCCTGGGAAAGGAATACACTCAGTCTGAAAAAGTAAGAAAGATACTCAGAGCTCTCCCTCTGGAATGGCAGCCTAAGGTGACAGCAATAGAGGAAGTCAGAGGAGAATCAATGGCCTCTGTCACAGCTCTCTTCGGCAGCCTTGAGGAGTATGAAGGAAAAATCAAAGCTCTCAAGGAAGCTGGGCTGGACAGAAAGAAGAAAGGCCTTGCCCTCAAAGCTACTGATGAAAAGGAAGAAGAATCTGATGAAGGAGATGAGCTGGATAAAGAAACTCTGGCTATGATGGTTAAAAAATTTGGAAGATTCTACAATAAGAAGAAGAACAAGAAATTCTTCAAGAAGGGAGCAGTTGGTGAAAGCAAGAGAGAGGCAAAATAGCCTGTGACTTGCTATGAATGCAAGAAGCAGGGACACATCAAATGGGATTGTCCTCAATTCCTCAAAAAGCAAGAAAAGGATAAGAAAGCTGCTGACAAAGGGAAGAAGAAGAAAGCCTACATCTCATCAATATGGGGCAACAACTCAGATGAGGAGGATGAGGATGACGATGAGATTGCCAACATCTGCCTGATGGCACTTGCTTCTGAAGAAGCTAAACCCTCATGCAGTAGTGATTAGGAAGAAGAGGTACATGAATCTGAACCTTCCTATTCTGAGTTACTTGATGCATTTCATGAGCTTCATGATGAGTTTATTAAAGTTGTTAAAGAATTAAAATTAGCAAAGAGAAAGATTAATAAACTGGCATCTCAAAGCAACATTTTTGAAATCACCTCTCTACCTACTGCTAAATCTGTTTGCTGTACTTCATGCATTAAACTTAAGCAAACTAATGATTATTTAGTAAAAAGCATGTCTAGGCTCACTAGAGGAAAATATATGTTGTTTGCCTTGATGAGGAGCCAAAGAATATCACAAGGAAAAGCCGGTCTTGGCTATGATCCATGTGCTGTCAAGGAAAAGATTAGGAAGAAAAACCAGAATGCATACATGAGACATTTTGTGCATGCTGAGAGCAACAGAAAGAAAGATCACATGTCATCTCACATTGAAACATATAATCAACCAAAGCATGCAAGACAAAAGTATTATCTACATTGTTTTCTTCCTGCTTCTCAATCTAGTAGTCCCTTCACTACCTGTCATTTTTGTAACAAAAGGGGACATATTTCTAGCTCTTGTGCTTTGAAGAAAAATGGACTTCACAGGAAAGTTGAATGGGTTCCCAAAGTTGCTTCTACATCTAAGGAAAAATCTACTGACTGAAAAGGACCCAAGCAAATTTGGGTACCTAAAAGGAAAACATAAACTTTGTTTTGTAGGTCTATCTCAAAGCTAAGAAGAGCAACAAATAGTATATAGACAGTGCCTGCTCAAGTCACATGACTGGTGATAAAGAGAAGTTCATCACCCTTAGAGACAAGAAAGGAGGAAAGGTGACCTTTGGAGGTGATCAATATGGCAAAGTTGTTGGCATTAGCATTGTGCGCAAAAATCCAGGAACATCCACTGAAGAGGTGCTGTTTGTGATTGGCCTCAACCACAATTTGCTGAGTGTGAGTCAGACCTGTGATAAAGGAAATTGGGTGCTGTTTGACTCAAAGTTTTCCCTGGTCATCAGAAAAAATGTTCACAAAGTAAACCTCAAAACTCAAAGGGATGGTAACTGTTATACTATTGATCTTGATGAACTTCCTCCCTTAGATTCTATGTGTTTAATTAGTCAAGATAATGATAGTTGGTTATGGCATAGAAGATTAGCTCATGTTAACATGAATCAATTGTCTAAACTGATTAAAAATGAGCTAGTAACTGGCCTGCCAAAAATATCTTTTGAAAAGAACAAAGAATGTGATGCATGCATAAGAGGGAAACAAACTAAATCATCTTTTAAATCTAAAAATGTAGTTACCACAACTAGACCTCTTAAATTGCTGCATATGGACTTAATTGGACCATCTACGGTGAAAAGTCTTGGTGGTAATCTGTATGTGCTTGTAATTGTAGATGATTACTCTAGATTCACTTGGACATTATTTCTCTCCTCTAAAAGTGATACCTTTGATGCATTTGTAACCTTAGCTAAGAAAGTGCAAAATGAGAAAGGTATTTCTATTGTGTCTATTAGGTCAGATCATGGAGGAGAGTTTGAAAATGCATACTTCCTGGAGTACTGCAATGAGCATGGGATTGACCACAACTTCCCAGCTCCAAGGACCCCTCAACAGAATGGGGTAGTAGAAAGGAAGAACAGAACTATTGGAGAGATGGCCAGAGCTATGCTGAATGAGAAGGAACTCTCTCAAGTGTTTTGGGCTGATGCAGTGAATAATACAAGCTACATCATAAACAGAGCCTACATCAGACCAATCCTTGGGAAGACTCCATACGAGCTGTACAAGGGAAGAAAGTCAAATCTGTCCCATCTCCATGTGTTCGGATGCAAATACTTCGTTTACAACAATGGGAAAGAAAATCTTGGTAAGTTTGATGCCAAATCCGATGAAGGTATATTTCTGGGCTATTCTAGTAGGAGTAAGGCATATAGAGGTTATAATAAAAGATCAAATGTGGTAGAAGAATCTGTGCATGCGGTTTTCATTCAAAATGAAACTGTTTCAAAACACGTTACCAATGAGGATGATCTTGCTTTCAACTTTGAAAAACTGGGCATTTCTGATAAAAGTAAAACTGAACCTCCAAAGATATCTGAATCTGTTAACACAGAGGAAGATATCCAGGAGCAAGAGTTTGATGAAGAAAATAATGAAGAAACATCTCAAGAACTCCCTAGAGCTTGGAGATATTAAAGGAATCATCCTGTTGATCAAGTAATAGGGAATGTTTAAGAGAGAGCCAAAACCAGAAAATAGTTAAGGGATCAAATGCTCAACTGCGCTTTCATTTCTCAAATTGAACCCAAATGTGCTGAAGAAGCCCTAACTGATGAATACTGGATTTTGGCTATGCAAGATGAATTAAATCAATTCGAAAGAAATCAAGTTTGGGATTAAGTGCCTAGACCCAAAAATCATCCTGTTATTGGTACCAAATGGGTTTTCAGAAATAAACTTGATGAATCTGGAACAATAATCAGAAATAAAGCTAGATTGGTTGCTAAAGGGTATAATCAGGAAGAATGTATTGATTTTGAAGAAACCTTTGCACCAGTAGCTAGATTAGAAGCTATTAGAATACTGCTAGCATATACATGGATGAAAAATATTTTACTATATCAAATGGATGTAAAGAGTGCCTTTCTAAATGGATATATCATGGAAGAAGTTTATGTAGATCAACCTCCAGGTTTTGAGGATTCTACAAAACCAAACCATGTTTATAAACTGAAGAAAGCTCTTTATGGTTTAAAACAAGCCCTTAAAGCATGGTATGAGAGACTGAGCAATTTCTAACTGGAAAGGGGTTCAATAGAGGCAAAGTTGACACAACTTTATTCACTAGGAAAGAAAATAAAGATTTACTAATTGTTCAAATCTATGTTGATGATATTATTTTCGGTGCTACTAATGAAGCTCTTTGCAAGAAATTTTCTAAGTTAATGCAGGGAGAATTCGAGATGTCTACAATGGGTGAACTCAACTTCTTCCTTGGACTGCAAATCAGACAGCGAGATGATGGTATCTTTCTCAGTCAATCCAAGTATCTAAAGGAGCTGCTAAAGAAGTTTGGAATGGAGAATGCCAAGCCAATGGGAACACCAATGGCTACTGTAACCAAACTGGACATGGATGAGAATGGGAAGATGTTTGATATTACTCAATATAGAAGAATGATTGGATCCTTGCTGTACTTGATTGCCAACAAACTTGACATTATGTTAAGTGTCTGTATGTGTGCCAGGTTCCAATCATGCCCCAAAGAAACCTATGCAACAGCTGTGAAAAGAATATTCAAATATCTTATTGGAACATCACAGATGGGTCTCTGGTATCCAAAGGGCAATGGAGAAGATCTCAAAGGATACACTGATGCTGATTTTGCAGGATCCAAAACTGACAGAAAAAGCACAAGTGGAACTTGTCAGTTTCTTGGAGGATCCCTGGTTTCATGGTTCAGCAAAAAGCAAAACAGTGTGGCTCTATCCACTGCAGAAGCTGAGTATGTTGCAGCTGGAAGCTGTTGTGCCCAAGTCATCTGGATGAAGCAGCAGCTTGAAGATCTTGAGGTTAAAATGAAAGAGATACCAATCATGTGTGACAACCAAAGTGCCATAAATATCACTAAGAATCCCGTCATGCACTCAAGGACGAAACATATTGAAGTTAGGCACCACTTCATAAGGGATCACGTTCTGAAAGGAGAAGTCAGATTGGAGTACATCCCAACAGAGGATCAAGTTGCTGATATACTCATAAAGCCTCTATCAGAAGACAGGCATTGCAAAATAAAGAGAGAATTGGGTATGGTAAATCCCAGTGAACTGTAAGTTATTCTCGTGCAATCTTGTTTTCAAAGGTTTCATCTTTAAGATTAATTCTAACTTAAGCATCGGAGTATGTTTAATTTAAGTTGCAGGTGCTCCTCACAAGATTCAATGGCAATAAACTTGAAGATTGGAGCACACCAGAATGGAACAACCAAAAAGTGAAGTAAATGATGAAAATTCTGAGTTCTGGATCCATTCTGTGAGTTTTGAAACATGAAATTCATATTTTAAATATGTGTTAGAAGTATTTTGCTTCATAAACTGTGTTTTTGAACTGGTCAATGTGGTCAACGTTCGAATTTTAGTTAACCAACAGACGAACTTCAGCCTATTATGCCTTGGAACATTTCTAGGTGATGCCTCAAAATTCGTCTGTTGAATCTTGGAAGTTCAAATTTTCAAAAACAAAAATTTCAAAGTTATGATTGTCCATCACTGTTATACAAATTATCACTTCGTAACATACGAATGTTGGACAACCTTTACAAAAGTTGAAAAATTCAAATTTTCAGTTCAAAATTCATCTGTTGAATCATGTTCTTCATGTTGAATGCTTGAAAGATGAAGTTCTGCATGCTTAATTCGTCTATTGGTTGATGTTTTGTTTATTGCCTGCTGTTTTCTCTTCAACATTTGAACTTTATTGGAACAAAATTCGTCTGTTGTGCTTGCCTTGCTTGATCCAAGCCACTGTCAGATGAACTTTCAGAAGAAAATTTGTCTGTCAGTAAGCTTTGTCAAACGGTTTAACTTGTAACTGCCTGAAGTTTGAATTTTGACCTCTCAAAATTCGTCTGTCAGACGGTTACTTACATTAAATCCGACGGTTTTCCAAAGAACAGACGCAACCCTATTCTTAACTCCTCTGAGTCTGTTCTAATTCTCTCATCAATTCCCTTCAATTCTGACCAAAAACTGCCACTTCCCACCGATTAAACGTCCTTTCACATAATTTAAAACCCACTCTAAGCCACATTCTGCAACATTCATCCGAAAAATGGTGAGAGTTAAAAATCCTGAAGCTGGGAAAGCTGGAGCTCGGCCAAAGAGAGAGGTGAAATCTCAATATGCCACCAAGGAAGGAGAAAATCAAAGAGAAAGGCCGAATCCAGTAAGGCAACACCTTCCAAATGCCAAAAGACTGCATCCAAAGCAGATTCTCAGAAAGCTGGACCCTCATCACGGAAAACTGCAGAACCTTTGGTCCCTGTTCCTGCTGATACTGCTGTTGCTTCCACTTCATCCTTCAGTACTCAATCTGGAGAGTACGAGCTTACCACACTGCCATTATGGAGCACTCCACAGATTCAAGAGGAATACTCCACCAAGTTTGCCAATAAAAAGGTAATCAAGCCACATTGTGTAAACTTGGAAGATTTCTTGGTCTCGAATAATTTTGATGCTGGTATATGGATGATGAGATACAAGAATCTGTTGGAAGTATTGGAGAAATATGATGATGAAGTGGTGAAGTCATGGTGCGCCTCTTTAAAATACAACAGCAAGAAGAAGAAGTGGGCAGTCAATCTAAGGTCTAGGACCATTTGGCTTACTGATGAGACATTCAATGAGGTGCTGGAGATCCCTGGGCAAGATGGACTCAGGATTGATATCACTGCCTCTGGGTACCTGGATGAGGCAGAAACTGCCGATGAAGAAGTTGGCCCCGGTCTGAACTACAAGAAGAGTACTATTCTGAGGACATTATTCAGAAGAGGGGAAAATTGGCCATCTATAAACCTGTTGAAGCCTACAGACCTCAGTGTTCAAGTGAGGATCTTGCACTACATAGTGTCAAGGATTATATTCAACAAAGAAGGCAGCTTCAATTTGATAACAAGGGCAGAGGCACATGTCATGGCTGCAATCATGCGTGGGAAACTGATTAATATGGGACACATCATTCTTCAACACATGATCAATGCTAGAGATCAGAGGAAGGACTCCACACTCCCCTATACTGCTATCATCTCCAGAATTCTGCAATATGGCAGAATTCAGCATATTGAGAAAGGGAAGGGCAAGCCCACTAAAATCTTCAAAGAAGAGGAACTACAGAGGATGGGCATTGAAAGAGATGAAGGAAGATGGGTTGGAAAGGGAGCAGGGAGATTTGAAGATTTGTTCTTTGTTGCTGATGCCTCCTTACAACAAAAAGGCACCTCTGAGGCTCCTGACAGATCTGTACCTTAGCCTTCTCAGCCAATTCCATCTCCTTCCAGGCATACTCACATTCCATCCACTCTCTCCTCTCATGCCAAGCCCACCAAGATCACTGAGTTGTATGATATTTTGTCTACACTCATTCTCAGTATTCGGGATGAGCAAAATGCCAAATTTGCTCATCTACAAGACCAGATCCATCAGTTGGCTGCGAACATGAAGGTGAAGGCTAATGCTTATGAAGATATCAGAAGTGCAATCCCTACCACTTCAGCTCCTCCTCAGCTAGGGTCCTCTGTGCCTGTCCAATCTCCAACTCCTGAGCCTTCAAGCCCATTCGAGATTGTCTCCCCTGACCATGATAATGATATAGATGGTGCTAGTGCAATGAGGACACCAAGTCCTAGTCCACCCTTGGACTATGGATTGGAAGAAGAAGAACTTCAAGAAACAAGCCCTCCTGAGCCTATGCAAGAAGATGCTCAAGATTCAATTCTGTCCATTCAAGAATCAGAGCAAGTTGAAAGACTAGTTGTAGCCTTTTCAACCTCTTCTATGCAGGAAGGTGCAAGCAATGAAGAAAGGAGCATTGTACCTGTTGTTGATTATATTGCCATTGCTCACAATGCTCTGCTGCAAGCTCAGAGGAGAAGGCTGAAAGAAATGTTTCCTCCTGCTGAACTAGCTTCTCCTTCTCTTGCAGCGTATGGGCTTCCAGAGGAACAGAGAGCTCATCTAGCTCTTTCCAGGAAGGAAATGCAGGAGCTACTTGAGGTTTCTGATGATGAAGAACCTAGACCTAAGCCTGCTGAGCCTCCTGCACCAGTTCAGCCAGAGATTCCTTTTGCTCCTATCTCTCAGATTCCTTCTCCGATGGACTTTGTTGGCCTTCCTGATGATGCCAAAAAGGGGGAGAAGATAAAGCAAACTGGGACTAAGCAAGCTGGAAAATCTGCTGAGTCATCCGAGAAAGGGAAGACATATAGAAAAAAGACTAAGCCAAAGAAGTAGTGATTGGTTGATTAGATCATAAGCTGAATCTTCCTGTTGTGTTTTAATTGTTTGGCTGTAGTTGGTTATTTATGTTTTGCAAACTGTTCTTTGATTGGTGTTTATATTGCAACAATTGATTAAATAAATGCATTTCTTGGTTGCAATGTTAAGAGCTTATTACCCTTTGAATATCTTCACTTCATCAACTGTGTATGATGTCTTTTGAAAAATAATGCATATGTTGAGGGGGAGCTTGTTAAAGCAAACCCAAGTACTAATCCAGTTTGTGAGTTGTTTTGTCATCATCAAAAAGGGGGAGAATGTTGAATCAAGAGTTTTGATGATTCCAAACTAACAACCAAGAGCTTAGATTGAAGATATCAAAGGAGATCAAAGTGTTTCAAGTGAAGAATTTCTGAGTAATAGCTGCTAGATCTTCTGTAGGATCTTTTGCTATGTTTAAATGAGGGTAAAAGATTTTGATTTGAGGAAAAGATGTTTTTAAACCTTGATTTTATGAAAAATACCCACAAACAGACGAAGTTTGAAAGTTTAAACTGAACTGGCATGTTGGAAATTCGAACTTTACCTTTGAAAATTCGAATTTCAAGCTAAAACTGAATAAGTCTGAAGAGATGTCTCTCTGTCAGACGAAGTTTGATTCTCCAAAATTCGAATTTTCATCCAAGTCTGAAAGAAGCCTTCTTGGTAACATACGAACTTTAAGTCTTCAAAATTCGAATTTCAGACAAAATGCAATTTGTGAAAACTAAAGAAATTCGTCTGAAATAATGTTGAAGTTCATCTGAAATTAAGAAGAAATTGAGTTTGAAAAATGCTCTCTGACAGATGAACTTTGGCTTTCCAACATTCGAATTTTCATATAAGTCTGAAAGGAGATTCTTTGAAACAGACGAACTTTAAGTCTTCAACATTCGAATTTCAGACAAAATGTAATTTGTGAAAACTAAAGAAATTCGTCTGAAACAATGTTAAAGTTCATCTGAAAGCAAGATTATATTGAGTTTCAAAATTGCTCTCTGACAGACAAACTTTGAACATTAAAATTCGAATTTCAGAAGCTATGTTTTTGAGACTGTTGAAATGAAACACTGACATACGAATGACAAAGTCCTGTAACATTCGAATATTGAATTTAGTCTGAAAAGAGTCACTCTGACAGACGAACTTCACTCTTTCAAAATTGGAATTTCGATGAAAGTGATCTACTGTGCCTCTTTGAACGTTCTACAGATAGACGAATTTTGGGCTTTCAAAATTTGAATTTCGAAGGCACTGTAGAAAATTGAAAACACTGTTCACACTTAACTGAAAAACTTTCTTCTTGAAAATTCGTATGTCACATTGTGAAAATATTTTGTAAGTTTCAAAATTCGAATTTCACTTCATGAATAGATGAACTTCGTGCTGTAACGTTGAAAGCTTTAACCTTTGGTTCCTTCAAAATTCGTCTGTTGACCAACCAAAATTTGAATTTCAGTATGTCAGAAACATTAAATGCAGTTGGTAAACGGATAGTTTTTCAGAGTAACCGTTGGATAACTTCCCCAACGGATAGATTTAGTCTCTAACGGATAGTTAGGAGCAAAAATCTATAAACACAACATCATTTGAAGTTGTGGGCAATGAATCAAACTTGTATATACCAAATTTCTGCCAAATCTTCCTTTCAAAAGCTTTTATCCTCTCAACTTCAATATCTGTACCTTAACTTTCATATTTACTCTATTCAAGAGAGTTATATCTTTGTATACAATCTAATCTTCATCTGGAAGATAGATTTACTTGTGAGGGGAAATCATAAGGGGATTGGGAAGCACATTGTAGAAGTGCTTAGAGAGATTGAGAAAGCTCCAGAAACAGAGCATACTCGTTGTACAGTGGCATTAGCAAGAAGCCCATTGAATTCTTACTGTATAGTTAAAAAATCTCAAGAGTTGTCTTGGGGACTGAACGTAGGTCAAGTGGATAGACCGAACCAGGATAAATTATTGAGTCTTCTTCTCCTTATCTTTATTTTTCAGCTTGCTTTGCTTTATACGTTGCTTTCATTATACTGTGCTATCTTTACCTACTTCACTTTGTGCAGAAAAATTTCAATCTTCCTAATTCACCCCCCTCTTAGGAAGTCAGCCTTGCTAACAGATTATGACAATGATCACAAATGATGATGATGATGTGACATTGCATGATACATGCATGACATTGTGATACATGATGATATGATATGAGCATCACCACATGACATTATGAGATTATGATATATGATGGTTTGGGTGGTGATGACGATATGATATATGATGATATGAGATATGATGATATGATATATGATAAGGGAGGATAAGGATGAGATCTCTGTGACTAAATCGCCTCCTATGGCCAGGAGGGAAAAGCGCGCAGTAGACTGCACCTTGTAACACCCTGCCTCCTGACACTTCCATACTTAACCAAAAACTTCAAAATCTGACCAAACACACCCTGGACATCACAAAACAACTCCTTCAATTCATAAACACAGCGGAAACGACTCGAAAGCACCAAAATCTGGGCTGGGGCCGCGGCCGCTACACTACCACCGCAGCTCCGGCCTCCCCTGTCTCAACATCGCTACTGCCTCCTATGGCGCCGCGGCCTAACTTCCTACGCCGCGATGGCCCCAGCTGATATCCCATATCAGCAAATTCAACACTTCGGGCTAAACTTCTGACCCGCATAACTTTATGCTCTGACCTCCGATTGGCTCGATTCCAACTCCTACAAGTCAATCTAGTCCCCATCTATCCACAGACACCACTTTTACCTCAATCCAACTCCGTATGGAGATTCTAGAACCTTGACACCGTTTTGGCCACTTGTTGACCAAAACTTACCACTAACCACCTCCAATTGCCACCAAAGGCAACTGGTCGCTCAAAGACCATTCATACATGTCCAAATCCCTCGAACAAACCTATTCAAAGAGGTTTCACCTCAAAGGAACCATTCCTCTAAGATTTGACCCCTTAGAACCCAACTTGACCAAATGGGCTGCAGGCCCTTACACAAACCAACAAGGCCTAACAATACTCTGGACTTACCAAGACGGTCATACAAACTTCTCAACAACATTCAACCATACATACCACATACATAAACATCCATACATAGCTAGTCTCAATCGTAACATTATCCATTACAAACCATTCTCTATCCTACTTGGTACAAAATACCATTACAGAATACACACGCTACATAGACTATTCCCACGTACACAGCTACTCTTGCGTCCTCTCAGGACTAGTGCCAGAACCATCACCTGAAAGGTTAGTTTATAGGAGAGGGGGTGAGATAATGTCTTAGTAACCAGGAACAACAACCACACACACACACATATATATATACATATATCTCACACAAATCATGAATGCAATATGAAATGAATGACATGCATGTCGCCCTCACAGGGACTCCATCCTTATCCTCCCTAACATATATACATAATCCAGCCTTATCCTCCCTAACATATATCATCCATCCTTATCCTCCCTAACATATATACATAATCCAGCCTTATCCTCCCTACCATATATACATCATTATACATCATACCACCATCACGTCATCACCACTACATCCACCATACATCACAATCTCACAATGTCATGTGGTGATGCTTATGTATCATCATATCATCATCATAATGTCATGTATGCAACATATCATATCATCATCACACATATCATCATCATAGTCATAACCATCGTCTAACAGTATACATACCACGATATATATATATATAAATAGTACATACAACCCATCAGTATTGTGGTATGAATGAAACATGCATATATATATAAATACATGTACTATCGTATAACATAGTCAATACAATATAAACAAACACCTGGTTACCTCAATTGTCGTTGCCACACACACACGAGTTCCACAAGCTTCCTTGAACTGTCCAGTACGCGTGAACCCCTCTCGATTAGCCAACAACCTTTATCATGTCACAATTCTTCCATTAGCACAATATACCAACAAATCAAACATCACAATTCAACCACATGAACGTAACCCAAGGTTCCAACCCCCTTTTCATGCATCAATAAGCTCTTAGGGATTACTCAAACACCACACAACCTCAGACACTTCGGATTCCTAGGAGCCATTACCGAAAACAACCTAGGGTCAAGCTCTAAACACACATAATCCTTTCAAAACTCACATTTAAGCAACAAGAACATCAAAACATACTTCCTTAACCCCAAAACATTCATTTCAATAAGTGGATTCCGCCCTAAACCTGAAATCCAACCATACAACCGGAAATCCCAAATTTCAACTAAAGAAAAATGGAGAGAGAGGAGTAGGGAACTCTTACTAACTTGAATCCAAGCTCCCGATGGACGAGAATCACTCTGGGACATCAAAAATGCCGAACCCTAGTACTGCTCCTCATCTCTCTATGTTGCTCCCTTCATTTTCTTTCTTTCTTTCGTGTCCGACTGATTCGGATTTAAACAATTTTTCCTACTCTCACTGTGACTCCAACATGCCTTACCCCGACTACACCGGTTTCAGTCGGAATACGCCACTAGAAAGCGTCTCGCCGCGGCGGCCCTGCTCCTAGCAGCCACGGCGTGGAGCTCTTTCAAAGTCCACTTGAGCTTTCCTCCGTCCTGTTTCCGCCGGTCCTGAACACAATGCTAAGAAAAATATCATGATGGGCATTACACACCTTCCCTAAATCGCTGCTAATTCATGGTGGGAAAAGGGAAAAAGAGCCATGATCCAAGCTCTAGTGTAACCTTTGGCCAGGTTGCATTAAAGTAAGGTGAGCTTGATGATATCCCAGAATGAGTCTTCACTGACTGTTGGAAGGGAATCACCTATACGAAATATCTTATTATAATGACTGCTCGTGATTCTAGCTATGTGCGAGGGAGACATACATTCAATTTCTTATTGCATTCATGATATTGTATAAGTTATGTATATTTTTGTGTCTGGTTATCTCCTATTACTGAGACATTGTCTCACACCCCTCTCCCATGAACTAACATTTTAGGTGACGGTTCTGGCACTAGTCCGGAGAAGATGAGGGAGTAGCATCGGACGTGGAAATACTAGGTCTATATAGTGTATATTTATTGGGATTTGCACTTTGTGCCCTGTAGGATAGATGGTTTGTAACTAAGTGGCGACTGATATTGTTGTTGTAATGAAGTTGTTATTGGTATGTTATGTATGTGGAATAGTGTTGTATGTGGTGTGTATGATGGATGGTGGCGCATGTGTGATTCGAGGTGTTGGAATGTCAATGCGTTGGTGTTTGTGAGCCCAAAGGTAGAATTGGGCCTTGTTGGTGTATTTTAGGGCCTGTAGCACGTTTTGTCAAATAGGGTTCAAGGGGGTCAAATCTTAGAGGAATGGTTCCTTTGAGGTGAAGCCTCTTTGAACAAGTTGGTTAAGTGGTTTAGGACCTGGGCAGATGGTCCAAAATGGTCAGGTTGCCTTTGATGGAAAATAGGAGTTGTAAGTTGTGAGTTTTGGTTAAAAAGTGGCCAAAATGGTGTCAAGTGTCTAAAATCTCTATACGGAGTTGGATTAAAGTATAAGTAGTGTTTATGGATAGTTTGAGACTAGATTGACTTGTAGGAGTTAGAATCAGGTCAATTAGAGGTCAGAGCATAAAGTTATGCGAGTCAGAAGCTCACCCTGTAGGTTGAAATTTACTGGTATACAAAACTAGCAGGGGGCATCGCGGTACTAGGAAGTCAGGCCATGGCTCCAGTAAAGTCAGTAGCCTGAGAGGTTCTGGGAGGAGCTGGAGCCACGACAGTACTGTAGCAGTCGTGGCCCCAACCCATTTTCTAGCGTCTTCTGGTTTGTTTCCCCTGCTTTGTGGTTTTGAGAATTATTTGTTAGATGTTTTGGGTTGTAATTGGTTGGATTTTGAAGGTTTTGGTTAAGTTTGGAGGTGTTTGGAAGTAAGATATTACACTTTTCCAATAAATTATGAACATTGTTTTCTTTTATTTGTAAGGTCTCTAACTTAGCTCATCAAAAACTATATCTTACAAGATTGTATACCTGAAAATCACATGAAATTATCATATTTTGAATATCCATGTATCACCACCATGAATAGTTATACACTATATATCTTTATATCCATAGCACTATCAAAAAGTTCACATCTCAAAATATATTCACATGCAGGTCACATCCAAAAATATATTTAAAATATATACAGTGAAATTTAATTTAAAAAAAATTCCTACAAGTAAAATTATAAAAAATAAGAGATGATATAAAAGTCGAAATTCCATCCATTATACACACACATATATAATGTAAGACACTAATGTAATGACCCTAGTAACTAAATTCTAAAGGACTTAATTGAATGGTATAAAACCGAAGGTGCCCAAGGATCATAATTGAGCAATTTGAAGAAGAGGGACCAGAAAATATTCGTGCCACAGCAGGCATGGACAGCGCCATGGTGAATGGCTTTGGAGTTTGGATTCTCGGCCAAGACAAAATAGTCTCCCACCGTAGTGAGGCTAACTAGCTCCATGACTCTAGTGTCGATATATTGTACACATTCTGACTTACTGCTATATTGTACTGCACTACTAGTATTGGTTTTGAAATTAAAAGGAACGAACAGGGAAGAAGGGGGATCATTAGGTCGAATTCCAATAGTATAAGACAAAAGCTAGTAAGCCACTGCCCATTTATATATATTGGTTGGCCGTCATTAAGGATATAATAATCTTTAAGATCATAGGAATCCTTTCCTAAACTCCAAACAAATCCATCTGTTATATATACAGAAATTAATGAATTTTATTAGCGGTTTAAGTGCCAGAAAAGCAACACTCTGTATCGTTTGGAATGATCTTGCATGTTGTCAAAATCCTTTGAATTCTCAGAAGATTAAGGATCAATATTGGACCAAAAATATAATGATATCTTATCCTAAAAACTTTTCTTATGATCAATTGATCATATATAATTAGAGCTCAACTCATCACTTGAGTGGATCAAAATTAGCGGTCCAAAATGAAAGAGATTTTTTATTAAAAAAAAACGTTTGTTCTTGGAGTTTTGATTTTCTTTTTGGTTATAGATAAGGAGTAGTAAAAGAACAAAAGATAAATTCATTTCAACTAAGTTTGTTACACACATAAAAGCTCCAAATTATTTACACTAATTTGAGTTGGTTCTTGGAATTTTAAATTTGATTAAGTGATTGAGTGTCCAAATTAAAACATGTTCATGATCATATGTTATAATATAAGTTGTGGAGAAATTTTTAACAGAGAGGAAGTAGAAGATACGATGGCCAACCACTGAGTGGGAAATGAGTAAGAACAAAAACATGACTTGCAATCCTAATTGTTATATGCCCAAAGCAACCCCCCGCCAAAAAAAACTAATCATATTGTAAACTTATTCAAGTTTCTTTATTTTTTCCTCCAAATAATTAAAATTGTATGGTGCTTCTGAAATTAAAAAAGATAGAGATGGAAAAGCATGCAGAAAAAAAGGTGTGTCCTATACTTCTATATTACATGTACTTTTATTCTATGCTATCTTCCTTCTTTGAAAAATACTTGAAAGAATTAAAATTCCATTTCCTTTTCTGTGAAAATGAATAATGTTCTTTGCTGGCACCGTAGCACCCCCTGGTAGTTTATATCAGCAAATTTCAAACATCCCAGGGCAAACTTCAAATGCACATAAATTATGCTCCAACCTCCGATTGACCTGATTCAAAATCCAGTAGTCAATCTTATCCCAATTTATCCATGGATACTAATTTCATCTCAATCTAACTCCGTATGGAAATTTTTGACTCCTAACACGGTTTTGGCCATTTTCTTTATCAAAACTAAAAACTACCAACTCCCATTTGCCACAAAAGGCTACATGACCATCTGGGACCATTCACACTGGTCCAAAATCACTTAACCAACTTATCTAAAGAGATTTCACCTTAAAGGAACCACTCATCTAAGATTTGACCCCCTGGAACCCAAAATTGACAAAGCAGACTTTTGGCACAAAACTCATATACTTGGCCCAAAACCTCCTTTGGGCTCACAAACAACACCATATTGACTCTTACATTCCATACCATGCATGCATCATACAACTACATATATATCACATTCAATACCAACTTCACATCAATATCATTACAAACATCCCAATTCTCATACCAAATACAACCATACTATCATACTTAGCACAATATACATAGACATTTTACAAATATAGTACATGGACTTATTATTCTCACATCCAGTTTGTTACTCCCATGTCTTCTCCTGACTAGTGCTAGAACCTCACCTGAAATGTTAGTTCATGGGAGAGGGGTGTGAGACAAAGTCTTAGTAACCGGGAACAACCACACACAATATATATATTGATCCACACAATCATGCACATGGTGCAATGTAATGCTAATGAATGGTATGCGTGTTCTCCCTCATACACGGCTAGAACCATGTGCTGTCGTCATCACAAGACATTTCAATAGATGATTCCCTTCCAATAGTCAGTGAAGATTGATTCTAAGACATCACCAAGGTCACCTTACTTTAATACAACTCGGCCAATGGTTTTGCTAGAGCTCGGATCGTGGCTCTCCTTCCCCTGGACCACCATGAACTGGTGATGATTTAGGGAAGATGCATCCCCAAATCCACTGCCACCTGGCTCTTCCAAGGAGAGGATTTGGTGACATGGATATTTCATCATATCATCTTGTCCACCGCCGCCTGTCTCTCCCAAGGAGAGGATTTAGCTACAGGGATCTTTATCATATTTTCATCTCATATCATCATCACCGCATCATCAATTTCTCACTATGCAATCATATGGTGATAATGCCAATGTCATGCCAACATACCTCAAACACGCATATATATATATCATCACAACATCATATGGATATGCTAGCATGCAATGGTATGGGGATGCTACAGATCATACATACACAACATATATAATCATCATATATCAACTAGTCATGTACATACCATGATATATAGAAAATCATACACATACACAACTGATATCGTGGTATGAAAAGGAACATGCATATATACATATAAATACTACCATATCTCACTATACAATACAAACCATACAGACAATAGAAACACCCAGTTACCTCAATTATCGCTACCATGGGCACATGAATTCTATAAGCTTTCTTGAATGCCAATCCCTTGAGTTGACTTCTCTGATCAACTAAACAACCTTTACAATACCATAAAATCCTCAATTAACATATAACACAAACATCCAAATTCCATAATTTAACCACTATGGCCTAACCCAAGGTTCCAACACCATTTACATACACCATTTAGCCCATAACGGTCATTCAAACACTAATCAATCCCATATATATCAAATTTCATGCCTTATCAACCAAAAATCAACCTAAGGTTAGGTATAATTCCTGTATACTCCTAAACTCATACCCAAGAATCGTGAACACTAAATTACACTTCCTTAACTCCATTTCATCCATTTAAATTAGTGGATTTCTGCCTAAACCGAAAATCCCAACTTATACCTGAAAAACCCCAACTCATAACTGAAGAAAATGGAGAGAGAGGAGTAAGGATCACTTACATCCAAGATCCAAGCTCCCAGGGGTCAAAAATTGCTTCTAAAGGCTGAAGATTCTAAACCCTAGCACAGCTCTTTGTCACTCCCTCTATTTCTTTCTTTTCTCTCATGCTCTACCAACTGAAATGTTCTCAATTTATACAAAATTCTCGACTCTCGCAGTGGTGCCATAGCTTTCAGCTAAAAAATATTCAAATCTGGAGCTCATTCATTGTGGTGGCCCTGCTCCTTATTGCAGTGTGGAGCTATTTCTGCCTCCACTTGAACCTTTTCTCCGTCCTAGTCCTCTGGTTCTACACATAGCACTAGTGACATATAATTAGCTAGAGACAAAGTTAGGAACAATGTAATGAGGGTTGTTACATTTAGAATCATCAAAACCATCTAAATTAACATTCTCCCCTTTTTTATGATGTCAAAACAACTTAAAATATTTATTAGTGCTTGGGTTCACATGAAGCTCCCCCTTAATATATGTGTAGAGTAAATAATGTCAAAAAATTAGCGGTTCATATATTTTCAGAGAAAAGGAAAATAAGTCAAGGATAGACAAGGATCAAAGAAAGACGTTCACAAGATTATACATTATGAATAATCATTACAATGTAAAGATTTTACATAATAATGACAACATAAGGAAAAAAACAACTGATTAAAACATAAGGTCACAAAGAAAAACAACAAAACTTAATCAATTTAATTAAGTCTATTTCTTCTTTGGTGTAGTCTTTCTTTCTATAGACTTTTTCTTTCCCATAATCCTATTTCCCTTAGTCTTCTTTTCCTTTTCTTTTTCTTCCTTTGCTTTTTCATCTTTCTCCCCCTTTTTGTCATCAGTAATAGTAAAGTATTGAGCAGCTTTACCATCTATTCAAGCAATGTCCTGATCAATTTTGGCTGACCATTCCCTAATCATTTGAAGTCTTTCATATAAAGAAACAGGGAATGTGGGAGAAGAAGATGCAACTAGGGACACTGGAATCGGAGAGGAAAGGATAAATTGGTTGAGAAGCATGTTAATAGGAGTAGGAAGTATAGAAGGGAACACCGATATAAACGGGATATACAACATGACTAGAGGTAGGACAGAAGCAATGAGAGCAGGTGAAGAATCATCATTCGAGGCAATGTGGACCACTTCTTGTACAGTTATCTTACCTATATGGCTAATGCTCTCAAATGAAGCTGGACTAGGTTGAGGAGTAAAGAGAGTATTAAGTTCCTATTTGCGTTGTTTGAGAAAAATATGGTGAATGAAGTCTCCTCCAACTATAGGTACTAAAGCTCTTTCCTAATTCTAATCAGTTTCCATCATTTGATGTGTTGTAACTTGAGCAGATTCCTTATCATCAAGTTCATAGTCAAAGTTAGGACCCATACTCTTTGATAAAATAGGGGACTTAGGAGTAGAGGAACCAGCTATATCAGCAATCGAAGACTTTACAAAAGTCTCAGGAAAGGTGGTAATGCCAGCAAATATAAATGGTGAGGGTTGGCGAGATAATAAAGGTGGATTTAATATACCAGAAACTATTTGTTGATGCAGAGTTTTGACTTCTTGAGTGAGATTTTTTATTTTGATTTCTAGCTTTTATTGCAGTTTAGCAATGAGGTACCCGAGATTTATAGAATCTTCTCTATGTTCTCTCCTAGTGGCCATCATTATTTGATATAGATTCTGGTATAAGACAGGGATATCAGTGGGTGTAGGTAAATCAGAGGCTAGAAAGGCTTCAGGTTCATTTGAGGCAGGAATAGAGGAATGAGGTTTAGGGTGTAAAGGTTATGATGGTTCAACAAGTGGAGAGGAAGAGAAGCTGGAATCACTACCTTCATGACTTTTTACTTCATCTATTGATTCAGAACCTGCTTCTCCTTCTCCAGTTTCTCTTTTCTTGTTAACCCATTATCCATGTTGTAGAGTCATTCCCATCTTCTGTAGTACCTTCTCATAGAATTCCTCGAGAAGTAATGTATGTTGAATCAAGAGTTTTGATGATTCCAAACTAACATCCAAAAGCTTGGATTGAAGATATCAAAGGAGATCAAAGTGCTTCAAGTGAAGAATTTCTGGGTATTAGTTGCTATATCTTCTGTAGGATCTTTTGTTATATTCAAATGAGGGTAAAAGTTTTTGATTTCAAGAAAAGATGTTTTTAAACCTTGATTTTGTATTAAATCTTGACCTATTTGAAAAATACCCACAAACAAACGAAGTTTGAAAGTTTAAACTGAACTGTTATATTAGAAATTCGAACTTTGCATTTGGAAATTCGAATTTCAAGTCAAAACTGAATAAGTCTGAAGAGTTGTCTCTCTGTCAGACAAATTTTGAGTATCCAAAATTCGAATTTCCATCAAAGACTGAAAGAAGCTTTTCCACTAACAGATGAACTTCACATCTCCAAAATTTGAATTTCAGATAAAATGCAGTTTGTGAAAATCAAAGAAATTCGTCTAAGATAATATTGAAGCTCATATGAAATCAAGATGAAATTAAGTTTTAAAATGCTCTCTGACACATGAACTTTGACTTTCCAACATTCGAATTTTCATAAACGTCTGAAAGGAGCTTCTTTGAAACAGACGAACTTTGAGTCTTCAAAATTCGAATTTCAGACAAAGCACAACTTATGAAAATGGAAGAAATTCGTCTGAAACAATGTTAAAGTTCATCTGAGATCAAGAATAATTTAAGTTTCAAAACTGCTTTCTGTCAGAAGAACTTTGAACATTAAATTTCGAATTTCAGAAGCTAAGTTTGTGAGACTGTTGGAATGAAATATTGACATACGAATGACAGAGCTTTGTAACTTCGAATGTTGAAGTTAGTCTGAAAAGAATCTCTTTGATAGACAAACTTCACTATTTCAATATTCGAATTTTGAAGAAAGTGAACTATTGTGCCTCTTTGAACATTTTACAGACAGACGAATTTTGGGCTTCCAAAATTCGAAGGCACTGTAGAAAATTGAAAACACTGTTCACACTTAACCGAAAATCAAAGCTCTCAAGGAAGCTGGGCTAGACAGAAAGAAGAAAGGCCTTGCCCTCAAAGCTGCTGATGAAAAGGAAGAAGAATCTGATGAAGAAGATCAGTTGGATGAAGAAACTCTGGCTATGATGGTCAGAAAATTCAGAAGATTCTACAACAAGAACAAAAACAAGAAATTCTTCAAGAAGGGAGCAGCTGGTGAAAGCAAGAGAGAGCGAAAAGAGACTGTGACTTGCTATGAATGCAAGAAGCAGGGACACATCAAATGGGATTGTCCTCAATTCCTGAAAAAGCAAGAAAAAGATAAGAAAGCTGCTGACAAAGGGAAGAAGAAGAAAGCCTACATCTCATCAATATGGGGCAACATCTCAGATGAGGAGGAAGAGGATGAGGATGAGATTGCTAACATCTGCCTGATGGCACTTGCTTCTGAAGAAGCCGAACCCTCATGCAGCAGTGATCAGGAGGAAGAGGTATATGAATATGAACCTTCTTATTCTGAGCTACTTGATGCATTTCATGAGCTTCATGATGAGTTTATTAAAGTTATTAATGAACTAAAACTAGCAAAGAGAAAGATTAATAAACTGGAATCTCAAAGCAACATTTTTGAAATCACCTCTCTACCTACTGTTGAATCTGTTTGCTGTACTTCATGCATTGAACCTAAGCAAAGTAATGATTACTTAGTAAAAAGCATGTCTACGCTCACTAGAGGAAAATATATGTTGTTTGCCTTGATGGGGAGCCAAAGAATATCACAAGGAAAAGCTGGTCTTGGCTATGATCCATGTGCTGTCAAGGAAAAGATTAGGAAGAAAAACCAGAATGCATACATGAGACATTTTGTGCATGCTAAGAGCAACAGAAAGAAAGATCACATGTCATCTTGCATTGAAACATATAATCAACCAAAGCATACAAGACAAAAGTATTATCTGCATTATTTTCTTACTACCACTCAATCTAGCAGTCCCTTCACTAGCTGCCATTTATGTAATAAAAAGGGACATATTTCCAATTCTTGTGCATTGAAGAAAAATGGACTTGGTAGGAAAGTTGAATGGGCTCCCAAAGTTGCATCTGCATCTAGGGAAAAATCTACTGACCAAAAAGGACCCAAGTAAATTTGGGTACCTAAAAGGAAAACATAAACATCGTTTTGCAGGTCTTTCTCAAAGCTAAGAAAAGCAACAAATGGTATATGGACAGCGCCTGCTCAAGTCACATGACTGGTGATAAGGAGAAGTTCATCACCCTTAGAGATAAGAAAGGAGGAAAGGTGACCTTTGGAGGTGATCAATATGGCAAAATTGTTGGCATTGGCATTGTGGGTAAAAATCTGGAAACATCCATTGAAGAGGTGCTGTTTGTGATTGGCCTCAACCACAATTTACTGAGCGTGAGTCAGATCTGTGATAAAGGAAATTGGGTAATGTTTGACTCAAAATTTTGCCTGGTCATCAGAAAAAGTGATCACAAAGTAATCCTCAAAGCTCAAAGGGATGGTAATTGTTATACTATTGATCTTGATGAACTTCCTCCCTTGGATTTTGTATGTTTAATTAGTCAGGATAATGATAGTTGGTTATGGCATAGGAGATTAGCTCATGTTAATATGAATCAATTGTCTAAACTGATCAAGAATGAGCTAGTAACTGGCCTGCCAAAAATATCTTTTGAAAAGGACAAAGAATGTGATGCATGCATAAGATGGAAACAAAATAAATCATCTTTTAAATCTAAAAATGTAGTTACCACAATTAGACCAATTGAATTACTGCATATGGACTTAATTGGACCATCTAGGGTGAAAAGTCTTGGAGGTAACCTGTATGTGCTTGTAATTGTAGATGACTATTCTAGATTCACTTGGACATTATTTATTTCCTCTAAAAGTGATACCTTTGATGCATTTGTAACCTTAACTAAGAAAGTGCAAAATGAGAAAGGTATTTCTATTGTGTCAATCAGGTCAGATCATGGAGGAGAGCTTGAAAATGCATACTTCCTGGAGTACTGTAATGAGCATAGAATTCACCACAACTTCTTAGCTCCAAGGACCCCTCAATAGAACGGGGTAGTAGAAAGGAAGAACAGAACTATTGGAGAAATAGCCAGAGCTATGTTGAATGAGAAGGAACTCTCTCAAGTGTTTTGGGCTGATGCAGTAAATACAGCAAGCTACATCATAAACAGAGCCTACATCAGACCAATCCTTGGGAAGGCTCCATACGAGCTATACAAGGGAAGAAAGCCAAATCTGTCCCATCTCTATTGTTCGGATACAAATGCTTCGTCCACAACAATGAGAAAGAAAGTCTGGGTAAGTTTGATGCCAAATCTGATGAAGGTATATTTCTGGGCTACTCTAGTAGGAGTAAGGCATATAGAGTTTATAATAAAAGATCAAATGTGGTAGAAGAATCTGTGCATGTGGTTTTCATTGAAAATGAAACTATTTCAAAACATGTCACCAATGAGGATGATCCCGCTTTCAACTTTGAAAAACTGGGCATTTCTGATTAATGTAAAACTGAACCTCCAAAAATATCTGAATCTGTTAACACAGAGGAAGATATCCAGGAGCAAGAGTTTGATGAAGAAATTAATGAAGAAACATCTCAAGAACTCCCTAGAGCTTGGAGATATCAAAGGAATCATCCTGTTGATCAAGTAATAGGAAATGTTCAAGAGAGAGTCAAAACCAGAAAACTATTAAGGGATCAAATACTCAACTGTGCTTTCATTTCTCAAATTGAACCCAAATATACTGAAGAAGCCTTAACTGATGATTACTGGATTTTAGCTATGCAAGATGAACTAAATCAGTTTGAAAGAAATCATGTTTGGGATTTAGTGCCTAGGCCCAAAAATCATCCTGTTATTGGTACCAAATGGGTTTTCAGAAATAAACTTGATGAATCTGGAGCGATAATCAGAAATAAAGCTAGATTGGTTGCTAAAGGGTATAATCAGGAAGAAGGTATTGATTTTGAAGAAACCTTTGCACCAGTAGGTAGATTAGAAGCTATAAGAATACTGCTAGCATATGCATGCATAAAAAATATTTTACTGTATCAAATGGATGTAAAGAGTGCATTTCTAAATGGATATATCGTGGAAGAAGTTTATGTAGATCAACCTCCAGGTTTTGAGGATTCTATAAAACCAAACCATGTTTATAAACTGAAGGAAGCTCTTTATGGTTTAAAACAAGCCCCTAGAGCATGGTATGAGAGACTAAGCAATTTTCTAAGTGAAAAGGGGTTCGATAGAGGCAAGGTTGACACAACTTTATTCACTAAGAAAGAAAGTAAAGATTTACTAATTGTTCAAATCTATGTTGATGATATTATTTTCGGTGCTACTAATGAAGCTCTTTGCAAGAAATTTTCTGAGTTAATGCAGGGAGAATTCAAGATGTCTACGATGGGTGAACTCAACTTCTTCCTTGGACTGCAAATCAGACAGCGAGATGATGGTATCTTTCTCAGTCAATCCAAGTATCTAAAGGAGCTCCTAAAAAAGTTTGGAATGGAGAATGCCAAGCCAATGGGAACACCAATGGCTACTGTAACCAAACTGGACATGGATGAGAACGGGAAGATGTTTGATATTACTCAGTACAGAAGAATGATTGGATTCCTGCTGTACTTGATTGCCAGCAAACTTGACATTATGTTCAGTGTCTGTATGTGTGCCAGATTCCAATCATGCCCCAAAGAAACCCATGCAACAGCTGTGAAAAGAATATTCAAATATCTTATTGGAACATCATAGATGGGTCTCTGGTATCCAAAGGGCAATGGAGAAGATCTCAAAGGATACACTGATGCTGATTTTGCAGGATCCAAAACTGACAGAAAAAGCACAAGTGGAACTTATCAGTTTCTTGGAGGAACCCTGGTTTCATGGTTCAGCAAAAAGCAAAACAGTGTGGCTCTATCCACTGCAGAAGCTGAGTATGTTGCAGCTGGAAGTTGTTATGCCCAAGTCATCTGGATGAAGCAGTAGCTTGAAGATCTTGAGGTTAAAATGAAAGAGATACCAATCATGTGTGACAACCAAAGTGCCATAAATATCACCAAGAATCCGGTCATGCATTCAAGGACGAAACATATTGAAGTTAGACACCATTTCATAAGGGATTACGTTCTGAAAGGAGAAGTTAAGTTGGAGTAAATCCCAGCAGAGAATCAAGTTGCTAATATACTCACAAAGCCTCTATCAGAAGACAGGCATTGCAAAATAAGGAGAGAATTGGGTATGGTAAATCCCAGTGAACTGTAAGTTACTCGTGTGCAATCTTGTTTTCTAAGGTTTCGTCTTTAAGATTAATTCTAACTTTAGCATCGGAGTATGTTTAATTTAAGCTGCAGGTGCTCCTCATAAGATTCAATGGCAATAAACTTGAAGATTGGAGCACATCAGAATGGAACAACCAGAAAGTGAAGTAAATGATGAAAATTCTGAGTTCTGGATCCATTCTGTAAGTTTTTAAATGAAATTCAAATTTTCATGTGTGTTAGACGTATTTTGCTTCATAAACTGTGTTTTTGAACTAGTCAACGTGGTCAACATTCGAATTTTAGTTGACCAACAGACGAACTTCGGCCTATTATGCCTTGGAACAGTTCTCGGTGATGCCTCGAAATTCGTCTGTTGGATCTTGGAAGTTAGAATTTTCAAAAAACAAAAATTTCAAAGTTATGTTTGTCCATCACTATTGTACGAATTATCACTTCTTAACATACGAATGTTGGACAACCTTTACAAAAGTTGAAAAATACGAATTTTTAGGTCAAATTTGGTCTGTTCAATCATGTTCTTCATGTTGAATGCTTGAAAGATGAAGTTCTGCTTGCTTAATTCATCTATTGGTTGATGTCTTGTCTGTTGCCTGCTGTCTTCTCTTCAACATTCAAACTTTGTTGGAACAAAATTCGTCTGTTGTGCTTGTATTGCTTAATCCAAGCCACTATTAGATAAACTTTCAGAAGAAAATTCATCTGTCAGTAAGCTTTACTGAACGGTTTAACTTGTAACTGCCCGAAGTTCTAATTTTGACCTCTTAAAATTCGTCTGTCAGACGGTTACTTACGTTAAATCCGACAGTTTTTCAAAGAACAGACACAACCCTATTCTTAACTCCTCTGAGTCTGTTCCAATTCTCTCATCAATTCCCTTCAATGCTGACCAAAAACTGCCTTTTCCCACCGATTAAACTTCCTTTCGCATCCTTTAAAACCCACTCTAAGCCACATTCTGCAACACTCATCCTAAAATGGCGAGAGTTAAAAATCCTGATGCTGGGAAAGCTGAAGCCCGACCAAAGAGGAATGTTAAATCACAATATGCCTCGAAGGAACGAGAGAAATCAAAGAGAAAAGCCGAATCCAACAAAGCAACTCCCACCAAACGCCAAAAGACTGCATCCAAAGCAGATTCTCAGAAAGCTGGACCTTCTTCACCAAAAAGTGCAGAACCTTCGGTTCTAGTTCCTTCAGAAGCTGCTGCTGTTGCTTCCACTTCATCCTTTAGTACTCAATCTGGAGAGTACAAGCTTACCACACTGCCATTATGGAGCACTCCATAGATTCAAGAAGAATACTCCACCAAATTTGCCAACAAAAAGATAATTAAGCCACATTGTGTAAACTTGGAAGATTTCTTAGTCTTCAATAATTTTGATGCTGGTATATAGATGATGAGATACAAGAATCTGTTGGAGGTATTGGAGAAATATGATGATAAAGTAGTGAAGTCATGGTGCGCCTCTTTAAAATTCAACAGCAAAAAGAAAAAGCGGGCAGTCGGTCTAAGGTTTAGGACCATTTGGCTTACTGATGAGACATTCAATGAGGTGCTAGAAATCCCTAGGCAAGATGGACTCAAGATCGATATCAATGCCTCTGGGTACATGGATGAGGCAAATATGGCTGATGAAGAAGATGGTCCCTCTCTAAACTACAAGAAGAGTACTATTCTAAGCACACTATTCAGAAGGAGGGAGAATTGGCCATCAATAAACCTATTGAAGCCCACAGACCTCAGTGTTCAAGTGAGGATCCTACACTACATAGTGTCCAGGATTATATTCAACAAAGGAGGCAGCTTCAACTTGATAACAAGGGCAGAGGCACATGTTATGGCTGCAATCATGCGTGGGAAACTGATTAATATAGGACACCTCATACTCCAACGCATGATCAAGGCTAGGGATCAGAGGAAGGACTCCACACTCCCTTATGCTGCTATCATCTCCACAATTCTGCAGTATGCCAGAATTCAGCATCTTGAGAAGGGAAAGGGCAAGCCCACAGAGATATTCAAGGAGGAAGAACTGCAAAGAATGGGCATTGAAAAGGATAAAGGAAGATGGGTTGGAAAGGGAGCAGGAAGAACTGAAGATCTCTTCTTTGTTGAAAGTGCCCCCTATAGCAAGAGGGTACTTCTGAGGCTCCTGCCAAACCTACCACTCAGCCTTCTGTGCCTATCCCATCTCCCTTAAAGCCCACTCATATTCCTTCCACTCCCTCCTCACGGGCCAAGCCAACCAAGATCAGTGAGTTGTATGACAGCCTGTCTACACTCATTCTCAACATCAGAGATGAGCAAAATGCCAAATTTGCTCATCTGCAAGACCAGATCCATCAGTTGGCTGTGAACATGAAGGTGGTGGCTGATGCCTATGAAGAAATAAGAAGTGCAATTCCTGCCACTTCAGCTCCACCTCAGCCAGGGTCCTCTGTGCCTGTCCATTCTCTAACTCCTGAGCCTCCAAGCCTCTTCGAGCTTGCCTCCTCTGACCATGATGATGATATAGATGGTGCTGATGCAATGAGGACACCAAGTCCTGGTCCACCCTTGGACTATGGATTGGAAGAAGAAGGACTTCAAGGAGCAAGCCCTCATGAGCCTATGCAAGAAGATGCTCAGGATTCAATTCTGTCTATTCAAGAATCTGAGCAAGTTGAAAGACTGGTTGCAGCTATCTCAACCTCTTCTATGCAGGAGGGAGCAAGCAATGAAGAGAGAAGCATTGTGCCTGTTGTTGATTATGAGGCCATTGCTCACAATGCTCTCCTGCAAGAACAAAGAAGAAGGCTTGAGGAAATGTTTCATCCTGATGAACCAGCCACTTCCTCTCTTGCTGCTTATGGGCTTTCAGAGGAACAGAGAGCTCAGCTAGCTCTTTCCAGGCAGGCTATGCAAGAACTTCTGGAAATCTCTTATGAGGAACCAAGCACTGAGTCTCCTGTGGAACCAGAAATCCCTTTTGCTGCTGTCCCACTTCAAGCTATTCCTATCTCTCAGATCCCTCCTCTTGCTGATTTTGTTGGCCTTCTTGATGATGCCAAAAAGGGGGAGAAGACTAGGCAAACTGGAAAGTCTGCTGTTGCTGAGCAATCTTGGAAAGGGAAAGCGTACAGCAAGAAGACCAAGCCTAAGAAGAAATGATTGAAGATTTGCTTAAAAATTAGGCTTGAGTCCTCTTGTAGTGTTTTGTGGTTACTATTTTTCTGTTACTGTTTTGATTATTTACGTTAGAACTTTGATTAATCTGGCATTTGTATAGCAACTCTTGATTAAATGAATGGATTTCTTTGTTGCAATGTTTTGTGCATATTTCCTTTTGAATATCTTCACTTGATCTGCTGTATATGATATCTGTTGAAACATAATGCATATATTGAGGGGGAGCTTATAAAAGCAAACCCAAGTACTAATCCAGTTTGTAAGTTGTTTTGTCATCATGAAAAAGGGGGAGAATGTTGAATCAAGAGTTTTGATGATTCCAAACTAACATCCAAAAGCTTGGATTGAAGATATCAAAGGAGATCAAAGTGCTTCAAGTGAAGAATTTCTGAGTATTAGCTGCTAGATCTTCTGTAGGATCTTTTGTTATGTTCAAATAAGGGTAAAAGTTTTTGATTTCAAGAAAAGATGTTTTTAAACCTTGATTTTGTGTTAAATCTTGACTTATTTGAAAAATACCCACAAACAGACGAAGTTTGAAAGTTTAAACTGAACTGTCATATTAGAAATTCGAACTTTGCCTTTGGAAATTCGAATTTCGAGTCAAAACTGAATAAGTCTGAAGAGTTATCTCTCTATCAGACGAATTTTGAGTATCCAAAATTCGAATTTCCATCAAAGACTGAAAGAAGCTTTTCCACTAAGACACGAACTTCACATCTCCAAAATTTGAATTTCAGATAAAATGCAATTTGTGAAAATCAAAGAAATTCGTCTGAGATAATATTGAAGCTCATCTGAAATCAAGATGAAATTAAGTTTTAAAATGCTCTCTGACAGATGAACTTTGACTTTCAAACATTCGAATTTTCATATAAGTCTGAAAGGAGCTTCTTTGAAACAAACAAACTTTGAGTCTTCAAAATTCGAATTTCAGACAAAGCACAACTTATGAAAATGGAAGAAATTCATCTGAAACAATGTTAAAGTTCATCTGAGATCAAGAATAATTTAAGTTTCAAAACTGCTTTCTGTCAGACGAACTTTGAACATTAAAATTCGAATTTCAGAAGCTAAGTTTGTGAGACTGTTAGAATGAAATATTGACATACGAATGACAGAGCTTTGTAACTTTGAATGTTGAGGTTAGTCTGAAAAGAATCTCTCTGATAGACGAACTTCACTATTTCAATATTCGAATTTTGAAGAAAGTGAACTACTGTGCCTCTTTGAACGTTTTATAGACAGACAAATTTTGGGCTTCCAAAATTCGAATTTCGAAGGCACTGTAGAAAATTGAAAACACTATTCACACTTAACCGAAAAACTTTCCTCTTGAAAATTCGTATGTCACATTGTGAAAATGTTTTGTAAGATTCAAAATTCGAATTTCACTTCATGAACAGATGAACTTCGTGCTGTAACGTTGAAAGCTTTAACCTTCGGTTCCTTCAAAATTCATCTGTTGGCCAACCAAAATTCGAATTTCAGTGTGTCAAAAACATTAAATGCGGTTAGTAAACGGATAGTTTTTCAGAGTAACCATTGGATAACTTCCCCAACGGATAGATTTTGTCTCTAACAGACATTTGAGACCTAAATCTATAAATATAACATCATTTGAAGTTGTGGGGTAAAGAATCAAACTTGTATATACTGAAACTCTGCCCAATCAATTTCTCAAAAAGCTTTTACCCTCTCAACTTCAATATCTGTACTTCAATCTTCATATCTACTCTATTCAAGAGAGTTATATCCTTGTAAACAATCTACTCTTCATCTGGAAGATAGATTTACTTGTGAGGGGAAATCACAAGGGGATTGGGTAGCACATTGTAGAAGTGCTTAGAGAGATTGAGAAAGCTCTAGAAACAGAGCATACTCGTTGTACTGTGGCATTAGCAAGAAGCCCCTTGAATTCTTGCTATATAGTGGAAAAATCTCAAGAGTGGTCTTGAGGACTGGATGTAGGTCAAGTGGATAGACTGAACCAGGATAAATTACTGAGCCTTCTTCTTCTCATCTTTACTTTTCAGCTTGCTCTATTTTACACACTGCTTCCTTTACACTGTGCTATCTTCACATATTTTACTTTGTGCAGAAAAATTTCAATCTTCCTAATTCACCCCCCTCTTTGAAAGTCAGCCTTACTAACAATGTAGATCCTCTCTCAAGATGTAATATGTTATAGTGCTTTAGAATTCTATAGATAAGGTGCCCATATGGCAATTGTGAATCATGCTTATAAGTCTTTGCTTTCCATATTCTTTGTAAGATGATGTCAATCAGGTTTACTAGTTTTCCTTTTACAAGCAGCACCATAACTTAGAATTCTCCTCTAGATAGATAGTTGTATCCTCTAGTTTTGTTGAAGACATTCGTGATACAATGTAGTGGAGGACTCTGTTCTCAATATGTTTTGTCTTTGAATGTATGATAGGGTTCTTTGTGATGTTGATGGCACTTTGATTATCACATTTTATTGGAATCACCTTCATCTTAATCTCAAGATCTTCAAGTTGCTGCTTCATCCAAAGGACTTGGGCACAACAGCTACTTGTAGCTACGTATTCAGCTTCTGCTGTGGAGAGAGCTACACTATTTTGCTTTTTGCTAAACCATGACATGAGAGAACCTCCCAAAAACTTACAAGTTCCACTTGTACTCGTTCAATCAGTTTTGGATCTAGCAAAATCAACATCACTGTAACTTATGAGCTCTTCTCCATTGCCTTTTGGATACCAAAGTCTCATATGTGATGTTCCCATTAGGTATCTAAAAATCCTCTTCATAGCTATTGCATGGGACTACTTGGAACATGCATGCAGACACTAAATATGATGTTAGATTTGCTTGCAGTTAGATACTACATTGTACTGCACTACTAGTATTGGTATTGAAATTAAAAAGAACGGACAGGGAAGGAGGGGGACTATTAGGTTGAATTCCAATAGTATAAGACAAAGCCAGTAAGCCACTGCCCATTTATATATATTGATTGGCTATCATTAAGGATTTAATAATCTTTAAGATCGTGGGAATCCTTTCTTAAACTCCAAACAAATCCATCTCTTATATATGCAGAAATTAATGAATTTTATTAGTGGTTTAAGTGCCCAAAAAGCAACAGTCTATAACATTTAGTGTCAAAATGCTTTGAATTCTCAGAAGATTGAGGATCGATATTGGACCAAAAATATAATGGCATCTTATCCCAAAAACTTTTCTTGCCATCAATTGATCATATATAATTAGAGCTCAACTAATCACTTGAGTGAATCAAAATTAGCGGTCCAAAATGAAAGAGATTTTTTATTAAAAAAATACATTTGTTTTTGGAGTTTTGATTTTATTTTTGGTTGTATATAAGGAGTACTAAAAGAACAAAGGATAAATTATTTTCGACTAAGTTTGTTACATACATAAAAGCTCCAAATTATTTACACCAATTTGAGTTGGTTCTTGGAATTTTAAATTTGATTAAGTGATTGAGTGTCCAAATTAAAACTTGTTCATAATCATATGTTATAATATAAGTCATGGAGATATTTTTAAGAGAGAGGAAGTAGAAGATACGATGACCACCTACTAAGTGGGAAATGAGTAAGCACGGAAGCATGACTTGCAATCCCAATTGTTATATGCCTATAGCAACCCCCCCCGGCCAAAACAAAAACTAATCATATTGTAAACTTATTCAAGTTTCTTTATTTTTTCCTGCAAATAATTAAAATTGTACGGTGCTTCTTAAATTAAAAAAGATAAAGATGAAAAAGGATGCAGATAAAAAAAGAAAGAAAAAAAGGTGTGTCATGTACTCCTAAATTACATGTTCTTTTATTCTATGCTATCTCCCTTCTTTGAAAAATACTTGAAAGAATTCAAATTCCATTTCCTTTTATGTGAAAATGAATAATGTTTTTTCTTCTTTCAATTGATATGATTAAAGTGTTAATTAAGCTGATGAACAAAAAATTGCCTACCCATGTGTATAATGATCCTAATTGTTCTTTACGCTATGGGTTATAGTAGTTTGATAGCATCAAGTGCAAAAATAATGTCAATGCCAAGACACATGACCATGATGTGACTCCTTGCATGACTGCACCATTTCTCTGCCTTCTCATATTCTCATTTTTCTGCATTACGAAAGCCAAACTTCATTTATGTTCATGAAATTCCCAAGGAATAGACAGTACATGAGTTTCAAAAAAGGGAAATTAATGTCAAGATTCAAAGTATTCAACAAATGGAACCAAGGCTAATAGAAAAAAAAATAGCTTGGTATGTATTGGCAAGAATGAATTAAATGCTATTCAAAATCAGGTTCACCCTCTTCATTTTAGTGAGAAAATATGAATAACAGATATCAACAAAGGTTAAATAACAACCCAGAAAAATCAAATAAAATAAGTGAATTAAAAAGGGAAAGATTAAATATTGAAATCAGTAAACTAATCTGTTAGGTTTGTTGGCTTCCCAAGATGGGGTTGAATTGAGAAGTTTGAAATTTTCTACAAAATTGATATATAGCAGTGATAATAATGGTTATTGAAAATAGAGTACAGAATATAAAGAATAGTTGCAAATTAAATGATGAGATGACACATATTTATCCTGGTTCAGTCTACTCCACTTGACCTACGTCCAGTCCTCAAGCCGCCACTTAAGATTCCTCCATTATATCTTGTAAGATTTAAATGGGTTCTTGAAAAAATCACAGTATAACTCCAGCTCAAACTTTGAGCCTAACATAAAACTCTCACTTTTCTCACACACGAGTAAGAATAATTCTCTTAGTGTTTTCTCACACTAAATGCTACCTATAAGCAAGTAGAAATATACAAATCAAGGTGTGAAATTCTCTTTCAAAAGAGCGGATATGAATGTTTAAGAGCAATGAATAAGCTAAGGAGAAGGTAGGTAGGCTTTTAAGGAATCAGAAATAAATTCTGCAGAGTTTTTGGCCTTTTTATGTTTTTTTGCATCCCCAACAAATTAACTGAGGTCTTATTTATAGTTTGAGAGCAAAACTATCCATTGAAAGCAAGAATTAGCCATTACTCTCAGAAAATAACCATTCACCTGCCGCATTAAATGTGTCTGATAGAGATTATATAGATAACTTCCTCAGGTTATGTGAATAACGGGTGATCATTGGCTCTTAGTTTCAATGTTAGACTTTCATTATATAGATAACCTAACTAGATTATGCAAATAACAATCATTCCAGAATGACTAAGTTTCAGCTCAAGAACGTTTCCATAAAAACCTACTGAGTTGTTCAAATAACATCTCACATAACTTGGATACCTTTGAGGATTATTAGAATAACCTCTTAGGATGTTATTCCTTATTCGAATAACATTTAATCAGTACAAACTAAGTTTTTGAAAAACACAAGTTATTAGGATAACCTCTTAAGGTTATGCAAATAACGAATTTAATAGAATGAGGCCCAATAGTTCTGTAACATATGTTATACGAATAACCTCCCTAGGTTATGCTAATAATGGGCAGCACAGAACAAGTGACCTTTACTGTTAAGCCGCTTATGCGATAAGGTAATTACCTTATCAAGAAAACAAGCTAGACAGAGGCAAAGACATTGTGCAGGCCTTAGTTATACTAATAATCTCAAACCTTTTCATGAAAATGAAGAGAGAACACTTAGAAACAACATTGAGATTGAGATTTTGTCCCCATAACTTCTAAGCATTATGCACATAAGGTAAAACTTTTCACGAAAACCATTTTGAAAACATAAGCTAAACCTTAATCATTAAAATGGATGCCTAATTTAATATTAGAATAAGCAGATTAAGTAGTATTTAAAGCTTAACTACCTTCTTTTACAAAAGGATTCCTAAAAATGTATGTAAAATGTAACCCTCATTACATTGTCCGTAACTTAGTCCCTAACTAACCAAGTGTAATTGACATTGTGTGTAGAACCGGAGGGGGAGGATGAAGGAAAGAATCAAAATGGAGGAAATGAGCTCCACATTGTAGCGAGAAGCAGGGCCGCCATGGTGAGCGAGCTAAAAATTCTAAATTATCTTCAGGCCAAAAGCAACAGTGCCACAAAGGGCTTGCTAGAGCTGTGGTGAGTTGGGTGTAACACCCTACCTCCTAACACCTCCAGACTTAACCAAAAACTTCAAAATTCAACCCAAATACAACCCTGACATCACAGAACAACTCTCCTGCTTCATAAACACAGCGGAAACGACTTAAAACATCCAAAAACTGGGCTGGGGCCGCAACCGCTGCAGTACCACTGCGGCTCTGGCCTCCCCTACTTTTGCATCGCTAGTGCCTCCTCTAGCGCCGCGGTTTGGCTTACTGCGCCATGTGCCCCCAGCTAATATCCCATATCAACAAATTTAACAATTTGGGGCGGACTTCCGACGCGCATAACATTATGCTCCGACCTCCGATTGACCTGATTCCAACTCCTACAAGTTAATCTAGTCCCCATCTATCCATAGGCACCACTTTTACCTCAATCCAACTCCGTATGAAGATTATGGACCCTTGATACCGTTTTGGCCACTTATTGACCAAAACTCATCACTAACCACCTCCAATTGCCACCAAAGGCTACTGGTCGCTCAGAGACCATTCATACAGGTCCAAAACCCCCAAACCATCTTATCCAAAGGGCTTCACCTCAAAGGAACCACTCCTCTGAGATTTGCCCCGTGGCACCCAACTCGACAATCCGGGCTTCAGGCCCTCAAACAAACCAACAAGGCCCAACACCACTCTGAATTCACCAACACTACCATAATCATCAAATCCACGTCTAGCTGTGTGCATACCATGATATATATATAGAAAACAGTACACACAATCACATCAATATCGTGGTATGAAAGAAACATGCATATATACATAATATACATACCAATATGCAATACAATACAAATAAACAAACACCCGGTTACCTCAATTGTCGTTACCACACACACACGAGTTCCACAAGCTTCCTTGAAGTATCCAATATGCGTGAACCCCTCTCAATTAGTCAACAACCTTTACAATACCGCAATTCTACCATTAGTATAATATACCAATAATCCAAGCATCACAATTCAACCACGTTAACCTAAGTCGAGGTTCTAACACTTTTTTCATGCATCAATAAGCTCTTAGGGATCACTTAAACACCACACAACCTCATACACTTCGGATTCCCAATAGCCCTAACCAATAACAACCTAGGGTTAAGCTCAAAATGCAAATAATCCCCTCAAAACTCACACCTAAGCAACAAGAATACCAAAACATACTCCATTAACCTCAAAACATCCATTTCAATCAGTGGATTTCGCCCCTAACTCCAAAATCCAACCTTACAACCAAAAATCTCAAACTTAACCGAAGAAAAATGGAGAGGGAGGAGTTTAGAACACTTACCAACTTGAATCCAAGCTCTTGAGGTCCAAATATTGCTCCTAGAAGCCGGAAATATTGAACTCTAGCACTGTTCCTCAGTCTCCTCCGTCGCTCCCTTCATTTTCTTTCTTTTTCTCGCGTCCAACTGATCCAGATTTAAACAATTTTTTCAACACTCACCACGGCTCCACCAGTTTCAGCCGAAATACGCTACTGGAAAGCTTCTGGCTGCGGCGGCCCTGCTTCTCGCCGCGGCATGGAGCTCCTTCTGACTCTACTTGAGCCTTCCTCCGTCCTGTTTCCTCCGATCCTGAACACAATGCCAAGAAAAATAGCATGAGGGGCGTTACACTCTCCCCTCCTTATAAAAATTTCATCCTCGAAATTTCAACTCTTACCTCAAGCAAAGATCTCTGGATACTTCCTCCGCATAGAATCTTTAGTCTCCCAGGTGACATCATTGGACATCAAACCACTCCAAAGGACCTTTAACAACTTTATGGTCTTATTCCTCAACTGCTTCTCCTTCACTTCTAGAATTTGCAACGGTGTGACCTCAAAAGTTAGATCCTCTCGTACTTGAACTGCTTTATCATCAATTATATGAGCGGATCTGAATGACACTTCTTGAGTTGAGACACATGACAAACATCATGCAACCTAGCAAGATTAGGCAGTAGTGCCACTCGATATGCTTCTGGCCCAATTCGTTCAAGAATTTGATATGGACCCATATACCTTGGAGTGAACTTCTTGGCTCAAATCGATCTTCCAACAACAATAGTAGGAGTGACCTTCAAAAACACATGATCTCCTGCATCAAACTCCAATGGTGTTCTCCTCCTATCCGCATAACTCTTTTGCCGACTCCGAACTGTAAGAAGCTTCTGACGAATACTCTCTATATGCCGAGAGGTTTGATCCACAATATCTGGGCCTAAAAGACTCCTTTCACCAAGTTCAATCCAACACAACGGCGAACAGTACTTCCTGCCATACAACGCTTCATACGGAGCCATTTGCAAACTCAAGTAGAAACTGTTGTTGTAGGCAAATTCGACCAACGGCAGGAACTGATCCCAATTGCCTTTGTTCTCTAGAACACATGCCCGCAGCATGTCTTCTAGCGTCTGAATAGTCCTTTCAGTTTGCCCATCAGATTAAGGGTGATAAGCAGTACTGAAACTCAATTTCGTACCCATGGCCTTCTGGAGAGATTTCCAAAACTTGGATGTAAACCTCAGATCTCTGTCCGACACAATATTGATCGGGACTCCATGCAACCTTACAATCTCATTCACATACAACTGGGCTAACTTCTCCATCGAAATAGTTTCCCGAATTGGAAGAGGTCCTTGGTAATCCCATAATGACCCATATCACATTTTGTCTTGAAGAGGTCCTTGGTAATCCCATCACAAAATCCATGGAAACGCTATCCCATTTCCACTCCAGGATCTTTTAAGATTGTAACATACCAGCAGGCAATTAGTGCTCAATTTTTACCTTCTGACAGATCAGACATCTTGCCATAACCTCTACAATGTCTTTCTTCATGCCTGGCCACCAATAACCTTTCTTCAAATACTGATACATCTTAGTGGTACCTGGGTGGATAGTGTACTTGCTCTAATAAGCTTCCTCCAAAATAATCTCACGTAACCCCGCAATATTTGGCACACAAATCTGACCTCGATACCGGATGATACCATCCTCCAGAATATCAAAGTCCTGGGTCTTCGCCATTTCCACCTGTTCTCGAATGCCCAAAAGATAGTCATCCTCCATCTGAGCATAGCAAATGTTCCTTAATAAATCACTTGATACACTGATGGAACTCATTTCTAGTACTCTAGGATGGACATTGATGAATAACTTTATATCTCTCAGGCTTTCCAGTAACTATTGCTCCCTCATCATCATCATGGCCATATGGATCGATTTTCTACTCAACGCGTCTGCCACCATGTTGGCTTTCCCAGGATGATACTTTAGAGCAAACTCATAGTCCACAAGGAATTCAACCCAACGCCTTTGCCTCATGTTCAATTCTTTTTTATCAAACAAATACTTCAAACTCTTGTGATCATTGAATACCTCAAATTGAGCACCATAGAGATAATGCCCCCATAATTTCAAGGCAAACACTATAACCACTAGCTCAAGGTCATGAGTAGGATAGTTCTCCTCATAAGGCCTCAATTGCCTTGAAGCATACGCCACAACTCTGCCTTGCTACATCAAAACACACCCTAGACCCTTCTTAGAGGTGTCCATATAAACTGTGAACGGCTCTGTTGGGTTAGGGATAATGAGCACTGGGGTGGACGTCAGACAAACCTTCAGCTCTTGGAATGCTCTCTCACACCTGTCATCCCAAATGAAAGATTGATCCTTACGGGTGAGTCTAGTCAATGGCATAACAAGCTGAGAGAATCCCTTAATGAACCTTCGGTAATATCCAGCCAAACCCAGAAAACTCCAAATTTCAATCACCAATTGCGGTCTCTCCCAGTTCAACACCGCTTCAACTTTACTAGGGTCTACTGCCACACCTTCTACAGAAATCACATGACCTAGAAATTTCACTTCCCATAGCCAAAACTCACACTTACTGAACTTAGCATACAGTTGGTGATCCCGCAATACTTGCAACATAATCCGAAGATGAAACGCATGCTCTTCCTCACTCTTGGAGTAAACAAGAATGTCATCAATGAAAACCACCACAAATTTATCCAAATACGGCCGAAACACCCTGTTCATATAATCCATGAAGGTCACCGGGGTATTGGTCAACCTGAATGGCATCACAAGAAACTCATAATGACGATATCGAGTCCGAAATGCCATTTTAGGCACATCCTCAGCACGCACTCACAATTGATGGTATCCCGACCTCAAATCAATTTTAGAGAATACGGAGGCACCTGCCAACTGATCAATCAAGTCTTCAATCTTAGACAAAGGATATTTATTCTTGATCGTCACCTGGTTCAGCTGCCTGTAATTAATGCACAATCTGAGGCTACCATCCTTCTTCTTGACAAATAATACTGGAGCTCCCTAAGGCGAAACACTAGGCCTGATAAAACCTCTCTTCAAAAACTCCTCAATCTGTTTCTTCAACTCTTTCAATTCAGATGCTGTCATTCGATATGGAGCTTTCAAGATAGGACTAGTCCTAGGTACCAAATCAATAGAAAACTCCAGTTCTCGCGGTGGGGGTAAACCAGTAATCTCCTCTAGAAACACATCAAAAAATTCATTCACAACCAGATATCTTTTGACACCTCCTTGCACATCCACATTCATAGAGAAGAAAACCAGAAACCCTTGACATCCTTTCTTCAGACACTTGTCAGCTTGGGCAAAGGACAAACAGATATTCTTATCCCCTTCAGCACTAGGGATATTCATCGGTAAGGACACAGTCTTCCGAGCAGAGTCGAGAACGGCATTATTTGCCTCTAACCAATCCATCCCAATTATCACGTCAATCTCTTGCAACAGCAAACAAATCAGATCCAGAGTAGTACTTCGATGTTCAAAACGAACCACACAATTCAAACAAGCTTAAGCAGTTCTTAGTGAAACTCCCGTGGGTGTGGCTACTGATAATTCGAAAGGTAACTCCATTTCCACAATACCAAATCTCTGAGCACAATCAAATAAAATGAAGGAATGCGATGCACTTGAGTCAAACAAAGCATGAATAAAGTAACCATTTAGTTTAAGTTTACCTTTAATCAAATTAGGCGCTGCATCTGTTTCTTGTCAAGTGATGGCAAAGACTCGTCCGGGCATTGTGGGTCTCCTCATTGCATCGTCACGCCTTGGCTCCCGACAATACCGCAACATATGACCCGGTTTCCCGCAATTAAAACAGATCAAGCACGGACGGTTACCATGACTAAACCTGCATTATGTGCATGGATTTGATGCACTACCAGAACTGTATTGAAATGAAGCAGAGTCCCTTCCTGCATGCTCACTCTGACTGGAACTCCCTTGTTCATAGCCACCTCGATAAAAGGGTCCTCTGCCACACCGACCTCTATTGTGTTGTTCCTTACCAAACCTGCCTCTTCCTCTACCATGACGACCTCGATTATGATGACCTCTTCCTCCACTAGAATCTGTACTACCACCACTGCTACCACTACCTGAACCACTCCCTTTGCTGATTCCTCCAGTAGGTCCTAGGTGAGAAAAGGCCCGAATCATGGAATTCCTTCTGCGCTCCTCAGCTTCCTTCATCCGTCTATACAAGGCACGAATCATTGCACATAAGTCCTTAAAAGATACAAACTCTACCACAGATAGTTGTTCTTTTATCTCTGGATGGGCACCCTCAAACAACCTCTGAGCCATCCACCTATCGTCAGGATAATTATTCAGATAAGTGGAATATTTTGCCAAGTCCAAAAACTGATCAATATAGTCATCTACTGATAGATTCCCTTGTTGAAAAGTTAGGAACTCGGCCTCCTTTTGCATCATCAGGCTGGAGGGACGTAGTGTGCAAAGAACCGTTCCTTAAACTACCCCTAATTCATAGGAGGATTCATCGCTTCAACACTCGAGAGAATACTCCTCCACCATCTCTTAGCCTTATTCTTAAGCTTGAAGACCGCCAGTTGCACCCTTTGCTCTGAAGTGCAATCCATCATACTGAAGATGTTCTCCATTTGCTCAATCCAATCCTTAGCCTGAGAAAAATCCATGGTACCTTTGAAAGCCAGGGGATTAAACTTCCGAAAGTCCTTCAGCTATGAGAAGATACCCCTCCTTCCAACCCTTGGGGCTCTCTTAGGTTCCACCACAGTTTCATCCTCTCCTGCATTCAGATCCACAAACATTTCGGCTTCTTCATTCACATCCCCCTGTTCTTGCCTATTCATTCTCTCTTGTAACCTGTTCAGCGTTTCTCCTTGAGTATTCACCTGATTACTGAGGCCAGCCAGTATCTCATGCATCTGCCTCATCAGATCACTGTTACTCTATCTTCCTCTTCGAGACATTCTTCCTACATATAAGCAACAATACATTCAATTATATGGTTCTAGACTAGCATTGCAGTGGGAATATAGTCTATGTATTCAAAATTGTGCCAAGTAGTACTTCAAGCAGAAACAATGGCCCAAAACCATGGCTCTGACACCAAAATGTAACACCCTACCTCCTGACACCTCCAGACTAAACCAAAAACTTCAAAATTCAACCCAAATACAACCCTAACATCACAGAACAACTCTCCTACTTCATAAACACAGTGGAAACGACTTAAAACATCCAAAAACTGGGCTGGGGCTACGGCCGCTACAGTACTGTCGTGACTCCGGCCTCCCCTACTTTTGTATCTCTAGTGTCTCCTCTGGCGTTGTGTAATGCCCCTCACGATATCTTTATTGGTTTGGTGTTCAGGATCGGAACAAGTAGGACGGATATGGTTCAAGAGGAACCAGAAAAGGCTCCGCGCCACGGAGAGAGACCTTCCAGTGGTATTATTCTTGATTAGATGGTGGAGCCATGATGAGGTATGCTGGAGCCGCGGCGAGAGTCAAGATTTTTGCTAAAAGCCGGATCATTTCAGACGCTCGGATAGAAAAGAAACAAAAGGAAATGTAGGGAGATTGTGAGAGAGCTGAGCTAGGGTTTGAATCTCCGATGTCCAGAGGAGATTTCAAACTGAAGGAGCTTGGATTTAAGTTGGTAAGTTACTTCTACACCTCCCTCTTCATTTTTAATCTATGGAAATATGGATTTTTTCCGGTCTTTAGGTTGGGTGTTCGGTTTGGGGTGAAATCCACCGATTGAAATGGATGATTTGAGGTTAAAGGAGTGTGTTTCGGTATTCTTGTTGGTTGGATGTGAGTTTGAAAGGATTTATGTATGATTTGAGCTTAACCCTAGGTTGTTTCTGGTTAGGGCTCTTGGGAATCTGAAGAGTATGTGTTCAAGTAGTGTTTAAATGATCCCTGGGAGCTTATTGATGTATGATTGGGGTGGTGGAGCCTTGGGTTAAGCCTAAAGTGGGTAAATTGTGATATTGTGATTATGGATATAATGTGTTAATGGGAGAATTATGTGTTATGAAGGTTAATTGGTTAACCGTGTGGGGCTCAAGCGTGTTGGTGTTCAAGAAAGCGTGTGGAACTTGCCTGAGCTTGGTATTAACAACCTGAGGTAACCGGGTGTTTATTTATATGGTTTTATATGATAGTATGTACAGTTGTATATATATATATATATGCATGTCTCTTTCATACCATGATAGTGATATGTTTGTGTGTTGTTATTATCTATCATGGTATGTGTATCATAGATGATGTTTATGAGTTTTGTGATGAGATATGTGATGAGGACATTGATGTGATATAATATGGTGATCATCATGATTATGATGATACATTAGCATCACCACACGTTATTATTACATTGAGATTTGTGACGGATGAAATGGTGATGATGTGATGACGTATGATATATGATGATAAATGAAATTGTTAGGGAGAATAAGGTTGGAGTATGTGATATTGTATATGTTAGGGAGGATAAGGGTGGATCGTTTGTGTTAGGGAGGATAAGGATGGGTTATTTGTATATGTGTGTTAGGGAGGATAAGGATGGAAGTCCCAGAGAGGACGACATGCATATCATGCATTTTACATTGCATTCATATGTAATATGATTCATATTTGTATATATATGTTTATGTGTTGTTGATCCCGGTTACTGAGACATTGTCTCACCCCACCCTCTCCCATGACTAACCCCTTTCAGGTGAAGGTTCTGGCTCTAGTCTGATGAAGCCTAGAGAGTAGCTGTGTACATGGGAAGTCTATGTAGTGTTTGTATTTTTGGATAATGTATTATGTGCCAAGTAGGGTAGAAAGTTGTGTATTGAATGTATTAGATGGACAGGATTGTTATGGATGAATGTATGCTTGATTATGTTTATGTAGAATGTATTATGCTGGTGTTTTGAGAGCGTTATGCATTTGGGAATTAGTATGGTAGTATTTGTGAGGCCAAAATGGTTTGACCCTGATTGTTGTGTTTTAGGGCCTATGGCCCATTTTGTCATGATGGGGTTCAAAGGGGTCAGAACTTAGAGGAGTGGTTCCTTTGAGGTGCAAGCCCCTTGGATATGTTAGTTTGGAGAGTTTGGACCTGTATGAATGGTCTCTGAGTGACCAGTTGTCTTTGGTGACAATTGAGGTTGGTTAATGGTTAGTTTGGGCTAATAAGTGGCCAAAACGGTGTTAGGATTCCAGAATCTCCATAAGGAGTTGGATTGAGGTGAAAGTGGTGTCTGTGGTTAGATTAGGACTAGATTGACTTGTAGGAGTTGAAATCAAGTCAATCGGAGGTCGGAGCATAAAGTTATGTGCGTCAGAAGTTTGCCCCAAAACGTTGAAGTGCTGATATGGGATATCAGTAAGGGGGCATCGTGGCTCCAGTATCTAGGCTGCGGCGCCAATGATGGAAGTAGCGAGGGAGAAATAGAGCAGGCCGGAGCCACAGCGGTCCTGTAGCGGCTGCGGCCCCAGCCCAAAGTTTGGTAATTTGGGGTTCGTTTCCGCTGGTTTGAGGATGTGAGATGTTGTTTTAAGCGGTTTGCATTGTGTTTGGTTGTATTTCGTGAGATATAGGTTATACTGGAGGTAGGATGTTTCATTTATATGGGTTATAGTAGAGGTAGGATGTTACATTTTGGTATCAGAGCAATGGTTTGGGGCCATTGTTCCTGCTTGATATACTACTTGGCACATAATTGTAAATACATAGACTATGTTCCCATTGCACTAACTATATCATAGTTACACAAAAGTTCTTTTTGAAAGCTCCACCGCTTATCTTGATAAGTATTTGTCAACTCGCAAATAACTTTTCTTTCTTTTTAAAAAAAAAAAAAACAAAGGGGCTATGCCCAAAATAGAAAAACAACTAGCAATTAACTTACATAATATCTTTACTTATTCATTAAACTTAGAATTAAAATACTTCTAAATTAAATTAAAAAATGAATAATTATAAATGATCAACTTCTAAACAAACCCTAATTATCAATGGGCTTATCCACTTTGGCCCCGTCAGCCTGCCTCTTTTACTTTAGAGGCATTTTTTTTTTATAGATTGTCGAATGGGGATCAACAACGTCTGTACATATTTATCAATAAGCATATCTATAACATCCTCCAAATTTGTGTCATAATTATCAATTCTCAGTTTCTAGAATGAGTTAATAAATACTCTCCTCATTCCATTTTATTTATCATTTAAAAAAAATTATATGATTTAATTTATTTATCATTTTACATCAACAATGAAATATTAATGATTTTTCATTGTTTTATATTTCATTAAAAACAATAATAAATAAAATATAAGTCATTTTTAGTATTTAAGTTAATGATATTTTGCTATAATAGTATTAAATTTTACTATAATATATGTTAGTTAATGATTTTATTCATCAGTGTGAAAACCTAAAATGGTAGATAAAATGGGACAGGGGAGCACAGGCTAGAGAGAAGGATACGTTTTTTTTAAAAAAAAAACGGCTCAAAGTTCAAGTGGAGGAAAAAGCAGAGATAAAGAAAGAGAATTTTTTTTGGGGGGCATTATTAGAAGGAGTGATTTTTCTTATTTTATATGACATTATTTGATAATACTTTGTCTGCATTTTCTCATTAATTAACAGTGTTAAGAATAGAAAAACTTTTAATTATATTTTAGAAGCTAAAAGATTAAAAATAAATATACAAATGTTAAAAATCAAATTGAAATTTAGTGTCCAAATTAAAGGAATAAAAGTGTATTTTTAATTTTTCCAATAATTATATAATTTGAATATGGACAAAAATTAGTTTAATTTTTCAAAAATCTAGAACTAGTCCCCTTGCAACCGCCTCTTGCACAGCGGACGGGTCCGCTATTTATGTGCTTTGTCCTCACTCACACACCTCCTTCCCAGGAGGTCACCCATCCCCCATCCCCAAATTGCTCCAGGTTAAGCACGCTTAACTGAGAAGTTCTTAAGGGATAGGCTATCGAAAAGGTAGGTGTACCTTGTTGGTATAGGTAGTACCTATCAATTCCTTTAAGTTATCCTTAATCGTATTGTCTCATACCTATACAGTCTCTGGATCCCTCTCGTTTCGGTATGTATTCGATTCATTCATATGCCCCTCTCGCTTAGAAGCCTGCCAGGAGCCGCTCCTTATCGGTGCCTCATTACTTTATCCTCGTTACTTTATCTGACCCCCAACTTTTCTTGCACTGGCGATCACTCCCAGCCCTCATCAGCGCCTGGATGTCACATGCCTACCAGCTTCCGCTTGATTCGTCCCTGAACCATACCGTACTGAGAGAGGCTGGGCTCTGATACCAACTGTAGCGTCTGGCCGAACGTTACACCAATCAAATTGAAATTGCCATGCGGGAATTAGGAAGGGGACAAGCAGACACTACTCGCATTGAGCAAATCAGTGTTAGCAAGGCTGAATTCCCAAGAGGGGGGTGAATTGGGAAGATTGAAATTTCTCTGCACAAAATGAAATGGTTGAAGATAGCACAGTGTAAGGGAAGCAACGTATAAAACAGAGCAAGCTAAAAAGTAAAGATAAGGAGAAGAAGACTCAGTGATTTATCCTGGTTCGGTCTATCCACTTGACCTACGTCCAGTCCCCAAGACAACTGTTGAGATTTATCCACTATACAGCAAGAATTTAACGGGCTTCTTGCTAATGCCACATTACACGAGTATGCTATGTTTCTGGAGCTCTCTCAAACACTCTAAGCACTTTCACAATGTGCTTCCCAATCCCCTTGTGATTTCTCCTCACAAGTAAATCTATCTTCTAGATGAAGAGTAGATTATTTACAAAGATATAACTCTCTTGAATAGAGTAGATATGAAGGTTAAAATACAGCTATTGAAGTTGAGAGGGTAAAAGCTTTTGAGAAGAAGATTCAGCAAAAATTCGGTATATACAAGTTTGATTCGTTACCCATAACTTCAAATGATGTTATATTTATAGTTTTAGCTCTCAAATGTCCGTTAGAGACAAAATCTATCCGTTGGGAAAGTTATCCAACGGTTACTCTGAAAAACTATCCGTTTACCAACCGTATTTAATGTTTCTGACATACTGAAATTCGAATTTTGGTTGGCCAACGGACGAATTTCGAAGGAACCGAAGGTTAAAGCTTTCAACGTTACAGCACGAAGTTCGTCTGTTCATGAAGTGAAATTCGAATTTTGAAACTTACAAAACATTTTCACAATGTGACATACGAATTTTCAAGAGGAAAGTTTTTCGGTTAAGTGTGAACAGTGTTTTCAATTTTTTACAGTGCCTTCGAAATTCGAATTTTGGAAGCCCAAAATTCGTCTGTCCATTGAACGTTCAAAGAGGCACAGTAGATCACTTTCTTCGAAATTCGAATTTTGAAAGGGTGAAATTCGTCTGTCAGAGAGACTCTTTTCAGACTAGCTTCAACATTCGAATGTTACAAGACTTGTCATTCGTATGTCAATGTTTCATTTCAACAGACTCAAAAACATAGCTACTGAAATTCGAATTTTAGTATTCAAAGTTCGTCTGTCAGAGAGCAGTTTTGAAACTTAATTTATTCTTGATTTCATATGAACTTTAACATTGTTTCAGATGAATTTCTTCTATTTTCTCAAGTTGTGTTTTGTCTGAAATTCAAATTTTGAAGATGTGAAGTTCATCTGTCACTAAGAGGCTTCTTTCAGACTTGGATGAAAATTCGAATTTTAGAGAATCAAAATTCGTCTGACAGAGAGACATCTCTTTAGACTTATTCAGTTTTAGCTCGAAATTCGAATTTCCAAAGGCGAAGTTTGAATTTCCAACATGACAGTTCAGTTTAAACTTTCAAACTTCATCTGTTTGTGGGTATTTTTCAAATAATCATAAAATCAAGGTTTGAAAACATTTTTTCTTCAAATCAAAAACTTTTACCCAATCATAACTAAAAACAAGATTCTACAAAAGATCTAGCATCAAATACTCTTCAAATTCTTCACTTGAAGCACTTTGATCTCCTTTGATATCTTCAATCCAAGCTCTTGGATGTTGGTTTGGAATCATCAAAACTCTTGATTCAATAATCAGCACTGTTCAAAAAACAATATAGTTGTAAGATATAACAATCGGATCCAATTATGATTGGCTAAACCTCACAACGTTTTTCTGATATTAAAAAAAAAAAAACTCAACACACACACACACATAAAGGCTTTAAATTGAGCTTTTTGGTGGGTTGATGAATGATAAATAAATAGCGGAATATGGTTATATGGTGGCAATGATCTATATTGAGTAGAGTGGCGTCCTTGGGGTATGAGTAAAATAAATAGAATGTAAATAAGGGTGTGGTATGGGTGGTTAAATTGTGATTAAATTGAAATGCGCATGCAATTTATTTATTTAACTTATTGCTTTTAATACATCACCAACATCCCCCAACTTTCTTTTAACGTGTTCATTTTAAGGATAAAAGGGACTTTGCCATCCACTGCTGTGGATATCCCCATCATAGCTTACTACATAAGGATAACTACATGGTGCAGCAATTTATCTCATCAGTGTCCCACTTACTACACTTACAAATGATATTGTTCTTAGTTTTCTTTTTCTTTTTAATTGTTGAACTTTATGATTCATGATTGTGTTAGCATTAAGAGGAGAAGAAGAAAACCGTTATATAATTTAAAAAAAAAAATACACGCATATAGAATGTGCAATATAATACAATATGCGTTCCTTGTTTTTCATACAACTTTGATTCATAAGATTTTGATGGATATTGTAGCTCATCTAATGATAATTTAATTTCTTCCCAAAAAATCCTCTCATTTCAATCCAAAATCTAGAGAATTTGTATTTGTAATTATTATAAATTTTATATATTTTAGAGAATCACCAAAAAATATAAATGAGAAATGATATTTCTTTATAATTTTACGAACATGGAAAAAACCTATAAATTAAATCAAGTAGATTTAACCACAAAAATTATATAAAAAAAATTCTTCTTTTTTTTTTCTAAATTAATAAAATATACTTTTTTTTTAGTGTGAAAGATATTATGGCTGAAAGTCTAAGGCTAATCTCTTTGAGGCGTAAAGATTACTTAAGTCGGTTTTATTTATCCTAACAATAGCAATTGAACCTAAAAGAATATACTTAAGGAACCAAACTATCTTTTAACTATGTCAGAATCTTATTCGTAGACAAATAAGCACAAGTTAGAAAACTAGAAATAATCAAATGGTTACTCGAATAACATCTAAATGTCGATGAAATAGCACCGATGACCAAAAAAAATATTGTTTGATTAATTGAACAAAACTTTGTTGGCATCGAAAATTATATTTAAAACTATAAAAATATTTAAAAATTATTTTAACATTTTATTAAGAATTTTTTTAGTAAACTAGATTGCTGACCTGCACTTTACATGAGTGTAACTATTCACACCCTTAAATCTTGTTTAGAATCACTAAAATAATGTTTAGAAGTATTAAAAAATATTAAAATATGTTTTTTTATTTGTTATAAGAGATTGGATGCGTTAGAAGTTCAAAGGGAATATCGGAAGCCCATTGTACTTATATTGACCCCTCAATGCACTTTTATTGGTGTTGGAAAATGGCAATGTATGTATATTAATTGCCCCTTAACATACTATTATTGAACTATAAAATGAAGAAATTAAAACAAAAGGTAGAAGCCCAATATACGTTTATTGAGGTGCTGTTAGTGGTCTATCGGCTTGTGAGAGGAGAATTCAGCATTACGAATGCCTCGATGTTCATACATTGAGTGGGGATAGTCATACATTTGCCAGACAAAAGTAACTTCAGCATTAGGAAGCCTCGATATTCAACTAATGGGGCAAATAAACGATTAATGTGAGGTTTATAAATAACAAGACACCTCAGAAACTTGAAGTTTTTGAAAGGAGGCATGGTGCTTTGCTAGGGTTTCAATCTTGAGAGCTTAAAGGGTTATTTTCTACCAATTAAACTCAAGGTAATGGCTCAAAAACACTTTCCCATCTTCTTTTTTCTTGATTCATATGATGATTTTGAGATTTCATTCAAGATTGGGGTTAGAGTTTGTAGATGTTCATACACCCAAAGTATGGATATCGAAAATACCACCAAAGATCATGATTTTGAGTTGAAAATAATGGGTTTTCAAAATTAAAACCAAGGATTTTGGTGGTATGTGATAAACCTTAGATCTACAACTCTAATAATGCTTGGTAACTTGTTGAATCTCTTATAATAAGGGTTCAAGCTTGTGTTAGGAAGTGAAATGGAGTTTATTGGAGCTACATTAACACTTATGTACCTCTAGTTTTTGGTAAGTATCTAATTTATTGTTTGGATTTGCCTTAGGAAAATGTTAGGGTTTTGTGATCACTACACCAAATTGATTAGCTTTTATTGGTGCCTAATAGTTGCCATTTCTTTTACAAATGACAACTAAAATCAAGTATGAAAGGCATAAATAGATTCACAAATGCCAACTTTACCAGGTCATAGTTAGTGTTTGTAATTTTACCCTCATACAAAAGTTGGCATATGTAAATAAATGCAAACTTTACCATGTAATAGTTGGAGTTTCTGTAACAACCTACCTCCAAACACCTCCAGACTTGACCAAAACCTTCAAAACCCAACCAAACATAACTCAAACATCTCAAAACAACCTCCCATAACTTCAGAATAGCGAAAATGAACCAAACAACATCAAAATCTAGGCTAGGCCGCGGCTGCTATAGTACCACCATGGCTCCTGACCTCCCCTATTTTTCACTCGTTATTGGACTCTTTGGTGCCGTGGCCTGCTTCCAGGCACTGCGGCGCCCCCTACTGGTTTCCACACTAGGAAAAATTCAATACCGGGGTGAACTTCCGATGCGCATAACTTTATACTCTGACCTCCGATAGACCTGATTCCAACTCTTACAAGTCAACCTAGTCCCAATCTCCCAATTTATCCATAAACACCACTTTCATCTCAATCCAATTCTGTATGGAGATTCTGGACACTTGACACTATTTTGGCTATTTTTTGAACAAAACTCACAATTCAGCACTTCCATTTGCCACCAAAGGCAATTCAACCACTTGTGACCATTCACACAGGTCTAAAACCACTCAAACAACTTGTCTTAAGAGGTTTCACCTCAAAGAAACCCTTCCTCTAAGATTTGACCCCTTTGAACGAACCCCATTTGACAAATCGTGCTACAAGCCCTAAAATACAACGACAAGGCCCAATACCAGCCTTGGGCTCACAAACACCATTAAACTGACTCCTCAACATTCCGAATCACACATACACCACCATCCAGCATACATATCACATACAACACAATTCCACATACATAACATAGCAACAATATCCATACAATCTACATCTATGTCATACATTCATTACAAAACCTTCTATCCTACTTGGCACAAGATACAGATCCAAATTACACATAAACTAATAGACCTAGTATTCCCACGTCAGTTGCTACTCCCTCATCTTCTTTAGACTAGTTCCAGAACCGTCACGTAAAAGGTTAGTTCATGGGAGAGGGGTATGAGACAAAGTCTCAATAACTGGGAACAACTACATACAATATATATATACTGACCCACATAGTCATGCAATGATAATGCTAATGAATGGTATGCATGTTCTCCCTCATACACGACTAGAACCACGAGCTGTCGTCATCACAATACATTTTAATAGATGATTCCCTTCCAACAGTCAGTGAAGATTGATTCTGGGACATCACCAAGCTCACCTTACCCTAATGCAACCCGGCCAATGGTTACACTAGAGCTCGAATCATGGCTGTCCTTCCCCTGGACCATCACGAATTAATGGTGATTTAGAGAAGGTGCATCCCCAATTCCACTGCTACCTGGCTCTCCCAAGGAAAGGGTTTAGTGACAGGGATATTTCATCATATCATATTGTCCCCTGCCGCCTGGCTTACCCATGGAAAGGATTTAGTGACATGGATCTTTATCATATCATCATTGTTGAATCAAATGTTTTGATGATTTCAAACCAACTAGAGCTTGGAAGGAAGATATCAAAGTTATACAAAAGATCTCAAGTGAAGAAATCCAAGGAAAAAAGTATAAGATTATGTTGAATCAAGAAGTTTTGATGATTCCAAATCAACTCTCAAGAGCTTGAAATAAAGATATCAAAGGTGCTTAAATGAATTCAAGTGAAGAATTCCTGGAAAAATCTGTGCAAAGTTTGATGTAGGATGTTTAGTAGTGTTTTATTTGAGTAAAAGATTTTTATTTGGTGTAAAGAAGTTTTAAAACCTTGATTCTGTGTTAAATCATGGAATATTTGAAAAACACCCGCCAACAGATGAAGTTTAAAAGGTTAATACCAATCTGTCTTAGTGAAAGTTTGAACTTTGGCTTTGGAAATTCGAATTTTGCACTGAAACTGAACAAGTCTGAAGAGATGTCTCTCTGACAGACGAACTTTGACTTAATGAAATTCGAACTTTGATAAGTGTCTAAAAGAAACCTTAAGCAACAGACGAACTTTGAGTTTTGAAAATTCAAATTTCAGACAAAATGAAACTTATGAAAACTATAGTAATTCGTCTGAAATTATGTCAAAGTTCATCTGAAACTAAGTTTGGATTGAATGTCAAAATTGCCCACTGACAGACGAACTTTGAACATGAAAATTCGAATTTCAAAAACTAAGCTTTTGAGTCCATTGCAGTGATATGTTGACATACGAATAACAGTATTTATAAATTCGACTTTTGAAGTTAGTATGAAAAGAGGCCTCTCTGATAGACGAACTTTGATATTTGAAAATTCGAATTTTGAACTATATGAACTACTGAGCCTTGTAAATCAACTACGGACAGACGAATTTTAGGGTTCCAAAATTCGAATTTCGAAGGCATTGTAGCAAATTGAAAATATTGTTCACACTTAACAGAAAAACTTTCCACTTGAAAATTCGTATATCACAACACAGAAACATTTTCCAAATATCAAAATTTGAATTTCACTTCATGACAGACGAACTTTGGGCTTTCAACGTTGAAGCTGTTAACCTTCGATTTCTATGAAATTCATCTGTTGACCAACAGAAATTTGAATTTCAGTATGTCAGAAGCATTAAATGCGGTTGGTTAACGGATATTTTTTCAGAGTAACTGTTGGATAACTTCTCCAACGGATAGATCTTGTCTTTAACGGACATTTGAGACCTAAATCTATAAATATAACATCATTTGAAGTAGTGGGTAACGGTTTTAACATTTTATATACTGAAACTCTGCCAATTTATTTACTCAAAGCTTCATACTCTCACACTTCAATATTTGTACTTTAACTTTCATATTCACTCTGATTAAGAGAGTTTAATTTTTGTAAACAATCTAATCTTCATCTGGAAGATAGATTTTCTTATGAGGGGATATCACAAGGGATTGGGAAGCACTTTGTGAAAATGTAGAGAGTGAATGAGTGAGCTCTAGAAAACAGAGCACAAACTTTGTATTGTGGCATTTGCAAGAAGCCCACTGAATTCTTACAGAATAGTGGAAAATCTCAAGGGGCGACTTGGGGACTGGACGTAGGTCAAGTTGAGAGACCGAACCAGGATAAATTTCTGAGTCTTCTTCTCTTTTCTGCCACTTTCACAGTTATTTATTTATACTCTATTTTACCATCATATATTGCATTCTTCACCTCCTTGATATTTTGCAGAAAATTTTTAATCTTCCCAATTCACCCCCTCTTGGGAAGCCAACCTAACTAACAAGTGGTATCAAAGCCGAGATTCTCAATCAAAGGATCTTACAGTCCGGGAATTAAAATGGCTGGCTTTGGAGAAAGTATATTACCAGAAGGCAACAACACAAATAGACCACTTGACTTCAGTGGAGAACACTATGCGTACTAGAAGATGAGGATGCAAATCTATCTCCAGTTAATTGATCTGGACATCTGGTCAGTCATTCAGAAGGGAGATTTTATCCCAATGGCTTTAGAAGATGATGGAAAATATAGAGAGAAGCCAGAAGCTGAATGGAATGAGGAAGATAGAAGAAGAGTCTTGCTGAATTTCAAGTCAAAACATTGTTTGGTTAGTGCCTTGAATTAAGACGAATTCTACAGAGTCTCCTAATGCTGCACTGCCAAGGAAATGTGCGACACCCTGCAAATTACTCATGAAGGAACAATTGGAGTCAAGGAAAACAAACTAAATACATGTATAGGAGAATATGAAAGCTTCAGAATGACTGAAAGAGAGAATGTAAAAGAGCTACAAAAAAGATTCACCCTCATTGTGAATCAACTGAAGAGCTTGGGAAAGAGGAACACTCAAACAGAGAAAGTCAGAAAGATCCTCAGAGCTCTCCCTCTGGAATAGCAACCCAAAGCAACAGCAATAGAGGAAGCTAGAGGAGAATCAATGACCTCTATCACAGCTCTCTTTGGCAGCCTCGAGGAGAATGAAGGAAAACTGAAAGCTCTCAAGGAAGATGGACAAGACAAAAAGAAGAAAGGCCTTGCTCTCAAAGTTGCTGAAGAAAAGGAAGAAGAATCTGACGATGGAGAGGAACTTAATGAAGAAACTCTGGCTATGATGGTCAGAACATTTGGAAGATTCTACAGCAAAAAGAGAAACAAGAAAATCTTCAAGAAAGGAGTAGCTAGAGATAGCAAGAGAGAAGCAAAAGAGCCTATCACTTGCTATGAGTATAAAAAGCAAGGACATATCAAATGGGACTGCCCTCAATTTCTCAAAGAAGCAAGAAAAAGAAAAGAAAGCTACAGACAAAGGCAAGAAGAAAATGGCTTACATCTCATCAATATGGGGCAACAGCTCAGATGAAGAAGAAGATGATGAAGATGAAATTGCTAACATCTGTTTCATGGCACTGCCTCTGAAGAAGCTGAAATCCCATGCAGCAGTGACCAAGAGGATGAGGTATATGAATCTGAACCTTCCTATTCCGAATTACTGGATGCATTTCATGAGCTGCATGATGAGTTTGTTAAAGTTGCTAAAAAACTGAAGCAAGCTAAGAAAAAGATTAACAAACTAGAATCTCAACACTATTTTTGAAACTGTTTCTCTACCTATTGCTGAATCTGTTTGCTGTAAAACATGGATTGAACTAAAGCAAACCAATGAATATCTAGTGAAAAGCATGTCTAGGCTTACTAGAGGCAAAGATATGTTGTTTGCTTTAATAGGTAGTCAAAGAATATCACAAGAAAAAGCTGGACTTTTCTATGATCCTTGTGCTATAAAAGAAAAGATTAGAAAGAAAAATCAGAATGCGTACATGAGACATTTTGAGCATGCTAATGGAAATAGAAAGAAAGATCATATGTCACATCACATTGTGTCATATAATCAACCAAGGCATGTTAAACAAAAATATTATCTACATTGTTTTCTTCCTGCTTCTCAATCTAGCAATCCCTTTACCACCTGTCACTTCTGTAACAAAAATGGGCATATTTCTAGCTCATGTGCTTTAAAGAAAAATGGACTTGACAGGAAAGTTAAATGGGTTCCCAAAGGTACATCTGTATCTAGGAAAAAGACTACTGACAGAAAAGGACCCAAGCAAATTTGGGTACCTAAAAAGAAAACATGAACTTTGTTTTGCAGGTCTGTCACAAGTCACATGACCGGTGATAAAGAGAAGTTCATCACCCTTAGAGACAAGAAAGGAGGAAAGGTGACATTTGGAGGTGATTAGTATGGCAGAATAGTTGGCATTAACATTGTGGGCAAGAATCCTTAAACGTCCATTGAAGAGGTGCTGTTTGTGATAGGCCTCAACCACAATTTGCTGAGTGTGAGCCAAACATGTGACAAAGGAAACTGGGTACTGTTTGACTCAAAATTCTGCCTAGTCATCAGAAAAAGTAATTACAAAGTAATCCTCAAAGCTCAAAGGGATAGTAACTGCTATACTATCGATCTTGATGAACTTCCTCCCTTAGATTCTGTTTACTTGATTAGTCAGGATAATGATAGTTGGCTATGGCATAGAAGATTAGCTCATGTTAACATGAATCAGCTTTCAAAACTGGTTAAAAACAAGTTAGTTACTGGCCTGCCAAAAATTACTTTTGAAAAAGACAAAGAATGTGATGCATGCCTAAGAGGAAAACAAACTAAATCTTTTTTTAAGCCCAAAAACGTAGTCACAATAACTAGACCACTAGAACTACTGCATATGGATTTAATTGGTCTATCTAGGGTAAAAAGTATTGGTGGAAATCTATATGTGCTTGTAATTGTGGATGATTACTCTAGATTTACATGAACATTGTTTCTTTCCTCTAAAAGTGATACCTTTGATGCATTTGTAACCTTAGCCAAAAAAGTGCAAAATGAGAAAGGTATTTCCATTGTGTCTATCAGGTTAGATCATGGAGGAGAATTTGAGAACTCATACTTTCTAGAGTATTGCAATAAGCATGGAATTGACCACAACTTCTTAGCCCCAAGAACTCCACAACAAAATGGAGTAGTAAAAAGGAAGAACAGAACAATTAGAGAGATAGCTAGAGCTATGCTGAATGAAAAGGAACTTTCTCAAGTGTTTTGGGCTGATGCAGTGAATACAGCAAGCTACATCATAAATAGAGCCTACATTAGACCAATCCTTGGGAAGACTCCTTATGAGCTGTACAAGGGAAGAAAGCCAAATCTATCACATCTCCATGTGTTCGGCTACAAATGCTTCATTCACAACAATGGAAAGGAGAATCTAGGTAAGTTTGATGCCAAATCTAATGAAGGTATATTTCTGGGCTACTCTAGTAGAAGTAAGACATATAGAGTTTTCAATAAAAAGTCTAAATTGGTAGAAGAATCTGTGCATGTTGTATTTATCAAAAATGAAACTGCTTCTAAACATGTTACTAATGAGGATGATCTAGTTTCAAACTTTAAAAAGTTAGATATCTCTGATGAAGGTATAATTGAACCTCCAAAAATATCTGAATCTATTAATATAGAGGAAGATATTCAGGAGAGAGATTTTGAAGAATGAAATAATAAAGAAATGTCTCAAGAACCCCCTAGAGCTTGGAGATATCAAATGAATCATCATGTTGATCAAGTGATAGGGAATGTTCAAGAGAGAGTTAGAACCAGAAAATAGTTATGGGATCAAATGATTAATTGTGCTTTCATCTCACAAATTCAACCTAAATGTACTCAGAAAGCCTTAACTGATGAGTATTAGATTTTGGCTATGCAGGATGAATTAAATCAGTTTGAAAGAAATCAAGTCTGGGATTTAGTGCCTAGACCCAAAAATCATCCTGTCATTGGTACCAAATGGGTTTTTAGAAATAAACTTGATGAATCAGGATCAATCATCATAAATAAAGCTAGACTAGTTGCTAAAGGATATAATCAAGAAGAAGGCATTGATTTTGAGGAAACCTTTGCTCCAATAGCTAGATTAGAAGCAATTAGAATTCTATTAGCATATGCATGCATGAAAAATATTTTGTTGTATCAAATGGATGTAAAGAGTGCTTTACTAAATGGATATATCATGGAAGAGATTTATGTAGACCAACCTCCAGGTTTTGAGGACTTTACAAAACCAAACCATGTTTATAAACTGAAGAAAGCTCTTTACGATTTAAAACAAGCCCCTAGAGCATGGTATGAAAGATTAAGTAATTTTCTAACTGAAAAGAGGTTCAACAAAGAAAAGTAGATACAACTTTATTTACTAAGAAAGAAAATAAAGATTTACTTATTATTCAAATCTATGTTGATGATATTATATTTGGTGCTACTAATGAATCTCTTTGCAAGAATTTTTCTAAGTTAATGCAGGGGGAGTTTGAAATGTCCATGATGGGTGAACTCAACTTCTTCCTTGGATTGCAAATCAGGCAGTGCGATGATGGTATTTTTCATAATCAATCCAAGTATCTGAAAGTACTGCTTAAGAAGTTTGGAATTGAAAATGCCAAGCCAAGAGGAACACCTATGACTACTACAACCAAACTAGATATGGATGAAAAAGGGAAAATGTTTGACATAACTTAGTACAGAAGAATGATTGGATCCCTATTGTACCTAACTGTCAGCAGACCTGACATCATGTTTAGTGTCATTCCAGTCATGTCCCAAGGAAACCCATGCAACTGCTGTGAAACGTATCTTTAGATATCTTATTGGAACTTCACAGATGGGACTTTGGTATCCAAAGGGCAATGGAGAAGATCTCAAAGGATACACTGATGTTAACTTTACAGGATCCAAAATTGACAGAAAAAGCACAAGTAGAACATGTTAGTTTCTTGGAGGATCCTTGGTTTCATGGTTTAGCAAGAAGCAAAACAGTGTGGCCTTATCCACTGCAGAGGCTGAGTATATTGTAGCTAGAAGCTGTTGTGCCCAAATCATCTGAATAAAACAGCAGCTTGAAGATCTTGAGGTTGAAATGGAGGAAATACCAATCATGTGTGACAATCAAAGTACCATTAACATCACAAAGAATCCTATCATGCATTCAAGGACAAAACATATTGAAGTTAGGCACCACTTCATAAGGGATCATGTTTTGAAAGGAGAAATCAAACTAGAGTACATCCCAACTGAAGATCAAGTTGCAGATATCTTGACAAAGCTTCTATCAGAAGATAGACATTGCAAAATCAGAAGAGAATTGGGTATGGTAAATCCCAGGGAACTGTATGTAAATCCGTGTGCAATTCTGTTTTTAGATTTTCCAACTTTAAATTAATTCTAACTTTAGCATCGGAGTGTATTTAATTTAAGTTGCAGGAGCTCCTCATGAGATTCAATGGGAATAAATCTGAAAAATGGAGCACATGAGAATGGAACAATCAAAAATGAAGAAAATGGCAGAAATTCCGAGTTTCTAGATCCATTCTGTAAGTTTTTAAAGTTGAAATTCGTATCTTAATTGTGCATTAGATGAATTTCCATGAAAAACTAAGTTTCTGAGAAAGTCAGCATGGTCAACATTCAAATTTGGATGCCCAACAGACAAACTTCAGCCTGTTATAAGTTGGAACAGTTCTCAGTGATGCCTCGAAATTCGTCTATTGGACCTTCGAAGTTCGAATTTTCAAAAACAAAAATTTCAATGTTATGTTTGACTAACATGATAATTATACTAATGTCTATCTCTTAACATACGAATGTTGGAAAACTTTCACAAAGTAAAGAAATTTGAATTTCTGATTTAAAATTCGTCTGTTGAAACATGCTCTCAATGTTGAATCTTTGAAAGATGAAGTTTCATATGTATAATTCATCTGTTGTTTGGTGTTTTGATTGTTGTTTGATGTTTACTCTTCAAAATTCAAACTTTGTTGGAACAAAGTTCGTCTGTTCATCTTGTGTTGCTTGAACCAAGCCTCTGTCAGATGAACTTTCACAAGAAAATTCATCTGTCAGTAAGCTTTGTTGAACGGTTTAACTTTGAACTGCTCGAAGTTTGAATTTTGACCCCTCAAAATTCATCTGTCAGGTGGTTACTTACTTAAAACCAACGGTTTTCAACTAAACAGATGCAACCTTACTCTCTTCCTCTCTGGGTTTGTTCAAATCCTCTCATCAATGCTCTTAAATTCTGACCGAAAATCTTCAATTCCCACTGTTTGAACTGATTTTCGCACCCTATAAACCCAATCTTGGCTTCATTCTGAATCATTCATCCACGAAAATGGCAAGAGTAAAGAATCCTGAAGCTGGAAAAGGAGAACCACGACCAAAGAGATCGGTCAAATCACAATATGCTTCAAAGGAGGGTGATAAACCAAAGAGAAAGGCCGAATCAAGTAAGGGAACTCCTTCCAAACGTCAGAAAACTACACCAAAGGGTGAATCAAAGAAAGCTGGACCCTCTTCCTCAAAGAAAGCAGAACCTTCGGTCCCTGTTCTTGCTGCTGAGACTGGTGCTTCCACTTCCTCCTCTAGTACAATATGGAGAATATCAACTTACCACACTGCCATTATGGAGCACCCCACAGATTCAAGAGGAATACTCCACCAAGTTTGCCAATAAAAAGGTAATCAAGCCTCATTGTGTGAACTTGGAAGATTTCTTGATCTCTAATAGTTTTGAAGCTGGAATATGGATGTTGAGATATAAGAATCTGTTGGAGATATTGGAGAGGTATGATGATGAAGTGATAAAGACATGTTATGCCTCCTTGAAGTACAATAGCAAGAAGAAGAAATGGGAGGTGAATCTTATTAGTTAGGCTGACTTCCCAAGAGGGGGTGAATTGGGAAGATTAAAAATTTTCTGCACAAGGTGAAAACAATGAAGAAAGCAAGGTATGACAAAAAAATAGAGTATAAAGTAGTAAGATGAAAGAGTAGTGATAAAGAGAAGAAAAACTCTTATATTTATCCTGGTTCGGTCTCTCCTCTTGACCTACGTCCAGTCCCCAAGACACCACTTGAGATTTTCCACTATTAAGCAAGAATTCAATGGGCTTCTTGCAAATGCCATAGTACAACATCAGTGCTCTATTTTCTGGAACTCACTCAATCACTTTCTGCACTCTCACTAAGTGCTTTACAATCCCTTGTGATATCTCCTCACAAGAAATTCTATCTCCCAAATGAAGATTAGATAGTTTACAAAGATGAAACTCTCTTGAATAGAGTGAAAATGAAAGTTGAAGTACAAGTATTGAAGTAAGGGGTAAAAGTTTTTAAGTAGGAAATTTGGCAGAATTTCAGTATATACAAAGTTTGATTCGTTACCCACAACTTCAAATGATGTTGTATTTATAGATTTAGGTCCCAACTATTCATTAGAGACAAAATCTATCCGTTGGGGAAGTTATCCAATGGTTACTCTGAAAAACTATCCGTCAACCAATCGCATTTAATGCTTCTGACATACTGAAATTCGAATTTTGATTGGTCAACAGATGAATTTCGAAGGAACCGAAGGTAAAAGCTTCCAACGTTGAAATACTGAAATTCGTTTGTTCATGAAGTGAAATTCAAATTTTGAAACTTAGAAAATGTTTCCATGTTGTGACATATGAATTTTCAAGAAGAAAGTTTTTCTGTTAAGTATGAACAGTATTTTCAATTTACTATAGTGCCCTCGAAATTTGAATTTTGGAACCCTAAAATTCTTCTGTCCGCAGCTTGCTCAAGAAGCACAGTAGTTCATTTACTTCGAAATTCGAATTTTAAAAGAGTGAAGTTCGTCTATCAGAGAGACCTCTTTTCAGATTTACTTCAACATTCAAATTTGTAAACATTATACTTCGTATGTCATCATATCATTTCAACAGACTCTCAACTTTAGCTTCTGAAATTTGAATTTTCATGTTCAAAGTTTGTCTATTAGTGAACAATTTTGAAACTCAATATAATCTTGATTTCAGATGAACTTTAACATTGTTTCAGATGAATTTCTTCAGTTTTTATAAGTTTCATTTTGTTTGAAATTCGAATGTTCAAAACTCACAGTTCGTTTGTTGCTCAACAGCTTCTTTCAGACACTTATGAAAATTCAAATTTTGGAAAATCAAAATTCGTCTGTCAGAGAAGCATCTCTTCAGACTTATTCAGTTTTCGCTTGAAATTTGAATTTCCGATATGACAGTTCAATATAAACTTTTCAAACTTCGTCTGTTAGTGGGTATTTTTCAAATATTTCATGATTTAATATAAAATCAAGTTTTTAAAACATCTTTTTATCAAATCAAAGTCTTTTACCCATATTTAAACATAACTAATGATCTTACAACAAATTTTGCACAGATTACTCAGAACTTCTTCACTTGAAACATCTTGAGCTCCTTTGATATCTTCATTCCAAGCTCTTGAATGTTGGTTTAGAATCATCAAAACTCTAGATTCAACAAATCTGATATCAAGGACCATCTGGCTCACAGATGAGACTTTTAATGAAGTGTTAGAGATCCCAAGGCAAGATGGCCTCAAGATTGACATCACTACCTCTGGATATATGGATGAGGCAAAGACTGCTGATGAAGAAGGTGGCCCCTTTCTGAACTACAAGGAGAACTCAATTTTGAGCACATTGTTCAGAAGAAAGGAAAACTGGCTAACCATAAACTTGCTGAAGCCCACAGACCTTAGTGCCCAAGTGAGGATCCTACACTACATAATGTCTAGGATCATACCCAACAAAGGAGGCAGCTTTCAATCTGATAACAAGGGCAGAGGCACATGTCATGGCAGCAATAATGTGTGGAAAGCTCATTAACATGGGACATATCATACTTTAACGCATGATCAAGACAAGGGATCAGAGGAAAGACTCCACACTCCCCTATGCAGCTATCATTTCCAGAATTCTGCAATATGCTAGAATTCAGCATCTTGAGAAGGGAAAAGGGAAACCCACTAAGATCTTCAAGGAGGAAGAACTTCAAAGGATGGGAATTGAAAGAAGTGAAGGAAGATGGATTGGGAAGGGAGCAGGAAAATCTGAAGATCTTTTCTTTGTTGAAGGTGCCTCCCAACAGCAAGAAGGTACTTCTGAGGCTCCTGCCAGACCTACACCACAGTCTTCTCTGCTTGTCCCATCTCCATCCATGCCTACTCACATTCCATCCACTCCCTCCTCTCATGCCAAGCCAACCAAGATCACTGAGTTGTATGACAGCTTGTCTACACTCATTCTTAGCATCAGGGATGAGCAAAATACCAAATTTGCTCATCTGCAAGATTAGATTCACCAGTTGGCAAAGAACATGAAAGTGGTTACTGATGCCTATGAAGATATTCGGAGTGCAATTCCTGCCACATCAGCTCCACCTAAGACAGGGTTCTCTGTGCCTGTTCAGTCTCTAATTCCTGAGCCTCTAAGCCCCTTTGAGATAGCCTATTCTGAGCATGAGGATGATGTAGATGGTGTTGAGCCTGCTGGTGTAATGAGGACACCTAGTCCTGGTCCACCCTTGGACTATGGTTTGGAAGAAGAAGGATCTCAGGAAACAGGCCCTCAAGAGCTCATTCCAGAAGATGCACAGACTTCAATTCTTTCCACTCAAGAATCTGAGCAAGTTGAAAGACTAGTGGCAGCTATTTCCACTTCATCAATGTTGGAGGGTGCCAGCAATAAAGAGAGAAGCATTGTGCCTGTTGTTGATTTTGAAGATATTGCTCGCAATGCTCTCTTGCAAGCTTAGAGAAGAAGGCTCGAGGAAATGTTTTGTTCTGATGACCCTGCTCCTTCATCTCTTGCTGCATATGGTCTCTTAGAAGAACAAAGGGCTCAATTGGCTCTCTCCAGGCAAGAAATGCAAGAGCTGCTTGAGGTCTCTGATGATGAAGATCCAAGCTCTGAGCCTTCTGAGCAGCCTCCCTCAGTTGAATCGGATCTCCCTTTTGATCCTGTGCCCCTCCAAGCTATTCCAGTTTCTCAGATCCCTCCTCCGGCTGATTTTGTTCACCTTCCTGATGATGCCAAAAAGGGGGAAAAGAGTAAGCAAACTGGGAAGACTGCTGCTGAGCCATCTAGAAAGACTTACAGCAAGAAGACCAAGCCAAAGAAGAAGTGATTAGAATTTAGGCTTGAGTCCTCGTGTAGTGCTGTACTGAGTCTCAGTTGTTTGTTATGATTGTTTATGTTTTATTTGATTTATGTATTTAGAAGAACTTTGCTTAAATTTGTCTCTATAAAGCAACATTTGATTAAATGAAAGAATTTCTTGGTTGCAATGATTTGTTCTTTGAATCTCTTCACATGGTTTACTATATATGACATCTTTTGATATATAATGCATATGTTGAGGGGGAGCTTGTTAAAGCAAACCCAAGTACAAATCCAGTTTGTAAGTTGTTTTGTCATCATCAAAAAGTGGGAGAATGTTGAATCAAGAAGTTTTGATGATTCCAAATCAACTCTCAGGAGCTTGGAATAAAGATATCAAAGGTGCTCAAATGAATTCAAGTGAAGAATTCCTGGAAAAATCTGTGCAAAGTTTGATGTAGGATGTTTAGTAGTATTTTATTTGAGTAAAAGATTTTGATTTGGAGGAAAGAAGTTTTAAAACCTTGATTTTGTGTTAAATCATGGAATGTTTGAAAAACACCCACCAACAGACAAAGTTTAAAAGGTTAATAATAATCTGTCTTACTGAAAGTTCAAACTTTGGCTTTGGAAATTCGAATTTTGAAGTGAAACTGGACAAGTCTGAAGAGATGCCTCTCTGACAGATGAACTTTGATTTAATGAAATTTGAGTTTTGATAAGTGTCTGAAAGAAGCCTTAAGCAACAGACGAACTTTGGGTTTTGAAAATTTGAATTTCAGACAAAATGAAACTTATGAAAACTATAGAAATTCGTTTGAAATTATGTCAAAGTTCATCTGAAACTAAGTTTGGGTTGAATATCAAAATTGCCAACTGACAGACAAACTTTGAACATGAAAATTCGAATTTCAGAAACTAAGCTTTTGAGTCTGTTGCAGTGATATGTTGACATATGAATAACAGTATTTATAAATTCGAATTTTGAAGTTAGTCTGAAGAGAGGCCTCTCTGACAGATGAACTTTGATATTTAAAAATTTGATTTTTGAACTATATGAACTACTGAGCCTTGTAAACCAGCTACGGACAGACAAATTTTAGGGTTCCAAAATTCGAATTTCAAAGGTATTGTAGCAAATTGAAAATACTGTTTACACTTAACAGAAAAACTTTCCACTTGAAAATTCGTATGTCACAACACAGAAACATTTTCCAAATATCAAAATTTGAATTTCACTTCATGACAGACGAACTTTGGGCTTTCAACGTTGAAGCTGTTAACCTTCGGTTTTTGTGAAATTTGTCTGTTGACCAACCGAAATTTGAATTTCAGTATGTTAGAAACATTAAATGCGGTTGGTTAATGGATAGTTTTTCAGAGTAACCGTTGGATAACTTCTCCAATGGATAGATTTTGTCTCTAATGGACATTTGAGACCTAAATCTATAAATATAACATCATTTGAAGTAGTGGGTAACGATTTTAACATTTTATATACTGAAACTCTGCCAAATCATTTACTCAAAGCTTCATACACTCACACTTCAATATTTGTACTTTAACTTTCATATTTACTCTGATTAAGAGAGTTTAATCTTTGTAAACAATCTAATCTTCATTTGGAAGATAGATTTTCTTGTGAGGGGATATCACAAGGGATTAGGAAGCACTTTGTGAAAGTGCAGAGAGTGAATGAGTGAGCTCTAGAAAACAGAGCACAAACTTTGTACTGTGGCATTAGCAAGAAGCCCCTGAATTCTTGCAGAATAGTGGCAAATCTCAAATGGTGACTTGGGGGCTGGACATAGGTCAAGTGGAGAAACCGAACCAGGATAAATTTCTGAGTCTTCTTCTCTTTTCTGCCACTTTCACAGTTATTTATTTATACTCTATTTTACCATCATATATTGCATTCTTCACCTCCTTGATATTTTGCAGAAAAAATTTATTCTTCCCAATTCACCCCCTCTTAGGAAGGCAGCCTAACTAACAGATTAGATATAGGATTTCTTATTGTATTCAAAATGAGTAAAAGAATTTCAAAGAATGCTTTAAAAATGTGGTTTTATGATAATTCATGAAGTATTTGAAAAATACCCACTAACAGATGAACTTTGAAATGTTAAACTTGATTCTTTTCTTTGAAAATTCGAACTTTGGTATCAGAAATTCGAACTTTATAGTGAAAATATGTTATTCAGAAAAGAGGTCCTTCTGATAGACGAATTTCATCTTTGAAAATTCAAATTGCAGATAAAACACAAATTATGAAAAATGAAAAAATTGTCTGAAATATGACAAAGTTCATCTGAAAGTAAAGTTTAGAAAAAGTTCTAAGTTAGTTCTCTGACAGATGAACTTTGACTTTGAAAATTTGAACTTTGAAAAGATAGGTTGCAAGACTGTTATGGTAGTCTTTTGACATATGGATTTTAGTATTCAAAAATTTGAACTTTGAATTACATCTGATAAGAGATCTCTCTGACAGACGAACTTTGGTATTTAAAAATTCAAATTTCGAAAAGAAGAAGTATTATATCATATTGAGATGCCTACTGACAGACGAATTTTGGGCACCAAAATTCGAGCTTCGAATGCATTCTAGCAATATGGAACAACTATTCACATTTACCAGAAGAACTTTAAGCTTGAAAATTCATATGTTCCAACATAGAAACATTTGCCAAAGATGAAAGTTCAAACGTTGCTTTAGAAAAGATGAACTTTGAGTTACAACGTTAAAGCCTTTAACTTACAATCTCTACAAAATTTGTTTGTTGACACACCAAAATTCGAATTTTGAATGTCAGATGCATTAAATACGGTTGGTGAATAGATAGTTTTTCAGAGTAACCATTGGGTAACATCTCTAATGGCTAGATCTTGCCTCTAATGTATAGTTAAGACAAAAATCTATAAATAGAACTTCATTTAAAGATATGGGTAACGATTTTTACAATATATATACAAAAACTCTACTAAATTCTTAAGTCAAAGTCTTCTGCTCTCACATACCTAATATCTTGTACTTCAACTTTCATAAACACTCTAAATTAGAGAGTTCAATTACTGTAATCAATCTTATTTTCATTTGGAAGAAAGATTTTCTTGTGAGAGAATTTCATAAGAGATTTGAGAAGCACTTAGCTAGAGTGCAAAGAGTGAGATTGTAAGCTCTTGAAATAGAGCATCAAGTTGTACTGAGGGATTGCAAGATGCCTAACGAATTCTTGCAAGATAGTGGAAAATTTCAAGTGGTAGCTTGAGGACTCGACGCAGGTAAAGAGAAAGAGACCGAACCAGGATAAATATTTGTGTCTTCTTTTTCCTTTATCTTGTTTTTCACTTGGTTATATTTTATACTCTGTTTTTGCTGTCACTCTTACTTTCACCACTCTCTTTTACTTTTGCGGAAATTTTAATCTTCTCAATTCACCCCCCTCTTGGGAAGCCGGCATATCTAACAATCATCACCTCATTATTAATCTTTAACTATGCAATCATATGGTGATGATGCCAATGTCATGCTAACATGCCTATACACATATATATATTATTATCATCATAAGTATCATATGGACATGCTGGCATGCAATGGTATGGGGAAGCTACACATCATACCTACACAACATATACAATCATCACATATCAACTAGCCGTGCATACCACAATATGTAGGAAAACCATACACATACACAATCAATATCATGGTATGAAAAGGAACATGCATACATATATATCAACATATAATCACATAAAAAAAACATCTAGTTACCTTAAGTTGTCAATACCACACACGCGAATTCCGTGAACTTCTCAAATTTTCCCACATGCTGGAACCCCTCTCGGTTAACCACATAACCTTCATAATATCACAATTCCTCAATTAACAACATATACCATTAAACTAAACATCACACTTCAACTACTTTAGCCTAACCCAAGGTTCTAACACCCCTTTCATGCATCATTAAGCTCCCAGGAACCATTCAAACACTAAACAATCCCATACACTTTGGATTCCCAAGAGCCCTAACCAAAAACAACATAAGATTAAGCTCAAATCATGTATAAACCCTTCAAACCTCACATCCAAGCAATAAGAACACCAAAACACATTTCCTTAATCTCATTTCATCTATTTCAATCGGTGGATTTCATCCCAAATCCAAAAATCCAACATATAATCGAAAAACCCTAAGTTCAACCAAAGAAAATGGAGAAAAAGGAGTAGAAATCACTTATCAACTTGAATCCAAGCTTCCAAGGTACGAAAATCACTTCTAAAAGCCAAAAATCTCAAACCCTAGTAGAGCTCTCGCATTCTCCCTTTGTTTTCCTTCTTTTCCTTTGGATCTAATCTTCTAAAATGTTCATGATTTAAACCAGAAACCTGACTCCCGTTGCGGCTCTAGAACATCTTGCAGTGGCTCCACTAGTTTTTAGTTGAAAAAGAGCTACTGGAATTGGCTCTCGCCACGGCATGGAGCTCCTTTCTGCCCTACTTGAACCTTGCTCCGTCCTGTTTTCCTTCGGTTCTGCACACGATGCCAGAATAATGTCATGAGGGGTGTTACAGTTTCTGCCACAAATGCCAACTTTTGTGTGAGAGTAAAGTTGGGGTTTATGAAGAAAGTGTTAACTTATGTTTTTACTAATTTTATTTTAAAAAGCACAAGCCACGGATCGACAATTTTGAGTACCATTGATTAAAAATAATTCAATAGCTTTTATCTTTTCCTCTTACTTTTCTCTTTCTCTCTCTCTTCTTTTCAATCCTTCATCTTCATCCATGACACCTTAGCCAATCCATTTGCCTACTCCCTTATTGCTCCGAAGATCCTCCATTCATTCCAACCTCGACGCCAACCACTGAAGGCATGATCAAGTGACTGAATAAGGAGCCTAAATTTGTAACAAGCAAGATCCATTGCAAGGAATCAATGGGACTATGACCAGAGCAAAGGCTAAAGTAATGAAGCAAGCTCTTAATAGATTGATTCAAGGACTAATTGAGCAAGAACTCATCTTTTCAAGACATGTGGTAGCCCAAAATCAAATGAAAGGCATGGTCATACTTTCTTACATACAATATCGAGATCTAAGCCCATCATGGGAAGAACCCACTTAAAATAACATGTGCTTCTCATGTGACCTTTAAACAAGACAGCTTTTTAGGATTAATTTTTAATTTTAATTTTTTTGTTTTTTTATTTTTTAGTTGCTTCTCTCTCTTCTTCTTCTTCTTCTTCTTCCATTTTGTTTTCAAACAGCAGCTAAATTTTTGTATTTTTTTTGTAACTGGACACACACAAATTCAAACTTTCTAGACAATACTAAAAATTGCAAAAAAAAATAATGTGAATTTTTTTTTAAAAAAATTGAATCTAGATAGAAGATAAAATCTGGAAAAAGATCTCAACTTTAATACCAAGAAAGAGGAACAAATCACGAGGAAGAGATGATCCAACAAAAAGACAACAAGAATAAACAATTTATGAAGATGCCACACATAACAGACATGAAGGGAGAATAATTACACCATAAAAACAAAAAGAAGCAGAAGAACAAATTTGGACAAAAGAAAGAAGGGACAAAAGACCAAGATTAGAAGAAAAAAACAAAAACCTTGATACTAGCAAATTGGAGGTCTGATGCTAAATGACAGAAAACTCATGTAGAACTTGTCTCACGAACCTTCAATCAAATTGGGAAATGTGGGGATCGCGCTAGGATCAAAGAGAACCAAACAAAACAATAACAACACATTAAACAAATAGAAAAGATAAATAAAGAAGAATGCACAAATAAGAATAATAGAAGTCATTGGTTAAGAAGCAAGACCCCAAGAAAACTTGTTACTTGAAACTTTAGCTAAAGACACCACAAAGAGAAGACTACTCTCTTTGATATGCGGAGTCTCTCAAGCTCACCAAGAGAACAAGAAAACTCACAAAGTTTTAGTGAAAAACATACTATTCATTGATTTGCCTTTCCCAAGTACAAAAGTGATTTTTTAAAGAAGAAGAAAGTAAAAACCCTAGGCCTAATTTGCAAAAAATAATTCAGATCCTAAATCTCTTAGCATAGCATCACCTTACACAAAAATAAGACTAGATATATGCTAATATGTGGTGCCCAAAAATACGAAATAAAATTAGATTTGAAAAGAACCTCAATCAGCATCTAAGAAAAGTCTAGAATTTCCTTCCTAAATAAATAAGGAAACAAATTAACCATAGATCTTATTTCTTAATTAAATATAAAAAAATTAAAATTAAAAATTAATCCTAAAAAGTTGCCTCCTTTAAAATTTACATGAGAAGCACATGTTATTTTAAGTGAGTTCTTCCAATTGGGCTCCTCTTGATGGGCTTGGATCTAGATGTTGTATGTAAGGGAGCATGGCCATGCCTTTAATTTCATTTTGGGTTGCCATATGTCTTAAGAAGATGGGTTCTTACTCAATCAGTCCTTGAATCAATCCATTAAGAGCTTGCTTCATTACTTTAGCCCTTGCTCTGGTCATAGGCCTACTGATTCCTTGCAATGGATCTTGCTTGTTCCAAATTTGGGCTCCTTGTTTAGTCACTTGAGCATGCCTTCCATGTCCACCAAGCTCTTCGAACTCCTCTCCTTTGAGAAGCCTAGCTCGTGCTCCATCATTTTCATTTAGATTGTGGTGCTTTCTTTAGGATTGATTAGATTTGATATTTTTTATTTAAAATCATTTTTTTAACTTTATTCTAGGTTTTTGGTTGCCTTATTCCTCTACATAAGGAGCCACATATGTACTTTTGCAATAGAGAGATTAATAAGAATGAATTTTCAAAATTTTTATTCTTTTCTTATGAGTTTTCTCTTGCATCCCTTGTGTTCTTGAGAGGATTCTTAGATTTATCAAAGGAGTGGTTTTCCTTTGCGGCATCCCAAGGCTGAGGTTCTAAGAGACGGGTTCTCTTAGGGTCTTATCCCGTTAACCAACATATCTTTTCTATTTTCTTGCATCATTTTCTTGTTAATTTTTAGATTCATATATTTCCTCTCCTCGTGCTTTCCTTGCTATTCATGCATCCTTGCTTGATTCTAGCACATTCTTGTGCAATTTCCAAGTTGTTAGAGGTTCACTGGATAGGTTCCAAATTGGTTGTCTATCATTTGGTACCAAAGCTTTGGTTTGCTAGCTTCAAAGGTGCATCTTTTCTTTTCTTCCTCCTTGTTTCATCCTCTCTTCCTTCTATCTAGATTCTTATCTCTCCTTTGTTGTGTTTTGTGGCATGATTCTTCTCCTTTCTTGTCTCTTATGTGTAACTTCTTCATCAAGGTGTTTGTGCTTGCTGTCTTTTGTTGAATTATTTTTTCCTTGTGACTTGTTCTTCTTTCTTGGTGTTAAAGTTACTATCTTTTTCCATATTTTTGTCTTCTGTCCAGATTCATAGTTATATTAAAAAAAATTAAAGTTGTTTTACTTGTTGCTTTCTATGCAATAGCTTGAATCTTCCATTTGTGTGTCCTGTTACAAAAAAGAAAAAAATTGAAAAATTAATTGTTGTGATTGTTGCAGAAAAGAAAAGAAAAGCATACAAAGGTCCAGACTTGAAAAAAAAAAGAAAAAATATGAAATTTTAAAAAATTATGACTTTATGCTAAAAAAGAGTGCAGAAGAACAACAATAAAAAAAGAGAGAGAGAAGATTGATGGCTGAAGAATATTTCCAAATTTGTGCTTTGATTAGTTGGGGCCTTGGTTTGCAAATTATCAACTTTCTTGGTTGCTAATTGATTTTCTAATTGCTCATAGATTCCTATTTGTGTTTGGGTGCATTGCAAGTTGATAAAGTTGCCTTATTTGTTGTCCTTGTATTACAAGTCACATTGGAATTTCTTTGGTTCAATAATTTGATTGGCAGGTTTCATATCTTGGTTGATTGGCTACTTTCCTATTTTGTTTCCCCACTTTTGTTTTCTAATTTCTTAATTCTTCGGCTGATTCATTGATTACCCAATTTTCTTTGTTGATTTTACTTTCCTATTTCTTTCTTTTCTTAGTTTCTTGAATTGTTCTTTATGGCTTTCTTGATTTATTCTTGGTTTTGTCCAGATTTTGTGCTTTACTTTCCTTCCATAATTGTCATGCCACTTTTTTAAATTCATCCCTAGCATTTTCCTTCCTTTTCTTTCCATAAAAACATGTTGCACATTTAATCTTTCTAGTGGTCAATATTTATGCATGTTTCTACCTTCTTGAATAGCATATTACATGCTATTTGTAATCAAACTTGCTGCATATTATCCTTCTTGATTATTGGTCCAAAATCTGATTCTTTGAGGACTTTGAATTTTGAGATTGTGTGATTGCCACATTAATTATACACGTCTCCATTTTGATTTGTTGGAATTAATTAAGAACACTAGAGGGAGAAAGTTGAGTGGTCAAAGGCAACAGTGTTTTACATTATTGAAAAAAATAATCTTTTTGTGTGAAACATAAGTGCTAATAAATTTTTCAGTGGAAACACGTGAGAGAATAATTTGTGAGGTCCCTATTTCTTTTCTCTTTGTTTTCACTAGCATTTCAGGTTCTAAGTATGGCTGGAAAAGAAAGTGCAATTGATTTTAAAGTTTTAATGGGAGTTTTCAATGACCAAATCAAAGAGTTGAATGTTAAATTGGATAGCATGGGGTCTCACTCCAAACCCTATAAAAGGCATAATCAAGTAATCATTAAAGAAGTCCATCCAAAAAGAGACAAGCAAATTTCTTCTTTCAAGGATATTAAATTAGAGATCCCATTGTTCCATGGTGAGAATGATCTTGATATCTACTTCAAGTGGAAAAGAAAAGTTGAACAAGCCTTTGCATGTTACAACTACTCTGAAATAGAGAAGGTACAATGTGTGTAACACCTTATCTAAAAACAACCTCCCGCCTTGACCAAATACTTCAAAACCAATGAAACACAGCCCAAACATATCATATTTACCTTCCAAAACATCAGAGCAACAGAAAATGCCACAAAACACCTTGAGAAACACCAGAATAGCCGGAGCAGTGTGTAGGGCCGTGGCCGCTACAGTGCCGCCACGGCTTTGGTGCTCTTCAATTCACTTTTGACGAGTATAACTTTATGCTCAGACCTCCGATTGACCTTATTCTAACTCCTACAAGTCAATCTCATTCAAATCTAACCATGGAAACTGATTTCACTTCAATCTATCTCCATATAGAGATTTTGGATACCTGATACAGTTTTGACCACTTTTTGACCAAAACTCACTACTAATAAACTTCAATTGCCACCAAAGGCAAATGGGCACTCAGAAACCATTCACACAGGTCCTAATCCACTTAATCAACTTGTTTAAAAAGGTTTCATCTCAAAGAACCACCCCCTTGAGATTTGACCCACTTAAACCTCAATTTCTCAAAACGGGCTATAGGCCCAAAAATGCACCAACAAGGCCCAAATCCATTCCGGGCACACACACATAACCAATTCACCCACAGATACACACACCAACTAATACAACCAAAATCAACATCAACATCATACATAGCCATCATATTTAACCACCACACATAAACATCATCCCATGTTAAACATCAATAACATACCTCCATTACAATCATACTGTCCTACTTGGTACAAAATACACAACCCTACACAATACATTACATAGACATGATATTCCCACGTATGGCACACTACTCCCTTGTCTTCTTCGGACTAGTACCAGAACCTTCACTTGAAATGTTAGTTCATGGGAAAGGGGTGTGAGATAATGTCTCAGTAGCCAGGGATAACCATATACATATAAATATATACCTCATATAGTCTCATGAATGCAATATGAAACAAAATCCATGTTTCCCTCACACACAGCTAGAATGATGAGCTGTTGTCATAACAAGACATTTTGTGTAGGTGATTCCCTTCCAACAATCAGTGAAGACTGATTCCAGGACATCACCAAACTCACCTCCTTTTAGTGCACTTGGCCCAAGGTAACATTAATTTTCGGATCGTGGCTCTCTTTCCCCTTTCCCACCACGAATTTGTAGCAATTTAGGGAAGGTGCAATCCACTGTAAGCTTTTTCGACCTAGCCATAGGAGGTGATTTAGCCACAAGGATCCTATTCTTATCCTTTCTTATCATATATCATATCATATAATCATATATCATATCATTAGCACTACCTAATCACCATATGCCTCACAATGTCATGTGGTGATGCTCATATCACATCATCATGTAATCATTGTCATCATCATGTATTTCAATTTTATGAATGCATCATGCCATGTCACATCATCATCATCATCATCTCTAATCATCATCATAATCGTCATCCTCTATATGTCTAGCCGTGTGCATACCCTGATATATAGAAAAATCATACACAAACATATATCAATATCATGGTATGAATGGAAACATTAATATATGCACATATATACTAACATATAATACAAACCATACAAATAATACAAACATCCGGTTACCTTCGGTTGTCAATTCCACACAAGCACGATTCCACGAGCTTCTTGAGATGTCCAGTATACTTGTACCCCTTTCGATCAATCAAATAACCTCTACAATTTCATAAAATCCTTAATTATCATATAATACCACTTAACCAAACATCACAGTTTGACTATATAGGCCTAACCCAAGGTTCCAACATCATTTCCATGCATTATTAAGCTCTTAGAGACCATTCAAGCTCTAATCAATCTCACACATCCCAGATTCTGTACTCCCCCTAATAATTTCAACCTAGAGTTAAGCTCAAATAACACATACTCCTTCCAAAAATTATAACCAAGGATCATACACACCAAATCACACTCCATTAATCCCAGTTCATCTATTTTAATCAGTGAATTTTGGTCAAAACTGAAAATCCCAACATATACTCAAAAAATCCCAACTTAAAATCGAAGAAAATGGAGAGAAAGGAGTATAGATCACTTACCAACAACTTAGCAAGCTCTAAGAGGCTGAAAATCGCTCTCAAAGGCCAGAAACTTCAAACCCTAGTATTGCTCCTTCTTTCTCTCTTTGTTTTCCTTCTCATCTGTTTGTCCAAAATGACTCTGATTTAAATAGAATTTTGCTCGCTAGCTGTGATAGCCCTGCTCCTCGCCACAACGTGGAGCTCATTTTTCTCCACTTTAATTCTTTCCTCTATCTTGACCCTCTAGTTCTGCACACAATGCCAATTACACTTGGTTAACTAGAGATTAAGTTAAGGATAATGTAATAAGGGTTGTTATATTCTCCCTTCCTTATAAAAATTTCGTCCTCAAAATTTTAACTCATACCTCAAGCAAAAATCTCTGGATATCTCCTTTGAATGGATTCTTCTGTCTCTCATGTGATATCATTGGAATTCAAGCCACTTCACAATACTTTCACTAATTTAATAGTCTTATTTCTCAACTGCTTCTCCTTTACATCAAGAATTTGTAACGGCATGACCTCAAAAGTCAAATCCTTTCGTACTTGAGCTTCCTCATCATCAATTATATGAAATGGATCTAAATGATACTTCTTGAGTTGAGATATGTGGAAAACATCATGCAATCCTGTGAGATTAGGCAGTAGTGCCACTCGATATGCTACTAGCCTAATTTGCTCCGCAATTTGATATGGACCAATATACCGCAGAGTGACCTTCTTCGCTCGAATTGATCTCCTAACACCTATAGTAGAAGTGACCTTCAAAAACACATGGTCTCCAGCATCAAACTCAAATGGTCTCCTTCTCCAATCCACATAACTCTTCTACTGGATCTGAGAAGTTAGAAACTTCTGTCAAATACTCTCTATTTATTGAGAGGTTTGATCTACAATATCTGGGCCCAAAAGACTCCGTTCACCAAGTTCATCATAACATAATGGTGATTTGCACTCTCTACAGTACAATGCTTCATAAGGATCCATTTTTAAACTTGAGTGATAACTGTTATCATAGGCAAATTCAACCAACATCAAGTATTGATCCCAATTGCCTTTATTCTCTAGAACACAAGCTCGTAGCATGTCTTCTGGAGTTTGCATTGTCCTTTCAATCTACCTATCAGATTAAGGATGATAAGCAGTGCTGAAATTCAATTTCGTCTCAATAGCCTTCTGAAGAGACTTCAAAAACTTTGATATAAACCAAGGATCTCTGTCAAATATAATATTCATCGGGACTCCATGCAGCCTTACAATCTTATTCACATATAATTGGGCCAATTTCTCCATAGTAATAGTCTCCCAAATTAGAAGAAAAAGGGCCGACTATGTCAATCTATCCACAATTACCCATATTGCATTGTGCCCTAAAGAGGACCTCAGGGATCTCTAAAGGTTGCAACGTACCCGCTGGTAATTGGTGCTCAATGTTTAGCTTCTAACAAATTAAATATCTTGGCACATACTTTGCAATGTCCTTTTTCATGCATGATGATCAATATACTCGCTTTAAATCTTGGTACATCTTAGTGGCACCTGGGTGAATAGTATATCTGCTCTTGTGAGCTTCCTCCAAAATAATTTCTCATAAACCTACAATATTTGGCATACAGATTCAACCATAGTACCAGATAATACTATCCTCCAGTCTATTAAAATCCTCAATTTACTCCATTTCAATTTGTTCCCGAATGCCTAAAAGATAGTTATCCTTCAACTGAGCATAACAAAGGTTCCTTAATAAATCACTCAATACATTGATAGATCCTAATACTAGGACTCCAGGATGGACAAATAACTTTATATCTCCCAGGCTCTCCAGCAACTGTTGTTCCCTCATCATCATGGAAGCTGTATGGATCAACTTTATACTTAGCGCATCCTCCACTACATTAGCTTTCCCAGGATGATACTTCAAAGCAAATTCATAATCTACCAAGAATTCTACCCATCGTCTTTGCCTCATATTCAACTCTTTCTTATCAAAAAGGTACTTCAAACTTTTATGATCACTAAATACCTCGAACTGATGCACCATAGAGATAATGCCTCCATAGTTTCAAGGCAAACACTACAGCCACAAGCTTAAGGTCATGAGTAGGATAATTCTCCTCATGAAGGTTTAACTACCTTGAAGCATATGCTATAACTCTTCCTTATTGCATTAACACACACCTTAGATCCTTCTTAGAGGTATTCATGTAAATTGTGAACAACTCATATGGGTTAAGGATATTAGCACTAGGGTGGATGTTAAATGAACCTTTAGCTCTTGAAATGTTGCCTCACACCTGTCATCCCAAATGAAAGATCGATTCTTGTGGGTGAGTCTAGTCAATGGCATAACAAGCTGAGAGAATCCCTTAATGAACCTCTTGTGGTAACTAGCCAATCCTAGAAAGCTACAAATTTCAGTCATTAATTGCGGTCTTTCCTAATTCAACACTGCTATCACTTTACTAGAATCCATCGCTACAATTTCTGCAGAAATCACGTGACCCAGACATTTCACCTCCCGTAGCCAAAACTCACATTTACTAAGTTTGGCATACAGTTAGTGATCCCGTAACACTTGCAATACAATTCAAAGATGGAATGCATGCTCTTCCTCACTTTTTGAGTATATCAGAATGTTGTCAATGAACACCACCACAAATTTATCCAGATACAGTTGGAAGACCCTGTTGATATAATCCATGAAGATTGCCAGGGCATTGGTCAACCTGAATGGCATCACAAGAAATTCATATTGGCCATATCGAGTACAAAAAGCCTTTTTAGGTATATCTTCTGCATGCACTTGTAATTGATGGTATCCTAACCTCAAATCAATTTTACAGAAGAATAAGGCACCTACCAACTGATCAATCAAGTCTTCAATTCATGGCAAATGATATTTATTCTTAATTGTCACTCAGTTTAGCTACCTGTAATCAATACACAATTTGAGTCTACCATCCTTCTTCTTAACAAGCAACACTAGAGCTTTGCATGGTGAGATACTTGGTCTGATGAAACCCCTTTGTAACAAATCTTCAATTTGCCTTTTGAGTTCTTTTAATTTGGATGGTGTCATTCGATATAGAGTCTTAGAAATAGGACTTGTCCCAGGTGCCAAATCAATGGAAAACTCTAGCTCTCTTAGTGGTGGCAAAATGGTGATCTTCTCTGAAAACACATCAGGATATTCACATACAACTGGGTATCCTTCTATACCTCCTTCCACATCCATATTAACAGAGAAGAAAACTAGAAATCCTTAACACCCTTTCCTCAAATACTTGTCAGCTTGGACAAAGGACAAATAGACATTTTCATCGCTTTCAACACTAGGGATATTCATGGGCAATGACACAATCTTTCATGCACAGGCAAGAATGGTATTATTTGCCTCCAACTAATCCATCACAATACAGCCACAACGGCCCTTGCTGGTTTTATACCAACAAATTTCAACATCTCAGGGCAATCTTCTGATGCACATAACTTCATGCTTAGACCTCCGATTGACTTAATTCCAACTCCTATAAATTAATCTCATTTCAATCTAACCATGGACACCAATTTCACTTCAATCTATCTCTATATGGAGATTTTGGACACCTAACACAGTTTTGGCCACTTTTTGACCAAAACTCACTACCAACAATCTCTAATTGCCATCAAATGCAAATTGGCACTTAGAGACCATTCACATGGGTCCTAATCCACTTAACCAACTTGTCTAATGAGGTTTCATCTCAATGAAATACTCACCTGAGATTTGATCCCCTTGAACCCCAATTCCTTAAAATAGGCTATGGGCCTAAAAACGCACCAACAAGGCCCAAATCTATTTTGGGCTCACACACGTGATCAATTCACTCTACAAATATACATACCAACCAATACAACCAAAATCAACACCAATATCATACATAACCATCACATTCAACCATCATACATAAACATCATCCCATGTCAAACATCAATAACATACATCCATTACAATCATACTATCCTACTTGGCATAAAATACACAACCCTACACAATACATTACATAGGCTTCATATTCCCGCGTACAGCACGCTAATCTATTATCTTCTCCGGATTAGTGCAAGAACCTTCACTTGAAATGTTAGTTCATGGGAAAGGGGTATAAAACAATATCTTAGTAACTGGGGACAACCACATACATATATATATTCACCTCATACAATCTCATGAATGCAATATGAAATGGAATGTATGTCTCTCTCACACACAGCTAGAACCATAAGCTGTCATCATAATAGGGCATTTTGTATTGGTGATTCGCTTCTAATAGTCGGTGAAGACTAATCCTAGGACATCATCGAGCTCTCCTCCCATTAGTGCACCCAGCCAAAGGTAATATTAATGTTCAGATAGTGGCTCTTCTTTCCCTTTCCCACCATAAATTGGTAGTGATTTAGGGAACGTGCAGTCCACTACACGCCTTTTTCTCCTAACCATAGGACGTGATTTTGCCACAAGGATCCCATCTTTATCCTCCCTTATCACATATCATATCATTATCACTACCTAATCACTATATACCTCCCAACGTCATGTGGTAATGCTTATATCACATCATCATGTAATCATCATCATCATTATCATGTCTCTCAATGTTATGAATGCATCTTGTCATGTCACATTATCATCATTATCATCTCTAATCATCATCATAATCATCATCCTCTATATGTCTAGATGTGTGCAAACCATAATATATAGAAAAACCATACACAAACATGCATGAATATCGTGGTATGAACGGAAACATGAATATATACACATATATACTAACATATAATACAAACCATACAAACAATACAAACACCCGGTTACCTCTGGTTGTCAATTCCACACACGCATGATTCCACGAGCTTCTTGAGATGTCTAATATACTCGTACCCCTTTCAGTCAATCAAATAACCTCTACAATATCATAAAATCATAAATTAACATATAATACCACTTAACCAAACATCACAATTTGACTATATAGGCCATGGCGTGGAGCTCATTTTTCTCCACTTTAATTCTTTCCTCCGTCTTGGCCCTCCAGTTCTGCACACATTGCAAATTACACTTGGTTAACTAGAGACTAAGTTAGGGATAATATAATGATATTGATTGTGTAAGTGATATCTACTCCTTCCTCCCTATTTTCTTCAGTTATGAGTTAGGATTTTTTAGGTATATGTTGGGATTTTTCTTTTTGGCCAAAATCCCATAATTAAAATGGATAAAATGGGATTAATAGATATGATTTGGTGTATATGATCCTTGGGTATGAGTTTCAGATGGAGTATATGTGATTTGAGCTTAACCATAGGTTGAATCTATTAGAAATAATATGGAATCCGAGATGTGTGTGATTGATTAGAGCTTGAATGGTCTCTAAATATGCTTACCTTTGATTAGGTAAAAATATTACTGCTTGGTGGAAATGGATAGAAGGTAGATGCACTATGAATGAGGAGTCTTCCATTACAACTTGGAATGAAATAAAAGTGGTCTTAAGGCAAAAATTCATGTCATCCAAAACTAAGAGTATGGTTAAACATTCCAATGAGATGCAAATTGCTATGATCCAAGATTTATGTGATTCCCACTTGGAGAGAGTTGATCAAATGGATGAAGAAGTTACTACATTGACAGATGTTGTTGTGACAAGAGAGTTGTCTACGCTTAAAGTTTTGCTTATTTCTCAAACCTCTTGTGATGATATCTCTTATGCTAAAGTAGATGATTTATGATGTGTTGAACTTGGGAATCCCAATATGTTTAATGATATTAATTGTGCCAGTGGGATTGATAATGATATTTTGCTAAATCTTGAGGAGAAAATTGTGTTAGACATTGATGAATTAGATAGCTTTGATGATTCAAGTTGTGGTTCTAGTGTGCAAATTGAAGATAATGTTATAGCATAATTGGAAAATGAATTTCATGATGTTTCTTGTGTTTATGAGAAAAATTATGGTTGTTTGCATCCTTTAGTAGGAAATCATGATTCATATGTTGTTAATCGTTTGATGGAAAATTTTTTAGATAGTAGCATGCTAATTTCTAGTAGTGCTAATAGTATAATTCCTTTGGAAATTAGATCTTATGATTGCATTGATGAGATTAAGCATATTGACATGGCGATTAGAGATTTAGATTGTGATGTTAGCTTGAATGGGCATGTTAAAAACTATTCTTGTGTTTTGGGTAAAGCCCATAAACCATTACCATGCAATCATTTGTGTGAAAGTCATGAGAACTTTAAGTGTAAGTTGGAATGGAAAAATAAGAGTGGTAGAAATGAGAGAAGAAAAGAGAGTAATAAGAGAGCAAATGTCTAAAAAATTGCTGAGTGAAAAAAGAGTATATGAGAAAAAATTGAGAGAAGATTGAAAAAAAAAAGAAAAAGAGAGAAAAAAAGAAAAGAAAAAGAGCATTTAAGGAATAATGAGAGTGAAAGTGACACTATGCCAGATTTGGGCTTTATAGGCGCTCAATGGTAAGCGATTATATAGAAAAATGGCTACAAAAATAAGATGGAGAAGATTTGCGGTTATTTAAATAACCATCTACCAAAGTAAAAAATTGTAGGCAGTTATTTAATAACCCCCTACAAAGATATAATTTAATAAAAAAAAAACAAAGTATGTAGTTATTTAACAACCGCTTTATTTTTTTTAGAAAATTTCATAAAGCAAAAAAAATACAATTGAAAATGAAAAGTAGGCGTTTTCTGTGATAACTGCATACTTTTCTTTTATTTTAAGCCTAAGCCCTTTGGTTTTTCTTGCCTCTACTCCTCGCATTTGACCTCTCACAAACTCCTTCCCTCATGTCAAAACTTTCCAATTTGGGGCTTGCTGACATTCAGTCCACCATGGTTATAGTCTCGCACTTTTTTCCTCCTAGCTTACTCATTGGGTGGGTGCTCATCTACCAACGATTTACTTCATCATCTTACTCTGGTCAGTCATGCTCGATTCTCATAATCCTAGATAGAACTTTCTTTGGTTGTTTCTTCTATTAGTTCGTGCATTATTCTTCTCTGCCTAGTTCTCTATTTCATGCAATATACTCATCGATTCTGAAGCTCTATCATCTCACATGGTGAAGAGGTTGGCTAGGAAATGATCTGAGAGGTTCACTTATCTCGTTGCCGCTATGATGTCCAGCTTTGAGATTATGTCTATGGCTGTCATGGTTGTGTGTTACTAATTCTTTGTATTTTCCATATTGCTATGCTTTATTTTGTATCTGAAATTGGTTTCCATTTGGATTTAAATTGAGTAGGGTGGAGAAGTGCCTTGGTCTAAAATGTTCAGTACATTTGCTCTCTTTGTTGGTGCCGTTGTAAGTTCTATTCTCTTCCCCAATTCAGCATTAGATAGTTTAGAATTTGAAATTAACCTTTTTCTTCATGAAGTTTGAGCCCTAAATTCAACTCTGTACTTCAAATTTTCATATGGGTATGGAATTCTGGGCAAGATAAGCTCATAGAACTCTCTGGCTATTGTTAGTTTTGTTAGGTACATTGAATTGCATCCTTTCCTCCTTTAGATTGATTTTTTTTATTATTTTGGTTTGGTTTTTCTAGGTTATAAGCTATAATATTTCTCATTTTCTTTTTTTGGTTTGGTGATTTCTTATATCTTTCTTTTCTTCTTGGTTGTTTCTTGCAGGGAAATTTGGTTAATTATTTTTTGTGGGTTAAATTCGATAGATTGGTATAAGGGGACAAATAGGAAGGTTGTACTTGATCAGTCTAGAAGGAAGCATCCATAGCTACAAGCATTGCCATGAACATCTTGCCCTCACTGATGATATTATTTCCAAGGTTTCATTTTTCTCCGCTGAAACTTGAATTTGACTTTGTAGAGTTTTCAATATGTAGTTTTCTTTTGTAAATTTGCATGTTGGCAGTTCATGAGGCTTGCCTAAGTTGGGTATGGAAGTGATATAAAGAGAAGTTATGTCAACTTGTATATTTTTGCATTTGATCCATTCATTTACATTTTAACCATAGTGAAAAGTAATGATTTAAGTTAGTTACATATCATTGTTTTTATTCTCTTTGTTGGTTTTTGTTCTTTTGCTTCCATATTGTTTCTTTATTTGAAAAAAAAATATTTTATCTAAAGTAATAATTTTGAAATTGGATAGTGCAAGAGAATTTTTTCCTGTTATTGTTATTCTTATGAGTTTCAAAAAATATGTATTTGTCTTTTTTTCTTTGTGGGTTCTTCCACCTGTTTCCATCCCAAATACATGGATGCCTATAATAAACTCACAAAAACTTGCAAAATAATTAAGTGGGTGAAGTGTTTATTGACCTTAGTCCATATACTTAAAGGAGTCAATATACCGATTCTTTTCCTCTGTTCCAACTTTTATGCTTCATTTTGTACTAATTATGTCTATCAATGCTTTATTCAAGTATCATATTCTATTATTTTAACCATTACACATATTTCATATGGGTTAGCTTTTCAAATTGGTTTTTGTCTAAAGGTGGCACACATTAGAGGGGGTAGGTATAATTCTAACATAGGAATATTGCCAAGACCATATGAATTCCTCCCTATTTAGATACTGATAGTTTTATTCTAAGGTCAAAGTCCAGGAGCTATACAGATACTTTACTTCATGGACCTGCATTTGTATTCAATGAGTTTACCTATACTTTGATCCTCTTTAATCAATAAATTGTCTCATAATTATAAAGAATACTATTTCTTTTGACTTTTATACTTATTCAATTATCTCAGAGAAAATAAAAAAAGAGTGCTTATGCAATATGTGCCCCATTTCCATAACCTTGTTATTAGCTGTCCAGCAATCTTATAGTTTCTACTGCATCAAATTTTAGTCAAATCAACCATTGGACAATTAGTGGCTTCACTGTTGCCACTTCGCCTTATAGTCTGAGTACATTGAAGCATCCAAGAAAGAGGAAAATGAATGAAGTAATACTTTTTACTATTTTAAAGACTTTTTTGTTAGGCTTTGATGGCCTCCCTATATATGTTACTTTGTTTTTTGTTATGTAAATGCTACTCTTTTACAATTACTCCTTTTGCTACTCTTTTATAGTTACTCCTTTTTCTTAGTTATCATACTTTAATATATATATTTTCTTTAATTTCTGGTTGGTTTCCATCTGACTCTTTATTTTCCTTGTAAGTGCTCACTTTCTTGGCTTGTAGAGTTTATGGCTAGCAAAAAATGCTAGTTATTAATAAGAAGTTTCCCTCACACATTTTGAGTGATATTGTTTTCTTGGCTGGTTTATTGATTGCAGAGGGGACCCCTTTTATGGATTTACATTGGGCTTGGAGAGCTTTTAGGAGCTAATTTAGTTTTTTTCTTTTTTTTCTCAGAGCAGTAACAACAACTAATAAACCAAGTAGTGTTATGGAAACTAAAAATTTGACTCGGGCTATGCTTATTTACCAATTTTAGTCCCTGATTATTTATGTGGAGTTAAGGAATAATGCTCGCTAGTATGTGTTACTAAATTTATGTTTAATCAAATTTGTTATTCTTTTGTTTTCTATTTTGGAATATGGCTTTAGCATTATGGATATAGTGAACTATTATGTCCCTTGAAAGTTTTAAAGGAAATCTGTTTTGAGGATTTAATAGTGTTTTAATAGTAAATAATTAGAATTACTTCTCTTATAGTAATACTAAATTCTATGTGGAGCATATGTTATAGTTTTGGCTTAGTAAAAAATGGTCACAAGGATATGAGTTTCAAGAAAAAATTGTGATTTAATATGCTATACTCAGATATTATAGTTGAAGCTTGAAAAACACCCTGTCTTGTTAGTTCCACATGAGAGTGCACATTGATAGTTTTAATTACCCATTGTCATCTTATTTTGATTGATTGCTTAACATGGATTTGTATATCATCAATTGTGAGTGGAAATTGCAGACTAGTCTATCAACTATATGATAAAGTTATATTTTGTGGTTAATTTACTCTAGATGGAGCCTAATTTGTTACTTGACTCTTATGTTATTCTTGTAAATCTTTCACTGTAGCTAAAGAACTATTGAAGATAAATGACAGCTTAAACTGTAGATATGCTCATGGTAAATGCTTACAGTGATAACATTCTGTAACCTTTTCTATTTATTGAATCCCACTAATTAAAGTTAAATCATTTGGCCTTTGTAAATTGCATTAGGATTGTTTGGATTTTCTTCCTAGCTTTACCTTCTAATTGATGCATTGGAAATGTCATTTGAGGCCCAATTTTTGGAAGACTTGGTCTCAGGTTTGAATATTTTAGGTGCATTCTTCATTTATTTTTGTAGGCTTTGGATTTTATGTTAGGAATTTCGACATACACGCAGCGAAAAACTATCAAGAAATTCCCTCCTATAGATCCGTCAATGTTGTTTAGATTGAGATATAGAAAGAGAATTTACCTCCAGTGCATCCCTTGGTATTCTTTTCATTTTGTCAGACCCCAGGAACTAATGTGACTTGTCAGCTCCTTCTACCGGTATCCACATGAATGGTGAGTCCAAGTCGAATGGTATGCTACCACCTCTATTTGTCAATGTCTGTACATCAGTTCAACTTTCAGTGTTTGTCCGTACAGTCCCACTGTCTGTTTGTACAACCCATTATCTGTCCGTACAGTCTCACCATCTATCTATACAGCCCGCCGTTTGTCCATATAGCATGCTGTCTGTCCGTACAGTCTCACTGTTCATTGTTCATCTGTATGTCCATATGCTATTTGTCGTTTATCTGTTCGTCCATACATTGTTCATGTGTATAGTCTCACTCTTTGCTGCTTTCTCTTTTGGGGTGATTCAAATTGTGTTGTATTCTGTACCCTAGTCTATGTCAATATATAGATAGGATTTTATATTTGTTTAATTGAAATCAATAATTTAAATTAAATCAAATATTAATTAAATAGATTAGTTTGAATTTAAATCTATCTAATAGATTAAATTTAAATTAACTATATAATCTTTATCCAGAATTAAATTTAGATTTAATTTATCATATAAATCAAATGTAGATTATTAGTTTAAATTGAAATTTAGAATCAAATCTAAATCAAATTTACATTATGACATTAATTTAAATTTAAATCTATCATATAGAATTAAATTTAAAACTAATTAATTTGAACTAATTTAAAAAATATATATATTTCAAAATATATATCAAATATATAATATATCAAACATATATATTTCAAATTTTAATATATATATCAAATATATATACTATTCTATCACCCTAAATTGAACATTAAATTTATTGAATCTAGACACATTTTAGATTCAATGAATCTGGATATTCTAACTCGAGTTGACATGTTCTTGTGTGTGACCCTGTATGCCTATATAATGTTGGCAGTAGGCTAATAACACTATTGGACCCATAAGTCACAAGTGGCCTCTAGCAAGACGTTGTGACTACCCAAATCATATGAGATTGGTGACTTGATGCAACCTATCATATAACCCAATCACATCCCTTTTATCTCATGATATATGGGTCAAGTATGAGGCATGGAAATGTCATCCTCATTTTACTTGACCATCACTTTCTCGATCTCTGAGTAGACTGACATAACAAATGGAAACTCTTCCATTCAAGCACGGCCATGCATTTCTCAGTCTCACTCATCAAGGAGCCCAGATATTTCTCTCAATTAATTAGAGGGACAAATTCCATCTTGACCATTCATCTTCCTCCACATGAGTTCCACTATGCTCGATCATAGCCTTTATGATCTCCCGATTAAATGTGACTTTTGGCTATTCCAAAGTATAGTGTTACCCATGTAGGAAGCCATGATGATCTCTGGTCTGAGGGCTTAGTGACACGGTTATATATGAGATATGCTTATGACTTAATCCATGTAGCTATTTCATGACGGGTCGATCCAATGCCTATTCTCTAACTGGAGCCTATGATTTTGATTTGTATCTTCATACATAATTATCACAATTATTAATCAAAATCATACTAGCTTTAGTTCATCATTGTTTCCACAAAGATGATTGACTAGGGACATTTAGGATAAAATAATTTATCCAAGGATATTATTATAAATAAAACATGTAAACAATATAATAATGTAGAAAAACACCTTTTTTCATAATGAAGATCAATGCTCATAATACAATGATTAGCTTAGGGTGCAATCTCCAACATTTTATTACTTTCTATTTGATAATGCTATCAGATTTTATTACTTGCTATTTGATAATGTTTTTTTGGTTTTATAAACTAGTCTTAGTATTGCATAAATTTCTACTTAGCTTTGTCCTTGGTAAGATATTGTCCTATAAACATACATATATTAAACGATTAAGTAAATACATTATCATAGACATATGTTTTAGTATGAAATGATAATCAAAACAGTAAGGAAAAAACTTTATGGTAATTCCTGGATGTGTCAAACATGTATACAAAGTGGTAAAAAAGTGTTTGCTAGTGAAAGCTGATTAATTTTAGAGTAAATTACATGAACTGTATTTTGCAACTTGTTCAAAAGATACTACTCCCAAGTTGTCTCAATATTATACTTGTTGGTTAATATGTGACTTTTCCTTTATTTAAATGGGCATATGATACATTAGATATGGGATGCTTAGATGCATGACGCATTACTTGACTTCACAACTTTTTGGTGTATGTGCTAATGATTGGCTTTATGTGATTGTTCGGGTTTAAATTTTGCTGTTTAATTTTGTTTGGGATTAATGATTAGCTCAGGCAATTGCAAGGAGAATTTACTTTTCACTTTTATATGCTAACCTTCTCACTGTCCTTCATTTTCATCACTGATTTTCAAGATGAATATGCACCAATGATATTTGTCCACGATGGGAATCTTGCCACACGTACAGTAGAATAACACAACTAAAATCCCTCCCATAGATCCATCAACGTTGTTTAAATTGAGATGTAGAAGAGAATATTACCTTCGGTGCATGTCCTTTCATTTTTCATTCATTTCGGACCCTAGGAACTGACGTATTTGATCAGCTCTCTCTACCGGTATCCACATAAACGGTGAGTTTAACTTGAACAGCTTGCTAGCACCTCTATTTGTGAACATCCGTACGTTTTATGTGTGTCTATACGTTCTCTATTCATCCGTACACTATCTCTCTCTAAGTGTGCATTCTCTCTTTCTCTAGGGTGAGTGGAAACTCTCTTGATTCTGTATATAATAACCCTAATCTATATAATTATATAGATAAGATTTATTATTTGATTAATTTAAATCAATTATTTAAATTAAATCAATTCTTAATTAAATAGATTAGTTTAGATTCAAATCTACCAAATAGAATAAATCTAAACCAACTATCTAACCTATATCCAGAAACAAATCTAAATTTAATTTATCATATAAGTCAAAGTTAGATTAAGACATTAGTTTAAATTTAAATCTATCACATAGAATTAAATTTAAAACTAATTCATTTAAATTAATTTAAATAAGATATATAATTCAAAATATTTAATATATATATCAAATATATATAATATATTTCAAACATATATATAATTTATTTATAAAATTCATGCACCCTAAATTGAATATTAAATTCATTGAATCTAGACACATATTAGATTTAATGAATCTGGATATTCTAGCTTGAGTTGGTCTGTTTTTGTGTGCGATCCTGTAGGCCCATATGATGTTGGCAGTGGGCCAATAATACTTTTCGACCTACAAGTCACAAGTGGCTTCTGGGAAAATATTGTGACTATCTAAATCATATGAGATCGATGATTCGATGCAATCAATCATATAACCCTATCACATGTCTTTTGTCTCACAATATATGGGTCAAGTATGAGGCATGGAAATGTCATCCTCATTTTACTCGACCATCACTTTCTTGATCTCTGAGTAGACTAACAGAACAAATGGAAACTCTTCCATTCAAGCACGGCCATGCATTTCTCAGTCTCACTCATCGAGGAGCCCAGATATATCTCTCAATTAATTAGAGGGACAAATTCCATCTTGACCATTCATCTTCCTCCACATGAGTTCCACTATGCTCGATCATAGCCTTTATGATCTCCCGATTAAATGTGACTTTTGGCTATTCCAAAGTATAGTGTTACCCATGTAGGAAGCCATGATGATCTCTGGTCTGAGGGCTTAGTGACATGGCTATATATGAGATATGCTTATGACTTGATCCATGTAGCTATCTCATGACGGGTCGATCCAATGCCTATTCTCTAACTGGAGCCTATGATTTTGATTTGTATCTTTATACATAATTATCACATAATTATCAATCAAAATCATACTAGCCTTAGTTTATCATTGTTCCCACAAAGATGATTGACTAGGGATATTTAGGATAAAATGATTTATCCAAGGATATTATTATAAAGAAAAACATGCAAACTATATAATAATGTAATAAAAGAAAAAATGCCTTTTTTTTCATAATGAAGTACAATGTTCATAATACAATGATTAGCCTAGGGCACAATCTCTAATAGTCCACTCACATTATAGAGATTTTACTTTCCATATCATTGTTCTGAAGTTGATACACCTAAGCTTTTTTGCTACTTTTGCTAAGATCTCATTGATGAAGTTCACAAAACTAGTATCTAACTTAGCTCATTAAGTACACATGATTATTTCTTGATTATTTAGTATGAGACATTGTTTAGAGATTTTTTTTTTTTGGTTATTTTTTCATTCTATGATGTCAAAATAGTGTTTATTTGTGATTTGTAGCTTAATATTAATTTATAAGTACTTTTTAATGTAATAAATTTTATTTTTGTTAATGCATTTAGTAGATTACATATATTTTGGTACTGAAGGAATCTAGTATCAAAATATATATTTTTTTAAAATATATATATATATACCTTTTGTAGGAGGTTATTTGTATGATCGCCTACAATAGTGCACTTTTGTAGGCAGTCATACAAATAACCACCTACAAAAGGTACTTTTGTAGGTGGTATTTAAACAACTACCTACAAAAGTCTACTTTTGAAAGGGGTTATATAGACAACTGCTTACAAAAGTCCACTTATGTTAGCGCTCACATAGTAGGTGGTTCATAACCACCAACAATAGCTAAAAATAACTGGCTATAAAACCCTTTTTGGTGTAGTGTGAGCTGTTAGATTAACTGGCTTCCTAAGAGGGGGGTGAATTGGGAAGATTAAAAATTTTATACAAAATATCAAGAAGGTGATGAAAGCAATATATGATGGTAAAACAGAGTATAAACAAATAACTGTAAAGGTGGCAGTAAAGAGTAGAAAACTCAGTAATTTATCCTGGTTCGGTCTCTCCACTTGACCTATGTCTAGTCCCCAACTCACCACTTGAGATTTTCCACTATTCTGCAAGAATTCCGTGGGCTTCTTGCAAATGCCATTGTACAAAGTTTGTGCTCTGTTTTCTAGAGCTCACTCATTCACTCTCTGCACTTTCACAAAGTGCTTCCCAATCCCTTGTGATATCCCCTCACAAGAAAATCTATCTTCCAGATGAAGATTAAATTGTTTACAAAGATTAAACTCTCTTAATCAGAGTGAATATGAAAGTTAAAGTACAAATATTGAAGTGTGAGAGTATGAAGCTTTGAGTAAATGATTTAGTAGAGTTTTAGTATATACATTGTTAAAATTGTTACCCACAACTTCAAATAATGTTATATTTATAGATTTAGGTCTCAAATTTCCGTTAGAGACAAAATCTATCCGTTGGAGAAGTTATCCAATGGTTACTTTGAAAAACTATCCGTTAACCAACCACATTTAATACTTTTGCATACTGAAATTCGAATTTCGGTTGGTCAACAGACGAATTTTGCAGAAACTGAAGGTTAACAGCTTCAATGTTGAAAGCCCGAAGTTCGTCTGTCATGAAGTGAAATTCAAATTTTGATATTTGGAGAATGTTTCTGTGTTTGTGACATACGAATTTTCAAGTGGAAAGTTTTTCTGTTAAGTGTGAATAATATTTTCATTTTGCTACAGTGCCTTTGAAATTTGAATTTCGGAACCCAAAATTCATCTGTCCGTAGCTGGTTTACAAGGCTCAGTAGTTTATATAGTTCAAAATTTGAATTTTCAAATATCAAAGTTCATCTGTCAGAGAGGCCTCTTTTTAGACTAACTTCAAAATTTGAATTTATAAATACTGTTATTCGTATGTCAACATATTACTGTAACAGACTCACAAACTTAGCTTCTAAAATTCAAGTTTTCATGTTCAAAGTTTGTCTGTTAGTGAGCAATTTTGAAATGCAATCTAAACTTTGTTTCAGATGAACTTTGACATAATTTCAGACGAATTTCTTTAGTTTTCATAAGTTTCATTTTGTCTGAAATTCGAATTTCCAAAACTCAAAGTTCGTCTGTTACTTAAAGCTCCTTTCAGACACTTATCAAAATTCGTCTGTCAGAGAGGTATTTCTTCAGACTTTTCAGTTTTAGTACAAAATTTGAATTTCCAAAGGCCAAAGTTCGAACTTTCACTAAGACAGATTGGTGGTTAACCTTTTAAACTTCGTCTATTGGTGAGTGTTTTTCAGATATTCCATGATTTAATACAGAATCAAGGTTTTAAAACTTCTTTCCACCAAATCAAAATCTTTTACTCAAATAAAACACTACTAAACATCCTACATCAAACTTTGCACAGATTTTTCTAGGAATTCTTCACTTGAATTCATTTGAGCACCTTTGATATCTTTATTCCCAGTTCTTGAGAGTTGATTTGGAATCATCAAAACTTCTTGATTCAACATTCTCCCCCTTTTTGATGATGACAAAACAATTTACAAACTAGATTAGTACTTGGGTTTGCTTTAACAAGCTCCCCCTCAACATATGCATTATATATCAAAAGATATCATATATAGTAAACCATGTGAAGAGATTCAAAGAACAAATCATTGCAACCAAGAAATTCTTTCATTTAATCAAATGTTGCTTTACAGAGACAAATTTAAGCAAAGTTCTTCGAAATACATGAATCAAATTCAAAGCACACACAATCAAAACAAATAACTGAGACTCAATACGGCACTACACGAGGACTCAAGCCTAAATTCTAATCACTTCTTCTTTGGCTTGGTCTTCTTGCTATAAGTCTTTCCAGATGGCTCAGCAGCTGTCTTGCCAATTTCCTTACTCTTCTCCCCCTTTTTGGCATCATCAGGAAGGTGAACAAAATCAGCCGGAGGAGGGATCTAAGAAACTGGAATAGCTTGGAGGGGCACAAGATCAAAAGGGAGATCCGGCTCAATTGAGGGAGGCTGCTCAGAAGGTTCAGGACTTAGATCTTCATCATCAGAGACCTCAAGCAGCTCTTACATCTCTTGTCTGGAAAGAGCCAATTGAGCCCTTTGTTCTTCTGAGAGACCATATGCAGAGAGAGATGAAGGAGCAGGGTCATCAGAACGAAACATTTCCTCAAGCCTTCTTCTCTGAGCTTTCAAGAGAGCATTGCGAGCAATAGCTTCAAAATCAACAATAGGCACAATGCTTCTCTCTTCATTGCTGGTAACCTCCAATATTGATGTAGTGGAAATGGCTGCCACTAGTCTTTCAAGTTGCTCAGATTCTTGAGTGGAAAGAATTGAATCCTGATTATCTTCTGGAATGAGCTCATGAGGGCCTATTTCCTGAGGTCCTTCTTCTTCCAAACCATAGTCCAAGGGTGGACCAAGACTAGGTGTCCTCATTACACCAGCAGGCTGAGCACCATATACATCATCATCATGCTCAGAAGAGGCTATCTCGAAGGGTCTTGGAGGTTCAGAAGTTGGAGACTGAATAGGTACAGAGAACCTTGGCTGAGGTGGAGTTAATGTGGTAGGAATTGTACTCCGAATATCTTCATAAGCATCAGCAACCACTTTCATGTTCTTTACCAACTGGTGAATCTGATCTTACAGATGAGCAAATTTGGCATTTTGCTCATCCCTGATGCTAAGAATGAGTGTAAACAGGCTGTCATACAACTCAGTGATCTTGGTTGGCTTGGCACGAGAGGAGGGAGTTGATGGAATGTGAGTAGGCTTGGATGGAGATGGGACAGGCAGAGAAGGCTGTGGTATAGGTCTGGTAGGAGCCTCAGAAGTACCTTCTTGCTGTTTGGAGGCACCTTCAACAAAGAAAAGATCTTCAGATTTCCATGCTCCCTTCCCAATCCATCTTCCTTCACTTCTTTCAATTCCCATCCTTTGAAGTTCTTCCTCCTTGAAGATCTCAGTGGGTTTCCCTTTCCCTTTCTCAAGATGCTGAATTCTAGCATATTGCATAATTCTGAAAAAGATAGCTGCATAGGGGAGCGTGGAGTTCTTCCTCTGATCCCTTGCCTTGATCATACATTGAAGTATGATATATCCTATGTTGATCATCTTTCCATGAATGATTGCTACCATGACATGTGCCTCTACCCTTGTTATCAGATTGAAGCTACCTCATTTGTTGAATATGATCCTAGACACTATGTAGTGTAGGATCCTCACTTGGGCACTGAGGTCTATAGGCTTCAGAAGGTTTATGGTTGGTCAATTTTCCTTTCTTCTGAACAATGTGCTCAGAATTGTGCTCTCCTTGTAGTTCAGAAAGGGGCCACCTTCTTCATCAGTAGTATCTGCCTCATCCATGTATCCAGAGGTAGTGATGTCAATCTTGAGGCCATCTTGCCCTGGGATCTCCAACACTTCATTCAAAGTCTTATCTGTGAGCCAGATGGTCCTTGATCTCAGATTCACCTCCCATTTCTTCTTCTTGCTGTTGTACTTCAAGGAGGATACCATGTCTTTATCACTTTATCATCATACCTCTCCAGTATCTCCAACAGATTCTTATATCTCAACATCCATATTCCAGCATCAAAACTATTAGAGACTAAGAAATCTTCCAAGTTCACACAATGAGGCTTGATAACCCTTTTATTGGCAAACTTGGTGGAGTATTCCTCTTGAATCTGAGGGGTGCTCCATAATGACAGTGTGTGATATTCTCCAGATTGAGTATTGGAGGAGGAAGTGGAAGCACCAGTCTCAGCAGCAATAGGAACAGGGACTGAAGGTTCTATTTTCTTCGAGGAAGAGGGTCCAGCTTTCTTTGATTCACCCTTTGGTGTAGTTTTCTGACATTTGAAAGGAGTTCCCTTGCTTGATTCGGCCTTTCTCTTCGGTTTATCACCCTCATTTGAAGCATATTGTGATTTGACTGCCCTCTTTGGTCGTGGTTCTCCTTTTCCAGCTTCAGGATTTTTTGCTCTTGCCATTTTCATGGATGAATGATTTAGAATGAAGTCAAGATTGGATTTATAGGGTGTGAAAATCAGTTTAAATGGTGGGAATTGAAGACTTTCGGTCAGAATTTAAGAGCATTGATGAGAGGATTTGAACAAACATAGAGAGAAAGATAGTAGGGTTGCATCTGTTCAGTTGAAAATCATCGGTATTAACGTAAGTAACCACCGGACAAATGAATTTTGAGGGGTCAAAATTCAAACTTCGAGCATTTAAAAGTTAAACTGTTCAGCAAAGCTTACTGACAGACGAATTTTCTTGTGAAAGTTCGTCTGACAGAGGCTTGGTTCAAGCAACACAAGATGAACAGACGAACTTTGTTCCAACAAAGTTTGAATTTTGAAGAGTAAACATCAAACAACAATCAAAACACCAAACAACAGACGAATTATACATATGAAACTTCATCTTTCGAAGATTCAACATTGAGGAGCATGTTTCAACAAACGAATTTTAAATCAGAAATTCGAATTTCTTTACTTTGTGAAAGTTTTCCAACATTTGTATATTAAGAGATAGACATTAGTATAATTATCATGTTGGTCAAACAAAACTTTGAAATTTTTGTTCTTGAAAATTCGAACTTCGAAGGTCCAACAGACGAATTTCGAGCTATCACTGAGAACTGTTCCAACTTATAACAGGCCGACGTTCGTCTATTGGGCATCCAAATTCAAATGTTGATCATGCTGACTTCCTCAAAACCTTAGTTTATTAAGGAAATTCATCTAACACAACTAAGATACGAATTTCAACTTTAAAAACTTACATAATGGATCCAGAACTCAGATTTCTTGCTGTCTCTTTGTCCTTTGATCCATTTTTCAGATCTAGTGTCATTCAACCTCATGAGGAGCACCTGCAACTTACATTAAACTTTCTCTGATGCTTAAGTTAGAATTAATTTAATGTTAGAAAATTTAAAAAATAGAATTGCATAAGGATTTACTTACAATTCATTGGGATTTACCATACTAAATTCTCTCCTAATTTTGCAATGTCTATCTTCTGATAAAGGCTTTGTCAAGATGTCAGTAATTTGATCCTCTGTTGGGATATATTCTAATCTGATTTCTCCCTTCAGAACATGATCCCTTATGAAGTGGTGTCTAACTTCAATATGTTTTGTCCTTGAATACATGACAGGATTCTTTGTGATGTTAATGGCACTTTGATTGTCACACATGATTGGTATTTCCTTCATCTCAACCTCAAGATCCTTAAGATGCTGTCTCATCCAGATGATTTCAGCACAACAGCTTCTAGTTGCAACATACTCAGCCTCTGTTGTGGATAAGGCCACATTGTTTTGCTTCTTGCTAAACCATGAAACCAAGGATCCTCCAAGAAACTGACATGTTCTACTTGTACTTTTTCTGTCAGTTTTGGATCCTGTAAAGTCAGCATCAGTGTATCCTTTGAAATCTTCTCTATTGCCCTTTGGATACCAAAGTCCCATTTGTGAAGTTCCAATAAGATATCTGAAGATACGTTTCACAGCAGTTGCATGGGTCTCCTTAGGACATGATTGGAATCTTGCACACATACAGACACTAAACATAATGTCAGGTCTGCTGGCAGTTAGGTGCAGTAGGGATCCAATCATTCTTCTGTACTGAGTTATGTCAAACATTTTCCCTTTTTCATCCATACCCAGCTTGGTTGTGGTAGTCATAGGTGTTCCCATTGGCTTGGCATTTTCCATTCCAAATTTCTTAAGTAGTTCTTTCAGATTCTTGGATTCATTAAGAAAAATACCATCATCGCACTGCCTAATTTGCAATCCAAGGAAGAAGTTGAGTTCACCTATTATGGACATTTCAAACTCCCCCTGCATTAACTTAGAAAAATTCTTGCAAAGAGATTCATTAGTGGCACCAAATATAATATCATCAACTTAGATTTTAACAATAAGCAAATCTTTATTTTCTTTCTTAGTAAATAAAGTTGTATCTACTTTTTCTCTATTGAACTGCTTTTCAGTTAGAAAATTACTTAGTCTTTCATGCCATGCTCTAGGGGCTTGTTTTAAACCGTAAAGAGCTTTCTTCAGTTTATAAATACGATTTGGTTTTGTAGAGTCCTCAAAACCTGGAGGTTGGTCTACATAAACCTCTTCCATGATATATCCATTTAGAAAGGCACTCTTTACATCCATTTGATACAACAAAATATTTTTCACGCATGCATAAGCTAATAGAATTCTAATTGCTTCTAATCTAGCTACTGGAGCAAATGTTTCCTCAAAATCAATGCCTTCTTCTTGATTATATCCTTTAGCAACCAGTCTAGCTTTATTTCTGATGATTGATCCTGATTCATCAAGTTTATTTCTAAAAACCCATTTGGTACAAATGACAGGATGATTTTTGGGTCTAGGCACTAAATTCCAGACTTGATTTGTTTCAAACTGATTTAATTCATCCTGCATAGCCAAAATCTAGTACTCATTAGTTAAGGCTTCCTCAGTACATTTAGGTTCAATTTGTGAGATGAAAGCACAATTAATCATTTGATCCTATAACTATTTTCTGGTTCTAACTCTCTCTTGAACATTCCCTATCACTTGATCAACTGGATGATTCCTTTGATATCTCCAAGCTCTAGGAAGTTTTTGAGACATTTCTTCATTATTTTCTTCTTCAAAATCTCTCTCTTGAATATCTTCCTCTATATTAATAGATTCAGATATTTTTGGAGGTTCAATTACACCTTCATAAGAGATATCTAACTTTTTAAAGTTTGAAACAAGATCATCCTCATTAGTAACATGTTTAGAAGCAGTTTCATTTTCGATAAATACTACATGCACAGATTCTTCTACCAATTTAGACTTTTTATTGAAAACTCTATATGCCTTACTTCTACTAGAATAGCCTAGAAATATACCTTCATCAGATTTGGCATCAAACTTATCCAGATTTTCCTTTCCATTGTTGTGAATGAAGCATTTGCAGCCAAACACATGGAGATGTGACAGATTTGACTTTCTTCCCTTGTACAGCTCATAAGGAGTCTTCCCAAGGATTGGTCTGATATAGGCTCTATTTATGATGTAGCTTGCTGTATTCACTGCATCAGCCCAAAACACTTGAGAAAATTCCTTTTCATTCAGCATAGCTCTAGCCATCTCTCCAATTGTTTTGTTCTTCCTTTCTACTACTCCATTCTATTGTGGAGTTCTTGAGGCTGAGAAGTTGTGGTCAATTCCATGCTTATTGCAATACTCTAGAAAGTATGAGTTCTCAAATTCTCCTCTATGATTTGACATGATAGACATAATGGAAATACCTTTCTCATTTTGCACTTTCTTGGCTAAGGTTACAAATGCATCAAAGGTATCACTCTTAGAGGAAAGAAACAATGTCCATGTAAATCTAGAGCAATCATTCACAATTACAAGCACATATAGATTTCCACCAATATATTTTACCCTAGATGGACCAATTAAATCCGTATGTAGTAGTTCTAGTGGTCTAGTTGTGGTGACTACGTTTTTGGGCTTAAAAGAAGATTTAGTTTGTTTTCCTCTTAGGCATGCATCACATTCTTTGTCTTCTTCAAAAGTAATTTTTGGCAGGCTAGTAACTAACTCGTTTCCAACTAGTTTTGAAAGCTGATTCATGTTAACATGAGCTAATCTTCTATGCCATAGCCAACTATCATTATCCTAACTAATCAAGCAAACAGAATCTAAGGGACGAAGTTCATCAAGATCGATAGTATAGCAGTTATCATCCCTTTGAACTTTGAGGATTACTTTGTGATCACTTTTTCTAATGACTAGGAAGAATTTTGAGTCAAACAGTACCCAGTTTCCTTTGTCACATGTTTGGCTCACACTCAGCAGATTGTGGTTAAGGCTCATCACAAACAGCACCTCTTTAATGGATGTTTAAGGATTCTTGCCCACAATGTCAATGCCAACTATTCTACCATATTGATCACCTCCAAAGCTCACCTTTCCTCCTTTCTTGTCTCTAAGGGTGATGAACTTCTCCTTATCACCGGTCATGTGACTTGAGTAGGCACTGTCCATGTACCATTTATTGTTCTTTCTAGCTTTGAGATAGACCTGCAAAACAAAGTTCATGTTTTCTTTTTAGGTACCCAAATTTGCTTGGGTCCTCTTCTGTCAGTGGTCTTTTCCCTAGATATAGATGTACCTTTGGGAACCCATTTAACCTTCCTGTCAAGTCCATTTTTCTTTAAAGCACATGAGCTAGAAATATGCCCCTTTTTGTTACAGAAGTGACAGGTGGTAAAGGGATTGCTAGATTGAGAAGCAGGAAGAAAACAATGTAGATAATATTTTTGTTTAGCATGCCTTGGTTGATTATATGACTCAATGTGATGTGACATATGATCTTTCTTTCTATTTCCATCAGCATGCTCAAAATGTCTCATGTACACATTTTGATTTTTCTTTCTAATCTTTGCTTTTACAACACAAGGATCATAGCCAAGTCCAGCTTTTCCTTGTGATATTCTTTGACTACCCATTAAAGCAAACAACATATCTTTGCCTCTAGTAAGCCTAAACATGTTTTTCACTAGATATTCATTAGTTTGCTTTAGTTCAATGCATGTTTTATAGCAAACAGATTTAGTAATAGGTAGAGAAATAGTTTCAAAAATATTTTGTTGAGATTCTAGTTTGTTAATCTTTTTCTTAGCTTGCTTCAATTCTTTAGCAACTTTAACAAACTTATCATGCAGCTCATGAAATGCATCCAGTAATTTGGAATAGGAAGGTTCAGATTCATATACCTCATCCTCTTGGTCACTGCTGCATGGGATTTCAACTTCTTCAGAGGCAAGTGCCAGGAGACAGATGTTGGCAATTTCATCTTCATTATCTTCTTCTTCATCTGAGCAGTTGCCCCATATTGATGAGATGTAAGCCCTTTTCTTCTTGCCTTTGTTTACAGCTTCCTTTTTTTTTTCCTGCATCTTGAGAAATTGAGGACAGTCCTATTTGATATGTCCTTACTTTTTTCACTCATAGCAAGTGATAGGCTCTTTTGCTTCCCTCTTGCTATCTCCAGCTGCCCTTTTCTTGAAGATTTTCTCATTTCTCTTTTTGCTGTAGAATCTTCCAAATTTTTTGACCATCATAGCCAGAGTTTCTTCATCAAGTTCTTCTCCATCGTCAGATTCTTCTTCCATTTCTTCAGCAACTTTAAAAGCAAGGCCTTTCTTCTTTCTGTCTTATCCAGCTTCCTTGAGAGCTTTCAGTTTTCCTTCATACTCCTCGAGGCTACCAAAGAGAGCTGTGATAGAGGTCATTGATTCTCCTTTAACTTCCTCTATTGCTGTTACTTTGGGTTTCCGTTCTAGAGAGAGAGCTCTGAGGATCTTTCTGACTTTTTCTGTTTGAGTGTATTCCTTTCCCACGCTCTTTAGTTGATTCATAATGAGGGTGAATCTTTTCTGTAGCTCTTTTACGCTCTCTCCTTCAGACATTCTGAAGCTTTCATATTCTCCTATGCATGTATTCAGTTTGTTTTCCCTGACTCCAGTTGTTCCTTCATGAGCAATTTGCAGGGTGTCCCACATTTCCTTGGCAGTGGAGCATTAGGAGACTCTGTAGAATTCGTCTTGATTCAAGGCACTGACCAAAAATTGTTTTACCTTGAAATTCAGCAAGACTCTTCTTCTATCTTCATCATTCCATTCAGCTTCTGGCTTCTTTCTATATTTTCCATCATTTTCCAAAGCCATTGGGACAAAATCTCCCTTCTGAATGACTGACCAGATGTTCAGATCAATTGATTGGAGATAGATTTGCATCCTCATCTTCCAGTACCCATAGTGTTCTTCACTGAAGCCAGGTGGTCTATTTATGTTGTTGCCTTCTGGTAATATGCTTTCTCTAAAGCCAGCCATTTTAATTCCTAGATTGTGAGATTCTTTGATTGGGAAACCAGGCTCTAATACCACTTGTTAGATTAGCTGGCTTCCCAAGAGGGGGTGAATTGGGAAGATTAAAAATTTTCTACAAAATATCAAGAAGGTGATGAAAGCAATATATGATGGTAAAATAGAGTATAAACAAATAACTGTAAAGGTGGCAGTAAAGAGTAGAAAACTCAGTAATTTATCCTGGTTCGGTCTCTCCACTTAACCTACGTCCAGTCCCCAACTCACCACTTGAGATTTTCCACTATTCTGCAAGAATTCCGTGGGCTTCTTGCAAATGGCACTGTACAAAGTTTGTGCTCTATTTTCTAGAGCTCACTCATTCACTCTCTGCACTTTCACAAAGTGCTTCCCAATCCCTTGTGATATCCCCTCACAAGAAAATCTATCTTCCACATGATGATTAGATTATTTACAAAGATTAAACTCTCTTAATCAGAGTGAATATGAAAGTTAAAGTACAAATATTGAAGTGTGAGAGTATAAAGCTTTGAGTAAATGATTTAACAGAGTTTCAGTATATACACTGTTAAAATCATTACCCACAACTTCAAATGATGTTATATTTATAGATTTAGGTCTAAAAAATCAGTTAGAGACAAAATCTATCCGTTGGACAAGTTATCCAATGGTTACTCTGAAAAACTATCCGTTAACCAACCGCATTTAATGCTTCTGCATACTAAAATTTGAATTTCGTTTGGTCAACAAACAAATTTCACAGAAATTGAAGGTTAATAGCTTCAACATTGAAAGCCCGAGGTTCGTCTGTCATAAAGTGAAATTCGAATTTTCATATTTGGAGAATGTTTCTGTGTTTGTGACATACGAATTTTCAAGTGGAAAGCTTTTCTGTTAAGTGTGAATAGTATTTTCATTTTGCTACAGTGCCTTCGAAATTCGAATTTTGGAACCCCAAAATTCGTTAGTCCGTAGCTGGTTTATAATGCTCACTAGTTCATATAGTTCAAAATTCGAATTTTCAAATATCAAAGTTCGTCTGTCAGAGAGGCCTCTTTTTAGACTAACTTTAAAATTCGAATTTATAAATACTGTTATTCTTATGTCAACATATGAGTTTAACAGACTCACAAACTTAGCTTCTGAAATTTGAATTTTTCATGTTCAAAGTTCGTCTGTCAGTGAGCAATTTTGAAATGCAATCTAAACTTTGTTTCAGATGAACTTTGACATAATTTCAGACGAATTTCTTTAGTTTTCATAAGTTTCATTTTGTCTGAAATTCGAATTTCCAAAACTCAAAGTTCGTCTGTTACTTAAAGCTCCTTTCAGACACTTATCAAAATTCGTCTGTCAGAGAGGTATTTCTTCAGACTTTTCAGTTTTAGTACAAAATTTGAATTTCCAAAGGCCAAAGTTCGAACTTTCACTAAGACAGATTGGTGGTTAACCTTTTAAACTTCGTCTATTGGTGAGTGTTTTTCAGATATTCCATGATTTAATACAGAATCAAGGTTTTAAAACTTCTTTCCACCAAATCAAAATCTTTTACTCAAATAAAACACTACTAAACATCCTACATCAAACTTTGCACAGATTTTTCTAGGAATTCTTCACTTGAATTCATTTGAGCACCTTTGATATCTTTATTCCCAGTTCTTGAGAGTTGATTTGGAATCATCAAAACTTCTTGATTCAACATGAGCTTATAGCAGTTTGTACTAAACTCTTTCCTTCTTCAATTCAACTTTCCTTTGTGTCTTTATTATATTTTCTTCTTCCCTCTCATTATATTTCTAATTCTTTGAATTATGTCATCTATCTTTGTTGCATGAGTCCCTTGTGAAAGGGATGCATTGTGATAATTTAGTATCATATTCACCCATCATTGTTTCATCCTCTATTCCATCTCATGGTTATTGTGTTTTGTTTCCTTTAGTTGTTTCTTATATCTATCTAAGTCGTCACATATATTATGTGTTGTGTGAATCTCATGAGTCATACATCTGTTTGTTTCCTTGCTTGTGGTTTGTTTCACTTCACAAATTTTGTGTTCCCACTTTGTGGATTATGTTCCTTTTTATGTCCTTATTTTCTCTAGATTTGTGGTAATTTGTTCAATGTGATTTATGCCCCATCTTTGTTCTCTCATCTCTCTATCAAATTGATTTTTTCATATGTGTTATCTTTCATCTTGTTTTATCATGATCTTCAAGTCATTTCTTCTCCATCTATGTTCTATCATTGTGCATCATCTATGTGTGTCAAATCTGTCTAGATTTTGAAATTAATGAATTACTTCTAAATTTGTCTAGATTTCTTCCCATATGATCATTGCATCACCTTAGTCCCTTTTGAGTCTTTTTGTCTCATGTTTTGTCCTAATTTTGTCCTTCAAATTTTCCCTAACCATTTGGTTCCATTTGAGTCTAGTTGTGTCATGTTAGTGTTGAGTTCTTTGTGGCACGATATTGGTGAAAATGATATGAAGAAAGATTCCAGATTTTATGCACTAAAGCATAAAATTAAGTCCCTTGCTCGAAATAATGGTTGGAAGATTTTTTATCCTGGAGATTGGTTGCAAAAGCTTAGAAGAACATTTGAAACAAATTTGCAGCCAAGGGAGAACAATGTCAATCAAGTTTGTTTGAGGATGATCAAAGCCATAATGCATCAATTAAGTTTGAAAGGTAAGCATCCTCCATATGATCCCTTTGATGTGTTTAATATTTCCCTTTCTTTCCATATAGATTTTGGAGATTTAAGGACGAATCCTTTTGAGGAGGGAGGAAATGATAGAGTATGTTTGAGGCATGAAGCATTAGGGGTCCTTGGACAAATTGCAAGGAATAAAAAGGAAGCTTCATCACTTGGAAATCAAACTTGGGAGGCTTAAGTTCCATTCCAAGGCATATATGATCTAATGACTAGAGCAAGAGTCCTCCAAGAGCTACATGATTTGAAAGCCCATTGGTTTAAATCAAATTACAGCCTAAGAAGTCCAAATAGCTTGATTATCTCTTCTGTGCAAGTTTCAAATCAAAGTCCAAAGAGAGCTCACTTAGAGGAGATTACTTAAGTGATCATGTGCCACCCATGAAATCAATTAAAAATGAGTCTTTTTTAGGCTAATTTATTTAGAATTTTCATTTTTTATTATTAAATTTTTAGAAATAAAGCCTATGGTCAAATATTGTGTCCTGGATATTAAGTTTTAGTTATTTCCTATTTTTAAAACTTAGGCTCTAGAATTTTCTATTAGTTTTAGCGAGAAAGGTGCCATCTTTTAATTGATTTGAAGAATATTTTGTTTCCTTTTTCATTTAGATTTGATTGTTTTTATATTTTTTATTTAATTTCATTTTTTTAGTTTAGCCTAAGGTTTTGATTGCCTTACTCCTCTATATAAGCAGTCACCTATGTACTTTTGCAATAGAGAGATCAATAAGAATGATTTTTCATTTTTCAGAACTTTTGTTCTCTTCTTGTGAATTTTCTCTTACATCCCTTGTGTTCTTGCGAGGATTCTTAGACTTATCAAAGGAGTGGTTTTCCTTTGTGGCCTTCAAAGTCTAGGGTTCTAAGAGATGGGTTCTCTTAAGGTCTTATCCTATTGACCAACGTATCTTTCCTATTTTTTTGTTATTTTCGTGCATCATTTTCTTGTTAATTTTTAGATTCGTATACTTCTTCTCCTCGTGCTTTCCTTGTTGTTCGTGCATCGTTGCTTAATTCTACCATGTTCTTGGGCAATTTCCAATTTGTTAAAGGTTCGTTGGATAGGTTCCTAGTGGGTCTTCTATCACATCCATTCTAACCTCGAAGCTAACCACTACGCCTACAGGGAAATCCAAGTCCTTACTCGCTTGCCCTACCTATTCCTCAATTCCCATCTCAGTACCATCGAGTCTGACCATTACACTATCCTGAGTGATGATCATAATGTCCTTCTCCACTGTGAAATTGATTGGGTTTTCTCTCCTGTTGTAACAACCCTCATTACACTGTCCTGAACTAAGTCTCGAGCTAATAAGAAGTTGCCTTGTATTTTGTGAAGCACTAAAGGAGCAAGGACAGGAGAAAAGATTCAAATGGGACAAAATCTAAAAATAGAATTAAAGAAGGGTCATGCCGAGGTGAACCAAGGGCCACTATGGTAAAACATTTGTAGAACCTCAAAGATTTTCTAGGTCGAGAGCACTCAGGCCTTGGGGATATTAATGACACCACGGCGAGAGTCACAAAATTTGTTTAAATTAGACAAGAACCAATTAGATAAAAGAATGGAAAATACAGGAAGATGGAGGATTTTCTACCAGGGTTTGGAAGAATTAACCTTGGGGAGATATTTTTGGACTCTAGAGGCTTCAATCTTGATTAGTGAGTGATCCTTAAGCTCCCCTCATCTCTTTTCTTCATGAAACTTAGTTGAAATCCGAGGAGGATAGGTTGAGTTTCGGTTGGGTTGTATTTTCTATCGATTGAAATATATGTAAATGGATTGTTAAAGTATGGCTTAGTGTTATTGAAGTTTGGATGTAAGTTTTAGAGGGACAATGCATGGTTTTGGTATAACCCTAGGTTGAAAATAGTTAGGAAGTTAGGAATCCAGAATGTATGTGGGTGATTATGATGTGGATGATTAATTGGAGCTCTTTAATAAGTAACTATATTGTTAGAACTATGTGTTAATCTTGAATGGCTAAATTATGGATTTTGATTGTTATGAGTATTATGTTAATTGTAGTGGTTGTTTAGCTAAATTGAAAGTGTATGGTTTGTCATGGATGCGTCGGAAGCTTGCCTAATTCCCCTATGTGCGTTATGTCGGCAACTTGAGGTAACCAAGTGTCTGTGATATATATGTATTATGTTGATATATGTATATTTGTATATATGCATATTTTCGTTCATACCATAATATTGTTTATACATGTATACGATTTCCTAAACATATCGTGGTATACACACGGCTAGATGAGGTATGAATCTTGACCTCTGGTATTTGTATTTGATGATTATGAGTATGATGTTGTGTTTGTGATATATGTGATTTTTTAGCATCTACATATGATTGAATACTAGCATAACCGTGGTTATGACTTTGATGATGATTATATATTGTTAGAGGCAAGCTAGCATGGCATTGAATATCATCACCAAATGAGTATATCGAGGTATGGTGGATTAGGAGGTGATAATGAGATGAGAAATGATACGATGGTTTGATATGATAATATGATAGGATAATATACAATATGATGATATGATAAAAGATCTTTGTCACTGAATCCTCTCTTATGGCCAGGAGAGCCAGGTGGTAGTGGACTACACCTTCCCTAAAGCACCACCAATTCGAGTGGTCCAGGGGAAAGAAAGTCACGATCTAAGCATTAGTGTGACCTTTGGCCAAGTACACTGGTGTAAAGTGAGATTGGTGATGCCCCGGAATCAATCTTCTCTGCTGTTGGAAAGGAATCACCTATTTGAAATGTCTTATGATGACGTCAGCTAGTGGTTCTAGCCGTGTATAAGAGAGACATGCACACCATAGCATTTTGCATGGTATTACATCATTTGTATAAATGTGTTGTACTAATGATATTGTTGTATGTGTGTGTTTGTGTAACATCCCAAGAAAGTTAAAATATGTAAAACGGACAGACACCGTGTTGCGTGAAAAGGGGCAAAGAGATTATTTTTCCTGGTTAAATGGAAAATGAGAAAATTATATTTTTTTTCCCAAAAAATTATGAAAAGGACATCCATGTCCTAAAAAACTTTAAAATTTACGTGGAGAAAGACATAGAAAAGTCTTGGAGAAAATTACACCTAATGACCCCGATAGTTTCAGAAATTATAATTTAACCCTGGATAGGGGTAATTTTGTAAATATGTAAAATTACTGTCAAAACGAAGCCCTCGACGATAAAAGTCCAATGGTATATGGCACTGAGGGTTAATGTTCAAGAATAAAGAAATAATCAGTGCCGAGTGTCCAAAAGTAATAGTAAACCGATAAAGTAAACTGTGAGCCCTGCCGATGGTTAAAAAGAAATCAGATCAGGATATGGGCCATACACAGATACCATTTGGGACAGGATAATTATGGAAATATAAAAATAAAATTAGAATAGTCCTGTATCCCAAAAATGTTAAATTACTGTAAAGACGATTTTATCGGTACGATTAAAAAGTATCCAGATTGAGGTATATCTAGATCAGGAAAATTGGACAATTTTTGGACACTTCTCTCTCTCTCTCCTGCGTGATTAGCCACTTAATTAAACCACTTAACCATTCATTTTCCACTTCATTTCACGCGTGACTTCCAGCAGCAAAATAGAAGAGGAAAACCAGAAAAGAAAACGCAAGAAAGAGGAAGGAAAATGAGGGAGAAAGGAAAGAGGAATCAAGAGGAATTCAAGAATCAAATTGGTAAGCTTGCATACTACTACCCTAAGCTTACTATCTATGTTTTTCAAAGCATGATTTATGGTTTAGTTTGCTTCCTTTCTATCTTAGGGTTTCATTCAAACATGATTTAGCAAGGAAATAAGTTTACAAACCATAAATCATGGGGGAAATGGTAGACTACACATTTAAAGCATGAATATGCAAGTGGTTTGTTGTATAACAAAGTGTAGCAATTTTTCTTGAATTTCCCTGATTTTGGACCAGTTACTGTTCACACTAAGAGTTGGAATTTCATGTTTTTGATGCCAAAAATGAGTTCCTCATGGTGGAAAACCTTAGGAACAAGTGATGGTTTCATGAAAAAGCTTAAGGTTAAGGAAGTGAAATTTTTAGGTTTTTGAAGTTAATTCGGAATGAACACTAACTGAGTTAGAAATGGAATTTGGTCATTCTTGAGTTATAATTCATCATTTTTGAGTTAGAAATGAATTTTTGGTGAATTTTTAAAGAATTAGGGTTTCATGAATTGAAGAAAGTCATGGAACCATTAGTTTGAAGTTCTTATGAAGTAACCCTTGGTTCAAGTTGATTTATTTGATATTTGGTGATGCATTAGGGTGTGAGAAAGTTTAAGGAAGTCCTAGAAATGGTTGAATCAAAGAGGAAAGACATAAAGTTTCATGAGGTAGCATAGTTACTTTTTCTCGCATTATATTGTCTTGCTATATTTGATTGTGAATGATGACTTGCCATATTGTCTTTATGATGTTTGAGACTGGTATTAGCTGATTTTATGAAAGGGATAATACCCGGGATGTCCATTTTATATGCCGTTATAATGCCGAAATTTTTATAAACGATATGGTGATTTATGCCTTGAAATGATTGTTATGATGTTTTGAAGGTTTCATAGCATGCATGATAATATAATTGTTTGAGATGTGACTAGCTACTGGGATTTCCAAAATCTCATCACCCAGATAATAACATGATAGGTCCAAGTTATGGAAGAAATCCAAGGAAGGCAAAGAGCTAAAGGAAAAGAGGAAGAGAATGATGAATGATATTATTATGCAAGTCTTGATGTTATGTTTTGGGAATTTGTATAAATTCATATGAAAGGGGATAAATCCTTTTTGATGCCTTGAATATATTCTTTTAAGTCCTCTATGATATTATGCATGAAATTGGGGCACTAAATGTCAATGTAAATGTGTTATGAAGCTTATCATGTAAGTTATGGCATAAGTTCATTGGAGATGACCAGTATTGATTTGAGTAGAGGAACTCTATCTGAAACAGAGTATCCTATGAAAGTGTTATACATGATTTTAAATTAGACAGAACAATCTTTTCATAGAGCTAAAGAGTACCTAAATTGGATAAATGTATGAATTATAATGAATATTTGAATTCAGGGTTTAGAACAGGGCAAAACGGGGAAAACTGAAATCTGGAAAGTAAGTACTGGAAAATTCAAAGGATAATATAAAATTGTAAAAAGCTCCAAAAATTCAGTGGTTTATATGTATAAAAAGATCTATGTTTTAAGTTTCGTATGCCACTGATTTGGAGGTAATTGGAGCTATATAATAGGAGATATGGAGTTTTTCCCAAAACTGTTCCAGTAAGAGTCAAATTCTGACCCTTCATGACTTAAGTTAAAGTTATGCCCTGTGTAAGTGAAATAAATGTGTAAGAAAAATATGTCATTAAGTATACATGTAGATATTTCAAATGAGATAGATTATTCATAGTTTGGAACAGAATAGAAGGAGATATAATTTTTCAAATTTGAGGTCAGAAAAATGGAACGTAGCAAATTGACTAAATGAACAGTAACAGTCCACGAAATTTCTGTACAAATTGGCCCAATGATGTTACTGTTTTATATTTTTCCCATATAGATATGAATCTAAGAAAATTTTAGAGACTTGAATCAGCTCAAGATGATTTTCCTAGATTAAGTTATGAACTTTCAAAATTCATCGGGTAAAAGAGAAAATGCCAAATAAACAGTACCCTGAATTTTGTAAAATTCTAATTTTGTTATATTATGATTTTAGTCTCTAAACCATGATGAAAGACATCTAAAATGATCTAATACATGGAAAATGGGCCCTAACATAAGGTGTTACAGTTTGTCCCAATTATTGAGACTTTGTCTCACACCCCCATGACTAACATTTTAGGTGAAAACTCCCATACTAATCGGGAGAAGTCCAAGGAGTCATATGCCTCTCTGCCTTCAGGAATTTCAAATGTAATGGGTAGTTATACATTAGAGTTTATGTAATTTTATACCAAGTAGGTTGTCGTTATTTGGTTGCTTGTGTGAGTATCCTAGGTATTGCTTTGCATATGGTGTTATCGATGTTGATAAAATGATTATGATGATAATGTTTGGTATAATATTCCAAAATTTCACTGGATACTAATTAATGAAAGAGAAAATAATAAATGATATTATGAAATGTATAAGAAATTCGCAAAAATGGACAGACATGTTTTACGTGAAACAGGGCAAAGAGGTTTTTTTTCCCGGTAGGAAGAAAAATTGAAAAAATTATATTTTTACCCCTAAAGAATTATTAAAATAACATTCACATCCCAAAATTTATAAAAATTATGTTGAATGAGAAAAGAAAAGCCTTTGGTAAAAATTACACCTAATGACCCGAAAGTTTAAAAATTATAATTTAACCTCAAGTGAAGGGAAATTTTGTGAATATGTTAAATTACTGTCAAAACGAAGCCCTCGATGAGATAAGTCCAATGGTATATGGTAGTAAGGGTTAATGTGCAAAGATAAAGAAATAATCAGTGGTAAGTGTCCAAAAGTAACTTTATACCGATAAAGTAGATTATGAGCCCCACAAACAATTAAAAGGTAATTGGGACAAGATATGGGCCTCACACAAATACCATTTAGGTCAGGATAATTAAGGAGATATAAATATAAATTTAGAATAGTCCTGTAGTCCAAAAATGTTAATTTACTATAAAAAATAGTTTTATTGGTAGAGTAAAAAATTACTCGGTTCAGGATATATCTGGATCAGGAAAAATTGAGCAATTTTGGACACTTGAAATGCTCTTATTGTCATGATATTTGGGGCAGCTGGGAAGCAAGAATTTTTGGAGAAAACTTCTCCAAGAAGTTGTCATTTTTTGGCCTAAAAAGTAACCATGGCTAGTTTAAGTAATTAACCATGATTAAGCTACTTAATTAATCACTTAAACTCTCACTTTCCTTCTCATTTTCATGATTCATTCAGCAGAAGAAACCAGTGGAGAAAATGCAAGAAAGGAAGAGAGAAAGAGAGAAAGAGAGAAAGAAGAAGAGGAAAGCTGAAGGAAAATCAAAGGCACAAACTTTGGTAAGTTAATCTACCACCTTAGACTTGTTGTTGGTAGTATTTGGTGCATTGTTCATGGAGTAGATTTTCTTCTTCACCCTCTTAGGGTTTTGACCAAAGTAAGATTTAGGAAGGAAATGAGTTTTCCAACCATTAAACTTAGGGGAAATGCTAGATTTGTCACTTTAAGCATGATTATGTAGGTAGTTTGAAGTATTATGAAGCATAGCAATTTTTCCTTAATTCTCCTAATTTTTTTCCAAATAATATTTATACTTAGAGTTGGAATTTCATGTTTTTGACCCAAAAAATGGATTCCTTGGGTCCAAATTAGTCAAGTACAAGTATTGGTTTCAAGAAAAACTCAAAGGAGAGCTAAGTAAGAATTTTAGGTTTAATGTTCAATGTATAGTGTTTCTTTTGAAACCATGGCTAACAAGCTTGAATGATGATATGGCTAGGCTCAAGAAAGTTGTGGAAGGTTTGAAAAGTGGTGTACTAAGTGTGAGAAGCAAAGGAGTACTATAAGGTAGTTAATTTTCTATACTTGTAATGTATTGTCATACTTACTTTCAATGTGATTGATGCTTTGTCAAATGAGTATAATGTTGGTTTGTGATGGTTTAATGTTATTGGCTGAGTTGATTGAGGGGTATTGTGAGCTTGGGACATCCATTTTTCTAGGCGAAACTCTGGTGGAAATTTTGTGAAATTGTATGACTTCAATATGCTAATGTGATGAAATATGTTTTTTTGATGTCTTCGTGCTCAATGTGATAATATAATTGCATGTTTGTCTACTGAGATTCTTTGAATCTTACCTTTCCACATATTAACCATGTTTAGGAAGCAATCATGACAAGACCTCTAAGGAAGAGAAAGAAAAAAAGGAAGAACTTGTTGATTAGACTGATAATGCTTGCATTGGTTATGAACTTTGATCTTTTATGTAAATTTGTAAATATATTGTTAAGTCTATTTCTCTAAGCTTTTAGGTTCCTTTAAGTTTTAGTGAATGTATGGCATGATATGAGGATGAATTATGGCCATGTAAATATTTTACAACTTTGGTTTGACAAGGTACTAGGATGTAAATGGTCATTTTGACCACTACAAAGTGAACCCACCACTGTTTCAACATTTTGTGATGTAAAGTATTCATATTATATATGGTTTAAAAGCAGACAGAAAGAATTTCAAATGGTCCTAAGATCACTCAATTTGGATGTGTGTACGAATTATAGAGAATTGTCAAAGTTAGCCCATAAAACTGGATTTTTTGAAATTGACCATATGAACAGTGAAATTTCACAAAATTTACTGTGCTAATTTACCTAGTAATCTATCTTTAGAGACTTAAATCACTTCCATACAATTTTTGTTGAATTAGTTATGATTTTCTGAAGTTTAGTTGAGAAAAGGGACTTAGTTCAAATGAATAGTACCCAAATTTTTGGAAAATTTTATTATGACATATTATGTGATTCAAGATTCTAATAAGGTATAAATGGACTTAATAATGGTTTAATACAAGGGAAAACGGTCTTAAATCAAGGTGTTACATTTGGTATATTATGATTATACGTAGTGGATAGCTCATATGCATGTGATGATGATTTGGACCTCAGTATGGGTTACTGTTGCTGGAGCATGTGATTGTGAGCCAAATTGGCTGTGTGTGTGAGCCTAAAATGGTTTTGGGCCTAAATTGTATGATGTGGGGCATATAGCCCATTATGTGAATTTGGGGATCGAGTGGGTCAAATCTTGGAGGGGTGGTTTCTCTGGGTTGAAACCTCCTTGGATAGGCTAATTGTGACATTTAGGACTTGTGTGAATGGTCCTTAGGCACCAAATTGTCTTTGGTGGCAATTGGAGGTGGTTAGTTGTGAGGTTTGGTTAAAAAGTGACTAAAGCTGTCATGGTTATCAAAAACCTCTGCACGAAGATAGATTAAGGTGAAATTAGTGTCTATAGTTAGATTTGAACAAGAATGACCTATAGGAATTGAAATCTAGTCAATTGCAGGTTGGAGCATAAAGTTGTGCATGTCAAAAGTTCACCTAAAAAATCAGCAATATAGTAATTAATGCGGGTGCCATGGCACAAGAATCTAGGCTACAGACCTAGCCCCCTCTATTCTAAAACTTTTAGAACCGAAAGCTCTTGAGCTGTGGTATTACTGTAGCAACCATGGCACTATGTCTTGATTTTTATGTTTGGCCTAGTTTGGCTAGTTTTTTAGGGTTTTAGGTGATGTGTGGAAGTTTGTGTTTAGTAGGATGTTACATTTTGATATTAGAGCAATGGTTCAGACCATCGATTTTGCTCGTTATAGTACTTGGTACATTTTGAATTACATAAACTTATATATTCCCATTGCAATACTAGTTCAGAGTCATATAACTAAATATATTACTACTAGTGTATAGGGAAAGAAGACTAACAGGATATTTCATATAGGTAATTCCCTTCCAACAGTCGGTGAAGACTGATTTCATCCTATTTTCCTCCAGTTTTGCCCATAATTCCAAAAAAAGAGTCATGAGGGGTGTTACACTCTCCGCTACTTATAAAAATTTCGTCCTCAAAATTTCAACTCTTACCTCAAGCAAGGATCTCTAGATACCTCCTTCGCATGGATTCTTTAGTCTCCCACATGACATCATTGGATGTCAAGCCGCTCTATTGGACTTTTATCAACTTTATGGTCTTATTCCTCAATTGTTTATCCTTCACATCAAGAATTTGCAATGGGTTACCTCAAAAGTCAGATCCTCTCACACTTGAATTAACTCATCATCAATTATATGAGACGGATCCGGATGATACTTCTTAAGTTGAGACACGTGGAAAATATGATGCAATCCAGCAAGATTAGACAGTAGCACCACTCGATACGCTACTGGCCCAATTCACTCCAGAATTTGGCATGGATCCATATACCGCGAAGTGAGCTTCTTTGCTCGAATCAATCCACCAACGGCAGTAGTAGGAGTAAACTTGAAAAACACTTGATCTCCCGTATTAAACTCCAATGGTCTCCTCCTCCGGTTTGCATAACTCTTCTATCGACTTTGAGCTATAAGAAGCTTTTGACAAATACTCTCTATTGGTTGAGAGGTTTGATCCACAATATCCAGGCCCAAAAGAATCCTTTCACCGAGTTCAACCCAACACAACAGCGATCTATACTTCCTGCCATACAACGCTTTGTTAGATAAGCTGACTTCCTAAGAGGGGGTGAATTGGGAAGATTAAAAATTTTCTGCAAAATGTCAAGAAGGTGAAGAAAGCAAAGTATGATAGTAAAACGGAGTATAACTAAATAAACTATAAAAGTAGTAGTAAAGAGAATAAAAACTCATATATTTGTCCTGGTTCGGTCTCTCCACTTGACCTATGTCCAGTCCCAAAGTCACCACTGGAGATTTTCCACTATTCTGCAAGAATTCAGTGGGCTTCTTGCAAATGCCTCAGTATAAAGATGATGCTCTGTTTCTAGAGCTCACTCTTTCACTCTATGCACTCTTACTAAGTGCTTCCCCAATCCCTTGTGATATCCCCTCGCAAGAAAATCTTTCTTCCAAATGAAGATAAGATTGTTTACAATGAATAAACTCTCTTAAACAGAGTGAATATGAAAGTTGGAGTACAAATATTAAAGTGTGAGAGTAAGAGACTTTGAGTAAATGATTTGATAGAGTTTCAGTATATACAAAGTTAAAATCATTACCCACAACTTCAAATGATGTTATATTTATAGATTTAGAGAAGATATCCAACGGTTACTCTGAAAAACTATACGTTAACCAACCGCATTTAATGCTTCTGACATTCTAAAATTCGAATTTCAATTGGTCAACAGACGAAGTTCACAGAAACTGAAGGCTAAAGACTTCAACGTTGAATATCCGAAGCTCGTCTGTCATGAAGCAAAGTTTGAATTTTGATCTTTGGAAAATGTTTCTATGTTATGACATACGAATTTTCATGTTTGAAGACATGCTATTAAGTGTGAACACTATTTTCAATTTGCTACAGTGTCTTCGAAATTCGAATTTTGGAACCCCAAAATTCGTCTGTTCGTAGCTGGTTTATAAGGCACAATAGTTCATCTAATTCGAAATTCGAATTTTCAAAGGGCAAAGTTCGTCTGTCAAAGAGACTTCTTTTCAGACTTACTTCAAAACTTGAATTTATAAATACTGTCATTCATATGTCAACATATCAATATATCAGACTCAAAAGCTTTGTTTCTGAAATTCAAATTTTCATGTTCAAAGTTCATTTGTCAGTGAGCAATTTTGAAGCCCAATCTAAACTTGGTTTTAGATGAACTTTGACATAATTTTAAACGAATTTCTTTAGTTTTCATAAGTTACATTTTGTCTGAAATTTCAATTTTTAAAACCCAAAGTTCATCTGTTACTGAAAGCTCCTTTGAGATACTTATCAAAATTCAAATTTTCTCAAGTCAAAATTCGTTTGTCAAAGAAGTTTCTCTTCAAACTTGTTCAGTTTCAATACGAAATTCGAATTTCCAAAGCCAAAGTTCGAATTTCCAAGATGACAAATCAGTATAAACCTTTCAAACTTCGTCTGTTGGTGGGTTTTTTTCAAATATTCCATGATTTAACATAGAATCAAGGTTTTAAAACATCTTTTTACCAAATCAAAGTCTTTTACTCAAATCAAAACATTGCTAAACATCCTACATCTATTCTTGCACCTATTTCTCCAGAATTTCTTCACTTGAAACCTTTTATGCACCTTTGATATCTTTATTCCAAGCTCTTGAAGGTTGGTTTGGAATCATCAAAACTCTTGATTCAACACAGAGTCATTTGCAAACTGGAGTGGAAACTATTGATGTAGGCAAATTCAATCAATGGCAGAAACTGATCCCAATTGCCTTTGTTCTCAAGAACACGCACCTGCAGCATGTCCTCCAGAGTCTGAATAGTCCTTTCAGTCTACCTATCAGATTGAGGGTGATAAGCAGTACTGAAACTCAATTTTGTACCCATGGCCTTCTAAAGAGATTTCCAAAACCTGGATGTAAACCTAAGATCTCTGTCTAACATAACATTCATCGGGACTCCATGCAGCCTCACAATCTCATCCATAAACAACTTGGCCAACTTCTCCATCGAAATAGTCTCCTGAATTGGAAGAAAATGGGCCGACTTCATCAACCTGTCCATAATAACCCATATTCCATTGTGTCTTGAAGAGGTCCTTGGTAATCCCATCACAAAATCCATGGAAACATTATCTCATTTCTACTCTAGGATCTCCAACAATTGTAACGTACCTACAAACAATTAGTGCTCAATCTTTACCTTCTGACAGATTAGACATCTTGCCACAAACTCTATGATGTCCTATTTCATGCCTTGCCACCAATAACCACATTTCAAATCTTGGTAAATCTTGGTGGTACCTGGGTGAATAGTATATCTGCTCTTGTAAGCTTCCTCCAAAATAATTTCTCGCAACCCCATAACATTTGGCACACAAATCTGACCATGGTACCGGATGATATCATCCTCCAAAATATCAAAGTCCTGGGTCTCTACCATTTCAATTTGTTCCATAATGCCCAAAAGATAGTTATCCTCCAACTGAGCATAGCAAATATCCTCAACAAATCACTTGATATACTGATCGAACTCATTACTAGTATCCCAGGATAGACATTAATGGATATCTTTCAAGCTCTCCAACAACTGTTGTTCCCTTATCATCATTGTGGCCATATAGATCGACTTTCTACTCAGCGCATCTGCCACAACATTGACTTTCCTAGGATGATACTTCAAAGCAAACTCATAGTCCATCAAGAATTCAACCCAACACCTTTGCCTTATGTTCAATTTCTTCTCATCAAACAAATAGTTCAAACTCTTATGATCACTGAACACCTTGAACTGAGAGCCATAGAGATTAGCCTCTATAATTTCAAACCAAACACTACAGCGGCTAGCTCAAGGCCGTGAGTAGGATAGTTCTCCTCATGAGGCCTTAACTGCCTTGAAGCATACACCACAACTTTGCCTTGCTACATCAATACACATCCTAGACCCTTTTTAGAGGCGTCTGCGTAAATAATGAACAGCTCCAATGGGTTAGGGATAATGAACACTGGGGTGGACGTCAGACAAGCCTTTAGCTCTTGTAATGATTTCTCTTACTTGTCATCCCAAATGAAAGATCCATCCTAACGGTTGAGTCTAGTCAATGGCATAACAAGTTGAGAGAATCCCTTAATGAACCTTTGGTAGTATCCAGCTAATCCCAAAAAACTCCTAATTTCAGTCACTGATCGCAGTCTCTCCCAATTCAACACCGCTTCTACTTTACTAAGGTCTACTACCATTCCTTCTGCAGAAATCACATGACCCAAAAATTTCACCTCCCCTAGCCAAAACTCACATTTACTGAGCTTAGCAAACAGTTGATGATCTCGCAATACTTGCAACACAATTCAAAGATGGAGCGCATGCTCTTCCTCACTCTTGGAGTAGATCAGAATGTCATTAATAAACACTGCCACAAATTTATCCAATTACAGCCGAAACACCCTATTCATATAATCCATGAAAATTACTGGGGTATTGGTCAACCCGAATGGTATCACAAGAAACTCATAATGACTATATGGAGTTTGAAAAGCCATTTTAGGCACATCTTCAGTACGCAGTCATAATTGATGGTATCCTGACCTCAAATCGAGTTTAGAGAAAACAGAGGCACCTACCAACAAATTAATCAAGTCTTCAATCATAGGCAAAGGATATTTATTCTTGATCATCACTCAGTTCAGTTGCCATTAATCAATGTACAATCAGAGGCTACCATCCTTCTTCTTGACAAACAACACTAGAGCTCCAAAAGGTGGGACACTTGATATGATAAACTTTTTAATAAATCCTCAATCTGCTTTTTGAGTTCCTTCAACTCAGATGGTGCCATTCAATATGGAGCCTTAGAAATAGGACTTGTCCCAAGCACCAAATCAATGGAAAACTCCAGTTCTCTTAGTGGTGGCAAACGAGTAATCTCCTTTGGAAACACATCAGGGTATTCATTCACAACCGAATATCTTTCGACACTACCTTCCATATCCATGTTCAAAGAAAAGAAAACCAGAAAACCTTAAGATCCTTTCCTCAGATACCTGTCAGCTTGAGCAAAGGACAAACAAACATTTTCATCCCCTTTAACACTAGGGATATTCATAGGCAAAGACACAAACTTTTGAGCACAGTCGAGAATGGCATTATTCGCCTATAACCAATCCATCCCAATTATCACATCAATCTCATGCAATGGTAAACAGATTAAATCCAAGGAAATACTTCTATGCTCAAAATGAACCACACAATTCAGACAAGCTTGAGCAGTTCTTAATGAAACTCCCATGGGTGTGGATACCGACAACTCAAAAGGCAATTCCATTGTCATAATACTCAGTCTCCGAGCGCAATCAAAAGAAATGAAGGAATGCGATGCACTTGAGTCAAACAAAACATGAATAGAGTAACCATTGAGTTTAAGTTTACCTCTAATCAAGTTAGGTGCTGCATCCACTTCCTATCGGGTGATAGCAAAAACTTGTCCCGGCATCATGGGCCTACTCATCGCATCATCACACCTTGGCTCCCAACAATTCTACGACATATGACCTGGTCTCCCACAATTATAACAAATCAAGCACGGACGGTCACCATGGCTAAACTCGCATTGTGTGCACGGATTTGATGCACTATCTGACCTATCCTGGGATGCGGCTGAATCTCTCCTTGCATGCTCACTATGACTGGAACTTCCCTGTTCAAAGCTTCCTCGATAAAAGGGTCTTTTGCCAAACTAATCTCTATTAGACTGATCCCGACCAAACTTGTCTCATCCTCTACTATGGTGGCCTTTATTATAGTGACAATTTCTTCCACTAGAACTTGTACTACCACCGTTGCTATCACTACCTAAACCACTTCCTTTACTGATTCCTCCTGTAGGTTCTAGGTGAGAATAGGCCCAAATCATGGAATTCTTTCTATGCTCCTCAGCCTCCTTCATCCGTCTGTATAGGGCACTATCTTCGCACACATGTCCTTAAAGGACACAAACTCCACCATAGATAACTGCTCCTTAATCTCTAGATGGACTCCCTCAAATAACCTCTAAGCCATCCACCTATCATCTGGGTAATTATTCATATAAGTGGAATACTTGGCTAAGTCCAAAAATTGATCAATGTAGTCACCCGCTAATAGATTCCCTTGCTGAAAAGCTAGGAACTTGGCCTCCTTTAGCATCATTAGGGTTGGAGGGATGTAGTATGCAAAGAACCATTCCTTAAACTGATCCTTATTCATAGGAGGATTCATCGCTTCAACACTTGGGAGAATACTCCTCCACTAACGTTAACCTTCTTCTCAAGCTTAAATGCCGCTAGTTGCACCCTTTGCTTTGAGGTGCAATCCATCACACTGAAGATGTTCTCCAATTGTTTTATCCAATCCTCAGCCTATAAAACATCCATGGTACCTTCAAAAGCCGGGGGATTGAGCTTCCGATAATCCTTCAACTGTCAAGAGATAACCCTCCTTTCAACCCTTAGTGCTCTCTCAAGCTCCACCACATTCTCATTCTCATCCTCTCCTGCATTCAAGTCCACAAACATGCCAGCCTCTTCGTTCACATCACCCTGTTCTTGCCTATTCATGTGCTCTTGCAACCTGTTCAGTGTCTCCCCCTGAGTATTTACTTGATTACTAAGGCTAGCCAACATCTCATGCATCTGCCTCATAAGATCACTATTACTCAGTTTTCCTTTGCAATACATTCTTCCTACACACAAGCAATAACACATTCAATTATATGATTTTGGACTAGTATTGCAATGGGAATATAGTCTATGTATTTAAAATTGTATCAAGTAGTACTTCAAGCAGAAACAATGGCCCAAAACCATCTGTCTGATACCAAAATGTAATAACCTACTCCCAATTACCTCCAGACTTGACCAAAACCTTCAAAATACCAACCAAACACAACCTAAACATCTCAAAACAACTTCCCAAAACTTCAAAACAATGGAAATGAACCAAACAACATTAAAATCTAGGCTGGGGCTATGGTCGCTACAATACCGCCATGGCTCCAAACCTCCCCTGTTTTTCACTCGCTATTGAACTCTCTGGCACCGCGGCCTGCTTCCTGGCACCGCGGCGCCCCATGCTGGTTTTCTATACCAACAAACTTTATCCACCAGGGTGAAATTTGACATATATAGCTTTATACTCTGACCTCCGATTGACTTGATTCCAACTCCTACAAGTCAATCTTGTTCCAATCTATCCATAAACACCAACTTCACCTCAATCTAACTCCGTATGGAGATTCTAGACACCTGACACCATTTTGGCCACTTTTTGACCAAAAACTCACCATCCATACTTCCCATTTGCCACTAAAGGCAATTCAACCACTCGGGACCATTCACATAGGTCTAAAACCACTCAAACAACTTGTCCAAAGAGGTTTCACCTTAAAAGAACCCTTCCTCTGAGATTTGATCTCCTTGAACCCTATTTGACAAAATAGGCTATAGGCCTTAAAAAAAACACCAATGAGGCTCAAATCTACTCTGGGCTCACAAACACCACCATACTGACTTCCCAACATCCAAAACCCTATAAACACCACAATACAATATACACATCACATACAACACAATTCCACACACATAACCATATGTACATCCATCTATAATAATCCTTATCTATGTCATACATTCATTACAAAACCATCTTTCCTTCTTGACACAAGATACATTATCCAAATTACACACAAACTACATAGACCTAGTATTCCCATGTCCGATGCTACTCCCTCGATTTCTTAGGACTAGTGTCAGAACTATTACCTGTAAAGTTAGTTCATAGGAGAGGGGTATGAGACAATGTCTTAGTAACCGGAAACAACCACGCACACACACACACATATATATCTCGTACAATCCATGAATGCAATGTGAAATGAACGGAATGCATGTCTCCCTCATACACAGCTAGAACCACGGGCTATCATCATAACAGAACATTTCACATAGGTAATTCCCTTTCAACAGTCGTTGAAGACTGATTTCGGGACATCAGCAAGCTCACCTCCCATTAGTGCACCCGATCAAAGGTAACACTAATGTTCAGACCGTGGCTTTCCCTCCCCTTTCTTATCATGAATTGGCAGCGATTTAGGGAAGGTGCAGTCCACTGCACGCTTTTCCCCTCCTGGCTATAGGAGGCGATTTAGCCACAGGGATCTCATTTTTATCCTCCCTAACATATATTTTTCATCCTTATCCTCCCTAACATTTATCATCATATATCATATCGTCATCACCACGTCAACCACCATATGTCACAATCTCACAATGTCATGTGGTGATGCTCATGTATCATCATGTAATAATCATCATGATCTCAATGTCATGCTATGCATCATGTCACACCATATCAATGTCATCATCACATATATAATCATCATCATAATCATGATTATCATCTAGCTGTGTGCATACCACGATATGTAGAAAATAGTACACACAAACATATCTATATCATGGTATGAAAGAAACATGCATATATACACAAATATACGTACTATCATACAATACACAAAAACACCTTGTTACCTCAAGTTGTCAAGACCACACACGCGGATTCCATGAACTTCTTAAGTTGTCTAACATGCTTGAACCCCTTTCAGGCTACCAAACAACCTTCATAATACCACAATTCCTCAATTAACCACATATACCAATAAACCAAACATCACAATTCAACTACTTTAGCTTAACCCAAGGTTCTAACACCCTCTTTCATGCATCATTAAGCTCCTAGGAACCATTCAAACACTAAACAATCTCATACACTTCGGATTCCCAAGGGCCCTAACAAAAAATAACCTAGGATTAAGCTTAAATCATACATGCACGCTTCAAACTCGAACCCAAGTATCAAGAACACCAAAACACACTTCCTCAATCTCATTTCATCCATTTTAATTGGTGGATTTCAGCCCAAACCGGAAATCCCAACATACAGTTGAAAAACCCCAAGTTCAATCGAAGAAAATGGAGAAAAAGTAGCAGAAATCACTTACCAACTTGAATCCAAGCTCTTGGACGCTGGAAAACACTCCTAATGGTAGAAATCTTCAAGCGTTGGCAGAGCTCCCTCATTTCTCTTCCATTTCTCCTTCGTTTGTCTGATTGAAATGATTCAGATTTAAACAAAAATCTCAATTGATGCCGCTAGCTCCTAGTAAGTTCACCGCGGCGCCAGTGCTTCCAGCCAAAAACCTCATTCTGGAGCTCCTCTCGTCGCCGCAGCTCTGCTTCTCGCCATGGCGTAGAGCTCTTTTTACCTCCACTTGAACCTTTCTCTGTCCTGTTTTCCTTTGGTTCTGCACATAATGTCAAAACACAGTCATAAGGGATGTTATAACTTGCACCTATTATCCAACTAGCATCCATGTAACCTTCCAAAACTACTGGAAATTTATTATAAAGTAGTTCTAAATTAATTGTTTTCTTTAGATATCCTAGGACCCTTGTAATTCCTTTCCAGTGTTATGTTCCTAGATTACTAGTATATCTCGAAAGTTTGCATACTGAAAAAGTTATATCAGGTCTAGTACAATGCATTGCATGCATCAAACTCTCAGTAGCACTAGTATATTCTAGTTGAGCCACTGATCTATTATTATTTTTTGTTAAATGATGTGATGAATCAAAGGGGGTATTTGCCTCTTTTATATTTAAATGTTGAAATTTGTTCATAATTTTACTAACATAGAGAGATTGATCTAGAGAAAAACCTCCACTATGCCTCTTAACTTTGATCCCTAAAATAGTATCTACTTCTCCAAGATCTTTCATCTTAAATTGTGAGGATAAAAACTTTTTAGTTTCATTTATTGCAACCATACTAGTTCCAAAGATAAGTAGACAATCTACATATAAACAAATAATAACTCCATGCTCACCTGTGAACTTTAAACAAACATACTTATCTGCATTATTATGTTTAAAACCATGGGATAAAACAACACAATCAAATTTTTCATGCCACTGCTTAGGAACCTGTTTTAAACCATACAAAAATCTAGTTAATTTGCAAACTTTCTTTTCATTTCTAGGAAGTATAAAGCCTTCTAGTTGTTCCAAATAAACTTCTTCTAATTCACCATTTAAAAATGCTATTTCAATATCCATTTGATGCACAGACAAATTAATAGATGCTAAAGCAAATAAAACTCTAATAGAAGCAACGGCCATGATGCGCCATGTGCCAAGTGCTAAGTGCTTTAAATATTAAATAAATAATATTTAAATCTACTTAGCCTTTTTTTCTTTCATAATTCTTTTTAGCATGCTTTCTCTTCTCTCTCTTATATATACTTTATAAGTATTACTCTCATCTAATGTGGGACTCAAGTTTTTCAAACTATCTCTAATGCAATCATGCAAAAAATAATATATCAGATATGTAATTTAACCTTGAAGATTGTCTTCTTCCATTTGTTTAAAAAGCCATCTTGTTGCATTTGTTTAAAAGGCCAAAAAGAAACGGTATGAGTGCATGGCCAAACCTGTGCTTGTTGCGAATAAGGTCCATGTTCAACAAGTAGATAATAGATTAAACTAAAAAAAGTTCATTCTAGAAGCCCCATTACCTTCATGTCCTTCTCAGTTACAAGCTTCAAAATACGCTGTTATGTTACAGGTTTATATCGTGTAGGTTTTGTCGTCTAGTAGACAATGTGGGATTGTCATCATCAATTGCGCATTTTAACTCCTTAGATTAGAAAACAAGTTCTTCATTTCACATCTTCATCATAGTTCTATAATAAAGAAGACAAAAAAGTAAAGAAGATCCAAGTTTTGTTCGATTTTAAAAAGATGGTAGTTCGAACTGGCTAGATCATTGTGCTCAATCATTTCACACACGCTCTGGGGTTATCCCAGACCCATTACTTCTACATCGTAGGGAGGCTTAGTCCTTACTTTAAAGGTTTACATTTGCTTCAGAAAAGGACTGAGCTACGCGGTGCCTAGCCAATCAAGTAAATGTATAGATATTCGTTCCACAATCTTACAGCCCCAACATTGGTTACAAGCCAGCGTCACTTGGCTCGGCAATCAACTAATTGGCGTCAAACTATTATAAAGTATAGCTTGTGTCAGATAGCTGACGATGTGGGACTAGTTTGTTCTTTAGGATGGTTGGTTTTGTAATGCAATCAAATCGGACAAGGACTAATTTATCAGTTTTACAATCAAACCAGCCATTCGTACCGATTCTTTCTACAATGCTTTTAATTATTGAAATTCGAGACAAAGGATTATCAGTGGCACTCATCAAAACTTCATGTAAAGTATTTAATATATATAGACATAATCAATTCAAACTTACAATGCTTTTAAATACCGATCGATCTTCTCCATTTCTAACCTACTTTATCAAAACATAATATCAGAATAATTAAAAAAGTGATATTTGTTTTAAGAATAAGCTTTACCAGAATCGCGACATTTCTCAACGAACTTTTAACCACTGATCTGCCCATTGAAAGCCAATGAAATTCTGTTTTAGGAGTTTCACAATAAGTTAATTCAAAATGCAATATTCCTGAGAAGAAAACGCACTTAGTCGAACTTTATGTCACTGTTAATCATTATATATAAGTTATAAAATAAAAAATGATGTCATTATTGTTTCCTCTCATTCATCAAAAGTGCATAAATGGTATATGCATCAAACTACATATTCATACGAAAATCGGTTACAGTTAACAATTTGGTAGGAGCCATGGAATGGTTTATCTTTTTAGCTAGGAAGAGATTAAAATGTAAAATAGGTTAACTATATTGAAAATTAAAAAAATAACTTAAAACAACCAGAATATCAATTATATTTATTGGTAAGAAAGTATAGTAATATAAATTAAATCACATATTTCCCATGATTTTAATTGTTTCAACACCATGCTGTCTACCACAAAAATCAAATATCCGACATCCAAAAGACCAATTCTTTAATAAGAACTGAATTGTTGGAATACTTTATGGAGTTGATTGTGCATGTGGAATGCATTTGATCTTTGAAGATATAGCCATCACCGTAAGCTCCATCTTCTTGATTATTGTTTTCTTAGAAGAAATCACAGTTGGGGCCGAAATATAAAGTTAATTATAATTTAGAATCAATAGTCTAAAACATTATATATAATAACAGACTAATGGTCCTTATCTGCAAATAAATCCAAAGCCAAATTATTTTAATACTACTATTCATTTCTTTCAAAATTTCAACTTGTTCACCAGAAATTCGCAACCCCTTCTCTGCTTTTTACCAGGGAAGACTTGAATTTAAGTTCTTAAAATCATCAATGGTTATATTATTTTGCAACTTGTTCACCCAAATGTGCAACGTATTCTCTCCTAATTTGCAACTCATTCTCGGCTAATTGCTAGAAGATTCCAATTTTAACTTTTGGAAGATTTCAATTGTCATTCCAATATTTTGCAAGTTGTTTATTATTAATTAATTTGCAACTCCTTCTATGTTTTGTATTGGGGAAGACTCAAATTTATATTTTTGAAGTCTTCAATATAGTTCCAGTATTTTGCAACTTGTTCACATGAATTTGCAATGTTTTCAATTTTTATTTGCAACTTACTCTTCATTTTTTTAATATATATATAGAAGATCCAAATTTTTTCTTTTTGAAGTCATCAATAGTTACTGTTTTTTACAACCTGCTCACCTGAATTTACAATTTATTGTCTCTTAATTTGTAAAAATTATAAAATCATTAAGGGTGTTTTTATAATCTCACATTTTAATATTTTTGACTTAGAGACCTTTGGTCTCTCAATGTAGCATTTATAACTTCTGGGCCTAAATTATAATAAACTTGATATTTTGGTCTTCAATTGTGACTATCCCCTGTTTTTTATGTCTCTCAAATGTTATTTTTCTACTTTTTCTCCCTCCCATATTCGTAGTCGTAGATTCTTATTCCTTCTTTATGTTCTCCTTTTATGTTTTCTTGTGGTAAAAAGAAATTCCTAAATATAAGAAACCTTCTAAAAATTAACATAGGAGACGGCAATGGAATATATAGGACTGGGAAAATTAACTAGAACAACAAAAAATAGAACAAATAAAGAGGTGACACTATTGGAACACCAATCTCCTGAAGTAGTTAAAGTTGAGCGATTCTATAATTTTTTTGATAAATTCATTTTTTTCAAATTGAAACAAAATTAATTATGTAAAAAATAAGTCGATTAAAGGGATTTGGACGCTGTAGAAACATCATATGAATAGAGGACATGAGCCTCAATATGAACTTTCAAGAGAAAGGAGAATGAATTTAGGAAAAACAAACTATTATCAAATTTCAAAAACTTAGGATTAAATTTTAAAAAATTACAAATATAAAAATTTAAAATAATTATTATTAAAGTATTTATAATTGTATCTTTCTCAAAATTTAGTAATTATTTTTTCATAAAAAAAGATAATAACTCTCATACAATTTAGTAATGATTTTTATCCTTAAAAGTAACTATATATATTTTTAACACAACATTTTAAAACTATGAGTCCTAAAACATGTACTTTTTTCCCGTATGAAATGCTTATATATATTTTCTACATTCCTTGTCAATGCAAATATGAAGGCTTACGTGGTCAATACTCAATGTAAAAGTAGCTTTTCCAATTAAAAAATAAACAGATATTAAGGAATCTATTAAACAAATAAGCCAAAAAAATAAAATAAAATTTTAGGCTCACATGTGTCTCGAAATTTGAAAATTTAATAATCTATTTTTTTTTCCTGTAATATTTTCATCCAATTAAACAAAAAGATGAAGCAAACACCACTACACATAACCCCAATTTACATTGGTTATTTTAACATTTTTAAATCGGTTTTAAAAGTGATGTAGAAGCTGGTGATGTAGAAAATCTAATTATTTACATCGGTTAAAAAACCGATGTAGAAAATGTTAGATAAGCTGGCTTCCCAAGAGGGGAGGTGAATTGGAAAGATTAAAATTCTCTGCCAAATGTCAAGAAGGTGAAGAAAGCAAAGTATGATAGTAAAACAAAGCATAACTGAATAAACTGTAAAAGTAGCAGTAAAGAGAAGAAAAACTCATATTTATCCTAGTTCGGTCTCTCCACTTGACCTAGGTCCAGTCCCCAAGTCACCACTTGAGATTTTCCACTATTCTGCAAGAATTCAATGAGCTTCTTGCTAATGCCTCAGTACAAAGATCATGCTCTGTTTCTAGAGTTTACTCTTTCACTCTATGCACTCTTACTAAGTGCTTCCCAATCCCTTGTGATATCCCCTTACAAGAAAATCTTTTTTCCCGATGAAGATAAGATTGTTTACAATGATTAAACTCTCTTAGACAGAGTGAATATGAAAGTTAAAGTACAAATATTAAAGTAAGAGAGTAAGAGATTTTGAGTAGATAATTTAGCAGAATTTCAATATATATAAAGTTAAAATCATTACCCACAACTTCAAGTGATGTTATATTTATAGATTTAGGTCTCAACTATATGTTAGAGACATATTCTATCCGTTGGAGAAGTTATCTAATGGTTACTCTGAAAAACTATCCGTTAACCAACCGCATTTAATGCTTCTGACACTATGAAATTCGAATTTCAGTTGGTTAACAGACGAATTTCGCAGAACCTGAAGACTAAAGACTTCAACGTTGAATATCCAAAGTTTTTCTGTCATGAAGCAAAGTTCGAATTTTGATCTTTGGAAAATATTTTTATGTTGTGACATATGAATTTTCATGTTTGAAGACGTTCTGTTTAAGTGTGAACAGTACTTTCAATTTGCTACAGTGCCTTCGAAATTCAAATTTTGGAACCCCAAAATTCGTCTGTCCGTAGCTGGCTTATAAGGCATGGTAGTTTATCTAATTCAAAATTCAAATTTTCAAAGGGCAAAGTTCGTCTGTCAAAGAGATCTCTTTTCAGACTTACTTCAAAATTCAAATTTACAAATACTGTCATTCGTATGTCACCATATCATTGTAATGGACTCACAAGCTTAGTTTCTGAAATTCAAATTTTCTTGTTCAAATTTCGTCTGTTAGTGAGCAATTTTGAAATCCAATATAAACTTGGTTTCAAATGAACTTTGACATAATTTCAAACGAATTTCTTTAGTTTTCATAAGTTTCATTTTGTCTGAAATTCAAATTTTCAAAACCCAAAGTTCGTCTGTTATTGAATGCTCTTTTCAAAAACTTATCAAAATTCGAATTTTCTCAGGTCAAAATTCATCTATCAGAGAGACCTTTTTTCAAACTTGTTCATTTTCAGTACAAAATTCGAATTTCCAAAGCCGAAGTTCGAATTTCCAAGATGACAAACCAGTATTAACTTTTCAAACTTTGTCTGTTGGTGGGTGATTTTCAAATATTCCAAGTTTTAACATAGAATCAAGGTTTTAAAACATCTTTTCACCAAATCAAAGTCTTTTACTCAAATTAAAACATTACTAAACATCCTACAAGAATCCTTGCTCTGATTTCTCTAGAATTCTCTCACTTGAACCTTTTGTACATCTTTGATATCTTTATTCCAAACTCTTGAAGGTTGGTTTGGAATCATCAAAACACTTGATTCAACATTCTCCCCCTTTTTGATGATGACAAAACAACTTACAAACTGGATTAGTACTTGGGTTTGCTTCAACAAGCTCCCCCTCAACACATGCAGTATATTTCAAAAGATATCATATATGGTAGATCAAGTAAAGAGATTGAAAGATTAACAGGAACAGATCATTGCAAGCAAGGAATTCTTTCATTTCAACAATCATTGCTTTTATAGAAAACAATTGATGTAACATAGTTCAGAATACATAAACACAAAACACAGAAACATAACATAACACTACAGGAGGACCCAAGCCTAAGTTCTAATCACCTCTTCTTTGACTTGGTCTTCTTACTGTAAGTCTTTTCAGAAGGCTCAGCAGCAGACTTTCCAGTCCCAGTTTGCTCACTTTTATCCCCCTTTTTGACATCATCAGAAGGGTGAATAAAATCTACAAGAGGAGGGATTTGAGACAGTGGAATAGCTTGAAGAGGAATAGGAACAAATGGCAAGGACCCAGAAACTTCAGAACTTGTGTCTTCATCTTCATCATCAGAAATGTCAAGAAGTTCAGAAATTTCTTCCCTTGTGACTGCCAGTTGTGCCCTTCTTTCCTCCGAGAAACCATAATATGTAACAAGTAAGGGAGTAGAAGGAGGAAACATTTCGTCAAGCCTTCTTCTCTGAGCTTGTATGAGAGCATTGTGTGTAATGGCTTCCAGATCAACAAAAGGCACAATGCTCCTTTCTTCATTTATGGCAGCTGGCATGAATGGTGAAGTGGAGATGGCTGCTATGAATCTCTCTACTTGCTCATATTCTTGCTGGGACAGGATTGACTCTTGAGCATCTGCTGGAATGGGATCATAAGAGCTTGAATCCCGAGGGCCTTCTTCTTTCATATAGTAGTCCAAGGGAGGACCAAAACTTGGTGTGCTTAGTGTACCAGCAACCTCAGTATCATCTCCAACATCACCATGCTTTGAAGAGGCTAGCTTAAAGGGGCTTAGATGCTCAGGAGTTGGAGACTTAGTAGGCTTAGAGAACCATGGAGCTGATGTGGTAGGAATTGCACTCTGAATATCTTCATATGGATTAGCAACCACTTTCATGTTCTTAGCCAACTGATGAATCTGATCTTGCAGATGAGCAAATTTGGCATTTTGCTCATCCTTGATGCTAAGTATGAGTGTAGACAAACTGTCATACAACTCAGTGATCTTGGTTGGCTTAGCACGAGAAGAGGGAGTAGATGGAATGAGAGTAGGCTTAGATGGAGATGGGACAGACAGAGAAGGCTGAGGTATAGGTCTTGCAGGAGCCTCAGAGGCATCTTCTTGCTGTAGGGAGGCATCTTCAACAAAGAAGAGATCTTCAGATTTTCCTGCTCCCTTCTTAATCCATCTTCCTTCATTTCTCTCAATCCCCATTCTTTGTAGTTCCGCTTCCTTGAAAATCTCAATAGGCTTCCCTTTCCCTTTCTCAAGGTGTTAAAGTCTAGTATATTGTAGAATTCTGGAAATGATTGTTGCATAAGGGAGTGTGGAATCTTTCCTCTGATCCCTTGCCTTGATCATGTGCTATAGTATGATATATCCCATGTTGATGAGCTTTCCACGCATAATGGCTGCCATCACATGTGCCTCTGCCCTTATGATCAGATTGAAGCTACCCCCTTTGTTGAAGATGATCCTAGACACTATGTAGTGTAGGATCCTCACTTGAGCACTGAGGTCAGTGGGCTTTAGCAAGTTTATTGATGGCCTATTCTCATTTCTTCTGAACAAAGTGTTCAGGATTGTGCTCTCCTTGTAGTTCAGAAAGGGGCCACCTTCTTCATCAGTAGTCTCTGCCTCATCCATATATCCAGAAGTAGTGATGTCAATCTTAAGGCAATCTTGCCCTGGTATTTCCAATACTTCATTAAGAGTCTCATCTGTGAGTCAGATGGTCCTTGATCTCATATTGACCTCCCACTTCTTCTTTTTGCTGTTATACTTCAAGGAGGCATACCATGTCTTAACCACTTCATCATCATACCTCTCCAGTATCTCTAACAGATTCTTATATCTTAGCATCCATATTCCAGCATCAAAACTGTCAGAGACCAAGAAATCTTCCAAGTTCACAAAGTGAGGCTTGATTACCTTTTAACTTGCAAACTTGGTTGAGTATTCTTCCTGAATCTGAGGAGTACTCCATAGTGGCATTGTTGTGAGTTGGTATTCTCCAGATTTAGTACTGGAGGAGGAAGTAGAAGCAACTGTGTCAGCAGCAGGAATAGGGACCAAAGGCTCTACTTTCTTCGAGGAAGAGGGTCCAGTTTTCTTTGATTCTGCCTTTGTGGTTGTCTTCTGTCATTTGGAGGTAGTTGCGTTGCTTGATTCAGGTTTTCTCTTTGGTTTTTCACCCTCCTTTGAGGCATATTGGGATTTGACGTATCTCTTTTGGACGTGCCTCTCCTTTTCTAGCTTCAGGATTCTTTACCCTTGCCATTTTCGTGGATGAATGTTTCAGAATGAGGCTAGGAATGAGTTTATAGGATGCGAAAGGGAGTTTAAATGATGGGAAATGAAGATTTTTGATCAGAATTTAAGAGCATTGAAGAGAGAATTTTAACAGACTCAGAGAAGGAATGAATAGGGTTGCGTCTGTTCAGAGGAAAACCGTCAGTTTTAACATAAGTAACTACCTAACAGATGAATTTTGAGGGATCAAAATTCAAACTTCGAGCAGTTAAAAGTTAAATTGTTCAGCAAAGCTTACTGATAGATGAATTTTCTTCTGAAAGTTCGTCTAACAGAGGCTTGGTTCAATTAGCATAGGATGAATAGACGAACTTTGATTCAATAAAGTTTGAATTTCGAAGAGCAAGCATCAAGTAACAATCAATGCAACAATCAACAGATGAATTATACATATGAACATTCATCTTTCAGAGATTCAACATTATAAGCAAGTTTCAACAGGCGACTTTTGAATCAGAAATTCGAATTTCTTTACTTTGTAAAGGTTCTCCAAAATTCGTATGTTAAGAAATAATCATTTATATAATCATCATGTTGGACAGACATGACTTTGAAATTTTTATTTTTGAAAATTCGAACTTTCAAGGACCAACAGATGAATTTCGAGGGACAACCAGAAACTGTTCCAATGTATATCAAGCTGAAGTTCGTCTGTTGGGCATCTAAATTCGAATGTTGACCATGCTGACTTGTTCAAAAACACAGTTTATTAAGGAAATTCCTCTAACACAACTAAGATACGGATTTCAACTTTAAAAACTTACCTAATGGATCCAGAACTCAGATTTCTTGCTGTCTCTTTCTCCTTTTGACTGTTCCTTTCTGATTTGCTCTATTTTTCAGATCTAGTGTCATTCAACCTCATGAGGAGCACCTGCAACTTACATTAAACTTTCTTCGATGCTTAAGTTAGAATTAATTTAATGTTAAAAAATTTAAAAATAGAATTGCATAAGGATTTACTTATAATTCATTGAGATTTACCATACCCAATTCTCTCCTAATTTTGCAATATATATCTTCTGATAGAGGCTTTATCAAGATGTCAGCAATTTGATCCTCTGTTGGGATGTATTCTAATCTGATTTCTCCCTTCAGAACATGATCCCTTATGAAGTGGTGTCTAACTTCAATATGTTTTGTCCTTGAATACATGACAGGATTCTTTATGATGTTAATGGCACTTTGATTGTCACACATGATTTATATTTCCTTCATCTCAACCACAAGATCCTCAAGATGCTGTCTCATCCAGATGACTTGGGCACAACAGCTTCCAGCTGCAACATATTCAGCTTCTGCCGTGGATAAGGCCACATTGTTTTGCTTTTTGTTAAACCATGAAACCAAGGATCCTCCAAGAAACTGACAGGTTCCACTTGTGCTTTTTTTGTTAGTTTTGGATCCTGCAAAGTCAGCATCAGTGTATCCTCTGAGATCTTCTCCATTGCCCTTTGGATACCAAAGACCCATCTATGATGTTCTAGTAAGATATCTGAAGATACACTTCACAGCAGTTGCATGGGTTTCCTTGGGACATGACTGGAATCTTGCACACATACAGACACTAAAGATGATGTCAGGTCTGCTGGCAGTTAGGTACAGTAGGGATCCAATCATTCTTCCATACTGGGTTATGTCAAACATTTTCCCTTTTTCATCCATATCCAGTTTGGTTGTTGTAGCCATAGGTGTTCCCATTGGCCTGACATTCTCCATCCCAAACTTCTTTACCAATTCCTTTAGATACTTGGATTGGTTGAGAAAGATACCATCATCACACTGCCTGATTTGCAATCCAAAGAAGAATTTAGTTCAGTCATCATGGACATTTTGAATTCTCCCTGCATTAGCTTAGAAAAATTCTTGCAAAGAGATTCATTAGTAGCACCAAATATAATATCATCAACATAAATTTGAACAATAAGTAAATCTTTATTTTCTTTCTTGGTGAATAAGGTTGTATCTACTTTTCGCCTGTTGAACCCCTTTTCAGTGAGAAAATTACTTAATCTTTCATACCATGCTCTAGGGGCTTGCTTTAAACCGTAAAGGGCTTTCTTCAATTTATAAACATGGTTTGGTTTTGTAGAATCCTCAAAGCCTGGAGGTTGATCTACATAGACCTCTTCCATGATATATCCATTTAGAAAGGCACTCTTCACATCCATTTGATACAACAAAATATTTTTCATGCATGCATATGCCAACACAAATTAGCATCCTTTTGCATGCAAACTCTAATAAATTTTATCCAAGTAGATTCCATCCTAAGGTTGAGTGAGAACATCCCAATGACATACCCAAGCATCACCATTGAATCATAAACCTAACATATTCCAAACATCAACCATACCATAACACTTCTACCATTAACTAACAACCAGAAATAGTTTAAATTCATTTCAACAATAAAAATAACACTTCCCTAATAGTATGTCAATCCAAATCAAGATTTTCATCCCTTTTTCCTCTAGCACACTCTTCATTAACTCCAACTTGCACAAATGATTGACCTAGCAAGATAACAAAAACACACAACATAAACTAAAGAAAATTAAAAAGTAAAATAGAAACATAAAAGCTAAGGAAAGTCATAATATCCCAAAATTTTACTGGATATCAAATAATGAAAGAGGAAATAATAAATAATAATATGAAATGTGTAACACCTTATATTAGAGCTCATTTCCCATGTATTAGATCATTTTAGATTCCAAATATGCTTGAAGAGAAGCTTAAATCAATTTAATTTCAAAAATAGATTTTTCAATTCTCAGGTACTGTTCATATTGACATTTCCATTTTTCCTAATGAATTTTAAAAATTCATAACTAATTCTAAAAAAATTGCATCGAAGTGATTCAATTTAGTGAAAATAGATAAAAAGATTCTATACATGTGAAAATTAGGAAATAGAGCAAATACTAGGCCATTTAGTACAGTTTATTCCTTCAAATAGTAATGTAGATTTGGTCATTTATGAAAATTCCTGAAATTGACATTAACTTTGAAAAATCATATTTTCTTCTATTTTAGACCAAATCATGCATATTCTATGTCATTTGAAAGCTATATAAGTCAACTTTCTAGAAATATTTTTTTGTACATTTATTTGACTCACACAAGGCATGACATTAACTTAAATCATGTCAGAATTCAACCTTTACTAGAACAGTTTTGGAAAAACCTTCTTATCTTCTATTATATAGCTTCAATTACCTCCAAATCAATATCATATGAAACTTAAAGCACATACCTTTCTATGCATATAAACCAATGAATTTTTGGAGCTCTCTACGATTTTATATTGTCTTTTGAATTTCCCAGTTCAGTTTCCAGTTTTCCTAATCTTGCCCTCTTCTGAACCCTAACTTTGAAAAATCACTATAATTTATAAACAACTCCAAATGGGGTGCTCTTTAGACCATTTTAAAGGTCTACTTATTTACTTTTAGATATATACTAATTAAACTAATTGTCTTGTCTTGCATTAACAATACCCATATTTCTGTTAAGGTGTCTAGATTGTACATTTCCATTCATGTCTTGGCAAAATAAGCTTCATATCATATTTACATCATCGTTCATTGTACTGCATTCATACATAACATAATGAGAAAATTAGAAATATATGATAGCAAATAATGGCAGCATCACTCATCTATACATATATTGTTACAAATGATCACATTATAACATAATAGCTTGCAACATCATCAACTCATCATTATCTTCTTCATGAATCTAGCTCCTTCCTTAGCAATTTTCCATTGTTTTCCCTAGCATGGTTAGTCATTGAGGGGGGTGAGTTTCAAAGAATCTTAGTAGTTACAACAATTTATGCACATATATCATAATAACATTTCATAAACAATAATTGGAAACCATGAAATCATAATATGCCATACTATGTCATGAAAATTTTGGCATGGTAACATTTGGAAAATTGAACATCCATGGGTCATAAACCCTTCATACAATCAGCCAATAACAAATTTCCAACATAAATCATTCAAGCATAGCATAATCAAAGAAATCTAAAAACTCAAATTGATAACAATAGGCATAAATGAGATTATAACTACCTTCAAGCTTTCCCAACTTTCCAAACTTGGTGCACACTTCCTTTAGCCTTTAAACGCTTCTTGGAACCCTATCAAATCATAAAATGAGGTCATATGCCACTGGTTCATGCTTCAAATTCACAAATGTTGAATCAAGAGTTTTGATGATTCCAAACCAACACTCAAGAGCTCGGATTGAAGATATCAAAGGAGATCAAAGTTGTTTTGAGTGAAGATTTCTGAGAATTTGCTGTTAGATCTTTTGTAGGATTTTTAGTTTTAGTTATGATTGGGTAAAAGATTTTGATTAGAAGAAAAGATGTTTTCAAACCTTGATTTTGTGTTAAATCTTGACTTATTTGAAAAACACCCACAAACAGACGAAGTTTGAAAGTTTAAACTTAACTGTCAAGTTGGAAATTCGAACTTTACTTTGGGAAATTCAAATTTCGAGCTAAAACTGAATAAGTCTGAAGAGATGGCTCTCTGTCAGACAAATTTTGGTTTTTCAAAATTCGAATTTTCATACAAATCTGAAAGAAGTCTCTTTGGTAACAGACGAACTTCACACTTTCAAAATTCGAATTTCAAGTAAAATGAAGTTTGTGAAAACCAAAGAAATTCGTCTGAAACTATGATAAAATGCATCTGAAATCAAAAGAAACTGAGTTTGATAAATGCTCTCTAACAGACGAATTTTGACTTCCCAACATTCGAATTTTCATCCAAGTCTGAAAGAAGTTTTCTTGAAACAGACGAACTTTGGATCTTCAAAATTCGAATTTCAAATAAAACAAAACTTGAGAAAATAGAAGAAATTCGTCTGAAACAATGTTAAAGTTCATCTGAGATCAAGAATGATTTAAGTTTCAAAACTGCTCTCTGACAGACGAACTTCACTCGTCAACATTCGAATTTCGAAGAAAGTGAACTACTGTGCCTCCTTTTCACGTACTAGGAACAGACGAATTTTGGGCTTCCAAAATTCGAATTTCAAAGGCACTGTAGAAAATTGAAAACACTGTTCACACTTAACTGAAAAACTTTCTTCTTGAAAATTCGTATGTCATATTGTGAAAATGTTTTGTAAGTTTCAAAATTTGAATTTCACTTCATGAACAGACGAACTTCGTGCTGTAACGTTGAAAGCTTTAACCTTCGGTTCCTTCGAAATTCGTCTGTTGATCAACCAAAATTCGAATTTCAGTATGTCAGAAGCATTAAATGCAGTTGGTTAACGGATAGTTTTTCAGAGTAACCGTTGGATAACTTTTCCAACGGATAGATTAAGTCTCTAACGGACATTTGAGACCTAAATCTATAAATACATCAACATTTGAAGTTGTGGGTAACAAATCAAACTTGTACATACCGAATTTCTGCTGAATCTTTTTCTCAAAAGCTTTTACCCTCTCAACTTCAATATCTGTACTTTAATCTTCATATCTACTCTATTCAAGAGAGTTATATCATTGTAAATCTTCTACTCTTCATCTGGAAGATAGATTTACTTGTGAGGGGAAATCACAAGGGGATTGGGAAGCACATTGTGAAAGTGCTTAGAGTGTTTGGGAGAGCTCCAGAAACAGAGCATACTCGTGTACTGTGGCATTAGCAAAAAGCCTGTTGAATTCTTGCTGTATAGTGGAAAAATCTCAAGAGTTGCCTTGAGGACTGAGTCTTCTACTTCCTATCTTTACTTTTCAGATTGCTCTACTTTGTACATTGCTTTCATCACACTGTGATATCTTCACCCATTTCACTTTGTGCAGAAAACTCTCAATCTTCCGAATTCACCCCTCCTCTTGGGAAGTCAGCCTTGCTAACAAGTGGTATCAGAGCCCGGATTCCCACTCAAAGGATTTTATAGTCCGGGAACAAAGATGGCTGGCTTTGGAGAGAGTATACTTCCTGAAGGGAATAACACTAACAGACCACCAGGCTTCAGTGGAGAGCATTATGGATACTGGAAGATAAGGATGCAGATCTACCTACAATCAATTGATCTTGACATCTGGTCAGTCATTGAGAAAGGAGATTTCGTCCCAATGACTCTAACTAAAGATGGAAGACACAAAGAGAAGCTGGAAGTAGAGTGGAATGATGAAGACAGAAGGAGAGTCCTACTGAATTTCAAAGCAAAGCATTGTTTAGTCAGTGCCCTGAACCAGGATGAATTCTACAGAGTCTCGCAATGCACCACTGCAAAAGGAATGTGGGATACTCTATAGATTGCACATGAGGGAACATCTGGAGTCAGGGAGAACAGACTGAACACGTGCATTGGGGAGTATGAAAGCTTCAGAATGGCTGAAGGAGAAACTGTAAAGGAGCTCCAAAAGAGGTTTACTCTCATTGTAAATCAGCTGAAGAGCCTGGGAAAGGAATACAATCAATCTGAGAAAGTAAGAAAGATACTCAGAGCTCTCCCTCTGGAATGGCAGCCCAAGGTGATAGCAATAGAGGAAGCCAGAGGAGAATCAATGGCCTCTGTCATAGCTCTCTTTGGCAGCCTTGAGGAGTATGAAGGAAAAATCAAAGCTCTCAAGGAAGCTGGCCTGGATAGAAAGAAGAAAGGCCTTGCCCTTAAAGCTGCTGATGAAAAGGAAGAAGAATCTAACGAAGGAGATGAGTTGGATGAAGAAACTCTGGCCATGATGGTCAGAAAATTCGGAAGATTCTACAACAAGAAGAAGAACAGGAAATTCTTCAAGAAGGGAGCTGCTGGAGAAAGCAAGAAAGAAATAAAAGAACCTGTAACTTGCTATGAGTGCAAGAAGCAGGGACATATAAAGTGGGACTGCCCCCAATTCCTCAAGAAGCAAGAAAAAGAAAAGAAAGTTGCTGACAAAGGGAACAAGAAGAAAGCCTACATTTCATCTATATGGGGCAACATCTCTGATGAGGAAGAAGAAGATGAGGATGAGATTGCCAACATTTGTCTGATGGCACTTGCTTCTGAAGAAGCCACACCCTCATGCAGCAGTGATCAGGAAGAAGAGGTACATGAATCTGAACCTTCTTATTCTGACTTACTTGATGCATTTCATGAGCTTCATGATGAATTCATTAGAGTTGCTAAAGAACTGAAATTGGCAAAGAAAAAGATAAATAAGCTGGAATCTCAAACCATAGTTTCTGAAATTGCCTCTTTACCTCCTACTAAATCTGTTTGCTGCACTTCATGCACTGAACTTAAGCAAACTAATGATTATTTAGTTAAAAGCATGTCTAGGCTCACTAGAGGTAAAGATATGTTGTTTGCCTTGATGGGGAGCCAAAGAATATCACAAGGAAAAGCTGGTCTTGGCTATGATCCATGTGCTGTCAAGGAAAAGATTAGGATGAAAAACCAGAATGCATATATGAGACATTTTGTGCATGCTCAGAGCAGTAAAAAGAAAAATAATGCATCACCTTACATTGAAACATATGATCAACCTAGGCATGCTAAACAAAAGTATTATCTGCATTGTTTTCTTCCTGCCACTCAATCTAGCAGTCCCTTCATTACCTGTCATTTCTGTAACAAAAAGGGACATATTTCCAGTTCTTGTGCATTGAAGAAAAATGGACTTGGCAAGAAAGTTAAATGGGTTCCCAAAGTTGCATCTGCATCTAAGGAAAAATCTACTGACCAAAAAGGACCCAAGCAAATTTGGGTACCTAAAAGGAAAACATAAACATTGTTTTGCAGGTCTGTCTCAAAGCTAAGAAGAACAACAAATGGTATATGGATAGTGCCTGCTCAAGCCACATGACTGGAGATAAGGAGAAGTTCATCACCCTTAGAGACAAGAAAGGAGGAAAGGTGACCTTTGGAGGTGATCAATATGGCAAAATTGTTGGCATTGGCATTGTGGGCAAAAATCCATAAACATCCATTGAAGAGGTGCTGTTTGTAATTGGCCTCAACCACAATTTGCTGAGCGTGAGTCAGATGTGTGACAGAGGAAACTGTGTGCTGTTTGACTCAAAGTTTTGCCTGGTCATCAGAAAAAGTGATCACAAAGTAATCCTCAAAGCTCAAAGGGATGGTAACTGTTATACTATTGATCTTGATGAACTTCCTCCCTTGGATTCTGTGTGCTTAATTAGTCAGGACAATGATAGTTGGTTGTGGCATAGGAGATTAGCTCATGTTAACATGAATCAATTGTCTAAACTGGTTAAAAATGAGCTAGTAACTGGCCTGCCAAAAATATCTTTTGAGAAAGACAAAGAATGTGACGCATGCTTAAGAGGGAAACAAACTAAATCATCTTTTAAATCTAAAAATATAGTTACCACAACAAGACCACTTGAATTGCTGCATATGGACTTAATTGGACCTTCTAGGGTAAAGAGTCTAGGTGGTAACCTGTATGTGCTTGTAATTGTGGATGACTATTCTAGATTCACTTGGACATTATTTCTTTCCTCTAAAAGTGATACCTTTGACGCATTTGCAACCTTAGCTAAGAAAGTGCAAAATGAGAAAGGTATTTCTATTGTGTCAATCAGGTCAGATCATGGAGGAGAGTTTGAAAATGCATACTTCCTGGAGTACTGCAATGAGCATGGAATTGACCACAACTTCTCAGCTCCAAGGACTCCTCAACAGAATGGGGTAGTAGAAAGGAAGAACAGAACTATTGGAGAAATGGCCAGAGCTATGCTAAATGAGAAGGAACTCTCTCAAGTGTTTTGGGCTGATGCAGTAAATACAGCAAGCTACATCATAAACAGAGCCTACATCAGACCAATCCTTGGGAAGACTCCATACGAGCTTTACAAGGGAAGAAAGCCAAATCTGTCCCATCTCCATGTGTTCGGATGCAAATGCTTCATTCACAACAATGGGAAAGAAAATCTGGGTAAGTTTAATGCCAAATCCAATGAAGGTATATTTATGGGCTATTCTAGTAGGAGTAAGGCATATAGAGTTTATAATAAAAGATCAAACGTGGTAGAAGAATCTATGCATATGGTTTTCATTGAAAATGAAACTATTTCAAAACATGTTACCAATGAGGATGATCTTGCTTTTAACTTTGAAAAACTGGGTATTTCTGATAAAAGTAAAACTAAACCTCCAAAGATATCTGAATCTGTTAACACAGAAGAAGATATCCAGGAGCAAGAGTTTGATGAAGAAATTAATGAAGAAACATCTCAAGAACTCCCTAGAGCTTGGAAATATCAAAGGAATCATCCTGTTGATCAAGTAATAGGGAATGTTCAAGAGAGAGTCAAAACCAAAAAATAGTTAAGGGATCAAATGCTGAACTGCACTTTCATTTCTCAAATTGAACCTAAATGTGCTGAAGAAGCCTTAACTGATGATTACTGGATTTTAGCTATGCAAGATGAACTAAATCAGTTTGAAAGAAATCATGTTTCGGATTTAGTGCCTAGGCCCAAAAATCATCCTGTTATTTGTACCAAATGGGTTTTCAGAAATAAACTGGATGAATCTGGAACAATAATCAGAAATAAGGCTAGACTGGTTGCTAAAGGGTATAATCAGGAAGAAGGTATTTATTTTGAAGAAACCTTTGCACCAGTAGCTAGACTAGAGGCTATAAGAATACTGCTAGCATACGCATGCATGAAAAACATTTTACTATATCAAATGGATGTAAAGAGTGCCTTTTTAAATGGATATATCATGGAAGAGGTTTATGTAGATCAACCTCCAGGTTTTGAAGATTCTACTAAACCAAACCATGTTTATAAACTGAAGAAGGCTCTTTATGGTTTAAAATAAGCCCCTAGAGCATGGTATGAGAGACTGAGCAATTTTCTAACTGAAAAGGGTTTAATAGAGGCAAAGTTGACACAACTTTATTCACTAAGAAAGAAAATAAAGATTTACTGATTGTTCAAATTTATGTTGATGATATTATTTTCGGTGCTACTAATAAAACTCTTTGCAAGAAATTTTCTGAGTTAATGCAGGGAGAATTCGAGATGTCCATGATGGGTGAACTTAACTTCTTCCTTGGACTGCAAATCAGACAGCTTGATGATGGTATCTTTCTCAGTCAATCCAAGTATCTAAAGGAGCTGCTAAAGAAGTTTGGAATGGAGAATGACAAGCCAATGGGAACACCTATGGCTACTGCAACCAAACTAGACATGGATGAGAATGGGAAGATGTTTGACATTACTCAGTACAGGAGAATGATTGGATCCCTGCTGTACTTACCTGCCAGCAGACCTAACATTATGTTCAGTGTCTGTATGTGTGCCAGGTTCCAATCATGTCCCAAGGAAACCCATGCAACAGCTGTGAAGAGAATTTTTAAATATCTCATTGGAACATCACAGTTGGGTCTCTGGTATCCAAAGGGCAATGGAGAAGATCTCAAAGGATACACTGATGCTGATTTTGCAGGATCCAAAACTAACAGAAAAAGCACAAGTGGAACTTGTCAGTTTCTTGGAGGATCCCTGGTTTCATGGTTCAGCAAAAAGCAAAACAGTGTAGCCCTATCCACTGCAGAAGCTGAGTATGTTGCAGCTGGAAGCTGTTGTGCCCAAGTCATCTGGATGAAGCAGCAGCTTGAAGATCTTGAGGTTAAAATGAAAGAGATACCAATCATGTGTGACAACCAAAGTGCCATAAATATCACCAAGAATCCTGTCATGTTGAAACATATTGAAGTTAGGCACCACTTCATAAGGGATCATGTTCTGAAAGAAGAAGTTAAGCTGGAGTACATCCCAACAGAGAATCAAGTTGCTGACATACTCACAAAGCCTCTATCAGAAGACAGGCATTGCAGAATAAGGAGAGAATTGGCTATGGTAAATCTCAGTGAACTGCAAGTTATTCTTGTGCAATCTTGTTTTCAAAGGTTTGAACTTTAAAATTAATTCTAACTTTAGCATCGGAGTATGTTTAATTTAAGCTGCAGGTGCTCCTCATAAGATTCAATGGCAATAAACTTGAAAATTGGAGCACATCAGAATGAAATAACCAGAAAGTGAAGTAAATGATGAAAATTCTGAGTTCTGGATCCACTTTGTAAGTTTTTAATAAGATGAAATTCGTATTTTAATGAGTGTTAGACGTATTTTGCCTCATAAACCGTGTCTTTGAACTAGTCAACATGTTTCACATTCGAATTTTTGTTGATCAACAGACGAACTTCGGCCTATTAGCCTTGGAACAGTTCTCGGTGATGCCTCGAAATTCGTCTGTTGGATTTTTGAAATTCGAATTTTCAAAAAGCAAAAATCTCAAAATCATGTTTGTCCATCACTGTTGTACAAATTATCACTTCTTGAAATACGAATGTTGGACAACCTTTACAAAAGTTGAAAAATGCGAACTTTCAGTTCAAAATTCATCTGTTGAATCATGTTCTTCATGTTGAATACTTGAAAGATGAAGTTACGCATGCTTAATCCGTCTGTTGATTGTGGTTTTGTTTGTTGCCTGCTGTTTGCTCATCAACATTCGAACTTTGTTGGAACAAAATTCGTCTGTTATGTTTGTTCTACTTGTTCCAAGCCACTGTCAGACAAACTTTCAGAATGAAAATTCGTCTGTCAGTAAGCTTTGCTGAACGGTTTAACTTGTAACTGCCCGAAGTTTGAATTTTGATCCCTTAAAATTCGTCTGTCAGACGGTTACATACGTTAAATCCGACGGTTTTCCAATGAACAGACGCAACCCTATTTGAAACTCCTCTGAGTCTGTTCTGATCCTCTCTTCAATCCTCTTAACTTCTGTCCAAAAACCGTCATTCTTCACCATTTAAACTTCCATTCACATCATATAAATCAAATCTAAGCCACATTCAGCATCATTCAACACAAAAATGGCGAGAGTGAAAAATCCTGGAGCAGGAAAAGCTGAGGCTCGGCCAAAGAGAACGGTCAAATCTCAATATGCTACAAAGGAAGGAGAGAAATCCAAGAGAAAGGCCGAACTCAGTAAAGCTACCCCTTCCAAATGCCAGAAACCTTCTTCTAAAGTAGAATCTCAGAAAGCAGGACCCTCCTCACCAAAAACTGCAGAACCTTCGGTTCCAGTTCCTTCTGTCTCTGCTGTTGCTTCCTCCTTTTCTACTAAATCTGGAGAGTATGAAATGACTACACTGCCACTGTGGAGCACTCCTGAGATTCAATAAGAGTACACTACCAAGTTTTCCAACAAGAAGGTAATCAAACCTCGCTGTGTGAATATGGAACAATTCTTAATATCTAACAACTTTGATGCTAGAATATAGTTGTTAAGATATAAGAATCTGTTGGAAATTGCTGAAAAATATGATGATGAGGTAGTAAAGACTTGGTATGCCTCTCTTTAATACAACAGCAAGAAAATGAAATGGGAGGTCAACTTGAGATCAAGGACCATTTGGCTTGCTGATGAAACCTTCAATGAAGTGCTGGAAATTCCAGGACAAGATGGGCTGAAAATTGACATGACAGCCTCTGGGTATATGGATGAGGCAAGCACAGCTAATGAAGAAGGTGGATCCTTTCTAAACTACAAGGAGAGCACCATCTTGGACACCCTATTCAGGAGAAGGGAGAATAGGCCTACCATCAATCAGTTAAAGCCCACAGACCTTAGTGTACAAGTAAGGATCCTGCACTACACAGTGTCCAGGATCATATTCAACAAGGGTGGTAGCTTCAATTTGATAACAAGGGTAGAGGCTCATGTGATGACTGCTATCATACATGGGAAGCTGATTAATTTGGGTCATATCATCCTCCAGCGAATGATAAAGGCAAGGGATCAGAGGAAGGATTCCACACTCCCCTATGCAGCAATTATTTCAAGAATCCTGCAGTATGCCAGGATTCAACACATTGAAAAGGGGAAAGGAAAACTCACAGAGGCATTTAAAGAAGAGGAACTGCAAAGGATGGGTATTGAAAGAGATGAAGGCAGATGGGTTGGAAAGGGAGCAGGGAAATCTGAAGATTTGTTCTTTGCTGCTGATGCTACCCTCCAACAAGAAGGCACTTCTGAGGCCCCTGGCAAATCTGTACCTCAGCCTTCTCAGCCAATTCCATCTTCCTCCAGACCTACTCACCCTCCTTTCACTCCCTCTTCACAGGCCAAGCCAACCGAGATCACTGAGTTGTTTGACAATTTGTCAACACTCATTCTCAGCATTAGGGATGAGCAAAATGCCAAATTTGGTCATCTACAAGATCAGATCCATCAGTTGGCTGTGAACATGAAGGTGGTGGCTGATGCATATGAAGAGATAACAAATGCAATTCCTACCACTTCAGCTCCACCTCAGCCTGGTGTCCCTGAGCCTACTCTGTCTCCAACTCCTGAGCCTCCAAGCCCCTTTGAGATTGACTCCTCTGACCATGATGATGATACAGATGGCGCTGGTGCAATGACGACACCAAGTCCTAGTCCACCCCTGGACTATGGATTAGAAGAAGAAGGACTTCAGTAGACAAGCCTGTTAGCAGGGCTGACTTCCCAAGAGGGGGGTGAATTGGGAAATTTGAAATTTTTCTGCACAAAGTGAAGTAAGTGAAGATATCACAGTATAATGAAAACAATATGTAAAATAGAGCAAGGTGAAAAGTAAAGATAAGGAGAAGAGAAGTCAGTGATTTATCCTGGTTCGGTCTATTCACTTGACCTACATCCAGTCCCGAAGACACCTCTTGAGATTTATCCACTATACAGCAAGAATTTCAGTGGGCTTCTTGCTAAAGCCGCAGTACATGAGTATGCTCTGTTTCTGAGCTCTCTCAAACTTTCCAAGCACTTTCACTATGTGCTTCCCAATCCCCTTGTGAATACCCCTCACAAGTAAATCTATCTCCCAAATGAAGAATAGATTGATTACAATGAAATAATTCTCTTGTATAGAGTGGATATGAAAGTTTAAGTACAAGTTTAGAAGTTAAGAGGGTAAAAGCTTTTGAGAAGAAGATTCAGCAGAAATTCGGTATATACAAGTTTGATTTGTTTCCCACAACTTCAAATGATGTTGTATTTATAGATTTAGGTCTCAAATATCCGTTAGAGACTAAACCTATCCGTTGGGGAAGTTATTCAACGGTTACTCTGAAAAACTATCCGTTTACCAACCGCATTTAATGATTCTGACATACTGAAATTCGAATTTTGGTTGGCCAACAGACGAATTTTGAAGGAACCGAAGATTAAAGCTTCCAACGTTACAACACGAAGTTCGTCTGTTCATGAAGTGAAATTCGAATTTTGAAACTTACAAAACATTTTCACAATGTGACATACGAATTTTTAAGAAGAAAGTTTTTCGGTTAAGTGTGAACAGTGTTTTCAATTTTCTACAGTGCCTTCGAAATTCGAATTTTGGATCCCCAAAATTCGTCTGTCCATTGAACATTTAAAGGGACACAGTAGATTGCTTTCTTCGAAATTCGAATTTTGAAAGGGCGAAATTCGTCTGTCAGAGAAACTCTTTTCAGACTGATTTCATCATTCGAATGTTGCAAATTCTTATCATTCGTATGTCAATGTTTCATTTCAACAGACTCAAGAACTTAGCTTCTGAAATTCGAATTTCAATGTTCAAAGTTCGTCTGTCAGAGAGCAGTTTTGAAACTTAAATCACTCTTGATCTCAGGTGAACTTTAACATAGTTTCAGACGAATTTCTTCCATTTTCTCAAGTTTTGTTTTGTTTAAAATTCGAATTTTGAAGACTCAAAGTTCGTCTATTGCAAAGAAGCATCTTTCAGACTTATATGAAAATTCGAATGTTGCAAATTCAAAATTCGTCTGTCAGAGAGCATTTATCAAACTCAATTTCATTTTGATTTCAGATGCAATTTATCATAGTTTCAGACGAATTTCTTTGGTTTTTTCAAACTTCATTTTACTTGAAATTTGAATTTTGAAAGTGTGAGGTTCGTCTGTTACAAAAGGCCTCTTTTCAGACTAGATGAAAATTTGAATTTTGAACAACCAAAATTCATCTGACAGAGAGCCATCTCTTCAGACTTATTCAGTTTTAGCTCGAATTCGAATTTCCAAAGGCAAAGTTCGAATTTCCAACTTGACAGTTTAGCTTAAACTTTCAACCATCGTCTGTTTGTGGGTGTTTTTCAAATATTTGAAGATTTAACATAAAATCAAAGTTTGAAAACTTCTTTTCTTCAAATCAAAATCTTTTACCCAGTCATAACAAAAACTAAGGATCCTACAAAAGATCTAACAACAAGTACTCAGAAGATTTTCACTTGAAACAGCTTTGCTCTCCTTTGATATCTTCAATCCAAGCTCTTGAATGTTGGTTTGGAATCATCAAAACTCTTGTTTCAACATTCTCCCCCTTTTTGATGATGACAAAACAACTTACAAACTGGATTAGTACTTAGGTTTGCTTTCACAAGCTCCCCCTCAACATATGCATAAGATATCAAAACAACAGATTTAAGGCACAAAATATTGCAACAAAGGGATCCATTCATTTAATCAAGAGTTGCTTGTACAGAAACAAATCAAGCAAAGTTCAAACATCAAATCCAAAACACAAATACACAGTATAGAGTACAACAAGAGGACTTAAGCCTAATCTCCAATCATTTCTTCTTGGACTTGGTCTTCTTGCTGTAGGATTTCCCTTTTCCTTTCCCAGATTGCTCAGCAGCAGGCTTTCCAGTTTGCCCAGACTTCTCCCCCTTTTTGACATCATCAGGAAGGCCAACAAAATCAGCCGGAGGAGGGATCTGAGAGACAGGAATAGCACGAAGGGGCACAGGAGCAAAAGGGATTTCAGGTTCAGCTGGGGGCTCAGTGCTTGTTTCCTCGTTAGAGATTTCCAGCAGCTCCTGCATTGCCTGTCTGGAAAGAGCCAATTGAGCTCTTTGTTCCTCTGTAAGACCATAGGCAGCTAGAGAAGAGGAAGCTGGTTTAGCAGGAGGAAACATTTCTTCCAGCCTTCTCCTCTGAGCTTCCAGTAGTGCATTGTGAGCAATGACAATATAGTCAAGAACAGGTACAAGGCTCCTTTCTTCAGTGCTCACATCTTCTTGCATAGAGGAGCTTGAAATGGCTGCAACTAGTCTTTCAACTTGCTCAGATTCTTGAGTTGACAGAATTGATTCCTGAGCATCTTCTTGCATGGGCTCATGAGGGCTTGTATCTTGGAGTCCTTCTTCTCCTAATCCATAGTCCAAGGGTGGACCAGGACTTGGTGTTCTCATTGCACCAGCACCATCTATATCATCATCTTCATGGTCAGATGAGGCAATCTCGAAGGGACTTGGAGGCACAGGGGATGGAGACAGAGTAGGCTTAGGGACACCAGGCTAAGGTAGAGCTAAAGTGGTAGGAATTGTATTTCTTATCTCTTCATAGGCATCAGCCACCACCTTCATATTTATAGCCAACTGATGAATCTGATCTTGTAGATGAGCAAATTTGGCATTTTGCTCATCTCTTATGTTGAGAATGAGTGTTGACAGACTGTCAAACAACTCAGTGACCTTTGTTGGCTTGGCCCGTGAGGAGGGAGTGGAAGGAGGGTGAGTAGGCCTGGAGGGAGATGGGATTGGCTGAGAAGGCTGAGGTACAGATTTGCCAGGGGCCTCAGAAGTTCCTTCTTGCTAGAGGGATGCATCAGCAACAAAGAACAAGTCTTCAGATTTCCCTGCTCCCTTTCCAACCCATCGTCCTTCATCTCTTTCAATGCCCATCCTTTGCAGTTCCTCCTCTTTGAATGCCTCAGTAAGTTTCCCTTTCCCCTTTTCAATGTGTTGAATTCTAGCATGCTGCAGGATTCTTGAAATAATTGCAGCATAGGGGAGTGTGGAATCCTTCCTCTGATCCCTTGCCTTTATCATTCTCTGGAGGATGATATGACCCATGTTAATCAGCTTCCCACGTATGATAGCAGTCATCACATGAGCCTCTGCCCTTGTTATCAAATTGAAGCTGCCACCCTTGTTGAATATGATCCTGGACACTATATAGTGCAGGATCCTGACTTGTACACTTAGGTCTGTGGGCTTCAACAGATTTATTGTTGGCCTGTTTTCCGTTCTCCTGAATAAGGTGTCCAAGATGGTGCTCTCTTTGTAGTTCAGAAAGGATCCACCTTCTTCATCAGCTGTGCTTGCCTCATCCATATATCCAGAGGCTGTGATGTCAATTTTCAGCCCATCTTGTCCTGGGATTTCCAGCACCTCATTGATTGTTTCATCAGCAAGCCAGATGGTCCTTGATCTCAAAGTGACCTCCCATTTCTTTTTCTTGCTGTTATATTGAAGAGAGGCATACCAAGTCTTCACTACTTCATCATCATATTTTTCAGCAATTTCCAACAGGTTTTTGTATCTTATCAACCATAATGCAGCATCAAAGTTGTTGGATATAAAAAATTGCTCAATATTTACACAGTGAGGCTTGATTACCTTTTTGCTGGAAAACTTGGCAGAAAACTCTTCTTGAATCTCAGGAGTGCTCCAAAGTGGTAGTGTAGTAAGCTCAAATTCTCCAGATTGAGTAGAAGAGGAGGAAGCCACAGTAGCAGTATCAGCCGAAGGGACCGCAGTTTTTGATGATGAAGGTCCAATTTTCTGTGAATCTGCCTTGGATAATGATTTCTGGCGTTTAGAAGGGGTAGCTTTACTGGGTTCGGCCTTTCTCTTGGATTTCTCTCCTTTCTTTGTAGCATACTGAGATTTGACCATTCTTTTTGGCCGAGTTCCAGCTTGTCCTGCTCCAGGGATCTTTACTCTCGCCATTTTTCAGTGGAATGATGCAGAATGAGGTTAAGGAAAGGTTTATGGGATGCGAATGGAAGTTTAAATGGTGAAGAATGACGGTTTTTGGATAGGAGTTAAGAGGATTAAAGAGAGAATCAGAACAGATTTAGAGAGGTTACAAATAGGGTTGCGTCTGTTCTGAGGAAAACCGTTGCATTTAACGTGTGTAACCGTCTGACAGACGAATTTTGAGGGGTCAAAATTCAAACTTTGGGCAGTTACAAGTTAAACCGTTCAGCACAGCTTACTGACAGACGAATTTTCATCTTGAAAGTTCGTCTGACAGTGGCTTGAAACAAGCAATACAAGCACAACAGACGAATTTTATTCCACCAAAGTTCGAATGTTGAAAAGAAAAAGGCAGACAACAATCAAACTATCAATCAACAGACGAATTAGACAAGCAGAACTGCATCTTTCAATAATTCAACATGAAGGACATGATTCATCAGACAAATTTTGAACTGAAAATTCGAATTTTTCAACTTTGTAAAGATTGTCCAACATTTGTATGTTAAGAAGTGATAATTTGTGTAGCAGTGCTGGACAAACATAACTTTGAAATTTCTGATTTTGAAAATTTGAACTTTCAAGTTTCAACAGACGAATTTCGAGGCATTACTGAGAACTGTTCCAAGGCATAACAGGCCGAAGTTCGTCTGTTAGTGAACTGAAATTCGAATGTTGACCATATTGACCATGTCAAAAGGACATTTTATGAAGCGAAATACGTCTAACACACATTAACATGCGAATTTCATCATTAAAAACTTACAGAATGGATCCAAAACTTGGAATTTACATCATTTACTCCATTTTCTGGTTGTTCCATTCTGACGTGCTCCAATCTTCAAGTTTATTGCCATTGATTTTCACAAGGAGCACCTGCACCTCAAATTAAACATACTCCGATGCTCAAGTTAGAATTGATTCTAATATTGAAAATTCTAAAGACAGAATTGCACAGAAATATCTTACAGTTCATTGGGGTTTACCATTCCCAATTCTCTCCTTATTTTACAAAGCCTGTCTTCTGGCAGAGGTTTTGTGAGTATATCAGCAACTTGATCCTCTGTTAGGATGTACTCCAATCTGACTTCTCCTTTCAGAACTTGATCTCTTATGAAGTGGTGCCTAACTTCAATATGCTTCGTCCTTGAATGCATGATAGGATTCTTGGTGATATTTATAGCACTTTGGTTGTCACACATGATTGGTATCTCTTTTATTTTAACCTCAAGATCTTCAAGCTGCTGTTTCATCCAGATGACTTGGGCACAACAGCTTCCAGCTGCAACATACTCAGCTTCTGCAGTAGATAATGCCACACTGTTTTGCTTTTTGCTGAACCATGAAACTAGGGATCCTCCAAGGAACTGATAGGTTCCACTTGTGCTTGTTCTGTCAGTTTTAGATCCTGCAAAATCAGCATCAGTTTATCCTTTGAGGTCTTCTCCATTGCCTTTTGTATACCAAAGACCCATCTGTGATATTCCAATAAGATATCTAAAAATTCTTTTCACAGCTGTTGCATGGGATTCTTTGGGGCATGATTGGAACCTTGCACACATGCAGACACTGAACATAATATCAGGTCTGCTGGCAGTTAAGTACAGCAGGGATCCAATCATTTTTCTGTACTGAGTAATGTCAAACATCTTCCCATTCTCATCCATATCCAGTTTGGTTGCAATAGCCATAGGTGTTCCCATTGGCTTGGCATTCTCCATTCCAAACTTCTTTAGCAGCTCCTTTAGATACTTGGATTGACTAAGAAAGATACCATCACCTTGCTGTTTAATTTGCAATCCAAGGAAGAAGTTGAGTTCACCCATCATAGACATCTCGAATTCTCCCTGCATTAACTTAGAAAATTTCTTGCAAAGAGCCTCATTAGTAGCACCAAAAATAATATCATCAACATAAATTTGAACAATTAGTAAGTCTTTATTTTCTTTCTTAGTAAATAAGGTTGTGTCAACTTTGCCTCTGTTAAATCCCTTTTCAGTTAGAAAATTGCTCAGTCTCTCATACCATGCTCTAGGGGCCTGCTTTAAACCATAAAGAGCTTTATTCAATTTATAAACATGGTTTGGTTTTGTAGAATCCTCAAAACCTGGAGGTTGATCTACATAAACTTCTTCCATGATATATCCATTCAGAAAGGCACTTTTTACATCCATTTGATATAATAAAATATTTTTCATGCATGCATATGCTAGCAGTATTCTTATAGCCTCTAGTCTAGCTATTGGTGCAAAGGTTTCTTCAAAATCAATACCTTCTTCCTAATTATACCCTTTAGCAACCAGTCTCGCTTTATTTCTGATTATTGTTCCAGATTCATCAAGTTTGTTTCTGAAGACCCATTTAGTTCCAATAACAGAATGATTTTTGGGTCTAGGCACTAGATCCCAAACTTGATTTCTTTCAAATTGATTTAATTCATCTTGCATAGCCATAATCCAATATTCATCAGTTAAGGCTTCTTCAGTACATTTGGGTTCAATTTCAGAAATGAAAGCACAGTTGAGCATTTGATCCCTTAATTATTTTCTGGTCTTGACTTTCTCTTGAACATTCCCTATTACTTGGTCAACAGGGTGATTCCTTTGATATCTCCAAGCTCTAGGGAGTTCTTGAGTTGTTTCTTCATTATTTTCTTCATCAAACCCTTGCTCCTGGATATCTTCCTCTGTGTCAACAGATTCAGATATCTTTGGAGGTTCAGTTTTACTTTTGTCAGAAACTCCCAGGTTTTCAAAATTGATAGTAAGATCATCCTTATTGGTAACATGTTTTGAAACAGTTTCATTTTCAATGAAAACCACATGCACTGATTCTTCTACTATATTTGATCTTTTATTATAAACCCTATAAGCCTTACTCCTACTTGAATAGCCCAAAAATATACCTTCATCAGATTTGGCATCAAACTTACCCAGATTTTCTTTCCCATTGTTGTGAATGAAGCATTTGCACCCGAACACATGGAGGTGTGACATATTTGGCTTTCTTCCCTTGTACAGCTCATAAGGAGTCTTCCTAAGGATTGGTCTGATGTAGGCTCTGTTTATGATGTAACTTGCTGTATTCACTGCATCAGCCCAGAACACTTGAGAGAGTTCCTTCTCATTCAGCATATCTCTAGCCATCTCTCCAATGGTTCTGTTCTTCCTTTCCACCACTCCATTTTGTTGAGGAGTTCTTGGTGCTGAGAAGTTGTGGTCAATCCCATGCTCATTGCAGTACTCCAGGAAGTATGCATTTTCAAATTATCCTCCATGGTCTGACCTGATAGACACAATAGAAATACCTTTCTCATTTTTCACTTTCTTAGCTAAGGTTACAAATGCATCAAAGGTATCACTTTTAGAGGAAAGAAACAATGTCCAAGTGAATCTAGAGTAATCATCTACAATTACAAGCACATACAAATTACCACCAAGACTTTTCACTCTAGATGGTCCAATTAAGTCCATATGCAACAATTCAAGTGGTCTTGTTGTGGTAACTACATTTTTAGATTTGAAGGATGATTTAGTTTGTTTTCCTCTTAGGCATGCATCACATTCTTTATCCTTTTCAAAAGATATTTTAGGAAGACCAGTTACTAGCTCATTTTTAATCAGTTTAGACAATTGATTCATGTTGACATGAGCTAATCTCCTATGCCATAGCCAACTGTCATTATCCTGACTAATTAAACATACAGAGTCCAAGGGAGGAAGTTCATCAAGGTCAATAGTATAACAGTTACCATCCCTTTGAGCTTTGAGGATTACTTTGTGATCACCTTTTCTGATGACCAGGCAAAACTTTGAGTCAAACAGCACCCAATTTCCTTTGTCACAGGTCTGACTCACGCTTAGTAAGTTGTGGTTGAGGCCAATCACAAACAGCACCTCCTCAATGGATGTTTCTGGATTTTTGCCCACAATTCCAATACCAACGATTTTGCCATATTGGTCACCTCCAAAGATCACCTTTCCTCCTTTCTTGTCTCTAAGGGTGATGAACTTCTCCTTATCACCAGTCATGTGGCTTGAGCAGGCACTGTCCATATACCATTTGTTGCTTTTCTTAGCTTTGAGACAGACCTGCAAAACAAAGTTTATTATTTCCTTTTAGGTACCCAAACTTGCTTGGGTCCTTTTCGGTCAGTATGTATTTCCCTAGATGCAGATGCAACTTTGGGAACCCATTCAACTTTCCTGCCAAGTCCATTTTTCTTCAAAACACACGAACTGGAAATATGTCCCTTTTTGTTACAGAAATGACAGGTAGTGAAGGGACTGCTAGATTGAGAAGTAGGAAGAAAACAATGCAGATAATACTTTTGTCTAGCATGTCTTAGCTGATCATATGTTTCAATGTGAGGTGATGCATCATTTTTCTTTTTATTGTTCTTAGCATGCACAAATTGTCTCATATATACATTCTGATTTTTCTTCCTAATCTTTTCCTTGACAGCACATAGATCATAGCCAAGACCAGCTTTTCCCTGTGATATTCTTTGGCTCCCCATCAATGCAAACAACATATCTTTACCTCTAGTGAGCCTAGACATGCTTTTAACCAAATAATCATTAGTTTGCTTAAGTTTGGTGCATGAAGTACAGCAAACAGATTCAGAAGAAGGTAAAGAGACAGTTTCAGAAACTATGCTTTGAGACTACAGCAAACTATACTTTGAGCTCTCTCAAACTTTCCAAGCACTTTCACTATGTGCTTCCCAATCCCCTTGTGAATACCCCTCACAAGTAAATCTATCTCCCAGATGAAGAATAGATTGATTACAATGAAATAATTCTCTTGTATAGAGTGGATATGAAAGTTTAAGTACAAGTTTAAAAGTTAAGAGGGTAAAAGCTTTTGAGAAGAAGATTAAGCAGAAATTCGGTATATACAAGTTTGATTTGTTTCCCACAACTTCAAATGATGTTGTATTTATAGATTTAGGTCTCCAAAATCTGTTAGAGACTAAACCTATCTGTTGGGGAAGTTATTAAACGGTTACTCTGAAAAACTATCCGTTTACCAACCGCATTTAATGATTCTGACATACTGAAATTCGAATTTTGGTTGGCCAACAGACGAATTTTGAAGGAACCGAAGATTAAAGCTTCCAACGTTACAGCACGAAGTTCGTCTGTTCATGAAGTGAAATTCAAATTTTGAAACTTACAAAATATTTTCACAATGTGACATACGAATTTTCAAGAAGAAAGTTTTTCGGTTAAGTGTGAACAGTGTTTTCAATTTTCTACAGTGCCTTCGAAATTCGAATTTTGGATCCCCAAAATTCGTCTGTCCATTGAACGTTTAAAGGGACACAGTAGATTGCTTTCTTCGAAATTCGAATTTTGAAAGGGCGAAATTCGTCTGTCAGAGAAACTCTTTTCAGACTGATTTCATCATTCGAATGTTGCAAATTCTTATCATTCGTATGTCAATGTTTCATTTCAATAGACTCAAGAACTTAGCTTCTGAAATTTGAATTTCAATGTTCAAAGTTCGTCTGTCAGAGAGCAGTTTTGAAACTTAAATCACTCTTGATCTCAGGTGAACTTTAACATAGTTTTAGACGAATTTCTTCCATTTTCTCAAGTTTTGTTTTGTTTAAAATTCGAATTTTGAAGACTCAAAGTTCGTCTATTGCAAAGAAGCATCTTTCAGACTTATATGAAAATTCGAATGTTGCAAATTCAAAATTCGTCTGTCAGAGAGCATTTATCAAACTCAATTTCATTTTGATTTCAAATGCAATTTATCATAGTTTCAGACGAATTTCTTTGGTTTTTTCAAACTTCATTTTACTTGAAATTCGAATTTTGAAAGTGTGAGGTTCGTCTGTTACAAAAGGCCTCTTTTCAGACTAGATGAAAATTTGAATTTTGAACAACCAAAATTCATCTGATAGAGAGCCATCTCTTCAGACTTATTCAGTTTTAGCTCGAAATTCGAATTTCCAAAGGCAAAGTTCGAATTTCCAACTTAACAGTTTAGCTTAAACTTTCAACCATCGTCTGTTTGTGGGTGTTTTTCAAATATTTGAAGATTTAACATAAAATCAAAGTTTGAAAACTTCTTTTCTTTAAATCAAAATCTTTTACCCAGTCATAACAAAAACTAAGGATCCTACAAAAGATCTAACAGCAAGTACTCAGAAGATTTTCACTTGAAACAGCTTTGCTCTCCTTTGATCTTCAATCCAAGCTCTTGAATGTTAGTTTGGAATCATCAAACTCTTGTTTCAACAAAGCCCTCTTGAGCCTATGCAAGAAGATGCTCTGGATTCAATTCTGTCCATACAAGAATTAGAGCAAGTTGAAAGACAGGTTGTAGCCATTTCAACCTCTTCTATGCCGGGAGAAGTAAGCAATAAGGAAAGGAGGATTGTACCTATTATTAATTATCTTGCCATTGCTCATAATGCTCTGCTGCAAGCTCAAAAGAGAAGGCTGGAAGAAATGTTTGCTCCTGCTGAACCTACCTCCCATCCTCTTGCTGCTTATGGGCTATCAGAGGAACAAAGAGCTCGGCTAGCTCTGTCCAGGCAGGAAATGCAAGAGCTACTTGAGGTCTCTGATGATGATGATGATGAAGAAAATAGCCCTGAGCCTGTTGAGCCACCTGTACCAGTTCAGCCAGAGATTCCTTTTGCTCCTGTCCCTCTTCGTGCTGTTCCTATCTCTCAGATTCCTCCTCCAATGGACTTTGTTGGGCTTTCTGATGATGCAAAAAAGGGGGAGAAGATAAAGCAAACTGGGACCAAGCAAGCTGGAAAATCTGCTGAGTCATCCGGGAAAGGAAAGACCTACAGCAAGAAGTCTAAGCCAAAGAAGAAATGACTGATTAGATCTTAGGCTGAATCTTCTTGTTGTATTTTGTTGTGACTGATGATTTTGTTTTGATGATTATTCTCTATGTTTTAAGAACTGATCTTTGATTAAAAGTATGTATTGCAACCATTGATTGAATGAATGAACTTCTTAGTTGCAATGTTTTGAATCTCTTCACTTAATCTGTTGAAAATGATATCTTATGAACTGTAATGCATATGTTGAGGGGGAGCTTGTGAAAGCAAACCCAAGTACTAATCCAGTTTGTGAGTTGTTTTGTCATCATCAAAAAGGGGGAGAATGTTGAATCAAGAGTTTTGATGATTCCAAACCAACACTCAAGAGCTCGGATTGAAGATATCAAAGGAGATCAAAGTTGTTTTGAGTGAAGATTTCTGAGAATTTGCAGTTAGATCTTTTGTAGGATTCTTAGTTTTAGTTATAATTGGGTAAAAGATTTTGATTAGAAGAAAAGATGTTTTCAAACCTTGATTTTGTGTTAAATCTTGACTTATTTGAAAAACACCCACAAAAAGATGAAGTTTGAAAGTTTAAACTTAACTGTCAAGTTGGAAATTTGAACTTTGCTTTAGGAAATTCGAATTTCGAGCTAAAACTGAATAAGTCTGAAGAGATGGCCCTCTGTCAGACGAATTTTGGTTTTTCAAAATTCAAATTTTCATACAAATCTGAAAGAAGTCTCTTTGGTAACAGACGAACTTCACACTTTCAAAATTCGAATTTCAAGTAAAATGAAGTTTGTGAAAACCAAAGAAATTCGTCTGAAACTATGATAAAATGCATCTGAAATCAAAAGAAACCGAGTTTGATAAATGTTCTCTGACAGACGAATTTTGACTTCCCAACATTCGAATTTTCATCCAAGTCTAAAAGAAGTTTTCATGAAACAGACGAACTTTGGATCTTCAAAATTCGAATTTCAAAGAAAACAAAACTTGAGAAAATAGAAGAAATTCATCTGAAACAATGTTAAAGTTCATCTGAGATCAAGAATGATTTAAGTTTCAAAACTGCTCTCTGACAGACGAACTTCACTCTTCAACATTCGAATTTCGAAGAAAGTGAACTACTGTGCCTCCTTTTCACGTACTGGGAACAGACGAATTTTGGGCTTCCAAAATTCGAATTTCAAAGGCACTATAGAAAGTTGAAAACACTGTTCACACTTAATCGAAAAACTTTGTTCTTGAAAATTCGTATGTCATATTGTGAAAATGTTTTGTAAGTTTCAAAATTCGAATTTCACTTCATGAATAGACAAACTTCGTGCTGTAACGTTGAAAGCTTTAACCTTCGTTTCCTTCAAAATTCAAATTTCAGTATGTCAGAAGCATTAAATGCGGTTGGTTAATGGATAGTTTTTCAGAGTAACCGTTGGATAACTTTTCCAACAGATAGATTAAGTCTCTAACGGACATTTGAGACCTAAATCTATAAATACATCAACATTTGAAGTTGTGGGTAACAAATCAAACTTGTACATACTGAATTTCTGCTGAATCTTTTTCTCAAAAGCTTTTACCCTCTCAACTTCAATATCTGTACTTTAATCTTCATATCTACTCTATTCAAGAGAGTTATATCATTGTAAATCTTCTACTCTTCATCTGGAAGATAGATTTACTTGTGAGGGGAAATCACAAGGGGATTGGGAAGCACATTGTGAAAGTACTTAGAGTGTTTGAGAGAGCTCCAGAAACAGAGCATACTCGTGTACTGTGGCATTAGCAAGAAGCCCGTTGAATTCTTGCTGTATAGTGGAAAAATCTCAAGAGTTGCCTTGAGGACTGGACGTAGGTCAAGTGGATAGACCGAACCAGGATAAATTACTGAGTCTTCTACTTCCTATCTTTACTTTTCAGATTGCTCTGCTTTGTACATTGCTTTCATCACACTGTGATATCTTCACCCATTTCACTTTGTGCAGAAAACTTTCAATCTTCCCAATTCACCCCCCTCTTGGGAAGTCAGCCTTGCTAACAACAAAGTACTCATAAAACCTAAAATTTCCATATTACTTTTCTTTTGATTTTTCTTGAAACCAACACTTGTCCTTGATTAATTTGGACTCAAGGAATCCACTTTTTGAGGTCTAAATTATGAAATTCCAGCTCTAGGAGACACCCTAACTTGGCTAAAAATTAGGGGGAAATGCAAGAAAAGGATTTGCTTCACAATACTTCAAACTAGTTGTGACAACTTGCTTTATATGACTTTTCTAAGCTTTCCTCTTTATTTATTTGGCAAAAACTCATCCCTTGCACAAGCTCAAGCATGGCTGAAATCTATGGAAAAATGGAGGAAGAAGATGACTCCATGATACTACTTCTCAACACTTGAAAGCACAAGCTCAAGGTCATAGTTACTTGTCAACTTTATTTTCCAAGTCTTGCACCATAGCTTCCCTTTCTTTTCTCCTTTCCTCTCTTTTTTCTCATGAGTTAGGCTTCTTGTGTGCTGCAAAATGACAGCCTCTCACTCACTAACCAGGACACAGGAATCCCAAGAGGAGAGAGATGTGAAAAACTTCCTTGATTATAGTTTATTCATCCTAATTTAGGTTAGTCAAAATACTTCTTAATAAGAAGTAGTTTAAGAAATAATAAAATGTTGCTTTCCCCATGTCTAGCAGTTGTTTGGATGTCCTACATATGAAGCAAATTGGATAATTAACTCACTTAACTACTTAGCTTAATCATGGGTTAATTAAACTTAATCCAACCTTGTCACTTTTACATACTTCTTCAAGAAGTATTTGCATAAAATAATAAAATATTGATTTACAACACATGGGCTGCTGAAAATGGTGCCAACTCTTGCTAAGGTATCTTCAAAATACTGTATATTTTTCTTAGTCCAGATATATCCTGGTGTCGGATATTTTTTACCAATACCGATAAAGTCACTTTTTACATTAATTTAGTTTTTTAGGGATACATGAATATTCTAAATTTATATCTATGTTTCCATAATTATCCTATCCCAAGCAATATCTGTGTGAAGCCCAAATCTTGTCCCGGTCACCATTTAATCGTCTGAGGGGCCCATAATCTACTTTATCGGTATTAAGTTACGTTTAGACATTCAACATTGATTGTTTCTTTATCCTTAAATATTAACCATCATTGCCATATACCATTAGGCTCATCTCGTTGAGCTTCGTTCTGACAGTACTTTTGTATATTTACAAAATTACCCTAACTTGAGATAAATTTATAATTTTTAAAACTTTCAGGTTCTTAGATGAAATTTTTCCCAAGGACTTTTGAACCCCATTCACGTGAATGGTTAAAGCTCAAGGACGTAGATATCATTTTGATAATTCTGTAGGGGTCAAAACATAATTTCTCAATTTTTCGTCCAACCTGGAAGAATGATCTCTTTACTTTATTTCACGCAAAATAGTATTTGTCCATTTTTACAAATTTTCTATGCATTTTTAAATATTGTAGTTTTATTGGGATGTTACAAAATGTATAAAAAATTCACAAAAAGCGAACAGACATCATTTTGAATAAAATAGAGTAAAGATGTCATTTTTTCTGATTAGACAAATGAATGAGAAATTATATTTTTACCTGTAAAGAATTATAAAAAAGATATCTACATTCCTAAATGTATAAAAATTAGGCAGAGGGAGAATTGAAAGTCCTTGGGACAAATTACACCTAATGACTCAAAAGTTTCTAAAATTATAATTTAACCCTAGTTAGGGATAATTTTGTAAATATGCAAAATTACTGTCAAAACAAAGCCCTCAACAAGAGAAGTTCAATGGTATATAGTACTGAGGCTTAATATTCAAGGATGAAGAAATAATTAGTACCGAATATTAAAAAGTAACTTTATATTGATAAAATAGATTGTGGGCCCCACATACAGTTAAAAAATAACTGAGATAGGATATAGACCTAAAAAAGATACCATTTGAGATAGGATAATTAAAAAATATAAATATAAATTTGGAATAGTCCTATAGCATAAAAATGCTAATTTGCTATAAAAAGTAGTTTTATCAGTACAGTTAAAAATTGCTCGATTTAGGATATATCTGGACCAGAAAAAAATTGAGCAATTTTTGGACACTCAAACCTTTCTCCTAGGCATCATATTTGGGCAGCTTGGCCAGCAAAATTTTTGTCCAAAACTTCTCTTGGAAGGCTTGATTTTTGGCACCAAAAAGTAACCTTAGTTAGGTTAATTGACTAACCATGATTAGCAAGGTATTTAAGCCACTAATCCTTATCTTTCCTCTCCATTCTGTATGTTAATTCCAGCAGTAAAAATAGAGGAGAAAATGCAAGAAAGAAAGGGAGAAAAGAGAGAAAGAAGAAAAGAAATCTAGAGGGAAATCAAAAGATCAACTTTTGGTAAGTTGATCTACCACCTTAAGTTGTTTGTAGTGTTTGTGGTTGATTCATGGCATAGTTTTTCTTCCTTGCACCCTTAGGGTTTTGGCCAAACCTGAATCTAGGAGGAAAATAGGTTTTCCAACCACTAAACTTGGGGAAAATACTATACTAGTCACCTAAAGCATGAATATGGAAGTAGTTTGAAGTATTATGGAACATAGCAATTTTTCCTCATTTCCCCAAATTTTAGCCAACTAGGGTTTATATTTAGAGTTTAAATTTCAATTTTTTGTGCCAAAAAATGGATTCCTTGGGTCTATATAGGTCAAGCACAAGTGTTGGTTTCAAGAAAATCTCAAGGGAAAGCAAAATGAGAATTTTAGGTTTTATGAGTAATGTATAGTGTTCCTCTTGCTAAGATGCTTAAATAGTGATATAACTAGGTTCAACGAAGTTGTGGAAGCCCAAGAAGTGGTGTATCAAGTGTGGGAAGCTAGGGAACACTCAAAGGTAGTTAAATTTCCTTACTAGCATCACATTGTCATAATTGTTTCTTTTACATTTGACACTATGGCATATGAATGAAATGTTATCTTGTGATGTTTCTATGTTGTTGGCTAAGTTGTATGAGGGGTTTTGAGCCCTAGGATATCCATTTTCCAAAATGAAATTCTGTCAAAATTTCTGTAAAATTTTTGCCTTAAAGTGCCTATGTGATGGATTAAAGTTTATATGATGTTTTTATGTAAATTGTGATGATATGGTTGCATGTTTGGAATTTTCTTGCTGAGATTCTTTGAGTCTCACCCTCCCACATCCTAACCATGTTTAGGAAGCAACTATGGCAAGACCACTAAGGAAGAGAAACAAAAGGAGAAAGAACTTGGAGATTAATTTGTTTTTGCTTGTAATGGCCATGAGCTTTGAGCTGTTGTGCAAATTTGTAAAAAAGATGTTAAATATGTTTCTTCAAGATTTTATATTCATTTAGGTCCTAGTGAATGTATGGCATGATATAAGGATAAGTTCTAGCCATGTAAATATTTTATATGTTTTGCTTTGCAAAATACTTGGATGCAAATGTTATTCTGACCTCTTCATGGTTAACCTGCCACTGTTTGGATATTCTATAGCTGAAAGTATGAATGTTATATATGGTTAGAAGATAGATAGAAAGAGCTTTCAAATGGTCTAACGAGCACTTAATTTGGATGTGTGTGCAAATTATAGTGATTTTTTAAATTTAGCTCTAGAAAACTAGATTTCTTGAAATTGAGCATATGAATAGTAGAACTTCATGAAATTTATTGTACTAATTGGCCTAGTCATTGCTCTGTTTTATATTTTTTATTTTAATATAGTTTCAAAGACTTGAATCACTTGCATACAAATTTTATGAAATTAGTTATGATTTTCTGAAATTCAATCGGTAAAAAGATTTGGTACACATCAACAGTACCAACAATTTTGAAAAAAAATTTGTTTTGCTGTTTTCTTGATTCAAGCTTCTAATATAGTATAAATGGACTCTATAATGGTCTAATACATGGAAAAAAGGCCTAAAATAAGGTGTTACAATAGTAACTTTGGTTGCCTCCCCAAAAGCGCCAAGTTTCTAGTCTTCAGCTGGACTTTTCAAGTGATACCTAATTATGGGTATCAAACACTATAATTGCCGCACTTCCTTTCTTCCTAATGTATGGTGGCTTTAGAATTAATGGATGCTCAATCAAATTAAGAACATATAGTTCCTTTACCAATAGTATCATTGGACTACATGTATTGAACACATGAAATGGGGATTTTAAATGTAATTTATTACAAATAAAATTTGGAGCCTCCAAATACTTTGAACACCCAATAAAGTCAACATGACTCCCTTTAGTAAGAGCCAATATTTCATGGGAGGATTATCTAAATAGTAATTGGGGATCACCACCTCATCGACCTCTTCCTCGATGCAACATGGTTTAGGCTTATACCCTTGAATCATTGGAACAAGAGGGATTTTTCACAAATATAGCAACTTATACCCCATTAGAAGATGAAGAACCTTGTGAGCAATTGACCATGGGGAGTGAAAATGAGTTGTTTGTGGCTTTTGGTAAGTTTGGGGGAGCTAGTGAAATTGAAAGTAGTGGAAGGGAGAATATTGTATTAATAGACGCCAACTGCTTCGATTTCCTACTCCCTTGTTTGCTACTTTCTCCCTAAAGTCTAGTCAATGAGCATGTATTCCTTCTTCCTCTAATCCTTTAGGTATGAGAGAAGACTTTGTTGAATCAAGAGTTTTGATGATTCCAAACCAACACTCAAGAGCTCGGATTGAAGACATCAAAGGAGATCAAAGTTGTTTCAAGTGAAGATTTTCTGAGTATTTGCTGTTAGATCTTTTGTAGGATCTTTAGTTTTAGTTGTGATTGGGTAAAAATTTTGATTTGAGAAAAAGATATTTTCAAACCTTGATTTTGTGTTAAATCTTGACTTATTTGAAAAACACCCACAAACAGACGAAGTTTGAAAGTTTAAACTTAACTGTCAAATTGGAAACTCGAACTTTGCTTTAGGAAATTCGAATTTCGAGCTAAAACTGAATAAGTCTGAAGAGATGGCTCTCAGTCAGACGAATTTTGGTTGTTCAAAATTCAAATTTTCATACAAATCTGAAAGAAGTCTTTTTGGTAACAGAGGAACTTCACACTTTCAAAAGTCGAATTTCAAGTAAAATGAAGTTTGTGAAAACCAAAGAAATTCGTCTGAAACTATGATAAAGTGCATCTGAAATCAAAAGAAATTGAGTCTGATAAATGCTCTCTGACAGACGAATTTTGGCTTCCCAACATTCGAATTTTCATCTAAGTCTGAAAGAAGTTTCCTTGAAACAGACGAACTTTGGATCTTCAAAATTCGAATTTCAGACAAAACAAAACTTGAGAAAATAGAAGAAATTCGTCTGAAACCATGTTAAAGTTCATCTGAGATCAAGAATGATTTAAGTTTCAAAACTGCTCTCTGACAGACGAACTTTGAACATTGAAGTTCGAATTTTAGAAGCTAAGTTCTTGAGTCTGTTGAAGAGAAACATTGACATACGAATGATAAGAACTTACAATATTCGAATGATGAAGTTAGTCTGAAAAGAGTCTCTCTGACAGACGAATTTCACTCTTCAACATTCGAATTTTGAAGAAAGTGAACTACTGTGCCTCCTTTTCACGTACTGGGAACAGACAAATTATGGGCTTCCAAAATTCGAATTTCGAGGGCACTGTAGCAAATTGAAAACACTGTTTACACTTAACCAAAAAACTTTCTTCTTGAAAATTTGTATGTCACATTGTGAAAATATTTTGTAAGTTTCAAAATTTGAATTTCACTTCATGAATAGACGAACTTTGTGCTGTAACGTTGAAAGCTTTAACCTTCGGTTCCTTCGAAATTCGTCTGTTGGCCAACCAAAATTCGAATTTCAGTATGTCAGAAACATTAAATGCTGTTGGTTAACGGATAGTTTTTCAGAGTAACCGTTGGATAACTTTCCCAACAGATAGATTTTGTCTCTAACGGACATTTGAGACCTAAATCTATAAATATAACATCATTTGAAGTTGTGGGTAACGAATCAAACTTGTATATACCGAATTTCTGCTGAATCTTCTTCTCAAAAGCTTTTACCCTCTCAACTTCAATATCTGTACTTTAACCTTCATATCTACTTTATTTAAGAGAGTTATATCTTTGTAAACAATCTACTCTTCATCTGGAAGATAGATTTACTTGTGAGGGGAAATCACAAGGGGATTGGGAAGCACATTGTGAAAGTGCTTAGAGTGTTTGAGAGAGCTCCAGAAACAGAGCATACTCGTGTACTGTGGCATTAGTAAGAAGCCCGTTGAATTCTTGCTGTATAGTGGATAAATCTCAAGAGTTGTCTTAGGGACTGGACGTAGGTCAAGTGGATAGACCAAACCAGGATAAATCACTGAGTCTTCTTCTCCTTATCTTTACTTTTAGCTTGCTCTGTTTTATACGTTGCTTCCCTTACACTGTGCTATCTTCACCCATTTCATTTTATGCAGAGAAATTTCAATCTTCCCAATTCACCCCCCTCTTGGGAAGTCAGCCTTGCTAACAGACTTGTGTAACACCTTACTTTTAAACTCATTTTCCATGAATTAAACTCATTTTAATTTTGATTATACTTGATTCTAAGTTTGAATCACATAAGAATGAAAATCAGAATTTCCAAAATTTTTTATTACTGTTCATATGGTAGTTTCCACTTTCCTGATTAAACTTTGAAAATTCATAACTAATTCTAAAAAAATCATTTCATAGTGATTCAAGTCTCTAACAATAGATAAAAATCTTATACACTTGGGAAAAATATGAAAAAGAGCATTATATTGACCAATTTATGCAGTTTATTCCTCAAATATTTACTGTATATTTGGTCATTTTCTCTTCCCCAAGATTTTGGCCTTATATTTAAAAATTCATATCTCACTCTACCCTGAGCCAATTCATACATTCTTTATGTCATTGGAAATCCCTATGAATCTAATTTTTAGAAATATTTTTATTGTACATTTATTCAACTTGAACAAGGCATGGTGTTAACTTAAATCATAAAGGCTCAGAATTCCACTTTTGCTGGAACAGTTTTGGAAAAACCTCCATATCTCCTATCATATAGCTCCAATTACCTCCAAATCAGTGGCATATGAAACTCAAAACATAGATATTTCCATAAATGCAAGCCACAGAATTTTTGGAGATATTCACGATTTATATAATCTTTTTAATTTTCCAGCACCTAACTTTCAGTTTCTAGTTTTCCCAATCTTTCTCTGTTCTGAACCCTAACTTTGAAAAATCACTATAATTCATAAATTTATCCAATTTAGGTGTTCTTTAGCTCTATCAAAAGCTTGTTCTATCTACTTTAAGAGCATGCATAACACTTATATAGGATGATCTGTTTTTAATAGAGTTTCTCTGCTCAAATCAATACTAGTCATCTTGTTCATAATTATCCCTTAACTCATAATAAATTTCATAAACCTCATACATCAACATTGATTGTTCCAAATCCACACATAACATCATAAGAGGACTTTAAGAAACATAATCATGTATAATTACAGAATTTCATCTCATACATACATGATACATATTTTCTCAACTTAAAATTATAACTTGCAAAATCAAATAATTCTCCATCGTCTTCTTCATTTCCCTTGCATTTGTTTGAATACTTCTATGTTCTTGCCCTAAGATAGTTAATATTGGGAAAGGAATGAAATTCAAAGAATCTCAATAGTTACACCCAATTATGCATTCACATCATATCATTTCATAAAATCATCCATGAAAATCGTAACTTCATATTATACCATACAATTCCATAAAAATTTTGGCATGGTAACACTTTGTAAAATGGACATCCTAGGGTCATAAAACCCTTCAAACATTCAGCCAACAATGAAAATACATCATAAAGCATTCAAACAACTATATGGCATAGTCATATTATCATGGAAACAAAGTATGACAACATTAAGCATAATAGGGAAAATAACTACCTTCTTGCTTTCCAATGATCTCAAAACTTGGTGGACACTTCCATTGATCTTAAAACACTTCTTGGAACCCTATAGCATCATAAAATAATACCATGAGCCACTGATTCATTAAGCTCATTCACAAAGTGGCATACTTGAACTAAAAATTCCATTTTGTTTTCCCTTGAGCTTTTCTTGTACAACATACTTGTATCTACCTATTTTGGACCCAAGGAATCCATTTTTGGGGTCAAAATCATGAAATTATCTTTCATTTTCAAACCCTAAATAGGAAAAAAATTTCATAAATTTGTAGAAAAATATCTACCCGATTAATTTGCAATCTAATGGCATAATCTTGTTGCTTAAGACCTATACATCCTTTTTTATGGTTTGGTTTTTCCATGGCTTCACTTTCTTTCTCCTCTCTCTCTCTAGGAAGAAACTTTCAGAGGTAAAATGGAAAGAAATAATCCACAAGAACCATCATAAACACTTGGATATGCAAGAAAATGATCATAGAATATTACCTTGGAAATTTGAGAACCAAACTTTGCTTCTTGCCTTCTCTATTTTTCTCCTTGTTTCCATGACTTCTTCTTCCTTTAAGCTGCTAGTTCAGATGCGTATGAGGCAAGAAGATGATGTCCAAATGGCTAACCCAAGGTAACTAAGAAAGATATCTAATAAAGTTATCCATAGTAATTATTTTTAACTAATATTGGCTACTTTTCATTAAAGCTTTTCAAGAAATTTCCTTGGTGTCCTTGATCAGTTTTAAGACATGTCTTGATCTTATTTTTGGCCAAAAATTACTTTAATAACTTTAATAGATCAAAATACTTTTTACCGATTAAATTTATCCGTACCAATTAAGTATTTTTGCCAAAATTGTCATTAAATTGGTACAGGATTATCCAACAATTCCTTTTAGCCCAAAATCATTATCTTGACCCAAAATATATTTTAGAAAGGTCTAATCATTGTCCTTGAATCTACACTACCTTTTCCTATAGTCTAAAATAACTTTTATTGGGTAAAATATTAATATTAGGCCGTAATTATCCAATAAATATTACTTTGATCTTAATAAATTCCTTACTATATTCTATTGGGCTAGTCTTATCAAGAGCTTTATTTTAACTATAATTTTTCATATTTCCAAAAATACCCTTGACCTAGGGTAAATTTATAATTTTTAAAACTTTTGGGTTATTAGCTGTAATTTTTTTCCAAACTTCTTTCTCTCCTCCTTTGAAGCCATTCTTGAGGGACTAAATTGCATACATTCTTAATTCTTGGGGATAAAAATATAATTTTCTCATTTTTCATTTAACTAGGAAAAATGACCTATTTGCCCTTCTTTACGCTTAATGTGTCTCACCATTTTTTCAATTTCTTTTGCATTTTACGATATTAACTTTTCCATTTTTGGTCCTTAAATGTATTATTCATATTTTACTTCTAATATGAGAAATATCATTTTGCCCTTAAGCCAAGTCAAAAACATAATTATCCATTCTTTGGGGCACCTTCTTGTAATTTCAACTAAGGACTAATTTTTTATTATTTCTTTTTCACTATTTATATTAACCTTCAAATTGGTCTATCTCTCAACCTTGACCTCCCGGCTATGCAATACTTATATCATTGAACTCAGCTTAGAGCGGACTTTCATTCAAGTGGTATATTGCATATTTTTCGGGGTAAGTTCTGGAATTAATTTCTACTAAGGATCTTATGGAAAATTAATTTCAATTAAGGACCGAACATAACTTCTTCAGAAAATTAGATGAGAAATTAATTCCTTCTAAAGCCCGATTATATATAGCTTTTTTCGTCTCACTTCATTTTTCATCTTTTATTTATTTTTTTTATATCCCATAAAAATAGGGATATTATAACTTAAGTGGCTACAATATTCTTCTCAGAGGGTCTACAAAAAGATAGAAGCTCATAATCTACCATGGAATCCAATTTAAATCAAAATAATGCATAATAGAGTGAAAGCATACTATTATGCACTATTAAAATTTCAGTTACACATTTTCCTATTTTGAGTATCTAATATGTGCAAATATGCACCCAATGTATGCATAACTCAAGGAAAATGTGCTGAAAAGATATAATTTGGTATGGTTAACACACCCCCAAACTTAAACAATTACTTGTCCTCAAGTAAACTATAGCAAGAAAACCAACTAGATTGCATAAATTATCCAATTACTATGGCAACATAAATTTCTTCCTCACAAGTTGCTACCAATGATAAACAACACAAGAATGAGTTACATGACCATAGATACATGAATTACAACTCAATAATCAATTTCCTAAGAATTCCAAATAATGTGTGTGTGACTAATTAAAGAACAACTTTCCTGCAAGTGACAAGATCGAAAGCAACACTCTAATATGCATAAAAAGATCTCAACACTAACACTTCATATGCTTAACCTCTTCCTCCCGTTCCACTTATAAGATAGACCCCATGCAACTTTGAGATCAATGGGACTTTTTGGCTTGTAGCATGGCTAGGGTTGATGGCTTATTGAAAGGAAGGGAAAGAGGTAATTCAAATATCTTGAGATAAATAATACATTACAAACCACTACTCTTCCTCACTTAACACTTTGGTGCTCATTGCATGAAGCCAAAAAAACCTCCTCAAACTTATCACTTATTGTCATATTTGCACTCATTTATTTGTTTTCTTCTTCTTCTTTTCTAAGTGCAAATAAGTTACATAATGCTCACTTTACATTGCCAATACCCAAATTTAGCAATACATTACAATATACAATTCCCATATCATTACTTCCTAGCACAAATGATTTACCATTTATCTCAAAACTAGGGGTAGTTCATGGTTTTTCAAGCTATATGGGTTAGGGTCAAATTTAGGTTCTAGAAAGAAAATTTCATATAGTTTTTCAATATAAGGTTGAAAAAGGGGTTCAAGGGAATAAATATTCATAAAGGTAAGCTTGAAAGGCTCAAATGCATTTTAAAGAATGCCCAAATCATATCTCAAAATTACTTGAAATCATTAAATTGACTTAGGGGATTCCAAGATAGGTTCTAGATTATTGGCACTTAGACATACTATGCACATCAAATTGCTACTATTTTCTCCTAACACCCATATTCAAGCTATTCTCTAATTATTGTGAGCAAAAATTTTCTTCAAAATCATAGGAAAACAAGAAATTGGTAATGCAAATCAAATAGCTACAGCATTACATACCTTTCCTAAATAGTTTATAACCTAAGAAACCATCAATAATTGAATCCATGCATTCAATTCAAAGGATAACTTAATAATCTAGCTCAAAGTAAGGTTCTAAAGAGAAGACAAGTAATAGTAAAAGTTTAAAATTACATCAATTCAGCCCTAAAAGAATAAAAAGCATCTCTTACCCCCAAACTTAAATGTGACATTGTCTCTAATGTCAGAACCAATGCACAGGAGTAAATTGAGCGGCATCTCTCAAATAATATCTCAACATAAACAAATAAAGCTACAAGAGAGGCACAAAATGAATTTACCAAAGCAGATAAAGCAATGCAAAAGAAGTCTTAACTACGTCATTCATGCTCATAAGATAATCAACAAATAAGGTCTGTAGTTTGAGATAAAGAATAAGTAAATTTAGCTAAACAGGAGTTCCAAAAATGTACAGATCTAACAAAGGAAAATATCCACAGGAACTAAAACAACATTACAACAAAGACTACATAAAAACCAATTGTTCTAAACACAAGACATAACATCAAAATGCAAAACAAAACACAAGGCTAGCAGTCCCCTAGAGGATCCTATGCTTCGATCATATCATGCAATCCAATTGCCCTGCCACCTCCTCAAGAGATAGAATAACCTATAAATGTCATACTAGCCTCTAGATGTCTCGGTCCATTCTGATCTGATTATACTGATGTGCTAGACATCTTGATGCACTAGTTGGACCTCTTGATACACTTGTTGCATTATAAAAAATAATATTTCCAGGGTATACTCTTCAGCAGGTGGCAGTGCAGGGTGATCCATTAATGCTATCTCTTCAGGCTCATCTTGTGGTTGCTCCTGTCGTAGCTCAACCTTGTCGGCCACTTTGATAGAGTCATATCGAAATTCATGCTTACACGGGAAGAGCTCATTATTTTTCTTTGGTGTCACTCCAGCTTGAATGCAAAGCCCATTGATTAAATAAGGAATGGGTAATGGGTAAGTAGATTTAATGATCGAATTCCTCCAATAGTCAAAGATGAGTTCAGCTGCATCCACCAGTTCTCCCAGCATGAAAAGATATATAAGTAGGTTTCTCTCCCATGTAGCATCACTCAAAAGGGTCACTTGTAGCAAGTTATCACATATAAAATGCAGCTAATATCGCACAGTTTTATGCAAGTGAGTGCACTTAATGTGATGAGGGGTGCTATCTACAATGTGCTAATGAGCTTGGCTAGGCAAAGTGCTCAGCTCAATAATCTCCTAGAAAGGCACTTCCTTAAGGTTCTCAAGGAAGTATTTATAATTGCAGTTTTCCATAATAAGAAGGACAAGGAACGCTTAAATGATTTCCTTTGAGATTTTGGCCTATTTTCCCCAAACCTTGCACCTCAAGGAGTTGTGGTCTTTAGCTTGGGCATAAAACTCCCAGACAATGGTGATATAACCTTCTTTCTCTGACTCCGTTATGATATTAAACTTATAGTACTGTAACCTCTCTCAGAATACCATGTTGTGGGCTTTAGGGAAGGCCTTTTCATAGATAAGAGGTCAAGGTTTCTCGAGGGCAGATTCCTCAGCTTTTTCTTGCTGTACCAGAATATCAGTCTCATCTTCAGGTGAAACTTGCTGCTGCCTAACTCTCTTAGTTTGAGCCATACTTGCAAATAAATCACCCATAGGCAGATAAAGGATAGCCACCCAAATAAAACAAACAAACAAAAAAGAAAACAAGGACAACCTTACCCCCCATGTTACATTACCTACAAACAAAATAAATCTAAGCGAGACAGGATTACAGATTACCCTATAAGAAGAAACATAAAAGGGACAGCCACAGCCAAATAGGACTACCAACTAAAAGTGGAATTTCTGAGCATATGATCATATGGCAAAAAAGACAAATGGGTTAGTGGCTAAGAACACCATAAATTTAGACCACAAGAGACATTAATGGTCCACTAAGACAGTAAAAACATCAAACACTAAGTCCCACAAATGCACAATTTCATAGATACATAACTAATACTACGCTTACGTACTCATAGTCCTAGCACTTAAGACATTAACAAAGTGATGAGGGACATTAGAAATTGGGACCATAGAACCTAACATTAATTTAACCAATCAGCATCAAAACACCTAGTTTCAAATACACTAGTTGACTAATATATCATTTTTAGAGCCAACCATCATGCTCAAATAGTCCCTACCATAAAAATTGCAACAAAAGAATCTACATAAAAGCACTAATTGTCCTAAGGTTCATCAGACAAAGCAACCTAATCATGAAACATACCAATGATATTTTTACACCCGTAGACTTCTATTGATGTACAAAATTCAACCTAGCCAAAACAACACTCAAAACAGCCAACCACTAAATAAAAAAAGAGAGAAGTAGGACAAACTTACCATAATAGTGTAGAAAAAGGACAAAAGCGGAGAAAAGTCATCACACACAAGTACACAAGCAGCAAGGAGACCCTTCAAAAAGAGATAGAATGCACAAACTTGGACTCCAAAGAGTACCAAGATCCTATTGTGACAGCAATGTAAGGAATAGAGGCCTGGGGAGGAAAGAATGAGGAAAGCAAAGAAAATCGAGGATAGAGGGGTGAACGAGGGAGTGAATGGTAAGGGAATGGGGGTGTTATGTGGAAGACGAAGGAAAAATAGAGTGGCTATATTTGTGATGACGGCCAAAAGAAATTAGAAGAGGAAAGAGAATGGAGGTTCAGAGTTAAAGATTGGGGGAGAGACCGAGAAGAGGAGGATGAAGAAGAAAGCATGGGTCGGCAAGAAAGAGAGGTCAAAGACAATGGTAAAAGGAAATGGAAAGGGAGGGGTAAAGAAGAGAGCACACGGGATAGAGAGATGAAGAAAATGGAGAATAAGGAGGAGGCTATAGCTTGAGGAAAAGAAAATGGGCTAGGGTTAAAGGATTTAGGAAGTAGTCCCATGAAGTCAATCCCCTAAACATCAAATAATTCCACTTCTAGCATGTTGGTCAATGACATTTCATTTTTTTTGGAGATGTTTCCAAGTCTTTGACATCTATCACATTTCAAAACAAACTTATAAGGGTCCTTGAATAGAGTTGGCCAACAAAAACCATATTGAAGCACCTTGGTAACTGTTTTCTCCCCTCTAAAATGACCTCCTTATTCAGAAGCATGGCAGTCATGAAGTATAGCTTATTGCTCACACTTTGGGACACACTGTCTAACCAATGAATCTGAACATCACTTAAAGAGGCATGGCTCATCCCAAATGTAATACTTCACTTCATGAAGGAATTTCTTCAATTGATAAGGCTTCAAATTCGTGGTACGATTTCACATGGCAAGTACTTCACAATATTTGTAACACCTTAACTTATGACCATATTACCCATGTATTAGACCTTACTATAATCCATTGATCATATTTAGAAGCTTGAATTATATGATAGATTAAGATAGAAAATTTTTTTTCCCGAGGTTATTATTCATTTAATAAACCTTTTTTTCCTGGGAAAAATTTGAAAATTCATAACTAATTATAAAAAAATCATATCAAGGTGATTCAAGCCTTAAAAATAGATTAAGATCTCATCTATATGGAAAAAATATGAAATAGTATGTTAATCATGCCAATTAGTCTAGTTTATTGCACAAATTTACTATTCAAATGGTCATTTTTTTCTTTTCCAGGATTTTGGCCATAAATTTAAAAATTCATATCTAACTCTATTTTGAGCCAAATTATGTATTCTGAATTCCATTGGAAAGATCTATATGTCTACTTACAGATACATTTTTCTTATACATTTATTTAACTTGTGCAGTGCATGATTCTAACTTAAATCACTAAGGGGTAGAACCTCACTTTTACTTAATAGTTCTAGGAAAATATACATAACTCTCAATGTATGGCTCTAATTATCTCAAAATAGTGGAATATTAAACTTAAAACATAGATATTTTCATATATTAAACTACTAAATTTTTTGAGCTCAATAAGATTTTATGCTATTTTTCAAATATGCAGTACTTATGAATAAAATATGCTATTTTCCAACTAAGTCCAAGTTTTAACCCTGATTTCAAAAATTCATGAAAATTCACACAATGATCTAAATCAAGTACTCTTTGCTTGTTGTAAAGCCCTATTTGTCTAGTTTTTAAAAATATATGACACTCATAGGTTACATCACATTTCGAATGAACAGTAACCAAATACCCATCAGACACTTAGATTAGCTAGAATATGTCATGACATTGCAAGGAGCTTACATACATCACAATTCAAACTTGTGCCAATTATATTCAAAGCATCATAAGGGACATACAAGAACTTGCTTATAGAAATAAAAATCTTCATGCTTTCATTTATCTTATGCAATATTACACAAATATACATTCATAACTTAATAACAACATTAATCATCAATCTCTTCTCCTTTCCCCATAGCTCTTGGACTCCCTTGACATAGCTTGAACCTAGCATTTGGGTACTTGGGGAGATGAGATTATGACAATCTTAGTAGCAAGTTATATTTCATGCAATTATGTCAATCACGTCAAATAACTTACATTTGATCACATTTAAGCAATAAATTGTCACATTAGTCATAAAAATTTTGATCGCATAATGGCTTAGAAAATGGACATCTTGGGGAATAAAACCAATCAAAGAAATCACAATTGCAATATGGCTACACAATTTAATCATAGAAAGACAATGAAAAAACATAAAGCTAGAATGTAAAACTTAGCTACCTTTAATGACTTCCCTTGGCTTTCCTCTTTAAACCAAAGCTTTCTCTAGCTTTTTCAAGTTCCTCAAGTCCCTAAGCAACATTAAAAAGTAGCTCAAGCCACTTATTTCATAATACATCACATAGAACCTTTAAAACCCTTAAAAATCCATTTTATCTATCTCAACTTGTATCATGAAGCATATACTTGTCTTTAAGGTTTTTGGCCATGGGGAATCCATTTTTGGCATCAAAACAATGAAATCCCCACTCTAAGATGGCATGATACCCTGACCAAAATTCTAGTCTTGGGAAGAAAAATGGATTTTCTACAAACTTGCTTCAAAACATACCTAAGTTGCTTTGCCTTGCAAAAACTCATACTTTCTCATGCTTTTTATGGTTTAAAAACATCATTCCTTGCCCAAACCATGTCTTGAACAAAATTTACAAAGGTTGGGGAAGGGAAGAAATCCATGAATACTAGGCCATACAAGCATGAAACCATAGCAAAACACCTATAGATCTCAAGTTAGGTACTTACCAATTTTTCTTGAGTTTCTTCCTATTTTCCTCCTATTTATTTCCTCTTCAAGTTGGTTGCTGCATCTCTTACTACTTGGGTAGAGTTTTCTTTCTCTTTGCTTGCCCTTGGACATCCAAAATGAAGGGGGGGTGAAGCTTACTTTTACTAACCAAGATTACTTTTCTGCTAAACACTTTGACTATCTTTAATTGGTCTTATCCATAAGCCTTCACAATTAATATTTTATTCAATTTCAGCACATAGCTGACTTGGCATGCTTGAGTGAGAGTTATCCACAAAATGCTGCATATTTTTCTCAGTCCAGTAATGCTTTGTGTTGGTTACTTTAAACTAGGATCAGTAAAGTTACTTTTGCAGTATAATTTCAGTTTATTGACACAAGAATAAAGCAAACTTGTGTATCACATTACTTTATTATACTGCCTCTAAAAACCTCCTTTTGTGGTGTCCATTTACTTTTATTTTTACTTTGTTAGCTTTTGCAGATCAAAAAGCAGTTTTATTAGTATAAAGTTATTTTTTAACTTTCGGTACTGATTATTTCATTATCCTTAATTATTAATCCTTAGTGTCATATACCATTGGATTCTTCTCATCGAGAGCTTCATTTTGATAGTAATTTTGTATAGTTACAAAGTTTTACCCCTAACCATGGCTAAATTATAATTTTTAATTCTTTTAGGTCATTAAGTGTAATTTTTTTCATGACTTTTATCCTTTCTTCCCCCCGTAATTTTTTATACTTTGGGACATAGATATAATTTCTATAATTTATAGGGGTAAAAACACAATTTCTCATTTTTTTATCCGACTGGGAAATATGATCTCTTTGCCATATTTTATGCAAAATGGTATCTGTCCAGTTATGTGAATCCCTTATGTATTTTTAGGTATTTAACTTTTAGAGATGTTATAATATTAGCTTACCAAGGGTCTGCTACAACATCGATCATAAAAAGTTACTCATCAGAGAATTTCTCGTGGATAGTGCCTTCATCATCAACTTGTGCCTTACTATCCAATATTGACAAATGATCAGCTACTTGATTTTCAGAGCCCTTCTTGTCAACAATCTCAAGATCAAATTCTTGCAGCAATAAAACCTACCTTATCAAGCACCTTTAGACTCATTTTTCCTTAAAAGATACTTGATGGCGGAATGATTAGTGAACATTGTTACTTTTACACCAATAAGGTATAGCCAAAACCTGCCGAAAGCAAGTACTATTACTAATATCTCTTTTTCTGTGGTAGTGTAGTTCTCTTGAGAATCATCAAGAGTTTTGCTAGCATAGTATATAGGGTAGAAAATCTTCTCTTTTCTTTGACACAAGACAACTCCCATGACAAAGTCACTAGCATCACACATGACATCAAATAGAATGTCTTAATCATGTGCTACAAATACCAGTGCCAATATGAATTTTCTTTTAAGCTCTTTAAAGGCCTTAAGACACTTGTCATCAAATTTAAATTCAACATCCTTCTCTAATAGGAGATATAGAGCCTTGGCTATCTTGGAAAAGTCTTTGATGAATCGACGGTAGAATCCTAGATGGCCAAGGAAATTCCCAATACCCTTCACATTGGTAGCAGAGGTAATTGCTCAATCACCTCAATCTTTGTTTTGTCAACTTCTAACCCTTTTTCAACACTTTATGCCCTTTCACAATGCCTTCTTGCACCATGAAGTGACATTTCTCCCAATTAAGTACAAGGTTAGTTTCCTCACATTGCTTCAAGACATCAACAAGACTATAAAGACATTCTTCCAAAGATTCCTCAAACACCGAGAAGTCACCCATAAATAACTCTGAAATGTAAAGTTGCCATAGGGACATGTGAAAGTGGTCTTCTCTTGATCCTCTGGAGCAATAGCAATTTGGTTGTAACTAGAATATCCATCCAGAAAGCGAAAGAATTCCTTAGTAGCTAGTCTATCAAGCATTTGATCAATGGAAGGTAATAGAAAATGATCCTTCCAAGTGGTGGCATTTAGCTTGTGATAATCCATGCATACTCTCTAACTAGTGATAGTGTGAGTAGAAATAAGTTCATTATGGGCATTAGCCATTACCCTCCTTTTAAGGAACACATTGTACTGGGCTTACCTAAGAACTATCAGAAATAGGATACACAATCTTCACATCTAACTACTTCAAGATTTCCTTCTTTACTATATCCTTCATGATAGGATTCAACCTTCATTGATGCTAAATTAAACTTTTGTGATAATCTTCCAAGAAAATCTTGTGCATGAAAATTGATGAGTCGATCCCCTTGATGTTAATAGTCCACCTAATAGCACGCTTGTATACCTTCAAGACATTCAAAAGTTTCCTCTCTTGATCCTCATTCAAATCATAAGCAATGATAGTTGGTAATGTGTTGCCCTCTCCCAAGTAAACATATTTCGATTGAGAGTACCTTCCACTCAAGATTCGATGGTCCAACAAGAGACGGTTTCAAAGAAGGTCTATTAAGAGAAGTTGCATCCAAAGATTCAAATGAAATGCGGTTTCTAGGGATGATCAAGGAAGCATTCTTCAAGCCAAGCATTCTTCAAGTTCCGTCCCTTTCATTTCACACCTAATTAACAAAGCTTCCAAAAAGGTCTTGAGTGATTGACTTGTGGAATTTCTCATGCACCACTTGATCAATAATATCAATAAAGCAATAATCTTCTGGATCATTAGGCACTTTGATAGCCTTAAACATGTTAAATGTCAACCTTTCTTCACCAACTCTCCATGTAATTTCACCTTTTTCTACAACAATGAGCTCTACTGGTGGCTAAGAAAGGGCGCGCTAGAATGAGGGGCATCTCCTGATCTACTTCACATTCTAGAATGATAAAATCAGCAGGAAAGATGAAGTTACCCACTCTTACAAGCACATCTTGAGTAATCCCCTTAGGATAAGCCAAGTGTAAGGTTTAGTATAATATAAGTTTTGATGATGACAAATATAGAGTAATAAGGAACAAATGCATTATATGTATCTGACATATATAATGTTCCTTAAAGAAGTAAAATACATATTAGCATGTATTTAATAATGGTTATAATACATATATCATGCTATGTGTAAATATATCCATTGTACTTTTATAATGAATAACATAAGTTGGATATATAAACTAGACTAACTACTTGGTTTGTAAGTGTAATATATTAAATATAGGTTGGTCCAAGTAAGAAGAGTGAGCATTGGAATATAGAAATGAAAATCAATATCATGCCTTACTCCAGAAAGAAGAAAAGAAAGAATGCTCTAAAAATGGAAGATCAGAAGGGAGCATACCAAGAAGAAAATGATCAAGTGGAAGTAGAACTCAACATTTGAAGAACTAATCACTAGGTATATTTTATTTTCACTTAGGTCTTGAGGTGTGATTAATCTTTGAAAATTACTTAATCTTGTTACCATATGTTTTAAATGAGTTAGAGTAAGTAAATCTAATGTTAGCATAAGTTAGATTTGAAAAACTCTGATGACAGACAAATTTTGAGAAGTTATACTTCATATATTTTGTGAAAATACAAACTTTGCTAATTGAAATTTTGAAGTTTGAAAGATATTACCTCTGACAAACAAATTTCAAGTGTTGAAATACGAATTTTGAGTCAAGCATAGTTAGTGAAATCTGGTTTTCAAGAATCTAGAGTTTGACCTTTGATTAGTGTTTTTAATATATCTCTCAAAATACATATGGCTTTGATGTAAAACTTATTTCATATGAAACTAGACTTAATAAGATTTTCAAAGAAGGTTATTTCACTCAAAATAAAGGTCATATAAAAAAGCTATGGTTATTTAAATTTGAGTAGTGAGATATGAATTTTTAGTTTTGACCTCTTATCACTCTTTCAATCATATCTCACAAAATAAATTTTTTTTTGAAGTTAAAATTCTTTAATTTGAAAGTAGACATTGAGATCTTTCCAACCATAGGTCATTTGCTTAATTTGGAGTTACAATGAGAGAGTTATGGCTTCTGCAAAATTGTCTACAATGCAAAATTCGAAGTTACGTAGGTTCTGTTGCAATAGACAAATTTCGGGCCTCCTAAATTCGAATTTCGAAGAGAACCTTCGTGCAAAGTTGAGCTTGCCACTGACAGACGAATTTTAGCTTCCAAAATTTGAACTTCAAGTATAACAGATGAATTTTAGCTTTGAAAATTTGAATTTTGAATATCGAGAACCACAGAAATACTTCTGGAACAACCAACAAACGAATTTTCACATCCAAAATTTGAATTTTGAAAGGAAGAACTTCTACCATATTGAGTTGCTCACTGTCAGACGAATTTTAGAAACCAAAATTTGAACTTCAAAGGCACTATAGCAATATGGAACAACTGTTCACACTTACCAGAAGTACTTTAAACTTGAAAATTCATATGTTTCAACATACAAACATTTGTTAAGACCAAAATTCGAATTTCAGATTTGAACAGATGAACTTCAAAGTTTAACGTTAAAAACTTTAACTTATGGTCTCTTCAAAATTTGTCTGTTGACATCCAAAATTCAAATTTCAGTATGTCAAAAACATTAAATGTGGTTGGTAAACAGCTAGTTTTGCAAAGTAAACCATTGGGTAACGTCTCTAACAGCTAGATCTTGTATCTAACGTCTAATTACACCACAAAACTATAAATAGAACAACATTTGAACTTATGGGTAACAATCTTAAGAGAGCTTATGCGAAAATGCTGCTATAACTTGTAAAATCTGTCTATCTTAGTATTGTTTGAAAAACCCATCTCAATAGTGTGAACTTTCAATGTATTATCTACTCTTCAATAGAGTTTTCATTCTGTAAACATTTCTTCCTACATATTTTGAGTAGAATCTTAGTATGAGGAAATACTAATGGACTTACACATCTTGTAAGGGTGTGAGAAGAGTGGCTTCACAAGTGCCTACTGAAACTTGTGAGAATGTACTGAGACTTCACAGGTGCCCGTATCAAACCTGTGGGATATAGTGGAAAATCTCAAGTGGTGGCTTGGGGACTGGATATAGGCCAAGTGTTTGGGCTGAACCAATATAAATCATTGTGTATTGTTCTTCATCTTCTCTACTCAGCTGCTGCACATAATCATCTTTGTTTATCCCTGTTTTGCTGTACTCTTTGTGAAATTGAGTTGTTATCCAAAAAGAGCAAAAATCTTGCATCACCCAATTCACCCCTCTCTTGGGTGACCAGCCAACCAAACAATTGGTATCAGAGCTAGGACTCCCAGCAGAGGATCTAATCATCCGGGAGCAAAATGGCTGGTTTTGGAGAGAACACACTGCCACAGGGGAACAATGTCAACAGACCTCTAGGCTTCAATGGTGAACATTATAGGTACTGGAAGATGAGGATGCAGATTTATCTTCAATCCATGGACCTAGATATCTAGTCTGTTATACAGGAGGGTGACTTTGTGCCAAAGAAAATGCAAAATGATGGCATATACATAAAGAAGCTAGAAGTAGAGTGGGATGGTATGGATAAGTGAAGAGTCCTACTAAACTTCATGGCAAAGCACTCCTTGGTCAGTGCACTTTCACAAGACTAATTTTTCAGAGTGTCAGATTGCAACACAGCAAAGGAAATGTGGGATGCTCTAGAGATTGCTCATGAAGGAACCAAGGGAGTCAAGGAGAACAGGCTCAGCTCTCTCACAGCTGAATATGAAGCCTTCGAGATGAACAATGGTGAGTCCATTAAAGAATTTCAAATTTGTTTTACTCACATTGTTAATCATTTGGCAGCTTTAGGAAAGAGCTATACAAAAAGAGAGCAAGTATATAAAATACTCAGAGCTCTACCTAAAGAATGGCAACCAAAAGTGACAGCTATTCAAGAAACAAAAGGAGAATCATATCAATCTGTCACTGCATTGTTTGGAAGCCTTACTGAACATGAAGGGAGACTAGACTTTCTGTGGGAGCAGCAAAACAAAGGAAAAATGCTGATATTCAAAGCTACTACGTCACAGAGCTCAGAAGATGATAATACTGATGATGAAAGTGTTGATAGCAGCAGTGATGATGAGGAGGATGAGTTAAAAAAGTTGACCATCAGATTTGGAAAATTCCTTAAAATAAAAAAAAAAAGGAGCCTCAGGAACAAAAGCACTCTTGCCATGCAAATAAGCTGAAGTACCAGTCAAAGAGGCAAGAAGGAAGATATGTAGAAAAGAAAAGTGAAAAGGCTAAAGTGGCATATACCTCTGCAATCTGGGGCAATAGTTCAGATGAAGATGATGAGGATACCTATCCATGCTTGATGGCACTATCCAATTATGAGGTATCAAATAATGACTCTAAATCTGATTCGGAATTCTCTATTGATGAGTTGCAAGTTGCTTACAATGAAATGCATGATGAAATGATTAGATTAGCTAAAGAACTTGCACTCAGTAAAAAGAAAGTGATTTCCTTAGAAAATGATTTGCAATTGGAAAAGAGTGAAAAGGAATCACTTAAACAGAAAATAAATGATTTAGAAAATATCTGTGAAACCCACACACATACTTCCTCTTGTGTTACATGTGATATATTAAATAAAGAAAAAGAGAAATTGACTAAAGTAATAGCCAATTTCACCCAAGAAAAGGATAAGTTGAATATTTCACTTGGCAAACAGAATTCTATGTTTAACAAGTTGGGTGCTGGCTATAGGAGTGAGTCCAAAGGGAAAAATAAATCCTGTTCAAAATTCTCTGTGCCTAATATAATGCCTAGCTTACCATTATGCACATATTATGATAAAAATGGTTATATTGCTTATCTGTGCAGGATAAGGAAAAATGGTTTGAGTAAAAGCATGAAATGGATTCCAAAGAATATCTCTAACCCTCCTGGACCCAGATACAAGTGGGTACCAAAATTTTCTTCTAGTGTTTCATGCATACAGAACCAATCCAAGAAGAAGGAATACATTAGTGCAAGAAAGAGGATGCTGAAAAGGAAAGCTTCTCAAAACTCCAAAACTGTAATCGCAAATCACATGGAGAAGCACTGGAAGCAATTCTCTCACTCATCTCAAGGACGCAACTCAAATGGAAACCATACTACTTACCTTGAGAAGAGAAAGAGCAAAAATTCAAAAGGCATTGGCCTGTATGTAAAAAGAAGACATGAGGAATACTACATTGCATACAAGCCAAGAATAACAAGGAAATAATCTTTGGTAATCTTTGATTCTTACCCTTTTCAATTATTGTGTTATATATATATAATTGGGTAAGATTGAACTCTGGTCCTATATGTTCAAACTGACCTTTAGTGGACCCCAGAGTCAGAAAAGGGTACCAAAGAAAGAAAAAGGATTTTCCCTTCTGCTTTTGTAGGTACTCCCTGAGCTAAATGGTGAAAGCCTCATAAAGATGGAGTATCTGATGCACTTAATTGGAATCATATTAAAAAGGGAAGAAATTAGCTATTAACCAAACTGGTTTGTAAGTGTTTAACAAATTTTCATATATATGCTTGGTTGATGCTATTATTTGAGGTTATTAAAATAAAGTATGGTCCTTGTTCAAATGATGAATTATTTGAATTTGATGGTGCTTACTGAAAAGTTCAGTATTTGCACAAGTCCATTACTTTATTTGAATAACTAAACTTGTGTGCTTTTTAAAATTCCCCTTGTATACTGATTTTGATTTAAGCCACTATCTAAAAAACATGTATATTTAAATAAATACTCATATTTAGGGGGAGCATGTAAATTTGCACATAAAAGTTTTTAAAAGATCATTCTGATTTTAAAAGAAAAACTTAAATCATAATACCCACATCATGTACTGATTGACTAAACATGCTTATGCTTTCTTGGCTTTATCATTATGAAATGCATAAGTTGAGGGGAAGCATTTTCTGAAAATTAAGTTATTTATGCTTTAGCTCACCTCATTTTACTATGAAGAGTTTTGTTGCTTAACTCTAATCTGCTAAAGGGAGCAATGATGTTTCAACATCTCTCCTTGATCATAAAGAAAGAAGGTAACAACTCTTTAAATCTGAGATACCTCTTGTGATGCTTGGATATCATGATCATCTTGACAAGAAGCATCATAACATTTGGTATCATAATATTTTTCAAGCAACAACTGGTATTAGTTTGAATATCATTATCCATTGGTATCAATTTTGAAAATGATTGGTAACAATTAGTATCACTTTTGATATCAGTAAAAATTAAATATAGTCTGAACATGCAGTGAATAATAAGTTTTGATGATAAGTTATATTTCAGTCTGTGTTTTTCTGTGTGCTTGAAACACCCCAGACATCTATACTTACTGATACAACCTTAAAAATAAGGGGAGAACAAATACTTGTTATTCTTCAAACCTTTTTGCTGATGTCAAATAGGGGGAAAAGTTGTGTGAAAAATATGCATATGCTTAATCTGGAATTATCTGAATTAAACTGAATTATATGTGTTAATCATTTATTAAACATATTTTTCACTAGTGATTTGTCATCATCAAAAAGGGGGAGATTGTAAGGTTTAGTATAATATAAGTTTTGATGATGACAAATATAGAGTAATAAGGAACAAATGCATTATATGTATCTGACATATATAATGTTTCTTAAAGAAGTAAAATACATATTAGCATGTATTTAATTATGGTTATAATACATATATCATGCCATGTGTAAATATATCCATTGTACTTTTATAATGAATAACATAAGTTGGATATATAAACTAGACTAACTACTTGGTTTGTAAGTGTAATAAATTAAATGTAGGTTGGTCCAAGTAAGAAGAGTGAGCATTGGAATATAGAAATGAAAATCAATATCATGCCTCACTCAAGAAAGAAGAAAAGAAAGAATGCTCTAAAAATGGAAGATCAGAAGGGAGCATGCCAAGAAGGAAATGATCAAGTGGAAGTGGAACTCAACATTTGAAGACCAAGTCACTAGGTATATTTTATTTTCACTTAGGTCTTGAGGTGGGATTAATCTTTGAAAATTACTTAATCTTGTTACCATATGTTTTAAATGAGTTAGATTAAGTAAATCTAATGTTAGCATAAGTTAGATTTGAAAAACTCTGATAACAGATGAATTTTGAGAAGTTAAACTTCATATATTTTGTGAAAATATGAACTTTCCTGACTGAAATTTGAAGTTCCAGAGATATTACCTCTGATAGATGAATTTCAAGTGTTGAAATTCAAATTTCGAATCAAGCATAGTTAGTGAAATCTGGTTTTCAAGAATCTAGAGTTTAACCTTTGATTAGTATTTTTAATATATCTCTCAAAATACATATGAATTTGATGTAAAACTTATTTCATATGAAACTAGACTTAATAAGCTTTTCAAAGAAGGTTATTTCACTCAAAATGAAGGTCATATGAAAAAGATATGGTTATGTAAAGTTGAGTAGTGAGATATGAATTTTCAGTTTTGATCTCTTATCACTCATTCGATCATATCTCACAAAATACATCTTCTTTTAAAGTGAAACTTCTTTCATGTGAAAAAAGACATTGAGATCTTTCCAACCATAGGTCATTTGCTTAATTTAGAGTTAAAATGAGAGAGTCATGGCTTCTACAATATTATCTACATGCAAAATTTGAAGTTACGTAAGTTCCGTTGTGATAGACGAATTTCGGGCCTCTGAAATTCGAATTTCAAAGAGAACCTTCATGCAAAGTTGAACTTGCCACTGACAGATGAATTTCGGCTTCCAAAATTCATACTTCAAGTATAACAGATGAATTTTAGCTTTGAAAATTTGAATTTCGAATATCCAGAACCACAGAAATACTTCTGGAACAACCAACAAACAAATTTTCACATCCAAATTTCGAATTTCGAAAGGAAGAACTTCTACCATATTGAGTTGCTCACTGTCAGACGAATTTTAGGAACCAAAATTCAAACTTTGAAGGCACTATAGCAATATGGAACAACTATTCACACTTACCAGAAGTACTTTAAACGTGAAAATTCATATGTTTCAACATACAAACATTTGTCAAGACCAAAATTCGAATTTCAGATTTGAACAGATGAACTTCGAAGTTTAACGCTAAAAACTTTAACTTATGGTCTCTTCAAAATTCGTCTGTTGACATCCAAAATTTGAATTTCAGTATGTCAGAAACATTAAATGTGGTTGGTAAATGGCTAGTTTTGTAGAGTAAACCATTGGGTAACGTCTCTAACGGCTAGATCTTGTATCTAACGTCTAATTACACCACAAAACTATAAATAGAACAACATTTGAACTTATGGGTAACAATCTTAAGAGAGCTTATGGGAAAATACTGCTACAACTTGTAAAATCTGTCTATCTTAGTATTGTTTGAAAAACCCACCTTAATGGAGTGAACTTTCAATGTATTATCTACCCTTCAAGAGAGTTTTCATTCTGTAAACATTTCTTCCTATATATTCTGGGTAGAATCTTAGTGTGGGGAAACACTAAGGGATTTACACATCTTGTAAGGGTGTGAGGAGAGTGGCTTCACAAGTGTCTAGTAAAACTTGTGAGAATGTACTGAGGCTTCATAGGTGCCCGGATCAAACCTGTGGGATATAGTGGAAAATCTCAAGTGGTGGCTTGGGGACTGGATGTAGGCCAAGTAGTTGGGCTAAACTAGTACAAATCATTATGTATTGTTCTTCATCTTCTCTACTTAGCTACTGCACATAACCATCTCCGTTTATCCCTGTTTTGTTGCACTCTTAGTGAAATTGAGTTGTTATCCAAAAAGAGCAAAAATCTTACATCACCCAATTCACCCCCCTCTTGGGTGACCAGACAACCTAACACCAAGTTCCTATCCACCAATTGCAAGGTCATAGTGGTTGGCCTTGCCTTACCTAATTGTATTTTCTTGAAAATAGAAAAAGATGATATTTACCCTAGAGCCCAAATCAGACAAAGCCTTCCTAATGGTCATTTTATCTATCTCACATGGAACAACAAAGCTACCAAAATCACTTAACTTTTATGGCAGATTCTTGATGATATGATGAGACTTTTCATCAAGGCTATAGTTTCAAACTCAATGAACCTTTTCTTCTAGGACAACATATCCTTCAAGAATTTTACATACGTGGGAATTTGTTCCAATGCATCAGTTAATGGAAGATTGATGTGCAGCTACTTGAAGACATCTAAGAACTTCTTGAATTGCTTATCTTCTTTTTGCTTCTTGAATCTTTTGGGGGGAAGATAGAGGGGGGGTCACTTTTTGATTGATCTCTTCTTGCTCTCTTATCTTTCCACTCATTTTTTCACCCTCTTTCTCATCTTTTCTTTGTACCTCTCATTTTTCCCCTCATTCTCATTGTTTTTATTGCTCTTTTTCACTACTTCTTCCACTAACTCTACTTCTTTTTCACTCTCATCATCATCATGAGTAGCCACTTCTTCATCACCCCCATAATTTACCCTAGGGGTAGTGACTCGGGCAATTGCTTACCACTCCTCAAGGTGATAACTTTGCACTCTTCTTTGCCATCTCTCCTTGGACTCAAAATGTAACACCTTATCTTACATCTAATTTCGCATGTATTAGACCTTAATTATCACCCATTAATCATGTTTGGAAGCTTGAATCACTTAAAAATTAAAAATATAATCTTCATAAATTTTGGGTACTGTTTATTTGGTAATTCACATTTTATCGACTGAATTTTCAAAATTCATAACTAAATCTAGCAAAATCTTATAAAGGTGATTCAATTATCTAAAAATAGATAAAAAACATTCTCTATATAGAAAAAATATGAATCATGATATTCACTAGGCCAATTGGTATAGTTTATTCCTTAAAATTTACTGTATATTTGGTCATTTTATATCTTCCTAGGATTTTGAACTTATTTTAAAAATTTATGTCTCCTAATATCCTAAGCCAAATCATCCACTTTTATGTCATTGGAAAGTCATGTATCTCTACTTTCTAAAAATGTTTTTTGTACATTTATTCTATTTGTACTAGGCATAGTATCAACTTAAACCTCTAAGGGTTAAAATTCAACTCTAACTGGACCAATTTTAGGTAAACCAACACATCTTTTAATATATAACTCTAATTACTTTCAACTAGTGGTATTTTAAACCTAAGTTATAGACCTTTTTACACATGTAAACCACTAAATTTTTGGATCTCTACAAAATTTTATATTATCTTTTGAATTTTCTAGAAGCTATGGTGAAAGTTCCAATTCTTCCAACAATGTCCAGTTTTGACCCTTAATTTCAAAAATTCACATAAATTGTACACTTATCCAATTTAGGTCTTATTTCACTTTATAAAAAGCTCATTCTATCTACTTTTTGAGATACATAACACTCATGCATTATACCCCATTTTATATGAACAGTACCATCATAATTATCAGAGTATTCTAATTGAGTATTTCCAATCATAATTTAACAAAGTAAGCTCCATATACATAATACATCATCGTTCATTGTACTAAATTCATACATAACATTTTATAATTCTTTAATGATTATACTAGCTTGGAGAAACAGATTTAGTAACATACTCATAACTTTACATATCATTTCAAATCATTAAATCATAACTTGAAAACAACATTATGTTTCATTCTCTTTCTTCTTTTTCCTTAGTACTCTTGCTATGGGCCTAGTCATGATGATCATTTGGCAGGGTGAGATTCGAAGATTCTCAGTAGTTAAGCTTAATTATGCACACATATTATCATCATCAATTCATAGATCATCATTGAAATCATACACACAAGTTATGCCATAATATTTCATAAAAAATTTGGCATGATAACACTTTGTAAAATGGACATCCAAGGGTTGTAAAACCCTTCAAACAACTAGCCAACCAATGCACAACCATCAATAAACATCTATACAAATATATGGCATAGTGATAAAAGTACGAAAATAAAGCATGATAACATTAGGCATAATAAGGAAATTATTTACCTTCTTGCTTTCCAACATTCTTCAAACTTTGTGGACACTTCTATAGGTCTTTAAACACTTCTTGGAACCCTATAGCATTATAAAATAATGCCATGAACCACTGACTCATTAAGCTCATTCACAAAGTGGCATACTTGAACTAAAAATTTCATTTTGTTTTCCCCGGGTTTTTCTTTATACAACATCATTGTTCTTACATAATTAGAACCCAAGGAATCCATTTTTGGGGTCAAATTTATGAAATTCCTTTTCTAACACAAACCCTAAATAGATTGAAATTTCAAGAAATAGGAGAAAAATATTTACTCTAAAACTTGAAATAACTTGTACTTCCATACTTTTTATGACATTTCCAACTCTTTTCCTAAGTTTGTTTCATCATAGCTCTACTTTCTCTCTCAATAACTTCCATGGCTGAAACTTTGAGAGAGGAGTGAAAATACTCCATAGAACTAGCCTAACCCACAAGAGAACATATGTTCATGGTCATAGAAGTTTACCATGGTGTATATGACTTTAATTTTTCCTCCTTGCTTTTCCTTTTGCTCTTCAAAAATTCTTGCTCTCTCTCACTCTCTTGGCTTTTGACAAGACGTGAAATAAAGGGGATGAAGTGCTCAAATGACTTAACTCAAGTGCTTAAAGAGAGATATGAGACAAGTGAATAGTTTAGTTAGCTTAATTAACCATTTGGAGTTACTTTTTAAAAGCTTTTCCATAAATTCGTTCCTTGTCCCTAATCTGAAAATATCATGCCACTTTTGAAGGATTTTTAGGCCAAAAATTACTTCATTATTTTTTTTATTGGCCAATACATGGTTTACCGATTAAATTTACCTATACTGATTAAATATTTTTGAAAAATTGTCATTAGATTGGTACAGGATTATACAAAAATTACTTTTGGATAAAATCATTATCTTAGTCCAAAATATATTTTACAAAGTTCTATTTAATGTCCTTAAATTGGTATTACCTCTTCTGCAGTTTAAGTTGACTTTTATAGGGTAAAATATTAGTATTAAATCTTAATTACCTAATAAATTTTATTTTAATCTTAATAAATTTTATACTATATTTCATTGTGGTAGGCTCATTGAGAGCTTCGTTTTGACTATAATTTTTCATATTTCCAAAAATACCCTTAATTTGGGATAAATTTATATTTTTTGAAACTTTCATGTCATTAGTTGCTTGAGGGACCACTTTGAAAAAATATTTTATTTCTTTGGGTAAAAATGTAATTTTCTCATTTTTCCTACTAATTGGGCAAAATGACTTCTTGGCCCTTCTTCAAGCCAATGGTATCTTTATGTTTCTCCTAGTTCCTTATGAATTTGACGATATCAACATTTTTTCCTTAGGGCTTAAATGTAATATTCATATTTTACTTATAATCTAAAAAATGACCATTTTGCCCCTGAATTAAGTAAAAATGTAATTATCCATTCTTTCGTGCACATTCTTATAGTTTCATCCAAAAACTAATTTTTTATTATTTCTTTTTCTCTATTTATATTAACTTTCAAATCGGTCTATCTCTCAACTCAGACATCCCGGCTACGCAATACTTATACTCTTGCACTCAGCTTGGAGTGGGCTATTATTCAAGTGGTATATTGTATATTTTCTAAGGTAAGTTCTGGAATTAATTTCAACTAAGAATCTTATGAAAAATTAATTCCAATTAAGGACCAATCATAAATTCTTTTGAAAATTAGATAAGAAAATTATTTCCTTCTAATGCCAGATTATATATAGTCTTTTTATCTCACTTTGTTTCTCATCTTTTATTCATTTTATAACATTCCATCAAAATAAGAATAGTACACATAATGGTGTTACTCGGCAAACTACATTTTACAAAGCATTCAATTGAGAGACTATAGTGCCGATTTGCACTTCAAGATTCTTGATTGTCGTCTCATGAATAGCAAAAGAAGATTTAGTCTCCACTCTTGCCATTTCTTGATTGGCTAGAATTTGAGATAACATTTTCTCTATCTTGGCTTCTTCCTCCTTAAAGGAAATTTGCCTAGTTTGAGGTTAGAAACCGAGAGGATGGTTAGGTTTTACATCAGATGAAGAGGGTTAATTCAATTTCCCTCCTTGACGCCAAGAGAAGTTAGGGTGATTTCGCTACCTCGAATTATAAGTCTAAGAGAAAGAATTTTTTTAAGGATTGCTTTACCCCTTTTGGTAGTTGTTCAAGTAGCTAATATTCTCCAAAGCATAAGGACATTGTTTAGTGATGTGTCCTTCCCCACATTAATCACAATCTATAGGAGGAATTACATGCACACACATAGCATTTCCTCTTTTCACTTGCATCTCCAAACTATCAAATCTTCAATACAAAGCATTCAAGTGTGCTAGAATGTCATTGGATGAGCTTATAGCTTGTGAATGATCTTTCTTCCTCATGGTTCTCTTTCATTGGCCTTTTTCATTGTATTTGCCATACTGTTTTAATGCAATTTGTACAAATCATTGACCAACATGCTTCCAATAGTTCCATTAGATGCTGAATCTAGCATATTCAAGGAATCATCATCAAGCCCATTCCAAAAAGCTTCAACTAACACCCATTTTTGTTGTGCATGTCAATATATCCTTGAATCGCTCCCAAACTTCATGAAAGAGTTCTCTCAGTTACTTGAAAGAAAGAAGTTCACCTCGAAGAGAGGCCCTCTGATTGCAAGGAAAGAACTTTGCTCTAAATCTTCTTGCAAACTTATCCCAAGTATCAATAGATTGCTCCTGAAGAGAATTAAGTCATACCATAGCTTTATCTTTTAATGACAAGGGGAAAAGCCTCAACCTTAAAGCATTCTTAGAAACACCATTTTGCTTGAATGAGTCACAAACATCCACAAAGTGGTCAAATAAGCATGAGAATCCTCTGAATAAGTTCCATCAAATTTCCCATTCATTTGTAGCAACTAGAGCATAGTTTGCTTCACTTCAAAATTCTGAGTTTGGATATCCGGCATGCGGATACTAGAATAGTAGCCATCATTCTCGCCATTGATAAATTCATTAAGAGTACGGACATCATTTTCATCCACCTCATCTATGGTTAGAGTTTCTTGAGGCTTGGGAATATTTGGATTATCTCCTTCAAAGATGTTATCATCCTCAAGAACCACTTCAAATATATCGGGATCTAAGCCTTGCATGCATGAGAGATAGGTACCTATAAAGCAAAAACAACAAAGTATCAAACTAATAGCAAAAGCAAAAAGTAGATGAATCTACAACTATGCAAAGTATCTATTTTTCCATCTATAAACTCAAATTTAATCTACTAACACTAGTCTAAGGTTGACCAAAGAAATTTTGATGCCAAATCCCCCACAATAGCACTAAAAACTTGCTCGCCACTAGACTTTACCACAAGCATACAAGCAAAGTTAATAGCAAAGTGATTAACAAGGTATCATCCCTTAAGGACTTGGATCAAAAGGGGTCAAGTATTAGACTTCACATTTTCAATTAATTTGAGCAAACAACAAATTGAACACTATTTAAAGAAAATGTCAACACTAAAGTAAACTACATAATTAGAGGATTGATTAGGGACAAATAAGATGCAATTAAGACATAGGATTATTTCCCTCTCTTGTATTTCTTAAATACTCAATCATTTCTTTTATATTTGTTTTTCATGATTGACTATGCTTGCCAAGGATACTACAATACCTAAAAGTGTTCTCTCAAGACTCCAATTAGGTGTATAGCCTAATTAACTAATTAATCTCTTAATTAATTAATTAAACCCTTAATTCCAATTCAAATCCTAGCATGACTATGTGAGGTTGGAGTGTGTATCTCTACCTTACCAACACAACCTTTCACTCAATAAATCAAGTAACAAGTTTTCACATGGTTTAACCCAAGTTCTACACTTAATCTAGCCTTCTCAAGAATTAATTAAGTTAACCCGACAATCTCATTGGTGGTCAAACAACAAGAAGCATTAACCATGGAGTTAAACTAACATAATCATTTCATTAATCACAAATATACAGAAGAATTAGTATCTAATCCATACAAGAGATTAAAACAAACCTAGAAACACTTGTTTAGCTACATATATCTACCATTAAATAAAAATATATAAAAAAATCGGACCCATGGCAAAATACAAGAAAATGAATGGATAGGAAGAGAAGAAACCGAAGGAGGAGTTTAATCTCTTGAATCTTCTTCACCCCAAGCTTGATTCTTCACTCCCAAATGCAAACCCTAGAAGAACAAGCCTTCAAATTTCCTCAAACATCCAGAATGCTATAGAAGATGAAAGAGCTTGAACATCTTCTCAAAACCCTCAAGTTACTCTATTAAGTTGAAGATTTGCATTTTGCTAACAAACTGATGGTGCCACAATGGCCCTAATTTGTGTCATGGCATAAGTCATCTCTATGTGATAAATATTGCCCTTCTCATTGTGGCGCACTAATATTCTATTGCGGCACCAATTGCTTTTGTTTCCTACTCCCTTGTTTGCTACTTTCTTCCGAAAGTCTTGTCCATGAGCATGTATTCCTTCTTCCTCTAGTCTTTTAGGTTTGAGAGAAGACTTGACTGCTTGCAATATTCTTCACAAATGGCCTACAAAAAGATGGAAACTCATAATCTACCACGGGATTAAATTTAAAGCAAAATAATGCACAATAGAGTGAAAACATACTATCATGCACCACTAAAATTTGAACTGCACATTTTCCTATTTTGAGTATCTAATATGTACAAATATGTATCTAATGTATGTATAACTCAAGGAAAATGCACTGAAAAGATATAATTTGGTATGGTTAACAAAAGACAGTTTTTTGAACATTATTCATTGTAAACCAAAGTCATTTTAGCATGAAGGAGAACGCCAAAAAAAGGCACACCAAAATGAAATTTTCTGCCTATGATATCAAAAGACTTCATTCCTATAAAGATCATCATGTCAGAAATCAACAAGTTCTAGCAAAATGAAGAGTCTCCAAACATAATTTATTCATCATTAATTGATTTTAAACCCCTATCACAGTTAGGAGACTATTTCCCATATATTCATAAATTTAGTTTTGATAGGTAAGAACTTATAAAATTCAAGTGAATCTAAGATAGAACCAGCAATATATTCAGATATCATATGGATGAAAAAAACATTGTAGATTATTAAAAAATGAGTTATAAAAAAATCTCGCTAAATCCTTTAAATTTGTGAATATGTCAAAAGAACTTCTTAGGAAAAAAAACATTGTAGATTATTAGATAAGCAAAGAAGACTATTGAAACTATAAGATCTTCAAGCATACTAATTCTGCATTAGCTTTTGAGATTGAGACATGGATAAATTAAGGTAGAACAAAATTATCAAACGTGTCTCCTTGAAGAAAGAGACTACAAAAAATTAAAGCATCTCCAAGGGTGCCAATGGTGCCGTCCACCTTCTATTGCTGCTTTGATGATGAAGGCCTTGAAGGAGCCTAAAAGGGACTGCAAGAAAACAAAGATATAAACTTCAAAACGAGATTCGTGAGAGAGGAAGACATGGATACTTGAGCACCACTATTGGCCATCAGAGATGGATGTCGATCTACTCATTTATGCCTCTGTGTGCCACTTGCTATTTGCAGAAAGCAATGGAAGGTGTAGTGTTAGATAAGCTGGCTTCCCAAGAGGGGGGTGAATTGGGAAGCTTGAAAATTTTCTGCAAAATATCAAAAAGGTGAAGAAAGCAAAGTATAGATAGTAAAACAGAGTATATGAGAATAAACTCTAAAAGTTGAAGTAAAGAGAAGAAAACGCAGATGTTTATCCTGGTTCGGTCTCTCCACTTGACCTACGTCCAGTTCTCAAGTCACCACTTGAGATTTTCCACTATTCTGCAAGAATTCCTTGGGCTTCTTGCAAATGCCTCAATACAAGATGATGCTCTATTTCTAGAGCTCACTCTTTCACTCAATGCACTCTTACTAAGTGCTTCCCTAATCCCTTGTGATATCCCCTCACAAGAAAATCTTTCTCCCAAATGAAGATCAGATTGTTTACAAAGAATAAACTCTCTTAGATAGAGTGAATATGACAGTTGAGGTACAAATATTGAAGTGAGAGAGTAATGAACTTTGAGTAGATGATTTGGCAAAGTTTCAGTATATACAAAGCAATAATTGTTACCCACAACTTCAAATGATGTTATATTTATAGATTTAGGTCTCCACTATACGTTAGAGATAAAATCTATCCGTTGGAGAAGTTATCCGATGGTTACTTTGAAAAACTATCCGTTAACCAACCGCATTTAATGCTTCTGACATACTGAAATTTGAATTTCGATTGATCAATAGATGAATTTCACAGGAACCGAAGGTTAAGGACTTCAACGTTGAATGCCCGAAGTTCGTCTGTCATGAAGTGAAATTCGAATTTGGATATTTGGAAAATGTTTCTATGTTGTGACATACGAATTTTCAAGTAGAAAGTTTTTCTGTTAAGTGTGAAAAGTATTTTCAATTTGCTACAGTGCCTTCGAAATTTGAATTTTGAAACTCCAAAATTCATCTGTCCGTAGCTGGTTTATAAGGCTCAGTAGTTCATATAGTTCAAAATTCGAATTTTCAAAGGGTAAAGTTCGTCTGTCAGAGAGACCTCCTTTCAGACTTACTTCAAAATTCAAATTTATAAATACTGTCATTCAGATGTCAACATATCATTGTAACAGACTTACAAGCTTAGTTTCTGAAATTTGAATTTTCATGTTCAAAGTTCGTCTGTCGGTGAGCAATTTTGAAATCCAATCTTAACTTGGTTTCAAATGAACTTTGACATAATTTCAGGCTAATTTTTTTAGTTTTCATAAGTTTCATTTTGTCTGAAATTCAAATTTTCAAAATCCAAAGTTCGTCTATTACTGAAAGCTCCTTTCAGACACTTATCAAAATTCAAATTTTCTCAAGCCAAAATTCACCTGTTAGAGAACCATCTCCTCAGACTTATTCAGTTTTAATACGAAATTCGAATTTCCAAAGCCAAAGTTCGAATTTCCAAGATGACAGTTTAATATAAACCTTTCAAACTTCGTCTATTGGTGGGTGTTTTTCAAATATTCGATGATTTAACATAGAATCAAGGTTTTAAAACATCTTTTTCAGCAAATCAAAGTCTTTTACTCAAATTTAAATACAACTAAACTTCCTAAATCTAATCTTGCACAGATTTCTCCAAAATTTCTTCACTTGAAACCTTTTGGGCACCTTTGATATCTTTATTCCAAGCTCTTGATGGTTGGTTTTGAATCATCAAAACTCTGGATTCAACATTTGCTCCCTTTTTGATGATGACAAAACAACTTACAAACTGGATTAGTACTTGGGTTTGCTTTAACAAGCTCCCCCTCAACATATGCATTATATTTCAAAAGATATCATTTATAGTAGATCATGTGAAGAGATTCAAAGAATAATAAGAACAGATCATTGCAACCAAGGAAATTCTTTCATTGTATCAAATGTTGCTTTACAGAAACCAATATATGCAAAGCACTTTGAAATACACAAATCAAAAACAAAACACAAACAACACCGTAAACATCTGAAACTCAATTACAGCACTACAAGAGGACTCAAGCCTAAGTTCTAATTACTTCTTCTTTGACTTAGTCTTCTTGCTGCAAGTCTTTCCAGATGGCTCAGCAGCAGATTTTCTAGCAGTAGATTTTCCAGTTTGCTTACTCTTCTCCCCCATTTTAGCATCATCAGGAAGATGAACAAAATCAGCTGGAGGAGGGATCTGAAAAATCGAAATAGCTTTGAGGGGCACAGGAGCAAAAGGGTGATCTGGTTCAACTGATAGAGGAGGCTCAAAAGACTCAGGTCTTAGATCTTCTTCATCAGAGACCTCAAGCAGCTCTTGCATTTCCTGCCTGGAAAGAGCCAATTGAGCCTTCTGTTCTTCTGAAAGACCATAAGCAGCGAGAGAAGGAGAAGCAGCATCATCAAAAAGAAATATTTCTTCAAGCCTTCTTCTCTTAGCTTGTAACAGAGCATTATGAGCAATGGCTTCCAAATCAACAAAAGGCACAATGCTTCTTTCTTCATTTAGGGCAATCTGCATGAATGGTGAAGCAGAGATGGCTGCCACTAGTCTTTCAACTTGCTCAGATTCTTGAGTGGAAAGAATTGAATCCTGAGCATCTGTAGTAATGGGATGAGAGCTTGAATCCCGAGGTCCTTCTTCTTCCATACCATAGTCCAAGGGAGGACCAGGACTTGGTGTGCTCAGTGTACCAGCAGGCTCAGTATCATCTACAGTATCATCATGCTCAAAAGAGGCTAGCTCAAAGGGGCTTGGAGGCTTAGGAGTTGGAGACTAAGTAGGTTCAGGGAATCTTGGCTGAGGTGGAGCTGATGTGGCAGGAATGACACTCCGAATATCTTCATAGGCATCAACAACCACTTTCATGTTCTTAGCCAACTGGTGAATCTGATCTTGTAGATGAGCAAATTTGGCATTTTGCTCATCCCTGATGCTAAGTATGAGTGTAGACAGGCTGTCATACAACTCAGTGATCTTGGTTTGCTTGGCACGAGAGAAGGGAGTTGATAAAATGTGAGTAGGCTTAGATGGAGATGGGACAGGCAGAAAAGGCTGAGGTGTAGGTCTAGTAGGAGCCTCAGAGGTACCTTCTTGCTGTTGGGAGACACCTTCACCAAAGAAGAGATCTTCAGATTTTCCTGCTTCCTTCCCAATCCATCTTCCTTAATTTCTTTCAATTCCCATTCTTTGAAGTTCCTTTTCCTTGAAAATCTCAGTGATCTGCCCTTTTCCCTTCTCAAGGTGCTGAATTCTAGCATACTGTAGAATTTTGGAAATGATTGTTATATAGGGAAGTGTGGAGTCTTTCCTCTGATCCCTTGGCTTAATCATGCGCTGGAGTATGATATGTCCTATGTTGATGAGCTTTCCACGCATGATTGCTGCCATCACATATGTCTCTGCCCTTGTGATCAGATTGAAGCTACCTCATTTGTTGAAGATGATCCTATACACTATGTAGTGTAGGATCCTCACTTGAGCACTGAGGTCTGTGGGCTTTAGCAAGTTTATGGTTGGCCTATTCCCCTTTCTTCTGAACAAAGTATTCATGATTGTGCTCTCCTTGTAGTTCAGAAAGGGGCTACCTTCTTCATTAGCAGTCTCTGCCTCAGCCATATATCCAGAAGCAGTGATATCAATCTTAAGGCCATCTTGCCCTGGTATTTCCAATACTTCATTAAGAGTCTCATCTGTGAGCCAGATGGTCCTTGATCTCAGATTGACCTCCCACTTCTTCTTCTTGTTGTTGTACTTCAAGGAGGCATACCATGTCTTAACCACTTCATCATCATACCTCTCTAGTATCTCTAACAGATTCTTATATCTTAGCATCCATATTCCAACATCAAAACTATTAGAGACCAAGAAATCTTCCAAGTTCACACAGTGAGGCTTGATTACCTTTTTATTGGCAAACTTGGTCGAGTATTCTTCCTGAATCTGTGGAGTGCTCCATAATGGCAGTGTAGTGAGTTGATATTCTCCTGATTCAGTACTAGAGGAGGAAGTAGAAGTAGCAGTATCAGCAGCAGCAGGAAGAGAGACCGAATGCTCTATTTTCTTCAAAGAAGAGGGTCCAGCTTTCTTTGATTCTGCCTTTGGGGTAGTCTTCTGTTGTTTGGAGGGAGTTGCCTTGCTTGATTTGGCTTTTCTCTTCGGCTTTTCACCCTCCTTCGAGGCATATTGTGATTTGATTGTCTTCTTTGGTCGTGCCTCTCCTTTTCCAGCTTTAGGATTCTTTACTCTTGCCATTTTCGTGGATGAATGATTCAGAATAAAGCAGATATTGGGTTTATAGGATGCGAAAAGAAGTTTAAATGATGGGAAATAAAGATTTTTTGTCAGAATTTAAGAGTATAGAAGAGAGAATTTGAACAGACTCAGAGAGGAAATGAATAGGGTTGCATCTGTTCTGTAGAAAACCGTCGGTTTTAACGTAAGTAACCGCCTGACAGACAAATTTTGAGGGGACAAAATTTGAACTTTGAGCAGTTAAGAGTTAAACTATTCAGCAAAGCTTACTGACAGACAAATTTTCTTCTGAAAGTTCATCTGACAGTGGCTTGGTTCAGTTAGCACAGGATGAATAGACGAACTTTGTTCCAACAAAGTTCAAATTTTGAAGAGTAGATGTCAAGCAGTAATCACAACAACAGACAACAGACGAATTAAGCATATGAAACTTCATCTTTCAGAGAATCAACATTATGAGCAAGTTTCAACAGACGAATTTTGAATCAGAAGTTTAAATTTCTTTACTTTGTAAAGATTTTCTAACATGCGTTTGTTGAGAAATTTCTTTGTATAATCATCATGTTGGACAAACATAACATGGAAATTTTTTTTACTCTTGAAAATTCGAACTTTCAAGGTCCAACAGAAAAATTTCAAGGGATCACTGAGAACTGTTCCAATGTATAACAAGCTGAACTTCGTCTATTGGGCATCCAAATTCGAATGTTGACCATGCTGACTTGTTCAGAAACACAGTTTATTAAGAAAATTCGTCTAACACACAACTAAGATACGAATTTCAACTTTAAAAACTTACAGAATGGATCCAGAAACTTAGAATTTTTGTCATTTTCGTCACTTTTTGATTGTTCCATTCTGGTGTGCTCCATTTCTCATATTTATTACCATTGAATCTCATAAGGAGCACCTACAACTTAAATTAAATTCACTCCGATGCTAAAGTTAGAATTAATTTAATGTTAGAAAATCTAAAAACAGCATTGCACACAGATTTACTTACAGTTCATTGGGATTTACCATACCCAATTCTCTCCTGATTTTGCAATATCTATCTTTTGATAGAGGGTTTGTCAGGATGTTAGTAACTTGATCTTCTATTAGGATGTACTCTAGTTTGATTTCTGCTTTCAAAACATGATCCCTTATGAAGTGGTGCCTAACTTCAATATGTTTTGTCCTTAAATACATGACAGGATTCTTTGTGATGTTTATGGCACTTTGGTTATCACACATTATTGGTATTTCCTTCATCTCAACCTCAAGATCTTCAAGCTACTTTTTCATCCAGATGATTTGGGCACAATAGCTTCTAGCTACAACATGCTCAACCTCTGCTGTGGGTAGGGCCATACTGTTTTGCTTTTTGCTAAACCATGAAACCAAGGATCCTCCAAGAAACTGACATGTTCCACTTGTACTTTTTCTGTCAGCTTTGGATTCTGCAAAGTTAGCATCAGTGTATCCTTTGAGATCTTCTCCATTCCCCTTTAGATACCAAAGACCCATCTGTGATGTTCCAATGAGATATCTGAAGATTCGTTTCACAGCAATTGCATGGGTTTCCTTGGGACATGACTGGAATCTTGCGCACATACAGACACTAAACATAATGTCAGGTTTACTGGCAGTTAGGTACAGTAGGGATCCAATCATTCTTCTATACTGGGTTATGTCAAATATTTTCCCTTTTTTCATCCATATCCAGTTTGGTTGCAGTAGCCATAGGTGTTCTCATTGGCTTGTGTCACACCCGGAAATGCGATGCGGATGGCGCGGGAAATGAGATAAAAAGGAAAAGGGTGAAATCAGCCCGTCCGATGGAAGGCCAATTTCGGAGGAGTCACCACCAAAATTTTAAGGGAAATTTTGGAAAACCAAAATATAAACAAAAAGGATAAGGATGGTCTGTGAATCAGAGTTGGGTTCGGGAGTACGATTGTGAGTGGGGAAGGTGTTAGGCACCCCCACAACACCCGTTCCTAAGAACAGTTACCTTAGGTTGATCATGCAATTTTTATGGCTTTTTACAAACTTATTTTAATTGCCCTTTTTACCATTTACATGTAAACATAAATAAAAAAATGTAAAAAATGAAAATAAAGAATAAAATGGAAATATAAAATAAGAGAAAAATATTATTTATTTTCAGAAGTGGACTTGAAGAATAAATTGGTAAATATTTATTAAATTAAGGAAAAAAACACCAAATAAAATCAGAAAATATTTATTTATTTACTAATTAAGGGAAAAAACACCAAATAAAATCAGAAAATATTTATTTATTTACTAATTAAGGGAAAAAATACCGAATAAATCAGAAAATATTTATTTATCTACAAAGGTGGAATTGAGAAAATAAATTGAGAAACATTTATTAAATTAAGGGAAAAAGACCAAATAAAATCAAAAAATATTTATTTATTTACAAAGGTGGACTTGACCCAGAATTAGAGTCTGAGGCCAACGTACCTTGCAATAGAGATCAAAGTCGACGTAGTTCGGACCAAAAATGCGTGTCACTGGGTTGGTATTTTTTTATTATATATATTCTTTGAAAAGAAAGGTTAATAGAAAATAATTTGTCTTTCCACAAAGAAAACAATTTTTAGAATTGGTTGGTGTGTTTTAATTTGTAAAAGACAGATTAATTCCCATTATTTTCTCTTTTCATTTATTTATATATATATTTTTTGGTTTAATAAAATCAATTCCTAAGAGAAGGAATATATGTTCTTTCTCAATTTAGAAAATATGATTAAAATTATGTGTGATTCAAACATTTTATTTTGATTGGAAAAGAAATATTTGAAAACAATTTTATTTTTACAAAATAAAATCAATTGGCTCATGTGGTGACTTTATCACTCACAATATACCCATTGATATCTAAATGTCCACGGTAGAGCTACTCGAGACAAAAAGGCACAAAAAGTTCGAAAGAAAGAGAAAAGAAATTTTTTTTTTTACAAATAATAATTTTTTATTTTATTTTATTATAAAAATCATTTTAACACCTATTTATTTATTAAAAAGGGAAATTGAAGAATAATGATCAGCATATGTGGTGACTTTGTCGCTCACAAGTTACTGATTAATACTTAAATACCCACAGCGTTACCACTCGGAGTAGATAAGCGAAAAGGATAACGACTTGAAAGGGAACAAATAATTTTGGTTTCAATCATTTTGTTATTATTATTATTCTTTATTAAAAAGGCAATAAAAAAAATTGGAGAAAAATAATTTTGGCAATAAGAATCCCAAATGTCCCCATTACGTATATTTCTAAAAGGAAATAATCAACATATGTGGCGACTTTATCACTCACAAGTTGCTGATTTAATATCTAGGTGCTCACGGTATTACTACTCAGAGCATAAAGAAAGAAAAAAAAATTACAATAGAAGATTTTTATTCTAATTATTTTACTTCTTAAATAAATAGATTAGGAGACGTCATTCATTCTCGGATGTGGTGCCTCACATAGCATAATTATTTTCCAATCGGATCAAATTCATTCCTTAACCTTTTCTTTTCCTTTAACACATAAACAATTTGATACGAAAGCGGAATTTTGCTTCATAAGAACCCTCATTAATCGGATGGGGACGGAAAACACATAGCAAAAAAAAAATAAATAAATAAATAAATAAATAAAAATAAAATATAATAATAATAATAAAATAAAATAATAAATAAATGAATAAAGTAAAAAAAAATAATAACAAATAAATAAAAATAAATAAATAAATAAACAAACAGAGAGCTATTTCCTGCCCCAACTTTACTAATAAACATATTCAAAAACCTCTTTACAACTACCACAATCCAATAACCTTGCATCACCCTCGGCCCAGGTCCAGTATTAGCCCCAGTTTAAACATCCAAATTTGCTATGGTGAATGTGCCTACTGAATTTTGCCCTACTTAACCATGAAATCTAGACACAAAGCCTAAGATGCTAGAACAAAAAAGAGAACCTGAATCTAAAAGAATTTTGTCCTAGGTTGAATATATACTAATCGATGTTTCACACGAAGCCTGCTATTCCCAGCATTATTTGAAACAATAGACGTACAGAGATCCTTAAAGAAAGGCCCAATCATAAATCAACCTGTGAGCGGCATGTCAAACATTTTACAGGTTGGGACTCTTTTCTATCCTAAGTCCCAGCATACTGTAAATTCAACTTTGGTAATAAAAGCACCAGTTACGTGGGCATCTTAAAATATTTTAACTTGAAACTATATGGGTAACAAAAGGATTCAGCTTTTAGATGGAGGAAACATGAGCACATGGACCACTTCGAAGGCACATTTCAGAATTACACTTGTGTATCAGATGTGAGGACCCATTTCGAGCATATTAAAGAGATATATATGGCTTTGAACCAACACCCATGCCCTTGCTATATAACGGGCAATTTTCTCAGACAAGACAAAGTCATGTGACTACATCTATAACTCTAATCAGTTTTTCAGGGAGGCTTTTCACATGAGAACAAGTCAAAATAGATATATCTACAATCTTAAACCAAGGTCAAACATTTGCTAGAATAAACCCAAATCTACAATCCAAAGCCAACTGACCATATCTGTACAAATGGAATGACCCATTTATACAGAATGGTAATGGGGCCCTGTAGCCATTCACATCAATCACCAGTTCACATATAACCCAAAAGAAATACACAGCAAATAACTAATACAGCCATGAGATTGCAACAACGAAACCAGTGGACAAGTATGTGCCCCAAATTATTTTCCAGAAAACAGGGTGATATTAAAAGAAAAAAAACCAACAACAAGAACACTCAACACTTTGAATGAGGATGTCATTAACTTAACCATACGTTCACTTTGTACGGAAACAGTGATATAACTAGTTAGAATATTAGCTCAGCAAATTATGCACAACACAGGGATCATTTGAAGGGATAGAATGTGATCCAAAACTCAAAGAAAATTACCAAACCAATAGCTCTGTTACACAGAATCGGATTTCACTTGTACCGCAACAGAGGAAGAACTCAGTGCTGGAACCTCGCAACAAAAATTACCAACGAAAATCTCTTTTGCCACTGTTGCTTTCAGCCACTGAAACCCCAGCCTCCCACTGCCTCTACCTCCTTGCCCTTATCTTGCACCCGTGGCCCCCCTCCGTGATTTCACTGAGCCTCCCTCGATTTTTCTCTCCTAGGGTTCTGCCGTCTCCAGCCAAAAAAATCCCTCCCAGCTCGCTACTCTTCAGGGCCTTTTATTCCTTCATCGCCGCCTTTACTCGTACATGGTGCCCTCTGTTTTCTTTTCGTGTATGCCTCCTTTGCTCGTGTCTTCACTCCCTCTGCTTTGTCTTTTCTTTCTCTGCTCCACGCTTCTCAGTTCTGCGGCCCCCCTATTCTTTCTCTTTCTTTTCAGTCTCGCATTGCTTTCCGCCCAGACCGCTTTCGGCCCTCCTCTGCTTTCTTCTGCGGCCGCTCTCCCTTTTGTCCTTTTGCTTTTTCCTTCGTGGCAGCTGCTCCCTTCCTTTCTCTCCCTCTCTGTCTCTTCTTCAGTCCTCGGCTTCCCTCCTCCTTTCTTTTTCTTTCTCTGCTCTGTCTCTTGCGGCCTCCCTGTCTCATTCTGCAACTCCCTCTAACTCGTGCTTGGGTTAGGGCAAAACTGGGGGAGTGAAACGCAGAGTGATGCCTGCGTTTCATTTTTTTTTATATATATTAAAAGAAAATCCCCCTCTTTCTCTTTTTTTTCTCTTATTATTTTTTTATAATATTTTTATTATAATAAGATTCACTAAATTTAGGATTTAATAGATTTTTAATTTTAAGTATTTTTTTAATATTTTTTTTATCCTAAAAAAGATTAGATTTTTGAAAAATCAAACTAAAGGGGTATGATTTTGAAACTTCTAAAAAAAAGATTAGATTTGGATAATGAAAATTAAAATACGAGAGATTGCATTTGGATAGGAATCTTAAATTTTTTTTTTAAGACCAAATGTAGGATTATTATATATATATATTTTTGGATCTTGGAAAACAGGAAATTAAATTTTTGGTTTTTTTTTAAAAGGGATTGCATTAGGATAGGAATCCTAAAAGAAGGGAAAAAAAATTCTTTTTAGACTAAAAGGTAGGATTTTGACTTTTGAAAATCCCAAAAGAAAGGGAATCAATTTTTTGATTTTTGGTTTTTGATTTTTTTTTCACTCCTAAAGAAGAGGGATTTTTCTTTAATTTTGGAAAATATGCGTTCAAAAGGGAATTTGTGTCTTTTTTTCTTTTTTCCTTTTTTTTTTCAATTTTTATATTTGTTGTTAGAAAACCCGGACAAAATACGGTGTTCACAGCTTGGCATTTTCCATTCCAAACTTCTTTAACAGTTCTTTCAGATACTTGGATTGATTGAGAAAAATACCATTATCACACTGCTTGATTTGCAATCCAAGGAAGAAGTTGAGTTCACCCATCATGGACATTTCGAATTCTCCCTGCATTAACTTAGAAAAATTCTTGCAAAGAGATTCATTAGTAGCACCAAATATAATATCATCAACATATATTTGAATAATCAGTAAATCTTTATTTTCTTTCTTAGTGAATAAAGTAGCATCTACTTTTCCTCTGTTGAACCCCTTTTCAATTAGAAAATTACTTAATCTTTCATACCATGCTCTGGGGGCTTGCTTCAAACCATAAAGGGCTTTCTTCAGTTTATACACATGGTTTGGTTTTGTAGAATCCTCAAAACCTGGAGGTTATTCTACATAAACCTCTTCCATGATATATCCATTTAGAAAAGCACTCTTCACATCCATTTGATATAACAACATATTTTTCATGCATGTATATACCAACAGAATTCTAATTGCTTCTAATATAGTTACTGGAGCAAAGGTTTCTTCAAAATCAATACCTTCTTCTTGATTATATCATTTAGCAACCAGTTTGCCTTTATTTCTAATTATTGATATTGATTCATCAAGTTTATTTCTAAAAACCCATTTAGTACTAATGACAGGATGATTTTTGGGTCTGGGCACTAAATCCCAAACTTGATTTCTTTCAAACTGATTCAACTCATCTTGCATAGCTAAAATCCAGTATTCATCAGTTAAGGCTTCCTCAGTACATTTAAGTTCAATTTGTGAAATGAAAGCACAATTTATCATTTGATCCCTTGACTGTTTTCTGGTTTTAACTTTCTCTTGAACATCCCCTATCACTTGATCAACATGATGATTCCTTTGATATCTCCAAGCTCTAGGGAGTTCTTGAGACATTTCTTCATTATATTCATCCTCAAAGTCTTTCTCCTGAATATCTTCCTCTATGTTAATAGATTCAGGTATCTTTGGAGGTTCGATTTTACCTTCATAAAAAATGTCTAACTTTTTAATTTTTTAAACAAGATCATCCTCATCAGTGATATGTTTGGAAACAATTTCATTTTCAATAAATACTACATGTACTGATTCTTCAACTAATTTAGACTTTTTATTGAAAACTCTATATGCTTTACTCCTACTAGAATAGCCTAGAAATATACCTTCATCAGATTTGGCATCAAACTTACCCAGATTTTCCTTTCTATTGTTGTGAATGAAGCACTTGCAGCCGAACACATGGAGATGTGAGAGATTTGACTTTCTTCCTTTGTACAGCTCTTAAAGAGTCTTCCCAAGGATTGGTCTTATGTAGGCTCTATTAATGATGTAGCTTGCTGTATTCACTGCGTCAGCCCAAAATACTTGAGAGAGTTCCTTTTCATTCAGCATAGCTCTAGCCTTCTCTCCAATTGTTCTGTTCTTTCTTTCTACAACTCCATTATGTTGAGGAGTTCTTGGAGCTGAGAAGTTATGATCAATTCTATGCTCATTACAATACTCCAGAAAGTATGAGTTCTCAAACTCTCCTCCATGATTTGACCTGATAGACACAATGGAAATACCCTTCTCATTTTGCACTTTCTTGGCTAAGATTACAAATGCATCAAAGGTATCACTTTTAGAGGAAAGAAACAATGTCCATGTAAATCTAGAGTAATCATCCACAATTACAAGCACATACAGATTTCCACCAATGCTTTTTACCCTAGATAGACCAATTAAATCCAAATGCAGTAGTTCTAGTGGTCTAGTTGTGGTGACTACGTTTTTTGGTTTAAAAGAAGATTTAGTTTGTTTTCCTCTTAGGCATGCATCACATTCTTTGTCTTTTTAGAAAGCGATTTTTGGTAGGCCAGTGACTAACTCTTTTTTAACCAGTTTTGAAAGCTGATTCATGTTAACATGAGCTAATCTTCTATGCCATAACCAACTATCATTATCCTGACCAATCAAGTAAATAGAATCTAAGGGAGGAAGTTCATCAAGATCAATAGTATAGCAGTTACCATCCGTTTGAGCTTTAAGGATTACTTTGTGATCACTTTTTCTGTTGACCAGGCAGAATTTTGAGTCAAACAGTACCCAGTTTCCTTTATCACATATTTGGCTCACACTCAGCAGATTGTGGTTGAGGCCAATCACAAACAGCACCTCTTCGATGGATGTTTAAGGATTCTTGCCCACAATGCCAATGCCAACTATTTTGCCATATTGATCACCTCCAAAGCTCACCTTTCATCCTATCTTGTCTCTAAAGGTGATGAACTTCTCCTTGTCACCAGTCATGTGACTTGAGCAGGCACTGTCCATATACCATTTATTACTCTTTCTAGCTTTGAGACAGACCTACAAAACAAAGTTCATATTTTCTTTTTAGGTACCCAAATTTTCTTGGGTCCTTTTCTGTCAGTAGTCTTTTCCCTAGATACAGATGTTCCTTTGGGAATCCTTTTAGCCTTCCTGTCAAGTCCATTTTTCTTTAAAGCACATGAACTAGAAATATGTCCCTTCTTGTTTTATAAGTGACAGGTGGTAAAGGGACTGCTGGATTGAGAAACAGGAAGAAAACAATGCAGATAATATTTTTGTTTTGCATGCTTTGGTTGATTATATGATTCAATGTGATGTGACATATGATCTTTCTTTCTATTGCTATTATCATTCACAAAATGTATCATGTACACATTCTGATTTTTCTTCCTAATTTTTTCTTTTACAGTACAAGGATTATTGCCAAGTCCAGCCTTTCCTTGTGATATTCTTTGGCTTCCCATTAAAGCAAACAACAAATCTTTACCTCTAGTAAGCCTAGACATGCTTTTCACTAGATATTCATTGGTTTGTTTTAGTTCAATGCATGATTTACAACAAACAGATTCAGCAACAGGTAGAGAAGCAATTTTAGAGATGTTGCATTAAGATTCTAGTTTGCTAATCTTTTTCTTAACTTGCTTCAATTCTTTAGCAACCTTAACAAACTCATCATGCAGCTCATGAAATGCATCCAGTAATTCAGAATAGGAAGGTTCAGATTCATATAGCTCATCTTCTTGATCACTGCTACATGGGATTTCAGCTTCTTTAGAGGGAAGTGCCATGAGATAGATGTTAGTAATTTCATCTTCATCATCTTCTTCTTCATCTGAGCTGTTGCCCCATATTGACGAGATGTAAGCTCTTTTCTTCTTGCATTTGTCTGTAGTTTTCTTTTCTTTTTCTTGCCTCTGGAGGAATTGTGGACAATCCTATTTGATATGTCCCTGCTTTTTGCACTCATAGCAAATGATGGGCTCTTTTGCTTCCCTCTTGCTATCTCCAACTGCTCCTTTCTTGAAGATTTTCTTGTTTCTCTTTTTGTTGTAGAATCTTCCAAATTTTCTGACCATCATAGCCAGAGTTTCTTCATCTAGCTCATCTCCATCGTCAGATTCTTCTTTTTTTTCCTCAGCAGATTTGAGAGCAAGACCTTTCTTCTTTTTGTCTTGTCTAGCCTCCTTGAGAGCCTTCATTTTTCCTTTATACTCCTCGAGGCTGCCAAAAAGAGTTGTGACAGAGGCCATTGATTCTCCTATGGCTTCCTCTATTGCTGTTACTTTGGGTTACCATTCCAGAGGGACAGCTCTGAGGATCTTTCTTATTTTTTCTGTTTGAGTGTACTCCTTTCCCAAGCTCTTTAGTTGATTCACAATGAGAGTGAATCTCTTCTGTAGCTTTTTTACATTCTCTCCTTCAGCCATTCTGAAGCTTTCATATTCTCCTATGCATGTATTTAGTTTATTTTCCTTGACTCCAGTTGTTCCTCCATAAGCAATTTGCAGGGTGTCCCACATTTCCTTTGCAGTGGAGCATTGTGAGACCCTCTAGAAATCGTCTTGATTCAAAGCACTGACCAAACAGTGTTTTGCCTTGAAGTTCAGCAAGACTCTCATTCTATCTTCCTCATTCCATTCAGCTTCTAGCTTCTCTCTGTACTTCCCATCATCTTTCAAAGCCATTGGGACAAAATCTCCCTTCTGAATGACTGACCAGATGTCCAGATCAATTGACTAGAGATAGATTTGTATCCTCATCTTCCAGTAACCATAGTGTTCTCTACTGAAGCCAGGTCGTCTATTTATGTTGTTTCCTTCTAGTAATATGCTTTCTCCAAAGCCAGCCATTTTAATTCTCGGACTGTGAAAACCTTTGATTCGGAATCCAGGCTCTGATACCACTTGTTAGATAAGCTGGCTTCCCAAGAGGGGGGTGAATTGGGAAGCTTGAAAATTTTCTGCAAAATATCAAGAAAGTGAAAAAAGCAAAGTATAGATAGTAAAACAGAGTATATGAGAATAAACTCTAAAAGTTGAAGTAAAGAGAAGAAAACGCAGATGTTTATCCTGATTCAGTCTCTCCACTTCACCTACGTCCAATCTTCAAGTCACCACTTGAGATTTTCCACTATTCTGCAAGAATTCCTTGGGCTTCTTGCAAATACCTTGGTACAAGATAATGCTCTGTTTCTAGAGCTCACTCTTTCACTCAATGCACTCTTACTAAGTGCTTCCCTAATTCCTTGTGATATCCCCTCACAAGAAAATCTTTCTCCCAGATGAAGATCAGATTGTTTACAAAGAATAAACTCTCTTAGATAGAGTGAATATGACAGTTAAGGTACCAATATTGAAGTGAGAGAGTAACAGACTTTGAGTAGATGATTTGGCAGAGTTTCAGTATATACAAAGCAATAATTGTTACCCACAACTTCAAATGATGTTATATTTATAGATTTAGGTCTCAACTATACATTAGAGACAAAATCTATCCGTTGGAGAAGTTATCCAACGGTTACTCTGAAAAACTATCCGTTAACCAACCGTATTTAATGCTTTTGACATACTAAAATTCGAATTTTGATTGGTCAACAGACAAATTTCGCAGTAACCAAAGGTTAAGGACTCCAACGTTGAATGGCCGAAGTTCATCTGTCATGAAGGGAAATTTGAATTAGGATATTTGGAAAATGTTTCTATGTTGTGACATATGAATTTTCAAGTAGAAAGTTTTTCTATTGAGTGTGAACAGTATTTTCAATTTGCTACAGTTCCTTCAAAATTCGAATTTTGAAACTCCAAAATTCATCTGTCCATAGCTGGTTTATAAGGCTCAATAGTTCATACAGTTCAAAATTCAAATTTTCGAAGGGCAAAGTTCGTCTGTCAGAGAGACCTCCTTTCAGACTTACTTCAAAATTCAAATTTATAAATACTGTCATTCGTATGTCAACATGTCATTGTAACAGACTCACAAGCTTAATTTCTGAAATTCAAATTTTCATGTTCAAAGTTCATCTGTCAGTGAGCAATTTTGAAATCCAATCTTAACTTGGTTTCAGATGAACTTTGACACAATTTCAGACAAATTTCTTTAGTTTTCATAAGTTTCATTTTGTCTGAAATTCAAATTTTCAAAATCCAAAGTTCATCTGTTACTGAAAGCTCCTTTCAGACACTTGTCAAAGTTTAAATTTTTTCAAGCCGAAATTCATCTGGCAGAGAAGCATCTCCTCAGACTTATTCAGTTTTAATACGAAATTCAAATTTCCAAGATGACAGTTTAATATAAACCTTTCAAACTTCGTCTGTTGGTGGGTGTTTTTCAAATATTCGATGATTTAACATAGAATCAAGGTTTTAAAACATCTTTTTCACCAAATCAAAGTCTTTTACTCAAATTAAAATACAACTAAACTTCCTACATCTAATCTTGCACAGATTTCTCCAAAATTTCTTCACTTGAAACCTTTTGGGTACCTTTGATATCTCTCTTCCAAGCTCTTCACGGTTGGTTTTGAATCATCAAAACTCTGGATTCAACATGCAGTTCTTTCCTTTTCCCTAATTCCAGAAGGCAATAATCCCTAAAGAGAAATTGCTATTAATCTTACCCATTAGATCATATGGACAGTTCATGTAATATCTATATTTTTACGGGATGATAAATAAAATAAAAAGATGAGAAACGAAGCGAGATGAAAATGTTATATACTTAAACTTTAGAAGAAATTAATTTCTCATCTAATTTTTAGAAGAAGTTATATTTGGTTCTTAATTGCAATTAATTTGCCATAAGGTCCTTAGTAGAAATTAATTCCAGAACTTACCCCTAGAAGATATGCAATATACCACTTGAATGAAAGCTCATCTCACACTAAGTGCAATGGTATAAGTATTGTATCGCTGAGAGGTCTAAATTGAAAGTTAATGTAAATAGTGTAAAAAGAAATAATAAAATAATTAGTCTTTCGGTAAAGTTACAAGAAAATGCTTGAAAGAATGAAAAATTACGTTTTTATCTAACTAAAGAGCAAAACAATCATTCCTCATAGTAGAAGTTAAATGTGAATGTTGCATTTAAGTCATAAGAAAAAATGTTGATATCGTAAAAAGTATAAGGAACTAGATAAATTGAGAGACATCGTTAAACATAAAAAAGGGCAAAAATATCAATTTCCCAGGTTAAAAGAAAGATGAAAAAACTATGTTTTGTCCCTAAGAATTAAAATTATTTATATTTTAGTCCCTTGAGAATAAAAAATCAGGTGAGAAGAAAAGTGAAAAGAAGTTTGGAAAAAATTACACCTAATGACCCAAAAATTTAAGAAATTATAAACTTACTTCAAGTCAAGAGTATTTTTGTAAATATGAAAAATTATAGTCAAAATGAAGTTCCTAATAAACTTGGATTAATGGTATGTGTAATATCATAAAAAAATTTTTTGGATATTCAAGGCTCAATATTTTAAAATCTATAAAGAATTTGTAAAAATGGGTATACACAGTTTGTCATGAAATAGGATAAAGAAGTCAATTATCTCAGTCAAAAGAAAAAAAGAAAAAATTGATGATTTTACCCTTAGGAAAAAAAAGAAAAAGGAAAGAAAAGAAAAAAAAAAAGGAAAAAATAAAGGCGGTGGACGCGGGGAAGATTGAGCAAAGTTTATAAATTTTGGGAAAAATTACCCCTAATGACCTGAAAATTTTAAAAATTATAAATTGGCCCGAGTCAAGGGCATTTTTGTCAGTATGAAAAATTACAGTTAAAATGAATCTCTCAATGAGTTAAATCCAATGGAATATAGTATGGAATTTATTAAGATCAAAATATTATTTATTGGGTACTTATGATTTAATGTTAATATTTTACCTAGTAAAAGTCAGTTTGGACTACAAGAAAATGCAGTATTGATTCAAGGACAATGACTGGACCTTGCTAAAATATATTTTAGATAGAAATAATGATTTTGGACCGAAATTAATTATTGGATAATTCTTTACCAATTTAATGACAATTTTGGTAAAAATACTCAATCGGTATGAGTAAATTTAATCGGTAAAGGGTATTTTGATCCATATAAATTATGGGAGCAATTTTTTTGGCCAAAAAACTGGATAAGGGGAGTGAGATTATCAGACTAGGGTTAAGGAGGGAATTTATGGAAAAGCTTTTAAAAAAGTAACTCAAAATGGTTAATTAAGCAAACTAAACTATTCACTTGTCTCATATCTCTCTTCAAGCACTTGAGTTAAATATTTGAACACTTCATTCCCTTCATTTCACGTCTGGTCAGCAGCCAAGAGAGTGAGAGAGAGCAAAAACTTTTGAAGAGAAAAGGAAGAGCAAGGAGGAAAAGATTGAAGTCATATACACCAAGGTAAACTTCTATGACCATAAAACTATGTTCTCTTGTGGGTTAAGCTAGTTCTATAGAATATTTTCACTCCTCTCTCTCTAAAAGTTTCAGTCATAGAATTTTTTGAAAGAGAAAATGAGGCTATGAAGAAACTAAACCATTGAAATGCTTAGAAATGCTTCAAGATACAAGAATATGGCATTGGATTTCAAATTGATCGGGTAGTCATTTTTCTATATTTTTATGAAATTTTCTGCCTAATTAGGGTTTGAATCAGGAAGGGAATTTCATGATTTTGACCCAAAAAATGGATTCCTTGGGTCCAAAATATGTTAGAATAAGTATGTTGTACAATGAATGCTTTATAGATAATAAAGTGCAAATTTTGGTTCAAGTGAGTACTTTGTAAAGGAAATTGTATAATCACTGTTAATGGCATTATTTTATGATGCTATAGGATCAAAGGAGTGTTAGAAGATCAAGGGAAAGGTGTACAAAGTTTAGTGGAACTTGGAAAGCTCAAAGGTAGCTAACTCACCTATCGATGCTTATGTATTGTCATTGATGTTGCTTGATTTGAATGATGTATTTAATGTTTGGAATGTTGTCTTGTCATGATTTGGCATTGTTGGTTGGATTTTTTGAAGGGCAATGTGACCTTGGATATGTCCAAATACAAGGGGAAGTGCTGCCCAAATTTTTATAAAATAGTTATGCCAAAATGATTTGATTGCATGCTTAATGTGCTTTTAGATGAATACTTGCAATATATATGATGATATGTGTGCATGATGGTGGTTGCTACTGAGATTCTTTGAATCTCACCCCTTTCCAAATGTCTAACAAATTTTAGGCTCAAGCTATGGCAAGATTACCCAAGAAAGGAAAGGCAAGGAGAAGCAAGTTAATGGTCAAGATAATGATGCTTAGGTTGATACTATTATATGAGAGGTTATGTAAAATCTTATGGGACATGATCATGCTGTGTTTCCATGTTAATATGTTCCTATAGGTTGTTATGGAGTATCATGCAAGATAAAGGCAAGTTATGGCTATTTATGTATATATTAGTGTGTATTTTGGAAAGTTGGAAGAATGCAAGAGACCTTTTTGAACACTGTAGGAAATTTGAACTACTGTACATATCTTAATATATTCAATGTATGAATTTTTTATATTTATGAAAAATAGACATGTGTGGCTTTCCATATACATAAAGATCACTCAATTTGGAGTTGTATATGATTTATGGTGATTTTTCAAAGTTATGGTCAGAAACAGAAATTTTCAAAAATGACCATTGCTACAGTGAACATAATACGAATTTTCTGTATAAGTTGGCCAAGTAATTTCCTTGTTCAACATTTTTCCCACGTATATAGTCTTTTAAGTTGTATTTAGAGACTTGAACCATGTTAATATGATTTGTTTTGATTTAGTTATGAATTTTCAAAGTTCACTGGGTGAAAAGAAGTTAACAAAGGGAATAGTACCCAAAATGAAATAAATTGATTTAAGTTGTTTCATGTAATCAAATCTCTAATCAAGCATTAATGGATCTAAATATAGTTTAATACATGGAAAATGAGTCTAAGTACGAGGTGTGATAGTATGAAATTTATTAAGATCAAAATAATATTTATTGAGTCATTAGGGTTTAATATTAATATTTTACAGGATAAAAGTCAATTTAGACTGCAAGAAAAGATAGTATCAATTCAAGGACAATGATTGAACCTTCCTAAAATATATTTTGGGTCAAGATAATAATTTTGGACCAAAATTAATTTTTGGATCATCTTGTACCAGTTTAATAACAATTTCAACAAAAATATTTAATTGGTACAGGAAAATTTAATTGGTAAAGAGTATTTTAGTCCATAAAAATTATTAAAAAAAAATTTCACTAAGAAATAAGGATAATCACATCAAAAGAGCCTTGGGGTACAAGTGGAATTTTCCAAAATGTATTTTAAAAAAGAAAAATAAATAAAAGTAAAAAATAATGTAATAAAGTTACTTTACTATATAATTATCATATTAAGCTTATAACCCATCATCTTCTTCATCTCAAGCATGTCTGAAACTACACCAAGAAGAGAAGAGAAGCATGAAAAAAATTGAAGCCAAGAAGCAAGAGCAACAAGAAAAGTTTGGTCATCAAACTTCTAAGGTAGATTTCTATGGTCACTACCTTGTACATACTTGTGTATTGTGGTATTTTATGAAGTATTTTTCTTCTATTCACCTCTAAAATTTTGTTCCTAGAGAGAGAGTAAAGAGAGAAAATGGAGTTATGAAGAAATTACATCATGAAAAGCCATAGAAATCCTTCAAGATGCAAGAATATGCGATTAGTTTGCAAGTTTATTGATAAGTTATTTTTCTACAATTTCTTTATATTTTTTGCTGATTTAAGGCTTGAGATTGGAAGAGAATTTTATGATTTTGACCCCAAAAGTGGATTCCTTAGTCAACATTATGTAAATACAAGTGTGTTGTACAAGAAATACCTTAAGGAAAGCAAAATGAAATTTTTAGTCCAAGTATGTACCCTTTGTGAAGGGGGTCATCAAATTAGTTGCTTATGGCCTTGAATTATGTTATATTAGGGATCAAGAAAATGTTTGAAGATCAAAGGAAGAGTGTACAAAGGAAGGAAATCAAAGGAAGTCAGGAAGGTAGTTATTTTCTCTATGATGCTTACTGTTGTCATACTTTGTTCTCATGGTAATATGGCTGCGCCATATAGCTGTTTGAATGCTTTGTGATGTATTTCAATTGTTGGCTGGTTGTTTAAAGGGTTTTATGACCCTAAGATATCCATTTTACAAAGTGTTACCATACCAAAATTTTTGTAGAATTGTATGGCATAATATGAAGTTATGATTTTCATTGAAGATTTTATGAAATAATATGATGATGTGAATGCATAATTAGGTATAATAACTGAGATTATTTGAATTTCATTCCTTCCAAATGATTAATATGTTAGGGGCCATGACATGGAAGAGGCAAGGAAGAAGCAAGAGGAATGAAGAAGATTATGATTAATAATTTGATCTTGCAAGTTGATATGCTTTATTATGAAAATGAGTATTAATATATGAATGGAAGGTAGGTTATGTAATGATGTGTATTCATATTCCTTCCAGTCCCCTTATGATGTTATGTGTGGATTTGGAATAATAAATATTGATGTATGAGGTTTATGAAGTTTATTATATGAGTTATGACATAATTATGAACAAGATTACTAGTAGAAGTTGGGATAAGGGAACCCTATCTGAAATAGAGCATTCCTTTTAAGGGTTATGCAATCTCTGAAAGTACACTCAATAAGATTTAAAAAGAGATAAAGATCACTTAAATTGAACAAGTGGAAATTTTAAATTTAGGTTTATCTGGATGGTAAGTAGGAATACTACAAATTTTACTATAAGTATTGGTATTTTCAAGGGAAATATAAAATCTTCTAAAGTTCTTAAAATTTAGTGTTTTTATGTAAGGAAATCCCTATCTTAGGAAATGAATGCCACTAGTTTGAAAGCATTTGGAGCTATAAAGAAAGTGATATACAAATTCTCTTAAAACTGTTCCAGTTAGAGTTAAGTACAGATCCTTAATGGTTCAAGTAGATGTCATACACTTTTCAAACAGAATAAATGTAGAATAAAATTCTCTAAAAGGAAGACATTTAGAGCTTTCATATGACATAAATAATGAATGATTTGGCTAAGGATATCATGAGATATTAATTTTAAAAAATAAGGCCAAAACCTTGGAAGTTTCAAAATGACCAAATGTATAGTAAATTTTTGAGAAAATAAATTGTATGAATTAGTCCATAAAATACTCTATTTCATATTTTTCACATGTAGCAAATATGTTTATCTATTTTTAGAGTCTTGAATCACTATAAGCTGATTTTTCTAGAATTAGTTATGAATTGTGGAATTTAGTAGGGTAAAATGGAAATTGCACAATGAACAGTACCCAAAATAATGAAAAATATGTTTTGATATTTTATGCAATCAAATCTCTAATCATGCAATAATGGACATAATTAGATTCTAATGCATGGAAAATAGACTTATGTTTAAGGTGTTACATTTTTTATATTAAAGCCGAAGGTTTAGATTCTTAGGTAAAGATTTGGGTAAATCTTTATAAGAAAATGTATCTTTTTAGTTAAAGATTTCCCTCATATAAAACTAGCCTATGAATGTTATAGTGGCATGCGAGATTAGTCTTGAGGATAGTTTAAGGTAGTTGCTGGATTAGTTGAAGATGCTTTATAGAATTTATTTTCCTTAGGCCTTAAATCCTTTCAAAGTTAGATCACAGAGGATCCTGATGAGCCTCAGAGATCATAGTACATCTCGCGATCATAGTAGATTGAGAGTAAGGTTACAATAGACCTATAAAGTGAATGAGAAGGATTACAGAGCCCTAAAGTACTGATAGTTCTCTGAAAGATGATGAACTAGAATAATTTTAGAAAGATACGAACCTTCATTAATTAGCAACTAGTATGAATGTTCACCTAAGGCTTTTCTCAAATGGCAAGCCACTAGCCAGGAAGTAGCTAAGATATGTCATGGTGGGTGATGATGAGAAGAAAGGCAACTACCCCACATATGTAATAAAGTAATATCAGTGGCACAATGTTTCCAATAATGAATGAAAGAGGCCAGTAAATAATAAATGATAGTAATGAGAAAAGAATTAATGGGTGAAAATTAATATATAATTTAAAAGAATGTAAGTTAGAAAAGAAGAATGAGTAATAACCTAGGTGAAGGAAAATGGCCTAAGCCTAATCAAAGTCCTATAAAAGAAATTGTAGGATCTAAGATAACTGTGTGATGATAGCTATATGATGATCGCAAAATGGAAGAATTTCTTGAGTTTAAGAAGTGACTTGATGATAGTGGCCCTCTTAGGTATAGCCCTACCATAGCAAGTAAATGTACATCAAGGTAAAGTATGAGTTGAGCTAAGTAAGTTTGGGCTAGATGAATCATTTGAAGAGAAAAGAAGCTCCATCTAACTATACTAAGGACTCTAAATCCAATGGAATGATAGAACTACTTTAAGAAATGCCAGGATAGATTTGGAAGACAAGTTTAATTTCTAGATCTCCTAAGTACTATGATAGAAGCAAAAGAATGTTTTGAAGGGTATCATGATCATTGGCTCCCTGGAAGTAAATGGGTTGAGCCAGTAGTTGATGCTATATAGAATCATGAGCTATGAAAGTCTCAGAGGACAAACTAGACAAGAATCCCATGGGGTTATTAGAAGATAATAGCAGTAAGTTCAGACCAGTTTAGGATATATCTAAATAAGTAAATATCTCAAAATTTTGGACCAAAATTCATTTAATTTCACGCTCCATAAGTTGCACATGGGAAAATATATTATTTAATTAATTATGTCATTTTCTTAAAGGATTATCAAGAAGATTCAAGAGACAAAGTTGGCAAAAATTGATTGGCTCCCATTCTTTATTAATTCTCCCTCATCTGGACGTCCTTGGCGCTTGTAAAAGAAGAAAGAAGCAGTTGCATGCACTAAAGAAAGGAAGGAGGAACGTGAGGAGCAAGAGGAAGAAAAGAGAGAAGAAAAATCTAAGAAAAAAAGGTAAAAATCTTCTCTCAACTTTTAATGATTTTTCCTTCAAGTTTTGAATGGTTTAAGGTTAGTTTTCTTGAGTTCCTCTTCTTCTCCTTTGCTGTAAATTTCGTCCAAGGTAAAGGAGTTAGGAAAGAAAGTGGTTTTGTGCCATAAATTAAATAGAAAGCATAAGATTAAGTGAAAGGAACAAGATTTGGTATGTTTGAAAGCAAGTTTTGAAAGTTCCTCTTTTCTCTCCTAAATCCCTAATTTTTGGTCAAGACTAAGTGTAGGACAGAGTTGGATTTTCATTGTTTTGATGTTAAAAATGGATTCCTTGGGTCCAAATTAGCTAAGAAAAAGTATTGGATTTAAGGAAAACCAAGAGATAAAGAATTTGGATTTTTATGGTTTTAGTGAGACTTTATAAGGCAATCATTACTTCTAGTTGATTAAGTTGATATTGAATGATGTTTTAGGGCTTTTGGGAGTTCAAGAAAGCTAGTGAAAGTTTTGATTCTAAGTGCAAAAGCAAAGGAAAACATAAAAGGTAGCTTGGTTTATTTTACTGCCATATGTTATTCTTTATTGTTTCAATGATTATATCTTATTACCATATTGTTCTTGTGTTGATTTGTGACTAGTTTTGGTTGTAAAATGAGGGGTTTTGTTCCCTAGGATGTCCATTCTCTAAGGGGAAACTCTGTCGAAATTTCTACTTGACAATATGGTATTATGTGATTATATGTGAAATATTTGTAAAACTTAGAATGATAAACTAGCTACTGAAATTTTCCCAAATCCCACCCCCAAGCACTAACATGATAGGTTCAAGTGATGGCAAGACCCCCAAGAAGACAAGAGGCAAGGAGAAGATTAATGATGATTAGATTCATAGCTACCTTGGTTGCTTGTTTTCTTGTAATTATGTATGAAACCATATATATTTTCATGAAGCTGTGTTTTGCTGCTATAATGTTCCTATAGAAATCTTGTGATGTTATGAATATATTTTGGAAGAGTTTGAATCATGTAAAAATGGTATATATTTAGTTTTGGAAGTTGTATGCAAAGCTGTCTAGTTCTAAGCACTGATTAGTATATGGTCTGTAACATCTCACGAAAGTTAAAATATCTAGAAATGTATAGAAATTTTACAAAAACGAACAGACATCGTTTTGTGTGAAAAAGGACAAAGAGATCCCTGATAGGATTAAAAAATGAAAAATTATATTTTTGCCCCCAAAGAATTATAAAAAGGACATCCAGGTCCCTGAAGTCATAAAATTACGTGAAATGAGTATTAGAAATGTCTTGGGGACAATTACACCTAATGACCAGAAAGTTTTAGAAATTATAATTTAATTCCAGGTTAGGGGTAATTTTGTAAATATGCAAAATTACTGTCAAAACGAAGCCCTCGATGAGAGAAGTCCAACAGTATATGGCACTGAGGGTTAATGTTCAAGAATAAAGAAATAATCAGTGCCGAGTGTCCAAAAGTAATAGTAAATCGATAAAGTAAACTGTAGGCTCCACAAATTGTTAAAAAGAAATCGGTACAGGATATGGGTCATACACAGATATCATTTGGGGCAGGATAATTAACAAAATACAAGAATAAAATTGGAATAATCCTATAGCCCAAAAATGCTAATTTACTATAAAAAGTGATTTCCTCGGTACAGTTAAAAATTACCTGGTTCAGGATATATCTAAACTAGGAAAAATTGAGCAATTTTGGACACTTAAACACCACTCATTGGCATCTGAATTGGGCAGTTGGGTAGCACAAATTTTTGGAACAAATTCCTCAAGAAGTTGTTGGCATTTTTGGCACAAAAGTAACTTTAGTTAAGTTAACATATTAACCATAATTAGCAAGGGAATTAGCCACTTAATCACCCATTTTCCACCTATTCTACACGTCCACCTCCAGCAACAAAGATAGAAAAAGAAAATGCAAGAAAGGAAGTGAGCAAACAGAGAAAAGAGAATGAGAAAGGGAAGAGGACTTGAAGCCATCCAAGATCAAATGCAAGGTAATATTTTGTGTCTTCTAGCTTGTAGTTTTGAGTAGTTTGAAATGGTTTAATGGAGCACTCTTCCTCCTCTCTCTCTCTCTATTTGATTTTTGGTCATGGATGGGAAGTGAAGAAAGTAGAGTTTTCATGCAATAAACCTAGAGGAAATCATATACTAGCAACTTGGAACAAAGATTTGTTAGTAGTTTGCTGAATTTCAAAGTAAATAATTTCTCCTTCTTCCTCCATGAATTTTGGTCAGACTAGGGTTCTATTTAGGGTTGGAATTTCATAAATTGGACCCCAAAAATGGGTTCCCCATGATCCAAAACCTTAGGATCAAGTGTTGGATGCAAGAAAGACTAAGTGGATAGCAAAATGACAAGTTAGGGTTTTAAGAGTTTCTTGTGAAGTTAAAGCATGAATCAGTGGCTTAAGTAGCTAATTGATGATATGTTTAGGTTTGAGGAAACCTAAGAAAGCTTGGAGAAGTGTTTGGAAGAGGTACAACTCAAAGGAAAAGCAAGTGGAAGCATAAAGGTAGCATTTTTTCATTTTATACATTATATTGTCTTATGAATGTTTGTAAACTCTATGACTTGTTTGATGCCATGATTAATATTTTGTGATGTCCATTGATTGTTGGCTGAGTTGTTTAAAGGGGCTTGAAGCTCCGGAAAGCCCAATTTACAAAGTGAATCTCTACCAAAATTTTCATAAAATTGTTATGGCATTATGTGAATTAATGAGTTTTCTTGATGATCTATGTGAAATGTGATGATATATGTGTATGACTGGATAATGCTACTAAGATTCTTTGAATCTTATTCCCCCTTAATGACTAACTATGCTAGGGAAGCAATGGAAAAAGGGCTAAGGAAGGAGGTAATATCATGGAGAAGCTAATGATGAGTGAATGATGTTGCAAGCCATTGTGTTATAATGTAAATGGTTATTAGTGTCTTGCTTTTGTATGAAATTGTAAAATAGTGAATATTATATTAATGTTGTAGAAAATATATGAGAATTTCCAGCTCTGGATATTGTGATATTAAGTTATGTTCTACCAAGTTTCATGCCAAAATGAGTTCATTTACAAGGGTTTTGGCAAGTAAATTGCAATGTAGACTGAAAGATGGCATTTTCCAAACATGTCTGTTTCATTCACCCTTGTTCTGTACTTAATGTGGGGTTAGGTTTATGATATTTTTATAGCAAATAGAGGGCATATCAAGCTAGTAGTACACCTAATTAACCCCATTTGGAGTTGTGTACAATAAATGGTGAATTTTCAAAGTTAGGGTTCAGAATAGGACAATATTGGGAAAACGCGAAATTGAAAATTAAGTACTGGAAATTTCAAAAGATAACATAAAATTGTATAGAGCTCCAAAAATTTAGTGGTTTATATGTATAAAAGTATCTATGTCTTAATACCCATGTGCCACTGATTTGGAAGTGATTGGAGTTATAGAACAAGAGACATGTAAGTTTTCCCAAAATTGTTTCAGTAAGAGTTGGATTTTGACCCTTTGTGATTTAAATTAAAGTTATGCCTTGTGTAAGTGAAATAAATGTATGAGAAAAATATGTCTATAAGTAGACATATATAGCTTTCGAATGACATAGAGTATGTAGAATTTGGAACAAAATAGAATGGAATATGATTTTTCAAAGTTGAGGTCAGAAAACTGGAAGATAGAAAAATGACCAAATGAACAGTAAATGTCCATGAAATTATGGTACAAATTGGCCCAATTAAGTACTGTTTTATATTTTTTCCATGTATATCTGATTTTAAAAAAATTTTAAAGACTTGAATCACCTCAAGATGAATTTTCTAGATTTAGTTATGAATTTTCAAAGTTCATCGGGTAACATGAAAGTGCCAAGTGAACAGTACCCCAAAATTTGAAAAATTCTGTTTTTATTATATTATGATTCTAGTCTCTAAACCATGATGAAAGGCATCTAAAATGATCTAATACGTGGAAAATGGGCCCTAATATAAGGTGTTACACAGTCATTATTCATTCAGAATGCAATGTTCTATATAAGTCTTATATATGTATGGAAAGTAGACATAGAGAGATTTCCATAGAGCTAAATATGACTTGATTTGGATAAGCATACAAATTATTATGAATTTTTGAAGATGGCTTAAAAAATCTGGAAAAGTAGTTTTAACCAAATGAATAGTAGAATTGGATGAATTTATGAATGAATTGGCTCAATTAAATCCCAGTTGTATATTTTTCCCATGTAGGAAATGTTTTTAGCTATTTTTAAATACTTGAATCATCCTCATACGATTTTCCTAAAATTAGTTATGATTTCTCAAAGTTTAGCCGAGAAAATCAAATTACCAAATGAATAGTATTTTGAAAATTTGAATTTTTCTCATTTTATCATTTATTGATTCAAGCTTCTAAATTAGCTCATTTGGAATCATATGTGCTATTATACATGGGAAATAATGTAAGAAAGAAAGGTATGCCAGAGAGCACTTGCACCATGGTGAACTTATTGGAGCCGCAATGAGAGTCACAAAATTTGTTTAAATCATAAAAGAACCAGTTGGACAAAGAAGAAGAAATTAAAGAAGAACAAGAGGAGCTCTGCTAGGGTTCGTGAAATCTAATCCCTGGGAGTGATTTCTAGGCTCAAGAAGCCTTAATTTTAGTTGGTAAGTGATCCCTAACCTTTCTTTCTCTCTTTTCTTCATAAAACTCGATTGGAATACATGGGAGAATGTTGAGTTTCAGTTGGGTTGTATTTTTAATCAATTGAAATGGATTATTGAAGTGTTGTTTAGTGTTCTAATGCTTTAGGTATGAGTTTGGTTAGATTGTGAGGTATTTGTGTAGAACCCTAGGATGAGAATGACTTAGAGTTCTTGAAATTTGAATGGTATGCTATTTATGCTTTGGATGGTTATTTGGAGTTTATTAAAGCATGAGTATGCCAAGGAAACAATGGGTCAAGCTTGAATAATGAAATTACGAGCAATGGATTGTTATGTGTATTGTATTAATTTAAGATGATGTGATGTTGTAGTGCATAATTGGTTATTTGGAGGTGTTTGATTCTTGTTTGGTGCTCCAGAGACTTGCCAAATCACCTGTGTACGTTGTGTTAGAAACTTGAGGTAACCAGGTGTATATGTATGTGTGTTAGTTGTTTGTCATGTGTTTATATATATGCATGTTTCTTTTCATACCATGATGTTGTTTGCGTGTGTATGTGTGGTCCTTTTCACATCGTGGTATGTATACAGCTAGATGAGGTATGTGCATTTCGATCCGTGACACTTGTATGGGATGATACTAGATATGTTATGATAATAAAGATGATTATATACATATATATAATTCACGAGCATTCTTATATGATAGCATACTAGCATGACAATGAAGATGATTACATAGTGGCATGGCATGAACATCATCACCGTATGAGCATAGTGAGGTATGGTGGATTGGGATGTGATCATGAGATGAGAAATGGTATAATGATATGTGATATGATGATATAATGAAAGATCCCTATGACTAAATCCTCTTCTATGGCCCGAAGAGTCAAGTGGTAGCGGACTGCACCTTTCCTAAATAACCATTAATTCGGGTGGTTCAAAGGAAAGAGAGTCATGGTCCAAGCACTAGTGTGACCTTGAGCCAAGTGCATTAGTGTGAGATGAGGTTGGTGATGTCCCAGAATCAGTCTTTGTAAGCTGTTGGAAGGGAATCACTCATTGAAAATGTCCTATGACGATACTAGCCTGTGGTTCTAGACTTGTGAGGGATACATGCATATCATGACATTTTGCATTGCATTGCACTATATGTATATTTGTGTGCATTCAGGATATAGGTTACTTGTATTTATGTTCTTAGTTACTGTTACTTTGTCTCACACCCCTCATGGCTAACATTTGAGGTGAAAACTCTGATACTAGTCTGGTGAAGACCAAGAAGTCGTAGGCCTCTCTGCATTTAGGAGTATCAATTGTAATTTGGTAGCTTTGCCGCTTTAGTTTATGTAATGATTCATGCCAAGTAGAGCTGTGTGTTTATATATTGTCTAGTTATCCTGGGAGTGTTGTCGGTATATGATATGATGATAATGATGACTGTGATAATGTGCATATCATGTTGATGATGATGATTTTTGGATATATGATGTGAGTTTTGTATGTGTGTGATGATTATTTAGACCTCGGTATGGGTCATTGTTGTTGGGGTATGTGTCTGTGGTCTAGATTGGCCATATGTGGAGCCCAAAGTGGTTTTGAGCCTTGTTTGTGTGTTTTAAGGCATATAGCCCATTTGGTGAAATTGGGATTCAAGGGGTCAAATCTCCAAAGAGTTGTTTCTCTAGGGTGAAACCTACTTAGACAAGTTAGCTGAGTCAAATAGAACCTGTGTGATATGTTGAATCAAGAGTTTTGATGATTTTAACCCAACACTCAAGAGCTTGGATTGAAGATATCAAAGAAGAACAAAGCTGTTTCAAGTGAAGATTTTCTGAGTATTTGCTGTTAGATCTCTTGTAGGATCTTTAGTTTTTGGTATGATTGGGTAAAAGATTTTGATTTGAAGAAAAGATGTTTTCAAACTTTGATTTTATGTTAAATCTTTGAATATTTGAAAAACACCCACAAACAGACGAAGGTTGAAAGTTTAAACTAAACTGTCAAGTTGGAAATTCGAACTTTGCCTTTGGAAATTCGAATTTCGAGCTAAAACTGAATAAGTCTGAAGAGATGGCTCTCTGTCAGACGAATTTTGGTTGTTCAAAATTCGAATTTTCATCTAGTCTGAAAAGAGGCCTTTTGTAACAGACGAACTTCACACTTTCAAAATTTGAATTTCAAGTAAAATGAAGTTTGTAAAAACCAAAGAAATTCGTCTGAAACTATGATAAAGTGCATCTGAAATCAAAATGAAATTGAGTTTGATAAATGCTCTCTGACAGACGAATTTTGAAGTTCCAACATTCGAATTTTCATATAAGTCTGAAAGATGCTTCTTTACAACAGACGAACTTTGAGTCTTCAAAATTCGAATTTCAAACAAAACAAAATTTGAGAAAATGGAAGAAATTCGTCTGAAACTATGTTAAAGTTCACCTGAGATCAAGAGTGATTTAAGTTTCAAAACTGCTCTCTGACAGACGAACCTTGAACATTGAAATTCAAATTTCAGAAGCTAAGTTCTTGAGTCTATTGAAATGAAACATTGACATACGAATGATAAGAACTTGCAACATTCGAATGATGAAATTAGTCTGAAAAGAGTTTCTCTGACAGACGAATTTCGCCCTTTCAAAATTTGAATTTCGAAGAAAGTAATCTACTGTGTCCCTTTAAACGTTCAATGGACAGACGAATTTTGGGGATCCAAAATTCGAATTTCGAAGGCACTGTAGAAAATTGAAAACACAATTCATACTTAACGGAAAAACTTTCTTCTTGAAAATTCGTATGTCACATTGTGAAAATGTTTTGTAAGTTTCAAAATTCGAATTTCACTTCATGAACAGACGAACTTTGTGCTGTAACGTTGGAAGCTTTAATCTTCGGTTCCTTCGAAATTCGCCTGTTGGCCAACCAAAATTCGAATTTCAGTATGTCAGAAATATTAAATGCGATTGGTAAACGGATAGTTTTTTAGAGTAACCGTTGAATAACTTCCCCAACGGATAGATTTAGTCTCTAACGGATATTTGAGACCTAAATCTATAAATACAACATCATTTGAAGTTGTGGGTAACAAATCAAACTTGTATATACTGAATTTCTGCTGAATCTTCTTCTCAAAAGCTTTTACCCTCTTAACTTCCAAATTTGTACCTAAACTTTCATATCTGCTCTTTTCAAGAGAGTTATTTCATTGTAATCAATCTACTCTTCATCTGGAAGATAGATTTACTTGTGAGGGATATTCACAAGGGAATTGGGAAGCACATAGTGAAAGTGCTTGGAGAGTTTGAGAGAGCTCAAAAACAGAGCAAACTCATGTACTGTGGCCTTAGCAAGAAGACCATTGAAATTCTTGCTGTATAGTGGATAAATCTCAAGAGGTGTCTTGGGGACTGGATGTAGGTCAAGTGGAAAGACCGAACCAGGATAAATTACTGAGTCTTCTTCTCCCTATCTTTACTTTTCAGCTTGCTCTGTTTTACGCATTGTTTTCATTATATTGTGATATCTTCACTTACTTCACTTTGTGCAGAAAAATCTCAGCCTTGCTAACATGATGAAACTTAGGAGCCAAATTGTTATGGATGGCAATTGGGGCTTGTAAGTTGGGCATTTTTACCAAAATGTGACCAAATCGGCCACGAGTGTCCCAAATATCCCAAAGGAGATGGATTGAGATGAAATAGGTGTCTATAGTTAGATTGGGATGAGATCAACCTATAGGAGTTAGAATCAGGTTAATTAGAGGTCAAAGTACAAAGTTGTGCGCATTGGAATTCTACTTGAAAAATTAGTAAATTGCTTATATAGATGCTAATACGGTCGCCATGGTGCTAGAAGCTTGGCTATGATGCTAGTCCCTTCTATTTTTGAAATACTAGAACCCGAGAGCATTCACGTCATGGTGGTAATGTAGCAGCCATGGTGCCATCATCTGTTCCTATAAATTTGGGTCCTTCGAGTGTTTAAGGTGTATTTGGAGTTTTTTTTTTAGGGTGTTACATTTTGGTGTCAAAGCAATTATTTAAGCCATTATTTCTGCTTGTTGTAGTTCTTGGCACAATTTGAATCACATAAACTTGGATATTCCCTTTTGCAAAACTAGTCTAGAGTTATATCACTAAATATGTTTCTACTAGTATAAAGGGTAAAGATGTCTAGCAGGGGTATGCTAAGAAATAGTGAGAGAGTGTTTTACTGAGTACTGAGGTTATAGAAGCTCACTTAGAAATTGAGGAGTAGTTATTGGCTAGGGAGTAGACATTCTTAGAGGATTAGTGTATGAAGATCCACGTTCTATCCCAATGAATGTAGGAGATTGAGGAGGAAAGAGAAGCTCAATCATTTGTGCTTTTTCCCATCTATGACCCATAGGGGAAATTAGTTAAGGAAGTAGAATAACCTTAATTATGGGAGATAAAGGTAAGTTGTTGTGTACGAGGCCGGGAGCATTGCAAGGATTATGTATGGAATGGCAATTGAGCCCTGAAGGTAAAATGTTGTGATATTTCATAACAGTGAAAAGACCATGAGAAAATTCAATCCATTGGTTTTTGATAGAAAGTTGGATACAACGATGATAGAGAAAAGGTTAACTAGCGAGAGTTTGTAGCTGAATTGAAAGATATGTGTCCTAGAACAAAGATAGGATTAGATGATAGAGGCCTTGGCAGTGATAGTGATAGTGATTTCAGTGCCACCAAGAAAGACATTAAAGAGGCTGTGACTATCATCCAAAATATCATGCTTGCAAATTGTGAAGGTAGTAGTTGGATATTTTCGGAATGAAAAAGAAGGTTAAGCAATACTGGAAGAATATAGGATATGATTAAGTGGTCACCTGAGTCTTGTGGGATGAACCCAAATTAAGAAAGAGATTTTTGTTCTTTTTCCTGTTGATAAGAGTCTAGAAGGAGAAGGAGTTCGAATTACAAGGTAGAAGGTCTGCTCAAGAATAAGTGTATCGATGAGTTTTGTAATTTGGAGTATGTGCCACTACAGCTTGAAAGAAGATTGTTATGATATCCAGTGTTGTGTTATGTATGGCTCATGGGTTAGAATTTTGAGTTGTAAGAAGTCCAATGGGAGTTTTACAAGTAGAAACAAATTGCAGGAGATGCTTGGGCTATGAAAATTCTAGGAAGTAAATGCATGTAAGGATTCTAAAATTGATAGAAGATTTTTTGTGACTCTCTCTATGACTTAAAGTAAGGTCTATAAGGGGAATGTCTTGTCACCATGTTGTGGACAAGAAGTTGGCCTAATTGGTGATATTGATCAATGCTAATGGTTTAAGTATTGAAACATCATGGATATAGGTTAAAAGTCTTTTCTTGGTACATCCCCTGATCATGAGAACTTAAATTACGAAGCACTATACTATAAGTGTAATGTGTTGGTTACCCTCAAAGATTCATGTCAGTAAATGTTGTTAAGCTAACCCATTTCCATCTATTGTTGCCTTCGAGTTTTCCCAATAACAGCTTTGGAGAATGAGTGGGAAGTTGTTGCCATGTGAAACATTGTATGGCATTGAATCATGAGTCTAGAACTAGTGTTAACCAATTAAGGCTTAATGCCAGCTGGTTACGCTCTCAATGCACCAGTTACTCAAGGTACGATGTACTAGTAGACTGAGAGTGAAAGACTTGGTGATGATATCAACATGAACCTAGTTTTGCTTAAATTCATGGTCAATTAGATGCTTATCTTCTAAAAGATTGATTAGGTACAACTGAATAATCAATCTGTATATTATAGCAATTCACTAATCATGACATGAGTGCTTCTTCATCTAATATAAAGAATTTCAAATCTTTTAATGACTAGGAGAAGGAAAAGAGATTAAAGACCTAAAAGTAGAGCTCATATAAGATTCATAAAGATCGATGTATGTGGATGTATTATAATGGTTGAATTGGATCAGAAGGGAAAATTTAAGCCTTAAAGAGGAACCCCAAACATTGTTAGTAAATGATCAATAGGTTGTGAACATGGTGTACTAGTAAGTGGTATGTGGTGGCTTTGTAGCTTCTTGCTATACGCATGATAACTATGTGGCCTGTAGTGGAAATGAAGCTAGAATGATCAGATGAATATAGGATGGCGACATTCATGAGTGATACGAGTGTATCATATGACCCTATGTGCAAGAATGGAGGAATTATGTGGAAAAGTAGCCCTACCACAAGGAAACATAGGTGGATCACTAGTGAACTTATTTTAATGATGAGAAGGCTATGGAATTTTGTGGACATCAATGATGCAATGGTTTTGCTTATGCCTTTGGTAGTACTACTTTTTTGAGAAATGGATGATCTTCCCTTTGAAATGAGTTTTTATATTGTATGGGCGCTTGCATAGTGTAATGGAATTAACCCTCAAAATGTTTAGTGATAGCTTTAACTTGATTAATGCAAAAGGTGGTTAGCCCAACATATACTAGTAAGTTATGGAGGAATACATAGTAATGATAGACACATTGATGCCAAAGGGAGATATTGCTATAGAGATCAGAAGGTGATAATGTAAGTTTTCTAAGTAGTAATTCATATAATAGAAGAAGTGGTAGTAAGAATTTAGACTAGTTGAATGAATAATTGAGCAGATCATTTCTTGGGAAAATCTCAATGTCAATGGTATGGAAAGAGAAAGTTATGGACTGAAAAGAGGCATGTAAATGGAGAACAATGAGGAGGTTTGGTTAACAAGAATTACTAAAGAGGTTCATGCAATAGGGGTCTATATATGAAAGAACTATATCTTGCAGTAGGACTTGGACAAGTTGTTGGTACGATGAAGAGGTCATGAGAAAACAAGATTTTCCTCTTAATATAGTAATAAGGAATGAATTTTGGATGTTATGAAGTGATCAAGGCAAGCTATGAAAATCGGTGGTAATTGATTAATGAAGCCTTGTTATTGTAAATATGGTAGTTGGTATGATCCGGATCCTAAAAGAAATGACAAAAATGATTAGCCATTGGAGTAGACAAGTGATTATATGGACAAGCAAAGGAGAAAGTCGAAAGTCTAGGAAAAAGATCATGTGCCTAGAAGTTTTGTCTGAACATTTGTGTGGAAAGTCTGTTTTAGGGTGAAGGAAATCAAGTTGAGGTGTTTTTCTGACTCATCTTATGTCTAGGAATATAAGGAACATTCGACATTATGGTTAATTACTCAATGTAAATCATTAAGATTTGTAGCTGTTAAAGTGAAGTAGAAGAAAACAACTTATCATGTTAAGGTGTTACATAAAGTTGATGTCAAGAAAAGCTACTAAGAAAGGGAAGAATTAAGGTGGAAGGAGTATGTTCATTTATGGTTGAGGTTCATGTTTTCAAAGTTCGAGGATGAAATTTCTTCTAAGGAGGGGAGAATGTAACAACTCTCAAAATGTTGCCCTGGACTTAGTCACAAGCTAATAAGAAGTTGCCTTATATCTTGTATAGCACTGAAGGGACCAAGATTGAAGGAAGGATCAAATGTGACAAAGTATCAAATTGGAAACAGAAAAGCATCATGTTGCGGTGAGGTACAAGGCTGTTGTAGTGAGACACTCTAGTAATTTGAAAAATTTTGGGGTCAAGAGCACTCGTGCATTGGTGAGAGTCACAAAATTTGTTTAAATCATACAAGAACCAGTCAGACGAAAAAGAATAAATTGAAGAAGAATGAGAGAAGCTTTGTTAGGGTTCATGAAATTCAATCTTGAGGAGTGATTTCTGGACTCAAGAAGCCTCAATCTTGGTTGGTAAGTGATCTCTAACCTCTCTTCCTATCTTTCCTTCTTGAAACTTAGCTACAATCCATGGGAGAATGTTGAGTTTAAGTTGGTTTGTATTTTCTACCAATTAAAATAAGTAGAAATGGATTATTGAAGTGTTATTTAGTGTTCTAAAGTTTTGGACATGAGTTTGGTTGGATTGTGAGGGATTTGAGTGGAACCCTAAGTTAAGAATGGCTTGGAGTTCTTTAAATTCAAAGGGTATGTTATTGTTTATGTTTTGGACGATTGTTTGGTCATTATTAAAGCATGAGTATGCTAAGGAAACAATGGGTCAAGCTTGAATAATGAAATTATTAGTGATGGATTGCTATGTGTATTGTAATAATTGAGGATAATGTGATGTTATAGTGCATAATTGGCTATTTGGAGGTGGTTGATTTGTGTTTGATGCTTCGGAGACTTGCCAAATCCCCTGTGTGCTTTGTGTTGGCAACTCAAAGTAACCAGGTATTGGAGATTGTGCCCAAGGCTAATTATTGTATTATGAACATTGCTCTTCATTATGAAAAAGGTGTTTTTTTTTCTTACATCATTATATTATTTGCATATTTTCTTTATAATAATATCCTTGGATAAATTATTTTATCCTAAATGTCCCTAGTCAATCATCTTTGTGGGAATAATGATGAACTAAGGCTAGTATGATTTTGATTGATAATTATGTGATAATTATGTATGAAGATACAAATTAAAATCATAAGCTCCTATTAAAGAATAGGCGCTGGATCGACCTGTTATGAGATAGCTACATGGATCAAGTCATAAGCATATCTCATATATAACTGTCTCACTAAGCCCTCAGACATGAGATCATCATGACTTCCTACATGGGGAACATTATACTTTGGCATAGTCAAAAGTCACTTTTATTCAAGAGATCATAAATGCTATGATCGAGTATAGTGGAAATTGAGTGAAGGAAGATGAATGATCAAGATGGAATTCGTCCCTCTAATTAATGGAGAGATAGATCTAGGCCCCTCGATGAGTGAGATCGAGAAATGTATGGCCGTGCTCGAATGGAAGAGTTTCCATTTCTTCTATCAGTGTTCGGAGATCTAGAAAGTGACGGTCAAGTAAAATGAGGATGACATTTCCATGCCTCATACTTAACCCATATATCATGAGACAAAAGGGATGTAATCGGCTTATATGAAAGGTTACATCGGATCTCCGACCTCATATGATTTGAGTAGTCACAATATCTTGCTAGAGACCACTTGTGACTTGTGGGTCCAATAGTGTTATTAGTCCACTGCCAACATCATATGGACCTACAGGGTCACACACAAGAACAAGCCAACTCGAGCTAGAATGTCCAGATTCATTGAATATAAAATGTGTCTAGATTCAATGAATTTAATGTTCAATTTAGGGTGATAGAATTATATATATATGATATATATATTAAAATTCAAAATATATATATATTGTTCAAATTAATTCAAATAAACTAGTTTTAAATTTAATTATATATGATAGATTTAAATTTAAACTAATGTCATAATCTAAATTTGATTTAGATTTAATTCTAAATTTGAATTTAAATTAATAATCTAAATTTGATTTATATGATAAATTAAATCCAGATTTGATTCTAGATAAAGATTAGATAGTTAGTTTAAATTTAATCTATTAGATAGATTTAAATTCAAACTAATTTATTTAATCAATATTTGATTTAGTTTAAATTATTGATTTAAATTAAACTAATATCAAATCCTATCTATATATTGATATAGAGTAGGGTACTTAACTAATACAATTTTTGAATTATCCTAAAGAGAGAGGGGTCGTATACTCAGAGAGTGAGACTGTACATATAAATAGCAAACGGACTTACAGACATCATAACTAGAGGCGTTAGCATACCATTCGAGTTGGACTCACCGTTTATATGGTTACTGGTAAAAGGAGCTAACTAGTCGCATTAGTTCCTAGGGTCCGACAAAATGCAAAAAAAAACACCAAGGGACGCACCAAAGGTAATTCTTTTTTTACATCTCAATCTAAACAACATTGACAAATCCATGGGAGGGAATTTCTTGATAGTTTTTCTGCCGCGTTGTGCTGAAATTCCCAACACTGAGTGTATATGTATGCTTGTTAGTTGTTTGTCATTTGATTATATATATACATGTTTCTTTTCATACCACGATGTTGTTTGTGTGTTCATGCGTGGTCCTTTTCATGTCGTGGTATGTACACGGCTAGATGAGGTATTTGTATTTTGATCTGTGACACTTGTATGTGAAGATTGTAACACCCATCATGACTTTATTTTTGCATTGTGTACAAAACCAGAGGAAAGCAGGATGGAGGAAGGTTCAAGTGGAGTCTGAAAGAGCTCCACGCCATGGTGAGAAGTAGGGCCGCTATGGTGAGAGCAAGTCTAGTGGTGTTATTTCACTTGAAACACGGTGGCACCGTAGTGGACTTATCTAAGGCCACGGCGAGACTCGAGTTTCTAGTTTAAATCAGAAATATTTCGGATGAACAGAAAGAAAGAAACGAAGAGAGCAATGGAGAGGAACGAGAGAGCTATGCTAGGGTTCGATATTTCTAGGCTTTGAAAGTGATTTTCATACATCAAGAGCTTGGATTCATGTGGGTAAGTGATCTCTACTCCTCTCTCTCCGTTTTCTTCGATTTAACTTTGGGATTTTTCAGTTATAAGTTGGGATTTCCGGTTTAGGATGGAATCCACCGATTGAAATGGATGATATAAGGTTAAGGAAGTGTGTTTTGGTGTTCTTGTTACTTGGATGTATGATATGAATTATGCATGATTTGAGCTTAACCCTACATTGTTTTCGGTTAGGGCTCTTGGGAATCCGAAGTATATGTGGTTGAGTAATGTTTGAATGGTCCTCAAAAGCTTATTGATGCATGCAAGGGGCGTTAGAACCTTAGGTTAGGCCTAAAGTGGTTGAATTATGGTTTTGGTTAAATAGTATATTGTGTTAATTGAAGAATTGTGATATTGTGAAGATTGTTTGGTAGCCTGAGAGGGGTTCAAGCATGTTGGACAACTCGAGAAGTTCGTGGAATTCACGTGTGTGGTATTGACAATTGAGATAACCAAGTGTTTGTTTGTATCATATTGTTTGTATTGTATGATGTTGCGTATATTTGTATATGTATGCATGTTTCTTTCATACCATGATATAGACATATTTACGTGTATTGTTTTCTATATATTGTGGTATGCACACAGTTAGATGATGATTATGATGACTATGATGATTATGATGATGATTAGAGATGATAATGTTGATGTGACATGACATGATGCATGCATGACATTGTGACATATTATGATGATATGAGCATCACCACATGGCATTGTGAGATTATGATAAATGGTGGATTTGGTGGTGATAACGATACGGTATGATATATAATGATATGAAATATGATTATATGAGATATGATTAAGGAGGATAAGGATGGGATCCCTGTCACTAAATCCTCCCCTATGGCCAGGGGAGCCAAGCAGTAGTGGACTGCACCTTCCCTAAATCACCACCAATTTGAGGTGGTCCAGGTGAAGGAAAGCCACGGTTCGAGCACTAGTTTAACTTTTGGCCAGGTTGCATTAGTGTAAGGTGAACTTGGTGATATCCCGGAATCAGTCTTCACCGACTATTAGAAGGGAATTACCTATATGAAATGTCCAGTTATGACAACAGCCTATAGTTCTAGCTGTGTGCGAGGAAGACATGCATTCTATTCATTTCACATTGCATTCATGAGTTGTGTGGGATATATGTATATATATGTGTGTGTGGTTGTCCCCGGTTACTGAGACATTGTCTCACATCCCTCTCCCATCACTAATATTTCAGGTGACAGTTTTGGCACTAGTCCTAAGAAGCTAAGGGAGTAGCATCGATCATGGGAATACTAGGTCTATGTAGTTTGTGTGTTATTTGGATATGTATCTTGTGCCCAGTAGGATAGAATGTTTTATAATGGATGGATTGTTATGGATGGATGTATGTATGGTTATGTATATGGAATTGTGTTGTATGTGATGTGTATGTTGTATTATGGTGTTTACAGGGTTTTGGATATTGGAAAGTGAGTATAGTGGTGTTTGTGAGTGAAGAGTGGATTTGGACCTCGTTGGTGTGTTTTAGGGCCTGTAGCCCATTTTGTCAAGTTGGGTTCAAGGGGGTCAAATCTCGGAGGAGTGGTTCCTTTGAGATGAAACCACTCTGGACAAGTTGGTTTGGGGGTTTTGGACCATTATGAATGGTCTTTATGTAACACCCCTCATGATATCTTTCTTAGCATTGTGTGTAGCACCAAAGGAAACAGGACTGATGAAGGCTCAAGTAGTGCAAAAAAAAAAGCTCCACGTTGCGGCTTGAAGTAGAGTCACCGCGGCGAGAATGAGTCCAGTGGCGTGGTTTCAGTTGAGCTTGGTGGTGCCGTGGCGAGATGTCCTAGAGCTGTGGCAAGATTTGGGATTTTTGTTTCAATTCGGATCATTTAAGAGGATTCAGAAAGAAAGAAACAGAGGAGAACCGAGGGAGCTTTGCTAAGGTTTGAGTTTTCCAGCATCTAGGAGCAATTTTCAGACCTTGGAAGCTTGGATTCAAGTTGGTAAGTGATTTCTACTCCTCTCTCTCCATTTTCTTCAGTTGAAATTTGGGGTTTTTCAATTATAAGTTTGGATCTTCGGTTCTAGCCAAAATCCACCCATTGAAATGGATGAAATGGGGGTTAATGAAGTGTGTTGTGGTGTTCTTGTTGCTTGGGTGTGAGTTTTGAAGATATTATATATGTTTAGAGCTTAACCGTGGGTTATTTTTCGTTGAGAATATGAGAAATCTGAGTTGTATAGAATTGTGTGATATTTGAATGGTTCCTAGGAGCTTAATGATGCATGAAAGGGGTGTTGGAACCTTGGGTTAGGCTAAAGCGGTTGAATTGTGATGTTTGGATATTTGGTATATGTGGTTAATTGAGGTATTATGGTATTGTTAAGGTTGTTTGGCTACTTGGAGAAGGCTAGTTGTGGGATTGGTGTTCAAGAAAGCTTGTGGAACTCGTGTGAGCGTGATATTGACAACCTGAGGTAACCGGGAGTTTGTTTGTATTTTATTGTATGACAGTATATATATTTGTGTATATATGTATGTTTCTTTCATACCAAAATATTGATGTGTTTGTGTGTACGATTTTCTATATATATCGTGGTATGCACACTGCTAGATGATGATTTTGATGACTATGATGATTATGATGATGATATTGATATGACATGAGATGATGCATACATGACATTATGATATGACGATAATGACTATATGATGATATATGAGCATCACCACATGACATTTGTGAGATTGTGAGATATGGTAGATTAGGTGGTGGTGACGATACGATGTGAAATATGATGATATGAGATATGATTAAGGAGGATAAGGATGAGATCCTTGTCACTAAATCCTCCCCTATAGCCAAGGGAGCCAAGCGGCAGTGGACTGCACCTTCCTTAAATCACCACCAATTCGAGGTAGTCCAAGAGAAGGAGAGCCACGGTCCGAGCAATAGTGTAACCTTTGGCTAGGTTGCATCAGTGTAAGGTGAGCTTGGTAATGTCCCAGAATTAATCTTCACTGACTGTTGGAAGGGAGTTACCTATTTGAGATGTCATGTTATGACGATAGCCCGTGGTTCTAGTTGTGTGTGAGGGAGACATGCATACCATTCATTTCACATTATATTCATGAGTTGCATGAGATATATGTATATATATATGAGTGTGGTTATCCCCAGTTACTGAGACATTGTCTCACACCTCTCTCCCATGAACTAACCTTTCAGGTGACCGTTATGGCACTAGTCAAGAGAAGATTATGTAGTATTTGTAATTTGGATAATTAATCTTATGCCAAGTAGGATAGAATGGTTTGTAATGAATGTATGGTTATGGATATGGATTGTATGGATGTTGTATGTATGGTTACATGATTTTGAATGCTAAGGAGTCAGTATGGTGGTGTTTGTGAGCTCAGAGTGGATTTGGGCCTGGTTGGTGTGCTTTAGGGCCTGTAGCCTGTTTTGTCAAGTTGTGGTTCAAGGGGGTCAAATCTCAGAAGAGTGGTTGCTTTGAGGTAAAACCCCTTTGGACAAGTTGGTTTGCGTGTTTTGAACCTATATGAATGGTCTTTGAGTGACAATTTTCCTTTGGTGGCAATTCGAGGTGGTTAATGATGGGTTTTGGTCAATAAGTGGCTAAAACGGTGTCAAGAGTCTAGAATCTCCATATGGAGCTGGATTGAGGTGAAAGTGGTGTCTATGGCTAGTTTGAGACTAGATTGACTTCTAGGAGTTAAAATCAAGTCAATCAAAGGTCGAAGCATAAAGTTATGCGAGTCGGAAATCTGACCCAAGTGTTGAGTTTTGCTAGTGTGGAAACCAGCATGAGACACCATGGCTCCAGAGTCCAGGCCACGGTGCTAGTGGAGGCCAAAGTAAGTGAAAACAAGGGAGGCCAGAGCTGGGCGGTACTGTAGTGGTCGTGGCACCAGCCCAGTTTTTGGTGTTATTTGGTTTGTTTTTGCTATTCTGAAATTTTGGAGAGTTGTTTGGGATGTCAGGGTTGTGTTTGGTTGAATTTTGAAGTTTTTGGTCAAGTCTGGAGGTGTCAGGAGGTAAGGTGTTACACTTTGAGTGACCATTTGCCTTGGTGGCAATTAGAGATTGTTATTGGTGAGTTTTGGTCAATAAGTGGCCAAAACGGTGTCAGAGGTCCAATATCTCAATACGGAGTAGGATTAATGTGAAAGTAGTGTGTATGGATAGATTGAGACTAGATTGACTTGTAGGAGTTGGAATCAAGTCAATTGGAGATCAGAGCATAAAGTTATACACGTCCAAAGTTCACCCCGATGGTTGAAGTTTGCTGGCATAGAAAACCAGCAGGGGGGCCGCAGTGCTAGGAAGCAGGCTGCAGCGCCAGAGAGTCCAGTAGCAAGTGGAAAACAAAGGAGGTCTAAAGCTGCGGCGGTACTATAGCGGCCACGGCCCCAACCTAGATTTTGATGTTGTTTGGTTCATTTCTGCTATTCTGAAGTTTTGGGAAGTTGTTTTGAGATGTTTGGAATGCGTTTGATTGGATTTTGAAGATTTTGGTCAAGTATGAAGGTGTTTAGAGGTAGAGTGTTATAGAAACTCTGCCCAATTTTCTATAAAATGTTTAAGCATGAATGATTTTAAATGTTTGAATGATGATTTGACGATATGTGTTTGCAATATGTGATGATATGTTTACTTGATTGGTGGTAACTATTGAGATTCCATGAATCTCATCCCTTCCAAATGCTAACCATGTTTAGGCCAAGGTAATGCAAGGAGTTCAAGAGAGCTAAAAGAGATGAGGAAGAAATTGGTGGAAATTATGTTCTTGCAAGTATTGATGTTAATTTTGATAATATGTATAAATTTGTGTGTAAAGGATAAATCATATATATATGTATATATATACACAAATGCAAGCATGTTCCTTGAGAAATGTTTTGGTGTTTTGTATGAAGTTGGAACAATGGATGATGGTGTAAGTATATTATGAAATTTATTATGCTAAAGTATGGATGAAAGGGTTCAATCTGGATACCCTGATAGAATATAGGTACTGTTTATTCGAACTAGGAAAATTAATTTTATTGATTTATATAATATAAAAGTAGATGGAATAAGCTTTCCACAGAGCCAAAGAATACATCAATTGGTTAAATATACTATTTATGGTGAATTTGTAAATTTAGGGTTCAAAACAGGGCAAGGTTGGAAAACTGGAATGTTACTAAAGGTACTCGAAATTTCTAAAGGGATTATAAAATTTCACAAAACTCCAAAAATTCATTGGTTTATATTATAAAAATTTCTATATCTTAAATTTAATATGCCACTGATTTGGAAGTGATTGGAGTTACATAATGAGAGATATGTAAGTTTTCCAAAGACTATTCCAGTAAAAGTTAAGTTCTGACCCTTGATAGTTCAAATTAATGCCATGTCATATTCTAGTAGAATAAATATATAAGAAAATATGGCTAGATAATACACATATAGGGATTTCCAATGACATAGAGAATGCATAATTTGACTTAGGATATCATGAGATATAAATTTTTAAAGATAAGGCCAAAACCTGGGAAGTTTCAAAATAACCAAATGTACAGTAAATATTTGAGAAATAAATAGTACAAATTGGTCAGGAGAAGGCTCTATTTCACATTTTTTCCATGTATAAAATCTTTTTATCTATTTTTAGAGACTTAAATCACTTTGTTATGATTTTTCTAGAATTAGTTATGAATTTTCAAATTTTATTAGGTAAAATGGAAAATGTACAATGAACAATACTCGAAATAAAGAAAAATCTGTTTTGATATTTTTATGAAATCAAGTCTCTAATCATGTAATAATGGACATAATTGGAGTCTAATACATGAGAAATGGGCTCAAGTTTAAGATGTTATAGCCACCTTATCAGGATAACCTGCTGGACAGAGCTGAGGACATGGTTAACCCTTACGTTATGCGGATAACCTTAACCCCTTTCATGAAATCAAAGAGGGAACACTTAGAAAAGCTTTGAGATTGAGACTTTATCCTCATAACTTTCATAAGCTATGTGCATAAGGTAACCTTTTTTCATGAAAACAAAGAGGGAACACTTAGAAAAGCTTTGAGATTGAGACTTTATCCTCATAACCTTCATAAGTTATGTGCATAAAGTAAAACTTTTCGTGAAAACCATTTTGAAAACATGAGCCAAACACCAAATTCATTTGTTAGCCATTATTTCTCAATTCTAACATATGCTAATATCATATTTACTTAATCTAAGTCATTTAAAACATATGGTAACAAGATTAAGTAAATTTTCAAAGATTAATCTCACCTCAAGATCTAAGTGAAAACAAAATATATCTAGTGACTATGTCTTCAAATGTTGAGTTCTACTTCCATTTGGTTATTTTCTTCTTGGCATGCTCCCTTATGATCTTCCATTCTTGGAGTATCCTTTCTCTTCTTCTTTCTTGAGTGAGTCATGATGTTGATTTTCATTTCTTTATTCCAATGCTCACTCTTCCTATTTAAACTATCCAACATTTAACATATTTCACTTACAAACCAAGTAGTTAGTCTAATTTATATATCCAAAATATATTATTCATTGTAAAAGCACAATGGATATATTTGCACATAGCATGATATATGCATTATAGCCATAATTAAATTCATGCTAATGAATATTTTACTTCTTTAAGGAACATTATAGATGTTAGACACATATGATACTTTTGTTCCTTATTTCTCTATATTTGTCATCATTAAAACTTATATTACATTAAACCTGACACAAAATGGGTTTAAGGGGGTCAAAACTCAAAGAAGTGATTTCTTTGGGATGAAACCTCCTTGAACAAGTTGTTTTTGTCAAATGGGACATGTGTGGAAGGTCCTAGGTTGTCAATTGGCCATTGGTCGCCAATTGGAGGGGTTAGTTGTGAGTGTTAGTCAAAAAGTGGTCAAAACGGTGTCAGGCATCCAAAAGCTCAATACAGAGATGAATTTAGGTGAAATTAGTGTCTATGAATAGATTGAGATGAGAATGACCTGTAGGAGTTGGAATCAAGTTAATGAGAGGTCAGAGCATAAAGTTGTGTGTGACGAAACTTTGCTTGAAAAATCAGCAATTTGGTGATATGGTTACTGATATGGGTACCGTGGCGCCAGAAGCTTAGCCATGGCACTAGTCCTCTCTGTTTCTTTCAGGTTGTGGTGGTACTGTTGGGGCTGCAGCTTCAGCACTGTTTTGCTAGATTTTGTCTTGTTTGGATAGTTTTTGTTGCATTAGGTGATTTTCAGGGTTTTTTTTTTGATAGGGTGTTATATCTAAAATCTAGCTTTGTCAGCAAAGTAACATGAGGAAGAAGTATCCTGCAAGTTTATTAATGAAGCAAAAACATAAGCAAAGATATAAAATCATGTTCAGTGGTTTATGGAAAAATTTCTTCCAAGTTAAACATGATATGCAACAATCATGCAAAAAATGATATATCAGATATGTAATTTAACCTTGAAGATTGTCTTGTTCCATTAATTTAAAAAGTTAAAAAAGAAACGGTAGAAGTACATGGCTAAGCCTGTGCTTATTGCGTTTAGCAAGTAGATATAATATATTAAACCATAACAAATGCTGAGATACTGACTATATTCACACCATTTGCTTTGTTTTCGTTTTGTTATTAACTATTTTTATTGAACTTATGAGGTAAAACAATTTTTATCAATTAGTAAAATTGAATATGAAAAATATGTATATTTTTACTAGGAGTATTATAATCATTTAAATCATATTTTCTCTCTATTCTTGTTATTAATTTCTTCATCAAATCTGAATAAATATAAGAGGTAGGGAAGAAATACATACTGATCGAGGATATTCTTCCACTGACAGAATGTAAATGACATGCACCAATAGCACAGGTAGATAGAATAAAGTTACACAAACTTTTTCAGTGGTTCACCGTAGAAACACTCCAAGAAAGAATTGTTGTAACACCCCTCATGACTTTGTTTTGGCTTTATATGCAGAACCAGAGGAAGAAAGACATAGGAAAGGTTTAGCTGAACCAGAAAGGAATTCCACATCGTGGCAAGAAGCAGAGCCACCACGGTGAGAGAGTTACAGATTCTGATATTTTCCTTGAAAGACATGGCACCGCGGTGAGCAATTTTGGGGTCACAGTGAAAGTCAAAAAATTTGTTTAAGTCGGGAACATTTCAGTCGAACGTGGAAGGAGAAAATGGAGGGAGAACAGAGGAGCTCCGATAGGGCATGAGAAATCTGGCCAAGGGAGATCATTTTCAAACTCAAGAGACCTCAATCGTTGTTGGTAAGTGATCCCTAACCTTATCTCTTCTCTTTTCTTCTCTATTTTCAGTGGGAAGTTGAGTTGAAGCTTAGGGTTTATGGTTTTAGCAATTTCCACCGATTAAAATGCTTGATTTTGTGTTGTAGGAGTGTTTTGTGGTGTTAGGAAGCTTTGGGTATGAGTTTTGATTGGATTATGATGGGTTTGAGTTAAACCCGAGGTTGAAATTTGGGAAAAGAAGTGGAAATCCGAAATGGTAGGTGTTGGTGTGTGTTTGAATGGTTGTTTAAGGTTTATTGGTATGTGTGTATGTTGTTAGAACTCCGGGTTAAGCTTGGACGGCTAGATTGTAGATTGCAGTGTTATGGGAGTTATGTTAATTAAAGGTATTATATTGTTGTAATGGTAGACTGACTAATCGGAGGCTTATAGTTCGTGATTAGGGTGCTCTGGAGGCTTGCCTAAGCCCCTGTATGTGTGGTGCTGACAACCTAAGGTAACCGGGTGTTTGTTTGTACTGTATTGTATGATAGTGCTTATATTCATGTATATATATGGATGTTTCTTTCATACCACAATATAGATGTGTTTGTGTGTATTGTTTTCTATATATCGTGGTATGCACACAGCTAGATGATGATTATGATGACTATGATAATTGTGATGACGATTAGAGATGATGATATTGACATGACATGACATGATGTATACATGACATTGTGATATGATGATGATGATTATATGATGATACATGAGCATCACCACATGGCATTACGAGATTGCAATATATGGCGGATTGAGTGGTGATAACGATATGATATATGATGATATATGTTAGGGAGGATAAGGATGGAATATATACTTGTTAGGGAGGATAAGGATGAGATCCCTACAGCTAAATCGCCTTCTATGGCCAAGAGGGAAAAGGCACGCAGTAAATTGTACTTTCCCTAAATCATTGCCAATTCATGGTGGGGAAGGGTAAGGAGAGCCACGGTCTGAACATTAGTGTTATCTTTGGCTGGGTGCACTAATAGGAGGTAAGCTTGGTGATGTCCCGGAATCAGTCTTCTCCGACTATTGGAAAGGAATTACCTATACGAAATGTCCTGTTATGACGACAGCCCGTGGTTCTAGCTGTGTGCGAGGGAGACATGCATTCCATTCTTTTCATATTGCATTCACAGATTGTATGAGATATATATGTATATATATGTGTGTGTGGTTGTCCCCAGTTACCAAGATATTGTCACACACCCTCCCTCCATGACTAACATTTCAGGTGAAGACTCTGGTGCTAGTTCGGAAAGAATCAAGGAGTTAGCGGTCTTTCCGTCCTCGATAATTCCAAGTATATTTTTGTGCCAAGTAGGTTGATATAGTTTGGTTGCCTAGACGAGTGTCCTAGGAGTAAAGAGATGTATGTGATATAATGATGTGTGATAATGATAGTAGACCCTGACATGGGTCTTTAAGGTGTCTGTGCACTAGACTGGCCATATGTGGGAGCCCAAAGGTGGTTTTTCTGTATGTGAGTTTTGGGCACATAGCCTATTATGTGGTTTTGGGGTTCAAGGGGGTCAATTCTTGAAGGAAAGGTTTCTTCGGGGTAAATCCTCCTTAGACATGTTGGTCTAGCCAAATATGACCTGTGTGAAGGGTCTTTGGATGTCCATTTGCCTTTGGTGGCAATTGAAGGTGGTAGGTTGTGAGGTTTGGTCAAAAAGTGGCCAAAAAGGTGTTGGGTGTCTAAAATCTCCAAATGGAGTTGGATTCGAGTGAAATTGGTGTCCATGGTTAGATAATAACAAGAGTGACCTATAGGAGTTTGAATCAAGTCAATTGAAGATCGGAGCATAAAGTTATGTGCATCGGAAGTTGGCCCAGCAAATCAGCAATTTGTTGATACAAGTTCTGATGTTGAGGCCGCGGCGCCAACATGTTGGTGGGCGTCAGTGAATCTATGAAGGGTTGGAGCCGTGACGCAACTATAGCAAGCCACGGTCTCATCCTGTTCAGGTGCCTTTCAGGTGTTATTCCGCTGCTTTGAAGTTTTGGGAAGTTGTTTTGAGATGTCTAGATTATGTTTCGTTGGTTTTTGAAGTTCTTTGGTCAAGTCTAAGGATATCTAGAAGTAGGGTGTTACAATTGTTATAAGAGAGAGATAACTGAGCACAAGAGAGCCTATGTTGCAGAAAGAAATTCTTTTATAAAAACATTCTCCCTGGATGCACTGGCACATAGTCGCTTAATTCTCTTGATTGTGTAGGATGTGAGATCGCAAATAACCATTCCCTCCCTGTATTAAAATATAATAATAAGCCCTAATTTGTTAAGCGGGCTTGGGCTTATATTTCAACTCACCCATCAAGGGTGGATTTTATACAGGGTAACCCAACAAAATCAATAAAAAAGATACAATATAAGTTAGAAGGTTCATCTTAGAAGTCCTATTACCTTCATGCCCTCCTCAGTTACAAGATTTAGATAATCACTAGAAGTTATAGGTTATATTGTGTCGCCTTTGTCATCTACTAGACATTGTGGGATTGTCAAGCACCTGACCCATCACCCTCTTGTTATTAAATATGGAATGCTCTGTGTTCTCATTAATTAGTCTTAATTTACTCTCAAAATGAGGCATTATGGATATTAGTTTCTGTTGCACAGGCACTAAGGACTGTTTTATATGAGTACTTACGGCAAAAATAAGGGAAAAAGAAAATATTGAATCCAAAACAGTAGGTCAAAGATAAGACACTTCCGACCATCAATTGCGTTTAACTCATTAGATTTTGCTTGCTATATACTACGTCCATCTTGTGTATCCATGTTGAATGGGTAATGTTCACGTTACACTTCGTAACTGAAGATTAGAAAAAAGTTCTTTAAGGGATTTTCCACAACCCGATGTTGCAAATAAGCTCCACGTTCCCATGAAGATAGAAAAGTAAAGATCCAAGTTTTGTTAGAGTTTAAAAAAGACGGTGGTTCGAACTGGCTAAATTTTTGTGCTCAATCATTTCACACCCGCTCTGGGGTTGTCCCAGACCCATTACTTCTGCGCCATCGGGAGGCTTAGTCCTTAATTTAAAGGTTTACATTTCCTTCGGGGAAAGATACAAGCCAGCGTCACTTGGCTCGGCAACCAACTAATTGGCGTCAAACTATTATAAAGTATAGCTTGTGTCAGATAGCTGACGATGTGGGACTAGTTTGTTCGTTAGGATGAGTGGTTTTATAATGCAACCAAATCGGACTGGGACTAATTTGTCAGTTATACAAGCAAACCAGCCATTCGTGCCGATTCTTTCTACAATGCTTTTAATTATTGAAATTAGAAACAAAGGCATATCAGTGGCACTCATCAAAACTTCATGTAAAGTATTTAATATATATAGACATAATCAATTCAAACTTACAACGCTTTTAAATACCGATCGATCTTCTCCATTTCTAACCTACTTTATCAAAACATAATATCAGAATAATTAAAAAAGTGATATTTGTTTTAACAATAAGCTTTACCTGAATCGCGTCATTTCTCAACGACCTTTTAACCACTGCTCTGCCCATTGAAAGCCAATAACATTGTGTTTAAGGAGTTTCAGAATAAGTTAATTCAAAATACAATATTCCTGAAAGGAAAACGCATTTAGTCGAACTTTATGTCACTGTTAATGATTATATATGTTATAAAATAAAAGATGACGTCATTAATGTTTTCTCTCATTCATCAACAGTGCATAAATGGTAGATGCATCAAACTACATATTCATACGAAAATCGGTTGCAGTTAACAATCTGGTAGGAGCCATGGAATGATTTATCTTTTTAGCTAGGAAGAGATTAAAATGTAAAACAACCATAATATCAATTCTATTTATTGATAAGAAAGTATAGTAATATAAATTAAATCACATATTTCCCATGATTTTAATTGTTTCAACGCCATGCTGTCAACCACAAAAATCAGATATCCGACATCCAAAAGACCAATTCTTTAATAAGAACTGAATTGTTGGAATACTTTAAGGAGTTGACTGTGCATGTGGAATGCGTTTGATCTTTGAAGATATAGCCATCACCGTAAGCTCCATCTTCTTGATTATTATTTTCTTAGAAGAAATCACAGTTGGGGCCGAAATATAAAGTTAATTATAATTTAGAATCAATAGTCTAAAACATTATATATAATAACAGGCTAATGGTCCATATCTAAAAATAAATCCAAAGCCAAATTATTTTAATACCACTATTCATGTATTTCAAAATTTCAACGTGTTCACCAGAAATCCGCAACTCCTTCTCTGCTTTCTACCAGGGAAGAGTACTTGAATTTAAGTTCTTAAAATCATCAATGGTTATATTATTTCGCAACTTGTTCACTAGAAATGTGCAACCTATTCTCCCCTAATTTGCAACTCATTCTCCACTTATTGCTAGAAAATTCCAATTTTAACTTTTTGAAGATATCAAGGGTCGTTCCAATATTTTGCAACCTTGTTTATTATTAATTAATTTGCAACTCCTTCTACATTTTATATTAGGGAAGACTCAAATTTATATTTTTAAAGTCTTCAACCAGTATTCTGCAACTTGTTCACATGAATTGCAATTTTTTCACTTTTAATTTGCAAGTTACTCTTTGCTTTTATATATATAACTATGAGATTCAAATTTTTACTTTTTGAAGTCATCAATAGTTACAGTATTTTACAACTTGATAGCCTGAATTTACAATTTGTTCTCTCTTAATTTGTAGCTCATTCTCTGTTTTTTCTACAACTTCAATAAGGGTGTTTTTATAATCTCATATTTTAATTTTTTTGACTTAGAGACCTTTGGTCTCTCAATGTAGGATTTATGACTTCTGGTCCTAAATTATAATAAACTTGATATTTTGGTCTCAATTGTGACTCTCCCCTATTTTTTTTTATGTCTCTCGAATGTTATTTTTCTACTTTTTCCCTCTCCCATATTCGTATTTGTAGATTCTTATTCCTTCTTTATATTCTCATTTTATTTCTTTTTTTGTGGTAAAAAGAAACTCCTAAGTGGTAAGAAACCTTCTAAAAACATAGGAGACAATGGAATATACAGAGTTGGGAAAATTAAATAGAACAAAATAAAGAGGTGACACCTATTCCTACACCAATCTCTTGAAGTAGTTAAAGTTGATCGATTATAAACTGAAGTTTTTGATAAATTCATCCTTTCTTTTCAAATTGAGACAAAATTAATTATGTAAAAATTAATTCGACTAAAGGGGACACTATAGAAACATCATATGAATAGAGGACATGAGCGTCAATATGAACTTTCAAGAGAAAGGAGAAGGAATTTAGAAAAACAACTATCAAATTTTCAAAAAATTAGTATTAAATTTTAAAAAACTAAAAATTTTAGAATTTAAAATAATTATTATCAAAGCATTTATAATTCTATCTTTCTTAAAATTTAGTAATTATTTTTCTTAAAAAAAGATAATAAATTTCATACAATTTTTACTGATTTTTATCCTTAAAAGTAACTATTTATATTTTTAAAATATTTTTAACACAACATTTAAAAACTGAGAGTCCTAAAAGATGTACTTTTTCTCCTGTGTAAAATGCGTATATTTTCTACATTCCTTGACAATGTAGATATGAAGGCTTAAGTGGTCAGTACTCAATAGAAAAGTAGCTTTTCTAGGCCCAAAAAACAAAAGCTTGCTATAGTCTATAGATATTAATGAATCTATTAAACAAATAAGCCAAAAAAAAAAATTCCAGACTCACGTGTGTCTTGAAATTTCAAAATTTAATCATCTCTTTTTTTTTTATTGCAATATTTTCATCCAATTAAATAAAAAGATGAAATAAAAAATTTATTCTAAAAAGCTCATTCCATGAAGCAAGGACCCTTTACTTTCTCCCAACACTAATGTCAAATACTGACAACAACAAAGAAACACTTTAATGCTAAATATAGTCAGCCTTGGAGACATAGAGTAGAAGAGCAATATGATTAAGCGAATGATCGTCACATTATTTTCATGAGAGTCCATATTACATGTTAACTGGAGATCGAAGAATAGTATGCAAAACTCGTAAGTGTTTTAATGACTGAACTCGCTTTCCTACAAAACTAATGGGCTTTAGCAGCTTTTTTTTTTTTTCTTTTCTTTCGTTTATTCTTTTACAGTTTCAGAAAACGTACCATTATGCATGAGATAGTTGTTGAGTTTGAATAAAATTATGACAAATTAAAAGAAATACAAATTGAGAGGATCCAAATTCATATCTAGATGAGAAATGGAAGGTGATGATCTTACAAAGCTAATGGTTCTATTAACATTTTCTTTTTGAACTATCTCTAGGAAAACCTAGTCTAAGAGAAATCGTATTCCCGTACAAGAAAACACAAGAAGTTGATAGATATAGCTCCATTGATATGCAGACCCAAATTGGCAGAGTAATTTCGAATTATATAAAAATTCTTCCTTGGCTTTTTACTTGGAAAATCAAGAACTTTTCAAGGTTTCGATCCGCATGAAATTTCTCACAGAATTTAGCCTTTCTCATAGAAATTCTCATACTGTGTTTTTGACCAAGGTTAACAATCTTCTGGCATCAGACACAAAAAATAATGAGGAGTAAGCGCTTCCATGCATGCTTCAGCATACGAAACTACTAAAATATTGTCAACTTAAGTGACACATACAGTCGAATAGAGTCTTATGATTAATCAAAAGTTAGGACGTCCTTCAGTTTACATCCACAAGAGAATATTACACAACTTACTAGTATGATATTGAGTGATGACTGAGCCCACTCTCAAATTTACTGTGTAACAAACAATATTAAATAAATGAAATTGTTGTTACATTCAAATATTTTGATCCAAGAAAACAACCAATTGTATCTGCAATAGTACTCTGTGACTAATTTAAACATCTGGCATATAGCCTTGTTAAAGCACAAGTATCATGCATGTTTCCGTCTCATATATATAATTGTCAAAGCTAAATAAGGGGCAAGAAAGAAAGAATAGCTAAGAGTTAGACTACTATAATTTGGCATAAACTAGGAAACAGCTGGAAGAAGCAAACAGCAAACCTGAGCTAAGAATGCCAGCGAACTGCTTTATAAATTGAAGCAGCTCGTGGACCTTTCTCGATTGTCATGAAATATGCTAGCTAGTATCTGATAAGAAAACAAGGAAGCATCACAGTTTACTACGATTTATTGAAGTGCCTGCAATGTACATTATTATTGACCCTATGTACACTACAGAATGCAGACGGCTTAAAATGAACAGTCAAGCAAGTGAAAAAAATCTAATCTGAATTGTTTCAAAATTCAAACCAACTACACTCATTGAAATCGCTTCAATTCACTTTTTCGTACGTCATCCTCATCAAATCTTATCACGAAGATCGAATGATCAAAACAGCCACATTGGGACCACCAGTGTAACTTGTTTATGTCATCATCATATTTCCACGAGATCAGAGTATCAAATAGGCCAAGGGCTTGATAGAAACATTGGTTCAAATGGGTCCAAAGGAAAAAACTTTTCTTAGTACCGTTGAAAGCCCAAAATCCTGGTTCAAGAGGCTAGGCCCACAGAGGGTACTGTGGAATGGTGGTTCAAATGGATACTCGTTTTCTTTGTATTAGAGTATATGCTTAGGATTTCCTACAAAAGGGGGAAAAAAAGAGTATGCTTAGGATTTCTTATTTAGCATACTTATAAATAGGCCTATAGTCCAATAATATAGACGAATTGATATATTGGATTTAATTAAGTTTTTTAATAAACAAAGGCATTTGAGATTAGGTTATGTTGCCCTTTGTAACTTTTGTGGATTAGGATATGCTTGTTTTCTTATTAGAATATCATAATGATTTCTTATTTATATTGCCTGTAAATAGACCTCTAGTATAATAATTATATTATACCGTTTTTAATATTGATTTATTGAATTTGCTTGTTTTTTGTTTTGCTGTTTTATTGTTCATGTCATCTATTAATTGATTTTTCTGAAAACTTGTGAAAATTTACACATATTACCAGATCTTGCCCTGAGGTGAAATTGCTAGCCGAGAGAAGTTAGTTCATGAAGTACATTGATGAATTGCTTGATGCATGTGTTTTCCTTTTTTTCCTTTTGTTTACCACTCGTGGTGTCTTGTAATAAGTAATATAATTATGAATAAAGTAATTTTGCTATAATTTTCAAAATCCGGTTAAGTATCAAATGCTGCACTTTCTCTTAATTTGAGCCACACAAATAACAAGAGCAAAAGCACATAAAACATTAACATACACCAAGTTAGATGTTAGTGGTGGTTCTAGGAGAAAGGAAACAACAAAGGATTATCCTTCATTTAATTACTTCTTTGTGGCTAATTACCTTACCCAACTTTATTTTTAATACAATTATATGAGAGTTTAGGATTCAATTACACTTCTAAGCATATGTTAATGCCAAAGAAGTTTCATATATAATTAACATAACCAACAATCTCTTGTCAAACCTAACGCTTGGCCCATATATGGATATTAAAAAAAAGATTGTGTCAAATACTGAATTTATTGAAAAAAAAAAGTTCAGAAAGTGAGTTGGCCCATTTGATTTTGCTAGCCCATCACAAGAGGGCTAGGCTGATATTTTCTTAGCCCACCAAAAAGTGAGATGGCCTAGCCTAACCCACATATGCTAGTGCCCATAGTGGGTTGGCTTATATGAGTCAAGCCAATTCAATTGTCAACCCTACTTTTTTTTAATAGCAAATTGCTAACTATACTTTTTGTGAAGTGAACGTGTGATGTTTTGTACTTGCTAGTATAAATATAAAGTGTAAAAACTTATACTAAGTTACATTATTTTTAAGTTATAAATAAGAAAGATCACTAAAATGTGTTTTCTTTCTCCTAATAAATTTTTTTTATACATATAGCTAAAAATCAAACTGAAGGTATAATACGTAAGAGATTCAATTATTTACCAACTAGGCTAGAAGCGCTCTTTGGTCTTTCTCACAATTATATTACTTGAATCGGCTGAATGCTTGCGGATTTTACAGCGTTTATGCAACGATACCGTTTTCGGAAATGCGCAGAATGTACGCTATTTTGAAACAACGAAGAAGGTTCACTTTTTGAAATTTCCTTTTTTTTTCCATCACTTTTTTTGAAATTTCTTGAACACCCACCAAGTGTACTGCATGTTTTAATAGGTCGATCAAGTTGTTTTTTTTTTTCATGTCATAATTTGAATAGTTGGGATTGATCCCTTTTTTTCTGGATTTTTTTAAATTAAGCTAAATAGCATTATAAAGAGATTGTTAATTTATTATTATGATAGTATTGACTATTTATACAAATGAGTACGAATAAACATTTTAATAATTATGAATATCAAATATATTATTTATCAATTTAAAAATGTTGATTCATAATTTTAGAATGAATTTCCATAATGGATAATTAAAATTTTAATTTATAGTAACTCTACTAAGAAGAGGCTGCTAGATTTCTTTTATAGAAAATATTGAAAAAGGTTGTTTCAATGACGGCTGCTGCTGGAAATCTTGAATCTTCAAATCTATCAATAAATTGGGCCTGTTTGTTGAAGAATTTTTACAAAGTTATCTGTATGTTGTTTAAAAAAGTGATTAATTATTTAGAAATTTGGTGAAAAATAGAAATTATTTTATATTTGATTAAAATAGAAAAATAATTCTTACAATTTTGTAAAGTGAGAAAAGCATATTATGATTTGTTTGGGTGCAAAGTTTATTATTTTTGCAATGTTGTTGGACTAGATTTTCATAAATTGCAATATTGTGATTCCACTATTTTATCTCTCATTTATCACATATGTTTTTTTCAAAGCTACTTAGAGTAGTAGCTTCTCAAAATTATCAATTTTTTTTTTCAAATTTTGATTATTTCTAAAAATATAAATAGATATTCTAAACAATTTTAAAAGTATTTTTTCATTAAAAAAGTGATTTTTTTCATAAAAAACAAATGCTGAAACAATCAAGCATACTACACCAAAAATCATTGAGCTTTATTGGCAGGTAATTTTAGTTTTTGTTGATGTTTTAAACCGCCTACTATTTTGGTACAAACATAAAATAAGTCAATTTTGTAAGTAGTTATAACTGCCAACAAAAAATTTATTGATAATTATTTATACAATCCTAAACAAAAATACCCCTTTACATTTTTTTAAAATAATTTACATAACATTTTTGTAGACGGCTATCTAACCGCCTACAAAGTCTAATCTTTGTAGGTAGTTATAATTACAAGCAAATTCCTTTTCTCTTCTCCTCTTACTTTTGTTTGTATTTTTTTTTAAATAAATGTCAACTATTAAATGTAAACAAAACCTAAACCTGAAGTAGTGGCAATAAGTGATGTTAATTACAGCGAATAAATTGGCAATGACCGTTCGAGAATGTCACTAAATCGTTGCCAAGTCATTATTTCACGACAGTAGAAAAACGCCGAAGATATATAACATTTTTTTACAACTTTTGACTATTTTATTTTCCACTTCTTTCATCAAGAATATATCGATAGAAAATCTTTGCTAGTAATATTTTTTTTAAAGAGGGACCAAAATAATAAAAAGAAAATAAAACAAAACAAATTCACAATATATTAATAAAAATTACTTGATTTGCAGAGAACAAATTAAAATGATAATTCTATAAAACATTAAATTAAAACAAATTTGATCTATGAAAAAATAAATTGACAGCCTATAGAAACAAAATCGACGTCAGGATGTGTGGAGTACTTCTTGCTTTGATGATTGATTAAAGGATTGCTTCCATAAAACTTCGAACTAGAAAATATTACTTTATAGCACTAACAGTCTTTAAATTCAACAATTGAATCGGGCCAAAAAAAAATTCAACAATTGAAAAGATTTCAGCCACACAACTCAAGACCAAGTCTCTCTTCAAAGTCTTCATACTGTAATATTCAAAGAAAAAACAGGAATTCTCTTTACCCATGATACTATAAATTAACATAAGCTTAATTGATCCAAACCAAAGAGACACTAAAACCCATTTCACTGCACTAAAACTCATTTCACTATCTTTTTCTTTACGACTATCTCTTTGAAGATTATCCCAGAGTTCTATCAACTCATCATTCATCATGCCAAGTTTTGGAACAACCCAGAGAATTCTCCCCTCATCAACACCTTCTTCATCCACTGATGAACCATATGAACCAAAAATACCTCTCCAAAAGCAGTACAAGGACTCTAACTTCTACTGTCCTTTCAACATTCCCTTAACCCCAGAAGCTGCAGCTGCTCGTATCATCAGAAACTTGGGCAACTTAGGGTTATACTACACACTTTTTGTGTGGATCATACTCTTCATAACCCTAATCCCTGAACGCAAGGTCTCCTTGATTCTTCTGGTAATCATGAGCTATGTGACAACGTTGTTCTTGCTGCTACTAAGGGCATACCCTAATTCTTATTTCCTCTGTAGAGTTGTAGACAAAAGGTTTGTTTTGGGTTCTGCTTGCAATTGCAACTATAGTTCAACTTATTGTAACAGGAGCAGGGATTCATCTGGGTGTCACTTTGGCATCTTCTATGCCCCTTGTTTTGGTTCATGCTGCTTTATGGATTAGTCATAATGAGGTTTCTGAGATTGGTGAGGCTTCTGGTGTTGCCGGACTTGCTTCCCCTTCCGATAAAAGTAAAAATGGAGGAAAGGGTCCAAATTTGGTGTGATTTTTGGTTGTAATCATGCGGTCGTTTGGGTAATAAATTGAAAACTCAGATTATCATCTGAGCAGCTTGTAGAGTTATATTGAAGTAAGGTGCATTTATTTATTTTTGCGTAATATTGATCCCTGGTATGATGAATCTATTAGCGCCCACCGTTTCTTGTCCATAGTTACCATTAGAGGAGTTAGTCCGTGAATATATTTCGTTCAATATAAATTTTCACTTGGTTGAAATTATACCAAGTTGACTGAAAAGTTGTTTTGACTAGATATTCTTTTCATGGGAGCGTGGAGTGTAATAAATAATAATTTAAATTTTTTTAAAAAATTGCACCTATTTTCCTAACATGTCAAGGCTGCGGAAATATATAAAAAATATTGAAAAATAAAAAAGAATGCACAAAGCTTAACAAAAAAATAGAGAATAATTTTTCTTTCTTTTTTTTTTTTTAGCCAGATATAGAGAACAATTGAGAAAGTAATATATATATATATATACACGGAACCTTATTTTCACTATTTTCACACATTGCAGAATTTGGAGAATGAATCATATTCTCACTTCCTTATCCGTGTACAATAAAAAATTTTATAACTTTGAAGAAAATGATTTAACTATCAATCCACATTTGTGGTCCGAAACAACTCAAATTAAATTAATCAGAATCTAAAAGGACTGTCGGATACGGGTGGTTCAATCCAAAAAAAAAAAAAAGATATCATCATTCCTTAAAGAAACATATTACAGATACACGCTTCTTATTAACTAAGTTATCTTGAGTCTCTCTCAAAGAGATTACCTCAAATTGCACACTTTTTTTTTTTTATTGTTTTCAATGTATTATGTTGCAGAAATTACAATGGAATTAATATATAATTTAATTTGGAAAACAGAAGATCATATATTGGTTTATATTCGATGGGGGATAAATTTTTGTATGATTGTTCATGCTTTGGTGAATAAAATGGAGACAAGATATCAACGTTGCTTCCTTGAGTTAGTGGCTTCTCTCGTAACTAGAAATTCGTCCTATGCATTGCATAGAAGACGTATTTGTGACAAAAGCATCTAGTGGGATCCTCTAATTTCAAAGTTAATATATATATATATATTCAAATATTATGCCACAAAACAACAATTTATAAAGCTCAATACAAATAAAATAAATCACATATTAAACTATTTATAAGCCATTTTTCCTAAATGACTTCCTATATATTGAAATTATCCAATAACATAGATGCATCTTGTGAATATCTTATTTTGTACGGTTCATTTAGGAAAAATAATAAATACATAAAAAATAAAAGAAAATGTCTATTATTGAGTTCATGAAAAAATAAAATAAAATAAATTCATAATACTCTAGAAGATTATCCTTAAGACATGGAAGATATTAAAAATAAAATATTTTTGAGTTATCTTAAAATATCCATTAAGAGATGAAAGATGTTAAATATAAAATATATTGAGGTTATCTTAAAAGATTCTAAGGTACAATTGGAAAATAATCACTTGATTAAAATACATAATATAGAAAAAAAATAAAACAAAAAAAATTTAGGGATTATCTTTTAAAATCTTACTAACTTTCCTATCTATAGGATTTGAAAAAAATATAAAAGTAATATAAAGTAAGAGGCAAGATGATTAAATCAATAATAATAAATATCTCTTAAATGAGATTTAATAATTTTCAAAAGCATTACAAAATTAAGATATTATTCTATATGATTTTTATCTTCAAAATTCAAAATATTTTAAATTAACAAATGAATAGCAAAGCTCTTCTATAAATAGAGGGCCTGAGAGCCAAAGGAGGTCCCAACAATCAAAGAGAGCTGTAGGGAAATTAAAAAAATACCTAAGAGCATTTTGGTAGAGATAAGGGGAAGAAAATTAAGAGAATTCCTATATAGACACAGGTAAGCTCCTATCTAATATTATCTCCTTATAAGTGCTTTATCTATTTCTTCATTTGTTTAATTTTTTCACATCCATAATTGATATGGAGAATCCACCATGAGCCTAAAACCTTTAACTTCTTGTTTGCGTTATGTTCATGAAGTATGTTTGCGCTACATTCATGAAGTATGTATGTATGTGTATGATATATCACAATAGTGAGATTAATATCCAAAGCCTTTTGTCTTCTAGTAGCTAAAGCATGATGGTACTTTTGATACCATGAAATACTAGTAATGCATCATGTAACAACCATCATTACATTGTCCCTAACTTGATCTCTAGCTAACAAAGTGTAATTAACATTGTATGCAGAATCGGAAGGATTAGGACTGAGGAAAGAATCAAAGTGGAGAAAAATGAGTTCCACACCACAACAGGCTCACTAGAGTCTTGGCAATCGGGCAAAATCTAGTATAAACCAGAAACATTTAGGACGAACAAGCAAAAGGAAAATGGAGGGAGAAAGAAGAAGCTCTGCTAGGGTTTGTGTAATTTGACCTTTAAAAGTGATTTTCAACCTCTGGGAGCTTGGATATTACTTAGTAAGTGATCTCTACTCCTCCCTATCCTTTTTCTTTGGTTTTGAGTTAGGATTTTTTGGGTATATGTAGAGATTTTCGGTTTTGGCCGAAATCCATCGATTAAAATGGATGAAATGAGATTAATGGAGTGTGATTTGGTATTTATGATGTTTAGGTGTAAGTTTTAGATGGAGTATGTATGATTTAAGCTTAACCCTAGGTTGGTATTGTGTGTGGAAGCAAGAAATCTGAAATGTGTGTGATTGATTAGAGTTTGAATGGTCTCTTGGAGCTAAATGGTGTATGGTAATGGTGTTGGAACCTTGGGTTAGGCCTATATAGTCGAATTGTGATGTTTGGTTAAATGGTATATCATGTTAATTGAGAATTTTACGATATTGTTGAGGTATTTGGTTGTCCAAAAGGGGTATGTGTGTGTTGAACAACCCAAGAAGCTCGTGGAATCATGTGTGTGAGGAAATTGACAACTTGAGGTAATCGGGTGTTTGCATTGTTTGTATTTTATGTTATATATATGTGTATATATGCATGCTTCCATTCATACCATGATATTGATATGTGTGTGAATGGTTTTTCTATATATCGTGATATGCACATGGCTAGACATATAGAGGAATATGATTATGATGATGATGATAATGATGTGACATTACATGATACATAGCATGACATGCCACAGTGATATCCCGAAATCAGTCTTTACCGACTGTTAGATGGGAATTGTTAGTTAGGCTGGCTTCCCAAGAGGGGGGTGAATTGGGAAGTTTAAATTTTTCTGCAAAATGTCAAGGAGGTGAAGAACGCAATATATGGATGTAAAACAGAGTATAAATAAATAACAGTGAAAGTAGCAGGAAAGAGAAGAAGGCTCAGAGATTTATCTTGGTTCGGTCTCTCCACTTAACCTACGTCCAGTCCCCAAGTGACCACTTGAGATTTTTTCACTATTCAACAAGAATTCAACGGGCTTCTTGCAAGTGCCACAGTACAATGTGTATGCTCTGTTTTCTAGAGCTCACTCAATCACTCTTAGCACTTTTACTATGTGCTTTACAGTCCCTTGTGATATCTCCTCACAAGTAAATCTATCTTCCAGATGAAGATTAGATTGCTTACTATGATAAAACTCTCTAGAATAGAGTGAATATGAAAGTTGAAGTACAAGTATTGAAGTAGGAGGGTAAGAGTCTTTGAGTAGAAAATTTGGCAGAACTTCAGTATATACAAAGTTTGATTCGTTATCCACAACTTCAAATGATGTTCTATTTATAGATTTAAGTCTCAAATGTCCGTTAGAGATGAAATCTATCCGTTGGAGAAGTTATCCAATGGTTACTCTAAAAAACTATCCGTTAACCAAACGCATTTAATGCTTCTGACATACTGAAATTCGAATTTTGCTTGGTCAACAGACGAATTTCGAAGGAACCGAAGGTTAAAGCTTCCAACGTTGCAATACTGAAGTTCGTCTGTTCATGAAGTGAAATTCAAATTTTCAAACTTTAGAAAGTGTTTCCATGTTGTGACATACGAATTTTCAAGAAGAAAGTTTTTCTGTTAAGTATGAATAGTGTTTTTAATTTGCTACAGTGCCCTCAAAATTCAAATTTTGGAACCCCAAAATTCATCTGTCCGTAGTAGGTTCAAACAGCATAGTAGTTTATTTACAAAGAAATTTGAATTTTCAAATAGTGAAGTTCGTCTGTCAGAGAGAGACCTCTTTTCAGACTTATATTAACATTCAAATTTGTAAACACTGTCCTTCGTATGTCATCATGTCATTTCAACAGACTCAACTTTAGCTTCTGAAATTCGAATGTCCATGTTCAAAGTTCGTCTGTCAGTGAAAAATTTTGAAACTTAATATGATCTTGATTTCAGATGAACTTTAACATTGTTTCAGACGAATTTCTTCAGTTTTCATAAATTTAATTTTGTCTGAAGTTTGAATGTTCAAAACCCAAAGTTTGTCTGTTACTCAACAGCTTGTTTCAGACACTTATGAAAATTCGAATGTTGGAAAATCAAAATTCATCTGTTAGAGAGGCATCTCTTCAGACTTATTCAGTTTCAGCTCCAAGTTCGAATTTCCAACATGACAGTTCAATGTAAACTTTTCAAACTTCGTCTGTTGGTGGGTATTTTTCAAATATTTCATGATTTAACTTAAAATCAAGGTTTTAAAACATTTTCCCACCAAATCAAAGTCTTTTACCCATATTTAAACACAACTAAACATCCTACAACAATCCTAGCAATGATTGCTCAGATTTTCTTCACTTGAGACATTTTGAGCTCCTTTGATATCTCCATTCCAAGCTCTTGAGAGTTGATTTGGAATCATCAAAACATCTTGATTCAATATTCTCCCCCTTTTTGATGATGACAAAGCAACTTATAAACTGGATTAGTACTTGGGTTTGCCTTAGCAAGCTCCCCCTGAACATATGCATTATATTTCAAAAGATATCATATATAACACATCAGTGAAGAGATTCAGGAAGTGATAAGTACAAATCATTGCAACCAAGGAATTCATTCATTTCAATACTTGTTGCTTTACAGAAACAAAATTAATCAAAGTTCATTCAAATACACAAAGTAAATACAGAGTACGTGCCATCAAAATAGCAAAGCACCGTGCCATCAAAACAGCAAAGCACAATCAAAACAGATATCACAACAAGTCAAGCCTAAGTTTTAAGCAGTCCATCCATTACTTCTTCTTTGGCTTGGTCTTCTTGCTGTACATCTTCCCAGATGGCTCAGCAGCAGATTTTCTAGTTTGCTTCTTCTTTTCCCCCTTTTTGGCATCATCAGGAAGGCTAACAAAATCAACCAGAGGAGGGATCTGAGAAACCGGAATGGCTTGAAGTGGCATAAGAGCAAAGGGGATGTCTGGTTCAATTGGTACAGGAGGCTCAGGACTTGGTTCATCATCATCATCAGAGACCTCAAGCAACTCCTGCATTGCCTGCCTGGAAAGAGCTAACTGAGCTCTTTGTTCCTCTGAAAGCCCATAAGCAGTGAGAGAAGAAGGAGCTGGTTCATCAGATTGAAACATTACCTCAAGCCTTCTCCTCTTAGCTTGCAGGAGAGCATTGTGAGCAATAGCTGCATAATCAACAATAGGCACAATGCTTCTCTCTTCATTGCTTGCATTCTCTTGCATAGAAGAGGTGGAAATGGCTGCCACCAGTCTTTCTACTTGCTCGGATTTTTGAATGGAAAGAATTGAATCATGAGCATCTTCTTGCATAGGCTCATGAGGACTTGTCTCTTGAAGTTCTTCTTCTTCCAAACCATAGTCCAAAGGTGGACCAGGACTTGGTGTCCTCATTGTACCAGCAGGCTCTTCCCCAATTATATCATCATCATGTTCAGAGGAGGCAATCTCGAAGGGGCTCGGAGGCTCAGGAGTTGGAGAATGAATAGGCTTAGAGAACCCTGGCTAAGGTGGAGCTGATGTGGTAGGGATTCCACTTCGAATTTCCTCAAAAGCATCAACAACCACTTTCATGTTCTTTGCCAACTGATGGATCTGATCTTGCAGATGAGCAAACTTGGCATTTTGCTCATCTCTGATACTAAGAATGAGTGTAGACAGGCTGTCATACAACTCAGTGATCTTAGTTGGCTTGGCACGATAGGAGGGAGTGGCTGGAATGTGAGTAGGCTTGGATGGAGATGGAACTGGCTGAGAAGGCTGAGGTACAGATTTGGCAGGAGCCTCAGAGGTGCCTTCTTGCTGTAAGGAGGCTTCTGTAACAAAGAATAGATCTTCAGCTCTTCTTGCTCCCTTTCCAACCCATCTTCCTTCATCTTCTCTGCAGTTCTTCCTCCTTGAAGATCTCAGTAGGCCTACCCTTCCCCTTCTCAAGATGCTGAATTCTGGCATATTGCAGAATTTTGGAGATGATAGCTGCATAGGGGAGTGTGGAGTCCTTCCTCTGATCTCTTGCCTTGATCATGCGTTGAAGTATGAGGTGTCCCATGTTGATCAGCTTTCCACGCATGATTGCAGCCATGACATGTGCTTCTGCCCTTGTTATCAAATTGAAGCTACCTCCTTTGTTGAATATGATCCTGGACACTGTGTAGTGCAAGATCCTCACTTGAACACTGAGGTCAGTGGGCTTCAGCACTTTTATTGATGGCCAATTTTCCTTTCTTCTGAACAATGTGCTTAGAATTGTGCTCTCCTTGTAGTTCAGAAAGGGGCCACCTTCTTCATCAGTAGTATCTGCTTCATCCATGTATCTAGAGGCAGTGATGTCAACCTTGAGGCCATCTTGCCCTAGTATCTCAAGCACTTCATTCAAGGTTTCATCTTGAGAGCCAGATGGTCCTTGATCTCAGGTTAACCTCTCATTTCTTCTTCTTGTTGTTGTATTTTAACGAGGCATACCAAGTCTTCACTACTTCATCGTCATATCTTTCCAATACTTCCAACAGATTCTTGTATCTTATCATCCATATACCAGCATCAAAGCTATTAGAGACTAAGAAATCCTCCAAGTTTACACAATGTGGCTTGATTATCTTTTTGTTGGCAAACTTGGTGGAGTATTCCTCTTGAATTTGTGGAGTGCTCTATAGTGGCAGTGTGGTAAGCTCATATTCTCCAGATTCAGTGCTTGAGGATGAAGTGTGAGCAACAGGTTCAGCAGTAACAGGAACAGGGACCGAAGGTTCTGCTGTCTTCAAGAATGAGGGTCCAGCCTTCTTTGATTCTCCCTTGGGCTTTGTTTTCTGGCATTTGGAAGGAGTTCCTTTGCTGGATTCGGCTTTCTCTTCGGTTTTTCTCCTTCCTTCATGGCATATTGGGATTTTACAGAACGTTTTGGGCGAGTCTCTCCCTTGCCAGCTTCAGGATTCTTGACTCTTGCCATTTTCATGGATGAATGTTGCAGAATGGAGCAAAGAGTGGGTTTAAATGATGCGAAAGGAAGTTTAATTTGTGAAAAATGACAGTTTTTGGTCAGAATTGAAGAGTATTGAATGCAGGATTAGAACAGACTTAGAGAGAACATGAATAGGGTTGCGTCTGTTAAAATGAAAATCATCGGTTTTAACGTATGTAACTGTCTGACAGACGAATTTTGAAGGGTCAAAATTTGAATTTCAGGCAGTTACAAGTTAAACTTTTCGGCAAGGCTTACTGACAGACGAATTTTCTTGTGAAAGTTCATCTGTCAGAGGCTTGGTGAGGATAATACAAGATGAACAGATGAACTTTGTTTCAACAAAGTTCAAATTTTTCAGGAGCAAACACCAAGCAGCAAACAAACCACCAAACAACAGACGAATTAAGCATACAAAACTTTATCTTACAAAGATTCAACATTGAGGGGCATGTTTCAACAAATGAATTTTAAGTCAAAAATTTGAATTTCTCTATTTTGTGAAAGTTATCCAACATTCGTATGTTAAGAGATAAGCATTAGTATTATCATCATGTTGGACATTCATAACTTCGAAATTTTGTTCTTGAAAATTTGAATTTTGAAGGAACAACAGACGAATTTTGAGGCATCACCGAGAACTGTTCCTTCTAATAAGAGGCCGAAGTTCGTCTGTTGGGTATCCAAAATTCGAATGTTGACCATGCTGACTTCCTTAGAAACTTAGTTTTTTCACAGAAATTCGTCTAACACATGATCAATATACAAATTTCAACTTTAAAAACTTATAGAATGGATCCAGAAGCTTAGAATTTCTTCCATTTTCTTCACTCTTTGATTGTTCCATTCTAGCAAGCTCCATTTTTCAGATATATCAGCATTGAATCTCATGAGGAGCACCTACAACTTAAATTAAACATCCTCCGATGCTAAAGTTAGAATCAATTCAATGTTGAAAGATTTAAAAACAGAATTGCATAAAGATTAACTTACAGTTCATTGGGATTTACCATACCCAATTCTCTTCTGATTTTGCAATATCTGTCTTCTGATAGAGGCTTTGTGAGGATGTCAGCAACTTGATCTTCTGTGGGGATGTATTCCAATCTAATTTCTCCTTTCAAAACGTGATTCCTTATGAAGTGGTGCCTAACTTCAATATGTTTTGTCCTTGAATGCATGACAGGATTCTTTGTGATATTTATAGCACTTTGGTTGTCACACAGTATTGGTATTTCCTTCAACTCAACCTCAAGATCTTCCAGTTGCTGTTTCATCCAGATGATTTGGGCACAACAGCTTCCAGCTGCAACATACTCAGTCTCTGCTGTGGATAGGGCCACACTGTTCTGCTTTTTGCTAAAACATGAAACCAAGGATCCTCCAAAAAATTGACAAGTTCCACTTGTACTTTTTCTGTCAGTTTTGGATCCTGCAAAGTCAGGATCAGTGTATCATTTGAGATCTTCTTCATTGCCCTTTGGATACCAAAGACCCATCTGTGATGTTTCAATAAGATATCTGAAGATTCTTTTCACAGCAGTTGCATCGGTTTCCTTGGGACATGATTGGAACCTTGTACACATACAGACACTAAACATAATGTCAGGTCTGCTAGCTGTTAAGTATAGTAGAGATCCAATCATTCTCCTATATTGAGTTATGTCAAACAATTTCCCTTTCTCATCCATGTCCAGTTTTGTTGCAGTAGCCATACGTGTCCCCATTGGCTTGGCATTTTCCACTCCAAACTTCTTCAGCTATTCCTTCAGATACTTGGACTAATTGAGGAAGATACCATCATTGCACTGTTTGATTTGCAATCCAAGGAAGAAGTTGAGTTCACCCATCATAGACATTTCGAATTCCCCCTGCATTAACATGGAAAAATTCTTGCAAAGAGATTCATTAGTAGCACCAAATATAATATCATCAACATAGATTTGAACAATCAGTAAATCTTTGTTTTCTTTCTTAGTGAATAAAGTTGTATCTACTTTTCCTCTGTTAAACCCCTCGTTAGTTAGAAAATTACTCAATCTATCATACCATGCTCTAGGGGCTTGTTTTAAACCGTAAAGAGCTTTCTTCAGTTTATAAACATGGTTTGGTTTTGTAGAATCCTCAAAACCTGGAGGTTGATCTGCATAAACTTCTTCCATGATATATCCATTTCGAAAAGCACTCTTTACATTCATTTGATATAATAAAATATTTTTCATGCATGCATATGCTAATAGAATTCTAATTGCTTTTAATCTAGCTACTGGAGCAAAGGTTTCCTCAAAATCAATACCCTCTTCTTGATTATATCCTTTAGCGACTAGTCTAGCTTTGTTTCTGATGATTGATCCTGATTCATCAAGTTTGTTTCTGAAAACCCATTTGGTACCTATGACATGATGATTTTTGGGTCTAGGCACTAAATCCCAGACTTGATTTCTTTCAAACTGATTTAATTCATCCTGCATAGCTAGAATCCAGTACTCATCAGTTAAGGCTTCCTCAGTACATTTAGGTTCAATTTGTGAGATGAATGCACAATTAATCATTTGATCCCTTAAGTATTTTATGGTTTTAACTCTCTCTTGAACATTCCCTATCACTTGATCAACAGGATGATTCCTTTGATATCTCCAAGCTCTAGGGAGTTCTTGAGATATTTCTTCATTATTTTCTTCTTCAAAATCTCTCTCCTGAATATCTTCCTCTATATTAACAGATTCAAATATTTTTGGAGGTTTAATTATACATTTATTAGAGATATCTAACTTTTTAAAGTTTGAAACAAGATCATCTTCATCAGGTACATGTTTAGAAGTAGTTTCATTTTCGATAAACACTACATGCACAGATTCTTCTACTGAATTAGACTTTTTATTAAAAACTCTATAAGCCTTACTTCTACTAGAATAGCCCAGAAATATACCTTCATCGGATTTGGGATCAAACTTACCCAGATTTTCTTTCCCATTGTTGTGAATGAAGCATTTGCACCCGAACACATGGAGATGTGACAGATTTGGCTTCCTTCCCTTGTACAGCTCATATGGAGTCTTTCCAAGGATTGGTCTGATATAGGCTTTGTTTATGATGTAGCTTGCTGTATTTACTGCATCAGCCCAAAACACTTGAGATAGCTCTTTTTCATTCAGCATAGCTCTAGCCATCTCCCCAATGGTTCTGTTCTTTCTTTCTACTACTCCATTCTGTTAAAGAGTTCTTGGAGCTGAGAAGCTGTGATAAATTCCATGCTCATTGTAGTACTCCAGAAAGTATGAGCTTTCAAACTCTCCTCCATGATCTGACCTGATAGACACAATGGAAATACCTTTCTTATTTTGCACTTTCTTAGCTAAGGTTACAAATGCATCAAAGGTATCACTTTTAGAGGAAAGAAATAATGTCCATGTGAATCTAGAGTAATCATCCACAATTACAAGCACATACAGATTACCACCAATGCTCTTTACCCTAGATGGACCAATTAAATCCATATGTAGTAGTTCTAGTGGTCTAGTTATAGTGACTACGTTTTTGGGTTTAAAAGAAGATTTAGTTTGTTTTTCTTAAGCATGCATCATATTCTTTGTCCTTTTCAAAAGCAATTTTTGGCAGGCCAGTGACTAGCTCATTTTTAACCAGTTTTGAAAGTTGATTCATGTTAACATGAGCTAATCTTCTATGCCATAGCCAACTATCATTGTCCTGACTAATTAAGCAAATAGAATCTAAGGGAGGAAGTTCATCAAGATCAATAGTATAGCAGTTACCATCCCTTTGAGCTTTGAGGATTACTTTGTGATCACTTTTTCTGATGACTAGGCAGAATTTTTAGTCAAACAACACCCAATTTCCTTTGTTACATGTTTGGCTCACACTCAGCAGATTGTGGTTGAGGCCTATCACAAATAGCACCTTCAATAGATGTTTCAGGATTTTTGCCCACAATGCCAATGCCGACTATTTTGCCATATTGATCATCTCCAAAGGTCACCTTTGCTCCTTTCTTGTCTCTAAGGGTGATGAACTTCTCCTTGTCACCAGTCATGTGACTTGAACAGGCACTGTCCATATACCATTTGTTGCTTCTTTTAGCTTTGAGACAGACCTGCAAAAGCAAGGTTCAAGTTTTCTTTTTAGGTACCCAAATCTGCTTAGGTCCTTTTCTGTTAGTAGTCTTTTCCCTAAATACAGATGTACCTTTGGGAATCCATTTAACAGTTCTGTTTAGTCCATTTTTCTTCAAGGCACAAGAACTAGGAATATGTCCTTTTTGTTACAGAAGTTACAAGTGATAAAGGGACTGCTAGATTGAGAGGCATGAAGAAAATAATGCAGATAATATTTTTATTTTGCATGCCTTGGTTGATTATGTGATTCAATGTGAGGTAACATATGATCTTTCCTTTTATCTTCATTAGCATGCACAAAGTGTCTCATATATACATTCTGATTTTTCTTCCTAATCTTTTCTTTAACAGCACATGGATCATAGCCAAGTCCAGCTTTTCCTTGTGATATTCTTTGGCTCCCCATTAAAGCAAACAACATATCTTTTCCTCTAGTAAGCCTAGACATGCTTTTTACTAAATATTCATTGGTTTGCTTGAGATTAGTGCATGATTTACAGCAGACAGATTCAGCAATAGGTAGAGGAGCAATTTCAGAGTCGCTGCTTTGAGATTGCAGTTTGTTAATCTTTTTCTTAGCTAGTTTCAGTTCTTTAGAAACCTTAACAAACTCATCATGCAGCTCATGAAATGCATCTAGTAATTCAGAATAGGAAGGTTCAGTTTCATATACCTCTTCTTCTTGATTACTGCTGCATGGGAGTTCAGCTTCTTCAGAAGCAAGTGCCATCAAACAAATGTTGACAATCTCATCTTCATCTTCTCCTTCCTCATCTGAGCTGTTGCCCCAGATTGATGAGATGTAGGCTTTCTTCTTTTTCCCTTTGTTAGTAGCTTTCTTTTCTTTCTCTTGCTTCTTTAGGAATTGAGGACAATCCCATTTGATGTGTCCCTGCTTCTTGCACTCAGAGCAAGTCACAGGTTCTTTTGCTTCTCTTTTGCTTTCTCCAGCTGCTCTCTTCTTCAATATTCTCTTGTTTCTCTTCTTGCTATAGAATCTTCCGAATTTTCTGACCATCATATCCAGAGTTTCTTCATCCAGCTTGTCTCCTTCATCAGACTCTTCTTCTTTTTCTTCAGTGACTTTGAGGGCAAGACCTTTCTTCTTTCTGTCCTGTCCAGCTTCCTTGAGAGCTTTCATTTTTCCTTCATACTCCTCAAGGCTACCGAAAAGAGTTGTGACAGAGGCCATTGATTCTCCTCTGGCTTCCTCTATTGCTGTCACCTTGGGTTGCCATTCCAGAGGGAGAGCTCTGAGTATCTTCCTTACCTTTTCTGTTTGAGTGTACTCCTTTCCTAGGCTCTTTAGTTGATTCACAATGAGAGTGAATCTCTTTTGTAGTTCTTTTACAGTTTCTCCTTCAGCCATTCTGAAGCTCTTATATTCTCTAATGTAGGTATTCAATTTGTTTTCCCTGACTCTAGTCGTCCCTTCATGAGCAATTTGCAGGGTGTCCCATATTTCCTTGGCAGTGGAGCATTGGGAGACTCTGTAGAATTCATCTTGGTTCAGGGCACTGACTAAACAATGCTTTGCCTTGAAGTTCAACAAGACTCTCCTTCTGTCTCTTCATTCCATTCTGCTTCTGGCTTCTCTTTGTATATTCCATCTTCTTCTAATGCCATTGGGACAAAATTCCCCTTCTGGATGACCGACCAGATGTCCAGATCAATTGACTGGAGATAAATTTGTATCCTCATCTTCCAATACCCATAGTGTTCTCCACTAAAGCCAGGTGGTCTATTTGTGTTGTTGCCTTCTGGTAAGATGCTCTCTCCAAAGCCAGCCATTGTAATTCCTAGACTGTGAGATCCTTTGATTGGGAATCCGGGCTCTGATACCACTTATTAGTTAGGCTGGCTTCCCAAGAGGAGGGCTAAATTGGGAAGTTTAAAATTTTTCTGCAAAATATCAAGGAGGTGAAGAATGCAATATATGGATGTAAAACAGAGTATAAATAAATAACAGTTAAAGTAGCAGGAAAGAGAAGAAGACTCAGAGATTTATCCTGGTTCGGTCTCTCCACTTGACCTACGTCCAGTCCCCAAGTGACCACTTGAGATTTTTTCACTATTCAGCAAGAACTCAACGGGCTTCTTGCAAGTGCCATAGTATAATGTGTATGCTCTGTTTTCTAGAGCTCACTCAATCACTCTTAGCACTTTTACTATGTGCTTTACAGTCCCTTGTGATATCTTTTCACAAGTAAATCTATGTTCCAGATGAAGATTAGATTGCTTACTATGATGAAACTCTCTAGAATAGAGTGAATATGAAAGTTGAAGTACAAGTATTGAAGTAGGAGGGTAAGAGTCTTTGAGTAGAAAATTTGGCAGAATTTCAGTATATGCAAAGTTTGATTCGTTACCCACAACTTCAAATGATGTTCTATTTATAGATTTAGGTCTCAAATGTCCGTTAGAGATGAAATCTATTTGTTGGAGAAGTTATCCAATGGTTACTCTAAAAAACTATCCATTAACCAACCGCATTTAATGCTTCTGACATACTGAAATTCGAATTTTGGTTGGTCAATAGACGAATTTTGAAGGAACCGAAGGTTAAAGCTTCCAACGTTGAAATACTGAAGTTCATCTGTTCATGAAGTGAAATTCGAATTTTGAAGCTTTAGAAAGTGTTTCCATGTTGTGCCATACGAATTTTCAAGAAGAAAGTTTTTCTGTTAAGTGTGTACAGTGTTTTTAATTTGCTACAGTGCCCTCAAAATTCGAATTTGGGAATCCCAAAATTCATCTATCCGTAGTAGGTTCAAACAGCATAGTAGTTCATTTACAAAGAAATTCGAATTTTCAAATAGTGAAGTTCGTCTGTCAGAGAGAGACCTCTTTTCAGACTTACATCTATATTCGAATTTGTAAACACTGTCCTTCGTATGTCATCATGTCATTTCAACAGACTCAACTTTAGCTTCTAAAATTCGAATGTCCATGTTCAAAGTTCATCTGTCAGTGAACAATTTTGAAACTTAATATGATCTTGATTTCAGATGAACTTTAACATTGTTTCAGACAAATTTCTTTAGTTTTCATAAATTTAATTTTGTCTGAAGTTTGAATGTTTAAAACCTAAAGTTTGTCTGTTACTCAACAACTTCTTTCAGACACTTATGAAAATTCGAATGTTGTAAAATCAAAATTCGTCTGTCAGAGAGGCATCTCTTCAGACTTATTTAGTTTTAGCTCGAAATTCGAATTTCTAAAGCCAAAGTTCGAATTCCCAACATGACAGTTCAATGTAAATTTTTCAAACTTCGTCTATTGGTGGGTATTTTTCAAATATTTCATGGTTTAACTTAAAATCAAGGTTTTAAAACATTTTTCCACCAAATCAAAGTCTTTTACCCATATTTAAACATAACTAAACATCCTACAACAATCCTAGCAATGATTCCTCAGATTTTCTTCACTTGAGACACTTTGAGCTCCTTTGATATCTTAATTCCAAGCTCTTGAAAGTTGATTTGGAATCATCAAAACATCTTGATTCAACAGGAATCACCTATACGAAATGTCCTGTTATAATGATAGCTCGTGGTTCTAGCTGTGTGCGAGGGAGGCATGCATTTCATTTCATATTGCATTCATGATATTATTGTATGAGTTATGGATATATATGCGTGTGGTTATCCCTAGTTACTGAGACTTTGTCTCACACCCCTTTCCCATGAACTAATATTTCAAGTGAAGATTCTGGCATTAGTCTGGAGAAGTCAAGGGAGTAGTATCTTGGATGTGGGAATATCCAAGTCACGGTAGTAGGGTGTATTATCTATGTATTTTGTGTTAAGTAGGATAGGCGGTTTGTAATTCAAGTGATCGTAATGGATATGAGAATAATGATGTTTATGATAATATTATTGGTATAATAGGCATGTGATGATATTGATGTGGAATGATGTTGAATGTGATAAGTATAATGTGATGTGATGTGATATATGTATGGTTTGGAGTGATACTGTGTTGGAATGGTAGTGTATGGGAGACCAAAGGTGAAATTGGGCCTTATTAGTATGTTTTAGAGCATATAGCCCATTATTTCAATTTGGGGTTCAAGGGGGTCAAAGCTTAGAGGAGTGGTTCCTTTGAGACGAAACCTCTTTGGATGAGTTGGTCAAGTTGATAAGGAGCAGTATGAATGGTCCTTGAGTACCCATTTGCTTTTGGTGGGAATTGGAGGAGATTTGTGGTGAGTTTTGGTTAAAAAGTGGCCAAAATGATATTGGATGTCCAAAATCTCCACATGGAGATGGATTAAGGCAAAAGTAGTGTCCATGCCTAGATTGGGACAATATTGACTTGTAGGAGTTGGAATCAGGTCTATTGGAGGTCTGAAAGTTATGCGTTTTGCAAGTTTGCCCCAAAAGTTAAACTTTTGCTGATATAGCATCATCAATGGGGCACTGCAACGCTAAGGCTAGGTTGCGGTGTCAAACCCTCTATTTTGATAGTTCTGGAACCTAAGAGCACCAGAGTCACGGCAGTACTATAGTTGCCATGGCCTTAAACTTTATCATGGTTGTTTTTATGTTCTCGAGGTGTGTTGTGGTGTTTTTCCATTGCCATAATGATTTGGGAAGTCAATTTGAGGTGTTTGGGTCTTGTTCAGTTAGTTTTTGAAGTATTTGGTTTAGTGGGGAGGTGTATTGGAGTAAGGTGTCATATTTTGGTATTAGAACAATGATTTGGGTCATTGTTTATGCTTAGAATAATACTTGGCACAACTTTAAATACATAGACAATATATATTCCCACTACAATACTAGTCCTAAATGATATAACAAAATGTGTTGTTGCTTATGTTAGGAGAAAATGTCTCGTAGAGGAAGGTAGAGTAACAGTGACTTGATGCGTTATATGCATGAAATGTTGATTGGCCTCAGTGATAGGGTGAATACTTTGGGGGAAGCGTTGAATAGAATATAGGAGCAATTGAATTGGCAAGAATAGGGTGATGTGAATGAAGAGGCTAATATGTATATGGATTTAAATGCAGGAGAAAATAATGATGAGAATGAGAATGAGATGGTGCCTGAGAGAGCCCCAAGATCTAAAAGAAGGGGTATCTCCTCCCAATTGAAAGACTTTTGGAAGTACAATCCCCCAACTTTCGAAGGTACAATGGATACTACATTGGCCAAGGAATGGATCAAACAATTGGAAAACATATTTGGTATGATGGATTGTACCTCTGAACAAAAGGTGCAACTAGCGGCGTTTAAGCTTGAGAAGAAGGCTAAGCATTGGTGGAATAGTGTTCTCCTAAGTGTTGAATCTATGAATCCTTTGATGACTTGGGAATAGTTTAAGGAATGGTTCTTTTCACGCTACTTCCCTCAGCCCTAATGATGCAAAAGAAGGCCGAGTTCCAAGCTTTTCAACAAGGGAATTTGTCGATGGATGATTACATTGATCAATTCCTGGATTTGGTGAAGTATTCCACTTATCTGAACAATTTTCCTGATGATAGGTGGAAGGCTCAAAGTTTTTTTGAGGGAGCCCATCTAGAAATTAAGGAGTGGTTATCAGTGGTTGAATTTGTATCCTTTGAGGACTTGTGTGCAAAGATATGTGTCTTATCTAGGAGAATGAAGGAGACTGAGGAAGAGAAAAGGAATTCTATGATCCGAGCCTTTTCTCATATAGGACCTACTGGAGGAATTAGTAAAGAAGGTGGATCTGGTAGTAGCAATGGCAGTAATGGTTCTAGTAGAGGAAGAGGCTGTCATGACAGAGAAAGAGGCAGGTTTGGTAGAGATCAATTCAACAGAGGTAGGTATGGCAGGGAATAATTCTATGGAGGAGGCTTTGACCAAGGGAGTTCCAGTCAGAGTAAGTATGTAGGAAGAGACTAAGCCCCATCCCAATACAGTTTAGGTAGTCCCTCAAATCCGTGCACAAATTGTGGGATGAATCATGGCGACCGTCCGTGCTTGATTTGTTATAATTGTAGGAGACCAAGACATATTTCATGGAATTGTCATGAGCCAAGGCATGATGATACAATGAGAAGGCCTACAATACCCGAACGAGTCTTTACGATAACCCGACAGGAAGCAGATGTAACACCTAACTTGATCAAAGGTCAGCTTAAACTCAATGGTGTATCTATTCATGCATTATTTGATTCGGGTGCATCACATTCCTTTATATTTTTTGATTATGCTTGGAGATTGGGTATTGTTGCAATGGAGTTACCTTTTGAATTATCAATATCCATACCCATGAGAATTTCACTAAGAATTGCTCAAGCTTGTTTGAATTGTGTGGTTCATTTTGAACATCGAAGTGCTACTCTGGATTTAATCTGTTTACCATTGCAAGAGATTGATATGATAATTGGGATGGATTGGTCAGAGGCAAACATTGCGATTCTTGACTATGCTCAAAAGACTGTCATTGGCCATGAATATCCCTAGTGTTGAAGGGGATGAAAATGTTTGCCTGTCCTATGCCCAAGCCAACAAGTATTTGCAAAAAGGATGCCAAGGATTTTTGGTTTTCTTTTCTATTAACGTGAATGAAAAAGGATGCATAAAAGGGCATCCGGTTGTATGTGAATATCCTGATGTATTTCCAGAGGAGATCACCGGCTTGCCACCACCATGGGAGCTGGAGTTTTCCATTGATTTGATATTCGGGACAAGTCCTATTTCGAAGGCTCCATATTGAATGGCACCATCTGAATTAAAGGAACTTAAAAAATAGATTGAGGATTTGTTGAAAAGGGGTTTCGTCAGACCAAGTGTCTGCCTTGAGGAGCTCCAGTGTTATTCATTATGAAGAAAGATAGTAGCCTCAGATTGTGTATTGATTTTAGGTAACTGAATTGCGGGACAATTTATAATAAATATCCTTTGCCACAGATTGAAGACTTGATTGATCAGTTGGCAGGTTCCTCTATATTTTCTAAAATTGATTTGAGGTCGGGATACCATCAACTACGAGTAGGTGCTGAAGATGTGCCTAAAACTGCTTTTTGAAATCGATATGGGCATTATGAGTTCCTTGTGATGCCATTTGGGTTGACCAATGCCCTGGTAGTCTTTATGGATATATGAATAGGGTATTTCAGCCTTATCTGGATAAATTTGTAATGGTATTCATTGATGATATTCTGATATACTCCAAGAGTGAAGAAGAGCATGCACTCCATCTCCAAATTGTGCTTCAAGTATTGCGAGATCACTAACTGTATGCTAAACTTAGTAAATGTGAGTTTTGGCTATAGGAGGTGAAATTCTTGGGTCACATAATTTCTGAGGAAGAAGTAACAATAGACCCCAATAAAGTAGAAGCGGTGTTGAATTGGGAAAGATAGCAATCAGTGACCAAAATTTGTAGATTTCTAGGATTAGGTGGTTACTATCGAAGGTTTATCAAGGGATTCTCTCAGCTTGTTATGCCATTGACTAGACTCACCTGCAAGGATTGATCTTTTATTTGGGATGATAGGTGTGAGAGAGAATTCCAAGAGCTGAAGGTTTGTCTAACATCCATCCTAGTGCTGATTATCCCTAACCTATTTGAGCCATTCATAGTTTACATGGACACCTCTAAGAAGAGTCTAAGGTGTGTGTTAATGCAATAAGGAAGAGTTATGGCACATGCTTTAAGGCAGTTGAAGCCTCATGAGGAGAACTATCCTACTCATGACCTAGTGCTAGAGGCATTATCTCTATGGCACTCAGTTCGAGGTATTCAGTGATAATAAGAGTTTGAACTATCTGTTTGATTAGAAAGAGTTGAATATGAGGTTATTGCTGGAAAGCCTGAGAGATATGAAGTTATCAATTAATATCCACCTTGAAGTACTAATGTTGGGATCCATTAATGTATCAAGTGATTTGTTGAAGAAACTTTGCTATTCTCGTTGGAGGATAACTATCTTTTGGGCATTCGAGAAAGAATTGAAATGGCAGAGACCTAGGACTTTGATATACTGGAGGATGGTATCATCTGGTACTATGGTCAGATTTGTGTGCCCAATGTTATGGGGTTAGGAGAAATTATTCTGGAGGAAGCTCATAAGTGCATGTATACTATTCACCTAGGTACCACTAAGATGTACCAAGATTTGAAACAAGAGTACTGGTGGCTAGGCATTAAAAAGGACATCACAAATTATGCGGCAAGAGGTCTAATTTGTTAGAAAGTAAAGATTGAACACCAATTTCCAGCGGGTATGTTGCAACCTCTGGAGATTCTGGAGTGGAAATAGGATAGCATCTCCATGGATTTCGTGATGTGATTACTAAGGACCTCTTCAGGGCATAATGTAATATGGGTAATTGTGGATAGGTTGACAAAGTTGGCCTATTTTCTTATAATTTTGGAGACTATTACAATGGAGAAGTTTGCCCAGTTGTATGTAAGTGAGATTGTGAGACTGCGTGGAGCCTTGATGAACATTGTGTCAGATAGGGATCTAAGGTTTACATCTAAGTTATGGATATTTCTTCATAAGGCCATGGGGACGAAGTTGAATTTCAGTACTACTTATCACCCTCAATTTGATGGGCAGATTGAAAGAACAATACAAACTTCAGAAGACATGCTGCGAGCTTTTGTTCTAGAGAATAAAGCCAATTGGGATCAATATTTGCCGTTGGTCAAATTTGCTTCCAATAACAGCTATCACTCGAGTTTATAAATGGCTCAATATAAAGCATTGTATGGTAGAAAATGCATATCACCGTTGTGTTGGGCTGAACTTGGTGAACAGAGTCTTTTGGACACAGATATTGTGGATCAAACCGCTTAAAAGATAGAGAGTATTCAACAGAAGCTTCTGATCACTCAAAGTCAGCAGAAGAGTTATGCGGACAGAAGGAGGAGACCATTGGAGTTTGATGCTAGAGATCATATGTTTTTTAAGGTCACTCCTACCACAGGTGTTGGGAGACCAATCTGAGTGAAAAAGCTTACTCCGCGGTATATGGGTCCATATCAAATTCTAGAGCGAATTGGGCCAGTAGCGTAGCTAGTGGTGCTACCACCTAATCTTGTAGGATTGCATGATGTTTTCCACGTATCTCAACTCAAGAAGTATCATCCTAATCTATCTCACATAATTGATGATAAAGAAGTTCAAGTACGACAGGATCTGACTTTTGAGGTCACACTATTGCAAATTATTGATGTAAAGGAGAAGTAGCTAAGAAATAAGACCATTAAAATAGTGAAAGTGTTGTCGAGCGACCTGACATCCAATAATGTCACGTAGGAGACAGAAGAATCCATGCGAAGGAGGTATCCAGAGATTTTTGCTTGAGGTAAAAGTTGAAAGTTCGAGGATGAAATTTTATAAGGAGAAGAGTATGTAACAACTCTCATTACATTGTCCCTAACTTGGTCCCTAGCTAACAAAGTGTAATTGACATTGTATGCAGAACCGGAAGGACCAGGATGGAGAAAAGCATCAAAGTGGAGAAAAATGAGCTCGACATTGCAGCGAGAAGCAAGGCCGCCATGGTGAGAGAGATGCAATTTTGTTAAATTTTTCTAGGGCGAGAAGCTCTATGCCTTGGTGGGCTCATTGGAGTTACAACGAGTAGGGAAAAGCTGGTATAATCCAGAATCATTTTGAACGAACAGGCAAAAGGAAAATAGTGGGAGAAAGAAGAAGCTCTACTAGGGTTCGTGTAATCCCACCTTTAGGAGTGATTTTGGCCTACAGGAGCTTGGATCTTAGTTGATAAGTGATCCCTACTCCTCCCTCTCTATTTTCTTCGGTGTTGAGTTGGGATTTTTTAGGTATATGTAGAGATTTTCAGTTTTGGTCGAAATCCACTGATTAAAATGGATGAAATGAGATTAATGGAGTGTGATTTGGTGTTTATGATGTTTGGGTGTGAGTTTTAGATGGAGTATGCATGATTTAAGCTTAACCCTAGGTTGGTATTATGTGTGGAAGCAAGGAATCTGAAATGTGTGTGATTGATTAGAGTTTGAATGTTCTCTTGGAGTTAAATGGTGTATGGTAATGGTGTTGGAACCTTGGGTTAGACCTATATAGTTTAAAAGTGATGTTTGGTTAAATGATATATGTAACATCTCTCTTAGGGGCCCATTTCCCATGTATTTAATCATTTCAAAGTCTATTTGTATTGTAGTAGGATCTTGAATCATAATAAATGTCTTAATAAAATTGTTCCAACTTTTAGCACTATTCATTTAATCAAATTTATTTGTTCCGATTAAATTTCAAAAAATCATAACTAAATCAATAAAAATCGTATGCGTGTGATTCAAGTTTCTATGGATAGTTTATAACTTTGTCAACATGGAAAAAATATAAGTTAGAGCAATGATAGTACTGAACTGTATTGCAAATTTTGTGAAATTTCACAGTTTATATGAAAACTGCAAAAATAATCATTTTAATTGGGATTAAATGTAAAAATCCACCAAATATTGCTCACACATCCAATTTGAGTGACCTTTCGACCATTGGAGAGCTCTTCCTATCTACTTTTAAACCATATACACCATTCATACTTTATACAACAAAAAGTCTAAATAGTGGCATGTTCACTCTACATAGGTCAAGATAACCATTTATATCTTACTACTTTACCAAACTAAAGCCATAAAATTTTTACATGGTCATACATCATTTTCATACTATACCATACTTTAGCTAAGACCTAAGGCATCATAAAAATTTGAAGAAACATATTTAACATCATATTTACAAAATTACACAAAAGGTCAAAGCTCATGGTTATTGCTAGAATTATCAAGTTAATGGCCAAATAATTTCTCCTTTCCTTTCTCTTCCTTGGTGGTCTTATCATTGTTACTACCTATTCATGGTTAATATTTGGGAGGGTGAGATTCAAAGAATCTCAGTAGTTAACACCCAGCATTCCATCACATCATCACATTAAGCATGAAAATATCAAAATAACACATTTTGAATACATTAACACATTTGAGTTTTATGAATTCATACAATTTTTGGCAAAGTTTCATTTTAAAAAATAGACATCCCGAGGTCTCAATGCCCCTCAATCAACTCAGCCAATACAAATAAATCATCTCAAAATATCATTGCAATCATATGACAAGGCATAAAGCACATTGAAAACAAACATGATAATATAATGCTAGTATGGAAAATTAACTACCTTATGATACTCCTTTGCTTTCCAAACTTGGTCCACCACTTTTTAAGCTTTCCACAACTTTCTTGAACCTATCCAAATCATCATTGAACCAATTTAGCCATTGTTTTATCAAAATTATACAATACCATACATACTAAAACCCAAATTTTTCACTTAGTGCTCCTTTGATCTTTCTTTGTACAACACACTTGCTCTTAGGATTTTGGACCACAGGGAATCCATTTTTAAGGTCAAAACCATGAAATTCCAACTCTAAATACTCCCCCTATTCTAACTGAAATTTGACCTAAGTGATTGGAAAAGATTTCCTTCAAATCACTTCAAACTATCCATGGATTCATGCTTCTAGTATCTAGTCTAAGCTTCCCCTTAAGTTTAATGGTTTAAAACTCATTTCTATTGCTAAATCCCAGTTTGGATGAAACCCTAAGATGGAAAAGAAGAAAACTAAACCATAAAACATGCTTTGAAAGCCATAGATAGCAAGCTTAAGATGGTAACTTAGAAGCTTACCAATTTGTGCTTCAATTTTCCTTTGATTTCTCTTCCTTTTCCTCTTCCTTCTTCCTCCCTTTTCTTGCGTTTTTTCTGGTCTGTTTTAGGCTACTGGTTCACATGTGAATGGTGAGGAAAGAAAAGGGATTAAGTGGTTAAGTGATTTAATTAAGTGGCTTAATCACTTAATTAACTAAAGTTACTTTTTGTCTCCTTCTTTAAGAAGTTTTCCTCCAAAAATCATTAAATATGTTAGACTTTTGGGTTGTAGAAAATCATGAATGAGAGAGAGGGAAGTGTGTCCAAAAATTGCCCAACTTTCCTAATCCAGATATACCTCAATCTGGGTACTTTTTAATCGTACCCATATCTTGTCCCGATTTCCTTTTAACCATCGGTAGGGCCCACAGTTTACTTTATCGGTTTACCATTACTTTTGAACACTTGGCACAGATTATTTCTTTATTCTTGAACATTAACCCTTAGTGCCATATACAATTGGACTTCTCTCATCGAGGGCTTCATTTTTACAGTAATTTTACATATTTATAAAATTACCCTTGACTCAGTGTTAAATTATAATTTCTGAAACTTTCAGGTCGTTAAGTGTAATTTTTCCTAAGGATTTTCTATTTCTTTCTCCACGTAATTTTTAATATTTTTGGACATGGATTTCATTTTTATATTTCTTTAGGGGCAAAAATATAATTTTCTCATTTTTTAGTCCAACCAGGAAAAATGATCTCTTTGCCTTATTTCACACAAAACGGTGTCTATCCATTTTCATGAATTCCTTGTGCATTTTATGTTATCATCAATTATGTTCTCTTTTATCACTTAGTATCCAATAAAATTTTAGGATATTACAGTATATTATGTTAATTGAGAATTTTACGGTATTGTAGAGGTATTTGGTTGATCAAAAGGGGTACGATGTGTTGAACAACCCAAGAAGCTCATGGAATCACGTGTATGAGGAAATTGACAACCTGAGGTAACTGGGTGTTTGTATTGTTTGTATTTTATGTTATACATATGTGTATATATGCATGTTTCCATTCATACCATGATATTGATATGTGTGTGTATGATTTTTCTATATATTGTGGTATGCACACAGCTAGACATATAGATGATGATGATTATGATGATGACTAGAGATGATGATGATGATGATGATGTGACATTACATGATGCATAGCATGACACACCACAGTGATGTCCCGGAATCAGTCTTCACCGACTGTTGGATGGGAATCACCTATATGAAATGTCCTGTTATGATGATAGCTTATGGTTTTAGCTGTGTGCGAGGGAGACATGCATTCCATTTCACATTGCATTTATGATATTATTGTATGAGTTATGGATATATATGCGTGTGGTTATCTTCAGTTACTAAGACTTTATCTCACACCACTTTCCCATTAACTAACATTTCAGGTGAAGGTTCTGGCACTAGTCCAGAGAAGACAAGGTAGTAGTGTCTCGAACGTGGGAATATCCAAGTCATGGTAGTAGGGTGTATTGTCTATGTATTTTGTGCTATGTAGGATAGGCGGTTTGTAATTCAAGTGATTGTAATGGATATGAGAATAATGATCTTTATAATGATGTTATTGGTAAAATAGACATGTGATGCTATTGATGTGGAATGGTGTTGAATGTGATAAGTATGATGTGATGTATGTATGGTTCAGAGTGATATGTCGAAATGGTAGTGTTTGGGAGCCCAAAGGTGAAATTAGGCTTTATTGGTGTGTTTTAGGGTATATAGCCCATTATGTCAATTTGGAGTTCAAGGGAGTCAAAGCTCAGAGGAGTGGTTCCTTTGAACGAAACCTCTTAAGACTAGTTGGTCAAGTTGATAAGGACTTGTGTGAATAGTTCTTGAGTGCCCATTTGCCTTTGGTGGCAATTGGAGGAGATTTGTGATGAGTTTTGGTCAAAAAGTGGTCAAAACAGTGTTGGGTGTGCAAAATCTCCACACAGAGATAGATTAAGGTGAAAGTGGTGTCCATGGTTAGATTAGAACAAGATTAACTTATAGGAGTTGGAATCAGGTCAATTGGAGGTTTGAGCATAAAGTTATGCGTGTTGAAAGTTCACCCCAGAAGTTGAACTTTTGTTGATATGGCATCAGTAAGAGGGTACCCCGGCGCCAAGGTGAGGCCACTGCACCAGACCCTTTGTTTTGATAGTTCTGGAACCTAAGAGCACCAGAACTGTGGTGGTACTGTAGCAGTCATAGCCCTACACTCTGTCATGGCTGCTTGGGTGTTTTCGAGGTGTCATATGTTGTTTTTCCTCTATAATAATGGTTTGGGAAGTCGATTTGAGGTGTTTGGATCTTGTTCAGTCAATTTTTGAAGTATTTCGTTTAGTAGGGAGATGTATTGGAGTAGGATGTTACAAATCATAGCTTCGTGATACCATGATTCTGGTTATAAATTTTCTCTTTATTGGTGTTTTTCACAACTTCATTTTATGTTCAAATATAAAAAGAAAGCTATACCTCTCCTTCTTTTATATGTACTCTTTTATTGAAATTTGACATGAGAGATGATAATGCCCCTATAAACATATAGGGAGTTAAAATGGTGAATCGTGACTGAAACTTATGCCGCTGCTTAATTTGATCAATCCCTCTAATTGCAAAAGACCGCGAGTGATGTTTATGCCGCTGCGGATTTAAATAATTTCTTTTATTCCAAAAGATTGGGATTGATGCTTATGCCACCGCGTAAATTAATTAGTATTTGTTCCTTTTTTAAAGAAGGGATTACGAGTGATGCTTATGCTACCTCTTGAACCAAGCAATCTTTTATCTTCTTGAGATCACGAGTGATGCTTATACCACTAGGACCAATTTAAATTTACTTTTCAAAACAAAAAATATTTTTATTTCGCTTTAAATATTTTCTTAAAGATAGATATAAAATACATAATCTTTTATAACAATTATCCTAGAAAAAAGGAAAATAAAAAATACAATTTTTTCACAAAATTTAAAACACTCCAATCAACATTCGAATTACGTGGACTTTGATCCCTCCTGAGGGTATGTAAGTCCCAGGGTTTCATCTTAGATCAAGTCCTCTCTATAAAAAAAATATATTTTCTTTTTCATCTAATTTTTCTTTGGGTTTAGCAATAAAATGTAAATAACAAGGATAATTTATTTGTAAGGCCTATTTAATGAAGCACAATAAATTTAGGATAACCGTTCTTTCGAACGTGGAGGTGTAAGGTGCCAACACCTTCCCTAAACACATCCAACTCTTGATTATAACACTTTTGTTCATTGACCATCATTTTCTATTATTTACGTTTTCCAAAATTTTTCCTTAAAATTTCATTTTTATTCATTTTTCATCTTTGGATAAAAATTAGGTGTGACACGTCTAATGTGATGTCTTCTTGGAATCCTTGAATTAAGCATAGTCCTAATTAATGTAACAACTTTTGTATCGTCTAGGATTCTAGATTTAGACAGAAATTTTTGTCTTCTTTAGTTTACTCAAATCAACCACAATACATGAAGAAGTAAATTTCTTTATGTGATTCATGTTTAGTCTCTACTCATTTTTTTAATGTTTATAGAGATTTTAGGTGGTGGCTTTTCTCAGTTGTGGCCTTATTATGGTGGTGGATGTAACAAGCCTCATTACAGTACCCTAAACATAGTCCCGAGCTAACATGAAGTAACCTTGATGATGTGTGTAGGATCAGAGAAACCAGGACTGGAGAAAGGATCAAAATAGGATAAAACTGAAATTGGAGACTAAGTAGGGTCATGCCGTGGCGAGCTACAAGGCCACTATGACAAGACATTCGATATATATCATAATTTTCCAGGCTGAGAGTGCTCGTGTAACACCTCATACTTACACTCATTTTCCATATATTAAACTATATTTAAGTCCATTATTACTTGATTAGAGACTTGATTACATAAAACAACTTAAACCAATTTATTTCATTTTGGGTACCATTCCCTTGGTTAACTTCTTTTTACCCGATAAACTTTGAAAATTCATAACTAAATCAATACAAAACATATTGATATGGTTCAGTCTCTAAATATAGCTTAAAAGATTCTATACATGGGAAAAATGTTGAACAGGGAAGTTACTTGGCCAACTTATACAGTAAGTTCGTTTTATATACACTGTAGCAATGGTCATTTTTGAAAATTTCTGATTCTGACCATAACTTTAAAAAATCACCATAAATGATACACAACTCCAAACTAAGTGAACTTTGTGTCTATGGAAAGCTACTCATATCTAGTTTTCATACATGTAAAACACTCATACATTGAGCATATCGAGGTATGTACAGTACTTCGAATTCCCAACCATGTTCAGAAAAGTCTCTTGCATTCTCCCAACTTTCCAAAATACACACTCATGTATACATAAATAGCCATAACTTGCCTTTATCTTACATGATACTCCATAAGAACTTAGAGGAACATATTAACATGGAAGCATAGCATGATCATGTCCCATAAGGTTTTACATAACCTCTCATATAATAGTATCAATCTAAATATCATTGTCTTGAATATTACTTTGCTTCTCCTTGCCTTTCCTTTCTTGGGTAATCTTGCCATAACTTGAACCTAAAATTGGTTAGACATTTGGAAAGGGGTGAGATTCAAAGAATCTCAGTAGTAACTACCATCATGCACACATATCATCATATATATTGCAAGTATTCATCTAAAAGCACATCAAGCATGCAATCAAATCATTTTGACATAAACATTTTATAAAAATTTGGGCAGCACTTCCCCTTGTATTTGGACATATCCAGGGTCACATTACCCTTCAACCAATCCAAAAAAAAATTTGAAATCATCACAAGACAACATTTCAAGCATTAAACATATCATTCAAACCAAGCAACATCAATGACAATACATAAGCATAAATAGGTGAGTTAACTACCTTTGAGCTTTCCACTAATCTCCAAACTTTGCAAACCCTTTCCTTGATCTTCTAACACTCCCTTGGTTCCTATAGCATCATAAAAGAATGCCATTAACCACTAATTATCCAATTTCATTTACAAAGTGCTCACTTGAACTAAAATTTGCACTTTGTTATCCATCATGCATTCTTTGTACAACATACATGTTCTAACCTATTTTGGACCCAAGGAATCTATTTTTAAGGTCAAAAACTTGAAATCCCCTTCCTATAATGAACCATAATTATGCAGAAAATTATCATAAATCATAGAAAAATAACTAACCGATTAATTTGTAATCTAATGACACATTATTGCACCTTATGGCCTATATGATACTTTTTATGGTTTAGTTTCTTCATAGCCTCATTTTCTCTCTCAAGAACTTCCATGAATGAAACTTTTAGAGAGAGAGGAGTGAAAATAATCCATAGAACTAGCCTAACCCATGAGAGAACATAGTTTTATGGTCATAGAAGTTTACCTTGGTGTATATGACTTCAATCTTTTCCTCCTTGCTCTTCCTTTGCTCTCCAAAAATTTTTGCTCTCTCTCACTCTCTTGGCTGCTGACCAGACGTGAAATGAAGGAAATGAAGTGCTCAAATACTTAACTCAAGTGCTTGAAGAGAGATATGAGACAAGTGAACAATTTAGTTAGCTTAATTAACCAATTTGAGTTACTTTTTTAAAAGCTTTTCCATAAATTCCCTCCTTATCCCTAGTCTAGTAATCTCACGCCCCTTATCCAGTTTTTTTTTGGCCAAAAAATTTGCTCCAATAATTTATATGGACCAAAATACCCTTTACCGATTAAATTTACCTGTACCGATTAAGTATTTTTGCCAAAATTATCATTAAATTGGTACAGGATTATCCAACCATTAATTTTAGTCTAAAATCATTATCTAGACCCAAAATATATTTTATCAAGATCCAATCATTGTCCTTGGATCAATACTGCCTTTTCTCTACAGTCTAAACTAACTTTTATCGAGTAAAATATTAATATTAAATTCTAATCACCCAATAAATATGATTTTGACCTTAATAAATTCCATACTATATTTCATTGGGTCTAAATCATTGAGAGCTTCATTTGACTATAATTTTTTATATTTACAAAAATGCCCTTGACCCGCTACTAATGTATAATTTTTAAAACTTTCGGGTCATTATGTGTAATTTACCCCAAAATCCCTAAACTCTCCTTCACAATCTTCCTGCGTCCATTGACTTAAACTTTTTTTTTTTTTATTATTATTTTCTTTTTCCCTTTTTCCTTTTTCTTTTTTTTTAGGGGTAAAATCATCATTTTACATTTTTCCTTTCAACTGAGATAATTAACTTCTTTGTCCTATTTCATGTCAAACGATATACATCCGTTTTTACAAATTCTTTATATATTTTAAAATCTTGAGCCTTGAATATCCAGAAAAATTTTCAGGATATTACAACTCGCGCTACGGCAGACTTATTAGCGCCACGGCAAGAGTCGCAAAATTTCTTTGAATTAGACAGGAACTAGTCGGACCAAAGAAAGAAAAATGGAGGAAGAATAGGGATTCTCTACTAGGGCTTTGATTCTCCAACCTTGGGAGGTGATTTCTGGACCCAGAGAGCTTGACTAATGGTTGGTAAGTTGATCTTGTTTCCTCTTCTCTCTTTTCCTTTCGTTTTTGACTTGGAATGGGTGGGAGTATGTTAGGTTTTGAAATTTTGGATGAATCCACCAATTAAAATGCTTGATTTGGTATTGTAGAAGTGTTATGTAGTGTTAGGAAGGTATGAGTATCAGTTTTGGTTGGATTGTGATGCGTTTGAATCGAACCCTAGGTTGGAAATTGTAATGGATGTATGGAATCCGAGAGGTTTGAGGATGATTATGATGTGAATGGTTGTTTAGAGTTTATTAGTATGTGTTTATGCCCGGGAACATTGGGTGAAGTTTAGTTGGTTGAGCTATAAGTTATGAATTGATATTATGTTGTGTTAATTGAGAATATTGTGATATTGCAGTGTATAATTAGTTGATTGAAAAGTTGTGGCTCATGATTTGGTTGGCAATTCAAGGAGCTTGTGGGATCCGTGTGTGTGTTATTGACAACCTAAGGTAACTGGGTGTTTGTATTGTGTGTATTGTATGTTAATATATATATGTGTATATATGCATGTTTCCATTTATACCACGATATTGATATGTATGTGTATGGTTTTTCCATATATCGTGGTATGTACATGGCTCGACATTATAGTAGATGATGATGATTATAATGATGATTACATGTATGATGATGATGATGTAACATTGCATAAGCTCATAGCATGACATTGTGAAGCATGATAATGATGATGATTATATGATAATGATTCGAGCATTAGTGTGACCTTTGGCAAGGTGCACAAATGTGAGGTGAGCTTGGTGATGTCCCGGAATCAATTTTCACTGACTGTTGGAAAGGAGTCACCTGCACGAAGTGTCATGTTGTGACGTTAGCCCGTGGTTTTAGCTGTGTACGAGGGAGACATACATTTCATTACATGTTACATTCATGTGCACTCTTGTATGATATATATATGTTGCTTGCAGTTGTCCTTGGTTACTAAGACATTGTCTTATACCCCCTCCCATGACTAACATTTTTGGTGAAGACTTTGGTATTATTCCGGAGAAGACCATGGAGTTGCAGGCCCTTTCGTCTTCAGGAATTTCAAGTATAATTGGTAGTTTGTAACTTAGTTTATGTAAAATTGTGCCAAGTAGCTTGTTATGGTTGGTTGCCTGTATGTGTATCCTGGGAATATAGAGATATATGTGGTTATGTATGCATAGGTAAAGTGAGGATGTTGCATAGATAATGTTGAGGGATGATGGATGCTGTAGTTATGGATATCTGCCGAGTTTGTGGTTGATAGGCATGTGATGTAGTATGTTTGTGGACCCCAATATGGGTCATTAATGTAGGAGCAGGTACTTATGTGTTAGAATGACCATATGAGTGAGCCTAAATGGGAGCTTGGGCCATGTATGTAAATTTTGGACATATAGCCCATTATGTGAATTTGGTGTTCAAGGGGGTCAAATCTCAAATGAGTGGTTCCTTTGAAGTAAAACCTTTTTGGATAAATTGGTTGAGTCAAGAGGACCTATGTGAAAGGTCTTTGAAGGCCAAATTGCCTTTAGTGGCAAATGAAGGTGTTAAGTGGTGGGTTTAAAAAAAAAAAGTCACCAAAATGGTGTTGGGCATTCTGATTCTCCATATGGAGTTGGATTTAAGTGGAATTGATACCTATTGCTAGATTGAGATGAGAGTGACCTGTAGGAGGTAAAATCAGGTCACACTACATCGTATTTGAGTTTTATATACTCCTAAAAGTAGGTTATTATTTAAATAAACGTCTATAGAAGTGAGGTAGGTTAGATTTGTAGACGGTTATTTTAATAAAATAACCGCCCACAAAGATATTACATGAATTAAAAATAAAAAATTAAATTAATTTGTTGAAATCTTTAGTAGGCAGTCCTTAGAAAGAACCGCTTACTAAAATTATTTTAGTAGGTGGTCTTGCTAGAATCGCTTACTATGGTCTTTCATTTAGGACTCAGTGATCCATCTCGAATATAATCTCTTTCAAACATTAGCTTTTTCATCTTGATCGTGTTTTGCCTTATTTGTCCAAGCTCGTCTCAATCTCCTTCCCTCTCGCCAAATCCCTTTCCATTATTCATTGCTGGCATGTTCATCTTTGTAGGACTCTACCCCGCCGCCTCTCGTTGAACCTTTCTCCAAGGTGTTCTGCCCCATTGTTTCAATGCAAGCTCTTTCTCCTTCGGCCATTGTGTTAATGTCCGAGTTTTGTGGCTTGCTGGTATTCCCCTTTTCTTCCCCATAACTCTCTATTCGCCTGCCCCAACCCCTCTTCCTTCTTTGAACAACCACCAATTACAGAAGAAACACTATGCAGTAGTGCTCTGCTACTACTTTCTTAACCCAATTCTACAAAAACTATCAATGATGACATGTCTTTGGGAAAGAGACCTTGCCCTCCAATGACGAGAACCACCAGCATGTCAAAGATTACCTTTGATCTAAACACTACCCCAAATGTTCCGCTAAACGACCCTAACAACCCTCCTAACCCTAACCCTAACTGACAAAGATCATTTGATATGCCATGCATACAACCAAGTGGCTCCAATAGAAGGCATTCGTCTAATTCCATGGAGACTACTAACTTCCTTCGTGCTTGCTCTCTCTGCAAATGTTGCTTGGTTCCTAGCCATGACATCTACATGTATAGGTATACATATTGTGAACATCATGTTTTGTTTGGACTTTATACATATAAACAATTTAATAATAATAATAATAATAAAATAAAATAAAATACATAAGTTAATTAACAAAAATAAATAATATATAATACAAATAAGTAAATAAAATAAAAACAACAAAAACATATAAACAAGTAATAATAATAAATAATAAAATAAAATAAATAAAATAATAATAATAATAAATGATAATAAAAAATATAATAATAATGAGAAATGAAAATATATAATTAATTAAAAAATATAAAAATAGAAATAAATAATAATAAAAATAAAATTTAATTAATTAAACTGAGAAGAATTTAAAAAAAAAATAATAATAATAAAAGAAAAAAATCAAATAAGCAAAAAAAAAATAAAAAATAAAAAAATATATAACATTTGGACTAAAACGCTGAAACTCAGAGAAGCAGAGGAGGCACTAAAATGACAAAGGACTTCATTCACTACTTCATACCCAGTACGATGAGATAGTAGAGGTGAAGGCAATAGGATGAAGGCAATTAGGATGGAGAGGCAGAGCTCCGCACCTAGTACGGTGAGATAGAGAAGGTGAAGGCAATGGGATGAAGGCAATTAGGACGAAGAGGTAGAGCAGAGGACGAATGAAGTTCGGCCAAGAGGAGTCTAGGCAGTAACCACGTGCTCGAGGTACATTTCTCCTTCCACTCGCATAGATCCTATAAAAGAGCATGAAGGGAGGCCGACTGTTAGGAATTTCAGCATACACTTGGCAGAAAACTATCAAGAAATTCCCTCAATGGATCTGTCAATGTTGTTTAGATTGAGATATAGGAAAAAGAATTTACCTCCAGTGCATCCCTTTGGTGTTCTTTTTCATTTCGTCAGACCCTAGGAACTAGTGCGATTGGTCAGCTCCTTCTACCAGTATCCACATGAACAGTGAGTCTAACTCAAATGGCGTGCTAGCACCTCTGTTTGTGTACGTTCGTATGTCTGTATGCCCTTGCTGTTTGTTCGTACAACTGCTGTTAATTGTTTGTCCATATTGTCTCACTCTCTGAGTGTACAGTCGCTCTCTCCTTAGGGTGATACACAATTATTAATTGTGTATTCTAGTCTATATCAATATATAAATAGAATTTGATATTAGTTTAATTTAAATCAATAATTTAAATTAAATCAAATATTAATTAAATAGATTAGTTTGAATTTAAATATATCTAATAGATTAAATTTAAACTATCTAATCTATATCTAGAATCAAATCTAGATTTTATTTATCATATAAATCAAATTTAAATTATTAGTTTAAATTCAAATTTAGAATCCAATCTAAATCAAATTTTGATTAGTTTAAATTTAAATCTATCATATAGAATTAAATTTAAAACTAATTCATTTGAATTAATTTGAACAGTATATATATATTTTGAAATGTGTATCAAATATATAATATATCAAGCATATATATATTTCAAATTTTAATATATATATCAAATATATATATAATTTTATCACCCTAAATTGAATATTAAATTCATTGAATCTATACACATTTTTAGATTAAATGAATCTGGACATTCTAGCTTGAGTTGGCCTATTTTTATGTGTGACTTTGTAGGCCCATATGATGTTGGCAATGTGCTGATAATACTATTGGACCCATAAGTCATAAGTGGCCTCTAGCAAGACATTGTGAGTACCCAAATCATATGAAATCGGTGATCTGATGCAACCTATCAAATAACTCGATCACATCCCTTTTGCCTCATGATATATATAGGTCAAGTATGAGGCATGAAAACTTCATCCTTATTTTTACTCGACCATTACTTTCTCGATCTCTGAGCAGATTGATAGAACAAATGGAAATTCTTCCATTTGAGCACAGCCATGTATTTCTCAATCTCGCTCATCGAGAGGCTCAGATATATCTCTCCATTAATTAGAGGGACAAATTCCATCTTGACCATTCATCTTCCTCCACATGAGTTTCACTATGCCCCATCATAGCCTTTATGATCTCCTGATTAAAGGTTACTTTTGACTATGCCAAAGTATAGTGTTCCCCATGTAGGAAGCCATGGAGATCTCAAGTCTAAGGGTTTAGTGACACGGTTATATATGAGATATGCTTATGACTTGATCCATGCAGCTATTTCATGAGGAGTTGATCCAGCGCTTATTCCTTAACAGGAGCTTATGATTTTGATTTGTTTCTGTTAGCAGGGCTGACTTCCCAAGAGGGGGGGTGAATTGGGAAATTTGAGATTTTTCTGCACAAAGTGAAGTAAGTGAAGATATCACAGTATAATGAAAACAATACGTAAAACAGAGCAAGGTGAAAAGTAAAGATAAGGAGAAGAGAAGTCAGTGATTTATCCTGGTTCGGTCTATTCACTTGACCTACATCCAGTCCCCAAGACACCTCTTGAGATTTATCCACTATACAGCAAGAATTTCAGTGGGCTTCTTGCTAAAGCCGCAGTACATGAGTATGCTCTGTTTCTGAGCTCTCTCAAACTTTCCAAGCACTTTCACTATGTGCTTCCCAATCCCCTTGTGAATACCCCTCACAAGTAAATCTATCTCCCAGATGAAGAATAGATTGATTACAATGAAATAACTCTCTTGTATAGAGTGGATATGAAAGTTTAAGTACAAGTTTAGAAGTTAAGAGGGTAAAAGCTTTTGAGAAGAAGATTCAGCAGAAATTCGGTATATACAAGTTTGATTTGTTACCCACAACTTCAAATGATGTTGTATTTATAGATTTAGGTCTCAAATATCCGTTAGAGACTAAATCTATCCGTTGGGGAAGTTATTCAACGGTTACTCTGAAAAACTATCCGTTTACCAACCGCATTTAATGATTCTGACATACTGAAATTCGAATTTTGGTTGGCCAACAGACGAATTTCGAAGGAACCGAAGATTAAAGCTTCCAATGTTACAGCACGAAGTTCATCTGTTCATGAAGTGAAATTTGAATTTTGAAACTTACAAAACATTTTCACAATGTGACATACGAATTTTCAAGAAGAAAGTTTTTCGGTTAAGTGTGAACAGTGTTTTCAATTTTCTACAGTGCCTTCGAAGTTCGAATTTTGGATCCCCAAAATTCGTCTATCCATTGAATGTTTAAAGGGACACAGTAGATTACTTTCTTCGAAATTCGAATTTTGAAAGGGCGAAATTCGTCTGTCAGAGAAACTCTTTTCAGACTGATTTCATCATTCGAATGTTGCAAATTCTTATCATTCGTATGTCAATGTTTCATTTCAATAGACTCAAGAACTTAGCTTCTGAAATTCGAATTTCAATGTTCAAAGTTCGTCTGTCAGAGAGCAGTTTTGAAACTTAAATCACTCTTGATCTCAGGTGAACTTTAACATAGTTTCAGACGAATTTCTTCCATTTTCTCAAGTTTTGTTTTGTTTAAAATTCGAATTTTGAAGACTCAAAGTTCGTCTGTTGCAAAGAAGCATCTTTCAGACTTATATGAAAATTCGAATGTTGCAAATTCAAAATTCGTCTGTCAGAGAGCATTTATCAAACTCAATTTCATTTTGATTTCAGATGCAATTTATCATAGTTTCAGACGAATTTCTTTGGTTTTACAAACTTCATTTTACTTGAAATTCGAATTTTGAAAGTGTGAGGTTCGTCTGTTACAAAAGGCCTCTTTTCAGACTAGATGAAAATTCGAATTTTGAACAACCAAAATTCGTTTGACAGAGAGCCATCTCTTCAGACTTATTCAGTTTTAGCTCGAAATTCGAATTTCCAAAGGCAAAGTTTCGAATTTTCAACTTGACAGTTTAGCTTAAACTTTCAACCATCGTCTGTTTGTGGGTGTTTTTCAAATATTTGAAGATTTAACATAAAATCAAAGTTTGAAAACTTCTAATCTTCAAATCAAAATCTTTTACCCAGTCATAACAAAAACCTAAGGATCCTACAAAAGATCTAACAGCAAGTACTCAGAAAATTTTCACTTGAAACAGCTTTGCTCTCCTTTGATATCTTCAATCCAAGCTCTTGAATGTTGCTTTGGAATCATCAAAACTCTTGTTTCAACAGTTTCTTCATGCATAATTATAACTTAATTATCATTCAAAATCATACTAGCCTTATTTCATCATTGTTCCCACAAAGATGATTGAATAGGGACATCTAGGATAAAATGATTTATCCAAGGATATTATTATAAAGCAAAACATGCAAATAATAAAATAATGTAAGAAAAACACCATTTTCATAATGAAGTATAATATTCATAATACAATGATTGGCATAGGGCTCAATCTCCAACACCGACAAACCTAAAGCATCTTAGAAATAGAGAGAGCGAAAAAACCATAATGGAGAGGAGTTGACACAGAGAAACCCTAGAGAGGAATGAAGAGAGACTAAGTTGAAGGAACTGAGGGAAGCATACAATAAATATGTTAGGTTAACTGGCTTCCCAAGAGGGGGGTGAATTAGGAAGTTTGAAGTTTTCTGTAAAATTGAAATATAGAAGTGATGATAAAAGTTGCTGAAAAATAGAGTATTTATATATAAAGAACAGTTGCAAAGTAAATGAGAAGAGGACACAGAGATTTATCCTAATTCGGTCTAATGCACTTGACTAATGTCCTGTCTCCAAACCACCACTTGAGATTTTTCTACTATATCTTGCAAGATTCAAATGGGTTCTTGCAAAAAAATTGAAGTACAACCCTAGCTCAAACTTTGAGCTAAACAGAAAACTCTCACTCTTCTCGCTCAAGAGAAAGAACAAATCTCCTAGTGTCTTCTCATACTAAGTGCTATCTACAAGCATGTAGAAATATACAAATCAAAATATGAAACTCTCTCTCAAAAGAATGAATATGAAAGTTTAAGAACAATGAATGAGCTAAGTAGAGGGTAGGTAAGCTTTAAATAAATTAGTAATCAATTCTGCAGAGTTTTTGCGTTTTCATGTTTTTCCTCATTTCCAACAAATTAAATGAGGTCTTATTTATAGTTTTAGAGCAAAACTATCTGTTGAAAGCAAGAATCAGCCATTATTCTCAGAAAAATAGCCATTCACCTACCGCATTAAATGTGTCTGACAGAGGTTATGTGGAAAACCTCCTCAGGTTATGCGAATAACGGGTGACCATTGGCTCTTAGTTCTAATATTAAACTTTTGTTATGTGGATAACCTAACTAGGTTATGTGGATAATGTTCATTCCAGAATGACTAAGTTTCAACTCAAGAACATTTTCATGAAAACCTACTCAGTTGTTTGAATAATGTCTCACAAACTTGGATACCTTTGAGAATTATTAGAATGACCTCTTAGGATGTTCCTCCTTATTTGAACAACATTAAATCTTCACAAACCAAGTTTTTGAAAAACATAGGTTATCAAGATAACCTCCTAGGGTTATGTAGATAACCCACTTAATAGAGGAAGGTTCAAGTGTTATGTGACACAGGTTATGCAAATAACCTCCCTAGGTTATGTAGATAGCCAATTTTATAGAACAGGTCCAAGAGTTCTGTAACACACATTATGCGGATAACCTCCCTAGGTTATGCGAATAATAGGCTGTATAGTACAAGTGGCCTTTACTGTTCACCCCTTATGCGAATAAGGTAGGCACCTTATCAGGATAATGAGCTCGACAGAGCTGAGGATATGGTGCACACCTTGGTTATGCGGATAACCTCAACTCTTTTCATGAAAATGAAGAGAGAATACTTAGAAACAACGTTGAGATTGAGACTTTATTCTCATAACTTCTAAACGTTATGCACATAAAGTAAAACTTTTCATGAAAACCATTTTGAAAACATGAGCTAATCATTAATCATTCAAATAGATGCCTCATATAATATTAGGATAAGCAAAATTTAATGTTTAACCACCTTCTTTTACAAACGGATTCCTAAAATATGTGTAAAAACTCTTCAACCTTCAGGAATCTCTAACTTTAATCTTCATATGACCTGTACTCCTTTGATATTTGATTTCCAAGCTCATTGTTGTTTAGAATAATCGAAACCATTTGAATTAACATTCTCCCCCTTTTTGATGATGACAAAACAACTTAGAAGATTCATTAGTGCTTGGGTTCATATAAAGCTCCCCTCAATATATGCATTGAATAAATAATATTAGATAGTGCAGTGCATATATTTTCAGAAGAAAGGAAAATAGTGGAAGGGTAGACAATGATCACAGAAAGAGATTATGTATTAAGAACAATCATTGTAGTACAAAGAGTTTACACAACAACAACATAAGGACAAAGGCAATAACTGATGAAAAACATAACAATACATAGAAAAACGATAACAATTGATTACAACAATCAATTCAGGTTAATTCAGTTAAGTCTTTTTCTTCTTTGGGATGGACTTTCTTTCTCCGGATTTTTTCTTTTTCTTAGTCTTCTTTTCCTTTTCCTTCTCTTCTTTATCTTCTTTATCCCCCTTTTTGTCATCAGCAATTGGAGGGTATTTGGCTGCTTTAGCATCTATCCGAGCAATGTCCTGATCAATTTTGGTTTTCCATTCCTGATCATTTGAAGTCTTTTATCTAGAGAAAGAGGGAATATGGGAGAAAGAGTTGGAATTGAGGACAGGGGGATAGGCTGGAGTGGCACTTAAGTATGAGCAGGAAGTACAGAAGGAAACATGGGGATAAATGGGATATCTGGCATAACTAGAGGTGGTACAGGAGGATTGAGAGTAGGTAAGGGATCAGTATCTGAGGAAATGTTTATCACCTCTTGTATAGCTACCTCAGCTAGATAGCTAATGCCTTAAAATGAATCTGGATCAGGTAAAGGAGGGAAGAGAGCATTAAATTCTTGTCTGCAGTGATGAAGAAAATATGGTGAAGGAAGTCTCCTCCAATTATAGGGACTAAGGCTCTTTCCTGATTTTTTTCAGTTTCCATCATTTGTGCAGATTCGTTATCCTTAAGCCCATAGTCCAAGTTAGGACCTAGTTCCTCTGATAGAGAAAGGGACTTAGGGGTAGAGGAAACAACTACATCATCAAGTGGAGACTTTACAGAAGTCTCAGGAAAAGTAGCAGTGCTAGCATATATAGGAGGTGAGGGTTGGAGAGATGATGAGAAAGGCCGAGATATACTAGAGGCTACTTGTTCACGTAGGAGTTTGACTTCTTGAGTAAGATTTTCTATTTTAGTTACAAGCCTCTCTTGCAGTTCAGCAATGAGGTACCCAAGATTGATAATATCTTCTCTCCTGGTAGCCATTGCTATTTGAAATAAGTTATGGTATAAGGTAGGGATATCAAAGGGTGTAGGTAGATCAATGGTTGGATAGGCATCAGGTTTGTTTAGTGCAGGAATAAAGGAATGAGGTTCAAGGTGCAAAGGCTATGATGAATCAACGAGTGAGGAGGAAGTGGAGCTAGAATCACTGCCTTCATGACTCTCAGTTGCATCTATTGATTTAGAACATGCTTCTTCATCTTCAATTTCCCTTTTCTTATTAACCCATTTGCTATTTGTTAGAGTCATTCCCACCTTCTGTAGAGCCTTCTCATAGAACTCTTCTGGAAGCAATGTAGGTCCTCTCTCAAGATGTAGAATGTTGTGATACTTCAGAATTTTGGAAATGAGATGCCCATATGGCAATTGTGAATCCTGCCTGTAAGTTCTTGCCTTCCACATCCACTGCAAGATGATGTTAATCAAGTTCACATGTTTTCCTTTCACTAGCAGCACTATAACTTGGAATTCTCCTCTAGATAGATAGTTGTATCCTCCATTTTTATTGAAGAATATTCATCATACGATGTAGTTGAGAACCTTGTTTTCAATACTTAGATGACTAGGAGCAATTTTCCCTTCAAGAGGCATATTTTGCCTTTGCCTTAGCAGCTTGGACATAATGGTGCTCCATTTGTAGTTTTCTTCTTCTCCATTGTCTTCATCAACATTTTGAAGTTCAGAGGGATACTTAGTGATGTCAATGTTTACTCTGATTCCTCCAGTGGGCATGTTCAGAATCTCAAAAAATAGATTAGGTTGTAGAGTTATCTACCTCTTTCTCAGTCTAACTTCATGCACTTTTGTCTCATTGTTTATCCTTAGAGAATTATACCATGCATGCATAACCTCCTCATCATATTCTTCTTTCAATTCAATCAAGCCTTTACAATTCTCAAGTTGGCCAGTAGTTTCAAACTTATTCTGAACAGGGAACTCTTCCAGTTTAACAAAACGAGGTTTGACTACTTTACGCTTCTTAAAATCAACCTCATATGATTCCTTCAGTATCCTTATACTAATTAATTTATCTGTAGTAAGAGCTTGCTTAGATTCAGTGGTAGACGAACTTACTTGAGTATTAGCTTGAGGCTCAGATTCTAGAATTCCTCTTGATTTTTGTGTTTGAGGCTTCTTCATTGGAACATTTGGACTAGATTCAGCTTTCCTTTTCCCTTGGCATGGTGATTTTGTTGTATATTTGGACTTCACGTTATGTTAAGGTCGATTGCCTTGGCTTCCTTCCTTAGTTTTAGCCATAGCAGTCATTCCAAATGATTTGAGACGGTGAAAGGTGCTTGGAGTAAGATAGAATGTGATTGAACTTAAGGATTTGAAAGACATTGGGAATATTTTGGAAGACTTGAGGAGTACAAATGAGGATTTTTAGGATAGCGTTAGGTTTTTCGTACAAGAGACTGCTGAAAAACAAAGGTTCCTATATATAGTCTCGACATTATGCGCATAATGTAAGGAGGTTATGTGAATAACGAGCTTCAGAGAATATATGTAGGGGCACAGTTTGCTAGGTTATGTGGATAAAGTCCTTATGTTGTCCACATAACCAAGTTAATACAAGTTGAAGCAGATAGGAAAAGAGAAGAGTTATTCAGACAAGTACCCCAAGTTATCATGAAAATGAGTTTCACAGAAAGCACAAAAAAAATAGGCAATCAATATGTTATCTGGATAACCTTGTCATCTTATGCAACTAACATTCTCATTTTGGGAAGATGTAATGTTATGCGGACAAGGTTGGCAGGTTATGTTAAAATCAACTTTCACAAAACATATATAATGAGGCAAACATGACAGGTTATATGCATAAGATAATGCCCTTGTCCGAAAATCGAGCTTCACAAAGACCATAATTTCACATAAGATCTCATTTTCATGAAAAGTCTCATACCTTATTCGAATAACCGCTAACACATAAACTATAGGCACCAGAAAATCAATTCATTTTTAGCATAAGGCTATAGGTTATGAGCATAAGCATATTAGAAAGACTCGTAAACACTTACAGACATTTGTGTTATCCCTATAAGCCTTTTCTCCTCATCATAACTCCATTTCATTGTGTTGTACTTTATTTTATCAGATTGTCACTGTTTTAGATTAAGAAGCACTTGTAAAACAAATTTCTAGATACTCTGATGCTTAAGTCAGTATTTATATCAACTGAATCATAAATTTAAAGAAGATTTCAGAAAATATTTATAACTTATTGGGATTTAGCATCCCCAATTCTCTTATGATTTTATCATGTCTGTCTTCTGCAAGTGGCTTTATTAGAATGTTTGCTAGCTGATCTTCAGTAGGGACAAATTCCAACTTGACATCTCCTTTGAAAACGTGATCCCTTATGAAGTAATGTCTTACTTCAATGTGCTTTGTCATTAAATGCATAACAGGATTCTTTGTGATTTGATGGTACTTTGATTATCACATCTTATTGGGATTTCCTTTATCTCAGGATTTGTGCATAACAACTACCTACTACTACTTATTTAGCTTCTACTGTGGAGAGAGTTATACTATTCTGCTTTTTGCTTAACCATGACACCAGAGAAGCTCCTAGAAACTGACAAGTTCCACTCGTGCTCTTTCTATCAGTTTTGAATCCAGCAAAATCAGTATCAATGTAACTTATAAGCTCTTCTCCATTGCATTTTGGATACCAAAGTCCCATTTGTGATGTTCTCATTAGATATATGAAAATCTTTTTCATAGCTGTTGCATGGGACTCTTTGGGACATGATTGGAACCTAGCACACATGCAGACACTAAACATGATGTCAGGTCTACTTGCAGTTAGGTATAGCAAGGAACTAATCATTCTCCTATATTGAGTTATATCAAAGGATTTTCCCTCTTTATCCATATCAAGCTTAGTTGCAAAGGCCATAGGAGTTCCCATAGGTTTAGCATTTTCCATTCCAAACTTCTTCAGCAGCTCCTTGAGATATTTTGAAAGTTACTCAGTCTCTCATACCATGCTCTAGGTGCATGTTTTAATCCACACAGAGCCTTCTTCAGTTTATATACATGATTTGGTTTAGTTGAGTCCTCAAAACCTGGAGGTTGATCAAAATAAACCTCTTCCATGATATAACCATTTAGAAATGCAATTTTCACATCCATTTGATATAGCATAATATCTTTATGTAGGCATAGGCTAAAAGAATTCTTATTGCTTCCAATCTTGCAACAGGAGCAAAAATTTCTTCATAATCAATGCCTTCCTCCTGACTATATCCTTTACCTACTAGTCTAGTTTTATTCCTTATTATTGTTCTTGATTCATCAAGTTTATTCTTAAAAACCCATTTGGTTCCAACAATAGAATGGTCCTTGGGCCTAGGCACTAAATCCCAAACCCGACTTCTTTCAAACTGATTAAGTTCTTCTTGCATAGCTAGTATCCAATATTCATCAGTAGGGCCTCTTCAGTACTCTTAGGTTCAATTTGAGAAATAAATGCACAGTTATTCACTTGATCCCTAAGTTGTCTTCTAGTTTTAACATTCTCTTGAACATCCCCAATGACTTGATCAACTGGATGATTCCTTTGATATCTCCAAACTCTAGGGAGTTCTTGAGAAATTTCTTCATTAGTTTTACATTCAATATCTTTCTCCTAAATATCTGCCTCTACATTAGTAGATTCAGATATTTTAGGGGGTTCAATTTTATTTTTTTTCAGAAACATTCAAGTTCTTAAAGCTAGAAATTAGATCATCCTCATCTATAGCATGCTTAGACACAATTTCATTTTCAAGGAAAACGACATGCATAAATTCTTCTATAGTTCTAGTGTTTTTATTGAACACCCAATACGCTTTACTCCTATTTGAGTAGCCGAGAAATATACATTTATTTGATTTGGCATCAAACTTACCCAAATTGTCTTTGCTGTTGTTGTGAATGTAACAAGTGCATCCAAAGACATGAAGATAAGAAAGGTTGGGCTTTTTTCCCTTATACAACTCGTATGGTGTCTTACCTAGAATGGGTATGATGTATGCTCTATTTATCAAGTTGCATTTTGTGCTCACTGCATCAGCCCTTAAGTGCTTAGGCAATCCTTTTTCATTCAACATTGCTCAAGCTATTTCTTCAAGTACTCTATTCTTTCTTTCTACAACTCTATTTCGTTGAGGTGTTCTTAGGGCTGAGAAGTTGTGGTATACTCTATTCTTATTGCAGTAGTCAACAAATTTGGCGTTTTTAAACTCTCCACCATGATCTGTTCTAATACACACAATAGAGTAACCTTTCTCATTTTGGATTATCTTAGCTAAGATCAGAAATGCATCATATATTTCATCTTTAGAGGGAAGAAATAATGTCCAGGTAAATCTGGAATAATCATCTACTACAATAAGTATATACAAGTTGCCACCAATACTCCTAATACGGCTTGGACCTATTAAATCCATGAGAAGCAATTGCAGTGGTCTAGTTGTAGAGATAATATTTTTAGTTTTGAATGAGGATTTTGTTTGTTTCCCTTTAAGGCAAGCATTACATTCTCTGTCTTTTTGAAACTTAATGATGGGTAATCGAAGAACAAGTTCATTTTTAATGAGCTTATTTAATTGATGCATGATAACATGTGCTAGTCTCCTCTTATGCCATAGCCAACTATCATCATTTTCAGTAATTAAGCATATTGAGTCTGGGTAGGTAGTTAATCTAATTCAACAGTGTAATAGTTACCGTCTCTTTCTACCTTGAGAATAACTTTGCGGTCACTTTTGCTGATGACTAGGCAATGGTTGGAATCAAACATAACCCAGTTGCTTTTATCACAGGTTTAGCTCACACTGGTTTAGCTCACACTCAACAAGTTGTGATTAAGTCCTATCATGAACAGAACTTCTTTATTTAATGTTTTTGGGTTTCTTCCAATAATTCTAATGCCAACTATCTTGCCAGACTAGTCACTACCAAAAGTAACCTTTCCTCCTTTCTTATCTCTCAGCATAATGAATTTTTTTTTGTCTCTAGTCATGTGTCTCGAACAGGCACTATCTATGTACCACTTGTTGCTTTTCTTTTCCTTGAGAGACATCTGCAAAACAGATTTCAGTTCTTTCTTTTAGGTACCCATATTTGCTTGGGTCCTTTCTTGTTAGTAGAGATATCCTTGGAAACCCATTTTATTTCATTGTCATTTCATTCCTTCCTGTATATACAAGTAGTGGATACATGGCCCTTCTTGTTATCGAAGTGACAAGAGGACAAAACGCTAAAGGAAAGAGATGCATGTCTGAAATAAAGACGATAGTATTTGTCCTTTTGATTTCTAGGGGCTGGAAATGACTTTATGTTTTGAGCTGATTTAATGTTATTAGCATGCATAAAGTTTCTTAGGTACAGATTTTGTTTGTTGCTTTTCAATTTCTCTTTGACCACACATGGGTCATATCCTACATCAATTTTGTTTTGACTTACAACTTGATTTCCCAGTAACACTTTCAGCATATCCTCACCTCTAGTGAGTTAAGTTAGAGTCTTATGAAGATAATTGTTCTTATCTCTCAACTCAATGCATGAGATGCAGATAGATATGGTGGAAGAAAAAGAAAAAGGTTGTGAAGTAGAGCAGGATGTATGAGGTTTCATTTTCAAGCTTGTGTATTTTCCTTTTAGCTTGATTCAATTTTTTAGACACTTTCACAAATTTAGTCATCAAATCATTGAATACATAATACAGTTCATTTTAGGAAAGTTTAGAATCATTTACCTCAGAATCACTGTCATTATCTTGGTTATGATTCTTCTCCTCGTCTGTAATCTCTTGAGCCATTAAGCATAGATTGACAATTTCATCATCTTTTGCTACTTCTTCTTCATCTGAACTATCTCCCCATATGGAAGATACGAAAGCTTTCTTCTTTTTCTTTTTGTCAGCCTTCTTGTCCTTTCCTTGTTTCTTGCTTAGCAAAGGGTATTCCCATTTGATATGTCCAGGTTTCTTGCATTCATAGCATATGATGGAGTCTTTGTTCTCTTTCTTGCTGCTGGTAGCTCTATCTTTCTTGGTGAACCTTCTGAATTTCATCTTTCCATACATTTTACCAAATCTTCTTACCAGCATAGCCATTCAGCATCTTCTTCAGAGTTATTATCATCTTTTGATTTTACTTTAAGAGCTAGGTTTTTCTTTTTCTTGTCAGAAGATAAGGATTCTTTAAGAGCTTTCAACTTCCCATCATACTCCTTAAGGCTTCCAAAGAGGGCTGTGACATATCTCATTGATTCCCTCTCTAGCTTCTTCTATTGCTGTCACCTTTGGTTGCTATTCAATGGGCAAAGTTCTGAGAATTTTTCTAACTTTCTCAGATTAAGTGTATTCCTTCCCAAGGCTCTTTGACTGATTCACAATGAAAGTGAATCTCTTCTACAGATCTTTGATGTTTTCACTCTCCTTAATTCTGAAACTTTCATATTCACTTATGCATGAATTCAATTTATTTTCTCTCACCCTGGTTGTTCCTTCTTGAGCAATTTCTAGAGTATTCCACATACCTTTGCTGTTGTACATTGAGATACCCTGTAGAATTCATCTTAGTTGAGCACACTGACCAAACAATGCTTAGCTTTATAATTGAGTAAGACCCTTCTTTTATCCTCGTCATTTCATTCCTCTTCTGGTTTCTCTCTATACTTCCCGTCATCTTGCAGTTTCATTCGGACAAAGTCTCCCTTCTGGATGACTGACCAAATATCCAAGTCAAAAGACTGGAGATAGATTTGCATCCTCATTTTCCAGCATCCATAATGATCTCCACTGAAGCCAGGAGGTCAGTTAGTGTTGTTTCCTTCAGGAAGAATGCTTTCACTAAAGCTAGCCATGTATTCTCTTGGATTGTTAGATCCTTCAATTGGGAGTTTATGCTTTGATACTACTTGTTAGGTTGGTTGGCTTCCCAAGAGGGGGGTGAATTGGGAAGTTTGAATTTTTTTTTTTAAATTGAAATATAGAAGTGATAATAAAAGTTAATGAAAAATAGAGTATATAATATAAAGAACAGTTGCAAAGTAAATGAGAAGAGGACACAGATTTATCCTGGTTCGATCTACTCCATTTGACCTACGTCCAATTCCCAAGCCACCACTTGAGATTTCTCTACTATATCTTGTCGTTACTCTCAGAGCAAAACTATCCATTGAAAGTAAGAATTAGCCGTCACTCTCAGAAAAATAGTCATTCATCTACCACATTAAATGTGTTTGATAGAGGTTATGTGGATAACCTCCTCAGGTTACGCAAATAATGGGTGACCGTTGGCTCTTAGTTCTAACATTTAACTTTTGTTATGTGGATAAGCTAGCTAGGTTATGCGGATAATGTTCATTCTAGAATGACTGAGTTTCAGCTCAAGAACATTTTCATGAAAACCTACTCAGTTGTTCGAATAACGTCTCACAAACTTAGATACCATTGAGGATTATTAGAATAACCTCTTAGGATGTTATTTCTTGTTTGAACTACATTAAATCTTCACAAATTGAGTTTTTAAAAAACATAGGTTATTAGGATAACCTCACAGGATTATACGGATAACCCACTGAATAGAGGAAGGTTCACGTGTTCTGTGACACAGGTTATGTGGATAACCAATTTAACAGAAGAGGTCCACAAGTTCTGTAACATATGTTATGCGGATAACCTCCCTAGGTTATACGAATAATGGGCTGCACAATACAAGTGGACTTTACTGTTCACTCCCTTATACGAATAAGGTAGGCACCTTATTTGGATAACGAGCTGGACAGAGCTAGGGATATGGTGCATACCTTGGTTATACGGATAACCTCAACTCTTTTCATGAAAATGAAGTGATAACACTTTGAAACAACATTAAGATTGAGATTTTATCCTCATAACTTCTAAGCATTATGAGTATAAGATAAAACTTTTTATAAAAACCATTTTGAAAACATGAGTTAATCATTAATCATTCAAATAGATGCCTCATTTAATATTAGGATAAGCAGAATTTAAAGCTTAACTACCTTCTTTTACAAATGGATTCGTAAAATATGCGTAAAAACTCTTCAACCTTCAGGGATCTCTAACTTTAATCTTCATATGACTTGTGCTCCTTTGATATTTGATTTCCAAGCTCATTGTCGTTTAGAATCATCAAAACCATATGAATTAACAAAATCGATGCCAAAAAGGAGAAGAAGTAGCAAACGAGTTGCAGAATAAGGAAGGCAAAGTAAAGCAAATCAAATGAAGGAGGAGTCGATGCAGTGGGAGAGCACAGGTTCAGGAATGTGACCAGCATCATTTGAGTCAATTTAGTTTTATCTTTTGCAACTATGCAGTGAAGCTTGCTAGTTTTTTTCTTCTTTTTTTACGATACTCTGTTTCTTTTTTGGATGAATCTGGTTTTGGTGCTGGCTGGAATTTGATGGCTGATTAGTTTAGTCTTTTGTTATTGACTTATTTTGGTCCTTTTAGTGCTTTGTTATTGAATTGTAATATTTCTGTCCGAGAATTCTTACTCTTATCATGGGGTCATTGATTGCAAAATGACCCTGTGTTGATAGACACTTGTGTTTTAGCTAGTTATAGGATGTTGTCGTCTGATTCAAGAATTTTTCCTTTTGCCTTTTGGGTTTTGTTGTATTTTAGGGCCTCAAATAGAAGATGAGTTTTATGGGTCCATTCTGCTATGTCATGGTTGATTAACATTTCCTTGCTTATAGGTTTGTGTGTCCTTTGTTTAGCTTGTATCATGTTTCAAATGAACTTGTGGTTTAAGTTTCATTGATTTCTAGACATTAGAGTAACATCAGGCTTTATGTTTACAATATAAAGATTTTGGTTCCTAAACATGAAGTTTCTAGTGATGCTTGTTGTTTTAAAAAGAGATTTGCTTCTCTGGTGTTAGTAAAATGCTTTGACCTTAGAGTTGATTCAACTAGGAAATGAATATTATTTGCCCTAAAATCTAATCCATTTGCTCTGTGTTTTTGTTTCTATGGATTCTCTCTATTAAGACCTTTAATCACAAAGGAAGTTTGATTGAATGATGAGCTTGAGTCGTTAAAGTCATGCCCTTGATTGATAAACATAATATGTTGTACACAAACTAGTTATGTGACGCTTTTAGCTAAAACCTCTAGTTTGTTCTGTTTGTTGGAAAAGCTTCATTATAGTGTTAGTTTATTAATTATATTTCCATGACTGTTTTGTGGGCTAATGGAGTGAGTCCAGAGTCTCTATATATGAAGGGATGATGTTTTGATCTTGAGTATAGGTTATATGATGTTTTGGAGTGTTAGAAGATTCATAATATAGATTTGATTTGGGAAAGGAAGAAATATTAGCTCTCATTGGAATTTTATGTTGTAATTCAACTTATTTGAGAAACTCTATGAACACTGTATTTAATGTTATATTGGAATTTTATGGCTTTTGTTTGTTTTGGCGGTCCTCAAATATTTTATGTTATACTTTTGAAGTTTTCCGCGAGGGACTAAGTTTCCGTGTGCACATAGAATGTCAGCCAATGTTATCATGAGTGATGAGTTGACATGGTATCCATATTGACTATGTTTTAATTTTTAATTTTTTTGGGTATCAATGGCCTTTTCTTTATTAAAATTAAAAAAATAATAAAAAACTGAAACAAACAAATAAATAAGTGATAAAAATAATTACAATAAAAGCCCTTGGAACTTTTTCATTTATGCCTTTACGCTTCAAGTGGCAATACCACAATTGTCGGTTGGTTTGGTTGTAAATTTGATTTTAGAAAAAAATATCGTATTAATGTAGTAATTACACCTTGAATTCCTTTTTTTTTCAAATGCTAAAAAATAAATCCAATTTCCTTTTTCATTTTTTTAATTTAATATAAGAAAATAAAAATCATTTAAAAAATTTATTTATTTTCCTCCAAGCTTTTATCCTTTTAACCTATATGCCTTGAGTGGTAATATCGTGGGTATTTGGGTATCAATTAGCAAGTTGTAAATGATAAAGTTACCAGATAAGTTAGCTGATTTTATTTTATAAAAGTAAAGTTGTTTTCATATTTTATTTTGTAAAAATATATAATAGTTATATTTTAAATTCTTCTTAATATTTCTTTTAAATAAAAAGGTATTACCATAGTCGTATTTATTTCCATTTTTATAATAAAATAAGGAAATAAAAATGATTTATGCAACAAAAATTATTTATTTTCCCCAATTTTATCCCTTCAGTTTTTTATGTCTTTTTGTCTCGAGTGGCATCACCATGGGCATTTAGGTATCAATGAGTATATTGTAAGTGATAAAGTCACCACACAAACTAATTGACTTTATTTTATAAAAATAAAGTTATTTCAAAATTTTCCTCTTGAAATTAAAAATAAAATACTCAAAATCACATATAATTTTAATCATATCTTCTAAACTGAGGAAAAACATACATTCTCTTTTTAGAAATTGATTAAGAAAAAAATGAAAAAATAAATAGTATAGTTTAATTAAAAATGTCACATTGTACATAATTCGCATCTATATATTAATAAACTTCATATATAAGTATACTAAATTTACAATCCAAACTCTCTCTTTACATTGTACATTGGTTGGTAGTGTCGCTAAGAAGGTGTGCTCGTCGGGGTGGGTTTTAGAACCATCACCTTCTCTCTTGGCTATTCTCTACTCAGATTGCAATCCTGATGGTATATATATTTTAGATGGTTCTTCTTTGTTCTCTTATCGGATAGCCTATTAAAACTGGGATAGGTTGATGTCTTTTTTGTCTTATGTTTCTCTTTATTTGATGTTTGTTGTTTCGTTGTATTGGACTTAATTTTCTTTGTGTTGAATACATTTCAGTTTGTTGGTAAAAAAAAATCTTACTGTTGAAAATCTTGAAAAATAAGATAAGCAAGTATTTTTTAAAGGTCAAACTCTTGCAAAACATTTTATTTTGCAGTTTACAACGGATCATTAATATATATTTATTGTAACAAAGATCACAAACATAAAAGAACTTCGCTCCAAACCAGCTAGGTTTGATATGTGAGTGCCATCAGACTAAAATATCATGTGAACAAAATCCAAATTTAAGTGTGAAATGTAAGAATGAATTAAGACTCGAATGTAGGTTTGGTACATTTTATTCATAAAAAAATATCTTTTCTTTAAATTTTGAAATTACCTAATGCAGCTTCTTTATTATATTATCCATCTAAAATTTAACATCAAATTTAGTAGTTTATTGTTTGTTACTTAGCATACCGCAAGAGCATAAGTCATGACAAGTAATGCACAAATCCAAAACCCGGTAAAATTATCAATTATTGCACTAGCACATTCTTGGACTAAAATAACGCACTACCCTCAACCTAGTAAGGGAAAACAGGGTGCCCAATCATATAAAGGGAGTCACATTAAGTTGGATGCACTATTTCACTCCCCACTCATCATGTTCGCTCACAAAAATTTACACCTCATTTGGTTCATTCACGGAAGGGGGTATGTGAAGTGATGATGATCACATTACCTAACTTAATATGTTTGGTTTTGGATTTCTTTAGGTAATCCCCATTACATAATATGAAGTTGATCACCTTAATTTAGGTAATGACTTTCACTCTCATTTTGCTGAGTAAAGGAGTTCACACCAATGTGAAAGGGACTGAAAAAGATAGAATTGCCCTATGAAAACAAAAAAAGACAGTCATTCTTTATCTTCCATCTTTAGTCTTCACCTTGCTCTTTGTGACCCACCCACCTTCCTCTTTCATCGCACCAACCACCATGACCTTCCTATTCCACCTACAACCTAGTTGTCGGACCTCCTCCATTCACATTGCAGTCATACTATCTCCCCTCTATTCATGCCGCCATCACAACCCTTCCTCCATCAATCGTCCTCCATTGCTAAAACTAATTGATCAAAATTGACCCTCCTTCATTCTTCCTCCACAATTAGAATTGCGTTTGTGTTCGTATCTAGATCCCTAACACCAAGGTCTGGGTTCATCTTCGTGCTTCTAAAAATATGATGGCATGACACATCAACAAATCTAGTCTTCTCCTTCCCCATCGATCTTCATCATCTTCGTGCTTTTTCTCTAACAGCGACATCAATGGATCTAAAGAGAGAAGGAGGAGCTTTAGCTTCAGTTTTCAGGCCATTGTCAATGAAGTATATCTCTTTTTTTTTTTCACTCTCTTTTACTAGTCTATTGATTTGGGGGTTGAGGAGGAAGATGAAAGAAGGAGAGTAATTGGCACTGATGGTGGTCTGATGTTGTCGGTGTGCATGAGTGATGGGTGGTAGTGATGATGACGCCACCACTAGGGAGGAGAATGAGAGGGTAGGGAGGTTTCTTTGTTTTTCTTACCAAGGGCATAATGATACTTTTTCATTTGTTTGTATTTTTATTTAATAAAAAATAAACACCATTCGCTCATCTCTAATGTCATGCCAAACAAACCATATATGTAATCATCATGCCGTTACGTCCCTTTATACCCTTCATATTACATTACCTAACCCCCTCTATAATTGAACCAAACAATTTGTTAAGGCACCATGTTAGTCATGGGAGCATCATGCAGTAAGCAAGCATCTGGATGGGAAGCACATTATTGCTGTTAAAATCTAGAAATTCAAGCCATTTCTACATGTTTTGTTTGGTTAATTTTGTATTTTTTTTTATGTTAAGGCTTTATACTAGCACTTTATTGCTTAATTGTCTTGTTTTAGCCCTTGCTTTTATGTTTGGCAACTTTTATTATTTTGCTTTCTGATAGGGATCTTTTGGTGTAGAAGCCAAGTCATTCATGCCTTAAGAAAGAGTCAAAGAAGCATTAAAAGAGGGGAAAAAAGCATCAACGGCCAAACCACAACTAAATGAAGCAATGAGAAAGCATAAGTCATGCTGAAGTATAGCTAGCCATGGCTACTACAGCACCCTACTCCAATATACCCCAAACATCACCTGAATTTTCAAAAAACTGACCAAAATGAACCAAAATAGCTATATCAGAGTGCAGCACCATGGAGCAGAAGTTCTCAGGTTCCAAATTTCTTTCGACCAACTGAGATGATTGGTGCCATGGCTTGGCTTTTGGAGCCGCAACATCCCCATGTTGATACCATATCAGCATTTTTCAAATTCTCGGGGCAAACTTTTGACACACATAACTTTATGCTCCGACCTTCAATTAACCTGATTCCAACTCCTACAGGTAACTCTTATCGCAATCTATTCATAGATACGAGTTTCACTGAAATCTATCTCTACATGGAGATTTTGGACACCTGACACCCTTTTAACCATTTTTTGACCAAAACTCTTTACAAACCTCCTTCAATTGCCACCAAAGGCAATTTGACCATTACTGACCATTCACACATGTTCTAATCTACTCAACCAACTTATCCAAAGAGGTTTTACCTCAAGGGAACCACTCCTCTAAGATTCAACCCCCTTGAACCTCAACTTCACATAGTGGGCTATATGCTCAAATCACACCATCCAGGCCCAAAAACCCCCCTTTGGGGCTCACATACCACCATCTGGACACAAGACAACTATTCTATCAATGACTCACACCGGGGCCCAAACCATCATCACATATACATATCCATACATACCACATATCTAAACTTATAATCGTGAACATCATCATTACAATAATCCATTTCATCATACGACATTCATAGCTATCAACATCAAACAACCATCATAATCTCAATATCATTATCCTCATATAACTTACTAACATGCTATCCTACTAGCACAATGCATATATAGACAATATACATATACTGCTAATGACTTGAAGATTTCTAACGCCGAAGTGGCTATAAACCCCTTGTCTTCTTTGGGCTAATATCAAAACCTTCACCTGAAATTTTAGTTCACGGGAAATGGGTGTGAGATAAAGTCTTAGTAACTGGGGACAATCATAGGAAACATATAGAATAATTCATACAATAATGCACCTAGTATCGTGAATGCAAAATGTAATGGAATGCATATCTCCCTCGTATATGCTAGAACCACAAGTTGTCATCATGATAGGACATTTTGTATAGGTAACTCCCTTACAACAGTTGGCGAAGACTGATTCTGGGATATCACCAAGCTCACCTCACACTAGTGCACCCAGCCAAAGGTAACACTAATACTTGAATTGTGGCTCTCCTTCCCCTACACCACTATGAATTGGTGGTGATTTAGGGAAGGTACAGCCCACTGCCGTCTTGCTCTCCTGGCCATATGAGAGGATTTAATGATAGGGATCCCTTCCTTATTTCATCATATCATATACAGCATATCATATCATATCAATGCTATCATCACCACCCGATCCACCTTTTCTCACAATGCCATATGGTGATGTTCGTGCCGTATCACTATGTAATCATCATCATCATTATGTTTCTCAATGTCATGCTATAAAATCATATAATGTCACATCATCATCATATATACACACACATAATAATATTGTGGCATGAACGGAAACATACATATATATACACATATATACTAACATATAATACACATAATATAAACACATGATTACCTTAGGTTGTCAATACCAAACATATGATTCCACAAGCTTCTTGGATTGCCCAACCATAACTTGCACTCCTCCAATCAACCAAACAATCTTTACAATGTCATAAGATCTTTAATTAACATGTAGCATAATTATCCACAATTCACAATTCAACCAATTATGCCTAACCCAAGGTTCCAATCACACTTTCAGGCATCAATTAACCTCATATAACCATTCAAATCTTGTATCAACACTTCCAACTCGGATTTCATACTCCCTTAGGCAATTCCAACCTAGGGTTAGGTATAAATCATACATACTCTCTCTAAAACTCATACCCAAGCACAATTAACACTAAAGAACACCTCTTTAATCCCATTACATCTATTTTAATTGATAGGATTCAACCAAAACCAAAAACCCAACATATATACCTGAAAATCCAACTCAAAAGCCAAAGAAAAATGTAAAGGGAGGAGCAAGAATCACTTACCAATTGAGATCAGAGCTCTAGAATCCAAAAATCATCTCCTTCAGTTGAATCTCCAAAGCCCTAGCTTTGCTCTTCATTTCTTCCTCCATTTTCCTTTCATTCATCCATCTAAAATGTTCTTGATTTAAACAAATTTTTTGACTCGGCGGTGCGTAATTTCATCACTGCCCGAGTGCTCTCAGTCTGGAATAATTGAAGGATCCTGAATGTCTCTCACCACGACGGCCTTATTCCTTGCCACGGCGTGGCCCTTCTTTGTTTTATTTTCTAGCTTTTATCTCATTTTGATCCTTTCTCCAGTCCTAGTTCCTCTGGTCTTGCACACATTATCAGGTACACTTCCCATTACCTTAAGACTGAATTCAGGATAGTATAGTGAGGGTTGTTAGAGATACTATAATATCTTAATGAAAATTAACCCTAAAAACCACTACACACATTCATAACCTGACCAAATAAGACAAAACAGGGTAAAACAGAGCTAGAGCTACAACCTCAATAGTATCACCACGGCTTGGTGGAGGTAGAAAGGTGTGGCTCAGTGGCTAGGAACATGGCACCGCGGCACCTGTATTAGAAATCATATTAGCAATTTGCTAATTTTTCAGGCAAATTTCCTACACTCACAACTTTGTGTTATGGCCTCTAATTAACCTAATTCTAACTCTTATAGATCCCTCTCATCACAATCAATTCATAGACACCACTTCCAACTTAATCCATTTCCGTATGGGGATTTTAGACGCTCGTGACCGATTAGGTCAATTTTTGGACAAAACTAACAGCTTATACTCTCTAATTGCCACCAAACGCAAATTGGCATTTTGGGACCATTCACACAAGTCCTAATTGACACAACTAACTTGTCCGATGAGGTTTTACCTGGTCCACCATACCTCACTATACTCAATGCAATGATGATGTTCAATGCCATGCCAACATATCTATACCACTATGTAATTTGTCATACCTCATATTTAGACTCATTTCCCATGTATTAGACTTCATTTTAGTCCATTAATGCATGATTAGAGACTTGATTGCATAAAATGACTCAAACCTATTCTTTTTAGTTTCTGGATACTATTCCTTTGGTTAATATCATTTTACCCGATAAACTTTGAAAATTTTTAACTAAATAAAAAAATCGTATTGAGGTGATTCAAGTCTCTAAAAATAGCTTAAAGGATTCTACACATAAGAAAAATATTGAACAGGGAAAATAAGTGACCAATTTGTATAGCAAATTCGTTTAAACTTCACTTTAGAAATGATTATTTTTGAAAATTCCTGATTCTAACCATAACTTTAAAAATTCACCATAATTCACATACAACTCCAAATTAAGTGATCTTGGCGTCTGTGAAAAGTCCTTCATGTCTAGTTTAAATATATAAAGTAACTCATAAATTAAACCGCAAACTTCTAAATAGTACATGAAATTCTCAACAGTGTCACAATAGCCATTTTCGTCCTATAACTTGACAAAATACAACTTAGCATGTAAATACATGGCCATCTCTTGTCTCTATCTTGCACATTACATTATGTTAGGTCTAGATAGACATAATTGCATTCATATAGAGTCCTAAAATCAAACACATCATTTTTGCAAGATACTCCAAACAAAACACTAAAGATAGCATGTTCATCTTAATTAGTAACTTGCCTCTCCTTCCCTTTCTCCTCTTAGGAAGTCTTGCCACAATGTGAACCTATAATGTTGGACATTTGAAAAGAAGTGAGATTCAAAGAATCTCAATAGTTACATCCATTTATACACATAAAACATCATAGCATGTTATGAAACATCAAGGAGGAAAACATTCTATCATAATATACCATACATTTTTAGAAAAATTTTGGCATGGTAACAACTTAAAAATTGGACATCCAAGAGTTATAAACTCTTCATAACAGCAGCCAACAACACAATTTCAATGAAAAACATTAAATACATAGCATGGGATAGTTAAAGAATCAATGAAATCAAACTTGTACATAATTGGCATAAATGGTAATATAACTTACCTTAGGGTTTTCCAAGTCTTTCTAAACTTTGTACACTCTTTCCTTGATCTTCAATTGCTTCATGGAACCCTATTGCAATATGTCATTTTAACCTTAAAAATCTATATAGTTATTCTTTGGGAATTTCTTGTACAACACACTTGTTCTAACCTATTTTTGACTCAAGGCATCCATTTTTTGGGTTAAAATCAAGAAATTCCCTTTCTATATAGAAAACCCTAAATGACCGAAAAAATTTCCATAAATTAAACAAAAATTTTTACTCTACAATCTTACAAACCAATGGCATAATCTTGTTACTTAAGACCTATACGTCCTTTTTTATGGTTTGGTTTTTCCATGACTTCATTTTCTCTCTCTTATCTCTCTCTATGCAAAATATTTTAGAGGCAAAATAAAAAGAAATACTCCATGAAATCACACCAAACTCAAATATGCACAAAATAATGACCATGAAAACCTACTTTGAAAGTTTGAAGTCCAAAGCTTGCTTCTTGCCCTTGAATTTTTTATGTTTCTCCTCTCTCCTTTCTGCAGTTTAGACATGCTTGAGGAAGAAGATGAAGGCTTAAAATGAGTTAATGAGATAATTGTACCATAAAGCAACTTTATTAGTTCATTCTTTTACTTTTTAGCCTTTCTTTTTATAAAAGCTTTTTAATTAATCCCTTTTGTGTGAAGTTTTGAATTTCTAGTGTGCTTCACCTTCTTTTTAACCAAAAATTGCTTTATGAATTTTAATGCACTAAAATACCCTTTACCGATTAAATTTACATATACTGATTAAATATTTTTGCCAAAATTGTCATCAAATTAGTACGCAATTATCCAATAATTACTTTTGGTCCAACATCATTATCTTGACCCAAAATATATTTTAGCAAGCCCTACTAATTTTTCTTGAAATAATATTGCCTCTTCCTGCAGTTCAAACTGACTTTTGTCAGATAAAATATTAATATTAAACCCTAATTACCCAATAAATATTATTTTGATCTTAATAAATTTCATACTATATTCCATTTGGATTAACTCATTGAGAGCTTCATTTTGATTATAATTATTCATATTTACAAAAATGTCCTTAACCCGGGTCAATGTATAATTTTTAAAACTTTCGGGTCATTAGGTATATTTTTCTCCAAAAATCTAAAAATTTCCCTCACGATATGCACAAATGTTGACTACCTTTCCCTTTTTTTTCATTTTTTCTTTTTTCAGGGGTGAAATTGTCATTTTCTTCTTTCCTTTTTCAATCGATATAATTGACCTCTTTATCTTATTTTACTCAAAATGGTACATACTAGTTTTTACAAATTTTTTATAAATTTTAAAATATTGAGTCTTAAACATCCAATAAAAATTCTATGATATTACACAATCATCATCAATGTCCTGCTAACATACTATCATGTGAGCATGCTCAAGAATCATACATGTATATATATACTCATCACATACAAACACTAGGGATTGCAATACATATATCTTAACTAGTCATGTACATACCATGATGTGAAAAAGGCCACGCATATACACAAACAATATCGTGGTATGAAAAGAAACATGCATATATATATAAACATATAGCCAATAATTAACACACCTACATATATATATATGGTTACCTCGAATTGCTGCGACATAACTTACACAAGGGATTTATCAAGCCTCCGAAGCACCATGTCACAGATCAATACTTCCAATCAACCGATCTTATACTACAACATTATAATAACTTTAATTAACACAATGCACATATCAATCCATAACTCATAATTCAAGCATCCTAACTTAACCCATTGTTCCAATAGCATAATTGTGCACCAATGAACCCTAGACAACCACTCAAATCATGGACATTCATATTTGGCTTGGATTTCAAGCTCTCCTACTTAAATTCAAGCTAGGGCATCACATATTCATGCATAATCCCTCTTAAACTCATACCCAAACCTTAATAGCACTAAACAACACTTCATCAATACCAACACAAGCATTTTAATTGGTAGAATCATCCATAAACTTGAAACAAAACATACTCCCACGGGTTTCATACCAGAAACACATAGAAAAGAGAGAAGAGGGAGCAAAAATCTACTTACTAACCATTAATCAAGCTCCCAATGTCTAAGGATCAGCCCTCAAGTTCGAATTAATCGAGCCTTAGAAGAGAAATCCTCCTCCTCCTTCAATTTCTTTGTCTTCGTCTGACTAGTTCGCATTCTAATTTAAACAATTTTCATGACTTGAGCCATGGTGCCGTCAATATCGCTGCACCGCGAGACTTCTTGGCCTAAAACTAATAAATTTTACATGAGTGTCTCACCGCGGCGGCCCTGCTCCGCGCTGTAGCATAATGCTTTTCTATTTAAAATTTCAAACTTTGTCCCATTTTGATCGTCCCTTCAATCTTGGTCCCTCTAGTGCTGTACAAGATACAAGGCAACTTCTCATTAGCCTGTGACTAAGTTTAAAGTGACATGTTGAGGGTTGTTATATTCTCTCCTCCTTAAAAGAAATTTTGTCCTCAAAATTTGAAGACAGTAACCTCATATGTGAATGAACATATTTCTTCCACATTAATTCTTCCATTTCTTAGTAGCTTTCCTCATACATAAAGAAATTTGATGAGCTGATCTCTCTCACTTCACTTTAGCATCCACATATCCATGCGACTCATATCGACTAATCGGCCATATTGTCGAATCTTCTTTATATTCCTAAACATAAGGTGGGCCGGATAAACATCTCAATGTGAATTCATTCATCTCGCAACAGACTTGTCACACAAATATTCAAACAAAACTTCTAGGCACATGATCCTTTTTCCTTAACTTTCGACTATCTCCCGTACTGGTCCATATAATCACTTGTCTACACAAATGACTAGTCACTTTTAATCATTTCTCTTAAGATTTGGATTGGACAAATTGCCACATTTACACTGGCGAAACTCTAATAATCAAATACCACTGATTTCCATAACTTGTCTTAATCACTTCATAACATCTAAATTCATTCTTTATTACTATATTAAAAGGAAAACCTTGTTTTCTCATGACTTCTTCCCAATACCAACTACTTGTCCGTGTCCTATTGCAAGATATAATCCTTCCATATGTAAACTCCTTACGCGACAATTTATTTGTTGCTACCATGAATTCCTTCATAATTTACCAATATACTCTAGATTAACCATGTTTATTGCATTGTTGAGGTCCACAAAATTCGCATAGCCTTATTATCATCAAAATAACTTTACTAATGCCCCAATAATGTAGCAGAGTCACTCTTCCAAATCATCTTGTGATTTCACGAGACCTCCTTACTGACAAGTCCATCATTAACTACTCTTACATTTCAGAAGAGTCCTTCCAGTTCTCCTTTCATCTTTAGCATAACTTTCTTATTCCTACTCAAATGTATTCTTTTAATTTGACGCCATTCCTTTCCACAAGCTTGATATTTACACTATATTTCTCTAACGATATCGCCCATGAATGGACCAACTCAATCTTGAGGGCTTATAACTTTTCCAATGTCCCATCAATATGTTCCTTAAGTTTCCGTCTGCTGCACATTCTGATTCCATTATTCTTGTACATAAGGACATATGATACACTTGTATTACCCATGAACATTCCCATCCTATTTTCATCCTGCTATTCTAGCTTTATTTCCATTACAGACCCTACAATCAACACGCTTTATTGCAAGTGGCTATGAGCCACCGCATACCACTCATTATTACACCATGATCATTACTTTCGGGTCTTCAATCCTTTTTCCTTCTCATAGTCATTGAAAGATTTGGAATTCTTTTCATTAAGTGATGAATCACTTATCTAATGATCACAGAATTGCTACAATGTACGTATCAATTAGTTAGTTATACCCAATTAATCTTTCATAAGATAGGTGTCCAGTTGAACATGAATCTAAGCTGATCTAGGATCTTGTTGATATCATCACCAAGTCTTTTACTCTCAGTCTACTAGTGCCTAGTACCCCAAGAGACTGGTGTGTCAAGTGTGTAGCCAGACGCCATTTAACCTCAACTAGTTAACTGCTAGTTTTAGACTCGTGATTCAATACCATATAAGATTTTCTCCTGCTTCCCAACTGTAACAACTTCCCACTTATTTTCCAAAACTATTACTGGAAAAACCTATAAACAATAGCATATGAAAATGGGGGTTTTCTTAACAACTTCTACCCTTATACATCCTCGAGGGTAGCCAACACATTACACTTACAATATAGTATCCTACAATCTCGGTTCTTATGACCAGAGGATGTACCAAGAAAGAAACTTCCTTCATGTCATATCCATGATGTCTCAAAGCTTGAACTGTTACCACTCATCACTATCACCAAATAAGGGCAATTTCTCATCCATAATAAGTCCACAACACATTCCTCTTATAAACCTTACTTTAAGTTAGAAAGTCACAAAAACTCTTGTATTAACTTCAGAATTCTTACACAACATTTAATTCCTGGAATTCTCATAGCCCAAGAATGTCCAGCAATTAGTTCTTACATGTAAAACTCACATTCAACCTCTTACAACTTGAAAATTCTAACACATTTACTACATACTGCTCCTCATGAGATATCATAACAATCCCTGTCCAAGCCCACACTAGCCGTCCTCCAAATTACAAATTTTATCAATAAATTTATTTCTGAATGGACCTCCTACCTCATAGTTCAACTCCACCTTCTTCCAGACTCCTATCGATAGGAAACAGAACAAGAATCTCTTTCTCAATTTGAGTTCAACCCAAAAGACATTGGTGACCTCTTAAGCATATCTCATATTTTTCTAGCATTGCTTGACCTTCTTTTCCATTTTGAAAATATCCAACTACTGCATTCACAATCTGTGAGCATGACATTTCGGATGATAGTCACTACCCCTTTACCATCTTTCTTGATGGCACTGAAATCATTGTCATCTTCACTACTAAGGCCTCTATCATCTGACTCTATCTCGATTCCAAGATGCATATTCTTCGCTCTAAACACAACTCCCACTAGTTAACCCCTTTCCATCATCGTTATGTCCAACTTTGTATCTAAAAGTTTCAAGTTGAATTCTCTCACTGTCCTTCCACTACTCTAAAATATCTCAACACTCTACCTTCAGGGTTCAATCATCACTTTCATACTCAATCCTTGTAATGCTCCCAACCTTGTACAACACAACAACTTACCTTTATCTCCTATATATGTTTGATATGTTGGCTTCCCAAAGGGGGATGAATTAGGAAGATTAAAATTTTCTGCAAAAGTATAAGAGAGCAGTGAAAGCAAGAGTGACAGTAAAAGTAGTATGAAAAATGTAACCAAGTCAAAAACAAGATAAAGGAAGAGAAGACACAAATATTTATTCTGGTTCGGTCTCTTTTTCTTGAGCTATGTCTAGTCCTCAAGCTATCACTTAAGATTTTTCACTATCTTGCAAGAATTCAGTGGGTTCTTGCAATGCCTCAGTATAACTTGATGCTCTATTTCAAGAGCTTATAATGTCACTTTCTACACTCTAGCTAAGTGCTTCCCAAATATCTTGTGAAATCTGCTCACTGAAAATCTTTCTTTTAGATGAAGATAAGATTGATTACAGCAAATAAACTCTCTAATTTAGAGTGTATATGAAAGTTAAAGTGCCAGATATTAAGCGTGTGAGAGCAGAAGACTTTGACTTAAAAATTTTGCAGAGTTTCAGTATATACAATGTAAAATCATTACCCACATCTTCAAATAAAGTTCTATTTATAGATTTATGTCTTAACTATACGTTAGACAAAAGATCTAGCCGTTAGAGATGTTACCCAATGGGTTCTCTGAAAAACTATCCGTTTATTAACCACATTCAATGCGTCTGACATTCAAAGTTTGAATTTTAGTGTGCCAATAGACGAATTTTGCAGATACCGTAAGCTAAAGACTTTAACGTTGAACCTCGAAGTTCATCTGTTCTAAAGCAAAGATCAAATTTTCATCTTTGGCAAATGCTTCTATGTTGGAACATACGAATTTTTAAGTTTAAAGTTCTTCTGGTAAGTTTGAACAGTTGTTCTATATTGCTACAGTTCTTTCAAAGTTCAAATTTTGGTGCCCAAAATTCGTCTGTCAGTGGGCAGCTCAATATGGTACAATAGTTCTTCTTTTCAAAATTTGAATTTCAAAAACCAAAGTTCTTCTGTCAGAGAGATCTCTTATCATACCTAATTCAAAGTTTGAACTTCTGAATACTAAAATTCGTATGTCAAAAGAGTATTATAACAGACCTGCAAAGTATCTTTCTAAAGTTCAAATTTTCAAAATCAAAGTTCGTCTGTTAGAGAACTAACTTAGAACTCTTTTTAAACTTCACTTTTAGATTAACTTTGGCATATCTTCAAACAATTTTTTCATTTTTCATAGTTTGTGTTTTACTTGAAATTTGAATTTTTAAAGATGAAATTCGTCTGTCAGACTGATTGACATATTTTCACTTCGAAGTTCAAATTTCAGATATCAAAATTTGAATTTTCAAAGTAACAAATCAAGTTTAACACTTCAAAAGGCGTCTGATAGTGGGTATTTTTCAAATACTTAATGAGTTATCGTAAAAACACATTTTTAAAATATTCTTTTGCAAAATCAAAGTCTTTTACTCATTTGAATACAATAAGAAATCCTATATCTAATCTTATACTTGTTTTTCTTGGATTTCTTCACTTGAGATCTTTTGTACACCTTTGATATCTTCCTTCCAAGCTCTAGTTGGTTTGGAATCATCAAAACACTTGATTCAACATTCTCCCCCTTTTTGATGATGACAAAACAACTTGCAAACTAGATTAGTACTTGGGTTTGCTTCAAAGAGCTCCCCCTCAACATATGTATTAAAATTCGAAGATAAGTGCATTTATGCAACAGATCAAATAGGGAATCTCATTAATTTATTCACAGTTTCAGTACAGAGATATGACATTGCAAGCACAGAATTCAAAAGCAAGATTATCATTCATTTAAAAGAAAAAGCAGCACTACAAGAAAGACCAAGCAATCCTAAGATCTAATCACTTCTTCTTGGGCTTAAACTTCTTGCTGTTGGTCATGCCAGATGGTTCTACAACAAATTTTCTAGTTTGCCTGGATGACTTCTCCTCCTTTTTAGCATCATCAAGGATTTGAACATGTACAGCAGGAGGAGATATCTGGGATACTAGAATTGCTTGAAGAGGCACAGGAACAAAGGGCGGTTTAGGACTACGATGAGGAAGAGGCATAGGCAGATCATCTTCAGGTTGATCATGTAATATCCTGAAATTTTTCCCTAAATGTTTAAGGTCCAATATTTTAAAATCTATAAGGAATTTGAAAAAACGTATATACACCGTTTTGCATGATATAAGGCAAAGAGGTCAATTATCTCAGTCAGAAGAAAAGATGAAAAAATGACCAATTTACCCCTAGCAAAAGAAAAAAAAAGAAAAGAGAAAAAAAAAAGGAATGAGAAGAAGGCGGTGGACGTACGCGGGCATTGAAACAAATTTTATGAATTTTAGGAAAAATTACACCTAATGACTTGGAAGTTTTAAAAATTATAAATATGTCCCGGGTTTAGGGTATTTTTATAAATATAAAAAATTATAGTCAAAATGAAGCTCTCATTGAGTTAAGACCAATGGAATATAGTATGAAATTTATTAAGATCAAAATAATATTTATTGAGTAATTAGGATTTAATATTAATATCTTACCCGATAAATATCAGTCTAGCTGCAGAAAGAGGCAGTTCATTCAAGAAAAATGTGTGAATTTTTTATTTGGACCAATTGAGATAAGTATATTATGATTATTTTATATCCCAATATAATTATAATTAGTATTCCAATAATAGTAAAATATACTGCTACAATAGCTTTATTTGTCCAGACCGGTTTAGGATATATCTGGATAAGTAAATATCTGAAATTTTTGGACCAAAATACTCCCCATTTTGTGCTCCACAAGCTGCACATGACAAAATAGCCTTAGTTTATTATTTTCATGAAAAAGCAAGAAAAATCAAGAACCTTAAGTGGCAAATTTTCATTGGTTGGAGAAATTTATATATACTCCCTCCTTTCCCATGTTTTGGCCGACCATTTAGCAAGGAAAAAAGGAAGAGAATTCTGCAATTGAAGAAAGGAAGGGCAGCCATGTGAGGGAGGAAGAAAAAATAGGAAAAAAATTGGAGGAAAATCCAAGAAAATTGGTAAGTGTTTCTCTTATGACTTACAAGTGTTCTAATATCTTTTCTTGGTTGTTTGGCTTAAGTTTCCATGAAATATTTTCTTTCCCATCTCTATACAATTTCGGTCTAAGCTTGTTTGAGTATGGGGAGTTGTTTTAAAGTCATAAAATCATGATTTGGTATGAGATTTTGCAAGAGGAATTAAGTATTGTATGATTTAAGTAAGTTTTGAGAAAAACCAATTTCTCTTCCTATAAGTCAGATTTTGGTGAGCTTAGTATTATGGGAAAGAGTTGGATTTTCATTGTTTTGATGTTAAAAAAGGATTCCTTGGGTCCAAATTAGCTAAAAACAAGTATTGGATTCAAGGAAAACCAAGAGATAAAGAATTTGGATTTTTAGGGTTTTAGTGAGGCTTTGTAAAGTAACCCTTGTTTTGAGTTGATTAAGTTGATATTGAATGATGTTTTAGGACTTGTGGGAGTTCAAGAAAGCTAGTGGAAGTTTTGGTTCCAAGTACAAAAGCAAAGGAAAACATAAAAGGTAGCTGGGTTTATTTTATTGCAATATGTTATTCTTTGTTGTTTCCATGATTATAACTTGTTGCCATATTGTATCTGTGTTGTTCTGTGACTGGTCTTGGCTGTAAAATGATGGGTTTTATTCCTCGAGATGTCCATTTTCTAACGGGAAACTCTATCAAAATTTTTACTTGACAATATGGTATTTTAATGATTTATGTGTTTATATGTGAAATATTTATGAAACTTGAATGATATATTTGCAAGATATAAACTAGCTATTGAGATTTTCCCAAATCTCAGCCCCAAGTACTAACATGATAGGTTCAAGTGATGGCAAGACCCCCAAGAAGACAAGAGGCAAGGAGAAGATTAATGATGATTAGATTTATAACCCCCTTAGTTGCTTGTTTTCTTGTAATTATATATGAAATCATATGTATTTTCATGAAGCTGTGTTTTGTTGCTATAATGTTCCTTTAGAGTTATTGTGATGTTAACAATACATTTTGGAAGAGTTTGAATCATGTAAGTAGGTTATGTATTTAGTTTTTGGAAGTTGGTACGTAAATCTGTCCATTATGCGCATTGATCAGTTATATAGTTACTGTTCATTCTAAATTCAGTTTCCAATATGAGTGTTATATATTCTTGGAAAGTAGACATAGATATATTTCCAAAGAGTGAAAGATCACTTGATTTGGATAAGTATATGAATTGTTATGAATTTTTGAAGATGGCTCAGAAAATCTGGAAAAGTAGTTTTGACCAAATGAATAGTATAGTTCAACGAATTTTATGAATAAATTAGCTCAATTAAGTTCTATTTATATATTTTTCCCATGTAGAAATATTTTTAGCTATTTTTAGAGACTTGAATCATCCTCATACGATTTTCCTAGATTTAGTTATGATTTTTCAAAATTTAGCCGGGAAAATCAAATTACCAAATGAATAGTATTTTGAAAAATTGAATTTTTCTCATTCAATCTTCAAATGATTCAAACTTCTAAATTAGCTCATTTAGCATTATATATGCTATCATACATGGGAAATAATATAGGAAAGTAAGATATGATAGATCATCCTAAGCATCTTCAATTATTTCCTGAACTTCCTTCTAAAGATTGGCAAATCTGAACCTTCATGTTAAGGTCATGCCATATTGAGGAGATAAGAGTTGAGGAGCAAGAGGAGGGAACATCTCATCAAACCTTTGTTTTTTAGCTTACATAATAGCATCATGTACAATAGCTACAAGATCCATGTAAGGTACAATGCTTTTCTCCTTATTCAAGGAAGCTTGTATTAATGGTGCAGTGGAGATGATTGCCACCAGTTTCTCCACTTGCTCATATTCTTGAATAGAAAGAATTGAATCCTAAGTGTCTTCATCAATAGGCTCAGTGGAGTTAGGTTCTTGAGGAGCCTCTTCCTCCATGCCATAGTCCAAAGGACGATCAAGGCTTACTTCATTACTGCTGACTTGTGGAATGGCCAAGGTGCCAGCAGCCTCAGTAGCATGTACATTGTCATCTGGTTCAGGGGAGGCTAGCACAAAAAGACTTGGAGGTTCAAGAGTATAAGACTTGACAGACTTAAAGAATCCTGGCTAAGGGAATGACACTCCTGATGTCTTCATATGCATTAGTAATTACTTTCCTATTCTTTGCCAACTGGTGAATCTGATCTTGCAGATGGGCAAATTTGATATTTTGCTCATCCCTAATGCTCAGCATGAGTGCAGACAGGCTATCATATAACTCAGTGATCTTCGTTGGCTTTGCCCAAGTGGAAAAGGTAGATAGCTTCGATGTCTGAGTAGGTTGAGATGGAGTAAATACTTGCTAAGAGTGCTGAGGTGAGGATTGAGAAGGAAGTGTAGCCTCAAAGGTTCCAGCCTATTGTTGTTCGGAGCTATGTTCTTCAAAGAAAAGATCTTTCTTTAAAGATTTCAATAGGCTTCCCTCTTCCTTTTTCTAAATGTTGGATCCTGGCATACTGAAGTATCTTGGAGATGATTGAGGCATTTGGCAGGGTGGAGTCTTTCCTCTGATCTCTTGCCTTAATCATGCATTGGAGGATGATATGTCCCATATTGATCAGCTTGCCACGTATGATTGCTATCATCACATGTGCTTCAGCCCTTGTGATCAGATTGAAACTGCCTCCTTTGTTTAATATAATCCTAGACATAATGTAGTATAGGATTCCGACTTGGGTACTGAGGTCAGTAGGCTTCAACAAACTCAGAGGTGGCATGTTCTCTTTTCTTCTGAACAATGTGTTCAGTATAGTGCTTTCTTTGTAATTCAGGAAGGGACCTCATTCTTCTTTTGCAGCCTCAGCTTTATCCATGTACTTTGAGGTAGAGATGTCAATTTTCAAACCATCTTGCCCGGGAATCTCTAGTACCTCATTAAAGGTCTCATCTGTCAGCTAAATGGTCCTAGACCTTAGATTTACTTCCCATTTTTTCTTCTTGCCATTGTACTTCAAGGAGGCATAACAAGTCTTAACAACCTCATCATCATATCTTTCCAAAATTTCTAACAAATTCTTATATCTAATCATCCATAGCCCAGCATCAAAGTTGTTAGAAATCAGGAAGTCTTCCAAATTTACACAGTGAGGCTTGATTACCTTTTTACTGACAAATTTAGTATTGTACTCTCCCAGAATATGAGCATTGCTCATCACTGGCAGCGTGGTCAACTGGTTTTCTCCAGATTCAGTGCTGGAGGAGGAAAAAGAGGCAGGAGAGACAAGAGCAACAAGATTTCTTCAAATCTGCTTTAGGAGTTGTTTTCTGCTTCTTGGAAGGAGCTGCCTTATTAGATTCGCCCTTCCCTTTTTTGAGTTTCATCCTCCGTGGAGGCATATTGAGATTTGACAGTTCTCTTTGGCTGTAACTTTCCTTTCCCAACTTTTGGATTTTTAACTCTCGCTATTCTCATAGGTGAATGATAAAAAAAGATGCTAAGAATGGGTTTATAAGGTGCGAAAATAAGTTTAATCGGTGAGAAATAAAGATTTCCTAACGGAGTTAATGGGAATTAAAGAGAGAATTTGAACAGACTTGTGAAAGAGACGAATAGGATTATATTTGTTCAGAGGGAGATCTTTGGTTATAACGTATGTAACTATTCAACAGACAAATTTTGAGGGGTCAAAATTCAAATTTCGAGCAGTTACGAGTTAACCCTCAAGGAAAGGCTTACTGACAGACGAATTTTCATCTTGAAGTTCATATGTCGTAAACTCAATTCTGACAACAAGAAATGAACAAACAAACTTTGATTCAACAAAGTTTGAATTTTATGGATTCACACAACAACGAAATAAGAGTAAAACAAACAACAGACAAATTTTACTCATGAAAGTCCATCTTATAGAGACTTACCATGAAAGCAAATTTCAACAGACGAATTTTGACTTTAAAATTCAAATTTCAAGATTTTGTAAAAGAGTATTTAAAATGCGGATTTTGAGATATCATAAGCATTTTGAATAAAGTCAATATTCCCATTCTATTTTTGAAATTTGAATTTCCACTGTCCAACCGACAAATTTCGAAGGCTATGAAAGTACTGTTACAGTGTGCCAATGACTGAAATTTGTTTGATGAGCATCTGAGTTCGATGTTGAGCATGCGAAGGCATTCAAAAACACAATTCAATATGGAAATTCATCAAATAATCATTTAAAATGCGAATTTCAAATTTCTAAACTTACAGATATGGTTTAGAAGTTTGAATTTTCAGCTTCCTTCAGCATTTTTTGATTGTGCAGGTCTAATTAGCTCCAGTATACAGATCTATTGTCATTTAAACTTATGAGGAGCACCTACAACCTATGTCAAACTCACTCCAATCCTAAAGTTAGTATTAATCCAATTTCAGAAATTTTACATAGATGTATATAAGGTCTTACTTACAGTTCATTAGGATTTATCACAGCAAATTCCCTTCTAATTTTACAGTATCTATCTTCTGCAAAAGGTTTAGTCAGAATGTTTGTGTAATATCCCAAGAAATTTAAAGTATCAAGAAATATATTGAAAATTTTTAAAAATGGGCAGACACCATTTTGCGTGAAAAAGGGCAAAGAGGTCATTTTTCCCAATCGGATGAAAAAATGAGAAATTATATTTTTTCCTCCAAAGAATTATGGAAAGGACAATCATGTCCCTAAAGTCATAAAAATTACGTGGAATGAGTATTAGAAATGTCTTGGGAAAAATTACACTTAATGACCTGAAAGTTTCAAAAATTATAATTTAAACCCCGGGTCAAGGTAATTTCATAAATATTCAAAATTACTGTCAAAATAAAGTCCTCGACGAGAGAAGTCCAATGGTATATGGCACTGAGGGTAAATGTTCAAGGATAAAGAAATAATCAGTACCGAGTGTCTGAAAGTAATAGTAAACTGATAAAGGAAACTGTGGGCCCCACCAATGATTAAAAGAAATCGGGACAGGATCTGGGCCATACACAATACCATTTGGGATAGGTTAAATATGGAAATATAAATATAAAATTAGAATAATCCTATATCCCAAAAATACTAAATTAGTATAAAGACGGTTTTATTGGTACGGTTAAAAGTACCCGAATTGAGGAATATTTGAATCAGGAAAATTTGGGTAATTTTTGGACACATTTACCTCTCTCCCCTGCATGGATTGCAGCAGCCCCTGTGATGAAAACCAATATTTTAGTATTTCCAAGGCTACTTCTTCAAGAAGTAGTTACTTTTTGTTAATTAAAGTTTAAGGTAAACTAACCAAGTTAACTAGCAAAACAAAGTCTTCAATTTCTCTCACCATTTGCCGACATATGCTGCAGCAAAGAGAGAGAGAGAGAGCAGCTAAAATAATAGAAAGAGAGAGAGAAGGAGATGTAGAAGATGAAGAAGAAAAGGAGAAGGCAAAGCTTGAAGCATACAACCACAAGTTTATGGTAAGTTTTTTTCCATGCCTTCAAGCTAGCTTTCTAAGAACTTTAGCATGGTTGGGATGAGTTTTCTTCTATCCTCTTGAGTTGTAATTTTCAGCCATGGCAAGGTTATGAGAGGGGAAGTGTTCTTTTGCATAAAAACTTAGAGAAAGTATGAGAAATGTCATGAAGAGCAAGTTTTAGTAAGTTTTGAAACAAGCTTTGGAAAAATTCATTCTTGCCCTTGAAACCCTGATTTTGGTCAGTGAGAAAGTCCATGGGAAAGTTGGAATTTCATGTTTTTGATGCCAAAAATGGATTCTCCATGGTCCAAAACCTTAAGAATATCTATTAGTGTAAAGAAAAACAAAGTGAAAGCTAAGATGGAATTTTAAGGTTTAGTATGGGACTTTGTGATATGGCTCCATAAATCAATGGCTTAAGTTAGTATTTGGTGATGCATTAGGACTTGAAGAAGCCCAAGGGAGCTAGTGGGAGCATTGGTATCAAGTGGAAGAGTAAGAGAAAGCATGAAGGTACTTATAATCTCATTTATGCCTATTGTTATTAACTTGATTTTTTATATTTCCTTGCTTATGCCATGCTTTGAATGGAATGATTGGTGTTGGAAATGTGTTATTGGCTGATTGTATGAAGGGTTTATGGCCCATGGATGTCCAATTTTCAAAGTATTACCATGCCAAAATTTTTATGACATGCTATGGCATATTATGATTTCATGGTTTCCAATGATTATTTATGAAAAGTTATTATAATATATGTGCATAAATGATTGTAACTACTAAGATTCTTTGAATCTCACTCCCCTTCAATGACTAACCATGCTAGGGAGAACCAATGCAAAAGAGTTAAGGAAAGAGTAAAAGGCATGAAGAAGGAAATGATGTTGCAAGCCATTGTGTTATAATGTGAAAGGTTATTTGTGCCTTGTTTTGTATGAAATTGTAAAATAGTGAATAATATGTTAATGTTGTAAAAAATGTATGAAAATTTCCAGTTATGTATTTTGGGATATGAAATTATATTCTACCTAGTTACATGCCAAAATGAGTTCATTTACAAGGGTTTTGGTAAGCAAATTGCAATGTAGACTAAAACAGGCATTTTCTAGACATGTCTATTTCATTCGCCCTTGTTTTGTACTTAATGTGAGGTTGTATTTATGATATTTTATACCAGATATAGGGCATCTCAATCTTTAATAGGACACTTAATTCACCCCATTTGGAGTTGTGTACAATAAATGGTGAATTTTGAAATTAGGGTTCATAATAGGACAATATTGGGAAAATTGGAAACTGGAAGTTAAATACTGGAAAATTCAAAAGATGACACAAAATCGTATAGAGCTCAAAAAATTTAGCAACTTATATGTATAAAAATATATATGTCTTAAGATCCATATGCCACTGATTTGGAAGTGATTGGAGTTATAGAACAAGAGATATGTAAGTTTTCCCAAAATTGTTCTAGTAAGAGTTGGATTGTAACCCTTCATGATTTAAATTAAAGTTATGCCTTGTGTAAGTGAAATAAATGTATAAGAAAAATGTGTCAATAAGTAGACATGTAGAGCTTTCCAAAGACATGGAGTATGCATAATTTGGGATAGAATATAATGAAATATGACTTTTCAAAGTTGAGGTCAGAAAACTGGAAGATAGAAAAATGACCAAATGAACAGTAAATGTCCATGAAATCACTGTACAAATTGGCCCAATGAAGTTACTTTTTTTTATTTTTCCCATGTAGATCTGATTTTAATAAAATTTTGGAGACTTTAATCAGCTCAAGATGAATTTTCTAGATTTAGTTATGAATTTTCAAATTTCATCGGGAAAAAGGTAAATTGCCAAATGAACAGTACCCCGAATTTTGAAAAATTCTGATTTTATTATATTATGATTGTAGTCTCTAAACTATAATGAAAGATATCTAAAATGATTTAATAATGAAAAATGGGCCCTAAATTAAGGTGTTACACTTTTTGGTATCAGAGCCGAAGGTTTAGGCTCTCAGAGCATTATATTTAGGCTAAAATAGGTATGTTCAGAAAAAGGAATATAGTAATTATTAATATTCCTTTGGATTGGTTTATTGACAAGAATTTCTATTGTATATTGAGATAGATAAGATGTTTCTCTCAAACAATAGCTGGGATCCTAACGATGAGAAATGGGTGATCCCTAAGCCAGAGATGAAAAAGATGGAGGAAAGTATTGGCTCAAACAAGTTATCAATAGGAAATTTAGACAAGCCCAAGGTTAATAATAGACCTCATTCAATTGGATCTGAACCTGATAAAGAAGTCCCATAGCAAGTTGTTTTAGCTCTTCTTGCTCAAGTTCAGAAACCAGGAATTGAAGCTGTAGCAGGAAGGAACCATGAGGCTATGTTTTTACTAGATCCAGATAACTCTGGTAATGACTATCCAATTAATACGAAAGATAAGGTATACCGGATTGTTCATAAGTATTTCAAGAAAAGTAAGGCATATCTCAGAAGGCCTATGCATGTGTTAGATTTCCTATATGAAGTTGCTACGGTCAAGGGCTTTCTAGCAAGTAAAGGGGTACATTATCCGGAGCCATGATGGACCGATACATTAGTCAATGAAATCCCTAATGATTTCTTCTGGACTTGTGTTGAAGCCAAGCTGGAGAGTGCATCGTTTGGTAGTCTAGAAGAATATGCTGCAGCCTATTGCATACAAAGGGATATTAGGTTAAATCATCAGCCAATAAGAGCTAATGATCAAGTATTGGCTCCAAAAGACTGAAGCCCTATACCCCCATCTGCTGATACCGCATAAGGTTAGTGTAATGCCTCTCATGATATCTTTATTGGTTTTGTGTTCAGGATCGGAGGATCTAGGACGGATATGGTTCAAGAGGAAACAGAAAAGGGGCTCCGCGCCGCAGTGAGGAACAGAGCCGCTGCGGCGAGAGACTTCCAGTAGTGTTTTTCAAAAATTCTATGGAGGAGCCACGGCGAGATGTATGGAGCCGCGGCGAGAGTCAAGATTTTTGCTTAAAACCGAATCATTTCGGACTCTCGGACAGAAAAGAAACAAAAGGAAACTGAGGGAGATCGCAAGAGAGCTAAGCTAGGGTTTGAATCTCTGGCGTCTAGGGGTGATTTCAGACCAAGGGAGCTTGGATTTAAGTTGGTAAGTTACTTCTACACCTCCCTCTCCGTTTTTATTCGGTGGAAATATGGGGTTTTTGGTTTTAAGATTGGGTTTTCGGTTTGTGACGAAATCCACCGATTGAAATGGTTTAAATGAGGTTAATAAAGTGTGTTTTGATGTTCTTGATGATTGGATTCGAGTTTGGAAGGGTTTATGTGTGATTTGAGCTTAACCCTAGGTTGTTTCCGGTTGGGGCGCTTGGGAATCCGATATGTATGTGTTTGAGTAGTATTTGAAGGGTCCCTAAGAGCTTATTGATGTATGATTGGGGTGTTGGAGCCTTAGGTTAGGCCTAAAGTGGTTATTGTGATATTGTGATTATGGGTATATTATGTTAATGGGAGAATTATTTATTATGAAAGTTATTTGGTTAGCTGTGTGGGGCTCAAGAGTATTGAAGTTCAAGAAAGCGTGTGGAACTTATGTGAGCGCAGTATTGACAACCTAAGGTAACCGGGTGTTTGTTTATGTGGTTCTATGTATAGTTATGTATATATGCATGTCTTTTTCATACCACGATAGTGATATGTGTGTGTGTTGTTTTTTTATATCGTGGTATGCATATAGTAGATGTGATGTGATATGATGTATAGACGTTATGATGATCATGATGATGATGATGATACATTAGCATCACCATATGTTATTGTTACATTGAGATATATGACGGATAAAGTGGTGATGATGTGATGGTGTATGATATATGATGATAAATGAAATTGTTAGGGAGAATAAGGTTGGAGTATATGATGTATGTATACGTTAGGGAGGATAAGGGTGGATTGTATATGTGTGTTAGGGAGAATAAGGACGGGTTATATGTATATGTGTGTTAAGGAGAATAAGGATGGGTTATATGTATATGTGTGTTAGGGAGAATAAGGATGGAAGTCCCGGAGAGGACGACATACATACCATGCATTTTACATTGCATTCATATGTTATATGATTCATATCTGTGTATATATATGTTTATGTGTTGTTGATCCCGGTTACTGAGACATTGTCTCACCCCACCCTCTCCCATGACTAACCCTTTCAGGTGAAGGTTCTGACTCTAGTCCGGTGAAGCCGAGAGAGTAGCTGTGTACGTGGGAAATCTATGTAGTGTTTGTATATTTGGATAATGTATTATGTGTCAAGTAGGGTAGAAAGTTGTGTATTGAATGTATGAGATTGACAGGATTGTTATGGGTGAATGTATGCTTGGTTATGTTTATGTGGAATGTGTTATGCTGGTGTTTTGAGAGCGTTATGTATTTGGAAATTAGTAAGGTAGTATTTGTGAGACCAGAGTGGTTTGGGCCTGATGGTGGTGTTTTAGGGCCTATAGCCCGTTTTGTCATGTTGGGGTTCAAAGGGGTCAGAACTCAGAGGAGTGGTTCCTTTGAGGTGCAACCTCCTTGGATATGTTGGTTTGGGGATTTTGGACCTATATGAATGGTCTTTGAGTGACCAGTTGTCTTTGGTGACAATTGAGGTTGGTTAGTGGTGAGTTTGGGCCAATAAGTGGCAAAAATGGTGTCAAGGGTCTAGAATCTCCATACGGAGTTGGATTGAAGTGTGGTGTCTGTTGTTAGATTGGGACTAGATTGACTTGTAGGAGTTGGAATCAAGTCAATCGGAGGTCGGAGCATAAAGTTATGCGCGTCGGAAGTTTGCCCCAAAATGTTGAAGTGCTGATATGGGATATCAGCAAGTGGGCGCCGCGGCTCCAGTATCCAGGACGCGGCGCCAGTGGTGGCAGTAGCGAGGGAGAAACAGAGCTGGCCGGAGCCGCGGCAGTCCTATAGCGGCTGCGGCCCCAGCCCCAAATTTGGTAATTTGGGGTTCGTTTCCGCTGGTTTGAGGCTGTGAGAAGTTGTTTGGAATTGTTTGGGTTGTGTATGGTTGTATTTCGTGAGTATTGGTTATGTGTGGAGGTAGGATGTTATAGTTAGACTCCAAGAAGAAATGCCAGAAACTTTTAATGGTAGTATTAAAGAGTTGGCATATTTGGAGGCGATCTTACTGGAACAGGAGGATCCTGTTATGGACATAGAAGAAAACGATTCTGAGCAGAACTTGGAAGAGAATCCAGAAGAGAATTTCAGTAAGCTTTTATTGGAGGTGAAAGTAGCTTTTATCCCTCTAGAATGGAACGATGAAAGAAATCTTGTATAAATATGTCTAAATGTATAAAGGTGAAGAACAATGATGACTACAAATTTTAAGTGTATTATAAGCAGTCATGAGTTGAAAGTAGAAAGAAATGATAATGTAATGAGATTATAAGAGCTTATGTACAAAGCTGATTATGAAAAAGTATTATGTTTATATATATGTGTGTTCTCTGAGTATAGTTATTAAATATTTATGAATAGATTATAATGAATTTGAAGTGGTTCACATCAGGAGATAAATAAGAGTAGAGACTCCTAAATAAGGAATGACACCACAGGGTGATCCTTTGCAAGTGATTATTAATAGATGAAATCAGCAGTAAAGGGTTATTGAAAAGTTGAAGTGAACCTTAGACACTCAGAGACAGCCTTAGGAAATCAGAGTTGAAATTTCTTCTTTGAGGCAATATCAGTAGTAGGTACCATAGGCCATACCCATAAACTAAGTAGTGGAGACAAGAATTGATCATGCTAAATCACACCATGTAATAGCACAATTTTGACGATAATGTCCTCCCTTATTTAATGAAAGGTTTGAAGTACAGATGGTTGAGGACTGGACACTGAGTTTAGAAAAGATTTTCAGGTTAATGGGATATTCCTCTAAAATAAAAGCCTTATAGGCTATCTATTTACGCACTTGAGAAAGAAGCAGATTGGTAGTGACTTAATACTGAGTTGATCCTACAAACTCGGAACATACCCTTGATGCAGAAATTATTTTGTAATCTTTTATAACAAATATTTTTTGCAGTTAGTTAGAGATAAGAAAGAAGATGAGATTATTATGTTCTGACAAGCGATAGATTAGTCAGTAAGTAAGCATGAAGCCATATTCATACAGTGAGTGCGGAGCTCCACCTAGTTATAATAGTATGATGACTAGAGGTGGAAGACAGAAAAGCTAAGAAGAGGAATAAAGCTAGTCATCAGAAAAAGGAAAGCCTAATGCAAAGTAGGTGATTTAATATGCTAGTAGAGGCAAATAGAATAATAAGAAGTAATTTGAAGTATCAAAGTTTTATGGCTGCTACCCAGCAAATGTTAGAGAAGTTGTTGCTGACAAAAGTAAGAAAAGTAGAAAAAGAATGAAGCTATGAAATAATTGTAGCAAGAAAAGAAAGATACTCTTCTTGATTGTCGTTTTCCCTACAAGTATAAAGTATCATTTCATGAAAATATGGCCTAAGAATATTATAGTGGCATAAAGGATTAGTCTTAAGGATAGCTGATTGTAGTTACTGGATTAGTTGAGGATGTTTTACATATTATTTATTTATCTTAGGTCTTGAAACCTTTCAGAGTTAGATCCAGACAGATCCTATCACTTGAGTAATGATGTAGGGTCATAAAGGATCCTAGTAGGGCTCTAAGATCACAATGTTGGCTTCCCAAGAGGGGGGTGAATTGGGAAGATTAAAATTTTTCCACAAAGGCAAACAACAGTAGTGATACAAATGAGATAACAGAAAACAGAGTATAAGAAATAAAGGAAAGGGGAAGAGGACACAACAGTTTATCCTGATTCAGTCTAATCCTCTTGACCTACGTCCAGTCCCCAAGCCACCACTCGGGATTTTTCAACTATCTCTTGTAAGATTTCAATGGGTTCTTACAAAAATCGCAGTACACAAATAGCCCAAGCGTTTGAGCTATAATCTACTCTCTCTCACTCTTCTCACTTAAGAGTAAATGTATCTCCTTTAGTGTATTCTCACACTAAGAACAATCTACAAGTGTGTAGATATATATACAAATTATAATCTCTCTCAAAAGAGTGGATATGAAAGTTAAACTGCAATAAATGAACTAAACAGAGGGTGAGTGAGCTTTGAATGAATCAATAAATGAAATAGTAAATTTTCAGCATGTAAATCGTTATTCTCATTACCCAATATCTTAAGTGAAGTTCTATTTATAGTCTTGGGGTAAAACTATCTGTTGGAACTAAAGATTAGCCGTTACTCATAATAAAGTAGTCGTTCACCTACTGCATTAAATGTATTTGACAGAGGTTATGTGGATAACCTCCTAATGTTATACGGATAACAGGTGACTGTTTCCTTTTGCTTTCAACATAGAGCTCTTCGTTATTCAGATAACATATCTAGGTTATGTGGATAATGAATTTCCCAGAACGACTAAGTTTTAGCTCAAAATAATTTTCATGAAAACTACTTAGTTATCAGGATAACGTCAAGTTTTTCTCAAAACTGAACCTTTGTGAAAATTGGGTTATCTGGACAACCTCATAGGATTATGTGAACAAGCTATTTCCCCGAGAATGGTTTAAGAATTCTGAAATACATGTTATCCGGATAACCTTCCTTGGTTATGGGAATAACGTGTTTACCCGAGGAGTCCAAGTGCTTTATGACATGTGTTATACGGATAACCTCCCTAGGTTATGTGAATATTAAACTATACAGTACCACTTTTCTACACTGTTCACTATGTTATACGCATAAGGTACCTACCTTATCAGGATAACCACTTGGACAGACTTGAGAACTTGATTCTCAACCTGTGTTATGTGGATAGCCTTAATCCCTTTTCATAAAATTGAAGAATAAACACTGAAAAACCATTGAGATTAAGTCTTTGTCCCCATAACCTTCAATGGTTATGCGTATAAGGTGAACCATTATCTTGAAAACAAAGTAAGCACTTTTGAAAACAGTCTTTGAAATTGATCGTATCCCATAAGGCAAAGCATTATCACTAAAAACCAAATTGATTAATTTAAGATTGGAGTTTTACCCTCATCAGGTAGCTATTTCTTGAAAACCAATTTTGAAATTGTGAGTTACCAGTTAGTCATTCCATTAGTCATCTTATAGTGTTGGATTAATTCATATTCAAAGTGCACTACCTTCTTTTACAAATGAATTCTCTAGGATTGTAAACCAGTTCTTCAGGAAGTTCCAACTGTGTTCTTCACTTCACTTGTATTCCTTTGATATTGAATCTACCAAACTCACTTTTGGAATCATCAAAACATCTGAATGAACACACAATAGATCTCATGGTCGCAGTAGACCAATTACGAGGTTGTAGTAGACTTCTAAAGATAATGAGATGATGAGAAAGATTGATGAGCCCTAATATTTTGATAGTTTTTTGAAAGAGAATGACCTAGGATGATTGATTTAAAAGGATACGGAACCTCATTAATCAGCAACTAATATGAAAATTTACATAAGACTTTTCTCTAATACCAAGCTACGAACCATAAAGTAGCAAAGAAATGTGATGGTAGATGTTGATAATGAATGTAAGAAGTAAATACACCACCTACAAATAAATTTTATGATGAGCTGTTTTTAGTAATGAATGAAAGAGGCCAGTAAGAAATAAAGAAAGTAGCTATGAAAGAAATAATGTGGATAAACTAATGTATAAAAGAAGATACGTTAGAAAAAGAAGTAATCATGAGAAAGGAAATGAGAAAAATAAATGTATGATCAAGGAAAGAGGTTAACCAGCCCATAAATTGAGATAATTTCAATAAGTCTAGGCTAGATAAATTCTTTAATGAGAATGGTAGTTTCTTCCAATTAAACCAAGGATTCCAAATCCAAATAGATGTTAAAAGTATTTACGATGAATGTCATGTGGGATTTGAAAGATATATTTCAGCTTTGCATTCCCTAAGTATTAGATTGGAAGCGAAGAAATGTTTAGAAGGGCATCATGATCATAGGCTCCTTGAGAGTTAATAGGTTGAGCAAATACTTGATGCCATAACCAGATTTCAAGTTTTACAATTAAGTATATCATATTTTGGGAAATCATCTCATTGCCAATATGTTTTAGGTAGTATGTTATTGTAGAAAGAAGAAGTTGAAGCATTAGAAGTCTTAGAAAAGGAACTATAGAAGGATCCAAAAGGAGATCTCATGGAGATAATATATGACAATAATAGGTTTGCCATTAGTACTAAAACCCTATAAGTTCTGTATAGCAAGATATGATGCAAGTATAAAGTAATGCAAATGTAGATATGAGTTAAATGAAGAAGATGTATGTATGATGTCCAAGGTATAAATTATGAAACAAGAAAGGAAAAAAAAACAGTGGTAAGTAGTTTATGGAATTATGAAGCCTTGAGATGGTAGATTGCTAATCTTGGTATGAAAACTAGCTATAGAAAGAAATGTTTATGACCGGAAGATCTCATAATGAATACAATCTTTCGTTAGCTGCCAAGGTGGGAAAAAAGGAGGTAGCTCTTGGGGAGAAGCCCAATTGAGCCAAGAAAGATGAAATCCTCAATATGATCAAGGCCATCAAGGTGAGGCAGATGAAAGGTAGCTCCTGGGGTGATGCCCAAATGAGCCAAAATTAGTGAGAGGCCAAAGGCTAGATTCTAACTGAGTTAGCAAGAGACTGTTGAAAGGTTGAAAAATCTCTGTTAAGTTGCCAAATCACTAATTAACCTTGACTAAGCAGTTAAGGAAAGTATGTATGAAAATGATAATATAGAAATATGAGAAGTGATAAAGAGTAAAGAGTAATGACCATTGTCTTAATACCATTAAAACCCCAACCCATAAAAGCCAAGAGAATCTAAAGGCTATGCTAAGATAAGTAAAAGTATTGGGTTTGGGAATATATTTATACATGAAGGCAGAATGGTAAGTTTAGACTCTAAGTTGACAAAAACTAGAGTAAAGAGCAAAAAGCAGTATAAGCAATGAATGAAAATGAAAATGGTAATGAGATGCCATTATTGGATAACAAACAATTGATAGAAAAAAGATGGAAATAGTTGTTGAATGGTTGAGAAATTAAAGTAGTAAAATATTCAGAGGTCATGTAGATAAGTTATGGCTTGAAATGAAGCCATTACCAGTATTCTACAAGACAAATTTTGGCATGAGTGCAAGCAGAACCCCTAAGCATTCTATAGTTAAATGAGAAAAGTGTAAAGAGTAAGAAAGAAAGATGCGCTGGTTGTTAAATAAGAGGCACCATGAATTATAATTATGTCAGATAGTCAAGTTAAGGCACCTGCTAAGACTATATGAATAAAAGTATAAGTAGTATAATGATGATTCTCAAAAATGATGTGTTAAGGTACTCTGAATCTGTAACGAGCATGAAAGATGACTGAAAATTTTTAAAATATTTTAAATAAAATTATTGACTTACTAAAATCATTGAATGTAGCTCATGAAAGTACAGTCAGTAGGTTATAGAATCTCCCAAGGGTTGCAGTACATCCTAATAAAGCAAGCAAATTGCAATGCAGACTAAAATAGGGCATTTTCTGGGTGTGTTTGTTTCATTCGCCTTTGTTTTGTACTTAATGTCACATTTCGCTTATGATATTTTTATACTAGATAGAGGGCATCTCAATCTTTAATAAGACACCTAATTCACCCTATTTGGAGTTGTGTATAATAAATGGTGAATTTTGAAATTTAGGGTTCAGAATAGGACAATATTGGGAAAACTGGAAACTGGAAGTTAAGTACTGAAAAATTCAAAAGATGACATAAAATTGTATAGAGTTTCCAAAGACATGGAGTATGCATAATTTGGGATAGAATATAATGAAATATGACTTTTCAAAGTTGAGGTCAGAAAACTGGAAGATAGAAAAATGACCAAATGAACAGTAAATGTCCATGAAATCACTGTACAAATTGGCCCAATGAAGTTACTTTTTTTTATTTTTCCCATGTAGATCTGATTTTAATAAAATTTTGGAGACTTTAATCAGCTCAAGATGAATTTTTCAGATTTAGTTGTGAATTTTGAAATTTCATCGGGAAAAAAGGAAATTGCCAAATGAACAGTACCTCAAATTTTGAAAAATTTTGATTTTATTATATTATGATTCTAGTCTCTAAACCTTGATGAAAGATATCTAAAATGATCTAATACATGGCAAATGAGCCCTAAATTAAGGTGTTACAGTCTGTAACTTGATCTTCAATAGGAATGTATTCCAATTTGATATCTCCTTTCAGAACATGATCCTTTATAAAGTGATGCTTAACTTCAATATGCTTTGTCCTTGAATGCATGATAGGACTCTTTGTGATGTTGATAGCATTTTGATTGTCACACATTATTGGTATTTCCTTTATCTCATTCTCAAGATCTTCAAGCTATTGTTTCATCCAAAGGACTTGAGCACAACAACTGCCAGCTGCAACATATTCAGCTTCTGTCGTAGAGAGAGCCATACTGTTCTACTTCTTGCTAAACCATGAGACCAAGGATCCTCCAAGGAACTGACAGGTTCGACTTATGCTTTTTCTGTCCATTTTGAATCCAGCGAAGTTAGCATCAATATATCTAGTGAGTTCCTCTCCATTGCCATTTGGATACCAAGGTCCTATCTATGATGTTCCAATTAGATATCTGAAAATTCTTTTCATAGCCATTGCATGGGATTCTTTGGGACTTGATTGAAACCTTGCACACATATAGACACTGAACATAATGTCAGGTCTACTGGCGGTTAGATATAGCAAGAAGCCAATTATTCTCCTATATTGAGTTATGTCAAAGGTCTTTCCTCCTTCATCCAAATCAAGCTTTGTTGCAGTAGCCATAGGAGTCCCCATTGAGTTAGCATTTTCCATACCAAACTTTTTCAGCAACTCTTTCAAATATTTTGATTGATTGAGGAAAATGCCATCATCACATTGCTTGATTTGCAATCCAAGGAAGAAATTGAGTTCACCCATCATTGACATTTCAAATTCACCCTACATTAACTTAGAGAAATTCTTGCAAAGAGATTCATTAGTAGTACTAAATATAATATCATCAACATAAATTTGAATAACAAGTAGGCCTTTATTTTCTTTCTTGGTGAACAGAGTTGTATCTACTTTTCCTCTGTTGAATCCCTTTTCAGATAGAAAATTACTTAGCCTTTCATACCATGCTCTAAGAGCTTGTTTTAAGCCATAAAGAGCTTTCTTTAGTCTATAAACATGGTTTGGTTTTGTTGACTCTTCAAAGCCTGGAGGTTGATCAACATAAACCTCTTCCATGGTATATCCATTAAGAAAGGCACTTTTTACATCTATTTGATATAACCTTTGTTTTTCATGCATGCATAGGCCAAGAAGATTCTTATAGCTTCCAATCTTGCAACTGGAACAAAAGTTTCTTTATAATCAATACCTTCTTCTTGGTTATATCCTTTAGCAACTAATCTTGCTTTATTTCTAATAATTGTTCCTTATTCATCAAGTTTATTTCTAAAAACTCATTTAGTACCAATAATAGAGTGGTCTTTAGGTCTTGGCATTGAATCTCAAACTTGATTTCTTTCAAACTGATTTAATTAATGTTGCATAGCCAGTATCTAGTATTCATCAGTTAAAGCTTCTTCAGCACACTTAGGTTCAATTTTGGAAATAAAAGCACAATTATTTATTTGATCCCTAAGTTGTCTTCTAGTTTTAACTTTCTCTTGAACATCTCCAATCACTTGATCAACTGGATGATTCCTTTAATATCTCCAAGTTCTAGGGAGTTCTTAAGACATTTCCTCATTGTTTTCAAATTCAAGATTTTTCACCTAAATATCTTCCTCTATGTTAGTAGATTCATATATTTTTGGAGGATCAATTTTATCTTCTTTAGAGAGATTCAAGTTCTTAAAATTGGAAATAAGATCATCTTCATTAAAGACATGCTTGGAAACGGTTTCATTCTCATTAAACACAATATGTACAGATTCTTCCATACTTCTAGTCTTTTTGTTAAAAACTCTATATGCTTTGCTCCTACTAGAATAGCCCAGAAATATACCTTCATCAGATTTGGCATCAAACTTTCCCAGATTCTCCTTTCCATTATTGTGGATGAAACATTTGCATTTGAATATATGTAAGTGTGAGAGGTTTGACTTCCTTCCTTTGTACAACTCATAAGGTGTCTTCCCTAGAATTGGTTTGATGTAGGCTCGATTGATGATATAGCTTGCTGTGTTTACTGCATCAGCCCAGAAAACTTAGGGTAGCTCCTTTTCCTTCAACATTGCTCTTGCTATTTCTCTAATTATTCTGTTCTTTCTCTCCACCACTCCATTTTGCTGAGGAGTCTTAGGTGCTGAAAAGTTGTGATCAATTCCATGCTCTTCACAGTACTCCAAAAAGCTTGAATTTTCAAATTCTCCTCCATGGTCAGACCTAATAGGCACAATAAAAATATCTTTCTCATTTTGCACTTTCTTGGCCAAGGTTACAAATGCATCAAAAGTTTCACTTTTGGAAGAAAGAAATAAAGTCCAGATAAATCTATAGTAATCATCTATAATCACAAGTACATACATGTTTCCACCAATGCTTTTTAGTCTTGATGGACCTATCAAATCCATATGTAATAGTTGCAGTCGTCTAGATGTGGTCATTACATTTTAGATTTGAAAGAAGATTTGGTTTCTTTTCCTTTAAGGCATGCATCACATTCTTTATTTTTTTCAAAAGAGATTTTCAGTAAACCAGTGACTAAATCATTCTTAATCAATTTTGATAGCTGGTTCATGTTAACATGTTCCAATCTTCTATGCCACAACCAACTATCATTATCTTTACTAATTAAACAAACAGAGTCTAATGAAGAAAGTTTATTAAGATCAATGGAATAGTAGTTACCATTCTTTGAGCCTTGAGGATTACTTTACGATCACTTTTTCAGATGACCAGGTAGAATTTTTCATATTTAAGTCAAATAGTACCCAGTTCCCTTTGTCACATGTCTAACTTACACTCAGCAGGTTGTGGTTAAGGCCAATTACAAACAGCGCCTCTTCTATAGATGTTTCAGGATTCTTACCCATAATGCCCATGCCAACTATTCTGTCATATTGGTCACCTCCAAAGGTCAGCTTTCCTCCTTTCTTATCTCTAAGGGTGATGAACTTCTCCTTCTCACCAGTTATACGGCTTAAGCAAGTATTGCCCATATACCATTTGTTGTTTTTTCTTACTCTAAGACAAACCTGCAAAACAAGGTTCATATTTTCTTTTTAGGTACCCAAGTCTACTTGGGTCCTTTTCTGTTAGTGACTTTTTCCCTAGATACAAATATACCTTTAAGAACACATTCTACCTTCCTATCAAGTCCATTTTTCTTCAATAAACATGAATTGAAAACATATCCCTTCATGTCACAGAAGTAATAGGTGGTAAAGGGACTACTAGATTGTGATATATGAAGAAAGCAATGCAAATAATACTTTTGTTTCATATATTTTGGTTGGACATAGGATTCAATGCGTTTTGAAGTGTGATTTTTCTTTTCATGTCCATCAACATGTACAAAATGTCTCATATACAGATTTTGATTTTTCTTTTTATTCTTTTCTTTGACTGCACAAGGATCATAGCCAAGTCCAGCTTTTCCTTGTGCAATTCTCTTACTTTCCATTAAATCAAATAACATATCTTTGCCCTTAGTAAGTCTAGCCATGCTTTTCAATAGATATTCATTAGTCTGCTTCAGTTCAATACATGATGTACAGCAAGCATATTCAGCTCTATGCAAAGATGTAGTGTTAGAGATTTTGCACTTAGATTCTAACTTGCTAATCTTTTTCCTATCCTGTTTTAGTTCTTTAGCAGTCTTAATGAATGCAGATCATGAAATGCATCAAGCAATTCAAAATGGGAAGGTTCAGATTCATATACCTCATATTCATGATCACTGTTGGATGAGCTTGGAGTCTCTTCAGATGCAAGTGTCATCAAGCAGATATTGGCAATTTCTTCCTTATCATCATCTTCTTCATCTAAGCAATTGCCCTAGATTAATGAGATGTATACCCTTTTCTTCTTGCCCTTGTCAGTAGCTTTCTTTTCCTTCTCTTGCTTCTGTAGGAATTAGGGACAATCCCATATGATGTGCCCTTGCTTTTTGCATTCTAGCATATGATAGACTCTTTTCCTTCTTTCTTGTTGTCTCTAGCTGCTTCTTTCTTGAAGAGTCTTTTATTTCTTTTCTTTTTATAGAACCTTCCGAATTTTCTGACCATCATAACCAGAGTCTCTTCATCTAGTTCATCGCCATCATCAGATTCTTCTTCTTTTTCTTCTACTGCTTTTAAAGCAAGGCCCTTCTTTTTCCTGTCTTGACCTGCTTCCTTGAGAACCTTTATTTTTCCCTCATACTCTTCAAGGATACCGAAGAATGTTGTGACAGAAGCCATTGACTGTCCTTTGGCTTCCTCTATTGCTATTACTTTTGGTTGCCAATCCAGAGGAAGAGTTCTAAGGATTTTTCTGACTTTCTCTGGCTGAGTGTACTCCTTGCCAAGACTTTTTAGTTGATTAACAATGAGGGTGAATCTCTTTTGCAGCTCTTTGATACTCTCACCTTCCACCATTCTGAAGCTTTCATGCTCACTAATACAGGAGTTCAATTTGTTCTCCCTTACTCCGGTGGTTCCTTCATAAATGATTTCTAGAATGTCTAACATACCCTTGGATGTAGAACATTTTGATACTCTATAGAATTCGTCCTGGTTTAATGCACTAACCAGGCAGTGTTTTACCTTGAAGTTCAATAGGACTCTTCTTTTTTCTTCCTCATTCCACTCATCTTCTGGCTTCTCCTTGTATTTCCCATTATCTTGTAGTTTCACTAAGACAAAATATCTCTTTTGGATGACAAACCAAATATCCAGATCAATAGACTGGAGATAGATTTGTATTCTTATCTTCCAGTATCTATAGTGTTCTCTACTGAAGCCAAGTAGTCTGTTTGTGTTGTTTCCCTAAGGTAGAATACTCTCTCCAAAGCCAGCCATTGAAATTCCCGGATTATTAGATCCTTTGTTTAGGGAATCAGGCTCTAATACCACTTGTTAGATATGTTGGCTTCCCAAGAGGGAGTGAATTAGGAAAATTAAAATTTTCTGCAAAAGTATGAGAGAGCAGTGAAAGCAAGAGTGACAGTAAAAATAGAGTATAAAATATAACCAAGTGAAAATCAAGATAAGGGAGGAGAATACACAAATATTTATCTTGGTTTGGTCTCTTTATCTTGACCTATGTCCAGTCCTCAAGCTACCACTTGAGATTTTCCACTATCTTGCAAGAATTCAGTGGACTTCTTGCAATACCTCAGTATAGCTTAATGCTCTGTTCCAAGAGCTTATAATGTCACTTTCTACACTCTAACTAAGTGCTTCCCAAATCCCTTGTGAAATCCCCTCACTGAAAATCTTTTTTTCAGATGAAGATAAGATTGGTTAAAAAAATAAACTCTCTAATTTAGAGTATATATGAAAGTTGAAGTATAAGATATTAAGTGTCTGAGAGTAGAAGACTTTGACTAAAGAATTTTGCAGAGTTTTAGTATATACAATGTAAAACCATCACTCACATCTTCAAATAAAGTTCTATTTATAGATTTATGTCTTAACTATACGTTAGACACAAGATCTAGCCGTTAGAGACGTAACCCAATGGTTTCTTTGAAAAACTATCAGTTCACCAACCGCATTTAATGCTTCTAACATTCAAAGGTCGAATTTTGATTTGTCAACAAACGAATTTCATAGAGACCATAAGCTAAAGACTTTAACGTTGAACCTCGAAGTTCATCTGTTCTAAAGCAAAGTTCAAATTTTCATCTTTGGCAAATGCTTCTATGTTAGAACATACGAATTTTCAAGTTTAAAGTTCTTCTAGTAAGTGTGAACAGTTATTCCATATTGTTACAGTGCCTTCGAAGTTCGAATTTTGTTGCCCAAAATTCGTCTGTCAGTGGCCAACTCAATATGATACAATAGTTCTTCTTTTTGAAATTCGAATTTCAAATACTAAAGTTCATCTGTTAGAGAGATCTCTTATCAGATCTAATTCAAAGTTTAAATTTCTGAATACTAAAATTCATATGTCAAAAGAGTATCATCAAAGACTTGCAAACTATCTTTCCAAAGTTCAAATTTTCAAAATCAAAGTTCGTCTGTCAGAGGACTAACTTAGAACTCTTTTTAAACTTCACTTTCAGATTAACTTTGACATATCTTCAGACAAATTTTTTATTTTTCATAGTTTGTGTTTTACCCGAAATTTGAATTTTCAAAGATGAAATTTGTCTGTCAGAGGGACCTCTTTTCTGACTAACATATTTTCACTCTGAAGTTCAAATTTCAAACATTAAAATTTGAATTTTCAAAGTAACAAATGAAGTTTAATGCTTCAAAATTCATCTGATAGTGGGTATTTTTGAAATACTTAATGAGTTATCGTAAAAACACATTTTTAAAACATTCTCTTGCAAGATCAAAGTATTTTACTCATTTGAATACAATAAGAAATCCTATATCTAATCTTATGCTTGTTTTTCTTAGATTTCTTCACTTGGGATCTTTTGTACACCTTTAATATCTTCCTTCCAAGCTCTAGTTGATTTGTAATCATCATAATACTTGATTCAATAATATCCTCCTAAAGGTCCCAAATGAGAAAAAGCACGGATCATCGAGTTTACCTTTTCCTCCTTAATCTCCCTCATTCATTGGGATAGAACATGGATCTTCGCATACTAGTCCTCCAAGGATATATACTCCACAACCAATAACTACTCTTCGATTTCCAAGTGAACTCCCAAAACCTCATCACTTAGTAAAACACTCCTTCCCTATCGTTTAAGCTTCCTTTCCAGCTTGAACACTATCAAATGCCCCTTTCGTTCAAAGATGCAATCTATAATACTAGATATGGTTTCTAGTTGGTCCACCCATTTCTTAGCTGTTGTAGAATCCATTTTACCTTTGAAAGCAAGTGGATTAAACTTTCAAAAGTATTTTATTTGAAAGAAGATACTTCTTCTTCTAATCCTTGGGGTCTTTTTTGGCTCCATCATATCCTTATCTTTCCCATCTTTTAGATACACGATACTCCAACTTCCTCATTCATATCACCTTGTCCCTACTAACTTAATTGCTCTTGTATTTTAATCGGTGCTCCTCCCTAATTGTGAACTTGAGCACTCAATCTAGCCAACATCTCATGCATCTCCTCTTATGAAATCACCATTGATTTGCTTACCCTCTGCAAGACATTTTCCCTCTATAATGGATAGGATATGAAATGATTGTATACGAGGCAAAATTGGAGTAGCACCTATCGAGGAGAAAATGGTGAAAAATCATTTAAGGTGATTTGGGCATGTATAAAGAAAAGGACAAGAGGATCCAGTAAGGAGAGTTGATCAAATGATTTGGAGCCATATTAAAAGGTGTAGAGGAAGACCATGAAGGACATTAAGATAAGTTATAAGGCGTGACCTCTTGATAAATGATTTATCTGAAGAGATAGTGTTTAATAAAGCGCATTGGCATCGTATAATCCATGTAGCCAACCCCACTTAGTGGGATAAGGCTAATGTTGTTGTTGTTATTGTATAATAGTAGCAACATATTTAGTTATATGACTTTAGACTAGTGTTACAAAGGTAATATAAAAGATTATGAAAATATAAAAGATTATACTAAAATGTAACAACCTAACAAAAAACAACCTTGAAAACCACGACACACAACAATAAACTGAACAAACAAGACAAAACAGGGCGAAACAGAGCTGGTACCTCGGCCTTAATAGTATCATCATGGCTTAATGGAGGTAGAAAGGTGTGGCATCATGATGCCTGTATCAAATATCAGCAATTTGCTGATTTTTTGGATGAACTTCCAATGCTCGCAACTTTGTACTTCTTCCTCTAATTAACTTGATTCTAACTTCTACAGGTTCCTCTCATCCCAATCTATCTATAGATACCACTTTCACCTCAATTCATTTTTTGTAGGGGAATTTTTTTAAACCCGCAACTGATTTGGTCACTTTCTGGCCAAAACTCACAACTTACACTCTCCAATTGCCATTAAAGGCAAATTGGCATCTCAGGATTGTTCACACAGGTCCTAATTGACATAACTAACTTGTCCAAGGAGTTCCACCCCGAGGAAACCACTTTTCCAAGTTTTGACCCCCTTAAACCGCAAATCAACATAATGGATTAGATGCCCAATTCATACATACAAGGCCCAATAACTGTATTGGGCTCATAAAATAGAACACAATAGGCCTACACAAAACACCAATACATGTATCATCATAGCATGACCCATACTAGGGTTCACAATCACATCACATGCACATAAACCATACATTTGGCATTAGACACACCCAAACATACCATTCATCATCATCTACACAATAACATCATACCACTTACCAGCAATATTCCCCAGGATACAACCTATAGGCAGAATATACAACACCACACTACTTGGCACAGTATATCACATAAACTAAATAACATACAATTACCGTTACACTTGGATATTCCCATGTGAAGGAGAGTTTAGAATTCTTAGTCCTCTTCGGGCTAGTACTAAAATCTTCTCCTGAAATGTTAACCACAGAAGATGTAAGACAAAGTCTCAGTAATTGGGAAAATACATAGCATACAACAGATATCCAAAAATCTATACATATATGCATATGGTGCAATGCAATGCAGAATGTCATGGTATGCATGTCTTCCTCATACACATTTAGAACCATAGGCTAATGTCATCACAAGACATTTCTAATAGGTGATTCCTATCCAACAACCGATGAAGACTGATTTCGAGACGTCACCAAGCTCATCTCACACTAACATAACTTGACCAAAGGTCCTGCTAATGTTTAGACTATGGCTCTCCTTCCCCTAGACCACCTGCATAGGTAGTGATTTAAGGAAAGTGTAATGCACTGCCACCTCACTTTCCTAGCCATAAGAGAGGATTTAGTGGTAGGGATGTATCATCATATTATATATCATTATATCATTATATCATATCATTATCATATCTCAACTCATCATCATGACATAGTCCACCATACCTCATTATGCTGAATGCGGTGATGATTCTCAATGATATGCCAACATGTCTATACCACTATGCAATCATCATCATTATCATAATCATCATCAATGTCATGCTAATATACTATCATGTGAGCATGCTCAAGAATCGTACATGTATATATATACTCATCTCATACAAGTACCAAGGATTGAAATACACATACCTCAACTTGTCGTGTATATACCATGATGTGAAAAAAGCCATGCATACACACAAACACCATCGTGGTATGAAAAGAAACATGCATATATATAAACATATAGCCAATAAGTAACACACATACATATTCACCCAGTTACCTTGAATTGCTAACACAACTCATACAGGGGGTTTGCCAAGCCTTTGAAGCACCAAATCATGAGCCAACACGTTCAATCAACCAATTATATACTACAACATCATAATACCTTTAATTAACACAACAGTCATATCAATCCATAACTCATAATTCAACCATCTTCACTCAACCCATTTTTCCAACAGCATAATTGTACACCAATGAACCTCAGACAACTATTCAAGTCATAAACATTCATATATTATTTGGATTTCAAGCTCCCTTACTCAAATTCAAGCTAGGGTTTAGCATAATCATGCATAATCCTTCTTAAACTCATACACAAGCCTTAATAGCACTACACAACACTTTATCAACACTAACACAAGCATTTTAATTGGTAGAATCATCTATAAACTCAAAACCAAGTATACTCCCATGGGTTTCATACCATAAATATATAGAAAAGAGAGGAGAAGGAGCAAAAATCCCCTTACCAACTAATAATTAAGCTCCCAAGGTCCAAGAATCACCCCCTAAGGTCGAATCCACCGAGCCCAAGTAACAAATCCTCCTTATTCTTCAATTTCTTCTTCTTCATCTAACTATATTACGTTCTGATTTCAACAATTTTCATGACTCATGCCGCAATGCTATCAGTATAGCCACGGCGTGAGAACTTTTGGTCTAAAACTCATGACTTTGACATGAGTATCTCACCATAGCAGCTCTGCTCTTCGTTGTAGCATGATGCTTTTCTATTTCAAATTTCAAACTTTGTCCCATTTTAATCCCTCCTCCAGTTTTGGTCCCTCCAGTGATGTACAAGATATAAGCAACTTCTCATTAGTTTGTGACTAAGTCCAAGGTGACATGTTGAGGTTTGTTATAGCTACTTGCATGCTAGTCGTAGCTAGGAGATGAAAATCATTAGAAAAATTGGAATAGAGAAGTCGCTAGTCATGGTACCCAAGTCTGACAACAAAATGCAGAGTTTTATTTAGCTTGAAAAATTTAAGGTTTGTGTTATAAATTCATTTCCTTTGACCAAGGCCAACATTCTGGACCAATATGAGGCTCTTGGAGGCACTGGGAGCTTAAGGTAAGGCTTAGGGAAGCTTAGGTTGAAGAATTGAAGCTTTATCCATAAGTTTTCTTTGCTTTCTCCTCTCTTTTCTAATTTGGTTGCTATAGTTTGATATTTTTGTACTTTGTAATGGTTCATTTGGTTGTGACTCAAGCTACATGTAGCTAAGTCTCCCTTTTCCTAGGATTATTTGTAGCTTAATCATAGATTAGTGATTGTTTCCTTTTCTTACTTATGATTAATCATATGTATGTGTGTTTATTTGTCGTTTATTGTGCTCTTAGTTTATTATTCATCCAATAGGGGTAATTGGAGCTCTTAATCAAGTTAGAGATAGGGAGATTATAGTAGATCATGCAACAAATATTATGGGATATTGTGAAATTCATAATGATGGATTGAACAATTTGCTTATAGATTAGAGATATACCTATGGGCATCACAAAATCACATTATGTTTGTATTTAATGAAGCTAATTAAATAATTTGGCAAGAGATATTATGGATTGAATTGATTAGGAAGCTTCTTTTACATTGAGAGATGCTTAGAAGTGTAATTAAATCTAGACTCTCATACAATTGCACTAAGAAATAAGAAGGAAGAGGTAACTGCCACTATAAAGTAATTAAGTTAACAATTATCCTATGGTGTCTCTCTTGTCTAGAATCACCACTAACATTTAACCTTAATGTACATAGTTGGTTTATTTGTACTTTTGTTCTTTCATTATTTGTGTTTCTCAAATTAGGTGAAAGTGTGAAAACTAATACTTATTCTGGTTTTGGAACCAAATTCTTATAAGAACAATACTCTATTTATCATTATATTACATGTCAAGATCTATGCTTTTGTAATAAACCAGGCGGCAAACAGTGGCTAAGAGGTATATCTTATATCCTACAACCAAATCAAGTTCTCCTTGCATAAATACTCAATCATTCACAACTAAATTGAAGGTCTATCCTAATTTCCCTTTTCTTTGGTTTCAATTGGAACATCCAAATTAGTGCTGAATTATTAGATTCCTCTAATTGTAGGTAATAAGTCACTTAATTGAACAAACAAATATGGCATTAATGCAATTAAAGAGAGTGATATTCACACACTAATCCATGATTATCATTACAGCAATCCAAAGTAAAGGTCTTGTTACACACATAATGAATATTTCCATCCGAAAATTATACAATAACTCTGTAAAACACCAAAAACATCAATATAGGAAATATTATAATGTGGCAGTGTGAGTCATCTTATCTCATGGTTTAATCATGATCCAATCATATCAAATCAAGTTGCTCTAGGTTCTTTGCCCTAAATTATTTCAATGTCTTTCAGTAACAACCCTATTATATTGTCCTGGACATTGTATCAAGTTAATGAGAAGTGTGCTTTTTGAATTACATAGTATCGGAGGGACCAGGATCGAAAGAAGGGCAAAATGAAGCAAAACTTAAGGAAAAGGGATATAAGCATGCCACAGTGTAGTAAAGGACAGAGCCGCAGTGGTAAGGAAGATGAAAGGGCTTCAAAATATTCAAGACAGAAAGGTCTCGCACCACGGTGTAGGTCATAAAACTTTGATAAATTTAGACACGAACTAGTTGGCCAAGAAATAAGAAAACAAAGAGGAATAAGATTTTCTCTATTAGGGCTTCAGCATTTCATCTTGGGGGCTCATTTTTTTGACCTAGAGAGCATGGATTTGGTGTCATAAGTGGCTCATCTTCTCTTCTCTTCTCCTCTCTTTTCTTCAAAATTTTTGGTTAAAATTCATGGGGGTATGATGATATTCAATTTGATTGATGTTTCTACCAATTAAGTTAGTTGTAGATGTGTTATAGAGTTATGATTTGGTGTTCCTAAGGCTTGGTATGAGTTTTAAAGGGATTGTAAATGGTTTGTGCTAAACCTTAACCTTAAATTAGTTGAGGAAGCTTGGAATATTAGATTTTTGTGATTTGGTTTTGGTTTGGATAAGTGTTTGAGGCTCATTGATGTATGTTTATGCTATTGGAACCATAGGTTTATCATCCTTAACCTAGGTTATTGAATTATGAGTAATTGGGATATATGTATATTGTGTTAATTGAAGATATTATGGTGTTGTAGTATTCAAGAATTTGGTTTGGAAGTTGTGGCATCCCAAGAAGTAGTTCGGAAGATTTGTGGCTCTTTATTGTCATAATGAGTTTGGCCCCTAGGCAATAGGTGGCTGGCTCTTTATTGTCATAATGAGTTTGGGCCCTAGGCAATAGGTGGCTTTTGATGAATGTGAATGACTATGTGTGTGATGATTAGAGACCTTGGATTGGGTTAGGATGTGTTTGTTTAGATTATATATTTCCCTATTAGTCTAAGGTCTTGTGTGGATATCCATTTTGGTGTTGTTGTGGTAAAATGGGTTCGTAATCCATTTATGGCATTGTGGTGCTAAAGAGGTCAAATTCGATAGGAATGATTTCCTTGGGATGAGATTGTCCTAAACTCAGTCTTCGTCAGAGTATTTGGGACCTGAGTCAAATACTGGTTATGGTGTTAGTGGTATGGTTTAGCATTGGGAGGCCCAAGTGCCAAGTTTTGGTCCAAAACTAATCATATTCATCTTGGACTTCCAAAATCTTTATACGGAGGTATTTTGATGTGTAGCTAGTATCTATAGTTAGAGTAGGAGTAGAGTGACCTGTGGGATTTAGAATCAAGTCAATTAAAGGTCTGAGTCAGATTTTAGACTCGTCAGAAGTTCATTCAGGAAATCAAAAAATTGTTAATATCATATCTACATTGGGCGTTGTTACACCAACATTCAAGCCGCAGTGTCAAGCTTCTCTGTTTCATCATCCTTTATGTAACACCTTATATTAGGTCTCATTTCCCATATATTAGATCATATTAGATGCTTTTCATCATGGTTTAGAGACTAAAATCATAATATGATAAAAACAGAATTTTTCAAAATTCGGGGTACTGTTCATTTGGCAATTTCCATTTTATCTGATAAATTTTGAAAATTCATAACTAAATCTAGAAAAATTATCTTCAAGTGATTCAAATCTCTAAAATTTTATTAAATTGAGATATACATGGAAAAAATATAAAATAGTAGCTTCATTTGGCCAAATTCGTATAGTGAATTTCATGGGCTTTACTATTCATTTGGTCATGTTTCTACATTCCAGTTTAATGACCTCTGTTAGCAAGGCTGACTTCCCAAGAGGGGGGGTGAATTAGGAAAATTGAAATTTTTCTGCACAAAGTGAAATGGGTGAGGATAGCACAGTGTAATGGAAACAATGTATAAAACAGAGCAAGCTAAAAAGTAAAGATAAGGAGAAGAAGACTCAGTGATTTATCCTGGTTCGGTCTGTCCACTTGACCTACGTCCAATCCCCAAGACAACTCTTGAGATTTATCCACTATACAGCAAGAATTCAACGGGCTTCTTGCTAATGCCACAGTACACGAGTATGCTCTATTTCTGGAGCTCTCTCAAACACTCTAAGCACTTTCACAATGTGCTTCCCAATCCCCTTGTGATTTCCCCTCACAAGTAAATCTATCTTCCAGATGAAGAGTAGATTGTTTACAAAGATATAACTCTCTTGAATAGAGTAGATATGAAGGTTAAAGTACAGATATTGAAGCTAGAGGGTAAAAGCTCTTGAGAAGAAGTTTTGACAGTAATTCGGTATATACAAGTTAGATTTTGTTACCCACAACTTCAAATGATGTTATATTTATAGATTTAGGTCTCAAATGTCCGTTAGAGACAAAATCTATCCGTTGGGAAAGTTAACCAACGGTTACTCTGAAAAACTATCCGTTTACCAACCGCATTTAATGTTTCTGACATACTGAAATTCGAATTTTGGTTGGCTAACAGACGAATTTTGACGGAACCGAAGGTTAAAGCTTTCAACGTTACAGCACGAAGTTTGTCTGTTCATGAAGTGAAATTTGAATTTTGAAACTTACAAAACATTTTCACAATGTGACATACGAATTTTCAAGAAGAAAGTTTTTCGGTTAAGTGTGAACAGTGTTTTCAATTTGCTACAGTGCCCTCGAAATTAGAATTTTGGAAGCCCAAAATTTGTCTGTTCCCAGTACGTGAAAAGGAGGCACAGTAGTTCACTTTCTTCGAAATTCGAATGTTAAAGAGTGAAGTTCATCTGTCAGAGAGACTCTTTTCAGACTAACTTCATCATTCGAATATTGTAAGTTCTTATCATTCGTACGTCAATGTTTCACTTCAACAGACTCAAGAACTTAGCTTCTAAAATTCGAACTTCAACGTTCAAAGTTCGTCTGTCGGAGAGCAGTTTTGAAACTTAAATCATTCTTGATCTCAGATGAACTTTAACATTGTTTCAGACGAATTTCTTCCATTTTCATAAGTTGTGATTTGTCTGAAATTCAAATTTTGAAGACTCAAAGTTCGTCTGTTTCAAAGAAGCTCCTTTCAGACTTATACGAAAATTCAAATGTTGGAAAGTCAAAGTTCGTCTGTCATAGAGCATTTTTCAAACTCAATTTCATCTTGATTTCAGATGAACTTTAACATTGTTTCAGACGAATTTCTTCTATTTTCTCAAGTTGTGTTTTGTCTGAAATTCGAATTTTGAAGATGTGAAGTTCGTCTGTTACCAAAAAGACTTCTTTCAGATTTGTATGAAAATTCAAATTTTGAACAACCAAAATTCGTCTGACAGAGAGCCGTCTCTTCAGACTTATTCAGTTTTAGCTCAAAATTCGAATTTCCTAAAGCCAAGTTCGAATTTCCAACTTGACAGTTAAGTTTAAACTTTCAAACTTCGTCTGTTTGTGGGTGTTTTTCAAATAAGTCAAGATTTAACACAAAATCAAGGTTTGAAAACATCTTTTTCTCAAATCAAAATCTTTTACCCAATCACAACTAAAACTAAAGATCCTACAAAAGATCTAACAGCAAATACTCAGAAAATCTTCACTTGAAACAACTTTGATCTCCTTTGATATCTTCAATCCGAGCTCTTGAGTGTTGGTTTGGAATCATCAAAACTCTTGATTCAACAACCTCAACTTCAAAAAATCATATTTCATTCTATCCATGACCAAATCATGCATACTCTATGTTATTTGAAATCTATATATGTCTAATTATAGACATATTTTTCTTCCACATATTTGAAGGTAAATGGAGGTATATAATAGAAGATATAGAGTTTTTCTAAAAACTATTCCAGTAAGAGTTGGGAAAATATGTTTTAAATGTATAAGAAAAATATGTTTATTGTTATATATTTTTGTACTTTAAGAGGATATATAATGTTTATATATTCTTTGAAATTTCATCTAGACAGTAACAGTATAACTTAACAGAGGTCAGAATTAGCATTTATATCCCTTAACCTTACCAAAATAATTTTCCATACATTTTAACATGGTCAAATCATGTTCCAAACTGGTACTAATAATCTCAAAAGACTTAGAGGCATTTGATTGAATACAAGCATAGCCTCAAAATTTTATATAAAAATTTACATGATTTAACAAAGAAACAATACATCATAGTAAATAAAAGGTAAATTATTGAAATTCTTCTCCTTATTCTTTGCCTCTCTTGGGTTTCTTCCATAACTTGAACCTATCATATTATTATTTGGGGGATGAAATTTTGGAAATCCCAGTAGCTAGTCACATCTCAAACATTTACATTATCATGCACGCTATAAAACCTCAAAAACAACATAACAATCATTTCTGTTGGTTAGGCTGACCTCCCAAGAGGGGGGGTGAATTGAGAAGATTAAAAATTTTCTGTACAAGGTGAAAAACAATGAAGAAAGCAAGGTATGAAAAAAAAACAGAGTGTAAAGCAGCAAGATGAAAGAGTAGTGATAGAGAGAAGAAAAACTCTAACATTTATCCTGGTTCGGTCTCTCCTCTTGACCTACGTCTAGTCCCCAAGACACCACTTGAGATTTTCCACTATTAAGCAAGAATTCAATGGACTTCTTGCAAATGCCACAGTACAACGTCAGCACTCTGTTTTCTAGAGCTCACTCAATCACTTTCAGTACTATCACAAAGTGCTTTACAATCCCTTGTGGTATCTCCTCAAAAGAAAATCTATCTTCCAGATGAAGATTATATTGTTTACAAAGATGAAACTCTCTTAAATAGAGTGAATATGAAAGTTGAAGTACAAGTATTGAAGTAAGAGGGTAAAAGTCTTTGAGTAGGAGATTTGGCAGAATTTCAGTATATACAAAGTTTGATCCGTTACCCACAACTTCAAATGATGTTATATTTATAGATTTAGGTCCCAACTATTCGTTAGAGACAAAATCTATCTGTTGGGGAAGTTATCCAACGGTTACTCTGAAAAACTATCCGTTAACCAACCACATTTAATGCTTCTGACATACTGAAATTTGAACTTCGGTTGGTCAACAGATGAATTTTGAAGGAACTGAAGGTTAAAGCTTCCAATATTGAAAGACTGAAGTTCGTCTATTCATGAAGTGAAATTCAAATTTTGAAACTTAGAAAGTGTTTCCATGTTGTGACATACGAATTTTCAAGAAGAGAGTTTTTCTGTTAAGTGTGAGCAGTATTTTCAATTTGCTACAATGCCCTCGAAATTCAAATTTTAGAACCCCGAAATTCATCTGTCTGTAGCATGCTCAAGAAGCACAGTAGTTCATTTTCTTTCAAAATTTGAATTTTAAAAGAGTGAAGTTCGTCTGTCAGAGAGACCTCTTTTCAGATTTACTTCAACATTCGAATTTGTAAACACTGTCCTTCGTATGTCATCATATCATTTCAACAGACTCACAACTTTAGCTTCTGAAATTTGAATTTTGATGTTCAAAGTTCATCTGTCAGTGAACAATCTTTGAAACTCAATATAATCTTGATTTCAGATGAACTTTAACATTGTTTTAGACGAATTTCTTCAGTTTTCATAAGTTTCATTTTGTCTGAAATTCGAATGTTCAAAACTCAAAGTTCGTCTATTGCTCATTAGCTTCTTTCAAACACTTATGAAAATTCAAATTTTGGAAAATCAAAATTCATCTGTCAGAGAAGCATCTCTTCAGACTTATTCAGTTTTAGCTCGAAATTCAAATTTCCAAAGCCAAAGTTAGAATTTCCAATATGACAGTTCAATGTAAACTTTTCAAACTTCGTCTGTTGGTGGGTATTTTTCAAATATTTCATGATTTAACATAAAATCAAGTTTTTAAAACATCTTTTCATCAAATCAAAGTCTTTTACCCATATTTAAACATAACTAATGATCCTACAACAAATCTTGCACAGATTACTCATAACTTCTTCACTTGAAACATTTTGAGCTCCTTTGATATCTTCATTCCAAGCTCTTGAATGTTGGTTTGGAATCATCAAAACTCTAGATTCAACATTCCCCCCTTTTGATGACGACAAAACAACTTTCAAACTGGATTAGTACTTGGGTTTGCTTTAGCAAGCTCCCCCTGAACATATGCATTATATTTCAAAAGATATCATATATAGCATATCAGTGAAGAGATTCAAGAAGTGATAAGTACAAATCATTGCAACCAAGGAATTCATTCATTTAAATAATTGTTGCTTTACAGAAACCAATTAAAGTAAAAAGTACTTCAAAAACAATTTCAAAACACAAAGTATAATCATCAAACAAACAACATCTGAAACAAAATATAGCACAACAAGAGGATTCAAGCCTAAGTTCTAAGCAGTCCTTCCATCACTTCTTCTTTGGCTTGGTCTTCTTGCTGTACGTCTTCCCAGATGGCTTAGCAGTAGATTTTCCAGTTTACTTCTTCTTCTCCCCCTTGTTGGCATTATCAGGAAGGCCAACAAAATCAACCGGAGGAGCAATCTGAGAAACTAGAATGGCTTGAAGTGGCACAGGAGCAAATGGGATTTCTGGTTCAACTGGTGTAGGAGGCTTAGAGGGTTCAAGACTTGCTTCTTCATCATCATCAGAGACCTCAAGCAACTCTTGCATTTCCTGCCTGGAAAGAGCCAATTGAGCTCTCTGTTTCTCTGAAAGTCCATAAGGAGCAAGAGAAGGAGGAGCTGGTTCATCAGGATGAAACATTTCTTCAAGCCTTCTTCTCTGAGCTTGCAGCAGAGCATTGTGAGTAATAGCTTTGAAATCAACAATAGGCACAATGCTCCTTTCCTCATTTAGGGCAGTCTGCAAGAATGGTGAAGCAGAGATGGCTGCCACTAGCCTTTCAACTTGCACAGACTTTTGAGTGCAAAGAATTGATTCTTGAGCATCTTCTTGAATAGGCTCATGAGGGCTTGTTTCTAGAGGTCCTTCTTCTACCAAACCATAGTCCAAGGGTGGACCAGGACTTGGTGTCCTCATTGTACTAGCAGGATCAACATCATCATCATGCTCAGAAAAGGCTATCTCAAAGGGGCTTGGAGGCTCAGGGGTTGGAGACTGAACAGGCACAGAAAACCCTGGCTGAGGTGGAGCTGATGTGGTAGGAATTGCACTTCGAATTTCTTCATAGGCCTCAACAACCACTTTCATGTTCTTTGCCAACTGATGAATCTGATCTTGCAGATTAGCAAACTTGGCATTTCACTCATCCCTGATGCTAAGAATGAGTGTAGATAGGCTGTCATACAACTCAGTGGCCTTGGTTAGCTTGGCATGAGAGGAGGGAGTGGAAGGAATGTGAGTGGGCTTGGATGGAGATAGAACTGGCTTAGAAGGCTGAGGTACAGATCTTGCAGGGGCCTCAGAGGTGCCTTCTTGCTGTAAGGAGGCATCTGTAACAAAGAATAGATCTTCAGTTCTTCCTGCTTTCTTTCCAACCCATCTTCCTTCATCCTTTTCAATTCCCATTCTTTGCAGTTCTTCCTCCTTGAAGATCTCAGTGGGCTGCCCTTTCCCCTTCTCAAGATGCTGAATCCTAGCATATTGCAGGATTCTGAAAATGATAGCTGCATAGGGGAGTGTGGAGTCCTTCCTCTGATCCCTTGCCTTGATCATGCGTTGGAGTATGATATGTCCCATGTTGATCAGCTTTCCACGCATGATTGCTGCCATGACATGTGCCTCTGCCCTTGTTATCATATTGAAGCTACCTCCTTTGTTGAATATGATCCTAGACACTATGTAGTGTAGGATTCTCACTTGAACACCGAGGTCTGTGGGCTTCAGTAAGTTTATGGTTGGCCTATGTTCAATTCTTCTGAACAAAGTGTTCAAGATTGTGCTTTCCTTGTAGCTCAGAAAGGGGTCACCTTCTTCATCAGCAGTATCTGCCTCATCCATGTATCCAGAGGCAGTGATGTCAATCTTGAGCCCATCTTGCCCTAGGATCTCCAATACCTCATTGAACATCTCATTAGTGAGCCAGATGGTCCTAGATCTCAGATTGACTTCCCACTTCTTCTTCTTGCTATTGTACTTTAGGGAGGCATACCAAGACTTCGCTACCTTATCATCATATCTCTCTAATATCTCCAACAAATTCTTATATCTCAACAACCATATCCCAGCATCAAAGTTGTTAGAGATTAAAAATTCTTTCAAGTTCACACAATATGGCTTAATTACATTTTTACTAGCAAACTTGGTCGAATATTCTTCCTGAATCTGAGGAGTGCTTCATAAAGGCAGTGTAGTAAGTTGGTATTCTCCAGATTCAGTACTGAAAGAGTAAGTGGAAGCAACAGCAGCAGAATCAGTAGGAACAGCGACCCAAGGTTCTGCTTTCTTTGGTGAGGAAAGATCAGCTTTCTTAGAATCAGCCTTGGGTGTAGATTTTTTATGTTTGGAGGGAGTTGCCTTGCTGGATTCGACTTTTCTCTTTGATTTTTCTCCTTCCTTCGTGGCATATTGGGATTTTACAGTCCTCTTTGGTCGTACCTCTCTTTTCCCAGCTTCAGGATTCTTTACTCTTGCCATTTTCGTGGATGAATGTTGCAGAATGGAGCAAAGAATAGGTTTAAAGGATGCGAAAGAAAGTTTAATCGGTGGGAAATGATGGTTTTTGGTCAGAATTGAAGAGCATTGAATGGAGGATTATAACAGACTCAGAGAGAATAGGAATAGGGTTGCGTCTGTTCTTTGGAAAACTATCAGTTTTAACGTGAGTAACTGCCTAACAGACGAATTTTGAGGGGTCAAAATTCGAACTTAGGGTAGTTACAAGTTAAACTGTTCAGGAAAGCTTACTGACAGATGAATTTTCTTGTGAAAGTTTGTCTGACAGAGGCTTGGTTTAAACACCACAAGATGAAGAGATGAACTTTGTTCCAACAAAGTTCGAATTTTCAAGAGCAAACATCAAGCAGCAAACAAATCACTAAACAATAGACGAATTAAGCATACAAAACTTCATCTTTCAAAGATTCAACATTGAGGAGCATGTTTCAACAGATGAATTTTAAGTCAGAAATTCAAATTTCTCTATTTTGTGAAAGTTTTCCAACATTCGTATGTTAAGAGATAAACATTCACATAATCATCATGTTGGACAAACATAACTTTGAAATTTTTGTTCTTGAAAATTTGAATTTTGAAGGTCCAACAGAGGAATTTCGAGGCATTACCGAGAACTGTTCCAACTTATAACAGGCTGAAGTTCGTTTGTTAGGTATTCATATTTGAATGTTGACCATGTTGACTTCCTCAGAAACTCAATTTTTCACAAAAATTCATCTAACACATAATCAATATACGAATTTCAACTTTAAAAACTTACATAATGGAACCATAAATTCAGAATATCTGCCATTTTCTTCATTTTGTTGTTGTTGTTCCATTCTGGTAAGCTCCATTTTCCAGATTTATCAGCATTGATTCTCATGAGGAGTACCTGCAACTTAAATTAAACACACTCCGATGCTAAACTTAGAACTAATTCAATGTTGGAAAATCTAAAAATAGAATTATAGACGGATTTACTTACAGTTCATTGGGATTTACCATGCCCAATTCTCTTCTTATTTTGCAATGTCTATCTTTTGATAGAGGCTTTGTCAGGATATCTGCAACTTGATCTTCAGTTGGGATGTACTCTGGTCTGATTTCTCCTTTCAAAACATGGTCCCTTATGAAGTGGTGCCTAACTTCAATATGTTTTGTCCTTGAATGCATGACAGGATTCTTTGTGATATTAATGGCGCTTTCATTGTCACACATGATTGATATTTCCTTCATTTCAACCTCAAAATCTTCAAGTTGCTATTTCATCCAGATGATTTGGGCATAACAACTTCCAGCTGCAACATACTCAGCCTCTGCTGTGGATAAGGCCAAACTGTTTTGCTTCTTGTTGAACCATGAAACAAAGAATCCTCCAAGAAATTGACATGTTCCACTTGTGCTTTTTCTGTCAGTTTTGGATCCTGCAAAGTCAGCATCAGTGTATCCTTTGAGAACTTCTCCATTGCCCTTCGGATACCAAAGACCCATCTGTGAAGTTCCAATGAGATATCTGAAGATACACTTCACAGCAGTTGCATGGGTTTCTTTGGGACATGATTGGAATCTTGCACACATACAGACACTAAACATAATGTCAGGTCTGCTAGTAGTTAGGTACAGTAGGGATCCAATCATTCTTCTATACTGGTTATGTCAAACAATTTCCCCTTTTCATCCATATCCAGTTTGGTTGCAGTAGCCATTGGTGTCCCCATTGGCTTGGCATTTTCCATTCCAAACTTCTTCAGCAATTCCTTCAGATACTTGGATTGATTGAGGAAGATACCATCATTACACTGTCTGATTTGCAATCCAAGGAAGAAGTTGAGTTCACCCATCATAGATATTTCGAATTTCCCCTACATTAACTTAGAAAAATTCTTGCAAAGAGACTCATTAGTAGCACCAAATATAATATAATCAACATAGATTTGAACAATAAGTAAATCTTTATTTTCTTTCTTAGTAAATAAAGTTGCATCTACTTTTCCTCTGTTAAACCCCTTTTCAGTTAGAAAATTACTCAATCTTTCATACCATGCTCTAGGGGATTGTTTCAAATCGTAAAGAGCTTTCTTCAGTTTATACACATGGTTTGGTTTTGTAGAATCCTCAAAACTTGGAGGTTGATTTACATAAACCTCTTTCATGATATATCCATTTAGAAAAGCACTCTTTACATGCATTTGATATAGCAAAATATTTTTCATGCATACATATGCTAATAGAATTCTAATTGCTTCTATTCTAGCTACTGGAGCAAAGGTTTCCTCAAAATCAATACCCTCTTCTTGATTATATCCTTTAGCAACCAGTCTAGCTTTGTTTCTGATGATGGATCCTGATTCATCAAGTTTATTTTTAAAAGCCCATTTGGTACCTATGACAGGATGATTTTTGGGTCTAGGCACTAAATCCCAGACTTGATTTCTTTCAAACTGATTTAATTTATCCTGCATAGCTAGAGTATAGTACTCATCAATTAAGGCTTCTTCAGTGCATTTAGGTTCAATTTGTGAGATGAAAGCACAATTAATCATTTGATCCCTTAACTGTTTTCTGGTTCTAACTCTCTCTTGAACATTCCCTATCACTTGATCAATAGGATGATTCCTTTGATATCTCCAAGTTCTAGGGAGTTCTTGAGATATTTCTTCATTATTTTCTTCTTCAAAATCTCTCTCCTGAATATCTTCCTTTATATTAATAGATTTAGATATTTTTGGAGCTTCAATTGTACCTTCATTAGAGATATCTAACTTTTTAAAGTTTGAAACAAGATCATCTTCATCATAAACATGTTTAGAAGCAGTTTCGTTTTCGATAAACGCTACATGCACAGATTTCTCTACCAATTTAGACTTTTTATTGAAAACTCTTTATGCCTTACTTCTACTAGAATAGCCCAGAAATATACCTTCATCAAATTTGGCATCAAACTTACCCAGATTCTCCTTTCTATTGTTGTGAATGAAGCATTTGCAGCCGAACACATAGAGATGTGACAGATTTGGCTTTCTTCGCTTGTACAGCTCATAAGGAGTCTTCCCAAGGATTGGTCTGATGTAGGCTCTATTTATGATGTAGCTTACTGTATTTACTACATTAGCCCAAAACACTTGAGGAAGTTCCTTTTCATTCAACATAGCTATAGCCATCTCTCCAATTGTTATGTTCTTTCTTCCTACTACTCCATTCTGTTGTGGAGTTCTTGCGGCTGAGAAGTTGTGGTCAATTCCATGCTCATTGCAATACTCCGGAAAGTATGAGTTCTCAAACTCTCCTCCATGATCTAACCTGATAGACACAATGGAAATATCTTTCTCATTTTGCACTTTCTTGGCTAAGGTTACAAATGCATCAAAGGTATCACTTTTAGAGGAAAGAAATAATGTCCATGTAAATCTAGAGTAATCATCCATAATAACAAGTACAAACAGATTATCACCAATGCTTTTTACCCTAGATGGTCCAATTAAGTCCATATGAAGTAGTTCAAGTAGTCTAGTTGTGGTGACTACTTTTTTGGATTTAAAAGAAGATTTAGTTTGCTTTCCTCTTAGGCATGCATCACATTCTTTGTCTTTTTCAAAAGCAATTTTTGGCAGGCCAGTGACTAACTCATTTTTAACCAGTTTAGAAAGTTGATTCATGTTAACATGAGCTAATCTTCTATGCCACAACCAACTTATCATTATCCTGACTAATCAAACAAACAGAATCTAAGGGAGGAAGTTCATCAAGATTAATAGTATAGCAGTTACCATCCCTTTGAGCTTTGAGGATTACTTTGTGATCACTTTTTCTGATGACCAGGCAAAACCTTGAGTCAAACAGCACCTAGTTTCCTCTATCACATGTCTGACTCACACTTAACAGATTGTGGTTGAGGCCAATCACAAACAGCACCTCTTCAATGGATCTTTCAGGATTTTTTCCCACAGTGCCAATGACAACAATTTTGTCATATTGATCACCTCCAAAGGTCACCTTTCCTCCTTTCTTGTCCCTAAGGGTGATGAACTTCTCCTTGTCACCAGTCATGTGACTTGAGCAGGCACTGTCCATGTACCATTTGTTGTTCCTTTTAGCTTTGAGACAGACCTGCAAAACAAAGTTCATATTTTCCTTTTAGGCACCCAAATTTGTTTGGGTCCTTTTCTGTCAGTAGTCTTTTTCCTAGATACAGATGTACCCTTGGGAACCCATTTAACTTTCCTGTCAAGTCCATTTTTCTTTATATCACAAGAACTGGAAATATGTCCCTTTTTGTTACAGAAATGATAGGTGGTAAAGGGACTACTGGATTGAGAAGCAGGAAGAAAACAATGCAGATAATACTTTTGTTTTGCATGCCTTGGCTGATTATATGATTCAATGTGAGGTGACATATAATTTTTCTTTCTATCGCTCTCAGCATGCACAAAATATCTCATGTATATATTCTGATTTTTCTTCCTAATCTTTTCTTTTACAGCACAAGGATCATAGCCAAGTCCAGCTTTCCCTTGTGATATTCTTTGGCTCCCCATTAAAGTAAACAACATATTTTTACCTCTAGTAAGCCTAGACATGTTTTTCACTAAATATTCATTAGTTTCCTTTATATCAGTGCATGATTTACAGCAGATAGATTTAGCAATAGGTAAAGGAGCAATTTCAAAGATGTTGCTTTGAGATTCTAGTTTGTTAATATTTTTGTTAGCTAGTTTCAGTTCTTTAGCAACCTTAACAAACTCATCATGCAGCTCATAAAATGCATCCAGTAATTTAGAATAGGAAGGTTCAGATTCATATACCTTTTCTTCTTGATCACTGCTACATGGAATTTCAGCTTCTTTAGAGGCAAGTGCCATCAGACATATGTTAGCAGTTTCATCTTCTTCACCTTCTTCCTCATCTGAGATGTTGCCCCATATTGATGGGATGTAGGCTTTCTTCTGCTTGCCTTTGTCAGCAGCTTTCTTTTCTTTCTCTTGCTTCTTGAGGAATTATGGACAATCCCATTTGATGTGTCCATGCTTTTTGCACTCATAGCAAGTCACAGGCTCTTTTGCTTCTTTCTTGCTATCTCCAGCTACACATTTCTTGAAGATTTTCTTGTTTCTCTTCTTGCTGTAGAATCTTTCGAATTTTCTGACCATCATAGCTAGAGTTTCTTTATCCAGCTCATCTCCATCGTCAGATTCTTCTTCCTTTTCTTTAGCAGCTTTGAGAACAAGACCTTTCTTCTTTCTGTCTTGTCGAGCTTCCTTGAGAGCTTTCATTTTTCCTTCATATTCCTCAAGGCTGCCGAATAGAGCTGTGACAAAGGCCATTGATTCTCCTCTGGCTTCCTCTATTGCTGTTACTTTGGGTTGTCATTCCAGAGGGAGAGCTCTGAGAATCTTCCTTACTTTCTCTGTTTGAGTGTACTCCTTTCCCAGGCTCTTTAGTTGATTCACAATGAAAGTGAATCTTTTTTGTAGCTCTTTTACAGTTTCTCTTTTAGCTATTCAGAAGCTTTCATATTCTCCAATGCAGGTATTCAGTTTATTTTCCTTTACTCCAGTTGATCCTTCATGATCAATCTGCAGGGTGTCCCACATCTCCTTAGCAGTGGAGCATTGTAAGACTCTGTGGAATTCATCTTGATTCAAGGCACTAACTAAACAGTGTTTTGCCTTGAAGTTCAACAAGACTCTCCTTCTGTCTTCCTTATTCCATTCAACTTCTGGCTTTTCTTTGTACTTTCCATCATCTTCTAAAGCCATTGGGATAAAGTCTCCCTTCTGAATGACAGGCCAAATGTCCAGATCGATTGACTGGAGATAGATTTGCATTCTCATCTTCCAGTAACCATAGTGCTCTCCACTGAAGCCAGGTGGTCTATTTGTATTGTTCCCTTATGGTAATATGCTTTCTCCAAAGCCAGCCATTTTAATTCCCAGACTGTGAGATCCTTTGAGTGAGAATCTGGGCTCTGATACCACTTGTTAGTTAGGCTGACTTCCCAAGAGGGGGGTGAATTGGGAAGATTAAAAATTTTCTGCACAAGGTGAAAAACAATGAAGAAAGCAAGGTATGACAGAAAAACAGAGTATAAAGCAGCAAGATGAAAGAGTAGTGATAGAGAGAAGAAAAACTCTGATATTTATCCTGGTTCGGTCTCTCCTCTTCACCTACGTCCAGTCCCCAAGACACCATTTGAGATTTTCCACTATTCAGCAAGAATTCAACGGGCTTCTTGCAAATGCCACAGTACAATGTCAGTGCTCTGTTTTCTAGAGCTCACTCAATCACTTTTTACACTATCACAAAGTGCTTTACAATCCCTTGTGATATCTCCTCACAAGAAAATCTATCTTCCAGATGAAGATTAGATTGTTTACAAAGATGAAACTCTCTTGAATAGAGTGAACATGAAAGTTGAAGTACAAGTATTGAAGTAAGAGGGTAAAAGTCTTTGAGTAGGAGATTTGGCAGAATTTCAGTATATACAAAGTTTGATTCGTTACCCACAACTTCAAATGATGTTGTATTTATAGATTTAGGTCCCAACTATTCGTTAGAGACAAAATCTATCCATTGGGGAAGTTATCCAACGGTTACTCTGAAAAACTATCCGTTAACCAACCGCATTTAATGCTTCTGGCATACTGAAATTCGAATTTAGTTGGTCAACAGACGAATTTTGAAGGAACCGAAGGTTAAAGCTTGAAAAGTTGAAAGACTGAAGTTCATCTGTTCATGAAGTGAAATTCGAATTTTGAAACTTAGAAAGTGTTTCCATGTTGTGACATACAAATTTTCAAGAAGAGAGTTTTTCTGTTAAGTGTGAACAGTATTGTCAATTTGCTACAGTGCCCTCAAAATTCAAATTTTGGAACCTCGAAATTCGTCTGTCCGTAGCATGCTCAAGAAGCACAGTAGTTCATTTTCTTTCGAAATTTGAATTTTAAAAGAGTGAAGTTCGTCTGTCAGAGAGACCTCTTTTCATATTTACTTCAACATTCGAATTTGTAAACACTGTCTTTCGTATGTCATCATATCATTTCAACAGACTCACAACTTTAGCTTCTGAAATTCGAATTTCCATGTTCAAAGTTCATCTGTCAGTGAGCAATCTTTGAAACTCAATATAATCTTGATTTCAGATTAACTTTAATATTGTTTCAGACGAATTTCTTCAATTTTCATAAGTTTCATTTTGTCTGAAATTCGAATGTTCAAAACTCAAAGTTCGTCTGCTGCTCAACAGCTTCTTTCAGACACTTATGAAAATTCAAATTTTGGAAAATCAAAATTCATCTGTCAGCGAAGCATCTCTTCAGACTTATTCAGTTTTAGCTCGAAATTCGAATTTCCAAAGCCAAAGTTCGAATTTCCAATATGACAGTTTCAATGTAAACTTTTCAAACTTCGTCTGTTGGTGGGTATTTTTCAAATATTTCATGATTTAACATAAAATCAAGTTTTTAAAACATCTTTTCATCAAATCAAAGTCTTTTACCCATATTTAAACATAACTAATGATCCTACAACAAATTTTGCACAGATTACTCAGAACTTCTTCACTTGAAACATTTTGAGCTCCTTTGATATCTACATTCCAAGCTCTTGAATGTTGGTTTGGAATCATCAAAACTCTAGATTCAACAATTTCAAGGCATAAATCACCATATTGTTTATAAAAATTTTGGCATTATAATGGCATAGAAAATGTGTTGAATCAAGAGTTTTGATGATTCCAAACCAATACTCAAGAGCTCGGATTGAAGATATCAAAGGAGATCAAAGTTGTTTTGAGTGAAGATTTCTAAGAATTTGCTGTTAGATCTTTTATAGGATTCTTAGTTTTAGTTATGATTGGGTAAAAGATTTTAATTAGAAGAAAAGATGTTTTCAAACCTTGATTTTGTGTTAAATCTTGACTTATTTGGAAAACACCCAAAACAGACGAAGTTTGAAAGTTTAAACTTAACTGTCAAATTGGAAATTCGAACTATGCTTTGGGAAATTCGAATTTCGAGCTAAAACTGAATAAGTCTGAAGAGATGGCTCTCTGTCAGACGAATTTTGGTTTTTCAAAATTCGAATTTTCATACAAATCTGAAAGAAGTCTCTTTGGTAACAGACGAACTTCACACTTTCAAAATTCGAATTTCAAGTAAAATGAAGTTTGTGAAAACCAAAGAAATTCGTCTGAAACTATGATAAAATGCATCTGAAATCAAAAGAAACTGAGTTTGATAAATGCTCTCTGACAGACGAATTTTGACTTCCCAACATTCGAATTTTCATCCAAGTCTGAAAGAAGTTTTCTTGAAACAGACGAACTTTGGATCTTCAAAATTCAAATTTCAGATAAAACAAAACTTGAGAAAATAGAAGAAATTCGTCTGAAACAATGTTAAAGTTCATCTGAGATCAAGAATGATTTAAGTTTCAAAACTGCTCTCTGACAGACAAACTTCACTCTTCAACATTCGAATTTCGAAGAAAGTGAACTACTGTGCCTCCTTTTCACGTATTGGGAACAGAAAAATTTTGGGCTTCCAAAATTTGAATTTCGAAGGCACTGTAGAAAATTGAAAATACTGTTCACACTTAACCGAAAAACTTTCTTCTTGAAAATTCGTATTTCATATTGAGAAAATGTTTTGTAAGTTTCAAAATTCGAAATTCACTTCATGAACAAACGAACTTCGAGCTGTAACGTTGAAGGCTTTAACCTTCGGTTCCTTCGAAATTCGTCTGTTGATCGACCAAAATTCGAATTTCAGTATGTCAGAAGCATTAAATGTGGTTGGTTAACGGATAGTTTTTCAGAGTAACCGTTGGATAACTTTTCCAACGGATAGATTAAGTCTCTAACGGACATTTGAGACCTAAATCTATAAATACATCAACATCAGAAGTTGTGGGTAATGAATCTAACTTGTATATACCGAATTTCTGTCAAAACTTCTTCTCAAGAGCTTTTACCCTCTAGCTTCAATATCTGTACTTTAACCTTCATATCTACTCTATTCAAGAGAGTTATATCTTTGTAAACAATCTACTCTTCATCTGGAAGATAGATCTACTTGTGAGGGGAAATCACAAGGGGATTGGGAAGCACACTGTGAAAGTGCTTAGAGAGTTTGAGAGAGCTCAAGAAACAGAGCATACTCGTGTACTGTGGCATTAGCAAGAAGCCCGTTGAATTCTTGCTGTATAGTGGATAAATCTCAAGAGTTGTCTTGAGGACTGGACGTAGGTCAAGTGGATAGACCGAACCAGGATAAATCACTGAGTCTTTTTCTCCTTACCCTTACTTTTCAGTTTGCTCTGTTTTATACGTTGTTTACATTATACAGTGCTATCTTCACCCATTTCACTTTGTGCAGAAAAATTTCAATCTTCCCAATTCACCCCCCTCTTGGGAAGTCATCCTTGCTAACAAAATGGACATCCCGGGTACTATCCCTTTCATAAAAACAGCCAAAACTAGTCTCAAGTATCATAAAAATAATATAGCAAGTCATAATTCACAATAGAATATAGCAAGACAATATAATGCAAGAAAATGTAACTATGCTACCTCATGAAACTTTATGCTTTTATTCTTTGATTCAACCTTTCCAAGGACTTCCTTAAGCTTTCTCAAACCCTAATGCATCACCAAATATCAAATAAATTAACTTGAACTAAGGGTTACTTCATAAGAACTTCAAAACCCTAAAAATTTCTACTTGCTTCATCTTAAGCTTTTACTTGAATTCAATACTTGTTCCTAAGGTTTTCCACCATGAGGAACTCATTTTTGGCATCAAAAATATGAAATTCCAACTCTAAATTGACACTCTGTTCAGACAAAAATTAGCAAGAAAACGAGAGAAAATGATTTGTTTTGAAAATCATCCAACTACTTCCACAATCTTGTTCTAGGTTGTTAGTTTGGTGTTTCTCCAAGGTTGATTGCATAAAAATTCATTCCTTGCTTCCTCTAGGGTTTGGATAAAATCTTAGCATGAGGAGAGGAAGGAGAAGACTCCATGAAACCATACTTTACAACTTAAGAAACTAGCTTGAAGGGATGGCACACTTACTTTGATGGTTGATTCTCCCAGCTTTCTTCTTTGTCTTTCCTTTCCTCTTCTCTTTTCTCTCTTCTTTCTTTGGTTTTCTTTCTTTGTTTTGCTACTGAATGTGTCATTCATAATAGGTAGGAAAGAGAGGGATTAAATGGCCTAATCATTCACTAATTACTCACTTAACATTAACCACCTTTATTAACCAAAAGTCAAGCCTTCTTCAACAAGTAGTTTGGCCAAAAAATACACGCCTTCTTTACGAAGTTTTGGCCAAAAAAGTGAGCTTTCCAAACACCTAGAGTATTTTAAGTGTTCAAAATTGCTCAATTTTTCCTAGTCCAGATATATCCTGAACCGGGTAATTTTTAACTGTACTGATAAAATTATTTTTTTTAGTAAATTATTATTTTTGGGCTATAGGACTATTCCAATTTTATTTTTATGTTTTCTTAATTATCCTGTCCCAAATGATATCTGTGTATGGATCATATCCTATCTCGGTTTCTTTTTAACAATCCGTGGGGCCCACAGTTTACTTTATCGGTTTACTATTATGTTTAGACACTCGGCACTAATTATTTCTTTATCATTGAACATTAACCCTCAGTGTCATATACCATTGGACTTCTCTCGTCAAGGGCTTCATTTTGACAGTAATTTTATATATTTACAAAATTACCCTGACTTGGGCTAAATTATAATTTCTAAAACTTTGGGGTCATAAGGTGTAATTTTTCTCAAGACATTTCTAATACTCATTCCCCATAATTTCTATGATTTTAGGGATATAAATATCCTTTTCCTAATTTTTGGGGTAAAAATATAATTTTCTCATTTTTCCATCTAACTAGAAAAAATAATCTCTTTCCCTTTTTCATGTAAAACGGTATCTACCCGTTTTTACAAATTTCTAATATATTTCTAGATATTTTAACTTTCTTACGATGTTACACTTTACGTCCAATGTTCTCCCATGCCATGGTGCCTTGCTTTCTCGCCATAGCTATGATTTATCTTCTAGTCTCTTTTCTCTGTTTAATGCAGGGTTGTGTGAGTTTGAAGTTTTGTTGATAAGTTATTACACCATCTCTCAAGTCTTGGTTGATTTTCTATTGTTTTTGGCATTTCTCAAGGACATATAGGCCCTGTTTGATACATAGAATGAGTTTTGATGGAATAAGAATGGGAATAGGTTTTAAATGTATATTTGGTATGTCAGGAAAATTAATGGGAATAACAAAAAAAGATAGATAAAAATTACAAAATGACTCAAATGCCCTTAAATTAAAAAAAAAAAAAGTCCCCTCCTTCCTCCTTTCTTCTTCCCTGCTCGCCAGATACCATCACCACCATCATCTTCCTCACCGACTAGCACTCTTTCATTCGTTACATCTCTCAACAACAACAATAGACACCAGTTTAAGAAAACAAAACAAATCAACATTTGTTTTAGATATGGAAAATTTGTAGAAAATGAAAAAATTTCATATCTGGAACTAATTATCAATCGAAACCCAGATAAATCTTATTGTCGAAGCTGCCTCCTCCTTTCTTCTTCTCTGTTGGCAATTGAAGCTCCTGCAAGTGAAGGTGGCATTGACATTGCCAAACCTCTTGTCACCAAAGATTCGTACACCTTGTCGAAGAAGAAGGAAGGCACACCGTCGCTGTTGATGCTGCCATTATCACCAAGGAAGGCACGCTGTCGAAGATGGAAGGGTAGAAGGCAGGCTGAAAATAAAGGATTAAGTAGGGGTATTTTTCTGAATAAAACTCATTCCCACGTAAGCTCATTTCCACCCCCGTGGCAGGTTTGCTCATTCCCATATACATGGGAATCATCTATCCCCTCTCCCTTTCCCCCATTCCCTTCTACCAAACAGGGCCGATAATGTCTCCAATACGTTCCAATAATGTAAAATCATCCTATATAAATTAATAAAAGTAATACAACAATTATGACAGCATATTTTTTTTTGTAAACTATACACATATTTATTCTACCCGACAAATTATTTATATATATTCTACATAAATCCACATAATATTAATATAAAATTCTAGGAAAATGTACTGAATAATATGTAATTACGGGAGTTTTTACCCTGCATCCAAAATCATTTTAATTCGTAGTTAGTTTTGAAATGAGTATATTTCATTTTATTTCACTGTGTCAATTAAAATTTCCGTCGATTTAAGTGAATCTGTGATGTTTTCTATTTACTTGCATCAATATAAATATAAAATGTGAGTACTACCAATTTTATATTACTTGAATCCACTGAATACTTGCATTTTACAGCGTTTATGCAAAAGTAACGGTGATGGAAGCTGTGAAACTCAAATGAAAAAGTCAATTTCTCGACTCAACAATACCGTAATGAGTACTCAATGTAGAACGCGTTATTTTGAAACTGCGAAGAAGGTTTACTCACTAATAGGTCGGTCAAGTTGACTTTTTCGTTTCAAGTATAATGGTCGGTCAACGTGTCTTTTACTTTTCAAGTCACACTTCAAATAGTTGGGATTTCTTTTCATTCTTTTATTTTTTTATTTTATGTCATTTTTTGAATTTAGCTAAATAACATTATAAATAACAGATTGTTAACTTATTGATTATTATGATAGTATTGACTTTTTTTTCTTATTTCAATTAAAGTATGAATGACCTTTTTTAATAATTATATATATTAGGGGTATTTAACTAACTCGGTGACCGGTGTGCCTGGTCCTACCTGGTATACCAGGTTGGTATCGGAGACTAGGTTGGATTGGGTACCAGGTTGAGAACAGGTCTGGTCTCACCTTGTCCTGGTATGCATATATATAATTTTATATATTTCTTAAAAAAATTGATATAATATTCTTCTTGCTACAATATATGAAATAGATTGGTTATATCAATATTGTGAATATTTTTAAGAATTTAATTTAAAATTTTAGATTGATTTCTTAATATTGTGTAAAAATAATGAATTATTATTAAATATTTATAAATTTAACAAATGTTATTTTTTATTATAATTATTTTTTAAGGAAATATATTATGAATAAATGTAATTATATTTTTGCTAATAAGTAAAATTAACTTTTTTTTATTTTTAAATACATTTTAAGAACGGATCAGCTCCAGTCTCATATGCCAGGTTGGTTGGGTCTCATCCAACCTTGTAAAGGCTGGGTATCTGGTTAACTATCAATCCGGTCTGGTTCGATTTTTGTGTACTCCAAATACATATCAAATTTTACAAGGAATTTTCATGTAAAAAGAGGCTGCTAGATTTTTTTTTAAAAAATTTGATTGTAGAGGAGGTTCAATTTTGACGGCCGCCGGAAATGTTGAATCCTTAAATTTTTCAATGAGCACTTTTTTTATTAAGTAATGATATTTACAGCAAATAAATTTGCAATGGTCGTTCCAGCGATATGTCATTATCGTTGCCAAGTCATTTACCAACAGTAGGAAATTGCCTGAAGATGTATACCAGTTTTTTTTTTTCAGAAATTACTATTATTTCAATTTCAATTACTTCCATATGTTGATTGAAGCCCTTTCTATTGATAATATTTCTTTTAATGATTGTCCAAAAGCAAAATTCACAAAAATATTACTTGATTTGCAGAGAACAAATTAAATAAAAAGATACTTCTATAAAACATTACATTAAAACAAATTTCATCTATGGAAAAAACATATATACAGAACCTGTAAAAACATAATAGATAAAAGGATGTTTGTGTAGTATTAATTTCTTGCCATAAAGATTGCTTCTATTGCATCCATAACTATATGATCAAGGAAGTATTATTTCATACTTATAGCACTATCAGTTATTAAATTCAACGTATCAAAAGGTTTCATCCACTACTCGAGACAAGTCTCCCGTCAAAGTCTTCCAACTGTAATATTCAAAGAAAGAGCTGTAGTTCTCTCTCTCCTAGATATAAATTAACGCAAGCTTGATTCAAACCAAACACACAGAAACACATTTAACAGTCTCTTTCTTTACGATCGACTTTCCCTTTCAAGATTATCCCAAAGGTCTATCAAATCATTCATCATGGCAAGTTTTGGAACAGCCCAGAGAATTCTCCCCTCATCAACACCTTCTTCATCCACTGATGAGCCATATGAACCAAAAGCACCTCACCAAAAGCAGTTCAAGCTAGAATTCAAGTTTTCCTGTCCTCTCAACATTCCTTTAAGCCCAGAAGCTGCTGCTCTTCGGATCATCCGAAACTTGGGCAATTTAGGGATATATTACACACTTTTTGTGTGGATCATACTCTTCATAACCCCAATTCCACAGCGCAAGGTTTCCTTGATTCTTCTGGTAATCATGAGCTACGTGACAACGCTGTACTTGCTACTACTGAGGGCATACCCTAATTCTTATGTACTTCATAGAGTTATAGACAAAAGGTTCGTTTTGGGTCTGCTTGCAATTGCAACCATGGTTCAGCTTATTGTAACAAAAGCAGGGATTCATCTGGGTGTGACTTTGGTATGTTCTGTACCTTTTGTTTTGGTTCATGCAGTTTTATGGATCAGTCACGGTGAGGCTTCTGAGATTGATGAGGCCCCTTATGCAGGAGAACTTGTTCCTCTTTCTGAAAAATGTAAAAACGGAGGTGAGGGTCCAAATTTGGTGTGATGTTTTTGGGTGAAGACCAGCATATTTCCCCCAGACATTGAAGGCAAAAAATAAACCGGTTCTAATTTGGTTTCCTATGGGATCAGGATCCTCTCCATGCTTTCTGTCCATACCTCTCTCTGTACACAATCCTATCCATTGATTTTAATTTGAATGATAGAGATCGCTTATTGTTACTCCAACAAAATGTATTATTTATTTTAATAATAACTAGAATTAAGCATTATTAATTTTTTTAAAGAAAATTATACTTATAATAATAAATACAATCATAAAATCTAATTTATTATTTATTTGTAGATTATATTTTTCAATCATTTGATCAAAATTAACAAATGAGATTATGTATAGAGAGAAAATATGGAGAGGATCCAAATCCTTTGCTGTGTTTCTTGTTGTTTGTAATCATGCAGTCATTTGAGTAATAAATTGAAAACGCATATTATCCTCTGAGCAATGCAACTTTTACTTATGTTGAAGCAACTGTGTATTTATTTATTTTTGGAAAATATTGATAAATGATTTGATGAATCTATCAACGCCCTCTATTCCTTCTCTATATTTGGGATTAGAGTTTAGTCCGTGAATATATCCTTCAATATGAAATTTTAGTTTGGTTATAACACTTGAAGAGTTTAGTCCGTGAATCTCTCCTTCAATATGAAAGTTTCAGTTTGGTTGATAATAAAAATTACATCAAGTTGACTGAAAAATTGAATTTTTTTTAAATCACAAAAAAATGATTTGACATAAATCAATACTTGTTTAGCATTTTAAATCAGTAGGATTTTTTTTTATGAGAAGCATAAGATAATATCAACATGTAATTTTTAAAAAGTAAACATATTTATCTATAAATTTTTTGTTATTTTTTATTTTTATTTATAGTATTTTCTATTAATAATGGTTTAAATTAATTTTATAATATAAGATAATGGTTGGTAGGCTGTGAATTTTAAATAATGATATAAAATTCAAAAGTAGTATTTTTCCATAAATTTAAAAAATTATTTTAAAACGTAAAATAATGATGATATATAGTCAATATGTTTTTAATAATAAAATAAATAAAATATTCAAATTTTTAATAACTTTAAATGTTTTCAATAAATTAATCAAATATCAAAGTTTATACAGTATTGTTAGAGAGAATATAATAATCTCTCAAAATTCAATCATTGAGACTCTGTTTCTTTCGTTGGTAAAAAAAAAAAAAAAAAAGGCCTCCCTTCGAGATTAAAAAGAAAACAAACTCTTTTACTTTGGGCCTGAGATGAACCTCCTCTGTTCAAATATAATATCGATCGCAGCCCAATAGTTCTTAGCCCAAAATATCAACGACTCCCCTACTTAATCCACAAAGCCTAAAGGGAATGCATAATGATCCACGAAGGAGGAGGAAATTCATCACAGCAGCTGATTAGTAAATTGCGTTAAAGAGAACTTTGAATATTTAAATAATTTATCAAATGTCCCCCAAGGGACAAATAATTTAGTTATTTATTGAACTAATCATATAGTAGAAAATAAAAAAACTGATACCAAATGGCATAATCTGTAACTTATAAATAGCAATTCATTTTTTAGATTCCCCATAATTAATATGGGCATGGGAAATTATATCTAATTTGATTACACTCTAAAACTCATTACGCCTCGCATGCATGAAAGCTATGTCATTATCATCTTAACTGGTATAAAACCGATGTAATTCACAAGTTACTTTCTTACATGCACAATGATAAAACTATTATATAGATAATCAAAAACACTAAAATCTCATATGTAGGCTCATTAATTAATCAAATTATCATTTTTTATATTGTTTTCAATAACTATATTTGTATTGGTGGGAAAAACTATAATTCTATATATATGGAAAATTAATTAGCTGGAATCTCTGTCATTAGGATTTAATTAAATTAAGAATTTATTATATAAAATTTTTTCAGGTCGTTTCAATATGTCATGAAATTTCAATTTATTTATCTTTTATTTTACATATGAAATTCAATGTAAGTTATAAATATATTACCAATTTGTTTATTGTTGTCGTAGAAAAGTTAATCTCATGGAGTTAAATTTACATTAGTACGGATCATGACTTCTCTTGTAAAGTACAACATGGACATGAATCATTTACTCATAATATGAACTTTCTACTAGGTGCTATTATTCTTTTTTTCATATGATATTTTCAACTTTAGACCATATATTAATCCATATCGTTTATATCATATCAATTGTAATTGCAATTCATTTGCTAACCTTTTTAGTCAATGAAATCTTAGTACCAAATGATTTTTCCAAAGAAGGCATGATAATAACATTTTTCTGAATACAAAATTATTAGTTACTAGTTGGACTTTTTTGGGCCACTCAACATTAAGGAATTTTTATTTATATTTTTCTGCATACAAAATCATTAAGGAAATTTTATGAATAAGTATTAATCATTCTTTCATGGGGCTTTTCGATTTTTCATAGATTAAAAAGCTTACAAACTATTTAAGCACAATAATAGCACCAACTGTTAGTATGCCAATTCCGAAAATACATAATCATTTTCATTTGAGTAACCCAAAATAAAATGTATTTATATAATGTGCAACATAAATACATCATATATAAAAGATATGGGAGTCTGAACCTTTTTTTTTTTAATTTTAAACATCTTAACTTCAAAATTTTCGACCATCCTTTTTATGTTTATTTGTATCAAAACAAGGTAAAAACTAATTGGGGTCTCTCAACCCCCTTTGCTTACCGAAAAGAAAAGGTAAAAACTAAAAAGCCCATTTCGATACATCTGACTCTTTTTTGTGCTTTGCATAGTATAGTTATTGCATACTGTTTTAGTTACAGTTTTATAAACGTTTAAGTAATTTGGATAGAACTTATGCCCCATTTGGTTAGTAGAAATGATCTTGAAGAAAGTGGGAGTAGAAAAGGAAGTGAAAGTGGAAGTAGAGTTTAAATGCATGTTTGGTATGACCATGAAAGTGTTAAATGTAATATGTAAAGATCGCAATGCCCCTCTTAATGGGGAAATCTTCTATCCCCACCACCAAAAACTTCTACAGCATTACCATCGGAAACAACCAATGTACCCCATTTTTCAGTCCCACCATTGGAAACAACCAACAATGCCTTTTTTTCATATTAGAAATCAAAACAGAAATAGTCAAATATTTAGTACACAACACAATCTAGAATGAAGCCATGAAAATCAAAGACATTGGGAGAAGATTGAAAGAGATCTGAAGGATTCACATCATACCATTGTTAGAGCACCAACAAATATGTTGAACCATTGGAGATGTAGGGGAATTGAAGACTATATCTAAAGGCTTCACATCATACCATTGCTGGCATCACTCACATTGCCATCAATGATCATTGAGCTCATCATCATCCTCACCAACGTTGCCATTGGAGACATAGGGGGAGTTGAAGACTAGATTTATGGTAGCTACATTTAAGACGTAGGCGAAGATTGAAGCATGACCAGATTTTAATGCCTTAGGTCATGTAACAACTTATTTTCAAAAGCCCTGAAAACAACTCCTAAAATATCAAAAATAGAGAAAAACTCTGAACACCACCAAAATAGGGCTAAGCCATGGTGAGCTACAGTGCAGCCACAGCCTATGAGAGGCCATTGCACTTGACACCATGGTGCCCATATAAGATCTTCTATCAATAAATTACTATTTTTGGCGAACTTTCGACATACATAACTTTATAGTCTGACATTTGATTGACTTGATTCAAACTCCTATAAGTCAATCTTGTTCTAATCTATCCATAAACACCGTTTCATCTCAATCCATCTCCATATAGAGATTTTGGACACCCAACATTTTTTTGCCAACTTTTTGACCAAAACTTAAACATTAAGCACCCCAGTTGCCACCAAAGGCAATTTGACAACTAAGGATCATTCGCACAGTTCTTATTTCGCTCAACCAACTTGTCCAAGGAGATTTCACCCCAGAAAAACCACTCCTCCAAGAATTAACTCCCTTGAATCCCAAATTCACATATTGGGCCATATGCTCCAAATCACACAATGTAGGCCTAAAACAACTTTTGGGCTCCCACATACTGCCATTATGGCTCACAGACAATTATTCCAACAATACTAACTTATACCGGGGTCCAAATCATTATCACACACATACACGAATTCATGAGTACATCCATACCATAGCATCATCAATATCATCACATATCATTCATCATTATCAACATTATACAACCATCATCATCATAATATCATTGTCCTCATGTTGATTATAGACATACTATCCTACTTGGAACGATTCATAAGATAGACTATAATCCAACTACTGTTGATTTGGATATTCCCAACGTTGGAGAGATTACAACTCCTTTGTCTTCTCCGAACTAGTACAGAGTCTTCACCTGAAATGTTAGTCATAGGGGTGTGAGATGAAGGCTCAGCAACAGGAACACAACCACAAGCAACCTATATTTGTAATTCAAACATGTATGCACATGGTGCTATGCAATGCAAAATGACATGGTATGCATATGCTGCCTCATACACAACTAAAATCACAGGCTAGTAAGAATATAATACATACTCGATAGGTGATTCCCTTCCAACAATCGGTGAAGACCGATTCCCGGACATCCACAAACTCACCTCACACTAATGAAACCCAATCAAAAGTTACACTAATGCTTTGACAATGATTCTTCTTCCCCTAGACCACCTAAATTGGTGGTGATTTAGGGAAGGTGCCTTCCCAATCCACTGTCACCTGGCTTTTCTGGCCATAGGAAATGATTTAGTGGTAGGGATATTTCATCATATCATATCATATCAATCATTATCATTTCTTATATCATCTTCATATCACACCTCATCATCACATCAACATCCACCTCAAAATATTTGCATCAATGGTGATGATGTCAATTGTAACGCCTATCTTAGGGGCCCATTTCTCATGTATTTAATCATTCTAAAGTCCATTATATTATATTAGAATATTGAATCACAGTAAATGCCATAATAAAATTTTTCCAACTTTGGTTACTATTGTTGCTTGTGCTCGGATTTGCTTAAGGGTCAGTATCTTCATATTGTGAGATAAAGGGCAAGTCTTAATAACTATGGATCATGATAGCTGTAACACCTCTCTTATGGGCCCATTTCCCATGTATTTAATTCTTCCAAAGTCTATTTGTATTGTTGTAGGATCTTAAATCACAATAAAAGCCATGATAAAATTTTTCCAACTTTGGGCACTATTCATTTAATCAAATTTATTTATTTCGATTAAACTTTGAAAAACCATAACTAAATCAATGAAAATCGTATGCATGTGATTCAAGTCTCTAGGGATAGCTTATAACTTTGTCTAGATGGGAAAAATATAAGTCAGAGCAGTGATAGTACTGATCTGTATAGCAAACTCTGTGAAATTTCACAATTTATACGAAAACTACAAAATAATCATTTTAATTGGGATTAAATATAAAAATACGCTAAATATTGCTCACACATCCAATCTAAGTGTTCTTTGGACCATTGGAGGGCTCTTCCTATCTACTTTTAAACCATATACATCATTCACACTTTATACATCGAAAAGCCAAAACAGTGGCATGTTTACTCTACATAGGTCAAGATGACCATTTATATTTTACTACTTTGCCAAACAAAAGCCATAAAATATTTACATGGCCATACATCATTTTCATACTATACCATACTTTAGTTAAGACCTAACGCATCATAAGAACTTGAAGAAACATACTTAACATTACATTTACAAATTTACACAAAAGGTCAAAACTCATGGCCAATGCTAGAATTATCAAGTTAATGGCCAAATTCTTTCTCTTTTCCTTTCTCTTCCTTGGTGGTCTTGCCATTATTGCTACCTATTCGTGGTTCATATTTGGGAGGGTGAGATTCAAAGAATCTTAGTAGTTAACACCCAACATGCCTTCACATCATCACATTAAGCATGAAAACATCAAGATAACATATTTTAAATACATTAACACATTTGTGTCATATGAATTCATAAAATTTTCGGCAGAGTTTCATTTTGAAAAATGTACATCCCGGGGTCTCAATGTGTAACGTCCGCCCGTTATTCAAGATTGATAATTGTCCCCACAAACCAACACAAGCCCTTTCGGTATGCTTTGTCCTCACTCACACACCTCCTTCCCAAGAAGTCACCCATCCCATAATTGCTCCAGGTCAAGCACGCTTAGCTGAGGAGTTCTTATGGGATAGGCTACCAAAAAGGTAAGTGCACCTTGTTGGTATAAGTAGTACCTATTAATTTCTTTAAGCTATCCTTAACCGTATAGTCCCATACCTATATAGTCTCTGGATCCCTCTCGTTCTTGTATGTATTCGATTCATTCATATGCCCCTCCCGCTTAGAAGCCTGCCAGGAGCTGCTCCTTGTCGGTGCCTCATTACTTTATCCTCATTACTTTATCTGACCCCTACTTTTCTTGCACCAGCGATCACTCCCCGCCCTCGTCAGTGCCTGGATGTCACACAATGCCCCTCAATCAACTCAGCCAATACACACAAATCATCTCAAAATATCCTTGCAATCATATGACAAGGCATAAAGCACATTGAAAACAAACATGATAACATAATGCTAGTATGGGAAATTAACTACCTTATGATGCTCCCTTTCTCTCCAAACTTGGTATGCCACTTCTTGAGCCTTCTAACACTTGCTTGAACCTAATCATATCATCATTTAATCCATTTAGCCACTAATTTTCGGAATTACATAAGACATTACTCACTAAAACCCAAATTTTTCACTTAGCTTTCCTTTGATCTTTCTCTGTACAACACACTTGTTCTTAAGGTTTTGGACCATGGAGAATCCATTTTTGAGGTCAAAATCATGAAATTCCAACTCTAAATACTCCCTCTGTTCTGACCAAAATTGTCTCAAGTGATTGAAAAAACTTTCCTTCAAATCACTTCAAACCATCCATGGATTCATGCTTCTAGTATCTAGTCTATACTTTTTCCTAAGTTTAATGGTTCAAAACTCATTCTTATTGCTAAATCACATTATGGCCAAAACTCTTGTTGAATCAAGAGTTTTGATGATTCCAAACCAACCTTCAAGAGCTTGGAACAAATATATCAAAGGTGCCCAAAATGATTTCAAGTGAAGAAATTCTGAATAAATCTGTGCAAAGATAGATGTAGGATGTTTAGTAGTGTTTTATTTGAGTAAAAGACTTTGATTTGATGAAAAGATGTTTTAAAACCTTGAATCTATGTTAAATCATGAAATAATTGAAAAACACCCACTAACACACGAAGTTTGAAAGGTTAATACCAATTTGTCATAATGGAAATTCGAACTTTGGCTTTGGAAATTCGAATTTCGCATTGAAACTGAATAAGTCTGAAGAGAGGTTTCTCTGACAGACGAATTTTGACTTGAAAAAATTCGAATTTTGATATGTGTCTAAAAGAAGCTTTCAGTAACAGACGAACTTTGAGTCTTGAAAATTCGAATTTTAGACAAAATGAAACTTATGAAAACTAAAGAAATTCGTCTGAAATTATGTCAAAGTTCATCTGAAACTAAGTTTGGATTGAATTTCAAAATTGCTCACTGACAGACGAACTTTGAACATGAAAATTCGAATTTCAGAAACTAAAGCTTGTTAGTCTGTTAGAATGATATGTTGACATACGAATGATAGTATTTATAAATTTGAATTTTGAAGTTAGTCTGAAAAGAGGTCCTTCTGACAGACGAACTTTGCCCTTTGAAAATTCGAATTTTGAATTAAATGAACTATTGTGCCTTATAGACCAACTACGGATAGATGAATTTTGAGGTTCCAAAATTCGAATTTCGAAGGCACTGTAACAAATTGAAAATACTGTTCACACATAAGAGAAAAACTTTCTACTTGAAAATTCATTTGTCACAACATAAAAACATTTTCAAAATATCAAAATTCGAATTTCACTTCATGACAGACGAACTTCGGGCATTCAATGTTGAAGCTGTTAACCTTTGGTTTCTTTGAAATTCGTCTGTTGACTAACCGAAATTCAAATTTCAGTGTGTCAGAAGCATTAATTGCGGTTGGTTAATGGATAGTTTTGCAGAGTAACCATTGGATAACTTCTCCAACGGATAGATTTTGTCTCTAACGGATATTTGAGACCTAAATCTATAAATATAACATCATTTGAAGTTGTGGGTAATGATTTTTACTTTGTATATACTGAAACTCTGCCAAATCATCTACTCAAAGTCTCTCACTCTCTCACTTCAATATTTTGTACTCCAACTTTCATATTTACTCTGTTTGAGAGAGTTTAATCTTTGTAAATAATCTTATCTTCATCTGGAACATAGATTTTCTTGTGAGGGGATATCACAAGGGATTGGGAAGTACTTTGTAAGAGTGCATAGAGTGAATAAGTGAGCTCTAGAAATAGAGTATCATCTTTGTACTGAGGCATTTGCAAGAAGCCCACTGAATTCTTGCAGAATAGTGGAAAATCTCACGTGATGACTTGGGGACTGGACGCAGGTCAAGTGGAGAGACCGAACCAGGATAAATATCTGAGTTTTCTTCTCTTTACTGCAACTTTTCAGTTTATTTACTCATACTCTGTTTTACCTTCTATACTTTGCTTTCTTCACTTTCTTGACATTTTGCAGAAAATTTTCAAGCTTCCCAATTCACCCCCCCTCTTGGGAAGCCAACCTATCTAACAACTCTAAGATGGAAAGGAAGCAAAATAAACCATAAAACATGCTTTGAAAGTCATAGATAGTAAGCTTAAAGTGGTAGTATAAAAGCTTACCAATTTGTGCTTCAATTTTCCTTTGGTTTCTCTTCCCTTTCTCCCTCCTTTTCCCCTTCCTTTTCTTGCGTTTTCTTGCTCTATTTCAGCTGCTAGTTTACGGGTGAAATGGTGAGGAAAGAGAAGGGATTAAGTGGTTAAGTGATTTAATTAAGTGGCTTACTCACTTAATTAACTAAAGTTACTTTTTGTCTCCTTCTTTAGGAAGTTTTCCTCCAAAATCATTAAATATTTGGGACTTTTGGGCTACAGAAAATCACGCATGAGAGAGATGGAAGTGTGTCAAAAAATTGTCCAATTTTCCTGATCCAGATATATCTTAATCTGGGTACTTTTTAACTGTACCGATAAAATCATCTTTATACTAATTTAGCATTTTTGGACTATAGGACTATTCTAATTTTATTTTTATATTTTCATAATTATCCTGTCTCAAATGGTATCTATGTATGGCCTATATCCTGACCCGGTGTCTTTTTAACAATCGATATGCCCCACAGTTTACTTTATCGGTTTATTATTACTTTTGGACACTCGGCACTGATTATTTCTTTATTCTTGAACATTAGCCCTTAGTGCCATATACCGTTGAACTTCTCTCATCGAGAGCTTTATTCTGATAGTAATTTTATATATTTACAAAATTGCCCTTGACCTGGGATAAAATTATAATTTCTAAAACTTTCAGGTCATTAGGTGTAATTTTTCCCAAGACTTTTTTATTTCTTCCTCCACGTAACTTTTAATTCTTTTGGGATGTAGATATCATTTTTAAAATTTTTTAAGGGTAAAAATATAATTTTCTTATTTTTCATCGAACTAGGAAAAATTATCTTTTTACCCTATTTCACAGAAAAAGGTGTTTGTCCATTTTCATGAATTTCTTGTACATTTTACATTATTATCAATCATGTCCTCTTTTATCACTTAGTATCCAGTGAAATTTTGAGATATTACATCAAAGTCATGCTAACATGCCTCTAAATATATGTATATCATTATCATAGTCATCATCATGGTCATGCTAGCATGCAATAGTATGGGGATGCTATAAAATCACACATACACATCATATATAACATCATACCTCAAATAGCTATGTATATACCAGCATATGTAGAAAACCATATACATACACAAACAATATCATGGTATGAATGGGAATATGCATATATACATTATATATATATATATCAACATATAATACATAAATCACAAATACCCAATTATCTTGAATTGTTGACACCACACACACAGTTCTCACAAGCTTTCGAATAGTGAACCATGACTCGAACTCCTCCAATTAACCAAACAACCACTACAATGTCATAATATTTTCAATTAACATAATACTCATAACAACCCAAAATCCACAATTTAGCAGTTCAAGCTTAACCCATAGTTCCAATAAAATAATTACACACTAATAGGTTCTAATTAATCATCCATATCATAATCATCCTCATACTTTTTAGATTCACACTCCCTTCATAATTTTTGACCTAGGGTTAGGCATAATTCATACATAGTCCCTCTAAAACTTATACCCAAGCATCAATAACATCAAACCACACTTCATTGATCCCATTACATTCATTTTAATCGGTAGATTCATCCCATTAATTGGTAGATTTGCTAAATTTTGATATTAGAAAGATAAATCAAATGAAGGAACTAATCTATATCTACCAAACTTTCATAGAGCAGCATCTTTCCCATAGCCTTTCTCTTTTTGACAAAATTTTCAGATCTAGGGCCTTAATTGCAACTCTATACTTGGAGCTGCCAGATCCTCTTTTGCAAGTACAAGCGAGGGCATGGAATTAGGATTAAGATTTTCAGAAATATTATTTCAAAATTTAAAATTGGGATGTTTGATGACTAGATGATGATGTGGTAAAAATGTATGTATGTTAAATGGAGATTTAAAAATAGCATATAAAGAGTATAAGGCATAATATATAAGTTTTGTCCACAAAATAATTATCTTTCCTTCTTTTATAATAAATTAATATATTTCTATTTCTATATGATGCATATGAGGGATAATAACTGAATTGAGGAAGCAACATTTACAGGAAGTTTCTGAATAGTACAAAGATGGAAAATCTCAACATTCTCTAGGGTTTGATCCTAAAAGTGAAGTTCCTCCAGAAAAAGTCGAAGTTTTGAAGAAGGAACAAGCATAGAAACAACTTCTGCAATCTCCACTAGTGAAGTTGTGCCTTTCAAAACTGTTGATGCTCAACTTCAACATGCAGTTACTCTATCTCATCTATTTGCCATGCCATTGAGAGCAAAAACTCTTAAAGAAGAGCATGTTTTCCTTCTACATAATGATCTTCTCCACTAGTATCTCTTCTATTGGAAGAGATTTCCAGAGTCAATGAATATTTGAATCTTTGTAGAAAAGTTTCTTTTCTCAGATCCTATATTCCGCTATCTTGCTTGCTGGAAAGGTTTCCCAGATCTAGATGCTATATGGAGTTTTAACTCTCCAGAGGAGAGTTCTTTCAAGTGGAGGAGAATGATAGAGAATGGATAATCCCAAGATAATTAGGATTATTTATCTTTATCATGAAATAATTAGGATTTTAAACATAAATATTTTGTTAGGATATTTAAATTATTTTTTTAGATTTGATTTAGTTTATTTTGAATTTATTAAGATTTAGATTTTTTATTTCCTTTATTTATAGGATTTAGTTATTTAAATTATGATTTATCTTTTGTTTAGATTTAGAATATTTTAAAAAGAGATATCTTATCTTAGAACTCTAGTAGGATTAGGATTTGAGCTCTATAAATAAGAGCTTCACTACTCATTTGTATTAAGACTTTAATTATTGAATTGAGTTATAGTTTCAGTGATTCTCTCTCTCCCTTGAGTTCTTTCTTTTCTCCCTCCATTGAGTTCTTTCTAAGTTCTTTCTCTCTCGTTCTTTTTTATTCTCTCTATCTCTCTACTTTACCCTCTCCCTTGCCTCTCCCTTGTTCACATCACAAGCTCTACCTCTAAGTATCTAAGATGATTGCATTTTTAGGATTTGAACTTATGACCTTTAATTAAACTAGTATGACTAATTCGGATGAAACAGGGTATGACCCTTTTTGGACAACAACCTCTACCTCTAATTATTTAATATGGTTGCATTTCCAAGATATGATTTTAAGACCTTTAATTAAACTAGTATAACCCCCTTGCCACCAAGTATTTTGGGCAGCATTATTCTTATTTTATGAATAGTAGGCTTTTTGTAGATTTTATATTTTATATTGATATTATATGTTTTAATGTTATTATAATTATTGCTCTTTAAGTTTTAAGAGATTGTAGTTATTATGACAAAAGACAAAATATTTATTGTTCATCTTTAAAATTAAATTTTTTATTTCATTTCTTATGTTATGTATTTAAAAAATTATGTCTTTATAAATGTATCTAATATTTCAGATTTTGAAATAGTTTGGTAAGCATTTGTTTAGGTATAAGATAAACACATTTTTTAGTGCAGTAAATATAGAATCTTCTTCAAGTCCATCCAAGTCCACGGTTCAAATCCTGCGCTCTAAGGAAACAATAGATTAGTTTGGATTCTTTACATTCACAAAAGCAAAAATGGAAAGAACGTATCTGGATATAGATAAAGAGAAAAAAGAAATTATGAGATAATTTTGAAACGGTTTGATATACATATTTTTTTAAGCATAAGATAAACACATTTTTCAGTGCAGCAAATATCTTCTTTAAGTTCGTCCAAGTCTACGGTTCAAATCCTTTGCTCCAAGGAAACAATAGACTAAATTGGATTCTTTACATTCACAAAAGTAAATGTAAAGAATGTATTTGGATAAAGATAATGAGAAAAAAGTAATTATGAGATATAGATTTTTTCTTTGTTAATGTACACCCAGTGTCCTGTATCTACTCCACTTCAACTGGAGCCCAGACTAGCTAATTTAGATCAACCTAGGTAGGATCCTTTTGGATGTCAAATTTTACTACCAAGTATTTAATTTGGTGGCATTCATAGGTCCTGAACTCAAGACATCTAGTTAAATTGATATAATCCTCTTACTAGTTGAATCAAGTGCTCAAACCTTATACATAATTATATGGTGTTGGGAGAAGCAAGTGCTCATGCAAAAGTCAATTCTGGATGTTGTAATTCTTGAAAAAAAAATATGATCAAAAGTAGTGTGCACCTCCAGAAAGTCAAACCAGTAATCTTGGAGGAAGATGTACATTTGACTTTTCAAATCATTTATATTTTGTTAATTTATTATTTTTATAAATATAAACCGATCAAATCCACTGCAAATAATTCAGATCTTCTATACACCCAATTTACCGGCCCGTCCTATATTTGAGATATATTTGATTATTCAGATTCATCGACAAGATCTGGCTGATCAAGATTGGCTAAAATAATTATCGTTTAGGTTTTAGTTCTCTTGTATTAAGACCAAGTTTTCTAACTCAACAAGATAAGCACCATATTCACTAATATCACTATGTTCACAATGACTTCTGATTATGGTTTCATTAATTCATTGTCCACTATGATGATCCCATTATTACTAGCCTTAATCTACTATCTTGCATTGCAAGGTAAGGCACTTAGGTTAATGTCATCATCTCTAGCATTTCAGAGATGTCAATCTCTTGGTTTATGGCATTGGGGACTCTAGCTTTATAGGTTTTGCTGGTTTCATGGATTTTCCTTGGTTCAAGGTTATTAATGGAAACGCACATTGAAAAGGATCATTTGGCAAAGCTTCAAAAAGCCTCATCATGTGTAGTTGTTTGACAAATCCATGGTGCTCCTTGCGATCAAACTATAGCTACTTATTGTTCAAAGATTTACAAGAGTCCACATCCATATGGCTTGTCTTGCTTGTGATGTTCTATTTCACAGCCTATCTTTCGTCTCTTTCAGTAATGCTTCTTTTTGGTTCTAAGTTCAATCGCATGCAGACTGCAATACTTTTCACTTTATCTGTGGTTGTGAATGTTAGTTCTCCTAGCTTCCCAAGAGGACAGGTGAATTAGAAAGTTCAAAATTTTACTGCAAAATGAAGAGAAAGAGGTGAAAGCAAAAGTTGTAAAAAAAAAAAAAACAGAGTACAAAATGTAATAAGGCAATGAACAAGGTATAAGAATAGGGACACAAAGATTTATCTTGGTTCGGTCTCTTCCTCTTGACCTATGTCCAGTCCTCAAGCTACCACTTGAGATTTTCAACTATCTTGTAGGAATTCGGTGGGCTCCTTGTAATGCCATAGTATAACTTTATGCTCTGTTCCAAGAGCTTATAATTTCACTCTCTGCACTCTAGCTATGTACTTCCCAACTCTCTTGTGAAGTCCCCTAATAAGAAAATCTTTCTTCTAGATGAAGATAATATTATTTACAACAAAAGAAACTCTCTAATACAAAGTATGTTTGACAGTTAAAGAGCAATAAATGAGGTGTGAGAAAGTAGAAGGCTTTGACTGAAGAATTTGATAGTGTTTCAGTATATAAAATGTAAAATTGTTGCCTACACCTTCAAATGAATTTCTATTTATAGATTTATATCTTAACTATTTGTTACAGATAAGATCTAGCCATTAGAGACGTTACCCAATGGTTACTTTGCAAAACTATATATTCACCAACCGCATTTAATGCGTCTGACATTGAAAGTTTGAATTTTAGGGTGTCAAAAGATGAATTTCGTAGAGACCATAAGTTAAAGACTTTAACATTGAACTTTGAAGTTCATTTGTTCAAAGGTGAAATTTGAATGTTCATATTGACAAATATTTCCCATGTTGGAACATACGAATTTTCAAGTTTAAAGTTCTTCTGGTAAGTGTGAACAGTTGTGTTAGATGTGCTGGCTTCCCAAGAGGGGGTGAATTGGGATGATTAAAATTTTCTGCAAAACTTTAAGAAAGTGAGGAAAGCAAAGGTGATAGTAAAGCAGAGTATAAAGGAATAATCAGTAAAAGCAGTAGTAGAGAAGGGAAGACACAGATGTTTATCCTGGTTCAGTCTCTCAATCTTGACCTACGTCCAGTCCCCAAGCCACCACTTGAGATTTTCCACTATCTTGCAAGAATTCAGTGGACTTCTTACAAATGCCACAGTACAGCGTTGATGCTCTATTTTAGAGCTCACACGTTCTCTCTCTTTGCACTCTAGCTAAGTGCTCCCCAATCGCTTGTGATATCCCCTCACAAGAAAATTTTTCTTCCAGATGAAGATAAGATTATTTACAATGAATAAACTCTCTTAATCAGAGTGTATATGAAAGTTGGAGTACAAATATTGAAGTATGTAAGAGTAACAGACTTTGAGTAGATGATTTGACAGAGTTTCAGTATATACAAAGTTAAAATTGTTGCCCATAACTTCAAATAATGTTATATTTATAGATTTAGGTCTCAACTATATGTTAGAGACACAATCTATCCGTTGGAGAAGTTACCTAATGGTTACTCTAAAAAACTATCCGTTCACCAACAGCATTTAATGCTTCTGGCACTCAAAGTTTGAATTTTGGTTAGTCAACAGACGAATTTTGTAGAGACTGAAAGGTAAAGACTTCAACATTGAACATTCAAAATTCGTCTGTCAGAAAGCAATGTTTGAATTTTGATCTTTGAAGAAAGTTTCTACGTTGGAATATACGAATTTTCAAGTTTAAAGTTCTTCTGGAAAGTATGAACAATTGTTCCATTTTGCTACATTGCCTTCGAAATTAGAATTTTGGTACTCAAAATTAGTCTGTCAGAGGGCAGTTCAATAAGGCACAATAGTTCATCTATTCGAAATTCAAATTTTCAAACTACAATGTTCATCTGTCAGAGAGGCCTCTTTTCAGACTTAATACAAAGTTTGAATTTCTGAATACTATCATTCGTATGTCAACATATCATTATAATAGACTCACAAGCTTTGTTTTTGAAATTTAAATTTTCATGTTCAAAGTTCGTCTGTTAGTGAGCCATCTTGATGTTCTTTCCAGACTTAGTTTTCATATGAACTTTGACATATCCTTAGACGAATTTCTCATTTTTCATAAGTTGTATTTTGTCTGAAATTCAAATTTTCAAAAGCTAAAGTTCATCTGTCAGAGAAAGCACTTTTCAGACAAGTATCAAAATTCGAATTTCTCAAGTCAAAGTTTGTCTATCAGACATGCCTTTTTTCAGCCTTGTTCATTTTCAATACGAAATTTGAATTTCCAAAGCCAAAGTTCAAATTTTCAAAACAGCATATCAGTATAAGTGTTTCAAACTTCGTCTGTTAGTGGGTGTTTTTCAAATATTCCATAGAATCAGAGTTTTAAAACATCTTTTTGCCAAATCAAAGTCTTTTACTCAATTTAAACAAGGCTGTAGTTTTTACATCCATTCTTGTGCTAGTTTTTCTTGAATTTCTCCACTTGAGATCATTTGTGCACCTTTGATATCTTCTCTCCAAGCTCTAGAAAGTTGGCTTGGAATCATCAAAACACTTGATTTAACATTCTCCCCTTTTTTGATGATGACAAAACAACTTACAAACTGGATTAGTACTGGAGTTTGCTTTAACAAGCCCCCCTCAACACATGCATTATAATTCAAAAGATATCATGTACAATAGATTAAGTAATGAGATTCATTAATTCATTCAAAGTTCAACAGAAGGATGCAATCATAGAGTCCAGATCAAAGAAATTTTCATTTCATAAAAAAATAATACAAGATTTTACAAAGCAATGGGAAAACAAACCAACATTACAAAATACTACAAGAAGAACCAAGCATCAATAAGTTCTAAACACTATTTCTTGGACTTGGACTTCTTGCTGTAGCTCTTGCTAGAAGACTTTCCAGTTTACTCGGATATCTTCTCCCCCTTTTTGGCATCATCAGGAAGGTGAATAAAATTAGCAGGAGGAGGAATCTGAGATACTGGCACAGCCTAGAGAGGCACAGGGACAAACAACAGGTCTGGATTGAGCTTTGGCAAGGATCCAAAAAACTTCAGAACTCGTATCCTTATCCTCATCCTCATCAGAGATTTCAAGCAGTTCTAAAATTTCTTGCCTTGTAACTACTAATTGGGCCCTTCGTGCCTCTAAGAGACCATAGGATGTAACAGGTGAGGGAGCAAGAGGACGAAATAGTTCTTCAACCCTCTTTCTCTGGGCTTGCAAGAGAGCATTGTGTGCAATGGCTTCCAAATCAACAAAGGGCACAATACTTCTTTCTTCATTAAGGGCAGCTTGCATGAATGGTGAAGTTGAGATGGCTGCCACTAGTCTCTCAACTTGCTCAAATTCTTGAGTGGAAGGAATTGAATCTTGAGCATCTGCTGGAATGGGCTCATGAAAGCTAGGTTCCTGAGGACCTTCTTCCTAAATGCCATAGTCTAAGGAAGGACTAGGACTTGCCTCATTGTTGAAGGCCTGTGGTGTGCTCAATGTGCCAGCAGTCTCAGTATCCTGTGTGATATCATTAGGAACAAGAGAGGCTAGCTCAAATGGACTTAGAGGCTCAGGAGTTGGAGACATTACAGGCTCAAAGAATCATGGCTGAGGTGGAGCTGATGTGGCAGGAATGGCACTCCTAATGTCTTTATATGTATCAGCAACCACTTTCATGTTCTTGGCCAACTGGTGGATCTGATCTTGCAGATGATCAAACTTGGCATTTTACTCATCCCTGATGCTGAGTATGAGTGTAAACAAACTGTCATACAACTCAGTGATCTTGGTTGGCTTGACACGAGATGAGGGAGTAGATGGAATTTGAGCAGGCAGAGATGGAGATGGGACAGGCTGAGAAGGCTGAGGTGTGGGTCTTGGAGGAGCCTTATGTTAGTAAGGCTGACTTCCCAAGAAGGGGGGTGAATTGTGAAGATTGAAATTTTTCTGCGCAAAGTAAAATATGTGAAGATAGCACAGTGTAAAGGAAGCAGCGTATGAAACAGAGCAATCTGAAAAGTAAAGATGAAAAGAAGAAGACTTAGTAATTTATCCTGGTTCGGTCTATCCACTTGACCTACGTCCAGTCCTCAAGACAACTCTTGAGATTTTTCCACTATACAGCAAGAATTCAACGGGCTTCTTGCTAATGCCACAGTACAATGAGTATGCTCTGTTTCTGGAGCTTTCTCAATCTCTCTAAGCGCTTATACAATGTGCTTCCCAATCCCCTTGTAATTTCCCCTCACAAGTAAATCTATCTTCCAGATGAAGAGTAGATTGTTTACAAAGATATAACTCTCTTGAATAGAGTAGATATGAAGGTTGAAGTACATATATTGAAGTTGAGAGGGTAAAAGCTTTTTTGAGAAATTGATTTGGTAGAGTTTTAGTATATATAAGTTTGATTCGTTACCCACAACTTCAAATGATGTTATATTTATAGATTTATGTCTCAAATGTCCGTTAAAGACAAAATCTATCTGTTGGGGAAGTTATCCAACGGTTACTCTGAAAAACTATCCGTTTACCAACCGCATTTAATGTTTCTGACATACTGAAATTCGAATTTTGGTTGGCCAACAGATGAATTTTGAAGGAATCGAACGTTAAAGCTTTTAACGTTACAGCACGAAGTTCGTCTGTTCATGAAGTGAAATTCTAATTTTGAAACTTACAAAACATTTTCACAATGTGACATACGAATTTTCAAGAGGAAAGTTTTTCGGTTAAGTGTGAACAGTGTTTTCAATTTTCTACAGTGCCTTCGAAATTTGAATTTTGGAAGCCCAAAATTCGTCTGTCTGTAGAATGTTCAAAGAAGCATAGTAGTTCACTTTCTTTGAAATTCGAATGTTAAAGTAGTGAAGTTCGTCTGTCAGAGAGATTCTTTTCAGACTAACTTCAACATTCGAAGTTACAAAGCTCTGTCATTCGTATGTCAATATTTCATTCCAACAGACTCACAAACTTAGCTTCTGAAATTCAAATTTTAATGTTCAAAGTTCGTCTGACAGAAAGCAGTTTTGAAACTTAAATTATTCTTGATCTCAGATGAACTTTAACATTATTTCAGATGAATTTCTTCCATTTTCATAAGTTGTGTTTTGTCTGAAATTCAAATTTTGAAGACTCAAAGTTCGTCTGTTTCAAAGAAGCTCCTTTCAGACTTATATGAAAATTCGAATGTTGGAAAGTCAAAGTTCGTCTGTCAGAGAGCATTTTTCAAACTCAATTTCATCTTGATTTCAGATGAGCTTCAACATTATCTCAGACGAATTTCTTTGATTTTCACAAACTGCATTTTATCTGAAATTCAAATTTTGGAGATGTGAAGTTCGTCTGTCAGTGAAAAGCTTCTTTCAGTCTTTGATGGAAATTCAAATTTTGGATAATCAAAATTCATCTGACAGAGAGACAACTCTTCAAACTTATTCAGTTTTGACTCAAAATTCGAATTTCCAAAGGCAAAGTTCGAATTTCCAATATGACAGTTCAGTTTAAACTTTCAAACTTCGTCTATTTGTGGGTATTTTTCAAATAAGTCAAGATTTAACACAAAATCAAGGTTTAAAAACATCTTTTCTTGAAATCAAAAACTTTTACCCTCATAACAAAAGATCCTACAGAAGATCTAGCAGCTAATACTCAGAAATTATTCACTTGAAGCACTTTGATCTCCTTTGATATCTTCAATCCAAGCTTTTGGATGTTAGTTTTGAATCATCAAAACTCTTGATTCAACACCTTACAGGTACCTTCTTGCTACAGGGAGGCATCTTCATCAAAGAAGAGATCTTTAGATTTTCCAGCTTCCTTTCCAATCCATCTTCCATCCTTCTTCTCTATACCCATCCTTTGCAGCTCTTCTTCCTTTAAGATCTCAGTAGGCTTCCCTTTCCCTTTCTCAAGATGTTGAATTTTGGCAAACTGAAGGATCTTCGAGATTGCTGCATAAGGAAGTGTGGAGTCTTTCCTCTGATCCCTAGCATTGATCATGTGTTGGAGAATGATATGTCCCATGTTGATAAGCTTCCCATGCATGATTGCTATCATTACATGTGTCTCTGCCCTTGTAATCAAATTGAAGCTACCTCCTTTGTTGAGGATAATCGTAGACACTATGCAGTGTAGGATTCTCACTTGAGCACTGAGGTCACTTAAGCACTGAGGTCAATGGGTTTGAGCAAACTTATGGGTGGCCTATTCTCCTTTCTTCTGAACAAAGTGTTTAGGATTGTACTCTCCTTATAGTTTAGGAAAGGTTGACCTTCTTCATCAGCAGTCTCTACCTCATCCATGTACCTAGAAGCAGTAATGTCAATCTTCAAGCCATCTTGCCCTGGAATTTCTAACACCTCGTTAAGGGTTTCATCTGTTAGCCAGATAGTCCTTGATCTCAAATTGACTTCCTACTTCCTCTTCTTGCTGTTGTATTTCAGAGAGGCATACCAAGTCTTGACTACCTCATCATCGTATCTTTCCAATATCTCTAACAAATTTTTGTATTTGATCATCCACAGCCCAGTATCAAAGTTGTTAAAGATTAAAAATTCCTCCATATTGACACAATGAGGCTTGATTACCTTCTTCCCACAAACTTGGTCGTGTACTCCTCCTGAATATGAGCATTGCTCCATAATGGCAATGTGGTCAGCTCGTATTCTCCAAATTCAGTACAGGAGAAGGTGGAAGTAATAGCAGGAGTAGCAGGAACCAAGGGCTCTGTTTTCTTTGAAAAAGACGGTCCAGCTTTCTTTGAATCAAGCTTTGGTGTTGTTTTCTGCCTTTTGGAGGGGGTTGCTTTGCTGGATTCACCTTTTCGTTTCAGTTTCTCACTCTCCTTTGAGGTATATTGAGATTTTATAATTCTCTTTGGCCGAGATTCTTCCTTTCCAACTTCGAGATTTTTCACTCTTGCCATTTTCGTGGTTGATATCTCCAAGCTCTAGGGAGTTCTTGGGACATTTCTTCATTATTTTCTTTTTCAAAATCTCTCTCCTGAATATCTTCCTCTATGTTAATAGATTCAGATATTTTTGGAGGTTCAATTATATCTTCATGAGAAATATCTAATTTTTCAAAGTTCAAAACAAGATCATCCTCATTGGTAACATGCTTGGAAACAATTTCATTTTCAATAAATACTACATGCACAGATTCCTCTACTGAATTAGACCTTTTATTAAAAACTCTGTATGCCTTACTTCTACTAAAATAGCCCAGAAATATACCTCCATCAGATTTGGCATCAAACTTACCCAGATTTTCTTTTCCATTGTTGTGGATGAAACATTTGCACCCGAACACATGGAGATGTGACAGATTTGGATTTCTTCCCTTGTACAGCTCATAAGGAGTCTTCCCAAGGATTGGTCTGATGTAGGCTCTATTAATGATGTAGCTTGCTGTATTCACTGCATCAGCCCAAAATACTTGAGGAAGTTCCTTTTCATTCAGCATAGCTCTAGCTATCTCTCCAATTGTTCTGTTCTTTCTTTCTGCTACTCCATTCTGTTGTGGAGTTCTTGGGGTTGAGAAGTTGTGGTCAATTCCATGCTCATTGTAATACTCTAGAAAGTATGAGTTTTCAAACTCTCCTCCATGATCTGACCTGATAGACATAATGGAAATACCTTTCTCATTTTTCACTTTCTTAGCTAAGGTTACAAATGCATCAAAGGTATCACTTTTAGAGGAAAGAAATAATGTCCATATAAATCTAGAATAATCATCTATAATGACAAGCACATACAGATTTCCACCAATGCTTTTTACCCTAGATGGACCAATTAAATCCATATGCAGTAGTTCTAGTAGTCTAGTTGTGGTGACTACGTTTTTGGGTTTAAACGAAGATTTAGTTTTCTTTCCTCTTAGGCATGCATCACATTCTTTGTCTTTTTCAAAAGCAATTTTTGGCAGGCCAGTGACTAGCTCATTTTTAACCAATTTTGAAAGCTGATTCATGTTAACATGAGCTAATCTTCTATGCCACAGCCAACTGTCATTGTCCTGACTAATTGAGCAAATAGAATCTAAGGGAGGAAGTTCATTAAGATCAATAGTATAGCAGTTACCATCCCTTTGAGCTTTGGGGATTACTTTGTGATCACTTTTTCTAATGACAAGGCAGAACTTTAAGTCAAACAGCACCCAGTTTCCTCTATCACATGTCTGACTCACACTTAACAGATTGTGGTTGAGGCCAATCACAAACAGCACCTCTTCAATGGATGTTTCAGGATTTTTGCCCACAATGCCAATGCCAACAATTTTGCCATATTGATCACCTCCAAAGGTTACCTTTCCTCCTTTCTTGTCTTTAAGGGTGATGAACTTCTCCTTGTCACCGGTCATGTGGCTTGAGCAGGCACTGTCCATATAGCATTTGTTGCTCCTTTTAGCTTTGAGATAGACCTGCAAAACAAGGTTCATATTTTCCTTTTAGGTTCCCAAATTTGTTTGGGTCCTTTTCTGTCAGTAGTCTTTTCCCTAGATACAGATGTACCCTTGGGAACACATTTAACCGTCCTGTCAAGTCCATTTTTCTTTATAGCACAATAACTAGAAATATGTCCTTTTTTGTTACAGAAATGACAGGTGGTAAAGGGACTGCTGGATTGGGAAGCAGGAAGAAAACAATGCAGATAATACTTTTGTTTTGCATGCCTTGGTTGATTATATGATTCAATGCGAGGTGACATATAATTTTTCTTTCTATCACTCTCAGCATGCACAAAATATCTCATGTATATATTCTGATTTTTCTTCCTAATCTTTTCTTTTACAGCACAAGGATAATAGCAAAGTCCAGCTTTCCCCTTGTGATATTCTCTGGCTCCCTATTAAAGCAAATAACATATCTTTACCTCTAGTAAGCCTAGACATGCTTTTCACTAAATATTCATTGGTTTGCTTTAGATCAGTGCATGATTTACAGCAGATAGATTCAGCAATAGGTAGAGGAGCAATTTTAGAGAGGTTGCTTTGAGATTCTAGTTTGTTAATCTTTTTCTTAGCTAGTTTCAGTTCTTTAGCAACCTTAACAAACTCATCATGCAGCTCATGAAATGCATCCAGTAATTCAGAATAGGAAGGTTCAGATTTATATACCTCTTCTTCTTGATCACTGCTACATGGAATTTCAGCTTCTTTAGAGGCAAGTGCCATCAGACATATGTTGGCAATTTCATCTTCTTCATCTTCTTCCTCATCTGAGCTGTTGTCCTATATTGATGAGATATAGGCTTTCTTCTTCTTGCCTTTGTCAGCGGCTTTCTTTTCTTTCTCTTGCTTCTTGAGGAATTGTGGACAATCCCATTTGATGTGTCCCTACATTTTGCACTCATAGCAAGTCATAGGCTCTTTTGCTTCTTTCTTACTGTCTCCAGCTACTCCTTTCTTGAAGATTTTCTGACCATCTCTATTGTCAGATTCTTCTTCCTTTTCTTCAGCAGCTTTGAGAGCAAGACCTTTCTTCTTTCTATCTTGTCTAGCTTCCTTGAGAGCTTTCATTTTTCCTTCATATTCCTCAAGGCTGCCGAATAGAGCTTTGACAGAGGCCATTGATTCTCCTCTGGCTTCCTCTATTGCTATTACGTTGGGCTGCCATTCCAGAGGGAGAGCTCTGAGGATCTTTCTGACTTTCTCTGTTTGAGTGTATTCCTTTCCCAGGCTCTTTAGTTGATTCACAATGAGAGTGAATCTCTTTTGTAGCTCTTTTACAGTTTCTCCTTCAGCCATTCTGAAGCTTTCATATTCTCCAATGCAGGTATTTAGTTTATTTTCCTTGACTCCAGTTGTTCCTTCATGAGCAATCTGCAAGGTGTCCCATATTTCCTTGGCAGTGGAACATTGTGAGACTCTGTAGAATTCATCTTGATTCAAGGTACTGACTAAACAGTGTTTTTCCTTGAAGTTCAACAAGACTCTCCTTCTGTCTTCCTCATTCCATTCGGCTTCTGGTTATTCTCTGTACTTTCCATCATCTTCTAAAGCCATTGGGACAAAGTCTCCCTTTTGAATGACTGACTAGATGTCCAGATCGATTGACCGGAGATAGATTTGCATTCTCATCTTCTAGTAACCATAGTGCTCTCCACTGAAGCCAGGTGGTCTATTTGTATTGTTCCCTTTTGGTAATATGCTTTCTCCAAAGCCAGCCATTTTAATTTCCGGATTGTGAGATCCTTTGAATGGGAATTTGGGCTCTGATACCACTTGTTAGTTAGGCTGACTTCCCAAGAGGGGGCCGAATTGGGAAGATAAAAAATTTTCTGCACAAGGTGAAAAAAATGAAGAAAGCAAGGTATGATAGAAAAACAGAATATAAAGCAGTATGATGAAAGAGTAGTGATAGAGAGAAGAAAAACTCTGATATTTATCCTGGTTCGGTCTCTCCTCTTGACCTATGTCCAGTCCCCAAGACACCACTTGAGATTTTCCACTATTCAGCAAGAATTCAATGGGCTTCTTGCAAATGCCACAGTACAACGTTAGTGCTCTGTTTTCTGGAGCTCACTCAATCACTTTTTGTACTTTCACCAAGTGCTTTACAATCCCTTATGATATCTCCTCACAAGAAAATCTATCTCCCAGATGAAGATTAGATTGTTTACAAAGATGAAACTCTCTTGAATAGAGTGAATATGAAAGTTGAAGTACAAGATTGAAGTAAGGGGGTAAAAGTCTTTGAGTAGGAAATTTGGCAGAATTTCAGTATATACAAAGTTTGATTCGTTACCCAAATGATGTTGTATTTATAGATTTAGGTCCCAACTATTCATTAGAGACAAAATCTATCCGTTGAGGAAGTTATCCAACGGTTACTCTGAAAAAATATCCGTTAACCAACTGCATTTAATGCTTATGACATACTGAAATTTGAATTTCGGTTGGTCAACAGACAAATTTCGAAGGAACTGAAGCTTAAAGCTTCCAATGTTGAAATACTGAAGTTCGTCTGTTCATGAAGTGAAATTTGAATTTTGAAACTTAGAAAATGTTTCCATGTTGTGACATACGAATTTTCAAGAAGAAAGTTTTTTTGTTAAGTGTGAACAATATTTTCAATTTGCTACAATGCCCTCAAAATTTGAATTTTGGAATCCCAAAATTTGTCTGTCCGTAGCATGCTCAAGAAGTACAGTAGTTTATTTACTTCGAAATTTGAATTTTCAAAGAGTGAAGTTCGTCTGTCAGAGAGACCTCTTTTCAGACTCACTTCAACATTCGAATTTGTAAACATTGTCCTTCGTATGTCATCATATCATTTCAACAGACTCACAACTTTAGCTTCTGAAATTTGAATTATCATGTTCAAAGTTCGTCTGTCAGTGAACAATTTTGAAACTCAATATAATCTTGATTTCAGATGAACTTTAACATTGTTTCAGACGAATTTCTTCAGTTTTCATAAGTTTCATTTTGTCTGAAATTTGAATGTTCAAAGCTCAAAGTTCATCTGTTGCTCTACAGCTTCTTTCAGACACTTATGAAAATTCAAATTTTGGAAAATCAAAATTCGTTTGTCAGAGAAGCATCTCTTCAGACTTCTTTAGTTTTAGCTCGAAATTCGAATTTCCAATATGACAGTTCAATGTAAACTTTTCAAACTTCATTTGTTGGTGGGTATTTTTCAAATATTTCATGATTTAACATAAAATCAAGTTTTTAAAACATCTTTTCATCAAATCAAAGTCTTTTACCCATATTTAAACATAATTAAACATCCTACAACAAATCTTGCACAAATTACTCAGAACTTCTTCTCTTGAAACATTTTGAACTCCTTTGATATCTTCATTCCAAGCCCTTGAATGTTGGTTTGGAAATTCGTATAATTTTCATGTTAGACAAAGATAATATTGGAACTTCAATTTTGAAAAATATGAATTTTCATAGACCAACAGATGAATTTCGAAGGACCACCGAGAATTGTTACAAAGTAAAGCAAGCTAAAGTTCATCTGATGGTCATCAAAATTTGAATGTCAAGCATGCTGACTTGTTTTAAAACATAATTTATCAATGAAATTCATATAATACACATCTAAAATGTGAATTTTTACTTTATAAACTTACGAAATAGATCTAGAAACTCAGATTTCCGGCTTTCTTTTTTGCTTTTTGACTGTTCCATTCTGGAGTGCTCCATTTTTCAGATTTATTGCCATTGAAACTTATGAGGAGCACTTGCAACTTAAGTTAAACTTACTCCAATGCTAAAGTTAGAATTAAATCAATGTCAAAAATTCTAAAAGCAGATTTGCACAAGGATTTACTTACAGTTCATTGGGATTTACCATACCCAATTCTCTTCTGATTTTGTAATGCCTATCTTCTGAAAGAGGCTTTGTCAAGATGTCAGTGTTTGTCAAGATGTCAACAACTTGATCTTCTGTTGGAATGTATTCTAATCTGATTTCTCCTTTCAGAACATGATCCCTTATGAAGTGGTGCCTAACTTTAATATGTTTTGTCCTTGAATACATGATAGGATTCTTTATGATGTTAATGGCACTTTGGTTGTCACACATTATTAGTATTTCCTTTATCTCAATCTCAAGATCTTCAAGCTGCTGTTTTATCCAGATGACTTGGGCACAGCAGCTTCTAGCAACAACATATTCAGCTTTTACCATGGATAAGGCTACACTATTTTGCTTCTTGCTAAACCATGAGACCAAGGATCTTCCAAGAAACTGACATATTCCACTTGTGCTTTTTCTATCAATTTTGGATCCTGCAAAGTCAACATCAGTGTATCCCTTGAGATCTTCTCCATTGCCCTTTGGACACTAAAGACCCATCTGTGATGTTCTAATAAGATATCTGAAGATACGCTACATAGTAGTTGCATGGGTTTCCTTAGGCCATGATTGGAACCTCGCACACATACAGTCACTGAACATGATGTCAGGTCTGTTGGCAGTTAGGTATAGTAGAGACCCAATCATTCTTCTATACTAAGTTATGTCAAACATTTTTCCTCCTTCATCCATATCAAGCTTGGTTGTTGTAGCCATAGGTGTTCCTATTGGCTTAGTATTTTCCATGCCAAACCTTTTTAGCAATTCTTTCAGATACTTGGATTGATTGAGAAAGATACCATCATCACATTGCTTAATTTGTAATCCAAGGAAGAAGTTGAGCTCACCCATCATTGACATTTTGAATTCTCTCTGCATGAGCTTAGAAAAATTCTTGCAAAGAGATTCATTAGTAGCACAGAATATAATATCATCAACATAAATTTGAACAATAAGTAAATCTTTATTTTCTTTCTTAGTGAACAAAGTAGTATCTACTTTTCCTCTGTTAAGCCCTTTTTCAGTTAGAAAATTGCTTAATCTTTTATACCATGCTCTAGGGGGTTGCTTTAAACTGTAAAGAGCTTTCTTCAGTTTATAAACATGGTTTAGTTTTGTAGAGTCCTCAAAGCTTTGAGGTTGTATTGAATCAAGAGTTTTGATGATTCCAAACCAACATCCAAGAGCTTGGATTGAAGATATCAAAGGAGATCAAAGTGCTTCAAGTGAAGAATTTGAAGAGTATTGCTGCTAGATCTTTTGTAGAATCTTTTGTTTTTAGTTATGATTGGGTAAAAGATTTTGATTTGAAGAAAAGATGTTTTCAAACCTTGATTTTATGATTATTTGAAAAATACCCACAAACAGACAAAGTTTGAAAGTTTAAACTGAACTGTCATGTTGGAAATTCGAACTTTGCCTTTGGGAATTCGAATTTCGAGTCAAAACTGAATAAGTCTGAAGAGTTGCCTCTCTGTCAGACAAATTTTGATTATCCAAAATTCGAATTTCCATCAAAGACTGAAAGAAGCTTTTCACTGACAGACGAACTTCACATCCTCAAAAATCAAATTTCAGATAAAATGCAGTTTGTGAAAACCAAAGAAATTCGTCTGACATAATGTTGAAGCTCATCTGAAATCAAGATGAAACTGAGTTTGAAAAATGCTCTCTGACAGACGAACTTTGACTTTCCAACATTCGAATTTTCATATAAGTCTGAAAGGAGCTTCTTTGAAACAGACGAACTTTGAGTCTTCAAAATTCGAATTTCAGACAAATCACAACTTAGGAAAATGGAAGAAATTCGTTGAAAGCTTTAACCTTTGGTTCCTTCAAAATTCGTCTGTTGGCCAACCAAAATTCGAATTTCAGTATGTCAGAAACATTAAATGCGGTTGGTAAACGGATAGTTTTTTAGAGTAACCATTGGATAACTTTCCCAACGGATAGATTTTGTCTCTAACGGACATTTGAGACCTAAATCTATAAATATAACATCATTTGAAGTTGTGGGTAATGAATCAAACTTGTATATACCGAATTTCTGCTGAATCTTCTTCTCAAAAGCTTTTACCCTCTTAACTTCAATATCTGTACTTCAACCTTCATATCTACTCTATTCAAGAGAGTTATATCTTTGTAAACAATCTACTCTTCATCTGGAAGATAGATTTACTGGTGAGGGGAAAATCACAAGGGGATTGGGAAGCACATTGTGAAAGTGCTTAGAGTGTTTGAGAGAGCTCCAGAAACAAAGCATACTCGTGTACTGTGGCATTAGCAAGAAGCCTGTTGAATTCTTGCTGTATAGTGGATAAATCTCAAGAGTTGTCTTGGGGACTGGACGTAGGTCAAGTGGAGAGACCGAACCAGGATAAATCACTGAGTCTTCTTCTCCTTATCTTTACTTTTTAGCTTGCTCTGTTTTATACGTTGCTTCCCTTACACTGTGCTATCTTCACCCATTTCATTTTATGCAGAGAAATTTCAATCTTCCCAATTCACCCCCCTCTTGGGAAGTCAGCCTTGCTAACAAGTGGTATCAGAGCCCGGATTCCCATTCAAAGGATTTTACAGTCCGGGAACAAAGATGGCTGGCTTTGGAGAGAGTATACTTCCTGAAGGGAATAACACTAACAGACCACCAGGCTTCAGTGGAGAGCATTATGGGTACTGGAAGATGACGATGCAGATCTACCTACAATCAATTGATCTTGACATCTGGTCAGTCATTGAAAAAGGAGATTTCGTCCTAATGGCTCTAACTGAAGATGGAAGACACAAAGAGAAGCTAGAAGCAGAGTGGAATGATGAAGACAGAAGGAGAGTCCTACTGAATTTCAAAGCAAAGCATTGTTTAGTCAGTGCCCTGAACTAGGATGAATTCTACAGAGTCTCGCAATGCACCATTGCAAAAAGGAATGTGGGATACTCTGTAGATTGCACATGAAGGAACATCTGGAGTTAGGGAGAAGAGACTGAACACGTGTATTGGGGAGTATGAAAGCTTCATAATGGCTGAAGGAGAAACTGCAAAGGAGCACCAAAAGAGATTTACTCTCATTGTAAATCAACTGAAGAGCCTGGGAAAGGAAAACAATCAGTCTGAGAAAGTAAGAAAGATACTCAGAGCTCTCCCTCTAGAATGGCAGCCCAAGGTGACAGCAATAGAGGAAGCCAGAAGAGAATCAATGGCCTCTGTCATAGCTCTCTTTGGCAGCCTTGAGGAGTATGAAGGAAAAATCAAAGCTCTTAAGGAAGCTGGGCTGGACAGAAAGAAGAAAGGCCTTGCCCTCAAAGCTGCTGATGAAAAGGAAGAAGAATCTGACGAAGGAGATGAGCTGGATGAAAAAACTCTGGCTATGATGGTCAGAAAATTCAGAAGATTCTACAACAAGAAGAAGAACAAGAAATTCTTCAAGAAGGGAGCAGCTGGTGAAAGCAAGAGAGAGGGAAAAGAGCCTGTGACTTGCTATGAATACAAGAAGTAGGGACACATCAAATGGGATTGTCCTCAATTCCTCAAAAAGCAAGAAAAGGATAAGAAAGCTGCTGACAAAGGGAAGAAGAATAAAGCCTACATCTCATCAATATGGGGCAACAGCTCAGATGAGGAGGAAGAGGATGAGGATAAAATTGCCAACATCTGCCTGATGGCACTTGCTTCTAAAGAAGCCGAACCCTCATGCAGCAGTGATCAGGAGGAAGAGGTATATGAATCTGAACCTTCATATTCTGAATTACTGGATGCATTTCATGAGCTTCATGATGAATTCATTAAAGTTGCTAAAGAACTGAAATTGGCAAAGAAAAAGATAAATAAGCTTGAATCTCAAAGCATAGTTTCTGAAATTGCCTCTTTAGCTACTACTGAATCTGTTTGCTGCACTTCATGCACTAAACTTAAGCAAACTAATGATTATTTAGTTAAAAGCATGTCTAGGCTCACTAGAGGTAAAGATATGTTGTTTGCCTTGATGGGGAGCCAAAGAATATCACAAGGAAAAGCTGGTCTTGGCTATGATCCATGTGCTGTCAAGGAAAAGATTAGGATGAAAAACCAGAATGCATATATGAGACATTTTGTGCATGCTCAGAGCAATAAAAAGAAAAATAATGCATCACCTCACATTGAAACATATGATCAACCAAGGCATGCTCGACAAAAGTGTTATCTGCATTGTTTTCTTCCTATTACTCAATCTAGCAGTCCTTTCACTACCGGTCATTTCTGTAACAAAAAGGGACATATTTCCAGTTCTTGTGCTTTGAAGAAAAATGGACTTGGCAAGAAAGTTGAATGGGTTCCCAAAGTTGCATCTGCATCAAAAAAAAAATCTACTGACCAAAAAGGACCCAAGCAAATTTGGGTACCTAAAAGGAAAACATAAACATTGTTTTGTAGGTCTGTCTCAAAGCTAAGAAAAGCAACAAATGGTATATGGACAGTGCCTGCTCAAGTCACATGACTGGTGATAAGGAGAAGTTCATCACCCTTAGAGACAAGAAAGGAGGAAAGGTGACCTTTGGAGGTGATCAATATGGCAACATTGTTGGCATTGGCATTGTGGGCAAAAATCCAGAAACATCCATTGAAGAGGTGCTGTTTGCGATTGGCCTCAACCACAATTTGCTGAGCATGAGTCAGACTTGTGATAAAGGAAATTGGGTGCTGTTTGACTCAAAATTTTGCCTGGTCATCAGAAAAAGTGATCACAAAGTAATCCTCAAAGCTCAAAGGGATGGTAATTGTTATACTATTGATCTTGATGAACTTCCTTCCTTGGATTCTGTATGTCTAATTAGCCAGGATAATGATAGTTGGTTATGGCATAGGAGATTAGCTCATGTTAACATGAATCAATTGTCTAAACTGATTAAGAATGAGCTACTAACTGGCCTGCCAAAAATATCTTTTGAAGAGGACAAAGAATGTGATGCATGCATAAGAGGAAAATAAAATAAATCATCTTTTAAATCTAAAAATGTAGTTACCACAACTAGACCACTTGCTTTGCTACAGATGGACTTAATTGGACCATCTAGGGTGAAAAGTCTTGGTGGTAACCTGTATGTGCTTGTAATTGTAGATGACTATTCTAGATTCACTTGGACATTATTTCTTTCCTCTAAAAGTGATACCTTTGATGCATTTGTAACCTTAGCTAAGAAAGTACAAAATGAGAAAGGTATTTCTATTGTGTCAATCAGGTCAGATCATGGAGGAGAGTTCGAAAATGCATACTTCCTGGAATAGTGCAATGAGCATGGAATTGACCACAACTTCTCAGCTCCAAGGACACCTCAACAGAATGGGGTAGTAGAAAGGAAGAACAGAACTATTGGAGAAATGGCCAGAGCTATGCTGAATGAAAAGGATCTCTCTCAAGTGTTTTGGGCTGATGTAGTGAATACAGCAAGCTACATCATAAATAGAGCCTACATCAGACTAATCCTTGGGAAGACTCCATACGAGCTTTACAAGGGAAGAAAGCCAAATCTGTCCCATCTCCATCTCCATGTGTTCGGATGCAAATGCTTCATTCACAACAATGGGAAAGAAAATCTGGGTAAGTTTGATGCCAAATCCGATGAAGGTATATTTCTGGGCTATTCTAGTAGGAGTAAGGCATATAGAGTTTATAATAAAAGATCAAATGTGGTAGAACAATCTGTGCATGTGGTTTTCATTGAAAATGAAACTGTTTCAAAACATGTTACCAATGAGGATGATCTTGCTTTTAACTTTGAAAAACTGGGCATTTCTGATAAAAGTAAAACTGAACCTCCAAAGATATCTGAATCTGTTAACACAGAGGAAGATATCCAGGAGCAAGAGTTTGATGAAGAAATTAATGAAGAAACATCTCAAGAACTCCCTAGAGCTTGGAGATATCAAAGGAATCATCCTGTTGATCAAGTAATAGGAAATGTTCAAGAGAGAGTCAAAACCAAAAAATAGTTAAGGGATCAAATGCTCAACTGCGCTTTCATTTCTCAAATTGAACCTAAATGTGCTGAAGAAGCCTTAACTGATGATTACTGGATTTTAGCTATGCAAGATGAACTAAATCAGTTTGAAAGAAATCATGTTTGGGATTTAGTGCCTAGGCCCAAAAATCATCCTGTCATTAGTACCAAATGGGTTTTTAGAAATAAACTTGATGAATCTGGAACAATATTAAGAAACAAGGCTAGATTGGTTGCTAAAGGGTATAATCAGGAAGAAGGTATTGATTTTGAAGAAACCTTTGCACCAGTAGCTAGATTAGAAGCTATAAGAATACTGCTAGCATATGCATGCATGAAAAATATTCTACTATATCAAATGGATGTAAAGAGTGCCTTTCTAAATGGATATATCATGGAAGAAGTTTATGTAGATCAACCTCCAGGCTTTGAGGATTCTACAAAACTAAACCATGTTTATAAACTGAGGAAAGCTCTTTATGGTTTAAAACAAGCCCCTAGAGCATGGTATGAGAGACTGAGCAATTTTCTAATTGAAAAGGGGTACAATAGAGGCAAAGTTGACACAACTTTATTCACTAAGAAAGAAAATAAAGATTTACTAATTGTTCAAATCTATGTTGATGATATTATCTTCGGTGCTACTAATGAAACTCTTTGCAAGAAATTCTCTGAGTTAATGCAGGGAGAATTCGAGATGTCCATGATGGGTGAACTTAACTTCTTCCTTGGACTGCAAATCAGACAGCTTGATGATGGTATCTTTCTCAGTCAATCCAAGTATCTAAAGGAGCTGCTAAAGAAGTTTGGAATGGAGAATGCCAAGCCAATGGGAACACCTATGGCTACTGCAACCAAACTAGACATGGATGAGAATGGGAAGATGCTTGACATTACTCAGTACAGGAGAATGATTGGATCCCTGCTGTACTTAACTGCCAGCAGACCTGACATTATGTTCAGTGTCTATATGTGTGCCAGGTTCCAATCATGTCCCAAGGAAACCCATGCAACAGCTGTGAAGAGAATTTTCAGATACCTTATTGGAACATCACAGATGGGTCTCTGGTATCCAAAGGGCAATGGAGAAGATCTCAAAAGATACACTGATGCTGATTTTGCAGGATCCAAAACTGACAGAAAAAGCACAAGTGGAACTTGTCAGTTTCTAGGAGGATCCCTGGTTTCATGGTTCAGTAAAAAGCAAAACAGTGTGGCCCTATCCACTATAGAAGCTGAGTATGTTGCAGCTGGAAGCTGTTGTGCCCAAGTCATGTGGATGAAGCAGCAACTTGAAGATCTTGAGGTTAAAATGAAAGAGATACCAATCATGTGTGACAACCAAAGTGCCATAAATATCACCAAGAATCCTGTCATGCATTCAAGGACGAAACATATTGAAGTTCGGCACCACTTCATAAGGGATCATGTTCTGAAAGGAGAAGTTAAGCTGGAGTACATTCCAACAGAGAATCAAGTTGCTGATATGCTCACAAAGCCTCTATCAGAAGACAGGCATTGCACAATAAGGAGAGAATTAGGTATGGTAAATCCCAGTGAACTATAAGTTATTCTTGTGCAGTCTTGTTTTCAAAGGTTTCAACTCTAAGATTAATTCTAACTTTAGCATCGGAGTATGTTTAATTTAAGCTGCAGGTGCTCCTCACAAAATTCAATGGCAATAAACTTAAAGATTGGAGCACATCAGAATGGAACAACCAGAAAGTGAAGTAAATGATGAAAATTCTGAGTTCTGGATCCATTCTGTAAGTTTTTATAAAATGAAATTTGAATTTTAATGTGTGTTGGACGTATTTTGCCTCATAAACTGTGTTTTTGAACTAGTCAACATGGTCAACATTCGAATTTTAGTTGACCAATAGACGAACTTCAGCCTATTAGCCTTGGAACAGTTCTCGGTGATGCCTCGAAATTCGTCTGTTGGATCTTTGAAATTCGAATTTTCAAAAACAAAAATTTCAAAGTTATGTTTGTCCATCACTATTGTGCGAATTATCACTTCTTAAAATACGAATGTTAGACAACCTTTACAAAAGTTGAATAATGCGAATTTTCAGTTCAAAATTCGTCTGTTGAATCATGTTCTTCATGTTGAATGCTTGAAAGATGAAGTTCTGCTTGCTTAATTCATCTATTGGTTGATGTCTTATCTGTTGCCTATTGTTTTCTCTTCAACATTTGAACTTTGTTGGTACAAAATTCGTCTGTTGTGCTTGTATTGCTTAATCCAAGCCACTGTCAGACGAACTTTCAGAAGAAAATTCGTCTGTCAGTAAGCTTTGCTGAACGGTTTAACTTGTAACTGCCCGAAGTTCGAATTTTGACCCCTCAAAATTCGTCTGTCAGACGGTTACAAAAGTTAAATCTGACGGTTTTCCAATGAACAGACGCAACCCTATTTGTAACTCCTCTGAGTCTGTTCTGATCCTCTCTTCAATCCTCTTAAATCCTGTCCAAAAACTGTCATTTCCCACTGTTTAAACTTCCTTTCGCATTCTATAAACCAATTCTAAGCCACATTCAGCATAATTCATCCAAGAAATGGCGAGAGTCAAAAATCCTGGAGTAGGAAAAGTTGAGGCCCGACCAAAGAGGAATGTTAAGTCACAATATGCCTCGAAGGAAGGAGAAAAATCAAAGAGAAAAGCCGAATCCAGTAAGGCAACTCCCATTAAACGCCAAAAATCATCATCCAAGGCAGATTCACAGAAAGCAGGACCCTCCTCACCGAAAACTGCAGAACCTTCGGTTCCAGTTCCTTCAGAACCTATTGCTGTTGCTTCCTCCTCTTCTACAGAATCTGGAGGTACCAACTAACTACACTACCACTCTGGAGCACTCCTGAGATTCAAGAAGAATATTCTACCAAGTTTGCCAGCAAAAAGGTAATCAAGCCTCACTGTGTGAATATGGAACAATTCTTAATATCTAACAACTATGATGCTGGAATATGGTTGTTAAGATACAAGAATCTGTTGGAAATTGTTGAAAAATATGACGATGAGGTAGTAAAAACTTGGTATGCCTCTCTTCAATACAACAGCAAGAAAATGAAATGGGAGGTCAACTTGAGATCAAGGACCATTTGGCTTGCTGATGTAACATTCAACGAGGTGCTAGAAATTCCAGGACAAGATGGGCTGAAAATTGACATCACAGCCTCTAGGTATATGGATGAGGCAAGCACAGCTGATGAAGAAGGTGGCTCCTTTCTGAATTACAAAGAGAGCACCATCTTGGACATTTTATTCAGAAGAAGGGAGAATAGGCCAACAATAAATCTGTTGAAGCCCACAGACCTCAGTGTTCAAGTGAGGATCCTGCACTACATAGTGTCCAGGATCATATTCAACAAAGGAGGTAGCTTCAATCTGATAACAAGGGCAGAGGCACATGTCATGGCTGCAATCATGCATGGAAAGCTGATCAACATGGGACACATCATACTCCAAGGCATGATAAAGGCTAGGGATCAGAGGAAGGATTCCACACTCCCCTATGCAGCAATTATTTCAAGAATCCTACAGTATGCTAGGATTCAACACATTGAAAAGGGGAAAGGGAAACTCACAGAGGCATTCAAAGAAGAGGAACTGCAAAGGATGGGTATTAAAAGAGATGAAGGAAGATGGGTTGGAAAGGGAGCAGGGAAATCTGAAAATTTGTTCTTTGCTGCTGATCCTTCCCTCAAACAAGAAGGCACTTCTGAGGCCCCTGGCAGATCTGTACCTCAGCCTTCTCAGCCAATTCCATCTCCCTTAAAGTCAACTCACATTCCTTCCACTCCTTCCTCACGGGCCAAGCTAACCAAGATCACTGAGTTGTTTGACAGTTTGTCAACACTCATTCTCAGCATTCGGGATGAGTAAAATGTCAAATTTGCTCACCTGCAAGATCAGATCCATCAGTTGGCTATGAATATGAAAGTGATGGCTGATGCTTATGAAGAAATAAGAAATGCAATTCCTACCACTTCAGCTCCACCTCAGGCTGGTGTCCCTGAGCCTACTCTGTCTCTATCCCCTGTGCCTCCAAGTCCGTTTAAAATGGCTTCTCCTGTTCCTGGTGTTGAGGCACAAGAATCTGAACAAGCTGGCACAGAAAGCACTCCAAAGGCCTCCAGCAATGAGGCAAGTCCTGGTCCTCCCCTGGACTATGGCATAGAGAAAGAGGGTCTGGAGGAGTCAAGCCCTCTTAAGCCCAGTGAAGCAGTTGCTCAAGACTCTATCCTTTCCACCCAAGAAACTGAGCAAGTTGAGCAGCTAGTGGCATCCATATCTGCTTCACCATTTCTGCAAGCTGCACCCATTAAGGAAAGGAGCATTGTGCCTGTTATTGATTTTGAAGCTATTGCTCACAATGCTCTACTGCAAGCTCAAAGGAGAAGGCTTGAAGAAATGTTTTCTCCTGCTGAACTAGCCTCTCATTCTCTTGCTGCTTATGGGCTATCAGAGGAACAGAGAGCTCGACTAGCTCTTTCCAGGCAGGAAATGCAAGAGCTGCTTGAGGTCTCTGATGATGATGGTGATGAAGAATCTAGCCCTGAGCTTTCTGAGCCTCCTACACCAGTTCAGCCAGAGATTCCTTTTGCTCCTGTCCCTCTTCGTGCTGTTCCTATCTCTCAAATTCCTCCTCCAATGGACTTTGTTGGGCTTCCTGATGATGCCAAAAAGGAGGAGAAGATAAAGCAAACTGGGACTAAGCAAGCTGGAAAATCTGCTGAGTCATCTGGAAAAGGAAAGACGTACAGCAAGAAGTCTAAGCCAAAGAAGAAGTGATTGATTAGAACTTAGGCTGAATCTTCCTGTTGTATTTTGTTGTGATTGCTTGCATTCTGTTTTTGTTTTGATGATTATTCTTTATGTTTTGAGAACTGATCTTTGATTGAAGTATGTATTACAACCATTGATTAAATGAATGAACTTCTTAGTTGCAATGTTTTGTACCTTTAATCTCTTCACTTAATCTGTTGCATATGATATCTTATGCATATGTTGAGGGGGAGCTTGTGAGATCAAACCCAAGTACTAATCCAGTTTGTGAGTTGTTTTGTCATCATCAAAAAAGGGGAGAATATTGAATCAAGAGTTTTGATGATTCCAAACCAACATCCAAGAGCTTGGATTGAAGATATCAAAGGAGATCAAAGTGCTTCAAGTGAAGAATTTGAAGAGTATTTGCTGCTAGATCTTTTGTAGAATCTTTTGTTTTTAGTTATGATTGGGTAAAAGATTTTGATTTGAAGAAAAGATGTTTTCAAACCTTGATTTTATGATTATTTGAAAAATACCCACAAACAGACGAAGTTTGAAAGTTTAAACTGAACTGTCATGTTGGAAATTCGAACTTTGCCTTTGGGAATTCGAATTTCGAGTCAAAACTGAATAAGTCTGAAGAGTTGTCTCTCTGTCAGACAAATTTTGATTATCCAAAATTCGAATTTCCATCAAAGACTGAAAGAAGCTTTTCACTGACAGACGAACTTCACATCCTCAAAATTCAAATTTCAGATAAAATGTAGTTTGTGAAAACCAAAAAAATTTGTCTGACATAATGTTGAAGCTTATCTGAAATCAAGATGAAAATGTGTTTGAAAAATGCTCTCTGACAGACGAACTTTGACTTTCCAACATTCAAATTTTCATATAAGTCTGAAAGGAGCTTCTTTGAAACAGACGAACTTTGAGTCTTCAAAATTCGAATTTCAGACAAATCACAACTTATGAAAATGGAAGAAATTCGTCTGAAACAATGTTAAAGTTCATCTGAGATCAAGAATAATTTAAGTTTCAAAACTGCTTTCTGTCAGACGAACTTTGAACATTAAAATTCGAATTTCAGAAGCTAAGTTTGTGAGTCTGTTGGAATGAAATATTGACATACGAATGACAGAGCTTTGTAACTTCGAATGTTGAAGTTAGTCTGAAAAGAGTCTCTTTGACAGACGAACTTCACTACTTTAAAATTTGAATTTCGAAGAAAGTGAACTACTATGCCTCTTTGAACGTTCAATGGACAGATGAATTTTGGGCTTCCAAAATTCGAATTTTGAAGGCACTGTAGAAAATTGAAAACACTGTTCACACTTAACCGAAAAACTTTCCTCTTGAAAATTCATGTGTCACATTGTGAAAATGTTTTGTAAGTTTCAAAATTTGAATTTCACTTCATGAACAGACGAACTTCGTGCTGTAACGTTGAAAGCTTTAACCTTCGGTTCCTTCAAAATTCGTCTGTTGGCCAACCAAAATTTGAATTTCAGTATGTCAGAAACATTAAATGTGGTTGGTAAACGGATAGTTTTTCAGAGTAACCGTTGGATAACTTTCCCAACGGATAGATTTTGTCTCTAACGGACATTTGAGACCTAAATCTATAAATATAACATCATTTGAAGTTGTGGGTAACGAATCAAACTTGTATATACCGAATTTCTGCTGAATCTTCTTCTCAAAAGCTTTTACCCTCTTAACTTCAATATCTGTACTTCAACCTTCATATCTACTCTATTCAAGAGAGTTATATCTTTGTAAACATTCTACTCTTCATCTGGAAGATAGATTTACTTGTGAGGGGAAATCACAAGGGGATTGGGAAGCACATTGTGAAAGTGCTTAGAGTGTTTGAGAGAGCTCCAGAAACAGAGCATACTCGTGTACTATGGCATTAGCAAGAAGCCCATTGAATTCTTGCTGTATAGTGGATAAATCTCAAGAGTTGTCTTGGGGACTGGACGTAGGTCAAGTGGAGAGACCGAACCAGGATAAATCACTGAGTCTTCTTCTCCTTATCTTTACTTTTTAGCTTGCTCTGTTTTATACGTTGCTTCCCTTACACTGTGCTATCTTCACCCATTTCATTTTGTGCAGAGAAATTTCAATCTTCCCAATTCACCCCCCCTCTTGGGAAGTCAGCCTTGCTAACAGGTTGGTCTACATAAACTTCTTCCATGATATATCCATTATGAAAGGCATTTTTTACATCCATTTGATATAACATTATGTTCTTCATGCAAGCATATGCTAATAGAATTCTAATTGCTTCAAATCTAGCCACTGGAGCAAAGGATTCTTTAAAATCAATACCTTCTTCTTGATTATATCCTTTAGCAATCAGTCTAGCTTTATTTTTTATTATTATTCCAGATTCATCAAGTTTGTTTCCAAAAACCCATTTAGTGCCAATGATAGGATGATTTTTGGGTCTAGGTACTAAATTCCAAACCTGATTTCTTTCAAATTGATTCAACTTATCTTGCATAGCTAAAATCTAGTATTCATCAATTAAGGCTTCTTCAGTACATTTAGGTTCAATTTGAGAAATGAAAGCACAGTTTATCATCTGATCTTTTAATTGTTTTCTAGTTTTAACATTCTCTTGAACATCCCCAATTACTTGGTCAACATGATGATTCCTTTGATATCTCCAAGCTCTAGGGAGTTCTTGAGATATTTCTTCATTATTCTCATCCTCAAAATCTTTCTCCTAAATATCTTCTTCCATGTTAATAGATTCAGATATTTTTAGAGGTTCAATTTTATCTTCTTCAGAAAGATCTCAGTTCTTAAAGTTTGAAATAAGATCATCTTCGTCAGTGACATGCTTAAAAACAGTTTCATTTTCAATAAACACTATATGCATAGATTCTTCTACTAATTTAGACTTTTTGTTAAAAAATCTATATGCTTTACTCTTACTAGAGTAACCCAGAAATATACCTTCATCAGATTTGGCATCAAACTTACCCAAATTCTCATTTCCATTATTGTGGATGAAACACTTACAGCCAAATACATGTAGATGTGAGAGATTTGGCTTTCTTCCTTTGTACAGCTCATAAGGAGTCTTCCCAAAAATTGGTCTGATATAGGCTCTGTTTATGATGTAACTTGCTGTGTTTACTGCATCAACTCAGAATACTTGAGAGAGTTTCTTTTCATTCAGTATTGCTCTTGCCATCTCTCCAATTGTTCTGTTCTTCCTTTCCACCACTCCATTTTGTTGAGGAGTTATTGGAGCTGAAAAGTTATGATCAATTCCATGCTCATCACACAACTCCAGGAAGTATGAATTTTCAAACTCTCCTCCATGATCAGACCTGATAGGCACAATAGAAATACCTTTCTCATTTTGCACTTTTTTAGCTAAGGTTACAAATGCATCAAATATATCACTTTTAGAAGAAAGAAACAATGTCCAGGTAAATCTAGATTAATCATCCACAATTACAAGAACATGCAAATTTCCACCAATGCTCTTAACTCTAGATGGTCCGATTAGATCCATATGTAATAGTTGCAGAGGTCTAGATGTGGTGACTACGTTTTTAGATTTAAATGATGATTTAGTTTGTTTTCCTCTTAGGCATGTATCACATTCTTTGTCCTTTTCAAAAGAATTTTTTGGTAGGCCAGTGACTAACTCATTTTTAACCAGTTTTGATAGTTGATTCATGTTAACATGTACGAATCTTCTATGCCACAACCAACTATCATTATCCTGACTAATCAAACATATAGAATCAAAGGGGGGAAATTCATCAAGATCAATAGTATAACAGTTACAATCCCTTTGAGCCTTGATGATTACTTTGTGATCACTTTTTCGGATGACTAGGCAGAACTTTGAGTCAAATAATACCCAGTTTTCTTAGTCACATGTCCGGCTCACACTTAGCAGATTGTGGTTGAGGCCAATTACAAGCACCTCTTCAATGGATGTTTCAAAATTCTTACCTATAATGCCAATGCCAACTATTTTGCCATATTGATCACCTCTAAAGGTCACCTTTCCTCCTTTCTTGTCTCTAAGGGTGATGAACTTCTCCTTATCACCAGTCATATTACTTGAGTAGGCACTGTCCATATACCATTTATTGCTCTTTCTAGCTTTAAGACAAACCTACAAGATAAAGTTCATATTTTCTTTTTAGGTACCCAAATTTGCTTGGGTCCTTTTCTGTCAGTAGTATTTTCCCTAGATACAAATGAAACCCATTTAACCTTCCTGTCAAGTCCATTTTTCTTTAAAGCACATGAATTGGAAATATGTCCCTTCTTGTTACAGAAGTGACAGGTGGTAAACGGACTGCTGGATTGTGATGCATGAAGAAAGCAATGCAGATAATATTTTTGTTTTCCATGCTTTAGTTGATCATAGGATTCAATATGTCGTGAAATATGATCTTTCTTTTTACTGCCACTATCATGCACAAAATGTCTTATATATACATTTTGATTTTTCTTCCTAATATTTTCTTTTACTGCACAAGGGTCATAGCCAAGTCCAGCCTTGACCTGTATTATTCTTTGACTCTCCATTAAAGCAAATAACATATCTTTTCCTTTATTGAGTCTAGACATGCTTTTCACCAGATAGTCATTTGTTTACTTTAATTCAATGCATGATTTACAGCAAGCAGATTCAGCAATATGCAGATTAGCAGTTTTAGAGATGTTATGCTGAGATTCTAACTTGTTAATCTTTCTCTTAGTTTGTTTGAGTTCTTTGGTAGTTTTAATGAACTCATCACGTAATTCATGAAATGCATCCAATAATTCAGAATAGGAAGGTTCAGATTCATATACCTCATCTTCCAGATCACTGTTGGATGGGATTTCAGCTTCTTCTGATGCAAGTGCCATCAGACATATGTTAGCAATTTCATCTTCATCATCTTCTTCTTCATCTGAGCTGTTACCCTAGATTGATGAGATGTATGCTATTTTCTTCTTGCCTTTATTTGCAGCTTTCTTTTCTTTTTCTTGCTTCTTGAGGAATTGTAGACAATTCGATTTGATATGTCCCTGCTTCTTGCACTCGTAGCAAGTGACAGGTTCTTTTCCTTCTTTCTTGTTATCTCCAGCTGCTCCTTTCTTGACGAATTTCTTGTTTCTTTTCTTGTTGTATAATCTTCAAAATTTTCTGACCGTCATAGCCAGAGTTTCTTCATGTAGATCATCTCCATCATCAGATTCTTCTTCTTTCTCCTTACCAGCTTTCAGAGCAAGACCCTTATTCTTTCTGTCTTGTCCTGCTTCCTTGAGGGCCTTCATTTTTCGTTCATGTTCTTCGAGGCTACCGAAGAGGGCTGTGATAGATGCCATGGACTCTCCTTTGGCTTCCTCTATTGCTGTTACTTTGGGTTTCCATTCCAGAGAAAAAGCTCTAAGGATCTTTCTGACCTTTTCTGTGTGAGTGTACTCCTTGCCAAGACTTTTCAATTGGTTCACAATAAGGGTGAATCTCTTTTGTAGTTCTTTGATACTCTCACCTTCAACCATTCTGAAGCTCTCGGATTCTCCTATACAGGAGTTCAATTTGTTTTCTCTAACTCCAGAAATTCCTTCATGAGCAATTTCCATGGTGTCCCACATATCCTTGGCTGTGGAGCATTGTGAGACCCTGTAGAATTCATCTTGATTTAATGCACTGACCAAGTAGTGTTTTGCCTTGAAGTTCAGCAGGACTCTCCTTCTATCTTCCTCGTTCCATTCAACTTCTGGCTTTTCCCTGTACTTTCCATCATCCTGCAATACCATTGGGACAAAATCTCCCTTCTGGATGACGGACCAGATGTCCAGATCAATGGACTGGAGATAGATTTGCATCCATATCTTCCAATATCCATAGTATTCTCCACTGAAGCCAGGTGGTCTATTTGTGTTATTTCCCCCGGTAGTATGCTTTCTCTAAAGTCAGCCATTGTATTTCCCAAACTGTTAAATCCTTTGATTGTGAAACTGGGCTCTGACACCACTTGTTAGATGTGCTGGCTTCCTAACAGGGGGTGAATTGGGAAAATTAAAATTTTTTGCAAAACTTTAAGAAAGTGAGGAAAGCAAAGGTGACAATAAAATAGAGTATAAATGAATAATCAATAAAAGCAATAGTAGGGAAGGGAAGACACAGATGTTTATCTTGGTTTGGTCTCTCAATCTTGACCTATGTCTAGTCCCCAAACCACTACTTGAGATTTTCCACTATCTTGCAAGAATTCAGTGGGCTTCTTGCAAATGCCACAGTACAGCATTAATGCTCTATTTTGGAGCTCACACTTTCTTTCTCTTTGCACTCTAGCTAAGTGCTCCCCAATCCCTTGTGATATCCCCTCACAAGAAAATCTTTCCTCCAGATGAAGATAAGATTATTTACATTGAATAAACTCTCTTAATCAGAGTGTATATGAAAGTTGGAGTACAAATATTGAAGTATGTAAGAGTAAGAGATTTTGAGTAAATGATTTGGCAGAGTTTCAGTATATACAAAGTTAAAATCATTACCCACAACTATACGTTACAGACAAAATCTATTCGTTGGAGAAGTTACCCACAACTTCTAAAATCATTACCCACAACTTCACTAACCACATTTAATGCTTCTGACACTCAAAGTTCAAATTTTGGTTGGCCAACAGATGTATTTTGCAGAGACCGAAAGTTAAAGACTTCAACGTTGAACATTCGAAGTTCTTCTGTTAGAAAGCAATGTTCGAATTTTCATCTTTGAAGAAAGTTTCTATGTTGGAACATATGAATTTTCAAGTTTAAAGTTCTTTTGGAAAGTATGAATAGTTGTTCCATTTTGCTACATTGCCTTCAAAATTCTAATTTTGATACTCAAAATTCGTCTGTCAGAGGGCAGTTCAATAAGATATAATAGTTCATCTAGTTGAAATTCGAATTTTCAAACTACAAAGTTCGTCTGTCAGAGAAAGCTCTTTTTAGACAAGTATCAAAATTCCAATTTCTCAAGTCAAAGTTTGTCTATCAGACATGCCTCTTTTCAGCCTTGTTCATTTTCAATACGAAATTTGAATTTCCAAAGCCAAAGTTCAAATTTTTTCAAAACAACATATCAGTATAAGTGTTTCAAACTTCGTCTGTTAGTGGGTGTTTTTCAAATATTCCATAGAATCAGAGTTTTAAAACATCTTTTTGCCAAATCAAAGTCTTTTACTCAATTTAAACAAGGCTGTAGTTTTTACATCCATTCTTGTGCTAGTTTTTCTTGAATTTCTCCACTTGAGATCATTTGTGTACCTTTGATATCTTCTCTCCAAACTCTAGAAAGTTGGTTTCGAATCATCAAAACACTTGACTAAACAAGTTGTTCCATATTTTCATAATGCACTTGAAATTTGAATTTTGGGGTCCAAAATTTGTCTGTCAGTGAGCAACTTAATATGACACAAAAATTCTTCTTTTCAAAATTCAAATTTTGAGCCTTCAAAGTTCATCTGTCAGAGAGACCTCTTATTAGATTTGTATGCTTTCATTCCAAAGTTCAAATTTTCAAAGATGTTTATCTGTCAGAGGAATACCTGAATAGACTTACGCATTTTCACTATAAAGTTCAAATTTTCAAAACTAAAGTTCATTTGTTGGAGGGTCACCTAAATAGACTTACGCATTTTCACTCTAAAGTTCAAATTTTCAAAACTAAAGTTCTTCTGTCAGAGGGACTGACTTAGAACTCTTTTTACACTCCACTTTCAGATGAACTTTGGCATATCTTCAAACAAATTTTTCATTTTTCACAAATTATGCTTTACTCAAAATTTGAATTTTAACAGTGTAAAATTCATTTGTCAGAGGCAACATCTTTGTAAGTTCAAATTTCAGCTGTCAAAGTTCAAATTTTCAAGGCAACACATGAAGTTTAATAGTTCAAAATTCGTCTGTTAGTGATTATTCAAATATATCGTAAGTTAACATAGGATGTTGAAAAATACATTTTAAAACATTTGGGTGAAAGATCAAAGCTTTTTACTCATGTAAATACTATGAGAAATCATACAAATTAATCTTGTACTTATTTCTTCCTAGATTTCTTCACTTGAGATCTCTTGTACACCTTTGATATCTTCCTTCCAAGCTCCGGTTGTTTGGAATCATCAAAACACTTGATTCAACAGTGAATTATTTCATATTTGGTTTCATAGGATCATTTTATGGTCTCATCCTGGGAATACTTTTCATGTGGTCATTTGCTGGTTGAAACGTCTCCATATTTGTATGAATGAATAAAAGACGCATCTAATAGAATTAATAGTTGATGTCCCTGTTAGGCGTATTGTTGTAATTATCAAACCCTAATGTCATATATAGAGTAATGATGCAAAAATTTGTTGTGAGATGTTTTGTTGGATTGTATTCCTTTTTTCATGTCTTGTACATATTTTTAATCCATCTTCTTATGTTCTATCTTTCTCAAGTTCTATCTCTGTCATTAATTTTCTATTCTTATTTCCTTGTACTTTATTTCATGCAAGAAAACCCCTCAAATCACATAAAGAGTCAGTCTCCTTGAGGATTTTCATTGTCATATAGTATATGAGTGTCCCTTACCACCTGTAAAGATGAATCTCCTAACCTTAAGGCACTGAGAGTAAAGGGGTTGTCTCCTCTAGCTAAATTTCCTTTATACACAAAAGTTGAATTGAAGCTGAGAATCTTTACCTCCCATGCCAACCAAAGGAATTGAATCTAAGAAAGTTTGATTCATTGTCTTTGGTATCATTGAGAATAATTTCCTTGCCATACATACACCCTATTAGGTTGGCTAGTCACCCAAGAGGGGGTGAATTGGGTGATGCAAATTTTTGCCTCTTTTGAAGTGTAACCCAATTCCACCAAATGTTACAGTAGAATAAGGATGAACAGAGGATGTGTAACACCCTACTAAATCAAACCTCCGCACGTCACTTTAAACCCCAAAAACTGCCCAAATAAAGCAACTAAGGAAATTTAGAATATAGGGGGTGGCGCCAATGCCGCAACACTCGTATCAGATTCCATATCAACATTTTTTTTGATTTTTCAGGCGAACTTCCGATGCACATAACTTCAAGATTCAACCTCCAATTGACTTAATTCCAACTCCTACAAGTGTCTCTCATCCCAATCCGTCCATATATGCCTATTTCATCTCAATCCTCTCTATAAGGAGATTTTGCATGCCCATGACTGATTTGACCACTTTTTGGTGAAAGCTCTTATCTTACAAGCTTCATTTGCTATCCAAAGTTATTTGGCACATAGAGACCCTTCACATAGGTCATATTTGTCTTGATCAACCTGTCCAAGGAGGTTTCATATTGGAGAAACAACTCCTTTGAGTTTTGACCCCTTTAAACTTTAATTCCACATAATGTGCCACTTGCCCAAAACACACATACGAGGGCCTAAACCCTTTTTAGGCTCACCAATCCGACCAACCCAACTCACTGTCATGTGTTCAAACATCAATGACCCAGGCCAGGGTCCACATCATTATCACACATATATAGACTACACCTATCACATTTCCACACCTATCACATATCGTCCATCATCATTCAACATTATCTTTAACAACATCCTCGTACCACATACTAAAAGTACTCCCTAGGAATAATTATAACAGGTGATACACATAACAACAACCTACTTGGCACAATATTACATAAATTGAATAACATATAACTACTCGTTATACTTGGATATCACTGTGGACGAAGAGGACTATAACTCCTTAGTCTTCTCCAGGTTAGTGCTAGTCTTCCCCTGAAATGTTAGTTATGGGGGGAGGTGTGAGACAAAGTCATAGTAATCGGGAACAACTACATGCAACCTATATAGTAATTCATACAATAATGCATATGGTGTAATGAATGCAAAATGTCATGGTATGTATGTCTACCTTGTACACGGCAAGAATCATGGGTTAGTGTCATAATAGGAAATTTCCAATAGGTGATTCCCTTCCAACAACTGGTGAAGACCGATTCCGAGATATCAACAAGCTCATCTTGCACTAGTGCACATGGCCAAAGGTAACACTAATGCTTGGACCATGGATCTCCTTCCCTTGGACAACTATGAATTGGTGGTGATTTAGGGAAGGTGCAATTCACTGCCATAAGAAAAGATTTAGCAACATGGATCCCTTCCTTTGTTTGCCATATCATATATATCATCATATGATATCTCACCACCCCCACTCGAACCACAATTTCTCACAATGCTTATATGGTGATGATGTTCATGCCATGTCATTATACAATCATCATCATTATCATATCTATTAATATCATGTTAGCATGCCATAAAATCACATAATGCCATGTCGACATATGTATATCACTATGCAATCTTCATCATGTTTATCATCATAATAAATCATCTCATCTAGCCATGTGCATACCATGATATGTAGAGAAACCATACACATACATGTAACCATATCGTGGTATCAATGGAAACATGCATATATATATTTACGTATATATAAATCAATGAATATCACATAAATACAAACATCTGGTTATCTTGAGTTATCAATACCACACACAAAGGGGAATTTGGCAAACCTCTGATGCACTTCTCACGAACCATATGCTTCCAACTAGTCAATCAACCAATATATCATAATATCTTTAATTAACATAATACCCAAAACAACTAAAATCCAAAATCTAGCATTTCAAGCTTAACCCAAAGTTCCAACAACATAATTACACTTTAGTGAACTCTAATTAATCATTCACATCATAATAATCCTCATACATCTCGGATTTTATACTTCCTCTATAATTTTCAACCTATGGTTCCACTCAAACTAATCATAATCCAACCAAAACTCATACCCAAAGCTTCCTAACACTATATAACACTTCTACAACTCTAAACCAAGCATTTTAATCAATGGATTCATCCCTAACTCAAAAATCTAACATACTCTCATTGATTTCTAGACCAAAAATAAAGGAAAAGGGAGGAAAGGAAGCATAATCCATTTACCGACTGAGAATTAAGCCTTTAGGGTTTGGAAATTGCCTCCCAAGGTCTGAAAATTGCATCTTAAGGTCAGAAATTCATCCCAAACCACCTGGCCTACGTCTAGTTTCAAGCCACCACTTGAGATTTATATTATATCCCTCAAGTTTGATCTAGATACTTGTGAAGCCTCAATACATCTCACAAGTTTTACTAGGTACATGTGAATTCATTCTCCCCACATGCTTACAAGATGTGTAATTTTTCTTAGTATTTTTCCACACTAAGATTCTACCCAGAAATTATAGTAAGAAAGATTATAGAAAAGAAACTTTCTTTAAAAGTGGATAACACATTGAAGCTCACTCTAATGAGTTGGTTTTAGTTTTGAATACTTACACAGAATAATTTTATCCATTACAGCATTATTTTGGCACATAACTCACTTAAATTCGTTACCCATAAATTCAAATGAAGTCCTATATATTGATTTATGGCTTAACTAGTCTTAGACACAAGTTTGGGGCTCAATAGATAGATTTTGTAGAGTCATCATAATTGTGTGTTTAACGTTGAACCTTGAAATTCAAATTTCAGCAGGCAAAATTTGAATTTCAAGTTTGCAAAAGATACCCTATAATAGTTTCTATGAATTTTCATATTGCAAGAGTGTCTATTGAGTTTGAACAATTGCTTCAAGTTTTCACAATGTACTTCAAAATTCAAATTTTAGAGACCAAAATTTGAATTTCAAAGACTGAAGCTCGTCTATCAGAGGTATATTCAACGTGACACAAAAATTCTCACTTTGAAACATAAAGTTCGTTTATCAGAAGCTGTGACTTTGAACTCACTTTGACCTTCACCAAAAGTTGAATTTCAACTAAGGTTCATGCGAATTTTGCACTCTTTTACTAACAATGCTTAGTTCAAAATTTGAATTTCACAACAAAATTCATCTATCAGAGATAAAAACTCTATAACATCAAATTTCAGCAAGCAAAGTATGAATTTTACTTAAAATAAGCATGAGTTAAATAACAAAATTCATCAGTTAGCCAATATACTTCAACTTTAATGTATGCTAATATCATATTTACTTAATCTAACTCGTTTAAAACATATGGTAACAAGATTAAGTAATTTTCAAAGATTAAACTACCTCAAAACCTAAGTGAAAACAAAATATATATAATAGTTAGATCTTCAAAAGTTAATCTCAACTTTAACTTGGTCACATTCTTGGCATGCTTCCTCCTGATCTCTTCTGATCTTCAATTCTTAGAGCATCATTTCTCTTCTTCTTCTTTGAGTTAGACATGATGTTGATTTTCATTTCTTTATTCCAATGCTCATTCTTTCTTCTTGGAAAATCCTACATTTAATGTGTTACACTTACAAACTAAGTAGTTAATCTAATTTATATATCCAATTTGTATTAAAAAATGCAGATCATAGCGGATATATTAGTACATAGTATGATATATGTATTATAAACACAATTAATAACATGCTAATGCATATTTTATTTATTTTAGGAACAATATATATGTTAGACAAATGTGATGCATTTGTTCCTTATTACTATATATTTGTTATCATCAAAACTTATATTATATTAAATCTAACACACCTAAATTTTACGAGAGTGATGATTAATACTATGATTTTTTTTAATTTTGGTTAATCAAAAAAGAAATAAAATAAAACCATGTAATTAATTTTTTTTGGCTTGAGTAATTAATTATTGTAACTATTATAATAATATGCCAAAAATATTATAATAATGTGATGTCACTAACCTTTGAATAATAATGTCTAACTCAGGGTTTCAGCATCATTTCCTGTCAGAGCTTGAGCTTAACTCATTTTGTTTTTGGTTGGCCACAATTCATGTTTAAATTGTCCTTTTGTCTTGTATGCCGCCCTTTTTTCTGTAAAGTTTGTATCTATCATTTATTTTTTAGACACTCCTTATATTTGGCTTTGACACATTTTTTTTCAAGTTTTTGATGAATAATATGCCAATCTCATATTCAGTAATGTTCTCAATATTTTTTTATTTTGTAAATTTGGCTTTGTCTTGCTTGTGTCTACTAAATATGTTTAAGATCTAAAGCCGATATACTCAAGGTTCTTCTTAGTTCATGTTTTTCAAATTTGTTTGGCATTGCACGTTTAATATAGTTGGAGTTCTTTCCAATAAGGGATCATGAAATTCACTTGAATTACTTACCAATGGTTACAAGAAGATTCAACAAGTGTCCCATGAGTCCAAATCTTCAAGTCATTAACCCTAATATTGAAAATTTTCCAAAATTTCATCTGTTAACACATAGAAAAGAGTTTTGAGTTAGAAAATATAACTCTTCATTAAATAACTCCAAATCATGTAAAACTTCACTTATGAGAACTCATGGAAGCTTTCCATGTGAATCTCTTAGCCATCCCTCCCAAAAAAAAATTATGAAAATTTCCAGACCTAACTTACATATATCATGTAACAAAAATTCATATTTCCTTATCCAAACATCAGAATCCAACCATATCTTCACAATTGTGCCTTTAGAAAGCTTTTAAAAATAAATTCTAAGTGAAGTCATCAAGAAGATTTAAATCCCAAACTCACTTATTGTAACAACCCTAATTCAGTTATTTTGAACATGAATATGACTAATGGAAGGGTCTTATCAGAAACATCAAAATTGGAGGGACCAGGACTCGAGGGAAGAAGGAAAAATGAAGCTAGAAAAAAATTTGAAACAAAGCTAGCTAGAGCCACAATGCCAGAATTGCTTGTCGTGGCACCAAGCACTGAAGTTTTATAAAAGGAGGAGTCTTCAACTCACTAGAATAGTATTTGCTTGGTGGATTTTGAGGAAGCTTTCTTAGGTTCAGTATTCTGGATAAAGATTTAAATCATCAAGGTATGATAGTTTCCTCATCCTCCTCTCCTCTTTCTTCAAGCTTTGAGAATGATTTTTGTGGCTATGAGTTGGATTTTGACTTAGTTGGGTTTTCACTGATCATTTTGTGTTTAAATGCTTTAATGAAGTGTCATTTGGTGTTTACAAGATTTGCGTAATAGTTTTTAGGTGTTTAAGTTTGTGATTTCCCAAATGCTACTCACTTTTTTTGGGGCTCTCCGTAGAGCACGAAAGTTGAGTAAATGGCCAAATTGGAGAGTTAATTTAGTGTTAATAGAAAGTGGGTATGGTATTGGTTGCTTGGTTTACGGGATAGGTGCTTGGATTTCTAAATTCTTGGGTCATTGGAGGCTATGTAAGCACTTGCTTTATGTGTGAATTGGTTATACAAGGTATGCCCTTGCTTTGTTGGAGTATTTACACTCCAAGAAGTTGTTTGAAAGCCATAAATTCATTAGTAAGTGGCTCTCTTGATGAATGAAGGATTAGGGCCTTATAGGTGCTTAGATGTTTTGATGATTGGAATGTTTTTTTAAGGTTTTGATGGCTGCTTCAATCTTGTTTCATAATGAGGACATTATGTAATAACTTGGATTTGCAACCCTTTTGTGTATATGTAGTTGGTTTTCTATCAGCCTACCTTGGTGTTATGTGAGTTTGGACAATGTGACGTAACCCTGAAGCAACTTTCGTTTATTATGCTCTAAATTTATCATATCATGATAAGCATCTTTTGACACAGCTAGTAAGTTTTCTTGTACTTTTTACTCTTTTGAAACCAATGGCAAGAAATGGGAATTTGCTAGATGAAAATGGAAGTATGGAAAATCTTGAAAGTTAGCATGATATATGTAATGAGTTATAGTACATCCCCATGTTCATATCTTGTATGACATCGTAGTGCTAGCATAGTAATATATATGATTGAATAGCCAGATCATGACTAATGGGAGGTAAGCTTAGTGGTTTCCTAGGAATTGACCTTCACCAATTGTTAGAAAGGAACTAATTTTTAAGGCTACCTAATGATGATAACTAACTTATAGTTCTAGTTGTGATTGTTGGGGGTTCCATTGTATATCATATCCATGGCATCTTTCATTATATAACTTATGCATATAAAGTTGTATCTAAACTTTTATACTTATCAAAGTTGCCCCTTGGTTGCTATGGCTTTTGTCTCACTCTCCCTATAGTTAACATTTTTAGAAAAGGACTCTAGTTCTAGCAAGGAGACAAGGAGCGGCTCCTGGCAGGCTTCTAAGCGGGAGCAGCATATGAATGAATCAAATATATACCAGAATGAGAGGGAACCAGAGACTGTATAGGTATGGGACTATACGGTTAAAGGATAACTCAAAGGAATTGATAGGTACTACCTATACTAATAAGGCACACCTACCTTTTCGGTAGGCTATCCCTTAAGAACTCTTCAGTTAAGCGTGCTTGACCTGGAGCAATTCTGGGATGGGCAACCTCTTGGGAAGGAGTTGTGTGAGTGAGGACAAAGCCTACCAAAAAGGCTTGTGTTGGTTTGTGGGGACAGTCATTAATCTCAAAGAAGCGGCCAGGTATTACATGATGCACAGGATATATGAGTACCATCTTTTTGGATATGGATTCATTTGAAAATACATGTTATGTTTGTAGTAAATGTGCCAAGTGTAGGACATCCATTTGATTCTATATGTAATGTCTATACCTTTTAGAACCCAGCGGATGGCATGACCTCATACTATGGTCTTGATGAATGGTATGACGTCGTACTATGGTTAGACATGTTTAATGTGATCATTGTGTTATGTTTGTTTGGTTTCTTGAATGAGGTAAGTACCTTGATGCCTATATATTAGGTTTAATGTAATATAAGTTTCAATCATGACAAATGTAGAGTAATAAGGAACAAATGCATCATATTTGTCTAAAATATATTTTGTTCCTAAAAGAAGTGAAATGGTCATTAGTATGTGTTAAATTGTGTTTAAAATGCATATATCATGCTATGTACTAACATATACTTTTATATTTTCTAATACAAATTGGGTATTAAATTGGACTAATTACTTGGTTTGTAAGTATAATACATTAAATGTAGGATTGTCCAAGAAGGAAGAGTGAGCATTGGAATAAAGAAAGAAAAATCAATATCATGTTTCACTCAAAGAAGAAGAAGAGAAAGGATACTCCAAGAATTGAAGATAAGAAGGGAGCATACGAAGAATGGAATGACTAAGCGAAAGAGGAGCTTAACTTTTAAAGACTTAGTTATTAGGTATATTTTGTTTTCACTTAGATCTTGAGGTGATTTAGATCTTTGAAATTTATTTAATCTTGTTGCCATATGTCTTAAATGAGTTAGATTAAAGTAATCTGATGTTAGCATGTGTTACAATTGAAGTATATTGGCTAACAGATGAATTTTACTATTTGACTTATGTTTATTTTGTGAAAAATTCACACTTTACTAGTTGAAATTTAAAGTTACAGAGATTATATCTCTGATAAACAAATTTTGGTTCTGAAATTTAAATTTCAGGCTAAGCATAGTAGTGAAAGTATGCAAAATTCACATGAAGCTTAATTAAAATTTAACTGTTAGTGAAGTTCAAAGTGAATTCAAAGTCATAACTTCCAATAGACAAACTTTGAGCTTCAAAGTGTGAACTTCAAAGTAAGAACTTGTATGTCTTGTTAAAGCAGGCCTCTCACAGATGAACATTGCAGTTTAAAGTTTGAACTTCATAGTGAAGAACTTTTATGTTGAACATGCCTTTGATAGGTGAATTTCAATTTCTAATTTTTGAATTTCGAAGTGCTATGTAAAAACTTGAGGTAACTCTTTAATCTCTTTAAACACATTTCCAATATGGAAATTTACACAAACTTGTTAGATATGCTGACTTCCCAAGAGGGGGTGAATTGAGAAGGTCACAATTTTATGCAAAATGTTAATAAAATAAAGAAAGCAATTATGACAGTAAAACAAAGAATAAAAATAACAAGTAAAGGTAGTAATAGAGAAGGAAAGACACTGATGTTTATCTTGATTCGGTCTCTCAATCTTGACCTACGTCCAGTCCTCAAGCCACAACTTGAGATTTTCCACTATCCTGCAAGAATTCAATGGGCTTCTTGCAAATGCCACAATAAAGCTATGATACTTTGTTTTAGAGCTCATACTTTCTCTCTTTGCACTCTAGCTAAGTGCTTCCCTAATCCCTTGTGATGTCCCCTCACAAGAAAATATTTCTTCTAGATGAAGATAAGATTGTTTACAATGGATAAACTCTCTTAATCTGATTGTATATGAAAGTTGGAGTATAAAGAATAAAGTATATGAGAGTACAAGACTTTGAGTTGATGATTTGGCAGAGTTTCAGTATATACAAAGTTAAAATTGTTACCCATAACTTCAAATGATATTATATTTATAGATTTAGGTCTTAACTATACATTAGAGACAAAATCTATCCATTGGAGATGTTACCCAATGGTTACTCTGAAAAACTATCTGTTCACCAACCGCATTTGATGCTTCTGACATCCAAAGTTCGAATTTTGGTTGGTCAACAAACGAATTTCACAGAAACCAAATGTTAAAAACTTCAATGTTACATTTCAATGTTCGTCTATTGTAAGGCAAAGTTTAAATTTTCATCATTGAGAAGTTTTTTTGTGTTGGAACATATGAATTTTCAAGTTAAAAGTTCTTCTAAAAAGTGTGAACAATAGTTCCATTTTGCTACAGTACCTTCGAAATTCAAATTTTGATACTTAAAATTCATCTATCAGTGGGCAGTTCAATAAGACACAATAGTTCATCTATTCGAAATTCAAATTTTCAAATTGCAAAGTTCATCTGTCATAGAGGCCTCTTTTCAGACTTAATACAAAGTTTGAATTTCTGAATACTATCATTAGTATGTCAACATATCATTATAACAGACTCACAAGTTTTATTTTTGAAATTCAAATTTTCATGTTCAAAGTTCGTCTGTCAATGAGCCATCTTGATGTTCTTTCCAAACTTAGTTTTCATATGAACTTTGACATATCCTTAGACGAATTTCTCATTTTTCATAAGTTGTAGTTTGTCTGAAATTCAAATTTTCAAAAGTCAAAGTTCGTCTGTCAGAGAAAACTCTTTTCAGACAAGTATCAAAATTCAAATTTCTCAAGTCAAAGTTCATATGTTAGAGAAGGATCTTTTCAGACTTGTTCATTTTCAATACGAAATTCGAATTTCCAAAGCCAAAGTTCGAATTTTCAAAACAGCATATCAGTAGAAATGTTTCGAACTTCATCTGTTAGTGGGTGTTTTTCAAATATTCCATGGATTAACATATAATCATAGTTTTAAAACATCTTTTTGCCAATTCAAAGTCTTTTACTCAATTTAAACATGGCTGTAGATTCTACATCTATTCTTGTGCTGGTTTTTATTGAATTTCTCCACTTGAGATCATTTGTGCACCTTTGATATCTTCTCTCCAAGCTCTGGAAAGTTGGTTTGGAATCATCAAAACACTTGATTCAACAAAACTAGCAATTGGTAACTTTTGGAAACTCAAAGTTCAAATTTCACTTAGTGATAGATGAATTTTGAAGTCCAATGTTGAAGTGCCTAACTTTTCATTTGTTGAGCCTTAATATTTGAATTTTAGTGTGTTAGACACATTTAATACGGTTGGTAAATGGCTCTTTTTGTAGAGTAACTATTTTTTTATGTGCTTAACAGCTAGATCTTATGTCTAATGACTAGTTAAGCCCCAAATCTATAAATAAAACTTCATTTGAACTTATGGGTCATGAATTTAAGTAATTTATGTGCCAAAATACTACTACAATGGATGAAATCTTTCAATGTGAGTAGTCAAAGCTAAAACCACCTCATTGGTGTGAGCTTCAAGGTATTATCTACTCTTAAAGAGAGTTTCTAATCTATTACCTTTCTTACTATAAGTTCTAGGTAAAATCTTAGTGTGGGGAAACACTAAAGAAAATTATGCATCTTGTAAGGATGGAGGGAGAGTAGCATCACAAGTACCTAGTGAAACTTTTGAGATGTACTGAGACTTCATATGTGCCCAGATCAAACATGTGGGATATAGTAGAAAATCTCAAGTGGTGGCTTGAGGATTAGATGTAGGCCAGGTGGTTGGACTAAACTAGTATAAATCTTCGTGTGTTGCTCTTCAACCTTAATTTGCCACACTTAATACTCTCTATTCATCCCTATTCTACTGCATCTCTTGATTAAATTAGGCTGTTCATAAAAAAAATCAAAATCTTATATCACCCAATTCACTTTTTTCTTAGGTGACAAGCAAACCTAACATATTTTGGTTGTCATTGGCCTTAGTTGTATAACTTAGGGAGCAAGGACCATTTATAGTATTACCATGTCAAGTGATAATCATACGAAATTACATCTTTTTAGCGTATTTTCCTTGAGTTACATATTCATATATATGCATACTTGACACTCAGGATAGGAAAATGTATAATGTAATCCTAATAATGCATGATAGTTTGTTTTTGCCTTATTATGCATTATTTGGTTCCCATGAAAGATTATAAATCCTCATCCTTGTAGCAGATCTCATGGGGAGAGCAGTGGAGTAACCAAGCCCCTTTGGTAGAGTTAGAAGACCAGGAAAACAGGGAGAGAATGTAACTTGTGAAAGACATGTGAGCAAAGAAGGGAGTGGGCTTATGAAGAATACGATACTGCGGCTTGATAGAATGAAGCTGCGACCTCAAAGCAGACAGTAGGGAAAGACCAAGGCCTGAGATGCCTATGCTACAGCTTCATGACATGAGGTCACGACCCCATGAAAAACAGTGAGCTAAACATCATGACTTGATGACACGAAGCCACAGCTTGGATCCTGTAGTCACGGCACCAACCCTTCACTAGCGAAACACAGAGCTTCACTTGAACGGAGTATTTGAAGGGTTTGAGAGAAATATTTCAGGGGGTTGAGCTAGGGCATGAAAAGGACATCCAAAACTTAACTTTGGGAGCTTGGGTGTGCTAGGGTTTGGCTTCTTGAAGGAGATTGAAGCTAAGGTGTGAAGCATTGAAGTAATTTTAGCTTCCCTCTTTAGTTTTCTTACATCTGCTTCTTCCTTTTCTAACTTGTGTTCAATAATGATGTTGATTGAGATATATTTTGTTATGATTATGTTGAACATGAGTGGCTAGTGCTACATTTCTAGGATTATTCTTAACCCTTGTATGGATTAAATACTCATTTCTCAGTTATATTTGTGATTACTGCCATCTTTATGTTGATTTAGCTCTATTCTTAATGCCTCTTATTGTTTGGCCACCAATAAGATTGTCTAGTTTAGTTAAGTTATGCTTGAGAAAGCTAGCTTACATAGAGAACTTGAGTTGGGTCATGTGAGAACTCAAATCTTGCCTTGTTAAGTGAAGAGTTGCGTTAGAGGAGTAGAGATATACTCACTAATCTCATATAGTCACTTAAGATTTGAATTAAATTTGGGAGTTTAATTAACTAGTTAAGAGATTACTTAATTAATTAAACTAAAAAGCTATTTGGAGATTGAAAAGAGCACATATAGCTAAATTGGTATCCTGACTAACATAATCTTGTATTAAGAACAAATGTAAAAAGAGTTCAATTGGGTATTTATGAAATACAAGGGGGATGAATAATCCTAGGTCTCTTTGAATTATTCAAGTCCTAGTTGTCCTTGTTGCTAATTTTATACTCTTGTCTTTCATAGTAAAAGTTAATTAATAGTTAACCTTTTAATTACTTTACTTGAATTAATTGAAAATGTGATGTCCAATGTTTAATCACTTTTAATCTAAGTCCCTATGGAAACGATACTCACTCATCACTTTACTATTACCTCAGCCCGTATGCTTGCGGTATAGCCTAGTGGTGAACATCAAGGCATGGGGTGCTACTTGCCCCAAGTATATTTTGATGAGATAGCAAGGTTCATAAGGTCATTTGGGATTTTTGGTGAATTTGGTGAAAAATAGGAATGTCATCCATCAGTAAAATTTGGGTTTTATGGGGTCAAATCTAAGGAGGTGGTTTCCTTGAGGTTCAACCAACTTAGGCAGTGTCTTTGTGCCATTTGTGGTTGGTTGGAACAAATTTGGTGTTCAAATGGTTTATAGTTTGGTTTTGAGCGGTGTTAAAGCTAAAATTTGGCCTGAAAGTGACTATTTTGGTCTCAGGGGTCCAAAATCTCTATACAGAGGAATTTTGGGGTACAACCTATGCTCAGAATTATAGGACTTTCATGTAATTTGTAGGCTTTGGAATCACATGAATTAGAGGTTTATGTTAGGAGTCGTATGTATCCAAAGTTAGCAGAAAAAATCAGATTAAGTTTTGCTATCAAAAGTAGCAATCAGTGGTACCATGACGAACCTTGCTAGCTGCAGCACCAAAGTGGAGAAATTTGGCCTCTTGTTTTGTTTGCTTCTAGACCACAGTTCTTGTACCCTAGTCACATCTAGTCCTATTTTCTAAGCCTTCCCTTCTTGTTTCATATCCCAATTTATGAAATTTGGTTTGAGGTGACTATGTCTTGGCTCTAAAATTCTTAGGATGTTACAACTTCATTTTGTATTAATACAGTTCTTCAATATTGAAAGGAAAATTATACATAATAAATAGTTGGTCATGATTTTGGTTAGTTAGTTTGTTAGTAGCCTTTAGCTATCAACAAACAAGCAAGGATGTAATTGGTGTCATTAGAAGTTGATAATAGAATTGTGACACTTTTCTCTTACATTGTATTTGAGAGTTTTCTTTTTAATGATGGAATAGAATGGAGTGAGATGATAAGAGGGGTTAGATCATTGTTTTAATGAATTTTTTTATGAGGGGATGGGATGGTAAGTGAGCACTTCCTAAATCATCCTTAGCCATTTATGCATCCAAAACCCAATTTTTTTGTCTCTCCAAATTGGAGGTCATGGATGGAATGATCTGGAGTGAATATCACATTTACAAAATTATCCATAATCTCATTAAAACACATTATTAGATCTCTTATATTTCTAATAATATTTATCATTAATTTCTTTCCAGTCTCTACATTATGTCAATTCTCATGACTAGGGATCTTCATGTTTTATCTTATTTTTATAATACATATGTGTTTGGCCTAATTTTATAGTGGGCTAATCAAATTAATTTTTAGAAAGCCCGATAAATTTTATTGTGTCCTAGAAGTAATTATTGGTGATATTTACTAATATAAATTCAAGATAATATGATGAATATTTTAGAAAAGAGTTTAATGCATGTCAAAATTATGATGAATATTTTAGAAAAGAGTTTAATGTGTGTCAAAATTATCACAAAAACAAGTGGTAGAACATTGGCACAAAGTGGATTAAGAAGAGTGAGGGGGCTATTATGGAGGAAACATGGAAAGAAGGTCAAGAGCACATGCAGAAGGGATCCAATATATATGTTGTGTTTCAATAGGTAGGACGTCATAAAGTGGCAATCATGGAAGAACATGGTCATGAGTAACTAAGGAACTGAAGACATGGATGTTGGCCATATAAAGAAGGACACAATGAAAGGAAAAAAAAGAGTTGTTTATTATAGATCGTGGTCTTGATGGTAAGAGAACTAGGAATCATGGCAGGCGATCACATAAAATAAGGCATGTTCTGTAACATCTTATACTAGTTCCCATTTACCTGGTATAGATCATTTTAGAGTTCAAATATGCTTGAAGAGAAGTTTGAATCAATTTAATTTCAAAAATAGAATTTTCATAAATCTTGGGTACTGTTCATATTCCCATTTCCATTTTACCCAACAAACTTGAGAAATTCATAACTAAATCTAGAAAAATTATATTGAAATGAATCAAGTCTCTAAAAATAGATAGAAAGATTATATACATAGAAAAAATAGGAAACAGAGAAAATCCTTAGCCAAATTATATAGTTTATTCCTTCAAAAAGTACTACAAATTAGGTCATTTCTAAAAATTCCTGATTTTGGTAATAAATTTGAAAAATCATATTTCTTTATATTCTGGACCAAATCATGCATAATCCATGTCATTTGAAAGCTATATATGTCTATTTTCTAGACATAGTTTTCTTATACATTTATTTCACTTACATAGGGTGTGACATTAACTTAAATCATAAAGGGTCAGAATTTAACTTTTACTGGACAGTTTTGGGAAAACCTCCATTTTTCTATTATATAGCTTCAATTACCTCCAAATCAGTGGCATATGAAACTTAAAATATATACCTTTCTATAAATGTAAAGCAATGAATTTTTGGAGCTTTGTACCATTTTATATTATCTTTTGAAATTTCCAATACCTAACTTTTAGTTTCTAGTTTTCCCAATCTTGCCCTGTTCTAAACCCTAACTTTGAAAATTCACCATAAATTTTACACTTTCTAATTTAGGTGTTCTTTAGTGCTATGGAAAGCGTATTCCATCTACTTTTAGAAAATATAAATTAATTAAGCTAACTGCCCTGTCTTACATAAATAGTACCTACATTCCAAGGTTATAGGAAATCCAGGCCTTTCAAGGTGATCAATGTAGCTTTTCATCTTCAAAACATGAGAACTAACTGATGTACCCTCAGTCATTTTGCAGGGATGCAAGACTTTCATGGTTTTAAACCTTTCTTGCCTTGCCTGTTGTTGGAATATTTCCTTGAGATGCCCAATCATCTCATTAGCCTACATATGTTCCAAATCTCTCTAAAGTTCTGGGATCATGGTGGCTAACATCAAATATCTTACATCCACAGAGTCATTGAGATGCTTATTATAGGCATCCTTTTGGGCTCTTGGAGCATTGACTGCAGGCTCTTCAAGGATGGGTTCATCTAGGACATATGACTTTCTTTCCTACTTGAGAATAATTCTCAAGTTCCTAAACTAGTTAAGAAAGTTGGTCCCATTGAGTTTGTCCTTCTCAGGGGCAGATCAAATGATAGTGTAATAGAATTACTCGACAACATTTTCTACTACAAAATATGCAAAATTAAATTATAATTTCCTGCTAAAAACTAACCCTAATTTAGTTTAGCAGGCTAAGACTCATATTTCACTTTATTGTAAGTCCACTTTGGGAAGACGCTTAAAATTAAGTTATTTAGGTAGGTAACTTATTTACCAATTACAACACATGTAATTCTTAGATCTTTATGGGATCCTATCATCATATGACCAGGCATGTTTAATCACATCTAATGCCTTGAGACCTAAAACCATTTTGATAGTCTCAATTAAGTCATACCATCATGAATCTTTAAGAGTATCACCATTATCCAAGCTACCTTACTAAGATAACCTAAGTGTATCCCACTTTGGTGGATCCAACATTTAGGCGATTAAAGCCTTGACAGGTGTTCATTAATGGGTGGCATTTGTATTTAAAATTTAATTTGAGGGATTTTATTATATTGTTGTTATTCATACATCTAGTCATCACATGAACATATATAAAAGTGCCATCACGTACATGCATATGATCTCATCATAAAGCATAAAATAAATGTGTCATAATATGGCCCATCTAACCTATATCCTCCTAAGTCAATGAAAGGATTCTTCTAATATAACACTTATATACAAAAGAAACCTCGATTGAACATTCGTGGGGAGTGAAGTGAGAAGAGAATGTTCATCCAGAATATAGAGAGAGTTACGACACACAGGCCGTATTTAAAAACACAATATCATCCTAGGGCCATATCATGCATTATACGCATCTAATTCAAACAAACAAATCACAACATGTAACAAACATCTCATCCAATGAAAAGCTATAAACTTTGTGATTTTAACATTAAATCAAATTATGTTGTGCTACGACTAGAAATCCATTGCGGAGCCCCACAAAATTTTTAAATTTCTACTCTTTTAAATGAGTGGCTGCCTTAAGAAAAACCCCAAGGATTCATCAATCTCATTGAAAATCCATTCACCAGAATTGTTTTGCATACACTGTTTTTCATCCTGTCATGCACGAAAGCATATATTTCACAAATATATGAATGCGTCATACACGAAGACAGATTTACATACAAAAATTGAATCGGTATATGAAAAATGGGAACAAATACATGGTCATACGAACCAGATTTGAACAAGCTAAATTACAAAGGATTATCTAATCGCGTCATACACGTATACATGCATATACGAAACAAAAACCATATCACATACATGTATGAAACAGAAACATACGTATACAAAACAAAAACTTAAACCGAGTGAACATCCTTTATTCGCATATATCACATACATGAATGGAGGATTTAAAGACTTAATTTTTAACATCGAAAATTTGCATACATATATCGCATATATAGAAATCATATTCACAATCAAATTGAAAACATGTTTTAAATTGAATAATCACGATTTGAAAGCGAATTGGATAGAATTAAGTAGAATTGAGTTCACACACTTATCACATATATGCATATATATACTCAATTTAAATAATCATTGACGTGGCTTCGGTACCACTGTAGGGAATTTCAGCATAACGCAGTGAAAAAACTATCAAGAAAATTCCCTCCCATGGATCCATCAATATTATTTAGATTGAAAAAACTTTCTTCCTGCATCACAATCTAGCAGTCCCTTTCTCATATTTGAAGCTAAAAGTTTCTTCTTGTGTGCTGTGTTTTTTCTCGTTGGGATGAATTTCTATAGTCTAAATTGGCAAAATCAATTTCTTTTTTGGGTTTCCCTCTCAGATTATCATCGCATGGTATTACGCTAGTTCTTTATATGAAAACCCACTTGAAAAGCTTCTAGTTTTGCATTTATATCTCAAAGTCGTTCAGCTATATCCACAAGATCTTATTAGAATATGGCAAAAGAAAACACACGAGATCCATTTTGAAACACTTTCAACTTCATATTCATAGGTGAAGACCCATTTTGCTCAAATTTTTATAAACAAACAAACACTGCTCTGTGTTGAACTTGCTTAAATAGAATCAGTGTTTGTTCATTGGACAAAGCTATGGAGATCGAACATTCTGCAATAACAAATATCACCCTATTTTTGTTTTTTTTTTTCTGGTTTTGGGGAAAAAAACCTAACCACATAGAATAAATGCAATAAAGACTAGCCAACTTTGCTCAATGTTTCCTTCTGTCACTTTCCAACAGATCTCATATACTGTATATTCCCACATTGATAGGAAACAATAAAAAATGTAAGATCATACATAAAACAGTCATGGGCTACTTAGAGGACTCTAGCTAGCTGTTACAACTTATTGCCTTAAGTTTTGCTTCTAATAATCAATTGGCTGATGACTTCTAAGCAATAAGTGCTTTTGAGCTTTAAGAGCATTAAGCAAGGAATTGGTGACTATTGCTTATAGCACTAACTAACTTTTTGTGTCGTTTTCAATGGGGAATATTGAGGTTATCTTTAATTGTCTTTTGAGTATTCCCACTATAGTTTTAACCAAAAGAAAATATTTTTTTAAATAATATATTTAATTAGTGGTATAAAGATTCTTGAGAGTTGAGACACATATTTTTTGTTTGCTTGAAAATTGCTTGATCCTAGGTCTTAGATTTACGTGGCTTATGTTCTATTCTGGATATTTGTTTGCCTACAGAACTTTTATGGACCCATCAAAATATATTATAGTTGCTTTTTCCCGATTTTCTCAAAAAAGAGGAAATCCTCTGTTATGTGAAAACTCTTCCTATTTATACAATACCAAGTTATCTGAGTTAGTTTCTAAACTAAGCATAGAAATCTTAGAATATCCAATCCTTATGAACCATTAATTATATAATAATCTTGGTTTCAGATGCTTTGCAACCATGCTCCATTGAAATTTTGCTTGCTTGCCATACATGGACGTGGGTTTGAGCTTAAAATAAATGGTCATATACTCATGTTTTGTAGACAAAGTGAGAAGAGTAAGAGCAAATTTGAAGGCAGAAAAAAGAAAGATACAGTGAACTATTTAGACCAAGGTGAAGAACTATGTGCAAGCAACATAAGGATTTGGGGTACTTACATAGGTAATGATCCCTTGTCCTTACTAGTTTTGTCTTTATTGTTTTAAGTTATTAAGATGTTTAACTAAAATAAACCATGTGCTTATGCTCTCCTACATTTAAAGTTTGAGCATGTTGTCTTGGTATTTTGTTTTTGTTCTACACCTCTAAAGTAGTCTATAACGTCCCAAACGTCTATGTCTCTGAATTAGGAGTTGATTGCTGCATGTCTTTTATATCACTTTGATCATGTATAATGAGGATGCAACTATGATGTTCTTTTATTTTCATTTTTGTTTTAAAAAAATGGATCCATTTGAAGCTCTTAAAACTTGTGGATTTACCTTACATATTTGCTTGTTGTTATAACATTGTAATTTGTTGTGAGTCAATGGGTTGTATTGCTTGCATCAATATAATGGGAAAGTTCAGAAGTTGAGTGTTGAGAGGGGTTGTTATGTTATCTATACTTGTTTGAGATATTATTGATTTAAATTCTCTCTTGGATATCATTAGTTCATTGGCAATTTTGTCGTTCCCTTTTTTCTGATACATTTTGTTGTTCCCTTTGAGTGGTTGTGATCTGTCTTGGATCTAATCATTATTTGAAAGAACCTATGTGTAAGGTAGAATGATAATAATCCCTTTGACTGTTGAAAGAAATCATAACGTGGTTCTATTGGCTGTAAATTACTGACCTTGCACTTGAAAATGTGAGTGTCTCCAATCTCTAAACCTTAATCATATTGTGCTCTCATGCAAAATTTCTGACCCAATGTATTGTTTGCTGTCCAAATTGGTTTAGACCATACAATCTCAATAATTAATATGGCTATACCTATGTGCAAGAGTCTAAACTACAAGCAAGGTTTACTGTCAGTTTTCAGTATGGATTAATCTTAGAATATCCAATCCCTATGAACCATTAATTTGACCCATTAATTGGAGTTGTTTGTCTTAATCTTTGTTGCCTATGAACCTTAGACATCTAATGACCATTATTTGGGTACAATGTAGTACTTGAATAATGAGTGCAATTTTGTTATGAATAGGGACGGAAACTGAAAATATTAATAAGGGGGAAAAAATCGATACGTATATTAATAATTATTACAAATATAATTTAAATATTTATTAAATTAATATAATAATAAATTTTACTGGAATTAAAAAGTAGAGCATGCAATAATAAAAGAATATAATAATATTAAAATAGATATTATTTTAATAATATAAGAATATATATTATATTGATAAATATGTAATGGTAATTTTATTTTAATTGAATGGAAATTATTTATAATATATTCTATAATTAAATTTTTTTAAAATGTAGCTACATTATTTGAAAGAAATTTATCTTTCATATTATTATTGTGGATCTTTGTTTTTTCATTGAGTAGAGAGTAAGGTTAAGAAAATTTTAAAAATTGTCTTGAAAGTGAAGTAAGAATAGGTAGAATATTTTTAATTATTAATTATTAGACAAAATTGATAACAAATTTTTTTGGAAATTTAAATTTACTTTATTTGTTTGATAAAATTTAGTTGTATTACTAATATAAGAAATAAATATATTTCTAAAAAACATGTACTTTTTTAATTGAATATTTCAATGATGAAAGTAATATAAGCCCCAAACAAATACTATAATCCTTCATATTTAAAAAATTAGGACTCCAAAAGAACCTAATATTTAAAAACAAACTATTGTTCCTTTTCCACTGTAGGAGTTGTCAAGTTTGCTTAGGGGGTGAACTAGAAACTTCGAGAGAGGGAAAATCAACATTTTTTTCATATGATATAAAGCATCACAAATTTAGAGAAATTTAGAGAAGGGGTGTTTTCGGGGCAGGGGGAGTCACCCCTAATTCTTTTAACTTGGTTTGTCCCCTGGTTATGAAGATCTCAAATGCTAATACTTAGTTTCTAATTTTTTTTTAAAATATATGAAAAATTTTTATTTGGTTAATTTAGACATGATATATGTCTTTATTCTGAAAATATATTATTATCTAATTTCTTTGATGTTTGATAAATACTACAATTTGTTATTTATGATCAAATTTTCATATGTGTTTGACTTAAAGAAATGACCAATTTTTTTTATTTTGTTTTAATTAGTTCAAATCCAAGCTTATTAGTGATGTTACTCTCTATGGTCACATGGCTGTAGGATGGGAAAAGTTTGAGAGTTGAGGCAAACATTTTGCCATGTGAGAAGATTAGTATATAAGGTAAGTGCTCTTGCTCCAAAGTTAGATGTACTGAAATGGAAACCTAGGTTTTTTTTTTCAAATTTATTTGAATGAAATCACATGTAAGAACCACATGAAATAGGATAAAATGTAGAATGTGAAGGTAGAAAGTTTGTATAAAGTACAGCATGACATATTGAGCAACAACTAGCTAGTTTTGCTCTCTTTTATAACTAGCTAAACCTATGTTTTTTTTTTCAAATTTATTTGAATGAAATCCCATGTAAGAACCACATGAAATAGGACAAAATGTAGAATGTGAAGGTAGAAAGTTTATATAAAGTACAACATGACATATTGAGCAACAACTAGCTAGTTTTGCTCTCTTTTATAACTAGCTATATTGTTTTTGACATGTTATGCATTAAACTTACGTAGGACAAATAAATAGGTCTCCTAAGCACTATATTTTTTCTACTTATTTATGTATCTTTTAGAACCAAAATTTGTCAACATATGAAGAAGAATAATTAGTTTTTTTAGTCATGTAGACTATTGTTTTCAACTTGTGAATTTTCCAAATTGTCAAGTTACAAATATAGCATGAAGAGTTGGATACAAATTGTCTTTAGGTAGTCATGGATCGTAGTTGGATGAATGCTAGATGGACAAGTGATGAATATGAGAATGGGGTGGTGGAGATTTTAAAATTTACTGAAAGAAATGGTCATGATAGTAATGGAAAGTTTTATTGTCCTTGTGTAAAATGTTTGAATGAGAGACGACTGAGTATTGCAGAAATTAGAGAGCATGTACTTTGTGATGGGTTCAACAAGCGGTATACACGATGGATATGGCATGGTGAAAAACTAGAAATGCCTAGTGTGTCCTAACAGGGAGAAGTTGATGTAGATATGATTGATCGAGTAGAGGACATGATCCGTGATGCTGGAGTAGAGGCCTTTGAGCAAGCATATATATATGATAATTTGTGCAGTGATGCAAAAAAGCCTTTATATCCAGGGAGCACTGAATTTACATGATTGTCTACAGTGTTGAGATTGGTCAACTTGAAAGCAAGAAATGGATGGAGTGATAAGTGTTTTATAGAATTACTTGAGTTATTGAAGGATATGCTTCTAGAAGGTAATGAACTACTAGATCGTAACTACGAAGCGAATAAAATCTTGCGCACAATGGGTATGGAGTATAAAATGATACATGCTTGTCCTAATGACTGCATATTGTATAGAAATGAATATGAAGGGTAGCATGTTGAATCAAGAGTTTTGATGATTCCAAACCAACATTCAAGAGCTTGGAATAAAGATATCAAAGGTGCACAAAAGGTTTCAAGTGAACAAATTCTGGAGAAATAGGTGCAAGAATAGATGTAGGATGTTTAGTAATGTTTTGATTTGAGTAAAAGACTTTGATTTGGTGAAAAGATGTTTTAAAACTTTGATTCTATGTTAACTCATGGAATATTTGAAAAACACCCACCAACAGATGAAGTTTGAAAGGTTTATACTGATCTGTCATCTTGGAAATGCGAACTTTGACTTTGCAAATTCAAATTTCATATTGAAACTGAACAAGTCTGAAGAGAAACTTCTTTGACAGATGAATTTTGACTTGAGAAAATTCTGTTGAATCAAGAAGTTTTGATGATTCCAAATCAACCTTCAAGAGCTTGGAATAAAGATATCAAAGGTGCTCAAATGAATTCAAGTGAAGAAATTCTGAAGAATCTATGCAAGAATAGATGTAGGATGATTAGTTATGTTTTAATTTGAGTAAAAGACTTTGATTTCATGAAAAGATGTTTTAAAACCTTGATTCTATGTTAAATCATGGAATATTTGAAAAATACCCACCAACATACGAAGTTTGAAAGGTTAATATCAATCTGTCATAGTGAAAATTCGAACTTTGGCTTTGGAAATTCGAATTTCACACTGAAACTGAACAAGTTTGAAGAGATGCCTCTCTGACAGACGAACTTTGACTTGATGAAATTTGAACTTTCATAAGTGTCTGAAAGAAGCTTTAAGCAACAGACAAACTTTGGGTTTTGAAAATTTGAATTTCAGACAAAATGAAACTTATGAAAACTATAGAAATTCGTCTGAAATTATGTTAAAGTTCATCTGAAACAAAGTTTGGATTGAATGTTAAAATTGCCCACTGACAAATGAACTTTGAACATGAAAATTCAAATTTCAGAAACTAAACTTTTGAGTCTATTGCAGTGATATGTTGACATACGAATGACAGTATTTATAAATTCGGTATTTGTGAAACTCGTCAATTTACCAACCAAAATTAGAATTTCAGTATGTTAGAAGCATTAAATGCGGTTGGTTAATGGATAGTTTTTCAAAGTAACCGTTGGATTACTTCTCCAATGGATAGATTTTGTCTCTAACGGATATTTGAGACCTAAATCTATAAATATAACATCATTTGAAGTTATGAGTAATGATTTTAACATTGTATATACTGAAACTCTGTCAAATCATTTACTCAAAGCTTCGTACTCTCACACTTCAATATTTGTACTTTAACTTTTATATTTACTCAGATTAAGAGAGTCTACGCTTTGTAAACAATCCAATTTTCATCTGGAAGATAGATTTTCTTATGAGGGGATATCACAAGGGATTGGGAAGCACTTTGTGAAAGTACAGAGAGTGAATGAGTAAGCTATAGAAAACAGAGCACAAACTTTGTACTGTGGTATTTAATTTGCAAGAAGCCCACGGAATTCTTGCAGAATAGTGGAAAATCTCAAGTGGTGACTTGAAGACTAGACGTAGGTCAAGTGGAGAGACCGAACCAGGATAAATTACTGAGTCTTCTTCCCTTGACTACCACCTTTACAGTTATTTGTTTATACTCTATTTTACCTTCATATATTGCTTTCTTCACCTTCTTGATATTTTGCAGAAAATTTTTAATCTTCCTAATTAACCTCTCTCCTGGGAAGCTAGCTAATCTAACAAGTGGTATCAGAGCCCGGATTCCCAATGAAAGGATCTTACAATCCAGGAATTAAAATGGCTGGCTTTGGAGAAAATATATTACCAGAAGACAACAACACAAATAGACCACCTGGCTTCAGCGGAGAACACTATGGGTACTGGAAGATGAGGATGCAAATCTATCTCCAGTCAATTGATCTGGACATCTGGTCAGTCATTCAGAAAGGCGATTTTGTCCCAATGGCTTTGAACGATGATAGAAAATACTAAGAGAAGCCAGAAGCTAAATAGAATGAGGAAGATAAAAGAAAAGTCTTGCTGAATTTCAAGGCAAAACACTGTCGGGTTAGTGCTTTGAATCAAGCCAAATTCTACAGAGTCTCCCAATGCTCCACTGCCAAGGAAATGTGGGACACCCTACAAATTGATCATGAAGGAACAACTAGAGTCAGGGAAAACAAACTAAATACAAGCATAGAAGAATATAAAAGCTTCAAAATGGCTGAGGGAGAGAATGTAAAAGAGCTACAGAAAAGATTCACCCTCATTGTGAATCAACTAAAGAGCCTGGGAAAGGAGTAAACTCAAACAGAGAAAGTCAGAAAGATCCTCAGAGCTCTCCCTCTGGAATGGCAACCCAAAGTAACAGTAGTAGAGGAAGCCAGAGGAGAATCAATTACCTCTGTCACGACTCTCTTTGGTAGCCTCGAGGAGTATGAAGGAAAACTGAAAGCTCTCAAGGAAGCTGGAAAAGACAGAAAGAAGAAAGGCCTTGCTCTCAAAGTTGCTAAAGAAAAGGAAGAAGAATCTGACGATGGAGAGGAACTTGATGAAGAAACCCTGGCTATGATGGTCAGAAAATTTGGAAGATTCTACAGTAAAAAGAGAAACAAGAAAATCTTCAAGAAAGGAGCAGCTGGAGATAGCAAGAGGGAAGCAAAAGAGCCTATCACTTGCTATGAGTGTAAAAAGCAAGGACATATCAAATGGGACAGTCCTCAATTTCTCAAAAGTAAGAAAAAGAAAAGAAAGCTACAGACAAAGGCTAGAAGAAAAGGGCTTACATCTCATCAATATGGGGCAATAGATCAGATGAAGAAAAAGATGATGAAGATGAAATTGCCAACATCTGTCTCATGGCACTTGGCTCTGAAGAAGCTGAAATCCCATGCAGTAGTGACCAAGAAGATGAGGTATATGAATCTGAACCTTCCTATTCCGAATTACTGGATGCATTTCATGAGCTGTATGATGAGTTTGTTAAAGTTGCTAAAGAATTGAAGCAAGCTAAGAAAAAGATTAACAAACTAGAATCTCAACATAATATTTCTGAAACTGTTTCTCTACCTATTACTGAATCGGTTTGTTGTAAATCATGCATTGAAGTAAAACAAACCAATGAATATCTAGTGAAAAGCATGTCTAGGCTTACTAGAGGTAAAGACATGTTGTTTGCTTTAATAAGAAGCCAAAGAATATCACAGGGAAAAGCTGGACTTGGATATGATCCTTGTGCTGTAAAAGAAAAGATTAGGAAGAAAAATCAGAATGTATACATGAGACATTTTGTGCATACTGACGGAAATAGAAAGAAAGATCATATGTCACATCATATTGAATCATATAATCAACGAAGGCATGCAAAAAAAAAATATTATCTGCATTATTTTCTTCCTGCCTCCCAATCTAGCAGTCCCTTTACCACCTGTCACTTCTGTAACAAAAAGGGGCATATTTCCAGTTCATGTGCCTTAAAGAAAAATGGACTTGACAGGAAGGCTAAATAGGTTCCCAAAGGCACATCTATATCTAGGGAAAAGACTACTGACAGAAAAGAAGCCAACCAGATTTGGGTGCCTAAGAAGAAAACTTGAACTTTGTTTTGCAGGTCTATCTCAAAGCTAGAAAGAACAATAAATGGTATATGGACAGTGCCTACTCAAGCCATATGACCGGTGATAGGGAGAAGTTCATCACCCTTAAAGACAAGAAAGGAGGAAAGGTGACCTTTCGAGGTGATCAATATGGCAGAATAGTTGGCATTGGCATTGTGGGTAAGAATCCTGAAACATCCATTGAAGAGGCGCTGTTTGTGATTGGCCTCAACCACAATCTGTCGAGTGTGAGCCAAACATGTGACAAAGGAAACTAGGTACTGTTTGACTCAAAATTCTGCTTAGTCATCATAAAAAGTGATCACAAAGTAATCCTCAAAGCTCAAAGGGATGGTAACTGCTACACTATTGATCTTAATGAACTTCCCCCCTTAGATTCTGTTTGCTTGATTAGTCAGGATAATGATAGTTGGCTATGGCATAGAAGATTAGCTCATGTTAACATGAATCAACTTTCAGAACTAGTTAAAAATGAGTTAGTCACTGGCCTGCCAAAAATTACTTTTGAAAAAGACAAAGAATGTGATGCACGCCTAAGAGGAAAACAAACTAAATCTTCTTTTAAACCCAAAAATATAGTCACCACAACTAGACCACTAAAACTAGTGCATATGGATTGAATTGGTCCATCTAGGGTAAAAAACATTGGTGAAAATCTGTATGTGCTTGTAATTGTGGATGATTACTCTAGATTTACATGGACATTGTTTTTTTCCTCTAAAAGTGATACCTTTGCTGCATTTGTAACCTTAGCCAAGAAAGTACAAAATAAGAAAGGTATTTCCATTGTGTCTATCAGGTCAGATCATGGAGGAGAATTTGAGAACTCATACTTTCTGGAGTATTACAATGAGCATGGAATTGACCACAACTTCTCATCCCCAAGAACTCCACAATAGAATAGAGTAGTAGAAAGGAAGAACAGAACAATTGGAGAGATGGCTAGAGCTATACTGAATGAAAAGAAACTTTCTCAAGTATTTTGTGTTGATGCAGTGAATACAGTAAGCTACATCATAAATAGAGCTTACCTCAGAGCAATCCTTGGGAAGACTCCTTATGAGTTGTACAAGGGAAGAAAGCCAAATCTATCACATCTCCATATGTTCGGCTGCAAATGCTTCATTCACAACAATGAAAAGGAGAATCTAGGTAAGTTTGATGCCAAATTTGATGAAGGTATATTTTTGGGCTATTCTAGTATAAATAAGGCATATAGAGTTTTCAATAAACAGTCTAAATAGGTAGAAGAACCTGTTCATGTAGTATTTATCGAAAATGAAACTGCTTCTAAACATGTTACTGATGAGGATGATCTTGTTTCAAACTTTAAAAGGTTAGATATCTACGATGAAGGTAAAATTGAACCTCCGAAAATATCTGAATCTATTAATGTAGAGGAAGATATTCTGGAGAGCGATTTTGAAGAAGAAAATAATGAAGAAATGTCTCAAGAACTCCCTAGAGCTTGGAAATATCAAAGGAATAATCCTGTTGATCAAGTGATAGGGAATGTTCAAGAGAGAGTTAGAACGAGAAAACAGTTAAGGGATCAAATGATTAATTATGCTTTCATCTCACAAATTAAACCTAAATGTACTGAGGAAGCCTTAACTAACGAGTACTGGATTTTGGCTATGCAGGATGAATTAAATCAGTTTGAAAGAAATCAAGTCTGGGATTTAGTGCCTAGACCCAAAAATCATCCTGTCATTGGTACCAAATGGGTTTTTAGAAATAAACTTGATGAATCAAGATCAATCATCAGAAATAAATCTAGACTGGTTGCTAAAGGATATAATCAAGAAGAAGGCATTGATTTTGAGGAAACCTTTGCCCCAGTAGCTAGATTAGAAGCAATTAGAATTCTATTAGCATATGCATGCATGAAAAATATTTTGTTGTATCAAATGGATGTGAAGAGTGCTTTTCTAAATGGATATATCATGGAAGAGGTGTATGTAGATCAACCTCCAGGTTTTGAGGACTCTACAAAATCAAACCATGTTTATAAACTAAAGAAAGCTCTTTACAGTTCAAAACAAGCCCCTAGAGCATGGTATGAAAGATTGAGTAATTTTCTAACTGAAAAGGGGTTTAATAGAGGAAAAGTAGATACAACTTTATTTACTAAGAAAGAAAACAAAGATTTACTTATTGTTCAAATCTATGTTGATGATATTATATTTGGTGCTACTAATGAATCTCTTTGCATGAATTTTTCTAAGTTAATGCAGGGGGAGTTTGAAATATCCATGATGGGTGAATTCAACTTCTTCCTTGGATTGCAAATCAGGCAGTGCGATGATGATATTTTTCTTAATCAATCCAAGTATATGAAAGAACTACTAAAGAGTTTGGAATGAAAAATGCCAAGCCAATGGGAACACCTATGGCTACTACAACCAAGCTGGATATGGATGAAAAAAGGAAAATGTTTGACATAACCAAGTACAGAAGAATGATTGGATCCCTACTGTACCTAACTGCGAACAGACCTGACATCATGTTTAGTGTCTGTATGTGTGCAAGATTCCAGTCATGTCCTAAGGATACCCATGCAACTGCTGTGAAACGTATCTTCAGATATCTTATTAGAACTTCACAGATGGGACTTTGGTATCCAAAGGGCAATGGAGAAGATCTCAAAGGATACACTGATGCTGACTTTGCAAGATCCAAAACTGACAAAAAAAGCACAAGTTGAACATGTCAGTTTCTTGGAGGATCTTTGGTTTCATGGTTTAGCAAGAAGCAAAACAGTGTGACCTTGTCCATAGCAGAGGCTGAGTATGTTGCAGCTGGAAGCTGTTATGCCCAAATCATCTGGATGAAATAGCAGTTTGAAGATCTTGAGGTTGAAATGAAGGAAATACCAATCATGTGGGACAACCAAAGTGCCATTAATATCACAAAGAATCCTGTCATACATTCAAGGACAAAACATATTGAAGTTAGGCACCACTTCATAAGGGATCATATTTTGAAAGGAGAAATCAAACTAGAGTACATCTTAACTGAGGATCAAGTTACAAATATCTTGACAAAACCTCAATCAGAAGATAGACTTTGCAAAATCAGAAGAGAATTGGGTATGGTAAATCCCAATGAACTGTAAGTAAATCCGTGTGCAATTCTGTGTTTAGATTTTCCAACATTAAATTAATTCTAACTTTAGCATCAAAGTGTATTTAATTTAAGTTGCAGGAGCTCCTCATGAGATTCAATGGGAATAAATCTAAAAAATGGAGCACATGAGAATGGAACAATCAAAAAGTGAAGAAAATGGCAGAAATTCTGAGTTTCTAGATCCATTTCGTAAATTTTTAAAGTTGAAATTCGTATATTAATTGTATGTTAGACGAATTTCCGTGAAACACTAAGTTTATGAGGAAGTTAGCATGGTCAATATTCGAATTTGGATGCCCAACAGACTAACTTTAGCCTGTTATAAGTTGGAACAGTTCTCGGTGATGCCTCGAAATTCGTCTGTTGGACCTTGAAAGTTTGAATTTCAATCACAAAAATTTCAAAGTTATGTTTGTCCAACATGATGATTATACTAATGTTTATCTCTTAACATAAGAATGTTGGAAAACCTTTACAAAGTAAAGAAATTTGAATTTGGAAGCATGTTCTTCATGTTGAATCTTTGAAGGATGAAATTTCATATGCATAATTTGTCTGTTGTTTCATGATTTGATTTCTGTTTGATGTTTATACTTCAAAATTCAAACTTTGTTGGAACAAAGTTCATCTGTTCATCTTGTGTTGCTTGAACCAATCCTCTATCAGATGAACTTTCAGAAGAAAATTCATCTGTCAGTAAGCTTTGCTAAATGGTATAACTTTTAACTGCTCGAAGTTTGAATTTTGACCCCTCAAAATTCATCTATCAGGCGGTTACTTACGTTAAAATCGATGGTTTTCCACTGAGCAGACGCAACCCTACTCTCTTCCTCTTTGGGTCTGTTCAAATCCTCTCTTCAATGCTCTTAAATTCTGACTGAAAATCTTTATCTCCCATCATTTAAACTGATTTTCGCACCCTATAAACCCAATCTCGGCTTCATTTTGAATCATTGATCCATGAAAATGACATGAGTAAAGAATCCTGAAGCTGGAAAAGGAGAGGCTCATCCAAAAAGATCGGTCAAGTCCCAATATGCCTCAAAGAAGGGTGAAAAACTGAAGAGAAAGGCCGAATCAAGTAAGGGAACTCCTTCCAAATGTTAGAAAACTACACCAAAGGGTGAATCAAAGAAAGCTGGACCCTCTTCCTCAAAGAAAGCAGAACCTTCGGTCCCTGTTCCTACTGCTGCTGAGACTGTTGCTTTCACTTCCTCCTCAAGTACTAAATATGGAGAATATCAACTAACTACACTGTCATTATGGAGCACCCCACAGATTCAAGAGGAATACTCTACCAAGTTTGCCATTAAAAAGGTAACCAAGCCTCATTGTGTGAACTTGGAAGATTTCTTGGTCTCTAACAGTTTTGATGCTGGAATATGGATGCTAAGATATAAGAATCTGTTAGAGATATTGGAGAGATATGATGATGAAGTGGTAAAGATATGGTATGCCTCCTTGAAGTATAATAGCAAGAAGATGAAATGGGAGGTCAATCTAAGATCGAGGACCATCTGGCTCACAGATGAGACTCTCAATAAAGTGCTGGAAATCCCAGGGCAAGATGGCCTCAAGATTGATATCACTGCCTCTAGATACATGGATGAGGCAGAGACTGCTGATGAAGAAGGTGGCCCCTTTCTGAACTACAAGGAGAGCACAATTCTGAGCACATTGTTCAGAAGAAAGGAAAACTGGCCAACCATAAACCTGCTGAAGTGAGGATCCTACACTACATAGTATTTAGGATCATATTCAACAAAGGAGGCAGCTTCAATCTGATAACAAGGGCAGAGGCACATGTCATGGCAACAATCATGCTTGGAAAGCTGATCAACATGGGACATATCATACTTTAACGCATGATCAAAGCAAGGGATCAGAGGAAAGACTCCACACTCCCCTATGCAGCTATCATTTCCAGAATTCTACAATATGCTAGAATTCAGCATCTTGAGAAGGGGAAAGGGAAACCCACTGAGATCTTCAAGGAGGAAGAACTTTAAAGGATGGGAATTGAAAGAAGTGAAGGAAGATGGATTGGGAAGGAGGCAGGAAAATTTGAAGATCTTTTCTTTGTTGAAGGTGCCTCCCAACAGCAAGAAGGTACCTCTGAGGCTCTTGCTAAACCTACACCACAGCCTTCTCTACCTATCCCATCTCCATCCAAGCCTACTCACATTCCATCCACTCCCTCCTCTCATGCCAAGCCAACCAAGATCACTGAGTTGTATGACAGCCTGTCAACACTCATAATTAGCATCAGGGATAAGTAAAATGCCAAATTTGCTCATCTGCAAGATCAAATTCGTCAGTTGGCAAAGAACATGAAAGTGGTTGCTGATGCCTATAAAGAAATTCGGAGTGCAATTCCTGCCACATTAGCTCCTCCTCAGCCAGGGTTCTCTGTGCCTGTTTAGTCTCCAACTCCTGAGCCTCCAAGCCCCTTCGAGCTAGCCTCTTATGAGCATGATAATGATGTAGATGGTGCTGAGCCTACTGGTACGATGAGGACACCAAGTCCTGGTCCACCTTTGGATTATGGTTTGGCAGAAGAAGGACCTCAGGAAACAGGCCCTCATGAGCTCATTCCAGAAGATGCTCAGGATTCAATTATTTCCACTCAAGAATCTGAGCAAGTTGAAAGACTAGTGGTAGCCATTTCCACTTCATCAATATTGGAGGTTGCCAGCAATGAAGAGAGAAGAATTGTGCCTATTGTTGATTTTAAAGCTATTGCTCGTAATGCTCTCTTGTAAGCTCAGAGAAGAAGGCTTGAGGAAATGTTTTGCTCTAATGACCTTGCTCCTTCATCTCTCTCTGCATATGGTCTCTCAGAAGAATAGAGGGCATAATTGGCTCTCTTCAGGAAAGAAATGGAAAAGCCGCTTAAGGTCTCTGATGATGAAGATCCAAGTCCTGAACCTTCTAAGCATCCTCCTTCTATTGAACTGGATCTCCCTTTTGATCCTGTACCGCTCCAAGCTATTCCAGTTTCTCAGATCCCTCCTTCGGCTAATTTTGTTCACCTTCCTAATGATGCCAAAAGGGGGGAGAAGAGTAAGCAAACTGGCAAGTCTGCTGTTGAGCCATCTGGAAAGACTTACAGCAAGAAAACCAAGCCAAAGAAGAAGTGATTAGAATTTAGGCTTGACTCCTCTTGTAGTACTGTATTGAGTCTCAGTTGTTTGTTTTGATTGTGTGTGCTTTGTATTTGATTTATGTATTTTGAAGTACTTTGCTTAAAGTGATCTCTGTAAAGCAACATTTGATTAAATGAAAGAATTTCTCGGTTGGAATGATTTGTTCTTTGAATCTCTTCACATGATTTACTATATATGATATCTTTTGAAATATAATGCATATGTTGAAGGGGAGCTTGTTAAAGCAAACTCAAGTACTAATCTAGTTTGTAAGTTGTTTTGTCATCATCAAGAAGGGGGAGAATGTTGAATCAAGAAGTTTTGATGATTCCAAATCAACCTTCAAGAGCTTGGAATAAAGATATCAAAGGTGCTCAAATGAATTCAAGTTAAGAAATTCTGAAGAATCTGTGCAATAATAGATGTAGGATGATTAGTTATGTTTTAATTTGAGTAAAAGACTTTGATTTCATGAAAAGATGTTTTAAAACCTTGATTCTATGTTAAATCATGGAATATTTGAAAAATACCCACCAACATACGAAGTTTGAAAGGTTAATATCAATCTGTTATAGTGAAAATTCGAACTTTGGCTTTGGAAATTCGAATTTCACACTGAAACTGAACAAGTTTGAAAAGATGCCTCTCTGACAGACGAACTTTGACTTGATGAAATTTGAACTTTGATAAATGTCTGAAAGAAGCTTTAAGCAACAGACGAACTTTGGATTTTGAAAATTTGAATTTCAGACAAAATGAAACTTATGAAAATTATAGAAATTTGTCTGAAATTATGTTAAAGTTCATCTGAAACTAAGTTTTGATTGAATGTCAAAATTGCCCACTGACAGATGAACTTTGAACATGAAAATTCAAATTTCAGAAACTAAGCTTTTGAGTCTGTTGTAGTGATATGTTGATATACGAATGACAGTATTTATAAATTCAAATTTTGAAGTTAGTCGGAAAAGAGGTCTCTCTGACAGACGAACTTTGATATTTGAAAATTCGAATTTTGAACTATATGAACTACTAAGCCTTGTAAACCAGCTACAAATAGACAAATTTTGGGGTTCCAAAATTCAAATTTCGAAGGCACTATAGCAAGTTAAAAATACTGTTCACACTTAACAGAAAAACTTTCCATATGAAAATTCGTATGTCACAACACAGAAACAATTTCCAAATATCAAAATTCGAATTTCACTTCATGACAGACGAACTTCGGCCTTTCAACGTTGAAGCTGTTAACCTTCGGTATCTGGGAAATTCATCTGTTGACCAACCGAAATTCAAATTTCAGTATGTCAGAAGCATTAAATGCGGTTGGTTAACAGATAGTTTTTCAGAGTAACTATTGGATAACTTCTCCAACGGATAGATTTTGTCTCTAACAGATGTTTGAGACCTAAATCTGTAAATATAACATCATTTGAAGTTGTGGGTAACGATTTTAACATTGTATATACTGAAACTCTGCCAAATCATTTACTCAAAGCTTCATACTCTCACACTTCAATATTTGTACTTTAACTTTCATATTCACTCTGATTAAGAGAGTCTAATCTTTGTAAACAATCTAATCTTCGTTTGGAAGATAGATTTTCTTATGAGGGGATATCACAAGGGATTGGGAAACACTTTGTGAAAGTACAGAGAGTGAGTAAGTGAGCTCTAGAAAATAGAGCACAAACTTTGAATTGTGACATTTGCAAAAAGCCCACAGAATTCTTCCAGAATAGTGGAAAATCTCAAGTGGTGACTTGAGGACTGGACGTAGGTCAAGTGGAGAGACCGAACTAGGATAAATTACTGAGTCTTCTTCCCTTTACTACCACCTTTACATTTATTTGTTTATACTCTGTTTTACCTTCATATATTGCTTTCTTCACCTTCTTGATATTTTGCAAAAAAATTTTAATCTTCCCAATTCACCCTCATCTTGCGAAGCTAGCTAATCTAACAAATTCAAATTTTAATAAGTGTCTGAAAGGAGCTTTCAGTAATAGACGAACTTTGAGTTTTGAAAATTTGATTTTCAGACAAAATGTAACTTATGAAAACTAAAGAAATTTGTCTGAATTATGTCAAAGTTCATCTGAAACAAAGTTTAGATTGGGCTTCTAAATTTCTCACTGACAGATGAACTTTGACCATGAAAATTTGAATTTAAGAAACGAAGCTTATGAGTCTGATATATTGATATGTTGACATATGAATGACAACATTTGTAAATTCAAATTTTGAAGTAAGTCTGAAAAAAGGTCTCTCTGACAGACGAACTTTGCCCTTTGAAAATTTAAATTTCGAATTAGATGAACTACTATGCCTTATAAACCAACTATAGACAGACAAATTTTGGGGTTCCAAAATTCGAATTTCAAAGGCACTGTAGCAAATTGAAAATACTGTTCACACTTAACAAAAAAACTTTCCATGTGAAAATTCGTATGTCACAACATAGAAACATTTTCCAAAGATCAAAATTTGAACTTTGCTTCATGACAGACAAACTTCGGATATTTAGTGTTGAAGTCTTTAGCTGTCGGTTTGTGCGAAATTTGTTTGTGGACCAACTGAAATTCAAATTTCAGAATGTCAGAAGCATTAAATGAGGTTGGTTAATGGATAGTTTTTCAGAGTAACCATTGGATAACTTCTCTAACGGATAGATTTTGTGTCTAACGTATAGTTGAGATCTAAATCTATGAATATAACATCATTTGAAGTTATGGGTAATGATTTTAACTTTGTATATACCGAAACTCTACCAAATCATTTACTCAAAGTCTCTTACTCTCACACTTCAATATTTGTACTCCAACATTCATATTCACTCTGTCTAAAAGAGTTTATTCATTGTAAACAATCTTATCTTCATCTAGAAGAAAGATTTTCTTCTGAGGGAATATCACAAGGGATTGGGGAAGCACTTAGTAAGAGTGCATAGAGTGAAAGAGTGACCTCTAGAAACATAGCATCATCTTTATACTGAGACATTTGCAAGAAGTCCACCGAATTCTTACAGAATAGTGAAAAATCTCAAGTGGTGACTTGAGGGCTGGACATAGGTCAAGTGGAGAGACCGAACCAAGATAAATATCTTAGTCTTCTCTTCCCTGCTGCTACTTTTACACTTTATTCATTTATACTCTAATTTACCATCATACTTTGCTTTCTTCACCTTCTTGACATTTTGCAGAAAATTTTTAAGTTTCCCAATTCACCCCCTCTTGGGAAGCCAGCTTATCTAACAAGTGATATCAGAGACCGGTTTCCTAATCAAAGGATTTCACAGTCCAAGAATTAAAATGGCTGGCTTTGGAGAAAGCATACTACTAGAGGGAACAACACAAATAGACCACCTGGCTTCAGTGGAGAACACTATGGTTACTGGAAGATAAGGATGCAAATCTATCTCTAGTCAATTGATCTATACATCTGGTTAGTCATTCAGAAGGGAGATTTTGTCCCAATGGCTTTGAAAGATGACGAGAAGTATAGAGAGAAGCCAGAAGCTGAATGGAATGAGGAAGGTAGAAGAAGAGTCTTACTGAACTTCAAGGCAAAACACTGCTTGGTCAATGCTTTGAATCAAGACGAATTCTACAGAGTCTCACAATGCTCTACTGCCAAAGAAATATGGGATACCTTGCAAATTGCTCATGAAGAAACAACTGGAGTCAGGGAAAACAAACTGAATACTTGCATAGGTCAATATGAAAGCTTCCAAATGGCTGAAGGACAACGTGTAAAAGAGCTACAGAAGAGATTCACCCTCATTATGATTCAACTAAAGAGTCTGGGAAAGGAGTACACTCAAACAAAAAAGGTCAGAAAGATCCTCAGGGCTTTCCCTCTGGAATGGCAACCCAAAGTAACAGCAATAGAGGAAGCCAGAGGAGAATCAATGGCCTCTGTCATAGCTCTTTTTGGCAGCCTCAAGGAGTATGAAGGAAAAATAAAGGCTCTCAAAGAGGCTAGACAAGACAGAAAGAAGAAAGGTCTTGCTCTGAAAGCTGCTGAAGAGAAAGAAGAAGAATTTGACGATGGAGATGAGCTAGATGAAGAAACTCTTGCTATGATGGTTAGAAAATTTGGAAGATTCTACAATAAGAAGAGAAACAAGAAAATCTTCAAGAAAGGAGCAGCTGGAGATAACAAGAGAAAAGCAAAAGAACATGTCAATTGCTATGAGTGTGAAAAGCAGGGACATATCAAATAGGATTGTCCACAATTCCTCAAGAAGCAAGAGAAAGAAAAGAAATCTACAGACAAAGGCAAGAAGAAAAGAGCTTACATCTCATCAATATGGGGTAACAGCTCAGATGAAGAAGAAGATGATGAAGATGAAATTGCCAACATCTGTTTGATGGCTCTTGCCCCTGAAGAAGCTGAAATCCTATGCAGCAGTGATCAAGAAGATGAGGTATATGAATCTGAATCTTCCTATTCTGAATTACTGGATGCATTTCATAAGCTGCATGATGAGTTTGTTAAAGTTGCTAAAGAGTTGTAGCAAGCTAAGAAAAAGATTAACGAACTAGAATCTCAATACAACATCTCTAAAATTGCTTATCTACCTATTACTGAATCTGCTTACTATAAATCATGCATTGAACTAAAGCAAACTAATGAATATCTAGTGAAAAGCATGTCTAGGCTTACTAAAGGTAAAGATATGTTGTTTGCTTTAATGGGAAGCCAAAGAATATCACAGGGAAAGGATAGACTTGGCTATGATCCTTGTGCTGTAAAAGAAAAGATTAGGAAGAAAAATTAGAATGTGTACATGAGACATTTTGTGCATGCTAGTGGCAATAGAAAGAAAGATCATATGTCACATCACATTGAATCATATAATCAACCAAGGCATGCAAAACAAAAATATTATCTGCATTGTTTTCTTCCTGCTTCTCAATCCAGCAGTCCCTTTACCACCTGTCACATCTGTAATAAGAAGGGACATATTTCCAGTTTATGTGCTTTAAAGAAAAATGGACTTGATAGGAAGGTTAAATGGATTCCCAAAGGTACATCTGTATCTAGGAAAAAGACTACTGATAGAAAAGGACCCAAGCAAATTTGGGTACCTAAAAGGAAAGTATGAACTTTGTCTTATAGGTTTGTCTTAAAGCTAGAAAGAGCAACAAATGGTATATGGACAGTGCCTGCTCAAGTCACATGACTAGTGACAAGGAGAAGTTCATCACCCTTAGAGACAAGAAAGGAGGAATGGTGACCTTTCGAGGTAATCAATATGGCAAAATAGTTGGCATTGGCATTGTGGGCAAGAATCCTGAAACATCCATTGAAGAGGTGCTGTTTGTGATTGGCCTCAACCATAATCTACTAAGTGTGAGCTAGACATGTGACAAAGGAAACTGGGTGCTGTTTGACTCAAAGTTCTGCTTGGTCATTAGAAAAAGTGATCACAAAGTAATCCTCAAAGCTCAAAGAGATGGTAACTATTATACTATTGATCTTGATAAACTTCCTCCCTTGGATTCTGTCTACTTGATTAGCTACGATAATGATAGTTGGTTATGGCATAGAAGGTTAGCTCATGTTAATATGAATCAACTATCAAAACTAGTTAAAAATGAGTTAGTCACTGGCCTACCGAAAATCACCTTTGAAAAAGATAAAATGTGATGCATGCCTAAGAGGAAAATAAAGTAAATCTTCTTTTAAATCTAAAAATGTAGTTACCACAACCAGATCACTAGAACTATTGCATATGGAACTAATTGGTCCATCTAGGGTAAAAAGCATTGGTGGAAATCTGTATATGCTTGTAATTGTAGATGATTACTCTAGATTTACATGGACATTGTTTCTTTCCTCTAAAAGTGGTACCTTTGATGCATTTGTAGCCTTAGCCAAGAAAGTGCAAAATGAGAAGGGTATTTTCATTGTGTCTATCAGGTTAGATCATGGAGGAGAGTTTGAGAACTCATATTTCCTGGAGTCTTGTAATGAGCATAGAATTGATCACAACTTCTCAGCTCCAAGAACTCCGCAACAGAATGGAGTAGTAGAGAGGAAGAACAGAACAATTGGAGAGATGTCTAGAGCTATGCTGAATGAAAAAGGAACTCTCTCAAGTATTCTGGGCTAATGTAGTAAACACAGTGAGCTACATCATAAATAGAGCCTACATCAAACCAATCCTTGGGAAGACTCCTTATGAGCTGTACAAAGGAAAAAAGCAAAATCTCCCACATCTCCGTGTGTTTGGCTGCAAGTACTTCATCCACAACAATGGAAAGGAGAATCTGGGTAAGTTTGATGCCAAATCTGATAAAGGTATATTTCTGGGCTATCCCAGTAGAAGTAAGGCAAATAAAGTTTTTAATAAAAGTCTAAATTAGTAGAAGAATCTGTCCATGTAGTATTCATTGAAAATGAAACTGTTTCCAAACATGTCACTAATTAGGATGATCTTATTTAAAACTTTAAGAATTTAGATCTTTCTGATGAAGGTAAATTGAACCTCCAAAAATCTCTGAATCTTTTAACATAGAGGAAGATATTTAGGAGAAAGACCTTGTGGATGAATATAATGAAGACATGTCTCAAGAACTCCCTAGAGCTTGGAGATATCAAAGGAATCATCCTGTTGATCAAGTGATAGTGGATGTTCAAGAGAAAGTTAAAACCAGAAAATAGTTAAGGGATCAAATGATAAACTGTGCTTTTATTTCTCAAATTAAACCTAAATGTACTGAAGAAACCTTAACTGATGAATATTGGATTTTAGCTATGCAAGATGAGTTGAATCAGTTTGAAAGAAATCAAGTTTGGGATTTAGTGCCCAGACCCAAAAATTATCCTGTCATTGGCACTAAATGGGTTTTTAGAAATAAACTTGATGAATCAGGATCAATAATCAGAAATAAAGCTAGACTGGTTGTAAAAGGATATAATCAAGAAGAAGGTATTGATTTTGAAGAAACCTTTGCTCCAGTGGCTAGATTAGAAGCAATTATAATTCTGTTAGCATATGCATGCATGAAAAATATTTTGTTGTATCAAATGGATGTGAAAAGTTCTTTTCTAAATGGATATATCATGGAAGAAGTCTATGTAGACCAACCTCCATGCTTTGAGGACTCTACAAAACGAAACCATGTTTATAAACTGAAGAAAGCCCTTTACGGTTTAAAGTAAGCCCCTAGAGCATGGTATGAAAGATTCAGTAATTTTCTAACTAAAAATGGGTTCAACAGAGGAAAAGTAGATATAACCTTATTCACTAAGAAAGACAATACAGATTTACTTATTGTTCAAATCTATGTTGATGATATTATATTTGGTGCTACTAATGAATCTCTTTGCAAGAATTTTTCTAAGTTAATGCAGGGAGAATTCGAAATGTTCATGATGGGTGAACTCAACTTCTTCCTTGGATTGCAAATCAGGCAGTATGATGATGGTATCTTTCTCAACCAATCCAAGTATCTGGAAGAATTGCTAAAGAAGTTTGGGATGGAGAATATCAAGCCAATGGGAACACCTATGGCTACAATAACCAAACTGGATATGGATGAAAAAAGGAAAATGTTTGACATAACCAAGTACAGAAGAATGATTGGATCCCTACTGTACCTAACTGTGAACAGACCTGACATCATGTTTAGTGTCTGTGTGTGTGCAAGATTCCAGTCATGTCCCAAGGAAACCCATGCAACTGCTGTGAAACGTATCTTCAGATATCTTATTAGAACTTCACAAATGAGACTTTGGTATCCAAAGGGCAATGGAGAAGATCTTAAAGGATACACTGATGCTGACTTTACAGGATCCAAAACTTACAGAAAAAGCACAAGTGGAACATGTCAGTTTCTTGGAGGATCCTTGGTTTCATGGTTTAGCAAGAAGCAAAACAGTATGACCTTATCCACGACAGAAGCTAAATATGTTGCAGCTGGAAGCTATTGTGCCCAAATCATCTGGATGAAATAGTAGCTTGAAGATCTTGAGGTTGAGATGAAGAAAATACCAATCATGTGTGACAACCAAAGTGCCATTAATATCACAAAGAATCCTATCATGCATTCAAGGACAAAACATATTGAAGTTAGGCATTACTTCATAAGGGATCATGTTCTAAAAGGAGAAATCAGATTAGAATACATCCCAACAAAAGATCAAGTTGCTAACATCTTGACAAAGCCTCTATTAGAAGATAAACATTGTAAAATTAGGAGAGAATAGGATATGGTAAATCCCAATGAACTGTAAGTAAATCCTTGTGCAATTCTATTTTTAGATTTTCTAACATTAAATTAATTCTAACTTAAGTATCAGAAAAAGTTTAATGTAAGTTGCAGGTGCTCCTCATGAGTTTGAATGACAGTAGATCTGAAAAATGGAGCAAATCAGAATGGAACAGCCAAAAGGAGAAAGAGACAGCAAGAAATCTGAGTTCTGGATCCATTCCGTAAGTTTTTAAAGTTTAAATTCGTATCTTAGTTGTGTGTTAGACGAATTTCCTTGATAAACTGTGTTTCTGAACAAGTCAACATGGTCAACATTTGAATTTAGATGCCCAACAGATGAACTTCAGCTTGGTATACATTAGAACAGTTCTCGGTGGTCCCTCGAAATTCGTCTATTGGTCCTTGAAAGTTCAAATTTTCAAAATAAAAGTTTCAAAGCTATGTTTGTCCAACATGATGATTATACAAATGATTATTTCTTAACATACTCATGTTGAAGAACATTTACAAAGTAAAGAAATTTGAATTTCTGATTCAAAATTCATCAATTGAAACTTGCTCATAATGTTGAATCTCTGAAAGATGAATGTTCATATGCATAATTTGTCTGTTGATTGTTGCATTGATTACTGCTTGTTTTTTGGTCTTTGAAATTTAAACTTTGTTAAAACAAAGTTCATCTATTCATCCTATGCTGATTGAACTAAGCCTCTGTCAGACAAACTTTCAGAAGAAAATTCACCTATCAGTAAGCTTTACTGAATGGTTTAACTTGTAACTGCTCGAAGTTTGAATTTTGACCCCTCAAAATTCGTCTGTTAGGCGGTTACTTACGTTAAAACTGACAGTTTTCCACAGAACAGACGCAACCCTATTCATTTATTCTCTGAGTCTATTCCAATTCTCTCTTCAATGCTCTTCAATTCTGACCGTAAATCTTCATTTCCCGCCTTTTAAACTTCTTTTCGCATCCTACAAACCCAATCTCAGCTTCATTTTGAAACATTCATTCATGAAAATAGCACGAGGAAAGATTCCAGAAGTTGGAAAGGGAGAAGGATGACTGAAGAGAACGGTTAAATCCCAATATGCCTCAAAGGAGGGTGAAAAACAGAAGAGAAAAGCCGAATCAAGCAAGGAAACTCCCTTCAAATGACAGAAAACAACTCTAAAGGCCAAATCAAAGAAAGCTGGACCCTCTTCTTTGAAGAAAATAGAGCCTTCGGTTCCAGTTCCTGCTGCTACTATTGTCGCTTCCACTTCCTCCTCCAGTATTGAATCTGGATAATACCAACTCACAACAATGCCATTATGGAGCAGTCCTCAGATTTAGGAGGAATACTCGACCAAGTTTGCAAGCAAAAAGGTAATGAAACCTCATTGTGTGAACATGGAAGATTTCTTATTCTCAAACAATTTTGATGCTGGTCTATGGATGATGAGATATAAGAATCTGTTAGAGATACTAGAGAGGTATGATGATGAAGTGATTAAGACATGGTATGCCTCTCTAAAGTACAACAGCAAGAAGAAAAAGTGGGAGGTCAATCTGAGATCAAGGAACATCTAGCTCATAGATGAAACTCTTAATGAAGTGTTATAAATCCCAGGGTAAGATGGCCTTAAGATTGACATGACTGCTTCTGGGTATATGGATGAGACAGAAACTATTAATGAAGAAGGTGGCCCCTTTCTGAACTATAAGGAGAGTACAATCCTGAACACTTTGTTCAGAAGAAAGGAGAATAGGCCATCAATAAACTTGCTAAAGCTCACTGACCTTAGTGTTCAAGTGAGGATCCTACACTACATAGTATCTAGAATCATCTTCAACAAAGGGGGTAGCTTCAATCTGATCATAAGGGCAGAGGCACATGTGATGGCAGCAGTCATGCATAGGAAGCTTATAAACATGGGACATATCATACTCTAGCGCATGATTAAGGAAAGGGATCAGAGAAAAGACTCCACACTCCCCTATGCAGCTATCATTTCCAAGATTCTATAATATGCTAGAATTCAACATCTTGAAAAAGGGAAAGGGAAGCCTACTGAGATTTTCAAGGAAGAGGAGCTACAAAGCAGAGGAAAGACTCCACACTCCCCTATGCAGCTATCATTTCCAAGATTCTACAATATGCTAGAATTCAACATCTTGAAAAGGGGACAGGGAAGCCCACTGAGATTTTCAAGGAAGAGGAGCTACAAAGAATGGGGATTAAAAGAAAAGATGGAAGATGGATTGGGAAGGGAGCAGGTAAATCTGAAGATCTCTTCTTTGATGAAGATGCCTCCTTACAGCAAGAAGGTACCTCTGAGGCTCCTGCAAGGCCTACACCTCAGCCTTCTCAGTCTATCCCATCTCCATCTCTGCCTACTCACATTCCTTCTACTCCCTCCTCTTGTGCCAAGCCAACCAAGATCACTGAGTTGTATGACAGTTTGTCAACACTCATACTTAGCATTAGGGATGAGCAAAATGCCAAATTTGCTTATCTATAAGATCAGATTCACCAGTTGGCCAGGAACATAAAAGTGGTTGCTGATACATATGAAGACATTCGGAGTGCAATCCCTGCCATATTAGCTACACCTCAATCAGGATTCTCTGAGCCTGCTAAGTCTCCAACCCCTGAGCCTCCAAGCCCCTTTGAGCTAGCCTCTACTGAGCATGATGATGCTGTAGATGATACTGATGTTGCTGGTACACTGAGCACACCAAGTCCTGGTCCTCCCTTGGACTATGGTATGGAAGAAGAAGACCCTCAGGATTCAAGCTCTCATGATCCCATTCCTGCAGATGCTCAAGAGTCAATCCTGTCCCAGCAAGAATCCAAGCAAGTAGAAAGATTAGTGGCAGCCATCTCTAATTCACCATTCATGCAGGCTGCCATAAATGAAGAAAGGAGCTTTGTGCCTTTTGTTGATTTGGAAGCCATTGCTTACAATGCTCTCTTACAAACTTGGAAAAGAAGGCTTGAAGAAATGTTTCTTCCTCCTGCTCCCTCACCTATTACATATTATGGTTTCTCAGAGGAAAGAAGGGCACAATTGGTAGTTACAAGGCAAGAAATTTTTGAACTTCTTGAGATTTCTGATGATGATGATAAAAACACAAGTTCTGAAGTTTATGGGCCCTTGCCAAAGCTAAATCTAGAAACATCATTTGTCCCTGTGCCTCTTCAAGCTATTCAAGTGTCTCAGATCCCTCCTCCTACAGATTTTGTTCAACTTTATGATAATGTCAAAAAGGGGGAGAAGAGTGAGCAAACTGGAACTGGAAAGTTTGCTGCAGAGCATTCAGGAAAATCCTACAGCAAGAAGACTAAGTAAAAGAAGAAGTGATTAGAACTTAGGCTTGGGTCCTCTTGTAGTATTTGTTATGTTTCTGTTGTTTGTGTTTTGTGTTTATGTATTTCGAACTATTTTGCATTAATTGTTTCCTGTAAAGCAATGTTTGATAAAATGAAAGAATTCCATGATTGCACTGATCTGTTCCTGTTAATCTTTGAATCTCTATACTTGATCTACTATACATGATATCTTTTGAAATATAATGCATATGTTGAGGGGGAGCTTGTTAAAGCAAACCCAAGTAATAATCCAGTTTGTAAGTTGTTTTGTCATCATCAAAAAGTGGGAGAATGTTGGATCAAGAGTTTTGATGATTCCAAACCAACCTTCAAGAGCTTGGAATAAAGATATCAAAAGTGCACAAAAGGTTTCAAGTGAAGAAATTATGAAGAAATAGGTGCAAGAATAGACGTAGGATGTTTAGTAATATTTTGATTTGAGTAAAAGGCTTTGATTTGGTAAAAAAATGTTTTAAAACTTTGATTCTATGTTAAATCATGGAATATTTGTAAAACAGCCACCAAAAAATGAAGTTTGAAAGGTTTATACTGATATGTCATCTTGGAAATTCGAACTTTGGCTTTGAAAATTCGAATTTCATATTGAAACTGAACAAGTTTAAAGAGAAACTTCTTTGACAGATGAATTTTGACTTAAGAAAATTTGAATTTTGATAAGTGTCTAAAAGAAGCTTTCAATAATAGACGAACTTTGGGTTTTGAAAATTCAAATTTTAGACAAAATGTAACTTATGAAAACTAAAGAAATTCGTCTGAAATTATGTCAAAGTTCATCTAAAACCAAGTTTAGATTGGGCTTCAAAATTGCTTACTGACAGACGAACTTTGAACATGAAAATTCGAATTTAAGAAACAAAGCTTGTGAGTCTGATATATTGATATGTTGACATACGAATGACAGTATTTGCAAAATTCAAATTTTGAGGTAAGTCTGAAAAGAGGTCTCTCTGACAAATGAACTTTGCCTTTTGAAAATTCAAATTTCGAATTAGATGAACTACTGTGCCTTATAAACCAGCTATGGACAGACAAATTATGGGGTTCCAAAATTTGAATTTTGAAGGCACTGTAGCAAATTGAAAATACTGTTCACACTTAACAGAACGTCTTAAAACATGAAAATTCATATGCCACAACATAGAAACATTTTCCAAAGATCAATATTCGAACTTTGCTTCATGATAAATGAACTTTGGATATTTAACATTAAAGTCTTTAGCCTTCGGTTTCTGTGAAATTCATCTGTTGACCAACTGAAATTTGAATTTTAGAATGTTAGAAGCATTAAATGCAGTTGGTTAACGGATAGTTTTTCAGAGTAACCATTGGATAACTTCTCTAACGGATAGATTTTGTCTCTAACGTATAGTTGAGACCTAAATCTATGAATATAACATCATTTGAAGTTGTGGGTAACGATTTTAACTTTGTATATACTAAAACTCTGCCAAATCATTTACTCAAAGTCTCTTACTCTCACACTTCAATATTTGTACTCCAACTTTCATATTCACTCTGTTTAAGGGAGTTTATTCATTGTAAACAATCTTATCTTTATCTAGAAGAAAGATTTTCTTATGAAGGGATATCACAAGGGATTGGGGAAGCACTTAGTAAGAGTGCATAGAGTGAAAGAGTGAGCTTTAGAAAAAGAGCATCATCTTTGTACTAAGGCATTTGCAAGAAGCCCATTGAATTCTTGTAAAATAGTAGAAAATCTCAAGTGGTGACTTAAGGACTGGACGTAGGTCAAGTGGAGAGACCGAACAAGGATAAATATATGAGTCTTCTCTTTCCTACTGCTACTTTTACAGTTTATTCATTTATACTCTGTTTTACCATCATACTTTGCTTTCTTCACCTTCTTGACATTTTGCAGAAAACTTTTAAGCTTCCCAATTCACCCCCTCTTGGGAAGCCAGCTTATCTAACACTGCATGTATGTCCAAAATGTGAGTTGTCACGATACAAAGTAAAACGAGATAATAATGCCAATTGTGATGTGGTTACTAAAGGGCCTCCTGCAAAGGTATTATGGTATCTTCCAATAATACCAAGGTTCAAGCGTTTGTTTACTAATGAAAAGGATGCAAAGAACTTGAGATGACATGTGGATGAAAGGATATGTGATGGAAAGCTCCGACATCCAACTGATTCTCCTCAATGGAAGACAATTGATCAATTGTTTCTAGAGTTTGGTAATGAGCCAAGAAACCTTAGACTTGGACTTTGTACAGATGGAATGAACCCTTATGGTAGCCTTAGTAGTCAACATAGTTCATGGCCTGTTCTATTGGTGATTTACAACCTAGCTCCTTGGTTGTGCATGAAGTGCAAGTACATCATGTTGTCTATGATGATTTTAGGCCCAAAACAGCCAGGAAATGACATAGATGTTTACTTGAAACCTATGATTGAAGACTTGAAAATGTTGTGGGAGAAAGGTATAGATGTGTTTGATACCTATCACAAACAGTCTTTTAAGATGCGTGCCATGATCTTCTGCATGATAAATGACTTTCCAACATATGGAAACTTGTCCAACTATAGTGTTAAGGGGCACAAAGCATGCCCTATTTTTGAAGAAGGTACATGCTTCAAACAACTTTTGTTTGGAAGGAAGACAGTCTACCTTGGTCACCAGAGATTTCTTTGACAAAATCATCCATATCGTAGATTGAAAAAAGCTTTCAATGGCTTACAAGATGATCAAAATGGTCCAAATCCATTAACTGCAGAAGAAGTTTATCAACGAGTAAAAAATATCAATGTTATCTTTGGTAAGACTTAAAAGCTTGCAACTGAAAAAAATGTATGGAAAACGAAGTCTATCTTTGATCTTCCCTATTGGTAAAATCTTGAGGTCAAGTATAATATTGATGTGATGCATGTGGAGAAAAATGTGTGTGATAGTCTTGGTGGAACACTTCTTAATATACAAGGGAAGACCGAGGATAGTACAAATGCAAGATGGGATATGGTTGAAATAGGAATACGAGTAGAGTTAGCTCCGCAAGAAGGAAATAGGAGGAATTATTTGCCCCCCACTTGTTATACATTTTCCAAGAATGAGAGAAGAAGTTTTTGTCAGTGTTTACATGGCATCAAAGTGCCCCAAGGGTATTCTTGAAATGTTAAAAGGCTTGTGTCAATGAAAGATCTGAAATAGGCTCAAAGTCTCACGATTGCCATGTCTTGATGTAACAACTTTTACCTGTAGCTATTCGAGACATATTGCCAAAAAAATTAAGAGACACTATAACCAAATTATGCTTCTTTTTCAATGCTATATGTAACAAAGTCATTGACCCCCAGAAATTGGATGAGTTAGAAAATGATGCTTCCATTATCTTGTGTCAACTTGAAATGTACTTTCCACCTTCTTTTTTTGACATCATGGTGCATTTAATTGTCCATATAGTGAGGGAGATAAGGTTGTGTGGTCCTGTTTATTTGCGGTAGATGTACCCATTTGAGCGATATATGAAAATTCTAAAAGGGTATGTCAAGAACCCACACCGGCTTGAAGCATCTATTGTTCAAAGATATGTTGCTGAAGAAGCTATTGAGTTTTGTATTGAATACATGTCGGAAATGGAAGCTATTGGACTTCTTAAGTATCGTCACAAGGGGAGAGGAGTAGGCAAGGGTACACGGGGGTCAAATGTGAAAGGCAAGGGCCGTGAAGAAGTGTTACAAGCATATCTATACAACTTGAATAACACTGATGAAGTTTAGCCTTATTTAGCCACACATAAAAGCATTATAAGAGAAAAAAACCCTCAGAAAATTGATAAGTGGTTGATAAATGAGTACAATAGGACTTTTATATCGTGGTTTAATGAAGAGGTCATGAAGGATGATAAAGTTTCTGATACAATAAGATGGTTGGGCTATGGGCCTCAATTTGAGGTTGTATGTTGGAGTGGATATGACATTAATGGGTATTCCTTCTATACAAAAACCCAAGATGACAAGAGCACTATGTAAAATAGTGGGGTTATGCTAGTAGTTGAATCAATGCATTTTTCTAGTTCAAAAGATAAAAATCCTGTATTAGTATCCATATCATATTTTGGGGGTTATTGAAGAGATTTGGTAGGTTGACTATATTAAATTTAAAGTGCTTACTTTCAAATGTAAGTGGCTTGATAGTAATAACGGTGTTCAAATAGATGAGTTGGGATTTACATTGGTGGATCTTAATTGGGTAGGTTATAAGGAAGAGCCCTTTATAATGGCAATCCAAGCAAAACAGGTGTTTTATATTGTTGATCAAGCTGATAAAAAGTGGTCTGTGGTTCTCCAAGGGAAAAGACTAATTGATGGTGATGAGAATGATGGGTCAAGTTTCGATATTTGTGAGACTCCTCCTTTCTCTTCAAGGCTACTTGAACTTAATGAAGAATTTGAAGTAGATGATGTTCATGCCATAAGAGATGATCATAATGAAGGGATATGGGAGAATATCCCTACATGAAAAAATTGAAATACAAGAGATAATTTTGACAGTTCAAATACTATAGTTTTTGTTGAAATTATTTGATACTTTAACTATCATAGTTTAAATTATTTGTGTTACCTATTTGATATTTGAGATATTTTCAATTTACTTAGTTATGTTTGATTCTTTAACTATCATAGTTTTTGTTTAAATTATTTGATACTTTAACTATCATAGTTTAAATAGGCACATGGAGAATCACTCTAACAATACTAAAAGTGGGCAAGCCAACCAACCTACCCATAAAAGGGGTAGGCGTGGCACAAGGTTGAAGGATTTGACCCTTGGCCATGGTAGTGAACAAAGGATACATATCGACATTGGTCGGAAAGGGAAACCTATTGGGCCAAATAGGATTTGATTTAATAGTTTTGTTACCCTACTTGGATGTAGTAAGGCAAGCATCTTGGTGGATAAATGGTCTCATGTACCCAAGCAAGTAAAGGATAATATTTGGGATAGTATCATGGTATACCTCAATATATACTTATCTATTTTTTAAACTATTATATTTATTTGTATCACTAACTTTCTTGCTTTGTGTACATTGTAGCTAACTTATGACGTCAATCCCAATGATCATGTGTTAGGGAAAAGGATGATAAAATATGCAGGTGAGCGTTGGAAGGCTTACAAGAGCGATCTCACTAGTAGATACATTTTTGGTGACTTGAAGGGTTGCAATCCTTGTGATGATTATCAATTTCTTGATGAAGAGACCTGGCAAGCTTTTGTCAAAAGTCAAGAAGATCCTACATTTCTGGTAAGTAAACAAAAAATGAGTAAATGAATTGATTTCTAATTCTTTTTATTAAGTCTTAATTTTTTTTTAAAAATTTTTTTTATGTTGTTATTTTCGTTACTATCCTTTATGCATCTTTTCTTCCCATTTTCATTCTCCCTTTTATGTCCTATTCCATTACTGAATAAGTTATATCTCACCTATTTACTTTTATTTTTTCTTTAGTCGTACTACCATGTTTTTTAAAAAAATTATAATAATTGAATAGCTTATCATATTTACCTTTTTTTAAAGTGTGATATTCTATATTGTCATTATATTTTCTTGACAAAATGAATACTCCCTTTAGTTCATAAATGTTGTCCTTTTAATTAGGTTTCTCATATGTTTAACAATATATGTCACTTTAGAATTTCAATGCAGTATTAATTGCTTGTTTTATTGTTTTATCCTTCATTAATATTAATTTAAACTTTTCATTTAATGTTAACAGAATAAAAGAGAAAAAGGTCAAGAAATGAGAGCGCAAAATGTGTAACCCCACACATTGTCTCATGGGGGTTATGACAAGCTTGAAGAACAGATAATGCAGGAGAAGCTACGTGATCTACAAGAAGCTGCTCAATCTGACCCATCAATTGTTATTAATCAGCCATCACCACCCACTTGCCATGAGAAATGGAAAAGAGCACATAGGAACAAGAAAGGAGAATATATCACTGAGAAGCCTTGTGTAGTTGCAGAGAAGATTGTAAGTAATTTAGGATCAATTAATTGTCTTTAGTAATTAATGCCTATGCTAATTATGTTTATTATTTGTATGTTACAGGATGAGCTTGAAGAAAAGTACTCCCAAGGGAGCTCTACTCCCATTGGAAGGAAGGACATCTTGACCATAGCTTTAGGGAAAGAGGAGCATGGAGGTCGTGTTAAGGGAGTTGGAGGAGGAGTTGGCATCAAGGAATATTTTGGAGCTCCTTCACACCATCAATTAGGACTAGTGACAAGGGAGGAGATGGAGATAAAGCTTACAACTATCAAAGAGTAGACAGAAGCGCAAGTGGAAGCAAGGCTAGAAGCCCGGATGGAAGCAAAGATGGAAGCTTAGAAGGAGCAAGTGATGTCCATGTTTGGTACAATGGGGATGTGTTCATGAATTAACGCACCTGTTGAGACAACTAAAATCATTTTCTGTAGGATGATGCATTTATGACATAAGTTGTGAAGTTAGTCTCTTCAATCTGCTCAAACAAAATTTTTGTTTCATCCTCCTCAAGATTAACCATTAGATGTGTATATATATGATAAACTAGATGATGAATATATGACAAGTATGTGACTATTTTGGAAATCTACAACTATGAGAAGACTGTAAATTGGGATATCAATGCACTTTTGTCTGGTCTCTTCAAAGTAGGTGATGCCCCTTTATTTGTACCTTTTTTGTTCATGGAAAAGTTGGTTGTAAAATTTGGTGTGACTATATAATCTAATGATGAGATTTTGGTTTCCCAAGAAGGCAACATAATAGCTCCAGATTGGGAAAAAAAAAAGAGAAATCTAGGATGGTAACTCTAACAGTCCTAGAAAATGAACTTTCTTAGACTGTTATACATATAACCGTCCTAGAAAATAATGATCAAGAATTTATGTTTTACAGGACGGTTTTTGAGCCATCGTCCTAAAATATGACTTTCTAGGACTGTTCGTTACCAGTCCTAGAAAATGTGACTTTTTATGACTCCGACTTCTACCACTTTACAGAAACTGTCCTAGAAAGACTTTTTCAACAGTCCTAAAAAGCCTTTTTTGTACTAGTGATGGCAGAATAGTTGGCATTGGAATTGTGGGCAAGAATTCTGAAACATCTAAAGAAGAGATGTTGTTTGTCCTTGGACTCAACCATAACCTGCTGAGTGTGAGTCAGACATGTGACGAAGGGAATTAGGTATTGTTTGACTCAAAGCTCTACCTGGTCATCCAAAAAAGTAATCGAAAAGTAATTCTCAATGCTCAAAGGGATGGCAACTGTCATACTATTGATCTTGATGAACTTCCCACTTTAGATTCTGTGTGATTAATTAGTAAAAATAATGATAGTTGGTCGTGGCATAGAAGACTAGCATATGTTAACACGAACCAACTAACAAAATTGATTAAGAATGATTTAGTCACTGGTTTATCAAAAATCTCTTTTGAAAAGGATAAAGAATGTGATGCATGCCTCAAAGGGAAATATAATAAATCATCATTCAAACCTAAAAATGTAATCACCATATCTAGACCACTACAATTATTGCATATGGATTTGATAGGACCATCTAGAGTGAAAAGTATTGGTGGAAACCTATATGTGCTTGTGATTGTAGATGATTACTTTAGATTTACCTGGACTTTTTCGTTTCTTCCAAGAGTGAAACATTTGATGCATTTGTAACCTTGGCAAAGAAAGTACAAAATGAGAAAGGTATTTTCATTATATCTATCAGGTTTGATAATGTAAGAGAATTCGAAAACTCAAGCTTTTTAGAGTACTGTGAAGAGCATGGAATTGATCACAACTTTTCAGTACCAAGAACTTCTTAGCAAAATGGAGTGGTGGAAAAGAAGAATAGAACAATTAGAGAAATGGCCAGAGTAATGCTAAATGAAATGGAGCTTCCTCAAGTTTTTTGGGCTGATGTAGTAAACATAGCAAGCTATATCATTAATAGAGCCTACATCAAACTAATTATGGGGAAGACACCTTATGCGCTATACAAAGGAAGGAAGCCAAACCTATTGCACTTGCATGTATTTAGCTGCAAGTGCTTCATTTACAATAATGGAAAAGAGAATCTGGGTAAGTTTGATGCCAAAACAGCTGAAGGTATATTCCTTGGCTATTATAGTATAAGTAAAGCATATAGGGTTTTCAATTAAAAAAACTAGAACTATAGAAGAGTCTGTACATGTTGTTTTTATTGAAAATGAAGTTGTTTCCAAGCATGTCATTGATGAAGATGGTTTCATTTCTAGCTTTAAGAACTTAAATCTTTCTTGAGAAGATAAAATTGAACCTCCGAAAATATTTGAATCTACTAATGTAAAGCAAGATATTCAGAAGAAAGATATTAAATTTGAAAACAATGAAGAAATATCTCAAGAACTCCTTAGAGCTTGGAGATATCAAAGGAGTCATACAGTTGATCAAATGATTGGGGTGTTCAAGAGAATGTTAAAATTAGAAGACAACTTAGGGATCAAATAAACAATTATACATTTATTTCTCAAATTAAACCTAAGTTTGCTGAAGAAGCCTTAACTGATGAATATTGGATACTAACTATGCAAGATGAACTATATAAGTTTGAAAGAAATCAAGTTTAGGATTTAGTTCTTAGACCTAAAGATTACCCTATTATTGGAACTAAATGGGTTTTTAGAAATAAGCTTGATGAATCAGGAACAATTATTAGAAACAAAGCAAGATTAGTTGCCAAAGGATATAATTAGGAAAACGACATATATTATGAGAAAACTTTTGCTCCAGTTGAAAGATTGGAAGCAATAAGAATTCTCTTGGCCTATGCATCATGAAACACATAATGCTATATCAAATGGATGTAAAGAGTACTTTTCTCTATGGATATATTATGGAAGAAGTTTATGTTGATCAAACTCTAGGTTTTGAGGACTCAACCGAGCCAGACTAGTTTATAAGTTGAAGAAAGCTCTTTATGGCTTAAAACAAGCTCTTAGAGCATGGTATGAAAGGCTAAGTAATTTTCTAATTGAAAAGGGATTTAATAGAGGGAAAGTAGATATAACACTGTTCACTAAGAAAGAAAATAAAGACTTACTTACTGTTCAAATTTATGTTGATGATATTATATTTGGTTACTAATGAATCTCTTTGCAAGAATTTCTCTAAGCTAATGCAGAGTGAATTTGAAATGTCAATGATGGGTTAGCTTAACTTCTTCCTTGGATTGCAAATTAAACTATGTGATGATGGTATCTTCCTCAATCAATCAAAATATTTGAAGGAGCTGCTAAAAAGTTTGGTATGGAAAATGCCAAATCAATGGGGACTCTTATGGCTACTGGAACAAAACTTGACATGGATGAGGGAAGAAAGCCCTTTAACATAACTCAGTATAGGAGAATGATTGGCTCCCTACTATATTTGAAAGATTCCCTGACATTATGTTCAGTGTCTGTATGTGTGCAAGTTTCCAATCTTGTCCCAAAGAATCTCATGCAACAGCTATGAAAAGAATTTTCAGATACCTAATTGGAACATCACAGATAGGACTTTGGTATCCAAAAGGCAATGGAGAAGAGCTCACAAGATATACTAATGCTAACTTTACTGGATCCAAAACTGATAGAAAAAGCACAAGTGGAACGTGTTAGTTTCTTGGTGGATCTCTGGTTCATGGTTTAGCAAGAAGCATAATAGTGTGGCTCTCTCCACAGCAAAAGTTGTATATGTTGTAGCTAACAACTGTTATGCTCAAGTCCTTTGGATGAAGCAGTAACTTGAAGATCTTAAGATTGAGATAAAGGAGATACCAATAAAATGTGATAATCAAAGTGCTATCAACATTACAAAGAATCATGTCATGCATTCACGGACAAAGCACTTTGAAGTAAGACATCACTTCATTAGGGATCTGTATTGAAATAAGACATCAAATTGGAATACATCCCTATTGAAGATCAAATTGCAGATCTTCTGACTAAGCTACTTGTAGAAGATAGACACTGCAAAATCAGAAGAGAATTGGGAATGATAAATCCTAATGAATTGTAAGCAAGCCTTTATCTAAATCTATTTAAATTTTCTGACATTATATTAATACTAACTTTAGCATAGAAATGTGTTTAAGATTTCATGCAGGTACTTCACAGGAGTTTAGATGATAGTAGTTCAATTTACTGGAGTTAATTAGACCTGCGCAATCAAAAGATGTTGAAGAAAAGCTGAAAATTTGAACTTTTAGGCCATATCTGTAACTTTATAAATTTGAAATTCGCATTTTAAAAGGTTAGTAGAAGAATTTCTATATTGAATTGTGTTTTTGAATAAATTAGCATGATCAATATTCAAACTTAGATGCTTATTAAATGAATTTCAGTAGCTTATATGCTATTACAATACATTCATAATCCTCAAAGTTCATCTATTGGATGATGGAAATTTGAATTTCAGAAATACAATGTGAATGATGACTTTGCTCAAAATGCTCTATGTGCAAATTTCCATATCTCAGAATATGTATTTTAGAGACTCTTTACAAAACTTTGAAATTTGAATTTTTGAATCACTAAATTCATTTATTGAAACATGCTTTCATGTTAAGTCTTTGCAAGATAAACTTTCATAAGTGAAATTCGTCTGTTGCTTTTCTCATTCTTTGATTACTTATTGTGTGATTTCTCAAAATTCGAACTTTGATGATTCAAAGTTCATCTATTGCTATTTGTTCCTTGAATTAGCTTTTGTCAGACAAACTTCATGAAGAAAATTCATCTATCAAAAAGCCTCCTTGTGTTGGTTAACTAGTGACCGCTCGAAATTTGAATTCTTAGTCCTCAAAATTTGTCTGTTGAATGGTTATAGAAGTTAAAACCCAGGGTCTTGCTCTGAATAGACACAACCCTATTCATCTCTCTCTCAAGTATGTTCACATCCTCTCTTAATTTCCTATTAATTCTGTTCATGAATCTTTATTTCCTACCATTTAAACTTCTTTTTACACCTTATAAACTCATTCCTTGCATCTCTTTGCAACATTCATTCATGAGAATGGCAAGGGTTAAGAATCCAAAAGTTGGCAAACGAGAGTTCAGACCAAAGAGGGCAGTTAAGTCTCAATACACCTCAAAGGGAGACAAAACCCAAAAAAGGAAAGGAGAATCTAGCAAGGGAACTCCATCCAAAAAGTAGAAAACCACTCCCAAAGCAAATTCGAAGAAACCTGTACCTACTGCCCCTGTTGCTCCTGCTTTCTTCTCTTTTTCTAGTACTGAGTCAGGGGAATACCAGTTAACCATGAAGCCATTGTGGAGCTATGCTTATATCATGGAAGAATATACCACTAAGTTCATCAGTAAGAAAGTAATTAAACCTCACTGTACAAATATGGAAGAATTTCTTATTTCCAACAATTTTAATGCTAAGATATAAGAACTTGTTAGAAGTAAAGGAGAGATATGATAATGAGGTTATCAAAACATGGTATGCTGCTCATTTGTACAGTGGCAAAAAGAAGAAATGAGAGGTAAATCTCAAGTCTAGAACTATATGGCTAACTGATGAGACCTTCAATGAAGTACTGAAAATTCCTGAGCAAGATGGCTTGAAGACTGACATCACCACCACAAGGTACATGGATGAGGATGAAACTTCAAATGAGAAAGCTGGTGCTTTCTTGAATTATAAAGAAATTACAGTGTTGAATACCCTGTTGAAAAGGCATGAGAATAGGTCTCCTCTGAGTTTACTAAAGCCCTCAAATCTGAGTACTCAAGTTAGGATCCTACACTACATAATGTCTAGGATCATATTTAACAAAGGAGGAAGTTTTAACTTGATCACAAGAGCTGAAGCACATGTGATGACTGCACTTATGTGTGGCAATCTGATTAATATGGGCCATATCATCCTTCAACACATGATCAAAGGAAAAGATCAAAGGAGAGACTTCACTTTGCCTTATGCCTCAATTATCTCCAAAATACTTCAGTATACCAGGATTTAACACCTAGAAAAAGGAAAAGGCAAGCCTACTGAAGTTTTTAAAGAGGAAGAATTGCAGAGGATGATAATTGAGAGGAATGATGGAAGATAGATTGGAAAAGATGCTGGGAAGTCAAAAGACTTGTTCTTTGTGGAAGGTGGCTCACAATAGCAAGTAGGAACTTCTGAGGTTGCTCTACCCTCATAGCCCTCACCTCAGCCTTCTTAGCCTATTTCTCCTCCATCTCAGCCCACTCAGACACCTGTGCCATCCACTCCTTCCACCTAGGCAAAGCCAACCAAGATCACTGAGTTGTATGACAACTTGTCTGTACTCATGCTGAGTATCAGAGATGAGCGAAATGCCAAGTTTGCTCATCAACAAGATCAAATATTTCAATTGGCCAAGAATATGAAAGTAGTTGGTGATGCGTATGAGGACATCAGTAGTACTTTTTCATCTACATTAGCTTCACCTTAGCCAGGACCCTTTGAACCTACCAAGTCTACTGCTCTTGAACCTCTAAGCCCATTTGTGCTAGTCTCTCCTGAACTAGATGCTGATGAATATGCTGCTGAGGCTGCTAGAATGTTGGCCACTAAACAGGCTTTCAGCAATGAGACAAGCCCTAGTCCTCCTGTGGACTATGGCATGGAGGAAGAGGTTCCTCAGGAAGCAAGTTCCCATGAGTCTATTGTAGAAGATGCTTATGAGTCAATTTTGTCAATTCAAGAATTTGAGCAAATGGAGAAACTTAGAGGAGCCATTACTACTGCACCAATTATTCAACCTGCTTTAAATAAGGAAAGAAGCCTTGTACTCTACAGGGATATTGAAGTTATTACACATGATGCCATTGTGCAAGCTCAAAAACTAAGACTTGATAAGATGTTTCCTCCTCCTGTTCCATAACCTTCACCTCTTTCAGCGTATTGTCTCATGAAGCAGAGAGGGGCTCAACTGGCTCTTTCAAGGAAGGAAATGCAAGAGCTTCTTGATGTCTCTGATGATAAAGAAAGGAGCCCTGAAACCTTTGTACCTCTTCCTCAGATTAATCCTGATCTGCCTTTTGTCTTTGTTCCTCTTCATGCAATTCCAGTGTCACAGTTACCTTCTCCTGCTATACATGCTCAAGTCTCTGATGATGCCAAAAAGGGGGAGAAGACATCTGAGCAAACTGGGAAGGCTGTTGTAGAACAATTTGGCAAGATCTATAGTAAGAAATACAAAACCAAGAAGAAGGAATTAGATCTTAGGGTTGTTTGGTCTTACTTTTATTGCTTGTTTATGTTTGTTGTATCTCTTATAATGAATGACAATCTTGCCTTGAAATTCTGTGTTTGCAATGTCATATCACTATACCAAATCTTTGATGAATTAATTCAATGAGATTCCCTATTTTCCTTCCGATCTGCTGTATATGCTGCACTTATCTTTGAACTTTAATGCATATATTTAGGGGGAACTCTTACAAGCAAACCCAAGTACTAATCTAGTTTGCAAGTTTTGTCATCATTAAAAAGGAGGAGAATGTTGAATCAAGTGTTTTGATGATCCCAAACAATTAGAGCTTGGAAAGAAGATATCAAAGGAGTACAAGAGATCTAAAGTGAAGAAATCAAGGAAGAAATAAGTACAATATTGGTTTGTAGAATTTCTCACAGTATTCACAGAAGTAAAGTGCTTTGATTTTTCACCCAATGTTTTTAAAATGTGTTTTGCAACAATCCTATGTTAACTTACGGTATATTTGAAAAATACTCACTAACAGACAAATTTTGAACTGTTAAACTTCATATGTTGCCTTGAAAATTTGAACTTTGATAGCTAAAATTCAAACTTACAAAGATGTTGTCTCTGACAGATGAATTTTAGCTTGTTGAAATTTAAATTTCTTCTCAAGCATAATTTGAGAAAAATAAAAAATTCGTCTGAAGCTATGTCAAAGTTCATATGAAATTAGAGTGTAAAAAGAGTTCTAATTCAGTCCCTCTAATAGACGAACTTTAGTTTTGAAAATTCAAACTTTGGAGTGAAAATGTGTAAGTCTGATCAGATTTTCGTCTGACGAACAAACTTTAGTTTTGTAAATTTGAACTTTGGAGTGAAAATGCACAAGTCTGATAAGATGTCCCTCTAACAAACGAATTTTGGTTTTTGAAAATTCGAACTTTGGAATGAAAGCATATATGTCTAATAAGAGGTCTCTCTGACAGACAAACTTTGAGGCTCAAAATTCAAATTTTGAAAAGAAGAATTTTTGTGCCATATTAAGTAGCTCACTGACAGACGAATTTTGGAAACCCAAAATTCAAACTTCGAGTGCATTGTAGCAGTCTAGAATAACTGTTCACACTTAACAGAAGAGCCTTAAACTTGAAAATTAGTATATTCCAATATGGGAAATATTTGTCAAGATGAAAATTTGAATTTCACCTTTGAACATATGAACTTCAAAGTTCAACATTAAAATCTTTAACTTATGGTCTTTGCGAAATTTGTTTGTTGACACCCCAAAATTCGAACTTTAGATGTTAGATGCATTAAATGCTGTTGGTGAATGGCTAGTTTTGCAGAGTAACTATTGGGTAACATCTCTAACAGCTAAATCTTATCTCTAATGTATAGTTAAGACATAAATCTATAAATAGAACTTTATTTGAAGGTGTGGGTAATAAATTTTTATTGTATATACTGAAACTCTATCAAATTCTTCAGTCAAAGCTTTCTACTCTCATACACCTCATTTATTGCTCTTCAATTGTCAAATATACTATGTATTAAAGAGTTTCTTTTGTTGTAAGCAATCTTATCTTCATTTGGAAGAAAAATTTTCTTGTGAGAGGACTCACAAGGGAGTTAGAAAGCTCTTAGCTAGAGTGCAGAGAGTGAAATTGTAAGCTTTTAGAACAAAGCATAAAGTTGTACTGTAGCATTCTAAGGAGCACACCAAATTCTTGTAAGATAGTTGAAAATCTCAAGTGGTAGCTTGAGGATTGGACGTATGTTAAGAGGAAGAGACCAAACCTAGATAAATCTTTGTGTTCCTCTTCTTATACCTTGCTCATTCCCTTATTACATTTTGCACTCTATTTTTCTGCTACTTTTGCTTTCAATGCTCTTTTATACTTTTGCAGAAAATTTTGAACTTCCCAATTTACCCCTTTCTTAGGAAGCTGGCAGATCTAACACTCGCTACAGTGTGACCCTTCTTTGTTTCAAATTTCATAATTTGTCCCTTTTGATCCTTTCTCCGGTTATACACACAGTACCAGGTATACTTCTTGTCAGTTCAAGACTAAATTTAGGATGATGTAATGAGGGTTATTACAAGGAGTAATAAAGGCGTGGGGAAGGAAGAAGACAATGGGAAAAAGATAAAATAGTGAAAGTACCGAGAAACATGTCAGCCATTGTAAAACACTAGAACTGGAATAAATTAGAGAGAGACTAAATTGTAAAACCATCATCAACTTACGCATAGATGGCACTAATACTATAACATATCAGCCATTCTATATGAAGTGCTTCATTCTCAACCGTTATGAAACAATGACAAACTACATATCAAGGCAACACGTGTGTGTGTGTGTGTGAGTCTATAAGCATGTGCGTGTGTGTGTCTCAGTGTGTTTATAATTTCAGCTCCACCATTCTTTCACTTATTTCATGCAACCACTTAAAGGATATCTGCTGCGTCTTCCTAGTGAAGTTGAAATTATGTACTAGCTTGATTTGGGTTCTAGTCTTGAAATTCTTTATTGTTGGATCATTGAAACATCAAAAGAAATTTCCAAACAAAAGAATTTGAAATGAATAACCCATTATTAATGTATATATTCACAATTAAATGAGTTCTATTTTTCCTAATTTCTAGGAATAGGAAAGACGAAAAAGATGAAATTTCTCAAAATGTATATCTTCTTACATTACATGGGATATCAAATATCTACATAATACATTTCAAGTTAATTCAAACATTTGGTTGATTTTAAACGTCTAGTCCCATAGCATAGGCAACATGAAAGGAACTTGTAGGAACTAGGAACAGACATGCTTCTAATGTTAGAAAGTTGTGAAGAAACAAATGGAAAAAGCTTATCTTGATATTCGTGAAGACAAGAATCATCAGCAAATGAAACTACACAGCTTTCTTACATTACAAGAAAACATGGAATTTGGGACGGAATTTTGTGACGGATTACAATTCGTCCCAAATTCATCACAATGCTGTCCCAAATTCCGTCACCAATATTTGGGACCGGCTTTGGGACAGATATTTGCATCACAAAAATAGCAGTCACTATTTCCGTCACAACTTCTAATGAAAATTTGTGACAGAATATTTAGTTGCAAGTTGCTTTCCCAAATTTTTTGGAATAACATATCCACATTTTGGGATGGAATTTGCCATGAAAGTAGGGACGGATATTTTGAGATAGAATTTTTTGTTGCAAAATTCCGCCTGAAAATTTTAGGAATAGTGTATTCCACTTTTGGAACAAATGTTGTGACAGCGTTATCCATCTCAAAATACTTCATCTCTATTTCTGTTGCAAAATCCATCCAAAATGAGGAAACATATTTGTACTAATTTTTTGAAAACTAGTTTATGATATCAATTTTAGTGTTATATAATGGTCATGTTACTAATAATTTTGAAATGTACCTTAAGGTTTGAACATGTTGTAAGGTTGTCTGATAAGAGTATATGTGTGTATGTATAATTGTGATTGTGTCATTAGCAGCTATTTGAATGTTTGCTTTATAGGCTTAAGACCTTGTGGTAGTTTCACTAAAATAGGACATGTGAAGTACATGGGTTCCCGGTTGCCTCAAATTAAGGTCCGTAATCTCTAACTTCTAGTTGATTAATCAGCGTATACAAGTGACAGAGTCAAGAATTGAAATTGAAGGAAGTAGAGAAGTTTTATGAAGCTTAGAACTAAAAATGATCCTTGATAAATTATCATCCTATGTTTGAAGGCACAAACATGGGTGATATCATAGATAGCTGGTCTTTTGACCACTACCTTCATCTTCTTCAAAGTTTGAGAATTATAAAATATTAATTGTAAGTCTTCTTTTATTTAAGGATCTGCATTAAGTACCCTAAATTACATGATTTAATCTAGATGGTGGCTTGACTTGATGTGTTTTACGGATTGATCCAAAGGAAATATAATATATATATAAATGAAGTTATATATGGATTATATACATTTTAAATTTACAAATTTATTTATAAATAGATGAACATTTATATGATTGAAATTCATATATATATTTTTTATAAAACAGTCCAAAAAAAAATAACCAACACAATCCCTTTTAAATTTTCATAATTTTCTTTTCCCTGACGAATGATTTCACTTGATTTTTATTTAATAATTAAAATTATCGAAATTGTATATCTCATCGTTACAACCCATTCAAGACATTTTGTTTTAGAATTAATAAATATCATGTTGTTCGTATTAAATATCCTCCATGATCATTTTTATCACATAATTTCATGAATATATATCGGCAACAACTATAGATTACACCTAAATCTACTATGGTATGGTGTAATTTCATAACGTAAATTCCAATTACAATTTTTTTAAAAAAAAATGATTTTACTTCATATATCAATTGCAATTTAACTTAGGTGTTTGGTATAAGATTTGGACAAACAAAATAATGCAATGTGTATCATTAAGGGATGTAATTAACGAAATAAATGCATTGAAAATCAAAGTATTATGCGATAATAAAAAAATATATCAACTTATTATATAATCATAATTGCATATATTATTATGTATATTCATTTAATCCCAAAATTATGATGTATGTTAAAACCTAATTAAATCAAGAATTTGTCAAACGAAGTTTATTATTTTAACTTATTTCAAATCTTCTCAAGTGCCTTTTTAACAAAATTGATAATCTAAAATAATATTATAACCATCCAGTCAACAAATAAGTAATGTAAAATTTCTCAATAACAATTGGATACTTGTTTGATTTAATCAACGAGATTATTGCAAGATTTATTTTGTATATATTATGTATTCAAATAATAAAAAGTGTTGGCCAAAAAACAAAACAATAATAAAATAAAATAATTGAAAAAAAATTGTTGGAATTATTTTGGCCAAATCCCTTTTTAGCAGCTTTTATATCTTTTGTTATGACAAAATTTAAAAATTTCATAAAATTATAAATCTTTTTTTATTTATGAGTTTACTCTCAAATTCCCCTTTGGAAAATAACAAAATGGCATCACTTGGTCTCAATTCTTTTCTCTCTCTTTTTTTCTATCTTCCCTCTCAATCCCTTTTACTAAATTACCGTCTAAATAGAAAGCCCTAACATAGCTCATTCTAAGTCTCTCCATCTGACCCTCACACAGAGCTCGTTCTCCCTCTGATCCTCACATAGGGTTCATTCCGTCATTCACCCTCCTCCTTGGCTCAATTTTGCACCGCAACTTGAAGAGAGGTAGATCGAAGCTTGCTCCTTTCTGGTTTGTCCTCTACTGCTCACTCGTCCTCCTCTGCTTCTTGTACGTTTATCATGGTTAAATAAAGGTATGGATAAGTTTAAGAAGCAAAATTTTTCATGAAGCTTTTCATTTTTGTCTCCTTCTTTGACGACAAATTTACTCTCTGAGTTGGCATTTTGAGGTTGTGGTTGATTTATCTAAAAGTAGACTAAGGGGACAGGGCAGTGGGTCTACTTCGAAGCTTTTATGACAAAAAATTAGAAAAATCTAAGTAGGGCATCACCTTGAAATGGACAAGAAACATCATCACATGGCTGAACTTATTAAACCCATGAACTTGATGTTTTTGTTTCCCAATTTTTATATATGACCAGAACTTTTTTTTTTTTGGGACCTATTGTGAGGACCAAAACATTTAAATGTTTTATATCATTTTTACGATAATATAAGAGTAGTGTGTCTGACAGGAAGTAGGAAGGGAAAGTAGGGAATATAAGAAAAATGGGACAAAAATAATCATGAGGCCCTACTTATAATTACTAACTAGATTTGTTCAACGATTTAAGTTGGCTTTATCTTAGCTACTAGAATTTAGACACAATAAGTCGAATGGATTGATTTGTCTATTTTCCTTGTTTATGAGATGAATATTTTGTCATATGAAGATTGAAGATTATTCTAAAATAATATTATGACACATATTGGGGATTGATGAAGATTAAACTATTATTTGTACATTGAGCATCTCAAAAAGTAGAATGAATTCAATCTACTTTGCTAAAAACTGAATATAAGATAACATCTTGGGGATTGATAACAGCTTTTCTTTCCTTTCCAATTGTGACAAGTAACATTGTAATCCCAATAAAAAAGTAGCAGCTCTCTTTCCTTCCAATTGTGACTAGTTATATTGTAGTCTTAATAAAGAAAAAAAAATAGCATATCCTATGTTCCTTTAGCATGTGGTACACACGATGGTAGATATAAAATTATTAACATTTTGACATTATTTTCATGCATAAAGTCAAGCATGTAGTGTGTGAAAGATGCAAATCTCTTTTTTTTTGTTTATTTTCAACCTTAAATTCAAACTTTGCCACTTTATGTGTCACATGGGTGTTATTGACTTTCATTCCAGCAATCAAACGTAAAAACCTGAGATGAAATCTTATCCTTGTCCTTTAGCATACCCTTGCTTGTTCTTTCTCTTTCTCTTACTATTTTGATGACTGACAGGGGACTTTAGGGATCTGGGCTTTCTCACATCTTGGATGTGATCATATTTCTATTTTTGACTCCTCTCTCCTTTAAGGTTCTCTTCGGTTTTAGGTTATAGGAAGTTAAATTGACTTATTAGACTAGGACACTACACTTTTATCTTTATTTATAATTTCACAGACTACAAAAAGAGAAGGCATTAAAAGTTTGAGGGGCCCAATCCATTGAAAGCTAGTGAAAAAGAAAAGGTAATGTATACTTTTTTTATTTATAATTTGGTATATTGCTATAATTTTTAGAGTTTGGGTTAATTTTTGGATTTCATCTATTGTATTTGGTCTAAAATCCAAATAACATATATCGTTGCTTGCTTTTGCTTTTGTTGGCCGTTTGGATTTAGACCTAAATGGTTTAATATACTATTATTAATTCTAGTGCTTAAATTGAGTGGATGCTGCAGTAATATGTGATTTTCAGTTTTAAATTCACTATGGTATTACTTATTTTCACTTCAACTCAAATATGTACAAAATTATAATATATTTAGTATAAAGAACTGAAAAGTTCATTAAAGTTTAAGTTATTCAGACCCTTTAGGGAAACTTTTAAATACCTAAAATATTTTGTTGGGACTTCAATATCATAGGTGTATTAGGGGTGAGGATGGATGATTCAGAAAATCGAAGATGGATGTATGATAGAATAGATTCAAGTTGTGAATACTTGAAGGCAGAGTTTCTTGAGGGGATTGAAGAGTTTCTTAATCATGCTTGCCAATTGCCTCCATTCTTACATGATCAGAAGATTAGGTGCCCTTGTAAGAAATGTAAATGCAAGAAACACTTAGATCTCGATAAAGTGAAAGTACATCTTTACAAGCACGGATTTAAGCCAGACTATTATCGATGGGCTAGTCATGGTGATGCATCGTTTGAGGTAGGTCCATCCCTTTATCCTTTGGATAATGTGCAAGATGTTTCTTATGGGCAAGTTAGAGAATAGTTTACGCAATGAGTCTATGGTGATGGATGCAGCCGGGCCAAGCTTCAGGGCTAACTATAATGAAAGTGCTAAAGAGATCCCAAATCCTGATGCAAAGGCATTCTATAACATGTTGCATGCGGCACAACAACCTTTATGGGAAGGGTATAATAATTGGACTGAACTTTCAGCAGCTATACATTTGCTAAGTATTAAGCAAACTCTAACATGTCACATTAAACCTATGATAATCTTTCATGGTTCATGAGGGAAACACAACCTAAAGGTACTCGTTTGCCAACAAACTTGTACCAAACAAAGAAGCTAGTGTCTAAGTTAGGACTTAGTTATGCAAAGATAGATTGTTATTTGAATGGGTGTATGCTATATTATAAAGATGATATTCCATAATGTAATTTTTGCAATGAAGAAAGATATTCCACAAGGCAAAATAGTAGTGGAAGAAAAAAGAAAATTGCAAAGAAGTAGTTGTGGTTCATACCATTAATTCCTAGACTTCAAAGATTATTTGCTTATGAGAAAATGGCAAAGGAAATGAGGTGACATTATGACAATCATCGAGATTTTGGTGTCCATTCTTACCCTTTTGATGGAGAAACAAGGAAGGTTTTTTATAACACATATCTTGACTTTGCATGTGATCCACGAAATGTAAGGCTCGGGTTGTGTGCTGATGGCTTTATGCCATTTGCCCAATATGGGAGAAATTATTCTTGTTGGTTAGTGATTGTTACTCCATACAATCTACCACCAACGATGTGCATGAGAAGAAAGCATATGTTTTTGACATTGATTATCCTTGGTCCTAAAAATCCTAAGGGGAAAATAGATGTTTACCTACAGCCATTGATAGATGAACTAAAATTATTGTGGGCTGAGGGTGTTCTACCATATGATGCCTCATTGAGACAAAACTTCCATATGCTGGCTGCCTTATTATGGACAATTAATGACTTTCCATCATATGGAATGTTATCTGGTTGGATGATGACAAGGAGAATATCATGCCTTATATGTATGGAGAATACAAAGTCATTCTAATTGAAGCACGGGAAGAAAACATCTTTCTTTGACTATCATCGACAATTTCTTCCATTAGATCACATGTACTGGAGAAATAAAAGTTCATTTTATAAGAACAGGGTTGAGTACTCAGTGCCTCCACCACTGTTAGATGAGCAGGAAGTTTTTGAAAGAGTGTGTAATTTGCCAAAGGTTGTTGAGTGGGGAGATGTTGTATCGACTGAAAGGCATAAGGAGATTCACCTTTGGACAAATAGAGTATTTTTTGGGAATTTCCTTATTTGAAAACTAACTTGACTCGGCATAATCTTGATGTCATGTACATTGAGCAAAATGTGTTTGACAATGTGTTTTACACTATCATGGATATAAAGAAGTAGACTAAAGATGATGCAAATGCAAGAAAAGACTTGAAAGAATATTGCCGACGGAAGGAATTATAATCTATAGTTAATGAAGAGAGAACATTGATCCTAAAAGCACAATATACATAGAATCTAGAACAAAAACGGGCTATTTGTCAATGGGTAAAGAACTTGAAACTCCCAGATGGGTATGCATCTAATTTGGCCCGATGTGTTAACATGATGGAATCAAAGATGTATGGAATGAAAAGTCATGATTGCCACATGTTTATGCAATGCTTACTTCCTATTGCCTTTTCTAATTTTCCTGAAGTTGTATGGAATCCTATAACTGAGCTTAGTAAATTATTTAAAGAACTTTGTTCCCTTACCTTAACAAGGGCACAATTGGAGGTGTTAGAGAAGAACATTGTTGTGACATTGTGCAAATTAGAGAAAGTCTTCCCCCCAAGGTTCTTCAACTCAATAGAGCATTTACCCATCCAACTTCCCTATGAAGCCTAGGTCAGAGAACCAGTTCAATATCAATGGATGTATCCATTTGAAAGGTATCAAAACTTCTCATTATTTATTGAGAACAAATATTTGAAAACTATAATAAATCTTAGCCTCCAGAACTCTTTATGTAGGTTCCTACACACCTTAAAGCAAAAAGTAAGGAACAAAGCTTGTGTGAAAGGTTCTATTTGTAAGGCTTATATAATTGAGGAGACTGCAACATTTTGCTCTCATTACTTTTAGCCACAAGGACTATCAAACTTAACAAGACCTCTAAGAAATTATGGTGGTGGAGAATCAGAGCTACCTACAATTTCTATTTTTAACTATCTAGGTAGGCCATCTAGATAATGCAAGTCTCTTTTTTAGAATGATAAGGAAGTGGAAGCCGCTACTAGATATGTTCTTATGAATTATGATAAAGTACAACCTTATATCAAGTAACTATGGTTGATTAAGAGGAAGTTACATTGGCTATTTGTATATGGTGTTGACATACTTCTACATGCAGCTTATTTGTTGAAATGTTAAATTCATATGATCCTCAATTATCGAATAGTGAGATAGAATCTCGAATTGAAGCAAACTTTTCATGTTGGTTTCAAGAACATGTAAGTAGTTATTCGTTTACATATTCTGTGTGGTAATTTGAATCTAGGCTAACATTAAAAACTGTGACACAAGTTCAAAACCCAGTGAACAATGTTGTTGACTCCTTTTTACAAGACATTGCTTAGGGACCAAATAGAAAAGTGAGGACATGGCCTATCTACTTTATCAATGGTTACAAGTTTCATGTAGATTCATATACCCATGGAAAATCAACTGTAAATAGTAGAGTTTGTGCTAAGGGACATGATTATGGCCAATCAAAATGTGAATATTATGGCATATTACAAGAGATTATACAAATAGAATATGCAGGAACTCTTGTGAAGCAATTAGTGTTGTTTAATTGCCAGTGGTTTGTTACAACCCCTAACCGTGGTGTGATGGTTCATAAGCAATATGGGATTGTTGAACTTAATGCATCTAGGAGGTACAACAAGTTTGATCCTTTCATTTTTGCACAACAAGCCACGCAGGTGTACTATACACCTTATCCCAGTGGTTGTCGTGAGAAGGCTCATTTATTAGTTGTCATTAAAGTGAAGGCTCGGAGCATTATTGATACTTCTACATCTACAACAAACATTAAGCCATTTCAAGAAGATGGATTACAAGTCATATTACCTTTAATTGTTCATAATGATGAAATCAATAACCTAGTAGATGTTGAAGGTGGTTATGCAGAAATAGATAACTCTATTCTTAATGATGAATATGAAGAACATATAGAAGATGATCTAGATAGCAATGGTGAAGATGATGAAGAAGATTGGTATTCAGAAGATGATATTGAAGATGATAGAGAAGGTGATAGTGAAGATAATGAAGCAGATGATTCAGAAGATAATATATAAGGGATTGTGGGTTTATGTTAAATTCTTCAATTTATTTTAACTTTTTATGCAAATATATATGTTATTCTTGCGCATTAATATTTATATGTTCATGTCTCATTATTTTGTAAATGTTTAGTTTATGTAAACTTCTTATGAAAATATAATTGAATAGTGCAATCATTGTGCAGATGGTAGATCGTGGCATCAAGCGAGGTCGAGGTCAAGGTCAAGTTGTGCATCCACTACATACAGGTGATGGCACATCTTCTGGTCGATTTGTGTCATCATATATTGGAGATGGAACATCCTCTCCTAGTCCTCACCTTGATTCCTCTACTCCGACATCTCTGCCCTCTGGAGGATCTACAATTGCACCTAATATACCATCATCATCCAACCCACCCCATGTTTCACTAGAGAGATCTTCCAATCCTGTTCCATAATCCTAGCATATATCTAGCAGCAATGTCCCTATAGATGGTCAGATTTTGGTGAAGCCAGATAATGACACGTAAGTTAAAAAACTTTTAATTGTTCTATAAATATTTCTCTACATATCAATTTTGAACTATCATAACATGTGCAATCATTGATGCAAATATAGGTTTAATCCTATTCGTGCAGTTAGGGAATTACTTCCCATTATTCCAATGAAATTTGAATACCCATGTTACACATGGGGGACGGCACCACTTAAGCTTCAAGATGATTGGTTCAAAGGATAGGCAGTAAGTAAAAAAATCCATTAATTTTCCTTAAATGTAACTGAAATTTATGGTTCTTTTATTGTGCACAAAAAAAAAATCATAAATGGCTACCACAGTACGAACAAAAAATTAGATCCAATTTTAAGAAAAAATGTGGTGATATCCTTAGCAAAACTATGAGTAGAGTTAGGGCAGATATGAAAAAAGGGATCCAACCAGATTGGATTCTAGGAGATGTGTGAACACAATTGTGCAAAATATGGACTAGCAAAGAATATGAGTTAAAGCAAGAGGTAGCAAAGGCAAATCAAGCCTTAGCTATAAGAGGCATGAAGAATAAATGTGGTAGCATTCATTTGACTGAGCATCAAAGGAGGATGGTAAGAATTTCAATTCAAATCACTCATTATTTCTCATTTGTAAAGAATGTATTTCATCTTTATAGATTATTGCAGGCTGTAGATCTCGAGAGGCAGCCAACAATGGCTGAGTTTTTTAAGCGAACACATTTCAATAAGAAAACCAATGAATTCGTTGATGAGAGGTCAGCTGAGGCCTATGTAAGTATATTTTTATCTAATTCTTTGTTTTAAACTTTTAATTTATCAACATATTGTTTTGATTCTTGTTCATTATTTTGAACGTAACAATGTTTGAAACTTTTGCTTTTTTAGTTCCTTCTTTATATGGATCATGAATTAATTACTTCTTTGGGTAGGTTGGCATCCATAATATCATGCCCAATGGTTTCATATTTTCATCTACTTGTATTTTTATTGTTAGTCTTCAATGGCACATTACTTATTTCTTATTGTGCTGATTGTTACTTGAAATAATTTAGTTTTACCTGACCTAAATTAAATATAGACAATAGTTACCTTTGTAGTTTTGTTCTTGAACTCCTATCATCTCTATATTTCGAAGTTTTGATTTTCCTGGACATACTTCAAGTCAGTTTTATAATAGGTACTATGTTGAACATATTTTAATATTCTAGAGATGAGTTTCCAAAATCATAAAGTAGTTTAACAGTGTTATTGCTTCAGTAGTCTAAATACACTCCACATTTATTATCTTTATCCCTTTATGTTTATTTGATGTCTTCAGACTTAATTTATATGATATGTACTTGTATGGATAGAGGACTTTTCTTTCCCTTTTTTTAATTCACTTGAGAACTTTATGGCTAAAAGTTTCTTCATGGTAATATCCTAAGAAATAAATCAATGTCAATTTGTCCATTTTAGATTAGGTGAACATAATGTGATCTAACACTAATGGCACGTAATGATGTATGCCTTTTGTGCTTTATTAGTATATCAAGTCCCAATACAACATAAGTGTTATAGGTGGATGTGAGATTAAACAAAATTTGATAGTTTAAGGTCCTAGAAGTCTCTTCGGAGCAAAAATTCTGATAGTTTGAGGTGCTAGAAGTCTGCTTGACATTTTTAGGTTCAACATTATTTATTTATTAGTAAAATAATTGTTTATGTTATAAGTCTTGTTCATTATGTTTTGAGTCTTCTTATATATTTTCATCTAATTTTTTGTCAACATTTTGTCATATTAGAAAATACTTGTTGTGCTTGAAATAAGTTATCATTATCCTGCTAGTTTTAGTATGCAATGAAATGACCCCCAATGTTATGCTGCTTTTCTATATTCGATTTGTTTCCTACTATTGGTTTATGTAATTTTAAGTTATTCAATATTCAATCTTGTTTTTCATATAGTTTTTCTCTAAGTCTTAATTTAATTTTACTTTCTTCTATAGGCTCAATACACAGAGAAGATATCTAATGCTGAAGGAAAGCACTTAACGAACTAGAAATAGGGTTGGAGGTTGCCGGTGGCAAGAAAAAGGGTCAAATTTTTGGCCTTGGATCTCAAGCTCCCTCCATTGTCTCTAGTACTCATTCTAAGGCCTCAACTTCCTCCCTACCAATTTATGGATTCCATCTAGAGTTTGAAAGTGAATTAATAAGGCGTTTAGATGCTTTAACAGAGCAAAATGAGAAACTTATGTTTCTCTTACATGACGTGCAAGAACAAATTGACCAGCAGAGACAAGTTATCAATTAATTAAAAAGTCGCTTGCCTACCGAGTCAGAGTCAGCAGTTGAGCATGCAAATGATGATAAGCATCATACTCCTCCTGCTTAGTTATGTTGTTATGTTTAGAAGTCATTTTATTTTGTTGAATTTTATGAATATAATGCTTTGGACTTGATCTCTTTTGGTGTGACATATTTTGGCTTTAGGCACATTGTCACACCCTACCTCCTGACACCTCCAGACTTAACCAAAAACTTTAAAAGTCCAACATAACATACCCCCAAACATCACAAAACACTTTCCAAAACTTCCAACTAGCGGAAACGACCCAAAAACACCAAAAACTAGGCTGGGACCGCGGCCACTACAGTACCACCGCAGCTTTGGCCTCCTATATTTTTACACGCTTCTGGCCTCACTGGTGCCGCGGCACCCCTTGCCGATATCCCATATCAACAACTTCCAATTCAGGGGCAAACTTCTGATGCACATAACTTTAGGCTCCGACCTCCTATTGAGTTGATTCTAATTCCTACAAGTCAATCTATTCTCAATCTAGCCAGAGACACCACTTACACCTCAATCTAACTCCGTATGGAGATTCTGGACCCTTGACACCGTTTTAGCTACTTATTGACCAAAACTCACCACTAACCACCTCTAATTGCCACCAAAGGCAATGGGTCGCTTAGAGACCATTTAAACAGGTCCAAAACCTCTAAACCAACTTGTCCAAAGAGGTTTCACCCCAAAGGAACCATTCTTCTGAGATTTGACCCCTTGGAACCCTTACTTGACAAACAGACTACAGGCCCTAAGATACACCAATCCGGCCCAAAACCACTCTGGGCTCACAAACACCAACATACATACTTCTGAACATCTATTTCAATCGGTGGATTTCAACCCAAACCGAAAATCCAACCTCAAAACTGAAAAAACCCCAAATTCGAACCGAACAAAATGGAGAGGGAGGAGTAGATAACACTTATCCACTTGAATCTAAGCTCTTGAGGTCCGAAAATCACTCCCAATGGCCGAAAATCATGAACCCTAGCTCTGCTTCTCGGTTTCTCCTCTATTTTCTTCTTTCCGGATTGACCAAAATGATTCAGTTTTAAACAAAAATCCCAAATCTCACTGTGGCCTCAACATACCTCACCGCGGCTCCACCACGTTCAGCCAAACAACGCCACTGGAATTGCTTCTCACCGCGGCGAACCTCCTTCTCACCGTGGCGTGGAGTGTTTCCAGACTCCACTTGAGCCTTCCTCCGTCCTGTTTCCTTCGGTCCTAAACACAATGCCAAGGAAGAAATTGTGAGGGTTGTTATACTCTCCCCTTCATAATAAAAATTTCTTCCTCCAAATTTCAACTCTTACCTCAAGCAAAGATGTCTGGATACTTCATTTGCATCGATTCTTTAGTCTCCCACGTGACATCATTGGATGTCAAGCCGCTCCATAGGACCTTAATCAACTTTATGCTCTTATTTCGCAACTGCTTCTCTTTAACATCAAGGATTTGCAATGGTGTGACCTCAAAAGTCAGATCCTCTCGCACTTGAACTACCTCATCATCAATTATATGAGAGGGATTCAGATGATACTTCTTAAGTTGAGACACGTGGAAAACATCATGCAATCCAGCAAAATTAGGTGGTAGCGCCACTCAATACGCTACTGGCCCAATTTGCTCCATAATCTGGTATGAACCCATATACCGCAGAGTGAGCTTTTTGGCTCGAATCGATCTTCCAACACTAGTGGTAGGAGTGACCTTCAAAAACACATGGTCTCTCACATCAAACTCCAATGGTCTCCTCATCCTATCCGCATAACTCTTTTGCCGACTCTAAGTAGTAAGAAGCTTCTGACGAATACTCTCTATTTGCTGGGAGGTTTGATCCATAATATTTGGGCCCAAAAGACTCCTTTCACTGAGTTAAACCTAACATAATGGTGACCTGCACTTCCTACCATACAACACTTCATACGGAGCCATTTGTAAACTCGAGACAAAACTGTTATTGTAGGCAAATTCAACTAACGGCAGAAACTGATCCCAATTGACTTTGTTCTCTAAAACATATGCCCACAGCATGTCCTTTAGAGTCTGAATAGTCCTTTCAGTCTGCCCATCAGATTGAGGGTGATAAGCAGTACTGAAACTCAATTTCGCACCCATGGCCTTCTGAAGAGATTTCCAAAACCTGGATGTAAACCTAGGATCTCTGTTCGACACAATATTCATCGGGACTCTATGCAGTCTCACAAGCTCTTTCACATACAACTAAACTAACTTCTCCATCGAAATAGTCTCCCAAATTGGAAGAAAATGGGCTGACTTCATCAATTTGTCCACAATTATCACATCAATCTCTTGCAACAGCAAACAAATTAGATCCAAGGTAGTGCTTCGGTGTTCAAAACAAACCATACAATTCAGACAAGCTTGAGTAGTTCTTAATGAAACTCTCATAGGTGTGGACACCGATAACTCAAAAGGCAACCCCATCGCCACAATACCCAATCTCTGAGCACAATTAAAAGACATGAAGGAATGCGATGCACCTAAGTCAAACAAAGTATGAATAGAGTAACCATTAAGTTTAAGTTTACCTCTAATCAAGTTAGATGCTACATTCGCTTCCTGTCGGGTGATGGCAAAAACTTGTCTGGGAATCGTGGGCCTCATCATTGCATCTTCACACCTTGGCTCATGACAACCTCGAGCAATATGTCCCGGTCTCCCACAATTAAAACAAATCAAACATGGATGATCACCATGGCTAAACTCGCATTTTGTGCATGGATTATTTGATGTACCACCTGAACTGTATTGAGATGGAGTGGAGTCCCTTCCTGCATGATCACTCTGACTGGAACTCCCTTATTTCAAAGCCACCTCGATAAAAGGGTCCTCTGCCAAACCAACCTCTATTGGACTGATCTAGGCCAAACCTGCCTCTACCTCTACCATGGCGGCCTCAATTATGCCGACCTCTTCCTCCACTAGAACCTGTACTACCACCATTATTGCCACTTCCTGAACCACTGCCTTTACTAATTCCTCCTGTAGGTCCTAGATGGGAAAAGGCTCGAATCATGGAATTTCTTCTATGCTCCTTAGCCTCCTTCATCCGTCTATACAGGGCACGAATCTTCTCACATAAGTCCTCAAAGGACGCAAACTCCACCACAGATAGCCGCTCCTTTATCTCTAGATGGGCTCCCTCAAACAACCTTTGAGCTATCCACCTATCATCAGAGTAATTACTCCGAAAAGTGGAATATTTCGCCAAGTCCAAAAACCGATCAATATAGTCATCTGCTAACAGATTCCCTTATTAAAAAGTTAGGAACTCGGCCTCCTTTTGCATCATTAAGGCTGGAGGGACATAGTGTGCAAAGAATCATTCCTTAAACTGATCCCAAGATGTAGGAGGATTCCTTACTTCAACACTTCTCCACTAATGCTTGGCCTTCTTTTCTAGCTTAAATACCACCAGTTGCATCCTTTGCTCTGAGGTGTAATCCGTCACACTAAAGATGTTCTCCGTTTGTTCAATCCAATTCTCAACTTGAGAAACATTTATGGTACCTTCGAAAGCCAGGGGATTGAACTTCCAAAAGTCCTTCAGCTGTGAAGAGATACCCCTTCTTCTAACTCTTGGGGCTCTCTCAGGCGACACCACATTCTCATCTTCTCCTACATTCAGATCCACAAATATACTAGCCTCTTCATTCACATCATCTTGTTCCTGCCTATCCATTCGCTCTTGCAACCTGTTCAACATCTCCCCCTGAGTATTCACCTTATTACTAAGGCCAGTTAGCATCTCATGCATCTGCCTCATGAGATCACTGTTACTCTGCCTTCCTCTTTGAGACATTCTTCCTACACACAAGCAACAACACATTTAATTATATGGTTCTGGACTAGCATTACAGTTGGAATTTAGTCTATGTATTTAAAATTATGCCAAGTAGTACTTCAAGCAAAAACAATGGCCCAAAACCATTGCTCTGATACTAAAATGTCACACCCTATCTCCTGACACCTCTAAACTTAATCAAAACTTCAAAAATCCAACATAACACACCCCCAAACATCACAAAACACTTTCCAAAACTTCTAACTAGCGGAAACGACCTAAAAACACCAAAAACTAGGCTGGGGCTGCGGCCGCTACAGTATGATCGTGGCTCTGACCTCCTCTATTTTTACACACTTCTGGCCTCACTGGTGCCGTGGCGCCCCTTGCTGATATCCCATATCAACAACTTCCAATTCCGAGGCAAACTTCTGACGCGCATAACTTTAGGCTCTGACCTCCAATTAACCAACTCCTCAATCCAACTCCGTATGGAGATTCTGGACCCTCGACACCGTTTTGACCACTTATTGACCAAAACTCACCACTAACCACCTTCAATTGCCACCAAAGGCAATGGGTCGCTTTGAGACTATTCAAACAGGTCTAAAACCTCTAAACCAACTTGTCCAAAGAGGTTTCACCCCAAAGGAACCACTCCTCTGAGATTTGACCCCTTGGAACCCTTACTTGACATGCTAAAACCTGTCTCAAAATCTCAGGTTTTGAAGGAGAACTTTGTGACGGATTTGCCATGCTAAAATCCATCACAAATTCTAGCACAAAATTTGTACAAAACCTGTGACAGAAAATAACACATGTCATAAAATCTGTCTCAAAATTTGTGACAAATTTTGAGATGCATTATGAATTCTATCTCAAAATTGGAATAAGCTATCCTTGAAATTGAGATGGATATTTTGTGACACACCCATTCCGTCATAGCACATTGTGACGGATATTGTTTTTCCATGGCAAACTATTTAGCGATGAGCTGATTCATGGCAGATAGTTTTCTGTCTCAAAATCCATCGTAACTAGTTTTGGGATTGATTTTTCAAAAAAAATCTGTCACAAAATTTGTCTCAAATTCCAGATTTTCTTGTAGTGTTGATTCAGTCAAGGGCTAACCATTTTCTTTGTATATTTCTTGAAAATGCTTCCGAGTCTATACACAGGTAATGGTCAGATAAGAGGTATGTAAGGGAGGATTGAGACTCTAAAGAGAGAAGTGAGCAAGGAAGAAACCAAGAGAAAAGGGAGAGCAAACATAGAGAAGGGAACAAGTAGCGAGAAAACTCTTCTTGAAATATTGAGAACTCTTTTGTGTCCGGTCACTCTAGCCTCTAGCTATTGGGTTAGTCAAGACGTTGCCATTCTCGTTTACATGAACAAGTGTTCTTATATATGTGATTGAATTCTCTGCTTCATATTCTTTCTTTCTTTCTTTTTTTTTATCTCCTTTCTAATGCGTTATATGTAGTTGTTACATTTTTTTATGGTGGTAAAGGATTCGGAATCATTCTTATAAATTAATTGAAAAGCTAGATAAATAAATAACTATGTGGACAGGGAAAAAAACTACCACAAATCGTCATCATCATTTTAATTTATTCTTGTTATAATAAGAGTATAAATTATAAACTTCAGAACAACGTAATAATTACAACAAATAATTAATAATGCAATTTATTTATTAGGTGAAGGAATCCCCTCATACTTTATCATCTTCTATAAATTTTTATGGAATAGTTAGCCTAAATATCTTAAGATTGTTCTTGTTGATAGATATCGAAGTATGATTTTATTGTGTAATAGAAACAAATTTTTTCATATACATGGAAGATACATATGGTTTTATATAATCCCCATAGCCAATTGTAACTAATCTATGGCGTTACTTGTCACAAATTTAAAATATCACTTGTAATATTTAATCAAAATTATTATTTTTAGAAATATAATGAATCATGGTTCATATTTACAAATTTAGAATTGAAGTTATTAATTTATAATTACTAATTTAGAGCTTTAACATTTAATCTTATGTATTATTTATGTTAGAAAAAGTAGTAAATATTTGTTATCAAATATAGTATGGCTGCTTAATTTTGTTAGTTTGAATTAAATCACATAAAATGTTGAATATAATAAGAGAATGCTTTGTTGATTTCTTGTTGTCTTGGTTAAATTGCTTGGTTGTCCATTATGATTACCACTTGGGTACACAATGCGCAAGCTTAATATGATCAAAATCTGATAATAATGTTTGTCTATTATAAAACTAAGGAAAATATGAACAATATCACAAAAGCAAGAATGAATAGTAGAAAGTATAAATTGGGAGAATGTAGAAAAGATAAATGAAACAAGAGTGAATTAGTGAAGAGAACGTAAGGAGTATTTCATGTTCATTTTAAGGTTATAATCATTTGGTACATGTCCATTATTTATAGGCATCAAACCAACTCAACAATTACAATTACATAAAGAAAAGAATCAATAATCTACATAATTGTATATTGTATAATCTTTTGAAGGTTATAAGCATTAGTCATAGAAAAACCTACCAGTGAGCCACTGAATTTGGAGGTTAAAGTAGTTTAAATGTAGAATTCTAAAAGACTTTTTGGAATGTTATGAAGTATTAATCATAGGATCTCAAAGGACAACATTTTAAGATTATGGACATCTGCATAATATTATAAAATTTTATAATATTGCTCTTCAAAATCAATTAATCTTTAAGTAACTCAATAATCATTGACTTTGTTGCATTTGAAAATTATTTAAATCACCTAAATTTTGAAAATTAAGTTGACAATTATTTCATTAAATTTTAAATAAAAAATTATTTAGTTTTTGTTTTCTAAATCCTAATTTTATAATTTTTAAAAATATAAGTTTTTTTATGTTTTTTAAAATAAAATACTCCCTATCTATTGCTAATAAATTTAAAATAAATTTCTTATTTTTTATATTATTACAAACACTACTATCAGCAACAGCAAACACTTCTATTAGCATAAACTTTCTAAATCATTCTTTCTACAGCAAGAGGGTGAGCAGTGGCGGCGAAGCCACTTGAATGTGAGCGGGGCACTCAACTGAGAGAAAAATATACGTGGGCGTTGTAGTTTGACATTTTGTCCCCTACCTTTAATTTTGTTTTTTGAGATACCGACCTTTAAACTTTTGAACTCATAAGGCTAAGAACCAAAAACACTGTAGATGAACTGTGCTTCTCGAAGATTTGGGGTGTCTACAGCCATTTGACTACTGCTTCTCCCCTGCTATTTTTTAATTTTTTTTTTAGATCAAAACATACAGGTAATAAAATTGGGTCATTGGAGTTATGAGCAGAGATGTATTTATATAATTTTGTAATATTATATCCTTTTTTGGCCTACTTCATAACTATATGCTTGCAGATATACGTTTGTATTCTGTAACATTTTATTTTTAAAAAATTAAAAAACTGCACAAATACATGTTTGCATGACTTTCATGATCAATTGCTCTATTTTTTTCATTGGAAAGTTTTGATCTCAAAAAAAAAAAAAGAATTGTAGAGGGCTTCCACCGTAAGTTTTTTTTTCCAGTCTTTTCCAAAGCAGTTGTTTATTGTGTTAAGAAAAAACTAATAACATTGTTACTGTGATTTGTTTTCAAACCCACGAAATTGTTGGTCCCATATAGACATTAGTTAGTAATTAGTATAGGTTTTTTTCTCTGAAATAAAAATAAAAGAGGTATTATTTATAGATTATTTTGGATAAATCTATTAATTTCTTTACGTTCTTACATCATTTTTAATATATATTTTCTTGTTTTTTTTATAAATCGTAAGAAAGACTAAAAAAAAAAAGCACAGAAAAAAAAAAACTAAGTAACGCCTTCCACGGAGACGCTACAGTCCCTGCCCAGTAATAATTGAAGCTCCTGCATTGGCACCCCAAAAATATGCAACCCCGGTGTCAGGGAGAGGGCACTCTTGGCTAGCAAATCGGCCGCATCATTGAGCTTTCTACCAACACGATTTATCTCCACAGTCCAACTCCTCCCAAGCAGCTCCTGGATGTACAAAATAACATCCCTATTCTCGTACAAAGATGCATCTCCTTCTTGGATCAACTCGTACACACCCGTTGAATCCAATTCAAGAACAACTCTTCTAAAACCATTGTCCCAATAAACAACCTTCAGACCAATAGTACAAACCCACAACTCAGCCAGCAACGCACTTCCACTTCCTGTATGGTGCATGAAACCTGTGATGAAAGTGCCTTTCTCATCCCTAATAAGTCCACCACAACCGGCAATATTGGTGAGACATGAAAAAGCGCCATCAACATTGATTTTCACCCATCCAACTTGCTGCCTCCGCCACCTTTGACCTTGCAGGTACACACTTCCAGTTGATGGATTCTGGTGCATATTCAGCCTCACCACGCTTGCACCTGCTTGCAAGGTAGCGTGGGCTTGGGCGAGAATAACCATATTCGTAGTATCCACTGACTCAAAGATACGTCTGTTTCTTCTCTTCCAGAGAACCCAATAGATAACAGCAAAGAGACTTCTCCATTCATAACTAACATCCATAGTTTTCTGTTTCAAATTCCAATGAATCCATTTATGTGTTTTTGCCAACTTTGATTTTTCACTAATAGGTAATCATATGGTTATTTTGGGTGATACTTGATAACTCTGGACTTTACACTTTAAATCCCTCATACTTAGTATTTTTCATAATGAATTACAGCCAAAAATGAATTTATTTGGACAATATTTTGATGATTTTCAAACTTGCTCATTTTCTTCCATTAGCTTAGGAATTTGATACTTTCCTCTAATTATCTTTTTAGTCCCTCAGTCTCATTAATTGTGAATTCTATAATTATACTCATTTTAATTAGAGTGAATTTAGATTAAAATAATAAATCAAAGTTTGTACTAATTAGATGATTTTTATTTAAATAAATTAAAATTTTCTATTCCACTCACTCTCACTTATTCCACTACTATTTTCTTTTCTATTTAAATTTTCTTTTTTTCCATTTGACATTTTTATCCATCCCTCTAATTAATTGGATCTTATTTTTTATATTTTGGGCCATGGACTTCTTAGGAAGATTGCAATTTATATTACCCATATTTATTTATTTATTTAATTTCATCACTTTCTTGCCATTTATCCACTTGAATTTCTTTTTCCATTTTCCCCCCTCATTATGCATGAAATTCTTACTCTTTTTTCTTTTTACCCTTTCATCACTTTCTTGTCACCTGGAATGGTGTGATCATGGAAGATCAAGTCTTGATTTCATTTTACCATTTTCATATTTTTCTCTTTTCTTATTGGCTCTTTAATTTATCCTTGCATCTAATTGGTCCAAAATTAATTTGCCGGCCCTTCCTTTCATCTTCACCATCCATTCTCTCTTTTAATCTTGGCCCTCCATTATTTACCTTGGTCATTAAACTTTACAATAGTGATCTCTCTTCTTCCCTAGTTTACCTTTAACCATAGTCACTTGACCCAATTAATCATAGCTCTCTGTTTTCTTTCTTGCTCATCAAGCACACATCTCTACACTCCATTTTAACATAACCCTAACTCAACTCTAGTTAGCTAACCTCTTTAATCCTAGCCTTTCATTTCTTTTCTTGATCATCAAGCACCCTCACCATTCACTCTTATCACACTTTAACCTAAACCACCCACCCCTTTTACTATAAATACCCCTTCCTATTCTCTCATTCTTGCATATTCCAACATAATTCTCTCATGCCACTTCATTTTCGTCCATCCCCTTCCCCCTCTCATTTCTCTTCCATTTTCTTTCTTTTTCCCACTTTTTCCTTCATTTTTCATCACCCATACACATACTTATACCAAATACACTTCATTTCCACCATTCTTCATAACCATTTCTTCATAAAACCTCCAATTTCTACCATCTTCTCATCATGGCCATGTGTTCTCTTAAGGGTCTTGGAGTTGCTTGTGGCTTGATGGAGGAGTAGGAAGCTTGGTGGTGACCATGGGAGGGAGTAAGAGAAGATGCATGGCTTGAACTTAGGAGCAACTATATGGATTTGGGGAGTCCTCTTGTTTCATGCTCTTTTTATTTGTTCTTTCTTTTATTTAATGTTGATTCTAGGTTGGGTTCATCACACCAAATTAGGGATTTCTTTGCAGACATTCGTTGGCGGTCATTTAAGAAAATGCTAAGAAAAATAAACATCAGCAATTATTTTATAAAAAGCCATAAAATGCTTGACTTATGTTGGCGGTTAAATTTTTAACGGCCAAGAAATTCTCAGAGCTAACTTTTCTTTGCATTTGTTATTTTAAAATGCAAAGAAAAGTTTACATCGTCACAAAATCTTAGCCTTTGTGTTTGCCCATTGCCTTATGCTTACTCTTGAATTTGAATCTCTCAAGTGTTCATGTCGTCATCTCACTCTCGAATTTGAATCTCTGTGGCGTTCATTCTACGACTATGATCCTCTCTTGGTTTGGACTCTCACCGAGTTTCATTCCACCATTGTCACGTTCTACTACTATCCTGTTCCTTTTACCATCTGTGACCTCTCTCTGTTTGTGTTTTGTAGTTCATAACTTCCTTCTTTGGTTTGTGTTTCTTGCTAAGGCTAATGTTCTATGCTTTGTAGCTTGTTCCATTCATAAAGGAGAGTCTGAGACAGATTCGACCAAATCACACAAAGAATGCAAAGAATGAAGGGATAACCCATAGAACGTAGAGGTAAATATGTTTCCTTTATCTAAATACTTGGAGCTCGTACATTGGTTATGCTTGATTTTTTGGGCATTAGACTTAATATTGGAATTATTGCTAGAGTTCATTGAAGAAGGAGAAGACAGAGAGCACAAAATTAAAGGAAGTTGTGGGATCTAAACTCTAATTCACAAAGGTAAGTTGCTATGTTTGGATTTTTTTATTTTGTTGGGATTTTGTATTATTGTGCTATCCATTTTCATATATACAAAGCTTTTTATATGTATGATATCATGTGAAAAAAAAAAGCTGGACTGATGTGGCGAATGAGCCCCTGATTATTCATTATTGTGTGCCTTGTCTTTATTAACAACAATAATTGTTAACATTTATTGTCAGATTCTGTTAGTGCATATATATATTTATTGCACATTTTGATATAATGTATGTCTTCCAAGTTGCTAATCTGAGTGAAACAACCATCACCAAGAAGTCTAGAAGGAAAAGGTAAATCATGAACATTTTGGAGTTTGTATTTTTGTCTTCTAGTTATTGAATAATTGCATACAACCAACTGTTTTAGAACACATGATATTGTAAGTATGAAGCAGATTCATGTAACTGTCTATTGGACAACTAGAAAGCGTTTAGTTTAGATGAAGGATAAAGTGCTTTGCTTAGATGCCTTATGATACTATGGACAAATATAGCAAATCTAAAATAAAAAGGAGAAGGAAATGATATGAGTAGACGGGATAGAGCAATGTGAAATTGTGAGAGCCAATTGGTGGATTTCTTCAAATTTATGAAACTTGCATGGTTTGCTCATTTTGTAATTGAATTCACTTGTCAACAACTAATGGCAAGATTGTCAAAATTGGCTGCTTCCCCTACATTTTGTAATTGTTCTGGTTTGTGCTCATATAGCTGTGGGAGCGCTAAAAAGTTACTTCATAGTCTTGATTATTAGGAGAAGATCTTTCTATTTTTTTGCTGCATGTATATATTTTGATTTAAGCTTAATGGCATGTCCATTTGGTTTCATTATGGTATGAGAAAGTCATCTTTGCTATTACAAACAAATGGGTGCTGATTTGAGATCTCAATTTGGTCATTTGACTTTGGTTTTGACACAAAAAATATCTTTGCTATTGGCAATGCATGAGAGTTGGTTTGAGCTTAAAATCATTGCATGTTCTGGTCTTGCTTCATGGTTCTAAAACATGCCACATGCTCATGCATTATTATCTAAAGTTTAAAAGCTGCAAAATGGGTTGCTTGATACTTCAAAGGGTTGGTCATATGTTCATATCAAATCATTTTCCTAAAATAAAAGACTGTGTCTATATGCTCCTTAGAGGGGCTTCAATTTGCTTATAAAAGGATTGTTTATGTAGCATTTGGTCACTAGTTCTTTATTTGTATATAGTTAAATTTAGTTTGAGCTTGGACTATTGGTTATAATACCTTAGCATTTTTTGAATCTGAATTTGAATGAATATAGTAATTGCATTTGATCAATTTGTCCTTTCATAGCCATAAGAGGTGTCATTTGCTATGAGGTTAGTGATCGTGATTTAAGAGATAGAACCTGATCTGTCTTGGATGAATTGTAGATTGAAACTTTATCATTTGATTACTCTTCCATGTATGAATTTTTTAGATTGTATAACTTGTTTATGCTTGAGACAAATTCTTGTTTGGCAGTATATTATGTTAGTATTTGGTCTGGAAACTGTTCATTAATGGCTGGATATATTGTTCTTTGATTTGGTTCATTCAAAGCTGGGAGTTTAATAATAAGTAGACATAGGATAAGGAAGGGAAGTGATAGGGAGAAGGAAGAATGAGGGAGAAAATAGAAGACCTTGAGGGGGGAGAGGATTCTAAATACTCAATATTATTGAATTCATCAACAGTGATTTTTCTTTTCATTATCCAATTTGAAATATTCATCTAAGCACCCTTGAAAGGAAAGAGAAAATCACACTTTTTAGTTAGCAGTTCATGGCACAACTAAATGCTTTATTTTTAGTTATTTAATTAAATTTTCTTTTTCTATTGAATTTTCTGTGAAATAATGTATCTTGCTATTTGGAATTTCTGTACGTTACCTTGAAAGGAAGCTTTTGAATTCTATTGTCATAAAAGAATTTCTCATTCTAATTCGTGGCCTATAGACATGGGATGCTATCTTAATTGTTGCTTGTGCTTGGATTTGCTTAAGGGTCAGTATCTTCATATTGTGAGAAAAAGGGCAAGTCTTAATAACTATGGGTCATGATAACTGTAACACCTCTCTTATGGGCCTATTTCTCATGTATTTAATTCTTCTAAAGTCTATTTCTACCATAGTAGGATCTTGAATCACAATAAAAGCAATGATAAAATTTTCCAACTTTGGGCACTATTCTTTTAATCGAATTTATTTATTCCGATTAAACTTTGGAAAACTATAACTAAATCAATAAAGATCGTACGCATGTAATTCAAGTCTCTAGGTATAGCTTATAACTTTGTCTACATGGGAAAAATATAAGTTAGAGCAATGATAGTACTGATCTGTATAGCAACCTCTGTGAAATTTCACAATTTATACGAAAACTGCAAAATAATCTTTTTAATTGGGATTAAATATAAAAATCCACCAAATATTGCACACACATCCAATCTGAATGATCTTTGGCCATTGGAGAGCTCTTCATGTCTACTTTTAAACCATATACATCATTCATACTTTATACATCAAAAGTCCAAATAGTGGCATGTTTACTCTGCATAGGTCAAGATGACCTTTTACCTCTTACTACTTTGCCAAACAAAAGCCATAAAATATTTACATGGCCATATATCATTTTCATACCATACCATACTTTAGCTAAGACCTAAGACATCATAAAAACTTGAAGAAACATACTTAGTATCATATTTACAAAATTACACAAAAGGTCAAAGCTCATGGCCATTGCTAGCATTATCAAGTTAATGGCCAAATTCTTTCTCCTTTCCTTTCTCTTCCTTGGTGGTCTTGCCATTATTGCTACCTATTCATGGTTAATATTTCGGAGAGTGAGATTCAGAGAATCTCAGTAGTTAACACCCAACATTCCATCACGTCATCACATTAAGCATAAAAACATCAAGATAACACATTTTGAATGCATTAACACAATTACGTCTTATGAATTCATAAAATTTTTGGCAGAGTTTCATTTTGAAAAATGGACATCCCGAGGTCTCAGTGCCCCTCAATCAACTCAGCCAATACACATAAATCATCTCAAAATATTATTGCAATCATATGACAAGGCATAAAGCACATTGAAAACAAACATGATAATATAATGTTAGTATGGGAAATTAACTACCTTATGATACTCCCTTGCTCTCCAAACTTGTTATGCCACTTCCTTGAACCTAATCATATCATCATTGAACCAATTTAGCCATTGGTTTTTTAGAATTATACAATACCATAACACTAAAACCCAAATTTTTCACTTAGCTTTCCTTTGATCTTTCTTTGTACAACACACTTGTTCTTAAGGTTTTGGACCATGGGGAATCCATTTTTGAGGTCAAAATCATGAAATTACAACTCTAAATACTCCCCCTGTTCTAACCGAAATTGTCTCAAAATGATTAAAAATAATTTCCTTCAAATCACTTCAAAGCATCCCTAGATTCATGCTTCTAGTGGTTAATCTAAGCTTTTCCCTAAGTTTAATGAACCAAACTCATTTCTATTGCTAAATCACATTTTAGCTGAAACCCTAAGATGGAAAGGAAGCAAACTAAACTATAGAACATGCTTTGAAAACCATAGATAGTAAGCTTAAGGTGGTAGTATGCAAGCTTACTAATTTGTGCTTTCATTTTCCTTTGATTCCTCTTCCTTTTTCTCTTCCTTCTTCCTCCCTTTTGTTGAATCAAGAGTTTTGATGATTCCAAACTAACATCCAAAAGCTTGGATTGAAGATATCAAAGGAGATCAAAGTGCTTCAAGTGAAGAATTTCTGAGTATTAGTTGCTAGATCTTCTATAGGATCTTTTGTTATGTTCAAATGAGGGTAAAAGTTTTTGACTTTAAGAAAAGATGTTTTTAAACCTTGATTTTGTGTTAAATCTTGACTTATTTGAAAAATACCCACAAACAGACGAAGTTTGAAAGTTTAAACTGAACTGTCATATTGGAAATTCGAACTTTGCCTTTGGAAATTCGAATTTCGAGTCAAAACTGAATAAGTCTGAAGAGTTATCTCTCTGTCAGACGAATTTTGATTAGTAAAACGCATGTCTAGGCTCACTAGAGGAAAAGATATGTTGTTTGCCTTGATGGAGAGCCAAAAAATATCACAAGGAAAAGCTGGTCTTGGCTATGATCCATGTGCTGTCAAGGAAAAGATTAGAAAGAAAAACCAGAAAGCATACATGGGACATTTTGTGCATGCTGAGAGCAACAGAAAGAAAGATCACATGTCATCTTGCATTGAAACATATAATCAACCAAAGCATATAAGACAAAAGTATTATCTGCATTGTTTTCTTCCTATCACTCAATCTAGCAGTCCCTTCACTACCTGTCATTTCTGTAACAAAAAGGGACATATTTCCAGTTCTTGTGCATTGAAGAAAAATGAACTTGGCAGGAAAGTTGAATGGGCTCCCAAAGTTGCATCTGCATCTAGGGAAAAATCTACTGACCAAAAAGGACCCAAGCAAATTTGGGTACCTAAAAGGAAAACATAAACATTGTTTTGCAGGTCTGTCTCAAAGCTAAGAAAAGCAACAAATGGTATATGGACAGTGTCTGCTCAAGTCACATGACTGGTGATATGGAGAAGTTCAACACCCTTAGAGACAAGAAAGGAGGAAAGGTGACCTTTGGAGGTGATCAATATGGCAAAATTGTTGGCATTGGCATTGTGGGCAAAAATCCGGAAACATCCATTGAAGAGGTGCTGTTTGTGATTGGCCTCAACCACAATTTGCTGAGCGTGAGTAAGACCTGTGATAAAGGAAATTGGGTGCTGTTTGACTCAAAATTTTGCCTGGTCATCAGAAAAAGTGATCACAAAGTAATCCTCAAAGCTCAAAGGGATGGTAATTGTTATACTATTGATCTTGATGAACTTCCTCCCTTGGATTCTGTATGTTTAATTAGTCAGGATAATGATAGTTGGTTATGGCATAGGAGATTAGCTCATGTTAACATGAATCAATTGTCTAAACTGATCAAGAATGAGCTAGTAACTGGTCTGCCAAAAATATCTTTTGAAAAGGACAAAGAATATGATGCATGCATAAGAAGGAAACAACATAAATCATCTTTTAAATCTAAAAATGTAGTTACCACAACTAGTCCACTTGAATTGCTGCATATAGACTTAATTGGACCATCTAGGGTGAAAAATCTTGGTGGTAACCTGTATGTGCTTGTAATTGTAGATGACTATTCTAGATTCACTTGGACATTATTTCTTTCCTCTAAAAGTGATACCTTTGATGCATTTGTAACCTTAGCTAAGAAAGTGCAAAATGAGAAAGGTATTTCTATTGTGTCAATCAGGTCAAATCATGGAGGAGAGTTCGAAAATGCATACTTCATGGAGTACTCCAATGAGCATGGGATTGACCACAACTTCTCAGCTCCAAGGACCCCTCAACAGAATAGGGTAGTAGAAAGGAAGAACAGAACTATTGGAGAAATGGCCAGAGCTATGCTGAATGAAAAGGAACTCTCTCAAGTGTTTTAGGCTGATGCAGTGAATACAGCAAACTACATCATAAATAGAGCCTGCATCAGACCAATCCTTGGGAAGACTCCATACGAGCTTTACAAGGGAAGAAAGCCAAATCTGTCCCATCTCCATGTGTTCGGATGCAAATGCTTCATTCACAATAATGGGAAAGAAAATCTGGGTAAGTTTGATGCCAAATCTGATGAAGGTATATTTCTGGGCTATTCTAGTAGGAGTAAGGCATATAGAGTTTATAATAAAAGATCAAATGTGGTAGAAGAATCTGTGCATGTGGTTTTCATTGAAAATGAAACTGTTTCAAAACATGTTACCAATGAGGATGATCTTGCTTTCAACTTTGAAAAACTGGACATTTCTGATAAAAGTAAAACTGAACCTCCAAAGATATCTAAATCTGTTAACACAGAGGAAGATATCCAGGAGCAAGAGTTTGATGAAGAAATTAATGAAGAAACATCTCAAGAACTCCCTAGAGCTTGGAGATATCAAAGGAATCATCCTGTTGATCAAGTAATAGTAAATGTTCAAGAGAGAGTCAAAACCAGAAAATAGTTAAGGGATCAAATGCTCAACTGCGCTTTCATTTCTCAAATTGAACCCAAATGTGCTGAAGAAGCCTTAATTGATGATTACTGGATTTTAGCTATGCAAGATGAACTAAATCAGTTTGAAAGAAATCATGTTTGGGATTTAGTACCTAGGCCCAAAAATCATCCTGTCATTGGTACCAAATGGGTTTTCAGAAATAAACTTGATGAATTTGGAACAATAATCAGAAATAAAGCTAGATTGGTTGCTAAAGGGTATAATCAGGAAGAAGGTATTAATTTTGGAGAAACCTTTGCAGCAGTAGCTAGATTAGAAGCTATAAGAATACTGCTAGCATATGCATGCATGAAAAATATTTTATTGTATCAAATGGATGTAAAGAGTGCCTTTTTAAATGGATACATCATGGAAGAGGTTTATGTTAGCAAGGCTGACTTCCCAAGAGGGGGGGTGAATTGGGAAGATTGAAATTTTTCTGCACAAAGTGAAATGGGTGAAGATAGCACAGTATAATATAAACAACGTATAAAACAGAGCAAGCTAAAAAGTGAAGGTAAGGAGAAAAAGACTCAGTGATTTATCCTGGTTCGGTCTATCCACTTGACCTACGTCCAGTCCCCAAGACAACTCTTGAGATTTATCCACTATACAGCAAGAATTCAACGGGCTTCTTGCTAATGCCACAGTACACGAGTATGCTCTGTTTCTTGAGCTCTCTCAAACACTCTAAGCACTTTCACAGTGTGCTTCCCAATCCCCTTGTGATTTCCCCTCACAAGTAAATCTATCTTCCAGATGAAGAGTAGATTGTTTACAAAGATATAACTCTCTTGAATAGAGTAGATATGAAGGTTAAAGTACAAATATTGAAGCTAGAGGGTAAAAGCTCTTGAGAAGAAGTTTTGACAGAAATTCGGTATATACAAGTTAGATTCGTTACCCATAACTTCAAATGATGTTCTATTTATAGTTTAAGGTCTTAAATGTCCGTTAGAGACAAAATCTATCCGTTGGGAAAGTTATCCAACGGTTACTCTGAAAAACTATCCGTTAACCAACCGCATTTAATGCTTCTGACATACTGAAATTCGAATTTTGGTTGGTCAACAGACGAATTTCGAAGGAATCGAAGGTTAAAGGTTTCAACGTTACAGCACGAAGTTCGTCTGTTCATGAAGTGACATTTGAATTTTGAAACTTACAAAACATTTTCATAATGTGACATACGAATTTTCAAGAAGAAAGTTTTTCGGTTAAGTGTGAACAGTGTTTTCAATTTTCTACAGTGCCTTCGAAATTCAAATTTTGAAGGCTCAAAATTCGTCTGTCCATTGAACGTTCAAAGAGGCACAGTAGATCACTTTCTTCAAAATTCAAATTTTGAAAGGGTGAAATTCGTCTGTCAGAGAGACTCTTTTCAGACTAACTTCATCATTCGAATGTTGTAAGTTCTTATCATTCGTATGTCAGTGTTTTACTTCAACAGACTCAAGAACTTAGCTTCTAAAATTCGAACTTCAATGTTCAAAGTTCGTCTGTCAGAGAACAGTTTTGAAACTTAAATCATTCTTGATCTCAGATGAACTTTGACATGGTTTCAGAAGAATTTCTTTTATTTTCTCAAGTTTTTTTTGGTCTGAAATTCGAATTTTGAAGACTCAAAGTTCGTCTGTTACAAAGAAGCTCCTTTCAGACTTAGATGAAAATTCGAATGTTGGAAAGTCAAAGTTCGTCTGTTGGAGAGCATTTTTCAAACTCAATTTTATCTTGATTTTAGATGAACTTTAACATTGTTTCAGACGAATTTCTTCTATTTTCTCAAGTTGTGTTTTATCTGAAATTCAAATTTTGAAGATGCGAAGTTCGTCTGTCACTAAGAGGCTTCTTTCAGACTTGGATGAAAATTCGAATTTTGAACAACCAAAATTCATCTGACAGAGAGCCATCTCTTCAGACTTATTCAGTTTTAGCTCGAAATTCGAATTTCCTGAAGCAAAGTTCGAATTTCCAACTTGACAGTTAAGTTTAAACTTTCAAACTTCGTCTGTTTGTGGGTGTTTTTCAAATAAGTCAAGATTTAACACAAAATCAAGGTTTGAAAACATCTTTTTCTCAAATCAAAACCTTTTACCCAATCACAACTAGAACTAAAGATCCTACAAAAGATCCAGCAGCAAATACTCAGAAAATCTTCACTTGAAGCACTTTGATCTTCTTTGATATCTTCAATCCAAGCTGTTGGATGTTGGTTTGGAATCATCAAAACTCTTGATTCAACAGTTTATGTAGATCAACCTCCAGGTTTTGAGGATTCTACAAAACCAAACCATGTTTATAAACTGAAGAAAGCTCTTTATGGTTTAAAACAAGCCCCTAGAGCATGGTATGAGAGACTGAGCAATTTTCTAATTGAAAAGGGGTTCAATAGAGGCAAAGTTGACACAACTTTATTCACTAAGAAAGAAAATAAAGATTTACTAATTGTTGAAATCTATGTTGATGATATTATTTTTGGTGCTACTAATGAAACTCTTTGCAAGAAATTCTCTGAGTTAATGCAGGAAGAATTCGAGATGTCCATGATGGGTGAACTTAACTTCTTCATTGGACTGTAAATCAGACAGCTTGATGATGGTATCTTTCTCAGTCAATCCAAGTATTTAAAGGAGTTGCTAAAGAAGTTTGGAATGGAGAATGCCAAGCCAATGGGAACACCTATGGCTACTGCAACCAAACTAGACATGGATGAGAATGGGAAGATGTTTGACATTACTCAGTACAGAAGAATGATTGGATCCTTGCTGTACTTAACTGCCAGCAGGCCTGACATTATGTTCAGTGTCTGTATGTGTGCCAGGTTCCAATCATGTCCCAAGGAAACCCATGCAACAGCTGTGAAGAGAATTTTCAGATATCTTATTGGAACATCACAGATGGGTCTCTGGTATCCAAAGGGCAATGGAGAAGATCTCAAAGGATACACTGATGCTGATTTTGCAGGATCCAAATTTGACAGAAAAAGCACAAGTGGAACTTGTCAGTTTCTTGGAGGATCCCTGGTTTCATGGTTCAGCAAAAAGCAAAACAGTGTGGCCCTATCCACTGCAGAAGCTGAGTATGTTGCAGTTGGAAGCTGTTGTGCCTAAGTCATCTGGATGAAGCAGCAGCTTGAAGATCTTGAGGTTAAAATGAAAGAGATACCAATCATGTGTGACAACCAAAGTGCCATAAATATCACCAAGAATCCTGCCATGCATTCAAGGACGAAACATATTGAAGTTAGGCACCATTTCATAAGGGATCACGTTCTGAAAGGAGAAGCTGGAGTACATCCCAATAGAGAATCAAGTTGCTGATATACTCACAAAGCCTCTATCAGAAGACAGGCATTGCAAAATAAGGAGAGAATTGGGTATGGTAAATCCCAGTGAACTGTAAGTTATTCTTGTGCAATCTTGTTTTCAAAGGTTTCATCTTTAAGATTAATTCTAACTTTAGCATCAGAGTATGTTTAATTTAAGCTGCAGGTGCTCCTCACAAGATTCAATGGCAATAAACTTGAAGATTGGAGCACATCAGAATGGAACAACCAGAAAGTGAAGTAAATGATGAAAATTCTGAGTTCTAGATCCATTCTGCAAGTTTTTAAAAATGAAATTCGAATTTTAATGTGTGTTAGACGTATTTTGCTTCATAAACTGTGTTTTTGAACTAGTCAACGTGGTCAACATTAGAATTTTAGTTGACCAACAGACGAACTTCGGCCTATTATGCCTTGGAACAGTTCTCGGTGATGCCTCGAAATTTGTCTGTGGGATCTTGGAAGTTCGAATTTTCAAAAACAAAAATTTCAAAGTTATGTTTGTCCATCACTATTGTACGAATTATCACTTCTTAACATATGAATGTTGGACAACCTTTACAAAAGTTGAAAAATGCGAATTTTCAGTTCAAAATTCATCTGTTGAATCATGTTATTCATGTTGAATGCTTGAAAGATAAAGTTCTGCTTGCTAAATTCGTCTATTGGTTGATGTCTTGTCTGTTGCCTGCTTTTTTCTCTTCAACATTCGAACTTTGTTGGAACAAAATTTGTCTGTTGTGCTTGTATTGCTTAATCCAAGCCACTGTCAGACGAACTTTCAGAAGAAAATTCATCTGTCAGTAAGCTTTGCTGAATGGTTTAACTTGTAACTGCCCGAAGTTCGAATTTGACCTCTCAAATTTTGTCTATGAGACGGTTACTTACGTTAAATCTGACGGTTTTTCATAGAACAGACGCAACCTTATTCTTAACTCCTCTGAGTCTGTTCCAATTCTATCATCAATTCCCTTCAATTTTGACCAAAAACTGCCACTTCCCACCATTTAAACTTCCTTTTGCATCATTTAAAACCCACTCTAAGCCACATTCTGCAACACTCATCCTAAAAAGGGCGAGAGTTAAAAATCCTGATGCTGGGAAAGCTGAAGCCTGACCAAAGAGGAATGTTAAATCACAATATGCCTCGAAGGAAGGAGAGAAATCAAAGAGAAAAGCTGAATCCAGTAAGGCAACTCCCACCAAATGCCGAAAGACTGCATCCAAAGCAGATTCTCAGAAAGCTGGACCCTCCTCAACAAAAAGTGCAGAACCTTCGGTTCCAGTTCCTTCAGAAGATGCTGCTGTTGCTTCCACTTCATCCTTCAGTACTCAATCTGGAGAGTACGAGCTTACCATACTGCCATTATGGAGCACTCCACAGATTCAGGAAGAATACTCCACCAAATTTGCCAACAAAAAGGTAATTAAGCCACATTGTGTAAATTTAGAAGATTTCTTGGTCTCCAATAATTTTGATGCTGGTATATGGATGATGAGATACAAGAATCTGTTGGAGGTATTGGAGAAATATGATGATGAAGTGGTGAAGTCATGGTACGCCTCTTTAAAATACAATAGCAAGAAGAAGAAGTAGGCAGTCAATCTAAGGTCTAGGACCATTTGGCTTACTAATGAGACATTCAATGAGGTGCTGGAGATCCTTGGGCAAGATGGACTCAAGATTGATATCAATGCCTTTGGGTACATGGATGAGGCAAATATGGCTGATGAAGAAGGTGGTCCCTCTCTGAACTACAAGGAGAGTACTATTCTGAGCACACTGTTCAGAAGGAGGGAGAATTGGCCACCAATAAACCTGTTGAAGCCCACAGACCTCAGTGTTCAAGTGAGGATCCTGCACTATGTAGTGTCCAGGATTATATTCAACAAAGGAGGCAGCTTCAATCTGATAACAAGGGCAGAGGCACATGTCATGGCTGCAATCATACGTGGAAAGCTGATCAACATGGGACACATCATACTCCAACGCATGATCAAGGCTAGGGATCAGAGGAAGGACTCCACACTCCCTTATGCTGCTATCATCTCCAGAATTCTGCAGTGTGCCAGAATTCAGCATCTTGAGAAGGGAAAGGGCAAGCCCATAAAGATATTCAAGGAGGAAGAACTGCAAAGAATGGGCATTGAAAAGGATGAAGGAAGATGGGTTGGAAAGGGAGCAGAAGAACTGAAGATCTCTTCTTTGTTGAATGTGTCTCCCTACAGCAAGAGGGTACTTCTGAGGCTCCTGCCAGACCTACCACTCAGCCCTTTGTGCCTATCCCATCTCCCTCAAAGGCCACTCACATTCCTTCAACTTCCTCCTCACGGGCCAAGCCAACCAAGATCACTGAGTTGTATGACAGCCTGTCTACACTCATTCTCAGCATCAGAGATGAGCAAAATGCCAAATTTGCTCATCTGCAAGATCAGATCCATCAGTTGGCTGTGAACATGAAGGTGGTGGCTGATGCTTACGAAGAGATCATAAGTGCAATTCCTGCCACTTCTGCTCCACCTCAGCCAGGTTCCTTTGTGCCTATCCAATCTCCAACACCTGAGCCTTCAAGCCCCTTTGAGATTGCCTCCTCTGACCATGATGATGATATTGATGGTGCTGATGCAATGAGGACACCAAGTCCTGGTCCACCCTTGGACTATGGATTGGAAGAAGAAGGACTTCAAGGAGCAAGCCCTCATGAGCCTATGCAAGAAGATGCTCATGATTCAATTCTGTCTATTCAAGAATCTGAGCAAGTTGAAAGACTGGTCGCAGCTATCTCAAGCTCTTCTATGCAGGAGGGAGCAAGTAATGAAGAGAGAAGCATTGTGCTTGTTGTTGATTATGAGGCCACTGCTCACAATGCTCTCCTGCAAGAACAAAGAAGAAGGCTTGAGGAAATGTTTCATCCTGATGAACCAGCCACTTCCTCTCTTGCTGCTTATGGGCTTTCAGAGGAACAGAGAGCTCAGTTAGCTCTTTCCAGGCAGGCAATGCAAGAACTTTTGGAAATCTCTGATGAGGAACCAAGCACTGAGTCTCTTGTGGAACCAGAAATTCCTTTTGCTCCTGTCCTACTTCAAGCTATTCCTGTCTCTCAGATCCTTCCTCCTGCTGATTTTGTTGGCCTTCCTGATGATGCCAAAAAGGGGGAGAAGACTGGGCAAACTGGAAAGTCTGCTACTGCTGAGCAATCTCGGAAAGGGAAAACATACAACAAGAAGACCAAGCCCAAGAAGAAATGATTGAAGATTTGCTTAGAAATTAGGCTTGAATCCTCTTGTAGTGCTTTGTGTTTCTATTTTAAATGTTTGCATTAGAACTTTGATTAATTTGGCCTTTGTATAGCAACTCTTGATTAAATGAATGGATTTCTTTGTTGCAATGTTTTGTGCATATTACTCTTTGAATATCTTCACTTGATCTGCTGTATATGATATCTTTTGAAACATAATGCATATGGTGAGGGGAAGCTTGTAAAAGCAAACCCAAGTACTAATCCAGTTTGTAAGTTGTTTTGTCATCATCAAAAAGGGGGAGAATGTTGAATCAAGAGTTTTGATGATTCCAAACTAACATCCAAAAGCTTGGATTGAAGATATCAAAGGAGATCAAAGTACTTCAAGTGAAGAATTTCTGAGTATTAGCTGCTAGATCTTCTGTAAGATCTTTTGTTATGTTCAAATGGGGTAAAAGTTTTTGATTTTAAGCAAAGATGTTTTTAAACCTTGATTTTGTGTTAAATCTTGACTTATTTGAAAAATACCCACAAACAGATGAAGTTTGAAAGTTTAAACTGAACTGTCATATTGGAAATTCGAACTTTGCCTTTGGAAATTCGAATTTCGAGTCAAAACTGAATAAGTCTGAAGAGTTGTCTCTCTGTCAGACGAATTTTGATTATCCAAAATTCGAATTTCCATCAAAGATTGAAAGAAGCTTTTCACTGACAGACGAACTTCACATCTCCAAAATTTGAATTTCAGATAAAATACAGTTTGTGAAAATCAAAGAAATTCGTCTGAGATAATGTTGAAGCTCATCTGAAATCAAGATGAAATTGAGTTTGAAAAATGCTCTCTGATAGAAGAACTTTGACTTTCCAACATTCGAATTTTCATATAAGTCTGAAAGGAGCTTCTTTGAAACAGACGAACTTTGGGTCTTCAAAATTCGAATTTCAGACAAAACACAACTTATGAAAAATAGAAGAAATTCGTCTGAAACAATGTTAAAGTTCATCTGAGATCAAGAATAATTTAAGTTTCAAAACTGCTTTCTGTCAGATAAACTTTGAATATTAAAATTCAAATTTCAGAAGCTAAGTTTGTGAGTTTGTTTGAATGAAATATTGACATACGAATGACAGAGCTTTGTAACTTCGAATGTTGAAGTTAGTCTGAAAAGAATCTCTCTGACAGACGAACTTCACTACTTCAACATTCGAATTTAGAAGAAAGTGAACTACTGTGCCTCTTTAAATGTTCTACAGACAGACGAATTTTAGGCTTCCAAAATTCAAATTTTGAAGGCACTGTAGAAAATTGAAAACACTGTTCACACTTAACCGAAAAACTTTCCTCTTGAAAATTCGTATGTCACATTGTGAAAATGTTTTGTAAGTTTCAAAATTCGAATTTCACTTCATGAACATACGAACTTCGTGCTGTAACATTGAAAGCTTTAACCTTCGGTTCCTTCGAAATTTGTCTATTGGCCAACCAAAATTCGAATTTCAGTATGTCAGAAACATTAAATGGGGTTGGTAAACGGATAGTTTTTCAGAGTAACCGTTGGATAACTTCCCCAATAGATAGATTTCGTCTCTAACGGACATTTGAGACCTAAATCTATAAATATAACATCATTTGAAGTTGTGGGTAACGAATCAAACTTGTATATACTGAAACTCTACCAAATCAATTTCTCAAAAAGCTTTTACCCTCTCAACTTCAATATCTGTACTTTAACCTTCATATCTACTCTATTTAAGAGAGTTATATCTTTGTAAACAATCTACTCTTCATCTGGAAGATAGATTTACTTGTGAGGGAAAATCACAAGGGGATTGGGAAGCACATTGTAGAAGTGCTTAGAGAGATTGAGAAAGCTCCAGAAACAGAGTATACTCGTTGTACTGTGGCATTAGCAAGAAGCCCGTTGAATTCTTACTGTATAGTGGAAAAATGTCAAGAGTTGTCTTGAGGACTGGATGTAGGTCAAGTGGATACACCGAACTAGGATAAATTACTTAGTCTTCTTCTTCTCATCTTTACTTTTCAGCTTGCTCTGTTTTATACGCTACTTCCTTTACACTGTGCTATCTTCACATATTTTACTTTGTGCATAAAAATTTCAATCTTCCCAATTCACCCCCCCTCTTGGGAAGTCAGCCTTACTAACACCTTTTCTTGCTTTTTTACTGGTCTGTTTGGGGTTGCTGATCATGCGTGAAATGGTGAGGAAAGAGAAGGGTTTGAGTGGTTAATTAAGTGGCTAATGATGTAGCTAATCATGGTTACTTTAGCTAACCCTTAATTACTTTTTTTTTCATACTTCTTCAAGAAGTATTCCAAAATAATATAATATTACTTTGTATCACATGGATGCAGAAAAGTCATGCATGGGAGAGCTTGAGGTTCCAAAAATTGCCCAATTTTTCAGATCTAGATATACCTCAATCCGGGTACTTTTTAACCGTACCAATAAAACTATCTTTATACTAATTTAGCATTTTTGGGATACAAGACTATTCTAATTTCATTTTTATATTTCCATAATTATCTTGTCCCAAATGGTATCTGTGTATGGCCCATATCCTGACTCGGTTTCTTTTTAACCATCGGTAGGACCCACGGTTTACTATATCGGTTTACTATTACTTTTGGACACTTGGCGCTGATTATTTCTTTATTTTTGAACATTAACCCTCAATGCCGTATACCATTGGACTTTTCTCATCAAGGGCTTCATTTTGACAGTAATTTTGTATATTTACAAAATTACCCTTGACCCGGGATTAAATTACAATTTTTGAAACTTTCAAGTCGTTAGGTGTAATTTTTCCCAAGGCTTTTCAATTTCTTTCTTCATGTAATTTTTAATACTTTTGGGACATCGATATCATTTTTATATTTCTTTAGGGGCAAAAATATAATTTTTTTATTTTTCCATCCAACCGAAAAAAATGATTTCTTTACCCTATTTCACGCAAAATGGTGTATGTCTGTTTTTGCGAATTTCTTGTACATTTTGCATTATCATTAATTATGTCTTTTTACATTACTTAGTATCCAGTAAAATTTTAGATATTACAATAATGATAAGGCTTAAAAATCCATGTACTCAAATAAAGTGAAGCCTATATTTTAGCTTACTAGTTATTTCAGAATTATCACAAGTTAGTAAGCGAATTTTTTTGATGTTGCAGTATTAGTTGTAATGAGTCTCATTACACTATCCAGTGTAATTGTTGTCATGTGTAGAACCGAAAGGTCAAGACAAAGGAAAGGTTCAAATGGAGGAAAAAAGAGCTCTACGTCGCGGCAAGGAGCAGGGCCACTGCGGTGAGCAAGCTATGAGTTTTGAAATGTTTTCTAGCCAAGGGCACTCACGCCGCGGCGAACTAACCCCTTGTCACGGCATCACGCCTTAAAATCGTTTAAATTTGAAATATTTCAGTTCAGTTGGGAACGGGAGAGCGAGAGAGAAATGAAGGGAGTGATGAAGAAGATATGCTAGGGCTTTTAATCTTTGGTCATTGGAGGTGTTTTTCAACCTCTGGAAGCTTGCTAAGTCATTAGCAAGTGATCCCTTCTCCTCCCTCTTCATTTTCTTCGATTTGAATTGGGATTTTTTGGATATATGTTGGAATCTTTTAGTTTTGGCTGAATCTTACATATTAAAATGGATGGATTAAGATTAATGGAGTTTGATTTGGTACTTATGATACTTGGGTGTGAGTTTTAGAAGGAGTATGCATGATTTAAGCTTAACCCTAGGTTGGTATTGTGTGTGAAAGTATGGAATCCAAAATGTATGTGATTGATTAGAGTTTAAATGGGCTTTAGGAGCTTAATGACGTATGGAAATGATGTTAGAACCTTAGGTTCGGCCTATATAGTCAAATTGTGATGTTTGGTTAAGTGGTATTATATGTTAATTGAGGATTTTGTGGTATTATAGAAGTCGTTCAGTTGACCAAAAAGGGTACGAGTGTGTTGGACTTTCCAAGAAGCTCATGGAATCATGTGTATGTGGAATTGACAACCAGAGGTAACCGGGTATTTATATTGTTTGTATTAGTTGTATTATATGTTATTATATATATATGTGTATATATGCATGTTTCCGTTCATACCAGATATTGATATGTGTTTGTGTATGGCTTTTCAATATATCATGGTATGCACATGGCTAGACATATGGTGGATGATGATTATGATGAGGATGATTGTTATATGTGATGATGATGATGTAACATTACATGATGCATAGCATGACATTGAGATCATGATGATAATGATGATTACATGATGATATGGCATGAACATTATCACATGGCATTGTGAGATACATGGCCAACGGGTGGTGATAATGATATGATATATGACGATATGATATGAGATGATATCATATATGATAAGGGAGAATAAGGATGGGAACCTTATCACTAAATCCTCTCTTATAGCTAGGAGAGCCAGGTGGCAGTAGATTGTATATTTCCTAAATCACCACCAATTCGAGGTGGTCCAAGGGAAGGAGAGCCACAGTTCGAACACTAGTGTAACCTTTGGTTGGGTTGCATTAGTGTAATTTGAGCTTGGTGATGTCCTAGAATCAGCTTTCACCGAATGTTGGAAGGGAATTACCTATACAAAATGTCCTGTCATGATGACAGCTCATGGTTTTAGCTGTGTATGAGGGAGACATGCATTCCATTTCATATTGCATTTATGAGATTGTATGAGTTATATATATGTGTGTGTGTGGTTGTGCTTGGTTACCGAGACTTTCTCTCAGACCCTTTTCCCATGAACTAACATTTCAAGTGAAGGTTCTAGTACAAATCCAGAGAAGACAAGGTAGTAGCATACTAGATGTGGGAATACCAAGTCTATATATTGTTTGTGTGTAATGTCTATGCATGTTGTGCTAAGTAGGATATTGTGTTGTAGTGGATATGAGAATAGGGAGACTATAAAGATATTTGGATGTTCATGTATGTTATGTTATGGATGTGGTTTGGTGTCATATGTGATGCATTATGATGTATGTATGGATTGGGATGTTGAGGAGTCAATATGGTAGTACATGTGAGCCCAAAGGTGGTTTTGGACCTTGTTGGTATGTTTTAGGGCATTTAGCCCATTATGTCAATTTGGGGTTCAAGGGGGTCAAACCTCAGAGAAGTGGTTCCTTTGAGGAGAAACCTCTTTGAACAAGTTGGTTAAGTGAATTAGGACCTGTGTAAATTGTCCTAAATGGTCAATTTGCCTTTGGAGACAAATGAGAGTTATAAGTGGTGAGTTTTGGTCAAAAAGTGGCCAAAACGGTGTCAACTATCCAAAATCTCCATATAGTTAGATTGGGACAAGATTGACTTGTAGGAGTTGGAATCAGGTCAATCAGAGGTCGGAGCATTAAGTTATGTGCGTCGGAAGTGTTGAATCAAGTGTTTTGATGATTCCAAACAACCAGAGCTTGGAAGGAGGATATTAAAGGAGCACAAGAGATTTCAAGTGAAGAAATCTAGGAAGAAATAAGTATATAATTGATTTGTAGGATTTCTCACAGTGTTCATAGAGTAAAAGGCTTTGATCTTGCACCCACCTGTTTTGAATAAGTGTTTTTCAACTATCCTATGTTAACTTATGATAAATTTGAAAAATACTTAGTGACAGACAAATTTTGAAATGTTAAACTTCATATGTTTCTTTGAAAATTTGAACTTTGATAAATGAAATTCGAAGTAACAGAAATGTTACCTATGACAGACGACTTTTAGCCTGTTAAAATTTGAATTTTGAGTCAAGCACAATTTGTGACAAATAAAAAATTTATTTGAAGCTGTGTCAATGTTCATCTAAAATTAGAGTACAAAAAGAGTTCAAAGTCAGTCCCTCTAACAGATGAACTTTGGTTTTGAAAATTTGAACTTTGAAGTGAAAATGTAAAGGTATGATTAGATGTCCCTCTAACAGAAGAATTTTGGTTTTAGAAATTCAAACTTTGGAATAAAAATGTATACGTCTGATTAGAGGTCTCTCTGATAGAGGAACTTTGAAGGCTCAATATTCAAATTTCAAAGAAAAGAATTTTGGTGTCATATTAAGCTGCTCACTGACAGATGAATTTTGGATACCCAAAATTTGAACTTTGAATGCATTGTACTAATATGGAACAACTGTTCACACTTAACAGAAGCACTTTAAACTTTAAAATTCGAATGTTCTAACATAGGAAATATTTGTCAAGTTCAAAATTCGAATTTCACCATTGAACAGACAAATCTTGAAGTTCAATGTTAAAATCTTTAACTTATGGTCTTTGCAAAATTCATCTGTTGACTCCCCAAAATTTGAACTTTGGATGTTAGACACATTAAATGTGGTTGGTGAATGATTAGTTTTGCAGAGTAACCATTGTGTAATGTCTCTAACAGCTAGATCTTATCTATAGTTAAGACATAAATCTATAAATAGAATTTCATTTGAAGTTATGGGTAACAATTTTATGTTATTTATACTGGAACTCTGTCAAATTCTTCAATTAAAGTCTTCTACTCTCTCATACTTCATTTTATTATACTTCAACTATCATACAAACTCTAAATATGAGAGGTTATCTTGTTGTAAACAATCTTATCTTCATTTGGAAGAAAAAAATTTTTGTGAGGGGATTTTACAAGGGATTTGGGAAGTACTTAGCTAAAGTGCAGAGTGAGAATTTACAAGCTCTTAGAACAGAGCACAAAGTTGTACTATGGCATTGCAAGAAGCACACCAAATTCTTGCAAGATAGTGAAAAATCTCAAGTGATAGCTTTTGGGACTGGACGTAGGTCAAGAGGAAAAGACCGAAGCCATTTGGGTTAGACTTCTTTGTTGTTATTGAATTAGAACTTGGGCTTTAGAGTTAATCTCATGTGCTTTGAAATTGTGGCTACCATCCTCTCCCAAAGCTCTTCATAGTTCAAGTGTCTTCATAGTTTTCCCATTGCTATCTCTTAATTCAATGTGAGCAAGAAATTTCTTGATTCAAACTATATGCTCTTCACATTCATTAAATTTGATGCCATGCTAAAACTATAATTTTAGTTCTTCAATTTGATATTTAAGAACTTGTTATTTCCAACATTTATACAATATTCGCATAGTTTTTATGTGTTGAAGGAAAAGAATGATATTTAAAAACTTGTTAATTTGAACTTTATGTTGCCAATTTTTCTTCTAAGTTCAATATGACCATTTCATACTATAACTTGAGTTCTTACCTTTTAATCATGTTAACATCATTTCTATGAGGCCATCAGCATTTGAAACTAGTATTCTGTCATTCAAGTCATCATATGAATGCCTTTTACAAATTTAGCATATTGTTAAGTATGCTTGTTTGATCTCTTACCTTGGTACTCATATGTAATTGAGGTTGAATGTGTCATTGCCAAACTAAAGGGAATAGTATAGTGCAAGTTTATATGGTACATTAATGTTGCCTAAAATTGTGGTGTTTAATGATTGCTGTAGCGTTTGACTAATGTTTGATTAGTAGTTTATTAATTATAAGTAATTTATTTGGAAATCATTTGGGACATAATTGCTGCTATGATTGGTTTAAACTTACTGTAATTTACTACTTTTTGTGTGAAGAGAGGGTTTAAGGCCCATGAAACTCTAATTTTTAAGCTGTTATGCTGTTAGTTATTCTTTAAAAATTAGACTATAGTTCAGAAACTCTGATTAAATCTTGTACTGCTTTTGAATAGTAATAGTTGCTATGCTTAAAGATGTATAGCTTAAGTTGTTTAGGATTGGCTGTAAAATGATTGCACTTATAATTAGGATGTCTAACTTTTTTGTGAGATATTATTATAGAATTGTTGCACCCTCAATTTCTAGGGCAGGCTCTACCAAGATTGATATATATCTCAGAAGTATAGATTGGTCATGGATATCTGTGAATCATTTGACTAAGGATTATAAGGATAGTGTGAAAGAGTTCATTAGATTTGCAGTTGAGTATACAGACAACCCTAATAAAATTTTATACTCTTGCTTAAAGTGTTGCTATAGGAAGTTAGTTAGTACAGATGACTTGGAAGATCATTTAGTGTGTCATGGAATTGACCGAGGATGAACTTCAAGATTGTCTTGAGATGTTTGAGAGGTTGAAAAGTAATGTAGAAAAGCCATTATATAGTGGTTGTACTAAATTCATGATATTATTAGCCGTGTTAAAGTTGCATAACTTAAAAGTGAGCAATGGAAGGAGTGATAAGAGCTTCACAAAATTGCTTGTACTTTTAAAGGATATGCTGCCAGAGGATAATGAGCTTGGTAGCCAAACATATGAGGCTAAACGAATGCTATGCTCTATTGGGATGAGCTATGAGAGAATACATGCTTGTCCTAATGACTGTGTGTTATTCCGGAAAGAATATGCATCTTTACACCAATGTCCTAAATGCAACGCCCCACAATATAAGAAGAAATAATCGAGTCCAACAAAAGTGGTATGGTATTTTCCGATTATACCTAGATTTAGACGCTTGTACAGAAGTCTTGAAATTGCAAAGCACTTGACGTGGCATGCAAATGAAAGAATTGAAGATGGAAAGTTTCAACATCCTATAGATTCTCCACAATGGAAAAAAGTTGATAGTTAATATGAATACTTTGGGGTAGAAGATAGAAACCTACACCTTGCATTATCTACCAATGGAATGAATCCACATGGTATACAAAGTAGTACTTACAGTACATGGCCTGTGATGCTGGTGATTTATAACCTACCACCATGGCTATATATAAAGTGGAAGTTTATGATGTTGTCTATGCTAATCTCTAGACCCAAACAACTTAAAAATGATATAGATATATATTTGGCTCCACTAATTGAAGATTTAAAGCTAATGAGGAGATGGGTGTGGAGGTGTATGATGGAAACAGGGAAAAGACATTCAAGTTGAGAGCTATATTGTTTGGTACAATCAATGATTTTCCAGCGTATGGTAATTTGTCAGGCTATAGTATCAAAGGAGAGTTTGGATGCCTTATATGCAAAGAAGGCACATATTCCATATGGTTGGAGCATGGTAGGAAATTTGACTTTTGCAGACTTCATAGATTTTTGCCTTCGGGACATCATTACAGGTGGTAGAGACAAGCCTTTAATGGGAATACAGAAGACGGGAAGGAACCTTTTCCATTAAGTGGTGAGCAATTATTTGACAAGGCAAAGGATTTGATGGAGAATTTTGGGAAACCATTTACAAGATACCTTAGGACTAGTAGGTGGAAGAAAAGATCAATTTTCTTTGAATTGCCATATTGGAAGTCTTCATATGTGAGGCACTTCCTTGATGTCATGCATACAGAAAAAATGTATGTGAAAGCATCATTAGTACATTACTTAATGTGCTGAAGAAGACTAAAGATGGCACGAAGGCAAGGTTGGACTTAGTTTCCATGGGAATAAGAGGAGGATTGGTACCGGTAAAGGAGAAGCACCGTACTTATCTATCTCCTGCAGCACATACTCTATCTCGAAAAGAGAAAATTGCATTTTGTAAGTTTCTTGATGGAGTTAAAGTTCCAAAGGGGTAATCCTCAAACATTAGGAACCTTGTTTCTATGAAAGACTTAAAGTTAAAAGGTCTGAAGTCACATGATTGGCATGATTTGATGGAGAATTTTATGCCGGTAGCCATATGATCCATTTTGCTGAAAAAGGTTTGAGGGACAATCACCAAACTATATTTCTTCTGCAAATATATTTGCAGCAAAGTGATTGACCCTGTGAAGTTCCCAGTATTGCAAAGAGACATTATCATTACTTTATGTGAGCTTGAGATGTATTTCTCACCTTCTTTCTTTGATATGATGGTTCACCTAACAATTCACCTAGTTAGGGAGACACAGTTATGTGGCCCAACTTATATGAAATGGATGTATTTGATTGAATGCTACATGAAGATATTAAAAGTGTATGTCAAAAATCAAAGTAGACTAGAGGGTTGTATTGTTGAACGGTAGGTAGCCGAATAAGCTGTTGAATTTTGCACTGAGTACTTATCCAATGTCAATAACATTGGCATTCTTAAGTCTCATCACATGGGAATAACATCTGGGGAAAGGATTATGGGAAAGGAAATTGTTAGCATTTCCAAGACACAGTAGGAGTAAGCTCACTTGTACATTTTGGATAACTCTAATAAAGTTCTTCCATACGTGGAATTGCACAAAGAGAAACTTAGAAGTGTAAACCCCAATAAGAATGAGAATTCGATATCGAGAGAACATAATCAACTTTTTTATAGATTGGTTGAGAGATCACATTATTTCAAAGTCGGAAAGGAATCCTGGTTCAATTTTAGACAGGTTGAGATGGTTTGCCAATGGTCCATTAATGCATATCTTCTCTTACACTAGTTATCTCATCAATGGCTACACGTTCTATACCAAAAAGCAAGATGGTTAGTGCACAATGCAAAATAATGGGTAACCTTTATAGCTCAATCAATGCATATTTCTAGTGCTAAAGATAAGAACCATATTTTTGCAAATATGTCATACTTTGGGGTAATTAAGCACATATGGGAGTTGGATTGCATCTTATTTTGAGCACTGTTTTCAGTTGTAAGTAGGTTGACAACAAGAATGGCCTTCGAGTTGATGAGTTGGGGTTCATTCTAGTTGATCTTAATAAGCCAGGGTATAAAGATAACCTTTTATTTTATCATCTCAAGCTCAACAAGTGTTTTATGCCCCTGATCTTGCTAATAAGAGGTGGTCCATTGTAATGTTAACTAGCAAAATAATCAATGGTAGAGACCAACAGGATGAAGATATTGAGGATGATCCATTTTCGGGGGCATCCTTTGATTTTGATTCCATTGAAGATGATTCCCTCCATAAGAGAGATGATCATGAAATGGGAATTTGGATCATGAAAAGGAGGGGACGAATCATTTAGGATACAACTAAAAAGAGGAAAAGGTTTTATTTAAACATGATGGCCTTTAATTTCTGTTCATTATTTAATATGATGTTCTTGTTTTGTAATATAATTTCTTTTCATTATTTGATTATTGCATATTATTTCAGGTAAATATAGCTAAGGGTGTGACATTACGAGGAGAGATAATAAAGCACAGACATGGTTTGACAGTACTAAAAGAGGTTTGCCATATGGAGAGATGCTAAAAACAAGATCCATGTGGAATGGAATTACAAAAATCATCCAGTGAATAAAGGTGGGCAGAAGTTAAGTAGCTATATCGGAGTGATGGCAAAGTTGAAAGTGCCTATCAGCCATCTAGGATGGGATTATTGGGGGAAGGTCTTCTTTGCTGTGAAGGACTTAGTTTTCCAAGATATTGTGGTAATTAATTATAGTAGTTAGATGTATTATCTTTTTTAATAGATGAATGCAAACTTACTATACTTAATTTGAGTATTTTGTTTTATAGTTCGCTTTTGATGTTAATGTGAGCCATAGAGTGTATATATATATTAAAAGGCAGGAATATCGATGTGTAATCTTCGATATATCTTGACTAAGTGCTTTATGAAAGATGAAGCTGGCAACAACATTGAGCATCCGCCTCTTGAATTTGCAATCTAAATAAAATAGGAACACTGGGATGGTTTTATCGATTAGCGACATCTGGAAAAGTTCGAGGTAAATCATGTTTTCCTATTAAGAATTATATCTATTCTATTATTCTTTGTTTATAATTGTTTGATTTAAGTACTAAAATTTTTTCAGAAATTAATCGAAGCAAACAATCAAAGAGCAAAGAGTCAACTATACCCTTATAGAGCTGATCGTCTGGGATGCTCCAAAGTAGAGAAGAAGTTGGTAAGTGCATTTACATCTTATGTTTGTTAATGGTAAAATTTTTTTGAATGATCAGTTGTTGTTTGTGTGAATGCACAGGTGTCAAAGGAGGAATGAAAGTGAAAAAAAATTCCTTGTCATGAACTATGGTCATAATCCAAGAAAAACAAAGAAGGGATTATTGAGAGTAAGAACGTTCAAAGAGTTGTTGAAAAGATAGTAAGTATTACTTTGTTCAAAAAATAATTTGAAATCTTATTTTTTTGGAAAAAAAAGTATTACTTGTTTTTTTTTCATAGGACAAGACTTCAAATGAAACCTCTGAAGGTGATGAAGGCTCAGGGTCAGATGTACTTAGCCAGGTGTTGGAACTCCCTGAGCACCCTGGACATGTTCGAGGTATAGGGTTTGGTGTCAACAACAAGGCCTATTTTGGGACCAAACACTACTACTCTAACGCTGTAGCTAGGGTTGTTAAATTGGAGGCAATCGTCCAGCAACAACATGAAACACAATCTTATATGAATAGACGATTAGCACAGCTAGAGTTATTGGTCAAACAAGCTGTGTTATAGGGGACCGAAGGAGTTGTAGTCAATCCTAGTGCGAAAGATAGTTGCACTCATCCATCCGAGCTTCTCCCTCAAGTAATTGTTTTTCTTATTAACTAAATTCATTGTTAATTTTATTATACATATTAATAATTTATGATATTATGATTGGTATATAGGGCATAGGACATTGTCTGTTGTGGCTGGATAACCCCAAGTATGTTGTTACAAAAGGATAATTGCATAATATCCCAAGGGATATGCTTCACAATGCATCTTTTCATGCAAACCATGTTAGAGTATCGATTGCACTACCTGAAGAGGAGAATGCAAGATTGCCTATGCCTACTTAGGGGGCAAAAACGGTAGCACAGGCCATGGGTGGATTTGTAGCATAGCCTGTGAACCTTATTACTATAACTCCATCAAAAAAGGTAAGTAATTAAGTTGATATTTCATTAATGTCAAAAGTTCTTATGTTAATAAATTGACCATTTGTGTTGCATAGTTCATAAGAAAGATTAAAGGGAAGCAAATTGCTGTGTCTAGATAATTGAAAGAATCATTCACTGCACCACCGAAGGGACTGCCTCAACCTCAAGTTTCAAATTCACTAAACAGCGAATTGCTTAATGGTATATTAACCATAGGATTGTGGCAGTTAATACACATTCATTATGATGTAGTCATGGTAAGGAGGTATCTGAGCTTATTATTGAAGATATGCTCTCCTTCATCATTGATTATGGATGGCTTGGGGTACAAAATGTTAGCATATACATTAGGTACTGAAATTAGCATAAATGAATTATTTTCCAATTAATCTTTCATTTGACTATGTGATACTAATCTATTACTCTTTTCCATTTTAGACTTTTGTATGAAAAACTTCTAGTCCCTTCTTAGCTAACAGATAGATTTGCCTTCATCTACCCACAAGATATATTAGCTTATACATTGGGTTTGATGCCACAGAGAAAGATCACATAACAGTCATAAGATGTGGTGGATGCATTGACAACAAAGGGGAGTGATGGGGCATTATTCTTGGCACCATTTTATGCGGGGGTTAGTCACTTATCACCAAACTTTTGAATAATGACTTATTTTCATGTTAGACTGCTTTATTTTAAGTTTCTTTACTAGAACTAGTAAATTTTTCTCCTAAGAATCATTGGATGCTAATTTGTATTGAACCAATAAAACCAAAAATATATTTTTGGATCCCAAAGGAAATTTGCCAGAGTACCGCCCATAGATGCTAGAGATGATAAATCAGTAAGAATATGCAATTATATTATGTATCTTTGTATTTTTCTATTTATTAACCTCAATAATTTTTGCCATATTAATTTTCTTTTGTTTGTGATGCTTAACAGAGGTATGAGTATGTTTCGAGCAGCACCTGGACTAACCAACAATAGTAAGCCCAACAACCAAAAGACTCCACCAAATTCGGCCTTATTTATATATGGACACATATTCAGGTATTTATAATTTAATATTCAATCAACTATTGAGATTAGTATTTATTGTAATTAATCTAATATTCATATAATTTTATTTAGTGTCTGAAACAATCTATTAATAATGATCATGAGTACTATGCATTGAAATACATGAAAGATATCATTTTACATTGGCATATCTCGATCCACTCCAAGGTATGTACATAATTCATTTTTATGATATTTACATGGAATTTTAATAATGTAAATTGCTTCTGTAATATTTAATATTTTTATTTTTAGTATTTCTCAGATATGTACTGTGGGGCATACTCCAAAGTTCAAATAGAAGAACTTATGGAAGAGTGGAGTCAATATGTGGTTGGACTTAAGAGGTGAACACGTTCTATAATGTTATTTGTAATTGTTTGGTTGTACTTAATTTGTAGCTATTTGGTTTAGGTTCTATCATATAGTTACATTCAATTAGTGGTTATTATCTATTTTGGATGTCATGCATGTTGCAGGCAATACAAAGGAAGAAGTTTAGAATTATCACTTCTAGAGGCTAGAAGATGTATGTTTTTTTTCTTCTTAGTTATCATATATCGTAGATAGTTTGGTATGTAGCTTTTGATCATGTATATATATATTAGCTAGTGCACAAGCTGTAGATTAGCCTGATATATATGATATGTTTGGAAATCTAGTTACTAGATAATGTTAATTATGCCTGTTACATCATTTTTTGCTCTTATCAATTGCATATAACTGTTTTCTATAACTTTTGATTGAGATATTTTGGATATAATATAACTTTCTAGTTTAGGATAACTTTGGTTTTAGATGCCTTTTAGTTCTTAGGTTCTGGGTATTCGATTAAACATATTGATACTGAAGCAGGTTGATTGTAAAAACAATATAGAGAAATAGAAAAAAAATTAATACTTTCATTGGCGGTTATCACTTATAACAGCCAACATTTGGACCTTCGATGGCGGTTACACAATATAACCACCAACAAAAAATAAAAATTCAATTTGGCATTTAAATCAAAATAAAATTCAATATATTTTCATTGGCAATTATATAATATAATTGCCAACTAGAGTGAAAAAAATTAAATTTTATCTTAAATAGAAAACAGTTTTCCTTTGTGGTTTTTCTATATAACCGCCAACGAATTTAATCTTTCATTGGCCATTGACAACTACCAACAACAATACCAACTTTACTCAATGCTGGCATTATTGGCAGTTAATAACCGCTAAGAAAAGCCAAGATAATTGCCAAGAAAAGTCTATTTTGGCGTAGTGGTTAATGTTGAACATTGGATTGGATTTGACTTGTTGACATTTGTTACATCTTGTATTGAAGATTCATTCTAGGGCAAGTGAATTTGATGTATAAGTTGTAATTTATGTTAGAAAGAACCTTGTTATAGATTGGTATATTGTTTGGTATGAATTTAACTATAGAATTAAGTGGTTTGGACATCCTTAATTAGCTAGTTTGCTGCTAGAAAATTTGTCCATAATGCCTCATGCATGTTAGGTTAAGTTTATGTTAAGGGTCTAAGATAATTTTGCTTAATATGCTATACTTAGTGTTAATTTCAAGAATCAATTACTAAGATGGTCAATTAGTAATTATGACCCAATTCCTTATAGTTAATCAATGTAATTAACCTTCCAATTATTGAATCTAATTGGCCTTTAACAATTAATTATACATTGGTTTAGTATCGGGGTCCAAGCTAAGTCATTATATGCAGTAACTTGTACCATAGGGGTCCAAGGTAGTTAAGTATAATTGAAGGCAATAATAAACTAATCTCCCTAATCCAAATTAATTAAAATTACGCTAAGAAGGTCATATTCCATAGTGAAGTTTGTAACACCCTATTAAAACTGACCTATAATCTTGACCAATTTATTCAAGAACTAACCAATGTAGACCAGAAGACCCTGAAATTCATCCAAACAACGTTTATCTTCAAGTGGGACCAAAACAAGACAGAACTATGGTGAGCTACAATACCACCATGGTGTAAGAGCTCTCAAGTTACAATTTTTCAGAAATAGAGGGACTTATGCCATGACCTCACTTCTGGCGCCGCAGCCCCCATGCTGGTACCATATAAGTAAATTTCAAAGTTCCAGGGCAAACTTCCGACGTGCATAACTTCTTGTTCTAATCTCTAATTGACCTGATTCCAACTCCTACATGTCACTCTCACCTTAATCTAAGCATAGGCACTAATCTCACTTGAATATAACTCCGTATGGAGATTTTGGTCATCAAACACCATTTTGGCCACTTTTTGGCCAAAACTCAGAACTTAACACCTGTATTTGCTACCGAAGGCAATGGGCACCCAAGGACCTTTCACACAGGTCCTATTTGCCTCAACTAACCTGTTCAAGGAGGTTTCACCTTGGGGAAACCTCTCCTTTGAGAATTGACCACCTTGAACCCTATAACCACAAAATGGGCTATTTGCCCCAACCTCACATACCAGGCCCAAAACCACTTTGGGCTCTCTCACACGGCCATTCTAACACCTAGGCACCTACTTCATGTCTATACTACCAATCTCATTAATATCATCAATATACAATCATCACATACACAACATCATCACTTCACCCAAACATGCATAACCATTTACATCTCTGTATACCCAGGATACACATACAAGCAACCAACCATCACAATCTACTAGGCACAGTTTTACATAACTTAAGTTACACTTGATATTCTTGAATGCAGTGAGACCTACAACTCCTTAGTCTTTTGTTAGACTAGTTCCAAAGTCCTCACTTGAAAGGTTAGTCATGGGAAGGGGGTGCGAGACAGAGTCTCGGTAACTAAGGCAAACACACACATACTATAATATTATCAGTACTACACACATACACAAACACACTACATTTGAAGGAATAAACTATATTGAATGGCCCAAGATTTGCTTTATTGCTTATTTTTTCCATGTATAGAATTTTTTATCTATTTATAAAGACCTGAGTCACTTCGATGCAATTTATGTAGAATTAGTTATGAATTTTCAAATTTCATCGGGAAAAATGGAAATGGCAATATAAATAGTACCCAAGAATTGTGAAAATTCTGTTTTTAAAATTAAATGGATTCAAGCTTCTCTTCAAGAATATTTAGACTCTAAAATGATCTAATACATAGGAAGTAGGCCCTAGTATGAGGTATTACATCAAATCTCATAGGAGTGTTTCCTTTCAGGTGAAACCTCTTTGGACATGTTGGATTTGTCATTTAGGACCTGTGTGAATGGTCCATAATGGTCAAATTGCCTTTGGTGGCAATTGGAGGTGGAAGGTTGCAAGTTTTAGTAAAAAAGTGACTAAAACAATGTCGGATGTCCAAATTCTCCATATGGAAATTGATCGAGGTAAAATTAGTGTCTATGGATAGATTGAGACAAGATTGACCTATAAGAGTAGGAATCAGATCAATCAAAGGTCAGAGCATAAAGTTTTACGCGTCAGAAATTTGCCCTGAAAAGATGACATTTGCTGATAGGGTATTAACATGGGCCGAGGCACTCAGCGCCAGAACCCTTTATTTTGAGAAATAGAAATCTGAGAACACCAATGCCATGGCAGCACTATAGCAGCCATAGTACCGCACTCTGTTTTAGCTTTTCTTGTGCTTTTGTTGTGTTTTTCCACTGCTATGATATTTTATGAGGTAAAGTCGAGGTGTTTTAGTTTTGTTTGGAAAGAGTTTGAAGGAATTAGTTAAGTTTGGTGGTGTGTTGGAGTAGGGTGTGACAAAGACAAAGGGGGGTATTGCCATGTCTGAGATTGAAACTGAAAGTGGGCATTTTAAGAGTAGCCCCATGGCCATGAACATGAAGGCCATGCAAGAGTACTTAGAGCAAGTTGGCCACTTTACCAAGCTCGACCCACAAGATACCTGGCTTCCTATCACCGAGTCTAGAAATGGCAATGCCTACTACTCTACTTTTCACACCTTCAGTTCTGGCATCGAAGTTCAAGCCCTTGTTCTTCCTTGAGCATTCCCTACTCTTGACTAGTTATTACTTCAATTCTTTGTGAATTCTTTTAGGGATATGTGTGTGTGTGTGTGTGCATGCAATATAAAAGAGTCTCACATTTTAGTGCAAGACTTAAGGAATCCTATGTCTATGCCTGGCTTTCACATGGTAGCTCTACACCCTTTGGTTATTGATTCAGCTCCATGAATCCCAGCCTGGAGTATGTCATAGTAGATATCTTAGACTTGCGATGGCAGCGTTTGGTAATCAATTGGTTTTAATTTTGAAGGTTTTCTTCCTTCTATATATATATAGAAAAAAAGTTTAGTCATTCTCTATCCAGTAATATACCTCCTTGCATATAATATAATGTTGACACAATTATTTAAATAAGAAAGCTATTAGAAGTGAAAACTCAAAATAACATAAAGTTTGAACTTTTGATGAAGTGTATAATGGAAATAGTTTAATAATACATATTTCAAGCATAATTGGTTTGAACTTGGAAATAGATTATATGAGGGTGCAAGATAAAGCTATTAAAAATTTGTTGTAGTAAATTTTTGCTGGATAGATGAGAGAATGGATATGTACATAAAGGATGTGGAAGATGAAGGAAAAGGAGATTATTATCATGTGAAGAGAAGATTATATATGGAGTTTAATTTATGGATCACTTTTATCTCTGATTTACTTATTCAATAAGTGTTTTTAATTATAGGAAGCTACCTTATTGGATATTGATTATCACAATAGTTTTGTCAAAAGTTTGAAGTAATTAGCTTGTTGGAGAATAAGCTACTAAGCTAAAAGATATTGGATTGCAATTATGAAAGCAAATGATTTGGATAGAACATTTGTACAGTAATATATGATGTCTGATTTTATCTTCTATTGTTGTCCTTGAGGTTCATGCACAGCACTTTTGGTAAAATTCTATTTCTCTATCACATATTCATATATAGGTGCTTATGCAATTTCCTTATATTGTGATCTTGATGTGAAGATATTGTGAATTGTGAACTCATTTTGATCTTGTTACTCAGTTACAGTAGCCAAAATGTCACAGAAATGGAACCAAGCCTAAGTAAACTAGATGTGACAAAGTTACATCCATTGTCTCCTTAAGTCATCTCTTGTCAAGCTACTGTAACAACCCTCATGACTCTTGTATTGGCATTGTGTGTAGAATTAGAGAAAACAAGATAGAGGAAGGTTTAACGTGGAGAAGAAAAGTGCTCCATGTAATGGTGAGGAGCAAGGCCATCTAGGCGAGAGCGAGTTCCAGTGGTATTTTTTGGCTAAAACTAGTGGTACTGCAACTGGCTTATCCAGACCTATGGCGGGAATCAAGATTTTTCCTTAAAACTAAATCATTTCAATCAGCTGAACACAAAAAGAAAAGAAGGAAATAGAGGAAAACCAAGGGACCAGTGCTAGGGTTTGAGTTTTCTAGCCATTGGGAGTGTTTTCCTGCGTCCAAGAGCTTGGATCTTCATTGGTAAGTGATCCCTACTCCTTCCTCTCCATTTTCTTCAGTCTAAACTTCGGATTTTTTAGGTATAAGTTGGGATATTTGGTTTTGGCTGAATCCCACCAATTAAAATGAATGAAATGAGGTTAATAGAGTGTGATTTGGTGTTCTTGTTGCTTGGGTGTGAGTTTTGAAGTGATTATGCATGATTTAAGCTTAACCCTAGGTTATATTCGATTAAGGCTCTTGGGAATCCAAAGTGTATCTGGTTGAGTAGTGTTTGAATGGTCCCTAGAAGCTTAGTGATGCATAAAAATGGTGTTGGAACCTTGGGTTAGGACTAATTAGTTGAATTATGGAATTTGAATATTTGGATTGTATGTTAATTGAGATTTTATGATAATGTGAAGGTTGTTTGGTGGACCAAAAGGGGTTTGAGTGCGTTGGACAACTCAAGAAGTTTGTGGATTCTCTATGTGTGATATTGACAACTTGAGTTAACTGGGTGTTTGTATTGTATATGTATATTATATTGGTATATATGTATATATATGCATATTTCCGTTCACACTATGATATGGATATTTGTGTGTATGGTTTGTCTATATATCATGGTATACACATGGGGCATGATGATTAGTGATGATGATGATGATGTGACATGACATGATGCATGCATGACATTGTGACATATGATGATGATGATTATACAATGATATGACATAAGTATCACCACATGACATTGTGAAATCGTGATATATAGTGGATTGGGTGGTGATGACTGTAACACCTCACACTTAGACTCATTTTTCATGTATTAAACTATATTTAAGTCCATTAATGTTTGATTAGAGACTTGATTACATAAAACAACTTAAACCAATTTATTTCATTTGGAGTACTATTCCTTTGGTTAACTTCTTTTCACCCGGTAAACTTTAAAAATTCATAATTAAATCAAGAAAGATCATATTGATATGTTCAAGTATCTAAATATAGATTAAAAGATTATATACATGGAGAAAATGTTTAATAGGGAAATTACTTGGCCAATTAATATAGTAAATTCGTATTAACTTCACTGTAGTAATAGTCATTTTTGAAAATTTCTGATTCTGACCATAACTTTGAAAAATCACCATAAATCATACACAACTCCAAATTGAGTGATATTTATGTATATGGAAAGCTACACATGTCTAGTTTTCAAACATATGAAACAATCATATATTTAACATATCAAGTCTGTACAGTATTATGAATTGCCAACAATGTTCAGAAAGGTCTCTTGCATTCTTCCAACTTTCCAAAATACACACTAATATATACATACATAGCCATAACTTGTCTTTATCTTACATGATACTCCATAACAACCTAGAGGAACATATTAAAATGAAAAAAAATCATGATCATATTCCATAAGATTTTACATAACATCTCATATAATAGTATCAACCTAAGCATCATTATCTTGAACATTAACTTGCTTCTCCTTGCCTTTCCTTTCTTGGGTAATCTTGCCATAAGTTGAACCTAAAATTTTTTAGACATTTGGAAAGGGGTGAGATTCAAAGAATCTCAATAGTAACTACCATACATGCTTATATATCATCATATATTGCAAACTTTCATGAAACATACATTAACCTTTCATTTAAAGTCATTTGTGCACAAACATTTTCTAAAAAATTTGGGCAGCACCTACCCTTAAATTATAAACATTCCTAGGGTCAAATACCCTTTAAAAAACATAGCCAATCAATTCAATCCATCGCAAAACATCAATACAATTAACAATTATATCAACTAAGCATATTGGCAACAAGAACAATATAAGCACAATGTGGTTAGTTAACTACCTTATGGATTTTCAATGACTTTTAAACCTTTCACACCTCTTCTTTAGTCTTGCAACCCTTCTTTGAATCCTAATGCATCACAAAATATGGTCATTAACCACTGATTATACAATTTCCTTTACAAAGTGCTCACTTGAACTAAAATTTGCACTTTGTTATCCATAAAGCATTCTTTGTACAACATACTTGTTCTAACCTGTTTTGGACCCAAGGAATCCATTTTTGGGGTCAAAATTATGAAATTTTCTAATTCAAACCCTAATTGGGCAGAAAATTTCATAAAAATGTAGAAAAATAACTACTCCATGAATCTTGAAACAACTTGTACATTCAAGCATCTTAAGACATTTCAAGCTTCTCTACGATTTTATTTTACCATAGCTCAACTTTCTCACTCTAGGGTTTTCCATTGCTAAACCTTGAAGTGAGAGAGAAGACAAAATACTCCATGAAACTACCAAAAACCTCAAGAAAATATAAGCTAGAAGCCTTGGAAATTAACCCTTGAGATTTGACTTTGATTCCTGACTTGTAGCTCTTGTTTTCCCTCTTGAGATTTTTTTTTCTCTTTCTCTCTCCCTTACTTCTGGTTCCAGATGTGAAAATGGCTGAGGAAGATAGAACTTTATGAATTAATAGGATATTTAAGTAATAAAGTAATTTAATTAACTTTATCTTTTAACTTAATTGCTTTTTCTTCTTCAAAAGCTTTTGGAAAATTTCACTTGTGCCCCATCTGCATTCCAGACATGATTCACTTCCTTTTTTGGCTAAAAATTGCTCCAATAATTTATATGAACCAAAATACCCTTTATTGATTAAATTTACCCATACCGATTGAGTATTTTTACCAAAATTGTTATTAAATTGGTAAAGAATTATCCAATAATTACTTTAGGTCTAAAATTACTATCTTGACCCAAAATATATTTTATCAAGGCCCACTAATTTTTCTTGAATTAATATTGTCTCTTCCTGCAGTCCAAACTGAATTTTATCAGATAAAATATTAATATTAAATCCTAATTATCCAATAAATATTATTTTGACCTTAATGAATTCCATACTATATTTTATTGGGTCTAACTCATTGAGAGCTTTGTTTTGACTATAATTTTTCATATTAACAAAAAAGGCCCTTGACTCGGGGCCAATTTACGATTTTTAAAACCTTCAGGTCATTTAGTATAATTTATCCCAAAATTCCTAAACTTTTCTTCATCCTCCTGCATCCACCGCCTTTAGCTTTTTTTTAATTTTATTTTTTTCTTTTTCTTTTCTCTTTTTTCTTTTACAGGCAAAATCATCATTTTCTCCTTTTTCTTTCCAACTAAGATAATTGAGCTCTTTGTCCTATTTCATGCCAAATGGTATACACCCATTTTTGCAAATTCTTTATAGATTTTAAAATATTTAGTCTTGAGTATCTAGAAAATTTCAGGATATTACAATGACGATATGATATACGATACTATGATGATATGATATATGATAAGGGAGGATAAGGATGGGATCCCTGTCACTAAATCCTCCCTTATGGCCAGAGGAGCCAAGTAATAGTGGACTATACCTTTCCCTAAATCACCACCAATTTAAGGTGGTCCAGGGGAAGGAGAACTACGATCCGAACATTAGTGTTACCTTTGGTTGAGTGTACTAGTAGGAGGTAAGTTTGGTGATGTCACGGAATCACTCTTCATCGAATGTTGGAAGGGAATTACCTATACAAAATGTCCTATTGTAATCACAACTCATGGTTCTAACTGTGTGCAAGGGAGACATGCATTCTATTTCATATTGCATTCATGAGATTGTATGAGTTATATGTAAATATGTGTGTGGCTGTTCTTAGTTACTGAGACATTGTCTCACACCCCTTTCCTGTGAACTAACCTTTTCAGGTTAAGGTTCAGGCATTAATCCTAAGAAGATGAGGGAGTAGCATCGGACGTAGGAATACTAGGTCTGTGTAGTGTATATTTATTTGGATATATACTTTGTGCCAAGTAGGACAGATGATTTGTAACTATATGGTGACATTGTTGTTGGAATGAAGTTGATGTTGTTGGCATGTTATGGATGTGGAATTATGTTTTATGTGCTGTGTATGTTGAGTTGTAGTATATGTGAGCCCAAAGATGGAATTGGGCCTTGTTGGTGTGTTTGAGGGCCTGTAACTCATTTTGTCATTTAGGGTTCCAAGGGGTCAAATCTCAAAGGAATGGTTCCTTTCAGGTGAAACCTCTTTGGACAAGTTGGCTAAGTAGTTTTGGACCTATGTGAATGGTCTCAAATGGTTAAATTTTCTTTAGTGGCAAATGGGAGTTATAAGTTGAGTTTTGGTTAATAAGTGGCCAAAATGGTGTCAGGTGTCCAAAATCTCCATACGGAGTTGGATAGAGGTGAAATTGGTGTTTGTGGATAGATTGGGACTAGATTGACTTGTAGGAGTTGGAATTAGGTCAATCGGAGGTTGGAGCATAATGTTATGACTGTCAGAAGTTTGCCCAAAGTTTGAAATTTGATGGTATAGAAACCAGAAGGGGGGCCCGCAGTGCCAGGAAGTAGGCCGCGGCACCAGAGTGAGACAGTGGGCATGAGAGAAGAAAAGAGGGAAGGAACCGCAGTAATACTGTAGTGGTCGCGGCCCCAGCCCAAATTTTGGTGTCCTTCAACTTTTCTTCTGCTGCTATGATGTTTGAAGGGTGTAATTGAGATGTTTGAGCTGTGTTTGGATGGGTTTGAAGTTTTTGGTCAAGTTAGGAGGTGTTCAGGAGTAAGTTGTTGCAACTACCATTAATATTGGTAGTATTTTATTCAATTTATATCAAAATTCTAATAAACATCAATGATCTGAGGGAAATTACTGGGAAACTAGCTTTAGTTGTCCATGGAAGGAAAATTAAAAGGGAAAAAAGAATTAATTTAACGCTGCCTATGAATTCAAAGTTCTTTTCCCCAAAATTTTTTATTCAAGCTAATAAACAATATTATTATTGTGTCATGGCAGCTACCATTGGTCATGTGGCCCATGGCAAGTCAACAATTGTGAAAGCAATGTCAGGCATCCAGGTATTCCTCTCTCTCTCTCTCTCCCTAAAATCCTTTTTTTTTCCTTTTATCTTTTCCATCGTTAAGATGGTTGTGGAGGTTAGGTATGACTTGCTCTTTTTTTCTAACACTATCTAAACTTTTTTGTTTTTCTAGCCTTATAACAATATTTAATGTCCACACTATAGGCATATGTGTAAAGATATCAACCTCTTTATCCCTATGATAATATTCATTGGTTTCGTGTATATATGTTTTACATAAGTAAATTAAATACAAAGAATCAATATATATATCTATATATTAAAATTTATATATAGAAAGTCATACCATTGTTGTCAAAACAATACCCAACCAGTCAAAAACCAGTGCCAAAATCGATATGAAATTTTATCGAACTAACTAAACAAGTAAAAAAAAACTCATAAAAATTGGCTAGTTATTGTTTAATTGGTTCAAAATATAGTGTCTTGTAATCTTAATCCAAATATCATATGTTAGCATATAATTGTGACATTAGCTTGGCACTAAGTATAAATCCACGTTCAAAACTTGCATTTAATTGCCAATCAATGTTGAATATGATATTAGTTTAGTTCCTATCATGAAGTTGGGTCTAAATGTAGTTCAACGGTTGGGTTCTGCTTTTGACATCTATTTTATGAAAAATATGTGTCAAAGGTGCTCCCATTGATGTCTGTTTTTGGCAAAAACAAACATCAAAGGTTTCTCTTTTTACATCTATTTTTTGAAAAACAAACATCCAAATGACCCCTTTGACATCTGTTACCAAATAGACATAAATGGATAAACTTTTAACATCTCTAACTTCAATGTCTTTTCTAAAATAGACATAAAAAGCCTAACATAATAGACATTAAGGGGGTTATATGTACTAATGCCTCTTAAAAATTTGGGTAAAGTTTCCTTTTAGATTTAGACATCCCCAGGCATAAAACCCCTTTAAATAACATAGCCAACATTCAAGAAACATCACAAAATATTGAACATGGCATCAAACAAGTTGTAGAGCACATTAAATCAATATTGAAAAATTTAACACATAAAAGGTTAAATGCTACCTTATTACTTCCTTTTTCTTTTGCTTTGAGTTTTACCTCTTCCAAACTCTTCCACAAGCTTTCTTGAACCTAACCATAATATCATTTAAGCATAAACTACTAGTTTATGGAGCTATGACACAAAGTGTAACACCCTAGGACCAAAAACACATGAAAAAGAAAGCTAGATGTAATCATAACAACAAAAACAACAAACAGTGCCATGGCCTGATATAGTACTACTGTGCCGTAAGAGCTTTCTAGCTCAAAACAAACGGAAATAGAGGTGCATGGCACAACAACCTAATAACTAGCACCGCAGTGCTGAATCTTGATACCATATTAGCATTTTTTTTACTTTTCTAATGAACTTCTAATGCACATAAAATCTTACCTCAATCTCTGATTGACCCAATTCTAACTCCTATAAGACACTTTACTCCCAATCTAACTATAGACACCAACCATACCTCAAAATACCTCCATATGGAGATTTTAAACATCTAAGATAGAAATGGACAATCTTAGGCCAAAACTTGGCACTTAGACCTCCAAATGCCATCCCAAAGCAACTATAACCAGTCTAACACCTGACCTAAATCCCAAATACCTCAAGGACTGAGTTTTGGGCAATCTCACCCTAAGTAAAGCAATCTTTTAGGATTTGACCCCCTTGGCATCAGGTGGGGCTAAATACCCACTTAACTAAACAATCACCTGAACTATCTATATACATACAAAATAAGCTCAACAAGGCCAATAACACGGAACACAAAAACTGACCAATATGGGAGTCCAAAATCACATCATATAACCTAGCTTACAATAGGGCCTATCATATCGACAGGTTTTCCAATGAATACATGAAGCACAAGATACAAAACCATTACAAAATACCCAGGATATCAACATTGCAGGCAACATACATAACAATACATGACTTGGCACAATACATTACATAAACTAACTATAAAAGCTACCAACAACAAGGATGCCCTTGTGCAACGGAGAAAACTAAGACACCTTCATATTCTTGGGGCTAATGCTAAAGTCTTCACCTGAAATGTTTACTATAAGGAAGTATGAGATTGAGTCCCAGTAACTAAGGAACACAATAACCAACAACATATACATGCATATAAATACATGTAAAGCAATATTGTGCAATGCAATGCAATGAAATGAATGTCACATACGTACACGGCTAGAACCACGGCTAGTCATCATCACATGGTACACCAATAAGTGATTGCTATAATGTCCCTCATGATATTTTTCTTAGCATTGTGCTCAGGACAGGAGGAAACAGGACAGAGGAAGGCTCAAGTGGAGTCTAAAAGAGCTCCACACCACGGCGAGGAGCAAGCCCGCTACGACGAGAAGCTTTCTAGTGGCATTGTTCTGGATAATTTGGTGGAGCCGCGGCGAGAGTCATAAAAATTGTTTAAATCCGGATCAGTCCGATGCGAAAGAAAGAAAGAAAACGAAGGGAGACCAAGGAGCAGTGCTAGGGTTCGACATTTTCGGCATCTAGGAGCGATTTTCGGACCTCAAGAGCTTGGATTCAAGTTGGTAAGTGTTCCCTACTCCTCTCTCTCCATTTTCTTCGGTTGAAATTTGGGATTTCCGATTGTAAGGTTGGATTTTCGAGTTGGGGTGAAATCCACTAATTGAAATGGGTGATTTGAGGTTAATGGAACGTGTTTTGGTATTCTTGTTGCTTGAATGTGAGTTTTGAAGGGATTATGTGTGTTTAGAGCTTAACCCTAGGTTGTTTTTGGTAATGGCTCTTAGGAATCTGAAGTGTTTGAGGTTGTGTAGTGTTTGAGTGACTCCTAAGAGCTTATTGATGCATGAAAAGGGTGTTGGAACCTTGGGTTAGGTTAATGTGGTTGAATTGTGAGGTTTGATTTGTTGGTTTATTGTGCTAATGGAAGAATTGTGACATGATAAAGGTTGTTGGCTAATCGAGAGGGGTTCACGCATACTGGACAGTTCAAGGAAGCTTGTGGAACTCGTATGTGTGTGGTAACAACAATTGAGGTAACCGGGTGTTTGTTTATATTGTATTGACTATATTATACGATAGTACGTGTATTTGTATATATATGCATATTTCATTCATACCACGATACTGATGGGTTGTGTGTACTATTCTTATATATATATCGTGGTATGTATACTGTTAGACGATGGTTATGACTATGATGATGATATGTGTGATGATGATATGATATGTTGCATACATGACATTATGATGATAATACATGAGCATCACCACATGACATTGTGAGATTGTGATGTATGGTGGATGTAGTGGTGATGACATGATGGTGGTATGATGTATGATGATGTATATATGTTAGGGAGGATAAGGTTGGATTATTTATATATATGTTAGGGAGGATAAGGCTGGATTATGTATATATGTTAGGGAGGATAAGGATGGATGATATATATGTTAGGGAGGATAAGGATGGATGATATATGTGTTAGGAAGGATAAGGATGGAGTCCCTGTGAGGGCGACGTGCATGTCATTCATTTCATATTGCATTCATGATTTATGTGAGATATATGTATATATATGTATGTATGGTTGTTGTTCCCGGTAACTGAGACATTGTCCCATCCCTTCTCCCATAAACTAACCTTTCAGGTGACGGTTCTGGCACTAGTCCTGAGAAGATGTGGGAGTAGCTGTGTACGTGGGAATAGTCTATGTAGCGTGTGTATTTTGTAATGGTATTTTGTGCCAAGTAAGATAATGAATATATGACAGGGTTGAGACTCGTTATGTATGAATGTATGAATGTTTATGTATGTGGTATGTATGGTTGAATGTTGTTGAGAAGTTAGTATGATCGTATTGGTAAGTCTAGAGTATTGTTGGGCCTTGTTGGTTTGTGTAAGAGCCTGTAGCCCATTTGGTCAAGTTGGGTTCCAAGGGGTCAAATCTCCGAGGAGTGGTTTCTTTGAGGTGAAACCTCTTTGAACAGGTTTGTTCGGGAGATTTGGACCTGTATGAATGGTCTCTAAGCGACCAGTTACCTTTGGTGGCAATTGGAGGTGGTTAGTGGTGAGTTTTGGTCAACAAATGGCCAAAACAGTGTCAAGGGTCTAGAATCTCCATACGGAGTTGGATTGAGGTTAAAGTGGTGTCTGTGGATAGATGGGGATTAGATTGACTTGTAGGAGTTGGAATCGAGTCAATCGAAGGTCGTAGCATAAAGTTATGCCCGTCAGAAGTTTGCCCCGGAGTGTTGATTTTGCTAATATGGTATATCAGCAAAGGGTGCCGCAGCGCAGGAAGTCAGGCCGCGATGTCATAGGAGGCAGTAGCGATGTTGAGATAGGGGAGACTAGAGCCACGGCGGTACTGTAGTGGCCATGGCCCCAGCCCAGATTTTGGTGCTTTCGAGTCATTTTCGCTGTGTTTATGAATTGGAAGAGTTGTTTTGAGATGTCAGGGTTGTGTTTGGTCAGATTTTGAAGTTTTTTATTAAGTATGGAGGCGTAAGGAGGTAGGGTGTTACAATTGCCTTTGAACAAACTATGAAATCTCATTCCGGGGCTTCACTAAACTCACCGCACACTAGTATGATCCAACCACATACCACACTAATACTAGGACCATGGTTCTCCTTCCCTGGACTACTCGAATTGGTGGTTATTTAGGGAAAATGCATCCTCAAATCCACTGCCACCTGGTTCTCTTGGCCATAGGAGAGGATTTAGTGGCAGGGATATATAATCATCAACCTCACCACTTGGCCACTAGTGGATTGATATACCACGTGGTATCATGCGTCATCATCACGCAAAACTGTCAATGTACTATGCTCAATAATGTAATGATGCTCTCATACTGTCACATTCCATGCATACATATATATTCTCAATCATCATCATATATAATTTCATACGATAAGGATGCTAACAAGTCACATACTATAAATTAATGCACAAATTCATATACAAGACTAGGAAAGAAATTATACCTTTTATCATGAGCCGTGCTTGGGACATCTCGTGATATGAAAAGAACAAACATACATATATATATATATAGAAATATACATCATGCATAACATATACCCAGGTTACCTCAAATTCCTGACACAATGCACACAAGGGTTTATCAAGCCTCAAAAACACCAACCTCAACTCGAACACTTCCTATCGACCAATTAAATACTACAATACCATAACATTTCCAATTAACATAACACCCACATAATCCAAAGCTCATAATGCAACTATCCAAACTTAACACAATGTTCCAATTGCATAATCATGCATCAAGAAGCCCAAACACAAATCCAAACCATAAACAACAACATATATTTTGGATTCAAAGCTCCCTCAACCATTACCAAGCTAGGGTTCAACATAAACCAATCATAAACCATCCAAAATTCATACCTAGACAAAATAACACCAAACAACACTCCAGTAATCCATTTGCATGCATTTTAATTGGTAGAATCATTAGCCTAACCTAAAATACCATAACCCCCATGGATTTCCCTTCAAAAATGGATGGAAAAGAGAGGAGGAAGGGATAGGGATCACCAACAACCAAGATTGAAGCATACTAAGGTCAGAAATTGAGCCCAAGGACTGAAAATCTTAAATCTATGTCATTCTCAATTATCATCCTCCCTCTTTTAGATTGGGAGATGGACCCTCTTATAATGTTAGCAATCATACCAAGAATCTTAAAGCTTATGCTGAATCATTAGGAGATGATATCATCCTAGGTTATGTTAAAAGTAATCCCCCAACACTGTATCTTTAGTTAATTTGAGCATAAGTATTATCGCAAGAGCTTAATTATTGCATTAAATTTAAACACATATATAGTGAAAAAATTAAACACGAATTCATAGCCGTTAATATATATAATTTATTTTATATACATCATTAAAGGTTCAAGTTAATTAAAAAGCCATAAGGAACTAGTTGCATACGGCAAACCATACATGGTGATTAATTTTTAGTATAACTATATGGTATCTCTGTATTATCAATTAATTTAAACTTGAGCATTATTATATCCAAATGATGCTCTAAAATATTCTTTTTATCCATAACATTTGAATTCACAACCTTAAGAAGTATAGCGGCATATCTATTCAACTGAATCATACTGTTGGTTAAATAGAGTGTAATTCTATACACATCAAAAGTCTATCTAACAAGATTAAAAGTTATATATGTAACACAACCAATCCTATAATATGTAAACTCTTCAAGCCAAAAAGAAATTCCTATAATATGGAAACCAAGGTTCCACGTTCAATTTCCTATTTGGAGAGGCTAGCTGTTGGGTGACTAGCTTTATTCATATTTTAAAATGCAACAAATTATTTAAAAAATTGTTGAAATATTTTGGGGAAAATATTGAAAGAAAAAGTTGATTGGCACAGGTGGAATAATTTTCATTCGAACTTCAAACGTATCTTCTTAATTCTGGGCGTTTTCTTGGTCTCAAAAATTACGGTCTCTATTTGTTCATGATGAAATGAGTACAATCAAAATTAGCCAATGTGGTCCAAGTCTTAAAAAGCATACTTATGGGCTCTATTGTATTAACGCATTAGCCCAGCCCATCTATGATTGTAACACCAAATATCATTTTAATATGCCGTTTGTTATTTTATGTTATTTTTATGTATGAGTTGCATTGAAAATTTTATTGAGCTTTTTAATAGTATTGTTTGAGAGAAAAAAATATTAGAATAATAAAATTTAAAATGCTAAAAGAAAGAGGAAAATATCATAACCTCCCTTTTGTTTTACCATAATTATGGAGACACCTCGTCTATTTTAAAAATATACACCTTAGTCCACTTTATTAACATCATTAGGAATATTCCTAGAAGATTATAGGATATTATTTGTTGATTGAAAATCATATTAACATAAATCATTTTCACTAGCTTATTCCTCATTATATTAAATCCTTAATTCATGACTAAGTTATTCTTTTTTTTTGTAAATGATTTTGATTAATATTTCTATCAAATTAATAAATTTTATAATATGATAAAAATAGTTTCAAAATATATGTATTAAAATTATTTTTTGGCATACAAGTGTTGAAATACTATTTTATAATATGATAACAATTTGTTAGCCAACGTATGTATTAAAACTTACTAAATAAATAAAAATAAATCTATTTAAAAAAATTTAAAATTATAAAATTAGTCAACTTTATAGTATAATAAAAAAAGTCTTAAAAAATATGTTTTAAAAGTATTTTTTAACTAACATAAGTATTTAAATGAATCTTAAATATTATTTATGTTAAATAGGGATATTTGGGTACAACAAAAAGTTTAATAATATGATGTAATAGTTAATTAATGATTAGATGGATGTAAAGTAAATCATAAAATTAGAGGGGATGTTTATATAACATAATTCTTTTTTAATTTTAGGGGAGATTTCTATAGGTTTTTAATTAAAATAGAAGGGAGGTCTTTTAACTATGACAAAATATAAAGGAGGTTACGATATTTTACTCTAAAAGAAATTGTACGTGTTTCCAAAACACTTTTCTTCAAATAGTAATGTGCTTACTTATTAATAAAATTTAAAATATTAATTTAAACAATTTTAATGTGATTTATTTGAAATCTATATTAAAAACCACTTGTGTTTGAATTAGTATGCCACTTATTTCTACCTTAAAGTGTCACTTGTTTCATTTGTTAAATACAACCACTAAGCCAGATTTGAGAATAATAGACGCCTAATAGTAGGCGGTTATATAAAAAATCGCTAACAAAAATAAGATGAGAAGGATTTGTAGGCGGTTATATAAATAACCGCATACAAAAATTGATATTTGTAGGCGGTTTATTAAAGAACCGCTTACTAATATATTATTTAATAAAAAAATAAAAAACATAATCAAATAGTAGGTGGTTATTAAAATAACCGCCTACTTTTATTTTAATTTTAATAATAAAAATTAAATAAATAAAATGAAAAGTATGCGGTTATTTTAATAACCGCCTACTTTGGTTTTAATTTTAGCCCTAACACGTGCTTTTGAGCAATTCCCATTGCCTCTGCATACATTACTCTATGCAAGCTCCCTACTGACTCCTTCCAAGCTCTCCTCCTTTGGCATTCTGTGGCTTGTTCGAGTTCATGTCTGAGTTCTGTGGCTTGTCTGATTTCGTGTTCATATTCAATCTCTCTCCTTCAACCTCCATCTTCAGGTTCTATGGCTTGCTTGCTCATTGCGTTGGTGGCTTGTCCAAGTTCGTGTTCGTGCTTACAGTCTTTAGCCTCCATCTTCGTGTTCGTGTTCATTTTCGTGTCCATGTCCGTGTCCGTTTCTGTGTCCGAGATCTGTGGATTGCATGCTCGCTATGTTGGTGGCTAGTCCAAGTTCATGTTCGTGCTTGCAATCTCGGGTTACCAGATAACCTAGCTCTTTTGAATTCCTACAGGTTGGCAATTCACCTCCACTTTTCTGTTTCCCACCAATTTCTCCTCCCATTCCCCACCCCCACTCATGTTTCGAGGTGTGCCTTCCAAGTGTTTGTTAAAATGCCTATATGAGATGTGTTCCTAAATTTCTTGTAATTTGGAGTATGAGGGGATTATATGGGATAGTGGACTGGTCATAGGAAACTTCATCGGATGCTGTCGTGTGTTTGTCTTTAGCAATAATCTCTCATCTTTATTTGCTTGTATAATTTCGCTGCCATGACCATAAATTTTAATGATTTTGAAGTCACTTTAAGGAAAGTTCTGTGTTGAAGGTTCAGTATTCATGCTGCACATTAGTGTGATAGTCGAGGCAAAAGATGACAAATAGAAACATATGTATGTATATATATGAATATTGTGCATATTACAACCAATAGTAGCTTAAAATTAAATGTATGCAACGTATATATATTCTTCTTATTAATATTTATTATCAATCTTCATCCATACCTTCGCAGATTCAGTAATATATATATGCCCATCAGTTTATTTGCTCCTTGTGATTATTTTCGATTTAGTGAAAAGTTATGATTTTTATTATGGTTTTTTTTTGGTATAAGTGTAGCCTTTGAGTCTCGAGTTTCTAGTTTAGGATTTATGCTCTCTCCTCCGTTTGATTTGGAATAAGTCTGTGGCTGTTATATTTTCTCCTCTGTTTGTTACTATGTTTTTTGTTTTGATTCATATCCATTACCTAATTGCTTGATTTGCTGTTAGTCCATGACTGTTATGCTTTAAAATTTTCAAAAGTCCTTTTTTGTGATATAGAAAGTCCCTTTTCCCCGTGGATGGCTGCATAAATTTGACATTATGTTTGAGGATGATTTTTCACAAGTCATTTTTTTTTCCAGATTCATTATGCTACATTGCCTTTAAACTAGAATTTATTTGGAATGAGGGAAAATAGGAAAGGAAAATATTGGAAGGAAAAATAAATAAGAATCTAAATATCCTATCTTATTATTTTTTTTAATTTTTCTCTCTTATTTTTTTTCATCTATGCAACTGAAGGTTAAGTTGATTCATTATCTATATATATTTTTTTAACTACCACTCACTCTGTTGCTGCTATTCCTACTCTGCTACTGTTCTTTAATGTTCTATTATGATGACTGAACAAATGAATAATTCATTTTTGCGGGTTTGGTTTGAATGGACTTAGTTATGTAGACAAGGAAAAACTTTGATTTGGTCTAATAAATGAGTTTTAACGTTTGCTTTTAAAAAAATAAATAATTTAACGTATATATGCCCATTAGTTCTTATCCAAACATACACCCTACTAGGAGATATACTAATAGTTTCTTTGTTTATTTGCAGGCACTGTATTTGCATATGGTGTTACTAGCATTGAAAAGGCACATACTATGCATGTAAGTTAAAAACCATTTTTGTATTTGGGGATACTTGTTAAAAAACTACAGGTAGATACTTGTTAAACTCCTTTTCTACAGCCTTGTTGTTTGAGGATTCCAAACATTGTTTTATGGCACACTATTGTGGCCTGGCCTGATGACTGTAGCATTTAGTGTTTCTCATTTCATATAACATATCTATGACTTCATCAAGGTCTCTTTGGAGTTTAAGCATCTATTTAACTGCTATAGAGATTTTAATTCTCACGCCTATAGATTTAAGAATTGGGTTTTAATAAAAAGTCTATTTTGCTGAGATGCTGGACATATTGTTCATAAGGTGTTTTATAAATGGAAATTCGTTTAGAACTCATATCATTTTACCGAAATATGGTAAATGGATTGGGGGTAGTTTCATATACTATTTCAAAGGGGGTCATGTTAGTTGTTGAGTCAAATGTGGTGTTATACTATAATTAAGCGGATGGGAGCCATTTATTCCACTGCTTAGGATGATCTGTTGTCATACAACTCAGATAACACTCTAGGTAGCAATTTTCTATTTGGCCATCAGTTTGGAAGCAGTGTTATGCTGAAATGTGTAGCTCACTTTTGAAATGTCTTGGATATGAATATAATCTTGAAATCATGCAGGTTCCTGACCTCCTAAAAGATAAGACATATTGGGCAGACTACGCTGGGAAGTGAAGCTGCATTTGGTTTGTTCCTTGGTACTGGTAGCTTGATACACTGTGGACAGTAGTCATGGTTTTTGATCAAGAATTGATCTCTCAGCCCTGGTACACGCACTTCTTTTTTTTTTTTTGTTTCTCTTCCCACTTGATTAGTATATGTTTTGCTACTTGTTTTGACCTCGTAGGATAGAATACTATTTCTCCAAACTAACTTAACAATTGCTGGATTGTTGCTTAGAGAAGCTGTGGTTACTATATTTTTCTTTTATTTTTCTCTCTTAAGAGCATCAAAATTTATCATGCTAGAGTGATGCTTGATTGTGTATATATCTATGGCAACTTATTTCATGATTGAATTTCTTATCCTAATAACATTAAAAGCATATCAGTACTACATGTATGGCATTTTATAAGCAACTAGGTAGGTTAAAAAACAATGATTGGTTAAAGATTGGAAGGATTAGTGTGTTCAAATCTACGTAGGAACTCATAGAGTCAACTTCATTTGAAAACAATTTGAAACAAGCATAACTTGAGTTGTAACTATGACATTTTGAACAAGCATAACTTGAGTTGTTGTTTTTCAAATTATGAAAATTAGGACATTTTGGGAAGCTCTACTCGTGTTCTAACTACTGTCAAAATTTCAAACTTATTAGAGTCCATTTGGTATAGGAAAACACTGAAATATCAGATCTGGTGCAGGGTTGCAGAACCGGTTTATGACAGCTTTTCTAGACCAAATTCAAAAATTTATAGAATATTCTGTACAGCTCCAAAAATTACCATGTTCATCTCAAATAAAACCTCTACTTGCCCTCTAAATATAGGCCAAATTTCAGACTTAATTTCGACCTCCAAGGCCCTCAAGGACAGACATACACTTTACTGTTCATTTATGTCATGTCTTAAATTCTTTAGTACCCAAACTTGCATTTCATTGAGATTTCTCATCACGGACATATTTCTTATTATTCATATAGCATAGAGACCTAGTTTAACAAATATAATCTGGTTTAAATCTTAAATTGGCTTCTCCACTTGTTTAAATCGACATGGGTTCCCTTGGCCATTTTAGGTTTCAATTTACTACTTTACTATATAACTTGAGTTCTTACATTCTCATCATCTTAACGTCATTTCTAAGCCACTATCAAGCATTTAGAACCATTATTAACTCATTGAATTCATCATATTCATGTCATGATCTAAACTTCCCTTAGCCCCTTAAATCTTTGTTGAGTCAAATTTTAACACTTTCATATATTAAACTAGTTTAGAAATTTTTCTTAGCCTTATACTCTTATGTAATGTAGGTTGAACATGTCATTGTGTTTGTTATATATTAGCTATTTAATTGAGAAGCTTTGAAGCAGCAAAATAAGGTGCTAAACTAAAGGAGATAGTATAGTACAAGGTTATAAGATATGTTAATCTTGCTTTCAAAGTTGTTGAAAATGGTGGTGTTGAATGATTGTTGTACCCATTGACTGATGTTTGATTTGCATGTTTGATTTCCAAGTCATTATGTTGCTGATTTCCTTTAGACCTCTATCATTATTATGCCATGTATTAATATCTAATGGCATGCAATATAATTACTTTATTAATTATAAGTAATTTGATGATTGGAAATGATTAGGTACATGGTTGCTGCTATGATTGGTTGACATTTGCTAGTTTTTGTATGAACATAGGTTTAAGGCATGAGAAACTCTCATTTTTATGTCGTTATGCTACTAAATTTTATTTAAAAATTAGTTTATGGTTGCTAGAAATAGTCTATGGTTGAATCATGTATTACTTTAATCTCCTAGAATAAAAATAGTCCTTATGTTCAAAAAATATTTTCTACAGTAAAATAACAGGAGTTCCAGAATTTGGTTTTAATATATACATTGATGATAACTTCCTTTATCTAAAAAAAAAAGGCTCAAATTTCTGCTTCTATATATATATATATTATATGTTCTGTTAATTCTTAATTTCCTTGTAATTTCTTTCTTGAGGAATGTGATTTACTTTTCAGCTAATGCAGTTATTAAGCAAAGCAATCAAACTAATATATGCCATTTATATTTGCATAAAGTATGGTTGTTAATGCTTTCAATATCCTAGAGTTCTTTTGATTTTTCCATTTATGTTAGGTGTATGGAGCAATCTTGGCAAGCCTGACATATCTACATATGAAGAAGATCAAATATTATGGATTCAGTTTGGTTAATCCTAGCTATTTGCTGCATTTGATTTATTTTTGTCATGGTATTGTTAGATTGTATGTTAGATTTTTTTTTCATTGTTTAAGTTGTATCCGAGCTTTTATTTTTTTTCTTCTTCTGTTTTTTGCTTTTATGGATTAATGTGTGTAATTTCTTTGATTTATTAATAAAGTTGATATTAATTTGTAGATATTTTTAATATAATAATTTCTTTTTTGTGAATGGGTTTAATAGGTCAATATTTTGATATTGGATTAATCCAGTATCAAAATATTTTAAAAAAAAATGAATACCTTTTGTAGGCGGTTATCCATATAACCGCCTACAAAAGTTTACTTTTTGTAGGCAGTTATAGAGATAACCGCCTACAAAATTCAACTTTTGTAGGCGGTTATCACTATAACCGCCTACAAAAGTCATTTTTGTAGGCGCTTATCTGAATAACCGCCTACAAAAGAGGACTTTTGTAGGCGGTTAAGAACCGCCTACGAAAGTCACTATTTTTTATGGCGCTCCAATAGAAGGCGGTTCTTAACCGCCAATAAAACCAAAAAATAACTGCCCAAAAAGCCTATTTTTGTAGTAGTGAACTTTATCTATCTAAATATAGAGGACACTAACCTATGGTGTCTTCATTAGCATTAGAAGATCGTGTATAGTTGCCTATGTCATTATGATCCCCTGAAAGGCATTCACATTGAGAAAAAATAGTAGGCCATATCATCATGATAAAAAAAATAGTGATATCATTTGTCAATAATCCATGTTATTAATTTGCAAGTTTCATCTCAAAATTTTACCTATTTCAACTATAATAAATAATTAGTTTTCTTATCTGTGCCATGTGATTAGAAAGTTATACAAGCAGTACCATTACACAAACCGTGATTTATACATATATGACATTAAGTTAAAAATAAATATCTTCTTATTCCCATCCACTATAATGTAAATGATGTAGTATAAACATATTGATAGACTTACAAAGAAAATATGACAATTTTTACCATTAATTCACTACAACATTTTTTTTCAATGGGAACAGTTAAAAAGTGTTGCCTAAATTAGGAAAACTATTGTCTAAAATTATAAGCAACAGTTTCCAAGTGTTGATTGAGTGCTGCCTATGCCGGTGTTTCCTATTCCTTTAGGCAACAGTTTTTTGAACTTTATGGCAACAACCACAAAAACTGTTGCCTATACTATGGGAATAGGCAACGGTTTTAAGGTCATGGTATGACAACATTTTTGAAATGTTGTCAACATAAAGTACAGTTGACAAATGTTGCCTAAACTTTTAATAAGCAACATTTTTTAATTGTAAGCATATAGCATTAAAAAAGCATATATTCTCATTTGGAAGCGCTTTTGTCAACAAGCGCTTCCAAATCTCTTTTTTTTTTTAAAATAAAAAATAATTTCCCTTTCTTTTTCATGCATCGCCTGTTACATCCGGTACACTTTTTTTTTGTGGGTAAAAAGTTCAAAAACAATTCCATTACTGATTACTGATAATCTAATATCAAGATATTAATCTTAGAATTCGCAAGAAATCATCCCTTAACTACAAACTAATTGAAGCAAAAAAATGGAAAAAAAATATTGAACTTGCCACTGCATCTGCTATTAAATATTGCCATTTGTCGGTTTGTCCTACCTACAAATACAAACCAGCAAGATAAATATTACAAGTAAAACTTAACCAGTTTAGATGTAAATTGCATAAGATGCATACGCTATATGAAAATAGACCCAATAATGAATAAGGTTTCTCACAAAAAAGTACAATCACCAATCATCATTCACATAATTATGATTTTGCTTTATACCAACTAGAACTGAGAAGCTATGTACAAAAATTATAAATCTAGTGCATCAAGCACTTGAAAATTTGATAGATGTGCAATAGATGCAAGAATAAACTAACTAGCTAGCTTAGGTAGAACTAAGAATGTCAAAATTCAGTCTACTACATTAGGCACAGATAATAAATTATAAACATAAATATAATATAGTTGATAGACTTTTTAGGATACATCAAGAGACATAGTATTAAATATAAGCATGATCATATTAGAAGCAAGTTTGAATTTTTAATATTTTGGGTACAAATGAGAAGTCAAGAAAAACTAAAACACATCAAACACAACTAGGGGATTATAATGGCATCGTGTAACTATCCCTCCTTATCTCCTGTAATTTTGTTGCTGTCATAATTGTTATTATTCTGATTATGTATCACTACAATCAAGGAATTGATAATCCACCATAATTATAAAATACTTGTTTTTTTATGACTGAAAGCAACAAGGAAAGTGTAAGATGAAGCCATCCCTACCAGTTCATTGAGTAGATTTGGTTGTTCCTTGAATAGATCAGGTAGATGTTTCTTCATTACAACTTCTAAAGATGAAGCGTGGCTTCTAGGTACTCCATACCATACTTCTGGTTCACCCCAGTGCAGATAATTAAGTAATCCGCAACATGCTGTAACAAGAAAGAAGACCAAGGTGTAAGTCTTCCTAGGGGAGTGAAAAGATTTGAAACAAAATAAATAGATCAAAAACCACAAGTGACAGGCACAGAGCTAGCCTTCTTATGACGAAGACAATTAAATCATAAGGATTTATTAAATAATTTAGATTTATATACCAAAGAGACGGTGCCCTCTTAAATTTAGTAACTCAAAGAAAATGTGCTACTAGGTTCTCTTCAAACTATAATTTTAAGGTAGTCAATCCATTACCAATCCTTCGATAGTAAAGCAATGCCAACTCAGTGAGACGCCTATGCATGCACAAAACTGAAATTAACATCATGTATGAAAGATCAATAGAAATGACTCAACACTATTGGAACTTGTGCCAACAAGTACAATGTCAATATCATGAGCAAATTACTAAGCATCCTAGTCTCACTTGACACAGCAAAATTATCATCTAGTATTTCTCAAAATGTCTATATGAAATTATTTCTTATATAGTGAATGGATGTAGTTTTTCCTCACAAACTTCCATGTAACATTGATTCCTACAATGCACAAAAAAATACAGACAACTTTAATCAAACTACCAAAACATAGTCAGCAAATGACAACTTTGGAAACATAGTCACTTGACCAAAACATATAGAAATCAAACTACCAAAGTTTTATTGACTAAGCAATAAGCCATCAGCAAATGCATGCCACAGCCAACTACTGACAGATATATTCTGCAAAGAAAATAAAAAAAATTTCAGAATCCTTTATTCAATGGAGAAAAAATGCATTCAAATCATCATAGGGCAACTATCATCACAAAGAATGATGTGACATAACAAGGAAATAACAAATATACCTGTCAGCAAGGCCATCTTGATTATCATGCACTATTAGTAATGAGTCAAAATCTTTGGATCCATCATACTGTTGTTAAGAAGGGAAGACAACTTGTTGGTGTTGAATAAGTCCACAAATATGTTAATTGGTTGTTCATCCTCAGAAGAAATAGCCAAAAGACCTGTAAGTTTCTTACATGTGAGAGAAAAGGGGAAAATTCAATCAATAAAATGCTTAGAATAAATAAATTTCCTTTAGTGTTTATTCTGTGTCTACTATGTTTTTTCAAGACAATAATAGACAAGATATATGAATTCTAACTAGTTCCAAAAACTTAGATGAATAGTGTTTGTTGGAAGCACACTTAAAATATAGCCAATCTATTAATTAATTAATGAGGAAAATGAATTTAAATATATATATATATATATCCATATGAGGAGTGAGAGACAGATAGAGAGTGAAAAGAACAAGGTAACTAGAGGAAGGTTGGCAATAAGAAACAAGGAGTACTCTTTCCTCAAAATAAGGTGTAACGTTCCCAAGTTGGAGGGATAACTTAACCCAACCCTCCTCTATATAATTAATTAAGTAATTGGGATAAATTATATTAAATTAAATCCACGTATATATGTGTTATTCACAACCTCAAAATATTGGTATTCTCCATATCCATCAGCATTCCTAGCTTCTTCCATTGTTCATTTCCTTCAATATTGTAAATCTTCCTCAGATCATCACCCCAATATCCATATATCTATCTATTGATATATAATAATAATAATAATACCCTCCCTCCTTCCTTCTCTCTCTCTATTCTCCAGTGTGCTTTATTTATATTATCAGCATATATATACAGTACCAAGCACCATGCTACTATTAGTACTATTAGTATTATACTAATCTATGCACTTAATTAGTACAAGTGTACATAAATAAAGTAAACAATGGCTTGGTCGACCATCCACATTTTCTAAATTATATAACACAAACTCTGAGAACTAGGTGGTGCTTGGCGTAGTTGATACCAAAAAGTCTATGCTTGCCTTGATCTCATCTAATCTGATACCCACCCATTCCCTTCAAGTTGAACCAAATCTTTTATTTGATCTCATTTAAGCTTAAGAATCTAACCATCATAACCAAATCAAGCATACAAGAAATATCCATATTTCTAGCCAAGGATCACAACGAAAGGGAACATCCTAAGTCATTTGGACATATCCCCACAAAATTAGATTTTATAATTAATATCCTAGCTAGAAGATGCCAATAAGCAAACATATCAACCCAGGTTCCAATAAGCTCATATGTCCAGAGAAAAAACCATAACTAACAAATGTATTCCTTTCAAGCATTTGATCGAATACATGGAAGGCATACTTTCAAAAGGCATACAGAGCATGGTGTTTTCTTCTTGTCTATAACATTAACACGGAAATCAAAAGCAACAAACAACATTATACATCAAAATAAACCATATAGTTTAAACAATGTCAAGATTTAAAAGGATTAAGGCCCAACCAATGCACATTGTAGTTCAAGTTCACATTGGAGAAATCATAAGTTCAACAAATAATCAAGTGTAGATTCACTTAAAAATGTCTGAAAGGAAAAACAAAGGGATTGAGTAAAACAAAATCATCACTGGTTTGAGTGCTCCAGTAACTGAACGCACAAATCATTTCTTGTCTCACTCGCAAATTCATTTCTCCTCTTTCTTTCTCAATCATCACTCTTAATCATGGCAACTTGGGATGAAACTATCCACGTTTCAAATAATGGCTACAGACTGCATCACACGACTTTCAGATGGCAGCGGCTGGAGCACCACAAACGTCACTGGATGGAGCACCCAAAATGTTGAGAACTTCTGAAAATTCCCAAATATGTCTATGAAAAAAGCTAGTGGGTCGAGATGAGAAGGCAATAGAAAGATAAAATAGAAGTGAAATTGAGACAGAAAACAACCGAAACAAGTGAGAAAGGAGGCAATCAAAAGACGGGATGATAGCGAAACGAGGAAGAGAGGAGGAAGGGAGCGCGGTCGAAGTTGGAGTCAAAGTAGGAGACTGATGTAAAAATGAAAATTCCTTTTAGTTTTTCTTTGGGCTGAAAAAAATTTTTGAAAAAATTGGTGCTACTTAATCAAATTAAAATTTTTTTGACACTATTACCGCCACACTAAAATAAAATTGCCGTTAAGTCTTATATGGGCAAAGTATAGAGAACAATTGTTAAATGTTACAAAAAGAGTATTCTTATAGGCAACATTTTTCCTTTGTTATCTATTCTAAAACTATCATACAACATAAGCAAATGTTACCTATTTTAGAATAGAGAACATTTTTCAAGTGTTGTTTAATAATTTTTGCCTAAAGTGCCTATAAATAACTAACATTGAAAAACCTGTTGCCTATTCAGATAATAGGCAACATTTTTCTAATTGTTAAAAGAAAAAGTGTTGCCGTATGTGAAAAATGTTGTAGTGATTTTTTAATAAATATTTCCTGTGCGGGATGAAATTCTAGTTTATAATAATAAATATTAAAGTGTTTCACTATAATAATATGGTCATGATTTAAGATGTTGATGGCCCAATATCCCTATTGTAGTCTCTCCAACTCCTTTCTTCATCTTTCTTTCTTATATATCCTTTTAAGCTGGGCATATTTATTAGAAAAATTAATTGTAAAAATAACTATCATTATTTTTCAGTGCATCATTTACATTACATTTACCATGAATATGAAGATGATTTTCAGAAGCAAAGTGGCTCGATGATTCCCACATTGATAGAAATTTTTTAATATACCAATATATATAGCCCTTATAAAATTAAAGCAAGAGATAGAGCAATACAAATTTCTATCAATGTGAAATGGGAAATGCTACAACCTTTTATCAATTAATTATAATTTTTAAGTTTGCTAAAAGTTTCTTTCATAATTCAGTACGGTGACAATTTAGCAAATAGAACCTGCAAGACTTACATCACCTATATGTTACTTCACTTATGTCAAGAGATCTCAAACTAGTAAGTTTAAAACAAAAAAAGAACAAAAGGCTTAATCCAATTCAGGGAAAGCAACAACAGAAAGAATTAAATGATAATAATAGAGAGAGCAAGTTGTCACATTAGAAACAAGCATGGTTGACAGAGAACAGGTAGTCACATTATTGATGAGCAGCAAAGAGAATAGAGAAAATCATATAGAATCCTAAAGATCCCATACCATATTAGAGAGGGAGAGCTTTCTTGCCTTGTCTTCTTAAATATCCTTTCCTCTTCTTGCTTGTTGTAACAACCCTCATTACATTATCCATAACTTAGTTTCTGGCTAATGGAGTGTAATTGACAATGTGTGCAGGACTAGGATGAAGAAAAGACTGAAGTGGAGATAGAGAAGCTTCACTCCTTGGTGAGACATAGGGCCACCATGACAAGCGAGCTGCAATTTTAGGAATAATTCTTAGGCTAAGAGCACTTAAAAATAATGATTTTGTTTAAATCAGAATCATTTTGGATGATGAAACATAAAAGAAACAACATGAGAAAGAAGAAGCCCGACTAGGGTTCTTGTGCTTCAGCCTTTGGGAGTGATTTTCGGCCTCCGGGAGCTTCGATCTTAGTGGGTAAGTGATCTCCACTCCTCCCTCTCCATTTTTCTTCAGTTTTGAGTTGGATTTTTTAGGTATATGTTGGGATTTTCAGTTTTGGCCAAAATTCACTGATTAAAATGGATGAAAAGGGATCAATAAAGTGTGATTTGGTATTTATGGTGCTTGGGTATGAGTTTTAGAGGGAGTATATATGATTTAGGCTTAACCCTAGATTATTTTTAGTTGAGGTAATTGGGAATTCAAAATGTGCTTGGTTGGTTAAAGTTGGAATGATCTTTAGGGGCTCAATGATGCATGAAAGTGGCGTTGGAACCTTGGATTAGGCCCAAATGGTGAAATTGTGAAATTTAGATAATTATATTATATGTTAACTAAAGGTATTATGGTGTTGCAGAGGTTATTTGGTTGACCGGAGGAGTACAAGTTGTGTTAAATAATCCTAGAGTTCATGGAATTTGCGTGTATAGTATTGACAACTAGAGGTAACTAGGTGTTTGTATTGTTTGTATTGTATGTTAATATATATACGTGTGTATATATGCATGTTTCCATTCATACCATGATATTGTTATGTGTGTGTGTATGGTTTTTCTATAAATCATGGTATGCATACGACTAGATGATACAGTAAATGATGATGATTTTGATGATGACTATACATGATGATGATATGACATGGTATGATTGCATAGCATGGCATTGAGAAATATGATCATGATGATGATTATATGATGATATGACATGAGCATCACCACATAACATTGTGAGGAATATGGTAGATTGGGTGGTGGTGATGATATGATATATGATGATATGATATGATGATATACGATATGGGTGAAATAAGGATGGGATCCTTACAATCGAATCTCCGCCTATGTCTAGGAAGAAAAGGGGGGTAGTGGACTATACCTCCCCTAAATTATCAACAATTTGTGGTGGGAAAGGGGAAGGAGAGCTACGATCCAAGCATTAATGTAACCTTTAGCTGGGTGCACTAGTGTGATGTGAGCTTGGTAATGTCTTGGAATCAGTCTTCACCGACTGTTGGAAGGGAGTCACATATAAGAAATGTCTTGGTATGACAACAACTTGTGGTTCTAGCCGTACGAGAGGGAGACATGCATTCCATTCATGTCACATTCATAGCATTATTATATGAGTTATTATATATAGATGCTTGTGGTTTTCCCTAGTTACTGAGACTTTGTCTCACACCCTTTTCCCATGAACTAACCTTTCAAGTGAAGCTTCTAGCACTAGTCCGGAGAAGACGAGGGAAGCATAGCTACTCCAGTATTAGGAATATGAAGTCACTGTAGTGTATGTGTGTGTGTTGTCTATGTATGTTGTACCAAGTATGATAGCATGCTTTTAAATGACATTAGAATCCTGATGACTGTAATAATGATAGTGGTACAATATGTATGTGATGATAATGATGTGGAATGCCATTGAACATGATGAGTTTGATATGATGTGATGTGATGTATGTATGGTTAGGAGTGATGTTGTGTCAGAATGGTTGTGTGTGTGAGCCCAAAGGTGGATTTAGGCCTTATTGGTATGTTTTAGGGCAAATATCCCATTGTGTTAATTTGGGTTCAAAGGGATCAAATCTCATAGAAGTGGTTCCTTTGAGATGAAACCTCTTTGAATAAGTTGGTTAAGTCAATTAGGACCTGTGTGAATGGTCTCTAAGTGCCAATTTGCCTTTGGTGCTAATTAGGGGAGGTCAGTTGTAAGTTTTGGTGAAAAAGTGGTTGAAACAGTGTCAGCTATTCAAAATCTCCATGAGGAGATGGATTAAGGTGAAACTGGTGTCTATGGATAGATTGGGACAAGATTGACTTGTAGAAGTTGGAATCAGGTCAATCAAAGGTCATAGCATAAAGTTATGAACGTCAGAAGTTCACCCCAAAACTGTGAAATTTTGCTGATATGGTATTAGCAGGGGGTGCCACGGTGCCAAGGCCAGGCCACGGCATCGATGCTCTCAAGTTTCAATATTTTTGAAGCAGAGGATCTGGCATTGTAGCGGCCATGGCTTTGCACTCTAATTCAACTGTTATGGTGTTTTTCTACTAGTTTAATGTTTTGGGGGTAAAGTTGAGGTGTTTTGGTGTTGTTTGGATAGCTTTTTGAAGTTAATGGTCAAGTTTGGATGTTTGTTGCAATAAGGTGTGTCATTTTAGTATTATAGCAATGGTTCAAGTCATTGTTCTTGGTTGTGGTAATACTTGGTACAACTTTAAATACATAGACATATATATTCCCATTGAAACACTAGTCCAGAACCATATAACTAAATGCGTTGTTACTTGTGTGTGGGAGAAATGTCTCACAGAAGAAGACCAAGTAACAGTGATTTGATGAGGTAGATGCATAAGTTGTTGGCAGGCCTTAGTAACAGGGTGAATACTTAGGGGGAAACATTGAATAGGTAGCAAGAGAAAATGAATCGGCAAGAGTATGGTGATGTGAATAAAGAGGCCAAATGTATGTTGATCTGAATGCAGAAGAGGGTAATAATGACAAGAATAAGAATGAGTTAGAACTTGATAGATCCCAAGATCTAACAATAGAGATATCTTCTCCTAGCTGAAATACTTTCAGAAGTTCAATCCCCTGGCTTTCAAAGGTACAATGGATCTCGCATTGGTTGAGGAATGGATAGAGTAATTGGAGACTATATTTGGTGTGATAGATTACACCTCTGAACAAAAGGTGCAACTGGTGGTGTTTAAACTTGAAAAAAAAAGCTATGCATTAGTGGAAGTGTATTCTCCCAAGTGTTGAATCTATGAATGCCTTAATGACATGGGAACAATTTAAAGAAAGATTCTTCGTACACTACTTCCCTCTGGCCTTTATGATGTAGAAGGAGGCCAAGTTTCTAGCTTCTCAGCAAGGGAATTTGTTGGTGGATGATTACATTGATCAATTCCTAGATTTGGCAGAGTATTCCACTTATTCGAACAATTACCCTAATGATAGGTGAAAGGCTTAAAGGTTGTTTGAGGGAGCCCATACAGAAATTAAGGAGAAGCTGTCGGTGGTTGAGTTGGTGTCCTTTGAGGACTTATGTGCAAAGATGCATGTCTTATCTAGGAGAATGCAGGAAACTGAGGAAGAAAAGAGGAATTCTATGATTTGAGCTTTTTCTCATCTAGGACTTACTGGAGGTGTCAGAAAGGAAGTGGACCTAGTAGTAGCAGTAGAAGTGGTGGTTTGAGTGGAGGAAGAGGCTAACATGACAAAGGTAGAGACAAGTTTGGCAAAGATCAATCTAACAGAGGTTGGTATGGTAGAGGACAATTTTATAGGGGAGGCTTTGACTAGGGGAGCTCTAGTCATAGTGAATTTGTAGGAAGAGACTCAGCCTGATCTTAATACAGTTTAGGTAGTGCCTCGAATACATGCACACAATGCAGGATAAACCATGGTGATTGACCATGTTTGATTTGTTATAATTGTGGAAGACCAGGACATATTTCATGGAATTGTCATGAGCCAGGGCATGATAATGAAATGAGAAGGCATATGATGCCTGGACGAATTTTCACAATTACCCGACATGAAGCAGATGCAGCGCCTAACTTGATTAGAGGTAAACTTAAACTTAATGGTGTCTCTATTCATGCATTATTTGATTCAGGTGTATCACATTCATTTATATCTTTTGATTATGCTCGAAGATTGTGTATTGTGACAATGGAATTACCTTTTAAATTGTTAGTATCCACACGCATGGGAATTTCATTAAGAACTGCTCAAGCTTCTTTGAATTGTGTGGTTTGTTTTGAACATCAAAGCACTACTTTAGATTTGATCTATCTACCTTTGCAAGAGATTGATGTAATAATTGGGATGGATTAGTTAGAGGCGAATAATGCCATTCTTGACTGTGCTCGAAAAAATGTGTCATTGCCCATGAATATCCCTAGTAATGAAGAAGGATGGTAGCCTCAGATTGTATATTGATTACAGGCAGCTGAATTGAGTGACAATTAAGAATAAGTATCCCTTGCCATGAATTGAAGACTTGATTGATCAATTGGTAGGTGCCTCAATTTTCTCAAAAATTGATTTGAGGTCAGGATACCATCAATTACAAGTGTGTGCTGAAGATATGCCTAAAACTGCTTTTCTAACTCGATATAGGTATTATAAGTTCCTTGTGATGTCATTCAAGTTAATCAATGCCCTAGCAGTCTTCATGAATTATATGAACAGAGTCTTTCAGCTATATCTGGATAAATTTGTGGTGGTATTCATTGATGACATTTTGATATACTCCAAGAGTGAGGAAGAGAATGCACTCCATCTTTGAATTGTATTGCAAGTGTTAAGGGATGACCAACTATATACCAAACTTAGTAAATGTGAGTTTTAGCTATGGGAGGTGAAATTTTTGGGTCATGTGATTTCTATAAAGGTGTAGCAGTGGACCCCAATAAAGTAGAAGTGGTACCAAATTGGGAAAGACTGCAGTGAGTGACTGAAATTCTTAGCTTTCTGGAATTGGCTGGCTCTTACCGAAGGTTCATCAAGGAATTCTCTCAGCTTATTATGCCATTGACTAGACTCACCCGTAAGGATAGATGTTTCATTTGGGATGACAAGTGTAAGAGATTATTCCAAGAACTGAAGGTTCGTTTAACGTCTACCCCAGTGTTGATTATTCCTAACTCATCTGAGGCGTTCACAGTTTATACGAATGCCTCTTAGAAGGGTCTAGGATGTGTATTAATGTAACAGGAAAGAGTTATGGCATATGCTTCAAGGCAATTGAAGCCTCATGAGGAGAACTATCCTACTCACGACCTTGAGCTAGCGGCTTTAGTGTTTGCCTTGAAATTGTGGAGGCATTATCTCTATGGTGCTCAGTTCGAGGTATTCATTGATCCCAAAAATTTGAAGTATCTTTTTTATTAGAAGGAGTTGAACATGAGGCAAAGGCATTGGGTAGAATTCCTAAAGGATTATGAATTAATTTTGAAGTACCATCCTGGGAAAGCCAATGTAGTGGCGGATGCACTAAGGAAGAAGTTGTTCCACATAGCCACAATGATGATGAGAGAACAATAATTACTAGAAAGCTCGAGAGATATGAAGTTATCCATCAATGTGCATCCTGAAGTACTAGTAATGGGATATATCAATGTATTGAGTGATTTATTGAGGAACCTTTACTATGGTCAATTGGAGGATAACTATCTTTTGGACATTTGGGAGCGAATTGAAATGGCGGAAACCCAGAACTTCGATATATTGGAGGATGTATCATTTAGTACCGTGGTTAGATTTGTGTGCCTAATGTTACAGGATTACAAGAAATTATTCTGGAGGAAGCTCATAAGAGCAAGTATACTATTCACTCGGGTACTACGAAGATGTACCAAGATTTGAAGTGAGGGTACTCGTGGCCATGTATGAAAAATGACATCGCAGAGTATGTAGCAAGGTGCCTAATTTGTTAGAAAGTGAAGAATGAACACCAATTGCTAACAGGTATGTTGCAACCTTTAGAGATCCCAGAGTGGAAATGAGATAGCACCTCCATGTATTTCGTGATGTAATTACCGAAGACCTCCTTAGGGCATAATGTAATATGAGTGATTGTGGATAGATTGATAAAGTTAGCCCATTTTCTTCCAATTCGGGATACCATTTTAGCGGAGAAATTAGCCCAATTATATGTGAATAAGATTTTGAGACTGTATGGAGTCCCAATGAATATTGTGTCAAATAGAGATCCTAGGTTCACATCCAGGTTCTAGAAATCTTTTTAGAAGGCCATGGGGACAAAGTTGAATTTCAGTACTACTTATCATCCTTAATCTGATGGGCAGACTAAAAGAATGATCCAAACTCTAGAAGACATGCTGCGAGCTTATATTCAGGAGAATAAGGGCAATTGGGATCAATACCTGCCATTGGCCAAATTTGCCTACAATAATAGCTACCACTTAAGTTTGCAAATGGTTCCATTCAAAGCATTGTATGGCAAAAAATACAGATCACTATTGTGTTGGGTTGAACTTGGTGAGTGACGTCTCTTGGGCCCAAATATTATGGATCAAACCTCTCAACAAATACAGAATATTCGTCAAAAGTTTTTGACTACCCAAAGTCAGCAAAAAAGTTATGCAAATAGAAGGAGGAGACCACAAGAGTTTAATGTTGGAGATCATATATTTTTGAAGGTCACTCTGACCACAGGTGTTGGGAGATCAATTCGAGCAAAGAAGCTTACTCCACAATGTATGGGTCCTATCAAATTTTGGAATGAATTAGGCCACTAGCGTATTGTAATGTCCTAAAATTTTTTTTGGATATTCAAGGCTCAAAAATTTAAAATCTATAAGGAATTTGTAAAAATGAGTATACACCATTTTGCACGAAATAGGGCAAAGAGGTCAAAAAAAGAAGAATTAAAAAACAAGAAGACTCCAGACGCAAAGAAGGATTTATGAATTTTGGAAAAACATTACACCTAATGACCCAAAAGTTTTAAAATTTATAAACTTATCTCGAGTTAAGGGTGTTTTTGTAAATATGAAAAAATATAGTCAAAATGAAGCTCTCAATGGGCTATGGCCAATGCAATATGGTATGAAATTTACTAAGTTCAAAATAATATTTATTAGGTAATTAAGATTTAATATTAATATTTTACCCGATAAAAGTCAGTTTGAACTACAAGAAGAGGAAGTATTAATCAAGAAAAATTTGTGGGCCTTACTAAAATATATTTTGGATCTAGATAATTATTTTAGATCAAAATCAATTGTTGAATAATTATATACCAATTTAATGACAATTTTGTCGAAAATACTCTATCGGTAAAGGATATATTGGTCAATTTAAACTTGTGAAGCAATATTTGACCAAAACTGAGGACAAAGGATATGCAACACATTTGAAGAGGGCAAGGAGGGAATTTTCACAAAAAAGCTTTATTAAAGTTAACTCAATTTAGTTAAGTTAACCAATTCTACTATTTATCCATCTCATCTCTCTCCTTAAGTGCTTGAGTTAAGTCATCTTGGCCTTCATTTTACACTCTAAGCATGTCTAGACAGAAGCAAAGAGTGAGAGGAAGAGAGCTTGAAGCACCAAGAGAAGAGGAAAGACAAGAGGCAAAGTTTGAAGGTCTAGGGTTCAAGGTAAGGTATTTTGATCTCTAGCATATATATTCTAGTGTTTAAAGAGGTTTTTTATGGAGTTTTCTTCTCCCTTCCTTCTCTAAACTTTTTAGCCAAGAGAGAGAGTCGAGAGAGAAAATTTAGCCATGGCCAAAAGAGAGTAGGAAAAATGCAAGAAGAGGTTCCAAGAAGCATGTATATGTGATTGACTTGCAGATTGAAGGAGTAAATATTTTTCTTTATTTTTGGGTAATTTTTGGTTAGATTAGAGTTTAATATAGGAAATGAATTTTATGATTTGACCCCAAAAAAGGATTCCTTGGGTCCAAAAATCATAGAAATAATTGTGTTGTACAATAAAAACCCAAAGAAAATCAAAGTGAAAAGTTTAGGGTTTATTGAACACTTTTTGAATGGGGTTATGCAACCAATGGATTATGACCTTGTTTTGTGATATTATAGGATTCCAAGAAGTGTTAGGAGACCAAAGAAAGAGTGTAAAAAACTTGGAAAGGTTTGGAAAGCCCAAAGATAGTTAACTTACCTATGTATGCCTCTGCATTGTCATTGATGTTACTTAGCTTGAATGATGTATTTAATATTCAAAATGTTTTCTTGTGATGACTTGGCATTGTTGGTTGGATTGTTTGAAGGGTAATGTGCCCCTGGATATGTCCAAATACAAGGGGAAGTGCTGCCCAAATTTTTATAAAATAGTTGTGCCAAAATGATTTGATTGCATGCTTGATGTGTTTTTAGATGAATACTTGCAATATATATGATAATATGTGTGCATGATGGTGGTGCTACTGAGATTCTTTGAACCTCACCCCTTTCTAAATGTCTAACATTATAGATCCAAGATATAGCTATTGAATCAAGTGTTTTGATGATTCCAAACCAACCTTCAAGAGCTTGGAATAAAGATATCAAAGGCGCACAAAAGGTTTTAATTGAAAAAATTTGGAGAAATCAGTGCAAGAATAGATGTAGAATGTTTAGTAATATTTTAATTTGAGTAGAAGACTTTGATTTGGTGAAAAGATGTTTTAAAACCTTGATTCTATGTTGATTCATGGAATATTTGAAAAACACCCACCAACAAACGAATTTTGAAAGGTCTATACTAATATGCTGTTTTGAAAATTTGAACTTTGGTTTTGGAAATTCTAATTTTGTATTGAAAATGAACAAGTCTGAAAAAAGGCTTCTCTGACAGATGAATTTTGACTTGGGAAATTTGAATTTTGATACGTGTCTGAAAAGAGCTTTATCTGACAGACGAACTTTGACTATTGAAAATTCGAATTTCAGATAAAATGCAACTTATGAAAATTGAAAAATTTGTCTGAGAATATGTTAAAGTTCATCTGAAACCAAGTTTAGATAGGGCTTCAAAATTGCTCACTGATAGATGAATTTTGAACATGAAAGTTTGAATTTCAGAAACAAAACTTGTGAGTCTGTTATAATGATATGTTGACATATGAATGACAGTATTCATAAATTTGAACTTTGAAGTAAGTCTGAAAAGAGGTATCTCTGACAGACAAACTTTGCCCTTTGAAAATTCAAATTTTGAATAAGATGAACTACTTTGCCTTATTAAACCAGCTACAGACAAACGAATTTTGGGTTCTAAAATTTGAATTTCGAAGGCACTATAGCAAAATGAAATTACTATTCACACTTAACAGAAAGACTTTTTACTTGAAAATTTGTATGTTCCAACATAGAAACATTTTCCAACGATCAAAATTTGAACTTTGCTTCATGATAGACGAACTTCGAATATTCAACGTTGAAACTTTAGCCTTCGGTCTCTGCGAAATTTGTTTGTTGGCTAACCAAAATTTGAACTTTGAGTGTTAGAAGCATTAAATGCAATTTGTGAACGGATAGTTTTTCAGAGTAACTGTTGGTTAGCTTCTCCAATAGATAGATTTTATCTCTAACATATAGTTGAGACCAAAATCTATAAATATAACATCATTTGAAGTTGTGGGTAACAATTTTAACTTTGTATATACTGAAACTCTACCAAATCATCTACTCAAAGTTTCTTACTCTCATATACTTCATTCTTTGTACTTTAACTTTCATGTACACTCTGATTAAGAGAGTTTATTCTTTGTAAACAATCTTATCTTCATCTGGAAGAAAGATTTTCTTGTGAGGGGATATCACAAGGGATTGGGAAGCACTTAGTGAGAGTGCAAAGAGAGAAAGTGTGAGCTCAAGAAATAGAGCATCAATGCTGTACTGTGGCATTTGCAAGAAGCCCACTGAATTCTTGTAGGATAGTGGAAAATCTCAAGTGGTGACTTGGGGATTGGACGTAAGTCAAGTTGAGAGACCGAACCAGAATAAATATCTGAGTCTTCTCTTCCCTACTACTACTTTTACTGTTTATTTATTTATACTCTGTTTTATTATCACTCTTTGCTTTCTTCACTTTCTTGACGCTTTGGAGAAAAGTTTTTAATCTTCCCAATTCATCCCCCTCTTAGGAAGCCAGCTTATCTAACAATAGCAAAACTCCCCAAGACGCAGGTTGCTCATTAAGATGAATTTGATTTCCTTGATGTTTTGTTTGGATTATCTTGCAAAAACGATGTGTATGATTTTAAGAATCTACTTGAATCTAGATCTAACATAATGTAATGCACAAAGCAAAGACATGAAATGGCCATGTATATATATATTAAGGTATATTTTACAAAGTTGAATGATGTAAGTGGCCATTCTGAGCACTATTGAAAAATACATGTATTGTATGGATGTATGATGTATAATACATAAATATTTTATATATCTATAAACTAGACATAAATATCTTTTCGTAGACACCAAGATCACCCATTTTGGAGTTGTGTATGATTTATGGTGAGTCTTTTAAATTTATGGACAGAATCCGGGTTTTCAGAAATTGACCCCTACTACAGTACTTATAAGAAAAATAAACTATACGAATTGGCCAAGTAGATACTCAGTTACATATTTTTTCCATGTAGAGAATCTTTAAAAATATGTTTTGAGACTTGAATCATATTAATATGATTTTTCTTGATTTAGTTATGAATTTTCAAATTTCGTTGGGTAAAATGAAATTAACCAAAGGAATAGTACCCAAAAATGTAAAAAAATTGGTTTAAGTTATTTAATGTAATCAAGTCTCTAATCATGCATTAATGGACTTCAATGGAGCCTAATACATGGGAAATGGGTCTAAGTAAGAGGTGTGATATGGATCGAGTGGCACTACCGCCTAATCTATCAGGATTATGTGATGTTTTCCATTTGTCTCAACTCAAGAAATACTATCTGGATTCATCTCATATAATTGATGATGAAGAAATTCAAGTGCGAGAGGATTTGACTTTCAAGGTCATACTACTGTAAATTCTCGAAGTAAGGGAGAAAAAGCTGAGAAATAAGACTATCAATTTAGTGAAAGTGTTATGGAGCGGCTTGACATTCAATGACATCACGTGGGAGATAGAAGAATCCATGTGAAAGAGGTACTCAGAGATTCTTGCTTGAGGTAAGAGTTGAAATTTCGAGGACAATTTTTATAAGGAGGGGAGAATGTAACAATCTTAATTACATTATCCCTAACTTAGTCCCTAGCTAACACAATATAATTGACAATGTTTGCAAGATCAGGATGAAGAAAAGATTGAAGAGGAGATAGAGATGCTTCACGCCAGGGTAAGACACAGGGCCACCATGACAAGTGAACTGCAATTTCAGGAATAATTCTCAGGCCGAGAGCACTTGCGTCGTGGCGAGCATAAAAAAATTTGTTTAAATCATAATCATTTTAGATGACGAAACAAAAAAGAAACAGAGGAAGAAAGAAGAAGCCCTACTAGAGTTCTTGTTCTTAGGCCTTTAGGAGTGATTTTCGGCCTTCGAGAGCTTTGATCTTAGTGGGTAAGCGATCTCTACTCCTCTCTCTCCATTTTTCTTCGGTTTTGAGTTGGATTTCTTGTTAGATAAGTTGGCTTCCCAAGAGGGGGGTGAATTGGGAAGATTAAAAAATTTTCTGCAAAATATCAAGGTGAAGAAAGCAAAGTATGATGGTAAAACAGAGTATAAATAAATAAACTGTAAAAGTGGCAGTAAAGAGAAGAAAACTCATATATTTATCCTGGTTCGGTCTCTCTACTTGACCTACGTCGAGTCCCCAAGTCACCACTTGAGATTTTCTACTATTCTGCAAGAATTCAATGGGCTTCTTGCAAATGCCTCAGTACAATAATGATGCTCTGTTTCTAGAGCTCACTCTTTTCCTCTTTGCACTCTTACCAAGTGCTTCCTCAATCCCTTGTGATATTCCCTCACAAGAAAATCTTTCTTCCAGATGAAGATAAGATTGTTTACAAAGAATAAACTCTCTTAAATAGAGTGAATATGAAAGTTGGAGTACAAATATTGAAGTGAGAGAGTAAGAGACTTTGAGTATATAATTTGGGAGAGTTTCAATATATGCAAAGTTAAAATCGTTACCCACAACTTCAAATGATGTTATATTTATAGATTTAGGTCTTAACTATTTGTTAGAGACAAAATCTATCCGTTGGAGAAGTTATCCAACGGTTACTTTGAAAAACTATCCGTTAACCAACCGCATTTAATGCTTCTGACATACTGAAATTCAAATTTTGGTTGGTCAATAGACGAATTTAGCAAGAACCGAAGGTTAAGGACTCCAACGTTGAATGCCTGAAGTTCGTCTGTCATGAAGTGAAATTCAAATTTTGATATTTGGAAAATGTTTCTATGATATGACATACGAATTTTCAAGTAGAAAGTTTTTTTGTTAAGTGTGAATAGTATTTTCAATTTGCTATAGTGCCTTCGAAATTCAAATTTTGGAACCTCAAAATTCGTCTGTCCGTAGTTGGTTTATAAGGCACAATAGTTCATATAATTCAAAATTCAAATTTTCAAACGGCAAAGTTCATCTGTCAGAGAGACCTCTTTTCAGACTTATTTCAAAATTCGAATTTATAAATAATGTCATTCGTATGTCAACATATCATTGTAACAGACTCACAAGCTTAGTTTCTGAAATTCAAATTTTCATGTTCAAAGTTCGTCTGTCAGTGAGCAATTTTGAAACCCAATCTTAACTTGGTTTCAGATGAACTTTGACACAATTTCAGACAAATTTCTTTAGTTTTCATAAGTTTCATTTTGTCTGAAATTTGAATTTTCAAAACCTAAAGTTCATCTATTACTGAAAGCTCCTTTAAGATGCTTATCAAAATTTGAATTTTCGTAAGCCAAAATTCATCTGTCAGAGATGCTTCTCTTCAGACTTGTTCAGTTTCAACATGAAGCACAAATTTCCAAAGCCAAAGTTTGAATTTTCAAAATGACAGATTAGTATAAACCTTTCAAACTTCATCTATTGGTGGGTATTTTACAAATATTCCATGATTTAACATAGAATCAAGGTTTTAAAACATCTTTTCACAAAATCAAAGTCTTTTACTCAAATCAAAGCATTACTAAACATCCTACATGAGTCTTTGCACTGATTTCTCCATGATTTCTTCACTTGAACTTCTTGTGCACCTTTGATATCTTTATTCCAAGCTCTTGAAGGTTGGTTTGGAATCATCAAAACACTTGATTCAATATTTTTCAGGTATACATTGGGATTTTCAGTTTTGGCAGAAATCCACAAATTAAAATAGATGAAAAGGGATCAATGAAGTGTAATTTGTTGTTTATAATGCTTGGGTATGAGTTTTAAAGGGAGGACGCATTATGTAAGCTTAACCTTAGGTTATTTTTGGTTGAGGAAATTGAGAATCCGAAATGTGTGTGGTTGGTTAGAGTTGGAATGATCTCTAGGAGCTCAATGAAGCATGAAAGTGGTGTTGGAATCTTGGATTAGGCCTAAATGGTGAAATTGTGAAATTTGGATAATTATATTATATGTTAACTAAAGATATTATGGCGTTGCAGAGGTTATTTGGTTGACCAGAGGAGTACAAGTTGTGTTGGACAATCCTAGAGTTCATGGAATCCACATGTGTGGTATTGACAACTGGAGGTAACTGGGTGTTAGTATTATTTGTATTGTATGTTAATATATATATTGTGTATACATGCATGTTTCCGTTCATATCATGATATTGTTATATGTTTGTGTATAGTTTTTCTATATATCGTGGTATGCACATGGCTAGATGATACAGTGATGATGATGATTTTGATGATGACTATACATGATGATGATATGACATGGCATGATTGCATAGCATGGCATTGAGAAATATGATGATGATGATGATTATATGATTATATGATTATATGACATGAGCATAACCACATAACATTGTGAGGTATATGGTGGATTGGGTGGTGAAAATAATCTGATATATGATGATATGATTTGATGATATACGATATGAGTGAAATAAGGATGGATCCCTGCAATTAAATCTCCTCCTATGGCCATGAGGGAAAGGCAAGCATCCTAAATCATCACCAATTCGTGGTAGGAAAGGGGAAGGGGAGCCACGATCAAAGCATTAGTGTTACCTTTGGCTGGGTGTACTAGTGTGAGATGAGTTTCGTGATGTCCCAGAATTAGTCTTCAATGACTCTTTGAAGGAAGTCACTTATAAGAAATGTCCTGTTATGACAACAGCTCGTGCTTCTAGCTGTGTGTGAGGGAGACATACATTCCATTCACGTTGCATTCATGGTATTATTGTATGAGTTATTATATATAGATGCTTGTGGTAGTCCCCGTTTACTGAGACTTTATCTCACACACTTTCCCATGAACTAACCTTTCAAGTGAAGGTTTTGACACTAGTCCTGAGAAGACGAGGGAAGAATAGCCACTCCAGTATTGGGAATATCAAGTCACTGTAGTGTATGTGTATGTGTTGTTTATGTATGTTATGTCAAGTAGGATAACATGCTTGTAAACAACATGAGAATCCTTATAACTGTAATGATGATGGTGGTATAATATGTATATGATGATAATTATATGGAATGTCATTGAACATGATGAGTTTGATATGATGTGATGTGATGCATGTATGGTTCGGAGTGATGTTGTGTCAAAATGGTTATATATGTGAGCCGGAAGGTGGATTTAGGCATCATTGGTGTACTTTAGGGCAAATAGCCCATTATGTTAATTTGGGTTCAAAGGGGTCAAATCTCAAAGGAGTAGTTCCTTTGAGGTGAAACCTCTTTGAACAAGTTGGTTAAGTCAATTGAGACTTGTGCGAATGGTCCTTGAGTGCCAATTTGTCTTTAGTGGCAATTGGAGGAGGTAAGTTGTAAGTTTGGGTCAAAAAGTGGCCAAAATAGTGTTAGGTGTCCAAAATCTCAATACGGAGATAGATCAAGGTGAAACTGGTGTCTATGGATAGATTGAGGCAAGATTGACTTGTAGAAGTTGGAATCAGGTCAAACGGAAATCACAACATAAAGTTAAGTGTGTTGAAAGTTTGCCCTAAAACTTTGAAATTTTACTGATATGGTATCAATAGGGAACGCCACGATGCCAGGGCCAGGCTATCGTGCCAAATCCTTTATTTCAACAATATTGAAACCTATATCACTGACGTCATGGCAGCACTATAACGGCCGTAGCTCTGCACTCTGTTTTAGTTGTTGCGGTGTTCTTGTGGTGTTTTGTCCGTTTTTTCATTGATCTAATTCTCTGGGAGGTAAAGTTGAGGTGTTTCGGTGTTGTTTGGTTACTTTTTTGAAGTCAATGGTCAAGTTTAGAGGCGTGTTGGAGTAGGGTGTGACACTTATCCTTTCTCTTCTTGATTAGCTTTCAGATGTGAATGATATTATCATTTAGTTCATTCATTTATAAGACTCTCAGGCCACCATTTTTCTTTTTGGTAATACTTAATCTACTAAATAAATTGATATAAATCACATATATTTATAATTCACAAATAAAGTTATTAGTAAGTTTCATAAATTTTTTGCCTACTTTTCCAAAATTAATATTAAAATATTCAAAATTATAAGTTTTTAAAATTTGATAATAATTTTCTTATAACTTCATAATAATTTTCATAATTGTATGTAAATTTATCAAAAAATGTAGCATTTTTTGTGGTAGGCAACCATCTTTCATTTGAGGAAAAAATCTTTTTCTTCTTTGGATAAAATAGTAGTTTTTTTTTTCTTATAGCAAACCATCCTGTATCCGAAGCTGATAAGTCGGCTAATTTGGATCGACTTGGGCAGGGCCATAGACAGGTGGTGGATCTCCCAAGCACGTCTTTTCCATTCCTATCGCCCAAGGGAAGGGCCTAGGAGGGGATGGTTTAGAGACTCAGACCCCTTTCATTTGAACCAACGTGTGTTGATAGCAATTCTTTCTTTATTGTAACTTATATTTATATATATATCATATTTAATCTGTTTCTTATTAGTGGGAAGCAAGACTCTTTTTGGTTCTAATAAATGTTTTGAATGACTTCTAAGGTGCAATAGAATTCAAAGATCAAGATTTGAAAAATTTCTATGGCATGGTAAAGGAATCTAAGCTTTCCTCCCAACAAGTAATACATAACCATCTTCCCTTGTCAATGTTAGTTCGTTTCCTTTATTTTATGCTTTCACAATTGTAAATCTACATGTGGTCGGTAATCTAATCGAGATTACCAATTTATATATATTTGTTATTTCCTTTTTTCTTTTTACCTCTTAGGTTAAGCTTAATTCCTTTTAGTAATTTGTTGGATGTAACATCCTTACTCCAACACACCTCCAAACTTGAACAATTACTTCAAAAACTAACTAAACAAAACCAAGACAACTTGACTCTACCTCCTGGATCATTAGAGCAGCGGAAAAATGACACAAGACACACCAAGAACACCAGAATAGTCGAGACAAAGTGCAGGTTGTGACCGTTATAGTGCTGATGCGGTGTCGGTGCTCTTAGGTTTCAGTATTGTCAAAACTAGGGAACAGACGCCACGATTGACCCTGGCACCACGGTGCCCCCTGTTGATGCCATATCAACAGAATTGCAAAGTCTAGGGGTGAACTTCTTATGCACATAACTTCATTCTCCGACCTCCAATTGACTTATCAATCTTGTCTTAATTTATCCATAGACACCAGTTTCACGTCAATCCATCTCTATATGGAGATTTTGCACACCTGGCACCATTTCAGCCACTTTTGACCAAAATTCACCACAAACCTCCTCAAATTCCCACCAAAGGCAAATGGCCACTTAGGGACCATTCATACATGTCATAATTGAATTAACCAACTTGTACAAAGAGGTTTTACCTCAAATGAACCACTTTTCTGAGATTTGAACCCCTTGAACCCAAATTAACATAATGGGTTATTTGCCATAAAACATACCAACAAGGCCGAAAACCACCTTTGGGCTCACATACACAACCAATTCAATTCGCAAACACCTATTCCTGCAAGAATGACCCATACTAGGGCCTAAACCATCATTGCATTCATTCACCATACATAAACGTTCATACTACATCATTTCATATCATTTATTATAAATAACATACATCCATTATAATAACCCAATCTTACTTGGCACAACATAAACATAGACATTACAATATACTAGCGAGACTTGGAAATTTCCACGTTCGAGACACTACTCCCTTATCTTCTCCATAGTAGTGCCAAAACCTTCACCTAAAATGTTAGTTCACGGAAAAGAGATATGAGACAAAGTCTCAGTAATTCGGAACAACCACACATAATATATATCTACTAATCCACACAATTATGCATATAGGACAATGAAATGCTAATGAATGATATGCATATTCTCTCTCACACACGGCTAGAACCTTGAGTTGTCATCATCACAAGACATTTTGAATAGATGATTCCCTTCCAACAGCTGAAGAAGATGGATTCGAGGACATCACGAAGCTCACCTTACCCTAATGCAGCCCAGCCAAAGATTACATTACAGCTCAAATCATGACTCTCTTTCTCCTGGACCACCACAAATTAATGGTGATTTAGGAAACATGCATCCCCAAATCCACTTCCACCAAGCTCTCCTGACTATATATAGGGGAGGATTTAGTGATAGGAATGTTCATCATATCCTCTTATCCACTGCCACTTGTATAATACCTTAAATTATGGCTCATTTCCCATGTATTAGATCATATTAGATGTTTTTCATCATGGTTTAGAGACTAACATCATAATATAATAAAACCAGATTTTTTCAAAATTTGGGGTACTGTTCATTTGGCAATTTCCATTTTACCTGATGAACTTTGAAAATTCATAACTAAATCTAGAAAAATCATCTTGAGGCGATTCAAGTCTCTAAAATTTTCTTAAATTCAGATATACATGAGAAAATAATAAATAGTAACTTCATTGGGCCAATTTGTACAGTAATTTCGTGGACATTTACTGTTCATTTGGTCATTTTTCTATCTTCCAGTTTTCTGACCTCAACTTCGAAAAATCATATTTCATTCTATCCATGACCAAATCATGTATACTCTATGTCATTTGAAAGCTATATATGTCTAATTATAGATATATTTTTATTATACATTTATTTCATTTACACTGTGTAGAACATTAACTTAAATTATGAAGGGTCAAAATCCAACTCTTACTGGAATAGTTTTGGAAAAAACCTCATATCTCCTATTATATAGCTCCAATTAACTCCAAATTAGTGGCATATGAAACTTAAAACATATACCTTTTTATAAATAGAAACCACTGAATATTTGGAGCTTTGTAAAATTTTATATTGCCTTTTGAATTTTCCAGTGCTTACTTTCCAGTTTTCAGTTTTCCCCTTTTTTGCCCTGTTCTGAGCCCTGACTTTAAAACTCACTATAATTTGTACAAAATTCAAAATGGGGTGTTCTTTATACCATTTTAAAGATGAATTTGTGTAGTTTAAGAGGATGTATAATGTTTATATAGTCTTTGAAATTTTGTCTAGACAGTAACAATATAACTGGACAGAGGTCAGAATTAGCATTTATATCCCTTAACCTTACCAAAATAATTTTCCATACATTTTCACATGGTCAAATCATGTTCCAACTTGTACTAATCATCTCAAAAGACTTAAAGGCATTTGATTTCATACAATCACAGCCTCAAATTTTCATATAAAAATTTACATAATTTAACAAAGAAACAATACATCATAGTAAATAAAAGGTAAATTATTGAAATCCTTCTCCTTGCTCTTTGCCTCCCTTGGATTTCTTCCATAACTTGGACCTATCATGTTATTATTTAGGTGATGAGATTTTGAAAATCCTAGTAGCTAGTCAGATCTCAAACATTTACATTATCATGCATTCTGTAAAACCTCCAAAACATCATAACAATCATTTCAAGGCATAAATCACCATATTGTTTATAAAAATTTTGCATTATAACGGCATAGAAAATGGACATCCCGGGCACTATCCCTTTCATAAAAACAGCCAAAACCAGTCTCAAGCATCATAAGAACAATATGGTAAGTCATCATTCACAATAGAATATAGCAAGACAATATAATGCAAGAAAATGTAACTATGCTACCTCATGAAACTTTATGTCTTTCCTCTTTGATTCAACCTTTCCAAGGATTTCCTTAAGCTTTCTCAAACCCTAATGCATCACCAAATATCAAATAAATCAACTTGAACCAAGGGTTACTTCAGAAGAAATTCAAAACCCTAAAATTTCTACTTGCTTCATCTTAAGCTTTTACTTGAAATCAATACTTGTTCCTATGGTTTTCACCATGAGGAACGCATTTTTGGCATAAAAAACATGAAATTCCAACTCTAACGTGATGCTTTGTTCAGGCCGAAATTAGCAAGAAAATGAGAGAAAATGATTTGTTTTGAAAAGCATCCAACTACTTCCACAATCTTGTTCTAGGTTATTAGTTTGGTGTTTCTCCTAAGTTGATTGCATAAAAATTCATTCCTTGCTTCCTCTAGGGTTTGGCCGAAATATTAACATGAAAAGGGGAAGAGGAAGACTCCAAGAAACCATACCATAGAACTTAAGAAACTAGCTTGAAGGGATGGCACACTTACCTTGTATTTTGTTCTTCAAGCCTTCTTCTTTGTCTCTCCTTTCCTCTTCTCTTTTCTCTCTACTTTCTTTGGTTTTCTTTTTTTGTTTTGCTACTGAATGTGTCGTTCAAAATAGGTAGGAAAGATAGGGATTAAATGGCCTAATCAACTTGCTAATTACCTTGCTTAAGCCTTAATCATTTTTTGTCCAAAAGTCAAAAACTTCCTTTATAAGTTTTTGGCCAAAAATTCCAGCTGCTCACACGCCTAGGGAGAGTGTTTTACGTGTCCAAAATTGCTCATTTTTTCCTAGTCCATATATATCCGAAACCAGGTAATTTTTAATTGTACCGATAAAACAGCTTTTTACAGTAATTTAGCATTTTTGGGCAATAGAACTATTCTAATTTTATTTTTATATTTCCATAATTATCCTGTACCAAATGATATCTATGTATAACCCATATCCTATGTCGGTTACCTTTTAACCATCTGTGGGGCTCACAGTTTACTTTATCGATTTACTGTTACTTTTGGACACTCGACACTGATTATTTCTTTATTCTTGAACATTAACCCTCAGTGCCATATACCATTGGATTTCTCTCATTGAGAGCTTCATTTTGACAGTAATTTTATATATTTACAAAATTACCCTTGACCTAGGGTTAAAATATAATTTCTAAAACTTTTGGGCCATTAGGTGTAATTTTCTCCAATGGATTTGCACTTTGACTCCACGTAAATTTCATTATTTTAGGACATTGATATCATTTTTGAACTTTTTTAGGGGCAAAAATATAATTTTCTCATTTTTCTATTCAACCAAAAAAATGATCTATTGCCCTATTTCACACATAACAGTGTCTGTCCATTTTTGCAAAATCCATATACATTTCTAGATATTTTAGTTTTCTTAAGATATTACAACCTAGATCTCCCAAAGAGAGGATTTAGTGGCAGGTATCTTTATCATATCCTCATCACCTCATCTTCTATCCCTCTCTATGCAATCATATAATGATAATGCCAATATCATGCTAACATGCCTCGAAATACACATACATATATATCATCACAATCATCATATAGACATGCTAGCATGCAATGACATGTGAATGCTACAACATCATACACAATCATCCTATCTCAACTAGTCGTGTGCATGCCACAATATGTAAAAAAATTATGCACATACACAGTCAATATCGTGGTATGAAAAGGAACATATATATATCAACACAAAATCATATAAATTAAACACTTGATTATCTCAGGTTGTCAATTCCACACACACGTGATTCCACGAGCTCCTTGGGATGTTTAACATGACTTGTACTCCTCCAATCAATTAAATAATCTCTGCAAAACCATAATACCTCAATTCACACAATATACCACTTGACCAAAAACCACAATTTGATTATTTAGGCCTAAGCCAATGTTTCAACCCCACTTTCATGCATCATTAAGCTCCCAAAGACCATCCAAACTCTAATCAACCACACATATTTTAGATTTCATACATCCTTTAACAATTTCATCCTAGGGTTAAGCTCAAATCATTTATACTCCCTCTAAAACTTATACCCAAGAATCATAAACACCAAATCACACCTCATTAATCCCTTTTCATCCATTTTAATCGGTGGATTTTGGCCAAAACTGAAAATCCCAACATGTACCAGAAAAATCTAACTCAAAACTAAAGAAAAATGGAAAGGGACGAGTAATGATCACTTACCAACCAAGATTGAAGCTTTTGAATGCCAAAAAACACCTCCAGGGGTCGGATCATTCAAACCATAGCAGAGCTTCTTCTTTCTCCCTCTGTTTTTCTTTTATCTATTCATCCGAAATGTTTGAACTTTAAACAAAATTTAGCTCACTCATCGTGGAGCCAGTTAGCCTACTGCAGCGTGAGTGCTCTCAGCTAGAAAATTATTCCTAAAATTATAGCTCGCTTGTCATGGTGACCTTATTCTTCCCCATGGCATGGAACTTTGATTTTCAAGTTTCATCTTTGTTCCACTTGTATCCTTCCTCCGATCTTACACATGTCATCAATTATACTTCATTAGCAAAAGACTAAGTTCAAGATAGTGTAATGAGGGTTGCTACATTACCCCTCCTTATAAAAATTTCGTTCTCAAAATTTCAACTCTTACCTTAAGCAAAAATCTCTAGATAACTCCTTCATATGGATTCTTCTATCTCTCATGTGGCGTTATTGGATGTCAGGCCACTCCATATCACCTTCACTAACTTAATAGTCTTATTCCTAAATTGCTTCACCTTTATGTCAAGAATTTGCAGTGGCATGATCTCAGAAGTCAAATCGTCTTTTATTTGAACTTCCTTATCATCAATTATGTGAGATAGATTCGGATGGTACTTCTTGAGTTGAGACACATAGAAAACATCATGCAAGTCAAAGAGATTAGGTGGTAGTGCCACTCGATACACCACAAAGCATATCATAATGCGAGTACTCTTGACCTGAAAATTATTCCCAAAATTACATGTCACTCACTGTGGCAGCCCTATTCTTCATTGCGGCATGGAACTTTGATTTTATGTTTCAGCTTTGTTCCACTTGTACCCTTTCTTCGATCCTGCACATGTCATCAGTTACACTTCATTAGCCAGAGACTAAGTTTGGCGTAGTGTAATGAGGGTTGTTACATTGGATATGTTTTTGAAATAGATCCTAAGAGTATTTTATGCTAGTTCTTTATGGACAAGCAAGTAAAATTAATCAATTTGAATGGATGAATCAGAAATAAATGTTATGCTGGTGTTGTATCTCTATTTCTTTAATGAAAAAAAAGTAGATGTCCAAGTATGTTTACTGAAACATTTATGTTCCTCGTCTAGCTAGGTAGAAGCATCACCATCTTCCATTATAGAAAACATTTAGGAAGGATTCTCAATTCCTTCTTATAGCTTTGTAAAGGATATGTCTTGAAACTTTAACTTACTCTATATCATCTCCTAATCATATTTTCAAAAAATGGCATAAACTAAGCTTGTTTGCTTTTATAATCATGGTAAATCTTGGCTTTATTTAATAGTATATGCTAACTACTGGATGGTTTTCCTGTGTGTCGTATGAAATTTGAAAAACATATTATTTATGACTTATTTATATTAATATGATATTGGAATTGATGTTTTGTAGTTTTACTAACTAGACATTTCATATCAAATTGGTTGTTCTATATATTATATTTTTTCTCTTTCTCATACGGCTCCAAAGAAACACTCATAACAATACTAGATACACTCTATGAATTGCATGGTCTCTTGTGTGAACTAGAAAAAAGTAAACACCTAGTCAAACTAGTCTACAGTATGGTTGAATCCCAACTTAAGGCTGTGAAGGTAATATAACCTCTTTGTTTTGTCTTCATGGTTTGTTAGTTCACCAATTTCAATATTTAATTTTTTTCCATTTCAATTCTTTGATTTAATTTTATTTTTTTCTAGTTAAAGTTATTTTGTGACCTTTGTTGAATCTATTCTTTATTTTCTCACCAAAATGAGGAGGGTAAAGTCAGCATATAATTCATTCTTTCTAATACCAATCTTTTTTATCTGTCAATCTTGGTTCATTTTGTTAAATACTTTGAATCTTGATGTTTCTCTTTTATGAAACTCTTGTATTTTCTTGAATCACAAAGGAAAACAATCAAATATTTTTGGCATAAATATGTTTTGGTTTCCTTTAATAATACTGTAAGACATGGCAATCAGCTAGAACACTAGGAATCACAACATTGTATCATTTTTGTTATTTTAGCTTTTGTGGAATTCATGGAAAAAATTTGTTGGAGATTGTACCTTAAGCCAATCATTGTATTATGAACATTGTATTTCATTATGAAAAAGAAGGTGTTTTTTCTTACATTATTATATTGTTTGCATGTTTTTCTTTATAATAATATCCTTGGATAAATCATTTTATCCTAAATGTCCCTAATCAATTATCTTAATGGAAACAATGATGAACTAAGACTAGTATGATTTTGATTAATAATTATGTGATAATTATGTATGAAGATACAAATCAAAATCATAAGCTCCTGTTAGAGAATAGGCGCTGGATCGACCCGTCATGAGATAGTTGTATGGATCAAGTCATGAGCATATCTCATTTATAACCGTGTTACTAAACCCTCAGACCTGAGATTACCATGGTTTTCTACACGTGGAACACTAAACTTTGGCATAGTCAAAAGTCACCTTTAATCAGGAGATTATAAAGGATATGATCGGGTATAGTGGAACTCGTGTGAGGAAGATGAATGGTCGAGATAGAATTTATCCCTCTAATTAATGGAGAGAGATATATATGGGTCATTCAATGAGTGAGACTGAGAAATGCATGGCCGTGCTCGAATAGAAGATTTTTCATTTGTTCTGTCAGTATGCTCGGAGATTGAGAATGTAATAGTTAAGTAAGATGAGGATGACGTTTCCATGCCTCATACTTGACTTATATATCATGAGACAAAAGGGATCTGGTTGGGTTATATGTTTAAATACATCGGATCACCGATCTCATATGGTTTAGGTAGTCACAATATCTTGCTAGAGGCCACTTGCGACTTGTAGGTCCAATAGTGTTATTAGCTCATTGCCAACATCATATGGACCTATAGGGTCATACATAAGAATGGGCCAATTTGAGCTAAAATGTCCAGATTCATTGAATCTAAAATGTGTCCAGATTCAATGAATTTAATGTTCAATTTAGGGTGATTGAATTATATATATATTATAAAATTTGAAATATATATATGTTTGATATATTATATATTTGATATATATTATATTATTTAAAAATATATATATTATTTTATTCAAATTAATTCAAATGAATTAGTTTTAAATTTAATTCTATGAGATATATTTAAATTTAAACTAATAATCTAAATTTGATTTATATGATAAATTAAATCTAGATTTGATTCTAGATATAGATTAGATTGTTAGTTTAAATTTTATCTATTAGATAGATTTAAATTCAAACTAATCTATTTAATTAATATTTGATTTAGTTTAAATTATTGATTTAAATTAAACAAATATCAAATCCTATCTATATAATGATATAGACTAGGATTATTTGATACAGAATCAAAAGAATTTCGACCCATGCTAAAGAAAGAGCAGCCATACACTCAGCGAGCAAGAATGTATGGATGAATAGCAGGACTGTACTGATGAATAGTGGAACTGTACAGACAAACAGCAAGTACGTACGGATGTGCAGATATTCACAAACAGAGGTGCTAGCACGCCGTTCAAGTTGGACTCACTGTTCTTGTGGATACTGGTAGAGGGAGCTGATCAGTTGCATTAGTTCCTAGGGTCTGACAAAATGAAAAAGAACACCAATGTATGCACCGGAGGTAAATTCTTTTTCCACATCTCAATCTAAACAACATTGATGAATCCATGGGAGGGAATTTCTTGATTATTTTCTGCTGCGTGTGTCCTGAAATTCCCAATAGAAATACAAAACCATCTTCCCTTCTCATTTTTCCTTTGTTACCTTTGATTTTTTGCTTTCTCAATTGCAAATTGGCATGAGCTAGGTTGCTTCTAGATTGCCAATTTATATATATATTTACATGGCTTCTTTCTTCGTAGGTTAGGCTTCCTATTTGTAATTTATTGGATATACTTTTGACTTTCTAAGACATTTTTATCCTAGTTCTTTGTGAACATGAATAGCAAGTAAAATTCATCAATTTGAATGGTTGAATTAGAATAAATTGTTATGTTGATATTGCATCTTGATTTCTTTAATGAGAAAAAAAAAGTAGTATGAAATTGTCATCAAATGTTTAAGTTTGTTTATTGAAAAATTTTGGTTCCTCGATTGTCTCGGTAGAAGGGCCACCGACTTCCAATGAGAACACATTTAGGAAGGATATAACCTTGTAAAGGGTAAGTCTTAAAACTTCAACATATTTTGCATCGTCCCCTAATTAATTCTGGATAAATGGCATAAATTCAGGTTGGTTTGCAAGCTATAATTGTTGTAAATCTTGGCTTTATTTTTTTTTCTTTTTTGGTAGAAACCACAGATATCCTCCTATTCGAGGCAATCTTGTTCCAGGCACTATCAAGCACTCAACATGAGTACCTCTCCCAGCAGGGATTTAAATCTTGGTTCATGACATTGTGAGGGAATAGCCCCTTCTACTAAACCCAATCCCTGTTGGTTAATCTTGACTTTTTTCGATATAGTACGTATATGCTAACTATTAAATGGGCACTATGTGTGTTGCATGAAATTTTAAAAAGATTATATTATTTGACTTGTAAATAATGTGACCTATATGTTAGCAAGGCTGACTTCCCAATAGGGGGTGAATTGGGAAGATTGAAATTTTTCTGCACAAAGTGAAGTAAGTAAAGATAGCACAGTGTAATGAAAGCAACGTATACAATAGAGCAAACTGAAAAATAAAGATAAGGAGAAGAAGACTCAATAATTTATCCTGGTTCGGTCTATCCACTTGACCTACGTCCAGTCCCTAAGACAACTCTTGAGATTTTTCCACTATACAGTAAGAATTCAATGGGCTTCTTGCTAATGCCATAGTACAATGAGTATGCTCTGTTTCTGGAGCTTTCTCAATCTCTCTAAGTACTTCTACAATGTGCTTCCCAATCCCCTTGTGATTTCCCCTCACAAGTAAATCTATCTTCTAGATGAAGATTATATTGTATACAAAGATATAACTCTATTGAATAGAGTAAATATGAAAGTTAAGGTACAGATATTGAAGTTGAGAGGATAAAAGCTTTTGAGAGGAAGATTTGGCAGAATTTCGGTATATACAAGTTTGATCCATTGCCCACAACTTCAAATGATGTTGTATTTATAGATTTTTGGTCCTAACTATCCGTTAGAGACTAAATCTATCCGTTGGGGAAGTTATCCAACGGTTACTCTGAAAAACTATCCGTTTACCAACCGCATTTAATGTTTCTGACATACTGAAATTCGAATTTTGGTTGGTCAACGGACAAATTTCGAAGGAACCAAAGGTTGAAGCTTTCAACATTACAGCACGAAGTTTGTCTATTCATGAAGTGAAATTCGAATTTTGAAACTTACAAAACATTTTCAAAATGTGACATACGAATTTTGAAGAAGAAAGTTTTTCGATTAAGTGTGAACAGTGTTTTCAATTTTCTACAGTGCCTTCAAAATTCGAATTTTGAAAGAGTGAAGTTCGTTTGTCAAAGTAACTCTTTTTAGACTAAATTCAATATTCGAATGTTACAGGACTTTGTCATTCGTATGTCAGTATTTCATTTCAACACTCTAAAAAACATAGCTTCTGAAATTCGAATTTTAATGTTCAAAGTTCATCTGTCAGAGAACAATTTTGAAACTCAATATAATCTTGCTTTCAGATGAACTTTAACATTGTTTCAGACGAATTTCTTTGGTTTTCACAAATTGCATTTTGTCTGAAATTCGAATTTTGAAGACTTAAAGTTCGTCTGTTTCAAAGAAGCTCCTTTCAGACTTATATGAAAATTCGAATGTTGGAAAGCCAAAGTTCGTCTGTCAAAGAGCATTTTTCAAACTCAATTTCTTCTTGATTTCAGATGAATTTCAACATTATTTCAGATGAATTTCTTTGGCTTTCACAAATTACATTTTATCTGAAATTAGAATATTGAAGATGTGAAGTTCGTCTTTCACCAAGAAGGCTTCTTTCAGACTTGGATGAAAATTCGAATTTTGGAGAATCAAAATTCGTCTGACAGAGAGACATCTCTTCAGACCTATTCAGTTTTAGCTCGAAATTCGAATTTCCAAAGGCAAAGTTAGAATTTCCAACATGCCAGTTCAGTTTAAACTTTCAAACTTCGTCTGTTTATGAGTATTTTTCAAATAAGTTAAGATTTAACATAAAATCAAGGTTTAAAAACATCTTTTCCTCAAATCAAAATCTTTTATCCTCATTTAAACATAACAAAAGATCCTACAAAAGATCTAGCAGCTATTACTCATAAATTCTTCACTTGAAACACTTTGATCTCCTTTGATATCTTCAATCCAAGCTCTTGGATGTTAGTTTGGAATCATTAAAACTCTTGATTCAACACTATATTATAATTTTTATATTTTATATTAATATCTAGATGATATTGACATTGATGTTTTAGAGTTATATATACTTATTGGACATTTTTTTATCAAATTGTTTGTTTTGTATATTAAGAATTTTGCTCTTTCTCATGCAGCTCTAGAGAAACAATTAGAAACGATACCAGAATACACCCTATAGAGTGCATGATCTGTTGTGTGAATTGGAAAGAAATATACATCTAGTTAGACTAGTCTATGATATGTTTGAATTCCAACTTGAGACTGTGAAGGTAAGTCATTCCTCTTTGTTTCGTCCTATGTTTGTTATTCATGGTTGGTTAGTTTAGTAATTTCAATATTTAATCTTTCCCTTTTTAATTCACTAATTTTATTTGATTTTTCTGGGTTGTTATTTAACCTTTCTTGATATCTATTATTCATATTTTCTTACTAAAATGAAGAGAGGTGATCTGATTTTGAATGGCATTTAATTCATTCTTGCCAATACATACCAAGCTATTTTTTTCTGTTAGTCTTTGTTCCATTTGGTGAATACTTTGAATCTTGATATTAATTTCCCTTTTTTGAAACTCTTGAAACTCTTGCATTGTCTGTTCCTTGAGAATTTGATGAACATATATGAAATTTGGCTTTCGTAATGCAGAAAAATGAGAATATGAGAAGGTAGAGAAATGGGACAATCATGCAAGAAGTCGCATCATGGTTGTATGTCTTGACATTGACATTAGTTTTGTACTTGATGTTGTCAAACTACTATAACCCACAACTTAAAGAACAATTAGGATCATTGTTCATATGGCTAAGCAATTTTCTAATCATCTACTTAATTAATTCTCTAATCATATCAATTGAAAGAAGAAAGAACATTATTCATTTTCACAGAAAAGGAAATGGAATTTGAATTATTTCAAGTATTTTTAAAAGAAGGGAGGTAGTAAAGAATAAACGTACATGTAATATAGGAGTTCATGACACACTTTTTTTCTTTCTTTTTTTTTCTGCATCCTTTTTCATCTGTATCTTTTTTTAATTTTAGAAGCACCATACAATTTTGATTATTTGGAGGAGAAAAGAAAAGAAACTTGAATAACTTTACAATATGATTAGTTTTTTTTTTGGGGGGGGGTGTTGACTATGGACATATAACAATTGGGAATGCAAGTCATTCTTCCGTGGTTACTCATTTCCCACTTAGTGGGTGGCCATCGTATCTTTTACTTCCCCTCTCTTAAAAATATCTCCACGACTTATATTATAACAAATGTTCATGAACATGTTTTAATTTGGACACTCCATTACTTAATCAAATTCAAAATTCCAAGAACCAACTCAAATTGGTGTAAATAATTTGGAGCTTTTATGTATGTAACAAACTTAGTTGAAAAAAATTCATCTTTTGTTCTATTAGTACTCCTTATCTATACCAAAAAACAAAATCAAAACTCCAAAAACAAACGTAATTTTTTAATAAAAAATCTCTTTCATTTTGGACTGTTAATTTTGATCCACCCAAGTGATGAGTTGAGCTCTAATTATATATGATCAACTTATGGCAAGAAAAGTTTTTGGGACAAGATATCATTATATTTTTGGTCCAATATCAATCCTCAATCTTCTGAGAATTCAAAGCATTTTTATGCCATGCAAGATCATTACAAACGATACAGACTAATGTTTTTCTAGCACTTAAAGGGCTAATAAAATTCATTAATTTATGCATATATAAGAGATGGATTTGTGTAGCCTTTAAAAAGGGATTCCCATGATTTAATGATGATTATATCCTTAATGACGGCCAATTAATATATATAAATGGGCAGTGGCTTACTGGCTTTATCTTGTACTAATGTAATTTGATCTAATGGTCCCCCTCCTTCCCAGTCCGTTCCTTTTAATTTCAAAACCAATCCTAGTGGTGCAATACAATATAGTAATAAGTTAGAATGTGTACAATATATCGATACTGGCATAGCAGCACCACCCGGCCTTTTGCGGTGGGAGACTATTTTTGTCTCAGACCATCATCCAAACTCTAAAGCTATGACATCTGGGTGCTGATGAGGGCAGGGAGTGATCGCCAGTGCAAGAAAGGGGGTGTGAGATAAAAGATGATGAGGCACGGAAAAGGAGCGGCTCCTGGCAGGCTTCTAAGCAGGAGGGGCATATTAATGAATCGAATGCATATCGAAACGAGAGGGATCTAGAGACTATATAGGTATAGGACTATATAGTTAAGGATAGCTTAAAGGAATTGATAGGTACTATCTATACCAATAAGATGCACCTACCTTTTCGGTAGCCTATCCCTTGAGAACTCCTCAGTTAAGCGTGCTTGACTTGGAGCAATTCTGGGATGGGTGATCTCCTGGAAAAGAGATGTGTGGGTGAGGACAAAGCATACTAAAAGGCTTTGTGTTTGTTTGTGGGGACAGTTGTTAATCCCAAAGAAATGGCCGGACGTTACAAAAGCCATTCACCATGGTATCATCCATGCTCGTCGTAGCGTGAGTATATTCTAGTCCATCTTCTTCAAATTGCTTGGTTCTGATCCTCTAGCCCCTTCAGTCTTATATTGTAACAACCCTCAATACATTGTGTAACATCCCAAGGAACTAAAATATCTAGAAATGCATAGAAAATTTGCAAAAACAGACAGACACCATTTTGCATGAAAAAAGGCAAAGAGGTCATTTTTTTCGATTAGACGAAAAAAATGAGAAATTATATTTTTGCCCCTAAAGAATTATGAAAATGACATCCATGTCTCTAAGCCTAAAAAATTCACATGGAATAAGGGCGCAAAAGTTCTTACGGACAATTACACCTAATGACCCAAAAGTTTTAGAAATTATTATTTTACCCCAGGTTAGGGGTAATTGTGTAAATATGAAAAATTACAATCAAAACGAAACCCTAGATGAGAGAAGTCCAATGGTATATGGCACTGAGGGTTAATGTTTAAGGATGAAGAAATAAATATTGTTGAGTATCCAAAAGTAACAGTAAACCGATAAAGTAAATTATGGGCCTAGCTGATGATTAAAAGGTAACTGAGACAAAATATGGACTATACATAGATATCATTTGGGATAGGATAATTAAGAAAATATAAAAATAAAATTGAAATAGTCCTGTGGCCTAAAAATGCTAATTTACTATATAAAGCAATTTTATCAGTACAATTATAAATTACTCGGTTCCAGATATATTTGGATTAGGAAAAATTGAACAATTTTGGACACTTAAAACACTCTCCCTAGGCACGTGAGTGGCTCAAATTTTTGCTCCAAAACTTCTCAAGGAAGTCATGAATTTTTTTCCAAAAACTTGTAAAGGAAGGCTTGACTTTTTGGACCAAAAGTGGTAAAAATTAAGTATGTCATCAGTAACCTAATTAGGCCATATAATCCCTCTCTTTCACCCTCATTCTTATCGACACTTCTAGCCACAAAAAGAAAGAGCAAAAATGCAAGAAAGAAAGAAATAAAGAAAGAAAAGAGAGAAAGGGAAGACAAAGTTGATGGACCAAGAACTCAAGGATTTGGTAAGTGATTCCTACTATCTTGAGCTTGTAATATCAAGTAGTTAAGCTTAGTTTCTTGGAGTCTTCCTCTTCCCCTTTTCATGTTAATATTTCGGTCAACCCCTAGGGAAGCAAGGAATGGATTTTGATGCAATAAACCTAGGAGAAGCTCCAAACTAAAAACTTGGGACATGATTTTGGAAGTAGTTGGGTGAGTTTCAAAACAAATCATTTTCTCTCTTTTTCTTGATATTTTCAGTCAAAATAGAGCATCAATTTAGAGTTGGAAGTTCATGTTTTTTATGCCAAAAATGAGTTCCTCATGGTGGAAAACCTTAGGAACAAGTATTGATTTCAAGAAAAAGTCAAAGGAGAAGAAAATGAAATTTTAGGGTTTAATTGGGACTTTATGAGACTACCCCTTGAATCAGTGGCTTAAGTAGCTAATTGATGATGTATTTAGATTTGAGGAAGCTTGTGGATGTGTTGGAAAGAGGTACAACTCAAAGGAAAAGCAAGTGGAAGCATAAAGGTAGCATTTTTCCATTATATGCATTATATTGTCTTATGAATTTTTATGAACTCTATGACTTGTTTGATGCCATGATTAATATGTTTTGTATCCATTGATTGTTGGCTAAGTTGTTTAAAGGGGCTTGAAGCTCCAGAATGTTCAATTTACAAAATGAAACTCTACCAAAATTTTTATAAAAATGTTGTGGCATTATATGAATTGATGAGTTTGCTTGATGATCTATGTGAAATGTGATGATATATGTGTATGACTGGATAATGCTACTGAGATTCTTTGAATGTCACCTCCCCCCCCCCTCAATGACTAACCATGCGAGGGAAAACAACAGAAAAAAGGCTAAGGAAGGAGCTAGTTTCATGAAGAAGCTAATGATGAGTGGATGATGTTGAAAGCCATTATGTTATAATGTGAATGGTTATTGGTGCCTTGCTTTTGTATGAAATTGTAAAATAGTGAATATTATGTTATTGTTGTAGAAAATGTATGAGAATTTCCAATTCTGGATCGTGTGATATGAAGTTATGTTCTACCAAGTTTCATGACAAAATAAGTTCATTGGCATAGGTTTTGGCAAGCAAATTACAATATAGATTGAAATAGGGAATTTTCCATATGTGTTAGTTTAGTTCATCCTTCTTCTGTACTTAATACATGTGCATTTTTGAAGTTAGGGTTCAGAATAGGGTAATATTGGGAAAACTGGAAACTAAAAATTAAGTACTAGAAATTTCAAAAGATAACATAAAATCGTATAGAGCTCCAAAAATTCCACAGTTCACTGTATAAAAGGTATATGTCTTAAGTTTCATATGCCACTGATTTGGAAGTGATTAAAGCTATAGAATAACTGATATGAAAGTTTTCCCAAAACTATCCCAGTAACAGTAGTACTCTGACCCTTCACAATTTAAATTAATGTTATGCCCCATGTAAGTGAAATAAATATATAAGAAAGATATCTCTATAAGCAGACACACATAGCTTTCAAATGACATAGAGTATGCATGATTTGGTCATGAATAGAATTAAATATGATTTTTCAAATTTGAGGTTAGAAAACTGGAAGATTGAAGAATGACCAAATGAATAGTAAAAGCCCACAAAATGTACTATACAAATTTGCCCAATGAAGTGACTTTTTAATATTTTTCCTATGTATAAAATCTTTCAAGTTATTTTTAGAGACTTTAATCACCTGAAGATAATTTTTCTAGATTTAGTTATGAATTTTCAAAATTTATTAGGAAAAATGGAAATTGCCAAGTGAACAGTACCTGAGAAAATTGAAAATTTTATTTGTAATATATTTTGATTCTAGTCTCTAAACTATAATAAAAGGCATGTAAAATGATTTAATACATGCAAAATGGGCCCTAATATAAGGTTTAGGCTCTTAAAGCATCATATTTGGGCCAAAATAGTTAAATTTAGAGAAAGGAATATATTAATTATTAATATTCCTTTGAATTAGTTATTGATAAGGATTGCTATTGTGTATGAAGACAAATAAGATGTTTTCTCAAACAATAGTCGAGATCCTAATTATAAGAGATGGGTGATCCCTGAGCGAAAGATGGAAGAAAATGATGAAAATATTGGCTTAAACAAGTTGCCAATAGGAAGTTCTGACAGCCCAACATTAATGCAGGACCTCATGCAACTGGATTTGAACCTGATAAAAAAGTCCTATTGCAAGTTGTTTTAGCTCTTCCTACTCAAGTTTAGAAACCAAGAATTGAAGTTGTAAAAGGTAAGGACTATGAGGCTGGTAGATCTAGATAATGCTAGTTATGACAGTCCAATTAATACGAAAGATAAGGTATATCAGAGTGTTTACAAGTGTTTTAAGAAAAGTGAGGCACATCTTGGAAGGCCTAAGCATGTGCTATATTTCCGATATGAAGTTACTAAGGTCAAGGGCTTTCTAGTAGGTAAAGGGGTACATTACCCAGAGCCATTATGGATTGATATACTTGTCAATGAAATCCCTAATGATTTCTTCTGGACTTGTATTAAAGCTAAGCTAGATAGTGCATCGTTCGACAGTCTAGAAGAATATGTTGCAGCCTATTGCATACAAAGGGATATTAGGATAAATCATTAGCCAATAGGAGCAAATGATCAAGTATTGGCTCCAAAAGACTTTAGCCTTATACCCCTATCTGCTGATACTGCATAAAGTTAGACTCCAAGAAGAAATGCCAGAAACATTTCAAGATTTTACTAAAAAGCTAGCATGTTTAGAGGTGATCTGACTAGAATAGGAGGATCCTGTTATAGACATAGAAGAAAAAGATTATGAGGACCTGGAAGAGAATCCAGAAGTGAATTTTAGTAAAGCTTCTATTGGAGGTGAAAGTAGCTTTGGCCCCTCTGGAATAAAATGATGAAAGAGATCATGTGTAAATATGTATAAATGTATAAAAGTATAAAATAATGATGACTACAAATTATGAGTGTATCATAAGCAGTCACAAGTAGGAAGTATAATGAAATGATAATATGAGGAGACCATAAGGACTTATGTATAAAGTTTGTTTATGTGAATAAAGTATGATGTTTTTATAAATATATTCTCTGAGTATAGTTGTTAAATATTTATGATTAGATTATAATGAATTAAATGGTTCGTATCAGAAGACGAATAAGAGTAGAGACTCCTTGATAAGGAAAAACACCACAAGGTGATCCTTTGCAAGTAATTATGAATATATGAGATTAGTAGCAAAGGATTATTGAAAAGTTACAGCGAACCTTAGACACTCAGAGATAGCCTCAGTAAACTAGAGTTGAAATTTCATCTCTGAGGCAGTATCAGCAACAGGTACCCCAAGCTATACTTATGAACATAGCAGCGGAAACAAAAATTGATCATGCTAACTCGTAGTATGTAATAGCTCAGTTCTAGAAATAATGTCCTCCCTCATTTAATGAAAGGTTTGATGTACAAATGGTTGAGGACTAGATACTAAGTTTAGAAAAGATTTTCAGATTAATAGGCTATTCGTCTAAAATGAAAGCCCTATAGACTATCTATTTACACACTTGAGAAAGAAGCAAATATGTGGTGATTTAATACTGAGTTGATCCTGCAAGCTCAAAACATACCCTTGATGCGGAAACTATTTTGTAATAGTTTATGATGAATATTTCTTGCTGTCAGTTAGGGATGAGAAAGAATATGGAATCATTATGTTCTGACAAGCTATGGATTAGTCAGTAAGCAAGCGTGAAACCACATTTATATAGTTAGTTCAGAACTCCACTTAGTTATAATAGTATGATGACTAGAGGTGTAAGGCAGAAAAGCTAAGAAGAGGAATAAAGCCAGTCATTAAGGAAAGGAAAGCCCCAATATGAAGTAGGCAATTTAGTATGTTAGTATTGGCTAGCACAACTATGGGAAATAATTTGAATTATCAAAGTATTATGTCTGCTACATAATAAATGTTAGAGAAGCTGCAGCTAACAAAAGTGAGAGAAGTAGAGAGAGAATAAAGTGATGAAGTAATAGTAGCAGGAAAGAAAGATACTTATTTTAATAATAGTTTCCTGTTCAAATATAAAATATTATGAGAATATAGCCTAGAATTATTTTAATAATATAAGAGAACTAGTCTTGAGGACAGTAGTTGCTCGCTCAAATGAGAATGTTTCACAAGTCATGAAACCTTTTTCAGAGTTAGGTCCGGATGGATCCTATCACTTGAGTAATGATGTAGGGTCATAGAGAATCCTAGTAGGGCTTTAAGGTCACAGTAAATCTTATGGTCGTAGTAGACCTCTAAAGAGAATAAGATAATGAGAAAGATTGATAAGCCATAATATTTTGATAGTTCTCTGAATGAGAATGACCTAGAATGATTGATTTAGAAGGATACGAAACCCCATTAATTAGCAATTGATATGAAAGTTTACTTAAGACTTTTTCTCTAATACCAGGCCACATACCAAAAAGCAGCAAAGAAATATGAGGGTAGATGATGATAATGAATATAAGAAGTAAATACACAACCTACAAATAAGTTTAGTGACAGGATGTTTTTAGTAATAAATGAAAGAGGCTAGTAAGAAACGAATGATAGTAATAAGAGAAAATAGTTATGGAAAAGAATCAGTAAGGAGACACTAATGTATAAAGGAAGATAAATTAGACAAAGAAGTAGTTATGAGAAACGAAAAAAGAAGACTTATGTATGATCAAGGAATGAGGTTAATCAGCCCATGAATTATAATAATTCTAATGAGTCTAGGCTAGATGAATACTTTAATGAGGAAGGTAGTAAACCAAGGACTCCAAATCTAAGTAGATGTTAGAGGTACCTATGATGAATGTCATGTGTGATTTAAAGGATATGTTTTAGCTTTGCATTCCCTAAGTATTAGATTAGAAGTGAAGAAATTTCTAGAAGGGTATCATGATCATAGGCTCCTTAAGAGTTAATGGGATGAGCAAATACTTGATGCCATAACCAGATTACATACTCTAGAATTGTATCAAGAATTGTTCAAAATTAAGTATGCCATATTTTGGGAAATTGTCTCATTGCCTATATGTCCTAGGTAGTATGTTATTGTAGGAAGAAGTTGAAGCATTAAAAGTCCCAGAAAAGGAATTAGAGAAGGGTCCAGAAGGAGATCCAATGGAGAAAATAGATGACAATAATAAGTTTGCCATTAGTACTGAAACCCTGTAAGTTCAGTATAACAATGGATGATGCAAGTATAAAATGATGCAAATGTAGATGTAAGTTAAAGGAAGAATATGTATGTATGATGTTCAAGCTATAAATCATGAAGCAAGAATGGAGAAAATAGTGGTAGGCAGTTTAGAGAATTACAAAACTTTGACATGGTAGATTGCTAGTCTTTGTATGAAATCTAACTATAGGAAGAAATTTTTATGGCCAAAAGATCTCACAATGAATGAAATCTTTCATCAACTGCTAAGGTAGGAAAATGGAGGTAGCTCTTGGGAAAAAGCCTAATTGAGCCAAGATAATAGCTCTTGGGAAGAAGCCTAATTAAGCCAAGAAAGATGAAATCTTCTATATGATAAAGGCCACCAAGGTGAGGAAGATGAAAGATAACTCCTGGGTTGATACCCAAATAAGCCAAAAATGGTGAGAGGCTGAGGGCTAGATTCTAACTGAGTTAGCAAGAAACTTTTGAAGGGTTGAGAAATCTCCCATAAGATGCCAAACCACTAATTAACCTTGACTAAGCAGTTAAGGAAATTATGTGTAAAAATGATAAAGTAGAAATATGAGAAGTGTTAAATATTAAAGAGATAATGACCGCCGCCTTAATATTAGTAAAAACCCAACCGATAAAAGCCAAGAGATCCTAAAGACTATACCAGGATAAGTAAAAGTATTGGGTTCCAGAATTTGTGTATACATGAAGGCAGAGTATTAGGTTGAGACTCTAAGTTGACACAAACTAGAGTAAAGAACAAAGAACAGTGTAAGTATAAGCAATAAATGAAAATGAAAATGGTGATGAGAAGCCATTATAAGATAGCATCCCAAATATTAGAAGAGAGATGAATGTTGTGGTTGAATAGCCTAAAAATTAAAGCAGTAAAGTATTCAAAGGATACGTAGATAAGTTATGACTTGAAATGAAGCATATTACTAGTATTCTATAAGACCAGTTTTGGTATGAGTACAAGCAAAACCCCTAAGCATTTTATAGTTAAATGAGCTCAGGTGAAGAAAGTACCAGGATGGTAACTTACTAAGAAGTACAGAAAGATGAGGAAAATGCATAGAGTAAGAAAGAAAAGATGTGCCATTTGTTAACTAAGGGGCATTATGAATTATGATTATGTCATATAGTCAGATTAAGGCACCTATTAATATTATATGAGTAAAAGTATAAGTAATGTGATGGTGATTCTCAAGAATGACATGCTAAGGTACTCCAATTTGTAAAAGAGCATGAAAGATGACAGAGAATTTTTGAAATATTTTAAATACAATTATTGACTTACTAAATTCAGTGAATGTAGCTCATAAAATATGGTCAGTAGGTTATAGAATCTCCTAAGGGTTGAAGTAGATCCTAATAAAGTAAGTGAAGTTATGAGTAGGAGAAACCGAAAATCAAAATAAAATGAGAAATTTACTAAGTCTAATAAGATGTTATAAAAAAAATTTTTATAAAAAAATTTTCTCAGATTGTCTTATCACTTGATTAGAAGAAAAGTTGTGGGAAAAAAGGTGAGAAATTAGTTGAAAAATGCTAAACCTCCTCCCCAGTGATAATTAGCTCTGATCTAATGATGACCCTAGGGGTCTATAATAATGAAAGAAAATGTGGATTAGAATATGAGTAATCAAATAGGGTTGAGTTGAGGATAGTAGCCTATATTTTATATGATAAATTCTTATAAAAAAATGTTCCCACACATAGCAGTAGTGACTAATTCTTTAAAGATACGGAGTTGTGATAAGTTAAAATGAGTCATAATCTCTATGATTTTACCATAGAAGTATTATGAGAACACCAAGAAGCTCGAGTGACAATGAAATAAAGGATAAGTGGACTTGAGGTAAGAAAAGAAAATGAAAAGTAAAAGAAAGGATAAGTGGTTGCCCACGGTTACTGAGATATTATCTCATACCCCTTTCTCATGAACAAACATTTCAGGTGAAGGTTCTGGCACTAGTCTGGAGAAGACCAGGAATAGTGCACCAGATGTGGGAATATCAAGTCTTTGTAATGTATATGCAATGTCTATGTATGTTGTGCTAAGTAGGATAGTGTGTTGTAATGGATATGAGGAGTTGGATGATTGTAATGATCTTTGGATGTGCATATATGCTAACGTTATGATATTGATGTGGGATGGTGTTGGATGTGATGAGTATGATGTTTTACGATGAATGCATGTTACGGAGGATTGATGAGTCAATATGGTGGTGTATGTGAGCCCAAAGATAGTTTTGGGCCAAGTATGTGAGTTTTGGGCCTATAGCTTAGTTTGTCAATTTGGGGTTCAAGGGGGTTAAATCTCATTGGAGTGATTCCTTTGAGGCATAACCTTTTTGGACAAGTTGGTTTAGTCAACTGGGACTTGTGTGGAAGGTCCTGAATGGTCAAATTGCCTTTGGTGGCAAATAGGAGCTCTAAGTGGTGAGTTTTGGTCAAAAAGTGGCTAATATTGTGTCAGGTGTACAAAATCTCTATACGGAAATGGATTGAAGTGAATTGGTGTCCATGGTTAGATTGGAACAAGATTGACTTGTAAGAATTTGAATCAGGTCAATTGGAGGTAGGAGCATAAAGTTATGCACGTCGAAAGTTCACCCTGGGATGTTAAAAATTTGTTGGTATAAAACCAGCAAGGGGCACCAATGAAATAGAGGGCTCCGAGACTACAGCAATAATGTAGCGGTCTCGGCACTAGCCCAATTTTAATGTCTTCTTGGATTTTATTCTGCTACTTTGATATTTGGAAGGTAATTATGAGCTGTTTGGGTTGTGGTCGGTTGGTTTTTTTTTGTTGAAGTTTTTGATTAAGTCAGGAGGTGTTTGGGAGTCAGGTGTTACATATATCATTCATTTAAGTTCTTTAGAATTTAGTAACTAAGGTCATTGCATTAGTGTCTTACATTCTATATATATCTCTGTGTGTGTGTGTAATGGATGGAATTTTGACTTTTATATCATATCTCATTTTTTATAATTTTACTTGCAAGAACTTTGGTTTTTTTTAATTAAATTTCACTGTGTATATTTAGAATATATTTTTAGATGTGACCAGCATGTGAATATATTTTGAGATGTTAACCTTTTGATAGTGTTATGGATAAAAAGATAGATAGTGTATAACTATTCTGGTGGTGATGAAAGGATATTCAAAATATGATAATTTTTGTGAGTTTTATAGGAATATAATCCTGTAAAATATAGTTTTTGATGAGCTAAGTTAGAGACTTTAGGGAAAAAAAAAAGAAAAGGATGTTCATAATTTATTGGAAAAGTATGCTTTGTGGTGATTCAAGTCATTGGGTTATATTGTTTTTCTCTCACCATAAAGTTTCAAGTTTCCATATGAACAAGTAAAAAAAGAAAATAATTTCAATTTGAATAAGCTTATTATGTTGATGATTAGTTTACATGGCAAGCAATTAAGTTTTTCTTTTTTAAAAAAGAAAGTAAAGACCAAATCTTTTAAAAATTTTTCATCTTGTGAATATCAATTTTTTCGTCAAAAATTAAAATTAGAATAAATTCAAATTTAATTTATTAAAAATTGTAATATATATTTTTTCATAGAAAATACTCATTCAGCATGTTCCAAATCAATCCAAACAAAACCAAACTGATTACGGAACTAAACTAAAACAATCCAATACTAAATAATTGATTTAGCCAAACCAATCGATTTGGTTCGGTTTGATTTTTAGCTAAAACATATGACATTTAAATATATTTTTTATTTAAAATCCTTATTTTTTCATACAGGTTTATTATGTTTAGTTGTATTTGTATTAAACTTATTTAAATATCTATTTTCAAGTAATATCATTTTAACTTAGTATCAGAGAATGCTAGTGCTAGGCATGTGACAACCAAGCACTTGCCTACACATAGCATAAACCACACAACTTTATTTGTGAGAGGAACTCCACTTATAAGCAAACCCAGAACACTAACTGACGTAAGGAAAGACATGATATTGCAATCCCAGAAGTAGCTATCCCGATCACGAATGATGTGTTCTGGAGGATGCACTGCAGATTTGAAGCTTATGGTTGCTGTAACAAGCCTCATTGCACTACACTAAATGTAGTCCCGAGTTAACATGAAATAACTTGGATCATGTGTGTAGGACCAGAGGAAACACGACCAAAGAAAGGATCACAACGGGACAAATTCAATATTTGAAACAAATAAGGGGCTACATTGCGGTTAGAAGCATGGTCGCTGTGGTGAGACTCGTACCGAGAGTACTAGTGCCATGGCAGGTTTATTTGGAGCCACGACAAGCAAGCAAAATTTTGTATAAACTAGAAACATTCCAGTTTGGCTAAGCATGAGAAAAGAAGAGGAAATGGAGTGAGACACGAGGAGCTCCATTAGGGCTTCAATTTTCTATCCTAAGGAGATGGTTTTTGGACTCTATAAACCTTGATCTTGGTTAGAAAGTGGACTATGCTTCCTTTCCTTTCTTTTCTCTTCGGTTTTGAATTTGCGGAAAAATCCACCGATTAAAACACTTGATTTGGTGTTGTAGAAGTGTTATGTGGTGTTAGGAAGTTTTGGGTATAAGTTTTGGTTGGATTATGGCGGGTTTGAGTTAAGCCCTAGGTTGACAATTGGGAAAAGAAGTGGAAATCCAAAGTTGCATGTGTTGGTGTATATTTGATTGATAGTTTAAGGATTATTGGTATGTGTGTATGTTGTTAGAACTCTGTGTTAAGTTTGGACAGCTAAATTGTGGATTTTAGTGTTATTGGAGTTATGTTAATTAAAGGTATTATATTATTGCAGTGGTTGATTAGCTAATTGAAGGCATATAGTTTGTGATTGGGTGCTCTGGAGGCTTGCCTAAGCCCCTGTGTGTGGTGTCGATAATCCGAAGTAACTGGATATTTGTATATTTGTGCTATATGCTGGAATATATGTAATATCTCAAAATTTTACTCGATATAAAGTAATGAAAGAGAAAGAAAAAAATAATAACATGAAATGTACAAGAAATTCATGAAAACAGATAGACATCATTTTGCGTGAAAAATTAGCAATGAGGTCATTTTTATTGGTTCGATGAAAAAATAAGAAATTACATTTTACCTCTAAAAAATTTCAAAATGATATCCACATCCTAAAATATATAAAATCCTTACGGAGAAAGAAGTTAAAAAGCCTTTGGGGAAAATTACAACAAATGACCTAAAAGTTTCAAAAATTATAATTTTATGTCGGGTTAGGAATAATTTTGTAAATAATCAAAATTACTGTCAAAATGAAACCCTAGATGAGAGAAGTCCACTGGTATATGACACTGAGGGTTAATGTTCAAGAATAAATAAATAATTAGTGCCGAGTATCTAAAAGTAACAGAAAACCGATAAAGTAAACTATGCGCCTTATCAAAGGTTAAAAGGTAACCGGGATAAGATATGAGACATACATAAATATCATTTGGCATAGAATAATTAGGAAAATATAAAAATAAAATTAGAATAGTCCTGTAGCCTAAAAATGCTAAATTACTGTAAAAAGCAGTTTTATCGTTACAGTTAAAAATTACCCGGTTCAAGACATATCCGAACTAGGAAAAATTGAGCAATCTTGGACACTAAATCCACTCATTTCCTGCATGTTTGGGGCAGCTTGGGCAGCATGCTTTTGTCTGAAAACTTCCTCAAGAAGTTATCACTTTTTGACCCAAAAGTATTCTAAGTTTAATTAAGGGTTAATTATGATTAAGCTACATAATTAACCACTTAATCACTCACTTTTCCACTTCATTTTCACAAGCAAGCAGCAGCAAAACAGAGGCTGAAAAACACAAAGAGAGAAGAGAGAAAAGAGTGAAGGAAAAAAAAGAAAGCTCAAGGAAATCAAAGGTTAAAGTTGGTAAGTTAACTTCTACCACTTCAAGCTTGTAGTATATGGTCTTTAAAGCATGATCCATGTATTATATTTCCTTCCTCCTTATCTTAGGGTTCCGTCCATGGCATGATTTAGCATGAAATGGAGTTTTCCAACCATAAATCATAGGGGAAGCGATAGAATGTTCACTTAAAGCTTGAATATTCAAGTAGTTTGTTGTATAACAAAGTGCAGCAATTTTTATAGAATTCCCCTGATCATTTTATGGGCTACTATTCATACTTAGAGTTGGAATTTCATAAATTGGACCTAAAAAATGGGTTCCCGATGGTCCAAAACCCTATGAACAAGTGATGATTTCCTGAAAAAGCTTAAGATTAAGAAAGTGAAATTTTTAGGTTTTTGAAGATTAATTCGGAATGAACAGTAACCATATCTAGAGGTGGAATTTGGTAATTCTGCCATATTTGGATTCCTAATGAAAAATTTCATGGAATAGAGGTATAATTCATCATTTTTGAGCTAGGAATGAATTTTTGGTGAATTTGTGAAGAATTAGGGTTTCATGAACACTTTTTGAAGAAAGTCATGGAACCATTAGCTTGAGTAATTGTTTGATGATATGTTTACATTTGAGGAAGTCTAAACAAGCTTGGAGAAGTGTTGGATGGTCCAAAAAGTGTTGGACAAAATGTGGGAAGCAAGGAAGTACTATAAGGTAGATATTGTTTCTTTTTGATATTTGATATCATGACATAAATATGAAATGTTGATTTGTGATATTTCTATGTTGTTGGATGAGGTGTATGAGGGGTTTAGAGCCTCGGGATGTCCATTTTACAAAATGAAACTCTGCCAAAATTTTTATAAAATCTATGTGTTTCCAATGTACCTATGTGATGAACTATATTTACTTGATGTTTTCATGCTCAATGTGATGATATGATGGCATGTATGGGATTTTTCTACTGAGATTCTTTGAATCTCACCCTCTCACATATTAACCATGATTAGGTAGCAATACTGGCAAGACATCCAAGGAAGAGAAGGGAAAGGAGAAGGAATTTGGTATTTAATTTGATGGTGATTACATTGGCCATGTGTTTTGATCTCTTATGTAAATTTGTAAAGATAAGGTTAAATATGTTTCTTCAAGTTTTTATGTTCCTTTAAGTGCTAGCTAATGTATGGCAGGATATGAAGATGAAATATGGTCATGTGAATATCTTACAATTTTTGTATTGTAAGTATTAGGATACAAATGATCATTTTGACTACTACCAAATTATCATGCTACAATATGGGATTTTTGATGTATAAACTATAAATGTTATATATTTTTGAAAACTAGATAGAAATATATTTCATATGGTCAAAAGATCACTCAATTTGGATAAGTGTACGATTTATAGTGAATTTTCAAAGTTAGCCTAGAAAACTGCAATTTCTGAAATTGACCATATGAACAGTAGAAATTCACGAAATTTACTGTACAAATTGGCCAAGTAATTACTCTGATTGATATTTTTCCTGTGTAAATAATGTTCTAAGCTATGTATATAGACTTGAATCACTTTCATATAATTTTTATTGAATTAGTTATAATTTTCTGAAATTTAGTCAGGAAAGAGAAATTTGATTAAATGAATAGTGCCCAAAATTTAGAAAATTTTATTATAACATTTATGTGATTTAAGCTTCTAATTAAGTTTAATTGGTCTCTAATAAGGCCTAATACATGGGAAACGGTCCTAAATAGAGGTGTTACGATATATATATGAATATGTCCATTCATACCACGATATCGTTATGTGTATGTGTATGGTTTTTCTATATATCATGGTATGCTCACGGCTAAATGAGATAGTATATGATGATAATATATGTGTTAATGTGAATATCTGATGATGATGAGTATGATTTTGTGTATGTGCATACGTGACTGTGGGACCCTCATATCATTGCATGCTAGCATGACCATGATGCTGATTGTGATGGTGATTAGATATGTGCATTTTGAGGCATGTTAGTATGGCATATGCATCACCACCCATGAGATGAGATATGGTTGATTGTAGGTGGTGATGAGATGAGATATGATGATATACGATATGATGATGTGATAGAAGATCTCTGCCACTAAATCCTCTCCTTGGGAGAGCCAGGTGGTAGTGGAATGATATGATATGATGATGATATGATTTGGTGATATGATGGAATATTCCTGTCAATAAATCATCTCCTATGGCCATAGGAGAGCCAAACGGCAGTGGATTGTACCTTTCCTAAATTACCACCAATTTATGATGGTCCATGGGAAGAAGAGCCATGGTCCAATCACTAGTGTGACCTGGCCAGGTATACAAGTGTGAGGAGAGCTTTGTGATATCCTGGAATCAGTCTTCAACGACTGTTGGAAGAGAATCACTTATTGAAATGTCGTATAATGATATCAGCTCATGGTTCTAGCCGTGTTAAGGGAGACATGCTTCTAGATATGCAGAGACATGCATTAAGGCATGCATTGGATGACATTTGGCATTGTACAACATTGGTTGCATATATGTGTGATATTGATGGTATATATGTGTGTGTGTGGTTTTGCTTAGTTATTGAGACATTGTCTCACACCCCCTTCATGACTAACCTTTCAAGTGTAGACTCTGGTGCTAGTTCAGAAAAGATCACAGAGTTGTGGGCCTTTCTATCTTTGGTAATCCTAAGTATAATTATAGTTGTAATTTAGTTTATGTAATATTGTACCAAGTGGGTGGTAATTAAATAAGTGGTCAAATTGCCTTTGGTGGCAAATGTGAGTTGTAAGTTGTGAGTTTTGGTCAAAAAGTGGTTAAAATAGTATTGGGTGTCCAAAATCTCTATACGAATGTGGATTCAAGTGAAATTGGTGACCATGGTTAGATTATGATGAGAGTGGCCTGTAAAAGTTGAAATCAGGTTAATCAAAGGTCGGAGCATAAAGTTAAGCACGTCAGAAGTTGACTTGGAAAATCAGCAATTTGCTTATATGGATTCTGATGCTGGCGCCACGGTGACAAGCCTTACTGCCCAGCTGAGACCACAGCAGCACTATAGTAGGCTTCGACCTCATCCTATTCTAGTGCCTTTCGGTGTTCTTCCTGTAACATGTTCGGGACAGAAAAATGAGCAATTACATTTTTATCCCTAAGAATTATGGAAATGAGATTTTTGTCCCCTCACGTGGTGTTTTGTTTTGTGTTTTGGGGAGAGGGGGGTCAACAAATTTGGCAAAAATTACACCTAATGACCCAAAAGTTTTAAAAATTATAAATTTGTCCCAAGTCAAAGGCATTTTTGTAAATATGAAAAATTATAGTCAAAATGAAGCTCTCAATGAGCTAAGACCATTGGAATATACTATGGAATTTATTAAGATCAAAATAATATTTATTGGGTAATTATAATTTAATATTAATGTTTTACCCGATAAAAGTTAGTCTGGGCTGCAGGAAAAGGAATATTCATTCAAGAAAAATGTGTGGGTCTTATATTTGGACCCACTGGGATAAGTATATTATGATAATTTTTTATCCCAATATATTTATAATTAGTATCCCAATAATAGTAAAATATACTGCTAAAGTAGCTTTAATTATCTAGACTGATCCAGGATATATCTGGATAAGTAAATATTTAAAATTTTTAGACCAAAATACCCTCCATTTCATACTGACCAAGCTGCACATGGGAAATTCCAATTATTTAATATTCATGCCATTTTTACATGAATTTTCAAGAACCTTCAAGTACATAAGTTGGCATAATTTAATTGGCTCAATTTCTCTATATTAACTCTCACTTCCTAGATGTGAAAGACATATGTAAAGGTGCAAGGAGCAGCTGCACACACAAGGAAAGAAAGAAGAGAACATGAGGAAGGAGAAGAAAAAGGAGAAAGATAAAATTCAAGAAAAATAGGTAAATTCCTATTTGTGATTTTTATGGTTCCTAGCTTAGTTTTCAAGTGGTTTATGCTAAGCTTTGAAGCTTCTCCTCTTCTCCTCTCCCTGTTTAGTTTCATTTTGGATATGGATTTAAGAAAGAAAGTGGTTTTATGCAATAAAGTTTAGAGAAAACATGAGATTTTTTTAAAGGAAACAAGTATGGTATGTTTTAAGCAAGTTTGTGAAAGAACCATTCATTTTCCTTTGGAGTAGACTTCGGCCAGATCATTTAAGTGTCTTAAGGTTGAAATTTCATTAATTTGATGGCAAAAATGAATTCCCCATGATGAAAAACCTTAAAGACAAGGGTTGACTCAAAGATAGCGCTTAAGACAAAGAGTTTGGGAATTTAAGGGTTTCAATAGTTTTATGAGAGCTTTTGTGATTAGCCATGAAATCAGTGGCTTGAGCATGTGTTTAATGATGTTTAGAGACTTGAGGAAGCTTGGAAAAACTAGAGGAAGCTTTGGTTTAAAGAGGAAAGCTAAGTGCAAGCACCAAAGGTAGCTAAGTTTCATATTCCTGCTTTATGTTCTTTCATTATCTTTCTATAATTAAATTGTGTTGCCATATTGCAACTGTGATTTCTTTGATTGGTCTTGGCTATAAAATGAGGAGTTTTATTCCCCAAGATGTCCATTTTCTAAGCCATTATGCAGCCAAAATTTTTATGACCAATGTGGTAATTTATTGTTTAAATGTGATTGATGTGATTAAATGTGATCAAATGTGAGTTATTTGACATGATTGACATAATTGCATGAAATGTAACTTGTTACTGAGATTTCCCCCAAATCTCACCCCCTCAAGTATCCCAAATGATAGGCACAAGCAATGTCAAGGAGATCAAGGAGCCATAGAGAATGAAGGAGAGAATGATGCTTAATGATAATTTCAAGCTATGATTCCATATTTTGAAATAATGTATAAAAATTATGTATATGCATATGGATCTGTATCTTTGTACTATTATGTTCTTATGAGCATTATGAGATGATTGGCATGGTTTTGAAACATGGATTGATCATGTGAGCATGTTATAAGGCCTATTTTCCATGATTACCTTGCAAATAGCTCATTTTGTATCAATGAAAGTAAAGTCAACATTGTTTGACCGAAACAGGGTAAGCAAGTCAAGTATTATATATTATCTAAAACTAGAGAGAACAATATTTCCAATGAGCTAAAGAACACGTAATTTGGATATATGTACGATTTATAGTGTAATTTTAAAATTCAGGATCAAAACTGGATAGTGAAGTGAAGGCTGCGAATTTAACTAAATATATTACTTCTCTTTGAAAAATAATATAAAATCATACAAAGCTCCAAAAATTTAGTGATTTACATTTATTAAAATATTTATCTTTTGAGGTTAATATACCACTAGTTTGAGTTCAATTAGAGCTATACAATGAGAGATATACAAGTTTTCCCAAGACTGTTCTAGTAAAAGTGATATTCTGATCCCTAGTGATTCAAATTGATGTTGTGTCATGTCTTGGATAAATAAATGTATAAGAAAAATATGGAGGTAATTAGACATATATATATTTCCAATGGCATATAGAATACATGATTTGGATCAGCATAGAGTTAGATATGAATTTTTAAAGTTATGGCCAAAATCCTGAAAAAGAGAGAAATGACTATTTGTATAGTGTAAGTTTGAGCAATGAACTGTATTAATTGTTCAGGTTAAAGCAAATTTTCACATTTTTATCTTGTATATCAGGTTTCTATCTTTATTTAGAGACTTGAACAAAATTGATACAATTTTTCTGGATTAAGTTATGATTTTTCAAAGTTCATCTAGAAAACTTGAGAATCAAATGAATAGTACCATGTTTTTTTTATTATTTAAATATTTTGGTTCTATTAATGATTGAAGCTCTTAATATGAGCTATTTAGACATTGTACATACTATAATATATGGGAAAATATAGATAAAAGTAAGGTGTTACATTTCCATTGCTCAGACATTTTGGGAATTGAATTTGAGGTGTTTGGGCTATGTTTGGTTAGTAGTTGAAGAAGTTGTTGAAGATTAGAGGTTTCTTTTGGTAGGGTGTTACATTTTGGTATTAGAGCTAATGTTTAGGCCATTGTTTCTGCTTGTGGTAATAGTTGGCCAATTATGAATTACATAAACTTGTATATTCTCGATGTAGTACTAGTCTAGAGTCATATAACTGAACAAGTTGCTATTTGTATAAGAGGGAAAGATATGTCGCAAATGGTAAGCCAAGCAATGATGAATTTGAGAGAAATGCATGAGATAATGGATGGATTGAAAGACTGAGTTAGTAACCAACGGGACACATTAAATGGAATTCAAAAGTAGTTGAACTAGGAAAGGTATGGTGACGTGAATGAAAAACCGAGTATGTATGTGAAGTTGGATCCTAGAGTAGTCAAGTTGACAAGTATAAGGTAATATGAATGAGAAAGTTAGTATGTGTGTAGATATGAATGATGGAATAGATATGGATGTGATAGAGATAGAGAGGCCCTAAGGGTTGGAATAAGAGGTAACTTTTTTCAACTAAAAGACTTTCGAAAGTTTAATCCACCAACTTTTAAAAGTAAGTTGAAACATATGGTGACTAAAGAATGGGTGGATCAATTAGAAACTATATTTGGTGCTATGCACTGCACCTTTGAATAAAAGGTGTAATTTATAGTGCCTAAGTTGGAAAGGAGGTTGAATGGTGGAGGAGGTGAGTCTTAGTGAGTGCTGAGGCTTCGGGAGCTCACCTAGAAATTTAATGAGTATTGACTAGTTATAGAGTGCACATTCTTGGGAGATTGATGAGGATAAGAGAATTTCAATGATATGTGCTTTTTCCTATTAGGAATTCCCAAGACGAAACTAGAAAAGGAAGTTGAATAGCCCTAACTATAGCGGATAAGGGTAAGTTGTTGGGTAATATAAAGTGGTAGGTATTGTAAGTATTAAATAAGGAAGTGACGATCAAATCTTAAAGGTTGAATGTTGAGGCATTTTGAATCAGTGGAAGAATCGTGAGAGAATCCAATCCGTTGGTTTGGATACCAAGTTGGCTACAGTGATGGTGGAGAATGAGCTAATTAGCAGGATTTGTAGTTGGAATAAAGAACATACATCCCAGAGTTAAAATGGTGTTAGATGATGAAGGCCTTGGCAGTGATGGTGGTCTTAGAGTTATCAAGAAAGACAGTAAAGAGGCGGTGATTGTCATCTAAAATGTCCCATTTGCAGAATGTGAAGGAATAAGAAGGCCAAGTAGTGTTGAAAGAACATGAGATGTGGTTAAGAGGTCACCAAAGTCTTTTGGGCTGAACCCAAATTGAGAAAAAGACCCTTTTCTGTTTTATGGTGGATGAAGGTCTTGAAAGAGGTGGAGTTAAACTGTGAGGTAAAAGGTCTATTTGGAATTGGATGTATCAATAAGTTTTGTAAATTGGACGACAATCAGTATGGGTTTGGACAAGGACTGTTATGCTACCCCGTAAGGAGTAGTATGCGGCAAATGAGTTTCATTTTAAGTTGTAAGAGATTGAAGGCGAGTCTTACAAGTAAGAACAAATTACAAGAGATATTTTGGCTATGAGGAGTTAGAAAGCGAATGTCATGTGAGGATTTTGAAGTCGAAGGGAGAGTCTTCGTGGCTCTCTCTTTGATTTAAAGTAAGGTCGATAAGGGGAATGTGTGGTTGACTAGTTGTAGACGAGAAGTTGACCTCATTGATGATAGTGAATTGTAGGAGCAATTTAAGTATTGAAATGTCATGGGTATAGACTAAAGGAAGTTTCTTTCTTGGTACATTCCCTTGTCATAAAAGGAATTGTGAGGCAATATATTATCAATGTAATGTGTTGGTTACCCTTAAGATGCTTAAATTTAGAAGTTATACAACTAACCTATTTCCATATGATGTTACCTGTAGGTTTTTCTCAGTAACAACTTTGGAGAATATGGGAACTGGTTGCTGTTGAGAAACATAAGAAAATCCTGTACGGTGTTGAGCCACCAGTCAAGAACTAGTGGTTGACTAGTTAGGGCTTAATGCTAGCTAGTTACGCATTTAATGCACCAGTTACTCGAGGTATGAGGCACTAGTGAACTGAGAGTGAAAGACTTGGTGATGATGCCCAACAAGAACCCAATTTCACTTTAATTCATGGTCCTGGATGTCTACCTCCTGAAAGATTGATTAGGTACGGCAGACTAATCAATTTGTACGTTGTGGCAATCCATTGATCATGAGATAAGTAGTTTATCATTTAATGAAAAGAATTCCAAATCATTCAATAACAATGAGAAAGAAAAAGGGGTTAAAGACCCGAAAGTAGAGTTTATGTGGGATTCACAAAGATTGAGACAGGTAGCATATTGTAATGGTTGAGTTAGATTGGAACAAGAAATTTGAGTCATGAGTAAGGACCCCTAAATATTGTTGAAAAAGGTAAGCAAGTTGTAACTATGACATAACAATGAGTGGTACGTGATGACTCATAGCCTCTTGCTACAAGCATAAGGATTGTGAGATCCGCAATGGGAATGAAATTTGAATGAGAAGATGAAGGTAGGATGTGATGTTTAAAGGTGATGTGAGTGTATCGTATGACTCTATGAATAAGAAGGTAGGAATCAGAGTGCGTAGCAGAAGTAAGCCTAAGGAGTACACAGATAGGATGTTGGAAAAGTTATAAACCCTCAAAATTGGAGAGGTCTATCTATAAGCAAGAGCGTTTGAGAGACACAGTGTAATAAGAAGCATGTGGAAAAGAATGACAAGAGACAAAAGATTGTGTAAGAGTGGGAACAAGAATGTGGCGATGAAGGTGAAAAGAGAACTAGAAGGACTTTCCTAAAGTATATAAGAAATTAATGGTTGGTTTGTTGGTACGGAGATTTTATGAGAATATGGAATCATTTGGGCTAGTGGCCTTACTATAAGGGAACATAGTTCGGTCACTGAAGAAGTTGTTTTGATGATAAGGCAATGGGAATCTTGTGGACTTCAAAGACATGATAGTCCTGCCTATGCCTTTGGTAAAGCTATTTGGTTGAAAAGTAGAGGATAAAGAGGATAAAGAGTTTTATATGGTGTGGGCGCATGGGTAGTACAATAGGAATAGCTTTCGAAATACCTAATGACAACTTTAAATTGGTTAATACCAAAGGTGCAGCTAATGGATTCCAAGAGATGTGGGAAATATGGTTAGTCTGACGTATACTACTAAGTTAAGGAAGACTCAATATCGATATATAGATTAATGCTAGAAGGAGATGATAATATGGAGATCAAAAGGTGAAAATGTAATGGTTTTGAACAGTAATTCATGTAGTGTTAAAGTTGGCAACAATAAGTCCAATTGATTGAACTATCAAGCATATTAGCACCCTACTTGACAAATCTTGGCTTCTGTGGTAAAGATAGAAAGAGAAATGGTAGTTGAGGAGAAATACGCAGATGAAACAATGGGAAGGTTTGATAATTAATGATTACTAAAGATGATTGATGCATAAAGAGTTTCCATATGGAGAAATTATATTCTACAATAGAATTCAGATAGAAGTTGGTATGACGAAGAGGTCATGAGGAAACAAGGTTTTCTTCTTAAAATCATATAATGGGTGAATTTTGGATGTTATGAAGTGATTGAGATAAGCTATGAAAGTTAGTGGTGTTTGATTAATGGAGCCTTGACAGTGTAAACAAGGTGGTTGATATGATTTGAATCCTAGAAGGAATGGTTAAAAGTGATTAACCATTTGAGAAAATTACTAATTGTATGGATAGATAAAGGAGAAAGTCGAAAGTTAAGGAGAATGAAAGTATATCATAGAAGTTTTCATGGAACAATTGTGTGAAAGGTTTGTTCTTAGGATGAAAGAACTCAAGTCGAGACAGTTGTCTGACCCATCTTTCATTTAGGAATGTAAGGAAGATTCAACACTAAGATGAATTTGTAGAAGTAAGTCGCATGGATTAGTGAAGATAGAGGCGAAGTATAAGAAAGCAGCTCATTCACGAGATGCACAATAGAAGGTCAAAATCGAGAAAGTTGCCTAGAAGTTGAAGGATAAATGTGGAAGGAGTATGTTTGTTCATTGTCGAGGCTAGTGTACTCAAATTTCGAGGACAAAATTTCTTTTAAGGAGGGGAGGATGTAACAACCCTTACAGCACTACACTGAATGTAGTCCCGAGCTAACATGAAGTAACCTGGATGATATGCGTAGGACAAGAGGAAACACGACCAAATGAAGGATCACAACGGGACAAATTCAATATTTGAAATAAATAAGGGGTCACACCGTTGCAAGATGTAGGGTCATCATGGCAAGACTCATGCCAAGAATACTGGTGCCACGGCGGGCTTATTTGGAGATGTGGCGAGTGAGCAAAATTTTGTTTAAACTAGGAACATTCTAGTTCAGCCGAGCATAAGAAAAGAAGAGGAAATAGAGGGAGATGCGAGGAGCTTCATTAGGGCTCTGGTTTTCTGGCTTGGGGAGATGGTTTGTGGACTCTATAAGCCTTGATCTTGGTTGATAAGTGGACTATGCTTCCTCTCCTCACTTTTCCCTTCGGTTTTGGGTTGGAAATCGGTGGGAGTATGTTAGGTTTTAAGTTTGGAGAAAAATCCACCAATTAAAATGCTTGATTTGGTGTTGTAGAAGTGTAATGTGGTGTTAGGAAGCTTTGGGTATAAGTTTTGGTTGGATTATAATGGGTTTAAGTTAAACCCTAGGTTAAAAATTGGGAAAAGAAGTGGAAATCTGAAGTTGCATTCATTGGTGTATATTTGAATGATAGTTTAAGGATTATTGGTATGTGTGTATGTTGTTAGAACTCTGTGTTAAGTTTGGACAGTTAAATTGTGGATTTTAGTGTTATTGGAGCTATGCTAATTAAAGGTATTACATTGTTGTAGTGGTTGGTTAGCTAATTGGAGGTATATAGTTCGTGATTGGGTGCTCTGAAGGCTTGCCTAAGCCCCCGTGCATGGTGTCAGTAATCCGAGGTAACCGGATATTTGTATATTTGTGTTATATGTTGGTACATTTATATGCATGTCTCCGTTCATACCACAATATCGTTATGTATATGTGTATAGTTTTTCTATATATCGTGGTCTGCACACGACTAGATGAGATAGTATATGATGATAATATGTGTTAATGTGAATATCTAATGATGATGAGTATGATTTTGTATATGTGTATACGTGACTATGGCACCCTCATGACCATGATGATAATTATGATGATGATTAGATATGTGCATTTCAAGGCATGTTAGCATTACATATATGTAACATCCTGAAATTTTTATGGGTATTCAAGGCACCATATTTTGAAATCTATAAAGAATTTACAAAAATGGATATACATCATTAGGCATGAAATAGGATAAAGAGGTCAATTATCTCAGTTGAAAGGAAAAATGAAAAAAAGATGAGTTTGCCCCTGGAAGGAAAAAAAAGAAAAGAAAAAAGGAAAAAGGGAAAAAGAAAATAATAATAATAATAATAAAAAATTTAAGTCCGTGGACGCAGGAAGATGTTGAAGGAAAGTTTATGAATTTTGGGGCAAATTACACCTGATGGTCTAAAAGTTTTAAAAACTATAAATTAGTCTCGGGTCAAGGGTATTTTTGTAAATATGAAAAATTATAGTCAAATGAAGCTCTCAATGAGTTAGACCCAATGAAATATAGTATGGAATTTATTAAGGTCAAAATCATATATTATTGGGTGATTAGGATTTAATATTAATATTTTACCCGATAAAAGCCAGTTTAGACTGCAGAGAAAAGGCAGTATTGATCCAAGGACAATGATTGGACATTGCTAAAATATATTTTGGGTCTAGATAATGATTTTGGATTAAAAGTAAAGGTTGGATAATCCTATACCAATTTAATGACAATTTTGGTAAAAATACCCAATCGGTACGGGTAAATCTAATTGGTAAAGGGTATTTTGGTCCATAAAAATTATTGAAGCAATTTTTGGCTAAAAAGTAAGGTGAGCCACGTCTGAATCATCTTATGGACACATGTAGAATTTTTCAAAAAAATTTTGAAAAGAAAAGTAAACGAAAATAGATATAAAAGTCAATTAAGTGATTATATTACATAACTATCATTTTAAAACACACCATTTCATCTTCCTCACGTAAAAAGATGCTGGTTTAGTGGAGAAAGAGGCTAGGAAGGCGTGAGAGAGAGAGAGCAAAAGGGATAAGAGAAAATCACAATATTTGTCCCAAAACTTCAACGTATTATCTCACAACCATTTTCTTGTGTCTCATAGCAATTTTGAGGTATTTTAATGGTTACTTTCCCTCTATTTTCTTGCTGAAAGTTTCTACCTAGAGAGAGAATAGAGAGAGAAAATGAAGGTATGGAAAAACTAAGCCATGAAAAGGGTTATATAGGCCATAAGGTGCAAGAATATGTCATTGGATTACAAATTAATCAGTTAGTTATTTTTCTAAGATTTATGGTAATTTTCTTCCAAATTAGGGTTCATTATAGGAAGGGAATTTCAAGTTTTTGACCTCAAAAATGGATTCCTTGGGTCCAAAATAGGTTAGAACAAGTAAGTTGCACAAGGAATGCATGATGGATAACAAAGTGCAAATTTTAGTTCAAGTGAGCACTTTGTAAATGAAATTGGATAATTAGTGGTTAATGGCATTATTTTATGATGCTATAGGATCCAAAGGAGTGTTAGAAGATCAAGGAAAGGGTTTACAAAGTTTGGAGACTACTGGAAAGCTCAAAGGTAGTTAACTCACCTATCTATGCTTATGTATTGTCATTGATGTTGCTTGGTTTGAATGATGTGTTTAATGTTTGCAATGTTGTCTTATGTTGATTTGGCATTGTTGGTTGGATTTTTTGAAGGGTAATGTGACCCTGGATATGTCCAAATACAAGGGGAAGTGCTGCCCAAATTTTTATAAAATGGTTATGCCAAAATGATTTGATTGCATGCTTAATGTGCTTTTAGATGAATACTTGCAATATATATGATTATATGTGTGCATGATGGTAGTTGCTATTGAGATTCTTTGAATCTCACCCCTCTCCAAATGTCTAACCAATTTTAGGTTCAAGTTATGGCAAGATTACCTAAGAAAGGAAAGGCAAGGAGAAGCAAGTTAATGTTCAAGATAATGATGCTTAGGTTGATACTATTATATGAGAGGTTATGTAAAATCTTGTGGGACATGATCATGCTATGTTTCCATGTTAATATGTTTCTCTAGGTTCTTATGGAGTATCATGTAAGATAAAGGCAAGTTATGGCTATTTATGTATATATGAGTGTGTATTTTGGAAAGTTGGGAGAATGCAAGAGACTTTTCTGAACATGGTTGGGAATTCAAAGTATTGTGCATACCTTGATATGTTCAATGTATGAGTGTTTTACATGTATGAAAACTAAACAAGTGTAGCTTTCTATAGACACAAAGATCACTCAATTTAGATTTGTGTATGATTTATGGCGATTTTTCAAGTTTATGGTCAGAATCAGAAATTTTCAAAAATGACCATTGCTACAGTACATATAATATGAATTACTGTATAATTTGGCCAAGTAATTTCCCTATTCAATATTTTTTCCATGTATAGAATCTTTTAAGCTATATTTAGAGACTTGAACCATATCAATATGAGTTTCCATGATTTAGTTATGAATTTTGAAAGTTCACCGGGTAAAAAAAAGTTAACCAAGGAAAAGGTACCCGAAATGAAATAAATTGGTTTAAGTTGTTTTATGTAATCAAGTTTCTAATCAAGTATTAATGGACTAAAATATAGTTTAATACATGGGAAATGAGTCTAAGTATGAGGTGTTACATTTTTGGTATCAGAGCATAAGGTTCTGGCCCTAGATTAGTATAGTTGGAAAGGAAATTATAATAAATAAATGTAATATTTATTTATTATTTCCTTTTAAGTTAGTCTATTAACTAGTTATTATTGTGGTTTGGCAGATGTTTGAATCCACAAACAACTCAGGGATTGACTATCAGTATGAGACACACCTCGGACCATCAGGATCTCTTGGAGAAGAAAGTACTAGCTCTAACGAAATACCTTTGGAACAACCAATAGTTGTAGACCCCATACATAATGAAGATTATGAGGTACCTATAGAGGAGCCTCCTCACGTACTGGGAGTAGAGGTTTATGAGGATGTAGACTGGGAGTTAGGTTTTTTGGAGGATCCAGATAACACCCCAGACAATAGACCACCAGATATAGAGACGATAGTCTACAGAATCGTAAGGAAGTTCTCTAGAGTATACGAGGTTTACTCAGAGGGTCTGATAGAGTTCTATCCTTTATGACTAGATTGTCCCAAGTCCAATATGATTTAGAAAGACATGGGAACAGGTATCCTAAACAACTATGGAATGATACTATGCTTAGAGAGATACCTAATGATGAGTTTGGGTGGAGATTAAGGCTAAACTAGAAGGCGGAGAGTTTGAAAACCTGACACATTGCATCAGAATATATTATGTTGAGGCCAATTTGAAGAAGAAAAAGAGGAAAGTGAGAACAAGAAAGATAAGGGCAAATGAAAAAGGCCAGTCTCAGAATGTTATGATATGTCAGACTCCTCCCACATACCTACCAACTCAGGTAGTGAGTTATTCGAGATGGTAGACATAGTTACTAAGATATATCTTGAGAGTCATCAAGTTTTCTAGGAATCTCCTATTCTGACTTTCTTGGATTCAGTAAGGGATTCATATGATCATAGGGAGACACAAGATTGACAGTTCCTTGATACTACATGGATAGACGCAGTACTTACTATATTACCAGAAGATGAGGATTACTGGTTGACGGTAAAAGAAGAACTTAGACGGTATTGCCCTGAAAACCTACATGCTTGTGTCAGAGAGTTGATTCATTATGAAAGGTTAAGATTCGAGTTAGCTGACACGAAGAGGACTGAAATAGACCCAACAGGATCACAACCGCATTCTGCAGATCAGGTTCAACAACCAGTGCAAGAACAAGTACTAGCTAAGGATTCAGGATATGAGTCTGAGGAGGATCCAGAAGAGGACCCGCAAGAGGATTCAGTGTTAGCTCATGTTCATGATAGTCCTAGTTCTTCTTTGACTTGATGTAGCGTATTTAACTATGGACATGTATATATGTATAAGTAGTAATAGATAGTAGGATGTATATGACGGAACAGATAGCATAGTTAAAAGAATATGACTGATGTATGAATGACTCTAAATACAGCATGTACAAAGTTTTGATATGTGAATAAAATGCTATGTTTATATAAATATGTTCTCTAAGTAATATTGTTATATGTTCATAATTTTGATTATTTTATAGATAAGAATGGCTCGCACTAGAAGACAAAGTCGAGAGATCACTCCAAAACAAGAGAGTGTGCAACAGGTTGATCCCTTACAGGTTATAATGGATCGTTTGGATCAACAGCAGTGATTAATTGAGGATTTGCAAAGAACCATAGCAAATCAGAGATAGCCACAGGAGGCAAGAGTATAGGAACTGTCTCCAAGGCCACAGCCACAACCTGAGCCCCAAGCAATACCAGTGAATCCAACAGCAGGTGCAGCGGCTAATTTTGCTCACCAACACAATATAATAGCACAATTTAGAAATTATTGTCTTCTATCATTTGAAGGAAAATTTGATGTACAAGCTGCGGAGGACTGGATACTGAGCTTGGAGAAAATATTTAGGCTGATGGGTTATGCTACTGAGATGAAAGCATTATTAGCCATGTATATGCTAGAGAAAGAAGCGGACAGATGGTGGCGTACCACTAAATTGATTCTACATGCTCGAAATATATCATTGACATGGGAGATATTTCTTGAATATTTCTACGATAAGTATTTCCCAAGGTCAATTAGAGATGAAAAGAAGCCGAATTCATTACGCTCAAACAAAGCTGAAAATCAATCAGTAGATGAATATGTGGCTACTTTCATTCAATTGTCTAGATATTCCACATATTTATAGCAACATGATGATGAACGGTGGAAGACCGAAAAGCTGGAAAGAGGCTTGAAATTAGCCATAAGAGAAAAAGTTGCTTCTATGAGAATTCAAGAGTTTAATACATTGGTTAAGGTTAGCAGGATCGCTGAAGGAAGTGTGAATCATAAGGGTTTTATGTCCATTGCTCCAACTAGTGCAAGAAAGACTACAATTGAAGAAGGTGAACCAAGTAAAAAGAGAAAGAAGCCATGGAACAATTTCAATAGAAAGGGTAGAAGAGGTGGTAGAAGAGGAGGAGGACGAACAATGCAAAGAGACATACAAAGAGAAGCTAGGGAAGCTCCAGTATGTGATCAGTGTGGTAAAGCTCATGGTGGTAGACCATGCCTAGCCGAGCAAAATGTATGTTATCGATGTGGCAAGGCTGGACACTATGCTAGAGATTGTAAAGTGGATTTGGCTCGTATCAGACCCCAGGCACAAGGAAGGGTCTTTGCTCTTACGCAACATGAGGCTTGACAGTCACCTGATCTTATAGAAGGTATGATTAAAGTTAATGATTATCTTGTATATGCCTTGTTTGATTCAGGTGCTAGTCATTCATTCATTTCTTATAAGTGTGCCAAAGGATTGGGTCTGCATGTTACTGAGCTACCTTATGATCTTCATGCGTCCCCACCCATGGGTAACCATGCTATTACATCACATGTCTACCTAAATTGCGTTATCCAATATGAACATTATTGTACCACACTAGATCTCATATGCATGCCATTCCCAGATTTCGATGTTATAATAGGCATGAATTGGCTTTCCACAAATAACATTCTCCTTGATTGTAAAAACAAATCCTTGATCTTACCTACTCCAGAAAGTGTCCTAAATATTGAGGTTAAGTTAAATTTTATATCGACCGCTCAAGCTGAGAGATGTTTGGGGAAAGGATGTCAAGCCTATTTGGTGTTCTTTTCAGTAAATGTTGAGGTTGATGAAGGGATTGAAGAAATACCAGTAGTAAGAGATTTTCCTGAAGTGTTTCCTAAGGATTTTAAAGATTTACCACCTGAAAGAGAGGTAGAGTTTTCTATAGACCTTGTGCCAGGAACAAGTCTAATATCAAAGGCACTATATAGAATGGCACCACCTGAATTAGCAGAATTAAAGAAACAGATAAAGGAGCTATTAGAAAAAGGTTTCATCAGGCCGAGTGTTTCTCCTTGGGGTGCTCCAGTGTTATTTGTAAAAAAGAAAGATGGGAGCCTTCGACTATGTATTGACTATAGGGAACTAAACAAAGTTACTATTAAAAACAAATATCCTTGACCTAGAATTGATGATTTACTAGATCAGTTGGCAGGAGCCATTATGTTTTCAAAAATCGATTTAAGATTTGGATATCATCAATTACAGGTTAAGGTAGATGATGTTCCCAAAATTGCTTTTCGAACTCGTTATGGGCATTATGAATTTTTAGTAATGCCATTTGGTCTAACAAATGCCCCAGCAATATTCATGGACTACATGAACAGGATTTTTCGGCCATACTTAGATCAATTTATGGTAGTTTTCATTGATGATATCTTAGTGTACTCCAAATCTTTAGAGGATCACGAGATGCATTTGAGAATAGTCTTGTCTATTTTAAAAGAGAAGAAATTATATGCTAAAAACTAAGCAAGTGTGAGTTTTGGCTCACTGAAATGCGGTTCTTAGGGCTTGTTGTTTCCAAGGATGGGGTCGCAGTAGACCCAAGTAAAGTTGATGCAGTCCTAAAGTGGGAACAACCCAAGAGCATCACTGAGATAAGAAGTTTCCTTGGTTTAGCAGGGTATTACAGATAATTTATATAGGACTTTTCTTGAATTGCATTACCGCTTACAAAACTTACTAGAAAGAATACACCTTTTGTGTGGGATATGAATTGCGAAAATAGTTTTAATGAACTGAAATGCAAGTTAACTACCCCACCTGTATTAACTATACCTAATCGTAAGGAACCTTTTGTGCTTTACACAGATGCAAGTAAGCACGGATTGGGTTTTGTTTTAATGTAGAATGGTAAAGTAGTAGCATACGCTTCCCGATAGTTAAAACCACATGAAGAAAACTATTCTACACATGATTTAGAACTTGCGGCTATTATTCATGCTCTAAAGATATGGAGGCATTTTGTCTATGGTGGGATTGTAGAAGTGTTCTGTGTAATACCCTACACTCAAACACCTCCAATCTTAACCAAAACCTTCAAAAATCAACTAAGTATAACCCCAAACATCTCAAAGAAACATTTCAAAGCTTCAGAGTGGCAGAAAAACACCAGAAAAGCACCTGACTAGGACAAGGCCGCGACTTGCTACAGTGACGTCGCAGCTCCAACCCTTTACAAACTAACTGATGCCCATTTTCTTGCTGGCGCCGCGACCTAGATTTCTAGCGCTACGGCCCCAACATCAGAACTTATTTCAGCAAATTGCTGATTTGCCGGGCCAACTTCCGACGCACATAACTTCATGTTTCGAACTCTAATTGACCTGATTCCAACTCCTATAGGTCTCTTTCATCATTATCTAATCATGGACACCAATTTCACCCAAATCCAACTCCATTTGAAGATTCTAGACCCCCAACACCATTTTTGCCACTTTTTGACCAAAACTCACAACCTATCACCTCCAATTGCCACCAAAGGCAAATGGGCACCCAGAGACCCTTCACACAAGTCATATTTGGCTAGACTAACATGTCCAAGAAGGTTTTACCTCGAAGAAACCTTTCCTTCGAGAATTGACCCCCTTGAACCCCAAAACCACATAATGGGCTATATGCCCACAACTCATATACATGGACCAAAACCACCCTTGGGTCACATTCTACCAATCTAGCATACAAATACCTGCTCATACATTAAAGACTCTTGTCGGGGTCCACCATCAATCTCATACATCATACATCACATACATCTCTATACTCATCTTACATAACATCCATCAACATCACTATCATCCCATAACATACAGATAGTACTCCCAGGACTCTCATCCAGGCAACCAACTACAACAACCTACTTGGCATGAAATTACATAAACTAAATTATAACTACTGATATACTTGGCATTCCCGAGGACGGAAAGACCGCTAACCTCTTGATCATTTCCAAACGAGCACCAGAGTCTTCACTTGAAAGGTTAGTTCGTGGGAGAGGGGTGTGAGACAATGTCTCAGTAACCGGGGACAACCACACAATATATATATACATACAACTCATACAACACCTGAATGCAATGTGAAATAAATGGTATGCATGTCGTCCTCACAGGGACTCCCATCCTTATCCTGCCTAACACATATCATCCATCCTGATCCTCCCTAACATATAGATATCCAACCTTATCCTCCCTAACATATATTTTTATATCCACCCTTATCCTCCCTAACATATATATATCATCATACATCATATCATCGTCACATCATCACCACTCCATCTGCCATGTATTACAGTCTCACAATGTCATGTGGTGATGCTAATGTATCATCATATCATAATCATCATATTCATCAAAATGTCATGTATGCATCATATCATATTAACATCATCATCATTGTATCTCATCATCGTAATCATAACCATCATCTAACTACATACATACCACGATATATATATAAAAATAGTACACACAAACCCATCAATATCGTGGTATGAAAGAGACATGCATATATATATACACAAATATATGTACTATCATATAACATAATCAATACAATATAAACAAGCACCCGGTTACCTCAGGTTGTCAACACCTTACACGTAAGGGCTTAAGCAAGCCTCCAGAGCACCGCAATCATGAACTATGTGCCTCTGATTAGCCAATCTGTCACTATAACAATATAATACCTTTAATTAACATAACTCCCATAACATTACAATCCATATTCTAGCCATCCAAGCTTAACCTGGAGTTCTACAATATACACACATACCAATAAACCTTAAACAACCATTCAAACATACACCAACACCTACCATTTTGGATTTCCACTTCTTTTCCCAAATTCCAACCTAGGGTTTAGCTCAAACCCATCATAATCCAACCAAAACTCATACCCAAGCTTCAATCACACTCCAATAATCCCTTTATGCACCATTTAATCGGTGGGAAATCAACCAAACATGGACTCCCACACAAACCCCCAAAAATTAACTCCAAATTTAAGAGAAAAATGAAGAGGAAGAGAGTATATACACTTACCAACTGAGAAATAAGCTTCTATGGTCCAGAAACATTCCCCCCAGGTCGGATTTTATGTGCCTTAGCAGAGCTTCTCGTTGCTTCTCTGTCGCTCCCTCTATTTCTCTCTTTTCTTTTCATCCAAAATGATTCTGATTTAAACCAGTTTTTTGACTCTCACCGCTGCTCCAGATAAGTTCGCCGCGGTGCCACCAGTTTCAGCAGGAAAAAGTCACTGGAATTGGCTCTTGCCACGGCAGTCCTGCTTCTTGCCACGGCATGGAGCTCATTTCTTCTCCACTTGAACCTTCCTCCATCCTATTTCCTTCGGTCCTACATATAATGCCAAAGACAAGGGTCATGAGGGGTGTTACATTCTATGACCACAAAAGCCTCAAATATTTAGAAGATAAAAAAGAATTGAATGCAAGGCAGAGGCGCTGGATGGAATTGTTAAAAGATTATGATCATTCTATAAAGTACCATCCAGGGAAAGCTAATGTAGTGGCTGATGCTCTTAGTAGAAAAATTGTTCACGTAGCCTATATGATAATCCATGAAATGAAAATGCTGGAAGATTTTAGGGATATGTCCTTGTTTCTGCAATTACATGAGACCAAAATTGATAATGAATTTTTACAAGTTTTAATGAAAGCCCAGTAGAATGATGAGTTTGTACAAGTAGTTAAAGAAAAGATAAGTCAGGGAGAAATGCAAGAATTCAATGAGACAAATGATGGTCTAATCAGGTTTCAAAAGAGAGTATATGTTCCTCCAGTAGCAATGTTAAAGGAAAAGATACTAGCAGAGGCACATCAAAGTAAATACACTGTTCACCCAGGTATTACAAAAATGTATCATGATTTAAGAAAATTGTTTTGGTGGCCTGGGATGAAAAGTGATAATACCCAGTATGAACATCAGAAACCTACAGGAATGTTACAGCCTTTAGATATCCCTAAATGGAAGTGGCATAGTATATCAATGGACTTCATTATGGGATTACCTATAACATCATCAGGATATAATGCAATATGGGTTATAGTAGATAGGCTCACAAAACCAGCCCATTTCCTAACCATGAAATCAATATATACATTGGATAAATTGGCACAGTTATATGTTAAAGAGGTAGTGAGACTTCATAGAGTACCCAGTAGTATTATTTCAGATCGTGATCCAAGGTTTACGTCAAATTTTTGGAAGTCATTGCAACATGCCCTAGGTACTCAATTGAGATTCAGTATAGCATATCATCCACAAACTGATGGATGAACTGAGAGGACAATTCAAGCATTAGAAGATATGCTAAGGGCTTGTGTGCTTGAAATGAAGGGAAACTGGGATGTATACTTACCACTAGCAGAATTTGCATATAATAACAGTTATCATTTCAGTATTCAAATGGGTCCATATAAAGCGCTGTATGGCAAAAAGTGCAGGTCCCCATTATGTTGGATGGAGTTAAGTGAGAGACAATTGATTGGTCCAGAGATGGTTGACCAGACCTCCAAACAAATTGAAATGATAAGAAAGAAATTACTAACGGCTTAAAGCAGGCAAAAGAGTTATGCAGATAAAAGGAGGAAGCCGTTAGAATTCAAAATAGGAGATCATGTTTTCCTCAAAGTATCTCCTATTACTAGAGTTGGTCGGTCGTTTAAGACCAAAAAGCTTAGTCCTAAGTATATAGGACCTTTCGAAATTCTCTCAAAAGCTGGACCTGTAGCTTATAAATTAGCCTTACCACCAAATTTGAGCCAAATACATGATATTTTTCATGTCTCCCAGCTAAAAAAAATCAGCCCGATCCTTCACACATTATAGAATATAAATGGATTGACTTACAAGATAATCTTTGCTTTAATGTTATACCTGAAAAGATTATAGATTATTGAGCCAAGCAATTGAGGAACAAAGACATTCCTCTAGTGAAGGTGGTCTGGAAGGGCTTAACCCCAGAAGAAGCAACTTGGGAAATGGAGTTAGACATGAGACAGAAGTATCCAGAAATATTTACTTAACGTATGTTTTAAATTTTGAGGACGAAATTTATTTTAAGGAGGATAGAAATGTAACATCCTGAAATTTTTATGGATATTCAAGGCTCAATATTTTGAAATCTATAAAGAATTTGCAAAAATGGATATACATCATTTGGCATGAAATAGGACAAAGAGGTCAATTATCTCAGTTGAAAGGAAAAATGAAAAAATGATGATTTTGCCCTTGAAGAAAAAAAAAGAAAAGAAAAAAGGAAAAAGGGAAAAAGAAAATAATAATAATAACAATAATAATAATAAATTTAAGTCGGTGGATGCAGGAAGATGTTGAAGGAAAGTTTGTGAATTTTAGGGCGAATTACACCTGATGGCCCAAAAGTTTTGAAAATTATAAATTAGTCCCGAGTCAAGGGCATTTTTGTAAATATGAAAAATTACAGTCAAATAAAGCTCTCAATGAGTTAGACCCAATGAAATATAGTATGAAATTTATTGAGGTCAAAATCATATTTATTGGGTGATTAGGATTTAATATTAATATTTTACCCGATAAAAGTCAGTTTAGATAGCAGAGAAAAGGCAGTATTGATCCAAGGACAATGATTGGACCTTTGCTAAAATATATTTTGGGTCTAGATAATGATTTTGGACCAAAAGTAAAGGTTGGATAATCCTGTACCAATTTAATGACAATTTTGGTAAAAATACCCAACCGGTACGGGTAAATCTAATTGGTAAAGGGTATTTTGGTCCATAAAAATTATTGAAGCAATTTTTGGCTAAAAAGTAAGGTGAGCCACGTATGAATCTTCATATGGACACATGTATAACTTTTCAAAAAGTTTTTTAAAAGAAAAGTAAACGAAAATAGATATAAAAGTCAATTAAGTGATTATATTACATAACTATCATTTTAAAACACACCATTTCATCTTCCTCACGTAAAAAGATGCTGGTTTAGTGGAGAAAGAGGCTAGGAAGGCGTGAGAGAGAGAGAGCAAAAGGGAGAAGAGAAAATCACAATATTTGTCCCAAAACTTCAAGGTATTATCTTACAACCCTTTTCTTGTGTCTCATAGCAATTTTGAGGTATTTTAATGGTTACTTTCTCTCTATTTTCTTGCTGAAAGTTTCTACCTAGAGAGAGAATAGAGAGAGAAAATGAAGGTATGGAAAAACTAAGCCATGAAAAGGGTTATATAGGCCATAAGGTGCAAGAATATGTCATTGGATTACAAATTAATCGGTTAGTTATTTTTCAAAGATATATGGTAATTTTCTTCCAAATTAGGGTTCATTATACGAAGGTAATTTCAAGTTTTTGACCTCAAAAATGGATTCCTTGGGTCCAAAATAGGTTAGAACAAGTATGTTGTACAAGGAATGCATGATGGATAACAAAGTGCAAATTTTAGTTCAAGTGAGCACTTTGTAAATGAAATTGGATAATTAGTGGTTAATGGCATTATTTTATGATGCTATAGGATCCAAAGGAGTGTTAGAAGATCAAGGAAAGGGTTTACAAAGTTTGGAGACTACTGGAAAGCTCAAAGGTAGTTAACTCACCTATCTATGCTTATGTATTGTCATTGATGTTGCTTGGTTTGATGATGTGTTTAATGTTTGGAATGTTGTCTTATGTTGATTTGGCATTGTTGGTTGGATTTTTTGAAGGTTAATGTGACCCTGGATATGTCCAAATACAAGGGGAAGTGCTGCCCAAATTTTTATAAAATGGTTATGCCAAAATAATTTGATTGCATGCTTAATGTGCTTTTAGATGAATACTTGCAATATATATGATGATATGTGTGCATGATGGTAGTTGCTACTGAGATTCTTTGAATCTCACCCCTCTCCAAATGTCTAACCAATTATAGGTTCAAGTTATGGCAAGATTACCTAAGAAAGGAAAGGCAAGGAGAAGCAAGTTAATGTTCAAGATAATGATGCTTAGGTTGATACAATTATATGAGAGGTTATGTAAAATCTTGTGGGACATGATCATGCTATGTTTCCATGTTAATATGTTCCTCTAGGTTCTTATGGAGTATCATGTAAGATAAAGGCAAGTTATGGCTATTTATGTATATATGAGTGTGTATTTTGGAAAGTTGGGAGAATGCAAGAGACTTTTCTGAACATGGTTGGGAATTCAAAGTATTGTGCATATCTTGATATGTTAGATGTATGAGTATTTTACATGTATGAAAACTATACATGTGTAGCTTTCTATAGACACAAAGATCACTCAATTTGGAGTTGTATATGATTTATTGTGATTTTTCAAGTTTATGGTCAGAATCAGAAATTTTCAAAAATGACCATTGCTACAGCACATATAATATGAATTTACTGTATAAGTTGGCCAAGTAATTTCCCTATTCAATATTTTTCCCATGTATAGAATCTTTTAAGCTATATTTAGAGACTTTAAACATATCAATATGATTTTTCTTGATTTAGTTATGAATTTTAAAAGTTCACCGGGTAAAAAGAAGTTAACCAAGGAAAAGGTACCCGAAATGAAATAAATTGGTTTAAGTTGTTTTATGTAATCAAGTCTCTAATAAAGTATTAATGGACTAAAATATAGTTTAATACATGGGAAATGAGTCTAAGTATGAGGTGTTGCAATATACATCACCACCCATGAGCATAGTGAGATATGGTTGATTCGAGGTGGTGATGAGATGAAATATGATGATATACGATATGATGATATGGTAAAAGATCCCTGCCACTAAATCCTCTCCTTGGGAAAGCCAGGTGGTAGCAGACTGATATGATTTGATGATATGATTTTATAATAGGATGGAATATCCCTGTCACTAAATCATCTCCTATGGCCATAAGAGAGCCAGGCAGTAGTAGATTGTATCTTTCCTGAATTGTCACTAATTCATAGTGGTCCATGGGAATGAGAGTCACAGTCCAATCAGTAATATGAGCTTTAGCCAAGTATACTAGTGTGAGGAGAGCATGGTGATGTCCTAGAATCAATCTTCACCAACTGTTAGAAAGGAATCACTTATTAAAATATCATATGATAATGCCAACTCGTGGTTCTAGCTATGTTGAGGAAGACATGCATCAAGATATGCAGAGGCATGTATTACATGACATTTGGCATTGCATGATATCAGTTGCATATATGAGTGATATTGATGGTATATATATGTTTGTATGGTTGTCCCCGGTTACTGAGAAATTTTCTCACACCCTTTCTGTGACTAACCTTTCAGGTGAAGACTCTTATGCTAGTTTGGAGAAGACCACGGAGTTGCAGGCCTCTCCGCTTCGTGAATCCTAAATATAATTGTAGTTGTAATTTAGTTTATGTAATATTGTGCCAAGTGGGTGGTAATTAAGTGTGTTGCCTGTTCTGAGTATTCCTGGGAGGTATTATTGGTATGTAGTATCATGAAATCTGTATAGGAGTCTTGAGAGTATTATCTGTATGCTATGTGATGATAGAATGATTGTAATGATGAGGATTGGATAATATAGATGATGTGATGATATTGATGGTGATGGTTATTATGTGATAGGTATAATGTCTATATCTATAATGATGGTGTGGACTCTAGTATGGGTCACTATTGTTGGAAATGTGTCTGTGAGCTAGATCAGCCATATATAGGAGCCTAAAGGTGGTTTTGGGCCTTGTTGGTATGTTAGGGCATATAGCCCACTATGGCAATTAGGGTTCAAGGGGGGTCAAATCTCAGAGGAATGGTTCCATGGAGGTGAAACCTCTTTAAATGAGTTGGTTAAGTTAAATAGGACCTATGTGAATGGTCTGAAATGGTTAGATTGCCTTTGGTGGCAAATGAGAGTTGTAAGTTGTGAGTTTTGGTCAAAAAGTGGCCAAAATGGTGTCAGGCATCCAAAATCTTCTTACGAAAATGGATTTAAGTGAAATTGGTGCCCATGGTTAGATTATGATGAGAGTGACCTATAGGAGTTAAAATTAGGTCAATTGGAGGTCAAAGCATAAAGTTATGCGTTAGAAATTGGCCCAGAAAATCAACAATTTGCTTATATGGATTCTGATGCTGGCAGCACGGTGCCATTAACTTGGCCGTGGCGCCAAGCCTTACTACCTGGTTGAAGCCGTAGTGGTACTATAGCAGGTCGTGGCCTTATCCTTTTGGTGTTTTTCCACTACTCGAATGTTTTGGGAAATGAATTTGAGGTGTTTAGGCTATGTTTGGTTAGTAGTTGAAGAAATTGGTCAAGATTGGAGGTTTCTTTTGATAAGGTGTTACGTTGTAATTATGGCCAGAAAAAATAAATCCCAGTTCATGTCTTCTCTACAACCAATCACCACTATACTAAATCCCCCCTGCAATAAATATAGGGTTTCGAAGAGATAAGTACCAACTTAAGCAGATTGTCAGAAAAACTTCCACATGAGCTTTACTTTTTCTATAGTGACAAACATTAGATTTAGAAAAAAAGATAAAATCATTTACATATTCAAGCTACATCTAAGATACTCTACAAGTTCATCAAGCAAAACAAGGAAGACGATCTTTAACAAGATATATATTCTACAGTAATTCATAGCTACATCAAACATACTTTACTAAACCTGTTTCGGTTTTCACTAATGATCTAAATTGAAAGTCTTGAGAGGATTGTTTTTATCTCTAAAAAAATGTACTACCATAGCTTTTAGGGTTTTGATTCCATATTTTGACAAAGCATCATAGACTCAACCCATATTTTCAGATAAGAACCATGGGCGATTATTGTGTCTTGATTCTCTTATGAAAGCAGAGAGTAAAAGAATCACATGAACAAAAACAAATACCGAGGGAGAACATACTATATGATGGTGAATAAGGGTAGAACTAAAGAAAAATGACATTGTAGAAGAAAAGAAAACACTAGTAACCTATTTCTTTGGTAGTTGTTATGATCCTTTAGGCATTTCATTCTAAACTAATGCGTTCCTTATTATTATTATTTTTTTCTTTTTACTGAGGAGTTGACTAAAGATAGAGAAACTCCTAAAACCTAACACTGCTGTGGCAGAGAAGGAGCACGATGCAGAGACCTTACCAAAAGTGAAAAAATAAACTGATCAATCGGATGAAGATCAACAGTGCAAAAAGAGGATGGAAAAATATAATATATATAAATATTATATTTAATTTGTTTCATATCCACTGGAAGCAACACTTCTTGACTCCTAATAAATGTTTTGATTGACTTGTCTAGTTTAATCAAATAGTTCAAAATATAATAACTTCATTTTTTTTTTCATTTTTTAACTTTAATACTTAAAATTAAAATTTTACTATTATAAATTAATTTTGCTTTTTCACTTTGTTAAAAGAAAGTGATTCCTGCATATTTAAAAGATGTTTTTTATTAATTGTATACAGTTTTAATTTTTTATTTATTAAAAAAATATTATATAGTAAAAACTGGATCAAACTGGATTAAACTGGTTCAAACTAGATCTCTACAGTTTGTAGTTTTGTATAATTTTTTTAGTAATTAAGGAAAATATCAAACAAATACAAAATATATATCTACATGATTCCTGAAAAATCTAATTCTTATCTATAACTTTTTTTTTAAAAGAAAGAGGGGAAACTGCCACGGTAGGGCCATGGCAGTTGGGGTCATTGTAGGAAAGACCCCGACTCCTTGAAATGCAAATTACATATAGGATTTTTAGGGTATCTATAATTCTTTATCTTCATTAATTAGCCAACTTGAATAATTTTATCAAGCAAATTGATATTTTTCTACATGGACGCTAAATGAGGTCACTCATATCTCATGAAATATGATGTAATATCTATTTTTTATTCTTATTAATTATCAATAATTAAAATTATTTTTACTTTTTTTCATTACAAGTTATGATGCTAGTCATAAATGAATAAGAATATAAAAAATAAATTACCAATAAAAATTACAAAACAACTTTTATTTTATATTATAAACATATTACATCATGATATGGAGAAAGTAATACATAATGCAACATTAAAAAGTAATAACAGAAAAAATCTACGTGCGGACCTTATTAGTCTTTCCTAAAACCCTTGACCCAATTTACCTATATTTCAATTGAAAACAACTGGTAAAAGTTCCTCCAGCAAACTGAAGGTGGTTATGAACTTACTATATCTTCTTTTGAATGAGAGCTCCGAGGATTTGGAGATTCCGTAGAATAGATCAACTCAAACTTTTGAGTGTTTTTTGCGCGTGCTCCTTCCAAACGATTTTGGTTTCAGCCTCGGTCACGTAGTAGATCTAATTGGACAAGGAACCGTCTCTGATGAAGCTGCCCGATCTCATTGTCATAGGTTTTATACTTAGGTTTACGTTCGAAGGAGGAGGAAGAAGAAGCCATTGGTATTTGCCTTAAGATAATCCCCATTTGAGTTATCTCAAAAGAAGGTTTGATGTCCTATGGTTCATTTCTAATAAGATGGATGTAAGCCATTAGCAGAATGTTCACCAAAACTTTAAACTCATATGTATGAATAAAGCTCGCGTACATTGAAACGTAGGCCCTTTTCGACGTTTTCTCTTCAAATCAATTTTCAACAAAAAAAGGGCACCGTATACACGATATTTACTTGGAGCCGCAAGAAGCACCTTCTACGTTGTCGCTTTCCAAATATCAGTATTTAAAAAAAGAAAAAAACTATCAGAAACACGGAATTGGCTTTGTTTTTGGTAGCCATTATTCGATTGGTTAGGTCAAGCCAATGATTTGACAATTTACCTTTCACATATCATCTCCAAGACTACAATTCGAACGGTGCTTGTACAAACACACTGTTGGGATCCCCTGCTCGGAATCAAGCTATGGATGAGTCCCGGAAAGGTCAAGGTTTTGACAATTTGGCATAGGAATTTTGTTTATATTTCACTAAGCTCAAAATTATTCGTAGATGAATCATATATACTTCTAGGTAAGCCCCCTCCTTTCGTCCCTTGCTTATCAAATGGTTTCTTTTCTAAGTAAGCTAAGCTTCCTTTTAGTATTTTCTTTGGAATTTGGCATTTCTCTTATTCTTGTTCGTCTCTGCTCTTTTCATTCAACTTGTCTAAATCATCACAGATGATGCTTTTGGGAGCTATTTCTTTTATTTTCTTATGGTTTTCCCTTTGCTACTACTTATTGGCTATGTTTGATTTTTCTGGATAATGTTATTATTCTATCTTTGTAGACTCAATTCTTGATTTTCCCGTATAATGAGTGAAGCTAAATTTTGAGTACAATTTAATTTATATATCCATTGTCAATTCTCCTTTATCCTTTCCATATCTTTAATCTGAAACTCTAGTGTCTTCTTAATTCTTCCGACATTTCACTCATATGCTCTTTTTTCTTGTTTTTTTGCAGTAGAATCCATCTCTCTCATTCTCTGTTTTATAATCATTTTCTAGTGCTTGTTTCACTAGAAAACTTTTCTTTTTGCCACTTTTTTTGGTTTGCATCTTTAGGGGTTCTTGGCATTTTCCACATTTGGGATTTATGATAATGATGAAACTTTCCCCTTCGTGGGCCTCCATGTTCAATAGTGAGAGCAACTGTATAAAAATTTCCCCTAAGTTTCTTGTGGCGTTTATAGTTCATTGTCATCCGTAAAACCTTAGTTCTTCAATCCATCTAATTTTTTCCTATGTCCTTCATTTTACTCTTTATTATAGATGTAGGAAACACTACGCCAAAATTGGGAACAATTGATGTTTGCTTTTTACCTTTATTGGCATTTCCAAAAGGCCATCTAATAATGTGCTGATAAAAAGCATACAAAAATGTTGGCATTTAATAAGCGCCAACTAAAGTCAGACTTTAGTTGGCATTTAATAGAGAAACGCCAACTAAAGTCTGTACTTTAGTTGGCATTACCCCATTAAATGCTAACTAAAGTCTTACTTTAGTTGGCATTTAATATAGAAACACCAACTAAGTTGGCGTTTCCCCATTAAATGTCAACTTTTTCCATTTTTAAATAATTTGGTTGGCATTTTCAGTAAAATGGCAACAAAATATTTATGTTAAATATTACTACTTCTCTTTAAACCTATACTTATAACCCGTAACAAGTATACAACATGTATTTTCTTCCCAATTAGTATGTCCCAGCAATATCATCAACAACTAAGATAGTTTCTAATAATTGTCCAACAAGCATATAACATGTATTTTCTTCCCAATCAATATGTCCAGCAGCATCATCAACAACTAAGACAATTTCTTATATTTTCAACAAAACTAAGACAAACTTTTTTGAACAACTAAGACATAAACTATACTTATAAAACTATACTCAAGTTTTAAATAACTATAACAACAACAACAATGTGTTCAAAACTAATAAGAATAACATGTCCAAAAACTACCAACAATATACTACAAAGAATATGTCCAAAACTACGAAATCCACCTTAGTTTTCCCACAAGTTAGCATATATGTATGTCCACCAAAATTATCACCTTCTCTTGGTGTTCCCTCACTACTATGTTATCTTTTGATGCTTCACCTTTCCCTCACAACATCCATACCTGCACCATATAAGCAAATGTAATAAAATTTAAATAATAAATAGTGAAAAGTTGAATTAAATTATAATATTTGTTAGTGTAACACCTCTATTTAGGACTGTTTTCCATGTATTAGGCCTCATTAGAGATGAATTATACTTAATTAGAAGCTTGAATCACATAAATGTTATAATAAAATTTTCCAAATTTTGGGTACTATTTATTTAATCAAATTTCTCTTTCCTGACTGAATTTCAGAAAATCATAACTAATTCAATAAAAATTATGTGAAAGTGATTCAAGTCTCTATTCATAGCTTAGAACATTATTTACACTAGAAAAATATCAATCAGAGCAATTACTTGGCCAATTTGTACAGTAAATTTCGTGAATTTCTACTATTCATATGGTCAATTTCAGAAATTGCAGTTTTCTGAGCTAACTTTGAAAATTCACTATAAATCGTACACTCATCCAAATCAAATGATCTTTGGACCATATGAAAGCTATTTCTGTCTAGTTTTAAAAATACATAACATTTATACTTTATACATCAAAAATCCCATCTTGTAGCATGATAATTTGGTAGTAGTTAGAATGATAATTTGCATCCTAATACTTACAATACAAAAATTGTAAGATATTCACATGACCATATTTCATCATCATATCATGCCATACATTAGCTAGCACTTAAAGGAACATAAAAACTTGAAGAAACATATTTAACCTTATCTTTACAAATTTACATAAGAGATCAAAGCACATGGCCAATGCAATCACCATCAAATTAAATACCAAATTCTTTCTCCTTTCCCTTCTCTTCCTTGGAGGTCTTGCCATTATTGCTACCTAATCATGGTTAATATGTGGGAGGGTGAGATTCAAAGAATCTCAGTAAAAAAATCCCATACATGCCATCATATCATCACATTGAGCATGAAAACATCAAGTAAACATAGTTCATCACCTAGGTACATTGGAAACATATAAATTTTATAAAAATTTTGGCAGAGTTTCATTTTGTAAAATGAACATCCCGGGGCTCCAAACCCCTAATACAACTCATCCAACAACATATAAATTTTACAAATCAACATTTCATATATATGTCACGATGCCAAATATCAAAGAAACAATAATGACAATGTGATGTTAGTAAAGAGAATTATCTACCTTATAGTACTTCCTTGCTTCCCACATTTTGTCCAACACTTCTTGGACCTTCCAACACTTCTCCAAGCTTTCTTAGACTTCCTCAAACATAAACATATCATCAAACAATTACTCAAGCTAATGGTTCCATGACTTTCTTCAAAAAGTGTTCATGAAACCCTAATTCTTCAAAAATTCACCAAAAATTCATTCCTAGCTCAAAAATGATGAATTTTACCTCTATTCCATGTAATTTTTCATGAGGAATCCAAATATGGCCTCAGAATTACGAAATTCCACCTCTCGATATGGTTATTGTTCATTCCGAATTAAGCTTCAAAAACCTAAAAATTTCACTTTCTTAATCTTAAGCTTTTTCATGAAATCATCACTTGTTCCTAAGGTTTTAGACCATTGGGAACCCATTTTTTAGGCCTAATTTATGAAATTCCAACTCTAAGTATGAACAATAGCTCATAAAATGATTATGGGAATTCAAGAAAAATTGCTACACTTTGTTATACAAGAAACTACTTGCATATTCAAGCTTTGAATGAACATTCTATCATTTTCCCTATGATTTATGGTTGTAAAACTCCATTTCTTGCTAAATCATGCCATGGACAGAACCCTAAGATAAGGAGGAAGGAAAAATAATCCATGGATCATGCTTTAAAGGCCATATACTACAAGCTTGAAGTGGTAGAATTTAACTTACCAACATGATCCTTTGATTTCCTTAAGCTTTCTTTTTTTTTTCCTTCTCTCTTTTCTCTCTTCTCTCTTTGCATTTTTCAGCCTCTGTTTTGCCGCTGCTTTCTCATGAAAATGAAGTGGAAAAGTGAGTGATTAAGTGGTTAATTATGTAGCTTAATCATAATTAACCCTTAATTAAACTTAGATTACTTTTTGGTCAAAAAGTGACAACTTCTTGAGGAAGTTTTCAAACAAAAACATGCTGCCCAAGCTGCCCTAAACATGCAGGAAATGAGTGGTTTAAGTATCCAAGATTGCTCAATTTTGCCTGGTTCATATATGTCTTGAACCGGGTAATTTTTAATCGTATCCATAAAACTGCTTTTTACAGTAATTTAACATTTTTGGGCTACGAGACTATTTTAATTTTATTTTTATATTGCCATAATTATGCTGTGCTAAATGTTATCTATGTATAGCCCATATCCTGTCTCGACTACTTTTTAACCATCAGTAGGGCCCACAGTTTACCTTATCAGTTTACTATTACTTTTGAACACTCGACACTAATTATTTCTTTATTCTTGAACATTAATCCTCATTGCCATATACCATTGGACTTCTCTCATCGAGGGCTTTGTTCTAACAGTAATTTTACATATTTACAAAATTGCCCTTGACCCAGGGTTAAATTATAATTTTTAAAATTTTCGGGTCATTAGGTGTAATTTTTCCAAAGGGCTTTTCTATTTCTTCTCCATGTAATTTTTTTAAATTTAGGGACATGGATGTCATTTTGTGAAATTCTTTAGCGATAAAAATATAATTTCTCATTTTTTCATCTAATCGGGAAAAATGACCTTTTTGCCCATTTTTCAAGCAAAATGGTGTCTATCCGTTTTCACGAATTCCTTGTATATTTCATGTTATCGTTTATTTCTTCCTCTTTCATTACTTTATATCCAGTAAAATATTGGGATATTACAGTTGGAGTTAAATTCCTCAGGCTGTAAATCCTATTAAAGTCATAAGGAAGAAAGGTAAACAAAACAACATCTCATTGAGAGGTGAAAAACTTTACACTGGATCATAGTCGGGTCTCTAAAGCTTTATGGATTGTTCAAACTTGAACTACCTCAAGCCCAAGTAAGATTGGATTGTTTTTTTAATCCTAACTAGGATTAGATAGGGCGAAGATAATTTGACATATTATGCAACTTCCTTGTCCCTTGAGAATGTTTGTTCTATCCATGGTCATAGACAAATTTTAGAATTAAAAGCCTAAATCATCAACTACATAGCAAACATATATGTGTATATATATGTATATGCATGTATGTATGTATTACATTTAAGTGATAGCTAAAATCTTCTACATGGAGTAGTGTGTGTGTGTGTTTCTAGAGGAGTATAATAGGTTGTCTTGCTTGTCATAAGTCATTATTCAACAACAATGAATTTTTTTAATTAATTTTTTTAGAGGCACATATAACATTTCACATTTAAAAAGTCAGTTTTTTTTTCATTAGATTCCTTTTTCAATTTCATTCGATTTTGCTAGTAGACTATCCCTTTCCGTATAACTTTAAAATTGAGCTTATGTATGATTATCACGTACTCATATATGTTTGGTTTGGGTCCAAACCAGAGGACCAGTTAAATTTGGCATTGATAGAATTTCAATGGTAATCTTGAACCATTGAGACAAATGGATGAATGAGATGGCAAGCTGGTTCAAAGATGAAACCTACAAGACTTTATTTTAAAACAAACGATGAACTGTCTATTTACTGTTTGAATTTTGACAATAATACATTCACTTTTAATTTTAATTTAATTTTTAGTTTACATCTCATATAGTATTAAGTTTTGAATGAATGTGAGAAAATGGGCAAAAAATAGTTCATTTAAAAAATTAAGAAAGTAACATTGAGCTACAAAAGAAAAGCTTTTCCATTTATGTCAAAACAAAGGTAAAAACAAACACACTACACATAGTTTGCGAAGCACAATGAAATAATTTACATTTTTAAAAAAATGAATTAGGGTCATTTTCATTTCAACCAAACATGAATCATTCACCAACAATTTGAACATGAGAAATGAGGGGAAAAACAAGTTAAATTTACCTCTCTATTCATAGGCACTTATCAAAGATGAAGTTACACCACTCTTCGTTGAGTTCCTCTATTTGCATATCGGAGTATTCGGAATAAGAGGTGTCAAGGAAGTACTGTAAATTACAATATTTTACGTAATTGAAATTGGCAAAATTTTATAAGCATTAATGTAAATATAAAACTACATACCGTGCCTGGAATTATGCTATGACCATGTGTGATGATATCCTTCATGAATAATATCACATAGTATCCACAGTCATTATCATTTGGTTGTTTTGGACACTAATGAGAAAAATTATATTAATTATACAATAAAGAAATATTAATCTCAACAATTGTTGATTGAATATAAATATATATATACCTGTATCTTCTTCCATTTATACAATGGGGAAGCTAAGGGTTTTACCATTTTGGCCTTATGATTATCACTACACCCTCGGACTGCTCGAAATATTGACACAACACTATTTAACCATAAAATATAAAAAAGGTTAGATTAAGTAAAACATCATTTGAATTATTACATATAAGTATGAAATATTAAATACATCAAAAATAAATATATTATTCTTACTTATTAATTATCCCCATCATTTGTTCGTGAAGTTCTGAATCATAATTCAAAGGATCCAAAAAATATATAGTTAGCTCCAATGGATTGATTGCAATTAACATCTAGAGTCCGCTATAAAAAAAAATAACTAGTGTCATTAGCAAATTATAATTAAGCAGATGACATCAAATACATGAAAATTTGAAAGTGTACTTACATTTTATTATATGGAACCAAGAATGAGACATCTTTGTTTGCCCTTGCAGTGAATGCATCCGCAATTAACTACTGTTATTCAGTAATCTTATTGTCCGACAATTTTGGATCAATAGTAGCTACCTCTTTAGGATGGATGAATACAAATTTGTTTGTAAGATTGCAAAGCACCAACAATGTCTCGTAGAGGTATTTTGGATAGAAAAAAAAATAAAAAACAACATAGGTTAATATGTAGGCCTAAAGTGAAAAAAATTAAAACAAATAGATGAATATCAAGTACCTTATGTACAAGTTAACATTCGCAACCCCGATCTACTTCTGATGGATGATGTAATCAACAATTTCAGCATTGATACTTTCAAATACTACCTTATTATAAATGTGTTTGTCAAATTTCACATGTTTTTCGACTTTGCCCTTAAGTGAATATGATAGAAACTTGACAATCATCCTTCGAAAGTGTCTAGAGCTGTATGCTTGGGCGATTGCATGAGTAGTGGAGCTACTCACCCAAATCAATCCTTAATCATCAACACAACTACAAGAATTTCTAAATACTTGGGTGGCAAACATTAGAAAGAGTACAGCACAGAACATGATATTTTAATCCTTTTAGTTACTACAAACATCAAAACATAAAGCCACATCTAGTCTAAAGGGATCTGAGTCATGCAGCAATGTGATACAAAAAGTCTTACACACTATCAACTAACATACCTTTACTAATGGAGCAGCAGTGATGACATGTGCGGGCCATGCTATGAAGCTGCCTAATGCCATTCCTATTATTTCCATGTCCTCTGCAGGAACAGGTAACCTAGCATCCTCTTCCCTAACTACCTCAATCGATACTTTTATATGGTTCACAAGTACGGGTGCATTATAAAGCATCTCTTCAGGGCTATTATGCACATGCCCTTCTACAACCATGTGCCGATTAGGTATATCTAACCATAATTAGCAATATGATTGACCCTATTCCAATCAATACATTAGAAATCAAACATTTATTAGGCGTAAAAAAATTATCTCTGAACTTATTAATGATAGCAATTACCTGAGGGAGTTCCTGAGGGATAATAGTGCAACTATCTTTGGCACTAGCCACCACTCGTGGTGTCCCTTTTGTTGCCTGCATTTGAAGCACCATGTTCATCAATTTAGCTAATCAAAGTTGCATTTGAGATTGAGTCTGATGTTGTTCCTAAACAATAGCCTCCAATCAAGCAACCTTTGCAGCATCTGATGATGGTCGAGGCCCAAAAAAGGCTTTGTGTGTCATACCAAACCCTGCACCTCTAACACAACTAGGATACTCAGGGACTTAGTACCTTACCAAGTATATCCTACCTAATGCTTTCCTCTTCACTAGCTTGAGGCATGGAATTAGAGAGTTCATTCTATGGAAGGAAGAGAAACAAAATAAAAATATTTGCAACTAGATAGTAAGTATTTGAAAATATATATGTGAATAAAATATATAATACAATAATACTAACTATTGACTTGGTAACTTTTCGAACATTTTCATTGTCAATTATTTCATCCTTGTTCTTGCGAGATTCTATCTATAACTCATGGCATTCTATTTCCCTCCCTTCTGACCCCTCCTTTGATTGCTATATATGATCACAAATAAGCAAATGTGTAAGTAGTTGAATAGAAGCGCCATTTATAGAAAAATAAGCTATAAAACCACGTGCCATCTTATCCTCTATACTGTGGTATCCTTGAAGACCCCCTTTATGGGAGTATTGCTGCTTCTTGGCTCTGTCACTATTGGCTTTGCTTAATTTCTGTAAAGTAATGCACTAAATTAGCTTTAGTCTAACAAAAACTAAGATGAGGTACATATGATTAGGTTTAGTCTAGCAAAAAACTCGCAATGAGATTATAATGAAATGACATAGTATGTTATTAATGCACACACCAAACCAGAATTTTACTCAACTACTAAATATATGTATTAAAATTAAATGAACAACAATAGTAAGAGAAATGGTTTTCCTGAAAAGATTCTTCACGACGCCTCAAAACAAAAGCATCCTAGTGTTCCTGTGTAATATATAACTCAAACAACCAAGGTGGATGACCAAGGAAGTTGTTTGCTTCATCTCTTAGGAAGAATCTAGTGAGAATGGACCGAAAATTTCTTAGTGCCACTCCAGCCTTCATATATATGTGACGCCTGTGACTATTATCTATGTCAAAAGCAGACTGGAACATGCATTATCAAAAAGAATTATTATCTGTATATATATACACATTATAATCAAATGACATACTATATTATTACCTCTATATCTTCGAAAATGCTATTCTTCACAAGATCAGGGACTTTCCTTCAATCCTTGTGAAGATAGTGTTGGAGATTGTGCCCTAGGTCAATCATTGTATTATGAACATTGTATTTCATTATGAAAAAAGAAGGTATTTTTTCTTATATTATTATATTGTTTGCATGTTTTTCTTTCTAATAATATCCTTGGATAAATTATTTTATCCTAAATATCCCTAGTCAATCATCTTTGTGGGAATAATGATGAATTAAGGCTAGTATGATTTTGAATAATAATTATGCATGAAGATACAAATCAAAATCATAAGCTCTTGTTAGAGAATAGGCACTGGAATGATCCATCATAATATAGCTACATGGATCAAGTCATAAGCATATCTTATACATAACCATGTCACGAAGCCCTCAGACCTGAGATCACCATGGCTTCCTACATGGGGAATACTATACTTTGGTATAGTCAAAAGTCACCTTTAATTGGGAGATCATAAAGGCTATGATCAGGCATAGTGGAACTCGTGTGGAGGAAGATGAATGGTCAAGATGGAATTTGTCCCTCTAATTAATGGAGAGATATATCTGGGCCCCTCGATGAGTGAGATTGAGAAAATGCATGGCCATGCTCAAATTGAAGAGTTTCCATTTATTTTGTCAGTCTGCTCAGAGATCAAGAAAGTGATGGTTGAGTAAAGTGAGATGACGTTTCCATGCCTCATACTTGACCTATGTATCATGAGATAAAAGGATTTTGATCGGGTTATATGATAGGTTGCATCAAATCACCGATCTCATATGATTTGGGTAGTCACAATGTCTTGCTAGAGGCCACTTGTGACTTGTAGGTCCAATAGTATTATTAGCCCACTACCAACATCATATGGGTCTATAGGATCACACACAAAAACGGGCCAACTCGAGCTAGAATGTCTAGATTCATTAAATCTAAAATGTGTCTAAATTCAATGTTCAATTTAGGGTAATAGAATTATATATATATATATTAAAATTTGAAATATATATTTGATATATATTTCAAAATATATATTGTTCAAATTAATTCAAATTAATTAGTTTTAAATTTAATTCTATATGATATATTTAAATTTAAACTAATGTCATAATCTAAATTTGATTTATATGATAAATTAAATCTAGATATGATTCTGGATATATATTAGATAGTTAGTTTAAATTTAATCTATTAGATAGATTTAAATTCAAACTAATCTATTTAATTAATATTTGATTTAGTTTAAATTATTGATTTAAATTAAACAAATACCAAATCCTATCTATATATTGATATAGACTAGGATAGAGAATTAACAGAATTTGAATTACCCTAAAGAGAGAGCGGTCGTACACTTAGAAAGAAAAACTGTATGAACGAATGATGAACAACGAAGGCATACGGACTTTTATGGTGTTATACAAACATCACAACTAGAGGTGCTAGCACGCCATTCGAGTTGGACTTACCATTCATGTGGATACTGATAGAGGGAGCTGACCAATCATGTTAGTTCCTGAAATGAAAAAGAACACCAAGGGATGCACCGGATGTAAATTCTTTTTCTACATCTCAATCTAAACAACGCTAACGGATCCATGGGAGGGAATATTTTATAGTTTTTCCACTGCATGTATAGTGAAATTCCCAACAAATAGGAGATTGGAACCTTGAACTTCATAGTGACCCCAATGTAGCTGCTCAATTTTTGCCCACCCTTTTGTATTGGATTGCCTTTGCAATTTCATTCTACATGAATCTTCTGGTGAGTATCTTAGGTGCGTATCACCTCTTTCAACATAGTTAAGCCACGCCAATGCTTTTTGATATATTCTCTAACTCTTCTTGACCATCATCACCAACACGATCATCATCGTGATCAGAAGGGTGTGCCATTTATCTACAATAAAATTCCAAAAAACATGTAAGATACCAAAGATGGAAAAAGAATTTAAAGAAAATATAAAACATAAAAAAAATAATAAAACATCACAAAATTATACATGTCAAAGGAAATAAAATTCAAACTAAGGCAAACAATAAAATATATTTGGTAATTCAAACCTTTTCCTCTTTCTTTTCAGATGTTGACTAATTCGTCCCCTTTTCCCAATCCAAGTACCTTCTTGATGGTCATCTCTCACATAAAGGGTATCATCTCGACCAGGATCAATATCAAGTGATGTCCCATGGAAAGGATCATCGTTAATATCCACACCTTGATAGTCTTGATCACCATCTAAGTTGTCAATTATTTTGTTCATCAGCATAATAATGGACCACTTCTTATTAGTAGGATAAGTGACAAAAACACTTGTTAAGCTTGAGATGCTAAAATAAAAGGTTCTTATTTATACCCCACCCTATTAAGATCCACTTGAATGAACCCTAAATCATCAACTTGAATGCCATTGTTGTTGTCAACCCACTTACAACTGAAGACAGGTACCCGGAATGAGATGTAGTCCAATTCCCATATGTGCTCAATTACCCCAAAGTATGACATTGGTGCAAAAATAGGGTTTTTGTCTTTGACACTAGAAATATGCATTGATTGAGCTGTAAGAGTTATCACACTATTTTGTAATTTACTCTTATCATCTTGCTCTTTTGTATAGAACGTGTACCCATTGATAAGATAACCATTGTAAGAGAGTACATACATGCTTGGACCCATAGCTAACTATTTCAACTTGTCCAAAACTAAACTAGAATTCCTCTCCAACTCCAAGATTATGTGATCTCACAACCAATCTATAAAAAGTCAATTATGCTCTTTTGAAATCCAACTCTCATTCTTATTGGGGTTCAAGGTTCTAATTCTCTCCTTGTGCATTTCCACATATACATCAACCTCATCCGAGTTATGCAAGACATACAGGTAAGCTTGCTGCCATTGTGTTCTAGAGATACTAACTATTTCACTTCCCTGAATCCCTTCACCACTTGTTCTTCCCAACTGACGAGACCTCAGAAGCCCAATGTTATCAACATTCAATAAGTATTCAGTACAAAATTTAACTGCTTCTTCAGCTATGTACCTTTCAATAATACATCCCTCTGGTCAACTTTGATTTTTCCCATACCCTTTCAATATCTTCATATAATGCTTAATTGGGTACATCCATCTCATATAAGCTAGGCTGAACATTTGTATTTCCCTAACGAGGTGTACTGTTAGGTGAACCATCATGTCAAAGAATGAAGGCATAAAACATATCTCAAGCTCACATAAAGTGACAACAATTTGTCTTTGTAATGTGGGCAACTTCCTAGGGTCAATGACTTTGCTGCAAATAGACTTGAAAAAGAAACATAGTTTTGTGATTGTCCCTCGCACCTTTTTCGGCAAAATGGATTGTATACCCACTAGCATCATATGCTTCATCAAAACATGACAATCATGAGACTTTAGGCCCTTTAACTTCAAGTCTTTCATAGATACAAGATTCCTGATATTTGAGGAGTACTCCTCTGGAACTTTAACTCCATCAAGCAATTCACAAAGAGTGATTTTTTCTTTTCTAGATAAAGTATAAGCTGCTAAAGGTAGATAAGTACGTCGTTTCTCCTGATCAGTGCCAATTCTCCTCTAATTTCCATAGCAACCAAATCCAATCTCGCCTTCTTACCATTGTTAGTCTTTCCCTTCACATTGAGTAACGTACCAATAATACTATCACATACATTTTTTTAATGTACATTACATCAAGGAAGTGCCTCACATACAAGGACTTCCAATATGGCAATTCAAAGAAAATTGACCTTTTCTTCTACTCACTTGTCCCAAGGTGTCTCACAAAAGGTTTCCTGAAGTTGTTATTCAAATGTTGTACCTTTTGAAACAGATCCTCACCACTTAACAGCACAAGTTCTCCTTCTTCTTCTATATTCCCATCAAATGCTTTTCTTTACCCTCTATAACGATGTCCCTGATGCAAAAATCTCTGATGCCCGAGAAAGACAAATTTCTCACCATGTTCTAACTGAATGGATTGTGTGCCTTCTTCACATATAGGGCAACCCAATTCTCCTTTGATACTGTATCCAGAAAAATTCCTATATGCCAGAAAATCATTGATTGCACCAAATAGTATAGCTCTCAAATTGAATGGTTCCTCCCTATACCCATCATACATCTCCATACCACTCTCCCATAATAGCTTCAAGTCTTCAATTAGTGGAGCCAAGTATACATCTATATCATTTTCGGTTTGTTTAGGTCTAGAAATTAACAAAGACAGTATCATAAATGTTTGCTTCATGCATAGCCCCGAAGACAAGTTATAAATCACCAAAATCACGGGTCATGTACTGTGGGTACTACTCTGCATACCATGCGAGTTCATTCCATCAGTAGATAATGCAAGGCGTAGGTTTCTATCTTCTACCCCAAATTCTTCATAGTCATGATCAATTAATTTTTATTGCAGAGAATCTATAGGATGTGTAAGCTTCCTATCTTTAATTCTTTCATTTGCATGTCATGTCAAGAGCTTCGCATTCTCCATACTATTGCACATGTGTCTAAATCTAGATATGATAAGAAAATATCATACTACCTTCACTAGACTCGATTCATTCTTCTTATATTGTGGTGCATTGCATTTAGGACACTTGTCTAATAATGCAAATTCCTTCCAAAATAAAATACAATCATTAGGACAAGCATGTATCTTCTCATAGCTCATCCCAATAGAGCTTAGCATTCATTTAGCCTCATATGTTCGGCAAGGAAGATCATTATCCTATGGCAGCATATCCTTCAAAAGTACAAGCAATTCTGTGAAACTCTTATCACTCTATCCATTGCCTGCTTTCAAGTTGTATAGCTTCAACACGGCTAACAATATCATGAACTTAGTGCATCTAGAGTACAATGGTTTTTCTGTATCCCTCTTCAACCTATCAAACATCTCCGGACAATCTTTAAGTTCATCGTCAATCACATTGGTCATCTCTTCAAGACAAACGACCTCGAATTCACTTGTGTCAAAATCATTCGATCTAGAGCTCCTATTATACCTATTACTGCTATAATCATTATTCATCTCACCATGCCTTGTCCATCGTGTGTAACTTTAATCAGTTCCATTACAAACTAAATGTGATTCCAAGTCAGTTGCACTAACTAGCCTCTCATAGCAACACTTCAAGCAAGGGAATAAAATTTTTTCAGGGTTATCAGCATGCTTAACTGCAAACCTAAGAAACTCTTTCACTTCATCCTAATATTCCTGAGTCAAATGATTTGCAGACATCCATTTCTGATCCATGCTTTTATTAAGTTATGTAACCTTTTATAACTTGTGTATAAATTTTGGCAGAGCCTCCTTTAAAAGTTAAGCCTCCCAATAATTCTACAACACTAACTTACGAGTCACGTTTTTTCATATGGATTAAATACCATGACCCCATGATTAATACATTAATATTCATGCTACTTAAAAAAAACTACATTCATTAATTGTACTACCATTCTGTGTTTTTCCTAACTTTACTTTCTGATTTATTAAAGCATATGTTACTTTTCAAGTCCTTAACTAGCAAAATATTCACAACACAGACAAAAAAGGAGTTTCAATTATATGTTGCCAACCATCCAAATCAACTATCCATAGCTTTTCATTTACTAAATTTTAACTTTTAAAGACAAATCGACCACATAACAACATAAGAACAAGAGTTTCCATGCTTTAAGCCATCTATTCACACAAAACACAACACATTTCAACCAAATTTCATGATTTTCAGTTTGAATTTAGCTAACTAATATAACCATAGCATTAACCACTTAGCAATTCACCTAACTTAGCTAACTAATACAAAAATTTTACATAAACATAACGAGGAAGCATACCTTAAACAAAGTAGATAATCATTGTAAATTATGTCAATCTAAAACAAGTGCACCAATGGCACCTTCATGGAAGTGAAGCAACAAGTTAAATGAAGGTCACCCACAAACTCAACAAGCTACCTGACATGGTTATGAGACTATAGAGGTTACTAGACCAAAATATAGCTCTTACACAAGTTACTACATAAAGTATATGAGAAAAGTTTAACTTGAACAAGTACACCAGTTATAACTTTATGAGTTTTGCAATAAAACAAAGAGAATCTATGCATAGTTAATTGAAGTATATTGAGAATGAAATTCATGCTAAAACCTTATATAGCTATTGATTAAAGCTAATAAAATATTAAAAACTTGATGAAATAAAGATCAATAGGCAGTATCAGAATGGTAGAAGCATATAAATACTCTAGTTGATCTTGATGCTATAGGAATGACAGGCACTTGATAGCCATTAAAACTGTAGTTCAAATTCTTCTCGAACACCATATCTCAGATAATCATTCCTAAAAGGAAAACTCATTAGTAAAATGCAAACAACCTCCTTGAGTTTTACCAGTATCCAAAATCAGACCTTGTCGGCACAATAAAATATTAGTCCGTTTGATTCATATAAGGGGGCTATGTCATGCAACATATAGAGCTTTATTTAGAACCGGTTCAAATGCGTTTTGGCAAAAGTGAGTCAACTAAAAAGCATATCATTGTAGGGGCGAATAAGATGTGACAAGTTTAATTTTGTAGAAAAGAAAGGTTACAACAATTGGTATGATTAAAAAAAAAAACTTTTTCATCGGTATGAGAATTAATGAAGAGGTTGTCTATGAAACAAAAAATAAATTAACAATATTCACACCAAAATTCCATGATCAATAGTATGGCATCTTAATGGTATTAACTAATAATTCTTTAACTCTAGGGTTTTGTAAGGTATGGAATTTGCAATCTTAAAATTTCCAGTGAAACAAGGTTTTATCCTCAAATTCTAATAAAAGAGAGAGAAGGAGGGTAGGAAGAAGGGAGAAAGAAAAGATTATGAGGGGGGAAAAGCACAAGGAAGCATAATAAAACACTTACATGCAAACGAACACTAACATTTCATCCTATGTTCGAGACAATTTCAGCATGCTTGATACTCTAGTAGATAATATGCCCTTTAATTCCAAACAAACAAACAAAGAAGAATAAGAATGAAGGGGCAAGGCATAAATAAATAAATCAATAAATAAATTAAGTCATTCGTTTAATTTTCAAAAAGATACACTTGATAGCCATAATTACTAAATAAAGCTGATTAAAATTAAATAACCAATGGTGAGTGATGACAACAGAATCGAGAAGATAATACATAGTATGTCACCAGGATAAAAATGTTGCATTTTACTTACAAATTTTGTTATGATGAATCTTCAGAACCTTGGACCCTCATTAGGAGATCACTTCTAATATTATATGAATTTTTTACAGCCGCTGCATGTAAGAGACAGAGGGTGGAATGAATCAATTGTGGAACCAAAAAAAGTTAAATGAAGAGAAAATTAATGAATTTAAAAGAAAATGAAAGGGATGAGGCACTGGGAATTGCAAGGGAACCAAAATGAACCTAGAAAATCAAAGAAGACAAATTTCTACATAAAGAAATGTTCTTGAATTGAGGCCGTATTAGTAACAAATATCAATACTGCATCCCATATAAATTTCAAATACAGAATTGAAGAGTTTTGAATTAAGGGAAAAAGAAGACAAATTTATGCATAAAGAAATGTTCTTCGAGAGTAAATAACAATTCTCACCTAAAAAATTGAGGAGTGTCTAGTCAAACAAAAACCCTAAGAAAACCATATGCCCTACTTGATAATTGTATTCTCACCTAAAATTGGCCTTTTTTATGAGACGTAGGTTATTAAAAATGGCCTTTCAAAAAGAGAAAAAGAATCCTCGACAAATCCCACTTTGAAAGCCAAGGTTTTTATTAGTCATATGCATGATTTTTTTTTCCTGGGGAGTGGATTTTATACACAACAAATTACAATAATAAAGGGGAAAAATTACTAATTACATGACAAAATGCATGTGAAAAAGAGAATAAAAGTTGGATATATAGATGACTTTTCCAAGAAGTGAGAGGAAAGAAAAAATGGCATTAGAAACATTCTTCACTTTAAAGAAGTCAAAATCAGTATGATAATTATTCATATTGTCACATATCACTATCAGCATTAGTTCTAACTAAGTAATAAGCTTGTACAAGGGAAATTTTCAAAAAAAGAATGTCAAACTATTAATTGAGAATGAAATCTAAGATGAACTCTTTGCAACAAGAGAATATCAAAATGCTAGGAAAAAATAAAGTAAACGACATAAACCACAAATTGGTTTGCCTAACAATGTCAGCTGCCAAATGAACACAAGCTGACACGCAATTGAGTTATACCAAAAGAACATGCCACAGCCAATTATGATTAAAACAAGAGTTTAAATTATGGTGCAAGAGTTCAAATTTTCTTGCATAGAAAAACTCACCAACCTCGAGGTTCGAGAGTATCTGAATTCTGAATCCAACAAATTACTTTGAGCAACCAACTTGTATTTAGACTGAATAGGAAGAAAAAGAAAGTAAGAGAATCATATAAATTGCCTAAAGAGAAGCAACGTGCCAATGGGAAAGACTTACAAGCAATGACAACATGCAAGACCGATATAATTTATTGAAACTAGTCTATAAGAGTTCATGTAGCATGGAGATAAACCCACGTGGAAATAAAAGCAAGATTATAGACAAATTGAGTATGTGAAATTTATTAAGCATTTTTTGACAAAAAATTAATACACCACTTGACTACCACCACTTCAATCATTCTATGTAGCTCAATAATTAAACCAGTAGTAGCAACTCAAGGCAAACAGTTATTATATATAATATACCTCCAAGAATCCGTTCTTTTATCATTTCCTTAAAGACTTGATTCCCTCATTAAAATTAAAATGCATTAAATTAATTAGTATGTGTGTTTTGCATGCTCAAGGCACCAAGAATCACCATTTTCTTCTTTTTTGAATTTTATAAGATTATAACAATATATATACATACATAGAGTTGATTGTTATAGACGCATTGTGAAAGAATGGCTATCAAAAGGCACAGACAGATATACTAATCTCAGAAACTTCAATGCTGGGACTTTCAAGACAACATTTATAAGGATATACATCACTTGTGCATAAATATTTGAAATTATACTAAAGCTAACTTAGTACTGTAAGTTGATATACAAGCATTTTAATTATAGACAAATTGCTATATACCTTTTTTGCACAAAAGTTGATTGCTATAGCATATGCCAATGGAGTAAATCTCACACAGAGCTTGGTATGAAAACCTAATTTGAACTTGTTACCTCAATGGATAGACAAAATAAGAACTGAAAATAAGGGTCAAAAACAGAGAATAGGCAGAGAGAGCAAGGAGGAAGAGAGCATCACTGAGACAGTGAGGTTACCTCAAAGCTAGCTGCCATTTGTAGTTGGGAGTGGGAGGGATTTCAAGTTCATCAAAGAGAATGGAACTGGGCCCCTTTGACTCTATTTGCCTTCACCATTGACTAGGAGAGGTTTCGAGTTCAAGTGAGTTCGTGGTCCGCTGACAGTAAGGGTCTAATCTTTAACCTTCAGGTTGAATGGGATTTCTGAGGAGCACTGCCATGGTGGAGGAGGGAGAGTGTGTCAACTTTCATCGCATGGTGGCCGAAGAGCTGTGCTAGAAGAGCTATGGCAGAGGAGGATTCAGAGCACACGGTGGGATCTCGAAGATGGCACAAGTTTAATCCATGAGATGTTAGGGCAAAAAGACGCCCAGGAAGGGATTTAAATAACTTAGTTAGCATTTATATGTTAAACGCTAACTAAAAATAACATAGATGGCATTTATATTTTAAACGCCATCTCAAATTTATTACTTAGTTGGCGTTTAATATATAAACGCCAACTAGAAGTAAAAAAAAAAAATAAAAAAAATTCAGTAACTTTGCTTGGCATTTAAAATTTAAACGCCACCTAAAATAATATAGATGGCATTTATATATTAAACACTAACTAAAAATTTAAGAAAAAAATAATTTAAAAAAAATTTGGAACTTTGCTTGGTGTTTAAAATGTAAACGCTATCTAAAATTTAATACTTAGTTGGCATTTAATATATAAATTCCAACTAAAAATTAAAAAAAAATTCTATAACTTTGCTTGGCGTTTAAAATATAAATGCCACCTAAAATAATATAGATGGTGTTTATATATTAAACACCAACTAAAAATTTAAGGGGAAAAAAAATGCTAGAGCTTTGCTTGGCGTTTAAATATACAAATGCCACCTAAAAGGTTTATTCAGCATTTAAATGTATAAACACCATAGAAATCTTTGTATTAGTTAGTGTTTATCTACATAAACGCCAATGTTTTTTCCAGCGTCCAGATTTAGCCAACTATTAAGTACCATTAAAGCCACAAATTGGCATAGTGAAATATGGTGACCCTGCTTACAAAAAATCTCTATCTCTAATTTCTCAAAAGCTAAAGGGTACTTAATTATTTATGCATTTTGTTTTCCTTTTGGGAATGTAGCACCTTACTCCAATACACCTTATAACTTGACCAAATACTTTAAAAACACCAAACATAACCAAGACACTTCGATTTTACCTCCCAAAACATCCAGGCAGCAGAAAGACACCTCTAGAACACCAAAACAATCATGATAGAGTGTAAGGCTACGACCGTTAAAGTACCACCGCGGTTCCAATGCTCTCAGGTTTTAGAATTGGCAAAACAAGGGCTCTAGCGCTGTGGCCTGGCCTTGGTGCCTGGCACCCCCTACTAGTTTTATACCAGCAAATTTCTAAGTTCTAGGGTGAACTTTTGACATACATAACTTTATGCTTCGACCTCCGATTGACCTGATTCCAACTCCTACAAGTCAATCTTGTCCCAATCTAGCCATGGACAACAATTTCACTTCAATCCATTTTCGTATGGACATTTTGGACATCCAATAGCGTTTTGGCCACTTTTTGACCAAAATTCACAACTTACAACTCTCATTTGCCACCAAAGGCTATTTGACCATTCGGGACCATTCACACATGTCCTAATTAACTTAACTAACTTATTCAAAATGGTTTAACCTCAAAGGAACCACTCCTATAAGATTTGACCCCTTTAAACCTCCAATTGACACAATGGGTTGCATGCCCCAAAACACACCAACAAGGCCCTACTCCATTATAGGCTCACACACATGACCAATTCTCTCTACAAATACACACACCAACCACATATAACCAATATCAATGCCATCCTCACATTCACCATACATAAACATATATACTACATCATTCCATATCAATCATCACCAATAACATATATCCATTACAATTACTTTGTCCTACTTAGCATAACATACATAGACATTACACATATGCACTACAAAGACTTGATATTCTTGATACCGGAGTGGCTATGCTTCCTTTGACTTCTCCAGACTAGTGCTAGAACCTTCACCTAAAATGTTAGTTCATAGGAAAAGGGGAGTGAGATAAATTCTTAATAACCGGGGACAACCACAGGCATATACATATATATACATAACTCATAAATAATCTCATGAGTGTGACATGAAATGGAATGCATGTCTCTCTTGCACATAGCTACAACCATAAGCTGTTGTCATAACATGACATTTCATACAGGTAACTCCCTTCCAACAGTTAGTGAAAATTGATTTCAGGACATCACCAAGCTCACATTACCCTAATGCAATCCGGTCAAAAGTTACACTAGAGCTCTGACCGTGGTCCTCCTTCCCCTTTTCCCACCATGAATTAGTAGCGATTTAGGGAAGGTGCAGTCCACTACTAGCCTTTCCCTCCTGGGCATAGGGGGCGATTTAGCTGCAGGAATCTCATCCTTATCCTCCCTTATCATATATCATTATATCATGATCACCACCCGGTCACTATATATATCTCTCCATGTCATGTGGTGATGTTCATGCTATATCATCATGTAATAATCATCATCATGTTCTCAATGTCATGCATGCATCATGTGATGTCACATTATCAACATCATCTTTAATCATCATCATAATCATCATCCTCTATATGTCTAGCCATGTGTATACCATGATATATATAAAAACCATACACACATATCAATGTCGAGGTATGAATGGAAACATGTATATGTACATATATATATATCATAACATACAATACAAACAATACAAACACCTTGTTACTTTAGGTTGTCAATTCCACACACACATGATTCCATGAGCTTCTTGTGTTGTCAACACAACTCGTACCCTCTTTGGTCAACCATACAACCTCTACAATACCATAAAACCCTCAATTAACATGCAATCAAAATATCTAAATTCCATAATTCAATTATTTAGGCCTAATCCAAGGTTCCAACACTACTTTCATGCATCATTGAATTCCTAAAAACCATTCAAACTCTAATCAACTACACATATTTTCCATGCTCCCTCTAATAATTTCAACTTAGGGTTAAGCTCAAATCATACATACTCCATTTAAAACTCATACCCAAGAATCACAAACACTAGATCATACTTCCTTAATCCAGTTTCATCAATTTTAATTGGTGGATTTCAGCCAAAACTGAAAACCCCAACATATCCCAGAAAAATTCAACTCAAAACCAAAGAAAATGGAGAGGAAGGAGTAAAGATCACCTACTAACAAGAATCCAAGCTCCAAGATGAAGGAAAACACTCTAAAGGCCAAAAGCTTCGAACCTTAGTAGAGACTCTCCGTCGCCCCTCCATTCCTCTTCTTCTGTCTAACCGAAATGACTCAAATTTAAGCAAGTTTTTCCACACTCATCGCGTTGTAAGTAAGCTCACCGCGGCATGGAGCTTCTCGGCCTAGAAAATATTTCAAAAATTATAGTTCACTTGCCATGGTGGTCCTATCTTGCGCCGATTAAAATGAGGATATTTCAAAAACTCACTTTCACTCTCAATCTTCCTCAAACTCTCTTTTTCTTTCCTCCTTTTCACTCTTTTCTCACTTTTCTTCATTCTTGCTCTTTTTACATTCATTTCATTTTTCTGAACATTTTCTTTCTTATTACTCTCATTTCTACCACTCTTATTTTTCCACTTTAGCTCACTCTTTAAGTTCTCATGACTTTCACACAAATGATTACATGGCAATGATTCATGGGTTGTCTTTAATACAAAAGAACTATTGCTATCATGCCCAATCAAATTAAGATCACAATCAAAATTTCAAATCACCATGTCAACATGCTCGATCTCATCAATGTAATCATAAGAACCAATTTTCAATGAAATCACATCATCAGCACTACTAGGAATTAGCATGCTACTATCCAAAGAATTTTTCATCAAATCATTAGTATGTAAAGCATGATATTCTTCTAAAAGTTGCATACAATCATGGTTAATCTTATAAGCACAAGCAACTTCATTATTTTCCAATTGTGCTACATCAAGATTTTAATTTGCACATTAGAAGCACAACTAGAATGAAAGCTATCTAACTCAACACTAATAACATCTAGCTCAATTTTCTCTAGTACAAGTTGCAAACTTTTAATCTCATCATCACATTCAACATTATTTGCAACACTAACCAAATGTAATGACTCATCACTAGAGATATCATCACTAAAAGAGATTTGAGAGCTAGATATACTTGTGGTGGATTCTCTTGTCTCATCATCACTAGTTGAAGCCGCAACTTCCTCTTCTACTTGATCAACATCCTTTAAGTAGGCATCATAAGAATCTTGAACCACTAGAACCTGTACCTCTCCATAATGTTCAACAAGATTCTTAGATTGGGGAGGGTGTTCATGTAAATGAGATGATGCAAACTTTTTCCTCATGACTGTTTTCATCTCGCTCCATGTTGCAATAGAAGGATCTCTTTTAATAGTGCATCGGCACTCAATCAGTTTTCACCAAGCAGCAACCTTTTTACTAAATCGAAGGTAAGCACATTGCACCTTCTCTAGCTCAGAGTAGTTGTAACATCTAAGTGCTTGCTCAACTCTTCTTTCCCACTCCAAGTATACACTAAGATCTTTCTCACCATGGAACAATGGGATCTTTGATTTGATGTTGCTAAAAACATTTGTGTGAGCAACAACCTTTGGATCACACCTTGCTTTAGTTTTAGAAGGAAACTCTAGGCGATCTAATTTTGTATTCACTTCCTCGATTTGATCATTGAAAGTCCTTAACAAGGCTTTAAGATCAAATTGTCTACCAGTCATGCTTATATCTTGAAATGTTAGTGAAAACAAAAAGAAATAAGGACCTCACAAATCACTCTCTCATGTTTTTTCACTCAAAAATTTATTAGCACTCATGTTCCACACAAAAAGATTGGCTTTTTCAATTATATAAAACACTCTTGCCTTTTACCACTCAACTTGCTCCCTATAGTGTTCCTAATCAAGTTCCAACAAATCAAAATGAGAAGTAAGTATGAAGTGGCAATCTCAAAGCTAAAGTCCTAAACTTCAAAGTCCACAAAGAATCAGATTTTGGACCAATAATCACAAAGAATAATGTGCAACAACTTTGATCACAAAGAGCATGTAATGTGGTATTCAACAAGGTAAAAACGTGCATAAATATTGACCACTGGAAAGATTAAATGTGCAGCATTTTTTTTATGGAAAGAAAAGGAAGGAAAATGCTAGGGATGAATTAAGGAAAGTGGCATGACAATTATGAAAGGAAAGGAAAGCACAAAATCTGGACAAAACCAAGAATAATGCAAGAAAGACACAAACAACAATTTAGGAACTAAGAAAAGAAGAAAATAGGAAAATAGAATAAAAAAAGAAAATAGGAAACTAATGATTCAACACAAAGAGAAATTAGGAAACAAAGAAAGAAGTAAAATAGGAAACTAGAATATGAAAAAGAAATAGGAAAGCAGCTCAAATAGCTAACTTCTTGATGCTTACCAACCAAGTTCTTAAAAATTAGGCAACTTTTGTAACTTGGAGACCAAGAACCTTAATTTAGGCAACTTGCAATCCCAAACTTTTAGAATAGGAAACTTTAGATATTGGGAAAATAATTAACATCCAAGAGTGATTCTAACTTGTAAATCAAGTACAAGAGAAAATCTTAAAACAAATCTAAAATTTTCACCCACCAAACAAGATTCAAATTTTCTTCACTTTATTTTTACACTTTCTCTTTTTTTTTTCATTTTTCTTAAGCTCCCTTTTTTTTTGTTGCTCTTCTTTCTTTTTGCAACAATTTTTTTTTTGAATTTTTTTCTCTTCTTTTTTTCCCCTAATTTGGGCATTGAATCTGTAGGACACAAGCATTAGCAACAATTTTTGTTTTTGGATTTTTTTTATGGACACACACACACACTAAAATCTAAATAGCAACTAATAATTTGTAACAACTAGAGATTTGATTTCCTTTTTTTTTTTGTCTGACTCCAAGCAACAAGACACAAAAGAGAGAGAACTATGGATGGAAAAACAAGAAGATGGTAATGCCACAATGAAGAAGGGACACAAGAGGAAAATCACTCAACAAAGAAAGGATGAAACATATCTAAAACAAGAAAGGATGGACAAAATAATGAAGAAAAGAAAAGGACAAACCTTGAACCTATCAAACCAAAGCTCTGATGCCAAATGATGAAAGACTTAAGCGGAACTCATTTGATTAAACCTCTAATGACTTGGAATGAAGCACAGATCATGCTAGAATCAAATAGAACACATGAAACAACAAGAAAATACAAGATAGATGAACATGTTAAACAAGAAAAATAGGATAACAAATATGAACAAAAATAACAAGAAAATAGGAAAGATATGTTGGTCAATGGGATAAGACCCTATGAGAACTTGTCTCTTAGAATCCTAGCCTTGGAAAGCCACAAAGGAAAACCACTCCTTTGATAAGTCTAAGAATCTTCTCAAGAACACAAGAGATACAAGAGAAAACTAACAAGAAAAGAATATAAGTTCTGAAAATTCATTCTTATTAATCTCTCTACATCAAAAGTACATAACTAGCTCCTTATATAAAGGAATAAGACAACCAAAACCCTAAGTTAAAATAAAAAATGAAAATTATAATAAAAATAAAGAAAATAATCAGAACTAATCCTAAAGGATGCACCATAATCTAAATAAAAAAGGAAACAAAATATTCTTGCAAATCACTCCTAAAGGTGGCACCTTTTTGTTGAAAAGAAAAGAAAATTCTAGAACCTAATCTTTAAAAATTAGGAAATAATCAAAACTCAATATCCTAGGCACAATCTTTGACCATAGGCCTTATTTCTGAAAATTAAATAAAATAGATGAAAATTCCTAATAAAATCATATTAAAAACGTCATTATTCATGGTCACATGTGGAGCACATGATATCTTCAAGTTAGCTCTTCCAAATAGGCTCCTTTAGGGTTTGAATTTGGACCTCATATAGATAAGAGCATTATTACGCCTTTAGGTTGTAACTTGAATTAAATAAGTTGACTTCAAAAATAGCAACTCTTGGATAAATCCATTTAATGATTTCTTCGTTGTTTTGAACCTTGCTCCAATATTTGGGCTTCTCAAGCTTTATAATGGATATTTGGGCTCCCAAACTTGCTTTCCATGTTCTACTTCAGCACCTCAATCAAGTCTTCTAAGCTCTCCATGCTCCTCTCCAAACTCTTGCAAGTCATGCCAAACCCTTACTCTATCAATAAGATAAGACTTCTAGTATAAAAGCCAAATTATATGGTAAGTTAAATCAGTTTCAGTGTTATTCTCTATTTCTTTTTAATATTTTACAACAGTATTATAAATTGCACCTTGCCACCACAGCTTGTATATTCATATCTTTATTTTTGTGCAAAAAATATAACTCTTCATGAAGTCTTGCTTCTATAACTGGCACAGAAATCAAACAAACACTGCAAAACTGAACTTTATTTATTTTTCTTCGATGCTTAACACAATGAAGTTGGCCTCCTTTTATACTAGTTTTAGAGGCATAAAACGTTCATAATTTTAATAGGGCTTTAAGGAGGGAGTTATTGAGGGAATTATGAAGGAGAAGGGTTACATGGAAGGGAGGGGGTTACAGAATGGATGAGATATGAAATGGAGGAGTTACATGGATGAGCTATGAAACGGAGGAGTCATGAACCATTTCATCCTCCCCGGGTTGGACAAGACTCGTCGTCAAGTCCAACTTGGCATCATCATCGAAATACAGAGATAGATCAACAACATTGAAGGTAGCTAAAACGCCATAGGCACCAGGCAATTCCACTTTATAAGTATTGTTGTTGATCTTTTGCACAATCTTGAAAGGACCATCAGCTCTAGGAGACAACTTGGCGTTGGGTTGTTTAGGAAAATGCTCCTTTCTGAGATGTATCCAAACCAAGTCTCCCACATTAAAGATTTATCGCTTTCGATGCTTGTCTCACTGTGTCTTGAGTTTGAAATTTTGCTTCTAGATTCTTTCACGAACTTGTTCATGCAACTTTTTGATTTCCTCAGCCCTTTGATTTGCATCAGAACTATACTGTTGCTTATCAAGTGATGGGATCAAGTCTAGTGGACTAAGGGGATGAGTGCCGTAAATAACTTCAAACAGACACTTCCCAGTTGCTTGATTAATAGAATTATTCTAGGCAAATTCAACTTGAGCAAGAACAAGGTCCTACTGCTTCAAATTCTTCCCCATGAAACTTCGAAGAAGATTTCCCAGAACTCTGTTAATAGCTTCAGTTTGACCGTCCGTCTGTGGATGGCTAGCACTGCTAAATTGGAGCTTAGTTCCCATCTTCTTCCATAACGTCTGCCAAAAATGGCTGAGAAACTTGACATCATGATTAGAGATGATAGTCTTAGGAATACCATGGATACGGACAATCTTTTTGAAGTACAAATCTGAAACTTGAACTGCATCATTAGTTTTCTGGCATGGAATAAAATGGGCCATCTTTGAAAATCGATCCACAACAACCATGATGGAATCTTTTTGCCTCTATGTTCGGGGTAAACCAAGAACAAAATCCATGCTCACATCTTCCCACGGCACTTCTGGAACTGGCAGTGGCATGTATAATCCTGTATTTTACTGCTTGGTCTTAGCCAAATGACATATTCGGCATCACTGTGTATGCCGGTTGACATCTCGTTCAAGCCTTGGCCAATAGAAATTCTCTTTGTCCAGATCAACTGTCTTGTCTCTGCCAAAATGACCAGCTAACCCTCCATCGTGAGCTTCCCAAATTATTACCTCCCTCAAAGAACCTTGAGGAATGCATAGGGTTTGACTTCAGAATAGAAACCCATCATGTTGGTAATATTGGTGGAATGATTGATCGGCTGTAGCTTCCCACACTCTACGGAAATTAGGGTCATCTTGGTACAGCTCCTTGACAAGATCAAAACCAATAACTTTGGCCTGCATTGTTGTTAGTTACACATGTCAACGGCTAAGAGTATCAGCTACAAAGTTTAAAATCCCAGCCTTGTGCTTAATGAGGAAGGGATAAGACTGCAAGATTTCACTCTAACGGGCATGTTTACGGCTGATCTTTTGTTGAGAGTTCAAATACTTGAGGGCTTCATGATCCGAAAAAAGTATGAACTCCTTGTTTAAGAGATAGTGACTCCAATGTTGCAGAGTTTGGACAATGACATATAATTCTTTATCATAAGTAGAATATCGAAGTTTGGTATCATTGAGTTTCTTATTAAAAAAGGCAATGGGATGACCTTCCTGGCTTAAAATAGTGCCAATTCTAGTATTGGAGGCATCACAGCTAACCTCGAACACCTAATCAAAATTTGGAAGTGCTAGGACGGGAGCTTCAATCAACCGCTTCTTTACCTCCTTAAAACTCCTTTGAGCTCGTTCTGTCTACTAGAATTTGTCTCCCTTGGTGGAATCTATGAGGGGTGCAGCAATAGAGCTAAAATTGTGAATGAACCTCCTATAGAAAGAAGCTAATCCGTGGAAGCTTCGAACTTCTTGGAGAGATGTTGGAACTAGCCGGCTATTAATGGCTTCAACTTTACTCGGATCAACTTGAACACCTTCTGCAGTGATGATGTACCTCAAGAAAATAACTTCATTGGCAAGAAAGGTACACTTCCTTAGATTGATAAAAAGCTTTTGGTCTCGCAGTGCTTGCAAAACTTGCCATAAGTGATCAAAGTGTTCTTCCTGACTCTTGCTGTAAATAAGAATGCCATCAAAGTAAACAACAATAAATTTGCCAGTGAAGGGTCGCAATACTTGATTTATCTGGCACATGAATGTGCTAAGGGTATTGGTTAGTCTAAAAGGCATCATGTTCCACTCATACAAGCCATCTCTTGTCTTGAAGGCAGTCTTCCATTCATCTCCTGGACGAATCTGAATTTGGTGATACCCGCTACGAAGGTCAATCTTGGAAAAGGTAGTAGCATCATGCAACTGGTCTAACATGTCATCGAGCCAAGGTATCAGAAATCAATACTTGATCGTAATTTTGTTAACAGCTTGGCAATTGATACACATTCTCCAACTCCCATCTTTCTTGGGTACTAATAGCACAGGTACAACACAAGGGCTAACATCTTCTAGAACCAGCCCTTTCTTCAGTAGCACCTCAACTTGTCGCTGTACTTTGGCATGTTCCTGAGGGCTCATCCTATAAGCAGGCTTGTTAGGAATGACTGCTCCCGACACAAAATCAATGGCGTGTTGTATCTCTCTCATGGGTGGCAACCCGGGTGGTACCTCATTAGCTATCACGTTTGGAAACTCGGATAATAAGGCCATAATTCCTGGCGAGATGGTGGACTCATTGTTCACCTCAAGCACCAGTATGAAACTCATCGGCTGGACTTCATATTTCATTACCTTGAACTTTTCCTTGGTCATCAAAGTTACCAATGGTTTAGCTTCTGTTGAGGCTTTGCTAAACTCATTAGGTGGTAAGGGCGTTAGTTTGATCTTGACTTCATCTTTAATGAAAGAGTAGGTGTTTGTACGTCCATCATGCAAAGCAGATCTATCATATTGCCATGGTCTCCCCAAAAGAAGGTGGCATGCATCCATGGGAACAATATCACACAAAATATCGTCACAATATATGTTCCCGATAGAAAAAGTAACAAGGCATTGCTTAGAAACTTTTACTCGCTTCCAGTATTGAGCCAGTGAAGCTTGTAAGGATGCGGATGGTCGTGCATTGGTAGCTTTAATTTCTAAACCATGTAGTCAGACACTACATTTTCATAACTCCCACTATCAATGATGACATTACAAACTTTGCCTTGGGCAGTGCAATGGGTGTGAAAAATGTTGCATCGTAGCCAGGGTTCTTCCTTAACTACAGCTATATGTAGACTTCATCTAATAACCAAAGCCTCTCCTTGATCCATAGGCATAATCTCCTCGTCATATACCAGTTCAGTTTCATAAAATGTAGTTTCCTCTTCATCTTCCTCTGGTGCTTCATAAACTTGACCTTCCCTAATGGTGATAACCCTTCGAGTAAGACAGTCAGAGGTGATGTGACCAAATCCTTGGCATTTAAAGCATCGAGGTGCTTTAGAGCCAGATTCCTTGACAGTATTTGGTGGAGACTTGCACGTAGTGCTAGGCTGCGGCTTGCCTGATAAGTGGGCTGCTGAAATTCTGCCCTACGACTATCAAAATAACCCATAGAGGAAGAAGGTTGATAAGAAGACCTCTTAGGCATTTGTTTCTCAATACGGATGGCTAGGCGAATCACATCATCCAAAGTCCAATAGTGCTGAAGCTGGACTGGATGACTAATGTCAGTGTTTAACCCTGCAAGATAACGAGCTATCGTTTGCTCCTTCTTTTCCTATATGTCACACTTCATCATAAGTTTTTCAAATTCTCTGGTATATTCTTCTACAGACAAAGATCTCTGTCAAAGATTCTGCAATTGGATAAAATTATCCTGGTGGTAAACGGTAGGAACTTCCGGGTGAGCTGTCGCCTCATTTTTCCCCAAGTCTAAATCTTGGGCTTTCCCTCTCGTACTCGCTTCCATTTGAGGTTCTCCCACCATATGGAAGCATGCTTCTTGAGTTTAAGGGCGATGATCTTGACTTTCTGTGCATCTGGAATCTCCTTGTATTCAAATACTTGCTCAACAGTTTGAAGCCAATCTACAAACTCATCTGGCTGGAGTCTTCCCTCAAATTCCGGAATGTCTACTTTGATGTCACTAGAGCGGAATGGTTGTTGTTGAGGTCGGCGGTGGTTGTTAGTGGATGATGAACTGCTGCTATCCGAATCACCTTCTGGGTTTTCTCTACGAGTTTCTAGCAAAGCTCGCTGTAATTCTACGGTAGCTTCCAATTCTTGTATTTGACGCCTCATTTCGTCCATTGCAACGTCCTATAAATTCCTGCATCTTGGAGCCATTTTTTTTTCTGCCTTTTCTGGAAGGTTAGGACTTTGGCAAAAAACAATTAGAAGTATAGGGGTAAAAGGTAATTTTAAAAGAATGTGGGGCAGAATTGTAATTTTGGACAAATATAGGGGCAAATTACAATTTCAAAAAGTTTAGCAGTACAATTGCAATTTTTAGTAAGTAAAGGGGTCAAAATGCAATTTAGGAAAGATTAGGGGTGAAAATGTAAATATTGAAAGTATAGGGGCAAGAGTATAAATATGGAAAAGTTTAGGGGTCAAACTGTAAATATGAGAAGTTTGGCTGACTGGGCAGGGTGACGTGGCAGAAGTGACATGTGGCATACATCGGGTGGCTGATCTGTCACTGATTGGACAGGTCAGGATGACGTGGCAGATAATGTCATCATCTTTAACCTCCAGAGCGCGTGGACGGCGCGTGGAAAGTCTTGGCGGTGAGTGGGCTTTCGGTGATGGCGCATGAGGGCACATGAAGCATCAGACGGCAGTGAAAATCTCCAGTCCAAGGTTTTCCGGCCTTTTGAGCTGAATGGTAATGTCTGTTTCCCTGAACAGTGACCGGAAATAAGTTCTGATGGTGGCAACAGTGGCGGCTGCTTACTTTTAGGTGACTCTCTGACGGCTCTCTCACTCTACGAAGCTCCTGGACACTCTTTCACCTTCTCTTATACCAAAAATGGCACAGAAATCAAACAAACACTGCAAAACTGAACTTTATTTTTCTTCGATGCTTAACACAATGAAGTGGGCCTCCTTTTATACTAGTTTAAGAGGCATAAAACGTTCATAATTTTAATGGGGTTTTAAGGATGGAGTTATTAAAGGAATTATGAAGGATAGGGTTACATGGAAGGGAGAGGGTTATGGAACAGATGAGATATGAAACGGAGGAGTTACATGGAGAAGCTATGAAACGGAGGAGTCATGAACCGTTTCAATAACGCTGGGGATTGACAAACATTTGATGCATGTCCATCAATTATTGTCCTGTGTTTGTCTTCATTATTAGTTTGTTCATCACTATTTTCAAAATTGTTGTTCCATGTTAGCCAGGCTTCCTTTTAATAGTTTGTTGTATTGGAATTTGGCATTTTTCTCATGGTTGTTTTTCTCTGCTCCATTCATTCCACCTTAGAAATTGACCAAAATGATTTAAATCAACATGGATGATAGCTGAGTCTGTTCTTGATTTTCTTACCAAAATAAAGAGGATGACCAATACTTGACTTTTTCCTTAAATTTCTAGTTTCTGCTTAAGTCACATTCATACTTGAGTGATTTCATTCATACACACTTTTCAGCTATAGAAGAATATCTATCTTTCTACTTTCTCTCTCGTAAGTCATATAAATGATTACGCGTGAAGTGAAATGGTCAGTAATGCTTTTATTTCACTGAAATAAATAGGACATGGGTATCTTCATCAATTTTAGAGGAACAGACATTTGACATGGTTTGACAGAATATCTTTGCAATGCTCTAAGCCAAAAGTTTATCATCACCTTCATGGATGATGAAAAACTAGGAGTAGGAACCAACAAGGTTCTCATACAGTTGGTAGATGGTTAAATCTCTTAAGCATACTGTTCTCTTGAGTTTTATCCCTGGTCATGTGTATGGAAAATATTTTATTGAGAGAGGTAAAACCCACTTTGGTGATCTTTACATCTCAAAGGGATTAATTTTTGGCTATCGGTTGGGGATACCCTTAGTGCTCACAAAAAGGAAAAAGGAAAAAAGAAACTAAGAGCAGGAGCCAAATTTGCCTAGACACTTTCCATATCAATCAAAGAATCTTTAATAGCCATTATTGTATTCAATATGAATTATGTATCCTCAACACGGTGCCTTGATGAAATTGACAAGATCATCAAGAAGGGATTTTGAAGAAGCATGGGTTTTTGAGAAGATGCAAAGTTGGATGTTTTCATCACCATGCAAACAATCTATCTGATTCTCATTCAAAACCTTGGTAATTCACAACTTTTGTCTCTTAATTAGTTTACTTCTTATTCCATGTGTAGCTGCTTCATGTTAAATGTATAAAGAAATAAATAAAAAATTAGTTTCATATGAATGAATTCCAACATAAAAGTCCCTGATTTGTTAGGTATCATCTAATATTTGCTCAACTTTTTTTTTGGGATCTTGTGCTTTGAACAAACCAAAGACTGGATATTTGGACAACATTGAATGCCCAACAGATAAACACAGGCTTCTTATGAACCAAGAAATCAATGTCTGTTGCTTTTGGTATTAATTCATTTGGCTTCATTTTCTTTGGGTGTTCTTCATTATATGTAACTTTTCATTATTTGATTTCATTTCATTTTCCTGGCCAATGACTTCATCCGACCTTTGCTTGCTCTGTTCTCGATTTTCTTGGCAAAAATGAAGAGGATGAAGCTAATTTGGAGCAGCAGTTAATTTGCATTTGCCAATACCGCAATTGTATTTCTGTTAGAATCGAATATATTTGTTATTTTATTTCAATCTTTAGATTTCCCTTATATTTCTTTGTCTCTCGTTCGTATGTTCAGCTAGTGCCTGATTGTTATATCCCCATTGTTGAGGAAGAGTCAATTACTAGAATTCATCCATTTTGTCTATACTCATATCACCTTCATACTTGACTATCTGTTTCCAAAAGCTCCTTTGTTTTCTTGAATCCAGAGAGAATTTTTTTTTTGTCATACATATATTTTGGGTCCCATTAATAGTATTTAGGATTCCATTTGTCCCTTCTAATTCATTAATATATATATTTGCTTTCATAATGCAGAAACACCACATAACTTCAAGGATGCCGTCAAGGCAGAGAAATAGGGAAATCCAGCAAAGAGCCTCAGCATGGTCATCTTTCTAGGCTCTTTTTTTTTTTTCACTTGATGCCATCAAATTACAGTCACCCACAACTCAGACCAAAGATCCTTGTTCACGTGGCTTGCCTGGCTAGCTATGGTAAATTTCACCACCTTTCTTTTGTCCATCTTGGTAGTGGGTCTTTCAGGTGCATTCACTTGCATGCAGATCATCTTGTTCCTCATATCTGCCATGCCACAGTCATGATTTTTAAACTAATGCTTCTTTGTTGGCTTGACAATAAAAGTTATAGTGATATATTTTTGTTTTCCTTGTTTTTATCTTAACTACAAGGCTCTCCATTCTATTTTAGAAATGTATAATCTTGTCTAAATGTTAGCATTGTCAAATATATTCTTAAAATAATTAAATATAATATCTATCAATTAAAAATTATATTAAACTAATTCATATTTACTAATTTACCTCTCAATTATTATTTACCTAATTTTCCCAATTCTTCCTTTTGCTCACACGGACACCCATTGGCACCCAATATATGAGTTGGTTAACAGGTTATGTATGTGCAAGAGTGAGAGGGAGGGGAGGGTGAATTTAATTGTTTTTTTTTAATAAACAAAGAGGGCTAAGCCCAAAGAAAGAAAAAAAAAACACTAAATGGGCATCAGAGGCCCAGACACATCATTTAATTTCAACCTACCCCGTTGGGGAACGTTAGCTCATGGCTGGATGGATGGCTTTTTATCAACGCCAAGTTCTCCCATACATTGAGAACAACTAATGCTACGTTTTGTACCAAAAAAAAAATACAAATGCTATATATGATTCAGAGAATCATTTTGTGGAAATAAGAAAAGGAATGCAAATGAAGAATAATGGAATTAGATGAGCTGTTTGTCATGGAAAGAAATGATCATTTTTATTTGACTGGACAGTAATATTCCTAATATAAAAATATGTTAAGATATTTAATTTAAAAATTTTAATTATTGAAATAATATTTTAATCTTTTTTGAAAAAGATATTAAATATTTAATTTTGATTTCATTAACCTTTAAGAATATTTTTAACATTGTTTATTAAAAAAAAATTATTTGTATACATTTGTCCAATAAAATGAAAAGAAATGCGAAGGATTGATAACACATTTTAAAGTATTGCACTTAAGATGTCAAGTTATATTGCCGGCTGAATGGCACATTCTTCTTTATGCAAGTTAGTCATTGGTTCGAGGAAGGAGACCAAGCACAGTAAGAGAAACGCTTTGAACCAGAAAACCTATAGTCGTTCGTTTTCCTCAAAAGATTCAAGTGTTTATTTTATTTTATTTTTTGGGAATCTCAAAAGATTCAGGCTTGATTATATCATATTTTACATAAGGCTTGTAGGTCGGCCTAGCAAAGGTAATATACGGCCCAAAAAAGTTACATACAAATTAGCAATGTATTAAAAATTGGACCGGTCTAATAAAAAACCAATACAAAATTGGTTGAACTGGTCTAGTCATAGATGAAGATCGGGTAATTTCAGAACTAGTGTGAACGGGTACAAAACTGGTTGAACCAATCAATAACCGGTCAAAAAATGATATAAAACCAATTTGAATCAGTGTGACTTCTTTTTTTTTAAATTTTTGTAAACATTTTTTTTATTTTTAAGATAAAATAACATTATTTTCAATACTAAGTAGCATTGTTTTTTATATAAATTTTACTCTATATTATAATATTGTACAAGTATTATTATGATACATAATTATTAATAATAATAAATTTACTTAACAAATAATATGAAAATAGAATATCGATTGATTATTTTGAATTTAAAGTATAATTATAGGCAAATATTAACTTATTTAGATTTTAATATTAGGTTGTAAAAGTAATATTTTTAATTTTCGATATGATATATAAAATAAAAAATTATTAAATTTAATTTTCATCCTAAATTGAATATTAATTTTATGATCATGGATAAATATCTTTTATATTTTTTATTTACATTATTTAAAATATATTAATTTATTCATAACCTGTCCGACCCTGTTCTGACCATTGATCTTTAAACCGATATCTTAGCTAGTTCAATGACTGGTCTAATTTATAATACCTTGCAAATCAGAATAGTTCATTGTTCAATGATAATTCCTTGTTGTTGGCCAAAAAAAAAATTAGAACAGGACTTTGGGCATTACACAAAATTAAGATGAGGTTAACAAATAATGTGACTTCCTATATAGATAAACTTTATTTTATATATATATCTATATCTATATAAAGGCAACCCTAAACTTTCCAGTGAGTAATCTTAGACTACAAGAAGAGATTTAACATTGATTAATTATAATTTACTACAAATTACAAATGTATTTCAAAACTATTTTACTAACTGCAATATGAAATTAGATTAGTTTTATAATTAATGGAAAATTGCCATGTATTAGTTATTTGTAAAGTATTTAACGTGTTTTTCTATTTAATAATTAATTGCACTGTATTAAATATTTGATAAATAATTTAATTTTTTTTTACTTTTTTAAATTTTATATTAATACCTTTCTTTTGTGTACAGTCATATTTCCAAGTCCAATTGTATCTCAATTATTGTTTATTAACTCACTACACCAGATATGAAAATAATAGACGCCTAATAGTAGGCGGTTATATAAAAAAACGTTAAAAAAAAATAAGTCTGAGATTTGTAGGCGGTTATCTAAATAACCGCCTACAAAAAGTTAACATTTGTAGGCGGTTTAGTACATAACCGCCTACAAATCCAATATTTAATAAAAAAAAATTAAACTAACATAGTAGGCAGTTATTTTAAGAACCGCCTACTTTTATGTTAATTACAATAATAAAAATTAAATTAATAATACCAAAAGTATGCGGTTATTTGTTATAACCGGCTACTTTGGTCCCTAAAACTTCAATTTTGAGCAATTCCCATCGGCCTCCACATACACAACTCTTTCCAAGCTCCTTACTGACTCCACAGAAGTTCTCTCCCTTTAGCATTCTATGGCTTCTTCAAGTTCGTGTCACTATTTTGTGGCTTCTTCAAGATCGTGTCCATATTCGCTCTCTCCAACCTCCATCTTCCGGTTCTGTGCTTGCTTGCTCACTGTGTTGGTGGCTTGTCAAACTTCGTGTTCGTGCTCTCCATCTTCGTGTTCGTGTTCGTGTTTGTGTCCGTGTACTTGTTCGAGTTTTGTAGCTTTCATGCTCTATGTTGATGGCTAGTCCAAGTTTGTTCGTGCCTCCAATCCCGGGTTACCAGAGAACACAACTATTTTGAATTCCTACAGGTCAGCACCTCACCTCCACTTTTCTGTTTCCCATCAATTTCTCCTTCCATTCGTCATCCCTGCTAATGATTCGACGTATGCCTTCTAGGTGTTTGCTAAAATGCCTATATGAGATGTGTTCCTAAATTTCTTGTAACTACTTTGTTCTTCATAAATCCAAATCATTATTATTGCTTAGGATTTGTAGCTGCTCTGTTGAAAGGGTTTTTGGGGATGGGTTGTAGATTAGGGCGTGAAATTTGAATTGAACGGTGAACAGGAGGGTGAGTTTGGGACGATGCAAGCACCATCGACATCATCTGCACTCTCCCGCTAATAGCATCTAATTTTATTCTCGAGACAAGCATAATCGTTTTTATATTCCAGACACTCTCTGAGAAATGATGAATTTATAGAAACACTGAAAATCTGGTCCTTGCTCTTATGAAAAAGAAAAGACAAGAAAAGAAAATCTGGTCCTTGCTGTTATGAAAAAAAGAAAAGAAAAGATAATCTTATAGTATCTCCCAACATATAGGTTGCTTTGAGATTCATATAGCTATGTCTTATAAAATTGGAACCTGCTAAGGCATCAAGGAGAGTGGTTTTGCCGCAGCCAGAAGGGCCCATTATAGCCAAAAGCTGTCCAGGCTTGGCATACCCAGTTAGGTCCTACAGTATTGGTTTTCTGTTCTTTCCACTTAGAACAGTCACCCACAAGTCCTCCCATGTCATGAAAACTCCCTCATCTACTCTCTGAGAACCTTTGCTGCTTTCTGTTGGCTTAGTGAATATGTCCTCAGATGGGATGGTAATGTCCAGATAGGTTTGTAGCTGTACACTGATATAGAGCTATCATTTGGTACAACGTGAGGATGAAGAAGGGAAGTCATTGAATAGTTTGTATTTTCTGCCATGGATGTGTCTGTTAGTAAGATTATTGTGAGAGTGGCAAATGATATATGCTGGTGGAGGACTTCTTGGCTCACTTGAATTGCTAAGCATAAATTTATAAAGATAAATATGGAGGGCGTGGGGGAGAGAGAATGGGAGGTAGGAATGGGCATGTGTCAAGGCTAGTTGTTCTTGCATTTCTTTTTGACATATCTTTACCTCCCAAACATTTCTGATATATCTGCTTCATTTATTTTCTTTTGCTCCCAACTTTTCCAAAATGAAATCTGCTTTCTTGAACCTTTCAATGTAACCAACATGTATCAAGCTTTTTCTTTTTCATTTCTCTTTCCTAAGTACAGATTTTATCATACCAAACATGGTATTGGAGTAAGAGAGATTACAAGATCTTTCTTATATGATTTGTTGTATTTTACAACTCAGAGAATATATAGTTTGTTTTTAAACCATGCTAGTTCATTATGTATATAAAAGGCACTTTTCACCAACAGCTTATTTTGGGTTTCACGCAAATACATGAAGTTGACTCTAGTTTTAGCTCATTTGATATACAAAATATAAAAAAAAATGCAGTAAAAATTAAATTGTTAAAAGTAATTTTAAGAAAAATTATTAGTGTCTTTATTTTAGACATAAAAAATATAAATTTATTAGAATATAATCACATTAATATATATATATAATAGACTTAGAAAAGGAAAATGAAATATCATTCCCTTCTTGTCCTAAATGGGATGTAACTGGGATTATCCCAAAAGAATAATGGATTTTATATACAAATAAGTGACAAATAGTAAGCTAAAAATCACATTTTAGGTTTCAATTTACTACTTTACTATATAACTTGAGTTCTTACATTCTCATCATCTTAATGTCATTTGTAAGACATCATGAAGCATTTAGAACCATTATTAACTCATTGAATTCATCATATTCATGTCATGATTTAAACTTCCCTTAGCCCCCTAAATCTTTGTTGAGTCAAATTTTAACACTTTCATATATTAAACTAGTTTAGAAAATTTTCTTAACTTTATACTCTCATGTAATACAGGTGGAACATGTCATTGTGTTTGTTACATATTAGCTATTTCAATTAGCTTTTTAATTTAGAAGCTTTGAGGCAGCAAAATAAGGGGCTAAACTAAAGGGGATAGTATAATACAAGGTTATAAGGTACGTTAATCTTGCTTTCAAAGTTGTTGAAAATTGTGGTGTTGAATGAAATATCATTCCCCTCTTGTGTTTGACCTATGTTTGATTTGCATGTTAATATCTTCAAAGGAAGTCATATGGTGAAGTTTTGATTGGAAATGATTGAATGAAATTTGATAGTCATAGTTTGATTAAATTCAACAAGCCCAAGAAACTTTCTTTTCCAAGTCGTTATGTTGCCGATTTCCTTTAGAACTATATCATTATAATGCCATGTATTAATATCTAATAGCATGAAATATAATTACTTTATTAATTAGAAGTAATTTGATGATTGGAAATGATTGGGTACATGGTTGCTGCTATGATTGGTTGAAATTTACTACTTTTTGAATGAATAAAGGGCTTAAGGCTTGGGAAACTCTCATTTTTATGTCGTTATGCTACTGAATTTTCTTTAAAAATTAGTTTATGGTTGCCAGAAATAGTCCATGGTTGAATCATGTACTACTTTAATCTCCTAGAATAAAGATTGTCCTTATGTTTGAAGATAGCTTAGTTTATCTGGGATTGGTTGGAAGATGCTAGTGCTTATAATTGATGAGTCTAACTTTTTGTGAGTTGTTGCTGTAGAATTATTGGAACCATCAACTTCTAGGGGAGGCTCTGCCGAAATTTGTACACAACATAATAGTATGGATTGGAATTTGATGCATGCAAATCGTTTGAGTAAGGAATATTGGGATGGAGTGAAAGAGTTTGCTACGTTTGCAGTTGAGCATGCTAATAATCCCAATAAAATTATATGCCCTTGCTTAAAGTGTTGTTTTGGAAGGCTAGTTAGTTCAGAGAAGTTGGAAGAACATTTAGTGTGTAATGGAATCGATCGAAGTTATACACATTGGACAAAACATGGTGAGACAAATGATGGGTATAGTGATTTAGGGACAAGTAGGAGCTGTGGATCTAATGATTTTGATACAAGTACATTTGATGATGACCGTCTTCAAGAGATGACAAATGCGATTGAAGATGAGCTTCAAGATTGTCCTGAGATGTTTGAGAGGTTGAAAGCTGATGCAAAAAAACCATTATATCCTGGTTGTACTAAATTCACGATATTATCAGCCGTGTTAAAGTTATACAACTTGAAAGCAGGGAATGGATGGAGTGATAAGAGCTTCACAGAATTACTTGCATTTTTGAAAGATATGCTGCCACAAGATAATGAGCTTCCAAGCCGAACATATGAGGCTAAATGAATGTTATGCTCTATTGGAATGAGCTATGAGAGGATACATGCTTGTCCTAATGACTGTGTTTTATTCCGAAAAGAATATGCATCATTAAACAAGTGTCCTAAATGCAATGCCCAACGGTACAAAAAAAAAGAATCGAGTCCAACAAAGGTGGTATGGTATTTTCCCATCATACCTAGATTTAGACACATGTACAGTAGCATAGAAATTACAAAGCTCTTGACATGACATGCAGATGAAACAATTCAAGATGGAAAACTTCGACATCCTGCAGATTCTCCACAATGGAAAATAATTGATCATGAATATGAAGATTTCGGGGAAGAAGATAGAAACTTGCGCCTTGCTTTATCTACTGATGGAATGAATCCGCATGGCATGCAAAGTAGTATCCATAGTACATGGCCCGTTATTTTGTTGATTTATAACCTCCCACCATGGCTATGCATGGAGTGAAAGTTTATGATGTTGTCTATGTTAATTTCTGGACCCAAACAACCTGGAAATGATATAGACGTATATTTGGCTCCATTAATTGAAGATTTGAAACTATTGTGGGAGAAGGGTGTGGAGATGTATGACAAATATAGGGAAGAAACATTTAAGTTGAGAGCTATGCTGTTTGGTACAATTAATGATTTTCTGGCATATGGTAATTTATCAGGCTATAGTATCAAAGGAGAGTTTGGATGTCCTATATGCAAAGAAGGCACACATACCATACGGTTGGAACATGGTGAGAAATTTGTCTTCCTGGGACATCACAGATTTTTGCCTCTAGGACATCGTTACAGGTGGTGGAAAAAAGCCTTTAATGGGAATACAGAAGAAGGGAGTGAACCTTTGCCATTAAGTGGTGAGGATATGTTTAACAAGGTGAAGGATTTGAATAACAATTTTGGGAAGCCTTTTGCAAAACACCTTGGGACTAGTGGGTGAAAGAAAAAGTCAATTTTCTTTGAATTGCCATATTGGAAGTCTTTATATGTGAGACATTTCCTTGATGTCATGCATATAGAGAAAAATGTATGTGATAGCATCATTGGTACGTTACTTAATGTGCCGGGAAAGACCAAAGATGGCGTGAAGGCAAGGTTGGACTTGGTTGCAATGGGAATAAGAGGAGAATTGGCGCCGGTGAAGGAGAAACACCGTACTTATCTACCTCCTGCAGCCTATACTCTCTCTAGAAAGGAGAAAATCACTTTTTGTGAGTTTCTTAATGGAGTTAAGGTCCCAGAGGGATACTCCTCAAACATTAGGAACCTTGTATCTATGAAAGACTTGAAGTTGAAGGGCTTAAAGTCTCATGATTGCCATGTTCTATTGGAGAATTTGATGCCGGTGGCTATCCGATCTATTTTGCCCAAAAAGGTTTGAGGCACAATCACAAAATTATGTTTCTTCTTCAAATCCATTTGTAGGCAAGTGATTGACCCCGTTAAGTTGCCAATGTTGCAAAGACAAATTGTTGTGACTTTGTACGAACTTGAGATGTATTTCCTGCCTTCATTTTTTGACATGATGATTCACCTAACAGTTCACTTGGTTAGAGAGACACAATTGTGTGGCCCAGCTCATATGAGATGGATGTACCCTATTGAGCTTTACATGAAGGTATTAAAAGGATATGTGAAAAACCGAAGTAGACCAGAGGGTTGTATTGTTGAACGGTACATAGCTGAAGAAGCTGTTGAATTCTGTACTGAATACTTATCCAATGTTGATCATATTGGGCTTCCAAAGTCTCGTCACATAGGGAGAAAAGATGGGGAAGGGATTCTTGGAAATGATATAGTTAGCATCTCCAGGACACAGTGGGAGCAAGCTCATTTGTATGTTCTACATAACTCCAAAGAGGTTGAGCTATATGTGGAAATACACAAGGAGAAACTTAGAAGTTTAAACCCCTACAAGAATGAGAGTTGGATATCAAAGGAACGCAATCGGGTTTTTATAAATTGGTTGAGACATCACATTATTTTGGAGGTGTGGAGAAATCATGGTTTAGTTTCAGAAAGGTTACGATGGTTAGCTAACGGTCCAAGCATGCGGGTCCTATCTTACAACGGTTATCTTATTAACGGCTACACATTCTATACGAAAGAGCAGGATGATCGGAGCACAATGCAAAATAGTGGGGTAACTCTTATAGTTCAATCAATGCATATTTCTAGTGTCAAATACAAAAACCCTATTTTTGCAAATATGACATACTTTGGGGTAATTGATCGCATATGGGAATTGGATTATATCTTGTTTCAGGTACCAGTCTTTAGTTGTAAGTAGGTTGACAACAAAAATGGTCTTCGAGTTGATCAATCAGGGTTCATTCAAGTGGATCTTAACAAGGTAGGGTATAGAGATGAACCTTTTATTTTAGCATCCCAAGCTCAACAGGTGTTTTTCATCTCCGATCTTGCTAATAAGAAGTTGTCTATTGTTATGTTAACAAACAAAATAATTGACAACCAAAAAGATATTGAAAGTCATCAAGATGCAGATATTGAGGATGATCCTTTTGTAGGGACATCAATTGATACTGATTATACTGGAGATGATGCCTTGTATGTGAGAGATGATCATTAAGAGGGTATTTGGATCATAAAGAGAAGACAAACCAGAAAGAGGAAAAGGTTTGAGTTTGAATTTTGTGTGTTTGAAATTTTTACTAGTTCTGTTATTCTTGTTATTTGTGACTTTGAATTTTCTAATACCTTTTGCCTAAATCTTGTTATTTGCCTTTCTATGTATTAATGTCTTGTTTGTTTGACTTATATTACAGGTAAATGTCTTCCTCTTCTGATTATGATAGTAATCCGATGAATGTGGATCCCAGTAATGTTAACAAACGGGTTGAGAGAGAGTTAGACAAGCATCATCGTGGGTTGACCGTCTTGAAAGAGGTCACACGGGCAAGAGATAGTGGTCAGAAGATCCATGTAGTGTGGAATCGTAGAGGCCACCCAATAAAAGATGGTGGAAAAAAATTAAGTAGCTATATCGGGATAGCTACGAAGATGAATGTGCCAATAGCAAGTAGCCAATGGAAGGATTGGAGGAAAGTCCCTAAGGCTATGAAAGACTTGATTTTCAAGGATATAGCAGTAAACAACTTATTATAATTATCTTATAATGTTTTTTCCTATGTAGTTATATTTATTATAATTGATCTGGGTACTTTGTTTTGCAGTTGGGATTTGACATCGATGAGTGCCATAGAGATTTCATATATAAGAAGGCTAGAGTATCGATGCGAGCTTTTCGTTATATCCTTACGAAAAGATTTTTGAGACATCCAGATGGTAACATCCTTGAGCATTCACCTCCATTATTTGAAGTCTACATTAAGCAAGAAGACTAGGATGTTTTTACGGGTATCCGTCGTGAGCAATCTTTCAAAGTAATCCTTATTTTACATGTTAGTTGTTAATTCTATTCTAATGCTATATGTGTCTAGCTATTTCATTTCAGATTTTGGTTTTTGACAGTTATTAAGCCAGCAAAATAGTGAAAGGGCCAAGTGTCAACAATACCCTTATAGAGCTGGCCGTCTTGGATACTCGGGTATAGAGGATAAGATGGTACGTGTCTATAGATCTTATTTATATGAATATATTTTCCTTATAAATACTTACAAATCAGTTATTTATGTTATTACACAGCATTCTCAACAGGGATCTGAAGGTGGCCCTTTAACCAAGCATCATGTGCTATGGGCAGAATCAAGAAAGAACAAGGAAGAGATTATTGACAATGAAAACGTCAAAAAAGTTTGTGATAAAATTGTAAGTCTTACATTATCATTTGCATTTTCAATCATTTATAATATATTTCTATAAAATAATATATTTGTTATTATTTTTTTGCTTTCACAGGATACCCTTGCAGAGTCCATGCTTGAAGGCATTGAGGAAGACACAGGGCTTGATGTGCTAGGCAAGGCATTAGGGCTTCCTGAGTACCCTGGTCGTGTTAGGGGTGCCGGGTTTGGCGTTACTAAGAAAGCATATTTTGGGACTCAACGCCGCTCATCGTCATACCCTGTAGCTAAGGTTGCTCAATTAGAGGCAACTTAATTTGAGATGGAGAGAAAATTAGCCATGTTGATAGATTTGGTGCAATTACAAGCTACAGTACTGAAGCAAATACAGTCATCATAGGTCGCATCAACAAGCCCTAGTGTCAAGGATAGCTGCCCTCTTCCATTTCAGCATCTCCCTGAGGTAATTGCTTTTCCAATCAAGTTCATAGTTTTTTTCGACATGTATAAATTATTTTTTGCTGTTGGTATAGGGCGTATCATACTATCAATTATGGTTGGATCACCCTACTAGGCATGTGGTTGCAGAGGGGCATGTGGATAACACAGGAGGTGTCATTCACAATCAAGCCCTACCTGAACGCCATGTGAGAGTATCGATTGATGTCCCCAGAGAGGAGAATGCTGTATTACCAATTCCTACCCAAGATGCGGATAAGGTAGGACAAGCAGTGGGTAGTTATGTAGTATGGCCAATGAACCTCATTACCCTTGCTCCATCTGTACAGGTATGTGAAGTGACACTTTATTATAATTTGCTACTGTGTAATCACTAGTTCATCCCAAATTGACCAACTTTGTTGCATAAGCAAAAGGAAAGCGCGTTCTAGGGTCCGGGCAATCCAAAGAGTCAGTCATTGCACCGATGAATAGACTACCTGGACCTAATGTTAATTTAAGGAAAAGCCGCAAGTACTTGAAAGGATTTGTAAGCATAGGGCAATGGGAGATTATAGAAATTGAGTATGATATAGGGATCTATAATAAAAGGGTAACTGAAATGATCACCGAAGAAGTTATCCTATTCATGGTGGATCATCAATGGCTTGGGGCTGCGAATATTAACATATACATCAGGTACTCAAACTAACATAAATGAACTACTTTCCAACTAACCTTTCATTTAAGTGTGATATTAATACACCTTTTTTTTCATTTTAGGTACTTGTATGAAAAATTTTTGGTCCCTACCAATCTTACTAGCAAATTTGTGTTCCTCCACCCCCAAGAAATATCATATTTTTCTAAAGGTTTGATGCCCCAAAAGAAGATCACAGAACAATCTCAAGAAATTGCGGATGTGTTCAAGTCAAGAGCCGATAAGGAAGTATTATTTTTGGCACCTTTTCATCAAGGGTGAGTAACTTGTTGCTAAAATATTAAATGCTGACTTTAGTTGTTGTGAACTGCCCAGTTATAATTTGTTGATATTAATTATTGTTTCGTTAGAGAACATTGAATGTTGATTGTCATCAACCCAGTGAAGCCAAAAATATATTATTTAGACTCCGGAAAACAATCAGGGCCAGAGAACCGCATCCAAATGATAGAAATGTTCAACAAGTAAGAATAAGTTTTTTTTTTTTTTACTTTTGTATATGTCTCCATGGTAATTCAAAGTTATGCTTATATTAATTTTCTTTTCTCATGGTTAATAGTGCTGTGAAGATGTTTCGAGCAGACCGAGGGCTTAATGACAAGAAACAACAATCATATAAATGGACATCAATAAAGGTATTTATAGAATAATATTTAAGCAATTATATATTGGAATTGACATTAATCTTCATATATAATATGTATGTATATATTTTTGTTTAGTGTCCGAAGCAAGCTAATGGTATCGATTGTGCATATTATGTACTGAAATTCATGAAAGATATCATAATGCATGGTCAAAGCTCTATCCCGATCACGGTATGTAATTCCATTTTATGCAATTACATTAATGCTTATAACTTTTGACCAATTTTTAGTAATGTCATTTTATTAATTTCTTCATGATATTTTAACTTGCATAGTACTTCCCGGATACCTACTGTGATGTGTACTCCAAAAATCAAATCAATGAAGTCATCACAGAGTGGAGTGATTATGTGGCTGAAATCTACCTAACTAGAGAGGAGGAGGAGGAGGGATCAGAGTAATTGATTTTATTCTCTTTTCTTAGATTTGACCAGGGAACATAGTTTAAGCAATGTCATATTAGGGAATATATATATGTAGCTTCTTTTTATTCTCAACTCAAACTTTGTCATAGTGAATTGGTTCCTTGTAGACATTTTTTATAATATATGTAGTTTTGAAGGGTTTGTTTGATTCTGCCTATTCGAACTTATATCCTCACAAGTGATAGCTATATATGTGCTCTAACCAACAAGCCACAAGTTCCAAAGGGAATATATATGCAGTTTTTTTAGATCTGTTGTGCAAAGTTATAATTTGTCCAAACATATTTCTAGTAGTGCTGTACAATTTCTGCTGTTTTGGGTCATGCAGGTTGTAAAAAATATTGGAGAATACTTGAAAGTAACGAGAGTAAGAAAAAAAAATGAAAAAAAATGTAGGCGGTTATATTAAAAACCGCCTACAAAAGTAACTTTAGTAGGCGGTTATTAAGATAACCGCCTACAAAATTATACTTTTGTAGGCGGTTCTTAATATAACCGCCTACAAAAGTGTATTATTTTAGGCGGTTTTTCCATAAAACCGACTACAAAAGTGACTTTTGTAGGCGGTTATCAGTATAACCGCCTATAAAAATCCACTTTTGTAGGCGGTTATAACCGCATACAAATGTCACCCACTTTTATGGCGCTCAAATAGTAGACGGTTCATAACCGTCTAGAAAGTCTATTTCTATAGTAGTGACTGCAATGTGGAGTTGCATCTTACAGGCGAAGTAGTAAATGACTGAAATTCTTATTTTTTATTCTAAAAGCAACCTATCTGACACAACAACAATTGTGATGTACAAGGAAGCTTTCAACAACTTAGTGTGAACATGTTTCTTGGTTATTCATAAAGTGATTGATGAGTTGCGGTTTATGGATTTGTTTTACTTTTATGAGATGTAGTTGGAGAAATTAGTGCTAATATGATGATTTTTTTTTCTTTATGATTATTGCACAGTTATAAAATGTCATATAAACATATTATATTCATACTTATTGTGCTATGGTTATATGTTGTACAATTTTGATTAAATATACTTAGTGCCCTTGTGCGTCACACTCTCAAATACTAGTTTTAACATAATCCTTTGGATTTTATTTTTCAACCCTCTTAATCTGCACCGGAACCACTTATACCAATCAAAATTGAATTAGAAGGAAAAAATAAGCAAATTAATAAATGCTCATTTCGTAACAACCTACTCTACAAACATCTTTAGACTTGACCAAAACCTTCAAAAACCAACCAAACACAACCCAAATGTATCAAAACAACTTCCGAAAAACTTCAGAACAGCGGAAACGAACCAAACAACATCAAAATCTGGGTTGGAGTCCCGGCTGCTACAGTACCGCCATGACTCCAGACCTCCCCTGTCTCACTATGCTACTGGGCTTTGTGGCACCGCAGCTTGCTTCCTGGCGCCATGGCGCCCCCTACAGGTTTTCTATACCAGCAACTTCCACACTCCAGGGTGAACTTTTGACGCTCATTACGTTATGCTCTGACCTACGATTAACCTGATTCCAACTCCTACAAGTCAATCTAGTCCGAATCTATCTGTAGACACTACTTTCACCTCAATCTAACTCCATATGGAGATTCTAGACACCTGACATCGTTTTGGCCACTTTTTAACTAAAACTCACAACTCACAACTCCTATTTGCCACTAAAGGCAATTCAACCACTCGGAACCATTCACACAGGTCCAAAACCACTCAAATAACTTGTCCAAAGAGGTTTCACCTCAAAGAAACCACTCCTTTAAGTTTTGTCCCCCTTAAACCCCATTTGACAAAACGGGCTATAGGCCCTAAAACACACCATCAAGATCCAATTCCACCTTAAGGGCTCACAATCATTACCACATTAACTCTCCAACATCCCAAATTACACTTACACTATCATCTAGCATACATATCACAATTCCACATACATAACCATACATATAACATCCATCCATACAATCCATATCCATGTCATACATTTATTACAAAACATTCTATCCTACTTGGCACAAGATACAGATCCAAATTACATACACAACTATATAGACCTAGTATTCCCACATCCGATGCTACTCACGCGTCTTCTCCGGACTAGTGCTAGAACCGTCACCTGAAAGGTCAGTTCATGGGAGAGGGGAGTAAGACAATGTCTCAGTACCCGAGGACAATCACACACTCACACATATATATATATCTCATACAATCCATGAATGCAATGTGAAATAACGGAATGTATGACTCCCTGACACATAGCTAGAACCATGGGCTACCTGTTGAATCAAGAGTTTTGATGATTCCAAACTAACATCTAAAAGCTTGGATTGAAGATATCAAAAGAGATCAAAGTGCTTCAAGTGAAGAAATTCTGAGTATTAGCTTCTAGATCTTCTGTAGGATCTTTTGTTATGTTCAAATGAGGGTAAAAGTTTTTGATTTTAAGAAAAGATGTTTTTAAACCTTGATTTTGTGTTAAATCTTGACTTATTTGAAAAATACCCACAAACAGACGAAGTTTGAAAGTTTAAACTGAACTGTCATATTGGAAATTCGAACTTTGCCTTTGGAAATTCAAATTTCGAGTCAAAACTGAATAAGTCTGAAGAGTTGTCTCTCTGTCAGACGAATTTTGATTATCCAAAATTTGAATTTCCATCAAAGACTGAAAGAAGCTTTTCACTGACAGACGAACTTCACATCTCCAAAATTCAAATTTCAGATAAAATGCAGTTTGTGAAAATCAAAGAAATTCATCTAAGATAATGTTGAAGCTCATCTGAAATCAAGATGAAATTGAGTTTGAAAAATGCTCTTTGACAGATGAACTTTGACTTTCCAACATTCGAATTTTCATATAAGTCTGAAAGGAGCTTCTTTGAAATAGACGAACTTTGAGTCTTCAAAATTCGAATTTCAGACAAAACACAACTTATGAAAATGGAAGAAATTCGTCTGAAACAATGTTAAAGTTCATCTGAGATCAAGAATAATTTAAGTTTCAAAACTGCTTTCTGTCAGAGGAATTTTGAACATTAAAATTCGAATTTCAGAATGATTGGAAACCCATGCAACAGCTGTGAAGAGAATTTTCAGATATCTTATTGGAACATCACAGATGGGTCTCTGGTATCCAAAGGGCAATGGCGAAGATCTCAAAGGATACACTGATGCTGATTTTGCAGGATCCAAAACTGATAGAAAAAGCACAAGTAGAACTTGTCAATTTCTTGGAGGATCCCTGGTTTCATTGTTCAGCAAAAAGCAAAACAGTGTGGCCCTATCCGCTGCAGAAGCTGAGTATGTTGCAGCTGGAAGCTGTTGTGCCCAAGTCATCTGGATGAAGCAGCAGCTTGAAGATCTTGAGGTTAAAATGAAAGAGATACCAATCATGTGTGACAACCAAAGTGCCATAAATATCACCAAGAATCCTGTCATGCATTCAAGGATGAAACATATTGAAGTTAGGCACCATTTCATGAGGGATCACGTTCTGAAAGGAGAAGTTAAGCTAGACTACATCCCAACAGAGAATCAAGTTGCTGATATACTCACAAAGCCTCTATCAGAAGACAGGCATTGCAAAATAAGGAGAGAATTGGGTATGGTAAATCCCAGTGAACTGTAAGTTATTCTTGTGCAATCTTGTTTTCAAAGGTTTCATCTTTAAGATTAATTCTAACTTTAGCATCAGAGTATGTTTAATTTAAGCTGCAGGTGCTCCTCACAAGATTCAATGGCAATAAACTTGAAGATTGGAGCACATCAGAATGGAACAACCAGAAAGTGAAGTAAATGATGAAAATTCTGAGTTCTGGATCCATTATGTACGTTTTTAAAAATGAAATTCGAATTTTAATGTGTGTTAGACTTATTTTGCTTCATAAACTGTGTTTTTGAACTAGTCAATGTGGTCAACATTCGAATTTTAGTTGACCAACAGACGAACTTCGGCCTATTATGCCTTGGAACAATTCTTGATTATGCCTCGAAATTCGTATGTTAGATCTTGGAAGTTCGAATTTTCAAAAATAAAAATTTCAAAGTTATGTTTGTCTATCACTGTTGTATGAATTATCACTTCTTAACATACGAATGTTGGACAACCTTTACAAAAATTGAAAAATGCGAATTTTCAATTCAAAATTCATCTGTTGAATCATGTTCTTCATGTTGAATGCTTGAAAGATGAAGTTCTACTTGCTTAATTCGTCTATTGGTTGATGTCTTGTCTGTTGCCTACTGTTTTCTCTTCAACATTCGAACTTTGTTAGAACAAAATTCGTCTGTTGTGCTTGTATTGCTTAATCCAAGCCACTGTCAGACAAACTTTCAGAAGAAAATTCATCTGTCAGTAAGCTTTGCTGAATGGTTTAACTTGTAACAGCCCGAAGTTCAAATTTTGACCTCTCAAAATTCGTTTGTCAGACGGTTACTTACGTTAAATCCGACGATTTTTCAAAGAACAGACGCAACCCTATTCTTAACTCCTCTGAGTCTGTTCAAATTCTCTCATCAATTCCCTTCAATTCTGGCCAAAAACTGCCACTTCCCACCATTTAAACTTCTTTTTGCATCATTTAAAACCCACTCTAAGCCACATTCTGCAACACTCATTCTAAAAATGGCGAGAGTTAAAAATCCTGATGCTGGGAAAGCTGAAGCCCGACCAAAGAGGAATGTTAAATCACAATATGCCTCGAAGGAAGGAGAGAAATCAAAGAGAAAAGCTGAATCCAGTAAGGCAACTCCCATCAAATGCCAAAAGACTGCATCCAAAGCAGATTCTCAGAAAGATGGACCCTTCTCACCGAAAAGTGCAGAACCTTCGGTTCCAGTTCCTTCAGAAGCTGCTGTTGTTGCTTACACTTCATCCTTCAGTACTCAATCTGGAGAGTACGAGCTTACCACACTACCATTATGGAGCACTCCACAGATTCAAGAAGAATACTCCACCAAATTTGCCGATAAAAAGGTAATTAAGCCACATTGTGTAAATTTGGAAGATTTCTTGGTCTCCAATAATTTTGATGCTGGTATATGGGTGATGAGATACAAGAATCTGTTGGAGGTATTGGAGAAATATAATGATGAAGTGGTGAAGTCATGGTACGCCTCTTTAAAATACAACAGCAAGAAGAAGAAATGGGTAGTCAATCTAAGGTCTAGGACCATTTGGCTTACTGATGAGACATTCAATGAGGTCCTAGAGATCCCTAGGCAAGATGGACTCAAGATTGATATCAATGCCTCTGGATACATGGATGAGGCAAATATGGCTGATGAAGAAGGTGGTCCCTCTCTGAACTATAAGGAGAGTACTATTCTGAGCACACTGTTCAGAAGGAGGGAGAATTGGCCATCAATAAACCTGTTGAAGCCCATAGACCTCAGTGTTCAAGTGAGGATCCTGCACTACGTAGTGTCCAAGATTATATTCAACAAAGGAGGCAGCTTCAATCTGATAACAAGGGCAGAGGCACATGTCATGGCTGTAATCATACGTGGAAAGCTGATCAACATGGGACACATCATACTCCAACGTATAATCAAGGCTAGGGATCAGAGGAATGACTCCACACTCCCTTGTGCTGCTATCATCTCCAGAATTCTGTAGTATGCTAGAATTCAACATCTTGAGAAGGGAAAGTGCAAGCCCACAGAGGTATTCAAGGAGGAAGAACTGCAAAGAATGGGCATTGAAAAGGATGAAGGAAGATGGGTTGGCAAGGGAGCAGGAAGAACTGAAGATCTCTTCTTTGTTGAAGGTGCCTCCCTACAGCAAGAGGGTACTTCTGAGGCTCCTGCCAGACCTACCACTCAGCCCTCTGTGCCTATCCTATCTCCCTCAAAGCCCACTCACATTCCTTCCACTCCCTCCTCACGGGCCAAGCCAACCAAGATCACTGAGTTGTATGACAGCCTGTCTACACTTATTCTCAGCATCATAGATGAGCAAAATGCCAAATTTGCTCATCTACAAGATCAGATCCATCAGTTGGCTATGAACATGAAGGTGGTGGCTGATGCTTATGAAGAGATTAGAAGTCCAATTCTTGTCACTTCAGCTCCACCTCAGCCAGGGTCCTCTGTGCCTATCTAATCTCTAACTCCTGAGCCTCCAAGCCCTTTCTAGACTGCCTCCTCTAACCATGATGATGATATAGATGGTGCTGATGCAATGAGGATACCAAGTCCTGGTCCACCCTTGGACTATGGATTGGAAGAAGAAGGACTTCAAGGAGTAAGCCCCATGAGCCTATGCAAGAAGATGCTTAGGATTCAATTCTGTCTATTCAAGAATTTGAGCAAGTTGAAAGACTGGTTGCAGCTATCTCAACCTCTTCTATGTAGGAGGGAGCAAGCAATGAAGAGAGAAGCATTGTGCCTGTTGTTGATTATGAGGCCATTGCTCACAATGCTCTCCTGCAAGAACAAAGAAGAAGGCTTGAGGCAATGTTTCATCCTGATGAACCAGCCACTTCCTCTCTTGCTGCTTATGGGCTTTCAGAGGAATAGAGAGCTCAGTTAGCTCTTTCCAGGCAGGCAATGCAAGAACTTCTGGAAATCTCTGATGAGGAACCAAGCACTGAATCTCCTGTGGAACCAGAAATCCCTTTTGCTCCTGTCCCACTTCAAGCTATTCCTATCTCTCAGATCCCTCCTCCTGCTGATTTTGTTACCCTTCCTGATGATGCCAAAAAGGGGGAGAAGACTGGGCAAACTGGAAAGTCTGCTGCTGCTAAGCAATCAGGGAAAAGAAAAACGTACAGCAAGAAGACTAAGCCCAAGAAGAAATGATTGAAGATTTGCTTAGAAATTAGGCTTGAGTCCTCTTGTAGTGCTTTGTGTTTCTGTTTTAAATGTTTGCATTAGAACTTTGATTAATTTGGCTTTTGTATAGCAACTCTTGATTAAATGAATGGATTTATTTGTTGCAATGTTTTGTGCATATTACTCTTTGAATATCTTCACTTGATCTACTGTATATGATATCTTTTGAAACATAATGCATATGTTGAGGGGGAGCTTGTAAAAGCAAACCAGTTTGTAAGTTGTTTTGTCATCAACAAAAAGGGGGAGAATGTTGAATCAAGAGTTTTGATGATTCCAAACTAACATCCAAAAGCTTGGATTGAAGATATCAAAGGAGATCAAAGTGCTTCAAGTGAAGAAATTCTGAGTATTAGCTGCTAGATCTTCTGTAGGATCTTTTGTTATGTTCAAATGAGGGTAAAAGTTTTTGATTTTAAGAAAAGATGTTTTTAAACCTTGATTTTGTGTTAAATCTTGACTTATTTGAAAAATACCCACAAACAGACGAAGTTTGAAAGTTTAAACTGAACTGTCATATTGGAAATTTGAGCTTTGCCTTTGGAAATTAGAATTTCGAGTCAAAACTGAATAAGTCTGAAGAGTTGTCTCTCTGTCAGATGAATTTTGATTATCCAAAATTCGAATTTCCATCAAAGGCTGAAAGAAGCTTTTCACTGACAGACGAACTTCACATCTCCAAAATTCAAATTTTAGATAAAATGCAGTTTGTGAAAATCAAAGAAATTCGTCTGAGATAATGTTGAAGCTCATCTGAAATCAAGATGAAATTGAGTTTGAAAAATGCTCTCTAACAGACGAACTTTGACTTTCCAACATTCAAATTTTCATATAAGTCTGAAAGGAGCTTCTTTGAAATAGATGAACTTTGAGTGTTCAAAATTCGAATTTCAGACAAAACACAACTTATGAAAATGGAAGAAATTCGTCTGAAACAATGTTAAAGTTCATCTGAGATCAAGAATAATTTAAGTTTCAAAACTGCTTTCTGTCAAACGAACTTTGAACATTAAAATTTGAATTTCAGAAGCTAAGTTTGTGAGTCTGTTGGAATGAAATATTGACATACGAATGACAGAGCTTTGTAACTTCGAATGTTGAAGTTAGTCTAAAAGAATCTCTCTAACAGACGAACTTCACTACTTCAACATTCGAATTTTGAAGAAAGTGAACTACTGTGCCTCATTGAACGTTCTACACACAGACGAATTTTGGGCTTCCAAAATTTGAATTTCGAAGGCACTGTAGAAAATTGAAAACACTGTTCATACTTAACCGAAAAACTTTCCTCTTGAAAATTCGTATGTCACATTGTGAAAATGTTTTGTAAGTTTCAAAGTTCAAATTTCACTTCATGAACAGACAAACTTCGTGCTATAACGTTGAAAGCTTTAACCTTCAGTTCCTTCAAAATTCGTCTGTTGGCCAACCAAAATTCGAATTTCAGTATGTTAGAAACATTAAATGCGGTTGGTAAACGGATAGTTCTTAAGAGTAACCGTTGGATAACTTCCCCAACAGATAGATTTTGTCTCTAACGGACATTTGAGACCTAAATCTATAAATATAACATCATTTGAAGTTGTGGGTAACGAATCAAACTTGTATATACTGAAACTCTGCCAAATCAATTTCTCAAAAAGCTTTTACCCTCTCAACTTCAATATTTGTACTTCAACCTTCATATCTACTCTATTCAAGAGAGTTATATCTTTGTAAACAATCTACTCTTCATCTGGAAGATAGATTTACTTGTGAGGGGAAATCACAAGGGGATTGGGAAGCACATTGTAGAAGTGTTTAGAGAGAGTGGGAAAGCTCGAGAAACAGAGCATACTCGTTGTACTGTGGCATTAGCAAGAAGCCCGTTGAATTCTTGCTGTATAGTGGAAAAATCTTAAGAGTTGTCTTGAGGACTAGACGTAGGTCAAGTGGATAGACCGAACCAGGATAAATTACTGAGTCTTCTTCTTCTCATCTTTACTTTTCAACTTGCTCTGTTTTATACACTGCTTCCTTTTACACTATGCTATCTTCACATATTTTACTTTGTGCAAAAAAATTTCAATCTTCCGAATTCACTCCCCTCTTGGGAAGTCAGCCTTACTAACACTACCATTATAACAAGACATTTCATATAGGTAATTCCCTTCCAACAGTCAGTGAAAACTGATTCCGGGACATTACCAAGCTTACCTTACACTAATGCAATCCGGCCAAAGGTTACACTAGTGCTTGGACTGTGGTTCTTCTTTCTCTAGACCACCTCGAATTGGTAGTGATTTAGGGAAGGTGCAGTCCATTTTTCACCTGGCTCCCTTGGCCATAGGGGAGGATTTAGTGATAGGGATCCCATCCTTATCCTCTCTAATGATAACTCATATCATGAAATTTTATCTCATAATATATCATATCGTATCGTCATCACCACCCAATCCACCATATATCGTAATCTCACAATGACATGTGTGCATACCACGATATATATAAAAATACTACACACAAACACATCTATATTTTTGTATGAAAGAAACATGCATATATAAACAAAAATATGTACTATCATACAATACATACTATACAATAAAGACAAACAAACACCCGGTTACCTTAATTGTCGTTATCACACGCACACGAATTCCACAAACTTTTCAAGTTGTCCAACATGCTTGAACCCTTCTCGGTTGTCCAAACAACCTTTACAATACCACAATTCCTCAATTAACCACATATACCAATAAATTAAACATTACAATTCAACTACTTTAAGCCTAACCCAAGGTTCCAACACCCTTTTCATGCATCATTAAGCTCCTAGGAACCATTCAAACACCAAACAATCTCATACACTTCATATTCCCAAGAGCCCTAACCAAAAACAACCTAGGGTTAAGCTCAAATCATACATACACCCTCCAAAACTCGAACCCAAGCATCAAGAACACTATAACACTTCCTTAACTCCATTACATCTATTTCAATCGGTGGATTTCGGCCCAAACTAGAAATCCCAACTCAAAACCGAAAGACCCCAAATTCAACCAAAGAAAATAGAGAGGGAGGAGTAGAAATCACTTACTAACGTGAATCCAAGTTTTCAAGATCCAAAAATCACTCCCAATAGCCTGAAAACTCAATCCCTAGCACAGCTCCTCGTTGCTCCCTCCATTTTCTTTCTTTTCCACCGCATCCAATCAACTAAAATGTTTCTTATTTAAACCAAAAACTCAACTCTTGCCATGGCTCCACAAGTTTTTAGCTGAAAAGAGCCACTAGAATTGGCTCTCACTGCGGCGGCCCTGCTTCAAGCCACGGCGTGGAGCTCAATTTTCCTCCCCTTGAGCCTTCCTCATCCTATTTCCTCCTGTTCTACACACAATGCCAAAGCAATGTCATGAGGGGTGTTACACATTTCCTTGAGGACGCTGTCGTGTGTCCTAACTTTATATTTAAATAAATTATTTATTTAGATAGTGTTATTATTTTTTTTAGAAAGTAGAGAATTACATTTTTTTAATTGAAGTTGTTCATACTTGTAAATCTTAAAATAACAATAGTAATTATAAATTTTCATGTTGTAATTCAAAGCACATACATATATTCATTTACATATGTATGGGTAAAATGGTAGCAAAAAAAATTGTTTGCATGCTAACATGTGTACATAGAGCATGAATGAGTCTTGACAAATATATATATAAACAAATAGTTTATTACAAAACTTAGTGTCATAGTTTGCAAGTAGTGAATTTTGCTCTTGGAATATTACTTGAAAATAGCATCCAAGAATAATAATCAAGGTTGATCAACCCAATAAGAGTGTAATTATATACTAGTCAGGATATGGGTATATCGACAGTTAATTAAGGGACCATAACCACACAAGTTTGGTGGCATGTGTCGTGCTACGTATTGAAAATGGAGCATAAGCTATAAATATATATAAAAGATAAATACTACTCGGTAATGTTAGGTAGATTATATGGCATAGTGTGTAATGAGAGGCCTATAAATAGTGGTTTATGAATTGCTCTAACGGACACACGCATCAAAACTCTGCACATTTGATCTCAGTGAGAGTAATCAAGTAGAGCAACCTAAAATATAAGTATAGCTTACCTTAATTATGTGCTTCTCATTGCTTTGGTGCTAGTTCCTACATCTTCACTGGCCCAAGAGGAACTCGGAATCGATCTTAATGTCACTATTGATGGGAATTTTAGTTGCTCCAGAAACAAGTGGATGCCACAAAGAAAATCTCAAACACCGGCAGAGTAAATGTGACCGTGAGTCTGTTATGTGGGAGCATCACCATCGCAACTGGGATCATTGATAATAAATAAATAATCAGTACCGAATATCCAAAAGTAATTTAATACCAATAAAGTAGATTGTGGATGTTATAGGCAGTTAAAAAGTTGTTAGATATGCTGGCTTTCTAAGAGGGGGGTGAATTGGGAAGATTAAAATTTTCTGCAAAAGTCAAGAGAGTGATGAAAGTAAAATTGATAGTAAAAATAGAGTATAAAGGAATGATAAGGTAAAAGTAGTGTAGGAGAAGAGAAGACACAGTTGTTTATTCTGGTTCAGTCTATTTATCTTGACCTACGTCCAGTCCCTAAGTCACCACTTGAGATTTTCCACTATCTTGTAAGAATTCAGTGGGCTTCTTGCAATTGCCTCAATACAACTTGATGCTCTATTTCAAGAGCTTACAATCTTACTCTTTGCACTCTAGCTAAGTGCTTACCAAATCCCTTGTAATATCCTCTCACAAGAAAATCTTTCTTTCAGATGAAGATAAGATTGATTATAATGTTTGAACTCTCTAATTTAGAGTGTATATGAAAGTTGAAGTATGTGAGAGTAAGAGACTTTGACTTAAGAATTTGGCAAAGTTTCTGTATATACAATATAAAATCGTTACTCACGTCTTCAAATGAAGTTTTATTTATAGATTTATGTCTTCACTATACGTTAGAGACAAGATCTAGCCATTAGAGACATTACCCAATGGTTACTCTGAAAAACTATTCATTCACCAGCTGCATTTAATGCGTGTAACATTCAAAGTTTGAATTTTGGTGTGTCAACAAACAAATTTCACAAAGATCGAAAGCTAAAGACTTTAATGTTGAACTTCAAAGTTCGTCTGTTTTGAAGCAAAATTCAAATTTTCATCTTTGATATATGTTTTTAAGTTGGAACATACCAATTTTCAAGTTTAAAGTTCTTCTGGTAAGTGTGAACAGTTATTCTATATTGCTATAGTGCCTTTGAAGTTCGAATTTTGGTGCACAAAATTCTTCTGGTAGTGGGCAGCTCAATAAGGCACAATAGTTCATCTTTTCTAAATTCAAATTTTCAAAAGACAAAATTCATCTATCAGAGAGAGCTCTTATCAAACTAAATTCAAAGTTCAAATTTCTGAATACTAAAATTCATATGTCAAAAGATTATTATAACAAACTTGTAAGCTTTGTTTCCAAAGTTTGAATTTCCAAAATCAAAGTTTACTATTACAGAACTAACTTCAAACTCTTTTTAAAATTTACTTTTAGATGAACTTTAACATATCTTCAGACGAATTTTTCATGATTTGTGTTTTGCCAGAAATTCAAATTTTCAAAACCCAAAGTTCGTCTATTAGAGAAAGCTCTTTTCAGACTTTATTCAAAGTTTGAATTTCTGTAATCAAAGTTCATCTGTCAGAGGAATCTCTTTTCTGACTAACTTATTTTCAATCCGAAATTTGAATTTCAGAAGCCACAGTTCAAATTTTTAAAGTAATAAATCAATTTTAACACATAAAAGTTCATCTGTTAGTGGGTGTTTTTCAAATATTCCATGAGTTATCATAGAATCATATTTTTAAAATATTCTTTTGCAAGTTCAAAGTCCTTTACTCAATTGCAACACAGTAAGAAATCCTATATCCAATCTTGTGCTGGTTTTTCTTAGATTTCTCCACCCGATATCTTTTGTACATCTTTAATATCTTCTTTCCATGCTCTAGAAGGTTGGTTTGGAATAATCAAAACACTTGATTCAACATTCTCCCCCTTTTTGATGATGATAAAACAACTTGCAAACTGGATTAGTACTTGGGTTTGCTTCAACAAGCTCCCCCTCAACATGTGCATTATAATTCAAAAAATAAGATATCATGTACAACAGATCAAATAGAGACATTTATTAATTCATTCAAAGTTTTAATACAAGGATATGACATGGCAATCATAAAATTCAGAAGCAAGATTTATCATTCATAAAACAATACTACAAGAAGGACCAAGCAATCCAAAGTTCTAATCACTTCTTCTTGAACTTGGACTTCTTGCTGTAGGTCTTGCCAGAAGGCTTTGCAGTAGACTTTCCAGTTTGCTCGGATAACTTCTTTCCTTTTTTGGCATCATCAGGAAGGTGTACAAAATCAGTAGGAGGAGAAATTTGAGACACTGGAATTACTTGAAGAGGCACAGAAACAAAGGGCAGATTTGGATTAAGCTTTGGCAAAGGCTCAAAAATTTCAGAACTAGAGTCCTCATTATCAGGGACTTCAAGAAGTTCTTGTATTTCTTGCCTAGTGACAACCAACCCTTCATGCCTCCGAGAGACCAAAAGCAGAAACAGGTGAGGAAGTAAAGGGACGAAACATTTCTTCAAGCCTTAATCTTTGAGCTTGTAAAAGAGCATTATGAGCAATAGCTTCTAGATCTACATAAGGCACAATGCTCTTTTTTTCATTCAGGGCAGCTTGCAAGATTGGTGTGGAGGTTATGGCTACCACCAGTTTCTCTACTTGTTCAGATTCTTGAAAAGAGAGAATTGAATTCTGAGCATCTTTAGGAATGGGCTCATGGGAGCTTGGTTCTTGAGGAGCCTCTTCTTCCATGCCATATTCCAAGGAAGGACCAGGACTTGCCTCATTACTGGAGGCCTGTGGTGTGGTCAAGGTGCCAGCAGCCTCAGTATCATGTACAGCATTATCAGGTTCAAGGGAGGCTAGCACAAAAGGACTTGGAGGCTCAGGAGTAGGAGACATGACAGAGTTAGAGAATCCTGGCTAAAGTGAAGCTAACGTGGAGGGAATGACACTCCTAATGTCATCATATGCATTAGTAACCACTTTCATATTCTTTACCAAATGATGAATCTAGTCTTGCAGATGAGCAAACTTGGCATTTTGCTCATCCCTGATGTTAAGTATGAGTGCAGATAAACTCTCATACAGCTTAGTGATCTTGGTTGGCTTTGCTTAAGATAGGGGAGTTGATGGTATTTGAGTTTGTGTGGACTGAGATGGAGATGGGATAGGCTAAGAAGGCTGAGGTATGGATTTTTGAGCAGCCTCAGAGGTTCTTTCTTACTGTTAGGAGGCATATTTATCAAAGAATAGGCCTTCTATCTTTCTAGCTCCCTTTCCAATCCATCTTCCATCTTTCTTTTTGATTCTCATCCTTTGCAATTCTTCTTCTTTAAAGATTTTAGTAGGCTTCCCTTTTCCTTTTTCAAGATGATGGATCCGAGCATACTGAAGTATCTTGGAGATGATTGATGCATAAGGAAGGGTGGAATCTTTCCTCTGATCTCTTGCCTTGATCATGCGTTGGAGGATGATGTATCTCATGTTGATTAGCTTACCACGCATGATTGCTACCATCACATGTGCTTCAGCCCTTGTAATCAAATTAAAAATGCCTCCTTTGTTGAAGATAATCCTAGACACAATATACTATAAGATTTTGACTTGGGCACTGAGGTCAATGGGCTACAGCAAACTTAGAGGAGGTCTATTCTCTTTTCTTCTAAACAAAGTGTTTAGAATTGTGCTTTCTTTGTAGTTCAAGAAAGGCCCTATTTGTTCCTCTGCAGTTTCAGCTTCATCCATGTACCTTGAGGCAATAATGTCAATTTTCAAACCATCTTACCCTGGAATTTCTAGAACCTCATTGAAGGTCTCATCTGTTAGCCATATGATCCTTGATCTCAGATTTACTTCCCACTTCTTCTTGTTGCTATTGAATTGCAGAGAGGCATACCAAGTCTTAACTACCTCATCATCATATCTTTCTAGTATTTCTAACAAATTCTTATATTTTATCATCCAAAGCATGGCATCAAAGTTGTTAGAAATCAAGAATTCTTTCAAATTTACGCAGTGAGGCTTGATTACCTTTTTGCTGACAAATTTGATAGTATATTCTGCCAGAATATGAGCATTACTCCACAATGGTAGTATGGTAAATTGATATTCTCCAGATTTAGTGCTGGAGGAGGAAGAAGAGGCAACAGTGATAGGAGCAGCAAGAACAACAGGGTCAGCTTTCTTTGAAGGAGAGGGTGTAGATTTCTTCGAATCCACTCTAGGAGTTGTTTTCTGCCTCTTGGAAGAATTTGTATTTCTAGATTTGCCTTTTCTCTTCTGAGTTTCACTCTCCTTAGAGGCATATTGAGATTTCATAGTCCTCTTTGGTTGTGACTCTCCCTTCCCAACTTCTAGATTTTTGACTCTCACCATTCTCGTAGAGGAAGGACTCAGAAAATGCTAAGAATGGGTTTATAAGGTGCGAAAAGAAATTTAATTGGTGAGAAATAAAGATTCACGAATGAAGTTAATGGGAATTAAAGAGAGAATTTGAACAGACTTGAGAGAGAGACAAATAGGGTTACGCCTGTTCAAAGGATGACCTTCGATTTTAACGGATGTAACTGTTGAACAAACAAATTTTGAAAGGTCAAAATTTGAATTTCCAGTAGTTACAAGTTAATCCATTCAGCAAGGGTTATAGACAGACGAATTTTCACCTAGAAGTTCATCTGACAGAGTCTTGGATCTAGGAACAAAGTGTGAAAAGATGAACTTTGTTTCAACAAAGTTTGAACTTCGAAAGAGCCAGGCAATAAGCAATCATGAACAAAACAAGCAATAGACGAACTTTACTTATGAAAATTCATCTTTCAGAGACCTAATTATGTGAGCATGTTTCAAGAGATGAATTTTGATTCAAAAGTTTGAATTTCAACATTTTGTAAAGACTTTCCAAAATGCGTATTTTGAGAAATGAGTGTTCGTACAATAGTCATTTTGAACAAAGACAATATTGGCATTTTATTTTTGAAATTCGAATTTCTATTATTCAATAGACAAATTTCGAAGGTCAAAAGAGTACTGTTACAGTATGTAGCCAACTGAAATTTGTCTGATAGGCATCTAAATTCAAATGTTGAGCATGCTGACTTTTCCAAAAATACAATTAAACATATAAATTCTTCTAAAAATCATTTAAAATGCAAATTTTAAATTTCTGAACTTACAGAACCAATTCAGAAGCTCAAATTTCTGGCTTCCTTTTTCATCTTTTGATTGTGCCATCTTGATTAGCTCCATTGTAAAGCTCTATTATCATTTGAACTTGTAAGGAGCACCTATAACTCATATCAAACTCACTCCGATGCTAAAGTTAGGAATGATTCAATGTCAGAAATTCTAAAATAGATGAATATAAGGATTACTTACAGTTCATTGTGATTTACCATACCCAATTCTCTTCTAATTTTACAATATCTATCTTCTGGAAGGGGCTTGGTCAGAATGTCAGCAACTTGATCCTCGGTAGGGATGTATTCTAATCTGATTTCTCCTTTTAGAACATGATCCCTTATGAAGTGATGCCTAACTTTAATATGCTTTGTCTTTGAATGCATGACAGGATTCTTTGTGATGTTGATAGCACTTTGGTTGTCACACATTATTGATATTTCCTTCATCTCAATCTCAAGATCTTCAAGCTGTTATTTCATTCAAATGACTTGAGCATAATAGATCTCAGCAGCAACATATGCAGCTTCTACAGTGGATAGAGCCATACTGTTTTGCATCTTGCTGAACCATGAAACCAAGGATCCTCAAAGGAACTGGCATGTTCCACTTGTGCTTTTTCTAGCAGTTTTGGATCCAGCAAAGTTAGCATCGGTGTATCCTATGAGTTCTTCTCCATTGCCCTTTGGGTACCAAAGTCCCATTTGTGATGTTCTATGTAATATCTCAAAGTTTCACTAGATACTAAATAATAAAAGAGGACATAATTGATGATAACGTAAAATGTGTAAGAAATTCACAAAAATGGACAGACACCATTTTACGTGAAATAGGGCAAAGAGACCATTTTTTCCAGTTGGACAAAAAAATGTGAAAATTATATTTTTACCCCTAAAGAACTATAAAAATAACATTCATGTCCCAAAAGTATTAAAATGTATGTGGGAAAGAAATAGAGAATCCTTGGGAAAAATTACACCTAAATACCTTTAAGTTTCAGAAATTATAATTTAACCCCGGTCAAGGGCAATTTTGTAAATATGTAAAAGTACTGTCAACACGAAGTCCTCGACTAGAGAAGTCCAATGGTATATGGCACTGAGGGTTAATGTTCAAGAATAAAGAAATAATCAGTGCCGAGTGTCCAAAGTAATAGTGAACCGATAAAGTAAACCGTGGGCCCTACCGATAGTTAAAAAGAAATCGGGTTAAGATATGGGTCATACACAGATACCATTTGAGACATGATAATTATGAAATGTAAAAAATAAAATTAGAATAGCCCTGTAACCCAAAAATACTAAGTTAGTATAAAGACGGTTTTATCGGTACGGTTAAAAAGTACCCAGATTGAGATATATCTAGATTAGAAAAATTGGACAATTTTTGGACACTTCTCTCTCTCCCATGCATGAATTTTGCTGCATCCACATGACTCACGTAATATTATATTATATTTTGTAATACTTCTTGAAGAAGTATGTGAAAAAGTAACCATGATTAGCAAAAAATGACTTTAATTAATTAAGTGATTAGCCACTTAATTAAACCATTTAACCACTCATTTCCCACTTCATTTCATGAGATCTTCCAGCAGCAAAAGACCAGAAAGAAAACGCAAGAGAAGGAGGAAAGAAGGAGAGAAAGAAAGAGGAAAAATCTAAAGAAATTCAAAGCATAAGTTGGTAAGCTTTAATGCTACTACCTTAAGCTTACTATCTATGGTTTCCAAACCATGATTTATGTTTTAGTTTTCTTCCTTTATACCTTAGGGTTTCATCCAAATTGGGTTTTTAGCACAGGAGTGAGTTTTGGACCATGAAACCTAAGAAAAAGTATAGATTAGACACTAAAAGCATGAATCCATGGATGGTTTGAAGTGATTTGGAGGAAATTTTTTTTAATCATTTAGAGATAATTTCAGCCAGAACAAGGGAAGTATTTAGAGATTAAATTTCATGATTTTGACCCCAAAAATGGATTCCCCATGTTCCAAAACCTTAAGAATAAGTATGTTGTACAAAGAAAAAGCAAAGGAAAACAAAGTGAAAAGTTTGGTTTTAGTGTTATGGCATTGTATAATTCCGAAAAACCAATAGCTAAATTGGTTCAATGATGATATGATTAGGTTCAAGGAAGTGTTAAGAGGCTCAAGAAGTGACATACCAGGTTTAGACAGCAAGGGAGCATCATAAGGTAGTTAATTTCCCATACTAGCATTATGTTATCATAGTTGTTTTCAGTGTGCTTTATGCCTTGTCATATGATTGCAATGATATTTTGAGATGATTTATATGCATTGGCTGAGTCGATTGAGGGGAATTAAGACCCCAGGATGTCCATTTTTCAAAATGAAACTCTGCCAAAAATTTTATGAATTCATATGACGCAAATGTGTTAATGTATTTAAAATGTGTTATCTTGATGTTTTCATGCTTAATGTGATGATGTGATGGAATGTTGGGTGTTAACTACTGAGATTCTTTGAATCTCACCCTCCCAAATATTAACCATAAATAGGTAGCAACAATGGCAAGACCACCAAGGAAGAGAAATGAAAGGAGAAAGAATTTGGCCATTAACTTGATAATGCTAGCAATGGCTATGAGTTTTGATCTTTTGTGTAATTTTGTAAATGTGATGTTAAATATATTTCTTCAAGTTTTTATTGTTAGTTAGGCTAACTTCCCGAGAGGGGGGGTGAATTGGGAAGATTAAAAATTTTCTGCACAAGGCGAAAATAATGAAGAAAGCAAGGTATGACAGAAAAACAAAGTATAAAGTAGTAAGATGAAAGAGTAGTGATAGAGAGAAGAAAAACTCTTATATTTATCCTAGTTCGGTCTCTCCTCTTGACCTACGTCCAGTCCCAAGACACCACTTGAGATTTTCCACTATTCAGCAAGAATTCAACGGGCTTCTTGCAAATGCCATAGTACAACGTCAGTGCTCTATTTTTTTTTTGGGCTCACTTAATCACTTTCTGCACTTTCACAAAGTGCTTTACAATCCCTTGTGATATCTCCTCACAAGAAAATCTATCTTCCAGATGAAGATTAGATTGTTTACAAAGATGAAACTCTCTTGAATAGAGTGAATATGAAAGTTGAAGTACAAGTATTGAAGTAAGAGGGTAAAAGTCGTTGAGTAGAAAATTTGGCAGAATTTCAGTATATACGAAGTTTGATTCGTTACCTAGAACTTCAAATAATGATGTATTTATAGATTTAGGTCCCAACTATTCATTACAGACAAAATCTATCCGTTGGGGAAGTTATCCAACGGTTACTCTGAAAAACTATCCGTTAACCAACCGCATTTAATGCTTCTGACATACTGAAATTTGAATTTCGATTGGTCAACAGACGAATTTGGAAGAAATCGAGGGTTAAAGCTTCTAAAGTTGAAATATTGAAGTTCGTCTATTCATAAAGTGAAATTCAAATTTTGAAACTTAGAAAATGTTTCCATGCTGTGACATACGAATTTTCAAGAAGAAAGTTTTTCTGTTAAGTGTGAATAGTATTTTCAATTTGCTACAGTGCCCTCAAAATTTGAATTTCGGAACCCCAAAATTTGTCTGTCCGTAGCATGCTCAAGAAGCACAGTAGTTCATTTACTTCAAAATTTAAATTTTCAAAGAGTGAAGTTCGTCTGTCAGAGAGACCTCTTTTCAGACTCACTTCAACATTCGAATTTGTAAATATTGTCCTTCGTATGTCATCATATCATTTCAACAGACTCACAACTTTAGCTTCTGAAATTCGAATTTCCATATTCAAAGTTTATCTGTCAGTGAGCAATCTTTGAAACTGAATATAATCTTGATTTCAGATGAACTTTAACACTATTTCAGACGAATTTCTTCAGTTTTCATAAGTTTCATTTTGTCTGAAATTCGAATTTTCAAAACTCAAAGTTCATCTGTTGTCAGACACTTATGAAAATTCAAATTTTGGAAAATCAAAATTCATCTGTCAGAGAAGCATCTCTTCAGACTTATTCAGTTTGAGCTCGAAATTCGAATTTTCAAAGCCAAAATTCGATTTTCCAATATGACAGTTCAATGTAAACTTTTCAAACTTTGTCAGTTGGTGGGTATTTTTCAAATATTTCATGATTTAACATAAAATCAAGTTTTAAAAACATATTTTTATCAAATCAAAGTCTTTTACCCATAACTAATGATCCTACAACAAATCTTACACAGATTACTCAGAACTTCTTCACTTGAAACATCTTGAGCTCCTTTGATATCTTCATTCCAAGCTCTTGAATGTTAGTTTGGAATCATCAAAACTCGAGATTCAACATTCTCCCCCTTTTTGATGATGACAAAATAACTTTCAAACTGGATTAGTACTTGGGTTTGTTTTAGTAAGCTCCCCCTCAACATATGCATTATATTTCAAAAGATATCATATATAGCACATCAGTGCAGAGATTCAAGAAGTGATAAGTACAAATCATTGCAACCAAGGAATTCATTCATTTCAATAATTGCTGCTTTACAGAAACCAATTAAAGTAAAAAGTACTTCAAAAACCAATTCCAAAACACAAAGTACAATAAGCAAACAATATCTGAAACAAAATATAGCACAACAAGAGGATTCAAGCCTAAGTTCTAAGCAGTCCTTCCATCACTTCTTCTTTGGCTTGGTCTTCTTGTTGTATGTCTTCTCAGATGGCTCAGTAGTAGATTTTCCAGTTTGCTTCTTCTTCTCCCCCTTTTTGGCATCATCAGGAAGGCCAACAAAATCAACCAGATGAGGGATCTGAGAAACTGGAATGGCTTGAAGTGGCACAGCAGCAAATGGGATTTCTGGTTCAGCTGGAGCAGGAGGCTTAGAATGCTCAGGACTTGGCTCTTCATCATCATCAGAGACCTCAAGCAGCTCTTGCATTGCCTGCCTGGAAAGAGCCAATTGAGCTCTTTATTCCTCTGAAAGTCCATAAGCAGTAAGAGAAGGAGGAGCTGGTTCATCAGGACGAAACATTTCTTCAAGCCTTCTCCTCTGAGCTTGCAGCAGAGCATTGTGAGCAATAGCTTTGAAATCAACAATTGGCACAATGCTCCTTTCCTCATTTAGGGCAGTCTGCAGGAATAGTGAAGCAGAGATGGTTGCCACTAGCCTTTCAACTTGCTCAGACTCTTGAGTGGAAAGAATTGATTCCTGAGCATCTGCTAGAGTAGGCTCATGAGGGCTTATTTCTTGAAGACCTTCTTCTTCTATGCCATAGTCCAAGGGTGGACCAAGACTTGGTGTCCTCATTATACCAGCAGGCTCACCACCATCTATAACATCATCATGGTCAGAAGAGGCTAGCTTGAAGGGGCTTGGAGGCTCCGGGATTAGAGACTGAATAGGCACAGAAAACCCTGGCTGAGGTGGAGCTGATGTGGTAGGAATAACACTTCTGATATCTTCACATCCATCAGCAACCACTTTCATGTTTGTGGTCAACTGGTGAATCTGATCTTGCAGATAAGCAAACTTAGTATTTTGCTCATCTTTGATGCTAAGAATGAGTGTAGACAGGCTGTCATACAACTCAGTAATCTTGGTTGGCTTGGCACGAGAGGAGGGAGTGGATGGAATGTGAGTAGGCTTGGATAGAGATGGAACTGGCTGAGAAGGTTGAGGTACAGATCTTGTAGGGGCCCCATAGGTGCCTTCTTGCTGTAGGGAGGCTTTTATAACAAAGAATAGATCTTCAGTTCTTCTTGCTCCCTTTCCAACCCATCTTCCTTCATCCTTTTCAATTCCCATTCTTTACAGTTCTTCCTTCTTAAAGATCTCAGTGGGCTTTCCCTTCCCTTTCTCAAGATACTGAATCCTAGCATATTGCAGGATTTTGGAAATGATGGCTACATAGGGGAGTGTAGAGTCCTTTCTCTGATCTCTAGCCTTGATCATGAGTTGAAGTATGATATGACCCATGTTGATCAGCTTTCCACGCATGATTGCTGCCATGACACGTGCCTCTGCCCTTGTTATCAGATTGAAGCTACCTCCTTTGTTGAATATGATCCTGGACACTATGTAGTGCAGGATTCTCAGTTGAACACTGAGGTCTGTGGGCTTCAACACGTTTATGGATGGCCAGTTTTCCTTTCTTCTGAACAATGTGCTCAGAATTGTGCTCTCCTTGTAGTTTAGAAAGGGGACACCTTCTTCATCTGCAGTTTCTACCTCATCCATGTATCTAGAGGCAGTGATGTCAATCTTGAGGCCATCTTGCCCTGGGATCTCCAGCACTTCATTCAAAGTTTCATCTAAGAGCCAGATGGTCCTTGATCTCAGGTTAACCTCCCATTTCTTTTTCTTGCTGTTGTACTTTAAGGAGGCATACCAAGTTTTTATTACTTCATCGTCATATCTCTCTAATACTTCCAACAGATTCTTGTATCTCATCATCCATATACCAGCATCAAAACTATTAGAGACCAAGAAATCCTCCAAGTTTACATAATGTGGCTTGATTACCTTTTTGTTAGCAAACTTTGTGGAGTATTCCTCTTGAATCTGTGGAGTGCTCCATAATGGCAGTGTGGTAAGCTCATATTCTCCAGATTCCGTACTTGAGGATGAAGTGGAAGCAACATTCTCAGTAGCAACAGGAACAGGGACCGAAGGTTCTGCTATCTTCGATGAAAAGGGTCCATCCTTCTTTGATTCTCCCTTGGGTGTAGTTTTCTGGCATTTGGAAGGAGTTCCCTTGCTAGATTATGCCTTTCTCTTCGGTTTTTCTCCTTCATTCGTGGCATATTGGGATTTAACTGAACGTTTTGGCCGAGCCTCTCCTTTGCCAACTTCAGGATTCTTTACTCTTGCCATTTTCACGGATGAATGTTGCAAAATGGAGCAATGAATAGGTTTATAGGATGCGAAAGGAAGTTTAAATGGTGGGAAATGACGATTTTTGGTCAGAATTAAAGAGCATTGAATGGAGGATTAGAACAGACTCAGAGAGAATAAGAATAGGGTTGTGTCTTCTTTGGAAAACCTTCGGTTTTAATGTGAGTAACTGTCTGACAGACAAATTTTGAGGGGTCAAAATTCGAACTTCAGGCAGTTACAAGTTAAACCGTTCAGCAAAGCTTACTGACAGACAAATTTTCTTCTAAAAGTTCATCTGACAGAGGCTTGGTTTAAACAACACAAGATAAATAGACGAACTTTGTTTCAACAAAGTTTGAATTTTCAAGGGCAAACATTAAGCAGCAAACAAACCACCAAACAACAGACGAATTAAGCATACAAAACTTCATCTTTCAAGGATCCAACATTGAGGACCATGTTTCAACAGACGAATTTTCAAATCAGAAATTCGAATTTCTTTACTTTGTAAAAGTTTTCCAACATTCGTATGTTAAGAGATAAACATTAGTATAAACATCATGTTGGATGACCATAACTCTGAAATTTTTGTTCTTGAAAATTCAAATTTTGAAGGTCCAACAGACAAATTTCGAGGCATCACCGAATACTGTTCAAACTTATAACAGGCTGAAGTTCATCTATTGGTTATCCAATATTCGAATGTTGACCATGCTGACTTCCTTAGAAACTCAATTTTTCACAAAAATTCATCTAATAAACAATCAATATACGAATTTCAACTTTAAATACTTACAGAGTGGATCCTGAAACTTAGAATTTTTGCCATTTTCTTCACTTTTTAATTGTTCCATTATGGTAAGCTCCATTTTTCAGATTTATCAGCATTGAATCTCATGAGGAGCACCTGTAACTTAAATTAAACACACTCCGATACTAAAGTTAGAGCTAATTTATAGTTAAAGAAAACTCTGAAAATAGGGTTGCACAAGAATTACTTACAGTTCATTGGGATTTACCATACCCAATTCTCTCCTGATTTTGCAATGTCTGTCTTCTGATAGAGGCTTTGTGAGGATGTCAGCAACTTGATCTTCTATGGGGATGTATTCCAATCTAATTTCTCCTTTCAGAACGTGATCCCTTATGAAGTGGTGCCTAACTTCAATATGTTTTGTCCTTGAATGCATGACAGGATTCTTTGTGATATTAATGATACTTTGGTTGTCACACATGATTGGTATCTCTTTCATCTTAACATCAAGATCTTCCAGTTGTTGTTTCATCCAGATGACTTGGGCATAACAGCTTCCAGCTATAACATACTTAGCCTTTGCTGTGGATAAGTCCACACTATTATGCTTTTTGCTAAACCATGAAACCAAGGATCGTCCAAGAAACTGACATGTTCCACTTGTGCTTTTTCTATCAGTTTTGGATCCTGCAAAGTCAGCATCAGTGTATCCTTTGAGATCTTCTCCATTGCCCTTCGGATATCAAAGGCCCATCTGTGAAGTTCCAATGAGATATCTGAAGATACGCTTCACAGCAGTTGCATGGGTTTCTTTGGGACATGATTGGAACCTTGAACACATACAAACACTAAACATAATGTCAGGTCTGCTGGCAGTTAAATACAGCAGGGATCCAATCATTCTTCTATATTGAGTTATGTCAAACATTTTCCCATTCTCATCCATGTCCAGTTTGGTCGCAGCAGCCATAGGTGTTCCCATTGGCTTGGTATTTTCCATTCCAAACTTATTTAGCAATTCCTTCAGATAATTGGATTGTTTAAGGAAGATACCATCATTGCACTATCTGATTTGCAATCCAAGGAAGAAGTTGAGTTCACCCATCATAGACATTTCGAATTCCCCCTGCATTAACTTAGAAAAGTTCGTGCAAAGAGATTCATTAGTAGCACCAAATATAATATCATCAACATAGATTTGAACAATAAGTAAATCTTTATTTTCTTTCTTAGTAAATAAAGTTGTATCTACTTTTCCTCTGTTAAACCCCTTTTTAGTTAGAAAATTACTCAATCTTTCATACCATGCTCGAGGGGCTTGCTTCAAACCGTAAAGGGCTTTCTTCAGTTTATACATATGGTTTGGTTTTGTAGAATCGTCAAAACCTAGAGGATGATCTACATAAACCTCTTTCATGATATATCCATTCAAAAAAGCACTTTTCATATCCATTTGATACAACAAGATGTTTTTCATGCATGCATATGCTAGCAGAATTCTAATTGATTCTAATCTAGCTACTGGAGCAAAGGCTTCCTCAAAATCAATACCCTCTTCTTGATTATATCCTTTAGCAACCAGTCTAGCTTTGTTTCTGATGATTGATCCTGATTCATCAAGTTTATTTCTGAAAACCTATTTGGTACCAATGACAGGATGATTTTTGGGTCTAAGCACTAAATCCCAGACTTGATTTCTTTCAAACTGATTTAATTCATCCTGCATGGCTAGAATCCAGTACTCATCAGCTAAGGCTTCTTCAGTACATTTAGGTTCAATTTGTGAAATGAAAGCACAATTAATCATTTGATCCCTTAACTGTTTTCTGGTTCTAACTCTCTCTTGAACATTCCCTATCACTTGATCAACAAGATGATTCCTTTGATATCTCCAAGCTTTAGGGAGTTCTTGAGATATCTCTTCATTATTTTCTTCAAACTCTTTCTCCTGAATATCTTCCTCTATGTTAATAGATTTAGATATCTTTGAAGGTTCAATTTTATCTTCATGAGAAATATCTAATTTTTCAAAGTTTGAAACAAGATCATCTTCATCAGAAACATGTTTATAAGCAGTTTCATTTTCGATAAACACTACATGTACAGATTCTTCTACCAGTTTAGACTTTTTATTGAAAACTCTATATGCCTTACTTCCACTAGAATAGCCTAGAAATATACCTTCATCGGATTTGGGATCAAACTTACCCAGATTTTCTTTTCCATTGTTGTGGATGAAGCATTTGCACCCGAACACATGGAGATGTGACAGATTTGGATTTCTTCCCTTGTACAGCTCATAAGGAGTCTTCCCAAGGATTGGTCTGATGTAGGCTCTATTAATGATGTAGCTAGCTGTATTCACTGCATCAGCCTAAAATACTTGAGGAAGTTCCTTTTCATTTAGTATAGCTCTAGCCATCTCTCCAATTGTTCTGTTCTTTCTTTCTGCTACTCCATTCTATTGTGAAGTTGTTAGGGCTGAGAAGTTGTGGTCAATTTCATGCTCATTGCAATACTCCAGAAAGTATGAGTTTTCAAACTCTCCTCCTTGATCTGACCTGATAGACATAATGGAAGTACCTTTCTCATTTTGTACTTTCTTAGCTAAGGTTACAAATGCATCAAAGGTATCACTTTTAGAGGAAAGAAATAATGTCCATGTAAATCTAGAATAATCATCTACAATGACAAGCACATACAGATTTCCACCAATGCTTTTTACCCTAGATGGACTAATTAAATCCATATGCAGTAGCTCTAGTGGTCTAGTTATGGTGACTATGTTTTTGGGTTTAAACGAAGATTTAGTTTGCTTTCCTCTTAGGCATGCATCACATTCTTTGTCTTTTTCAAAAGCAATTTTTGGCAAGCCAGTGACTAGCTCGTTTTTAACCAATTTTGAAAGCTGATTCATGTTGACATGAGCTAATCTTCTATGCCATAGCCAACTGTCACTGTCCTGACTAATTAAGCAAACAGAATCTAAGGGAGGAAGTTCATCAAAATCAATAGTATAGCAGTTACCATCCCTTTGAGCTTTGAGGATTACTTTGTGATCACTTTTTCTGATGACTAGGTAGAACTTTGAGTCAAACAGCACCCATTTTCCTCTATCACATGTCTAACTCACACTTAACAGATTGTGGTTGAGGCCAATCACAAACAACACCTCTTCCATGGATGTTTTAGGATTTTTGCCCACAATGTCAATGCCGACAATTTTGCCATATTGATCACCTCCAAAGGTTACCTTTCCTCCTTTCTTGTCTCTAAGGGTGATGAACTTCTCCTTGTCACCGGTCATGTGGCTTGAGCAGGCACTATCCATATACCATTTGTTGCTCCTTTTAGCTTTGAGACAGACTTGTAAAACAAGGTTCAGATTTTCCTTTTAGGTACCCAAATTTGTTTGGCTCCTTTTCTGTTAGTAGTTTTTTCCCTAGATACAAATGTACCCTAGGGAACCCATTTAACCTTCCTGTTAAGTCCATTTGTCTTTATAGCACAAGAACTAGAAATATGTCCCTTTTTGTTACAGAAATGACAGGTGGTAAAGGGACTGCTGGATTGGGAAGCAGGAAGAAAACAATGCAGATAATACTTTTGTTTTGCATGCCTTGGTTGATTATATGATTCAATGCGAGGTGACATATAATTTTTCTTTCTATCACTCTCAGCATGCACAAAATATCTCATGTATATATTCTGATTTTTCTTCCTAATCTTTTCTTTTACAGCACAAGGATCATAGCCAAATCTAGCTTTCCCCTTGTGATATTCTTTGGCTCCCCATTAAAGCAAACAATATATCTTTACCTCTGGTAAGCCTAGACATGCTTTTCACTAAATATTCATTGGTTTGCTTTAGATCGGTACATGATTTACAGCAGACAGATTCAGCAATAGGTAGAGGAGCAATTTTAGAGAAGTTGCTTTGACATTCTAGTTTGTTAATCTTTTTCTTAGCTAGTTTTAGTTCTTTTGCAACCTTAACAAACTCATCATGCAGCTCATGAAATGCATCCAGTAATTCAGAATAGGAAGGTTCAGATTCATATACCTCTTCTTCTTGATCACTGCTACATGTAATTTTAGCTTCTTCAGAGGCAAGTGCCATCAAACATATGTTGGCAATTTCATCTTCTTCATCATGTTCCTCATCTGAGCTGTTGCCCCATATTGATAAGATGTAGGCTTTTTTCTTCTTGTCTTTGTCAGCAGCTTTCTTTTCTTTCTCTTGCTTCTTGAGGAATTATGGACAATCCCATTTGATGTGTCCCTACTTTTTGCACTCATAGCAAGTCACAGGCTCTTTCGCTTCTTTCTTGTTGTCTCCAACTACTCCTTTCTTGAAGATTTTCTTGTTCCTCTTCTTGCTGTAGAATCTTCCGAATTTTCTGACCATCATAGCCAGAGTTTCTTCATCCAACTCATCTCTATCATCAGATTCTTCTTCCTTTTCATCACCAGCTTTGAGAGCAAGACCTTTCTTCTTTCTGTCTTATCTAGCTTCCTTGAGAGCTTTCATTTTTCCTTCACATTCCTCAAGGCTGCTGAATAGAGCTATGACAGAGGCCATTGATTGTCCTCTGGCTTCTTCTACTGCTGTTACCTTAGGTTGCCATTCCAGAGGGAGAGCTCTGAGGGTCTTTCTGACTTTCTCTGTTTGAGTGTATTCCTTTCCCAAGCTCTTTAGTTGATTCACAATGAGAGTGAATCTCTTTTGTAGCTCATTTATAGTTTCTCTTTCAGCCATTCTGAAGCTTTCATATTCTCCAATGCAGGTATTCAGTTTATTTTCCCTGACTCTAGTTGTTCCTTCATGAGCAATCTGCAAGGTATCCCACATTTCCTTAGCAGTGGAGCATTGTGAGACTCTGTAGAATTCGTCTTGATTCAAGGCACTGACTAAACAGTATTTTGCCTTGAAGTTCAACAAGACTCTCTTTCTGTCTTCCTCATTCCATTTAGCTTCTGGCTTTTCTCTGTACTTTCCATCATCTTCTAAAGCCATTAGGACAAAGTCTCCCTTCTGAATGACTGACCAGATGTCCAGATCGATTAACCAGAGATAGATTTGCATTCTCATCTTCCAGTAACCATAGTGCTCTCCACTGAAGCCAGGTGGTCTATTTATATTGTTCCCTTCTGGTAATATGCTTTCTCCAAAGCCATCCATTTTAATTCCCGGACTGTGAGATCCTTTGAATGGGAATCCGGGCTCTGATACCACTTGTTAGTTAGGTTGACTTCCCAAGAGAGGGGTGAATTGGGAAGATTAAAAATTTTTTGCACAAGGTGAAAACAATGAAGAAAGCAAGGTATGACAGAAAAACAGAGTATAAAGCAGTAAGTTGAAAAAGTAGTGATAGAGAGAAGAAAAACTCTTATATTTATCCTGGTTCGGTCTCTCCTCTTGACCTACGTCCAGTCCCCAAGACACCACTTGAGATTTTTCACTATTCAGCAAGAATTCAATGGGCTTCTTACAAATGCCACAGTACTACGTCAGTGCTCTGTTTTTTTTGGGGCTCACTCAATCACTTTCTGCACTTTCACAAAGTGCTTTACAATCCCTTGTGATATCTCCTCACAAGAAAATCTATCTTCCAGATAAAGATTAGATTGTTTACAAAGATGAAACTCTCTTGAATAGAGTGAATATGAAAGTTGAAGTACAAGTATTGAAGTAAGAGGGTAAAAGTCGTTGAGTAGAAAATTTGGCAGAATTTCAATATATACGAAGTTTGATTCGTTACCCACAACTTCAAATAATGATGTATTTATAGATTTAGGTCCCAACTATTCATTACAGACAAAATCTATCCGTTGGGGAAGTTATCCAACGGTTACTCTGAAAAACTATCCGTTAACCAACCACATTTAATGCTTCTGACATACTGAAATTCAAATTTCGGTTGGTCAACAGACGATTTTTGAAGGAACCGAAGGTTAAAGCTTTTAACGTTGAAATACTGAAGTTCGTCTATTCATGAAGTGAAATTCGAATTTTGAAATTTAGAAAATGTTTCCATGCTGTGACATACAAATTTTCAAGAAGAAAGTTTTTCTGTTAAGTGTGAATAGTATTTTCAATTTGCTACAGTGCCCTCGAAATTCGAATTTTGGAACCCCAAAATTCATCTGCCTGTAGCATGCTCAAGAAGCACAGTAGATCATTTACTTCGAAATTCGAATTTTCAAAGAATGATGTTCGTCTGTCAGAGAGACCTCTTTTCAGACTCACTTCAATATTCGAATTTGTAAATACTGTGCTTCGTATGTCGTCATATCATTTCAACAGACTCACAACTTTAGCTTTCGAAATTCGAATTTCCATGTTCAAAGTTCGTCTGTCAGTGAGCAATCTTTGAAACTCAATATAATCTTGATTTTAGATGAACTTTAACACTGTTTCAGACGAATTTCTTCAGTTTCCATAAGTTTCATTTTGTCTGAAATTCGTATGTTCAAAACTCAAAGTTTGTCTATTGCTCAACAGCTTCTTTCAGACACTTATGAAAATTCAAATTTTGGAAAATCAAAATTCGTGTGTCAGAGAAGCATCTCTTCAGACTTACTCAGTTTTAGCTCGAAATTCAAATTTCCAAAGCCAAAGTTCGAATTTCCGATATGACAGTTCAATGTAAACTTTTCAAACTTCGTCTGTTGGTGGGTATTTTTCAAATATTTCATGATTTAACATAAAATCAAGTTTTTAAAACATCTTTTTATCAAATCAAAGTCTTTTACCCATAACTAATGATCCTACAACAAATCTTCCACAGATTACTCAGAACTTCTTCACTTGAAACATCTTGAGCTCCTTTGATATCTTCATTCCAAGCTCTTGAATGTTGGTTTGGAATCATCAAAACTCTAGATCTAACATTTATGATGTCTTAGGTCTTAGTTAAAGTATGGTATGGTATGAAAATGATATATGGCCATGAAAATATTTTATGGCTTTTGTTTGGTAAAGTAGAAGATATAAATGGTCATCTTGACCTATGTAGAATAAACTTGCCACTATTTGGACTTTTTAATGTATAAAGTATGAATGATGTATATGGTTTGAAAGTAGACATGAAGAGCTCTCCATTGGTCTAAAGAACACTCAGATTGGATGTATAAGTAATATTTGGTGGATTATTATATTTAATCCCAATTAAAATGATTATTTTTGCAGTTTTCGTATAAATTGTGATTCACAAAGTTTCCTGTACATATTAGTACTATCATTGTTCTAACTTATATTTTTCCCATGTCGAAAAAATTATAAGCTATCCCTAGAGACTTGAATCACATGCATGTGATTTTTATTGATTTAGTTATAATTTTTCAAAATTTAATCGGAATAAATAAATTCGATTAAATGAATAGTGCCCAAAGTTGGAAAAAATTTATTATGGCTTTTATTGTAATTTAAGATCCTACTATGATATAAATGGACTTTAGAATGATTAAATACATGGGAAATGGGCCCATAAGAGAGGTGTTACAGTTATTGGTATCAGAGCTAAAGGTCTAGGGCCTAAGAGCCGAAGGTTTAGGCTCTCAGAGCAATAATAATGGGTCAATACAGTTTAAGTTAGGAAAAAGGAATATTAATAGATAAATTATTCCTTAGTATTATTCTACTAACTAGTTGTTATTGTGATTGAAGGATAATAAAGATATCTTCAACAAATAACAGCTCAGTTGTAGATGATCATGAAGAGCCTGTGATGGTACCAGAGGTACACTGTCAAGACGAAAGTATAGGCTCCAATGAGGTTCCTATAGAGAATATAGAAGAAGGATAGTATGAAGTAGGAATTCCCTAACCAGTATAGGAGGTTATTCCAGCCGTGCCCATATAGGTAGTTCCTCTTGTAGATGCCTTACCACAGGAAAGGGTGGTTGAGGTATATGAAGATGTGGATTACATAGCAGGATTTTTGTTGGATCCTGATAATACCCCAGATGATAGACTAGTAGATGTAGAACTTATAGTGTATCGGATCATATGTATGTACTCAAGGGAATATAGTGCTTACTCAGAGGGACTAGAGCAAGTAATGACATTCATAAGTAAAGTGCCAAAGGTTAAGACATTTATGGAAGGAATAGGAACAGAATACCCTGAGCCTATCTGGATCACCACCCTCCTCAATGAAATATCATATGACGAGTTTTGGACACCCGTTAAGGCAAAGCTAGAAGGGAGAGAGTACCAAAACTTAGCTCATTGTGTTAAAAATTACATGATAGAGGGGAAAGTCAAGAAGGCAAAGAAGGAAAATATATAGAAGGGTGATTCAAGGAAGCAGCCAATTGTAGAGGGATGTGTTAAGGGATGCAAAAGAATTTATCGAGTCTCAAGGTTAGCCTTTTTGTGAGCCAGCATGGATAGATACAGTCCACACCATATTGCCTGATGATGATGACTATTGGGCAATAGTAAAGGATGAGATGAGAAGAGAGTGGCGAGTAATTTTTCAGGAATGTCTTCGAGAATTGAGGCATCGTGAAAAGCTGAGGATGGAACTGGAGAATACCGAACGAGCTGAGACTGACCCTGTAGAGCTCCCAAGCCATGAGAACCCGATAGAAGGACAACATGAGGAATAACCAGAACCAGAAGAGGATCCAGAGGAAGAACTAGAAGAGGATCCAAAAGAGGATCCAGAGGAGGAACCCGAGGAAGATCCAGAAGAGGACCCGCAAGAGGACTTGGTGTCAACCCATGTTCATGATAGTCCTAGTTCCTCATAGATGATAGTTAGTTGTATGTATATGTGAACATGTATATATGTAAAGAATGCTAACTGACTGCTAATTATGAGATGTAATATATAAGTAGTCATAACAAGTACAAGAGGTAGAATAGAAAGACTGACATATGATGATGTAGAAAGGACTATGAAGGAAAGCATGTATATAGTGACTATATGAATAAAATAATATATTTATATACATTCTCTAGGTATGATTATTATATGAATGTGATTTTAATATTGTGTAGATTAAAATGGCACGTACCAGAAGACAAACTAGAGAAGCAGCTCCTGAACAGGGAGGAGCTCCACAGCAAGATATTCCGCAACAAGGTACTCCACAACAGGTTGATCCCTTGCAGGTCACTATGAACAGATTAGATCAACAACAGAGAATTATTGAGAATTTACAGAGGACTATAGCAAATCAGAGAGAATGTCCTGAGGTTAGAACTGAGGTGCCAGTTCAAAGTCCACAACAGCAAGTAGAAATACCAGTTGCAGTGATGAATCAGGCAACGATTGACTTTGCTAATCAACAAAATGTTATAGCTCTGTTCAGGAAGCATTGTCCTCTATCCTTTGAAGGAAAATTTGAAGTTCAAGCAGGAAAGGATTGGATACTAAGACTTGAAAAGATATTCAGACTAATAAGATGCACCTCAGAGATGAAAGCTTTGTTAGCCACATACATGTTTGAGAAAAAGGCAGGTCGATGGTGGTGAAACACAGAGCTAATTCTGCAAGCACATAATATACCTCTGACATGGGAGATATTTTTAGAGTATTTCTATGATAACTAGTTCCTAATGTCAGCAAAAGATGAAAAGGAAGCAGAATTCATTATGCTTCAACAAGGAGAAAATCAGTCTATTGATGAGTATATAGCTACTTTTATATAGTTAGCAAGGTATTCTACATATTTACAGCAACATGATGATGAGCGATGTAAGACTGAGAAGCTGGAAAGAGGTTTGAAACTAGCTATAAGAGAAAGAGTAGCACCCATGAGGATTAGAGAGTTCAATACACTAGTTGAGGTCAGTAAGATCACTGAAGGAAGTTTGAATCATAAAGGCTTTATGTCTTTTGTCCCAACTAGAAGAAAAAGAGTTACATATGAAGAAGGAGAATCAAGCAAGAAACGAAAAAGGTTATAGAATTATAGAAGAGGTAGAAGGGGAGGCAGAAGAGGAGGAGGACGATTTATACAAAGGGATGTGAAGAGAGACGTACAGAAAGGAGCTCCAGTGTGTGAGCAATGTGGCAAGACACATGGTGGAAGACCATGTTTAGTTGAGCAAAATGTATGCTTCAGATGTGGAAAAACTGGACACTTTGCAAGAGATTGTAGAGTGAATATAGCAAGGACCATACCACAAGCACAAGGAAGAGTCTTCTCTCTTACGCAGCAGGAGGCTCGACAATCACTTGATCTCATTGAAGGTATGATTAAAGTAAATAATTGTCTTGTGCATGCCTTGTTTGATTCATGTGCTAGTCATTCTTTCATTTCCTATAAATGTGCTAAAGGGTTAGGTCTGATAATCATTCAATTACCATATGATTTGCATTTGTCTATACCTACTAGTAACTAAGCAACCACATCTCATGTCTACCTAACTTGTATTGTACAATACGAACATTGCTACACCACACTAGATCTTATATGCATGCCATTCCCAGATATAGATGTCATAATAGGCATGAATTGGCTCTTTGGCAATAATATTTTCCTTGATTGCAAAAACAAAGTCCTAATCTTGCCTACCCTAGAAAGTATTCCAATTACTGAGACTAAGCTAAATTTTATAACAACCGTTCAAGCTGAGAGATGCTTGGGAAAAGGATGTTCAGCCTACTTAGTTTTCTTTTCAGCCAATATGGAAGTTGATGAAGATATTGAAAGGATACCAGTGGTACAGGAATTTCTAGAAGTATTTCCAAAGGATTTTAAAGATTTACCACCAGAAAGAGAGATTGAATTTGCCATAGACTTAACCCCAAGAATGGGCTCGATATCCAAAGCACCATATAGAATGGCCCCACCTGAGTTGGCAGAATTAAAGAAGCAAATTGAGGAGTTATTGGAAAAAGGATTCATTAGACCTAGTGTTTCTCCATGGAGTGCTCCAATATTATTTGTAAAGAAGAAAGATGGGAGTCTCCGATTATGTATTGATTATAGGGAACTGAACAAAGTAACAATAAAGAATAAATATCCCTTACCTATAATTGATGACCTATTAGATCAGTTGGTTGGTGCCACTATATTTTCAAGAATTGACTTACAATCAGGGTATCATCAATTATGGGTAAAGGCAGAAGATGTTCCTAAAACTGCTTTTAGAACTCGTTACTGGTACTACAAATTTTTAGTGATGCCATTTGATCTAACGAATGCTCCAACAATTTTTATGGACTACATGAATAGAATTTTTCAGTCATACTTAGATAAATTTGTTGTGATCTTTATTAATGATATATTAGTGTACTCTGAGTCTTTAGAGGAGCACAAAATGCATTTGAGAATAGTCTTCACAGTTTTTTAAGAAAGAAAGTTGCATGCTAAACTAAGTAAGTGTGAGTTTTGGCTCACAGAGGTACGGTTCTTAGGGCACGTCGTCTCTAAGGACGGGGTTGCAGTAGACTTGAGTAAAGTAGATGTTGTCTTAAAGTGGGAGCAACCCAAGATTGTAACCGAGATAAGAAGTTTTCTTGGTTTAGCTAGCTATTATAGACGTTTCATACAAGACTTTTCTCGAGTTGCATTACCACTTACAAAACTTACTTGAAAAGACAAACCGTTTGTGTGGGATAAGAATTGTGAAAATGGTTTTCACGAACTAAAGCACAAGTTAACTACTCCACCTATATTAGCCATACCTAATCCCAAGGTACCTTTTGTACTTTATACAGATGCAAGTAAGCACGGATTGGGTTGTGTACTAATGCAAGAAGGTAGAGTGGTAGCTTATGATTCTAGACAATTAAAACCACATGAAGAAAACTATCCCACTCATGATTTAGAACTTGTGGCTATAGTGCATGCTCTCAAGATCTGGAGACACCATCTTTATGGTGGAATAGTAGAAGTGTTTTGTGACCACAAAAGCCTCAAATATTTAGAAGATTAGAAAGAATTAAATGCGAGGCAAAGAAGATGGATGGAGTTGTTAAAAGATTATAACCATTCTATTAAATACCATCCAGGAAAGGCTAATATAGTGGCTAATGCATTGAGTAGAAAAACTATTCATGTAGCCTATATGATGATTTGCGAAATGAAAATGCTAGAGGATTACAGAGACATGCATTTATTTTTACAGTTGCATGAGACCAGAATTGACAATGAATTTTTAAATGATTGATTGAAAGCCTAGCAAGAGGATGAGTTCGTAAAGTTAGTTAAAGAAAAGCAAAGGCATGGAGAGATGTAGGGATTTAATGTATCAGAAAATGGCTTAATGACATTTCAAAAGAGAGTTTATGTATCACCAGTAGCAGAGATAAGAGAAAAGGTGTTGGCAGAGGCACATCAGAGTAAATACTATCCATCCAGATATTACAAAAATGTACCATGATTTAAAGAAATTATTTTGGTGGCCTGGTATGAAAAGGGATATTACTCAGTATGTGTCTAGATGCTTGGTGTGTCAAAAAGTAAAAATAGAGCACCAGAAGCCTATTGGATTGTTACATCCACTAGAGATCTCAGAATGGAAATGAGACAGTATTTCAATGGATTTCATAATGGGATTACCTAGAACATCATTAGGATATGATGCAATCTGGGTAATTGTGGATTGGCCAATGAAGTCAACATACTTCTTAACCATAAGTTCAATATCTACACTGGATAGATTGGCACAACTATATGTAAAAGAGATAGTAAGATTACATGGAGTGACAAGCAGTATCATATCAGACCGAGATCCAAGGTTTACTTTAAATTTCTAGAGATCATTGCAGCAAGCCTTAGGTACTAAATTAAGGTTCAGTATAACATATCATCCTCAGACAGATGGACAGACTGAAAGAACAATTCAGACATTAAAGGATATACTAAGGGCTTGTGTGCTAGAGATGAAAGGAAACTGGGATATATTCTTGCCTTTTGGTAGAATTTGCCTATAACAATAGTTATCATTCCAGTATATAGATGGCGCCTTATGAAGCATTATATGGTAGGAAGTGCAGGTCCCCACTTTGTTGGATGGAATTGAGTGAAAGGCAATTGATAAGTTCGGAGATCATAGACCAAACTTCCAAGAAGATTAAAATGATAAAGAAAAAGCTATTAACGGCTCAAAGTCGACAAAAGAGTTATGCAGATTGAAGAAAGAAGCCATTGGAATTTGAAGCAGGAGACCATGTATTTCTTAAAGTATCTCCTACAACTGGAGTTGGTCAATCTCTCAAAACGAAAAAGCTTAGTCCCAAGTATATTGGACCATTCGAAATCCTTTCAAAAGCCAGACCTGTAGCTTACCAGTTAGCCCTACCACCAAATCTAAGCCAAATTCACAGTGTCTTCCAAGTCTCCCAATTAAAGAAATATCAGCCAGACCCTTCACATATTATAGAATATGAATGTATTGACTTACAAGATAATCTTTGCTTTAATGTATTACCTGAAAGAATAGTAGATTATCGAGCCAAATAGTTGAGGAGCAAAGACATTCCTCTAGTGAAGGTGGTTTGAAAAGGCTTATCTACAAAAGAAGCAACCTGGGAGATGGAGTCACACATGTGACAAAAGTATCCAGCACTATTTACATAAGGTATGTTTTAAATTTCGATGATGAAATTTAATTTAAGGGGGGTAGAAATGTAATATCCCAAAGTTTCACTATATACTAGGTAATAAAAGAGAACATAATTGATGATAACGTAAAATGTGTAAGGAATTCGTGAAAACAAACAGAAACCGTTTTGTGTGAAATAAGGCAAAGAGATCATTTTTCCCGGTTAGACGGAAAAATGTGAAAATTATATTTTGCCATTAAAGAATTATAAAAATGACATTTATGTCCTAAAAGTATTAAAATTTAAACGGGAAAGAAATAGAAAAGCCTTGGAAAAAATTACACCTAATGACCTAAAAGTTTTAGAAATTATAATCCAACCTTGGGTTAAGGACAATTTTATAAATAAGCAAAATTACGGTCAAAAGGAAGCCCTCGACGAGAGAAGTCCAATGATATATCGCACTAAGGGTTAATATTCAAGAATAAAGAAATAATCAATGCCGAGTGTCCAAAAGTAATAGTAAACTGATAAAGTAAACCGTGGGCCCTACCAATGGTTAAAAACAAATTGGGTAAAGATATGGGTCCTACATAGATACCATTTGGGAAATGATAATTATGGAAATGTAAAAAATAAAATTAGAATAGTCTTGTAACCCAAAAATGCTAAATTAGTATAAAGACGGTTTTATCGGTACGGTTAAAAAGTACCCAGATTGAGATATATCTGGATCAGGAAAATTGGACAATTTTTGGACACTTCTCTCTCTCCCATGCGTGACTTTTGCTGCAGCCATATGACTCACGTAATATTATATTATATTTTGTAATACTTCTTGAAGAAGTATGTGAAAAAGTAACCATGATTAGCAAAAAGTGACTTTAATTAATTAAGTGATTAGCCACTTAATTAAACCACTTAACCACTCATTTACCACTTCATTTCATGAGCTCTTCCAGCAACAAAATACCCGAAAGAAAATACAAGAGAAGGAGGAAAGAAAGAGGGAAAATCCAAGGAAATTCAAAGCATAAGTTGGTAAGCTTTAATACTACTACCTTTAGCTTACTATCTATGGTTTCAAAGCATGATTTATGTTTTAGTTTTCTTCCTTTATACCTTAGGGTTTCATCCAAATTGGGTTTTTAGCATAGGAGTGAGTTTTGGACCATGAAACCTAAGAAAAAGTATAGACTAGACACTAGAAGCATGAATCCATGGATGGTTTGAAGTGATTTGGAGGAAATTTTTTTTAATCATTTAGAGATAATTTCATCCAGAACAAGGGAAGTATTTAGAGATTGAATTTCATGATTTTGACCCCAAAAATGGATTCCCCATGTTCCAAAACCTTAAGAATAAGTATGTTGTACAAAGAAAAAGCAAAGGAAAACAAAGTGAAAAGTTTGGGTTTTAGTGTTATGGCATTGTATAATTCCGAAAAACCAATAGCTAAATTGGTTCAATGATGATATGATTAGGTTCAAGGAAGTGTTAAGAGGCTCAAGAAGTGGCATACTTGGTTTGGAGAGCAAGGGAGCATCATAAGGTAGTTAATTTCCCATACTAACATTATGTTATCATAGTTGTTTTCAATGTGCTTTATGCCTTGTCATATGATTGCAATGATATTTTGAGATGATTTATCTGCATTGGCTATGTTGATTGAGGGACATTGAGACCCCGGGATATCCATTTTTCAAAGTGAAATTCTGCCGAAAATTTTATGAATTCATATGACTCGAATGTGTTAATGTATTCAAAATGTGTTATCTTGATGTTTTCATGCTTAATGTGATGATGTGATGGAATGTTGGGTGTTAACTACTGAGATTCTTTGAATCTCACCCTCCCAAATATTAACCATGAATAGGTAGCAATAATGGCAAGACCACCAAGGAAGAGAAAGGAAAGGAGAAAGACTTTGGCTATTAACTTGATAATGCTAGCAATGGCCATGAGCTTTGACCTTTTGTGTAATTTCGTAAATGTAATGTTAAGTATGTTTCTTCAAGTTTTTATGATGTCTTAGATCTTAGCTAAAGTATGGTATGGTATGAAAATGATATATAGCCATGTAAATATTTTATGGCTTTTGTTTGGCAAAGTAGAAGATATAAATGGTCATCTTGACCTATATAGAATAAACATGCCACTATTTGGACTTTTTGATATATAAAGTATGAATTATGTATTTGGTTTAAAAGTAGATATGATGAGCTCTCCAATGGTCTAAATAACACTTAAATTGGATGTGTGAGCAATATTTGGTGGATTATTATATTTAATCCCAATAAAAATAATTATTTTTGCTATTTTCGTATAAATTGTGAAAATTCACGGAGTTTCCTATATAGATCACTGCAATCATTGTTCTAACTTATATTTTTCCCATGTAGACAAAGTTATAAGCTATCCCTTGATACTTGAATCACATGCATACAATTCTTATTGATTTAGTTATGATTTTTCAAAATTTAATCACAATAAATAAATTCAATTAAATGAATAGTGCCCAAAGTTGAGAAAATTTATTATGGGTTTTATTGTGATTCAAGATTCTACTATGATATAAATGGACTTTAGAATGATTCAATACATGGGAAATGGGCCCATAAGAGAGGTGTTACATTCCAATTAGATATCTGAAGATGCGTTTCACAGCAGTTGCATGGGTTTCTTTGGGATATAATTGGAACCTTGCACACATACCGACACTGAACATGATGTCAGGTTTGCTAGTTGTTAGGTATAGAAGGGATCCAATCATTCTTCTATATTGAGTTATGTCAAAAGTTTTTCCTCCTTCATCCATATTAAGCTTTCTTGCAATAGCCATAGGAGTTTCCATTGGCTTGGCTTTTTCCATGCCAAACTTTTTCAGCAACTCTTTTAGACATTTTGATTGATTGAGGAAGATACCATCATCACATTGCTTAATTTGCAATCCAAGGAAGAAGTTAAGCTCACCCATCATTGACATTTCAAATTCACCCTGCATTAGCTTAAAGAAGTTCTTGCAAAGAGATTCATTAGTGGCACCAAATATAATATCATTAATATAAATTTGAACAATAAGTAAGTCTTTATTTTCTTTCTTAGTAAACAAAGTAGTATCTACGTTTCCTCTATTGAACCCCTTTTCAGTTAGAAAATTGCTTAGCCTTTCATACCATGCTCTAGGAGCTTGTTTTAAGCCATAAAGAGCTTTCTTCAGTTTATAAATATGGTTTGGTTTTGTAGAGTCCTCAAAGCCTAAAAGTTGATCTACATAAACCTCTTCCATGATATATCCATTCAGAAAAGTACTTTTCACATCCATTTGATATAACATTATGTTTTTCATGCATGCATAGGCCAATAGGATTCTAATTACTTCCAATCTTACAACTGGAGCAAAGGTTTCCTCAAAATCAATACCTTCTTCTTGATTATATCCTTTGACAACTAGTCTTGCTTTATTTCTAATTATTGTTCCTAATTCATCAAGTTTATTTCTAAAGACCCATTTAGTGCCAATGATCGGGTGATTTCTAGGTCTAGGCACTTAATCCCAAATTTGATCTCTTTCAAACTGATTTAGTTCATCTTGCATAGCCAGAATCCAGTATTCATCAGTTAAGGCTTCTTTAGCACACTTAGGTTCAATTTGAGAAATAAAAGCACAATTGATCATCTGATCCCTCAGTTGTTTTCTGGTTTTAACTTTCTCCTGAACATCCCCAATCACTTGATCAACATGACGATTCCTTTGATATCTCCAAGCTCTAGGGAGTTCTTGAGACATTTCCTTATTGTTCTTATCCTCAAAGTCTTTCTCCCGAATATCTTCTTCTATGTTAGTAGATTCAGATATTTTTGGAGGTTCAATTTTACCTTCTTCAGAAAGATCTAAGTTCTTCAAGTTAGAAATAAGATCATCTTCATCAATAACATGCTTAGAAACTGTTTCATTTTCAATAAACACAACATGCACAGATTCTTCTACTGATCTGGTCTTTTTATTAAAAATTCTATATGCTTTACTCCTACTAGAATAGCCAAGAAATATACCTTTATCAGATTTGGCATCAAACTTACCCAAATTCTCCTTTCCATTGTTGTGAATGAAACACTTACAGCCAAATACATGCAGATGTGAAAGGTTTAGCTTCTTCCCTTTGTACAGCTCATAAGGAGTCTTTCCCAGAATTGGTCTAATGTAGGCTCTAATAATGATATAACTTGCGGTATCTACTGCATCAGCCCAGAATACTTGAAAGAGTTTCTTTTCATTCAACATTGCTCTTGCCATTTCTCCAATTGTTTTGTTCTTCCTTTCCACCACTCCATTTTGCTGAGGAGTTCTTGATGCTGAGAAGTTGTGATTAATTCCATGTTCATCACAATACTCCAGAAAACATGAATTTTCAAATTTTCCTCCATGATCAGACCTGATAGATACAATAGAAATACCTTTCTCATTTTGCAGTTTCTTAGCTAAGATTACAAATGCATCAAATGTTTCACTTTTGGAAGATAGAAACAAAGTCCAGGTAAATCTAGAGTAATCATCCACAATCACAAGAATATACAGATTTCCACCAATGCTTTTTACTTTAGATGGACCTATCAGATCCATATGCAATAGTTGCAGGGGTCTAGATATGGTGACTACATTTTTATATTTAAAAGATGATTTAGTTTGTTTTCCTTTGAGGTATGCATCACATTCTTTGTCTTTTTCAAAAGAGATGTTTGGTAAGCCAGTGACTAACTCATTTTTAATTAGTTTTGACAACTGGTTCATGTTAACATGTGCCAATCTTCTATGCCACAACTAACTATCATTATCCTAACTAATTAAATAGACAGAATCTAAGGAAGAAAGTTCATCAAGATCAATAGTATAGCAGTTACCATCCCTTTGAACCTTGAGGATTACTTTGTGATCACCTTTTTCGATGACCAGGCAAAACTTTGAGTCAAACAATACCTAGTTCCCTCTGTCATATGTCTGACTTACACTTAGCAAATTGTGGTTGAGGCCAATTACAAATAGCACCTCTTCTATAGATGTTTTAAGATTCTTGCCTACAATGCCAATACCAACTATTTTGCCATATTGGTACCCTCCAAATGTCACCTTTCCTCCTTTCTTGTCTCTAAGGATGATGAACTTCTCCGTATCACCAGTCACATGACTTGAGCAGGCATTGACCATATACCATTTGTTACTTTTTCTTGCTTTAAGACAAATCTGCAAAACAAAGTTCAGAGTTTCTTTTTAGGTACCCAAATTTGCTTGGCTCCTTTTCTGTCAGTGGCATTTTCCCTAGATACAAATGTACCTTTGGGTACCCATTTTACCTTCCTGTCAAGTCCATTTTTCTTTAATGCACATAAACTGGAAATGTGTCCCTTCTTGTTACAGATGTAATAGGTGGTAAAGGGACTGTTGGATTATGATGTAGGAAGAAAGCAATGCAGTTAATATTTTTGTTTCACATATTTTGGTTGATCATAGGATTCAATGTCATTTGAAATATGATCTTTCTTTTTGTGTCCATTAGCATGCACAAAATGCCTCATATACAAATTTTGATTTTTCTTTCTAATCTTTTCTTTTACTGCACAAGGATCATAGCCAAGTCTAGCTTTTCCTTGTATGATTCTCTAACTTCCCATTAAAGCAAACAACATATCTTTACCCTTAGTAAGTCTAGCCATGCTTTTCAATAGATAGTCATTTGTTTGCTTTAATTCAATACATGATGTACAGCAAGCATATTCAGTTTTATGCATAGATGTAGTGTCAAAAATGTTGCACTGAGATTCTAACTTATTAATCTTTTTCTAAGCATGTTTTAGTTCTTTAGCAGTCTTAATGAACTCATCATGCAGTTCATGAAATGCATCAAGTAATTCAGAATAGAAAGGTTCAGATTCATATACCTCATCTTCATGGTCACTGTTGAATGAGATTGGAGTTTCTTCAGATGCAAGTGCCATCAAACAGATATTGGCAATTTCATCTTCATCATCTTCTTTTTCATCTGAGTTGTTGCCCCATATTGATGAGATGTATGCGCTCTTTTTCTTGCCCTTGTCAGCAGCTTTCTTTTCTTTCTCTTGCTTCTTTAGGAATTATGGACAATCCCATTTGATGTGCGCATTCGTAGCATGTGACAAGCTCTTTTCCTTCTTTCTTGTTGTCTCCAGCTGCTCCTTTCTTGAAGAATCTTTTATTTTTTTTCTTGTTATAACACCTTCTAAATTTTCTGGCCATCATAGCTAGAGTTTCTTCATCTAATTCATCTCTATCATCAAATTCTTCCTCTTTCTCTTCTGCAGCTTTTAGAACAAGACCCTTCTTTTTCCTGTCTTGACCTGTTTCCTTAAGAACCTTTATCTTTCTCTCGTATTCTTTAAGGCTACCGAAGAGAGCTGTGACAGAGACCATTGATTCTCCTTTGGCTTCGTCTATTGCTGCTACTTTGGGTTGCCATTCTAGAGGAAGAGCTCCAAGGATTTTCTGACCTTTTCTGGCTGAGTGTACTCCTTGCCAAGCCTCTTCAATTGATTCACAACAAGGGTGAATCTCTTTTGTAGCTCTTTGATGCTCTCACCTTCCACCTTTCTGAAGCTTTCATATTCACCAATACAGGAGTTCAATTTGTTCGCTCTTACTCCAGTGGTTCCTTCATGAGCAATTTCTAAAGTGTCCCATATACCCTTGGCTGTGGAACATTGTGAGACTCTGTAAAATTCATCTTGGTTTAAAGCACTGACCAGGCAGTGTTTTGTCTTAAAATTCAGCAAGACTCTTCTCTTATCCTCCTCATTCCACTCGTCTTCTGGTTTCTCTGTGACATCCGGGTGCCGATGAGGGCAGTAAATAATCGCCGGTGTAAGAAAGGAGGTGTGAAATAAAAGTGTTGAGGCACAGACAAGGAGCGGCTCCTGGCAGGCTTCTAAGCGGGAGAGACATATGAATGAATCGAATGCATACTGAAATGAGAGGGATCCAGAGACTGTATAGGTATGGGAATATATGGTTAAGGATAGCTTAAAAGAATTGATAGGTACTACCTAAACCAACAAGGTGCCTACCTTTTCGGTAGCCTATCACTTAAAAACTCCTCAGTTAAGCGTGCTTGACTTGGAGCAATTTTGGGATGGGTGACCTCCTGGGAAGGAAGTGTATGAGTGAGGACAAAGCACACCGAAAGGGCTTGTGTTTGATTTATGGGGACAGTCATCAATCCCAAAGAAGCAACTGGATGTTACAGTTGATATCAGAGCCCAGCCTCTCTCAGTACGGTATGGTTAGAGGACGAACTATACGAAAGCTGGTGGGCATGTGACATCTGGGCGCTGATGAGGGCGGGGAGTGATCACCGGTGCAACAAAAGGGGTGTGAGATAAAAGTGATGAGGCATGGACAAGGAGTGGTTCCTGGCAGACTTCTAAGTGGGAAAGGCATATGAATGAATCAAATGCATACCGAAATAAGAGGGATTTAGAGACTGTATAGGTATAGGACTATACGGTTAAGGATAGCTTAAAAGAATTGATAGGTACTACCTATACCAACAAGGCACACTTACATTTTTGGTAGTCTATACTTTAAGAACTCCTCAGTTAAGCATGCTTGACTTGGAGCAATTCTGGGATGGGTGACCTCCTGAAAAGGAGATATGTGAGTGAGGACAAAGCACACTAAAAGGGCTTGTGTTGGTTTATGGGAATAGTCGTCAATCCCAAAGAAGCAGCCAGACATTACATTCTCCTTGTATTATCCATCATCCTTCATTTTCATTAGGACAAAATCTCCCTTCTGGATAATAGATCATATGTACAGATCAATGGACTGGAGATAGATTTGCATTCTAATCATTTAGTATCCATAGTGTTATCCACTAAAGCCAGGTGGTATGTTTATGTTATTTCCTTCAGGTAGTATGCTTTCTCCAAAGCCAGCCATTAAATTTCCTGGATTGTTAGATCCTTTGTTTGGGAATCTGGGTTCTGATACCACTTGTTAGATATGCTGGCTTCCCAAGAGGGGGTGAATTGGGAAAATTAAAATTTTCTGCAAAAGTCAAGAGAGTGATAAAAGCAAAAATGATAGTAAAAATAGAGTATAAAGGAATGACAAGGTAAAAGCAGTATAAGAGAAGAGAAGACACAATTATTTATCCTGGTTTGGTCTCTTTATCTTGACCTACTTCCAATCCTCAAGTCACCACTTGAGATTTTCCACTATCTTGCAAGAATTCAGTGGGCTTCTTGCAATTGTCTCAGTACAACTTGATGCTCTGTTCCAAGAGCTTACAATCTTACTCTTTGCACTCTGGCTAAGTGCTTCCCAAATCCCTTGTGATATCCCCTCACAAGAAAATCTTTCTTCTAGATGAAGATAAGATTGATTACAATAATTGAACTCTCTATTTTAGAGTGTATATGAAAGTTGAAGTACAAAAAATGAAGTATGTGAGAGTAAGAGACATTGACTTAAGAATTTGGCAGAGTTTCTATATGTACAATGTAAAATCATTACCCACATCTTCAAATGAAGTTCTATTTATAGATTTATGTCTTAACTATATGTTAGAGACAAGATCTGGCCGTTAGATACGTTATCCAATAGTTACTTTGAAAAACTATTCTTTCACCAACCGTATTTAATGCGTTTGACACTCAAAATTCAAATTTTGGTGTGTCAAACAAATGAATTTGGCAGAGACCAAAAGCTAAAGACTTTAACACTGAACTTCAAAATTCATATGTTCTGAAGCAAAATTCGAATTTTCATCTTTGATAAATGTTTCTATGTTAGAAGATACAAATTTTCAAGTTTAAAGTTCTTCTGATAATTGTGAACAGTTGTTCTATATTGCTACAGTGCCTTCAAAGTTTGAATTCCAGTGCCCAAAATTTGTCTGTCAGTGGGCAACTCAATAAGGCACAATAGTTCATCTTTTCAAAATTCAAATTTTCAAAAGCCAAAGTTCGTCTGTCAGATAAAGCTCTTATTAGACTTAATTCAAAGTTCAATTTTCTGAATACTAAAATTTGTACATCAAAAGATTATCATAACAGACTTGCAAGCTTTGTTTCCAAAGTTTGAATTTCCAAAATCAAAGTTCATCTATTAGAGAACTAACTTCAAAGTCTTTTTAAACTTTACTTTCAAATGAACTTTGATATATCCTCAGATGAATTTTTCATTTTTCATGATTTGTGTTTTACCAGAAATTCAAATTTTCAAAACCTAAAGTTTGTCTGTCAGAGAAAACTCTTATCAGACATTATTCAAAGTTTGAATTTCTGCAATCAAAGTTCGTCTGTCAGAGGAATCTCTTTTCTGACTAACTTATTTTCAATATGAAATTCGAATTTCAGAAGCCAGAGTTTGAATTTTCAAAGTAATAAATCAATTTTAACACATCAAAGTTCGTCCATTAGTGGGTGTTTTTCAAATATTCCATGAGTTATCATAGAATCATATTTTTAAAACATTCTTTTACAAGTTCAAAGTCTTTTACTCAATTTAAAAACAATAAGAAATCCTATATCCAATCTTGTTCTGGCTTTTCTTGGATTTCTCCACCTGAGATCTTTTGTACACCCTGGATATCTTCTTTCCAACCTCTAGAAAGTTGGTTTGGAATCATCAAAACACTTGATTCAACAAAAGTGATCAGGATAGGATTTGGGTCTTACATAGATATTGTTTGGGGCATAATAATTAAGAAAACATAGATATAAATTTACTTTTCATTCAGCATAGCTTGCTGTATTCACTGCATCAGCCCAAAACACTTGAGAGAGTTCCTTTTCATTCAGGATAGCTCTGGCCATTTCTCCAATAGTTTTGTTCTCCCTTTCTACTACCCCATTCTATTGAGGGGTCCTTGGAGCTGAGAAGTTGTGGTCAATCCCATGCTCATTGCAGTATTCCAGGAAGTATGCATTTTCGAACTCTCCTCCACGATCTGACCTGATTGACACAATAGAAATACCTTTCTCATTTTGCACTGTCTTAGCTAAGGTTACAAATGCATCAAAGGTATCACTTTTAGAGGAAAGAAATAATGTCCAAGTGAATCTAGAATAGTCATCTACAATTACAAGCACATACAGGTTACCACCAAGACTTTTCACCCTAGATGGTCCAATTAAGTCCATATGCAGCAATTCAAGTGGTCTAGTTGTGGTAACTACATTTTTAGATTTAAAAGATGATTTATTTTGTTTCCCTCTTATGCATGCATGACATTCTTTTTCCTTTTCAAAAGATATTTTTGGCAGGCCAGTTACTAGCTCATTCTTGATCAGTTTAGACAATTGATTCATGTTAACATGAGCTAATCTCCTATGCCATAACCAACTATCATTATCCTGGCTAATTAGATATACAGAATCCAAGGGAGGAAGTTCATCAAGATCAATGGTATAACAATTACCATCCCTTTGAGCTTTGAGGCTTACTTTGTGATCACTTTTTCTGATGACCAGGCAAAATTTTGAGTCAAATAGCACCCAATATCCTTTATCACAGGTCTGACTCACGCTCAGCAAATTGTGGTTGAGGCCAATCACAAACAGCACCTCTTCAGTGGATGTTTCCAGATTTTTGCCCACAATGCCAATGCCAACAATTTTGCCATATTGATCACCTCCAAAGGTCACCTTTCCTCCTTTCTTGTCTCTAAGGGTGATGAACTTCTCATTATCACCAGTCATGTGACTTGAGCAGGCACTGTCCATATACTATTTGTTGCTTTTCTTAGCTTTGAGACAGACCTGCAAAACAATGTTTATGTTTTCCTTTTAGGTACCCAAATTTTCTTGAGTCCTTTTTGGTCAGTAGATTTTTTTCTAGATGCAGATGCAACTTTGGGAGCCCATTCAAGTTTCCTGCCAAGTCCATTTTTTTTCAATGCACAAGAACTGGAAATATGTCCCTTTTTGTTACAGAAATGACAGGTAGTGAAGGGACTGCTAGATTGAATGGTAGGAAGAAAACAATGTAGATAATACTTTTGTCTTGTATGCTTTGGTTGATTATATGTTTCAATGCAAGATGACATGTGATCTTTCTTTCTGTTGCTCTCAGCATGCACAAAATGTCTCATGTATGCATTCTGGTTTTTCTTCCTAATCTTTTCCTTGACAGCACATGGATCATAGCCAAGACCAGCTTTTTCTTGTGATATTCTTTGGCTCCCCATCAAGGCAAACAACATATCTTTTCCTCTAGTGAGCCTAGACATGCCTTTTACTAAGTAATCATTAGTTTGCTTGAGTTCAATGCATGAAGTACAGCAAACAGATTTAGTAGTAGGTAGAGAGGTGATTTCAGAAATGTTGCTTTGAGATTCCAGTTTATTAATCTCTCTCTTTGCTAGTTTTAGTTCTTTAACAACTTTAATAAACTCATCATGAAGCTCATGAAATGCATCAAGTAGCTCAGAATAGGAAGGTTCAGATTCATATACCTCTTCCTCCTGATCTCTGCTGCATGAGGGTTCGACTTCTTCATAAGCAAGTGCCATCAGGCAGATATTGGCAATCTCATCCTCATCCTCTTCCTCCTCATCTGAGTTGTTGCCCCATATTGATGAGATGTAGGCTTTCTTTTTCTTCCCTTTGTCAGCAGCTTTCTTATCCTTTTCTTGCTTTTTGAGGAATTGAGGACAATCCTATTTGATGTGTCCCTGCTTCTTGCATTCATACCAAGTCACAGGCTCTTTTCCCTCTCTCTTGCTTTCACCAGCTGCTCCCTTCTTGAAGAATTTCTTGTTCTTCTTCTTGTTGTAGAATCTTCTGAATTTTCTGACCATCATAGCCAGAGTTTCTTCATCCAGCTAATCTCCTTCGTCAGATTCCTCTTCTTTTTCATCAGTAGTTTTGAGGGCAAGGCCTTTCTTCTTTCTGTCCAGCCCAGCTTCCTTGAAAGCTTTGATTTTTCCTTCATACTCCTCAAGGCTGCCAAAGAGAGCTGTGACAGAGGCCATTGATTCTCCTCTGGCTTCCTCTATTGCTGTCACCTTGGGCTGCCATTCCAGAGGGAGAGCTCTGAGTATCTTTCTTACTTTTTCAGACTGAGTGTATTCCTTTCCCAGGCTCTTCAATTGATTCACAATGAGAGTGAATCTCTTTTGGAGCTCCTTTACAGTTTCTCCTTCAGCCATTCTGAAGCTTTCATACTCTCCAATGCATGTGTTCAGTCTATTTTCCCTGACCCCAATTGTTCCTTCATGTGCAATCTACAGAGTATCCCACATCCCTTTTGCAGTAGAGCATTGTGAGACTCTATAGAATTCGTCCTGATTTAAGGCACTAACTAAACAATGCTTTGCTTTGAAATTAAGCAGGACTCTCCTTCTGTCTTCCTCATTCCACTCTGCTTCTAGCTTCTCTTTGTGTCTTCCATCTTCAGTTAGAGTCATTGGGATGAAATCTCCTTTCTCAATGACTGACCATATATCAAGATCAATTGATTGGAGGTAAATCAGCATCCTCATCTTCTAGTACCCATAATGTTCTCCACTGAAGCCTGGTGGTCTATTAGTGTTGTTCCCTTCAGGAAGTATGCTTTCTCCAAAGCCAGGCATCTTAATTCCCGGACTGTGAGATCCTTTGAATGGGAATCCGGGCTCTGATACCACTTGTTAGCAAGGCTGACTTCCCAAGAAGGGGGTGAATTAGGAAGATTGAAATTTTTCTGCACAAAGTGAAATGGGTGAAGATAGCACAGTGTAATGGAAGCAACGTATAAAACAGAGCAAGCTAAAAAGTAAAGATAGGAAGTAGAAGACTCAGAAATTTATCCTAGTTCGGTCTATCCACTTGACCTACATCCAGTCCTCAAGGCAACTCTTGAGATTTTTCTACTATACAGCAAGAATTCAACGGGCTTCTTGCTAATGCCACAGTACAACGAGTATGCTCTGTTTCTGGAGCTTTCTCAATCTCGCGAAGCACTTCTACAATGTGCTCCCCAATCCCCTTGTAATTTCCCCTCACAAGTAAATCTATCTTCCAGAAGAAGAGTAGATTGTTTACAAAGATATAACTCTCTTGAATAGAGTAGATATGAAGGTTGAAGTACAGATATTGAAGTTAAGAGGGTAAAAGCTTTTTTTGAGAAATTGATTTGGCAGATATTCAGTATATACAAGTTTTATTTGTTACCCACAACTTCAAATGATGTTATATTTATAGATTTAGGTCTCAAATGTCCGTTAGAGACAAAATCTATCCGTTGGGAAAGTTATCCAACGGTTACTCTGAAAAACTATCCATTTACCAACCGCATTTAATGTTTCTGACATACTGAAATTCGAATTTTGGTTAGCCAACAGACGAATTTTGAAGGAACCGAAGGTTAAAGCTTTTAACGTTACAACACGAAGTTCGTCCGTTCACGAAGTGAAATTCGAATTTTGAAACTTACAAAACATTTTCACAATGTGACATACGAATTTTCAAGAGGAAAGTTTTTCGGTAAAGTGTGAACAGTGTTTTCAATTTTCTACAGTGCCTTCAAAATTCGAATTTTGGAAGCCCAAAATTCATCTGTCTGTAGAACGTTCAAAGAGCCACAGTAGTTCACTTTCTTCGAAATTCGAATTTTGAAGTAGTGAAGTTCGTCAGTCAGAGAGATTCTTTTCAGACTAACTTCAACATTCGAAGTTACAAAGCTCTGTCATTCGTATGTCAATATTTCATTCTAACAAATTCACAAACTTAGCTTCTGAAATTCGAATTTTAATGTTCAAAGTTCATCTGACAGAAAGCAGTTTTGAAACTTAAATTATTCTTGATCTCAGATGAACTTTAACATTGTTTCAGACGAATTTCTTCAATTTTCATAAGTTGTGATTTGTCTGAAATTCGAATTTTGAAGACTCAAAGTTCGTCTGTTTCAAAGAAGCTCCTTTCAGACTTATATGAAAATTCGAATGTTGGAAAGTCAAAGTTCGTCTGTCAGAGAGCATTTTTCAAACTCAGTTTCATCTTGATTTCAGATAAGCTTCAACATTATGTCAGACGAATTTCTTTGGTTTTCACAAACTGCATTTTATCTGAAATTAGAATTTTGAGGACGTGAAGTTCGTCTGTCAGTGAAAAGCTTCTTTCAATCTTTGATGGAAATTCGAATTCTGGATAATCAAAATTCATCTGACAGAGAGACAACTCTTCATACTTATTCAGTTTTGACTCAAAATTCGAATTTCCAAAGGCAAAGTTCGAATTTCCAATATGACAGTTCATTTTAAACTTTCAAACTTCGTCTGTTTGTGGGTATTTTTCAAATAAGTCAAGATTTAACACACAATCAAGGTTTAAAAACATCTTTTCTTAAAATCAAAAACTTTTACCCTCATTTGAACATAACAAAAGATCCTACTGAAGATCTAGCAGCTAATACTCAGAAATTCTTCACTTGAAGCACTTTGATCTCCTTTGATATCTTCAATCCAAGCTTTTGGATGTTAGTTTGGAATCATCAAAACTCTTGATTCAACAATTTGGACGTCACACTTTCTGCAGAAAATAGAAAGATAGAGAGCTTCAAAAACCTAAGAGAAAAAGAGAGAAAAAAACAAGGCGAAAGTGAAGACAAGTTGCAAGGTTTGCAGGCTAAAGCATCAAGGTAAAATTCTATCATCTTTATCTTGTGTTTTCAAGCATATATGAAGAGTTTTATGGAGTTTTCTTTCCTCTTTAGCCTCTGAAAATTTCATCCATAAGAGAGGATGGAGAGATAAAGTGAAGCTTTTATGAAATAATTAAAGGGAACGGCAAGACTAGGTACGAAGTAGCATGAAACCATATATTGGAGTAAGTTTTGGGAAGAAAATATATTTTTTTAAATTTTTATGTGATTTTTGGCCAGATAGGGTTTCTTCCTAGAGTTAGAATTTCATATTTTTGATCCCAAAAATAGATTCCTTGGGTCCAAATTAGTCAAGAACAAGTGTTGATTTCAAGAAAAATCGAAAGGAAAGCAATATAGAAATTTTAGGTTTTATGAGTACTTTTGTAAAGTTTAAGCATGAACTAGTGGCATATGATCCCATTTTATGATGTGATAGGGTTTCAAAAAGTGTCTAAAGGCCAAAAAGAAGTGTCCACCAAGTTTAAAAAAGTTGGGAAAGCTTGAAGGTAGTAATTTACCTATTTATGCTTATTATTATTAAACTTGAATTTCATGAACTTGTTGCTATGCCATATATATATAATGATGCTCTGTGATGATTTTTTTAATGAGGTTTATGACCTTTGGATGTCCAAATTTCAAAATGAAACTTTTCCAAAATTTTTATGAAATGTTATGGCATTAAAAGTTTTAAGTAATAAATTGATGTTTTCATGAATTATATGATAACATGATTATATGAATGAGTTGTTACTACTGAGATTCTTTGAATTTCACTCTCCCACAATGACCAACATGATAGGTTCAAGTATGCTAGGATTCAAGGGAGGCAAGGAAGCTAGAAGAATAATTTTGATGTTTAGATTATAGTTTCCAATTGTTTTATGTCAACTTGCTATTTTATATAAAGTTGTGTACGAATATATGAGGCTGTACTTTCAAGATATCATGTGCCTCTATGTATGTTGACATGTTTAGCACTATTTTGGAAGAAGAACTATGGATGTATATATGTTAAAGAAATGATTTTGCAAAGTTAATTGATAGAAAAGGCCAATCTAATCCGTGTTTAATAAACTAGCCACTGTTTAGTCTAAATTATGATGAATGTACAAATATTATATATGCTCTGAAAGTAGATAGATAGAGCTTTAAGATGGTCCAAAGATCAACCCATTTGAAGTTGTGTACAAATTATAGTGATTTTTCAAATTTAGGGTTCAAAGTTGAGGTCAGGAAACTGAAAAGCAGAAAAATTACCAAATGAATAGTAGATGTTCACGAATTGTACTGTACAAGTTGGCCAACCAAAGCTTTGTTTCTTATATTTCCCATGAATAGAATCTTTTTATCTATTTATAGAGAGACTTGAATCATTCTGATAGAATTTTCATAGAATTAGTTATGAATTTTTAAATTTCATTGGGTAAAATAGAAATGGCCATATGAATAGTACCCAAGAAATTAGAAAATTCTGTTTTTGAAATTAAATTGATTCAAGCTTTTCTTCAAGCATATTTGAACTCTAAAATAATCTATACATGGAAAATGGGCCCTAATATAAAGTGTTACACAACCACTACAATATTATAATACCGTTAATTAACATAATACTCATAATAACCAAAATCCACTATTTTACCATTCAAGCTCAACCCATAGTTTCAACAACTTAATTACACCTTAATGAGTTCCTAATAATCATCCCAACCACAATTATATTTAGTCTTTCTATATCTAGACTCCATACACCTTAATCCTCTTTGGAGATACTTGTTAACGAAACATCTTCATTACTCTATTCACAGGTCTCTTCTTGAGTTGACAACTTTCTCATTTCCTGCCATTGACATTAAGATTCCCCAAGCAATGATCACCTCAATTACCTATTCAACCAATTTGACTTCTCACTACCACTTCTTCTACCATACATATTCTTATTTAGGAAACTTACATCATCACCTCTTGATCTCTACATCACCATCTCTCTTCGATATCATTTTGTATGTCGATACTATGAGTCCTTCCATAACTTACTAGTATATGCTGGATTAACCATGTTTACCATATCTTAGAGAATTTCTTTACAACACCTTGGACATTAACTAATTAAAACCATCACTAGGCATTTTGAAGATTATTTCCATTACATTATACTTGTGCCCTCTGTAACACCTTATTTTTAGACTCATTTCCCATGAATTAGACTCCTTTTAAGTCTAATTATACTTGATCCTAAGCTTGAATCACATAAGAATGAAAATTAGAATTTTCAAAATTTTTAGTTACTGTTCATATGGTAGTTTCCACTTTGCTAATTGAAATTTGAAAATTCATAACTAATTTTAGAAAAATCATTTCATAGTAATTCAAGTCTCTAAAAATAGATAAAAACCTTTTATACATGGAAAAAATATGAAATAGAGCATCCTATTGATCAATTTATACATTTTATTTCTCAAACATTTACTATACATTTGGTCATTTGCTCTTCCCCAGGAATTTGGCCTTATATTAAAAAATTCATATGTCACTCTAACCTGAGCCAATTTATGCATTCCTTATGTTATTAGAAAGTCCTGTGAGTCTAATTTATAGAAACATTTTTTTTGTATATTTATTCAACTTGTACAGGGCATAACATTAACTTAACCATTATGGATCAGAACACTACCTCTACTAGAACAGTTTTAAGAGAAATTACATAACTCCTTCTTTATAGCTCCAAATGGTTTCAAACTAGTGGCATTCGTATCCTAAGACTTGGATCTTTCTATAAATGCAAAATCACTGAATTTTTAGAGCTATACATGATTTTATAGTGCATTTTGAAAATCCAGTGTTCATGGTGTAAGTTCCAATTTTTCCAGTACTGTCCAGTTTTGAATCCTAACTTCAAAAGTTCATTATAATTCATACATTTATCCAATTTATGTGTTCTTTAGCTCTATGAAAAGCTTGTTCTGTCTAGTTTAAGAACATGTATAACAACTATATAGGATGCTCTATTTCGAATAGAGTTCCCCTGCTCAATTCAATACTAGTCATCTTGTTCATAATTATGCCAAAACTCATATAATAAACTTCATAAACCTCATGCATCAACATTTATTTTTCCAAATCTACACATAATATCATAAGAGGACTTTAAGGAACATAATCATGTATAATTACAGAATTTCATCTCATACATACATGATACATATTTTCTCAACTTAACATTATAACTTGCAAAATCAAGTAATTTTCCATTGTCTTCTTCATTTCCCTTGCATTTGTTTGAATACTTCCATATCCTTGCCAAAACATAGTTAATATTTGGAAAGGAATGAGATTTAAAGAATCTCAGTAGTTACACCCAATTATGCAAGCATATTATCATAGCATTTCATAAAATCATCAATAGTAATCATAAAATCATAAATCCATATTATGCCATACAATTTCATAAAAATTTTGGCATGGTAACGCCTTAAAAAATAGACATCCTAGGGTCATAAAACCTTTCAAACAACTAGCCAACAATTCAAATTCATCACAAAGTATCTAAACAAATATATGACATATTTGTCGAATCATGAAAATCAAGCATGATAACATTAGGCATAAATGGGAAAATAACTACCTTCTTACTTTCCAATAATCTCCAAACTTTGTGGACACTTCCATTGATCTTAAAACACTTCTTGAAACCCTATTACATCGCAAAACAAGGTCTTAAGTCATTGATTGCATGATATCCTTCATAAAAAGCTCACTTTAACTCTAATTTTTCACTTTGCTTTCCTTTTACATTTTCTTGTACAACATAATTATTCTAACCTATTTTGGACCCAAAGAATCCATTTTTATGGTAAAAAAATTGAAATTTTATTTCTATTTCAAACCCTAAATAGGCAGAAAATTTCAGGAATTTGTAGAAAGATATCTACCGATTAATTTGTAATCCAATGATATATCCTCAATCTTTGAAGCCTATATGTCACTTTTCATGGATTAATTTCTTCATGGCTTCATTTTCTCTCTCTACTATCTCTCTAGGCAGAAAATTTCAGAGATAAAATGGAGAGAAATAATCCATAAAACTTCTCCAAACTCAAGTATAAGTAAGATAGCAACCATAGAAACCTACCTTGGAAGTTTCAGAGTCAAACTTTGCTTCTTTCTTGGTCTTCTTTCTTCCTTGAGTTGCACGAGTTTCTCCCTCTTTTCTCACTGGTTCAGACGCGTTGAGGAGCTGGAGAAGATGTATTAAGAGCTTAACCAAGGTAATTATATGTTATTAAATCATAAAATAACTTTATCTTTGACTTTGATTACTTTTTGGCAAATAAAGCTTTTGTAAAAATTCCCTTGGTATCCCTTCTTCACTTTAGACGTGTCTTGAGTTTATTTTTGGCCAAAAATTGCTTGAATAATTTTTATGGACTAAAATACTCTTTACCGATTGAGTTCGCCAATACCGATTAACTATTTTTGCCGAAATTGTCCTTAAATTGGTACAGGACTATCCAAAAATTACTTTTAGTCCAAAATCATTATCTTGACCCAAAATATATTTTAGTAAGGTCTAATCATTGTCCTTAAATCAATTCTACCTTTTCCTGCAGTTTAAACTTATCTTTATCTGGTAAAATATTAATATTAAACCCTAATTATCTAATAAACATTATTTTGATATCAATAAATTCTTTGCTATATTCCATCGGTTTTAGCTCATTGAAAGCTTCATTTTGACTATAATTTTTCATATTTTCTAAAATACCCTTGACTCGAGGAAAATTTATATTTTTTAAGACTTTCGGGTCATTAGCTGTAAGTTTCCCCAAACTTCTTTTCATTTCCTAGTTTCCCATCCAATATCAATTATTTTTTCCTTGGGTCTAAATAAAATATTCACATTCTTTCAGGCCATTTCTTATAATTTTACCCAAAGAATAATTTTTATTATTATTTTTTCAATATTCACATTAACTTTCAAATTGATCTATCTCTCAACCTATACCTCCCAAGAACACAATACTTATACCATTGTTCTCAACTTGGAACGGGCTTTCATTCAAATAGTATATTGCATATTTTCTGAAATAAGTTCTGAAATTAATTTTTATTAAGAAACTTATGGAAAATTAATTCCAATTAAGGGTCGAACATAACTTCTTCTAAAAATTAAATGAGAAATTAATTTCTTCTAAAACTTAATTATATATATAGCCTTTTTGTCTTACTTCATTTCTTATCTTTTATTTATTTTATAATATCCCATAAAAATAAAAATATTACACCCTTACTATATAAAACTCATCTCAGCAGGAATCATCCATTTCCCAACTAGATGGCACTACAAAGACAAACAAAATCATTGCATCATTGCACATTTAATATGATTTGTTTTACTTTTATGGGATGTAGTTGGAGAAATTAGTGCTAATATGATGATTTTTTTTTTCTTTATGATTATTGCACAGTTATAAAATGTCATATAAACATATTATATTCATACTTACTGTGCTATCGTTATATGTTGTACAATTTGGTTAAGCATACCTAGTGCCCCTTGTGCGTCACACTCTTAAATACTAGTTTTAACTCAATCCCTTGGATTTTATTTTTCAACCCTCTTAATCTGCACTCGGAACACTTATACCAAACTAAATTGAATTAAGAGGACAAAATAAGCAAATTAATAAATGCTCATTTTCTTAAGGACGCTGTCGTGTGTCCTAACTTTATATTGGAATAAATTCTTTATTTGGATTGTGTTATTAAATTTTTTAAAATTTAGAAAGCAGAGCATTACATTTTTTTAATTCAATTTGTTCATACTTGTAATTCTTTAAATATCAATAGTAATTATAAATTTTCATGCTGCAATTCAAAGCACATACATATATTCATTTACGTACGTATGGGCAAAATGGTAGGAAAAAAATTGTTTGCATGCTCGCATGTGTGGACATAGTGCGTGAATGAGTCTTGCCGAATATATATATATATTAATATATATATATATATATATATAAATGTTTCATTATAAAATTAGTGTCATAGTTTGCAAGTAGTGAATTTTGCTCTTCGAATATTACTTGAAAATAGCATCCAAGAATAATAATCCAGGTTAATTAACCCAATAAGATTGTAATTATATACTAGTCAGGGTAGGGGTAGATCGAGAGTTTATTAAGGGACCATATGCACACCACAAGTCTGGTGGCATGCGCCGTGCTACGTATTGAAAATGGAGCTTGAGCTACATATATAGATAAGGTAAATACTACTTGGTAATGTTAGGTAGATTATACGGCATAGCATGCAAAGAGAGGCCTATAAATAGTGGTTTACGAACTGCTCTAATGGACACACATCAAAACTCAGTACATTCGATCTCAGTGAGAGTAATCAAGTAGAGCAGTCTAAAATATAAGTATGGCTTACCTTACTTATGTGCTTCTTATTGCTTTGGTGCTGGTTCCTACATCTTCACTGGCCCAAGAGGAACTCGGAATCGATCTTGATGTCACTGTTGATGGGAATTTCAGTTGCTCCAGTAACACCGGCATAGCAAATGTGACCGTGAGTCTGCTGTGTGGGGGCATCACCATCGCAACTGAGATCACTGATAATAATGGGCATGCTGATATTAATGCCACCGTTACCGCCAATGTTTCCGGTATCCTCCATGATATTCTGACACTGGGTGGATGTACGGCCCGTGTGGCTCTTCCTATTTCTGGTTGCAGCGCTTTGAATCACACCGGAGCTCTTGTAGCAGACGTTCAAGTCGAAAAAATAACTCAGAATCTTACACGTCTAGTCGCTGATCTTCGTGCTCAAGTATTCCGTCTTGTGTCTAATATATAAGTTAATATTTGTTCTACGTTGAAGTATACTAGGAATAAAAAGAATTGCCCTTACTTATAGTATTGTGGCAGTTATTATATATCGTTATGAATATGTGGCCTGCTTGAGTATTATGTTACAACTTCAAATGCTACACTTTTAATGTTGCAATATATATATACGTACGTTTAATATATTGTTGTAATTTTTCTCCCCCTCTCCTCCTGTTCTTACTAGCTACTTTCTATTGCCAGGCGCATTGTTATTGATATTCAAAAATAGCGATAGCAAGGTATATAGAAAAAAAAAAAAAGCTTTTTAAGGAGTGAATATTTTGTAAATTAAAGATCTACACGGACAATATGTCAACATGCGCTATAATTACTACAACAAAAATCATCTATACTGACAGCTCAATTAGTCAGAAATCATATAGGAATCAGTCAGAATCACACATTTCTGACTGAAAACGGTAGTCAGAAATTCTGTAGGAAAAACTATGGACGGAAATCCATTACTGACTGAAAGGTGGTCGGAAATTATGTTTGTGGCACATCTCCAAACATCTTTCAGCTTTTCACAGGTGGCAGCCTTACGGAATCTCGTCATTTAGTGATATTTTTAATTCACCAATGTTTTAAATATTTTAAAGTTACATTAAAATGATAATAAATCATAATAATTAATAATAATTATATGGGGATTACTTTTAATTATTAGTTTATCAAATTATATTTAAATATAGAATCACATTTAAACTTCTATTTATTTATTCATTTAATTTTATATGAATTAAAAATAAAATTATTAATCTGGTAAAAAAATAAAAATTATTAATTATAAAATTATGGAAAAAAAATAAATATTACTGTCCAATTTTCTAACTGATATTCAGTTAAAAAATTTGGCCTGAAGAAAATAGATCAAATTGTTTGAAAATTATTTTTTATGCTATATGAATAATAAATTTTTATTTAAAATAATATTCCAATATTAGATTGTAAAGTTATATTTTGAATAATCTATTGTCTATATTAATGTAAATTTAAGAATATTTAATTATATATAATTGATAATTTTTTTTATGGATATATTCTTCAATTAAATTCTCCAAACGAAATTCATGAGTAACAGCAAATTTAACAAAATATAAAGGGTGAATACAAAAGATAAAATTTACATGAAATACAATGAGTAATATAATTCTGTCATATCAGCCATAGAAATACAAGGAGAAAGAATCCCAACAAAGAAACAAAATCATTAAAACTAAAGTTGGGTGGATTAAAACTAAACCAAGCTTTGTGCATATCCTTCAATCCTTAGATCCTTTCTACAAAGTCAATGATAAATGACAAGCATAGATGGATTTCGTCCCTTGTATCTGTAAAGTCAACAGAGAAAAATAAATTTGGTTACATTAACAGGAAAGCAGTGAAAGGAATGAACAAGCAATGAAAAAAAAAAAGGAGTTGATACCTGAACTTTAACCCGTAGAAGAAAAAGAAAAACTTGAAACACTAGTACAAATATGACTTTTTAGATCGGTTGGAATGGACCTTTTAGATCGGTTACGGTGCTGATGTAGAAGTGGCCGATATAGAAAGTAGAATTTTTTAGATCATCCTTTTGAACCGATGTAGAAAAACATTTCTAGATCGGTTGTAAATATAACCGATCTAAAAGGTCACCTTCAAGATCGGCCTTGTAGAAAAAACAGATCTTAATTATATTATTCTAGATCGGTTGTAAACATAACCGATGTAGAAATTGTAATTGCTACATCGTTTATATCTACAACCGATCTAGAATGTTGATTTTTTTTAAATACCATTCAATTCTAAATTTACATCCATCTGAGACAGAATGAGCTAAAAAAAAAAAGACATTGCACATGCAGAATCATTTTCTAGCACCACCAGCAATGACAACCAATTTCATATATAAAACTTGTATTATAACAGTTAGACAAAACATCAACTACTAATTTCTCTACTGCAATAATATATGAGATGGGAGAAGTGAAAATGAAAAGGCAAAACAAAAGATGAAAATTCAAAGTGCTTCACAGCTACAAGTAAAAATCAATTTCAATTCATACTATAATGACAACCTTTCATCCTTCCATAAAAAACCCAAAGCACTAAGGCTGTAAATTATATTTATGGTTGCTAAAAGCCCAAATAGAGTAAACAACTGTTTCTTTATGGTTGCTTCATCTACCAACTGTTCAGTCTAAAAAATTCCATACCAGTCCATTTCAGACCCAGAAAGTTTGTTCTGTGCAGCATAGTAAACCATACAGACTGTAAGGATATGAACAATGTTCTTGATTTCAGGAAAAGTTTTTGGGCCTTCATAGCAAACTTCAACGCCCCTACAAAGTCACCACTTTGCATTCTACTTTCAGCAATTTGCTTAGCCCTCAGAGCCTCATCCCTGTTGCACTCCATGGTTGATATGAAATCAAAACCCAATTACTTGGTAAGTAATGAATTAGCTAAAAGCGAAAAACTTTAACAGAAAGTGAAGTAAATGGAGGAAGAACAAGACAACAACAAAACTAAATAAATAACACTGGTTTATTTATCCATTTATATATTGATCAAGCACACATAAGCCCATATATCTTCAATATAACCAATGAAAAAAAGAACAAATAAACATTAATACATTGACATGTAGGAGTCATCAAGCTAACAGGTTAATACCAACACTTTAATTATTATTATTGTTGTTATTATTATTATTATTATTATTATTATTATTATCATCACGCGTTATTATTAAATATAAATAAGAAAATTAAAATAGACCTTCAAAGAACTTATATATGAGTACATGAAATTTGTGGCCATATTCTCTTAGATATTGCTATATATATATTAGGGAGCATTAGCCAGCCCATAATAAGAAGTTGATACTCCCAAAATAAAATTAAAATAAAAAGGGTATCTCGACTAATAAGAAATTAATGCACTAAAAAGATAATTAAAAATGCATGAAATAAAATGCGTAGTATATAATTTTGACAGTGGCCAGTACCCTTTTTTTTAAACATTGTTTGGGGTAAAAATGCCATCTAAGTTCTCTTGTGTTCCCCTACGCACAAGATACAAAATTAGACTAAGCCCCTATTTTATAATCACAATTAACATTAATTTTAACAAAATAAACATTTTAGGAAATTTATTACTCACTCTTCATTCAAGTTTATCATGTACACTTGGTAATTTATAAGTTGGCCAAAAAAAAAAAGAAAGTGAAGTAATATTTGAGGAAAGAAGAAGACAATAATAAAACTTAATAAACAACACCGATTACTTTATTTATTATTCATTCATCCATACATACATAAGCATGTATTCCATATATATATCTCCAATGTAACAAATGAAAGACAAAAAAGAACAAATAACAATTATTTAACATTTCTATGAATAATTTTGCAAAACCTGCAACTTCTATTCCTAATCATCAAAGCCAGTTATTTAACATATTTTATCATCCACAATGAAATCTAAAATTTCCATCATATGCCAATAACAGTTAATATAATTTTGCAAAGTATATGAAAGTTAAATTTCTATGTTGGTCCCTAATGAAAAGAGTGCAAGTTGGATAGCTCCGTGACTAGTTTCTTATGAATGTAATTTGCAGGCAACAAACTTGTAACCCATACATTGCCATTTGAATTACCAGCAAAATAATAACAAAAGAATAACATTAGTCGTAATTATCGTTTCCAAAAATATGTAGATATTATAATGCCAGATGCAATAAAGGAACCAAGTAGAAACATTGAGTTTACAACAAATTAGTAAACACCTAATCATAACCACCCCTAATAATTTGATATATCTCAGGCAGCCATGATTTCACACTGAAGCTTTGCAACTTATTAACAAATCTATTCAGCTAGGAACTACATTGATATCACCTGAAGAAAATCAGAGAGTAATGCCTCTGATGCTTATTCATTCATGTAAGAAGGGACAAACATATATGAGAGATAACAAGAAGTCTACCATTCAATCCCATGAAATCGGCCACATAGAAAATATAATAACTTCAGCAAAATTGTAAGCCCCAGACTTTCAACATCACTTACTTGACTAAATTCAAGTTCACAACAATGATAATAACGATGAACATTATAACAAATATGATATATCTACACAGTCTTATATCAAATAAATACCTGATTGGCAATCTTTTTCCTTTAATTTGAACATAGTAAACATAAAAGACATTGATTCTTCCAAGAAAAAGTACCTGAGAACCAGAGCCAATGATTGGATAACTTCCCCTTAAGCCATCAACAAGCACTATGTATAATTGTTCATTAGGTGTTGTTGCAGGGGCACCATAATAGGAGAACTCAACAACATCCACATCACACCAAACACCTCCGGGCCCCTATCTTACAGATTAAATATTCAATTTTATTCAACAAAAACTCATGGAAAGATTAGTACAATCTTTAGATCACAAGGATTATTGATATATGTAATTTATTTAATCAAAAGGACAAAACTTCATATTCCTATAACTCAAGAGATTTAAAATATCAACAGCCAAAGGAGGGTAGCTCATATGCCAGGTTTTACATGCACACATAACTATCTTCATATTGGCAAGGGCATGCTAGTCTCAAAGGTAAATATCAGGAAAACCAAATTCGGACATCTGATAAATAACTATACCTACTAGACTTGTATTGAGAAAGTTCTGAAGTGTACAAATCAAGCTCTAGTGGGTCAGCAACATTTTCTTTTTGTACAGTCCAAATGCATATAACTCCATCAGAACATGCTGTCACAATATCACCATTTTGCAGAAATTTTGCATCCCAAACACAACCAGGATGTTCTATGCTCTGAACACAAACACCATCTAAATCATTTTAAGAGAAGGAAATGTAGTCAGCAAAATCCAAGAATCAAGCAACATATTCTGCAAAAAACCAAAATCTAAGAATCAAACAGCTTAAAAGTAAGTCATGCAACTATCTCAGAAACTTTAAACAATGAAAATAGAAATATGACACTCCAAAAGTATGATCTGAGTCAGCTTATTATACTTTTTCATTTAAGCAATCCAGCCCACACCCCTTTCATCTATCCATATATAGCTTAATAATTTTTTTAGTGTCATCGAGGAAAGAGTCCCCCAATAATCTGGCCTATAATGGATGTTATGACATGTAAGCTCATTAGCTACTGATACCAATAAAATGTTTGATAGGTGATCCTCTAAAAGTGCATATGCCTAGTATCATTGAAATTATTGCAAAAATGTAGACATACATATTGTAACCCAAACCTATATTAATTTGCTTACTTTTCATAAACCAAATGTTATTATGTCTAGTAGACTAAAGTTTATCTCTACTGGGTAGGACAATAACCAAACACAGTCATTAACCTGGCATGCCTACACTTAATTGAAAGAAAAACAATTTCTCTTATTCAGTTCAGCTGAAATTCTTATTGTATTACTTAAATCTTATTTAGAGTTACATATTTATGAAGACACATAAGCCATGAAATAGGCAAAAAGTGTAAGCTAGAATGCCAGACCAGACTATTAAAGCAGGAAATAAGGCGACCAAACCACTTATCACCTGTAGTTAAAAGTATAGCCACAATTGCCCAAAATGAAGCAGTGCAAATAGCAAATATGGCTACTGATAATGCTCCAATATATATAGCTATCACAGAAGCGAAGAAAAGGGCCAAAAATCCTCCTGCTGCTGCCAAAGAGACAAAAAGTGATATAACAATGGCATTGAAAGTTGCAGCCAGAACCAAAAGCATAAAGACAAACAACCCTGTCAAGGAAACAAGAGTGATTGTCCCAACCTGCGACAGTAAGGGAAACAAATCATAAGAAGCCAAATGAAAAATACACAACATTAAAAAAAAAAGAAAATAAAGTTAACAAACTATATTTTCTTGATATGATAATTTCACAGAAGATCGAAATCTTACTGCCAATCAATATCCTTTCAAAGCTGGCAGTTTTTCTTTTTTTCCTTTTGGCTTTAGGCATAGGTAGCATAAACAATTCATATCAACATCGTAATTACTAAATGTTAAGAGCTCTTGAAATATAAATCCATGAACATTATTACTTTAAAAAAAACAGAACAAACTTAAATACAAAACAAAACAAAGTATGAAGCCTCATGGATTCATCTCCTTTCTGTGTCTTACTCAAATAAATAACATATGAAATGGACACTATTGACTCATTTCAAGTATCCTCAACTCTCGTGGGGTATCTATACAGAACAAGCTTTAAATTAATACAATTTCTCTTGAGTATATTTGTTCCAAATTAAGTTTCTAATTAATATATAGAATGATCATTTAACGACTTTTATAGTGTGTCTTGTCTTGTCAGTAGATAATATAATTGATTAACAATTGACAAGTTGTATGAGTGAGAGAGTGTAACATATTTTGTGTGGTTTTTGAACTTGAAATATAAATAAAGCATATTCATGCTATTTGCTATTTGGAAACTAAAATTATAAGCATAAGAGCAATAATGTTCAACTTGCCATCAAATTAGGCTCTAAAATTATGCTAACAAAACTAGCTAACTTACATCAAACTATTAATATATTAGGTAAATGTCCAATAATAGTTTTGTTCCCTGTGAAACTTCTAATATCCAATTTTTATTCAACCAAGCGTGATATTTTTGTGACCATTCACTAACCACGAACAAAAGAAACAAAGCTTGTTACTACAGTAGTGTGAACTCAGTTAGCGAATTTCAATTTGAAATTGGACTTTCTTATCCTCAGACATTATTATATTCACATTCGTATGAAATACCATGCATTCATATATACGACGATTTTTCTCTTTGTATTTCTAATGTAAGCAACTATAACCTAGAAAAATACTTGAAGCAAATAATCCAAATAGAACCAACTTACAACAGAACAACAAAGATACAGATTTGCTTGGGGAAAGAAAATAGAGGGACAAAATCACCAGAAGCAGCAGGAAAAAAAAAAGCAAAAAAATAACAACCTATCAGTAAAAAAAAAGGAAACAGCAGGAAACATGAAGGAACATGAGCAACAGTAAAAAATCACAGTAGGGAATTAGCTAGTACTCCAATTCTTGCCTCAGTTACCCAACACTAAAAGGACAGAATGGAAAACAATAGCATTACCAACTATTAAAATTGCATAGAAATTGAGTGCGATTGGTGAGCACGACCAAGCAAAGGAGAGAGGACTGAAACGATAGAAAGGCTGAACTGAGGCAGTGAGGACTGAAATTGAGTGTGATTGGTGTTTGCGATTGGCAAGTGTGAGACCGATGACCACAAGACAGAATAAGAGATGGAAAACAGATTTACTAACCTCAATCGCAAACTCCAAACTCCTGTTTACCCATGACTACAAGAGGAAGAGGAAAAAGATGACCTACTAGGAGAGAGACGGGCGACAACTGTGCAAAAGGAGTGGATTGTGTTTTGAGAGCTAGAGATTTTTCAGAACACGGGAGAGGTAAGGTTAGGTCGGAAATGAAGCAGAATGGCGGGGAAGTAAAAAGCTAATTTTTCCAGAACGCGGTGAAATGTTTTAGATCACTAGGTTTTGCCATTAGATCTAAAAAACGAAAAAAAAATATTTTTTATTTATATTATTTTATTTTTTAGATCGGTGTATTTTTTCCACTTATCTAAAAAGTATTTTATACATCGGTTATTTTTATAACCGATCTAGAAAGTCTCATACTTCATAGTTTATTTACAAAAGTGCCATTGGTTCCATTTTTTAGATTGGTTATTTTTTACCCGATCTAAAATATAGATGTTAAAAACATTTTTTGTACTAGTGAAAGAAGATAGGAGACCCTGAGATACTGTGAAGCCAAAAGAAAAATGAAAATAATCTTGGTAGGATTAACAAGCAAGTAATGAAGAAGCAATGAAAGGAAAGAACAAGCAATGAAAATTAAAAAAGAAAAAGGAGTTAATACCTGAACTTCAACCAGTAGAAGAAAAAGAAAAACTTGAAAGAAGATAGGAGACCCTAAGATACTATGAAGCCAAAAGAAAAAGAAAAAGAATCTTGGTAGGCTTAACAAGCAAGTAATGAAGAAGAATGAAGAAGCAATGAAATTAGAAAGAAAATAGTTTATACCTAAAATTTAATCAACAAAAAAAAATTGAAAAGAAATAGGAGATCAGAGGGAATGAAGAAGAGAGAATATAGCTGAATGGAAAAATGAGAATGAAGGGAACTGATGGAGGGAAAAGTGTAACATCCTACCTCTTGACACCTCCAGACTTGACCAAAAACTTCAAAATTCAACCAAACACAATCCAAACATCTTAAAACAACTTATCACAACCTCAGAACAGCGGAAACGAACCCAAAAAGGTCAGAAAATGGGCTGGGGCCGCGCCCGCTACAGTATCGTTGTGGCTCCAGACCTCCTCTATTTCTCCATCGCTACTATCTCCTCTAGCGCTGCAGTGCCTCCTGCTGATATTCCATATCAGCAACTTCCAAACACCAGGGTGAACTTCCGACGTGCATAACTTTATGCTCCGATGTTCGATTGACTTGATTCCAACTCCTACAAGTCATTCTAGTCACAATCTAACCACAGACACCACTTTTCCCTTAATCTAACTCCGTATGGAGATTCTAGACTGCTGTCACTATTTTTGTCACTTATTGAGCAAAACTCACCACTAACCACCTCTAATTGCCACCAAAGGCAAAAGGTCACTCGAAAACCAACTTATCCAAAAAGGTTTCATCCTAAAGGAACCACTCCTCTGAGATTTGACCCCTTAGAACTCTTACCTGACAAAACGGGCTACAGGCCCTGAAACACACCAATCAGGCCCAACTCCAACTTCCATCATACATAACACATACACACAACAAACATACCACACACAACCTCTTTTACACATATAACCATACATACAATATCCATACAACCCTTACAATGTCATACATCCATTTCAAACCATTCTATTCTGTTGAATCAAGAAGTTTTGATGATTCCAAATCAACTCTCAAGAGCTTGGAGTAAAAGATATCAAAAGTGCAAAAGAGTTCAAATGAAGAAATCATGAGCAAATCTGTGCAAAATTTGTTGTAGGATGTTTAATTGTGTTTAAATATGGGCAAAAGACTTTGATTTGGTGGAAAAACATTTTAAAACATTGATTTTATGTTAAATTATGAAATATTTGAAAAATACCCACCAACAGACAAAGTTTGAAAGGTTTACATTGAACTGTCATGTTGGAAATTCGAACTTTGACTTTGGAAATTCGAATTTCGAGCTAAAACTGAATAAATCTGAAGAGATGCCTCTCTGACAGACGAATTTTGATTTTCTAAAATTTGAATATTCATAAGTGTCTGAAAGAAGCTGTTGAACAATAGACGAACTTTGAGCTTTGAACATTCAAATTTCAGACAAAATGAAATTTATGAAAACTGAAGAAATTCGTCTGAAACAATGTTAAAGTTCATCTGAAATCAAGATCATATTGAGTTTCAAAGCTATTCACTGACAGATGAACTTTGAACATGGACATTCGAATTTCAAAAGCTAAAGTTGTGATTCTGTTGAAATGACATACGAAGGACAGTGTTTACAAATTCGGATGTTGAAGTAAATCTGAAAAGAGGTCTCTCAGATAGACGAACTTCACTATTTGAAAATTCGAATTTCAAAGTAAATGAACTACTGTGCTGTTTGAGCCTACTACGGACAGACGAATTTTGGGGTTCCAAAATTCGAATTTCAAGGTCACTGTAGCAAATTGAAACTCTGTTCACACTTAACAGAAAAATTTTCTTCTTGAAAATTCGTATGTCACAACATGGAAACATTTTCTAAGTTTCAAAATTCGAATTTCACTTCATGAACAGATGAACTTCAGTATTTCAATGTTGAAAGCTTTAACCTTCGGTTCCTTCAAAATTCGTCTGTTGACCAACCGAAATTCGAATTTCAATATGTCAGAAGCATTAAATGCGGTTGGTTAACGGATAGTTTTTCAAAGTAACCGTTGGATAACTTCTCCAACGGATAGATTTTGTCTCTAACGAATATTTGAGACCTAAATCTATAAATAGAACACCATTTGAAGTTGTGGGTAACGAATCAAACCTTGTATATACTGAAATTCTGCCAAATTTTCTACTCAAGACTTTTACCCTCTTACTTCAATACTTATACTTCAACTTTCATATTCACTCTATTCAAGAGAGTTTCATCTTTGTAAACAATCTAATTTTCATCTGGAAGATAGATTTACATGTGAGGAGATATCACAAGGAATTGTAAAGCACTTTGTGAAAGTGCAGAAAGAGATTGAGTGAACTCTAGAAAACAGAGCACTGACATTGTACTATGGCACTTGCAAGAAGTCCATTGAATTCTTGTTGAATAGTGGAAAAATCTCAAGTGGTCACTTAGGGACTGGACGTAGGTCAAGTGGAGAGACCAAACCAGGATAAATTTATCAGTCTTCTTCTCTTTCCTGCTACTTTTACTGTTATTTATTTATACTCTATTTTACATCCATATATTGTATTCTTCACCTCCTTGACATTTTGGTAGAAAAATTTTAAACTTCCCAATTCACCCCCCTTATTGGGAAGCCAGCCTAACTAACATATTCTACTTGGCACAAGATACAATATCCAAATACACATAAACTACGTATACCTAGTATTCTCACGTCCGCTGCTACTCCTTCTGTAACACCTTACTTTTAGACTCATTTCCCATGAATTATTCTTCTTTTCAGTCTGATTACACTTGATCCTAAGCTTGAAACACATAAGAATGAAAATCAGAATTTCCAAAATTTTTTGTTACTGTTCATATGGTAGTTTCCACTTTGCCGACTGAACTTTAAAAATTCATAACTAATTTTAGAAAAATCATTTCATAGTGATTCAAGTCTCTAAAAATAAATAAAAACCTTTTATACATAGAAAAATATGAAACAGAGCATTCTCTTGACCAATTTATATAATTTATTCCTCAAACATTTACTGTACATTTGGTCATTTTCTCTTCCCCAGGATTTTGGCCTTATATTTAAAAATTAATATCTCATTATATCCTGAGCAAAATCATACATTCTTTATGTCATTGGAAAGCTTTGTGAGTCTACTTTCTAGAAATATTTTTCTTGTACATCCATTCAACTTGTACAAGGCATGGAATTGACTTAAATCGTTAAGGGTTAGAAAACTACTTCTACTGGAACAGTTTTAGGAGAAATTACATAACTCTTTCTTTATACCTCCAAATACTTTTAAACCAGTGGCATTCATTTCCTAAGACTTAGAAGTTTTCAGAAATTCAAACCATTGAATTTTTTGAGTTTTGTATGATTTTTTCTTGTGTTTTGAATTTTCTAGTATTCATAATAAAGGATCCAGTTTTCCTTACTCTAACCAGTTTTGACCCTTAAATTCTAAAAGTCACCATAAATTGTACACTTATCCAATTTAGGTGTTCTTTAGCTTTATAAAAAGCTCATTCTATATACTTTTTGGGAATATATAACACTCATGCATTATACCCTATTTCATATAAATAGTACCTTTGTAATTCTCAGATTGTTTCTAATTGAGCATTTCCATTTTTATCTTGGCAAAATGAGCTTCATAACATGATTACATCATCATTCCTTGTACCAAATCCATACATATCACTCAATAATGCTCAAATGGATATAGTTACAGAAATACAAGCCTCATGAATTCTCATGCAATTTTATACATGATGCCATAACAATACATTAAAATACCCACAATTCACATAATTATCATGCTTCTTCATTCTTCTTGCCTTCTTGCTTGGTTACTTCCATGTCCTTTCCCTAGCATGGTTAGTGTTTGGAATGGTGAGATTATAGAATCTCAGTAGCAAGTCATATGTCATGCAATTACATTATCATATATGCATAAAAACTTAAATCATAACAATTCACCCATTCAAGCATATAACAAGTCATAATGGTTCCTAAAAATTTTGGCATGGTTTCTCTTTATAAAATGGACATCCAAGGGTTAAGACCCTTTCATAAAAACAGCCAAACCAATCTCACAACATTATAACGTCAATATGGCAATGGGATTATAACGTAGAAACAATATACAATAACATAAAGCAAGAAATAGACTATGCTACTATTATTGCTTTCCTTTGTCTTCCAACTTGATTCTAATGCTCCCAATCTCTTTTCCTTTGAGTTGTACTTCTTCCAAACACTTCCTTGGACCTAAATATAACACCAATGAAGCATTTAAGCCACTGGTTCTTAGTCCAACTTCACACAATGCTCACTAAATCCTTAAATTTTCTCTTTGATTTCTTCTTGGTTTTTTTTTGAACCAATGGTTGTTCTTAAGGTTTTGGGCCATGGGGAACTCATTTTTGGGCTTAAAAGTTTGAAATTCCATCTCTATTTATAACCCTAATCTGACCAAAATCAAGCATGGAATGGAGGAAAATATTTAACTTGCTATACTTCAAACCACTTGCATAATCATGCTTCTAATCTCTTATTTATGCCTTTTCCTATGTTTATTTTACCATAGCTCAACTTTCTCTCTCAAAACTCCTCCATGGCTGAAACTTAAGGTGAGAGAGAAAAGGAAAAGACTCCATGAAACACTCACTAAAAGCTTGAGAAGGCAAGATAAGGATAGTAGAAACTTACCCTTGAATTCTAGTCTTCATGCTTACTCCTTTGCTACATCTTTTCTCTCTTCTTTTCTCCTCTCTTCTAGCACATTCTTGGCTGCCTTTCTTTCTCATTTTCAGACCACTCTTTCCCTCTTTCTCAAGTGTAAGTGTCGGTCAAGAGAGAAGGCAAGGAGGAGACAATCATAAAAGTATGATCCAATCATCTTACGCCATACTTTCTTGTTTTTCTTTTTCCCAAATAATTTTTAAAGAAGTATTCATAAAATCAATTAACTAATGACATTTTCCTCACATGGGCAGCAGCTGAACATGTCTGAAATGGGAGTGTAAAGTGTGATTAAATCGCTTAATTAACTTGCTAATTACTCACTTAATCACAATTACTTTTTAGGACAAAAGCAAGCCTTCTTTGAGAAGTTATCTTGATCAAAAATCAATTTAACAAATTCCATCCATGTCCCCAAGCTATGCAGCACGTAATTTACTAGATTTTTAGGCCAAAAATTGCTTCCCAAATTTTAATTGACTAGAATACTCTTTACTGATTAAATGTACCTGTATTGATTAAATACTTTTTCCATGATTATCATTAAATTGGTATAAAATTATTCAAAACTCACTTTTAGACTAAAATCATTATCTTGCTCCTTAACTATACTTAGGTAAGGTCTATTTACTGTTCTTGACCCGGTACTACTTTTTCGGCAATCCAAATAACATTTATCCTTATAATACTGATTTTTTATTCTAAAGTCCCATAATAAATTCATACTGACTTTATTAAATACCAATCAACATTCCATTGGGTTCAACTTATCAGGAGCTTTATTTTGACTATAATTTTTCATATTTATAAAAATGCTCTTGACCCGGGACTAATTTATAATTTTTAAAACTTTCACATCATTAGGTGTAATTTTTCCCAAATTTCTTCTCATTTCCGCTCCACGTGAAATTCTTCTTTCAGGGACTAACGTGAAAGTATTCTTAATTCTTAGGGGTAAAATATAATTTTCTTATTTTTCAATTTAACCTGAAAAAATAACTTATTTTATGATAACGTGAAAGTAACCCTTATCACGCTTAACGGTATCTCTCCATTTTTCTGAATTACTTATACATTTTATGATATGAATATTTTTTTCTTGGGGTTTAAATGTCATATTCACCTTTTTCTTCTAATCTGGTAAATGACCGTTTTGCCCCTGAATCGGGTAAAAATATAATTATTCATTCTTTTAGGAATTTTCTTGTAATTTTACCCAAAGACTAATTTTTTATTATTTCTTTTTCACTATTCACATTAACTTCAAATTGGTCTATCTCTTAACCTGGATCTCCTAGGAATGCAATACTTATACCGTTGCGCTCAGCTTGGAGCGAGCTTTCATTCAAGTGTATGCTGCATATTTTCCGGGGCAAGTTCTGGAATTAAATTCTGCTAAGGACCTTATAAAAAATTAATTCCAATTAAGGACCAAACATCTCCTGAAAATTCAATGAGAAACTAATTCCTTTTAAAGCCCGATTATATATAACATTTCCGTCTCACTTCGTTTCTCATCTTTTATTCATTTTATAATATCCCATAAAATTAGGAATATTACACCTTCGACTTCTTAGGACTAGTGCCAGAACCGTCTCCTGAAAGGTTAGTTCATGGAAGAGGGGTGTGAGATAATGTCTCAGTAACCAGGGACAACCACACACACACACATATTTACATATATCTCACACAAATCATGAATGCAATGTGAAATGAATGAAATGCATGTTGCCCTCGCAGGGACTCCCATCCTTATCTTCCCTAACATGTATAATTCATCCTTATCCTCCCTAACATATAAATATATATATTTCCATCCTTATCCTCCCTAACATATATATATCCAACCTTATCCTCCCTAACACATATATATATCATCATACATCATATCGTTATCACATCATCACCACTCCATCCGCCATATATCATGGTCTCACATTGTCATGTGATGATGCTAATGTATCATCATGTCATCATCATCATCATCATAATCATCATAATGTCATGTATGCATCATGTCATATCATATCAATGTCATCATCACATATTTCATTATCATAATCATAATCATCATCTAACTGTATGCATACCACGATATATGTAAAAACAATACACACAACAAATCAATATCATGGTATGAAAGAGACATGCATATATACACATGACTATACGTACTATCATACAATATGAACAATGCAATGTAAACAAACACCCGGTTACCTCAGGTTGTCAATATCGTGCTCACACGAGTTCCACAAGCTTTCTTGAACACCAAACCCACGACTAGCCTTCTCCGTATAGCCAAACGACCTTACAATATCATAATTCTTCAATTAACACAATATACCAAATATCCAAATATCACAATTCAACCACTTTAGACCTAACACAAGGTTCCAAACCCCCTTTGACACATCAATAAGCTCTTTGGGACTATTCAAACACTACACAATTCCATACAACTCAGATTCCCAAGAGCTCAAACCGAAAACAACCTAGAGTTAAGCTCAAAACATACATAAACCCTTTTAAAACTCACATCCAAGCAACAAAAACACTAAAACACACTTCCTTAACCTCATTTTATCCATTTCAATTAGTGGATTTCATCCCAAACTGAAAGTTCAACCTCAAAACCGAAAAACCCAATGCCAAGAAAGATATCATGAGGGGTGTTACAAAAAGGGGTTTAAAGGAAAATGGAAAAGTGTACAAATTTGAAACAAATAATTGGGCGAGTAGCTGAAAAGAAAAATGCCTAGAGCGAAGGATTTGCATTTGGTGCAAATGCAAATGTTTTGGGGTCCTCAAAAAGAAATAAAAAAACTTTGAAGTTGTCACTGCTACGAGCTTCGTGTTCCAGTGATAGCTATGAAATAGGCGTGGGCTCCCGGCCCACGGTCACTTATTATAAGATTATATATGTATACTATAAAGTTTTATAATATATTATTTATAATTATATATATTATGTAATATTGATAATTGTACAACATATAATATGTTGATTTATTATAATTATAGTAATCAATGTATTATTAAAACCTGGAAGAAGCTATGACTTACACACACTATACCGATTTACAAGTTTTAAAAAGAAAAAAATTTATTTTATTAATGATTAATCAATATATTATTAATATTTTTAATATTTTTACTCTAATTTAAAATTTTTAATTTAATCATAGAGAGTGTATAATCTATAAAAATTAGGATTATTTATTTTTTTCATAAATAATTATGACTTTAAATAAAGTATTTTTACGATATTTATATTTAACTTAGTTTATTTTAAATTTATTATGATTTTGATTTTATTTTTATCTCTAGAATATTCTATCTTAATTAGCAAGTTAGAATGTTTTAGAATATTATAATCTTTATAAAATTTCTAAATAAGTAGGAATTTTATAATCTCCCTTGATTTAGTTTTTAAATTAAGTAATTTCCTAATTTATTAGATTGTTTCAATTTCTTAAAATGTCCCATTGAGTCACATAAGTAACTATTATTAATTGTAATTCGAATTAAAGACAAGATTAAGTATAATTGAGTTGTTCCAATTATTTCTCTCCCTTCAATTCTTCACATTCTCCCTCCTTAAGTTCTCTCTTCCTAAATTCTTCGAGTTTGTTTTTTCTTCTACTTTTTTCCCCATCACTTTCTTTCTATTTCTCTCAATCACCCTCCTATATCATTTAATAAGTTAAATTTATTTATTTTAAACATATAAAAATTTTCAAAATAATTTCTTGGTGATATATAATTATTCATAATTTCTAACATTAATATCATAATATTAATCTATGAATAACTTTATTATGAAACAACTTATCTAAAAAAATATGTTGAATTGCAATTAGGGGTCTCTTGTCATAAGGGAATTGAATTAGCTCTTAAGATGAGCCATTACTTATTGTATTTCCTCCTACCGGTTCCCTTACTTATTGTATTTGCTTGAAATGCTTTACTTTTAATTAATTTTCTCTAAATTAAAGAACCAGGGAGGGCACTATATATCAACTCCTACACCCATATACATTGGTCTTCAAAGATCTAAGGGATGCATCAGTCCACCCTCAATCCTATATAGCTCCGCTAGTAACTTTTGGAGGTTTTTCTATACTTCAACTAGTCATATATACTTGTTGGCTTATTAGTAGACTGATGTTGCTTAGTTAAACAAAAAGAGAAAAAGATACAAGCTTCCAAAAGTTAGACTTAACTCATGAAGATTTACTTAGAGTAATTTATTATTATTTTTTTAACATACCCTCAACTTATTAATCAATTTCCTTAACAAAAAGGATATCCATATCTTTAATATTAAAAAAGATGTGTTTATTTTAAAATATAATTTAAACTTCCCAAAAATAGAAGACAATTTCAAGAAAAAGAAGTGAAAACTTATTAATCACTTTGGTTAATAAAAAGGATATCCATATCTTTAGTATTGAAATCTAGGAATAATTTATAAATATTAGGCATATATATATTATAATACTAGGAGTGAGAACCAACTTGGAAGTACAGTACACCTGGTCCTACATGGCATATTGGATTGACCCAGAGATCAGGCTAGTGGGACAACAGGTTGAGGTCAAGCCAGTTTGATGCTGGCCCATTATATATATACAATTTTTTTAATTTTTTTTATAAATATTAATTAATTTAATGTATTTTTTTCTTGATACATTATAAATAATAAATTAGCTTTAACATTATCATGCATATTTTTAATATTTCAATCATTTAATTTTATTTAAAATTTTAAATTGATTTCTTAATAATATGTAAAATTAGAGGTGCATAAAGATTGGGCTAATAGTTAACTCCATACCAGGTCTTTGCAAGATTAAGCAAGATCGGGTTAACCCGGCATATGAGATTGGGGTTGGTCTGATCTTAAAAAATATTTAAAAATAACAATTAAATTTAGTTTATTTATTAACAAAAATATAATTATATTCATCCAAAATATATTTCCTTAAAAAATAATATTATAATAAAAAATAAAATTTGTTAAAATTATAAATATTTAATAATAATGCATATTGTTTAAACAATATTAAGAAATCAATCTAAAATTTTAAATTAAATTTCTAAAAATATTCACAATAATAATATAATTAATTTATTTCATATGTTGTATCAAGAAAAATATTATATAAATTTTTTTAAGAAACATATAAAATTATATAAATAAAATGTATTTTATATATACTGGGACCGGGCAAGACCGGGTGTATTCTCAACCCGGTGCCCAAGTCGACTTGATCTCTGAGACCAACCTAGTATGTGGGGTAGGACCGTGTAACACCTCTTATATTGGGCTCATTTCTTATGTATTTAATCATTCTAAAGTCTATTTATATCATAATAGGATCTTGAATCACAATAAATGCCATAATAAATTTTTTGCAACTTTGGTTACTATTTATTTAATCGAATTTATTTATTTCGATCAAACTTTAAAAAATCATAACTAAATCAATAAAAATTGTATGCATATGATTCAAGTCTCTAGGAATACCTTATAACTTTCTCTACATGGAAAAAATATAAGTCAGAGCAATGACTATACTGATCTATATAGCAAACTTTGTAAAATCTCACAATTTATGCAAAAACTACAAAATAATTAATTTAATTGGAATTAAATACAAAAATCCACCAAATATTGCACACACATTGAATATGAGTGTTCTTTCGACCATTGGAAAGCTCTTCTTATCTACTTTTAAACCATATATATCATTCATACTTCACATTACAACTGTCTTAACAGTAGTGAATTTCCTCTATAGAGGTCAAAATAACCATTCATATCCTAATGCCTAGCAAAACAAAAGTGATAAATATTTACATAACCATAATTCCTCTTCCCACCATGCCATACCTTCATTTAGACTTAAAGGAACATGAAAACTTGAAGAAACATTTCTAACATTATCCTTACAAATTTACATAAAAGTTCTAAGCTCATGGCCGTTGAGATCAATATCAAATTAATAGCTAAATTCTTTTTCCTTTCCTTTCTCTTCCTTGGTGGTCTTGCCATTGTTACTACCTATTCATGGTTAATATGTGGGAGGGTGAGATTTAAAGAATCTTAGTAGTTAACACCTAAACATGGCATCATATTATCACATTAAGCATACAGTATCAAAATAACAAGTTTGAAACACATTATCATATTTGTATCACATAATTTCATAAAAATTTTAGCAGAGTTTGTTTGGAAATTGGACATCCCAGGATCACAATTCCCCTCAATCAACTCAGCCAATACACATAATTCATCACAAAACATTATTTTAAACACATGGCAAAGCAAGAAACTCATTACAAACAAGTCTGATAACATATTGCAAGTATAAGGATTTAACTACCTTATGATGCTCCCTTGCTTTCCAAACTTGGTCCACCACTTTTTAAGCTTTCCACAACCTTCTTAAACCAATCTACATTATCATTGAACCAATTTAGCCATTGGATTTGTGAGTTACATAGCACATCATGTAACATTCGGCCATTTCTTTCGGATTGACAACTGTCCCCACAAACCAACACAAGCCCTTTTAGTCTGCTTTGTCCTCACTCACACACCTCCTTCCCAGGAGGTCACCCATCCCATAATTGTTCCAAGTAAAACACGCTTAATGGAGGAGTTCTTAAGGGATAGGATATTGAAAAGATATGTGCACCTTGTTGGTATAGGTAGTACCTATCAATTCCTTTCAGATATCCTTAACCATATAGTCCCATACCTATACAGTCTCTGGATTCCCCTCATCCTGGTATGCATTCGATTCATTTATATACCTCTTTCGCTTAGAAGCCTACCAGGAGCCGCTCTTTGTTCATGTCTCATTACTTTTATATCACACCCCCTTTTCTTGTACCAGCAATCACTCCCTGCCCTTATTAGTGCCCGGATGTCACATGTGTAACACCCCTCATGACTTTGTCTTGGCATTGTGTGCAAAACTAGGGGAAGGCTCAAGTGGAGGAAAAATTGAGCTCCATGTCACAGCTTGAAGCAGAGCCACCGCAGTGAGAGGATGTCCAGTGGCTCTTTTTGGCTGTAAACTGGTGCAGCTGAGGTGAAATGTTCTGAGGCTGCAGTGAGATTTGGGTTTATGGTTTAAATAAGAAATATTTCAATCAATCGGATGCGGAGGAAAAGAAAGAAAACAGAAGGAGAGGCGGAGGAGTTGTGCTTGGGTTCGAGTTTTCCAGCCATTAGGAGTGATTTTCAGACCTTAAGAGTTTAGATTCACGTTGGTAAGTGGTTTATTCTCCTCACTCTCCATTTTCTTCGGTTGAACTTGGGGTTTTTAGGTTTTGAGTTGGGATTTCCGGTTTGGGCCGAAATCCACTGATTGAAATGGATGTAATGGAGTTAAGGAAGTGTGCTTTGGTGTTCTTGATGCTTGGGTTTTAGTTTTTAAGGGTGTATGTATGATTTGAGCTTAACTTTAGGTTGTTTTTAGTTAAGGCTCTTGGGAATCCGAAGTGTATGAGATTGTTTGGTGTTTGAATGATTCCTAGGAGCTTAATGATGTATGAAAGGGGTGTTGGAATCTTGGGTTAGGCTAAAGTAGTTGAATTGTGATGTTTGGTTTATTGGTATATGTGGTTAATTGAGATATTATGGTGTTATAAATAATGTTTGGTTAACTGATAGGGGTTCAAGTATGCTGGACAACTCGAGAAGTTCATAGAATCTGCGTGTGTGATATTGACACTTGAGGTAACCTGGTGTTTGTTTATATTGTATTATTTGTATTGTATGATAGTACGCATATTTGTATATATATGCATGTTTCTTTTGTAATGCCCCTCATGATATTTTTCTTGGCATTGTGTTCAGGACCGGAGGAATCAGGACGGAGGAAGGCTCAAGTGGAGTCTGGAAGAGCTCCACGCCGCGGTGAAGAGCAGGGCCGCCGGGGCGAGAAGCTTTCCAGTGGCGTTGTTCTGGAAAATTTGGTGGAGTCGTGGCGAGGAGTGTTGGAGCTGCAGCGAGAGTCAGAAAAATTGTTTAAATTCGGATTAGTCAGACGCGAAAGAAAGAAAGGAAACGAAGGGAGCGACGTAGAGAGACAAGGAGCAGTGCTAGGGTTTGGCATTTTCGGTGTCCCAGAGTGATTCTCGTCCATCGGGAGCTTGGATTCAAGTTGGTAAGCGTTCCCTACTCCTCTCTCTCCATTTTCTTCGGTTGAAATTGGGGATTTCCGGTAGTATGGTTGGATTTCCTGTTTGGGGTGAAATCCACCAATTGGAATGGATGTTTTGGGGTTAAGGAAGTATGTTTTGGTGTTCTTGTTGCTTGAATGTGAGTTTTGAAGGGATTATGTGTGTTTAGAGCTTAACCCTAGGTCGTTTTCAGTAAGGGCTCTTAGGAATCCGAGGTATTTGAGGTTGTGTAGTGTTTGAGTAATCCCTAAGAGCTTATTGATGCATAAAAGGGTGTTGGAACTTTGGGTTAGGTTAATGTGATGGAATTGTGAGGTTTGATTCGTTGGTATATTGTGCTAATGGAAGAATTGTGACATGATTAAGGTTGTTGGCTAATCGAGAGGGGTTCACGCGTACTGGACAGTTCAAGGAAGCTTGTGGAACTCGTGTGTGTGTGGTAACGACAATTGAGGTAACCGGGTGTTTGTTATATTGTAATGATTTTGTTGTATGATAGTACGTGTATTTGTGTATATATGCATGTCTCTTTCATACCACGGTATCGATGTGTTTGTGTGTACGATTTGTATATATATCGTGGTATGTATACTAATAGATGATGGTTATGACTATGATGATGATATGTGTGATGATGATATGATAGGTTGCACACATGACATTATGATGATGATATGATGATACATGAGCATCACCACATGACATTATGAGATTGTGATGTATGGTGGATGTGGTGGTGATAACGTGATGGTGGTATGATGTATGATGATGTATATATGTTAGGGAGGATAAGGATGGATAATATATATGTTAGGGAGGATAAGAATGGATAATATATATGTTAGGGAGGATAAGGATGGATGATATATGTGTTAGGGAGAATAAGGATGGAGTCCCTGTGAGGGCAACATGCATGTTATTCATCTCGTATTGCATACATGATTGGTGTGAGATATATGTATATATATATTTGTGTGTGTGTGGTTGTTGTTCCCGGTTACTGAGACATTGTCTCACCCCCTCTCCCATAAACTAACCTTTCAGGTGACGGTTCTGGCACTAGTCCGGAGAATACGCGGGAGTAGCTGTGTACGTGGGAATAGTCTATGTAGCGTGTGTATGTTGTATTAGTATCTTGTGCCAAGTAGGATAGCATGGTTTGTAATGGATAATGTTATGATTGAGACTGGCTATGTATGGATGTCTATGTATGTGGTATGTATGGTTGAATGTTGTTGAGAAGTATGTGTGACAGTTTTGGTAAGTCCAGAGTGTTGTTGGGCCTTGTTGGTTTGCGTAAGGGCCTGTAGCCCATTTGGTCAGGTTGGGTTCCACGAGGTCAAATCTCAGAGGAGTGGTTCCTTTGAGGTAAAACCTCTTTGGACAGGTTAGTTAGGGGGTTTTGGACCTGTATGAACGGTCTCTAAGCGACCAGTTGCCTTTGGTGGCAATTGGAGGTGGCTAGTGGTGAGTTTTGGTCAACAAGTGGCCAAAATGGTGTCAAGAGTCCAGAATCTCCATACGGAGTTGGATTGAGGTAAAAGTGGTGTCGTGGGATAGATGGGGACTAGATTGACTTGTAGGAGTTGGATTCGAGTCAATTGGAGGTCGGAGCATAAAGTTATGCATGTTAGAAGTTCGCCCCGGAGTATTGAAATTGCTGATATGGTATATCAGCAGGGGGCGCCGCGGCGAGGGAAGGCAGGCCGCGGCGCCAGAGGAGTCAGAAGCGATGTTGAGCGGGGGAGGCCGGAGCCGCGGTGGTATTGTAGCGACCGCAGCCCCAACCCAATTTTTGGTGCTTTTGTGTCGTTTTCGTTGTGTTTACGAATTGGAAGAGTTGTTTTGAGATGTCAGGGTTGTGTAGGGTCAGATTTTGAAGTTTTTGGTTAAGTTCGGAGGTGTCAGGAGGTAGGATGTTACATTTTGGTATCAGAGCAATGGTTTTGGGCCATTGTTTCTGCTTGAAGTACTACTTGGCACATGTTTGAATACATAGACTATATTCCCACTGCAATGCTAGTCCAGAACCGTATAATTGAATGTGTTGTCGCTTGTGTGTAGGAAGAATGTCTCGCAGAGGAAGACAGAGTAACAGTGACCTGATAAGGCAGATGCATGAGTTGTTGGCTGGCCTCAGTAATCAGGTGAATACTCAGGGAGAAACGTTGAATAGGTTGCAAGAGAGAATGGATAGGCAAGGACAGGGGGATGTGAATGAAGAAGCTGAAATGTTTGTGGATCTGAATGCAGGAGACGATGAAACTGTGGTGGAACCTGAGAGAGCCCCAAGGGTTGGAAGAAAGGGTATCTCCTCACAGCTGAAGGGCTTTCGGAAGTTTAATCCTCCGGCTTTCGAAGGTACCATGGAAGTGTCACAGGCGGAGAATTGGATTGAACAGATGGAGAACATTTTCAATGTGATGGATTGCACCTCGAAGCAAAAGGTGCAATTGGCAGTCTTCAAGCTTGAGAAGAAGGCCAAGAGATGGTGGGGGAGTATTCTCCCGAGTGTTGAAGCGATGAGTCCTCCTATGAATTGGGGGCAGTTTAAAGAACGATTCTTTGCACATTACGTCCCTCCAGCCTTAATGATGCAAAAGGAAGCTGAGTTCCTAACTTTTCAACAAGGGAATCTGTCAGCGAATGACTACATTGATTAGTTCTTGGACTTGGCAAAATACTCCACTTATCTGAATAATTATCCCGATGATAGGTGGATGGCTCAGAGGTTGTTTGAGGGTGCCCATCCAGAAATTAAGGAGCGTTTATCTGTGGTGGAGTTTGTGTCCTTTGAGGACTTATGTGCGAAGATTCGTGCTTTGTATAGACGAATGAAGGAGGCTGAGGAGCACAGAAGGAATTCCATGATTCAGGCCTTTTCTCACCTAGGACCTACAGGAGGAATCAGTAAAGGAAGTGGTTCAGGCAGTGGTAGTAGTGGTGGTAGTATAGGTTCTAGTGGAGGAAGAGGTCGTCATAATCGAGGTCGTCATGGTAGAGGAAGGGGCGGGTTTGGACGAGATCAGTCCAATAGAGGTCGGTTTGGCAGAGGACCCTTTTATCGAGGTGGCTTTGAACAAGGGAGTTCCAGTCAGAGTGAGCATACAGGAAGGGACTCCGCTCCATCTCAATACAGTTCTGGTAGTACATCAAATCCATGCACAAAATGCTGGTTTAGTCATGGTGATCGTTTGTGTTTGGTTTGTTTTAATTGTGGAAAACCGGGTCATATGTCACAGAATTGTTGGGAGCCACGGCGTGAAGATGCGACAAGGAGGCCCACGATGCCCGGACGAGTTTTCGCCATCACTCGACAAGAAGCGGATGCAGCGCCTAACTTGATTAGAGGTAAACTTAAACTCAATGGTTACTCTATTCATGCTTTGTTTGACTCAGGTGCATCGCATTCCTTCATTTCATTTGATTGTGCTCGGAGATTGGGTATTGTGGCAATGGAGTTGCCTTTTGAATTGTCGGTAGCCACACCCACAGGAGTTTCATTAAGAACTGCTCAAGCTTGTTTGAATTGTGTGGTTCGTTTTGAATAACGAAGCACTACCCTGGATCTGATTTGTTTGCCGTTGCAAGAGATTGATGTTATAATTGGGATGGATTGGTTGGAAGCGAATAATGCCATTCTCGACTGTGCTCGGAAGACTGTGTCCTTGCCAATGAACATCCCTAGTGTTAAAGGGGATGAGAATATGTGTTTGTCCTTCGCCCAAGCTGGCAGGTATTTGAAGAAAGGATGTCAAGGGTTTCTGGTTTTCTTCTCTGTGAATGTGGATATGCAAGGTGGTGTCGAAAGATATCTGGTTGTGAATGAATTTCCTGATGTGTTTCCAGAGGAGATTACTGGTTTACCCCCACCACGAGAACTGGAGTTTTCCATTGATTTGGTGCCCGGGACTAGTCTTATTTCGAAAGCTCCATATCGAATGGCACCGTCTGAATTGAAAGAGTTGAAGAAGCAGATTGAGGAATTGTTGAAGAGAGGTTTTATCAGACCTAGTGTTTCGCCTTGGGGAGCTCCAGTGTTGTTTGTCAAGAAGAAGGATGGTAGCCTCAGATTGTGCATTGATTACAGGCAGCTGAACCGAGTGACGATCAAGAATAAATATCCTTTGCCTAGGATTGAAGACTTGATTGATCAGTTGGCAGGTGCCTCTGTATTCTCTAAAATCGATTTGAGGTCGGGATACCATCAATTGCGAGTACGTGCTGAGGATATGCCTAAAACGGCATTTCGGACTCGATATGGTCATTATGAGTTTCTTGTGATGCCATTCGGGTTGACAAATGGCCCGACAATCTTCATGGATTATATGAACAGGGTGTTTCGGCCGTATTTGGATAAGTTTGTGGTGGTTTTCATTGATGACATTCTGGTTTACTCCAAGAGAGAGGAAGAGCATGCGCATCATCTTCGGATTGTGTTGCAAGTATTGCGGGATCACCAACTGTATGCTAAGCTCAGTAAGTGTGAGTTTTGGCTACGGGAGGTGAAATTTCTGGGTCATGTGATTTCTGCAGAAGGTGTGGCTGTAGACCCTAGTAAAGTGGAAGCGGTGTTGAATTGGGAGAGACCGTAATCGGTGACGGAAATTCGAAGTTTTTTGGGATTGACTGGATATTACCGAAGGTTCATTAAGGGATTCTCTCAGCTTGTTATGCCATTGACTAGACTCACCCCTAAGGATCGATCTTTCATTTGGGATGACAGGTGTGAGAGAGCATTCCAGGAGCTGAAGGTTTGTCTAACATCCACCCCAGTGCTCATTATCCCTAACCCATCAGAGCCGTTCACAGTTTATACGGACGCCTCTAAGAAGGGTCTAGGGTGTGTCTTGATGCAGCAAGGTAGAGTTGTGGCGTATGCTTCAAGATAGTTGAGGCCTCATGAAGAGAACTATCCTACTCATGACCTTGAGCTAGCAGCTGTAGTGTTTGCCTTGAAATTGTGGAGGCATTATCTCTATGGCGCTCAGTTTGAGGTATTCAGTGATCACAAGAGTTTGAAGTATTTGTTTGATCAGAAAGAGTTGAACATGAGGCAAAGGCGTTGGGTTGAGTTCCTTGTGGATTATGAGTTTGCTTTGAAGTATCATCCTGGGAAAGCCAATGTTGTGGCAGATGCATTGAGTAGAAAGTCAATCCATATGGCCATGATGATGATGAGGGAGCAACAGTTACTGGAAAGCCTGAGAGATATGAAGTTATCCATCAACGTCCATCCTGGAGTATTAGTAATGAGTTCCATCAGTGTATCGAGTGATTTATTGAGGAACATTTGCTATGCTCAGATGGAGGATGACTATCTTTTGGGCATCCGAGAATAGGTTGAAATGGCGGAGACCCAGGACTTTGATATTCTGGAGGATGGTATCATCCGGTATCGAGGTAGGATTTGTGTGCCAAACGTTGCGGGGTTGCGTGAGATTTTTTTGGAGGAATCTCATAAAAGTAAGTACACTATCCACCCAGGTACCACTAAGATGTATCAGGATTTGAAGAGAGGTTATTGGTGGCCAGGCATGAAAAAGGACATCGCAGAGTTTGTGGCAAGATGTCTGATTTGTCAGAAGGTAAAAATTGAGCACCAATTGCCTGCTGGTATGTTGCAATCTTTGGAGATCCCGGAGTGGAAATGGGATAGTGTTTTCATGGATTTTGTGATGGGATTACCGACGACCTCTTCAGGACACAATGCGATATGGGTCATTGTGGATAGGTTGACGAAGTCGGCCCATTTTCTTCCGATTCGGGAAACTATTTCAATGGAGAAATTGGCCCAGTTGTATGTGAATGAGATAGTAAGGCTGCACGGAGTCCCGATGAATATTGTGTCGGACAGAGATCCAAGGTTTACATCCAGGTTTTGGAAATCTCTCCAAAAGGCCATGGGTACGAAGTTGAGTTTCAGTACTGCTTATCACCCTCAATCTGATGGGCAGACTGAAAGAACTATTCAGACTCTGGAGGATATGCTACGGGCATGTGTTCTGGAGAACAAAGGCAATTGGGATAAGTTTTTGCCGTTAGTTGAATTTGCCTACAACAATAGTTTCTACTCGAGTTTGCAAATGGCTTCGTATGAAGCGTTGTATGGCAGGAAGTATAGGTCACCGTTGTGTTGGGCTGAACTTGGTGAAAGGAGTCTTTTAGGCCCAGATATTGTGGATCAAACCTCTCGCAAGATAGAGAGTATTCGTCAGAAGCTTCTTATAGCTCAGAGTCGGCAAAAGAGTTATGCGGATAGAAGAAGAAGACCATTGGAGTTTGATGTTGGGGATCATGTGTTTTTGAAGGTTACTCCTACTACTGGTGTTGGAAGATCGATTCGAGCCAAGAAGCTCACTCCGAGGTATATTGGTCCATATCAAATTCTTGAACGAATTGGGCCAGTAGCGTATCGAGTGGCGCTACCACCTAGTCTTGCTGGGTTGCATGATGTTTTCCACGTGTCTCAACTCAAGAAGTATCATCCAGATCCGTCTCATATAATTGATGATCAAGCAGTTCAAGTACGAGAGGATCTGACTTTTGAGGTCGCACCGTTGAAAATTCTAGATGTGAAAGAGAAGCAGTTGAGGAATAAGACCATAAAATTGTTAAAGGTCCTTTGGAGCGGTTTGATGTCCAATGATGTCACGTGGGAGACTGAAGATTCTATGCGGAGGAAGTATCCAGAGATTTTTGTTTGAGATAAGAGTTGAAATTTCAAGGATGAAATTTTTATAAGGAGGGGAGAGTGTAATGCCCCTCATGATATTTTTCTTGGCATTGTGTTCAGGACCGGAGGAATCAGGATGGAGGAAGGCTCAAGTGCAGTCTGGAAGAGCTCCACGCCGCAGCGAAGAGAAGGGCCGCAGCGGCGAGAAGCTTTCCAGTGGCGTTGTTCTGGAAAATTTGGTGGAGCCATGGCGAGGAGTGTTGGAGCCGCGGCGAGAGTCGGAAAAATTGTTTAAATCCGGATTAGTCAGACGCGAAAGAAAGAAAGGAAACGAAGGGAGCGACGCAGAGAGACGAGGAACAGTGCTAGTGTTTGGCATTTTCGGTGTCCCAGAGTGATTCTCGTCCATCGGGAGCTTGGATTCAAGTTGGTAAGTGTTCCCTACTCCTCTCTCTCCATTTTCTTCAGTTGAAATTTGGGATTTCCGGTTATATGGTTGGATTTCCGGTTTGGGGTGAAATCCACCGATTGGAATGGATGTTTTGGGGTTAAGGAAGTATGTTTTGGTGTTCTTGTTGCTTGAATGTGAGTTTTGAAGGGATTATGTGTGTTTAGAGCTTAACCCTAGGTCGTTTTCAGTAAGGGCTCTTAGGAATCCGAGGTATTTGAGGTTGTGTAGTGTTTGAGTAATCCCTAAGAGCTTATTGATACATAAAAGGGTGTTGGAACCTTGGGTTAGGTTAATGTGATGGAATTGTGAGGTTTGATTCGTTGGTATATTGTGCTAATGGAAGAATTGTGACATGATAAAGGTTGTTGGCTAATCGAGAGGGGTTCACGTGTACTGGACAGTTCAAGGAAGCTTGTGGAACTCGTGTGTGTGTGGTAACGACAATTGAGGTAACCGGGTGTTTGTTATATTGTATTGATTGTGTTGTATGATAGTACGTGTATTTGTGTATATATGCATGTCTCTTTCATACCACGGTATCGATGTGTTTGTGTGTACGATTTGTATATATATCGTGGTATGTATACTGATAGATGATGGTTATGACTATGATGATGATATATGTGATGATGATATGATAGGTTGCACACATGACATTATGATGATGATATGATGATACATGAGCATCACCACATGACATTATGAGATTGTGATGTATGGTGGATGTGGTGGTGATGACGTGATGGTGGTATGATGTATGATGATGTATATATGTTAGGGAGAATAAGGTTGGAATATATATATATATGTTAGGGAGGATAAGGTTGGATTATGTATATATGTTAGGGAGGATAAGGATGGATAATATATATGTTAAGGAGGATAAGGATGGATAATATATATGTTAGGGAGGATAAGGATGGATGATATATGTGTTAGGGAGAATAAGGATGGAGTCCCTGTGAGGGCAACATGCATGTTATTTATCTCGTATTGCATACATGATTGGTGTGAGATATATGTATATATATATTTGTGTGTGTGTGGTTGTTGTTCCCGGTTACTGACACATTGTCTTACCCCCTCTCCCATAAACTAACCTTTCAGGTGACGGTTCTGGCACTAGTCCGGAGAAGACGCGGGAGTAGCTGTATACGTGGGAATAGTCTATGTAGCGTGTGTATGTTGTATTAGTATCTTGTGCCAAGTAGGATAGCATGGTTTGTAATGGATAATGTTATGATTGAGACTGGCTATGTATGGATGTTTATGTATGTGGTATGTATGGTTGAATGTTGTTGAGAAGTATGTGTGACAGTTTTGGTAAGTCCAGAGTGTTGTTGGGCCTTGTTGGTTTGCGTAAGGGCCTGTAGCCCATTTGGTCAGGTTGGGTTCCAAGGGGTCAAATCTCATAGGAGTGGTTCCTTTGAGGTAAAACCTCTTTGGACAGGTTGGTTTGGGGGTTTTGGACCTGTATGAATGGTCTCTGAGCGACCAGTTGCCTTTGGTGGCAATTGGAGGTGGCTAGTGGTGAGTTTTGGTCAACAAGTGGCCAAAATGGTGTCAAGGGTCCAGAATCTCCATACGGAGTTGGATTGAGGTAAAAGTGGTGTCTTGGGATAGATGGGGACTAGATTGACTTGTAGAAGTTGGATTCGAGTCAATCGGAGGTCGGAGCATAAAGTTATGCGTGTCAGAAGTTCGCCTCGGAGTATTGAAATTGCTGATATGGTATATTAGCAGGGGGCGCCGCGGCGAGGGAAGGCAGGCCGCAGCGCCAAAGGAGTTAGAAGCAATGTTAAGCGGGGGAGGCCGGAGCCGCGGCGGTACTATAGTGGCCACGGCCCCAGCCCAATTTTTGGTGCTTTTGTGTCGTTTTCCCTGTGTTTACGAATTGGAAGAGTTGTTTTGAGATGTCAGGGTTGTGTAGGGTCAGATTTTGAAGTTTTTGGTTAAGTTTGGAGGTGTCATGAGGTAGGTGTTAGCAGGGCTGACTTCCCAAGAGGGGGGGTGAATTGGGAAGTTTGAGATTTTTCTGCACAAAGTGAAGTAAGTGAAGATATCACAGTATAATGAAAACAATGCGTAAAACAGAGCAAGGTGAAAAGTAAAGATAAGGAGAAGAGAAGTCAGTGATTTATCCTGGTTCGGTCTATTCACTTGACCTACATCCAGTCCCCAAGACACCTCTTGAGATTTATCCACTATACAGCAAGAATTTCAGTGGGTTTCTTGCTAAAGCTGCAGTACATGAGTATGCTCTGTTTTTGAGCTCTCTCAAACTTTTCAAGCACTTTCACTATGTGCTTCCCAATCCCCTTGTGAATACCCCTCACAAGTAAATCTATCTCCCAGATGAAGAATAGATTGATTACAATGAAATAACTCTCTTGTAAAGAGTGGATATGAAAGTTTAAGTACAAGTTTAGAAGTTAAGAGGGTAAAAGCTTTTGAGAAGAAGATTCAGCAGAAATTCGGTATATACAAGTTTGATTCGTTACCCACAACTTCAAATGATGTTGTATTTATAGATTTAGGTCTCAAATATCCGTTAGAGACTAAATCTATCCGTTGCGGAAGTTATTGAAAGGTTACTCTGAAAAACTATCCGTTTACCAACCGCATTTAATGCTTCTGACATACTGAAATTCGAATTTCGGTTGGCCAACAGACGAATTTCGAAGGAACCAAAGATTAAAGCTTCCAACGTTACAGCACGAAGTTCGTCTGTTCATGAAGTGAAATTCGAATTTTGAAACTTACAAAACATTTTCACAATGTGACATACGAATTTTCAAGAAGAAAGTTTTTCGGTTAAGTGTGAACAGTGTTTTCAATTTTCTTCAGTGCCTTCGAAATTTGAATTTTGGATCCCCAAAATTCGTCTGTCCATTGAACGTTTAAAGGGACACAGTAGATTACTTTCTTTGAAATTCGAATTTTGAAAGGGCGAAATTCGTCTGTCAGAGAAACTCTTTTCAAACTAATTTCATCATTCGAATGTTGCAAGTTCTTATCATTCGTATGTCAATGTTTCATTTCAATAGACTCAAGAACTTAGCTTCTGAAATTCGAATTTCAATGTTCAAAGTTTGTCTGTCAGAGAGCAGTTTTGAAACTTAAATCACTCTTGATCTCAGGTGAACTTTAACATAGTTTCAGACGAATTTCTTCCATTTTCTCAAGTTTTGTTTTGTTTGAAATTCGAATTTTGAAGACTCAAAGTTCGTCTGTTGCAAAGAAGCATCTTTCAGACTTATATGAAAATTCGAATGTTGGAAGTTCAAAATTCGTCTGTCAGAGAGTATTTATCAAACTCAATTTCATTTTGATTTCAGATGCACTTTATCATAGTTTCAGACGAATTTCTTTGTTTTTTACAAACTTCATTTTACTTGAAATTCGAATTTTGAAAGTGTGAAGTTCGTCTGTTAGCAAAAGGCCTCTTTTCAGACTAGATGAAAATTCGAATTTTGAACAACCAAAATTCATCTGACAGAGAGCCATCTCTTCAAACTTATTCAGTTTTAGCTCGAAATTCGAATTTCCAAAGGCAAAGTTCGAATTTCCAACTTGACAGTTTAGCTTAAACTTTCAACCATCGTCTGTTTGTGGGTGTTTTTCAAATATTTGAAGATTTAACATAAAATCAAAGTTTGAAAACTTCTTTTCTTCAAATCAAAATCTTTTACCCAGTCATAACAAAAACTAAGGATCCTACAAAAGATCTAACAGCAAGTACTCAGAAAATTCACTTGAAACAGCTTTGCTCTCCTTTGATATCTTCAATTCAAGCTCTTGAAATGTTGGTTTGGAATCATCAAAACTCTTGTTTCAACAGTAGGATGTTGCATCTTTCATACCATAATACAGATGTATTTGCGTGTACTCTTTTTATATATTGTGGTATGCACACAGCTAGATGATGTTTACGATGATGATGATGATGATGATGACGATTAGAGATGATGATATTAACATGACATGACATGATGCATAATGATGATGATTATATGATGATATATGAGCATCACCACATGGCACTGTGAGATTGCGATATATGGTAGATTGGGTGGTGATGACGATACGATATGATATATGATAATATGAGATATGATTAGGGAGGATAAGGATGGAATCCTTGTCGCTAAATCCTCCCCTATAGCCAGGGGAGCCAGGCGGTAGTGGACTACACCTTTCCTAAATCACTACCAATTTGAGGTGATCCAAGAGAAGGAGAGCCACGGTCCGAAAACTAGTGTAACCTTTGTCCGGGTTGCATTAGTGTAAAGTGAGCTTAGTGAGGTCTCGGAATCAGTCTTCACCTACTGTTAGAAGGGAATTGCCTATATGAAATGTCATGTTATGACGATAGCCCGTGGTTCTAGCTGTGTGTGAGGGAGATATACATTCCTTTCATTTCATAATGCATTCATGAGTTGTATGAGTTATATATGTATATATATATCTGTTTGTGGTTATTCCCAATTATTGAGACATTGTCTCATCCCCCTCTCCCATAAACTAACCTTTCAGGTGACGGTTCTGGTACTAGTTTGGAGAAGACACGTGAGTAGCATTGGACGTGGGAATACTAGGTCTATGTAGTTATTGTGTAATTTGGATATGTAACATATGCCAATTAGGATAGAATGTTTAGTAATGGATGTATGACATGGATATGGATTGTATGAATGGATGTTGATATGTTTTGAATGCGGAATTGTGTTGTATGCGATGTGTATGTTGTATTGTGGTGTTTACACGGTCTTGGATGTTAGGAAGTCAGTATGGTGGTGTTTGTGAGCCCAAAGTAGATTTGGGCGTCGTTGGTGTGTTTTAGGGCTTGTAACCTATTTTGTTAAGTTGGGGTTCAATGGGGTCAAATCTCAGAGGAGTGGTGCTTTTGAGGTGAAATCTTTTTGTACAAGTTGGTTTAGGGGTTTTGGACCTGTATGAATGGTTTTTGAGTGACCATTTGCCTTTGGTGGCAATTGGTGGTTGTTAGTGGTGAGTTTTGGTTAAGAAGTTGGCAAAACAGGGTTAGGGGCTTAGAATCTTTATACGGAGTTGGATTGAGGTGAAGTTGGTGTCTATGGATAAATTGGGACTAGATTAACTTGTAAGAGTTGAAATCAAGTCAATCGGAGGTTGGAGTATAAAGTTATGTACGTCAAACTTTTGCCCTGATTTCTAAAGTTTGCTGGTATAGAAAACTAACAAGGGGCACCGCGGCACCAGGAAGCAAGCCGCGGAACCAAGAAGTCCAATAGAGTGGTGAAATAGGGGAGGTTTGGAGCCACAACGATATTGTAGCGATTGCGGCCTTAGCCCATATTTTGATGTTGTTTGGTTCGTTTTCATTGTTCTGAAGTTTTGGAAAGTTGTTTTGAAATGTTTGGGTTGTGTTTCGTTGGTTTTTGAAGGTTATGGTCAAGTCTGGAGGTGTTTGTGGAATAGGTTGTTACATATTACTCACTAAAATTCAAATTTTTCACTTAACTCTCCTTTGATCTTTCTTTGTACAACACACTTATTCTTAAGATTTTAGACCATGTGGAATCCATTTTTGAGGTCAAAATCATGAAATTCCAACTCTAAATACTCCCCCCGTTCCAACTGAAAATATCTCAAAGTGATTGGAAAAGATTTCCTTCAAATCACTTCAAATCATCCATGGATTCATGGTTCTAGTGGTTAATCTAAGCTTTTCCATAAGTTTATTGGTTCAAAAACTCATTCCCTTGCTAAAACCCTTATTTGGCTAAAACCCTAAGGTAAAGAGGAAGCCAAACTAATCCATAAAACATGCTTTGGAAGCCATAGATAGTAGGCTTAAGGTGGTAGTATAGAATCTTACCAACTTGTGCTTCAATTTTCCCTTGATTTTTCTTCTTTTTTCCCTTTCCTTCTTCCTCTCTTTTCTTGCGTTTTCTTCCTCTGTTTTGGCTGCTAGTTCACGTGTGAAATAAAGAAGAAAGAGAAGGGTTTAAGTGACTAACGATAGTCTTAACCATGATTAATTAAATAAATCAACTAAAGTTACTTTTTTGTCTCCTTACTTAGCAAGTTTTCCCAACATTTTGAGATGATTGGTTGGCTTCATGGGCTGCAGTAATTCACGCAGGGGAGAGAGGGAAATGTGTCAAAAAATTGCCCAATTTTTCTGATCCAGATATATTTCAATCCGGATATTTTTTAACAGTACTGAAAAATCGTCTTTTATAGTAACTTAGCATTTTTGGGCTACAGGATTGTTCTAATTTTATTTTCATGTTTCCATAATTCAAATGGTATCTGTATATAGCATATATCCTGTCCCAGTTACCTTTTAACTATCGGTATGACCCACAGTTTACTTTATCAGTTTATTATTACTTTTAGACATTCTGCACTGACTATTTTCTTATTCTTAAACATTAACCCTCAGTGTCATATACCATTGGACTTCTCTCATCGATGGCTTCATTTTGATAATAATTTTGCATGTTGATAAAATTACCCTTAACCTGGAATTAAATTATAGTTTTTGAAACTTTTAGGTCATTAAGTGTAATTTTTTCTAAGAACTTTTCTATTTCCTTCCTCAATTAATTTTATTTATTTTGGAACGTGGATGTAATTTTTATATTTCTTTAGAAGCAAAAATATGATTTTCATATTTTTTCACCTAACTAGGAAATATGATCTCTTTATCTAATTTTATGCAAAATAGTTTCTGTCCATTTTCATGAATTCTTTGTACATTTCATACTATTATTCATTTCTTACTCTTTTATTACTTAATATCGATTAAAATTTTGGGATATTACAGGACCGAGCTTACCGAGTCACCGGGTTGATTGAACACCCCTATATAAAATTAATGCATGATTATTGAGTATTTATAGTTTTAGAAAATGTTACTTTTGTTCCTAATATTATTTTTCAAAGAAATATAATTTGAATAACTATAATTATGTTTTTTTTAATAAATAACTTATTTATTATTTGTTTAAAAATAACTTTGAAGAATGATGCCAAACCTTATCTCATATACTACGTTAGCCTGATCTGATCTAATCTCACAAAAATTAGGTATCATATTGACTATCAATCAATCCTATCTAATCTTTGTACGCTATATAATACTCATCCAAACCTAAATATTATATATAAATAACTAATTTACATAAATCAAGAAATACAATTAAAAGCAGTTGACATTATTAAATTTGTTAAAAATTCAAAATAATTTCAAAGAAGCCTGCATTTGATGTTTAAAAATTGTCTCATATAATTAATAAAAATTAATTGTATTCACTTATTTAATTAAGGATAAAATTAGAAAAATAACAAATAAATGCTTGAAACAATCTGCATTTCTATCTTATATTTTAAATTAAAAAATATATCAAATATATCTTTTATTTAGTACTTATAGTATAATATTATATAAATATTATAGTGTAATATATAATATAATATTAATGTTCTAACTGCATTTTCTTAAAATTTAATATGCTTTTATTTTGAGTAGATAAAATTAATATTTATTATATTTAAATGTTTATAAAAATTATGAGATATTAACTTAATAATGTTATAATAATCTTATTATAGATATTCCAGCCAAATTAATTATGAATCATGTTAAGTAATCGTTTTTATATTTTATTTCTTATGCTTATGAATTATTATATCGTATTTTTATTTATCATTTCCTCAGTTTTATCAAGTATCAATATTTTATTATTTTAATTTCAATAAAGTACACGGTTGTGCTTTTTTTCAGACTAATGCAGCTTTTTGAAATTGTGTCAACCTTTTTCTTTTCTTATACTTTTTCCTTCGGGAGATTAGTGAGAATCCGGAATTTCCATTGAGCACGGAATTATCATCATCATCGTCAGATCTGGGTCATCTAGAGGAAAATTAGAGAATTCAGGTTTAATTTAATTTTAATATTATATTTTTATATATTTTTATTTTATTAGATATAAAACATAAAATAAAAAATAATTTTATAATTGTCACTTTTTAAAAAAATATTATTATTATTATTATTAAAAAATTAAAATAAAAATTTTAAATCTGAATCGTTCAAATTAAAATTAGATAATCCTATGATGATAAGCATTTGGTGCTCATCAGATTGATGAGCACCTAATGGGATTTCGAGAATCCGTCGGAAACAATTATATGTTTTGAGAAAAAAAATTGCTGGTAAGTCAGTTGCGGTAAAAAATTTTCGGTCAGAAATTGAAGTCATTTTTGTAGTTAATGAACAGAGACAATATCTAGCAATTGTTTATTTTCAAAATTCATGCATACTGTCAAAATAAAATATTTGAAGACTTTTGGTGGTTAAATGATTTACAATTATACTATTGAATTTATACATATTAAATAGATTTTTCTTTATATTATATATTTTTTACTAATTCATTCTCTAAAATGTAAGACTTTAAGTATCCAAGACACATATTAAATCATTGAATTATTGATTTAACTTATCAATTTCTTCTGCAACAAATGAAATGTACAAATATAAATATTTTTGAAAATGAGATGCACACACAAAATTTTACCGAAACGCCCCTGCTTTTGATTTGAAGAATGAAGTGTAATAAGAAAATGGATTGAAAAAAAATAATTTTTTATGGATATAAAATAACACTTATATGCCTATTTTTTTTTAAAAAAATTCAAAACAAAAGGTTTGAAATTGTTGAGTAATAAATAATTATGTGAGTATAAAAGATATTGGTCAAAATTTTTCTAACTTCTTTTTCATTTTCATCAACGTATCAATCAGGAAAATGTTATGTTTTTAACTGCACGGACTCTTGAAGTTGCATTGCCCTCCTTTCCCTCCTTCCACGCCGCATGATAGCCTCTTTAATATATCTTAGGGCATTGACAAACACAATTTCGTATTCTAGAGGGAATCCTCAGATATGTTAAGTCTTGCATGAAATTGCCAAACTATTCTGGACCTTACTTCTCAACTGAGCAGCAGCAGCTCATTGCTGAGTAGAGACCCCTCCCTTCTCTCTTTCTCTGTCTACGCATCACTATTGCGCACAGTGATGCACATCAGAGAATCAGGAAGCAACTATTATGAGCTAGTTCACATCCATGTATGTAGCAAATTTATAATCCATGGTCCATGCTTGACTAAAAAATATCTTGTCAATGGAAGAAAATGTTATATTATTAGTCATTAGTACATATTATTAGTCATTAATACAGTATTGGTTCAGAATACATTGCGTCACAATAAATGTGTTGAATCTTACATGTCCTCTATCTTGCATGTAGACTCATACACTGTTAAACTACACAGGTTTAGCAAAATTTGAGGTCTTGAATTCTGTTGGCCAAAAAAAAAAAACGAGATCTTCAATTCTACATAGTCTTTTGACTAAAAGAAAAAAGAAAAAAGAAAAAAGAAAAAGAACAAACTCTTAATATTCTATCCCTCCTCCTTCCAAAATGCGTGCTTTTCTTATTTACAATAAACAATTATATTTCATGCCACTGCAACATATTTTGAGCAAAAAATTTTTTTCTTTTTTGGCGTAGTTCTATTGTATAAGGCAACAAATTTTAGATTTTGTAGTCACGCGGTTGCCTATAGTCAAACACTACAGTGTGCTTCATTGACTATTAATTATAAGTCAAAGTGTTATATGTACATGCGTTGCAAGGTGTTAATTTGGAGTGTACATTACTTGAAAATTTTAGTCATTGTCACTACTATAGAGTTAGGCTTTAGGAACACACATTCTAGAATGTTTGTGGTGAAAACGTGCTTGAAAATGATTTCGGGAACATTCTTTTAAAATTTGTGCCAGAATCTGACATTTGGGAACGTTTATTTATGAAATCATTCCTCAAATATGTAATTGTGCTAGGTCACAGCTTCTGCCCATCGACCCTAGCTCACAGCTCTCTCTCATCCTTCCCTCTCTCCCCCATTACCATCACCATCGCAGTCAACGGCCTCTCCGTCAAATATTCGAGCATAGTAGCCTCTCCATTAAATATTCGAGTACAAACCAAAAATTGTAATAAGATTCAGAAGGGGAAAATGTGACTTTTGTTTGTTAATAGATAAATGACTTGGTACTCTTATATGCTTATTCTGGTTGGGAATTATGTTTATTGGTAATGGTTAAATTAAGCTATAAAAGTGGAATTCATGAGCTTTGGGATGCCAAAAATTTTATTTAATATATTGCATGTGAAAGGTGCAAAGATGATGTAAATCTCGTGAAAAGATAACTCTTTTTGTAGCTAATTGTGATTAAGCTGCAACTTTTTCTCTAATTACATGTCTTGATCACATTTTTAGAATCATTGCCTCAGCTTGTAGTTTTATATCTTCAAAAATGGTAAAAGGACACAGGTAGAAGCTTGCACAAAAGTAGATAAACTTAAAGAGAGTGAGTTGCAAAGTTTAATATTCAAACTTTCAGATCCAATCCTGGTAGACAATGTTCTAGGTGAGGGTTTGGTGAGTTCCAGGAAGGGAATTTTAGATCCAATCATGGTAGGCAATTAATGTTAAGATGAACAACTTAGTAGTTGGGGCTTCACATGCATCCATGTGAGGTGTAGTCCTCCTAAATCATGTTTTATAAAATATGAATACTGAGTTTATACAATCTAAGTTTTTTCCAGTCATTAAAATTTAGCATAATTTATGAATTGTTTATAATATTTGAGACATTGTTAGAGATATTTTATGGTGGCAGTTTTATTTATTAGACATTTGTAAGTTGATATTGATAGATTAATAGCAATGGATAGGAACTTTTTGAATAAAGTGTGTAGTCTTTAATTTCTGTACATGTATGATGAAATTCTTTGAATGATTAGATTATTTGACTTTATATTGTTGGAATGGTTGAAACAGGACAGCAAGAAAATAATTTTTAAACAAAAAAAATTATTTTTCAGAAACGTTTTTCATAGAAACGTGCCCGAAGTCTAATAATTGGGCACGCTTTCTATTAAGAAACGTTCCAGAAAATTACTGTTGGGGGCCGTAACAAACCACAAAGCATGACACAAAAATGGCATTTCGGAACTTTTTTTGGTTGGAAACATGCTAGAAGATCTGTTTTCATGAACAATTTTAACAAAATGTAAAGTGTTCCAGAATTCTTCGGGAACGATCACATATGGAACATTTCAAAAATGTTCCGAAATTCAAAAATTAAACGTCCCATAAGCCTATTTCTGTAGTAGTGTGTGTCGATACAAAAATTAATGTTGGCAAAAATTTGGAGTGTAGTAATGGTAGGTCTATTAATAGTGGCAATACATCGGATCTCAGCGCTAGATCATTAGCTAGTTTGCATTGTCTAATATAAGTATGGCTAACCATAATTTTGTTTGTGCAAGAGAAACTCCATAGGCAAATGGAAGAGGCAAGCATCCCACTCTTAGCTTTAACGTTGGGACTAATTTTTACATATCCTTCTTTATCAGATATGGCACCTGCGATATGCCATTGTTCCCACATGAAAGACTCACGAGTCACATTTGCTACACCAGTGCCCGGCACAATGTTTCCATCATCCTCATCTGCTCTGAAGAAGAAGAGCCTGGAACTTCGGACCTTAAGAGTTTGAATTCATATTGGTAAGTGATTCCTACTCCTCCCTCTCTATTTTTCTTCTGTTTAAATTTGGGGTTTTTCGATTATATATTGGGATTTCTAGTTTAGGCCGAAATCCACCATTTGAAATGGATGAAATGAGATTAAGGAAGTGTGTTTTAGTGTTCTTGTTGCTTGAATGTGAGTTTTGAAGGGTTTATGTATGACTTGAACTTAACCCTAGGTTGTTTTGGTTAAGGCTCTTGGGGGATCTGAATTGTATTTGTTCAATTTGTGTTTGAATGGTCCCTAAGGGCCTAATGACGCATGAATGTGGTGTTAGAACCTTGGGTTAGGCTAAATTGGTTGAATTGTAATGTTGGTTTAATGGTATATGTTGTAAATTGGGAATTGTGATATTGTGAAGGTTGTTTGGTAGCTTGAGAGGGATTCAAGTGTTGGACAACTCGAGAAGTTTATCGAATCCACGTGTGTGGTGTTGACAACCTGAGATAACCGGGTGTTTGTTTGTTTGTTTGTATTGTATTGTGTGATAGTACATATATTTGTGTATTTATGCATGTTTCTTTTATACCATGATATAGATGTGTTTGTGTGTACTGTTTTCTATATATCGTGGCATGCACACAGCTAGATGATGACTATGATGATTATGATGATGATGATTTGAGATGATGATATTGATATGACATGGCATGGTGCATGGCATGACATTGAGATGATGATGATGATGATTATTATTATATGATGATACATGAGCATCACCACATGACATTATGAGATTGTGATACATGGCAGATTGGGGTGGTGATAATGTGATGACGATATGACATATGATGATATATGTTAGGGATCTAGAGTAATTATGGGATGGGTAACCTTTTGCCTTATAAGAAAAGGAGTCTAAATAGAATACTACCCCTATCCTTCATATATATATCAAGTTTCCTTCTAAGAAGGGGGCAAATAGGGTGCATCATATAATCTTATATATTTTATTGATTTATTAATTAAGTAATTAATTGAAAATAAAATTATTTTTTACCATTTAGTTTTTTGATAATTTTAAATTAGTTTGAACTTTGAACATGTCATACATTTTTCGTAATTTGCATCTCATAAATGTATATTTTTTTTCTAAGAATTTGACATTTATTTAAATTTACGTTCAAATAGTTTATATGCGACACAAATATAATGGATTGGAATCCTATATCATCATAATTCCTTGAAACATGAAAACCCAAGATCTTTTTTTATGTATTATTGTCTATGAGCAGACAATTGTAAACCCGAATCCAGTATTCGTAACTCCCCAAAAAGTGCAATCTTCTCCCACATACCAATTGTTGGTTAAGCGTTTGGATATATGATTGAAACTAGACACCAACATAAAGTTAATGTTTAAAATTCATAACCGTGCAGTGTGTTAACTAGACATCCTAGTTTCACTAGTTAATCGAAGATATATATATATATATTTAGGTTCATAAAGGTCATTTTAGAAAAAAATAAAACTACATTAATGTATAACTAACTTATATATATTAATTTCAATGAATAATATTTGTGTATAGTTGAAGAAACTAACAGAATTGTATAACTATAATAAAATATTTAAAAAATATATTTCAATTTTGTAGGAATGGAGCCCACATGGATGGAGCATATTCATTAATTATTCGCCCCGGCGCTTTAAGCTATGGCTAATGGTTAGGATGTAAATACAATCTCTAGTCTACCGAAAAAGAAAAAAATACAACCTCTATTCCATGACTTTTATTGTTTTTCAGTTTTGATTTTGTTTTAGAACTTTTATTATTTTAGAATTTGAAGACCTGATTAACTTTTTAGGCCTTTAATTTAGATTTCAAGAGCACTTATACTTAATTACAAATTCCCATATTTTTGGCCGCATTACAAATTACTAGATTAGTTACCAACAAAATTAAGTTCTCACATCAATGGCTGAATTTGAATTCACACTCTAGTCGAAATATGAATTATATTCTTACTATCGACCTTTGTTAGTCCCCATGTCCTTTTCTCAATGTTCTTGATTTGAATGCGGACCACTTAACCAAAACAAGTTAATTTAGATTATAGATTAAGAGGAAAATAAAAGAAGCATATTAATTAATGGCTATTTCCTTCATGATCGTTTTGCTCAAAATTCAAGCAAATAATAATTAACTCTTGACAAGCTACCCACAATAGACTAAAAAATGTAGGGGAATTAAATTCTATGAAATTTAAAATACTTACAAAGAATTTCAATTTTTATAATTTAAATTGTTAGTATTTTTTGTAAAAGCAATAATAATTACTATCCGTCTTAAATATAAGTTATATTTAACTATATAAGTAATATTAAGTAAAGCTGTTAAACACTATAAATTTATCCCAAATTTATTTTTTCCAAATTTGCCTCCAATTAAATGTTGTATGTTTTCAATTATAAATTTAATTATATCTTTAATAAGGGGTATTTATGAAAAAAATTATTTAATGATCAAAACATAAATTATATTTTGAATCATGAGAACTCTTATCTCATGGACTTATATTTGAAATCAATATAATTCTTTTTTGTCGTAATTCAAAGCACAATCATATACAAGTATAAATACTCATACAAGTACACATCATCACATTGATGTACAATGGGCTTAAAGGAGGCATGTTAATTCATGGTATCCAAAAATTGTAGATAATGCATTAGACCATAAGAAAATGCATTGGGTGCTCATGAGGCATGTTAACTCATGGTGTTCACAAATTATAGATAATATATGGAACCATAAGAAAATGCATTCGGTGCTCGTTACAGTGATGAGCACTCAGTGCTCATCACTAACATGGGTACAATCTAGATTTAATTTAATTTAACTATTATATTTTTAATATACTTTTACTTTATTAGATGCAGAATATAGCATTCTAAGGACATCTAGACCAAACATAGAACCTTATTACCAAAACAAGACACAACTAAATTATAACATCCTAGGTTCTTGTATACACAAATGCTCCGAAAAATTATGAGGACACTGACAAAATAACACAAGGAAAGACTAGTGGAGGATGAAGCTAGCCATAGCAAGGGGAGTTGTGAGAGAAAGTAAGGAAAAAAGTAGCTAGGTCTAGTGCCATAGCAAAGGGTAAGAGCATTGTAACGCCACTATTATAAAATAATGCAGAATTTGATTGATATTCTTTATGGACTTTGGACACGTATAATTTTGTACCTAGACCTTCGATTAACATGATTCCAAAGCTCATACATCACATCAAATTCCCTCTAACTACATGCACAAGTAGTACCTCAAAATTCCTTCACATGGAGGTTTTGGACCCTAAGACCAAATGTAATATCATGAATTTTATTGGATATAAAATAGTATATAATGATAAAAATGATGATATTTAAAAATATGTCTAAAATATTAGAAAATAGAGAGACATAGAAAAGAGGAGAAAAGGACAAAAAAGACAATTTTCCGAATTAGAAATGAAAAAGTGAAAATTATAGTTTACCCAAACAAAGAAGAATTCTTGACAAAATGGTCCCTAAAAAGTATAGGTTATTATGATTTTGCCCCTAAGAATAAAAATTATTTCATGTTAGTCCCTTGAAGGAGGAAATTCACGTGCAAGAGAAAATGGAAATAAGTTTTGCGGAAAATTACAATAATGACTTAAAAGTTTCAAAAATTATAAATTTGCCTCAAGTTTAGGGTATTTTTGTAAATATGAAAAATTATAATCAAAATGAAGCTCTCAATGAGTTAAGTCCAATGAAATATAGTATGAAATTTATGAAAATTAAATTAATATTTATTGGGTAATTAAGATTTAATATTAATATTTTACCCGATAAAAGTCAATTTAGACTGCATGAAGAGGTAGTAATAATTGAAGAAAAATGAGTGGGCTTTAATAAAATATATTTTGGATCAAGATAATAAGTTTGGACTAAAAGTAATTGTTGGATAATCATGTACCAATTTAATGACAATTTTAACAAAAATACTTAATCGGTATGAGTAAATTTAATTGATAAAAAGTATTTTGGTCCATTAAAGTTTATGAAGCAATTTTTGGCCCAAAAAAAGAAGGTGAACCATGTTGGATTTAGATTAAGACACAAAAAGAATTTTCCAAAAAGCTTATGCAAAAAGAAAGGCCAAAAAGAAAAAGATAAAAATTGTAAAAGTTATGCAAACAAGAAACAAAATGGAGAAGAGAAAAATTAGAAGTTTCATCCCAAAAATTCAAGGTATTATCTTGCAACCATTCCCTTGTATTCTCTAGCACTTTTGAAGCATTTTGGTGGCAAATTTTCCTTTATTTTCATGCTGCAATTTCAAATAGAGGGAAAGTTGTGCCATGAAGAATTCAATCCATGAAAAATGAAATATAGGTCACAAGATGCAAGATTATGGCATTAGTTTCAAAGATTGTTGAGTTATTTATTTTCTATGATTTTTTTCTATTTTTCCGCTTATTTAGGGTTTGAAAAGGAAAGGGAATTTTATAATTTTGACACGAAAAATAATATACCTTACGAGATTGGTCCTTTACATCAAGAGCTCATAGCTATGGACTCGATATGTCATGATGACTATGAGCCAAATATGGAGGAGCCTCCTTATGCGATAGGAGTTGAGGTGCTAGAGGATATTTATTAAGAGTTAGCTTTTTTGATGATCTTGATAACACTTTAGATAATAGGCCACCAAATGTCAAGACAATAGTTTACAGGATTATGGGAAAGTTCTCAAGGGGATACGGAGCCTATTCTGAGGGTTTCGATAGAGTTATGACCTTTATGAACAAAGTATCTTAGGCTCTACACGGTCTGGAAGTGCATAGGAATAGGTACCTTGAGCAACTATGGATTGACACAATGCTTTGTGAGATACCTAATGATGAGTTCTGGATGATAATCAAGGCTAAGTTAGAAGATAGAGAGTATGAGAACTTGGCTCAGTGTGTCAAGATATGTTTTATTGAAGCCAATCTCAAGAAGAAGAAGTAAGAAAGAGAAGAGAACAATGATTTGAAGAAAAAGGATAAAGGTAAGAGGCCAGTTTTTATAGTACATGAGTTTCGAGATCTCTCACAAATGCCTACAGACCCTGGTAATGCTTTGTTTGAGGTGGCAAGTGTAGTGACTAAGGTATATATTAAGAGCCATCGTAATTACTAGAACTCTCCTAGTTTGGCATTCTTGGACTCAGTTAGGGATGCATGTGATACATGGGAGGCTCAAGGCTGAGAGTTCTCCGAGGATGCATGGATTGATGTAGTTCTTACTGTATTACTAGAGGATGAGGATTATTGGTTTCTAGTGAAGGAAGAACTCAGACGTTATTGGCCTAAGAGCTTACATGCATGTGTTTGGGAGTTGATTCATCATGAGAGATTGAGGCTAGAGCTGGTAGACACAGAGAGGACTGGGATAAATCCTATAGGGATACCTCCATAGTAACATTCTGTGAAGGAGGTTCAAGAGCCGATACAAGGACAGGGATAGGTTCCTGCTGTGATCAAGGGTGTGACTTAGAGGAGGATCTAATATCAATCTATCTCCTTGATAGCTCTAGTTTTTCCTAGATTAGTTGTAATGTGTATGATTGTAAATATGTGTATATGTGAATATGTGTAGAACTCTGACTGACTACAATTTTGAGTATGATTTATATGTAGTCATATATAACATGGCTAAATAGCAGGACAAATATATATGGATGTGTATATAACTTGTACAAAGTTTTGATAAGTGAATAAATGTTCTGTTTATATAAATTTGTTATTTGAGTATTATTGCTATATGTTCATGATTTTGATTATTTTATATATATTGATGGCTTGCACTAGAAGGTAGACAAGGGAAGCAACTCCTGAGCATGGAGAAGCTCCACCACAAGTTAACCTATAGCTAGTTGATCCACTATAGGTCATCATGAATAGACTAGATAAATAACAAAGAGTTATTGAGGATTTACAGAGAATAATAGCAACTCAAAGATAATATCCTGAAATAAAAATTGAAGAGCCAATACAGAGGCCACAATAGCAAATTAAGCCTTTGTTAGTTAGGCTGACTTCCCAAGAGGAGGAACGAATTGGGAAGATTAAAAATTTTCTACACAAAGTGAAATAGGTGAAGAAAGCAAAGTATAATGAAAGCAGCGTATAAGCAGAGCAAACTGAAAAACGTAATGATAGAGAGAAGAACACTCATAAATTTATCTTGATTCAGTCTATCCACTTGACCTACGTCCAGTCCCCAAGATACCTCTTGAGATTTTTCACTATACTGCAAGAATTCAACGGGCTTCTTGCAAATGCCATAGTACACAACTTGTGCTATGTTTCCTAGAGCTTTCTCAATCTCTCAAAGCACTTCCACAATGTGCCTCCCAATCCCCTTGTGATATCCCCTCACAAGTAAATCTATCTTCCAGATGAAGATTAGATTGTTTACAAAGATATAACTCTCTTGAATAGAGTAAATATGAAGGTTAAAGTACAGATATTGAAGTTGAGAGGGTAAAAGCTTTTTGAGAAGAAGGTTTGGCAGAATTTCAGTATATACAAGTTTGATTCGTTACCTACAACTTCAAATGATGTTATATTTATAGATTTAGGCCTCAAATGTCCGTTAGAGACAAAATCTATCCCGTTGGAGAAGTTATCCAATGGTTACTCTGAAAAACTATCCGTTAACCAACTGCATTTAATGCTTCTGACATACTGAAATTCAAATTTAGGTTGGTCAACAGACGAATTTTGAAGGAACCGAAGGTTAAAGCTTTCAACGTTGAAATACTGAAGTTCATCTGTTCATGAAGTGAAATTCGAATTTTGAGACTTAGAAAATGTTTCCATGTTGTGACATACGAATTTTCAAGAAGAAAGTTTTTATGTTAAGTGTGAACAGTGTTTTCAATTTTCTACAGTGCCCTCAAAATTTGAATTTTGGAACCCCAAAGTTCGTCTGTCCGTAGTACGTTCAAAAGACACAGTAGTTCACTTTCTTCAAAATTTGAATTTTGAAAGAGTGAAATTCGTCTGTCAGAGAGTCCTCTTTTCAGACTTACTTCAACATTCGAAGTTTCAAAACTTTGTTATTCGTATGTCAACATTTCATTTTAACAGACTCATAGCCTAAGCTTCTGAAATTTGAATTTTAATGTTCAAAGGTCGTCTGTCAGAGAGCAGTTTTGAAGCTCAAGATAATCTTGATTTCAGATGAACTTTAACATTATTTCAGATGAATTTCTTTGGTTTTCACAAATTGCATTTTGTCTGAAATTCGAATTTTGAAGACTTAAAGTTCGTCTATCTCTAAGAAGTTTCTTTCAGGCTCATATGAAAATTTGAATTTTGGTAAATCAAAATTCTTCTGTGAGAGAAGAATATCTTCAGACTTATTCAGTTTCAGCTCGAAATTCGAATTTCCAAAGGCAAAGTTCAAATTTCCAACATGACAGTTCAATATAAACTTTTCAAACTTCATCTGTTGGTGGGTATTTTTCAAATAGTTCATGATTTATCATAAAATCAACATTTTAAAACATTTTTTCATCAAATCAAAGTCTTTTACCCATTCTGAACACAACTAAAGATCAAACAACAATTTTAACATAGATTACTCAGAATTTCTTCACTTTGAAATACTTTGAGCTCCTTTGATATCTTCAATCCAAGCACTTGAATGTTAGTTTGGAATAATCAAAACTCTTGATTCAACATTCTCCCCCTTTTTTATGATGACAAAACAACTTACAAACTGGATTAGTACTTGAGTTTGCTTTTATAAGCTCCCCTTCAACATATGCATTATATTTCAAAAGATATCATATACAGCAGATCAAGTGAAGATATTCAAAGAGTAATATGCACAAAATATTGCAACCAAGAAATTCATTCATTTAATCAAATGTTGCTATACAAAAACCTATTAAAGTTTAGTTCTTCAAAGTTAATTTCAAAACACTAAGCACAAACGACCATCTAAAACTTTATACAGCACAATAAGAGAACTCAAGCCTAATCTCTGAAACAAATCTTCAATCATTTCTTCTTGGGCTTGGTCTTCTTGCTATACGTCTTCCCTTTCCCAAATGGCTCAGTAGCAGACTTTCCAGTTTGCTCAGTCTTCTCTCCCTTTTTGGCATCATCAGGAAGGCCAACAAAATCAGCCGGAGGAGGGATCTGAGAGACAGGAATAGCTCGAAGTGGCACAGGAGCAAAAGGAATTTTTGGCTGGACTGGTGCAGGAGGCTCATGACTTTGTTCATCATCATCAACATCAAAGACCTCAAGCAACTCCTGCATTGCCTGCCTTGAAAGAGCCAACTGAGCTCTTTGTTCCTCTGAGAGTCCATAAGCAGCAAGAGAGGGAGGAGCTGGTTTATCAAGACGAAACATTTCTTCTAGCCTTCTCCTCTGAGCTTGTAGTAGAACATTGTGAGCAATAGCTACATAATCAACAATAGGCACAATGCTTCTCTCTTCATTGCTTGCTCCCTCCTGCAAAGAAGAGGTTGAAATGGCTGCAACCAGTCTTTCAACTTGCATATATTCTTGAATGGACAGAATTGAACCCTGAGCATCTTCTTGTATAGGCTCATGAGGGCTTATTTCTTGAAGGCCTTCCTCTTCCAAACCATAGTCCAATGGTGGACCAGGACTTGGTGTCCTCATTGCACTAGCAGGCTCATCTCCATCATGATCAGAAGAGTCAATCTCGAAGGGCTTGGAGGCTTAGGAGTTGGAGAATGGACAGGCACACACTACGCCAGATTTAGGATTTATTAGTGCTGAATAGTTGGCGTTTATTCAAAAAAACGCCAATAAAAATCAAACCAAGCATATTAGTTCACGTTTACAAAATAAACGCCAGCTAAAGTCCAGTTTTAGATGGCGTGTATAAAATAAACGCCATCTAAATTTGGCACTTTAGATGGCGTTTAAAAATAAACGCCATCTAAAGTCATAATGTAAAACTAAAGTTAGCGTTTTATGGTAAACGCTAACTACGTTCAGACTTTATATGGCATTTATAAGAAAAACGCCATCTAAATTAATAAAATAATATAAACTATTAGATGGCGTTTATTTCATAAACGCCAACTAAGGTCCACCGAAATTTATTTTTAAACTTTCAGTTAGCGTTTAATATTTAAACACCATCTAAGTTATAAATATTAGATGGCGTTTACATAATAAACGCCATCTATATTATATTTAGTTAGCGTTTAATATTTAAACGCTAACTAATTTATTTAAAATCTCTTCTCAGAACCCTAAATCGCATGTTCTCAGAATTGTGCCGTCTTCATTCCCACCGTGCTCTGAATCTGTTCCTCTGCCATAGCTCTATTATGGCACAGCTCTTCGGCCACCACGCGTCGAAAGTTTACACACTTTCCTCCTCCGCCACGGCATTGTTCCTCCGAAATCCCCTTCAACCTGAAATTGCTTGATCTCGTAGCGTCTCTCCCTGCCAACGGTCACGGTGAATGGAGTGAAAGAGGCCCAGTTCCATTCTCTCAGAGGAACTCGAAATCCCTCCCAGACCCAACAGCGAACGGCAGCCAGCTTTGAGGTAACCCCTTATTGTCCCACTAACGCTCTCATATTCGTGGCTATTTGTGTCAAATTCATATATGAGTCATTGCCCATATTGTAATTTGTTTTCCTTTTCAATGCTTGATGGCAAAGACTTCATTAGTTCATTGAAGAAATGTCGAAATCTGGATCCCCAAATATACTATACAATCAACCACCGTATTATCTTGATTTTTTTTAATACAATCCATATATCTTGATTTTATTTGTTGACCATTATGTCTATTCTGTATCAAACTGTTCCTAATTGGGCTAAAAGAAATTGAACCACCGAGAGCATCTCCATGAGTGGTAATTTGATTATGTATGAGTACCTAATACTCATCATTCGGGGTGAATTTGGACCGTTTAATTTTAATTTAGATGTTTTAGATTTATAGTTTTTATTTTAATTTTTTTCTATAATAATAGTGTTATTTTACTATATATATATATATCTTTCCTTACTCATACATGCATATGTGGACGCACCACTAAACTACTTTGTGGTTGACCTTCATTTAACTTGTTGCTTCACTTGTATGAAGGTGTCATTGGTGTGCTTGTTTCATATTGACAGAATTTGTAGTGCTAGCCCATCAGATATCTACTTTGTCTGAGGTATGCTTCCTCATTATGTTTATGTAAAAGTTTTGTGTTAGTTAGCTAAGTCAGGTGATTTTTGCTAAGTGGTTAATGCTATGGTTCTTTAGTTGTTATGCTGCCGGTTTGTCTTTCAAAGTTATAATTTAGTAAATGAAAAGCTATGGATAGTTGATTTGGATGGTTGTCAACATATAATTGGAACTCTTTTTTTGTCTACGTTGTTGAATATTTTTGCTAGTTAAGGACTTGAAAAGTAACATATGCTTTAATAAATCAGAAAGTAAAGCTAGGAAAAACAAATAATTGTAGTACAATTAATGAATCTAGTTTTTTTTATGTAGCAAGAATATTAATGTATTAATCATGGGGTTATGGTATTTAATCCATATGAAATAACGTGGCCTGTAAGTTGGTGTTGTATTGTAGAATTATTGGGAGGCTCAACTTGGGAAGAACACTGCCAAAATTTATACAGAAGTTATAAAAGGTTACACAACTTAATAAAAGTATGGATCGGAAATGGATGTCTGCGAATCGTTTGACTCAGGAATATTGGGATGGAGTGAAAGAGTTTGTTAGGTTTGCAGTTGAGCATGCTGATAACCCCAAAAAAATTATATGCCCTTGCTTGAAGTATTGCTATGGGAGGCTAGTTAGTGCAACTGACTTGGAATCACATTTAATTTGCAATGGAATTGATCGAAGTTACACACGATGGACAAGGCATGGTGAGACGAATAATGATTATAGCAGTAATACGTATAGTGAGAGCTGTAGATCGAATGATTTCGACACAAGCACACTTGAGGCCGATCATCTTGAAGAGATGACCAATGTGATTGAGGATGAACTTAAGGATTGTCCGGGGATGTTTGATAGGTTGAAGAGGGATGCAGAAAATCCATTGTACTCTGGATGCATTAAGTTCACGATATTGTCAGCTGTGTTGAAGCTATACAACTTGAAAGCAGGCAATGGATGGAGTGATAAGAGCTTCACAGAATTGCTTGCACTTTTGAAGGATATGCTGCCAGAGGATAATGAGCTTCCTAGCCGAACATATGAGGCTAAACGAATGTTAAGCTCCATAGGGATGAGCTATGAGAGGATACATGCTTGTCCTAATGATTGCATCTTATTTCGGAAGGAATTTGCATCATTAGACAAGTGTCCTAAATGCAATGCCCAACGTTATAAGAAGAAAGAATCGAGTACAGTGAAGGTAGTTTGGTATTTTCCCATCATACCTAGATTTAGACGCATGTACAACAGTGTGGAGAATGCGAAGCTCTCGACATGGCATGCAGATGATAGAATTAAAGATGGGAAGCTTAGACATCCTGCAGATTCTCCGCAATGGAAATTAATTGATCGTGACTATGAAGATTTCGAGGCAGAAGATAGAAACCTACATCTTGCATTATCTACTGATGGAATGAACCCGCATGGTATGCAAAGTAGTACACACAGTACATGGCCCGTGATTTTGGTGATTTATAACTTGCCTCCGTGGCTATGCATGAAGCGAAAATTCATGATGTTGTCTTTGTTAATTTCTGGACCTAAACAACTCGGAAATGATATAGATGTATACTTGGCTCCACTAATTGATGACTTGAAGCTATTATGGGAGAGTGGTGTAGAGGTGTATGATGGGTATAGGAAGGAACCAGTCAATTTGAGAGCTATGCTGTTTGGTACAATTAATGATTTTCCAGCATATGGGAATTTGTCTGGATATAGTATCAAAGGAGAATTTGGTTGCCCTATATGTGAAGAAGGCACACAATCGATTTGGTTGGAGCATGGTGGAAAATTTGTCTTTCTCGGCCATCGAAGATTTTTGCATCAGGGACATCGTTATAGAGGGTGGAGAAAAGCATTTGATGGGAATATAGAAGACGGAAGAGAACCTGTTCTGTTAAGCGGTGAGGACCTGTTTGGAAAGGTACAACATTTGACTAATAACTTTGGGAAACCTTTTGCCAAACACCTTGGGACAAGTGGGTGGAAGAAAAGGTCAATTTTCTTTGATTTGCCATATTGGAAGTCCTTGTATGTGAGGCACTTCCTTGATGTGATGCACATAGAAAAAAATGTATGTGATAGCATTATTGGTACATTACTCAATGTGAAGGGAAAGACCAAAGATGGTAAGAAGGCGAGACTGGATTTGGTTGCTATGGGAATTAGAGGAGAATTGGCACCGATCAAGGACAAACGGCGTACTTATCTTCCACCAGCTGCTTATACTTTATCTAGAAAAGAAAAAATTGCTCTTTGTGAATTCCTTGATGGAGTTAAAGTTCCGGAAGGGTACTCATCAAATATCAAGAACCTTGTATCTATGAAAGACTTGAAGTTGAAGGGTCTAAAGTCTCATGATTGTCATGTTTTGATGGAGCATATGATGCCGGTGGGTATACGATCCATTTTGCCGAAAAAGGTGCGAGGGACAATCACAAAACTATGTTTCTTTTTCAAGGCTATTGGAAGCAAAGTCATTGACCCTAGGAAGTTGCCCACATTGCAAAGACAAATTGTTGTTACTTTGTGTGAGCTTGAGATGTATTTCCCGCCTTCATTCTTTGACATGATGGTTCACCTAACAGTACACCTAGTTAGGGAAACACAAATGTGTGGCCCAGCATATATGAGATGGATGTACCCGATTGAGCGTTACATGAAGATATTGAAAGGGTATGTGAAAAATCGAAGTAGACCAGAGGGATGTATTGTTGAAAGGTACATAGCCGAAGAAGCTGTTGAATTTTGTACTGAATACTTATTGAGTGTTAATAACATTGGGCTTCCAAGGTCTCGTCACTTGGGTAGAACAAGTGGTGAAGGTACTCGGGGAAGTGAAATTGTTAGTATCTCTAGGATACAGTAGGAGCAAGCTCACCTGTATGTCTTACACAACTCAGATGAGGTTGATGAATATGTGGAAATGCACAAGGAGAGAATTAGAACCTTGAACCCTAATAAGAATGAGAGTTGGATATCGAAAGAACATAATTGACTTTTTATACATTGGTTGCATCATCACATCCTCACAGAGTTGGAGAGGACTTCTAGTTCAGTTTCAGACAGGTTGAAACAGTTAGCTATAGGTCCAAGCATGTATGTATGATCTTACACTGGTTATCTTATCAATGGGTACACGTTCTATACAAAAGAGCAAGATGATAAGAGTATAATACAAAATAGTGGGATAACTCTTATAGCTCAATCAATGCATATATCTAGTGTTAAAGACAAAAACCCCATTTTTGCACCCATGTCATACTTTGGGGTAATTGAGCACATATGGGAATTGGACTACATCTCATTCCGGGTACCTGTCTTCAGTTGTAAATGGGTTGACAACAACAACGGCCTCCGAGTTGATGATTCAGGGTTCATTCAAGTGGATCTTAATAGGGTGGGGTATAAAGATGAACCTTTTATTTTAGCATCCCAAGCCCAACAAGTGTTTTTTTATCACTGATCCTGCTAATAAGAAGTGGTCAATTATTATGCTAACGAACAAAATAATTGACATCTTAGATGATGGTCAAGACTATCAAGGTGTGTCCATTGAGGATGATCCTTTCCATGGGACATCACTTGATACTGATCCTAGTGGAGATGATACCCTTTATGTGAGAGATGACCATCAAGAAGGTACTTGGATTTGGAAGAGGGGACGGATTAGTGAACATCTGAAAAGAAAGAGGAAAAGGTTTGAATTATCGAATATTTTTTTATTGTTTACCTTAGTTTGAATTTTATTTCCTTCGACATGTATAATTTTGTGATGTTTTATTATTTTTTTTTATGTGTTGTATTTGCTTTAAATTTTTTTCCTTCTTTGATATCTTACATGTTTGTTGGAATTTTATTGTAGGTAAATGGCATCCCCTTCTGCTCATGATCATGATCGTGGTGGTGATGACGGTCAAGAAGAGCTACAGAAATATATCAAACAGCACCGGCGTGGCTTGACTGTGTTGAAAGAGGTGATACACGCCCGACACACTGGCCAAAAGATTCATGTCGAATGGAATCGCAAAGGTAATCCAATACAAAAGGGTGGACAAAAATTGAGCAGTTATATTGGGGTCACTGCGAAGTTGAAGGTTCCAATCTCCCATCCTCACAGGGATTGGAGGAAAGTCCCTGATCCTGTGAAGAATAGTATTTTCGAAGATATAGAGGTAATAATATAGTATGTCATTTGATTATAATGTGTGTACATATATACAGATAATAATTCTTTTCGATAATGTATGTTGCAGTCTGCTTTTGACATCAATAATAGTCACAGGAGACACATATATATGAAGGCTGGTGTCGCACTCCGAAATTTTCGATCCATTCTCACTAGATTCTTCTTGAGAGATGCAGCTGGCAACTTTGCTGTTCATCCGCCTCGGTTGTTTGAGTTGTACATTACATAGGAACACTGGGATGCTTTTGTTGCTAGGCGTCATGAAGAATCTTTTTAGGTAACCATTTCTCTCATTGTTGGTCTTAAATTAATTATAGTACATATATTTAGTCACTGAATAAAAGTCTGCTTTGTTGTATGCATTATTAACATAGTATGTCATTTCATTATATTCTTATTGCGACTTTTTTGGTGGACATAAACCTAATCATATGTACCTTATCTTAGTTTTTGTTACACTAAAACTAATATTCTGCATTACTTTTCAGAAATTAAGCCAAGCCAATAGTGACAGAGCCAAGAAGCAGCAATACCCATATAGAGGGGGTCGTCAAGGATACCATGGTATAGAGGTTAAGATGGTCCGTGGTTTGATAGTTGATTTTTCTATGAATGACACTTATGTTCAAATACTGACACATTTACTTATTTGTGATCAAACATAGCAATCAAAGGAGGGGTTAGAAGGGAGGGAAATCGAACGCCATGAGCTATGGATAGAATCTCCCAAGAACAAGGATGGGATAATTGACAATGACAACGTTCGGAAAGTTACCGAGTCAATAGTTAGTATTATTGTATTATATATTTTATTTACATATATATTTTCAAATACTTATTATTTAGTTGCAAAATTTATATTTTGTTTCTCTTTCTTCCACAGAATGAACTTTTTAATTCCATGCCTCAAGCTAGTGAGCAGGAGAACGTTGGACAGGACATACTTGGTAAGGCACTGGGGGTCCCTGAGTATCCTGGTCGTGTTAGGGGTACAGGGTTTGGTGTGACACACAAAACTTTTTTTGGGCCTCGATCATCATCAGATGCTGTAAAGGTTGCCCGATTGGAGGCTATTGTTCAGGAACAACATCAGACTCAATCTCAGATGCAGCTCCGATTAGCTGAATTGACGAACATGGTGCTTCAACTACAGGGAACGCAAGGGACACCACCAGTGTCGGCTAGTGCCAAAGATAGTTGCACTGTTACCCCTCACGATCGCCCTCAGGTAATTGCTATCATGAACAAGTTAAAAGATAACTTTTTTTTACACCTAACAAATGGTTGATTTCTAATGCATTGATTGGAACAGGGTTAATCATATTGCCAGTTATGGTTAGAAACACCTAATTGACGTGTGGTTGTGGAGGGGCATGTGCATAATAGCCCTGAAGAGATGCTTCACAATGCACCCGTACCTGCATATCATCTAAAAGTGTCGATTGAGGTAGTTAGGGAGGAGGGTACCAGGTTGCCTGTTCCTGCGGGGGATATGGAAACAATAGGAATGACATTGGGCAGCTTCATAGCATGGCCCGCACACCTCATCACTGCTGCTCCATTAGTAAAGGTATGTTACTTGATAGTATACTAACTTGATACTAGATGTCTTGAATGAGCCACTACATTCAAAGGTTCAGATTAGAGGACCTATAGACATATACTATTGTTATGTGTGTATTAAGGTGGTTAATCTCAAAATTTCCCACTTTGTTGCTTAGTTGAAGGGTAAGAGTAAGGTCGGAGAGTCAGGACATTCGAAGGAATCAGTAGCTCCACCACTCATGCAGCCGCCCAGGCATCCAATTCCAGACACCTTTCGAAGGATGATTGTCAAGTTTCTACCACATTCGCTTAAGGGCAAAGTCAAAAAACGTGTGAAATTTTCCAAGAACATTTATAATAAGGTAGTATTTGAAAGTATTAACACTGAAATTTTTGATTACATCATCCATCGGAAGTGGATTGGGGTTGCGAATGTTAACTTGTACATAAGGTACTTGATATTAATCTATTTGTTTTAATTTTTTTCAATTTAGGCCTTCATATTAACCTATGTTGCTTTTTATTTTGTTGCTAAACTTTAGATACCTCTACGAGACATTTTTGGAGCCTTGCAATCTTACAAACAAATTTATATTCATCCATCTTGAAGAGGTTGCTGCTTATGCTTCAAAATTGCCGGACAGTAAGATTACTGAACAGCAGCAGTTAATTGCGGATGCATTCACTGCAAGGGCTGACAAAGATGTCTTATTCTTGGTTCCGTATCATAATGTGTAAGTAAATTCTCAGGATTTAATGTATTTGACTTCATCTGCTGAATTATAATTTACTAATGACACTGGTTATTTTTTCATAGTGGACACTGGATGTTAATTGCAATGAATCCATTTGAGCCAACTATCTATTTTTTGGATCCTTTGAATTATGATCCAGAACTCCGTGAACAAATGATGGGGATAATTAATAAGTAAGGATCCTAGATTTATTTTTCATGTATTTAATGATTCACACTTATATGTAATAATTCAAATTAAGTTTTGCTCATTCTAACATTTTTTATATTTTATGGTTAAACAGTGTTGTGTCAATATTTCGAGCAGGCCGGGGTTGTAGGGATAATCATAAGGGCAAAATGGTAAAACTCTTAGCTTCCTCGTTATGTAAGTGGCAGAAGATACGGGTATGTATAAATTTATATTTAATCAACAATTGTTGAGATTAATATTTCTGTATTGTATAATTAATATAATTTTCCTCTTTAGTGTCCAAAACAACCAAATGATAATGACTGTGGATACTATGTAATGTTATTCATGAAGGATATCATCACACATGGTCATAGCATAATCCCAGACACGGTATGTAATTTTATATTTACATTAAGGCTTATAAAATTTTGCCATTTTCGCTTATTTATAATTTTTTAATTTACAGTACTTCCCTGACACCTCTTATTCTGAGTACTCTGATACGAAAATAGAGGAACTCATCGAAGAGTGGTGTAACTTCGTCCTTGATAAGTGCCTATGAATAGAGAGGTAATTAAATTTAACCATGCTGCAATTTAAAATTCTATAATTGCTTTCTTAATTTGATTATTTCTACTATATGGCATCTGTGAGAATTATATCAATATTAGTCATGGAATTTGTCAACAGGGTTATTGATGACATAGGATTGGTAAATAGTTTATCGTTGGCTATTTTGCTAAAGTGTGTGATTTTGCCATGGTTACCACAGGATTCTGGCAAGTTTATACTCAGGAACTATCTGTATTTGGAACTCCCAATCTCAGGTACCTGAAAATTTTTTAATTGAGATCCTATGTATTGTTATAACTTGTTAGTGCGTTTTAGCCAATGGAGGGTTGTAATAATTATGGTGGATATATATTGCCACAAGGTTTCAAAGTGAGTGCTCTACCAAAATATTTTGCTGTAAGGTTGATCACTTATTTAAACTATGGGTTAAATCTTATGCTTTGATTCTAATGAAAAATGGGCTTTGTTAAACTTCTTAAACTTCTAATCATATGCAGTGGAATAAATTTTCTTGTGTGCCTTTTGCATTCTTCTATTCAAATTGACAGATTAGAATTGTGAAATTCATAACTATTCAAACTATGGGTTGACTTATCATTGCATCTTGGTCTCTTAATGATCATTCACCACGCATGCTACACATGGCCAAGTCTTTTGAGGTTACTGAGTTACCAGGTACATGATCCTTTTTTTTTTTAGCAAACAAATTTTTACCTGTCCTTGCAATTGTTTGAAAGTGTATCTTTTCTCACTATTATTATAACTCAAAATACCACAATGGAGCTCAAGTACAGCATGATTTTGCAGTTAGGTCGGCCAAATTTGTTGCACGCAAACAGTGGGTGGTTGCTGGAGCGGATGATATGTTCATTCCTGTATATAATTACAACACAATGGATAAAGTTAAAGTTTTTGAGGCACATACAGATTACATTAGGTGTGTGGTAGTTCATCCTACCCTTCCTTACGTGCTGTCATCATCTGATGATATCTCATAAAGCTTTGGGATTGGGAGAAAGGCTGGGTTTGTACTCAGATATTTCAGGGGCACTCTCATTATGTGATGCAAGTGACATTTTATCCTAAAGATACCAACACCTTTGCCTTTATTCTTGGCTTCTTCCTGCACATTCTATTGTCAATAACTGAAATTTATTCATGGTTTTCTTTTTTCTTTTTTTAATTAGTTTGCTTCTTAATTGATCACTGAAATTTCCACTGGCCGGTACTATAAATATAATAATATATATTACTCCATCTTATTATGTTTTGTTAAGTTTTATTGCTAGATTCTATCAATTTCTGGGTTCACTGGATCTAGTTGACAATGAATCATTGTTCTTAACTGTAGGTTGTACAACATAATAGTAAAATATAAAAAAAATTAATGATAAAAAACGTTGGCGTTTAATCGTAAACGCCAACTAAGATCATAAAAGACGTTGGCGTTTAATGACAAATGCCAACGTTTCTTCAATATTTAGTTGGCGTTTATCATTAAACGCCAACTAAAGTGAGACTTTAGTTGGCATTTTACTGAAAAACGCCAACGTTTCTTCAGAATTTAGTTGGTGTTTATCATTAAACGCCAACTAAATAGAGACTTTAGTTGGCGTTTTACTGAAAAATGCCAACGTTTCTTAAGTATTTAGTTGGCATTTATCATTAAACGCCAACTAAAGTCTCACTTTAGTTGGCGTTTAATGATAAACGCCAACTAAATACTGAAGAAAGGTTGGCGTTTTTCAAACGCCATTGTATTTAACGACTTTCATCAGCGCATTATTAGATGGCGTTTTTAAAACGCCAATATAGGCGAAAAACAAATGCCAACTATTCCCAAATTTGGTGTAGTGACAGAAAACCTGGGCTGAGGTGGAGCTGAAGTGGTAGGGATTGCACTTCTGAGTTCTTTATATGCATCAGCCACCACTTTCATGTTAATAGCCAACTAATGGATCTGATCTTGCAGATGAGCAAATTTGGCATTTTGCTCATCTCTGATGCTAAGAATGAGTGTAGACAGGCTATCATACAACTCAGTGATCTTGGTTGGCTTGGCACAAGAGGAGGGAGTGGATGAAATTTGTGTAGGCTTGGAGGAAGATGGGATAGACATAGAGGGCTGAGGAGTAGGTCTGACAGGAGCCTCAGAAGTACCCTCTTGCTGTAGGGAGGCACCTTCAACAAAGAACAGATCCTCAGTTGATCTTCCTGCTCCCTTTTCAACCCATCTTCCTTCATCTCTTTCAATGCCCATTCTTTGTAGTTCTTCCTCCTTGATGATCTCAATGGGCTTGCCCTTCCCCTCCTTAAGATGCTAAATTCTGGCATATTGCAGAATTCTAGAAATGATAGCAGCATAGGGGAGTGTGGAGTCCTTCCTCTGATCTCTTTCCTTGATCATGTGTTGAAGTATGATGTGTCCCATGTTAATCAGTTTTCCACGCATGATTGCAGCCATGACATGTGCCTCTGCCCTTGTTATCACATTGAAGCTGCCTCCTTTGTTCAATATGATCCTGGACACTATGTAGTGCAGGATCCTCACTTGAACACTGAGGTCTGTGGGCTTCAACATGTTTATGGATGGCCAATTTTCCCTCCATCTGAATAATGTTCTCAGAATCGTGCTCTCCTTGTAGTTCAGGAATCGGCCACCTTCTTCATTAATAGTTTCTGCCTCATCCATGTATCCTGAGGCAGTGATGTCAATCTTGAGTCCATCTTGCCTTGGGATCTCCAGTACCTCATTAAAAGTCTCATCAGTAAGACAGATAGTCCTAGATCTTAGATTGACTACCCACTTCTTCTTCTTGCTATAGTACTTCAAGGAAGCATACCAAGACTTCACTACCTCATCACCATATCTCTCTAATACTTCCAACAGATTCTTGTATCTCATCATCCATATACCAGTATCAAAACTATTGGAGACCAAGAAATCTTCCAAGTTTACACAATGTGGTTTGATTTGATTACCTTCTTGTTGGCAAACTTGGTGGAGTATTCCTCTTGAATCTGTGGAGTGCTCCATAATGGCCGAGTGGTAAGCTCATATTCCCCAGATTCAGTGCTTGAGGATGAAGTGGAAGCAACTGGTTCAGCAGTAACAGGAACAGGGACCGAAGGTTCTGCTACCTTTGAGGAAGAGGGTCCAGCTTTCTGAGAATCTACTTTGGGCGTAGATTTCTGCCGTTTGGAGGGAGTTGCCTTATTGGATTCGGCTTTTCTCTTTGATTTTTCTCCTTCCTTCGAGGCATATTGGGATTTAACATTCCTCTTTGGTCGGGCCTCTGCTTTCCCAGCTTCGGGATTCTTGACTCTTGCTATTTTCGCCGATGAATGTTGCAGAATGAGGCAAGAAACCATCAAGCATTGAAGAGGATTGAAGAGGATGCGAAAGGAAGTTTAATCGGTGGGAAATGACGGTTTTTGATCAGAATTGAAGAGGATTGAATGCAGGATTGGAACAGAATCAGAGAGAATAGGAATAGGGTTGCGTTTGTTCAAATGAAAACTGTCAGTTTTAACATGTGTAACTGTCTAACAGACGAATTTTGAAGGGTCAAAATTTGAACTTCGGGCAGTTACAAGTTAAACCGTTCAGCAAAGCTTACTGACAGATGAATTTTCTTTTGAAAGTTCGTCTGACAGAGGCTTGGATAAAATAAAACAAGATCAACAGACGAACTTTGTTTCAACAAAGTTCGAATTTTCAAAGGCAAATACCAAGCAGCCAACAAACCATCAAGCAACAGACAAATTAAGCATACAAAACTTCATCTTTCAATGATTCAACATTGAGGAGCATGTTTCAACAGACGAATTTTGAGTGAGAAATTTGAATTTCTTTATTTTCTGATAGTTATCCAATATTCGTATGTTAAGAAATAAGCATTAGTATAATCATCATGTTGGACATTTATAACTTTGAAATTTTATTCTTGAAAATTTGAATTTTGAAGGATCAACAGACGAATTTAGAGGCATCACCGAGAACTGTTCCTTCTAATAACAGGCCGAAGTTCGTCTGTTGGGTATCCAAAATTCGAATGTTGACCATGCTGACTTCCTCAGAAACTTAGTTTTTCACATAAATTCGTCTAACACTTAATCAATATACGAATTTCATCTTTAAAAACTCACAGAACGGATCATGAAGCTTATAATTTCTTCCATTTTCTTCACTCTTTGATTGTTCCATTATGGTAAGCTCCATTTTTCAGATTTATCAGCATTGAATCCCATGAGGAATACCTGTAACTTAAATTAAACACTCTCCGATGCTAAAGTTAGAGTTAATTCAATGTTGTAATATTTAAAAATAGAATTGCACAAAGAATTACTTATAGTTCATTGGGATTTACCATACCCAATTCTCTTCTTATCTTGCAATATCTATCTTCTGACAGAGGCTTTGTCAGGATATCTGCAACTTGATCTTCAGTTGGGATGTATTCCAATCTAATTTCTCCTTTTAGAACGTGATCCCTTATAAAGTGGTGCCTAACTTCAATATGTTTTGTCCTTGAGTGCATGATAGGATTTTTTGTGATATTGATAGCACTTTGATTGTCACACATTATTGGTATTTCTTTCAACTCAACCTCAAGATCTTCCAGTTGCTGTTTCATCCAGATGATTTGGGTACAACAGCTTCCAGCTGCAACATACTCAGCCTCTGCTGTGGATAGGGCCACACTGTTATGCTTTTTGCTAAACCATTAAACCAAGGATCCTCCAAGAAATTGACAAGTTCCACTTGTGCTTTTTCTGTCAGTTTTAGATCCTACAAAGTCAACATCAGTGTACCCTTTGAGATCTTCTCCATTGCCCTTTGGATACCAGAGACCCATCTGTGATGTTGCAATAAGATATCTGAAGATTTTTTTCACAGCAGTTGCATGAGTTTCTTTGGGACATGATTTGAACCTTGCACACATACAGTTACTAAACATAATGTCAGGTCTGCTGGCAGTTAAGTACAGCAGGGATCCAATCATTCTCCTATACTGAGTTATGTCAAATAGTTTCCCTTTCTCATCCATGTCCAGTTTGGTTGCAGTAGCCATAGGTGTCCCTATTGGCTTGGCATTTTCCATTCCAATTTTCTTCATCAATTCCTTCGGATACTTGGATTGATTGAGGAAGATACCATCATTGCACTATCTGATTTGCAGTCCAAGGAAGAAGTTGAGTTCACCCATCATAGACATTTTAAATTTTCCCTACATTAACTTAGAAAAATTCTTGCAAAGAGATTCATTAGTAGCACCAAATATAATATCATCAACATAAATTTGGACAATAAGTAAATCTTTATTTTCTTTCTTAGTAAATAGGTTTGTATCTACTTTGCCTCTATTAAACCCCTTTTCAGTCAAAAAATTACTTAATCTCTCATACCATGCTCTTGGTGCTTGTTTTAAACCATAGAGGGCTTTCTTCAGTTTATAAACATGATTTGGCTTTGTAGAGTCCTCAAAACCTGGAGGTTGATCTACATAGACCTCTTCCATGATATATCCATTCAGAAAGGCACTCTTTACATCCATTTGATATAATAAAATATTTTTCATCCATGCATATGCTAACAGAATTCTAATTGCCTCTAATCTAGCTACTGGAGCAAATGTTTCCTCAAAATCAATACCCTCTTTTTGATTATATCCTTTAGCAACCAGTCTAGCTTTGTTTCTAATGATTGATCCTGATTCATCAAGTTTATTTCTAAAAACCCATTTGGTATCAATGACAAGATGATTTTTGGGTCTAGGCACTAAATCCCAGACTTGATTTCTTTCAAACTGATTTAATTCATCTTGCATAGCCAAAACCCAGTAATCATCAGTTAAGGCTTCCTCAGTACATTGAGGTTCAATTTGTGAAATGAAAGCACAGTTTATCATTTCATCCCTTAACTGCTTTCTGGTTTTGACTCTCTCTTGAACATTCCCTATCACTTGATCAACAGGATGATTCCTTTGATATCTCCAAGCTCTAGGGAGTTCTTGAGATGTTTCTTCATTATTTTCTTCATCAAACACTTTCTCCTAGATATCTTCCTCTATGTTAACAGATTCAGATATCTTTGGAGGTTCAATTTTGCATTTATCCGAAATACCCAATTTTTGAAAGTTGAAAGCAAGATCATCCTCATTGGTAGCATGTTTGGAAACAGTTTCATTTTCAATGAAAACTACATGCACAGATTCCTCTACCAAGTTTGAATTTTTATTATAAACTCTATATGCTTTACTTCTACTAGAATAGCCCAGAAATATACCTTCATCGGATTTGGCATCAAACTTACCCAGATTTTCTTTCCTATTGTTGTGAATGAAGCACTTGCACCCGAACACATGGAGATGTGACAGATTTGGCTTTCTTCCCTTGTACAGCTCATACAGGGTCTTCGCAAGGATTGGTCTGATATAGGCTCTATTTATGATATAGCTTGCTGTAATCACTGCATCAGCCCAAAACACTTGAGAGAGTTCCTTTTCATTCAGCATGACTTTGGCCATTTCTCTAATGGTTCTGTTCTTCTTTTCTACTACACCATTCTATTGAGGAGTTCTTGGAGCTGAGAAGTTGTGGTTAATACCATGCTCATTGCAGTACTCCAGGAAGTATGAGTTCTTAAACTCTCATCCATGATCTGACCTGATAGACACAATAGAAATACCCTTCTCATTTTGCACTTTCTTAGCTAAGGTTACAAATGCATCAAAGGTATCACTTTTAGAGGGAAGAAATAGTGTCCATGTAAATCTAGAGTAATCATCCACAATTACAAGCACATACAGATTACCACCAAGACTTTTCACCCTAGATGGTCCAATTAAGTCCATATGTAGTAGTTCAAGTGGTCTAGTTATGGTGACTACATTTTTGGATTTAAAAGATGATTTAGTTTGTTTTCCTCTTAAGCATGCATTACATTCTTTGTCCTTTTCAAAAGATATTTTTGGCAGGCCAGTGACTAGCTCATTTTTAACTAGTTTGGAGAGTTGATTCATGTTAACATGAGCTAATCTTCTATGCCATAACCAACTATCATTATCCTGACTAATCAAACATACAGAATCTAAGGGAGGAAGTTCATCAAGATCAATAGTATAGCAGTTACCATCCCTTTGAGCTTTGAGGATTACTTTGTGATCACTTTTTCTGATGACCAGGTAAAACTTTGAGTCAAACAGCACCCAATTTCCTCTATCACATGTCTGACTCATGCTTAGCAAATTGTGGTTGAGATCAATTACAAACAGCACCTCTTCTATGGATGTTTCTGGATTTTTGCCCACAATGCCAATGCCGACAACTTTGCCATATTGATCACCTCCAAAGATCACCTTTCCTCCTTTCTTGTCTCTAAGGGTATGAACTTCTCCTTGTCACCAGTCATGTGGCTTGAGTAAGCACTGTCCATATACCATTTGTTGCTCTTCTTAGCTTTGAGACAGACCTGCAAAACAAGGTTCATGTTTTCCTTTTAAGTACCCAAATTTGTTTAGGTCTTTTTCTGTCTGTAGTCCTTTCCCTAGATACAAATGTACCCTTGGGAACCCATTTAGCTTTCCTGTCAAGTCCATTTTTCTTTATAGCACCAGAACTGGAAATATGTCCCTTTTTATTACAGAAATGACAGGTAGTAAAGGGACTGCTGGATTGACAAGCAGGAAAAAAACAATGCAGATAGTACTTTTGTTTTGCATGCCTTGGTTGATTATATGTTTTAATATAAGATGACGTATTAATTTTCTTTCTATTATTCTCAGCATGCACAAAATGTCTCATCTATGCATTCTGGTTTTTCTTCCTAATCTTTTCCTTGACAGCACATGGATCATAGCCAAGACCAGCTTTTCCTTGTGATATTCTTTGGCTCCCCATCAAAGCAAACAACATATCTTTACCTCGAGTGAGCCTAGACATGCTTTTCCCTAAATATTCATTAGTTTGCTTCAGTTCAATGCATGATTCACAGCAAACAGATTCAGCAGAAGCTAAAGAAGTAATTTCAGAAATGTTACTTTGAGATTCCAATTTATTAATCTTTTTCTTTGCTAGTTTTAGTTCTTTAGCAACTTTAATAAACTCATCATGAATCTCATGAAATGCATCTAGTAATTCAGAATAGGAAGGTTCAGATTCATATACCTCTTCTTCCTGATCACTGCTGCATGAGGGTTCAGCTTCCTCAGAAGCAAGCACCATAGACAAATATTGGCAATCTCATCTTCATCCTCTTCTTCCTCATCTGAGCTATTGCCCCATATTGATGAGATGTAGGCTTTCTTCTTCTTTCCTTTGTCTACAGCTTTCTTGTCCTTTTCTTGCTTCTTGAGAAATTGAGGACAATCCCATTTGATGTGTCCTTGCTTTTTGCACTCATAGCAAGTCACAGGTTCTTTTGCCTCTCACTTGCTCTCTCCAACTGCTCCCTTCTTGAAGATTCTCTTGTTTCTCTTTTTGCTATAGAATCTTTCGAATTTTTTGACCATCATAGTCAGAGTTTCTTCATCCAGCTCGTCTCCTTCATCAGATTCTTCTTCCTTTTCTTCAACAGTTTTAAGGGCAAGGCCTTTCTTCTTTCTGTCCTATCCAGCTTCCTTGAGAGCTTTCATTTTTCCTTCATACTCCTTAAGGCTGCTGAAAAGAGCTGTGACAGAGGCCATTGATTCTCCTCTGGCTTCCTCTATTGTTGTCACCTTGGGCTGCCATTCCAGACGAAGAGCTCTAAGTATCTTTCTTACTTTTTCATATTGAGTGCACTCCTTTCCCAGGCTCTTTAGTTAATTCACAATGAGAGTGAATTTCTTTTGTAGCTCCTTTACAGTTTCTCCTTCAGTCATTCTGAAGCTTTCATACTCTCCAATGCATGTGTTTAGTCTGTTCTCCCTGACTCCAGTTGTTCCTTCATGTGCAATCTGCAGGGTGTCCCATATTCCTTTAGCAGTGGAGCATTGTGAGACTGTAGAATTCGTCTTGGTTTAGGGCACTGACTAAACAATGCTTTGCCTTGAAATTTAGCAAGACTCTCCTTCTGTCTTCTTCATTCCACTCTGCTTCTGGCTTCTCTTTGTATTTTCCATCATCTGTTAGGGCCATTGGGACGAAATCTCCTTTCTCAATGACTGACCAGATATCAAGATCAATTGACTGGAGATAGATTTGCATCCTCATCTTTCAGTACCCATAGTGTTCTCCACTGAAGCCAGGTGGTCTATTTGTGTTATTCCCTTCTAGTAATATGCTTTAACCAAAGCCAGCAATTTTAATTCCCGGACTATGAGATCCTTTGATTGGGAATTCGGGCTCTAATACCACTTGTTAGTTAGGCTGACATCCCAAGAAGAGGGGTGAATTGGGAAGATTAAAAATTTTCTATACAAAGTGAAATAGGTGAAGAAAGCAAAGTATAATGAAAGTAGCGTATAAGCAAAGCAAACTGAAAAACGTAATGATAGAGAGAAGAACACTCAGAAATTTATCCTAGTTCGGTCTATCCACTTGACCTATGTCCAGTCCCCAAGACACCTCTTGAGATTTTTCACTATACTGCAAGAATTCAATGGCCTTCTTGCAAATGCCACAGTACACAGCTTATGCTCTATTTCCTAGAGCTTTCTCAATCTCTCTAAGCAGTTCCACAATGTGCCTCCTAATCCCCTTGTGATATCCCCTCACAAGTAAATCTATCTTCCAGATGAAGATTAGATTGTTTACAAAGATATAACTCTCTTGAATAAAGTAAATATGAAGGTTAAAGTACAGATATTGAAGTTGAGAGGGTAAAAGCTTTTTGAGATGAAGATTTGGCAGAATTTCAGTATATACAAGTTTGATTCATTACCCACAACTTCAAATGATATTATATTTATCGATTTAGGTCTCAAATGTCTGTTAGAGACAAAATCTATCCGTTGGAGAAGTTATCTAACGATTACTCTGAAAAACTATCTGTTAACCAACCGCATTTAATGCTTCTGACATATTGAAATTCGAATTTCGATTGGTCAACAGACAAATTTTGAAGGAACCGAAGGTTAAAGCTTTCAACATTGAAATACTAAAGTTCGTCTGTTCATGAAGTGAAATTCAAATTTTGAGACTTAGAAAATGTTTCCATGTTGTGACATACGAATTTTCAAGAAGAAAGCTTTTCTGTTAAGTGTGAATAGTGTTTTCACTTTTCTACAGTGCCCTTGAAATTCAAATTTTGGAACCCCAAAGTTTGTCTGTCCGTAGTACGTTCAAAAGACACAGTAGTTCACTTTCTTAGAAATTCGAATCTTGAAAGAGTGAAATTTGTCTGTTAGAGAGTCCTCTCTTCAGACTTACTTCAACATTCGAAGTTTCAAAACTTTGTTATTCGTATGTCAACATTTCATTTTAACAGACTCACAGCCTAAGCTTTTGAAATTTGAATTTTAATGTTCAAAGTTCATCTGTCAGAGAGCAATGTTGAAGCTCAAGATAATCTTGATTTAAGATGAACTTTAACATTATTTTAGACGAATTTCTTTGGTTTTCACAAATTGCATTTTGTTTGAAATTCGAATTTTGAAGACTTAAAGTTCGTCTGTCTCTAAGAAGCTTCTTTCAGGCTCATATGAAAATTTGAATTTTGGTAAATCAAAATTCGTCTGTCAGAGAAGAATCTCTTCAGACTTATTCAGTTTCAGCTCGAAATTTGAATTTCCAAAGGCAAAGTTCAAATTTCCAACATTACAGTTCAATATAAACTTTTCAAACTTCATCTGTTGGTGGGTATTTTTCAAATAGTTCATGATTTATCATAAAATCAACGTTTTAAAACATCTTTTCATCAAATCAAAGTCTTTTACCCATTCTGAACACAACTAAAGATCAAACAACAATTTTAACATAGATTACTTAGAATTTCTTCACTTTGAAATACTTTGAGCTCCTTTGATATCTTCAATCCAAGCTCTTGGATGTTGGTTTGGAATCATCAAAACTCTTGATTCAATAGCCTCCAGCTACAATAGTAAATTAGGCAACAATAGATTTCACGAACTAGCAAAATGATATATCCTAATTTAGAAAACACTGCCCTCCATCATTTGAGACAAAGTTTAATGTTCAAGCTGCAAAGGATTGGATCTTAAGTCTTAAGAAGATTTTCAGGTTGATGGACTGTAGCTCAGAAATGAAAGCTCTATTAGCTATCTTTATGTTAGAAAAGGAGGCTAATAGGTGGTGGCATAACACTAAATTGATTTTATGGGCTAGAAATGTTCCATTGATGTGGGAGACATTCCTATAGTACTTTTATGATAAGTACTTCCCACGGTTAGTCATATATAAGAAGGAAGCTAAGTTCATTATGCTCAAGCAGACTGAGGATCAATTAGTAGATAAGTATATGGCTACTTTTATACAGTTGTCTAGATATTCCACTTAACTATAGTAACATGATGATGAATGATGGAAGACTGAAAAGCTATAAAGAGGTTTGAAACCAACTATAAGAGAAAAAATTGCCCCTATGAGGATCTGAGAGTTCAATACACTAGAAGAGATTAGTAGGAACTGAAGGAAATGTAAATCATAAGAGTTATATGTTTATAGTTCTAGTTGGTGTAAGAAGGGCTACATTTAAAGAAGGTGAGCCAAGTAGAAAAAGAAAGAAGCCTTGGAATAACAGTAGAAAGGGCAAAAGAGGAGGTAGAGGATGAAGAGGATGAACAATGTAGAGAGAAGTGCAAATGAATATACAGAAAGACATACAAAGGGAAGGCCCTGTAATGCATGGTAGAAGGCCATGCCTCACTGGACAAAATGTCTACTTAGATGTGGTAAACCTAAATATTTTGCACGAGACTACAAAGTAGACATAGCATGTACCAGGCCACAAGCACAAGGAAGGGTCTTTGCTCTCACTCAGCACGAGGCCAAGTAGTTACCTAATTTCATAGAAGGCATGATTAAAGTGAATGATTATCTTGTACATGCCCTACTTGATTTAGGTACTAGTCATTCATTTATTTCCTATAAATGTTCTATAAGGTTAGGTTTGATCATTACCGTGTTGCCATATGATTTGCATGTCCACAGGTAACTAAGCTAGTAAATCTTATGTTTCCCTAAATTGCATTGTCTAATATGAACATTGTTGTGCCACACTTGATTTGATTTGCATCCCATTTCTCGATATAGAGGTCATAATAGGCATAGACTGGCTCTCTACGAATAACATTATGCTAGACTGCAAAAAAAAAAAGCCTTAATCTTACCAACCCCTGAAATTGAAAGTGTCCCAAATACTGAGACTAAGCTCAATTTTATTACAACTGCTCAAGCTAAGAGATGTTTGAGAAAAGATGACAAGCTTATTTGTTCTTCTTCTTAGTGAATATGGAAGTCGATAAAGGAATTGAAAAGATATCAGTAGTAAGAGAGTTTCCAGAGGTATTTCCAAATGACTTCAAAGATTTACCCCCAGAGTGTGAAGTTGAGTTTGCCATTGATTCAGTGTCAGTGTTAGGATCAATATCTAAGGCACCATATAGAACGGCCCCTCATAAACTAGCAGAGTTAAATAAGTAAATTAAAGAGCTATTAGAGAAGGGATTCATTAGACCTAGTGTTTTTCCATGGGATGCTCCAGTATTATTTGTTAAAAAGAAATATGGAAGCCTTTGACTATGTATTGATTATAGGGAATTGAACAAAGTTACAATTAAGAATAAGTACCCATTACCTAGAATTGATATTCTGCTAGATCAACTAGTTGGTTTTAGTATGTTTTTGAAAATTGATTTGAGAACAGGCCATCATCAGTTATAGGTAAAGGTAGAAGATGTTCCCAAAACTATTTTTTGAACTCATTATGGGCATTATGTGTTTTTATTAATGTCATTTGATTTGACTAATGCTCCAATTGTTTTTATGGACCACATGAATAGAATCTTTCGGCCCTACTTAGATCAATTTTTTGTGGTCCTTATTGATGACATATTAGTGTACTCCAAATCTGTAGAGAAGCATTAAATGCATTTGAAAATTGTCTTAACAATTTTAAAAGAAAGTTGTATGCTAAACTGAGCAAGTATGAGCTTTGGCTCATAGAGGTGTGGTTCTTAGGGCATGTCATCTCCAAGGATGGGGATGCAGTACCCAAGCAAAGTAGAGGCGATCCTAAAATGGGAGCAACCCAAGACTGTGACTGAAATAAGAAGTTTTCTCGGTTTAGCTGGCTATTATAGGTGATTTATTTAAGACTTTTCTCAAATTGCATTGATGCTTGCCAAACTTAAGCAAAAAGATAAATCGTTTGTATGGGATACAAATTACTAAAACAATTTTAATGAATGGAAGAACAAGTTGACTACTCCACTTGTATTAACCATACCTTATTCCAAAAGGCCATTTGTGCTATATAACGATGCTAGTAAGCACAGATTAGGATGTGTATTAATGCAAAAAGGGAGAGTGGTAGCTTATGTTTCTAGACAATTAAAATCATATGAAGAAAACTATCTCACTCATGATTTAGTATTTGTAGCTATAGTGCATGCCCTAAAGATCTAGAGGCATCATCTTTACAGTGGGATTGTAGAAGTGTTTTGTGACCAGAAGAGCCTTAAATATTTAGAAGATAAAAAGAATTAAATGCAAGGTAAAGGCACTAGATAGAATTTTTAAAAGATTATGATCAATCTATTAAATACCATCCAGAAAAGGCTAATGTAGTGGCTGATGCATTGAGTAGAAAGACTGTTCTTGTGGCCTACATGATGATTAATGAAATGAAAATGCTAAAAGATTACAGAGATATGAGTTTACTTTTTCAATTACATGAGACCAAGAATGGCAATGAATTTTTACAAGATTTAATGAAAGCCCAACAGAATGATTAGTTCATAAAAGTAGTTAAAGAAAAGTTAAGTCACATAGAGATGTAAGAATTTAATGAATCACCAAATGGATTAGTAGGATTTCAAAGGAAAGTATATATGCCACCAATAGCTAATTTGAGAGAAAATGCTTTAGTAGAGGCACACTAAAATAAGTATACTATTTACCTAGGCATTACAAAAATGTATCATGGATTAAAGAATTCTTTTGGTGGCTTGGTATAAAGAGTGATATTACTCAATAAGTATCTAAGTGTTTAATATGTCAGAGGGTAAAGATGTTGAATCAAGAAGTTTTGATGATTCCAAATCAACTCTCAAGAGCTTGGAGTAAAAGATATCAAAGGTGCAAAAGAGTTCAAATGAAGAAATCATGAGCAAATCTGTGCAAAATTTGTTGTAGGATGTTTAATTGTGTTTAAATATGGGTAAAAGACTTTGATTTGGTGAAAAAAAGTTTTAAAAACTTAATTTTATGAAATATTTGAAAAATACCCACCAACAGACGATGTTTGAAAAGTTTACATTGAACTGTCATGTTGAAAATTCAAACTTTGGCTTTGGAAATTTGAATTTCGAGCTAAAACTGAATAAGTCTGAAGAGATGCCTCTCTGACAGATGAATTTTGATTTTCCAAAATTTGAATTTTCATAAGTGTCTAAAAGAAGCTGTTGAACAACAGACAAACTTTGAGCTTTGAACATTTGAATTTCAGACAAAATGAAATTGATGAAAACTGAAGAAATTTGTTTGAAACAATGTTAAAGTTCATCTGAAATCAAGATCATATTGAGTTTCAAAACTACTCACTGACAGACAAACTTTGAACATGGACATTCGAATTTCAGAAGCTAAAGTTGTGAGTCTGTTGAAATGACATACGAAGGACAGTGTTTACAAATTCGAATGTTGAAGTAAGTCTGAAAAGAGGTCTCTCTGACAGACGAACTTCACTCTTTGAAAATTCAAATTTCGAAGTAAATGAACTACTGTGCTGTTTAAGCCTACTACGGACAGACGAATTTTGGGGTTCCAAAATTTGAATTTCGAGGGCACTGTAGCAAATTGAAAATACTGTTCACACTTAACAGAAAAACTTTCTTCTTGAAAATTCATATGTCACAACATGGAAACATTTTCTAAGTTTCAAAATTTGAATTTCACTTCATGAACAGACGAACTTCAGTATTTCAACGTTGAAAGCTTTAACCTTCGGTTCCTTCAAAATTCGTCTGTTGACCAACCAAAATTCAAATTTCAGTATGTCATAAGCATTAAATGTGGTTGGTTAACATATAGTTTTCCAGAGTAACCGTTGGATAACTTCTCCAACGGATAGATTTCGTCTCTAATGGACATTTGAGATCTAAATCTATAAATAGAACATCATTTGAAGTTGTGGGTAACGAATCAAACTTTGTATATACTGAAATTCTGCCAAATTTTCTACTCAAGACTTTTACCCTCTTACTTTAATACTTGTACTTCAACTTTCATATTCACTCTATTTAAGAGAGTTTCATCTTTGTAAACAATATAATCTTCATCTGGAAGATAGATTTACTTGTGAGGAGATATCACAAGGAATTGTAAAGCACTTTGTGAAAGTGCAGAAAGAGATTGAGTGAGCTCTAGAAAACAGAGCACTGACATTGTACTGTGGCACTTGCAAGAAGCCCGTTGAATTCTTGCTGAATAGTGGAAAAATCTCAAGTGGTCACTTGGGGACTGGACGTAGGTCAAGTGGAGAGATCGAACCTGGATAAATTTCTAAGTCTTCTTCTCTTTCTTGCTACTTTCACTGTTATTTATTTATACTCTGTTTTACATCCATATATTGCATTCTTCACCTCCTTGACATTTTGCAGAAAAATTTTAAACTTCCCAATTCACCCTCCCCTTGTGAAGCCAGCCTAACTAACAAAAGATAGAGCATCAGAAGCTAGCCGGAATGCCAAAACCTCCAAAGATTCCTGAATGAAAGTGGGATAGTATATTAATGGACTTCATAAGAGGATTACTTAGAACATCATCAGGATATAATGCCATCTGGGTACTAGTGGACAGGCTAATGAAGTTAGCTCACTTCTTAGCCATGTGGTCAGCGTATACATTAGATAAGCTAGCACATTTTTATGTGAAAAAGATAGTAAGGTTACATGGAGTGCTAAGCAGTATCACATCTAATCGAGATCTAAGATTCACTTCAAATTTTTGGAAATCCTTACAATATGCTCTAGGTACTAAATTGAGATTTAGCATAGCATATCATCCTCAAACAGATAGATAAACCAAAAGAACAATTCAAACATTGAAGGATATGCTGAGGGCTTGTGTGCTAGAGATAAAAGGAAATTGGGATGCATACCTACCTTTGGTGGAATTCACATACAATAACAGCTATCATTCCAATATTCAATAGTTTTATATGAAGCATTGTATGGTAAGAAATGCAGGTCCCCATTGTGTTGGACTAAATTGAGTGAGAGACAGTTGATTGGTCCATAAACAGTTGACTAGACCTCAAGACAAATTGAAATGATAAGAAAGAAATTATTAACGGCTCGAAGCAGGCAAAAGAGTTATGCAGATCGAAGGACAAAGCCTTTGAAATTTAAAATAAGAGATCATGTTTACCTCAAAGTATCTCCTATGACTGAAGTTGGTCGGTCACTTAAAACCAAGAAGCTTAGTCCCAACTACATCAAACCTTTCAAAATTTTCCCAAAAGCTAGACTTGTAGCTTATAAATTAGCCTTACCCTCTAATTAGAGCCAAATACAAAATGTTTTCCATGTCTCCTAATTAAGGAAATATCAGCTGACTCTTCACATGTTATAGAATATGAATGCCTTGACTTATAAGATAATCTTACCTTAACGTGATACCTAAAAAGATAGTTGATTATCGAGTCAAGCAGCTAAGGAACAAAGACATTCCTTTAGTGAAAGTGGTCTGGAAGGGCTTATTAGTAGATGAAGTAACTTGGGAGATGGAAGCAAACATGAAACAAAAGTATCTAGAATTATTTATTTGAGGTATGTCCTAACTTTCAAGGATGAAATTTATTTTAAGGGGAGTAGAAATGTAATATCCTAAATTTTACTGAATATTAAATAATGTAGAATGATAAAAATGATTATATCTAAAAATGTGTCTAAAATATAAAAAAAACAAGGAGACACTAAAATAAGCAGAAAAGGGCAAAAAAACAATTTTTTGGATTAAAACATCATTTTGGCACATAACTCAGTTAAATTTGTTATCTATAAGTATAAATAAAGGTTTATTCATAGATTTGTGATTTAACTAGTCGTTAGACACAAGATCTATCCGTTAGACACAAGTTCTAGCTATTACTCACTCAACAACCACATCAAATATGTCTGACATATCAACATTCAAATTTTGGGGCTCAATTGACAAATTTTGCAGAGTCAGCATAGTTATATGTTTAACATCGAACTTCAAAATTCATTTCTTACTAAGTGACATTCAAATTTAAAATTTACAAAAGATACCTCATGTTAGTTTGTGTGAATTTTCATATTGGAAGTGTGTGTATTGAGTTTGAACAGCTACTTCATGTTTTCATAATGCACTCAAAATTCAAATTTCAAAAATTGAAATTCATCTACCAGAGGCTTGTTCCAACTAGATACAAAAGTTCTCACTTTGAATTTTGCACTTTTAAACTCAAATTTCATCTATCAGAAAATTGTGACTTTAAACTCACTTTGAACTTCATCAATAATTGAATTTTAGCTAAGTTTCATGCGAATTTTACACACTTTCACTAATTATGCTGAAATTCATTTATCAGGGATAAAATCTCTATAACTTCAAACTTTAACAAGCAAAGTACAAATTTTGTACAAAATAAATCTGAGTCAAATAGTAAAATTTATTTATTAGCCAATATACATCAACTTTAACATATGCTAATATTAAATTTACTTAATCAAACTCGTTTAAAAACATATGATAATAAGATTAAGTAAATTTCAAAGATTAAATCACCTTAAGACCTAAATGAAAACAAAATATACCTAATATCTAGATCTTAAAAAATTGAGCTACATTTTCACTTGGTCATTCCATCCTTGGCATGCTCCCTTTTGATCTTCAATTCTTGGAGCATCCTTTCTCTTCTTCTTCTTTAAATGAGACATGACGTTGATTTTTCTTTCTTTATTCCAATGCTCACTCTTCATTCTTGGATAATCCTTCATTTAATGTATTATACTTACAAACCAAGTAGTTAGTTCAATTTATATATCCAACTTGTATTAAAAATATGAAGGCACATTGGATATATTAGTATATAGCATGCTATATGCATTACAAATATAATTAAACATATGCTAATGCATATTTTACTTATTTAGGAATAAAATATATGTTAATAAAATGGTGCATTTGTTCCTTATTACTTTACATTTGTTATCATCAAAACTTATTATATCAAACCTAACATTCTAGTCGTGAGAGTTTAAAGTACTTAAAGTCACAAGGAAAGTTGAATAAGAAGCATACTTGATGGATGTAATTCATTGTGGCTAATGCATTGTCACGTAGATATTCTCTTCTTACTTCTTTACATGCTAAAATGCTTGGTTTTGAGCTGATTAAGGGATTGTATGATAATGATCCAGATTTTTCAGAAATTTGGAAATAATGTGAAAAGCATGAATTCCAAGATTTTTATAGATTTAATAGGCTGCTTATTAAGAAAGATAAACTTTGCATTCCTAATTGTTCTTTGCATGAATTACTTGTTAAAGAAACTCATGGTGGTGAGTTAATGGGGGCATTTTGAAATTGATAAGACTTTAAAACTTTTGCATGAACATTTTTATTACCCTTCTCTGAAGCTTGATGTTACTCATGTGTGTGATAAATGAACTACTTGCAAACATGCTTAATCTAAAGTTAATATTTATGGTTTGTATACCCCTCTACCTGTTCCCCAACATCCTTGGACTGATATTTCTACGGATTTTGTGTTGGGATTTTTGCATTCTCAAAGTGGTAAAGATAGTGTTTTTGTGGTTATTGATAGATTTAGTAAGATGGCACACTTTATTGCCTATTCTAAAACTAATGGTGCCGTTCATATTGATGATTTATTATTCAAAGAAGTTATTAGATTGCATGTGATTCCTAGGATTATTATGAGTGATAGAGATGTTAAGTTCCTAAGTTATTTTTGACGAATATTGTGGAATAAACTAGGGACTTAATTGTTGTTTTCTACGACTGCACATCCACAAACTGATGGAAAACAGAAGTAATAAATAGAACACTCACTACTTTATTGCATACAATTATCCAAAAGAACTTGAAAAACTAGGAGAGTTGTTTGCCTCATATAGAATTTGCATGTAATAGGGCTATGCATTCAACTATATCCTATTCTCCTTCTGAAATTGTTTATGAGTTTAATCCTATGACACCTCTTGATATCTTACCTTTGCTATGTAATGAGTAAGCTAACCTTGATGGACAGAAAAAGGCAGAGTTTTTGTCTCACGCCTCATCTTTGGACACTTTATCCATGAATATTGCTTCATTTGAAATTATTAAAGAGGCTCATGAGAACTTGAATCAATTAAAAACCATAAAATTGAAAATTTCATTTCCATCACTATTTACACTATTGCGCAGAAAATTTCAGAAATTCATAACTAAATACATAAAAATCATTTGACTATGGTTCAAGTCTCTAAAATTACATAACATTCTGAGTTTTATGGGAAAAATATGAAACTGGAAATTCATCATGCCATTATATACAGTTTATTCCTTAAGTTTACTGTTCATTTCCCTATTTCCAGTTTCTATCCTATTTCTGACCCTTAAATTTAAAAATTTATTTCTCAACATACAAAGAGCTATTTTATGCTATCTTTATATCATTTGAAAGTTATACATGTCTACTTTCTATACATATTTATTTTGTACATTTATTCAACATGTACAAAGTAGTGCATTCTTTTAAATCCTCTAGGGTCAGGATAATTCTCTATTGGAACAGTTTTGGAGAAACATATATAACTTCATTTATATAACTCCAAATGTAACCAAACTAGTGGTATATTAAATTCAAGTCATAGATATTTCATATATATAACCATTGAATTTTTGAAGTACTGTGCAAATTTTATACACCCCTTTAAATCTCAAACAGTATTTATAGCAAACTTACAGTTTCCAAAAACAATCCAGTTTTAGTCCTTATACATCTTTAAAACCATAACTTAATTCATATATGGCTAAATGATATAAAACATGCTTCCTCATAAAGCACATTATATCCTCTAACTGGAGGAAATATAATTTGTCTCAATTCCTTTACCATAACATTCTTGTATATTCTCAAATGTTAACATGGCATAACAGTATATAAGGGAATTATATATACTTTCGTAAATCTTTAATATCATTTCATATCTCAATAACATCTAGCATGCTTACCCATACATCACATAGGATCATAATACATCACTTATACATAATCATAATATAACACATAAAGCATGCTTTAGAGTCAAACATTATTAATAACTTTAAATTTTAACTTGCTGCTTCATATTTTCTTCCTTCCTTTTGCTTTCCTTCATAGCCTTTCCATTACCTAGCACGGTTAGTAACTTGGGGGAATGAGATTAGCATGCATCTCAGTATTAAACTTGTACATACTTAAACATCATTACATTTCATAAAAACATTCATAACATTGCACAATTTATTAAAAATACATGAAAATACCATGTTGGCTATAAAAATTTCGGTGGCATAACGACTTAAAAGCAGGACATCTTGGGCAAAGCCCTCATTACATAAATAGTCAGCTAATCCAATAAACAATCAAAGCAACACCATGATAACAATCATTTCATGAAACATGGATAAAACATAATTGTGCAAAATATAAAAGCAAAGCAAGAATACTACCTTGGAGCTTTACCATTTTCTCTTTAAACTTGAATCCTCTTTCTTGGATGCTTTCCCAATCACTTCCTTACATCTTCCCAAGCCTAGAAATAATCATATAACCATACTAAATCATCTAATTCTTCATGGCTCTTATAAAGTTTATTCTTGAACCCTAAAAATTCATATAGTTTATCTTTAAGTTTCTCTTGAGTCCAACACTTGTTCTTTACTAATTTGGACCTAAGGAATCCATTTTCAACATCAAAGCAATGAAAATCCAACTCTTTCGCATCATAGTAAACTGACCAAAACAAGGATTGGAAGAAGAAAGAGGTGATTTTCATTTTCTTACTTCTAAACATACCAAACCTTGTTCCTTTAGTATTTTCTCACACTTTCTCTACAATTTCTTGCAAGAAAACACTTTCTTTCTCAAACATTTTTTCTTGAATGAAATTTACAACAAGAGGGGAGGAAGAGAACTCAAGGAAATAACCTCAAACACTCTTGAAAACTATGCTAAAACTCATGGAAATAACAAGATAGGAACTTACCTATTTTTCTTGGATTTTCTTCCTCCTTTTCTTTTTCCTTTCCCTCACGTTGCTCCCTCTTTCTTTTCTGTTTTTCAGACTTCTTTGCACTCTTTCTTTGGTCCTCAAGGTCAGCCAAAACATGAACCAAAGGGGAGAGTATATAAAATTTGCCAACCAATGGAAAATTACCACTTAATGTTCTTGAAATCTCCTGGAAAATGACATAATTAATTAAATAATATAATTTCATCATGTGCAGCTTGTTGGTCAGGAAATTGGGAGTATTTTGGTCCAAAAATTTCAGATTTTTACTTATCCAGATATATCCTGGATCGGTCTGGATAAATAAAGTTACTTTAGTATTATATTTTACTATTATTGGGACACCTGTTTTAACTATATTGGGATATAAAATTACCACAATATCATTATCCCAATTGGTCCAAATATGTGGCCCACATATTGTTCTTGAATTAATATTGCCTCTTCCTGTAGTCCAGACTGACTTTTATCAGGTAAAATATTAATATTAAATCATAATTACCCAATAAATATTATTTTGATCTTATTAAATTCCATACTATATTCCATTGGTCTTAATTCATTGAGAGCTTCATTTCAACTATAATTTTTCATATTTACAAAAATACCATTGACTAGTCTGGACAAATAAAGTTCTAGAATTAATTTCTATTAAGAATCCAATATTGCATCTTCTGAAAATTAGATGAGACGTTAATTCCTTCCAAAGCTCGAATATATATAGCATTTTCATCTCGCTTCATTTCTTATCTCTTATTCATTTTATAATATCCCATAAAAATAGGGATATTACATTTTGTAGGAGTTGCATACAATAGTTTGAGGCAACATTGAAAGGAAAAATAAACAATATGCAAGGCAAGCTAACAAGTTCTGTAGAGGAGTTGTATTTGAACCTGGTAATTGGGTTTGTGTATACTTGAGGAAAGAAAGGTTTCTGGAACAATGGAAATCAAAGTTACAGCCATGTGGAGATGGACTTCCAAGTGCTCGAGAGAATCAATGATAATGCTTACAGACTTGATTTGGCAAATCTCCTATAGCAATCACATGAGTATTACCTTTAATGTTTCAGATCTATCCTTGTATGATATTACAAAGTTGAGGACGAATTCTCTCGAGGAGGGAGAGAATGATGGAGTCCATAGGTGGGTCAAAGAGTAGAAGAGTAGCGTCCTAAAAAATTCACTTTAAGCAATAGGAGGCCCATTAACTAGAGATAGCTTGGGTGTAGATTTGGTGCTAGAGCTTGCCTGGGTGGAAGATTCAAGAGAGATTTTGGTTTCTACACTAGATTTCTCTATCCCTTTCCTCTCTTTTGCATTTTTTTGATGTTTTGCTGATTTGTATTTCAAATTGTTTAGTATAATATTGAACATTTATTGCTAAATTTTTGCTCTAGGATTATTGTAGCTTTATTTATGGATTAGTGCATGTTTTCTACTCTTTATAGCTATCTACTGGTATGTGTGTTCACCCATTTGTGCTCTTATTGCTTCCATGTTGATTGGCCATCAATTTGGATTGATTTGGGTTTTCTAATGGATCCTAGAGATAGGGAAATTGGAATAGACCTTCAGTTGTGTAGGAACTTAAAACTAGCATGGTTAAGTGGATGGTTTTACTAATGAGGTAGAGATATACTTCTTGGCCTCACATAGTCAAATTAGGCTTGCCATTATTGTTGCTAATTAATTAATCTTGCAAGAGATTGTGGATAAATTAATTAGGAAGCCTCTTTGACATTGAGAAATGCTTTGAGATAAAATTAAATCTTAGACTAGCACTAAATACCATTAATTATAATTAAGAATAGATAATTCACTTATTATGAAATAAGTTTAGCAACAATAATCCTAAGTTGTCTCCCTTGTCTAGAATCACCAATAACATCTAACCTTAGTATAGTTAGTTTTATCCGTACTTTTGCTCTTTGGTTATTTGTGTTACTCAATTATGCCAAAGTGTAATAGTTGGTACTTAACTGACTTTTGGAAGCAAATCCTCGTAGAAACGATACTCTACTCACTCTATATTACTTGGCTCGGCCTGTACACCTGCAATATATGCTAGGTGGTGAATAGAGTCATAGTAGGAATTATTATTTTACTCCTCTATTTAAGACCATCCATTGTGACGTTTTTTCTTTAGATCAATGAAATTAATTTTCCTAATTAGTGAGGTATCACTAGTTCTTCATGTTCTTTTTAGAATACACCCCTCTTATCAAGAGAATGATCTACTCTTGTGACATCTTCTACAACTAGAGTTCTCTAAGACAGGTTCTTATTGGGTTATAATTTTATCAACCCATTTAAGTCAAGCTTCTGCATTGCTATCTTCTGTATTTTCTAGGTTCTCGAGATAGGTTCCTCATGGGGTCCACATCATTTGAAGTCTGTTTACAATTAATTTTCTTCCTTATCCCCAAAACCAATTTTTTGTAAGCATAATTTTAGCTATGTGTGTGGTCAAACCGCATTTTTCAATCCTATTAAAATGTGCCTCTTCATCTTCAAAATTTTTTTAGTAATATGTAAAATAATTAATATGTTATCAATCCATCAACACATATAATAAAATTTATAACAAACCATATTATTTACAAATGATGAATAATGTATTTTATTTTTAAATTTTTGTGCAATAAAAAAATTATATTTCTAATTTTTCAAAAAAGTTATATCATCATAATAATATATGTCTCTAGCTTGAGTCGTCTCAAAATTTCAAAGAACAAATCATAGCATCTGTAAATGTATTTTTGTATGGTCAATAGGTAGGGCAAAATCCAACTCTCCCCTTATACAGAAAAGCTTCAACAATTGTTGACTTGGCTCTAGTTGATCAAGAAAAATAATCCAATACATTCAGTAAAAAAAAAAAAAGAGGGATAACCATTCCATGCAGAAAAGGCCATCAATGGGCCCATCAATGTTAAAAGTATTTGTGATTAATTGCATCATAATTAGGACTATTCTAAACTCATCTTAAAGACAAGTAGAAGGTGATCATTTTTACATGCATTCATTTTTTTATGAATGTAACTTACAGTGAGTATTCAGTTAATATGGTTCGGTTCGACTTGAAACTGAAATAACTAAACACTAGAATAAGAAATATTTAACAACCAAACCTAACCAAATTAGTTAGAAAAACCAAACCAAACTGATATGAAATAAGAAATATTTTGGTCCAGTTCGGTTCAGCTTATTTGGTTTGGGCCTTTGCTAAAAAGGGGCTGGCGAGCCCTACTTTACCATGCAACCACTACTCCAAGTTTCCATTCTTGACATATTCATAAACAACCATGCTAAATGGTAGAAAAACCAATTATGAACCAACAAATAAGCATGTCTTCAACCTATTAGTAGTTTGTTTCTACTACTATATAATACCTTTGAGCACCTAGTTTAATTTGGTTTGGATATGTTTAGATAATAGTTGATATACAGAACCTTGTGTGACACAAAAAAAGCTACAATTTCCTACCTTCACTAATATATCATTGTCACAGCAATTTAAAAGATATGTCAAAGTATATAAAATGCCCAAAGTCCCAAAACAACAAATCAGTTACATAGCATGTGATTTCATTTTAGGACTCCAGTTCACGTGTTCATCTTATACCAGTAATTTAAAATCTTGATAATTTTCAATTTGACTTTAAATCAAAAGTTAAAATTTGTAACCTTTGTTAGTTAGGCTGACTTCCCAAGAGGGGAGTGAATTAGGAAGATTAAAAATTTTCTGCACAAAGCGAAAACAATGAAGAAAGCAAGGTATGATAGAAAAACCAATGGTTACTCTGAAAAACTATCCGTTAACCAACGACATTTAATGCTTCTGGTATATTGAAATTCAAATTTCAGTTGGTCAACAGACGAATTTTGAAGGAACCGAAGGTTAAAGCTTCCAACGTTGAAGTACTAAAGTTCGTCTGTTCATGAGGTGAAATTCAAATTTTGAAACTTAGAAAATATTTCCATATTGTGACATACGAATTTTCAGGAAGAAAGTTTTTCTGTTAAGTGTGAACAGTATTTTCAATTTGCTACAGTGCCTTCGAAATTTGAATTTTGGAACCCCAAAATTCATCTGTCCGTAGCAGGCTCAAAAGGCACAGTAGTTCATTTACTTCAAAATTCGAATTTTCAAAGAGTGAAGTTCGTCTATCAGAGAGACCTCTTTTCAGACTTACTTCAATATTCGAATTTGTAAACACTGTCCTTCGTATGTCATCATGTCATTTCAACAGACTCACAACTTTAGCTTCTGAAATTCAAATTTCCATGTTCAAAGTTTGTCTGTCAATGACCAATTTTTGAAACTCAATATAGTCTTGATTTCAGATGAACTTTGACATTGTTTTAGACGGATTTCTTGATTTTCATAAGTTATATTTTGTCTGAAATTCTAATGTTCAAAACTCAAAGTTCGTCTGTTGTTCAACAGCTTCTTTCAGACACTTATGAAAATTCGAATTTGGAAAATCAAAATTCGTCTGTCAGATAAGCATCTCGTCAGACTTATTCAGTTTTAGCTCGAAATTCAAATTTCCAAAGGCAAAGTTCGAATTTCCAGTCATGACAATTCAATGTAAACTTTTCAAACTTCATCTGTTGGTGGGTATTTTGCAAATATTTCATAAAATCAAGTTTTTAAAACATCTTTTCATCAAATCAAAGTCTTTTACCCATACTTAAACATAACTAATGATCCTACAACAGATCTTGCACAGATTACTCCAGAATTTCTTCACTTGGACTCTTTGTGCACCTTTGATATCTTTTATTCCAAGCTCTTGAAAGTTGATTTGGAATCATCAAAACTTCTTGATTCAACATTCTCCCCCTTTTTGATGATGACAAAACAACTTACAAACTGGATTAGTACTTGGATTTGCTTTAACAAGCTCCCCCTCAACATATGCATTATATATCAAGAGATATCATATATGGTAAACCATGTGAATAGATTCAAGGAGCAAATCATTGCAACTGAGAAATTCTTTCATTTAAACAAATGTTGCTTTACAGAGACAGGATTTAAGCAAAGTTCATTCAAATACACAAATTAAATACAAAATACAAACAATCAAAATAGACAGCATCTGAAACAAAATATAGCACAACAAGAGGATTCAAACCCTAAGTTCTTTAAGCAGTCCTTCCATCACTTCTTCTTTGGCTTGGTCTTCTCGCTGTACATCTTCCCAGATGGCTCAGCAGCAGATTTTCCAGTTTGCTTCTTCTTCTCCCCCTTTTTGGCATCATCAGGAAGGCCAACAAAATCAACCGGAGGAGGGATCTGAGAAACTGGAATGGCTTGAAGTGGCACAGGAGCAAAAGGGATTTCTGGTTCAACTGGTGCAGGATGGTCAGGACTTGGTTCATCATCATCATCAGAGACCTCAAGCAACTCCTGTATTGCCTGCCTGGAAAGAGCCAATTGAGCTCTCTGTTCCTCTGAGAGTCCATAAGCAGCGAGAGAAGGAGGAGCTGGTTCATCAGGATGAAACATTTCCTCAAGCCTTCTCCTCTAAGCTTGCAACAGAGCATTGTGAGCAATAGCTTCATAATCAACAACAGGCACAATGCTTCTCTCTTCATTACTGGCACCCTCCTGCGTTGAAGAGGTGGAAATAGCTGCCACCAGTCTTTCAACTTGCTCAGATTCTTGAATGGACAGAATTGAATCCTGAGCATTTTCTTGCATAGGCTCATGAGGGCTTGTTTCTTGAAGTCCTTCTTCTTCCAAACCATAGTCCAAGGTTGGACCAAGACTTGGTGTCCTCATTGTACCAGCAGGCTCAGCACACCATCTACATCTTTATGCTCGGAAGAGGCTATCTCAAAGGGGCTTAGAGGCTCAGGGGTTGGAGACTGAACAGGCATAGAGAACCCTAGTTGAGGTGGAGCTGATGTGGCAGGAATTACAGTTCAAATTTCTTCATAGGCATTAGTAACCACTTTCATGTTCTTTGCCAACTGATGAATTTGATCTTGCAGATGACCAAACTTGGCATTTTGCTCATCTCTGATGCTAAGAATGAGTGTAGACAGGCTCTCATACAACTCAGTGATCTTAGTTGGCTTGGCACGAGATGAGGGAGTAGATGAAATATGAGTGGGCTTGGAGGGAGATAGGATAGGCACAGAGGGCTGAGGAGTAGGTCTGGCAGGAGCCTCAGAAGTACCTTCGTACTGTATGGAGGCATCTGTAACAAAGAATAAATCCTCAATTCTTCCTGCTCCCTTACCAACCCATCTTCCTTCATCCTTTTCAATTCTCATTCTTTTGCAGTCTTCCTCCTTGAAGATCTCAGTATACTTCCCCTTCCCTTTCTCAAGATGCTGAATTTTGGCATATTGTAGAATTCTGGAAATGATAGCAGCATAGGGGAGTGTGGAGTCCTTCCTATAATCTCTTGTCTTAATCATGCGTTGGAGTATGATATGTCCCATGTTGATCAGCTTTACACGCATGATTGCTGCCATGACATGTGCCTCTGCCCTTGTTATCAGATTGAAGCTGCCTCCTTTATTGAATATGATCCTGGACACTATGTAGTGCAGGATTCTCACTTGAACACTGAGGTCTGTGGGCTTCAATATATTTATGGATGGCCAGTTTTCCTTTCTTCTGAACAATATGCTCAGAATCCTGCTCTCCTTATAGTTCAGAAAGGGACCACCTTCTTCATTAGCAGTTTCAGCCTCATCCATGTATCCAGAGACAGTGATGTTAATCTTGAGGCCATCTTGCCCTGGGATCTCCAGCACTTCATTCAAGGTTTCATCTGAGAGCCAGATGGTCCTTGATCTCAGGTTAACCTCCCATTTCTTCTTCTTGCTGTTGTATTTTAAAGAGGCATACCAAGTTTTTATCACTTCATCATCATATCTCTCCAATACTTCCAACAGATTCTTGTATCTCATCATCCATATACCAGCATCGAAATTATTAGAGACCAAGAAATCTTTCAAGTTTACACAATGTGGCTTGATTACCTTTTTGTTGGCAAACTTGGTGGAGTATTCCTCTTGAATCTGTGGAATGCTCCATAATGGTAGAGTGGTAAGCTCATATTCCCCAGTTTCAGTACTTGAGGATGAAGTGGAAGCAACAGGTTCAGCAGCAACAGGAATAGGGACCGAAGGTTCTGCTGTCTTCGAGGAAGAGGGTCCAGCTTTCTTTGATTCTCCCTTGGGTGTGGTTTTCTGGCGTTTGGAAGGAGTTCCTTTGCTAGATTCGGCTTTTCTCTTTGGTTTTTCTCCTTCCTTTGTGGCATATTGGGATTTGACTGAACGTTTTGGCCGAGCTTCTCCTTTGCCAGCTTCAGGATTCTTAACTCTTGCCATTTTCGCGGATGAATGTTGCAGAATGGAGCAAAGAGTGGGTTTAAAGGATGCAAAAGGAAGTTTAAACGATGGAAAATAACGGTTTTTAGTCAGAATTGAAGAGTATTGATTGGAGGATTAGAACAGACTCAGAGAGAATAGGAATAGGGTTGCGTTTGTTCAAATGAAAACCGTCGGTTTTAACGTATATAACTGTCTGACAGACGAATTTTGAAGGGTCAAAATTCAAACTTGGGCAGTTACAAGTTAAACCTTTCAGCAAAACTTACTGACAAATGAATTTTCTTGTGAAAGTTCGTTTGACAGAGGCTTGGTTAAAATAACACAAGATGAACAGACGAACTTTGTTCCAACAAAGTTCGAATTTTCAAGAGCAAACATCAAGCAGCAAACAAACCACCAAACAACAGACGAATTAAGCATACAAAACTCCATCTTTCAAAGATTCAACATTGAGGGGCATGTTTCAATAGACGAATTTTAAGTCAGAACTTTGAATTTCTCTATTTTTTGAAAGTTTTCCAACATTCGTATGTTATGAGATAAACATTAGTATAATCATCATGTTGGACAACCATAACTTTGAAATATTTGTTCTTGAAAACTCGAATTTCGAAGGTTCAACAGACAAATTTCGAGGCATTACCGAGAACTGTTCCAACTTATAACAGGTTGAAGTTTGTCTATTGGGTATCCAAATTTGAATGTTGACCATGCTGACTTTCTCAGAAACTTAATTTTTCATATAAATTTATCTAACAAATCATCAATATACGAATTTCAACTTTAAAAACTTACATAATGGATCCAGAAGCTTAGAATTTCTTCCATTTTCTTCACTCTTTGATTGTTCCATTATGGAAAGCTCCATTTTTCAGATTTATCAACATTGAATCTCATGAGGAGCACCTGCAACTTAAATTAAACACACTCCGATGCTAAAGTTAGAACTAATTCAATGTTGGAAAATCTAAAAACTGAATTACATACAGATTTACTTACAGTTCATTGGGATTTACCATGCCCAATTCTCTTCTTATCTTGCAATGTCTATCTTCTGATAGAGGCTTTGTTAGGACATCTGTAACTTGATCTTTGGTTAGGATGTACTCTAGTCTAATTTCTCCTTTCAAAACATGATCCCTTATGAAGTGGTGCCTAACTTCATTATGTTTTGTCCTTGAGTGCATGACAGGATTCTTTATGATATTAATGGCACTTTGATTGTCACACATGATTGGTATTTCCTTAAACTCAACCTCAAGATCTTCAAGCTGTTGTTTCATCCAGATGATTTGAGCACAATAGCTTCCAGCTGTAACATACTCAGCCTCTGTTGTGGATAAGGCCACACTGTTCTGCTTTTTGCTAAACCATGAAACCAAGGATCCTCCAAGAAACTAACAAGTTCCACTTGTGCTTTTTCTATCAGTTTTGGATCCTGCAAAGTCAGCATCAGTGTATCCTTTGAGATCTTCTCCATTGCCCTTTGGATACCAAAGACCCATCTGTGATGTTCCAATAAGATATCTGAAGATTCGCTTCACAGCAGTTGCATGAGTTTCTTTGGGACATGATTGGAACCTTGCACACATACAGATACTAAACATAATGTCAGGTCTGCTGGCAATTAGGTATAGTAGGGATCCAATCATTCTTCTGTACTGAGTTATGTCAAACAGTTTCCCTTTTTCATCCATATCCAGTTTGGTTGCAGTAGCCATAGGTGTCCCCATTAGCTTGGCATTTTCCATTCCAAACTTTTTCAGCAATTCCTTTAGATACTTGGATTGATTGAGGAAGATACCATCATTGCACTATCTGATTTGCAATCCAAGGAAGAAGTTGAGTTCACCCATCATAGACATTTCGAATTCCCCCTGCATTAACTTAGAAAAATTCTTGCAAAAGACTCATTGGTAGCACCAAATATAATATCATCAACATAGATTTGAACAATAAGTAAATCTTTATTTTCTTTCTTAGTAAATAAAGTTATATCTTCTTTTCCTCTGTTAAACCCCTTTTCAGTTAGAAAATTACTCAATCTTTCATACCATGCTCCAGGGGCTTGCTTCAAACCGTAAAGAGCTTTCTTCAGTTTATACACATGGTTTGGTTTTGTAGAATCCTCAAAACCTGGAGGTTGATCTACATAAACCTCTTCCATGATATATCCATTCAGAAAAGCACTCTTTACATCCATTTGATATAACAAAATATTTTTCATGCATGCATATGCTAATAGAATTCTAATTGCTTCTAATCTAGCTATTAGAGTAAAAGTTTCCTCAAAATCAATACCCTCTTCTTGATTATATCCTTTAGCAACCAGTCTAGCTTTGTTTCTGATGATTGATCCTGATTCATCAAGTTTATTTCTAAAAACCCATTTGGTACCTATGACAGGATGATTTTTGGGTCTAGGCACTAAATCCCATACTTGATTTCTCACAAACTGATTTAATTCATCCTGCATAGCTAGAATCTAGTACTCATCAGTTAAGGCTTCCTCAATATATTAAGGTTCAACTTTTGAGATGAATGCACAATTAATCATTTGATCCCTTAACTGTTTTCTGGTTCTAACTCTCTCTTGAACATTCCCTATCACTTGATCAACAGGATGATTCATTTGATATCTCCAAACTTTAGGGAGTTCTTGTGATATTTCTTCATTATTTTCTTCTTCAAAATCTCTCTCCTAAATATCTTCCTCTATATTAACAGATTCAGATATTTTTGGAGGTTCAATTATACCTTCATTAGAGATATCTAACTTTTTAAAGTATGAAACAAGATCATCCTTATCAGTAACATGTTTAGAAGCAGTTTCATTTTCAATAAATACTACATGCACAGATTCCTCTACTGAATTAGATCTTTTATTAAAAACTCTATAAGCCTTACTTCTACTAGAATAGCTCAGAAATATACCTTCACCGAATTTGGGATCAAACTTACCCAGATTTTCTTTCCCATTATTGTGAATGAAGCATTTGCACCCGAACACAAGGAGATGTGACAGATTTGGCTTTCTTCCCTTGTACAGCTCGTATGGAGTCTTTCCAAGGATTGGTCTGATGTAGGCTCTATTTATGATGTAGCTTGCTGTATTTACTGCATCAGCTCAAAACACTTGAGATAGCTCCTTTTCATTCAGCATAGCTCTAGCCATCTATCCAATGGTTCTGTTCTTCCTTTCTACTACTCCATTCTGTTGAGGAAATCTTGGAGCTGAGAAGTTGTGATCAATTCCATGCTCATTGCAATACTCCATAAAGTATGAGCTATCAAATTCTCCTCCATGATCTGACCTGATAGACATAATGGAAATACCTTTCTCATTTTGTACTTTCTTAGCTAAGGTTACAAATGCATCAAAGATATCACTTTTAGAGGAAAGAAATAATGTCCATGTAAATATAGAGTAATCATCCACAATTACCAGCACATACAGATTACCACCAATGCTTTTTACCCTAGATGGACCAATTAAATCCATATGTAATAGTTCTAGTGGTCTAGTTGTGGTGACTACATTTTTGGGTTTAAAAGAAAATTTAGTTTGCTTTCCTCTTAAGCATGCATCACATTCTTTGTCTTTTTCAAAAGCAATTTTTGGCAGGCTAGTGACTAGCTCATTTTTAACTAGTTTTGAAAGCTGATTCATGTTAACATGAGCTAATCTTCTATGCCATAGCCAACTATCATTGTCCTGACTAATTAAGCAAATAGAATCTAAGGGAGGAAGTTCATCAAGATCAATAGTATAGCAGCTACTATCCCTTTGAGCTTTGAGGATTACTTTGTGATCACTTTTTCTAATGACTAGGCAGAATTCAGTCAAATAGCACCCAATTTCCTTTGTCACATGTTTGGCTCACACTCAGCAGATTGTGGTTAAGGCCTATCACAAACAGCACCTCTTTAATATATGTTTCAGGATTCTTGCCCATAATACCAATGCCTACTATTCTACCATACTGATCACCTCCAAAGGTCACCTTTCCTCCTTTTTTGTCTAAGGGTGATAAACTTCTCCTTGTCACTAGTCATGTGGCTTGAGCAGGCACTGTCCATATACCATTTGTTGCTCCTTTTAGCTTTGAGACAGACCTGCAAAACAAGGTTCATATTTTCCTTTTAGGTACCCAAATTTGTTTAGGTGCTTTTCTGTCAGTAGTCTTTTCCCTAGATACAGATGTACCCTTGGGAATCTATTTAATCTTCCTGTCAAGTCCATTTTTCTTTATAGCAAAAGAGCTGGAAATATGTCCCTTTTTGTTACAGAAATGACAGGTGGTAAAGGGACTGCTAGATTGAGAAGCAGGAAGAAAACAATGCAGATAATATTTTTGTTTTGCATGCTTTGATTGATTATATGATTCAATCTGATGTGAGATATGATTTTTCTTTCTATTTCCATCAGCATGCACAAAATGTCTCATGTATACATTTTGATTTTTCTTCCTAATCTTTTCTTTAACAGCACATGGATCATAGCTAAGTCCAGCTTTCCCTTGTGATATTCTTTGGCTCCCCATTAAAGCAAACAACATATCTTTACCCCTAGTAAGCCTAGACATGCTTTTCACTAGATATTCATTGGTTTGCTTCAGTTCAATGCATGTTTTACAGCAAACAGATTCAGCAACAGGTAGAGAAACAATTTCAGAAATATTATGTTGGGATTCTAGTTTGTTAATCTTTTTCTTAGCTTGCTTCAGTTCTTTAGCAACTTTAACAAACTCATCATGCAACTCATGAAATAGATCTAGTAATTCGGAATAGGAAGGTTCAGATTCATATACCTAATTCTCTTGGTCACTGTTGCTTGAAATTTCAGCTTCTTCAGAGGCAAGTGCCATGAGACAAATGTTGGCAATTTCATCTTCATCATCTTCTTCTTCGTCTGAGCTGTTGCCCCATATTGATGAGATGTAAGCTTTCTTCTTCTTGCCTTTGTTTGCAGCTTTCTTTTCTTTCTCTTGCTTCTTCAGGAACTGTGGACAATCCCATTTGATATGTCCTTACTTTTTGCACTCATAGCAAGTAACAGGCTCTTTTTGTTCCCTCTTGATATCTCCAGCAGCTCCTTTCTTGAAGATTTTCTTGTTTCTCTTCTTGCTGTAGAATCTTCTGAATTTTCTAACCATCATAGCCAGAGTTTCTTCATCTAGCTCCTCCCTATCGTCAGATTCTTCCTTCTTTTCTTCAGCACCTTTGAGAGCAAGGCCTTTCTTCTTTCTGTCTTTTCCAGCTTCCTTGAGAGCTTTGAGTTTTCCTTCATATTCCTCAAGGCTGCCAAATAGAGCTATGACAGAGGCCATTGATTCTCCTCTGGCTTCCTCTATTGCTGTTACTTTGGGTTGCCATTCCAGAGGGAGAGCTTTGAGAATCTTTCTTACTTTCTCTGTCTGAGTGCACTCCTTTCCCAGGCTCTTTAGTTGATTCACAATGAGAGTGAATCTCTTTTGTAGCTCTTTTACAGTTTCTCCTTCCGCCATTGTGAAGCTTTCATATTCTCCAATGCAGGTATTCAATTTATTTTCCCTGACTCCAGTTGTTCCTTCATGAGCAATCTGTAAGGTGTCCCACATTTCCTTGGCAGTGGAGCATTGTGAGACTCTGTAGAATTCATCTTGATTCAAGGCACTGACTAGACAGTGTTTTGCCTTGAAGTTCAGCAAGACTCTCCTTCTGTCTTCCTCATTCCATTCAGCTTCTGGCTTTTCTCTGTACTTTCCATCATCTTCTAAAGCCATTAGGACAAAGTTTCCCTTCTGAATGATTGACCAGATGTCCAGATTGATTGACTGGAGATAGATTTGCATTCTCATCTTCCAGTAACCATAGTGCTCTCCACTGAAGCCAGGTGGTCTGTTTGTATTGTTCCCTTCTAGTAATATGCTTTCTCCAAAGCCAGCCATTTTAATTCTCGGACTGTGAGATCATTTGAATGGGAATCCGGGCTCTGATACCATTTGTTAGTTAGGCTGACTTCCTAAGAGGGGGGTGAATTAGGAAGATTAAAAATTTTCTGCACAAGGTGAAAATAATGAAGAAAGCAAGGTATGACAGAAAAACAAAGTATAAAGCAGTGAGATGAAAGAGTAGTGATAGAGAGAAGAAAAACTCTCATATTTATCCTGGTTCGGTCTCTCCTCTTGACCTACGTCCAGTCCCCAAGACACCACTTAAGATTTTCCACTATTCAGCAAGAATTCAATGGGCTTCTTGCAAATGCCACAGTACAACATCAGTGCTCTGTTTTCTAGAGCTCACTTAATCACTTTCTGCACTTTCACAAGGTGCTTTACAATCCCTTGTGATATCTCCTCACATGAAAACTATCTTCCAGATGAAGATTAGATTGTTTACAAAGATGAAACTTTCTTAAATATAGTGAATATGAAAGTTGAAGTACAAGTATTGAGTAAGAGGGTAAAAGTCTTTGAGTAGAAGTTTTGGCAGAATTTCAGTATATACAAAGTTTAATTTGTTACCCACAACTTCAAATGATGTTATATTTATAGATTTAGGTCTCAACTATTCGTTAGAGACAAAATCTATCCGTTGGGGAAGTTATCCAACGATTACTCTGAAAAACTATCCGTTAACCAACCGCATTTAATGCTTCTGACATACTGAAATTCAAATTTCAGTTGGTCAACAGACGAATTTTGAAGGAACCGAAGGTTAAAGCTTCCAACATTGAAGTACTAAAGTTCGTCTGTTCATGAGGTGAAATTCAAATTTTGAAACTTAGAAAATGTTTCCATATTGTAACATACGAATTTTCAGGAAGAACGTTTTTCTGTTAAGTGTGAACAGTATTTTCAATTTGCTACAATGCCTTCAAAATTTGAATTTTGGAACCCCAAAATTCATCTGTCCGTAGCAGGCTCAAAAGGCACAGTAGTTCATTTACTTCAAAATTCGAATTTTCAAAGAGTGAAGTTTGTCTATCAGAGAGACCTCTTTTCAGACTTACTTCAATATTTGAATTTGTAAACACTGTCCTTCGTATGTCATCATGTCATTTCAACAGACTCAACTTTAGCTTCTGAAATTCAAATTTTCATGTTCAAAGTTTGTCTGTCAATGACCAATTTTTGAAACTCAATATAGTCTTGATTTCAGATGAACTTTGACATTGTTTTAGACGGATTTCTTGATTTTCATAAGTTATATTTTGTCTGAAATTCTAATGTTCAAAACTCAAAGTTCGTCTGTTGTTCAACAGCTTCTTTCAGACACTTATGAAAATTCAAATTTTGGAAAATCAAAATTCGTCTGTCAGATAAGCATCTCGTCAGACTTATTCAGTTTTAGCTCGAAATTCGAATTTCCAAAGCCAAAGTTCGAATTTCCAATCATGACAATTCAATGTAAACTTTTCAAACTTCGTCTGTTGGTGGGTATTTTTCAAATATTTCATAAAATCAAGTTTTTAAAACATCTTTTCATCAAATCAAAGTCTTTTACCCATACTTAAACATAACTAATGATCCTACAACAGATCTTGCACAGATTACTCCAGAATTTCTTCACTTGGACTCTTTGTGCACCTTTGATATCTTTTATTCAAAGCTCTTGAGAGTTGATTTGGAATCATCAAAACTTCTTGATTCAACATTCTCCCCCTTTTTGATGATGACAAAACAACTTACAAACTGGATTAGTACTTACAAAATTCGAATTTTGGAAAATCAAAATTCGTCTATCAGATAAGCATCTCGTCAAACTTATTCAGTTTTAGGTCAAAATTCGATTGTCCAAAGCCAAAGTTCAAATTTCCAATCATGATAATTCAATGTAAACTTTTCAAACTTCATCTGTTGGTGGGTATTTTTCAAATATTTCATAGAATCAAGTTTTTAAAACATCTTTTCATCAAATCAAAGTCTTTTACCCATACTTAAACATAACTAATGATCCTACAACAGATCTTGCACAGATTACTCCAGAATTTCTTCACTTGGACTCTTTGTGCACCTTTGATATCTTTTATTCCAAGCTCTTGAGAGTTGATTTGGAATCATCAAAACTTCTTGATTCAACAACCTTCATTGTCCTACATATTTGAAAAGCTACGAATAAAATATAATATACATGAAAGGCACTAAGATTGAAACTAACCGATCAGTCCACTGCATAGCTAGGATAATTGCTAATTAATTAAATGTCTCACTCTCATCCTTCTTGTTATGTTGATCGAGTTTGGAGGACTAAAAGATAAATATAAATAGTACTTTGATTTCATTCTTTCTTTTTTTTTTGGGACAAGGTAAACAATACGAAATTTGAAACTTGGAAGGACCGAAAAGGAAAGACCCTACCTCTAAATGCTAAGATTACTGGGCGCAAAGAAGTGAGAACATATGGAGATACAAAGAAAGAAGTATGATAAGAATGGAGAGCTGAGCTGCCTTGTTAAGATATGCTCTAGGAATGAGATGGAGGCAGAGAATGGAGAGGAGGAGGTCCGAGGGTAGGAGCACCAATCGAAGATGAGAATGAGATAGGAAAGATGATGAGATCGAGTTGGAGGGGGAAGCGTTCACGCGAGAAAGGGAGGGCATAAAGTTTCAAAATGGTAACTAGTAAGTAAGGCTTCCTTTTTCAATTTTCAGAGCGTGCTTCTACTTCCTTTTGGACAGAGTGGGATTGGGCCAAATTTATGGGATTGAGCTCGAAGCTGTATTCTTAAGTGTTTAGGAGACTATGTTTTTTTTTAAAAATATATATATGCACATGAATTTTGGTTAGTTCGATCTATTCAGTGTTTGCAACCCACAACTGATTCGAACCGAAATTACTGAGTTTCACAAAAAAAAGCCAAATAATAATCGAAAACCGAATTAACTGAACAAAAAAAAATGAATTGAATTTGGTTCGGTTCGGTGATTGGTTTCAGTTCAATTTTGCTCACCCCTAATGTAAGAGATTCAAATTTTCTTGCATCCTACTCCTTTGCTTCTTCACAAAATTGAAACACTCTTTCATTTCACTGTAAGTTTGATTTATAAAACACGTTCCTCACCTATTTCTTGAGCATTTATATACATTGAGCAGTGAATTTTACAATTTATTGGAGTTTAATTATCATGCATGGAAGATATTATGACTCAAATAGAGTGTGCTCAGACAATTTGTATGGAATTAAATTTTTTCCAATTACCGATCAATGAATAAAAAATTTATTTTCTCATTGATTGGGTAATTAATGATTGTTTGACATGATATTAAAAACCAAACCAAACATTTCTCTATTAGTAAATCACTTTTTTAGGCTTACAATTTTATGTTTTTTTATTTTATTGAGTTTATGTTTATAATTCTTTAAAAAAATATGTAATATAATATTAATTTTAAAGGAATTAATTTAATTTATTGATATAAACATATATTTTGCATTTTGGGTAAAAAAATGTTGAATCAAGTGTTTTTGATGATTCCAAATCAACTGAAGCTTGGAAGGAAGATATCAAAGATGTACAAGATATCTCAAGTGAAGAAATCCAAGAATCTAGGAAAAATTGAGAATAAAATTAGTTTGTAGGATCTTTCACAATATTCACATGAGTAAAAGGCTTTGATTCTTCACCTAAATGTTTTTAAAATTTGTTTATCAACAAATCTTATGTTAACTTATAATATATTTGAAAAATACTCATTAACAGATGAATTTTGAAGTGTTAAACTTGATATGTTCCTTTCAAAATTTGAATTTTTACAAATGAAATTCGAACTTTGGATTGAAAATATATAAGTCTGAAAAGAGGTTCCTCTGACAGACGAATTTCAGCCTTTGAAATTCAAATTTTGGGCAAAACACAAATTGTGAAAAATTCGTTTGAAGATATGTAAAAGTTCATATGAAAATGACGTTTAAAAAGAGTTTCAAGTTGGTCCTCTGACAGACAAACTTTGATTTTTAAAATTCAAACTTTGGAAAAATAGTTTGTAAGTCTGTCCAAATGCTCTTCTAATAGACAAATTTTAGTCTTCAGAAATTCAAATTTTGAATTAAGTATGATAAGAGATCTCTCTAATAGGCGAACTTTGGTATTTAAAAATTCAAATTTGAAAAAAAAGAACTTTTGTGCCATATTGAATTGGTCACTGACAAACGAATTTTGGGTACTAAAATTTGAACTTCGAAGGCACTCTAGCAATATGGAACAATTGTTCACACTTACCAGAAGAACTTTAAACTTGAAAATTCATATGTTCCAACATGGAAATATTTGTCAAAAATGAAAATGAAAATTTTGCTTGAGAACAAATGAACTTCAAAGTTCAACGTTAAATATGGTTTTTGCAAAATTCGTCTGTTGACACCCAAAAATTCAAACTTTGGATGTCAGATGCATTAAATGTGGTTGGTGAATGGATAGTTTCACAGAGTAACCATTGGGTAACATCTCTAACAACTAGATCTTGTCTCTAACGTATAGTTAAGAAAAAAATCTATAAATAGAACTTCATTTGAAGGTATGTGTAATGATTTTACATTGTATATATTGAAACTCTGCCCAATTCTTTAGACAAAGTCTTCTACTCTTCCACAATTCATAAACTGCTCTTCAACTATCATATACACTCTAAATTAGAGAGTTTATTTACTGTAATCAATTTTATCTTCATCTAGAAGAAATATTTTCTTGTGAGGGAACTTTACAAGGGATTTGGGAAGCACTTAGTTAGAGTACAGAGAGTGAGATTGTAAGCTATTGGAGCAGAACATTAAACTGTACTGTGGCATTGGAAAGAGCTCATCGAATTCTTACAAGATAGTGGAAAATCTCAAGTGGTAGCTTGAGGACTAGAAGTAGGTCAAGAGATAGAGACCGAACCAGGATAAATTCTTGTGTCCTCCTTCTCATGCTTTACTTGTTACCTTACTATTTCTTGCACTCTGTTTTTCTGCATATTTTGCTTTCACTGCTTTCTTGTAATTTTGCAAAAAAATTTCAAACTTCCTAATTCACCTCTTTTCTGGAAGCCAGTAGAACTAACAAAAAATATATATTCAAACCAAAAAAATCATTTTTTGATACATATTTATATATGTAATTATATATTAAATGTGAAATGTTGGCTTTATTATACAAGTAGAGCAAGCTAATGAAGTGGTAGTTGGGCTTTTTCTTGCTTGTGGGTTTGAATCCATTCAATGTACATGAGCGTTTTACTAGATTTTATAATAATGTAGGATTAACTTTTATATCTATATATATTTTGAAACAGCTTCCAAAAGCATCAACCACAGAGCTTTTGAAAATCTGTGAATCCGCATCAGTATCCAAATTTCATCAACATATACTTTCTTTCATATATCACCCATAAATAATAATTTAAAACTGATTTTGACCATATACTCCTATAATGAATCTTTTGTCTTTACTTGGACTGGATGAGATGAACCTAGCTTATATTTCTATAAGTATTGAAATCATATCAAATATTTGTCTATTATGAACACACATTGTAGCATAAATTAATAAAAAATATTTTGTTTCAAACAATCAAACTAAGATGGTAATATTCATGTTTCATGTGATATGAGGTTTCAAATAAAAAAATTATATTGGAACATCAATTAATACAACATAAATACTGAAACTATTTAAATTAACAAAAAAAGTCATTATGAGATTATCATATATATAATTGACAAGAAAAATTTAAATTGGAAAAAATTATATCCATAAGCTCCATGAATCTTTTTGATATAAGCTTTTGATATGATAATATTTGGAGAGTCAATTCATATAAAAACTAATGAAAAATTTATTAGTAATAATTAATTATTGTGATATGATAATATTTGATCATTAAATATATTTCAGTTTTGATATGCTCATTGTGAGATGATATTATTCCCGGAAGAGTCACTCACCGTTTCGTATATAAATGTGTCACCAATATACCTCTCGGAAGATCTGCAAGGGACTTCTTTGCAGCATGTTTAAGCATCATCTTCTTGGAAGGATGATTATACTCCATAGTTCTCTGTGTGCATAGCGGTACTGATATAGGTAAATAACAAAATTTTGGGATTTCAGATGAAATCATGGCGCCCATGACCATAAGAAAGTGATATTGATAAGAAATAAATATATATATATATATGGTAAGTTACATTTATTTATTAATTGACGGCCAAATTGGGATTTTAAATACCACTTGATGAAAAAAAAAATAAAACACACTAATTATCTTTTAAAATGTTAATCATTATTCAATTGGCGCCATGATTGATATTTGGCAAGATTTCAATTCCAATTTCAGTTATATATAATCATGGCATTAATCCCTTAAACCTTAAATGACATTGATCCCTTGAAATTGATATATGTTGAATTATCAATCAATCTATCTCCATCTTCGTTGCCCCTCACACACACACACATCAAATCAACCTTCATTTTTTTTTCAATCACACCTTGGCTTTCTACACACATTTACTCCATCTTTCTCTCCATTGATTCATGGTTTCTCTCTCTATAATCCAAGTTCGCTATGGTGGCAACTCTTATAGTGGTGTGAACAAAGGAAGTTTGGATTATATGTTAAAGCATAACCCATTTAAAGTGGTAATTTTTGGTGATATGAAGATTTGCATTTGAAGGCTACCTCTTTGGCTACCGGAGGTGCACTGTAAGTTGTGGACATCATATCAGTAATAGACATGTATTAGCAAAAGTTATTTAGATTGAGTTGTCAAAAGTTTTCTTCTATATATCCTCTCTTAAATTAAGCTAATTTGCCTTAGTTTGGGTGATAAATTATGTCATTCATGAATATAATCAAATTCCTATCTAGATGGCCCAACTACCGGATATATCATATCCATAATTAGAGGTGATGCTGTATTCAATGATAGCTCATTTCCAAGTAGTTTTTAAATTGCAGAATTAAATATATTTATTAATTTATTTATTTTAGCAATCATATATTAACTTATTTAGGCAATATCTATCAAGCATATTATTTTAGCCATAAAAGATATAAACTAATTAAATAGTTTTATAACTTTTAAATTCAATTAGTTTTATATAATATTAAGTAAAGCTGATCAATTTCCTAACCATAAGACTAAATAATAATATCAAAATCATATTTTCAAATTCAAGTACTCGAACCCATGCCTGAATGGTTTAGAGCATGGCAATGTAGGAGACGATTATGATCAAGCACTCAAACACAGATAATGATGAATTATTGGATAAATCAATACATGCTGATGCACGTAAGCGACATATGGATAATATAAAATAGAAGACGATCGCGTCTACTATTGAGAGTCACCGATATTGCATGGCCTTATTTAAATTTAATTAGTTGGTTCATTAATGTGTATATATATAATAATTTTGTTATAAATACATATATGTGTGTGTATTTATCCCAATAATATGTCATTCGTTATCATATATTGCCTCATGTGAAGCTTATGTGTGCATGATAGGTCATAGTGGGTTGAGTTTGACTTCATCCAAGGCACTACTATCAACTAGAGCTGAACCAATTGACATTACTAATGGTATATGATTCCAACCAATGTGCACTGAAATTTTAAAATAAGCGTTTGTTAGCAATGAGAATAATTTACATTTTGTTTTGGGTTTTTTAGATTTTGAGAATAGTTTCATTGAAAAATATTTGCATTAGGAATGGGAGAGTTATGTTTTCTTTCACACCAACAAACAATGATCAATCCAAGAGATCCACTTATTCACTTATTCAAATACGTTAATATGATCAATCCAACATAGGTTAAGGTAGGTAATATTTTTTTCCTCATACAAGTCTATATTCACTTATTCAAATTATTCAATATTATATGGAAGCATTTTTTAATATATAACGTGCATGCATTTTTTTACAGTTATATATACTATTGAATTCCAGAAACATGGGCTACCACACGCACATATATTGGTATTTGTGTGGCTAGAAGACAAGTATCATTCTCCTAGAGATATTAACATAGTAATATCTGTAGAAATTCAAGATAAGCACCAAAATCCTATGTTGTTTGAATCTGTGATGCATGGCCCATGTGGTGTGATTAATCTGAATCCACCATGTATGGTCAATGGCAAGTGTTCAAAACACTATCCAAAATCATTTAACTCATCCACTATGATTGATGCGATTGGATATGTGTGCTATAAAAGACTTGACAATGGTTGTTATGATAAACAACATTGAGTTAGACAATCGATTTGTTGTTCCTTATAATCCAAAATTATTATTGAAGTACAATGCTCACATTAATTTTGAAAGATGTAACTAATCAGACTTAATCAAGTACCTTTTCAAGTATGTGATCAAAGGTCATGACAGGGTTACTACTGCATTTTATACAAAGTCAAGTGAGGCTAATGTTGGTTGAACTCATGATGAAATAAAGATGTATTATGACTGTAGATATTTATCCCCTTGTGAAGCTGTATAGAGGATATTCTCATTTCATATAAATTATAGGAATCCATTAGTCAAGAAACTATATTTTCACTAGCCTGATCAAGAGTCAGTTGTATATGAAGATGATGAACTTTTGGATTTAGTCATTTGCCGTAACTCAACCAAGCCAACCGTGTTTCTTGCTTCTCTCATTGGCATATTATGAGATGATCATCTCCATGATTCGTTTGACATAGGTTTTCAAATAAAAAAGAAATAATGTAGGAATAGAAACTAAAACATTTTTAATAGATGTTTATATATAAATTTACTTGATTTTATTGTCTCAATATAATTTGGAAAAAAAAATCCATACGCTCCATGAATCTATTGATATAAGCTTTTATATCGAACAAATGCTATTGGGCCATCAATTTATGATCTAATATTATCATCTCATAACCAACAATTTTTTCATTAAATATGTGTATCTATATTATCTGATAAATAGAATAATCATGAAGCGTATGGTGGCATATTATCATCCGTTAATTTTTTTTAATTAAACTTTCAAATCAGAAATTAAATTTGTGTGCAACATAATCATTAATTTACATAAAACGTCATAGTCATCAATCACCATATAAATATATATATATTTAAAGTAATTTAGCTTAAAAAAAAAAGCTATCAATGCCATCAATTATGTTGGTAACGGATATTTACCTTATAATACTGCTATCAATATAGTATTTTTGCACCTAAAGGAAACCACTTTCTTAGAATTTTACCCTTTGAACACCAAATCTTACAAATGAGTTATATGCCCAATATTTTCCACAAATCCATCTTGTGTATCATTCGTAATCAATTTTAAAGACTCTCTCTATCATTCATAATCAATTCAATTAGTTTTAATTTTGGATTATAATTTTATGAACAAGAATATCACAATTCACCAGCACAGAATCTTAGAAAGAGTCTTGTGAATAAGAATAATAAAAAAATATATACTGAAACATTCTTAATTAAAACAATATTCATTATAGTATACATATATAATTGACCTTATTTTATATACTGAAACATTCAAAAGTTGACAGTTTATTCAATTTGGACAAAATCATATCCCTAAACTCCATGATAGAAAAAAGAAAAGAAAAGAAAAGAAAAGGAAAAAGAAAAAGCTCCATGATTCTTTTTATATAAGTTTTATGTATCAAACAATTGCTATTGGAGCATTATTTATGACAAAATAATGGAAAATCTTTTCTTTTTTTCAAATAAAGATTTATTTTTTTTCCAATCAATAAAGATTGACTATGATATGCTAATATTTGGAACATCAATTGTAAAAAAAATGATTTTTGTTTTTTATTCAAAGCAACATGATTATGCCTTTATATATAATTTAAACCAATTCTAATATCACGCCCCACATCAATATTGATTAACATTTTAAGGATGATTACCTTTTTTGACCTCAAGCTCCATGATTCCTTTGAAGTTTTTATTAAAAAAAAACTATTTTGAAACATCACAGATAAAAATAATGAGCAACTATTAAAAAAAAACCATTATTATATGATTTTTTTATAATTGAAACCAATACTGATGTAATGCCAGGTGCCAATATCACGCCAATACTGATTAAAGTTTTAAAGATGATTATATGTTTTTTATCATCCTTCTTTTTGGCCAATTGGAGTCATTTTGTTGTATTTGAAACCCCATTCACGGCATGTTGTTGTAGTTGTGGCGTCCTAAAATTCTTCCTTTTGTGTGGAAGGTCACATGTTCATACCTGTGGTGTGCGTGTGAAGGTTATAGGTGTATGGGAGTTGTATATAAATTGTCCCAATAAAAAAAATAATCATTTAAATTTAAATTTGTACAATATATTTATTATTTACCCATGTCGGGTTATCTCAAATACCTGCCTCTATATTTGCACCTTCATGACTAGATGCCTTATAGTGACAAAATTGGTCCTAGGATTTCCTATACATTTTAAAGGTTATCCCATAATGTTTGATGTGCTAAAAACATATTAAAAACATGGTAATGAGAACAATTGATAAAATACAAATTCCGAATGGAAAAACCAACACACAAAACTTCCAATGTTGTGTATAGAGAAAATTTTCAATAATTTAGAGTGATGATATTTTATGTTGTAAATAATAAATGTCCTGTATTTTTCATTTCTGTCAACTAATGTTATTTTAAGTTGTACCATTAATAGATTGAATAGTGATGCACATTTTTATTATCATATTCCTATCTAATAACATGGTATGTATATATACATTAGTACAACATGTATTGAAAAATTATTATCAATTTAGTATAATATTTAACTAGATATGCACATTTATTTTGTAAATATACATTAGCTTTAATTTGCAAAAAGAAAAAGAACACCCCGTGCATAGCATAGAAAGTATGCTAGTTTCAAGTAAAAAACAAGAACCTTGGTCCTTTACTAGCATTGATTGAGCAAACGTCACAAATAACATATACATACTTTGGTTGATCCCAAATCCCAATTTAGCCCAATTTTGACAGCACTAGTTGTCACAAGACGCAAAATGCTTTCCCAACAATTTTTTTTTATTTTCACTACAACATTTATGGCATACGGCAACAGTGAAAAAATGTAGCCATAAAGTAAAAAGCCGTTGCCAATAACTAGAGGCAACAATTTTTGAGTGTAGAGTTAGTCAACGTTACCTATTATTTAAGGCAATAGTTTTTAGACTTTATAGCCACATATGAGAAAATTGTTGTCTATTCTTTGACAATAGGGAATGGTTTTGTGTGCTTAATTTGGCAATAGTTTTCAGTTGTCGGCCCGACACCTTTGCCAAGAGTTTTTAACTGTTACTTATAAGTTTAATGGCAACAGTTTCCTACTATAACTAGCTAAGTAAGGCAACAATTTTTTAACTGTTGCCAATTTATGACCATTACACAAAATAATCCATCATCACATTATATCTTGGTTCTATCATGTTTCAAACTCATGACCTCCTTTATGCTTAAATGTTCAATGACCATGCCTTCAAAGTGTCCTACTTGTTAGTGTATAATGGAATATTTGAGGAAATTTTTTTTCCAAAAATAACATAATGAGATCAAACTTGATACATCATTAAAGAAAACAAATTCATCTACCATTTTACCATAATAATTGTAGCCTATGATAATAGTTAATTTGCAACAGGTATAAAAGTTTTGCCTAAGATATGAATAGGCAATGGTTTTCTTGGTGTAATTATTAACCTTAACTTTAAAGAACAAATATTAAGTAACGCTTAAAAATTGTTGCCTAAAGTAATATAGGCCACGGTTTTGTATCTATTATACGATATTGTTTAAATAAATAACAAATAATACTTGTTGCCTATTGGGTAAACTGTTCCCGTTGATGTGAGGCAACAATTTACTCATGTTGCTTAAATAGAAAACTTATAAGTAATATATATTGTTTGTTACCTATTTTAATAATAGAAGAGAACAGATAAAAAATCGTTGCCTAGTTTACTTTAGGCAACAATTATCAAGCATTACTCAATATTTGTTCTTTAAAATTAAGACTAATATTACACTAAGAAAACTGTTGCCTATTTATATTTTAAGCAACACTTTTATATCTGTTGCAAAATTAACTGTTGCTTATTCATATTTTTTGTTTTTAGATGTTAATTTCAAAACAAATGATTCCAAAAGAATTTCTTATTTTTGATTTTCTAAACTTGTTTTGACAATTAATTTAACAAATATGTTTTGAGAATATTAAAACAAAATATATAGTCAAACCAACCTATGTCATTCTCAATTATCATCCTCCCCTATTTCAGATTGGGTGATGGACCCTCTCAGTATATTAGTGATCATGCCAAGAATCTTAAGACTTATGCTGAATCATTCGCAGATGATGTCAACCTAGGTGATGGTAATAGTAACCCCCACACTATATCTTTAGTTAATCTGAGCATAAGTATAATCCTATCGCAAGTGCTTAATTATTGCGATAAATTTAAACACATATACAGTGAAAAATTATACTGAAATTCATAGCCATTAATATATATATATATTGTTGAATCAAGTGTTTTGATGATTCCAAACCAACTAGAGCTTAGAAGGAAGATATCAAAGGTGTACAAAAGATCTCAGGTAAAGAAATCCAAGAAAAACAAGCATAGGATTAGATATAGAATTTCTTACTGTATTCAAAATGAGTAAAAGACTTTGATCTTGCAACATAATGTTTTAAAAATGTGTTTTTACGATAATTTATGAAGTATTTGAAATATACCAACTAATAGATGAACTTTGAAGTGTTAAACTTAATTTGTTACTTTGAAAATTCAAATTTTGGTATCTAAAATTTGAGCTTCAGAGTGAAAATATGTTAATTATAAAAGAGGACCCTTTGACAGACGAATTTCGTCTTTAAAAATTCGAATTTCGAGTAAAATACAAATTATGAAAAATGAAAAATTCGTCTGAAGATATGTCAAAATTTATCTGAAAGTGAAGTTTAAAAAGAGTTTTAAGTTAGTCCTCTAACAGACGAACTTTGATTTTGAAAATTCAAATTTTGGAAAGATAGCCTGCAAGTCTGTTATGACAATCTTTTAACATACGAATTTTACTATTCAGAAATTTGAACTTTGAATTAAGTCTGATAAGAGATTTCTCTGACAGATAAACTTTGGCATTTGAAAATTTGAATTTTGAAAAGAAGAACTATTATACCATATTGAGCTGCCCACAGACAGACGAATTTTGGGCACCAAAATTCTAACTTTAAAGGCACTGTAACAATATGAAACAACTGTTCACACTTACCAAAAGAATTTTAAACTTGAAAATTCGTATGTTCCAACATAGAAACATTTTCCAAAGATGAAAATTTGAACTTTGCTTTATAATAGACGAACTTCGAGGTTCAATGTTAAAGATTTTGGCTTTTAATCTCTGCCAAATTCGTCTGTTGACACATCAAAATTCAAACTTTGAATGTCAGACGCATTAAATGCAGTTGGTAAATGGATAGTTTTCAGAATAAACATTGGGTAACATCTCTAATGGCTAGATCTTGTCTCTAACGTATAGTTAAGATATAAATCTATAAATAGAACTTCATTTGAAGATGTGGGTAATAATTTTACATTGTATATACAAACACTCTACTAAATTCTTGAGTCAAAGTCTTCTACTCTCACATGCTTCATATCTTGTACTTCAACTTTCATATACACTCTAAATTAGAGAGTTCGATTACTGTAATCAATCTTATCTTCATCTGGAAGAAATATTTTCTTGTAAGGAGATTTCACAAGGGATTTTGGAAGCACTTAGCTAGAGTGCAAAGAGTGAGATTGTAAGCTCTTGGAATAGAGCATCAAGTTGTACTGAGGCATTGCAAGAAGCCCACCAAATTCTTGCAAGATAGTGGAAAATCTCAAGTGGTAGCTTGAGGACTGGACGTAGGTCAAGAGAAAGAGACCAAACCAAGAAAAATATCTGTGTCTTCTTTTCCCTTATGTTGTTTTCACTTGGTTATATTTTATACTCTGTTTTTACAGTCACTCTTGCTTTTACCGCTCTCTTAACTTTTACAGAAAATTTTAATCTTCTCAATTCATCCCTCTCTCTTGGGAAGCCAACCTATCTAACAAGTGGTATCAGAGCCCGGACTCCCAAACAAAGGATCTAACAATCCAGGAAATTCAATGGCTGGCTTTGGAGAAAGCATTCTACTTGAGGGAAATAACACAAATAGACCACTTGGCTTCAGTGGAGAACACTATAGAAACTGGAAGATGAGAATGTAAATCTATCTCCTATCCATTGATCCAGACGTCTAGTCTGCCATGTAGAAGGGATATTTTATCCCAATGAAGCTACAGGATGATGGGATATACAAGGAAAAGCTAGAAGACGAGTAGAATGAGGAAGATAAGAGAAGAGTCCTACTGAACTTTAAAGCAAAACACTGCCTAGTTAGTGCGTTAAACCAGGATGAATTCTATAGAGTATCACAATGTTCCACAACCAAGGGTATGTGAGATACTCTAGAAATCGCTCATGAAGGAACCACTGGAGTAAGGGAGAACAAATTGAACTCCTGCATTGGTAAGTATGAAAGCTTTAGAATGGTGGAAGGTGAGAGTATCAAAGAGCTTCAAAAGACATTCACCCTCATTGTGAATCAACTAAAGAGTCTTGGCAAGGAGTACACTTAGGCAGAGAAAGTCAAAAATCCTTAGAGTTCTGCCTCTGGATTGGTAACCAAAAGTAACAGCTGCTAGCTTAACTAGCTTCCCAAGAGGGGGGTGAATTGGGACGATTGAAATTTTTCTACAAATTCAAAAAATAATAGTGATACTAAAAAGGTAATTGAAAACAAGGTATAAAAAATAAAGAGCAAAGGAATGAAAACTCTGTAGTTTATCCTGGTTCGGTCTATTCCACTTGACCTACGTCCAGTCCCCAAGCCACCACTTGGGATTTTTCCATGATCTCTTGCAAGATTTGAATGGGTTCTTGCAATGACTGCAATACAACACCACCAACTGAAACTTCGGACTTAAACAAGTTTTCTCACTTTTCTCACTCAAGAGTAAGACTATCTCCCTTAGTGTAATCTCACACTAAGTACTCTCTACAAGTGTTTAGAGGTTTTACAGAATGAAAACTCTCTCAAAAGGGTAGATATGAAAGTTGAGATACAGTGAATGAGCAAAACAAAGGGTAGTTGAGCTCTGAATGAATTAATAAATGAATCAGCAGAGTTTTGGTGTGTAATTTTTTTTTTCATTACCCAGTGACTTAAATGAGGTCCTATTTATAGTCTTAGGGCATAACTATCCATTGGAAACAAAGATTAGCTGTTACTCTTAGTAAAATAGCCATTCACCTATCGCATTAAATGCATCTAACAGAGGTTATGTGGATAACCTCCTTAGGTTATGCGAATAACGGGTAACTATTTGCTTTGTTTTTCAACATGGAACTTTTCATTATATGGATAATCTAGCTAGGTTATGCGGATAACATACTACCCAGAATGACTAAGTTTTAGCTCAGAATCATTTTCTTGAAAAGCCACTTAGTTATTAGGATAACGTTAAGTTTTTCTCAAACTAAGTTTTTGTGAAACTTAGGTTATTAGGATAACCTCCCAAGGTTATGCAGATAACCTATTTTACTCAAGGAAAGTTCAAGTATTTTGAAATATAGGTTATGCAGATAGCCTCCCTTGGTTATGCGGATAACCTGTTTTACCAGAGAAAAGTTCAAGTATACTAAAATATAGGTTATGTAGATAAGTTGTTTTACCCGAGGGGTGCAAGTGCTCTGTGGCAGACATTATGTGGATAACCTCCCTAGGTTATGCGAATAACGGGCTACACAGTACAACTTTTCTTCACTGTTCACCTTGTTATACAAATAAGATGCGTACCTTATCAAGATAACCTTCTAGACAGACTTGAGAACTTGATCCCCAAGTTGTGTTATGCGGATAACCTCAATTCTTTTTCATGAAATTGAAGGATGAACTTTGAAAAAGCTTTGAGATTGAGTCTCTATCCCCATAACCTCAAGTGGTTATGTGTATAAGGTAAGATATTATCTTGAAAACAAGGTAAACACTTAGAAACATCTTTGAAATTGAGATCTTATTTCCATAAGCTAAAATATTTTCGTGAAAACCGATTGAGCACTTAGAATCAGTTTGAGATTGAACCTTTATCCTCATTAGATAGCTCTTTTCTTGAAAATCATTTTGAAATCATGAGTTAAGAACTAATCACTTAATTAGTCATCTTATTTAATATTGGGTTAATTGAAATTCAAAGCTCAACAACCTTCTTTTACAGATAAGTTCCTTAAGTATGTGTGAAACAGTTCTTCAATCAACAGGAAACTCCAACTTTGTTCTTCATATCACTTGTGTTTCTTTGATATTGGATCTCTTAAGCTTATTTGTTTTAGAATCATCAAAACATCTGAATTAACAATAGCAATAGGGAAGTCAGAGGAGAGTCAATGGCCTTTGTCACAGCACTCTTCGATAGCCTTGAAGAGTATAAGGGAAAGATAAAGGTTCTTAAGGAAGCAAGTCAAGACAGGAAAGAGAATGGTCTTGCTTTAAAAGCTGCAGAAGAGTAAGAAGAGGAATCTAATGATGGCAATGAATTAGATGAAGAGACTATGGCTATGATAGTCAGAAAATTTGGAAGGTTCTAGAACAAGGAAAGAAATAAAAGATTCTTCAAGAAATGAGCAGCTGGAGACAACAAGAAAGAAGGAAAAGAGCCTGTCACATGCTATAAATGCAAAAAGCAAGGGCACATCGAATGGGATTGTCCACAATTCCTAAAGAAGCAAGAGAAGGAAAAGAAAGCTACTGACAAGGGCAAAAAGAAGAGGGCATATATCTCATCAATATGGGGCAATAGCTCAGATGAAAATGATAATGATGAAGATGAAATTACCAATATCTGCTTGATAGCACTTACATCAGAAGAAACTCCAATCTCATCTAACAATGATCATGAAGATGAGGTATATGAATCTAAACCTTCCTATTTTGAATTGCTTGATGCATTTCATGATCTGTATGATGAGTTCATTAAGACTGCTAAAGAACTAAAACAGGCTAAGAAAAAGATTATCAAGTTAGAATCTATATCTCTGACACTGTATTTTTGCATAGAGCTGAATCTGCTTGTTGTACATCATGTATTGAATTAAAGCAAACTAATGATATTTTGAAGAGCATGACTAGACTTACTAAAGGCAAAGATATATTGTTTGCTTTAACGGGAAGTCAGAGAATTACACAAGGAAAAGTTGGACTTAGCTATGACCCTTGTGCAGTCAAAGAAAAGATTAAAAAGAAAAATCAAAACCTGTATATGAGGCATTTTGTGCATGTTGATCGACAAGAAAAGAAAAATCACACTTCAAAATGCATTGAATCCTATGTCCAACCAAAATATTTGAAACAAAAGTATTATCTGTATTGCTTTCTTCCTGCATCATAATCTAGCACTCCCTTTACCACCTGTTACTTCTGTAATAAGAAGGGACACATTTCAAGTTCATGTTTATTGAAGAAAAATGGACTTGACAGAAAGGCAAAATAGGTTCCCAAAGGTATATTTGTATCTAAGGAAAATGCCACTTACAGAAAAAGACCCAAGCAAATTTGTGTACCTAAAAAGAAAGTCTGAACCTTGTTTTGCATATTTGTCTTAAAGCAAGAAAAAGCAACAAATGGTATATGGACAGTGCTTGATCAAGCCATATGACTGGTGATAAGGAGTAGTTCATCACCCTTAGAGATAAGAAAGGAGAAAAGGTGACATTTGGAGGTGACCAAAATGGCAAAAATAGTTAGCATTGGTATTGTGGGTAAGAATTTTGAAATATCTATAGAAGAGGTGCTGTTTGTAATTGGCCTCAACCACAACCTGCTAAGTGAGTTAGACATGTAACAAAGGGAACTCGGTACTGTTTGACTCAAAGTTCTACCTGGTCATCCGAAAAAGTGATCATAAAGTAATCCTTAAGGCTCAAAGGTATGGTAACTGCTATACTATTGATCTTGATGAACTTCCTTCGTTAGATTCTGTTTGTTTAATTAGTTAAGATAATGATAGCTGGTTGTGGCATAAAAGACTAGCACATGTTAACATGAACTAGCTATCAAAACTGATTAAGAATTAGTTAGTCACTAGCTTACCAAAAATCTCTTTTGAAAAAGAGAAAGAATGTGATGTATGCCTCAAAGGAAAACAAACTAAATCATCTTTCAAATCTAAAAATGTAGTCACCACATCTAGACCACTACAACTATTGCATATGGATTCGATAGGTCCATCTAAGGTAAAAAGCATTAGTGGAAACCTATATGTTCTTATTATGGTGGATGATTACTCTAGAATTACCTTAACTTTGTTTCTTTCTTCCAAAAGTGAAACATTTGATGCATTTGTAACCTTGGCTAGGAAAGTGCAAAATGAGAAAGGTATTTCTATTGTGTCTATCAGGTCTAATCATGGAGGAGAATTTGAAAATTCATGTTTTCTGGAGTACTATGATGAACATAAAATTGATCACAACTTCTCAGCACTAAGGACTCCTCAATAAAATGGAGTGGTGGAAAGGAAGAACAAAACAATTAGAGAAATGGCAAGAGCATTACTGAAAGAAAAGGAACTCCCTCAAGTATTATGGGCTGATGCAGTAACCAGAGCAAGTTATATCATTAACAGAGCCTACATCAGACCAATTTTGGGGAAGACTCCTTATGAGATATTTAAAGGGAGGAAGCCAAACCTTTTACATCTGCATGTATTCCGCTGTAAATGTTTCATCCACAACAATGGAAAGGAGAATTTGGGTAAGTTTGACGCCAAATCTGATGAAGGAATATTTTTTTGCTATTCTAGTAGAGTAAAGCATATAGAGTTTTTAATAAAAAGACTAGATCAGTTTAAGAATATGTGCATGTTGTGTTTATTGAAAATAAAACTGTTTCCAAACATGTTATTGATAAAGATGATCTTATCTCTAACTTCAAGAACTTAGATCTTTATGAAGAAGATAAAATTGAACCTCCAAAAATATCTGAATCTACTAACATAGAAGAAGATATTTAGGAGAAAGATCTTGAGTATGAGAACAATAAGGAAATGTCTCAAGAACTTTCTAGAGCTTGGAGATATCAAAGGAATCTTCCTATTGATCAAGTGATCGGGGATGTTTAGGAGAAAGTTAAACCAGAAAATAGTAAAGAGATCAGATGATAGGCTGTGCGTTCATTTCTCAAATTGAACCTAAATGTATTGAAGAAGCCTTAATTGATGAATAATGGATTTTAGCTATGCAAGATGAATTGAATCAATTTGAAAGAAATCTGATTTGAGATTTAGTGCCTAGACACAAAAATAATCCTATCCTTGGCACTAAATGGGTTTTTAGAAATAAACTTGATGAATCTGGATTAATAATAAAAAATAAAACTTGATTGGTGCTAAAGGATATAATCAAGAAGAAGGTATTGATTTTGAAGAAACCTTTGCTCTAGTGGCTAGATTAGAAGCAATTAGAATTCTATTAGCGTACGCATGCATGAAGAATATAATGTTATATCAAATGGATGAAAGAGCATCAAAATAACTCACTGATAGACGAACTTTAAACACAAAAATTTGGATTTCAGAAACAAAGCTTGTGAGACTGTTATGATGATATGTTGACATACAAATGATAGTATTCAAAAATTTGAACTTTGAAGTAAGTCTGAAAAGAGGCCTCTCTGACAGACGAACTTTGCATTTTGAAAATTCCAATTTCGAATAGATGAACTATTGTGCCTTATTGAACTGCCCACTAACAGACGAATTTTGGGTATCAAAATTCAAATTTCAAAGGCACTGTAGCAAAATGGAACAACTGTTTATACTTTCTAGAAGAACCTTAAACTTGAAAATTCATATGTTCCAACATGGAAACATTTTTCAAAGATCAAAATTTGAACTTTGCTTCATGACAGATGAACTTCAAATGTTCAACGTTAAAGTCTTTAGCTTTCAGTTTCCATAAAATTCGTCTATTAACTAACCAAAATTCAAACTTTGAATGTCAGATATATTAAATGCGGTTGGTGAAAGGATAGGTTTTCAGAGTAACAGTTGGGTAACTTTTCCAACGAATAGATTTTGTCTGTAACGTATAGTTAAGACCTAAATCTATAAATATAACATCATTTATGTTGAAACAAGAGTTTTAATGATTCCAAACCAACATTCAAGAGCTTGGATTGAAGATATCAAAGGAGAGCAAAGCTGTTTCAAGTGAAGATTTTCTGAGTACTTGATGTTAGATCTTTTGTAGGATCCTTAGTTTTTGTTATGACTGGGTAAAAGATTTTGATTTGAAGAAAAGAAGTTTTCAAACTTTGATTTTATGTTAAATCTTCAAATATTTGAAAAACACCCACAAACAGACGATGGTTGAAAGTTTAAGCTAAACTGTCAAGTTGGAAATTCGAACTTTGTCTTTGGAAATTCGAATTTCGAGCTAAAACTGAATAAGTCTGAAGAGATGGCTCTCTGTCAGATGAACTTTGGTTGTTCAAAATTTGAATTTTCATCTAGTCTGAAAAGAGGCCTTTTGCTAACAGACGAACTTCACACTTTCAAAATTCGAATTTCAAGTAAAATGAAGTTTGTAAAAACCAAAGAAATTCGTCTGAAACTATGATAAAGTGCATCTAAAATCAAAATGAAATTGAGTTTGATAAATGCTCTCTGACAAACGAATTTTGAACTTCCAACATTCAAATTTTCATATAAGTCTGAAAGATGCTTCTTTGCAACAGACGAACTTTGAGTCTTCAAAATTTGAATTTCAAACAAAACAAAACTTGAGAAAATGGAAGAAATTCGTCTGAAACTATGTTAAAGTTCACCTGAGATCAAGAGTGATTTAAGTTTCAAAACTGCTCTCTGACAGACGAACTTTGAACATTGAAATTCGAATTTCAAAAGCTAAGTTCTTGAGTCTATTGAAATGAAACATTGACATATGAATGATAAGAACTTGCAACATTCGAATGATGAAATTAGTCTGAAAAGAGTTTCTCTGACAGACGAATTTCGCCCTTTCAAAATTCAAATTTCGAAGAAAGTAATCTACTGTGTCCCTTTAAACGTTCAATGGACAGACGAATTTTGGGGATCCAAAATTCGAATTTCGAAGGCACTGTAGAAAATTGAAAATACTGTTCACACTTAACCGAAAAACTTTCTTCTTGAAAATTCGTATGTCACATTGTGAAAATATTTTGTAAGTTTCAAAATTCGAATTTCACTTCATGAACAGACGAACTTCGTGCTGTAACGTTGGAAGCTTTAATCTTGGGTTCCTTCGAAATTCGTCTGTTGGCCAACCAAAATTCGAATTTCAGTATGTCAGAAACATTAAATGCGGTTGGTAAACGGATAGTTTTTTAGAGTAACCGTTGAATAACTTCCCCAACGGATAGATTTAGTCTCTAACGGATATTTGAGACCTAAATCTATAAATACAACATTATTTGAAGTTGTGGGAAACGAATCAAACTTGTATATACCGAATTTCTGCTGAATCTTCTTCTCAAAAGCTTTTACCCTCTTAACTTCTAAACTTGTACTTAAACTTTCATATCCACTCTTTACAAGAGAGTTATTTCATTGTAATCAATCTATTCTTCATCTGGGAGATAGATTTACTTGTGAGGGGTATTCACAAGGGGATTGGGAAGCACATAGTGAAAGTGCTTGGAAAGTTTGAGAGAGCTCAGAAACAAAGCATACTCATGTACTGCGGCTTTAGCAAGAAGCCCACTGAAATTCTTGCTGTATAGTGGATAAATCTCAAGAGGTGTCTTGGGGACTGGATGTAGGTCAAGTGAATAGACCGAACTAGGATAAATCATTGACTTCTCTTCTCCTTATCTTTACTTTTCACCTTGCTCTGTTTTACGCATTGTTTTCATTATACTGTGATATCTTCACTTACTTCACTTTGTGCAGAAAAATCTCAAACTTCCCAATTCACCCCCCTCTTGGGAAGTCAGCCCTGCTAACAATTTGAAGTTGTGAAAAATGATGTCAACATTGTACATACTGAAACTCTACCAAATCATCAACTCAAAGTCTCTTACTCTCACATACTTCATTGTTTGTACTCCAACTTTCATATACACTCTGATTAAGAGAGTTTATCCATTGTAAATAATCTTATCTTCATCTGGAAGAAAGATTTTCTTGTGAGGGGATATGACAAGGGATTAGGGAAGCACTTAGCTAGAGTGCAAAGAGAGAAAGTGTGAGCTCTAAAAACAGAGTATCATAGCTGTACTGTGGCATTTGCAAGAAGCCCACTGAATTCTTGCAAGATAGTGGAAAATCTCAAGTGGTGGCTTGAGGACTGGACGTAGGTCAAGATTGAGAGATCGAACCAGGATAAACATCTGTGTCTTCCCTTCTCTATTACTACTTTTCCTTGTTATTCACTTATACTCTGTTTTACTGTCACCTTTGCTTTCTTTACTTTATTCACATTTTGTAGAAAATTTTAATCTTCCAAATTCATCCCCTTCTTAGGAAGCTAGCATATCTAACAAGTGGTATCAGAGCCCAGATTCCTAAATGAATGATTTAACAGTCCAGGAAGAACAATGACTGGCTTTGGAGAGTGTATACTACTAGAGGGAAACAATACAAATAGACCACCTTTCTTCAGTGGAAAACACTATAGATACTGGAAGATGAGAAAGCAAATCTATCTCCAGTTCATTGATCTAGACAAATGGTCTGTCATCCAGAGGGGAGATTTTGTCCCAATGGCATTTCAAGATGATGGGAAGTACAGAGAGAAGCCAAAGGCCGAATGGAATGAGGAAGATAGGAGAAGAGCCTTGCTGAACTTTAAAGCAAAACACTGCCTGGTCAGTGCATTTAATCAAGATGAATTCTACACGGTCTCACAATGCTCCACAGTCAAGGATATGTGGACACCCTTGAAATCACTCATGAAGGAACCACTGGAGTTAAAGAAAACAAATTGAACTCCTGCATAGGAGAATACAAGAGCTTCAGAATGGTTGAAGGAGAGAGTGTCAAAGAACTGTAAAAGAGATTCATCCTCATTGTGAATCAATTGAAAAGTCTTGGCAAGGAGTACACTCAGACAGAAAAGGTGAAAAAGATCCTCAGAGCTCTTCCTCTGGAATAGCAACCCAAAGTAACAGCAATAGAGGAAGCCAGAGGAGAATCAATGACATCTATCACTGCCCTCTTCGATAGCCTCGAAGAATATGGAGGAAAGATGAAGCTCTCAAGGAGGCAGGACAAGACAGAAAGAAGAAGGGTCTTGCTTTGAAAGCTGGTGAGGAGAAAGAAGAAGAATCTGACAATGGAGATGAGTTAGATGAAGAAACTCTAGCTATGATGGTCAGAAAATTTGGAAGATTTTACAACAAGAAAAGAAATAAGAAATTCTTTAAGTAAGGAGCAGCTGGAGATAGCAAGAGAGAAAAAAAAAAGAAACAGTCACTTGCTACGAGTGCAAGAAGTAGGGACATATCAAATGGGATTATCCACAATTCTTCAAGAAGCAAGAGAAAGAAAAGAAAGTTGCACACAAAGGAGAGAAGAAAAGAGCATACATATCATCAATCTGGGGCAACAGCTCAGATGAAAAAGAAGATGATGAAGATGAGATTGCCAACATCTATCTAATGGCACTTGCATCTGAAGAAGCTGAAATCCCATCCAACAGTGATCAGGAAGATGAGGTATATGAATCTGAACGTTCCTATTCTGAATTACTCGATGCATTTCATGAAGAGTTCATTAAGACTGCCAAAGAACTCAAACAAGCTAAGAGAAAGATTAACAAGTTAGAATCTCAGCATAACATCTCTGAAACTACTCATCTGTATGTTGCTGAATCTGCTTGCTGTAAATCATGCATTGAATTAAAGCAAACCAATGACTATCTGGTGAAAAGCATGTCTAAACTTACTAAAGGAAAAGATATGTTATTTGCTTTAATGGAAAGTCAGAGAATAACACAGGGAAAGGCTGGACTTGGCTATGAGCCTTGTGCAGTAAAAGAAAAGATTAGGAAGAAAAATCAAAATGTGTATATGTGACATTTTGTGCATGCTAGTGGCAGTAAAAAGAAAGATCATATTTCACAACATATTGAATCCTATGATCAACCAAAGCATGTAAAACAAAAATATTATCTGCATTGCTTTCTTCCTGCATCTCAATCCAACAGTCCCTTTACCACCTGTCACTTCTGTAACATGAAGGGACATATTTCCAGTTCATGTGCTTTAAAGAAAAATGGACTTGACAGGAAGGTTAAATGGATTCCTAAAGGTACATCTGTATCTTGGGAAAATACTACTGACAAAAAAGGACCCAAGCAAATTTGGGTACCTAAAAAGAAAATATGAACTTTGTCTTGTAGGTTTGTCTTAAAGCTAGAAACAGTAATAAATGGTATATGGACAGTGCCTGCTCAAGTCATATGACTGGTGATAAGGAGAAGTTCATCACCCTTAGAGAAAAGAAAGGAGGAAAGGTGACCTTTGGAGGTGATCAATATGGCAAAATAGTTGGCATTGACATTGTGGGCAAGAATCCTGAAACATCCATTGAAGAAGTGCTGTTTGTAATTAGCCTTAACAACAATCTGCTAAGCGTGAGTCAGACATGTGACAAAGGAAACTAGGTACTGTTTGACTCAAAGTTACCTGGTCATCCGAAAAAGTGATCACAAAGTAAACCTCAAGGCTTAAAGGGATGGTAACTATTATACTATTGATCTTGATGAACTTCCTCCCTTAAATTCTGTCTGTTTGATTAGTCAGGATAATGATAGTTGGTTGTAGCATAGAAGGTTAGCACATGTTAACATGAATCAACTATCAAAACTGGTTAAAAATGAGGTAGTCACTAGCCTACCAAAAATTTCTTTTGAAAAAGACAAAGAATGTGATGCATGGCTAAGAGGAAAACAAATTAAATCATCATTTAAATCTAAAAACGTAGTCATTACATCTAGACCTCTACAACTATTACATATGGATCTCATAGGACCATTTAGAGTTAAGAGCATTGGTGGAAATCTGTATGTTGTTGTAATTATGGATGATTACTCTAGATTTACTTGAACATTGTTTCTTTCTTCTAAAAGTGATACGTTTGACGCATTTGTAACCTTAGCTAAGAAAGTGCAAAATGAGAAGGTATTTCTATTGTGTCTATTAGGTCTGATCATGGAGGAGAATTTGAAAATTCATGTTTTCTGGAGTACTGTGATGAACATAGAATTGATAACAACTTCTCAACTCCAAGACTCCTCAACAAAATGGAGTGGTGGAAACGAAGAACAGAAAAATTGAAGAGATGGCAAGAGCAATGCTGAATGAACAAGAACTCTCTCAAGTACTCTAGGTTGATGTAGTAAACACAGCAAGTGACATCATAAACATAGCCTACATCAGACCAATTCTTGGGAAGACTCCTTATCAGCTGTACAAAGGAAGAAAGCCAAACCTCTCACATCTATATGTATTCAGCTGTAAGTGCTTCATCCACAACAATGGAAAGGAGAATTTGGGTAAGTTTGATGCCAAATCTGATGAAGGCATATTTATGGGCTACTCTAGTAGGAGTAAACCATATAGAGCTTTTAATAAAAAGTCTAAATTAGTAGAAGAATATGTGCATGTAGTGTTTGTTGAAAATGAAAATGTTTCTAAGCATGTCACTGATGAAGATGATCTTATTTCAAATTTTAAGAACTTAGATCTTTCTAAAGAAGATAAAATTGAACCTCCAAAAATATCTGAATCTATTAACATAGAGGAAGATATTCCGGAGAAAGATTTTGAGGATGAGAATAATGAAGAAATATCTCAAGAACTCCCTAGAGCTTGGAGATATGAAAGGAATCATCCTGTTAATCAAGTAATTGGGGATGTTCAAGAGAAATTAAAACCAGAAAATAGTAAAGAGATCAGATGATAAGTTGTGCGTTCATTTCTCAAATTGAACCTAAATGTATTGAAGAAGCCTTAATTGATGAATACTGGATTTTAGCTATGCAAGATGAATTGAATCAATTTGAAAGAAATCTGGTTTGAGATTTAGTGCCTAGACACAAAAATAATCCTATCCTTGGCACTAAATGGGTTTTTAGAAATAAACTTGATGAATCTGGATTAATAATAAAAAATAAAGCTTGATTGGTGCTAAAGGATATAATCAAGAAGAAGGTATTGATTTTGAAGAAACCTTTGCTCTAGTGGCTAGATTAGAAGCAATTAGAATTCTATTAGCTTATGCATGCATGAAGAATATAATGTTATATCAAATGGATGAAAATAATGCTTTTCTTAAATGATATATCATGAAAGAAGTTTATGTAGACCAACCTCTAGGCTTTGAGGACTCTACAAAACCAAACCATGTTTAGAAACTGAAGAAAGCCGTTTACGATTTAAAGTAAGCCCCTAGAGCATGGTATGAAAGGTTGAGTAATTTTCTAACTAAAAAGGGGTTTAACAGAGGAAAAGTATATACTATTTTGTTCACTAAGAAAGAAAATAAAGATTTACTTATTGTTCAAATTTATGTTGATGATATTATATTTGGTACTACTAATGAATCTCTTTGCAAGAATTTCTCTAAGCTAATGCAAGGTGAGTTTAAAATGTCAAGGGTGAGCTTAACTTCTTCCTTGGATTGCAAATTAAGCAGTGTGATGAAGGTATCTTTCTCAATCAATCCAAGTATCTCAAGGAATTGGTGAAAAAGTTTGGCATGGAAAACACTAAGCCAATGGGAACACCTATGGCTACTGCAACCAATCTTGATATGGATGAAGAAGGAAAAATGTTTGACATAACTCAATATAGAAGAATGATTGGATCTCTGCTATACCTAACTGCCAATAGATCTGACATCATGTTCAGTGTCTGTAAGTGTGCAAGGTTCCAGTCATGTCCCAAAGAAACCCATGCAACTGCTGTGAAGCGTATCTTCAAATATCTTGTTGGAACATCATAAATGGGTCTTTGGTATCCAAAGGCAATGGAGAAGATCTCAAAGGATACATTGATGCTGACTTTACAGGATCCAAAACTGATAAAAAAAGCACAAGTTGAACATGTTAGTTTCTTGGAGGATCCTTGGTCTCATGGTTTAGTAAGAAGCAAAACAGTGTGGCCTTATCCACAGTAGAAGTTGAATATGTTGCTGCTGGAAGCTATTGTGCCCAAATCATCTGGATGAAATAGTAGCTTGAAGATCTTGAGATTGAGATGAAGGAAATACCAATAATGTGTGACAACCAAAGTGCCATTAACATCACAAAGAATCCTGTCATGCATTCAATGACAAAGCATATTGAAGTTAGGTACCACTTCTTAAGGGATCATGTTCTGAAAGGAGAAATCAGATTAGAGTACATCCCTACAGAAGATCAAGTTGCTGATATTTTGACAAAGCCTCTTTCAGAAGATAGGCATTGCAAAATCAGAAGAGAATTGGGTATGGTAAATCCCAATGAACTGTAAGTAAATCCTTGCGCAAATCTATTTTAGAATTTCTGACATTGATTTAATTCTAACTCTAGTATCGTAGTAAGTTTAATTTATGTTGCAGGTGCTCCTCATAAGTTTCGATGGCAATAAATCTAAAAAATAAAGCACACTGAATGAAACAGTCAAAAGGTGAAAAAGAAAGCAAGATATCTAAGTTACTGGATCCATTCTAAAAGTTTATAAAGTTAAAATTTTCATTTTAGATGTGTATTAGATGAATTTCCTTGATAAATTGTGTTTTTGAACAAGTCAGCATGCTTAACATTCGAATTTAGATTTTGCTTTACATTGTAACAGTTCTCGATGGTCGTTTGAAATTCGTCTGTTGGTCTATGAAAATTTGAATTTTCAAAAATAAAGTTCCAATATTATCTTTGTCCAACATGAAGATTGTACGACTTTCCATTTCTCAAAATACGCAAGTTGGAAACTCTTTACAAAATGTTGAAATTCGAATTTTTGATTCAAAAATTCGTCTGATTAAACATGCTCACATTATTGAATCTCTAAAAAACAAATTTTCATAATTAAAATTCATCTGTTGTTTATTGTATTGATAATTGCTTGCTGCCTGTTCTTCGAAATTCAAACTTTGTTGAAACAAAGTTCTTCTGTTCATCTTTTGCTATTTGAACCAAGCCTCTGTCAGATGAACTTCCAAGAGAAAATTTATCTGTCAGTATGCTTTGCTGAATGGGTTAACCTGTAACTGCTTGAAGTTCGAATTTTGACCCCTCAAAATTCTTCTGTCGTGCGATTACACACATTAAAACTAAAGGTTATCCTCTGAACAGACACAACTCTATTCGTCTCTGTTGTAAGTCTGTTCAAATTCTCTCTTTAATACCCTTTAATTCTGACCAAAAATCTTCATTTTTCCACCGATTAAACTTCTTTTCACACCCTATAAACTCATTATTAGCATCTTTTTGAATCATTCCTCCATGAAAATGGTAAGAGTGAAAAATCCAGAGGTTGGAAAGGGAGAGTCTTAGCCAAAAAGGACGGTGAAATCCTAATATGCCTCCAAGGAGAGTGAGAAACAGAAAAGAAAAGGTGAATCCAGTATAGCAACCCCCTCTAAAAGGCAGAAAACTACTCTAAAGGCTGATACAAAGAAATATGGACCATCTTCACTAAAGAAAATAGAGCCTACGGTTCCTACTACTACTCCTGCTGCTGTTTCTTCTTCCTCCTCCTTCAGTACTGAATCTGGAGAATATGAGCTGACCACATTGCCGTTATGGAGCAATGCCCAATTCAGGAGGGGTACACGACCAAGTTTGTGAGCAAGAAGCTAATCAAGCCTCACTGTGTCAATATGGAAGAATTTTTTGTTAATTCATATGTTTTGATGATTCCAAAAGTGAGCTTGGTAGATTCAATATCGAAGGAATACAAGTGAAGTGAAGAACAAAGCTAGAACTTCCTGAAGAACTAGTTTACAATCCTAGAGATTCATTTATAAAAGAAGGTAGTGAGCTTTGAATCTGAATTAATCCAACACTATAAGATGACTAATGGAATGACTAACTGTTAACTCACAATTTCAAAATTAGTTTTCAAAAAATAGCTACCTAATGAGGGTAAAACTCCAATCTTAAATTAATCAATTTGGTTTTTAGTGATAATTCTTTACCTTATGGGGATAAGACCAATTTCAAAGACTATTTTCAAAAGTACTTACTTTGTTTTCAAGATAATAGTTCACCTTATGCGCATAACCATTGAAGGTTACGGGGATAAAGACTCAATCTTAAAGGTTTTTCAGTGTTGATTCTTTAATTTCATGAATAGGGATTGAGGTTATCTGCATAACACATGTTGAGAATCAAGTTCTCAAGTCTGTCCAAATGGTTACCCTGATAAGGAAGGCACCTTATGCTTATAACAGAGTGAACAGTGTACAAAAGTGGTATTGTATAGTTCGATATTCGCATAACCTAAGGAGATTATCCGTATAACAAATGTCTTAAAGCACTTGGACTCCTCGGGTAAACATGTTATTCACATAACCAAAGTAGGTTATCCAGATAACATGTATTTTAGAACTCTTAAACCATTCTTGGGCAAATAACTTGTTCGCATAATCCTATGAAGTTGTCCCGATAACCCAATTTTCATAAAGGCTCAGTTTTAAGAAAAACTTGACGTTATCCTAATAACTAAGTGGTTTTCATGAAAACGATTTCGAGCTAAAACTTAGTCACTCTGGGAAATTCGTTATCTGCATAACGTAGATAGGTTATCCGAATAACGAAGAGCTCTATGTTGAAAATAGAGGGAAACAGTCACCCATTATCCGCATAACATGAGGAGGTTATCAGCGTAACCTCTATCAGATGCATTCAATGCGGTAGGTGAATGGGAATTTCATTGTGAGTAACAGTTAATCTTTGTTTCCAACGGATAGTTTTACCCCAACACTACAAATAGAACTTCATTTAAGATATTAAAGAGGAGAGAATAATGATTTAGACGCTGAAAATTTGCTATTTCATTTATTGATTCATTCAAAGCTCACTTACCCTCTGTTTAGTTCATTTATTACACTTTAACTTTCATATCCACTCTTTTGAGAGAGATTACAATTTGTACACATCTACACACTTGTAGATTGTTCTTAGTGTGAGAATACACTAAGAGAGACACACTTACTCTTAAGTGAGAAGAGTGAGAGAGTAGGTTGTAGTTCAAACGCTTAGGCTATTTTTGTACTGTGGTTTTTGCAAGATCCCATTGAAATCTTGCAAGAGATAGTGGAAAAATCCTGAGTGGTAGCTTAGGGATTGGACGTAGGTCAAGAGAATTAGACCGAATCAGGATAAACTGTTGTGTCCTCTTCCTATTTCCTTTTATTGCTTATACTCTATTTTCTGTTATCTCGGTTGTATCACTACTGTTGTTTGCCTTTGCAGAAAAATTTTAATTTTTCCAATTCACCCCCACTCTTGGGAAGCGAGCTTAGCTAATAAGTGGTATCAGAGCCCAGACTCCCATTCAAAGGATCTAACAATCCGGGAGAGAACATGGTTGGCTTTGGTGAAGGCATCCTTCTAGAAGGAAATAACACTAATAGACCCCCAAGTTTCAATAGAGAACATTATGGGTATTGGAAGATGAGGATACAGATCTATCTTCAACCCATTGATTTGGATATATTGTCGGTTATCCAAAAAGGAGACTTTGTTCCAATGAGACTGCAAGATGATGGGAAATACAAGGAGAAACCAGAGGAGGAATGGAACGGAGAGGATAGAAGAAGGGTTCTTCTCAATTATAAAGCTAAGCATTGTCTGGTTAGTGCACTCAATCAAGATGAGTTTTACAGAGTATCTTAATGTACCTCAGCCAAAGGTACGTGGGATACTCTAGAGATCGTTCACGAAGGAACAACTGGTGTAAGAGAAAATAAACTGAACACGTGCATTGGGGAATATGAAAGCTTCAAAATGAAAGATAGTGAGAACATCAAGGATCTACAAAAGAGATTCACCCTTATTGTGAATCAGCTAAAGAGCCTTGGAAATTAGTACACCCAGTCTGAGAAAGTCAGAAAGATTCTCAGGGCTTTGACCATCGAATGGCAACCCAAGGTGACTATAATAGAAGAAGCTAGGGGAGAATCCATGGCATCTGTGACAGCCCTCTTCGAAAGCCTTGAGGAGTATGAAGGAAAGCTGAAAGTCCTCAAGGAATCCACTTCATCTGACAAAAAGGAAAAGAGTTTGGCTCTTAAAGTAGAATCGATTGATGATGATTCAGAAGAGGAAGCTGAGCTAGATGAAGAAACAATAGCCATGCTAGTGAGGAAATTTGGCAAACTGTATGGTAAGAAGAAATTCAAAAAGTTTGCAAAAAGAAACGAAGCCACCAGTAGCAAGAAAGAAAGCAAAGATCCCATTGTGTGCTATGAATGTAAGAAACCGGGACACGTCAAATGGGAATGTCCCTATCTAAGCAAGAAATAGGGAAAAGATAAAATGCCTGACAAAATGAAGAAGAAGAAAGCCTTTGTATCTTCCATCTGGGTAGATAGTTCAGATGAAGAGGAAGTAGCAGGAGATGATGAAATTACACACCTATGCTTGATGGCTCAGGAAATTACTGAAAAAGAAAAGAGCTGCAATCAGGACAGTGATAATGACTCTGAGGTAAATGATTCCAAACCCTCTTATAGTGAATTATATGATGCTTTTGATGAATTGATGGCTGAATTCCTAAAAATGTCTAAACAACTGAATCTAGCTAAAAGAGGATACACACACTAGAGAGTGAATCTCATTCATCTTGCACTATTTCACAGTCTTCTTCTTCTTCCACCTCTGTCTATATTTCATGCATTGAGTTGAGAGATAAGAATAATTATCTCCATAAGACTTTGACCACACTCACTAAAGGTGAGGACATGCTAAGAGTACTACTGGCAAATCAAATAGTAAATCAGAATAAAGCTAGTCTAGGCTATGACCCATGTGCTGTTAAAGAAAAATTGAAAGTCAAAAGGCAGAACCTTTACCTAAGAAAGTTTGTACATGCTAATTCAACTTAGAACATAGAGTCATATCTAGCGCCTAGGAATAAGAAGAATAAATATTATAGTCACTTTTTTAGACATGCTTCTCTTTCCTGGAGCCCTTTCTCCACCTGCCACTTATGCAACAAGAAAGGTCATATATCCTCTAACTTTATATACAGGAAGGAAGGAAATGGCAGTGGAATGAAATGGGTCCTCAAGGATTCCACCACTAACAAGAAAGAACACAAGCAAATATGGTTACCTAAAAGAAAGAATTGAAACATGTTTTGCAGGTGTGTCCCAAGACTACGAAAAACAGCAAATGGTACATGGACAGTGCCTGCTTAAGGCACATGACCGGCGATAAAGAAAAATTCATTGTGTTGAGAGATAAGAAAGGAGGAAAGGTTACTTTTGGTGGTGACCAATCTGGCAAGATAGTTGGAATTGGGATTGTTAGGAGAAACCCAGAAACATCAATTGAGAAAGTCCTATTTGTAATAGGACTCAACCACAACTTATTGAGTGTAAGCCAAACGTGTGACAGAGGCAACTTAGTTTTGTTTGATTCCAACTATTGCCTAGTCATCAGAAAAAATGATCGTAAAGTAATTCTCAAGGAAGAAAGAGATGGTAATTGTTATTCTATTGATTTAGATGAATTGCCTGCTCCTAACTTTATTTGCTTAATAAGTGAAAATGATGATAGCTGGTTGTGGCATAAGAGATTAGCACATGTAAGCATGCATTAGTTGAATAAACTCATTAAAAATGAACTTGTGCTTGGTCTGCCTAACATTAAGTTTGAGAAGATTAAAGAATGTGATGCTTGTCTTAAAGGAAAATAGACCAAGTCTTCTTTCAAATCCGAAAACATTGTTCTACAACAAGACCTTTACAACTACTACAGATGGATCTGATAAGGCCTAACCAAACAAAAAACTTTTGGTGGAAATCTATATGTACTTGTTGTGGTAGATGATCATTCCAGATTCACTTGGACTTTATTTCTTCCCTCTAAAGATGAAACATATGATGCTTTTCTGATTTTAGCTAAGAAAATCCAAAATGAGAAAGGTTGATCTATTATGTGTATTAGAACAGATCATGGTGGAGAATTTGAGAATGCCAAGTTTGTTGACTACTGTGACGAAAATGGAGTGGAGCACAACTTCTCAGCCCCAAGAACTCCTCAACAGAATGAGGTTGTAGAACGAAAGAACAGAGTATTAGAGAAGATGGTCGTGCAATGCTGAATGAGAGAGGATTGCCAACACAATTCTGTGTTGATACTATAAGCACAACGTGCTATTTGATGAATAGAGCATACATTAGATCCATAATAGGAAAAACTCCTTATGAGCTGTACAAAGGAAAGAAGCTCAACCTCTCTCTTCTTCATGTCTTTGGGAGCACATGTTATGTCCACAACAACAGCAAGGATAATCTAGGTAAATTTGATGCTAAATCAGACGAAGGTATATTTCTTGGCTACTTAAAGAGAAGTAAAGCATATAGAATATTCAACAAGACATCTGGAATTATTAAAGAATCTATGCTTATAGTCTTTCTTGAAATTGAAACTCAGCTTAAGCATTCTAAAGAAGAGGATGATTTAATTTCTAGTTTCAAAAACTTAAATATGCTTGAAGAAAATAAAACTGAACCTCCTAAAGTATTTGAATCTACTGATGTGAGGAAGATATCCAGGAGAAAGATAACTATGCAATAAACCAGGAAGTATCTCAAGAACTCCCTAAAGCTTGGAGATATCAAAAGAATCATCCAGTTGATCAAGTGATTGGGGAAGTTCAAGAGAAAGTTGAAACCAGAGGTCAACTTAGGAACCAAGTAAATAATTTTGCTTTTGCCTCCCAAATTGAACCTAAGGGTACTGAAGAAGCATTAACTGATGATTACTGGATTATTGCTATGCAAGAAGAGCTTAATCAATTTGAAAGAAGTCAAGTCTGGGATCTAGTTCCTAAGCCCAGAAACCACCCTATCATTGGAACCAAATGGGTATTCAAAAATAAACTTGATGAATCAGGAACCATAATAAGGAAGAAAGCTAGGTTAGTGGCTAAAGGCTATAATCAAGAAGAATGCATTGATTATGAGGAAACTTTTGCTCCAGTTGCAAGATTGGAAGCTGTAAGAATTCTTCTAGCCTATGCTTGCATAAAAGATATTGTATTGTTTCAAATGGATGTGAAAAGTGCTTTTCTAAATGGGTATATCATGGAAGAGGTTTATGTTTATCAACCTCCAGGTTTTGAGGACTCAACTAAGCCAAATCATGTATATAAACTAAAGAAAGCTTTATATGGATTTAAACAGGCACCAAGAGCATGATATGAAAGACTGAGTAATTTTCTAATTGAAAAGGACTTTAAAGGAGAAAAAGTAGATACAACCCTGTTTACTAAAAGAGAAAATGAAGATTTACTCATTGTACAAGTTTATGTTGATGACATCATATTCAGTGCTACTAATGAATCTTTGTGCAAGAATTTTTCTGAGTTGATGTAAAGTGAATTTGAGATGTCAATGATGGGAGAGCTGAACTTCTTCCTTGGACTGCAAATCAAGCAATGAAATGATGGCATCTTCCTCAACCAATCAAAATACCTTAAGGAGCTGCTAAAGAAATTTGGGATGGAACATGCTAAACTAATGAGAACTCCTATGTCCTCTGCAACTAAACTAGATATGGATAAAGAATGAAAGCTCTTTGACATAACACAATATAAGAGGATGATTGGATCCCTGCTGTATTTGATTGCTAGTAGGCCTGACATCATGTTCAGTGTCTGTATGTGTGCTAGGTTCTAATCTTGTCCCAAAGAGTCCCATATAACAGCTGTGAAAAGAATCTTCAGATACTTGCTGGGTACATCTCAAATGGGACTCTGGTATCCAAAAGGCAGTGGAGAAGAGCTCGTAGGTTATACAGATGCAGATTTTGCAGGATCCAAGACTGATAGAAAAAGCACAAGTGGGACATGCCAATTTCTGGGAGGCTCTTTAGTGTCTTGGCTTAGTAAAAAGCAAAATAGTGTAGCACTCTCCACAGCTGAAGCTGAATATGTAGCAGTAGGAAGCTGTTGTGCACAAGTTCTGTGGATGAAGCAACAATTTGAAGACCTTGAGATTGAGATGAAGGAAATTCCAATAAGATGTGACAATCAAAGCGCCATCAACATCTCAAGGAACCCTGTTATGCATTCAAGAACAAAGCACATTGAAGTAAGACATCACTTCATAAGAGATCATGTCTTGAAAGGTGATGTTAAACTTGAATTTGTTCCTACTAAAGATCAACTCGCTGACATCCTGACAAAGCCATTTGCAGAAGATAGACATGGTAAAATAAGAAGAGAATTGGGATTGGTAAATCCCAATGAATTGTAAGTATTTTCTAAAATCCTTCTTTAGATTATGATTCACTCAATAAAAATACTAACTTAAGCATCGGAGTATCTAGAAGTTCATATTGCAGGAACTTTTTGATTAGAAATGCTTAAATGAAACATCCTGCATGATAGGATGAAGTCATGATGAAATGAAGAGACTTATGAGGACAATGCAGCTATTCGTAAGTATTTATGAGCTCTTTAAGTTTGGTTATCAGCATAACTTCTTAGTCTTATGCTGAAATTGTGTGGATTTTCTGATGTGCTTAGTCTCTGGATGGGAGGTTATTTACATAAGACATGGATATTTTCATGAAAAGGAGACCGTTTATGCATCACTGGTCTCTGTGAAACTCGATATTCGAATAAGCTCTCTATCTTATGCGCATAACCTACCTTGCTTGGTTCAGTATATGTGGTTTATGTAATTCGATTTCAGGATAACCTGCCAACCTTATCCGTATTACATCACTTCCAGAGAAGAGGCTCTCAAAGTAAGAACGTTATCCGCATAAGGGGGCAAGGTTATTCGAATAACCTGCATTTACTCGTTTGTTTTATGCATGAGTTTTTCTTTTTTTTTTTCTTTTTCTTGAAAACGTGAAAGGTTGTCCGGATAACTTCTCTATTTTCTTCTCTTTCTCAAGGTGGTTATGCGGACAATCTCCAGACCTTATCTGCATAACCTTCCAACCCGAGGCCTCTTATTCATTTCCTGAATCCTTATTCGCATAAGCTCTATAGGTTATCCTCATAACCTCGAGCCTATATATAGGATTCCCTATTTTTCACAGAAGCTTATGCGGAGAACAAAACCCTATCCTGAAAACCACCAATCTTCCCCCTCAACCTTCTTGAATTTCTTCCTATTTTGCATCAATCTTCTAATTTAAAAACCCTTTTCCGAATCATTCCAAACCTCTTTCAACTTACCAAATCTTCTAGAATCACTCTCATGGAAAAATCTAAAGGTGGCAGTCAAAGCGAACATCCTCAACACAATGTCAAATCCAAATACGCCTCAAAATCTCCAAGTAAAGGGAAGAGGCCAGCTAAATCTGAACTAAGCCATCCTACAAAGAAGCCCAGAACTCCAAAGCCTACAGGAATTCCAGAACATAAGCCTCAAATTGACACTCGTGTAAGTTCTTTTGCTACTGAATCTGAGGAAGCTTTAATTACAGAAGAACTCATTAGCATTAGAATCTTGAAGGAATCATATGAAGCTGACTTTAAGAAATGAAAAGTAGTCAAGCCTCATTTTGTGAAAATAGAGGAATTCCTTGTGACAAATAGGTTTGAATGTGCTGGGCTGATAGAAAACTACAGAGGATTGATTAAACTGAAAGAAGAATATGATGAGAAGGTTGTACGTGCATGATATAATTCTCTTAGGATTAATCATGACACAAAGGTATTGGAAGTGAGATTAAAGAAGAGATGGATTACTTTGCATCCAGATTCATTGTGTGAAATCTTGAGCCTACCTACTGGAGGAATAAGGGTGAACATTGAAAGTTCCAAATATCCCTCTGAAAATGAAGCTGTCAATGAAGACAATGGGGATGAAGCCAACTACAAATGAAGCACTATAGTCTCAAGATTGCTAAGACAGAGACAGAATGTGCCTCCTGAAGGGAAGATTGCCCCAATCCTTCTGACTGTTGACAACAGGATTCTCCACTACATTGTGTCATGGATGTTCTTCAACAAGAGTGGAGGATTCAACTACTTATCTAGAGGAGGATTCAACTACTTATCTATAGGAGAATTCCAGGTCATGATGTTGTTGATCAAAAGCAAACCTGTGAATGTGGTGGACATCATCCTGCAGAGAATGTGGAAGCCAAGGAACTATAGACAGGATTCCTAGTTGCCGTATGGTCACATTATCTCCAAAATCCTGAAATTCCATAACATACTGCATACTAAAAGAGGACCTGCACTGCTGCCTGAGGAACTAAATGAAAAAGTCCTTCAGAAGATGGGGATAAGTCTAGAGAATGGAAGATAGGTTGAGAAGAAGAGGGATACTGAAGAAGGCTCTAAATCAAAGTTTGCTACTAAGAGTGCTTCAGTGAGTGATTCCAGTTCCTCACCATCCACTCCCTCTGAACCATCTCACCCTAAGCCTCATACATCTGCCCCCTCTTTCAACAAACCAGCTGAAATTCCTGCCTCCGACTTGCCTACTTCCACAAACACTCCTTCCCTTTTTCAAAACCTATTCCAAATTGCCATGGCTACCAAGAAAGAACACAGGGAAGACATGATCAATCTTGGGTATCTCATTGCTGAGATGCAAGAGAAATTTAAGATCAGATTTGATAGTCTCACCCATGAAATAAAATTCCTGCATGAGCAATTTGTCTCCAAGGTCCCTCAGCCTTCCCCTTCATCTATCCATCCACCCCATCCCACTCATACTACTCCAACCACCTCTGCTCAATCACCTATTTTGTCTGAAGAACTAGGTCCTAATCTGGACTATGGTCTAGAGGATGAACCTGTTCTAGAAGCAAGCCTAGCATTAGTCCCTTTGTCTCAAGGTGACTTAATTCACCAGATTTATCTTTATCACTGGAGACAAGAACTCAATGATCTCTTCCTTCCTCTTCCTAACCCTGTCTCCTCTGAAGGCATCAGGGTTCTTGCTGAGGCTACTGTACAAGAAATCATCACCATTGCATCTGATTCTGATCCTTCTCCTGTACCTGTTTCCACTGTCTCACCCCCTTCTCAGATGCCTGATATCCCGTACACTCCTGTCTTCCTATCTGCCTCTTTATATGAGCCTCTTTGGCCAATGCCATTGTCCACTATTCAAGCCCAGCCATCTACCCTACCTCTTTCTTTAGATGAGAGAATACACAGAATTAAGGAATGGAAGGCCATGCTTGATTGGGAGATTGCCAGGATTGATACTGATGCTGCTTTAATCCCTTCTATTGTTGATGACAAAAAGGAGGAGAAAGAAGAAGAACAAGATGAAGGAAAAGAAGAGAAGAAAAAGAAGGGTGCAAAGAAGAAATCTAAGAAAGAGTCTTAGAAAATTATTGCTTTATGCTTGCCCATTTTGTCTCTATCGAATTATGTATTTGTATCTCTGGTTTCATGATAATACAATGAATTTCCTTTTATGAACTTGCTCTTCTTTATCTTGTGTTATGTTCTTTACATTATTTGACTTTATAACTCACACATTGAAGGGGAGCTTCAAGCAAACCCAAGTATTGACAATAAGCTTAAGTTGTTTTGTCATCATCAAAAAAGGGGAGAATGTTAATTCAGATGTTTTGATGATTCCAAAAGTGAGCATGGTAGATTCAATATCAAAGGAATACAAGTGAAGTGAAGAACAAAGCTGGAACTTCTTGAAGAACTGGTTTACAATCATAGAGAATTCATTTATAAAAGAAGGTAGTGAGCTTTGAATCTGAATTAATTTAACACTATAAGATGACTAATGGAATGACTAACTGTTAACTCACAATTTCAAAATTGGTTCTCAAAAAATAGCTACCTAATGAGGATAAAACTCCAATCTTAAATTAATCAATTTGGTTTTTAGTGATAATGCTTTACCTTATGGGGATAAGATCAATTTCAAAGAATGTTTTCAAAAGTACTTACTTTGTTTTCAAGATAATGGTTCACCTTATATGCATAACCATTGAAGGTTATGGGGATAAAGACTCAATCTTAAAGGTTTTTCAGTGTTGATTCTTCAATTTCATGAATAGGGATTGAGGTTATCTGCATAACACATGTTGAGAATCAAGTTCTCAAGTCTGTCCAAATGGTTGTCCTGATAAGGTAGGCACCTTATGCTTATAACAGAGTGAACAGTGTAGAAAAGTGATATTGTACAGTTCGATATTCGTATAACCTAAGGAGATTATCCGTATAACAAATGTCTTAAAGCACTTGGACTCCTCAGGTAAACACATTATTCACATAACCAACGAAGGTTGTTCCGATAACCCAATTTTCACAAAGGCTCAGTTTTGAGAAAAACTTGACGTTATCCTAATAACTAAGTGGTTTTCATGAAAATGATTTCGAGCTAAAACTTAGTCGTTCTAGGAAATTCATTATCCGCATAACCTAGGTAGGTTATCCAAATAACGAAGAGCTCTATATTGAAAATAGAGGGAAATAATCACCCGTTATCCATATAACATGAGGAGGTTATCAGCATAACCTCTATCAGATGCATTTAATGTGGTAGGTGAATAGGAATTTTATTGTGAGTAACGGCTAATCTTTATTTCCAACGGATAGTTTTACCCCAAGACTATAAATAGAACTTCATTTAAGATATTAAAAAGGAGAGAATAACGATTTACATGCTGAAAATTTGCTATTTCATTTATTGATTCATTCAAAGCTCACTTACCCTCTACTTAGTTCATTTATTACACTTTAACTTTCATATCCACTCTTTTGAGAGAGATTGCAATTTGTACACATCTACACACTTGTAGATTGTTCCACTAGTACACAAAACCCCAGTTTACATCGGTTATTTTACCCTTTCTGAATCGGTTTTGAAAGCGATATAGAAAATTAATTATTTACTCGGTTTTTTAACCGATGTAGAAAAGTTGATTTACATCGGTTTTTTACATAAAAAACCGATGTAGAAAAATTAATTTACATCGGTTTTTTATGTTAAAAACCGATGTAAAAAAGTTGATTTACATCGGTTTTTTATGTAAAAAACCGATGTAGAAAAATTTGATTTTATATTTCTTACATCGGTTTTAAAATAAAAAACCGATGTAACTTAGTTTTTTTTTTTATACGAAACTAAATAATGGATCCCCAAACTCGTATATACAACCAAAATTCTAAAAGAGATAAACAGATTTGGCAGCCACAATACAACACATTAGTTTTATACATCAGTTAATATGTACTCCAAAAGTTAAGTAATCGATCCAAGTTGGACTAAACTACATATTAGGAAATATAGTCAAATGAATTGTAAAAAGAACTGTGACCACATGTTCCGAATTTTGTCAATTTCTGGCTCGGTATAGGGGCGATCGTTTATATACAAGTGTTGCAAGTTTAATTCTTATATCAACACCCATATATAGTAAGAAGTTATAATGAAAAATAAATGATAATTGTTTAAACCAACATCAATACCACATGTACCTGTTCTAATGAGTTAACAACATTAAGAGTAATTATCTCAAACATTTCTCTTATGACATAATAACCACACTCTGTGTTCCCAGGTTGTTGGCGATACTACAAAACAAACAAGAATAACCAAAACCAAAATAGTTGGACTAAGATATCCTTTAAGTTTGGGTTCAAACTACTTACCTTTGGGTATATCCATTTTGTGCTATTATGACGATATGTGTGTTTCCCACCCCTATATTGATATGTCTTCAAAGATCTGTCATCATATACATGGAAAAATCATATTATAGACTAATGAAGTCACATGTTATGACAATTCAAAGTTTTTCACAAATATACTTACAAATCAATTAATTGACGAAACTCTTTAGGTGCTTTTTTATCCTTTTTCCAAAGGGAGTCAAACCAATAGATAGTGGTTTGCTTAGGGCATACCACACACAATGTCCAATGATTGCTGCATTATATAAGTTATTGATAATATCATCTAAATTATATAAAGCCTAATTACAACTGCTTATTTGCATATAAATTTCAAACTTATTACCTTTTATGGATTGGTGCAAACCAACATGGCTTGCGATTTTGTTCAATAGTATTCCCTACATAGCTTATTCTATCTTCTTCTGAGTTCCCCACACCTTGAAGGGCATATGGACAAAGGAATCCAAACCTATCATTGTATCCCAACTGGGTGCAATATTGGTGGAGAAACCTGTTAGAGAACCAAAACGAAAATAAATGTAGATAAAACACCAAATGTTCATAAGCCCAATTGATTGAAAAGATGTTTAGTAATGAAAATAAACTTACATGATACCGAGTTGGAGAATGGATATGTCCAACTCCTTCATATCTATGAAATCTTGGATATCATCTTTATTAAGATAAAAGGAATATGATTGAGATCCCACAATCCCAGGAGTCATGGTAACTTCAACAGAATTTTTTAATTGTGAAACTACAATCTTGAGATGTGACAAAAATCTCGTGCCCGTGATAGCTTGTGAGTCCGGGGATTGAGACTTGGGCATTGAGTCCATTGAATCCTTTCCCTAGTCAAGTAAATAACAATGCATTATAACTGCAAACAAAATCAATAAGAAATCAAGAGGATTATGAAGTTTTTCATACCTGAGGCATAACCAATGTGACAAGTCTTTTTGGCCACAACATATAATATCCTCGAGCTTGGGCTACCAACTCAACCTCATCATTTGGGTACGGCACATGTGCATGAGGCTCAATGGCATTGTCAATCGAGACCTTTACTTGATCCTCTAGTATTTGTTGGTGGTGGAGGGTTGATGCCATCTTATAAACTCGGCCGTGAGCTACAATGCGCCTCATGGGAACATCCAAATATAGATCACATGCCACTCCCACATCTTGTTCATTGCTAATGTCAAGTGGAGATGCAAAACTAGCTTTTGTGCTTTGAAGCATAGGAGAAAGGGTTTTCTCAGCAAGTTGCATATGAATATGCTTGGAAGAGTGCATAGACATAAACTCTTGTCGCATAGCTTCCATTTTAGCATCCATCTCAGCTCGAAACATCTGTTACATTCGAGCTTCTGTTTCCTCCTTAGCCTTATCCAACATTTGTTGCATCTTATTGCTCGGACACCATTCCTCCACGGCGACGTGAACATGATCCAAAATATTGTTTGATTCCCACTCCTCCTCCTACACCCCTAACACGGCCTGGGTGCTCATCCTTGCCTAAAGCAGTAGCTAAGATGTCTTGCCTCCCACATGGAGTGAATAATCCTTGAGAGGCTTCCTCCTCAAGACAATCCTATAACATTCAAGTAACAAATATATATAATTAGCAATTGCACTATTAAAGTCACATAATCACTATGATTGATTATATTTTACTTACAATCTTTTCTCCAACCACTCTAGCTTCTTGGGTGATATATTGTTCATGCTTATTCAGCCTTGCCCTCTTCCATTTTTGAGCACGATTTGGGGGTGATGGAGGACAAACAACAATGGATGGATCTGACTTTGCAGCTTGTCTTTCCACCAACTTCTCCTCTATCATCTTATGCTCCAACAACTCATATCATCCACGAGACAAGTTGTGAGGATACACATTTTGTTTTTGTCTTTCTTTATTTTCTTCTCTTAATTTCTGTCAGATATAAATCCAATAAGCTTTTTAAGTAAGCACTCATAATTATACATTAAATAATAAAAATGATAAATTTAATTACCTGACATTCAGGAGATAATCGAATTTGAATAAACTTCTGCCATGTCTCTTCATCTAAGTATGGATACTTGATTCATGGATTTTGTCCCTTCAATTTACCATAAATGTATCTACTAGTGAGACTTGTTTTAAATCCCCTCCATCGCTCCGCTACAATTGTTAAACATTGTCTTCTCATTGCAATAGTAGGAGGAATGTCATAAGTGATCTATAATTTAACACATACATATAATTAACTTAGTAATAAGTAATATTATATTAAAATATATAGAAAAATATATCAATACAAAGGTTTATACCAAGATATCTTGCCAAATCTGGTCTTTGACAGAATATGGAACTTTTTTCCACACTGGGAGCAAAATGTTGACTTTACTACGAGCCAAATCTCCTAAATAACTCTTAAACTAAGTCCTTTCATGGTGTCTTTCATAATCTAGCTCACTGAGATCAACATGTAATCTCTATTGACTACCTCGAGATTTGGTTAATGAACTCATAGTTGTGGTACGTCTACCAGTGATACTTCTGCTAGTAGTACTCTTGCTAGCTGTCATGGTAGGTTGCTTAGAATTGCTAAAATTGCTTGAGGAATTCATATCCCTGTGTAGACAATAAGATAAAAAATGTAAGTACACTGAAATAAAATTAAATTACATTACAGTAACAAATTAAATTAAAATAATAAATGAAATTAACCTTATGTGTATGCAAAATTAAACTTGAAATGTGTGTGTGTGTTTTTGAAATGGAAAAATTACCTCAGGAGAAATTATCCTATATAAGGATATTCTCCCAAATCCCTTCATGATGATCATGTCTTGTGGCATGTACATCATCTAGTTCATCTTCTTCATTTAGCTGAGGTAGACTTGAAGAAAAAGGAGGGGTTTCATCAATATCAAAAGTAGATTCATTGTCCTCAATACTAGCAGTCTGTCTCTTCCCTTGGAGAACAATACACCACTTTTTATCAGCAGGATCAATGACATAAAAAATTTGTCTCGCTTGGTTTGCCATGATAAAGGGCTCATCCTTGTATCCTACCCTACTAAGATCCACCAAGGTAAATCCTAACTTATCTATTCGAATACCAGTGTTACTATCGACCCACTTGCATTTGAAAATAGGAATTCTAAATGCTATGTAGTCAACCTCTCATATCTCTTCAATAACCCCAAAATATGATGTTGCTGCCAAAATAGGGTTTTTATCTTTTGAACTAGAAAAATGCATCGCTTCAGCTACTACCATAACCCCACTATTTTGCATGGTGCTTTTGTTATCCTGGGCTTTTGTATAGAATGAATACCCATTGATGTCATATCCACTCCAGCATATTACATCAAAGTGAGGCCCACTACCTAACCATCTTAGTGTATTAGACACATTATCATCATTCATAACCTGCTCGTTGAACCAGCATCTAAAAGCCTTGTTATGCTCATTCATCAACCATTTATCACTCTTTCGAGGATTCTTTTCGTTGACAATGTTTTTATGCATGGTCAAGTAAGATTGAACTTCATCAGTGTTATTCAAGATGTATAAATGTGCTTGTAACACTTCTTCACGATGCATGCTTTTCACTTTGCCCCCTCGTGTACCCTTACCTTCACCTCTTCCCTTATGTCGAGACTTTGGAAGTCCAATAGTTTCTACTATTGACAAGTATTCAGTACAAAACTCAATAGCCTCTTCAGCAACATATCTTTCAACAATAGATGCTCCGTGCCGATGTGGATTCTTGACATACCCTTTTAGGATTTTCATGTATCGCTCGAATGGGTACATCCATCTCAAAAAAATTGGACCACACAACCTTATCTCTCTAACCAAATGAACAATTAAATGAATCATGATGTCAAAAAAAGATGGTGGAAAGTACATCTCAAGTTGGCACAAAATAACAACCACATCATTCTCCAATTCATCCAACTTCTGGGGGTCTATCACTTTGCTACATATAGCATTAAAGAAGAAACATAGTCTAGTTATAGTGTGTCTCACATTTTTTGGTAATATGTCACGAATAGCCACTAGTAACAATTGTTGCATCAAGACATGACAATCGTGAGACTTCAAGCCTACTAATTTCAAATCTTTCATTGACACAAGCCTCTTGGTGTTTGAAGAATACCCTTGTGGCACTTTGATGCCATGTAAACACTCACAAAAACTTCTCTCCATTTTGGACAATGTATAACAAGATGGGGGTAAATAAGTCCTCCTTCCTGCTGGCTGTGGAGCCAAGTCTGCTCGTATTCCTATTTCAACCAAGTCCAGTCTCGCATTCACACCATCTTTACTCTTCCCCTTTATGTCCAAAAGTGTTCCAATAAGACTATCACAAATATTTTTCTCCACGTGCATCACATCAAGACTATGCCTCACCTCAAGACTACACCAATATGGAAGATCAAAGAAGATAGACCTTTTTTTCCATAGATTATTCTCAGTTGTAAGCTTTTGGGTCTTACCGAAGATCACAATAATGTCTTTCGCCCATTGATAAATTTGCTTTACAGTTATTGGCTTTGGAGCATTTTCATACTCTTGCAAGCCATTGAATGCTTTTTTTAATCTACGATAAGGGTGGTGCCTTTTCAGAAATTTTCGGTGACCAAGGTAGATAGTCTTCTTTCCATGTTGAAGTTGATGGTAACATGTCCCTTCTTCACAAATGGGGCATGCTTTGTGGCCCTTAACACTATATCCGGATAAGTTTCCATATGCAAGGAAGTCATTGATCGTGCAGAAGATCATGGCACGCAACATAAAAGACTCTTTGTTATACGCATCAAACACATCGACACCTTCATTCCACAATATCTTTAATTCTTCAACCAAAGGTCCCAAATATATATCAATGTCATTTCCTGGCTGTTTTGGGCCTGAGATCATCATAGACAACATGATATACTTACGTTTCATACACTGTTGAGGAGGGAGGTTGTAAACCACTAGGAGAACAGGCCATGAACTGTGTTTACTGCTAAGGTTGCCATAAGGGTTCAATCCATCCGTACAAAGTCCAAGCCTCAGATTTCTTGGCTCACGACCAAATTCAGGAAATAATTGATCAATTGTTTTCCATTGAGGAGAATCAACTGGATGTCGAAGCTTTCCATCAGATTTTCTCTCATCTGCATGCCATCTCAAGTTCTTTGCATCTTTTGTATTAGCAAACAAGCGTTTGAACCTTGGTATTATTGGGAGGTACCATAATACCTTCAAAGGAGACCCCTTAATGATCTCATCATCCTCCTCCTTCACTTTATAACGTGATGCTTTGCATTTTGGACAAACATCCAGCCCTTCATACTCATTTCTAGATAATAAACAATCATTGGGGCAAGCATGTATCTTTTTAAACTCCAAACCCATTGGGCATAGGATTTTCTTTACCTCATAGTTACGATTCGGAAGTTCATTACCCTCGGGAAGCATATCTTTCAACAAGTCAAGCAAATCTGTTAAACTATTATCACTCCACCCATTTCTCGCTTTCAAATTGATCAATCTCAATACTGCTGACAATCGTGTGTATTTAGTACACCCTGGGTACAAAGGTTTCTCTGCATCACTGCACAACCTATCATATATATGCGATTGCTCAAAAAACTCTACTCCAACATCGTGGATCATATCCTCCAATGGATCATTCAAATCCACATCAACTTCCTCCCGTTCGAACACACTTGGCATTTCTATTTCACCATGCCATATCTATTGTGTATAGTTCTTATTGAACCCAGTACAAAATAGATGGTCTCTTATTTCTGCAATACTCAGTCGCCTCCCATTTAAACATCGCATACATGGACAATAAAAGCTCCCATTATTATCAACAACATTTCTTTTAGCAAATTCTAGAAATTGCTCAACTCCATTCTCATATTCGTCACTTGTCCGTCTAGCGTTTATCCAGCTATGATCCATGATTACCTAAAGGAAATTGGAGTCCACAAGTTATCTTTAATTATAAAGAGCTATATTATAATTTCCATATTAAAGGAAAGTCAAGCTCCAAAATCAATGAAAATAGATCACTTGCATGGTTCCATCATTTCCATAAAATACGTTAGTATGCTATGAGTTATGTAAAAGTTTAAGTAGAGTGTCTCATAAATATTGGGCCTCCCAAAATTTTATAACAATCAATAATAAAACACTAAATGCACAAAATAATCAATAAATAATATGGCAATGTAAAGCTACCATCAATCCATTAATAAAGAAACTTAAAAGGTCACATTTTCTATTTTTCAATAGTGAGCTTATTTGTAGAATTTGAACTAAGACATCCAAATTTCACTATGGCCCAACTATTTTCAACAGTAACATACTAGGCACCATCGATACAAAATTTGGAAAACAATTCATTAATGTTTCATTAAATTTGCAAAGTACCTTATATACACACTAAAATAAAAATGAATGCTCAAATGCGAGCTTGTTTGTTTCAAGTGGTAATGGCATTAATATATCACTATCAACTAGCCAAATAGCCATCTCCTTAATTGACCTCCACATTTATTTTAATAATTACCAACAATTCAGTTGCCAAGAGAAAAGACTTGCAATATAAGGCATAAAGGTTTCATTTATATCTTATGAAATTTCTTTTTAGTCTTAGATGTTTTTTTAAAATTTTTTTTTACATCAAGTATTTTCTGAAAAAAAAAATTCATCACCCACATACATTTTAACTTCTTAAGATAATATAACCGAAAAAAATAATTTGATCCAGAAAAAACTCCACAAAGAGTGAAAAATAAAATCCGTCAAAAAGTTCATTTTTCTAAAAAAAAAAATTGATAGTGGAGGACAGCATACACAAATTGGCCCACAAATTGCATTAGAATTCACTAATGCATCATCTTAGCATGTGTATATATAATCTAACGATATTTTTTATATTATTATTTTTAAGCTTTTCTCTTCATTTAATTATTATTTGTTTTATTTGAAAAAGATATTTTTTAAGAGGAAGTTATATTATAAGTTTTTTAATACTTAAATAACAAATAATCTTCTCACAAAAGGGGATTCTCTAAATTTAAAAATATAAAGATATTTTTAAAATTTTATATGATTTTGAAAATCCTAAAAGAATGAGATTGATTTTGGTTTTGTTTTTGTCAATTTAAAAATCTAAAGATATTGATTTAGATTGATACATAGATATTGACTGAACGTTATAATATTTTGAATGAAATTTATAAGTTTAGAAAGATTTGTACTAGGAATCCTAACAAATTAATAATTAGGATTTTGTACTTTTGAAATTGATATGTATATCAAAAATATGATAATCTATTGATATTTTTGACCACTCTCATAATTTTCTTTTCCATTAATTCGGTCCATCCAATTAAGTGCTATTAAAATTGTGTATATTATGTTCCTAAAACAAACTGTGTATATTAATATCAATTAATGTTTTAATATATGTAAAAATTTATAATAAACTATACTATTTATAATTTATAATTGATGAAAATATATCTATATTTTTATACTTCATAAAACAAATCACATAAGTAAAATTTAGAGAAAGACAAATTAATATAATAGATGTATTGCTTGGAAAACAAGTTTGTTTCTAAATAAACAAAAAGTTTTGATAAATTGTATTATCAAAATTTTTTATTAACACCAAATAAAAAAAAATTGTCTAACACAAAGTTGATTAGAACAGATGACTCATATTGATAATAGAAAAACTAGTATGTTAAGCTACATTTTTTCAACCTATGAAGATAGTAAAGTACAATGAAAAAGAATTTTATAAAGTCAGTACTAGGAATAGATTTTACAATTTTGCAATTTTTCTCCCTCTTTTTTCTTCAAAATTGTTGAATCAGGAAATCCAGCTGATTCACGTAGTTCCTGAAAGAGCATTATATTAGAATTTTTGCTAGGTTTAAATTACTTGCTTTTAGCTTCATCAAATCCACATTGGTGGATGGAGCTCTATCCAGACCTTGTAGTGGTACAGAGGCCAATATGGTTCAATACTCTTATTCAATGAGTTATTAGTCTTATCCAAAATGTATTGATGATGCTGAAGTCCATGTAGCTAATCCAAAATCATATAACTGTAATATGACAAAACAAGCCATCAGAGTATTCCTTGTCTGATCTAAGCACAACTTAAGAGACGAGTTCCAAAATTATTGAGAAAGATGAAACTCTATAGTCTAAAATCCTAAATATTAAACTAAATCTGATGTACAAGAAAGCATATGACCTTGGGAATCATTCTAGAGGAAAGAAGAATGTTTGAGGCCTTAATGTCTCTGCACACAACATATTTTTTGGTTCCATTATGCAGATAATTGATGGCTTCAATGATCCCAATTGCAATGTTATACCTCACAGACCAAGGCAGTGGTGAACTACCCTTTACACCCTTCTTCCTCCCTGTGAAATATATCCATAACTCAGTGGAAACTCATCAATTTCAAATGAAATTCAGACCCCCATGAAATAAGAGTCGAAGACAAATAAATACCATGCAAGTGGTGCTCTAAGCTGCCTCCTGAAGCAAATCTATACACCAAAAACAAACCCTCCTCTGGATCAGCACAAAACCCCGCAAGAGGAAAAATATATGGGTTTAGATGAGAACTAACAATCATTAATCCTGTACAAAACGTAAGCTTCATATGCAAGATCACCCCTTTTAATTTATTCAAAGCTTTAAAAAATTACTCAGAATCTGGTAAATATAAAAATAGAATTTATAGGCAAAAAAAAAAAGAAAAAAAAACTAACGCACCTGTAATGAAGATAGCGGTGCTTCAGTGAAGGGAACGAAGGGCTGTCTTTTAGTATCTAGCCTTAAAGACAAAGATAGAGGCACGATAGGATGCTCTTTTCACTGAGCAAGAGAGGGAGATGAAAACAGAGCCGCCATCACAGAGCACGAACTGAGCATTATTGTAGCACAACAAAGACAGAGGGTCGACGGAGAAGCTGATGATCGATGACTATTGCTGTGGGTTTTAGAGTGAAAGGAGAAAGAAAAGAAGCGACTTTCAGAGAGAGAGAGAGGGGACGATGGATTTTCAGAGACAGAGAGAGGGACGAACCAAGGACGCGTGAGAGATAGGAAGAGAGAGGATGGCTTCTTCAACGACCGGGGTACGCGTGAGAGACACAGGAAAAGAGAGGCCCATGCTTTCAGAGGGAGGGAAGGTGATATTTTAATCAACTCACATCGGTTTTCATTAAAAACCGATATAAAAATAAAAAAGGAATTTTACATAATTCAATAAAATAAATATCATATTTTTATATTATAATTATATAATTTTATTTACATATTTTTATTTAGTTGTATTAATTATACAATTTAGTTATATTGATAATATATTTTTATATTACTTACATATTTTTATTTAATTATATTAATTAAAGAATTAATATATTGTAACATAAAAATGTAATTGTAGTCAGGTAGGTTATTGAGGCGGGAATTGACGTTAACATCAGTTTTATTTAAAAACCGATATAAATACATTAAAAACATATATTAAATTATACATATATTGACAAATAATATAATATAAAAATTTAATTATAATTATATAGTTATATAATGCTATATTTCTATCCGCATGCAAATTCCTCTTATGCTAAAAATTTTGATGGCATATTTCTATGTACATGCAAGATATAATGTAATTGATTAATTTATATAATTATATTTTTATTTGCTTCCATTAATATGAGTTTTAACATGATAAAAAAATTACATCAGTTTTAAAAAAAAACTGATGTATTTTTTTTAAATAAATATCATATTTTTATATTATAATTATATAATATTTATTTACATATTTTTATTTAGTTGTATTAATTATATAATTTAGTTATATTAATAATATATTTTTCTAGTACTTACATATTTTTATTTAATTATATTAATTAAAGAATTAATATATTATAATATACAAATATAATTGTATTAGATAGTGTGTGGAGGTGAGAATTGACGTTAACATCGGTTCTTTTTATAAAACCGATACAAATACATATTAAATTATAAAAAAAGTAATTGTTGTCAAGTTTACATCGGTTATTTTATTGGAACTGATATAAATACATAAAAATATATTAAATTATTCATATTTACAAAAAATATAATATAATATAAAAATATAATTATAATTAAATAATTATATAATGCTATATTTCTATCTACATGCAAGTTTGTCTTGTGAGACAAATTATGATAGTATATTTCTATCCTTATGCAAGATTTATTGTAATTGATTAATTTATATATTTATTTTTTGTTTATATTGAGTTAAACAATTACATTGGTTTCTTAAAAAACCGATGTAAAAAGATATAAATTGAAAATTTTATTTACAAAATTGCCACCGGTCATGATTTTATATCAGTTTTTTTTTAACCGATGTAAATGACCGATCTATTATACAACTTTTGTAGTAGTGTTCTTAGTGTGAGAATACACTAAGAGGGACACACTTACTCTTAAGTGAGAAGAGTGAAAGAGTAGGTTATAGCTCAAATACTTGGGCTGTTTGTGTACTGAGGTTTTTGCAAGAACCCATTGAAATCTTATAAGAGATAGTGGAAAAATCTCGAGTGGTGGCTTGGGGACTAGACATAGGTCAAGAGGATTAGACTGAACCAGGATAAACTGTCGTGTCCTCTTGCTCTTTCCTTTTATTGCTTATACTTCATTTTCTGTTATCTTGGTTGTATCACTACTATTGTTTGCCTCGCAAAAAAATGTTAATCTTCCCAATTCACCCCCTCTTGGGAAGCCAGCTTAGCTAACATTTTTAATCTCTAACAACTTTGATGCCGAGCTATGGATGATTAAATACAAGAATTTGTTAGAGATATTGGAAAGATATGATGATGAGGTAGTCAAGACTTGGTATGCCTCTCTGAAATATAACAGCAAGAAAAAGAAGTGGGAAGTCAATCTAAGATCAAGGACCATCTGGCTAACAAATGAAACCTTTAACGAGGTGTTAAAAATTCCAGGGCAAGATGGCTTAAAGATTGACATTACTACTTTTGGGTATATGGATGAGGCAGAGACTGCTGATGAAGAAGATGGACCTTTCTTGAACTATAAAGAGAGCACAATCCTAAATACCTTGTTCAGAAGAAAGGAGAACAAGCCACCCATAAGCTTGTTGAAGCCTACTGACCTCAGTGCTCAAGTGAGAATCCTACACTATATAGTATATAGAATTATCTTCAACAAAGGAGGTAGCTTCAATCTGATCACAAGGACAGAAGCACATATGATGGCAGTAATCATGCGTGGGAAGCTTATCAACATTGGACATATCATTCTCCAACGCATGATCAAGGAAAGGGATCAGAGGAAAGATTCCACACTTCCTTATGCAACAATCATCTCTAAGTTCCTTCAGTATGCCAGAATTCAGCATCTTGAGAAAGGAAAAAGGAAGCCTACTGAGATCTTCAAGGAAGAAGAGTTGAAAATCATGGGTATAATGAAGAAAGATGGAAGATGGATTGGAAAGGGAGCTGGAAAATCTTAAGATCTCTTCTTTGATAAAGATGCCTCACTGCAGCAAGAAGGTACCTCTGAGGCTCCTCCAAGACCCATACCTCAGCCTTCTCAGCCTGTCCCATATCCATCTCAGCCTACTCAAGCTCAAATTCCGTCCACTCCTTCCTCTCGAGCCAAGCCAACAAAGATCACTGAGTTATATGACAATTTGTTTACACTCGTACTCAGCATCAAAGATGAGCAAAATGCCAAATTTGCTCATCTGCAAGATCAGATTCATCAGTTGGCTAAGAACATGAAAGTGGTTGCTGATGCATATGAAGACATTTAGAGTGCAATTCCTGCCACATCAGCTCCACCTCAAACAGGATTCTCTGAGCCTGTTATGTCTCCAACTCCTGAACATTTAAGTCCTTTTGTGCTAGCCTCTCCTGTTCCTGATGATGATGTACATGATACTAAGGCTACTGGCACATTGAGCACACCATAGGCCTCCAGCAATGAGGCAAGTCCTGGTCCTTCCTTGGACTATGGCATAGAGGAAGAAGGTCCTCAGGCACCAAGCTCCTATGAGCCCATTCCAGAAAATGCTCAGGATTCAATTCTTTCATCTCAAGAATCTGAGCAAGTTGAAAGACTAGTGGCAGCTATCTCCTCTTCAGCATTCACACAAGCTGCCCTAAATGAAGAAAAGAGCATCATGCCTCATGTTGATTTGCAAGCCATTGCACATGGTGCTCATTTACAAGCTCAGAGAAGAAGGCTTGAGGAGATGTTTCATCCTCCAAGACCCACACCTGTTACGTCCTATGATTTCTCGGAGGCATGAAGGGCTCAATTGGCAGTCACAAGGCAAGCAATTTCTGAACTTCTTGAAATCTTTGATGATGAGGATGAGGACACAAGTTCTGAAGCTCAATCCAGACTTTCCATTTGTCTCTGTGTCTCTCCAGGCTATTCCAATATCTCAAATTCCTCCTCTTGCTGATTTTGTCCACCTTCCTAATGATGCCAAAAAGGGGGAAAAGATATCCGAGCAAACTGGGAAGTCGCTGGTAAGACTTACAGCAAGAAGTCCAAGTCCAAGAAATAATGCCTAGTACCTATGGTTGCTTGGTTCTTCTTGTAGTGTTGTATTGTGTTTTTTTTTTTGTATTGTGTTATTGTTGTTTCTTGTAATATCTTGTAAAGTGACTTTTTGATGAAATGAAAATTTCTTTGTTCTGAACTCTATGATTGCATCCTTGTGTTGAACTTTGAATGAATTAATGAATCTCTTTACTTGATCTATTGTACATGATATCTTTTGAATTATAATGCATATGTTAAAAGGGTGCTTGTTAAAGCAAACCAAATACTATTCCAGTTTGTAAGTTGTTTTGTCATCATAAAAAATGGGGAGAATATTGAATTGGCAAAAAGATGTTTTAAAACTATGATTCTATGTTAATCTATGGAATATTTGAAAAACACCCACTAACAGATGAAGTTTGAAACGTTTATACTAATATGCTATTTTGAAAGTTCAAACCTTGGCTTTAGAAATTTGAATTTTGTATTGAAAATAAACAAGTCTGAAAAGAGTCTTCTCTGACAGATGAACTTTGACTGTAGAAATTTGAATTTTCAATCTTGTCTGAAAAGAGCCTTCTCTGACAGACAAACTTTGGCTTTAAAAATTTGAATTTTAGACAAAATATAACTTATGAAAAATGCAAAAGTCGTCTGAGGATATGTCAAAGTTCATCTGAAAACTGAGTTTGGAAAGTGCATCAAAATGGCTCACTGACAGACAAACTTTGAACATGAAAATTTGAATTTCAAAAACAAATCTTGTGAGTCTATTATGATGATATGTTAACATACAAATGATAGTATTTAGAAATTCAAACTTTGAAGTAAGTCTGAAAAGAGACCTCTCTGACAGACAAACTTTGCATTTTAAAAATTCCAATTTCAAATAGATGAACTATTGTGCCTTATTGAACTACCCACTAACAGATGAATTTTGGATATCAAAATTCAAATTTTGAAGACACTATAGCAAAATGGAACAAGTGTTCATACTTTCCAGAAGAACTTTAAACTTGAAAATTCGTATGTTCCAACATAGAAATATTTTCAAAGATCAAAATTTGAACTTTGCTTCATGATAGATGAACTTTGAATGTTCAACGTTAAAGTCTTTAGCTTTCGGTTTCCGCAAAATTCATCTGTTGACCAACCAAAAGTCAAACTTCAAATGTCAGAAGCATTAAATACGGTTGATGAACGGATAGTCTTTCAGAGTAACCATTTGGTAACTTCTCCAATGGATAGATTTTGTCTCTAATGTATAGTTAAGACCTAAATCTATAAATATAACATCATTTGAAGTTGTGAAAAATGATTTTAACATTGTATATACTGAAACTCTGCCAAATCATCAACTCAAAGTTTCTTACTCCCACATACTTCATTCTTTGTACTCCAACTTTCATATACACTCTGATTAAGAAAGTTTATCCATTGTAAATAATCTTATCTTCATTTGGAAGAAAGATTTTCTTGTGAGGTGATATCACAAGGGATTGGGGAAGCACTTAGCTAGAGTGCAAAATGAGAAAGTGTGAGCACTAAAATTAGAGTATCATAGCTGTACTGTGGCATTTGCAAGAAATCCACTGAATTCTTGCAAGACAGTGGAAAATCTCAAGTTGTGGCTTGAGGACTGGACGAAGGTCAAGATTGAGAGACCGAACCAGGATAAACATTTGTGTCTTCCCTTCTCTATTACTACATTTACTTGTTATTCACTTATACTCTGCTTTACTGTCACCTTTGCTTTCTTCACTTTATTGGCATTTTGCAAAAAATTTTAATCTTCCCAATTCACCCCTCCCTCTTGGGAAGCCAGCATATCTAACAGACCTGACATTATGTTCAGTGTCTGTATGTGTGCAAGGTTCCAATCATGTCCCAAAGAATCCTATGCAACGGCTATGAGATAAATTTTCAGATATCTAATTGGAACATCACAGATGGGACTTTGGTACCCAAAGGGTAACAGAGAAGAACTCATGGGATATACTAATGCTAACATTACTGGATTCAAAACTGATAGAAAAAGCTCAAGTGGAACTTGTCAGTTCCTTGGAGGATCCTTGGCTTCATGGTTCAACAAGAAGCAGAACAGTGTGGCTCTCTCCATACAGAAACTGAATATGTTGCCGCTGGTAGCTGTTGTGCTCAAGTCCTTTGGATGAAGCAGTAGCTCGAAGATCTTGAGATTGAGATAAAGGAAATACCAATAATGTGTGACAATCAAAGTACTATCATCATCACTAAGAATCCTGTAATGCATTCAAGGACAAAGCATATTGAAGGTAGGCATCACCTTATAAGGGATATTGTTCTAAAAGGAGACATTAGATAGGAATACATCCCTACCAAAGATCAACTTGCTGACATTCTGACCAAGCCTATTGCAGAAGATAAACATTGTAAAATTATAAGGGAATTGGGCATGGTAAATCCCAATGAACTGTAAGTAAGTCCTTATATATATCTATTTAAAATTTATGATGTTGGATTAATACTAACTTTAGCAACGGAGTGAGTTTGATATAAGTTACAGGTGCTCCTCATAAGTTTAATTGACAACAGATCTATATAATGGAGCTAATCAGACCTGAACAATCAAAAGATACTGAAGGAAGCCAAAAATTTGAACTTATGGATCTGTTCTGTAAGTTCATAAATTTGAAATTCACATTTTAGATGATTATTAGACAAATTTCCATGATGAATTGTGTTTTTAGAAGAATCAGCATGCTCAACATTCAAACTTAGATGCCCATCAGACGAATTTCAGTTGCTACACACTGTAAGGGTTCTCTCTTAACCCTCAAAATTTGTCTCTTGAATAGTGGAAATTCGAATTTCAGAAATAAAATGCTAATGCTGTCTCCATTCAAAATGATTGTTATACAAATCTCCATATATCAAAATACGCATTTTAGAAACTCTTTACAAAATTTTGAAATTCAAATTTGTGAATCAAAATTTGTCTATTGAAACGTGCTCTCATAATTGGGTCTCTGTAAGACAAACTTTGATAAGTAAAATTTGTTTGTTTCCTGTATTGTTCATGTTTGTTTATTGTTTGAATCTTGCGAAGTTTGAACTTTGTTCAAACAAAGTTCATCTATTCACTTATTGTTCTCAGAACTAAGCCTCTGTCCGACGAACTTCTAAATAAAAATTCATCTATCAATAAGCCTCTCCATATAGATTAACTTGTAACTGCTCAAAATTCAAATTTTGACCTTTCAAAATTTGTCTGCTTAACGGTTACATACGTTAAAACTGAAGGTCTTCCTCTGAACAGACGCAACCCTATTCATCTCTCTCTTAAGTCTGTTTAACTTCATTCTTTTATTCCCATTAACTCCATTCATGAATCTTCATTTCTCACTAATTAAACTTCTTTTCACACCTTATAAACCCATTCTTAGCATCTTTCTGAATCATTCACCTAAAAGAATGGCAAGAGTCAAGAATCCAGAAGTAGGGAAAGGAGAGTCATGACCAAAGAGAACTGTCAAATCCCAATATGCCTCTAAGAAGGGTGAAACTCAGAGAAGGAAGGGCAAATCTAGCAAGGAAACCCCTTCCAAGAGGCAGAAAACAACTCCTAAAGCAAACTCGAAGAAATATGCTCCTACTCCCTTGAAGAAAACCTGAGCATGCTGTTCCTGTTGCTCCTGTCTCTTCTGCCTCTTCTTCCTCCTCCAGCACTGAATCTGGAGAATATCAGTTAACCACATTGCTATTATGAAGCAATGTTCATATTCTGGGAGAGTATACTACCAAATTTGTTAGTAAAAAGGTAATCAAGCCTCACTGCGCAACTTTGGCATTTAAAAAGTCAAATTTCAAAAAAGAAGAACTATTGTATCATATTGAGTTGCCCACTAATAGACGAATTTTGGGCACCAAAATTCAAACTTTGAAGGCACTGTAGTAATATGGAACAACTGTTTACACTTACCAGAAGAACTTTAAACTTGAAAATTCGTATGTTCCAATATAGAAACATTTTCCAAAGATGAAAATTCAGACTTTGCTTTATAACATACGAACTTTAAGGTTCAACATTAAAGTCTTTAGCTTTCGGTCTCTACAAAATTTGTCTATTGACACAGCAAAATTCAAACTTTGAATGTCAGACACATTACATGTAGTTGGTGAATGGATAGTTTTTCAGGATAACCATTGGGTAACGTCTCGAACGGCTTTATCTTTTCTCTAACATATAGTTAAGACATAAATCTATAAATAGAACTTCATTTGAAGGTGTGGGTAATGATTTTACATTGTATATACAAAAACTCTGCTAAATTCTTGAGTCAAAGTCTTCTGCTCTCACATACTTCATATCTCGTACTTCAACTTTCATATACATTATAAATTAGAGAGTTCAATTACTATAATCAATCTTATATTCATTTAGAAGAAAGATTTTCTTGTGAGGAAATTTCACAAGCAATTTGGGAAGCACTTAGCTAGAGTGCAAAGAGTGAGATTGTAAGTTCTTGGAACAGAGCATCAAGTTGTACTGAGGTATTATAAGAAGCCCACCGAATTCTTGCAAGATAGTGGAAAATCTCAAGTGGTAGCTTGAGGACTGGACGTAGGTCAAGAGAAAGAGACCGAATCAGAATAAATATCTATGTGTTCTCTTCCCTTATGTTGTTTTCACTTGGTTATATTTTATACTCTGTTTTCACTGTCACTCTTACTTTCGCCACTCTCTTAACTTTTACAGAAAATTTTAATTTTCCCAATTCACTCCCCTCTTGGGAAGCCAACATATCTAACATATATATATATTTATTTATATACATCATTAAAGGTTCAAGTTACTTAAAAGCCATAAGGAACTAGTTGCATACAGCAAACAATACATCGTGAATAAGTGAGGGTTAATTTTTAGTATAACTATATGGTATCTTTATATTATCAACTAATTTAAACTTGAGCATTATTATATCCAAATGAGTGCTCTAAAATATTTTTATATCCATAACATTTGAATTCACAACCTTAAGAAGTATAAAGGCATATCTATTCAACCAAATCACTGTTGGTTAAACAGAGTGTATTTCTATACACATCAAAAGTCTATCCAACAAGATTAAAAGTTATATATATAACACAACCAATCCTATAATCTGTAAACTCTTCAAGCCAAAAAAAATTCCTATAATATGGAAACCAAGGTTCCATGTTCAATTCCTATAAAGCTGTTGGGTGACTAGCTTTATTCATATTCTAAAATGCAGCAAATTATTTAAAAAATTGTTGAAATATTTTGGGAAAAATATTGAAAGAAAAAGTTGACTGGCATAGGTGGAATAATTTTTTTCTTTTTTTTTTTCAGTACAAAGGCAGAAAAATTTTCATTCGAACTTCAAACATATTTTCTTGTTTATGGGCTTTTTCTTGGTCTAAAAAATTACGGGCTCTATTTGTTCAGGATTAAATGAATTCAATCAAAATTAGTCAATGTGGTCTAAGACTTGAAAAGCATACTTACGGGCTCTATTGTATTAACGCATTAGCCCAGCCCATCTATGATTGTACCACCAAATATCATTTTAATATGCCGTTTGCTATTTTATTTTATTTTTATGAATGAGTTTCATTGAAAATTTTATTGAGCATTTTAATAGTGGTGTTTGAGAGGAAAAATATTAGAATAACAAAATTTAAAATGCTAAAAGAAAGAGGAAAATATCATGACCTCCCTTTTGTTTCACCATAATCACGAAGACCTCTTCTCTATTTTAAAAATATGCATCTTAATCCACTTTATTAACACCGTTAGGAATATTTCTAAAAGATTATAAGATATTATTTATTAATTGAAAATCATATTAGCATAAATCATTTTCACTAGCTTATTCCTCATTATATTAAATCCTTAATTCATGACTAAGTTATTCTTTTTTTTGGTCAATGATTTTGATTAATATTTCATAGGGTATAAAATTAATAAATTTTATAATATGATAAAAATGGTTTCAAAATATATGTATTAAAATTATTTTTTGGCATACAAGTGTTGAGATATTATTTTATAATATGATAACAATTTGTTAGCCAAAGTATGTATTAAAACTTACTAAATAAATAAATTAATTAAAATAAATGTATTTAAAAAGTTTAAAATTATAAAATTAGTCAACTTTACAATATAATAAAAAAGTATAAAAATATATGTTTTAAAAATATTTTTAACGAATATAAGTATTTAAATGATTCTTAAATATTATTTATGTTTAATAGGGATATTTGGGTACAACAAAAAGTTTAATAATATGATGTAATGGTTAATTAATTATTAGATGGACCAAAAATAAATCATAAAATTAGAGGAGATGCTTATATGACATAATTCTTTTTTAATTTTAGGGGAGATTTATATAGGTTTTCAAAATAGAAGGGAGCTCTTTGTAACTATGACAAAATATAAAGAAGGTTATGATATTTTACTCTAAAAGAAATTGTACATGTTTTCAAAACACTTTTCTTCAAATCGTAATATGCTTACTTATTAATAAAATTTAAAATATTAATTTAAACAATTTTAATGTGATTGATTTGAAATCTATATTAAAAACCACTTGTGTTTGAATTAGTATGCCACTTATTTCTACCTTAAAATGTCACTTGTTTCATTTGTTAAATACAACTTTATCTATCTAAATATAGAGGACACTAACCTAAGGTGTCTTCATTAGCATTTGAAGATCGTGCATAGTTGCCTATGTCATTATGAACCCCTGAAAAGGCATTCACATTGAGAAAAAATAGTAGCCCATGGCATCATGATAAAAAAAATAGTGATATCATTTGTCAATAATGCATGTTATGTTGGAGATTGTGCCATATGCCAATAATTGCATTATGAATATTGTACTTAATTATGAATAAAGAACGTGTTTTTTCTTTTATTACATTATTATATTGTTTGCATGTTTTTCTTTGTAATAATATCCTTAGATAAATCATTTTATTCTAAACGTCTCTACTCATTCATCTTTGTGGAAACAATGATGAACTAAGTCTAGTATGATTTTGATTTATAATTATGGGTTAATTATGTATAAAGATACAAATCAAAATCATAAGCACCTGTTAGGGAACAGGCACTGGATTGGCCTGTCATGAGATAGTTGCATGGATTAAGTCATAAGTATATATCTCATATATATATCCATGTCACTAAGCCCTCAAACCTGAGATCACCATGGCTTTTTACATGGGGAACACTATACTTTGACATAGTCAAAAGTCACCTTTAATCATAGGATCATAAAGATTATGATCAGGTATAGTGGAATTCATGTAGAGGAAGATGAATGGTTAAGATGCAATTTGTCCCTCTATAATTAATGGAGAGATATATATATCTGGGTCGTTCAATGAGTGAGATTGAGAAATGCATGGCTGTATTTGAATGGAAAAGTTTCCATTTTTTGTGTCAGTCTACTCGGAGATTGACAAAGTGATGGTCAAGTAAGATAAGGAGGACGTTTTCATGCCTTATACTTTACCCATATATCGTAAGACAAAAGGGATGTGATAGGGTTATATGATAGGTTGCATCGGATTTCTAATCTCATATGATTTGGATAATCTAAATATCTTGCTGGAGGCTACTTGTGACTTGTGGATCCAATAGTGTCATTGGACCATTGCTAACATCATATGGGTCTACAGGTTGCACACAAGAACAAGACAACTTGAGCTAGAATGTCTATATTCATTGAATCTAAAATATGTTTAGATTCAATTGTTAGTAAGGCTGACTTCCCAAGAGGGGGGATGAATTGGGAAGATTGAAATCTTTCTGCACAAAGTAAAATATGTGAAGATAGCATAGTGTAAAGGAAGCAACGTGTAAAACAGAGCAACCTGAAAAGTAAAGATGAGAAGAAGAAGACTCAGTAATTTATCCTGGTTCGGTCTATCCACTTGACCTACGTCCAGTCCTCAAGACCACTCTTGAGATTTTTCCACTATACAGCAAGAATTCAACGGGCTTCTTGCTAATGCCACAGTACAATGAGTATGCTCTGTTTCTGGAGCTTTCTCAATCTCTCTAAGCACTTCTATAATGTGCTTCCCAAACCCCTTGTGATTTCCCCTCACAAGTAAATCTATCTTCTAGATAAAGAGTAGATTATTTACAGGGATATAACTCTCTTTAATAGAGTAGATATGAGGATTGAAGTACAGATATTGAAGTTGAGAGGGTAAAAACTTTTTGAGAAATTGATTGGGCAGAGTTTCAGTATATACAAGTTTGATTCTTTTTGCACAACTTCAAATGATGTTATATTTATAGATTTAGGTCTCAAATGTCCGTTAGAGACAAAATCTATCCATTGGGGAAGTTATCCAACGATTACTCTGAAAAACTATCCGTTTGCCAACCGCATTTAATGTTTCTGACACACTGAAATTCAAATTTTGGTTAGCCAACAGACAAATTTCAAAGGAACCGAATGTTAAAGCTTTCAACGTTACAGCACGAAGTTCGTCTGTTCATGAAGTGAAATTTGAATTTTGAATCTTACAAAACATTTTCACAATGTGACATACGAATTTTCAAGAGGAAAGTTTTTCGGTTAAGTGTGAACAGTATTTTCAATTTTCTACAGTTGCTTTGCTAGATTCGGCTTTTCTCTTTGATTTCTCTCCTTCCTTTGAGGCATATTGTGATTTAACATTCCTCTTTGGTCGGGCTTCAGCTTTCCCAGCATCAGGATTTTTAACTCTCGCCATTTTAGGAGGAGTGTTGCAGAATGTAGCTTAGAGTGGGTTTTAAAGGATGTGAAAGGAAGTTTAATCGGTGGGAAAAGATAGTTTTTGGTCAGAATTGAAGGGAATTGATGAGAGAATTGGAACAAACTCAGAGGAGTTAAGAATAGGGTTGCGTCTGTTCTTTGAAAAACTGTCGGATTTAACGTAAGTAACCATCTGACAGACGAATTTTGAGAGATCAAAATTCAAACTTCGGGCAGTTACAAGTTAAACCGTTCAGCAAAGCTTACTGACAAATGAATTTTCTTCTGAAAGTTCGTCTGACAGTGGCTTGGATTAAGCAATACAAGCACAACAGACGAATTTTGTTCCAACAAAGTTCGAATGTTGAAGAGCAAAAAAGCAGGCAACTAATAAGACATCAACCAATAGATGAATTAAGCAAGCAGAACTTCATCTTTCAAGCATTCAACATGAAGAACATGATTCAATAGACGAATTTTGACCTGAAAATTCGCATTTTTCAACTTTTGTAAAGGTTGTCCAACATTCGTATGTTAAGAAGTGATAATTCGTACAACAGTGATGGACAAACATAACTTTGAAATTTTTATTTTTTAAAATTTGAACTTACAAGATCCAATAGACGAATTTCGAGGCATCACCGAGAACTGTTCCAAGGCATAATAGGCCGAAGTTCGTCTGTTGGTCAACTAAATTCGAATGTTGACCATGTTGACTAGTTCATAAACACAGTTTATGAAGCAAAATACGTCTAACACACATTAAAATTCGAATTCATTTTTAAAAACTTACAGAATGGATCCAGAACTCAGAATTTTCATCATTTTGCTTAACTTTCTGGTTGTTCCATTCTGATGTACTCCAATCTTCAAGTTTATTGCCATTGAATCTTGTGAGGAGCACTTACAGCTTAAATTAAACATACTCCAATGCTAAAGTTAGAATTAATTTTAAAGATGAAACCTTTGAAAACAAGATTGCACAAGAATAACTTACAGTTCACTGGGATTTACCATACCCAATTCTCTCCTTATTTTGCAATGCCTGTCTTCTGATAGAGGCTTTGTGAGTATATCAGCAACTTGATTCTCTGTTGGGATGTACTCCAGCTTAACTTCTCCTTTCAGAACGTGATCCCTTATGAAATGGTATCTAACTTTAATATGTTTCGTCCTTGAATGCATGACAGGATTCTTGGTGATATTTATGGCACTTTGGTTGTCACACATGATTGGTATCTCTTTCATTTTAACCTCAAGATCTTCAAGCTGCTGCTTCATCCAGATGACTTGGGTATAACAGCTTCCAGCTGCAACATACTCAGCTTCTGCAGTGGATAGGGCCACACTGTTTTGCTTTTTGCTGAACCATGAAACCAGGGATCCCCCAAGAAACTGATAAGTTCCACTTGTGCTTTTTTTGTCAGTTTTGGATCCTGTAAAATCAGCATTAGTGTATCCTTTGAGATCTTCTCCATTGCCCTTTGGATACCAGAGACCCATCTGTGATGTTCCAATAAGATATCTGAAAATTCTCTTCACAGCTATTGCATGGGTTTCCTTGGGACATGATTAGAACCTGGCACACATACAGACACTGAACATAATGTCCGGTCTGCTAGCAGTTAAGTACAGCAGGGATCCAATCATTCTTCTGTACTGAGTAATGTTAAACATCTTCCCATTCTCATCCATGTCTAGTTTGGTTGCAGTAGCCATAGGTGTTCCCATTGGCTTGGCATTCTCCATTCCAAACTTCTTTAGCAGCTCCTTTAGATACTTGGATTGACCGAGAAAGATACCATCATCAAGCTGTGTAATTTGCAGTCTAAGGAAGAAGTTAAGTTCACCGATCATGGACATCTCGAATTCTCCTTGCATTAACTCAGAGAATTTCTTGCAAAGAGTTTCATTAGTAGCACCAAAAATAATATCATCAACATAGATTTGAACAATTAGTAAATCTTTATTTTCTTTCTTAGTGAATAAAGTTGTGTCAACTTTGCCTCTATTGAACCCCTTTTCAATTAGAAAATTGCTCAGTCTCTCATACCATGCTCTAGGGGCTTGTTTTAAACCATAAAGAGCTTTCTTCAATTTATAAACATGGTTTGGTTTTGTAGAATCCTCAAAACCTGGAGGTTGATCTACATAAACTTCTTCCATGATATATCCATTTAGAAATGCACTCTTTACATCCATTTGATACAGTAAAATATTTTTCATGCATGCATATGCTAGCAGTATTCTTATAGCTTCTAATCTAGCTACTGGTGCAAACGTTTCTTCAAAATCAATACCTTCTTCCTGATTATACCCTTTAGCAACCAATCTAGCTTTATTTCTGATTATTGCTCCAGATTCATCAAGTTTATTTCTGAAAACCCATTTGGTACCAATAACAGGATGATTTTTGGGCCTAGGCACTAAATCCCAAGCATGATTTCTTTCAAACTAATTTAGTTCATCTTGCATAGCTAAAATCCAGTAATCATCAGTTAAGGCTTCTTCAGCATATTTGGGTTCAATTTGAGAAATGAAAGCGCAGTTGAGCATTTGATCCCTTAACTATTTTCTGGTTTTGACTCTCTCTTGAACATTTCCTATTACTTGATCAACAGGATGATTCCTTTGATATCTCCAAGCTCTAGGGAGTTCTTGAGAGTTTCTTCATTAATTTCATCATCAAACTCTTGCTCCTGGATATCTTCCTCTATGTTAACAGATTCAGGTATATTTGGAGGTTCAGTTTTACGTTTATCAGAAATGCCCAGTTTTTCAAAGTTGAAAGCAGGATCATCCTCATTAGTAACATGTTTTGAAACAGTTTCATTTTCAATGAAAACCACATGCACAGATTCTTCTACCACATTTGATCTTTTATTATAAACTCTATATGCCTTACTCCTACTAGAGTAGCCCAGAAATATACCTTCATCAGATTTGGCATCAAACTTACCTAGACTTTCTTTCCCATTGTTGTGGATGAAGCATTTGCATCTGAACACATGGAGATGAGATGGATTTGGCTTTCTTCCCTTGTATAGCTCGTATGGAGTCTTCCCAAGGATTGGTCTGATGTAGGCTCTGTTTATGATGTAGCTTGCTATATTCACTGCATCAGCCCAAAACACTTGAGAGAGTTCCTTCTCATTCAACATAGCTCTAGCCATTACTCCAATAGTTCTGTTCTTCCTTTCTACTACCCCGTTCTGTTGAGGGGTCCTTGGAGCTGAGAAGTTGTGTTCAATTCCATGCTCATTGCAGTACTCCAGGAAGTATGCATTTTCAAACTCTCCTCCATGATCTGACCTGATTGACATAATAGAAATACCTTTCTCATTTTGCATTTTCTTAGCTAAGGTTACAAATGCATCAAAGGTATCACTTTTAGAGGAAAGAAATAATGTCCAAGTGAATCTAGAATAGCCATCTACAATTACAAGCACATACAGGTTACCACCAAGACTTTTCACCCTAGATGGTCCAATTAAGTCCATATGCAGCAATTCAAGTGGTCTAGTTGTGGTAACTACATTTTTAGATTTAAAAGATGATTTATTTTGTTTCCCTCTTATGCATGCATCACATTCTTTGTCCTTTTCAAAAGATATTTTTGGCAGGCCAGTTACTAGCTCATTCTTGATCAGTTTAGACAATTGATTCATGTTAACATGAGCTAATCTCCTATGCCATAACCAACTATCATTATCCTGACTAATTAAACATACAGAATCCAAGGGAGGAAGTTCATCAAGATCAATAGTATAACAATTACCATCCCTTTAAGCTTTGAGGATTACTTTATGATCAGTTTTTCTAATGACCAGGCAAAATTTTGAGTCAAACAGCACCCAATTTCCTTTATCACAGGTCTGACTCACGCTTCGTAAATTGTGGTTGAGGCCAATCACAAACAGCACCTCTTCAATGGATGTTTCCGGATTTTTGCCCACAATGCCAATGCCAACAATTTTGCCATATTGATCACCTCCAAAGGTCACCTTTCCTCCTTTATTGTCTTTAAGGGTGATGAACTTCTCCTTATCACCAGTCATGTGACTTGAGCAGGTACTGTCCATATACCATTTGTTGCTTTTCTTAGCTTTGAGACAGACCTGCAAAATTATGTTTATGTCTTCCTTTTAGGTACCCAAATTTGCTTGGCTCCTTTTTGGTCAGTAGATTTTTCCCTAGATGCATATGCAACTTTGGGAGCCCATTCAACTTTCCTGCCAAGTCCATTTTTCTTCAATGCACAAGAACTGGAAATATGTCCCTTTTTGTTACAGAAATGACAGGTAGTGAAGGGACTGCTAGATTGAGTGGTAGGAAGAAAACAGTACAGATAATACTTTTGTCTTGTATGCTTTGGTTGATTATATGTTTCAATGCAAGATGACATGTGATCTTTCTTTCTATTGCTCTCAGCATTCACAAAATGTCTCATGTATGCATTCTGGTTTTTCTTCCTAATCTTTTCTTAAAAGCACATGGATCATAGCTAAGACCAACTTTTCCTTGTGATATTCTTTGGCTCCCCATCAAGGCAAACAACATATCTTTTCCTCTAGTGAGCCTAGACATGCTTTTTACTAAGTAATCATTAATTTGCTTAAGTTCAATGCATGAAGTACAGCAAACAGATTCAGCAGTAGGTAGAGAGGTGGTTTTAGAAATGTTGCTTTGAGATTCCAGTTTATTAATCTTTCTCTTTGCTAGTTTTAGTTCTTTAATAAATTTAATAAACTCATCATGAAGCTCATGAAATGCATCAAATAGCTCATAATAGGAATGTTCAGATTCATATACCTCTTCCTCCTGATCACTGCTACATGAGGGTTCGGCTTCTTCAGAAGCAAGTGCCATCATGCAGATGTTGGCAATCTCATCCTCATCCTCTTCATCCTCATCTGAGCAGTTGCCCCATATTGATGAGATGTAGGCTTTCTTTTTCTTCCCTTTGTCAGCAGATTTCTTATCTTTTTCTTGCTTTTTGAGGAATTGAGGACAATCACATTTGATGTGTCCCTACTTCTTGCATTCATAGCATGTCACAGTCTCTTTTCCCTCTCTCTTGCTTTCCCCAACTGCTCCTTTCTTGAAGAATTTCTTGTTCTTCTTCTTGTTGCAGAATCATCCGAATTTTCTGACCATCATAGCCAGAGTTTCTTCATCCAGCTCATCTTCTTCATCAGATTCTTCTTCCTTTTCATCAGCAGCTTTGAGGGCAAGGCCTTTCTTCTTTCTGTCTAGCCCAGCTTCCTTGAGAGCTTTGATTTTTCCTTCATACTCCTCAAGGCTGCCAAAGAGAGCTGTGACAGAGGCCATTGATTATCCTCTGGCTTCCTCTATTGCTGTCACCTTAGGCTGCCATTCCAGAGGAAGAGCTCTGAGTATCTTTCTTACTTTTTCAGACTGAGTGTATTGCTTTCGCAGGTTTTTCAGTTGATTCACAATGAGAGTGAATCTCTTTTATAGCTCATTTACAGTTTCTCCTCCAGTCATTCTGAAGCTTTCGTATTCTCCAATGCATGTATTCAGTCTGTTCTCCTTGACCCTAGTTTTTCCTTCATGTGCAATCTGCAGAGTGTCCCACATCCCTTTTGCAGTGGAGCATTGTGAGACTCTGTAGAATTCGTCCTGATTCAGGGCACTGACTAAACAATGCTTTGCTTTGAAATTTAGCAGGACTCTCCTTTTGTCTTCCTCATTCCACTCTACTTCTAGCTTCTCTTTGTGTCTTCCATCATCAGTTAGAGTCATTGGGACGAAATCTCCTTTCTCAATGACTGACCATATATCAAGATCAATTAATTGAAGGTAAATTTGCATCCTCATCTTCCAGTACCCATAATGTTCTCCACTGAAGCCTGGTGGTCTATTGGTGTTGTTCCCTTCAGGAAGTATCCTTTCTCCAAAGCCAGCCATCTTAATTCCCGGACTGTGAGATCCTTTGAATGGGAATCCGAGCTCTGATACCACGTGTTAGTAAGACTGACTTCCCAAGAGGAGCGGTGAATTGGGAAGATTGAAATTTTTCTACACAAAGTAAAATATGTGAAGATAGCATAGTGTAAAGGAAGCAGCCTGTAAAATAGAGCAAGCTGAAAAGTAAAGATGAGAAGAAGAAGACTCAGTAATTTATCCTGGTTCGGTCTATCCACTTGACCTACGTCCAGTCCTCAAGACCACTCTTGAGATTTTTCCACTATACAGCAAGAATTCAACGGGCTTCTTGCTAATGCCACAGTACAATGAGTATGCTCTGTTTCTGGAGCTTTCTCAATCTCTCTAAGCACTTCTATAATGTGCTTCCCAAACCCCTTGTGATTTCCCCTCACAAGTAAATCTATCTTCTAGATAAAGAGTAGATTGTTTACAAGGATATAACTCTCTTGAATAGAGTAGATATGAAGATTGAAGTACAGATATTGAAGTTGAGAGGGTAAAAGCTTTTTGAGAAATTGATTGGGCAGAGTTTCAGTATATACAAGTTTGATTCTTTTTGCACAACTTCAAATGATGTTATATTTATAGATTTAGGTCTCAAATGTCTGTTAGAGACAAAATCTATCCGTTGGGGAAGTTATCCAACGATTACTCTGAAAAACTATCCGTTTACCAACCGCATTTAATGTTTCTGACACACTGAAATTTGAATTTTGGTTGGCCAACAGACGAATTTCAAAGGAACCGAAGGTTAAAGCTTTCAACATTACAAGCACATGCAAATTACCACCAAGACTTTTCACCCTAGATGGTCCAATTAAGTCCATATGCAACAATTCAAGTGGTCTAGTTGTGGTAACTACATTTTTAGATTTGAAGGATGATTTAGTTTGTTTTCCTCTTAAGCATGCATCACATTCTTTATCCTTTTCAAAAGATAGTTTTGGTAGACCAGTTACTAGCTCATTTTTAATCAGTTTAGACAGTTGATTCATGTTAACATGAGCTAATCTCCTATGCCATAACCAACTATCATTATCCTGACTAATTAAACATACAGAATCCAAGGGAGGAAGTTCATCAAGGTCAATAGTATAACAGTTACCATCCCTTTGAGCTTTGAGGATTACTTTGTGATCACTTTTTCTGATGACCAGGCAAAACTTTGAGTCAAACAGCACCCAGTTTCCTTTGTCACAAGTTTGACTCACGCTTAGCAAGTTGTGGTTGAGGCCAATCACAAACAGCACCTCTTCAATGGATGTTTCTGGATTTTTGCCCACAATTCCAATACCAATGATTTTGCCATATTGGTCACCTCCAAAGGTCACCTTTCCTCCTTTCTTGTCTCTAAGGGTGATGATATTCTCCTTATCACCAGTCATGTGGCTTGAGTAGGCACTGTCCATATACCATTTGTTGCTTTTCTTAGCTTTGAGATAGACCTGCAAAACAAAGTTTATGTTTTCCTTTTAGGTACCCAAATTTGCTTGGGTCCTTTTCGGTCAGTAAGTAATTCCCTAGATGCAGATGCAACTTTGGGAACCCATTCAACTTTCCTGCCAAGTCCATTTTTCTTCAAAGCACAAGAACTGGAAGTATGTCCCTTTTTGTTACAGAAATGACAGGTAGTGAACGGACTGCTAGATTGAGAAGCAGGAAGAAAGCAATGCAGATAATATTTTTGTCTAGCATGCCTTGGTTGATCATATGTTTCAATGTGAGGTGATGCATCATTTTTCTTTTTATTGTTCTCAGCATGCACAAAATGTCTCATATACGCATTCTGATTTTTCTTCCTAATCTTTTCCTTGACAGCACATGGATCATAGCCAAGACCAGCTTTTCCTTGTGATATTTTTTGGCTCCCCATCAATGCAAATAGCATATCTTTACCTCTAGTGAGCCTAGACATGCTTTTAACTAAATAATCATTAGTTTGCTTAAGTTTAGTGCATGAAGTGCAGCAAACAGATTCAGAGATAGGCAAAGAGACAGTTTCAGAAACTATGCTTTGAGACTCCAGCTTACTTATCTTTTTCTTTGCCAATTTCAGTTCTTTAGCAACTTTAATGAATTCATCATGAAGCTCATGAAATGCATCCAGTAATTCAGAATAGGAAGGTTCAGATTCATATACCTCTTCTTCCTGATCACTGCTGCATGAGGGTGTGGCTTGTCCAAAAGCAAGTGCCATCAGACAAATGTTGGCAATCTCATCCTCATCTTCTTCTTCTTCATCTGAACTGTTACCCCATATAGATGAGATGTAGGCTTTCTTCTTCTTCCCTTTGTCAACAGCTTTCTTTTCTTTTTCTTGTTTCTTGATGAATTGGGGGCAGTCCCACTTTATGTGTCCCTGCTTCTTACACTCATAGCAAGTCACAGGTTCTTTTGTTTCTTTCTTGCTTTCTCTAGCAGCTCCTTTCTTGAAGAATCTCTTGTTCTTCTTCTTGCTGTAGAATCTTCCGAATTTTCTGACCATCATAGCCAGAGTTTCCTCATCCAGCTCATCTCCTTCATCAGATTCTTCTTCCTTTTCATTAGCAGCTTTGAGGGCAAGGCCTTTCTTCTTTCTGTCCAACCCAGCTTCCTTGAGTGCTTTGATTTTTCCTTCATATTCCTCAAGGTTGCCGAAGAGAGCTGTGACAGAAGCCATTGATTCTCCTCTGGCTTCTTCTATTGCTGTCACCTTGGGCTGCCATTCCAGAGGGAGAGCTCTGAGTATTTTTCTTACTTTCTCAGGCTGAGTGTATTCCTTTCCCAGGCTTTTGAGTTGATTCACAATGAGGGTGAATCTCTTTTGCAGCTCTTTTACAGTCTCTCCTTCAGCCATTCTGAAGCTTTCATACTCCCCAATGCACATGTTCAGTCTGTTCTCCCTGACTCCAGATGTTCCTTCATGTGCAATCTGCAGAGTATCCCACATTCATTTTGCAGTGGTGCATTACGAGACTCTGTAGAATTCATCTTGGTTTAGGGCGCTGACTAAACAATGCTTTGCTTTGAAATTCAGTAGGACTCTTCTTCTCTCCTCATCATTCCATTCTGCTTCCAGCTTCTCTTTGTGTCCTCCATCTTCAGTTAGAGTCATTGGAACGAAATCTCCTTTTTCAATGACTGACCAGATGTCAAGATCAATTGATTGGAGGTAGATTTGCATTCTCATCTTCCAGTACCCATAATGCTCTCCACTGAAGCCTGGTGGTCTGTTAGTATTGTTCCCTTCAGGAAGTATACTCTCTCCAAAGCCAGCCATCATAATTCCCCGACTGTGAGTTCCTTTGTATGGGAATCCGGGCTCTGATATCACTTGTTAGCAAGGCTGACTTCCCAAGAGGGGGGGTGAATTGGGAAGTTTGAGATTTTTCTGCACAAAGTGAAGTAAGTAAAGATATTACAGTATAATGAAAACAATGCGTAAAACAGAGCAAGGTGAAAAGTAAAGATAAGGAGAAGAGAAGTCAGTGATTTATCCTGGTTCGGTCTATTCACTTGACCTACATCCAGTCCCCAAGACACCTCTTGAGATTTATCCACTATACAGCAAGAATTTCAGTGAGCTTCTTGCTAAAGCCGCAGTACATGAGTATGCTCTGTTTCTAAGCTCTCTCAAACTTTCCAAGCACTTTCACTATGTGCTTCCCAATCCTCTTGTGAATACCCCTCACAAGTAAATCTATCTCCCAGATGAAGAATAGATTGATTACAATGAAATAACTCTCTTGTAAAGAGTGGATATGAAAGTTTAAGTACAAGTTTAGAAGTTAAGAGGGTAAAAGCTTTTGAGAAGAAGATTCAGCAGAAATTCGGTATATACAAGTTTGATTCGTTACCCACAACTTCAAATGATGTTGTATTTATAGATTTAGGTCTCAAATATCCGTTAGAGACTAAATCTATCCGTTGGGGAAGTTATTCAACGGTTACTCTGAAAAACTATCCGTTTACCAACCGCATTTAATGTTTCTGACATACTGAAATTCGAATTTTGGTTGGCCAACAGACGAATTTCGAAGGAACCGAAGATTAAAGCTTCCAACGTTACAGCACGAAGTTCGTCTGTTCATGAAGTGAAATTCGAATTTTGAATCTTACAAAACATTTTCACAATGTGACATATGAATTTTCAAGAGGAAAGCTTTTTGGTTAAGTGTGAACAGTGTTTTCAATTTTCTACAGTACCTTCGAAATTAGAATTTTTGAAGCCCAAAATTCGTCTGTCTGTAAAATGTTCAAAAAGGCACAGCAGTTCACTTTCTTCGAAGTTCGAATATTGAAATAGTGAAGTTCGTCTATCAGAGAAATTCTTTTCAGACTAACTTCAACATTCGAAGTTACAAAGCTCTGTCATTCGTATGTCAATATTTCATTCCAACAGTCTCACAAACTTAGCTTCTGAAATTCAAATTTTAATGTTCAAAGTTCGTCTGACAGAAAGCAATTTTGAAACTTAAATTATTCTTGATCTCATATGAACTTTAACATTGTTTCAGATGAATTTATTCCATTTTCATAAGTTGTGTTTTGTCTGAAATTCAAATTTTGAAGACTCAAAGTTCGTCTGTTTCAAAGAAGCTCCTTTCAGACATATATGAAAATTCGAATGTTGGAAAGTCAAAGTTCATATATCAGAGAGCATTTTTTTTTTAAACTTAATTTCATCTTGATTTCAGATGAGCTTCAATATTATCTCAGACGAATTTCTTTGATTTTCACAAACTGCATTTTATCTGAAATTCGAATTTTGGAGATGTGAAGTTCGTCTGTTAGTGAAAAAGCTTCTTTCAGTCTTTGATGGAAATTCGAATTTTGGATACTCAAAATTCATCTGACAGAGAGACAACTCTTCAGGCTTATTCAGTTTTGACTCGAAATTCGAATTTCCAAAGGCAAAGTTCGAATTTCTAATATGACAGTTCAGTTTAAACTTTCAAACTTCGTCTGTTTGTGGGTATTTTTCAAATAAGTCAAGATTTAACACAAAATCAAGGTTTAAAAACATCTTTTCTTGAAATAAAAAACTTTTACCCTCATTTGAACATAACAAAAGATCTTGCAGAAAATCTAGCAGCTAATACTCAGAAATTCTTCACTTGAAGCACTTTGATCTCCTTTGATATCTTCAATCCAAGCTTTTGGATGTTAGTTTGGAATCATCAAAACTCTTGATTCAACATCAATGAATTTAATGTTCAATTTAGGGTGGATGAATTTTATAAATAAATATATATATTTGATATATATATTTTATAAAAATCAATATATATTTGATATTTTAAATATTTCAAAATATACATATATATATATCATTTAAATTAATTTAAATGAATTATTTTTAAATTTAATTTTATGTGATAAATTTAAATTTAAACTAATCTATTTAATTAATATTTGATTTAAATTGATCAAATAATAAACTCTATCTATATATTGATATAAACAAGGGTTATTTGATATAGAATCAATAGAGTCTCTATCCACCTTAGAGAGATAGCGGCCACACACTTAGAGAAAGAAAGTGTATGGACACATAAAGAGAACGTACAGACATTTACAAACAGAGTGCTAGCATGTCGTTCGAGTTGGACTCATCATTCATGTAGATACTAGTAGAGGGAACTGATCAAACACGTCAGCTCCTAGGGTTCAAAATTGAAAAAAATCGAAACAACATGTATTCTCTTCTACATCTCAATTTAAACAGCATTGATGGATCCATGTGAGGGATTTCAGTGATGTTTTCCACTGCGCGTGTACCGAGATTCTCAACATGTTATTAATTTTCAAGTTTTGTTTAAAAATTTTACCTATTTTAACTATAATAAATAATTAGTATTCTTAACTGTGCCATGTGATTAGAAAGTTGTACAAGCAGTACCATTACATACACCATGATATATACATATATGACATTAAGTTAAAAATAAAAACCTGGGCATATTTATTAGAAAAATTAAATGTAAAAATAACTATCATTATTTTTAAATATAAGTGCACCATTTACGTTACATTTACCATGAATATGAAGATGATTTTCAAAGGCAAAGAGGCTTAATGATTCCCACATTGATAGAAAATTTTTAATATACCAATATATATATAGCCCTTATAAAATTAAAGCAAGAGGCAGAGCAATACAAATTTCTATCAATGTGACATGGGAAATTCTACAACCTTTTATCAATTAATTATAATTTTTAAGTTTGCTGAAAGTTTCTTTCATAGTTCAGTATGGTGACAATTTAGCGAATAGAACTTACAAGACTTACATCACTTATGTCAAGAGATCTCATACAAGTAAGTTTAAAACAAAGAAAAAAAGAATAAAAGGCTTAAATCAATTCAAGGAGAGCAACAATAGAAAGAATTAAATGATAATAAAAGCAAGTTGTCGCATTAGAAACAAGCATGGATAGAGAGCAAGTTGTCACATTATTGATCAGCAGTAAAGAGAACATAGAAAATCATATAGAATCTTGAAGATCCCATACCATATTGGAGAGGGAGAGCTTTCTTGCCTTGTCTTCTTGATTATCCTTTCTCCTTCTTGCTCGTTGTAACAACCTTCATTACATTATTCCAAACTTAGTCTCTGGCTAACGGAGTCTAATTGACAATGTGTGCAGGACCAGGATAGAGAAAAGACTGAAGTGGAGATAGAGAAGCTTCACGCCGCCGTGAGACACAAAGCCGCCAAGGCGACGAGCTGCAATCTTTGTGCTGAGGTGAGCTTATTGGCACCGTGGCGAGCATCAAAAATTTTGTTTGAATCAGAATCATTTTCAATGGCAAAACAGAAAAGAAATGGAAGGAGAAAGAAGCCCTACTAGGGTTCTTGTTCTTTGGCCTTTGGGAGTGATTTTTGGCCTTCGGGAGCTTCGATCTTAGTGGGTAAGCGATCTCTACTCCTCCTTCTCCATTTTTCTTTGATGAGTTGGATTTTTCAAGAATATGTTGGGATTTTTAGTTTTAGCCAAAATCCACCGATTAAAATGGATGAAAAGAGATCAATGAAGTGTGATTTGGTGTTTATGATGCTTGGGTATGAGTTTTAGAGGGAGTATGCATGATTTAAGCTTGACCTAAGGTTTTTTTTTGGTTAAGGTAATTGGGAATCTGAAATGTGTGTGGTTGGTTAGAGTTGGAATAATCTTTAGGAGCTTAATGATGCATGAAAGCAGTGTTGGAACCTTGGGTTAGGCCTAAATGGTGAAATTGTGAAATTTGGATAATTATATTATATGCTAACTAAAGGTATTATGGCATTGTAGAGGTTATTTGGTTGACTAGAGGAGTACAAGTCATGTTGGACAATCCTAGAGTTCGTGGAGTTCATGTGTATGGTATTGATAACTAGAGGTAACTGAGTGTTTGTATTGGTTGCATTGTTTGTATTATATGTTAATATATATGTGTGTGTATATGCATGTTTCCGTTCATACCATGATATTGTCATGTGTGTGTATGGTTTTACTATATATTGTGGTATGCACATGGCTATACGATACAGTAGATGATGATGATTTTGATGATGACTACACATGATGATGATATGACATGGCATGATTGGATAGCATGGCATAGAGAAATATGATGATGAAAATGATTATATGATGATAGGATGTGAGTATCACCACATAACATTATGAGGTATATGGTGGAATGGGTAGTGATGATGATATGATATGAGGATACACGATATGAGTGAAATAAGGATGGGATCCCTACAGTTAAATCTCCTCTTATGGCTACGAGGGAAAGGAGGGCAATGGACTTCACATTTCCTAAATCATCGCTAATTCATGATGGGAAAGGGGAAGGAGAGCCATAATCCAAGTATTAGTGTTACCTTTGGTCAGGTGCACTAGTATGAGGTAAGCTTGGTGATGTCCCGGAATCAATAATCACTGATGATAGGAAGGGAATCACCTACATAAAATATCCTGTTATGACAACAACTCATGGTTCTAGTTGTGTGCAAGGGAGACATGTATTCTATTCATGTCGCATTCATGGCATTATTGTATGAGTTATTATATATAGATGCTTGTGGTTGTCCCTGATTACTGAGACTTTGTCTCACACCCCTTTCTCATGAAATAACCTTTTAGGTGAAGATTCTGGCATTAGTCTAGAGAGGATGAGCAAAGCATAGCCACTCCGGTATTAGTATCACATGCTTGTAAATGACATGAGAATCCTAATGACTGTAATGTGGATGGTGGTACACTATGTATGTGATGATATTAATATGCAATGTCGTCGAACATAATGAGTTCGATATGATGTGATGAGATGCATGTATGGTTCAGAGTGATGTTGTGTTAGAATGGTTGTGTATATGAGCCCAAAGGTGGATTTGGGCCTTCTTGGTATTTTTTAGTGCGAATAGCCCATTATGTTAATTTGAGTTCAAAGGGATCAATGTTAATTCAGCTGGCTTCCTAAGAGGGAGGTGAATTGGGAAGATTGAAATTTTTCTGCAAATATTAAATATAATAGTGATACTAAAAGATTACTGAAAATAGAGTATAAGAAATAAAGAGTAAAGGGAAGAAAACTCAGTAGTTTATCCTAGTTCGGTCTATTTCACTTGACCTACTTCCAATCCCTAAGCCACCACTTGAGATTTCTCCACTATCTCTTACAAGATTTGAATGGATTCTTGCAATGACCACAGAACAATACCAGCTTCGAACTTTGAGCTGAGACAAGCTCCCTTACACTTCTCACTCAAGAGTAAGTAACCTCCCTTAGTGTATTTTCACACTAAACACTCTCTACAAGTGTGTAGATGTATACAGAATGAAACTATCTCCAAAGAGTGGATATGAAAGTTAAGATATAATAAATGAGCAAAACAGAGGGTAGGTAAGCTTTGAATGAATTAGAAATTAAATCAGCAAAGTTTTGACATATTTATTGTTTTTCCCATTTCCCAACAACTTAAATGAGGTTCTATTTCTAGTTTTAAGGTAGAACTATCCGTTAGAAACAAAGATTAACCGTTACTCTTAGTAAAATAGTCATTCACCTACCGCATTAAATGCATCTGATAGAGGTTATACATATAACCTCCTCACGTTATGTGAATAATAGGTAACTATTTGTCTTTGTTGTCATCGTAGAGCTTTCGTTATGTGGATAACCTAACTAGGTTATATGGATAACGTGCTGCCCAGAATGACTAAGTTTTAGCTCAAAATCATTTTCATGAAAACCTACTAAGTTATTAGGATAATGTTAAGTTTTTCTGAAACTGAGTTTTTATGAAACTTAGGTTATCAGGATAACCTCCCAAGGTTATATGGATAACCTATTTTGATGAAGAAGAGCTATGAGTTATGCAACATAGGTTATGTGAATAACCTCCCTAGGTTATGCGGATAACCTATTTACCAGAGGAAAGTTCAAGTACTCTGAAATATAGGTTATGCAGATAACCTTCCTGGGTTTTGCGGATAACCTTTTAATAGAGAAAAGTCCAAGTACTCTGTGACACACATTATGCAGACAACCTCCTTGCGTTATGTGAATCATGGGCTGTACAGTACCACTTGTCTTTACTGTTCACTTCCTTATGCGAATAAGGTGCCTACCTTCTCAGGATAACCACATAGACAGACTTGAGAACTTGGTTCCCAAGCTGTGTTATACGGATAACCTCAATCTCTTTTCATCAAATTAAAGAATGGACTATGGAAAAGCTTTGAGATTGAGTCTTTATCCCTATAATCTTCAATGGTTATATGTATAAGGTAAAATATTTACTTGAAAATAAGGTAATTAGTTACCTCAATTAATATTAGGTTAATTGAAATTCGAAGCTCAACTACCTTCTTTTATAAATAATTTCTTAAAGCATGTGAAATAGCTCTTCAATCTTCAGGAAAGTCTAACTTTGTTCGTAATTTCTCATGTTCCTTTGATATTGGATCTCCAAGCTCATTTCTTTTAGAATTATCAAAACATCTCAATTAACATTCTCCCCTGTTTTGATGATGACAAAACAACTTAAACTTATTGTTAGTACTTGGGCTTACATGAAGCTCCCCCTTAATATGTGCATAGTTTAGATAAGGTCAAATAATGCAGTGCACATTTTTAGAACACAGAACACCAAGAATAAGGGAAGTTCATAGAAAAAGAACACCAAGGATAAACAAGGTTCATAGAAAGAAATTCATTGTATTATAAGTATTCATTACAAGTACAGAAGAAAAAATATGGCAAACAAGATAGTAAAATAAAGCAGCAAATCAGGCTAAGTCTCATTCTCATTAGATTTCTTCTTAGAAGGAGTGGACTTCCTCTTTTTCTTCACCTCTTTTTTTTGTTTTTCTTCCTTCTCTTCATTTTCTTGTTTCTATTCTTTCTCTTCTTTCTCCCCCTTTTTGTCACTAGCAACAGGGGGAATTTGAGCAACACCAGTATCCATCCTAGCAATGTCCTGATCAAGCTTGGCCTTCCATTCCTTAATGCTTTGAAGTCTTTAATCCAAAGAAAGAGGAAGGGTAGAGGGTTGGGCTAGAACAGTGAACACTGGGACTGGCTAAAGTGGCACACTTGCAATAGCAAAAGGAACAAAAGGAAACACATGAATATGCTGAATATCAGGCATCATAGGTGGAGGTGAGACAGTAGGAAAGGGTGTAGGAGAGGGATCAGAATCAGAGGCAATGGTGATGATTTCCTGCATAGCAGCCTCAGCAAGATAACTGATGCCTTCAAAGGAGATAGGATCAGGGAGAGGAGGAAAGAGAGCATTAATCTCTTGTCTTCGGTGAAGAAGATAGATTTGATGAATGAAGTCACCTTCGGGCAAGAGAACTAAAGCTCTGCTTGGATCGAGAATAACTTCTTCCTCAAGACCATAGTCCAGTTTAGGACCTAGGTCCTCTGATAGAGCAGGTGATTGTGCAGAAGTAGTTGGTTTAGTGTATGCGGGAGGCAGTGGTTGGATTGGGGAAGAGGAAGGCTGAGGAACACCAGAAGCAAGTTGCTTAAGTAGGAGTTTCACTTCTTGGGTGAGACTTTCAATTTTAGTCTTAAATTTCTCCTGCATCGCGGCAATGAGATACACAAGATTAATCATGTCTTCTCTGTGCTCTTTCCTAGTGGCTATGACAATATGGAACAGGTTTTGGTATAGTAAAGGAATGTTTGTAGGTGTAGGCAGGTCACTAGCTAGGATTTCATCTAGTTTGTTTGGAGTAGGAGTAGGGGTAGGAGGCTCAAGTTGCATGGATTGAGGATGTTTAGAGGGTGTGGATGGAAAGGAACTGAAATCACCAACTGTAAGATTTTTTGAAGTATATGTGGATTCAGAACCTTCTTCCGTATCTCTCTTCTTGTCAACTCATCTATGATTGTCCATACTCATCCCCATCTTTTGTAGGACTTCCTCACTTAATTTTTCTGGAAGTAGTGTAGCCTTCTTTTAATGTGCAATATGTTATGAAACTTCGGGATCTTGGTGATAATATGTCCAAATGGCAGCTGAGAGTCCTATCTATAGGTTCTTTCTTTCCATATCCTCTGCAAGATGATATCCACCACATTCACTGGTTTTCCCTTTATTAGTAACAACATGACTTGAAATTCTCCTCTGGATAGGTAATTGAATCCTCCACTCTCGTTGAAGAACATGCATGAGACAATGTAGTGAAGAATCCTATTCTCAACAATCAAAAGAGTTGGGGCAATTTTCCGTTCAAAAGGCACATTTTATCTTTACCTAAGCAGCCTTGAGACTATTATGCTGTATTTGTAATTGGCTTCATCCTCATTATCTACATTTACAGCTTTATTTTCAGGGGGATACTTTGAATTCTCAATGTTCACCCTTATTCCTCCAATAGGCAAACTCAGAATCTCATACAGCAAGTCAGGGTGCAAGGTATTCCATCTCTTTCTCAATCTTACTTCAAGCACCTTTGTGTCATGGTTAATTCTCAAAGAATTATACTAAGCACATATAACTTCCTCATCATAGTCCTCTTTCAGTTCCATCAGACCTCTGTATTTCTCTACCAGCCTAGTAGAATCAAACTTTTTCCTCACTAGAAATTCTTCTATTCTAACAAAGTGAGGCTTGACTACTTTACGATTTTTGAAATTAGCCTCATATGACTCTTTTAAGATTCTTATACCATTAAGTTCATCTGTAATCAAGGCTTCCTCAGACTCAGTAGTAGAAGAACTTACGTGTGTGTCAACTTGAGGTTATGATTATGGAATTTCCTTTCACTTTGTTGTTCTAGGCTTATTTATTGGAATACTTGGTCCAGCTTCACATTTTGACTTTACGTTATGTTGTGGTCATTCCCCTTAATTGCCACCCTTATTTTTTGCCATATCAGTGATTCCAGATGATTTGGGAAGGTAAAAGTGGTTTAGAATTTGCTAAACAGAGTTTTGAGAACAGGAAATTGAATGGGATTTTGGAGATTTTGGGAAACTTGAGGAGTATGTTTGGAGGTTTTCAGGATAAGGTTAGGTTTTCTACACAAGGTTCTATTGAAAATCAGAAAATCCTATATATAGTCTCGAGGTTATGCACATAACCTATGGAGGTTATGCAGATAATGAGCTTTAGGAACTGTAAGAAAAGCCACGGTTTGCTAGGTTATATGGATAAGGTCCTTAGGTTATCTGCATAACCAAGTTGAGATAGAGAGGTGAAAAGAGGAGTTATCCAGACAAGCATACCACGTTATCATGAAAAGAGGTTTCACAAAAGGCATAAAAAGTTTTGCACAGAGCAGGTTATTTGGATAACCTTGCTATCTTATGCAGATAACGTTCTCACTTTGGGAACTTCTTCTCTGGAAGTAACGTTATGTGGATAAGTTAGGCAGGTTATCCTGAAATCGAATCACACAAGACACATACAAAGAAGCAAACAAAGTAGCTTATGTGCATAAGGTAGAGACCTTATCCGAATATCGAGTCCCTCAGAGGTTTTGAGTTTCACAAAAGGTCTCATTTTCATGAAAATCTTCATACCTTATGTGAATAACCTCAAACACAGAGACTATCCACACCAGAAAATCAACACATTATCAGCATAAGACTATGAGATTATGCGGATAACTATATTTGAAAAGCTCATAAACACTTATTGATAGTCTTGCTATCCCTATAAGCCTTTTTTTTTCACCATATCTTCATTCTATCATGCAAGTTACTTCTTTTCATCAGATTTTGAATGTTTCAAATCAAAAAGTACCTACAAAACAAACTTCTAGATACTCCAATGCTTAAGTTAGTATTATTATCGATCGAATTATAGTTTTAAAAAGGATTTTAGAGAAAACTTACAACTCATTAGGATTCACTATTCCCAATTCTCTCATGATTTTTCCATGTCTATCTTCTGCAAGTGGCTTTGTCAGGATGTCTGCAAGTTAATCTTCAATGGGAACAAAATCCAGCTTGACATCACCTTTCAAAACATGATCTCTTATGAAGTGGTGTCTTACTTCAATGTGTTTTGTCCTTGAATGCATAACAGGATTATTTTAGATGTTGATGGCACTTTGATTATCACACCTTATTGGGATTTCCTTTATCTCAATCTCAAGGTCTTCAAGTTGTTGCTTCATCCAAAGGACTTGTGCACAACAACTCCCTGTTGCTACATACTCAGCTTTAGTTGTGGAGAGTGCTACACTATTTTGCTTTTTATTGAACCATGACACTAGAGAGCCCCCCAAAAATTGGCATGTTCCACTTGTCCAATTTCTATCAATCTTGGATCTAGCAAAATCTACATCTGTATAACTGACAAGCTCTTCTCTAATGCCTTTTGGATGCAAGAGTCCCATTTGAAATGTACCCAACAAGTATCTGAAAATCCTTTTTACAGCTATTGCATGGGACTCTTTGGAATATGATTGGAACCTAGCACACATATAGACACTAAACATAATGTTAGGCCTACTAGCAGTTAAATACAACATGGATCTAATATTCCTCCTATATTGAGTTATATCAAGGAGTTTTCCTCCTTAATCCATGTCAAGCTTAGTTGTAGAGGCCATAAGAGTTCCTATATGTTTAGTATGTTCCATTCCAAACTTCTTTAACAGCTCCTTGAGGTATTTTGATTAATTGAGAAAGATGTCATCATCATATTGTTTAATTTGCAATCCAAGAAAGAAGTTCAGCTCACCCATCATTGACATTTCAAACTCACTCTACATTAACTCAGAAAAGTTCTTGCACAAAGATTCATTAGTAACACCAAATATAATGTCATCACCATAAATTTGTACAATAAGTAAATCTTTATTTTTTCCTTTTAGTAAACAAGGTTGTAGCAACTTTTCCTCTTTTAAAACCTTTTTCAATCAGAAAATTACTCTGTCTCTCATACCATGCTCTAGGAGTCTGTTTTAACCCATATAAAGCTTTCTTTAGTTTATATATATATAATTTGGTTTAGTTGAGTCCTCAAAATTTGGAGGTTGATCAACATAAATCTCTTCCATGAATTACCCATTTGGAAAAGCATTTTTCATATCCATTTGATACAACACAATGTCTTTTATGCAAGCATAGGTTAAGAGAATCCTTATTGCTTCCAATCTTGCAACTAGAGCAAAAGTTTCCTTATAATCAATGCCTTCTTCCTGATTATATCCTTTGGCTACTAATCAAGATTTATTCCTTATTATTGTTCCCGATTCATCAAGTTTGTTCTCAAACACCCATTTGGTTTCAATAATAGGATAGTTTTTAGGCTTAGGCACTAAATCCCAAACTTGACTTCTTTCAAACTGATTAAGTTCTTCTTGCATAGCTAAAACCTAGTATTCATCAGTTAAAGCCTCTTCAGTACACTTAGGTTCAATTTAAGAAATAAATGCACAATTATTCACTTGATCCCTAATTTGTCTTCTGGTTTTAACTTTTTCTTGAACATCCCCAATAACTTGATCAACTGGATGATTCCTTTGATATCTCCAAGGTCTAGGGAGTTCTTGAAATACTTCCTCATTTATTTCACATTCATTATCTTTCTCCAGGATATCTTCCTTTAAATATGCAAATTCAGATATTTTAGAAGATTCAGTTTTATTTTCTTCAGACACATTCAAATTCTTGAAACTGGAAATTAAATCATCCTCATATTTAGCATGCTTAGACAAAGTTTCATTTTCAAGAAAGACTACATGCATAGATTTTTCAATAGTTCTAGACTTCTTATTGAATACCCTATATGCTTTACTTCTATTTGAGTAGCCAAGAAATATACCTTCATCTGATTTGGTATCAAACTTACCCAGATTGTCTTTATTGTTATTGTGAACATAGTAGGTGCATCCAAAGACATGAAAATGAGAGAGATTGGGCTTCTTTCTTTTGTACAGCTCATATGGAGTCTTCCCTAGTAAGGGTATGATGTATGCTCTATTCATCAAGTAGCATGCTATGTTTACTGTATCTACCCATAATTGTTTAGGCAATCCTTTTTCATTCAGCATTGCACGAGCCATCTCCTCAAACACTCTATTCTTTCTCTCTACCAGTCCATTCTGTTGAGGAGCTCTTAGGGTTGAGAAGTTATGCTTCACTCCATTTTTATCACAGTAGTAAGGAAATTTGGCACTCTCAATTTCGCCACCATGATCTGTTCTAATACATTCAATAAAATAACCTCTCTCATTTTGGATTTTCTTGGTTAAGATTGGAAAAGCATCATATGTTTCATCTTTAGAAGGAAGAAATAAAGTCTAGGTAAACCAAAAATAATCATCTATCACAACAAGTACATACAAGTTTTTACCTATACTTTTAGTACAATTAGGACCTATCAAATCCATGTGAAGTAATTGCAGAGGTCTTGTTTTAGAAATAATATTTTTGGTATTGAATGAGGACTTTGCTTGTTTTCCTTTAAGACAAGCATCACATTCTCTATGCTTTTCAAACTTAATGTTGGGTAGACCAAGAACACGTTCATTTTTAATGAGTTTATTTAATTGATGCATGCTAACATGTGCTAGTCTCCTATGCCTCATTCAACTATTATCATTTTCACTTATTAAGCATATAGAGTCTAGAGAAGGTAATTCATCTAAGTTAATAGTATAACAGTTACCATCTCTTTCTCCCTTAAGAATTACTTTACGATCACTTTTTTTTTATGACTAGGTAGTAGTTGGAATCAAACAAAACCTAATTGCCTCTATCACAGGTTTGACTCACACTCAACAAGTTGTGGTTGAGTCCTATCACGAACATGAGTTCTTTAATTGATGTTTTTGGATTTCTTCCAATAATTCCAATCCTAACTATCTTGTCGGACTGGTCACCACCAAAAGTAACATTTCCTCTTTCTTATTTCTTAGCACAATGAATTTTTCTTTGTCTCTAATGATGTGTCTCGAACAAGCACTGTCCATATACCATTTGTTGCTTTTCTTGGCCTTGAGACAGACCTTAGAATCACTATCACTATCTTGGTTATGATTCTTCTTCTTCTCTGCAATCTCTTAAGCCATCAGGCATAGGTTAGTAATTTCATCATCTCCTGCTGCTTCTTCTTTATCTAAACTATCTCCGCAGATGGAAGATACGAAGGCTTTCTTCTTTTTCCCTTTCTCAGCCTTTTGTCCTTTCCTTGTTTCTTGCTCAGCAGAGGGCATTCCCATTTAATGTGTCCAGGTTTCTTACATTTGTAGCATATGATGGAGTTTTTGTTTTCTTTCTTGCTGTTGGTGGCTCCATCTTTCTTTGCAAACCTTCTAAATTTCTTCTTTCCATACATTTTGCCAATTTTCCTCACCAGGATGGCTATCGTCTCTTCATCTAGCTCAGTATCTTCCTCTGAGTTATCATCATCATGTGATTCTACTTTGAGAGTCAAACTCTTCTTCTTCTTGTCAGATGAAGTAGATTCCTTGAGATCCTTCAGCTTCCCTTCATATTCTTCAAGACTCTTAAAGGAGGCTATGACAGATGTCATTGATTCCCATCTAGCTTCCTTTATTATAGTCACCTTCGGTTACCACTCAATGGGCGAGGCTCTAGGAATTTTTCTGACTTTCTCAGACTGGGTGTATTCCTTTCCAAGGCTCTTCAGCTGATTCACAATTAGGGTGAATCTCTTCTGCAGATCCTTGATATTCTTACCCTCTTTCATCTTGAAGCTTTCATATTCTCCAATGCATGTATTCAATATATTTTATCTCACACTGGTGGTCCCTTTATTCACAATCTTCAAAGTATTCCACATGCCTTTGGCTGTTGTACATTGGGACACCTTGTAGAACTCACCTTGATTGAGAGCACTGACCAGACATTGTTTAGCTTTAAAGTTGAGAAGGACCTTTCTCCTATCCTCCTTGTTCTATTCCTCTTCAGGTTTCTCTCTATATTTCCCATCGTCTTGTAGTTTCGTTAGAATAAAATCTCCTTTCTGGATGACCGACCAAATATCTAAATCAATGGATTGATGGTAGATCTACATCCTCATCTCCTAATTGTTGAATCAAGAGTTTTGATGATTCCAAACCAACATCCAAGAGCTTGGATTGAAGATATCAAAGGACATCAAAGTGCTTCAAGTGAAGATTTTCTGAGTATTTGCTGCTAGATCTTTTGTAGGATCTTTAGTTTTAATTGTGATTGGGTAAAAGATTTTGATTTGAGAAAAATATGTTTTCAAACCTTGATTTTGTGTTAAATCTTGACTTATTTGAAAAACACCCATAAACAGACGAAGTTTGAAAGTTTAAACTTAACTGTCAAGTTGGAAATTCGAACTTTGCTTTAGGAAATTCGAATTTCGAGCTAAACTGAATAAGTCTGAAGAGATGGCTCTCTGTCAGACGAATTTTGGTTGTTCAAAATTCAAATTTTCATCCAAGTCTGAAAGAAGCCTCTTAGTGACAGACGAACTTTGTATCTTCAAAATTCGAATTTCAGACAAAACAAAATTTGAGAAAATAAAAGAAATTCGTCTGAAACCATGTCAAAGTTCATTTGAGATCAAGAGTGATTTAAGTTTCAAAACTGCTCTCTAACAGACGAACTTTGACTTTCCAACATTCAAATTTTCATATAAGTCTGAAAGGAGCTTCTTTGAAACAGACGAACTTCGCATCTTCAAAATTCAAATTTCAGACAAATCACAACTTATGAAAATGGAAGAAATTTGTCTGAAACAATGTTAAAGTTCATCTGAGATCAATAATAATTTGAGTTTGAAAATTGCTCTCTGACAGACGAACTTTGAGCATTGAAGTTCGAATTTTAGAAGCTAAGTTCTTGAATCTGTTGAAGTGAAAACATTGACGTACGAATGATGAAGTTAGTCTGAAAAGAGTCTCTCTGACAGACAAACTTCACTCTTCAACATTCAAATTTTGAAGAAAGTGAACTACTGTGCCTCCTTTTCTCGTACTAGGAACAGACGAATTTTGGGCTTCCAAAATTCGAATTTCGAAGGCACTGTAGCAAATTGAAAACACTGTTCACACTTAACCGAAAAAATTTATTCTTGAAAATTTGTATGTCACATTGTGAAAATATTTTGTAAGTTTCAAAATTTGAATTTCACTTCATGAACAGATGAACTTCGTGCTGTAACATTGAAACCTTTAACCTTCGGTTCCTTCGAAATTCATCTGTTGGCCAACCAAAATTCAAATTTCAGCATGTCAGAAACATTAAATGTTGTTGGTAAATGGATAGTTTTTCAGAGTAACCATTGGATAACTTTTCCAACGGATAGATTTTGTCTCTAATGGACATTTGAGAACTAAATCTATAAATAGAACATCATTTGAAGTTGTGGGTAACAAATCTATCTTGTATATACCGAATTTCTGTCAAAACTTCTTCTCAAGAGCTTTTACCCTCTAGCTTCAATATCTGTACTTTAACCTTCATATCTACTCTATTCAAGAGAGTTATATCTTTGTAAACAATCTACTCTTCATCTGGAAGATAGATTTACTTGTGAGGGGAAATCACAAGGGGATTGGGAAGCACACTGTGAAAGTGCTTAGAGTGTTTGAGAGAGCTCAAGAAACAGAGCATACTCGTGTACTGTGGCATTAGCAAGAAGCTCGTTGAGTTCTTGCTGTATAGTGGATAAATCTCAAGAGTTGTCTTGGGGACTGGACGTAGGTCAAGTAGATAGACCGAACCAGGATAAATCACTGAGTCTTCTTCTCCTTATCTTTACTTGTTAGCTTACTCTGTTTTACACATTGTTTACATTATACTGTGGTATCTTCACCCATTTAACTTTGTGCAGAAAAATTTCAATCTTCCCAATTCACCCCCCTCTTGGGAAGTCAGCCTTGCTAACACCAATACCCATAATATTCTCCATTGAAACCAGGAGGTCTATTGATGTTGTTCCCTTCCAGAAGAACACCTTCACTAAAACCAGCCATGTCTTCTCCCAGATTGTTAGATCCTTTAACTGGGAATCCAGGCTCTGATACTACTTGTTAGTTCGGCTGGCTTCCCAAGAGGAGGTGAATTGAGAAGATTGAATTTTTTCTGCAAAGATGAAATACAATAGTGATACTAAAAGATTATTGAAAATAGAGTATAACAAATAAAGAGCAAAGGGAAGAAGACTCAATAATTTATCTTAGTTCGATCTATTCCACTTGACCTATATCTACTCCCCAAGCCACTGCTTGGGATTTCTCCACTATCTCCTGCAAGATTTGAATAGGTTCTTGTAATGACCATAGTACAATACCAGCATCAAACTTTAAGCTAAGACAAACTCCCTTACTCTTCTCACTCAAGACTAAGTAACCTCCCTTAGTGTATTTTCACACTAAGCACTCTCTACAAGCGTGTAGATGTATACAAAATGAAACTCTCTCCAAAGAGTGGATATGAAAGTTGAGATATAATGAATGAGCAAAACAGAGGGTAGGTAAGCTTTAAATGAATCAAAAATTAAATCAGCAAAATTTTGGCATATTTATTATTTTTCTTATTGCCCAACAACTTAAATGAGGTCATATTTATAGTTTTGGGGCAGAACTATCCATTAGAAACAAAGATTATCCATTACTATTAGTAAAATAGTCATTCACCTACCACATTAAATGCATCTAACAGAGGTTATACGGATAACCACCTCAGGTTATGCTAATAATGGGTAACTGTTTGCCTTTTTTTTTCAACGTAGAGCTTTCGTTATGTGGATAACCTAACTAGGTTATGTGGATAACATGCTACCCAGAATGACTAAGTTTTAACTCAAAATCATTTTCATGAAAACCCACTCAATTATTACGATAACGTTAAGTTTTTCTCAAACTGATTTTTTGTGAAACTTAGTTATCAGGATATCCTCTCAAGGTTATGCGAATAACCTGTTTTGCTAAAGAAGAGCTATGAGTTCTAAAACATAGGTTATGCGGATAACCTATTTTCCCGAAGAAAGTTCAAGTACTCTAAAATATTGGTTATGCGGATTATAACACCTTAAATTAGGGACTATTTTCCATGTATTAGATCATATTAGATGTCTTTCATTGTGGTTTAGAGACTAACATCATAATATAATAAAAATAGAATTTTTCAAAATTCGGGGCACTGTTCATTTGACAATTTCCATTTTACTTGATGAAATTTGAAAATTCATAACTAAATCTAGAAAAATCATATTGAGATGATTCAAGTATATAAAATTTTATTAAATTCAAATCTACATAGAAAAAATATGAAACAGTAACTTCATTGGGCCAATTGATACAGTAATTTCGTGGACATTTACTGTTCATGTGGTCATTTTTTTATCTTCCAGTTTTCTGCTCTCAATTTCAAAAAATCATATTTCATTCTATCCATGACAAAATCATGCATACTCTATGTCATTTGAAAGCTATATATGTGCAATTATAGAAATATTTTTATTATACATTTATTTCACTTACACTGGGCATAACATTAACTTAAATTATGAAGGGTCAGAATCTAACTCTTACTAGAACAGTTTTGTGAAAAACTTCATATCTCATATTTTATAGCTCCAATTAACCTCAAATCAGTAGCATATGAAACTTAAAACATAGTCCTTTTTATACATATAACCAACGAGTATTTGGAGATTTGTACAATTTTATATTGCCTTTTGAATTTTCTAGTACTTACTTTTCAGTTTTCAGTTTTCTCATTCTTACCATGTTCTAAACCCTGATTTTAAAAACTCACTATAATTCATACACAATTCAAAATGGGGTGTTCTTTGTATAATTTTAAAGATATATTTGTTCACTTTAGGAGGATATATAATGTTTATATATTATTTGAAATTTCATCTAGACAGTAATAATATAATCAGACAGAGGTCAAAATTAGCATTTATATCCCTCAACCTTACCAAAATAATTTTCCATACATTTTTACATAGTCAAATCATGTTCCAACTTGTACTGATCATCTCAAAAGACTTTGAGGCATTTGCTTGCATACAAGCATAGCCTCAAAATTTCATATTAAAATTTACATGATTTAACAAAGAAACAATACATCATAGTAAATAAAGGTAAAGTATTGAAATCCTTCTCCTTGCTCTTTGCCTCCCTTGGATTTCTTCCATAACTTGGACCTATCATGTTATTATTTGGGTGATAAGATTTTGGAAATCCCAGTAGCTAGTCACATCTCAAACATTTACATTATCTTGTATGCTATAAAACCTCCAAAACATCATAACAATCATTTCAAAGCATAAATCACCATATTGTTTATAAAAATTTTGGTATTCTAACAGCATAGAAAATGGACATCCTGGGCACTATCCCTTTCAAAAAAATAGCCAAAACCAGTCTCAATCATCATAAAAACAATATGGCAAGTCATCATACATAATAGAATATAGCAAGACAATATAATGCAAGAAAATGTAACTATGCTACCTCATGAAACTTTATGCCTTTCCTATTTTATTCAACTTTCCAAGGATTTCCTTAAGCTTTCTCAAACCCTAATGCATCACCAAATATCAAATAAATTAACTTGAACCAAGGGTCACTTCATAAGAACTTCAAAACCCTAAAATTTCTATTGCTTCATCTTAAGCTTTTACTTGAAATCAATACTTGTTCCTAAGGTTTTCCACCATGAGGAACTAATTTTTTCCATAAAAAACATGAAATTCCAACTCTAAAGTGATGCTCTGTTCAGACCAAAATTAGCAAGAAAATGAGAGAAAATGATTTGTTTTGAAAATCATCCAACTACTTCCACAATCTTCTTCTAGGTTGTTAGTTTGGTGTTTCTCCTAAGTTGATTGCATAAAAATTCATTCCTTACTTCCTCTAGGGTTTGGCCAAAATCTTAGCATGAGGAGAGGAAGGAGAAGACTCCATGAAACTATACTATACAACTTTAGAAACTAGCTTGAAGGGATGGCACAATTACCTTGATGGTTGATTCTCCAAGCTTTCTTCTTTGTCTTTCCGTTCCTCTTCTCTTTTCTCTCTTCTTTCTTCGGTTTTCTTTCTATGTTTTGCTACTGAATGTGTCATTCAGAATAGGTAGGAAAGAGAGGGATTAAATGGCCTAATCATTCACTAATTACCTTGCTTAAGCCTTAATCATTTTTGGTCCAAAAGTCAAAAGCTTCCATTATAAGTTTTTGGCCAAAAATTCATGACTTCCATAAGAATTTCTTGGCCAAAAATTCCACCTGCTCACATGCCTAGGGAGAGTGTTTTAAGTGTCCAAAATTCAATTTTTCTGGTCTAGATATATCTTGAACTGCGTAATTTTTAACTGTACCAATAAAATCACTTTTTATAGTAAATTAGCATTTTTAGGCTACAGGACTATTCCAATTTTATTTTTATATTTTCTTAATTATCTTGTCTCAAATGATATTTGTGTATAGCCCATATCCTGTCCTAGTTTCTTTTCAATTGTTCGTGGGGCTCATAGTTTACTTTATTGGTTTACTGTTACTTTTAGACACTCGGTATTGATTATTTCTTTATCCTTGAATATTAACCCTCAATGGCATATACCATTGAACTTCTCTCATCAAGGGCTTCATTTTAATAGTAATTTTCTATATTTACAAAATTACCTTTGACCCGGGATTAAATTATAATTTCTAAAACTTTTGGGTCATTAGGTGTCATTTTTCCCAAAGGCTTTGCACTTTGACCGCACGTAAATTTCATATTTTAGGACATGGATGTCATTTTTGAACTTCTTTAAGGACTAAAATATAATTTTCTCATTTTTTCGTTCAACCGGGAAAAATAACCTCTTTGGCCTATTTCACACAGAATGGTGTCAATCTATTTTTGTAAAATCCCTTTACATTTCTAAATATTTTAGTTTTCTTGGGATGTTATAGCAGTGATATGAAGACCAAAGTTAGAGATCCCTGAAGGTTGAAGAGTGTTTACATATATTTTTAGAAATTCCTTTGTAAAAGAAGGTAATTAAGCTTTAAATGGCACTTATTATACTCAACCTAATATTAAATGAGGCATTTATTTTAATGATTAATATTTAGCTCATATTTTCAAAATGGTTTTCATAAAAAGTTTTATCTTATGCACAAAAATGCTTAGAAGTTATGGGAATAAAATCTCAATGTTATTTCTAATTGTTCTCTCTTCATTTCATGAAAAGTTTAAAATTATCTGCATAACTAAGGCCTGCACCATGTTCTTGCCTCTACCTAGCTCATTTTCCTGATAAAGTGTTTACCTTATTCGCATAAGGGGTTGAATAGTAATAAGTTCATTATTCGCATAACCTAGGAAGGTTATCCGCATAACATATGTTACAGAACTCTTAGACCTCCTTCTGTTCAATTGATTATCTGCATAACCTTGGGAAGTTATCTTGATGACCTATGTTTTTCAAAAACTTGGTTTATGCTGATCAAATGTTATCTGAACAAGGAATAACATCCTAAGAGGTTATTTTAATAATCCTTAATGATATCCAAGTTTGTGAGATGTTATTCGCATAACTAAGTAGATTTTCATGAAAATGTTCTTGAGTTGAAACTTAGTCATTCTATAATGATCATTATTCGCATAACCTAACTTGATTATCCGCATAACGAAAGTCTAACATTAAAATGAAGAGCCAACATCACCCATTATTCACATAACCTGAGGAGGTTATCCGTATAACCTATGTCAGATGCATTTAATGCCGTAGGTGAATGACTATTTTCTGAGAGTAACGGCTAATTCTTACTCTCAACGGATAATTTTTGCTATTAAACTATAAATAGGACCTTATTTAATTTCTTGAGTAATGAGGAAAAACAAAAAATGCCAAAACTCTACAGAATTCATTTTTGATTCATTAAAAGCCTACCTACCTTCTGCTTAGCTCATTCATTCTCTTAAACTTTCATATCCGCTCTTTTGAGAGAGAATTTCATACCTTGATTTGTATATTTCTACATGCTTATAGATAACACTTAGTGTAAGAAAACACTAAGAGAATTGTTCTTACTCGTGTGTGAGAAGAGTGAGCGTTTTTTGTTAGGCTCAAAGTTTAAGCAAGAGCTGTATTGCAGTTTTTGCAAGAACCCATTTAAATCTTGCAAGATATAGTGGACAAATATCAAGTAGTGGCTTGAGGATTGGATGCACGTCAAGTGGAGTAAATCGAACCAGGATAAATCTCTGCATCCTCTCCCATTTACTTTGCAATTGCTTTTTATATCCTATACTCTATTTTTCAGCAACTTTGTCTATCACTGCTATATTTCAATTTTGTATAAAATTTCAAACTTCCCAATTCACCCCCTTTCATGGGAAGCTAGCAAACTTAACAATGAAGTATAAGCCTAAGGTATTTAAGTAGTGGTTGGCAGTTAAGGAGCTGTAAAACCTTGAGATAATTGATTGCTGAGCTTAATATAAAATCTAGCTATGAGAAAGTTCTTGGCTGGAATATCTCACAATGAATGAAATCCTCTAAAGGCGGCCAAAGCGAGATAAGAGGAGGCAGCTCTTGGAAAAAAGCCCAATTAAGCAGCTCTTGTGAAGACGCTCAATGGAGCAAAGAGATGAAATCCTCTATAAGATAAAAGTCGCCAAGGCAAGTAAAGAGAGGTGGCTCTTAGGGTGATACCTGATAAAGCAAGAATAAGTAATGGTGAGAGGCCGATGCTAGATCCTAACTGGACTAGCAAGAGACTTTCGGTAGAAAAATTTTCCTTAAGTTGCTAGACTACTCATTGTGTAATATCCCAAAAGTCTATTGGATATAAAGTAATGAAAGAGGAAGAAATAAACGATAATATAAAATATATAAGAAATTCACAAAAACGAATAGACACCATTTTGCATGAATAAGGGTAAAAATGTCATTTTTCTTGGTTAGGAGGAAAATGAGAAAATTAAATTTTTACCTCTAAAGCATTATCAAAATGACATCCATGTCCCAAGCCTAAAAATTTACGAGGAAAAAGGGTGCAAAATAACACCTAATAACCTGAAAGTTTTAAAAATTATAATTTAATTCTAGGCTAGGGGTAATTTTGTACATATACAAAATTACTATCAAAATGAAGCCCTTGATGAGAGAAGTCTAATGGTATATGGCACTAGGGGTTAATGTTCAGGAATAAAGAAATAATTAGTGCCGAGTGTTCAAAAGTAAAAGTAAATCGATAAAGTAAACTGTGGGCCCTATCGATGGTTAAAAAGGTAACTGGGATAGGACATGGGCTATACATAGATATCATTTGGTACAGAATAATTATGGAAATAAAAAAATAAAATCAGAATAGTGTTATAGCCCAAAAAAGCTAAATTACTATAAAAAGTAGTTTTATCGGTATGGTTAAAAATTATCCAGTTCAGAATATATTTGGTCCAAGAAAAATTGATCATTTTTTAGACACTCAAATCACTCATTGGGAATGACATTTGGGGCAACTTGGGCAGCAAAATTGTTTGGTAAAATTTCCTTAAGAAGTTGCCAATTTTTGGCTAAAAAGTAACTAAAGTTGATTTAGGTGATTAACTATGATTAACTACATCATTAGCTACCTAATTATGTCCTTTAATCACCCTCTTTCTTCTGCACTTTCATGAGAGAACCAGTAGTCAAAACAGAGGAAGAAAAATGCAAAGAAAGAAGAGAGAAATAGAGAAAAGAGAAGAGAAGATTCAAGGCAAAAATTGAAGGCTAGGTTGGTAAGCTTCTCTTCTATCCTTCTAAGCTTGCTATCTATGGTATTAGAAGCATGGTTTGTAACGCCCCTCATGATATCTTTATTGGTTTTGTGTTCAGGATCAGAAGAAGTAGGACGGATATGATTGAAGAGGAAACAGGAAAGGGACTTCGTGCTGCGGCGAGGAGCAGAGCCGCCACGGTGAGAGGCTCCCAGAAGCATTTTCCAACATTCTATGGAGGAGCCGCGGCGAGAGTCGAGATTTTTGCTTAAAACCGAATCATTTCGGACGCTCGGACAGAAAAGAAACAAAAGGAAACCGAGGGAGATCGCGAGAGAGCTGAGCTAGGGTTCGAATCTCCGGCATCCAGGGGTGATTTAAGATATAGGGAGTTTGGATCTAAGTTGGTAAGTTACTTCTACACCTCCCTCTCCGTCTTTGTTCGGTGGAAATATGGGGTTTTTGGTTTTGAGGTTGGGTTTTCGGTTTGTGACGAAATCCACCGATTGAAATGGTTTAAATGAGGTTAATAAAGTGTATTTTGATGTTCTTGATGATTGGATTCGAGTTTGGAAGGGTTTAGGTGTGATTTGAGCTTAACCCTGGGTTGTCTTCGGTTAGAACTCTTGGGAATCCGATATGTATGTGTTTGAGTAGTATTTGAAGGGTCCCTAAGAGTCTATTGATGCATGAAAGGGGTGTTGGAGCCTTGGGTTAGGCCTAAAAGTGGTTAAGTTGTGATATTATGATTGTGAGTATACTATGTTAATGGGAGAATTATGCATTATGAAGGTTATCTGGTTAGCTGTGTGGGCCTCAAGTGTATTGAAGTTCAAGAAAACGTGTGGAACTTGCGTGAGCGCGGTATTGACAACCTGAGGTAACCGGGGGTTTGTTTACGTGGTTTTATACGATAGTATGTATCTATATATATTTGCATGTCTCTTTCATACCACGATAGTGATATGTTTGTGTGTTGTTATTATATATCGTGGTATGTGTATAGTAGATGATGTTTATGAGTATTGTGATGAGAACATTGATGTGATGTGATGTTATGATCATGCTGTTTATGATGATACATTAGCATCACCACATATTACTGTTACACCGAGATATATGACGGATAAAGTGGTGATGATGTGATGATGTATGATATATGATGATAAATGAAATTGTTAGGGAGAATAAGGTTGGAATATGTGATATTGTATATGTTAGGGAGGATAAGGGTGGATTGTATGGGTTAGAGAGGATAAGGATGGATTATATGTATACGTGTGTTAGGGAGGATAAGGATGGGTTATGTGTATACTTGTGTTAGGGAGAATAAGGATGGAAGTCCCAGAGAGGACGACATGCATATCATGCATTTTACATTGTATTCATATGTTACTTGATTCATATTCGTATATATATATACATATCTATATGGTTATCTGTTGTTAATCCCGGTTACTGAGACATTGTCTCACCCCACCCTCTCCCATGACTAACCCTTTCAGGCGAAGGTTCTGGCTCTAGTCCGGTGAAGCAAAGAGAGTAGCTGTGTACGTGGGAAGTCTATGTAGTGTTTGTATTTTTGGTTAATGTATTAAGTGCCAAGTAGGGTAGTAAGTGTGTATTGAATGTATGAGATTGACAGGATTGTTACGGATGAATGTATGTTTGATTTTGTTTTATGGAATGTGTTATGTTGGTGTACTAAGAGTGTTAGGTGTGTGGAAGTTTATATGGTAATATTTGTGAGCCCGGAGTGGCTTGGGCCTGGTTGTTGTGTGTTAGGGCATGTAGCCCATCTTGTCATGTTGAGGTTCAAGGGGGTCAAAACTCAGAGGAGTGGTTCCTTTGAGGTGAAACCTCTTTGGACAGGTTGGTTTGGAGATTTATGACCTGTATGAATGGTCTCTGAGTGACTAGTTGCCTTTGTTGGCAATTGGAGGTGGCTAATGGTGAGTTTTGGTCAATAAGTGGCCAAAACGGTGTCAAGGATCCAGAATTTCCATACGGAGTTGGATTGAGGTAAAAGTGGTGTCCTTGGATAGATGGGGACTAGATTGACTTGTAGGAGTTGGATTCGAGTCAATCGGAGGTCGGAGCATAAAGTTATGCGCGTCAGAAGTTCGCCCCGGAGTGTTGAATTGCTGATATGGTATATCAGCAGGGGGGCGCCGCAGCGAGGGAAGGCAGGTCGCGGTGCCAGAGGAGACAGAAGCGATGTTGAGGCAGGGGAGGCCGGAGCCGCGGCGGTACTGTAGCGGCCGCGGCCCCAGCCCAAAATTTGGTAATTTGGGGTTCGTTTCCGCTGGTTTGAGGCTGTGAGATGTTGTTTTGGTGTTGTTTGGGTTGTGTTTGATTGTATTTCGAAATATTGGGTGTTAATGGAGGTAGGATGTTACATGGTTCATGGATTAACAATTCTTCTCCATCCTCTTAGGGTTTCCTCCATGGCATGATTTAGCAAGAAATCGAGTTTTCCAACCATAAATTATGGGAAATGATTGAACGTTCATTTAAAGCTTGAATACGCAAGTAGTTTGTAATATAACAAAGTGTAGCAATTTTTCTTGAATTTTGCTGATTTTTTATGAGCTACTATTCACATGTAGGGTTGGAATTTCTTAAATTGAACCTCAAAAATGGGTTCCCCATGGTCCAAAACTTTAGGAACAAGTTTGGATTTCATGAAAAAGCTTAAGATTAAGAAAGTGAAAATTTAGGTTTGAAGCTTAATTTGGATGAATAGTAACCATAGCTAGAGATGGAATTTGGTAATTATAAGGCCATATTTGTATTCCTCATGAATAATTACATGGAATAGAGGTATAATTCATCATTTTTGAGCTAGGAATGAATTTTTGGTGAATTTTTGAAGAATTAGGGTTTCATGAACACTTTTTGAAGTAAGTCATGGAACCATTAGCTTGAGTAATTGTTTGATGGTATATTTAGGTTTGAGGAAGCCAAAGAAAGCTTGGAGAAGTGTTGGTCCAAGAAGTGTTGGACAAAGTGTGGGAAGCAATGAAGTACTATATGGTAGATAATCCTCTTTACTAACGCCACATTGTCATTAATGTTTCTTTAATATTTGACACTATGGCATATGTATGAAATGTTGATTTGTAATGTTTCTATGTTGTTGGTTCAGTTGTGTGAGGGGTTTGGAGCCTCGGGATGTCCATTTTACAAAATGAAACTCTACCAAAATTTTTATAAAATATATATTTTTCCAATGTGCCTAAGTGATGAACTATGTTTTCTTGATATTTTCATGCTAAATGTGATGATATGATGGCATGTATGGGATTTATCTACTGAAATTCTTTGAATCTCACCCTCCCACATATTAATTATGATTAGGTACCAACAATGGCAAGACCACCAAGGAAGAAAAAGGAAAGGAGAAAGAATTTGGCCATTAACTTGATATTGATCTTAATGGATATGAGCTTAGAACTTTTATATAAATTTGTAAAGATGATGTTAAATATGTTTCTCTAAGTTTTTATATTCCTTTAAGTCCTAGCTAAAGCATGGCATGATATGAAGATGAAATATGGTCATGTGAATATCTTAAAATTTTTGTATTGTAAGTATAAGGATGAAAATGGTCATCCTAACCTATGCAGAGTAAACGTATCACTGTTTGGGGCTTTTGATGTATAAAGTATGAATGTTATATATGGTTGAAAAGTATACATACAGAGATTTAAAAAGGTCTAATGATCACTCAATTTAGATGTGTATACGAATTATGGTGATTTTTCAAAATTAGCCCAGAAAACTGAAATTTTAGGAATTCACCATATGAATAGTAGAAATTCACAAAATTTACTAAGCAAATTGGCCAAGTAATTGCTCTGATTGATATTTTTTCTATGTAGATAACATTTTAAGCTATCCACAAAGACTTGAATCACTCTCATATGATTTTTATTGAATTAGATACGATTTTCAGAAGTTTATGAAAAAATAGGATTAAATGAATAATATCCTTTAAATTGATTAAATTTATGACAATATTTTATTGTGATTCAAGCTTCTAATTAAGTATAGTTGGTCTCTAATGAGGTCTAATACATGGTAAACGGTCCTAAATATAGGTGTTACACATTGACCTTGGTTGAAAAGCTAAAAAAAGTTATGTATTAGAACAGACAAAGCAAAAATATTGAAGAGCAAAAAGATAGTAACCATTGCCTTAATATTATTTAAACCCCAGCTCACAAAGAATCAAATGATCTTAAAGACTATGATAAGATGAGCAGAGTACAAGGTCCAGGGGTATGTTTATACATAAAGACATAGTGATAAGGTGAATCTCAAAGCTAGTAAAGGCTAGAGAAAAAAAGCAGTATAAGTTAGGGATCGAATGCCCTAGAGTTAAAAATAGTAAGTTATCCAGAGATCACACAAATGTGATAAGCTTATGCCTAAGTAGAAAAAATTATTCATGTAGATAGCCTAAAGTTATGAAAGAAGAAAAATGAATGATGTCTGCTACCAATGAAGAGACTATAGTATGTACAAGATAAGAGAGAGTAATGGAAGTAAAAATGAGGATGTTAGGGATAAAAAATTTTGATACCCCTAAACTAAAAGAGAGTTTATGATGTCCTCGTTGTTCCCAGTTTAAAAGTACAAGCCAAGCCTTTTTAAATGCTATAAATGAATAGATGATATTTGAGAGAAATATTGACTAGTAAGTCAAACAAGTAAGAAGTAAAAGTATTTCTCTGGTTAAAATAGTTTGACAAATTAAGAGATAAAGAGAAAGGAATTAAGAGGTTCCAATATGTATCTAAATTTTGAGAAATTGGGCAAAGAGGCTATTTTAAGGGGGAGGAATTGTAACATCCCTAAAAGTTAATCTTGTACTAATAAAGTAAATTTTTACTGCAAAAGATAATTTTACCGGTCTGAGTATAAAGTAACTAATACCGGGAATTATTGGACTGGGAAAAATATGCAGTACTTTGAAGATAATTCCCCACTAAAATGGTGCCAACTCATCAACTCATGTGTCCAAATTGGAAGCTTTAATGGTTAAGAAAAAGGATTTTAAGCCAAGTCTAAGGTAAGATCCAACCTATGATTTTCATTAAATCTAGCTTAGCTATCAAGAAGCTTAGGATGGTTTATTTTGATTTTTCTCCTCTTCTCTTGATGTTTGATTTTCGACCAAGCATGTAGAAAGAGAGGGAACAAGTTTTCATACCATTAATTTAAGAGAAACCATGAGACTTTTCAAGAAAAGCAAACTAGGTGTGTTTTAAAGAAAGTTTTTGTGAAAAACCAATTTCTTCCTCTTAAGAGCAGATTTTAGTCAGACAAATAAAGTGGGAAGGCTGGATTTACATCAATTTGATGGCAAAAATGAGTTCTCCATTATGAAAAACCTTAAAGACAAGCATTTCCTCAAAGATTAAGCATAAGATAAAGAATCGAGTCTTTAGGGTTTTAAATGGGACTTTAGGGTTTAAAAGATTAAGCTTTGATTTAAAGAGGAAAGCCAAGTACAAACACCAAAGGTAGCTAAGTTACATATTCTTGTTTATGCTATTTCATTGCTTTGCTTTGATGCGAATTGGTTGCGATATTGTGAATTGTGTTTTCTTGACTAGTTTTGGCTGCAATATGAGGGATTTTATTACTTGGGATATCCATTTTCTAAGATGTTATGCTGTCGAAATTTTTATTACCTATATGGCAATTTGTTGATTTGTGTGATTTAATGTGATAAATGTGATTTTTACGTGAAATGAATAACATGATGCATGAATATAACTTGCTATTGAGATTACCCCAATGTCATTCTACCAAGCGTCCTAAATGTTAGGTTCAAGCTATAGCAATGGAGGAATCAAAGGAAAGGCAAGAGAAATGAAGAGAATAAAGAAGCATGCCTATTAAGCAATTTGTATACATTTTAATGTATCACTATGGCATTTGTGTAAAATCATATGTGCCTTTGTAAGGATGCGTTTAGCTGCCATTATGTTCTTTTGGGACTATTAAGATGCTATGGAATGTCATGAGCAAGTTTGAGCAAAGTATATGATATATGATAATACTATTGCAATGAAATAACAAAATCTGGCTTTAATGAGTGATAGATGGTTAGGCAGATATTGTCCATTTGAAATGTGATGTAACTTATAGATGACATGTATTTTCAAAAACCAGACAATGAAGGCTTTCCAACAAGGAAAAGAGCACCTGAGTTGGGTATGTGTACAATTTATAGTATATTTTTTAATATAAGGGTTATAACTGGACAGTGCTAAGAAAACTATGATTTTTAACATCTATACTGTTTACTTTAAACGGCAGCAGAAATTCGTACACAACTCCAAAAAATCTATGGTATATCTACATGGAAGGATTTATGTCTCAAGTTCAATATGCCACTGGTTTGAATATAATTAGAGCTATATAATAAGAGTTATGATTATTTTTCCAAAATTGTTCCAATAAAAGTTGTGTTCAGACACTTAATGATCTAAGATGATACTCTATGCCCTGTTCTAGTTAAATATATGTATAAGAAAAATATGGTTGTAAGCAGATGTTAGGTTAGCTGGTCACCTAAGAGGGGGGTGAATTGGGTGATGGAAGATTTTGTCCCTTTTGGATCACAACCCAATTTCACCAAGTGTGCAGCAAAACAGGGATAAATAGAGAGAGTTGAGTGCAACAACTGAATAGAGAAGATGAAGAATAATTTATACTAGTTCAGCCCAACCACTTAGCTTACGTCCAGTCCCCAAGTCATCACTTGAGATTTTCTACTATATCCCATAGGTTTGATCTGAGCATCTGTGAAGCCTTAGTACATTTCCACAAGTTTCAGTAGGTTCTTGTGAAGCCACTCTCCTCACACCATTATAAGATGTGTAAGTCCCTTAGTGTTTCCCCACACTAAGATTCTACCCAGAATATGTAGAAAAAAATGTTTACAGAATAAAAACCCTCTTAAAGAGTAGATAATACATTGAAAGCTCACTCTATTGAGGTGGGTTTTTTAGATAATGCTGAGAAAAAAAGATTTTACAAATTGTAGCAGCATTTTCGCATAAACTTTCTTAAGATTGTTACCCAAAAGTTCAAAGAATGTTCTATTTATAGATTTGTGATGTAACTTGATGTTAGACATAAGATCTAGTTGTTAGAGACGTTACTCAATGGTTACTCTGTAAAACTAGCCATTTATCAACCACATTTAATGCTTTTGACATCTGAAATTTGAATTTTGGGTGTCAACAGACGAATTTCGCAAAGACCGTAAGTTAAAGACTTTAATGTTGAACTTTGAAGTTCATCTGTTCTAAAGCAAAATACAAATTTTCATCTTTGACAAATGTTTCTATGTTGGAACATTTGAATTTTTAAGTTTAAAGTTCTTCGGGTAAGTGTGAACAGTTGTTTTATATTGCTACAATGCCTTCAAAGTTTGAATTTTGGTGCCCAAAATTCGTCTATCAGAGCTCAGCTCAATGGGGTACAAGTTCTTCCTTTCAAAATTCAAATTTTTTTTATGTGGAAATTCATCTATTGGCTATTCCAGAGGTATCTTCACATTTTGGATATTCGAAATTTGAATTTTCAAAGCCAAAATTCATCTATTAGACTTGAAGTTCAAATTTTAGATGCGAAAATACATTTATTGGCTATTCCAAAAGCATTTTTACATTCTTGAGTTTCGAAATTTAAATTTTGAAAGCCAAAATTCATTTGTTAGACTTGAAGTTCAAATTTTAGAGCCAAAATTCATCTATCAGTGGTAAGCTCAACATGGCACAAAGGTTTTCTTTGAAATTCAAATTTCGGAGGTCCGAAATAGGTCTATCAGTGGCAGAACATCTGTAAATTTGAACTTTGCATTGTAGACAATTTTGTAAAAGCTATAACTCTCTCATTTTAACTCCAAATTAAGCAAATGACCTATGGTTGGAAAGCTCTCAATGTCTACTTTCAAACTCAACAAGTTTACTTGAAAAACAAATGTATTCTGTGAGATATGATCAAAATAATGATAAGAGATCAAAACTGAAAAATCCATATCTCACTACTCAACTTTAAATGACTATAGCTTTTTTATATGACCTTTAATTTAAGTGAAATAACCTTCATTGAAAATATTATTAAGTCTAGTTTCATATGAAATAAGTTTTACATCAAAGCCATATGTATTGTGAGAGATGTCTTAAAAAAACTAATCAAAAGTCAAACTCTAGATTCTTGAAAACCATATTGCACTATATTTAAAAGTAAGGACGTGTTACTTTGATACCCAAAACTTCTTGAGTTAATCAAATGTAATTGTAAATCATTGAGTTTCATTGTAAAGTTTAAATTTTGAAATCCAAGATTTGTCTATTAGAGGGACTGGCTTTGAACTCTTTTTATACTTTAATTTTAGACGAACTTTGACATGACTTTAGACGAATTTTACACTTTCCACTAACTATGCTTGACTTGAAATTCGAATTTCAACAACACTTGAAATTCTTCTTGTTGAAACAAGAGTTTTGATGATTCCAAACCAACATTCAAGAGCTTGGATTGAAGATATCAAAGGAGAGCAAAGCTGTTTCAAGTGAAAATCTTCTGAGTACTTGCTGTTAGATCTTTTGTATGATCCTTAGTTTTTGTTATGACTGGGTAAAAGATTTTGATTTGAAGAAAAGAAGTTTTCAAACTTTGATTTTATGTTAAATCTTCAAATATTTGAAAAACACCCACAAACAGACGATGGTTGAAAGTTTAAGCTAAACTGTCAAGTTGGAAATTTGAACTTTGCCTTTGGAAATTTGAATTTCGAGCTAAAACTGAATAAGTCTGAAGAGATGGCTCTCTGTCAGACGAATTTTGGTTGTTCAAAATTCGAATTTTCATCTAGTCTGAAAAGAGGCCTTTTGTAACAGACGAACCTCACACTTTCAAAATTCGAGTTTCAAGTAAAATGAAGTTTGTAAAAACCAAAGAAATTCGTCTGAAACTATGATAAATTGCATCTGAAATCAAAATGAAATTGAGTTTGATAAATGCTCTCTGACAGACGAATTTTGAATTTGCAACATTCAAATTTTCATATAAGTCTGAAAGATGCTTCTTTGCAACAGACGAACTTTGAGTCTTCAAAATTCGAATTTTAAACAAAACAAAACTTGAGAAAATGGAAGAAATTCGTCTAAAACTATGTTAAAGTTCACCTGAGATCAAGAGTGATTTAAGTTTCAAAACTGCTCTCTGACAGACGAACTTTGAACATTGAAATTCGAATTTCAGAAGCTAAGTTCTTGAGTCTATTGAAATGAAACATTGACATATGAATGATAAGAATTTGCAACATTCGAATGATGAAATCAGTCTAAAAAGAGTTTCTCTGACAGACGAATTTCACCCTTTCAAAATTTGAATTTCGAAGAAAGTAATCTACTGTGTCCCTTTAAACGTTCAATGGACAGACGAATTTTGGGAATCCAAAATTCGAATTTCGAAGGCACTGTAGAAAATTGAAAACACTGTTCACACTTAACCGAAAAACTTTCTTCTTGAAAATTCGTATGTCACATTGTGAAAATGTTTTGTAAGTTTCAAAATTCGAAGTTCACTTCATGAACAGACGAACTTTGTGCTGTAATGTTGGAAGCTTTAATCTTCGGTTCCTTCGAAATTCGTCTGTTGGCCAACCAAAATTCGAATTTCAGTATGTCAGAATCATTAAATGCGGTTGGTAAACGGATAGTTTTTCAGAGTAACCATTGAATAACTTCCCCAACGGATAGATTTAGTCTCTAACGGATATTTGAGACCTAAATCTATAAATACAACATCATTTGAAGTTGTGGGTAACAAATCAAACTTGTATATACCGAATTTCTGCTGAATCTTCTTCTCAAAAGCTTTTACCCTCTTAACTTCTAAACTTGTACTTAAACTTTCATATCCACTCTATACAAGAGAGTTATTTCATTGTAATCAATCTATTCTTCGTCTGGGAGGTAGATTTACTTGTGAGGGGTATTCACAAGGGGATTGGGAAGCACATAGTGAAAGTGCTTGGAAAGTTTGAGAGAGCTCAGAAATAGAGCATACTCATGTACTGCGGCTTTAGCAAGAAGCCCACTGAAATTCTTGCTGTATAGTGGATAAATCTCAAGAGGTGTCTTGGGGACTGGATGTAGGTCAAGTGAATAGACCGAACCAGGATAAATCACTGACTTCTCTTCTCCTTATCTTTACTTTTCACCTTGCTCTGTTTTACGTATTATTTTCATTATACTGTGATATCTTCACTTACTTCACTTTGTGCAGAAAAATCTCAAATTTCCCAATTCACCCCCCTCTTGGGAAGTCAGCCCTGCTAACAAGTGGTATCAGAGCCCGGATTCCCATACAAAGAAACTCACAGTCCGGGAATTATGATGGCTGGCTTTGGAGAGAGTATACTTCCTGAAGGGAACAATACTAACAGACCACCAGGCTTCAGTGGATAGCATTATGGGTACTGGAAGATTGGAATGCAGATCTACCTCCAATCAATTGATCTTGACATTTGGCCAGTCATTGAAAAAGGAGATTTCGTTTCAATGACTCTAACTGAAGATGGAGGACATAAAGAGAAGCTGGAAGCAGAATGGAATGATGAGGACAGAAGGAGAGTCCTACTGAATTTCAAAGCAAAACACTGTTTAGTCAGCGCCCTAAACCATGATGAATTCTACAGAGTCTCGCAATGCACCACTGCAAAAGGAATGTAGGATACTCTGCAGATTGCACATGAAGGAACATCTGGAGTCAGGGAGAACAGACTGAACACGTGCATTGGGGAGTATGAAAGCTTCAGAATGGCTGAAGGAGAGACTGTAAAGGAGCTGCAAAAGAGATTCACCCTCATTGTGAATCAACTCAAAAGCCTGGGAAAGGAATACACTCAGTCTGAGAAAGTAAGAAAAATACTCAGAGCTCTCCCTCTGGAATGGCAGCCCAAGGTGACAGCAATAGAAGAAGCCAGAGGAGAATCAATGGCTTCTGTCACAGCTCTCTTCGGCAGCCTTGAGGAATATGAAGGAAAAATCAAAGCACTCAAGGAAGCTGGGCTGGACAGAAAGAAGAAAGGCCTTGCCCTCAAAGCTGCTGATGAAAAGAAAGAAGAATCTGATGAAGGAGATGAGCTGGATGAGGAAACTCTGGCTATGATGGTCAGAAAATTCGGAAGATTCTACAGCAAGAAGAAGAACAAGAGATTCTTCAAGAAAGGAGCAGCTGGAGAAAGCAAGAAAGAGACAAAAGAACCTGTGACTTGCTATGAATGCAAGAAGCAGGGACACATAAAGTGGGACTGCCCCCAATTCATCAAGAAACAAGAAAAGGAAAAGAAAGCTACTGATAAAGGAAAGAAGAAGAAGGCCTACATCTCATCTATATGGGGCAACAGCTCAGATGAGGAAGAAGAAGATGAGGATGAGATTGCCAACATTTTTTTGATGGCACTTGCTTCTGAAGAAGCCACACCCTCATACAGCAGTGATCAGGAAGAAGAGGTATATGAATCTGAACCTTCCTATTCTGAATTACTAGATGCATTTCATGAGCTTCATGATGAATTTATTAAAGTTGCTAAAGAACTGAAATTAGCAAAGAAAAAGATAAGTAAGCTGGAGTCTCAAAGCATAGTTTCTGAAACTGTCTCTTTACCTTCTTCTGAATCTGTTTGCTGTACTTCATGCACCAAACTTAAGCAAACTAATGATTATTTGGTTAAAAGCATGTCTAGGCTCACTAGAGGTAAAGATATGTTGTTTGCATTGATGGGGAGCCAAAGAATATCACAGGGAAAAGCTGGTCTTGGCTATGATCCATGTGCTGTCAAGGAAAAGATTAGGAAGAAAAATCAGAATGTATATATGAGACAATTTGTGCATGCTAAGAACAATAAAAAGAAAAATGATGCATCACCTCACATTGAAACATATGATCAGCCAAGACATGCTAGACAAAAGTATTATCTGCATTGTTTTCTTCCTACTTCTCAATCTTGCAGTCCTTTCACTACCTGTCATTTCTGTAACAAAAAGGGACATATTTCCAGTTCTTGTGTTTTGAAGAAAAATGGACTTGGCAGGAAAGTTGAATGGGTTCCCAAAGTTGCATCTGCATCTAGGGAAATACATACTGACCGAAAAGGACCCAAGCAAGTTTGGGTACCTAAAAGGAAAACATAAACTTTATTTTGCAGGTCTGTCTCAAAGCTAAGAAAAGCAACAAATGGTATATGGACAGTGCCTGCTCAAGCCACATGACTGGTGATAAGGAGAAGTTCATCACCCTTAGAGACAAGAGGAGGAAAGGTGACCTTTGGAGGTGACCAATATGGCAAAATCATTGGTATTGGAATTGTGGGCAAAAATCCAGAAACATCCATTGAGGAGGAGCTGTTTGTGATTGGCCTCAACCACAACTTTCTAAGCGTGAGTCAGACTTGTGACAAAGGAAACTGGGTGCTGTTTGACTCAAAGTTTTGCCTGGTCATCAGAAAAAGTGATCACAAAGTAATCCTCAAAGCTTAAAGGGATGGTAACTGTTATACTATTGACCTTGATGAACTTCCTCCCTTGGACTCTGTATGTTTAATTAGTCAGGATAATGATAGTTGGCTATGGCATAGGAGATTAGCTCATGTCAACATGAATCAATTGTCTAAACTGATTAAAAATGAGCTAGTAACTGGTCTTCCTAAAATATCTTTTGAAAAGGATAAAGAATGTGATGCATGCCTAAGAAGAAAACAAACTAAATCATCCTTCAAATCTAAAAATATAGTTACCACAACAAGACCACTTGAATTGTTGCATATGGACTTAATTGGACCATCCAGGGTGAAAAGTCTTGGTGGTAATCTGTATGTGCTTGTAATTGTAGATGATTATTCTAGATTCACTTGGACATTATTTCTTTCCTCTAAAAGTGATACCTTTGATGCATTTGTAACATTAGCTAAGAAAGTGCAAAATGAGAAAGGTATTTCTATTGTGTCTATCAGGTCAGACCATGGAGGAGAATTTGAAAATGCATACTTCCTGGAGTACTGCAATGAGCATGGGATTGACCACAACTTCTCAGCACTAAGAACTCCTCAACAAAATGGAGTGGTGGAAAGGAAGAACAGAACCATTGGAGAGATGGCTAGAGCTATGCTGAATGAGAAGGATCTCTCTCAAGTGTTCTGGGCTGATGCAGTGAATACAGCAAGTTACATCATAAACAGAGCCTACATCAGACCAATCCTTGGGAAGACTCCTTATGAGCTGTACAAGGGAAGAAAGCCAAATATGTCACACCTCCATGTGTTCGGGTGCAAATGCTTCATTCACAACAATGGGAAAGAAAATCTGGGTAAGTTTGATGACAAATCCGATGAAGGTATATTTTTGGGCTATTCAAGTAGGAGTAAGGCTTATAGGGTTTATAATAAAAGATCAAATATAGTAGAAGAATCAGTGCATGTGGTTTTCATTGAAAATGAAACTGTTTCAAAACATGTTACCAATAAGGATGATCTTACTATCAATTTTGAAAACCTGGGAGTTTCTGACAAAAGTAAAACTGAACCTCCAAAGATATCTGAATCTGTTGACACAGAGGAAGATATCCAGGAGCAAGGGTTTGATGAAGAAAATAATGAAGAAACAACTCAAGAACTCCATAGAGCTTGGAGATATCAAAGGAATCACCCTGTTGACCAAGTAATAGGGAATGTTCAAGAGAAAGTCAAAACCAGAAAACAATTAAGGGATCAAATGCTCAACTGTGCTTTCATTTCTAAAATTGAACCCAAATGTGCTGAAGAAGCCTTAACTGATGAATATTGGATTATGGCTATGCAAGATGAATTAAATCAATTTGAAAGAAATCAAGTTTGGGATCTAGTGCCCAGACCCAAAAATCATTCTGTTATTGGAACTAAATGGGTCTTCAGAAACAAACTTGATGAATCTGGAACAATAATCAGAAATAAAGCGAGACTGGTTGCTAAAGGGTATAATCAGGAAGAAGGTATTGATTTTGAAGAAACCTTTGCACCAGTAGCTAGACTAGAGGCAATAAGAATACTGCTAGCATATGCATGCATGAAAAATATTTTATTATATCAAATGGATGTAAAAAGTGCCTTTCTGAATGGATATATCATGGAAGAAGTTTATGTAGATCAACCTCCAGGTTTTGAGGATTCTACAAAATCGAACCATGTTTATAAATTGAAGAAAGCTCTTTATGGTATAAAGCAGGCCCCTAGAGCATGGTATGAGAGACTGAGCAATTTTCTGACTGAAAAGGGGTTTAACAGAGGCAAAGTTGACACAACCTTATTTACTAAGAAAGAAAATAAAGACTTACTAATTGTTCAAATTTATGTTGATGATATTATTTTTGGTGCTACTAATAAGGCTCTTTGCAAGAAATTTTCTAAGTTAATGCAGGGAGAATTCGAGATGTCTATGATGGGTGAACTCAACTTCTTCCTTGGATTGCAAATTAAACAGCAAGATGATGGTATCTTTCTTAGTCAATCCAAGTATCTAAAGGAGCTGCTAAAGAAGTTTGGAATGGAGAATGCCAAGCCAATGGGAACACCTATGGCTACTGCAACCAAACTGGATATGGATGAGAATGGGAAGATGTTTGACATTACTCAGTACAGAAAAATGATTGGATCCCTGCTGTACTTAACTGCCAGCAGACCTGACATTATGTTCAGTGTCTGCATGTGTGCAAGGTTCTAATCATGCCCCAAAGAATCCCATGCAACAGCTGTGAAAAGAATTTTTAGATATCTTATTGGAACATCACAGATGGGTCTTTGGTATCCAAAAGGCAATGGAGAAGACCTCAAAGGATACACTGATGCTGATTTTACAGGATCTAAAACTGACAGAAAAAGCACAAGTGGAACCTGTCAGTTCCTTGGAGGATCCCTAGTTTCATGGTTCAGCAAAAAGCAAAACAGTGTGGCCTTATCTACTGCAGAAGCTGAGTATGTTGCAGCTGGAAGCTGTTGTGCCCAAGTCATCTGGATGAAACAGCAGCTTGAAGATCTTGAGGTTAAAATAAAAGAGATACCAATCATGTGTGACAACCAAGTGCTATAAATATCACCAAGAATCCAATCATGCATTCAAGGACGAAGCATATTGAAGTTAGGCACCACTTCATAAGAGATCACGTTCTGAAAGGAGAAGTCAGATTGGAGTACATCCCAACAGAGGATCAAGTTGCTGATATACTCACAAAACCTCTGCCAGAAGACAGGCTTTGTAAAATAAGGAGAGAATTGGGAATGGTAAACCCCAATGAACTGTAAGATATTTCTGTGCAATTCTGTCTTTAGAATTTTCAATATTAGAATCAATTCTAACTTGAGCATCGGAGTATGTTTAATTTGAGGTGCAGGTGCTCCTTGTGAAAATCAATGGCAATAAACTTGAAGATTGGAGCACGTCAGAATGGAACAACCAGAAAATGGAGTAAATGATGTAAATTCTAAGTTTTGGATCCATTCTGTAAGTTTTTAATGATGAAATTCGCATGTTAATGTGTGTTAGACGTATTTCGCTTCATAAAATGTCCTTTTGACATGGTCAATATGGTCAACATTCGAATTTCAGTTCACTAACAGACGAACTTCGGCCTATTATGCCTTGGAATAGTTCTCAGTAATGCCTCGAAATTCGTCTGTTGAAACTTGAAAGTTCGAATTTTAAAAATCAGAAATTTCAAAGTTATGTTTGTCCAGCACTGCTACACAAATTATCACTTCTTAACATATGAATGTTGGACAATCTTTACAAAGTTGAAAAATTCGAATTTTCAGTTCAAAATTCGTCTGATGAATCATGTCCTTCATGTTGAATTATTGAAAGATGTAGTTCTTCTTGTCTAATTCGTCTATTGATTGATAGTTTGATTGTTGTCTGCCTTTTTCTTTTCAACATTCAAACTTTGGTGGAACAAAATTCGTCTGTTGTGCTTGTATTGCTTGTTTCAAGCTACTGTCAGACAAACTTTCAAGATGGAAATTCGTCTGTCAGTAAGCTATGCTGAACAGTTTAACTTGTAGCTGCCCGAAGTTCGAATTTTGACCCCTCAAAATTCGTCTGTCAGACGGTTACACACGTTAAATGCAACGGTTTTCCTCAGAACAGACGCAACCCTATTTGTAACCTCTCTAAATCTGTTCTGATTCTCTCTTTAATCCTCTTAACTCCTATCCAAAAACCGTCATTCTTCACCGTTTAAACTTCCATTCGCATCCCATAAACCTTTCCTTAACCTCATTCTGCATCATTCCACTGAAAAATGGCGAGAGTAAAGATCCCTGGAGCAGGACAAGCTAGAACTCGGCCAAAAAGAACGGTCAAATCTCAGTATGCTACAAAGGAAGGAGAGAAATCCAAGAGAAAGGCCGAACCCAGTAAAGCTACCCCTTCTAAACGCCAGAAATCATCATCCAAGGCAGATTCACAGAAAACTGGACCTTCCTCATCAAAAACTGCAGTCCCTTCGGCTGATACTGCTACTGTGGCTTCCTCCTCTTCTACTCAATCTGGAGAATTTGAGCTTACTACACTGCCACTTTGGAGCACTCCTGAGATTCAAGAAGAGTTTTCTGCCAAGTTTTCCAGCAAAAAGGTAATCAAGCCTCACTGTGTAAATATGGAGCAATTTTTGATATCCAACAACTTTGTTGCTGCATTATGGTTGATAAGATACAAAAACCTGTTGGAAATTGCTGAAAAATATGATGATGAAGTAGTGAAGACTTGGTATGCCTCTCTTCAATATAACAGCAAGAAAAAGAAATGGGAGGTCACTTTGAGATCAAGGACCATCTGGCTTGCGGATGAAACAATCAATGAGGTGCTGGAAATCCCAGGACAAGATGGGCTGAAAATTGACATCACAGCCTCTGGATATATGGATAAGGCAAGCACAGCTGATGAAGAAGGTGGATCCTTTCTGAACTACAAAGAGAGCACCATCTTGGACACCTTATTCAGGAGAAGGGAAAACAGGCCAACAATAAATCTGTTGAAGCCCACAGACCTAAGTGTACAAGTCAGGATCCTGCACTATATAGTGTCCAGGATCATATTCAACAAGGGTGGCAGCTTCAATTTGATAACAAGGGCAGAGGCTCATGTGATGACTGCTATCATACGTGGGAAGCTAATTAACATGGGTCATATCATCCTCCAGAGAATGATAAAGGCAAGGGATCAGAGGAAGGATTCCACACTCCCCTATGCTGCAATTATTTCAAGAATCCTGCAGCATGCTAGAATTCAACACATTGAAAAGGGGAAAGGGAAACTTACTGAGGCATTCAAAGAGGAGGAACTGCAAAGGATGGGCATTGAAAGAGATGAAGGACGATGGGTTGGAAAGGGAGCAGGGAAATCTGAAGACTTGTTCTTTGTTGCTGATGCATCCCTCCAGCAAGAAGGAACTTCTGAGGCCCCTGGCAAATCTGTACCTCAGCCTTCTCAGCCAATCCCATCTCCCTCCAGGCCTACTCACCCTCCTTCCACTCCCTCCTCACGGGCCAAGCCAATAAAGGTCATTGAGTTGTTTGACAGTCTGTCAACACTCATTCTCAGCATAAGAGATGAGCAAAATGCCAATATTGCTCATCTACAAGATCAGATCCATCAGTTGGCTGTAAATATGAAGGTGGTGGATGATGCCTATGAAGAGATAAGAAATGCAATTCCTACCACTTCAGCTCCACCTCAGCCTGGTGTCTCTAAGCCTACTCTGTCTCCATCCCCTGTGCCTCCAAGTCCCTTCGAGATTGCCTCCTCTGACCATGAAGATGATGATATAGATGGTGCTGGTGCAATGAGAACACCAAGTCCTGGTCCACCCTTGGACTATGGATTGGGAGAAGAAGGACTCCAAGATACAAGCCCTCATGAGCCCATGCAAGAAGATGCTCAGGAATCAATTATGTCAACTCAAGAATCTGAGCAAGTTGAAAGACTAGTTGCAGCCATTTCAAGCTCCTCTATGCAAGAAGATGTGAGCACTGAAGAAAGGAGCCTTGTACCTATTCTTGACTATATTGCCATTGCTCACAATGCACTACTGGAAGCTCAGAGGAGAAGGCTGGAAGAAATGTTTCCTCCTGCTAAACCAGCTTCCTCTTCTCTAGCTGCCTATGGTCTTATAGAGGAACAAAGAGCTCAACTGGCTCTTTCCAAACAGGCAATGTAGGAGCTGTTGGAAATCTCTGACGAGGAAACAAGCACTGAGCCCCCAGCTAAACCTGAAATCCATTTTGCTCCTGTGCCCCTTCGTGCTATTCCTGTCTCTCAGATCCCTCCTCCGGCTGATTTTGTTGGCCTTCCTGATGATGTCAAAAAGGGGGAGAAGTCTGGGCAAACTGGAAAGCCTGCTGCTGAGCAATCTGGGAAAGGAAAAGCGAAATCCTACAGCAAGAAGACCAAGTCCAAGAAGAAATGATTGGAGATTAGGCTTAAGTCCTCTTGTTGTACTCTGTACTGTGTATTTGTGTTTTGGATTTGATGTTTGAACTTTGCTTAATTTGTTTCTGTACAAGCAACTCTTGATTAAATGAATGGATCCCTTTGTTGCAATATTTTGTGCCTTAAATCTGTTGTTTTGATATCTTATGCATATGTTGAGGGGGAGCTTGTGAAAGCAAACCTAAGTACTAATCCAGTTTGTAAGTTGTTTTGTCATCATCAAAAAGGGGGAGAATGTTGAAACAAGAGTTTTGATGATTCCAAACCAACATTCAAGAGCTTGGATTGAAGATATCAAAGGAGAGCAAAGATGTTTCAAGTGAAAATCTTCTGAGTACTTGCTGTTAGATCTTTTGTAGGATCCTTAGTTTTTGTTATGACTGGGTAAAAGATTTTGATTTGAAGAAAAGAAGTTTTCAAACTTTGATTTTATGTTAAATCTTCAAATATTTGAAAAACACCCACAAACAGACGATGGTTGAAAGTTTAAGCTAAACTGTCAAGTTGGAAATTCGAACTTTGCCTTTGGAAATTTGAATTTCGAGCTAAAACTGAATAAGTCTGAAGAGATGGCTCTCTGTCAGACAAATTTTGGTTGTTCAAAATTCGAATTTTCATCTAGTCTGAAAAGAGGCCTTTTGTAACAGACGAACCTCACACTTTCAAAATTCGAGTTTCAAGTAAAATGACGTTTGTAAAAACCAAAGAAATTCGTCTGAAACTATGATAAATTGCATCTGAAATCAAAATGAAATTGAGTTTGATAAATGCTCTCTGACAGACGAATTTTGAATTTGCAACATTCGAATTTTCATATAAGTCTGAAAGATGCTTCTTTGCAACAGACGAACTTTGAGTCTTCAAAATTTGAATTTTAAACAAAACAAAACTTGAGAAAATGGAAGAAATTCGTCTAAAACTATGTTAAAGTTCACCTGAGATCAAGAGTGATTTAAGTTTCAAAACTGCTCTCTGACAGACGAACTTTGAACATTGAAATTCGAATTTCAGAAGCTAAGTTCTTGAGTCTATTGAAATGAAACATTGACATATGAATGATAAGAATTTGCAACATTCGAATGATGAAATCAGTCTGAAAAGAGTTTCTCTGACAGACGAATTTCACCCTTTCAAAATTTGAATTTCGAAGAAAGTAATCTACTGTGTCCCTTTAAACGTTCAATGGACAGACGAATTTTGGGAATCCAAAATTCGAATTTCGAAGGCACTGTAGAAAATTGAAAACACTGTTCACACTTAACCGAAAAACTTTCTTCTTGAAAATTCGTATGTCACATTGTGAAAATGTTTTGTAAGTTTCAAAATTCGAAGTTCACTTCATGAACAGACGAACTTTGTGCTGTAACGTTGGAAGCTTTAATCTTCGGTTCCTTAGAAATTCGTCTGTTGGCCAACCAAAATTCGAATTTCAGTATGTCAGAATCATTAAATGCGGTTGGTAAACGGATAGTTTTTCAGAGTAACCGTTGAATAACTTCCCCAACTGATAGATTTAGTCTCTAACGGATATTTGAGACCTAAATCTATAAATACAACATCATTTGAAGTTGTGGGTAACAAATCAAACTTGTATATACCGAATTTCTGCTGAATCTTCTTCTCAAAAGCTTTTACCCTCTTAACTTCTAAACTTGTACTTAAACTTTCATATCCACTCTATACAAGAGAGTTATTTCATTGTAATCAATCTATTCTTCATCTGGGAGATAGATTTACTTGTGAGGGGTATTCACAAGGGGATTGGGAAGCACATAGTGAAAGTGCTTGGAAAGTTTGAGAGAGCTCAGAAACAGAGCATACTCATGTACTGCGGCTTTAGCAAGAAGCCCACTGAAATTCTTGATGTATAGTGGATAAATCTCAAGAGGTGTCTTAGGGATTGGATGTAGGTCAAGTGAATAGACCGAACCAGGATAAATCACTGACTTCTCTTCTCCTTATCTTTACTTTTCACCTTGCTCTGTTTTACGTATTGTTTTCATTATACTGTGATATCTTCACTTACTTCACTTTGTGCAGAAAAATCTCAAATTTCCCAATTCACCCCCCCTCTTGGGAAGTCAGCCCTGCTAACACTTCTGTCATAGGTGATATCTCTGGAACTTCAAATTTTGGTCAGCAAAGTTCAAATTTTCAACAAAATATATAAGCATTAACTTCAAAATTCATCTGTTAGTTAGTGTTTTTCAATTTTAACATATGCTAACATTAGATTTACTTGATCTAATTCATTTAAAACATATGGTAGCAATATTAAGAAATTTTCAAATATTAATCCCACTTCAAAACCTAAGTGGAAACAAAATATACCTAGGGACTAGGTCTTCAAATGTTGAGTTCTACTTCCACTTGGTCATTTTCTTCTTGGCATGCTCCCTTATGATCTTCCATTTTTGAAGCATCCTTTCTCTTCTTCTTCCTTCAGTGAGGCATGGTATTGATTTTCATTTCTGTATTTCAATGCTCACCCTTCTTACTTGGACCAACCTACATTTAGTATATTATACTTACAAACTAAGTAGTTAGTCCAGTTTATATATTCAACTTATATTATTCATTATAAAAGTACAGTGGATATATTTGAACATAGCATGATATATACATTATGACCATAATTAAATACACGCTAATGTACATTTTACTTCTTTAAGGAACATTATATATGTCAAATACATATGAGACATTTGTTCCTTATTACTCTATATTTGCCATTATCAAAACTTATATTATACTAAAGTTTACAATCTCCCCCTTTTTGATGATGAGAAATCACTAGTGAAAAATATGTTTAATAAATGATTAACACATATAATGCAGTTTAATTAAAATAATTTTACATTAAGCATATGCATATTTTCCACACAACTTCTCCCCATATTTGACATCAACAAAAAGGTTTAAAAAGAAACAAGTATTTCTTATCCCCCAATTTTTAAGGTTATACTAGTAAGCATAGATGTCTGGGGTGTTTCAAGCACACATAAAAGCATATACTGAAATGTAAATTATCATCAAAACATATTATGCACTGCATGTTCAGATTATATCAAATTTTACTGATATTAAAATTGATACCAATTGTTACCATTCATCTTCAAAATTGACACAAATTGTTGGTGATATTAAAAACAAATATCAGTTGCTACTTGAAACTAGTATGATACCAAATATTGTGATGCTTCTTGTTAAGATGATCATGATATGCACACATCACAAGAGGTATCTTAGAGTTATAGAGTTGTTGCCTTCTTCTTTTGGGATCAAGGAGATATGTTTTGACATTATTTGCTCCTTTCAGCAAGATTAAGCAACAGAACTCTTCACAATAAAATGAGGTGAGCTAAAGCATAAACAACTTAATTTCAAAAAATGCTTCCCCTCAACCTATGCATTTCATGATGATAAAACCAAGAAAGCATAAAACATCAAATGTGCATGTGATCAACCATAGTAGAACTCGTGTGGAGGAAGATGAATGGACAAGATAGAATTTGTCCCTCTAATTAATGGAGAGATATATCTGGGCCCCTTGATGAGTGAGACTGAGAAAATGCATGGCTGTGCTCAAATGGAAGAGTTTCCATTTGTTCTGTCAGTCTACTCGGAGATTGAGAAAGTGATGGTCGAGTAAAATGAGGATGAAGTTTCCATGCCTCATACTTGATCCATATATCATGAGACAAAATGGATGTGATCGGGTTATATAATAGGTTACATTGGATCTCCTATTTCATATGATTTGGATAGTCACAATGTTTTGCTACAGGCCACTTGTAACTTGTGGGTCCAAAAGTGTTATTAGCCTACTGCCAACATCATATGAGCCTACAGGGTCACACACAAGAACAAGTCAACTCGAGCTACAATGTCCAAATTCATTGAATATAAAATGTGTCTATATTCAATGAATTTAATGTTCAATTTAGGCTGATAGAATTATATATATATATTTGATGTATATATATATATTAAAATTCGAAATATATATATGTTTGATATATTATATATTTGATATATATTATTTCGAAATATATATTGTTCAAATTAATTCAAATTAATTAGTTTCAAATTTAATTCTATATGATACATTTAAATTTAAACTAATGTCATAATCTAAATTTGATTTAGATTGGATTCTAAATTTGAATTTAGACTAATAATCTAAATTTGATTTATATGATAAATTAAATCTAGATTTGATTATGGATATAGATTAGATAGTTAGTTTAAATTTAGTCAATCAGATAGATTTAAATTCAAACTAAAATATTGAATTAATATTTGATTTAGTTTAAAGTATTGAATTAAATTAACAAATATCAAATCTTATATATTGATATAGATTAGGGTGCATAATCAATATAATTAGAATCACCCCAAAGAGAGAGCGACCGTATACTCAGGGAGTGAGACTGTACCAATGAACGATGAACAACGTACGAACGTACGGATGAATGACGAATAAAATTCTCCAATATTTCATCTATTGCTTTAATTACATCTAAATTACTTAATTATATTTAAGTGACAGAAGATTATCTATCAAGAAAATGATGAAGAATATGATTTGAAAATTTAAAACAATATATATTTTTAAAACATAACATATCAAGTGGATTTGAAAACTTAATTTTAATTTTTTATATATGTGCAATATTTCTCAGGGGCCAACGCATGAGAAATAATATTTATTCTCACAGACTTATCCCTGAGAAACTTTTATCACGAAAAAATCCATGAGAAATTGGCTACCTTTCTCAAGGAAAAGATCCATGAGAAATGTGGTTTTCCACGTTTTCACATCGCTTCTTTCAATGAGATACTATTCTCATGGATTTGTCCCTAAGAAATTTATATATGTGCAATATTTCTCAAGGCCAAATCCATGAGAAATAATATTTATTCTCATCAAATTATCCTTGAGAAACTTTTCTCATGGAAAAATACTTGAGAAATTGGACCTTTCTCATGGAAAAGACCCGTGATAAAGGTGCTTTTCCACATTTTTACAATACTTCTCATAGAATTTTCCATAAGATGCTATTCTTACAAATTTGTCCCTAAGAAATTGTAAAATTTTCTCACGGGACATGTCATGAGAAATGATAATATATTTTCTTATCCATTGATTATTATTTTTTATTGATATCTCATGACAATTTTCGTGAGAAATGATAAGAGTTCTCACTGAACTATTCATGAGAAAGAATGACACCAATTCCATGCCAATAGTGCCAAAGGGTTACAATTTCTCATGGAAAGGCTCAAGAGAACTGGTAAAATTTCTCACAAAAATAGCAATGAGAAATATTGGCGACACTTTCCTGCCTCCCACCAGGAATTTTTCTCACGGATTTTCTCATGACTTTTGTCATGATTTATATTTTCATGAGAAAAATCCCTGAGAAATTAGTTTTTTTGGACAAATTTCCTAAGAAATTCCCTGAGAAATTTCCTTGAGAAAAATACTATTTTGTTGTAATGATTCCTAACCAAAAACAACCTAGGGTTAAGCTTAAATCAAACTTACACCCTTCAAAACTTACACCCAAGCAACAAGAACACCAAAACACACTCCATTAACCCCATTTCATCCATTTTAATCAGTAGATCTCTGCCCAAACTAGAAATCCCAACATATAACTGAAAAATCCCAAGTTTAAACTAAAGAAAATGGAGAGGGAGAAGTAGGGATCACTTACCAACATGAATCCAAGCTTTCAAGGTCTGAAAATCACTCCTAAATGCTAGAAATCTTTAACCCTAACAGAGCTCCCACGGTTCTCCTCCATTTCTTTCTTTTCGATCATCTGAAATGATCTGGATTTAAGCAAAAATCCTGACTCTTTCCAAGGCTCTAGAATAGACTACCACGGTGCCATCACATTCAGCCAAAAAAGAAGCCACTGGAATTGGATATCACCATGGCGGCCATGCTTCTAGCCACTGCATGGGGCCCAATTTTCCCCCACTTAAGCCTTCTTTCATCCTGTTGCCTTTGGTTCTGCACACCATGCCAAGAAAGATGTCATGAGGGTTGTTACACCAAATATCTCATATTTACGTTCCAAAATATCAGAGCAACGGAAAATGCCACAAAACACTTCGAGAAACACCAGAATAGCAGAAGCAGTGTGCAAAGCCGCGGTCGCTAGGTGTTCTCAGACTTACTGGCATTGCATCTTGGCTTTCTAGCATCGCGGTGCCCCTTGCTGATGCCATATTAGCAAAATTTAACTTCTGAGGTGAACTTTCGATACGCATAACTTTTTGCTTCAACCTCCTATTGACTTAATTCCAACTCTTACAAGTCAATCTTGTCCCAATATATCCGTGGACACCAATTTCACCTCAATCTATCTTCTTATAGAGATTTTGGACTCCTAAAACTGTTTTGACCACCTTTTGACTAAAACTCACCCCTTACAACTCATTTGCCACCAAAGGCAATTTGACCATTGAGACCGTTCACATAGGTCCTAATCCACTTAAGCAACTTGTCCAAAGAGGTTTTACCTCAAAGAAACCACGCCTCTAAGATTTGACCCCCTTGAACCCTAATTGACAAGGTGGGCTATAGGCTATAAAACATACCAACAAGACTCAATTCCACCTTTGGGCTCCCATACACTACCATACTAACTCCTCAACACTCCAAACCATGTGTGCATCACAAAACACCATAGTTAACATATTCAACACCATTCCACATTAATATCATTACAACAACATCAATATAACCATCCATAATCTCTTGACAATTATTAACACTATCCTACTTAGTACAACATACATAGATACTTCACACATACACTACATAGACTAGGTATTCCCATGCCCAGTATACTACTCCCTTGTCTTCTCCAAACTCGTGCCAGAACCTTCACCTAAAATTTTAGTACATGGGAAAGGGCTGTGAGACAAAGCCTTAGTAACCGGGGACAACCATACACATATATATACAAAACTCATACAATCTCATGAATGCAATATGAAGTGGAATACATGTCTCCCTCGCATACAGCTAGAACTAAGAGCTATCATCATAATAGGACATTTCGTATAGGTGATTCCCTTCCAACAGTCGATGAAGATTGATTCTGAGATATTACCAAGCTCATTTTACACTAAAGCAACTAGGCCAAAGTTGACACTAGTGCTCAAACTGTGGCTCTCCATCCCCTATACCACCTCAAATTAGTAGTGATTTAGGAAAGGTGTAGTCCACTGCCACCTGGCTCCCCTGGCCATAGGGGAGGATTTAGCGACAAGGATCTCATCCTTATCCTCCCTTATCATATATCATATCATCATCACCACCCAATCCACCATATATCTCATAACGTCATATGATGATGCTCATGTCATATCATTGTATAATCATCATCATGTTTTTGCTATGCATCATGTAGTGTCACATCATCATCATCACCTCTAATCATCATCATAATCATTAGCTTTAATCATCATCATCTATATGTCTAGCCATGTGCATACTATGATATATAGATAAACCATACACACACATATCAATATCGTGGTATGAACGGAAACATGCACACACACACACATACATATATCATAACATACAATACAACCAATACAAACAATACAAATACTCGTTTACTTTAGGGTGTCAATTCCACACACACGCGATTCCACGGACTCCTTGGGTTGCCCAACATGATTCGTATCCCTTTTGGTCAACCAAACAACCTTTGCATTACCATAATACCTCAATTAACACAATATATCACTTATCCAAAAAACCCAATTCAACCATATAGGCCTAACCCAAGGTTTCAACACCACTGTCATGCATCATTTAACTCCTAGAGACAATTCAAACTCTAATCAACCACATATACCTCAGATTCCATACTCTGTCTAACAATTCCAACCTAGGGTTAAGCTTAAATCATGCATATTCCTTCCAAAACTCACACCCAAGCTTCACAAACACTAAATCACACCTCTTTAATCCCATTCCATCCATTTTAATCAGTGGATTTCAGCCTAACATTGAAAACCCAACATATCACCCAAAAACCTAACTCAAAATCGAGGAAAAATGGAGAGAGAGGAGTAGATATCAATTAGCAACATGAATCCAAGCTCCTAAGGTCCGAAAATCACTCCCAATGGCCAGAAACTTTGAACCCTAGCACTGTTTCTCCTGTTCTCCGTCCGTTTCTTTCCCACATGTTCTTCCAAAATGATTCTAATTTAAACTCATTTCTTGACTCTCAACACGGCACTATTGCTGTTAGCCAAAAAATATCTTAGAATATATAGCTCACTCACCACGGCAACCCAGTATTGTGCCACGGCATAGAGCTCCTTTTCTTCCTTGATTCTTTCTTCCATCCTATTTCCTCCGATTCTATACACAATGCCAATTACGCTCGATTAGCTAGGGACTAAGTTAGGGATAATGTAATGAGGGTTATTACAAAAAGGATTGTCACTTTAGAAGTTCAATGAAATAATGGTAATAACTAATTTTGGATTATTTTGACCTTTCAATAATAAGGATAATTTAGTCAATTACAATTAAAATATATGCATAACTTTAAACAATATATATTTTGAAACCAAACCAAAACACCCCAACTTTTGTAACAACCCTCATTACACTGTCCCAAACTTGGTCCCTAGTCAACAAAGTGTAATTGGTGTTGTATGCATAACAGGAGGAACCAGGATGGAGAAAAGAATCAAAGTGGAGAAAATGAGCTCCACGTCGTGACAAGAAGCAGGGTAGCCGCAGTGAGATAGCTATAATTTGGCTTAATTTTTCCAAGCTAAGAATTTCCACATCGCAGCAAGTGTCGACATTTCTATTTAAATCAGAATCATTTTGACAAATAGATGAAAGGAAAATGGAGGGAGAAAGAAGAAGCAGTGCTAGGGCTCACAAAATCCAACCTTTAAAGGTGTTTTTCGGCCATTGGAAGCTTGCTAAATCGTTGGTAAGTGGTTTATAATCCTCCCTCTCCATTTTCTTCAATTTTGAGTTGAGATTTCTTAGGTATATATTGGGATTTTTGGTTTTGGCCGAAAACCACCGATTAAAATAGATGAAATGGGATAAACGAGGTGTGATTTAGTGTTTATGAAGCCTAAGCATCAATTTTGGTTGGAGTATGTTAGGTTTGAGTGGAACCCTAGGCAAAAATCACTTGAGGGAGTAGGAATTTGAATTGTATGTGATAGGATAAGGTTTGGATGGTTGTTTGGGGCTATTCGAAACATGATTATGCTAATGGAATGATGAGTTGATTGAGGATTTTATGGTATTGTCGAGGTTATTTGGTTGACCGAAAGGAGTACGAGTGTGTTGGACATCCCAAGAAGCTCATGGAATCACGTGTATGTGTAATTGACAACTAGAGGTAATTGGGTGTTTGTATTGTTTATATTTTAGGTTATACATATGTGTATATATGAATGTTTCCATTCATGCCATGATATTGATATGTGTGTGTATGGTTTTTCTATATATCGTGGTATACACATAACTAGACATATAGAGGATAATGATTAGAGATGATGATGGTGATGTGACATTACATGGTGCATAGCATGACATGAGAATATGATGATGTTGATTATATGATGATATGATAGGAATATCACCACATGTCATTTTGAGATGTACGGTGATCGGGTGGTGATGATGATATGATATATGATGATATATGATTAGGGAGGATAATGATAAAATATATATATATATGTTTAGGGAAGATAAGGATAGGATACCTACCGCTAATTCCTCTCCCATGGCCTAAAGAGCAGGGCGGCTCTAGACTACACCTTCCCTAAATTGCCACTAATTCATAGTAGGAAAGGGGAAGGAGGGCCACAGTCCAAGCTGTAGTGTAACCTTTGACAAGGTTGCATTAGGGTAAGGTAAGCTTGGTGATGTCCTAGAAATAGTCTTCATTGACTGTTGGAAGAGAATCAACTATACGAATTGTCCTGTTATGACGATTGCTCGTGGTTTTAGCTGTATGCAAGGAGACATGCATTCCATTTCATATTACATTCATGAGATTATATGAGATATATATATTTATTGATTGCGGTTGTTCCCGATTAGTGAAACTTTGTCTTACACCCTTCTTCCCATGAACTAACATTTTAGGTGAAGGTTTTGGCACTAGTCTAGAGAAGGCAAGGGGGCAGTATACCGGACATGGGAATACCAAGTCTATGTAGTGTAGTATGTATGCCTATGTATGTTATGCTAAGTAGAATAACATAGTTGTAATGGACTTAAGGATCCTGATGTTTGTAATGATAATGTTAGTATAATATGGATGTGGATTGCATTGTTTGTGATGTGTATGATGTATTATGATGCTTGTATAGTTTGCGGAGTTATGGAGTCAGTATGGTAATATGTGGAAGCCCATAATAGATTTGGGCCTTGTCGGTGTGTTTTAGGGTCCATAGCCTATTATGTCAATTTGGGGTGCAAGGGGTCAAATCTCAAGGGAGTGATTCTTTTGAGATGAAACCTCTTTGGATGAGTTGGTTTAGTTAAATGGGACTTGTATGAATGGTCATATTGCCTTTAGTGGCAAATGAGAATTGTAAATGGTGAGTTTTGGTTGAAAAGTGGCTAGAACAGTTTCAGGTATCCAAAATCTCCATATGGAGATGGAATTGAGTGAAGTTGGTGTCTATGGATAGATTGGGACAAGATTGACTTGTAAGAGTTGGAATCAAGTCAATCGGAGGTCAAAGCATAAAGTTATGCATGTTAGAAGTTCGCCCCAGGAGTTGAATTTTTTGGATACGGCATCAACAAGGGGGTGTCGCGACGGCAAAAAACCAGGCCACAGCGCTAGTGAATCTGAGAGCACTAGAGCCGTGGCAGTATTGTAGCGGTCACAGCTCTGCACACTATTCAGGTTGTTTTGGTGTTTCTTAAGGTGTTTTGTGGCATTTTCCGCTACTTTAATGTTTTAGAAGGTAAATATGAGATGTTTGGGCTGTGTTTCATTAGTTCTTGAAGTATTTGGTCAAGTATAGAGGTTGTATTTAGGAAGGTGTTACAACTTTAATCCCCCAAAACTTCATACCTTGTAAAAGGCACCAGAATAGCCTGGGGCCAAAACTAGCTACGGTGGAGTCGTAGCCTCAGAAAGGCAGTAGTAAGTGGTGCTGTGGCCAAGCTTTTGGCGCTGTGGTGCCCCATGCTAATGTCATAACAGCAAATTACAAGTATCTGGAACAAACTTTCAATGCGCATAACTTCGTGCTCCGATCTCCGATTAGCCTGATTCTAACTCCTATAGGTCACTCTCATCCAAATCTTACCATGGACACCAATTTCACTCAAATCCAACTCTATATGGAGATTTTGGACCTCCAATACCATTTTGACCAAACCTCACAACTTACCACTTCTATTTGCCATCAAAAGCAATTTGATCACTATGGACTATCCACACAAGTCCAATTTGACTCAACCAACTTGTCCACAAAGGTTTTACCTCAAAGAAACTTCTCCTCTAAGAATTAATGTAATATCACAAAATTTTACTGGATACTAAGTGATAAAAGATGATATAATTGATAATAATGTAAAATGTACAAGGAATTAGCGAAAATGGACAGATACTGTTTTGCATGAAAAATGGCAAAGAGATAATTTTTCTGGTTCGGATGGAAAAATGAGACAATTATATTTTTGCCCATAAAAAAATATAAAAATGACATCCATGTCCCAAAAGTATTGAAATTTACGTGGGGAAGAAATAGAAAATTATTGGGAAAAATTACACCTAATGACCCGAAATTTTTAGAAATTATAATTAATCCTGGGTCAAGTGCAATTTTGTAAATATGTAAAAGTATTATTAGAACAAACGACACAAACAAGATAAGTCCAATGGTATATGGCATTGAGGGTTAATGTTCAAGAATAAAGAAATAATTTGTGTCGAGTGTGTAAAAGCAATAATAAACCAATAAAGTAAACTGTGGTTCTTATCGATGGTTAAAAAGAAACCGGATCAGGATATGGGCCATACATAGATACCATTTGGAACAGGATAATTATGGAAATATAAAAATAAAATTAGAATAGCCCTGTAGCCCCAAAAATGCTAAATTAGTATACAGACGGTTTTATCGGTATGGTTAAAAAGTAACCAGATTGAGATATATCTGGACCAGGAAAATTGGACAATTTTTGGACATTCTCCTCCCCCTTCCATGCGTGAGTGCTGCAGCCATGTGACACAAAATAATATTATATTATTTTGGAAAACTTCTCAAAGAAGTATGTAATAAAGTAATCAAGGATTAGTAAAAAGTAACCATGATTAGTTACTTACTTAAGCACATAATTAGCCACTTAAACCTTCTCTTTCCTCACCATTTCATGTGTGAACCAGCAGCCCAAAACAAAGGAAGAAAATGCAAGAAAAGAGATGAAGAAGGAAGAGAAATCAAAGGAAAATTGAAGCACAAATCGGTAAGCTTTTACCATCTCAAGCTAACTATCTGTGGCTTTCAAAGCATGTTTTATGATTTAGTTTGCTTCCTTTCCATCTTATGGTTTCGGCCAAAATGTGATTTAGCAACAGAAATGAGTTTTGGACCCTTAAACTTAGAAAAAACATAGACTAGATACTAGAAGCATGAATCCATGGATAGTTTGAAGTGATTTGAAGGAAATCTTTTCCAATCACTTAGGTTAGATTTTGGTCAGAACAGGGGGAGTAGTTAGAGTTGGAATTTCATGATTTTGACCTCAAAAATGGATTCCACATGGTCCAAAACCTTAAGAACAAGTGTGTCGTACAAAGAAAGATCAAAGGAAAGCTCAGTGAAAAATTTGAGTTTTAGTGAGTAATGTCTTATGTATAATTCCGAAAAATCAATGGCTAAATTGGTTCAATGATGATGTGGATAGGTTTAAGAAGGTTTTGGAAAGCTTCTAAAGAGGTGGACCGAATTTGGAAAGTAAGAGAACATCATAAGGTAGTTAATTTCCCATACTAGCATTATGTTATCATCATTGTTTTCAATGTGCTTTATGCCTTGTCATATGATTGCAATGATATTTTGAGATGATTTATGTGCATTGGCTGAGTTGATTGAGGGGCATTGAGACCTCGGGATGTTCATTTTTCAAAATGAAACTCTGCCAAAAATTTTATGAATTCATATGACGTAAATGTGTTAATGTATTCAAAATGTGTTATCTTGATGTTTTCATGCTTAATGTGATGATGTCATGGAATGTTGGGTGTTAACTACTGAGATTTTTTGAATCCAACCCTCCTAAATATTAACTATGATAGGTAGCAACAATGGCAAGACCACCAACGAAGAGAAAGGAAAGGAGAAAAAATTTGGCCATGAGCTTTGACCTTTTGTGTAAATTTGTAAATGTGATGTTAAGTATGTTTCTTCAAGTTTTTATGATGCCTGAGGTCTTAGCTAAAGTATGGTATAGTATGAAAATGATGTATGGCCATGTAAATATTTTATGGCTTTTGTTTGGAAAAGTAGTAAGATATAAATGATCATCTTGACCTATGTAGAGTAAACATGCCACTGTTTAGACTTTTTGATGTATAAAGTATGAATGATATATATGGTTTAAAAGTAGATAAGAAGAGCTCTCCAATGGTCCAAAGAACACTCATATTGGATGTGTGTGCAATATTGGGTGGATTTTTATATTTAATCTCAATTAAAATGATTATTTTGCAGTTTTCGTATAAAATGTGAAAATTCACAGAGTTTGTTGTATAGATCAGTACTATCATTGCTCTGACTTATATTTTTCCCATGTAGACAAAGTTATAAGCTATACCTAGACACTTGAATCACATGCATACGATTTTTATTGATTTAGTTATGATTTTCCAAAGTTTAATCGAAATAAATAAATTCGATTAAATGAATAGTGGTTAAAGTTGAAAAAAATTTATTATGGCATTTATTGTGATTTAAGATCCTACTATTATATAAATGGACTTTAGAATGATTAAATACATGGGAAATAGGCCCATAAGAGAGGTGTTACAATTGACCCCTTTGACCCTACAACCACACAACGGGCTACATGCCCAAAACACACATATAAGGCCCAAAACCATTTTGGGCTCACACATATGGCCACTTCTGGCTCACAAATACACACTCTAATAGTAGTGTTCTATTCCAAGGTCCAAATCATCATCACACACCTATAAATCATCCATCGTCATTACTATCATTGCATAATCGTCCATACCATCCAAACATCATAGTTACAATCATCCTATCATCACATGACATACGAATAATACTCCCAGGACACTCATATAGACATCAAGCCACAACAACCTACTTAGCACAATATTACATAAACTAAATTATAACTATCAATCATACTTGAGATTCTGAAATGCAGAGAGGCCTATGACTCCATGGTCATCTCTGAGCTAGTACTAAAGTCTTCACTTGAAATGTTAGTCATGGAGGGGTTGTGAGATAACGTCTTAGTAACTAAGACAAACACACACATATATAATACCATCAATATCACACATATATACAATGATGCCGTGCAATGCCAAATGACATGTGATGTATGTCTTCCTCAAATAGGGCTAGAATCACGAGTTGGCGTCATCATAAGACATTTCAAATAGGTAATTACCTTCCAACAGCCGATGAAGACTGATTTCGGGACATCACCAAGCTCACCTTACACTAGTGTATCCGGCCAAAGGTTACACTTGTGATTGAACCATAGCTCTCCTTCCCCTAGACCACCGTAAATTAGTGGTGATTTAGGGAAGGTGCAATCCACTGCCACTTAGCTCTCCTAGCCGTAAGAGATGATTTAGTGGCAGGGATATTCCATCCTATTACCAAATCATATCATATCATAGTCCACTATCACCTGGCTTTCCTGATCAAGAGAGGATTTAGTAGTTGAGATCTTTCATCATATCATCATATTTTGTCTCATCACCATCTTTTAATACACCACATCTCACAATACTCATGGGGTGGAAATATACATGCCATGCTAACATGCCTTTAACAATATTAATCATTATCACAGTCATCATCATGGCCATGCTAGCATGCAATCATGTGTGGATGCTACAATCACATATGCACATATACACTATCATACTTATCATCATCATATACGAATACATTGTCTAGCCGTGTGTGTACCACGATATATAGAAAACCATATACATACACATAATGATATTAAGGTATGAACAGAGACATGCATATATATATCAACATATAACACATATATTACAAACACTTAATTACCTCAAGTTGTCAATACCGATACCACACATATATGGGCTTAAGCAAGCCTCCAAAGCACCTGTCACGAACTATATGGCTTCAATTAGCCAATCAATCACTATAACATTATAATATCTTCAATTAGCACAACGTGTACATTAACCATAGTTCACAATCCAACCATTTAAGCTTAACCCATTGTTCCAATAGCACTCACACCTTCCAATAAGCCTCAGTTACTTATCCTAACAATAATTATCCACACATACTTTGGATTTCATACTCCTTCTAGTATTTCCAACCTAAGGTTATGCTTAAACCATGCATACACCTCATAAAATTCATGCCTAAGCGTCATAAACACTAAATCACACCTCATTAATCATATTTTATCCATTTTAATCAATTGATTTCAGCCAAAACCAAAAACCCAATAGTATATCTGAAAAATCCAACTCAAAACTGAAGAAAAATGGAGAGGGAGGATCAAGAACCACTTACCAACCAAGATCAAAACTCTTAGAGGTAAAAAATCACTCCTAAAGCCCTAATGCAGTACTCATCTCTCCCTTAATTTTCTCTTCTCTTTGTTGACTGAAATGCTTTTGATTTAAACAGATTTAGCGACTTTTGCTGCGGTGCTAATAAGCTCGCCATGGCACGAGTGCTCTCGGTACCAATACTTTTCAAGTTGCTGCAGGTGTCTCACTGTGGCAGCCTTGCACCTCACCGTGGCATGACCCTTCTTTTATCTCAAATATTGAATTTGTCTCATTTTGCTTCTTTCTCCAGCCCTGGTTCCTCTAGTCTTGCACACATCATTAAGTATACTCCTTGTTAGCTCGAGACTAAGTTCAGGATAATATATGAGGGTTGTTACAATATTTCCTTCTCTTCCTCATTGACACTCACATACTAATTATGCGAGTGTCATTATAACCTTATTCATTGGCACAAGGGGGATATTTATGGATCCATGTTGATAAAAAGACACTTTTAGTCCTTTAACTTTGTACTAGATTTCAATTTGGTTCCTTAACTTTATAAAATTCCTTTTTAGTTATCTAACTTTCAAAATTCAATAAAAAATTTCCTTGCTCCTAACACTATTTAATTTTATTAACAGAAAACAATGACAAAATATTTACATTAATCCATCTCATTTTTATGGAAAAAGCCAACTCATTTTATTTTAAGTTACCAACTCATATATATGTATTTTCAATTAAAAAAAGAAAGTCATCACTTTCTTGTCCTTCTTCTTCTTTCTGATATTTCCTGCTCATGACCACAGATTTCATATTACCACTGTCAACCAAGAAAACAAGCTTCTTCCTCCTATCTCGTGATTCACTCTTCCCCACGTTGAGAGTTTTGCTTTCCCACATGACAGTTCAGCTGCTAACGGTTATCCACAGTGGGCTTGATTGATGCAAGGTTTAAATTCTTGAAAGAGTTTAGCTTTCTCTTTGGCAAAATCATGGATTCCTCACACAGCTACACCAGTGGCTTAAATAAATATTCAAGGATTCAGCTTCGTTGAAGGGGAAGCTATTGTCTTGACAAGTTTAGGAGTCATTGAAAAGGAAGCTATGCTGTTGACAGCAACAAAGCTTGTAATTAAGGTGAGGTAAGGATATGCTAAGTTTTTGCTCAAGAATCTTGTTTTATGTTGTAAATCATTGACACTAGTTTATTGCTTCTTGAAGGATGAAATAATGAAATTTCTTTGAGATAATCATATTGATTGCTCTGGTTTATTTCTTTGATGTTTTACCCTGATGCTATTTTTCAATTCCAATTAGGATATAGTGCAATTTATGTTTTGAACCAAAAGTTTAAATGTGAATTTTATTAAAAACCAAAGATTTCTGCAACTTGTTGTTAGTCTTAGATTAATGTTATGATGTTGTCATTATCTAGCCCCATACTTCAACTAAAAAAAGACTTGCCTATGCTTTTGTAGGAAGTTGTTCAACAAAGTAGATCAAAGACCGGGTTACGAATGCAAAAGTACAGTTGCTTCCCATAGTAATATCCGAAACATTTTCTCTTTTTTTTGGCAAGGAATGTCAAAATGTCGAAGATGTTTTTTGAATTAATGACATAATCTCCTAGGTTTTAATTAGAAGTTAGATTGTTAAATCCTTTGCTTGGGAGTCTGGGCTCTGATACCACTTGCTAGTTCTGCTGGCTTCCCAAGAATGGGGCAAATTGGAAAGTTTGAAAATTTTCAGCAAAATTAGAAGAAAGTAGTGAAAGCAAAATATGCAGAAAACAGAGTGCAAAAAGTAGTAAGATGATAAGCAAAGAATAAGAAGAGGGACACAAGAATTTATCCTGGTTCAGTCACTATCTCTTTACCTATGTCAAGTCCTCAAGCTACCACTTGAGATTTTCTACTATCTTGCAAGAATTTGATAGGCTTATTTCAATGCCTCAATACAGTTAATGCTCTGTTACAAGAGCTTACAATCTCACTCTCTACACTCTAACTAAGTGTTTCCCAAATCCCTTATGAAGTCCCCTCATAAAAATATCTATCTTCCATATGAAGATAAGATTATTTATAGCAAATGAACTCTCTAATTTAGAGTGTATAAGATAGTTGGAATGTAGTTTATGAAGTGTGGAAGAGTAAAAGGTTTTGTCTAAAGAATTTGGCAGAGTTTTTGTATATATAATGTAAAATCATTTCTCACATCGTCAAATGAAGTTCTATTTATAGATTTATTTCTTAACTATATGTTAGAGACAAATCCTAGCCATTAGAGATGTTATCCAATGGTTACTCTATAAAACTATCCGTTCACCAACCGCATTTAATGCGTCTGACATCCAAAATTTAAATTTCGAGGTGTCAATAGACGAATTTCACAGAGACCATAAGTTAAAGAATTTAACATTGAACTTCAAAGTTCGTCTGTTCAAAGGTAAAATTTGAATTTTCATCTTTGACAAATGTTTTCATGTTGGAACATACGAATTTTCAAGGTTAAAGTTCTTCTGAAGAGTGTGAACAGTTGTTCTATATTGCTACATTGCATTCGAAATTCAATTTTTGGAGACCCAAAATTCGTCTGTCAGTAAGTAACTGAATATGGTACAAAAGTTCTTCTTTTCGAAATTCAAATTTTTAGCAGTCAAAGTTCGTATGTCAAAGAGTAACTTTTATCATACTCATACCAAAGTTCAAATTTTAGAAGATCGAAGTTTGTCTGTCAAAGGGACACTTGAACAAATTTACACATTGTTACTCCAAAGTTCAAATTTTTAAAACTGAAGTTCATCTGTCAGAAGACTAACTTGACACTCTTTTTGAACTTCACTTTTAAATGAACTTTTACATATCTTCAAACAAATTTTTCTTTTTTTATAATTTGTGCTTTATTCAAAATACAAATTTTAACAGTTCACAATTCGTCTGTTAGTGAATATTTTTCAAATATATTGTAGGTTAACATCAGATTTTTGAAAAACACACTTTAGAAAACATTTGGGTGAAAGATCAAAGCCTTTTACACATGTTAATTTGGTGAGAAATCCTACGGACTACTCTTGTACTTATTTTTCTTGGATTTCTTCACTTGAAATCTTTTTGTACATCTTTGATATCTTCCTTCTATACTCCAGTTGTTTGGAATCATCAAAAACACCTTATTCAACATTCTCCCCTTTTTTGATGATGATAAAACAACTTACAAACTGGATTAGTACTTGCGTTTGCTTCTAAGAGCTCCCCCTCAACATATGCATTAAAATTTAAAGATAAGTGTAGCATGTACAACAAATTAGAAGGAAAAATAGAGAATCTCATTGAACTCATCCAAAGTTTCTTTACAGATATATGACAGTACAAACACATAATTCAAAGGCAAGATTGTCATTCATTATAAATTCATTATAAAAGAGATACAGAATATAAATAGCAATACAAGAAAGACCAAGCGATCTTAAGATCTAGTCACTTCTTCTTGGGCTTGGATTTCTTGCTGTAGGTCTAGCCAGATGGTTCTGTAGCAGCTTTCCTAGTTTGCTCAGATAACTTCTTCCCCTTTTTGGCAACATTAAGAACTTGAACATGTATAGCAGGAGGAGGTATTTGGGATACTAAAGTAGTTTGAAACATCTCTAGAAGTCTCAGTCTTTGGGCTTGTAAAATAGCATCATGTGCAATAGCCACTAGATCCACATATGGTACAATGCTTTTCTCTTCATTTAGAGGAGCTTAAATACTTGGTGTAGTAGTTATGGCTGCTACAAGTTTCTCCATTTGCTCAAATTCTTAAATAGAAAGAATTGACTCTTAAGCATCTTCAGTAATAGGCTCATGGGAGCTTGGTTCTTATGGAGCCTCTTCATCCATACCATAGTCCAAGGGTGGACCAGAGCTTGCCTCATTACTGGAGGTCTGTGGATTGGCCAAAGTGTCAATAGCCTCAGTAGCATGTACATCATCATCTGGTTCAGGGGAGGCTAGCTCAAATGGACTTGGAGGTTTAGGAGAAAGAGACTTAACAGGCTTAAAGGATCTTGGCTGAGGTGGAGCTAATATGAAGGGAATAACACTCATGATATCCTCATAAGCATCAACAACCACTTTCATGTTCTTTGCCAACTTGAAAATCTGATCTTGCAGATGAGCCAACTTAGCATTTTGCTCTTCTATAATGCTCTACATGAGTGCAGACAGGCTGTCATACAACTCAGTGATCTTTGTTGGCTTAGCCTAGGTAGAGGGAGTGGATGGCACAAGAGTTTGAGTGAGCTGAGATGGTGGAGAAATAGGCTAAGAAGGTTGAGATGGTGGAGAAATCGGCTGAGAAGGCTGAGATGTGGCAGAGAAGGTAGAGTAACCTCAGAAGTTCCTACTTGCTGGAGTAAGCCCCTTGCTCAAAGAACAAATCTTCTAACTTCTAAGCTCCTTTCCCAATCCATCTGCCATCTTTCTTTTCAATGGTCATTCTCTACAGTTCTTTCTCCTTAAAAACTTTAGTAGGCTTGCCCTTTCCTTTTTCCAAGTGTTGAATTCTGGCATACTAAAGAATTTTAGAGATAATTGAGGCATAAAGCAGATTGGAGTCTCTCCTCTGATCTCTTGCTTTGATCATGTGTTGATGAATAATATGTCCCATGTTTAACAGCTTCCCAGGCATGATAGCAGTCATCACATGTGCTCTAGCCCTTGTGATTAGATTGAAACGTCCTTCTTTGTTGAATATAATCCTAGAAACAATGTAGTGTAGGATTCTGACTTGCACACTAAGATAAGTGGGTTTCAGCAAACTCAATGGTGGTATGTTCTCTTGCCTTCTAAAATAGAGTATTAAGCACTGTACTTTCTTTGTAGTTGAGAAAAGTACTACCCTCCTCATCTGTAGCTTCATCCTCATCCATGTACTTTGAGGTGGTGATGTCAATTTTCAATCCATCTTGCCCAAGGATTTCCAACATCTCATTAAAGGTCTCATCAGTTAACCAGATAGTTCTAGACCTTAAATTTACTTCCCATTTTTCCTTCTTCCCATTATACCTCAGGGCAGCATACCAAGTCTTAACAACTTCATCATCATATCTTCCCATAATTTCTAACAAGTTTTTGTATGTCAACATCCATAGCCCAGCATCAAAATTGTTAGAAATAAGGAATTCTTCCATATTTACATAGTGAGGCTTAATTACCTTTTAATTGACAAACTTGGTAGTATATTCTCCCAGAATCTAAGCATTGCTCTACAATGGCTGCATGATCAACTAGTATTCTCCAAACTCAATGCTAGAGGAGGACGAAGACATAGGAGGAACAGGAGCAGTAGGTACAGCAGGCTCAGGTTTCTTCGAGGGAGTAGGAGCAATTTTTTTTCAAATCCGCCTCAGGAGTTGTTTTTTGTTTCTTGGAAGGAGTTCCCTTGATAGATTCACCCTTCCGTTTCTGAGTTTCTTCTTCTTTGGAGGCGTATTGAGATTTGACTGCTCTCTTTGGCCTTTACTCCCCTTTCCCAACTTCTGGATTCTTAACTCTTGCCATTCTCATAGATGAATGTTGCAGAAAGATACAGGGAATAGGTTTATAAGGTGCGAAAAGAAGTTTAATTAGCAGGAAAAAAGGATTCGTGAATGGAGTTAATGGGAATTTAAGAAAGGATGTGAACAGACTTGAGAGAGAGATGAATAGGGTTGCGTGTGCTCAAAGGGAGACATTTGGTTTTAATGTTTGTAACCATTCAACAAACAAATTTTGAGGGGTTAAAATTTGAATTTCAAGTAGTTACAAGTTATCCCACTAAAGAGGCTTACTGATAGACAAATTTTCATCTTGAAGTTCATCTGACAGAAGCTGAGCTTAATGAATACGAAGCAAAAGATGAACTTTGAATCATCAAAGTTCGAATTTCACAATTTCACACAACAAACAAACATGAACAAAACAAGCAACAGATGAATTTCACCTATGAAAGTTTGTCTTACAGAGACTTAACATGAAAGCATATTTAAACAGATGAACTTTGATTCAAAAATTCAAATTTCAAGATTTTGTAAAGAGTTTCTAAAATATGAATTTTGAGATATGGAAATTCATATAGTAAGCATTTTGAACGGAAACAATATTCACATTTTATTTCTGAAATTCGAATTTCCATTGTCTAACAGACGAACTTCAAGGGTTATGAAAGTACTGTTATAGTGTGTTAGTTACTGAAATTCGTCTAACATGCATCTAAGTTCGAATATTGAGCATGCTAATTCATTCAAAAACACAATTCAACATGGAAATTCATCTAATGACCTTTTAAAATGTGAATTTCAAAATTCTGAACTTACAGATTTGTCAAGAAAGTTCAAATTTTCAACTTCCTTCAACATTTTTTGATTGTGCAGGTCTGATTATCTCTAGTATAAAGATTTCTTATCATATAAAATCATGTGGAGCACCTGCAACATATCTCAAACACACTTTGATGTTAAAGTTAATATTAATTCATTGTTAGAAACTTTAAATATATGTATATAAGGGCTTACTTATAACTCATTGAGATTCACCATTCCCAATTCTCTTCTGAATGTCTATCTTCTGCAAGAGGCTTTGTCAGAATATCTACAATTTGATCTTCAATAGGGATGTATTCCAATTTGAGGTCTCCTTTCAAAATATGATCCCTTATGAAGTAATGCCTTACTTCAATATTTTTTGCCCTTGAGTGCATGACATGATTCTTTGTGATGTTGATAGCACTTTGATTATCACACTTTATTGGTATTTCCTTCATCTCAATCTCAAGATCTTCAAGTTGTTGTTTCATCCAAAGAACTTGAGCAAAATAGTTGCCAACTGTAACATATTCAATTTCTGTTGTGGAGAGAGCCATACTGTATTGCTTCTTGCTGAACCATGAAACCAAGTATCCGCCAAGAAACTGACGCATTCCACTTGTGCTTTTTCTGCCAATTTTGGATCCAACAAAGTCAGCATTAGTATATCCCGTGAGTTCCTCTCCATTTCCTTTTGGGTACCAAAGTCCTATCTATGATGTTCCAATTAGATATCTAAAAATTCTTTTCACAGCTGTCGAATGGAATTCTTTGGGGCATGATTGGAACCTTGCACACATATAGACATTGAACATAATGTCAGGTCTACTAGTTGTTAGATATAGCAAGGAGCGAATCATTCTCCTATATTGAGTTATGTCAATGGTCTTTCCTCCTTCATCCATATCAAACTTTGTTGTAGTAGCCATAGGAGTCCCCATTGACTGGGCATTTTTCATGTCAAACTTTTTCAAGTAACTTTTTCACATATTTTGATTGATTGAGGAAGATGCTATCATCACATTGCTTAATTTATAGTCCAAGGAAGAAGTTGAGCTCTCCCATCATTGATATTTCGAATTCACCCTGCATTAGCCTAGAGAAATTCTTGCAAAGGGATTCATTGGTAGCACCAAATATAATATCATCAACTTAAATTTGAACAATAAGTAAGTCTTTATTTTCTTTCTTGGTGAACAGAGTTGTATCTACTTTTCCTCTATTAAATCTCATTTTAGTTAGAAAATTACTTAGCCTTTCATACCATGCTCTAGGAGCTTGTTTTAATCCATAAAGAGCTTTCTTTAGTTTATAAACATAGTTTGGTTTTGTTGAGTCCTCAAAACTTGGAGGTTAATTAACATAAACCTCTTCCATGATATATCCATTTAGAAAAGCACTTTTTACATCCATTTGATATAACATTATATTTTTCATGCATGCATAAGCCAAGAGGATTCTTATTGCTTCTAATCTTGCAACTAGAGCAAAAGTTTCCTCATAGTCAATACATTCTTCTTGATTATATGCTTAGGCAACTAATCTTGCTTTATTTCTAATGATTATTCCTGATTCATCAAGTTTATTTCTAAAAACCCATTTAGTTCCAATAATAGAATGATCTTTAGGTATTGGCACTAAATCTCAAACTTAATTTTTTTCAAATTGATTTAGTTCATCTTGCATAACAGGTATCCAATATTCATCAGTTAAGGCTTCTTCAACACACTTAGGTTTGATTTGAGAAATGAATGCATAATTATTTATTTGATCCCTAAGTTATCTTCTGGTTTTAACTTTCTCTTGGACATCCCCAATCACTAGATCAATTGGATGATTCCTTTGATATCTCTAAGCTCTAAGGAGTTCCTGAGACATTTCTTCATTGTTTTCAAATTCAATATCTTTTTCTTGAATATCTTCCTTTACATTAGTAGATTCAGATATTTTTAGAGGTTCATTTTTATCTTCTCCAGAAAGATTCAAGTTCTTTAAGTTGGAAATAAGATCATCTTCATCAATGACATGTTTGGAAACAGTTTCATTTTCAATAAACACGTCATGCACAGATTCTTCTATAGTTTTAGTCTTTTTATTGAAAACTCTATACGCTTTACTTTTACTTGAATAGCCAAGAAATATACCTTCATCTGAGTTGACATCAAACTTACCCAGATTCTCTTTTCCATTGTAGTAAATGAAGCATTTGCAGTTGGATACATGTAGGTGCAAGAGGTTTGGCTTCCTTCCTTTGTACAGCTCATAGGCTGTCTTCCCTAGAATTGGTTTGATGTAGGCTCGGTTAATGATATAGCTTGTTGTGTTTACTGTATTAGCCTAAAAAACTTGAGGAAGCTCATTTTCGTTAAGCATTGCTCTGGCTATTTCTCTAATTATTCTATTCTTTCTTTCCACCACTCATTTTTGCTGAGGGGTCATTGGTGCTAAAAAGTTGTGATCAATTTCATACTCTTCACAGTACCCCAGAAAGTTTGAGTTTTCAAATTCTCCTCGATGATCAGACTTGATAGACACAATAGAAATACCTTTCTCATTTTGCAGTTTCCTAGCCAAGGTTACAAATACATCAAATGTTTCACTTTTGGAACAAAGAAACAAAGTCTAGGTAAATCTAGAGTAATCATCCACAATCACAAGAACATACAGGTTTCCATTACTGCTTTTTACCCTAGATGAACCTATCAAATCCATATGCAAGAGTTGCAGTGAAAGAGTGGTAATTAATCTTATCTTCATCTGGAAGAAAGATTTTCTTGTGAGGGGATATCACAAGAGATTGGGAAGCACTTAGTAAGAGTGAATAGAGTGAAAGAGTGGCTGAAGGAAAGAGTGTAAAAGAGCTATAGAAGAGATTCACCCTCATTATGAATTAACTGAAGAGTCTAGGAAAGAAGTACACTCAAATAAAAAAGTTCAGAAAGATCCTCAGGGCTCTCCCTTTGGTATGGCAACCCAAAATAACAGCAATTGAGGAAGCCAGAGGCGAATCAATGGCCTCTGTCACAGTACTTTTTGGCAGGCTCGAGGAGTATCAAGGAAAAATGAAGGCTCTCAAAGAGGCTGGACAAGGCAGAAAGAAGAAAAGTCTTGCCCTAAAAGCTGCTGAGGAGAAAGAAGAAGAATCTGACGCTAGAGATGAGCTAGATGAAAAAACTATGGCTATAATGGTCAAAAAATTCAGAAGATTCTACAGCAATAAGAGAAACAAGAAAATTTCAGGAAAGGAGCAGCTGGAGATAGCAAGAGAGAAGCAAAAGAACCTGTCACTTGCTATGAGTGTAAAAAGTAGGGACATATCCAATGGGATTGTCCACAATTCCTCAAGAAGCAAGAGAAAGAAAAGAAATCTATAGACAAAGGCAAGAAGAAAAGAGCTTATATCTCATTAATATGGGGCAACAGCTCAGATGAAGAAGAAGATGATAAAGATGAAATTGCCAATATCTATTTGATGGCTCTTGCCTTTGAAGAAGCTGAAATCCCGTGCAACAATTATCAAGAAGATGAGGTATATGAATATGAACCTTCCTATTCTGAATTACTGGATGCATTTCATGAGCTGCATGATAAGTTTGTTAAAGTTTCTAAAGAATTAAAGCAAGCTAAGAAAAAGATTAACAAACTAAAATCTTAATGCAACATCTTTGAAATTGCTTCTCTACCTATTACTGAATCTGCTTGCTGTAAGTCATGCATTGAACTAAATAAAAGCAATGAATATATAGTGAAAAGCATGTCTAGGCTTACTAAAGGTAAAGATATGTTGTTTGCTTTAATGGGAAGTCAAAGAATATCACAAGGAAAGGCTAGAATTGGCTATGATTCCTGTGCTGTAAAAGAAAATATTAGGAAGAAAAATCAGAATGTGTACATGAGACATTTTGTGCATGCTAGTAGCAATAGAAAGAAAGATCATATGTCACATCACATTAAATCATATAATCAACCAAGGCATGCAAAACAAAAATATTATCTATATTATTTTCTTCCTGCTTCTCAATCCAGTAGTCCCTTTACCACCTGTCACTTCTGTAATAAGAAGGGACATATTTCCAGTTTATATGCTTTAAAGGAAAATGGATTTGATAAGAAGGTAAAATGGATTCCCAAAGGTACATTTGTATCTAGGAAAAAGGATACTGACAGAAAAGGATCCAAGCAGATTTGGGTACCTAAAAGGAAAGTATGAACGTTGTCTTGCAGGTTTGTCTGAAAGCTAGAAAGAGCAACAAATCGTATATGGACAGTGCTTGCTTAAGTCACATGACTGGTGACAAGGAGAAGTTCATCACCCTTAAAGACAAGAAAGGAGGAAAGGTGACCTTTGGAGGTGATCAATATGGCAAAATAGTTGGTATTGGCATTGTGGGCAAGAATCCTGAAACATCCATTGAAGAAGTGCTGTTTGTGATTGGCCTCAACTATAATCTACTAAGTGTGAGCCAGACATGTGACAAAGGAAACTGGGTGCTGTTTGACTCAAAGTTATGCTTGGTCATCAGAAAAAGTGATCACAAAGTAATCCTCAAAGCTCAAAGGGATGGTAATTGCTATACTATTGATCTTGATGAACTTCCTCCCTTAGATTCTGTCTGCTTGATTAGCCCGGATAATGATAGTTGGTTGTGGCATAGAAGGTTAGCTCATATTAATATGAATCAACTATCAAAACTAGTGAAAAATGAGTTACTCACTGGCCTACCAAACATTACTTTTGAAAAAGACAAAGAATGTGATGCATGCCTAAGAAGAAAACAAACTAAATCTTCTTTTAAATATAAAAATGTTGTTACCACAACTAGACCACTAGAACTATTGCATATGGATCTAATTGGTCCATCTAGGGTAAAAAGTATTGGTGGAAATCTATATGTGCTTGTAATTGTAGATGATTACTCTAGATTTACATGGACATTATTTATTTCCTCTAAAAGTGATACCTTTGATGCATTTGTAACCTTAGCTAAGAAAGTACAAAATGAGAAAGGTATTTCCATTATGTCTATTAGGTCAGATCATGGAGGAGAGTTTGAAAACTCATACTTTCTAGAGTATTGCAATGAGCATGGAATTGACCACAACTTCTCAGCCCTAACAACTCCACAATAGAATGGAGTAGCAGAAAGAAAGAACAGAACAATTGGAGAGATGGCTAGAGCTATGCTCAATGAAAAGGAACTCCTTCAAGTATTTTGGGCTGATGCAGTGAATACAACAAGCTACATCATTAATAGAGCCTACATCAGACCAATCCTTGGAAAGACACCTTATGAGTTGTACAAGGGAAGAAAGCCAAATCTGTCACATCTCCATGTGTTCGGCTGCAAATGCTTCATTCTGGGTCCTTGCCAAAGCTAAATCCAAAAACGACATTTGTCCCTGTGCCTCTTCAAGCTATTCCAGTATCTTAGATCCCTCCTCCTGCAGATTTTGTTCACCTTTCTAATGATGTCAAAAAGGGGGAGAAGAGTGAGCAAACTAGAACTGGAAAGTCAACTGCAGAGCATTCAATTGGAAAGTCTGCTGCAGAGCATTCAAGAAAATCCTACAGCAAGAAGACCAAGTCAAAGAAGAAGTGATTAGAACTTAGGCTTGGGTCCTCTTGTAGTGTTATGTTTCTGTAGTTTCCGTTGTTTGTGTTTTGTGTTTATGTATTTTGAAATATTTTGCATCTGTAAAGCAATGTTTGATGAAATGAAAGAATTCCTTGATTGCAATGATCTGCTCCTGTTAATCCTTGAATCTTTGTACTTGATCTACTATACATGATATCTTTTGAAATATAATGCATATGTTGAGGGGGAGCTTGTTAAAGTAAACCCAAGCACTAATCCAGTTTGCAAGTTGTTTTGTCATCATCAAAAAGGGAGAAAATGTTGAATTAAGAGTTTTACTGATTCCAAACCAACCTTTAAGAGCTTGAAATAAAGATATCAAAGGTGCACAAAAGGATTCAAGTGAAGAAATTCTAGAGAAATAGGTGCGAGAATAGATGTAGGATCTTTAGTAATGTTTTGATTTGAGTAAAAGACTTTGATTTGGTGAAAATATGTTTTAAAACTTTGATTCTATGTTAAATCATGGAATATTTGAAAAACACCCACCAACAGACGAAGTTTGTAAGGTTTATATTGATCTGTCATCTAGGAAATTCGAATTTTGGCTTTGGAAATTCGAATTTCACATTGAAACTGAACAAGTCTAAAGAGAGACTTCTCTGACAGGTGAATTTTGACTTAAGAAAATTTGAATTTTGATAAGTGTTTGAAAGGAGCTTTAAGTAACAGACGAACTTTGGGTTTTGAAAATTCGAATTTCAGACAAAATGTAACCTATGAAAACTAAAGAAATTCATCTGTAATTATGTCAAAGTTCATCTGAAACCAAGTTTAGATTGGGCTTCAAAATTGCTCATTGACAGACGAACTTTGAACGTGAAAATTTGAATTTCAGAAACAAAGCTTGTGAGTCTGAAATACTGATATGATTGACATACAAATGACAGTATTTGTAAATTCGAATTTTGAAGTAAGTCTGAAAAGAGGTCTCTCTGACAGATGAACTTTGCCATTTGAAAATTCAAATTTTGAATTAGATGAACTACTGTGCCTTATAAACCAGCTACGGATAGACAAATTTTGGGGTTCCAAAATTTCACATTTTGAAGGCACTGTAGCAAATTGAAAATACTGTTCACACTTAACAGAACGTCTTCAAACATGAAAATTCGTATGTCATAACATAGAAACATTTTCCAAAGATCAAAATTTGAACTTTGCTTCATGACGAACGAACTTCGGATATTCAACATTGAAGTCTTTAGCCTTCGGTTTCTGTGAAATTCATCTATTGACCAACTGAAATTCGAATTTCAGAATGTCAGACGCATTAAATGCGGTTAGTTAACGGATAGTTTTTTCAGAGTAACCGTTGAATAACTCCTCCAACGGATAGATTTTGTCTCTAATGTATAGTTGAGACCTAAATCTATAAATAAAACATCATTTGAAGTTATGGGTAACGATTTTAACTTTGTATATACTAAAACTTTGCAAATCATTTACTCAAATTCTCTTACTCTCACACTTCAATATTTGTTCTCCAACTTTCATATTCACTTTGTTTAAGAGAGTTTATTCTTTGTAAACAAGCTTATCTTCATCTGGAAGAAAGATTTTCTTGTGAGGAGATATCACAAGGGATTGGGAAGCACTTAGTAAGAGTGCATAGAGTAAAAGAGTGAGCTCTATAAATAGAGCATTATCTTTGTACTGAGGCATTTGCAAGAAACCCATTGAATTCTTGCAGAATAGTGAAAAATCTCAAGTGGTGACTTGGGGACTGGATGTAGGTCAAGTGGAGAGATCGAACCAAGATAAATATATGAGTTTTCTTCTCTTTACTGCTACTTTTACAATTTATTCATTTATACTCTGTTTTACCATCATACTTTGCTTTCTTTACTTTCTTGATATTTTGCAAAAAAATTTTAATATTCCCAATTCACCCCTCTCTTGGGAAGCCAGCTTATCTAACAGTTTTAGGATTCTTGCTCATAATTCCAATGCTAACTATTTTGCCATAGTGGTCACCTCCAAAGGTCACCTTTCTTCCTTTCTTGTCTCTAAAGGTGATGAACTTCTCCTTATCACTAGTCATATAACTTGAGCAAGCACTGTCCATATGCCATTTGTTGCTTTTTCTTGCTCTAAGACAAACCTACAAAAACAAGTTCAATTTTTCTTTTTATATACCCAAATCTGCTTGGGTCCTTTTCTGTCAGTGGCATTTTCCCTAGATACAGATGTACATTTAGGAACCTATTCTACCTTCTTGTCAAGTCCATTTTTCTTCAACAAACATGAATTGGAAACATGTCTCTTCTTGTAAAGGGATTGCTAGATTGTGATGCTGGAAGAAAGTAATGTAGATAATACTTTTGTTTCACATATTTTGGTTAGACATAGGATTTAATACATTTTGATGTGTGACTTTTCTTTTTATGTCCATCAACATGCATAAAATATCTCATATACAGATTTTGATTTTTCTTTTTATTCTTTTCTTTAACTGCACATGGATCATAGCCATGTCCAGTTTTTCCTTATGCAATTCTTCGACTTACTAATACGGCAAACAACATATCTTTACCCTTAGTGAGTTTAGCCATGGTTTTCAAAAGATATTCATTGTTTTTCTTTAGTTCAGTATATGATGTGCAACAAACAAATTCAATTTCATGTAGAGATGCAGTGTTAGATAATTTGCAATTAGATTCTAACTTGATAATCTTCTTCTTGGACAATTTTAGTTCTTTTGCAATTTTAACAAACTCATCATGCAGATCATGAAATGCATCATGCAGTTTAGAATAGGAAGGTTCAGATTCATATACCTCATCTTCATGATCACTGTTGGATGAGCTTGGAGCCTCTTCAGATGCGAGTGCCATCATACAGATGCTGGCAATTTCTTCCTCATCTTCATCTTCTTCATCTGAGTTATTTCCACAGATTGATGAGATGTATGTCTTTTTCTTTTTTCCCTTGTCAACAGCTTTCTTTTCTTTTTCCTACTTTTTTTAGGATTTGAGGGTAATCCCATTTGATGTGCCCTTGCTTTTTACATTCATAGCAAGTGATAGGCTTTTTGCCTTCTTTCTTGTTATCTGCAGCTGCTCCTTTCTTAAAGAATCTTTTATTTCATTTATTGTTGTATAACCTTCCGAATTTTTTGGCCAACATGGCCAGAGCCTCTTCATCCCGATTTTCTTCATCATCAGACTCTTCTTCTTTTTATTCTGCAGCTTTCAATGCAAGGCCCTTTTTCTTCTTGTCTTGACCAACTTCCTTGAGAGCCTTTATTTTACCCTCATACTCCTCAAGACTATCGAAGAGTGCTGTGACAGAAGTCATTGACTTTCCTTTGACTTCTTCAATCGCTGTCACGTTTGATTGTCAATCCAAAGGAAGAGCTCTAAGAATTTTTCTGACCTTTTTTGGCTGTGTGTACTCCTTGCCAAGACTCTTCAGTTGATTCATAATAAGAGTGAATCTCTTTTGTATTTCTTTGATGCTTTCACCTCCCACCATTATGAAGCTCCCATACTTACCGATACTGGAGTTTAACTTGTTCTCCCTTACTCCAGTAGTTTCTTCATGAGCAATTTCTAAAGTGTCCCACATACCCTTAGTTGTGGTACATTGTTACACTTTATAGAATTCATCATAGTTGAGTGCACTGACTAGGCAGTGTTTTGCCTTGAAGTTCAGCATGACTTTTCTCTCTTCTTTATTCCACTCCTCTTCTAGATTCTCTTTGTATTTGCCATCATCCTGTAACTTCACTGGGACAAAATCCCGCTTTTGGATGACTGACCAAATGTCTAGATTAATGGACTGGAGATAGATTTGCATTCTCACCTTCCACTATCCATAATGCTCTCCACTAAAGCTAGGAGATCTATTTGTGTTGTTTCCCTCTGGTAGAATACTCTCTCCAAAGCCAGCCATTAATTTTCCTAGATTGTTAGATCCTTTGCTTGGGAGTCTGGGCTCTGATACCACTTGTTAGTTCTACTGGCTTCCCAAAGAGGTGGGCGAATTGGGAAGTTTGAAAATTTTCTACAAAATTACAAGAAAGCAATGAAAGAAAAATATGCAGAAAACATAGTGCAAAAAGTAGTAAGGTGATAAGCAAAATACACAAAATTTATCCTGGTTCGGTCACTATCTCTTTACCTACATACAGTTCTCAAGCTACCACTTGAGATTTTTCACTATCTTGCCAGAATTTGACGAGTTTCTTGCAATACCTTAGTACAAGTTAATGCTCTGTTACAAGAGCTTACATTCTCACTCTCTGCACTCTAACTAAATGTTTCCCAAATCCCTTATGAAGTCCCATCACAAGAATATCTTTCTTCACAAGAATATCTTTCTTTTAGATGAAGATAAGATTATTTACACAAATGAACTCTCTAATTTAGAGTGTATATGACAGTTGAAGTGCATTTTATGAAGTGTGGAAGAGTAGAAGGCTTTGTCTAAAGAATTTAGTAGAGTTTCAGAATACACAATGTAAAATCATTTCTCACATGTTCAAATGAAGTTCTATTTATAGATTTATGTTTTCACTATACGTTAGAGATAAATCCTAGTCATTAGAGACATTACCTAATGGTTACTCTGTAAAACTATCCAAAATTTGAATTTTAGGGTGTCAATAGACGAATTTCACAGAGACCATAAGTTAAAGACTTTAACGTTGAACTTTGAAGTTCGTCTGTTCAAAGGTAAAATTTGAATTTTCATCTTTAACAAATGTTTTCATGTTGGAACATACGAATTTTCAAGGTTAAAGTTATTCTAAAGAGTGTGAACAGTTATTCTATATTGCTACATTGCATCCAAAATTCAAATTTTGGAGACCCAAAATTCGTCTGTCAGTGAGCAACTCAATATAGCACAAAAGTTCTTTTCAAAATTCAAATTTTTAGAAATTGAAGTTCATATGTCAGAGAGTAACTTTTATCATACTCATACCAAAGTTCAAATTTCATAAGACTGAAGTTCACCTATTAGAGGGATACTTGAACAGACTTACAAATTGTTCCTTCAAAGTTCAAATTTTTAAAACTGAAGTTCATCTATCAGAAGACTAACTTGACACTCTTTTTGAACTTCACTTTCAAATGAACTTTTACATATCTTCAAACAAATTTTTCTTTTTTTATAATTTGTGCTTTTTTCAAAATATAAATTTTAACAATCTGAAATTCGTCTGTCAGAGGCAACAACTTTGTAAGTTCGAATTTCAACATTCAAAGTTTGAATTTTCAAAGTAACATATGAAGTTTAACAATTCACAATTCGTCTGTTAGTGAATATTTTTCAAATATATCGTAGGTTAACATAAGATTTTTGAAAAACACACTTTAGAAAACATTTGGGTGAAAGATCAAAGCCTTTTACTCATGTTAATTTGGTGAGAAATCCTACGGACTACTCTTGTACTTATTTTTCTTGGATTTCTTCACTTAAAATTTTTTGGTACCCCTTTGATATCTTTCTTCTAAGCTCCAGTTGTTTGGAATCATCAAAAACACTTGATTCAATGAAAAGTATTTTAAATTTAAGATTAATGAATAAATGATGATGATAATTAGTTAGTTATGAAGACTAATATGTCAGCATTAGAAAATGCTTTGTCAATATTCAATATTGCTTTATCAGCATTTTCAGTTAATAAAATTAATAGGGCTAGGAATTGAAAATTTTTTAATTGAATTTTGAAAGTTAGAAGACTTAAAAGACATTTAATAAAATTAAGGGACCAAATTAAAACTTAGTATAAAATTAAGGAACCAAAAGTATCTTTTTGCCATCATGTTTGTCCATTGCCACTTTTAATTTAACCTACCAACTATTGAGATCTCAGTGACGCAATTAAATTATTTAACTAGGCAATTACTTAAAGATACAAGCATAGGATTTCATAATCATAATTTAACTTTCAAATGATTCATTTAGAACATAGCTATTATACAATGACAATTTTTGTTCCCAGACTTGAATTAGAATTGTCTTGTTAATCAAAAGCGTCTATATAATCTCAACAATACATTTTAGTAATCTTCTAACCAGTTGTATCATTACTAATTTCAACAACCTACACTAGGATTTGGATTGGAATCTGATTATTAATTTGAACATTTTTATTTCTTTTTTATTTTATTTTTGGCTTGGTGATTTATAGCCAACATTTTCAATTTTTCACTTTGATTGAAGTCTTATGTCTAATTTAAACTTTTTTCTTTTTTATTTTCTTTTAGGTTTGACGATTTATGGCCTATATGCCACAAGTATTTATTTTTTCAATTAGCTCTACTACATGAATGAGGCCAAAACCAACATCGTTTGGAAGAATCATGTGCAAAAAATATCACACCCTAAACTCACAAAACCTTACTAAGCCATTTTATGCAGTGAAACAGAGAAGAATAGATAGAATAGAAGGGTGGCCCCGCAGCTAGTACTGTAACGCCGCAGCCTAAAAAGCTTCTAGGCTAATTTGGGAAGTAACCTGAGATACATGGCACCACAGCCAAAGTTATGGCGCAGCGGAGCCATTAGTTGACAAAAACTCGGCTCCCTGTTGACTTTCCAACCAGAATTCCGACATACACAATTTCATGCTTCGGCCTCCAATTTACTTGTTTCCATCTCTTATAGGTCACTCAACTCCCCCTTTGACTGTAAACACTAGCCCTATGTCAAAACATCTCTGTATGGAGATTTTGAATATCCGACAACAAATTGGTCACTTTTCCCCATAAACAAGAACTCGACACCTCTAATAGCCACCCATGGGTAATTAGCATACTGGGACCATTCCTATAAGTTAAAAGGGACATAAGGAACATGTCCAATCTTATAAGTTAAGAGGGACATGAGGAACATGTCCAGGAAGGTTCTGACTTGAGGAGACCACTCCTCTAGGTTTTAACCCCCTTGATCCTCAACTCAACTAATGGACTTTATGCCCATTTCACAAAACCAAGGGTCCAAGACCCACATTAGGCTCACAGCTAGGCATACATATTTCAAGTAGGCTAGAGACATCAACCATAGGCCCAATACAAGCTAACATTCAAAATCACATAATATGCATAAGATTCTGTCAACATTTGATATGACATGAATAGGGTTTAGGCCCATCAACATCAATTAGGCCACCCAATGCAACTAAGAAAGGTTCAACAAGGGACACACTACATTTAGTTCCTAAATTACATTAATCCATAATCCCTACATGAAATAGTTACACTCTATTAGACTTAACAAAAATTGACAACATGGGGAACATAGTTCCTGACACCCACAAGTGCACTCTTAATTCTCCTTGCCTAAGCTCTCCTTATCCTTGCTAGTGCTAGATCCTTCACCTGGAAATGTTAGCCACAGGGTGAGACATACATCCCAGTAACTAGGGATAAACACATAGATACACATATTCATACTTTCATATTAATAACAATTATAAATCATCACAAATGCAATATGCATGATATGCAGACTCCAATCCCTTCAATACACGACTAGAGCCATGAGCTAGTTATCGTAACATAGTAACCTCAACCAGTGGTCCCTTTCCAATAACTTGTGACAGCCGATTCTGAGGTCACCACCTAACTCTTCTCCCAATGGTCATGACCTAGCCAAAGGCCATTGCACCAAAAGTTGGACCATGGCTCTCTTTCCCTTGAACCACCCAAATTGGTGGTTATTTAGAGAATATACACCCCAATTCACAGCCACCTGAGTCTCTCAGCCATAAGATGACTATTTAATGACTGGAACATACATAAGCACCATCTGAACACAAGGCCTCATATGCTATTTAGTGGATTGACATACAATATGGTATATAGATCATCGTCACCAAGATCATATGTCCCAACAATGTACACAATGTGATAATGCCCAATGCATGCTAACAAGTCAACATATATCACTTTCAAATGTACTAGCATGCTATATGAAGATATACAATACATCTTGAGGTGCATAATCATCATTGAATATCAACAGTTATTATCATTCACACATATCATAATCATTAGCAACATATTACCATTTTACCATATAATGATGTAGTGATAGATACTTACTAGTTGTGTAACTGTACATATCATGATATGAATATGATTAACCTTAATCAACCTATAAGACATATCATGATATGAAAACGTAAAACATATATATATATACAAAGTATGCATATAGTGATATGAAGATAACTAAACATATATTGCATAAAATAGAAAACCCTAGTTACCTCAATGTCGAACCCACTCGACACCTCGGTAGGCCAAATGAAGCAACCACCACCAATTCAATGCTTTTCAATTACAACCCAGAGTCAAGAGACCACAATCAAGTTATAGGGTAACCTATATAACATCAATTCCTTATCACTATTATAATTCATCAAGCTTAACATACACATTTATCAATTCAAATATATCCCAAATGGAAAATAGTGTTTCATTAAGCAGACCCAAGCATTAAAACACTCTAAGAAACTCTTAAATCATAATCATACTTCCCCAAGTTCCAATTCCCAAATATGTCAACATTTTAGGTTAGGGTTTAGAGGATATACTGCTTAAAAACCATAAAACCAACGCATAATCCATAGAAACATCCAACAACACCTCTAGATCATATTTATACATAATTTAATCAGTGGGAACTTACTCAAATTGGAACCCTAACCAAATCCATGAAAAATCTTCGGTGAGATTGAAGAAAAATGCAAAGGTAGGTTAAAGGATGACTTACCAACAAGATTTGAGCTCTTAGTTGCCAAAAATTGAACCCCAAAAGCTGAAAAATGTTGAACCCTAGCAGAGCTCATCATCCTCCCTCCATTTCTCTTTCTATTCATGACTAGTTCTGACTTCAAATTTAACCGGATTTTGTGATTGGCATAGTAGCGCCACTTAAGTTTTCCACAGCACCAGAGCTCTCAGGTTCAGCCCATGCACGCTTTCCTACTGTTCCTCACCGTGGCTCTACTGTTCAGCACTACGGTGCTGATGCTCTCTATTTCAATTCTCCAACTTGCTCTGTTTTAATCTTTCCTTAGGTCTTAACCCCTCCTATCCTGTATCATTAAACAAAAGTTCTTCTTAGGTCTATTCTACCGAATCTCCAAATCCTTGAAGCCCTCATGAAAAAAAAAAATAAATTGTAAGTTCATAACCACCTTTAATCTACTGGAGGATCTTTTGCCATTTTTTTCAATTAAAATTTAGGTAAATTGGGTCAAAGGTTTTAGAAAAGACCAATAAGATCCACACATAGATCTTAATTTTTTTTACTTGCTAATATTGTATTATTTATTACTTCCTCTGCTTTAAAATATAATATGTTTTCTAGAATGTTTCTTTGATTTATAATATAAGATGTTATGTAAAGTTGTGTGAAAAATACGCATATGCTTAATCTGGAATTATCTAAATTAAACTGCATTATATGTATTAATCATTTATTAAGCATATTTTTCATTAGTGATTTGTCATCATCAAAAAGGGAGAGATTGTAAGGTTTAGTATGATATAAGTTTTGATGATGACAAATATAGAGTAATAAGAAACAAATGCATTATATATATCAGACATATATAATGTTCCTTAAAGAAGTAAAATACATATTAGCATGTATTTAATTATGGTTATAATATATATATCATGCTATGTGTAAATATATCCATTGTACTTTTAGAATGAATAACATAAGTTGGATATATAAACTGGACTAACTCTTTGGTTTGTAAGTGTAATATATTAAATGTAGGTTGGTCCAAGTAAGAAGAGTGAGCATTGGAGTACAGAAATGGAAATCAATATCATGCCTCACTCAAGAAAGAAGAAAAGAAAGGATGCTCCAAAATGGAAGATCAGAAGGGAGCATGCCAAGAAGGAAATGACCAAGTGGAAGTGGAACTCAACATTTGAAGACTTAGTCACTAGGTATATTTTGTTTCCACTTAGGTCTTGAGGTGGGATTAATCTTTGAAATTACTTAATCTTGTTACCGTATGTTTTAAATGAGTTGATTAAGTAAATCTAATGTTACTATATGTTATATTTGAAAAACTCTGATTGACAAATGAATTTTGAGAAGTTAAAATTCTTATACTTTGTGAAAATACGAACTTAGCTGACTAAAATTTGAAGTTCCAGATGTCACACCTTAACCTTAGGAACCATTTACTATTCATCCTTAGTAGTTTAGGTTCCAATTAGATGCATTTGGAAGCAAATTTGGGCCAAATTCAAAAATTTCCAAAAATTTACCAAAAAGCACTATTCATTTGGTAAATATAAAAATTTAGCTGAATTTTGAAAAATCATAACTAATTCTATAAAAATCATTTAAAGGTAGTTCAAATTGCTAAATTCATCTCTTAAAATACTCTATGAGGGAAAAATATTAATTTGGAATTTTATTGGGCAGATTGCTAGAGTAAATTTTGTGAATTTACTTGCAACTTCACCCTAATTTTCCAAATTTCATTCCCTAAAATTCCATAATACCATACTTTCAATGGTAGTCACATAACACATATAAAATTGATCCAAAACATACTTTTATTCATCATCTAGGAGTCACACATAATTTACATAATGTTAACATAAAATGTCATTATACTTCATATTACATAAGCATCCAAAATATCCTTCCTATTTCTAAACATTTTTTCATGGATCCTCCTTTATCTCCTTGCCTTTCACATGATTTGAACCTAATCATGGTTAGATATTTGGTGGGGTGAGATTTAAGAAAATCCCAATAACATCATAATCCCATTCTTAGCATAATATTTAAAAATAATTGCAAGAAACATGATTTCATTTTGGCATGGTAACATTTAAGATCAAAATATATCTTTTAGCATGTTCATCATGCTCTTTACATATTCATGCTTGTTCATGCAAACTTTATAGCATGTTCATCATTTTTTCACCATTTTGATCCAACATCATCATCATATTCATATCATAAACATGTTTTCTACCTACCAATCATAGAAATACAAGATCTAAACAATCATTTAGAAATAAAATGCAAGAAAAGGAAAAGATGTTACCTTAAACTTGCAAATTTTCCTTTCCTCTTCTCCTCCTTCTCTCTATAACTCACTCTCTCACTAATATATGGTGGATTTTCGTTTTTGGTGTGAATAATGGAGGGGAGGAAGAGCCTATTTATAGAAAACAAGAAGCAACTCCATCCATTGGATTAACTTTTGATCCAAGGGCCAAAATTGTACTACATCACCTCTTTTCTCCACCATACACGTAATTTCTTCACATAATTGTTATCTAATTAATTTTCCATCTCTTGTCATTAATTTGGATGCCTTTTATTCTCCAAATAAGGTAAATATTGCATCATTATGCTTACATAAGCTTACTTCATCCAAACTTCCAATTTTGACACCTAATCTTTGAAATAGTATCATGCATGGTGGTTAACTCTTCTCCACCCATTTTTCTTCTTATTTGCACGAAATTTTAAGTCCAAATTCAGCCCAAGATGATGTCTTTAATTATTTGGGCTCAAATCATTTAATTCAAGGCCCAATTTCAACATATACCAGGTTTTCGGGTTCTGATTATGTAAATTTTGTCTGGTAACATTTTTCATGCATAAATATATTTAAAATATGAATTTCAAACTCATTATAACCTTAATTAATCATTTCTAGACCAATATAATTTATTTTAGAAATTATTTTACCTTATCGGGCTCTAACCGAAAACACCGATAAAATCAGTGCTGATTAGTTTTTACCGTAACCTCTCTGCATAGAGGATTATTATAAATCTTATAATATTATTTGGGACTTATTCTTAATTATTTCATACTCTACTAGGTCACCTATAATTAAATCAATCTAGAAATCGGGTGAATTAAGCTTAGTGGGCTCTTTATCCTTTCTTGATACCGTTTGAGTTATTTTTTTTTTAAATAATACTTTTGGGCCTCCAAAATCATCCTTGGCCTATTAGGGTTTTCTATACCTTTATTGGGCCTCCATGAATAGTACTCTTGGCCCATTAAGAAACCGGTGCAGTCTTACTGGGCCCAGACTCCAATTTTGACCCAATATCCATTAGACCAATTCTATGACTATTTAAACCTTATAGAAAAATCCAGTATCTCTTTTTATGCCCTAATATATCTGAGTTTCCTGATTCAGACTTATTTTCTAATTCTTATTTATTTTCCGATAATGAAACTTCGGATCAACTTTCTGCCCAATATATCTATTTTCTGGTTTTGCTTATTATCTTACGATAATTTTCTGGAATCATCTCCAACAACCAGTCTTAGCAAATATTGGATAGATAATTTGTTTAAGGAAATGACATCTATGCCCCCTTTTGTAAGGTCCAGCCACTATTCCGGATTGACGACTGTCCCCACAAACCAACACAAGCCCTTTCGGTGTGCTTTGTCCTCACTCACACACCTCCTTTCCAGGAGGTCACCCATCCCACAATTACTCCAGGTCAAGCGCACTTAACTGAGGAGTTCTTTAGGGATAGGCTATCGAAAAGGTAAGTGCACCTTGTTGGTATAGTTAGTACCTATCAATTCCTTTAAGCTATCCTTAATGTTATAATCCAATACCTATACAGTCTCTGGATCCCTCTCACTCTGGTATATATTCTATTTATTTATATGCCCCTCCCGCTTAGAAGCCTGCCAGGAGCCTTTCCTTGTCGGTGCCTTATTACTTTCTCCTCATTAATTTATCTGATCCCTACTTTTCTTGCATCGACGATCACTTCCCGCCCTCGTCAGCGCCCGGATGTCATACCTTTTTTGTCTTTTTGCTAATAATTAATATTTTCAATTATGCCATCCAACTTTCTTTGCAATTTGGTCCCTGATCATCGTTTGCAATTTAGTCCCTAGTTTGATCTACATAAGATATTTAAGCTCGTTTAATTTTAATTATGGAGTAATTCTCTAAACTAGAATTCAAACAAAATCATAAAAGTTTAGATGTTACACCAGAGATATCACCTCTAATAGACAAATTTCAAGTGTTTAAATTTGAATTTCAAGTTAAGCATAGTTAGTAAAATGTGTAAAATTCATCTGAAGTCATGACAAAGTTCGTCTGATAATTAAGCATTAAAAAGGTTCAAAAACATTCCGTATGATAAACGAATTTTGGATTTCAAAATTTAAAATTTAGAATAAAACTCAATGATTTACAATTACATTTGATTAACTCAAGAAGTTTTGGGTATCAAAGAAACATATCCTTACTTTTAAACATAGTGAAATATGATTTTCAAGAATCTAGAGTTTGACCTTTAATTAGTATTTTTAATACATCTCTCAAAATACATATGGCTTTAATATAAAAATTTGTTCATATGAAACTATACTTAATAAGCTTTTCAAAGAAGGTTATTTCACTCAAAATAAAGGTCATATGAAAAAGTTATGGTCATTTAAAGTTGAGTAGTGAGATATGAATTTTCAGTTTTGACTTCTTATCATTATTTTGATCATATCTCACAGAATACATTTGTTTTTGAAGTGAAACTTCTTTCATTTGAAATTAGACATTGAGAGATTTCCAACCATAGGTCATTTGCTTAATTTGGAGTTAAAATGAGAGAGTTATAGCTTCTGCAAAACTGTCTATAGTGCAAAGTTTGAAGTTACAAATGTTCCGCCTCCAATAGACGAATTTCGGGTCTTTGAAATTCTAATTTTGAAGAGAACTTTTGTGTTATGTTGAGCTTGCCACTGATAGATGAATTTTGGCTTCCAAAATTTGAACTTCAGGTCTAACAGACGAATTTTGGCTTTCAAAATTCGAATTTCAGAACACCAGAATGTGAAAATACTTCTAGAAAAGCCAACAGATGAATTTTCATATCTAAAATTCGAACTTCAAGTATAATAGACAAATTTTGGCTTTGAAAATTCAAATTTTAAATCTCCAGATGTGGAAATACTTCTGGAACAGCCAACAGACGAATTTTCACATCTAAAATTCAAATTTTGAAAGGAAGAACTTGTGCCATATTGAGTTGCTCACTGACAGACGAATTTTGGGCACCAAAATTCGAACTCCGAAGACACTGTAGCAATATGGAACAACTGTTCACACTTACTAGAAGTACTTTAAATTTGAAAATTCGTATGTTCTAATATAGAAACATTTGTCAAGATAAAAATTGGAATTTTAGATTTGAATAGACAAACTTCGAAGTTCAATGCTAAAGACTTTAACTTGTGGTCTCTTCGAAATTCGTTTGTTGATATCAAAAATTTGAATTTCAGAATGTCAGAAATATTAAATGTGTTGGTAAATGGCTAGTTTTGCAGAGTAACTGTTGGGTAACGTCTGTAACGGCTAGATCTTATATCTAACGTCTAGTTACACCACAAAACTATAAATAGAACATCATTTGAAATTATGGGTAACAATCTTAAGAGAGTTTATGTGAAAATGCTGCAATAATTTGTAAAATCTTTCTATCTCAGCATTGGTTGAAAAACTCACCTTAATAGAGTGAACTTTCAATGTATTATCTACTCTTCAAGAGAGTTTTTATCTTGTAAACATTTCTTTCTACATATTTTGGGTAGAATCTTAGTATGGGGAAACACTAAGGGATTTGCATATCTTGTAAGGGTGTGGGGAGAGTGGCTTCACAAGTACCTACTGAAACTTGTGGGAATGTACTAAGGCTTCACAGGTTCCCAGATCAAACCTGTGGGATATAGTGAAAAATCCCAAGTGGTGGCTTAGGGACTAGATGTAGGCCAAGTGGTTGGGTTGAACCAGTATAAATTGTTGTGTATTGTTCTTCATCTTCTCTATTCAGTTGCTACACACAACTCTCTCTATTTATCCCTGTTTTACTGCACTCTTAATGAAATTGGGTTGTGATCCAAAAGGAGTGAAAATCTTGCATCACCCAATTCACCCCCCTTGGGTGACCAGCCAACCTAACAATTTTTAGTAGTAATATATCTTTTTTACCCCTTTTCATTTATGACCTCTCTCACAACTTGTAGAATAGTATAAACAACTTTAATTATTATTAATAATAAGAATAGAAATGGGATGCTATGCTTTTTTTAAAAAAATAAAAAATGTAACAAATTTTTTCTTAAAATATATAAGGTAACTAAAAATATGTTATATTTTGTATCGGAGGAGTGTGCTTAATTACCATGTCATGTTGTTAGGGTCACAATCGCCTCTATCTCATCACTTGTCAATAATATTAAGTGGTAGAATGTGTCGCTTTAGGTTTGGGCTCGCTTTTATTTAGAAGTTAGACTCCCAACCCAAAGTTTTCAAGTTTTCCCACTGTAGACACTTGAAATGTGGACAGGGGGTCTCTCCTGCAAGACACTCTCCCACGGCAGAACCGTGGCAGGTTTTATTTTTCATTTTTTTTAAAATTAAATATTATAGATAAAAAGTAGAATTTTCAGGAATAATGTGGATAATACTTTATACAGTTTAAAATTTTTTATTTATTAAAAAATACTATATAGTCAAAATTAGATCAAACTGGATCTTTGCAGTTTGCAATTTTGTGCATTCTTTTAGTAATTAAAAAAATACTAAACAAATTCAAAATTGCACAAAACATATATTTAAATGATCCCTAAAAAATCTACTTTTTATCTATATTTTTTTTTTTAAAAAAGAGGGGAAACTACCATGGTAGGATCATGGCAGTTGGGGTCTATGTAGGAGAGACCCCAACCCCTTGAAAAGCAATTTACATCTAGGATTTTCAAGGTATCTATAATTCTTTATCTTGATTAAGTAGCCTACTTGAATAATTTTATCACGTAAATTGGTATTTTTCTACATGGACACTAAATGAGGTGACTCATATCTCATGAAATATAACGTAACATCTATTTTTTATTCTTATTAATTATCAATAATTAAAATTATTTCCACTCCTTTTTATTATGATACTAGTCATAAATGAATAAGAATAAAAAAGTAAATTACAACTAAAAATTACATAACAACTTTTATTTTATATTATACACATATTACATTTTGATATGGAGAATGTAATACATAATGCAATATAAATAGTAATAACAAAAAATCTACGTGGGGACCTTATTGGTCTTTCCCGAAACCCTTGACCCAATTTACCTATATTTTAATTGAAAAAAACTGGTAAAAGATCCTCCAGCAGACTGAAGGTGGTTATGAAATCACTATGAGGGCTCCGAGGATTTGGAGATTCCGTAGAATAGACCGAATCAAGCTTTTTGAGTGTTTTTTTGCGCGTGCTTCTTCCAAACGATTTTGGTTTCGGCCTCGGTCATGTAACAGAGCTAATTGGACAAGGAACCGTCTCCGATGAAGCTGCCGGATTTCGTTGTCGCAGGCTCTATACCTAGGTTTATGTTCGAAGGAGGAGGAAGAAGATGCCATTGGTATTTGACTTAAGACAATCCCTATTTGAGTTATCTCAAAAGAAGGTTTGATGTCGTGTGGTTCATTTCTAATAAGATGGATGTAAGTCATTAGCAGAATGTTCACCGAAACTTTGAACTCATATGTATGAATAAAGCTCGCGTACATTGAAACGCAGGCCCCTTTCGGCGTTTTCTCTTCAAATCAATTTTGTACAAACAAAAGGCAACGTAAACGCGCTATTTACTTGGAGCTGCAGGAAGCACCTTCTGCATAGTCGCTTTCCAACTATCAATATTTAAAAAATGAAAAAAAAAACTATCGGAAACGCGGAATTGGCTTTGTTTTTGGTAGCCATTATTCGATTGGTTAGGTCGAGCAAATGATTTGACAGTTTACCTTTCATATGTCATCTCCAAGACTACAATTCAGACTGTGTTTGCACAAACACACTGTTGGGATCCCCTGCTCAGAATCAAGCTATGGATGCCCTTGAGTCCTGGAAAGATCAAGGTTTTGACAATTTAGCGTAGGAATTTCATTTATATTTCACTACGCTCAGAATTATTCATAGATGAATCATATATACTTGTAGGTAAGCCCCCCCCCTTTTATCCCTTGCTTATTAGATGGTTTCTTTTCTAAGTAAGCTAGGCTTCCTTTTAGTATTTTCTTTGGAATTTGGCATTTCTCTTATTCTTGTTCATCTCTGCTCTTTTCATTCAACCTTAGAAATTGAACAAAATGGTCTAAATCATCACAGATGATGCTTTTGGGAGCTATTTCTTTTATTTTCTTATAGTTTTCCCTTTGCTACTAGTTGATTATGTTTGATTTTTCTGGGTAATGTTATTATTCCATCTTTGTAGACTCAGTTCTTGATTTTCTCGTATAATGACTGAAGCTAAATTTTGAATACAATTTAATTTATATCTCCATTATCAATTCTCCTTCATCCTTTCCATATCTTTATTCTGAAACTCTCTGGTGTCTTCTTAATTCTTCTGACATTTCACTCATATGCTCTTTTTTTCAGGTTTTTCTGCAGTAGAATCCCTCTCTTTCTCTATTTTATAATCATTTTCTAGTGCTTGTTTCACTATAAAACTTTTCTTTTTGCCACTTTTTTTGGTTTGCATCTTTGGGGGTTCCTGGCGTTTTCCTCCTTAGGGATTTATGATAATGATGATACTTTACCTTTCGTGGGCCTCCATGTTCAATAGTGAGAGCAATTGTATAAAAATTTTCCCCCTAATTTTCTTGCTGCGTGTATAGTTCATTGTCATCTGGAAAACCCTAGTTCTTTAATCCATCTAAATTTTTGTTATGTCCCTAATTTTCTCTTTATTATAGATTTAAGAAATAAGGTAACCTTGCATACTAAGAATCTCTATCTCTAATTTCTCAAAAGCTAAAGGGTACTTAATTCTTTCTGCTTTTTGTTTTCCTTTTGTGAACCATTGAATCAGTCTAGTCCTATCCATTTCAGTGTTTAGTAACAAAAATTACAGCTTCTTGGATAAATAAAACAACTTGCTTACTAAAAAGTTATATGCTTCAACAAATTATTACTGAATGCAGATTATTTTTGGTGCAAGTACTCGTTTTCAATCCTATGTTATATTGTAAAACTAAGAGCCCATTCGACATATCGTATAAGACAAGACTTCTTGTATAGAAGCCAAATTATACAGCAGGTTAAACCAGTTTCAGTACTATTCTTTATTTCTTTTTAATATTTTACGACAGTGTTATAAATTGCACCTTGCCACCACAGCTTGTATATTCATATCTTTATTTTTGTGCAAAAATCATGACTCTTCATGAAGTTTTGCTTCTATAACGCTGGGGATTGACAAACATTTGATGCATGTCCATCAATTATTGTCCTGTGTTTGTCTTCATTATTAGTTTGTTCATCACTATTTTCAAAATTGTTGTTCTAAGTTAGCCAGGCTTCCTTTTAAAAGGTTGTTGTATTGGAATTTGGCATTTCTCTCATTGTTGTTCTTCTCTGCTCCACTAATACCACCTTAGAAATTGACCAAAATGATTTAAATCAACACGGATGATAGCTGAGTCTGTTCTTTATTTTCTTACCAAAATCAAGAGGATGAAGCTAATTTTGAGTAACAGTTAATTTATATTTGCCAATACTTGACTTTTTCCTTAAATTTCTAGTTTCTGCTTAAGTCACATTCATACTTGAGTGATTTCACTCATACACACTTTTCAGTTGCAGAAGAATATCCATCTTTCTTCTTTCTCTCTCCTTAGTCATATAAATCATTACGCGTGAAGTGAAATGATCAGTAATGCTTTTATTTCGCTGAAATGAATAGGACACGGATATCTCCATCAATTTTAGAGGAACAGACATTTGACATGGTTTGACAGAATATCTTTGCAATGCTCTAAGCCAAAAGTATCATCACCTTCATGGATGATGAGAAACTAGGAGTAGGAACCAACAAGGTTCTTGTACAGTTGGTAGAAGGTTGGATCTCTTAAGCATATTGTCCTCTTGAGTTTTATCCCTGGCCGTGTGTATGGAAAACATTTTATTATGAGAAGTAAAACTCACTTTGGTAATTTCTATGCCTCAAAGGAATTAGTTTTTAGTTATCAACTGGAGATATCCTTGGTACTTACCAAAAGGAAAAAAGAAAAAAGAAACTAGGAGCAGGAGGCAAATTTGCCTAGACACTTTCCATATCAATCAAAGAATCTATAATAGCCATTATTGTATTCAATATGAATTATGCGTCCTCAACATGGTGCCTTGATGAAATTGACAAGATCATCAAGAAGGGATTTTGAAGAAGCATGGGCTTCTGAGAAGATGCAAAGTTGGAAGTTTTCATCACCACGCAAACAATCTATCTGATTCTCATTCAAAACCTTGGTAATTCACAACTTTTGTCTCTTAATTAGTTTACTTCTTATTCCATGTGTAGATGCTTCATGTTAAATGTATAAAGAAATAAATAAAAAATTAGTTTCATATGAATGAATTCCAACATAAAAGTCCCTGATTTGTCAGGTATCATCTGATATTTGCTCAATTTTTTTTTTGGGGATCTTGTGCTTCGAATAAATCAAAGATTGGATATTTGGATAACATTGAACGCACGACGGATAAACACAGGCTTCTTATGAACCAAGTAATCAATGTCTTCGCTTGTTGCTTTTGCTATTGATTCATTTGGCTTCACTTTCTTTGGATGTTCTTCATTATATGCAACTTTTCATTATTGGTATTCTTTGATTTCATTTCATTTTCCTGGTCAATGACTTCATCCGACTTTTGCTTGCTCTGTTTTCGATTTTCTTGGCAAAGATGAAGAGGATGAAGCTAATTTGGAGCAGCAGTTAATTTGCATTTGCCAATACCGGAATTGTATTTCTTTTAGAATTGAATGCATTTGTTTTTTTACTTGGATCTCTAGATTTCCCTTATATTTCTTGGTCTCTCGCTCATATGTTCGGCTAGTGCCTGATTCTTACATCCCCATTGTTGAGGAAGAGTCAATTACTAGAATTCATCCATTTTGTCTATGCTCATATCACCTTCATACTTGACTATTTGTGTTAGGAACAGTATATGAAACAACCGGTGCCCAGAAACGTATGATAACACACTGTCCTTAAGGTGTTATTCGCCCCCACTAGGTTTGCTGCAGGGATCCGACGAATCACCCCTAAGAGTTATTCTAAGCACCAAAGATATCTTACAGCAACTTCAGATACCTTGAAACACAGAACGAAACAGAGAGTTTGTAAGCAAGAGAAGAGAATGTGAGGTATTCTTTTAGTCTCTAGTATGATCCTTTTATAATAGTAGAAAACAGAAAATTGAAACATTGTGTATGAACATGTTTGTTTCTGAACATTGTATTTGAAACGTTGTTCATGAACCTGTTTGTTTCTGAACATTGTATTTGAAACGTTGTTCATGAACCTGTTCATTTCTGAACTTTGTATTTGAAACGTTGTTGTCAAATTGAAACAGAATATCAAATGACATGTTGTTTCAGAATGTACTGTTTTAAAACGTTATTATTTGAAATTCTGTTTCTGAAAAAAAAATGATTAATTAAAATATTAATCTGAAATTCATACCAGACCATATCTCTACCGTTAGATGAATCCAATGATCACGACGCGTCACGTGCTAAGTGCTAAGTGCTAAGTGCTTTAAATATTAAATAAATAATATTTAAATCCACTTAACAATTTGTTCAATAATTATTTTAATATACTTTGTCCTCTCTCTCTTATATACATTTCATAAACCTTACTTCCATCAATGTGGGACTTTAGTTTTTTTTCAAACTATCTCTAACAATCCCCCACTTAGTTTGAAAAACTAAATGTTCTCTCTAAACATAAGAATATGCATAATAGCAGGTGTCTCTTGACTTGAACCTGTTAATAGTGTAAGTACTTCAAAGTATTAATAAGTAGATAGTTGCTTAACTGCATTGAATCACAACTTTAGTGTTAGTACCGGAAATACCACACACATAATCTTATATTGATTTCGTTCTGCATAGACTTCCCGCACTTTTATGGCCATGTGCTCATCCTAGGCTTTTCATGAACATTTCAAGAATTACCACTGAATTCTTGTAAGAAGCGGCACCACTTCTTATGTTCATATAGGTGGATTTCCATTAAGCCTTAATTGCTCAGGCTTCCTTGAATCCATTAAGAGTTTAACTCACCCTGAACACTTAAGTTCTTCTTATATGCACTCGTCACAGAATGGTTAAATATCTACTCTAGTGCCCAGTCACTTATCAATAACTTGTTATTACCCATTGAACCTTTAAACCAGATTTGGTCTAGTTAAAGGTTGGGTTTCCATTACTGGTGACTGATGTTTACGGGGTTCAATCCCATTCCTCTTGATGTTTTGTTAACCAATTCTTTATTGAGTCCTTTTGTAAAAGGATCAGCCAAGTTTTCACTTGTTTTTACATATTGAATTGTAATTACTCCATCAGAAATTAATTACCTCACATATTCATGCCTTAGGCTTATATGTCTAGATTTACCATTGTAAATTTTGTTAAATGCCCTAGACATTATAGCCTCACTGTCACAATGTAAAGATATGGCTGGCATCAGCTGTGACCACAGCTTTATTTCCAATAATAAATTCCTCAACCACTCTCCCTCTTTACATGCAGATGCCAAGGCAATAAATTCTGATTCCATCATAGAATGACTTATACAAGTCTGTTTCTTTGATGCCCAGGAGATTGCTCCTCCTGCCAAGGTAAATATCCACCCTGAAGTTGACTTACTATCACCTGCACCAGTTATCCAACTAGCATCCGTGTAACCTTCCAAAACTACTGAAAATTTATTATAAAGCAGTCCTAGATTAATTGTTTTCTTTAGATATCCTAGGACCCTTGTAATTCCTTTCCAGTGTTCTGTTCCTGGATTACTAGTATATCTCGAAAGTTTACATACTGCAAAAGCTATATCGGGTCTAGTACAATGCATTGCATACATCAAACTCCCAATAGCACTAGCATATTCTAATTGAGCCACTGATCTATTATTATTTTCTAATAAATGATGTGATGAATCAAAGGGGGTATTTGCCTCTTTTATATTTAAATGTTGAAACTTGTTTAAAATTTTACTAACATAGTGAGATTGATCTAGAGAAAAACATCTACTATGCCTCTTAACTTTGATCCCTAAAATAGTATCCACTTCTCCAAGATCTTTCATCTTAAATTGTGAGGATAAAAACTTTTTAGTCTCATTTATTGCAAACATACTAGTTCCAAAGATAAGCATGTCATCTACATATAAACAAATAATAACTCCATACTCACCAGTGAACTTTAGATAAACACACTTATCTGCATTATTATGTTTAAAACCATGAGACAACACAACATAATCAAACTTTTCATGCCATTGCTTAGGAGCCTGTTTTAAACCATACAAAGATCTAGTTAATTTGCAAACTTTCTTTTCATTTCCAGGAAGTACAAAGCCTTCTGGTTGTTCCATATAAACTTCTTCTTCTAATTCACCATTTAAAAATGCTGTTTTAACATCCATTTGATGCACAAACAAATTATTAATAGATGCTAAAGCAAATAAAACTCTAATAGAAGTAACTCTAGCAACTGGTGCATATGTATCAAAATAATCAATTCCTTCTTTTTGTTTAAAACCTTTAGCAACCAACCTAGCTTTAAATGTTTGAATAGAGCCATTAGTATTATATTTCCGTCTAAAAACCCATTTGCAACCAATAGGTTTTGACCCTTCAGGCAAATCAACTAATTCCCAAGTTTTATTAGACAACAATGAATCCATTTCATCATTTATAGCTTCCTTCCAGAAACTTGAGTCTCTAGACATCAATGCTTCTGTATATGTTTTAGGATCTTCTTCAATACTTAAAAGAATAGGAATTTGTCTTAACACTGATTTTCTATCACCTTCAACTAAGAAGACTATTGCTTGAGAATTAATAAAATCAGAATCTAAATATTTTCCTTTCCTTGATCTCTGACTTCTTCTAGGTTCAAATTCAGAATAAGGTTCTACTAATTCATTTCTTACAGATGTAGACTCTTCATGCTCTTTATTTCGAAACAAATCAGTTTGTACTGGATCAGAAACAAATTTTCCTTCAAAAAATTCAACATCTCGTGATTCAACAATTACATTAGAATCAATATCTAAGAGTCTATAGGCTTTTGAATTTTCTGCATATCCTACAAATATACTTTTCAAAGCTCTTGGTCCTAATTTAGTTCTTTTATGTTCTGGAACTTTGTAAAATGCAAGACATCCCCAAACTCTTAAATAATTTAAGTTCGGTTTTCTACTTTTCCATAACTCATAAGGAGTGCATTTTATCGATTTTGAAATAACTCTATTAAGAATATGGTTAGCAGTTAATAAAGCCTCACCCCACAAATTCATGGGAGTTTTTGCATTCAGAATCATTGCATTTACCATTTCTACTAAAGTTCTATTTTTTCTTTCTGCTAAACCATTTTGTTGAGGTGTATAAGGAGCACTCATTTGGTGAATAATGCCATTATTTTCGCAAAATTGTGAAAAATCTGTAGAAAAATATTCTCCTCCTCTGTCACTTCTTAAAACCTTTATCTTCTTTTCTTTTTGATTTTCTATAACATTCTTAAAGTTTAAAAACATCTCAAGAGCTTGATCTTTTGTCTTCATCAAATAAACATGAGTAAATCTTGAAAAATCATCTATAAAAGTTATAAAATATATGTTTCCTCCTCTTGTTAAAATACCATTTAACTCACAGATATCAGAATGAATAAGTTCTAAAATTTCTGAACTTCTTTGAATAGAAGGAAAAGGCTTTCTTACTGTTTCAGCTTGTACAAAAATTTCACATTTGTTATTCTTATTATTTTCACAGGAGATTAATTCATTTTTAGACATATGTGCTATTGTTTTATAATTAACATGTCCTAATCTATCATGCCATAAAGTAAAAGATTGATCAAGCATATAAACAGAAACTGAATCATTCTTATTAATGCTTAATTTGAACATTCCATCAGAAACATAACCCTTTCCCACAAATACCCCATTCTTAGATATAATAATCTTATCAGCCTCTAAGACAGCTTTCAGCCCTTTTCCAGACAAAACACTTGCAGACACAAGATTCTTTCTAATTTCTGGAACATGAAGTACATTATGCAGAATCATCTTCTTTCCAGAAGTAAACTGTAACTCAACACTGCCTCTTCCAAGTACATTTGCTGTGCTTCCATTGCCCACAATCACATGCTGCTCTTTTTGAGCAATTTCATAATTCTTGAACAGATTCCTATCATGGCATACATGAACTGTTGCTCCAGAATCATACCACCAGTCAAATGACTTTACAGCAGCAGCCATATTTAATTCTGAAATCGTACCAATGTGCATGTTAGAAACCATGGCAATAATTTCATCACATTCTGTATTTACCATGTTTGCACTATTGGTAGTTTCATTCCTTGGCCTTTTCTTATATATGCAATCCTTTTTAAGATGTCCTTTCTTTCCACAAACAAAACAAGATTTTTGAGTCTTGAATTATTTTCCAGAACTTAAACCAGTGGGCTCGGGGTTCTTCCTCTTGTTGTTGTTATTTCCAGGAAAATTCTGATTTTTATGACCTGCAGTAGCCACATAGTTAACTTTGGTTTGAGATTCTGAATGCTTCTTTTGTAAGACACGAGTTTCTTGTTCAATCCTTAAATGTTTCAGAATCTGATCCAAAGTAAAACTTTCTGTGGTGTGCAGCAACTTTTTCCTGAATTCATGCCAAGTAGGAGGTAATTTTGCAATAATGGCACCTACTTGTACTGACTCTGGAATGTCCACCTTCATATCTTTTAGTTTAGAAACTACAATCTGTAAATCATGAACTTGATCTAAAATGTTAACAGCATCTTGCAATTTGTAATCAAAATACTGCATAATCAGAAACTTATCTGTTCCTTACTTTTCTGTGTTGTATTTGGCCTCCAATGCATCCCAGATCTCTTTTGGTGATGAGAAGGATGAGTAGAGATCATACAATCGGTTTGACAGTGTGTTCAGAATATGGCCACGACACAGCACTTCATCTTCTGCCCTCTTCTTGCGTCTAGCCTTAACTTCTTCACTTTCATCATCACTCGGTTCAACAAGAGGCTCCAGATCAGGATCAAGAAGATATGAAATTTTCATGGCAGTAAGCAAAAACATCATTTTGTCCTTCCACCTATTGAAATTCGTTCCATCAAAACGATCCAATTTGATGAAGTCCTGGTTCATGACCTTGAATGCTGATTCCTGGGTGGTCTCCATGATCAATCAAAATAAAAATAACACCTTAAGATTGTTAGGAACAGTATATGAAACAACCGGTGCCCAGAAACGTATGATAACACACTGTCCCTAAGGTGTTATTCGCCCCCACTAGGTTTGCTGCAGGGATCCGACGAATCACCCCTAGGAGTTATTCTAAGCACCAAAGATATCTGACAGCAACTTCAGATACCTTGAAACGCAGAACGAAACAGAGAGTTTGTAAGCAAGAGAAGAGAATGTGAGGTATTCTTTTAGTCTCTAGTCTGATCCTTTTATAATAGTAGAAAACAGAAAATTGAAACGTTGTGTATGAACCTGTTTGTTTCTGAACATTGTATTTGAAACGTTGTTCATGAACCTGTTTGTTTCTGAACATTGTATTTGAAACGTTGTTCATGAACCTGTTCATTTCTGAACTTTGTATTTGAAACGTTGTTGTCAAATTGAAACAGAATATCAAATGACATGTTTCAGAATGTACTGTTTTAAAACGTTATTATTTGAAATTCTGTTTCTGAAAAAAAAATGATTAATTAAAATATTAATCTGAAATTCATACCAGACCATATCTCTACCGTTAGATGAATCCAATGATCACGACGCGTCACGTGCTAAGTGCTTTAAATATTAAATAAATAATATTTAAATCCACTTAACAATTTGTTCAATAATTATTTTAATATACTTTGTCCTCTCTCTCTTATATACATTTCATAAACCTTACTTCCATCAATGTGGGACTTTAGTTTTTTTTCAAACTATCTCTAACAATTTGTTTCCAAAAGCTCCTATGTTTTCTTGAATCCAGAGAGTTTTTTTTTTTTTTCGTCATACATATATTTTGGGTCCCTTTAATAGAATTTAGGATTCCATTTGTCGCTTCTAATTCGTTAATATATATATATATAAGAAATTTTGCTTTCATAATGCAGAAACACCACATAACTTCGAGGATGCCGTCAAGGCAGAGAAATAGGGAAATCCAGCAAAGGGCCTCATCATGGTCATCTGTCTAGGCCTTTTTTTTTTCACTTGATGCTGTCAAATTACAGTCACCCACAACTCAGAACAAAGATCCTTGTCCACGTGGCTTGCCTGGCTAGCAATGGTAAATTTCACCACCTTTCTTTTGTCCATCTTGGTAATGGGTCTTTCAGGTGCATTCATTTGCATGCAGATCATCTTGTTCCTCATAGCAGCCATGCCACGGTCATGATTTTTAAACTAATGCTTCTTTGTTGGCTTGACAATAAAAATTATAGTAATATATTTTGGTTTTCCTTGTTTTTATCTTAACTACAAAGCTCTCCATTCTATTTTAGAAATGTATTATCTTGTGTAAATGTTAGCATTGTCAAATATATTCTTAAAATAATTAAATATAATATCTATCAATTAAAAATTATATTAAACTAATTCATATTTACTAATTTACCTATCACATATTATTTACCTAATTTACCCAATTCTTCCTTTTGCTCACACGGACACCCATTAATTGGCACCCAATATATGAGATGGTTAACAGGTTATGTATACAAGATCAGTGAGAGGGAGGGGACGGTGAATTTAATTGGTTTTTTTTTTTAAATAAACAAAGAGAGCTAAGCCCAAAGAAAGAAAAAAAGCACTAACACAAATGGGCATCAGAGGCCCAGACACATCATTTAATTTCAACCTTCCCCATAGGGGAACGTTGACTCATGGCTGGCTGGATGGCTTTTTATCAACGCCAGGTTCTCCCATAAATTGAGAACAACTAATGCTACGTTTTGTACCAAAAAAAATAATACAAATGCTATATGTGATACAAGAATCATTTTGTGGAAATAAGAAAAGGAATGCAAATGAAGATTAATGCAATTAGATGAGCTGTTTGTCATGGAAAGAAATGATCATTTTTATTTGGCTGGACAATAACACTCCTAATATAAAAATACATTAAGATATTTAATTTAAAAATTTTAATTATTGAAAAATTATTTTAATCTTTTTTGAAAAAGGATATTAAATATTTAATTTTGATTTCATTAACTTGTAAGAATATTTTTAACATTGTTTATCTAAAAAAAAATTATTTGTATACATTTGTCCAAAAAAATGAAAAAATGGGAAGGATTGATCACATATTTTAAAGTATTGCACTTAAGATGTCAAGTTATATTGGTGGCTGAATGGCACATTCTCCTTTATGCAAGTTAGTCACTGGTTCGAGGAAGGAGACCAAGCATAGTATGAGAAATGCTTTAAACCAGTAAACCTATAGTCGTCCGTTTTCCTCAAAAGATTCAAATGTTTATTTTATTTTTGGTAATCTCAAAAGATTCAAGCTTGATTATATTATATTTTACATAAGGCTTGTACGTTGGCCTAGCTAAGGTAATATTTGGCCCAAAAAAGTTACATGCAGATTGTAATGCCCCTCATGATATTTTTCTTGGCATTGTGTTCAGGATCGGAGGAATCAAGACGGAGGAAGGCTCAGTCTGGAAGAGCTCCACGCCGCAACGAAGAGCAGGGCTGCCGTGGCGAGAGTCGGAAAAATTGTTTAAGTCCGGATTAGTCGGACGTGAAAGAAAGAAAGGAAATGAAGGGAGCGACGCAGAGAGACGAGGAGCGGTGCTAGGGCTCGACTTTTCCAGCATCTAGGAGCGATTTTCGGACCTCAAAAGCTGGGATTCGAGTTGGTTGTTGACCAAGCGAGAGGGGTTCACGCGTACTGGACAGTTCAAGGAAGCTTGTGGAACTCGTGTGTGTGTGGTAACGACAATTGAGGTAACTGGGTGTTTGTTTATATTGTATTGATTATGTTATATGATAGTACGTGTATTTGTGTATATATGCATGTCTCTTTCATACCACGGTATCGATGTGTTTGTGTGTACTATTTGTATATATATCGTGGTATGTATACTGATAGATGATGGTTATGACTATGATGATGATATGTGTGATGATGATATGATAGGTTACACACATGACATTCTGATGATGATATGATGATACATGAGCATCACCACATGACATTGTGAGACTGTGATGTATAGTGGATGTGGTGGTGATGACATGATGGTGGTATGGTGTATGATGATATATATATATGTTAGGGAGGATAAGGTTGGATTATATATATGTTAGGGAGGATAAGGTTGGATTATGTATATATGTTAGGGAGGATAAGGATGGATGATATATGTGTTAGGGAGAATAAGGATGGAGTCCCTGTGAGGGCGACATGCATGTCATTCATTTCATATTGCATACATGATTGGTGTGAGATATATGTATATATGTATTTGTGTGTGTGTGGTTGTTGTTCCCGGTTACTGAGACATTGTCTCACCCCATCTCCCATAAACTAACCTTTCAGGTGACGGTTCTGGCACTAGTCCGGAGAAGACGCGGGAGTAGCTGTGTACATGGGAATAGTCTATGTAGTGTGTGTATGTTGTATTAGTGTCTTGTGCCAAGTAGGATATCATGGTTTGTAATGTATAATGTTATGATTGAGACTGGCTATGTATGGATGTTTATGTATGTGGTATGTATGGTTGAATGTTGTTGAGAAGTATGTATGACAGTTTTGGTAAGTCCAGAGTGTTGTTGGACCTTGTTGGTTTGCGTAAGGGCCTGTAGCCCACTTGGTCAGGTTGGGTTCCAAGGGGTCAAATCTCAGAGGAGTGGTTCCTTTGAGGTAAAACCTCTTTGAACAGATTGGTTTGGGAATTTTGGACCTGTATGAATGGTCTCTGAGCGACCAGTTGCCTTTGGTGGCAATTGGAGGTGGCTAGTGGTGAGTTTTGGTCAACAAGTGGCAAAAACGGTATCAAGGGTCCAGAATCTCCATACGGAGTTGGATTGAGGTAAAAGTGGTGTCCTTGGATAGATGGGGACTAGATTGACTTGTAGGAGTTGGATTCGAGTCAATCGGAGGTCGGAGCATAAAGTTATGCGCGTCAGAAGTTCGCCCCAAAGTGTGGAAATTGCTGATATGGTATATCAGCAGGGGGCGCCACGGCGAGGGAAGGCGGGCCGCGGTGCCAAAGGAGACATAAGCGATGTTGAGTCAGGGGAGGCCGGAGCCGCGGCGGTACTGTAGCGGCCGCGGCCCCAGCCCAGTTTTTGGATTTTTAAGTTGTTTCCGTTGTGTTTATGAATTTGGAAGAGTTGTTTTGAGATGTGAGGATTGTGTAGGGTTAGATTTTTAAGTTTTTGGTTAAGTTCGGAGGTGTCAGGAGGTAGGATGTTACACAGATCAACAGTATATTAAAAATTAGATCGGACTAATTGAAAGCTAGTATAAAATTAGTTGAACTGGTCCAGTCATAGATAAAGATCAGGCAATTTTGCAACTAGTGCGAATTGGTACAAAACTGGTTAAATCGATCAAGCATTGGTATAAAACTAATTTGAACCAGTGTGATTTCTTTTCTTTTAATTTTTTTAAATATTTTTATTTTTAAGATAAAATAACATTATTTTTAATATTAAGTAACATTATTTTTTGTATAAATTTTTTTTTCTATATTATAATATTGTATAAGTATTATTATGATACATAATTACTAATAATAATAAATATACTTAATAAATAATATGAAAATAGAATATTGATTGATTATTTCGAATTCAAAATATAATTATAGATAAATATTAATTTATTTATCTTTTAATATTAGGTTGTAAAAATAATATTTTTAATTTTCTATATGATATATAAAATTAAAAATTATTAAATTTACTTTTCATCTTAAATTGAATGTTAATTTTAGTATCATAGATAAATATCTTTTATATTTTTCATCTACATTATTTAAAATATATCAATTTATTCATAATTTGTCCGACTCTGGTCTAACCATTGAATTTTGAATTAGTGCTTTAGCTAGTTCAATGGCTGATCTAGTTTGTAATACCTCACAAATTAGAATAGTTCGTTGCTAAATGATAATTCCTTGTTGTTGACAAAAAAAAAATCAGAACAGGACTTTGGGCATTACACAAAATTAAGATGAGTTTAACAAATAATGTGACTTCCTATATAAACTTTATTTTATATCTATCTATCTATCTATATATATAAACAACCCTGAACTTTCCAGTGAGTAATGTTAGACTACAAGAAGAGATTTAACATTGATTAATTATAATTTACTACAAATTACAAATGTATTTCAAAACTATTTTACTAAATGCAATACGATATTAGATTAGCTTTATAATTAATGGTTAATTGCCATGTATTAGTTATTTGAAAAGTATTGATCGTGTTTTTCTAATTAATAATTAATTGCACTGTGTTAAATATTTGAAAAATAATTTAATTTTTTTTTACTTTTTAAAATTTTATATTAATACCTTTCTTTTGTGTACAGTCATATTTCCAAGTCCAATTGTATCTCAAATATTGTTTTATTAACTGCACTATGGAGTTGCGTCTTGCAAGCGAGTAGCAAATGACTGAAATTCTTATTTTTTATTCTAAAAGCAACCTATCTGACACAACAACAAATGTGATGTACAAGGAAGTTATCAACAACTTAGTGTGAACATGTTTCCTTGGTTATTCATAAAGTGATTGATGAGTTCCGGTTTATGGATTTGTTTTACTTTTATGAGATGTAGTTGGAGAAATTAGTGCTAATATGATGATTTTTTTTTCTTTATGATTATTGCACAGTTATAGAATGTCATATAAACATATTATATTCATACTTATTTGTGCTATCGTTATATGTTGTACAATTTGGTTAAGTATACCTAGTGCCCCTTGTGCGTCACACTCTCAAAGACTAGTTTTAACTCAATCCCTTGGATTTTATTTTTCAACCCTCTTAATCTGCACTCGGACCACTTATACCGAACTAAATTGAATTGAGAGGAAAAAATAAGCAAATTAATAAATGCTCATTTTCTTAAGGACGCTGTCGTGTGTCCTAACTTTATATTGGAATAAATTCTTTATTTGGATTGTGTTATTATTTTTTTTAAAATTTAGAAAGCAGAGCATTACTTTTTTTTAATTCAATTTGTTCATACTTGTAATTCTTTACATAACAATAGTAATTATAAATTTTCATGCTGCAATTCAAAGCACATACATACATTCATTTACGTATGTATGGGCAAAATTGTAGCAAAAAAATTGTTTGCATCCTCGTATGTGGACATAGTGCGTGAATAAGTCTTGCCGAACATATATATATATATATATATTAATATACATAAAAACAAATATTTCATTATAAAATTAGTGTCATAGTTTGCAAGTAGTGAATTTTGCTCTTCGAATATTACTTGAAAATAGCATCCAAGAACAATAATCCAGGTTAATTAACCCAATAAGAGTGTAATTACATACTAGTCAGGGTAGGGGTCGATGGAGAGTTAATTAGCCGACCATAAGCACACAACAAGTGGTGGCATGCGCCGTGCTACGTATTGAAAATGGAGCTTAAGCTACATATGTAGATAAGATAAATACTAGTTGGTAATGTTAGGAAGATTATATGGCATAGCATGGAAAGAGAGGCCTATAAATAGCGGTTTACGAACTGCTCTAACGGACACACACATCAAAAGTCAGCACATTCGATCTCAGTGAGAGTAATCAAGTAGAGCAGTCTAAAATATAAGTATGGCTTACCTTAATTATGTGCTTCTCCTTGCTTTGGTGCTGGTTCCTACATCTTCACTGGCCCAAGAGGAACTCGGAATCGATCTTGATGTCACGGTTGATGGAAATTTCAGTTGCTCCAGTAACACAGGCATAGCAAATGTGACCGTGAGTCTGTTGTGTGGGAGCAACACCATCGCAACTGGGATAACTGATAATAATGGGCATGCTGACATTAATGCCACCGTTACCTGTAACATCCTACCTCCTGACACCTCCGAACTTAACCAAAAACTTCAAAATCTAACCCTACACAACCCTCACATCTCAAAACAACTCTCCATATTCATAAACACAGCGGAAACAACCCAAAATATCCAACAATTGGGCTGGGGCCACGGCCGCTACAGTACCATCGCGGCTCCAACCTCCCCTGTCTCAACATGGCTTCTGTCTCCTCTGGCGCCGCGGCCTGCCTTCCCTCGCCGCGGCGCCCCCTGCTGATATACTGTATCAGCAATTTCAACACTTCGGGGCGAACTTCTGACGCGCATAACTTTATGCTCCGACCTCCAATTGACTCGAATCCAACTCCTATAAGTCAATCTAGTCCCCATCTATCCAAGGACACCACTTTTACCTCAATCCAACTTCGTATGGAGATTCTAGACCCCTGAAACCGTTTTGGCCACTTGTTGACCAAAACTCACCACTAGCCACCTCCAATTGCCACCAAAGGCAACTGGTCGCTCAGAGACCATTCATACAGGTCCAAAACCCCCAAACCAACCTGTCCAAAGAGATTTTACCTCAAAGGAACCATCCCTCTGAGATTTGACCCCTTGGAACCCAACCTGACCAAATGGGCTACAGGCCCTTACGCAAAACCAACAAGGCCCAACAACACTCTGGACTTACCAAAACTGTCACACATACTTCTCAACAACATTCAATCATACATACCACATACATAAACATCCATACATAGCCAGTCTCAATCATAACATTATCTATTACAAACCATGCTATCCTACTTGACACAAGATACCAATACAACATACACACACTACATAGACTATTCCCACGTGCACAGCTACTCCCGCGTCTTCTCCAGACTAGTGCCAGAACCGTCACCTGAAAGGTTAGTTTATGGGAGAGGGGGTGAGACAATGTCTCAATAACAGGGAACAACAACCGCACACACTAATATATATATATATACTGATCCACACAGTCGTGCAATGCAATGCTAATGAATGGTATACATGTTCTCCCTCATACACGGCTAGAACCACGAGCTAACGTCATCATAAGACATTCAATAGATGATTCCCTTCCAATAGTTGGTGAAGACCGATTCCAAGACATCACCAAGCTCACCTTACCCTAATGCAAGCGGGCCAATGGTTACACTAGAGTTCGGACCGTGGCTCTCCTTCCCCTGGACCATCACGAATTGATGGTGATTTAGAGAAGGTGCATCCCCAAATCCACTGCCACCTGGCTCTCCCAATGAGAGGATTTAGTGACAGGGATATCATATCATATCATGTCCTCTACCACCTGGCTCTCCCATGGAGAGGATTTAGCGATAGGGATCTTTATCACATCATATCTCATCATCATCACCTCGTCATCCATTTCTCACTATGCAATCATGTGGTGATGATATCAATGTCATGCCAACATGCCTCTACATACATATATACATATACCATCATATCATATATCATATGGACATGCTAGCATGCAATAGTATGGGGATGCTACACATCATAACATATACAATCATCATATATCAACAAGTCGTGCATACCACGATATGTAGAAAACCGTACACACACACAATCAATATCGTAGTATGAAATGGAACATGCATATACGTACATATACATATCAACATATAATCACATAAAACAAACATCCGGTTACCTCAAGCTGTCAATATCGCACTTGCACGGGTTCCACAAGCTTCCTTGAACTGTCCAATACGCTTGAACCCCTCTCGCTTGGCCAACAACCTTTATCATGTCACAATTCTTCCATTAGCACAATATACCAACAAATCAAACCTCACAATTCCACCACATTAACCTAACCCAAGGTTCCAACACCCTTTTTATGCATCAATAAGCTCTTAGGGATTACTCAAACACCACACAACCTCAGACACCTTGAATTCCTAAGAGCCATTACCAAAGACAACCTAGGGTTAAGCTCTAAACACACATAATCCTTTCAAAACTCACATTCGAGTAACAAGAACCTCAAAACACACTTCCTTAACCCCCAAACATCCATTTCAATCGGTGGATTTCACCCCAAACTGGAAATCCAACCATACAACCAAAAATCCCAAATTTCAACCGAAGAAAATGGAGAGAGAGGAGTAGGGAACGCTTACCAACTTGAATCCAAGCTCCCAATGGACGAGAATCACTCTGGGACACCGAAAATGCCGAACCCTAGCACTGGTCCTCGTCTCTCTGCGTCGCTCCCTTCGTTTCCTTTCTTTCTTTTGCGTCTGACTAATCCAGATTTAAACAATTTTTTTGACTCTTGCCGCGGCTCCACCAAATAATCCAGAACAATGCCACTGCAAAGCTTCTCGCCGCGGCGGCCCTGCTCTTCGCCGTGGCGTGGAGCTCTTCCGGACTCCACTTGAGCCTTCCTATTCCTCCGATCCTGAACACAATGCCAAGAAAAATATCATGAGGGGCATTACACTCTCCCCTCCTTATAAAAATTTCGTCCTCGAAATTTCATCTCTTACCTCAAGCAAAAATCTCTGGATACTTCCTCCGCAAAGAATCTTCAGTCTCCCACGTGACATCATTGGACATCAAACCACTCCAAAGGACCTTTAACAATTTTATGGTCTTATTCCTCAACTGCTTCTCTTTCACATCTAGAATTTGCAATGGTGCGACCTTAAAAGTCAGATCCTCTCGTATTTGAACTGCTTCATCATCAATTATATGAGACGGATCTGGATGATACTTCTTGAGTTGAGACACGTGGAAAACATCATGCAATCCAGCAAGACTAGGTGGTAGCGCCACTCGATACGCTACTGGCCCAATTCGTTCAAGAATTTGATATGGACCCATATACCTCGGAGTGAGCTTCTTGGCTCAAATCGATCTTCCAACACCAGTAGTAGGAGTGACCTTCAAAAACACATGATCCCCAACATCAAACTCCAATGGTCTTCTTCTTCTATCCGCATAACTCTTTTGCTGACTCTGAGCTGTAAGAAGCTTCTGACGAATACTCTCTATCTTTCGAGAGGTTTGATCCACAATATCTGGGCCCAAAAAAACTCCTTTCACCAAGTTCAGGCCAACACAACGGTGACCTGCACTTCCTGCCATACAACGCTTCATACGGAGCCATTTGCAAACTCTAGTGGAAACTATTGTTGTAGGCAAATTCAACTAACGACAAAAACTTATCCCAATTGCCTTTATTCTCTAGAACACATGCCCGCAGCATGTCCTCCAGAGTCTGAATAGTCCTTTCAGTCTGCCCATCAGATTGAGGGTGATAAGCAGTACTGAAACTCAACTTCGTACCCATGGCCTTCTGGAGAGATTTCCTAAACCTGGATGTAAACCTTGGATCTCTGTCCGACACAATATTCATCGGGACTCCGTGTAGCCTTGCTATCTCATTCACATACAACTGGGCCAACTTCTCCATTGAAATAGTTTCCCGAATTGGAAGAAAATGGGCCGACTTCGTCAACCTGTCCACAATGACCCATATCGCATTGTGTCCTGAAGAGGTCCTCGGTAATCCCATCACAAAATCCATGGAAACGCTATCCCATTTCCACTCCGGGATCTCCAAAGATTGCAACATACCAGCAGGCAATTGGTGCTCAATTTTTACCTTATGACAAATCAGACATCTTGCCATAAACTCTGCGATGTCCTTTTTCATGCCTGGCCACCAATAACCTCTCTTCAAATCCTGATACATCTTAGTGGTACCTGGGTGGATAGTGTACTTACTTTTATGAGATTCCTCCAAAATAATCTCACGCAACCCCGCAACGTTTGGCACACAAATCCGACCTCGATACTGGATGATACCATCCTCCAGAATATCAAAGTCCTGGGTCTCCGCCATTTCAACCTGTTCTCGGATGCCTAAAAGATAGCCATCCTCCATCTGAGCATAGCAAATGTTCCTCAATAAATTACTTGTTACACTGATGGAACTCATTACTAGTACTCCAGGATGAACGTTGATAGATAACTTCATATCTCTCAGGCTTTCCAATAACTGTTGCTCCCTCATCATCATCATGGCCATATGGATTGACTTTCTACTCAATGCATCTACCATAACATTGGCTTTCCCAGGATGATACTTTAGAGCAAACTCATAGTCCACAAGGAACTCAACCCAACGCCTTTGCCTCATATTCAACTCTTTCTAGTCAAACAAATACTTTAAACTTTTATGATCACTGAATACCTCAAATTGAGCGCCATAGAGATAATGCCTCCATAATTTCAAGGCAAACACTACAGCTGCTAGCTCAAGGTCATGAGTAGGGTAGTTCTCCTCATGAGACCTCAACTGTCTTGAAGCATACGCCACAACTCTACCTTGCTGCATCAAGACACACCCTAGACCCTTCTTAGAGGCGTCCGTATAAACTGTGAATGGCTCTGATGGGTTAGGGATAATGAGCACTGGGGTGGACGTCAGACAAACCTTCAGCTCTTGGAATGCTCTCTCACACCTGTCATCCCAAATGAAAGATCGATCCTTACGGGTGAGTCTAGTCAATGGCATAACAAGCTGAGAGAATCCCTTAATGAACCTTCGGTAATATCCAGCCAATCCCAGAAAACTCTGAATTTCTGTCACCGATTGTGGTCTCTCCCAATTCAACACCGCTTCCACTTTACTAGGGTCTACAGCCACACCTTCTGTAGAAATCACATGACCCAGAAATTTCACCTCCCGTAGCCAAAACTCACACTTACTGAGCTTAGCATACAGTTGGTGATCCCGCAATACTTGCAACACAATCCAAAGATGATGCGCATGCTCTTCCTCATTCTTGGAGTAAACCAGAATGTCGTCAATGAAAACCACCACAAACTTATCCAAATACGGCCGAAACACCCTGTTCATATAATCCATGAAGATTGCCGGGGTATTTGTCAACCCGAATGGCATCACCAGAAACTCATAATGACCATATCGAGTCCGAAATGCCGTTTTAGGCACATCCTCAGCACGTACTCGCAATTGATGGTATCTCGACCTCAAATCGATTTTAGAGAATACAGAGGCACCTGCCAACTAATCAATCAAGTCTTCAATCCTAGGCAAAGGATATTAATTCTTGATTGTCACTCGGTTCAGCTGCTTGTAATCAATGCACAATCTGAGGCTACCATCCTTCTTGACAAACAACACTGGAGCTCCCCAAGGCGAAACACTAGGTCTGATAAAACCTCTTTTCAATAAATCCTCAATCTGCTTCTTCAACTCCTTCAATTCAGATGGTGCCATTCGATATGGAGCTTTTGAAATAGGACTAGTCCCGGGCACCAAATCAATGGAAAACTCCAGTTCTCGGGATGGCGGCAAACCGGTGATCTCCTCTGGAAACACATCAGGAAATTCATTCACAATCGAGTATCTTTCGACACCCCCTTCCATAACCACATTAACAGAGAAGAAAACTAGAAACCCTTGACAGCCTTTCTTCAGATACCTGCCAGCTTGGGTGAAGGACAAACACATATTCTCATCCCCTTTAACACTAGGGATATTCATTGGCAAGGACACAGTCTTCTGAGCATAGTCAAGAACGGCATTATTTGCTTCTAACCAATCCATCCCAATTATCACATCAATCTCTTGCAAAGGCAAACAAATTAGATCCAAAGTAGTGCTTTGGTGCTCAAAACGAACCACACAAATCAAACAAGCTTGATCAGTTCTCAATGAAACTCCCGTGGGTGTGGACACTGACAACTAAAAAGGCAAGTCCATAGCCACAATACTTAATCTCCGAGCACAATCAAAAGAAATGAAGGAATGCGATGCACCTGAGTCAAACAAAGCATGAATAGAGTAACCATTGAGTTTAAGTTTACCTCTAATCAAGTTAGGTGCTGCATCTGCCTCCTGTCGAGTAATGGCAAAGACACGTCCGGGTATCGTGGGTCTCCTTATTACATTATCACGCCTTGGCTCATGACAACCTCGAGCAATATGTCTTGGTTTCCCACAATTAAAGCAAAACACGCACGGACGATCACCATGACTCAACCAGCATTTTGTGCACGGATTTGCTGCACTACTTGAACCATATCGAGATGGAGTGGAGTCCCTTCCTGCAAACTCACTCTGACTGGAACTCCCTTGGTCAAAGCTCCCTCGATAAAACGATCCTCTGCGAAACTGACCCCTGTTAGACTGATCTCTGCCAAAACGGCCTCTGCCTCTACCATGATGACCTCTACCATGGCGACCCCGACTTCCACTGGAACCTGTACTACCACCACTACTACCACTTCCTGAACCACTTGCTTTACTGATTCCTCCTGTAGGTCCCAAGTGAGAAAAGGCCCTAATCATGGAATTTCTTCTGTGCTCCTCAGCCTCCTTCATTCATCTATACAAAGCACGAATCTTCACACACAGATCTTCAAAAGACACAAATTCCACCGCAGATAGCCGCTCTTTCATCTCTGGATGGGCTCCCTCGAACAACCTTTGAGCCATCCACTTATCATCAGGATAATTGTTCAGATAAGTGGAGTATCTGGCCAAGTCCAAAAACTGATCAATGTAATCATCCGCAGACAGATTGCCCTGCTGAAAAGCTAGGAACTCAGCCTCCTTTTGCATCATTAAGGCTGGAGGGACATAATGTGCAAAGAATCGTTCCTTGAATTGTTCCCAAGTCATAGGAGGATTCATCATTTCAACAATTGGGACAACACTCCTCCACCAGCGGTTGGCCTTCTTCTCAAGCTTAAATGCTGCTAGTTGCACCCTTTGCTCCGAGGTGCAATCCATCACACTGAAAATATTTTCCAATTGCTCTATCCAATCTTCAGCCTGTGAAACATCCATGGTACCTTCAAAAGCCGGAGGATTAAACTTCCGAAAGTCCTTTAACTGCGAAGAGATACCCCTCCTCCCAACTCTTGGGGCTCTCTCAGGTTCCACCACCGTTTCATCCTCACCAGTATTCAAATCCACAAACATGCCAGCTTCCTCATTCACTTCCTCCTGCTCTTGCCTGTCCATTCTTTCTTGCAACTTGTTCAGCGTTTGACCCTGAACATTCACTTGATTACTAATGCCAGCTAGCATCTCTTGCACTTGCCTCATAAGATCACTGTTACTCTGTCTTCCTCTTCCTCTGCGAGACATACTTCCTACATAAGCAACAACACATTCAATAATACGGTTCTGGACTCGCATTGCAGTGGGAATATAGTCTATGTATTCAAACATGTGCCAAGTAGTACTTCAAGCAGAAATAATAGCCCAAAACCTGGCTCTGATACCAAAATGTAACATCCTACCTCCTGACACCTCCGAACTTAACCAAAAACTTCAAAATCTGACCCTACACAACCCTCACATCTCAAAACAACTCTCCATATTCATAAACACAGCGGAAACAACCAAAAATATACAAAAAAAAGGGCTAGGGCCGCGGCCGCTACAGTACCGTCGCGGCTGCAACCTCCCCTGTCTCAACATGGCTTCTGTCTCCTCTGGCGCCGCGGCCTGCCTTCCCTCGCCGCGGCGCCCCCTCCTGATATACTGTATCAGCAATTTCAACACTCCGGGGTAAACTTCTGACGCGCATAACTTTACGCTCCGACCTCCGATTGACTCGAATCCAACTCCTACAAGTCAATCTAGTCCCCATCTATCCAAGGACACCACTTTTACCTCAATCCAACTCCGTATGGAGATTCTGGACCCCTGACACCGTTTTGGCCACTTGTTGACCAAAACTCACCACTAGCCACCTCCAATTGCCACCAAAGGCAACTGGTCGCTCAGAGACCATTCATACAGGTCCAAAACCCCCAAACCAACCTGTCCAAAGAGATTTTACCTCAAAGGAACCACTCCTCTGAGATTTGACCCCTTGGAACCCAACCTGACCAAATGGGCTACAGGCCCTTGCGCAAACCAACAAGGTCCAACAACACTCTGGACTTACCAAAATTGTCACACATACTTCTCAACAACATTCAATCATACATACCACATACATAAACATCCATACATAGCCAGTCTCAATCATAACATTATCCATTACAAACCATGCTATCCTACTTGACACAAGATACCAATACAACATACACACACTACATAGACTATTCCCACGTGCACAGCTACTCCCGTGTCTTCTCCGGACTAGTGCCAGAACCGTCACTTGAAAGGTTAGTTTATGGGAGAGGGGGTGAGACAATGTCTCAGTAACCGGGAACAACAACCACACACACTAATATATATATATATACTGATCCACACAGTCGTGCAATGCAATGCTAATGAATGGTATACATGTTCTCCCTCATACACGGCTAGAACCACGAGCTAATGTCATCATAAGACATTCAATAGATGATTCCCTTCCAACAGTCGGTGAAGACCGATTCCAGGACATCACCAAGCTCACCTTAATGGTTACTCTACAGTTCGGACCGTGGCTCTCCTTCCCCTGGACCATCACGAATTGATGGTGATTTAGAGAAGGTGCATCCCCAAATCCACTGCCACCTGGCTCTCCCAATGAGAGGATTTAGTGACAGGGATATCATATCATATCATGTCCTCTACCGCCTGGCTCTCCCATGGAGAGGATTTAGCGATAGGGATCTTTATCACATCATATCTCATCATCATCACCTCGTCATCCATTTCTCACTATGCAATCATGTGGTGATGATATCAATGTCATGCCAACATGCCTCTACATACATATATACATATACCATCATATCATATATCATATGGACATGCTAGCATGCAATAGTATGGGGATGCTACACATCATAACATATACAATCATCATACATCAACAAGTTGTGCATACCACGATATGTAGAAAACTGTACACACACACAATCGATATCGTGGTATGAAAAGGAACATGCATATACGTACATATACATATCAACATATAATCACATAAAACAAACATCCGGTTACCTCAAGCTGTCAATATCGCACTTGCACGGGTTCCACAAGCTTCCTTGAACTGTCCAGTACGCGTGAACCCCTCTCGCTTGGCCAACAACCTTTATCATGTCACAATTCTTCCATTAGCACAATATACCAACAAATCAAACCTCACAATTCCACCACATTAACCTAACCCAAGGTTCCAACACCCTTTTTATGCATCAATAAGCTCTTAGGGATTACTCAAACACCACACAACCTCAGACACCTTGAATTCCTAAGAGCCATTACCAAAGACAACCTAGGGTTAAGCTCTAAGCACACATAATCCTTTCAAAACTCACATTCGAGTAACAAGAACCTCAAAACACACTTCCTTAACCCCAAAACATCCATTTCAATCGGTGGATTTCACCCCAAACTGGAAATCCAACCATACAACCGAAAATCCCAAATTTCAACCGAAGAAAATGGAGAGAGAGGAGTAGGGAACGCTTACCAACTTGAATCCAAGCTCCCGATGGACGAGAATCACTCTGGGACACCGAAAATGCCGAACCTTAGCACTGCTCCTCATCTCTCTGTGTCGCTCCCTTCGTTTCCTTTCTTTCTTTCACGTCCGACTAGTCCAGATTTAAACAATTTTTCCAACTCTCGCCGCGGCTCCACCAAATAATCCAGAACCATACCACTGGAACGCTTCTCGCCGCGGCGGCCCTGCTCTTCGCCACGGCGTGGAGCTCTTCCGGACTCCACTTGAGCCTTCCTATTCCTCCGGTCCTGAACACAATGCCAAGAAAAATATCATGAGGGGCATTACATTACCACCAATGTTTCCAGTATCCTCCATGATATTCTGACACTGGGTGGATGTACGGCCCGCGTGGCTCTTCCTATTTCTGGTTGCAGCGCTTTGAATCACACAGGAGCTCTTGTAGCAGACGTTCAAGTCGAAAAAATAACTCCACAGAATTCCACACTTCTATTGGTTAATCTTCTTGCTCCAGTATTTAGTCTTGTGGCCAATATATGAGTTAATATTTGTTCCAAATTGAAGTATACTAAGAATAAAAAGAATTGCCCTTACTTATAGTATTGTGGCAGCTATTATATATAGTTATGAATAAGTGGCCTGCGTGAGTATTATGTTACAACTTCAAATGCTACACTTTTAATGTTGCAATATATATATATACACGTACGTTTAATATTGTTGTAATTTTTCTCCTCCTCTCCTCTTCTTCTTACTAGCTACTTTCTATTACCAGGTGCATTGTTATTGATATTCAAAAATAGCGATAGCATGGTATATAAGAAAGAAAAAGTTTTTGAGAAGGGGGAAAAAAAAAGCTTTTTAAGGAGTGAATATTTTGTATATTAAAGATCTAGACGGACAATATGTCAATATGCGTTATAATGAACTCTATACATATAGACAATATCTAGCAATTGTTTATTTTCAAAATTCACAAACACGCTTATTTATTTCAATTTTAAATTAAGAAATTGAATATCATTTCAACTTAAATTTATAAATCAATAATGCATACTGTCAAAATAAAATATTTTAAGACTTCTGAAGGTTAAATCATTTACAATTATACTAATGAATTTATATATATTAAATAGATTTTTCTTCATATTATATATTTTTTAACTAATTCATTCTCTAAAATCTAAGACTTTAGTTATCCAAGACACATATTAAATCATTGAATTATTGATTTAACTTATCAATTTCTTCTGCAACAAATGAAATGTACAAATATAAATATTTTTTAAAATGCAATGCGCACACAAAATTTTACCAAAACTCCCCTGCTTTTGATTTCAAGAATGAAATGTAATAAGAAAATGGATTGAAAAAAATAATTTTTTATGGATATAAAATAACACTTATGTGCCTATTTTTTTTAAAAAAAAATTCAAAACAAAAGGTTAGAAACTGTTGAGTAATAAATAATTATGTGAGTATAAAAGATATTGGTCAAAATTTGTCCAACTTCTTTTGCCTTTAATTTCCATCAACGTATCAATCAGGAAAATGTTATATTTTTAACTGCACGGACTATTAAAGTTGCATTGCCCTCCTCTCCCTCCTTCGACGCAGCATCTGTGAGATAGCCTCTTTAATATATCTTAGGGCATTGACAAACACAATTTTGTATTCTAGAGGGAATCTTAGATATGTTAAGTCTTGCATGAAATTGCCAAACTATTATGGACCTTACTTCTCAACTGAGCAGCAGCAGTTCATTACTGTGCAGAGACCCCCACCTTCTCTCTTTCCCTCTCTACGCATCACTATTGCGCACAATGATGCGCAACGGAGAATTGGGAAGCAACTATTATGAGCTAGTTCACATCCATGTATGTAGCAAATTTATAATCCATGGTCCATGCTTTACTAAAAAATTTCTTGTCAATGGAAGAAAATTTTATATTATAAGTCATTAGTATACATTATTAGTCATTAATACAGTATTAGTTGAGAATACATTGCGTCACAATAAATATGTGTTGAATCTTACATGTCCTCTATCTTGTCATATAGACTCATACACTGTTAAACTACACAAGTTTAGCAAAATTTGAGGTCTTGAATTCTATTGGATAAAAAAAAAAACGAGATCTTCAATTCTACATAGTCTTTTGACTAAAAAAATGAAAAAGAAAAAGAATAAACTCTTAATATTCTATCCCTCCTCCTTCCAAAATGTGTGCTTTTCTTATTTACAATAAACAATTATATTTCATGCCACTACAACATATTTTGAGTAAAAGAAAACAAATTCTTTTTTGGCATAGTTCTATTGTCTAAGGCAACGATTTTTAGACTTTGTAGTCACAGATGATAAAGGCGTTGCTTATAGTCAAACACAACAGTGTGCTTCATTGACTATTAATTATAAGTCAAAGTGTTATATGTGCATGCGTTGCAGGGTGTTAATTTGGAGTGTAGATTACTTGAAAATTTTGGTGCCTGCGTCGGTACAAAAATTGATGTTGGCAAAAATTTGGAGTGTAGGAATGACAGGTCTATTAATAGTGGTAATGCATCGGATCTCAGCGCCAGATCAAATAGCTAGCATGCATTGTCGAATATAAGTATGGCTTACCATAATTTTGTTTGTGCAAGAGAAACTCCATTGGCAAAAGGCAGAGGCAAACATCCCGCGCTCAGCTTTAACGTTGGCACTAATTTTTACATATCCTTCTTTATCAGATATTGCACACGCGATGTGCCATTGTTCCCTCATGAAAGACTCACGTTCACATTTGCTACACTGGTCCCCGGCACAGCGTTTCCATCTCCCTCATCTGTTTTGAAGAAGAAGAGCCTGGAACTCCAATCAAAGAGAAGCAGGAACCAACACCAAACCACGCTACTGCTGGCAATATTAATGTTGTGGATAGTATAACACAGGGTAACTGTAAGGGACGCGGCCCTTCGGCCCTGCCACCATATATGTATACACCCACACACACAGTTTCCTTATAAGGAAAGGAGACTAAATAGAATGCCACCTCCATCCTATGAATATATATATATCAAGTTTCCTTCTAAGGAGGGGGCAAATAGGGTGCATCATTTAGTTTGTTGATAATTTTAAATTAGTTTGAACTTTGAACATGTCATATATTTTTTGGAATTTGCATCTCATAAATGTATTTTTTTAAGAATTTGACATATTTATTTAAATTTACGGTCAAAAAATTTATATTCGACACAAATATAATGGATTGGAATCCTATATCATCATAATTCCTTGAAACCATGAGAACCCAAGATCTTTTTTTATGTATTTTTGTCTATGAACATACAATTGTAAACCCGAATCCAATATTCGTAACTCCCCAAAAAGTGCAATCTGCGCCCACATACCAATTGTTGGTTAAGCGTTTGTATATATGATTGAAACTAGACACCAACTTAAAGTTAATCTTTAAAATTCATGACCGTGCAGTGTGTTAACAAGACATCCCAGTTTCACTAGTTAATCGAAGAAATATATATATATATATATTTAGGTTCATAAAGGTCATTTTAGGAACAAATAAAACTACGTTAATGTATAACTAACTTATATATTATTAATTTCAATGAATAATATTTGTGTATGGTTGAAGAAACTAACAGAAATTGTATAACTATAGTAAAATAATTAAAAAAATATAGTTCAATTTTGTAGGAATGGAGCCCACATGGATAGAGCATGTTCATTAATTGTTCGCCTCGGTGCTTTAAGCTATGGCTAATGGTTAGGATGTAAATACAACCTCTAGTCTACCGAAAAAAGAATCATCTATTCCATGACTTGTGTTGTTTTCACTTTTTATTTTGTTTCAGAACTTTTATTATTTTAGAATTTGAAGACCTGATTAACTTTTTAGGCCTTTAATTTAGATTTCAAGAGCACTTATACTTAATTACAAATTACTATATTTTTGACCGCATTACAAATTACTAGATTAGTTACCAACAAAATTAAGTTCTCACATAAGTGGCTCATTTTGAATTCACACTCTTGTGGAAATATGAATTATATTCTTACCATCTACCTTTGTTAGTCCCCATGTCCTTTTCTCAATGTTCTTGATTTGAATGCGGACCGCTTAACCAAAACAAATTAATTTAGATTAGATTAAGAGGAAAATAAAAGAAGCATATTAATTAATGGCTATTTCCTTCATGATCCTGCTTCTCAAAATTAATTGAAGGAGGCCAAGCAAAGAATAATTAACTCTTGACAAGCTACCCACAATAAACTCAAAAATATAGGGGAATTAAATTCTATTAAATTTAAAATATGTACAAAGGATTTCAATTTTTATAATTTAAATTGTTAGTATTTCTTAAAAGCAATAATAACTACTTCCCGCCTTAAATATAAGTTATATTTAACTATATGAGTAATATTAAGTAAAGCTATTAAACACTATAAATATATCCCAAATTTATTTTTTTCACAATTTGCCCCCAATTAAATGTTGTACATTTCCAATCATAAATTTAATAGGAAATAAAATGCGAAAATTGCATTTAAGTCCAAGAGAAAAAAGTACTGATATCGTAAAATGCATAGACAAGCAAAGAAAATGGTGAGACACAAAAAGAAATGGAAAATGTCAAAAAGGTTATTTTTCCAAGTTGAAATGAAAAGTGAGAAAATTTTATTTTGTTCTCAAGAAATGAAAAAAGACAAAAAGGTCATTTTTCAATGAATTTGATGACTTGCCTATTATTTGATATGCTAATTTGTGATGTTTTGAGAATGGTGGTTGAGTTATTTAAGGGGTTTTAAGGCATTGGAATGTCCAAAATACAAAAAAAAAAAAACTCTGTTGAATTTTTTTGTAAAATATTATGGTATAAATGTTTTAAAGAATTCACTTGATATTTGGTGATGATTCTATGCTCAATTGGATAATATGATTGCATTAATGATGATTGCTACTAGGATTTAATGAATCTCACCCTTCCAAAATGAAAACTATATTAGATATAAGCAATGGCAATGAAGACAACGGAGCTATGGAGCAAGAAAAGGGAATTAATACTTGAATTAATGGTTCAATCTATGACATTGTATTTAAAGATATTATGTATAATCTTTATATGTCTTGAGGTATGTATCTCTGTGCTATTATGTTCTCTAAAGCATTATGAAATGTTATGGATGGAATTTGAACAATGAATGATGATGTGACTGTGTTATGAAGTTTCTTTTGCCAAGTTGTGAATGAAAAGATTCATTTTGAACATCTTGATAGAGATGTAGGTACTGTTCAATGAGATAGGGTATGATATATGAGAAGTATATATGTCCTGAAAGTAGATGGAATAAGCTTTTCAATAAGTAAAGAACACCTAATTTAGGCAAGAGTACGCATTATGGTGAATTTTTAAAATTAGTGGCCAAAAACTAGATAGGATTAGAAAACTGGAATATTTGCTGAAGGTGTTGGATATTTTAAATTGTAATATAAAGTTATACAGAGCTCCAAAAATTCAGTGGTTTCCATTTATGGAAAGATCTATGACTTAGGTCTAAAACTGTTCCAGTAAAAGTAGTATTTTGACCCTTAAAGGTTTAAGTTAATTTCATACCCTATACAAATAGAATAAATGTACAAAAAAGACACATGTTTATAAAGTAGACATATAGGCTATCAAATGATATTAAGTTGGAATGATATGGCTCAACGTAGAGTGAGATATGAATTTTGAAATTTAAGGCCAAAATCATAGGAAGATATAAAATGATCAAATATATTTTAAAGTTTAAGGAATAAAATGTATAAATTAGTCTAGTGAATGTCTTGATTCTTATTTTTACCACAAAGACATGTTTTTATTTATTTTTAGAGACTTAAATCACCTTTATATGATTTTTGTAGAATTACTTATGAATTTTCAAAGTTCGGTCAAGAAAATGGTAAATACCCTATGAACAATATCGAATTTTTATGAAAATTCTGTTTTTAATTTTTAGGTGATTCAAGCTCCTAATCAAGTATAAATAGACTTAAATAAAGTCTAATACATGGAAAATGAAACTAAAAGTAAGGTGTTACAAATTGTTAGGTTAGGGATGGATTATTGAGCAAGTTAATTGTACCATCCTCCTTTTGTTACTTGATTCCTAGTTGAATCCGGACAACAACATGAGCTTATTCCAGTGCCATTATGATTGTGAGTTCAATTGAATTTATATACATGAATTCGTGTACTTTTGTGTGGGTGCAAAATGAAGACAATGAAGAAGTGAAACTTGAAAGGGGAAGGCAGGGAGAAGAAAGGGTGAGTAAAAGATGGCTTTTTTTTAAATTAAATATATATGTGATTTGGCAATATACAAATAAACTGAGTTGGATTTTATTTTCTCTTTTGAATTTCCATAAAAAGAGTTTGATTATTGTAAATGTTTTGTCAGCATTTTTCGTTAATAAAATAAACGGTGTTAGATGTAACACCCTACCTCCAGACTTGACCACAAACTTCAATATTCAACCAAACACAACCCAAATGACACAAAACAACTTCCTAAAACTTCAGAACAACGAAAATGAACCCCAAAAAACCAGAAATAGGGCTGGGGCTGCAGCCACTACAATACCGCCACAGCTCCGATCTTCCCCTGCTTCTTCATTACTATTGCCTTCACTGGCCCCTCTGGCACCGCGGTGCCACATGCTGGTTTTCCATCCCAACAAACTTCATCCACTGGGGCGAACTTCCAACATGCATAACTTTTTGCTCCGACCTCCGATTAACTCGATTCCAACTCCTAAAAATCAATCTAGTTCCAAACTATTCATAGACACCACTTTCACATCAATTCAACTCCATATGGAAATTCTGAACCCCTGATACCATTTTGGCCACTCATTGACCAAAATTCACTACTAACCACCTCTAGTTGTCACCAAAGGCAAATGGTCACTCAAAGACCATTCATATAGGTCTAAAACCTCCAAACCAACTTATCCAAAGAGGTTTCACCTCAAAAGAATCCTTTCTCTGAGATTTGACGCCCTTGAACCCCAACTTGACAAAATGGGTTACAGGCCCTAAAACACACCAACAAGGCCCAATAACACCTTTCATTATACATAACACATACAACACATTCCTACATATAACCATCCATAACAATCCTTACAATGTCATACATTCATTACAAAACCTTATATCCTACTTAGCACAAGATACATATCCAAAACACACAAACTACATAGACCTAGTTCCCACATCCGCTACTGCTCCCTCGGCTTCTCAGGACTAGTACCAGAACTATCACCTGAAAGGTTAGTCATGGGAGAGGGGTGTGAGACAATGTCTTAGTAATCGGGAACAACCACATACAATATATATATGCTAACCCATATAGTCATGTAATGCAATGCTAATGAATGGTATGCATGTTCTCCCTCATATACAGCTAGAACCATGAGCTGTTGTCATCACAAGACATTTCAATAGATGATTCCCTTCCAACAGTTGGTGAAGACTGGTTCTGGGACATCACTAAGCTCACTTTACCCTAATGCAAGCCGACCAGTGGTTACACTAGAGTTCAGACAGTGGCTCTCATTTCCCTAGACCATCACGAATTAATGGTGATTTAAGGAAGGTGCATCCCCAAATCCACTGCCACTTGTCTCTCCCAAGGAGAGAATTAAGTGATAGGAATATTTTATCATATCATCATCACCTCCTTATCAATCTCTCACTATGTAATTATATGGTGATGATGCCAATATCATGCCAACATGCCTCTACACACATATGTATATCATTATCATCACAAGCATCATATGGACATGCTAGCATGCAATGGTATTGGAATGCTACACATTTTACATACACTACATATACTATCATCACATATCCACTAGCCGTGCATACCACGATATGTAGAAAAACCATACACATATTGAATCAATATCGTGGTATGAAAAGGAACATGCATATATACACAAATATACGTACTATCATACCATATGAACAATAAAATACAAACAAACACCCAGTTACCTTAGATTGTCAATATCACACACGTGAATTTCACAAACTTCTTGAATTATCTTACATGGTTGAACCCCTCTCGGTTAACCAAATAACCTTCATAATAACACAATTCTTCAATAAACACAATATACCATTAACCAAACATCACAATTCAACCACTTTAACTTAACCCAAGGTTCCAACACCCTTTTCATGTAGTATTAAGCTCCTAGGAACCATACCAACACCAAACAATCCCATACACTTCGGATTCCCAAGAGCCCTAACTGAAAATAACCTTGTGTTAAACTCAAACCATGCATAAACTCTTCAAAACTCACATCCAAGGATCAAGAATACTATAACACACTTCCTTAACCCCATTTCATCCATTTTAATTGGTGGATTTCGGCTAGAATCGAAGATCCAAACTTATAACCGAAAAACCCCAAGTTTCAATCAAAGAAAATGGAGAGGGAGGAGTATAAATCACTTACCAACTTGAATTCAAGCTTCCAAAGGCCCAAAATCACTCCTAGATGCTAGAAAACTCGAACCCTAGCTGAGCTCTCTCATCGCTCCCTCCATTTCCTTTCTTTCTTTCACCTCCAACTGGCTGAAATGTTTCTGATTTAAATCAGAAACCTGACTCTTACCACCGCTCCACCAGTTTTTAGGTGGAAAAAGCCACTGGACACGCTCTCGTCACAGTGGCCACGCTTTTTGCCATGGCGTGGAGCTCTTTCATACTCTACTTGAACCTTCCTCCGTCCTGTTTTTGTAATATCCCAAAATTTTACTGGAGATAAAGTAATGAAAGAGAAATAAATAAATAATAATATGAAATATACAAGAAATTCAAGAAAATAGATAAATACCGTTTTGCGTGAAAAAAGGCAAAGAGGTCATTTTTTTATATCAGATGGAAAAATGAGAATTATATTTTTGCCCCTAAAAAATTTCAAAAATGACATCCATGGCCATAAATTTATCAAAAATTACGTAGACAAGAAATGAAAAAGCCCTTGCGAAAAATTACGCCTAATGACCCGAGAGTTTTAGAAATTATTATTTAACCTAGGTTAGAGGTAATTTTGTAAATATGTAAAATTACTCTCAAAACAAAATTCTCATTGAGAAAAGTCTAATGGTATATGGCACTGAGGTTTAATGTTCAAGAATAAAGAAATAATCAATGCCGAGTGTCTAAAAGTAACAGTAAACCGATAAAGTAAATCGTGGGTCCTACCGATGGTTAAAAGGTAACCAGGATAGGATATGGGCCATACATAGATATCATTTGGCACAGGATAATTATGGAAATATAAAAATAAAATTAGAATAGTCTCGTAGCCCAAAAATACTAAATCAGTATTGTTGAAACAAGAGTTTTGATGATTCCAAACCAACATTTCAAGAGCTTGAATTGAAGATATCAAAGGAGAGCAAAGCTGTTTCAAGTGAAGATTTTCTGAGTACTTGCTGTTAGATCTTTTGTAGGATCCTTAGTTTTTGTTATGACTGGGTAAAAGATTTTGATTTGAAGAAAAAAAGTTTTCAAACTTTGATTTTATGTTAAATCTTCAAATATTTGAAAAACACCCACAAACAGACGATGGTTGAAAGTTTAAGCTGAACTGTCAAGTTGGAAATCTGAACTTTTCCTTTGGAAATTCGAATTTCGAGCTAAAACTGAATAAGTCTGAAGAGATGGCTCTCTGTCAGACGAATTTTGGTTGTTCAAAATTCGAATTTTCATCTAGTCTGAAAAGAGGCCTTTTGCTAACAGACGAACTTCACACTTTCAAAATTCGAATTTCAAGTAAAATGAAGTTTGTAAAAACCAAAGAAATTCGTCTGAAACTATGATAAAGTGCATCTGAAATCAAAATGAAATTGAGTTTGATAAATGCTCTCTGACAGACGAATTTTGAACTTCCAACATTCGAATTTTCATATAAGTCTGAAAGATGCTTCTTTGCAACAGACGAACTTTGAGTCTTCAAAATTCGAATTTCAAACAAAACAAAACTTGAGAAAATGGAAGAAATTCGTCTGAAACTATGTTAAGGTTCACCTGAGATCAAGAGTGATTTAAGTTTGAAAACTGCTCTCTGACAGACGAACTTTGAACATTGAAATTCGAATTTCAGAAGCTAAGTTCTTGAGTCTGTTGAAATGAAACATTGACATACGAATGATAAGAACTTGCAACATTCGAATGATGAAATTAGTCTGAAAAGAGTTTCTCTGACAGACGAATTTTGCCCTTTCAAAATTCGAATTTCGAAGAAAGTAATCTACTGTGTCCCTTTAAACGTTCAATGGACAGATGAATTTTGGGGATCCAAAATTCAAATTTCGAAGGCACTGTAGAAAATTGAAAACACTGTTCACGCTTAACCGAAAAACTTTCTTCTTGAAAATTCGTATGTCACATTGTGAAAATGTTTTGTAAGTTTCAAAATTCGAATTTCACTTCATGAACAGACGAACTTCGTGCTGTAACGTTGGAAGCTTTAATCTTCGGTTCCTTCGAAATTCGTCTGTTGGCCAACCAAAATTCGAATTTCAGTATGTCAGAAACATTAAATGCGGTTGGTAAACGGATAGTTTTTCAGAGTAACCGTTGAATAACTTCCCCAACGGATAGATTTAGTCTCTAACGGATATTTGAGACCTAAATCTATAAATACAACATCATTTGAAGTTGTGGGTAACGAATCAAACTTGTATATACCGAATTTCTGCTGAATCTTCTTCTCAAAAGCTTTTACCCTCTTAACTTCTAAACTTGTACTTAAACTTTCATATCCACTCTTTACAAGAGAGTTATTTCATTGTAATCAATCTATTCTTCATCTGGGAGATAGATTTACTTGTGAGGGGTATTCACAAGAGGATTGGGAAGCACATAGTGAAAGTGCTTGGAAAGTTTGAGAGAGCTTAGAAACAGAGCATACTCATGTACTGCGGCTTTAGCAAGAAGCTCACTGAAATTCTTGCTGTATAGTGGATAAATCTCAAGAGGTGTCTTGGGGACTGGATGTAGGTCAAGTGAATAGACCGAACCAGGATAAATCACTGACTTCTCTTCTCCTTATCTTTACTTTTCACCTTGCTCTGTTTTACGCATTGTTTTCATTATACTGTAATATCTTTACTTACTTCACTTTGTGCAGAAAAATCTCAAACTTCCCAATTCACCCCCCCTCTTGGGAAGTCAGCCTTGCTAACAAGTGATATCAGAGCCCGGATTCCCATACAAAGGAACTCACAGTCGGGGAATTATGATGGCTGGCTTTGGAGAGAGTATACTTCCTGAAGGGAACAATACTAACAGACCACCAGGCTTCAGTGGAGAGCATTATGGGTACTGGAAGATGAGAATGCAAATCTACCTCCAATCAATTGATCTTGACATCTGGTCAGTCATTGAAAAAGGAGATTTCGTTCCAATGACTCTAACTGAAGATGGAGGACACAAAGAGAAGCTGGAAGCAGAATGGAATGATGAGGAGAGAAGAAGAGTCCTACTGAATTTCAAAGCAAAGCATTGTTTAGTCAGCGCCCTAAACCAAGATGAATTCTACAGAGTCTCGTAATGCACCACTGCAAAATGAATGTGGGATACTCTGCAGATTGCACATGAAGGAACATCTGGAGTCAGGGAGAACAGACTGAACATGTGCATTGGGGAGTATGAAAGCTTCAGAATGGCTGAAGGAGAGACTGTAAAAGAGCTGCAAAAGAGATTCACCCTCATTGTGAATCAACTCAAAAGCCTGGGAAAGGAATACACTCAGCCTGAGAAAGTAAGAAAAATACTCAGAGCTCTCCCTCTGGAATGGCAGCCCAAGGTGACAGCAATAGAAGAAGCCAGAGGAGAATCAATGGCTTCTGTCACAGCTCTCTTCGGCAACCTTGAGGAATATGAAGGAAAAATCAAAGCACTCAAGGAAGCTGGGTTGGACAGAAAGAAGAAAGGCCTTGCCCTCAAAGCTGCTAATGAAAAGGAAGAAGAATCTGATGAAGGAGATGAGCTGGATGAGGAAACTCTGGCTATGATGGTCAGAAAATTCGGAAGATTCTACAGCAAGAAGAAGAACAAGAGATTCTTCAAGAAAGGAGCTGCTAGAGAAAGCAAGAAAGAAACAAAAGAACCTGTGACTTGCTATGAGTGTAAGAAGCAGGGACACATAAAGTGGGACTGCCCCCAATTCATCAAGAAACAAGAAAAAGAAAAGAAAGCTGTTGACAAAGGGAAGAAGAAGAAAGCCTACATCTCATCTATATGGGGTAACAGTTCAGATGAAGAAGAAGAAGATGAGGATGAGATTGCCAACATTTGTCTGATGGCACTTGCTTTTGGACAAGCCACACCCTCATGCAGCAGTGATCAGGAAGAAGAGGTATATGAATCTGAACCTTCCTATTCTGAATTACTGGATGCATTTCATGAGCTTCATGATGAATTCATTAAAGTTGCTAAAGAACTGAAATTGGCAAAGAAAAAGATAAGTAAGCTGGAGTCTCAAAGCATAGTTTCTGAAACTGTCTCTTTGCCTATCTCTGAATCTGTTTGCTGCACTTCATGCACTAAACTTAAGCAAACTAATGATTATTTAGTTAAAAGCATGTCTAGGCTCACTAGAGGTAAAGATATGCTATTTGCATTGATGGGGAGCCAAAAAATATCACAAGGAAAAGCTGGTCTTGGCTATGATCCATGTGCTGTCAAGGAAAAGATTAGGAAGAAAAATCAGAATGCGTATATGAGACATTTTGTGCATGCTGAGAACAATAAAAAGAAAAATGATGCATCACCTCACATTGAAACATATGATCAACCAAGGCATGCTAGACAAAAATATTATCTGCATTGCTTTCTTCCTGCTTCTCAATCTAGCAGTCCGTTCACTACCTGTCATTTCTGTAACAAAAAGGGACATACTTCCAGTTCTTGTGCTTTGAAGAAAAATGGACTTGGCAGGAAAGTTGAATGGGTTCCCAAAGTTGCATCTGCATCTAGGGAATTACTTACTGACCGAAAAGGACCCAAGCAAATTTGGGTACCTAAAAGGAAAACATAAACTTTGTTTTGCAGGTCTATCTCAAAGCTAAGAAAAGCAACAAATGGTATATGGACAGTGCCTACTCAAGCCACATGACTGGTGATAAGGAGAATATCATCACCCTTAGAGACAAGAAAGGAGGAAAGGTGACCTTTGGAGGTGACCAATATGGCAAAATCATTGGTATTGGAATTGTGGGCAAAAATCCAGAAACATCCATTGAAGAGGTGCTGTTTGTGATTGGCCTCAACCACAACTTGCTAAGCGTGAGTCAAACTTGTGACAAAGGAAACTGGGTGCTGTTTGACTCAAAGTTTTGCCTGGTCATCAGAAAAAGTGATCACAAAGTAATCCTCAAAGCTCAAAGGGATGGTAACTGTTATACTATTGACCTTGATGAACTTCCTCCCTTGGATTCTGTATGTTTAATTAGTCAGGATAATGATAGTTGGTTATGGCATAGGAGATTAGCTCATGTTAACATGAATCAACTGTCTAAACTGATTAAAAATGAGCTAGTAACTGGTCTACCAAAACTATCTTTTGAAAAGGATAAAGAATGTGATGCATGCTTAAGAGGAAAACAAACTAAATCATCCTTCAAATCTAAAAATGTAGTTACCACAACTAGACCACTTGAATTGTTGCATATGGACTTAATTGGACCATCTAGGGTGAAAAGTCTTGGTGGTAATTTGCATGTGCTTGTAATTGTTGATGATTATTCTAGATTTACTTGGACATTATTTCTCTCTTCTAAAAGTGATACCTTTGATGCATTTGTAACCTTAGCAAAGAAAGTGCAAAATGAGAAAGGTATTTCTATTATGTCTATCAGGTCAGACCATGGAGGAGAATTTGAAAATGCATACTTCCTGGAGTACTGCAATGAGCATGGGATTGACCACAACTTCTCAGCACCAAGAACTCCTCAACAAAATGGAGTGGTAGAAAGGAAGAACAGAATCATTGAAGAGATGGCTAGAGCTATGCTGAATGAGAAGGAAATCTCTCAAGTGTTCTGGGCTGATGTAGTGAATACAGCAAGTTACATCATAAACAGAGCCTACATCAGACCAATCCTTGGGAAGACTCCTTATGAGCTGTCCAAGGGAAGAAAGCCAAATATGTCACACCTCCATGTGTTTGGGTGCAAATGCTTCATTCACAACAATGAGAAAGAAAATCTGGGTAAGTTTGATGCCAAATCCGATGAAGGTATAGTTTTGGGCTATTCAAGTAGGAGTAAGGCTTATAGGGTTTATAATAAAAGATCAAATATAGTAGAAGAATCAGTGCATGTGGTTTTCATTGAAAATGAAACTGTTTCAAAACATGTTACCAATAAGGATGATCTTACTATCAATTTTGAAAAACTGGGAATTTCTGACAAAAGTAAAACTGAACCTCCAAAGATATCTGAATCTATTAACACAGAGGAAGATATCCAGGAGCAAGAGTTTGATGAAGAAAATAATGAAGAAACAACTCAAGAACTCCCTAGAGCTTGGAGATATCAAAGGAATCACCCTGTTGATCAAGTAATAGGGAATGTTCAAGAGAAAGTCAAAACCAGAAAACAGTTAAGGGATCAAATGCTCAACTGTGCTTTCATTTCTGAAATTGAACCCAAATGTACTGAAGAAGCCTTAACTGATGAATATTGGATTATGGCTATGCAAGATTAATTAAATCAATTTGAAAGAAATCAAGTTTGGGATCTAGTGCCCAGACCCAAAAATCATTCTGTTATTGGAACTAAATCGGTCTTCAGAAACAAATTTGATGAATCTAGAACAATAATCAGAAATAAAGCGAGATTGGTTGCTAAAGGGTATAATCAGGAAGAAGGTATTGATTTTGAAGAAACCTTTGCACCAGTAGCTAAACTAGAAGCTATAAGAATACTACTAGCATATGCATGCATGAAAAATATTTTGTTATATCAAATGGATGTAAAAAGTGCCTTTCTGAATGGATATATCATGGAAGAAGTTTATGTAGATCAACCTCCAGGTTTTGAGGATTCTACAAAACCGAACCATGTTTATAAATTGAAGAAAGCTCTTTATGGTTTAAAGCAGGCCCCTAGAGCATGGTATGAGAGACTGAGCAATTTTCTGACTGAAAAGGGGTTTAACAGAGGCAAAGTTGACACAACCTTATTCACTAAGAAAGAAAATAAAGACTTACTAATTGTTCAAATTTATGTTGATGATATTATTTTTGGTGCTACTAATGAGGCTCTTTGCAAGAAATTTTCTAAGTTAATGCAGGGAGAATTCGAGATATCTATGATGGGTGAACTCAACTTCTTCCTTGGATTGCAAATTAAACAGCAAGGTGATGGTATCTTTCTTAGTCAATCCAAGTATCTAAAGGAGCTGCTAAAGAAGTTTGGAATGGAGAATGCCAAGCCAATGGGAACACCTATGGCTACTGCAACTAAACTGGATATGGATGAGAATGGGAAGATGTTTGACATTACTCAGTACAGAAAAATGATTGGATCCCTGCTGTACTTAACTGCCAGCAGACCTAACATTATGTTCACTGTCTGCATGTGTGCAAGGTTCCAATCATGCCCCAAAGAATCCCATGCAACAGCTGTGAAAAGAATTTTTAGATATCTTATTGGAACATCACAGATGGGTCTCTGGTATCCAAAGGGCAATGGAGAAGATCTCAAAGGATACACTGATGCTGATTTTGCAGGATCTAAAACTGACAGAAAAAGCACAAGTGGAACCTGTCAGTTCCTTGGAGGATCCCTAGTTTCATGGTTCAACAAAAAGCAAAACAGTGTGGCCTTATCGACTGCAGAAGCTGAGTATGTTGCAGCTGGAAGCTATTGTGCCCAAGTCTTCTGGATGAAACAGCAGCTTGAAGATCTTGAGGTTAAAATAAAAGAGATACCAATCATGTGTGACAACCAAAGTGCTATAAATATCACCAAGAATCCTATCATGCATTCAAGGATGAAGCATATTGAAGTTAGGCACCACTTCATAAGAGATCACGTTCTGAAAGGAGAAGTCAGATTCGAGTACATCCCAACAGAGGATCAAGTTGCTGATATACTCACAAAACCTTTGCCAGAAGACAAGCTTTGTAAAATAAGGAGAGAATTGGGAATGGTAAACCCCAATGAACTGTAAGATATTTCTGTGCAATTCTGTCTTTAGAATTTTCAATATTAGAATCAATTCTAACTTGAGCATCGGAGTATGTTTAATTTTAGGTGCAGGTGCTCCTTGTGAAAATCAATGGCTAAAAAGTTTAAAAGATTGGAGAACTCCAGATTGGATCAACCAGAAAGTGAAGAGAATGACAATTATTGTAAGTTATGGATTCATTCTGTAAGTTTTAAGGTTGAAATTTGTATGTTGTTTGATTGCTAGATGAATTTCATTGATAATATGTGTTTTTGAACTGATCAACATGGTCAACATTCGAATTTTAGTTGACCAACAGACGAACTTCGGCCTGTTATGCCTTGGAACAGTTCTCAGTAATGCCTCGAAATTCGTCTGTTGAAACTTAAAAGTTCAAATTTTCAAAATCAGAAATTTCAAAGTTATGTTTGTCCATCACTGCTACACAAATTATTACTTCTTAACATACGAATGTTGGACAATCTTTACAAAAGTTGAAAAATTCGAATTTTCAGTTCAAAATTCGTCTGATGAATCATGTCCTTCATGTTGAATTATTGAAAGATGCAGTTCTACATGTTTAATTCGTCTATTGATTGATAGTTTGATTGTTGCCTGCCTTTTTCTTTTCAACATTCGAACTTTGGTGGAACAAAATTCGTCTGTTGTGCTTGTATTGCTTGTTTCAAGCCACTGTCAGACGAACTTTAAGGATAAAAAAATTCATCTGTCAGTAAGCTGTGCTGAACGGTTTAACTTGTAACTGACCGAAGTTCAAATTTTGACCCCTCAAAATTCGTTTGTCAAATGGTTACACACGTTAAATGCAACGGTTTTCCTCAGAACATACGCAACCCTATTTGTAACCTCTCTAAATCTGTTCTGATTCTCTCTTTAATCCTCTTAACTCTTGTCCAAAAACCGTCATTCTTCACCATTTAAACTTCCATTCGCATCCCATAAACCTTTCCTTAACCTCATTCTGCATCATTCCACTGAAAAATGGCGAGAGTAAAGATCCCTGGAGCAGGACAAGCTGGAACTCGGCCAAAAAGAATGGTCAAATCTCAATATGCTACATAGGAAGGAGAGAAATCCAAGAGAAAAGCCGAACCCAGTAAAGCTACCCCTTCTAAACACCAGAAATCATCATCCAAGGCAGATTAACAGAAAACTGGACCTTCCTCATCAAAAACTGCGGTCCCTTCGGCTGATACTGCTACTGTGGCTTCCTCCTCTTCTACATAATCTGGAGAATTTGAGCTCACTACACTGCCACTTTGGAGCACTCCTGAGATTCAAGAAGAGTTTTCTGCCAAGTTTTCCAGCAAAAAGGTAACCAAGCCTCACTGTGTAAATATGGAGCAATTTTTGATATCCAACAACTTTGATGCTGCATTATGGTTGATAAGATACAAAAACCTGTTGGAAATTGCTGAAAAATATGATGATGAAGTAGTGAAGACTTGGTATGCCTCTCTTTAATATAACAGCAAGAAAAAGAAATGGGAGGTCACTTTGAGATCAAGGACCATCTGGCTTGCTGATGAAACAATCAATGAAGTGCTGAAAATCCCAGGACAAGATGGGCTGAAAATTGACATCACAGCCTCTGGATATATGGATGAGGCAAGCACAGCTGATGAAGAAGGTGGATCCTTTCTGAACTACAAGGAGAGCACCATCTTGAACACCTTATTCAGGAGAAGGGAGAACAGGTCAACAATAAATCTATTGAAGCCCACAGACCTAAGTGTACAAGTCATGATCCTGCACTATATAGTGTCCAGGATCATATTCAACAAGGGTGGCAGCTTCAATTTGATAACAAGGGCAGAGGCTCATGTGATGACTGCTATCATACGTGGGAAGCTGATTAACATGGGTCATATCATCCTCCAGAGAATGATAAAGGCAAGGGATCAGAGGAAGGATTCCACACTCCCCTATGCTGCAATTATTTCAAGAATCCTGCAGCATGCTAGAATTCAACACATTGAAAAGGGGAAAGGGAAACTTACTGAGGCATTCAAAGAGGAGGAACTGCAAAGGATGGGCATTGAAAGAGATGAAGGACGATGGGTTGGAAAGGGAGCAGGGAAATCTGAAGACTTGTTCTTTGTTACTGATGCATCCCTCCAACAAGAAGGAACTTCCGAGGCCCCTAGCAAATCTGTACCTCAGCCTTCTCAGCCAATCCCATCTCCCTCCAGGCCTACTCACCCTCCTTCCACTCCCTCCTCACGGGCCAAGCCAACAAAGGTCACTGAGTTGTTTGACAGTCTGTCAACACTCATTCTCAGCATAAGAGATGAGCAAAATGCCAAATTTGCTCATCTACAAGATCAGATCCATCAGTTGGCTGTAAATATGAAGGTGGTGGCTGATGCCTATGAAGAGATAAGAAATGCAATTCCTACTACTTCAGCTCCACCTCAGCCTAGTGTCCCTGAGCCTACTCTGTCTCCATCCCCTGTGCGTCCAAGTCCCTTCGAGATTGCCTCCTCTGGCCATGATGATGATGATATAGATGGTGCTAGTGCAATGAGAACACCAAGTCCTGGTCCACCCTTGGACTATGGATTGGGAGAAGAAAGACTTCAAGATACAAGCCCTCATGAGCCCATGCAAGAAGATGCTCAGGAATCAATTCTGTCAACTCAAGAATCTGAGCAAGTTGAAAGACTAGTTGCAGCCATTTCAAGCTCCTTTATGCAAGAAGATGTGAGCACTGAAGAAAGGAGCCTTGTACCTGTTGTTGACTATGTTGCCATTGCTCACAATGCTCTACTGGAAGCTCAGAGGAGAAGGCTGGAAGAAATGTTTCCTCCTGCTAAACCAGCTTCCTCTTCTCTAGCTGCCTATGGTCTTACAGAGGAACAAAGATCTCAACTAGCTCTTTCCAGACAGGCAATGCAGGAGCTGCTGGAAATCTCTAACGAGGAAACAAGCACTGAGCCCCCAGCTGAACCTGAAATCCCTTTTGCTCCTGTGCCCCTTCGTGCTATTCCTGTCTCTCAGATCCCTTCTCCGGCTGATTTTGTTGGCCTTCCTGATGATGTCAAAAAGGGGAAGAAATCTGGGCAAACTGGAAAGCCTGCTGCTGAGCAATCTGGGAAAGGAAAAGGGAAATCCTACAGCAAGAAGACCAAGTCCAAGAAGAAATGATTGGAGATTAGGCTTAAGTCCTCTTGTTGTACTTTGTACTGTGTATTTGTGTTTTGAATTTTTTGTTTGAACTGGATTTGATGTTTGAACTTTGCTTAATTTGTTTCTGTACAAGCAACTCTTGATTAAATGAATGGATCCCTTTGTTGCAATATGTTGTGCCTTAAATCTGTTGTTTTGATATCTTATGCATATGTTGAGGGGGAGCTTGTGAAAACAAACCTAAGTACTAATCCAGTTTGTAAGTTGTTTTGTCATCATCAAAAAGGGGGAGAATGTTGAAACAAGAGTTTTGATGATTCCAAACTAACATTTCAAGAGCTTGAATTGAAGATATCAAAGGAGAGCAAAGCTGTTTCAAGTGAAGATTTTCTGAGTACTTGCTGTTAGATCTTTTGTAGGATCCTTAGTTTTTGTTATGACTGGGTAAAAGATTTTGATTTGAAGAAAAGAAGTTTTCAAACTTTGATTTTATGTTAAATATTCAAATATTTGAAAAACACCCACAAACAGACGATGGTTGAAAGTTTAAGCTAAACTGTCAAGTTGGAAATTCGAACTTTGCCTTTGGAAATTCAAATTTCGAGCTAAAACTGAATAAGTCTGAAGAGATGGCTCTCTGTCAGACGAATTTTGGTTGTTCAAAATTTGAATTTTCATCTAGTCTGAAAAGAGGCCTTTTGCTAACAGACGAACTTCACACTTTCAAAATTCGAATTTCAAGTAAAATGAAGTATGTAAAAACCAAAGAAATTCGTCTGAAACTATGATAAAGTGCATCTGAAATCAAAATGAAATTGAGTTTGATAAATGCTCTCTGACAGACGAATTTTGAACTTCCAACATTCGAATTTTCATATAAGTCTGAAAGATGCTTCTTTGCAACAGACGAACTTTGAGTCTTCAAAATTCGAATTTCAAACAAAACAAAACTTGAGAAAATGGAAGAAATTTGTCTGAAACTATGTTAAAGTTCACCTGAGATCAAGAGTAATTTAAGTTTCAAAACTGCTCTCTGACAGACGAACTTTGAACATTGAAATTCGAATTTCAGAAGCTAAGTTCTTGAGTCTATTGAAATGAAACATTGACATATGAATGATAAGAACTTGCAACATTCGAATGATGAAATTAGTCTGAAAAGAGTTTCTCTGACAGACGAATTTCGCCCTTTCAAAATTTGAATTTCAAAGAAAGTAATCTACTGTGTCCCTTTAAAAGTTCAAAGGACAGACGAATTTTGGGGATCCAAAATTCGAATTTCGAAGGCACTGTAGAAAATTGAAAACACGGTTCACACTTAACCGAAAAACTTTCTTCTTGAAAATTCGTATGTCATATTGTGAAAATGTTTTGTAAGTTTCAAAATTCGAATTTCACTTCATGAACAGACGAACTTCGTGCTGTAACGTTGGAAGCTTTAATCTTCGGTTCCTTCGAAATTCGTCTGTTGGCCAACCAAAATTCGAATTTCAGTATGTCAGAAATATTAAATGCGGTTGGTAAACGGATAGTTTTTCAGAGTAACCGTTGAATAACTTCCCCAACGGATAGATTTAGTCTCTAACGGATATTTGAGACCTAAATCTATAAATACAACATCATTTGAAGTTGTGGGTAACGAATCAAACTTGTATATACCGAATTTCTGTTGAATCTTCTTCTCAAAAGCTTTTACCCTCTTAACTTCTAAACTTGTACTTAAACTTTCATATCCACTCTTTACAAGAGAGTTATTTCATTGTAATCAATCTATTCTTCATCTGGGAGATAGATTTACTTGTAAGGGGTATTCACAAGGGGATTGGGAAGCACATAGTGAAAGTGCTTGGAAAGTTTGAGAGAGCTCAGAAATAGAGCATACTCATGTACTGCGGCTTTAGCAAGAAGCCCACTGAAATTCTTGCTGTATAGTGGATAAATCTCAAGAGGTGTCTTGGGGACTGGATGTAGGTCAAGTGAATAGACTGAACCAGGATAAATCACTGACTTCTCTTCTCCTTATCTTTACTTTTCACCTTGCTCTATTTTACACATTGTTTTTATTATACTGTGATATCTTCACTAACTTCACTTTGTGCAGAAAAATCTCAAACTTCCCAATTCACCCCCCTCTTAGGAAGTCAGCCCTGCTAACAAGTATAAAGATGATTTTATCGATACTGTCAAAAAGTACCTGGATTGAGGTATATCTGGATCAGGAAAATTTGGTTAATCTTGGACACATTTCTCTCTCCCTTGTGTGAATTTTTGTAGCCCATGAAACCAACCAATCATCTCAAAAAGGTTGGGAAAATTTCCTAAGTAAGGAGACAAAAAAGTAACTTTAGTTGATTTATTTAATTAACCATGTTAAGAGTGTCATTAACCACTTAAACCCTTCTCTTTCTTCACCATCTTCACGTGTGAAAACCAGTAGGAAAATAGAAAAGAAAACGCAAGAAAGGGAAGGAAAGAAAGAGAGAAAGAAAGGGGGAAAATTCAAGGAAATTGAAAGCTCAAGTTGGTAGGTTTCTATCCTACCAATTCAAGCTTGCTATCTATGGTTTTTAAAGTATGGTTCATGGATTAGAAATTCTTCTCCATCCTCTTAGGGTTTTGTCCATGGCATGATTTAGCAAGACATGGAGTTTTGCAACCATAAATCATAGGGGAAATGATAGAATGTTCATTTGAAGCTTGAATATGCAAGTAGTTTGCTGTATAACAAAGTTTAGCAATTTTTCTTAAATTTCCCTAATTTTTTATGAGTTACTGTTTATACTTAGATTTGGAATTTGATAAATTGGAACTCAAAAATGGGTTTCCCATGTCCAAAACCTTAGGACAAGTGATGATTTCATGAAAAAGCTTAAGATTAAGAAAGTGGAATTTTTAGGTTTTTTAAGCTTAATTTGGAATGAACAGTAACTATACTACATATGGAATTTGGCAATTCTGAGCCCATATTTGGATTCCTCATGAAAAATTACATGAAATAGGGGTATAATTCATCATTTTGGAGCTAGGAATGAATTTTTGGTAAATTTTTGAAGAATTAGGTTTCATGAACACTTCTTGAATAAAGTCATGGATTCATTAGCTTGAGTAATTGTTTGATAATATGTTTAAGTTTGATGAAGCCTGAGAAAGCTTGAACAAGTATTATAAGGTTGAAGAAGTGTTGGACAAAGTGTGGAAAGCAAGGAAGTACTATAAGGTAGATAATTCTCTTTACTAACATCACATTGTCATTATTGTTTCTTCGATATTTGACATCATGGCATATATATGAAATGTTAATTTGTGATATTTCTATGTTGTTGGCTGAGTTGTATGAGGGGTTTGAAACCCCGGGATGTTCATTTTACACAATTAAACTCTACCAAAATTTTTATAAAATTTATAATTTCAAATGTGCCAATGTGATGAATTAAGGTTTATGTGATAGTTTTTATGAAAAATGTGATGATATGATGGTATGTATGGGATTTATCTACTAATATTCTTTGAATCTCACCCTCCCACATATTAACCATGATTAGGTAGAAACAATGGCAAGACCTCCAAGGAAGAGAAGGGAAAGGAGAAAGAATTTGATATTTAAATTGATAACGTTAGCATTGGCCATGAATTTTGAGTTTTTGTATAAATTTGTAAATAAGATGATAAATATGTTTCTCCAAGTTTTTATTTTCCTTTAAGCCATAACTAATGTATGGCATGATATGAAGATGAAATATGGTTATGTGAATGTCTTACAATGTTTGTATTGTAAGTATTAGGATATAAATATCATTCTAACTACTACTAAATTATCATGCTACAGTATAGAATTTTTGATGTATAAAGTATGAATGTTATATATGTTTAAAAACTAGAGAGAAATATCTTTCATATGGTCTAAAGATCACTCAATTTGGATGAGTGTACAATTTATAGTGAATTTTCAAACTTAGCCCAGAAAAATGGAATTTCTGAAATTGACCATATAGAAATTAATGAAATTTACTGTGCATATTGGCCAAGTAATTGCTCTAGTTGATATTTTTTCCATGTAAATAATATTTTAAGCTATGCATAGAGACTTCAATCACTTTCATATGATTTGTACTGAATTAGTTATGATTTTCTGAAATTCAATCGGGAAAATTAAATTTGATTAAATGAATAGTACCCAAAATTTGGAAAATTTTATTATAATATTTATGCAATTCAAGCTTCTAATTAAGTATAATTAGTCTCTAATGAAACCTAATACATGGAAAACAGTCCTAAATAGAGATGTTACAGTTTTTCTCCGATCCTGTACATCATACCAAAGCAAAATTATGAGGGGTGTTACATTAGAGTTGAGGAATTTTTTTTATTGAATTTTGAAACTTAAAGGATTAAAATGACACTTAATAAAGTTAAGGGATTAAATCGAAACCCCCTTCAAAATTAAAAGACTAAATGTAAAATTTAGTCATTAAAAAATTATGTGAGTTTATGTTTATGGATTAGAGAATGTAGTTATTACAATAAATAATATAATGTATGTGTGTATATGTGTTATCGTTTTTATAATATATATAGGTTATTCACATATTTTGCCCAAGATGTATCATTGGAAGTAAAAAAAGCCCGTTGGGATGAGTCCATGTGATGAAGCCACCTATAGATGATGTGGCAGAATCTGAAACATTAATTCATAAATAGATGAATTAAAATTAAAACCCACTTATCTCCAAATTAGGAGGGAATTTTACTACTTTTATCCCAAAAATTAATTTATGAGCGGATGAAACTATTTCTAAGCATGCTATAAGTCCATAGGGGTTATAAAAAAATGGAGGAAATTCCATCTCAACTTTTCTTCATCTCGACATAGCATCAATCACCAACATATAGATAAAATAAAATAGTAAATAGATTAAAAGGAATTCAAACCCCACTATATGTATATGTCATATGACAGAGAAGTAGGAAAACAATGATTAAAGATATATATTAACACAGTATACATTGTTAAGTAAAGATATAGACCAAAGATTCAAGAAGCATCCAAAAGAAAAGTAGTAAAATGGGCCAGTATCAAAAGGAAGCCAAACTCCGATATTTGTCACAGTACGGAAAAGGAAATGAAGATGGATTTGTTTGGAGAGTGGGGCAAGAGAAAAGAAAATTATATGGCATAATAATCAAAAGATCAGGTCATCGTTAATTGAGGAGAGATCAAGTCGGTTAGGTTTGCTGGACACTGAGAGAGAAGAACGGCATTTATCTAGGTCAACGGAATGTTAGGTTGGCTGGTCACCCAAGAGGGAGGGTGAATTAGATGATGCAAGATTTTCACTCTTTTTAGATCACAAACCAATTTCACTAAGAGTGCTATAAAACATGGATAAACAGAGAGAGTTATGTGCAACAGCTAAATAGAGAAGATGAAGAATAATACAGAACAATTTATACTGGTTCGGTCTAACCACTTGACCTACATCTAGTCCCCAAGCTACCACTTGGGATTTTCCACTATATCCCACAGGTTTGATTCAGGCACCTATGAAGTCTCAGTATATTTGATAAGTTTCAATAGGCACTTGTGAAACCACTCTCCCTACACCCTTACAAGATGTGTAAATCTCTTAGTGTTTCCCCACACTAATATTCTACCCAGAATATGTAGAAAGAAATGTTTATAGAATGAAAACTCTCTTGAAGAGTAGATAATACATTGAAAGCTCACTCTCTATTTTGGGTGTCAATAGACGAATTTCATAGAGACCATAAGTTAAAGACTTTAATGTTGAACTTCGAAGTTCGTCTGTTCCAAAGCAAAATTCAATTTTTCATCTTTGACAAATATTTCTATATTGAAACATACGAATTTTTGTAACGTCCCTAAAATGTTAAATAACTAAAAATACATAAGAAATTTACAAGAGTAGACAGACACTGTTTTACAAGAGATAAGGCAAAGAGGTCATTTTTCCTGATTGAAAGAAAAAAAGAGAAATTATATTTCTACCGCTAAGAATTATGAAAATGAAAATTTTGTTCCCCAAGCATAGCAGAATTCACATGGAGAAGAGAAGTCAAATACCTTGACAAAAATTATACCTAATGACCCGAAAATTTTAAAAATTATAAATTTGTCCTAAGCCAAGGATATTTTTGTAAATATAAAAAATTATAGTCAAAATGAAACTCTCAATGAGCTAAGGCCAATGGAATATAGTATGGAATTTATTAAGATCAAAATAATATTTATTGAGTAATTATGATTTATATTAATATCTTACCTGATAAAGGTCAGTCTAGACTACAGGAAGAGGCAATATTCATTCAAGAAAAATATGTGGATCTTATATTTGGACCAATTGGGATAAGTATATTATGGTAATTTTATATCCCAATATAATTATAATTAGTATCTCAATAATAGTAAAACATATTGTTAAAGTAGCTTTATTTATCCAGATCGGTTCAAGATATATCTGGATAAATAAAAGTACAGTATTTTTGAACCAAAATACTCCCTATTTCATGCTCCACAAGCTGCACATGACAAAATAGCATTAATTTATTATTTTCATGAATTTGCAAGAAAAATCAAGAAGTTTTGGTGGCATGATTTCATTGGTTGGCTTCTTTTATTTATACTCCCTCAAGTTGGACATTTTGGACACTTAGAAAGAGGGAAGAGAAGCTACATCAAAGGAGAAAGAAAGGGAGGCTACGTGGAGTGAAGGAAAAAGGTGAAGAAAAAGGGAAAAGATAAAATTCAAGAAAAATAGGTAAATTCCTACTTGTGATTTTTATGGTTCCTAGCTTAGTTTTCAAGTGGTTTAGTCTAAAATTGTCCTCTTCTCATCTTCCTGTTTAGTTTCAGTTTGGATATGGATTTAAGAAAGGATGTGGTTTTATGCAATAAAGTTTAGAGAAAGTATGAGATATAGTGAAAGAAATAAGTTTTGGAAGGTTATGAAGCAAGTTTTGAAAAAATTCCATTGTTCCTCCTAAACCCCTGATTTCAGTAAGTTTAATGTGATGGAAGGAGTTGTATTTTCACTAATTTGACCTCAAAACTGGTTTCACCATGATGGAAAATCTTAAAGGCAAGTGTTGGCTCAAAGATAGAGCTTAAGATAAAGAAAATGGATTTTCAAAGGTTTGTAGCGTATTATATGAACTCTATATCTCATGCTATGAAATCAATGGCTTGAGCCATTGTCTAATGTTGTCTAGGGACTTGAGGAAGCCTAAGGAGGCTATTGGAAGCATTAGATTCAAAAGAAAGAGCCAAAGGAATGCTTCAAGGTAGCTAAGTTTCATATTCTTACTTTATGTTCTTTCATTGTCCTTCTATGATTAAATTGTGTTGCTATATTGCAATTGTGATTTCTTTGATTGGTCTTGGCTGTAAAATGATGGGTTTTATTCCCTAAGATGTCCATTTTCTAAGCCGTTATGCTGTCAAATTTTTTATGACCAATGTGGCAATTTATTGTTTAGGTATGATTGATGTGATTAAATGTGATCAAATATGAGTTATTTGACATAATTGACGTAATTGTATCAAGTGTAACTTACTACTGAGATTGCTCCCAATCTCATCCCCTCATGTATCCCAAGTGATAGGCACAAGCAATGTCAAAGAAATCAAGGAGCCAAAGAGAATGAAAGAGAGAATGATGCTTGATGATAATTTCAAGCTATGATTCCATATTTTGAAATAATGTATAAAAATTATGTATATGCATATGGATCTATATCCTTACACTATTATGTTCTTATGAGCATTATAAGATGATTGGCATGGATTTCAAACATGGATTGATCATAAGAACATGTTATAAGGCCTATTTTCCATGATTACCTTGCAAATAGCTTATTTTGTAGCAATGAAAGTAAAGTTACCACTGTTTGAATGAGATAGGGAAACTAAGTCAAGTGTTATATATTATCCAAAACTAGAGAGAAGAAGCTTTCCAATGAGCTAAAGAACACTTAATTTGGATATGTACACAATTTATAGTATATTTTTGAAGTTAAGGGTCAAAACTGGACAATAAAGTAAAAATTCCGAATTTCAATGTAAGTATCACTTGTTTTGAAAGAAAATATAAAATTTACATGTTTGAAATGATCTGTGTTTTAATTTCAATATGCCAATGTTTGAATTCAATTGGATTTATATAATGAGAGATATACAAGTTTTCCTACGACTGTTTTAGTAAGAGTGAGGTTCTGACCCTTAGTAATTTAAGTTGAAATCATGCCTTATACAAGTTAAATAAATGTATAAAAAACATACGACAATAAGTAGACATACATAGCTTTCCAATAACATATGTAATGCATGATTTGGATAAGTATAGAGTTTGATATGAATTTTTAAATTTATGGCCAAAATCCTAAAAAAGAGAAAATGACCATTCAAATAGTGAAAGTTTAAGTATTCAATTGTATCAATTGGTGCAGTTAAATACGAGTTTCATATTTTTCAATTGTATATAATATTTCTATCTTCATTTAGAGACTTGAATCACATTAATATCATTTTTCTGAGATTAATTATGATTTTTCAAATTTCAGCTAGAAAAATAGATAATAGATAAATAGTAAATTTTGAAAAATTTTACTTTTCAGATTTAATTCCTTTAATGATTCAAGCTTATAAAATGGCTTAGTTGGACATTAGAAATGCTATACTACTTAGGAAAATGTATGATAAAGTAAGGTATTACAATTTTCAAGTTTAAAGTTCTTCTGGTAAGTATGAACAGTTGTTCCATATTGCTATAACGCCTTTGAAGTTCAAATTTTGGTGCCAAAAATTCGTCTATCAGAGAGTAACTCAATATAGCACAAGTTTTTCCTTTTGAAATTCAAATTTTGGATGTGAAAATTCATCTGTTGACTATTCCAGGAGTATTTTCAAATTCTGGGGATTCAAAATTCAAAGTTTCAAAGCTAAAATTCATCTGTTATACTTGAAGTTCAAATTTTCGATGTGGAAATATGTCTATTGGCTATTCCAAAAGTATTTTCAAATTTTGGAGTTTTGAAATTCAAATTTTGAAAGCCAAAATTCATTTGTTAGACTTGAAGTTTATATTTCAGAAGCCAAAATTCATCTATCAGTGATAGAAACTCTGTAACTTTAAACTTTACACTATATACAATTTTGTAGAAGCTATAACTCTCTCATTTTAACTCCAAATTAAAAAAAAATGACCTATGGTTGGAAAGCTCTCAATGTCTACTTTCAAATGAAATGATTTCAATTAAAAAATGAATGTATTATGGGAGATATGATCAAAATAATGATAAGAGGTTAAAACTGAAAATCCACTTCTCACTTCTCAATTTTAAATGACCATAACTTTTTCATATGACTTTTATTTTGAGTAAAGTAACCGTTTTTGAAAAGCTTATTAAGTCTAATTTCATATGAAATAAGTTTTACATCAAAGCTATATGAATTTTGAGAGATGTATTAAAAACACTCTTCAAAGGTTAAACTCTATATTCTTGAAAACCAAATTTGACTATGTTTAAAAGTAAGGATATGTTTCTTTGATACCTAAAACTTCTTGATAAAAATAAAATGCAATTGTAAATCATTGAGTTTTATTCTTAAGTTTAAATTTTGAAATCCAAAATTCATTTGTCAGAGTGACTGACTTTGAACTCTTTTTGGGCTAAAATATCAGACAAACTTTGACGTGACTTAAGACGAATTTTGCTCTTTTCACTAACTATGTTTGACTCAAAATTTGAATTTTAACACTTGAAATTTATATGTTTGAGGTAATATCTCTGGAACCTCAAATTTCAGTTAGCAAAGTTTGAATTTTGGCTTGTCAACAAAATGCATAAGCATTAACTTCAAAATTTGTCTTTCAGTCAGTGTTTTTAAACATTAACATATGTTAACATTAGATTTACTTGACCTAACTCATTTAAAACGTATGGTAAGAAGATTAAGTAATTTTCAAAGATTAATCCCACCTCAAGATCTAAGTGAAAATAAAATATAACTAGTGACTAGATTTTCAAATGTTGAGTTCCACTTCCACTTGGTCATTTCCTTCCTGGCATGCTCCCTTCTAATCTTCCATTTTTGGAGCATCTTTTCTCTTCTTTCTTGAGTGAGGCATGATATTGATTTCCATTTTTGTATTCCAATGCTCACTCTTCTTACTTGGACTATCCTACATTTAATATATTACATTTACAAATCAAGTAGTTAGTCCAATTTATATATCCAACTTATATTATTCATTGTAAAAGTACAGTAGATATATTTGCACATAGCATGATATATGCATCATAATCATAATTAAATATATGCTAATGCATATTTTACTTCTATAAGGAACATTATATATGTTAGACACATATGATACTTTTGTTCCTTATTTCTATATATTTGTCATGATCAAAACTTATATTATACTAAAACTTACATGGAAGACTTAATTGAACAGGTTACTTGTTATCTTCCAATCTTTATGTTGCTAACTCATGTTCTCTTCTTGAATCGTTGGTTCAATCACCTGGGTTCTTCAATCTTTCATCGAGCTCCATGCTAAAGTTAGAGCAAATGGTCCTTATTGACTTCTGATTTGTGTCATCCATCCTCCATGTAAATTTATTCTACAATTAATTTTGGTCCTTGATAATGTAACACCTTACTTTACAACCGTTAAACATGTATGATTTCATGATTAAGGTTCAAAATAAAGTGATTTGAAAGCAAATGAGCCCTTAATTTTGCATAGACTAAATTTAAGTAGTAAAATTTTGCTAAACTTTAAAAATTCATAACTAATTCTACAAAAATTGTATTGAGGTGATTCCAAGTTCTATGGAAAGCTTATGATGTCTATTTTAAATTAAAATTTTTTTGATTCACACTTTTACGACTACATGAAATTTCGAATTTCATAGACTCTATCATGCTAATAATGAAGCATAAACAAAGAATAAGGAAAATTTCAACACTAAAGTATAGGGGCATAATACTTCATTATCAGAACATTGTAATTTTTATTATATAATGTAATATACCATCTAATCCTACGTAATGTAATACAAAACATAATATGATTCTAAAATAACTTGGATAGCATTTCTTCATCAGTTTGTCATTTCATTTCCTTGGGCAGAACCGAGGCTTAAAAATGATAGATATTGGGGTGAGATTTGAACAGAATCTCAATAATATGACAATTCATTTTCTCACACTTAATTTCAGTAGCATAACAATATAACCATAATTTCTAAGAATCAAACTTAAAAATCATGTTCTATATGATCATGCATGTTCAAACAACCTTCATGACATTCAAAGTATTATTGCAACAAAACCTCAACATTGATCTAATATTTTTGCATGGTAACTCCCAAAAACATGTTTCTACTAGCATAATGACTACTTTTAATAAATCAAATAGCTGAACTAAAATATAAATGGAAGAAAAAGAAAAGCATATTACCTAGAAATATTTTTCAGAACTTCAGTATCTTAGATCACACATTCTTTCCTAGAGCTTCTCACTCTAACATCTCTCTAGCTTGATTGAAATTTGACGGCGAAATGGGGGAAGGAGGAGCTTCTATTTATAGGTGAGTTGAAGACACAATGGCCCTTGGATTAGATCTTGATCCAATGGCTCTTAATTATTCCATATTACTTTATTTAATTCATCATGTGAGGAATTTATGAGGTTACCGCCTTGCCCTTTTCTAAAAGTTTTTAGTTGATATTTTCAACCCTAAAATATATTTTATTTGGTTCTATCATGTGTCTAATGTCGGTTTCTAAGTTCATTTATTTATTACTGCCGAAACTAGAGTCATATTAGTTATATATTACTAAAAATATTATGGTTGTCTAAAATAAATCTAGACATGTTACTGAGTCATATTCAGTCTCTGATGAATCTAGCCATGTTACTAAGTCATATTCAGTCTCTGATGAATCTAGACTTGATATTAATCTACATACGTTTTTTAATTCGCTAATTAATCCAATTATTCATAGACTCATCCTATAACTATTTAAACTTTGTAGAAAAATCCAGTGTCTTATTCTGAGTCATAATATATTTGGGTTTTCTAATACATACTTATTTTCTATTTTTCAGAAATTTCTAAATTATAGACCTTCAATCCTCTTTTCTTACTATCTGTATTTTCTGGTTTTGCTTATTAGAGGATAATTTTTGGTGATTATTTTTCTGACTCTATTCCTACAACTGGTACTGTCAAATACTAAGTAGATAATTTGTTTGGAAAAATGACATCTACGTCCCATTATTTTGTCTTTTAGTGCCTACTACATCAATATTTACTTTGACCCCATAACCTAACTTTCTTTTCAATTTGGTCCCTAAGCACTACTGCTACGATTATCATATTTCCCAAGGTATAGAATTTCAACCTATAGCTTCATAGGATTTCTAATGCCATATAGCACACATTCACAGTTAACTACTAAGTCAAATTTTATCTTGATTTGTATATAATGGCATATGAAATTTTAAATGGTCGTAGTTTCTAAATAGCATATCCAACTTATCTAGTTCTAGCTAACGGTTCCGTATGGTCATATAATGCATGTTCACAATTCAATCAAAATCCAACTAAAAACATAGATACAAAGCATATAAAGTTATGTTATGAGTTCTATAGTTAGTGAGAATTAGAATATTACAGATAACGTGTCATGTAACAACCCACATGACATCATTATTGGCAATGTGTACAGAACCAAAGGAAACAGGATGGAAGAAGATTCAACGTGGAGAGGAAAAGAACTCCACGTTATGACAAGAAGCCGGGCCGCCGCGGTGATAGTAAATTCCAAAGGCACATTTTCCAATTGTAACTGGTGACGCCATAGCGGGCTTATCCAGAGTTGTGGCGAGAGTCGAGAAACTAGTTTAAATCTGAATTATTTCAAACAAAAAGAAAAGAAAGAAATGGAGGAGAACCGAGGGAGCTCTGCTAGGGTTCGAGTTTTTCGACCATTTGGAGGGTATTCTGGTGTCTAGAAGCTTGGATCTTTGTTGGTAAGTGATCTCTACTCCTCCCTCTCCATTTTCTTCGATTTAAACTTTGGATTTTTAGGTTATATGTTGAAATCTTTGGTTTTGGTTGAATCTGACAGATTGAAATGGACGAAACTAGGTTGATAGAGTGTGATTTGGTGTTCTTGATGCTTGGGTTAATAGGTTGTTTTTGGTTAGGGCTCTTGGGATTCAGAAGTGGATGGGATTGTTTGGTGTTTGAATGGTTCCTAGGAGCTTAATGATGCATGAAAGTGGTATTGGAACCTTAGGTTAGGCTAAAGTAGTTGAATTGTGGAATTTAGGTATTTGGATTGTATGATAATTGATGTATTATGTTTATGTGAAGGTAGTTTGTGTAACATCCCTAAAATGTTAGATAACTAAAAATGCATAGGAAATTTGTAAAAATGGGCAGACACTGTTTTGCATGAAATAGGGCAAAGAGATAATTTTTTCCAATTGGACGAAAAAATGAGAAATCATATTTTTACCCCTAAGAATTTTGGAAATGACAATTTTATTCCCAAGCATAAGAATTCACGTGGGAAAGAGAAGTCAAATATTTTGGCAAAAATTACACCTAATGACTCGAAAGTTTTAAAATTTGTTCCGGGTCAAGGGCATTTTTATAAATATGAAAAATTATAGTCAAAATTAAGCTCTCAATGAGCTAAGACCATTGTAATACAGTATGGAATTCATTCAAATCAAAATAATATTTATTAGGTAATTATGATTTAATATTAATGTCTTACCCGATAAATGTCAGTCTAAACTGCAGGAAGAAGCAGTATTTATTCAAGAAAAATGTCTAGGTCTTATATTTGGACTAATTGGGATAAGTATATTATGGTAATTTTATATCCCAATATAGTTAAAAGAGGTGTTCCAATAATAGTAAAATATACTGCTAAAGTAGTTTTATTTATCCAGACAGGTTTATGATATATCTGGATAAGTAATTATCTAAAATTTTTGGACCAAAGTACCATTAATTTCATGCTTCATAAGCTGCATATGATAAAGTAACATTTTTTAATATTTTAAGTCACTTTCTAAGAAAATTCAAGAATATTAGGCGGCAAAATTTTATTGGTTGGAAAATTTTATAAATCCTCCCCTTTGGTTCATACCAAAGAAGCAAAGAAAGAGTGGAGAGAGGTCTGAAAAACAGCAAAGAAAGAAGAGAAAAGCATGAAGAATAGGAAGAAGGAAAAAGAGAAGGAAAAATCAAGAAAACGGTAAGAATTTTCCTTTGAAATTCTATGTAATTTCCCTTCAAGTTTTAGGTAGTTTGAAGTATGTTAGCAAGGTTTTGTCCTTCTTCTCTTGGTGTTTAATTTTATTCCTTAACATGGATTCATGAAAGGAAGTGTTTCATGCAATAAATTAGAAGAAACCATGAGATAATGCAAGAAGAACAAGGTTTGGTATGTTTGGAAGTAAGAAAACAGAAATCACTTCTTTGCTCTTCCAATCCTTGTTTTAGTTAGTTTAATATGATGGGAAGGAGTTGGATTTTCATTGTTTTGATGGCAAAAATGAATTCCCTATGATAAAAAAATCTTCAAGACAAGGGTTGGCTCAAAGATAGAGCTTAAGATAAAGAGTTTTGGAATTTTAGGATTTCAAGAGTTTTATGAGAGTTTTATGTTATTAGCCATGAAATTAGTGGCTTGAGCATGTGTTTAATAATGTTTAGGGACTTGACGATGCTTGGGAAAACTAGCGGAAGCTTTGGTTTAAAGAGGAAAGTCAAGTGTAAGCACCAAAGGTAGCTAGGTTTCATATTCTTGCTTTACGTTCTTTTATTAACTTTCTATGATTAAATTGTGTTGCCATATTGAAATTGTGATTTCTTTTATTGGTCTTGGCTGTAAAATGAGGGGTTTTATTTCTTGGGATGTCCATTTTCTAAGTCGTTATGCTGCCAAATTTTTTATGACCAATGTGGTAATTTATTGTTTAAATATGATTGATGTGATTAAATGTGATCAAATGTGATTTATTTGATATGATTGACATAATTACATGAAATGTAACTTGCTACTGAGATTGCCCCCAATTTCATCCCCTCAAGTTTCCCAAATGACTAGGGAAAAGTTATGGCAAAGGAGTCCAAAAAGCTAAGGAGAATGAAGAAGAGGAAGATGCTTAATGATGTCTTCAAGTTATGATTGTATATTTTGAAATTATGCATAAATCCATGTATATGCTTTTAGATATGTGCCATTATGCTATTATGTCCTTATGAGCATTATGAAATGTTTGGCACGGATTTGAAATATGGAATGAATATGTGAGCTTGTTATGGAGTCTACTTTTCCATGTTATATTGCTAGAAGTTCATTTTGATCAATGAAAGTAAAGTTAACATTGTTTTATAGAAACAGGGAAAGTAAGTTAAGTGTTATATGCGTTCTAAAAGTAGAGAGAACAAGCTTTCCAATGAGCTAAAGAACATGTAATTTGGACATATGTACGATTTATAGTGTAATTTTAAAGTTCAGGATCAAATCTGGACGGTGATATGAAGACTGTGAATTTTACTGAATATATTACTTCTCTTTGAAATGTGATATAAAATGGTATAGAGCTCCAAAAATTCAGTGGCTACATTTGTGAAAATTTTTATCTTTTCAGGTTAATATACCACTAGTTTGAATTCAATTGGAGCTGTACAATGAGAGATATACAAGTTTTCCTAAGACTATTCCAGAAAAAGTGATGTTCTGATCCTTAGTGATTCAAATTGATGTTGTACCCTGTCTAGACTAAATAAATGTATAAGAAAAATATGTAGGTAAGTAGACCTATATATCTTTCCAATGGTATATAGAATACATGATTTGGCTCAGTATAGAGTTAGATATGAATTTTTAAAGTTATGGCCAAAATCCTTAAAAATAGAGAAACGACCATTTGTACAGTGTAAGTTTGAGCAATAAACTATATTAATTGGTCAGGTTAAAGGAAGTTTTCATATTTTTATCTTGAATCACATTGATACGATTTTTCTGGATTAAGTTATGATTTTTTAAAATTCATCCAGAAAACTTGAGAACCAAATGAATAGTACCATATTTTTTTAATTTAAATATTTCGGTTCTATTATTGGATCAAGCTCTTAATATGAGCTAATTGGCCATTATACATACTATAATATATGGAAAAATATAGATAAAAGTAAGGTGTTACATTTTTGGTATCAGAGCAAAGATCTGGACAAATCTTTGCAACAAGAGAGAAAAGTAATCCTCTTAGTTAGAATTTCCCCTTTGAAGATAAGAAATATTCCTTTTGAGAAACTGGCCTAAGAATGTTTTAGTGGCATAAGAGATTAGTCTTATGGTTAACTTATAATAGTGGTTGGATTAGTTGAGGATGTTTTACAAACGATGTTTTCCTTAAGTCGTGAATTCTTTCAGAATGAGAACGTAGTTAGATTTCATCAGTAAAAAGAAGATGTAGGATCACAGAGGATCCTAGTAGGGCTTAGTGATTGCAGTAGATCTCATGGTCGTAGTAGACCAATTTTGAGGTTGCAGTATACCTCTAAAGAATATGAGATGATGAGAAAAATTGATGAGCCCTATAGTTCTAATAGTTTTCTGAAAGAAGATGGCCTAGGATGATTTTAGAAAGATATGAAACCTTATTAATTAGCAGCTAGTATGAATGTTGACCTAAGGCTTTTCTCTATTGCCAAGCCATTAACTAGAAAGTAGCTATGAGATGTGATGGTAGGTTGCTAATGAGTAAAAAAATGAGTATCCTGGCTACAAAATAAATTCAATGGCAAGATGTTTTCAGTAATGAATGAAAGAGGCTAGCAAGGAATAAATGATAGTTATGAAAAGAATCAATGGGGGAAACTAATGTAACATTTAAAGAAAGGTAAGTTAGAAAAGAAAGATGGTTAATAACCCATATATAGGAATTTGACCTGATTCTAATCATGATCCTATACTGGAAGATAAAGGATCCAGCAAGATTTTCATTCCAACTAAATAAAGAATTCCAAATTCAAATGCTATTAAAGCTATGTACGATAAATATCATGATGGATTTTTAAGAATATGCTCAATATAAGATTTCCTTGGTACAGTACTAGAAGCGAAAGAGATTCTTAGAAGGGCATTATGATTTTAAGCTTCCTATAAGAGAATGGGTTGAGCAAGTACTAGATGTCATAACAAGGTCATGAGCTCTAGAGCTGTATTAAGGAGTTCACTCAAGGTTGAGTGTTTAACACTCTAAAAGGCTATGTCATTGCCTAAAAGCTCCAGGTAAAGTGCTATCAGGAAGGAAAGCTGAGGCAATAGAATTCTCAGATAAGGATCCAAAAGAAGATCCAATTGAGAAGCCAGATGACAATAGTAAACCTGATGTTAATATGGAAGCCCCAAAAGCTCAAGGTAATGTGTGTATATAGGGAACATGTATATGGAAATAAGATGTATAGCTATAATCTTTGACTAAATATATATGCAACCAGATGCTGATTAAAGATTAGTAAAGAAAAAGACCAAGGGTCGAGATATGATGATAAGTTCTTATCAGTGATGGTATAATGAAGTAGTAGTTAATGTTAAGATACAAAGAGGTGCTCAAGAAAGGCTAACAGTATAAGTACACACCTCTTAAATGATTCTAGTAACAGTAAATGAATGTACTCCTAGTTTAGATCCCTTGCAAGTAATCCTTAATTTTCTGGATCAGCAGCAGAAAACTATTGAGCAACTGTAGGAGATAGTTAATGCTCAAGGACAACAAGGGAAAAGCTAGAGCCCTTAAGGTGTCCAGTTATACCGCAACAGCCTTAGGTAAATTAGTAGGTTCTGTAGAATTTTTTCCAAGGCAACTAGATCTGTTTGCCAACCACTAATATATGATTGCCTGGTGAGAAAGTATTAGCTTTCATTCTTTGATGATAAATTTGATGTGCAAATTGTCAAAAAGTAGATTGTGAGCCTAAAAAAAAAATTTCAAAGATGATAGGATACATGTCAGAAATGGAAGCTTGATAGTAAATGAGGCTGACCAATGGTGGCAGAACACAGAATGAGCTAATAAGGTAAATGGCACTATATTGACTTGGGAAGTATTATAAGAATAGTTTTATGAAAGTTATTTTCCCTAGTCTGTAAGAGATGAAAAGAAAGTGGAATTATAAGGATCAGCTAAGATATGAATGAGTCAGTCATTAAATATGTCGTAAGGTATAATCAACTGACTCGGTACTTAATCTTCCTTCAACAGTTTGTTGATAAGTAATGGTAAGTAACCTTGGAATACTAGGGGATTCAAGAAGTAAGGCAATAAGCACAGAGGACATAATTAAGTAAGTCAACTCCTATTTTTAGGAATGCGGAAAGGCTCATAGTAAAAGGCTATACTTAGCAAAGAAGAATGTGCGCTTTAAGTATAAAGAGGACACTATACTCATGACAGTACTATGGAGATGGCCAACCCCAGACCATAAGCATAGGAAAAAGTCTATGTGCTAATCTCAATCCAAGGCCTATAAATCACCTGACCTTAGTAAAGGTATGATTCAGGTGCAAGCCGAATCCTGTAGCTATGCTAAGAAGTTAAGTCTAGAAGTTACTATTATATAAGTTATATGAGAATGTCTTGATGAGAAACTGGCTATAATCTGCATTGTTTGTTTAAATAAGTACCGTAACAATACAAAGATTTATATGCATTTCCCTAGTAGCGATGTGAGCATTGGCATGAATCAACTTTTATAAATAATCTCCTTCTAGATTGTATGAACAAGATGATGATTTTACCTACCTCTTGAAGGTGTTCCAGGTATTAAGCCTAAGTTAAATGTTATGTTGATAGCTCAAGCTAAGAAATGCTTGAAAAATGATGTTAAGAATAGACAAGAAAGTTGATGTAAGGTTCAAATGAGAAAGTTTGATAAGATGCAATGCCTATGTAAGAAAAGTTAGTATACTTATGAGGTATAAGGTACAAAGTATGAGTCTAAAGTGTTTGATTAGTGGTAAGCAGTTTGGGAATTAAGAAACCTTGAGATAGTTGATTGCTAAGTTTAGTATGAAATCTACCTAAACGAAAGTTCTTGGCCAAAAGATCTCACAATGAATACAATCTTCCATTAATTGCTAAGATGATGAAAAAGGGAGGTAGCTCTTGGGAAGAAGCCCAATTGAGCAAATAGATGAAATCCTCCATATGATAAAAGTAGTGGAGGTAAGGCAAATGGAAGGTAGCTCTTGGGGAGAAGCCCAATTGAGCAAAGAGATGAAATCCTCCATCAGATGAGTTGCCAATGCAAAGTAATGGAAAGTGGCTCTTGGGGTGATGCCCAATAGAGTAAGAATGAGTAATGGTGAGAGGCCAAGAGCCAAATTCTAACTGAGCTAGCAAGAGACTTTTGAAGGGTTAAGAAGTTTCCCTTAAATTGCTAAACCACTAATTGATCGTGGCTAAATAACTAAGAAGTTATGTATAAGAACAGATAAAGCAGATATGTTATAAGAGTAAAATGTTAGAGACCACTGCCTTAATATTATTTAAACCCTGAATCACAAAGAGCCAAAAGATCTTAAAGGTATGATAAGATAAGCAGAGTACAAGGTTCATGGGTATGTTTATACATAAAGGCATAGTGGTAAGATGAATCTCTAAGCTAGTAAAGGCTAGAATAAAAAGAAATAGTATGAGTATAGGGGATGAATTCCCTAAAATTAAAAGCCATAAGTGATCCAAAGGTCACACAGATAAGTTATAATTTAAAATGAAACCCAATGCCGCATTCTCTAAGTCCAAAGAATGATAAGAGTGCAACTAAATCCCTCAGTACTTTACAATTAAGCATGCTCAAGTAAGGGAAATTTCATGATAAGTGACCTATTGCGAAATATGAAAAAGATGTAAAAGGTAAGGAAAATATGCCAATAATTAAATTTAGGCACTGAGAATTTATGATAGTCTTACTAAAAGCACCTGTTAGACTATATGAATAAAAGATGAATAGTTTATTGTGACCTCAAACATTTAGAGGAGCATGAAAGGCAATTGAGAATTTTTCAAATGTAATTAAAGAAAAAGCTTGCTGAATGGGAGTTGGGCTCCAAGAAGTATGGTCAGTAGGTTACAGAATCTACCATATGAATCATAGTAGATCCTAGTAAAGCAAGTAAAGTTAAGAAATGGGAGAGATCGAACACTCTAATAGAGACAAGAGGTCTCTAAGTTTAGCAAAATGTTATGAAAAATTTCTCTCAAGTGGTCTTACCGCTTAGTTAAAAGAGAAACTAACATGGAAAGAGATTAAGAAATGAGTTTTTATAAGCTAAAAACGCTAAACCTCCTTCCTTGAGATAATTAATCCTAATCCAATAATGACAATAGGGGTCTATAATTATTAAAGTAAGCATGGATCAGGATATGAGTAATGTAACAGGATTGAGTGGCAGGTATTAACCAATGTTTTATATAATAATTTTATGAAATGCATGTTCCTACTTATAGTAGCGGTAACTAATGCTCTCAAGAAGGGTTACTGAGAGTTATTATAGCTACTATGAGTTATTATATCTATGGTATTACTATAAAAGTGTTTGAGATCGTAATAGCCTCAAGGGATTATGAGATAAAAAAAGAGTTAGACTTGAGATAAAGAAAAGAAAAGAAGTGAAAAGCAAATATGAGGTGACCTATAAATATCATTTAGGCAAAACTAATGTGACAAGCTTATGCCTCGGTAAAAATGGTTTGGAAAATAGGGAAATAAAGAGAAAGGAAATAAAAGGTACTAGTATATATCTAAATTTTGAGGACGAAATTTATTTTAAGGGGGAGAGAATTATAACATTCCTAAAATGTTAGATAACTAAAAATGCATAGAAAATTTGTAAAAATAGGTGGACACCGTTTTGCGTGAAATAGGGCAAAGAGATCATTTTTTCCTATTGGACGGAAAAATAAAAATTGTATGTTTGCCCCTAAGAATTTTGGAAATGACAATTTTATTCCCAACCATAAGAATTCACGTGGGGAAGTCAAATATTTTGGCAAAAATTATACCTAATGACCCAAAAGTTTTAAAAATTATAAATTTTTCTCGGGTCAAAGGCACTTTTGTAAATATAAAAAATTATAGTCAAAATGAAGCTCTCAATGAGGTAAGACCATTGTAATACAGTATGGAATTCATTCAAATCAAAATAATATTTATTAGGTAATTATGATTTAATATTAATGTCTTACCCGATAAATGTCAGTCTAAACTGCAGGAAGAAGCAGTATTCATTCAAGAAAAATGTGTAGGTCTTATATTTAGGCCAATTAGGATAAGTATATTGGGTACTTTTATATCCCAATGTAGTAAAAAGAGATGTTCCAATAATAGTAAAATATACTGCTAAAGTAGCTTTATTTATCCAGACCGGTTCATGATATATCCGGCTAAGTAATTATCTAAAATTTTTGGACCAAAGTACCATTAATTTCATGCTTCATAAGCTGCATATGATAAAGTAACATTTTTTAATATTTTAAGTCACTTTCTAAGAAAATTCAAGAATATTAGGCGGCAAAATTTTATTGGTTGGAAAATTTTATAAATCCTCCCCTTTAGTTCATGTTTTGGCCGACCAAAGAAGCAAAGAAAGAGTGGAGAGAGGTCTGAAAAACAGCAAAGAAAGAAGAGAAAAGCATGAAGAAGAGGAAGAAGGAAAAAGAGAAGGAAAAATCAAGAAAACGGTAAGAATTTTCCTTTGAAATTCTATATAATTTTCCTTCAAGTTTTAGGTAGTTTGAAGTATGTTAGCAAGGTTTTTTCCTTCTTCTCTTAGTGTTTAATTTTGGTCCTTAACATGGATTCATGAAAGGAAGTGATTTCATGCAATAAATTAGAAGAAACCATGAGATAATGCAAGAAGAACAAGGTTTGGTATGTTTGGAAGTAAGAAAACGGAAATCACTTCTTTGCTCTTCCAATCCTTGTTTCAGTTAGTTTAATATGATGGGAAGGAGTTGGATTTTCATTTCTTTGATGGCAAAAATGAATTCCCCATGATAAAAAAACTTTCAAGACAAGGATTGGCTCAAAGATAGAGCTTAAGATAAAGAGTTTGAGAACTTAAGGGTTTCAAGAGTTTTATGAGAGGTTTTTTTGATTAGCCATGAAATTAGTGGCTTGAGCATGTGTTTAATATGTTTTGGGACTTGAGGAAGCTTAGGAAAACTAGGGAAAGCTTTGGTTTAAAGAGGAAAGCCAACTGCAAGCACTAAGGGTAGCTATATTTCATATTCTTGCTTTATGTTCTTTCGTTGTCTTTCTATGATTAAATTGTGTTGCCATATTAAAATTGTGCTTTCTTTGATTGGTCTTGGCTATAAAATGAGGGGTTTTATTTACTGGGATGTCCATTTTCTAAGCCATTATGCTGTCAAATTTTTTATGACAAATATGGCAATTTATTATTTAAATATGATTGATGTGATTAAATGTGATCAAATGTGATTTATTTGACATGATTGACATAGTTGCATGAAATGGAACTTGCTACTAAGAATGCCCCAATCTCATCCCCTCAAGTATCCAAAATGACTAGGCACAAGCTATGGCAAAGGAGTCCAAAAAGCTAAGGAGAATGAAGAAGAAGAAGATGCTTAATGATGTCTTCAAGTTATGATTGTATATTTTGAAATTATGCATAAATCCATGCATATGCTTTTAGATCTGTGCCATTATGCTATTATGTCCTTATGAGCATTATGAAATGTTTGGCATAGATTTGAAACATGGAATGATTATGTGAGCTTGTTATAGAGTCTACTTTGCCATGTTATATTGCTAGAAGTTCATTTTGAGCAATGAAAGTAAAGTTAACATTGTTTTATAGAAACAGGGAAAGTAAGTCAAGTGTTATATATGCTCTTAAAGTATAGAGAACAAGCTTTCCAATGAGCTAAAGAACATATAATTTGGATATATGTACGATTTATAGTGTAATTTTAAATTTCAGGACCAAATCTAGACAGTGATGTGAAGATTACGAATTTTACTGAATATATTACTTCTTTTTGAAAAGTGATATAAAATGGTACAGAGCTCCAAAAATTTAGTGGCTTACATTTGTGAAAATATTTATCTTTTCAGGTTAATATACCACTAGTTTGAGTTCAATTGGAGCTGTACAATGAGAGATATACAAGTTTTCCCAAGACTATTCCAGAAAAAGTGATGTTCTGATCCCTAGTGATTCAAATTGATGTTGTGCCTTGTCTAGACTAAATAAATGTATAATAAAAATATGTAGATAAGTAGACATATATATCTTTCCAATGGCATATAGAATACATGATTTGACTCAGTATAGAGTTAGATGTGAATTTTTAAATTTATGGCTAAAATCCTGAAAAAGAGAGAAATTACCATTTGTATAGTACAAGTGTGAGTCCTAAACTATACTAATTGGTTAGGTTAAAGGAAATTTTCATATTTTTATCTTGTATATCATTTTTCTAGCTTTATTTAGAGATTTGAACCACATCAATACAATTTTTCTGGATTAAGTTATGATGTTTTAAAATTCATCCAGAAGACTTGAGAACCAAATAAATAGTAGCACATTTTTTTAATTTAAATGTTTTGGTTCTATTAATAGTTCAAGCTCTTAATATGAGCTATTGGACATTGTACATACTATATTATATGGGAAAATATAGATAAAAGTAAGATGTTATAGTCTGGTTGACCAAAAGTGGTACAAGTTGCGTTGGATAACTCTAGAAGTTCGTGGAATCCACGCGTATGTGTGGTATTAACAATGAGGTAACTAGGTGTTTATATTATATTATATGATATTATGTATATTTGTGTATATATGCATGTTTCTTTCATTTCATGATATAGATGTATTTGTGTGTACAGTTTTCTATATATCATGGTATGCACACGGTTAGATGATGATGATTATGATGATGAATAGGGATGATGTTGAGGATATGACATGACATGATGTATGCATCATATTGTGATACATGATGATGATGATTATATGATGATATGATGTGAGTATCACCATATAGCATTGTGAGCTATATGGCGATCGGGTGGTGATGATGATATATAATATGATTATGATGATACATGATTAGGGAGGATAAAGATGGGACCACTGTGGCTAAATCACCTCCTATGGCCAGGAGGGAAAAGCGCGCAATAGACTGCATCTTCCCTAAATCATGGCCAATTCGTGGTGGGAAAAGGGAAGGAGAACCACGATCCGAACATTAGTGTTATCTTTGGCCAGGTGCACTAATGGGAGGTGAGCTTGGTAATGTCCCGGAATCAGTCTTCACTAACTGTTGGAAGGGAATTACCTATACAAAATATCTTGTTATGATGACAACTTATGGTTCTAGATGTATGGAGGGAGACATGCATTCAATTTCATATTACATTCATAAGATTGTATGAGATTGTCCCTGGTTACTGAGACATAGTCTCACACCCCTCTCCCATGAACTAACATTTTAGGTGATAGTTCTGACACTAGTCTTGAGAATACGAGGGAGTAACATCAGACATAGGAATACTAGATTTATGTAGTGTATATTTATTGGATATGTACTTTGTGCTAAGTAGGATAGACTGTTTGTAACTAATTGGTGACTGATATGGTATGTTATGGATGTGGTTTTATGTTGTATTGTGGTGCATGTATGGTTTTGTATCTTGAGGAGTCAGTGTAGTAGTGTTTTTGAGCCCAAAAGTGGAATTGGGCCTTATTGGTGTGTTTTAGGGGCTGTAGCCTATTTTGTCAATTGGCGTTCAAAGGGGGTCAAATCTTAGAGGAGTGATTCCTTTGAGGTAAAACCTCTTTGCACAAGTTGGTTAGGTGGATTTGGACCAGTGTGAATGGTCCTGGATAGCCAATTTGCCTTTGGTGGCAAATGAGAGTTGTAAGTTGTGAGTTTTGGTCAAAAAGTGACAAAAAAGATGTCAAGTGTCTACAATCTTTATACGGAGTTGGATTGAAGTGAAAAAGATGTCTATGAATAGATTGAGATTAGATTGACTTGTAGGAGTTGGAATCAAGTCAATCGAAGGTCGGAGCATAAAGTTATGCGTGTTGGGAGTTTGCCCCGAAGGTTGAAAGTTGCTGGTATGAAAACCAGTAGGGGAGTTTTAATGCCCCTCATGATATTTTTCTTGGCATTGTGTTCAGGACCGGAGGAATCAGGACGAAGGAAGGCTCAAGTGGAGTCTGGAAGAGCTCCACGCCGCGAAGAGCAGGGCCGCCGCGGCGAGAAGCTTTCCAGTGGCGTTGTTCTGGATTATTTGGTGGAGCTGCGGCGAGGTATGCTGGAGCCACGGCGAGAGTCGAAAAAATTGTTTAAATCTGGATTAGTCGGACGCGAAAGAAAGAAAGGAAACGAAGGGAGCGACGCAGAGAGACGAGGAGCGGTGCTAGGGCTCGACTTTTCCAGCATCTAGGAGCTATTTTCGGACCTCAAGAGCTGGGATTCGAGTTGGTAAGCGTTCCCTACTCCTCTCTCTCCATTTTCTTCGGTTGAAATTTGGGATTTTCGGTTGTATGGTTGGATTCCCGGTTTGGGGTGAAATCCACTGATTGAAATGGATGTTTTGGGGTTAAGGAAGTGTGTTTTGATGTTCTTGTTACTCGAATATGAGTTTTGAAGGGATTATGTGTGTTTAGAGCTTAACCCTAGGTTGTCTTTGGTAATGGCTCTTAGGAATTCAAGGTGTCTGAGGTTGTGTGGTGTTTGAGTAATCCCTAAGAGCTTATTGATGCATAAAAAGGGTGTTGGAACCTTGGGTTAGGTTAATGTGGTTGAATTGTGAGGTTTGATTCGTTGGTATATTGTGTTAATGGAAGAATTGTGACATGATAAAGGTTGTTGGCTAATCGAGAGGGGTTCACGCGTACTGGACAGTTCAAGGAAGCTTGTGGAACTCGTGTCTGTGTGGTAACGACAATTGAGGTAACCGGGTGTTTGTTTATATTGTATTGATTATGTTATATGATAGTACGTGTATTTCTGTATATATGCATGTCTCTTTCATACCACGGTATCGATGTGTTTGTGTGTACGATTTGTATATATATCGTGGTATGTATACTGATAGATGATGGTTATGACTATGATGATGATATGTGTGATGATGATATGATAGGTTGCACACATGACATTATGATGATGATATGATGATACATGAGCATCACCACATGACATTGTGACACTGTGATGTATGGTGGATGTGGTAGTGATGACATGATGGTTGTATGGTGTATGATGATTATATATATGTTAAGGAGGATAAGGTTAGATTATATATATGTTAGGGAGGATAAGGTTGGATTATATATATGTTAGGGAGGATAAGGATGGATGATATATATGTTAGGGAGAATAAGGATGGAGTCCCTGTGAGGGCGACATGCATGTCATTCATTTCATATTGCATACATGATTAGTGTGATATATATGTATATATATATTTGTCTGTGTGTGGTTGTTGTTCCCGGTTACTGAGACATTGTCTCACCCCCATCTCCCATAAACTAACCTTTCAGGTGACGGTTCTGGCACTAGTTCGGAGAAGACACGGGAGTAGCTGTGTACGTGGGAATAGTCAATGTAGTGTGTGTATGTTGTATTAGTGTCTTGTGCCAAGTAGGATAGCCTGGTTTGTAATGAATAATGTTATGATTGAGACTGGTTATGTATGGATGTTTATGTATGTGGTATGTATGGTTGAAAGTTGTTGAGAAGTATGTGTGACAGTTTTGGTAAGTCCAGAGTGTTGTTGGGCCTTGTTGGTTTGCGTAAGGGCCTGTAGCCCATTTGGTCAGGTTGGGTTCCAAGGGGTCAAATCTCAGAGGAGTGGTTCTTTTGAGGTCAAACCTCTTTGGATAGGTTGGTTTGGGGGTTTTGGACCTGTATGAATGGTCTCTGAGCGACCAGTTGCCTTTGGTGGCAATTGGAGGTGGCTAGTGGTGAATTTTGGTCAATAAGTGGCCAAAACGGTGTCAAGGGTCCAGAATCTCCATACGGAGTTGGATTGAGGTAAAAGTGGTGTCCTTGGATAGATGGGGACTAGATTGACTTGTAGGAGTTGGATTTGAGTCAATCGAAAGTCAGAGCATAAAGTTATGCGCGTCAGAAGTTCGCCCCGGAGTGTTGAAATTGCTGATATGGTATATCAGCAAGGGGCGCCGCGGCGAGGGAAGGCAGGCCGCGGCGCCAGAGGAGATAGAAGCGATGTTGAGACAGGGGAGGCCGGAGCCGCGGTGGTACTGTAGCGGCCACGACCCCAGCCTAGATTTTGGTGCTTTTGAGTTGTTTCCGCTGTGTTTATGAATTTGGAAGAGTTGTTTTGAGATGTCAGGGTTGTGTAGGGTCAGATTTTTAAGTTTTTGGTTAAGTTCGGAGGTGTCAGGAGGTAGGATGTTACAGGAGTCGCGGCATCAGGAAGTCAAGCCATGGCACCAGTGAAGTCAGTAGCATGTGAGGTTTTTGGAAAAGCCGGAGTTGAGGCGGTACTATAGCGGCTATAACCCCAGCCTAGTTTCTAGTGTTGTTTGGCATTTTTTGGCTACTCTGAGGTTTTGAGAAGTATTTGTGAGATGTTTGAGTTGTGTTTCATTGAATTTTGAAGTTTGTGGTCAAGTCTAGAGGTGTTTGGGTGTAAGGTGTTACATGTCAAATTGCAGATTTATGGTTAATTTAATTCTCCCAATTTTGATATTAATTATCCCTAATTTAATTGTCACATTTAAGTTTATCAAATGGAAAAAAATTGAGTTTAAATTTGAATTGATTGAAGTCTTTATGTGGAAATATATAAAAAGATATAATGATTATTCTAATTCTTCATTAGTTGATACATTTGGATTTTTAGTATTATGAAACTTTTATATTTATTTAGTTTCGCATATTAGTTATTATTTTATTGTTTATAATAATTTTAATTTTATAAATGATAAGTATTAAGCGATCATATATTGTATGACTCGTGCTTTTATTTGTGAGTTTTATAAAATCCTAATGATTGATAAAATTTTAGTATCTAATTGATTTATTTTTGAAGTATAAATTACTCAACATGTTGTTTGACATATGTCAATGATCATAACTTTATCTTTTCTCTCATTTATGAAAAATAATATTACACTTGTTTTTAAAGGTTCTATGCACTCTATAGAAAAGTTATGTTATATGACTTATTTAATTTGATATATTTATTCGATAATACAAAATTGTATCAGTACCATATCTAGTAGAACAAAAATAATTGAAGACTTCAGAAATGCCAATATAATTTTACCAAGAGGAACAAAAATTGCAAATTGAGAATATATTATATTCCTCTAAATCTCATAGAAACTTACAAAGTTTTAGGGATATTCATAGAAATTGATATCATGTCAAGATAATAAATGAATGAAATGTTGAGTATCTTTATATTACAAGAATTGTCTTGAATGAAAAATGTGTATTAAAAAGATTACCCGCATTTTCCTTCGATTTGAACTACATATATATTAATATAATTGAATCACATGTCATTGTAGACCAGAAGTTTATAAATCATAATATGTTTTTTGTTTGGCGTAACTAGTTGAGCCATCCCAGATCAATTATGATGTGAAAAATAATTGAAAATTTGCATAAATTTAACTTGAAGAGCCAACTAATTCTTCAATCTAATAGTTTTCTATGTGCCTTTTGTTCCCAAGTGAAACTGATTATTTGATCATCACCAGCAAAAATTGAGAGTGAATCAACATCCTTTTTGAAATGTATACAAGGCGATATTTGTAAGCCAATCCACCTACCATGTAGACCATTTAGATATTTTATGATTTTAATCAATGCATCAACTAAATGGTCATATGTTTGTTTATTGTCAAACGCAACCAAGTATTTACAAAATTGCTTGCTCAATTAATTTGACTAAAAGCACATTGTCCTAACTATTGCATTAAGAAAATATGCTTGAACAATGTTGGTGAATTTACATTTCAAGCTTTCAATGATTACTATATGTGTATTGAGATTACAATTATCCTGTAGCGCATGTTTATGCATAAAATGGATTTGCAAAATCATTTATCAAATGTTTAAAACTAATTGCAAAATCATTACTTATGAGATTAAAATTGCCAATATCCACTTGGGGGTATTCAATCCTGCATACTACAACATTGATTCGCATCAGCCCAACAAACTATCATAAATCCTTCCCTCTACATATGGTTTTTGGTCAGGAACCTAATATTTCTCATCTAAGAGTTTTTAGCTATGCAGTTTATATTTTAATTATACGATGGGATGTCAAAGAAGGTTAGAAATATATATTAGATATGAATCTTCGTCAATAATAAGTTACCTTGAACTATTGACATGAGATTCATTTATGACAACATTTGCTAATTATCATTTTGACAAATTAGTTTTTCCAGCAATGTGGGAGAGAATAAGCAGTTGGAAAAAGAAATTAATTGGAATGAATTATAATTATCTCATCTTGATCCTCATACAAAACAATGTAATATAAGAAGTTCAAAAGATAATTCAATTGCAAAGTTTATCAAATCAATTGCTAGACATGTTTATTGAACCAAAAAGAATGACTAAATTATATATATCAACTGCTAATGCTCCAATTAATAAAAATTAATGTCCTTATTGGAAAATCAAAGTCTAAAGGACATATGAAGCACAGTAGACTCACTGGTTAAAAAAAATAAAATTCCTTCAAAGGAAAAAGAGCTAAAAAAAATCAAAATGACTCAATTGAAAATAAGGTAAATCCAGTAGGGTGCCCAAAGGTAACTCTAGAAGAGTCTTAAGAATAATTAAAGTTTCTATTGCAAAAGAAACTCAAGTAACTAAAAATTGTGAGAATAATGAAATCTTAATAAATTATGTCATGAATAAAATACAATGGAATCGAAATGAAGTCATGTTGATGATAATTTTACATATAATAGTGCACAGTATAATATATGAAAATGAGGATCATGAACCAAAATATATAAAGAATGTAGACAAAAAGATGAATGGCCAAAATGGCATGTAATTCAAGTAGAATTATATTCACTTTTGAAGCATGACGTTTTTCGACCTCAACAACCCTTGTCATATGGGTATCAATTTAGTCATAGAAAGACAATGAAAGAACGTAAAGCAAGAATATGAAATCTAGCTACCTTTGGTGTTTACACTTAGCTTTTCTGTTTAAACCAAAGCTTCCTCTAGTTTTCCCAAGCTTCCTCAAGTCCCTAAACATTATTAAACACATGCTCAAGCCACTAATTTCATGGCTAATCACAAAAAACTCTCATAAAACTCTTGAAATCCTTAAATTCCTAAACTCTTTATCTTAAGATCTATCTTTGAGGTAACCCTTTCTTGAAGGTTTTTTTATCATGGGGAATTCATTTTTGCCATCAAAACAATGAAAATCCAACTCCTTCCCATCATATTAAACTAACTGAAACAAGGATTGGAAGAGCAAAGAAGTGATTTCCATTTCCTTACTTCCAAACATACCAAACCTTGTTCTTCTTGCATTATCTCATGGTTTCTTCTAATTTATTGTATAAAACCACTTCCATTCATGAATCCATGTTAAGGATAAAAATTAAACACCAAGAGAAGAAGGACAAAACCTTGCTAACATACTTCAAACTACCTAAAACTTGAAGGAAAATTATATAGAATTTCAAAGGAAAATTCTTACCTTTTTCTTAATTATATCGTCTCTTTGGTCAGGCAAAACATGAACCAAAGGGGAAGATTTATAAAATTTTCTAACCAATAAAATTTTTCCACCTAATGTTTTCCAATTTTATTAGAAAGTGACTTAAAATATTAAAAAATGTTACTTTATCATGTGCAGCTTATGGAACACAAAATTAAGGGTATTTTGGTCCAAAAATTTTAGATAATTACTTATCTAGATTTATCATAAATCGATCTGGACAAATAAAGCTACTTTAACAGTATATTTTACTATTATTGGAACACCTCTTTTAACTATATTGGGATATCAAATTACCATAATATACTTATCCCAATTGGTTCAAATATAAGACCTACACATTTTTCTTGAATGAATACTGCTTCTTCCTGCAGTTCAGACCGACATTTATCGGGTAAGACATTAATATTAAATCATAATTACCCAATAAATATTATTTTGATCTTAATAAATTTCATACTATATTCCATTGGTCTTAACTCATTGAGAGCTTAATTTTGATTATAATTTTTCATATTTACAAAAATACCCTTGACTCGGGACAAATTTTAAAACTTTCGAGTCATTAGGAGTAATTTTTGCTAAAATATTTGACTTCTCTTTCCCACATGAATTCTTATGCTTGGGAATAAAATTGTCATTTCCAAAATTCTTAGGGGTAAAAATGTAATTTCTCATTTTTCTATCCAATTGGGAAAAATTATCTCTTTGCCCTATTTCATGAAAAATGGTGTCTGCCCATTTTTGCAAATTTCCTATGCATTTTTAGTTATCTAACATTTTAGGGATGTTACATAAACTACCTTCACATAAACATAATACATCAATTATCATACAATCCAAATACCCAAATTCCATAATTCAACTACTTTAGCCTAACGTAAGGTTCCAATACCACTTTCATGCATCATTAAGCTCCTAGGAACCATTTAAACACCAAACAATCCCATCCACTTTGGAATCCCAAAAGCCCTAAGCGAAAACAACCTATTAACCCAAGCATCAAGAACACCAAATCACACTCTATTAACCTAGTTTCATCCATTTCAATCGGTCAGATTTAGCCAAAACCAAAGATTCCAACATATAACCTAAAAATCCAAAGTTTAAATTGAAGAAAATGGAGAGGGAGGAGTAGAGATCACTTACCAACCAAGATCCAAGCTTCTAGACACCAGAAAACCCTCCAAATGGTCAAAAAACTCGAACCCTAGTAGAGCTCCCTCAGTTTTCCTCCATTTCTTTCTTTTCTTTTTGTTTGAAATGATTCAGATTTAAACTAGTTTTTTGATTCTCACCACAACTCCAGATAAGCTCGCTATGGCGCCACCAGTTACAATTGGAAAATGTGCCCCTGGAATTCACTATCACCGTGGCGGCTCAGCTTCTTGCCACAGCGTGGAGTTCTTTTCCTCTCCATGTTGAATCTTTCTCCATCCTGTTTCCTTTGGTTCTGTACACATTGCCAATAATGATGTCATGTGGGTTGTTACATAACATGTTATCTGTAATATTCTAATTCTCACTAACTGTAGAACTCATAACATAACTTGAACTTCATATGCTTTGTATCTATGTTTTTAGTTGGATTTTGATTGAATTATGAACATGCATTTTATAACCATATGGAACCGTTAGGTAGAAGTAGATAAGTTGGATATGCTATTTAGAAACTACGATCATTTAAAATTTCATATGCCATTATATACAAATCAAGATAAAATTTGACTTAGTAGTTAGCTGTGAATGTGTGCTATATGACATTAGAAATCCTATGAAGGTATAGGTTGAAATTATATACCTTGGGAAACATGGTAATAGTAGCAGTAGTACTTAGGGACCAAATTGCAAAGAAAGTTAGGTTATGGGGTCAAAGTAAAAATTGATGTAGTAGGCACTAAAAGACAAAATAATGGGACGTAGATGTAATTTTTCCAAACAAATTATCTACTTAGTATTTGACAGTATCGGTTGTAGGTATAGAGTTAGAAAAATAATCGCCATAAATTATCCTCTAATAAGCAAAACCAGAAAATGCATATAGTAGACAGAAAAGAGGACTAAAGTTCTATAATTTAGAAATTTCTAAAAAATAGAAAATAAGTCTGTATTAGAAAACCCAGATATATTATGACTCAGTATAAGACACTGGATTTTTCTACAAAGTTTAAATAGTTATATGATCAGTCTATGAATAATTGGATTAATTAGCGAATTAAAAAACGTATGTAGATTAATATCAAGTCTAGATTCATCAGAGACTGAATATGACTTAGTAACATGTCTAGATTCATCAGAGATTGAATATGACTCAGTAACATGTCTAGATTCATTTTAGACAACCAAAATATTTTTAGTAATAGATAACTAATATGACTCTAGTTTTGGTAGTAATAAACAAATGAACTTAGAAACTGACATTATGACCTTACTAACTCAGTATGAGGAAATTAGTCACTAATCAAGATATATTGAAATTTAAAAACAACGTTCTAAGTCTCAAAATATATAATTACATTGATAAATTGATTTTAGATCTTAAAACCCAGTATAAGGAAGATTGGACCCAAAATCGGTAGAATGAGCACAAAAACCTGTATACCCTAAACTAAGGCCCATAATGAGATATGTAAAGCCCAAATTGTATAAAAGTATATTCCTTAGGCTGATTAGACAAGGGAGTGATGAAAATTGAGAGGAAAAGAAGCAAAAATCAATTTGAACCCCAACACACACATGGCACCATTTGAATTAGACACATGATATAACCAAATAAAATATATTTTAGGGTTGAAAATATCAACTAAGAACTTTTAGAAAAGGGCAAGGTGGTAGCCTCATAAATTCCTCACATGATGAATTAAATAAAGTAATATGGAATAATTAAGAGCCATTGGATCAAGATCTAATTCAAGGGCCATTATGTCTTCAACTCACCTATAAATAGAAGCTCCTCCTTCCCCCATTTAGCCATCAAAGTTCAATCAAGCTAGAGAGACATTAGAGTGAGAAGCTCTAGGAAAGAATGTGTGATCTAAGATTCTGAAGTTCTGAAAAATATTTCCAGGTAATATGCTTTTCTTTTTCTTCCATTTATATTTTAGTTCAGCTATTTGATTTATTAAAAGTAGTCATTATGCTAGTAGAAACATGTTTTTGGGAGTTATCATGCTAAAATATTGGATCAAAGTTGAGGTTTTGCTACAATAATGCTTTGAATGTCATGAAGGCTATTTGAACATGCATGATCATATAGAACATGATTTTTAAGTTTGATTCTTAGTAATTATGGTTATATTGTTATGCTACTGAAATTAAGTGTGGGAAAATGAATTGTCATATTATTGAGATTCTGTTCGAATCTCACCCCAATATTTAACATTTTTAGGCATCGGTTCTCCCCAAGGAAATGAAATGATAAACTGATGAGGAAATGCTGTCCAAGTCATTTTAGAATCATATTATGTTTTGTATTACATTACATAGGATTAAATGATATATTACATTATATAATATAAATTACAACGTTCTGATAATGAAGTATTATGCCCCTATACTTTAGTGTTGAAATTTTCCTTATTCTTTGTTTATGCTTCATTATTAGCATGATAGAGTCTATGAAATTCAAAATTTCATGTAGTAGTAAAAGTGTGAATCAAAAAATTTTTAATTTAAAATAGATATCATAAGCTTTCCATAGAACTTGGAATCACCTCAATACAATTTTTGTAGAATTAGTTATGAATTTTTAAAGTTTAGCAAAATTTTACGACTTAAACTTAGTCTATGCAAAATTAAGGGCTCATTTGCTTTCAAATCACTTCATTTTGAACCTTAATCATGAAATCATACATGTTTAATGTTTGTAAAGTAAGGTGTTACATTATCAAGGACCAAAATTAATTGTAGAATAAATTTACATGGAGGATGGATGACACAAATCAGAAGTCAATAAGGACCATTTGCTCTAACTTTAACATGGAGCTCGATGAAAGATTGAAGAACCCAGGTGATTGAACCAACGATTCAAGAAGAGAACATGAGTTAGCAACATAAAGATTAGAAGATAACAAGTAACCTATTCAATTGAGTCTTCCATGTAAGTTTTAGTATAATATAAGTTTTGATCATAACAAATATAGAGAAATAAGGAACAAAAGTAACATATATGTCTAACATATATAATGTTCCTTATAGAAGTAAAATATGTATTAGCATATATTTAATTATGATTATGATGCATATATCATGCTATGTGCAAATATATCTACTGTACTTTTACAATGAATAATATAAGTTGGATATATAAATTGGACTAATTACTTGATTTGTAAATGTAATCTATTAAATGTAGGATGATCCAAGTAAGAAGAGTGAGCATTGGAATACAAAAATGGAAATTAATATCATACCTCACTTAAGAAGAAGAAGAGAAAAAATGCCAAGAAGGAAATGACCAAGTGAAAGTGAAACTCAACATTTGAAAATCTAGTCACTAGGTATATTTTATTTTCACTTGGATTTTGAGGTGGGATTAATCTTTGAAAATTACTTAATCTTGTTACCATATTTTGTTACCATAGATCAAGTAAATCTAATGTTAACATATGTTAATGTTGAAAAACACTGACTGAAAGACCAATTTTGAAGTTAATGCTTATGCATTTTGTTGACACGCCAAAATTCGAACTTTGCTGACTGAAATTTGAAGTTCCAGAGATATCACCTCTTACATATAAATTTCAATTGTTAAAATTCAAAATTTGAGTCAAACATAGTTATTGAAAAGAGCAAAATTCGTCTGAAGTCACGTCAAAGTTTGTCTGATATTTAAGTCCAAAAAGAGTTCAAAGTTAGTTGCTCTGAAAAATGAATTTTGGATTTCAAAATTTAAACTTTAGAATAAAACTCAATGATTTACAATTGCATTTGATTTTCATCAAGAAGTTTTAGGTATCAAAGAAACATATCCTTACTTTTAAACATAGTCAAATTCGGTTTTTAAGAATATAGAGTTTAACCTTTGAAGAGTGTTTTTAATACATCTCTCAAAATTCATCTAGCTTTGACGTAAAACTTATTTCATATGAAATTAGACTTAATAAGATTTTCAAAGAAGGTTATTTTACTCAAAATAAAAGTCATATGGAAAAGCTATGGTCATTTAAAGTTGAGTAGTGAGAAGTGGATTTTCAATTTTAATCTCTTATCATTATTTTGATCATATCTCCCATAATACATTCATTTTTTAATTGAAATCATTTCATTTGAAAGTAGACATTGAGAGCTTTCCAACCATAGGTCATTTTCTTAATTTGGAGTTAAAATGAGAGAGTTATAGCTTCTACAAAATTGTATATAGTGTAAAGTTCAAAGTTACGGAGGTTCTACCACTGATAGACGAATTTTGGCTTCTGAATTTCGAACTTCAAGTCTAACAAATGAATTTTGGCTTCCAAAATTTGAATGTCAAAACTCCAAAATGTGAAAATACTTCTAAAATAGTCAACAGATGTATTTCCACATCTAAAATTTGAACTTCAAGTCTAACAGATGAATTTTAGCTTTGAAACTTTGAGTTTTGAATCCGCAGAATGTGAAAATATTCCTGGAATAGTCAACAGATGAATTTTCACATCCAAAATTTGAATTTCGAAAGGAAAAACTTGTACTATATTGAGTTACTCTCTGATAGACAAATTTTGGGCATCAAAATTCGAACTTCAAAGGCGTTGTAACAATATGGAATAACTGTTCATACTTACGAGAAGAACTTTAAACTTGAAAATTGTAACACCTTACTTTATCATACATTTTTCTAAGTAGTATAGCATTTCTAATGTCCAACTAAGCCATTTTAGAAGCTTGAATCGTTAAAGGAATTAAATCTGAAAAGTAAAATTTTTCAAAATTTACTGTTCATCTATTATCCATTTTTCTAGCTGAAATTTGAAAAATTATCACTAATTTCAGAAAAATGATATTAATGTGATTCAAGTCTCTAAATGAAGATATAAATATTCTATACAATTGAAAAATATGAAACTTGTATTTAACTGCACCAATTGATACAGTTGAATACTTAAACTTTCACTATTTGAATGGTCATTTTCTCTTTTCCAAGATTTTGGCCATAATTTTAAAAATTCATATCTAACTCTATACTTATCCAAATCATGTATTACATATGTTATTGGAAGGCTATGTATGTCTACTTATCGTCGGATGTTTTTTATACATTTATTTAACTTGTGTAGGGCATGATTTCAACTTAAATTACTAAGGGTTAGAACCTCACTCTTACTAGAACAGTCTTGGGAAAACTTGTATATCTCTCATTGTACAAATCCAATTGAATTCAAACATTGGCATATTGAACTTAAAACACATATCGTTTCAAACATGTAAATTTTATATTTCCTTTCAAAATAAGTGATACTTACATTGAAATTCGGAGTTTTTACTTTATTGTCCAGTTTTGACCCTTAACTTCAAAAATATACTACAAATTGTGCACATATCAAAATTAAGTGTTCTTTACTCATTGGAAAGCTTCTTCTCTCTAGTTTCAGATAATATATAACACTTGTCTTAGTTTCTTTGTTTCAGTCAAATAGTGTTAACTTTACTTTCATTGCTAAAAAATAAGCTATTTGCAAGGTAATCATGGAAAATAGGCCTTATAATATGTTCTCATGATCAATCCAAGTTTCAAATCCATGAAAATCATCTTATAATGCTCATAAGAACATAATAGTGTAAGGATATAGATCCATATGCATATACCTAATTTTTATACGTTATTTCAAAATATGGAATCATAGCTTGAAATTATCATCAAGCATCATTCTCTCTTTCATTCTCTTTGGCTCCTTGATTTCCTTGACATTGCTTGTGCCTATCACTTGGGATACTTGAGGGGATAAGATTGGGAGCAATCTCAGTAGTAAGTTACACTTTATACAATTATGTCAATCATGTCAAATAACTCATATTTGATCACATTTAATCACATCGGTCATAGTTAAACAATAAATTGCCACATTGGTCATAAAAAATTTGGCAACATAACGACTTAGAAAATGGACATCCCAGGGAATAAAACCCCTCATTTTACAGCCAAGACTAATCAAATAAATCACAATTGCAATATATAAACACAATTTAATCATAGAAAGACAATGAAAGAACATAAAGCGAGAATATGAAACTTAGCTACCTTGAAGCATTCTTTTGACTCTTTCTTTTGAATCTAATGCTTCCAATAGCCTCCTTAGGCTTCCTCAAGTCCCTAGACAACATTAGACAATGGCTCAAGCCATTGATTTCATAGCATGAGATATAGAGTTCATATAATACCCTACAAACCTTTGAAAATCCATTTTCTTTATCTTAAGCTCTATCTTTGAGCCAACACTTGCCTTTAAGATTTTCTATCATGGTGAAACCATTTTTGAGGTTAAATTAGTGAACATCTAACTCCTTCCATCACATTAAACTGACTGAAATTAGGGGCTTAGGAGGAAGAATGGAATTTTTTCAAAACTTGCTTCATAACCTTCCAAAACTTATTTCTTTCACTATATCTCATACTTTCTCTAAACTTTATTGCATAAAACCACTTCCTTTCTTAAATCCATATCCAAATTGAAACTAAACAAGAAGATGAGAAGAGGACAAGCCTAGGCTAAACCACTTGAAAACTAAGCTAGGAACCATAAAAATCACAAGTAGGAATTTACCTATTTTTCTTGAATTTTATCTTTTCCCTTTTTCTTCGCCTTTTTCCTTCACCCCACGTAGCCTCCCTTTCTTTGACCTTTGCTGCAGCTTCTCTTTCCTCTTTCTAAGTGTCCAAAATGTCCAACTTGAGGGAGTATAAATAAAAGAAGCCAACCAATGACATCATGCCACTAAAACTTCTTGATTTTTCTTGTAAATTCATGAAAATAATAAATTAATGCTATTTTGTCACATGCAGCTTGTGGAGCATGAAATAGGGAGTATTTTGGTTCAAAAATATTGTAGTTTTATTTATCCAGATATAGCTTGAATCGATCTGGATAAATAAAGCTACTTTAATACTATATTTTACTATTATTGAGATACTAATTATAATTATATTGGGATATAAAATTACTATAATATACTTATCTCAATTGGTCCAAATATAAGACCCATATATTTTTCTTGAATGAATATTGCCTCTTTCTACAGTCCAAATTGATCTTTATCGGGTAAGACATTAATATTAAATCATAATTACTCAATAAATATTATTTTGATATTAATAAATTCCATACTATATTGCATTGGCCTTAGCTCATTGAGAGTTTCATTTTGACTATAATTTTTTTTATTTACAAAAATATCCTTGACTCGGGATAAATTTATAATTTTTAAAACTTTCGAGTCATTAGGTGTAATTTTTGTCAAAATATTTGACTTCTCTTCTCCACGTGAATTCTTCTATGCTTGGGAACAAAATTATCATTTCCATAATTCTTAGCGGTAAAAATATAATTTCTCTTTTTTTCTTTCAATCAGGAAAAATGACATCTTTGTCCTATCTCACGTAAAATAGTGTCTGCCCATTTTTGCAAATTTTCTATGCATTTTTAGTTATTTAACATTTTAGGGACGTTATGAAAATTCATATGTTTCAATATAGAAATATTTGTTAAAGATTTGAATTTTGCTTTAGAATAGACAAACTTCAAAGTTCAACATTAAAGTCTTTAACTTACGGTCTCTATGAAATTCGTCTATTGACACCTAAAATTTGAATTTTAGAGTGTCAACGTATTAAATGTGGTTGGTAAACGGATAGTTTTATTGAGTAACAGTTGGGTAATGTCTCTAATGGCTAGATCTTGTGTCTAACTTCTAATTACATCACAAATCTATAAATAGAACATCATTTGAACTTATGGGTAATAATCTTAAGAGAGTTTATCCGAAAATGCTGCTACAATTTGTAAAATCTTTCTATCTCAGCATTGTCTGAAAAACCCACCTCAATAGAGTGAGCTTTCAATGTATTATCTACTCTTCAAGAGAGTTTTCATTTTGTAAACATTTCTTTCTACATATTCTAGGTAGAATCTTAGTGTGGGGAAACACTAATAGATTTACACATCTTTGTAAGGGTGTGGGGAGAGTGGTTTCACAAGTGCCTACTGAAACTTGTTGAATATACTGAGACTTCATAGGTGCCTGAATCAATACTATGGGATATAGTGGAATATCCCAAGTGGTAGCTTAGGGACTGGATGTAGGCCAAGTGGTTGGACCGAACCAGTATAAATTGTTGTGTATTATTCTTTATCTTCTCTATTCAACTGCTACACATAACTCTCTCTATTTATCCATGTTTTATTGCACTCTTAGTGAAATTGGTTTGTGATACAAAAAGAGTGAAAATCTTGCATCACCTAATTCACCCTCCCTCTTAGGTGACCAGCCAACCTAACATTCCGTTGACCTAGATAAATGGCATTCTTCTCCCTCAGTGTCCAGCAAACCTAACCAACTTGATCTCTCCTCAGTTAACGGTGACCTGATCTTTTGATTATTATGCCATATAATTTTCTTTTCTCTTGCCCCACTCTCCAAACAAATCCATCTCCCTTTCCTTTTCCGTACTGTGACAAATATTGGAGTTTGGCTTCCTTTTGATACTAGCCCATTTTACTACTTTTCTTTTGGATGCTTCTTGAATCTTCGGTCTATATCTTTACTTGGCAATGTATATTGTGTTAATATATATCTTTGATCATTGTTTTCCTACTTCTCTGTCATGTGACATATACATATAGTGGGGTTTGAATTCCTTTTAATCTATTCACTATTTTATTTTATCTATATCTTGGTGATTGATGCTATGTCGAGATGAAGAAAAGTTGAGATGGAATTTCCTCCATTTTTTTATAACCCCTATGCACCTATAGCATGCTTAGAAATAGTTTCATCCGCTCATAAATTAATTTTTGGGGTAAAAGTAGTGAAGTTCCCTCCTAATTTGGATATAAGTGGGTTTTAATTTTAATTCATCTATTTATGAATTAATGTTTCAGATTCAGCCACATCATCTATAGGTGGCTTCATCACATGGACTCATCCCATCGGGCTTCTTTTACTTCCAGTGATACATCTTGGGTAAAACATGTGAATAACCTATATATATTATAAAAACGATAACACATGTACACACACACATTATATTATTTATTGTAATAATTACAATCCCTAATCCATAAACATATACTCACATAATTTTTCAATGACTAAATTTTACATTTAGTCTTTTAATTTTAAAGGGGGTTTCGATTTAATCCCTTAACTTTATTGAGTGTCAATTTAATCCTTTAAGTTTCAAAATTCAATAAAAAAAATTCCTCAACTCTAATGTAACACCCCTCATAATTTTGTTTTGGTATGATATGCAGGACCGGAGAAAAACTATAACACTTCTATTTCGGACCATTTCCCATGTATTATGTTTCATTAGAGACTAATTATACTTAATTAGAAGCTTGAATCACATAAATGTTATAATAAAATTTTTCAAATTTTGGGTACTATTCATTTAATCAAATTTATTTTTCCCGATTGAATTTCAGAAAATCATAACTAATTCAATACAAATCATATGAAAGTGATTCAAGTCTCTATGCATAGCTTAAAATATTATTTACATCGGAAAAATATCAATTAGAGCAATTACTTGGCCAATCTGCACAATAAATTTTATGAATTTCTACTGTTCATATGGTCAATTTCAGAAATTCCATTTTTCTGGGTTAAGTTTGAAAATTCACTATAAATCGTACACTCATCCAAATTGAGTGATCTTTAAACTATATGAAACATATTTCTGTCTATTTTTTAAGCATATATAACATTTATACTTTATACATCAAAAAATCTATACTGTAGCAAGATCATTTAGTAGTAGTCATAATGACATTTATATCCTAATACTTACAATACAAACATTGTAAGATATTCACATGACCATATTTCATCTTCATATCATGCCATACATTAGTTACAGCTTAAAGAAACATAAAAACTTAGAGAAACATATTTATCATCTTATTTACAAATTTATACAAAAACTCAAAATTCATGGCCAATACTAACGTTATCAATTTAAATACCATATTCTTTCTCCTTTCCCTTCTCTTTCTTGGAGGTCTTGCCATTGTTGCTCCCTAATCATGGTTAATATGTGGGAAGGTGAGATTTAAAGAATATCAGTAGATAAATCCCATACATGCTATCATATCATCACATTTTTCACAAAAAAACATCACATAAACCTTAATTCATCACATTGGCACATTTGAAATTATAAATTTTATAAAAATTTTGGTAGAGTTTCATTTTGTAAAATACACATCCCGGGGCTCCAAACCTCTCATACAACTCAGCCAACAATATAGAAATATCACAAATCAACATTTCATATATATGCCATGATGTCAAATATCAAAGAAATAATAATGACAATGTGATGTTAGTAAAGAGAATTATCTACCTTATAGTACTTCCTTACTTTCCACACTTTGTCCAACACTTGTTCAACCTTATAACACTTGTCCAAGCTTTCTTAGGCTTCATCAAACCTAAACATATCATCAAATAATTACTCAAACTAATGGTTCCATGACTTTATTCAAGAAGTGTTCATGAAACCCTAATTCTTCAAAAATTCACCAAAAATTCATTCCTAGCTCAAAAATGATGAATTATACCTCTATTTCATGTAATTTTTCATGAGGAATCCAAATATGGGCTCATAATTGCCAAATTCCATCTGTGGTATAGTTACTGTTCATTCCAAATTAAACTTAAAAAACCTAAAAATTCCACTTTCTTAATCTTAAGCTTTTTCATGAAATCATCACTTGTTCCTAAGGTTTTGGACCATGGGGAACCCATTTTTGAGTTCCCATTTATCAAATTCTAAATCTAAGTATGAACAGTAACTCATAAAAAATTAGGGAAATTTAAGAAAAATTGCTAAACTTTGTTATACAGCAAACTACTTGCATATTCAAGCTTCAAATGAACATTCTATCATTTCCCCTATGATTTATGGTTGCAAAACTCCATTTCTTGCTAAATCATGCCATGGCCAAAACCCTAAGAGGATGGAGAAGAATTTCTAATCCATGAACCATACTTTAAAAACTATAGATAGCAAGTTTGAAGTGGTAGGATACAAACTTACCAACTTGAGCTTTCAATTTCCTTGAATTTTCCCCCTTTCTTTCTCTCTTTCTTTCCTTCCCTTTCTTGCATTTTCTTTTTTGTTTTCCTACAGTTTTTCACGCATGCAGATGGTGAAGAAAGAGAAGGGTTTAAGTGGTTAATGACACTCTTAACATGGTTAATTAAATAAATCAAGTAAAGTTACTTTTTTGTCTCCTTACTTAGCAAGTTTTCCCAACTTTTTGAAATGATTGGTTGGCTTCATGGGCTATAGAAATTCACACAAGGGAGAGAGAAATGCATCCAAAATTACTCAAATTTTCCTGATCCAGATATACCTCAATCCAGGTACTTGTTGACCGTACTGATAAAATCGTCTTTATACTGATTTAGCATTTTTGGGCTATGAGACAATTCTAATTTTATTTTTATATTTCCATAATTATCTTGTGCTAAATGATATCTATGTATGGCCCATATCCTATCCAGGTAACCTTTTGACCATCGGTAGGACCCACAATTTACTTTATCGATTTACTGTTACTTTTGAACACTCGGCATTGATTATTTCTTTATTCTTGAACATAAACCCTTGGTGCCATATACCATTGGACTTTTCTTGATGAGAATTTCGTTTTGACAGTAATTTTACATATTTAAAAAATTACCCCTAGCACGGGGTTGAATAATAATTTCTGAAACTCTCGGGTCATTCGGCGTAATTTTTCCCAAGGGCTTTTTCATTTCTTGTCCATGTAATTTTTAATAAATTTATGGCCATGGATGTCATTTTTGAAATTCTTTAGGGGAAAAAATGTAATTTTTCATTTTTTCATCTGATCAGGAAAAATGACCGCTTTGCCCTTTTTCACACAAAATGGTATTTATCTATTTTCTTGAATTTTTTGTATATTTCATGTTATTATTTATTTCTTCCTCTTTCATTACTTTATCTCCACTAAAATTTTGGGATATTACAAAAACAGGACGGAGGAAGGTTCAAGTGGAGTATGAAAGAGCTCCACACCATGGCAAAAAGCAGGGCCACCGCGACGAGAGCATGTCCAGTGGCTTTTTCCAACTAAAAAAATGATGGATCCGCGGTAAGAGTCAGGTTTCTGATTTAAATCAGAAACATTTCGGCCAGTCGGACTCGAAGGAAAGAAAGGAAATGGAGGGAGTGACGAGAGAGCTCTGCTAGGGTTCGAGTTTTCTAGTATCTAGGAGTGATTTTGGGACTTTGGAAGCTTGAATTCAAGTTGGTAAGTGATTTCTACTCCTCCCTCTCCATTTTCTTTGATTGAAACTTGGGGTTTTTCGGTTATAAGTTTGGATCTTCGATTCTAGCCGAAATCCACCAATTAAAATGGATGAAATGGGGTTATGGAAGTGTGTTATGGTATTCTTGATGCTTGGATGTGAGTTTTGAAGAGTTTATGCATGATTTGAGTTTAACACTAGGTTGTTTTCAGTTAGGGCTCTTAGGAATCGGAAGTGTGTGGGATTGTTTGGTGTTGGTATGGTTCCTAGGAGCTTAATACTACATGAAAAGGGTGTTGGAATCTTGGGTTAAGCTAAAGTGGTTGAATTATGATGTTTTGTTAATGGTATATTATGTTAATTGAAGAATTGTGTTATTATGAAGGTTATTTAGTTAACCGAGAGGTGTTCAAGTGTGTAAGACAATTGAAGAACTTTGTGAAATTCACGTGTGTGATATTGATAACCTAAGGTGACCGGGTGTTTGTTTGTATTGTATTGTTCATATGGTATGATAGTACATATATTTGTGTATATAGGCATGTTCCTTTTCATACCGTGATATTGATTCAGTATGTGTATGATTTTTCTACATATCGTGGTATGTACGGCTAGTGGATATGTGATGATAGTATATGTAGTGTATGTATGATGTGTAGCATTCCAATACCATTGCATGCTAGCATGTCCATATGATGCTTGTGATGATAATGATATACATATGTATGTAGAGGCATGTTGGCATGATATTGGCATCATCACCATATAATTACATAGTGAGAGATTGATGAGAAGGTGATGATGATATGATATGAGATGATGATATGATAAAGATCTCTGTCACTAAATCCTCTCCATGGGAGAGCCAAGCAGTAGAGGACAATATGATATGATAAAATATCCCCATCACTAAATTCTCTCCTTGGGAGAGCCAAGTGGCAGTGGATTTAGGGATGCTCCTTCCCTAAATCACCATTAATTCATGATAGTCCAAGGAAACGAGAGCCACAGTCTGAACTCTAGTGTAACCATTGGTCGGCTTGCATTAGGGTAAAGTGAGCTTGGTGATGTCCCGGAATCAGTCTTCACCAACTGTTGGAAGGGAATCATCTATTGAAATGTCTTGTGATGATGAAAGCTTGTGGTTCTAGCTGTATATGAGGGAGAACATGTATACCATTCTTTAGCATTGCATTACATGACTATATGGGTTAGCATATATATATTGTATGTGGTTATTCCCAATTACTGAGACATTATCTCACACCCCTCTCCCATGACTAACCTTTCAGGTGATAGTTCTGGTACTAGTCCTGAGAAGCCGAGGGAGCAGTAGCAGATGTGGGAATACTAGGTCTATGTAGTTTGTGTGTTTTGGATATGTATCTTGTGCTAAGTAGGATATAAGGTTTTGTAATGAATGTATGACATTGTAAGGATTGTTATGGATGCTTATATGTAGGAATGTGTTGTATGTGTTATGTATAATGAAAGGTATTATTAGGCCTTGTTGGTGTGTTTTAGGGCATGTAATCTATTTTGTCAAGTTGGGGTTTAAGGGGGTCAAATCTCAGAGAAAGGATTCTTTTGAGGTGAAACCTCTTTGATTCTTTTGAGTTGAAACCTCTTTGGATAAGTTGGTTTGGGGGTTTTGGACCTGTATGAATGGTCTTTGAGTGACCATTTGCCTTTGGTGACAACTGGAGGTGGTTAGTAGTGAGTTTTGGTCAATGAGTGGCCAAAATGGTATCAGGGGTTTAGAATTTCCATACGGAGTTGAATTGACGTGAAAGTGGTGTCTATGAATAGTTTGGAACTAGATTGATTTTTAGGAGTTGGAATCGAGTTAATCGGAGGTCGGAGCAAAATGTTATGCATGTTAGAAGTTCACCCCGGTGGATGAAGTTTGTTGGTATGGAAAACCAGCATGGGGCGCCACGGTGCCAGAGGGGCCAGTGAAGGCAGTAACAATGAAGAAGCAGGGGAAGGCCGGAGCCGTGGTAGTATTGTAGCGGCCACAGCCCCAGCCCTATTTCTGGTTTTTTGGGGTTCATTTCCGCTGTTCTGAAGTTTTGGGAAGTTGTTTTGTGTCATTTAGGTTGTGTTTGGTTGAATATTGAAGTTTGTGGACAAGTCTGGAGGTAGGGTGTTACATCTAACACCGTTTATTTTATTAATGGAAAATGCTGACAAAACATTTACAATAATCAAACTCTTTTTATGGAAATTTAAAAGAGAAAATAAAATCCAACTCAGGTTATTTGTATGTTGCCAAATCACATATATATTTAATTTAAAAAAAAGCCATCTTTTACTCACCCTTTCTTCTCCCTGCCTTTCTCTTTCAAGTTTCACTTCTTCATTGTCTTCATTTTGCACCCACACAAAAGTACACGAATTCATGTATATAAATTCAATTGAACTCACAATCATAATGGCATAGGAATAAGCTCATGTTGTTGTAGGGATTCAACTAGGAATCAAGTAACAAAAGGAGGATGGTACAATTAACTTGCTCAATAATCCATCCCTGACCTAACAATTTGTAACACCTTACTTTTAGTTTCATTTTCCATGTATTAGACTTTATTTAAGTCTATTTATACTTGATTAGGAGCTTGAATCACCTAAAAATTAAAAACAATTTTCATAAAAATTCGATATTGTTCATAGGGTGTTTACCATTTTCTTGACCAAACTTTGAAAATTCATAACTAATTCTACAAAAATCATATAAAGGTGATTTAAGTCTCTAAAAATAAATAAAAACATGTCTTTGTGGTAAAAATATGAATCAAGACATTCACTAGACCAATTTATACAGTTTATTCCTTAAACTTTAAAATATATTTGATCATTTTATACCTTCCTATGATTTTGGCCTTAAATTTCAAAATTCATATCTCATTCTACTCTGAGCCATATCATTCCAACTTAATATCATTTGAAAGCCCTATATGTCTACTTTATAAACATGTGTCTTTTTTGTACATTTATTCTATTTGTATAGGGTATGAAATTAACTTAAACATTTAAGGTTCAAAATATTACTTTTACTGGAACAGTTTTAGACCTAAGTCATAGACCTTTCCATAAATGGAAACCACTGAATTTTTGGAGCTCTCTATGATTTTATATTACCATTTAAAATATCCAACACCTTCAGCAAATATTCTAGTTTTCTAATCCTATCTAGTTTTTGACCACTAACTTTAAAAATTCACCATAATTCATGCTCTTGCCTAAATTCGGTGTTCTTTACTTGTTGAAAAGCTTATTCCATCTACTTTCAGGACATATATACTACTCATATATCATACCCTGTCTCATGTGAACAGTACCTACATCTCTATCAAGATGTTCAAAATGAATCTTTTCATTCACAACTTGGCAAAAGAAACTTCATAACACAGTCACATCATCATTCATTGTTCAAATTCCATCCATAACATTTCATAATGCTTTAGAGAACATAATCACATAGAGATACATACCTCAAGACATATAAAGATTATACATAATATCTTTAAATACAATGTCATAGATTGAACCATTAATTCAAGTATTAATTCCCTTTTCTTGCTCCATAGCTCCCTTGTCTTCATTGCCATTGCTTATATCTAATATAGTTTTCATTTTGGAAGGGTGAGATTCATTGAATCCCAGTAAAAATCATCATTAATGCAATCATATTATCCAATTGAGCATAGAATCATCACCAAATATCAAGTGAATTCTTTAAAACATTTATACCATAATATTTTACAAAAAAATTCAACAGTTTTTTTTTTTGTATTTTGGACATTCCAATGCCTTAAAACCCCTTAAATAACTCAACCACCATTCTCAAAACATCACAAATTAGCATATCAAATAATAGGCAAGTCATCAAATTCATTGAAAAATGACCTTTTTGTCTTTTTTCATTTCTTGAGAACAAAATAAAATTTTCTCACTTTTCATTTCAACTTGGAAAAATAACCTTTTTGACTTTTTCCATTTCTTTTTGTATCTCACCATTTTCTTTGCTTGTCTATGCATTTTACGATATCAGTACTTTTTTCTCTTGGACTTAAATGCAATTTTCACATTTTATTTCCTATTAAATTTATGATTGGAAATGTACAACATTTAATTGGGGGCAAATTTTGAAAAAAATAAATTTGGGATATATTTATAGTGTTTAATAGCTTTACTTAATATTACTCATATAGTTAAATATAACTTATATTTAAGGCGGAAAGTAATTATTATTTCTTTTAAGAAATACTAACAATTTGAATTATAAAAATTGAAACCCTTTGTACGTATTTTATATTTAATAGAATTTAATTCCCCTATATTTTTGAGTTTATTGTGGGTAGCTTGTCAAGAGTTAATTATTCTTTGCTTGGCCTCCTTCAATTAATTTTGAGAAGTAGGATCATGAAGGAAATAGCCATTAGTTAATATGCTTCTTTTATTTTCCTCTTAATCTAATCTAAATTAATTTGTTTTGGTTAAGGGGTCCGCATTCAAATCACTACGCCAGATTCAGGATTTATTGGCGCTGAATAGTTGGCGTTTATTTATAAAAGCACCAATAAAAAGCAAACCAAGCGCATTAGTTCGCGTTTACAAAATAAACGCCAACTAAAGTCCAGTTTTAGATGGCGTGTAAAAAATAAACGCCATCTATTTTTGGAACTTTAGATGGCGTTTAAAGATAAACGCCATCTAAAGTCATAATGTAAAACTAAAGTTGGCGTTTTATAATAAACGCTAACTAATTCCAGACATTATATGGCGTTTATAATAAAAACACCATCTAAATTAATAAAATAATATAAATTATTAGATGGCGTTTATTTCATAAACGCCATATAAGGTCCACCGAAATTTTTTTTTTAATTTATTTTAAACTTTTAGTTGGCGTTTAATATTTAAACGCCATCTAAGTATAAATTTCTTATGGCGTTTATCACATAAACGCCATCTAAGTTATGAATATTAGATGGCGTTTACATAATAAACGCCATATATATTATGTTTAGTTAGCGTTTAATTTTTAAACGCTAACTAAGTTGTTTTAAAACTCTTCTCAGAACCCTACATTGCATTTTCTCAGAATTGTGCCGTCTTCTTCCCACCATGCTCTGAAGCTGTTCATTTGCCATAGCTCTGTTCTGGCACAGCTCTTCGGCCACAACGCGTCGAAAGTTTACACTCTTTCCTCTTCCCCCACGGCATTGTTCCTCCGAAATACCCTTCAACCTGAAATCGCTTGATCTCGTAGCGTCTCTCCCTGTCAACGGTCACGGTGAATGGAGTGAAAGAGGCCCAGTTCCATTCTCTCAGAGGAACTCGAAATCCCTCCCAGACCCAACAGCGAACGGTGGCCAGCTTTGAGGTAACCCCATATTTTCCCACTGACGCTCTCATATTCATGGCTGTTTCTGTCAAATTCATATATGAGTCATTGCCCATACTGTTTCTGTCAATTTGTAATTAGTTCATTGCCCTTGACTGACTACTAATATTGACTTAATTATTCTGCATAGTAGTAGTTTTTATATGAGGTGTTATTCTTTCTTCTTTTTTTGTTTTGGCCAGTGAGGTGTTATTCTTTCTAAAGGTTGATAAATATGAACTTTTGACGCTAAGAACTTGAGACATTCTCTTCCTAATAATGCACGCATCACTGAGTTTTCTTCCGTATAAGTTACAGAGTTGAAAAGAAACCAATCGTGGAAAGTGTAGAAACAGTAGAATAATTAAAGGGCACGATAAGGAATGAATTTGCAAAATTGACTGGACTCGATAAATTAGATTCCAGTCAAGCGGGCACTTGCGGATCAAATTAACTCCGCTGGATTGAACATTCAGCACCCATATGGTGGGACAGATTTTCCGGATTTCTTAGTAGAATGATGAAATGTAAGGTCATCTGATTGATTTTTATTGCTTCCAGGATTAAAGAGTAGAGGAGTAATGTTTTAATGGTCAATAAAACCCATTATCCGCGTGAACCCACTTCTTCTCTTGGTTAATTTATTAGCCCAATATTATTCAATATCCTAATATACATATATTTTTTTCACATGTCACTGTTAATATTCATTATTTATAATTTCTTTAATATCTGTTATTTATAACTTTTTAATTAGAAGCATGCATAATTTTTAACATTATGTCGAAAACAAGAAAAAATTCATAACAGCACAACACTGTAAACCTAATATATTCCTCAACATGCCAAACAACAATATTTTGACAGGGTCAAAATCCACAACAGCTAAAACTAGTTTGATCCACTGCCCACCTAGTATTTGAGAGCTAGGTCCCCTCATCACCACTCTTACTCCTTTCTTACCTTACCAGCACACACCCACACCTATTTTTGCGAGCACACACAATTCTAAAGTGTCAGACACAACGTTATTCCTCATTCTTCCCAAAATGCCTTGCAAGATGTGCCTAGCCAAGAAAAATCAGAAGAAAATCCCACAAAATCAAGAGGACAAAGAAGAAGAAAAACTAAAGCATCCTACCTCCATAGCCTCTTACACCCTCAAGATTCATGATAATCTCTACTTCAAACGGCTAGTTTTGTGTCTGTTTGGTTTTAAGTGTGCAAAGATAAGTTAGAACAAAATGAAGTTTGCCATAATGAAGTTTGGATAAAAGTAAATTTGTTGTAATGTGATTTATGTTTGATGTTTTCATTTTTTTTTAACAAAAGTAAGTTAATTTGATTATGTATGAGTACCCAATACTCATCATTCTGGGTGAATTTGGACCGTTTAATTTTAATTTACATGTTTTAGATTTATAGTTTTTATTTTAATTTTTTTCTATAATAATAGTGTTATTTTACTATATATATATATATATCTTTCCTTACTCATACATGCATATGTGGACGCACCACCAAACTACTTTGTGGTTGACCTTCATTTAACTTGTTGCTTCACTTGTATGAAGGTGTCATTGGTGCGCTTGTTTCATATTGACAGAATTTGTAGTGCTAGCCCATCAGATATCTACTTTGTCTGAGGTATGCTTCCTGATTATGTTTATGTAAAAGTTTTGTATTAGTTAGCTAAGTCAGGTGATTTTTGCTAAGTGGTTAATGCTATGGTTCTTTAGTTGTAATGCTGCCGGTTTGTCTCTCAAAGTTATAATTTAGTAAATGAAAAGCTATGGATAGTTGATTTGGATGGTTGGCAACATATAATTGGAACTCTTTTTTTGTCTATGTTGTTGAATATTTTTGCTAGTTAAGGACTTGAAAAGTAACATATGCTTTAATAAATCAGAAAGTAAAGTTAGGAAAAACAAATAATTGTAGTACAATTAATGAATCTAGTTTTTTTTATGTAGCAAGAATATTAATGTATTAATCATGGGGTTATGGTATTTAATCCATATGAAATAACGTGGACTGTAAGTTGGTATTGTATTGTAGAATTATTGGGAGGCTCAACTTGGGAAGATCACTGCCAAAATTTATACAGAAGTTATAAAAGGTTACACAACTTAATAAAAGTATGGATCAGAAATGGATGTCTGCGAATCGTTTGACTCAGGAATATTGGGATGGAGTGAAAGAGTTTGTTAGGTTTGCAGTTGAGCATGTTGATAACCCCGAAAAAATTATATGCCCTTGCTTGAAGTGTTGCTATGGGAGGCTAGTTAGTGCAACTGACTTGGAATCACATTTAATTTGCAATGGAATTGATCGAAGTTACACACGATGGACAAGGCATGGTGAGACGAATAATGATTATAGCAGTAATACGTATAGTGAGAGCTGTAGATCGAATGATTTCGACACAAGCACACTTGAGGCCGATCATCTTGAAGAGATGACCAATGTGATTGAGGATGAACTTAAGGATTGTCCGGGGATGTTTGATAGGTTGAAGAGGGATGCAGAAAATCCATTGTACTCTGGATGCATTAAGTTCACGATATTGTCAGCTGTGTTGAAGCTATACAACTTGAAAGCAGGCAATGGATGGAGTGATAAGAGCTTCACAGAATTGCTTGCACTTTTGAAGGATATGCTGCCAGAGGATAATGAGCTTCCTAGCCGAACATATGAGGCTAAACGAATGTTAAGCTCCATAGGGATGAGCTATGAGAGGATACATGCTTGTCCTAATGATTGCATCTTATTTCGGAAGGAATTTGCATCATTAGACAAGTGTCCTAAATGCAATGCCCAACGTTATAAGAAGAAAGAATCGAGTCCAGTGAAGGTAGTTTGGTATTTTCCCATCATACCTAGATTTAGACGCATGTACAACAGTGTGGAGAATGCGAAGCTCTTGACATGGCATGCAGATGATAGAATTAAAGATGGGAAGCTTAGACATCCTGCAGATTCTCCACAATGGAAATTAATTGATCGTGACTATGAAGATTTCGGGGCAGAAGCTAGAAACCTACGTCTTGCATTATCTACTGATGGAATGAACCCGCATGGTATGCAAAGTAGTACACACAGTACATGGCCCGTGATTTTGGTGATTTATAACTTGCCTCCGTGGCTATGAATGAAGCGAAAATTCATGATGTTGTCTTTGTTAATTTCTGGACCTAAACAACCCGGAAATGATATAGATGTATACTTGGCTCCACTAATTGATGACTTGAAGCTATTATGGGAGAGTGGTGTAGAGGTGTATGATGGGTATAGGAAGGAAGCATTCAATTTGAGAGCTATGCTGTTTGGTACAATTAATGATTTTCCAGCGTATGGGAATTTGTCTGGATATAGTATCAAAGGAGAATTTGGTTGCCCTATATGTGAAGAAGGCACGCAATCGATTCGGTTGGAGCATGGTGGGAAATTTGTCTTTCTCGGGCATCGGAGATTTTTGCATCAGGGACATCGTTATAGAGGGTGGAGAAAAGCATTTGATGGGAATATAGAAGACGGAAGAGAACCTGTTCCGTTAAGCGGTGAGGACCTATTTCGAAAGGTACAACATTTGACTAACAACTTTGGGAAACCTTTTGCCAAACACCTTAGGACAAGTGGGTGGAAGAAAAGGTCAATTTTCTTTGATTTGCCATATTGGAAATCCTTGTATGTGAGGCACTTCCTTGATGTGATGCACATAGAAAAAAATGTATGTGATAGCATTATTGGTACGTTACTCAATGTGAAGGGAAAGACCAAAGATGGTAAGAAGACGAGACTGGATTTGGTTGCTATGGGAATTAGAGGAGAATTGGCACCGATCAAGGACAAACGGCGTACTTATCTTCCACCAGCTGCTTATACTTTATCTAGAAAAGAAAAAGTATCTCTTTGTGAATTCCTTGATGGAGTTAAAGTTCCGGAGGGGTACTCATCAAATATCAAGAACCTTGTATCTATGAAAGACTTGAAGTTGAAGGGTCTAAAGTCTCATGATTGTCATGTTTTGATGGAACATATGATGCCGGTGGGTATACGATCCATATTGCCGGAAAAGGTACGAGGAACAATCACGAAACTATGTTTCTTTTTCAAGGCTATTGGCAGCAAAGTCATTGACCCTAGGAAGTTGCCCACATTGCAAAGACAAATTGTTGTCACTTTGTGTGAGCTTGAGATGTATTTCCCGCCTTCATTCTTTGACATGATGGTTCACCTAACAGTACACCTAGTTAGGGAAACACAAATGTGTGGCCCAGCGTATATGAGATGGATGTACCCGATTGAGCGTTACATGAAGATATTGAAAGGGTATGTGAAAAATTGAAGTAAACCAGAGGGATGTATTGTTGAAAGGTACATAGCCGAAGAAGCTGTTGAATTTTGTACTGAATACTTATTGAGTGTTGATAACATTGGGCTTCCAAGGTCTCGTCACTTGGGTAGAACAAGTGGTGAAGGGATTCGGGGAAGTGAAATAGTTAGTATCTCTAGGATACAGTGGGAGCAAGCTCACCTGTATGTCTTGCACAACTCGGATGAGGTTGATGAATATGTGGAAATGCACAAGGAGAGAATTAGAACCTTGAACCCTAATAAGAATCAGAGTTGGATATCAAAAGAACATAATCGACTTTTTATACATTGGTTGCGTGATCACATCCTCACAGAGTTGGAGAGGACTTCTAGTTCAGTTTCGGTCAGGTTGAAACAGTTAGCTATGGGTCCAAGCATGTATGTACGATCTTACACTGGTTATCTTATCAATGGGTACACGTTCTATACAAAAGAGCAAGATGATAAGAGTATAATGCAAAATAGTGGGATAACCCTTATAGCTCAATCAATGCATATATCTAGTGTTAAAGACAAAAACCCCATTTTTGCACCCATGTCATACTTTGGGGTAATTGAGCACATATGGGAATTGGACTACATCTCATTCCGGGTACCTGTCTTCAGTTGTAAATGGGTTGACAACAACAACGGCCTCCGAGTTGATGATTCAGGGTTCATTCAAGTGGATCTTAATAGGGTGGGGTATAAAGATGAACCTTGTATTTTAGCATCCCAAGCCCAACAAGTGTTTTTTGTCACTGATCCTGCTAATAAGAAGTGGTCAATTGTTATGCTAACGAACAAAATAATTGACACCTTAGATGATGGTCCAGACTATCAAGGTGCGTGCATTGAGGATGATCCTTTCCATGGGACATCACTTGATACTGATCCTGGTGGAGATGATACCCTTTATGTGAGAGATGACCATCAAGAAGGTACTTGGATTTGGAAGAGGGGACGGATTAGTGAACATCTGAAAAGAAAGAGGAAAAGGTTTGAATTATCGAATATTTTTTATTGTTTGCCTTAGTTTGAATTTTATTTCCTTCGACATGTATAAATTTTTGATTTATTATTAAAATTTTTTATGTGTTGTATTTGCTTTAAATTTTTTTTCCTTCTTTGATATCTTACATGTTTGTTGGAATTTTATTGTAGGTAAATGGCATCCCCTTCTGCTCATGATCATTATCGTGGTACTGATGATGGTCAAGAAGAGCTACAGAAATATATCAAACAGCACCGGCATGGCTTGACTGTGTTGAAAGAGGTGATACACGCCCGACACACTGGCCAAAAGATTCATGTCGAATGGAATCGCAAAGGCAATCCAATACAAAAGGGTGGACAAAAATTGAGCAGTTATATTGGGGTCGCTGCGAAGTTGAAGGTTCCAATCTCCCATCCTCACAGGGATTGGAGGAAAGTCTCTGATCCTGTGAAGAATAATATTTTCGAAGATATAGAGGTAATAATATAGTATGTCATTTGATTATAATGTGTGTACATATATACAGATAATAATTCTTTTCGGTAATGCATGTTGCAGTCTGCTTTTGACATCAATAATAGTCACAGGAGACACATATATATGAAGGCTGGTGTCGCACTCTGAAATTTTCGATCCATTCTCACTAGATTCTTCTTGAGAGATGCAGCTGGCAACTTTGCTATTCATCCGCCTCGGTTGTTTGAGTTGTACATTACACAGGAACACTGGGATGTTTTTGTTGCTAGGCGTCGTGAAGAATCTTTTCAGGTAAACCATTTCTGTCATTGTTGGTCTTAAATTAATTATAGTACATATATTTAGTCATTGAATAAAAGTCTGCTTTGTTGTGTGCATTATTAGCATAGTATGTCATTTCATTGAATATTCTTATTGCGACTTTTTTGGTGGACATAAACCTAATCATATGTACTTTATCTTAGTTTTTGTTACACTAAAACTAATATTCTACATAACTTTTCAGAAATTAAGCCAAGCCAATAGTGACAGAGCCAAGAAGCAGCAATACCCATATAGAGGGGGTCGTCAAGGATACCATGGTATAGAGGTTAAGATGGTACGTGGTTTGATAGTTGATTTTTCTATGAATGACACTTATGTTCAAATACTGACACATTTGCTTATTTGTGATCAAACATAGCAATCAAAGGAGGGGTCAGAAGGGAGGGAAATCGAACGCCATGAGCTATGGATAGAATCTCGCAAGAACAAGGATGGGATAATTGACAATGACAACGTTCGGAAAGTTGCCGAGTCAATAGTTAGTATTATTGTATTATATATTTTATTTACATATATATTTTCAAATACTTATTATTTAGTTGCAAAATTTATATTTTGTTTCTCTTTCTTCCACAGAATGAACTCTCTTATTCGATGCCTCAAGCTAGTGACCAGGAGAGCATTGGGCAGGACATACTTGGTAAGGCACTGGGGGTCCCTGAGTATCCTGGTCGTGTTAGGGGTACAGGGTTTGGTGTGACACACAAAGCCTTTTTTGGGCCTCGATCATCATCAGATGCTGCAAAGGTTGCCCGATTAGAGGCTATTGTTCAGGAACAACATCAGACTCAATCTCAGATGCAGCTCCGATTAGCTGAATTGACGAACATGGTGCTTCAACTACAGGGAACGCAAGGGACACCACCTGTGTCGGCTAGTGCCAAAGATAGTTGCACTGTTACCCCTCACGATCTCCCTCAAGTAATTGCTATCATGAACAAGTTAAAAGATAACTTTTTTTTTACCCCTAATAAATGGTTGATTTCTAATGCATTGATTGGAACAGGGTCAATCATATTGCCAGCTATGGTTAGAAACACCTAATCGACGTGTGGTTGTGGAGGGGCATGTGCATAATAGCCCTGAAGAGATGCTTCACAATGCACCCGTACCTGCAAATCATCTAAAAGTGTCGATTGAGGTAGTTAGGGAGGAGGGTACCAGGTTGCCTGTTCCTGCGGGGGATATGGAAACAATAGGAATGGCATTGGGCAGCTTCGTAGCATGGCCCGCACACCTCATCACTGCTGCTCCATTAGTAAAGGTATGTTACTTGACAGTATACTAACTTGATACTAGATGTCTTGAATGAGCCACTACATTCAAAGTTTCATATTAGAGGACCTATAGACATATACTATTATTATGTGTATATTAAGGTGGTTAATCTCAAAATTTTCCACTTTGTTGCTTAGTTGAAGGGGAAGAGTAAGGTCGGAGAGTCAGGACATTCGAAGGAATCAGTAGCTCTACCACTCATGCAGCCGCCCAGGCATCCAGTTCCAGACACCTTTCGAAGGATGATTGTCAAGTTTCTACCACATTCGCTTAAGGGCAAAGTCGAAAAACGTGTGAAATTTGCCAAGAACATTTATAATAAGGTAGTATTTGAAAGTATCAACACTGAAATTGTTGATTACATCATCCATCGGAAGTGGATTGGGGTTGCGAATGTTAACTTGTACATAAGGTACTTCATATTAATCTATTTGTTTTAATTTTTTTCAATTTAGGCCTTCATATTAACCTATGTTGCTTTTTATTTTGTTTCTAAACTTTAGATACCTCTACGAGACATTTTTGGAGCCTTGCAATCTTACAAACAAATTTATATTCATCCATCCTGAAGAGGTTGCTGCTTATGCTTCAAAATTGCCGGACAGTAAGATTACTGAACAGCAGCAGTTAATTGCGGATGCATTCACTGCAAGGGCTGACAAAGATGTCTTATTTTTGGTTCCGTATCATAATGTGTAAGTAAATTCTCAGGATTTAATGTATTTGACTTCATCTGCTGAATTATAATTTCCTAATGACACTGGTTATTTTTTCATAGTGGACACTGGATGTTAATTGCAATCAATCCATTGGAGCCAACTATCTATTTTTTGGATCCTTTGAATTATGATCCGGAACTTCGCGAACAAATGATGGGGATAATTAATAAGTAAGGAACCTAGATTTATTTTTCATGTTTTTAATGATTCATACTTATATATAATAATTCAAATTAGCTAGGTTTTGCTCGCTCAGTCTAACATTTTTTATATTTTATGGTTAAACAGTGCTGTGTCAATATTTCGAGCGGGCCGGGGTTGTAGAGATAATCATAAGGGCAAAATGGTAAAACCCTTATCTTCCTCGTTATATAAGTGGCAGAAGATACGGGTATGTATAAATTTATATTTCATCAACAATTGTTGAGATTAATATTTCTGTATTGTATAATTAATATAAGTTTCCTCTTTAGTGTCCAAAACAACCAAATGATAATGACTGTGGATACTATGTGATGTTATTCATGAAGGATATCATCACACATGGTCATAGCATAATCCCAGACACGGTATGTAATTTTATATTTACATTAAGGCTTATAAAATTTTGCCATTTTCGCTTAGTTATAATTTTTTAATTTACAATACTTCCCTGACACCTCTTATTCCGAGTACTCTGATACGCAAATAGAGGAACTCATCGAAGAGTGGTGTAACTTCGTCCTTGATAAGTGCCTATGAATAGAGAGGTAAATTTAACCATGCTGCAATTTAAAATTCTATAGTTGCTTTCTGAATTTGATTATTTCTACTGTGTGACAATGGTGAGAATTATATCAATATTAGTCATGGAATTTGTCAACAGGGTTACTGATGACATAGGATTGGTAAATAGTTTATCGTTGGCTAATTTGCTGAAATGTGTGATTTTGCCATGGCTACCACAGGATTCTGGCAAGTTTATACTCAGGAACTGTCTGTATTTGGAACTCCCAATCTCAGGTACCTGAAAATTTTTTAATTGAGATCCTGTGTATTGTTATAACTTGTTAGTGCGTTTTAGCCAATGGAGGGTTGTAATAATTATGGTGGATATATTGCAGTGGAATAAATTTTCTTGTGTGCCTTTTGCATTCTTCTATTCAAACTGACAGATTAGAATTGTGAAATTCATAACTATGGCTCTGGATACCCCATGTTTGTTTTCACCATTTCCTTGGCCAAGTCTTTTGAGGTTACTGAGTTACCAGGTACATGATCCTTGTTTTTTCTTTAGCAAACAAATTTTTACCTGTACTGCCAAAATTGTTTGAAAGTGTATCTTTTCTCACTATTATTATAACTCAAAATACCACAATGGAGCTCAAGTACAGCATGATTTTGCAGTTAGGTCGGCCAAATTTATTGCACGCAAACAGTGGGTGGTTGCTGGAGCAGATGATATGTTCATTCGTGTATATAATTACAACACAATGGATAAAGTTAAAGTTTTTGAGGCACATACACATTACATTATTAGGTGTGTGGCAATTCATCCTACCCTTCCTTACATGCTGTCATCATCTCTGCTGATATATGCTCAAAAAGCTTTGGGATTGGGAGAAAGGCTGGGTTTGGACTCAGATATTTGAGGGGCACTCTCATTATGTGATGCAAGTGACATTTAATCCTAAAGATACTAACACCTTTGCTTGTATTCTTGGCTTCTTCCTGCACATTCTGTTGTCAATAACTGAAATATTTATTCATGGTTTTCTTTTTTCTTTTTTTAATTAGTTTGCTTCTTAATTGATCACTGGAATTTCCACTGGCCGGTACTATAAATATAATACTATATATTACTCCGTCTTGTTATGTTTTACTCCAATTTCTGGGTTCACTGGATCTGGTTGATAATGAATAACTGTAGGTTGTGTAGCGTAACAGTAAAATAAAAAAAAATAATGATAAAAAACGTTGGCGTTTAATGGTAAACGCTATGTAAGATCATAAAAACGTTGGCGTTTATTGGTAAACGCCAACTAAAGTGAGACTTTAGTTGGCGTTTTTGTTCTAAACGCCAACTAAAACCTCAATACACGTTGGCGTTTTTAAATAAAACGCCAACTAAAGTCTCACTTTAGTTGGCGTTTATTTATAAACGCCAATTTTTATTAAGGTTTTATTTGGCGTTTGTAACAAAAACGCCAACTAAAGTCTCACTTTAGTTGGCGTTTACCAATAAACGCCAACTAAATACTTAAGAAACGTTGGCGTTTTTCAAACGCCATTGTAATTTAAAGACTTTCATCAGCGCATTATTAGATGGCGTTTTTAAAACGCCAATAAATTTGAAAAAAAACGCCAACTATTCCCAAATTTGTAGTAGTGAATCAAGAACATTGAGAAAAGGACATGGGGACTAACAAAGGTAGATAGTAAGAATATAATTCATATTTCCACAAGAGTGTGAATTCAAAATCAGCCACTTATGTGAGAACTTAATTTTGTTGGTAACTAATCTAGTAATTTGTAATGCGGTCAAAAATATAGTAATTTGTAATTAAGTATAAGTGCTCTTGAAATCTAAATTAAAGGCCTAAAAAGTTAATCAGGTCTTCAAATTCTAAAATAATAAAGGTTGTGAAACAAAATAAAAAGTGAAAACAACATAAAAAGTGAAAACAACACAAGTCATGGAATAGATGATTCTTTTTTTGGTAGACTAGAGGTTGTATTTACATCCTAACCATTAGCCATAGCTTAAGGCACCGAGGCGAACAATTAATGAACATGCTCTATCCATGTGGGCTCCATTCCTACAAAATTGAACTATATTTTTTTAATTATTTTACTATAGTTATACAATTTCTGTTAGTTTCTTCAACCATACACAAATATTATTCATTGAAATTAATATATATATATAAGTTAGTTATACATTAATGTAGTTTTATTTGTTCCTAAAATGTCCTTTATGAACCTAAATATATATATATATTTCTTCGATTAACTAGTGAAACTGGGATGTCTTGTTAACACACTACACGGTCATGAATTTTAAAGATTAACTTTAAGTTGGTGTCTAGTTTCAATCATATATCCAAACGCTTAACCAACAATTGGTATGTGGGAGCAGATTGCACTTTTTGGGGAGTTATGAATATTGGATTCGGGTTTACAATTATATGTTCATAGACAAAAATACATAAAAAAAGATCTTGGGTTCTCATGGTTTCAAGGAATTATGATGATATAGGATTCCAATCCATTATATTTGTGTCGAATATAAATTTTTTGACTGTAAATTTAAATAAATATGTCAAATTCTTAAAAAAATACATTTATGAGATGCAAATTCCAAAAAATATATGACATGTTCAAAGTTCAAACTAATTTAAAATTATCAACAAACTAAATGATGCACCCTATTTGCCCCCTCCTTAGAAGGAAACTTGATATATATATATTCATAGGATGGAGGTGGCATTCTATTTAGTCTCCTTTCCTTATAAGGAAACTGTGTGTGTGGGTGTATACATATATGGTGGCAGGGCCGAAGGGCCGCGTCCCTTACAGTTACCCTGTGTTATACTATCCACAACATTAATATTGCCAGCAGTAGCGTGGTTTGGTGTTGGTTCCTGCTTCTCTTGGATTGGAGTTCCAGGATCTTCTTCTTCAAAACAGATGAGGGAGATGGAAATGCTGTGCCGGGGACCAGTGTAGCAAATGTGAACTGTAATGCCCCTCATGATATTTTTCTTGGCATTGTGTTCAGGACCGGAAGAATCAGGACGGAGAAAGGCTAAAGTGGAGTCCGGAAGAGCTCCACGCCACGGCGAAGAGCAGGGCCGCCGCGGCGAGAAGCTTTCCAGTGGCATTGTTCTGGATTATTTGGTGGAGCCGCGGCGAGAGTCAGAAAAATTGTTTAAATCCGGATTAGTCGGACGCGAAAGAAAGAAAGGAAACGAAGGGAGCGACGCAGAAAGACGAGGAGCAGTGCTAGGGCTCTGTATTTTCATGGGGAGCTTGGATTCAGGTTGGTAAGCGTTCCCTACTCCTCTCTCTCCATTTTCTTCGGTTGAAATTTGGGATTTTTGGTTGTATGGTTGGATTTCTGGTTTGGGGTGAAATCCACCGATTGAAATGGATGTTTTGGGGTTAAGGAAGTGTGTTTTGAGGTTCTTGTTACTCGAATGTGAGTTTTGAAGGGATTATGTGTGTTTAGAGCTTAACCCTAGGTTGTTTTTGGTAATGGCTCTTAGGAATTCAAGGTGTCTAAGGTTGTGTGGTGTTTGAGTAATCCCTAAGAGCTTATTGATGCATAAAAAGGGTGTTGGAACCTTGGGTTAGGTTAATGTGGTGGAATTGTGAGGTTTGATTTGTTGGTAAATTGTGCTAATGGAAGAATTGTGACATGATAAAGGTTGTTGGCCAAGCGAGAGGGGTTCACGCGTACTGGACAGTTCAAGGAAGCTTGTGGAACCCGTGCAAGTGCGATATTGACAGCTTGAGGTAAGCGGATGTTTGTTTTATGTGATTATATGTTGATATGTATATGTACATATATGCATGTTCCTTTTCATACCACGATATTGATTGTGTGTGTGTACGGTTTTCTACATATTGTGGTATGCACGGCTTGTTGATGTATGATGAATGTATATGTTATGATGTGTAGCATCCCCATACTATTGCATGCTAGCATGTCCATATGATATATGATATGATGATATATGTATATATGTATGTAGAGGCATGTTGGCATGACATTGATATCATCACCACATGATTGCATAGTGAGAAATGGATGACGAGGTGATGATGATGAGATATGATGTGATAAAGATCCCTATCGCTAAATCCTCTCCATGGGAGAGCCAGGCGGTAGAGGACATGATATGATATGATATCCCTGTCACTAAATCCTCTCATTGGGAGAGCCAGGTGGCAGTGGATTTGGGGATGCACCTTCTCTAAATCACCATCAATTCGTGATGGTCCAGGGGAAGGAGAGCCACGGTCCGAACTCTAGTGTAACCATTGGCCCGGTTGCATTAGGGTAAGGTGAGCTTGGTGATGTCCTGGAATCGGTCTTCACCGACTGTTGGAAGGTAATCATCTATTGAATGTCTTATGATGACGATAGCTCGTGGTTCTAGCCGTGTATGAGGGAGAACATGTATACCATTCATTAGCATTGCATTGCACGACTGTATGGATGTTTATGTATGTGGTATGTATGGTTGAATGTTGTTGAGAAGTATGTGTGACAGTTTTAGTAAGTCCAAAGTGTTGTTGGGCCTAGTTGTTTGCTTAAGGGCCTGTAGCCCATTTGGTCAGGTTAGGTTCCAAGGGGTCAAATCTCAGAGGAGCAGTTCCTTTGAGGTAAAACCTCTTTGGATAGGTTGGTTTGGGGGTTTTGGACCTATATGAGTGGTCTCTGAGTGACCAGTTGCCTTTGGTGGCAATTGGAGGTGGCTAGTGGTGAGTTTTGGTCGACAAGTGGCCAAAATGGTGTCAGGGGTCCAGAATCTCCATACGGAGTTGGATTGAGGTAAAAGTGGTGTCCTTGGATAGATGGGGACTAGATTGACTTGTAAGAGTTGGATTCGAGTCAATCGAAGGTCGGAGCATAAAGTTATGCGCGTCAGAAGTTCACCCCGGAGTATCAAAATTGCTGATACGGTCTATCAGTAGGAGGCGCCGCGGTGAGGGAAGGCACGCCGCGGTGCCAGAGGAGACAAAAGCGATGTTGAGACAGGGGAGGTTGGAGCCGCGGCGGTACTGTAGCGGCCGCGGCCCCCAGCCTAGTTTTTGGATATTTTGGGTTGTTTCCGCTGTGTTTATGAATATGGAGAGTTGTTTGAGATGTCAGGGTTGTGTAGGGTTAGATTTTGAAGTTTTTGGTTAAGTTCGGAGGTGTCAGGAGGTAGGATGTTACATTTTGGTATCAGAGCAATGGTTTTGGGCGATTGTTTCTGCTTGAAGTACTACTTGGCACATGTTTGAATACATAGACTATATTCCCACTGCAATGCGAGTCCAGAACCGTATCATTGAATGTGTTGTTGCTTGTGTAGGAAGCATGTCTCGCAGAGGAAGAGGAAGGCAGAGTAACAGTGATCTTATGAGGCAAGTGCAAGAGATGCTGGCTGGCATTAGTAATCAAGTGAACGTTCAGGGTCAAACGCTGAACAGGTTGCAAGAAAGGATGGACAGACAAGAGCAGGAGGAAGTGAATGAGGAAGCTGGCATGTTTGTGGATTTGAATGCTGGTGAGGATGAAACGGTGGTGGAACCTGAGAGAGCCCCAAGAGTTGGGAGGAGGGGTATCTCTTCGCAGTTAAAGGACTTTCGGAAGTTTAATCCTCCGACTTTTGAAGGTACTATGGATGTTTCACAGGCTGAAGATTGGATAGAGCAATTGGAAAATATTTTCAGTGTGATGGATTGCACCTCGGAGCAAAGGGTGCAACTAGCAGCATTTAAGCTTGAGAAGAAGGCCAAGCGCTGGTGGAGGAGTGTTGTCCCGAGTGTTGAAATGATGAATCCTCCTATGACTTGGGAACAATTCAAGGAACAATTCTTTGCACATTATGTCCCTCCAGCCTTAATGATGCAAAATGAGGCTGAGTTCCTAGCTTTTCAGCAAGGGAATCTGTCTGCGGACGATTACATTGATTAGTTTTTGGACTTGGCCAGATACTCCACTTATCTGAACAATTATCCTGATGATAAGTGGATGGCTCAAAGGTTGTTCGAGGGAGCCCATCTAGAGATTAAAGAGCGGTTATCTGAGGTGGAATTTGTGTCCTTTGAGGATCTGTGTGCGAAGATTCGTGCTTTGTATAGACAAATGAAGGAGGCTGAGGAGCACAGAAGGAATTCCATGATTAGGGCCTTTTCTCACTTGGGACCTACAGGAGGAATCAGTAAAGCAAGTGGTTCAGGAAGTGGTAGTAGTGGTGGTAGTACAGGTTCCAGTGGAAGTCGGGGTCGCCATGGTAGAGGTCGTCATGGTTGAGGCAGAGGCCGTTTTGGCAGAGATCAGTCTAACAGGGGTCGGTTTGGCAGAGGATCATTTTATCGAGGGAGCTTTGACCAAGGGAGTTCCAGTCAGAGTGAGTTTGTAGGAAGGGACTCCACTCCATCTCGATATGGTTCAAGTAGTGGAGCAAATCCGTGCACAAAATGCGGGTTGAGTCATGGTGATTGTCCGTGCGTGTTTTGCTTTAATTGTGGGAAACCAGGACATATTGCTCAAGGTTGTCATGAGCCAAGGCGTGATGATGTAATGAGAAGACCCACGATGCCCGGACGTGTCTTTGCCATCACTCGACAGGAGGCAGATGCAGCACCTAACTTGATTAGAGTTAAACTTAAACTCAATGGTTACTCTATTCATGCTTTGTTTGACTCAGGTGCATCGCATTCTTTCATTTCTTTTGATTGTGCTCGGAGATTGGGTATTGTGGCTATGGACTTGCCTTTTGAGTTGTCAGTGTCCACACCCACGGGAGTTTCATTGAGAACTATTCAAGCTTGTTTGATTGTGTGGTTCATTTTGAGCACCGAAGCACTACTTTGGATCTAATATGTTTGCCTATGCAAGAGATTGATGTAATAATTGGGATGGATTGGTTAGAAGCGAATAATGCCATTCTCGACTGTGCTCGGAAGACTGTGTCTTTGCCTATGAATATCCCTAGTGTTGAAAAGGATGAGAGTGTTTGTTTGTCTTTTGCTCAAGCAGGCAGGTATCTGAAGAAAAGATGTCAAGGGTTTCTGGTTTTCTTCTCTGTGAATGTGGATATGCAAGGTGGTGTCAAAAGATACCTGATTGTGAATGAATTTCCTGATGTGTTTCCAGAGGAGATCACCAGTTTGCCACCATCCCGAGAACTGGAGTTTTCCATTGATTTGGTGCCCGGGACTAGTCCTATTTCAAAAGCTCCGTATCGAATGGCACCATCTGAATTGAAGGAGTTGAAGAAGCAGATTGAGGAATTGTTGAAAAGAGGTTTTATCAGACCTAGTGTTTCGCCTTGGGGAGCTCCAGTGTTGTTTGTCAAGAAGAAGGATGGTAGCCTCAGATTGTGCATTGATTATAGGCAGCTGAATCGAGTGACTATCAAGAATAAATATCCTTTGCCTAGGATTGAAGACTTGATTGATCAATTGGCAGGTGCCTCTGTATTCTCTAAAATTGATTTGAGGTCGGGATACCATCAATTTGCGAGTACGTGCTGAGGATGTGCCGAAAATGGCATTTCGGACTCGATATGGTCATTATGAGTTTCTTGTGATGCCAGTCGGGTTGACAAATGCCACGACAATCTTCATGGATTATATGAACAGGGTGTTTCGGCCGTATTTGGATAAGTTTGTGGTGGTTTTCATTGACGACATTCTGATCTGCTCCAAGAGTGAGGAAGAGCATGCACATCATCTTCGGATTGTGTTGCAAGTATTGCGGGATCACCAACTGTATGCTAAGCTCAGTAAGTGTGAGTTTTGGCTACGGGAGGTGAAATTTCTGGGTCATGTGATTTCTGTAGAAGGTGTGGCTGTAGACCCTAGTAAAGTGGAAGCGGTGTTGAATTGGGAGAGACCACAATCGGTGATGGAAATTCGGAGTTTTCTGGGATTGGCTAGATATTACCGAAGGTTCATTAAGGGATTCTCTTAGCTTGTTATGCCATTGACTAGACTCACCCGTAAGGATCGATCTTTCATTTAGGATGACAGGTGTGAGAGAGCATTCCAAGAGCTGAAGGTATGTCTTGATGCAGCAAGGTAGAGTTGTGGCGTATGCTTAAAGACAGTTGAGGTCTCATGAGGAGAACTATCCTACTCATGACCTTGAGCTAGCGGCTATAGTGTTTGCCTTGAAATTATGGAGGCATTATCTCTATGGCGCTCAGTTTGAGGTGTTCAGTGATCACAAGAGTTTGAAGTATTTGTTTGATCAGAAAGAGTTGAACATGAGGCAAAGGCATTGGGTTGAGTTCCTTGTGGACTATGAGTTTGCTCTAAAGTATCATCCTGGGAAAGCTAATGTTGTGGCAGTTGCATTGAGTAGAAAGTCAATCCATATGGCCATAATGATGATGAGGGAGCAACAGTTACTGGAAAGCTTGACAGATATCAAGTTAGCTATTAATATCCATCCTAGAGTATTAGTAATGAGTTCCCTCAGTGTATCAAGTGATTTATTGAGGAACATTTGCTATGCTCAGATGGAGGATGACTATCTGTTGGGCATCCGAGAACAGGTTGAAATGGCGGAGACCCAGGACTTTGTTATTCTGGAGGATGGTATCATCCGGTATCGAGGTCGGATTTGTGTGCCAAACGTTGCGGGGTTGCGTGAGATTATTTTGGAGGAATCTCATAAAAGTAAGTACACTATCCACCCAAGTACCACTAAGATGTATCAGGATTTGAAGAGAGGTTATTGGTGGCCAGGCATGAAAAAGGACATCGCAGAGTTTGTGGCAAGATGTCTGATTTGTCAGAAGGTAAAAATTGAGCACCAATTGCCTGCTGGTATGTGGTAATCTTTGGAGATCCCGGAGTGGAAATGGGATAGCGTTTCCATGGATTTTGTGATGGGATTACCGAGGACCTCTTCAGGACACAATGAGATATGGGTCATTGTGGACAGGTTGACGAAGTCGGCCCATTTTCTACCAATTCGGGAAACTATTTCAATGGAGAAGTTAGCCCAGTTGTATGTGAATGAGATAGTAAGGCTACACGGAGTCCCGATGAATATTGTGTCGAACAGAGATCCAAGGTTTACATCCAGGTTTTGGAAATCTCTCCAGAAGGCCATGGGTACGAAATTGAGTTTCAGTACTGCTTATCACCCGCAATCTGATGGGCAGACTGAAAGGACTATTCAGACTCTGGAGGACATGCTGAGGGCATGTGTTCTAGAGAATAAAGGCAATTGGGATAAGTTTTTGCCATTTGTTGAATTTGCCTACAACAATAGTTTCCACTCGAGTTTGCAAATGGCTCCGTATGAAGCGTTGTATGGCAGGAAGTGCAGGTCACCATTATGTTGGGCTGAACTTGGTGAAAGGAGTCTTTTGGGCCCAGATATTGTGGATCAAACCTCTCGGAAGATAGAGAGTATTCGTCAGAAGCTTCTTACAGCTCAGAGTCGGCAAAAGAGTTATGCGGATAGAAGAAGAAGACCATTGGAGTTTGATGCTGGAGATCATGTATTTTTAAAGGTCACTCCTACTACTGGTGTTGGAAAATTGATTCGAGCCAAGAAGCTCACTCCGAGGTATATGGGTCCATATCAAATTCTTGAACGAATTGGGCCAGTAGCGTATCGAGTGGCACTACCACCTAGTCTTGCTGGATTGCATGATGTTTTCCACGTGTCTCAAGTCAAGAAGCATCATTCAGATCCGTTTCATATAATTGATGATGAAGCAGTTCAAGTACTAGAGGATCTGACTTTTGAGGTCGCACCGTTGCAAATTGTAGATGTGAAAGAGAAGCAGTTGAGAAATAAGACCAAAAAATTGTTAAAGGTCCTTTGGAGCGGTTTGATGTCCAATGATATCACGTGGGAGACTGAAGATTCTATGCGGAGGAAGTATCCAGAGATTTTTGCTTGAGGTAAGAGTTGAAATTTCGAGGATGAAATTTTTATAAGGAGGGGAGAGTGTAATGCCCCTCATGATATTTTTCTTGGCATTGTGTTCAGGACCGGAAGAATCAGGACGGAGGAAGGCTCAAGTGGAGTCCGGAAGAGCTCCACGCCGCGGCGAAGAGCAGGGCCGCCACGGCGAGAAGCTTTCCAGTGGCATTGTTCTGGATTATTTGGTGGAACCGCGCCGAGGTATGCTGGAGCCGCGGTGAGAGTAGGAAAAATTGTTTAAATCCGGATTAGTCGGACGCGAAAGAAAGAAAGGAAACGAAGGGAGCAACGCAGAGAGACGAGGAACAGTGCTAGGGCTCGGCATTTTCGGTGTCCCAAAGTGATTCTCGTTCATCGGGAGCTTAGATTCAGGTTGGTAAGCGTTCCCTACGCCTCTCTCTCCATTTTCTTCGGTTGAAATTTGGGATTTGTGGTTGTATGGTTGGATTTCCGGTTTGGAGTGAAATCCACCGATTGAAATGGATGTTTTGGGGTTAAGGAAGTGTGTTTTGAGGTTCTTGTTACTCGAATGTGAGTTTTGAAGGGATTATGTGTGTTTAGAGCTTAACCCTAGGTTGTTTTTGATAATGGCTCTTAGGAATTCAAGGTGTCTGAGGTTGTGTGGTGTTTGAGTAATCCCTAAGAGCTTATTGATGCATAAAAAGGGTGTTGGAACCTTGGGTTAGGTTAATGTGGTGGAATTGTGAGGTTTGATTTGTTGGTAAATTGTGCTAATGGAAGAATTGTGACATGATAAAGGTTGTTGGCCAAGCGAGAGGGGTTCACGCGTACTGGACAGTTCAAGGAAGCTTGTGGAACCCGTGCAAGTGCGATATTAACAGCTTGAGGTAAGCGGATGTTTGTTTTATGTGATTATATGTTGATATGTATATGTACGTATATGCATGTTCCTTTTCATACCACGATATTGATTGTGTGTGTGTACGGTTTTCTACATATCGTGGTATGCACGGCTTATTGATGTATGATGAATGTATATGTTATGATGTGTAGCATCCCCATACTATTGCATGCTAGCATATCCATATGATATATGATATGATGATATATGTATATATGTATGTAGAGGCATGTTGGCATGACATTGATATCATCACCACATGATTGCATAGTGAGAAATGGATGACGAGGTGATGATGATGAGATATGATGTGATAAAGATCCCTATCGTTAAATCCTCTCCATGGGAGAGCCAGGCGGTAGAGGACATGATATGATATGATATCCCTGTCACTAAATCCTCTCATTGGGAGAGCCAGGTGGCAGTGGATTTGGGGATGCACCTTCTCTAAATCACCATCAATTCGTGATAGTCCAGGGGAAGGAGAGCCACGGTCCGAACTCTAGTGTAACCATTGGCCCGGTTGCATTAGGGTAAGGTGAGCTTGGTGATGTCCTGGAATCGGTCTTCACCGACTGTTGGAAGGGAATCATCTATTGAATGTCTTATGATGACGATAGCTCGTGGTTCTAGCCGTGTATGAGGGAGAACATGTATACCATTCATTAGCATTGCATTGCATGACTGTATGGATGTTTATGTATGTGGTATGTATGGTTGAATGTTGTTGAGAAGTATGTGTGACAGTTTTGGTAAGTCCAGAGTGTTGTTGGGCCTTGTTGGTTTGCGTAAGGGCCTGTAGCCCATTTGGTCAGGTTAGGTTCCAAGGGGTCAAATCTTAGAGGAGCGGTTCCTTTGAGGTAAAACCTCTTTGGACAGGTTGGTTTGGGGGTTTTGGACCTGTATGAATGGTCTCTGAGCGACCAGTTGCCTTTGGTGGCAATTGGAGGTGGCTAGTGGTGAGTTTTGGTCGACAAGTGGCCAAAACGGTGTTAGGGGTCCAGAATCTCCATACGGAGTTGGATTGAGGTAAAAGTGGTGTCCTTGGATAGATGGGGACTAGATTGACTTGTAAGAGTTGGATTCGAGTCAATCGAAGGTCGGAGCATAAAGTTATGCGCGTCAGAAGTTCGCCCCGGAGTGTCGAAATTGCTGATACGGTATATCAGCAAGGGGCACCGCGGCGAGGGAAGGCAGGCCGCTGCGCCAGAGGAGACAGAAGCGATGTTGAGACAGGGGAGGTTGGAGCCGCAGCGGTACTGTAGCGGCCGTGGCCCCCAGCCCAGTTTTTGGATATTTTGGGTTGTTTCCACTGTGTTTATGAATATGGAGAGTTGTTTGAGATGTCAGGGTTGTGTAGGGTCAGATTTTGAAGTTTTTGGTTAAGTTTGGAGGTGTCAGGAGGTAGGATGTTACATGAACGTGAGTCTTTCATGAGGGAACAATGGCACATCACGTGTGCAATATCTGATAAAGAAGGATATGTAAAAATTAGTGCCAACGTTAAAGCTGAGCGCGGGATGTTTGCCTCTGCCTTTTGCCAATGGAGTTTATCTTGCACAAACAAAATTATGGTAAGCCATACTTATATTCGACAATGCATGCTAGCTATTTGATCTGGCGCTGAGATCCGATGCATTACCACTATTAATAGACCTGTCATTCCTACACTCCAAATTTTTGCCAACATTAATTTTTGTACCGACGCAGGCACCAAAATTTTCAAGTAATCTACACTCCAAATTAACACCCTGCAACGCATGCACATATAACACTTTGACTTATAATTAATAGTCAATGAAGCACACTGTTGTGTTTGGCTATAAGCAACGCCTTTATCTTCTGTGACTACAAAGTCTAAAAATCGTTGCCTTAGACAATAGAACTATGCCAAAAAAGAATTTGTTTTCTTTTACTCAAAATATGTTGTAGTGGCATGAAATATAATTGTTTATTGTAAATAAGAAAAGCACACATTTTGGAAGGAGGAGGGATAGAATATTAAGAGTTTATTCTTTTTCTTTTTCTTTTTTTTAGTCAAAAGACTATGTAGAATTGAAGATCTCGTTTTTTTTTTTATCCAATAGAATTCAAGACCTCAAATTTTGCTAAACTTGTGTAGTCTAACAGTGTATGAGTCTATATGACAAGATAGAGGACATGTAAGATTCAACACATATTTATTGTGACGCAATGTATTCTCAACTAATACTGTATTAATGACTAATAATGTATACTAATGACTTATAATATAAAATTTTCTTCCATTGACAAGAAATTTTTTAGTAAAGCATGGACCATGGATTATAAATTTGCTACATACATGGATGTGAACTAGCTCATAATAGTTGCTTCCCAATTCTCCGTTGCGCATCATTGTGCGCAATAGTGATGCGTAGAGAGGGAAAGAGAGAAGGTGGGGGTCTCTGCACAGTAATGAACTGCTGCTGCTCAGTTGAGAAGTAAGGTCCATAATAGTTTGGCAATTTCATGCAAGACTTAACATATCTAAGATTCCCTCTAGAAAACAAAATTGTGTTTGTCAATGCCCTAAGATATATTAAAGAGGCTATCTTACAGATGCTGCGTCGAAGGAGGGAGAGGAGGGCAATGCAACTTTAATAGTCCGTGCAGTTAAAAATATAACATTTTCCTGATTGATACGTTGATGGAAATTAAAGGCAAAAGAAGTTGGACAAATTTTGACCAATATCTTTTATACTCACATAATTATTTATTACTCAACAGTTTCTAACCTTTTGTTTTGAATTTTTTTTTAAAAAAAATAGGCACATAAGTGTTATTTTATATCCATAAAAAATTATTTTTTTCAATCCATTTTCTTATTACATTTCATTCTTCAAATCAAAAGCAGGGGAGTTTTGGTAAAATTTTGTGTGCGCATCGCATTTTAAAAAATATTTATATTTGTACATTTCATTTGTTGCAGAAGAAATTGATAAGTTAAATCAATAATTCAATGATTTAATATGTGTCTTGGATAACTAAAGTCTTAGATTTTAGAGAATGAATTAGTTAAAAAATATATAATATGAAGAAAAATCTATTTAATATATATAAATTCATTAGTATAATTGTAAATGATTTAACCTTCAGAAGTCTTAAAATATTTTATTTTGACAGTATGCATTATTGATTTATAAATTTAAGTTGAAATGATATTCAATTTCTTAATTTAAAATTGAAATAAATAAGCGTGTTTGTGAATTTTGAAAATAAACAATTGCTAGATATTGTCTATATGTATAGAGTTCATTATAACGCATATTGACATATTGTCCGTCTAGATCTTTAATATACAAAATATTCACTCCTTAAAAAGCTTTTTTTTCCCCCTTCTCAAAAACTTTTTCTTTCTTATATACCATGCTATCGCTATTTTTGAATATCAATAACAATGCACCTGGTAATAGAAAGTAGCTAGTAAGAAGAGGAGGAGAGGAGGAGAAAAATTACAACAATATTAAACGTACGTGTATATATATATATTGCAACATTAAAAGTGTAGCATTTGAAGTTGTAACATAATACTCACGCAGGCCACTTATTCATAACGATATATAATAGCTGCCACAATACTATAAGTAAGGGCAATTCTTTTTATTCCTAGTATACTTCAACGTAGAACAAATATTAACTCATATATTGGCCACAAGACTAAATACTGGAGCAAGAAGATTAACCAATAGAAGTGTGGAATTCTGTGGAGTTATTTTTTCGACTTGAACGTCTGCTACAAGAGCTCCGGTGTGATTCAAAGCGCTGCAACCAGAAATAGGAAGAGCCACGCGGGCCGTACATCCACCCAGTGTCAGAATATCATGGAGGATACTGGAAACATTGGCGGTAACGGTGGCATTAATGTCAGCATGCCCATTATTATCAGTGATCCCAGTTGCGATGGTGTTGCTCCCACACAACAGACTCACGGTCACATTTGCTATGCCGGTGTTACTGGAGCAACTGAAATTTCCATCAACCGTGACATCAAGATCGATTCCGAGTTCCTCTTGGGCCAGTGAAGATGTAGGAACCAGCACCAAAGCAAGGAGAAGCACATAATTAAGGTAAGCCATACTTATATTTTAGACTGCTCTACTTGATTACTCTCACTGAGATCGAATGTGCTGACTTTTGATGTGTGTGTCCGTTAGAGCAGTTCGTAAACCGCTATTTATAGGCCTCTCTTTGCATGCTATGCCATATAATCTTCCTAACATTACCAACTAGTATTTATCTTATCTACATATGTAGCTTAAGCTCCATTTTCAATACGTAGCACGGCGCATGCCACCACTTGTTGTGTGCTTATGGTCGGCTAATTAACTCTCCATCGACCCCTACCCTGACTAGTATGTAATTACACTCTTATTGGGTTAATTAACCTGGATTATTGTTCTTGGATGCTATTTTCAAGTAATATTCGAAGAGCAAAATTCACTACTTGCAAACTATGACACTAATTTTATAATGAAATATTTGTTTTTATGTATATTAATATATATATATGTTCGGCAAGACTTATTCACGCACTATGTCCACATACGAGGATGCAAACAATTTTTTGGCTACCATTTTGCCCATACATACGTAAATGAATGTATGTATGTGCTTTGAATTGCAGCATGAAAATTTATAATTACTATTGTTATTTAAAGAATTACAAGTATGAACAAATTGAATTAAAAAAAAGTAATGCTCTGCTTTCTAAATTTAAAAAAAATTAATAACACAATCCAAATAAAGAATTTATTCCAATATAAAGTTAGGACACACGACAGCGTCCTTAAGAAAATGAGCATTTATTAATTTGCTTATTTTTTCCTCTCAATTCAATTTAGTTCGGTATAAGTGGTCCGAGTGCAGATTAAGAGGGTTGAAAAATAAAATCCAAGGGATTGAGTTAAAACTAGTATTTGAGAGTGTGACGCACAAGGGGCACTAGGTATACTTAACCAAATTGTACAACATATAACGATAGCACAAATAAGTATGAATATAATATGTTTATATGACATTCTATAACTGTGCAATAATCATAAAGAAAAAAAATCATCATATTAGCACTAATTTCTCCAACTACATCTCATAAAAGTAAAACAAATCCATAAACCGGAACTCATCAATCACTTTATGAATAACCAAGAAACATGTTCACACTAAGTTGTTGATAACTTCCTTGTACAGCACATTTGTTGTTGTGTCAGATAGGTTGCTTTTAGAATCAAAAATAAGAATTTCAGTCATTTCCTACTCGCTTGCAAGACGCAACTCCATATTGCAGTTAATAAAACAATATTTGAGATACAATTGGACTTGCAAATATGACTGTACACAAAAGAAAGGTATTAATATAAAATTTTAAAAAGTAAAAAAAAATTAAATTATTTTTCAAATATTTAATACAGTGCAATTAATTATTAATTAGAAAAACACGATAAATACTTTTCAAATAACTAATACATGGAAATTAACCATTAATTATAAAACTAATCTAATATCATATCGCAGTCAGTAAAATAGTTTTGAAATACATTTGTAATTTGTAGGAAATTGTAATTAATCAATGTTAAATCTCTTATTGTAGTCTAAGATTAGTCACTGGAAAGTTCAGGGTTGCTTATATATATATATATATAGATAGATAGATATAAAATAAAGTTTATATAGGAAGTCACATTATTTGTTAACCTCATCCTAATTTTGTGTAATGCCCAAAGTCCTGTTCTGATCTTTTTTTTGCCAACAATAAGGAATTATCATTGAGCAACGAACTATTCTAATTTGTGAGGTATTACAAACTAGATCAGCTATTGAACTGACTGAAGTACCAATTTAAAATTCAATGGTCAGACTAGAGTAGGACGGATTGTGAATAAATTGATATATTTTAAATAATGTAGATGAAAAATATAAAAGATATTTATCCATGATAATAAAATTAACATTCAATTTAAGATAAAAAGTAAATTTAATAATTTTGAATTTTATATATCATATAAAAAATTAAATATATTATTTTTACAACCTAATATTAAAATCTAAATAAATTAATATTTATCTATAATTATATTTTGAATTCAAAATAGTTAATCAATATTCTATTTCATATTATTTGTTAAGTAAATTTATCATTATTAGTAATTATGTATCATAATAATACTTATATAATATTATAATAAAGAAAGAAAAAATTTATACAAAAAATAATGTTACTTAATATTAAAAATAATGTTATTTTATCTTAAAATAAAAAAATATTTAAAAAAAAAAGTCACACTGGTTCAAACTGGTTTTATACCAATTCTTGATTGATTTAACTAGTTTTGTACCAGTTCGCACCAGTTCTAAAATTGCCAGATCTTTATCTATGACCTGACCAGTTCAACTAATTTTATACTAATTTTCAATTAGACCGATCTTTTTTTTAATACATTGTTGATATGCATGTAACTTTTTTGGGCCATATATTACCTTAGCTAGGCCAACGTACAATCCTTATGTAAAATATAATATAATCAAGCTTGAATCTTTTGAGATTACCAAAAATAAAATAAATATTTGAATCTTTTGAGGAAAACGAACGACAATAGGTTTACTGGTTTAAAGCATTTCTCATACTATGCTTGGTCTCCTTCCTCGAACCAATGACTAACTTGCATAAAGGAGAATGTGCCATTCAGCCGCCAATATAACTTGACATCTAAAGTGCAATACTTTAAAATATGTGATCAATCCTTCCCATTTTTTCATTTTTTTAGACAAATGTATACAAATAATTTTTTTTAGATAAACAATGTTAAAAATATTCTTACAAGTTAATGAAATCAAAATTAAATATTTAATATCTTTTTTCAAAAAAGATTAAAATAATTTTTCAATAATTAAAATTTTTAAATTAAATATCTTAATGTATTTTTATATTAGGAGTATTATTGTCCAGGCAAATAAAAATAATCATTTCTTTCCATGGCAAACAGCTCATCTAATTGCATTAATCTTCATTTGCATTCCTTTTCTTATTTCCACAAAATGATTCTTGTATCACATATAGCATTTGTATTTTTCTTTTTCGGTACAAAACGTAGCATTAGTTGTTCTCAATTTATGGGAGAACTTGGCGTTGATAAAAAGCCATCCATCCAGCCATGAGTCAACGTTCCCCTATGGGGTAGGTTGAAATTAAATGATGTGTCTGGGCCTCTGATGCCCATCAGTGTTAGTGCTTTTTTTCTTTCTTTGGGCTTAGCCCTCTTTGTTTATTAAAAAAAAACAATTAAATTCACCGTCCCCTCCCTCTCACTCGTGCATACATAACCTGTTAACCATCTCATGTATTGGGTACCAATTAATGGGTGTCCGTGTGAGCAAAAGGAAGAATTGGGAAAATTAGGTAAATAATATGTGAGAGGTAAATTAGTAAATATGAATTAGTTTAATATAATTTTTAATTGATAGATATTATATTTAATTATTTTAAGAATATATTTGACAATGCTAACATTTAGACAAGATTATACATTTCTAAAATAGAATGGAGAGCTTTGTAGTTAAGATAAAAACAAGGAAAACCAAAATATATTACTATAATTTTTATTGTCAAGCCAACAAAGAAGCATTAGTTTAGAAATCATGACCGTGGCATGGCTGCTATGAGGAACAAGATGATCTGCATGCAAATGAATGCACCTGAAAGACCCATTACCAAGATGGACAAAAGAAAGATGGTGAAATTTACCATTGCTAGCCAGGCAAGCCACGTGGACAAGGATCTTTGTTCTGAATTGTGGGTGACTGTAATTTGATGGCATCAAGTGAAAAAAAAAAAAAAAGCCTAGACAGATGACCATGATGAGGCTTCGCTATTTCTCTGCCTTGACGGCATCCTCGAAGTTATGTGGTGTTTCTGCATTATGAAAGCAAAATTTCTTATATATATATATATATTAACGAATTAGAAGGGACAAATGGAATCCTAAATACTATTAAAGGGACCCAAAATATATGTATGACAAAAAAAAAATACTCTCTGGATTCAAGAAAACATAGGAGCTTTTGGTAACAGATAGTCAAGTATGAAGGTGATATGAGCATAGACAAAATGGATGAATTCTAGTAATTGAATATTCCTCAACAATGGGGATATAACAATCAGGCACTAGCCGAACATATGAGCGAGAGACCAAGAAATATAAGGGAAATCTAAAGATCCAAGTAAAAAAACAAGTGCATTCAATTCTAACAGAAATACAATTCCGGTATTGGCAAATGCAAACTAACTGCTGCTCCAAATTAGCTTCATCCTCTTCATCTTTGCCAAGAAAATCGAGAACAAAGCAAGCAAAAGTCGGATGAAGTCATTGACCAGGAAAATGAAATGAAATCAAAGAATACCAATAACGAAAAGTTGCATATAATGAAGAACATCCAAAGAAAATGAAGCCAAATGAATCAATAGCAAAAGCAACAAGCGAAGACATCGATTACTTGGTTCATAAGAAGCCTGTGTTTATCCGTCGTGCGTTCAATGTTATCCAAATATCCAATCTTTGATTTGTTCGAAGCACAAGATCCCAAAAAAAAAAAAAAATTGAGCAAATATCAGATGATACCTGACAAATCAGGGACTTTTAAGTTGGAATTCATTCATATGAAACTAATTTTTTATTTATTTCTTTATACATATAACATGAAGCATCTACACATGGAATAAGAAGTAAACTAATTAAGAGACAAAAGTTGTGAATTACCAAGGTTTTGAATGAGAATCAGATAGATTGTTTGCGTGGTGATGAAAACTTCCAACTTTGCATCTTCTCAAAAGCCCATGCTTCTTCAAAATCCCTTCTTGATGATCTTGTCAATTTCATCAAGGCACCATGTTGAGGACGCATAATTCATATTGAATACACTAATGGCTATTATAGATTCTTTGATTGATATGGAAAGTGTCTAGCAAATTTGCCTCCTGCTCCTCGTTTCTTTTTTCTTTTTTCTTTTTTCCTTTTGGTGAGTACCAAGGATATCTCTAGCTGATAGTTAAAAATTAATTCCTTTGAGGTGTAGAAATTACCAAAGTGGGTTTTACTTTTCCCAATAAAATGTTTTGCATACACACGGCGAGGGATAAAACTCCAGAGGACAATATGCTTAAGAGATCCAACCTTCTACCAACTGTACAAGAACCTTGTTGGTTCCTACTCCTAGTTTCTCATCATCCATGAAGGTGATGATATTATTTTGGCTTAGAGCATTGCAAAGATATTCTGTCAAACCATGTCAAATGGTTGTTCCTCTAAAATTGATGGAGATATCCGTGTCCTATTTATTTCAGCGAAATAGAAGCGTTACTGACCATTTCACTTCACGTGTAATGATTTATATGACTAAGGAGAGACAAAGAAGAAAGATGGATATTCTTCTGCAGCTGAAAAGTGTGTATGAGTGAAATCACTCAAGTATGAATGTGACTTAAGGAGAAACTAGAAATTTAAGGAAAAAGTCAAGTATTGACAAATATAAATTAACTGTTACTCAAAATTAGCTTCATCCTCTTGATTTTGGTAAGAAAATCAAGAACAGACTTAGCTATCATCCGTGTTGATTTAAATCATTTTGGTCAATTTCTAAGGTGGTATGTGTAACATCTAAATTTCTATGATTTTGTTTGAATTCTGGTTTAGAGAATTACTGCATAATTAGAATTAAAAGAGCTTATGTAGATCAAATCAGGGACTAAATAGCAAAGGATGATCAGGGACCAACTTGCAAAGAAAGTTGGATGGCATAATTGAAAATATTAATTATTAGCAAAAAGACAAAAAAGGGGACATAGATGTCATTTCCTCAAACAAATTATCAATCCAGTATTTGCTAAGACTGGTTACGGGAGGTAATTCAGGAAAATTATCGTAAGAAATTATACTCTAATAAGCAAAACCAGAAAATGGATATATTGGGCAAAAAATTGATCCGAAGTTCCATAATCTGTAAATTAATAAGAATTAGAAAATAAGTCTGGATTAGGAAACTCAGATATTAGGGTATAAAAAGAGATATTGAATTTTTCTATAAGGTTTAAATAGCCATAGAATCGGTCTAATGAATATTGGGCTAAAATCGGAGTCTGGGCCCAGTAAGACTGCACCGGTTTCTTAATGGGCCAAAAGTGCTATTCATGGAGGCCCAATAAACGTGTAGAAAACCCTAATAGGCTAGGGATGATTTTTGGGAAGCCCAGAAGTATTATTGACAAGAATAGCTCAAACGATGTCAAGAAAGGATTAAGAGCCCAATGAGCCCAATTCAACCGATTCCCACGCTAATTAAATTATATGTGACCCAATAGACTATGAAATAATCAAGAATAATATTAGAAGGTTTATAATAATCCTCTATGTGGAGAAGTTACAGGAAAAACTAATCAGCAACAATTTTATCGGTGTTTTCGGTTAGAGCCCAATAAGGTAGAATATTTTCTAAAATAAATTATATGGGGTTAGAAATGATTAATTAAGGTCATAATGAGTTTGAAATTCATATTTTGAATATATTTATGCATGAAAAATTTTACCAGACAAAGTTTACATAATCAGAGCCCGAAAACCTGGTATATGTTGAAATTGGGCCTAGAATTAAATGGTTTAAGCCCAAATAATTAAAGGCACTATCTTGGGATGAATTATTACTCAAAATTTCGTGCAAAAGGAGTGGAGAAGAGTTAACCACCATGCATGACACTATTTCAAATATTAGGTGTCAAAATTGGAAGTTTGGATGAAGTAAGCTTATGTAAGCATAATGATGCATTATTTACCTTATTTGGAGGTAAAAGTGGCATCCAAATTAATGACAAGAGAGGGAAAATTAATTAGATAAAAATTATGTGAAGAAATTAGGTGTATGGTGGAGAAAAGAGATGATGTAGTGCAATTTTGGCCCTTGGATCAAAAGTTAATCAAATGGATGGAGTTGCTTCTTGTTGTCTATAAATAGGCTCTTCCTTCCCTCCATTATTCACACCAAAAATGAAAATCCACCATATATTAGTGGGAAAGTGAGTTATAGAGAGAAGGAGGAGAAGAGCAAAGGAAAATTTGCAAGTTTAAGGTAACATCTTTTCCCTTTCTTGCATTTTATTTCTAAATGGTTGTTTAGATCTTGTATTTCTATGATTGGTAGGTAGAAAACATGTTTATGTTATGAATATGATGATGATGTTGGATCAAAATGGTGAAAGAATGATGAATATGCTATGAATTTTGCAAGAACAAGCATGAACATGTGAAGAACATGATGAACATGCTAAAAGGTGCCTTTTGATCCTAAATGTTACTATGCCAAAATGAAATCATGTTTCTTGCAATTATTTTTAAGTATTATGCTAGAATGGGATTATGATGTTATTGGGATTTTCTTAAATCTCACCCCAGCAAATATCTAACCATGATTTGGTTCAAATCATGTGAAAGGCAAGAAGATAAAGGAGGATCCATAAAGAAAGGTTTAGAAATAGGAAGGGCATTTTGGATACTTATGTAATATAAAGTATAATGACATTTTATGTCACAATTATGTAAATTATGTGTGACTCCTAGATGATGAATAAAAGTATGTTTTGGATCAATTTTATATGGGTTATGTGACTACCATTGAAAGTATGGTATTATGGAATTTTAGGGAATGAAATTTGGAAAAATTAGGGTAAAATTGCAAGTAAATTCATGAAATTTACTGTAGCAATATACCTAATAAAATTCCAAATTAATATTTTTTCCTTATAGAGTATTTTAAGATATGAATTTAGTAATTTGAACCACCCTTAAATGATTTTTTTAGAATTAGTTATGATTTTTCAAAGTTCAACCAAATTTTTATATTTACCAAATGAATAGTGACTTTTGGTAAATTTTTGAAATTTTCGAATTTGGCCCAAATTTGCTTCCAAATACATCTAATTGGTACCTAAACTACTAATAATGAATAGTAAATAGTTCCTAAAGTTAAGATGTGACACATAAAAGAAACCATATTCATATATATCATAATCGGTTCTACATTTATAGTCAATAAGTACATAGATTTAGCGATAAACATTAACATATGGCTTTATACTAGCCAACAAAAAAGGACATGGGCTTATGTAAGGATTTAAGTTTGAACATGAATCCATACCCACCTCATCTTGCACATCTCCAAGTTTTTCTTTTAATGTAGACAACTCCTCTTCATGTGCTTTTTTAATAGCATTAATCTCTACATTTTTCTTCAAGGTAGTTGGAGTGACCCTTCTCCTATAACAACGCACTGATCCAAGATACTCCTTCCCAAACACAGCTTCAAAGGCTTCCACATTACTTTCTTCATTGTTCTCAATCATACCTTGAAGTTGGGACTAGTAAAAACATTAAATTAGATGTTATACAATAATATTAACATTGTCTATTAAATAGATTAATTTAAGGACAATTTAAACTTACAATTACGTTATCAGTTTCTGCATCCAATTGTTTTCCTTTATTGCCTTTTCGAGTTTCAACAAAAAATTCTGCTTGAGTAGGCTCTCTGTTCTCCTTTGTTCTCTACAAAACAATAACCATAGTGTGAAAATTTTCTTTTTAATATAGCACCATTTTTAAAATACAACCATCATATAAAATGGAAATAAGGTATTAGCAATACCATTATTTCACAAATCAAAGCAAAGCTTCTCGAGCCCATTCGGTGCCTCCATTTTTGTCAAGCTCTACTTCGAGTGTTCCTCATACTGATTGCCTATACAATAAGTTTAAAGAAACATGAAAATAAATCAATTATTTAAGTTTGTAGCACATGCAGCAAAACTGACTATGAGTCTTACTTGTGCAATTTTTGAACTCTAATATTCACAAAGCTTCCTAAAATCAGATTCTGGCACCTTTGGAGGGTGATGTTTGAGCCTTTCTGTCAACTTGGAATACTTAAAAAAATGATTCTTCCTAATTTTGCATTTATAACGTCTCCAAGCAAATGATTCTTCCTAATTTTGCATTTATAACATCTCCAAGCATCTCTAACAGTAGTCTCTACCCATCATTTTGCTTCATTTGGTAAAATAAACTTTTTCTACACAAAACACAATAGAAAAACAAGATCATGAAATCAAAAGCATCATATCGTAAATGGATAAAAATGTTCAATGCTATTAAATACATGCATTAGCATAAACCCATATATCATTTTTATTTGGATGTGGAATTTTTGTCCAACTTGGGTAAATCAAAGGACAAAATGTTGAGTTTCTTGCGACTGTTCCCAAGAATAAGCTTAAGTCAGATACTACTTTATTTGTTGGCCCAATAGGTTGACCTTCTGGATTGAAGGTTACTTCTTCTCGCTTCGCCATTGTTCTTGCATGAATCTATTTGCATGAAGTTTTTTCATGAGTTCTGTAATGCCCCTCATGATATTTTTCTTGGCATTGTGTTCAGGACTGAAGGAAACAGGATGGAGGAAGGGTCAAGTAGAGTCTGGAAGAGCTCCACGCCGCGGCGAAGAGCAGGGCCGCCGCGGTGAGAAGCTTCCCAGTGGCGTTGTTCTGGAAAATTTGGCGGAGCCGCGGCGAGAGTCGGAAAAATTGTTTAAATCTGGATCAGTCGGACGCAAAAGAAAGAAAGGAAACGAAGGGAGCGACGCAGAGAGACGAGGAGCAGTGCTAGGGTTTGGCATTTTCGGTGTCCTGGAGTGATTCTTGTCCATCGGGAGCTTGGATTCAAGTTGGTAAGGGTTCCCTACTCCTCTCTCTCCATTTTCTTCGGTTGAAATTTGGGATTTTCGGTTGTATGGTTGGATTTCCGGTTTGGGGTGAAATCCACCAATTGAAATGGATGTTTTGGGGTTAAGGAAGTGTGTTTTGAGGTTCTTGTTACTCGAATGTGAGTTTTGAAGGGATTATGTGTGTTTAGAGCTTAACCCTAGGTTGTCTTCGGTAATGGCTCTTAGGAATTCAAGGTGTCTGAGGTTGTGTGGTGTTTGAGTAATCCCTAAGAGCTTATTGATGCATGAAAAGGGTGTTGGAACCTTGGGTTTGGTTAATATGGTTGAATTGTGAGGTTTGATTTGTTGGTGTATTGTGCTAATAAGAGAATTGTGACATGATAAAGGTTGTTGGCTAATCGAGAAGGGTTCACGCGTACTGGACAGTTCAAGGAAGCTTGTGGAACTCATGTGTGTGTGGTAACGACAATTAAGGTAACCGGGTGTTTGTTTATATTGTATTGATTATGTTATATGATAGTACATGTGTTTGTGTATATATGCATGTCTCTTTCATACCACGGTATCGATGTGTTTGTGTGTACTATTTGTATATATATCGTGGTATGTATACTGATAGATGATGGTTATGACTATGATGATGATATGTGTGATGATGATATGATAGGTTGCACACATGACATTATGATGATGATATGATGATACATGAGCCTCACCACATGACATTGTGAGACTGTGATGTATGGTGGATGTGGTGGTGATGACGTGATGGCGGTATGGTGTATGATGATTATATATATATGTTAGGGAGGATAAGGTTGGATTATATATATGTTAGGGAGGATAAGGATGGATGATATATATGTTAGGGAGGATAAGGATGGAGTCCCAGTGAGGGCGACATGCATATCATTCATTTCATATTGCATACATGATTGGTGTGAGATATATGTATATATATATTTGTGTGTGTGTGGTTGTTGTTCCCGGTTATTGAGACATTGTCTCACCCCATCTCCCAAAAACTAACCTTTCAGGTGACGGTTCTGGCACTAGTCCGGAGAAGACGCGGGAGTAGCTGTGTATGTGGGAATAGTCTATGTAGCGTGTGTATTTTGTTGGTATCTTGTGCCAAGTAGGATAGCATGGGTTGTAATGGATAATGTTATGATTGAGACTGGTTTGGATGTATGGATGTTTATCTATGTGGTATGTATGGTTGAATGTTGTTGAGTAGTATGTGTGGCAGTTTTGGTAAGTCCAGAGTATTGTTGGGCCTTGTTGGTTTGCGTAAGGGCCTGTAGCCCATTTGGCCAGGTTGGGTTCCAAGGGGTCAAATCTCAGAGGAGTGGTTCCTTTGAGGTAAAACCTCTTTGGACAGGTTGGTTTGGAGGTTTTGGACCTGTATGAATGGTCTCTGAGCGATCAGTTGCCTTTGGTGGCAATTAGAGGCGGCTAGTGGTGAGTTTTGGTCAACAAGTGGCCAAAATGGTGTCAAGTGTCCAGAATCTCCATACGGAGTTGGATTGAGGTAAAAGTGGTGTCCTTGGATAGATGGGGACTAGACTGACTTGTAGGAGTTGGAATCAAGTCAATTGGAGGTCGGAACATAAAGTTATGCGCGTCAGAAGTTCACCCCGGAGTGTTGAAATTGCTGATACGGTATATCAGCAGGGGGCGTCGTGGCGAGGGAAGGCAGGCCGCGGCGCCAGAGGAGACAGAAGCGATGTTGAGACAGGGGAGGCCGGAGCCACAGCGATACTGTAGCGGCCGCGGCCCCAGCCCAATTTTTGGTGCTTTCGTGTCGTTTTCGCTGTGTTTACGAATTAGAAGAGTTGTTTTGAGATGTCAGGGTTGTGTTTGGTCAGATTTTGAAGTTTTTGGTTAAGTTCGGAGGTGTCAGGAGGTAGGATGTTACAAGTTCTTTTTATAGATGTTCCTATTTTCAATTTAAAGTCATCATCATAATAAAAATAAGGTATAGATTTTGTAATCATTATATAGATAACTTAATAGAAATACATATCAAGAAGAAACAAGATAATTTACCTTCTATAGTTTCTTTATTTGTATTTGTTACTTCTTCTTCTTGATTAACATCTCCCTCAACTTGTCCATAGCTTCTAGTTGCCTGAAGTCTTCCTCCCTATTTCTTCTAGATGATGGTTGATTTTGGTTCACTTTTACTAGAGGACGATTTTGACACTTGCTTAAAGGTTTTTCTCTATTGAGTGACTTAGTTACAGTAGTTTCTCTTGATTGTTGAGGTTGAAATTGAGCCTTTTCTCCTTGTTGAGAATCCCTATAAGCTTTATTAAAGTCACCAAAGGGCATTGAAGGGCATGCTTGGTTTGTCTTTACCTTCTTTTTTTTTTACTTTCTTGTACACCACTACCTCTTTGGGACACAAATGCAATCTTGGGATTTTGTTGATGAGCTTGCTTTTGAACGGAACAATGAGCTGTAGAATCGAGTGTATCAAAAGAATGCTTCTCTTGATTGGAACATTGAGCTTGATTTTTTTGATTTTTCTTTTCAGCTATGGCTTTATCCAAGTTGCCATCAATCTCCTTCACTTTATCTTTGTTATTACCCCGTAGTCTTTCATGCAATCTATCATTTTTCTCCCTCTTAATTTGCTAAAATTTCTTTACCAACTCAGTGCTTAACCTTACTTCTAAAGGAATTTGAGACCTCTTTTAGTAGGACATAGACCACCATTTCTAAGGACTGATCCTCTATCTTGAACACTTTTTACTTTCTCCATATTTGCTGAAATCATATTACCAATCACAATAAATTGCAACTAAAATAACTAGGAAAATACTGTCAAGACAGTTTCAAACCTGATGTCTATAATTGAATATATCCAACTTCCTTAAAAGCCAAACAATTTTCAAATATTTATATCAAAAAGTATTTTTAGAGAAAAACATCCTTCTATTTAAACAAATAGTAAATACAACAAATGGAACCACTGAACATTGGATATTATAAGAGACAACAAAGCCAACATTTTATTTGCTGAAAACAATCCAGAAATTAGACAAAACAATGGAAAAAATTCTACCTTCTATATAGGTGCACTAATTATCCGTCTTTTCCCTTCAATTCATCAGTCTAATTTGTTGTCATACTTCAACACCTACATTTTAACATAGAAGGATACATTAGTGGCTTAAATACAAGTGATAACACAAAAATGATATGATTATTTTATTAAAAGACATTAAAAACTATCAATAAATATGGTATGCTAACTTAACTATAAACTGATTATTTATTTCATGGTGACTTGATTATTACAAACTATCATAAAAAATAGAGTCATCAATGTTTTCATTTTCACTTTCAAAGCTACCCTCATCATCACTTTCAATTTCCTTTTGTTGAACATGAAATTCAAATAACGGCTTTTCGATGATATCATCTGGTACATCTTCCCTAACCAAATCAACTTCACAATCATCTTTTGATATAGGAAGATGTTTTGAGATCTCAAATGTTTCATCAGAATTAAATTTTTGACCATTTGAATGAGAAATTTCTCCCTTGTCAGATAAGTCTCTTGGAAGTGCCTTCAAAACATAGTGCCTATTTTTATTAAAAGGATCTTCAACAAAGAAGCATTACTACACTTGAGATGCTAACACAAATGGATCATCCTTGTACAATTTTCTATTGAAGTAAACACATGTAAGTCCATATTTATCTTCTTTACCTTCAAACCAATCACATTTAAACAACACATTTAAAGTGACCATAATAATCTAACTCTATGATATCAGTTATTGCCCCATAGTAGGTCACACAAATTTTTTTTGGATTTTCATCCTTTGTACTTTTAAAGCTCGAGGTAACTGCCACTAATGTCACACCACTATTTTGGGTTTTTCGCCTTGCATCACGTTGCCTTGTATAAAACCTGTATCCGTTGATAACAAAACTTGAATACCTTTTGGAAATATGATTTGGTCCCCTACACAATTGCTTTATCCAATCAGACATTTGCTCATTCATTACACATGTTTCAACCCATTGAATGAAATCTTCTCTTTGATTTTTAGCTTTACTCCACTTACTTCTCTTTTGGAAATTATGAACATCAATCTCATGCTCCCTACAAAACAAACAATCCATTTTTTAATACAAAAAGAATAAAAAAATTTCATTGTAGCAATAAAATGTTATAGTAAGTTAATAATAGTACCTGATGTAATCTTGTACTTCATCACAATTGAATAAGATGCATCCATGGGCTTGATTTTTTAACTTGTGATCAAGAGAAAACATTTTCTTGCCTCCAATAGGATGACCCATGTTAGGAATATCATCATTATTTCGTGTCATTCTATTCATCTTAGTTTCTACATCATTGGACAGATACCTTGAACAAAATGTTAGAGATTCTTTAGCCAAATAAGCTTCAGCAATAGAACCTTCTAGGTGACTCTTATTATGAACAAAAGATTTTAAATCTCCCAAATATCTTTCCATATAATACATCCACCGAAATTGAACTGGTCCACGCAACCTAACCTCATTTGCAAGGTGAATAGGTAAATGAACCATTATATGAAAGAAACTTGAAGGGAATATTCTCTCAAGTTGGCAAAGTGTTTCTACAATCTCTGATTCCATGTGATCTAAACTTTCCACCTCTACAACCTTTTGGCATAAACAATGAAAGAACGAACAAAGTCGAATCAAAGGAACAGCAACTTGTTGTAGGGTTATTCCTCGTATTGCTACTTATAGCAAATTATATATTATAATATGAGCATTGTGACTCTTGTACCCATAAACTTTTCCTTCCACAACTTGTACACAATGTGAAATGTTGGAAGCAATACCATCAGGAAGTTTTACTGCCTTTAAAACACCACAAAAAATAGATTTCTCTTGTTTGGTTAGGGAGAAACATGCTTTTGGGATCTTGGTCTTCTCACCATCAATTGATGGCTTCAAATGAAGTTTCTTTCTTATCCCCATATCTTCTAGGTCTAAACGAGCATTTTCTTGATCCTTTTTGTTCCCTTTAATCTCCAAGAGAGTCCCAATTATATTATCACATATGTTTTTCTCTATGTGCATTTCATCAAAATTATGTTGCAAAGTATTATGCTTCTAATACAACAATTGCCAAAAGATAGATTTTTTCTTCCATGGACTATTCCTTTTTTTCGTATCATTCCTCCTAAGATATTAGGGAATTCTTTTAAGTCCTCTAAAATTCTTGTTGCATCTAACAAGGAGGGTGCAGATCTATATTTAGTCTCTCCATTAAAAGAAATTGTATTTGATCTCCACTTGTGATTTGAATCCAAAACGACTCGATGATCGATATAGCAATGTTTATGACTTTGTTTTAAGTAAGTAGAAGAAGTTACATAATTACATACAGGGCAAGCCAACTTCCCTTTAGTGCTCCAAACAGATAGCATAGCATAAGTAGGAAAATCACTAACAATCCACAAAAGTGCTGCACACATTTGAAATGTTTGATTTTTGGAAATATCATATGTTTCCACACCAACGTCCCACAATAGTTTTAGCTCCTCAATAAGTGGTTATAGATACACGTCAATTGCATTTCCTAGTGATTTTGGTCCAGGAATAAGCAATGATAGTATACAAGTCTCTGCTTTCAAGCATAAATTTGGTGGATAATTATATATTGCTAATATCACAAGCCATGTGCTATGTGATAGGCTCATAGTCCTAAATGGATTAAACCCATCACTAGCTAACCCAAGCCCGATATTAAGAGTATTAAGAGCAAAATCTGGATACTTTGCATCAAAGTCTTTACATGCTTAGCCATTAGCAGGATGTCTTAGCTTACCATCCCTTGAACACTCTTCTGCATGCCATCTCAATGAATCAGTAGTCTTTGAACACATAAAGAGTCTTTTCAATCTTGGAATTAAAGGAAAATGTCATAGCACTTTAGCAGGAACTTTATGTGCCTTTTTCGATTCTTCAATATCATAATCCACTTCAGGATATTCTATCCATCTTGACGCTCCACAAATATGACACAAGTTGTCTTTATCATACTCTTTCCAAAACAACATGCAATTGTTAGGACATGCATCAATTTTTTTATAGTCTAAGCCCAAGTCCTTTATCATAGATTTTGTTTTATTGAAAGAGACAGGAATGTTCAAATCTGGTATGGCCTCTTTTAATAACTCTAAGAGAGCAGTGAATGATGCATTGCTCCATCCATAGAGATATTTCAACAAATACAATCAAATAGTAAATGATAAGGTGGAGAATTTCTTACAACTAGGATAAAACTCTTGTTTTGCATCCTCAACTAGTTTATAAAATTTCTTTGCACTTTCATTTAAGCCTTCATGTACTACATTTGCTACAGCCACATCATCAAATGTCTCAAACAATAAGCCATCAATATCATCAAATGAGTCATTACCATCACTATCACTATCAAGATCCATAGGATACAACTCTTCACCATGGTATATCCACTCTCTGTAGCCTTCCAAAAAACCCTTACTTATTAAATGATTAAATACTACATCTATTTTTTCCCAACTGTTGTTGCAGCATACAGCACAAGGGCACAAAATTTCTTCTCCTTTAAACTTTCCTTTGGTGAATGCAACATCCAAAAAGTGTATAACACCATTAATATACTCTTGACAATATCGAGGCAAGTCAATCCAATCCTTGTTTATCATGATTAATTTACTGACAAAATTTTTTTTTTTCAAAAGACAATTAATTAAAGGAATAATCATATTGAACTCCATGAGGCTCCTTCCTTCATTGCCTAATTATATTGAATCTATATATAATATAAAAAATCTAACAAGCGATTCCTTAGAAAAAATTCTAACAAGCAATATTGGTCATGAGCTATGAATTAGAGGCTCTATACATATAACAATTAGACATGAATTCTAAAAAAGAAGCAACTAATAATTATTTCAAAACTATGGAATTAGATTAGGTGCCACACGGCGCACGCGCGCACACACACACAAACCTATTTTTAACTTGATTAATATTTTGAGATTAGGTTGTAATTTTGGCTTGACATGCAGATATACTTTTGAAGAATAGTAAATTTAATTGTCATTAACCTATAAGAGTGAATTGTTTTGCACCACAAATTTAAATATTTTTTTAAAATTTATCATTCACATGTATCAATTCTACTTCTATGTAAGTTCCACAAACTGTTTAATGATAATAAAAATATAGAAATGTTAATAGGACAAACAATGCAATTTCCAGTAGTGATCAACAAAACCTGTTTATGAATTTAAGACAATAAACATTTACTTCTCACTAACTTCTCCGTGATTAAAAAAAAAAGAAAAAGAAAGAAAAATTGCTTAAAAGAGAGTAATATGCATAAATCAAGACAAAATTACAATGGTCATAAGTTTCTGCAACGTGTCTTTATTTTTTATTTATATGATAAAAATCAAGTGATTTGAATGAAAATGAAGAAGAGTGGTAATGGTAGGGTCCATTGTGTTAAATTCATATTATCTCTATTATCTCTATTATGCAGAAGTAGCCATATCAAACATTGTCCTATGTAACTATGGTCCAATTCATATAACTTTAATTACCCACATATCCACACCACTTTTAATTCCTTTGGATCAACATTAAATTCATTAATTTGTGCTTAGAGATGTGAGACACTGAAACCATAAGAAATTACTACATACTCTTAAAAGGCAAAGCATGAAAGAACTTTTTAGGAATACCTAATAATATTTTATCATTATATAAATTAATTTTTAAATATTGGTATCTTGACATACAAATATTTCTATGTTTTAGTTTCTTCAATGTTTATAATTTCTTTACAAAAGTAAAAAATAAAAAGTTAAATTTAATATAGTTTATATAAATAGATAAACAATAACAATTCAAGAACTAGTGGGAGGAAAACAGAAGAAATAATTTAATAGGGATTCCAACAAAAATGACCAAAAAAGTTTAGGCATAATTGACAATTAATTAAAGGAATAAAACCACTGAGAGTTTAGGCATAAAATGAAGGGGTATGATTGTTATTATTGATTTATTAAATGATAACCAAATTGTTATTCCCCTACATACTATTGATTTATTTATAGGAGACTAGTGTTGAGCTTATTCTGGATTGAAATTGAAACTCAGCTTCTTTGAGTTATCATGCTTTTTTTCAAACCAACCTTCCATCTATGACCAGATGGGATTAGATTATGAGACCTTAAATCTACATCTATGGAGCTCAAACTTTCCTTTTGCTTTAGATTAAATCATCCCATATCTACATACACGAGCACCTTATATACTGTAGGCCTCTGAATATAATGAGACTTTAGTAATGGGCCAAGACATATATAAGGGGCCACATCCCAAATATATGGATACCATACACATTTTTTTAATATAATTATATGGTGCAAGTCTATGTGGAAATAATTCTTTTAACGTGATTTTTTTTATCCATAAGTCTTGAACTCGAGACTTTTCTTGAGGGGTATTAAGTCTATTGTCTCTTAACCTAACCAACGGTGATATATTATACACATATTCTTACTACAAGATTCAAACATACTTTAATATTGTTCAGAAATTGAATTTGTGAGGTAAATAATTGTACTTAATTATATCGGCAACAGTCATCCTTTGTGTGTAATTACATATTTTTCTCCTTCTTCAGAATTTGAGATTGAAGTTTCTCTAATTAATTTAACTTAAGAAGAAGAAAAAAATACTACTCTGCAACTTTTTTTTTCTTTCAAATATTGCGTATCATTGTAACTATTTATTGGAGCATACATCTAATATATCTTCCTTCTTCAATCCAAATTTACTCCCTAATATTACTAGTTTCAAACATTCACATCTCAAAAGAATCAGAATAATTTAGATAATTGATGGAGGACTGTTATTAGTATATCATTTTTTTAACAAACATGTAAATGTCACTAATTTTTCATAACAATGGATATACCAGCCAAGAATCACAAAGAACTCACCCTAAAGTTCTAATTTTCTTAATTTCTATGAATAACCATTTTTAAATGATAAATTACTTTCAATTATACATTAATATCCCATACTATGAAATCTAAAATACTAAAAAAATTGTAAAGTAATATATAAGGAGTTCATTGTCACCGGAAGTCTTCTATTTAGGGGTAAGGTTTGAATAATCATAGGAAATAAATAAATGCATCCACATGTTTAACATATAGGGACTTACTCTTGGACAAACCATAAGGCATAAGCACACTATAGGAAACATGTCTCCTTCCTCTAAAAAAAGAAAGTTAGCCAATCCATGGGTCCTACCAGCACCCATCATGTCACCAACAAAAGGAACAACTTACTATTCACGTGGGGAGAATTAAAAGCACATATATCAATACATAATATATAGAGATCTTTTATATATATTGTGTTTATCCTTGACTTAGTATAATATAATGTTCTCCCAGCCGCTACGTATGATTTAAATAGCTAACCAATCCACATATAATTCATCATTCATGGTGGGACCATATGCAAGTTATGGGATTCACATCTGTTACACTATCATCTCCACTTGGCATCTAGTTTTATCTTCCAACTTATTTGAGGGACCACATATATACAAGTTATGCAAAACATCTAGATTATTTAGCATATATGTTAGATTAACATTGGGACCCACCATTGATATCTTTCTTGAAGGCCAAAAGGAGAATATTCAAACATTACCATCAAACCATTAACTCTAAACAACCTCTATCATCAATCTATTACACATCTGAAGCTATCTCAAGCTTTACATCTTTGTTAGTGAACCCATTATCATCAAATTATTAGCAAGTATAGTTACAATCACTCTCATACAACAATTTAAGATTAAGAATAGCAAAACCCACATGAATAATTTTTTTATGGAAATCTATATCTACAATTTCAGAAATCATTCAGAAGATATGAAAATAGGAAAAAAAATTCCAACTAACTTAGTGATGGAGGAAACATTGTAATGAAGCTCCAAGATCTTCAAGGTTTACCTTCCCAAATACCCGGTAAGCACTAAATCAAATGAGCAGAAAAAACAAAGAAGAGGGAAACACTTAGGCACTAAACTGAAGGAACAGAGAAGAGGGCAATACTTAAGTAATAAACTTAATGAACAGTGAAGAGGGTGAGGCAGTGATCAATGTACTATTAACGATACCAGCTGAAATACCTTTCACCAAAGATGGTAAGATTGTCTTTAGAAGGGCAGCAAGATGATAGGAAGATGCCGACAACTGGAGCTCCTTCAGATGGCCGAAACTCCTTCTTCAATGGCTGTCTTCAGTGAGGCAAGAAGAAGAGGCTATGTTTGATTACACGATGCCCTTTTTTGAGCAATGGTGAGGCAAGTAGAGGCTTGACCAACGGCGATGTTTAGTGCCCAAGAGGAAGAATGGAGAGAAAAGTTCGATTAACCACTACAACTCGATGTTTTTGGGTCTTCAAATACCCTCTGCTTCCATTTTTTCCCAATACTTCCAAAACAAAAATTTCCAGCACCAAAATGTCCAAGATAACAAAAAGGTGCCATGTCATCAATTATTCAAAAAAAGGAACTTACCCTTTAATATGTTCAACACTCATACATGATATTTGAAATATCATACTAACTTTTTTGTCACACTAATATTTCAGATCAATTATTTTCTCCACATAACAAATACATGTTTTTGATATTTGAAGACCCAAATTATAACTAAAAAAATATGAACTAATTTTTTTTATGAAGTGCTGATAACTTATTTTTATGGGTTGTAAGCACATATAAAATGTTTATTTTAAATATAAATCCTAAGTGAATTTTTTGGGTCTTGGAACACGAGTATTTTTTGCCAATGAACAACAAGAAAATCTCAACACCTAAAATATTTAAACATATTAAAAAAATTATTAAGCACCATTTATGAGTTTTATATTGTAATTATATTTTAAATATTGTGAATACTATATTTTGTCCGGCCCATTTAATAAAAAATAATGAATATATAAAAGAAAATGTTTCTGTTATAATTCATAGGAAAAATAGTAAATTCATAATATTTTAGAAGATTTAAAAATTTGAAAGATATTAAATATAAAATATTCTTAGGTTATTTTTAAAGATTACAGAGCAAAACTTAAAGATTATTTTTTGATATATAAAAACAAAAATAGAATAAAAGAAATCAAGAGGTTATCTTTTAAGATCTTACTACCTTCCCCATCCATAAGATTTGAAAAAAATATAAAAATAATACAAAGAAAAATTAAATCAATAATAATGAATATCTTTTAAATGGGATTCAATAATCTTCAAAAAGATTAGGAAATCAAGATATTATTTCTATAGGATTCTTATCTTGAAAATTTAAAATATTTCAAATTAAAAAAAAATGAATGGTAAGCCCTTCTGTAAATAGAGGACTTAAGATCCAGAAAAAAGGTAGTCACTAGGGAATGAGAGTTTTAGAGATTGTGAGACCAAAGGTGGGCAAGATTGAGTCTCAAGGAGAAAGCAAAAAAGAAAGAAAAAGAAAGCTTACATATGCACAAAATACAAGGTTAGTTTCCTATCTGTCCTGCACATCTCCTTTCTGCGCAAATTAGCATTTAATTGTATTTGGTTAGTTTTCTATCTCTCCTGCACATCTCCTTTCCGCGCATATATCCATATGATATTTAATCTAGAAGTTTTCAATTTTCTGCTTGCGTCCTTGAAACACATGTATAATGGGCAGGGGGTATTTTAATAGTGTAGGATTAATATTTGGTCACTCACATGGGATCCTTTTCTTTTACAGTCTCACAGTAGTCAAGCGATGATAACATCCTATTCTAAGGTTTAATATTAATAAATCAATGCCTCACATTCTGATGATAGTACCATTGTGCTTTGTCATGTTTTAGAATAAATATTGTTATAACTTGATATTGCCATAAACAAATCAGCCTTTTTCTTCTTAAATCATGAGGGATACTAATTATCTTTGTGCCCACTTATAGTATAGACTAAAAGACTGAGCAATATCAATTTTTGTCATAGCAATCCATACATTTTAAAAAACATAATCTCAAGAAATCTGAAATTAGTAGTAATGTTTCCAAAAAAAAAAAGTTTTTTCCTCTTTAAAAATTCTTTCTTTTCTAATTCTTTTGATTATTTATCATAAGGGATGCCAATTATCCTTGTGGGCACTAAAAGTGTTATTTAACAAACTATGAGTGATACTAATTTTCATTATAGTTACCTATATTTTAAAATATATGTATAACTAAGAAAAAATAAACAGAACTTTTTATTAGTAATTTCTTTTTTCCACTACTACATAAAAGACTTTCAAGGACGGTTAAAATGAGCTTTTAAGGACGGTTCTCGTATAGTGGTGAAATTGACAGTGATAGAAAGTATGACTTTTGATGACGGTTTTTTAACCGTCCTAGAAAGTGACTTTCAAGGACAATTGATCTAACAACCATCTGTCCTAGAAAGTCATTTTACAAAAAAAAAACTTTCCTAGAAAGTGACTTTCAAGGACGGTTGTTATAACAACAGTCCTTGAAAATCATTTTTTTAAAGAAAAAAAAATTTCTAGGACAACTGTGAGAACCATTGTCCTAGAAAATTTGCTTTTTATTAAAAATAAATTAACTTTCTTGGAGAGTTGTTCTCACAACTGTATAAGGAAGTCTATTATTAAAAAAAATTAGCATTTAATTTTTTCACACATATTCAAAATTCAATAACTTAATCTGCATATGTCATATGATACAGCAAGATAAATCAATGATCAGCACACACATCACAACTGAAATGAATCAACAATCCTTTACTCAAGTGTTGTTGCATATCAAAGGAAGAAATTTTTTCACCTAAAATAGAAATGCAATTCACCACCTGAACTATGTTGTCAGACTAACACTTAAGAAATCATCTTCTTCCATATTACATGACAGTGAATAACCTCTTCCATTGCAACTAATTTAACTTCAAAGAAGCACAAAGATAGGCCTTGCTTAAAGAATGGTTCTTTTAGCATTAGCTATTATAAATTACTCGTACTAAATACTAAGCAAGAACGGGGAAAACCAAAAATTGACAGTAATAACTATAACATATACTTACTATTACAAAACTGGATTAATGAACTCCTCATTCCTTTGGCTTTTTGCTCATGCTTTTATGCTTGCTAAGATCAAGATATTTCTTTCTCAACCTTGTAGCCTTTGGAGACACCTTCACATAACCTAGAAAATAACAGAAAATATAAACCAGTAAAAGGAAAATCAAGAAATCACAATTAGGAGCCAAATAAATATTATAAGGCAGCCTTTTGCATCTAATATGACGTGTCACAATTAAAATGAGAAGACATAATAGACCACAACAAATAAAACCAATTGATGATCACAACATGTGAAATATCATATACCAACCACGATTATTATAAAAAAAAATTATTAAACACGTAGAATCACATCACTTACTAGTAACAAGAAGCAATCTAGAAGGAAGCTTCTTCAGAAACACTACTCTTTCCCTTGAATTTCCCAGCAAGAAATATCAATACTATCCCAGGATTAATGCTAGCCCTAAAGACAGAAACATGGCAAATATAAAACCATTTCACCAAATACTCAATATTAATTGAGATAAATTAAGATAAATATCACTAAAAAACACACTTTACAATCTAAAGATGGGTGTTTGGTATGTTAGGGACCGTGGGGGGTGGGGGTGGGGGTAGGGGTTCACCTCATGCTAAACACCAAGGACAAGGATGGTAATAGCAATACTACGTAATAACAACCTGTAACCCACGGTCATGGTGGATGGACTTGGACTATGAATATGATCCAAATTCCAAACACATAACCAACAAAGTGGACAAACACAAATACCTTGTGAAACCATACTATATTCATAAACTAATACTTTAATACTTCATCGCCAAAGCCTAATTAATGTTTCATTAACCTCCAGCAAGTTGAGTTCATAAATTTAAACTTCTATGAAACTTAACTACCTAAATTAATATTAATATTTTTATCAAGGTAGAGAAATTACACACCAAAAGGCAAGTAACCCAATAATTGCGTTGTCTTTTCCATCACCCATTACAATTGGTAACCACTAAATAGGAGCTACAGTAGATTTGTTAGAATGGATAAAAAACATGGCCACACCAATGTCAGCCTTAATAGGTACGCCTTTTTTTGTTGGTAGAGGGTGAGAGAGAGAAAGAGAGAGATCATACATTGGAAATTGAGTTGAAAACTGATAACTCTACTTTTGTAACAGGGATATAGATGATTTCATCCATGTTCTCAATCTGGTTTTGAACACCTTCATAAAATACATATCAATGGCAGTGGCATATAAATGGGTCAGATAAGTTATTCTTTAATTGAAAATGTGTTTTGCCCTATTTGATTCTCTATTATATGCAATAAAACCTATTTCAACTCCAAAGCTTAAGCTGCTAAATGAAAGCCTACTATTGATTTCACTAATATCCATAACACCACCCCTCCCACAAAAGCCCTTTGAGTTGAAGTATGGACAAAGCATAGGCTCATTATCCCATGGGCTGAAAAATTTTAATGAAGGACATAGAGGATGAAATGATCAAACTCTTGATTACTTGGACAAAGTAATATCTCTTACAATATACTGTATCAAAAACTAACTCAATTCAAGTTCATAAGTTATATATCTCTTATAATATATCCATTAATTAAAAATTAAAAATTATATCTAAAACTCCATTTTAATCGTAGTTGAATCCCAAGTAGATCACTTCAACATCAACCAATCCCCTTCTCAATTCAATGGTCAGTTTAAATTTTTAAATATTTCCATAAGTAAATGAACAAAAAATATAAAGAAAATATACCCTCAGCTTGTGTAGAATGAAGGATAAACATTCTTCCCTTAAATCATCAGCATCAATTTTTGAAATACCAGTCCCTGTTATGTTATACAAAGAAATTGTTAACAAAAAAAGAGGCAAATAGATGCATGCTAACAATTAACCTCTCCCAAACTTCATAGCATGTTAAAAATAATTAGTGCATGCTAACAACTTAGTGGAGTGCATAAATTACACGGTCATAGGCTAGGGGGGACCATAATGTGAATTTTTGGGGAATAACACACAAACTATCAAAACATGTCCATGCACTCCAAAGCATTTCCAAATGTTTCATGTAGCTCTCAAAAACTAGAAAACAGAAAAGAAACTAAACTAGTCCCATAATTCCATAAGAAACTAGGAGTACCTAGACGTAATCCATCAAGCAATACAAGGAATGCTCCATGAAGTACTACATATTCAGGTCCTAAACTTCCTTTCGTCACATTAAGAAAAGCAATCCAAGAAATGAGATCCCTCATAGTAAGCATTCTCCCTAGATGTAATTGGTTTAAACCACTGTAAAGCATATGAGTGAAAAAAACAAATGAATCATCTGATATAATACATCTGATAAATAGAAATAATCACCGTAGTACCAAATAGCACTTAACAGTAATAGCTACATTTTTATTTACTAATGTTAAAACTTATAACATGATCTATAGGGTTGTGAGGATCCTATAAGTTTCACTCAATATAGATCATAGATGAGAGGAATTCCATATTAATTAGCAGAACAACAGGGAACCACCCATTGCGAGATCAATGGTAGAGATTTTACATATGAAAAAGTAAACTAATGGCTTAAAATTTCAATAGTGAATCTGCAGAGAGCATAGCTCCCAAAAACATAACATAGCATCAACAATGTCAATGGTTGTAAGTTTAACTTGATAAAAAAGGACCGAAGTTGCTTTCAACGTTAAGCTTTGAAATTCTGAAAATAAAACAAATATAGTGGGAGTAAATAAAAACTGATATCAATACTCATCCTTTAACTTGGAAACTAACCGATACCTCATCAAAGCAATCTCTCGAAGCTCATCTAAGTCACTCATAGGGGAAAATGTATAAAAATTAATATATTGTTGTGAACAAAGTTAACAAATTAGAATGCTACCATAGAACAATGCAATAGCCAGCGAAAGAAAGAAAGAACTTACTGAAAGAAAGAAATAGCATGAAATAAAGAACCATGGGGTAAAAAGCAAAGCATGAACTAACAGAAGAATAGAGCACTGTTAGTGGTAGAACTACAGGAGAGATACGTGGAGAAACAACTAAAGAAAGCTTTGAGTGGGGTTGTGAGGATGGAGCTCGATGATTTACTGGTGAATGGTGGGAAAGCTACTAAGCATGGTGGAGAACCATAATAGATGGTGAAGAGGAGGCATGTCATGGGGAAGAAAGGTGCGCGGAGAAGGTCGAAGGCCATAAGGAGTGAACGTCGTGGAGAAGGTCTAAGGCGAGGTTAGGGTTCAGTGAAGGCGAGGTTGAGGGAGTTGGGAACGATGAAAAGAATGGCAAGGTTGACAACCAAGAATGGTGGTGCTAGCATAACAGAAGGAGTACTGTCATCGCCAAACGCAGGTAGGAGAAGGTGAAGGCAAGAGGAGTAGAGAAAGGGTTCAATGGGTGAGCAGAATATTAGCTTGATGCGAGTCAGCTGAGGTTAAGCGAATATTTTTTTTCCTTGAACTTTCCAGCACGGTTCTGTGAACTTTCCGGCACGGTTCCTCACAGAACCGTGCTGAAAAAGTTATTTAAGGACGGCTCCTAATTTAACCATCCTCTAAAGTTCAAAATAAATAATTTGATTTACAAAAATACTACCGCTCACATTTTTTAGAACGGTCTCTCACATAACCGTCCTCTAATGTCGTCCTAGAATTACCTTTTTGTACTAGTGTTCTTTCCACACTTTAGAACTTTCTATAACTATGAGTGATACAAATTTTCATCATAGATGCTAATCAAAGGATATTTTTTCTCAAATAAATCTAAAGTGTGTACTCAATGTTTCTTCTCAATTTTTAGAAAAATTATTTTTTCTTTAACGAAAAAGAATATATAATGTGATTTACATCAGGAAATAGAAATTAAACAATAATTTTTAAAATGGACACCAACCAACTTTTTAGCCCCAAACTATATGGACTTTAATCCCTTTCAAGGGTACGTAGGCCCTAGACTCAAATTCTTGGTTAAGTCCCCCATTTATAAAAATATAATATTTTTCCTCTTTTTGGCTAAATAATTACATATAATGAACAAGGATAATTAAAATAATAATTAAGACCTTATTATTATAGCATAATGAATTTAAGGTAACTATTCTCTCAAATAAGTGGCGTAGGGTGCTTAACACCTTCCATCCTTTTCTATTTGTTAGGTTTTCTAGAATTTTTCCTTGATAGCTACTCCATTTTTATTTTTGGTTAAAAATCGGGTGCGACAAATATAAAATAATTTTGACTTTGTATATAAATCTGAATATTTAACTTGAGTACCCATGGCCAAATTTTCTTTTTTTACTTACGTGCACACCAAAAACAAGATCAATAATATATCTAAGACAAGTACAAGAGACGAAATTTGATCGTACAATGGTGACCTGCATCTTCTGCCATAAAATGCTTCATACGGAGCCATTTGCAAACTCGAGTGGAAACTGTTGTTATAGGCAAATTCAACCAATGGCAGAGACTGATCCCAATTGTCTTTATTCTCCAGAACATATGCCCGCAGCATGTCCTCAGTGTCTGAATAGTCCTCTCAGTCTGCCCATCAGATTGAGGGTGATATGCAGTACTGAAACTTAAATTCATACCTATGACCTTCTGAACAGATTTCCAAAACCTGGATGTAAACCTAGGATCTCTGTCTGACACAACATTCATCAGGACTCCATGCAGCATTACAATCTCATTCACATACAACTGAGCTAACTTCTCCATTGAAATAGTTTCCTGACTTGGAAGAAAATAGGCCGACTTCATCAATCTATCCACAATAACCCATATCGCATTGTGTCTTGAAGAGGTTCTTGGTAATCCCATCACAAAATCCATGGAAACACTATCCCATTTCCACTCCGGGATCTCCAAAGATTGCAACATACCAGTAGGCAATTAGTGCTTAATCTTTACCTTCTGACAAATTAGACATCTTGCTACAAACTCTGCGATGTCCTTTTTTATGCCTGGCCACCAATAACCTCTCTTCAAATCTTAGTACATCTTAGTGGTACCTGGGTGGATAGTGTACTTGCTCTTGTAAGCTTCCTCTAAAATAATCTCATGTAACCCCGTAACGTTTGGTACACAAATCCGACCTCGATACCGGATGATACCATCCTCCAAAATATCAAAGTCCTGGGTCTCCGCCATTTCAACCTGTTCTCGAATGCCCAAAAGATAGTCATCCTCCATATGAGCATAGTAGATGTTCCTCAATGGATCACTTAATATACTAATGGAACTCATTACTAATACTCCAGGATGGACATTGATGGATAACTTCATATCTCTCAGGCTTTCCAACAACTGTTGCTCCCTCATCATCATCATGGCCATATGGATTGACTTTCTACTCAACCCATCTGCCACAACATTGGCTTTCCTGGGATGACACTTCAAAGCAAACTCATAATCCACAAGGAACTCAACCCAACACCTTTGCCTCATGTTCAGCTCTTTTTGATCAAACAAATACTTCAAACTCTTGTGATCACTAAATACCTCAAACTGAGCGCCATAGAGATAATGCCTCCATAATTTCAAGGCAAACACTACAACCGCTAGCTTAAAGTCGTGAGTAGGATAGTTCTTATCATGAGGCCTTAACTACCTTGAAGCATACGCCACGACTTTGCCTTGCTGCATCAGAACACACCCTAGACCCTTCTTAGAGGCATCCGTATAAACTATGAATGGCTCTGTTGGGTTAGGGATAATGAGCACTAGGGTGGACGTCAGACAAACCTTTAGCTCTTAGAATGCTCTCTCACACCTGTCATCCCAAATGAAAGATCGATCCTTACGGGTGAGTCTAGTCAATGGCATAACAAGTTGAGAGAATCCCTTAATGAACCTTCGGTAATATCCAGCCAAACCTAGAAAACTTGGAATTTCCGTCACTGATTGAGGTCTCTCCCAATTCAACACTGCTTCCACTTTACTAGGGTCTACAGCCACACCTTCTGCAGAAATCACATGACCTAGAAATTTCACCTCTCGTAGCCAAAACTCACACTTACTGAGCTTAGCATATATTTGGTGATCCTGCAATACTTGCAACACAATCCAAAGATGATATGCATGCTCTTCTTCACTCTTGGAGTAAACCAAAATGTCATCAATGAAAACCACCACAAATTTATCTAAATATGGCTGAAACACCCTGTTCATATAATCCATGAAGATTGCTGGGGCATTTGTCAACTTGAATGGCATCACAAAAAACTCATAATGAACATATCGAGTCTAAAATGCCGTTTTAGGCACATCCTCAACACGCACTTGCAATTGATGGTATCTTGACCTCAAATCGATTTTAGAGAATACAGAGGCACCTGCCAACTGATCAATCAAGTCTTCAATCCTAGGCAAAGGATATTTATTCTTGATCGTCACCCGGTTCAACTGCCTGTAATCAATGCACAACCTGAGACTACCATCCTTCTTCTTGACAAACAACACTGGAGCTCCCCAAGGCGAAATACTAGGTCTGATAAAACCTCTCTTCAATAAATTCTCAATCTATTTCTTCAACTCTTTCAAGTCAGACGGCGCCATTTGATATGGAGTTTTCAAAATAGGACTAGTCCCGGGCACCAATTTGATTGAAAACTCCAGTTCTCTTGGTGGGGGTAAACTAGTAATCTCCTCTAGAAACACATCAGGGAATTCATTCACAACTGGATACCTTTCGACACCACCTTGCATATCCACGTTCACAGAGAAGAAAACCAGAAACCCTTGACATCCTTTCTTCATATACTTGTTAGCTTGGGCAAAGGACAAACACATATTCTCATCCACTTTAACACTAGTGATGTTCATCGGCAAAGACACAGTCTTTCGAGCATAGTCGAGAATGGCATTATTCGCCTCCAACCAATCCAGCCCAATTATCTCGTCAATCTCTTGCAATGGCAAACAAATCAAATCCAGGGTAATGCTTCGATGCTCAAAATGAACGACACAGTTCAAACAAGCCTGAGCAGTTCTTAATGAAACTCCCGTGGGTATGGCTAATGACAATTCAAAAGGCAACTCCATTGCCACAATACCCAATCTCTAAGCACAATCAAATGAAATGAAGGAATGCGACGCACCTGACTCAAACAAAGCATGAATAGAGTAACCATTGACTTTAAGTTTACCTCTAATCAAATTAGGTACTGCATCCGCTTCTTGTTGAGTGATGGTGAAAACTCATCTAAGCATTGTGGGCCTCCTTATCGCATCATCACGCCGTTACTCCCAATAATTCTGCGACATATGACCCGGTTTCCCACAATTAAAACAAATCAAACATGGACGATCACCATGACTAAACCCGCATTTTGTGTACGGATTTGATGCACTACCAGAATTGTACTGAGATGGAGTGGGGTCCCTTCCTGCATGCTTACTCTGACTGGAACTCTCTTGTTCAAAGCCACCTCGATAAAAGGGTCTTCTACCAAACCGACCTCTATTATACTGATCCCTACCAAACCTGCCTCTGCCTCTACCATGACGGCCTCGATTATGCTGACTTCTTCCTCCACTAGAACCTGTACTGCCACCACTAGTACCACTACCTAAACCACTTCCTTTACTGATTCCTCCAATAGGTCTTAGATGAGAAAAGGCCTGAATCATGGAATTCCTTCTGTGCTCCTCAGCCTCCTTCATCCGTCTATACAAGGCATGAATCTTCGTACATAAGTCCTCGAAGGACACAAACTCCACCACAGATAGCAGCTCCTTAATCTCTGGATGGGCACCCTCAAACAACCTTTGAGCCATCCACCTATCATCGGGATAATTATTCAGATACGTGGAATATTTTGCCAAGTCCAAGAACTGATCAATGTAGTCATCTGCTGATAGATTCCCTTGTTGAAAAGTTAGGAACTCGGCCTCCTTTTGCATCATTAAGGCTGGAGGGACGTAATGTACAAAGAACTGTTCTTTAAACTTTCCCCAATTCATAGGAGGATTCATTGCTTCAACACTCGGGAGAATACTTCTACACCAACGCTTGGCCTTATTCTCAAGCTTAAAAACCACCAGTTGCACCCTTTGCTCTAAGGTGCAATCCATCACACTAAAGATATTCTCCATTTGTTCAATCCAATTCTCTGCCTGTGACACATCCATGGTACCTTTGAAAGCCGGAGGATTAAACTTCCGAAAGTCCTTCAGCTGTGAGGAGATACCCTTAGGGCTCTCACAGGCTCTACCACAGTTTCATCCTCTCCTGCATTCAGATCTACAAACATTTCGGCTTCTTTATTCACATCCCCTTGTTCTTGCCTATCCATTCTCTCTTGCAACCTGTTCAACGTTTCTTCCTGAGTATTCACTTGATTACTAAGGCCAGCCAACATCTCATGCATCTGCCTCATCAGGTCACTGTTACTTTGTCTTCCTCTTCGAGACATTCTTCCTACACACAAGCAACAATACATTCAATTATATGGTTCTGGACTAGCATTACAGTGGGAATATAGTCTACGTATTTAAAACATGTGCCAAGTAGTACTTCAAGCAGAAACAATGGCCTAAAACCATTGCTCTGATACTAAAATGTAACATTCTACCTCTTGACACCTCCAAAACTTAACCAAAAACTTCAACATTCAACCAAACACAGCCCTGACATCACAAAACAACTCTCTACTACCTCAACACAGCGGACATGACCCACAAAACACCAAAAACTGGGCTGAGGCCACGACCGCTACAGTACCACAGTGGCTCCGGCCTCCCTTACTTCTCTATCTCTTCTGTCTCCTCTGGCACCGCGACCTGCCTTCCCGCACCACGGCGCCCCCTGTTGATATACCATATCAGCAAATTCAACATTCTGGGGCGAACTTCTGACACGCATAACATTATGTTCTGACCTCTGATTGACCTGATTCCAACTCCTACAAGTCAATCTAGTCGCCATCTATCCATAGACACCAATTTTACCTCAATCCAACTCCGTATAGAGATTCTAGACCCATAACACCATTTTGGCCACTTATTGACCAAAACTCACCACTAACGACCTCCAATTGCCACCAAAGGCAACTAGTCGCTCAGAGACCATTCATACTGGTCCAAAAACTCCCAAACCAACCTGTTTAAAGAGGTTTTACCTCAAAGGAACTACCCCTCTAAGATTTGACCCGTTGGATCCCAACTTGACCCAATGGGCAACAGGCCCTTAGACAAACCAACAAGGCCCAACATTACTCTAGACTCACCAATACTGTCATACAAACTTCTCAACATCCAAAATACTAAACCATACATACAACACATACATAAACATACATACATCCAAACCAGTCTCGACCATATGATTATCCATTACAAACCATTCTCTAACCTACTTGGCACATAATACAATATCCAATACACAATTACTACATAAACCTAGGATTCCCACATTCGCTACTACTCACGCGCCTTCTCCGGACTAGTACCAGAACTGTCACCTGAAAGGTTAGTTATTGGGAGAGGGGGTGAGACAATGTCTTAGTAACTGGGAACAACCACACACATACACATATATATATATACATATATCTCACACAAATCATGGATGCAAATATAAAATGTATGAAATGCATGTCGCCCTCACAGGGACCCATCCTTATCCTCCCTAACACATATATCATCCATCCTTATCCTCCCTAGCATATATATCATCCATCCTTATCCTCCCTAACATATATGTAATCCATCCTTATCCTCCCTAACATATATATATAATCCAACCTTATTCTCCCTAACATGTATATATATCATCACACATCATACCACCATCACATCATCATCACTCCATCCACCATACATCACAGTCTCACAATGTCATGTGGTGATGCTCATGTATCATCATATCATTATGATCATGTCATGTATGCAACATATCATATCATTAGCATAGTCATAATCATCGTCTGACTGTATACATACCACGATATATATATATAAATAGTGCACACAAACACATCGATATCGTGGTATGAAAGAGACATGCATATATACACAAAGATACGTACTATCATATAACATAATCAATACAATATAAACAAACACCCGGTTACCTCAATTATCGTTACCACACACACACGAGTTCCACAAGCTTCCTTGAACTGTCCAATACGCGTGAACCCCTCTCGATTAGCCAACAACCTTTACTATATCACAATTCTTCCATTAGCACAATGTACCAAATAACCAAACATCACAATTCAACCATATTGACCTAACCCAAGCTTCCAACACCCTTTTCATGCATCAATAAGCTCTTTGGGATCACTCAAACACTACACATCCTCATATACTTCGGATTCCCAAGAGTCCTAACCAAAACAACCTAGGGTTAAGCTCTAAACACATATAATCCCTTCAAAACTCACATCCAAGCAACAAGAATACCAAAACACGTTCCATTAACCTTAAATCACCCATCTCAATCGGTGGATTTCACCCTAACTCAGAAATCCAACCTTACAACCGAAAACCCCAAAATCTTAACCAAAGAAAATGGAGAGGGAGGAGTTCAGAACACTTACCAACTTGAATCCAAGCTCTTGAGGTCCAAAAATCGCTCCTAGGTGCTAGAAATGTTGAACCCTAGCACTGCTCCTTGGTCTCCTCCGTCACTCCCTTCGTTTTCTTTCTTTCTTTCGCATCAGACTGATCCAGATTTAAGCAAATATCTCAACTCTCGCCGTAGCACTGAATATACCACCGCCGCGCCACCAATTTCATCCGAAATAACGCCTCTAGAAAGCTTATCGCCACGGCGGCCCTGCTTCTCGCCATGGCGTGGAGTTCTTCGAGACTCCACCTGAGCCTTTCTCCGTCCTATTTCCTCCGGTCCTGAACACAATGCCAAGAAAAGTATCATGAGGGGCATTACATAACATCTATGAAAGGTTGTCTTATATTTTGTTGCTGAAAGTTAAAAATAATAGTTACATTTTCATAAATGTTGCCTATTCATATATTAAGCAAAATTTTTATAATTGTTGCAAAGAAAGGTGTTGTCGTATCTGAAAAATGTTGTAGTGCCAGTTTGATCAAGTTTTTACTATATAGCATTTTTTAATAAGTAAAAAATTTAAAATTATATAAAATATATATTTACGTGACTTCTAAAAAATCTACTTTTTATCTATAACTTTTAATTTAAAAAAATTAAAAATAAAAAAAAACTCCCATGGCTCTGTTGTGGCAGAGGGGGTCTTGCCGGAGAGACCCCCTGTTTGCATTTCAAGTGTCCATGAAACTTGAAAACTTTGGGGTGAGGGTCCAACTTCTAAATAAAAGAGAGCCCAGACCCAAAGAAGCACATTCTACCACATAACATTATTGACAAGTGATGAGATAGGGGTGACAGTAAACCTAACAACATGATATGGTAAGCACGCTCCTCCGATATAAAATATAACATATTTCTATCTATCTTATATATTTTAAGAAAAAATTAGTTACATTTTCTAATCTCTTTTTTAAAAAAAAAACATAGCATTCGATTTCTATTATTATTATTATTATTATTATTATTAATTAAAGTTGTTTTTACTCTTCTACAAGTTATGAAAGAGGTCATAAATGAAGAGGGATAAAAAAAGTAAATTATTGCTAAAAATTACATAATCTCTTATATTATAAATTAAAAAAAGATTCTAGAAAATATCTTATATTTTAAAACAGATGGAATAATAAATAATAGAATATTAGAAAGTAAAAAAAGAAAGATCTATGTGTGGATCTTATTGGTCTTTCCTGAAACCTCCGACCCAGTTTACCTAAATTTTAATTTAAACAAAAATAGTAAAAGATCCTCCAACAGACTGAAGGTGGTTATGAACTTACGATATCTTTTTTAAGATTAGGGCTCCGACGATTTGGAGATTCGATAGAAAAGACCGAATCAAGTTTTTTTTTTTTGCACGTGCTATTGGTTTCGGCCTCGGTCACATAGCAGAGCTAATTGAAAAAAATAAATACCTGTGGCATATAGGCCATAAATCACCAAACCTAAAGCAAAATAAAAAGGGAAAAAAGTTCAAATTAGATATAAGACTTTAATCAAAGTGAAAAACTGAAAATGTTAGCCAAAAATAAAATAAACAAGAAATAAAAATGTTAAAATTAGTAATCAGATTCCAATCCAAATCCTAGTGTAGGTTGTCAAAATTGGTAATGATACAACTGGGTTGGAAATTACTAAAATGTATTGTGGAGATTATATGGATGCTTTTGATGAAGAAGATAATTCTAATTCAAGTCTTGGAACAAAAATTGTCATTGTATAAAAGCTATGTTCTACATCTAATCATTTGAAAGTTAAATTATGATTATGGAATCCTATGTTGGTATCTTTAAGTAATTACCTAGTTAATTAATTTAATTGGGTCATTGAGATCTCAACAGTTGGCGGGTTAAATTAAAGGTGGTAATGGACAAACATGATTGACAGAAACATATTTTTGGTTCCTTAAATTAAAGGTGGTAATGGACAAACATGATGACATATGATAAGAGAGGATAAGGATGGGATCTCTGTCACTAAATCCTCCCCTATGGCTAGAAGAACTAGGCGATAGTAAATTGCACATTTCCTAAATCACCACCAATTCAAAGTGATCCAAGAGAAGGAGAGCCACGATCCAAGCACTAGTGTAACTTGTGGCTGGGTTGTATTAGTGTAAGGTGAGCTTGGTAATGTCCCGGAATTAGTCTTCACCAACTGTTGGAAGGAATTACCTATATGAAATGTCTTGTTATGATGACAGGTCATAGTACTAGTTGTGTGCGAGGAAGACATGCATTCCATTTCATATTGCATTCATAAGATTGTATGAGTTATGTATATATATGTGTATGGTTACCCACAGTTATTGAGTCTTTATCTCACACTCCTTTCCAGTGAACTAACATTTCAGATGAAGGTTCTAGCAATAGTCTGGAGAAGGCAAGGAAGTAGCGTATTGGACATAGGAATACGAAGTCTATGTAGTGTCTATGTATGTTGTGCTAAGTAAGATAGTATGACTGTAATCACCACTACAAATTTGGGAATTAGTACACATGTATGGGTACATTTTTTTTGAAAAAGGTACCAAAAACACCTTTGGGTATGCTTATAATAAAAAGCATACTCAAACAAGCATACTTTGGTATGCTTCATGGTAAAAGCATACAAAAATATGGTGATTCAAATATATTTGCGTATGCTTTGTTTTAAAGCATACCCATATAAGCAGGTTTTTTTGACGTGCTATTTTCCTAAGCATACCTAAAAGTTAATTAAAACCTACAGTAACTCGATTCCTTTAAGCTTATCCCACACCCAAATCAAAACTTTGTTTCTGTGGCAAATAAAAAACCCCTGCTACCCTCAATTTCCATTTGCACGAACTTGTCTGAACCCTTTGCCTTCTTTGTTTGGGCACCACCTATAACACCTCACTCCCGTATACCTCTAGACTTGACCAAATTCTTCAAAATCCAACCAAACACAGCCTAAAACATCTCAAAAATATTTCCCAAGACCTCAGAGCAATGAAAACAAACCAAAAGACACGAGAAAATGGGCTGGGGCCACGGCTGCTATAGTACCGCTGCGGCTACATCTCCTCCCAGAACTTCACATGCTACTGCCTCTATTGGTACCACGGCCTGAGTTCTTGGTGCCATGGTGCCTCCTTCTGGTTTTCTATACCAACAAATTTCAAACTCCATGGTAAACTTTCGACACGCATAACTTTATGCTCTGACCTCCGATTGACCTGATTCTAACTCCTACAAGTTAATCTAGTCACAATCTATCCATAGACACCAACTTTACTTCAATCTAACTCAGTATAGAGATTCTGAATATCTGAAACCGTTTTAGCTACTTTTTGATCAAAACTCACAACTCTCATTTGCCACTAAAGGAAACCTGACCGTTTTAGACTACTCACACAACTCCTAAACCACATAAACAACTTGTCCAAAGAGGTTTCACCTCAAAGAAACTATCCCTTTGAGATTTAACCCTCTTGAATCCCAAATGACAAAACGGGCTACAAGCCCAAAAATACATCGACAAGGCCTAATTCCACCTTTAGGCTCACAAACATTACCATACAAACACCCCAATATTCTGAACCATACATACACCATTATCCATCATACACATCACATACAACACAATCCTACATATATAGCATACCAATAACATCCAATCCATTACAACAATAATACCAAACTCCATACAGTTACAAACCATCTATCCTACTTGGCACAAGATACATATCCCAATAAACATACACTACATAGACCTAGTATTCCCATGTCTGATGCTACTCCCTCGTCTTCTCAGGACTGGTGCCAAAATCGTCACCTGAAAGGGTTAGTTCATGGAAGAAAGGGGTATGTGAGATGATGTCTCAGTAACCAGGGACAACCACACATATATATATACATATATAACTCATAAAATCTCATGAATGCAATGTTAAATGGTATACATGTCTCCCTCCACACAACTAGAACCACGAGCTATCATCATAACAGGATATTTAGTAAAGGTAATTCCCTTCCAACAGTCGATGAAGGCTGATTCCAGGATATCACCAAGCTCACCTCCTGTTAGTGCACCTGGCCAAAGGTAACACTAATGTTCAAATCGTGGTTCTCCTCCTCTTTTTCCACAATGAATTGGCAGCAATTTAGAGAATGTGCAGTCTATTACACATCTTTCCCTTTTAGCCATAGGAGGTGAATTAGCCACAGGGATCCCATCCTTGTCCTCCCTAATCATATATCATCATAATCATATCATCGTATATCATATCATCACCACCTGATCCACTATATCACAATCTCACAATGCTATATGGTAATGCTAATTTATCATCATATAATCATCATCATCATCATGATCTAAATGTCATGCCATGCATCAAGCCATATCTCCTCATCATCACATATGTAATCATCATCATAATCATATTATCATCTAGCTGTGTGCATACCATGATATCTAGAAAACCGTACACACAAACACATTTATATCATGGTACAAAAAAACATGCATATATACACAAATATACATAATATCATATAATACATACAATACAATACAAAAAATACAAACACCCGGTTACCTTAATTATCGATACCACACACACACATAATTCTATGAGGTTTCTTAAACACCAACCCATGACTTGACTTCTCCGAGCAATCAAACAACCTTAACAATATCATAATACTTCAATTAACACAATATACAACTTGATCAAAAACCATAATTCAACCATTTAGGCCTAACCCAAGGTTCCAACCTCACTTTCATGCATCATTAAGTCCCTAGGAACCATTCAAACATCGATCAATCCCATACACTTCAGATTCCCAATAGCCATAACTGAATAAGCTTAAATCATACATAAACCTTTCAAAACTCACACCTAATGAACAAGAACACTAAATCACACTTCATTAACCCCATTACATCCATTTTAATCGGTGGGATTCAGCCAAAACCAAAGAACCCTATTTATACCCAAAAAATCCCAAGTTTAAACAAAAAAAAGGAGAAGGAGGAGTAGTGATCACTTACCATCCAAGATCTAAGCTCTTGGATACCAGAAAACACTCCCAAAGGCCGAAAAACTCGAACCTTAGTACTACTCTTTGATTCTCGTCTGTTGCTCCCTCTGTTTCTTTCTTTTCGATTTTATCTGAAATGATCCTAATTTAAACCAATTTCCTGACTCTCACTACGGCTCCAGGTAAGCTCATCGAGGCTCCACCATGTCCAGTCAGCAAAATATCCCTCTGGAATTTGCTCTTGCCATGGCGGTCCTGCTTCAAGCCGTGGCGTTAAGTCCTTTTCTCCTTCACATTCAACCTTCCTCCATCCTATTTTCTCCGATTCTGCACTCAATGCCAATAAGAATGTCATGAGGGTTGTTACAACAACCATTCTCTCTTCCTCCATATATCAACACTCCCATCCTTCTTCGTGGGTTGTGTACTATGGGTCACCAGGTATTTGGGTCTCGTGTAGGTGCTCTATTCTCAGTGATTTACTTTGCCATTCTCCTTCAAGTTATAGGAGCTTCTCATGTGTGGGTGTGTGTCTTTGATAAGTTACAGTCGTTGATTGTGCGTGTGGGTCATCGGAGCTTCATAGGTCCATCTCCTCCATAAGTTTCATGGGTTTCTGCTTGTGGCTCTCTCCTTCGTATGCTTTGCCCTCGATTGGTTGTGGGTTGTATGTGTAGGTGTCGATTGGTCATGGGTTTCTCTTTTACTAAAGTATATAATATCGAATGTTGTGTGTATTGTTTATAAATCTGTTGAGAAAGCTGTTAATTATTATCTAAACTAGTTACATGCAGGAAGAGGCACTTCATTTGTTATGTACCATATTAATTCTTCCCCATTTTCTATTTATCATCACTATGACAATGTATGTTTCTCTTCCCTTAATTGCAATATTTCTTCCATGCTTAATTTGTTATATTTTATTTGAAGTTTGAAACTGCAGAAGAACATTGTTTGTGGGTTTATTTGCTTATTAGAATTTTGTTCCCCAAACAAATTTTGCTCATTTCTTTTGTAAAGAATTCTAATCCAAATAGCTTTCTTATGAGAAGATAATCCTAATAATAGCATCTCACTTTAAAAGTTTGATAAGTGTAGAAATTTAAAGGAATTGATGCTCTGAGTGCTTTTTTGCATTGTGAATAAAGTAAGAATGTACATGAAGGTAGGAAACAAGACTCCCAATAAATCCCACTAACTTAGCTAATTCAAAATTTAAATAAAGTATAATGACAACTAATAACAACCAAGATATATACAAAAGAAAATAGAAGGGAGATAAATCATGAAGGGATAATGCTAATTATCAATAAACCTTACGTGGTATAGGCATGTAATGTCTGATTATCCCCTTCAAGCTAGAGGGTAGATGGCTAACATTCCTAGCTTTTGCAAATGGACCCTTCAAACTTGACTGAAGACAAGGTCTTGTGGAAATTTGGGGAAGAGAAAACGTAAGCGATCTAACTTTTGGATGGGAAGATTACATGAAACTTTCCTTTTTATTTTTTCTTTTTATTTGCACATATGGTCTTTGAGTGGTCTTTGGTGATTAGACAACTATTTGGCTATAAATACCTATACTTAATGGCTAATATCTAAGTATATATTTTATTTATATATATATGCATTGTTATTGATGTCATGTATCCCTTAATTTTTTTTTTATCATTATGTACTTCCAACATGCGGGTGATTCACTTTTTATACTTTCAAAGAATTTGGCATAGTATATCAATATAAATAGGTTAGTTCTTAGTCTATTGCGCACTTGGAAGATCTAGTTTTGTGGAAATTTGAAATAGATATGGGCAAAATTGTGTTTGGGATAGCTTATATAAATGTTTATCAATCTATTACAGGGTGGGAAAGCAAGCTAGTAGGTAGTGTGTGTGAGTAAAGGTATCAGAAAAATAGCATGCAGATGTTATTATGCATGATTTGGTTTGGCAAGGTGTTAAACCTATTTCCCAAGTTTTCTAGATAGAAGCTATTTTTCTTGTATTGATTCTTATGTTTGAAATGTCCAATACTTCAAAGACCAATTAACAATGATGATGTATGAAACTTATATGATATGCTTCTATCTGAAAATAGGGTATCTATATTTCACAAAAATATATAGAAACATGTTTTGTTAAGCTCAACTAAGCTCTCTAATCTTTTTCTTGACCAACTAAGCTCTTTAATCTCTGATCAGGTCATTATTAATTTGCTGGTGCAGTTTACTTGCAAGATTGGGGAGCTGGTGACTGAGAAGCATGTTCAATATATTTTATCCATTGCAAATGTGTGCTTCCCATTTATGCATTATTATAATTTAAGGAAAGATGTCATCTTGAGTGGCTGGCTACTTTCCAACTTTATGCTTGAGATTTAAGTCTTGTATTTTGTAATTTTTCCTCTATCTTTTTCCTCCCTTGATTCTCAAAGGAAAGATGATTTTGAGTCTATGGTAATGGAGCATCTAAAAATGATTGACTACCCTTGATCTTCTCGGAAAGCTAGACACTGTGGATGTTAATAAGGTTGTTTCATGGCTCATGAGTTGTCAGCATGCGTCTGGTTTATTAAAAATTTATTTGTCAGTTTTATTTTGTTATTTAATTTATAGGTTGTATGATAGGGTTTTTTTGTTTTCCTGATTAGATGTCTGTAATCCTTTTTTTATATTAATAAAATTTCATTTTTTGGCTAAAAAACTTGTAGGGAGTAGAGAAAAAATGAAATTTTTTTTTTGAAAAATAAAGGCCTTTGGGTATGCTTCTTAAAGAACATACCGAAATAACATACTTTGGGTACACCTTTAGAAAGCATACCTAATGGCTTTTGGAGTGGTCACATAGGGTACACTTCAACAAACCTAAAGGCAAAAAATAAACATACCCAAAGGCCATTTTTTCTATAGTGAATGGATGTATAATATTGATGATGATGTAGTACATATGTTTATGTATGGTGAATGAATGTGATGATGGTTGAAGCCCTGGTATGGGTCATTCTTATTGAAATAGGTGTCTGTGAGTCAAATTGGTTGTGTATGTGAGCCCAAATATGGTATTAGGCCTTGTTGGTGTGTTCTGGGGCAAGTAGTCCATTATGTCAATTTAGAGTTTAAAGGGGTCAAATCTTAGAGGAGTGGTTCCTTTGAGATGAAACCTCTTTGGATAGGTTGATTTAGTCAAATGAGACTTGTATGGAAGGTTTTGAATGGTCAAATTGCCTTTGGTAGCAAATAGGAGCCGTAAGCGGTAAGTTTTGGTCAAAAAGTGGTCAAAATAGTTTCGAGTGTTCCAAATCTCCATACGGAGATGGATTAAGGTGAAATTGGTGTCCATAATTAGATTTGAATGAGATTAACTTGTAGGAGTTGGAATTAGGTCAGTTGGAGGTCGGAGCATAAAGTTGTGTGCATTAGAAGTGTGTCCTAAAAGTAGAATTTTGCTAATATGACATTAGCAAGGGGGCGCCATGGCACTAGGAAACTAGGCTGCGGTGCTAGTGAAATAAAGGGCTCCGAGGCTGCGGTTGTACTGTAGTGGCTGCGGCCTCAGCCCAGTTCTGGTATCTTTTGGATTTTGTTCTGCTACTCTAATGTTTGGAAAGTAATTATAAGATATTTGGACTGGGGTTGGTTTGTTTTTTTGAGGTTTTTAGTCAAGTCAAAGAGGTGTTTAGCAATAACGTATTACAATGGTTAAGTTTTTTACATGAAAATTAAGAAATGCAATTAATATGTTAGAATTCATTTTGAATTTTTTAATTTCCTCTTACATACATAGATAAATAAAAAAAATAATTAATACAATAATCTTTGACTTTTAAAATGATAAATGAAATATAATTGGAAAAATAATAATCAATGTTGTCTTGGAATTTGAAGATAATAAATAAAAAAATTAAAACCCTTTAATAAAGTAACAATTAAAAAGAAACATGGGAGTGTACATTAAAAAATTGTTCAATACCAGGTTCTTAATAAAGAAAATAAAATAACCAAAACCAAGAAAACTTGTGACATCACTCATCTCAGGCAAGGGCATAAAGGATTGCGAAATTTATTCCGTTGAGGAGGACATGTAGAACTACGGAATCTGGGAAGACGATATTCATGACAATGGCTGAAATAAGGAAGAAGATGAAGTGCCTGCGAGTCAACGGTGCACCAGACCGAACCGCTACGAAGGTGGACGAAATAAAGGCTGTGAAAATCAACATTACTAGCCATATGAACAATGATCCTAACTGTTCTTTAAGCTGTGGGTAATAGTCGTTTGGTAGCATCAAGTAAAAAAATAATGTCAATGTCAAGACACACGACCATGATGCGACTCCTTGCAAGATTGCCCCACTTCTCTGCCTTCTCATATTCTCATTTTTCTGCATTATGAAAGCCAAACTTCATATATGTTCATGAAATTCCCAAGGAACAGAAAATACAAGAGTTTCAGAAAAGGGAAATTAATATCACGATTCAAAGTATTCAACAAATGGAACCAAGACTAACAACAAATAAATGAATTAACTTGGTATGTATTGGCAAGAATGAATTAGATGCTAATCAAAATCAGGTTCACCCTCTTCATTTTAGTGGGAAAATTTGAATAACAGATTCAACAAAGGTTAAATAATAACTTCACCCAGAAAAATCAAATAAAATCAGTGAATTAAATGGGAAAAACATTAAATATTGAAATTAGTAAACTAATCAACCATGAAAAAAGAAAACAGGACAAAACAAAGAGGAATGGCTTACCTTCACAGTCTCAAGTTGGGATTCAAACATATCATAGACTAGTTTACGTAGGTGTATATTTCTTTCCAATTCACACAACATACCATGCACTCCGTAGAGTGTATTATGGTATCTTCCTAATTGTTTCTCTGGAGCTGCATGAGAAAGAGCAAAATTTTTAGTATATAGAACAACCAATTTGATACGAAAATGTCCAGTTACTATAAATCTAAAACATCAATGTCAATATCAACTACATATAACTACATATTCTAAAATATAAAATTTATGATTTAAGTCACATTATTTACATGCCAAATAATATAATCTTACCCTCTACAAGGATATATCCTTCCTGAATGTTTTCTTCAACAGAAGCCGATGGCCCTTCAACCTAGACGATCGAGGAACCCAAATGTTTCAATAAAGGTACTTAAACATTTGATGACAATATCATGCTACTGTTTTTTTTTGTCATTACAGAAATCAAGATGCAATATCGACTTAACAATTTACTTCTGATTCAACCGTTCAAATTTACGAATTTTACTTGCTATTCATGTTCACAAAGAACTAGCATAAAGAAGCCAATAAATTACAAATATATAGGAAGCCTAACCTATGAAGAAAGAAGCCATGCAAATATATATATATATATATAAATTGGTAATCTAGATTAGCAAACCTAGCTCATGCCGATTTGCAACTGGGAAAGCAAAAAAATCAAATCAAAGGTAACAAAGCAAAAATGACAATTGAAGATGGTTATGTATTTCTTCCATGAATTCCACGGAAGCTAAAATACGAACAAAGATACAATGATGTGATTCCTAGTGCTCCAGCTGATGGCCATGTCTTACAGTGTTATTAGAGGAAACCAAAATATATTTAAGCCAAAATTATTTGATTGTTTTTCTTTCTTGATTCAAGAAAATACAAGAGTTTCATAAAAAAAGGTAAATATCAAATTCAAAGCATTTAACAAAAGGAACCAAGACTAACAAATAAAAAAAATAATGGTATTGGAAAGAATGAATTATATGCTTGCTTCACCCTCTTCATTTTGGTTAGAAAATCAAGAATAGATTCAACAAAGGTCAAATAATAACTTTAACTAGAGGAAACAAATAAATTGAAAGAATTGAAGAGAGAAAAAATTAAAGTTAAATATTGAAATTAGTAAACTAACAAACCATGAAGACAAAACAAAGAGGATCGATGGCTTACCTTCACAGTCTCAAGTTGGGCTTCAACCATATCATAGATTAGTTTAACTAGGTGTTTACTTTTTTCCTGTTGACACAATAGACCATGCATTTCGTCGAGTGTATTCTTGTATCGCTCTGATTGTTTCTTTGGAGCTGCATGAGAAAGAGCAAAAATCTTAATATATAGAACAACCAATTTGATATGAAAATGTCTAGTTAGTATAACTATAAAACATCAATATCAATATCATCAACATATTAACATAAATAAGTAATAAATAATATTTTTTTCGAATTTCAAATGACACACCGGGAAAACCATCCCGTAGTTAGCATATACTGTTAAATAAAGCCACGATTTACCAAGATTATAACATGCAAAACAAGCTTAATAATTTGTGCCATTTTTCGAAAATGTGATTAGGAGATGATATAGAGCAGGTTAAAGTTTCAAGACTTACCTTTTACGAAGTTATAAGAAGGAACTGAGAATCCTTCCTTATTGTTTTCTTTAACGGAAGCCAGAGGTGCTTCAACCTAGACGAGGAGCATAAATGTTTCAATGAACATACTTAGACATCTGCTTTCTTTTCATTAAAGAAATCGAGATGCAACATCAGCATAACAATTTATTTCTGATTCATCCATTCAAATCGATTAATTTTACTTGCTATTCATGTTCGCAAAGAACTAGCATAAAAAACTCTTAGGATCGATTTCAAAAGTATATCCGACAAATTACTAAAAGGAATTAAGCCTAACCTAAGAGGAAAAAAAATCAAATAACAAATATATATGAATATGTAATCTCGATTACCAACCACATGTTGATATGCAACTGAGAAACCGATAAATAAAGGAAACGAAGTAAAAATGACAAGGGAAGATGGTTATATATTACTTGTTGGGAGGAAAGCTTAGATTCCTTCGCCATGCCTTAGAAATTGTTCAAATCTTGATCTTGGAATTCTATTGCGCCTTCTTTTTTTTAATTTCTTTTGGCCTGAGAATTAGATGCTGCCACCGCTCCAAGTAAATCAAGTGCTGCTGCGAAACAAAGTATTAACTGATTTTTTATTTAAAACAAAGTACTAAATGATTTGGATCTTCCAGATATCTAAATCAAATCAAGGGTCCAAAATTTTATATACTTTGTTGATTTTTTTTTTTGTCTTGAATCAATAAAAAATTATATTATCCTTATCTCTTTAAATGAGATTGACTATCATCTAAATGAGATTGACTATCATTTAATGAACTCTGTAGAAACCAATTTGAATTCCGATCCCACTCTATCACTAACTATACTGCATCAAATTAGCTAGTGTGATGGTAGTTAATACTCTCTTTGATTTTTAAAAATCGTCATTTTAGGATTGTTAAGATTTTTTATAATATGTGCCACTTTAGAATATCAATAAAATATTAATTATTTTTTCACTATTTTACCCCTTATCAATACTCTTGATTCTTTTTTGGTATGCATTAAAAAAATTTAAGTTGAGGGTATTTTAGTAAAATATTATTTAATTTTACAAAAATAATTTAATAATTTTATTAATTTATATGAAAATGCCTAAAACATTTTTTATGAACGGGAGGGAGGGGGTAGTAGGGTTAGTAAGATTGATTCACATATGATATGTTCTTTTTTTTTTTTTTGTCAATTAACTTTGTTCGCTCGACTTCAAACTTTCAAAGAGACGAAGCTATGATGATTAACAGCATAACTAATGCATAAATCAAGGGCTATGTAATGGCGACTATTTCCAGCTAGCTTCAAAAGAGAGAAAATATGATAAAGATACTACATTTGTCACTAATAAATCACCAATAAGAAACTAAATAAAGCAATAATAATGTGAGCCACTGTTGTCTTGTGCCCCGAGAGGCCAGGGATAATAAATTAGTAATATTAGACTCCACACCGGCATTCTATTATCACCAAGATTATGCATTCAAACTAAATCAAAACAATTACACTGAGAGACATGAACCGAATCACGAAAGCATTGAGCAGAATAAGAGACGATTGAAACCTGGATGAAGATTAATTCAGCAAGTTTCTCTTCCTTCTCCAATCGCAATCCTTTGCTTTTTCGTCCCACTCCTTGGTCTCCTTTTATAAGGAGTGCAGCCAAGTAATCTTCATCATATTATCAATAATGTGAATATCAGAAAGAGATTTAAAAGGAGATTTGCAAAAAGGATAACACTTATAAATTCTTTATCATGATTTTTCAATTGCTTTTTAATTTTTTAGATGAAGATTGGATTTGTAAATTATTTTTTAATTTCCTTCTTTTAGCTGTTTTTTTTTTTTTAATTTTGACCCAAATCATCAAGATGGTAGAATAAATTAGAATTAATTAGGATGGATTTTATCATAGATTTACTATTTATTTATATTTTTATTTTAATAATAATATTAATCACGGCCGATTTGTTTGTTTTATCCACAATAATTATTTATCATAATGAATTAGAATGGATTTTATTGTAGGTTCACTATTTATTCATGTTTTATTTCAATATAAATATTAATTTCGTTGTTAATTTGATAAATATAAATAAATAACTCATATTCAAGTTGAATAATTTTCAATTTGAATTATTATAATTTTTACATTATAATAAAATCAAATTTATTTCATTTTTTTTGTGAAATCAAATTTATTTTATTTAATAATTAATTTAACACCGTCAAATCTATTATTTAACGAAGAAAGATTTGTCAATTAAGTAAATTTTAGATTTAGGCCTATTTGTTAATTTTTTTATGACAAAAATCACTTTTTAATTAAAAAAGAATTTTTAACAAATTTTAAAATGTTGTTTAAGTTTTTATAAATGATCCGAATATGAGAAAAATACATTTTTTTATTATTTTGAGGAGGTATCTTGAATAGTTTCTGATTAACAAAAAATCATTTTTAAATAAAAAGTGCATTTTTCCTTTTGATGCGCAAAAAAAATCTTTTAAATGTGCAGCAATCACTTGCTTTTAACAAAGTGAAAAAACAAAATTAATTGATAATAGACAAATTTTAATTTTAAGTATTACAGTTAAAAAATTGAAAAAAAAAAAGAAATTATTATATTTTGAATTGTTTGATTAAACTAGACAAGTCAATCAAAACATTTATTAGGAGTTACGAAGTTTTGCTTGCCGCGGATAAGAAACAGATTAAATATATATATTTTTCCATCGTCTCTCTGCACCGTCGATCTTCATCCGACTGATCTGTTTATTTTTCCACTTTTGATAAGGTCTCTGCATCGTGCTCCTTCTCTGCAACAGCAGCGTCGGGTTTTAGGAGCTTCTCTGTCTTCAGTCTACTCCTCAGTAAAAGGAAAAAATAATAATAAGGAACGCATTAGTTTAGGATGAAATGCCGAAAGGATGGTAACAACTACCAAAGAAATAGGTTACTAGCGTTTTCTTTTCTTCTGCCATGTCATTTTCCTTCAGTTCTACCCATATTCACCATCAGATAGTATGTTCTCTCTTGGTATTTGTTTCTGTTCATGTGATTCTATGATCTCTGCTTTCATAAGAGAATCTAGACGCAATAATCGCCCATGGTTATTGTCCGAAAATATGGGTTGAGTCTATGATGCTTTGTCAGAATACAGAATCAAAACTCTGTAAGTTATGGTAGTACATTTTTTTACTGATAAAAACAATCTTCTCGAGTGTTTTAATTTAGATCATGAAGCTGATTAATTAACATATACATCAGTGAAGGCCGGAACAGGTTTAGTAAAGTATGTTTGATGTAGCTATGAATTAATATAGAGTATATATCTTGTTAAAGATCGTCTTCCTTTTTTTGCTTGATGAACTTGTAGAGTATCTAAGATGTAGCTTGAATATGTAAGTGACTTTATTTTTTTTTCGTCAATTTAATGTTTGTCACCATAGAAAAAGTAAAGCTCATGTGAAAGTTTTTCTGACAAAATGCTTAAGTTGGTACTTATCTCTTTGAAACCCTACATTTTATTGCAGGAGGGGGAATTTGGTATAGTGGTGATTGGTTATAGAGAAGACATGAACTGGGATTTTTTTGTGTGTGGCTATAATCGCAACCATAAGCTTCAAAGCTGCAGTGCATCCTAAACTACACACTAAACATAATAAACCTATATGAAAATACAAGGATTACAAAAAAACAAATATTTAAATATGATATATAAGATTTGGCTAAAAATCAAACCGAACCAAATCGATTGGTTTAGCTAAATCAATGATTTAGTATTAGATTGATTTGGTTCAGTTCCGTAATCAGTTTAGTTTTGTTTGCATTTGATTTGTATCATGCTAAATGGGTATCTTTTGTGAAAAAATATATATCATAATTTTCATAAATTAAATTTAAATTTATACCAATTTAATTTTCGATGTAAAAATTGATATTCACAAGATAAAAATTTTTAACAGATTTGTTCTTTAGTTTCTTTTTTAAAAAAGAAAAATTTAATTGATTGCCATGTAAACTAATCATCAACATAATAAGCTTATTCAAATTGAAATTTTTCTTGTTTTTTTTTTTTTACCTGGTCAAATGGAAACTTGAAACTTTATGGTGACAGAAAAACAATATAACTCAATGACTTAAATCACCACAAAGCATACTTTTTGTAACAACCCTTATTGGCATTATGTGCAGAATCGGAGGAAACAGGTCGAAGGAAGGTTCAAGTGGAGTCTGAAGGAGCCCCACGCCACGGTAAAAGGGTGTTCCAGTGGCGTTTTATGGCTAAAACATGGTGACGTCGTGGTAAGAGTTGAGGATTTTGTTAAAACCGAATCATTTCAGTCGGCAGGATGCGAAAAGGAAAGAAAGAAACAAAGGAGAATCGAGGGAGCTCTACTAGGGTTCGTGTTTTACACTATATATCTTTATATCCATAACACTATCAAAAAGTTCATTTATTTTTTCAAAATATGATTAGGAGATATATACGGAGTTGGATTAAAGTATAAGTAGTGTTTATAGATAGATTGAGACTAGATAGACTTGTAAGAGTTAGAATCAAGTCAATTGGAGGTCGGAACATAAAGTTATGCGCGTCAAAAGTTCACTCCGTAGGTTGAAATTTGCTGGTATACAAAACTAGCAGGGGGCATCGCGGTGCCAGGAAGTCAGGCAGCGGCTCCAGTAAAGTCAGTAGCCTAAGAGGTTCTGGGAGGAGCTGGAGCCATGTCAGTACTGTAGTAGCCGCAGCCCCAATCCATTTTCTAGTGTCTTTTGGTTTGTTTCCGCTGCTTTATTATTTGTGAGATGTTTTGGGATGTAATTGGTTAGATTTTGAAGGTTTTGATTAAGTCTGGAGGTGTTTGGAAGTAAGATATTATACTTTTCCAATAAATTATGAACATTGTTTTCTTTTATTTGTAAGGTCTCTAACTTAGCTCATCAAAAAACTATATTTTACAAGATTATATTCCTGAAAATCTCACAAAATTATCATATTTTGAATATCCATTTATCACCACCATGAATAGTTATACACTATATATCTTTATATCCATAACACTATCAAAAAGTTCACATCTCAAAATATATTTACATGCAGGTCACATCCAAAAATATATTTAAAATATATACAGTGAAATTTAATTTAAAAAAAAAACAAATTCCAGAAGTAAAATTATAAAAAATAAGAGATGATATAAAAGTCAAAATTCCATCCATTATACACACATATATAATGTAAGACACTAAAATGTAATGGCCCTAGTAACTAAATTCTAAAGGACTTAATTGAATGGTATAAAACCGAAGGGGCCCAAGGATCATAATTGAGCAATTTGAAGAGAAGAGGGACAAGAAAATATTCGTGCCGCGGCAAGCATGGACGGCGCCACGGTGAATGGCTTTGGAGTTTTGATTCTCAGCCAAGAAAGAATAGTCTCCCACCGTAGTGAGGCTAACTAGCTCCATGACTCTAGTGTCGGTATATTGTACACATTCTGACTTACTACTATATTGTGCTGCACTACTAGTATTGGTTTTGAAATTAAAAAGAATAGACAGGGAAGAAGGGGGACCATTAGGTCGAATTCCAATAGTATAAGACAAAGCTAGCAAGCCACTGCCCATTTATATATATTGATTACCCGTCATTAAGGATATAATCATCTTTAAGATCATGGGAATCCTTTCTTAAACACCAAACAAATCCATCTGTTATATATGTAGAAATTAATGAATTTTATTAGCGGTTTAAGTGCCAGAAAAGCAACGGTCTGTATCGTTTGGAATGATCTTGCATGTCGTCAAAATGCTTTGAATTCTCAGAAGATTGAGGATCAATATTGGACCAAAAATATAATGATATCTTGTCCCACAAACTTTTCTTACCATCAATTGATCATATATCATTAGAGCTCAACTCATCACTTGAGTGGATCAAAATTAGCGGTCCAAAATGAAAGAGATTTTTTTATTAAAAAAATATGTTTGATTTTGGAGTTTTGATTTTTTTTTTTTTTGGTTATAGATAAGGAGTACTAAAAGAACAAAAGATAAATTCATTTCAACTAAGTTTGTTATATACATAAAAGCTCCAAATTATTTACACCAATTTGAGTTGGTTCTTGGAATTTTAAATTTGATTAGTTGATTGAGTGTCCAAATTAAAACATGTTAATGATCATATGTTATTATATAAGTCGTGGAGATATTTTTAAGAGAGAGGAAGTAGAAGATACGATGGCCACCCACTAAGTGGGAAATGAGTAAGAACGGAAGTATGACTTGCAATCCTAATTGTTATATGCCCATAGCAGCCCCCCGCCAAAAAAAAAAACTAATCATATTGTAAACTTATTCAAGTTTCTTTATTTTTTCCTCCAAATAATTAAAATTGTATGGTGCTTCTGAAATTAAAAAAGATAGAGATGGAAAAGCATGCAGAAAAAAAGGTGTGTCATGTACTTCTATATTACATGTACTTTTATTCTATGCTATCTCCCTTCTTTGAAAAATACTTGAAAGAATTCAAATTCCATTTCCTTTTCTGTGAAAATGTATAATGTTCTTTCTTCTTTCGATTGATATTATTAGAGAATTAATTAAGCTGATGAACAGAAAATTGCCTACCCATATGAACAATGATCCTAATTGTTCTTTAAACTGTGGGTTATAGTAGTTTGATAGCATCAAGTACAAAAATAATGTCAATGCCAAGACACACGACCATGATGTGACTCCTTGCATGATTGCATCATTTCTCTACCTTCTCATATTCTCATTTTTCTACAATATGAAAGCCAAACTTCATATATGTTCATGAAATTCCCAAGGAATAGACAATACATGAGTTTCAGAAAAGGGAAATTAATGTCAAGATTCAAAGTATTCAACAAATGGAACCAAGACTAACAGAAAAAAAATTGCTTGGTATGTATTGGCAAGAATCACTACTACACAAAACCCCAATTTACATCGGTTATTTTAACCTTTTTAAATCGGTTTTAAAAGTGATGTAAAAGCAGGCGATGTAGAAAAAACTGTTTTTATATCGGTTTTTTAACCGATGTAAAAAAATTGCTTTTACATCGGTTTTTAATAGAAAAACCGATGTAGAAAAACTATTTTTACATCGGTTTTTAATACAAAACCGATATAGAAAAATAGGCTTTTTATATCGGTTATATTAAAAAACCGATGTAACTTTGACCTTTTTTTTTTACGCCGTAATTAGTGTAATTTATATCCAGACATGAATTTACAACTAAATTTCTAAAATAGTTGAGCAAATTTTATAGCCATAATAGCTATAATACCAAAAATGATTATTGAGTATATATCTAAAGTGAACTTTTACTAGAGTTATATCCCAAAAAATGGTTTAATAGAATTAATGGAAATTGTAAAATTCATCTAAGTCTCATAATAAAATATCATATTTCCAATATCACACTAAAATATCCTTAACTATTCCCAAAATACTAAACTAAAATAAATTAGCTCTAGTAGTAAAACATATAAGTCTCCATATCTTATTTATATATCCAAAATACTGAACTAGAATAAAGCAACTATATAGGTCTAGTAGTAAAACATTACATCTTTGTCATTATCCTTGATTGTAGGAAGGGTAACCACCACGTTAGTACTCATACTTCCACTTCCTGTATCCCCATCTGATAGGACAAAAAGTTGAGAGACTCTTCTTTAAATATCAAAGGCATTATATATAACCATATATTCAACATAAATAATTCAAGGAATAAGACAATAAGAAATATATGGATTACAGTAATATAATTTCCATACTTACAAAATTCTCACAAACAGCAGATGAAAAAATGTATAACTTGCAACTAAAAATAAGAAATATCAAGCTTTATACATAGGAGATACAAGTATAAATCATAAAGTACTTCAAGTAACCAAATCAAGTTTACACACTTCAGCCAGATAACATTACCAAAGGTGGATTATTCATCATAAAGATATTTAAAAAAAAAACTTACTCATTTTGCTTGCAAGATACAAATCCAATTTTGGTAGAATCATCACTAAATACTGGACCTCCCCATAGTTCTACAATAGCTAAAATTGAAATACAAAATTCAAGAAACAATCCATAATTACTTAAAGTAGATTGGCATCCACAAAGTATCTTTAATTATAAAGAGCTATATTATAATTTCCATATTCAAGAGAAGTCAACCCCCAAAATTTAATTACTAGAAATAAATCATTTGCATTAGTTCCATAATTTTCATAAAATACATTAATATTCTGAGTTATGTATAAATTTTAGTTAAATCTCCTCTAAATAATAGATCTCCCAAAAATTCTCCAACAACCAAAATTGAAATACTAATACAAAATAAACTCCCTTGAGCACATAAGCACCCTTGAGCTAATAGATTTGGCTAAAATCCCCAATAGAAAATAAGCTCATATTTAGAACAAGGAAACTAAAAGGATGAGTGTTTGCATGAATATAGAAATAAATTAAATTAACTAAAAATTTAAAAAATAAATTCAACTACAAATTAAGAAAAAATAATATAAAAAAAAACTCACACAAATGATAAAAACAGAGACCGACGGAGGGAGTAGAGGCGGAGCATAATGGTGACCCATGGAGGGAGTTGAGTGTGTGATGGAGACTGATGGAGGGAGCAAAGTGGATGACGGCGGCAATCGCGCAGGAGGAAGCTTCAATCTGTTCGTGGGTTTCAATCGAGAAAGTGAGGTCGAGTGTGAGAGGGAAGGAGCGTGGACAGCGATGACGTTCAAGAGAGAGGTGACCACCGTGTGTGATAAGGAAGTAGTGTGGTGGCAATGGAGATCTAGAGGAAATGGACGAGTGTGGGAGTGGCAAGCCAAGAGCAGTTCTGGAAGAAGAAGACCGCGTTTAGAGGGAGCTGAAATTTGAAACTTAATTTCGAGCGCTGATAAGGGAGGGAAATTGATAAAAACAAAAAGTTTTACATCGGTTTTTTATATAAAACCGATGTAAATTTTTTTTGAAAAATTATATTAAAAACAAAAAAAAAAAGTTTTACATCGGTTTTTTATATAAAACCGATGTAAATTTTCTTAAAAAAATTTGTATAAAAAACGGAAAGAAACTAAAAGTTTTACATCGGTTTTTTATATAAAACCGATGTAAATTTTTTAAAAAAATTTACATAAAAAAAGGAAAGAAATGATTCATAAGAGAGAAAATTTACATCGGTTTATTATAAAAAACCGATGTATAAATTTTTACATTGGTTTTTTATATAAAACCGATATAAATATTACGAATATAATAAATAATCATTTTTCATTGATAAAATGATAAATCATACTTATATATAAATATATTAATATAAAAATCTAATCATAATCCTATATTTTTATATTACTTGCATATTTTTGTTTAGTTTTATTAATTAAAGAATCAATATATTGTAATATAAAAATCTAATATAGTCATATAGTTCTTATATGTAGGACGAAAATAATTTAAGTGGAAATTCAAATTTATATTGATTTTTTAAAAAAAAACTGATGTAAATATCATATATAGATATATGAAAATATATTAATTTATACTTCTTTACAAATATTATAATATAAAAATCTAATTATAATCATATAGTATTACATATTTTTATTTATTTAACTTTAATATATCATTTTAATTCTTAAGAAAATTATATTTCTATATAATTGAAAATTTAAGTTGTCATGTACTAAAAATATAAAGATAGAAAAAAATATGAAGACATGATGGTATCAGTTTCTCTTAAAAATCAAAATAAAAATTAAATAATAAAAAAAATATGTTAAAATATATTGTAATAGATTACGTAATGTAATTATATTTTTATTTACTCCCATTAATATAAATTTTATTACGATAAACATGTTTATATCGGTTTTATTAAAAAACCGATGTAAAAAGACATAAAACTATAAATTTATTTACAAAATTGCCACCGGTCATTATTTTATATCGGTTTTTTTTTTAACCGATATAAATAACCGATATAAAAATCACTTTTTGTAGTAGTGAATGAATTAAATGCTATTGAAAATCAGGTTCACCCTCTTCATTTTAGTGAGAAAATATGAATAACTGATATCAACAAAGGTTAAATAATAACCTAGAAAAATCAAGTAAAATCAGTGAATTAAAAAGGGAAAGATTAAATATAGAAATTAGTAAACTAACCTGTTAGGTTTGCTGGCTTTTCAAGAGAGGGCTAAGTTGGGAAGTTTTAATTTTTTTGCAAAATTAAAATACAGCAGTGATAATAAAGGTTGCTAAAAACAGAGTACAGAATATAAAGAATAGTTGCAAAGTAAATGAGGAGAGGACACAGAGATCTACCTTGGTTTGGTCTACTCCACTTGATTTACGTCTGGTCCTTAAGACACCACTTGAGATTTCTCCACTATATCTTGCAAGAATTAAATGGGCTCTTGCAAAAACCGTAGTACAACTCTAGCTTGAACTTTGAGCCTAACAGAAAACTCTCACTCTTCTCACATGTGAGTAAGAACAATTCTCTTGGTGTTTTCTCACACTAAGTGCTATGTACAAGCATATAGAAATATACAAATCAAGGTATGAAATCCTCTCTCAAAATAATGGATATGAAAGTTTAAGAGCAATGAATGAGCTAAGGAGAAGGTAATTAAGTATGCTTTTAATGAATCAGAAATAAATTCTGCAGAGTTTTTGGTGTTTTTATGTTTTTTTGCATCCTAACAAAATAAATGAGATCTTATTTATAGTTTGAGAGCAAAACTATCCGTTGAAAACAAGAATTAGCTATTACTCTTAGAAAATAACCATTCACTTACCACATTAAATGCATCTGACAAAGATTATTCGGATAACCTCCTTAAGTTATGCAAATAATGGGTGACAGTTGGCTCTTAGTTTCAACGTTAGACTTTCATTATGCAAATAATCTAACTAGGTTATGTGAATAACGATTATTCTAGAATGACTAAGTTTCAGCTCAAGAACATTTCATGAAAATCTACTTAGTTGTTCGAATAACGTCTCACAAACTTGAATACCTTTGAGGATTATTAGAATAACCTTTTATGATGTTATTCCTTGTTTAGATAATATTTAATCAGCTCAAACTAAGTTTTTGAAAAACACTAGTTATTAGGATAACCTCCTAAGGTTATGCTGATAACTAATTTAACAGAAGCAGGTCCAAGAGTTTTGTAACATACATTAAACAGATAACCTCCCTAGGTCATGCAAATGATGGGCAGCACAAAACAAGTGACCTTTAATGTTAAGCCCATTATGCGAGTAAGGTAATCACCTTATCAGAAAAACGAGCTAGATAGAGGCAAGGACATGGTACATGCCTTAGTTATGGTGATAATCTCAAATCTTTTCATTAAAACAAAGAGAGAACACTTAGAAACAATATTGAGATTTCATCCCTATAACTTCTAAGCGTTATGCGCATAAGATAAAACTTTTTATGAAAACCATTTTGAAAACATGAGCTAAACCTTAATTATTAAAGTGGATGCCTTATTTAATATTAGGGTAAGTAGAATAGTTAGCATTTAAAGCTTAACTACCTTCTTTTACAACGGGATTCCTACAAATGCATGTAAAAACTCTTCAACCTTCAAGATTCTCTAACTTTGGTCTTCATATCACTTGTGCTCCTTTGATATTTAATTTCCAAGCTCATTGTTGTTTAGTGTAACAACTTACTCCCAAACACCTCCTATCTTGATCAAAATCTTCAAAATCCAACAAAACATAGCCCAAACCTCTCATATTTACCTTCCAAACAATAGAGCAACAAAACAAAATCCAAGAGACACCAAAATTGGGCTGGAGTCGCATGTACTACAGTACTGCCACGACTCTGGAGCCCTCTGTTTCACTGGCACTGTGGCTTGCTTTGCTGGCACCATAGCACCCCCTACTAGTTTATATTAGCAAATTTCAAATATCCAAGGGCAAACTTTCAATGCACATAATATTATGCTCCAACCTCCGATTGGCCTGAATCTAAATCTAGAAGTCAATCTTGTCCGAATCTATCCATGGATACCAATTTCATCCCAATCCATCTCCGTATGGAGATTTTGGACTCTTAACACCGTTTTGGTCACTTTTTTGATCAAAACTAACAACTACCAACTCCCATTTGCCATAGAAGGTTACATGACCATTTGGGACCATTCACATGGGTCCAAAATCACTTAACCAACTTATCTAAAGAGATTTCACCTCAAATGAACCACCATATGAGATTTGACCCCCTTGAACCCCAAATTGACAAAGTGGGCTATAGGCCCAAAACTTATATACTTGGCCCAAAACCCCCTTTGGGCTCACAAACACCACCATACTAACTCTTACACTCCATACCATGCATGCACCATACAACTACGTACATATCACATTTAATACCAACTTCACATCAATATCATTACAAACATCCCAATTCTCATACCAAATACAACCACACTATCATACTTAGCACAACATACACAGACATTTTACAAATACACTACATGGACTTATTATTCTCACATCCAGTCTGTTACTCCCCTGTCTTCTCCTGACTAGGGCCAGAACCTTCACCTGAAATGTTAGTTCATAGGAGAGAGATGTGAGACAAGGTCTCAATAACTGGGAATAACCACTCATAATATATATATATATTGATCCACACAATCATGCACATGGTGCAATGTAATGCTAATGAATGGTATGCATGCTCTCCCTTATATATGGCTAGAACCATGAGCTGTTGTCATCACAAGATATTTCAATAGATGATTCCCTTCCAATAGTCAGGGAAGACTGATTCTAGGACATCACCAAGGTCAGCTTACCCTAATGCAACCCGGCCAATGGTTACGCTAAAGCTCGGATCGTGGCTGTCCCTTCCCTAAACCACCACGAATTGGTGATGATTTAGGGAAGGTGCATCCCCAAATCCACTGCCACCTGGTTCTCCCAAGGAGAGGATTTAGTGATAGGGATATTTCATCATATTATCTTGTCCACTGCCGCTTGGCTCTCCCAATGAAAGGATTTAGTGAAAGGGATCTTTATCATATTTTCATCTCATATCATTATCACCTCATCATCAATTTCTCACTATGCAATCATATGGTGATAATGCCAATATCATGCCAACATGCCTCAAACACGCATATATATATCATCACAACATCATATGGATATGCTAGCATGCAATGGTATGGGGATGCTACATATCATACATACACAACATATATAATCATCATATATCAACTAGTCGTGTACATACCATGATATATAGAAAACCATACACATACACAATCAATATCGTAGTATGAAAAGCAACATGCATATATACATATAAATACTATCATATCTCATTATACAATACAAACCATACAGACAATACAAACACCCAGTTATCTCAATTGTTGCTACCACGAGCACATGAATTCTATAAGCTTTCTTGAATGCCAATCCAATGAGTTGACTTCTCCAATGAACCAAATAACCTTTAAATACCATAAAATCCTCAATTAACATATAACACAAACATCCAAATTCCATAATTTAACCACTTTGGCCAAACCCAAGGTTCGAACACCATTTTCATACACCATTTAGCTCATAACGATCATTTAAATACTAATCAATCCCATACATATCAAATTTCATGCCTCATCAACCAAAAATCAACCTAAGGCTAGGTATAATTCCCGCTTACTCCTTCTAAACTCATACCCAAGAATCATGAACACTAAATCACACTTCCTTAACTTCATTTCATCCATTTTAGTGGGCGGATTTCTGCCTAAACTGAAAATCCCAACTTATACCTAAAAAACCCCAACTCAAAACTGAAGAAAATGGAGAGGAAAGAGTAGGGATCACTTACAACCAAGAACCAAGCACCCAGAGGACAGAAATTGCTTCTAAAGGCCAAAGATTCTAAACCCTAACATAGCTCTTTGTCACTCCCTCTGTTTCTTTCTTTTTCTCTCATGCTCTGCGAACTGCAGTGTTCTCAATTTATACAAAATTCTTGACTCCCGCAGTGGCGCCATAGCTTTTGTAACACCTTACTTTTATCTATATTTTTTCATATATTATAGTATGTATAATGTCCAAATAGCTCATATTAAGAGCTTGAATTATTAATAAAACCAAAATATTTGAATAAAAAAAATGTGGTACTATTCATTAGGTTCTCAAGTTTTCTGGATGAAATTTGAAAAATCATAACTTAATCCAGAAAAATCGTATCAATGTGATTCAAGTCTCTAAATGAAGCTAGAAACATGATATAGAAGATAAACATATGAAAATTTCCCTTAACTTGACCAATTAGTACAGTTTATTACTCAAACTTGCACTATACAAATGGTCATTTCTCTCTTTTCCAGGATTTTGGCCGTGACTTTAAAAATTCATATCTAACTCTCTACTAAGCCAAATCATGAATTCTCTATTACATCGGAAAGATATATATGTCTACTTACCATATTTTTATTATACATTTATTTAGTCTAGACAAGGCACAACATCAATTCGAATCACTAGGGATCAAAACATCACTTTTACTAGAACAGTCTTGGGAAAACTTGTATATCTTTCATTGTACAGCTCCAATTGAACTCAAACCAATGGCATATTGAACTCAAAACACAGGTAGTTTCAAAAATGTAAATCATTAAATTTTTGGAGCTTTGTACAATTTTGTACTCCCTTTCAAAATAAGTAATACTTACACTAAAATTCGCAGCTTTTACTTTTCTATCCAGTTTTGACCCTTAATTTCAAAAATATATTATAAATTGTACACATATCCAAATTAAGTGTTCTTTAGCTCATTGGGAAGCTTATTATCTATAGTTTCAGACAATATATAACACATGACTTATTTGCTCTGTCTCCATCAAACAGTATTGACTTTACTTCCATTGCTACAAAATGAACTTCTAGTCATATAACATGGCAAAGTAGACTTCATAATAAGCTCACATGATCATTCCATGTTTCAAATCCATGCCAAACATTTTATAATGCTCATAAGGACATAATAGCACAAGGATACAGATCCATGTGCTTATACATAATTTTTATACATTATTTCAAAATATGGAATCATAGCTTGAAATTATCATCAAGCATCATTCTCTCCTTCATTTTCTTTGGCTCCTTGATCTCCTTAACATTGCTTGTGCCTATCATTTGGGATACTTGAGGGGATGAGATTGGGGGAAATCTCAGTGGCAAGTTACATTTCATGCAATTATGTCAATCATGTGAAAAAAACTCACATTTGATCACATCTAATCACATCAATCATATTTAAACAATAAATTGCCACATTGGTCATAAAAAATTTGGCAGCATAATGGCTTAGAAAATGGACATCTTGGAGAAGAAAACCCCTCATTTTATAGCTAAGACCAATCAAAGAAATCACAATTGCAATATGGCAAGACAATTTAATCATAGAAAGACAATGAAAGAACATAAAACAAGAATATGAAACTTAGCTACCTTGAAGCATTCCTTTGGCTTTTCCTCTTGAATCTAATGCTTCACCACTTGGTTCCACCTCCTTCAAGAACTTACTTGGGCTTTATCAATTCCTAATACACCATCAAACACTCACTTTATTCACTAGTTTCATGAGTTACTTCTTAAAGACAAAACCCTAGAATTTCATTTTCTTCACCTTAAACTTTTTATTTAATCCCATACTTGCTCTTAAGGTTTTTGGACCATGGGGAATCCATTTTTAGAATCAAATTAATGAAAATCAAACTCTTTCCCATCATATTAAACTGACCTAAACAAGCATTAGAAGAGGAAAGAAGTGATTTTCACTTTCTTACTTCCAAACATGCCAAACCTTGTTCCTTTCACTTAATCTTATGCTTTCTCTTTGATGTATGGCAAAAACTCACTTTCTTTCCTAACTCCCTTATCTTGGACAAAATTTACAGCAAAGGAGGTGAAGAGGAACTCAAGAAAACTAACCTTAAACCATTCAAAACTTGAAGGAAAAATCATTAGAAGTTAAGAGAAGATTTTTACCTATTTTTTCTTGATTTTTCCTTCTCTTTTTCCTTCTCCTTTGCTCCTCACGTACTCCTTCCTTTCTCCATCGATTGCAGCTGCTTCTTCCTTCTTTTTCAAGTGCTTTGGACATTCAACATGAGGGAGTATTTATAAAGGAGCCAACCAATCAATTATTGCCACCTAAGCTTCTTGATTTCTCTTGAAAATTTATGAAAATATTAAATTAATGCCATTTTGTTATGTGCTGCAGATAGAGCACGAATTTGAGGGTACTTTGGTCTAAAAATTTTAGATAATTACTTATCTAGATATATCCTAAATCGGTTTGGACAAATAAAGCTACTTTACCAGTATATTTTACTATTATTGGGATACCTGTTTTAACTATATTGGGATATAAAATTACCATAATATACTTATCCCAATTGGTACAAATATAAGACCTACATATTTTTCTTAAATGAATACTGCTTCTTCCTGCTGTCCAGACTGACATTTATCAGGTAAGACATTAATATTAAATCATAATTACCCAATAAATATTATTTTGAGCTTAATAAATTTCATACTATATTCCATTGGTCTTAGCTCATTGAGAGCTTCATTTTGACTATAATTTTTCATATTTATAAAAATGCCCTTGACCTAGACAAATATATAATTTTTACAACTTTTGAGTCATTAGGTGTAATTTTTCCCAAAATTCATAAAATTGACTTCATTCTACGTAGACTCCACCCCATTTCTTCTTCGTTCTTCTCATCCACTTTTTTTTTTCCGTCTTCTTCTTTTCTCTTTTTTTTTTCAGGGGCTAAATGGTCATTTTCTCATTTTTTCTTTTGACTGAGATAATTGACCTCTTTGCCTTATTTTATGCAAAACGACGTATATCCATTTGTGCAAATTCCTTATTGATTTTGAAATATTGAGTTTTAAACATTTAAGAGAATTTTCAGGATATTACAATTCTCTCCCCCTTAAAATAAATTTCGTACTAGAAATTTAGATACATACTAGTACCTCTTATTTCCTTTCTCTTAATTTCCCAATTTTCCAGACCATTTTTACCAGAGAAATACTTTTATTTCTCACTTATTTGACTTTTCAATTAATATTTTACCCTGGTATCATTTAGTCATTTATAATATTTAAAAAGTCTGGTTCATACTCTTTAAACTGGGAATTGTGAGGACATCATAAACTGGTTTTACTTAGGGGTATTGAGAATTTTCGTATAACATACTCAATCTTAATTCTCATCTTTACTTTCATAACTTTCGCTTATCTTGTTCATACTATACTTCCATTATTAGCACATGATATTATCTCTTTCTCTACTTTCATTACTTTAGGCTATTCACATGAATAATCTTTTTACTAAGGCATAAGCTCGTAATATTAGCTTTGTCTAGATGACATTTATAAGTCATCTTATATTTTCTTTTCACTTCTTTTCTTTTCTTTACCTCAAGTCTAACTCTTCTTTTATCTCATAATCCTTTGAGGCTATTGTGATCTCAAACACTTTTATAGTAACCCTTCTTGACAGCATTATTTACCGCTACTATAAGTGGGAACATGCTTTTCATAAAATTGTTATATAAAGCATTGGCTAATACCTGCCACTCAACTATATTACATTACTCATATCCTGATCCATGCTTACTTTAATAATTATAGACCCTTATAGTCATTATTGGATCACGATTAATTACCTCAGAGAAGGAGGTTTAGTCTTTCTAGCATATAAGAAATTATTTCTTAATCTCTTTTCCACATCAGTTTCTCTTCTAACTAAGTGGTAAGACAACTTGAGAGAAATTTTTCATAACATCTTGCTAAACTTGGAGACCTCTTGTCTCCATTACAGTGTTCGGTCTCTCCCATTTCATAACTTTACTTGCTTTCATAGGATCTACTGTAATCCATATGAGAAATTCTGTAACCTACTAACCGTACTTCTTGGAGCCCAGCTTACATCTACTAAGTTCAGCAAGCTTTTTCTTTAATTACATTTCAAAACTTCTCAATTGCCTTTCATGCTCCTTTAAATGTTTGAGGTCACAATAAACTATTCATCTTTTATTCATATAGCCTAACATGTGCTTTTAGTAAGACTATCATAAATTCTTGGTACCCAAATTTAATTATTGGCAATTTTTCTTACCTTTTACATCTTTTTCATACTTCCCAGTAGATCACTTATTCTAAAATCTCCCTCACTTGAGCACGCTTAATTGTAAAGTGCTGAGGGTTTCTGCTGCACTCTTGTCATTCTTTAGACTTCGAGAATGTGGCATTGGGTTTTATTTTAAACTATAACTCATCTATGTGACCTCTGGATCACTTATTGCTTTTAATTTTAGGGAATTCATCCCCTATACTCATACTGCTTCTTTTTAATCTAGCCTTTACTAGCTTAGAGATTCATCTTACTACTATGCCTTTACGTATGAACATACCCGCGAACCTTGTACTCTGCTCATCTTATCATACCTTTAATATCTTTTGGTTCTTTGTGATTCAAGGTCTAAATAATATTAAGGCGGTGGTCTCTAACTTTTTACTCTTACAACATATCTGCTTTATCTATTCTGATACATAACTTCTTAGTTATTTAGCCACAGTTGATTAGTGGTTCAACAATTTAAGGGAAACTTCTTAACCCTTCAAAAGTCTCTTGCTAGCTTAGCTAGAATCTGGCCCTCGGCCTCTCACCATTACTCATTCTTGCTTTATCGGGCATCACCCCAAGAGCCACTTTCCATTACTTTGCCTTGGCGACTCATCTGATGGAGGATTTTATTTCTTTGCTCAATTGGGCTTCTTCTCAAGAGCTGCCCTCCATCTTGGTTGCCTCGACTGCTTTTATCAAATGGATGATTTCATCTCTTTGCTCAATTGGGATTCCCAAAAGCTACCTCCCTTTTTCATCACCTTGGCAATTAATGGAAGATTGTATTCATTGTGAGATCTTTTGACCAAGAACTTTCTTTTAGCTAGATATACTAAACTCAGCAATCGACTATCTCAAGGTTTCTTAGTTCCCTAACTGCTTACCACTAATCAAATATCTTAGGCTCATACTTTGTACCTTATACCTCATAAGTATACCAACTTTTCTTACAGAGACATTGCATCTTATCAAACTTTCTCATTTGAATCTTACATCAACTTTCTTGTCTATTCTTAACATCATTTTTAAAGCATTTCTTAGCTTGAGCTATCAACATAACATTTAACTTAAGCTCAATACCTGGAACACCTTCAGGGGGTATAGGCAAAATCAGCATCTTGCTCATACAATCTAGAAGGAGATTATTTGTAAAAGTTCATTCATGCTAATGCTCACATCACTACTAGGGAAAGGCATACAAATCTTTGTCTTGCTACGGTGCTTATTTAGACAAACAATAGAGATTATAGCCTAGTTTCTCATCAAGACATTCTCATATAACTTATGTAATAGTAACTTCCAGACTTAACTTCTTAGCATAGTTACAGGATTAGTCTTGCACCTGAATCATACCTTTACTAAGGTCAGGTGACTTACAGGCCTTAGACTGAGATTAGTACAAAGACTTTTTCCTGCGCTTATAGTCTAGGGTTGGCTATCTCCATAGTACTGTCACGAGTATAGTGTCCCGACTCTTTATTCTTAAAGCACACATTCTTCATTGCTAAGCATAGCTTTCTACTATGAGCCTTTCCGCATTCTTAAAAATAGGAGTTGGCGTACTCAACTATCTCCTCTGTGCTTATTGCCTTACTTCTTGAATCCCCTAGTATTCCAAGGTTACTTATCATTACTTATCAACAGACTAGTGAAGGAAGGTTAGGTACCGAGTCAGTTGATTATACCTTGTGACATATTTAATGACTGACTCATTCACATCTTAGCTGATCCTTATAATTCCACTTTCTTTTTGTCTCTTACAGACTAGGGAAAATAACTTTCATAAAACTATTCTTATAATACTTCCCAAGTTAATACAGTGCCCTTTACCTGACTAGCTCATTCTGTTTTCTGCCACAATTGGTCAGTCTCTTTTACTATCAAGCTTCCATTTCCGACATGCATCCTATCATCTTTAAAAAAAAATTTTTTAGGCTCACAATCTACTTTTCGACAACTTGCACATCAAATTTATCATTAAAGAATGGGAGCTAATACTATCTTATCAGGCAATCATATATCAATGGTTGGCGAACACATCTAGTTACCTTGGGGAAAATCCTACAGAACCTACTGATTTACCTGAGGCTGCTATGGTATAGCCAAAAACCTTAAGGGCTCTAGCTTTTCCCTTGTTGTCCTTGAGCATTAACTATCTCTTACAATTGCTCAATAGTTTTTTGCTATTGATCCAGAAGATTAAGATTTACTTACAAGGGATCTAAACTGGGAGTACATTCATTTACTGTTATTAGAGTCATTTGAGAGGTATGAGCTTATACTGTTAGCCTTTATTGAGCACCTCTTTATATCTTAATGACTCTTAATAACAATTTAAACTCCACAATTACCTTAACTACTATTTTCATCACTAGTCATGACATATCATCATACCTCGACCCCTGGTCTTTTACTATACTAAGATTTAATCAGCATCTGGCTGCATATGAATTTAGTCAAAGATTGTAGCTATACATCTTATTTGTATATACATGTTCCTTATATACACATTTCCTTGAGCTTATGGGGCTTCCATACTAACATTAGGTTTCTCAATTGGATCTTCTTCTGGATCCTTATCTAAGAATTCTATTGCCTTAGCTTTCCTTCCTGATAGTGCTCTACCTGGAGCGTTTAGGCAATGACATAGCCTTTCAGAGTGTTAAACACTCAACCTTGAGGGAACTCCTTAATACAGCTCCAAAGCTCATGATCTTATTATGACATCTAGTACTTGCTCAACCCATTCTCTTATAGGAAGCTTAAAATCATAATGCCCTTCTAAGAATCTCTTTCGCTTCTAGTATTGTAGCAAGGAAATCAAAAACTGAGCATATCCTCACAAACCCATCATGATATTTATCGTACATAGCTTTAATAGCATTTGGATTTGGAGTTCTTGGTTTAGTTGGAATGAAAATCTTGCTGGATCCTATGTCTTTCCTTATAGGATCTTGATTAGGCTCAGGCGAAATTCCTATATCTGGATTATAAACCATCTTTCTTTTCTAACTTACCTTTCTTTAGATCTTACATTAGTTTTTCCCCATTGATTTTTTTTTTGTTTCTATCATTTATTCCTTACTGGCCTCTTTCATTCATTACTGAAAACATCTTGCCACTGAACTTATTTTGTAGGCAGGATACTTGCTTTTTACTCATTAACAACCTGCCATTACATCTCATAGCTACTTTCTAGTCAGTGGCTTGACATTAGAGAAAAGTCTTAGGTCAACGTTCATACTAGCTGTTGATTAATGAGGTTTCATATCTTTTTAAAATCATCCTAGGCCATCTTCTTTCAAAAAACTATCAGAATTATAGGGCTTATCAATCTTTCTCATCATCTCATACTCTTTAGAGGTATACTGCAACCTCAAAATTGGTCTACTGCGATCTCTAAGTCCTACTAGGATCCTCTGTGATCCTACATCTTTTTACTGATAGGATCTAACTACGATCTCATTATGAAAGAATTCACAACCTAAGGAAAACATCATCTGTAAAACATCCTCAACAAATCCCGCAACTATCATAAGCTATCCTTAAGACTAATCTCTTATGCCACTAAAATGTTTTTAGGCCAGTTTCTCAAAAGGAATATTTCTTATATTCAAAGGGAAAATTCTAACTGAGATGATTACCTTCCTCTCTTCATGCAAAGATTTGTCCAGTTCTTTGCTTTGAGAGCCAAGGCCTTCAGCTCTGATACCAAAAATGTAACACCATACTTTTATCTATATTTTTTCATATATTATAGTATGTACAATGTCCAAATAGCTCACATTAAGAGCTTAAACCATTAATAGAACCAAAATATTTGAATAAAAAAAATGTGGTAGTATTCATTAGGTTCTCAAGTTTTTTGGATGAAATTTGAAAAATTATAACTTAATCCAGAAAAATCATATCAATGTGGTTCAAGTCTCTAAATGAAGCTAGAAACATGATATAGAAGATAAAAATATGAAAATTTTCTTTTACCTGACCAATTAGTATAGTTTATTACTCAAACTTACACTATACAAATGGTCATTTCTCTCTTTTCCAGGATTTTGGCCGTAATTTTAAAAATTCATATCTAACTCTATACTAAGTCAAATCATGAATTCTCTATTCCATTGGAAAGATATGTATGTCTACTTACTTCATATTTTTATTATACATTTATTTAGTCTAGACAAGGCACAACATCAATTTGAATCACTAGGAATCAAAACATCACTTTTACTCGAACAGTCTTCGGAAAACTTGTATATCTCTCATTGTACAGCTCCAATTGAACTCAAACCAATGGCATATTGAACTCAAAACACAGGTAGTTTTAAAAATATAAATCACTAAATTTTTGGAGCTCTGTACAATTTTATACTCCCTTTCAAAGTAAGTAATACTTACACTAAAATTCGCAGCTTTTACTTTTCTGTCCAGTTTTGACCATTAATTTCAAAAATATACTATAAATTGTACACATATCCAAATTAAGTGTTCTTTAGCTCATTGGAAAGCTTATTATCTATAGTTTCAGATAATATATAACAATTGACTTATTTGTCCTGTCTCCATCAAACAGTATTGACTTTACTTCCATTGCTACAAAATGAACTTCTAGTCATATAACATGGCAAAGTAGACTTCATAACAAGCTCACATGATCATTCCATGTTTCAAATCCATGCCAAACATTTTATAATGCTCATAAGGACATAATAGCACCAGGATATAGATCCATATGCATATACATAATTTTTATACATTATTTCAAAATATGGAATCATAGCTTGAAATTATCATCAAGCATCATTCTCTTCTTCATTTTCTTTGGCTCCTTGATCTCCTTGACATTGCTTGTGCCTATCATTTGGGATACTTAAGGGGATGAGATTGGGGGAAATCTCAGTGGCAAGTTACATTTCATGCAATTATGTCATCATGTCAAATAACTCACATTTGATCACATCTAATCACATCAATCATATTTAAACAATAAATTGTCACATTGGTCATAAAAAATTCGTCAGCATAACGGCTTAGAAAATGGACATCCCGGGGAATAAAACCCCTCATTTTACAGCCAAGACCAATCAAAGAAATCACAATTGTAATATGGCAACACAATCTAATCATAGAAAGACAATGAAAGAACAAAAAGCAAGAATATGAAACTTAGTTACCTTGAAGCATTCCTTTGGCTTTTCCTCTTGAATCTAATGCTTCACCACTTGGTTCCACCTCCTTCAAGAACTTACTTGGGATTTATCAATTCCTAATACACCATCAAATACTCACTTTATTCACTGGTTTCATGAGTTACTTCTTAAAGACTCACAAAACCCTAGAATTTCATTTTCTTCACCTTAAGCTTTTTATTTAACCCCATACTTGCTCTTAAGGTTTTGGACCATGGGGAATCCATTTTTAGCATCAAATTAATGAAAATCAAACTCTTTCCCATCATATTAAACTGACCTAAACAAGGATTGGAAGAGGAAAGAAGTGATTTTCATTTTCTTACTTCCAAATATACCAAACCTTGTTCCTTTCACTTAATCTTATGCTTTCTCTTTGATTTATGGCAAAAACTCACTTTCTTTCCTAACTCCCTTATCTTGGATGAAATTTACAGCAAAGGAGGAGAACAGGAACTTAAGAAAACTAACCTTAAACCATTCAAAACTTGAAGGAAAAATCATTAGAAGTTAAGAGAAGATTTTTACCTATTTTTTTCTTGAATTTTCCTTCTCTTTTGCCTACTCCTTTGCTCCTCACGTACTCCTTCCTTTCTCCACTGATTGCAGCTGCTTCTTCCTTCTTTTTCAAGTGCTTTGGACATTCAACATGAGGGAGTATTTATAAAGGAGCCAACCAATCAATTATTGCCACCTAAGCTTCTTGATTTCTCTTGAAAATTCATCAAAATATTAAATTAATGCCATTTTGTTATGTGCTGCAGATGGAGCACGAATTTGAGGGTACTTTGGTCTATAAAGTTTAGATAATTACTTATCCAGATATATTCTGAATCGGTCTGGACAAATAAAGCTACTTTAGCAATATATTTCACTATTATTGGGATACCAATTTTAACTATATTGGGATATAAAATTACCATAATATAATTATCACAATTGGTCCAAATATAAGACCTATATATTTTTCTTAAATGAATACTGCTTCTTCCTGCTGTCCAGACTGACATTTATCAGGTAAGACATTAATATTAAATCATAATTATCCAATAAATATTATTTTGAGCTTAATAAATTTCATACTATATTCCATTGGTCTTAGCTCATTGAGAGCTTCATTTTGACTATAATTTTTCATATTTATAAAAATGCCCTTGACCTGGACAAATATATATTTTTTAAAACTTTTGGGTCATTAGGTGTAATTTTTCCCAAAATTCATAAAATTGACTTCATTCTACGTAGACTCCACCTCATTTCTTCTTCGTTCTTCTCATCCACTTTTTTTTTTCTATCTTCTTCTTTTCTCTTTTTTTTTCAGGGGTTAAATGATCATTTTCTGATTTTTTCTTTTGACTAAGATAATTGACCTCTTTGCCTTATTTTATGCAAAGCGGCATATATCCATTTTTGCAAATTTCTTATAGATTTTAAAATATTGAATTTTAAACATTTAAGAGAATTTTCAGGATATTACAGCTTTCAGCTAAAAAATATTTGAATCTGGAGCTCGTTCGCTATGGTGGCCCTGCTCCTCACTGTAGTGTGGAGCTCTTTCTACCTCCATTTGAACCTTTTCTCCGTCCTGATCCTTTGGTTCTACACATAGCACTAATGACACTTAGTTAGCCAAAGACAAAGTTAGGAGCAATGTAATAAGGGTTGTTACATTTAGAATCATCAAAACCATCTGAATTAACATTCTTCCCTTTTTGATGATGTCAAAACAACTTAAAAGATTCATTAATGCTTAGGTTCATATGAAGCTCTGCCTCAATATATGTGTAGAGTAAATAATGTCAAAAATCAACAGTGCATGTATTTTCAGAGGAAAGGAAAATAAGTCAAGGATAGACAAGGATCAAAGAAAGACATTCACAAGAATATACATTATGAATAATCATTACAATGTAAAGATTTTACATAATAATGACAATATAAGGACAAAAACAACTGATTAAAATATAAGGTCACAAAGAAAAACAACAAAACTTAATCAGTTTAATTAAGTCTATCTCTTCTTTGGAGTAGTCTTTCTTTCTATAGACTTTTTCTTTCCCATAATCCTATTTCCCTTAGTCTTCTTTTCCTTTTCTTTTTCTTCCTCTGCTTTTTCATCTTTCTCCCCCTTTTTGTCACCAGCAATAGGAAAGTATTGAGCAGCTTTAGCATCTATTCAAGCAATGTCTTGATCAAACAATGTAGTTCGAGCTAGAAATACATGTCGATGAGTTGGTAGTTATTTATTTATTTTAATTTTTATGGCAAGAGGCAGTTAATTGATAATATATTAATTATTTTGCATGTTAATAAAAAAATTTTGAGGACGAAGAGCCACAGTTTAGTTGCAATTGAAAAATGCGGTTTGACCACACACATAGCTGTAGTTATCCTTTAGGGAAAATTGGTTTTGGGAATAAGGAAGAAAATTAATTGTAATCAGACTTCAATTTTTTTAAATTTACAATAAGAACCAAGATACTTTAAAAAAAAAAATTATCCACGGATGAAAATACCATTTGTCACACTTGAAAATGTAACACAGTTGGCGAAAAAAATGAAAATGGAGAAAAAGAGAAAAATCAATGTTTTTGACAAAAGCCAATTTAAAAGGAGTCTCTACCAAAATTTTAAGGAAAATTTTGAAAAACCAATTGAAAAAGGATAAGGATGGTCTACAAATCAGAGTTGGGTTCGGGAGTACAATTGTAAGTAGAGAAGGTGTTAGGCACCCCCACAACACCTCTATGAACAATTACCTTAGGTTAATTATGCAATTTTTATGGCTTTTAAAAATTATTTTGATTGCCCTTTAATTATTCACATGCAAAAATAAATATAAAAATAAGAGAAAATGAAAAAAATAAAATAAAATGAAAATATGAGAAATTAGAAAAAATAAAAAAGAGGACAATATTATTTATTTATAAGAGCGGACTTGACTTAAGATAAGAGTTTAAGGCCTTCGTACCCTGTAATAGGGATCAAAGTTCATGTAGTTCGAGCTAGAAATACATGTTGATGAGTTGGTAGTTATTTATTTATTTTAATTTTTGTAGCAAGAGGCAGTTAATTGAAAATAACTTATCATTTTATAAATAAAAATTTTTTATAAAATTTGGATTAGTGTGCTTTAATTTACCAAAAATAATTTAATTCTCAAATATTTTATTTCTTATTTTATCAAAAGCATTTTTTTTTCATATTTTTTCCATAGAATTTATTTGCCAATTTAGGAAAATCAATTTGTAATTGATATGCGTGTAATTTGTAATTGATATACCCGCAAAGGATCATCACATCTCATATGAATCATTGATTTCCTGAGTATTTGCGAAGATCCCAAAATCTCTCACAGATAACGGAGTTTTCTTAGACTAAAATATATTATTATGCTTCGCTACATTTTTGGAAGATATATATATATATATAACATTTTCACTAATCTAATAACATCTATTTTTTATTTTTTAAAGTTTTCTTAAAAGACTTTATATGTTTATTATAATTATTATTTTTTAGAAAAGTTAATATATTCTTGATATATCCGCAGAGAGTCATAATCTCATACGATAGGTTGTTTTCCTAAATATCTGTAAAGATTCCAAAATCTTTCACAAATCTAGGAGTTTTCTTAGAATAAAATATATCATTATGTTAAACTACATTTTTGGAAGATTATATATATATATAAATATTTTCATTAATATAATAGCATCTATATATATTTTTTGAAGTTTTCTTAAAAGACTTTATATATTTATTATAATTATTATTTTTTTTAAAAAAATCAATATATTCTTGATATATCCGCAAAGAGTCATAAATCCCATACAGTAGGTTGTTTTCCTAAACATCTACAAAGATTCCAAAATCTCCCACAGATCAAGGAGCTTTTTTTTTATTATTATTATTATTTTTTTATATCAAATACATCCATTTTATCATCATAAATCAAGACTAACACCACCAATGATGCCATAATCTAGAAAAAAGATTCCAAGAAAAACTCTCAATGGTTACAATAACTTTATTACCCAAATCTCACTAGGAAAATAACTCTGCCCAAAACATGTGGATCTCACAAGAGGGCATCTCTCCTTGGATCTACCTGTAGGCGGCATCATAGAAAGGAAAATCTCTAACATTTATTTGAACTAAAGGGAATGGCCATATAAGACAAAATGCATTAGACCAAACTAAGTTTCACATGGTACAATGGACACATTGCTATATGATAGAAACAATCAACCTTTATATATGTAAGAGAAGGTTAATCCATCAATTTGGTCCAGACATGTAGCACAAGCAAACACAGAACAAAAGACAGTACTACAAGCCATGTAGTGGATGAAGAATGAGATAGTCAATTCATGGTTCCCTCCAAAGAGTCCAAACATTGGCACAAGTATGACTTCAAAAAGGAAAATACAAACAAGATTCGTGGCCACATCATAATGGGAAAAAAAAATCAAATGGAATCTGATTTCCCATGGTTCATAATGCAAACAGCCCATTCAAGGAAGCCAAAGGTAATCAAGAAGCCCATGATCTGATTAAGTCTTAAAGCCAAAATGATGCCCACATCATGAAAAAATTAATTCTCTTTCGAGCATTTTTACAAACATCTATTAGGCATACAATAGGGTGCATGATATGATTGAAATCTAGCAATCAATAGCATCCGAAAGACTACTCAGCAAACAATATCAAGTCAAATACTCTAGCAAACTAGAAATGATCAAACAAGCTACCAGGCCATTTCTGGGAAATAACCATAGAATCAATATCTCACCTATGTAAATGACAACAGAACTTCCTCTTCGCCTTCAATCATTCTCTGCCTCTCTATCCTTTAGCCGTCGTTCTCTTTCTATTTTCTCGGTCTTCTCTCCTTTCTCAGAATGCTCTTCCTCTCTTAGAAAGTTTTCTATTAGCCTTGTTGGAGAATACATGTATGTGTGTGTCAAAAGGAAAAGAGAGAAAGACAGGTCCCACACTGCTCAGACAAATAAAGGCCAAAGAGCATAAATACTAACATGTGATCATGGAGGAGCAAAATGGGCCTAGGAAGAGAATGGGCTCACGTGCACAAAAACTGGACAAAAATTAGGCCAACTCAGTTGAAATCCATCGATTTCCACACCCCTACACATAAAAATATAACCAGGGTGGACACTTTTTTGCCGTTGCCAGAAATTATGTTTTAGAAAATAAAAGGAATTTAAATAGCCTTCCAGAAAATCCATGTTTTTAAGGCTTTGGTTATGTGTTCATGGTGTAAATGTTTTGAATGTTGGTCATCTGTTCCTATCCTTCATTAACTAGTATTATTTTTTTTTTAATTTGATTGTCGGAAACCACCCAACGTTCAAACGTTCTCATTAATGTCATTAAGGGAGGTCCAACATTCAGCTACTTCTGGCGCCTATAAATAGAGAAGCTTAATCAGAAGTTCAGTGCACTGAGCTCGCGAACATCTTCGGAGCTCTCTCTTCCTCTCTGAATTCTTTTGGGTTCAGTTTTCACTGTTTTGATTCCTGCTCATCGCAGAAGATTCTGTTCAATCCTGGAGAGTGCTGTCTTGTGGTGAAACAACTCTCAAGGATAGTGTTCTTGTCCATTTAATCCTAGGGAGTGCCACCTTGTGGCAAAATAACTCTGAAGGACAGTGTCCTTGTGCACGGCTCGGATTATTTTTACTCTAACAAATTATTAATTTGTAGTTAACAATCTTGAGAGTTATGGAGTCACAGCAGACCAACGTTGTTGTTTTCGATCATCCTACCGGTGCTAGTGTGAGTGCTACACCCTTCGTTCCATTAGCACTGCCTTCAATGCCGCTATCTAGGCCACCACCAGATGTTTTGAAAATTGAAGTCTTTGATGGGAAAAATTTTAGAAGGTGGCAAGAACGTGTCTACTCTATTCTTAACATGCATGGAGTTGTTGCTGCACTCACTCAGTCTGAACCTTCATCAGATGTTGACTAAAGTCAAAGGACTACTTGGGATTATGCCAACAAGGTATGCCAAAATACCATCATTAACACCTTATCTAATAATATGTTTGACGTGTACTATGTGTACAAGGAAGCAAGCAAAATTTGGGAATCACTAATTGCAAAGTATATTGTTGTGGATGTTGGGAAGCAAAAGTTTATCATCAGAAATTACTACAAATGGGAGATGACTGAGGACAAAGATATCAAGCTGCAAATTAATGAATATCACAAGCTTCTAGAGGAGTTGCGTGTTGAAAAAATCAACCTACTTGACGAGTTTGTTGCTTGAGTTCTGATCGAGAAACTACCAGAATCATGGGAAGAGCACAAGCAACAGCTGAAGCACAAACAAAAACAATTGTCACTGTCAGATCTAATTACTCACATCATAATCAAGGACACTAACCGGAAGGAGATGCAAGCTGTAAAAGGCAAGGAGATTGCCTCGAAAGCAAATTTGGTAGGGACAAAATAGCACGGTAAGAGGTATGACTCTAAAATAAAACCTGACTACAAGCCCAAAAGTTCTAACCTCAAGTTCAAAAAGAAAGATAGTTGCTTTGTTTGTGGAAAACCAGGCCACCATGCTGCTCAATGCAGGAAGAGGGCTAGAAATGAAAATCCTCCTAAGGCCAATATGGTTCAAGGAGATAAAGAGCATGAAATCATTGTAGCGATCAATTCTCAAGCTCTCTTGGTATCCGATGTGAAGAAATAGGTGGTAGACTCTGGGCTACTAGGCACATTTGTGTAAATCATGAGTTGTTTTCCTCCTATAGTCCTATCAAGGAAGGAGAAGATCATATTTACCTTGCTGATTCCCAAACTGCAAAAGTTTTGGGAAAAGGAAAGGTTGAACTGAAACTCACATCTGGAAAGACTATATCACTCAATGATGTGTAAGGTTTAGTATAATATAAGTTTTGATGATAACAAATATAGGGTAATAAGGAACAAATGCATCATATATATCTGACATATATAATGTTCCTTAAAGAAGTAAAATACATATTAGCATGTATTTAATTATGGTTATAATACATATATCATGTTATGTGTAAAAATATCCGCTGTACTTTTACAATGAATAATATAAGTTGGATATATAAACTAGACTAACTACTTGGTTTGTAAGTGTAATATATTAAATGTAGGTTGGTCCAAGTAAAAAAAGTGAGCATTGGAATACAGAAATGGAAATCAATATCATGCCTCACTCAAGAAAGAAGAAAAGAAAGGATGCTCCAAAAATGGAAGATCAGAAGGGAGCATGCCAAGAAGGAAATGACCAAGTGGAAGTGGAACTCAATATTTGAAGACCTAGTCACTAGATATATTTTATTTTCACTTAGGTCTTGAGGTGGGATTAATCTTTGAAAATTACTTAATGTTGTTACCATATGTTTTAAATGAGTTAAATTAAGTAAATATGATGTTAGCATAAGTTAGATTTGAAAAACTCTGATGACAGACAAATTTTGAGAAGTTAAACTTCATATACTTTGTGAAAATACAAACTTTGCTGACTGAAATTTGAAGTTCCAGAGATATTACCTCTGACAGATAAATTTCAGGTGTTGAAATTCGAATTTCGTGTCAAGCATAATTAGTGAAATCTGGTTTTCAAAAATCTAGAGTTTGACCTTTGATTAGTATTTTTAATATACCTCTCAAAATACATATGGCTTTGATGTAAAGCTTATTTCATATGAAACTAGACTTAATAAAATTTTCAAACAAGGCTATTTCACTCAAAATAAAGGTCATATGAAAAAGCTATGATTATTTAAATTTGAGTAGTGAAATATGAATTTTTAGTTTTGACCTCTTACCACTCTTTTGATCATATCTCACAAAATATGTTTGTTTTTGAAGTGAAACTTCTTTCATTTGAAATCAGACATTGAGAGCTTTCCAACCATAGGTCATTTGCTTAATTTGGAGTTTAAATAAGAGAGTTATGGCTTCTGCAACAGTGCAAAATTTGAAGTTACGCAGGTTCTGTTGCGATAGACAAATTTCGGGCCTCCAAAATTCAAATTTCGAAGGGAACCTTCGTGAAAAGTTGGGTTTGCCATTGACAGACAAATTTTGGCTTCCAAAATTTGAACTTCAGTTCCAATAGATGAATTTTGGCTTTCAAAATTCAAATTTTGAAACACCAAAATGTGAAAATACTTCCAGAAAAGATGACAAACGAATTTTGGCTTCCAAAATTCGAACTTCAAGTATAACAGACGAATTTTAGTTTTGAAAATTTGAATTTCGAATATCCAAAAACACAGAAATACTTCTGGAACAACCAATAGATGAATTTTCATATCCAAAATTCAAATTTCGAAAGGAAGAACTTGTGCCATATTGAGTTGCTCACTGTCAGACAAATTTTGCAAACCAAAACTCGAACTTCGAAGACCTATAGCAATATGGAATAACTGTTCACACATACCAGAAGTACTTTAAACTTGAAAATTTGAATGTTCTAACATAGAAACATTTATCAAGATGAAAATTCGAATTTCAGCTTTGAACAGACGAACTTTGAAATTCAACGCTAAAAACTTTAACTTACGGTCTCTTCGAAATTCATCTATTGACATCCAAAATTTGAATTTTAGTATGTCAGAAACATTAAATGTGGTTGGTAAACGGCTAGTTTTGCAGAGTAAAACTTTGGGTAACATCTCTAACAGCTAGATCTTGTATCTAACGTCCCACAAAACTATAAATAGAACATCATTTGAACTTATGGGTAACAGTCTTAAGAGAGCTTAAACGAAAATGCTGCTACAACTTGTAAAATCTTTCTATCTTAGTATTGTTTAAAAAACCCACCTCAATAGAGTGAACTTTCAATGTATTATCTACTCTTCAAGAGAGTTTTCATTCTATAAACATTTCTTTCTACATATTCTGGATAGAATCTTAGTGTGAGGAAACACTAAGGGATTTACAGATCTTGTAAGGGTGTGAGGAGAGTGGCTTCACAAGTGCCTACTGAAACTTGTGAGAATGCACTTAGGCTTCACAGGTGCCCGGATCAAACCTGTGGGATATAGTGGAAAATCTCAAGTGGTGGCTTGGGGACTAGATGTAGGCCAAGTGGTTGGGCTGAACCAGTATAAATTATTGTGTATTGTTCTTCATCTTCTCTACTTAGCTGCTGCACACAACCATCTCTGTTTATCCCTGTTTTACTGCACTCTTAGTGAAATTAGGTTGTGATCCAAAAGAGTGAAAATCTTGCATCACCCAATTTACCCCCCTCTTGGGTGACCAGTCAACCTAACATGATGTTCTTCATGTGCCTGATATTAGAGCTAATTTAATTTCTGTAGCTCTATTGAGCAAAGTTGGGGTTAAGATTTTATTCGAATCTGATAAGATCATAATAACAAAGAATAATGTGTTTGTTAGGAAGGGTTATTGTACTCAGAGGCTGTTTGTACTCAACATTTTTGACATGAATGAACATGCATCATCTTCTGCTTACATGTCTGTGTTCATGATTAATTCTTTTGATATATGGCATGCTTGATTAGGACATATTAGTGAGTCATATTTAAAGAAAATGCAAAAACTTGGTTTAATTTCTAAAATTAACAAAAATTTCTAAATAAATATGAAATTTGTACAGAAGCTAAGTTAACTAAAAAATCTCATTTTTCTGTACAAAGAGAAACTAAATTACTTAGTTTAATACATACTGATTTGGGTGATTTGAAACAAACTATAATAAGAGGTGGCAAAAAGTATTATGTAACTTTTATTGATGATTTTTCAAGATAGACTAAAGTACATTTATTGATAAATAAAGATGAAGCTTTTGATAAATTTCTTTTATACAAAGCTGAGGTAGAAAATCAATTAAATAAAAAGATTAAAAGAGTTAGGTCAAATTGAGGAGGAGAATTTGTTTTATTTAATGATTTTCATGAAAAGGATGGAATAATTCATGAAGTAACCTCTCCATATTCACCTGAGTCAAATAGAGTGATAGAAAGGAAAAATAGAACTTTAAAAGAAATGATGAATGCTATGCTTATAAGTTCTTCTGCACCAGATAATTTATGGGGTGAAGCTTTGTTATCTGCATATTTTTTACAAAATAGAATATCTTATAAAAGAACAAATAAGATACCTTATCAATTATGGAAAGGACATACACCAAATTTAAATATTTGAAAGTGTGGGGGTGTCTTGTAAAAGTTTTATTACCTAATTCTAAGAAAAGAAAAATTGGTTCTAAAACATCTGATTGCATGTTTATTAGATATGCTAAACATAGTGCATCTTATAGATTTCTAGTTTTAAAAAGTGAAGTTCTTAATGAAAACACTATTATTGAAACTAAAGATGCAGGTTTTTTTGAGCATATTTTTCCATTGAAAGTTTAACATATTTCTCAAAATGCAGAAAATTTACTTCCTTCATCAAATCAAAATGAAAATTCTGTCAAAAATTTGAGGAGAAGTAAAAGACAAAGGAAAGAAACTTCTTTTGGAAATGACTTTTATACTTATTTGGTACAAACTGAGCCATCAAAATTTTTTGAAGCTATTTCATCTTCTGATGCTCATTTTTTAATAGAAGGTATTAAAACTAAAATTAATTCTCTTAATCAAAAATAAAACTTGGATTTTAGTAGACTTGCCTCTAGGAGCAAAGCCTATTGGTTGTAAATGGGTCTTTAGAAAGAAATATAATCCTGATAGGTCCATTGACAAATATAAAGCAAGGTTAGTAGCTAAGGGATTTACTGGAAAACAAAATATTGATTATTTTGATACTTTTTCTCCAATGACAAGAATTTCTTCTATTAGAATTTTGATTGCTCTAGCCTCATTTTATAAATTATTTATTCATCAAATGGATGTTAAAATAGCTTTCTTAAATGGTGATTTGGAAGAACAAATTTATATGGTACAACCTGAAGGGTGTGTTGCTCCTGGACAAGAAAATAAAGTTTGTAAACTTGTTAAATCATTGCATGAATTGAAATAAGCGCCTAAACAATGGCATGAAAAACTTGACCAAGTTTTAACGAGTGATGATTTTTCTACTATTAAAGTAGAAAGATGTGTTTACACAAAAGTTGTGAATGATGGTTGTGTGATTATCTGTTTGTATGTTGATGATATGCTCATTTTTGGTACAAGCAAGAATATTGTGATTAAAACTAAAAAGTTTCTTTCTTCAAAGTTTGATATGAAGGATATGGGTGAAGCAAAGGTGATATTAGGTGTTAAGATCATAAGGAGTGAATATGGCATTTTACTATCTCAAGAACATTATGTTGAAAAAATCTTAAAAAATTTGAATTCTTTGAAAAAATACTTGTGACCATTCCTTATAATGCTAGCACCAAATTAGTTAAAAATAAAGGTGTTCTGGTAGCTCAAACTACATAAGCATAGATTATTGGAAGTCTATTACATTTAATGAATTACACCCTACTTGATATAGCATATTCTGTGTGTAGACTGAGTAGATATACTCACTGTCCAAGTACTGAACATTGGTTAGCCCTGGACAAATTAATGAGTTATTTGAAAGATACCATAAACTATGGTATATTTTAAAGTGGTTTTCCCACTGTATTGGAGGGATACAGTGATGCTAGCTGGATCTTAGATTTAGAAAAGATTAAATCCATTAGTGGCTATGTATTCACTCTTGGTGGTGGTTCAGTAACCTGGAAATCAGATCAACAAAATATTATAGCAAGATCCACTATGGATTCAAAGTTTATTGCTCTGGAACTGGCTAGTAATGAGGCTGAGTGGTTGAAAAACTTCTTAGTAAATATTCCATTAGGTGAAAAATCAACACCATCAGTGTCATTACGTTGTGATAGTCAAACAGCAATAGCCGTTGCTAAAAATAAGACCTACAATGGCAAAAGTAGGCACATTTGTTTGAGACATAATATTATAAGATAATTGTTGAAAAATGAAGTTATATCTATCGATTTTGTAAGGTCAAAATTAAATTTGGTAGACCTTCTAACCAAACATTTAGGGAAGAAACAAATTTTGAAAACATCGAGGGGAATGACACTTAAGCCAATTTGAAAATAAACAATGATGGTAACCTAACTTCTATGATTGGGGATCCCATGAAGGAAGTTCATTTGGGTAAAAATAAGTCATTTGTTAGTTCTACTATCACTTTATTATTTTTAGTCCCTTCCTATGATATGAGAAAAGTGTTAGGATGTATTATTGGCAAGGCTAAGTAAAAACTCTTAATGATTTCATATTCCTTATGGATGGTGTGTTCATTGCAGATACACTTGATGAAATCACCTATATGAATGTGTAGTGGGGCCGCTCCTATGAGATCATGGTAAAAATCTCTAGAGCATTCATTTAAACCAGGGACATGTACGGCTATAGTTTAAAGCACAAAACTGCAATAACAGTGGAGATTGTGGGGGTATAAGCTAGTTCTTAAGGCCGCTAGTATAGAACAAAGAATTGTCAGTTCATAGAAGCTATAAGCTTCACTGACAACTCTGTGTACTAAGCTTTATTGGTCTAGATATGGTTCATAGTCTGTAAGACACCATATTCGAAATGCTTATACTCATTCAGATAATAGTGATCTTTTGACACACATATGGGGGATTGTTGGAGAATACGTGTGTGTGTGTGTGTCAAAAGGAAAAGAGAGAAAGAAAGGTCCCACATTGCTCAAACAAATGAAGGCCAAAGAGCATAAATACTAACATGTGATCATGGAGGAGAAAAATGGGCCTCAAAAGAGAATGGGTTCGCACGCAAAAAAACTGGACAAAAACTGGGCCAACTCAGTTGAAATCCATCCATTTTCACCCCCTATGCACGAAAATATACCCTGGGTTGGACATTTTTTTGCCGTTGCTAGAAATTATATTTTAAAAAATAAAAGGAATTTAAATAGCCTTCCAGAAAATCCATGTTTTTAAGGCTTCGGTTATGAGTTCATGGTGTAAATGTTTTGAACATTGGTCATATGTTCTTATCCTCCATTAACCAGTATTATTTCTTGTAATTTGATTGCCAGAAACTGCCCAACATTCAAAATGTTCTCATTAATGTCATTAAGGGAGGTCCAACGTTCAGCTACTTCTGGCGCCTATAAATAGAGAGGCTTAATCAGAAGTTTAGTGCACTAAGCTTGCGGACATCTTCGGAGCTATTCTCTTCCTCTCTAAATTCTTTTGGGTTTAGTTTTTACTGTTTTGATTCCTGCTTATCGCAGAAGAGTCCATTCAATCCTAGGGAGTGCCGTCTTACGGCGAAATAACTCTCAAGGATAGTATCCTTGTGTACAGCTTGAATTATTTTTACTCTAACAAATTATTAATTTGCAGTTAACAAGCCTTACTCTCTCTATTTGATCTCCAGCCTAATGCCCCTCTCTTTTTGATTTTTCTTTACTTTTAAATTTGAACGCCCCTCCTCTATTTTCTCCAAATTGCTCTCTCCTCATGGAAATTTTCTAATCCCTCCCCTCTTCTCTATCCCTCCTTGCTTCCTTTATATAGACCAAATTCGTTGATTATGGTGTGGGATTTGGTCATCAAAGAATCAAAAGGAATCTTTCTATTTATCGCCATCAATTGAACCCCCAACTCGAAGCTCTTGACCTCTTCTTCATTTTCGTGTTTCTCTATCTCTGCATCTAGGCTTCCTTCTATCAACATTCTGCTTCCATGCCTATGCTCTGCTTGTATATTGATGGTGACAATAAAGAGAACATTGATGGAAGGAGGGACGAGCTAGCTTACCACTTTCCCTATTCTATCTTCTGTCATTCTACCTCGATCTTCCCTCCCTCTGCTGCTTTGTTTTTCGACGCTGAAGAGGAGGTTCAAGACGCTGAAGAAAGGCTAAACACACTGAATTTTGTTTGGTCTTTTTTTTTTTAAATTATTAATAATAATATTATTATTTTTTCCCGCTTTGTTTCACATGAGATAATCAAGTTTTGCAATCACCTAAATCTTGAAAATCTTTTAAAGATTTTCTTCTTCTTCTTCTTCTTCTTCTTTTTTTTTTTTTTAAAAAAAGATCAATCAATAAAAACATTGAAATGTATATTTTTTACTATTTGGGGTTTTTAATACTAAAAAGGTAGAATTTTTATTTTGAGAAGTCTAAAAAAATGGAAATTTATTTTTATTTTTTATTTTTAATATATATTTTTGGGGTCCTAAAGAAAAGGGATTAGATTTAGATAATGATTTTTTTTGGGAAATTTTAAATTTAGGAGAATCAATATTGAAATTAAAGGGAAAATCTAAAGAAGATTTTTATTGTCATTTTTTTTCTTTTGAAAATCTCCTAAAGAAAGGACTCAGATTTGGAGAAAATTTTTTTAGATTTTTCTTTAATTTTAGAAAATATGCATTCAAATTGAAATTAAAAGGAAATCTGTGTCCTTTTTTTTTAAATTTTTCCAATTTTTATATTTTTTTGTAGAAAGTTCGGACAAGATACATTGTTCACATTATTACTCAGTTGCTATGATGTACATATACAGTATTGTTGAATCAAGAGTTTTGATGATTCCAAACCAATATCCAAGAGCTTGGATTGAAGATATCAAAGGAGATCAAAGTGCTTCTAGTGAAGATTTTCTGAGCATTTGCTGCTAGATCTTTTGTAGGATCTTTAGTTTTAGTTATGATTGGGTAAAAGTTTTTGATTTGAGAAAAAGATATTTTTCAAACCTTGATTTTGTGTTAAATCTAACTTATTTGAAAAACACCTACAAACAAACGAAGTTTGAAAGTTTAAACTTAACTGTCAAGTTGGAAATTCGAACTTTGCTTCAGGAAATTCGAATTTCGAGCTAAAACTGAATAAGTCTGAAGAGATGGCTCTCTGTCAGATGAATTTTGGTTGTTCAAAATTCGAATTTTAATCCAAGTCTGAAAGAAGTCTCTTAGTGACAGACGAACTTCGCATCTTCAAAATTCGAATTTCAGACAAAACAAAACTTGAGAAAATAAAAGAAATTCATCTGAAACAATGTTAAAGTTCATCTGAGATCAAGAATGATTTAAGTTTCAAAACTGCTCTCTGAAAGACGAACTTTGACTTTCCAACATTTGAATTTTCATATAAGTCTGAAAGGAGCTTCTTTGAAACAGACGAACTTTGAGTCTTCAAAATTCGAATTTCAGGCAAATCACAACTTATGAAAATGGAAGAAATTCGTCTGAAACAATGTTAAAGTTCATCTGAGATCAAGAATGATTTAAGTTTGAAAACTGCTCTCTGACAGACGAACTTTGAGCATTGAAGTTCAAATTTTAGAAGCTAAGTTCTTGAATCTGTTGAAGTGAAAACATTGACATATGAATGATGAAGTTAGTCTGAAAAGAGTCTCTCTGACAGACGAACTTCACTCTTCAACATTCGAATTTCGAAGAAAGTGAACTATTGTGCCTCCTTTTCACGCACTGGGAACAGACGAATTTTGGGCCTCCAAAATTCGAATTTCGAGGGCACTGTAGCAAATTGAAAACACTGTTCACACTTAACCGAAAAACTTTCTTCTTGAAAATTCGTATCTCACATTGTGAAAATGTTTTGTAAGTTTCAAAATTCAAATTTCACTTCATGAACAGACGAACTTCGTGCAGTAACGTTGAAAGCTTTAACCTTCGGTTCCTTCAAAATTCGTCTGTTGGCCAACAAAAATTTGAATTTCAGTATGTTAGATGCATTAAATGCGGTTGGTAAACGGATAGTTTTTCAGAGTAACCGTTGGATAACTTTCCCAACGGATAGATTTTGTCTCTAACGGACATTTAAGACCTTAAACTATAAATAGAACATCATTTGAAGTTGTGGGTAACAAAATCTAACTTGTATATACCGAATTTCTGTCAAAACTTCTTCTCAAGAGCTTTTACCCTCTAGCTTCAATATCTGTACTTTAACCTTCATATCTACTCTATTCAAGAGAGTTATATCTTTGTAAACAATCTACTCTTCATCTGGAAGATAGATTTACTTGTGAGGGGAAATCACAAGGGGATTGGGAAGCACACTGTGAAAGTGCTTAGAGAGTTTGAGATAGCTCAAGAAACAGAGCATAACTCGTGTACTGAGGCATTAGCAAGAAGCCCATTGAATTCTTGCTGTATAGTGGATAAATCTCAAGAGTTGTCTTGGGGACTGGACGTAGGTCAAGTGGATAGACCGAACCAGGATAAATCACTGAGTCTTTTCTCCTTACCTTCACTTTTTAGCTTGCTTTGTTTTATCCATTGTTTACATTATACTGTACTATCTTCACCCATTTCACTTTGTGCAGAAAAATTTCAAACTTCCCAATTCACCCCCCTCTTGAGAAGTCAGCCTTGCTAACAAGTATGAGTATCGGATACAATGTGTATCCGATAGATCAATACTATCCAATTTAAAAATATATAATATGATAATTCTAAGATACATATATAAAGTATAAGAAATCATAAAACACAAGAAATATAATTGTAATAAAAAATCCAAACTAAGAATACACTTATAGTCCTTTAATAACATTGAATACCAAGCAGTACACATAAAACCATTATCAATTTGCATATTGCCTAGTTCCTACTAATATAAATAATCATCATCCGTAAATAGAACAACTTCTAGGTCTGCTTCATCAAGAGATAAGGTTGTCATTTCCAAAACTCCAAAACTATGAAAGTTGTCCCATGCATCTCTACTAATGAGATAATAGAAATTTATTTAAATTTTAGATAAAAGAAGTATATTTTTTATGATAAAAGAAAATATAATATAATAGTTTTGAAACAGTTTTTATCATAGAAGAAATCTATTCCTAATTTTTTAATTGATAAGTTAATATAATATTTAATTTAATTTATAAAAAAAAATCTTGAAGTATCTAAAAAATATCAAATTGCATTGATCAAGATCTAATATGTATATGATATGTATCAAAAATTACATTTTTTATTTTTATAAAAAAATAAATTCGATACTTTGATATGTATCTAAAAAGTATATGCACATATCGGTATCGGTAAAATATCTAACACGGATATGTCAAGTAATTTGAAGTATCGATGTATCATAGTTCAATTGGAAAGAAACCTGTAACACCCCTCATGATATTGTTTTAGCATTATGTGCACCCCCGAAGGAAATAAGATGAAGGAAAATTCAAGTGGAGTCTGAAAGAGCTCCACGCCGTGGTGAAAAGCAGGGCCACCACAGCTAGAGCGTGTCCAGTGGCGTTGTTTCAGCTGAAACTAGCGGAGTTGCAGCGAGATTCGGGATTTTTGTTTAAATCCGAATCATTTCGGATGATCGGGAAAGAAAGAAACGTAAGAGAATTAAGGTAGCTCTGCTAGGGTTCTAGTTATCCAACATTTAAGAGCAATTTTCAGACCTTGGAAACTTGGATTCAAGTAGGTAAGTGTTCTCTACTCTTCCCTTTCCATTTTCTTTGGTTGGAATTTGGGATTTTTAGTTTATATGTCGGGATTTCCGGTTTGGAATGAAATCCACCAATTGAAATGGATGAAATAGGGTTAATGAGTATGTTGCAGTGTTCTTGTTGCTTGGGTGTGAGTTTTGAAGGGATTATATGTGTTTAGAGCTTAACCCTAAGTTGTTCTTGATTGAGAGTATGAGGAGTCCGAGTTGTATGGAATTACGTGATGTTTGAATGGTTCCTAGGAGCTTAATGATACATGAAATGGGTGTTGAAACATTGGGTTAGGCTAAAGTGGTTGAATTGTGGAATTTGGATATTTGGTATGTTATGTTAATCAAGGTATTATGGTATTGTTAAGAATGTTTGGCTACTTGGAGATGGCTAGTCATGGGATTGGCATTGAAGAAAGCTTGTGGAACTCGTGTGAGTGTGGTATTGACAACCTGAGGTAACCGGGTGTTTGTTTATATTGTATTGATTAAATTGTATGATAGTAAGTATATTTGTGTATATATATGCATATTTCTTTCATACCATGATATTGATATATTTGTGTGTACTGTATTCTATATATATCATAGTATGCACACAGCTAGATGATGATTATGATCACTATGATGATTATGATGATGATATTGACATGACATGACATGATGAATACATGACATTATGATATAATGATAATGATTATATGATGATACATGAGCATCACCACATAGCCTAGTGAGATTTGTGATCTATGGCAAATTGGGTGGTGATGATGTGATGACAATATGATGTAGGATGGATTATATATAAGGGAGGATAAGGATGAATTATATATGTTAGGGAGGATAAGGATGGATTATATATGTTAGGGAGGATAACAATGAATTATATATGTTAGGGAGGATAAGGATAGGATCCCTGCGAGGGTGACATGATTTTTATTCATTTCACATTACATTCATAAATTATGTGACATATATGTACATATGTGTGTGTGTGGTTGCTCCTGATTACTGAGACATTGTCTCACACCCCTCTTCCATGAACTAACCTTTCAGATGACAGTTCTAGTACTAGTCCTGAGAAGCCACAAGAGTAGCTACGTACGTGGAAATAGTTTATGCATTATTTGTAATTTTGGATAATGTTTCTTGTGCCAAGTAGGATAGAATAGTTTGCAATGGATGTATGACATTGGGAGTATTGTTATGGATTATTGTATGTATGGTTATATGTCAAAAAGGTGTTGTTTGTAGTATGCATGTGTTGTGTGATTAAAGGTGTTCTTGGGCCTTGTTGGTGTATTTTAGGGCCTGTAGCCCATTTGCCAAGTTAGGGTTCCAAGTCTTTGGACAAGTTGGTTTGGGGGTCTTGGACCTGTATGAATGGTCTTTGAATGACCCGTTACCTTTGGTGGCAATTGGAGATAGTTAGTAGTGAGTTTTGGTCAATAAGTGGCCAAAACGATGTCAGGGATCCAGAATCTCTATATGGAGTTGGATTGAGGTGAAAGTGGTGTCTATGTATAGATTAAGATTGGATGGACTTGTAAGAGTTGGAACTAAGTTAATCGAAGGTTGGAGTATAAAGTTATGTGCGTCAGAAGTTAGCCTAAGTGTATGGAAGTTGCTGATATGAAAAATCAGCATGTGCCGCTGCGGCTCCAGAGTCTAGGCCATGGCCCCAGTGGAGGCCGAAGTGAGTACAAAACAGAGGAGGCTAGAGCCACGGCGGTACTATAGCGGCCACGGCCCCAACCCAGTTTTTGGTGTTTTGGGGTTTATTTCCACTTTTCTGAAGTTTTGGAGAGTTGGTTTGAGATATTTGGGTTGTGTTTAGTTGAATTTTGAAGTTTTTGGATAAGTCTGGAGGTGACAGGAGGTAGGGAGGTAGGGTGATACATTTTGGTATCAGAGCAATGGTTTTGGGTCATTGTAATGTCCGACCGCTTCTTTGGGATTGACGATTGTCCCTACAAACCAATACAAGCCCTTTTAGTGTGCTTTGTCCTCACTCACACACCTCCTTCCCAGGAGGTCACTTATCCTAGAATTACTCCAAGTCAAGCACACTTAACTGAGGAGTTCTTAAGGAATAGGCTACCGAAAAGATAGGTGCACCATGTTGGTATAGGTAATACATATCAATTCTTTTTAAGATATCCTTAACCGTATATTTCTATACCTATACAGTTTCCGGATCCCTCTTATTCCTGTATGCATTCAATTCATTCATATGCCCCTCCCGCTTAGAAGCCTGCCAGGAGCTGCTCCTTATCCGTGCCTCATCACTTTTATGTCACACCCCGTTCTTGCACCGGCAATCACTCCCCACCCTTATCAGCGCCTAGATGTCACATGCCCACCAGCTTTTGTGTGGTTCATCCTCGAACCATACCATACTAAGAGTAGCCAAGCTCTGATACCAACTATAATGTCCAGCCGTTTCTTTGGGATTGACGACTGTCTCCACAAACTAACATAAGCCCTTTCGATATGCTTTGTCCTCACTCACACACCTCCTTTCCAGGAGGTCACCCATCCCAGAATTGCTCTAAGTCAAGCATGCATAATTGAGGAATTCTTAAATGATAGGCTACCGAAAAGGTAGATGCACCTTGTTGGTGTAGGTAGTACCTATCGATTTTTTTTAAGTTATCCTTAACCATATAGTCCCATACCTATACAGCTTGTTTTGGTATGCATTCAATTCATTCATATGCATATCTTGCTTAGAAGCCTGCCAGAAGCCGCTCCTTGTCTGTGCCTCATCACTTTTATCTTACATCCCATTCTTGCACCAACAATCACTCCCCACCCTCATCAGTGCCTGGATGTCACAAAACCTACATTAAAAATAGTGAAAATTTAGTCCTTTCTCCATTCCTCCATCACGTTCTAGTCTCATCCTTCCTCTCATCACTTCACATGCCATTTTTGTTCAGCTTGGAATCATGACTACACCTCTCACACCTTACTTTATTGTTATAAGAACATCAGAACCAGATAAACCCTCGTCTTCATTTTGTCATGTGTTTGTGTGTATTGTTCGTTAATTCATCACTATATATTTTTAAAAATTTAATTCTCCAAGAATGAAAATAAAATAAAGAAAATCATTAAAATGAATAGAAAAGGGCTGCTTAATATGTGGTCTATGGTCGCTGGCTCAGAATGTCTCGGTCGTTTCGGGCTAAGTCAGACCTCGAGCAAGGTATAGACCCATGCTAGCTTAGCCTAGTGTGTGTGTATACATATTTACTTTTCAATTTCTCCTTTTTCCTTTCTTTTTCAAGAATGTTGAATAATTTTATATTATTATTTTTTTCTAATATACTTCATATAATAAATTAATTTTATAATTATGATAGATATATTTTGTTATTCCAATATTTAGTTTTATTTCAAATTTTAAATTTATTTCATAACCCAATATTATATAAAAATAGATAATATATCATTGTTAAGTATTTATAATTTTAACAAATGTTACAGTTTATCCTAATATTATTTCCTAAAAAATTATAATTTATATGAAATGTTTTTTGTTAATAAATTAAATTAATCTATTATTTGTTTACTTATTTTGTTAATTTTATTCTCGGCTTTCAAGGACAGTTCTTGTTCAATAGTAAAGATAGTGGTAGAAAGTATAACTTTTTAGGATGATTAGAAAATCATCTTAGAAGTCATTTGAGACTAGTTCAGATGATAAGAGTGGGGTGGGATTTAGGTAGAGGTTAAGAGTTTAAACCCTTCTAATATATAAGAAAAAGAAATCATCTTATAAAGTGCTTTCAAAGACCATTATTGGCACAACTGTCCTTAAAAGCCCACTTTCCAAGACTATTAGTGGTCCCGAGAGTACTTGAAAATCCACTTTCAAGGATGATTGTGGGCACAATAGTTTTGAAAAGTGAACTTTCAACACCCATAACTATCCTTGAAAGTGGAATTTTTTTTGAAAAAAAATTGTTATTGTATATATATATGTAACCTTATTAAATTTTTCGTACGAGCACTCAATTTTTCAAGCTATTATAGTTAAGCCACACTAAAATAAAAAAAATATATATAAAAATTATCTCTAAAACCTCCATTAATTTAGCAACTACTTTTGATATGTTGTGCTTGTAATCAAAAGAACCAAAATAGTTTACATATCACATTTAAGTGCAAGCCAGCCAAGTATCTGTCGAGAAGGCCACTAGAGGTAATCTCATTGATTTTACACAACAATTTTACAAAAAGTTCTATCCTCTTTCTATAGTCTTGTGTGCCACTATTGTATTAAGAAACAAAAACGCTAGATAAACAAACTAATTAAGCTTGTCATCAACTTTGTGATACCTTGCAATATTCAACTTTAGTATTCTTGGACACAAAAAAAGGCTAAATAAACAAACTAATTAAGCTTGTCATCAACTTTGTGATACCTTGGAATATTCAACTTTAGTATTCTTGGAGAAGTGAGGAAATGTGTCTTTGGATCATAAAATTCAAACTATGGAGGCTGCAAGTAACAACAATTGAGATTAGTAAATATGCTAAATTTTTCCTAGTGCAAGAAAACTTGTCCTTGATGGCATTATTTTAACCAAAACCAGTATCAAGTCGATCAGTATCTATGTTATCTTCATGATTTTGGCTTCTTGCAGCCACTAAAATCTTCGAATTTTGACTGATTCCCAAGTTTTGAAGCAACATACGATACTCTTCCTAGTCTATGAAAGGTTCTCATTTCTTTCAAAAATTAATTATGACTAACTTAATTGCATTTTTTACCATTATAATTACCCTATCATTTGCAAAACAACATAAAATGGCCAGGTAACAACATAATCACTCAAGGCAGACCTTCTAGGCATGAACCAAGACAAATAGCAATTTAAAGAATAGTTAAACCAACTTGTTTTGTTAGGGCCAGATCAGCATTAAAGAAGGACTTTATGGTTCCAATGTCTATCTTCCTAGTAGTCATTAAACAAATATGCCTGAGAAAGTCAATAGCATCATAAACATCAAGTGTCTTCAGTTATTCTAGAGGAATCTTTTTTCTAGATCATTCAATGATTAAAAAAAAAGAATAAGAGAAATATAGGAATCCATGTTCTAGACCATTCTAAAGGAATCAGGTTAAATATCAGGCAGTCTTACCAATTAAAGATGGACTCCAACATTTCTTCAAGGAAGAATCACAGAACCTAAAAAATGTTCTGCCTCTAAGATGAATCTTCTTCAGTAAACAATCAATCCAGTAACCAGTGAAGACTAAAGAGTATTAAAATTTATTGTCGATTTGTGTAATGGGGTGCATGAATGCCATAATCAGCTTTTAATCACGGGTTTAGTATCCAATGTTTCGGGGTGGGACTTGTTTACCTCATGCACAAAGTTGAAAATGATGTCCTTGATGACCTGTAATAACAAAGGGGGAAGGGATGGGAAATGCTTTTCACGAACCAGACTTAAATAAAACATACAAAATTGATCACAAAATACTTCTTGAAGAGGCATTATACCCATGACATTAGACCATGTACTTGCACCATATTTATTTTCACATTGTCACAACAATATCTATTACCCAAGAAACAACAATGAAAAGGCAAAACAGATGGATTATGAAGTTGGTCTCAAGGTTGTAGTGTTCTTGCTTAAAAATGAATAACTTTAACTAAAAAATAAAAACTCATTAATTTAGATATTAGCTGAAATAGAAATTTTAATGTGGCTTAGTGTCAATTGCATCCGTAATCAACTACATTTGTACTTTCCAAGAGAAAGATAACAACAATCTAGTCAAATGGCCAAAATAGAAATATTTCACACTAATATTATTTAATAGATTTAGATACCCAAAAGAGGATGGTTCACTGACAAAGTAAAGTGCAAGACATGTATGCTTAAACATATAATGAACTTTGACACACACACACACACACACATAACTACTGTGGATCCCCATAATTATTTCTTGTATGATGATATTATGCTAGCATGAAGGTATATAGATGACATGTTAGCATGGCATATGCATTGTTACTAATGATTATGCATGTTCAAGCATATGTTGGTTTGGGTGATGATATTGTTGAAATACCAAGAGGTATGTTAACCCACTAAATAGCACATGAGACCTTGTATTCATGTGGTGAGGTGTATTATATCCCTGTCACTAAATTGTTGTGCTTTAGCTCATGAAAGACCTAGCTGGTTGTGGATTGGGATGTACCTTCTCTAAATCACGTACAATTTAAGTGCTCTAGAGAAAAGAGAGCCATAGTCCAACTACTAGTATAAGGGCCTTTGGCCAGGTCATGATTGGTGGGTACAGAGCTTAGTGGATTGCCTCATAATTGGCCTTTACCGATTGTTGGAAGGTGACCACTTGTTGGGCTAAACTTGTGATGGTAACTAAACAATGGCTATAGCCGTAATTGTTGTGGGATCCATTACATATCATATGCATTGCATCATTTCATTTATACTTCTACATATACTAGTGTGCTTTGTTACTTTATACAATTTTGAATTACCCTTGGTTACTAGGACTTTGCCTCACCCCCCCTCTTGTGGCTAACAAATTCAAATGAAGGTTCTAACACTAGCAAAAACTAGGCCGAGGAGGCTTACCGCTCTCTTGGTGATTTGCTGTGAGGAAGAGTGAAAATTTTCAATTTGCCACGAGTAACAAGTGACAAAGCCAAAGTTGTCTACGTTTATGGAAAAGAATTTAATTTTCTATTATAATTTAAAACCTTTCCAGAATGGTGGAATAAGCCACCATTCTGGAAAACTAAAATATAAAACAGTGATCTTTGCCACCATTCTAGAGAACTAGTTTTTAATGCTTTTATTTATAAAAATGTCACTGGTCATATATTTTAGAACAGACTTTTTAATGACAATTCTAAAACTTAGTCTTAGATAACCTTTTTTCTACTAGTGTTAGTTTTTACCTTATTTGAATACAAATAAACATAAAAGGATGATAAAAAATTTTGAAGATGTTTAAAATTAAAAAAAAAAGGTTCAAACTCCCATATCTTTTATATATGTATTTATCTTGCATATGATATAAATACATTTTATTTTGGGTTACTCAAATGAAAATGATTATGTATTTTCGGAATTGGCATACTAACAGTTGGTGCTATTATTGTTCCTAAATAGTTTGTAAGCTTTTTAATCTGTGAAAAATCGAAAAGCCCCATGAATGATTAATACTTATTCATAAAAATTCCTTAATGATTTTGTATACAGAAAAATAAAAATAAAAATAAAAATTCCTTAATGGTGAGTGGCCCAAAAAGATCCAACCAATAACTAATAATTTTGTATTCAGAAAAATGTTATTATCATGCCTTCTTTGGACAAATCATTTGGTACTAAGATTTCATTGACTGAAAAGGTTAGCAAATGAAATGCAATTACAATTGATATGATATAAACGATATGAATTAATATATGGTCTAAAGTTGAAAATATCATATGAAAAAAAGAATAAGAGCACCTAGTAGAAAGTTCATATTATGAGTAAATGATTCATGTCCATGTTGTACTTTACAAGAGAAGTCTTGATCCGTACTAAAATAAATTTGACTCCATGGGATTAACTTTTCAACGACAACAATAAACAAATTGGTAATATATTTATAATTTACATTGAATTTCATATGTAAAATAAAAGATAAATAAATTGAAATTTCATGACGATATTGAAATGACCTGAAAAAATTTTATATAATACTTAATTTAATTAAATCCTAATGATAGAGATTCCAGCTAATTTTCCATATGGAATTATAGTTTTTCCCCACCAATACAAAATATAGTTATTGAAAACTATATAAAAAATGATAATTTGATTAGTTAATGAGCCTACATATGAGATTTAGTGTTTTTTATTATCTATATAATAGTTTTATCATTGTGCATATAAAAAAGTAACTTGTGCATCCCTTGGGTTTTATACTAGTTTATGTGATAATGACATAGCTTTCATGCATGCAAGACATAATAAGTTTTAGAATGTAATCAAATTAGATATGCTTTCCCATGCGCATATTAATTATGGGAAATCTAAAAAATGAATCATACAATTTATAAGTTACAGATTGTGCCATTTGATATCTTTTTTTTATTTTATACTATATGATTAGTTCAATAAATAACTAAATTATTTGTCCCTTGGGGGACATTTGATAAATTATTTAAACATTCAAAGTTCACTTTAACGCAATTTACTAGTTAGCTGCTATGATGAATTTCCTCCTCCTTCGTGGATCATCCATTCCCTTTGGGCTTTGTGGATTAAATAGTGGATTCATTGATATTTTGGGCTAAAAACTATTGGGCTGCCATCGATATTATGTTTGAACAGAGCAGGTTCATCTCTGGCCCAAAGTAAAAGAGTGTTTATTGTTTTTAATCTGGAAGAAACGGAGGCCTTTTTTTTTTTTTTACCAACGAAAGAAACAGAGGTTCAGCGATTGAATTTTGAGAGATTATTTTACCCTCTCTAACAATACAGTATAAACTTTGACATTTGATTAATTTATTGAAAACATTTAAAGTTATTAAAAATTTGAATATTTTATGTATTTTATTATTAAAAACATATTGACTATATATCATCATTATTTTACGTTTTAAAATAATTTTTTTTAAATTTATGTAAAAAGACTACTTTTAAATTTTATATCATTATTTAAAATTCACTGCCTACCAACCATTATTTTATATTATAAAATTAATTTAAACCATTATTAATAACAAATACTAGAAATAAAAAAAATAAAAAAAATTTATAGATAAATATATTTACTTTTTAAAAATTACATGTTGATATTATCTTATGCTTCTCATAAAAAAAATACCCTGCGGATTTAAAATGCTAAACAAGTATTGGTTTATGTCAAATCAATTTTTTGTGAATTTAAAAAAAATCAATGTTTCAGTCAACTTGATGTAATTTCTATTATCAACCAAACTGAAACTTTCATATTGAAGGAGACATTCACGGACTAAACTCTTCAAGTGTTATAACCAAACTAAAATTTCATATTGAAGGATATATTCACGGACTAAACTCTAATCCTACATTTAGAGAAGGAATAGAGGGTGTTGATAGATTCATCAAATCATTTATCAATATTTTCCAAAAATAAATAAATACACAATTGCTTCAACATAAGTAAAAGTTGCACTGCTCAGAGGATAATATGGTTTTCAATTTATTACTCAAATGACTGCATGATTACAAACAACAAGAACCACAGCAAACCAAATAAGAATGGGTTTATTCTTTGCCTTCAATATCAGAGGGAAATAAAAACATCACACCAAATTTGGACCCTCACCTCTATTTTTACATTTTTCAGAAAGAGGAGTAAGTTCTCCAGCACAAGTGGCCACATCAATCTCAGAAGCCTCACCATGACTGATCCATAAAACTGCATGAACCAAAATAAGAGGTACAGAACATGCCAAAGTCACACCTAGATGAATCCCTGCTTCTATTACTGTTGGGTTTCACCCTTGATGGGTAGAAATTAGAGCCCAAACATAAGGGTCCAAACCCAAAATAAAATAAAAAGTATTTTATTTAATATTAATTTAATATGAGAGGGAGGGAATGGTTAATGTTAACCGTTCCCACACAACGCACACTCGGAGAAAAACAAGTGATCATGTGTGTGCGTGGAAAAAAGAGAATAGATCAGTTTTTGAAAAGCACTCTTCAATGGTGTAACGCTCTGTTCTCTGGGGTTGCTCTCTCTCTTCCTCTCTAAAAAAACTCTCTCGCTCTTCCTCTCAATTTTTCTTCTTGAGTGTAACTACGGTGAACCAGTAAACAAAGTCCGAGTGATTTTGTTTTTACCGCCTAAAATTCTTTATTCTCTCTGTGTGGAAGAATACATTCTCGATCGGTATGTATATCTTCCCTATCTTTTATACTTTCATTGGTATCAGAACATGAGTTTAGATTTAGGGAAAACCTATATCCGCTGCAAAATTGTTCACTTGAAAATTAGAAATTGTTTCTCTGAGTTTCATAATTTGCATACAGTATATTTTTCTTATGAGTTTTTTTTGGTATAATTTTGTATACTGTTTATACTCATAAGATATGCAAATAGGATATGGTATAGGAGATCTCAAATTTTTTAAAAAATTATACACGGTATAGTTTTTTGAGTTATGTAAAAATAATTCCTTCCTAGAAAATATATACACCATCATGTAGAGAATAAAGATACGAATAAAAAGCTAGTAAAATTGCATTAAAATGAACACTGGATGCCAAAAAATGTTTCAGTCTAAGGAGGAAATTCAAAATATTAGGTTTATTAAAATCACAATTTTTTGGACAAAAGAAGGCTATCATCATGTAGAGGATGACGAGAGCAGAAAAATGACACTAACATTGCCTCAAACGGACGCCGGACGAAGGAGAAAATGGTGAAAAAGGGTGGCGGGTTTACGAGTCTGTATCGGGTCAGATTGACCTGGCAAGAGGTCAGGGATGACCTCAGCGGCGCGTCGTTTTAGCAAAACACCAAAACGACATGTCTTTTTACCTTAGAAAAAAAATCAAAACTGATAATGGGCTACATATAAAAAAAAACATTTTTTTGGGCCACAACAGACAAGCCTAACAAAAAAATTTTTTTTTCATTTTGGGTCGACATCATTCAGCCCTATAGAAAAAAAATTAAATTAAAAAAATTTTTTTGGCCTAGACATTGGGCCCATAATTAAAAAAAAAGGTGGGGATTGTTGACGTGGTGCGTGGGGCCCATCAGCACGTGATTTGGCCATGTGGATGACACTGTCAGAACGCCGGTGACACATGGAAGTTGTCTGGCCGGCGCGTGTGGCCGAAATTGCCGTATACGATGGCACATGGAGTTCACGCGCCGCCCTCGCGCGTGGACTTAGTTTTTTTCATTTTTTTTTTGTAGTTTGTACTTTCTTGGGGTGCGTGGGGGCACGTGTAGGGGTATTTTTGGCCATGGTTTGCTTTTAAAAATTGCTAAATTCAAGATCTTCAATTTGATATACTATTTACCTAGTTTTGAGGTAATTTTGGATCTGTTTAAAGCTATTTCAGTACATTTTTTTTAATTTGAAACTTTTTTTTTTAAATTATTTTAATAATTCCTACTATTTTATTGAAGGAAAAAATAATGAAGCAAGAGAATTCTGAAAGCACTGAAATAGTTGGATATAGTTCTCCAAGTTATGAGTATTTGGAAGAACTTATTCCAGAGGGTAAATTTTTTAATAAAGATCCTGATGAGGAGTTTCTAAAAGAAGAAGAAAATCCTGAGGAACTTTAAGATGTGTATACAGATCCAAATGAGCCAAAGGAAAAAGAAATAATTTTTGAAGAGCCTAAAATTGAAGATCAAGAAGTAGATCAACCCCTTACCCATTCTGTAGCACAACACATAGCAAATATGGATACAACAAAAATAAAACATTTAAAAGACTTGTATCCAATTCTTGCAAAGTATTCACACTTTGTGGTGAATATGGAAGATACTGAGTTCTTCGCAAACGTCATTATTAAGTTAAGAGAAAATCTAAATACACAAAATAAGAAATATTCAGATTACACCTGTGTAGATGCGATTAATAGAGCCATGAAAATAATGGATCGCATTCTTAAGAAGAAAATTATTAATTTGTGTTTTCCTGTTTAATTTATGTATATTGTTTTATTATTATTTTTTTTGTACAATGACTATGTTCTTGTATGGATTTAATATTTTTGAATATATGCTTTATTTGAGTAGGAGCTCTTAAAATATGAGTTTTTTTTAAGTTAATTATTCTAGTACTTGTATTAAAATCTTAATAGAAAATAATAGTAACACTAGTATCAGTGTTATGGGAGATATACTTGTGGTCTCCTGATCATGGAACTAATAGAATTATTATTGTTCTCATAAGAAATAATACAAGTATATGACATTGTATATAAAGTACTATGCTACATGTATATTTTATTAATATATTTCTTAGTTCAGCTCAATAATAGAAATTCTGTATGTGGGATAGTCTAGTAACTGATTTGAGAATGGCGACTAAGAGTATAATGGTTGAATTGAACAAGGAAGATAAACTAAATAGGGACAATTGGGACATCTGGCACCGAAAGGTTTCGTATATATTGGTAGAACAAGATGCTGTAGAACCACTGACCGTAGTTATGGCACAACCTGAAGCTGGCAATACTGCCTAACATAGGAGAGACCAAGAGGTCTACATGGCCTGGAAAAGGAAGAACAACATAGCACGTATTGCTATGCTGGGCACTATGGCCAATGACCTAATGTGTGAGTATGAGAAATATTCAACTACACAAGCCATGTGGACGACATTAAAAGATAAGTTTGGAGGTACTTCTACCACCAAACTAAGAAGGCTGACAATTAAGTTTGATACTTATAAGTTAAGGTCTAATACTCCTATGAAATAGCATCTACGAGAAATGGCCAGCATGATCAGAGAACTAAAAGAAACTGGGCATGAATTGTCTGATGAACAGCAAATCCAGGCCATCATAAGTTCACTCTCTTCAAGTTGGGAACACGTGAAAGTCTACTTAACCCATAATGAGAATATAAACACTTTTAGTGATGTGGCGAAACACCTAGAGCTTGAACATGAACGTCTAGAGGCCTACAGAGCCTGTGGACAAGCCTATTTGACTGAAGAAGCACAAACTTCTAACCCTAAGCCTAATTCTAAAAAGGGCAAGAAATATCAAAGAAAGGGTAAGAAGAATGACCCGAAATTTAAAAAAGGAAATAAACCTTTCAAGAAAAGAGGGAAGAAAGGCGGAAATAAGAAGAAGACTGACCTAAGTAAGGTTAAGTGCTATTCCTACCTGAAAATGAGTCATTTTGCAAGGGATTGCCCTGAGCAAAATGAATGTGAAAACGTATTAGTGAATTATGTTAATTCATGAATGTCTTATGTTTCAAGTACTATTTTTTTTCACAGAAACTATTTCTTCTTCTTGGATAATTGACTCAGGCTCCACAGACCACGTAAGTAAGGATCGGGGATCCTTTACAGAGTACCATCGGTTGCCGAATCAAAGCAAGTGGCTTTTTGTTGGTAACAACACGAGAATTGAGGTGATAGGCATAGGAACCTGCAAATTAACTTTGCGAGGAGGAAAAACCTTGATCCTCTATGATGTACTCCATGCACCTGACATCTGATGGAACTTAGTTTCTATTTCCTGCTTATTAATTTATGGGTTTAATGTAAATTTTCATGATAAAGTAGCAGACATTTCATTAAGGACAACCTTTTATGGTTCAGATTTTCTTTCAAAGAAGTTCTTTGTTATGGACATTGTTAATATTTTTTATATGCATGATTGCTTTGCAACTTCTTCCAATTCAAATGTTGATATGAATGCTTGGCATGCTAGACTAGGACATATTAATCAAAATAGAATGATTAAACTAGCTAAAGAAGGACTGCTAGGTGCAATTGATAAAATGGAAATGTCCTTGTGTGAGCATTGCCTGGTTGGTGAAGCAACTAGAAAACTATTTGGAACTAAAACTAGGGCAGAAACTCTATTGCAATTAATTCATTTAGATGTTTGTGGTTCTATGAGTGTAAGGGCAAAACATGGAGCTGTTTATTTCATCACTTTCATTGATGATTACTCACGATTTGGTTATGTCTATTTGATGTCACATAAATCTGAAGCACTAGAATGTTTTAGACGATATATGAACTTAGCTGAAAATCAAATGGAAAAGAAAATCAAAGCATTAAGAATCGATCACGGGCGTGAATATTTATCAAATCAATTCAAAAAGCTTTGTGAAGAAAAGGGAATAGTAAGGCAACTTACAATCCCTGGCACCCCACAACAAAATAGTGTAGCCGAAAGAAGAAATAGAACATTACTAGACATGGTTAGGTACATGATGGCACAAACCAATCTGCCCATTTTGTATTAGGGAGATGCAATTTTAACAGCAGCCTTCATACTTAACCGTGTGCCTTCAAAATCGGTCACATCAACACCCTATGAGCTATGGACAAATCATAAGCTGAATTTAAATATTTTAAAACCCTGGGGCTCGGTAGCTTATATCCATGATCCTTCCTACAAATATGGAAAAATATGTCCAAGAGGGAAGAAATGTATCTTTATTGGATACTCTGAACAATCTAAGGGTTACATTTTGATTGGAGAAAACCAGGATGGGAGTGTCACTGAAATAGAATTTAGAGATGCAACATTTCTAGAAAACGAATTTCCTAGTAGGGTTGAGGTAGATTGTACTATATTTCTTTATGAGATACATGAAGAAAATGAGGAATAAATTTATATACCTCAACCTCTTAATTCGAGTGGGAGCTCACAAGGACAAGTACAAGATTATGTTCAAAAACAGAATAACTTACAAGAGATCCCATTGCGGAGAAGTAATAGAGAAAGTATACCAAAGAGATATTTTCCAATAGAAGGGACTGCACTTATAGTTACCCCACAAAATTATGATGAGTCTAATTCAATACATGAGGCTTTATCATCCCCTGCTAGTAATGAATGGAAGAAAGCAATGGAAGAGGACATAAATTCAATGAGTGTAACACCTTACTTTTAGACTTATTTTCCATGAATTAGACCCCTTTTAAGTCTAATTATACTTGATTCTAAGCTTGAATCACATAAGAATGAAAATCAGAATTTCAAAAATTTTCAGTTACTATTCATATGGTAGTTTCCACTTTACCAACTGAACTTTGAAAATTCATAAATAATTCTATAAAAATCATTTCATAGTGATTCAAGTCTTTAAAAATAGATAAAAACCTTATTTACATGGAAAAAATATGAAACTGAGCAATTACATGTTCAATTTATACAGTTTATTCCTTAAACATTTACTGTATATTTGGTCATTTTCTCTTCCCCAGGATTTTGGCCTTATATTTAAAAATTCATATCTCACTCTACCATGAGCCAAATCAAACATTCTTTATGTCATATGAAAGCCCTGTGAGTCTATTTATATAAATATTTTTATTCTACATTTATTCAACTTGCACCGGACATGGTGTTAACTTAAATCATAAAGGGTCAGAATTCCACTTTTGCTGGAACAGTTTTGGGAAAACCTCCATATCTCCTATCATATAGCTCCAATTACCTCCAAATCAGTGGCATATGAAACTTAAAACATATTTCTTTCCATAAATATAAACCACTGAATTTTTGGAGCTCTGCACGATTTATATTATCTTTTTAATTTTCCAGTACTTAACTTTCAGTTTCCAGTTTTCCCAATCTTTCTCTGTTCTGAACCCTAACTTAGAAAATTCACCATTAATTGTACACAACTCCAAATGGGGTGAATCAGGTGTCATATTAAAGCTGGAGATTCCCTCTATCTGGTATAAAAATATCATAAACTTACCCTCACATTAAGTATAGAACAAGGGCGAATGAAACAGACATGTTGGGAAAATGCCCTGTTTCAGTCCACATTGCAATTTCCTTGCCAAAACCTTTGCAAATGAACTCATTTTGGCATGTAACTTGGTAGAATATAACCTATATCCCAACATACAGAACTGGAAATTTTCATACATTTTCTACAACATTAACATATTATTCACTATTTTATAATTTCATACAAAGCAAGGCACAAATAACCATTCACCCTATAACACAATGGCTTGCAACATCATTTCCTTCTTCATGCCTTTTGCTCCTTCCTTAACTCTTTTGCATTGGTTCTCCCTAGCATGGTTAGTCATTGAAGGGGGGTGAGATTCAAAGAATCTCAGTAGCAATCACCATTCATGCAATCATATTATCACATTAAGCATATAATCATCATAAAATATCAAGTAAATGCTTTTAAACATTTATGCCATAATATTTTACAAAAATTTCGGCAGAGTTTTGTTTTGTATTTTGGACATCCCGGGGTCTCAAAACCCTCAATTAACTCAGCCAACATTCTCAAAGCATCACAATTGATCATAGCAAACAATAGGCAAGTCATCAAACTCATTGAAAATCACATGACAATATAAGGCAAGAATAAGTAAATTGCTACCTTCATGCTTTTTCTTACTCTTCAACTTGATACCAATGCTCCCCCTAGCTTCCTTGGGCTTCTTCAAGTCCTAATGTATAATCAAACAATTATTCAAGCTAATGGTTCCATGACTTTCTTCAAAAAGTGTTCATGAAACCCTAATTCTTCAAAAATTCACCAAAAATTCATTCCTAACTCAAAAATGATGAATTATACCTCTATTCCATGTAATTTTTCATGAGGAATCCAAATATGGCCTTAGAATTGCCAAATTCCATCTCTAGCTCAGTTACTGTTCATTCCGAATTAAGCTTCAAAATGCTAAAAATTTCACTTTCTTAATCTTAAGCTTTTTCTTGTACAACATACTTGTATCTACCTATTTTGGACCCAAGGAATCCATTTTTGGGGTCAAAAGTTTCAAATTCCATCTCTATCCACAAACCCTAATTGACTGAAAATGATAAGAAAATTAGAGAAAAATATTTTCTCCAAACTAACTACAATAACTTATGATTTCTTGCTTCTTAGAACTTGTCTAAGCTCTTCCCTAGGTTTATTTCATTAAAGCTCCACTTTCTCTTTCAAGAACCTCCATGACTGAAATCATATAGTGAGAAGAGGGGAGAAAATTTCAAGAAAACCAACCCATACAACTTAAAACCTATGTTAGAACACTTGAGAATTACAAGAGGATTACTTACAAATTTTTTCTTGGATTTTTCTCCCTCTTTTTCTCCTTTTTCTTTCCTCACGTAAGCTCCTCCTTCTTGCTGTGTTCCAGAGCACATTCCGTTCCTTTCTCAAGTGTTGAGTCGGCCAAAATGAGGAGGGAGTAAAAAGAAATAGATCAACCAATCATCTCTTGCCATTTAAAAGCTCCTTCTCTTTCTTTCTTCTTCTTTTTTTTTTTTAAAGCTTCTTGATGAAGTAGTCCCAAAACCAATTAAATAATCCCATTTGTTCATAAGGAAGTAGCTGGTCACGCGTGGAATGAGAGGATGACATAGGATTATCTCACTTAATCACTTACTTAATCATGCTTTACCTTAATTAACCTTAGTTAGTTACTTGAGCCACTTTTCCTTCATTAAAACAATTAAACAAATTCCATTTGTATCCCATCTGCTCATTGATACGTGGATCACCTCCTTTTTTGGCCAAAAATTGTATAATAAACTTTAATGGACCAAAATACTCTTTACCGATTAAATTTACCCGTACCGATTAAGTATTTTTGCCAAAATTGTCATTAAACTGGTACAGGATTATCTAACAATTATTTTTGGTCCAACATCATTATCTAGACCCAAAATATATTTTATTAAGGTCCAATCATTGTCCTTGGATCAATACTGCATTTTCCTGCAATCTAAACAGACTTTTATCGGGTAAAATATTAATATTAAACCCTAATTACCCAATAAATATTATTTTGACCTTAATAAATTCCATAATATATTTCATTGGGTGTAACTCATCGAGAGCTTCATTTTGACCATAATTTTTCATATTTACGAAAATGCCCTTGACCCGGGGCTAATTTATAGTTTTTAGAACTTTCGGGTCATTAGGTGTAATTTTCCCCAAGACATTTCTGATACTATTTTCACGTCATTTTTATGAATTTAAGGACATGGATTTCCTTTTAATAATTCTTTGGGGGCAAAAATATAATTTCTCATTTTTCCATCCAACCGGGAAAAATGACCTATTTGCCCTTCTTCACGCTTAACGGTGTCTCTCCATTTTTTCCAATTCCTCATGCATTTTATGATATCAAAATTTATTTCTTGGGATTTAAAATTCAATATTCATATATTTCTTCAAATATGGGAAATGACCGTTTTACCCCTGAACCGGGTCAAAAATATAATTATCCATTCTTTCGGGCACTTTCTTGTAATTTCACCCAAAGACCAATTTTTTTATTATTTCCTTTTCACTATTCACATAACTTTCAAATTGGTCTATCTCTCAACCTAGACCTCCCAGGAATGCAATACTTATACCATTGCGCTCAGTTTGGAGCGAGCTTTCATTCAAGTGGTATATTGCATTTTTTTTCGGGGTGAATTCTGGAATTAATTTCTGCTAAGGACCTTATGGAAAATTACTTCCAATTAAGGATCAAACATAACTTCTTCTGAAAATTAAATGAGAAATTAATTCCTTCTAAAGCCCGATTGCATATAACATTTTCATCTCTCCTTGTTTCTCATCTTTTATTCATTTTATAACATCCCATAAAAATAGGGATATTACAATGAGGATAAACCAAGTCTGGGATATGGTCAATCTTCCATCTGGACATAAGGCAATTGGGAATAAATGGATTCTCAAAATTAAGAGAAATGCAGATGAATCGATTGAACGATACAAGGCTCGATTAGTGGCAAAAGGATATACTCAACAAGAAAGTATAGATTATGATGATACTTTTTCACCTGTTGTGCATTTCGACTCCATAAGACTAATTCTGGAAATAGTAGCAAGTTTAAACTTAGAATCACATCATATGGATGTAAAAACCACATTTTTAAATGGTGAATTGGATGAAGAAATCCATATGCAATAGCCATTAGGTTTCATTGAGAAAGAGAAAGAGAATAAAGTCTGCAAGTTAAAAAGGTCCATTTACGGACTTAAATAATCATCCAGAGAGTGGTATTTGAAGTTTCACCAAGCTATAACCTTCTACGATTTTCAGATGATCGACGAGGACCACTGTGTATACATTAAGAATTTTAAAAAGAATCTTGTGATATTATCCCTTTATGTGGATGATATACTATTAGCTGGAAATAGTCTAAAATCGATTATAGCTATCAAAGAATGGTTATCTTCAAATTTTGAAATGAAAGATATGGGTAAAGCTGATTATATACTAGGAGTTAAGATCCATAGAGATCGCCCACAAAAATTAATATCCCTTTCTCAGAAAAATTACATTGAGAAAATTCTTGAGCGATTCAACATGAAAAACTATAAATCTATGGATACCTCTATTTCAAAAGGAGAAAATCTGAGCCGAGATATGTGTCCTCAGACTGAGTCTGAAAAGAAGATGATAGAAAGAGTCCCTTATTCCAGTACAGTTGGTAGTTTAATGTATGCCATGATGTGTACGAGACTAGACATATGTTATGCAGTTGGTTTGGTCAGTAGGTACCAGTCAAACCCTAGACTGAAACACTGGAAAGCTGTGAAGAGAATCTTGAGATATTTGCAAGGCACAGCAGATTATGCCCTATGTTATCAAGGAAGTGATTTACGCTTAGTAGGATACTCCGATGCAGATTGGGGAGGAGATCTAGATGAGCACAAATTGACTTCTGGATTTGTTTTTCTGCTAAAGAATGGAGCTATATCTTGTTGTAGTAAGAAACAGACTTGTATTGCTTTGTCTACCATGGAAGCAGAGTTCGTTGCATGTTCTGCAGCAGTACAAGAAGCAGTATGGTTGAAAAGATTCACAAAACACTTAGGGAACATTGGTGATAAATTGGATCCAATTTTGATAAACTGTAACAGCGAGACTGCCATTGCTTACACTAAAGATGATTGCTGATCCCTTTACCAAGCCAATACCTAGAGATATATATGTTGATCATCTAAAATTACTTGGTATTCATAGGATATGATGTAACACAAATCTCTGTAATGATCAATTATATGAATAAAATTAAGTGCATTTTTCTATAATTGAGTCATTTGAGTATATATACTTCTGAAAAATATACAATGTCTAGTATGTTGTACATGTTGATAAGGTTAGCTTTCTCACACGAGCAACTGCCTTTGATACTCATGGAGAGTGGGTAAAGATGAGACATTTTTTGTATTCACTAGTAAATCTGCAAGAAGGCAAATATGATAGTTAAACAATACAAAATAAGTCGCCCCGATAAAAGAAGAGAATAGGTCGAGATGAGATCTAATAAAAATAAATTTTGGATTAAATTATAGATACCCATAATCCATAATACATGTAACCAAATAAGAATTCTCCAACAAAGACGTTATGATAAGTAGAAGCATTGGTAGAATTCGGGTTAGACACTGTGTGTATTAAAAACTTAAATCTATATGGTGTTAACAACAAAAACAAAATTGATATATGCTCTTATGTGATAAGAGTAACATCGTAGCATGTAATTCATACTGCATGTGTTTTTAAAACCGCAAATGGGAAGTAAGTGAATAGATCCCTGCTTTATTACTGTGTGAGTTCTAGAGAGGAATAAATCCTCTCATTAATGTCCTTATGACTTTGACATTTTCATGCAAAATGATTCAATGTTAGCTACTTTAGCATATATCCAATGGTCATGATAAATTCAATCAAAAGGTCTTATGCTAGGAAAGCAATTGTTTCATATTGAAATGAAATATGGATAAAATGAAGATTATCTGAATATATACACACTTATACTGGTGTCTAAGACATGTCCGTTAAGAAGTTATGATGTTAACATCTTAAGTGTAGACACTAAGTATACAAGAGTTAGGCAATCTAAGTTTATATAAAAACTTATGAGGGATTAGATTTGCCATGGATGAAAGTGTATATGGATAAATCTAGGACATTCAAGGCATAATACATGAACAAGATAAATACAAAATACATGAGGTAATTCTATACTGGTCCTTGAAAAGGATTTCTAGTATAAGAATACCTAATTATACACGTCATGCCCATGCGGCCATGGTAGAACACTTACTATGAAATGGAAAGGAAGAATTGTAAGAGGTTATCCTATCAAGTATGAGCGGGAGATGTTGGGTTTCACCCTTGATGGATAGAAATTGAGAGCCCAAACATAAGGCCCAAACCCAAAATAAAATAAAAAGTATTTTATTTAATATTAATTTAATAAGAGAGGGAGGGAACGGTTAATGTTAACCATTCCCACACAACGCACGCTCGGAGAAAAATAAGTGATCATGTGTGTGCATGGAAAAAAGAGAATAGATCAGTTTCTTAAAAGCACTCTTCAATGGTGTAACGCTCGGTTCTCTGGGGGTTGCTCTCTCTCTTCCTCTCTAAAAAAACTCTCTTGCTCTTCCTCTCAATTTTCCTTCTTGAGTGTATCTGTGGTGAACTAGTAAACAAAGTCCGAGTGATTTTGTTTTTACCACCTGAAATTCTTCATACTCTCTGTGTGGAAGAATACATTCTCGATCGGTATGTATGTCTTCCCTATCTTTTATACTTTCAATTACAATAAGCTAAACCATGGTTGCAATTGCAAGCAGACCCAAAACGAACCTTTTGCCTATAACTCTATGAAGGACATAAGAATTAGGGTATGCCCTCAGTAGTAGCAAGTACAACGTTGTCATGTAGCTCATGATTACTAGAAGAATCAAGGAAACCTTGCGCTTAGGAATTAGGGTTATGAAGAGTATGATCCATACAAAAAGTGTGTAATATATCCCTAAATTGCCCAAGTTTCGAATGATCCGAAGAGCAGTAGCTTATGGGCTTAAGGGAATGTTGAAAGGACAGGAAAAGTTGAATTCTAGATTGAACTGCTTTTGGTGAGGTGTTTTTGGTTCATATGGCTCATCAGTGGATGAAGAAGGTGTTGATGAGGGGAGAATTCTCTGGGCTGTTCCCAAACTTGCCATGGTGAATGATTTGATAGAACTTTGGGAAAATCTTGAAAGGGAAAGTCGTAAAGAAAGAGACTGTTAAATGTGTTTTTGTGTGTGTGTGTGTGTGTGTGTGTTTGCTTTGAATCAAGCTTGCGTTAATTTATATCATCAAGGAGAGAGAGAACTCCAGCTCTTTCTTTGAATATTACAGTTGGAAGACTTTGACGGGAGACTTGTCTCTGGTAGTGGATGAAATCTTTTGATACGTTGAATTTAATAACTGATTGTGCTATAAGTATGAAATAATACTTCCTTGATCATATAGTTAAGGATGCAATTCTATAAGAAATCTTTATGGCATGAAATTAATACTACACAAACATCCTTTTATCTATTATGTTTTCACAGGTTATCTATGTATGTTTTTTCCATAGATGAAATTTGTTTTAATGTAATGTTTTATAGAAATCTTTTTATTTAATTTGTTCTCTGCAAATCCAGTAATAATTTTGTGAATTTGCTTTTGGAAAATCATTAAAAGAAATATTATCAATAGAAAGGGCTTCAATCAACATATGGAAGTAATGAAAATTGAAATAATAGTAATTTCTAAAAAAAAAAAATTGGTATATATCTTCAGGCGATTTCCTACTGTTAGGTAAATGACTTGGCAACGGTAATGACATATCGCTGGAACGACCATTGCAAATTTATTTGCTGTAAATATCATTACTTAATACAAAAAGTGTTCATTGAAAAATTTAAGTATTCAATATTTCCGCCGGCCGTCAAAATTGAACCCACCTCTAAAATCAATTTTTTTAAAAAAAATCTAGCGGCCTCTTTTTACATGAAAATTCTTCATAAAATTATCACCCAAACATTGTCAAATTTATAAAGAATATAGTTCATATATATTAGGGATGCACAGAGTAAGACCGGATTGATAGTTAACATGATACTTGGTCTTTACAAAGTTGGGCAAGACCCGGCCAACCCGGCATATGAGACTAGAGTAGGCTCAGTTTTAAAAAGTATTTAAAAATAAAAAATAAGTTAATTTTATTTATTAACAAAAATATAATTACAATTATCCAAAATATATTTTCTTAAAAAATAATATTATAATAAAAAATAATATTTGTTAAAATTATAAATATTTAATAATAATGCATTATTTTTACACAATATTAAGAAATCAATCTAAAATTTTAAATTAAATTCTTAAAAATATTCACAATAATGATATAATCAATTTATTTCATATGTTTTATTAAGAAAAAATATTGTATAAATTTTTTAAGAAATATATAAAATTATATATATATACATATCGGGACTGAGCGAGACCGGATTTATTCTTAACTCGGTACCTAACTATAACATCTAAATTTTTTTTATTTTGTTTGAATTCTAGTTTAGAGAATTACTACATAATTAGAATTAAAAGAGTTTAAATATCTTATGTAGATCAAATTAGGGACTAAATTGCAAAGGATGATTGGGGACCAAATTGCAAAGAAAGTTGGATGGCATAATTAAAAATATCAATTATTAGCAAAAAGACAAAAAAGGGGACATATATGTCATTTTCTCAAACAAATTATCTATCCAGTATTTGCTAACATTGGTTATAGGAGATGACTCAGGAAAATTATTGTAAGAAATTATACTTTAATGAGCAAAACCAGAAAATAGATATATTGGGTAGAAAATTGATCCGAAGTTCCATAATCTGTAAATTAATAAGAATTAGAAAATAAGTCTAGATTAGGAAACTCAAATATATCAGGGCATAAAAAGAGATACTGGATTTTTTCTATAAGGTTTAAATAGTCATAGAATCGGTCTAATGGATATTGGGCCAAAATTAGAGTTCAAGCTCAGTAAGACTGCACCGGTTTCTTAATAGGCCAAGAGTACTATTTATGGAGGCCCAATAAAGGTATAGAAAACCCTAATAGGCTAAGGATGATTTTTGAAGGCCCAAAAGTATTATCGACAAGAATAACTCAAACGATATCAAGAAAGGATAAAGAGCCCAATAAGCCCAATTTACTTAATTTTCAGATTAATTTAATTATAGGTGACCCAGTAGACTATGAAATAATCAAGAATAAATCCCAAATAATATCAGAAGGTTTATAATAATCCTCTGTGCAGAGAGATTACAGGAAAAAAACTAATCAGCACTAATTTTATCGATGTTTTTTGTTAGAGCTCGATAAGATAAAATATTTTCTAAAATAAATTATATGTGCTTAGAAATGATTAATTAAGGTTATAATAAGTTTGAAATTCATATTTTAAATATATTTCTATATGAAAAATTTTACCAGACAAAATTTACATAATCGGAGCCTGAAAACCCGGTATATGTTAAAATTTGGCCTAGAATTAAATAGTTTAAGTCCAAATAATTAAAGGCATAATCTTGGGCTGAATTTGGACTCAAAATTTCGTGCAAATAAGAAGAAAAAAGGAGTGGAGAAGAGTTAACCACCATGCGTGATACTATTTCAAATATTAGGTGTCAAAATTGGAAGTTTGGATGAAGTAAGCTTATGTAAGCATAATGATGCAATATTTACCTTATTTGGAGATAAAAGTGGCATCTAAATTAATGACAAGAGAGGGAAAATTAATTATATAACAATTATGTGAAGAAATTAGGTGTATGGTGGAGAAAAGAGATGATGTAGTACAATTTTAGCCCTTGGATCAAAATTTAATCCAATGGATGGAGTTGCTTCTTGTTATCTATAAATAAGCTCTTCCTCCCCTCCATTCTTCACACCAAAAAATGAAAATCCATCATTTATTAGTGAGAGAGTGAGTTATAGAGAGAAGGAGGAGAAGAGGAAAGAAAAATTTGTAAGTTTAAGGTAACATATTTTCCCTTTCTTGCATTTTATTTCTAAATGATTGTTTAGATCTTGTATTTCTATGATTGGTAGGTAGAAAACATGTTTATGATATGAATATGATGATGATGTTGGATCAAAATGGTAAAAGAATGATGAACATGCTATAAAGTTTGCATTAATAAGCATGAACATGTGATGAACATGATGAACATGTTAAAAGATGCCTTTTGATCTTAAATGTTACCATGCCAAAATGAAATCATGTTTCTTACAATTATTTTTCAATATTATGCTAAGAGTGGGATTATGATGTTATTGGGATTTTCATAAATCTCACTCCATCAAATATCTAACTATGATTTGTTAGCAAGGCTGACTTCCCAAGAGGGGGGGTGAATTGGGAAGATTGAAATTTTTCTGCACAAAGTGAAATGGGTGAAGATAGCACTGTATAATGTAAACAACGTATAAAACAGAGCAAACTGAAAAGTAAGGGTAAGGAGAAAAAGACTCAGTGATTTATCCTGGTTCGGTCTATCCACTTGACCTACGTCCAATCCTCAAGACAACTCTTGAGATTTATCCACTATACAGCAAGAATTCAACGGGCTTCTTGCTAATGCCACAGTACACGAGTATGCTCTGTTTCTTGAGCTCTCTCAAACTCTCTAAGCACTTTCACTGTGTGCTTCCCAATCCCCTTGTGATTTTCCCTCACAAGTAGATCTATCTTCCAGATGAAGAGTAGATTGTTTACAAATATATAACTCTCTTGAATAGAGTAGATATGAAGGTTAAAGTACAGATATTGAAGCTAGAGGGTAAAAGCTCTTGAGAAGAAGTTTTGATAGAAATTCGGTATATACAAGTTAGATTCGTTACCCACAACTTCAGATGTTGATGTATTTATAGATTTAGGTCTCAAATGTCCGTTAGAGACTTAATCTATCCGTTGGAAAAGTTATCCAATGGTTACTCTAAAAAACTATCCGTTAACCAACCGCATTTAATGCTTCTGACATACTGAAATTCGAATTTTGGTTGATCAACAGACGAATTTTGAAGGAACCGAAGGTTAAAGCTTTCAACGTTACAGCACGAAGTTTGTCTATTCATGAAGTGAAATTCGAATTTTGAAACTTACAAAACATTTTCTCAATATGACATACGAATTTTCAAGAAGAAAGTTTTTCAGTTAAGTGTGAACAGTGTTTTCAATTTTCTACAGTGCCTTAGAAATTCGAATTTTGGAAGCCCAAAATTTGTCTGTTCCCAGTACGTGAAAAGGAGGCACAGTAGTTCACTTTCTTCGAAATTCGAATGTTGAAGAGTGAAGTTCATCTGTCAGAGAGCAGTTTTGAAACTTAAATCATTCTTGATCTCAGATGAACTTTAACATTGTTTCAGATGAATTTATTCTATTTTCTCAAGTTTTGTTTTATCTGAAATTCGAATTTTGAAGATCCAAAGTTCGTCTGTTTCAAGAAAACTTCTTTCAGACTTGGATGAAAATTCGAATGTTGGGAAGTCAAAATTCGTCTGTCAGAAAGCATTTATCAAACTCAGTTTCTTTTGATTTCAGATGCATTTTATCATAGTTTCAGACGAATTTCTTTGGTTTTCACAAACTTCATTTTACTTGAAATTCGAATTTTAAAAGTGTGAAGTTCATCTGTTACCAAAGAGACTTCTTTCAGATTTGTATGAAAATTTGAATTTTGAAAAACCAAAATTCATTTGACAGAGAGCCATCTCTTTAGACTTATTCAGTTTTAGCTCAAAATTCGAATTTCCCAAAGTAAAGTTCGAATTTCCAATTTGACAGTTAAGTTTAAACTTTTAAACTTTGTCTGTTTTGGGTGTTTTCCAAATAAGTCAAGATTTAACACAAAATCAAGTTTTGAAAACATCTTTTCTTCTAATCAAAATCTTTTACCCAATCATAACTAAAACTAAGAATCCTACAAAAGATCTAATAGCAAATTCTTAGAAATCTTCACTCAAAACAACTTTGATCTCCTTTGATATCTTCAATCCGAGCTCTTGAGTGTTGGTTTGGAATCATCAAAACTCTTGATTCAACATGATTAGGTCCAAATCATGTGAAAGGCAATGAGGAGGATTCATGAAGAAATATTTAGTAATAGGAAGGATATTTTGGATGTTTATGTAATATCAAAGTTCAATGACAATCTATGTTAGAATTATGTAAATTACATGTGACTCCTAGACAATGAATAAAGTTTGTTTTGGATTAATTTTACATGTGTTATATGACTACTATTATGAGAATAGTATTATGGAATTTTATGGAATGAAATTTGGAAAAATTATGGTAAAATTGCAAGTAAATTCATGAAATTTACTGTAGCTATTTGCCAAATAAAATTCCAAATGAATATTTTTTCCTCATAGATTATTTTAAGAGATGAATTTAACAACTCAAACCACCCTTAAACGATTTTTCTAGAATTAATTATGATTTCTCAAAGTTCAGCCAAATTATTATAGTGACCAAATAAATAGTGACTTTTGATAATTTTTTGAATTTGACCCAAATTTACTTCCAAATGCATCTAATTGGAACCTAAATCACTAAAGATAAATAGTAAATGGTTCCTAAAGTTAAGATTTGATACTAACCCAACCCGATCTCTAAGGCCAACCTAGTATGTCAGGCCCGGTATATTGGGTTGGTTAAACACCCATAATATATATAATTATTAAAAAAGGTCATTCATGCTTTTATTGAAATAAGAAAAAAAAAAGTCAATAATATCATAACAATCACTAAGTTAACAATCTGTTATTAATAATGTTATTTAGCTAAATTTAAAAAATGACATAAAATAAAAAAAATAAAAGAATGAAAGGAACGCAACTATTTGAAGTGTGACTTGAAAAATAAAAGACACGTTGACTGACCTATATACTTGAAACAAAAAAGTCAACTTGACCGACCTATTAGTGAGTAAACCTTCTTCGCAGTTTCAAAATAACGCGTTCTACATTGAGTACACATTACGGTATTGTTGGGTCGAGAAGTTGACTTTTTCATTTGAGTTTCACAGCTTCCATCACCGTTACTTTTGCATAAACGCTGTAAAATGCAAGTATTCAGTGGATTCAAGTAATATAAAATTGCAAGTATTCACATTTTATATTTTATATTGATGCAAGTAAATAGAAAACATCACAGATTCACTTAAATTGACGGAAATTTTAATTGACACAGTGAAATAAAATGAAATATACTCATTTCAAAACTAACTACGAATTAAAATGATTTTGGATTCTGGGTAAAACTCCTGTAATTGCATATTATTCAGTACATTTTCCTAGAATTTTATATAAATATTATGTGGATTTTATAAGTAGAATATATATATATATTGTCCGGTAGAATAAATACATGTGTATACTTTAGAAAAAAAAATGTGGTGATAATTGTTGTATTACTTTAATTAATTTATATAGGATGATTTTACATTATTGGAATGTAGTGTAGACATTATAGGCCCTGTTTGGTAGGAGGGAATGAGGGAGAGGGAATGGGAATGAGTAAGTGAATGATCCATTCCATGTGTTTGGTATGTGAGAAATCTTATACTTGGGAATAGATGATTCCCACGTATATGGGAATGAGCAAAGCTGCCATCGGGTGGGAATGAGCAGTTGAGCATGGGAATGAGTTTTATTCAAAAAAAATATCCCTACTTAATCCTTTATTTTCAGGCTTCCTTCTACCCTTCCATCTTCGATGGCGTGCCTTCCTTGGTAACAATGGCAATATCAACAGTGACGATGTGCCTTCCTTCATCTTTGAAGAGGTGTACGAATTTCTGGCGATAAGAGGCTTGGCAATGTCAATGCCACCTTCACTTGTAGGAGCTTCGATTGCCGATGGAGAATAAGAAAGGAGGAGGCAGCTTTGACAATCAAATTTATCTGGATTTCGATTGATAATCAGTTCCAGATCTAAAACGTTTTTCATTTTCCACAAATTTTCCATATCTAAAACAGATGTCGATTTGTTTATTTTTTTTTCTTAAACTGGTGTCTGTTGTTGTGGTTGAGAGATGTAACGAAGGAATGAGTGCTAGTCGGTGAGGAAGATGATAGTGGTAATGGTACCGATGAGCAGGGAAGAAGAAAGAAGGAAGGAGGGGACCTTTTTTATTAAATTCAAGGATACTTGAGTCATTTTATAATTTTTTATCTATCTTTTTTGTTATTCCCATTAGTTTTCCTGATATACCAAATATATATTAAAACCTATTCCCATTCTTATTCCATCAAAATTTATTCTATGTATCAAATGGGGCTTATGTGTCCTTGGGAAATGCCAAAAACAATAGAAAATCAACCAAGACTTGAGAGATGGTGTAACAAACTATCAACAAAACTTCAAACTTACAAAACCTGCATTAAACAGAGAAAAGAGACTAGAAGATAAATCATCTCACTATGGCGGGGAAGCAAGGCCTCGTGGCATGGTAGAACACTGGTCATGAAGGATGATGAAATAGAGAAGCGTGATGCTGTGGCCTGAACTTTGGAGTCGTAGTGCCCAATGCTGATACAATATTAGCAATTTGCTGCTGATTTCTTGAACAAAATTTTGATGTGCATAAAATCTAACTCAGAGCTCTGATTGACCTGATTCCAAATCCTACTGGTCACTCTACTCCCACTCTAACTGTAGAAGCTACTCACACCTCAAAATATCTCTGTATGAAGATTTTGGAAGTTCAAGACCAAATGGTTAGTTTTGGACCAAAACTTGGCACTTAGGTCTCCCAATGCCAAACCATACCACTGACACCATAACCAGTACTTGACTCAGGTCCCAAATACTTCAAGGATGACTGAGTTTAGGGCAATCTCATCCTAAAGGAACCATTGCTATCGAATTTGACCTTCTTAGCACCACAATACCATAAATGGGTTACATACCCATTTTACCATAACAACACCAAAATGGACATCCACAAAAGACCTTAGAGTAATAAGGCAACATATACTATAAACAAACATATCCTGACCCAATCCAGGGTCTCTAATCATCACACACATAATCATTCTCATTCATCAAAACACACATAGGCCACCATTGCTTAGGGGACAAACCCATTACGACAACAAAGAGCCACAAATCCTAACTTACTAGAACAACCACTAAAACAGTCCTGGCAAAAACAACAAGATAGTTTAGACAACCAGCTCAAACATACACACAACCACATATTGACCCAACATATACCTCCAAACCTATGGTAGTCTCATTCAACATTAACGTCAAGTCACATAGGTAATTCAAGAGGGACAAGAATATACAAATAGTCCATAAGAAACACATGCATAACAATTACATATGACGTCAAGTAGTGTTCGGCACTTGGCACAATACTAAATATAACATGTGTGACACATACCAACATGAGTTCTCCGGTATCCCATATGTCCCTGAGGGGACTTATTCATCTTCGCTACTCCTTGTTAGAGCTAGGTCCCTTTCCTATACATGTTTTTCCCATGAGGGGTGAGACAAATGTCCTAATAACTGAGGTAAATATTGCAACTGCATATAATCAAGCATTACATATATACAGTGAGATATGATGCAAATGTAATGCAAATGAATGTCCCTTGATATACATGGCTAGAACCATAGGCTAGTCACCATCACAAGGAATACCTAATTAGTGATTCCTTTCCAACAACTAGTGAAGATTAATTTTGGGACATCACTAAGCTTTTCACTCACTAGTATGACCCGGCCAAAAGCCATACTGATGATTAGACTGTGGTTCTCCTTCCCTCGGACCATTTGAATTGTTGGTGATTTAGAGAAGTGCATCCCTAATTCACTGCCACCTGGCTCTCCTGGCCATAGGAAAAGGATTTTGTGGCAAAGATATATATATATCAATCTCACCACTTAGACATGAGGCCTCGCGTGTTCCATGAGTGGATCGGCATATCACATGGTATCATATACATCATCACCCAAAGCAACCAATGTTATCATGCATACCAAAGTGATAATGTTTCCCACGATGTCATATTTTATGCACACATTTATATTTTCATCATTATCATCATCATACTAACATATTATCTCAATGGTGGGGATGCTAGTATATCACATGCTACAAATCATTATATAATCACATAAATCACATATATAAGACAAGGAGAAAGTTTGCCACTTCCATCACTAGCCGTGCCCTGGGACATATCATGATATGAAAGAAACAAACATATATATATATAGATATGAAATCAACATCACACAAACCATATAGCCTGGTTGCCTCAGATTGTCCACATACACACAAACATACACACAGGGGAGTTGATAGGCTGTCAGAGTATCAAGACTGAATACAAAACTTCCAAAACACTTCTTAGGCTGCCACAATTTCCAAATCAAATTTTTGAACACTACAATACCATAATATCTTCAATTAATACAATATACCTATATCCCAATTACTCATAATTCAACAACCAAGCTTAAGGGTGATAAACCTATGGTTCCAATAGTATATACATACATCAATGAGCCTCAAACACTTATCCAAACCATAACAAAATTACAAAAATCTAATATTCCAAGCTTCCTCAACTAATTTAAGATTAAGGTTTAGGACAAACCATTCACAATCCCTTCAAAACACATACGCAAGCCTTAGGAACACCAAATCATAACTCTACAACACATCTACAACTAATTTAATCAGTAGAAACATCAATCAAATAGAATATCATCTTACCCCCACAAATTTTAACAAAAAATTTTGAAGAAAAGAGAGGAGAAGAGAAGAGGAGCCACTTACCACACCAAATCCAGGCTCTCTAGGTCAGAAAAATGAGCCCCTTAAGCCCTAATAAAGAAAATTTTCTTCTTCTTTGTTTTCTTCTTCCTAAGCCAGTTGGTCCATGTCTGAATTTGTCAGAGTTTTATGACTTACGTGGCGGTATGAGACCTTCCTATCCTGAAAATTTTGAAGCCCTTTGTCTTTCTTGCCTTAGCAACTCTGTCCTTTGCTCTAACGTGGCATGCTTATATCCTATTTTCTTAAGTTTTGTTCCCTTTTGCCCTTCCTTCGATCCTGGTCCCTCCAATACTGTGTAATTCAAAAAGCATACTTCTCATTAGCTTGATACAATGTTTAGGACAATATAATGTGGGTTGTTACATATGGACATTGAAACAATTTAGGGGAAAGAATCTAGAGTAAGCTGACTTGATATGATTAGATCATGATTAACCACGAGATAAGGGGACTCATGCCTTGACATTATAATATTTCCTATATTGATTTATTTTGCTTTTTGCAAAGTTATTGTATAATTTTCAGATGGAAATATTCATTATGCGTGTGACAAGACCTTTGTATAACTTCATGAAAAATGAAGAGAAAAAGTGAGGGATGAGTTACCCACAAGAATCAAGCCTTCAAATTGCTAGAAATTGAGCCCTTAGACCAGAAATATGAAACCTTAGCAGAGCTTTTCCGTTCTCCTCCTTGTTTCCTTCCTTCAATGACTATTTTTGACTTCTAATTTAAATTATATTTGCAACTGGCACTATGGCGCTAGTGCTTACTAACTTGTTTTAGGCCCAAGTTCACCTCCTTGCACCGTGGTGCCCTTGTTTTCTGCTACTTTATTCCATTTAGCCTAATTCTAATCCTTCCTCCAATCTTGGTCCTTTGGGTCCTGCACCATTCAACAATGTCATTCTTGGAATTAGGAAATAGGGTCGTTACTTCCTCCCCACCTTATAAAAATTTAGTCCTAGAAATTTTAAAATGCATACCTCATTAAAAGTGGTGAGGGTAGTCCCTCTACATGGACTCCTCTATCTCCCAAGGGGCTTCTCCCAATGTCAAACCTATCTAGAAGACCTTTACCGGCTTAATCATCTTATTTCCTTAATTGCTTCACCTTCGAGTCTACAATCCTCTCTAGCTTTACCTCAAATAACAAATTCTCTTGTAACTACACCTCTTCATGCTCAATGATATGAGAAGGATCAAGCTGGTACTTTTTGAGCTGTGATACATGGAATACATCATGCAACCTACCTAGATTAGGCAATAATGCCACTCAGTACATCGTTAGCTCAATCCTTTCAAGAATTTGGAATGGCCCCATATACTTAGGGGTGAGGTTTTTTGCTCAAATAAGCCTTTCCATACTAGTGGTTGGGGTGACCTTAAGGAATACATGGTCCCCAACTCCAAACTCTGATGGTCTCTTTCTTTTATCTGTATAACTCTTCTTTATACTTTGCGTAGCTAAAAATGTAACACCTCTCTTAGGGCCCATTTTCCATGTATTTAATCATTCTAAAGTCCATTTATATTATAGTAGGATCTTGAATCATAATAAATGTCATAGTAAAGTTTTTTCAATTTTGGTCATTATTCATTTAATCAAATTTATTTATTCCAATTAAAATTTGGAAAATTATAACTAAATCAACAAAAATCGTATGTATATGATTCAGGTCTCTAGGGATAGCTTATAACTTTGTCTACATGGGAAAAATATAATTCAAAGCGATGATTGTACTGATATGTATAGCAAACTCTGTGAAATTTCACAATTTATACGAAAACTACAAAATAATCATTTTAATTGGAATTAAATATAAAAATCTGCCAAATATTGCTCACACATCTAATTTGAGTGATCTTTGGATAGTCTTAAATCTATGTTTGTCTACTTTTTAACCATATATATCATTCATACTTTATACATCAAAAAGTCTAAACAATAGCATGTTTACTATATATAGGTTAAGATGACCATTTATATCTTACCACTTTGCCAAACAAAAGCCATAAAATATTTACATGGCAATATATCATTTTCATACCATACCATACTTTAGCTAAGAGATAAGGCACCATAAAAACTTGAAGAAATATACTTAACATCACATTTACAAAATTACACAAAAGGTCAAAGCTCATGGCCAATGCTAGAATTATCAAGTTAATGGCCAAATTTTTTCTCCTTTCCTTTCTCTTCCTAGGTGGTCTCTATTATTACTACCTATTCATGATTAATATATGGGAGGGTGAGATTCAAAGAATCTTAGTAGTTAACACCCAACATGCCATCACATCATCACATTAAGCATGAAAACATCAAGATAACATATTTTGAATACAATAACACATTTGCGCCATATGAATTCCTAAAATTTTGGATAGAGTTTCATTTAGAAAAATGGACATCCCAGGATCTCAATGCCCCTCAATCAACTTAGCCAATACATATAAATCATCTCCAAATATCATTACAATCATATGACAAGGCATAAAGCACATTGAAAACAAACATGATAATATAATGCAAGTATGGGAAATTAACTACCTTATGATGCTCCCTTGCTTTCTAAACATGGTATGCCACTTCTTGGGCCTTATAACACTACCTTGAACCTGTTTAGCCATTGGTTTTTTAGAATTGTATAATACCATACACACTAAAACCCGAATTTTTCACTTTGTTTTCCTTTGATCTTTCTTTCTACAATACACTTGTTCTTATGGTTTTGGACCATAGGGAATCCATTTTTGAGGTCAGAATCATGAAATTCCAACTCTAAATACTCACCCTCTTCTGACCAAAATTGTCTCAAAGTGAATGAAAAAGATTTCCTTCAAATCACTTCAAAACATCCATGAGTTCATGCTTCTAGTGGTTAATCTAAGCTTTTCCCTAAGTTTAATGGTTCAAAACTCATTCCTATGCTAAAATCCTTATTTGGCTGAAACCCTAAGGTGGAGAGGAAGCAAACTAAACCATAAAACATGCTTTGAAAGCCATAGATAGTAAGCTTAAGATGGTACTATAGAAACTTACCAACTTGTACTTCAATTTTCCTTTGATTTCTCTTCCTTTTTCTCTACCTTCTTCCTTCCTTTTCTTGTGTTTTTTTTTCTAGTCTATTTCAGCTACTAGTTCACGCGTGAAATGGTGAAGAAAGAGATGGGTTTAAGTGGCTAATTATGTGCTTAATTAAGTAACTAATAATGGTTAATTTTTGTTAATCCTTGATTACTTTATCACATACTTCTTCAAGAAATAATAAAATATTAAATAACATCATATGGCTGCTGAAAATTCATGCATGGGAGAGATCTAAGTGTCCTTCAATTGCTCAATTTTTCCTGATCCAGATGTATGTCAATCCGGGTACTTTTTAACCATACCGATAAATTTCTTTTTATAGTAACTTAGCATTTTTGTGCTACAGGACTATTCTAATTTCATTTTTCTATTTTTGTAATTATCTTATCCCAAATGGTATCTGTGTATGGCCCATATCTTGTCTCGATTTCTTTTTAACCATCAGTAGGGCCCACAGTTTACTTTATCGGTTTACTGTTACTTTTGGATATTTGGCACTGATTATTTCTTTATTCTTGAACATTAACTCTCAGTGCAATATACCATTGGACTTCTCTCATTGAGGGCTTCATTTTGATAGTAATTTTTCATATTTATAAAATTACCCTTGACCTAGGGTTAAATTATAAATTCTAAAATTCTTGGGTCATTAGATGTAATTTTTGCCAAGGCTTTTTTATTTCTTACTTCACGCGATTTTTAATACTTTTGAGATATGTATGTCATTTTTGAAATTTTTTAGGGATAAAAATATAATTTTCTCATTTTCCCATCAAACTGAGAAAAATATCTCTTTATCCTATTTCACACAAAACGGTGTCTATTTGTTTTTGTGAATTCCTTATACATTTAATGTTATAATCAATTATGTTCTCTTTTATCACTTAGTATCTATCGGGATATTACAAATTATATCTTGCATTTGTTGGGTAGTCTAATCCATTATATCCAGCCCTAGTATATTTCTCTCACTGAGCTCTAGCCAAGATAGAGGTGACTGACACTTCCTTCCATACAACACCTTAAATGGCATCATTTGCAAACTAGAGTGGTAGCTATTATTGTAGGTGAATTCTACCAGAGGGAGATACTTGTCCCAATTGCCTCTCTGTTCTAAAACACAAGCCCTCAACATATCCCTCAGGGACTGAATTGTCCTCTCAATCTACCCATCCGATTAAGGATGGTAGGCGGTGATGAAATTTAGCCTTGTTACCATAGCTTCTTGAAGGTACCTCTAGAACTTTGATGTAAACTATAGACCTTGAAACAATACTTTTTAGGACATCATGCAACCTGACAATTTCATTCACATATAACTGTGTAAGCTTCTCTAAGTATAAGAATACTTAGAGAAAACCCAGAAAAAATGGACTCAAACCAGAGCCAAATTTATCTGCAAAAGTTGAAGGTACATTTTCCCTCCTAAGGCCTTGAAATCTGAAATTTATAAGGGAAAAGTTGGACATTTTTGCCTTTTTCCATTCATCTCACATCTCAAAAAGTAACTTAGGGTATAATGAGAAATTAGTATAAATAGTGTATGAATTTTTGTTGGCCTTTGGATCAAACTCTAATCTAATGGTCTATAATTCCCCATTTTTGCTATATATACCCCTTAATCCCCTCCCTTATTACTCATTTTCACACACACACACACACATACTAATGAAAAGAGAGGAAGTGAAGGTGTAAGTGGGAGAGAGAGAGAGAGCCAAGAGTGAAGAAGCAAGAGGAAGGAAAGAAGAAATGAAAAAGAAGAAGAAGAAGAAGAAGAAGGGAGGAAAAGTAGGAGCCTCCAAAGGTAAGCTCCTCCTCCAAATCTCTTTTAGATTTTTTTTTCATTTATTTGGTTCAAGATTGATTAGGGTTTAAAGTCATTTTCTTCCTCCCTTTTGCTCCCTATGTCTTGATCAAGCATGATTTTTAGGGACAGAGTTTGTGTTTTATTTGTTAAATGGTTGGGGTGAGTTTGTATTGATGAGTAAAGCATGAATTTCATGATTTATTGGCTAAGGTAAGAGCTTTCTCAAATGGGTTTTCAAGAGGCCATTTTTTGGCCAAAGTGAGATGTTGTGGAGGGAGAGAGTTTTTCATGAAAGTAATGCTTCCATTGAACTCCTAGCATACCAAATACTTAAGAAAAGCCAAGAGATTAATCTTGGAACTTGGTTTCCAAAATGTTCAAGTTTAGGGTTCACAAATCATGAATAGTTTATATGATGTTATTAAGTTGTTAAGTAAAGTTTGATAATGCTACTAGACTCTAATCAAGCCAAGAAAGTGATTCAAGAAAGTTAGAATCACTAGTACAAAATATCATTTCTATATCAGTAATCTAGATCGGTTATTTAAATAACCGATTTAAAAAAGAACCCGGTGGCAATTTTGTAATTAAGTGTTGTAAATTTAACTTTCTAGACCGGTGGTTTAAAATACCCAATTTAAAAAGTTGACCTAATTTCACTTCCCCTTACCCATTTTCTTTTCCGCGGTCATTCCTCACTGAAGCTCGCGCGACTTCCTCGTCGCCTTCGACCCCCGCCACTCGAAACTCACTCCCTTTGTTCTTTTCTCTGCAGCTCGTCCTTCAGCCTTCTTCAATCATTCCTTCCCTTCACGGCTCTGCTCCTCATCTTGTCTTCCCTCAACTTGTCTGTTCCTCTGCTCCTAGTCTTGTCTTCGGAAAGTCCTTTGTTCGTCAGTCCAAGCTCTGCACCAGAAGCCTTGAACTCGGACTTGCTATAGCGATTCAGTTTTCGCCTGTGCAACTAATGCCTTGAACTCGGACCTGTTCCTCACTCAAAGTCAGATTTCAGGTTTGGGAATGAAATTTTCTGTGCATGCATTTCCTATTTATTTTCGGGTCATGTCTAGAACTAAGGAAAATTAAGGTTGAGAGTTCAATCATGTGGCTTCTTCTTGTTTTATCGGTGCAGATTGTGTAATATCCCTATTTTTATGGGATGTTATAAAATGAATAAAAGATGAGAAACGAAGCGAGATGAAAAGGCTATATATAATTAGGCTTTAGAAGGAATTAATTTATCATCTAATTTTCTGAAGAAGTTATGTTCGGTCCTTAATTAGAATTAATTTTCCATAAGGCCGTTAATAGAAATTAATTCCAGAACTCATCCCGAAAAATATGCAATATACCACTTGAATGAAAGCCCGCTCAAAACTGAAGTATTGCATACCCGAGAGGTCCAGGTTAAGAGATAGACCAATTTGAAGTTAGTGTGAATAGTGTGAAAGAAATAATAAAAAATTGGTCTTTGGGTGAAATTACAGGACAGTGCCCAAAAGAATGGATAATTATGTTTTTGACCCGGCTTATGGGCAAAATGGTCATTTCCCATATTTGAAGAAAAATATGAATATTGCATTTAAACCTCAAGGAATAAATGTTGATATCATAAAATGCTTGAGGAATTGGGAAAAATACAGAGATACTGTTAAGCGTAAAGAAGGGCAAATATGTCATTTTTCCCGGTTGGATGGAAAAATGAGAAATTATATTTTTTCCCCCAAAGAATTATAAAAGGACATCCATGTCCTTAAAATCATAAAAAGTGGAATTTCTATATTTTAAGTTTCATATAAAATCGTGCAGAGCTCCAAAAATTCAGTGGTTTGTATTTATGGAAATTTCTATGTTTTAAGTTTCATATGCCACTGATTTGGAGGCAAATGGAGCTATATGATAGGGGATATGGAGGTTTTCCCAAAACTGTTCCAGTAAAAGTGGAATTCTGACCCTTTATGATTTAAGTTAACACCATGCCCTGTGAAAGTTGAATAAATGTACAAGGAAAATATTTCTAGAAATTAGACTCATAGGGATTTCCAATTACATAAATAATGTATGATTTGGATCGGGATATAATGAGATATGAATTTTTCAATATAAGGCCAAAATCCTAGGGAAGAGAAAATGACCAAATGTATAGTAAATATTTGAGGAATAAAATGTACAAATTGATCAAGAGAATGCTATGTTTCATATTTTTACCATGTATATAAGGTTTTTATCAATTGTTAGAGACTTGAATCACTATGAAATGATTTTTCTAAAATTAGTTATGAATTTTCAAATTCAGTCAGCAAAGTGGAAACTACCATATGAACAGTAATTGAAAATTTTGGAAATTCTGATTTTCATTCTTATGTGATTCAAGCTTAGGATCAAGTATAATCAAACATAAAAGGAGTCTAATTCATGGGAAATGATTCTAAAAGTAAGGTGTTACATTTTTTGTATCAGAGCCAAAGGTCTTGGTATTACTAAATTCTCTAAGTCTAATAATGGTATTACTAAATTCTCTAAGTCTAATAAGGTTGCTTGAGAGCGAGAAATTTTAAGATGGTTGGCCTACTGGGAAGTAATAAAGATGTAAGAAGTATGAAGGGTAAGATGTACAAATAGTTAATGTGCACACTATGAGTCTTACTAAAGCACCTGTTACAATATGAATAGAAGTATGAACAATATATGGTGGTCAGGTAATGATGATGCTTAAATAACTCCAATTCTTTGAAAGAGCATGAAAGACAACTGAAAATTTTTTAAATGTTGCAAAAGTAAAGACTTGCTGAACTTAATAAATAGGAGCAAGGCTCCAAAAAGTATGGTTAGTAGGTTACAGAATCTCCTATAAGGATCGCAGTAGATCCTAGCAAAGCAAGTAATGTATGAGATGGGAGAGACCGAACCCCAGAATGAAATGAAAATTTTAATAAGTTCAGCAAGGAGTTATAAAAAATTTCTCTCAGATGGTCTTACCGCGTAGTTAGAAAGAAAGTTTTGTGGGAAAAGATTTACAAAATGAGTTTTTATGAATTTAAGAGGCTAGACCTCCTCCCCTATGTTAAATGTTCCTGATCCAATGTGACCTGGAAGGTCTATGATAATGAAAAGTAAGAAAGGATCAGGGTATAAGCAATATATTAGGGTTGAGTTGAGGTAGTAGCCTATGATTTACACGATAAAAATTTTATGAAAATGTATTCCCACTCATAACAACGGTAATGAATGCTCTCAAGATACGGAATTAGAACAAGCTATTATGCCTATAGTACCATCATAAATGTACCGAGACCATAGTAACCTCAATTGATCAGGAAATAAAAAGAAAAGTTAAACTTGAGGTATAGAAAGTAGAATGGAAGAAAGGTTAAGGTGACCTGAAAGTGTCATCTAGGCTGAGCTAATAAGAAGAGCTTATGCCTTCATAGAAAGATTATTATGTGAATAACCAGTCAAAGGTTATGAAAAGAATATGAAGTAAAAAGAGGGCACAAATGGCTTTGTAAGTGCTATTCAACCAAAGCTAATGCAGTAAACTTATGCTTTGGCAGAAAAGTTATTCACATGATTAGTGTTAAAGTCCGGAAAGATAAAGAAAAGAAAGATGTCAGATGCCGATAGAAAGATTATAGCATGAAAAACATGAGAAAATATCATGATAGTACGAATAAGTATGTTATGTAGAAGTTATCAATGCCCTAAGATAAAGGGAATTGTGAGAGTAAGAATGGATATGTTTTATGGAAAGCTTTCAGCACCCCTATAATAAGATAAATATATGATGTCTTTGATATTTTCCCAATGTGAAAAGTATTTACTAAACTTTGCAATGGTAGTAGATTAGCAAAGAATACCAGAGTGAGACGATGACTATTAAATAAAACAAGTAAGGAAGAAAGTATTCCTCTACTAAGAGATAGTCTGGAATTAGGGAAATGATAAGAAGAGAAAGTGATGTGTAAGAATTCAGCTAAATTTCGAGGACGAAATTTTAATTAAGGGGGGAAGAAATGTAATATCCCTATTTTTATGGGATGTTATAAAATGAATAAAAGATGAGAAACGAAGCGAGATGAAAAGGCTATATATAATTAGACTTTAGAAGGAATTAATTTATCATCTAATTTTCTGAAGAAGTTATGTTTGGTCCTTAATTGGAATTAATTTTCCATAAGGCCGTTAACAGAAATTAATTCCAGAACTCATCCCGAAAAATATGTAATATACCACTTGAATGAAAGCCCGATCAAAACTGAGCGCAATGGTATAAGTATTGCATACCCGAGAGGTCCAGGTTAAGAGATAGACCAATTTAAACTTAGTGTGAATAGTGAGAAAGAAATAATAAAAAATTGGTCTTTGGGTGAAATTACAGGACAGTGCCCGAAAGAATGGATAATTATGTTTTTGACCCGGCTTAAGGGCAAAATGGTCATTTCCCATATTTGAAGAAAAATATGAATATTGCATTTAAACATCAATTAATAAATGTTGATATCATAAAATGTATGAGGAATTGGGAAAAATAAAGAGATACCGTTAAGCGTAAAGAAGGGCAAATATGTCATTTTTCCCGGTTGGATGGAAAAATGAGAAATTATATTTTTTTCCCCAAAGAATTATGAAAAGGACATCCATGTCCTTAAAATCATAAAAAAATTTCGGGGAAATGAGTATTAGAAAATCTTGGGGAAATTTACACCTAATGACCCGAAAGTTCTAAAAATTATAAATTAGCCCCATGTCAAGGGCATTTTTGTAAATATGAATAATTATAGTCAAAATGAAGCTCTCAATGAGTTAAACCCAATGAAATATAGTATGAAATTTATTAAGATCAAAATAATATTTATTGGGTAATTAGGGTTTAATATTAATATTTTACTCGATAAAAGTCAGTTTAGACTGCAGGAAAATGCAGTATTGATCCAAGAAAAATGATTGGACCTTAATAAAATATATTTTGGGTCTAGATAATGATTTTGGACTAAAAGTAATTATTGGATAGTCCTGTACCAATTTAATGACAATTTTGACAAAAATACTTGATCGGCACGGGTAAATTTAATCGATAAAGGGTATTTTAGTCCATTAAAGTTATGATGCAATTTTTGGCCAAAAAAGAAAGTGAGCCACGTATGATCAGCAGTTTGGGACACAAAGGAAAATTTTACTAAAGCTTTATTAAAATAAAGTAACTTGAGTTAATACATTAAAGTAACTAAAGTTACTTTTTATGACTTAAATCTCTTAAACACTTTAGTTAGCAACAAAACCCATCTTCCTCAGCCTTAAACACGTCTTAAACTGCAGCAAGAAGAGGAGAAAAAACGTGGAAAAGAGAAGGCTATAGGACTTGGTTTGGTTCCAAACTTTCAAGGTAAGCTTCTTATGTTACTATCTTGGTTATGTCTAAGTATTGTGAAGCTTCATGGAGCATTTCTCTTTGTTTTACCTCTGAAAATTTCTGCCTAGAGAGAGAGAGGAGAGAGAAAGTGAAGCCATGGAAAAACCAAACCATAAAAAAATGATGTGTAGGTCTTAAGCAACAAGATTATGCCATTAGATTGCAAATTAATCAGATAGTTATTTTTTTACAAATTTCTCAAATTTTCTGCCTATTTAGGGTTTGAAAATGAAAGAGAATTTCATGATTTTGACGCCAAAAATGGATTCCTTGGGTCTAAAATAGATAGATACAAGTATGTTGTACAAGAAAAAGCTTGAGATTAAGAAAGTGAAATTTTTAGGTTTATGAAGTTAATTCGGAATGAACAGTTACCGAGTTAGACATGGAATTTGGTAATTCTAAGGCCATATTTGGATTCCTCATGAAAAATTACATGGAATAGAGGTATAATTCATCATTTTTTAGTTAAGAATGAATTTTTGGTGAATTTTTAAAGAATTAGGGTTTCATGAACACTTTTTGAAGAAACTCATGGAACCATTAGCTTGAATAATTGTTTGATGATGCATTAGGACTTGAAGAAGCCCAAGGAAGCTAGTGGGAGCATTGGTATCAAGTTGAAGAGTAAGATAAAGCATGAAGGTAGCAATTTACCTATTCTTGCCTTATATTATCATGTGAATTTCAATGAGTTTGATGACTTGCCTATTGTTTGCTATGATCAATTGTGATGCTTTGTGAATGTTAGCTCAGTTAATTGAGGGTTTTGAGTCCCCAGGATGTCCAAAATACAAAACGAAACTCTGCCGAAATTTTTGTGAAATATTATGGCGTAAATGTTTAAAAGCATTCACTTGATGTTTATGATGATTATATGCTTAATGTGATAATATGATTGCATGAATGGTGATTGCTACTGAGATTGTTTGAATCTCACCCCCTTCAAAGACTAACTATGCTGGGAAGAACCAATGCAAAAGAGCTAAGGAAGGAGCAAAAGGCATGAAGAAGAAAATGATGTTGCAAGCCATTGTGTTAATGTGAATGGTTATTTGTGCCTTGCTTTGTATGAAATTATAAAATAGTGAATAATATGTTAATGTTGTAGAAAATATATGAAAATTTCCAGTTCTGTATGTTGGGATATGAAGTTATATTCTACCAAGTTACATGCCAAAATGAGTTCATTTACAAGGGTTTTGGCAAGCAAATTGTAATGTAGACTGAAACAGGGCATTTTCCTAACATGTCTGATTCATTCGACCTTGTTCTATGCTTAATGTGAGATTAGATTTATGGTTTTTTTTATACCGGATAGAGGGCATCTCAATCTTTAATATGACACCTAATTCACCCCATTTGGAGTTGTGTACAATTAATGGTGAATTTTGTAATTCAAGGTTCAGAAAAGGGCAAGAATGGGAAAACTGAAAACTGAAAAGTAAGTACTGGAAAATTCAAAAGATAATATAAAATCGTGCAGAGCTCCAAAAATTTAGTGGTTTGTATTTATGGAAATTTCTATGTTTTAAGTTTCATATGCCACTGATTTGGAGGCAAATGGAGCTATATGATAGGAGATAAGGAGGTTTTCCCAAAACTGTTCCAGCAAAAGTAGAATTCTGACCCTTTATGATTTAAGTTAACACCATGCCCTGTGAAAGTTGAATAAATGTACAAGGAAAATATTTCTAGAAAGTAGACTCATAGGGATTTCCAATTACATAAAGAATGTATGATTTGGATTGGGATATAATGAGATATGAATTTTTCAATATAAAGCCAAAATCTTGGGGAAGAGAAAATGACCAAATATATAGTAAATATTTGAGGAATAAAATGTACAAATTAGTCAAGAGAATACTATTTTTTATATTTTTCCCATGTATATAAGGTTTTTATCTATTGTTAGAGACTTGAATCACTATGAAATGATTTTTCTAGAATTAGTTATGAATTTTCAAAATTCAGTCAGCAAAGTGGAAACTACCATATGAACAGTAATTGAAAATTTTGGAAATTCTGATTTTCATTCTTATGTGATTCAAGCTTAGGATCAAGTATAATCAAACATAAAAGAAGTCTAATTCATGGAAAATGATTCTAAAAGTAAGGAGTTACAGATTGGGGACCAATGGCTTTAATTTTCGCATCGTTGTAGGTGTTTTGTTTGGGCTGTTGTTTGTTTTGAGTGTACAAATGCATTTCTTTCTATGGAATATTAATGCTACAATCGACCGAACCTAATCTTATAGGTTTCCTTAATCACCATCAGTAATCACTATACTTTTGTATGACCAATTGCAGGTTACTTCGGCCAACCCCGCTTGTCATATCTGATATCAAATTTGGTTTGGCATAGATTTTCAATAAAAAGGTACTTTCTCAATTGCTTTAGGTAACGCTCCAGAAATCATAATCGTGCACTTAACCATCTTCATCACATGCAGTGTGGGAGATATTGACTGTAATGTGTTCGACGACTTGTCCAATTAAAAAATGAAGACTTTGGCATATGGTCATTCCTCCCACTAAGCAAGTAGGACTATGTTCTAGCCGTAAAGATGATGCCAGGTATTTTCTGCACATTTTGCTTTCCAATTATGTTGTATGCATGCCTTTTTTAAAGGGCATGTGCTGTAGTGATACGCAACTCTGTGTGTGAAAACCCACATTGAACACAAGGATTTATTATATTGTAACACCTCATATGCCAAATTACCACAAATGGAAATCCTAGTACTTTGAGTCATTCTACACCACGAAACCCTTTAAGATTGTTGAAACAAGAGTTTTGATGATTCCAAATCAACATTCAAGAGCTTGGATTGAAGATATCAAAGGAGAGCAAAGCTGTTTCAAGTGAAGATTTTCTGAGTACTTGCTGTTAGATTTTTTGTAGGATCCTTTGTTTTTGTTATGACTGGGTAAAAGATTTTGATTTGAAGAAAAGAAGTTTTTAAACTTTGATTTTATGTTAAAACTTCAAATATTTGAATAACACCCACAAACAGACGATGGTTGAAAAGTTTAAGCTAAACTGTCAAGTTGGAAATTCGAACTTTGCCTTTGGAAATTCAAATTTCGAGCTAAAACTGAATAAGTCTGAAGAGATGGCTCTCTGTCAGATGAATTTTGGTTGTTCAAAATTCGAATTTTCATCTAGTCTGAAAAGAAGCCTTTTGCTAACAGACGAACTTCACACTTTCAAAATTCGAATTTCAAGTAAAATGAAGTTTGTAAAAACCAAAGAAATTCATCTGAAACTATGATAAAGTACATCTGAAATCAAAATGAAATTGAGTTTGATAAATGCTCTCTGACAGACGAATTTTGAAGTTCCAACATTCCAATTTTCATATAAGTCTGAAAGATGCTTCTTTACAACAGACGAACTTTGAGTCTTCAAAATTCGAATTTCAAACAAAACAAAACTTAAGAAAATGAAAGAAATTCGTCTGTAACAATGTTAAAGTTCACCTAAGATCAAGAGTGATTTAAGTTTCAAAACTGCTCTCTGACAGACGAACTTTGAACATTGAAATTCGAATTTCAGAAGCTAAGTTCTTGAGTCTATTGAAATGAAACATTGACATACGAATAAAAAGAACTTGCAACGTTCGAATGATGAAATTAGTCTGAAAAGAGTTTCTCTGACAGACGAATTTCACTCTTTCAAAATTCGAATTTCGAAGAAAATAATCTACTGTGTCCATTAAACGTTCAATGGACAGACGAATTTTGGGGATCCAAAATTCGAATTTCGAAGGCACTGTAGAAAATTGAAAACACTGTTCACACTTAACCGAAAAACTTTCTTCTTGAAAATTCGTATGTCACATTGTGAAAATGTTTTGTAAGTTTCAAAATTTGAATTTCACTTCATGAACAGACGAACTTCGAGCTGTAATGTTGGAAGCTTTAATCTTCGGTTCCTTCAAAATTCGTCTGTTGACCAACCAAAATTCGAATTTTAGTATGTCAGAAACATTAAATGCGGTTGGTAAACAGATAGTTTTTCAGAGTAACCGTTGAATAACTTCCCCAACGGATAGATTTAGTCTCTAACGGATATTTGAGACCTAAATCTATAAATACAACATTTATTGAAGTTGTGGGTAACGAATCAAACCTGTGTATACCGAATTTCTGCTGAATCTTCTTCTCAAAAGCTTTTACCCTCTTAACTTCTAAACTTGTACTTAAACTTTCATATCCACTCTTTACAAGAGAGTTATTTCATTGTAATCAATCTATTCTTCATCTGCGAGATAGATTTACTTGTGAGGGGTATTCACAAGGGGATTGGGAAGCACATAGTGAAAGTGCTTGGAAAGTTTGAGAGAGCTCAGAAACAGAGCATACTCATGTACTGTGGCTTTAGCAAGAAGCCCACTGAAATTCTTGCTGTATAGTGGACAAATCTCAAGAGGTGTCTTGGGGACTGGATGTAGGTCAAGTGAATAGACCGAACCAGGATAAATCACTGACTTCTCTTCTTCTTATCTTTACTTTTCACCTTGCTCTGTTTTACGCATTGTTTTCATTATACTGTGATATCTTCACTTACTTCACTTTGTGCAGAAAAATTTCAAACTTCCCAATTCACCTCCCCTCTTGGGAAGTCAGCCCTGCTAACAAGTGGTATCAGAGCCCGGATTCCCATACAAAGGAACTCACAGTCCGGGAATTATGATGGCTGGCTTTGGAGAGAGTATACTTCCTGAAGGGAACAATACTAACAGACCACCAGGCTTCAGTGAAGAGCATTATGGATACTGGAAGATGAGAATGCAGATCTACCTCCAATCAATTGATCTTGACATCTGGTCAGTCATTGAAAAAGGAGATTTCGTTCCAATGACTCTAACTGAAGATGGAGGACACAAAGAGAAGCTGGAAGAAGAATGGAATGATGAGGACAGAAGGAGAGTCCTACTGAATTTCAAAGCAAAATATTGTTTAGTCAGCGCCCTAAACCAAGATGAATTCTACAGAGTCTCGCAATGCACCACTACAAAAGGAATGTGGGATACTCTGCAGATTGCACATGAAGGAACATCTGGAGTCAGGGAGAACAGACTGAACACATGCTTTGGGGAGTATGAAAGCTTCAGAATGGCTGAAGGAGAGACTGTAAAGGAGCTGCAAAAGAGATTCACCCTCATTATGAATCAACTCAAAAGCCTGGGAAAGGAATACACTCAGTCTGAGAAAGTAAGAAAAATACTCAGAGCTCTCCCACTGGAATGGCAGCCCAAGGTGATAGCAATAGAAGAAGCCAGAGGAGAATCAATGGCTTCTGTCACAGCTCTCTTCGGCAGCCTTGAGGAATATGAAGGAAAAATCAAAGCACTCAAGGAAGCTGGGCTGGACAGAAAGAAGAAAGGCCTTGCCCTCAAAGCTGCTGATGAAAAGGAAGAAGAATCTGATGAAGGAGATGAGCTGGATGAGGAGACTCTGGCTATGATGGTTAGAAAATTCGGAAGATTCTACAGCAAGAAGAAGAACAAGAGATTCTTCAAGAAAGGAGCAGCTGGAGAAAGCAAGAAAGAGACAAAAGAACCTGTGACTTGCTATGAATGCAAGAAGCAGGGACACATAAAGTGGGACTGCCCCCAATTCATCAAGAAACAAGAAAAGGAAAAGAAAGCTGCTGATAAAGGAAAGAAGAAGAAGGCTTACATCTCATCTATATGGGGCAACGGCTCAGATGAGGAAGAAGAAAATGAGGATGAGATTGCCAACACTTGTCTGATGGCACTTGCTTCTGAAGAAGCCACACCCTCACACAGCAGTGATCAGGAAGAAGAGGTATATGAATCTGAACCTTCCTATTCTGAATTACTAGATGCATTTCATGAGCTTCATGATGAATTCATTAAAGTTGCTAAAGAACTGAAATTAGCAAAGAAAAAGATAAATAAGCTGGAATCTCAAACCATAGTTTCTGAAATTGCCTCTTTACCTCCTACTGAGTCTGTTTGCTGCACCTCATGCACTGAACTTAACTAAACTAATGATCATTTAGTTAAAAGCATGTCTAGGCTCACTAGAGGTAAAAGATATGTTGTTTGCCTTGATGGGGAGCCAAAGAATATCACAAGGAAAAGCTGGTCTTGGATATGATCCATGTGCTGTCAAGGAAAAGACTAGGAAGAAAAATCAGAATGCATATATGAGACATTTTGTGCATGCTGAGAATAATAAAAAGAAAAATGATGCATCACCTCACATTGAAACATATAATTAACCAAGGCACGCTAAACAAAAGTATTATCTGCATTGTTTCCTTCCTGCCACTCAATCTAGCAGTCCATTCATTACCTGTCATTTCTGTAACAAAAAGGGACATATTTCCAGTTCTTGTGCATTGAAGAAAAATGGACTTGGCAGGAAAGCTGAATGGGTTCCCAAAGTTGCATCTGCATCTAGGGAATTACTTACTGACCGAAAAGGACCCAAGCAAATTTGGGTACCTAAAAGGAAAACATAAACTTTGTTTTGCAGGTCTGTCTCAAAGCTAAGAAAAGCAACAAATGGTATATGGACAGTGCCTGCTCAAGCCACATGACTGGTGATAAGGAGAAGTTCATCACTCTTAGAGACAAGAAAGAGGGAAAGGTGACCTTTGGAGGTGACCAATATAGCAAAATCATTGGTATTGGAATTGTGGGCAAAAATCCAGAAACATCCATTGAAGAGGTGCTGTTTGTGATTGGCCTCAACCACAACTTACTAAGCGTGAGTCAGACTTGTGACAAAGGAAACTGGGTGCTGTTTGACTCAAAGTTTTGCCTGGTGATCAGAAAAAGTGATCGCAAAGTAATCCTCAAAGCTCAAAGGGATGGTAACTGTTATACTATTGACCTTGATGAACTTCCTCCCTTGGACTCTGTATGTTTAATTAGTCAGGATAATGATAGTTGGCTATGGCATAGGAGATTAGCTCATGTTAACATGAATCAATTGTCTAAACTGATTAAAAATGAGCTAGTAACTGGTCTTCCTAAAATATCTTTTGAAAAGGATAAAGAATGTGTTGCATGCCTAAGAGGAAAACAAACTAAATCATCCTTCAAATCTAAAAATGTAATTACCACAACAAGACCACTTGAACTGTTACATATGGACTTAATTGGACCATCCAGGGTGAAAAGTCTTGGTGGTAATCTGTATGTGCTTGTAATTGTAGATGATTACTCTAGATTCACTTGGACATTGTTTCTTTCCTCTAAAAGTGATACCTTTGATGCATTTGTAACCTTAGCTAAGAAAGTGCAAAATGAGAAAGGTATTTCTATTGTGTCTATCAGGTCAGACCATGGAGGAGAATTTGAAAATGCATACTTCCTGGAGTACTGCAATGAGCATGGGATTGACCACAACTTCTCAGCACCAAGAACTCCTCAACAAAATGGAGTGGTGGAAAGGAAGAACAGAAACATTGGAGAAATGGCTAGAGCTATGCTGAATGAGAAGGAACTCTCTCAAGTGTTCTGGGCTGATACAGTGAATACAGCAAGTTACATCATAAACAGAGCCTACATCAGACCAATCCTTGGGAAGACTCCTTATGAGCTGTACAAGGGAAGAAAGCCAAATATGTCACACCTCCATGTGTTCGGGTGCAAATGCTTCATTCACAACAATGGGAAAGAAAATCTGGGTAAGTTTGATGCCAAATCTGATGAAGGTATATTTTTGGGCTATTCAAGTAGGAGTAAGGCTTATAGGGTTTATAATAAAAGATCAAATATAGTAGAAGAATCAGTGCATATGGTTTTCATTGAAAATGAAGCTGTTTCAAAACATGAGGATGATCTTACCATCAATTTTGAAAAACTGGGAATTTCTGACAAAAGTAAAACTGAACCTCCAAAGATATCTGAATCTGTTGACACAGAGGAAGATGTCCAGGAGCAAGAGTTTGATGAAGAAAATAATGAAGAAACAACTCAAGAACTCCCTAGAGCTTGGAGATATCAAAGGCATCACCCTGTTGATCAAGTAATAGGGAATGTTCAAGAGAAAGTCAAAACCAGAAAACAGTTAAGGGATCAAATGCTCAACTGTGCTTTCATTTCTGAAATTGAACCCAAATGTGCTGAAGAAGCCTTAACTGATGAATATTGGATTATGGCTATGCAAGATGAATTAAATCAATTTGAAAGAAATCAAGTTTGGGATTTAGTGCCCAGACCCAAAAATCATTCTGTTATTGGAACTAAATGGGTCTTTAGAAACAAACTTGATGAATCTGGAACAATAATCAGAAATAAAGCTAGACTGGTTGCTAAAGGGTATAATCAGGAAGAAGGTATTGATTTTGAAGAAACCTTTGCACCAGTAGCTAGACTAGAGGCTATAAGAATACTGCTAGCATATGCATGCATGAAAAATATTTTATTATATCAAATGGATGTAAAAAGTGCCTTTCTGAATGGATATATCATGGAAGAAGTTTATGTAGATCAACCTCCAGGTTTTGAGGATTCTACAAAACCAAACCATGTTTATAAATTGAAGAAAGCTCTTTATGGGTTAAAGCAGGCCCCTAGAGCATGGTATGAGAGACTGAGCAATTTTCTGACTGAAAAGGGGTTTAACAGAGGCAAAGTTGACACAACCTTATTTACTAAGAAAGAAAATAAAGACTTACTAATTGTTCAAATTTATGTTGATGATATTATTTTTGGTGCTACTAATGAGGCTCTTTGCAAGAAATTTTCTAAGTTAATGCAGGGAGAATTCGAGATGTCTATGATGGGTGAACTCAACTTCTTCCTTGGATTGCAAATTAAACAGCAAGGTGATGGTATCTTTCTTAGTCAATCCAAGTATCTAAAGGAGCTGCTAAAGAAGTTTGGAATGGAGAATGCCAAGCCAATGGGAACACCTATGGCTACTGCAACCAAACTGGATATGGATGAGAATGGGAAGATGTTTGACATTACTCAGTACAGAAAAATGATTGGATCCCTGCTGTACTTAACTGCCAGCAGACCTGACATTATGTTCAGTGTCTGCATGTGTGCAAGGTTCCAATCATGCCCCAAAGAATCCCATGCAACAACTGTGAAAAGAATTTTTAGATATCTTATTGGAACATCACATATGGGTCTTTGGTATCCAAAAGGCAATGGAGAAGACCTCAAAGGATACACTGATGCTGATTTTGCAGGATCTAAAACTGACAGAAAAAGCACAAGTGGAACCTGTCAGTTCCTTGGAGGATCCCTAGTTTCATGGTTCAGCAAAAAGCAAAACATTGTGGCCTTATCTACTGCAGAAGCTGAGTATGTTGCAGCTGGAAGCTGTTGTGCCCAAGTCATCTGGATGAAACAGCAACTTGAAGATCTTGAGTTTAAAATAAAAGAGGTACCAATCATGTGTGACAACCAAAGTGCTATAAATATCACCAAGAATCCTATCATGCATTCAAGGACAAAGCATATTGAAGTTAGGTACCACTTCATAAGAGATCACGCTCTGAAAGGAGAAGTCAGATTGGAGTACATCCCAATAGAGGATCAAGTTGCTGATATACTCACAAAACCTCTGCCAGAAGACAGGCTTTGTAAAATAAGGAGAGAATTGGGAATGGTAAACCCCAATGAACTGTAAGATATTTCTGTGCAATTCTATCTTTAAGATTTTTCAATATTAGAATTAATTCTAACTTAAGCATTGGAGTATGTTTAATTTGAGGTGCAGGTGCTCCTTGTGAAAATCAATGGCAATAAACTTGAAGATTGGAGCACGTCAGAATGGAACAACCAGAAAATGGAGTAAATGATGTAAATTCTAAGTTTTGGATCCATTCTGTAAGTTTTTAAAGATGAAATTCGCATTTTAATATGTGTTAGACGTATTTTGCTTCATAAAATATGCCTTTGACATGGTCAATATGGTCAACATTCGGATTTCAGTTCACTAACAGACGAACTTCGGCCTGTTATGCCTTGGAACAGTTCTCAGTAATGCCTCGAAATTCATCTGTTGAAACTTGAAAGTTCGAATTTTCAAAATCAGAAATTTCAAAGTTATGTTTGTCCAGCAGTGCTACACAAATTATTACTTCTTAACATACGAATGTTGGACAATCTTTACATAGTTGAAAAATTCGAATTTTCAGTTTAAAATTCGTCTGATAAATTATGTCCGTCATGTTGAATTATTGAAAGATGCAGCTCTGCATGTTTAATTCGTCTGTTGATTGATAGTTTGATTGTTGTCTGCCTTTTTCTTTTCAACATTCGAACTTTGGTGGAACAAAATTCGTCTGTTGTGCCTGTATTGCTTGTTTCAAGCCACTGTCAGACGAACTTTCAAGATGAAAATTCATCTGTCAGTAAGCTGTACTGAACGGTTTAACTTGTAACTGCCCGAAGTTCGAATTTTGACCCCTCAAAATTTGTCTGTTAGACGGTTACACACGTTAAATGCAACCCTTTTCCTCAGAACAGATGCAACCCTATTTGTAACCTCTCTAAATCTGTTCTGATTCTCTCTTTAATCCTCTTAACTCTTGTCCAAAAACCGTCATTCTTCACTGCTTAAACTTCCATTCGCACCCCATAAACCTTTCCTTAACCTCATTCTGCATCATTCCACTGAAAAATGGCGAGAGTAAAGATCCCTGGAGCAGGACAAGCTGGAACTCGGCCAAAAAGAACGGTAAAATCTCAATATGCTACAAAGGAAGGAGAGAAATCCAAGAGAAAGGCCGAACCCAGTAAAGCTACCCCTTCTAAACGCCAGAAATCATCATCCAAGGCAGATTCACAGAAAACTGCGGTCCCTTCGGCTGATACTGCTACTGTGGCTTCCTCCTCTTCTACACAATCTGGAGAATTTGAGCTTACTACACTGCCACTTTGGAGCACTCCTGAGATTCAAGAAGAGTTTTCTGCCAAGTTTTCCAGCAAAAAGGTAATCAAGCCTCACTGTGTAAATATGGGGCAATTTTTGATATCCAACAACTTTGATGCTGCATTATGGTTGATGAGATACAAAAACCTGTTGGAAATTGCTGAAAAATATGATGATGAAGTAGTGAAAACTTGGTATGCCTCTCTTCAATATAACAGCAAGAAAAAGAAATGGGAGGTCACTTTGAGATCAAGGACCATCTGGCTTGCTGATGAAACAATCAATGAAGTGCTGGAAATCCCAGGACAAGATGGGCTGAAAATTGACATCACAGCCTCTGGATATATGGATGAGGCAAGCACAGCTGATGAAGAAGGTGGATCCTTTCTGAACTACAAAGAGAGCACCATCTTGGACACCTTATTCAGGAGAAGGGAGAACAGGCCAACAATAAATCTGTTGAAGCCCACAGACCTAAGTGTACAAGTCAGGATCCTGCACTATATAGTTTCCAGGATCATATTCAACAAGGGTGGCAGCTTCAATTTGATAACAAGGGCAGAGGCTCATGTGATGACTGCTATCATACGTGGGAAGCTGATTAACATGGGTCATATCATCCTCCAGAGAATGATAAAGGCAAGGGATCAAAGGAAGAATTCCACACTCCCCTATACTGCAATTATTTCAAGAATCCTGCAGCATGCTAGGATTCAACACATTGAAAAGGGGAAAGGGAAACTTACTGAGGCATTCAAAGAGGAGGAACTGCAAAGGATGGGCATTGAAAGAGATGAAGGACGATGGGTTGGAAAGGGAGCAGGGAAATCTGAAGACCTGTTCTTTGTTACTGATGCATCCCTCCAACAAGAAGGAACTTCCGAGGCCCCTGGCAAATCTGTACCTCAGCCTTCTCAGCCAATCCCATCTCCCTCCAGGCCTACTCATCCTCCATCCACTCCCTCCTCACGGGCCAAGCCAACAAAGGTCACTGAGTTGTTTGACAGTCTGTCAACACTCATTCTCAGCATAAGAGATGAGCAAAATGCCAAATTTGCTTATCTATAAGATCAGATCCATCAGTTGGCTGTAAATATGAAGATGGTGGCTGATGCCTATGAAGAGATAAGAAATACAATTCCTACCACTTCAGCTCCACCTCAGCCTGGTGTCCCTGAGCCTACTCTGTCTCCATCCCCTGTGCCTCCAAGTCCCTTCGAGATTGCCTCCTCTGACCATGATGATGATGAGATAGATGTTGCTGGTGCAATGAGAACACCAAGTCCTGGTCCACCCTTGGACTATGGATTAGGAGAAGAAGGACTCCAAGATACAAGCCCTCATGAGCCCATGCAAGAAGATGCTCAGGAATCAATTCTGTCAACTCAAGAAACTGAGCAAGTTGAAAGACTAGTTGCAGCCATTTCAAGCTCCTATATGCAAGAAGATGTGAGCACTGAAGAAAGGAGCCTTGTACCTGTTGTTGACTATGTTGCCATTGCTCACAATGCTCTACTGGAAGCTCAGAGGAGAAGACTGGAAGAAATGTTTCCTCCTGCTCAACCAGCTTCCTCTTCTCTAGCTGCCTATGGTCTTACAGAGGAACAAAGAGCTCAACTAGCCTTTCCAGACAGGCAATACAGGAGCTGCTGGAAATCTCTGATGAGGAAACAAGCACTGAGGCCCCAGCTGAACCTGAAATCCCTTTTGCTCCTGTGCCCCTTCGTGCTATTCCTGTCTCTCAGATCCCTCCTCTGGTTGATTTTGTTGGCCTTCCTGATGATGTCAAAAAGGGGGAGAAGTCTGGGTAAACTGGAAAGCCTGCTGCTGAGCAATCTGGTAAAGGAAAAGGGAAATCCTACAGCAAGAAGACCAAGTCCAAGAAGCAATGATTGGAGATTTAGCTTAAGTCCTCTTGTTGTACTTTGTACTGTGTATTTGTGTTTTGGATTTGTTGTCTGAACTGGATTTAATGTTTGAACTTTGCTTATTGTGTTTCTGTACCAGCAACTCTCGATTAAATGAATGGATTCCTTTGTTGCAATGTTTTGTGCCTTAAGTCTGTTGATATCTTATGCATATGTTGAGGGGGAGCTTGTGAAAGCAAACCTAAGTACTAATCCAGTTTGTAAGTTGTTTTGTCATCATCAAAAAGGGGGAGAATGTTGAAACAAGAGTTTTGATGATTCCAAACCAGCATTTAAGAGCTTGGATTGAAGATATCAAAGGAGAGCAAAGTTGTTTCAAGTGGAGAGCAAAGTTGTTTCAAGTGAAGATTTTCTGAGTACTTTCTGTTAGATTTTTTGTAGGATCCTTTGTTTTTGTTATGACTGGGTAAAAGATTTTGATTTGAAGAAAAGAAGTTTTCAAACTTTGATTTTATGTTAAAACTTCAAATATTTGAATAACACCCACAAACAGACGATGGTTGAAAAGTTTAAGCTAAACTGTCAAGTTGGAAATTCGAACTTTGCCTTTGGAAATTCAAATTTCGAGCTAAAACTGAATAAGTCTGAAGAGATGGCTCTCTGTCAGACTAATTTTGGCTGTTCAAAATTCGAATTTTCATCTAGTCTGAAAAGAGGCCTTTTGCTAACAGACGAACTTCACACTTTCAAAATTCGAATTTCAAGTAAAATGAAGTTTGTAAAAACCAAAGAAATTCGTCTGAAACTATGATAAAGTGCATCTGAAATCAAAATGAAATTGAGTTTGATAAATGCTCTCTGACAGACGAATTTTGAAGTTCCAACATTCGAATTTTCATATAAGTCTGAAAGATGCTTCTTTACAACAGACAAACTTTGAGTCTTCAAAATTCGAATTTCAAACAAAACAAAACTTGAGAAAATGGAAGAAATTCGTCTATAACAATGTTAAAGTTCACCTAAGATCAAGAGTGATTTAAGTTTCAAAACTGCTCTCTGACAGATGAACTTTGAACATTGAAATTCGAATTTCAGAAGCTAAGTTCTTGAGTCTATTAAAATGAAACATTGACATACGAATAAAAAGAACTTGCAACATTTGAATGATGAAATTAGTCTGAAAGAGTTTCTCTGACAGACGATTTCACTCTTTCAAAATTCGAATTTCGAAGAAAATAATCTACTGTGTCCATTAAACGTTCAATGGACAGACGAATTTTGGGGATCCAAAATTTGAATTTCGAAGGCACTGTAGAAAATTGAAAACACTGTTCACACTTAACCGAAAAACTTTCTTCTTGAAAATTCGTATGTCACATTGTGAAAATGTTTTGTAAGTTTCAAAATTCGAATTTCACTTCATGAACAGACGAACTTCGAGCTGTAACGTTGGAAGCTTTAATCTTCGGTTCCTTCGAAATTCGTCTGTTGACCAACCAAAATTCGAATTTCAGTATGTCAGAAACATTAAATGCGGTTAGTAAACGGATAGTTATTCAGAGTAACCGTTGAATAACTTCCCCAACGGATAGATTTAGTCTCTAACGGATATTTGAGACCTAAATCTATAAATACAACATTTATTGAAGTTGTGGGTAACGAATCAAACCTGTGTATACCGAATTTCTGCTGAATCTTCTTCTCAAAAGCTTTTACCCTCTTAACTTCTAAACTTGTACTTAAACTTTCATATCCACTCTTTACAAGAGAGTTATTTCATTGTAATCAATCTATTCTTCATCTGGGAGATAGATTTACTTGTGAGGGGTATTCACAAGGGGATTGGGAAGCACATAGTGAAAGTGCTTGGAAAGTTTGAGAGATCTCAGAAACAGAGCATACTCATGTACTATGACTTTAGCAAGAAGCCCACTGAAATTCTTGCTATATAGTGGACAAATCTCAAGAGGTGTCTTGGGGACTGGATGTAGGTCAAGTGAATAGACCGAACCAGGATAAATCACTGACTTCTCTTCTTCTTATCTTTACTTTTCACCTTGCTCTGTTTTACGCATTGTTTTCATTATACTGTGATATCTTCACTTACTTCACTTTGTGCAGAAAAATTTCAAACTTCCCAATTCACCCCCCTCTTGGGAAGTCAGCCCTGCTAACAAAGATGTCTTAATGTCAAGTTCCAAAAGCAATGCTACCTCCCTAGCTAGCTTCTGCTTCCTTTATTATTGATTCTGATAAAAGATTTGAGGTTCCCTAGTTGAACCATATCACTGATTTTCATGTTCAAACAATCATCTTTATTGAGCTCTTAGTGGAAGTTTCTTCGAAATGGTCAAGCAAATAGATGAACTGACCTACAAGTAATATATAGTAGAAAGTAAAAACCAGTAAGTTATGGTATACCCCTTTATCTTTTTATCATATTGGTCTGAATTTCAAATCTATCTGCTTCGTTGATGCAGTTGTGAAGCTAAGTACAACACAACTTTGTTGATATAGAAATTGAACGATTCTAATATAATATACCAGCCCACCACTTTTTATATTATAGTTTCCTATGCTTAAACTACACCTTAAAAGCCTAAAAAAAATTCTTACTAGCCATCAAGATTAATGTTTTTTTATGTTTAGGATTAAACAGTTTCAAGTGAATCAAACATCAAATCTTGCTTTCAATCTTCGGTTCAAATCTGTCATATTATAAATATTGGAGATTTGAATGAATAGTTGTTGAACTTCATTGATAATGATGGTTTCAATATATAGCCATCAATGTTGACACTTGTAGCACCATTCTTTTGTTGATTTACTCTACTGGGCAACATAGAAATGATGTGTTTTTCAAAGGATGTTCCCCTAATCTTTTATCTGTAATTGCAAAAACAGAAAAGATGTTTCTTATTTATAATTGCCGCAAGTAAAGGTCATATCAATAACTCAGATTCTTTCAATCTCAAAGAGTTTATCACATAATTGGTATACTGGAGCTGTTAAATAAGAAGAGTGTTAGTGACTCCGGGATGTTTTTTTTTTGTAGATTTTGGAAGTCATTATTTCTACAGATGCAGAATTGAAAGGCAGGTTTCAGAAGGAAAGATAAGAAGTTGCTCAGAAGCTCTCTGATGTCCATCTTATTTGAAAAATTATAGACCAACCAGTTCAGTACCCTCTTACCATAATTTGTTACAAGAAGGGTTAGCTACTTCAACAAGACAAAGTTTCCATCCACCAGTCTTCTCTTACTTTTGATATTAAAGTTTCAGCTCCATAGTTTGTATCCCTTTCTTTTGTATTGTATAGCTCTAGGACGTTGGGTTGATGTTTCTTTTACTTTTATATATCAATATAACATCCTTCTTACCTAAAAAAAAAATATAGAATAACATTATGACAATTAATTAATAGCTTATGTTTGGAGGTGATTTGCCACCAGTAAAACCATTTTTTTAAATTATTTGTATATCTCATTTGATTTTGGTAACAAAGATTGAACGCCTCAGTTTATTATAATATATGGTCACTCCAAACCATTTCGCTTGCTTAATTGGTTATGCTTCCCCATAGGCACTCTAAACCATAATATGCTAATTTTATGGTTACAAATTGGGAATAAGGGACGTCATGTTATTAATTGGCACTCTAAACCATAATATGCTAACATCAAATTTATAATAGGACTGGGGACCCAAACAAATAATTTTGAAGATGGATGTATTGTCTTTTAAGGGTTTGTAACAGTGAACTTGATGCTCTTTGATTATGATTTTGCAGGATCAAAGGAAAGCTGTAAGCAATGGTTAGCTTAAAAGATTAAACGACACTATGCAGATGCTGTTTTAAAGGTATTCCCTAGTACCAATGAAGCACTAGTGTATCTTTTTTCGTGTGCGCCAGAGACTCTCAACGTACTTTACTATCAGTACATGCAGAAGAAGAAAAATTCAAACATGTACTGCTCAAAAAATCGGACCAGATATTAAATCTATCAAAGCAGTAGTTTAAAATTAAATGGTTCAATTGAAATTAAATTAATGGTAATAAAATTGATAATATTTTAATTTTATATATTATGCAAAAAATTAAAAATAATATTAATAAGTTTCATAATCTAATATTAAAATCTAAATAAGTTAATATTAATCTATAATTATATTTTAAATTTAAAATAGTCAATTAATATTATTTTTTCATATTATTTGTTAAATAAATTTATTATTATTAATAATTATATGTTATAACAATACTTATACAATATTATAATATAGAAAGAAAAAAGCTTATACAACTTGGAAGTAGTTTAAATACATATATAGGCCCCAAAACCCCCTCCTTTTCAAACAAAACACACACACACACACACACAACTTGTAAGTCTATGGACTCTGCTACTTTCATATGCAGATGGTGACACACCCCTTACACCTCCCCTTGTATGACATACATATCTTTTATACTAGTCAACTTAGCTTATATATATGATAAGCATGCCTTGAAGTTTGCACATAGCTCTGGTGCTCTTGGTGACTAACAAGGCATATAGATGCTTCATTTTCAAGATTCACAAAACTATAGTCCTTGTAAGTTTTAATTCATTTCAAGACATGCCTTTTAAGTTTAATTTTCTATCCATATTATTTGGCTTGAAAGGTTGTCAACTTATAAAATTTGCACTATGCTCCTCTAAATGATAACTCTTTTGTAGGGATTTATCATACAACAAACTAATTATAGCAGTGCCTAAATTTTTTATCACAATTACCAAGTTTGAAATTCCTGTAAGTTTAATTTCTCAATACATATCTAGTTGCTATTAATAATTCCTATGTTAGTAAAACTATTGGAGGGCTATGATTGATTTATGATAATTAGTCTTTTATTGTAAAATTATTAGAGGTCGAACTTTTAGTAGAGACTTTGCAAACTTTATATGCAACCTATAGGATAAGAGTATTGTTTTAATTGTTTCAATGAGCATTTTATATGTCTTATGTTTGAATTTTTGAACTTGTTTTGTGAAATACTATATTCTCACTTTTTTTGTTGGTTGTAAATATAGATGTTCATGAATTTAAGATGTGTTTTATAAACTAGCAGACTTATACACAATTTTAGACATACTTGTTAGTTCAGAATCAATTTAATCTATGTTGTGCAAGGTGTAGAGTTGTTTATAATATACTCCAATCTCCTCTAGGTGGTCATGGATCGTAGTTGGATGAACGCTAGACGAATAAGTGCTGAATATGAGAATGGGTTAGAAATGTTTCTGGAATTTGCTTGAAGAAATGTTCCTGACAATAATGGAAGGTTTTATTGCCCTTGTATCAAATGTTTGAACGAGAGGCGACTAAGTGTTGCGAAAATTAGAGATCATGTAATTTGTTATGGGTTCAACAAGAGATATACACGATGGATGTGGCATGGTGAATTTGAAATGTCTAGTGACTGCCAAAAGGGGGAAGTTGATCTAGATATAGATGATCAACTAGAGGACATGATTCGTGATGTTGGAGTAGAAGCCTTTGAGCGAGCACATATATATGATAGCTTGTGTAGTGATGCAGAGAAGCCTTTTGTACCCGGGATGTACTAAATTTACATGGTTATCAGCTGTATTAAGATTAGTTAACTTGAAAGCGAAACATGGGTGGAGTGATAAGAGTTTCACGAATTTGCTTGAATTGTTGAAAATCATGCTTCCAGAAGGTAATGAACTACTGGATCGTAACTATGAGGCAAAGAAAATATTATTCCCAATAGGTATGGAGTATAAAAAGATACATGCTTGCCCGAATGACTGCATATTGTATAGAAATGAGTATGAAGGGTTACATGTGTGTCCAAAATGTGGGGCATCACGCTACAAAGTGAAGGAGGATGGTGATTCTGATTGTGATATGAACATTAAGGGGCCTCCTATGAAGGTGTTATGGTATCTTCCAATAATACCAAGGTTCAAGCGCTTGTTTGCTAATGCAAAGGATGCAAAGAACTTAAGATGGCATGCAGATGAAAGGGTTTCTGACGGAAAGCTTCGACATCCGGCTGATTCCCCTCAATGGAAGGTTATCAACCAATTGTTTCCTAACTTTGGTGGTGAGTCAAGAAACCTTAGGCTTGGACTGTGTACGGATGGAATGAACCCTTATGGTAACATGAGTAGTAAACATAGTTCATGGCCTATTCTTTTGGTGATTTACAATCTACCTCCTTGGTTATGTATGAAACGCAAGTACATCATGTTGTAGATGATGATTTCGGGCCCAAAACAGCCAGGAAATGACATAGATATTTACTTGGGACCTTTGATTGCAGACTTAAAAATGTTGTGGGAGGAAGGTGTGGATGTGTTTGATGTATTTTACAAGGAGACTTTTAAGATGTGTGCCATGATCTTTTGCACGATAAATGATTTTCCCGCATATGGAAACTTGTTTGGGTATAGTGTTAAGGGGCATAAGGCATGCCCTATATGTCAAGAAGGCACACACTATCATCAACTTAAGTATGGAAAGAAGACAGTTTACCTTGCTCATCAGAGATTTCTTCGACGGAACCACCCATATCGTAGATTGAAAAAAGCTTTCAATGGCTTACAAGAGTATGAAGATACTCCCAAGGCATTAAATGCAGAGCAAGTTTATCAACGGGTGAAAGACATTAATGTTATCTTTGGAAAGACTCAGAAGCTTGCAACGGAAAACAATTTATGGAAAAAGAGGTCTATCTTCTATGATCTTCCATATTGGCGAAGTCTTGAGGTCAAGCATAGTATTGATGTGATGCATGTGGAGAAAAATGTGTGTGATAGTCTTATCGGAACGCTTCTCAATATACAAGGCAAGACTAAGGATTGTGCGAATGCGAGAAATGATATGGTTGTAATGGGAATACGACAAGAGTTAGCTCCGCAACTAGTAGGTAAGAGGACTTATTTGCCCCCAGCTTGTCATGCATTGTCCAAAAATGAGAGAAGAAGTTTTTGTGAGTGTTTACATGGTGTCAAAGTGCCCCAAGGGTATTCTTCAAATGTTAAAAGGCTTGTGTCAATGAAAGATTTGAAATTAATCGGCTTAAAGTCTCATGATTGTCATGTCTTGATACAACAACTATTACCAGTGGCTATTCGCGACATATTGCCAAAAAAATTGAGACATATTATAACAAGGCTATGCTTTTTCTTCAATGCCATATGTAGCAAAGTAATTGACCCTCAAGAATTAGATGAATTGGAAAATGATGCTGCTATTATCTTGTGTCAGCTTGAGATATACTTTCCACCTTCCTTTTTTGACATCATGGTACATTTAATGGTCCATTTAGTGAGGGAGATAAGGTTGTGTGGGCCTGTTTATTTACGATGGATGTACCTATTTAAGCGATACATGAAAATCTTAAAGGGGTATGTGAAGAATCCACATCAGCCTGAAGCATCAATTGTTGAAAGATATGTTGTTGAAGAAGCAGTTGAATTTTGTACTGAATACTTAATAGAAGCTGAAGCTGTTGGACTTCCAAAGTCTCGCCATGAGGGAAGAGGTGCTGGTAAGGGTACACGGGGGTTAAGAGTGAAAAGCATAGGTCGTGAAGAAGTACTACAAGCACATCTATACATTTTGAATAACACTGATGAAGTTCAGCCTTACTTGGCTACCCATAAAAGCATTATAAGAGAAAAAAACCCTCGGAAGAATGATAAATGGTTAGTGAATGAGCACAACAAGACTTTCAGATCATGGTTCAATGAACAGGTTATAAATGATGATAATGTTTCTGATACAATAAGATGGTTAACCGATAGGCCATACTTTGATGTTGTATGTTGGAGTGGTTATGACATCAATGGGTATTCCTTCTACACAAAGGCCCAAGATGACAAGAGTACTATGCAAAATAGTGGGGTTATGGTAGTAGCAGAGTCAATGCATTTTTCAAGTTCGAAAGATAAAAACTCGATATTGTCAGCCATATCTTATTTTGGAGTTATTGAAGAGATTTGGGAGATAGATTATACAAAATTTAAAGTGCCTGTTTTCAAATGTAAGTGGATTGATAGTAATAATGGTGTCCAAACAGATGAGTTAGGATTTACATTGGTGGATCTTAATAGGGTAGGTTATAAGGAGGAGCCTTTTATCATGGCATACCAAGCGAAACAAGTATTTTATGTCATTGATCTGGCAGATAAAAGGTGGTAAGTGGTTCTACAAGGGAAAAGGGTGATTGTTGGTCATGAGAATGATGAATCAAATTTCAATATTTGTGAGACTCCTTCTTTCTCATCGAGGCTACCTGAACTAAATGAAGAAGATGAAGTAGATGAAATACATGCCACAAGAGGATATCATAATGAAGGGATATAGGAGAATAACCTTAAATAAAGTTTGAGTTAAGTTATTACTTATCTTATTTCATAGTTTATATAACAGTTTATAAAAATTGAGTTTGAATTTTGTTTGTTACTTATCTTATTTCATACTTTAATTATCTTTAATATGCTTACCTTATTATCTTATTGTCTAAACAGGCACATGGAGAATCGTTCTAGTGAGCAGTCTACTCATAATGATACTCAAAGTGGCCAAGCTCGTCAATCTACATGTAACAGGGGCAGACGTGGCACACGTTTAAAGGAATTAACCCTCGGTCATGGTGGTGAACAAAGGATACATATTGAATTTGATGAGAGTTGGAATCCAATTGGGCCTAATAGGAAGAGGTTTAAAAGTTTTGTTGCCCTTTTAGGACGTAGTAAGGTGAGCATTTTAAAGAATGAGTGGGAAGATGTATCGAACAAGGTGAAGGATCAGATTTGGGAAACTATCACGTTATATCACTATATTAGCTATTATATTTATCAATACTATTATATCACTAACTTCTTTCTATATGCGTGTGTTGTAGCTCACTTATGATGTTCCTCCCAATCAATTGTTGAGGACAAAGTTGATTCAATATGCAGGGGAGCGATGGAAGGCCTTTAAGACCAGCCTTACTAGTAGATATGTGTTCGGTAAGCTGAAGGGAGTAAATCCTTCTGAGGATTACCGATTTCTTGAAGAAGAGACTTGGCATAAATTTGTTGAAAGTCGTTTGGATAAAAAATTTCAGGTTAGTAAACCAAGAATGTGAAAATGAAATGGTTTTATTCATTATTGATTTTATTTACTTACTGATAATAGGAGAAGAGACAAAAAGCTCAAGAGTTACAGGCGAAAAATGTTTACCCCCATAAATTGTCACGTGGGGGTTATGACTTGCTTGAAGAAAAAATTATGAAAACAAATTGAAGGAGCGTGAAGATGGTCAAGGTGACTCATCCACTATGACTTCTCCTCCATCTCCACCCACTCGCGCTGAGAAATGGAAGCTTGCGCGGCAAACAAAGAAAGAAAAGTATGTCACTGAGGAGGCTCGTGCGGTTGCTGAGAAGATTGTAAGTAATTTAGGACTAATCAAATTTATTATTTGACTTTAGTTATGCTTGCCCTAAATATGTTTGTTATTTGTATGTTACAGGATTCTCTCCAAGAACAGTACTCCCAAGGAAGCTTCACTCCTGTTGGAAGGAATGATATCTTGGCCACTGCTCTAGGGAAAATGGAGCACCCTGGCCATGTCAGAGGAGTTGGAAGCGGAGTAGGTATCAAACAGTACTTTGGATCAACTAAAGTCATGGCTCAAGAATCATGACTTGAGATGAGATGGAAATAATGGTAGCAGCGCAGGTGGCAACACAAGTAACAGCTATAAAGGATGAAGTGATGTCCTTATTTGGTGCAGCGGGGATACCATCACGGATAGACACATCCGTCCAAGGAACCAATTCTCCCATAGTTCAAAGCACAAAAGATAGTTGTATTTGTAACATCCTACCTCCTGACACCTCCGAACTTAACCAAAAACTTCAAAATCTGACCCTACAGAACCCTGACATCTCAAACAACTCTTCCAAATTCATAAACACAGCGGAAACAACTTTAAAAATCCAAAAAAACTGGGCTGGGGCCGCGGCCGCTACAGTACCGCCGAGGCTCCGGCCTCCCCCACTTCTCTATCACCTCTGTCTCCTCTAGCACCGCGGCCTGCCTTCCCTCGCCGCGGCGCCCCCTGCTGATATACCATATAAGCAATTTCAACACTGCGGGGCGAACTTCTGACGCGCATAACTTTATACTCCGACTTTCGATTGACTCGAATCTAACTCCTACAAGTCAATCTAGTCCCCATCTATCCAAGGACACCACTTTTACCTCAATCCAACTCCGTATGGAGATTCTGGACCCTTGACACCGTTTTGGCCACTTGTTGACCAAAACTCACCACTAGCCACCTCCAATTGCCACCAAAGGCAACTGGTCACTCAGAGACCATTCGTACAGGTCCAAAACCCCCAAACCAACCTGTCCAAAGAGGTTTTACCTCAAAGGAACCACTCCTCTGAGATTTGACCCCTTGGAACCCAACCTGACCAAATGGGCTACAGGCCCTTACGCAAAACCAACAAGGTCCAACAACACTCTGGACTTACCAAAACTGTCACACATACTTCTCAACAACATTCAACCATACATAACACATACATAAACATCCATACATAGCCAGTCTCAATCATAACATTATCCATTACAAACCATGCTATCCTACTTGGCACAAGATACTAATACAACATGCACACACTACATAGACTATTCCCACGTACACAGCTACTCCCGCGTCTTCTCCGGACTAGTGCCAGAACCGTCACCTGAAAGGTTAGTTTATAGGAGAGGGGGGTGAGATAATGTCTCAGTAACCGGGAACAACAACCACACACACACAAATATATATATACATATATCTCACACTAATCATGTATGCAATATGAAATGAATGACATGCATGTCTCCCTCACAGGGACTCCATCCTTATTCTCCCTAACACATATATCATCCATCCTTATCCTCCCTAACATATATATTATCCATCCTTATCCTCCCTAACATATATATATAATTATCATACATCATACCACCATCACGTCATCACCACTACATCCACCATACATCACAGTCTCACAATGTCATGTGGTGATGCTCATGTATCATCATATCATCATCATAATGTCATGTATGCAACATATCATATCATCATCATAGTCATAACCATCGTCTAACAGTATACATACCACGATATATATGTTAGCAGGGCTGACTTCCCAAGAGGGCGGGTGAATTGGGAAGTTTGAGATTTTTCTGCACAAAGTGAAGTAAGTGAAGATATCACAGTATAATGAAAACAATGCGTAAAACAGAGCAAGGTGAAAAGTAAAGATAAGGAGAAGAGAAGTCAGTGATTTATCCTGGTTCGGTCTATTCACTTGACCTACATCCAGTCCCCAAGACACCTCTTGAGATTTATCCACTATACAGCAAGAATTTCAGTGGGCTTCTTGCTAAAGCCGCAGTACATGAGTATGCTCTGTTTCTGAGCTCTCTCAAACTTTCCAAGCACTTTCACTATGTGCTTCCCAATCCCCTTGTGAATACCCCTCACAAGTAAATCTATCTCCCAAATGAAGAATAGATTGATTACAATGAAATAACTCTCTTGTAAAGAGTGGATATGAAAGTTTAAGTACAAGTTTATAAGTTAAGAGGGTAAAAGCTTTTGAGAAGAAGATTCAGCAGAAATTCGGTATATACAAGTTTGATTCGTTACCCACAACTTCAAATGATGTTGTATTTATAGATTTAGGTCTCAAATATCCGTTAGAGACTAAATCTATCCGTTGGGGAAGTTATTCAACTGTTACTCTGAAAAACTATCCGTTTACCAACCGCATTTAATGTTTCTGACATACTGAAATTCGAATTTTGGTTGGCCAACAGACGAATTTCGAAGGAACTGAAGATTAAAGCTTCCAACATTACAGCACGAAGTTCGTCTGTTCATGAAGTGAAATTCGAATTTTGAAACTTACAAAACATTTTCACAATGTGACATACGAATTTTCAAGAAGAAAGTTTTTCGGTTAAGTGTGAAAAGTGTTTTCAATTTTCTACAGTGCCTTCAAATTCGAATTTTGGATCCCCAAAATTCGTCTGTCCATTGAACGTTTAAAGGGACACAGTAGATTACTTTCTTCGAAATTTGAATTTTGAAAGGGCGAAATTCGTCTGTCAGAGAAACTCTTTTCAGACTAATTTCATCATTCGAATGTTGCAAGTTCTTATCATTCGTATGTCAATGTTTCATTTCAATAGACTCAAGAACTTAGCTTCTGAAATTCGAATTTCAATGTTCAAAGTTCGTCTGTCAGAGAGCAGTTTTGAAACTTAAATCACTCTTGATCTCAGGTGAACTTTAACATAGTTTCAGACGAATTTCTTCCATTTTCTCAAGTTTTGTTTTCTTTGAAATTCAAATTTTGAAGACTCAAAGTTCATCTGTTGCAAAGAAGCATCTTTCAGACTTATATGAAAATTCAAATGTTGGAAGTTCAAAATTCGTCTGTCAGAGAGCATTTATCAAACTCAATTTCATTTTGATTTCAGATGCACTTTATCATAGTTTCAGACGAATTTCTTTGGTTTTTACAAACTTCATTTTACTTGAAATTTGAATTTTGAAAGTGTGAAGTTCGTCTGTTACAAAAGACCTCTTTTCATACTAGATGAAATTTGAATTTTGAACAACCAAAATTCGTCTGACAGAGAGCCATCTCTTCAGACTTATTCAGTTTTAGCTCGAAATTCGAATTTCCAAAGGCAAAGTTCGAATTTTCAACATGACAGTTTAGCTTAAACTTTCAACCATCGTCTGTTTGTGGGTGTTTTTCAAATATTTGAAGATTTAACATAAAATCAAAGTTTGAAAACTTCTTTTCTTCAAATCAAAATCTTTTACCCAGTCATAACAAAAACTAAGGATCCTACAAAAGATCTAACAGCAAGTACTCAGAAAATCTTCACTTGAGACAGCTTTGCTCTCCTTTGATATCTTCAATCCAAGCTCTTGAATGTTGGTTTGGAATCATCAAAACTCTTGTTTCAACATTCTCCCCCTTTTTGATGATGACAAAACAACTTACAAACTGGATTAGTACTTAGGTTTGCTTTTACAAGCTCCCCCTCAACATATGCATAAGATATCAAAACAACAGATTTAAGGCACAAAATATTGCAACAAAGGGATCCATTCATTTAATCAAGAGTTGCTTGTACAGAAACAAATTAAGCAAAGTTCAAACATTAAATCCAGTTCAAACAACAAATTCAAAACACAAATACACAGTACAAAGTACAATAAGAGGACTTAAGCCTAATCTCCAATCATTTCTTCTTGGACTTGGTCTTCTTGCTGTAGGATTTCCCTTTTTCTTTCCCAGATTGCTCAGCAGCAGACTTTCCAGTTTGCCCAGACTTCTCCCCCCTTTTGACATCATCAGGAAGGCCAACAAAATCAGCCGGAGGAGGGATCTGAGAGACAGGAATAGCACGAAAGGGTACAGGAGCAAAAGGGATTTCGGGTTTAGCTGGGGCTCAGTGCTTGTTTCCTCGTCAGAGATTTCCAGCAGCTCCTGCATTGCCTGTCTGGAAAGAGCTAGTTGAGCTCTTTGTTCCTCTATAAGACCATAGGCAGCTAGAGAAGAGAAAGCTGGTTTAGCAGGAGGAAACATTTCTTCCAGCCTTCTCCTCTGAGCTTCCAGTAGAGCATTGTGAGCAATGGCAACATAGTCAACAACAGGTACAAGGCTCCTTTCTTCAGTGCTCACATCTTCTTACATAGAGGAGCTTGAAATGGCTGCAACTAGTCTTTCAACTTGCTCAGATTCTTGAGTTGACAGAATTGATTCCTGAGCATCTTCTTGCATGGGCTCATGAGGGCTTGTATCTTGGAGTCTTTCTTCTCCCAATCCATAGTCCAAGGGTGGACCAGGACTTAGTGTTCTCATTGCACCAGCACCATCTATATCATCATCATCATGGTCAGAGGAGGCAATCTCGAAGGGACTTGGAGGCACTAGGGATGGAGATAGAGTAGGCTCAGGGACACCAGGCTGAGGTGGAGCTGAAGTGGTAGGAATTGCATTTCTTATCTCTTCATAGGCATCAGCCACCACCTTCATATTTAGAGCAAACTGATGGATCTGATCTTGTAGATGAGCAAATTTGGCATTTTGCTCATCTCTTATGCTGAGAATGAGTGTTGACAGACTGTCAAACAACTCAGTGACCTTTGTTTGCTTGGCCCGTGAGGAGGGAGTGGAAGGAGGGTGAGTAGGCCTGGAGGGAGATGAGATTGGCTGAGAAGGCTGAGGTACAGATTTGCCAGGGGCCTCGGAAGTTCCTTCTTGTTGGAGGGATGCATCAGCAACAAAGAACAAGTCTTCAGATTTCCCTGCTCCCTTTCCAACCCATCGTCTTTCATCTCTTTCAATGCCCATCCTTTTCAGTTCCTCCTCTTTGAATGCCTCAGTAAGTTTCCCTTTCCCCTTTTCAATGTGTTGAATCCTAGCATGCTGCAGGATTCTTGAAATAATTGCAGTATAGGGGAGTGTGGAATTCTTCCTCTGATCCCTTGCCTTTATCATTCTCTGGAGGATGATATGACCCATGTTAATCAGCTTCCCACGTATGATAGCAGTCATCACATGAGCCTCTGCCCTTGTTATCAAATTAAAGCTGCCACCCTTGTTGAATATGATCCTGGAAACTATATAGTGCAGGATCCTGACTTGTACACTTAGGTCTGTGGGCTTCAACAGATTTATTGTTGGCCTGTTCTCCCTTCTCCTGAATAAGGTGTCCAAGATGGTGCTCTCTTTGTAGTTCAGAAAGGATCCACCTTCTTCATCAGCTGTGCTTGCCTCATCCATATATCCAGAGGCTGTGATGTCAATTTTCAGCCCATCTTGTCCTGGGATTTCCAGCACTTCATTGATTGTTTCATCAGCAAGCCAGATGGTCCTTGATCTCAAAGTGACCTCCCATTTCTTTTTCTTGCTGTTATATTAAAGAGAGGCATACCAAGTCTTCACTACTTCATCATCATATTTTTTAGCAATTTCCAACAGGTTTTTGTATCTCATCAACCATAATGCAGCATCAAAGTTGTTGGATATAAAAAATTGCCCCATATTTACACAGTGAGGCTTGATTACCTTTTTGCTGGAAAACTTGGCAGAAAACTCTTCTTGAATCTCAGGAGTGCTCCAAAGTGGCAGTGTAGTAAGCTCAAATTCTCCAGATTGTGTAGAAGAGAAGAAAGCCACAGTAGCAGTATCAGCCGAAGGGACCGCAGTTTTTGATGAGGAAGGTCTAGTTTTCTGTGAATCTGCCTTGGATGATGATTTCTGGTGTTTAGAAGGGGTAGCTTTACTGGGTTCGGCCTTTCTCTTGGATTTCTCTCCTTCCTTTGCAGCATATTGAGATTTGACCGTTCTTTTTGGCCGAGTTCCAGCTTGTCTTGCTCCAGAGATCTTTACTCTCGCCATTTTTCAGTGGAATGATGCAGAATGAGGTTAAGGAAAGGTTTATGGGATGCGAATGGAAGTTTAAACGGTGAAGAATGACGGTTTTTGGACAGGAGTTAAGAGGATTAAAGAGAGAATCAGAACAGATTTAGAGAGGTTACAAATAGGGTTGCGTCTGTTCTGAGGAAAACCGTTGCATTTAATGTGTGTAACCGTCTGACAGACGAATTTTGAGGGGTCAAAATTCAAACTTTGGGTAGTTACAAGTTAAACCGTTCAGCTCAGCTTACTGACAGATGAATTTTCATCTTGAAAGTTCGTCTGACAGTGGCTTGAAACAAGCAATACAAGCATAACAAATGAATTTTGTTCCACCAAAGTTCGAATGTTGAAAAGAAAAAGGCAGGCAACAATCAAACTATCAATCAATAGACGAATTAAACATGCAGAACTGCATCTTTCAATAATTCAACACGAAGGACATGATTCATCAGACAAATTTTGAACTGAAAATTCGAATTTTTCAACTTTTGTAAAGATTGTCCAACATTCGTATGTTAAGAAGTAATAATTTGTGTAGCAGTGATAGACAAACATAACTTTGAAATTTCTGATTTTGAAAATTCAAACTTTTAAGTTTCAACAGACGAATTTTGAGGCATTACTGAGAACTGTTCCAAGGCATAACAGGCCGAAGTTCGTCTGTTAGTGAACTGAAATTCGAATGTTGACCATATTGACCATGTCAAAAGCACATTTTATGAAGCAAAATACGTCTAACACACATTAAAATGCGAATTTCATCTTTAAAAACTTACAGAATGGATCCAAAACTTAGAATTTACATCATTTACTCCATTTTCTGGTTGTTCCATTCTGACGTGCTCCAATCTTCAAGTTTATTGCCATTGATTTTTACAAGGAGCACCTGCACCTCAAATTAAACATACTCCGATGCTCAAGTTAGAATTGATTCTAATATTGAAAATTCTAAAGACAGAATTGCACAGAAATATCTTACAGTTCATTTGGGTTTACCATTCCCAATTCTCTCCTTATTTTACAAAGCCTGTCTTCTGGCAGAGGTTTTGTGAGTATATCAGCAACTTGATCCTCTGTTGGGATGTACTCCAATCTGACTTCTCCTTTCAGAACGTGATCTCTTATGAAGTGGTGCCTAACTTCAATATGCTTCGTCCTTGAATGCATGATAGGATTCTTGGTGATATTTATAGCACTTTGGTTGTCACACATGATTGGTATCTCTTTTATTTTAACCTCAAGATCTTCAAGCTGTTGTTTCATCCAGATGACTTGGGCACAACAGCTTCCAGCTACAACATACTTAGCTTCTGCAGTAGATAAGGCCACACTGTTTTGCTTTTTGCTGAACCATGAAACTAGGGATCCTCCAAGGAACTGACAGGTTCCACTTGTGCTTTTTCTGTTAGTTTTAGATCCTGCAAAATCAGCATCAATGTATCCTTTGAGGTCTTCTCCATTGCCTTTTGGATACCAAAGACCCATCTGTGATGTTCCAATAAGATATCTAAAAATTCTTTTCACAGCTGTTGCATGGGATTCTTTGGGGCATGATTGGAACCTTGCACACATGCAGACACTGAACATAATGTCAGGTCTGCTGGCAGTTAAGTACAGCAGGGATCCAATCATTTTTCTGTACTGAGTAATGTCAAGCATCTTTCCATTCTCATCCATATCCAGTTTGGTTGCAGTAGCCATAGGTGTTCCCATTGGCTTGGCATTTTCCATTCCAAACTTCTTTAGCAGTTCCTTTAGATACTTGGATTGACTAAGAAAGATACCATCACCTTGCTGTTTAATTTGCAATCCAAGGAAGAAGTTAAGTTCACCCATCATAGACATCTCGAATTCTCCCTGCATTAACTTAGAAAATTTCTTGCAAAGAGCCTCATTAGTAGCACCAAAAATAATATCATCAACATAAATTTGAACAATTAGTAAGTCTTTATTTTCTTTCTTAGTAAATAAGGTTGTGTCAACTTTGCCTCTGTTAAACCCCTTTTCAGTCAGAAAATTGCTCAGTCTCTCATACCATGCTCTAGGGGCTTGCTTTAAACCATAAAGAGCTTTCTTCAATTTATAAACATGGTTCGGTTTTGTAGAATCCTCAAAACTTGGAGGTTGATCTACATAAACTTCTTCCATGATATATCCATTCAGAAAGGCACTTTTTACATCCATTTGATATAATAAAATATTTTTCATGCATGCATATGCTAGCAGTATTCTTATAGCTTCTAGTCTAGCTACTGGTGCAAAGGTTTCTTCAAAATCAATACCTTCTTCCTGATTATACCCTTTAGCAACCAATCTCACTTTATTTCTGATTATTGTTCCAGATTCATCAAGTTTGTTTCTGAAGACCCATTTAGTTCCAATAACAGAATGATTTTTGGGTCTGAGCACTAGATCCCAAACTTGATTTCTTTCAAATTGATTTAATTCATCTTGCATAGCCATAATCCAATATTCATCAGTTAAGGCTTCTTTAGCACATTTGGGTTCAATTTCAGAAATGAAAGCACAGTTGAGCATTTGATCCCTTAACTGTTTTCTGGTTTTGACTTTCTCTTGAACATTCCCTATTACTTGATCAACAAGGTGATTCCTTTGATATCTCCAAGCTCTAGGGAGTTCTTGAGTTGTTTCTTCATTATTTTCTTCATCAAACTCTTGCTCCTAGATATCTTTCTCTGTGTCAACAGATTCAGATATCTTTGGAGGTTCAGTTTTACTTTTGTCAGAAATTCCCAGTTTTTCAAAATTGATAGTAAGATCATCCTTATTGGTAACATGTTTTGAAACAGTTTCATTTTCAATGAAAACCACATGCATTGATTCTTCTACTATATTTGATCTTTTATTATAAACCCTGTAAGCCTTACTCCTACTTGAATAGCCCAAAAATATACCTTCATCGGATTTGGCATCAAACTTACCCAGATTTTCTTTCCCATTGTTGTGAATGAAGCATTTGCACCCGAACACATGGAGGTGTGACATATTTGGCTTTCTTCCCTTGTACAGCTCATAAGGAGTCTTCCCAAGGATTGGTCTGATGTAGGCTCTGTTTATGATGTAACTTGCTGTATTCACTGCATCAGCCCAGAACACTTGAGAGAGTTCCTTCTCATTCAGCATAGCTCTAGCCATCTCTCCAATGGTTATGTTCTTCCTTTCCACCACTCCATTTTGTTGAGGAGTTCTTGGTACTGAGAAGTTGTGGTCAATCCCATGCTCATTGCAGTACTCCAGGAAGTATGCATTTTCAAATTCTCCTCCATGGTCTGACCTGATAGACGCAATACCTTTCTCATTTTGCACTTTCTTAGCTAAGGTTACAAATGCATCAAAGGTATCACTTTTAGAGGAAAGAAACAATGTCCAAGTGAATCTAGAATAATCATCTACAATTACAAGCACATACAGATTACCACCAAGACTTTTCACCCTAGATGGTCCAATTAAGTCCATATGCAACAATTCAAGTGGTCTTGTTGTGGTAACTACATTTTTAGATTTAAAGGATGATTTAGTTTGTTTTCCTCTTAGGCATGCATCACATTCTTTATCCTTTTCAAAAGATATTTTAGGAAGACCAGTTACTAGCTCATTTTTAATCAGTTTAGACAATTGATTCATGTTAACATGAGCTAATCTCCTATGCCATAGCCAACTATCATTATCCTGACTAATTAAACATACAGAGTCTAAGGGAGGAAGTTCATCAAGGTCAATAGTATAACAGTTACCATCCCTTTGAGCTTTGAGGATTACTTTATGATCACTTTTTCTGATGACCAGGCAAAACTTTGAGTCAAACAGCACCCAGTTTCCTTTGTCACAAGTCTGACTCACGCTTAGCAAGTTGTGATTGAGGCCAATCACAAACAGCACCTCTTCAATGGATGTTTCTGGATTTTTGCCCACAATTCCAATACCAACAATTTTGCCATATTAGTCACCTCCAAAGGTCACCTTTCATCCTTTCTTGTCTTTAAGGGTGATGAACTTCTCCTTATCACCAGTCATGTGGCTTGAGCAGGCACTGTCCATATACCATTTGTTGCTTTTCTTAGCTTTGAGACAGACCTGCAAAACAAAGTTTATGTTTTCCTTTTAGGTACCCAAACTTGCTTGGGTCCTTTTCGGTCAGTAGGTATTTCCCTAGATGCAGATGAAACTTTGGGAACCCATTCAACTTTCCTGCCAAGTCCATTTTACTTCAAAACACACGAACTGGAAATATGTCCCTTTTTGTTACAGAAATGACAGGTAGTGAAAGGACTGCTAGATTGAGAAGTAGGAAGAAAACAATGCAGATAATACTTTTGTCTAGCATGTCTTGGCTGATCATATGTTTCAATGTGAGGTGATGCATCATTTTTCTTTTTATTGTTCTCAGCATGCACAAATTGTCTCATATATACATTCTGATTTTTCTTCCTAATCTTTTTCTTGACAGCACATGGATCATAGCCAAGACCAGCTTTTCCTTGTGATATTCTTTGGCTCCCCATCAATGCAAACAACATATCTTTACCTCTAGTGAGCCTAGACATGCTTTTAACTAAATAATCATTAGTTTGCTTAAGTTTAGTGCATGAAGTACAACAAACAGATTCATAAGAAGGAAAAGAGACAGTTTCAGAAACTATGCTTTGAGACTCCAGCTTACTTATCTTTTTCTTTGCTAATTTCAGTTCTTTAGCAACTTTAATGAATTCATCATGAAGCTCATGAAATGCATCTAGTAATTCAGAATAGGAAGGTTCAGATTCATATACCTCTTCTTCCTGATCACTGCTGTATGAGGGTGTGGCTTCTTCAGAAGCAAGTGCCATCAGACAAATGTTGGCAATCTCATCCTCATCTTCTTCTTCCTCATCTGAGCTGTTGCCCTATATAGATGAGATGTAGGCCTTCTTCTTCTTTCCTTTATCAGTAGCTTTCTTTTCCTTTTCTTGTTTATTGATGAATTGGGGGCAGTCCCACTTTATGTGTCCCTGCTTCTTGCATTCATAGCAAGTCACAGGTTCTTTTATCTCTTTCTTGCTTTCTCCAGCTGCTCCTTTCTTGAAGAATCTCTTGTTCTTCTTCTTGCCGTAGAATCTTTCGAATTTTCTGACCATCATAGCCAGAGTTTCCTCATCCAGCTCATCTCCTTCATCAGATTCTTCTTCCTTTTCATCAGCAGCTTTGAGGGCAAGGCCTTTCTTCTTTCTGTCCAGCCCAGCTTCCTTGAGTGCTTTGATTTTTCCTTCATATTCCTCAAGGCTGCCGAAGAGAGCTGTGACAGAAGCCATTGATTCTCCTCTGGCTTCTTCTATTGCTGTCACCTTGGGCTGCCATTCCAGAGGGAGAGCTCTGAGTATTTTTCTTACTTTCTTAGACTGAGTGTATTCCTTTCCCAGGCTTTTGAGTTGATTCACAATGAGGGTGAATCTCTTTTGCAGCTCCTTTACAGTCTCTCCTTCAGCCATTCTGAAGCTTTCATACTCCCCAAAGCATGTGTTCAGTCTGTTTTCCCTGACTCCAAATGTTCCTTCATGTGCAATCTGCAGAGTATCCCACATTCCTTTTGTAGTGGTGCATTGTGAGACTCTGTAGAATTCATCTTGGTTTAGGGCGCTGACTAAACAATGTTTTGCTTTGAAATTCAGTAGGACTCTCCTTCTATCCTCATCATTCCATTCTGCTTCCAGCTTCTCTTTGTGTCCTCCATCTTCAGTTAGAGTCATTGGAACGAAATCTCCTTTTTCAATGACTGACCAGATGTCAAGATCAATTGATTGGAGGTAGATCTGCATTCTCATCTTCCAGTACCCATAATGCTCTCCACTGAAGCCTGGTGGTCTGTTAGTATTGTTCCCTTTAGGAAGTATACTCTCTCCAAAGCCAGCCATCATAATTCCCGGACTGTGAGTTCCTTTGTATGGGAATCCGGGCTCTGATACCACTTGTTAGCAGGGCTGACTTCCCAAGAGGGGGGTGAATTGGGAAGTTTGAGATTTTTCTGCACAAAGTGAAGTAAGTAAAGATATCACAGTATAATGAAAACAATGCATAAAACAGAGCAAGGTGAAAAGTAAAGATAAGGAGAAGAGAAGTTAGTGATTTATCTTGGTTCGGTCTATTCACTTGACCTACATCCAGTCCCCAAGACACCTCTTGAGATTTATCCACTATACAGCAAGAATTTCAGTGGGCTTCTTGCTAAAGCCGCAGTACATGAGTATGCTCTGTTTCTGAGCTCTCTCAAACTTTCCAAGCACTTTCACTATGTGCTTCCCAATCCCCTTGTGAATACCCCTCACAAGTAAATCTATCTCCCAGATGAAGAATAGATTGATTACAATGAAATAACTCTCTTGTAAAGAGTGGATATGAAAGTTTAAGTACAAGTTGAGAAGTTAAGAGGGTAAAAGCTTTTGAGAAGAAGATTCAGCAGAAATTCGGTATATACAAGTTTGATTCGTTACCCACAACTTGAAATGATGTTGTATTTATAGATTTAGGTCTCAAATATCCGTTAGAGACTAAATCTATCCGTTGGGGAAGTTATTCAACGGTTACTCTGAAAAACTATCCGTTTACCAACCGCATTTAATGTTTCTGACATACTGAAATTCAAATTTTGGTTGGCCAACAGACGAATTTCGAAGGAACCGAAGATTAAAGCTTCCAACGTTACAGCACGAAGTTCTTCTGTTCATGAAGTGAAATTCGAATTTTGAAACTTACAAAACATTTTCACAATGTGACATACGAATTTTCAAGAAGAAAGTTTTTCGGTTAAGTGTGAACAGTGTTTTCAATTTTCTACAGTACCTTCGAAATTTGAATTTTGGATCCCCAAAATTCATCTGTCCATTGAATGTTTAAAGGGACACAGTAGATTACTTTCTTCGAAATTCGAATTTTGAAAGGGCGAAATTTGTCTGTCAGAGAAACTCTTTTCAAACTAATTTCATCATTCGAATGTTGCAAGTTCTTATCATTCGTATGTCAATGTTTCATTTCAATAGACTCAAGAACTTAGCTTCTGAAATTCGAATTTCAATGTTCAAAGTTCGTCTATCAGAGAGCAGTTTTGAAACTTAAATCACTCTTGATCTCAGGTGAACTTTAACATAGTTTCAGACGAATTTCTTCCATTTTCTCAAGTTTTGTTTTCTTTGAAATTCAAATTTTGAAGACTCAAAGTTCATCTGTTGCAAAGAAGCATCTTTCAGACTTATATGAAAATTCAAATGTTGGAAGTTCAAAATTCGTCTGTCAGAGAGCATTTATCAAACTCAATTTCATTTTGATTTTAGATGCACTTTATCATAGTTTCAGACGAATTTCTTTGGTTTTTACAAACTTCATTTTACTTGAAATTCGAATTTTGAAAGTGTGAAGTTCGTCTGTTACAAAAGGCCTATTTTCAGACTAGATGAAAATTCGAATTTTGAACAACCAAAATTCGTCTGACAGAGAGTCATCTCTTCAGACTTATTCAGTTTTAGCTCGAAATTCGAATTTCCAAAGGCAAAGTTCGAATTTCCAACTTGACAGTTTAGCTTCAACTTTCAACCATCGTCTGTTTGTGGGTGTTTTTCAAATATTTGAAGATTTAACATAAAATCAAAGTTTGAAAACTTCTTTTCTTCAAATCAAAATCTTTTACCCAGTCATAACAAAAACTAAGGATCCTATAAAAGATCTAACAGCAAGTACTTAGAAAATCTTCACTTGAAACAGCTTTGCTCTCCTTTGATATCTTCAATCCAAGCTCTTGAATGTTGGTTTGGAATCATCAAAACTCTTGTTTCAACAATATATACAAATAGTACACACAAACACATCGATACCGTGGTATGAAGGAGACATGCATATATACACAAATACACGTAGTATCATATAACATAATCAATACAATATAAACAAACACCCGGTTACCTCAATTGTCGTTACCACACACACACACGAGTTCCACAAGCTTCCTTGAACTGTCCAGTACGCGTGAACCCCTCTCGATTAGCCAACAACCTTTATCATGTCACAATTCTTCCATTAGCACAATATACCAACAAATCAAACCTCACAATTCCACCACATTAACCTAACCCAATGTTCCAACACCCTTTTTATGCATCAATAAGCTCTTAGGGATTACTCAAACACCACACAACCTCAGACACCTTGAATTCCTAAGAGCCATTACCAAAGACAACCTAGGGTTAAGCTCTAAACACACATAATCCCTTCAAAACTCACATTCGAGTAACAAGAACCTCAAAACACACTTCCTTAACCGCAAAACATCCATTTAAATCGGTGGATTTCACCCCAAATCGGAAATCCAACCATACAACCAGAAATCCCAAATTTCAACCGAAGAAAATGGAGAGAGAGGAGTAGGGAACGCTTACCAACTCGAATCCCAGCTCTTGAGGTCCGAAAATCGCTCCTAGATGCTGGAAAAGTCGAGCCCTAGCACCACTCCTCGTCTCTCTGCGTCGCTCCCTTCGTTTCCTTTCTTTCTTCCGCGTCCGACTAAACCAGATTGAAACAATTTTTTTTCCGACTCTCGCCGCGGCCCCACCAAATTATCCAGAACAATGCCACTGGAAAGCTTTTCGCCGCGGCAGCCCTGCTCTTTGCCGCGGCGTGGAGCTCTTCCAGACTCCACTTGAGCCTTCCTCAGTCCTGATTCCTCTGGTCCTGAACACAATGCCAAGAAAAATATCATGAGGGACATTACAGTATTCCTAACCTTGCATTAGAGGGTGTTCCCATCCAAGATAGTAGACAACCATGTGAGCTATATCTGGAGGATCCTCAAAGGCGATTAGTGGCCTATGGTAAAGTCTACAACTTGGGCTCAGTTATCCATCACCAAAAAATGAAGGACAATCAAGTGAGGGTAGTGGTTGAATGGGTTGAAGTTCCAGATGCACCAGTACCATTCCATAGTGAAGAGGTGAACACAGTAGGGGAAGCCCTAAATACTTTTATTTTATGGCCAAAAACACTTGTCCAGGTAATTCTATTATTACTATGTTGTGTTTTACTCATACTTCATATAGCATGTAATCTATTTAATAATTACTTCATTATTTAGGAAACTACTACTTCAATGCGGCAGTCCCAACCTCAGATGGATCCACTAACACGTCTATGTGTAGTGGCAATGAACATAAAAAATCCTATCAAGGTTCATATGGATTTAGGGATTATAGATGATATGAAGGATTACGACTTCTACATTTACCAGAGAGATGTGATGGAGCTACTCATGACTGATAAGTTGAACATATCGATCTTGCAATTGTTTGTAAAGTAAGTTTATTGTTATTTTTGGATGATGTCTAAGCATTTAATTCTTAAAACTCACATATTTAAATATTGTAGGTATCTCAATCACCTTTGCAACTTATCAGGAAAAAGTGATAAGTATGGTTTCATGTGCCCATAACACATCCAAAGGCAAGGTAACAAGACATTTGGAATATCAGCCTACATTAGATCTAGGCTCAAAGAAGGCAACAAGCAATGTTTCCTTGCACCATATCATCAAGGGTAAGAAACAAATTATAATTCATATGATATTGTGGCTGTGTAATTTATTCCTTATTTTGTAGGGATCACTGGCAGTTGATGGTTATTTCCCCTCAACAAAATGCCGTAACTTGGTTCTGCTCTGCATCGATGCCACCAAATGATGATTTCAAGGATATGATTGACACGTAAGTGTGTTCATGTAAATCTTTTTGTGATATTTATTATTATTACTTTGTAATATAATCCCTTGCATGCATTTGAACTTAGTGCTATAGGATCGAGTAAAGTCCTACAGGGTCAGCATGCACATCAGTTGAAGAAGACTTCATGGTTTTACCCAAAGGTAAGTAGTGTGAACCTGAGGACTTTTTGCAACAAACTTTCACTCTTTTATGATGTTGGTCATTTTTTGTTTATTTGTAGTGTCAAAAACAAGTGGGAGACAAAGTGTGTGGATATTATGTGATGATATATATGTTCAATATCATCACTTCAGGAATTATTGAATCATTTGAAAAGGTAAATATAACTTACAAAACTTAGTTTTGTTCATTTGTGAGTTCATGTTTTGATAGGCTTTGAACTTATAGATATTCGACAATGAGGACTCCTTTTCTGATGAGGAAATTAAAGGCATTCAAAGGTGTTGGGCAAGCTATTTTCTAGAAACCACTTTGCTTTGAAGGTTAGATTGGGTTGCACAAACTTTCTAAATAAGTTTCAAATATGTGAGTGGAAACATGGCCATGCAATTGTAAATCACGCACCAAAAAATTTATGAACTTTGTCTTAATGCATGTTGTTATACTTTTAGGTTCACTAGAGTTGGCTAATTGATCTTCATGCTAAGTAGTTGGTTTAGGTGGAATAAGTGGTATTTTAATTTTGCAAATTAGGCTATTAGCAGCGCGTAAAGTGGAAGATATATAGATATATCTATATATCTATATATTCATATACATATATAATGGTGGTATCTCATTTTAGGTCATGGGATCATGTATATATATATTAAAAAAAAAAGATAGTCATAGATTCTTTTTACAACCCACAGAAAATAGGTACCAATACATCACTGTAGTCTCTTTTAATCAAATTAATAATAGCTTCTGTAGAACACAGTGAACAATTGGTAAGGGGGCAAAAATTTAGAGCAAATTAATCTTTTGGAGGGGGGTGGACTCATTTCAAAATTTTTTTCATGTGACATTGTTTGCTAACTACATTGATACTCTCGTGTTAATCCTTGGTGCCACTGGGGCCATTAGCGATGGGCTTTAGATATGACAAAAACAAATGGTCCAAAGATATGCTATGAGGAAGCCCATATTTAATTTCTGGACTGCAGATAAAAATGAAATTTGTTTAAGCAGGCCTAAGCTACAAACAACCTTGTATATTTCCGGTACTCCATTTTCGATGCACCAGTTTCTCGCTCCTTGCTTCAACAGGACTTGGTTGGCCATACCCGCTGAATGAGCATGTGTAATCCAACGGAGTTACCTTGTTTTTATTTCGGTTAAAGATACTTGAAGATAACTGATTGAAAGGTGAGAAGCAATGGTGTTTGAACAAGCAGTAGCATCATCATCTAGTTTGAGAAACTTGCTCTTAATCCCCCGTATCCCCAAATCTAATTGGCATTGTCGCTGTTCCTGTAGAAATAAAGCACCTTCCCTCCGGTAACTGATATAGATGTTTCTTTATGATCTTTGTGCAGGATGGAGATTGAAATGAAAGCTATTTTGTTGGCCAACTATGTTCAAAAGAAAGCACGAGATTGGTCATGATAAGTTTTTGTTGTCTTGATGATTTTATGCTGTAATCTTATTAGGTTAATTTAAGGCATGATAGTCCTTAAAATTTGAAAGACATTGGGCTATTTAGTACAATTTTTTTTTTGTTTGTGCAGTGATGATGTTTAATAGATTGTAAATTATGCATAGAAAGTACATATGTGTTCTTAGTATTTGCTAGTTTGATTTCCATTTTGAGTGTAAACAGGGATGATAAGTATAAAAATCAGTGAGTATATTTAAAAAAAAAAGTGACACTTTCTAGATCGGTTATGAGTTATGACCGATCTAGAAAATTATATTTTCTAGATCGGTCATAACTCATAACCGATCTAGAAAGTACTCATAATTTTTTTTGGAATGATTTTCTAGACCGGGTGTTTAAAAAAACCAATATAGAAAATACTTTCTAGATTGGTTAAATAACCGATCTAGAAAAACAAAATTTTCTACATCGGTCACTTCTACATCTACACAAAAACCGATCTAGAAAGCATATTTTACCCGATCTAAAAAGTGCTCAGTGTAGTAGTGAATCTAAGCAAAAGAAGTAAACCTCTGAGGTAGTAACTCTTGCTCTAAGCTTTTAATTGATACATTGTGCTTTATATTTTAAATTGTGTTATTATGATTTTTGGCTATATTTTATGACTGGTTTGGTTGTTTTTATGTCAAGGGCTAAGCCCTGGAATGCTTATTTACTAAGTTGTTATGCTGTCAAAATTTTTACTGTAACATAGTGTTTTAATTGTTTTCTAGAAGTATGTTATGAAAGTTTGATGATTATGCAATATTTTGGCAATGCTTAAGCTAATGTGATGATATGGTATGCTTGAACTATGCCACTAGTAAGATATTCCCCATCTCACCCCAAGTTTCCCAATTATATGGCCAAGCAATACCAAGGGAAATACCTTGGCAAAGAGGATTGAATAGGAAGATTAATGTATTAAAAACTATTTTGCTCATTTTTGCACTGGATGTTTCTGTTCACTATATAAATTCGAATAACTTCCAAAAATTTAGAGGTCTACATGCATGAATAGATCTATGTCTTAGAAATAAAATGGCACTAATTAGGCTGTATTTGGAGTTATACAGTGGTAGTTATGTATGTTTTGATAAGATTGCTCCTGTGAACATTATTTCTAACCCCCGATGATATATGTTGATGTTTTGACAAGTAGAAGTAGAATAAATGTATATGAAAATCATGGTTAGAAATAAGACATGTAAGGATTTCCAAATATGCTAAGTATGCACCAAATGGCTCTATATTCTGTGACAAATGAATTTTTAATTTCAAGGTTCAGTTTTCGGACAGAAACAAGGATGCAAAAATTAACAATAATGTTTACACAATAAACTGTATGAATTTGTGCGTTCATTTTCTAGTTTTTAAAATTCAAGATGTTCACGATTTTTAGAAACTTGGATCACTAAGAAATGATTTTTTTTTTTACATTTAGTTATGATTTTTGAAATATCGCTATGCAATGTGTTGTAAACCAGCAAAAACAGTTTTATTCAGTTTTAAAGTTTTAATTGATTCAACCTTTTCAATGATTGTTTTCATGCTTCAAAACCAAACAATTTTCATGGGAAATGTTTTCAAATGTAAGATGTGACAGTAGGCCCATCACAAAGTCCATGGAGATGCTATCCCATTTCCACTCTGAGATTTTCAATTGTTTCAACAACCCTGCAAGAAGCTGATGCTTCACTTTCACACGTTGGCAAATCAAACACTTCAACATATATTTAGTGACATCCCTGTTCATCCCCGACCACTAATACCTACATTTCAAATCATGGTACATCTTAGTACTGTAACAGCTTACTTTTAGACTCATTTCCCATGAATTAGACTTCTTTTAAGTCTGATTATACTTGATCCTTAGTTTGAATCACATAAGAATGAAAATCAAAATTTTTGGTTACTGCTCATATGGTAGTTTCCACTTTGCCAACTAAATTTTGAAAATTCATAACTAATTTTAGAAAAATCATTTTATAGTGATTCAAATCTATAAAAAATAGATAAAAATCTTATATATATGGAAAAAAATATGAAACAGAGAATTTTATTGACCAATTTATACAGTTTATTTCTCAAACATTTACTATAAATTTGGTCATTTTCTCTTCTCCAGGATTTTGGCTTATATTTAAAAATTCATATCTCACTCTAGCCTGAGCCAATTTGTGCATTCCTTGTCTCATTGGAAAGCCCTATGAGTATCCTTCTAGAAATATTTTTCTTGTATATTTATTCAACTTGTATAGGGCATGACATTAACTTAACTATTATGAGTCAAAACGCTATATCTACTGGAACAGTTTTAGGAGAAATTTCATAACTCCTTCTTTATAACTCCAAATGGTTTCAAACGAGTGGCATTCATTTCCTAACTTGGAGCTTTCCATAAATGGAAATCAATAAATTTTTGGAGCCATAAAAGATTTTATAGTGCCTTTTGAAAAGTCCAGTGTTCACAGTGTAAGTTCTTGTTTTTCCAATATTGTCCAGTTTTGAATCCTAACTTCAAAAAATCATTATAATTCATACATTTATCCAATTTAGGTGTTCTTTAGCTCTATGAAAATTTTGTTCTGTCTACTCTAAGAGCATATATATCACTTATATAGAATGCTCTATTTTGAATTGAGTTCCCTGCTCAAATCTATATTGGTCATCTTGTTCAAAATTATGCCATAACTCATAATAAATTTCATAAACCTCATGCATCAACATTTATTGTTCCAAATCCACACATAACCTCATAAGAGGACTTTAACGAATATAATCATGTATAATTACAGAATTTCTTCTCATACATACATGATACATATTTTCTCAACTTAACATTATAACTTGCAAAATCAAGTAATTTTCCATCGTCTTCATCATTTCCCTTGCATTTGTTTGAATACTTCCATGTCCTAACATAGCTAATATTTGGAAAGGAATGAAATTCAAAGAATCTCAGTAGTTATACCCAATTATGCATTCACATCATCATATCATTTCACAGAATCATCAATGAAAATCATAACTTCATATTATGCCATACAATTCCATAAAAATTTTGGCATGATAACACTTTGTAAAATGGACTTCCTAGGGTCATAAAACCCTTCAAACATTCAGCCAACAATGAAAATACATCATAAAGCATTCAAACAACTATATGACATAGTCATATTATCACAGAAACAAAGTATGACAACATTAAGCATAATAGGGAAAATACTACCTTCTTACTTTCCAATGATCTCCAAACTTTGTGGACACTTCCTTTGATTTTAACACACTTCTTGGAACCCTATTACATCATAAAACAAGGTGTTAAGTCATTGATAACAGGACATCCTTCATAAAGAGCTCACTTTAACTCTAATTTTTCACTTTGCTTTCCTTTTGTATTTTCTTGTACAACATAATTGTTCTAACCTATTTTGGGCCCAAGAAATCTATTTTTGGAGTCAAAATCATGAAATTTCCTTTCCTTTTCAAACCCTAAATAGGCAGAAAATTTCAGAAATTTGTAAAAAAATATCCACCCAATTAATTTGCAATCTAATGGCATCTCCTTAATCCTTGAAGCTTATACATCACTTTTCATGGATCACTTTCTTCATAGCTTCATTTTCTCTCTCTATTCTCTCTCTGGGAAGAATTTTTCAGAGATAAAATGGAGAGAAATAATCCATAAAACTTCTCCAAACTCAAGTATACACAATAAAATAGCCACAAGATTCTACCTTGAGTTTTTGAGACTTTAACTTTGCCTTTCTCTTCTTCTTTTTTTTTCTAGGGTCTTCACGCTTTTTCCTCTTCTTGCTGTAGTTTCAGACGTGATGAAGGATGAAGATGATGATGGTTAATGATTTGCTAAGATATTTATGTAATAAAATCACTTAATTAACTTTTCTTTTTGACTTTATTGCTTTTTCTATTTAAAAAAAAGCTTTTGGAAAATTTTACTTGTGGCGAAACCTGAATTCCAAAGTGATTCACTCCCCTTGTGGCCAAAAATTGCTTCATAAAGTTTAATAGATCAAAATACTCTTTATCGATTAAATTTACTCGTACCGATTAAGTATTTTTGCCAAAATTATCATTAAATTGGTACAGGATTATCCAACAATTACTTTTGGATAAAAATTATTATCTAGACCCAAAATATATTTTATTAAGACCCAATAATTTCTCTTGAATTAATACTGTCTCTTCCTGCAGTCCAAATTGACTTTTATCAGGTAAAATATTAATATTAAATCATAATCACCCAATAAATATTGTTTTGACCTTAATGAATTTCATACTATATTTCATTGGGTCTAACTCATTGAGAGCTTCATTTTGACTATAAGTTTTCAAATTTCCAAAAATACCCTTAACCTGAGGCAATTATAATTTTTAAAACTTTCGGGTCATTAGTTGTAATTTCCTCCAAACTTATTTTCATTTCCTCCCCCACGTGAATTTCTTCCTTCCGGGACTAAATTTCAAGCATTATTAGTTGTTGGGGTCAAAATATAATTTTCTCATTTTTCCATTTAACCTGATAAAATGATCTATTTGTACTTCTTCAAGTTTAACAGTATCTCTCAGTTTTTTCCAGTTACTTATGTATTTTATGATATAAATATTTTTTCCTTGGTGTTTAAATTTAATATTCACATTTTTCTTCTAATCTAAAAAATGACTGTTTTGCCCCTGAACATGGTCAAAAATGTAATTATTCATTCTTTTAGGAACTTTCTTGTAATTTTACCCAAAGACCAATTTTTTTTATTATTTCTTTTTTGCACTATTTGCAATAACTTCAAATTGGTCTATCTCTTAACCTGAACTTCCCAGGAACGCAATACTTATACCATTATGCTCAGGTTGAAGCGGACTTTCATTCAAGTGGTATATTGCATATTTTCCGAGATAAATTCTGGAATTAATTTCTACTAAAGGTCTTGTGAAAAATTAATTTCAATTAAGGTCTAAACATAACTTCTTCAAAAAATTAGATGAGAAATTAATTCCTTCTAAAATCCAATTATATACAGCATTTTCATCTCACTTCGTTTCTTATCTTTTATTCATTTTATAACATCCCATAAAAATAGAGATATTACAAGTAGCACCTGGGTGAATGGTGCATCGGCTTTTGTGGGCTTCCTCTAGGATGGTTTCTAGCAAGCTCTCGGCATTAGGTACATAAATCCTTCCACGATACCTGATAATCTCTTCTTCATGAACATCAAAATCCTACATCTATCACATTTCAACTTGTTCTCTAATACCCTTGGGTACTTATCTTCCATTTGTGCAAAATAGATATCTGTCGGCAAATTACTCACCACATCAATTGACCCTAAAATGAAGGCACTAGGTTTTACAGAGATAGACGAACTCAAATCCCTCAGGCTATGTTTGGTTGGGGGGAAATGGGGGGAAGGGAAAGGAAAGGAAGGAATTTTGCTCCCCCTCCCCTTGTTTGGCAATCAAATAATTAAAGGAGGGGAAGGAAAATGTTATTAAAATTTTACCTCCCCTTCCCTTCTATAATTTCCCCCAAAATTGGGGTAATTTGGGGAGAAAATGTGGTATTATGTCTAATCTGACCAAAATACCCTTTACTTTTTTATAACTTAACTATATAATATACTGATTAGTCTTATTGTATCTCTCCTCAGTCTCACTCTTAAAATATGAAATTATCTTAGTGACATATATGTATGAAGTCACGAGCACACAAATGCATTCATATATTAACATATACAAACATGGTTAAAGTTGAGGAACAAAAAGAAGACATATACAATTATGGTTGAGGTTGAGAAAAAAAATAAGGAAAAGAAGAACATTTCCTTCTGATTAAGAACTTTTTTTAATATTCAAACAAAAAAACTCTTTTTTTAATGTAAAAAGGAAATATTAACTTAAATAAATTAAGGGTATAATAGCCAATTTATAATTATTTTCCCTCCCTTCCCCTTCTAACCCAAACAAGGTAACATTAAAACCCCTCCATTAAAATTCCTCATTTTCCCTTCAAATAAGATAAAATTAAAATCCCTTCTTTTTCCTCCCCTTCCTATCCCTCCATTAAAATCCCTCCCCTCCCTTCCCCTCCTTTCAACCAAACATACCCTCAAGCTTTCGCATAACAGCTGCTCTTGCATCATCATAGTCACCACATGAATGGACTTCCCACTCAAAGCATCGGCCACTACATTTACCTTTCTAGGATGATACTTCATAGCATAATCATAATCCTTCAAAAACTCTATCCAACGACACTGCCTTATATTCAACTTTGTCTTATGAAATAGATACTTCAGACTCTTGTGGTCATTGAATACTTCAAACCATGCACCATAAAGGTGTTGTCTCTATATCTTCAAAGAAAAAACTATCGCTACAAACTCCAGGTCATGAGTGGGGTAATTCTCTTCATGTGGCTTCAATTATCTCGAAGTATAGGCTACCACTCTCCCTTGTTGCATTAAGACACATCTCATACCCTTCTTAGAAGCATCTGTATAAACTATAAATGTGTTGTGTGGGCAGCACAAGAGTAGATGTGAGGCAAACCTTTGGCTCCTAAAAGGCTCTTTCACACTTGTCATCCCAAACGAATGGTTGATCCTTCTGTGTTAATATTGTCTGAGGCATAGCAAGTTGAGAAAGTCCCTTAATAAACCTCTAGTAATAACCTGCCAAGCCAAAAAAGCTTCAGATTTTTGTCACTATTTGCGATCTTTCCCATTTCAATACCATATCCACCTTACTAGGATCTACTACTATACCATTAGCCAAGATCATATGCCCCAAAAACTTCACTTCCTTCAACCAGAATTCATACTTACTCAACTTAGCATACAATTGATGATCCTTTAATATCTGTAGGGCTGTAGTAAATGAGGATGTCATCCTGGTTCATATAATCCATGAAAATGGCAGGGGCATTGGTCAGCCCAAAGGGTATCACAAGAAACTCATAATGCCCATACCGAGTCTAGAAAATGGTCTTAGGCAAGTTTTTTACGTACATTCTAAGTTGATGATACTCAAACCTCAAAGCAATCTTAGAGAACACAAACACACTAGCCAGCTAGTCAACCAAATCATCAATGTGTGGCAAATGATACTTGTTCTTAACCATCATATAATTAATCTATTGATAATCAATGCACAACCGAGGACTTCCATCCTTCTTCTTGACAAAAAAAAACTTAGTCCCCATTGTGAGACACTAGGTTCAATGAAGATTTTCTCCAACAACTCTTTAATGTGCTTTTTGAGTTCTACCAATTTTGTGGGTGACAGTCAATAAAGAGCTTTAGAAATATAGCTAATACCAAGGACCAAATCAATAGAAAACTCTAATGCCCTCTCTAGTAGCAACCTAGAAATTTCCTTTGGAAGCACCTCAAGATAGTCATAAACAACAGGAATATCCTCTAGACCATCCTCTACTTGTGTAGATACTGAGAAATTCCTAACATCCCTTGTGTAGATACTTCTCTGCTTGAACATAAGAAAGGTAGAGACTTGCTCCACTATCCCAAGAACCATAAACATTCATTAGCAAAAGCACTATCTTTTTAGCACAATTCAGAATAGCATTGTTGGCCTCTAACCAGTTTATACAAATAATTACATCAATTCTTCTCAACAGTAGGCAAATCAAGTCCAAGGTGGTACTTTAATTCTCAAAATACACAACACAGTTAAGAAAAGCCTAAGTGGTGCTCACAAAGACTCTAGTAGTGGTTGAGATGGACAGCTCAAAAGACAACTCAATGGCTACCATACCTAACCTCCAAGCCTGATAAAATGAAATGAAATAATGAGATGCACTAAAATCAAACAATGCATGAATAGTAAGGCCATTGAGTTTTAGAATACCTCGAATCACATTTGGCACTGCATCCTTCTCCTGTTGTGAGATGGCAAAGACCCTTCCTGGTACTATTAGCTTCTTGCAAGACCATCTTACTTTGGGGTATTACAATAATGAGAAATATGCCTTGGTCTCGCATAGTTGTAACATATCAAGCACAGGCATGCTCCATGGTCCATTCCACTCTTCTTACACAATGTTGGGGTGCTAGTAGAACTAGGTTATTCTAGCACCATATCTCTCTTGTTTGGCTCATTGTAGCTCGAGCTTCCCCTATTATAAATACCTCTGTTATGGCCACCCTTATGATGACCACCCCTAGGAGAAGAACTCCTTGTCCTCCAAGATCCACCCTTACTACTGTGTTATTCCCACAGTGGCTACCTTTTTTACTTATTTCACCAGTAGGGCCTAGATGGGAAATGGCCCTGATCATGGAGCTCTTCCTCTCCTCCTCAGATTTCCTCATCCTCCTTGCCACTATTCTCATTTTGGTACATAGGTCCTCAAATGAAGTGAAATCCACTATAGACAATCATTCCTTGATCTTGGGGCATGCATATTCCAGTAAGCATTATGACTTCCACTCATCATCTGGATAGCTCTTTAGGCAGGTGAAGTATTTAGCCAAGTCAAGGAATTTGTTAATGTACTCATTCTCCAATAGATTCTTCTACTTGAAGGCCAAGAACTCCAATTCCTTCTACATCATTAGGGTAGGAGGAAAATAATGGGCAAATAACCTCTCTAAAGTGCTCCCAACTTAGTCGATTCTCTACACTTTTCATATCTGGGTCCATACTTTTCCACAATTGTTTAGCCTTCTATTCCAGCTTAAAAGCCAACAACTAGATCTTCTATTCAAAATTGTAGTCCATGACCCCAAAGATGGTCTCTAACTACTAAATCTACTCCATAGTTTCCTTTATGAGTTTACTATTACTTTTGGACACTCGGAACTGATTATTTCTTTATCCTTGAACATTAACCCTCAGTGCCATATACCATTGGACTTCTCTCATCAAGGGCTTTGTTTTGACAGTAATTTTGCATGTTTACAAAACTACCCTTGACTCAGGGTTAAATTATAATTTCTGAAACTTTTGGGTTATTAGGTGTAATTTTTCCCAAGACATTTCTAATACTCATTCCACGTAATTTTTATGAATTTAGGGACATGGATGTCCTTTCCATAATTCTTTAGGGAAAAAATATAATTTCTCATTTTTTTCATCCGACCAAGAAAAATGGCCTCTTTGCCAGTTTTCACGCAAAATGGTGTCTGCCCATTATTGCAAATTCCCAATATATTTACAAATATTTTAACTTTCTTAGGATGTTATATCTTCACTTTAGGGTTTCAGCCAAATTGGGGTTTTAGCATAGGCATGAGTTTTAAAACCAACAAGCTTAGGGAAAAGCTTAGATTAACCACTGGAAGCATGAATTCATGGATTGTTTGAAGTGATTTGAAGGAAATCTCTTCCAATCACTTGGAGCAGATTTTGGCCAGAATAGGGGGAGTAATTAGAGTTGGAATTCATGATTTTGACCTCAAAATGGATTTCCCATGGTCCAAAACCTTAAGAACAAGTGTATTATACAAAGAAAGATCAAAGGAGAGTTAAGTGAAAAATTTGGGTTTTAGTGAGTAATGTATTATGTAACTCATGAATCTAATGGATAAATTAGTTCAATGATGATGTGGATATGTTCAAGAAGGTTGTGCAAAGCTTAAAAAGTGGCGGACCAAATTTGGAGAGTAAGGGAGCATCATAAGGTAGTTAAATCCCCATACTTGCAATATGTTATCATACTTGTCTTCAATGAGTTTCTTGCTTTGTCATGTGCTTAAAATGATTTTTTGTGATAATTATGTGTATTGACTGAGTTGATTGAGGGGCATTGTGACCCTGTGATGTGCAATTTCCAAACCAAACTCTACCAAAATTTTTATAAAATTATGTGATACAAATATGATAATGTGTTTCAAATGTGTTGTCTTGATGCCATATGTTTAATATGATAATATGATGCTATGTTTGGATGTTAACTACTGAGACTCTTTGAATCTCACCCTCCCATATATTAATCATGAATAGGTAGTAATAATGGCAACACCACCAAGGAAGAGAAAGGAAAGGAGAAATCATTTGTTCATTAGCTTGATAATGCTAGCATGGGCTATGAACTTAGAAATTTTATGTAAATTTGGAAAGATAATGTTGGATATGTTTCTTGAAGCTTTTATGTTACTTTAAGTCTTAATGAGTGTATGGCGTGATATGAAGGGGAATTATGGTCATGTAAATGCCATCACTTTTGTTTTGCTAAGCATTAGGATATGAATGGTTATTTTGACCTCTATAGAGGAAACCCACTATTGTTGAGATAGTTGTAATGTGAAGTATGAACGATATATATATGGTTTAAAAATAGACAGAAAGAGCTTTTCAATGGTCCAAAGAACACTCAAATTAGATGTGTGTGCAATATTTGGTGGATTTTTAAATGTAATTCCAATTAAAATGATTATTTTGTAATTTTTGTATAAATTGTGAAATTTCACAAAGTTTGCTATACACATCAGTACAGACATTGCTCTAACTTATATTTTTCCAATGTGGACTAAGTTATAAGCTATATGTAGAAACTTAAATCACATGCATATGGTTTTTATTGATTTAGTTATGATTTTTCGAAGTTTGATTGGAATAAATAAATTCTGTTAAATGAATAGTAACCAAAGTTAGAAAAATTTTAGTATGGCATTTATTGTAATTCAAAATCCTAATATGATACAAATGGACTTTAGAATGATTAAATACATGGGAAATGAGCACAGAAAGAAGTGTTACACCCCATGTTTTGGCCAGCTTAAGCAAAAGAAAAAGGAGGGAGAGAGGTCCGAAAAATAGAAAAGGAGGAGAAGAAAAACATGAAGAAGAGGAAGAAGGAAAAGGAGAAGAAAATTGAAGGAAAAATCAATAAGAATTTCCTTAGTTGTTCCTTTGTGATTTCTTTTCAATTTTTAAGTAGTTTAAGGGTATTTCTTTGAGTTCTCTTCCTCCCCTATTGCTGTAAATTTTGTTCATGGTAAATGATTTAAGAAAGGAAGTGGTTCTATGCAATTAATTTAGGAGAAACCATGAGATAATGCAAGAGAAACAAGTTTTGGAAGGATTGGAAGCAAGTAAATGGAAAATCAATTTTTTCTCTTTCATGCTCTTTTTTGATCAACCTATATGAGTGGGAAAGAGTTAGGTTTTCAATGTTTTAATATTAAAAATAGATTTCTTGAGTTCAAATTAGCTAAGAACAAGTGTTGGGCTCAAGAAAAAGCATAAGATACAATATATGAAATTTTAGGGTTTAAGTGAATCTTTATAGGAAACCCTTTGATTCAAATGATTTAGTTAATATTGATTGATGTTTTAGAACTTGTGGGAGTTCAAGAAAGTTTATGGAAGCTTTAATTCAAAGAGGAAAAGAAAAGGAATACATAAGTGGTAGCTTGGTTTATTTTATTGCAATATGTTATTTATTGTTGTTTCCATGATTATATCTTGTTGCCATATTATTCTTGTGTTGATTTGTAACTGGTTTTGGCTGGAAAATGAGGAGTTTTGTTCCTCAATATGTCTATTTTCTAAGAGAAAACTCTATCGAAATTTTTACTTGACAATATGATATTTTAATGATTTATGGGATTATATATGAAATGTTTATGAAACTTGAATGGTATATTTGCATGAAATAAGCTAGCTATTGAGATTTTCCCAAATCTCACCCCAAAGAACTAACATAATAGGTTCAAGTGATGGCAAGTCATCCAAGAAGCACTACGCCAATTATGGGATATTATGGCCCTCAATAGTTGGCGTTTCATTCAAAAATGCCCGCTAAAATTGCACTTTAGTTGGCGTTTATATAATAAACATCAACTAAAATTTTTAAAAATTAAAAAAAATAAAAATTAAAAAATATTAGTAGGCATTTTCAATGAAAAATGCCAAGTAAAGTTTTTAAAAATAAAAAATATATAATTTTAAAAACATTAGTTGGCGTTTCCATGGAAAATGCCAACTAATGTTTTCCAATTTTTATTTCTTTTAATTTTTAAAAAACTATAATTAGTATTTTAATAATAAATGCCAACTAATGTTTTTCAATTTTTATTTATTTTTAATTTTTTAATACAAAGATGGCATTTATTTTGTAAATGTTAAGTAATATAAAAAAAATGGCGTTTCCATAGAAATGCCAATTAATGGTTTTCAATTTTTATTTTTATTTTATTTTTAAAACACTATAATTAGCATTTTAATAATAAGTGCCAACTAATGTTTTTAATTTTTATTTATTTTTAATTTTTTAATACAAAGATGGCGTTTACAAAGTAAACGCTAACTAATATAAGAAAAGATGGCGTTTCCATAGAAATGCCAATTAATGTTTTTCAATTTTTATTTTTTTTAATTTTTAAAACACTATAATTAGTGTTTTAATAATAAGTGCCAACTAATGTTTTTCAATTTTTATTTATTTTTAATTTTTTAACACAAAGATGGCATTTACAAAGTAAATGCTAACTAATATAAGAAAAGATGGCATTTTGAATACCAATGCCAACCAACTTTTTTTTCATCCAAAAACCCTACGTCTATTTTACTTTACTGGAACCTCTTGTTCACTCCAAAGCTCTCTCCTTCCTGTGCTTCTCTCGCTCTATTACCCATTCTGTCTAGCCTCCTAGTTGTGATTTTGGTCATTGAGATCTCAGACCACCATCACCATCCTTCGTGTTTCCTCACTCATCAGTCACGCATTAGGTCTAGTTCCTTCACCTAAAAATCTCGGATCTCTTGGAAAGCCCAAAGATAGTTATTTTACCAATTATGTCAAAGTTGTTAAAACTACTTTCAATGATGTTTTGAAGATGCCATGCTATGACATTAATGTTTTATATTGTATTTGATGTGTTGGCTGTTTGAATGAGAGTTTTTATGACTCTTGGATGTCCAATTTTTAAAATGTTACCATGCCAAAATTTTTATGAAAATGTATGGTATAAATTGGTTGATTGCTTTCAAATAATAATTCTATGAATTGTATGATGAAATATGCACATACTTGGTTGTAACTACTGAAATTCTTTGAATCTCATTCTCTTTCCAAATATTTCACTTCATCGGTTCAAGTTATGGCAAGATTGCCCAAGAAGAAAAGGGGAAGGAAAAGCAAACTCTTAATTAAAATGAATTTGTGCATTAGTGCTTTGCTTGGAATACCTTGTGAAAATGATGTGTATGGTTTTAGGAATTTACATGAATGCAATATGTTCATCTAGATCTACTATGATGTAATGTTTTAAGTGAAGATAAGAAATGGCCATGTATGTACATATTAAGGTCTATGTTGACAAGTTATAGGAAGAAAATGGCTATTGTGACACTGCTCAGAATCACATGTACTGTTTAGAATTTTTGTGGTTTCATGTATGAGTATTTTATATATATAAAAACTAAACATGTGTAGCTTTCCATAGACATAAAGATCACTCAATTTGGAGTTATGTATGATTTATGGTGATTTTTCAAAATTATGGTCAGAATAAGAAATTTTCAAAAATAACCATTGCTATAGTGAAGATACTACGAATTTACTGTATAAGTTGGCTAAGTAATTTCCCTGTTCAACATTTTTCCCATGTATAGAATCTTTTATATTTAGAGACTTGAACCATATCAATATGATTTTTCTTGATTTAGTTATGAATTTTCAAAGTTCACCGGGTGAAAAGAAATCAACCAAGGGAAGAGTACCTCAAATGGAATAAATTGGTTGAAGTTGTTTTATGTAATCAAGTCTCTAATCAAGCATTAATGGACTTAAATATATTTTAATACATGAAAAATGAGTCTAAGTACGAGGTGTAACATAGTAGACCTCTAAGGAGAATGAGATAATGAGAAAGATTGATAAGTCCCAGAGTTCTAATAGTTATCTAAAAGAGGATAACCTAGGATGATTTCAGAAAGATATAAGAGTCCTTCAATCAGCAGCTAGTATGAATCACTACACTAATTTAGGGTTATAATGGTGCTCAATAGTTGTCATTTATTATGAAAACGTTAATAAAAATGTGACACAGGCTACTTTAGTTGGCGTTTCCATCAAAAACGCCAATCAAAACTGGAATCTCAGATGGCATTTATATGGAAATGCCAACTAAAATGATTTAAAAATTTAAAAAATAAAAATATATAAAAATTAGTTGGTGTTTATAAATAAACACCAACCAAAGGATTTACAAAAATAAAAATATAAAAATAATAGAAAACATTAATTAGCGATTTTATAGAAAATACTAACTAAAAGTAAACTTTAGACCAACAAATATTATTTATAAATTAAAAAAATTGGAAAAAAACTTTAGATGTCGTTTATATCTAAAACACCATCTAAACTATATTATTTATAAATTAAAAAAATTGGGGAATATCTTTAGATGGTGTTTATGAATAAAACGACATCTAAAGTTTACTTTATGTGGCGTTTAGTTTTAAATGCCATCTAAAGTTGTTACTTTAGATGGCATTTATCCCATACACGCCATCTAAAGTGAATATGTTACATGGGGTTTGGGTCATAAATGCCATGTAAAATATTACTCTATATGGCGTTTGAGTTATAAACACCATGCATTTCAATTCCCAAATGATTTAATTTTTAATTTTGATGCTCCATTAGCTCAAGATATCAAGAAAACCTTCCTCCCTCAACTTTGAAGCCTTCTTGATCTTTTACCTATTTTTGCTTGCCGCCATCGAGCTCTATCCTCTCCTTGCCGATGGTCTCACTTTTCTATCACTTTGTCAATCTTGCCACCTCCTTTGAAGCTTTTCAAAGCCATGTGCTCTCTCTTTGTCACGTTGCTTTGCCCCCTCCTCACCTTCAGGATCTCAAGTTGCTGCTTCAGCTTCTCAATCTTCCTCTGATCTAGTGTTTGTGTAGCAGATCTCTTCGAGGTTGTTCTCTTGGAGCTTCCAAATCGTGGCTTCCTACACAAATCGTGGTTTTTTCCATGCCCTTTTAACATTCTCTTCCCCAAATCATGATTCCCCTATATCCTTCTGGTGTGTGTTCAATTTTTACATTGTACATGTATTTCGAGTTCCTTGCATCATTTGTAGATTAGTTTTGCTCACTTTGCCTGCTATCTGATATAACCATATACTGGAACCTGTACAGTTTGTATCCTTTTTCATTCATTTCAAGGATTCAATTCTTTAAATTTAGTTCATCTCTAACCTTTCTGGGAATTACTTGTGTAACATTTCTAAAATGTTAGATAACAAAAAATGTATAAGAAATTTACAAAAACGGACAAATACCATTTTGTGTGAAATAGGATAAATAAGTCATTTTTCTCGATTGGATGGAAAAATGAGAAATTACATTTTTGCCCCTAAGAATTATGGAAATGACAATTTTATCCCTTCACGTGGGGAAGAGAAGTCAACTATTTTAGCAAAAATTACACCTAATGACCCAAAAGTTTAAAAAATTATAAAGTTGTCCCGGGTTAAGGGTAATTTTTTAATATGCAATATTACTATCAAAACAAAGCTGTCAATGAGAGAAGTCCAATGGTATATGGCACTAAGTGTTAATATTCAAGGATGAAGAAATAATCAATGTCGAAGGTTAAAAAGTAACTTTATACCGATAAAGCTACTTTTTGATCTATAAAAGCCAAAAAGTCAAAAAGAAAGGCTATTGGACATCACAAAATGAGTTTTTTAAAGATAGTATATTAAAGTAATACCATATATAAATTCACTTTAACCTTATATCAATAAAATGAATTTACACAGCAAAAAGTAACTTTACCGGTCCACGTATAAAGTATCCAACATAGGGTATTACTGGACTGGAAAAACTTGTGTAGTGTCTTGGACAAGTGTACCCCTTATTAGGATGCCACATGTCAGCCTATGTGTCCAAATTGGAAGCCTTAATAGTTAAGAAAAGGGAAGACTTAATTTATAGTTTTCTTAATTAATCATGATTAGCCAAAAAGCAAGTGTGATTAGTGGCATATTATATATACTCCCTCATGACTTGGCTGAACAAACACTAAAGAGAAAGAGGAAGGAGTGGCCTGCAAAGTTGAGAGAAATAAGAGAGCACGTGAAGGAGGAAAGAAAAAGAGAAGAAAAATAAGGAAGAAAAGCAAGGAAAATCGGTAAGCAAACCTCTTATATTCTTTAAGTGTTCTAGTATAGTAAGCTCCATGAGTTAGTTCCCTTGAAATTTCTCTCCTTCTTCCACTGTTCTAATCTGGCCAAGCATGATTAATGCGAAGGAAGTTGTTTTTAAACCATAAAATCAAGAGAAAGCATGGGATTTTACTAAAGGAAACAAGTATGGTATGTTTTAAGCAAGTTTGTGAAAGAACCATTCTTTTTCCTTCGGAGCAGATTTTTTCCCAGATCATTTGAGTGTCTTAAGGTTGTAATTTCATTAATTTGATGGCAAAAATGAATTCCCCATGATGAAAAACCATAAAGACAAGGGTTGGCTCAAAGATAGAGCTTCAGATAAAGAGTTTGGGAATTTAAGGGTTTCAAGAGTTTTATGAGAGCTTTTTCTGATTATCTATGAAATCAGTAGCTTGAGCATGTGTTTAATGATGTTTAGAGACTTGAGGAAGCTTGGAAAACTAGAGGAAGCTTTGGTTTAAAGAGAAAAGTTAAGTGCAAGCACCAAAGGTAGTTAAGTTTCATATTCTTACTTTATGTTCTTTCATTGTCTTTCTATGATTAAATTATGTTGACATATTGCAATTCTGATTTATTTGATTGGTTTTGGCTGTAAAATGAGGGGCTTTATTACTCGGAATGTCCATTTTCTAAGCTAATATACTGTTGAAATTTTGATGACTAATGTGGTAATTTATTGTTTAAATGTGATTAATGTGATTGAATGTGATTAAATGTGAGTTATTTGACATGATTGACATAATTGCATAAAATGTAACTTTCTATTGAGATTGCCCCCATTCTCATCCCTTCAAGTATCCCAAATGACTAGGCACAAGCTATCGTAAAGGAGTGCAAAAAGCTAAGGAGAATGAAGAAGAGAAAGATGCTTAATGATGTCTTCAAGTTATGATTGTATATTTTAAAATTATGTATAAAACCATGTATATGCTTTTAGATCTGTGGTATTGTGCCATTATGTTCTTATGAGCATTATGAAATGTTTGGCATGGATTTAAAACATGGAATGATCATGTGAGCTTGTTCTGAAGTCTACTTTGCCATGTTATATTGCTAGAAGTTCATTTTGTAATAAAGAAAGTAAAGTTAACACTGTTTGATAGAAATAGGGAAATTAAGTCAAGTGTTATATATGCTCTCAAAGTAGAGAGAACAAGCTTTCAAATGAGCAAAATAACACATAATTTGGATATATGTACGATTTATAATGTAATTTTAAAGTTGAGGATCAAAATTGGACAGTGATGTGAAGTCTGCGAATTTTACTGAATATATTACTTCTCTTTGAAAAGTAATATAAAATCATACAGAGCTCCAAAAATTCAATGGTATACAATTATAAAATATTTATATTTTGAGGTTATTATGCCACTAGTTTGAGTTCAATTGGAGCTGTACAATGAGAGATATACAAGTTTTCCGAAGACTATTCTAGTAAAAGTGATGTTCTGATCCTTAGTGATTCAAATTGATGTTGTGCCCTTTCTAGGCTAAATAAATATATAATAAAAATATGGATGTAAGTAGACATGCATAGATTTCCAATGGCATAGAGAATGCATCATTTGGCTCAGTATAGAGTTAGACATGAATTTTTAAATCTATGGCCAAAATCTTGGAAAAGAAAAAAAAGACCATTTAAACAGTGGAAGTTTAAGTATTAAACTATATCAATTGGTTCAGTTAAATAAAATTTTATTATTTTCCCTTTATACATAATATTTCTAGATTTTTATAGAGACTTGAATCACATTAATACCATTTTTCTAGAATTAGTTATAATTTTTTAAACTTTAGCTAGAAAAATGGATAATACATGAACAGTTAAATTTGAACAATTTTATTTTTTAGATTTAATCCCTTTAATAATTCAAGCTTCTAAAATGCCTTTGTTGGATATTAGAAATGCTATACTACTTGAGAAAATGTATGATAAAGTAAGGTGTTACAACCTGTCCTCCTAGAGCTTGAAAACATTCCTAATTTGATCACAATCTCCTCCTTTGAATTGTGTTTTTGGAAGAATTAGCATGCTCAACATTCGAACTTAAATGCCCATCAGACGAATTTCAATTGGCTACATGCTGTAACAGTTCTCTCTTAACCCTCAAAATTTGTCTATTGAATAGTGGAAATTCAAATTTCAGAAATAAAATGCTAATTTTGTCTCTATTCAAAATGATTGTTATGCAAATTTCTATATCTCAAAATACACATTTTAGAATCTCTTTACAAAATTTTGAAATTCAAATTTTTGGATCAAAATTTGTCTGTTGAAACATGCTCTCATAATTAGGTCTCTGTTAGATGAACTTTCATAAGTGAAATTCATATGATTCTTGTATTGTTCATGGTTGTTTATTGTTTGAATCTTGTGAAGTTCGAATTTTGTTGAAACAAAGTTCGTCTGTTTACTTCTTGTTCTCAAAACTAAGCTTTCGTCAGATGAACTTCCAAATGAAAATTCATCTGTCAGCAAGCCTCTCCATAAAGGTTAACTTGTAATTGCTCAAAATTCAAATTTTGACCTTTCAAAATATGTTCGTTTAATGGTTACAGATGTTAAAACCAAATGTTTTCCTTTGAACAGACGTAACCCTATTCATCTCTCTCTCAAGTCTGTTTAAATTTTCTCTTAAATTTCTTTCATTTCGGTTCATGAATCTTCTTTTCCCACCAATTAAACTTCTTTTCACACTTTTTAACCCAATCCTCGCATCTTTCTATGTCATTCATCTATGGAAATAGCAAGAGTTAAAAATCCAAAAGTTAAGAAAGGAGAGTCACGACCAAAGAGAACTATCAAATCCCAATATGCCTCCAAGAAGGGTGAAACTTAGAAAAGGAAGGGTGAATCTAGCAAGGCAACTCCTTTCAAGAAGCAAAAAACAACTCCTACAGCAGACTTGAAGAAATCTGTCCTTGCTCCCTCGAAGAAATCTAAGTCCGCTGTTCCTATTGCTCCTGTCTTTTCAGCCTTTTCTTCCTCTCCAACACTGAATCTAGAGAATACCAATTGACCACGCTGCCATTATGGGGCAATGCTCATTTTCTGGGAGAGCATACTACCAAATTTGTCAGTAAAAAGGTAATCAACCCTCACTATGTAAATTTAGAAGACTTCTTGATTTCAAACAACTTTGATGCCGGGTATGGATGATTAGATACAAGAATTTGTTAGAAATTTTGGAAAGATATGATGATGAGGTTATTAAGACTGGTATGCCTCCTAGAAGCACAATAATAAGAAGGAGAAGTGGGAAGTAAATCTAAGGTCAAGGACCATCTGGCTGACATATGAGACCTTCAATGAAGTACTAGAGATTCCCAGGCAAGATGGATTGAAAATTGACATCTCTACCTCAAAATACATGGATGAAGCTAAGGCTATAGAAGAGGAAGTAGGGCTTTTCCTAAATTATAAAGAAAGTACAATTCTTAACACGTTATTCAAAAGAAAAGAGAACATGCCACCTCTAAGTTTGCTGAAGCCCATTGACCTCAGTGCCCAAGTCAGAATCCTACACTACATTGTGTCTAGGTTTATTTTCAATAAAGGAGGCAGTTTCAATCTGAACACAAGGGCTGAAGCACATGTGATGACAACAATCATGCGTGATAAGCTAATCAATATGGGCCACATCATCCTCTAACGCATGATCAAAGCAAGAAAACAGAGGAAAGATTCCACCCTGCCATATGCCTCAATCATCTCCAATATACTTCAATATGCCAGGATCCAACACCTAGAGAAAGGAAAGGGTAAGCCTACTGAAATCTTCAAAGGGGAAGAATTGCAAAGGATAGGGATAGAAAAGAAGGATGAAAGTTGGATTGGTGAGGGACTTGGAAAGATAGAAGATCTATTCTTTGAAGAAGATGTCTCCCAGCAACAAGCGGGAACCTTTGAGGCTGCTCCAAAGTCTATGCCTCAGCCTTCTCATCTCTATTTCAACCTACTCAATCACAAATGCCATCCACTCCCTTAACTTGGGCAAAGCCAATCAAGATCACTGAGCTGTATAGCAACCTATCTACACTCATGCTGAGCATTAGGTGTGAGCAAAATGCCAAATTTGCTCATTTGCAAGATCAGATTCATCAGTTGGCAAGGAATATGAAAATGCTTGCTGATGCATATGAGGACATCGGGAGTGCCATTCCTTCATATCAGCTCCACCTCGGCTAGGATTCTCTGAGCCTATCAAGCTCCTACTCTTGAATGCCCAAGTCCCTTTGTGCTAGCCTCCACTGAACCAGATGATGATGTACATGCTACTAAGACTACTGGCACCATGGCCACTCGATAGGCCTCCAGTAATAAGGCAAGCCCTTGTTCTCCCTTGGACTATGGCATGGAGGAAGAGGCTCCTCAAGAATCAAGCTCCCATGAGCCTATTGCTGAAGATGCTTAGGATTTAATTCTTTCTATTCAAGAATCTGAGCAAGTGGAGAAACCGGTAGCAGTCATTTCTACTGCACCATTCATATAAGCTGCCCTAAATGAGGAGAAAAGTATTATACCTTATATAGATCTAGTAGCCATTGCCCATGATGCTATTTTGTAAGCCCAAAAACTAAGGCTTGAAGAAATTCAAGAGGAATTAAGGGCTCAATTGGCTCTTTCTAGCCAAAAAATGCAAGAGCTTCTTGAGGTCTCTAATGATGAGGAAACAAGCCCTGAAGCTTCTGCATCTCTTCCAAAGCTTAATCCTAAACTGCCTTTTATTCCTGTGCCTCTTTGATCTATTCCAGTATCCCAAATACCTCCTCCTATTATATTTGCAATGTCATATCTCTATACTAAAACTATGAATGAATTAATGAGATTCCTTATTTGATCTATTGTACATGATGCACTTATCTTCAAATTTTAATGCATATGTTGAGAAGGAGCTCTTTGAAGCAAACCCAAGTACTAATCCAGTTTGCAAGTTGTTTTGTCATTATCAAAAGGGGGAGAATGTTGAATCAAGTGTTTTGATAATTCCAAACCAACTAGAGCTTGGAAGGAAGATATCAAAGGTGTACAAATGATCTCAAGTGAAGAAATCCAAGAAAAATAAGTATAAGATTAGATATAGGATTTCTTATTGAATTCAAATGAGTAAAAGACTTTGATCTTGTAAGAGAATGTGTTAAAAATGTGTTTTTATGATAACTCATGAAGTATTTGAAAAATACCCACTATCATATGAATTTTGAAGTTTTAAACTTGATTTGTTACTTTGAAAATTCAAATTTTGGTATCTGAAATTTGACTTTCAGAGCAAAACTATCTTAATAAGAAAAAAGGCCCCTCCGATATATGAATTTCATCTTTGAAAATTCAAATTTCAAGTAAAACGCAAACTATGAAAAATGAAAAATTTTTCTGAAGATATATCAAAGTTAACTTAAAAATAAAGTAAAAAAAAAAAGTTCTAAGTTAGTCCTCTGACAGACAAACTTTGATTTTGAAAATTTGAACTTTGGAAAGATAGTTTACAAGTCTATTATGATAGTCTTTTGACATACGAATTTTAGTATTCAAAAATTTGAAATTTAAATTAGGTCTGATAAGAGATCTCTCTGACAGACGAACTTTGGTATTTGAAAATTTGAATTTTGAAAAGAAGAACTATTGTACCATATTGAGCTGCCTACTGATAGATGAATTTTGGACACCAAAATTTGAACATCAAAGGCACAGTACTAATATGGAACAACTATTCACACTTACCAGAAGAACTTTAAACTTGAAAATTCATATGTTCCAATATAGAAACATTTGCCAAAGATGAAAATTTGAACTTTGCTTTAGAACAGACGAACTTTGAGGTTCAACGTTAAAGTCTTTAGCTTATAGTATCTATGAAATTTGTCTGGTTGACACACTAAAATTCGAACTTTGAATGTCAAATGCATTAAATGTGGTTGATGAATGTATAGTTTTTAAGAGTAACTATTGGGTAATATCTCTAACAGCTAAATCTTGTCTCTAACGTATAGTTAAGACATAAATCTATAAATAGAACTTTATTTGAAGATATGGGTAATGATTTTACATTGTATATACAGAAACTCTGTAAAATTCTTAAGTTGAAGTCTTCTGCTCTCACATACTTCATATCTTGTACTTCAACTTTCATGTACACTCTAAATTAGAGAGTTCTTTTACTATAATTAATCTTCTCTTCATCTAGAAGAAAGATTTTCTTGTGAGGGGATTTCACAAGGGATTTGGGAAGCACTTAGTTAGAGTGCAGAGAGTAAGATTATAGGCTCTTGGAATAAAGCATCAAGTTGTACTGAGGCATTGAAAGAGGCCCACTGAATTCTTGTAAGATAGTGGAAAATCTCAAGTGGTAACTTGAGGACTAGAGGTAGGTCAAGAGAAAGAGACTGAACTAGGATAAATATTTGTGTCTTCTCTTCCCTTATCTTGTTTTTCACTTGGTTATATTTTAAATTTTGCTTTTACTATCACTATTGCTTTCACTACTCTCTCATACTTTGTAGAAAATTTTAATCTTCCCAATTCACCCCCCTAGGAAGCCAGCATATCTAACATTTTATTCCTGAAATAATATGTATCTTTAGACAAGTGTCCTAAATGCAATGCCCCATGATATAAGAAGAAAGAATCGACCCCAGTGAAGGTGGTATGGTATTTTCCCATTATACCTAGATTTAGACACATGTACAATAATGTGGAGAATGCGAAGCTTTTAACATGGTATACAGATGAAAGAATTAAAGATGAAAAGCTTAGACATCCTGCAAATTCTCCATAATGGAAATTAATTGATCGTGACTACGAAGACTTCAAGGCAAAAGTTAGAAACATATGACTTGCCTTATCTACCGATGGAATGAACCCACCTGGTATGCAAAGTAGTATCCAGAATACGTGGCCCATGATTTTGGTGATTTATAACTTGCCACTATGGCTATTTATGAAGCAAAAATTTATGATGTTGTTTATGTTGATTTATAGACCCAAACAGCCTGGAAATGATAAAGATGTATACTTATCTCTACTTATTGAAGATTTGAAGCTATTGTAGGATAAGGGTGTGGAAGTGTATGATGGATATAAGGAGGAACCATTCAATTTGAAAGTTATGTTGTTTAGTACAATCAATGATTTTTTGGTCTATGGTAATTTTTCTGGATGCAATTTCATTATTAAATGTTTTGTATGCGAGACACTTCCTTATTGTCATGCATATAGAAAAAAAAGTATGTGATTGTATCATAGGTACGTTACTCAATGTAAAAGGAAAGACCAAAGATGGCAAGAATGTGAGGTTAGATTTGATTGCTATGGGAATTAGAGGAGAAGTGGCACTAGTGAAGCAGCAATGACGTACTTATGTACCTCTGGTAGCTTATACTTTATGTAGAAAAAGAGAAATTTTTTTTTTGTGAATTTCGTAAGCAGGTTAAAGTTCTAGAGGGATACTTCTCAAATATCAAGAACTTTGTATCTATGAAAGACTTGAAGTTAAAGGGTGTGAAGTCCCATGACTACCATGTTCTGATGGAGCAGATGATGCCAGTTGGCATACGATCCATTTTGCCGAAAAAAGTATAAGGGACAATAGTGAAACTATGTTTCTTTTTCAAGTATATTTGCAACAAAGTCCTTGACCCTAGAAAGTTGCCCACTTTGCAAAATCAAATTGTTGTCACTCTGTGTGAGCTTGAGATGTATTTCCTGCCTTCATTCTTTGACATGATGGTACACCTAATGGTTCACCTTGTTAGGGAAACACAAATGTGCGGCTTAAATTATATGAGATGGATGTACCCGATTGAGCATTACATGAAGATATTGAAAGGGTATGTGAAAAATTGAAGTAGACTAAAGGATTATATTGTTGAAAGGTACATAGCTAAAGAAGCTGTTAAATTCTATACCGAATACTTATCAAATGTTAATATCATTGGGCTTCCAAACTCTCATCACTTGGGGAGAACAAGTGGGCAAGGGATTCGAGGAAGTGAAATAGTTTGTATCTCCAGGACATAGTGGGAGCAAGCTTACTTGTATGTCTTACATAACTCAGACGAGGTTGATGAATATATGGAAATGCACTAGCGGAGAATTAGAAGCTTGAACCCTAATAAGAATGAAGGTTGGATATCAAATGAACACAATCGACCTTTTATAAATTGGTTACAAAATCACATTATTGTGGAGTTAGAGAGGAATCCTTGTTTAGTGTCAGACAGGTTGAGGGTCCAAGTATGTATGTACTCTCTTACAACAATTATCTCATCAACGGGTACACATTCTATATAAAAGAGCAAGATAATTAGACCATAATACAAAATAGTAGGGTAACTCTTATAGCTTAATCAATGCATATCTCAAGTGTTAAAGACAATAACCCTATTTTTGCAAACATGTCATACTTTAGGGTAATTGAGTGTATATGGGAGTTGGATTACATCTCATTCTGTGTACCTATCTTTTGTTGTAAGTAGGTTAACAACAACAACAACCTTTGAATTGATGATTTAGGGTTCATTTAGGTGGATCCTAATAGGGTAGAGTATACAAAAGAGCCTTTTATTTTAGCATCACAAGCTCAACAAGTGTTTTTTGTCCCTAATCCTGCTAATAAGAAGTAGTCTATTATTATGGTAATGAATAAAATAATTGAGGATAATGCTCAGGACTATCAAGATGCAGATATTGAAGATGATGTTTTTCACGGGACATTACTTGATACTAATCCTAGTGGAGATAATGCCCTTTATGTGAGAGATGACCATCAAGAGGGTACTTGGATCAGAATAAGGGATGAATGAGTCAACATCTGACAGGAAAGAGAAAAAGGTCATCATTTTTAAATATAATTTATTGCTTGCCTTGGTGTAAATTTTATTTCCTTCAACATATATGTATAATTTTTCATGTTAAATGGTTCTTTATCCATCTTTGATACCTTACATGTTTGTTGGAATTTCTTTGCAGGTAATGGCGTCCTCTAATGATAATAACGATCATGACGATGATCATGGTGAAAAAGAGTTATAGCAATATATCAAAAAGCGCCGACAGGGCTTGACCATCCTGAAAGAGGTGATACGATCCCGAGATACTTGCTAAAAGAATCATGTAGAATGGAATCGTACGGGCAATCCAATATGGAAGGGTGGACACAAATTGAGCAGTTACATCAAGGTCGCTACGAAGTTGATGTTAAGAATTTGAATATACACGTAGTGAAGAACTATCAAGAAATTTCCTTCCATAGATCTATTAACGTAGTTTAGATTGAGATGTAAGAAGAAAAATTTACCTTCGTTGCGTCCTTTGGTATTCTTTTTTGTTTCGTTAGACCTCAGGAACTAACGCAACTAGTCAACTCCCTTTACTGGTATCCACACGAATGGTGAGTCCAACTTGAACAGTGTGCAACTACCTCTGGTTGTGAAGTCAGTACAGTCGCTGTTCATCATTCGTCCATACAATCTCACTCTTTGAGTATACAGTCACTCCTCTTTAGGGTGATTTGAAAATTGTGTTAATTCTGTACCCTAGTCTACATCAATATATAGATAGGATTTCATATTTGTTTAATTTAAATCAATAATTTAAACTAAATCAAATATTAATTAAATACATTAGTTTAAATTTAAATGTATCTAATAGATTAAATTTAAACTAACTATCTAATCTTTTATCTAGAATCAAATCTATATTTAATTTATCATATAAATGAAATTTAGAATATGACATTAGTTTAAATTTAAATCTATCATATGGAATTAAATTTAAAACTAATTCATTTGAATTAATTTTATATATTTTGAAATAATATAATATATATCAAATATATAATATATCAAACATATACATATATTTCAAATTTTAATATATATATATATATATCACACACATATATATAAAATTCTATCACCCTAAAATGAACATTACATTCATTGAATCTAAACACATTTTAGATTCAATGAATCTAGACATTGTAGCTCGAGTTAGTCTATTCTTGCGTGCGACCCTGTAAGCCCATATGATGCTGGTAGTTGGCTAATAACACTATTGGACTCATAAGTCACAAGTGGCCTCTAGTAAGACATTATGACTACCTAAATCATATGAGATCGGTGATCTGATGTAAGTTATCATATAACCCGATCATATCCCTTTTGTCTCATGATATATAGGTCAAGTATGAGGCATAGAAACGTTATTCTCATTTTACTCGACTATCACTTTCTCAATCTTCGAGCAGACAGACAAAACAAATGAAAACTCTTCCATTCGAGCACGGCCATACATTTCTCAATCTCACTCATCGAAGGGCCTAGATATATCTCTCCATTAATTAGAGGGAAAAATTCCATCTTGACCATTTATCTTCCTCCACACTAGTTTCACTATATCCTATCATAGCCTTTATGATCTCCCGATTAAATGTGACTTTTGACTATGCCAAAGTATAATGTTTCCCATGTCGAAAGTCATGGTGATCTCAGGTCTGAGAGCTTAGTGACACGATTTTATATGAGATATGCTTATGACTTGATCCATGCAGCTATCTCATGATAGGTCGATCCAGTGCCTATTCTCTAACATGAGCTTATGATTTTGATTTGTATCTTCATACATAATTATCAATGAAAATCATACTAGCCTTAATTAATCATTATTCCCACAAAGATGATTGACTAGGGATATTTAGGTTAAAATAATTTATTCAAGGATATTTTTATAAAGAAAAACATGCAAACAGTGTAATAATGTAAGAAAAAACACCTTGTTTCATAACGAAATACAATGTTCATAATACATTGATTGGTCTTAGGCACAATCTCCAATAACTCCCACTTGCACTAGGGCCAATCGTTGATGTATCTAATATCCATTGACCTACCATGATGCTCATGTTTTATTTGTGCAAGCGGCTTAGTAAGAGGATTAGCAACATTGTCATCAGTTGGTATTTTGCATATCGTTATATCACCCTTATCAATGATTTCTCAGATGAGATGATATCGCCTAAGTATGTGTTTGGTTCTTTGATGTGACCTAGGCTCTTTAGCCTGTGCTATTGCGCCGTTGTTGTCATAAAAAAGATCTATCAGACTTGAGATGGTAGGCACCACTCCAAGCTCAGTGATGAACTTCTTAATCCAAACAGCTTCCTTAGTTGCATCTGATGCTGCTAGGTACTTAACTTCTGTTATAGAATCAGCTACAGCGCTTTGCTTGGAACTCTTCTGACTAACTGCTCCACCATTCAAATAGAATAGAAATCCTGATTGCGATACTAAATCATCTTTGTGAGATTGGAAACTTACATCTGTGTAACCATTTACAACCAGCTCATCTTCCAATCCTCCATACACCAAGAATACATCCTTAGTCCTTCTTAAGTGCTTCAGGATATTCTTGGTAGCAGTCTAGTGATTCTCACCTGGATTTGACTTATATCTACTAGTCATGCTCAAGGCATATGAGACATCTAGTTGAGTGCACAACATGGCATCCATAATAGATCCAATTGCCGAAGCATATGGAATCTTGCTCATACGTTATCGCTCATCTCATGAACAAGGACACTGAGCTTTGCTGAGATTGATGCCATGAGACATGGGTATGTAACCACTCTTTGAATCTTGCATACTGAACCTATGCAATACTTTGTCAATATAAGTGCACTGACTTAGGCTGATTAGCCTCTTGGATTTATCCTTATAGATCCTTATCGCTAGAATATATGTGGCTTCCCCTAAGTCCTTCATTGAGAAACATTTTCCTAACCAAGTCTTGACATTCTACAAGGTAGGAAAGTCATTCCCAATGAGTAGGATGTCATCAACATAAAGCACAAGAGACACAATTATGCTCCCTCTAACCTTCTTGTAAACACATGGTTCATCAACATTTTAGATAAATCCAAACTCTTTGACTACTTCGTCAAAACATTGCTTCCAACTACGAGATCCTTGCTTCAATCCATAAATGGATCTTTGAAGCTTGCAAACCTTTGCAGAATCTTTTGGACACTCAGGTTGTGTCATGTACATATCCTTAAGCAGCTTTCCATTAAGGAATGCTGTTTTAATGTCCATCTGGCAAATCTCGTAATCATAGTACACTGTAACAGCAAGAATGATCTTAACTGACTTAATCACGGTGACTGGTGAAAAGGTTTCATCATAGTCTATACCATGAGTTTGCTTGAATTCTTTTGTAACCAATTATTCTTTGAAGGTATATACTTGGCCATCCATGTCGGTTTTCTTCTTAAAAACCCATTTGCACCCAATGATTTCTATACCTTCAGGTGGGTCAATCAAGGGTCATACTTAATTGTCACACATGGATTACATCTCAGACTTCATGATCTAAGAGCAACACATCATGACTACCAGTTGAAAGAAATCCATATCTTTGAGGCTGATGTCGTGTTCTATCAGACCTTCTTAGGCCTTGTGTTACTTGAGTAGGCTCATCAACTTGTTGTGAGTCTTCTCGTTCTTCTATCTCTAACTCAATGCAATTTTGTGGGTCTCGAACTTCTTCGAGATTTATCTTATTCCCACTTGTTCTTTTAGAGACAAACTCTTTTTCTTGAAAGATACCATTCTTAGCAATAAACATTTTATTCTTAGTGGGATTGTAGAAGTAGTATCCCTTAGTTTCCGTGGGATACCCCACAAAAAGGTATTTTATAGATTTGGGTGCTAACTTATCTAAGGCTTGTTGTTTAACATATGCCTCGTATTCCCAAATCTTCAGAAAAGACAAACTGGGCTTCTTTCCAGTCCATATCTTATATGAGTCTTTTCAACCACCTTAGATGGAACACGGTTTTAATGTGAACGCAACTGTTTCTTATGCATAGCCCCAAAAGGATGGTGGAAGATATGTTTGACTTATCATAGATCAAACCATATCTAATAAGGTTTGATTCCTCCATTCAAAAACACCATTCCATTATGGTGTTCCTGGTGGAGTTAATTGTGAAACAATTCCATAATTTCTAAAATGGTCAATAAATTCTTGGCTCAAATATTCACCATCTCGATCAGATCGAAGTACTGTAATAGATTTGCTAAGTTGATTCTATACCTCATTTTGAAAAGTTTTGAACATTTCGAAAGATTCATATTTATGTCTCATTAGATAGATATATCCATATCTACTAAAGTCATCTATAAAAGTAATGAAGTATAGGTGACCACTTTTGGTAGTTGTACTTAATGGACCACATACATCTGTATGTATTGGGCTCAATAAGTCAATGGCCCTTTCACTATGTCCAGTAAAAGGTGCCTTTGTCATCTTTCCCAATAAACAAGATTCATAAGTGTCAAATGATTCAAAATCAAATGAATTGAGAAGTCCATCTTGATGGAGCTTCGAAATGCATTTCTCATTTATGTGGCTTCGATGACAGTGCCATAGGTAGGTTATATTCAAATCATTTGACTTGATCCTCTTGCTAGATATGTTATAGATATGTTCTTTATTTGGAGCTTCAAGGTTCAAATAGTAATGACCAGCATGCAAATCTCCAGCCGCATAAAAAATATCATTAAGACAAATAGAATGTTTTTTATTCCTAATAATTGAAGTAAAACCTTCATCATCTAAATAAGAAAGTGAAACAATGTTTTGACTCAAAGCAGGAACATAATAGCAATTATTCAAAACTAACAAAAGCCCACTGGGTAAAATTAATTCATAAGTGCTTACGACTAAAGCAACAACTCTTGCTCTATTTCCGACTTATAGGTCTATTTCACCATTTTTCATCTTCCTGCTTCTTTTGAGACCTTGCACATTTGTACAAATGTGAGTTCCACATGCAATATCTAATACCTATGTTAGAGAAGTAGAAACATTAATTTCTATAACATAAATACCTGAAGTAATAGCCCTGCTATTCTTCTTTTGTTTTAGATCTTTCTTGTAGAGTTCACAGTTCCTCTTCCAATGACTAGGTTCATTGCAAAGGAAGCAGAGTCCTTCCTGTTAGCAAGGCTGACTTCCCAAGAGGGGGGGTGAATTGGAAGTCTGAGATTTTTCTGCACAAAGTGAAGTTAGTGAAGATATCACAGTATAATGAAAACAATGCGTAAAACAGAGCAAGGTGAAGGGTAGAGATAAAGAAAAGAGAACTCAGTGATTTATCCTGGTTCGGTCTATTCTCTTGACCTACATCCAGTCCCCAAGACACTTCTTGAGATTTATCCACTATACAGCAAGAATTTCAGTGGGCTTCTTGCTAAAGCCACATTACATGAGTATGCTCTGTTTCTGAGCTCTCTCACACTCTCCAAGCACATTCACTATGTGCTTCCCAATCCCCTTGTGAATACCCCTCACAAGTAAATCTATCTCCCAGATGAAGAATAGATTGATTACAATGAAATAACTCTCTTGTAAAGAGTGGATATGAAAGTTTAAGTACAAGTTTAGAAGTTAAGAGGGTAAAAGCTTTTGAGAAGAAGATTCAGCAGAAATTCAGTATATACAAGTTTGATTCGTTACCCACAACTTCAAATGATGTTGTATTTATAGATTTAGGTCTCAAATATCCATTAGAGACTAAATCTATCCGTTGGGGAAGTTATTCAACGGTTACTCTGAAAAACTATCCGTTTACCAACCGCATTTAATGTTTCTGACATACTGAAATTCGAATTTTGGTTGGCCAACAGACGAATTTCGAAGGAACCGAAGATTAAAGCTTCCAACGTTACAGCTCGAAGTTCGTCTGTTCATGAAGTGAAATTCGAATTTTGAAACTTACAAAACATTTTCACAATGTGACATACGAATTTTCAAGAAGAAAGTTTTTCGGTTAAGTGTGAACAGTGTTTTCAATTTTCTACAGTGCCTTCGAAATTCAAATTTTGGATCCCCAAAATTCTTCTGTCCATTGAACGTTTAAAGGGACACAGTAGATTACTTTCTTCGAAATTCGAATTTTGAAAGGGCGAAATTCGTCTGTCAGAGAGCATTTATCAAACTCAATTTCATTTTGATTTCAGATGCACTTTATCATAGTTTCAGACGAATTTCTTTGGTTTTTACAAACTTCATTTTACTTGAAATTCGAATTTTGAAAGTGTGAAGTTCGTCTGTTAGCAAAAGGCCTCTTTTCAGACTAGATGAAAATTCGAATTTTGAACAACCAAAATTCGTCTGACAGAGAGCCATCTCTTCAGACTTATTCAGTTTTAGCTCGAAATTCGAATTTCCAAAGGCAAAGTTCGAATTTCCAACTTGACAGTTTAGCTTAAACTTTTCAACCATCGTCTGTTTGTGGGTGTTATTCAAATATTTGAAGTTTTAACATAAAATCAAAGTTTGAAAACTTCTTTTCTTCAAATCAAAATCTTTTACCCAGTCATAACAAAAACAAAGGATCCTACAAAAAATCTAACAGCAAGTACTCAGAAAATCTTCACTTGAAACAGCTTTGCTCTCCTTTGATATCTTCAATCCAAGCTCTTGAATGTTGGTTTGGAATCATCAAAACTCTTGTTTCAACATTCTCCCCCTTTTTGATGATGACAAAACAACTTACAAACTGGATTAATACTTAGGTTTGCTTTCACAAGCTCCCCCTCAACATATGCATAAGATATCAACAGACTTAAGGGACAAAACATTGCAACAAAGGAATCCATTCATTTAATCAAGAGTTGCTATACATACTTTTAAACAAAGATAAGTTCTTAAAACATAGAGAATAATCATCAAAACAAAATCATCAGTCACATCAAAATACAATAAGAAGATTCAGCCTAAGATCTAATCAGTCATTTATTCTTTGGCTTAGACTTCTTGCTGTAGGTCTTTCCTTTCCCGGATGACTCAGCAGATTTTCTAGCTTGCTTGGTCCCAGTTTGCTTTATCTTCTCCCCCTTTTTGGCATCATCAGAAAGCCCAACAAAGTCCATTGGAGGAGGAATCTGAGATATAGGAACAGCACGAAGAGCGACAGGAGCAAAAGGAATCTCTGGCTGAACTGGTACAGGGGGCTCAGCAGGCTCAGGGTTATCTTCTTTATCATCATCATCAGAGACCTCAAGTAGCTCTTGCATTTCCTACCTGGACAGAGCTAGCTGAGCTCTCTATTCCTCTGATAGCCCTTAAGCAGCAAGAGGATGGGAGGCTGGTTCAGCAGGAGCAAACATTTCTTCCAGCCTTCTCCTTTGAGCTTGCAGCAGAGCATTGTGAGCAATGACAAGATAATCAATAACAGGGACAATGCTCCTTTCCTCATTGCTTGCTTCTCCCAGCATAGAAGAGGTTGAAATGGCTGTAACCAGTCTTTCAACTTGCTCTGATTCTTGAATGGACAGAATTGAATCCGGAGCATCTTCTTGCATAGGCTCAAGAGGGCTTGTCTGCTGAAGTCCTTCTTCTTCCAATCCATAGTCCAGGGGTGGACTAGGACTTGGTGTCCTCATTGCACCAGCACCATCTGTATCATCATCATGGTCAAAGGAGTCAATCTCAAAGGGGCTTGGAGGCTCAGGAGTTGGAGACAGAGTAGGCTCAGGGACACCAGGCTGAGGTGGAGCTGAAGTGGTAGGAATTGCATTTCTTATCTCTTCATAAGCATCAGCCACCACCTTCATGTTCACAGCCAACTGATGGATCTGATCTTGTAGATGAGCAAATTTGGCATTTTGCTCATCCCTAATGCTGAGAATGAGTGTTGACAAACTGTCAAACAACTCAGTGATCTCGGTTGGCTTGGCCTGTGAAGAGGGAGTGAAAGGAGGGTGAGTAGGTCTGGAGGAAGATCGAATTGGCTGAGAAGGCTGAGGTACAGATTTGCCAGGGGCCTCAGAAGTGCCTTCTTGTTGGAGGGTAGCATCAGCAGCAAAGAACAAATCTTCAGATTTCCCTGCTCCCTTTCCAACCCATCTGCCTTCAACTCTTTCAATACCCATCCTTTGCAGTTCCTCTTCTTGAAATGCCTCTGTGAGTTTTCCTTTCCCCTTTTCAATGTGTTGAATCCTGGCATACTGCAGGATTCTTGAAATAATTGCTGCATAGGGGAGTGTGGAATCCTTCCTCTGATCCCTTGCCTTTATCATTCGCTGGAGGATGATATGACCCAAATTAATCAGCTTCCCACGTATGATAGCAATCATCACATGAGCCTCTGCCCTTGTTATCAAATTAAAGCTGCCACCCTTGTTGAATATGATCCTGGACACTATGTAGTGCAGGATCCTTACTTGTACACTGAAGTCTGTGGGCTTCAACTGATTTATTGTTGGCCTGTTTTCCCTTCTCCTGAATAAGGTGTCCAAGATGGTGCTCTCTTTGTAGTTCATAAAGGATCCACCTTCTTCATCAGCTGTGCTTGCCTCATCCATATATCCAGAGGCTGTGATGTCAATTTTCAGCCCATCTTGTCCTGGAATTTTCAGCACTTCATTGAAGGTTTCATCAGCAAGCCAAATAGTCCTCGATCTCAAGTTGACCTCCATTTCATTTTCTTGCTGTTGTATTGAAGAGAGGCATACCAAGTCTTTACTACCTCATCATCATATTTTTCAGCAATTTCCAACAGATTCTTATATCTTAACAACCATATTCCAGCATCAAAGTTGTTAGATATTAAGAATTGTTCCATATTCACACAGTGAGGTTTGATTACCTTCTTGTTGGAAAACTTGGTAGTGTATTCTTCTTGAATCTCAGGAGTGCTCCACAGTGGCAGTGTAGTCATTTCATACTCTCCAGATTCAGTAGAAGAGGAGGAAGCAACAGCAGAGGCAGAAGGAACTGGAACCGAAGGTTCTGCAGTTTTTGGTGAGGAAGGTCCTGCTTTCTGAGATTCTACTTTAGATGATGATTTCTGGCGTTTAGAAGGGGTAGCTTTACTAGGTTCGGCCTTTCTCTTGGATTTCTCTCCTTCCTTTGTAGCATATTGAGATTTGACCGTTCTTTTTGGCCGAGTTCCAGCTTGTCCTGCTCCAGGGATCTTTACTCTCGCCATTTTTCAGTGGAATGATGCAGAATGTGGCTTGGATTTGATTTATAGGATGCGAATGGAAGTTTAAACAGTGAAGAATGATGGTTTTTGGACAGGAGTTAAGAGGATTAAAGAGAGAATCAGAACAGATTTAGAGAGGTTACAAATAGGGTTGCGTCTGTTCTGAGGAAAACCGTTGCATTTAACGTGTGTAACCGTCTGACAGATGAATTTTGAGGGGTCAAAATTCGAACTTCGGGCAGTTACAAGTTAAACCGTTCAGCACAGCTTACTGACAGACGGATTTTCATCTTGAAAGTTTGTCTGACAGTGGCTTGAAACAAGCAATACAAGCACAACAGACGAATTTTGTTTCACCAAAGTTCGAATGTTGAAAAGAAAAAGGCAGGCATCAATCAAACCATCATTCAACAGACGAACTAAACATGCAGAACTACATCTTTCAAGAATTCAACATGAAGGACATGATTCAACAGAAGAATTTTGAACTGAAAATTTGGATTTTTCAACTTTTGTAAAGATTGTCCAACATTCGTATGTTAAGAAGTAATAATTTGTGTAGCAGTGATGGACAAACATAACTTTGAAATTTCTGATTTTGAAAATTCGAACTTTCAAGTTTCAACAGACGAATTTCGAGGCATTACTGAGAACAGTTCCAAGGCATAACAGGTCGAAGTTCGTCTGTTGGTCAACTAAAATTCGAATGTTGACCATGTTGATCAGTTCAAAAACACATATTATGAACCAAAATATGTCTAACACACATTAAAAAGTGAATTTCATCTTTAAAAACTTACAGAATGGATCCAAAACTTAGAATTTACATCATTTACTCCATTTTCTGGTTATTCCATTCTGACGTGCTCCAATCTTCAAGTTTATTGCCATTGATTTTCACAAGGAGCACCTGCACCTCAAATTAAACATACTCCGGTGCTCAAGTTAGAATTGATTCTAATATTGAAAATTATAAAGACAGAATTGCACGGAAATATCTTACAGTTCATTGGGATTTATCATTCCCAATTCTCTCCTTATTTTGCAAAGCCTGTCTTCTGTTAGAGGTTTTGTGAATATATCAGCAACTTGATCCTCTGTTGGGATGTACTCCAATTTGACTTCTCCTTTCAGAGCGTGATCTCTTATGAAGTAGTGCTTAACTTCAATATGCTTTGTCCTTGAATGCATGATAGGATTCTTGGTGATATTTATAGCACTTTGGTTGTCACACATGATTGGTATCTCTTTTATTTTAACCTCAAGATCTTCAAGTTGCTGTTTCATCCAGATGACTTGGGCACAACAGCTTCCAGCTGCAACATACTCAGCTTTTGCAGTAGATAAGGCCACACTGTTTTGCTTTTTGCTGAACCACGAAACTAGGGATCCTCCAAGGAACTGACAGGTTCCACTTGTGCTTTTTCTGTCAGTTTTAGATCCTGCAAAATCAGCATCAGTGTATCCTTTGAGGTCTTCTCCATTGCCTTTTGGATACCAAAGACCCATCTGTGATGTTCCAATAAGATATCTAAAAATTCTTTTCACAGCTATTGCATGGGATTCTTTGGGGCATGATTGGAACCTTGCACACATGCAGACACTGAACATAATGTCAGGTCTGCTGGCAGTTAAGTACAGCAGGGATCCAATCATTTTTCTGTACTGAGTAATGTCAAACATCTTCCCATTCTCATCCATATCCAGTTTGGTTGCAGTAGCCATAGGTGTTCCCATTGGCTTGGCATTCTCCATTCCAAACTTCTTTAGCAGCTCCTTTAGATACTTGGATTGACTAAGAAAGATACCATCACCTTGCTGTTTAATTTGCAATCCGAGGAAGAAGTTGAGTTCACCCATCATAGACATCTCGAATTCTCCCTGCATTAACTTAGAAAATTTCTTGCAAAGAGCCTCATTAGTAGCACCAAAAATAATATCATCAACATAAATTTGAACAATTAGTAAGTCTTTATTTTCTTTCTTAGTAAATAAGGTTGTGTCAACTTTGCCTCTGTTAAACCCCTTTTCCGTCAGAAAATTGCTCAGTCTCTCATACCATGCTCTAGGGGCCTGCTTTAACCCATAAAGAGCTTTCTTCAATTTATAAACATGGTTTGGTTTTGTAGAATCCTCAAAACCTGGAGGCTGATCTACATAAACTTCTTCCATGATATATCCATTCAGAAAGGCACTTTTTACATCCATTTGATATAATAAAATATTTTTCATGCATGCATATGCTAGCAGTATTCTTATAGCCTCTAGTCTAGCTACTGGTGCAAAGGTTTCTTCAAAATCAATACCTTCTTCCTGATTATACCCTTTAGCAACCAGTCTAGCTTTATTTCTGATTATTGTTCCAGATTCATCAAGTTTGTTTCTAAAGACCCATTTAGTTGCAATAACAGAATGATTTTTGGGTCTGGGCACTAAATCCCAAACTTGATTTCTTTCAAATTGATTTAATTCATCTTGCATAGCCATAATCCAATATTCATCAGTTAAGGCTTCTTCAGCACATTTGGGTTCAATTTCAGAAATGAAAGCACAGTTGAGCATTTGATCCCTTAACTATTTTCTGGTTTTGACTTTCTCTTGAACATTCCCTATTACTTGATCAACAGGGTGATGCCTTTGATATCTCCAAGCTCTAGGGAGTTCTTGAGTTGTTTCTTCATTATTTTCTTCATTAAACTCTTGCTCCTGGATATCTTCCTCTGTGTCAACAGATTCATATATCTTTGGAGGTTCAGTTTTACTTTTGTCAGAAATTCCCAGTTTTTCAAAATTGATAGTAAGATCATCCTTATTGGTAACATGTTTTGAAACAGTTTCATTTTCAATGAAAACCACATGCACTGATTCTTCTACTACATTTGATCTTTTATTATAAACCCTATAAGCCTTACTCCTACTTGAAAAGCCCAAAAATATACCTTCATCGGATTTGGCATCAAACTTACCCAGATTTTCTTTCCCATTGTTGTGAATGAAGCATTTGCACCCGAACACATGGAGGTGTGACATATTTGGCTTTCTTCCCTTGTACAGCTCATAAGGAGTCTTCCCAAGGATTGGTCTGATGTAGGCTCTGTTTATGATGTAACTTGCTGTATTCACTGCATCAGCCCAGAACACTTGAGAGAGTTCCTTCTCATTCAGCATAGCTCTAGCCATTTCTCCAATGGTTCTGTTCTTCCTTTCCACCACTCCATTTGGTGAGGAGTTCTTGGTGCTGAGAAGTTGTGGTCAATCCCATGCTCATTGCAGTACTCCAGGAAGTATGCATTTTCAAATTCTCCTCCATGGTCTGACCTGATAGACACAATAGAAATACCTTTCTCATTTTGCACTTTCTTAGCTAAGGTTACAAATGCATCAAAGGTATCACTTTTAGAGGAAAGAAACAATGTCCAAGTGAATCTAGAGTAATCATCTACAATTACAAGCACATACAGATTACTACCAAGACTTTTCACCCTGGATGGTCCAATTAAGTCCATATGCAACAGTTCAAGTGGTCTTGTTGTGGTAATTATATTTTTAGATTTGAAGGATGATTTAGTTTGTTTTCCTCTTAGGCATGCATCACATTCTTTATCCTTTTCAAAAGATATTTTAGGAAGACCAGTTACTAGCTCATTTTTAATCAGTTTAGACAATTGATTCATGTTAACATGAGCTAATCTCCTATGCCATAGCCAACTATCATTATCCTGACTAATTAAACAACAGAATCCAAGGGAGGAAGTTCATCAAGGTCAATAGTATAACAGTTACCATCCCTTTGAGCTTTGAGGATTACTTTGTGATCACTTTTTCTGATGACCAGGCAAAACTTTGAGTCAAACAGCACCCAGTTTCCTTTGTCACAAGTCTGACTCACGCTTAGCAAGTTGTGGTTGAGGCCAATCACAAACAGCACCTCTTCAACGGATGTTTCTAGATTTTTGCCTACAATTCCAATACCAACGATTTTGCCATATTGGTCACCTCCAAAGGTCACCTTTCCTCCTTTCTTGTCTCTAAGGGTGATGAACTTCTCCTTATCACCAGTCATGTGGCTTGAGCAGGCACTGTCCATATACCATTTGTTACTTTTCTTAGCTTTGAGACAGACCTGCAAAACAAAGTTTATGTTTTCCTTTTAGGTACCCAAACTTGCTTGGGTCCTTTTCGGTCAGTAAGTAATTCCCTAGATGCAGATACAACTTTGGGAACCCATTCAGCTTTCCTGCCAAGTCCATTTTTCTTCAATGCACAAGAACTGGAAATGTGTCCCTTTTTGTTACAGAAATGACAGGTAATGAATGGACTGCTAGATTGAGTGGCAGGAAGGAAACAATGCAGATAATACTTTTGTTTAGCGTGCCTTGGTTGATCATATGTTTCAATGTGAGGTGATGCATCATTTTTCTTTTTATTATTCTCAGCATGCACAAAGTGTCTCATATACGCATTCTAATTTTTCTTCCTAATCTTTTCCTTGACAGCACATGGATCATATCCAAGACCAGCTTTTCCTTGTGATATTCTTTGGCTCCCCATCAAGGCAAACAACATATCTTTACCTCTAGTGAGCCTAGACATGCTTTTAACTAAATAATCATTAGTTTGCTTAAGTTCAGTGCATGAGGTGCAGCAAACAGACTCAGTAGGAGGTAAAGAGGCAATTTCAGAAACTATGGTTTGAGATTCCAGCTTATTTATCTTTTTCTTTGCTAATTTCAGTTCTTTAGCAACTTTAATGAATTCATCATGAAGCTCATGAAATGCATCTAGTAATTCAGAATAGGAAGGTTCAGATTCATATACCTCTTCTTCCTGATCACTGCTGTGTGAGGGTGTGGCTTCTTCAGAAGCAAGTGCCATCAGACAAATGTTGGCAATCTCATCCTCATCTTCTTCTTCCTCATCTGAGCTGTTGCCCCATATAGATGAGATGTAGGCCTTCTTCTTCTTTCCTTTGTCAGCAGCTTTCTTTTCCTTTTCTTGTTTCTTGATGAATTGGGGGCAGTCCCACTTTATGTGTCCCTGCTTCTTGCATTCATAGCAACTCACAGGTTCTTTTGTCTCTTTCTTGCTTTCTCCAGCTGCTCCTTTCTTGAAGAATCTCTTGTTCTTCTTCTTGCTGTAGAATCTTCCGAATTTTCTGACCATCATAGCCAGAGTTTCCTCATCTAGCTCATCTCCTTCATCAGATTCTTCTTCCTTTTCATCAGCAGCTTTGAGGGCAAGGCCTTTCTTCTTTCTGTCCAGCCCAGCTTCCTTGAGTGCTTTGATTTTTCCTTCATATTCCTCAAGGCTGCCGAAGAGAGCTGTGACAGAGGCCATTGATTCTCCTCTGGCTTCTTCTATTGCTGTCACCTTAGGCTGCCATTCCAGAGGGAGAGCTCTGAGTATTTTTCTTACTTTCTCAGATTGAGTGTATTCATTTCCCAGGCTTTTGAGTTGATTCACAATGAGGGTGAATCTCTTTTGTAGCTCCTTTACAGTCTCTCCTTCAGCCATTTTGAAGCTTTCATACTCCCCAATGCACGTGTTCAGTCTGTTCTCCCTGACTCCAGATGTTCCTTCATGTGCAATCTGCAGAGTATCCCACATTCCTTTTGCAGTGGTGCATTGCGAGACTCTGTAGAACTCATCTTGGTTTAGGGTGCTGACTAAACAGTCTTTTGCTTTGAAATTCAGTAGGACTCTCCTTCTGTCCTCATCATTCCATTATGCTTCCAGCTTCTCTTTGTGTCCTCCATCTTCAGTTACAGTCATTGGAACGAAATTTCCTTTTTCAATGACTGACCAGATGTCAAGATCAATTGATTGGAGGTAGATTTGCATTCTCATCTTCCAGTATCCATAATGCTCTCCACTGAAGCCTGGTGGTCTGTTAGTATTGTTCCCTTCAGGAAGTATACTCTCTCCAAAGCCAGCCATTATAATTCCCGGACTGTGAGTTCCTTTGTATGGGAATCCGGGCTCTGATACCACTTGTTAGCAAGGCTGACTTCCCAAGAAGGGGGTGAATTGGAAGTCTGAGATTTTTCTGCACAAAGTGAAGTTAGTGAAGATATCACAGTATAATGAAAACAATGCGTAAAACAGAGCAAGGTGAAGGGTAGAGATAAAGAAAAGAGAACTCAGTGATTTATCCTGGTTCGGTCTATTCTCTTGACCTACATCCAGTCCCCAAGACACTTCTTGAGATTTATCCACTATACAGCAAGAATTTCAGTGGGCTTCTTGCTAAAGCCACATTACATGAGTATGCTCTGTTTCTGAGCTCTCTCACACTCTCCAAGCACTTTCACTATGTGCTTCCCAATCCCCTTGTGAATACCCCTCACAAGTAAATCTATCTCCCAGATGAAGAATAGATTGATTACAATGAAATAACTCTCTTGTAAAGAGTGGATATGAAAGTTTAAGTACAAGTTTAGAAGTTAAGAGGGTAAAAGCTTTTGAGAAGAAGATTCAGCAGAAATTCAGTATATACAAGTTTGATTCGTTACCCACAACTTCAAATGATGTTGTATTTATAGATTTAGGTCTCAAATATCCGTTAGAGACTAAATCTATCTGTTGGGGAAGTTATTCAACGGTTACTCTGAAAAACTATCCGTTTACCAACCGCATTTAATGTTTCTGACATACTGAAATTCGAATTTTGGTTGGCCAATAGACGAATTTCGAAGGAACCGAAGATTAAAGCTTCCAACGTTATAGCTCGAAGTTCGTCTGTTCATGAAGTGAAATTCGAATTTTGAAACTTACAAAACATTTTCACAATGTGACATACGAATTTTCAAGAAGAAAGTTTTTCGGTTAAGTGTGAACAGTGTTCTCAATTTTCTACAGTGCTTTCGAAATTCAAATTTTGGATCCCCAAAATTTGTCTGTCCATTGAACGTTTAAAGGGACACAGTAGATTACTTTCTTTGAAATTCGAATTTTGAAAGGGCGAAATTCGTCTGTCAAAGAAACTCTTTTCAGACTAATTTCATCATTCGAATGTTGCAAGTTCTTATCATTCGTATGTCAATGTTTCATTTCAATAGACTCAAGAACTTAGCTTCTGAAATTTGAATTTCAATGTTCAAAGTTCATCTGTCAGAGAGCAGTTTTGAAACTTAAATCACTCTTGATCTTAGGTGAACTTTAACATTATTACAGATGAATTTCTTCCATTTTCTCAAGTTTTGTGTTGTTTGAAATTCGAATTTTGAAGACTCAAAGTTCGTCTGTTGTAAAGAGGCATCTTTCAGACTTATATGAAAATTCGAATGTTGGAACTTCAAAATTCGTCTGTCAGAGAGCATTTATCAAACTCAATTTCATTTTGATTTCAGATGCACTTTATCATAGTTTCAGACGAATTTCTTTGGTTTTTACAAACTTCATTTTACTTGAAATTTGAATTTTGAACGTGTGAAGTTCGTCTGTTAGCAAAAGGCCTCTTTTCAGACTAGATGAAAATTTGAATTTTGAACAACCAAAATTCATCTGACAAAGAGCCATCTCTTCAGACTTATTCAGTTTTAGCTCGAAATTCGAATTTCCAAAGGCAAAGTTCGAATTTCCAACTTGATAGTTTAGCTTAAACTTTTCAACCATCGTCTGTTTGTGGGTGTTATTCAAATATTTGAAGTTTTAACATAAAATCAAAGTTTGAAAACTTCTTTTCTTCAAATCAAAATCTTTTACCCAGTCATAACAAAAACAAAGGATCCTACAAAAAATCTAACAGCAAGTACTCAGAAAATCTTCACTTGAAACAGCTTTGCTCTCCTTTGATATCTTCAATCCAAGCTCTTGAATGTTGGTTTGGAATCATCAAAACTCTTGTTTCAACACTTCCTTGGGAGGCTTTGCCTTCTTGGGTTTTGGTTTAAGCTTGGGCCTGTCTTGCTCCTTGGACTTGTCATCTGAGCCTTTTGCCTTTCCCTTATCCTTACCTTTCTTGTTCATTCCTTTTCCTTTCTGAACTATTAAAACATTACTGGGCCTTTTCTTGATGTTTTGCTCAGCTGTTTTAAGCATTGCATGCAGTTTAGAAATTGATTTCTCCATGTTGTTCATATTGTAGTTCATGACAAACTGGTCATAACTCTCTGGGAGTGAGTTTAAGATCAAATCTATTGCTAACTCTTGGGTTATGGGAAATCCAAGCCTTTCAAGGTGATCAATATAGCCTTTCATCCTCAAAACATGAGAGCTAACTATTACACCCTCAGTCATTTTACAAGAATGTAAGGCTTTCGTGGTTTCAAACCTTTCTTGCCTTGCCTGTTGTTTGAACGTGTCCTTGAGATGCCCAATCATCTCATAAGCCTCTATATGTTCTAGATCTCTCTAAAGTTTTGGGATCATGGTGGCTAACATTTGGCATCCTACATCCACAGAGTCATTGAGATGCTTATTATAGGCATCCTTTTGGGCTCTTGGAGCATTGGCTGCAGGCTCTTCAAGAATGGGCTCATCTAGGACATGTGACTTTCTCTCGTGCTTAAGAACAATTCTCAATTTCCTAAACCAGTCAAGAAAGTTGGTCATGTTGAGTTTGTCCTTCTCAAGGAGAAATCGCAATGATAGTGTAGCTAGATAACCTAAGTGTATCTTACTTTGGTGGATCTTACATTTAGGTAATCAAAGCCTTGACAAGTGTTCATTAATGGGTGGCATTTATACTTAAAATTTAATTCGAGGGATTTTATTATATTGTTTTTATTCATACATCTATTCATCATATGAACATATATATAATGGTGCCATCCCATACATGCATATGATCTTATCATAAAGCATAAAATAAATGTGTCATAATATGGTCCATCTAACCTATATCCTGCCAACCCAATGAAAGAATTGTTCTAATATAACACTTATATAAGAAACCTCGATTTAACATTGGAGGAGAGTATGGTAAGAAGAGAATATACATCCAAAATATAGAGAGAGGCATGACATGCAGGCCGTATTTAAAACCACAATTTCATCCTAGAGCCACATCATGCACCATACCCATCCAATTCAAACAAACAAATGACATGTAACAAACATCTCATATAATGAAAAGCTATAAACTTTGTGATTTTAACATTGAATCAAATTATGTTGCGCTACGACTAGATAGCCACGGCGGTCCCACTATGGTTGCCTTAAGAAAAACCCCAAAGATTCATCAATCTCATTGAAATCCATCCACCAAAATTATTTCTCGTATACTGTTTTTTCATCACATCATGTATGAAAACATTTATTTCACAAATATATGAACACGACAAAGATAGATTCACATATGAAAATCAAATTAGTCATATGAAAAACATAAACGAATATATGCTTGTATGAAACAGATTTTAACAACCCAAATTACATAAGATTATCTAATTGCATCATACAAAACAGAAACTGGAACATGCGTATAATTGTTTGAATCTACTTGCATCATATACATATTCATGCATATACGAAATAGAAATCATATCACATATGTATACATGCATATACGAAACAAAAATCATATCACATACATATAGATGCATATACGAAATAGAAACCGAATTCAGGAATACAATTTTTCAAATACATATATCACATATATGAATGACAGATTTACAATCAAATTGAAAACTGATTTGAAAAACCAAATTGGACAAATTAAGTTCGCAAACATATCATATACATGCAATCATATACTCAAGAACTTAATTTAAATAATCATTGACGTGGCTTTGGTACCATTGTTGGGAAGTTTAGCATACATGCTGTGGAAAAATATGAAGAAATTCCTTCCCACAGATTTGTCAATATTGTTTAAATTAAGATGTAAGAAAAAGAATTTACCTCTAGTGTATCCCTTGGTGTTCTTTTTCATTTCGTCAGACCCCATGAACTAACATGACTGATCAGCTCCCTCCATCAATATCCACATGAATGGTGAGTCCAACTCAAATAGCTTGCTAGCACCTCTGGTTGTGAAGTTCATACTCCTGTACACTATTCATTTGTACACTCGTTTGTTCATCATTCGTCCGTATAGTCTCACTCTCTAAGTATACGACCACTTTTCTTTAGGGTGATTTGAAAATTGTGTTAATTCTGTAACCTTGTCTATATCAATATATAAATAGGATTTGATATTTTTCTTAATTCAAATCCATAATTTAAACTAAATCAAATATTAATTAAATATATTAGTTTAAATCTAAATTTATCTTATAGATTAAATTTAAACTAACTATCTAATTTTTATCCAGAATCAAATCTAGTTTTAATTTATCATATAAATCAAATTTAGATTATTAGTTTGAATTCAAATTATGCCTTTAGGAAGCCATGGTGATAGCCTTTATGATCTCTTGATTAAAGGTGACTTTTGACTATGCCAAACTATAGTGTTCCTCATGTAGGAAGCCCTGATGATCTTAGGTTTGAGGGCTTAGTGATACACTTCTATATGAGATATTATTATGATTTGATCCATGCAGCTATCTCATGATGGGTCGATCCAGCACATATTCTCTAACAGGAGCTTATGATTTTGATTTGTATCTTCATATATAATTATCACATAATTATCAATCAAAATGATACTAGCTTTAATTCATCATTATTCCCACAAAGATGATTGACTAGGGATATTTAGGATAAAAGAATTTATCCAAGGATATTATTTTAAAGAAAAACATGCAAATAATATAATAATGTAAGAAAAAACATCTTCTTTTTCATAATGAAATACAATGCTCATAATATAATGATTGGCCTAGGGTACAGTCTCTAACAGTTGAAGGTTCCAATCTCTCATCCTTACAAGGATTGGAGGAAAGTCCTTGAGTCTGTGAAGAAGAGCATTTTCGTGATATAGAGGTAAAAACATAGTATGTCATTTAATTATTATGTTTATGTATACTTATAGACAATAATTCTTTTGGGATGTACTTTGTAGGCTACTTTTGACATAAATGATAGTCACAAGCATTACATATATATAAAGGTTGGAGTGGCATTGTAAAACTTCCAAAGCATTCTCACTAGATTCTTCATGAGAATGAAGCAGGCAACTTCCTTAAGCATCCGCCTTGGTTGTTTGAGAAGTACGTTACACATAAACACTGGGATGCTTTTATTGCAAGGTGTCATGAGGAAACTTTTCAGGTGCACAACTTAGTTTTCATACACTACGTTTAGCTGTTAAATAGAATTTGGTGTACTATTTTGTTAGGTTGGTTAGTTTTTGTTAACCGAGCTACATTGGTTAGTTTTCAAAATATTATCATCCAAATGTTTGTTGAATTTTTCCCAACTGGAGGAACTTTGTTAGGATTTCTTTTGAAAGGCTTGCTGATTTCACTTCTGGGTGCTTTAGCCCCTTTACAATGTAGTTTGTCTTGCTCTGCAGGGTCAAGAAACAAAACAAATTGAATGAAAATTGCAAAAAAAAAAAATTGAATATAGTTGGCATTTAACAATCAAGCACCATCTTTGTTGAATCAAGAAGTTTTGATGATTCCAAACTAACCTTCAAGAGCTTGGAATAAAGATATCAAAGGTGCATAAAGGGTTTAAGTGAAGAAATCCTGGAGAAATCTATGCAAAGTTTGATGTAGGATATTTAGTTATGTTTTAATTAGAGTAAGAGACTTTGATTTGGTGGAAAGAAGTTTTAAAACCTTGATTCTGTGTTAAATCATGGAATATTTGAAAAACACCCACCAACAGAAAAAGTTTAAGAGGTTAATACCAATCTGTCATAGTGAAAGACGAATTTTGGCCTTTGGAAATTCGAATTTCGTACTAGAACTGAACAAGTCTGAATAGATGCCTCTCTGACAGATGAATTTTGAATTCATGAAATTCAAATTTTGATAAGTATTTGAAAGGAGCTTTAAGCAACATACGAACTTTGGGTTTTGAAAATTCAAATTTCAAACAAAATGAAACTTAAGAAAACTAAAGAAATTCTTCTGAAATTATGTCAAAGTTATCTGAAACTAAGTTTGGATTGAAAGTCAAAATTGCCTATTGACAGGCAAACTTTGAACATGAAAATTCAAATTTCAGAAACTAAGCTTTTGAGTCTGTTGCAGTGATATGTTGACATACGAATAACAGTATTTATAAATTCAAATTTTGAAGTTAGTCTGAAAAGAGGTCTCTCTGACAGATGAACTTTGCCCTTTAAACATTCAAATTTTGAACTATATGAACTACTGAGCCTTGTAAATAAGCTATGGATAGACGAATTTTAGGGTTTCAAAATTTGAATTTCAAAGGCACTGTAGCAAATTGAAAGTACTATTCACACTTAATAGAAAAACTTTCTACTTGAAAATTCGTATGTCACAACATAGAAACATTTTCAAAATATCAAATTCGAATTTCACTTCATGACAGATGAACTTCGGGCTTTCAACGTTGAAGTTGTTAACCTTCGGTTTCTGTGAAATTCGTCTGTTGACCAACCAAAATTCGAATTTCAGTATGTCAGAAGCATTAAATGCGGTTGGTTAACAGATAGTTTTTCAGAGTAACCGTTGGATAACTTCTCCAACGAATAGATTTTGTCTCTAACGTATATTTGAGACCTAACTCTATAAATATAACATCATTTAAAGTTGTGGGTAACGATTTTAACATTGTATATACTGAAACTCTGCCAAATCATTTACTCAAAAAGCTTCATACTCTCACACTTCAATATTTATACTTTAACTTTCATATTCACTCTGATCAAGAGAGTTTAATCTTTGTAAACAATCTAATCTTCATCTGGAAGATAGATTATCTTGTGAGGGGATATCACAAGGGATTGGGAAGCACTTTGTGAAAGTGCAGAGAGTGAATGAGTGAGCTCTAGAAAACAGAACACAAACTTTGTACTGTGGCATTTGCAAGAAGCCCACGAAATTCTTGCAAAATAGTGGGAAATCTCAAGTGGTGACTTGAGGACTGGACGTAGGTCAAGTGGAGAGACCGAACCAGGATAAATTGCTGAGTCTTCTTCCCTTTACTGCCACCTTTACAGTTATTTATTTATACTCTGTTTTACCATCATATATTTCTTTCTTCACCATCTTGATATTTTGCAAAAAATTTGTAATCTTCCTAATTCACCCCCCTCTTGGGAAGCCAGCTAACCTAACAATCTTTTACTAACTTTAGATGATGTTTATTGGTAAACGTCAACTATACTGATTTCCATTGGTGGCATTTATTTGTAAAACGCCATCTTTCAAAAACAATAGATGGCCTTTATTTGTAAACGCCATCTATAGCTCATTTCATCCAAGATGGCATTTAAAGATTAAATGCCATCTTTTACATACAATAGATGGCATTTAATTATTAAACACCATATTTTACTAAGCTTACATGATGTTTATGATATAAAAGCTATATATAAGATGTAATAAATGTTGGCATTTTACAGATAAATACCATGTAAAATCAAGCTTTAGTTGGCATTTCCAAAATGCCAACGTATGTGTCTTGCTTTTATCAGCATTAGTAGATGGCATTTTATAAACGCCAATAAACCTTGGAAAAAAGGCCATCTATTCCCCTTTTTGTTGTAGTGAGTATTTACCTAAGACTTTTCTCTATTGCCAAGCTGTTGAATCAAGAGTTTTGATGATTCCAAACCAACATCCAAGAGCTTGGATTGAAGATATCAAAGGAGATCAAAGTGCTTCAAGTGAAGATTTTCTGAGCATTTGCTGTTAGATCTTTTGTAGATCTTTAGTTTTAGTTGTGATTGGGTAAAAGATTTTGATTTGAGAAAAAGATGTTTTCAAACCTTGATTTTGTGTTAAATCTTAACTTATTTAAAAAACACCCACAAACAGACGAAGTTTGAAAGTTTAAACTTAACTGTCAAGTTGGAAATTTGAACTTTGCTTTAGGACATTCGAATTTTGAGCTAAAACTGAATAAGTCTTAAGAGATGGCTCTCTATCAGACGAATTTTGGTTGTTCAAAATTCGAATTCTCATCCAAGTCTGAAAGAAGCCTCTTAGTGACAGACGAACTTAGCATCTTCAAAATTTGAATTTCAGACAAAACACAACTTGAGAAAATAGAAGAAATTCGTCTGAAACAATGTTAAAGTTCATCTGGAATCAAGATAAAATTGAGTTTGAAAAATGCTCTCTGATAGACGAACTTTGACTTTCCAATATTCAAATTTTCATATAAGTCTTAGAGGAGCTTCTTTGAAATAGATGAACTTTGAGTCTTCAAAATTCGAATTTCAGACAAAACACAACTTATGAAAATGGAAGAAATTCGTCTGAAACAATGTTAAAGTTCATCTGAGATCAAGAATGATTTAAGTTTGAAAACTGCTCTCTGACAGACGAACTTTGAGCATTGAAGTTCGAATTTTAGAAGCTAAGTTCTTGAATCTGTTAAAGTGAAAACATTGACGTACGAATGATGAAGTTAGTCTAAAAAGAGTCTCTCTGACAGACGAACTTCACTCTTCAACATTTGAATTTCGAAGAAAGTGAACTACTGTGCCTCATTTTCTCGTACTAGGAACAGACAAATTTTGGGCTTCCAAAATTCGAATTTCGAAGGCACTGTAGCAAATTGAAAAAATTGTTCACACTTAATCGAAAAACTTTCTTCTTGAAAATTCGTATGTCACATTGTGAAAATGTTTTGTAAGTTTCAAAATTCGAATTTCACTTCATGAACAGACGAACTTCGTGCTGTAACGTTGAAAGCTTTAACCTTCGGTTCCTTTGAAATTCGTCTGTTGGCCAACCAAAATTCGAATTTCAGTATGTCAGATGCATTAAATGCGATTGGTTAACGGATAGTTTTTCAGAGTAACCGTTGGATAACTTTCTCAAACCTATAGATTTTGTCTCTAACGGACATTTAAGACCTTAAACTATAAATAGAACATCATTTGAAGTTGTGGATAACGAATCTAACTTGTATATACTGAATTTCTGTCAAAACTTCTTCTCAAGAGCTTTTACCCTCTAGCTTCAATATCTGTACTTTAACCTTCATATCTACTCTATTCAAGAGAGTTATATCTTTGTAAACAATCTACTCTTCATCTGGAAGATAGATTTACTTGTGAGGGGAAATCACAAGAGGATTGGGAAGCACACTGTGAAAGTGCTTAGAGAGTTTGAGAGAGCTCAAGAAACAGAGCATACTCATGTACTGTGGCATTAGCAAGAAGCCCGTTGAATTCTTGTTGTATAGTGGATAAATCTCAAGAGTTGTCTTGAGGACTGGACGTAGGTCAAGTAGATAGACCGAACCAGGATAAGTCACTGAGTCTTTTTCTCCTTACCCTTACTTTTCAGCTTGCTCTGTTTTATACGTTGTTTATATTATACTGTGCTATCTTCACCCAGTTCACTTTGTGTAGAAAAATTTCAATCTTCCCAATTTACCGCCCCTCTTGGGAAGTCAGCCTTGCTAACAAGTGGTATCAGAGCCCGGATTCCCATTCAAAGGATTTTACAGTCCGGGAACAAAGATTGGTGGCTTTGGAGAGAGTATACTTCCTGAAGGGAATAACACTAACAGATCACCAGGCTTCAGTGGAGAGCATTATGGGTACTGGAAGATGAGGATACAGATCTACCTACAATCAATTGATCTTGACATCTGGTCAGTCATTGAAAAAGGAGATTTCGTCCCAATGGCTCTAACTAAAGATGGAAGACACAAAGAGAAGCTGGAAGCTGAGTGGAATGATGAAGACAGATGGAGAGTCCTACTGAATTTCAAAGCAAAGCATTGTTTAGTCAGTGCCCTGAACCAGGACGAATTCTACAGAGTCTCATAATGCTCCACTGCAAAAGGAATGTGGGATACTCTGCAGATTGCACATGAAGGAACAACTGGGGTCAGGGAAAATAGACTGAACACATGCATTGGAGAGTATGAAAGCTTCAGAATGGCTGAAGGGGAAACTGTAAAGGAGCTCCAAAAGTGGTTTACTCTCATTGTGAAATAGCTGAAGAGCCTGGGAAAGGAATACAATCAATCTGAGAAAGTAAGAAAGATACTCAGAGCTCTCCCTCTGGAATGGCAGCCCAAGGTGACAGCAATAGAGGAAGCCAGAGGAGAATCAATGGCCTCTGTCACAGCTCTCTTTGGTAGCCTTGAGGAGTATGAAGGAAAAATCAAAGCTCTCAAGGAAGCTGGGCTGGACAGAAAGAAGAAAGGCCTTGCCCTCAAAGCTGCTGATGAAAAGGAAGAAGAATCTGACGAAGGAGAGGAGCTGGATGAAGAAAGTCTAGCTATGATGGTCAAAAAATTTGGAAGATTCTACAACAAGAAGAAGAACAAGAAATTCCTCAAGAAGGGAGCAACTGGTGAAAGCAAGAGAGAGGGTAAAGAGCCTGTGACTTGCTATGAGTGCAAGAAGCAGGGACATATAAAGTAGGACTGCCCCCAATTCCTCAAGAAGCAAGAAAAAGAAAAGAAAGTTGCTGACAAAGGGAAGAAGAAGAAAGCCTATATCTCATCTATATGGGGCAACAGCTCAGATAAGGAAGAAGAAGATGAGGATGAGATCGCCAACATTTGTCTGATGGCACTTGCCTCTAAAGAAGCCACACTCTCATGCAGCAGTGATCAGGAAGAAGAGGTATATGAATATGAACCTTCCTATTCTGAGTTACTTGATGCATTTCACGAGCTTCATGATGAATTCATTAAAGTTGCTAAAGAACTGAAATTGGCAAAGAAAAAGATAAATAAGCTGGAATCTCAAAGCATTGTTTCTGAAATTGCCTTTTTACCTACTACTGAATCTGTTTGCTGCACTTCATGCACTAAACTTAAGCAAACTAATGATTACTTAGTCAAAAGCATGTCTAGGCTCACTAGAGGTAAAGATATGTTGTTTGCCTTGATGGGGAGCCAAAGAATATCACAAGGAAAAGCTGGTCTTGGCTATGATCCATGTGCTGTCAAGGAAAAGATTAGGATGAAAAACCAGAATGCATACATGAGACATTTTGTGCATCCTGAGAATAATAGAAAGAAAGATCATATGTCATCTTGCATTGAAACATATGATCAACCAAAGCATGCAAGACAAAAGTATTATCTGCATTGTTTTCTTCCTGCCACTCAATCTAGCAGTCCCTTCATTACCTGTCATTTTTGTAACAAAAAGGGACATATTTCCAGTTCTTGTGCATTGAAGAAAAATGGACTTGGCAGAAAAGTTGAATGGGTTCCCAAAGTTGCATCTGCATCTAGGGAAAAATCTACTGACCAAAAAGGACCCAAGTAAATTTGGGTACTTAAAAGGAAAACATAAACATTGTTTTGCAGGTCTGTCTCAAAGCTAAGAAAAGCAACTAATGATATATGGACAGTGCCTGCTCAAGCCACATGACTAGAGATAAGGAGAAGTTTATCACCCTTAGAGACAAGAAAGGAGGAAAGGTGACCTTTGGAGGTGATCAATATGGCAAAATCGTTGGCATTGGCATTGTGGGGAAAAATCCAGAAACATCCATTGAAGAGGTGCTGTTTGTAGTTGGCCTCAACCACAATTTGCTAAGCGTGAGTCAGACCTGTGACAGAGGAAACTTGGTGCTGTTTGACTCAAAGTTTTGCCTGGTCATCAGAAAAAGTGATCACAAAGTAATCCTCAAAGCTCAAAGGGATGGTAACTGTTATACTATCGACCTTGATGAACTCCCTCCCTTGGATTCTGTATGTTTAATCAGTAAGGATAATGATAGTTGGTTATGGCATAGGAGATTAGCTCATGTTAACATGAATCAATTGTCTAAACTAATCAAGAATGAGCTAGTAACTGGCCTGCCAAAAATATCTTTTGAGAAGGACAAAGAATGTGATGCATGCATAAGAGGGAAACAAAATAAATCATCTTTTAAATCTACAAATGTAGTTACCACAACTAGACCACTTGAATTGCTGCATATGGACTTAATTGGACCTTCTAGGGTCAAGAGTCTAGGTGGTAATCTGTATGTGCTTGTAATTGTAGATGACTATTCTAGATTTACTTGGACGTTATTTCTTTCCTCTAAAAGTGATACATTTGATTTATTTGTAACCTTAGCTAAGAAAGTGCAAAATGAGAAAGGTATTTCTATTATGTCAATCAGGTCAGACCATGGAGGAGAGTTTGAAAATGCATACTTCCTAGAGTACTGCAATGAGCATGGGATTGACCACAACTTCTCAGCTCCAAGGACTCCTCAACAGAATGGGGTAGTAGAAAGAAAGAACAGAACTATTGGAGAAATGGCCAGAGCTATGCTGAATGAGAAGGAACTCTCTCAAGTGTTTTGGGCTGATGCAGTAAATACAACAAGCTACATCATAAATAGAGCCTACACCAGACCTATCCTTGGGAAGACTCCATACGAGCTTTACAAGGGAAGAAAGCCAAATCTGTCCCATCTCCATGTGTTTGGATGCAAATGCTTCATTCACAACAGTGGGAAAGAAAATCTGGGTAAGTTTGATGCCAAATCTGATGAAGGTATATTTCTGGGCTATTCTAGTAGGAGTAAGGCATATAGAGTTTATAATAAAAGATTAAATGTGGTAGAAGAATCTGTGCATGTGGTTTTCATTGAAAATGAAACTGTTTCAAAACATGTTACCAATGAGGATGATCTTGCATTTAATTTTGAAAAACTAGGCATTTCTGATAAAAGTAAAACTGAACCTCCAAAGATATCTGAATCTGTTAACACAGAAGAAGTTATCCAGGAGCAAGAGTTTGAGGAAGAAATTAATGAAGAAACATCTCAAGAACTCCCTAGAGCTTGGAGATATCAAAGGAATCATCCTGTTGATAAAGTAATAGGAAATGTTCAAGAGAGAGTCAAAACCAGAAAACAGTTAAGGGATCAAATGCTCAACTGCACTTTCATTTCTCAAATTGAACCTAAGTGTGCTGAAGAAGCCTTAACTGATGACTACTGGATTTTAGCTATGCAAGACGAACTAAATCAGTTTGAAAGAAATCAAGTTTGGGATTTAGTGCCTGGGCCCAAAAATCATCCTGTTATTGGTACCAAATGGGTTTTTAGAAATAAACTTGATGAATCTGGAACTATAATAAGAAACAAGGCTAGATTGGTTGCTAAAGGGTATAATCAAGAAGAAGGTTTTGATTTTGAAGAAACCTTTGCACCAGTAGCTAGATTAGAAGCTATAAGAATATTGCTGGCATATGCATGCATGAAAAACATTTTGTTATATCAAATGGATGTAAAGAGTGCCTTTCTAAATGGTTATATCATGTAAGAGGTTTATGTAGATCAACCTTCAGGTTTTGAGGATTCTACAAAACCAAACCATGTTTATAAACTGAAGAAAGCTCTCTATGGATTAAAACAAGCCCCTAGAGCATGGTATGAGAGACTGAGCAATTTTCTAATTGAAAAGGGGTTCAATAGAGGCAAAGTTGACACAACTTTATTCACTAAGAAAGAAAATAAAGATTTACTAATTGTTCAAATCTATGTTGATGATATTATTTTCGGTGCTACTAATGAAACTCTTTGCAAGAAATTTTATGAGTTAATGCAGGGAGAATTCGAGATGTCCATGATGGGTGAACTTAACTTCTTCCTTGGACTACAAATCAGACAGCTTGATGATGGTATCTTTCTCAGTCAATCCAAGTATCTAAAGGAGCTGCTTAAGAAGTTTGGAATGGAGAATGCCAAGCCAATGGGAACACCTATGGCTACTGCAACCAAACTAGACATGGATGAAAATGGGAAGATGTTTGACATTACTCAGTACAGGAGAATGATTGGATCCCTGCTGTACTTAACTGCCAGCAGACCTGACATTATGTTCAGTGTCTGTATGTGTGCCAGGTTCCAATTATGTCCCAAGGAAACCCATGCAACAACTGTGAAGAGAATTTTCAGATATCTAGTTGGAACATCACAGATGGGTCTTTGGTATCCAAAGGGCAATGGAGAAGATCTCAAAGGACACACTGATACTGATTTTGCAGGATCCAAAACTGACAGAAAAAGCACAAGTGGAACTTGTCAGTTTCTTGGAGGATCCCTGGTTTTATGGTTCAGCAAAAAGCAAAACAGTGTGGCCCTATCCACTGCAGAAGCTGAGTATGTTGCAGTTGGAAGCTGTTATGCCCAAGTCATCTGGATGAAGCAGCAGCTTGAAGATCTTGAGGTTAAAATGAAAGAGATACCAATCATGTGTGACAACCAAAGTGCCATAAATATCACCAAGAATCCTGTCATGCATTCAAGGACCAAACACATTGAAGTTAGGCACCACTTCATAAGGGATCACGTTCTGAAAGGAAAAGTTAAACTGGAGTACATCCCAATAGAGAATCAAGTTGCTGATATACTCACAAAGCCTCTATCATAAGATATGCATTGCAAAATAAGAAGAGAACTGGGTATGGTAAATCCCAGTGAACTATAAGTTATTCTCTTGCAATCTTGTTTTCAAAGGTTTCAACTTTAAAATTAATTCTAACTTTAGCATCGGAGTATGTTTAATTTAAGCTGCAGGTACTCCTCACAAGATTCAATAGCAATAAACTTGAAGATTGGAGCACATCAGAATGGAACAACTAGAAAGTGAAGTAAATGATGAAAATTCTGAGTTCTGGATCTATTCTGTAAGTTTTTAATAAGATGAAATTCGTATTTTAATGAGTGTTAGATGTATTTTGCTTCATAAACTGTGTTTTTGAACTAGTCAACATGGTCAACATTCGAATTTTTGTTGACCAACAGATGAACTTCGGCCTATTGGCCTTGGAACAGTTCTCGGTAATGCCTCGAAATTCATCTGTTGGATCTTTGAAATTCAAATTTTCAAAAACAAAAATCTCAAAGTTATGTTTGTCCATCACTGTTGTATGAATTATCACTTCTTGAAATATGAATGTTGGACAACCTTTACAAAAGTTGAAAAATACGAATTTTCAAATCAAAATTCGTCTGTTGAATCATGTTCTTCATGTTGAATGCTTGAAAGATGAAGTTCTGCATGCTTAATTCATCTGTTGATTGTTGTTTTGTTTGTTGCCTTCTGCTTGCTCATCAACATTCGAACTTTGTTGGAACAAAATTCGTCTGTTGTGTTTGTATTACTTGTTCCAAGCCACTGTCAGATGAACGTTCAGGATGAAAATTCATCTGTCAGTAAGCTTTGCTGAACGGTTTAACTTGTAACTGCCCGAAGTTCAAATTTTGACCCCTCAAAATTCGTCTGTTAGACGGTTACATACGTTAAATCCGACGGTTTTCCAATGAACAGACGCAACCCTATTTGTAACTCCTCTGAGTCTGTTCTAATCCTCTCTTTAATCCTCTTAACTTCTGTCCAAAAACCGTCATTCTTCACTGTTTAAACTTCCATTCGCATCCTATAAACCAAATCTAAGCCACATTCAGCATCATTCAACATGAAAATGGCGAGAGTAAAGAATCCTGGTGCAAGACAAGCTGAAACTCAGCCAAAGAGAACGATCAAATCTCAATATGCTACAAAGAAAGGAGAGAAATCCAAGAGAAAGGCTGAACCCAGTAAAGCTACCCCTTCCAAAAGCCAGAAACCTTCATCTAAAGTAGAATCTCAGAAAGCAGGACCCTCCTCACCAAAAACTGTAGAACCTTCGGTTCCAGTTCCTTCTGTCCCTGCTATTGCTTCTTCTGCCTCTTCTAGTACTGAATCTGGAGAGTATGAAATGACTACACTACCACTGTGGAGCACTCCTGAGATTCAAGAAGAGTACTCTACCAAGTTTTCCAACAAAGAGGTAATCAAGCCTCATTGTGTAAATGTGGAACAATTTCTGATATCCAACAACTTTGATGCTGCAATATGGTTGATAAGATATAGAAATCTGTTGGAAATTGCTGAAAAATATGATGATGAGGTAGTAAAAACTTGGTATGCCTCTCTTCAATACAACAGCAAGAAAATGAAATGGGAGGTCAACTTGAGATCAAGGACCATTTGGCTTGCTGATGAAACCTTCAATGAGATGCTGGAAATCCCAGGGCAAGATGGGCTGAAAGTTGACATCACAGCCTCTGGGTATATGGATGAGGCAAGCACAGCTGATAAAGAAGGTGGATCCTTTCTGAACTACAAGGAGAGCACCATCTTGGACACCCTATTCAGAAGAAGGGAGAACAGGCCAACGATAAATCTGTTGAAGCCCACAGACCTAAGTGTACAAGTGAGGATCCTGCACTACATAGTGTCTAGGATCATATTCAACAAGGGTGGCAGCTTCAATTTGATAACAAGGGCAGAGGCTCATGTGATGACTCTATCATATGTGGGAAGTTGATTAATTTGGGTCATATCATCCTCCAGCGAATGATAAAGGCAAGGGATCAGAGGAAGGATTCCACACTCCCCTATGCAGCAATTATTTCAAGGATCCTGCAGTATGCTAAGATTCAACACATTGAAAAGGGGAAAAGGAAACTCACAGAGGCATTCAAAGAAGAGGAACTGCAAAGGATGGGTATTGAAAGAGATGAAGGCAGATGGGTTGGAAAGGGAGCAGGGAAATTTGAAGATTTGTTCTTTGCTGCTTATGCTACCCTCCAACAAGAAGGCACCTCTGAGGCCCCTGGCAGAACTGTACCTCAGCCTTCTCAGCCAATTCCATCCTCCTCCAGGCCTACTCACCCTCCTTCCACTCCCTCTTCACAGGCTAAGCCAACCAAGATCACTGAGTTGTTTGACAGTTTGTCAACACTCATTCTCAACATTAGGGATGAGCAAAATGCCAAATTTGCTCATCTACAAGATCAGATCCATCAGTTGGCTGTGAACATGAAGGTGGTGGCCGATGCTTATGAAGAAATAAGAAATGCAATTCCTACCACTTCAGCTCCACCTCAGCCTGGTATCCCTGAGCCTAGTCTGTCTCCAACTCCTGAGCCTCCAAGCCCCTTCGAGATTGCCTCCTCTGACCATGATGTTGATACAGTTGGTGCTGGTGCAATGAGGACACCTAGTCCTGGTCCACCCCTGGACTATGGATTGGAAGAAGAAGGACTTCAGCAGATAAGCCCTCTTGAGCCCATGCAAGAAGATGCTCCGGATTCAATTCTGTCCATTCAAGAATCAGAGCAAGTTGAAAGACTGGTTGCAGCCATTTCAACCTCTTCTATGCCAGGAGAAGCAAGCAATGAGGAAAAGAGCATTGTACCTGTTACTGATTATCTTGCCATTGCTCACAATGCTCTGCTGCAAGCTCAAAGGAGAAGGCTAGAAGAAATGTTTGCTCCTGCTGAACCAGCCTCTCACCCTCTTGCTGCTAATGGGCTATCAAAGGAATAGAGAGCTCGACTAGCTCTGTCCAGGCAGGAAATGCAAGAGCTGCTTAAGGTCTCTGATGATGATGGTGATGAAGAACCTAGCCCTGAGCCTGCTGAGCCTCCTGCACCAGTTCAGACAGAAATTCCTTTTGCTCCTGTCCCTCTTCGTGCTGTTCCCCTCACTCAAATTCCTCCTCCAATGGACTTTGTTGGGCTTTCTGATGATACCAAAAAGGGGGAGAAGTTAAAGCAAACTGGGACCAAGCAAGCTGGAAAGTCTGTTGAGATATCTGGAAGAGGAAAGACATACAGCAAGAAGTCTAAGTTAAAGAAGAAGTGATGATTTTAGATCTTAGGCTGAATCTTCTTGTTGTATCTTGTTTTAGTTGTATCTTGTTTGATTGTATTTGTTTGATGTTTTGTGAACTGTTCTTAAATTAAATTATGTATTGCAACAACTTGATTAAATGTATTATGTTCTTGGTTGTAATGTTTTGGGCTTTGAATCTCTTCACTTAATCTGTTGAAAATGATATCTTATGAACTGTAATGCATATGTTGAGGGGGAGCTTGTGAAAGCAAACCCAAGTACTAATCCAGTTTGTGAGTTGTTTTGTCATCATCAAAAAGGGGGAGAATGTCGAATCAAGAGTTTTGATGATTCCAAACCAACATCCAAGAGCTTGGATTGAAGATATCAAAGGAGATCAAAGTGCTTCAAGTGAAGATTTTCTTAGCATTTGTTGTTAGATCTTTTGTAGATCTTTAGTTTTAGTTATGATTGGGTAAAAGATTTTGATTTGAGAAAAAGATGTTTTCAAACCTTGATTTTGTGTTAAATCTTAACTTATTTAAAAAACACCCACAAACAAACGAAGTTTGAAAGTTTAAACTTAACTGTCAAGTTGGAAATTTGAACTTTGCTTCAGGAAATTCGAATTTCGAGCTAAAATCGAATGAGTCTGAAGAGATGGCTCTCTGTCAGACGAATTTTGGTTGTTCGAAATTCGAATTTTCATCCAAGTCTGAAAGAAGCCTCTTAGTGACAGACGAACTCCGCATCTTCAAAATTCGAATTTCAGACAAAACACAACTTGAGAAAATAGAAGAAATTCGTCTGAAACAATGTTAAAGTTCATCTGGAATCAAGATAAAATTGAGTTTGAAAAATGCTCTCTGACAGACGAACTTTGACTTTCCAATATTCGAATTTTCATATAAGTCTTAGAGGAGCTTCTTTGAAACAGACGAACTTTGAGTCTTCAAAATTCGAATTTCAGACAAAACACAACTTATGAAAATGGAAGAAATTCATCTGAAACAATGTTAAAGTTCATCTGAGATCAAGAATGATTTAAGTTTGAAAACTGCTCTCTGACAGATGAACTTTGAGCATTGAAGTTTGAATTTTAGAAGCTAAGTTCTTGAATCTGTTAAAGTGAAAACATTGACGTACGAATGATGAAGTTAGTCTGAAAAGAGTCTCTCTGACAGACGAACTTCACTCTTCAACATTTGAATTTTGAAGAAAGTGAACTACTGTGCCTCCTTTTCTCGTACTAGGAACAGACGAATTTTGGGCTTCCAAAATTTGAATTTCGAAGGCACTGTAGCAAATTGAAAAAACTGTTCACACTTAATCGAAAAACTTTCTTCTTGAAAATTCGTATGTCACATTGTGAAAATGTTTTGTAAGTTTCAACATTCGAATTTCACTTCATGAACAGACGAACTTCGTGCTGTAACGTTGAAAGCTTTAACCTTCGGTTCCTTTAAAATTCGTCTGTTGGCCAACCAAAATTCAAATTTCAGTATGTCAGATGCATTAAATGCGGTTGGTTAACGGATAGTTTTTCAGAGTAACCATTGGATAACTTTCCCAAACGGATAGATTTTGTCTCTAACGGACATTTAAGACCTTAAACTATAAATAGAACATCATTTAAAGTTGTGGGTAACGAATCAAACTTGTATATACCGAATTTCTGTCAAAACTTCTTCTCAAGAGCTTTTACCCTCTAGCTTCAATATCTGTACTTTAACCTTCATATCTACTCTATTCAAGAGAGTTATATCTTTGTAAACAATCTACTCTTCATCTGGAAGATAGATTTACTTGTGAGGGGAAATCACAAGGGGATTGGGAAGCACACTGTGAAAGTGCTTAGAGAGTTTGAGAGAGCTCAAGAAACAGAGCATACTCGTGTACTGTGGCATTAGCAAGAAGCCCGTTGAATTCTTTCTATATTGTGGATAAATCTCAAGAGTTGTCTTAAGGATTGGACGTAGGTCAAGTGGATAGACCGAACCAGGATAAATCACTAAGTCTTTTTCTCCTTACCCTTACTTTTCAACTTGCTCTGTTTTATACGTTATTTACATTATACTGTGCTATCTTCACCCAGTTCACTTTGTGCAGAAAAATTTCAATCTTCCCAATTCACCCCCTCTTGGGAAGTCAGCCTTGCTAACACAAGCCACTGAATAGAAGGTAGTTAAGGAAATATGGTGGTAGGTGAAAATGAGTGTAAAAGGCAAGTATCCTACCTACAAAATGAAGTAAGATCAGTGACAAAATGTTTCAATAATGAATGTAAGAGGCTAGTAAAGGAAACAGTAATTATGATAAAGGAATGGGGGAAATTGATCGCTAATAAATGTTAGATAAAGGTATAATGTAAAGAAAAAGTATAATTTTTGAAGAATGAAGTATGAGCCATGATAGGTGAAAATGGTGGTAGGCAATTAAGGGACTCCAAAACCTTGAGATAGTTGATTGCTAGGCTTGATATGAAATCTAGCTATGAGAGAGTTATTGGCCAAAAGATCTCACGATGAATGAAATCTTCCATTAGCTGCTAAGGAGGGATAAAAAAGAGGTAGCTCTTGTGAAGAAGCCCAATTGAGAAAAGAGATAAAATCCTCTATAAGATAAAAGCAGTTGAGGCAAGGCAAATAGGAGGTAGCTCTTGGGAAGAAGCCCAATTAAGCAAAGAGATAAAATCCTCTATTAGATGAAAGTTGCCAAGGCAAAGTAATAGGAGGTGGCTCTTAGGTCATGTCCAATGGAGCAAAAAAGAGTAATTTTTAGAGACTTGAATCATTTTCATACTATTTTTCTAGAATTAGTTATGATTTTTCAAAGTTTAGCTAGGAAAATTGAATTACCAAATGAATAGTATTTTAAAAATTTGAATTTTTCTCATTCGATCTTTTAATGAATCAAGCTTCTAAATTAGCTCATTTAGCATTATATATGCTATTATAATGGTAAATAATGTAAGAAAGTAAGGTATGACAGTAGACCAATGAGAGCAACAAGTACTATGACACAATAAAAGGATGCAAGATTATGTTACCACATTATCCCATACCAAAGCTCACAATCCAATTCATAATAATTCCATTAATCTGACTAATGTACCAAGGAGCCCATAATTCATACAACACTGCAACCACTTACCAACCACTTCAATGCTTTCCAAATACTTCCTGGAGTCAAGGGATCCCAATTGAGCAAATAAATAACCTTCACAACACTAAATTCCCATTCTCAACACAATTTCTCAACCTTTACACTACTACAGATTTGTTATTTTGATACGCACTTGTGGGTACGCTTTTTCAAAAAGCATACCAAAAATTACCTTTGGGTATGCTTATATAAAAAAGTATTCCCAAATAGTTATTTTTTGGCATGCTTCCTGTAAAAAGCATACCAAAATATATACACTCAAGAAGATATAGGTGCATTTTATACAAAAGCATACCAAAATAATAGGAAGTTTCAGTACTCTATTTTCTCAAGCATACCATAACTCAATTAAAAAAAGCAAAAGTACATTTACTCCCTGCACAACTTAAACTCCAGAAATACACTCTGCTTGATTATTTCCTGTTGCCTAAAACCACTCCCCCGCTCTTCTATGTTCTAGCACCAAACTCACCATTTCTACCATTTCCCTAGTCCTTGCTGCACATTTTTGTTGCCTCACGTGAAGCTCCTCCTCTCACAGATTCAGCTCTCCATCGCTCTTCGTGGCTAGTCACATGCTCTGTTCTCAAATGTGAAGGTTCTTCTCTCACATGGGTTTCTAGAGCTTCATTGGACTATCAAAGCTATCATGGGTTTCTACAAATGAGTCACGGTGGCAAGTGTGAAACTCGTGGTTCTGGGTTTCTGCACACTGTAGCTTCACCAGTCTTCTCTGGTTTCTAAAGATTTGCTGGTCCTTGTGAGTCTTCTCTGGGTTTCTACACACTGTAGCTTCAGCACCCTAACATTGTGAAACTGGTGCCTTATGGGTTTTTGCAGATGGATCGTTGCACATCGAAGGTTCGTGAGTTTGTTTCTTCTTCATCCGTTTGATGCTCTTAAGAACATACTGTAAGAAAAAATTTTAATGTAAATTTCAGTGGAGAATGGTGAAGTGAAAAATGGATATTTTGCACTGATATAGCCCAGTAAAGACATGAGTTTTTGGGGTTATAGGTATCAACTTTGAATGTTTTCTATTCTAAAATTAGGTGTTCATCAGATTTTGCATAATGCAATTTATGAATCTATTTGATGCTCTGACTTAGTTGCCCATTTTTACGTATGTTTTAACTTTTGATTGCAAAAATTTGGCACGGGTTCATTAACTATACTCAGTTTTTTAATTTTCATCTCCTAGCTTTTTTTCCCTCATATTGTTTTGACTCTGAATATGCTATTAAGTTGCATAAGCTTGGTACTAATTTTTGTCACAATAAATTAAATATCTTAATGCAAATATGGTATGGGGTTTATCAAATTGAGACAAAGTCCATTTATTTCAATCTCAAATCACTGACACAACTTGGTAACAGTTGAGAAATGTTATTAGGTCACCAATATTTTTGGCAAAAGCATGGTTATACTATTGTTTGAGTTGTGATAGTGTTATGGTAGATGTTTTTCTATAATTAATTCATACTTTTAGTTTCAAGATACATTATGGTCAACTAAAAGAGTGCACTAAAATCTGGGGATTTAATCATGCAATTTTAGAGCACATTTATTGATTTATTATAAACTTAAATCATGTTAAGAGCTTGCATAATTTTCTCATTGCTAGAACATGTACTGGGGTTATAATCATGTATTTTAAATAAACATATAATTGCAATTGTAACAAAATTCTGTATAATCTCCCCCATTGTTATAAGAGTTTTCTATGTGATTAAATTATGAAGAGACCAGGAATGTAGTTTAACTTTACTCTAGGCTGGAACTCCCTAGTCAATTCCATATATAGTGCTTTATGTGTTCCAATGATTATATCAGTACTACACATTGTTGAAATGATTTGATGAGCAAAACTTGGAAAACCCTTTTGGAGGACCTGATGAGGATAAGAGGGGGAGGGGAGAATGAATTGTTAGTAAAACTTGCTTGAATATGACAGATATGACTGGTTTTGATGGAAAATGGTTTAATCTTATTCTTTGAATAGAAGAGTGAAGTTTTTCTAATCTTGGATGATATATTTGTCTCACATCTACATCATTAATTAGCATTTCTGGGAAATCTCTGGGATCATTACAATTTTTTGTATTAACTTGAAAATATAGAGTTCCATATATATCCTAAGGAATTAATGTGTGATGATATATTAGAGTTATGGGGCATATGTAAGATGAAGCTTGTTATTGAAAAGGAAATATGTTGCTGTCTTGTTGGTCATGTTAAATAATATAACTGTAAATTGACATGTTTTTGTTTCTTTATATGCCACAATCTGCACATTACTTTTTCTGCTGAAGTCATACTACTTTGTTTAATTGCTACAAGTGCTTTACAACATTCATTACAGGATAGATTGAGTGAGGGTGTCTCAGGACAGAATCGACATCAAATATATTTGAAGCTGTGGACAAGTGCAGGTTTGTTGATTAGTAATAGTTGATAGTATTTTCCCTCTTTATATATTTAGAAAACCTATAGCTTGTTTTGTTAGCAACTTAAGATTTTTGTGAAGAAACTTTCGAATTCTACTCCCCATTTCCATTTGTCATTAAGATACATATATATATGTATACATATATATATATATGTATATTGTTCAATAATGTCTAGAAGCCATGTAACTGCAACTAAAACATGCTAATTAAAAATTATTATTGCTAAAATAACTCTTATGAGAAGTTTCAAGTTCCCGAGTGCTGAATGCAATGAGTATACTATGATATATGATATCTAATAGTTTATGAAAGCTTACTCTTATTGCACCCCCTGAGTTATTTCTTTCTTACACTTGCTGAATCACTTAGTAAATTTAATAGACCACTGCTGTCATGTTATAGCTTTCTTCCCTTTGTTTGCACTTATCTTCTATAATCTGTCTTCCTAGCACCATGAGGAAGAGTTTTGGAAAATTTGTGAATCTGGAGGTTGAATATATGTAGGTGAGGGTTCAAGTTGAACATGGATGTGAAAAGAAAAGTTCTGAAACCCAATATATAAAGTTTTGCTGATGTGTCTTCTTTGTGTGTGTGTATATTAAATTCTACCAAAAGCAATAGACTTAAGCACGCAATGAAGTTGTATTTGTCTTTTCTGGTTTGATCAAAACTTTCAGCATGCATGTATACCTTTTTGTTGTATAATATATTAATCCACATTATTTGGTGGCAAAAGATTGTTAAGAAGATTGATGTTCAAATTGACTTGGTTAAATGAAAGTAGGTTACTTTCATAACTCCAAATCACCACTAATTTATTTGTATCACTTTTCTATTTTTAGCAAGCCCAAGAAAAACGTGATGGACTATGAAGTTACTTGGACCAATTAACATTTTATATAGCAATCAATACATAAAAGCCATAGGGATTAACTAATGCTTGCATATCAATGGGCAAAACAACAAATTGTGGTGGTAATTATATTTCTATTTGTAGTGTTCTTTAGAAAGGTACATTAACATTCAATGTTTGCACTTAGCTTGCTTTTGTATGCTTCACGCTCAATCCATTTGCTTTTGCTTTTCAAAAGGAAAAGAAAAGGTCATCCAAAAAAGAAATATTTTAATGAATAGAAAATGTATATAGATAAAAAAGAATAAGAGTTCATTAATTTATTTAATTTAAATAATTTTTTATTAAAAACATGAATGAAAGTACGTACAAATGTTTTATAAAAGTGAAATGCATGCATAAATTGTAGTTTTGAACTGTTTAGATTTATTCATTTATTTTTTATAATTTAATACTTTGATAATAATTAATGTTATAAAATATATAATTTAAGCCATATGAATTTAATTCAATAATTTTATTTAGAAAGAAAATATACAATTTCTTGCAAGTTTCCCTCAGGTTCTATAATAGTGTTAATAAATATGATAACAACACTTCATGCCTCAAAAAAATAGTAAATATATTCTCAAAATAATATCTCCTCCTTTTTTAATTTACTTTCTCTCTCCTTACTGCTTTGTTCCATTTCCGTTTAATTTGGATTGCATTAAATTAATCTCCAACTCTTTGACCAATACTAGTTTGTTTGTCTTTTTTTTTTTTTGCAAGCAAGGATTAGAAAAAAAGAGACAAAAGATAATGTCAAATAATAATAATAAAGTCAAATAATAATAATAATAATTGCACATGAAATGATAAAACATTGCTTAAATTGAATTCCATCTATTTCTTTAGATGCATTTATATTATTCTCATTGACTTTCTAATATTTTTATTGGTTGGATGATGATGACGATGTTTCAAGGGCACATGATATGATAAAATGTTGCTTAAATTGAATAAAACCTATTTCTTTAGATGCATTGATATTGTTTGCATTGACTTTCTAATATTTTTGTGTGGTTGGAGTTAAAATCTATGTATAGATTTGAGGCAGAAAATAAAGTCATTGACTTGGAAGGGAATTGCAAGTGACATTGGGTACAACAGTCTCTCCCCAGGTATGTTAATCTTACATTCAAATATATTATATTTAGTTGCTTATGACATAGTTGGGTTGCTGAGTTAAGACTTTCTATTAAGGGTTGAATTTTTTTTTAGAATAGTGATTGGATTGGACTACATGCTATTGTGATTGTGGCTGTTGTATGATATCTTTCAATGTCTGAAAACAATTTATATCTTGGTATTGTAGAATTATCTGGAGGTCCAAGTTATAGGGGAGACTCTGCAGAAATTTTTTCACAACTTATGGGTATGGATCAGAAATGGATGTCTGCCAATCGATTGTCAAAGGAATATATAAATGGAGTAAGAGAGTTCATCAATTTTGCAATTAAGCATGCAGAAAGTCCTTCTAGAATTATATGCCCTTGTTTGGACTGTTGCTATGAAAGGCGAATTAGTGCAGCTGAGTTGGAAGTTCATTTAGTGCGTTATGGAATTGATCAAAGCTACAAATGCTGGACTAAACATGGTGAGACCAAGGATGCATCTAATGTTTGGGGTTATAGTGCAAGTTGTGCATCAAATGATTCTGATACAAGGATATATGAGGCCGACCGTCTTGAGGATATTGTAAATTTGGTTGAGGGGGATCTTCAAGATTGTCCAAAAATGTTTCAAAAGTTGAAAAGTGTTGCGGAGAAACAATTATATACTGATTGTACTAAATTCACAAAGTTGTCTACAGTTTAAAAATTGTACAACTTGAAGGCGAGCAATGGATGGAGTGACAAGAGTTTCACAGAATTACTTACAGTTGTGAAAGAGATGCTACCGGAGGATAATGAGCTTCCTAGCCGAACATATGATGCTAAACAAATTTTATGCTCTATCAGCATGAGCTATGAGAGAATACATGCTTGTCCTAATGATTACATTTTATTTTGAAATGAATATACATCATTAGATAATGTTAGTAAGGGTGACTTCCCAAGAGGGGGGTGAATTGGGAAGATTGAAATTTTTCTGCACAAAGTAAAATATGTGAAGATAGCACAGTGTAAAGGAAGCAGCGTATAAAACAGAGCAAGCTGAAAAGTAAAGATGAGAAGAAGAAGACTCAGTAATTTATCCTAGTTCGGTCTATCCACTTGACCTACGTCCAGTCCTCAAGACAACTCTTGAGATTTTTCCATTATACAGCAAGAATTCAACGGGCTTCTTGCTAATGCCACAGCACAACGAGTATGCTCTGTTTCTGGAGCTTTCTCAATCTCTCTAAGCACTTCTACAATGTGCTTCCCAATCCCCTTGTGATTTCCCCTCACAAGTAAATCTATCTTCTAGATGAAGAGTAGATTGTTTACAAAGATATAACTCTCTTGAATAGAGTAGATATGAAGGTTGAAGTACAGATATTGAAGTTTAGAGGGTAAAAGCTTTTTGAGAAATTGATTTGGCAGAGTTTCAGTATATACAAGTTTGATTCGTTACCCACAACTTCAAATGATGTTATATTTATAGATTTAGGTCTCAAATGTTCGTTAGAGACAAAATCTATCCGTTGGGGAAGTTATCCAATGGTTACTCTGAAAAACTATCCACTTACCAACCGCATTTAATGTTTCTGACATACTGAAATTCAAATTTTGGTTGGTCAACAGACAAATTTCGAAAGAACCGAAGGTTAAAGCTTTCAACGTTACAGCACGAAGTTTGTCTGTTCATGAAGTGAAATTCAAATTTTGAAACTTACAAAACATTTTCACAATGTGACATATGAATTTTCAAGAGGAAAGTTTTTCGGTTAAGTATGAACAGTGTTTTCAATTTTCTACAGTGCCTTCGAAATTCGAATTTTGGAAGCCCAAAATTCGTCTGTCTGTAGAACGTTCAAAGAGGCACAATAGTTCACTTTCTTCAAAATTTGAATATTGAAGTAGTGAAGTTCGTCTGTCAGAGAGATTCTTTCCAGACTAACTTCAACATTCAAAGTTACAAAGCTCTTTCATTCGTATGTCAATATTTCATTCCAACAGACTCACAAACTTAGCTTCTGAAATTCGAATTTTAATGCTCAAAGTTCATCTGATAGAAAGCAGTTTTGAAACTTAAATTATTCTTGATCTCAGATGAACTTTAACATTGTTTCAGACGAATTTCTTCCAAATTTACACAATGTGGCTTAATTACCTTTTTGTTGGCAAATTTGGTGGAGTATTCTTCTTGAATCTGTGGAGTGCTCCATAATGGTAGTGTGGTAAGCTTGTACTCTCCAGATTGAGTACTGAAGGATGAAGTGGAAGCAACAGCAGCAGCTTCTGAAGGAACTGGAACCAAAGGTTCTGCACTTTTCGGTGAGGATGAACCAGGTTTCTGAGAATCTGCTTTGGATGCAGTCTTTTAGCGTTGGTGGGAGTTGCCTTACTAGATTTGGCTTTTCTCTTTGATTTCTCTCCTTCTTTCGAGGCATATTATGATTTAACATTCCTCTTTGGTCGGGCTTCAGCTTCCCAGCATCAGGATTTTTAACTCTTGCCATTTTTAGGATGAGTGTTACAGAATGTGGCTTAGAGTGGGTTTTAAATGATGCAAAAGGAAGTTTAAACAGTGGGAAGTGGCAGTTTTTGGTCAGAATTGAAGGGAATTGATAAGAGAATTGGAACAGACTCAGAGGAGTTAAGAATAGGGTTACGTCTGTTCTTTGAAAAACTGTCGGATTTAACGTAAGTAACCGTTTGATAGACAAATTTTGAGAGGTCAAAATTTGAACTTCGGGCAGTTACAAGTTAAATTGTTCAGCAAAGCTTACTGACAGACAAATTTTCTTCTGAAAGCTCGTCTGACAGTGGCTTGGATTAAGCAATACAAGCACAACAGACTAATTTTGTTCCAACAAAGTTCGAATGTTGAAGAGAAAACAGTAGGCAACAGACAAGACATCAACCAATAGACGAATTAAGCAAGCAGAACTTCATCTTTCAAGCATTCAACATGAAGAACATGATTCAACATATGAATTTTGAACTGAAAATTCGCATTTTTCAACTTTTGTAAAGGTTGTCCAACATTCGTATGTTAAGAAGTGATAATTCGTACAACAATGATGGACAAACATAACTTTGAAATTTTTTTTTTTGAAAATTCGAATTTCCAAGATCTAACAGACAAATTTCGAGGCATCACTGAGAACTGTTCCAAGGCATAATAGGTCGAAGTTCGTTTGTTGGTCAACTAAAATTTGAATGTTGACCACGTTGACTAGTTCAAAAACACAGTTTATGAAGCAAAATACGTCTAACACACATTAAAATTCGAATTTCATTTTTAAAAACTTACAGAATGGATCCAGAACTCAGAATTTTCATCATTTATTTCACTTTCTGGTTGTTCCATTCTGATGTGCTCCAATCTTCAAGTTTATTGCCATTGAATCTTGTACGGAGCACCTATAGCTTAAATTAAACATACTCCGATGCTAAAGTTAGAATTAATCTTAAAGATGAAACCTTTGAAAACAATATTGCACAAGAATAACTTACAGTTCACTGGGATTTACCATACCCAATTCTCTCCTTATTTTACAATGCCTGTCTTCTGATAGAGGCTTTGTGAGTATATCAGCAACTTGATTCTCTGTTAGGATGTACTCCAGCTTAACTTCTCCTTTCAGAACGTGATCCCTTATGAAGTGCTGCCTAACTTCAATATGTTTCATCCTTGAAAGCATGACAGGATTCTTGGTGATATTTATGGCACTTTGGTTGTCACACATGATTGGTATCTCTTTCATTTTAACCTCAAGATCTTCAAGCTGCTGCTTCATCCAGATGACTTGGGCACAATAGCTTCCAGCTGCAACATACTCAGCTTCTGTAGTGGATAGGGCCACACCGTTTTGCTTTTTGCTGAACCATGAAACCAGGGATCCTCCAAGAAACTGACAAGTTCCACTTGTGCTTTTTCTGTCAGTTTTGGGTCCTGCAAAATTAGCATCAGTGTATCCTTTGAGATCTTCTCCATTGCCCTTTGGATACCAGAGACCCATCTGTGATGTTCCAATAAGATATCTGAAAATTCTCTTCACAGCTGTTGCATGGGTTTCCTTGGGACATGATTGGAACCTGGCACACATACAGACACTAAACATAATGTCAGGTCTGCTGGCAGTTAAGTACAGTAGGGATCTAATCATTCTTCTGTACTGAGTAATGTCAAACATCTTCCCATTCTCATCCATGTCTAGTTTGGTTGCAGTAGCCATAGGTGTTCCCATTGGCTTGGCATTCTCCATTCCAAACTTCTTTAGCAGCTCCTTTAGATACTTGAATTGACTGAGAAAGATACCATCATCAAGCTGTCTGATTTGCAGTCCAAGGAAGAAGTTAAGTTCACCCATCATGGACATCTCGAATTCTCCCTGCATTAACTCAGAGAATTTCTTGCAAAGAGTTTCATTAGTAGCACCAAAAATAATATCATCAACATAGATTTAAACAATTAGTAAATCTTTATTTTCTTTCTTAGTGAATAAAGTTATGTCAACTTTGCCTCTATTGAACCCTTTTTCAATTATAAAATTGCTCAGTCTCTCATACCATGCTCTAGGGGCTTGTTTTAAACCATAAAGAGCTTTCTTTAGTTTATAAACATGGTTTGGTTTTGTAGAATCCTCAAAACCTGGAGGTTGATCTACATAAACCTCTTCCATGACGTATCCATTTAAAAAGGCACTCTTTACATCCATTTGATACAATAAAATATTTTTCATGCATGCATATGCTAGCAGTATTCTTATAGCTTCTAATCTAGCTACAGGTGCAAAGGTTTCTTCAAAATCAATACCTTCTTCCGGATTATACGCTTTAGCAACCAATCTAGCTTTATTTTTTATTATTGTTCCAGATTCATCAAGTTTATTTCTGAAAACCCATTTGGTACCAATGACAGGATGATTTTTGGGCCTTGGCACTAAATCCCAAACATGATTTCTTTCAAACTGATTTAGTTCATCTTGCATAGCTAAAATCCAGTAATCATCAGTTAAGGCTTCTTCAGCACATTTGGGTTCAATTTGAGAAATGAAAGCGCAGTTGAGCATTTGATCCCTTAACTGTTTTCTGGTTTTGATTCTCTCTTGAACATTTCCTATTACTTGATCAACAGGATGATTCCTTTAATATCTCCAAGCTCTAGGGAGTTCTTGAGATGTTTCTTCATTAATTTCTTCATCAAACTCTTGCTCCTGGATATCTTTCTCTATGTTAACAGATTCAGATATCTTTGGAGGTTCAGTTTTACTTTTATCAGAAATGCCCAATTTTTCAAAGTTGAAAGCAAGATCATCCTCATTGGTAACATGTTTTGAAACACTTTCATTTTCAATGAAAACCACATGCACATATTCTTCTACCATATTTGATCTTTTATTATAAACTCTATATGCCTTACTCCTACTAGAATAGCCCAAAAATATACCTTCATCAAATTTGGCATCAAACTTATCCAGATTTTCTTTCCCACTGTTGTGAATGAAGCATTTGCATCCGAACACATGGAGATAGGACAGATTTGGCTTTCTTCCCTTGTAAAGCTCGTATGGAGTCTTCCCAAGGATTTGTCTGATGTAGGCTCTATTTATGATGTAGGCTCGTATGGAGTCTCCAATAGTTCTGTTCTTCCTTTCTACTACCTCATTCTATTGAGGGGTCCTTGGAGCTGAGAAGTTGTGGTCAATCCCATGCTCATTGCAGTACTCCAGGAAGTATGCATTTTCGAACTCTCCTCCATGATCTGACCTGATTGACACAATAGAAATACCTTTCTCATTTTGCACTTTCTTAGCAAAGGTTACAAATGTATCAAAGGTATCACTTTTAGAGGAAAGAAATAATGTCCAAGTGAATCTAGAATAGTCATCTACAATTACAAGCACATACAGGTTACCACCAAGACTTTTCACCCTAGATGGTCCAATTAAGTCCATATGCAGCAATTCAAGTGGTCTAGTTGTGGTAACTACATTTTTAGATATAAAAGATGATTTATTTTGTTTCCCTCTTATGCATGCATCACATTCTTTGTCCTTTTCAAAAGATATTTTTGGCAGGCTAGTTACTAGCTCATTCTTGATTAGTTTAGACAATTGATTCATGTTAACATGAGCTAATCTCCTATGCCATAACCAACTATCATTATCCTGACTAATTAAACATAAAGAATCCAAGGGAGGAAGTTCATCAAGATCAATAGTATAACAATTACCATCCCTTTGAGCTTTGAAGATTACTTTGTGATCACTTTTTCAGATGACCAGGCAAAATTTTGAGTCAAACAGCACCCAATTTCCTTTATCACAGGTCTGACTCACGCTCAGCAAATTGTGGTTGAGGCCAATCACAAACAGCACCTCTTCAATGGATGTTTCTGGATTTTTGCCCACAATGCCAATGCCAACAATTTTGCCATATTGATCACCTCCAAATGTCACATTTCCTCCTTTCTTGTCTCTAAAGGTGATGAACTTCTCCTTATCACCAGTCATGTGACTTGAGCAAGCACTGTCCATATACTATTTGTTGCTTTTCTTAGCTTTGAGACAGACCTACAAAACAATGTTTATGTTTTCCTTTTAGGTACCCAAATTTGCTTGGGTCCTTTTTGGTCAGTAGATTTTTCCCTAGATGCAGATGCAACTTTTGGAGCCCATTTAACTTTCCTGCCAAGTTCATTTTTCTTTAATGCACAAGAACTGGAAATATGTCCCTTTTTGTTACAGAAATGACAGGTAGTGAGGGGACTGCTAGATTGAGTGGTAGGAAGAAAACAATGCAGATAATACTTTTGTCTTGTATGCTTTGGTTGATTATATGTTTCAATGCAAGATGACATGTGATCTTTCTTTCTGTTGCTCTCAGCATGCACAAAATGTCTCATGTATGCATTCTGGTTTTTCTTCCTAATCTTTTCCTTGACAGCACATGGATCATAGCCAAGACCAGCTTTTCCTTGTGATATTCTTTGGCTCCCCATCAAGGCAAACAACGTATCTTTTCCTCTAGTGAGCCTAGACATGCTTTTTACTAAGTAATCGTTAGTTTGCTTAAGTTCAATGCATGAAGTACAGCAAACAGATTCAGCAGTAGGTAGAGAGGTGATTTCAAAAATGTTGCTTTGAGATTCCAGTTTATTAATCTTTCTCTTTGCTAGTTTTAGTTCTTTAACAACTTTAATAAACTCATAATGAAGCTCATGAAATGCATCAAGTAGCTCAGAATAGGAAGGTTCAGATTCATATACCTCTTCCTCCTAATCACTGCTGCATGAGGGTTCGGCTTCTTCAGAAGCAAGTGCCATCAGGCAGATGTTGGCAATCTCATCCTCATCCTCTTCCTCCTCATCTGAGCTGTTGCCCCATATTGATGAGATGTAGGCTTTCTTCTTCTTCCCTTTGTCAGCAGCTTTGAGGGCAAGGCCTTTCTTCTTTCTGTCCAGCCTAGCTTCCTTGAGAGCTTTGATTTTTCCTTCATACTCCTCAAGGCTACCAAAGAGAGTTGTGACAGAGGCCATTGATTCTCCTCTGGCTTCCTTTATTGCTGTCACCTTAGGCTGCCATTCCAGAGGGAGGGCTCTGAGTATCTTTCTTACTTTTTCAGACTAAGTGTATTCCTTTCCCAGACTTTTCAATTGATTCACAATGAGAGTGAATCTCTTTTGCCGCTCCTTTACAGTTTCTCCTTCAGTCATTCTGAAGCTTTCATATTCTCCAATGCATGTATTCAGTCTGTTCTCCTTGACCCCAGTTGTTCCTTCATGTGTAATCTACAGAGTGTCCAACATCCCTTTTGCAGTGGAGCATTGTGAGACTCTGTAGAATTCATCCTGATTCAGGGCACTGACTAAATAATGCTTTGCTTTGAAATTTAGCAGGACTCTCCTTCTGTCTTCCTCATTCCACTCTGCTTTTAGCTTCTCTTTGTGTCTTCAATCTTCAGTTAGACTCATTGAGACGAAATCTCCCTTCTCAATGACTGACCATATATCAAGATCAATTGATTGGAGGTAAATCTGCATCCTCATCTTCCAGTACCCATAATGTTCTCTACTGAAGCCTGGTGGTCTATTGGTGTTGTTCCCTTCAGGAAGTATGCTTTCCCCAAAGCCAGCCATCATAATTTCCAGACTGTTAGATCCTTTGAATGGGAATCTGGGCTCTGATACCACTTGTTAGTAAGGCTAACTTCCCAAGAGGGGTTGAATTGGGAAGATTGAAATTTTTCTGCGCAAAGTAAAATATGTGAAGATAGCACAGTGTAAAGGAAGCAGTGTATAAAACAGAGCAAGCTGAAAAGTAAAGATGAGAAGAAGAAGACTTAGTAATTTATCCTGGTTCGATCTATCCACTTGACCTACGTCCAGTCCTCAAGACAACTCTTGAGATTTTTCCACTATACAGCAAGAATTCAATGGGCTTCTTGCTAATGCCATAGTACAACGAGTATGCTCTGTTTTTGTAGCTTTCTCAATCTCTCCAAGCACTTTTACAATGTGCTTCCTAATCCCCTTGTGATTTCCCCTCACAAGTAAATCTATCTTCCAGATGAAGAGTAGATTGTTTACAAAGATATAACTCTCTTGAATATAGTAGATATGAAGGTTGAAGTACAGATATTGAAGTTTAGAGGGTAAAAGCTTTTTGAGAAATTGATTTGGCAGAGTTTCAGTATATACAAGTTTGATTCGTTACCCACAACTTCAAATGATGTTATATTTATAGATTTAGGTCTCAAATTTCCGTTAGAGACAAAATCTATCCGTTGGGGAAGTTATCCTATGGTTACTCTGAAAAACTATCCGTTTACCAACCGCATTTAATATTTCTGACATACTGAAATTCAAATTTTGGTTGGCTAATAGACAAATTTTGAAGGAACCGAAGGTTAAATCTTTCAACGTTACAGCACGAAGTTCGTCTGTTCATGAAGTGAAATTCGAATTTTGAAATTTACAAAACATTTTCACAATGTGACATACGAATTTTCAAGAGGAAAGTTTTTCAGTTAAGTTTGAACAGTGTTTTCAATTTTCTACAGTGCCTTCGAAATTCAAATTTTGGAAGCCCAAAATTCGTCTGTCTGTAGAACGTTCAAAGAGGCACAGTAGATCTCTTTCTTCGAAATTTAAATGTTGAAGTAGTGAAGTTCGTCTGTCAGAGAGATTCTTTTCAAACTGACTTCAACATTCGAAGTTACAAAGCTCTGTCATTCGTATGTCAATATTTCATTCCAACAGACTCACAAACTTAGCTTCTGAAATTCGAATTTTAATGTTCAAAGTTCGTCTGACAGAAAGCAGTTTTGAAACTTAAATTATTCTTGATCTCAGATGAACTTTAACATTGTTTCAGACGAATTTCTTCCGTTTTCATAAGTTATGTTTTGTCTGAAATTCGAATTTTGAAGACTCAAAGTTCGTCTGTTTCAAAGAAGCTCCTTTCAGACTTATATGAAAATTCGAATGTTGGAAAGTCAAAGTTCATCTGTCAGAGAGCATTTTTCAAACTCAATTTCATATTGATTTCAGATGAGCTTCAACATTATCTCAGACGAATTTCTTTGATTTTCACAAACTGCATTTTATCTGAAATTCGAATTTTGGAGATGTGAAGTTCGTCTGTCAGTGAAAAGCTTCTTTCAATCTTTGATGGAAATTCAAATTTTGGATAATCAAAATTCGTCTGACAGAGAGACAACTCTTCAGACTTATTCAGTTTTGACTCGAAATTCGAATTTCCAAAGGCAAAGTTTGAATTTACAATATGACAGTTCAGTTTAAACTTTCAAACTTCGTCTGTTTGTGGGTATTTTTCAAATAAGCCAAGATTTAACACAAAATCAAGGTTTAAAAACATCTTTTCTTAAAATCAAAAACTTTTACCCTCATTTGAACGTAACAAAAGATCCTACAGAAGATCTAGCAGCTAATACTCAGAAATTCTTCACTTGAAGCACTTTGATCTCCTTTGATATCTTCAATCCAAGGTTTTGGATGTTAGTTTGGAATCATCAAAACTCTTGATTCAACAGATAAGTGTCCTAAATGCAATGCCTCTCGATATATGAAGAAAGAATCAACTCCAGCAAAAGTGGTATGGTATTTTCCAATCATTCCTAGATTCAAGCGCATGTTTAGTAATGCTGAAGTTGCGAAACAACTAACATGGCATGCAGATGAAAGGATAAAAGATGGCAAGCTTCGCCACCTTGCAGATTCTCCTCAATGGAAAAGAATTGACTATGACTTCCCTGACTTTGGGCAAGAAGAGAGAAACCTACGCCTTGCATTGTCCACTGATGGAATAAACCCCCATGGTATGCAGTGTAGTACCCACAGTACATGACCTATAATTTTGGTGATTTATAACTTATCTCCATGGCTATGCATGAAGCGCAAGTTTTTGATATTATCTATGTTAATTTCTAGCCATAAACAACCAGGAAATGATATAGACGTATATTTGGCTCCTTTAATAGAAGATTTAAAACTAATGTGGGAGACTGGTGTAGAGGTGTATGATTGATATAGAGAAGAAAGTTTCAATTTAAGAACAACGTTGTTTGGAACAATTAATGATTTTCCAGCGTATGGTAATTTGTCAGGATATAGTGTCAAAGGACAATGGGGGTGCCCTATATGTGAGGACGACACAAATTCAATGTGGTTAGAACATTGTAGGAAAAATGTTTTCCTTGCTTATCATAGATTTTTGCCTCTGACACATCATTACCGGTGGTGGAGAAAAGCTTTCAATGGGAACTCAGAAGAAGGCATAGCTCCTAAGCCTTTGGCCGGTGATCAACTGTTTGAGAAGGTGAAGAATTTGAATAATAACTTTGGCAAACCTTTTGCAAGAGACATTGTGACTAGCGGATGGAAGAAAAAGTCAATATTCTTTGAACTACCATATTGGAAGTCATTATATGTGAGACATTTTCTTGATGTAATGCATATTGAACAAAATGTCTGTGATATTGTTATTGGTACATTACTCAATGTGCCAGGAAAAAGTAAGGATGGAGTCAATGCGAGGTTGGACTTGGTTACTATGGGAATAAAAGGAGAGTTAGCACCAGTAAAGAAGGGATGTCGTACTTATTTGCCTCCAGCAGAACATACACTATCTAGGAAAAAGAAAATTGCCTTTTGTGAGTTTCTTCACAGAGTTAAAGTTCCAGAGGGGTACTCATCAAATATAAAAAACCTTGTATCAATGAAAGACCTTAAGCTCAAAGGCCTTAAGTCTCATGATTGCCACATTCTTATAAAGCATTTAATGCTGACTGCTATCCGTTCCATTTTGCCTAAAAAGGTTCAGAGTACTATCACTAAATTATGCTTTTTTTTAAGTTGATTTGCAGTAAAGTGATTGACCCAGCAAAGTTGCCAGCATTGCAAAAAGAAATTATTATTACTTTGTGTGAACTTGAGATGTATTTCCCACCTTCATTCTTTGACATAATGGTTCACTTAACCGTCCACTTGGTTCGAGAGATTCAACTATGTGGACCTGCTTATTTGAGGTGGATGTACCCACTTGAGCGTTATATGAAGATATTAAAAGGGTATGTGAAAAATCGAAGTCGGCCAGAGGGTTGTATTATTGAACGATACATAGTGGAAGAAGCAGTTGAGTTATGTACTGAATATCTCTCTAATGTTGAAAACATAGGGCTTCCAAAGTCTCGTCATATGGGAAGAACAATAGGGGAAGGAATTAGTAGAATTGCAATAGTAAGCATACCAAGGGTACAATGGGAGCAAGCACACCTATATGTCCTACACAACACAGATGAAGTTGAGCCATATGTTGAAAAACACAAGGACATACTAAGGAGCTTGAACCCCACTAGGAATGAAAGTTGGATAATGAAAGAACACAATCGACTCTTTATTGATTGGTTAAGGAATCACATTTTGTCAAACACCATTAATAGTCTTATCTCAATTTCAGAAAGATTGAGATGGTTGGCAATGGGTCCAACTATGGATGTCTTCTCTTACACGGGTTATATGATCAATGGCTACACATTCTACACAGAAGAGCAAGACGATCGAAGTACAATGCAAAATAGTGGGTTAACACTTGTAGCTCAATCTATGCATATATCTAGTGTCAAAGATAAGACCCCCATCTATGTGAATATGTCATATTTTGGGGTCATTGAGCACATATGGGAGTTAGATTACATCATGTTTCGTGTGCTAGTCTTTGGTTGTAGGTGGGTTGACAACAACAGTGGCCTTAGAATTAATGAGACAGGAGTTATCCAGGTGGATCTTAATAAAGTGGGCTATAAAGATGAGCCCTTTATTTTAGCATCACAAGCTCAACAAGTATTTTTCGTCACTGATCCTACTAATAAAAAGTGGTCTGTTGTTCTTTTGACTAACAAAATAAATGATGAGAAAGATGTTGATCCCAATAGTCATGATATTGATTTTGAGGATGATCCTTTTTCTAGGACATCACAATCACTTGGCAGTGATTTCACTAATGATGATGCATTATATTTGAGAGATGATCATAAAGAAGGGATTTGGGTCAATCCATTAATTCGGACTAGAAAAGGAAGCACAAGTATCTAACTGAGAAGAAAAAGAAAAATATTGCCTTAAACATGTAAAATTTTTCAGCTTTTAAATTGATACTTTGTTACTTGTATGTTTTAATTTTCTTATTGTGCAACGATAATTTTGTAGATAAATGGCTTCTCCACCACATGATAGCAATGTTCCCTCATGTAGTGCTAAAGAGAAGAAAGCTAAGTGGGGGAGGACTATGATGAAAGAGTTGACTCGAATAAGAAGTAGTGGTCGTAAATTAGATCTTGGATGGAATAAGTGGGGTCAACCTATTGACCCCAATGAACAGAAGTTTTTGAGTTGGATTGGGGTCATCACACAAAGAACAGTGCCAATTATTTATAACAAATGGAAAGATGTCCCATATCTAGTTAAGGATGCCATTTGGGATGAGATAGCGGTAATACACTAATTACTCTACTTGTTTTAATTATGTTGCTTATTATTTAGACATACTTTCTCACATTTTAATTATATTACTTACAGGGAACCTTTAATATTGATGAGAAACGAAGGAAATTTGTACTTAAAGCAGTTGTTGTGCATTTTAGAAGGTTTCATTCGCATCTTACAAAGCTAAGTTTATGGGATGTTAGTGGAAATATCAATAAACATCCTCCTGAAACACAGTCTAATATCATCTCTCAAGAACAGTGGGATGCTTTTGCTCTTTCACGTCAAGATCCGTCCTTTTTGGTAATATCATGTTTTAGCAATATAGTTGTTCCTATTATTTTCATATTTTTTTCTATTAATACTTTTCATTTTAAATAGAAAGTAAGTGAGGAAAATCAAGAAAGGGCATCCAATTCATTGTATCCTTATCGAAAAGGTTGTACACCATATTCAACAATTGAGCAACAAATGGTAAGTACATATAATATGTGTTTCTCATATGTTGTTTTTTTTCATGAGTGATTATTATTTGTTTTTTATCATTTGGTTTAAATGTTTTTATTTGTTGTATTTTTATGTTTTTAATAATTAGATCCAAGAGATAGGATCAGAAGCATCCACAATTTCTCGTCATGTGCTATGGAAGAAAGGAAGAGAAAACAAGGAGGGTAATATTGATGATGAACGTGTTCAGAGGGTTTGGGATGAATGTGTAAGTATTAAATATATGCATCTATCATTATTCTATTAAATATAAGTCTTAACATTTACTTAATAATTTGTATGATAGGAGTTTCTATCCTAATCAAGAGAAGATGAGATTGAAAACTTTGGTCATAACAATATACTCGCTAGGGTGTTACAAGTCCCTGAAGTCTCTGGTCGTGTTAGAGGTGTTGGTTTTAGGGTCACTCAAACAAGCTACTTCTGGACTCGAAAGCATTCAAACTCTCATGTTAAAAAGAAAGTTGCATATTTGGAAGAAAAAGTGTCCACCCTAGAGCATCAATTAAGCCAACAATCCATGCGCTTTAATGAATATGATGAGATGTTTAAAAATATGAAACTCATGCTAGGGGCAGGGAAGTTGGCGGCAGAAGGTAGCCCCAGCATGAAAGATAGTTGCACACTTGTATCTCAACTTCCTGAGGTATTTCTTCCCTACTAGTAAATTATAGTTTTTTTTTCATTAATTTGTCATTTATTACTTTATGATTGGTATAGGGTGAATCAAAGTGCAAATTATGGTTGGAGACCCCAACACGTCATGTGGTTGCAAAGGGTAGTGTGTTTAACACTCCTGGTGCAATTCTGCATAATGTACCACTACCCGATGGCTTCTTGAAAGTTCTAATTGACAAAGTAGATGAGGAAGGAGCTAATTTGCCAATACCTACTGATGATGGAGTGACAAAAGTTAGTGATGCAATAGGTTATTTTGTAGCATAGCCAAGCAACCTCATTGAGGTAGTACAAATGGTAAGGAAATTGGCATATCCCGACAATGCATTGCACTTCTATTCATTGTTGATCCCTAACTAACTGAATTGATTTCTTGTTTTGTTCAAATTGCACAGCCCAAAAAGAGCAAAAAACAAATCAAAGGGACAAGCCAAAAGTCAAAGGAATCTATTGCTACACCAGTGAAAAAACAAATCAAAGGTACACTTCAACAAATCGATTGCCAAACCAGTGATGAAAAGGCCCATTCTTGAAGTTACTCATAACACATGTGGGCCAAATGGTATTGCTGTAAGGATCCTAGCAAAAAGGGATTTAGCAAATGGTAAAACACATGAAATAAATTTTCATTATGGCATTTACAACATGCAAGTAGTTGATCATCTTGCTATTAAGCAAATAAATGAAATGCTTGATCATGAATGGATAAGTGCCACAGTCATCAATGTATATCTCAGGTACTTGTATGATAGCTCATGGTTGAAATCAGTTTTGGCTTTTTTATTTGTCATTTGATGTGAACAATATTAACCAATTTGTGTATTTTTATTTAAGGTACCTATACCATAGTTTTTTGGCCCCTAATGGGTTGACGAGTAAATTCTCTTTCGTCAACCCCCATACAATATCATGACATGGAGGAAGCAAGATATATGAGCAATCATGATCTTTGTCTGATTTATTTGGAGCAAGAGCAGTGGACGATATGTTGTTTTTGGCACCTTATAATTTGTGGTGACTCAATTATTAAAGAATTTCTAATTTTGAATTCTTTCAATGTGAAATACTTACAATTTCCTTACACTTCATTTCAAATTTTTAGGGAACATTGGGTGTTGATTGTCATTAATCCTTTAACTCCAGAAATATATTATTTGGATTCCATGAATGCTAACCTACGCCCAGCTCCTGATATGATAATGAAGCTCTTTAATCATTAAGCATATATGTTTATTTTCTTCATACATCTATATATTTGTGTGATATTCTAAATAGTAACTTACATTAATTTTTTTTAATCTTGTTAGCTCCTTGACTACTTTTCGTGGGAGCCGTGGCTTATGGTTTCCAACAAAATCAAAACCCACACAATACAAATGGACTTCAATACAGGTACTAGCATTGATAGATAGAATTAGAGTGAAGAAGTTATTATGAATAAATACATCGCATGCATAAATTGATATATGATCTTTTGTTGTTTTTATAGTGCCCTCAGCAGCAAAATACTATTGATTGTGGATATTATGTGTTAAAGTTTATGAAGGATATCATATTACATGACCAATCTACCATTCTGGAGAAAGCATGTTCTTCAGATCTTGTATATATTATGTAAGTTTTTAATTAATTAAATTTTATCATATTCATTTCACTAATTTTGTTGTGATGTTTCATTTTATAGTACTTCTCAGACTCGTATTGTAATTTCTACACCAAATATGAGATAAAAGAACTTCAAGAAGAGTGCTCAAGATATGTGTTAGAACATATTATGTAGGTTGCTGGAATTTATAATCTTGAGACATTGTTCAAAGATTTGTTGGCTTGTTATGGAGATACAAAGCTAGGACTTTGGGTTGTTTTAGACATTACTAGGAGATTTTTTGGCTTGTTTTGTATGTGTTAAAAATGTTGTGATGTTTAATTTGTACTAATTTTTAGCCAACAATATTTTTGTGATTGATCCTGTATTGTGAAAATTGCTGAATGGATGAAAATGATATATTATAAATTTATATGTACCAGGTTGAAAAGGAAAGATTACAAAAAACGTATATTTCAAAAAAAAAATTGAAGGAGCTTTGGGTGCGTTCATCAACAAAACGCGTGTCTGAAGGCCCATCTCTTGGTACGCTTTTATTTAGAAGAGTACCCAAAGACTAAATATTGGGTATGCTTTTGAATCAAGCGAACCGAAATATCACCTCTTGTGCAGCCCAATGACTGTATTTAGCTACGCTTATTAAGCGCATGCAAAGACATTTGGAGTGGTCACATAGGGTACGCTTTAAAAGCGTACCAAAATACTAAAAAAAGCATACCAAAAGCCAATTTCTATAGTAGTGTTAGTATACTTAATTGTGAACCTGGATTACAATTCAGTTGAAAGAAAGCTTCCCCAAGCAAACCCATGCATTAAAATACCCAAAACAATGCCTAGAATAGAAATCAAGCCCACACAACTTGGATAGACTTGGATTTGAGAAAAAATGGGAAAATAAGGAAATAACGAATTTAATTCCTCCAAATCTTCCATCCTTGCCCTTTTAAAATACCAATTAGTCTTCCATGTCCTCTCCCATGGCCCTTGACCTATACATAAAAATGTGACAATTAAAGTACCTAGGTCATATAATATAACAATGTAACACTTTGTACATAATAATCATGGTTTAGTTAAATAAATTCAATAATTCAATATTAGAGGACATTTATGTATGAATTTAATCATCAAAATTAAGGGGAAAGCACTAAAATAATGATGCAAAAGAAAGCAAGAAAAAACCCTAAGAAAACAACTAGAAAATAGGCTTCCAACGAAAATTGACTAAACTGTCATTCTTTGACCAAATTTTGCCCGCCTTTATAATTAAAACACTAATCACTATAACTAAGTTTGGTAACTCAAATTAATCCTAATTAAGTCTGTAAATGATTATTTTGTGATTAGGTTAATTAAATGTAATTTCAAATGGGATTATACTAGGGGTGTTTTGGGAAAGTGAAAAATAGGTGAATGGATGGAAATGCCAACATGAATTAAAATCTAATCACATGGGATGATTAATGACATTAAATGGATAATGCATTGGAAACTCCTAGGAAAAATATCACCCAAAATTACAAAGAAAACCCTAACTTAATCACTCGAAAAAGCCAAAATAAGCACTTAACTAGCTAATTAATGTGAAAAATGCTCTGATGGAAAGAATTAACAACCAAATCCATAGAATATAATAAAATGTCACAAATTAAGCTCGAAACCAAGGGTTTAACACATTTTTCCACAAAGTACACAAAATCAGCTAAAACATGAAAATGCACTAAAACCACAAAAATAGCCAAATAAATGTGATAAAAATATAGTAAAATATGGTCACATCAAACCTGTAGTCTAAATACCCAAAGGAGAAAAGCTTGTAGGGTACAAATAGGTATTTGTGCAAAAACAAAATGAGAAAAATGAAGTTATTAGACATAAAGCACAACTTGTAGCGCAAGGATTTTCGCAAAGATTTGGTATTGATTATAAAGAGACATATTCTCTTATGGTAGATACAATCATGCACTTATAGATATCTAATTAATCTAATAACTGAAGAAGCAAATTGAGAATTTGTTGAAAAGGGGTTTTATCAGACTGAGTGTCTCACCTTGGGGAGCTCCAGTGTTGTTTGTTAAGAAGAAGGATGGTAGCCTCAGATTGTGCATTGACTACAGGCAACTAAACCCAGTGATGATCAAGAATAAATATCCTTTGCCTAGGATTGAAGACTTGCTTGATCAGTTGGCTGGTGCCTCCATATTCTCTAAAATTGATTTGAGGTCAGGATACCATCAATTGTGAGTGCGTGCTAAGGATGTGCCTAAAATGACATTTCGGACTCAATATGGTCATTATGAGTTTCTTGTGATGCCATTTGGGTTGACCAATGCACCAGTAATCTTCATCGATTATATGAACAGGGTGTTTCGGCCGTATTTGGATAAATTTGTTGTGGTGTTTATTGACGACATCCTGATTTACTCCAAGAGTGAGGAAAAGCATGTTGTCACGACCTCGGAACTTTCTCACCTTGAATCGTGCCGGCTTTAGCTTGATCAACCCTCTTGATCCCGCGCTAAGTCTGCCGAACCCTCAAGTAGGCAAAGACAAGCGAACTAGAGAACAAGAGAACACTCACACAAGAGAAAGTTTGAGAGAATTCACAATTGCACTCAATGCTTCGATGGATACAAATGAGGCCGGAGGTGGTATTTATAGGCCTCCCCCATGGTTCCAGAACTTTCCCACCTCCTCAATGGACGGTAGAGATCAATTTGATCTAACGGCCTACAATGAATCTCTAGATTTTTCCACTATATATTTACAAAGAATTCTCTAGAATGTACAAGAGAAAGACCTAGCTACAAGGTTCTAGAATTATGTACAAAGTTCAAGAGAGTGCTAGCCTCTTCAAGTTGTTTCTAGAACGTTCTGGAGGCTTCTGGTTAAACCTCATGAAAAATCTGTGACACTCTCCCCCACCTAATCCGGTGACGTCCTTCTCACTACTTCATCTCTGTACTGGCGTAGGTGGTCTTCAAACTGCCAAAGATTTTCTTGTGTTTCCCAAGTTGCCTCGCTCTCTGGCAGTCCCTTCCACTTCACCAAGTATTGGGTACTTGGTGGTACTCCCCTTCATCACACGACCCTGTGAGCAAATATCTCCTCGACCTGTCTATCGTAAGACTTGGTTGTCACAGGTGGTGCTCTGGTGGAGATTCCTTGATCAGGCTCATCCTTGTCTTCAAGGAATGGCTTCAGCATACACATGTGGAAGACAGGATGAATCTTCAAGTTAGGTGGTAAATCTACCTTATAGGAGACCTTCCCGACCTTCTTTAACACCTTGGAGGGACCTTCATATTTCCGAATGAGGCCCTTATGAACCTTCCTGAAGGCCTTGAATTGTTGTGGGAGAAGTTTCACCATCACCAAGTCTCCCACTTGGAACTCGGTCGCTCACCTCCTCCTGTCAGCGAACTTCTTCATCCTCTTGGCTGCCTTGACAAGGAAGGATCTAGTCTCGTCGGCTTGTTCCTGCCAAGACTTAGCCATATGAAAGGCTCCTGGACTTTTGCCCTTGTATGTTGTGGCAAGGGCGTGAGGTGCCAGAGGTTGCTGTCCCATCACCACTTCAAAGGGACTCCTCCCTGTGGACTCGCTCCTCTGTAGATTGTAAGAGAACTGGGCTACGTCCATCAACTTAGCCCAATCCTTTTGGTTGGCACTCACAAAGTGCCGAAGATAACACTCCAACAAAGCATTCACCCATTTCGTCCACCTATCTGTTTGTGGGTGAAAACTGGTGGAGAAATGAAACTCTATCCCGAATAACTTGAATAGCTCAGTCTACAGTTTGACCGTGAATCGGGGATCTTGGTCACTGATGATTGTCTTGGGTAACCCCCAAAACTTCACCACGTTCATAAAGAACAAGCGAGCCGCTTCCTCTATTGTACAGTCCGTTGGGGCTGGGATAAAAGTACCATACTCGGAGAATCGGTCCACCACCACCATGATGGAACCAAACCCTTCAGACTTAGGCAATACCGAGATGAAGTCCATGGAGACACTCTCCCATGGTTGGCTCGGTGTAGGCAACGGCTCCAACAATCCTGTGGGAAGTTGGTTGTCCACCTTGTCCTGTTGGCACACAAGACAAGTCTTCACATAGGCCTCCACGTCATCCCTTATGTGAGGCCAGTAGTAGGCAGCTTCCAATAATGCTAACGTCCGCCTCTGTCCTGGATGACCAGCCCATTTGGAGTCATGACACTCCTTGATCAACTCCTTCCTCAAGTTGTCCCACTTAGGAACAAAGAGTCTCCTTCCCACAGTGTAAAGGAGTTCATCCTTAACCCAAAACCTCTTGGCTTTACCCTTCTTAGCCGAATCCACAAGCTGCTGGGCTAAAGGGTCTTGAGTAGTGCCTCACTTGATCTTGGTGATCAAGTCCCCGCTGGCTTGGCTGATGGCTGCTAATTCAGCCTTCCTACTCAAGGCATTAGCAATAACATTGGTTGTCCCTGGCTTATACTCCAATACATAATCAAACTTAGCCAGGAAATCTTGTCATCTCGCTTGCTTAGGGGAGAGCTTCTTCTGCCTCTGGAAGTAGCTGGTGGCAACATTATCGGTTTTTATCACAAACAGTGCCCCTAGCAAGTAATGCCTCCAAGTACGCAAGCAATGAGCCACGACTGTCATCTCTTTCTCCTGCACCGTGTACCGCCTCTTGGTATCATTAAGCTTGCGACTTTCAAAAGCAATGGGATGCTTCTCTTGCATTAAGACCCCTCCTATAGCGAAGTCAGAGGCATCAGTGTGCACCTCGAATGACTTGGTGAAGTCCGGAAGAGCCAACATGAGTTCCTCTGTTACTGCCATCTTAAGCTCCTCAAAAGCTTTCTGGCATTCCTCACTCCATACCCATGGCTTGTTCTTCTTTAATAACTCCGTAAGAGGGGCTACTCTAGCGGAGTAACCCTTGATAAACTGCCTATAGTAGTTGACCAACCCAAGGAAAGACCTCAACTCTATCACTTGAGGTGGAGGATCCTACTCCTTGATAGCTTGAATCTTTTTGCCATCCATGCGCAAGGTCCCTAGGGATATGACATGCCCAAGGAAGTTCACCTCTTCTTTGGCAAAGGAGCACTTCTCCTTCTTCACATATAGCTCATTTTCACGCCGGGTCTTGAACACGGTCGTAGGTGCTCGGCATGCTCCTTCAATGCGTTACTATAGACAACAATGTCATCCAAGTATACCACCATGAACCAATCAAGATATGGATGAAAGATCTTGTTCATGAGAGTACAGAATGTGGCCGGTGCATTGGTCAACCCAAAAGGCATCACCAACCACTCGAAAGACCCATATTGTGTGACACAAGTAGTCTTGGGTTCATCTCCTTCGGCAATCCAAACTTGATGATACCCTGACCTCAAGTCCAACTTAGAGAAGTACCTTGCCTTCCCTAACCTATCAAACAGATCGGCTATCAAGGGAAAAAGGATACTTGTTCTTGATAGTTACCTTGTTTAGAGCCCGGTAGTCGATACATAACCGCAATGATCCATCTTGTTTCTTCTGGAACAAGACCGGTGCTCCATAAGGTGCCTTGGATGGTTGGATGGATCTAGCATCGATCAACTCCTTTAGTTTCTTTCGCAATTCCTCTAACTCAGGCAGTGCCACCCTGTAAGGTGCCATGGCAGGTGGCTTAGCTCCCGGTTCCAGCTCAATCATGTGATCTACCTCCAGACGAGGTGGGAGCTTCTTTGATAGCTCCGATAGCATCATATCACAGTTCTCCTCAAGAACCTGCTGGATGACTGGGGGAAGTTCTTCACGCATCTCCTCCCCTAGGTCCACCTCCTTCAAGGCCGCCAGGTACGTAACTTCTCCCCTCTTGAAGCCCTTCTTCACTTGCATAGCTGACAGCTGATTCCTACTAGGCCCACTGGTTACAGGTATCATGGCAGCAACTCCTTGGTCTAGAACACACAAGGTATTGAAGTGGGGCATAAGGAAGATGTTATGCTTCCTCATAAACTCCTGGCCAAGGACCACTTTGTAGTCATCCATTGGAGTGACTGTGAAATATGCCTTGCCACACAAGAACCCAAGCACAACTCAACCTCTTGAGCTATGCCATGAATAGGTTTAGGAGAAGAGTTGACATCCTTCATCATACCTCCTCCAGCTATAACCTTGAGACCAATCCTCTTGGCCTCCTCTGGGGTGATGAAGTTGTTGCCTGCCCCAGTATCCACCATGATTGAGACAAGTTTCCCATTCAACTTTGCCTCAACGTACATCAACCCTGTACTCTTGGTAGGTGTGGGTGTAGGCTTGAACTTCAAGGCATTGAGTAATCGGAGAGAACCTAACTCCACACTCTCATCTGCTTGGGCCTCTTGTTCCTCCACTATGGCTACCAAGCTCCCTAGTTTCGGGCAGTCTTTCATGCGGTGAGGACCCTTGCACACAAAACAACTGATGTTAGTTTGGAGTTCTTCTGATTATTCTACTTCTTTTGCGGTGGCTTATTGTCTTCACCTTGTTTACTCCTTTACCCTTGTCTCCCCTACCTTTGTCCTAATTATTAGGTTTGGAAGATTTGGGCTTCGAAGATTCACTTTTCTCCTTCTGATAGTCGGTAAGACTTTCGGCCATGGCAATAGCTTCATTAACGTCCTTCATGCCTCGGCGCTGCAACTCATGCTTGGCCCAGTTTTGAAGGCCATCAATGAAGTGAAATAGAAGATCCTCACTGCTCAAGTTAGGAATTTGGAGCATCACGGTAGTGAACTCCTTCACATAGTCTGAGATAGTGGTCTTGTGCTTGAGCTCCCTCAGCTTCTTGTGCACCTCATAGACCACATTCTCTGGGAAGAATTACCTCTTCAATTCTTTCTTGAAGTCTTCCCAAGTGTTGATGTTGCAAAGACCTTTCTCCATGTCCACATGTTTTCTAGGCCACCATAGCGTAGCATTATCAGTGAGGAACAAGGAAGCAGTACGTACCTTGGCTTGCTCATCACTCATCCCCAAGCTTTCGGCATAGCGCTCCATTTACCATAGGAAGTTCTCTACCTCCTTAGCATCGCAAACGCCCTTGAATTCCTTCGGTTTGGGAAGATCCAACTTCACTTCTCTTACCTCACTAGTTCCAGCCACTAGTGAGTTTCTCCTTTGGTTCTCCAAGGAAGTCTTAAGTGCATCCAACTGCCATTGCATCATTGTGATAGCATCCATCACATTTCCCTCCAGCGTCCTAATCGATTCAGCACACTGATCCTTAGAGTTCTGGATATTCTCCACAGTAGCCTTGAGACCCTCAAGCTTATCCAATGTATGGGACTCAAGGATTATGAAGTCACTTTCCAGCTTGTTAACCTTATTAGTTACCTCCAACAAGGCATTTTCTAAATGACCAACTTGAATCGAAAGAGAAGCAAAGTCCTCAGCACTTACCTTGCTAGTGCTTCGATCCCTCTTGCTCCCTTGATAAGTGGCTTAGGTCTCCTTGCCCCGTACCTCTTCATTGAATACCCCTGTCTCAGTCAACATTCTTGCCCATGAACAAAGCTTCAACAAGGTTCCCTTGAACCAAAACTCTGATACCACGTTGTCACGGCCTCAGAACTTTCTCGCCTTGAACCGTGCCGGCCTTAGCTTGATCAACCCTCTTGATCCCACGCTAACTCAGCCGAACCCTCGAGTAGGCAAAGACAAGCGAACTAGAGAACAAGAGTTATACGGATAGGAGAAGGAGACCATTCGAGTTTGATGCTGGAGATCATGTGTTTTTAAAGGTCACTCCTACCACTGGTGTTGGAAGATCGATTCAAGCCAAGAAGCTCACTCCGCGGTATATGGGTCCATACCAAGCTCTGCAGCGAATTAGGCCAGTAGCATATCGAGTGTCGTTACAGCCTAATCTTACGGGATTGCATGATGTTTTCCACATGTCTCAATTGAAGAAGTATCATCTAAATCCATCTCATGTAATTGATGATGAGGTAGTTCAAGTGCGAGAGGATCTGACTTTTGAGGTCACGCCGTTGCAAATTCTGGATATGAAAGAGAAGCAGTTCAGAAATAAGACTATTAAGTTAATAAAGGTCCTATGGAACGGCTTGACATCCAATGATGTCACGTGGGAGACTGAAGAATCCATGCGAAGGAAGTATCCAAAGATCTTTGCTTGAGGTAAGAATTGAAATTTCGAGGATGAAATTTTTATAAGAAGGGGAGAGTGTAACACCCCTTATGTTATCTTTTCTTGCTGTTATATTCAGGACTAGAGGAAATAGGATGGAGGAAGGCTCAAGTGGAGTCTAGAAACACTCCATGCTATGGTGAGAAGTATGTCTGCCATGGTAAGAAGCAATTCCAGTGGCGTTGTTCAGTTGAACGTGGTGGAGCTGTGGTGAGAAATGTTAAGGTCGTGGCAAGATTCGAGATTTTTGTTTAAAACCAAATAATTTCAGTCGATCGGGAAAGAAAAAATGGAGGGAACGAAGAGGTGCCACGCAAGGGTTTGCTAGATTCGGCCACTGGGAGTTGTTTTCAACCTCTGGAAGCTTAGATTCAAGCGGGTTGTTAGGTTAACCGAGAGGGGCTCACGCGTGTTGGACAAATCGAGAAGCTTGTGGAACTTCTGTGAGCATGGTATTGACAACCTGAGGTAATCGGGTGTTTGTTTATATTATATTGATTATATTATATGGTAGTACGTATATTTGTATGTATATGCATGTCTTTTTCATACCACGATATTGATATGTTTGTGTGTATTGTTTTTATATATCATGGTATGGGTATAGTTAGATGATGATGATATTGTTATGATATGATATGATGCATACATGACATCATGATGATTATGATGATGATGATACGATGATACATAAACATCACCACATGACATTGTGATATGTGACGGATGAGGTGGTGATGATGTGTTAATGATATATTATACGATGATACATATATATGTTAGGGAGAATAAGGGAGGATAAGGATGGATGAGATATGTTAGGGATGGAATTCCCTGTGAGGGCATCATGCATTCCATTCATCTCACATTGCACTCACATATTGTATGAGATATATATATATGTGTGTGTGTGTGTGGTTGTCCCCGGTTACTAAGACCTTGTCTCACTCCCCTCTCCCATAACTAACCTTTTAGGTGACGGTTCTGACACTAGTCCTGAGAAGACGCAGGAGTAGCAGCGTATGTGGGATTAGTCTATGTAGCATTTATGTTTTGGATATTGCATCATGTGCCAAGTAGGATAGAATGGTATGTAATGAATGTATGATTTGGATTTGGATGCTTGTATGTATGGTTATTTGTGCAAAAGAGGTTGTTGTGGTATGTGTGCTGTATGTATGTGTTATGTATGGTGAAAGTTGGAATTGGGCCTGATTGGTGTATCTTAGGGCCAGTAGCCCGTTTGTCAAGCAAGGGGTTCCAAGGGGTCAAATCTCAGAGGAGTGGTTCCTTTCAGGTGAACCTCTTTAGACAAGTTGGTTTAGAGGTTTTGGACCTATCTGAATGGTTTTTGAGCGACCTATTGCCTTTGGTGACGATTGGAGGTAGTTAGTGGTGAGTTTTGGTCAATAAGTGGCCAAAATGGTGTCAAGGATCCAGAATCTCCATACAGAGTTGGATTAAGGTGTAAATGGTGTCGCTGGCTAGATTAAAACTAGATTGACTTGTAGGAGTTGGAATCAAGTCAATCGAAGGTCGGAGCATAAAGTTATACGCGTCGGAAGTTCACCCTGAAGTTGAAAGTTGCTGATATGAGATATCAGCAAGGGGCACCATGGCGCTAGTGCTTAGACCGCGGTGCCAATGAGGTTAGAAGTGATGGAGAAACAGGAGAAGCCAGAGCCACGGCGGTCCTGTTATAGGCGCAACCCCAACCTAGTTTTCGGTGTTTATGGTCGTTTCTGCTAGTTAAAAGTTTTGGAAAGTGTTTTGAGATGTTTGGGTGTGTTATGTTGGTCTTTTTGAAGTTTTTGGTTAAGTCTAGAGATGTCAGGAGGTAGGGTGTTACAATAAAGATAGCAGGTGATGCACAAATGATTTGTCATGTATATGTTTTCCTATTATGTCATCTTTTAATCTGGCAATACTGTAAAATTAATAGCTTTTTGTTGTGTTATTTAGGGAGAGAAGCAGGGAAGATACTTGTATGGTTGTCAGAGATAGAAAAGTGAGCCTCATCTTTTGGTATCTTCTATTACAGGCTATGTGTTATAAATGCCGTATGTCAGAAAGATTTGTAAAAGAATTCTAATAAATTTGTTTATATTTGATTTATATAAGAGGACTCTCTTTAATAAATCTCAATAGATTGAAATTGCATGCAGAAATTTTTGTTAGATATGTGTTTTTCCTATGATTTGGTTGCTCTCTTTATTAGATATAATAGCTTTATAGGAGTTGCTACTTGCCTGTGTATTGCATCTGAATGTAATGACAGTTAGAAATTCTTTTATACTTCATTATATTTTATTTATAATAATTCATAATGTTGGTTAGTGTATAAAAGAATGGTTCTGTTAAATTGATGTAGAAATACACAGGCACACAAGCATGTAGTGAGATAATTAATGAAAAAGAAGGAAGACAGATGTTGGATGGCAAAGATACATAGTGAAAAGGAAGCATAGATCAAGATATCACTAATTGGCCATAAGCAGTCTTACAAATGAAGTTTGTACAGGTAATGAGCAATTATTGTTGGATTTTGTTACTTTTTTCTCCACTCAGAATTATGGCTTCCATACATGTTCAGTCCCCTCCCCATGAATAAACTTGAGGCTTTGTCTTGCTTATACTATAGCATTGTGTTGTGTCAAATTTATTACTAGAGAGTTGACTCACCTGCATTGTAAAGGCTATAGGGACTACATTTATTTGCCCATTAGATTTACATGACTACAAGTTCATGTCCTTCATCCTAGGTAGAAAGGCATGCTAGAATCATTTTCCTTTAACATAGTTTACCTTACTCACTGCTCATTTGCTCAAAGACTACAAGTCCAATGTGTACTAACTTTACATGTGTTATTAGCAATCTTTTGGGGGTACATTTTGTCCATATTATTCTTATTAATAACAAAAAGTAGGAAATGTATATTTTAAATTGAGAAAGTATACAAAAGCAGTAGAGCTATATACTGTTGCTTTATCTAGCAACATCAAGTCACGTCCTTTATGGCAATATATGGAGATTTTCTTATAATTGATATTTTAAAACAACATTGTCTTGTACATATGGAATTATAAAATTATGTTTTTCCCCTTTATCTTTTGTTTGAAAATTATACTTGATAATAAATAAATGCCCATATCAATACTGTTATTCTTCATGATAATTTTATAGGCAAAAGCTCCTTGGGCTTTCAAACATAACTTTTGGCTTACCTATTTTCTTGCTTCATCATTGTCTCGTCTGCAATCGAGTGCAAGTAATTTTCCTTTGTGTTTAGTTTAGTATTTTATAGGCAAAAGTTCCTTGGGCTTTCAAACAAAACAGAAGCTTCTTGAATCATATTTTATAGAAAACACTTCTTGGACTCCTCAAAGACGTGGATACTATTTTGCTAGATTTTAAATACATGATGGACACACCTTAGGCATGGATGCATCTAAATGCATGCATTATATGATTGGGTTGTTCTGTAAATTATGTTATTATTTCTAGGTTGTCTCATGCCCCATCTAAATGCATCAACTGGTAGTTTTTCTTATTCTAAGAATCATTTTATTCTTTGTTTTGAGTGGAAATATCACTTTCAGTTTTGAGTGGAAATATAATATTGCTAATTTTTTTTAATGAGAGTATGAAATCAAGGATTGACCATAAGATAGAGACAAAAATGATGGAGGATATCTTTGGATCTGATTTGGCTTGAGCCAGCAACAAACTCTTAATAGGACATTGTAGCAACTCAAAGAGGCCTAAATTTTTCAGTTTGGCCGGTATTTAACTTCCTGTACCATGCAAATCGAAAACTATGACACATCTTGCCTATGTTACCAAAACAAAGATGATATGCCATGTTGTTCAATTTCCAATTTAGTGCCCTTAGTTGAAGGGTTTTATTTGTGCATTGCTTTCAGCATTCAATATCAATGGCAACAAAATTATTGGAGACTGGGTAAGTCCTCCAAAATTGAACCAACATTTTTCACTCATAGTTCAAAGTGAAATGTATGATGGTTTATGTTTGACTACTTTTTTTAAGGGTGAAATTCTGTAGTTATGCATGTGAAATATTTTGCTACGGTTTTGTAGAGATAATTTTCTTTGTACATATAGTAAAGGCATATCACTCTTCATCGTCTTAAGCAAGTAACAGTAATTTTTTTGGTGAATTGATTGTATAGAAATTTGCTATGCCCTTAATTAGAATGTTATTAAAATAATTATTCTTATTAGTTGTAATGGTCTATTGCTCTATTCATAATTTTAGTCTTCAAGGCATAAAGTGTAACATTAAAGATAGTTAAAAGCTACAAATGTTAATTTGCTTAATTATACTGGTATTAATATTTGTCAAGAATCTTTATTTGTTTTAATTGGTATAATGTAATCTTTGTTTTGATTAGGTTAATGTAAAATTTTGAATGTGTGTGAAAGAAACAAGTGCTAATATATTCTTATTAAATTAAAATTAATATGATTGCATATATGCTTTTTTTTTTAAATGCTCACTTTCTAGGACGGTTGTCACAACAGTCCTAGAAAGTGGACTTTCTAGGACTGTTATAAGGCTATATCAGTCTTTGAAAGTGGACTTTCTAGAACGTTTTGTAATCACAACCGTCCTAGAAATTAATTTATAGAATGGTTCTATGGCCGTTCTAAAATGTCATATTTTCTATAACCCCTATTTCTATAATTACGTGGCAACCGTTCTAGAAAGTTCATTTCAACCATTCTAAAAAGGCTTTTTTCCACTAGTGTATCTTATGTTATCAAGTGTTTAAGAGAGTTTTCATGGAGTTTTTCTTTCTCTCATGCCCTAGAGAATTTCTTGCATGGATAGCCTAGATAGAGAAAATGAAGCCATGAAGAAATTCATCCATGAAAAGTGATGTATAGGCTTCAAGGATTAAGGATATACCATTTGATTGCAAATTAATCGGGTAGATATTTTTCTAAAAATTTCTAAAATTTTCTGCCTATTTAGGGTTTGAAAAAGAAAGGAAATTTTATGATTTTGACCCCAAAAATGGATTCCGTGGGTCCAAATTATGTAAGAACAAGTATGTTGTATAAGAAAAACTCAAAGGAAAGCAAAGTGAAAAATTAAAGTTAAAGTGAGCTCTTTATGAAGATGTCATATAATCAATGACTTAAGACCTTATTTTATGATGTAATAGGGTTCCAAGAAGTGTTTTAAAATCAATAGAAGTGTCCACAAAGTTTGGAGATTATTGGAAAGCAAGAAGGTAGTTATTTTTCCTATTATGCTTAATGTTATCATATTTTGTTTCCATGATAATATGACTATGCCATATAGTTGTTTGAACGCTTCATGATGTATTTCATTGTTAGCAAAATGTTTGAAGGGTTTTATGACCCTAGGATTTCCATTTTACAAAGTGTTATCATGCCAAAATTTTTATGGAATTGTATGGCATAATATGAAGTTATGATTTTTATAGATGATTTTATGAAATGATATGATGATGTGAATGCATAATTGGGTGTAACTACTGAGATTTTTTAAATTTCATTCCTTTCCAAATATTAACTATGTTAGGGCAAGGACATGAAAGCATTCAAACAAATGCAAGGGAAATGAAGAAGACGATGGAGAATTACTTGATTTTACAAGTTATAATGTTAGGATGAGAAAATATGTATCATGTATGTATGGGAAGAAATTCTGTAATTATACATGACTATGTTTCTTAAATTCCTCTTATGATATTATGTGTGGATTTGGAACAATAAATGTTTATGCATGAGGTTTATGAAGTTTATTATATGAGTTATGACATAATTATGAACAAGATGACCAGTATTGATTTGAGTAAAGGAACTCTATTAGAAACAGAGTATCCTATATAAGTATTATACATACTCTTAAAGTAGACAGAACAATCTTTTCATAGAGCTAAAGAATACCTAAATTGGATAAATGTATAAATTATAATGAATTTTTGAAATTAGGATTTAAAACTAGATAGTATTGGAAAAATTGGAACTTACACTGTGAACAGTGGATTTTTCAAAAGGTACTATAAAATCATTTATAACTCCAAAAATTTAGTTATTTACATTGATGGAAATCTCCAAGTCTTAAGAAATGAATGCCACTAGTTTGAAACCATTTGGAGCTATAAAGGAGCTATGTAATTTCTCCTAAAACTATTCCAGTAGAGGTAGTGTTCTGACTCATAATAGTTAAGTTAATGTTATGCCCTATACAAGTTGAATAAATGTGCAAAAAAAATATTTCTAGGAAGTAGACTCATAGGGCTTTCCAATGAGATAAGGAATTCATAAATGGGCTCAGGGTAGAGTGAGATATGAATTTTTAAACATAAGGTAAAAATCCTGGGGAAGAGAAAATAACCAAATGTATAGTAAATGTTTGATAAATAAATTATATAAATTGGTCAAGATAATACGCTGTTTCATATTTTTATCATATATAGAAGATTTTTATCTATTTTTAGAGACTTGAATCACTAAGAAATAATTTTTCTAGAATTAGTTATGAATTTTCAAATTTTCAGTTGATAAAGTGGAAACTACCATATGAACAATACCCAAAAATTTTGAAAATTCTAATTTTCATTTTTATGTGATTCAATCTTAGGATCAAGTATAATCAGACTTAAAAGGAGTCTAATTTATGAGAAATAGGTCTAAAAGTGAAGTGTTACAATGGGCGGGTTGGACTTTCAAAATGGGAGTTCGAATAGAAAAAGGGCTTTTAAGCTCGAGCCCATCAAGCCTAAGGCCCAAATGGGCTAAGGCGAGTGGGCCACGGGCTAGCCATTTGGCCCGTTTTCTTTTAATTTTCTTTTATGTTTAAAACATTAAAAAACACATATTATTTTGTTAGTTAATCATGTATAAATCATAAAATTTAAATATCATGTTAATTTTTGGTAAATGATGGTAATGATTAGTTGTAGTAATTTAAGTAATTATATAAAAATTTAAAAAATAAAAAGATATGGGCCCGCGGGCTATTCCATATGGGCTTGAGCTTATAAAATCGAACCTGTTTCAGCAATCAGGCTTTTCCACCAACCCATTTTGGACTTGGCTTGACATGTTTTGCCAGTTAAATTTCTTAGCCTTGAAGTACCATATCTTAGTGCAATATGTGCATTAATGTATCTTGCAAATTCAACCCAACTTGATATTGCATTTTTTGTAAATTTATTAGCAAAATGTTGTTCTTCTCTAACAAGAAGACATTGGAATAGAATTAAGTGTATTTTTTTATATCTCCGAGAGACAATTGATATGGGTTTATTTTATTTAATTGAATTTGGATCACAATTAATTGGTCATCCATGTGCGTGATATCTATGTACAAAATGTACAAAGAGAACCCTCAAATAAAAGTGAATACGGATAGGCTCAAATAATGTTCTCAATAGCTAATAGACTAGGAGCAAAGTGCAAGAGAGAGTATTTTTTGATTTTGTATTTTTTATTGCTCTATCTTCTGCACATCACCTTCTTCTATCCTCTTTTTATACTTGTTCTTCAAAGATCCCTCAAAGAAATCAACCCACAAAGGGAGTATTTGAAAAATCTTTGGTGGCATCAAACCCAAGTCTGCGTACTTCATTTTGAGCGAAATTGATGTTTGGCATCTTTTCAAACCTCATTTTGTGAACTTATTTTTATTTCTAAACCAAGGTTTAGTCAACAGACCGGAGAAGATACTTTTAGGATTGTAAACCTATTTGTCTCACATTCAATTTGTCAAACTTACTTTTGTCAAAAAAAAAATCCAAACATAAATCACTTTACAACAAATTTACTTTTATTCAAACATCATTGTGGCAAACTTCATTTTGTTCTAACTTATCTTTGCAAACTTAAAACCAAACATGCACAAAACTAGCCGATTGAAGTAGAGATTATCATGAGTCTTGAGGGTGTAAGAGGCTATGGAGGTAGGATGCTTTAGTTTTTCTTCTTCTTTGTCCTCTAGATTTTGTGAGATTTTCTTCTGATTTTTCTTGGCTGGGCACTTCTTACAAGGCATTTTGGGAAGAATGAGGAATAACGTTGTGTTTGATGTAACATCTAAATTTTTATGATTTTGTTTGAATTCTAGTTTAGAGAATTACTACATAATTAGAATTAAAGGAGCTTAAATATCTTATGTAGATCAAAGTAGGGACTAAATTGCAAAGGATGATCAGGGACCAAATTACAAAGAAAGTTGGATGGCATAATTGAAAATATTAATTATTAGCAAAAAGATAAAAAATGGGACATAGATGTCATTTCCTCAAACAAATCATCTGTCCAATATTTATTAAGACTAGTTATAGTAGGTGATTCAAGAAAATTCCCGTAAGAAATTATACTCTAATAAGTAAAACCAGAAAATAGATATATTGGGCAGAAAATTGATCCGAAGTTCCATAATCTGTAAATTAATAAGAATTAAAAAATAAGTCTAGATTAGGAAACTCAGATATATTAGGACATAAAAAGAGATACTAGATTTTTCTATAAGGTTTGAATAGCCATAGAATCGGTCTAATGGATATTGGGCCAAAATTGGAGTCCGGGCCCAGTAAGACTGCACCGGTTTCTTAATGAGCCAAAAGTACTATTCATGGAGGCCCAATAAAGGTTTAGAAACCCTAATAGGCTAGGGATGATTTTTGGAAAACCCAGAAGTATTATTGACAAGAATAGCTCAAATGATGTCAAGAAAGGATAAAGAGCCCAATGAGCCCAATTCACCCAATTTCCAGGCTAATTAAATTATAGGTGACCCAGTAGACTATGAAATAATCAAGAATAAGTTCAAAATAATATTATAAGGTTTATAATATTCCTCTATGCAGAGAAGTTACAGGAAAAACTAATCAGCACTAATTTTATCGGTGTTTTTGGTTAAAGCCCAATAAGGTAAAATATCTTCTAAAATAAATTATATGGGCTTAGAAATGATTAATTAAGGTCATAATGAGTTTGAAATTCATATTTTAAAATATATTTATGCATGAAAAATTTTACCAGACAAAATTAGAGCCCGAAAACCCGGTATATGTTGAAATTGGGCCTAAAATTAGATGGTTTAAGCCCAAATAATTAAAGGCATCATATTGGGCTGAATATGAACTCAAAATTTCGTGCAAAAGGAGTGGAGAAGAGTTAACCACCATGCATGACACTATTTCAAAGATTAGGTGTTAAAATTAGAAGTTTGGATGAAGTAAGCTTATGTAAGCATAATGATGCAATATTTACCTTATTTGGAGATAAAAGGTGGCATCCAAATTAATAAAAAGAGAGGGAAAATTAATTAGATAACAATTATGTGAAGAAATTAGGTGTATGGTGGAGAAATGAGATGATGTAGTGAAATTTTGGCCCTTGGATCAAAAGTTAATCAAAGGGATGGAGTTGCTTCTTGTTGTCTATAAATAGGCTCTTCCTCCCCTCCATTATTCACACCCAAAAACAAAAATCCACCATATATTAGTGAGAGAGTGAGTTATAGAGAGAAGGAGGAGGAGAGGAAAGGAAAATTTACAAGTTCAAGGTAACATCTTTTCCCTTTCTTGCATTTTATTTCTAAATGGTTGTTAGATCTTGTATTTCTATTATTGGTAGGTAGAAAACATGTTTATGTTATGAATATGATGATGATGTTGGATCAAAATGGTGAAAGAATGATGAATATGCTATGAATTTTGCATGAACAAGCATGAACATGTGAAGAACATGATGAACATGCTAAAAGATGCCTTTTGATCCTAAATGTTACCATGCCAAAATGAAATCATGTTTCTTGCAATTATTTTAAATATTATGCTAAGAATGAGATTATGATGTTATTGGGATTTTCTTAAATCTCACCCCACCAAATATCTAACCATGATTAGGTTCAAATCATGTGAAAGGCAAGGAGATAAAGGAGGATACATGAAGAAATGTTTAGAAATAGGAAGGGTATTTTGGATACTTATGTAATATCAAATATAATGACATTTTATGTCACAATATGTAAATTATGTGTGACTCCTAGATGATGAATAAAAGTATGTTTTGGATCAATTTTATATGTGTTATGTGACTACCATTGAATGTATGGTATTATGGAATTTTAGGGAATGAAATTTGGAAAAATTAGGGTAAAATTGCAAGTTAACTCACGAAATTTACTGTAACAATCTGCCTAATAAAATTCCAAATTAATATTTTTCCCTTATAGATTATTTTGAGAGATGAATATAGCAATTTGAACCACCCTTAAATGAGTTTTCTAGAATTAGTTATGATTTTTCAAAGTTCAGCCAAATTTTTATATTTATCAAATGAATAGTGACTTTTGGTAAATTTTTGGAATTTTTGAATTTGGCCCAAATTTAATTCCAAATACATCTAATTGGAATCTAAACTACTAATAATGAATAGTAAATGGTTCCTAAGGTTAAGGTGTGACATTTTTGGTATCAGAGCATAAGATTCTGGTAAGGACAACCCGAAACTTATAGCTTTAAAAAGTAATTGGTTGTATAGTTATGATTGATAGTGATGAGTTATTGTTTTGAGGACAGGAAATATGTCTTCTAGCAGTAATACTCCTATCTGTAATTACAATGGGTGGATTGAAGAATCATCTTAATCCACAGAGGAAACTTCTTGTCCCATGAATGGTAATGAAGTACCAAATCTCAATTGGGATGTACTGGAAGTTGAAAATCTAACAGATGAGGATTTAGAAGACTACCCTGAGCTGTCAGAAGATACGGAAATGGAAGAAGAAGAAGATGAAGAAGAACAAGAGGAAGAAAATGAAATGGATCAGGCAGTTCCTGAGATAGAATCAGTAGACCAGAATGAAGTACTAGATAAGGACCTGCTAGTACCACAATTATGTGCTGAAGAATTAAATAATATTGATAGGGATGAACCTCCTTTTTATTATGATACAGAAAGTAATCTAAGGTGGTCCATCGAATGACTCTTCATACATAGGTCGAATCTCCTCGAACCGCATGAACAAATGCAGCTTTTTCTGGCAAATGTAAGAATCCTTAAACATCGAGCAACCAGAAAACGAGTTTATTATCATGACTCCATTTGGGTTGATGCAGTATTAGATGCAATACCAGACGATAACTTATGGACCCCTATTAAGATGAGAATTAGAAATGATGAAGAAGGTTACTCTTTAGAGGAATGTTTGGATGAACTTAAGGTCCATGAACAAAGAAGATGGGCTAAAGAGATGCGAAGAAACATTAGGAGAGGATACAGGACACTTGATGCAGAAGAAGCACCAGAGCAAGAAGTTCCAAATAATGACTCAGAGGAAGTAGCATCAACTGATGGAAACCCACCAGAAGAAGACTTAATGGTTCCTAATGCTGGCAACCGTCAGGCTGCTGATGAAAGCTCCACATCATCTTAGAAAGAGATAGATATATGTGTAGTTAGTGATGTGACAAGGGACTGCAAATTTTGTCACTGTAAATAGAGCAGTCCTAACTAACTAAGTTCAAAGGTAGAATGAAATATTATGTAACATATATGGATGCTTTATGTAAAATATCTGGTATAATGAATAAATGACTGTATTATATGTTGTGGTGTGAAATGGATCCTTGTTTATTTTGAATAGATAAAATGGTGAACATAAGAGGAGGAAGACCATCAACAAGAGGATGAGGAGAACCTCAAGTAGATCCTTTACAAGTGATCCTTAATCAGCTTAAACAACAGCAGCAATCAATAGAACGCTTACAAGAGGCTATAAATAATGAAAGAAATGTAAATCCACCATCACAACAAAATCCACCAAGACAACCTAGCCCACCAAGAGTGCAAGAATATGATCAACAACAAGTGGTAATCCAATTCTATAAGCATCAACCTCCCTCATTTGATGGAAAGTTTGATGTACAGGTAGCTGAAGATTGGATTGCTAAGCTTGAAAAGATCTTCAGGGTTATGGGTTATGAAACAGAAGTAAAAGCATTATTAGCCACTCATATGTTAGAAAAAGAAGCAGATCGTTGGTGGAACAATACAGAGTTAATTCTCCAAGGAAGGAATGTCCCTATTGCTTGGGAAATATTTCTAGAACAATTCCACGAGAAATATTTTCCTAGGTCGGTAAGGGATGAGAAAGAAGCAGAATTCATTACTATAAGGTAACAAGAAAATGAATCTGTGGATGAGTATGTAGCACGATTCATCCGATTGTCGAGATACTGTACTTATTTACAACAAGCGAATGATGAAAGATGGAAGACAGAAAAGTTAGAAAGAGGTTTGAGGCTAGCCATTAGAGAAATGGTGGCTCCAATGCAGATTAGAACTTTCAACCATTTGGTGGAGTTAAGCAGGATTACAGAAAATAGTCTAAATCATAAGTTTATTCAAACTATTGAACCTGTAAATGTTAAAAGACCAGTTGAAGAAGAAGCGAGATAAGACAAGAATAAGAAGACTTGGAATAAGAATAAGAAGTTTAAGAGATTCGGAAACAGGAATGGCCCTGGCAATCAAAGGAATACCTCTGGATTGACTTGCCGTCAATGTGGAAAGGATCATGATGGAAGACCATACCTAGCAAGACAGAATGCCTGCTTTAGATGTGGGAGAGCTGGACATTTTGCAAGGGACTATACAATGGAGGTGAACAATACCAGACCCCGAGCCCAAGGGAGAGTTTTTGCTCTCAACCAGCATGAGGCTAGGAAGTCACCTGAAATGATTGAAGGTATGATTAAGATAAATGATTATTTTGTAAATGCTCTATTTGATTCAGGTGCTAGTCACTCATTCATATCCTATGATTGTGCTAGGAAATTAGGGCTGGTAATTACTATAATGCCTTACGATTTTCATGTTTCTACCCCTACTGGAGTTAAAGCCATCACCTCCCATGTGTGCTTGAATTGCACTGTCCAGTATAAACATTCCTGCATCACCATTGATTTGATTTGTTTACCCTTTCCCGACATTGATGTTATTATTGGTATGAATTGGCTATCTGCCAATAATGTCATTCTTGATTGTAAAAATAAGATTTTAATTTTGCCTACCCCTGAAATAATTCCAATTACTGAGGCTAAGCTAAACTTTCTGACAACTACTCAAGCAGAGAAATACCTAGAGAAAGGATGTCAAGGATATTTAGTTTTCTTCTCTATTAAGATTGAAATAGAAGAAGGAATTGAAGAGATCCCAGTAATAAAAGAATTTTCTGAAGTTTTTCCTAAGGAAATCACCGGTTTACCCCCAGAAAGAGAATTAGAATTTAACATTGACATTATACCTGGAGCCGGACCCTTTTCCAAAGCACCTTATAGAATGGCTTCTAATGAAATGGTAGAGTTAAAGAAACAAATAGAGGAACTATTGGAGAAGGGTTTTATTAGACCAAGTGTCTCACCTTGGGGTGCTCCTGTGCTATTTGTAAAAAAGAAGAATGGAAGCCTTAGCTTGTGTATAGATTATAGAGAACTTAATAAGGTGACCATAAAAAATAAATACGCTTTACCTATAATTGATTATCTGCTAGATCAACTGGTAGGAGCCAGTGTATTTTCAAAAATTGACTTAAGATCTGGCTATCACCAATTAAGGGTTAAAGCGGAGGATGTTCCAAAGACTGCTTTTAGGACAAGATATGGGCATTATGAATTCTTAGTTATGCCATTTGGTCTTACTAATGCACCAGCTATTTTTATGGACTATATGAATAGAATTTTTTGACCTTATTTAGATCAATTTGTTGTGGTCTTTATTGATGATATACTTATATATTCCAAATCTTATGAAGAGCATGAGAAGCATTTGAGAATCGTTTTGAAAACCTTGAAGGAAAAGAAACTATATGCTAAACTTAGTAAGTGTGAGTTTTGGCTCACAGAAGTCCAGTTTTTGGGGCATGTAGTGTCCAAAGAAGGGGTCGCAGTAGATCCAAGCAAAGTGGACGCTGTACTACAATGGCAAAGACCCAAAACTGTGACTAAAGTAAGAAGTTTCCTAGGTTTAGCAGGATATTATTGAAGGTTTATTCAAAACTTTTCTCGCATTGCTTTGCCGCTTACTCAACTTACTAGAAAAGATCATTCTTTTGTGTGGGATCATAATTGCGAAAATAGTTTTCAAGAACTCAAGAAAAGGCTAACCTCCCCTCCTGTATTAATCATACCTGAACCATATATGACCTATATGGTCTATAGTGATGCAAGTAAATATGGTTTGGATTGTGTATTAATGCAGCAAGGTAGAGTTGTAGCCTATGCTTCTAGACAATTAAAACCTCATGAAGAAAACTATCCCACACATGATTTAGAACTTGCGGCTATTGTACATGCTCTAAAGATCTGGAGGCACTATCTTGATGGTGCGAAAGTAGAAATTTATTGTGACCACAAGAGCCTCAAATATTTACAAGAACAAAAAGAACTCAATATGAGGCAAAGAAGATGGATGGAATTATTGAAGGATTATGAACCGACCATTAATTACCATCCAGGAAAGGCCAATGTGGTGGCCGATGCCCTAAGTCGAAAATCTATTCACATAGCCACCATGATGATTAAAGAACTAGAGCTAATCGAAAAATTTAGAGATTTAGTTCTTGCTGGTGAAATGATGATGAATGAAAGACAAATTGGCAGAACTAGGATTGAAATGGAATTATGGAAAGAAATCAAGGAAGCCCAGGAAAAAGATGAATTCTTAAAAGTAGTCAAGGAAAAAATGGAGCAGGGACAAGCCCCAGGATTTGAGGAATCAAGAGAGGATGGTCTAATGAGATTTCAACAAAGAATCTATGTACCTCCAATAAATTAAATAAAAGAAAAGATCATGATAGAAGCTCATCAGAGTAAATATACTATTCATCTGGGAATTACAAAAATGTATCATGATTTAAAGAAATTATTCTGGTGGCCCGGAATGAAAAGTGATATTACTCAATTTGTTGCTAAGTGTTTAACTTGCCAAAAAGTAAAAATTGAACACCAAAAGCCTGCAGGATTATTACAACCTTTGGATATCCCAGAATGGAAGTGGGATAGTATTTCAATGGACTTCATAATAGGTTTACCTAGAACTTTATCTGGATATGATGCTATTTGGGTAATTGTGGATAGACTTACAAAAACTGCCCACTTTTTAGCTATGAAGTCTACCTATACCTTAGATAAATTAGCACAACTATACATTAAAGAAATAGTTAGACTTCATGGTATACCCAGTAGCATTATTTCAGATAGAGATCCAAGGTTTACTTCAAATTTCTGGACATCCTTGCAAAAGGCTTTAGGTACCAAGTTAAGATTTAGCACAGCTTACCACCCTCAAACTGATGGGCAAACAGAAAGGACCATTCAAACTCTTGAAGACATGTTAAGAGCTTGTGTTTTGGAAATGAAAGGAAACTGGGATTCATACTTGCCATTAGCAGAATTTGCTTACAATAATAGTTATCATTCCAGTATTGAGATGGCTCCTTATGAGGCTTTGTATGGAAGGAAGTGCAGGTCCCCCTTATGTTGGGTAGAACTTGGGGAAAGGAAATTATTAGGTCCAGACTTGGTAGATCAGACCTCCAAACAGATTGAATTAATAAGAAAGAAATTGTTAACGGCTCAATGTAGACAGAAGAGTTATTTTGATAGGAGAAGAAAGCCGTTAGAATTTCAAGAAGGAGATCATGTTTTTCTCAAGGTATCCCCTACAATTGGAGTGGGTCGATCTATGAAAAGTAAAAAGCTTAGCCCAAAGTATATTAGACCCTTTGAAATCCTTTCCAAAGTTGGACTTGTAGCCTACAAATTGGCCTTACCTCCAAATCTAAGCCAAATTCATAATGTCTTCCATGTTTTCCAATTGAAGAAATACCAGCCAGACCCTTAACATATTATAGAATATGAATATGTTAATTTGCAAGATAATTTATCTTATGAGGTAAAACCAGAGAAAATCATTGACTTTCAAGTCAAGCAGCTGAGAAACAAGAATATCCCTCTGGTAAGGGTGGTCTGGAAAGGTTTATCTCCTGAGGAAACCACTTGGGAAATGGAGGATGACATGAGACAAAAATATCCAGAACTATTCTAAGGTATGTTCCAAATTTAGAGGACGAAATTTTATTTAAGAGGGAGAGAAATGTAACATCTAAATTTCTATGATTTTGTTTGAATTCTAGTTTAGAGAATTACTACATAATTAGAATTAAAGGAGCTTAAATATCTTATGTAGATCAAAGTAGGGACTAAATTGCAAAGGATGATCAGGGACCAAATTGCAAAGAAAGTTGGATGGCATAGTTGAAAATATTAATTATTAGCAAAAAGACAAAAAAATGGGACATAGATGTCATTTCCTCAAACAAATAATTTGTCCAGTATTTATTAAAAATGGTTATAGGAGGTGATTCAAGAAAATTCTCGTAAGAAATTATACTCTAATAAGTAAAACCAGAAAATAAATATATTGGGAAGAAAATTGATCCGAAGTTCCATAATCTGTAAATTAATAAGAATTAGAAAATAAGTCTAGATTAGGAAACTCAGATATATTAGGGTATAAAAAGAGATACTAGATTTTTTTATAAGGTTTGAATAGCCATAGAATCGGTCTAATGGATATTGGGCCAAAATTGGAGTCCGGGCCCAATAAGACTGCACCGATTTCTTAATGGGCCAAAAATACTAATCATGGAGGCCCAATAAAGGTTTAGAAAACCCTAATAGGCTAGGGATGATTTTTGGAAAACCCAAAAGTATTATTGACAAGAATAGCTCAAATGATGTCAAGAAAGGATAAAGAGCACAATGAGCCCAATTTCCAGGCTAATTAAATTATAGGTGACCCAGTAGACTATGAAATAATCAAGAATAAGTTCAAAATAATATTAGAAAGTTTATAATAATCCTCTATGCAGAGAAGTTACAGGAAAAACTAATCAGTACTAATTTTATCGGTGTTTTCGGTTAAAGCCCAATAAGGTAAAATATCTTCTAAAATAAATTATACGGGTTTAGAAATGATTAATTAAGGTCATAATGAGTTTGAAATTCATATTTTAAAATATATTGATACATGAAAAATTTTACCAGACAAAATTAGAGCCCGAAAACCCGGTATATATTGAAATTGGGCCTAGAATTAGATGGTTTAAGCCCAAATAATTAAAGGCATCATATTGGGCTGAATATGGACTCAAAATTTTGTGCAAAAGGAGTGGAGAAGAGTTAACCACCATGCATGACACTATTTCAAAGATTAGGTGTCAAAATTGGAAGTTTGGATGAAGTAAGCTTATGTAAGCATAATGATGCAATATTTACCTTATTTGGAGATAAAAGTGGCATCCAAATTAATAACAAGAGAGGGAAAATTAATTAGATAACAATTATGTGAAGAAATTAGGTGTATGGTGGAGAAAAGAGATGATGCAGTGCAATTTTGGCCCTTGGATCAAAAGTTAATCAAAGGGATGGAGTTGCTTCTTGTTGTCTATAAATAGGCTCTTCCTCCCCTCCATTATTCACACCCAAAAACGAAAATCCACCATATATTAGTAAGAGAGTGAGTTATAGAGAGAAGGAGGAGGAAAGGAAAGGAAAATTTGCAAGTTTAAGGTAACATCTTTTCCCTTTCTTGTATTTTATTTCTAAATGATTGTTTAGATCTTGTATTTCTATGATTGGTAGGTAGAAAACATGTTTATGTTATGAATATGATGATGATGTTGGATCAAAATGGTGAAAGAATGATGAATATGCTATGAATTTTGCATGAACAAGCATGAACATGTGAAGAACATAATGAACATGCTAAAAGATGCCTTTTGATCCTAAATGTTACCATGCCAAAATGAAATCATGTTTCTTGCAATTATTTTCAAATATTATGCTAAGAATGAGATTATGATGTTATTGGGATTTTCTTAAATCTCACCCCACCAAATATCTAACCATGATTAGGTTCAAATAATGTGAAAGGCAAGGAGATAAAGGAGGATCCATGAAGAAATGTTTAGAAATAGCACTACTACAGAAACGGGTTTTCTAGGCGGTTATTTTTTACTTTTATTGGCGGTTGTAAACCGCCTAATATTTGAGCGCTATAAAAAACTGGGTGACTTTTGTAGGCGGTTATAACCGCCTATAAAAGTCTTCTTTTGTAGGCGGTTTTATGTATAATCGCCTACAAAAGTCTACTTTTATAGGCGGTTATTTATATAACCGCCGACAAATGTTATCTACTTTTTAGATAAAAATATTTTGATAAATTTTTGTAGGTCGTTATACAAATAACCGCCTACAAAGATGACTTTTATAGGTGGTTATATAGATAACCGCCTACAAAAGTTATCCATTTTTTTTAAAAAAATATTTTGATTTTGGATTAATCTAGTATCAAAATATATGCAACCTATTAAATCCATTAATAAAAAAATTATTATATTAAAAATATTTACAAATCAGTATCAATTTTATCAATAAATTAAAGAAATTACACACATGCACTAATCCATAAAAGTAGAAAATAGAAAAAATAAAGCCTAGAGAATATATCACTACTTGTTAGCCTAAAAAGAACACATGCATCCATTAAATTGCATATATGTTAATTCAATATCGAACTTGATTGATGTAAAAATGACTAAAGAAGTCATTGGCATGTATGAATATAGCAATACTAAAAATCAAGCATTTGTGTTGTCAGTGAAATTACTCATTTACTAAAGGAACTGGGGGATGATGTTAACTTTAGTTCCAACTATGTATCCATAGAAACAAGATCCAATTAAACCTGTGAGTTCATTACGAAAATAGTGAAGTGCAAAATGCAAACTTAAAATCATCAAACCTTATGGCAGATACCTCCAATCCTAGCTTTAATAGTCAAACATGCTCCCTCTTGATCAAGTGGCTCCTTAAGAAGCTTAGACATCTCATATTGACCCAGAATCTTGCTCACATTCAAAGATGCATCATACGCTTACTTATAAGACCCATAATCAATAGCATTCATCTCAGCCAATTGAGTGATCAGCTTTGCTTCCTTCACTACAGAATGCCAAGAACACAGTTCAGCTCATAAACTAGAATGAGATTAGCTAAATGCTTTTAGTGGTTACGGTGAACATTTTTTATGGATGCAGGAGTTGCAAGGGCAAGCATGTTATTTATAATTTCATCAGGTAGCAAAATGTTAGTTAGCCTTCTTTAGATTATGAAACTTCTCAAGCCAAGTATTCACTATACTTCGGTTTCAGTGGGTTGGTGGCTACAGCTATGAAAGAATGCTTCATAATCAAAGATGTCATTCATAATGTTAGTCATATCTCTGAGCTTCATAGAATAGCATTCTAACTATTATGGTTCATCATGTCTTGTTATACGCTTTATTATTCAATTAATTGCTATACCCCACTTATTACTAGTCAGTCTATAAGATTCCAAAATATCAAAAATTCAAAAGCCAACAAATCATTAGCAAAAACCAACTGTTTTAAATTGAAAAAAAAAGAATAATATAGCAGCTAATTAAGAAGAAAAGAAGCCACTAACTAGCATAACAGTAAAAGGAATAAATATACATTCAGCATACCATTGAACTGTCTTCAAGAAAGTATTCTCTCATTTTCATCTAGAATCATCATGTCCTAGAAAAAACAAACAAAAACTAATTTCATGATCTTTTATATAAATATATTGATGATTTGAATGAAAACATTACAGTTGAAAATTCATGTGAGTCCAAAAAATGAACTAACTAGTAGCAAAAGAGAGAGAGACAACATCTACATGCACTGTTTCAACTTTTTGCGCTTTTCACAATTACAGAAACAAAAGCTTGCACTCTTAATTAACCTAATGGGCCCAAAAAGACCAGTCATACTACTTTACCCTTTTGGCTACCTGTTACTCTCAATTCATACCATTTGGATTAAAAAAAAATTCCTCCTTTCCTTTAATTTCTTTTCTACTTTTCTACCTCCCATATATATATATTTATCTATATCTTATAACAAATTTATTGCACTTTTTTCATATACCAAATCCTCAGGTTCAGAACTGTAGTACCTCTAATTGCAAATGTGATCAACCTAATCATATATTCTAGCTCACGATGAATTTATCAAATCAATAATATAGAACTTGAATTGTGTAGAGTTTTTGTCTCCTAAGAGATAAACAACACGTACAAACACTTTATATAAGAATGTTAAAAAAATGTGACAATCATGCAACATTAGGTAGAAACTAAAAAGCAAAAAGAAGGAATTTGAAGATGCTTTCTTATATGAGGTGAACTACATTACAAATCCACTTGTGTTTTAGCTGTTAAGGGTACAGGAATATCAATTTAGGACTGATAGCAGCAACTTCAAGAGAAATGAACAATACAATAGTTTTAAAAGATAGTATAGAATGCTACAGAGTGGGCTTTTGATCCTATATTGAATCATTCATTAATGGAAGCAAAATAACCAACAACAAGAAGTGAAGCCAAACTTAAGGTACAAGGATAATAAACTAATCAGGTGCTATTTCAATTCTTCCATGAAGCTGGCCTAGGAAATGAAAACAAGTTTGCTTCTGGAACATAAAGAATAATAAACTACATAGGATGTTTAGACAGCCACAGAAAAAGAAAAAGTAAATGCATTCAGCAAACAACTTTAAAACAACATGATATCCCTAAACAACTAAAATTTATAAACAGATAATAAATAATGCATGATAGTTTAGTTCTTAAGTCACACTGTTATAGATACTAAATCATATTTGAAAGGCTACTATCACCTGTCTGTCCATATGCAAAGCAAATAGCCTTAGCATGTGTTTGCACTCAGTTTTAGCTAATCTGTTAGTAAATTTGAAAGCAGCTCTGTCATAAAAATTAGCTCTTTTATTAAACTTAATTCAACTAAGACAAGAAACCCAAGCTTAATTAAGATTCAAGCAAACATAACCATGATAAATAATCCAACTAAGAATAAGAGAACCAAGACTCAAACAACAAAATTCTAAGATCCTAACTACACATAAATTCCCAATTATAGGTACACCATAAATAAATATAATAATCATGAATATCATCTCCCCATGCTGCCTTTGGTAAAATCTTAGCTAAGTGTAGAATAGTTTAAAAGAAATAAAAAGGAAATTTCCCTTGCAGCAATGAAATTAAGGTACTTAATCAGAAGAAACATAAGCTAATGATATAAAACTACTAAACATGCTTGAAATTAAAGGAATATGTGCATCAACAAAATTAATCTTTAGAGAAAAGAGCTATGAGCATGTGGTCAACTCTAAAGGCATAAAATAGAACCCATGAATTTGTGACAACAAGAACCAGTTTTTCATACTAAAATAAGGCCAAAAGAATATGATTTGAATCTTCAACTAGTACCTATACTGTTATAGCTGTAAAATGACCTCTATGGATATATTAAATAAGTCAGTTTTATCATGTTAAAACAACACCTTTTCATATATTCTTCTAAAAAAGAAATGTAAATATGTCTTAAAGATGCAAATTTGAAACCTCTTGAGCTACTACTGGTAGTCATCTACAGCTACTAATGCAATTAGAAGGATGCATATGGTACAACATATAAAAATTGCGGGTCCTGGAGTGCCTGTCAAGGGCGCTAGCGCATACCCTGGGGTGATCATCACCACCTGCACCTCACATCTCGGCACAATGGAACATGTAACCCACCTGCTGTCTCATTCAACTACATTTGTTCCTGTAATCCATAGCCTAACAGAACGCAACAGCGAGGGACAACCCGCCCATACAGCCAGCGGGGAGGATGGCACTACTGGCAAAGACCATCTGGCGAAAAGGCCGCAGGCGCGAAAATGGAGAGAGATGTCTTTGAAACAACTAAAGATTATTGATCACCTTCTCCTTCTATCATTGAGACAGATGCTAGCCTGATGAACGAAAAGATGCGCCAGCTTTCTTCGATGGACATGAAAGTGGAGAGTGAGAGGGGAGATTACCCACAAGATGAGAATAGATCTCGGTCAGGACAAGATCAATAGCAGATGCGAACGATTGATCAATTGTCCATTTTTTGGCGATGGCACCAGTCCTTTAACAGCAAATTGACTCTCCGGAAGGGATCGTGCTTTGTGCTATCAGAGTAAGTTAGAGCACACAGAAGGAACGACTACTTTAGAAAAGGACAAGAGGGAGTATGATTGGGACATTGATGAGAAGGCGGAGGGAGATTGCTAAACAGAGAAGAAAAGATAGTGAGATGAAGATGAGACGATGTATGTAGGTGCGAGGGAGAGGTCAGAGACTCGGGGTGTGAGAGCAAGCCGAGCGGAAGGAGATGCAGAGCGCTTATGATTGAAATTTATTTTTAAGCCCTAAAAGGAATACTTTTCTAAGGCGGTTCCTGCTAAAACCGCATACTAAAATTTTTACATTAATGTTAGTAGGCGGTTTTAACTAAAACCGCCTACTAAAGTCTTCCACAAATTATTTTTTTTTAAAAAAAAATTCATTTAATACTTTGTAGGGCGGTTATTTTAATAACCGCCTACAAATCTATCCTGCCATATTTTCATAGGCGTTTATTTAAATAATCGCCTTCTTTTTGGCATCTATGAAGCCCAAATGTGGTGTAGTGTAGGAAGGGTATTTTGGATACTTATGTAATATCAAATATAATGACATTTTATGTCACAATTATGTAAATTATGTGTGACTCCTAGATGATGAATAAAAGTATGTTCTGGATCAATTTTATATGTATTATGTGACTACCATTGAAAGTATGGTATTATGGAATTTTAGGGAATGAAATTTGGAAAAATTAGGGTAAAATTGCAAGTAAATTCACGAAATTTACTGTAGCAATCTACCTAATAAAATTCCAAATTAATATTTTTCCCTCATATAGTATTTTAAGAGATGAATTTAGCAATTTGAACCACCCTTAAACGATTTTTCTAGAATTAGTTATGATTTTTCAAAATTCAGCCAAATTTTTATATTTACCAAATGAATAGTGACTTTTGGTAAATTTTTGGAATTTTTGAATTTGGCCCAAATTTGCTTCCAAATACATCTAATTGGAATCTAAACTACTAATAATGAATAGTAAATGGTTCCTAAGGTTAAGATGTGACAGAAAGAATCAAAGTGGAGAAAAGGAGCTTCATGCTGCCGCGTAAGACAAGACTGCCCCAGCGAGAGAGCTATAATTTTGGAAAAATTTTCCAGGTCGAGAAGCTCCACACCATGACAAGCTTCCTGAAGCCACAGCAAGGGTCAAGATTTCTATTTAAATCAAAATCATTTCAGATGAACAGATGAAAGGAAAACGTAGGGAAAAGAAGAAGCAGCGCTAGTTAGCTAGGCATTTTCGGCCTTTGGAAGTGATTTTCGGCCTTCTAGAGCTTGGATTCTTGTTGATAAGTGATCTCTGCTCCTCTTTCTCCATTTTCTTCAGTTTTGGGTTGGATATTTTAGGGATATGTTGGGATTTTTTGTTTTGGCCAAAATCCACCAATTAAATTAGAAGAAATGGGATTAATGGAGAATGATTTGGTGGTTGTGAGCTTGTGTGTGAGTTTTAGAAGGGTTACGCTTGATTTGAGCTTAACCCTAGGTTTGTATTGTGTGTAGAATCATGAAATCTGAAGTATGTGTAGTTGATTAGAGTTTGAATGGTCTTTAGGAGCTCAATGATGCATGAAAATGGGGTTAAAACCTAGGGTTAGGCCCATATAGTCGAATTGTGATATTTGGTTAAGTGGTATATTATGTCAATTGAGGTATTACATTGCTGTAGAGATTATTTGGTTGATCAAAGGGGTACAAGTCATGTTGAATAGCCTAAGAAGCTCGTGGAATCGCATGTGTGTAGTGTTGAGTTATGATGATTATATATGATGTGTATGTATGATGTTGTAGCATTCTCATACCATTGCATGCTAGCATGTTCATATGATGATTGTCATGATATATATATATGTTTGCATTTTGAGATATGTTGGCATGATAATGGCATCATCACCATGTGATTGCATAGTGAGAGATTGAGGTTGAGGTGATGATGATGATATAAGATGATAATATGATATGAGATATGACAATGATATGATAAAGATCCCTGTCGCTAAATTCTCTCATTAGGAAAGTTAGGTGTCAGTGGATAAGATGATATGATAAAATATCTCTATAACTAAATCCTCTCCTATGGCCAGCAATGTGTAACACTGTACCTCCAAATACCTCCAGTCTCGATCACAAACTTCAAAATACAACTAAACACAATCCAAATATCTTAAAATAACTTCCTAAAACTTTAGAGTAGTGGAAACAAACTAAACAATATCAAAATCTGAGCTGGGGCCACGGCCACTACAATACCACCACGGCTCTGGACCTCCCTTGTTTTACAATGCTACTGGAGTCTCTAGTGCTGCGGTGCCCCATGCTAGTTTCCACACTAGTAAAAATCCAACACCGGGGTGAACTTCCAACCCGCATAACTTTATGCTCCGACCTCTGAATGACTTGATCCCAACTCCTACAAGTCAATCTAGTCCCAATCCATAGACACCACTTTCACCTCAATCTATCTATGTATGGAGATTCTGGACACCTGACACTATTTTAGCCACTTTTTGACCAAACTCACAACTCCCATTTGCCACTAAAGGCAATTTGACCAATCAGGATCATTCAAACAAGTCCAAAGCCACTCAAACAACTTGTCCAAAGAGATTTTACCTCAAAGGAACCATTCCTCTAAGATTTAACCCCCTTGAACCCTATTTGACAAAATGGGATACAGGCCTTAAACCACACCAACGAGGCCCAAACACCCTTAAGGCTCACAAATACTACCACACAGACTCCTCAACACCCCAAATCACACATACACCACCATTCATCATACACAACGCATACAACACTCATTTATAACAATCCTTATCCATGTCATACATCCTTTACAAAACATTCTATCCTACTTGGCACAAGACACATTATCCAAATTACGTACACATATACTACATAGACTTAGTATTCCCATGTTCGATGCTACTCCCTCGTCTTCTCAGGACTAGTGCCAGAACCATCACCTGAAAGATTAGTTCATGGGAGAAGGGTGTGAGAAAATGTCTCAGTAATCGGGAACAACCACACACACACACAGATATATATATATACACACATATATAACTCATACAACTTATGAATGCATTATAAAATGAATAGAATGCATGTCTCCCTCGCACACAGCTAGAACCACGAGCTGTCGTCGTAATAGGATATTTCATATAGGTAATTCCCTTCCAATAGTTGGTGAAGACTAATTCAGGGATATCACCAAGCTCACCTCCCATTAGTGCACCCGGCCAAATGTAACACTAATGTTCAGACCATAGTTCTCCTTCCCCTGGATCGTCATGAATTGATGGTGATTTAGGGAAGGTGCAGTCTATTGTAGCCTGGCTCCCCTGGCCATAGGGGAGGATTTAGTGACAGGGATTCCATCCTTATCCTCCCTAATCATATATCATCATAATCATATCATCGTATGTCATATCATATCGTCATCACCACCCAATCCACCATTTATCACAATCTCACAATGCCATGTGGTGATGCTCATATCATCATATAATCATCATTATCACATGTCACAATGTCATGCATGCATCATGTTATGTCACATCAACATCATCATCTCTAATCATCATAGTCATCATAATCATCATCTAGTTATGTGCATACCACGATATATAGAAAACAGTACACACAAATACATCTATATCGTGGTATGAAAGAAACATGCATATATATACAAATATACATAACATCATACAATACAAATAAACACCCAGTTACCTAACACACTTGAATCCCTCTCAGGCTACTAAATAACCTTCACAATACCATAATACCTCAATCAACACAATATACCATTAAATCGAATATTACAATTCAACTAATTTAGCCTAGCCTAAGGTTTCAACACCCCTTTCATGCATTATTATGCTCCTACGAATCATTCAAACACCAAACAATTCCATATACTTTGGATTCCCAAAAGCCCTAACCAAAAACAACCTAGAGTTAAACTCAAATCATGCATAAAACCCTTTGAAACTCATACCCAAGCAACAAGAACACCAAAACATACTTCTCTAACTCCATTTCATCTATTTCAATCAGTAGATTTCATCCCAAACTAGAAATCACAACACATAACTGAAAAACCCCAAGTTCAATCAAAGAAAATGGAGAGAGAGGAGTAAGGATCACTTACCAATGTGAATCCAAGCTTCTATGGTCTGAAAATCACTCTTATGGGATGGATTACTCAAACCCTAGAGCTGCTCCTCCGTTACTTCCTCCATTTCTTTCTTTCTTTCTGTGTCCAATTGACTAAAATATTTCTGATTTAAACTAGATTCTCGACTCTCGCCGTGGCTCCAAGGTAGTTCGCTGCGGCTCCACCATGTTTCAGCTAGAAAACACCACTAGAATTGGCTCTCATTATGGCGGTCATGCTTCTAACCATGGCATGGAGCTCTATTTTCATCCACTTGAGCCTTCCTTTGTCCTGTTTCCTTTGGTTTTGCACATAATGCTAAAACAAATACCATGAGGGGTGTTACGAGGAGAGCCAAGTGATAATGGATTTGGGGATGCATCTTCCCTAAATCACCACTAATTTGCGGTGGTCCAGGAAAAGGAGAGCCACGGTCTGAGCTCTAGTGTAACCTTTGGTCGGGTTGCATTTATGTAAGGTGAGCTTGATGATGTCCCAGAATCAGTTTTCACTGACTGTTGGAATAGAATCTCCTATTCAAATGTCTTGTGATGATGATAACTCGTGGTTCCAGCCTTGTATGAGGGAGAACATGTATACCATTCATTAGTATTTCATTGTACCATGTGCATGATTGTGTGGATTAGTATATATATTATATCTGGTTGTTCCTGGTTACTGAGACTTTGTCCCACACCCCTTTTCCCATGAACTAACATTTCAGGTGAAGGTTTTGGTGCTAACCTAGAGAAGACAAGAGAAGCGTAACCACTCTAGCATTAGGAATATTAAGTCATTGTAGTGCATGTGTTTATTGTCTATGTATGTTGTGCTAAGTGGGATAGAGTGATTGTAATAGATGTATGTCATTGATGATGATTGATATGGAATGATGTAGTATGTATGGTGAATGAATGTGAGGATAGTGTCGATATTGGTTGTATAAGGTTGATGTGTGTATTTATGGGGAGAATTAGTCATGTGTGTGAGCCCATAATGGATTTAGGCCTTATTGGTGTGTTTTGGGGCATATAGCCCACTTTGTCAATTAGAGGTTCAACGGGGTCAAATCTTAGAAGAGTGGTTCTTTTGAGATGAAACTTCTTTGAACAAGTTTTGGCCACTTTTTTACCAAACTCACAACTTACAACCTCCATTTCCCACCGAAGGCCATTTAATACTCAAGGACCATTCGTATAGGTCCTAAATGACTTAACCAACTTATCCAAGGAGATTTTATCTCCAAAAAATCACACATATGTGATTTGACCCCCTTGAACCCCGAACTCACATATTAGGTTATATACCCAAAGTTCTCATACAAGACCCAAAATCCCATTTAGGCTCCCACATACTACCTTTCTAACACACAAACACCTGATTCAACAATAATAAAGCGTACCAGGGTCCACATCAGCATCACGCTCATACACCATACATAAACATATCCATATCATCACACATCATTCATCATCAGTAACATTCTACAACCATTATCATCACATTAATTACCATTGTTCTCATATGGATTACAAGCATGCTATCCTACTTGGCACAATGCATATATAGACCAAACACACATTACTGTGACTTGAATGTACTTGAACAATCATACGGTTACACAATTCACACCATGATGATCACTTGCCATCATCATTGTCACGCTCTTTATCATCATCATCCTTTCCCTATCAATGAGGAAAATTGATCATGGTTATTGTAACATAATTGAAAAGGGCTTGAGATAATGAAATTGAATGGTACGTGCACCAACAAACATCATGAGTTTATATAGAAAATAACAAAGGCCTACAGATTGGACAAAATTATTTGAAATTTGAAAGCCATTAAATAAGAATAAATATATTGATTTCAATATTGAAACAAATATCGAAAAGAAATAAAGGAATCAAATTTGAAAATTTAATATCACTCATTATTACTTATACATGTGTCTTTCAAAAGAATAATATAGACCAAAATTTAAATGATTTTTATTTATTTATAACTCTAACCGAAATGGGGAAAAAGAATTAATCACAAAAAGTAATAAACAATTTATTATGATATCACTTACTTTCAAATTTTGAAATTGAGATAAATAAAGATTTTCAAATTCAAAATCTCTCATTTATGGTGTTACAATCAACTTCAAATAACCAATATTTTTTTTATTTCCAATGAAATGAAAATAAATATAAATATACGTAAATGATTCAAAAGAAATAAAAAAAAAGGATGAATGAAATTCATTGCATTCACTTATTCAAATTAATAATATCAGTTATGGTTAACTGTAATATTTAATCATACGATTCCGTTATGAAATAAAAAATTTTGAAATTGAATATACATGAATAAATCCCAAAAATTCATTATCACTTGAAAAAGAAGAATAATTTGAATATTTACGATGATTAGCTATTTCAAAAATAAATGCAAATTGATGCAACATGGGAAAAACTAAATAGCAATTATAGTCATAAATAATTTCTTAAAATTTGCATTAATGTCTAATGGAAATCAACTAAATAACTAAAAAAATTTAAATTATTTAGCATGGGGCCCATCTTTTTTCCATATCACTAGGTTGACATGGTAGCACATAATTTTGACAAATCGTCCCAGTGTACTCGACTTTAGTATATAAAATTGATAGATATATATAATAGATATGCAAAGTGTAACATGTTAGATAAGTTGGCTTCCCAAGAGGGGGTGAATTGAGAAGATTAAAAATTTTCTGCAAAATGTCAAGAAAGTGAAGAAAGCAAAGAGTGATAGTAAAATAGAGTATAAATGAATAAACAGTAAAAGTAGTAGTAGAAAAGAGAAGACTTAGATATTTATTCTGGTTCGGTCTCTCAACTTGACCTATGTCTAGTCTCCAAGTCACCACTTGAGATTTTCCACTATCCTGCAAGAATTCAGTGGGCTTCTTGCAAATGCCACAGTACAGCGTTGATGCTCTATTTCTAGAGCTTACACTTTCTCTCTTTGCACTCTCACTAAGTGCTTCCCCAATCCCTTGTGATATCCCCTCACAAGAAAATATTTCTTCCAGATGAAGATAAGATTGTTTACAATGAATAAACTCTCTCAATCAGAGTGTATATGAAAGTTAAAGTACAAAGAATGAAGTATGTGAGAGTAAGAGACTTTAAGTTGATAATTTTGTAGAGTTTCAGCATATATAAAGTAATTTTTGTTACCCATATCTTCAAATAAAGTTCTATTTATAGATTTCTATCCCAACTATACGTTAGAGATAAGATCTAGCCGTTAGAGATGTTACCCAACGGTTACTCTAAGAAACTACCTATTCACCAACCACATTTAATGCCTTTAACGTTAAACTCCTGAAGTTCGTCTATCATAAAGCAAAATTCGAATTTTCATCTTTAGAAAATAATTCTATGTTGGAACATATGAATTTTCATGTTGAAAGTCTTTCTATTAAGTGTGAACAGTAATTTCATTTTGCTACAGTGCCTTTGAAATTCAAATTTTGGAACCTAAATTCGTCTATTAGTAGCTGGTTTAATAAGGCATAGTAGTTCATCTTATTCTAAATTCGAATTTTCAAAGGGCAAAGTTCGTTTGTCAGAGAGACCTCTTTTCAGACTTACTTCAAAGTTTGAATTTATGAATACTGTCATTCGTATGTCAACATATCATTATAACAGGCTCTCAAGCTTTGTTTCTGAAATTCAAAGTTTTATGTTCAAAGTTCGTCTGTCAGAGAGTAATTTTAAAGCTTTATCTAAACTTGGTTTTAGATGAACTTTGACATATTCTTAGATGAATTTTTCAATTTTCATAAGTTGCGTTTTATCTTAAATTCAAATTTTCAAAAGCCAAAGTTTGTCTGTCAAAGAAAGCTCTTTTCAAACACGTATCAAAATTTGAATTTCTCAAGACATTCATCTATCAGAGAAGCTTCTTTTCAGACTTGTTCTATTTTCAATACGAAATTCGAATTTCTAGAGCTAAAGTTCGAATTTTCAAAATAGCATATCAGTATAAACCTTTCAAACTTCATCTGTTGGTGGGTGTTTTTCAATATCCCATGAATTAACATAGAATCAAGGTTTTAAAACATCTTTTCACCAAATCAAAGTCTTTTACTCAAATTAAAACATTACTAAACATTCTACATCTATTCTTGCACTGATTTTTCTAGAATTCCTTCACTTGAAACCTTTTGTGCACCTTTGATATTTTTATTCCAAGCTCTTGAAGGTTGATTTGGAATCATCAAAACACTTGATTCAACATAACACCCCTCATGATATCTTTCTTAGCATTGTGTGCAGGACTGAAGAAAAAATAGGATGGAGGAAGGTTCAAATGGAGTCTGAAACAGCTCCACGCCATAATAAGAAGCAGAGCTACCACGTCAAGAGCATGTCCAGTGGCTCTTTCTGGTTGAAAATTGGTGGAGCCACAGTGAGATGTCTGAAGTAGTGACGATGATAAGGAATTCTGTTTAAATCCAGATCATTTCGGACGATTGAAAAGAAAGAAAATGGAAGTAACGTCAAGGAGCTCTGCTAGGGTTTTGAGTTTTCAGCCATTGGGAATTGTTTTCAGCCTCTGGAAGCTTGGATTCAAGTTGGTAAGTGTTCTCGACTCCACCCTCTCCATTTTCTTCAGTTGAAATTTGGGGTTTTTCGGTTATATGTTAGGATTTCCAGTTGGAGATGAAATTCACCAATTGAAATAGATAAAATAGGGTTAAGGAAGTGTGTTTTAGTGTTCTTGTTGCTTGGATGTGAGTTTTGAACGATTTATGTATGATTTGAGCTTAACCCTAGGTTGTTTTCGATTAGGGCTCTTGGGAATCTGAAGTATATGTGTTTGAGTAGTGTTTGAATGGTCCCTAAGAGCTTATTAATGCATTAAAGGGGTGTTGGAACTTGGGTTAGGCCTAAAGTGGTTGGATTCTGATGTTTGGTTTAATGGTATATTGTGTTAATTAAGGAATTGTGTTATTGTGAAGGTTGTTTGGTTAACCGAGAGGGGTTCAAGCATGTTAGGTAATTCAAGAAGTTCATGGAATTCAAGTGTATGGTATTGACAAACTTTGGTAACTAGGTGTTTGTTTGTATTATATTGTTTGTATGACATTATAGTATGTATATTTATGTATATATGCATGTCTATTTCATACAACGATATTGATGTGTTTGTATGTACTGTTTTCTATATATATCGTGGTATGCACACAACAAGATGATGTTTATTATGATGATATTGACATGACATGATGCATACATGATATTGTGATATGATGATGATAATATGATGATACATGAGCATCACCACATGGCATTGTGAGATTATGATATATGGTGGATCGGGTGCTGATAACAATATGATATATGATGATATATGTTAGGAAGCATAAGGATGGAATATATATATGTTATGGAGGATAAGGATGGGATCCTTCTGGCTAAATCGCCTCCTATGGCCAGGAGGGGAAAGGCGCACAGTGGACTGTACATTCCCTAAATCGCTGCCAATTCATGGTGGGAAAGGGGAAGGAGAGCCACAGAATGAACAATAGTGTTACCTTTGGCCGGGTGCACTAATGGGAGGTGAACTTGGTGATGTCCCGGAATCAATCTTCACCAACTGCTGGAAGGGAATTACCTATATAAAATGTCATGTTATGACGACAGCGCGTGGTTCTAACTGTGTGCGAGGGAGACATGCATACCATTCATTTCACATTGCATTCATGAGTTGTATGAGATAAATGTATATATATGTGTGTGTATGTAGTTATCCCTGATTACGGAGACATTGTCTCACACCCCTCTCCTATGAACTAACCTTTCAGGTGATAATTTTGGCACTAGTCAGGAGAAGTCACGGGAGTAGCTACGTACATGGAAATATTCTATGTAGTATTGGTAAATTTGGATATTGTAATTTGTGCCAAGTACGATAGAATGGTTTGAAATGGATGTATGACATTGATAAGGATTGTTATGGATGGATGTATGGCTATGTATGTTGTGTGTATGTGTTTTGTATGATGAAAGTTGGAATTGGACCTGATTGGTGTATTTTAGGGCTTGTAGCCCATTTGTCATATAGGTTCCAAGGGGTCAAATCTCAAGAAGTGGTTCTTTTGAGGTGAAATCTCTTTGGACAAGTTAGTTTTGAGGTTTTTGGACCCGTATGAATGATCTTTGAGTGACCATTTGCACTTAGAGGTTGTTAGTAGTGTGTTTTGGTCAATAAGTGGTCAAAATGGTGTCAAGGGTCTAGAATCACCATGGAGTTAGATTGAGGTGAAAGTGGTGTCTATGTACAGTTTGGAACTAGATTGACTTGTAGGAGTTGGAATCAAGTTAATTGGAGGTCGGAGCATAAAGTTATGCACATTGAAAGTTCGTCCCAGTGTATGGAAGTTGCTGATATGGAAAATCAGCAGGGGGCGCCATGGCTATAGAGTCCAAGCTGTGGCACCAGTAGAGACAGAAGAGAGTGAAAAATAGGGGAGGTTAGAGCCAAGACGGTACTGCTGTGGCTGCGGTCCCATTCCAGTTTTTTGTGTTGTTGAGTTCATTTCCGCTGTGCTGAAGTTTTGGAGAGTTGTTTTGGGATGTCTGGGTTGGTTTTTTAAGTTTTTGATCAAGTCTGGAGGTGTCAAGAGGTAGGGTGTTACATAAAGCTGCCACATCTCTCTCCCCTCTCTTTGGTAAACCCATTATTTCGCTCTCTCTTCTTTCATCCTCAAAAAATGTCAACTCCATTTCCTTTCCCCATCTCATCTAATCACTAGCAGTGTTTTCCTAATGGGGGAGATTTTACTTCAAATTTAAGGTTGATATTGAAGAAGCATTCAGTGAAGAAGGAAGAAAAGAGGAGTTGGCTATTCAAGCTGGTGAATTTTCAAATTTGATCCACGAAAGCTTCAATTTTCCTCCTTAAGTTGGGAGGCATATTAGATAATTGGAGACGATGTTAAGGGTATGTTCAGTAGTTGAAAATTTAGACCAAACAGAATTGAAAAGGAACTCTAAGGGCTAGTTAGGGAAACATCAGTTTGGAGAACAGACATGAAGGAGTTGCCAAACACTGAAAAAGTTTTCTAACCCCAGTTTGAAACTGAAGTTTGGATAGTCACCACAATCCAAACACACACTAAAAAAGAGGAATTAAAAATTACATAAAAAAATCATTATTATTTCCCATCTTCGGGGGTCGCTTGGTATATTTCCTAAAAAGCAACTTTTCAAGAAGTCTCAAAAACTTAACTTTTAGAAAGTTTATGCTTTGCATGCTTGTTTAATTTTTAATTTCCCCGGGAAGTGCAAAAATATTTTTAAAATAAATATGTTATATTTTAGTATTAAAGACATCAATACCCTTTTTTAAAGAAAATGAATTAAATATTTAAGGATATTTTTGACAAAATATTATAAACTATGTGGGAAGAAAATTCCTCAAGTTGTATAATTTATTGGAAAGTTTCATACTTTTCTGGAATCAAGAGTACTTAATGATCTACTTCCCAAGAAGTTCACCTTCCCTCCCCTCCTTACCCCATATTGAACTTGATCCCGTGTTGCTCAAAACAAACTCAACAGAAAATAAATCCAAACACAACAACTAATCCAATACCCATATCCCTTTCATTTGCACCAATATGATATTCTCCCATGAAAGAGACAACATAGCTCATCCAATTTCACTACTTATGATAAGTTGAAAATGGATTATCATAAGTTATTCTTATAGATTTCTAATTGACCCACACACATATTTCCAATTGAGCCACACAATTTCCAGTTGATCCAACAAAAATGTCATTCTTATTGATTTTTTTTTTTCCAAATCAATACCTTGAAAGTGAAACCTATTAGGAATTTCACATATTCAAAAAATCTCTATAAAAATATCTTCCTTTCATGGAACCTAACTGGAATTTTCCCTTTTAGCCAAGGCCAAAAAATGTATGAATTTTCCCTTTTATCTAATAAAAAAGCAACATTTTTTTCTATTAAAACAAAGGCAACTCTGTTATTCATATAAAAATATTTAAAAAAATTGCTTATAATTAACACGCCACATCATCTAGGTGAAGACGCAATTGATGGATATCACTATGAGAGAAATAGAATGCAAATTTCTTTTAAAAAAAAAGAAAAAAGAAAAATATTAAATTATAAAAACTAAATCACCATTTTTTTTAAAAAAAATACTAATCACTAATGTTTTCAAATGATAATATATTTTAAAAATATAGCGATAAATATTTAAAAGTAGTGAGGAGATATGCTTCACCATTTTCTCGGTGAGGTGAAAGTAAACAAAAGCATTATTTATTTAAAAATATAAATTTTTGTGTGTTCTTTTTCCTACTCATGTCTCTATCTCTATTCCTATCCATTCATCTCAATGAACTGGTCAAAAAGAAAATCTCAATGTGAACTTTTATCTAAATGCACTCTTTTTTATTCACTTGGTTAAAAATTGACATAGGATTTCCTGTTGGACAAATTTTATTATGTGATATATAATAGCTAATTTTAGTTATTGTGCCTTCAAATTGTTTAATCTGATATTTAAAAAGTAAAAAATATTATATGATTATGTAATATATTGATTTTGTGACTTAAAATTGATTTGTTTAATTTTAATTAAATTGAAAAATCTAGTTATATGAAATTAATAAAGATCTGTAGATTTATGAGTGATAAAAAAAATAAATCATAGACTTCCAATTTGTCCGAACCAATTATCCACTATCTATAGATTTATATCAATTATATAAAATTTGACCTTCAAAAATTTTTAATTTCTTAGTTTTCATTTTTTTTAAATTTACAGAGGTTCAACTTCAACACTTAAAACAAATTCTATCCCTAATTATATTTTAAAAACTTAACAGTATTTTAGTTTAATCAATGTCAATAAAACTTAAAAACAATATGCAATAAATTAAAATTTTCTGCAGCAAAACTTAAAAACAATCTAATTATCTAATATGTTTCACTACAATTCTAAAAAGATTGAAATCTTTCCTTATCATTTTTTAAGTTGAACAATTTTATTTATTCAATCACAAAAAAAAAAAAGATTTAACAATTTCCTATTCAGTGTATGGATCTCATCCCACCTCACCACACTAAATAGGAAATTCAAATTTATAATTCAAACTTTATATTATTATTTTTACTTTTATACTAAAAAAATAATTTTTAATAATACTCAAACGTTCTCAACCCACTATGAAAGAGGTATAATTAAAATATAGCCAATATTTGAGGAAGATGCGTTTAAAATTAGGAATACTTTTTCCCCATTATGCCCAGCTCTTGATATTAAAAAAATTACATCTGGGATTTCTTCATGTCCTTTTGAGTTTATATGTTTACCACTACCGTATGTTAACTTTTTTTAATGCATTTTTTATCGACCATAGTCCCTAAACATTACTTACCAAGTTAAAAATTATAGTCTAATCCTTTAATATTTCTCAATAATAATATTCAATAATAATGTTTCTAAATTAAAGACGTACAAAATTTCTTTATCACGTCATTTTTTATTCAGACGCCCCCTTTTTCATATCTTTTGAGGAACCACTTGCAAATAACAAATGCTAGATCATATGAAAATTATACATGAAAAACTATACCATAAGTGAAAATGAGAATCGAAATTATAAGTATCAATTTAAATTTGAATATAAATCAAATTTTTTTATCATGATTTGGGTCAAAGTTCGAAGACCCTCTTTTTTTTTTTTATCAAAGTTTCGGAAATACATGCTCCGTAAAATTAACACATTAATTATGGGTGATTTGGCTTTTATGCATTGTATATTCTTAATCTTAATGTAAGATTTAAAATTTTATCAAAGCTAATGATTAGAAAATTATTGTTATAATTACAATGTGTTCCAGCTGAAATTATAAAGTTATTGCAAATTGAAATAACTTCTATATAATATAAGATATTTAAATATAATGAAATATATGCACTTGTGTATATATATAATAAATTGCTTTACCAATATTTCAACCAAAGCTCAAGGAACAATTTCTATCTTGTGTATCAACTGAAATTATAAACTTATTACAAACTAAAATAAATTATATATAATTTAAAATGTTTAAATTTAAACAAATGTATGTACTCATCTATATACACACATTGGCCAAAAATATATATACTCACACAAACCTATTGGCAGATCTAGAATATGAGTTATAAGGGGCCAAATTTAAAAGAGAAAAATATATGCATATAAGTTTTCAATTTTTAATAATTATAAAAATTTAAAATAGTTTTATAATTTTTATTCTCACTTTTTTTATAATTAAAAGAAAATATAAGCCCTTAATGAGTGTGAGATAGTACAGGTATTTAATTTGTTTTCTCTTACTCCAGTAGTTCCTTCGTGTGCAATCTCCAGAGTATCCTACATCCCCTTGACTATGCAATAATGGGAAACTCTGTAAAATTCAACTTGGTTTAGGGCATTGATCAAGTAGTGTTTTGCTTTAGACTTTTCTTTATACGTACTATCATCTCGTAGCTTCATTGGCACAAAGTCACCTTTCTTCATAACTGACAAGATCTCAGGTTTATAGACTAAATATATATTTGTATCCTCATTTTTCAATATCTATAATGTTCTCTACTAAAGCCTAGAGGTCTGTTTGTTTTGTTGCCCTCTAGTAGTATGCTTTCCCCAAAGCCAGCCATGAGTTCTCTCAGATGTTAAATCCTTCACCTGGGAGTCCAAGCTCTGATACCACTTGTTAGTAATGCTAGCTTCCTAAGAAGGGGTGAATTGGGAAGTATGAAAATTTTCTGCAGAAATGAAGTATAACAGTGAAAATAAAAGTTTGCAGAAAAACATGGTAGAATGAATATGAAAGTAGAAGAGATAAATAGAGTAAAAAACTCAAGGATTTATCCTAATTTGGTCTAATCCACTTGACTTACGTTTAGTCCTCAAGTCACCACTTGAGATTTTTCCACTACATCTTGTAACATTCAAATAGGTTCTTGTAAAAGCTACAGTATGATTCTAACTCGAGCTTTGAGCTTAAAAACTCTCTTACTCTTCTCACCCAAGAGTAACAATAACTTTTAGTATTTTCTCACACTAAGTACTATCTACAAGCACATAAATGTATACAAATCAAAGCGTGAAATTCTCTCTCAAAAGAGTAAATATGAAAGTTTAAGAGCAGTGAATGAACTAAGCAAAAAGTAGGTAGGCTTTTAATGAGTCAGAAATAAATTCTGCAAAATTTTGGCATCAATGTTTTTTTTAGACTTCCCAATTATTTAAATGAGGTCATATTTATAGTTTGAGAGCCAAACTATCTGTTGATAGCAAGAATTAGCTGTTACTCTCAAAAAGTAGCTTTTCACCTATCGCATCAAATGTATCTGACAGAGATTATGTAGATAATCTCCTCAAGTTATGCAAATAATAGGTAACTATTGGCTCTTAGTTTCAATGTAGACTTTCATTATATGAATAACCTAACTGGGTTATGCGAATAATGATCATTGCAGAATGACTAAGTTTAAGCTTAACACCATTTTCATGAAATCCTACTTAGTTGTTCAAATGACGTGTCACAAACTTGGATACATTTGAGGATTATTAGAATAACCTAATAGAGTGTTATTCCTTATTCAGATAACATTTAATCAGTACAAACTAAGTTTTTGAAAAACACAGGTTATCAGGATAACCACCCAAGGTCATGCGATAATGAGTTCAACAGAAGGAGGTCCAGAAGTTCTATAACATACATTATGCGGATCACCTCCGTAGGTTATACGAATAACGGATAGCATAGAACAAGTGAACTTTACTATTAAGCCTCTTATTCGAATGAGGTAAGCACTTTATTAGGAAAATGCACTAGATAGAGAGAATACCTAGAAACAACATGAGGTTAAGATTTCATCCCTATATCCTCTAACGATTATTTACATAAGTTAAAACTTTTCATGAAAATCATTTTGAAAACATGAGCTAAACATTAAGCACTAAGATAAATGTCTCATTTATTATCAGGATAAGTAGAATAAGTAACATATAAAAGCTTAACTACCTTCTTTACATGAGAATTCTAACAAATGTAAATAAACACTCTTTACTCAATAGGATTCTTCAACTTTGGACTTTTCTTTGTATATGCTCCCTTGATATTTTGCTTCAAAGCTCATTGTTATTTAGAATCATCAAAACTATCTGACTTAACAATAAGCAAATCTTTAAGGAGATGAACAACTAAAAACATGGAAATAAATGATAGAAACAGTGAAAGAATGTGTGCATCAATGCAATGGAATGAATGTGTGGCAATTTCAAGTCAACTAGGAGGAATACAAATCATGAGGCTCTAATAATTCCATAAGAGATATAGAATGATGCAAAATTTAGTGAGGTTAAGTGCCAATTCAATGACCATATAAATTCTTAAATAGAGATGAATGATAACATGACATAGGACAAGAATACTTTAACTTATGCTTTTTATCAAACACCTTTAAGGCATAGCACAGTAACCAAAACCTAGCAACTTTAACTCATTTACCATGCAATCAAAGTGACTAAATTGAGATTAAAGATAAGACAGGAAAGCTGTACGAATTTTACATTGTCATTAACAACAAAATTAACAATTCAACCACATAAATCTCAATCTCTCCAATAGGTTTAAACACCTACAATCCAAGATTCAATCATAAACTAAACCTAGCTAAAGCTACAATCCAACCTAGATTGAAAGAATTAATCCTAAACAAAATCATAGGTGGAGAGTAGAGTAGAAATAGAGATGACATCCCATTGTGGACTAGCAAATCCATGACTCTTCATTGTAGTCATCCTAGTTCCTTGAAATCACTACCTTCCTCTTTAAGCTTCCATGAAATTAGTCACTTGTAAGCCTTGAATCAATGAGTTCTCCATGGAATATTGAAAAGGAGCAAGAATAATCAGTGGAAAGTGAATTAGATTGGTGGAAGGATAGTGTTTAGAAGGTAAGAAAATCTAGATGTGGTGAGAAAAAGCAAAAAAATCTATTAATTTTCTAGGAAAATGATCAGTTTTCCTAAAAACCTCATAGAAAAGAAAATAAAAGAAAGAATGTGAGAGAAAAGTTAAAAACATATAGAATGAGAATGTGGCTGAAAATTGACACTAATGAGAACTTCAGGAGGTGAAAAGTGAGAAGGAAGCAAGGGCAAAGGGTTTAGGATGGATCCTAGCCATTGATTTTCAAGTAGATAGACTTGGATTTGAGAAAAATGGGAAAATAAGGAAATAACGAATTTAATTCCTCCAAATCTTCCATCCTTGCTCTTTTAAAATACCAATTAGTCTTCCATGTCCTCTCCCATGGCCCTTGACCTATACATAAAAATGTGACCATTAAAGTATCTAGCCCATATAATATAACGATGTAACACTTTGTGCATAATAATCATGGTTTAGTGAAATAAATTCAATAATTCAATATTAGAAGATATTTATGTATGAATTTATCATCAAAATTAAGTGGAAAGCACTAAAAAAATGATGCAAAAGAAAGCAAGAAAAAACCCTAAGAAAACAACTAGAAAATAGGCTTCTAACGAAAATTGACTAAAATGTCATTCTTTGACCAAATTTTGGCTGCCTCTATAACTAAAACCCTAATCACTATAACTAAGTTTGTTAACTCAAATTAATCCTAATTAAGTGCTGTAAATGATGATTTTGTGATTAGGGTAATTAAATGTAATTTCAAATGGGATTATACTAGGGGTGTTTTGGGAAAGTGAAAAATAGGTGAATGGTAGAAGGAAATGCCAACATGAATTGGAATCTAATCACATGGGATGATTAATGACATTAAATGGATGATGGAATGAAAACTCCTAGGAAAAATATCACCCAAAATTACAAAGAAAATCCTAACTTAATCACCCGAAAAAGCCAAAATAAGCACTTAACTAGCTAATTAATGTAAAAAAATGCTCTAATGGACAGAATTAACAACCAAATCCATAGAATATAATAAAATGTCACAAATTAAGCTCGAAACCAAGGGTTTAACACATTTTTCCACAAAGTACACAAAATCAGCTAAAACATGAAAATGCACTAAAACCACAAAAATAGCCGAATAAATGTGATAAAAATACTAGATTTAGGTGATAAAAATATAGTAAAATATGGTCACATCAAACCTGTAGTCTAAATACCCGAAGGAGAAAAGCCTGTGGGGTACAAATAGGCATTTGTACAAAAACAAAATGAGAAAAATGAAGTTATTAGACATAAAGCACAACTTGTAGCGCAAGGATTTTTGCAAAGATTTGGTATTGATTATAAAGAGACATATTCTCTTATGGTAGATACAATCATGCACTTATAGATATCTAATTAATCTAGCAGTACATATAAGTTTGGTATACATCTCACGGGTATTGTTACAACCTATTTAAATGGATAGTAAAATCTATATGAAAATCTTAGAAGGATTTACAATGCCTGAAACATGTAAGGATACATGAGAAAATTATGCAATATATTTGCATAAATCCTTATATAGATTGAAATAATCTGGACATATGTAGTATAATTGTCTTAGTGAATATTTGTTGAGAGAAGATTATAAGAATGAACTAATTTGCCCATGTGTATTTATAAAAAGAAATGGATCAGAGTTTGCTACAATTGTTGTTTATATGGGTAATTTAAATTTTATTAGGACCCCTAAGGAGCTTCAAAAGTATTTTATTGTTTAAAAAAAGAATTTGAAATGAAAGATTTTGGAAAACAAAGTTTGTCACTTAACAAATATGATTCTCCTTTATCAATAAACTTATAACGAATAGGTCATAAAGCTATTTTCTATGGATAAAATACATCCATTAACTACATTAATTGTTGTCTCGCTTGATGTGAATAAAGATCTATTTCACCCTTAAGAGAATGGTGAAGAACTTCTTTTTAGAACTGGCAATATAGGTTAAGCCCAATAAGTCAGCCCAATAAAATGGGTGTAATATCCATTTTTTAATGGAATGTTATAAAATGAATAAAAGATGAGAAACGAAGTGAGACGAAAATGCTATATATAATTGGGATTTAGATGAAATTAATTTCTCATCTAATTTTTAGAAAAGTTATGTTTGGTTCTTAATTGGAATTAATTTTCTATAAGGTTCCTAGCAGAAATAAACCTTATGGAAAATTAATTCTAGAACTTACCCCAGAAAATATGCAATATACCACTTGAATGAAAAAACACTCCAAGCTGAGCGTAACGGTATAAGTATTGCATAGCTCAGAGATCTAGGTTGAGAGATAGACCAATTTGAAGTTATTGTGAATAGTAAAAAAAAGAAATTAAAAAAGTTAGTCTTTGGGTAAAATTACAAAAAAGTGCTAAAAAATAATTACATTTTGACTCGGTTCAAGGGCAAAAAGGTCATTTCCTAGGTTAGAAGAAAAATGTGAATATTGCATTTAAACCTTAAGGGAATAAATGTTGACATCATAAAATACACAAGAAATTGGGAAAAATGAAAAGATATTATTAAGCATGAAGAGGGGCAAAGAGGTCATTTTTTTCAATTAAATGGAAAAATGAGAAAATTAAATTTTGACCTCAAGAATTAAGAATATTTCACTTTAGTCTCCTAAGAGTGAGTCTAACGTTTAGAAGACATAGAGAAAGAAGTTTGGGAAAATTTACACCTAATGACATGAAAGTTCTAAAAATTATAAATTAGGTCGGGTTAAGGACATTTTTGTAAATATAAAAAATTATAGTTAAAATGAAGCTCTCAATGAGTTATACCCAATGAAATATAGTATGAAATTTATTAAGGTAAAAATAATATTTATTGGGTGACTAGGATTTAATATTAATATTTTACCCGATAAAAGTCAATTTGGACTGCAGGAAGAGGCAATATTAATTCAAGAGAAATTATTGAGCCTTAATAAAATAAATTTTGGTCTAGATAATGATTTTGGACCAAAAGTAATTGTTGGATAATCCTATACTAATTTAATGACAATTTTGGCAAAAGTACTCAATCGGTACGGGTACATTTAATTGGTAAAGATTAATTTAGTCCGTAAGTTTGTCTAGGAATTTTTGGCCAAAAAAAAAGAAAGTGAATCACCTCTGAAATTTTGAGTGGGATACAAAGGGAATTTCTTGAAAAGGTTTATTACTTAAAGTAACCATGATTGGCCAAAAATAACCATAATTAATTGGTTATTAGATCTCTTTCCTTAATGACTTGAGTTAAGCCATTTTCACCACTTCAACACACGTCTGGTTCAGTAGACCATAGGGAGAGAGAGAGCATAGAAACTTGAGAGGAAAATAGAGAAGCAAGGGGTAAAAGTTGCAGCTCATGTGATCAAGGTAAGCTTTTATGACTATTATCACTAGTGGAAAAAAAGTTATTTAAGACTGAGTTTTAAAATGGTCAGCAAAAAGCCTGTTCTAAAAAATGTGACTGGTGGCATTTTTGTAAATAAGTTGGTGAAAAAAAGTTTTCTAGAAAGGTGGTACATGGCACTGTACTGGATTTTAGTTTTCCAAAACGGTGGCTTATCTCCCCGTACTGAAAAAAGGTTTTTAATTTATAAAAAATTAATTTTTTTTATTTTTGTAGAATGATGGCTCATTGCACCATTCTAGAAAGATTTTTAAATTATAGGAAATTATTTTTCTCCATAATTGCAGAGAAGTTTAGCTCGGTCACTCAACACTCTTACGGCAAACTTGAAATTTTCATCCTCCCTTGCGGCAAACTCATTTTCATTGTGTCTCCCATCGGTGTTCTCTTCTCTTAACTATCGGCGCTTTCTTCACCAGTAAGTGAGTCTTCTATCTCTTTCTAGTTCTGGCACACCAGTTTTCAATGTCTTTCTCGTCAACTCTTTGTACCCTTACCAATTTTAGCATCATCTCAGTTTGCCACTTTCTATTGTGGCAAACACAAATTTTTGGTTCTCTCATAGCAAACCCATTATCAATTCTCTCCCTTTACACCACTAAGACTCTTCCCATCGTTAATGCTCCCTCCATTGTCGATACTTTCTCCACCATACTCCATCAGTACTATCATATTTCCTTACTTTTGGCCAAACTTCCAGTTCCACTTTTGTGTTGTTTCCTATCATTCTTTCTTTTCCCAAATTTTGAACCTGTTCCTCCAAGTCCTCTTTCTAGTTTCGGCATTGTCACTGTACTCTCCCATATCATTATGCTAGCTTCGGCTTTAATAGAACTCTAGGGTTTTCTTTAAATCTCCTCTCCCAGATACCAATTTATTTATTTATTTATTTTAACCTTCCTTATATTTGCTTTATGTTCTGGATAATCTTCTTTGTTTGTGCTTTGTGTCTTTGCTCGTGAGACTTGTAAATGGAATGGAATGAGTTTGGGAAGATACGTATAGGGTCAATGATGAACTTCCAACTTGGGATTCTGCTATAAATTCTAGGTATTTTCTTAACTTGTGCTATAAAATTCTCCATCGATTTAGATTGTTCAGAGATTTGATATATTGAAGCATTGACTTTTCTGATATATTGAAGCATTGTGCTATATACTTGTGCTGTATAATTCTCTATGCCTATTTTGTGGAGGGGATTTTGATCTTTTGGATCTGTGGGGTCATTTTGAGGAGGGCCATTTGGTAGATGTAAAGACGTGGGTATTTATAGTAAACAAGTAGCACTCATCACCTACTCTGTAACAAGATTGCTGTTCTGCCATTATTTATTTTTTCAATAAATCTGTAGCAACTATTGTAGAATAGAAAAACATATAACATGATTCAAACTACTAGTTTTACTGTAACACTCTACCTCCTGACACCTCTTGACTTGACCAAAGACTTCAAGATTCAGCCAAACACAACCCCTAATACCTTAAAACAACTCTCCGATGCCTCAAAGCAGTGAAATGACCATAAAACCACCAAAAACTGGGCTGGGGCCACAGCCGCTACAGTACCGCTGCCGCTCCGGCCTCCCTTTTTTCTACATCTCTTTTGGATCCACTGGCACTATGGCCTGGACTCTAGGGCCATGACGCCCCATGCTGATATCCCATATTAGCAACTTTCACAATCCCGGGTGAACTTCTGACGTGCATAACTTTACGCTCTGACCTCCTATTGACTTGATTCCAACTCCTACAAGCCAATCTATTCTCTATCTATTAAAAGACACCACTTTTACCTCAATCCAACTCCGTTTAGAGATTTTGGTTCATACACACCGTTTTGGCCACTTATTGACCAAAACTCACTGCTAACAACCTCCAATTGCCAACAAAGACAAATGGACACTCCCAGACCAATCATATAGGTCCAAAACCCCCAAACCAACTTGTCCAAAGAGGTTTCACCTCAAAGGAACCACTCCACTACGATCTGACCCCTCGAAACCCAACTTGACCAATTGGGCTATAGGCCCTTAAACAAACCAACAAGACCTCAAAACCACTCTCAACTCTCCAACACTAACATACAGACTTCTCGACATCCAAAACCTTACAACTGTACATACAACATTCATAGCCATACCATACAACCATAATAATCCCTAACAATAATCATATGTTCATTACAAATCATTCTCTATCCTACTTGGCATAAGATACATTATCCAAAAATACACACACACTACATAGACTATTCCCACGTACACAGCTACTCCCGCGTCTTCTCCGGACTAGTGTTAGAACCGTCACCTGAAAGGTTAGTTTATGGGAAAGGGGGTGAGACAATGTCTCAGTAACCGGGAACAATCACACACAAATATATATATTCCATACAACTCATGAATGCAATGTGCAATGAATGATATGCATGTCTCCCTCGCACACAGCTAGAACCACGGGCTATCGTCATGACAGGACATTTCAATAGGTAACTCCCTTCCAACAGTCGGTGAAGACTGATTCCGGGACATCACCAAGCTCACCTCCCATTAGTGTACTTGGCCAAAGGTAACACCAATGTTCAGACCGTGGCTCTCCTTCCCCTTTACCATCGCGAATTGGCAGCTATTTCGGGAAGGTGCAGTCCACTGCACGCCTTTCCCTCCTGGCCATAGGAGGCGATTTAGCCGTAGGGATCCCATCCTTATCCTCCCTAACATATATAATCAATCTTTATCCTCCCTAAAATATATCATCATATCATATCGTCATCACATTGTCACCACCCAATCCATCATATATCAAGGCCCCACAATGCCATGTAGTGATGCTCATGTATTATCATATAATCATCATCATCATATCACGATCATATGTATGTAGCATGTCATGTCATGCCAAAGTCATCATCATAAACATAATCATCGTCATCATCATCATAAACATCATGGCTATCATCTAGCTGTGTGTATACCACGATATATAGAAAATAGTACACACAATCACATCAATATCATGGTATGATAGAAACATGCATATATATATACAAATATACATACCAATATACAATACAATAAAAATAAACAAACACTCGGTTACCTCAATTGTCATTACCACACGCACATGAGTTCCATAAGCTTCCTTGAACTGTCCAATACACGTGAACCTTTCTCGATTGGCCAACAACCTTTACAATACCATAATTCTTCCATTAACACAATACACCATATAACCAAACATCACAATTCAACTACATTAACCTAACCCAAGGTTCGAACACCCTTTTTATGCATCAATAAGCTCCTAGGGATCACTCAAACACTACACAACCTTATACACTTTGGATTCCCAAGAGCTTTAACCGAAGACAACCTAGGGTTAAGCTCAAATCATACATACACCATTCAAAACTCATATCAAAGCAATAAAAATACCAAAACACACACCGTTAGCCTCAAATAATCCATTTTAATTGGTAGATTTCAGCCAAAACTGAAGATCCAACCTTACAACCAAAAATCCCAAATTCTAACCGAAGAAAAATGGAGAGGGAGGAGTAGAGAACACTTACTAACTTGAATCCAAGCTTTCAAGGTCTGAAAATCACCCTTAGATGTCGGAAATCTCGAACCCTAGCTGAGCTCCTTGCGGTCTCTCTCGGTTCCTCCGTTTCTTTCTTTTCCGTCTGACTGAACTGATTCGGTTTTAAACAGATTTCTCGAATCTCGCCGCGGCTCTAGGACCTCTCACTACGGCTCCACAAAGTTCAACCAGAACAATGCCACTGGAATGGTTCTCACCGCAACGGCCCTGCTTCTCGCTGCGGTGTAGAGCTCTTCCAAACTCCACTTGAACCTTCCTCCATCCTGTTTCCTCCGGTCCTAAACACAATGCCAAGGAAGAAAATCGTGAGGGGTGTTACACTCTCTCCTTCTTATAAAAATTTCGTCCTCGAAATTTTAAGTCCTACCTCAGGCAAAGAACTCTGGATATTTCCTTCGCATGGATTCTTCGGTCTCCCATGTGACATCATTGGATGTCAAACCGCTCCATAGGACCTTTAACAACTTTATGGTCTTATTTCTTAACTGCTTCTCCTTAACATCCAGAATTTGCAACGGTGCGACCTCAAAAATCATATCCTCTCGTACTTGAACTGCCTTATCATCCATTATATGAGACGGATCCAGATAATACTTTTTGAGTTGAGACACGTGGAAAACATCATGCAATCCAGCAAGATTAGGTGGTAGCGCCACCCAATACGCTACTGGCCCAATTCGTTCCAGAATTTGGTATGGACCCATATACCTCGGAGTGAGCTTCTTGGCTAAAATTGAACTTCCAACACCAGTAATAGGAGTGGCCATCAAAAACACATGATCTCCAACATCAAACTCCAATGTTCTTCTCCTCCTGTCTGCATAACTCTTTTGCCGACTCTGAGCAGTAAGAAGCTTCTGACGAATACTCTCTATTTGCTTAGAGGTTTGATCAACGATATATATGTTAGGGACAATAAGGTTGGATATATATATATATATGTTAGGGAGGATAAGGATGGAAGTCCCTATGAGGGCGTCATGCATTCCATTCATCTCACATTGCATTCACGTATTGTATGAGATATATGTATATATATATCTGTGTGTGGTTGTCCCCGATTACTGAGACCTTATCTCACACCCCTCTCCCATGACTAACCTTTCAGGTGACAGTTCTGGCACTAGTCCTGAGAAGGCGCAGGAGTAGCGGCATATGTGAGATTAGTCTATGTAGCATTTATGTTTTGGAATATTGTATCATGTGCCAAGTAGGATAGAATGGTATGTAATGAATGTATGATTTGGATTTGGATGGTTGTATATATGGTTATTTGTGGAAAAGAGGTTGTTGAGGTATGTGTGTTGTATACATGTGTTATGTATGGTGAAAGTTGGAATTGGGCCTGATTGGTGTATCATAGGGCAAGTAGCCCGTTTGTTAAGCAAGGGGTTCCAAGGGTTCAAATCTCAGAGGAGTGGTTCCTTTGCGGTGAAACCTCTTTAGGCAAGTTGGTTTAGCGGTTTTGGACCTGTCTGGATGGTCTTTGAGCGACCCATTGCCTTTAGTGGCAATTAGAGGTGGTTAGTGGTCAGTTTTGGTCAATAAGTGGCCAAAATAGTGTCGAGAGTCCAGAATCTCCATACAGAGTTGGATTGAGGTGTAAATGGTGTTGCTGGCTTGATTGAAACTAGATTGACTTGTAGGAGTTGGAATCAAGTCAATCGGAGGCCGGAGCATAAAATTATACGCGTTGGAAGTTCGCCCTGGAGTTGAAAGTTGCTGATATGAGATATCAGCAGGAGGCGTCGCGGCACCAGTGCTCAGGCCATGGCGGTCCTATTGCAGCCATGGCCCCAGCCTAGTTTTTGGTGTTTATGGGTCATTTTCGCTAGTTAAAAGTTTTGGAAAGTGTTTCGAGATGTTTGGGTGTGTTATGTTGGTCTTTTTGAAGTTTTTGCTTAAGTCTGGAGGTGTCAAGAGGTAGGGTGTTACAATAAAGATACCAGGTGATGCACAAATGATTTTTCATGGATATGTTTTCCTATTACGTCATCTTTTAATCAGGCAATACTGTAAAATTGATAGCTTTTTATTGTGTTATTTAGTAAGAGAAGCAGGGAAGATACTTATATGGTTGTCAGAGATAGAAAAGTGAGCCCTCATCTTTTGGTATCTTCTATTACAGACAATGTGTTATAAATGCCGTATGTTAGAAAGATTTGTACAAGAATCCTAATAAATTTGTTTCTATTTGATTTATATAAGAGGACTTTCTTTAATAAATCTCAATAGATTGCAATTGCATGCAGAAATTTTTGTTAGATATGTGTTTTTCCTATGATTTGGTTGTTGTCTTTATTAGATATAATAGCTTTATAGGAGTTGTTACTTGCCTGTGTATTGCATCAGAATCTGACGACAATTAGAAATTCTTTTATACTTCATTATATTTTATTTATAATAATTCATAATGTTGGTTAGTGTATAAAAGAATGGTTCCGTTAAATTGATGTAGAAATACACAGGCATGCAAACATGCAGTGAGATAATTAATGAAAAAGAAGGAAGACAAATGTTGGAGGGCAAAGATACATAGTGAAAAGGAAGCATAGATCAAGATATCACTAATTGGCCACATGTAGTCTTACAAATGAAGTTTGTACAGGTAATGACAATTATTGTTGGATTTTATTACTTTTTTCTCCACTCAGAATGATGGCTTCCATGCATATTCAGTCCCCTCCCCATGAATAAACTTGAGGCTTTATCTTGCTTATACTATAGCATTGTGTTGTGTCAAATTTATTACTAGAGAGTTGACTCGCCTGCATTGTAGAGGCTATAAGTACTACATTTATTTGCCTATTAGATGTACATGACTACAAGTTCATGGCCTTCGTCCTAGGTAGAAAGGCATGCTAGAATCATTTTCCTTTAACATAGTTCACCTTACTCACTACTCGTTTGCTCAAAGACTACAAGTCCAATGTGTACTAACTTCACATGTGTTATTAGCAATCTTTTGGGGGTACATTTTCTCCATATAATTCTTATTAATAACAAAAAGTAGGAAATGTATATTTTAAATTGAGAAAGTATACAAAAGTAGTAGAGCTATATATTGTTGCTTTATCTAGCAACATCAAGTCACGTCCTTTATGGCAATATATGGAGATTTTCTTATAATTGATATTTTAAAACAACATTGTCTTGTACATATGGAGTTATAAAATTATGTTTTTCCCCTTTATCTTTTGTTTGAAAATTATACTTGATAATAAATAAATGCCCATATCAATACTGTTATGCTTCATGATAATTTTATAGGCAAAAGCTCCTTGGGCTTTCAAACATAACTTTTGGCTCACCTATTTTCTTGCTTCATCATTGTCTCATTTGTAATCGAGTGCAAGTAATTTTGCTTTGTGTTTAGTTTAGTCTTTTATAGGCAAAAGTTCCTTAGGCTTTCAAACAAAACAGAAGCTTCTTGAATCATATTTTATAGAAAACACTTCTTGGACTCCTCAATGACGTGGATACTATTTTGCCAGATTTTAAATGCATGATGGACACACCTTAGGCATGGACTCATGTAAATGCATGTATTATATGATTGGGTTGTTCTGTAAATTGTGTTATTATTTCTAGGTTATCTCATGCCCCATCTAAATGCATCAACTGGTAGTTTTTCTTATTCTAAGAATCATTTTATTCTTTGTTTTGAGTGGAAATATCAATTTCAGTCTTGAGTGGAAATATACTGTTGCTAATTTTTTTTAATGAGAGTATGAAATCAAGAATTGACCATAAGATAAAGACAAAAATGATGGAGGATATCTTTGGATCTGATTTGGCTTGAGCCAGCAACAAACTCTTAATAGGACATTGTAGCAACTCAAAGAGGCCTAAATTTTTCAGTTTGGCCGGTATTTAACTTCCTGTACCATGCAAATCGAAAACTATGACACATCTTGACTATGTTACCAAAACAAAGATGATATGCCATGTTGTTCAATTTCCAATTTAGTGCCCCTAGTTGAAGGGTTTTATTTGTGCATTGCTTTCAGCATTCAATATCAGTGGCAACAAAATTATTGGAGACAGGGTAAGTCCTCCGAAATTGAACCAACATTTTTCACTCATGGTTCAAAGTAAAATGTATGATGGTTTATGTTTGACTACTTTTTTTAAGGGTGAAATTCTGTAGTTGTGCATGTGAAATATTTTGCTACGGTTTTGTAGAGATAATTTTCTTTGTACATATAGTAAAGGCATATCACTCTTCATCGTCTTAAGCAAGTAACAGTAATTTTTTTGGTGAATTGATTGTATAGAAATTTGCTATGCCCTTAATTAGAATGTTATTAAACTAATTATTCTTATTAGTTGTAATGGTCTATTGCTCTATTCATAATTTTAGTCTTCAAGGCATAAAGTATAACATTAAAGATAGTTAAAAGCTACAAATGTTAATTTGCTTAATTATACTGGTATTAATATTTTTGTACTGATCTTGTAGGTTGTTGAGTCTAGGAGTTCTCAAAATGACAGGAAAATCTTTTTTAAGATATGTGTTTTAATATATAGTTGAGGAATTGATTTGGATATATTACCACAACGTGTTGGCAAAGGTTAAGCTCTTGCATACCTACTAAAAATTGAGACTAAAGGAAAGTAAATTTTATAAATATGGTGAAGGGATGCTATGGTGAAGGGATGCTACTGAATGTTGAATTTGTCAAGAATCTTTATTTATTTTAATTGGTATAATATAATATTTGTTTTGATTGGGTTAATGTAAAATTTTGAATGTGTGTGAAAGAAACAAGTGCTAATATATTCTTATTAAATTGAAATTAATATGATTGCATATATGCATTTTTTTTTAAATGCTCACTTTCTAGGATGGTTGTAGGTCACTGTTATAAGGCCATATCAGTCTTTGAAAGTGGACTTTCTAGAACGTTTTGTGATCACAAACCATCCTAGAAATTAATTTCTAGAATGGTTCTATGACCGTTCTAAAATGTCATATTTTCTATAAACCCTATTTCTATAACTACATGGCAACCGTTCTAGAAAGTCCATTTCAACCGTTCTAAAAAAGGCTTTTTTCCACTAGTGTATCTTATGTAATCAAGTGTTTAAGAGAGTTTCCATGGAGTTTTTCTTTCTCTCATGCCCTAGAGAATTTCTTCCATGGATAGCCTAGACAGAGAAAATGAAGCCATGAAGAAATTAATCCATAAAAAGTGATGTATAGGCTTCAAGGATTAAGGATATACCATTTGATTGCAAATTAATCGGGTAGATATTTTTCTAAAAATTTCTGAAATTTTCTACCTATTTAAGGTTTGAAAAGGGAAGGAAATTTCATGATTTTGACCCCAAAAATGGATTCCTTGGGTCCAAATTATGTAAGACCAAGTATGTTGTACAAGAAAAACTCAAAGGAAAGCAAAGTGAAAAATTAAAGTTAAAGTGAGCTCTTTATGAAGATGTCATGCAATCAATGACTTAAGACCTTGTTTTATGATGTAATAGGATTTCAAGAAGTGTTTTAAGATCAATAGAAGTGTCCACAAAGTTTGGAGATCATTAGAAAGCAAGAAGGTAGGTGTTTTTCCTATTATGCTTAATGTTATCATATTTTGTTTCCATGATAATATGACTATGCCATATAGTTGTTTGAATGCTTTATGATGTATTTTCATTGTTAGTTGAATGTTTGAAGGGTTTTATGACCCTAGGATATCCATTTTATAAAGTGTTATCATGCCAAAATTTTTATGGAATTGTATGGCATAATATGAAGTTATGATTTTCATAGATGACTTTATGAAATGATATTATGATGTGAATGCATAATTGGGTGTAACTACTGAGATTCTTTGAATTTCATTCCTTTCCAAATGTTAACTATATTAGAGCAAAGACATGGAAGTATTCAAACAAATGCAAGGGAAATGAAGAAGATGATGGAGAATTACTTGATTTTACAAGTTATAATGTTAGGATGAGAAAATATGTATCATGTATGTGTGAGAAGAAATTTTGTAATTATACATGATTATGTTTCTTAAAGTCCTCTTATGATATTATGTATGGATTTGGAATAATAAATGTCTATGCATGAGGTTTATGAAGTTTATTATATGAGTTATGACATAATTATAAACAAGATGACCAGTATTGATTTGAGCAAGGGAACTCTATTAGAAACAGAGTACCCTATATAAGTATTATACATACTCTTAAATTAGATAGAACAATCTTTTTATGGAGCTAAAGAATACCTAAATTGGATAAATGTATAAATTATAATGAATTTTTTAAATTAAGATTTAAAACTAGATAGTATTGGAAAAATTGGAACTTACACTGTAAACAGTGGATTTTTCAAAAGGCACTATAAAATCATGTATAACTCCAAAAATTTAGTTATTTGCATTTATGGAAATCTCCAAGTCTTAAGAAATGAATGCCACTGGTTTGAAACCATTTGGAGCTATAAAGAAGGAGTTATATAATTTCTCCTAAAACTGTTCCAGTTGAGGTAGTGTTCTAACACATAATAGTTAAGTTAATGTTATGCCCTATACAAGTTGAATAAATGTACCTTTGGCAACTCTACAACAGTTCATCATAATATTTGTAAGCCCCTTAGAAAACCAAAAAAAAGGAGTGAAGTGTTTCCTTGAGTTAGTAAAATCTTTTTTTTCCCTAATATGATAATGAGTTTGCAGCTAACCTTTATCTCATACTTTTAGTTTATTTATATTTACATTTATTTTGAATCTCATTGCAAAAAGTTTTTGAATATGGGATAATACAATTTATTGAGTCCGGCCTGAATGCAGAAAGACAACAGTAATAAAGTATCATATTCTGATAGTAGCAGTTGCCTTGGATCAACCTAGTTTTAGCTGTTGTGAATTTTGACCCTGTCAAAATATTGTTGTTTGCGATGTTGAGGAATATATTAGGTTTACAGTGTTGTCCTGTAGTGAATTTTTTCTTGTTTTCAATATAATGTTAAAAAAAAATGCATGCTTCTAATTAAAAAGTTATAAATAACAGATATTAAAAAAACAAGTTATAAATAACGAATATTAACAGTGACACGTGAAAAAAAATATGTATATTAGGATATTGAATAAGTTTCCAGAATATAATGAAGTATCCACATCACTAGAAATCACAAAAGCTTGAAATCAGAGTCATGCCAAAACTGTTGGCCAAAAAACAAATGTCAGGCGAAATCCTAAACCATATTCTCACTATTGCCATTCACACCTTTTAGTGCAAAGCCTTATCTAAACAATTATCGGTTCATATACTTCCAAATAAGTACTATGATGATGAGGAGAGTAATTCCAACAACTTCTAAAACTTCAAAGCCAATGAGTGGCATCTGAAAAGAGCCACAGTTGACCCTGATCTTCGGTGCCATTGCCAGCAACGTAGTGAAATAATATACTGGAGCAAGTATCACCATGATCACTATGGGCGTTTTGGAAGAAGATCGCTTAATCAAGATACAAAGACTTATCCAGGTCATCAGGAACCTGCATATACTCATAACATCAGGCAGGGACTGAAGCACTGCTTCCTTGAGCTTCATTGGTCTCTCCAGAGTATGAGTGGTGTTTGAGAAAGTATGGAAGGGTTCAGGGGCCCCATTCTGTAATTGATCATGTAGGATCTTGAAGAGTACGGCCACCCAAATGTTATGCAGTCTTGAAGGTACATTTGTTAACATGTTACCACAGTGTTGTAGAAATGTCTTTGACAAATCAGACTGGGACAATGGTAGAAGGTTACTTTGTTCCACCTAAAAACATTTAAGGGTAAAATCTGAAGATGAAACTTGCAAAGAACATTTAATTATGACTGACCAAACTTGATAAATATAACTTGAAATAGAATGCAATCATCAGTAATTTGTTAATTGTTATAAAAGCAAAAGGCTTAAAGTTACCTCATCTGATGGGTCATCTTTTTCATCTGGGATGCTCGCTGTCTCAGTTGAAGAACCTACTGGGTCATCCGTCTGGTTCTTGATAATGTTCAATAGCTGATTTTCTGTCTCATTATTCTGACCGCTAAGCTTACTGAGATTTTCTGCTGCTTTCTTTGTGTTGCCAGAATCATTTGAATGTTTGCCCTAGGAAACACAAATAATACCAAATGAGTGAAACCATAATTTATGTTAGAAAGGAGTTAATATATATATATTTAATATTAGATCAACATAAAGACAAAATTAAAAGATCGAGTGAAACCATAAAAATTCATTTGGCACAAAATTCTTCTAAACCTGACCCATCAATAAAAGACGATAGCAAAAAAGATGTTAAGAATCAGCAGTAAACTAGAGTCAAGTTGCAAAAAAGCTCAGCAATCATTGAAGGCCATTCAAGAATTGTTAAGAGATGCATCAACTTCAATCCTGGTAGGAGTGTAATTAGGTGAAGCATAAGGGAGATTAACCTGAATGCCATGGTCCAGAGGAGGCCGGTCATAGCGAGTGACATTTGAACCTCGTTGACTTGCTGTGCCTGCATATTTAGATTCACCTGCATTCTTCCTTGGGCTATTTGCGCTTGATTTGCTCGCCTTCACATAACCCAATACCAATTATTTACTCAACTTATTCACACACTTGATTGTATTTTGATTAAAAAAAATCTGCGAATAAAACTATTATCAATAATATCATTTTGCCAACCCAATACCAATTATTTACTCAACTTATTCACACACCTGATTGTATTTTGATAAAAAAAAAATCTGTGAATAAAACTATTATCAATAATATCATTTTGCCAATTTACCGTTAGTGAAACTAATAATAGTGACTAGAGGGATAACCTATAAAAAAATATCTGGTATTTGTGTTAATTTTTTAATTTCATTTATAATATATTGGCAGGAAAATACTAGTGATAACCATTTGATAAAAATTATATTTTTAATTCATATCATTTCATGGAATTTTGAATTTAATTCCTGGCGTTTAAAAAATTGTGATTGCGTCCTTCCAATTTAGAAACACTTTATTTTAGTTCATAATATTAAATTATTTGTTAGTATTTTGTTTAATTTTATTAATGTAATCAATTATATATTTTTCATGAGATTCTAGTTCTGAATACATATAATTTATGTTAGAATATATATATATATTTAATATTAGATCAACTTAAAGACAAAATTAAAAGATCGAGTGTAACCATAAAAATTCATTTGGCACAAAATTCTTCTAAACCTGACCCATCAATAAAAGACGATAGCAAAAAAGATGTGAAGAATCAGCAGTAAACTATAAAGACGATTAAAGATTGAGTACTGAAACCATAAAAATTCATTTGTGAGGCACAAAATTTAAAAAGAATCTATAAAAGAATTAAAGGATATTGATCAAAATAGGGTTTTAATCCTACTCATTAATCATCCTACGCACACTTAATCATAAAGATAATTCAGCTACGTACATTTTCCTTTATCCTACTATTGCAACTCAGCATTGACTCTGTTTCCCTTTTGGTAACTGAATTTCTTTCAGACCAATCATTTCGACTCAAGAATTCAACATAAAATTTACCACACTTTATCGGAAAGAAAAAAAAATCCATGTAAAGTAACAAGAATCATCAAAGTAGAACTGATGTTCAAGAATCAATGAAAAGTAACTCAGCATTGACTCTGTTTCCCTTTTGGTAATTGAATCTCTTTCAGGCCAATCTTTTCGACTCAAGAATTCAATGTAAAATTTGCCACATTTTCTCAGGAAAAAGAAAAAAGAATAAATCCATGCAAACAAGAATCGTCAAAGTAGAAGTGATGTTCAAGATTCTATAATCAATGAGATCACATTTAGAAAGTAAACTCAGAGAAGCGCGCGTCACAGATTAAGATTTCAAGCAAAACGCAATTTACCTGGAGTTTGTCCATCGCAAGAGCTTCTTCTTCTTCCGATACTGTACCTCCAGAGCGCTTGAGCTATAGTGCTTCGGTTTCATGAACTGCTATATATTTATAATACAGATGTTCAATGGTTAGTTAATCAGAAAAGGTCTGTTAATAATAACTGAATAGCCGTTTTTGGTAGTTCATATATAACTAATTGTGTTCCCCTCAGATAGCTTAGCCCTATGCCACTATCATTTATTAATTGGCTCTGTTTAAAATATAAATTCGCTTATAACATTTTATGTATTAAGGCCAAAATTCATTAAATTACGGTAAATCAATTAAACTTGTTCTACTGGTTAATTGTTCATGTTGGCAAAAATAAAAATTGTTATTGTTAACTGGTCTAGTCCCATATATTAAAAAATAAAAAAAAATGTAGTCTCTTTTTAATTTTTCTTGGAAATGAGTTTTTTTTTTAAAAAAATTGAGTAAAAAAGAAAACTAGTTTCCTTAAATCTTATTCTGTAGTGTATATAATTATTCTAACAAATATTTTTTTATATATACAAATAAATCTCTTTTTTAGCAACTAATATAACTCCCTATCCTTAGTTCTTATTTTTTATGAGAAAACAAACGTATAGTAATTCTTCAGATTAAAATAAAATGTTTTTTTCCAACAATAAAAGGGTTACGATCATATTTTATTTGAATTGTAAAAAATTTAAGATATTATTAAAGTTTTTGTAGTTTGAATAATTAAGGTTGTGATGTAGCAGATGTCAAGTGTTAAAAAACTATACTGTGGAGAAAAATAACTAGTATTACCAATTCTACAAGTAGTTTCGTCGATAATTATTTTCATGTATCATTTGGTACATTGCCTAGATTTTGTTCTACAAATCTGAGTACTTATTCCCTTCTTAAAACTCTTCATTATTTTGTAGTAGATCAAGTAGTTTCTTTCCTTCTTTTTTTTATTGAATATATCAAGAAAACAATCATAGATGCAGGGTGTATCTTTCATGCTCTGTATTTAGTTCTTGTGGATTTGCCATACACATGATGCAGGTTCTTTGTATGAGCTTTGCACTTAGTAAATGGGTTGAAGAGGCTTGTATCATGGTTTATGTATACGTTGTAACTTATGCTTCTTTGTTTTTTATTGATCTTCCTTTTTGCCAATTTAACAATTATATTTGTTTCCTTTTATGTGAACAAAGGAGTTTACAATACTTTTGGGTTATATAGAATCACATAAATTACTACTCAATAATTAATAATAATATTAATGTTTTAGGTGGAATCTATCTTTGTTGAGATCAAAGTTTCATAGTTTCAAGTATGAATACCTCAGACATCAATAGCCCCATGGAATTGATAAATAGCCAGAACTTTGTTTTATATGATATTGAAATCTCATTTCATATTTAAACTCATTGTAAATGATTGCAACACTTTGTTTGTAGTTGCACAATGTTACAATTAACCTTTTAAATTATCATTTTCAAATTATCATTATTTGAAAACTAACTTATTGTATGTCCTCATAATTATTTTAAGTGGTTATTTACATAATTAAACTAAAAATATAGAATATTATCTGACAAAATAAAATGATAATATAAATTTAATACATTTGGGTGAAATTTATTAAATTTATTTATTCGTTAAAAGAAATACTTAAAAATTATTTTTTATTTTGTTATTATTAATGAATTATTATTATTATTATTATTATTATTATTATTATTATTATTATTTGGGTATCAAACGAGACCCTAAGGTCAGTAGTGATCACAAGTGTAATGCCCCTCATGATATTTTTCTTAGCATTATGTTCAGGACCGAAGGAAACAAGACAGAGGAAGGCTCAAGTGGAGTCTGAAAGAGCTCCACGCCGCGGCGAGGAGCAGGCCCGCCGCGACGAGAAGCTTTCCAGTGGCATTATTCTGGATAATTTGGTGGAGCCGCGGCGAGGAGTGCTGGAGCCGCAGTGAGAGTCGTAAAAATTGTTTAAATCTGGATCAATCGGACACGAAAGAAAGAAAGAAAACAAAGGGAGACTGAGGAGCAGTGCTAGGGTTCGACATTTTCGGCATCTAGGAGTGATTTTCAGACCTCAAGAGCTTGGATTCAAGTTGGTAAGTGTTCTCTACTCCTCTCTCTCCATTTTCTTCGGTTGAAATTTGGGATTTCTAGTTGTAAGGTTTGATTTCCGAGTTGGGGTGAAATCCACCGATTGAAATGGGTGATTTGAGGTTAATGGAATGTGTTTTGGTATTCTTGTTTCTTGAATGTGAGTTTTGAAGGCATTATGTGTGTTTAGAGCTTAACCCTAGGTTGTTTTCGGTAATGGCTCTTAGGAATCTGAAGTATTTGAGGTTGTGTAGTGTTTGAGTGACTCCTAAGAGCTTATTGATGCATGAAAAGGGTGTTGGAACCTTGGGTTAGGTTAATGTGGTTGAGTTGTGAGGTTTGATTTGTTGGTATATTGTGCTAATGGAAGAATTGTGACATGATAAAGGTTGTTGGCTAATCGAGAGGGGTTCACGCGTACTGGACAGTTCAAGGAAGGTTGTGGAACTCGTGTGTGTGTGGTAACAACAATTGAGGTAACCGGGTGTTTGTTTATATTGTATTGACTATGTTATACTATAGTACGTGTATTTGTATATATATGCATGTTTCATTCATACCACGATACTGATGGGTTGTGTGTACTGTTCTTATATATATATCATGGTATGTATACTGTTAGACGATGGTTATGACTATGATGATGATATGTGTGATGATGATATGATATGTTGCATACATGACATTATGATGATGATACGATGATACATGAGCATCACCACATGACATTGTGAGATTGTGATGTATGGTGGATGTAGTGGTGATGACGTGATGGTGGTATGATGTATGATCATGTATATATGTTAGGGAGGATAAGGTTGGATTATATATATATATATGTTAGGGAGGATAAGGCTGGATTATGTATATATGTTAGGGAGGATAAGGATGGATGATATATATGTTAGGGAGGATAAGGATGGATGATATATGTGTTAGGAAGGATAAGGATGGAGTCCCTGTGAGGGCGACATGCATGTCATTCATTTCATATTGCATTCATGATTTGTGTGAGATATATGTATATATATATATGTGTGTGTGGTTGTTGTTCCCGATTACTGAGACATTGTCTCACCCCCTCTCCCATAAACTAACCTTTCAGGTGATGGTTCTGGCACTAGTCCTGAGAAGACGCGGGAGTAGCTGTGTACGTGAGAATAGTCTATGTAGCGTGTGTATTTTGTAATGGTATTTTATGCCAAGTAAGATAGAGAATGGTTTGTAATGAATATATGACAGGGTTGAGACTGGTTATGTATGAATGTATATATGTTTATGTATGTGGTATGTATGGTTGAATGTTGTTGAGAAGTTAGTTTGACCGTATTGGTAAGTCCAGAGTGTTGTTGGCCCTTGTTGGTTTGTGTAAGGGCCTGTAGCCCATTTGGTCAAGTTGGGTTCCAAGGGGTCAAATCTCCGAGGAGTGGTTCCTTTGAGGTGAAACCTCTTTGAACAGGTTTGTTCGGGAGATTTGGACCTGTATGAATGGTCTCTGAGCGGCCAGTTGCCTTTGGTGGCAATTGGAGGTGGTTAGTGGTGAGTTTTGGTCAACAAGTGGCCAAAACGGTTTCAAGGGTCTAGAATCTCCATACGGAGTTGGATTGAGGTTAAAGTGGTGTCTGTGGATAGATGGGGACTAGATTGACTTGTAGGAGTTGGAATCAAGTCAATCGGAGGTCGGAGCATAAAGTTATGCGCGTCAGAAGTTCACCCCGGAGTGTTGATTTTGCTGATATGGTATATCAGCAGGGGGCGCCGCGGCGCAGGAAGTCAGGCCGCAGCGTCATAGGAGGCAGTAGCGATGTTGAGAAAAGGGAGGCCGGAGCCGCGGCAGTACTGTAGCTACCGTTGCCCCAGCCCAAATTTTGGTGCTTTCGAGTCGTTTTTGCTGTGTTTATGAATTGGAAGAGTTGTTTTGAGATGTCAGGGTTGTGTTTGGTCAGATTTTGAAGTTTTTGGTTAAGTATGGAGGTGTAAGGAGGTAGGGTGTTACATAAACTTAGTTTCAGATGAACTTTGACATATTCTCAGACAAATTTTTCAATTTTCATAAGTTGCATTTTATCTAAAATTCAAATTTTCAAAAGCCAAAGTTTGTCTGTCAGAGAAAGCTCTTTTCAGACACATATCAAAATTCAAATTTCTTAAGACAAAATTCGTCTATCAAAGAAGCTTCTTTTCAGACTTGTTCTATTTTCAATATGAAATTCAAATTTCCAGAGCCAAAGTTCAAAATTTTCAAAATAGCAGATCAGTATAAACCTTTCAAACTTCGTCTGTTAGTTGGTGTTTTTCAATATCCCATGAATTAACATAGAATCAAGGTTTTAAAATATCTTTTCACCAAATCAAAGTCTTTTACTCAAATCAAAATATTACTAAACATTCTACATCTATTGTTGCACTGATTTTTCTAGAATTTCTTCACTTGAAACCTTTTGTGCACCTTCGATATTTTTATTCCAAGCTCTTGAAGGTTGGTTTGGAATCATCAAAACACTTGATTCAACATAACACCCCTCATGATATCTTTCTTAGCATTATGTACAGGACTGGAGGAAAAATAGGATGGAGGAAGGTTCAAATGGAGTCTGAAAGAGCTCCACGCCATAATAAGAAGCAGAGCTGCCGCGTCACGAGCATGTCCAGTGGCTCTTTCTGGTTGAAAACTAGTGGAGTCGCAGCGAGATGTCTGATGTAATGGCAAGTATCAGGAATTTTGTTGAAATCCAAATCATTTCGGACGATTAGAAAGAAAGAAAATAGAGGGAACGTCGAGGAGCTCTGCTAGGGTTTTGAGTTTTCAGCCCTTGGGAATTGTTTTCAGCCTCTAGAAGCTTGGATTCAAGTTGGTGAGTGTTCTGTACTACACCCTCTCCATTTTCTTCGGTTGAAATTTGGGGTTTTTTGGCTATATGTCGGGATTTCTAGTTGGAGATGAAATTCATTGATTGAAATATATAAAATGGGGTTAAGGAAGTGTGTTTTAGTGTTCTTGTTGCTTGGATGTGAGTTTTGAGTGATTTATGTATGATTTGAGCTTAACCCTAGGTTGTTTTCGGTTAGGGCTCTTGGGAATCCGAAGTATATGTATTTAGGTAGTGTTTGAATGGTCCCTAAGAGCTTATTAATGCATGAAAGGGGTGTTGGAACCTTGGGTTAGGCCTAAAGTGGTTGGATTATGATATTTGGTTTAATGGCATATTGTGTTAATTAAAGAATTGTGTTATTGTAAAGGTTGTTTGGTTAACTAAGAGGGGTTCAAGCTTGTTGGGTAATTCGAGAAGTTCATGGAATTCACGTGTGTGGTATTGACAAATTTTGGTAACCGGGTGTTTGTTTGTTTTATATTGTTTGTATGACATGATAGTATGTATATTTATATATATATGCATGTCTCTTTCATACAACGATACTGATGTGTTTGTGTGTACTGTTTTCTATATATATCATGGCATGCACACAGCTAGATGATGTTTATGATGATGATATTGACATGACATGACATGATGCATACATGATATTGTAATATGATGATGATAATGATATAATGATACATGAGCATCACTACATGGCATTGTATGATTACGACATATGGTGGATCGGGTGGTGATAACGATATGATATATGATGATATATGTTAGGGAGCATAAGGATGGAATATATATATGTTACGGAGGATAAGAATGGGATCCCTGCAGCTAAATCGCCTCCTATGGCCAGGAGGGAAAAGGCGCACAGTGGATTGCACATTCCCTAAATCGCTACCAATTTGTGGTGGGAAAGGGGAAGGAAAGCCACGGTATGAACATTAGTGTTACCTTTAGCCGGGTGCACTAATGGGAGGTGAGCTTGGTGATGTTCCGGAATCAGTCTTCACTGACTGCTAGAAGGGAATTACCTTTATGAAATGTCCTGTTATGACGACAGCCTATGGTTCTAACTGTGTGCAAGGGAGACATGCATACCATTCATTTCACATTGCATTCATGAGTTGTATGAAATAAATGTGTATATATATGTGTCTGTGTGTGGTTATCCCTAGTTATTGAGACATTGTCTCACACCCCTCTCCTATGAACTAACCTTTCAGGTGATAATTCTGGCACTAGTCCGGAGAAGTCGCGAGAGTAGCTACGTACATGGAAATAGTCTATGTAGTATTTGTAAAATTAGATATTGAAATTTGTGCCAAGTACGATAGAATGGTTTGTAATGGATGTATGACATTGATAAGGATTGTTATGGATGGATGTATGGCTATGTATGTTGTGTGTATGTGCTTTGTATGATGAAAGTTGGAATTGGACTTCATTGGTGTGTTTTAGGGCCTGTAGCCCCTTTGTCATGTAGGTTCCAATGGGTCAAATCTCAGAGGAGTGGTTCTTTTGAGGTGAAATCTCTTTGGACAAGTTAGTTTGGGGGTTTTTGGACCTATATGAATGGTCTTTGTGTGACCATTTGCCTTTGGTGGCAATTAGAGGTTGTTAGTAGTGTGTTTTGGTCAATAAGTGGCCAAAACGGTGTCAAGGGTCTAGAATCTCCATACAAAGTTGGATTGAGGTGAAAGAGGTGTCTATGTATAGATAGGGACTAGATTGACTTGTAGGAGTTGGAATCAAGTTAATTGGAGGTCGCAGCATAAAGTTATGCACATTGAAAGTTCGTCCTAATGTATGGAAGTTGCTGATATGGAAAATCAGTAGGGGGCGCCGGGGCTACAGAGTCCAGGCTACAGCGCCAGTAGAGACAGAAGAGAGTGAAAAACAGGGGAGGTTAGAGCCAAGGCGGTACTGTGCTGAAGTTTTGGAGAGTTGTTTTGGGATGTCTGGGTTGGTTTTTGAAGTTTTTGGTCAAGTCTAGAGGTGTCAAGAGGTAGGGTGTGACATAAAGCTACCACATCTCTCTCCCCTCTCTTTGGTAAATCCATTGTTTTGCTCTCTCAACTTTCATCCTCAAAATATGTCGACTTCATTTCCTTTCCCCATCTCATCTAATCACTACACTACTACAAAAATGGGCTTTGTAGGCGGTTATTTTTAGCTTTTCTTGACAGTTATGAACCGCCTACTATTTGAGCGCTATAAAAGGAGGTAACTTTTGTTGGCGGTTATAAACCACCTACAAAAGTCCCCTTTCGTAGGCGGTTATACAGATAACCGCCTACGAAAGGGGACTTTTGTAGGCGGTTATCTGTATAACCACCTATAAAAATAGACTTTTGTAGGTGGTTATATAGATACCGCCTACAAAGGGTATCCAATTTTAAAAAAAAAATATTTTGATACTGGATTAATCCAGTATCAAATATTAACCTACTAAACTCATTGACAAAAAAAAATTATTATATTTAAAAAATCCACAAATCATTATTAACTTTATTAATAAACCAAAGAAATTACACACACTAATCCATAAAAATAATAAATAAAAGAAAAGCCTAGGACACAACTTAAATAAAAAAAGGAAAAAACCTAACATACAATGTAATAGAAACCATAAAAATAAATCAGAAGTAGTAGACTGCAAGGATTAACCAAACTGAATCCAAAATCTTTGATCTTGTTCATATGTAGATTGTTCCATACACCTAGCATACACCGAAAATAAATGTAGCCCAAATTAGTTCATGTCATTTTGTTATCCAAAAAAATATCAGCTAATGAAGCTTGCAGGTTCCATACACCTAACATAACATGTTTATAAGCTAGCTGCTCATCAAGGAGCCAATTACCATATTGAAAACTTAATTACCCCAACCAATGTGTGGTCACCCAACAAATATATAGCAGGCAAAATGCCTCTGTTCACAGCAAAAAGAACAAAGAAAAGATTCTGATAATGAAATACTTCTTGTTGATAGTACAAGTATTCCAGAAATTTTTAGAAGCAATTCAATCTCGGTGCAGTAGTCCAAGTTTAAGCAAGTAGAATTTTAGAGTTCATACATTTGGAGTTTCATAATGGTGATAAAGCTTTGATGAAGGAAGGTAGTATTAGTTCTTTTCAGACCTAACAAATATCCTAAAAATCTCAAAAAGAAATATATATTCCAAACATGAAAAAAATGAATAAAATCAGATTTAGCACTACCTTATAGCATGATAAAGAGGGCGATACCATAACACATAGCCTCCTGGAATGCCTGAAATAAAATAGATAATAGTGAGAAACCATATTGTCGGACATACAAGGAAAAACGTCCACGATGATTAGGTGAGACTATGATATAATCACAGGCCTAAAATCTAATGCTTAAATATAAACTAATGTTACTGTCTTCAAGTGTCCAATGATATTGACCTTTTGAGAACAAAGATTTCCCACATTTAACAACCATTTCAGCCCTATGCTCTGTATCCATCTTCAACAGATTTTCCTGGTTTTTCATTGAGATGCATTACATGGTTGCCTTCATCTTCTTCCAAGACTAATGAAAGAATAATAATGACCAAGACACAATTGTTAATCAGAACAACATTTTGGAAAGTATTAAAAGGATCAAAATATATTACCTTATTGTCAAAGTCTACTGCAGAGATGCCTTGCTTGTTAGAAAACAAAGTTAAACTCTGTAATTCATAAAGCTCCATTTCAAGCGCAGGTGAGACTAGTACACATTTTGTGACAATAAAATCTGTAACAATAAAGAAAAAATAGGTCAGTTACAAAGTTAGATAATGTCTTTTGGTGTGTTTGAGGTGTGTTTCCTTACATAGTCTCAAGTTGATATCTTTTGGTCATATTTTAATATCTTTCCCTACATAGTCTTGTACATCTAGAAAAACTCCTATAGAAAAAAAATGTCAACCAAAAATAGCAAATACAAAGATGTAAGCAAAAGAAACACTGACTGACACTATGCTATATTTTAGTATGTTGAGATTGCTATAAATGCATGTATCATGGCATCTGTGATCTGTCCATTACATTGAATAACATATATCAAACTGGACAAAAGATACATGCAATTAAAGCATAATAATTCAGTTGCTTCACACAAAATTGAAATTGCAAGTGCTAAAAGCAAAAGGGAAATAAATTATTGGACCTAGAGTAAAAGCAAAAGATTGACTTAAACTAAAAACCAACCTACTAAAGTAATCTCTCACTGACAGAAGAATATTAAGCATTACAAGATTTGCCACAATCCACTCTCACGAACTTCATTCTTTAAAGAGTGAATATCATGAGTAGTATTTATGCATTTGTGTCCAATTTTTCATAGCTATAGCAATTACCATCTTCATTTGCCTAGATGTCAAAGGAACTTGTTGATCAGAAAACATAACTTACTACAGGTTTGAATTAAAAAGATGAAATTTTCAACACGTTCTAACAAGAAATAAATTTATCTCAGTAGATTCCAAAACTAAGACCCTAAACAATAATAACTCTGAAACCACCTGTAGAACAGCTGATGAACTTACAGCAGTGAAGTTTATTGGATCCCTTGGGTTCCAAGATAAAGAATTGGTTTTGGTCTGTCCGATGAAATACGTCAGAATGGTCATGTATAAGGACATTTGAAGGGCACAAAAGGTGCCCAAAACAAAAGATTGAAAAGTAATCATCTAACATAATCTAATCCGTGTTGAAATAAAAATGAAATGCATGCTTTACAAAAGAATAAAGAACTTGACCAAATAAACACATTTGCCATTCAAAAAATGTAAGACAAGGGTACTTCGACTTATGTAGCTGGTTGCCAAAAACATGAACATCAAGGACTACACTCAAGTATTCCAATTCAAACTAAAAATTCATAATCATTACCATCATTATGATTTTCCTAACAGGGGAAGCCATACGCAAATCATATAGTGTTATGCTCTGGTCACTGCAAGGAAAAAGTAGATAAAGCAACTAGATTAACACATGCACACAAAAAGAAGAAAAATAATCTAGTCATTACTCTTCTAAGTGCAGTAAACAAGAAGTTTAAAGCAAACACGAATTGAAATTTGAATGAGCAACTTTAGTTAAATGCTAAATGAATGAAACCAAAGTACTAATTATATTCCACTCAAGAAATGAGAATATTGGAACATTCTATTCTGCAATTTTTTGCCAATATGGTCATTTCACTCTTTCATGACAGGATCAATCCACAAATAGCCCCTGTGGAAACACCGAAATCACAAGTAGTTGGCAAAAAAAAAAAAGCACAAACTACGGTGTTATTTTTCAAATCACAAGTAGCTTGGCCAGATGGGATTTGATTCACTATAATGGATAGTTGATGATAAAGATTTAAAAAAAAAAAGACCGAGAATGGGTAGGTTGGATAATTTCACTTACACCAAAGCACCTGTGGGATATAGATTCACAGATAACACATAACATGACAGGGCATGAATATAGCTTCGATAATACTCCCAATTACACATAAAACACGTCCCATAAATAGATTCATACGGTTCCATGCAACAGAGCTCTATAGCTTATTCAAAAAATTACAGAGAGAGCTAAATGGAAAAATTAAGAAATTTAATTTAATAATATATCATAAACCAATAGGGTTTTATCAGCCATTGGCCAATTTCAATTTGACATGATCCAAAGCAGATACACCACCTTAGCTTTCATGAGATTATTGTATGTTTCTAATTTTATGGGTTTTTAAGAAGAAAGAGGATGAGGAGGATTGAGGAGCCGTAACCAAAAAATCTTCAATTTAAGTATAGAGTCAAACAAGCCAGTTACGCCTCATCATTCTCTTCCATGTCCACATCTTTACTTTAATGTTAGGTTTACGAGAACAAGAAAATTGAGGAAACACCAGAAATATAACTAGAACATAGAATATTTACACAAAATTGAAAAGGAACAAATGAGGAAAAAAAAATAGACTACAAACTTGAACCCTAACCTGCTAAGAAGATGAAATGATGAAACTGGGAAGAAAATGTGTACCTGCTACTGAAAAAAAAGTTAGTGAACAAGGAGGGAGAACACAAAGAGCAGCATGTTGAACCAAGATGGAGGCAACGATGAAGAGCACCCACGGAAGCAATAACAACACGAACAAGGGTTTGGAGGCAAACATGTTGAACCAAAAACAAGAACAAGGGTTTGGGGTTTGGAGACGACAATGCGAACTCGGTGAAAGCAAGAATGGAAGTGACAACGGAAGGAAAGAGCCAATGGAGAGTAACAGAGAGGAAGGGTTTCAGAGACAGGGAAGTGTTTTTGAGTTCATCGATTACAAAGGGTCAGGGTTTAGGAGAATTTTAGTTTTAAAAAAAATAATAAAGGAAAAGTAGGCGGTTATATCAAAAACCGCCTACTTTTTCTTTAAATTTTTGAAGAAAAGTAGGCGGTTATATCTAAAAACCGCCTACTTTTGTTTTACAATTTTTAATTTATTTTGGGTCTTACTTTTGTAGGTGGTTATTTAAAATAACCGCCTACAAAAATCTATCTTTGTACTCGGTTATTTTAAAACCGCCTAAAAATGTTTTCCGCCCCACTTTTATATGCGTTTTTTAAAATAACCGTCTACTTTTGTGCGCCAATGAAAGTCATTTATGTAGTAGTGCTAGTAGTGTTTTCCTAACGGGGGAGATTTTGCTTCGAATTTGAGGTTGACATTGAAGAAGCATTCAGTGAAGAAGGAAGAAAAGAGGAGTCGGCTATTCAAGCTGGTGAGTTTTCAAATTTGATCCATGAAAGCTTCAATTTTCCCCCTCAAGTTGGGAGGCATATTAGAGAATTGGAGAGGATATTAAGGGTATGTTCGGTAGTTGAAAATTTAGACCAAACTGAACTTCTCAAACTGAATTGAAAAGGAACTCCAAGGGCTAGTTGGGGAAATGGAGAACAGACATGAAGGAGCTGCCAAACACTGAAAAAGTTTTCTAACCCCAGTTTGAAACTAAAGTTTGGATTGTCACCACAATCCAAACACACACTAAAAAAGAGGAATTAAAAATTACATAACAAAATCATTATTATTTACCATCTTTGGGGGTCGCTTGGTATATTTCCCAAAAAGCAACTTTTCAAGAAGTCTACTTCTCAAAAAATTAACTTTTAGAAAGTTTATGCTTTGCATGCTTGTTTAATTTTTAATTTCCCCAGGAAGTGCAAAAATATTTTTAAAATAAATATGTTATATTTCAGTATTAAAGGCATCAATACCCTTTTTTAAAGAAAATGAATTAAATACTTAAGGATTTTTTGACAAAATATTATAAACTATGTGGGAAGAAAAATTCCTCAAGTTGTATAATTTATTGGAAAGTTTCATACTTTTCTGGAACCAAGAGTACTTAATGATCTACTTCCCAAGAAGTTCACCTTCCCTCCCCTCCTTACCCCATATCGAACTTGATCTCATGTTGCTCAAAACAAACTCAACAGAAAATAAATCCAAACCCAACAACTAATCCAATACCCATATCCCTTTCATTTGCACCAATATGATATTCTCCCATGAAAGAGACAACATAGCTCATCCAATGTCACTACTTATGATAAGTTGAAAATGGATTATCATAAGTTATTCATATAGATTTCTAATTGACCCACACATATTTCCAATTGAGACACACAATTTCCTGCTGATCCGACAAAAATGTCATTTCCTTATTGATTTATTTTTATTTTTCCAAATCAATACCTTGGAAGTGGAATCTATTAGGAATTTCACATATTCAAAAAATCTTTATAAAAATATCTTCCTTTCATGGAACCATCTTTGGGGGTCGCTTGGTATATTTCCCAAAAAGCAACTTTTCAAGAAGTCTACTTCTCAAAAATTTAACTTTTAGAAAGTTTATGCTTTGCATGCTTGTTTAATTTTTAATTTCCCCAGGAAGTGCAAAAGTATTTTTACAATAAATATGTTATATTTCAGTATTAAAGGCATCAATACCCTTTTTTAAAGAAAATGAATTAAATACATAAGGATTTTTTCACAAAATATTATAAACTATGTGGGAAGAAAAATTCCTCAAGTTGTATAATTTATTGGAAAGTTTCATACTTTTCTGGAACCAAGAGTACTTAATGATCTACTTCCCAAGAAGTTCACCTTCCCTCCCCTCCTTACCCCATATCGAACTTGATCTCGTGTTGCTCAAAACAAACTCAACAGAAAATAAATCCAAACCCAACAACTAATCCAATACCCATATCCCTTTCATTTGCACCAATATGATATTCTCCCATGAAAGAGACAACATAGCTCATCCAATGTCACTACTTATGATAAGTTGAAAATGGATTATCATAAGTTATTCATATAGATTTCTAATTGACCCACACATATTTCCAATTGAGACACACAATTTCCCGCTGATCCGACAAAAATGTCATTTCCTTATTGATTTATTTTTATTTTTCCAAATCAATACCTTGGAAGTGGAATCTATTAGGAATTTCACATATTCAAAAAATCTTTATAAAAATATCTTCCTTTCATGGAACCATCTTTGGGGGTCGCTTGGTATATTTCCCAAAAAGCAACTTTTCAAGAAGTCTACTTCTCAAAAATTTAACTTTTAGAAAGTTTATGCTTTGCATGCTTGTTTAATTTTTAATTTCCCCAGGAAGTGCAAAAGTATTTTTAAAATAAATATGTTATATTTCAGTATTAAAGGCATCAATACCCTTTTTTAAAGAAAATGAATTAAATACTTAAGGATTTTTTCACAAAATATTATAAACTATGTGGGAAGAAAAATTCCTCAAGTTGTATAATTTATTGGAAAGTTTCATACTTTTCTGGAACCAAGAGTACTTAATGATCTACTTCCCAAGAAGTTCACCTTCCCTCCCCTCCTTACCCCATATCGAACTTGATCTCATGTTGCTCAAAACAAACTCAACAGAAAATAAATCCAAACCCAACAACTAATCCAATACCCATATCCCTTTCATTTGCACCAATATGATATTCTCCCATGAAAGAGACAACATAGCTCATCCAATGTCACTACTTATGATAAGTTGAAAATGGATTATCATAAGTTATTCATATAGATTTCTAATTGACCCACACATATTTCCAATTGAGACACACAATTTCCCGCTGATCCGACAAAAATGTCATTTCCTTATAGATTTATTTTTATTTTTCCAAATCAATACCTTGGAAGTGGAATCTATTAGGAATTTCACATATTCAAAAAATCTTTATAAAAATATCTTCCTTTCATGGAACCATCTTTGTGGGTCGCTTGGTATATTTCCCAAAAAGCAACTTTTCGAGAAGTCTACTTCTCAAAAATTTAACTTTTAGAAAGTTTATGCTTTGCATGCTTGTTTAATTTTTAATTTCCCCAGGAAGTGCAAAAGTATTTTTAAAATAAAAATGTTATATTTCAGTATTAAAGGCATCAATACCCTTTTTTAAAGAAAATGAATTAAATATTTAAGGATTTTTTCACAAAATATTATAAACTATGTGGGAAGAAAAATTCCTCAAGTTGTATAATTTATTGGAAAGTTTCATACTTTTCTGGAACCAAGAGTACTTAATGATCTACTTCTCAAGAAGTTCACCTTCCCTCCCCTCCTTACCCCATATCGAACTTGATCTCGTGTTGCTCAAAACAAACTCAATAAAAAATAAATCCAAACCCAACAACTAATCCAATACCCATATCCCTTTCATTTGCACCAATATGATATTCTCCCATGAAAGAGACAACATAGCTCATCCAATGTCACTAATGATAAGTTGAAAATGGATTATCATAAGTTATTCATATAGATTTCTAATTGACCCACACATATTTCCAATTGAGACACACAATTTCCTGCTGATCCAACAAAAATGTCATTTCCTTATTGATTTATTTTTATTTTTCCAAATCAATACCTTGGAAGTGGAATCTATTAGGAATTTCACATATTCAAAAAATCTTTATAAAAATATCTTCCTTTCAGGGAACCATCTTTGGGGGTCGCTTGGTATATTTCCCAAAAAGCAACTTTTCAAGAAGTCTACTTCTCAAAAATTTAACTTTTAGAAAGTTTATGCTTTGCATGCTTGTTTAATTTTTAATTTCCCCAGGAAGTGCAAAAGTATTTTTAAAATAAATATGTTATATTTCAGTATTAAAGGCATCAATACCCTTTTTTAAAGAAAATGAATCAAATACTTAAGGATTTTTTCACAAAATATTATAAGCTATGTGGGAAGAAAAATTCCTCAAGTTGTATAATTTATTGGAAAGTTTCATACTTTTCTGGAACCAAGAGTACTTAATGATCTACTTCCCAAGAAGTTCACCTTCCCTCCCCTCCTTACCCCATATCGAACTTGATCTCGTGTTGCTCAAAACAAACTCAACAGAAAATAAATCCAAACCCAACAACTAATCCAATACCCATATCCCTTTCATTTGCACCAATATGATATTCTCCCATGAAAGAGACAACATAGCTCATCCAATGTCACTACTTATGATAAGTTGAAAATGGATTATCATAAGTTATTCATATAGATTTCTAATTGACCCACACATATTTCCAATTGAGACACACAATTTCCCGCTGATCCGACAAAAATGTCATTTCCTTATTGATTTATTTTTATTTTTCCAAATCAATACCTTGGAAGTGGAATCTATTAGGAATTTCACATATTCAAAAAATCTTTATAAAAATATCTTCCTTTCATGGAACCATCTTTGGGGGTCGCTTGGTATATTTCCCAAAAAGCAACTTTTCAAGAAGTCTACTTCTCAAAAATTTAACTTTTAGAAAGTTTATGCTTTGCATGCTTGTTTAATTTTTAATTTCCCCAGGAAGTGCAAAAGTATTTTTAAAATAAATATGTTATATTTCAGTATTTAAGGCATCAATACCCTTTTTTAAAGAAAATGAATTAAATATTTAAGGATTTTTTCACAAAATATTATAAACTATGTGGGAAGAAAAATTCCTCAAGTTGTATAATTTATTGGAAAGTTTCATACTTTTCTGGAACCAAGAGTACTTAATGATCTACTTCCCAAGAAGTTCACCTTCCCTCCCCTCCTTACCCCATATCGAACTTGATCTCGTGTTGCTCAAAACAAACTCAATAAAAAATAAATCCAAACCCAACAACTAATCCAATACCCATATCCCTTTCATTTGCACCAATATGATATTCTCCCATGAAAGAGACAACATAGCTCATCCAATGTCACTAATGATAAGTTGAAAATGGATTATCATAAGTTATTCATATAGATTTCTAATTGACCCACACATATTTCCAATTGAGACACACAATTTCCTGCTGATCCAACAAAAATGTCATTTCCTTATTGATTTATTTTTATTTTTCCAAATCAATACCTTGGAAGTGGAATCTATTAGGAATTTCACATATTCAAAAAATCTTTATAAAAATATCTTCCTTTCATGGAACCATCTTTGGGGGTCGCTTGGTATTTCCCAAAAAGCAACTTTTCAAGAAGTCTACTTCTCAAAAATTTAACTTTTAGAAAGTTTATGCTTTGCATGCTTGTTTAATTTTTAATTTCCCCAGGAAGTGCAAAAGTATTTTTAAAATAAATATGTTATATTTCAGTATTAAAGGCATCAATACCCTTTTTTAAAGAAAATGAATTAAATATTTAAGGATTTTTTCACAAAATATTATAAACTATGTGGGAAGAAAAATTTCTCAAGTTGTATAATTTATTGGAAAGTTTCATACTTTTCTGGAACCAAGAGTACTTAATGATCTACTTCCCAAGAAGTTCACCTTCCCTCCCCTCCTTACCCCATATCGAACTTGATCTCGTGTTGCTCAAAACAAACTCAACAGAAAATAAATCCAAACCCAACAACTAATCCAATACCCATATCCCTTTCATTTGCACCAATATGATATTCTCCCATGAAAGAGACAACATAGCTCATCCAATGTCACTACTTATGATAAGTTGAAAATGGATTATCATAAGTTATTCATATAGATTTCTAATTGACCCACACATATTTCCAATTGAGACACACAATTTCCCGCTGATCCGACAAAAATGTCATTTCCTTATTGATTTATTTTTATTTTTCCAAATCAATACCTTGGAAGTGGAATCTATTAGGAATTTCACATATTCAAAAAATCTTTATAAAAATATCTTCCTTTCATGGAACCATCTTTGGGGGTCGCTTGGTATATTTCCCAAAAAGCAACTTTTCAAGAAGTCTACTTCTCAAAAATTTAACTTTTAGAAAGTTTATGCTTTGCATGCTTGTTTAATTTTTAATTTCCCCAGGAAGTGCAAAAGTATTTTTAAAATAAATATGTTATATTTCAGTATTAAAGGCATCAATACCCTTTTTTAAAGAAAATGAATTAAATACTTAAGGATTTTTTCACAAAATATTATAAACTATGTGGGAAGAAAAATTCCTCAAGTTGTATAATTTATTGGAAAGTTTCATACTTTTCTGGAACCAAGAGTACTTAATGATCTACTTCCCAAGAAGTTCACCTTCCCTCCCCTCCTTACCCCATATCGAACTTGATCTCATGTTGCTCAAAACAAACTCAACAGAAAATAAATCCAAACCCAACAACTAATCCAATACCCATATCCCTTTCATTTGCACCAATATGATATTCTCCCATGAAAGAGACAACATAGCTCATCCAATGTCACTACTTATGATAAGTTGAAAATGGATTATCATAAGTTATTCATATAGATTTCTAATTGACCCACACATATTTCCAATTGAGACACAATTTCCCGCTGATCCGACAAAAATGTCATTTCCTTATAGATTTATTTTTATTTTTCCAAATCAATACCTTGGAAGTGGAATCTATTAGGAATTTCACATATTCAAAAAATCTTTATAAAAATATCTTCCTTTCATGGAACCATCTTTGGGGGTCGCTTGGTATATTTCCCAAAAAGCAACTTTTCGAGAAGTCTACTTCTCAAAAATTTAACTTTTAGAAAGTTTATGCTTTGCATGCTTGTTTAATTTTTAATTTCCCCAGGAAGTGCAAAAGTATTTTTAAAATAAATATGTTATATTTCAGTATTAAAGGCATCAATACCCTTTTTTAAAGAAAATGAATTAAATATTTAAGGATTTTTTCACAAAATATTATAAACTATGTGGGAAGAAAAATTCCTCAAGTTGTATAATTTATTGGAAAGTTTCATACTTTTCTGGAACCAAGAGTACTTAATGATCTACTTCCCAAGAAGTTCACCTTCCCTCCCCTCCTTACCCCATATCGAACTTGATCTCGTGTTGCTCAAAACAAACTCAACAGAAAATAAATCCAAACCCAACAACTAATCCAATACCCATATCCCTTTCATTTGCACCAATATGATATTCTCCCATGAAAGAGACAACATAGCTCATCCAATGTCACTACTTATGATAAGTTGAAAATGGATTATCATAAGTTATTCATATAGATTTCTAATTGACCCACACATATTTCCAATTGAGACACAATTTCCCGCTGATCCGACAAAAATGTCATTTCCTTATAGATTTATTTTTATTTTTCCAAATCAATACCTTGGAAGTGGAATCTATTAGGAATTTCACATATTCAAAAAATCTTTATAAAAATATCTTCCTTTCATGGAACCATCTTTGGGGGTCGCTTGGTATATTTCCCAAAAAGCAACTTTTCGAGAAGTCTACTTCTCAAAAATTTAACTTTTAGAAAGTTTATGCTTTGCATGCTTGTTTAATTTTTAATTTCCCCAGGAAGTGCAAAAGTATTTTTAAAATAAATATGTTATATTTCAGTATTAAAGGCATCAATACCCTTTTTTAAAGAAAATGAATTAAATATTTAAGGATTTTTTCACAAAATATTATAAACTATGTGGGAAGAAAAATTCCTCAAGTTGTATAATTTATTGGAAAGTTTCATACTTTTCTGGAACCAAGAGTACTTAATGATCTACTTCCCAAGAAGTTCACCTTCCCTCCCCTCCTTACCCCATATCGAACTTGATCTCGTGTTGCTCAAAACAAACTCAACAGAAAATAAATCCAAACCCAACAACTAATCCAATACCCATATCCCTTTCATTTGCACCAATATGATATTCTCCCATGAAAGAGACAACATAGCTCATCCAATGTCACTACTTATGATAAGTTGAAAATGGATTATCATAAGTTGTTCATATAGATTTCTAATTGACACACACATATTTCCAATTGAGCCACACAATTTCCAGCTTATCCGACAAAAATGCCATTTCCTTATTGATTTGTTTTTTTTTTTTGCGAATCAATACCTTGGAAGTGGAATCTATTAGGAATTTCACAGATTCAAAAAATCTTTATAAAAATATCTTCCTTTCATGGAACCTAACTGGAATTTTCCCTTTTAGCCAAGGCCAAAAATGTATGAATTTTCCCTTTTATCTAATAAAAAAGCAACCTTGTTTTCTATAAAAAAAAAGGCAACTCTGTTATTCGTATAAAAATATTAAAAAAAAAATTGCTTATAATTAACACGCCACATCATGTAGGTGGAGACGCAATTGATGGATACCGCTATGAGAGAAATAGAATGCAAATTGCTTTAAAAAGAAAAGAAAAAAGAAAAATATTAAATTATAAAAACTAGATCACTATTTTTTTAAAAAAATACTAATCACTAATGTTTTCAAATGATACTATATTTTAAATATATAGCGATAAATATTTAAAAGTAGTGAGGAGATATGCTTCACCATTTTCTCTATGAGGTGAAAGTAAACAAAAGCATTATTTATTTAAAAATAAAAAATTTTATGTGTTCTTTTTCCTACTCATGTTTCTATCTCTATTCCTATCCATTCATCTCAATGAACTGGTCAAAAAGAAAATCTCAATGTGAACTTTTATTTTAATGCACTCTTTTTTATTCACTTGGTTAAAAATTGACATAGGATTTCCTTTTGGACAAATTTTATTATGTGATATATAATAGCTGATTTTAGTTATTGTGGCTTCAAATTGTTTAATCTGATATTTAAAAAGTAAAAAATATTATATGATTATGTAATGTATGGATTTTGTGACTTAAAATTGATTTGTTTAATTTTAATTAAATTGAAAAATCTAGTTATATGAAATTAATAAAGATCTGTAGATCTATGAGTGATAAAAAAAATAAATCATAGACTTCCAATTTGTCCGAACCAATTATCCACTATCTATAGATTTATATCAATTATATAAAATTTGACCTTTAAAACTTTTTAATTTCTTAGTTTCATTTTTTTAAAATTTACAGAGGTTCAACTTCAACACTTAAAACAAATTCTATCCCTAATTATATTTTAAAAACTTAACAGTATTTTAGTTAAATCAATGTCAATAAAACTTAAAAACAATATGCAATAAATTAAAATTTTCTGCATAAAAACTTAAAAACAATCTAATTATCTAATATGTTTCACTACAATTCTAAAAATATTGAAATCTTTCCCTATCATTTTTTAAGTTGAACAATTTTATTTATTCAATCAAAAAAAAAAGAAGATTTATCAATTTCCTATTCAGTGTATGGATCTCATCCCACCTCACCACACTAAATAGGAAATTCAAATTTATAATTCAAACTTTATATTATTATTTTTACTTTTATACTAAAAAAATAATTATTAATAATACTCAAACTTACGTTCTCAACCCACTATGAAAGAGGTATACACTACACCAAATTTGGGAATAGTTGGCATTTGTTTTTCACCTTTATTGGCATTTTAAAAACGCCATCTAATTATGCGCTGATGAAAGTCGTTAAATATAATGGTGTTTGAAAAACGCCAACATTTCTTCAGTATTTAGTTGGCGTTTATCATTAAACGCCAACTAAAGTCAGAACTTAGTTGGCGTTTTGAATAAAAACGCCAACTAAGTTCTGACTTTAGTTGGCGTTTAATGATAAACGCCAATTAAATACTACAGAAACGTTGGCGTTTAATGGTAAACGCAGACTTTTTTTCAGGCTTTAGTTGGCGTTTGTCATTAAACGCCAACGTCTTTTATGATCTTAGTTGGCGTTTACGATTAAACGCCAACGTTTTTTATCATTAATTTTTTTTATATTTTAGTATTACGTTGCACAACCTACAGTTAAGAACAATGATTCATTATCAACTAGATCCAGTGAACCCAGAAATTGATAGAATCTAGCAATAAAACTTAACAAAACATAACAAGATGGAGTAATATATATTATTATATTTATAGTACCGGCCAGTGGAAATTTCAGTGATCAATTAAGAAGCAAACTAATTAAAAAAAGAAAAAAGAAAACCATGAATAAATTTCAGTTATTGACAACAAAATGTGCAGGAAGAAGCCAAGAATACAAGCAAAGGTGTTGGTATCTTTAGGATTAAATGTCACTTGCATCACATAATGAGAGTGCCCCTGAAATATCTGAGTACAAACCCAGCCTTTCTCCCAATCCCAAAGCTTTATGGGCATATCATCAGATGATGACAGCACGTAAGGAAGGGTAGGATGAACTGCCACGCACCTAATGTAATCTGTATGTGCCTCAAAAACTTTAACTTTATCCATTGTGTTGTAATTATATACAGGAATGAACATATCATCCGCACCAGCAACCACCCACTGTTTGCGTGCAACAAATTTGGCCGACCTAACTGCAAAATCATGCTGTACTTGAGCTCCATTATGGTATTTTGAGTTATAATAATAGTGAGAAAAGATACACTTTCAAACAATTACAAGGACAGGTAAAAATTTGTTTGATAAAAAAAAAAAGGATCATGTACCTGGTAACTCAGTAACCTCAAAAGACTTGGCCATGTGTAGCATGCGTGGTGAATGATCATTAAGAGACCAAGATGCAATGATAAGTCAACCCATAGTTTGAATAGTTATGAATTTCACAATTCTAATCTGTCAGTTTGACTAGAAGAATGCAAAAGGAACACAAGAAAATTTATTCCACTGCATTTGATTAGAAGTTTAAGAAGTTTGACAAAGCCCATTTTTCATTAGAATCAAAGCATAAGATTTAACCCATAGTTTAAATAAGTGATCAACCTTACAGCAAAATATTTTGGTAGAGCACTCACTTTGAAACCTTGTGGCAATATATATCCACCATAATTATTACAACCCTCCATTGGCTAAAACGCACTAACAAGTTATAACAATACACAGGATCTCAATTAAAAAATTTTCAGGTACCTGAGATTGGGAGTTCCAAATACAGACAGTTCCTGAGTATAAACTTGCCAGAATCCTATGGTAGCCATGGCAAAATCACACACTTCAGCAAAATAGCCAACGATAAACTATTTACCAATCCTATGTCATCAATAACCCTGTTGACAAATTCCATGACTAATATTGATATAATTCTCACTGATGCCACACAGTAGAAATAATCAAATTAAGAAAGCAATTATAGAATTTTAAATTGCAGCATGGTTAAATTTACCTCTCTATTCATAGGCACTTATCAAGGACGAAGTTACACCACTCTTCGATGAGTTCCTCTATTTGTGTATCACAGTACTCGGAATAAGAGGTGTCAGGGAAGTACTGTAAATTAAAAAATTATAAATAAGCGAAAATGGCAAAATTTTATAAGCCTTAATGTAAATATAAAATTACATACCGTGTCTGGGATTATGCTATGACCATGTGTGATGATATCCTTCATGAATAACATCACATCGTATCCACAGTCATTATCATTTGGTTGTTTTGGACACTAAAGAGGAAAATTATATTAATTATACAATACAGAAATATTAATCTCAACAATTGTTGATTAAATATAAATTTATACATACCCGTATCTTCTGCCACTTATATAACGAGGAAGCTAAGGGTTTGACCATTTTGCCCTTACGATTAATTCTACAACCCTGGCCCGCTCGAAATATTGACACAGCACTGTTTAACCATAAAATATAAAAAATGTTAGAATGAGCAAAACCGAATTTGAATTATTACATATAAGTGTGAATCATTAAATACATGAAAAATAAATCTAAGATCCTTACTTATTAATTATCCCCATTATTTGTTCACGGAGTTCCGGATCATAATTCAAAGGATCCAAAAAATAGATAGTTGGCTCCAATGGATTGATTGCAATTAACATCCAGTGTCCACTATGAAAAAATAACCAGTGTCATTAGGAAATTATAATTCAGCAGATGAAGTCAAATACATTAAATCCTGAGAACTTACTTACACATTATGATATGGAACCAAGAATAAGACATCTTCGTCAGCCCTTGTAGTGAATGCATCCGCAATTAACTGCTGCTGTTCAGTAATCTTACTGTCCTACAATTTTGAAGCATAAGCAGCAACCTCTTCAGGATGGATGAATATAAATTTGTTTGTAAGATTGCAAGGCTCCAAAAATGTCTCGTAGAGGTATCTAAAGTTTAGAAACAAAATAAAAAGCAACATAGGTTAATATGAAGGCCAAAATTGAAAAAAATTAAAACAAATAGATTAATATCAAGTACCTTATGTACAAGTTAACATTCGCAACCCCAATCCACTTCCGATGGATGATGTAATCAACAATTTCAGTGTTGATACTTTCAAATACTACCTTATTATAAATGTTCTTGGCAAATTTCACACGTTTTTTGACTTTGCTCTTAAGCGAATGTGGTAGAAACTTGACAATCATCCTTCGAAAGGTGTCTGGAACTGAATCCCTGGGCGGCTGCATGAGTGGTGGAGCTACTGATTCCTTCGAATGTCCTGACTCTCCGACCTTACTCTTCCCCTTCAACTAAGCAACAAAGTGGGAAATTTTGAGATTAACCACCTTAATATACACATAACAATAGTATATGTCTATAGGTCCTCTAATCTGAACCTTTGAATGTAGTGGCTCATTCAAGACATCTAGTATCAAGTTAGTATACTGTCAAGTAACATACCTTTACTAATGGAGCAGCAGTGATGAGGTTTGCGGGCCATGCTACGAAGCTGCCCAATGCCATTCCTATTGTTTCCATATCCCCCGCAGGAACAGGCAACCTGGTACCCTCCTCCCTAACTACCTCAATCGACACTTTTAGATGATTTGCAGGTACGGGTGCATTGTGAAGCATCTCTTCAGGGCTATTATGCGCATGCCCCTCCGCAACCACATGTCGATTAGGTGTTTCTAACCATAACTGGCAATATGATTGACCCTATTCCAATCAATGCATTAGAAATCAACCATTTATTACGGGAAAAAAAAGTTATCTTTTAACTTGTTCATGATAGCAATTACCTGAGGGAGATCGTGAGGGGTAACAGTGCAACTTTCTTTGGCACTAGCCGACACTGGTGGTGTCCCTTGCGTTCCCTGTAGTTGAAGCATAATGTTCGTCAATTCAGCTAATCGGAGCTGCATCTGAGATTGAGTCTGATGTTGTTCCTGAACAATAGCCTCCAATCGGGCAACCTTTGTAGCATCTGATGATGATCGAGGCCCAAAAAAGGCTTTGTGTGTCACACTAAACCCTTTACCCCTAACACGACCAAGATACTCAGGGACCCCCAGTGCCTTACCAAGTATGTCCTGCCCACCGCTCTCCTGCTCACTAGCTTGAGGCATGGAATTAGAAAGTTCATTCTGTGGAAGAAAGAGAAACAAAATATAAATTTTGCAACTAAATAATAAGTATTTGAAAATATATATGTAAATAAAATATATAATACAATAATACTAAGTATTGACTCGGCAACTTTCCGAACGTTGTCATTGTCAATTATCCTATCCTTGTTCTTGGGAGATTCTATCCATAGCTCATGGCGTTTGATTTCCCTCCCTTTTGACCCCTCCTTTGATTGCTATGTTTGATCACAAATAAGCAAATGTGTCAGTATTTGAACATAAGTGTCATTCATGGAAAAATCAACTATCAAACCACATACCATCTTAACCTCTATACCATGGTATCCTTGACGACCCCTTCTATATGGGTATTGCTGCTTCTTGGCTTTGTCACTATTGGCTTGGCTTAATTTCTGAAAAGTAATGCAGAATATTAGTTTTAGTGTAACAAAAACTAAGATAAGGTACATATGGTTAGGTTTATGTCCACCAAAAAAGTCGCAATAAGAATATAATGAAATGACATACTATGTTAATAATGCACACAACAAAGCAGACTTTTATTCAATGACTAAATATATGTACTATAATTAATTTAAGACCAACAATGAGAGAAATTGTTTACCTGAAAAGATTCTTCATGACGCCTAGCAACAAAAGCATCCCAGTGTTCCTGTGTAATGTACAACTCAGACAACCGAGGCGGATGAATAGCAAAGTTGCCAGTTGTATCTCTCAAGAAGAATCTAGTGAGAATGGATCGAAAATTTCGGAGTGCGACACCAGCCTTCATATATATGTGTCTCCTGTGACTATTATTGATGTCAAAAGCAGACTGCAACATGCATTACTGAAAAGAATTATTATCTGTATATATGTACACACATTATAATCAAATGACATACTATATTATTACCTCTATATCTTCGAAAATACTATTCTTCACAGGATCAGGGACTTTCCACCAATCCTTGTGAGGATGGGAGATTGGAACCTTCAACTTTGCAGCGACCCCAATATAACTGCTCAATTTTTGTCCACCCTTTTGTATTGGATTGCCTTTGTGATTCCATTCGACATGAATCTTTTGGCCAGTGTGTCGGGCGTGTATCACCTCTTTCAACACAGTCAAGCCACGCTGGTGCTGTTTGATATATTTCTGTAGCTCTTCTTGACCATCATCACCACCACAATCATGATCATGAGCAGAAGGGGATGCCATTTACTTACAATAAAATTCCAACAAACATGTAAGATATCAAAGAAAGAAAAAAAATTTAAAGCAAATACAACACATAAAAAAAAATAATAAAACATCACAAAATTATACATGTCGAAGGAAATAAAATTCAAACTAAGGCAAACAATAAAAAATATTCGATAATTCAAACCTTTTCCTCTTTCTTTTCAGATGTTCACTAATCCGTCCCCTCTTCCAAATCCAAGTACCTTCTTGATGGTCATCTCTCACATAAAGGGTATCATCTCCACCAGGATCAGTATCAAGTGATGTCCCATGGAAAGGATCATCCTCAATGGACGCACCTTGATAGTCTTGACCATCATCTAAGGTGTCAATTATTTTGTTCGTTAGCATAACAATTGACCACTTCTTATTAGCAGGATCAGTGACAAAAAACACTTGTTGGGCTTGGGATGCTAAAATAAAAGGTTCATCTTTATACCCCACCCTACTAAGATCCACTTGAATGAACCCTGAATCATCAACTCGAAGGCCGTTGTTGTTGTCAACCTATTTACAACTGAAGACAGGTACCCGGAATGAGATGTAGTCTAATTCCCATATGTGCTCAATTACCCCAAAGTATGACATGGGTGCAAAAATGGGGTTTTTGTCTTTAACACTAGATATATGCATTGATTGAGCTATAAGAGTTATCCCACTATTTTGCATTATACTCCTATCATCTTGCTCTTTTGTATAGAATGTGTACCCATTGATAAGATAACCAGTGTAAGATCGTACATACATGCTTGGACCCATAGCTAACTGTTTTAACCTGTCCGAAACTGAACTAGAAGTCCTCTCCAACTCTGTGAGGATGTGATCACGCAACCAATGTATAAAAAGTCGATTATGTTCTTTTGATATCCAACTCTCATTCTTATTAGGGTTCAAGGTTCTAATTCTCTCCTTGTGCATTTCCACATATTCATCAACCTCATCTGAGTTGTGCAAGACATACAGGTGAGCTTGCTCCCACTGTATCCTAGAGATGCTAACTATTTCACTTCCCCGAATCCCTTCACCACTTGTTCTACCCAAGTGACGAGACCTTGGAAGCCCAATGTTATCAACACTCAATAAGTATTCAGTACAAAATTCAACAGCTTCTTCGGCTATGTACCTTTTGACAATACATCCCTCTGGTCTACTTCGATTTTTCACATACCCTTTCAATATCTTCATGTAACGCTCAATCAGGTACATCCATCTCATATACGCTGGGCCACACATTTGTGTTTCCCTAACTAGGTGTACTGTTAGGTGAACCATTATGTCAAAGAATGAAGGCGGGAAATACATCTCAAGCTCACACAAAGTGACAACAATTTGTCTTTGCAATGTGGGCAACTTCCTAGGGTCAATGACTTTGTTGCCAATAGCCTTGAAAAAGAAACATAGTTTCGTGATTGTCCCTCGCACCTTTTTCGGCAAAATGGATCGTATACCCACCGGTATCATATACTCCATCAAAACATGACAATCATGAGACTTTAGACCCTTCAACTTCAAGTCTTTCATAGATACAAGGTTCTTGATATTTGATGAGTACCCCTCCTGAACTTTAACTCCATCAAGGAATTCACAAAGAGCAATTTTTTCTTTTCTAGATAAAGTATAAGCAGCTGGTGGAAGATAAGTACGCCGTTTGTCCTTGATCAGTGCCAATTCTCCTCTAATTTCCATAGCAACCAAATCTAGTCTCGCCTTCTTACCATCTTTGGTCTTTCCCTTCACATTAAGTAACGTACCAATAATGCTATCACATACATTTTTTTCTATGTTCATCACATCAAGGAAGTGCCTCACATACAAGGACTTCCAATATGGCAAATCAAAGAAAATTGACCTTTTCTTCCACCCACTTGTCCCAAGGTGTTTGGCAAAAGGTTTCCCAAAGTTGTTAGTCAAATGTTGTACCTTGCCAAACAGGTCCTCACCACTTAACGAAACAGGTTCTCTTCTGTCTTCTATATTCCCATCAAATGCTTTTCTCTACCCTCTATAACGATGTCCCTGATGCAAAAATCTCTGATGCCCGAGAAAGACAAATTTTCCACCATGCTCCAACCGAATCGATTGTGTGCCTTCTTCACATATAGGGCAACCAAATTCTCCTTTGATACTATATCCAGACAAATTCCCATATGCTGGAAAATCATTAATTGTACCAAACAGCATAGCTCTCAAATTGAATGGTTCCTTCCTATACCCATCATACACCTCTACACCACTCTCCCATAATAGCTTCAAGTCATCAATTAGTAGAGCCAAGTATACATCTATATCATTTCCGGGTTGTTTAGGTCCAGAAATTAACAAAGACAACATCATGAATTTTCGCTTCATGCATAGCCACGGAGGCAAGTTATAAATCACCAAAATCACGGGCCATGTACTGTGTGTACTACTTTGCATGCCATGCGGGTTCATTCCATCAGTAGATAATGCAAGACGTAGGTTTCTATCTTCTGCCCCGAAATCTTCATAGTCACGATCAATTAATTTCCATTGTGGAGAATCTGCAGGATGTCTAAGTTCCCATCTTTAATTCTATTATCTGCATGCCATGTCAAGAGCTTCGCATTCTCCACACTATTGTACATGCGTCTAAATCTAGGTATGATGGGAAAATACCAAACTACCTTCACTGGACTCGATTCTTTCTTCTTATAACGTTGGGCATTGCATTTAGGACACTTGTATAATGATGCAAATTCCTTCTGAAATAAGATGCAATCGTTAGGACAAGCATGTATCCTCTCATAGCTCATCCCTATAGAGCTTAACATTCGTTTAGCCTCATATGTTCGGCTAGGAAGCTTATTATCCTCTGGCAGCATATCCTTCAAAAGTGCAAGCAATTCTGTGAAGCTCTTATCACTCCATCCATTGCCTGCTTTCAAGTTGTATAGCTTTAACACAGCTGACAATATCGTGAACTTAATGCATCCAGAGTACAATGGTTTTTCTGCATCCCTCTTCAACCTATCAAACATCCCCGGACAATCCTTAAGTTCATCCTCAATCACATTGGTCATCTCTTCAAGACGATCGGCCTCAAGTGTGCTTGTGTTGAAATCATTCGATCTACAGCTCCCACTATACCTATTACTGCTATAATCATTATTCGTCTCACCATGCCTTGTCCATCGTGTGTAACTTCAATCAATTCTATTACAAATTAAATGTGATTCCAAGTCAATTGCACTAACTAGCCTCCCATAGCAACACTTCAAGCAAGGGCATATAATTTTTTCGGGGTTAATAGCATGCTCAACTGCAAACCTAACAAACTCTTTCACTCCATTCCAATATTCCTGAGTCAAACGATTCGCAGACATCCATTTCCGATCCATACTTTTATTAAGTTGTGTAACCTTTTATAACTTCTGTATAAATTTTGGCAGTGTTCTTCCCAAGTTGAGCCTCCCAATAATTCTACAATACAACACCAACTTACAGGCCACGTTATTTCATATGGATTAAATACTATAGCCCCATGATTAATACATTAATATTCTTGCTACATAAAAAAAACTAGATTCATTAATTGTACTACAATTATTTGTTTTTCCTAGCTTTGCTTTCTGATTTATTAAAGCATATGTTACTTTTCAAGTCCTTAACTAGCAAAAATATTCAACAACATAGACAAAAAAAGAGTTCCAATTATATGTTGCCAACCATCCAAATCAACTATCCATAGCTTTTCATTTACTAAATTATAACTTTGAAAGACAAACCGGCAGCATAACAACTAAAGAACCATAACATTAACCACTTAGCAAAAATCACCTAACTTAGCTAACTAATACAAAACTTTTACATAAACATAATGAGGAAGCATACCTCAGACAAAGTAGATATCTGATGGGCTAGCACTACAAATTCTGTCAATATGAAACAAGCGCACCAATGACACCTTCATACAAGTGAAGCAACAAGTTAAATGAAGGTCAACCACAAAGTAGTTTGGTGGTGCGTCCACATATGCATGTATGAGTAAGGAAAGATATATATATATATATAGTAAAATAACACTATTATTATAGAAAAAAATTAAAATAAAAACTATAAATCTAAAACATCTAAATTAAAATTAAACGGTCCAAATTCACCCAGAATGATGAGTATTGGGTACTCATACATAATCAAATTACCACTCATGGAGATGCTCTCGGTGGTTCAATTTCGTTTAGCCCAATTAGGAACAGTTTGATTCAGAATAGACATAATGGTCAACAAACAAAATCAAGATATATGGATTGTATTAAAAAAAATCAAGATAATACGGTGGTTGATTGTATAGTATATTTGGGGATCCAGGTTTCGACATTTCTTCAATGAACTAATGAAGTCCTTGCCATCAAGCATTGAAAAGGAAAACAAATTACAATATGGGCAATGACTCATATATGAATTTGACAGAAACAGCCACGAATATGAGAGCATCAGTGGGACAATATGGGGTTACCTCAAAGCTGGCCGCCGTTCGCTGTTGGGTCTGGGAGGGATTTCGAGTTCCTCTGAGATAATGGAACTAGGCCTCTTTCACTCCATTCACCGTGACTGTTGATAGGGAGAGACACTACGAGATCAAGCGATTTCAGGTTGAAGGGGATTTCGGAGGAACAATGCCGTGGCGGAGGAGGAAAGTGTGTAAACTTTCGACGCGTGGTGGCCGAAGAGCTGTGCCAGCATAGAGTTATGGCAGAGGAACAGATTCAGAGCACGGTGGGAATGAAGACGGCACAATTCTGAGAACATGCGATTTAGGGTTCTGAGAAGAGATTTTAAATAAATTAGTTAGCGTTTAACTATTAAACGCTAACTAAATATAATATAGATGGTGTTTATTATGTAAACGCCATCTAATATTTATAACTTAGATGGCGTTTAAATATTAAACGCCAACTAAAAGTTTAAAAATAAATTAAAAAACAAATTTCGGTGGACCTTAGTTGGCGTTTATGAAATAAACGCCATCTAATAGTTTATATTATTTTATTAATTTAGATGGCGTTTTTCTTATAAACGCCATATAAAGTCTGAACGTAGTTAGCGTTTACCATAAAACGCCAACTTTAGTTTTACATTATAACTTTAGATGGCGTTTATTTTTAAACGCCATCTAAAGTGCTAAATTTAGATGGCGTTTATTTAATACACGCCATCTAAAACTGGACTTTAGTTGGTGTTTATTTTGTAAACGCGAACTAATACGCTTGGTTTGATTTTTATTGGCGTTTTTATGAATAAACGCCAACTATTCAACGCCAATAAATCCTAAATCTGGCGTAGTGATAATTAAAATATAGCCAATATTTGCGGAAGATGCGTTTAAAATTTGGAATACTTTTTTCCCATTATGCCCAGCTATCGATATTAAAAAATTACATCTTGGATTTCTTCATGTCCTTTTGAGTTTATATGTTTACCACTACCGTATGTTAACTTTTTAATGCATCTTTTATCGACCATAGTCCCTAAACATTACTTACCAAGTTAAAAATTATAGTCTAATCCTTTAATATTTCTCAATAATAATATTCAATAATAATGTTTCTAAATTAAAGACGTACAAAATTTCTTTATCACGTCATTTTTTATTCAGACTTCCTCTTTTTCATATCTTTTGAGGAACCACTTGCAAATAACAAATGCTAGATCATATGAAAATTATACATGAAAAACTATACCATAAGTGAAAATGAGAATCGAAATTATAAGTATCAATTTAAATTTGAATATAAATCAAATTTTTTTATCATGATTTGGGTCAAAGTTCGAAGACCCTTTTTTTTTTTTAATCAAAGTTTCGGAAATACATGCTCCGTAAAATTAACACATTAATTATGGGTGATTTGGCTTTTATGCATTGTATATTCTTAATCTTAATGTAAGATTTAAAATTTTATCAAAGCTAATGATTAGAAAATTATTATTATAATTACAATGTGTTCCAGCTGAAATTATAAAGTTATTGCAAATTGAAATAACTTCTATATAATATAAGATATTTAAATATAATGAAATATATGCACTTGTGTATATATATAATAAATTGCTTTACCAATATTTCAACCAAAGTTCAAGGAACAATTTCTATCTTGTGTATCAACTGAAATTATAAACTTATTACAAATTAAAATAAATTATATATAATTTAAAATGTTTAAATTTAAACAAATATATGTACTCATCTATATACACACATTGGCCAAAAATATACATACTCACACAAACCTACTGGCAGACCCTGAATATGACTTATAAGGGGCCAAATTTAAAAGAGAAAAATATATGCATATAAGTTTTCAATTTTTAATAATTATAAAAATTTAAAATAGTTTTATAATTTTTATTCTCACTTTTTTTATAATTAAAAGAAAAGATAAGCCCTTAATGAGTGTGAGAAATTGGTAACTCTTCCTTCTCTCTTCTCACCGTTCAAATCGTTTTTTGAACCTCCTCAATAAGTACCCACCTTCATTTACAGGTGTTATTTTCTCCTGCTCCTTTCCTTTATTCTGCCCACTCCTGTTGGCCAAACATGTTCTTTTTTTTTTTTATAAAAAAACTTTATCTTAGCAAGAAGACTAAAAAGAAGATGGCCATGAAGGATTGGATCAGTCATAGCTTTCTTCCCGCAAGCTTAACTACCTTACATTTTCTCTACCATTTTTCTAACCTAAAATCCTAAAAAAAAAAAAAAACCAAAAGCACCAGAAGATATGCTATAGGAAACTAAAGAAAGACACTGACTTGGTATTTTTGAGACTACTCAATAAACAACTTAAGCTTATAATATAAATATTCTCTCCATGAAATATAGCGAAAGGAAGAAACAACTTTATTTAATCTCTCTCTCCTCCTTCCGTTTTCATCATCATTCTAATTTTTAAATTGTATCCTATAAATTTAATTGTAATAGAAATTAATAAATCAATTTCAAATATTTTTCATTTAAATTTTTTTGAATTCAATTTAAAAATTAGAATTCAACCCAAAAGAATTTTAGAGTTAGTAGAATTAGCATCAACTCATTAGATAATTGAATAATCTAAAATTTTATAATTTTAATAAAGTTAATTAATAATCACATCAAATATATTCATAATGTAACAATCCTCAGTATACTATTCTAGACTTAGTTTCAAGCTAACGGGAAGTATACTTGATGATATGTGTAAGACTGAAGGAACTAGAATCGGAGAAAGGATCAAAATAGGACAAATCTGAAAATGGAGGCAAAGAAGATCACGCCGCAGCAAGGTACAAGGCCACCATGATAAGACACTTGTGGTATTTAAAAATTTTTTGAGCCAAGAGCAATCACGCAGTGGTGAGCTTATTGGTGTTACGATGAGACTCATGAAATCTGTTTAAATTGAGTGAGTTTCAGATGGCCAAAATTGAAGAAAATGAGGGAGAAATAGAGAAGCTTCTCTAGGGTTTGAGATTTCTGGTCTTGGGATGTTATTTATGGCCTAGAGGAGCTTCAATCTTAGTTGATATGTGATCCCTAACCTTTCCTCCTCTCTTTTTCCTTCGATTTTAGTGTTAAAATCCAAGTTTATGTATGGGGATTCTTGTTTGATCGAATTCCATTAATTGAAATGTGTAATGAATTATTGAAGTATGATTTAGTGTTATTAAAGCTTGGGTATGGGATTAGAGAGATTATGCATGATTTGATGGAAACTCTAAGTTGAAATTTAGGGAGAGAAGTGGAAATCTGAATTGTATGTGTTGGGCTATGTTTGAATGGTTATTTAAGGTTCATTGGCATGTGTTTATATTGTTGGAAACTTAGGTCAAGCTTTAGCAATGGAATTATGAGTTTTGGAATGGTTGTGCATTAGACTAACTAAAGGTATAGTGTAATTGTAGTATTTTAATTGGATAATTGGAGGTGATTCGACTCGTGTTCAGTGTTGAGGCATTGGGTTTAGCCTGTGTGTATGGTGTTGGCAACTTCAGGTAACCAAGTGTTGTGTTTATATGTTAATTGTTAATTTGTATTTATATATTTTTATATATGCATGTTTCTGTTCATACCACAATATTATTATGTGTGTGTCTCTGTATGGTTTCTTCTACATATCGTGGTATGCACATGACTAGATGAGTTATGAATCTAGATCCATGACATTAGTATATGATGATGATGAATATAATATTATATGTGATTCCATAACATGTTAGCATGACATTGATGAGTATGATAATGATTCTATAGTGGCATATCCATGTTGACAAGGCATAAACATCATCACCTCACCAGATGAGTATAGTAAGGTATAGTGGATTGGGAGGTGATGATGAGATGAGAAATGATATGATGAAAACTTACCACTAAATCTTCTCCTATGGCCAGGAGAGCTAGGTGCCAATAGACTGCACCTTTCCTAAATTATCACCAATTCGGGTAGTCCAGGGGAAGGAGAGCCATGGTCCAAGTATGAATGTAACCTTTGCCCTGGTTGTATTAGTGAGAGATGAGCTTAGTGATGTCCTAGAATTAGTCTTCACTAGCTATTGGAAGGGAATCATCTATTGGAAATGTCTTGTAATGACATTAGCCCATAATTCTAGCCGTATATGAGGGAGACATGCATACCATGGCATTTTGCATTACATCACACAATACGCATATTTGTGTGAACTAATGATATAGGTTGTATGTGTTTGTGTCCCCAAATACTGAGACTTTGCCTCACACTCTCCATAGCTAACATTTCAGGTGAACACTCTAATACTAGTCCAAAAAAGACTAAGGAGTCATAGGTTTCTTTGCTTTGAGAACATCTTTTGTAATTTTACCATTTAGCCCATGTAATGATTTGAGCCAAGTAAAGTTGGGTGTTTATGTATTGTCTAGTTATCCTAGGAGTGATGTTGTGTATGTATATGATGATATGGATGTAACGTCCCAAGAAAACTAAAATATCTAGAAATGCATGAGGAATTCGTAAAAACAAACATTGTTTTACATAAAAAATGAGAAAATTATATTTTTACCCCTAAAGAATTATAAAATGACATCCATATCCCTAAAGTCATTAAAAAAAGTGGAATGAGTATTAGAAATGCCTTAGGACAAATTACACCTAAGGACCCGAAAGTTTCAAAAATTATAATTTAACCCAGGTCAAGGGTAATTTTCAAAATATGAAAAATTACTGTACAAACGAAGCCCTCAATGAGAAAAGTCCAATGGTATATGGCATTGAGGGTTAATATTTAAGGATGAAGAAACAATTAGTGTTTAGTGTTTAAAAGTAATAACAAATCGATAAAGTAAATTGTGGGCCTACCAATGATTAAAAGGTAATCGGGATAGGATATGAGCTATACAAAGATATCATTTGGGATAAAATAATTAATAAAATAGAAAAAATAAAACTAAAATAGTCCTGTAGTCCAAAAATGTTAAATTATTATAAAAAACAGTTTTATCGGTATAGTTAAAAATTACCCGGTTCAGGATATATCTAGACCAGAAAAAATTGAACAATTTTGGGACACTCAAAGCTCTCTTGTGCATGACATTTCAGCTCACTTTTTTGTCCAAGACTTCTCATGGAAGGCATGCCAAAAACTTGTTAAAGAAGGCTTGACTTTTTGCACCAAAAAGTGATTAGGATTAAGCAAGGTAATTAGTAAGTTGATTAAGTCAAATAAACACTCTCTTTCCTCCTTATTTCAGATGTGGTCAGCTACTGCCACGTGAGAAAATTGGAATATTTAATTGGTTTTTAATAATACTTCTTAAAGAAGTAGTTTTTTTTTCTTGGTAACCAAACTCAAGGCAAAGTTTACTATGATTAATTGACAAAATAGACTTCTTACTTTCTCTCCCTCATTTGGCCGACCAAGTGGTCTAAAAATAGAGAGAGAAGAGCTTCAACTACACAAGATAGAACCGAAGAAAGAAGAGAGAAAAGAGAAGAGGAAAGGAAAGACAAGGAAGAAAGCTTGGAGAATCAACTATCAAGGTAAGTGTGTCATCCCTTCAAGCTAGTTTCTTAAGTTGTATGGTATGGTTTCTTGGAGTTTCTCCAACCTCTCCTTATGCTAAGATTTCAGCCAAACCCTAGAGGAAGCAAGGAATGGATTTTGATGCAATAAACTTAGGAGAAACACTAAACTAACAACCTAGGACATGATTTTGGAAGTAGTTGGGTGAGTTTCAAAACAAATCATTTTCTCTCCTTTTCTTGATACTTTAGATCAGAACATAGCATCAATTTAGAGTTGGAATTTCATGTTTTTATGCCAAAAATGAGTTCCTCATGATGGAAAACCTTAGGAACAAGTATTGATTTCAAGAAAAAGCCAAAGGAGAAGAAAATGAAATTTTAGTGTTTAATTGGGACTTTATGAAACCACCCCTTGAATCAATAGTTTAAGTAGCTAATTGATGATGTATTTAGGTTTGAGGAAGCTTGTGGAAGTGTTAGAAAGAGGTACAACTCAAAGGAAAAACAAGTGGAAGCATAAAGGTAGCATTTTTCCATTATATGCATTTTATAGTCTTGTGAATTTTTATGAACCCTATGACTTGTTTGATGCCATGATTAATATTTTGTGATGTCTATTGATTGTTGGCTGAGTTGTTTAAAAGGGCTTGAATATCCAGAATTCCCAATTTACAAAGTAAAACTTTGCCAAAATTTTTATAAAAATGTTATGGCATTATATGAATTGATGAGTTTTTTTGATATATATGTATGACTGGATAATGCTACTCAGATTTTTTGAATCTCACCACTCCTGTTTAATGACTAACCATGCTAGGGAGAAACAATGGAAAAGAGCTAAGGAAGGAGCAAGAGGCATGAAGAAGAAAATGATGAATTGTTATTTGTGCCTTCTTTTATATAAAGTTGTAAAATAGTGAATATTATGTTAATGTTACAGAAAATGTATGAGATTTCCCAGTTCCGGATCTTGTGATATGAAGTTATGTTCTACCAAGTTTCATGCCAAAATGACTTCATTTGCATGGGTTTTGGTAAGCAAATTACAATATAGATTGAAACAGGGTATTTTCCAGATGTGTCTATTTATTTCATCCTTGTTCTGTGATTAATGTGAGGATAGGTTTCTAGTATTTTTATACAGAAATAGGACATCTTAAGCTTTAAAATGACACATAATTCACCCCATTTGGAGTTGTGTTCAATTAATGGTGAATTTTCAAAATGAGGGTTCAGAATAGGGCAATATTGGGAAAACTGGAAACCAAAAGTTAAGTGCTGAAAATTTCATAAGATAGCATAAAATTGAATAGAGCTCCAAAAATTTAGTGGTTTACATATATAAAAATTGCTATCTCTTAAGTTTTATATGCCACTGATTTGGAAGTGATTGGAGTTATAGAATAAAAGATATGTAAGTTTTCCAAAAACTGTCCCAATAACAATAGTATTTTGACCCTTCACAATTTAAATTAATGCTATTCCCTGTGTAAGTGAAATAAATATATAAGAAAAATAGTTCTATAAGTAGACATATATAGCTTTCAAATGACATATAGTATGAATGATTTGGTCATCAATACAATGAAATATGATTTTTCAAATTTCAAGTCAGAAAACTGAAAGGTAGAAAAATGAACAAATGAATAGTTAAAGTCCATGAAATTGACTCTATGAATTGGCCCAATGAAGTTACTATTTTATATTTTTCCCATGTAGATCTGAATTTAGGAACATTTTAGAGACTTAAATCACTTAAGATGATTTTTCTAGATTTAGTTATAAATTTTCAAAATTCATTGGGTAAAATGGAAATTGCCAAATGAATACGGTACTCCAAATTTTGAAAAATTATATTTTTATTATATTATGATTCTAGTTTCTAAATTATGATGAAAGTAATCTAAAATGATCTAATACATGGAAAATGAGCCATAGAATAACGTTTTACAATGGATGATTATGATAATTTTGATGTGATGATATTGATGATGACGAGTTGGGGTTATGTGCTATGTATGGTATATATGCTTGTGATAATGATGTGGATCCTAATATGGGCTATTGTCATTGAAGCATGTGCCTGTGAGCTAGATTGACCATATAAGTGAGCCCAAAGAGGGTTTTGGACTTTGTATGTATATTTTGGGCATATAATCCATTATGTGAATTTAGGGTTTAAGGGGATCAAATCTCGGAAGAGTGGTTTCTTCAGGGTAAAACCTCTTTGGACAGGTTAATTTTGTCTTTTAGGACCTGTGTGAATGGTTCTTGGGTGCCAATTTTCCGTTGGTGGCAATTGGAGATAGTTGTTTATGATTTTTGGCCAAAAATTGATCAAATTGGCCACAGGCTTCCAAAATCTCTAGACAAAAATAAATTAAGGTGAAACTAGTGTCTATAATTAGATTGAAACAAGATTGACCTGTAGGAGTTAAAATTAGATTAATCAAATATCGAAGCATAAAGTTGTGAGCATCAAAAGTTTACCCGAAAAATCAACAAAGTGCTGATTTGATTACTAATATGGGCGGTGTGACGCCAGAAGCTTGGCTGTTGCACCAACCTATTCTACCCGCCATACGCCGCAGTAATTCTGTAGCTCACCACTACTCCACTCTATTCTGGCCTTGTTCTGAGTTTTTGTGTTATTTTTAGGTTTTAGGATTTGATTCGAGGTGTTTTGGGAGTAGGCTATTACACATAATTGCAATAAGTTTCACCAAATTAATTTCAAAATAGTTTGTAAAAATTTTATAGACTGATTTAGGTTGTTCAAAAAAATTGGGCAACTTGTAACTAATAATAAAACAAATTGATAAGCAAATTAATTAATTAGATTGATAGCAAGTTGTAGTGATTGATTAATTAGCCAAAAAAACCTCTCAGATTATTGATTAAATAATTTTTTATTTCCATCAATAATTACTTAATATCAACAACAAATTATTAAATTTACAATTAATATCAACAATAATTTTTCCATTTTCATCTCACCAAAATTTGATTGTTCAGATTTTATTTTATTTTATATATTTATGCAATTTGAATATTTTTATTTTGATAAAAAGTATAATTTAAAATAAAAATATTTTTTTAAACTATCACGTTTATGTATGTCACACCTTAACCTTAGGAACTATTTACTATACATTATTAGTAGTTTAGATTCCAATTAGATGTATTTGGAAGTAAATTTGGGCCAAATTCAAAAATTCTAAAAATTTACCAAAAGTCACTATTCATTTGGTAAATATAAAAATTTAGCTGAATTTTGAAAAATCATAACTAATTCTAGAAAAATCATTTAAGGGTGGTTCAAATTGCTATATTCATCTCTTAAAATACTCTATAAGGGAAAAATATTAATTTGGAATTTTATTAGGTAGATTGCTACAGTAAATTTCGTGAATTTACTTGCAATTTTACCCTAATTTTTCCAAATTTCATTCCCTAAAATTCCATAATACCATACATTCAATGGTAGTCACATAACACATATAAAATTGATCCAAAACATACTTTTATTTATCATCTAGGAGTCACACATAATTTACATATTGTGACATAAAATATCATTATATTTGATATTACATAAGTATCCAAAATACCCTTCCAATTTCTAAACATTTCTTCATGGATCCTCCTTTATCTCCTTGCCTTTCACATGATTTGAACCTAATCATGGTTAGATATTTGGTAGGGTGAGATTTAAGAAAATCCCAATAACATCATAATCTCATTCTTAGCATAATATTTGAAAATAATTGCAAGAAATATGATTTCATTTTGGCATGGTAACATTTAGGACCAAAAGGCATCTTTTAGCATGTTCATTATGTTCTTCACATGTTCATGCTTGTTCATGCAAAATTCATAGCATATTCATCATTCTTTCACCATTTTGATCCAACATCATCATCATATTCATAACATAAACATGTTTTCTACCTACCAATCATAGAAATACAAGATCTAAACAATCATTTAGAAATAAAATACAAGAAAGGGAAAAGATGTTACCTTAAACTTGTAAATTTTCCTTTTCTCTCCTCCTTCTTCTCTCTATAACTCACTCTCTCACTAATATATGGTGGATTTTCATTTTTGGGTGTGAATAATGGAGGGGAGGAAGAGCCTATTTATAGACAACAAGAAGCAACTCCATCCCTTTGATTAACTTTTGATCCAAGGGCCAAAATTGCACTATATCATCTCTTTTCTCCACCATACACCTAATTTCTTCACATAATTGTTATCTAATTAATTTTCCCTCTCCTGTTATTAATTTGGATGCCACTTTTATCTCCAAATAAGGTAAATATTGCATCATTATACTTACATAAGCTTACTTCATCCAAACTTCCAATTTTGACACCTAATCTTTGAAATAGTGTCATGCATGGTGGTTAACTCTTCTCCACTCCTTTTGCACGAAATTTTGAGTCCATATTCAGCCCAATATGATGCCTTTAATTATTTGGGCTTAAACCATCTAATTCTAGGACCAATTTCAACATATACCGGGTTTTCGGGCTCTAATTTTGTCTGGTAAAATTTTTCATGCATAAATATATTTTAAAATATGAATTTCAAACTCATTATGACCTTAATTAATCATTTCTAAGCCCATATAATTTATTTTAGAAGATATTTTACCTTATTGGGCTTTAACCGAAAACACCGATAAAATTAGTGCTGATTAGTTTTTCCTGTAACTTCTCTACATAGAGGATTATTATAAACCTTCTAATATTATTTTGAACTTATTCTTGATTATTTCATAGTCTACTGGGTCACCTATAATTTAATTAGCCTGGAAATTGGGTGAATTGGGCTCTTTATCCTTTCTTGACATCATTTGAGCTATTCTTGTCAATAATACTTCTGGGTTTTCCAAAAATCATCCCTAGCCTATTAGGGTTTTCTAAACCTTTATTGGGCCTCCATGAATAGTACTTTTGGCCCATTAAGAAACCGGTGCAGTCTTACTGGGCCCGGACTCCAATTTTGGCCCAATATCCATTAGACCGGTTCTATGGCTATTCAAACCTTATAGAAAAATCTAGTATCTCTTTTTATGCCCTAATATATCTGAGTTTTCTAATATAGACTTATTTTCTAATTCTTATTAATTTACAGATTATGGAACTTCGGATCAATTTTCTGCCCAATATATCTATTTTCTGGTTTTACTTATTAGAGTATAATTTCTTACGAGAATTTTCTTGAATCACCTCCTAGAACCAGTCTTAATAAATACTGGACAGATGATTTGTTTGAGGAAATGACATCTATGTCCCATTTTTTGTCTTTTTGCTAATAATTAATATTTTCAATTATGCCATCCAACTTTCTTTGTAATTTGGTCCCTGATCATTCTTTACAATTTAGTCCCTACTTTGATCTACATAAGATATTTAAGCTCCTTTAATTCTAATTATGTAGTAATTCTCTAAACTGGAATTCAAACAAAATCATAAAAATTTAGATGTTACAATGTACAACTATCTTTTTTTATTGGTTAAAAATATTTTTTTAACTATCAATAAGTGTAATTTCCATTTATTTTTGGTATTCTCCTTCGGCAATTTTCTCGATTTTTCTTACAATTTCCTCTTGTCCATAACAGCCTAAAATTCCAACACTTCACGTCAGCGATATATACATATAGCTTAATAATCGAAAATCGAATTTGTCAAATAATTATACATTTAAAATTATTTAGACAAATTTGACCAAAATACTTATTAATTAATTTAATTAGTTTGGCAATTCATTGATTTAATATTGATCACTATTAGAATAATTTATTATTGTTTTCTTATAATTTTTTAAATGAATTAAGGATTTAAATATCATTTTATATATTGATGAGAAATTTATGGATTGGTCAAAATACATTACCTTGAATTAATTATTTAATTTACTAATAAAAATTTTCAATTGCTTAATTTGAAAATTGAAATCTAACCATCTTAACTCCCTTTGTCTTAATCGCATCCTTCAACTCAAACGATATATACTACAACAATATAGAAATATTGCAATCAAACCCAAACCATAAAAAAAAAAATCATTGAATCAACATAATATTAAAGAGAACTGGATGAAGTAGATCATCAATAACAAAAAATTAGAATAGTTGCATATACGAAAAGCCGATACCTAAGCATTCCATAGACGGCATCCCACTAACCAACATGCAATAGAGGTCAAAGAAAATATGATCTCCAATATCAAAATGTCATTAGCAGCATAGAATATTTATAAGGATATAAATAAGATATATTTAGATTAAAATATTAAAGTGTTTGTGATATTTTTATTTTTAGTTTCAAGAGGATTAGATTGAGATATATATGGAGTAAAAATTAGAAATCAGATTTAACAAATCATAAATTAATTTTCCAAATTTTGTCAATTAATTTCATGCAAAAATTGTGCCTTCAAGAGGCATGTGTCAGATTTTCATACTTTTGGTAGGCCACGTGGAGCAGGCCTACATTTCCAACAACTCATTCTTGTGACTATTGATTTAGTATATATAATAGATAATAGATTGATAGATAATAAATAACAAATAAATAATATAATATAACAATACTAAATTTCCAATTTTCTTCGAAATGCTAAAGTGGAAACATGTGATTCGAGCTTTTGGTTCTACTTTTATATATATAATGCCGGGCAAATCAATTAACCACATGATTAATGAATCCAAAAATCCAAGAGAAAAATGCAACATCTAAATTGGCACCCAACATCAACATATTATATTCAAACTATTTTCTTTATATAATTATTATGTAATATTTGGTACTATTAAGTCAAAGTCAAGTATTGATTGGTCCAAATGAGATAACTCTTCCAACATGACTTTTTTTAATTCACAAAGCTCCAATAAGATACATTGCTTAAAGAGTGTTAAGCACCTTGCTACTCAACCCAACTGCTGTTGCTTATTATATTCAAATTGTTGGCTGCAAGTACTACATAGGACACTTTCTAGATTGGTTAAAATGAACTTTCTAGATTGGTTCTAGAATAGATGTAGAAGTGACTAATGTAAAAAGTATCACTTTCTATATCAACTCTATAACCGATCTAGAAAGTATTTTCTAATTCGGTTGTTTTAAACAATAAATCTAGAAAGTGGTTAAATGGCACATATGGAAAGGCTTTCTAGATTGGTTTTTTATCCAAAACCGATCTAGAAAGTCCCTTTTTTGAAAAAAAAAATCAGCTATATATATATATGCAACCCTATCCTATTGCCCTACTGAACCTATTGACAAGAAAAGACATATTACATTATGGAGTATACGACCTAGCAATTCAATTACATTTAAGTTCCATAGCCCTAGCTAAAAAAAATATCAATTCATTTTCTAATATACTAACACATTCTTAATACCTTTTAACTAATATGATGGTTCTAACATCAAAATCTAAGATAAAAACCTAATAATTATGTATAGATGCTTATCCAATAAAAGTAAGTTTAGTTTCATGTTAGTAGAACATAAGATCCTGGAAATGTTATATTATATCATCATCATAAAAAAAAAAAGCTCACCTCTTTGAAAACTTCCTTGGAGATAGGCTACAAACTTGTGAATTCAGCCAACCTCGGATAAAGCAGAAAATACATCAACAACATAACTAAGTAAACTAATTCTTTGGTTCATTCTACCAAAATAAGTAAAAAAAGAAGGAAATAAAAAAGCAAAAACCCATCTATTTGACTCCGAACAAAAGTAAATATATAGTTATGCATTGGATATTCAGCCCGACAATTAATGAAGTACCATTTATGCTTGATTAACTCTTGGCTAATGCTTTCTTTTCCTTACCCTTCTTCCCTTTTTCCACTATCGTTCAATTCAAGATGGCTCAGGTTTTGGCAAAAAAAAAAAAGAGATATCTCAGGTCAAAAAAAAGAATCAAGATGTATCATCACATACATGCCATCATATCATCACATTTTTCATAAAAACATCATGTAAACCTTAATTCATTACATAGGCACATTTGAACACATAAATTTTATAAAAATTTTGGTAGAGTTTCATTTTATAAAATGGACATCCCGAGGCTCCAAACCCCTCATAAAACTCATCAAACAACATAGAAATATCCCAAATTAGCATATCATATATATGCCATGATGTCAAATATCAAAACAAACAATAATGACAATATGATGTTAGTAAAGAGAATTATCTACCTTATAGTACTTCCTTGCTTCCCACACTTTGTCCAATACTTCTTGGACCTTCCAACACTTCTCCAAGCTTTTCTAGGCTTCCTCAAACCTAAACATATCATTAAATAATTACTCAATGTAATGGTTCTATGACTTTCTTCAAAAAGTGTTCATGAAACCCTAGTTCTTAAAAAAATTCACCAAAAATTCATTCCTAGCTCAAAAATGATGAATTATACCTCTATTCCATCTAATTTTTCGTTGGGAAACCAAATATGGCCTTAGAATTACCAAATTTTATCTCTACATATGATTACTGTTCATTCCAAATTAAGCTTCAAAAACCTAAAAATTTTACTTTCTTAATCTTAAGCTTTTTCATGAAATCAACACTTGTTCCTAGGGTTTTGGACCATAGGGAAACCATTTTTGAGGTCCAATCTATGAAATTCCACCCTAAGTGTGAATAGTAGCTCATAAAAAATTAGGGGAATTCAAGAAAATTTTCTACACTTTGTTATACAATAAACTACTTGCATATTCAAGTTTTAAATGAACATTCTATCATTTCCCCTATGATTTATGGTTAGAAAACTCCATTTCTTGCTAAATCATGCCATGGACAAAACCCTAAGAGGAAGAGGAAGAAAATCTACTCCATGAACCATGCTTTAAATGCCATGGATAGAAAGCTTGAAGTGATGAAAGACAACTTACCATACTTGAGCTTTCAATTTTTGCCTTGAGTTCCTTCTTCTTCTTCCTCTCTTTCTCTCTTCTTTCTTGTGGTTTTTCTCTCTTCTTTTGCTGCTGGTTCTCTCGTGAAAGTGCAGAAGAAAGAAGGTAATTAGATGACTTAATTAGGTGGTTAATGATATGGCTAATTATGGTTAATTAGCAAAAGTAATCATGCTTACTTTTTTAACCAAAAATGACTACTTCTTGGAGAAGTTTTCTCCAAAAAATCAAGCTACCCAAGCTACCCATTTGTCACGCCTGATGAGAGGGCTTTAAGTGTCTAGTCTGCTCAATTTTTCCTGGTCCAGATATATCATGAACTAGGTCATTTTTAACTGTATCGAAAAAACTCCTTTTTACAGTAATTTAGCATTTTTGAGCTACAGGACTATTCTAATTTTATTTTTATATTTCTATAATTATCCTGTGCCAAATGATATCTATGTATGACCCATATCCTATCTTGATTACCTTTTAACCATCGGTAGAGCCCACAATTTACTTTATCGGTTTACTATTACTTTTGGACACTTGGCATTGATTATTTCTTTATTCTTGAATATTAACCCTTAGTGTCATATACCATTGGACTTCTCTCATCGAGGTTTCCTTTTGATAGTAATTTTTTATATTTACAAAATTACCCTTGACCCAGGTTAAATTATAATTTCCAAAACTTTTGAGTCATTAGGTGTAATTTTCCCCATAGATTTTTGCACTTTGAATCCCTATGACTCTAGGATATGGATGTCATTTTGATCATTCTTTAGGGATAAAAATATAATTTCTCATTTTTCCATCTAACCACGAAAAATGACCTCTTTGCCCTTTTTCACGTAAAATGGTGTATATCCGTTTTCACTAATTCTTTGTACATTTCATGTTATCGTTTATTTCTTTCTCTTTCATTGCTTTATATCCAATAAAATTTTGGGATATTTCATTGCTGGCCTAATTCATTCCAAAATTTTATATGGACCCACATACTATAGAGTGAGCTTCTCCACTCAAATTGATCTCCCAACATTTGTGGTAGGAGTGACCTTCAAAAATACATGATCTCCAGCATCAAACTTTAATGGTCTCCTCCTCCTATCTGCATAACTCTTTTACCAACTTTGCACTGTCAGAAGCTTTTGACAAATATTCTCTATGTGCTGAAAGGTTTGATCCACAATATCTGGGCATAATAGACTCTGCTCACCAGGTTTAACCTAACACAATGGTGATCTACATTTCTGGCCATGCAATGCCTTGTACGAAGCCATTTACAAACTCGAGTGGTAATTGTCATTGTAGGCAAATTCGGCCAAGGACAGGTATTGATCTCAATTGCCTTTGTTCTCCAAAAACACAAGCTCACAGCATGTCTTCTAGAGTTTGAATCATTCTTTTAGTTTGCCCATTAGATTGAGGATAATAAGTAATACTGAAATTCAACTTTGTCCCCATGGCCTTCTGAAGAGACTTCCAAAACCTAGATGTAAATGAAGGATCTCTATTCGACACAATATTCGTTGGAATCCCGTGTATTCTCACAATCTCATTTATGTACAGTTGGGCCAACTTTTCCATTAAAATGGTCTCCTGAATTGAAAGAAAATGGGCTGACTTTGTCAATCTATCTATAATTACCCATATTGCATTATGCCATGAAGAGGTCCTTAGTAACCCCATCACAAAATCCATGGTAATGTTATCCCATTAGACAAATTAGACATCTCACCACAGACTCTGCGATGTCCTTTTTAATGCCTAACCACCAGTGCCCTCATTTTAAATCTTGGTACATCTTGGTGCTACCTGAGTGAATAGTATACCTGCTTAACATTTGGTACACAAATCAAACCACGGTACCGAATAATACCATCCTCCAATATATCAAAGTCCTGTGTTTCTGCCATTTCAATTCATTCGCGAATGTCTAAAAGACAGTTATCCTCCAATTGAGCATAGCAAAGGTTTCTCAACGAATCACTTGATACATTGATAGATTCCATTACTAGTGCTATAGGGTGTACATTAATGGATAACTTCATATCTCTCAAGCTTTCTAACAACTGTTATTCTCTCATCATCATCGTGGCTATATGGATCAACTTTCTACTCAATGCATCTGCCACTACATTGGCCTTCCCAGGATGATACTTTAAAGCAAATTCATAATCTTTTAAGAATTCTACCTATCTCCTTTGTCTCATGTTCAACTCTTTTTGGTCAAATAGATACTTCAAACTTTTATGATCACTAAATACCTCAAACAGAGTGCCATATAGATTATGCCTCTATAACTTTAAGACAAACACTACAGTCGCTAGCTCAAGGTCATGAGTAAGATAATTCTCTTCATGAGGTTTCAATTGTCTTGAAACATATGCCACAACTCTTCCCTATTGCATTAATAAACACCTAGAGCATTCTTAGAGGCGTCCGTATAAACTATGAATGAGTCGAATAGGTTAGGGATAATCAGCACCAGGGTAGATGTCAAATGAACCTTCAGTTCTTAGAATACTCTTTCACACCTATCATCCCAAATGAAAGATCGATCCTTGTGAGTAAGTCTAGTCAAGGGCATAACAAGTTGAGAGAATCCCTTGATGAACCTCCAGTAGTAACTTTCCAATCCCAGAAAACTGCGAATTTCAGTCTCCGATTGTCATCTTTCCCAATTCAATACTGCTTCTATTTTACTAGGATCCACTGCTACACCTTCTTCAGAAATCACATGGCATATGAATCTCTCCTCCCTTAGCCAAAACTCACATTTACTAAGTTTGACATATAGTTGGTGATCCCCCAACAATTGAAGCATAATCCGAAGATAAAGTGCATGCTCTTCTTTTACTCTTGGAGTATATCAAAATATCATCAATGAATATAATCACAAACTTGTGTAGATATGGCTGGAATATCATGTTCATATAATCTATGAAAGTTCCCGAGGCGTTTGTCAACATGAATGGCATCACAAGGAGCTCGTAATACCCATATCGAGTTCGAAAAGCTATTTTAAGCACATCCTTAGTAGGCACCTGAAGTTGATGGTATCCCGACCTGAAATCAATTTTAGAGAAAATTGAGGCACCTACTAATTGATCAATCAAGATATCGATCTAAGGCAAAGGATAATTGTTCTTGATTGCTACCATGTTTAACTACCTGTAATCAATGCACAATCTGAGACTGCCATCCTTCTTCTTAACAAATAACACTAGAGCTCCCCAAGGCAAGACACTTGATTTGATGAAACTCCTTTTCAATAAATCTTCAATCTGCTTCTTGAGTTCTTTTAATTTAGATAGTGCTAGTCGATATTGAGCCTCAAAAATAGGACTGTCTTGGGCACTAAATCGATGGAAAACTCCAACTCTCACGGTGGTGGCAAGTCGATAATCTCCTTTGGAAACACATTAGGATATTCACATACAACTGGAAACCTTTCTATACCTACTTCTTCATTCATGTTAACAAAGAAGAAAACTAGAAACCCTTCACACCTTTTCTACAAGTATTTGTTGGCTTAGGCAAAGAACAGACAAATATTTTCATCCCATGAACACTAGGGATATTCATCGGTAATGACATAATCTTCAGAGCACAGTCAAGAATAGAATTATTTGCCTCCAAACAATCCATCCCAATGATAACATCAATCTCTTGCAATGGTAGACAAATGAGATCCAGTGTAGTGCTTCATTATTCAAAATGAACCACACAATTCAAACAAGTTTAAGCAGTTCTTAATGAAACTCCCATGGGTTTGGAGACCGACAATTCAAAAGGTAACTCCATTGCCACAATACCTAATCTCTAAGCACAATCATAAGATATAAAGGAATACGATGCACTAGAATCAAACAATGCATGGAGTTTATATTTACCTCTAATCAAGTTAGGTGCTACATTCACTTCTTGTCTGGTTATTATGAAGACTCATCCGGGCATCATTGGCCTTCTCATTGCATCATCACATCTAGGCTCATGGTAACCCCATGAAATATGTCTAGGCTTCCCACAGTTATAGCAAATCAAACACGGTCAATCGCCATGGCTCATTCCATATTTTGCACAAGGAGTTGAAGCACTGCTTGAACCGTATTAAGAAGAAACTAAATCTCTCCCTGCATATTCACTCCGAATAGGGCTCACTCAGTCAAAGCCTTCTCTATAGAATTGTCCTCTGCCATATTGGCCTCTATTGGATTGATCTCTGTCAAACCTGCCTCTTCCTCTTCCATGATAGCCTCTATTGTGATGGCCTCTTCCTCCACTAGAACCACCACTGCCATTACTACTACCAAATCTACTTCCTTTACTAACACTTCTAGTAGGTCTTAGATGAGAAAAGGCTCAAATCATTGAATTCCTTTTCTCTTCCTCCATTTCCTGCATTGACTAGGAAAGAACACATGTCTTCACACACAGGTCCTCAAAGGGCACAAATTCAACCACCGATAGTCGCTCCTTTATTTCTGGATAAGCTTCCTCAAACAATCATTGTGCCTTCCACCTACCATCGAAGTGATTATTCAAGTAGGTGGAATATTTGGCTAGGTCTAGAAATTGATCAATATAATCATTAGCCAACAAATTCCCTTGTCGAAAAGCTAGAAACTCAGCCTCCTTTTGCATCATTAAGGCCAGAGGGAAATAGTGTGCAAAGAATCTTTCTTTAAATTGTTACCAAGTCATTGGAGCATTTATGGATTTAACACTTAGGAGAACACTCCTCCACGAACACTTATCCTTCTTATCAAGTTTAAACACTACCAGTTGCACCTTCTATTCAAAGATGCAATCTATCACACCAAATATAGTCTCTAATTGATCGACCCATTCCTCAGCCAATGCAGGGTCCATTTTACATTCGAAAGCTGGGGTATTAAACTTCTGAAAGTTCTTCAGTTGGGAGGAGATACCCCTTCTTTCAGTTCTTGGGGCTCTCTCAAGTTCTACCTCATCCTCATCCTCATCTTGATCATTATCATTATTGTCATCTCCTGCATTCAAATCAACATACATGTCAGGACCTCCATTCATATCACCATACTCTTGTCGGTTCATTTGCTCTTACAATCTATTCAATGTCTCCCCCTCTATGTCCACTTGGTCACTTAAGCCTATCAACATCTCATGCATTTGTCTAATCAACTCACTATTACTCGGCCTTTCTCTACGACACATTTTCACCTACACACAAGTAACAACATATTCAATTATATGGCTCTAGACTAGTATTGCAATAGGAATATACGTCTCTTTGCAATTGAAATTGTGCCAAGTATTACCACAAGCAAAAACAATGGCATGTATCATTGCTCTGATACCAAAATGTAGCACCCTACTTTAGCATACCTCCAATCATGACCAATTATTTCAAAAATTAACCAAACCAAACCAAAACACCCCAACTTTAACTCCCAAAACATTGCACCTCATAAAAGGCACCAGAACTGGGCTGGAGACGCGGTTTGGTATAGTACTACCACGACCTTAGCTGTGCAATAGCGTTTGGTGCCATGGCTAAGCTTCTAGCATCGTGGCACCAGTATCAGTTCCCATATCAACAAATTGCTGATTTTTCGGTAACATAATTTTATACTTCGACCTCCAATTGATCTGATTCTAAGTCCTACAGGTCAACCTTGTCCCAATTAATCCACAACACTAGTGTCACTCAAATCCACCCTCGTTTGGAGATTTTGGACACTCGATACCATTTTAGCCACTTTTTAACCAAAACTCAACATAAACTTCTTCCAATTGCTACCAAAGGCAATTTGACCATTATTGACCATTCACACAAGTCCGAATCAACTCAACCAACTTATTAAAAGAGGTTTTTGCTCAAAGGAACTACTCCTATGAGAATTGACACCCTTGAACCCCAATTTCCTATAATGGGCTATATGCCCAAAAATCCCACATATGGCCCAAAATCCCCTTTTGGGCTTACCATACAACCAATACAACTCACAGACACCTATTCCAGTAATAATGACCCATACTCAGGTCCATCTCATCCTACACATGTACAACCATTCACGTATATAACCATACCATAACATCATCATTACTATCACATGTCATTCATCATCATCAACATTCTACATCTATCATCATCACAACATCATTGTTATCATATCAATTACAAACATGCTATCCTACTTGGTACAATGGATACATAGACAATACATGCATACTATTAATGACATGAAGAATTCCTAATGCCGAAGTGACTACAATTCCCTCATCTTCTCCAGACTAGTGCTAGAGCTTTTACCTGTAATGTTAGTCATGGAAAGAGGTGTAAGACAAAGTCTCAATGATCGGGAACAACTACACGCAATATATATACTTATCCACACAATCATGCATATGGTACAATGAAATGTAAATGAATGGTATGCATGTTCTCCCTCATACACGCCTAGAACAATGAGCTGTCGTCATCACAAGACATTTCCAATTGATGATTCCCTTCCAACAATTAGTGGAGATTGATTTCAAGACTTCACAAAGCTCATCTTACACTAATCCAACCTGGCCAAAGTTTACACTAGCGCGTTGGCCGTGGCTCTCTTTCCCCTGGACCACTGTGACTTGGTGGTGATTTAGGGAAGGTGCATCCCCAAATCTACTGCTACCTGGCCCTCCCATGGAGAGAATTTAGTAGCAGGGATCACTATCATATCATCATCATATCCCATCTCATTATCACCTCAGCATCAATCTCTCACTATACAATCACATGATGATGATGTCAATGTCATTCCAACATACATCTAAACAGATATGTATATATATATCATCATATGGACATGCTAGCATGCAATGGTATGTGGATGCTATAACATCATAAATACACATCATATGCAATCATCCTATCTTAACTAGCCATGTGTATCCCACAATATGTAGAAAAACCATACACATACACAATCAATATCATGTTATGAAAAGAAACATACATATATATCAACATATATTCACATAAATCATAAATCCCCAGTTACCTCAAGTTGTCAATACCATACACATGATTCCACAAGCTTCTCAAATTGCCAACCATGACTTGTGATCCTCCAATCAACTAAACAACCACTACAATACCATAATACCTCAAGTAACATAATATACAACTTGACTAAAATCCATAACTCAATCAATTATGCTTAAACCAAGGTTTCAATACTATTTTCATGCATCATTGAGCTCCAACTAACCATTCAAATCATAACTCATCCTACCAATTCTAGATTTCATGCATCTTCCACCAAGAACAACTTAAGATTAGGCTTAAATCATACACACTCCGTCTAAAACTCACACCCAAGCATTATTAACATTGAATAACACTTTATTAATATCATTTCATCCAATTTAATTGGTAGAATTATGCCAAAACTGAAACTCAACATATATACCTGAAAATCCAACTCAAAAATAAAAGAAAAATGGAGAAGGAGGAGCAAGGATCACTTACCAATGATTAATCAAGTTTCTAGAGGCCATAAGTCACTATCTAAAGCAGAAATCTAAAGCCCTAACGTAGTTCCCTCTTCTCTCCTTTGTTTGCCTTTCGTTCATCTATCTGAAATGCTTCTATTTTAAACTGATTTCTTGACTCTCATTGTAGCTCCATATTACTAGGGATAACATTTACAAACTACTATATAATTCTCCTAGTCCAGCAATACTCTATGTTGGTTACTATATACTTAGACCGGTAAAGTTACCTTTTGTAGTAAAAAATAACTTCATGAGTATAAGATTAAAGCAAACCTATACCTGGAATTACTTTATTTTCCTATCTCTAAAAAGCTCCTTTTGCAATGTCCAATAACTTTTCTTTTTACCTTTTTAGCTTTTACAGATCAAAAAGTAACTTTATCGATAAAAAGTTACTTTTTAATTTTTGGCACTGATTATTTCTTTATCCTTAAACATTAACTCTCAGTGCCACTCATCTCATCAAGAGCTTCATGTTAACAGTAATTTTGCATATTTACAAAATTATCTTGACTCGAAGTAAAATTAGAATTTATGATTCTTTCGGATCATTAGATGTAATTTTCCCAAAAAGTTCAAACTTTTGCTACCTCAATGTGACTTCCTGCGTCTCTTTTTTTTGTTTAGGGGTAAAATTGTTATTTTCTTCTTTTTTTTCTAAGCAAGATAAATAACCTCTTTGTCCAGTTTCACACAAAACAGTGTATGTTCATTTTCACAAATTCCTTTTACATTTTGAGATATCTAAGCTTTTTAAGGATATAACAATCGTAGACAGATTAACTAAGTCTGCCCATTTTTTATCCATCAGGGAGACTACTACAATGGAAAAGTTGGCACAATTGTATGTGGATGAGATTGTCATACTACATGGAGTCCCAAAAAGTATTGTTTCATATTCAAATCTACGGTTTACTTTGAAGATTTGAAGTTCCCTTCAGGAAGCTATAGGGACGAGATTAAATTTTAGTACTGCCTACTATCCTCAGTCGGATGGGTAGACTGAAAGGATAATTCAGACCTTGGAGGGCATGTTGAGGGCATGTGTTTTAGAGCAAAAAGGCAATTGGGATAAGTACCTCTCATTGGTGTAATTTGCCTACAATAATATCACTCTAATATGCAAATGGCTCCGTTTGAAGTCTTGTATGGAAGGAAGTGTCAATTAACTTTATGTTGGGTAGAACTCAATGAGAGGAGTGTGTTGGGGCAAGATATAATATATTAAACTACCCAACAAACAGACAATATTCGTCAGAAGCTTGTAGATGCTCATAGTAGATAAAAGAGTTATGCATATATGAGAAGACTATTGGAGTTTGGTGTTAAAGACCATGTGTTTCTCAAGGTCCCCTAACCATTAGTGTATGAAGGTCTATCCGCACCAAAAAGCTTACCTCGAGGTATATGGGGCTGTTTCAACTCCTCGATAGGAATGGGCCGATGGTATACCGAGTGTCGTTATTTCCTAGTTTAACTAGGTTGCATGACATGTTCCATGTATCTCAACTCAAGAAGTACCTACCTGACCCATCTCACATTATCGAGCATGAAGAGGTACAGTTACAAGAGAATTTGTCATTTAACGCTAGGTCAGAAAGAATTATGGATTCGAACATGAAGCAATTGAGGAATAAGACTATTAAGCTAATGAAAGTCCTATGAACAAGTTTGACATCAAGTGAAGCTACTTGGGAGATGGAGGATTCAATACGGGGGAATTATCCTCACTTCTTTCACTAATGTATGTGATTAAAATTTTGAGGAAGAAATTTTTATAAGCTGGGGAGGATATGACAACCCTAATTATTAATCTCAAGGTGATTATTGATGAATGGTACAAGACAGGAGGAAAGGATCAAAATTGAGAAAGAAGGAAAAGTGGGACAGAAAGCATCATGCCACGATGAGGAATAGTGCCACCACAGTGGACAAGCCTAGGTTGGCTCCGGTCCAAGTTAGTAAGACTGATGCTATGACACCAGTTGTCACACCTCATCTTTGAATACTTTTTCCCATGAATATTTCCTCATTTGGAATTGTTAAAGTAGCTCTTGAGAACTTGAACCAACTAGAAACCTTAAAATTGAAAATTCCATTTTCGTCACCATTCCCAATATTGCACAGTAATTTTTTGGAAATTCATAACTAAATGCATAAAAATTATTTCACTATGATTCAAGTCTCTAAAATTATAGAACATCCTTAATTTCATGGGGAAAATATGAACATCAAATCAATTCATACAGTTTATTTTTTTAGTTTACTCTTCATTCCCCTATTTCTAGTTTTTGTCCTGTTTCTAACCCTTAAATTTAAAAAAATTCATTTCTCAACATGTACAAAGTTATTTCATGCCATCTTTATATCATTTGAAATTAATATATGGCTACTTTCTATATATATTTATTTTGTACATTTATTCAATATGTACAAAGCAGAGCATTCTTTTAAATCCTCTAAGGTTAGGATAATTCTCTACTGAAACAGTTTTGAAGAAACATATATAACTTCATTTATATGACTCCAAATATAACCAAACTAGTGTCATATTAAAGTTAAGACATAATTCTTTTCATACATATAACGACTGAATTTTTGGAGTTTTATACAAATTTAATACACCCTTTAAATCTCAAATAATATTCATAGTAAATTTACATTTTCCAAAAACTATCTAGTTTTAGTCCTTATACTTCTTTAAAACCATAACTTAATTCATGTATGGCTAAATGATATAAGACCTACTTCCTCATAAAGCAAACCATATCCTCTAACTAGAGGAACCATAATTTGGCTCAATTCTCTTAACATGACATTCTTGTACATTCCCAAATATTAACATGGCAGAACGATATATAAGGGAATCATATACACTTTTGTAAATCTTAGTATCATTTCATAATTCAATAACATCTAGCATGCTTACCCATACATCACATAGGATCATAATACATCACTTATACATAATCATAATATAATAAATAAAGCATGCTTCATAGTCAAACATTATTAATAAATTTGAACTTTAACTTGCTGCTTCATATTTTCTCCTTCCTTTTGCTTTCCTTCATAGCCTTTCCATTACCTAGCATGGTTAGTAACTTGGGGGAATGTGATTGGGCATCTCAATAGTAAACTTGCACATGCTTAAATACCATTACATTTCATAAAAACATTCATAGCATTGCACAATTCATTAAAAATACATGAAAATATCATGTTGGTTATAAAAATTTCAGCAGCATGACGACTTGAAAACTGAACATCCTGAGTACAGTCCTCATTACATAAGAAGCTAGCCAATGCAATAAACAATCAAAGCAACAACATGATAACATAATCATTTCATAAAACATGGATAAAATATAATTGTATAAAATACAAAAGCAAGGCAAAAATACTACCTTAGAGCTTTACTATTTTCTCTTTAAACTTGAATCCTCTTGCTTGGATCCTTCCCAATAACTTCCATACATCTTTCCAAGTCTAGAAATAATCATATAACTGTGCTAAGTCATATAATTCTTGATGGCTCTCATAAAGTTCATTCTTGAACCCTAAAAACTCATATGGTTTATCTTTGAGTTTTTCTTGAGTCCAACACTTGTTCTTTACTAATTTGGACCTAAGGAATCCATTTTTAATATCAAATATATGAAAATTCAACTCCTACTAACTCTTTCCTACTGGTCGAAATAAGGGTTTGGAGAGGAAGAAAGTGTTTTTCAAAAATTTGCTTTCAATCACACTAAAACTTATTCCTTTAGTATTTCATGCAAGAAATTCTTTCTTTCCTCACACCCTTGATTATGGACAAAATTCAAAGCATAAGAAATGAGGAGAAACTCATTCCAACCAAGCCAAACTACTTGAAAACTTAACTAAAAAGCTTTAAGAATTCAAGAGGAGTAATTTACCCTTTTCTTCTTTTTTTCTTCTTCCTCTTTCTCCTCCTCTTCATCACGTTTTCTCCTTCTTTCTTGGCTATTTTTAGACTTCTCTCCCTCTCCTTTACTCATGCTAAAGTGGCCAAAGTGGGAGTATATAAAGAAAAATGGAACCAATCACATTTTGCCGCCTTTTCCTCTTGAGTTTTCTTGAAAATTCTATAAGAAAATGACATAAATAATTAAATAATATAATTTGACATGTGCTGCTGGTTGTGCACAAAATGAAGGGCATTTTGGTCCAAAAATTTTGGATATTTACTTATCCAGAGATATCCTGGACTAGTCTGGACAAATAAAACTACTTTAGCAGTATATTTTACTATTATTAGGATACCGATTTTAATTATATTATGATACAAAATTACCATAATATTTTTATCCCAATTGGTTCAAATTTGGGATCCACATACCTTTTTCTTACTTTATCTACCTTTGTGGGGCCTATAGTGCCCTTTTCCACACACTGCGTTTTTTGAAGCTTGGCATGAAATTTTTCTTCACACAAATTTCGTTAACCTTAAACCATTATACCATTAGGTTCAGCTTATTGTGAGCTTCATTTCGATATAAAATTTACATAATTTCAAAATTACCCTTAATTTGGGCAAAATGCAATTTTCAAAACTTTTGGGACTTAGCTATAATTTTTCCTAGGGACCAAACTATAAATAATTTTTCTTTTAGGGACCCTTGTGCAATTTCATACTTTTTATGCCCATAGCCTAAAAAATCACCTTTTTACCCTTTTCCTCATTCAAAACATGTATTTCAGGCTATTTATCATATTTTCATATTATAGCATTATGTTTTCGTGCTATATCTTTTTATTCGTACTTTTCTCTAATTTCTGCAAAGCGCATCATATTAATCTATTTAAATACTTCATAATCATTCTTTGGGCATATCATAATCATATTTGTATGGCCCTTTACCTTCTCATGGCATAATCTTATTTTGCATAACCCCGAAAAATTGGGATGTTACACCAATCGCACAATCTGTTAAAACCAGGAGTCAAACCAAACACTCGAGAAAAGGAAAATGAAGCAAACGGAGTAGTGTTAGGGTTTAGTATTTCACTACTACAGAAATGGGTTTTCTAGGCGGTTATTTTTTACTTTTATTGGCGGTTATAAACCGCCTAATATTTGAGCGCTGTAAAAAACTGGGTGACTTTTGTAGGCGGTTATAACCGCCTATAAAAGTCTTCTTTTGTAGGCGGTTTTATGTATAACTGCCTACAAAATTCTACTTTTATAGGGGGTTATATAAATAACCGCCTACAAAAGTTATCTACTTTTTAGATAAAAATATTTTGATAAATTTTTGTAGGTGGTTATTTGTATAACCACCTACAAAGATGACTTTTATAGGTGGTTATATAGATAACCGCCTACAAAAGTTATCCATTTTTTTTAAAAAAAATATTTTGATTCTGGATTAATCTAGTATCAAAATATATGCAACCTATTAAATCCATTAATAAAAAAATTATTATATTAAAAATATTTACAAATCAGTATCAATTTTATCAATAAATTAAAGAAATTACACACATGCACTAATCCACAAAAGTAGAAAATAGAAAAAATAAAGCCTAGAGAATATATCACTACTTGTTAGCCTAAAAAGAACACATGCATCCATTAAATTGCATATATGTTAATTCAATATCGAACTTGATTGATGTAAAAATGACTAAAGAAGTCATTGGCATGTATGAATATAGCAATACTAAAAATCAAGCATTTGGGTTGTCAGTGAAATTACTCATTTACTAAAGGAAATGGGGGATGATGTTAACTTTAGTTCCAACTATGTATCCATAGAAACAAGATCCAATTAAACCTGTGAGTTCATTACGAAAATAGTGAAGTGCAAAATGCAAACTTAAAATCATCAAACCTTATGGCAGATACCTCCAGTCCTAGCTTTAATAGTCAAACATGCTCCCTCTTGATCAAGTGGCTCCTTAAGAAGCTTAGACATCTCATATTGACCCAGAATCTTGCTCACATCCAAAGATGCATCATACGCTTACTTATAAAACCCATAATCAATAGCATTCATCTCAGCCAATTGTGTGATCAGCTTTGCTTCCTTCACTACAGAATGCCAAGAACACAGTTCAGCTCATAAACTAGAATGAGATTAGCTAAATGCTTTTAGTGGTTACGGTGAACATTTTTTATGGATGCAGGAGCTGCAAGGGCAAGCATGTTATTTATAATTTCATCAGGTAGCAAAATGTTAGTTAGCCTTCTTTAGATTATGAAACTTCTCAAGCCAAGTATTCACTATACTTCGGTTTCAGTGGGTTGGTGGCTACAGCTATGAAAGAATGCTTCATAATCAAAGATGTCATTCATAATGTTAGTCATATCTCTGAGCTTCATAGAATAGCATTCTAACTATTATGGTTCATCATGTCTTGTTATACGCTTTATTATTCAATTAATTGCTATACCCCACTTATTACTAGTCAGTTTATAAGATTCCAAAATATCAAAAATTCAAAAGCCAACAAATCATTAGCAAAAACCAACTGTTTTAAATTGAAAAAAAAAAGAATAATATAGCAGCTAATTAAGAAGAAAAGAAGCCACTAACTAGCATAACAGTAAAAGGAATAAATATACATTCAGCATACCATTGAACTGTCTTCAAGAAAGTATTCTCTCATTTTCATCTAGAATCATCATGTCCTAGAAAAAACAAACAAAAACTAATTTCATGATATTTTATATAAATATATTGATGATTTGAATGAAAACATTACAGTTGAAAATCCATGTGAGTCCAAAAAATGAACTAACTAGTAGCAAAAAAGAGAGAGACAACATCTACATGCACTGTTTCAACTTTTTGCTCTTTTTCACAATTATAGAAACAAAAGCTTGCACTCTTAATTAACCTAATGGGCCAAAAAAGACCAGTCATACTACTTTACCCTTTTGGCTACCTGTTACTCTCAATTCATACCATTTGGATTAAAAAAAAATTCCTCCTTTCCTCTAATTTCTTTTCTACTTTTCTACCTCCCATATATATATTTATCTATATCTTATAACAAATTTATTGCACTTTTTTCATATACCAAATCCTCAGGTTCAGAACTGTTGTACCTCTAATTGCAAATGTGATCAACCTAATCATATATTCTAGCTCACGATGAATTTATCAAATCAATAATATAGAACTTGAATTGTGTAGAGATTTGGTCTCCTAAGAGATAAACAACACGTACAAACACTTTATATAAGAATGTTAAAAAAATGTGACAATCATGCAACATTAGGTAGAAACTAAAAAGCAAAAAGAAGGAATTTGAAGATGCTTTCTTATATGAGGTGAACTGCATTACAAATCCAGTTGTGTTTTAGCTGTTAAGGGTACAGGAATATCAATTTAGGACTGATAGCAGCAACTTAAAGAGAAATGAACAATACAATAGTTTTAAAAGATAGTATAGAATGCTACAGAGTGGGCTTTTGATCCTATATTGAATCATTCATTAATGGAAGCAAAATAACCAACAACAAGAAGTGAAGCCAAACTTAAGGTACAAGGATAATAAACTAATCAGGTGCTATTTCAATTCTTCCATGAAGCTGGCCTAGGAAATGAAAACAAGTTTGCTTCTGGAACATAAAGAATAATAAACTACATAGGATGTTTAGACAGCCACAGAAAAAGAAAAAGTAAATGCATTCAGCAAACAACTTTAAAACAACATGATATCCCTAAACAACTAAAATTTATAAACAGATAATAAATAATGCATGATAGTTTAGTTCTTAAGTCATACTGTTATAGATGCTAAATCATATTTGAAAGGCTACTATCACCTGTCTGTCCATATGCAAAGCAAATAGCCTTAGCATGTGTTTGCACTCAGTTTTAGCTAATCTGTTAGTAAATTTGAAAGCAGCTCTGTCATAAAAATTAGCTCTTTTATTAAACTTAATTCAACTAAGACAAGAAACTGAAGCTTAATTAAGATTCAAGCAAACATAACCATGATAAATAATCCAACTAAGAATAAGAGAACCAAGACTCAAACAACAAAATTCTAAGATCCTAACTACACATAAATTCCCAATTATAGGTACACCATAAATAAATATAATAATCATGAATATCATCTCCCCATGCTGCCTTTGGTAAAATCTTAGCTAAGTGTAGAATAGTTTAAAAGAAATAAAAAGGAAATTTCCCTTGCAGCAATGAAATTAAGGTACTTAATCAGAAGAAACATAAGCTAATGATATAAAACTACTAAACATGCTTGAAATTAAAGGAATATGTGCGTCAACAAAATTAATCTTTAGAGAAAAGAGCTATGAGCATGTGGTCAACTCTAAAGGCATAAAACAGAACCCATGAATTTGTGACAACAAGAACCAGTTTTTCATACTAAAATAAGGCCAAAAGAATATGATTTGAATCTTCAACTAGTACCTATACTGTTGTAGCTGTAAAATGACCTCTATGGATATATTAAATAAGTCAGTTTTATCATGTTAAAACAACACCTTTTCATAAATTCTTCTAAAAAAGAAATGTAAATATGTCTTAAAGATGCAAATTTGAAACCTCTCGAGCTATTACTGTTAGTCACCTGCAGCTACTGATGCAATTAGAAGGATGCATATGGTAAAACATATAAAAATGGCGGGTCCTGGAGTGCCTGTCAAGGGCGCTAGCGCATACCCCGGGGTGATCATCACCACCTGCACCTCACATCTCGGCACAGTGGAACGTGTAACCCACTTGCTGTCTCATTCAACTACATTTGTTCCTGTAATCCACAGCCTAACAGAACGCAACAGCGAGGGACAACCCGCCCATATAGCCAGCGGGGAGGATGGCACTACTGGCAAAGACCATCTGGCGAAAAGGCCGCAGGCGCGAAAATGGAGAGAGATGTCTTTGAAACAACTAAAGATTATTGATCACCTTCTCCTTCTATCATCGGGACAGATGCTAGCCTAATGAACGAAAACATGTGCCAGCTTTCTCTGATGGACATGAAAGTGGAGAGTGAGAGGGGAGATTACCCACAAGATGAGAATAGATCTCGGTCAGGACGAGATCAATAGCAGATGTGAACGATTGATCGATTGTCCTTTTTTTGGCGATGGCACCAGTCCTTTAACAGCAAATTGACTCTCCGGAAGGGATCGTGCTTTGTGCTATCAGAGTAAGTTAGAGCACACAGAAGGGATGACTACTTTAGAAAAGGACAAGAGGGAGTATGATTGGGACATTGATGAGAGGGCGGAGGGAGATTGCTAAACAGAGATGAAAAGATAGTGAGATGAAGATGAGACGATGTATGTAGGTGCAAGGGAGAGGTCAGAGACTCGGGGTGTGAGAGCAAGCCGAGCGGAAGGAGATGCAGAGAGCTTATGATTGAAATTTATTTTTAAGCCCTAAAAGGAATACTTTTCTTAGGCGGTTCCTGCTAAAACCGCATACTAAAATTTTTACATTAATGTTAGTTAAAACCGCCTACTAAAGTCTTCCACAAATTATTTTTTTAAAAAAAAAAAATTCATTTAATACTTTGTAGGGCGGTTATTTTAATAACCGCCTACAAATCCATCCTGCCTTATTTTCATAGGCGTTTATTTAAATAATCGCCTTCTTTTTGGCGTCTATGAAGCCCAAATGTGGCGTAGTGTTTCTTGCCTTGGGATTCGATTTCTAGCACTTGGGAAGCTTGAATCTTATTGGTAAGTCATCCTTCAACTTTTCTCCTCGTTTTTCTTCAAGTTTTACCAAAAGTTTTTCATAATTTTGGCTAGGGTTCCGATTTCAGTTGAATTCCACTGATTAAATTGTATTTAAATGTGTTCTAGAGCTGTTTTTGAATGTTTCAATGGATTAGGTGTTGATTTTACAATGGTTAAGTGGTACATTTCCTAAACCTTTACCCTTAAATATTGATATCTTTGGGAATCCGATGTTGTATGAGTATGATCATGATTCTAAGAGTTGTTTTGGATATTTTGATGTTTGGGTTGGCTTGAGAAAGCTTTATTTCCATTCAATTTAAGTTTGAGTTGGTAATTACATATGCTAAATTTTGAGAATTGTGATGGTAATGAGGATTTAATGTTATATAGGTTGTTATATTGCTTAATTGTGATATTTTGGCTCTGAGTTGTGTTGGGAAAGCTTTGGATTGGTTGTGGTTGCTTTATTTGGCCAATCGAGATGTTGAGTGGGTTGGACGGTTAAGGTAACCGGAGTGTTCTTTCTTTGTTTTTCTATTGATTATACATGTTTAATCCCTTTCTTATCATGATATACATGCTTTATGTAATATGTTATGCTCTTTCTATATTATGATATGCACTTAGTACAGATTATGGGTGTTGTTTTTCATATCATATGTTTGGACACACGGATAGTAAGTTCTTTATCCTAACTCTATATTGTGTTAAAGAAGCCAATGATGATAGTTAACATGATATATATATGTTATAATGATCTGTAAGCATATGATGGTGATTATGTACCCCATTACATATTATATATGATTTTATAGCATGCTTGCATTATAGAGGATATATGTGTTGAAATACTAACATGCATTGGGCATTGCCACATGATATATATTGTTAGGACATATGGTTTGGGTGACGATGCTCAATATACCATATGGTTTGTCAATCTATTAAATAGCACACGAGACTTTGTGTTTAGGCAGTGCAACTTATGTTATTCTAGTCACTAAATAGTCATCCTATGGCTGAGAGACTCAAGTGGCTGTGAATTAGGGTGCACCTTCTCTAAATAGCCACCAATTTGGGAGGTTCAGGGGAAGGAGAGCTATGGTCCAACCTTTGGTGCAATAGTCTTTGCATGATCATGACCATTGGAAGGAGAATAGGGTAAGGACCCTGGAATCAGCTATCAGGGGTCATGAGAAAACTTACAAATTTCCTGCTATGATAAGACAAATAAAATTACTCTCCAGTTACCTTAAGTTGCAGCACATCCATAACACCTCAATCGGCTAATGATCAACAACTATAACACACAAGAAATAGGCAATCCAACTCAATTAGATAATATTCTACTTCAAAACAAAGCCCAAACATTGAACATACCAATAAAGACATTAGAATCTACCAAAAACCGCTTGATGCTCAAAAGGCCCAAATCCACAATACCACTATTTTAACCACTTATCATTGGTTTTGACACATCCAAACAACTCCTTGGAGCATAGATATCTTCCCCAAGCATCTATACGTCCTGTATAATTACCAAATACACATATCAAGACAAGATTATAGCCCCTTATAAAGCTCAAATCGGTATCTCAAGCACAAATTCAATGAAAACCAAGTTACCAATACCATTCATAACCATCATTAAACACAAAACAAACCATAAATCCACATTTGAGCCTAATCAAATTTGGACATTATGAGAATCCAAAGCTTAGATACTAGGGTTTGAAGAACCAACCACATAATCCACAAAAATCCATCACCCGAGGCCTAACTACACATATTAGCATATCATTAAAGCATTTGAACTCAATTTAATTAGTGAAACTCCATCAAAACTGGATCCCCAATATCCAACACCAAAATCTACAAATTAAAATTAGAAAACAGGAAGGAGCTAGTGGGGAAATCATCATACCTATGAAACTCAAGCCTTCTAGAGCTCCAAAATGTGTCCTAACATGTCAGATATTCGAACCCTAGCAAAGCATCTTTATTCTTCTCCATTTTCTTTCCCGTCGGATGAACTGATAGAGTTATTTAAAAATAGAGTTTACGACATAGTGCTGTGGTGAGGATTAATGGCACCGTAGTGTGAGTGTTTTCTATCTCACAATTTCACTAATGCAATTCGATTCCCTCACCACTACATTAATGGAGCTTGCCATAGCACAGCAAGCTTTCTTCCTTCTTCCTTTTCATCTCTTCCTCCTATCCTAGCCCCTCCAAACCTACACCAATTCGAAAGTATTCTTTCATGAGTTCACTAACATGTCCAAAAGAATTGAATTGGGGTTGTTACATCCTCCCCTCTTTAAAAGAAATTTCATCCTCAAAATTTGAAGACACTAGCCTCAACCATAAATGAACATATTCTTTCTATATTAATTCTTCCACTTCTTAGTAGCTTTTCTCGATATCAGAATCTTCTAAAACACCTTCATGGGATAAGTTATTCTCTCTCCTTGAATACTTTACCCTATCATTCACAACTTTATTTGACTTACATCAAGCAATTAGCCATCATGTTGGATCTTCCTTATATTCCTAGATATAAGATAGGTCATATAAGAACCTTGATGTGAATTTCCTTACCCTAAAATAGACTTTTTCACACAAATGATTAGGCAAAACTTCTATAGCATACAATCATTTTCCTCAATCTTCGACTTTCTCCCGTACTTGTCCACATAATCACTTGTCTACAAGAGTGGTTAGCTGCTTTATGCTGTTTCTTTTTCAATTCAACTAGTACAACTGCCACATTTACACTAATGAAACTTTATTCATTAAGCACTGACTGGTGTAACACCTTACTTTTATCTATATTTTCCCATATATTATAGTATGTACAATGTCCAAATAGCTCATATTAAGAGCTTGAACCATTAATAGAACCAAAATATTTAAATAAAAAAAACGTGGTACTATTTATTTAGTTCTCAAGTTTTCTGGATGAACTTTGAAAAATCATAACTTAATCCAAAAAAACTGTATCAATTTGGTTCAAGTCTCTAAATGAAGATAGAAACCTGATATACAAGATAAAAATATAAAAATTTCCTTTAACCAGACCAATTCAGACAGTTTATTGCTCAAACTTACACTGTACAAATGGTTATTTCTCTCTTTTTCAGGATTTTGGCCATAATTCTAAAAATTCATATCTAACTCTATATTAAGCCAAATCATGTATTCTATATGCCATTGGAAAGATATATATGTCTACTTACCTCCATATTTTTCTTATACATTTTTTTGTCTAGACAGTGTACAATATCAATTTGAATCACTAGAGATATGAACATAACTTTTACTAGAACAGTCTTGAGAAAACTTGAATATCTCTCATTGTACAGCTTCAATTGAACTCAAACCAGTGGTATATTAACCTCAAAAGAAAAATATTTTCATAAATGTAAACTACTGAATTTTTGGAGCTCTGTACGATTTTATATTGCTTTTCAAAGAGAAGTAATATATTCAGTAAAATTCGCAGCCTTCTCTACACTATCTAGTTTTGATCCTAAACTTTAAAATTACACTATAATTCTTACATAAATCCAAATTAAGTGTTCTTTAGCTCATTGGAAAGCTTGTTCTCTCTACTTTTAGGAAATATATAACACTTGACTTACTTTCCTTGTTGCAATCAAAAAGTATTGACTTTATTTTCATTGCTACAAAATGAACTTCTAGCAATATAACATAGTAAAGTAGAATTCATAACAAGCTCACATGATCATTCCATGTTTCAAACCCATGCCAAACATTTCATAATGCTCATAAGGACATAATAGCACAATGGCACAGATCTAAAAGCATATACATGGTTTTATACATAATTTCAAAATATACACTCATAGCTTGAAAACACCATCAAGCATCATTCTCTTCTTCATTCTCCTTGCCTTTTCTTTGGACTTCTTTGCCATAGCTTGTGCCTATCATTTGGGAAACTTGAGGGGATGAGATTGGGGGAAAGCTCAGTAGCAAGTTACATTTCATGTAATTATGTCAATCATGTCAAATAACTCACATTTAATCACATCAATCATATTTAAACAACAAATTGCCACATTGATCATAAAAAATTCGACAATATAATGTAACACCCTACCTCAAGACTTAACCAAAAACTTCAAAATTTAACCAACCACAACCCCAAAAACTTAAAACAACACTCCACGACTTCAAACAGCAGAAATGACTCTTAAAACACCAAAAATAAGGCTTAGGGCTGCGGCCGCTACAGTACCGCCGCGGCTTCGACCTTCCCTATTTCTCCATTGCCTCTAGATTCACTGGCGCCGCGGCCTGGACTCTGAAGCCGTGGCGCCCCATGCTGATATGCCATATTAGCAACTTCCATACTCTGGGGTGAACTTTCGACACTCATAACTTTATGCTCCGACCTCCGATTGACTTGACTCCAACTCCGACAAGTAAATCTAGTCCCCATCTATCCATAGACACACCTTTTATCTTAATCCAACTCTGTATGGAGATTCTAGACCTTTAACACCGCTTTAGCCACTTATTGACCAAAAATTACTACAAACAACCTCCAATTGCCAACGAAGGCCAATGGACACTCCTAGACCAATCATACATGTCGAAAATCCCAAAACCAACTTGTCCAAAGAGATTTCACCACAAAGAAACCACTCCTCTGAGATGTGACCCCTTGGAACCAATCTTGACAAAATAGGCTATAGGCCCTAAAGCATAACAAGGCCCAAAACCATTCAAGCTCACTCATACTAACATACAGACTCCTCAATATCCAAAACCATGCAACCATACATATAACATACGTATATTCATAACTAGTCTCAACCATATCATTAATCTATTCTATCTTACTTAACACAAAATACATTATCTAAAATACACCCACTACATAGACTATTCCCATGTACACAGCTACTCCCGCGTCTTCTCCAGACTAGTACCAGAACCATCACCTGAAAAGGTTAGTTTAAGGGAGAAGGGGTGAGACAATGTCTAAATAACCAGGGACAAACACATACATATATATATATTCCATACAACACATGAATGCAATGTGTAATGAATGGTATGCATATCTCCCTCGCACACAGCTAGAACCATAGGCTATCATCATGATATGACATTTCATATAGGTAACTCCCTTCCAACAATTGGTGAAGACTGATTCCAGGACATCACCAAACTCACCTCCCATTAGCGTACCCAGCCAAAGGTAATGCTAATGTTCGGACTGTGGCTCTCCTTCCCCTTTCCCACCACGAATTAGCAGCAATTTAGGGAAGGCGCAGTCCACTGCGCGCCTTTCCCTCTTGGCCATCGGAGGAGATTTAGCAGCAAGGATCCCATCCTTATCCTCCTTAACATACATATATATAATACATCCTTATCCTCTCTAACATATATCATCATATATCATATCGTTGTCATATCATCACCACCCAATCCGCCACATATCAAGGCCTCACAATGCCATGTGGTGATGCTCTCACATCATCATATTATCATCATCATCATGTCACAATCATATATATGCATCATGTCATGTCATGCCAAAGTCATCATCATAATCATCATCATCATCATCATAAACATCATGGCTATCATCTAGCTGTGTGCATACCATGATATATCAAAAATAGTATATACAATCACATCAATATCATGGTATGAAAGAAACATGCATATATATACATAATATACATACCAATATACAATACAATACAACTAAACAAACACTCGGTTACCTCAACTATCATTACCACACGCACACAAGTTCCACAAGCTTCCTTGAACTGTCCAATACACGTGAACCCCTCTTGATTAGCCAACAACCTTTATAATACCATAATTCTTTCATTAACACAATGTACCAGTAAACCAAACATCACAATTCAACCACATAAACCTAACCCAAGGTTCCAACCCCCTTTTCATACACTAGTAAGCCCTCAGGGATCATTCAAACACTACATAACCTCCTACACTTCGGATTCCCAAGAGCCCTAACCAAGAATAACTTTGGGTTAAGCTCTAAACACATATAATTCCTTCAAAACTCACATCCAAGCAACAAGAATACCACAACACACTTCATTAACCTCAAATCATCCATTCCAATTGGTGGATTTCGCCCTAAATCAAAAATCCAACCTTAACACCAAAAATCTGAAACTCTAACCGAAGAAAAATGGAGAAGGAGAAGTATAAAAAACTTACCAACTTGAATCCAAGCTCCCAAGGTCTGAAAATCACTCCTAGACACTGGAAATCTCAAACCCAAGTGCTGCTTCTCGGTCTCCTCCGTCGCTCCCTTCATTTTCTTTCTTTTTGATCCGACTGAACTGATCCGGTTTTAAACAAATTTCTTGACTCTCGCCGCGGCTTCAGCACACCTCACCGCAACTTCACCAAGTTCAACCGGAACACCGCCACTGGAATGGTTCTCATTGTGGCATGGAGCTCTTCCAGACTCCACTTGAGCCTTCCTCCGTCCTATTTCCTCCGGTCCTGGTCAAAAAGTCAAGAAAAATAACATGAGGGGTGTTACACTCTCCCCTCCTTACTAAAATTTCATCCTCGAAATTTCCACTCTTACCTCAAGCAAAAATCTCTGGATACTTCCTTCGCATAAAATCTTCAGTCTCCCACATGACCTCATTGGACATCAAATCGCTCCAAAGGACCTTTAACAACTTAATGGTCTTATTTCTCAACTGCTTCTCTTTAACATCAAGGATTTGCAATGGCATGACCTCAAAAGTCAGATCCTCTCGCACTTGAACTGCTTCATTATCAATTATATGAGAAGGATCCGGATGATACTTCTTAAGTTGTGACACGTGGAAAACATCATGCAATCCAGCAAGATTAGGTGGTAGCGCCACTCGATACGCTACTGGCCCAATTCGTTCTAGAATTTGATATGGACCCATGTACCGCGGAGTGAGCTTCTTGGCTCAAATCGATCTTCCAACTCCAGTAGTAGGAGTGACCTTCAAAAACACTTGATCTCCAACGTTAAACTCCAATGGTCTCCTCCTCCTGTCCGCATAACTCTTTTGCCGACTCTGAGCAGTAAGAAGCTTCTGACAAATACTCTCTATTTGCCGAGAGGTTTGATCCACAATATCTGGGCCCAAAAGACTCCTTTCACCAAGTTCAACCCAACACAACAGTGACCTGCACTTTCTGCCATACAACGCTTCATACGGAACCATTTACAAAGTCGAGTGGAAACTGTTGTTGTAGGTAAATTCAACCAATGACAGAAACTGATCCCAATTGCCTTTGTTCTCCAGAACACATGCTCGCAGCATGTCTTCTAGAGTCTGAATAGTCCTTTCAGTTTGCCCATCAGATTGAGGGTGATAAGTAGTATTGAAACTCAATTTTGTACCCATGGCCTTCTAAAGAGATTTCAAAAACCTGGATGTAAACCTAGGGTCTCTGTCGAACACAATATTCATCGGGACTCCATGCAGCCTTACAATTTTATTCACATACAATGGGCCAACTTCTCCATTGAAATAGTTTCCTAAATTGGAAGGAAATAGGCCGACTTCGTTAATCTGTCTACAATGACCCATATCGCATTGTTACTTGAAGAGGTCCTCAGTAATCCCATCACAAAATCCATTGAAACATTATCCTATTTCCACTCCGGGATCTCCAAAGAATGCAACATACCTGCAGGCAATTAGTGTTCAATCTTTACCTTCTGACAAATTAGACATCTTGCCACAAACTTTGCAATGTCCTTCTTCATGCCTGGCCACCAATAACAACGCTTCAGATCTTGGTACATCTTAGTGGTACCTAGGTGAATAGTATACTTGCTTTTATGAGCTTCCTCCAAAATAATTTCACGCAACCCCATAACATTTGGCACACAAATTCAACCTCGGTACCAGATGATACCATCCTCCAAAACATCAAAGTCTCGGGTCTTCGCCATTTCAATCTGTTCTTGAATACGGAAAAGATAGTCATCCTCCATCTGAGCATAGCAAATGTTCCTCAATAAATCACTTGATACACTGATAGAACTCATTACTAGTACTCTAGGATGGACATTGATAGATAACTTCATATCTCTTAGGCTTTCCAGCAACTATTGCTCTCTTAACATCATTATGGCTATATGGATCGACTTTCTACTCAAAGCATCCGCCACAACGTTGGCCTTCCCAAGGTGATACTTTAGAGCAAATTCATAGTCCACAAGAAACTCAACCCAACGCCTTTTCCTTATGTTCAGCTCTTTCTGGTCGAACAAATACTTTAAACTCTTGTGATCATTGAACACCACAAACTGAGCATCATAGAGATAATGCATCCATAATTTCAAGGCAAACATTAAAGCCACTAGCTCAAGGTGATGAGTAGGATAGTTCTCCTCATAAGGCCTTAACTACCTTGAGGCATATGCCATAACGCTGCCTTGCTGCATCAAAACACACCCTAGACCCTTCTTAGAGGCATCTGTGTAAACAGTGAACGACTCTGACGGGTTAGGGACAATGAGCACTAGGGTGGATATCAGCTCTTGGAATGCTCTCTCACACTTGTCATCCCAAATGAAAGATCGATCCTTACGGGTGAGTCTAGTCAATAGCATAACAAGCTGAGAGAATCCCCAAATGAACCTTCAGTAATATCCAGCCAATCCCAGAAAACTCCAAATTTCAGTCACCGATCTTGGTCTCTCCCAATTCAACACCGCTTCAACTTTACTAGGGTCTACTGCCACACCTTCCGCAGAAATTACATGACTTAGAAATTTCACTTCCCGTAGCCAAAACTCACACTTATTGAGCTTAGCATATAGTTCGTGATCCCGCACTACTTGCAACACAATTCGAAGATGAAGTGCATGCTCTTCCTCACTCTTGGAGTAAACTAGGATGTCGTCAATGAAAACCACCACAAATTTATCCAAATATGGCCGAAACACCCTGTTCATATAATCCATGAAGATTTCCAGGGCATTTGTTAACCCGAATGGCATCACAAGAAACTCATAATGACCATATCGAGTTCGAAATGTCGTTTTAGGCACATCCTCAGCACACACTCGCAATTGATGGTATCCTAACCTCAAATCGATTTTAGAGAATACGGAGGCACCTACCAACTGATCAATCAAGTCTTTAATCCTAGGCAAAGGATATTTATTCTTGATCGTCACTCGGTTCATCTGCCTATAATCAATGCACAATCTAAGGCTACCATCCTTCTTCCTGACAAATAACACTTGAGCTCCCCAAGGCGAGACACTAGGTCTAATAAAACCTCTCTCCAACAAATCCTCAATATTCTTCTTTAGCTCTTTCAATTCAGATGGTGCCAGTCGATATGGAGCTTTCGAGATAGTACCAATCCCGGGCACCAACTTGATGGAGAACTCCAACTCTCGTGCTAAGGGTAAACCAATAATCTCCTCTAGAAACACATCAGGAAATTCATTCGCAACTGGATATCTTTCAACACCTTCTTGCATATCCACATTCACTGAGAAGAAAACCAGAAACCCTTGACATCCTTTCTTCAGATACCTGTCAGCTTGGACAAAAGACAAACAGATATTCTCATCCCCTTCAACACTAGGGATCTTCATCAGTAAAGACACAGTCTTTCGAGCACAATCAAGAATAACATTATTCGCGTCCAACCAATCTATCCCAATTATCACGTTAATCTCTTGCAACGGTAAACAAATTAAATCTAGGGCAGTGCTTCGATGTTCAACACGAACTACACAATTCAAACAAGCTTGAGCAGTTCTTAATGAAACCCCTGTGGGCATGGCTACCGACAACTCAAAAGGCAACTCCATTACCACAATACCCAATCTCCGAGCACAATCAAAAGAAATGAAGGAATGCGATGCATCTGAATCAAACAAAGCATGAATAGATTAACAATTGAGTTTAAGTTTATCTCTAATCATGTTAGGCACTGCATCTACTTCTTGTCGGGTGATGGAGAAAAATCATCCCGGTATCGTGGGTCTCCTCATCGCATCCTCCCACCTTGGCTCATGACAATTCTGTGACATATGACCCGATTTTCCACAATTAAAACAAATCAAGCACAGACGGTCACCATGACTAAACCCGCATTTTGTGCATGGATTCGATGTACTATAGTACTATACTGAGAGGGAATGGAGTCCCTTCCTGTATACTCACTCTGATTGGAACTCTCTTGTTCATAGCCACCTCGATAAAAGGGTCATCTACCAAACCGACCTCTATCAAACTGATCCCTACCAAACCTGCCTCTGCTCTACCATGACGGCCTTTATTATGTCGACCTCTTCCTCTACTAGAACCTGTACTACCACCACTGCTACCACTTCCTAAAAAACTTCCTTTACTGATTCCTCCTGTAGGTCCTAGGTGAGAAAAAGCCCGAATCATGGAATTCCTTCTATGCTCCTCAGCCTCCTTCATTCATCTATACAAAGCATGAATCTTCACACATAAGTCCTCGAAGGACACAAACTCCAGCATAGATAGCTACTCCTTAATCTCTGGATGGGCACCCTCAAACAATCTCTGAGCCATCCATCTATTGTCATGATAATTATTCAGATAAGTGGAATATTTTGCCAAGTCTAGAAACTGATCAATGTAGTCATCCGCTGATAGATTCCCTTGTTGAAAGGTTAGGAACTCGGCCTCCTTTTGCATCATTAAGGCTGGAGGGATGTAATGTGCAAAGAACCATCCCTTAAACTATCCCCAATTCATAGGAGGATTTATCGCTTTAACACTTGGGAGAATACTTCTCCACCAACATTTAGCTTTCTTTTCAAGCTTAAAGACCGCTAGTTACACCCTTTGATCTGAGGTGCAATCCATCACATTAAAGATATTATCCGTTTGTTCCATCCACTCCTCAACTTATGACACATCCATGGTACCTTCGAAAGCTGGAGGATTAAACTTCCGAAAGTCCTTTAGCTAAGAGGAGATACGCCTTCTTCCAACTCTTGGGGCTCTATCAGGCTCCACTACAGTTTCATCTTCTCCTACATTTAGATCCACAAACATACCAGCTTCTTCATTCACATCCCCCTGTTCTTGGCTATCCATTCTCTCTTGCAACCTATTCAACGTCTCCCCTTGAGTATTCACCTGATTATTGAGGCCAGCCAGCATCTCATGCATCTGCCTCATCAGATCACTGTTATTATGTCTTCCTCTTCGAGACATTTTTCCTTCACACAAGCAACAACACGTTCAATTATATGGTTCTGGACTAGCATTACAGTGAGAATATAGTCTATGCATTTAAATTTGTGCCAAGTAGTACTTCAAGTAGAAACAATGGCCCAAAACCATTGGTCTGATACCAAAATGTAACACCCTACCTAAAGACTTAACTAAAAACTTCAAAATTTAACCAACCACAACCCCAAAACCTTAAAACAATACTCCACAACTTCAAATAGCGGAAATGTGACCCCTTAGAACCAATCTTGACAAAATAGGCTATAGGCCCTAAAGCATAACAAGGCCCAAAACCATTCAAGCTCACTCATACTAACATACAGACTCCTCAATATCCAAAACCATGCAACCATACATATAACATACGTATATTCATAACTAGTCTCAACCATATCATTAATCTATTCTATCTTACTTAACACAAAATACATTATCTAAAATACACCCACTACATAGACTATTCCCATGTACACAGCTACTCCCGCGTCTTCTCCAGACTAGTACCAGAACCATCACCTGAAAATGTTAGTTTAAGGGAGAAGGGGTGAGACAATGTCTAAATAACCAGGGACAAACACATACATATATATATATTCCATACAACACATGAATGCAATGTGTAATGAATGGTATGCATATCTCCCTCGCACACAGCTAGAACCATAGGCTATCATCATGATATGACATTTCATATAGGTAACTCCCTTCCAACAATTGGTGAAGACTGATTCCAGGACATCACCAAACTCACCTCCCATTAGCGTACCCAGCCAAAGGTAATGCTAATGTTCAGACCGTGGCTCTCCTTCCCCTTTCCTACCACAAATTAGCAGAATTTAGGGAAGGTGCAGTCCACTGTGCGTCTTTCCCTCTTGGCCATCAGAGGAGATTTAGCCACAGGGATCCCATCCTTATTCTCCCTAACATATATATACAATCCCTCCTTATCCTTCCTAACATATATCATATCATCGTCACATTATCACCACCTAATCCGCCACATATCAAGGCCTCACAATGCTATGTGGTGATGCTCTTGCATCATCATATTATTATCATTATCATGTCACAATCATATGTATGCATCATGTCATGTCATGCCAAAGTCATCATCATAAACATAATCATCGTCATCATCATCATAAACATCATGGCTATCATCTAGCTGTGTGCATACCACAATATATCGAAAACAGTACACACAATCACATCAATATCATGGTATGAAAGAAACATGCATATATATACATAATATACATACCAATATACAATACAATACAACTAAGCAAACACTCGGTTACCTCAACTGTCGTTACCACATGCACAAAAGTTCCACAAGCTTCCTTGAACTGTCCAATACACGTGAACCCCTCTCTATTAGCCAACAACCTTTACAATACCACAATTCTTTCATTAACATAATGTACTAATAAACCAAACATCACAATTTAACCACATAAACCTTACCCAAGGTTCCAACGCCTTTTTCCTGCACTAGTAAGCCCTTAGGGATCATTCAAATACTACACAACCTCCTACACTTCGGATTCCCAAGAGACCTAACCAAGAACAACCTATGGTTAAGCTCTAAACACATATAATCCCTTCAAAACTCACATCCAAGCAACAAGAATACCACAACACCCTTCATTAACCTCAAATCATCCATTCTAATCGGTGGATTTTGCCCCAAATCAGAATTCTAACCTTAACATTGAAAATCCCAAACTCTAATCGAAGAAAAATGGAGAGGGAGGAGTATAGAGCACTTAACAACTTGAATTCAAGCTCCCAAGGTCCGAAAATTACTCCTAGACACTGGAAATCTTGAACCCTAGCACTGCTTCTCGGTCTCCTCCGTCACACCCTTCATTTTCTTTCTTTTTTGTCCAACTGAACTAATCCAGTTTTAAACAAATTTCCTAACTCTCACCGTGGCTTCAGCACACCTCGCCGCAGCTCCACCAAGTTCAACTAGAACACCACCACTAGAATGGTTCTCGCTGCAGCAGCCCTTCTTCTCGCCATGGCTTGGAGCTCTTCCAGACTCCACTTGAGCCTTCCTCCATCCTGTTTCCTCCGGTCCTGGTCACAAAGTCAAGAAAAATAACGTGAGGGGTGTTACACATAACGGCTTAGAAAATGGATATCTCAGGGAATAAAACCCCTCATTTTACAACTAAGACCAATCAAAGAAATCACAATTGCAATATGGCAATGCAATTTAATCATAGAAAGACAATGAAAGAACATAAAGCAAGAATATGAAACTTAGCTACCTTGAAGCATTCCTCTGGCTCTTCCTCTTGAATCTAATGCTTACACTACCTTCTTAGGCTTCCTCAAGTCCCTTAACATTATTAAACACTTACTCAATCAACTAGAACAAGTAGCTACTTCATAAAGTCTCATTTAAAACCCTAAAGACTTAATTTCTTTATCTAAAGCCTAATCTTTGAGCCAATGCTTGTCTTTAAAGTTTTTTATCATGGGAAACTCATTATTGCCATCAAATGCATGAAAATCCAGCTCCTTCCCACCTTATTGGTTTGACCATAATCTGCTCTTAGGAGGAAGAAATTAGTTTTTCACAAAAAACTTGCTTTAAAACACATCTAGTTTGCTTTTCTTGAAAAATATCATGCTTTCTTGTAAATTTATGGCTTAAAAACTCCTTCCCTCTTATTATCATGCTTAGGCAAAGATTAGACAGCAAGTGAATAGGAGAAATTTCAAAGAAACTAGCTCAAACTACCAAGAAACTAAGATAGAACACTTAAGTATTGCAAGAGAAACACTTACCTATTTTCTTGGAATTTTTCTTCTTATTTTCCATCACTTTTCATCTCCTTTACGTAGCCTTTCTTTCTCCATCACCTTGCTGCAGCTTTTCTTACCCAAATATGTCACACAACGTGAGTTAAGGAGGGAGTATTTATAAAACTTTGTGACCCATAAAAAGTTGCCACAAAATCTTCTTGAATTTTCCTTGGAAATCCATGGAAATTATTAATTTAATGCAATTTTATCATGTGCTACAGATGGAGCACGAATTTGAGGGCATTTTGGTCCAAAAATATTGTACTTTTATTTATCCAGATATATCCTGAACCGGTCTGGACCAATAAAGCTACTTTAGTAGTATATTTTACTATTATTGGAATACTAATTATAATTATATTGGGATATAAAATTACCATAATATACTTATCCCAATTGATCCAAATATAAGACCCACACATTTTTTATGAATGAATATTGCCTCTTCCTGTAGTTTAGACTGACTTTTATCGAGTAAGACATTAATATTAAATCATAATTACCCAATAAATATTATTTTGATCTTAATAAATTCTATACTATATTCCAATGGTCTTAGCTCATTGAGAGCTTCATTTTGACTATAATTTTTTATATTTACAAAAATGCCTTTGACTCGGGATAAATTTATAATTTTTAAAACTTTTGGGTCATTAGGTGTAATTTTACCAAAATATTTGACTTCTCTTCGCCGTGAATTCTTATGCTAGGGGATAAAATTGTAATTTCCATCATTCTTAGGGGTAAAAATATAATTTCTTATTTTTTCGTCCAATCAGGAAAAATGACCTCTTTGCCCTATTTCACGTAAAACAGTGTTTGCCTGTTTTTATAAATTTCCTATACATTTTTAGTTATCTAATATTTTAGAAATGTTACAACTGGTTCTCATGACTCATCTTAATTACTCCATAACATCCAAAATTGTTCCTTATTCCCATGTTAAGAGGAAACTTCACTTTCTTATCGCTTCCTCACCATATTAAGCACTTGTCCATGTTCTACTACAAAATATAGTCCCTCCATACATAGACTCCTTAAGCATTGATCCATTTCAGTAATTATTAATTATAAACCTCCTCATTACTCCATTCACATGTTCCTCTTCAGTCAACAACTTTCTTTTTTCATAGCATTAACACTGAGATTCCCAAGCAATGATCACCTCAATTGACAATTTAGCCAATCTAACTTCTTACCACTGTTTCTTTCATTATAAAGATTCTCGCTTGAAAGACTCGTATCATCATCTTTTAATTTCCATAACACCATCTCTCTTTGGCATCATATTGTTTGTCATTACTATTAATCCCTCTATGATTCACTAGTACACACCGGGTTTATCCCATTCACTGCACCTTATAGAGTTACTTTACTATACCTTCGGTATTAACCCTACTAAAGCCATCATCAAGCATTTTTAGGGTTACTTCCATTACACTGTATATGCACCCATACTATATAAGAACTGATCTCAGTGGGAAAACCATCCACTTCTCTCATAAGCCCAAAATTGGCATCTTGAAACTCATAAAGCAAAACCATTGCATCACTGAAGTTCACAAAATTCTTATAACCTTATCATCATTCAAACAAACTTGATCAATGTCCCAATTATGTCTCCTTGTGGCAGTGCCACCCTTCCAAATGATCCTATAATCTCACAAGACCTCCACATTTACTAGTCCTTCATTGCTACTCGTGTTTTAGATAAGTCTTTCCAATTCTCCTTTTTGTCTTTAGTATATACTTCATGTTCCTACTCAAACATATCCTTTTAACCTCACACCATTCCTTTTTCCATATGCTTTACATTTACACTATTCTCCAATGATATCGTCCATGAATAGACTCACTCAAACCTTGAGGGCTATAACCCTTCTAATGTCCCTATTGGTATACTCCTTAAGTTTGCTTCCACTGCATACTCTAATTTGTCAATTCTTGCATATAAAGTCATACAACATGCTTGTACTATTTGCAATGTCATTATTGCACTTTTCTCTTACTATTTTAGCTTCATATCCATGAAAAGTTCCACAACCATCATACTTTAACAAGTTATAGTCCGATACATAATGATCCTTTTACTGAGAATGTTCAGGGTTCCTCCTTAAGACTCAAACTTCTCCTTCCGATCCAATTCAACCATTATGGCATAACTATCTATATCGATCTTTATGAATCCCATACGAGTTCTACTTTCGAACTTCAAATCCCTTTTTCCTCCTTATGGCTACTAAAAGATTTGGAATCCTTTTAGTACGGTGAAGAACCATTTATATCATGATCAGTGAATTGCTACAATGTACAAATTGATTGGTCAGCTATACCTAATCAATCTATGAAAAGATAGGCATCCAATTAACCATGAATTCAAGCAAAACTCGGTTCTTGTCTTATATCATTATCGAGTCTTTCACTCTCAATCAACTAGTGCCTTACTCCCCAAGTAACTAGTGCGTCAAGCGCATAGCAGTTGGTATTAAGCCTTAACTAGTTAATTGCTAGTTCTAGACTCGTGATTCATCACTATAAAGGATTTCTCATACTTCCTAATAGTAATGACTTCCCAGTGCACCCCAATGCTTTACTGAGAAGTCTCAGAGACAACGCTAGATGAAAAAGGGTCGACTTGACAACTCTTGCCCTTTGGCTTCCCCGAGAGTAGTTGACAATTCATACTTGCAATGTAGCATCTTGCAATTCATATTCTTATGACCAAGGGATGTATCAATAAAGAAATTTCTTCAACATATATCCATGACGTCTCAATACTTAAATTGTTACATACCATTGCTCATTATCGCCAACCAAAAATAGCTTCTCATTTTCCATATATATAAATATGCAATACATTCCCTTTACATGTCTTGCTTAAGTCATAGCGGGTGTCTTAACTGGGGAGTAAACCATTTTGTCAATTTCTAGGACCCCATACAATTCTCTCTTGCTAGAGCTCCATTGGTCAAGGCATTTCTTGCAGCCAGTTCCACTTGGAAAACTTATATTCAACCTCAAACAACTCCAAGTTCTATTCAATTTGCTACATACAACTCAACACAGGATACCATGACAGTCTTCATTCAAGCCCGCACTTGCACCTACCCAAATTTGAAAACTTATCAATAAACTTATTCTCAAGCAAACCTTTTACTTCATAGTTTGAACTCCACCTTCTTCTAAACTCTTATCAACAAGAAAACAAACAAGAATCTTTTCCTCAAATTTGTCTCAATCCAAAACACTCATGTGATCTCTCAATTGTATCCCGCATTCTTCTAGTATTGCCTAACCTTCTCTTTCATTTTGAAAATATTCAACTGCTGCCTTCACAATTTGCGAGCATCACATTCTAGATGACAATCACCGCCTCTGCCTTGTCTTCCTTGATGGCACTGAAATTGTCTTCAGTCACTGCCAAGGTTTTCGTCATCTGACGCTACCTTGGCTCTAGGACGCATATCCTTTGCTCCAAATATGGTTTCTCACTAATTAACCCCTTCTCTATAGCCGCAGGATCAAATCTTGCATTCAAAAGCAATAGGTCGAACCATCTCAAGTTCCTTCCACTACTTTGAAATGTCTCGAAATTCCATCTTCAAGGCTTAATTGCAATTTCCATACTTAATCTTTACATGCCTACAACCCTTTTATTATTCAACAACTTACCTTTATTTTCCATAACTAGGGTCAATCCTCTTCCATTAGATTGTTTAAGCCCTCAATCAAGCGCATCTTTAACCATAAACTTAGTTATTTAGTCGTGAGGTCTCCATATGCATTTCCTCAAGGTAACAACACAATTTGGCCTACCATAACCAACCATACTTTCCCCATGAAACAAAATAATCATTCAATTATAAGGTTTTAGTCTAGCATATAATGAGGGATATAAGAGTATATATGCGTTAGTATAGTGCTAAGTATAGATATAAACCATATGATTAATCATACAATGGAATAAACTATTACTTTGATACCAAAATGTAACACCCTAATCTTTGAAACTACAAAACAAAATCAAGACATAACTTACCACACCATAGGCCAAATCTTAAAGGAAAAACAACCAAAAGAGGATACCAATGACAAGAGGAAAAGATGAGAGACTTGGAAAAGGAGTTAGACATGACTATAGGACTTTGAACTATGGCTGGATGATAAGAAAAATGAGGAAGATGAATCTCCCTTATGGTGGCCTTGGAAGTGGAGCTATGGCACCATCTGCTACTATCAAATGACAGCAAAATTGGTTTTCAGAACAAACTTCATATGTGTATAACTCTTTGACCAAACCTCCGATTGGCTTGATTCTAATGCCAACACATCACTCTTCACCTTCTCTAACTATAGTCACTAACCTCATATTGACCGAAAAGGTCACTTTTAGGCCAAAACTTGGCATCAACACCTCCAAATCTTAAACTATTGGCCTTCTAGCTACCAAACCTATTCTAGCATATTACCATTGACACATGAACATTGTTCAAGGAGGTGGCACCCCAAGAAAACCATTATCTTAGATTTTGGCTCCCCCTTAAAACCCAATCTCAATTATCACATGATATATCCTTTTTCCACAAAACATACCAAAATTCACAAATAACCTAATGTGTTACTCTCGCTCATCAAGATACATATGAGCAACCCATACCCTAGACCTCAAATGCTAAAAAATAAGGAATAAGGTGTATGCCTAAATATATTGGACAACCAACAAGATTACAACTTCGTGATTTACTATAACTTATCAATACATACTTTAACCTCGAAATTAAATGACATGAGGTTAACAACAAAATCTAGGACTCAAGAATAAATCAAAGAATACACAAGACCATAACATACTTGCTATCAAGTCATACCTACATGGTTGGCACAATACTATATGTATATATGACATGTGTTCTCAAAGAGCTCATACTGATCATGAATACTCGAATATCCCGTGCACCAACCACCATCTTGCTAGAACTAAAATCCTTTTCTGAAAAGTGGGTATTATCGAGGGGTAAGACATACATCTCAGTAGTCAGGGTAACAAAAACAAGTGGTTTTACCCACATACACGCACTAAAATACAAGTACATAGAATTATATATATAAATACATATATTCACACTTATTCAATATGTAATATGCAATATGAGAAATGCCATCACATAATATGCAAAATCCACATCGATCACAGTCGTAATCATGGGTCAGTTACTGTCACAAAGTAACTTTAATAAGTAGCTCCTTTCCATCAACCTGTGAATGCTAATATGGGGTACTACTAAGCTCACTATCACTAGTCATAACCTGGTCAAAGGTTATTCCACTAGTGTATAGACCATGGTTTCCTTTCCACTATACCCCTTGAATTAGTGGTAATTTAGGGAATGCATCCACAATCCATTTGCACCTAGCTCTCCTGGCCATAGGAAAAGGATTTAGTGGCAGGGATAGATATTCATCAATCTCACCATCTAGACACGAGACCTCGCATGTCCCACTAATTGTAATATCTATATTTTTATGGTATGTTATAAAATAAATAAAAGATGAGAAACGAAACAAGACGAAAAGGTTATATAATCAGGCTTTAGAAGGAATAAATTTTTTATCTAATTTTCAGAAGAAGTTATATTTAGTTCTTAATTAGAATTAATTTTTTATAAGATTCCTAGCAGAAATTAATTTCAAAACTTATCCTGGAAAATATGTAATATACCACTTGAATGGAATCCATTCGAAGCTGAGCGCAATGACATAAGTATTGCGTAGCTTGAAGGCCTAGGTTGAGAGATAGAACAATTTAAAAGTTATTGTGAATAGTGAAAAATAATAAAAAATAAGTCTTTGAAAAAAATTACAAGAAAAAGCCTGAAAAAATGGATAATTACATTTTTATCCAGCTCAGGGGCAAAACGGTCAGTTTTTAGATTAGAAATAAAAGGTGAGTATTGAACTTAAGCCCTAATGAAAGGAAATATTGATATCATAAAATTCATAAGGAATTCAGAAAAATAGAGAGACAATGTTAAGCGTGAAGAAGGGTAAAAAAGTTATTCTTCCCGATTAAACCGAAAAATGAGAAAAATATATTTTGACCCCAAGAAATAAAATATTTTTGTAACTTGGTCCCTCAAGGAAGAAAAGCCAAGAGGAGTGTAACTAAATAAGTCTTGGGAAAAATTACAATTAATAACTCAAAAGTTTCAAAAATTATAAATTTGCCTAAGTTAAGGGTATTTTTATAAATATGAAAAATTATAGTCAAAATGAGGCCCTTGATGAGCTAGGCCCAGCGGAATATTGATTGGAATTTAATAAAATCAGTATGAGTTTATTATGGGTATTTGAAATAAAAGTTAATATTTTACTCGATAAAGGTTATTTTAAACTACAGAAAAAGTCAATACTAATTCAAGAATAATGATTGGATTTGGATAATTCTATACTAATTTAATGACAATTATGGTAAAAGTATTTAATCGATATGGATAAATTTAATGGGTAAAAGGTATTTTTGTCTATTAATATTTGTGAAGCAATTTTTGGCCAAAAAAACCTAGTAAATGGCGTGCTGACAGCTTCGGGATATGGAGCGAATTTGTTTGATTGATTTTTGGTCAAAATAACTTCTCTAAGAAGGCTTGCTTTTTGTCCCAAAAAGTAATGGTGATTAAGTAAGTAATTGAATGAGATAATGTCGTTCCCTCCTCTCATTCTTCACGTGTTTCAGCAGCCCACATGTGGAAGAGAGTTTTTTATTATTTCTTATGAAAAAATACTTCTTCAAGAAGTATTAAAAAAAAAAGTGGCCAAGGTGAGGTGGTAAGTGATTGCCTTTATTTCATCTTTTCCCTTGACATTTTTACGTGTTGCAAAGGAGTGAGATAGAGAGATCTCTTAAAAACAGAAAAGAAAGGGAAGGAGACGTGAGAAAGAGAGAAGGAAATAAGAGAGGAAAAAATGGATAGACCAAAGCTTGAAGCTGAAGACTAAGGTTCAAGGTAAGCTTTCCATCTCTTCAAGCTAGTTCTTTAAGTAGTTTAGGTTGTTTCTATGGTGTATTTTCCTCTCTACACTCCCCTAAAGTTTCAGCCATGGCAAACCATAGAGAGAGGGAAAATTGAGTTATGGCAAAATACAACCATATAAAAGCTTTAAAATGGCCTCAAGAACAAAGATGTACAAGTTGTTTGATATTTAGAGAAGAAAATATTTTTCTACATTTTTATGCCATTTTTTTTTCAAAATAGGGGGGTATTTAGAGAAGAAATTTCTTGATTTTGACCTCAAAAATTGATTCCTCATGGTCCAAAACCTTATGAACAAGTGTTGGATTAAAAAAAGACTAAATGGATAAGCAAGATGGAAAGTTAGGGTTTTAATGAGCATTTTGTGGTTGTGCCCATTGAACCAATAGCTTATGACCTTAAATGATGATATGTTAAGGTTCAAGAAAGCTTGGAGAAGTGTTTGGAAGAGACACAATTCAAAGGAAAGCAAAAGGGAAGCATAAAGTTAGCAATTTACCTATTCTTCCCTTATATTGTCATGTAATTTTCAATGAAGTTGATGACTTGCTTATTGTTTGATATAATGATTTGTGATGCTTTGAGAATGTTGGATGAGTTATGTGAGGGGTTTTGAGACCCCGGGATGTCCAAAATACAAAATGAAACTCTGCTAAAATTTTTGTAAAATATTAGGGCATAAATGTTTAAAGGTATTCACTTAATGTTTTATGATGATTATGTGCTCAATGTGATAATATGATTGCATGAATGGTGATTGCTACAAAGATTCAATGAATCTCACACCCTTCCAAAATGAAAACTACATTAGGTACAAGCAATAACAATGGAGTCAAGGGAGCTATAGAGGAAAGAAAGAAAAGTGATGTTTAATGTCAAAGTTCAAGTTATGAACTTATGTTTTGAGATATTATGTAATATCTTGTACATGCCTTATGGTTTGTATTTCTATGCTATTATGATTCTTACAGTATTATGAAATGTTATGTAAGAATTTGAAATAATGAATGATGATGTAAATATGTTATAAGGTTTATTATACTAAAGTATGGATGAAACGATTCAATCTGGATAACCTGAAAAAACGTAGGTCCTGTTTATTCGAAACAGGAAAATTAGTTTAAGTAATTTATATGACCTGAAAGTAGATGGAATAAGCTTTCTATAGAGTTAAAGAACACCTAAATTAGATAAATGTACAAATGGTGAATTTTCAAAGTTAGAGTTCAAAAACAAGGCAAGATTGGAAAACTAGAAACTTGAACCTAGATACTAGAAATTTCAAAAGGTATTATAAAATTGTACATAACTCCAAAAATTCATTGGTTTTCTATGTATGGAAAGATCTATGTCTTAGTTTTAATATGCCCCTAGTTTGAGTGTAATTGGAGCTATATAACAAGAGTTATGCATATTTTCCTAAAACTATTCTAGTTAAAGTTGAGCTTTGACCCCTATTAGTTTAAGTTAATGACTTGCCCTATTCCATAAGAATAAATGTACAAAAGAAATATTTCTAAGAAGTAGACAAAAAGGGATTTCCAACAACATAGAGAACACAAGATTTGGCTTAGAATATCAGGAGATATGAATTTTTAAATATAAGACCAAAACCTGTAAAGTTTCAAAATGACCAAATATACAGTAAATATTTGAAAAATAAACTGTATGAATTGATCTAGAAAATGCTCTATTTCATATTTATTCCATGAAGATAATCCTTTTAACTATATTTAGAGACTTGAATCACTCTGATATGATTTGTCTAGAATTAGTTATGAATTTTTGAAATTCATTGGGTAAAATGGAAAATGCACAATAAATAGTACCCAAAATAAAGAAAAATCTGTTTTGATATTTTTATGAAATCAAGTCTCTAATCATGCAATAATGAATATAATTAGAGTCTAATACATGAAAAATGGACTTAAGTATAAAGTGTTACAAGTATACCACGTGGTATCATCATATCAGAAGTTATCATCACCTAACAACAATGTCCCAATATGCATAATGTGGTGATAATGCCAGAATGTCATGCTAACATGTCAATGCCATACACAATAATCATCATCATCATCATGCTAACATATGGGGATACACAGTAAGAATAAGTGTATCATCATAAGTCAACATCCAATACATGTATACGTGACCAATCACTTTCTCATCATTATAATCATTGCTATTACTATCATTAAAACTACACACATTAATACTAAGAATATAATATTCAGGGATTGAACTTGTGTATTCCCATCCATAAAAACATATATACACAAAGATACAAAATAAATTATTTTCACTTATTTATCATACTTTTTAAGGAAGAAGGGTTTTGAGAAAACTTACAAATTTCCTTTCGTGATATAACTAGCATATCATGATATGAAAATGTTCAAACATAAAAGACAAATAAAATTACTCCTCACTTACCTCAAGTTGCTGCACACCCACAACACCTTGGTAAGCCAGAGATCAACAACCATCACATACAAGAAACGCACAATCCAAGTCAATTAGATATTATTTTACCTCAAAACAAAGCCCAAACATTTAACATACCACTAAAATCATTAGAACATACCAAAAATGACTTGGTGCCTGAAGGCCCAAATCCATCATACCACTATTTTAACCATTTACCATTGGTTTTGCCACATCCAAACAAGTCCTTGGAGCATAAATATATTCCCCAAGCATGCATACATCCTATATAATTACCAAATACACATATCAAGACTAGATCATAACCTCTGGTAAAGCTCAAATCAGTATCTCAAGTATAAATCCAATGAAACCAAGTTACCAATACCATTTGTAACCATCATTAAACCCAAAACAAACCATAAATTCATATTTGACCGTAATCAAATTCGGGCATTATGAGAATCCAAAGCTTAAAGACTAGGGTTTGAAGAACTAACCACATAATCCACAAAAATCTGTCACCTGAGGCCTAACTACACACATTAGCACATCATTAAAGCATTTGAAATCAATTTAGACCTCACATAAGTCCATTTAATCATGTTAGAAGCTTGAATTGCATGAGGGACTAGAACAAAAAAAAATTAAATTTTTTTGTTATAGTTCATTTGGTTACTCCATTTTCCAGACTGAAATTTAAAAAATAATAACTAATTCTAGAAATCATATGTAAGTGATTTAAATATCTAAAAATGGCTTAAAATATTCTCTACATATGAAAAAAATGAAACAAGACTTTAATTGTGCCAATTCATAGAGTATTTATCATCGATATTTATATTTCCAATGGCTGACTTGAGAGCTTAAAGCATTCTAGTCATACTATATATGTTGTCCAATACATAGTTTAATTTTCCCCCTTTAACACCATAAATTTCTTACTTGTGATGCTTCTTTCATGGTAATCAGGAAACGAGGTTGCTGGAATTGTGCTTCCTAAATTAGAAGAGAAGGTTCTTGCAATTAAGAAAGGTGATGCCACTGAGTTGGTTGCTCCCTTTTGGTGTCACTACACCAAATTTGGGAATAGTTGGCGTTTGTTTTTCACCTATATTGGCGTTTTAAAAATGCCATCTAATAATGCGCTGATAAAAGTCGTTAAATACAATGGCGTTTGAAAAATGCCAACGTTTCTTCAGTATTTAGTTGGCGTTTATCATTAAACGCCAACTAAATACTTAAGAAACGTTGGCGTTTTTCAGTAAAACGCCAACTAAAGTCTCTATTTAGTTGGCGTTTAATGATAAACGCCAACTAAATTCTGAAAAAACGTTGGCGTTTTTCAGTAAAACGCCAACTAAAGTCTCACTTTAGTTGGCGTTTAATGATAAACGCCAACTAAATATTGAAGAAACATTGGCGTTTGTCATTAAACGCCAACGTCTTTTATGATCTTAGTTGGCGTTTACGATTAAACGTCAACATTTTTTATCATTAATTTTTTTTATATTTTACTATTACGTTACACAACCTACAGTTAAGAACAATGATTCATTATCAACTAGATCCAGTGAACCCAGAAATTGATAGAATCTAGCAATAAAACTTAACAAAACATAACAAGATGGAGTAATATATATTATTATATTTATAGTACCGGCCAGTGGAAATTTCAGTGATTAATTAAGAAGCAAACTAATTAAAAAAAGAAAAAAGAAAACCATGAATAAATTTCAGTTATTGACAACAGAATGTGCAGGAAGAAGCCAAGAATACAAGCAAAGGTGTTGGTATCTTTAGGATTAAATGTCACTTGCATCACATAATGAGAATGCCCCTGAAATATCTGAGTACAAACCCAGCCTTTCTCCCAATCCCAAAGCTTTATGAGCATATCATCAGATGATAACAGCACGTAAGGAAGGGTAGGATGAACTGCCACACACCTAATGTAATCTGTATGTGCCTCAAAAACTTTCACTTTATCCATTGTGTTGTAATTATATACAGGAATGAACATATCATCCGCTCCAGCAACCACCCACTGTTTGCGTGCAACAAATTTGGCCGACCTAACTGCAAAATCATGCTGTACTTGAGCTCCATTGTGGTATTTTGAGTTATAATAATAGTGAGAAAAGATACACTTTCAAACAATTGCAAGGACAGGTAAAAATTTGTTTGCTAAAAAAAAAAAAGGATCATGTACCTGGTAACTCAGTAACTTCAAAAGACTTGGCCATGTGTAGCATGCGTGGTGAATGATCATTAAGAGACCAAGATGCAATGATAAGTCAACCCATAGTTTGAATAGTTATGAATTTCACAATTCTAATCAGTCAGTTTGAATAGAAGAATGCAAAAGGCACACAAGAAAATTTATTCCACTGCATTTGATTAGAAGTTTAAGAAGTTTGACAAAGCCCATTTTTCATTAGAATCAAAGCATAAGATTTAACCCATAGTTTAAATAAGTGATCAACCTTACAGCAAAATATTTTGGTAGAGCACTCACTTTGAAACCTTGTGGCAATATATATCCACCATAATTCTTACAACCCTCCATTGGCTAAAATTTGACAAGTCATAATTAATTTAATATATTTGAAATAATATATCATTAAAAGATAAAAAAATTAACAATCCAAAGTTACAAAAAAGAAAGATTTAACTCCAAAGAAAGTAATGTATCTTAAAAAAAGGTGACATATAGGTAGAAAGATACTCCCTCCGATTCATGTTATAAGAGTTCTTCCATAACCCTTATTTAGTCTAAAATATAATGGGTCATATAATTTTTAGTAAGTGTTTGTCTATTTGACCTCTATTGATTATCTTCTTATAAGTTGAAAAAAAAATAGAGAGAGTCAAAGGGAATGAATTTTCAAAATAACTTTTATTGGTAATTAATAAGGATAAAATTAGGATGTTAGGTTTTTTTAGAATATTAAGATGTGCAACCAATTTTTTTTAATAAGTATGAAATAGTTAGAATCCCCCTATAAAATGGACAGGAGGGAATATAACTATAAAATACTATTTGAGTTTTCATTCAAATTAATTCAAATGTGTAATAAAATATAGTTATAAATAGCTTGCTCCATAATTTTCATCCAAATCCATAATGCTACTTATGACCCATATTAAAACTTATTTTTATACTTTTATATTTCATAATGTTAAATTAATTTCACATAAAACATTTAAAAATTATCATTTAATATGTTGTTTAAAAATAGTTAGGTGATAATCACTAAAATAATAAATCATGTGGAAGGTTTCACCATCCCAAAACAAAAGGCTTGAAAATAGAGAGGCCTATAAGTAGCGTGAGACATAGCTCCACACAGAATGAATATTCTTATTTTATATTTTGAAATTGTGAAATTTTAAATTTAAATTATATTGTTAAAAACTATCAAAACATATATGGTTGTAGTGATTGGATAGCTTCAAAAAAATGTTTCAACACATTACTCCTTTCGATTCAAAATATAAATTATATTTAATTAATTATACTTAAATTAAGAAAAAGTTAACTAATTAAATTTGTCAAAAATCTACATTATTTTTTAATTTTACTCTAAATAAAAATAATTTTAAAGATAATTTTCTCTCTCATAAGTTAATTATAGATAAGGATAAATTAGAAAAAAATTAATTCTTTTCATATTACTTAAATATAAGTTGTATTTTGAAAAAAAATTATAAAATAGGATTTTTTTTATCAGAGGAGTAAATGATTTAATTATTATTAATATTAATTTGAGTTTTCTCCCACTGACGCCTCGCGCATTGTTCGAGGATTATCCCAGTTTATCTTCGTAACAAATCTTTAATCTCTCATTCCTGCTTTTGCAAGCTTCTTTCTTTTCTCTCGTCTCTTTGGCTTCAAGCTCTGCTATGCTCTCTCTTCGCCATTGTTCTGACAAGGGCTTAAATTTTCTGTTCACGACTTTTTTTTTTCTTTTTTTTGACTTCAATGGCGATCTCCATAGCTTCTTTTTAAGTTCGTCCAGAATTGAAAGTTTTAGTTTTTTTTTTTGGGAAATTACTTTTTATGACCAAAATAAAAATTTTATTACAAATTGAGATCTACTGTTCATTTACTTATAGATAGGGACCAAAAATTTTTAAATACACTATAATAAAATATGAGATTATCAAAATAATCTTAAATTTTCCTTCTCTTCCCCCATCATTACTGATACTGACAACCAATCAACACTGATCAAATATCACCAGCAACAAATCAAAGGTTACCAATGATTATTAAAGTATAGCAAATGGCTTATGATTTCTTTTTCTAAATTTTGTAAGTTACTTATTAATTCTGAATTCCCACTTAGTTTTCAAATTTTTAGTTAGCAATTTCTTTTTAAAAATTTGTAACTTATTTACTCTAAATTTATAATTTATTTTCCAAAGTTTTACAATAAATTGGTTCAATACTTTTGTAACTTCTTTAATAGATTTTACAACTTATTTTGAATTTGCAACTCATTTTTCAAAATTTACTATGAATTGTTTCAGTGCTTTATGTAACACCTTAACTTTACACTACAAAAAAATGCTCATTTAGTTACGAATTTTAGAGACAGATTAAAATCTGTCACTATTAGAGACAAAAATAGAGACGGATAACGAATTTTTTAGCAAAATAATTTTCTTTCATATTAAAAATAATGGAAAAGTATTAGAGACGGAGTTTGAGACGGGTATATATCGTTTCTAATAAAATCCGTCTCTAAATCAGTATCTAATAATATGATAGAGACAGACTTAGTAACAACTAATTTTTCATCGCTAAAATAAAAAAGTCCGTCTCTATATCCGTATCTAAAAATATCCTATTATTTCTTGAAAATTCTTTAACATTTAGAGATGAATTTTATGACGGATGTTTTTAATTTATTGTGATGGATAAAAATTTGTCACTAAACCTATCTCTAATTTTTTTTTTAGATGGATTTAGATACGTATTTTTAGTGAATGCATCAATAAATATCTTGCCCTAAATTCGTCTCTAATATCTATTTAGAGATGAACTTAGAGACGCATTTGTAATGAACGCAGCAACGGTTGCCTTGTCTATCTCTAAATTAGTCTCTAATTCACATTTAGAGACGGATTTAGATACGGGTTTTTTTTTTAAATTACTTCAATTTTATATAGTATTATTTTTTAATATTGTAATTGTTAATTTAAATTTTGAGAGATATTTTCAAATTTTGGGTATTTTTTTAAATATTATAGTATGTTAAATGGACCAAACTCATAAGTTAACTAATTTAAGTTAAGTGAATTGTATTTCTAATCATATTAAAAGACATTTCAAAAAGCGACCTTAAACTAAACCACCAGAATCCTAAAATCTAATATTTCTTTTATTTTTTTAGGAGCATGCTTGGTAGTTGATGGAAGAAGATCGAGAAATTGAGAATATAGGATAAGAATGAAAAATAAGAAATGAAGGAGAGAGGAGATATATAGAGAATTTTAAAATTAGAAATAGTAAAATGAAATTAAAGAAAGCATTGAAGTTTTAAGAAATTTTAGACTAAAAGAGAACGTAAGCAATTTTATCATAGATGATATTTAATTGTCCTAGTAATTAACAAATATCTAGAATCAATTAATATAAACAATATTTTTTATTTAATTAGTAATCCATATGTTGATAAATTTTTTATATTGGATATGTTTGTAGAATTGATTTCAAAAAAAAGTTTATCTTTAATAATATCATTTGGTTTAAAAAATCTAAGTAGATTATCTTAATTTTATTAATTTATTTTACTTTGAATTAATAAGTTAATTTTTAAGTCTATTTCATGATAATAATTTCAAAAAATTGTGACAACAATAAATTTATTATAAACTTATTAATCATTAATTCTTTCTAAATCAACCTTCTTTTGAGAATTTACATCTACATTTTAAAATTAAAGTTAAAAGTAATAATGATACTAAAAAATAAATCAAATCAAAATCAAATAAAATTTCAATCATTTTTCATTAGGAATCCATAATCAAATTTATGGTGTAAATAATAAAAAGATATGTTCCTTTCTAAATTTAAAATGGCTATATATAATACTTAACTAAGACTTTAGGTTAGATTATGGACTAACATAAAACTCGATCATATCTGGTTCCCTCCCACCTCTAATATATATTAAGCATATATATAATATAATTTATTAAATAATATAAAATACGATATATATATGTATATATTATATGATATGACTATGCAAAAAATAACATAATAAAATATTAAAACATATGGATCATAAACATAATATATATAATTATTTTTATTTACAAATAAAAATTAAATTTAAAAGTCGGCTAGGAAAATAATTTTTTCTTTCCAAAGAAAAATAAATATATTTATAGGAAAATTATTTAAGATCTAAACAAAATAATATAAATATTCATATAAATATAAATATATATAAATAAAATATTTTATGATATTAATAATTGAATATAAAACATATATATGTGTATTTTTTAATAATATGTTGACTTATAAATATATATGTTTATATATTAGTGTATAGATAAATAATATATATTTAATATTACATATAGAGACTGCAGAAACATTTCAGTTCAACTGGCAACATGATGACTACAAAAGTATTGAAAGTAAGAGGTCATGACTTCGAACCTGGGTGAGGCACATTTGAAGCTATTAATATGATATGACACTACAAATAACATACCAGTGATGTGGGTGGACTTTGGGCTAGGGGGTGAAGTGGCTAATAATTATATTCTATTTTTATTACTTTATTTGATTATTTTTAACAATTTTGGTAACAAATTTTGATTGAGATTAGAGATGAATTTATTTTATTTAGAGACGGAATAAATCCGTCTCTAAATAGAGACAGATGAGTTAATCCCTCTCTAATTATTTAGCGACGCCACTTTTAGAGACGACTTAAATGTTGTCTCTAAATTCATCTCTAATAGATTAGAGACGAATTTTGAGTTATTTAGTGACAGATTTTGCCCATCTCTAAATACCTCTTTTTTTGTAGTGTTAGGTCATATTTCCTATGTATTAGACCTCACATAAGTCCATTTAATCATGTTTAGAAGTTGGAATAACATGAGGGACTTACACAGAAAAATTTAAAATTTTTTGTTATAGTTCATTTAATCACTCCATTTTCCATACTAAAATTTAAAAAATAATAACTAATTCTAGAAAAATTGTATAAAGGTGATTCAAGTTTTTAAAAATAGTTTAAAATATTCTCTATATGAAAATATATTAAATAGGACTTTAATCAAGCCAATTCATGGAGTATTTAGCACAAAATTCACTATTCATATAGTCATTTTATATCTTCCTCAAAATTTTGATCTTGGATTTAAAAATTTGTTTCTTATTATATTCAAAGCCAACTCATGCATTCTTTATACCCCTTGGATAGCTATGGATGTACTTTCTATTTATATTTATCTTATATATTTATTCAACTTGAATAGGGCATAACATTAACTTAAACCATTAAAGGTAAGAACATAACTTTTACTAGAACAATTTTAGGAAAACATACATAACTCTCATTATATAGCTCTAATTGTATTCAAACTAGTGACATATTAACTTAAAACATAGATCTTTCTAGACATGTAATCCACTAAATTTTTTAAGCTTTGTACAATTTTATACCATCTTTCAAAGTAAGCAATACTCATAGTAAAAACTTACAGTTTTCCAACTCTGTCCAATTTGGACCTTTATATTTAAAAATTCACTATAAATTGATACTTATCCAATTTAAGTATTCTTTAACTCTTTAGAAAGCTTATTCTATCTACTTTTCAGGAATATATAACATTTACCTAATTGCCTTATTTTGGTCAAATAATATTAACTTTACTTTCAATGCTGCAAAATGAACTTTTTACAATGTTGTTGAATCAAGTTTTGATGATTCCAAATCAACTCTCAAGAGTTTGGAGTAAAAGATATCAAATGTGCAAAAGAGTTCAAATGAAGAAATTATGAGCAAATCTGTGCAAAATTTGTTGTAGGATGTTTAGTTGTGTTTAAATATGGGTAAAAGACTTTGATTTGATGAAAAATGTTTTAAAAACTTGATTTTATGAAATGTTTGAAAAATATCTACCAACAGATGAAGTTTGAAAAGTTTACATTGAACTGTCATGTTGAAAATTCAAACTTTACTTTTGGAAATTCGAATTTCGAGCCAAAACTGAATAAGTCTGAAGAGATGCCTCTCTGACACACGAATTTTGATTTTTCAAAATTCAAATTTTCGTAAGTGTTTGAAAGAAGCTGTTAAGCAACAGACGAACTTTGAGCTTTGAACATTCGAATTTCAGACAAAATGAAATTTATGAAAACTGAATAAGTTCGTCTGAAATAATGTTAAAGTTCATCTCAAATCAAGATTATATTGAGTTTCAAAATTGCTCACTGACAGACGAACTTTAAACATGGTTGTGAGTCTGTTGAAATGACATGAAGACATACAAAGGACAGTGTTTACAAATTCGAATGTTGAAGTAAGTATGAAAAGAGGACTCTCTGACAGACGAACTTCACTCTTTGAAAATTCAAATTTCGAAGTAAATGAATTGTTGTGCTGTTTGAGCCTACTACGGACAAACGAATTTTGGGGTTCCAAAATTCGAATTTCGAGGACACTGTAGCAAATTGAAAACACTGTTCACACTTAACAGAAAAACTTTCTTCTTGAAAATTCGTATGTCACAACATGGAAACATTTTCTAAGTTTCAAAATTTGAATTTCACCTCATGAACAGACGAACTTCAGTATTTCAACGTTGGAAGCTTTAACCTTCGGTTCCTTCGAAATTTGTCTGTTGACCAGCCGAAATTCGAATTTCAGTATGTCAGAAGCATTAAATGCGGTTGGTTAACGGATAGTTTTTTAGAATAACCGTTGGATAACTTCTCCAACAGATAGATTTCGTCTCTAACGGACATTTGAGACCTAAATCTATAAATAGAACATCATTTGAAGTTGTGGGTAACGAATCAAACCTTGTATATACTAAAATTCTGCCAAATTTTCTACTCAAGACTTTTACCCTCTTACTTCAATACTTGTACTTCAACTTTCATATTCACTCTATTCAAGAGAGTTTCATCTTTGTAAACAATCTAATCTTTATCTGGAAGATAGATTTACTTGTGAGGAGATATCACAAGGAATTGTAAAGCACTTTGTGAAAGTGCAAAAAGAGATTGAGTGAGTTCTAGAAAACATAGCACTGACGTTGTACTGTGGCACTTGCAAGAAGCCCGTTGAATTCTTGCTGAATAGTGGAAAAATCTCAAGTGGTCACTTGGGGACTGGACGTAGGTCAAGTTGAGAGACCGAACCAGGATAAATTTCTGAGTCATCTTTATTGAATCAAGAGTTTTGATGATTCCAAACCAACATCCAAGAGCTTGGATTGAAGATATCAAAGGAGATCAAAGTGCTTCAAGTGAAGAATTTGAAGAGTATTTGCTGCTAGATCTTTTGTAGAATCTTTTGTTTTTAGTTATGATCGGGTAAAAGATTTTGATTTGAAGAAAAGATGTTTTCAAACCTCGATTTTATGATTATTTGAAAAATACCCACAAACAGACGAAGTTTGAAAGTTTAAACTGAACTGTCATGTTGGAAATTCAAACTTTGCCTTTGAAAATTCGAATTTCGAGCTAAAACTGAATAAGTCTAAAGAGATGTCTCTCTGTCAGATGAATTTTGATTCTCCAAAATTCAAACTTTCATCCAAGTCTGAAAGAAGCCTCTTAGTGACAAACGAACTTCACATCTTCAAAATTAAAATTTCAGACAAAACACAACTTGAGAAAATAGAAGAAATTCATCTGAAACTATGATAAAGTGCATCTGAAATCAAAATGAAATTGAGTTTGATAAATGCTCTCTGACAGACGAATTTTGAACTTCCAACATTCGAATTTTCATATAAGTCTGAAAGGAGCTTCTTTGAAACAAACGAACTTTGAGTCTTCAAAATTTGAATTTAAGACAAAATACAACTTGAGAAAATAGAAGAAATTCGTCTGAAATAATGTTAAAGTTCATCTGAAATCAAGAATAAATTAAGTTTCAAAACTGCTCTCTGACAGACAAACTTTGAATACTAAAATTCGAATTTCAGTAGCTATGTTTTTGAGTCTGTTGAAATGAAACATTGACATACGAATGACAAGTCTTGTAACATTCGAATGTTGAAGCTAGTCTGAAAAGAGTCTCTCTGACAGACGAATTTCACCCTTTCAAAATTCGAATTTCGAAGAAAGTGATCTACTGTGCCTCTTTGAACGTTCAATGGACAGACGAATTTTGGGCTTCCAAAATTCGAATTTCGAAGGCACTGTAGAAAATTGAAAATACTATTCACACTTAACCGAAAAACTTTCCTCTTGAAAATTCGTATGTCACATTGTGAAAATGTTTTGTAAGTTTCAAAATTCAAATTTCACTTCATGAACAGACGAACTTCGTGCTGTAATGTTGAAAGCTTTAACCTTCGTTTCCTTCAAAATTCGTCTATTGGCCAACCAAAATTCGAATTTCAGTATGTTAGAAACATTAAATGCGGTTGGTAAACGGATAGTTTTTCAGAGTAACCGTTGGATAACTTTCCCAACGGATAGATTTTATCTCTAACGTACATTTGAGACCTAAATCTATAAATATAACATCATTTGAAGTTGTGGGTAACGAATCAAACTTGTATATACCGAATTTCTGCTGAATCTTCTTCTCAAAAGCTTTTACCCTCTCAACTTCAATATCTGCACTTTAACCTTCATATCTACTCTATTCAAGAGAGTTATATCTTTGTAAACAATCTACTCTTCAACTGGAAGATAGATTTACTTGTGAGGGGAAATCACAAGGGGATTGGGAAGCACATTGTGAAAGTGCTTAGAGTGTTTGAGAGAGCTCCAGAAACAGAGCATACTCGTGTACTGTGGCATTAGCAAGAAGCCCGTTGAATTCTTGCTGTATAGTGGAAAAATCTCAAGAGTTGCCTTGAGAACTGGACGTAGGTCAAGTGGATAGACCGAACCAGGATAAATTACTGAGTCTTCTACTTCCTATCTTTACTTTTCAGCTTGCTCTGTTTTATATGTTGCTTCCATTACACTGTGCTATCATCACCCATTTCACTTTGTACAGAAAAATTTCAATCTTCCCAATTCACCCCCTTCTTGGTAAGTCAGCCTTGCTAACAATCTTCTCTTTCCTGCTACTTTCACTGTTATTTATTTATACTCGGTTTTACATCCATATATTGCATTCTTCACCTCCTTGACATTTTGCAGAAAAATTTTAAACTTTCCAATTCACCCCCCTCTTGGGAAGCCAGCCTAACTAACAAATGTAACATAGCAAAATAAACTTAATAACACGTTTTCACATTCATTCCATATTCCAAACCCCATACCACACATTTCATAATGCTCAAAAGGACATAATACCACAAAGGTATAGATTTAAAAGCATGTACATAATTTTACATATCATTTCAAAATATAAAATCATAACTTGAAAGTAGCATTAAGCATCATTCTCTCTTCTTTCTCCTAAGCCTTCTTAATGTCTTTGTCATAACTTGTGCCTAACATGTTGATACTTGGGGTCGTGAGATTATGGAAATTCCAGTAGCAAATCATATTTCACACATAATATGATCATGCAAATAATAGAAAAATCATAAAACCATATTAAATCATAAAATACCATATTATTTATAAAAATTTCAATAGTACAACGGTTTAGAAAATAGAAATCTCAGGCATAAAGTCCACATATTTAAGTAGCCAAAAGAGTCACCAATCATCAAATACAGAATATGGCATATTATAAAGCATTTTATAATATAACAAGATAATTAAGTGCAAGAAAAGTAACTTTGCTACCTCTTGGAGATCTTTTGGCCTTTTCTCTTGGAACCAAAGCTTCCACTACTTTTCTTGAACTTTTTCAAGTCTTAAATCAACACTAAATACTAGTTAAATCAACAAATTCAAGTGACTGTTTCATCAAGAACTAAGAAACCCTAGAATTTTCATATAACTTATCTTAAGGATGTTCTTGACACCAATATTTGTCATTAAGGTTTTTTTGTACGAGGAAACTATTTTTGGAATCAAAATCATGAAAATTCAACTAGGGCTAGGGAAAAAAATGCAAATATTAATTTTTCATGGTACTTTCCCTTAATTTTCCCCAAGGATCAAACTACAATTCATTCTTTCACAGGGACTAGGTTGCAAATTCATTTTTAATGCTTCCCTGGACTATGGAATTGCTATTTCACTTCTTTTTCCATCTTTTTATGCATCATATACTATATTTTCATATCTCTATATTTTTAGCATTTTTCAGAAAAATTATGATGTAACACTTTACAACTTCTTTTTTAGAATTTATAACTTTCTTACTTTAAATTTATAACTTATTTTTCAAATCTTTACCACGAATTGTTTCAAATTGCAAATTATTAAAAAAAAAGTTGCAAAGCACTGAAATAATTCATACTAAAAATTTGGAAAATAAATTGTAAATTTAGAGTAAACAAGTTGCAAATTCTAAAAAAAAGTTACAAAGTATTAAAACAATTTACAATAAAAATTTGAAAATGAGTTGAAAATTCAAAATAGCAAATTAGAAAATTTGAAAAAGAAATTGTAAGCATTAAAATAATTCATGGTAAAAATTTACAAAAAGAGTTGAAAATTCAGAGTAAATAAGTTGCAAATATTTCTTTTTTATTATTTCAATTGCAATTTTTTTTTATATTTTTATGAATACACATGTGTTTAATCCTTCTCTTTTTTGCAATATCGGGCAATATTTGTGGGAGTAGTATAACTCCAGAAGTCCTTGATAAATCCTTACATTTAATGATATTCTATATGGTTAGGGGCATAATTGGGAATCATCTTGAGATGATTAATGCTAAATATTTAATAAATTGATTAACTTTATGACTTGGTTTGGAAGATAATCTTGTGAGTTTCATAAGTGCTTTTATGTCTTTGGAGTGGATATTGCATTAATTTGATGTATTTTTATCCTATGTATCTAATTTGGAAGAAAAGAGTTTGATATTTGAAGTTGAATTTTGATGTTTAAGAAGTTCGCACCAGCAAAGATGAGTTTCAATAGAGTAAAACTAGAGGAGGCAAAAGTTTGAGCACAAAACATATAGCTATTTTGCCAGAGCAAAATATGTGACAAAATTTGGTTCATGCAAGCTAATGTTTGAGGGTCAAAATGAACAACTTCACTTATTGCATGATTTTTTTAAGGCTTTTCATATATAACTCAAGGGTTACATCATTTTCAGGACTTGAGAGAGACCTTGAAGGCTCAAATGGAGGTGGAGTGAGGCTATGATATTGAAAAGTCATATTGTTATATTATTTTTGTCGTCCATACTTAGATTTTTTGTTGTGTAACTTTTGTTAATTTTGGGTATTTAACATAATTTTCATATTATAGCTGGATCTGGAGTTTAGTGGAATTTAAGGATAAAATATGGGATTAAGTTCATTTTGTGTTGATTATACACATTCCATGATTTTGAGGCTTAATTCTTCCCATTGAAGTTGTTTCCACTGATTTAGGATACCTTAGTGCTTACTTAAGTATAATTGGGTGATTAATCGTGAAATTTTAGAGTTAAATCTTTTGAGTTATTTTAGGAAAATACCATATCATACATTGTTTGGCAATCTATCATCTCATATCATTAGTTTTTAATTCATGTTGAACCCATTTCGAGCTACTGTTTTTATCATTTTTTACTAGACTATTTTATCCATAATTAAAGATGTACTTGATATTAATTTTAATTTTTCCTAATCATTTTGAATTTAATTACCTAATCATTTTCTTAAGCACTTGCTTAACCCTAATCCTTGTAACTAAGGTAGACCAAAATCATTTAGGGTTTTATTTTAGAACTGGTCGAATTTTAGTTAATGAATAGCGTTTTGGTCATTAATTTTTCCTTAGATCTCTAATTTCTCATTATTTTCTTAGGATTTTTATTTTCTTTTTATTTATTTATTTTAGTATATTTTTTCTCAATTTTCATGCTAATTCTGGTTTAATTAAGCCATTAATCTTGATTAATTTTTTATTATGTCTTTATCCTATGGTTTTACTTAATAATGCTACTTGATTGTATATGTCACATGATTTTATTTTTGTGTAACATTCTTAATATGACCTACGGCATGGACGTGTGGACTTTACAAGGATTAAAGGAGCTTAGTTGGATTAATTCTCTTTTCTCATTGGTTATCCTATCCACCTCACTATATTACAGTGCACTTCCATCTACCAAAGCTTCACTCACTTATACCAACCACGTTGCCACCTCACTATATAACCCCGAAATCCCCATTATACCCTTGCAGCCTCCCTAATTTTTACACTCACTGTCTACCCGAACGGGTCAGAAAACAACGAAGGCCGAGCTCTCTCTTACCTATCGTTCTCATCTTCAACGTTCTTGCTTTCAACCGTGAGTTCTTCCTTCTTCCATCAATTCACGGCACTTTTCTGCGATTTCTTCACCAATTTGTCCCTCTCTCCCTTCTCCACACACTCCAACCATCAATTGAATCATTTACTCTTCCATTCTCTTCAACAAGTGAGAACCGTGGAGGCTTCTTGAAGAAGTTTCATTATCTACCCGAACGGGTCAGAAAACAACGAAGGCCGAGCTCTTTCTTACCTATCGTTCTCATCTTCAACGTTCTTGCTTTCAACCGTGAGTTCTTCCTTCTTCCATCAATTCACGGCACTTTTCTGCGATTTCTTCACCAATTTGTCCCTCTCTCCCTTCTCCACACACTCCAACCATCAATTGCATCATTTACTCTTCCATTCTCTTCAACAAGTGAGAACCGTGGAGGCTTCTTGAAGAAGTTGCTGGAAAATTTTTCAAAGCCAAAGAGGCAGAGATTGAAAGGAAGAAGATGGAGGTGAGAGAAAGGGTTCAGGCGTAGTTGGGTCGAGTTGAGGAAGAAACTAAGCGTCTCGCCATGATTCTTGAGGTACTCCAGCAATTGTTCAGGTCTTTTCTTCCCCTTTCTTTTCTGGATTAGAATATAATATTGTTTGGATTGAGAAAATGCGGCACTGTCTGAATTTTCTGATTCCCCCTGGTTTTATTCTGTTTGAAACTCAATTTTATTCGTTTTCTGCTCCTTTGAGAATATTTATTTGAAGTCGGTTGATAATTTTCTGCCTAATTGTAAATTCTTTCGCAAATCTCCGAAAAGCGGCTGTGTCAGTTTCAGTGAGTATCCCTTAGACTTAGTCTGTTAGGCAATGATGCCCAAGGATGGTTGTTATCTCTGAGCCCTTTAGCCCTTTTTATTTTGTAGAGAACCAGTGTTGAAGTCTAACTGTACTGGCTTTAGCATTCTAGTTCTACTTTTGGCACTGCAGTGACTCACAAGTCAATTACTTTGTTTCTTGTTGTGGACTTGTGGGAGCGATGTTGAACTTGAAGATTATTTAGTCTGAAATTTGGAAATACACTGTCAAAAATGAGCTCTTGGCTGCTGATTTTTTAAACTTCTTCAGGCCCCTGATTTTGCTTTATTGCTTGACTTTTATTTCATCTGGATAATTGTAAATCCAAATAATGTTCAATAACTGCTTTTACATGTTTATTGTAATGTAATCTAATATCTTCTTCGTACCATAGTAATCTTGTCTCGTTCTTTTGGCTTTTGCTTTTCTGGGCTGATCTGGTAATACGAACTAAAGTTTTGTCAGTATAGCAGAGATAACGATATTTGTCTCTGTTTCATAAGTTTGATGACAAACAGTCTGAAGAGGCAAATATAACTGTTTACATTGACAATAGCTGGCCTTTATATATGGTGATTTGGCGAATTCAAGTGCTTTAAAGAGGCCCGCTGGTATTGATAATTCTGATTTGATATATGAAGGAACGTCTGAGGATTCTGGTGCAGGTGTTGAGATCCATCATACGTTGTTAGAAGGAAGAGACTACGTATTGCTTCCCCAAGACGTTTGGAATCAATCATACTCATGGTGAGATTGCTTGCAGTTGCCCACTTCAAATTTGGTTCATCTCTGTGAGAATGCCTTTTTTACTGATTTCTTTATTTTCTTGATATTTTTAACAAATTTGCAAGTAGGTACTAATTTATTGGTTGATAAACCTAATGTCATCATGAGCAGCAGTTAATTGTTAAGCTGTGTGTTGGATCTCATTCACTCTTGTTTGAAAACATCAAGTTTACTCTTGTATGAGAAAAAGAAAATTTTGATATTTTACTGCTATTGCATGAAAGAATTATTTAATTGTGTGGAAAAACCACAACATGTGAAGGAATTGCATATTTGATTGCTTGCAGCATTCCTTTCTGATCTGAAAGGAAAAGATACAATCAGGTAAATTATTTTACTGTGCATTTCCATCTCATTTTGTATCATAACTATTCTATCAGACAATAATAGCTATATCACGATGTTTGACAATAATGGCAATTCTATTGTTTTAGGTATGGCCGTGGTCCTACATTGGCAAGGATGGGACACTTAATGAGGTTGCTGGCTTGTACAGGTATCTTCTATGACTTTTTTAAAATTGATTATGTAGCATTGTGCCTGATATATGTGAACACAACCTGAATGCTAGTGGCCTTGATCAGTTTGAGGCTCGCAAGAAACTATGTGCAAAGTTTGAGGAGACAGGATTAGCTGAGAAAAAGGAGCCACACACTTTACGTGTTCCCAGATGGAGAAGTGAGATTTTTTTCCCTCTCAAGTTGATGTTTATTTATTTGTATTAAAATCTTCTGTGCTGATATTCGTATATTCAATTTTCTTATAGGTTTTTGGAAAATTCTTATTTTTTTATGCTCACTTCCCTTAAAGACTGTCTTCATTTTTTAATCAGGTGATAGAGCCACTTGTTAGTAAGCAGTGATTTGTTAGTATGGAGCCCCTTGCTGAAAAAGCTCTTGACGCAGTTAAAAAGGAGAGCTGACCATAATTCCAGAAAGATTTGAGAAGGTTTGTATAATCGCATTCACTATGAGACATGCAAACTCACACTGATATTGTTCGATAGTTTAACACGATCTCTTTTACAGTATCGAGAACTTTTAACTGCTACACCTCATTTGCTAAGTATCCAGTTGACTTAAATTTTCTAAATTTCTAACTCTCACTGTTCTTGCTTTATTTCTTCACATTTGTATATTGTATCATTGGTCTATGAATAATCTTTTTGTGACTTGCAACTGTAATTGCATTGAAAAGATGTTTGGCTCATACACTTGTCCTAAGGTGGATTAATGATATGCCACATTGTAGCTAAATTAATCATGGAATATTTATTCAGTGTCCGTTTGGTTTGTCTTGTTGTAAAAGGTCATTTAGAATAACTACAGTTTACAAAAATGAAGTTTGGATAAAAGTAGAGAAGTTTACCATAAACCTGTTTGGATAACTTTGGAAAAAATGATGGTTAGAAACCATGGTTTGGTTTACCAAAAGGTAAACCAAACAGCCCCTGAAAAATATATGTTAAAGCTTGGGGTGATTCAGTCTAATTACAGCTTTGGTTTTTATATACTTTTATTTTGGTGTAGATTATCTAATGCAACCTGAAAGTATTTTCCTATTTCATATATTATAAGGCACAAAGTACAGCTTGTTAATATATATATATATATATGCGGGTCACTGTTCTATCTGATTTCTCTCCTGTGTTTATGCTGTCATTGTTTCACTCTATGCTTTATGTTAATGATAGATTTATAATCACTGGCTTTCCAACATCAAGGATTGGTGTATAAGCAGACAACTATGGTGGGGAAACCGGCTACCTGTTTGGTACATTGTTGGAAAAGACAATGAAGAGGAATATATAGTTGCTAGAAATGCTGATGAAGCACTTGAGAAAGCTCACGAAAGATATGGGAAGGATGTAGAAATATATCAGGACCCAGATGTTCTTGAGCCAAAGCCGGTTTTCAATATCTTTTCTTTAAGCAGAATTATTCATTGATGTTCTTATTTTATTTTGGATGCAATTATTAAGCATTGACAGTTAAAAATAGGTGCCATGTCTAGGTTTGGAAGGTGTAGGCACTCATATTAAACATTGTATGTCATTTCAAATTACACATGGACACTTAAAATTTGTCATGTCCTGTGTAATTGGCGGTGTTCATGCTTTTTAAAGATCCACTGATCACGAGTATCTTGTCCTTTACGGAAAATGTCCTTGACTAACTAGTAGTTTTGCAAAAACATTTTCCTAACAGAAGCTGATCATTTACTATCTGCTTATGTATGCGTGTATGGTTTTATAGATCTAATGTTAGGCATGAGATATACAATTTATGCATTTGGAGTTGTTGTGTCTTCGGGTAGATCAACATCTATCTCTTCTGCTTTATAGTTTTGTTTTCAGCTTTTCCTCCTTGCATGGAGTTTTTTTTTTTGGACAATTTTTTTGGACAACTCTTTACATGGAATTGGATGTACAATTTTTCAAATGAAAAGATTCATCAATTGGGAATACTTTTATGTTTATGAGATCTTGGTTACCTACTAAATGCTGTTAAATCTAGTTTGTGAAATCTCTTTTGGAAGCATGTTTTCCTACTGTTTCCTGTCTTCACTGTTAAATCAATAATCTTCCTTCATGATATGCAAAACATTTCTTTTAATTATATGTTCTAAACATATTATGTATTTGAATAGAGCACTGTGGGCTTTTAGCACCCTTGGATGGCCAGATCCGTCAGCTGAGGATTTTAAACGATTCTATCCAACTAAAATGCTTGAGACAGGGTATGTCTTGCTTGCTTCTGCCCCTTGGTGATGGTGATTTTTTTTTCCTGTTCTGTTTTCAGCTTTTCTCTTTACTTGGGTAATATACATAATTGTAGGTGGTTCTTGATCTATTATCCCATCTCATTTGTATGGGGTGAGAGTCCACTAGATTTGGATGGTATTGCTTCTTGAATAAACTTTCTATGGTTTTGCTTCCAGAACTGGAATAATACGGACAATTAATTTTGCTGATGTCAATATGTTTATCATCAGTCTGCAATTTAGTTTATTTGAGAAAGTGACTGAAAACAGAATAACAACCATATCAAAATACTAATAACAGCAACTTCGCAATTTTCCAACAACACTAGATTAGTAGCATTATCTACAATTACTAGCATAGTTATCATATCTGGTAATACTAAGCTACATAAATCTCAAATGTTCTATTTACCAATTTTCTATGGGAAGCTTCTGTCTGTTAGATTGAGACTCTGATTTATTTATTTATTATGAAGGAGGGAGGACTATAAAAGATTTTAGTGAAAATGCGTTTTTTCCTGAAAATGCATTGTTTAAAAAACTCTATGCTTTTCTTCGAACATTTCCATGGCATTTCATCTTCATTTCCAGCATGCGTATATATAAAAGTTTGATATGTAGATTTAAGTATAACTATATGGATATTATAATAGTGTGTCTTCTTTTGGATCTTGTCCAAAAAAAAAAGAAGCTATTAGAATTTTGATGGTTTAAGAAACCTCTTAATACGGGGACAGGAAGAAAAAAATGAGATTTTTTTTTAAATAATGGGAGTTACAATCAGGCCCAAAAAAAAAGTTGGAGTTTCAAGAATGTTTGTTAATAAAAAAGTTTTGAAAATGTTTTAAAATTGTTTCCGAAGTCCAAAAGCCAGCGTTCCCGAAACTCTTGTCTAACATTTTTTTCTTCCAAAAAAAATAATTTTTATATTGGTTATTTATGCAATGGATATAAAAAATATTTTTTTTCCATCAATTTTAAACTTGATATAAAAAATACATTTTTTACATCGGCTAAATTATGTTACCTAACGTAAAAATTCATTTTTGTAATAGTGGTAGTAGTTATTTTCACCTTAGTAGCGGGTACAACTGCTACAGTTGACAAGGACAACGGTTAAGTGAAACACCACTCTGACAGGTGACATGAGCAATACAGTGATGGAGACAAAAACTACTGCTAAATTTGATCAAAACGCCTCAAACTTAGCCATAGTTAATACAATCCAATGCTTTAAACCCACTATAAAAATGATTGTACTAACAACCTGGAACTCGCTACAGTAACTGCTACTAACTTTTGGTGGTGGTTTAGAATGGCATTGCAACAATTAATGACCCGCTTCCAAATGAAGAAATAAAATACAAATTTTCCGCCATGAAATTTAGCCACATATTAGTGAAGTTTGACTAATCGCTACCATATTTAAAATTGAATTTTTGTGCCAACTTATCAATAAAAAAATAATTATTATTAAAATTCAAATAATAAAGATGATTTACCAAAATTTTCTCTATTTCAACTTAACAAATGATTAAAATTAGCAATTAATTTAATTTTGTATTTATTTTGTATTTTACAAATAAATTAATGAGACACAAATAAAAAATTAAATAAAAATTAATCATGTAAAGAAATTATTAATATTCACTAAAAATGATAAAAATACAACTTTAATTAATATAAATTATATAATTATGTTATCCATAAATGCAAAAAATGAAATTACATTACAATTTCAAATCATAAAATAAAAAGAAAAATTTCTTCAAATCTATCTTATCACCCTTCCTTTTATTACTCTTTAGATATCCTTCATCATCCTTAGATCATTCTTATCTTCAAACTTTTAGCAAAGTTTCCGGTAAGAAGAAAAGAAGAAGAAGAGAGCAATATAAATGTATACAAGATGAGAAGAAGCAACTCAAATGAACTGAAATGGTGAGGGATAGGGAATTTATAGGGAAATGATGTGGGATGGGGAATTTATAGGGATATGATATTAATAGTGGTTACAATAGTGGTTATCGATAGCTTTTGGATTTAGCTATTGTAGCGGTTATGACCGTGGTTACTAACTATTGCTAAATTTAATTATTGTGGTAGTAAGCTGTTAACTGCTACTATAATCATTGCTAATTTTTAATATACTTACATATATATAAATTCATATTATTTTGATTTAATTTTCAATTTGAGTTTTTTAAAAGCAATTATTTTAACAATCATAAATTTTTTAAGTTGATGAAGTGTTGTCAAATTATAATTTTTTTTTCATTTAATAATGACAAACTATATTTTTTTTGTAAAGAAAAATTCAAAATTATAATCAAGTAATTAGAAAAAAAATAAGTCTGAAAAATTATAAATTGAAGTTTGTAAATTAAAATCAAGTAACTAAAAAATTAAAAGTGCTAAATAAAATAAAATGTACAAAAAAATTTTAAAATGCACAAATATCCTTAAAATTTCTAAAAAAACTACTGTTGGCACTTAGACTGACTAGGGTGTGCTTGCTCCTTAGAATCCTACTAGTCCTGATGCGCCTGGGTATGTGATGTAGAATGAGTCGAATAAGGACCAGGTGCATGACCAGTAGAGGATGACTGGAAAGGTGGAATGATAATCAATAGGACCTAAATAGTTGGGGGGTGTTATCAGGAAAGAGTTGGCTAAGTACTTGCTGCATTGCTGTAGCAGCAACCTACAATGCAGCAATAGAGGCAGCCTATTGCACCATTCGAGGCACCTATTCCTAAAGCTCTTGATATTGGTTCTGCACAGTGCCGAGCATTTGATACATCTCATCATATGATGCCATGCTAGGTAGTGGTGTAGATGCAGATGATTGTGAAGCAAAGGACAATTATCCACACACATGCTTAGAGCTACTTAGAATTTGGGTCTACATGACACCTTGACCCAACCCTCGAACCCTCCCTGGGTGCTCTAGCACTACAAAAGTTTCCTGCAAGAGCTACACTTCAACCTCTATTGCCCCAAAAATTGATCCCTGTGATTCCATGATCTCCATAAGCCATTGCTAAATATTGTTTTGTTCAAATCAAAAGGATTTTTTGAATAAGAATTATAAAAGTATTTAAAATTAATAAAAGTTATAAATTAAAGTAATTATAAAAAAGGTCTGTGTGGCCCCACTTATTGCACTTCCATCTTTGTGCATGTCGGTATGAATCCAGAGATCCCCCAATGAAACCTAGCCCTGCTATTGTTCTTCCTACGGGTATTTTAAATATAAATGTAAGAAAAAATTAATTTTATAAACATAAAATTTTATAAATTTCAATTTATACCAATTCATGCTAGATTTGTGAAAAGGTCTTAGATCTAGTGGTGTGAACAATAGTCTGTCTTGCTTTATTCTTTCTATTCTAGGCCACCACCGCCTATACATATTTATTCTTTCTATTCTAGGCCACCACCGCCTATACATATTTGACAAGCTGTGTCAAGGGCTGTACCATTTAATGCTAGGTATGAAAAGATTTGCAATATAGCGTGCAACCTAGGTTGTGTTCATAGGGAGGTAACAATCAATGTGCAAGTAAGAGAATCCAAATTTCTAACCTTAATTATGCCCCTAAATGATTTTTTTTTTAAAAAGCAACTATTAAAATTAAAACTAAGTGAAATTAACTAAATAAAAAATCAACTAATTCAATTATAATGCAACTAAAATGCTAATTCTAAACTAGTCCTAAACGAAATGAAATTCAACTAAACTACTAACTATTAATTAACTAAATAAAATGCTAATAAATAGATGCAATGCAAGCTACTCTATATGCAAATGAAAATGTCAATTACTAACTAAGGTTTTTTAGGGGCTCGGGGTGGTGGTGGAGGGGGTTTGTTTAGAAAACAATTAAAGTGAAAAGAAAACAAAAATTGAAATTAAATTTAAATCAAAACAGCTTAATATAAACAATTAATTAAAATAAACTAAACACTAATTAAGGTTTAAAAAGAAAACTATAATTTAGTTATGAAAAGGTGGGTCATTTATGGGTTTAACATATTACTTAAGTTTATCCTAACTTGAGTCCAATTAAATTAATAATGGGGATGTAATTAATTAACATAAAACACATAATGATCCATAACTCCTAATTTCATCATTCAAGCTTAGCCCTTAGTTCCAACCTAGGGTTCCACTCAACTCATCATAATCCAACCAAAACGCATATCGAAGCTTCAATAAGACTAAATCACACTCCAATAATCCCTTTATACATATTTCAATTGGTAGGAATCAACCAAAAATAGACTCCCATGCATACCCATGAAAATCAACTTAAAATTGAAGAGAAAAAGAAAAAGGAAGGGAGTAGATCAATATACCAACTAAGCATCAAGCTTCCAAAGTCCTAAAACTGCTTCTGAAGGTTGAGTCCACCGAGCCTTAGCAGAGAATCTTTCGTCTCCCTCCATTTTTCTTTCTTTCGTCTGATTGAATCTCACCCTAATATATTTGAGTTCAGAGTTTGGCACTGTGGCAGGCAATAAGTTCACTGTGGCATGAGATCCTTATGTTTGAAAAAATTATCGAAGTTTCAGATTATTCACCGCGGCACCCTTGTTCAGGCCACAACGTGGAGTGTTTCTGTCTCTACTTTGCTCTTCCTTTGTCTTGGTTCCTCTGGCCCTACACATGCCACCAAGTATGCTTCTCGTTAGCTTTAGACTAAGTCAGAATAGTATATTGAGGTTTGTTGCACTTCCAATACTACTTTTTGATAATATGCAAACATGATTTAGTTGAATTGTAAATAAAAATCAAATAAAATTATATCATATTATAGAAATTCACCCTACATCTCAAATTAAAGTTTCATCTGCTGGAGGAACCATATTTTGCAAGTTACTCATACTATGACAATTGAAACGAATCAAGGATTTATTGTGTTACCTAATATAACTTAAGGATTATATTTTCATTTTTTTAGGCAAAAATACATATAACCCCCTTAAATTTTAAGTTGGGGCCAAATCAAAAAGCCATGCATTCTCCTTGAATATTCCATTACATGCATTGCATCACAATAAGCATTCCCTCAAATTGGTGCCAAAAAAAAAACAACATAAAATTTTGCATTTCACATGCATCTTTCACTGTGTGCATCGCATTATAATAAGCTTAGACTTTGCATGAGGCAAATAGGAAATCCTCATGCCAAAAAAAAAACAAGAAGAAGAACAAAACTCGCATTTTTCATTCATCATACATAATCCATTGTGTTCAATAAGCTTCCACTAAGGCTAGTGCAATCACAAAATCAAAGAAATGGTGCATATTATGCATGCATTGCATGTTTTCATGTTACATTGTAAAAGCCAACATCCAAGGTCCTCCATCATATGAGGCATAATAAAACCTTGCATTATGACATGTATCTTTCCAAAGTCTCGCATCATGACAAGTGCCCAAAGTCTTGTAATGTGACGGGCACCTTAAATCCTACATCACAATAGGCATCTTCTCAAGTCTCACTTCACAATGGGCACCCAAATAAAAACCCTGTTATGCAAGCCCTCTCATAGGCCAATTACTTTGGCCTCTAATTAAAGCCTAGTTTTGCTGGTCCCCTTGTAAGTTTTGTAGGCTCCCTCAAGTCCAGTTATGTTGGCCCCCAACCAAAGCCCTGTTACATAGGCCTACTCAAAGCCCAATTTTGTTGTTCATGCATTTTGCCCCCTAAGCAAAATATATGTTCCCTTCTTCATTTGTTTTTAAAGTATGAATATCATTCAATGATCTTCTCATTTAGAAAACAAATGTAGAGGTGCAATTGTCAACATGATATTTTGTATGGATCATACAACTACATTTGTTTATTCACATGATGGCATGCTTTATTAATCTAAATCTAGCATAGCCTAGTTGTCCATTTGTGTCACATCGTTACATATTACATAAGCTCGACTGTAGTTGAAGTTAGTCATTTATATGTGCATTTGTTTGAGTTTAGTTCCATTTAGCTATACCTTGAGTCACTATCACATTGTATGCATGCTTTGTTTGCATGAATTATCCTTTCACCAAAATCTTTTAAATTAAGTCATTCATGGTCCAAAATAGAGTCTCGTTTACTCTAACCTCATGTCTTATTGCATCTTGTTATGTCAAGGGTAAGTGAGTCTTTGTGTGTTACATGCACGGACAAAATATTGTTCTTATCCTTACTTGTTTCTTATATGAGGACTTCAAAAACTACATTTTTTTTCTTATTCTCCAGAAGAAACAAGTAAAAATGGCCAACTATGAACATCTTATTTTATCTGAATATTTTGAAAAGAAAAGAAAAAAAATAAAAAAAATAAGAAATAAGAAATAATAATAGCTAAATTTGTTTAACTAACTTCTGAGCCAATAAGGTAATTTGGATAAAAATTAATTATAAAAATAAATTAAAAAAGGAAGAGAATTATTAAAAATAAAAAATAACCTCTCTTTGATTTGTATCTTTTAAGATTTATAAAAATACAAAAAAAGAGACTTAATCTCTTAGTTTAATTTGTTTCTTTTAAGACTTATGAAGAAAAATATCAAATTAAATACATTTTAGGTTTCCATATTTCTCTTAACTATCCAATTTTCAATTTCAAGTTCTTCAAAAAAAAACCTTGTAATTGTATTATTGGTGTTTTGTTCTACTAAAAAATTCCAAAAAAAAAACCTTGTTACTTAAATAAATAAATAATATTAAAAACAAAAGAAAAAAATAAGAGAGAGAGAGAGAGAGCCATAAAACACTAGGTTTTTAGCATTTTGGTTATTGTAGATTGCCTTTGGTATTAATCATGTTTTGTTAGGTATATAGTGAACTCTCTAGTAGGAACATTACTTGTTTTACAATGAAGCATGCTGCGGGAAGTTGGAATCAATCTTGCATTTATACATGCTTCTTGTTCTTTTCTCTTGATTTTAATCACTTATTTTGTCTTGAGATGCTGGAATAATAACTCCTTTGTGTGGTCACACTAAGTCATGTTCTGCAGGTCCTTAAACTTCTCCCATTTGCCTATTGGGCCTAATAGGATCCGATTTAAGAGTTTTGTTGCCTTACTTGTACGCACTAAGGCAAGTATCTTGTTAAATGATTGGACTAATGTATCCAACAAAGTGAAGGGAGATATTTGGGACAATATCTCAGTATATTAGACTATACACTTATCTTATTATTTAACTATTGTATGTATCTATGTCACCAACTTCGTTCTTTGCATGTACATTGTAGCTAACTTATGGCGTACTTCTTGATAATAGTTTGGTGAAGAAGATGCTAAAATATGTAGGAGAGTGTTGGAAGACCTTTAAAAGCAATATCACTACTAGATATATCTTTAGTTACATGAAGGGCTACAATCCTTGTGATGATTACCAGTTTCTTGATAAAGAAACTTGACATGCTTTTGTCAAAAGTCGAGAAGATCCTACATTTCAAGTTAGTAAATGTAGAATGAGGAAATGAATTGATTTCGTTTTTTATTGATTTCTAGACCTAAACTTATTTTGTTAATGGGAGAAAAGAGTAAAAGGTCAAGAGTTACAATCAAAAAATTTGTATCCCCACATATTGTCTCATGAGGGTTATGACGGGGTTGAGGAAAAAATTATGCAGGAGAAGTGGAAAGGGAGACAAGAAGCTACTCAATTTGACCCATCCATTGTTATTAATCCTCCATCTTCACCTACTTGCCATGAGAAATGGAAGAAAGCACATAGGAAAAAGAAAGGAGAATATGTCACTGAGGGGGGTTGTATGGTTGCTAAGAAGATTGTTAGTAATTTACGATCAATCAATTGGATTTAGTATTTAATGCAAGTTCTATTTATGTTCACTATTAAATGTTATAGGATGAGCTTCAAGAACAATACTCCCAAAGGAGCTTTACTCCCATTGGAAAGAAAGATATCTTGGCCATTGCTCTAGGGAAAGAAGAGCATAGTGGTGGTGTCAGGGGAGTTGGAGGAGGAGTCGGCATCGGGGAGCACTTTGGAGCACCTTCACACAGTGTCTCAGGAATAATGACAAGGGAGGAGATAGAAATAATGTTGGAAGCAAAGGTCAAAGCATGAGTGGAAGCAAAGATAGAAGCTTGAAATGAGCAAATGATGTCTATGTTTAGCTCATTAAGACTGCCTTTATGGATGAACACACCTGTTGAGAGGAACAACTCTCCTGTTCCTCATAGCACAAAAGGGAGTTATACACCTAGGTTAGTACCAAAGGATCATCCACTACAAGCAACTGGAGTAGCATGTAAGCTATATTTATAGGATCCCCATAGGTGTTTAGTTGCATATACGAGAGTTCATAACTTAGGGCAATTAATCCACTGCAAACAAATAAAAAAAGACCAAGTGAGGATGGCAATTGAACGGGTTAGAGTTGTAGATGCTCCAGTCCCATTTCCCAATGATGAGGGTGTAAAAGTGGGGTAAGCTCTGAAGAATTTTATTTTGTGGCCAAGTAAAATTGGTCCAAGTGGTTTCGGCTCAGGTACTTAATATCTTATTACTATCTTGAGTTTCCTTATACTTTATATTTTATATGGCTTGTAATTTTTATTAACATTTTTTACTTATGTAGGAAATTGCTCCATCAATGCCTCAATCCCTATCCCAAATGGATGCCCTAAAATGTTTATATGTAGAGGCAATGGACATCAAGTAGCCTATGAGGGTTCATATGGATTTAGGGATTGTGTCTAATTTGCATGATTATGACTTCTACATTTACCAAAAGGATATGATGGAGTTCTTGATGAATGCTAAGCTAAACATATCGATTTTACAATTGTTTGTGAAGTAAGTATATTCTAATCTCTAAATGATATCCAAGCATTCAACTCTTAAAACTCACATATCTGTAATATCATAGGTATCTCCATCATCTTTGTAACTTATTAGGAGAAAATGATTTGTTTGGATTCATTTGCCCATATCGCATCCAACGCCTAGGGAATAAGGAGAGTGAAATAAAAACCTACATCAGTTCTGTGCTCCAGAAGGGCAATAAGAAATGTTTCCTTGCATCGTATCATCATGGATGAGAAAAAGTTTGTAATTGTTATGATATTATGATTTTGTGTAATTCATTCCTAATTTTGTAGGGACCATTGGCAGTTGATGGTTGTTTACCCTTGGTAAAATGCTATCACTTGGTTTTACTCTATATAGAAAGAGTTTGATGACAAATTGAGGGATATGATTGAGACGTAAGTGTGCTTGTGTAAGATATTGCTTTGTGATATTTATTAGTCTATGATATAATTTCTTGTGTGTATTTGATCATCAGAGCTTTGGAATATATGCTTGATATTATCACCTCAGGCATTGTTGGTTCATATAAAGGGGTAATTATAGTTTTCAATATTTCATTTTGTTCTTTTGTGAGTTATTTGTTAGATAAGCCAGCTACCCAAGAGGGGGGTGAATTAGGAAGATTAAAAATTTTCTGTAAAACGTCAAGAAAGTGAAAAAAGCAAAGGGTGATGGTAAAATAGAACATAAATGAATAAATAGTAAAAGTAATAGTAGGAAAGAGAAGACTCAGATATTTATTCTAGTTCGGTCTCTCAACTTGACCTACGTCCAGTCCCCAAGTCACCACTTGAGATTTTCCACTATTCTGTAAGAATTCAGTGGGCTTCTTGCAAATGCCACAGTATAGCGTTGATGCTCTGTTTCTAGAGCTCACACTTTAACTCTTTGCACTCTCACTAAGTACTTCCCCAATCCCTTGTGATATCCCCTTACAAGAAAATCTTTCTTCCAGATGAAGATAAGATTGTTTACAATGAATAAATTCTCTTAATCACAGTGTATATGAAAGTTAGAGTACAAATATTGAAGTATGTGAGAGTAGGAGACTTTGAGTAGATGATTTAGCAGAGTTTCAGTATATACAAAGAAATTTTTGTTACCCACACCTTCAAATAAAATTCTATATATAGATTTCTGCCTCAACTATACGTTAGAGACAAGATCTAGTCGTTAGAGATGTTACCCAATGGTTACTCTGAGAAACTATCTATTTACCAACCCCATTTAATGCTTTTGACACTCAAAGTTCAAATTTCAGTTGGTCAATAGACAAATTTCGCAGAAACCTAATGTTACAGCCTTTAACGTTGAACTTTTGAAGTTTGTCTGTTATGAATTAAAATTTGAATTTTCGTCTTTAGAAAATCATTCTATGTTAGAACATATGAATTTTCATGTTTAAAGTTGTTTTGTTAAGTGTGAATAGTAAATTCAATTTGCTACAGTGCCTTCGAAATTCAAATTTTGGAACCCTAAAATTCATTTATCAGAAGCTGGTTCAATGAGACACAATAGTTCATAAATTCGAAATTCAAATTTTCAAAGGGCAAAGTTCATCTGTCAGAGAGACCTCTTTTCAGACTTACCTTAAAATTCTAATTTCTGAATATTGTCATTCGTATGTCAATGTATCAACACAACAAACTCACAAGCTTTGTTTCTGAAATTTCGAATTTTCATGTTCAAAGTTCTCCTGTCAGTGAGCAATTTGAAAGCTCTTTTTAAACTTATTTTCAGATGAACTTTGACATATTTTCAGACGAATTTTTCAATTTTCATAAGTTGCATTTTGTCTAAAATTAGAATTTTTAACATCAAAGTTCATATGTCAGAGAAGGGCTCTTTTCAGACTCTTTTCAGACATAAGTTAAAGTTTGAATTTTGGAATACAAAATTCATTTGTCAGAAAAGCCTCTTTTCAGACTTATTCATTTTGAATATAAAATTCAAATTTCCAAAGCCAAAGTTTTAATTTTCAAAACGATAGATCTGTATAAACCTTTCAAATTTTGTCTGTTGGTAGGTGTTTTTTAAATGTTCCATGAATTAACATGGAATTAAGGTTTTAAAACATCTTTTCACTAAATCAAAGTCTTTTACTGAAATTAAAACATTACTAAATATTCTACATCTATTCTTGCACTGATTTCTCCAAAATTCCTTCACTTGAAACCTTTTATACCCCTTTGATATCTTTACTCCAAACTCTTGAAGGTTGGTTTGGAATCATCAAAACACTTGATTCAACATTATTCATGTTTTGATGGAGTTTGAATTTGTAGAGATTTGATAATATTGAACCTTTTTCTAAAGAGGAAATTAAAAACGTTAAGATCTAGTGGGCAAAATATTTTTTAGAGGTCATTCCACATTGATGGTTAGGTTATATACATTTGAAAGTTGAAACTAGTAGTCATTCTTGCTATAATTTTTCTATTTTTAAATTGTCTTTGTACTTATTATTGGAAGAAAATTGGAGAAAATCAGTGGATAATTAGTAGCTTGGATTAGCAAGTTTTATTGTTTTAGTTGGCAACATGTATATTGATGGGTGTTGAAATGATTTACTTAAGTGATTTTCTATTTTTAATGAATGATAGTATAAGAAAGGGACTAGTTTCTTGAGTTAAATTCAATGTAAATTAAGGACTTTAAATGTTGGATTATTTCTTATTCACTATAGAGGGTCAATGAGTTTATCTTGTGTTTTCTTTACAATACATATTACTTACATGTTTTAATTGGCTTCTAGGAGTTTAAGTTCACCATGTTTTTGCTTAAATTTTGATGTACTTGATGCCATCTATATATACATTTATTTTGAGATTGCATAAGTGTGGAGCAAGCATGAGGTTTGCCTTTTTTATGGCATGTATATGTGTTTTGTATTTCTCACAATAATTTTTCTAAATATCTACAGGCATGTGTTGATCGAGTTCAATCATGGATGTTGTTTTGATTCACTTGAGTTGCACAAGGTTTGTAATATATGATCATATTTCTTCATGTTGGAAAGCTTTTTATTCTTCTTCTTGCTATTGTTGTTTTTGTTATAGGATTAAATATGCATGTAGTTATATGTTTCTACACTATTTACAACCCAATTGTATCTAAATGTTCTTACATTCTATGGTCATGCACCATATTTAACTATTCCTTATCTTCATAGGAAATATAATTCATATCACATTTTGATTATTCTTTAATTATGACATCTTCTGCAGGGGTTTATACTAGGGGAAGGTGCATATATGGTTGAAAATTCCTCAAATATTAACGCCAAAATGATATTATGTTAGTATGATTAGTTTTTGTTTGACAAAATCTTTTTGATTTAAGTAGGTAGAACTATGATCTTTAGAGTCCAGGTCTATATAAATTGGTTAGGGAAAAACATGATTGCTTTTTTGGATTTGATGTTGAATTATGGAAAAACTCTATTTGTTGAGTCTTTATTGGTTTCTAACTTTAAAGTGGTTACTGTGCATATAGAGTATTTTGGATAAATGTAGTTACAAGAAGGATGGATGTCAAAATTTAGTACATTTATAAAAAAAAAATTATTCTATAATGGTTGAGTTAATCACCGTTCTAGAAATGGGAACTTCTAGAATGGTGGCAAACATCAAACCGTCCTTGAAAATGCCTTTCAGTTGTATCTTCCAAAATAGTTGCTTTTGTGAACCGTTCTAGAAAGAAATTTCTAGAATGATTCACCAACTATTCTAAAAAGCATGTCTTTCTATTAACCTCATTTCTACAACTATGGGACAACTGTCCTAGAAAGTTTATATTAACCATTCTAGAAAGCCTTTTTTCCACTACTGTGCTAACAATTTCCTTTACCATAATCCCTTCCCCAGATGTTCTTTCTATGTGGTGAGACTTAGAAAGGCCAATGTTATCGACATTGGATAAGTATTCGGTGCAAAATTCAACAGCTTCTTCGACTTTATACCGTTCAACAATACAACCCTTTGGCCTACTTTGGTTTTTCATATACCCTTTTAATATCTTCATGTAGCACTCAATCGGGTACATCCATCTCATATAAAGTAGGCCGAATAATTGTGTCTCCCTAACTGGGTGAACCATCATATCAAAAAAAGAAGGTAGGAAATACATCTCATGCTTGTATAAAGTAACAATAATGTCTATTTGCAATGTTGCAACTTCACGAGGTGAATCAATTTGCTACAAATATATTTGGTGATTGTCCCTCAAACCGTTTTTGCAAAATGGATTGTATATCCATGACCACGAAATTCTCCATCAAAACATGGTAATCATGAGACTTCAGACCTTTTAACTTCAAGTCTTTCATAGAAATAAGGTTCCTAATGTTTGAGAGGTACCCCTCTGGAACTTTAACTCCATCAAGAAACTCACAAAAAGCAATTTCCTTTTTTCTAGATAGATTTTATGCCATATGAGGTAGATAAGTATGGCATTTCTCCTTTACTGGTGCCAATTCTCCACTTATTCCGTGGCAACCAAGTCCAACCTTGCGTTCATGTCATCTTTAGTCTTCCCCAGCATATTAAGTAATGTACCAATGATGCTTTCACATACATTTTTTTTCTACATGCATGATATCAAGGAAGTGTCTCACATACAAAGACTTCCAATATGGCAATTTAAAGAAAATTGATCTTTTCTTCCACCCACTGGTCCTGAAATACTCTATCAAATCCTTTACCTTGTCAAATAATTGCTCACTGCTTAATGGCAAAGGTTCCTTCCTTTCTTCTATATTTCCATTAAAGGCTATCTGTACCACCTGTAATGATGTCCTTGAGTCAATAATCTACAGTGTCCAAGGAAGACAAATTTCACACCATGCTCCAACTGTGTGGAATATGTGTTTTCTTTGCATATAGGGCATCCAAACTATCCTTTGATACTATAGCCTGACAAATTACCATACGCTAGAAAATCATTGATTGTACCAAACAACATAGCTCTCAACTTGAATGTCTCTTCCCTATATCTAACATACACCTTCACACCCCTCTTCCACATTAGCTTTAAATCTTCAATTAGTAGAGATAAATATAGATCTATATCATTTCCAGGTTGTTTGGGTCCATAGATTAGCATAGGCATCATAAACTTCCACTTCATACATAGCCATGGTGGTAGGTTATAAATCACCAAAATCATGGGCCATGTACTGTGAGTACTACTTTGCATACCATGCAGATTCATTCTATTGGTAGATAATGTAAGGCATAGGTTTCTATCTTCTACTCTGAAGTCTTCATATTGACTATCAATTTTTTTCCATTGCAGATAATCTGCAAGATGTTGAAACTTTTCATCTTCTATTCTTGCATCTACATGTCACATCAAGTGCCTCGCAATTTCAGGACTTTTGTATATGAGTCTAAATCTAGGTATGATTTAAAAATACCATACCACCTTTGTTGGACTCAATTCTTTCTTCTTATATTGTGGGGCATTACATTTAGGACATATATGTATAGATGCATATTCTTTCTGGAATAACACACAGTCATTAGGACAAGTATGTATCCTCTCACAGCTTATCCCAACAGAGCAAATCATTTATTTAACCTTATATGTTTGGCTAGGAAGCTCATTATCCTCTATGAGCATATCCTTTGAAAGTGCAAGCAATTTTGTGAAGCTCTTATCACTCCATCCATTGCTTACTTTCAAGTTGTACAACTTTAACAATGCTGATAATATCATGAATTTAGCACAACCATAGTATAATGGCTTTTCTGCATCACTTTTCAACCTCTCAAACATCTCAAGACAATCTTGAAGTTCATCCTCAATCACATTTGCCATCTTTTCAAGATGGTTAGCCTCAATTGTGCTTGTGTCAAAATCATTCGATCCACTATACCCCAAACTACTATACCTATCATTCGTCTCACCGTGCTTTGTTCAACATGTGTAACCTCTATCAATTCCATGACACACTAAATGATCTTCCATGTCATTTGCGCTAACTAGCTTCCCATAGCAATGCTTTAAGCAAGCGTATAAAATTTTATTAGGGTTGTCTGCATGCTCAACTGCAAATCTAATGAACTCTTTCACTCATTCCCTATACTCCTTAGTCAAACAATTTGCAGACATCCATGACCAATCCATATTCCTGAGATGTGTATCAATTTTGGCAAAGCCTCTCCTAGAAGTTGAGAGTACAATAATTCTAAAATATCTCACAAAAAAGTTAGACTTCATAATTATAAGTACTATCATTTTTCAGCCAATCCCAGGCAACTTAAGCTATATATCTTTAAACATAATGACTATTACTATTTAAAAGCAATACAAGATTTAATCAGAGTTTCCGGCAATCATAGTCTAATTTAAGAAAAAAAACTTGTAGCATAACAGCTTAAAAATGAGAGTTTCATGGGCCTTAAACCATCTCTTCACACAAAAAGGAGCTAATTACAATAAGTTTAAATCAATCACAACAACAATTATGTCCCAAATGATTTCCAATCAAATTACTTCTAATTAATAAACTAATAATCATCGATGCTATTAAATATAAAATTTCATTCAATCTTTTTCAATTCAAAACTTTACCCCATAACTTTCTTTGAAAATATTTGGATACTAATCAAACATCAGTCGATCACAATAGCAATCATTAAACACCACCATTTTAACCAAGTATTAAGACAAGATTAATGTACCTTATAAACTTGCACTATACTGTTCTCTTTAGTTTAGCAATGACTCATTTAGCCTACATTACATATGAGTACCAAGGTAAGAGATCAAACAAGTCTGCTTAACAATATACTAAATTTCTAAAAGGCATTTATATATGATGAATTTAATGATGGAATAGTGGTTTCAAATCTTGATGGCCTCATAGAAATGATGTTAACATGATTAAAAGGTAAGAACTCAAGTTATAGTATAAAATGGTCATATTGAACTTAGGAGAAAAATCGGCAGCATAACGTTTGAACAAACAAGTTTTTAAATATCATTATTTTCCTTCAACACATAAAAATTATGTGAATAGAATATAAATGTTTGAATACGAAGAGCCAATGGATTGAATCAAGAAATTTCTTGGTTACTTGGAATTAAGAGATAGAAACGGGAAAATTATGAAGACACTTGAACTAAGAAGTACTTTTGGAGAGGACGATAGCCACAATTTCAGAGTACTTGTGTAATACCTCTCTTATGAGCCAATTTCCTATGTATTTAATCATTCTAAACTCCATTTATATCATAGTAGGATCTTGAATCACAATAAAGGCCATGATAAAATTTTTCCAACTTTGGGTACTATTCATTTAATCGAATTTATTTATTTTGGTTAAATTTCAAAATATCATAACTAAATCAATAAAAATCATATGCATGTGATTCAAATCTCTATGGATAGCTTATAACTTTGTCCACATGGGAAAAATATAAGTTAGAACAATAATAGTACTAATCTGAAAAGGAAACTCTGTGAACTTTCACAGTTTATACAAAAACTGTAAAAATAATCATTTTAATTGGGATTAAATATAAAAATCTGCCAAATATTGTACACACACCCAATCTAAGTGATCTTTAGAACATTGGAGAGATCTTCATGTCTACTTTTAAACCATATATATCATTTATTCTTTATACATCAAAAGTCCAAATAGTGGCATGTTTGCTCTACGTAGGTCAAGATGACCATTTATATCTTCAACTTTGCCAAACAAAAGCCATAAAATATTTACATTGCCATATATCATTTTCATACCATACCATACTTTAGCTAAGATCTAAGACATCATAAAAACTTGAACAAATATACTTAACATCACATTTACAAAATTACACAAAAGGTCGAAGCTCATGGCCATTGCTAGAATTATCGAGTTAATGGCCAAATTCTTTCTCCTTTCCTTTCTCTTCCTTGGTGGTCTTGCCATTATTCCTACCTATTCATGGTTAATATCAAGGCGAGTGAGATTCAAAGAATCTCAGTAGTCAACACCCAAAATTCCATCACATCATCACATTAAGCATGAAAATATCACGATAACACATTTTGAATGTATTAACACATTTGTGTCATATGAATTCATAAAATTTTTTGAAGAGTTTCATTTTGAAAAATGGACATCCTGGGTTTTCAATGCCTCTCAATCAACTTAGCCAATAAACATAAAGCATCTCAAAATAGAATTGCAATCATATGACAAGGCATAAAGCACATTGAACACAAACATGATAACATAATACTAGTACGGGAAATAAACTACCTTATGATGCTCCCTTGCTCTCCAAACTTAATATGCCACTTCTTGAGCCTCTTAACACTTCCTTGAACCTAATCATATCATCATTGAACCAATTTAGCCAATGATTTTTCAAAATTATACAATGCCATAACACTAAAACCCAAAATTTTCACTTTATTTTCCTTTGCTTTTTCTTTATACAACATACTTGTTCTTAAGGCTTTAGACCATGGGAAATCCATTTTCGAGGTCAAAATCATGAAATTCCAACTCTAAAAACTTTCCCTGTTCTGGCCGAAATTATCTCAAAATGATTAAAAAAAATTTCCTTTAAATCACTTCAAACTATCCATGGATTCATGCTTCTAGTGTCTAGTCTATGCTTTTTCCTAAGTTTCATGGTCCAAAACTCATTCCTATGCTAAAAACCCAATTTGGATGAAACCCTAAGGTATAAAGGAAGCAAACTAAACCATAAATCATGCTTTGGAAACCATAGATAGTAAGCTTAAGGTAGTAGTATTAAGGCTTACCAACTTGTGCTTTGAATTTCCTTGGATTCTCCCTCTTTCTTTCTCTCATTCTCTTGCATTTTCTTTCTGGTTTTTTGCTGCTGGAAGAGCCCGTGAAATGAAGTGGGAAATGAGTGGTAAAGTGATTTAATTAAGTGGCTAATCACTTAATTAATTAAAGTCACTTTTTGCTAATCATTGTTACTTTTTCACATACTTCTTAAAGAAGTATTACAAAATATAATATAATATTACTTGAGTCATATGACTGCAGCAATAGTCACACACGGGAGAGAGAGAAGTGTCCAAGAATTGCCCAATTTTCCTGATCTAGATATACCTCAATCCGAGTATTTTTTAACCGTACCGATAAAACCATCTTTATACTAATTTAGCATTTTGGTATACAAGACTATTCTAATTTTATTTTTATACTTCCATAATTATCTTATCCCAAATGGTATCTATGTATGACCCATATCCAGTCCCAATTTCTTTTTAACCATCGCTAGGGCCCACGGTTTACTTTATCAGTTTATTATTCCTTTTGGACACTCGGCACTGATTATTTCTTTATTCTTGAATATTAACCCTCAGTGCCATATACCATTGGACTTCTCCCTGAGGGATTCATTTTAATAGTAATTTTACATATTTACACAATTGCCCTTAACCTGGGTTAAACTATAATTTTTGAATCTTTCGGGTCATTAGGTGTAATTTTCTCCAAGACTTTTCTATTTCTTTCCCACTTAAATTTTAATACTTTTGGGACATGAATGTCATTTTTATAGTTCTTTAGGGGTAAAAATATAATTTTCACATTTCTCTATCCAATAGGGGAAAAATGATCTTTTTTACCCTATTTCACGTAAAACGGTGTCTATCCATTTTCATGAATTTCTTACATATTTTATGTTATCATCACTTATGTCCTCTTTTATCACCTAATATCCAGTGAAATTTTGAGATATTACATTTCTATCCCCCTTAAATTAAATTTTGTTATCGAAATTTAAAACATACCTTATATAAATAGTGCTGGATACTTTTGTTGCATGTGTGACTCCATCTCCTAGGTTGCTTCTTATGTAGATAAGCCTTACCATACCGCCTTCGCTAGAAGAATGTCTTTGTTCCTCAACTGTTTGACTCGATAATCTATTATTCTTTCAGTTAATACATTAAAGCAAAGATTATCTTGTAAGTCAATATATTCGTATTCTATAATATGTAAAGGGTCTGCCCGATATTTCTTTAATTAGGAGACATGTAAGATACTGTGGATTTGGCTTAGATTTGCTGGTAGGGCTAACTGGTAAGCTACAGGTCTAGCTTTTGAAAGGATTTCAGAAGGTCCAACATACTTGGGACTAAGCTTTTTCGGTTTCAGAGATCGACCAACTCCAGTTGGAGGAGATACTTTAAGAAATACATGGTCTCTTACTTCGAATTCCAACAACTTCCTTCTTTGATCTGCATTACTCTTTTGTCTACTTTGAGCCGGTAATAGCTTTTTCTTTATCAATTCAATCTGTATGGAAGTTTGGTCTATGATCTCTGGACGTATCAACTACCTTTCACTCAATTCTGTCCACCAAAGTGGGGACCTGCACTTCCTACCATGCAATGCTTCATAAGGTGCCATCTGTATACTAGAATGATAACTGTTGTTATAGGAAAATTCTGCCAAAGGCAAGAATATATCCCAGTTTTCTTTCATCTCTAGCACACAAGCCCTTAGCATATCCTCTAATGTCTGAATTGTTCTTTTAGTCTGTCCATTAGTCTGAGGATGATATGCTATACTGAACCTTAATTTAGTACCTAAGGCTTACTGTAATGATCTCCAGAAATTTAAAGTGAACCTTGGATCTCAGTTTGATATGATACTGCTTGGCACTCCATGTAATCTTATTATCTCTTTTACATATAGTTGTGCCAATCTATCCAGTGTATATGTTGACCTCATGGTTAAGAAGTGTGCTGACTTCGTTAGCCTGTCCACAATTACCCAGATTGTATCATATCCTAACAATGTTCTAGGTAATCCTATTATGAAATCCATTGAAATACTATCTCATTTTCATTCTAGGATCTCTAGTGGATGTAACAATCCAGTAGGCTTGTGGTGCTCTATTTTTACTTTTTGACACACCAAGCATCTAGACACATACTGAGTAATATCCCTTTTCATACCAGGTCATCAAAATAATTTCTTTAAATCATGATATATTTTCGTAATACTTGGATGGATAGTATATTTACTCTGATGTGCCTTTGTCAAAACCTTTTCTCTTATCTCTACTACTAGTGGTACATAAACTCTTTTTTGAAATCTCATTAAGCCATTTTCTGATACATTAAATCCATGCATCTCTCTATGCCTTTGCTTTTCTTTAACTAACTTTATGAACTCATCCTTTTGCTGGGCTTTCAATAAATCATTTAAATATTCATTGCCAATTCTGGTCTCATGCAACTGTAAAAATAAATGCATGTCTCTGTGATCCTCCAGCATTTTCATTTCATAAATCATCATGTAGGCTACGCAAATAGTTTTTCTGCTCAATGCATCAGCCACTACATTAGCCTTTCCTGGATGGTATTTAATAGAATGGTCATAATCTTTTAATAACTCCATCCATCTTCTTTGCCTCACATTTAATTCTTTCTAATTGTCTAAATATTTGAGGCTCTTGTGGTCACAAAACACTTCTACTATTCCACCATAAAGATGGTGTCTCCATATCTTGAGAGCATGCACTATAGCCGCAAGTTCTAAATCATGAGTGAGATAGTTTTCTTCATGTGGTTTTAATTGTCTAGAAGTATAAGCTACCACTCTAACTTCCTACATAAGTACACAACCCAATCCGTGCTTACTTGCATCTGTATAAAGCACCAAAAGGTTCCTTGGGATTAGGTATAGTTAATATAGGTGGAGTAGTTAACCTGTGCTTTAGTTCATGAAATTTATCTTCGTAATTCTTATCCCACACAAGAGGTTTGTCTTTGCGAGTAAGTTTTGTAAGTGGCAATGCAATTTGAGAAAAATCTTTTATGAAACGCCTGTAATAGCCAGCTAAACCAAGAAAACTTCTTATCTCGATTACAGTCTTAGGTTGCTTCCACTTTAGGGCAGCATCTACTTTACTTGGGTCTACTACAACCCCATCCTCGGAGATGATGTGCCTTAAGAACTGTACCTCTGTGAGCCAAAACTCACACTTACTTAGTTTAGCATATAGCTTTCTTTCTTTTAAAACTTTCAAGACTATTCTCAAATGTATTTTGTGCTCCTTTAAAGACTTAGAGTACACGAATATATCATCAATAAGGACCACAACAAATTTATCTAAGTATGGCCGGAATATCCTATTCATATAGTCCATAAAAATTGCTGGAGCATTCGTTAGACCAAATGGCATTACTAAAAATTCATAGTGCTCGTAGCGAGTTCTAAAAGCAGTTTTGGGAACATCTTTTGCCTTTACCCGTAGTTGATGATACCCTGATCGTAAGTCAATTTTTGAAAACATAGTGGCACCAGCCAATTGATCTAATAGGTCATCAATTCTAGGTAAGGGATTTTTATTCTTTATTGTTACTTTGTTTAGTTCCCTATAATCATACATAATCGGAGGCTTGCATCTTTCTTCTTTACAAATAATACTGGAGCACCCCATGGAGAAACATTAGGTCTAATAAATCCTTTTCCAATAACTCCTTAATTTGCTTCTTTAATTCTGCCAACTCAAGTGGGGCCATTCTATATGGTGCTTTGGATATCGGGCCCGTTCCTGGGGCTAAGTCTAGGGCAAATTCAACCTTTCTTTCTGGTGGTAAATCTTTAAAATCCTTTGGAAATACTTCTGGAAATTCATCTACCACTGGTATCCTTTCAATCTCTTCATCAACTTCTACATTGACTGCAAAAAAAACTAAGTAGGCTGAACATCATTTTCCCAAGCATCTCTCAGCTTGAGTGGTCGATATAAAATTTAGCTTAGTCTCAATAATTGGAATACTTTCTGGGGTAGGCAAGATTAGGACTTTATTTTTGCAATCAAGGAGAATATTATTGGCAGAGAGCCAATTCATGCCTATTACTGTCAGTAAGAGATGAGAAGGAAGCAAAATTCATTATGCTCCGACAAGGAGAAAATCAGTCTGTTGATGAGTATGTAGCTACTTTTATACAGTTAAGAAGGTATTCTACATACTTACAGCAACATGATGATGAATGATGGAAGACTGAGAAGCTGGAAAGAGGTTTGAAACTAGCTATCAAAGAAAGAGTAACACCTATGAGGATTAGAAAGTTCAATACACTAGTTGAGGTCAGCAGAATCATTGAAGGAAGTTTAAATCATAAAGGCTTTATGTCTTTTGTCCCAACTAGTACAAGAAGAGTTACATATGAAGAAGGAGAATCAAGTAAGAAAAGAAAAAGGTCATGGAATAATAGAAGAGGTAAAAGGGGAGGCAGAAGAGGAGGAGCACAAGTTATGCAAAGAGATGTGCTAAGAGACATACAAAAAGAAGCTCTAATGTGAGCAATGTGGCAAGACACATGGTGGAAGACATTATTTAGCTGGGCAAAAGGTATGCTTCAGATGTGGAAAACCTGGACACTTTACAAGAGATTGTAGAGTGGATATAGCAAGGACTAGACCACAAGCATAAGGAAGAGTCTTCACTCTTACATAGCAGGAGGCTCAACAATCACCTGATCTCATTGAAGGTATAATTAAAGTAAATGATTGTCTTGTGCATGCCTTGTTTGATTTAGGTGCTAGTCATTCTTTCATTTCCTATAAATGTGCTAGAGGGTTGGGTCTGATAATTATTCAGTTACCATATGATTTGCATGTGTCCACACCTACTGGTAACCAAGCAACTAGCACCTCAGTTCTAACCTTAGGACGTTCTCTCTGATTTGCTATAGCCCTTGGTAAATTCTCAATAATTCTTTGTTGTTGATCCAATCTGTTCATAATGACTTGCAAGGGATCAACCTGTTGTGGAGTACCTTGTTGTGAAATATCTTGTTGTGGACCTCCTCCCTGTTCAGGAGCTGCTTCTCTAGTTTGTCTTATGGTACGTGCATTTTAATCTACACAATATTAAAATCACGTTCATATAATTATCATACTCAGAGAATGTACATAAACATATTATTTTATTCACATAGTCGCTATATACATGCTTTCCTTCATAGTCCTTTCTACATCATCATATATCAGCCTTTATATTCTACCTCTTATACTTGTTATGACTGCTTATATATTACATCTCAAAATTAGCAGCCAGTCAGCATTCTTTACATATATAAATGTTCACATATGCATACAACTGACTATCATTTATGAGGAGCTAGGACTGTCTAGGAAGTAAGTAGTAACTAGATCCTCCTCCGGTTCATCCTTTGGTTCCTTCTCTAGATCCTCTTCTAGTTCTTCCTCTGGATCCTCTTCTGGATCCTCCTCTGGTTCTTCCTCTAGATTCTCTTCTAGATGCTCTAGGTCAGTCTCAGCCCGTTCGGTATTCTCTAGTTCCATCCTTAACTTTTCACGATGCCTCAATTCTCGAAGGCATTCCTAAAAACTCACAGGCCACTCTCTTCTTATCTCATCCTTTATTATTGCCCTGTAGTCATTATCATCAGGCAACATGGTGAGGATTGTATCTATCTATGCAGGCTCAAAGAATGGTTGGCCTCGAGATTCCATAAATTCTTTTGTATCCCTTAATATATCCAAGAAAGTAGTCACTGGAGAGTCCCAACAACTTCAAAGACTTTCATTATAAAATCTAGCCACAATCTCCCATATCTCTGAGCTTTGTCAGTGGGAACTTCAGGAACTTCTACAATTGGTTGCTTCCCTGAATCACCCTTCTGTATCTTTTCCTTCTTTGCCTTCTTGACTTTCCCATCTATCATGTAATTCTTAACACAGTGAGCTAAGTTTTGGTATTCCTTTCCATCTAACTTTGCTTTAATGGGTATCCAAAACTCGTCATCTGGTATTTCATTGAGAAGGGTGGTGATCCATATCGACTCAGGGTATTTTGTTCCTGTTCGTTCCAGAAATGTCTTAACCTTTGAAACTCTACTCATGAATGCCATTACTTGCTCCGGTCCCTCTGATTAAGCACCGTATTCCCTTGAGTACTTACATATGATTTGGTACACTATAAGTTCTACATCTTCCAGTCTATCATCCAGAGTATTATCAGGATCCAATAAAAATCCTGCTATGTAAACCACATCTTCATATACCTCAACTGCCCTTTCCTGTGGTAAGGCATCTACAGGAGGAACTGCCTGTATTGGCACTATTGGGATAGCCTCCTGTATTGGTTGGGGATTTTCTACTTCATACTGTCTTTCTTCTACATTCTCAGCAGGAACCTCGTTGGAGCCTATACTTTCCTCTTAATGGTGTACCTCTGGTACCATCTTATGCTCTTCATGATCATCTACAACTGAGCTGTTATTTGTTGAAGACATCTTTACTATCCTTCAAACACAATAACAACTAGTTATTAGAGTAATACTAAGGAATAATTTATTTATTATAATTCCTTTTCCTAAACTTAAACTGTACTAATCCATAACCATTGCTCTGAGAGCCTAAACCTCCGGCTCTAAGGCCCTAAACTTTCAGCTTTGATACCAAAAACTGTAACAGCTCTCTTATAGGCCCATTTCTCATGTATTTAATCATTCTAAAGTCCATTTATATCATAGTAGGATCTTGAATCACAATAAAAGCCATAATAAATTTTTTCCAACATTGGGTACTATTCATTTAATCGAATTTATTTATTTTGGTTAAATTTCAAAATATCATAACTAAATCAATAAAAATCATATGCATGTGATTCAAGTCTCTATGGATAGATTATAACTTTGTCCACATGGGAAAAATATAAGTTAGAACAACAATAGTACTAATCTGAAAAGGAAACTCTGTGAACTTTCACAGTTTATACAAAAACTGTAAAAATAATCATTTTAATTGGGATTAAATATAAAAATCTGCCAAATATTGTACACACACCCAATCTAAGTGATCTTTAGAACATTGGAGAGATCTTCATGTCTACTTTTAAACCATATATATCATTTATTCTTTATACATCAAAAGTCCAAATAGTGGCATGTTTGCTCTACGTAGGTCAAGATGACCATTTATATCTTCTACTTTGCCAAACAAAAGTCATAAAATATTTATATGGCCATATATCATTTTCATACCATACCATACTTTAGCTAAGACCTAAGACATCATAAAAACTTGAACAAATATACTTAACATCACATTTACAAAATTACACAAAAGGTCAAAGCTCATGGCCATTGCTAGAATTATCGAGTTAATGGCCAAATTCTTTTTCATTTTCTTTCTCTTCCTTGGTGGTCTTGCCATTGTTTCTACCTATTCATGGTTAATATTTGGGAGGGTGAGATTCAAAGAATCTCAGTAGTTAACACCCAACATTCCATCACATTATCACATTAAGCATGAAAACGTCAAGATAACACATTTTGTATACATTAACACATTTACGTCATATGAATTCATAAAATTTTTTGCAGAGTTTCATTTTGAAAAATGGACATCCCGGGGTGTCAATGCCCCTCAATCAACTCAGCCAATCGACATAAATCATCTCAAAATATCATTGCAATTATATGACAAGGCATAAAGCACATTGAAAACAAACATGATAACATAATGTTAGTATGAGAAATTAACTATCTTATGATGCTCCCTTGCTCTCCAAACTTGGTATGCCACTTCTTGAGACTCTTAACACTTCCTTGAACCTAATCATATCATCATTGAACCAATTTAGCCATTGGTTTTTCAAAATTATACAATGCCATTACACTAAAACCCAAATTTTTCACTTTATTTTCCTTTACTTTTTCTTTGTACAACATACTTGTTCCTAAGGTTTTGGACCATGGGGAATCCATTTTTGAGGTCAAAATCATGAAATTCCAACTCTAAACACTTCCCCTGCTCTGTCCGAAATTATCTCAAAATGATTAAAAAAAATTTCCTTCAAATCACTTCAAACCATCCATGGATTCATACTTCTAGTGTCTAGTCTATGCTTTTTCCTAAGTTTCATGGTCCAAAACTCATTCCTATTCTAAAAACCCAATTTGGATGAAACCCTAAGGTATAAAGGAAGCAAACTAAACCATAAATCATGCTTTGGAAACCATAGATAGTAAGCTTAAGGTAGTAGTATTAAGGCTTACCAACTTGTGCTTTGAATTTCCTTGGATTTTCCCTCTTTCTTTCTCTCCTTCTCTTGCATTTTCTTTCTTGTTTTTTTCTGCTGGAAGAGCCCGTGAAATGAAGTGGGAAATGAGTGGTAAAGTGATTTAATTAAGAGGCTAATCACTTAATTAATTAAAGTTACTTTTTGCTAATCATTGTTACTTTTTCACATACTTCTTAAAGAAGTATTACAAAATATAATATAATATTACTTGAGTCATATGGCTGCAGAAAAAGTCATGCATGGGAGAGAGAGAAGTGTCCAAAAATTGCCCAATTTTCCTAATTCAAATATACCTTTGTTTGAGTACTTTTTAACTGTACCGATAAAACCGTCTTTATACTAATTTAGTATTTTTGGGATACAGAGCTATTCTTATTTTATTTTTATATTTCCATAATTATCCTATCCCAAACGGTATCTATGTATGACCTATATCTAGTCTCGATTTCTTTTTAACCATCAGTAAGGCCCACGATTTACTTTATCATTTACTATTACTTTTAGACACTCAACACCGATTATTTCTTTATTCTTGAATATTAACCCTTAGTGTCATATACCATTGGACTTCTTTCGTTGAGGGCTTCATTTTTATTGTAATTTTGTATATTTACAAAATTACCCTTGGCCCAGGTTTAAATTTTAATTTCTGAAACTTTTGATTTATTAGGTGTAATTTTCTCTAAGACTTTTCTATTTCTTCCCCACATAAATTTTGATACTTTTGGGACATGAATGTCATTTTTATAGTTCTTTAGGGGCAAACATATAATTTTAACATTTCTCTGTCCAATTGAGGAAAAATAATCTCTTTGCCCTATTTCACACAAAACGGTGTTTGTCCATTTTCGCGAATTCCTTACACATTTTACATTATCATCACTTATGTCTTCTTTTATCACCTAGTATCGAGTGAAATGGTGGGATATTACAACTTGAGATAAAATCCAAAGCCCAAGTTCTAATTCAATAACAACAAAGAAGTCCAACCTAAATGGCTTCTAGCTGGGAGTACTCTATACTATCATCAAATGGGCTTTCTTTTCCCCATATGGATGATCTATAATCTAGCTCTCATGACTGAATGAATAGGTGATACATATATAACAACTAATACTGCACCAAAAAAAAATTTGCTTACAAACTTGTGATAATTCTGAAATAACTAGTAAGCTAAAATAAATGCTTCACTTTATTCGAGTACATGGTTTTTTAAGCCTTATCATTATCATGACCCATAGTTATTAAGACTTGCCCTTTATGTCACAACATAAAGACATTGACCCGTAAGCATAGACAAGAATAAAGATAGCATCCCATGTCTATATACTAGGAATTAGAATGATAGATTCTTCTATGACCAATAGAATCTAAAAGTTCCCTTTCAAGATAATCTAAAGGAAACCCATATAGCAAGATACATTATTGCAAAGAAAATTCAATAGAAGAAGAAAAATAAAATAAAATTAAATAACTAAAAATAGAGCATTTAGTTGTGCCATGAACTGCTAAAACAAAAAAGTGTGATTTTCTCTTTTCTTTATAGGGTGCTAGGATGAATATTTCAAGTTGGTCAATGAAAATAAAAAGCTAAAATGAATATTAGTTGTTGCAAGCTAGTGCTGAAATCCAAGTCAAAGGATGAGTCATTGGTACTCTTTCATATCATTAATAAAATTTACAACAGAATTTTGGTTTCCCTTAATCAGTCTCATACTCACATAAAGCAAGGAATAGATCATAATTTGGATATGGACCACAATATGTGTTAGGTTGGCTAGTCACCCAAGAGGGGGGTGGGGGTGAATTGGGTAATGCAAAATTTTCACCCTTTTTGAACCACAAACCAATTTCACAAAGTGTGCAACAAAACAGGGAAGAATAGAGAGAGTTAAGTGCAGTAATTGTATCGAGAAGATGAAGAATAATACAAAAGAATTTATACTAGTTCAACCCAACCACTTGACTTACATCCAGTCGCCAAGCCACCACTTGGGATTTTCCACTATATCCCACAGGTTTGATCTGGGCACTTGTTAAGCCTCAATACATCCCATAAGTTTCAGTAGGCACTTATGAAGCCACTCTTCCTACACCCTCACAAGATGTGTAATCTCCCTTATTGATACCCCACACTAAGAATCTACCCAAAAATTGTAGAAAATAATGAATATAGAATGAAAACTCTCTCTTAGAGTAAATGATACATTGAAAGCTCACTCTATTGAGGTGGGTTTTCCAAAGGACACTGATACAGAAAGATTTTATGCATATGAACAGCATTTTTGCATAAACTCTCTTAAGATTATTACCCATAAGTTCAAGTGATGTTTTATTTATAGATTTGTGGTATAGCTAGACGTTAGGCATAAGATTTAGCCATTAGAGACTTTACCTAATGGTTACTCTACAAAACTAGTATTTCACTAACTGCATTTAATGTGTCTGACATCCAAAGTTCCAATTTTGGGGTGTCAATAGATGAATTTCGCAAAGACCATAAGTTAAAGACTTTAACATTGACCTTCAAAATTTGTTTATTTAAAAGTGAAATTCGAATTTTGATTTTGACAAATATATCTCATGTTAGGACATACAAATTTTCAAATTTAATGTGCATTTGTTGAGTGTGAATAGTTATCTCATATTTCTGCAGTGTTCTTGAAATTTAAATTTTGTAGACCCAAAATTCATCTATTAGAGCTCAGCTTAATATAGCATGAGTTCTTCCTTTCAAAATTTGAATTTTGGATGTGAAAATTCATCTGTTGGCTGTTCTAAAAGCATTTTCACATTCTGGAAATTCAAAATTTGTCTATTAGACTTAAAATTCGAATTTCAAAAGTCAAAATTTGTCTATCAATGGTTAGCTCAACATGGCATAAAGGTTCTCTTTGAAATTCAAATTTTGGAGGCCTGAAATTCATCTATCAATGGCAGAAGCTCTGTAACTTCAAACTTTGCTCTATAGAAAATTTTGTAGAACTTATAACTCTCTCATTTTAACCCCAAATTAAGAAAATGACATATAGTTGGAAAGCTCTCAATGTCTAGTTTCAAATCAAATAAGTTTCACTTCAAAAATAAATGTATTCTATAAGATATGATCAAAATAATGATAAGAGGTCAAAACTGAAAATCCATATCTCATTACTCAACTTTAAATGACCATAACTTTTTCATATGACCTTTATTTTGAGTAAAATTAAGCTTCTTTGAAAATATTATTAAATCTAGTTTCATATGAAATAAGTTTTATATCAAAGCCATATGTATTTTGAAAGATGTCTTAAAACCACTAATCAACAGTCAAACCCTAGATTCTTGAAAACCAAATTTTACTACGTTTAAAAGCAAGGATGTATTACTTTGATAACCAAAACTTCTTGAGTCAATCAAATGCAATTGTAAATCATTAAGTTTCATTATAAAGTTTGAATTTTGAAATCCAAAATTTGTCTATCAGATAGACTAATTTTGAACTCTGTTTGTACTATAATATCAGACGAACTTTGATATGACTCTAGACGAATTTTCCATTTTTCACAAATTATGCTTGACTCAAAATTCGAATTTCAACAACTTGAAATTCATCTACCAAATGTAACATCTCTATAACTTCAAATTTCAGTTACCAAAGTTCAAATTTTCAATAAAATACTCAAGCATTAACTTCAAAATTCGTCTGTCAATCAGTGTTTTTTAACTTTAACGTATGTTAACATCAGATTTACTTAATCTAACTCATTTAAAACATATGGTAACAAGATTAAGTAATTTTCAAAGATTAATCCCACCTCAAGACCTAAGTGAAAACAAAATATACCTAATGACTAGGTCTTCAAATGTTGAGTTCCACTTCTACTTGGTCATTTCCTTCTTGGCATGCTCCTTTTTGATCTTCCATTTTTGGAGCATCCCTTTTCTTCTTCTTTCTTGAGTGAAACATGATATTGATTTCCATTTCTGTATTTCAATGCTCACACTTCTTACTTGGACTATCCTACATTAACTATATTACACTTACAAATCAAGTAGTTAGTTTAGTTTGTATATCTAACTTATATTATTCATTGTAAAAGTACAGTAGATATACTTGCACATAGCATGATATATACATTATAACCATCATTAAATACATGTCGATGCACATCTTACTTCTTTAATAAACATTATATATGTTAGATACATATAATGCATTTGTTCCTTATTACTCTATATTTGTCATAATCAAAACTTATATTATACTAAACTTTACAACATGTACCACCATGTATATATATAATCATATATTCGTTGGCATAAAAAAGTCATATATAGGCAATGATAAAGCAGCTGACATGCGTACAATGGGCTAAGTTATATTGAAAAGGTCAATAAGGTAACCCATCTCTACACAATTTGAATGCTTCAAAAGACCAGCAAAATTATGCTTAATAATCATTACATTTAAAATCCTATTAATTCTTTTGATAATGTCAGGTAAAATCGCAATAAAGAATCCAAGCAAAAAAAATTAAATTTTTCGTTATTATTTTGCAACAGAGATGCAGACAAAGGCGTAATTGCTAGTTAGTGTTTTGGTAAAGCAACTTCATCATACTACAAGCTTCGTAGCAATTTTTGAAACAAGCATATCAGTTGAGTCTTCTCTAAGTTTATTTCTAAATGCCTAAAAAGCCATAGAACCTAACCTCCAAATCCACAGTCAACTTCTAAAGATAAGAAAAGCCAAATTTGGATAGCTAATAAATATCAAACACATTATGGATATACTTAAAAATAAAAAACCATCACTGGAAGACAAGTCTTTGTTCTATAGTGTGAAAATGGAAAACTCAAAGCACCAAATTCCAAGAAGAAACAGAGACAATCATGCAAAACTCACCTAGTAATCATGCAATCAAAACCTTGGGTGGACTTAAGTGGAGACGGATGTAGAGCAAGATGACCCACAGAGATAAATGACCTACAATGGTAACCCACAAAAACAATGCAACGAACGATGAAGATTACCCATAGAGCAATAGAGGAAGAAGAGGCTTCGAGTGTAAGAAGTTTGGGAGGGTACATGGAGGTTCAAAATATGATAGTAAAGATTATTTGACCAAAAAATTGTATCACTTTTTTCCACTATTTTTTAATGTAAACATTGATGGGAATATGAAAGACTACAAAATAAATTTCTTCCTTCTTGCGAGACCCAAAAGTTCAAAAATGTATACCTCTGATGGAACAACCCTCATTACATTATCCTTAACTTAGTCCTAAGCTAATCAAGTGTCATTCGCACTTTGTGCAGAACCGGAGGAAATAGGATGGAGGAAGGTTCAATATAGAGGAAAAAGAGCTCCACACTGTGGCGAGAGCGAGCTCCAAAGAGATATTTTGCTGACTAGACATGGTGATGCTGGGACGAGCTTATATCGAGCCGTGACGAGAATCAAAAAAATTTGTATAAGTCAAAAACATTTCAGTCAAACACGAGTCAAACACGGAAGGAGAAAATGGAGGAGAACGAAAGGAGCTCTGCTACGGTTCCTCCAATTCCACCTTGGGAAGTAATTTTGGGACCATATAAGCTTGATTCTCAGTTAGTAAGTGGATCTACTCTCTTTCTCTTCGTTTTTCTCTTTGATTTTAAGTTGATTTTCAGGAGCTTGTGTGGGAGTCCATTTCTGGTTGATTTCTATCGATTAAATGGTGCATAAAGGAATTATTAGAGTGTAATTTAGTGTTATTGAAGCTTGGGTTTGAGTTTTGGTTGGATTATGATGGGTTTGACTTAAACCTTAGGTTGGAATTAGGGAAAAGAAGTGGAAATCTGAAATGGTATGTGTTGGTGTGTGTTTGAATGGTTGTTTAAGGTTTATTGGTATGTGTGTATGTTGTTGGAACTCCGGGTTGAGCTTGGATGGCTAGATTGTGGATTGTAGTGATATGGGAGTTATATTAATTAAAGGTATTATATTGTTGTAGTGGTAGATTGGCTAATTGGAAGCACATAGTTCATAATGAGTGCTCTAAAGGCTTGCCTAAAGCCCTGTGTACGTGGTATTGACAACCTGAGGTAACCGAGTGTTTGTTTGTATTGTATGATAGTATGTATATTTGTGTATATATGCATGTTTCTTTCATACTACGATATTAATGTGTTGTGTGTATTGTTTTCTATATATCATGGTTTGCACACAGCTAGATGATGATGATGAGTATGATGATGATGATTAGAGATAATGATATTGATATGGCATGACATGATGTATACATGACATTGTGATATGAGGATGATGATTATATGATGATATATGTGCATCATCACATGACATTATGAGATTGTGATATATGATAGATTGGGTGGTGATGATGATATGATATATGATGATATATGTTAAGGAGGATAAGGATGAAATATATATATTAGGGAGGATAAGGTTGAAATATATATGTTAGGGAGGATAAGAATGGAATACATATGTTAGGAAGGATAAGGATGGAATATATATATATGTTAGGGAGGATAAGGATGGGATCCCTACCGCTAAATTGCCTTCTATGGCCAGGAGGGAAATGACGTGTAGTAGACTGCACCTTCCCTAAATCGCTACTAATTCGTGGTGCGAAAGGGGAAGAAGAACCACAATCGAACATTAGTGTTACCTTTGACCGAGTGCACTAATGGGAGGTGAGCTTGGTGATGTCCCAGAATCAGTCTTCGTTGACTGCTGGAAGAGAATTACATATATGAAATGTCCTGTTATGATGATGACTCCTGGTTCTAGCTGTGTGTGAGGGAGACATGTATTATATTCATTTTACATTGCATTCAAGGATTGTATGAGATATATATGTGGTTGTCCCCAATTACTAAGTTATTGTTTCACACCTCCCTCCATGACTAACCTTTCAGGCAAAGACTCTGGTGCTAGTTTGGAGAAGACCAAGGTGTTGTAGGCCTCTCTGCCTTCGGGAATTCTAAGTATAGTTAGTGGCTGTGATTTAGTTTATGTAATTTTGTGTCAAGTAGATAGTTATAACCTATTGCCCGGATGAGTGTCCTGGGAGTATAAAGATATATGTGATGATAGAATGACTATGAGATGATAATGAGGTTGATGGATGTTATGCATGATATGGATAGGTGTCATGAATGAGTTAAATGTGAGTGATGTTGTTAGAAGACCTCGGTATGGGTCTTTAATACATGAGCAGGTATTTGTATGCTAGAATGGTCGTATGTGAGCCCAAAAGTGGATTTGGGCCTTATTAATGAGTTTAGGGAATATAGCCTATTATGTGATGATAGGGTTCAAGGGGGTCAAATCTCAGAGGTATGGTTCTCTTGAGATGAAACCTCTTTGAACAAGTTGGTTAAGCCAAATAGCACTTGAGTGAATGGTCCCTGAGTGTCAATTTGCCTTTGGTGGCAAATGGAGGTGATATGTTATGAGTTTTAGTCAAAAAGTGGATAAAATGGTATTAAGCATCTAGAATCTCCAAATGGAAATGGATTTGAGTGAAATTGATGTACGTGGTTAGATAATGATGAGAGTGACCTATAGAAGTTGAAATTAGGTCAATGGGAGGTCGAAGTAAGAAGTTATGCGTGTTGAAAGTTGGCCAAAAAATCAGCAATTTGCTGATATAGATGTTGTTGTTGGGGTCGCAGCGTCAGGTTCTTGGCGGCGGCTCCAAGCCTTATTGCCTGGCTAAGACAACAGCAGTACTGTACTAGGCCACGGCTTCATCCTATTCTGGTGCCTTTCAAGTGTTTTTCCATTGCTCTGATGTTTTGGGAAGTGAATTTGGGCTGTATTCGATCAATAGTTTAAGTAATTGGTTAAGAAATGGAGGTTTGATTCGATAGGGTGTTACATCGGTGAGAAGTTCATTGGAACATTCTTGAAACTTGGTGAGAAGTCAGTGACCCAAAAGTGATAGAGATGAGAAGGTGAGAGATTAAACTCTGATTAGGACAAGAAATTTTTGTGGAAACGTTAAGAGATGTAAACGCATACCTCTTCAAGATTCTATGATTATGTCTATTTTGTGAAGGAGGGAAGGAAATTTTTCATGGATTCTGTGACTTTGTTGATTTTGTGCATATGGGATGGAAAAATTTCATCTCACGAGCTTTGTATTTGTTTTATTATTTTTGTAGCATGAAAATGGAAAAATCCAAAGCACCAAATTCCAAGAAGAAATGGAGACAATCATGCAAAACTCACCTAGTAATCATGCAATCAAAACCTTGGGTGGACTTGAGCAGAGACAAATGTGGAGCAAGATGATCCATAGAGACAAATGACCCACAACAACAATCCACAAATATAGCATGACAAAGGATGAAGATTACCCATTGAGCAATGGAGGAAGAAAAGGCTTGGGGAATCTAAGAACCAAAACCAATGATAGAGAGCAAAACAAAATAAGACTAATAAGAGCATAATGAAAACTAGATAAAAGTTGATTAAATAATGAGAACGGAAGGAGCAAGAATCTCACCCTTCCAATTCTAATAGCATAAAGAAAATCTCTAGAGTACAAATGGAAATACACAATTCTAAACTACTCAACCTATGCCGACACTAGTTATTTATAATGCTAACAATAATTGATTGAATAATGAAATAAACAATAGGTCATGCACATTTAGCAGGTAGAATTAGTTGATGTAATACGTTGGTGATCTTTATGTGTATACTTGTGCAAAAGGACGACATTTTCACAATACTTACTTTCTTTTGAAAATAACTTTCTTCACTGGATCACCTTGTGCCCTAGCTAAAAAGTGAGGAGAAAAACTAAAAAAAATTAACAACATATTTAATGACGATAGGTTAAAAGTGCATAAAAAGAAATCCAGCAACCACTAAATTTTCATTTAATGCAATTGAGGTCACCATCACTACCCATAACTTCCCTATATGTTAAAATCCATCATCTACCTATGATGCTATAACTTGAAGCAGCTAAAGAAACACCTAGGCCAGACAAAAGCCAAAAGGGTCAAGAATGGAAACAATAGAGAAAAAAGGACTAAAATTTATTGATAATCATATTCATATGCACTTGTCTCATAACTAGCGTGTTGATAAAACTACCCCACATTAAGTAGAAAAGGAATTCTGAAATTCAAAGGTTCGGGAAAATGATTCATTAAAAAAATAGCAAAAAATTCAACGAAGGGGAAAAAAAAAAGAATTCACAGTATCACCTCTAGTTGGATAATAGCTTAAGTTCCTGAAGCAATCAACAACAATATTTATAGTCTTTCCACCATTTGTTGTTTTTTTTTTCGTATGGTGACATCCCCTACAAGCACGTGCCCTAACAGAGCTAGTAACAACGATAGGCTCTCTCAATGAACAAAAACCCTCTCGTGATAGAATCTGATATGAACAGGGGAAAGGGTACGGTTGAAAGATAGAGAGAAACAAAAAAAAAAAAAGAAGGAAGAAAAGAATTCAAAAGAGGGAGAAAATGAAGAACTTGAGAGAGAACTCAAATCAATAATTAAAGTAGTAGTAAGAAGCTTATTTGTAGAGCTCAAATCCTAATTCTACTAAAGTTCTAAGATAAGATATCTCTTTTTACAAATTATCTCAAATCTAAATAAAAAATAAATCATAATTTAAATAACAAAATCCTATGAATAAATAAAAAATAAAATCTAAATCCTAATAAATTTAAAATAAACTAAATTAAATCTAAATATCCTAATAAAATATCTTTATTAAACAATTCTAATTATTTTATGATAAAGATAAATAATCCTAATTATCTAGAATTACCCATTCTCCATTATTCTTTCTCGCTTAAAGGAACTCTCCTTTAAAGAGTTAAAGCTCCATATAGTATCTAGATTTGGAAAATCTTCCCAGTGAGCAAGATAGCAAAATGAGAGATCTGAGTAAAGAAACTTCTCTTCAAAGGTCCAAATATTCTTTAACTTTAGAAATTTTTTCTAATGAAAGAGATATTGGTGGAAATTATCATTATGCAGAAAAATAACATGCTCTTCCATAATAGCTTTTGCTCTCGATGGCATGGCAGATGGATGAGATGGAGTGAGAACATGTTAAAATTGGACATCAACAACTTTGGAAGCCACAACTTCCACTAGTGGAAATTGTGAAGATTGTTTCTGTGCTTGTTCCTTCTTCAAACTTTCATCTTTCTCTGGAGAAACTTCACTTTTAGGATCAAAACCTGGAGAACCTTGAGATTCTCCATCTTTATGCACTACAAGAAAATAGTTATTTTGTCACAGAATTTTCTCATAGAATAAAAATTAATGAGAACTTCTCACAGAATTTCTTGTGAATAAATAAATCTGGGCAATTTCTCACATTATAAAAAGAGTGAGAACATTCCGAAAGAAAGTTGTGAGAAAATTGGAGAGAATGTTCTTGCAAGTTGGCATGAATTTGGTGCCACAATTTCTCATGGACTGAGTGCATGAGAAAACAATGAGAAAGTGGTGCCAAAATGCTTCTCACAAATGTAGTTTGTGAGACAATTCTCACGGGTATAAAATTTGTGAGAAATATTTCTTGCGGATGCAAAAATATGTGAGAAGCGTATAATGAGAAATTGAGAGCATTGCACGGGTGGAACACTTCTCACTGATGTAGCCTGTGAGAACATTCTCATGGGTATAGAATATATGAGAAATGTTTCTCACAGATACAAAAATATGTGAAAAGCATATAATGAGAAATTGGGAGCATTGCACCATGAGTTGGGTGAAATGCTTCTTGCAGATGTTGTTTATGAGAAAATTCTTATGGGTACGAAATTTGTGAGAAATATTTCTCATGGATATAGAAATCTATGAGAAGTGCATAATAAGAAATTTAGAGCATTGCATGGGTGGAATGCTTTTCACGGATGTAGCTTGTGAGAACGTTCTCATAGGTATAAAATCAGTGAGAAATGTTTCTCATGGATACAAAAATCTATGAGGAGCATATAATGAGAAATTGAGAGCATTGCACAAGTGGAATGCTTCTCACAAATATAGCCTATCAGAATATTCTCATGGGTATAAAATCTATGAGAAATGTTTCTCACGAATACAAAAATCATTGAGAAGCATATAATGAGAAATTGAAAACATTGCACTATGTGTTAGGGTGAAATACTTCTCACGGATGTAGTTTGTGAGAAAATTCTCACAAGTACAAGTCTGTGAGCAAAATTTCTCATAGATACATAAATCTATGAGAAGCATTTAACGAGAAATTGAGAGCATTGCACTAGTGAAATGCTTCTCGCAGCTATAAATCTGTGAGAAATAAAGTTTTTCTCATGGAAATGATATCTGTGAGAAGTATTTTCATGGATTTTGGACACCGTGAGAACATTTCTCACAGTTGTATGAAAACCATGAGAAAAGTTAAATAAGAAGAAAATATGGCTTTTCTAGTATGAAAAATATTTCAGTTTGGCCATATGAGTGTTCGCATTCAAGACTTGGAGCTCTTGTAAAGACTTGCCTAACCATTGAACCAACTTGTCAATTGTGATCAGTGAGTGCAACAACTTGCCATGTAAGGATTCGAACCTGAGGCATAATACAATTAAAGGTGTTTCTTTGATTAGTGAACTAATTAGTTTTTTGTTACAATGTTTGACACATTATAATATATAAATAGTCTTTAAGTTTTTGGCATCAAACAGGCAGACACCTCCAGTTCAATTGGCTCCAAAATGTTTTTCAACCCCAAACTTTACTCCAAAAATACCTAATTCAAAAATCACCCACCTTCCCAAACATTTGCTCCAAAACCCCAACTCCAAAAATCCTCTCATATTGTCGTGCTTGTTTCTTCAGCTCGGTGGTAGTCAAGGTAAAACTTTGTGGTTATTAGTTCTTCTCAGTGCTTTTGTTGTTGCTTCATCATTTCAGCTCAATGGTGGTCTTCAATCTCATGCAAGTACTTCTCAACTTTTGTAGTTTCACCTCTGCTTTCTCATTTCTGGTAGTTGATTATAGTTCATATTTGTAGTTTCTGTAGTCTTTCATGAAGCTTCCTTCCCCCATCCCACATATCTTAGGCTAGTAAAACTTTATCTAAACAAATTAGCTAGTCTTGTCATTTGTGATTGTGAGACAGTTCACCCATGGTTCAGAAGAAGAAAACTTGGAAGAGAGAAAAGAAAAATTGTCCAATGAAATTTTTTATTTTTTGCCAAACAATTCTTGAGTAAATTGATTATCATTTTTTACCTTGTTTTAGAAAAGGACAATAATATTGGCAAAAGGAAATAATTAGGAAGCTGACAACCTTCATATATAAATAGTTCTTCATGATGGGAAGAGGGGATTAAAACAAGTAACTATGGACTATTTGTCGCAATTTTTGAACATTAAACACCATGCAACAATCGTTTATCTTGGTTTTATTTTCCTTCAACCAGCCTCCTAGAAATTAACCTAGCCACAGAAAGTAATTCCTGGACTAATAAACCAATTGGCACTAGAATGACTAATACCTTGGAAAAATATACTATTGTATTCCTTTTTTGAATCTTTCACTTTGCTATATGTTTTTCTTTTGTCATGTAGTCTGCAAATAACCCTAGCTTGCAGCCTACCGCTGAAAGCACTTTGTGGCAGGGGTAAAGTTGTCATTGTAAATCTCCAAGTATCTGGTTCTTATTTCTTATTAGCTTCTTTATATTCCTTTGGGTTATTTCCCCATTTCCCAACTTTTAAATGGAAGTTTCTCTATTTGTCTTGCTAAAGAGATATGAGTAGTTGAGGATTAAATTGATACTTCAGTATATGAGAAACTAAAACCTTTATTAGTTGTCAAACCTAGATAAGTTTTCATGGAAGTAGTTTACTTTCACTGTACATTCAATATCATTGTGTAGAAAGTTTCTTGTGAGTGAAATGTAACTAGGCTACTGTTATGATCAACAACCTTACCATTTCGATTTTAGTGCTATGTGATAAAATATTGGCTGCCTAGATCAACTTACGAATGTTAAGGAGTTGGTTAACATGGGAGTAGTCTGAATGGCTATTAGTTAAACAAATCCAAATTCTTGTGAAGCCAACATATACCATGGTTAAGGTAGAATATCTTAACACAATGGGGAATCACATAGTTCCTTCAACAATGAACTTATCACAGCTTCACAAGTTTGAAATCAGATTGTCAACCTTTCTTATTCTTCTCTTCTTTTCACTTCATGATTCATTAGAATGCAAGTTATCTGAAATATACTTTTTTGGACTCTACAGAAAACTTCAAAGGACAAAAAGGCCAGTTTGGTCATCCATGGGGTGGTACATAAGGTATTTTGATCTAGGTCTATGAATGCAGAAATTTTTTTCTTTCATCATTTTTTGAGAAAAAAATATTTAGATCAGGAAGCCTGTGGCAGACATTGCGATGGTTGGTGGTTTTCCCATTGAGACTAATAATGATTTAATCTTAATTCTGTCATAAAATATAAATAGAGGAGTTCATGTTTTTAAGTTGACAAAGCTTCCTGCCTCTAGAAATATTATGAAAGCATAAAATATAAATAGAGGAGTTCATCTTGGTTTTAATTTTCTTCAATGGGGATTTCATGAAAAAATTAAGTTATTGCTCTTTTTAAGTAAGATGATAAGTTACTGCTCTTTTTAAGTAAGTTCATCATCTTTTGCTTTCTCCTTTATTGAGATTTTTCAATTTCTTTTCCTGTGAGTGGTCTTTCATTTTGTATATATATATATAGCATCACGTTAAGTTGTTTATGAATGGACTAACTCATCAAAGTAAAGTGGTTTATGTTAAAGTTTAAACTAATTAGGTGCTATGCACTGAAGTCATGCTTTATTATATGAAATTAGTAATTAGTACACAAAGATTTATGCCACTCTCAAGTGTGTGTATGAAATGCTTTGGTTAACTGCCTAACTAATCATAAGGTCTAAAAATTTATGGTTTGATTTTTGAAATTTTTTGTGTCAACTATTTTTTAAGTGAATTTTGCTGACCACAAGATAAAAAATAAGCTTGTGAAGAACTTGAAGACCATACAAGACTATCTCTACTTGTTCACATTATAGGTATGTCATATGTGTGTTCTTATTAGTTTATGTTTATTTTTGTTGGATATATGTGTATTATTTTTATAACATCTCAAGAAAGTTAAAATATCTAGAATTGCATAGGAAATTTGCAAAAATGGGTAGACATCATTTTGCGTAAAATAGGGCAAATAGATCATTTTTTCTTGTTGGACATAAAAATGAGAAATTATGTTTTTTCCCCTAAAGAATTATAACAATGACATTCAAGTCTTAAGGTGATAAAAATCACACGGAGAAGAAGTTAAAAAGTTCTTGGAAAAAATTATATTTAATGACCTAAAATTTTTAAAAATTATAATTTAATCCCAAGTCTGAGGTAATTTTGTAAATATGTAAAATTACTGTTAGAACGAAGCTCTCGACGTGACAAGCCTCATGGTATATGGCACTGAGAGTTAATATTTAAGGATAAAGAAATAATTAGTACTGAGTGTCTACAAGTAACTTAATACCAATAAAATAGATTGAGGGCTCCACGGATTGTTAAAAAGGTAACCAGGATAGGATATTAGCCTCACATAGATAACATTTGGGATAGGCTAAAGAATACAAACTTTCTCCCACTCTTATCAAGAGTAAATATCATATACTATTCGTTTTTCATTGGAATAAATTTAATGTTCTGACTTTTCAAGTTAAGAAAGTGACAACAACTTCAAGAATTGAGGTTCTACAGTTAATAAGGCTTTAGGTTCTGAATTTTCAAGTTTGGATGATCACATTATCACAATGACAAAGGCTCAAATTATATACTTTCTCTTGAAAATTGTTTTGTTAATTTGTTGGGATATTTGCTGAAAATTATTCTTCTTTGCATCTTTATTCTTGTTTTGAGCAATTTGTGGACTGGTTTTGGATTTGAAATCTAAATACTAATTTTGGGTTTGCTTCTTAGTAAAAAATTATAAGTTGATGCTTTAGCTTTGATTTTGTTTTCGTGAGAATGTTTGTCACAAAATTGATACGTGAGAAATGGTTTCTCATGCCTTGAGACTGTGAGAAAATTTTTTCCTTCGAGTTTTTTTCTAACCAATGACTATGCGTGAGAAAAATCTGTGAGAAATGGTTTTCTCGCAGATTATAGGAGAGTTTCTCACAGCTTTAGTCTATGAGAAAATCCTTGTTTTTGTGTAATGGTGCTGCTCAAAAACTTCCAGCAATTGTTACTTCCCCAATTTGTTTATTATTTCCTCAAATAATTTCTCTAGCCTTTCAAACCTATGGTTGAAATTTGCTTCCATCAAGTTAATCTTGTGGTTGAAATTTCCGCAAAGATTTGCTTTCATTGTATCAATCTTGTGGTTGACGACTTCTATCCCATGGTCCACAAGCTCGTTGATGGCCTTCTCAAATTCTTCAAGATTTTGCTAGAATTTTTTTTTTATGGTAGATTTAAGAAGAGTAGCGCATGAGATGTGTAGGGAATCTAGCTTTGATACCAAATGATATGAACATGGGAAAGGGTAGGGTAGAGAGATACAGAGAAATAAAAAAGGAGAGAGAGAGAACTCAAAGGAGGGAGAAAACTAAGAACTTGAGTGGGAGAGAGAATTCACAGAAACTATAACTCAAATCAATAATCAAAGTCTAAATACAACTGAGCAATGAGACACTTATTTATAAAGCTCAAATCTCAATCCTACTAGAGTCCTAAGATAAGATATCTCTTTTTTCAAATTATCTCAAATCTAAATAAAAGATAAATCATAATTCAAATAACTAAATCCTATGAATAAATAAAAAATAAAATCTAAATTCTAATCAATTCAAAATAAACTAAATTAAATCTAAATATCCTAATAAAATATTTTTATTACAAAATTCTAATTATTTTACGATAAAGATAAATAATCATAATTATCTAGAATTATCCATTTTCCATCAAAATTAAGGCAGAACCTGGAGTGCCCACAACGACACCTCCCAGTGTCCCAACATTCTCTTCGAAACTAGTCTTTACATCCTTACTTCGTTAGCTTCTAGTTCCTCCTCCTCTCCCTGACTTACCTTCAATTTGGAATAGGTTTTCTATATGGGTTAATGTTAAAATATTTACCACAAGTTTCCTCAAAATTGCTGATGGTATTCTAAATTTCTTTTTTGCCATAATATTGCTTTGAAAATGTCAAAAAGCAATTTCGTCCTAACCGTTAAAGTCAACAGCATTGATCATTAAATTGCCAACTGTATCACCAATTATATTGTTAATTGTACCAAATCATCTTATGTAACAGTCTATATGGCATTCTAGTTAGAAAAGAATCTAAAAAAATTGAAAAATGCAAGAAACATAGAAAAAGGAGTCTAAATAAAGGAATTTTGCCAAAATACACTAATTCTAATACCCAAAGGTATTAACTTTTAATCAAAGACCCCAAAAACTTTTAAAAAACATTTCATAAAAATCTTACATAGCAATACACGTAGCATCCAAGTGGAAACATAATGAACCAAATTAAAAGCATCAACTCAACCTAATTAATTTTAGCCTCGAGCTAGAAACTGGAACTCTATACTAGAATCCTCAGTAAAAATCTCAAATCATAATAAAATCAACTAATAAGCACAAAGAAACAAACAAATCATAAAAATCATGTGTCGATTCATGGAAAAAAAACTCAAAAATTCCCAAAAAAATGGAAAAATCTTTAAAAATTCATAACAATGCAAGAAAAATAGAAAAAGTTGTCAAAATCAATGAATTTGGCTGAAATATACTAGCTTTAATACCAGTAGAGTATTAAGTTTTAATCAGAGACCCCAAAAACTATTAAAAATCACAAATTAAAAAAATTTGTCAAACTAATTGCATTTGTTGGATGATTTTGATCTTAGTTAGACTTTAATGTGAATTTGATTTGTGATTTTTAATAATTTTTGGGGTTGTTAATAAAAGCTTAATACCCAATGGGTGTTGAAGCCAATGTATTTTGATAAAATTCATTTATTTTGACAATAGTTTCTTTTTTTTCTTGCACTTTTATGATTTTTTAAAGATTTTTCCATTTTCTTGGAAATTTTTTAGTTTTTTTTTTTCACATGATTGTGTACATGACTTTTGACCCTTTTTTGTTCATTTGTGTTTATTAGTTAATTTTATTATATTATAAGATTTTTAATTAGGCTTCTGGTTTTCAACTCGACTGAAATTGATTGGGTTAAGTTGGTGCTTTTAATTTGGTGCATTATATTTCCACTTAGATATCATATATGATTTTTATGAAATATTTTTTAATTGTTTTTTTAGTCTCTCATTAATATAGTTTTTGAAAACAAAATCAAACTAATTAATTAGTAAAAAATTATTAAAAAAGAATTTATAATTAAAAAAGATTGACTTTGGGAAAAAAAAGGGGAAAGCCTAGGGCCCACCTAAAAAAATGAGAAAATTTAGACTCACCTGTAAAAAAAAAAAAACAAATGAATGAGGAAAAATAGGACCTACCCAATAGAAAAGGAAAAAACAAAAAGAAAATAGAAAAGAAAAGAAGGCACGAAGCTTGATAATGGAGTAGCGCTATTTGGCTAATGCACAATGCGGCTCTATCCTGCTTAATATTATATATTGATGATTGATATTCAAACTTATCTTTTCATTAATTCTTTTCATTTTTTAGCCACAAAAATTTTTTTTTCATTTTCAAGTCACATGTCATTCTTTCTCCTTTTTTATATCAACTTCTAAATGTTAACTTCAATCTTTTTTCCCAAGACTAAGATAACATTTCAATATTTTATATTATACATTTATTGATTTATTATATGATATAAGTATGAATTTTCAAAAATTAAGAAAAAACTAAAATTTATTAGTTTTAATAAAAATAAATTATTAATATTAAATTCTAAGAATATATTTTAAGAAGCTATAGAATATTACTATTGAAGAAATTAATATTACTTTTAAATCATATAAAATATAAAATTTGTAACAAATCACATTATTTTTGCATTGTGAATAATATAGCTTTCTGGTTAAAAAAAAATAGTGTACCTTATTCTTATGAATTCATACAATGTATGCAGCTTCCTTTTAGTTTATGTATATATAATATCATAACAAAAAGCAAAGTTATATAAATTAAGTATTTCTAAAAATATTTGAATATGAGAAATCAATTTAAATGTCTTGTTTCATATAAGAAAATGTAAAGAAAGGGAACAAATGACCAAAAATAAGTATGAAAAATTGGAAATATGAAATCAATAACAGGTTAGATGTTTGTAGAATGTTGAAAAAAAACGCTTGTAGAAAGATTCTCTCAGTTATTATAACATTTTATTTAAGTACTGTGATCCCATCAGTTATTTAATGATCAATCAAGATTTATTTTTTGAAATAAATACGATCAAAAATAAAAATCACCTTTGTAAGATTCACAAGATAACTCACTTCTTTATATTCATATTTCCTGTAACAAAAATTTTTATAAAACTCTCTCAACAACGTTGTGCATGAACATGAAAGTAGCACTAGTTCAACTTATATGATACAAGGAAAATTAATGGAATTAGTTAAAAATTGAAAACTAATCAAAATGATAAAACTACATTTTTTTTTTAGTATCATAATCATAACTCAATAAAAATAAAGACACAAAAAATTACTGACGAAATATTAAAGTTCTTATAAATATTTGCTCCAAAAAACAAAATCATATCCATAAATCCCATGTCAATTAATGATAGTGGTGTATAACAGTGGCGATTTGATTTAATAGCTGGTCATGGCTGGTAATTTTCCTTGAAGAAAAAGGAAATATTAGCATTCAGCAAGATTCGAACCACACAGCTTTTAGTTTGGAAATATCTAGACCACCTCTAAGTTATATATGCTATATTATTATTAAAATAACAACAATTTTATTTATTTATTTATTTTATTAATTGAACAACTACAGAAAGCAAAACATAGGAATAACACAGAAAAAAAATTGTCACAATACACTACCAAAATAATCACAGTACCAAATCAATAACCTACCCCCTGAAAATTAATGACTCCTAAATCACATTCAACCCTATCCCACCATGATTTCCAGCGGATCAGCATTTATTCCAACCACAATTGATTGAATCCTCCAAATAGTGTCTTGATATCTTGGAGAATGACTTCCTCCCCCAGGGATTTGGCCTTGTAATCTGCCACCACTTCCACTACTCTAGGGTTGATGAAGATAATGGACAAACAGGTATGATGACTTGCTTCAAATTCACTCTACTTGTTTGTTTATCCAGTTAATAGTTTTCCTCAATTCCATGCTTCTTTACAATCTCCTCTTTAAACTCCATACTCTCTTTCGTGGGACTTGTAAACTTGAAAGAAGATAAAAATTAAGTTTCCTCTAACTGCTTTCCAACTAATATTAAAATAATACCACTTGATGAGCAAAACTGAGTTGAAAAAGGAAGTCACAGATTTGAGATGATGGTACACTCAGTAGCAAAAGAACGGAGGATCCTGGTGGAGTTCCTTAGACGTAGGAGAACTGTGATGGAAAATTTTCCATGAAAGTATGCATATGTTAGGCTTCCCCACTTTTGTGATCAATCCCAACTGTATGCCATCTCTATTGTTCCTTTTAAAGAAAGTTCTCTGTAATGTCCTACATACATTATACCAAAAGTAATTTTTCTTAACACCTAATAATTGGCTGTTATAGAAAAAAATGTAACAAAAATTAGACAAAGGCTTTTATTGGCATTATTTATATAACCACCAAGAAAAGTTCTGATTTTTCTTGGCAATTTTTAATGGAACTGCCATCGAGACTTTTGTTGGCAATTATTTTTATAACTGCTAACAAAAATCTTAGTAACTTTATTTCAAAAGAAACACATGGCATAAATTGATATGCATAGCCACTGATTGAAAAAAATTAATGGTCCAGATTAATTCATTTCCTTTACTTTTCTCTCTCTCACCAACCCATATTTGCTATTCTCTCTCTCTCTCTCTTATGTGATTGCCGTCAAGAAAGTGTCCTCTTATCTCTTTCTCCTTTTTCTCCCATTCTCATTAGCAAAGCTTACCTTCACATTCTCACATCCTCATTGCCTCCTCTATCTCCTTCCAGATTTGCGGTGGTCGGTGTGGATGTTTTCATCATTGATTGTGTCCAACGTGCTACCATTATTAACCTTCATCCCTCATCTAGAACGTCGTCCCTTATGATCTTAGTTATGATGTGGTTTTTCAATCTTCCTTATCCATGACCTTCATCCCTCATCAAGAATATTGACGCTAATATTTTGGTATTTTCTATTAGTGATCTTCCTCATCTATTACCTTCATCTTCCTTGTCCAACTCTTTCTCTATACAGGTTCTTTCTTGCGTTCCTAATGTTCTGGAATTTTCTGGCATTGTGATATATGGTTTGAATCAAGATCTAGTGACTTCAATGGCTTAAGGAGATTCAACATCTAGGAAATCACGAAGAGAGAGTGTCTAGTATGAATTTTTTTTATATATTTTGATTTTTTGATTTGGAATTGGTATAAAATTTTCCTTTGATTTTTTTTTCTAATTTCCTTTTTCATATATGCTTTTAATGATAAAGCAAAGGAAGCATCATAAAAAAAGTTCTAATTTCATTTTTTAAATAAAAAATAGACCTTTTGTTGGCAGTTGTTATATAAAAATGCCAACAAAGGGTACCTTTTGCTGGTAGTTAAAAATCACCACCTTTTTATGACCCCTTTTCTTGGCACGAGCATTGTTGGTTGTTAAAACTACCAATAAAAAAGAAAAAAAAAACTGCCAAAAAACCGTTTTCTCAATGAGACTTTTGTTGGCGGCTCCAAAAAAATCGCCAAGAAAAATTGTGCTTTCATCATATAGAGGATTTCATCTTTCTTGACTCAATTGGGCTTCTCCCCAAGAGCTACTATCTTAGCTTAATTGAGCTTCTTCTCAAGAGCTACCTCCCTTTTACCTCACCTTAGCAGCTAAAAGAGGATTTCATTCGTTATGAGATCTTCCAACTAAGAACTTTCTTTTATAGCTAGATTTTATACTAAGTTTGTAACACCTTACTCCACCACACCTTCATACTTCACCAAAAATCTTGAAAACTGGCCTAACCAAACCAGACAAGAATATCATAGTGTGTCGTTATGGCCTCAACATTGCTGCTATTGCGCGTAATGCAACACCTTAAACTAGGGCCCATTTCCTATGTATTAGATCATTTTAGATGCCAAATATGCTTGAAGAAAAGCTTGAATCAATTTAATTTCAAAAACAAAATTTTCAATTTTCCCCGGTACTGTTTACTTGGAAATTTCCATTTTACCCAACAAATTTTGAAAATTCATAACTAATTCTAAAAAAATCATCTTGAGGTCATTCAAATCTCTAAAAATATCTCAAAATATTTTATACATGGGAAAAATATTAAACAATAATTTAATTGGGCTAATTCATAGATTAACTTAATTGGGCTTATACTGTTCATTTGGTCATTTTTCTACCTCCCAGTTTTCTGATCTCAACTTTGAAAAATTGTATTTCATCCTATTCATGACTAAATCAGGCATACTCTATGTCATTTGAAAGCTATATATATCTACTTATAGACATAGTTCTCTTATACATTTGTTTCACTTACACAGGGAATAACATTAACTTAAATTATGAAGGGTCAGAATTTAACTTTTACTGGAGCAGTTTTGGGAAAACCTCTATATCTTCTATCATATAGCTCCAATTACCTCCAAATCGGTGGCATATGAAACTTAAAACATATATCTTTCTATATATAGAACCACTAAATTTTTGGAGCTTTTTAAGATTTTATATTATCTTTTGAAATTTCTAGTGCCTAATTTTCAATTTACAGTTTTCCCAATCTTACCATGTTTTGAACCCTAACTTTGAAAATTCACCATAAATTCTACACTTATCCAATTTAGTTGTTCTTTAGCTCTATGGAAAGCTTATTTCATCTAATTTTAGAACATATAAATTACTTAAGCTAATTGTATTGAATCAAGTGTTTTGATGATTCCAAACCAATCTTCAAGAGCTTGGAATAAAGATATCAAAGGTGCACAAAAGGTTCAAGTGAAGGAATCCTAGAGAAATTAGTGCAAAGATTCATGTAGGATATTTAGAGATGTTTTGATTTGAGTAAAAGACTATGATTTGGTGAAAAGATGTTTTAAAACCTTGATTCTATGTTAAAACATGGAATAATTGAAAAACACCCACCAACCGACGAAGTTTGAAAGGTTTATACTGATCTGTCATCTTGGAAATTTAAACTTTGGCTTTGGAAATTTGAATTTTGTATTGAAACTAAACAAGTCTGAAGAGAAACTTCTCTGACAGACAAATTTTGACTTAAGAAAATTCAAATTTTGGTAAGTGTCTGAAAGGAGCTTTCAGTAACAGACGAACTTTGGGTTTTGAAAATTCAAATTTCAGACAAAAAGTAACTTACGAAAACTAAAGAAATTCATCTGAAATCATGTCAAAGTTCATTTGAAACCAAGTTTAGATTGGATTTTAAAATTGCTCACTGACAGACGAACTTTGAACATAAAAATTTGAATTTCAGAAACTAAGCTTGTGAGTCTGTTAGAATGATATGTTGACATATGAATGATAGTATTTATACATTCCAATTTTGAAGTTAGTTTGAAAAGAGGTCTCTCTGACAGACAAACTTTGCCCTTTGAAAATTCAAATTTTGAATCATATGAACTATTGTGCCTTATAAACCAGCTACGGCCAGACGAATTTTGGGGTTCCATGTAACGCCCCTCATGATATCTTTATTGGTTTTGTGTTCAGGATCAGAAGAAGTAGGACAGATATGATTGAAGAGGAAACAGGAAAGGGACTTCGTGCCGCGGTGAGGAGCAGAGCCGCCGCGGCGAGAGGCTCCCAGAAGCGTTTTCCAAAATTCTATGGAGGAGCCGCGGCGTGATGTATGAAGCCGTGGCGAGAGTCGAGATTTTTGCTTAAAACCGAATCATTTTGGACGCTCGGACAGAAAAGAAACAAAAGGAAACCGAGGGAGATCGCGAGAGAGCTGAGCTAGGGTTCGAATCTCCGGCGTCCAGGGGTGATTTCAGATCGAGGGAGCTTGGATCTAAGTTGGTAAGTTACTTCTACACCTCCCTCTCCATCTTTGTTCGGTGGAAATATGGGGTTTTTGGTTTTGAGGTTGGGTTTTCGATTTGTGACAAAATCCACCGATTGAAATGGTTTAAATGAGGTTAATAAAGTGTGTTTTGATGTTCTTGATGCTTGGATTCGAGTTTGGAAGGGTTTATATGTGATTTGAGCTTAACCCTGGGTTGTCTTCGGTTAGAACTCTTGGAAATCCGATATGTATGTGTTTGAGTAGTATTTGAAGGGTCCCTAAGAGTCTATTGATGCATGAAAGGGGTGTTGGAGCCTTGGGTTAGGCCTAAAAGTGGTTAAATTATGATATTGTGATTGTGAGTATACTATGTTAATGGGAGAATTATGCATTATGAAGGTTATCTGGTTAGCTGTGTGGGGCTCAAGTGTATTGAAGTTCAAGAAAGCGTGTGGAACTTGCGTGAGCGCGGTATTGACAACCTGAGGTAACCGGGGGTTTGTTTACGTGGTTTTATATGATAGTATGTATCTATATATATATGCATGTCTCTTTCATACCACGATAGTGATATGTTTGTGTGTTGTTATTATATATCGTGGTATGTGTATAGTAGATGATGTTTATGAGTATTGTGATGAGAACATTGATGTGATGTGATGTGATGATCATGATGTTTATGATGATACATTAGTATCACCACATATTACTGTTACACCGAGATATATGATGGATAAAGTGGTGATGATGTGATGATGTATGATATATGATGATAAATGAAATTGTTAGGGAGAATAAGGTTGGAATATGTGATATTGTATATGTTAGGGAGGATAAGGGTGGATTGTATGGGTTAGGGAGGATAAGGATGGATTATATGTATATGTGTGTTAGGGAGGATAAGGATGGGTTATGTGTATACTTGTGTTAGGGAGAATAAGGATGGAAGTCCCAGAGAGGACGACATGCATATCATGCATTTTACATTGTATTCATATGTTACTTGATTCATATTTGTATATATATATATACATATCTATATGGTTATGTGTTGTTAATCCCGGTTACTGAGACATTGTCTCACCCCACCCTCTCCCATGACTAACCCTTTCAGGCGAAGGTTCTGGCTCTAGTCCGGTGAAGCAAAGAGAGTAGCTGTGTACGTGGGAAGTCTATGTAGTGTTTGTATTTTTGGTTAATGTATTAAGTGCCAAGTAGGGTAGTAAGTGTGTATTGAATGTATAAGATTGACAGGATTGTTACGGATGAATGTATGTTTGATTTTGTTTTATGGAATGTGTTATGTTGGTGTACTAAGAGTGTTAGGTGTGTGGAAGTTTATATGGTAATATTTGTGAGCCCGGAGTGGCTTGGGCCTGGTTGTTGTGTGTTAGGGCATGTAGCCCATCTTGTCATGTTGAGGTTCAAGGGGGTCAAAACTCAGAGGAGTGATTCCTTTGAGGTGAAACCTCTTTGGACAGGTTGGTTTGGAGATTTATGACCTGTATGAATGGTCTCTGAGCGACCAATTGCCTTTGTTGGCAATTGGATGTGGCTAATGGTGAGTTTTGGTCAATAAGTGGCCAAAACGGTGTCAAGGGTCTAGAATCTCCATACGGAGTTGGATTGAGGTAAAAGTGGTGTCCTTGGAAAGATGGGGACTAGATTGACTTGTAGGAGTTGGATTCGAGTCAATCGGAGGTCAGAGCATAAAGTTATGAGCGTCAGAAGTTCGCCCCGGAGTGTTGAAATTGCTGATATGGTCTATCAGCAGGGGGCGCCGCGGCGAGGGAAGGCAGGCCGCGGCGCCAGAGGAGACAGAAGCGATGTTGAGGCAGGGGAGGCCGGAGCCGCGGCTGTACTGTAGCGGCCGCGGCCCCAGCCCAAAATTTGGTAATTTGGGGTTCATTTCCGCTGGTTTGAGGCTGTGAGATGTTGTTTTGGTGTTGTTTGGGTTGTGTTTGATTGTATTTTGAATTATTGGGTGTTAATGGAGGTAGGATGTTACATTCCAAAATTCAAATTTTGAAGGCACTGTAGCAAATTGAAAATACTGTTCACACTTAACAGAAACACCTTCTGCTTGAAAATTCGTATGTCACAACACAGAAACATTTTCCAAATATCAAAATTTGAACTTCACTTCATGACAAACGAACTTCGGGCATTCAACATTGAAGTCTTTAGCATTCGGTTTCTGTGAAATTCGTCTGTTGACCAACTGAAATTCGAATTTCAGAGTGTCAAAAGCATAAAATGCGGTTAGTTAACGGATAGTTTTTCAAAGTAACCATTGGATAACTTCTCCAACAGATAGATTTTGTCTCTAACGTATAGTTGAGACCTAAATCTATAAATATAACATCATTTGAAGTTGTGGGTAACGATTTTAACATTGTATATACTGAAACTCTGCCAAATCATTTACTAAAAGTCTCTTCCTCTCTCACTTCAAGATTTGTACTCCAGCTTTCATATTTACTCTATCTAAAAGAGTTTAATCTCTATAAAATAATCTTATCTTCATCTGCAAGAAAGATTTTCTTGTGAGGAGATATCATAAGGGATTGGGGAAGCACTTAGTAAGAGTGCATAGAGTGAAAGAGTGAGCTCTAGAAACAAAGCATCATCTTTATACTGAGATAGTTGCTAAAGGCCCATTGAATTCTTGCAGAATAGTGGAAAATCTCAAGTGGTGGCTCGGGGACTGAACGTAGGTCAAGTGGAGAGACCAAACCAGGATAAATATCTAAGTTTTCTTCTCTTTACTGCTACTTTAACAGCTTATTCATTTATACTCTATTTTACTATCACACTTTGCTTTCTTCACTTACTTGATATTTTGTAGAAAATTTTCATTCTTCCCAATTCACCCCCGTCTTGGAAAGCCAGCTTATCTAACAAATTGCCCTTTCTTAAATGAACAACCTACATTCTCTTAGACTGCTTAAGATAAGCCTTTCCATTCCTAATTTATCAAAATAAGCTTCATAACCTTTTCACATCATCATCAATTGTATAAATTCCATACATACCATATCAAAGTACATTAAGAATCATAATAATCATATGGCATATACGTTTTCATAATACCCCTAAATACAATGTTATAGCTTCAATTATGAATTCAAGCATTGATTCTCTTTTCTTGCTACATTGCTCCCTTGTCTTCAATGCCATTCCTTGTATCTAATGTAGTTTTCATTTTGGAAGGGTGAGATTCATTGAATCTCAGTAGCAATCACCATTCATACAATCATATTATCACATTAAGCATATAATCATCATAAAACATCAAATGTATACTTTTAAACATTTATGCCATACTATTTCACAAAAATTTCAGTAGGGTTTCATTTTGTATTTTGGATAGCCCGAGGTCTCAAACCCCTAAATTATCTCAGCCAACATTCTCAAAGCATCACAAATGATTAGATCAAATAATAGGCAAGTCATCAAACTCATTGAAAATCATATGACAATATAAGGCAATAATAGGTTAATTGCTACCTTGATGCTTCCACTTGCTTTTTCTTTGAGTTGCACCTCTTCCAAATACTTCTCCAAGATTTCTTAGGCTTCCTTAAACCTAAACATATCATCAATTAGCTACTTAAGTCATTGATTCAAGGGATAGTTTCATAAAGTTCCAATTAAACTATAAAATTTCATTTTCTTCTCCTTTGGCTTTTTCTTGAAATCAATACTTGTTCGTAAGGTTTTCAACCATGAGGAACTCATTTTTGGCATCAAAAACATGAAATTCCAACTCTAAATTGATTCTCTGTTCTGACCAAAAAATGTCAAGAAAAGGAGAGAAAATGATTTGTTTTGAAACTCACCCAACTACTTCCAAAATCATATCCTAAGTTGTTAGTTTGGTGTTTCTCCTAAGTTTATTGCATGAAAATCCATTCCTTGCTTCCTCTAGGTTTGGCTGAAATTTTAACATGGAAAGGGGTAGAGGAAGACTCCAAGAAACTAAGCTTAACTACTTAAGATCACAAGCTCAATGTAGTAGGAATCACTTACCAAATCCTTGAGTTCTTGAACTTTGAACTTGCCTACTCTTTTTCTCTTTTTCTTTCTCTCTTTTCTCTCTTTCTTTCTTGTGTTTTCTTTCTTTGTTTTGGTACAAAATGTGTGATTCATAATAGATAGGAAAGAGAGCGCTTAAATGGCCTAATCATTCACTAATTACTCACTAAACATTAATTACCTTCATTAGCCAAAAGTCAAGCCTTCTTCAACAAGTAGTTTGGCATGACTTCCATGAAAAGTCTTGGACAAAAAAAAATGAGCTGAAATGTCATGCACAAGAGAGCTTTGAGTGTCCCAAAATTGTTCAATTTTTCATGGTCTAGATATATCCTGAACCGGGTAATTTTTAATTGTATTGATAAAATCATTTTTTATAGTAAATTAGCATTTTTTGGGCTATAGAACTATTCCAATTTTATTTTTATTTTTTCTTAATTATCCTATCCCAAATGATATCTATGTCTAACACATATCTTGTCCTGATTGCCTTTCAATCATTGGTGGGGCTCATAATTTACTTTATCAGTTTACTGTTACTTTTGGACACTTGGCACTAATTATTTCTTCATCCTTAAACATTAACCATCATTGCCATATACCATTAAGCTCATCTTGTCGAGAACTTCGTTTTGACAGTAATTTTTCATATATACAAAATTACCCCTGACTCAGGATTAAATTATAATTTCTAAAACTTTTGGGTCCTTAGGTGTAATTTTCCCCCAAGAACTTTTACATCCTTATTCCACGTGAATTTTTAGGATTGGGGACATGGATGTCATTTTTATAATTATTTAGAGGAAAAATATAATTTTTTCATTTTTTCGTCCAACCGGAAAAAATAACCTCTTTACCCTTTTTCATGCAAAATAGTCCTGGCCCGTTTTTTGCAAATTTCCTATATATTTCTTGATATTTTAACTTTCTTGGGATATTACATAGAAGCTCTCGAGTTTCAATTTTTTTTTTCAAGTAGAGGCAATTGGCACCGCGGTCTGGCTTCTTGGACCACAGCACCCCAAGCTGATATCATATCAGCAATTTCTAAGTTTTTAGGGTAAACTTCCAATGCTCATAACATTATACTCCGACCTCCGATTAATATGATTTCAACTTGTACAAGTTAATCTCGTCCTAATCTAACTATAGACACCAATTTCACTTAAATCCATCTCTATATGGAGATTTTAGACACCTGATACCATTTTGGCCACTTTTTAGCCAAAACTCACAATAAACCTCTTCAATTGCCATCCAAAGGAAATTGGCACATAGGGACCATTCACACAGGTCCTAATTGACTTATCGAAGAAGATTTCACCCCAGATAAACCACTTTTCTAGGATTTGGTCCCCTTGAACCCCAAATTCACATAATAAGCTATATGTCCAAATCATGCTATCTAGGCCCAAAACCCCTTTGGGCTTCCATACACAACCATTCTTACTTACAAACACACCAAGACATGCATACATCATACCACATCATCCAACTAATCACCATCAACATCATTCCATATCATTCATCATCATCATATATATATACATATATATCATACAACCATTATCATTGCGGTTATCATGATCCTTATATCCATTTCAAACATACTATCCTATATGGCACAACATATAACATAGACAACACACACCACCAATGACTTGAAGATTCCAGACACCAAAGAGGCTACAACTCCCTTGTCTTCTCTGAACTAGTACCAGAGCCTTCACCTGAAATGTTAGTCATGGGAAGAGGTGTGAGACAAAGTCTCAGTAATTGGGAACACAGCCACGGGCAATATATATCAATAATCCATACAATTGTGCATATGGTGTAATGAAATGTAAAAAAAAATGGTATCCATATTGTTCCTCATACACGGCTGGAACCACAAGTTGAAATCATCACAAGACATTTCAAATAAATGATTCCCTTTCAATAGTTGGTGAAAACTTATTTTGGGATATCACTAAGCTCACTTTACACTAATGCAACCCAGCCAAATGCTATACTAGTGCTTGGATCATGGCTCTCCTTCCCTTAGACCACCACGAATTAGTGGTGATTTAAGGAAGGTGCATTCCCAAATCCACTGCCACCTAGCTGTCTTGGCCATAGAAAGGATTTAGTGATAAGGATATTTCATCATCTCATCTTATCCGCTACCACCTGACTCTTATCTATAGGAAATGATTTAGTGCTAGGGATCTTCTATCATATCGTCATCATATATCATATAATCATCACCTCAACATCCATCTCACATTATACAATCATATGGTGATGATGTAAATGTCATGTCAATATGCCTCTAAACATACATATATCTATCATCATCACAATCATCATCATGGACATGCAATGGTATGGGGATACTATAAATACACGTACACCTCATATATATTCATCCTATTTTAACTAGCCATGTACATACCACGATATGTAGAAAAATCATATATATACACAACCAATATCATGGTATGAATAGGAATATGCATATATACAAATATATATATCAACATATAATCACATAAATCATAAACACCTAGTTACCTTAAATTATCAATACCACACATACATGGTTTCCACAAGCTCCTCAGATTGCCAACCCATGACTTGAACTCCTCTGATAAGCCAAACACCCTCTATAATGCCATAATATCTTCAATTAACATATAGCACAATTATCCAAATTCCATAATTCAACTATTTAGGCTTGACCCAAGATCCCAAACATATTTTCATACATTAATGAACTTCTTACAACCATTCAAACCAGAACCAATCCCATACATTTTGGATTCCAAGCTATCACATAATATACAGTTAGGGTTTAAGCAAAATCACACATACTCCCTCTAAAACTCATACTCAAGCATCCTTAATACTAAATCACACTTCATTGATCCAATTACATCCATTTTAATCAGTAGAATTCAGCTAAAGTTGGAAACCCAACATATATATCCAAAAAATCACCTCAAAAACCAAAGAAAAATGGAAAGAGAGGAGCAAGAATCACTTACTAACAATTAATCAAGCTTTTAGAGTCCATAAATCATGAACCCTAGTGCTGCTTTTCATTTCTCCCTTTATCTCTCTCTCTCTCTCTTAGTTGACTGAAATGCTTATGATTTAAACAAATTTTTTGTTTGGCACTGTGGTGGCATGTAAGTTCACCATAGCATGAGTGCTCTTAGCCTAGAAAATTTTTGAGTTTCCATGATTGTCTCACTACGGGGACCCTATACCTATTGCGGTGTGCCCCTTGTTTGTTTCAAATTTCAACTTTTGCCTATTTGGATCCTTTCTCCAATCCTGGTTCCTCCGATCTTATACACATCATCAAGTTTACTTCCCGTCAGCTTGAGACTAAGTTCAAGATAGTATAATGAGGGTTGTTACAAAGTTCAATAATTAACTATCTTTAGGTTTTGTAGTTCCCTAATTGCCTGCCATTATTCATATGCCTTGGGCTTATACTTTGTACCTTGGATTCATACCTCATGTTTTAAACATCATAAACACATTACTAAATTTCCATTACAAAGGCATTGAATCTTTATCAAACTTTTTCCTTTGAATCATACATCACTTTTCCTATCTTATTCTTAACATCCTTCTTTAAGCTTTTCTCTGCTTGAGCAATTGATATAATATTTGACTTAATCTAAACACATGGAACATTTTCAGGGGTAAGTAAAATCAACGTTTCCTTCTTACCACCTGTGAGGAGATTATTGGTACAAAGCCAGTTTGTGCTTACTATGATGCTTTGATATTTATTTTGACTAGAAATGGTGATTATGGCTTTGCTTCTAGTGAACACATTCCTAGGTAAAATTTATAATATTAACTTCTAGATCCAGCCTCTTAACACTGATGTAAAAAAATGGCTCACATTTGCATCATACCTTTAATGGGATCAGGTGTCTTATGGCCTTATATTAGGGTATTACAAAGACTCTTCCTTGTGTTTATAGTCTTTTGTTGACTATCTCAATAATACAGTCACATCTTTCTATACTTGGTGCACCATTTTTATCTTACGAAATATGGCATCTTGCCACAAGCCTTTTTGCATTTAACTGGGAAAGCTTGCTTGGTCTACCTCCTGTACTCTTTTGCCTTGCTTCATAAATCCCCTGCTATTCCAAGGCTTCTTACTCTTATTCTTACTTACTCTTTGCTTTGTTTACAATTTTCTTATCGTTACTACTAGCTAGAGGTGTTAGAGCATACTTGTGATTTAGACTAATGATCCTACTTACTTTGATTGATTAATTGAAAGTCTGAATTTGTATCGGCATTTTCTCTTTAATTGCTTATGTTAAACCCCTTTTCATCTTTTCTACCTTTCCTCATCCATCATTATACTACTATGGGTACATCAAATTTTGAGCTAGTGGGTTATGCCTCGCTATACATTCATTGACTAACTCATTCTAATTCTATCATACTCTTATAAATTCCATATCCTTCGGTCATCCTCATTCTTCAACATATACTCTGTTATTAAAGTTTCATTCCTGATATGCCACTCATTATCTTTAACTTTTTCCAAAGGTTCATACTTTAATTGTCAGCAACTCGCACATTAACTTGTCATTATAGGTGACAACTGGTACTTTTTAAGTCATACAGCCATATATAGGTAACTGATAGATTCAACCATTTACCCTGTAACTTGTTCCATAGAAGCTTACCAATCTGCTTGGATATACTGTGGCATAAGCAAAACATCATAGGCTCTAATTTCTTGTCATCTTTAAACATTAACCATTTCTTATAATTGCTCAATAGCTTTTTGCTGCCAATCTAGATGATCAAAGATCATTTATAGGGAATATGGATCACGAATACCTTCACTCGCTGCTAGGAGTTGTTTGAGAAGTCTATTCTTGTGCTGCCTATCTTTGCTGAATAGCTATTCATGTCTCACTAGTTCTTATCTTTTATCTTAATAATTGCAAATTTTAAAGTATACTTGATAAGTATTGTTTACTACTTCCATCATTATTATCCTTTAACCCCTAGTCCTCTTGCTAATTTAATACTTTGCTACATCTATACTTGGTTCGAATTTGTAGCCTTATATTACTTCTACATGTACTTTTCATCCCTTCTACATGTACATTATCATCATATCGAACTTATAGGGTTTTTAGACTAGTATGAAACTTACTACTATCATCTGATATCCCTATAGGATCTTTTTCTGGGTCATCCTTTGGTAATTCCATTACCTCATGGTTCTGTATATCATCACATACTAGCTTAGTCTGCTTCTAGGGAGACAATGGTCATGATGCCCTTCACAGTATCCTTTTGTTTCTAACATAATGCTCAGGAGATCTAGATCTTGAACTTATCTTCTAGATCCATCCTTAAAGCCACTCTATCAATCATTTGGATTTGGAGTCTTTGGTTTAGTTGAAGAGAGCTATCAATCTCTCTAAATGATTCCACTAGCACACACTTACTTAATATAGCTCATCAATTGTTCAACCTCTTTATTTTGAGGTGCAATTACTTGCCCTGGTAAGGTTGCACCTGAAGGGACCATTACAATTTGGTCACTTTCTGGCTTAGGCAATTTTCTCAATTAATGATCACCATGTGCTTATCATTTCTCAAAATCTTATTAGATCCTATATTCTCCTTCATAGGATTCTGATTAGGCTCAAGCTAACTTCCTGTACATGGGTGCTTGTCATTACTCTGTTCTAACTTACCTTCCTTTAAATATTACTTTAGTTTTCCCCCATTGATCTTCTTTATCATTTCTTTTCTTCATTACTATTATATTCGTTTTTGTCCTCATGCTTTCATTACTAGAAATCATTTTGCCACTGATGTTACCTTATATTTAGGATCTTGTTTCTCATTCTCATTATCATCACCTACCATAACATTTCTTAGCTACTTTCTTGTTAGTGGCTTAACATTTGAGAAAAGTCTTAGATGAACATTCACACTAACTGTTGATTAATGAGGATTCATATTCTTCTAAAATCATCCAAGGTCATCTTCTTTTAGAAAACTATCAATACTGTAGGGCTCCATAATCTTTCTTATTATCTTTAAAGGTCTACTACAACCTCACAATTGTTCTACTATGACCAAGAGATATACTGTGATCCCTGAGCCCTACTGGGATCCTCTGCGATCCTACATCATCTCTTTACTGATAAGATCTATCTGTGATCTAACTCTAAAAGAATTCAAGATCTAAGAAAAATAAATTATGTAAAATTTCGTCAACTAATCCAGCACCTAGCATTAGCTATTATGAAGACTAATCCCTTAGGCCATTATAACATTCATAGGCTAGTACCTTATAAGGGATAACGTTTTTCTTGGAAAAATTTACACGAATCTTTGCTTTGAGAGCTTAAATCTTTGCCTCTGATAACAAAAATGTAACACCTTACTTTTAGCCTTATTTTCCATGTATTATACCTCATTAGAGTTTGATTATACTTGATTAGGAGCTTGAATCACATAAAAATCAAAAATGGAATTTTCATTTTTCATGGTACTATTCATTTGGCACTTATCATTTTTTCTGATGAAATTTGAAAATTTATAACTAAATCTATAAAAATTGTATAAAGGTAATTCAAGTCTCTAAAATAGATAAAAACATTTTTTACATGGGAGAAATATGAATTAGGACATTCACTAGGCCAATTCATACAATTTAATTCTTAAATGTTATTGTACATTTGGTCATTTTATATCTTTCTAGGATTTTGGCCTTAATTTTAAAAATTCATATCTCACTCTACCATGAACCAAATCATGCTCACTATATATCATTTGAAAGCTCTGTGTGTCGACTTTCTAGGCAATTTTTTTTTGTATATTTATTCAATTTGTATAAGGCATGACACTAACTTAAACTATTATGGGTTAGAACACTACTCTTATTAGAGCAGTTTTAGGAAAACTTACATATTTTTTATTATATAGCTCCAATTTACATATCTTTCCATGCATATAAACCACTGAATTTTTGGAGCTCTGTACGATTTTATATTTACTTTTGAAATTTTCAATACCTAAATTTAAGTCTTTCAGTTTTCTAATATTGCCCTATTTTGAACTCTAATTTTAAAAATTCATCATAAATTGTACACTTATCCAATCTGGGTGCTCTTTAGCTCTATGGAAAGCTTATTCCATCTAATTTTAGAGCATGTATAATACTTAAACTAATTACCTTACCTCAGGTGAACAGTATTTACATTACTCTAAGAGTGTTTAAAATGAACATTTCCATTTATAGCTTAACAAAGTAAGATTTATACTAATAATTCACCATCATTCAATGCTCCACTTTCATACATAACATCATGGGAATACTTAAGGAATCATGATCATGCATAATTACAAAATGTACACCTCATACAATAATTGGTACATAATCTCATATCATAGCATTATAACTTGTGAAATCAAGTTGCTCTTCTTTGCCTCCTTCATTCCTCTTGCTCTTTCTTTGGCCTTTTTCATGATTTTGTCCTACCATGGTTGGTCATTTAAGGAGATTCAATGAATCTCAATAGTTATATCCATTCGTGCACACATATTATCATGGCATTTCATAAATCAACATTGAAAATCATTTAATTATATTGTGCCATACAATTTCATGAAAATTTTGGCATGCTAACACTTTGTAAAATGAATATCCAATGGTTATAAAATCCTTCAAAAAACTAGCCAACAACACATTTAGATCACAAAACATTCAATCATGTTCATGGCATATATAAATCCTTGAGTCAATACTTATTTGATTTGGTTTTGAATGTTCTAACATAACATATATAGGAGAAAATTTCAAAATGTATGCTCTTTACGGAGAATATAGTTTTAATTGAGGACCCAATATAAGAGGCAAACTCTAAACTTGTGTTATGGAGACATACTTTGAAATCAAAAGGTTTCCACTTGAGTAGAAGTAAGATGGAATATATGCATTGAAATTTAACAAGAGGCCAATTAGAAATGATTTAGAGGTAAAAACTGGAGAGCAAACCATGCCAGAAGTGTTAAAGTTCAGATATTTATGGTCAATTTTGTAGAGTGATGATGAAATTAATGGGAATGTTAGGCATAGAATACAAGCTGAGTGGTTAAAGTGGAGAAAAGTATCAGGAGTTATTTGTGACCACAAAGCATCTATTAAACATAAAGAGAAATTTTATCGAGCAACTATAAGGTCAGCGATGCTATATAGTAGTTAATGTTGAGCTTTGAAAGAACAACAAGAGCATAAGATGGGAGTAACAGAGATGAAAATATTAAGATGGATGTATAGTCATACAAAATTAGATAAGATGCAAAATGATTCTATACAAAGGAAAGTCAGAGTAGCATCTGCCAATGAGAAAATTGTGAAAAATTGTTTAAAGTGGTTTGGGTATGTACAAAGAACGGGGCAAGATGAGCCAGTGAGGAGAGTTGATCAAATGACTTGGAGCCTTATCAAAAGGTGTAGATGAGGACTAAAAAGAATACTGATGGAAATTATAACGAATGACCTCTTGATAAATGATTTATCTAAGGAGATGATGTTTGATAGAGTCCATTAGTATCATATGATCCATGTATGACTTCACATTAATGGGATAAGACTAATGTTGTTGTTGTTGTTGTAGTACTCAATTTATCAAAAAAAAAAATGTTTGGAAAGTGGGTTGGCCCATTCAATTGATGAGCCCACCATAGGAGAGCTAGGCTAAGATTTTCTTAGCTTGTCAAAAAAGTGAGATGACCTAGCCTAACCCAGTTATACTATGGCCCATGGTGGGCTGGCCTATATGGGTCAAGCCAAATTGCTAACCCTACTTTTCATTAAATGAATGTGCAATGTCTTGTACTCACTAGTATTAATATAAAATGTAAAAAATTATAGTAAGTTATACTATTTTTAAGTTATAAACAAGGCATAGAGATCATCGAAATGTATTTTGCCTCTCTTAATAATGTTTTTTATATACACATGGCCAAGAATCGAATTGAAAACATCATTTTATATCATTTTAAATTCAAGCTTTTTCTATACAAATGAGTATGAATAAACATTTTAATAATTATGCATATCAAATATATTATTTATCAATTTAAAAATGTTGATTCAGAATTTTAGAATGAATTTTCATAATAGATAATTAAATTTGTAATTCATAATAACTCTACTAAAAAGAGGCTACTAGATTTCTTTTATAGAAAATATTGAAAAAGGTGGCATTAGTAGAAAAATACTATTTTATATCCTATTTTTTACGTCAATTTTATGAGAAATTGACATTAAAGAAAAAGATCAGTAATAATTTTGTAAATAAATTTATGTTAATTCAATTTTTTATGTTGATTTATTTTAAATCTGACGTATAAAGTCTAACATTTACATAGGTTACAAATAACAACATGTAAAAATAAAATACATTCATTAAATTTTGAAAAATTGTAGATTTTTTCTCGTATTTCCAAAAGGGAACCCATGCAATAAAGGTAACATTTTTATCATCCTTTTTTCCCAATTTAAATGCTAAAATTGTTTGGCTATAGTTTTATAAAGGGAGGGGAGAAAATTGGAGAGGATATAGAAATTAGAGGGGATTAAATTCCCTCGCCTTATTTAGCTAAAAAATTAGAGGGGATTAAGAGAAATTTAATCCCCTTCAATTCCCTCCCTCATCCCTTTATAAATTTCCCCTAAATTGAGTAATTATAACTCAATCCCCTCTAATCTCTTTCAATCATCTCTTGAACCAAATAAGATTTCATTAAAATTCCTCCAATCTTCTTCTCTCCAATTTCTTCTCTCCAATCCTACCAAATAAGAGAATTTTAAAGTCCTTTAAATTCCTTCGCCTTTAATCTCTTTCAATAAAATTCTCTCCAATAACCCTCTCTAATCTCCTTGTGAAACCAAATCAAACTGACGCAGGCTAGGTTTCCTTCCTTCTCCCTAGATTCTCATTCTTCAATACATGAAGCCCAGCCCACATGCCACTGTCAGAGTCGTCGTCCACACGCCCAAGCCACCATCAAAGTCGTCTCTACTTACGGTCGTCACTCCTCTGCTTCTTCACTCACAAATCACAACTACCCGTAGCAGCTTCGAGTTTGATTTGGTATTTGGGACCCAAGTGGTAGCTTCTCAAATGGCTGGTGCTATACACATCAGTGCTTCTTGAAGTTGTATTCGGGGTGCTCTCTATGGTGGCGGCTTTGGTGGTGTTGATGTCGGTTGTCCTGGTGACGTGGATCACAGTGGTGGTGGAGGGGAGGAAGATCAAGACGGAGATTTTTAGTTTTGTGATGAGAGTTTTGTTGAAGGAAGGGAATGTTGTAGCTGCACTGTGAACTGTTTTGGGATATTTTACTCTGGCTCGATTTACTTTCTGCAATGAGTTCAAATTCAAATGCTTGTGCAGGGAAAGAGACTATTCAAGGAAAACTAAAATCGTGAAGCTCAGCAAACTCTTTCAAGTGTAGTATCCACTCTTATTTGATCTAATTGTTTGGTCCAAAGTGATGATTCTGGTTCGGTGTTGTTCATTGATAGCACTGGTCATCAATTCCTTCGCGCAAGATCATCCAACCATGAAGTTGAGGTATTTTCTTTTTGTATCAATTTTGGATTCTATTTTATCTTCTGATTCAAATTATGGATCTGTGTAAATTGTGTCATTTAATTGAATTTATCTTTATCAAATGCCCTTTTTTAAGGAGAACATGTTCTGTACTAAATAAAACTATATTGAATCTTGTGATTCCGAATAAATCATTCAACACAAGCCTGAAAAGTCCAATAATTATTATTTAAAGTATGGGGGAAGTAATAGTGATGAATCAATGATGACTTGATTGTCTATTGAATTGCAACGATATAGCCATGGAGCTGGAAGCAGTCTTCACTGGCGAATTGCGATATTCTAATATACCCTTTTAGCATTAGTTTAGTGCCTATAATTTTTTGGTTTTAACAATGGACCAAGCCATAAAATCGATCAGAATAAAACACTGATTTGGGAATGAAATTTATTTTTACATATCTCCTACTCTTTATCCCTGGTTAGTGGAGAGTAGATTTGGTAGAGGCATGCCCGCTCTTGAAGGCATTTGTCATTGAATGTCATAGGAATAATGCCAAAACACTATATGGTTTTGGGTTTTAAAGATTGAAGGGAAAAGAGTAGATATAGTTGTGGAGTTTCACTATTAATCTCTGACAGCAGAAGTTCTTTTATTTAGTGTTAGAGGTTTTATAGTTTGGCAAAATCCTTATTTTTATTAGGGCTCATCACAGTAGTCATAATTTGTAACTTTCAAACTGTGGGAATTCAGGACTATAAATTTTTCTTAGCACTTTAAAGATAAAAAAGAAAAAGAAGATGTCGAGGGGGTTAATTGACTATATCTGGTTAATTTATTTTCTGGAACATAGATAAGAATCACTTGGGGGGATAAAAGAAAATGTTTCACTCAAAACTACTTTAATTGATTGAATTTCTCAAGTTTTTATGAACTTATTGTGCTTAATTAGTATGCATGTGAGAAATCTAAGCAATATCTGAACTGTGCAGTTTTTTTTTTCAATACCTTAATTATTAAGTACTTTGAATACATACCTCTGAAGAAAGGAATTTCCATTAGCAAAGATTTCTAAGAAACATTACTGATGGGGTGATAAATAAATATATTAACTATAGAAATGACTTATCCTTTGATTGGGAAAAAATGATGAGGAAATTATGTGATGAGATAGAAATTAGAGGTATCGATAATGAGGAAGTAAGAAAAAGTTTATGGTTGGTTTTATTAATATCTCCAACATGCTCCAGACATGAAAGGCCTTTAAGCTTAACATGTGGACAAAAGTAAGGCCTACATAACTTGTACTGAAATGTAATTTTACTTGGGAGAATAGGAGACACCTAGTCTTAGTGCCTGTTTGGATTTGTAAAATAAGCACTTATGGGAGCAAATGAGTGATTATATGGAGAAGTTATCAAATGCAAACTGCTTTTGAATAAGCATTTATGTCTCAAATAAGTGCTTATGGAAGAAGCTGATTTTTTCTACTTATGATAATTACTTATGCTCTCATAATCACTTATTTCACTTTTCCTTCTTATTATCCACCCAATAATCACTTAAACCCTCAATATCTAAACACATTTCTTTTCTCAAAATTACTTATAGGGTAAAAATATCCAAACACAAACCACTTTTGACATAATCACTTATTCTCATAATCTATTATGAATAAACACTTATCCTCATAACTACTTATACAAAAGTCAATTCAAATACACCATTAAACTTTTGAAGCTTGAACATTCATATCTCACCTATATTTTGTACTCCAATGCTAAGTGGAACAAATATGCAATAAAAAATTAATTATTGAGGTGCATGCCCAAGTTCCTGGCTTCCCAGAGAGTCAGTTGACTAGGCACTGAATTTAGTTAATGGATGGAGATTGACTGCTATAGTAGAATTCCCAAATTGCCTGAACATTGTATCTGAAAAATTTTTTCCATAAGGAACTTATATCTCTGTAGCTGATAAAATTTAAATGCTGGTGGCACATGAAGGGTCTGTTGCTCTTGAAGTAGCCAAGTCTGATGGTAGTTGCATCCTCTTGAATATTATTGTCACCTTGTTGAGAGGCCATAGATTAGCTAGTCAGCATTAGAGAATACAGTTTTTGTGAAATTAATGACTAAAGATGAACTATGTAGAATTCTGTGCATTGTGGATTGTTGCTTGATAACCTTGCTCCTAAATGAAATCATACATGGTGATTAAATGTGTTTTGTAATTTGCGAAGGCTTGTGTTATGACATCAGAACATAATTTATAAGATTTTGCAGCTCTCTTAGTGGACTAAATCATTATTGGATTTGACGTTGAGATGTTTAATTATTTTAGTCTTATATTTCTTGGATCATTTTATTTAATTATTGTTTTCTTTTTGTGTTGCTCAACTTTTTTCATTTAATACAATGGTTCAATTACGACTGCTGCTGGAAATATTGAATCTTCAAACCTATCAATAAATTGGGCCTGTTTGTTTAAGAGTTTTTAAAAAGTAATTTTTAGGTTATTTAAAAAAGTAATTAATTATTTAGAGATTTTGCAAAAAGTAGAAATTTTTTATTTGATTAAAATAAAAAAAACAATTTTTACAGTTATGTAAGATGAGACAACAATATTATGATTTTTTTTGGGAAAAGTTTATTATTTTTGCAATTTTGTAGGACTAGATTTTCGTAAATTGTTCTCTCTCATTTTACCACGTATGCTTTTTTCAAAGCTACTTAGATTGAGTAGCTCAAAATTATTAAGAATCTTTTTTTTTTAAATTATGATTATTTTTAAAAGTAGAAACAAATATCCTAAAACATTTTGAAAGGATTTTTTCATTAGAAAAGTGATTTTTTCGTAAAAAAACAAATGTTGAAACAAACAGGCACATTACACCAGAAATAAATGAGCTTTATAGACATGTTTAATTTTTGCGGCTAGTCCTGAACCACCTACTATTTTAGTACCAACATAAAGAAAGTCATTTTTGTAAGTAGTTATAACTGTCAACAAAAGTTTGGCAATTATTTACACAACCACTAACAAAAGTATCCATTCATATTTTTTTAAAAAAATTCACATAATTTTTTTGTAGCTGGTTATTTAACCACCTACAAAGGTCTATAAACCACCTGCAAATCCCTTTCTCTTCCTGTCATACTTTTGTTGGCACTTTTTTTAAATAAATGCCAATTATTAAATGCCAATAAAACTCAATCATGATGACAAAGTGGCAACAAGATGATAATTACAATACAATGAATAAATTTGTAAAGGCTGCTCGAGAATGTCACTAAATCGTTGCCGAGTCATTATTTAACGACAGGAGAAAATCGCCTGAAGATACATGACATTTTTTTTGGAACATTTGACTATTTTATTTTCCACTACTTTCATCAAGAATAAATCGATAGGAAATCTTTGTTAGTAATATTTTTTTAATGAGGGACCAAACTAATAAAAAGAAAATAATACAAAAAAAATTCACAATATATTAATTTAAATGACTTGTTTTGGAAAGAACAAATTAAAATGATAATTCTATAAAACATGAAATTAAAACAAATTTTATCTATGAAAAAATAAATTGACAGCGTATAAAAGCAAAATCGATATCAGGATGTGTGGAGTACTTCGTGCTTTGATGATTGATTGAAGGATTGCATCCATAAAACTTTGTACTAGAAAATATTACTTTATAGCACTAACAGTCTTTAAATTCAACAATTGAATCAGGCCAAAAAAAAAAAATCAATAATTGAAAAGATTTCAGCCACACAACTCAAGACCAAGTGTCTCTTCAAAGTCTTCAAACTGTAATATTCAAAGAAAAACAGGAATTCTCTTTAATTACCCATGATACTATAAAAAAACACAAGCTTAATTGATCCAAACCAAATAGACACTAAAACCCATTTCACTAGCTTTTTCTTTACGATTATCTCTTTGAAGATTACCCGAGTTCTCTATCATCTTATCATTCATCGTGGCAAGTTTTGGAACAACTCAGAGAATTCTCCCCTCATCATCACCTTCATCCACTGATGAATCATATGAACCAAAAACACCTCACCAAAAGCAGTTCAAGGACTTTAACTTCTACTGTCCTTTCAACATTCCCCCAACCCCAGAAGCTGCAGCTGCTCGAATTATCAGAAAAATAGGCAATTTAGGGTTATACTACACACTTTTTGTGTGGATCATACTCTTCATAACCCTAATCCCTAAACGCAAGGTCTCCTTGATTCTTCTAGTAATCATGAGCTATGTGACAACGTTGTACTTGCTGCTACTAAGGGCATACCCTAATTCTTATTTCCTCCATAGATTTATAGACAAGAGGTTTGTTTTGGGTCTGCTTGCAATTGCAACTATGCTTCAACTTATTGTAACAGAAGCAGGGATTCATCTGGGTGTCACTTTGGCATCTTCTATGCCTCTTGTTTTTGGTTCATGCTGCTTTATGGATTAGTCATAATGATGTTTCTGAGATTGGTGAGGCTTCTGGAGTTGCAGGACTTGCTTCCCCTTACGATAAAAGTAAAAATGGAGGAGAGGGTCCAAATTTGGTGTGATTTTTGGTTGTCTGTAATCATGCGGTCGTTGGGTAATAAATTGAAAACTCAGATTATCATCTGAGCAGCTTGTAGTTACATTGAAGTAGGGTGTATCTATTTATTTTTGCGTAATATTGATCCCTGGCATGATGAATCTATCAGCGCCCACCGTTTCTTGTCCATAGTTACCATTAGAGGAGTTAGTCCGTGAATATATTTCGTTCTATATAAAATTTCACTTGGTTGAACTGATACCAAGTTGACTGAAAAGTTGATTTGACTAGATATTCTTTTCATGTGAGTGTGGAGTGTAATAAATAATAATTTAAATTTTTTTAAAAAAATTGCACTTATTTTTCTAACATGTCAAGTCTGCGGAAATATATAAAAAATATTGAAAAATAAAAAAAATGCACAAAGCTTAAAAAAAATAGAGAATAATTTTTTTTTCTTTTTTAGCCAGGTGTAGAGAATGATTGAGAAAGTAATATATATATATATATATATATTTATATATACTCAGAACCTCATTTTCATTATTTTCGCACATTGCAGAATGTGGAGAATGAATCATATTCTCACATCCTTAACCGTGTACAATAAAATTTTATAACTTGGAAGAAAATGATTTAACTATCAAGCCACATTTGTGGTCCTAAACAACTCAATTTGAATGAATCGGAATCTAAATTGACTATTGGATACGGGTGGTTCAATCCAAAAAAAATATCATCATCCCTTAAAGAAACATATTACAAATACACGCTTCTTACTCCCTCTGGATTTTTTTATAAGGGGCCTTTTATAAATTTTTTCTGGTTCTTTTTATAACGGACTTTGTAATGTTTAATAAAATTTTTACTATCTTGCCCTCATCATTTATTTCTTCTCGTAAATTATTATTAGACTTTTTGGATGAAAGAGGATCTCAATTGATCAAATGGTATTTAATATGAATTGTATTAATATATTAAATAAGGGTAAAGAAATAATGTTTGGTTTTTTTTTTTAGAATTTTAAAAAGATAGAATAGAATTAATATATAATTTAATTTGGAAAACAGCAGATCATATATTGGTTTATAATAGATGGGGGATAAATTTTTGTATGATTGTTCATGCTTTGGTGAATAAAATGGAGACAAGATATCAACGTTGGTTCCTTGAGTTTGTGGCTTTTCTCGCAACTAGAAATTCATCCTATGCATTGCATAGAAGACGTATTTGTGACAAAAGCATCTAGTGGGATCCTCTACTTTCAAAGTTAATATATATATATATATATATATTCAAATATTATGCCACAGAACAACAATTTATCTAGCTCAATACAAATAAAACAAATCACATATTAAACTATTTATAAGCCATTTTTTCCTAAATGACTTCCTATATATAGAAATTATCCAATAACATAGATGCATCTTGTGAATATCATATTTTGTATGGTCCATTTAGGAAAAATAATAAATACATAAAAAATAAAAGAAAATGTCTCTTATTGAGTTCATGAAAAAATAATAAAATAAATCCATAATACTCTAGAAGATTATTCCTTAAGACATGGAAGATGTTAAATATAAAATATTTATGAATTATCTTAAAATATCCTTTAAGAGATGAAAAATGTTAAATATAAAATACATTGGGGTTATCTTAAAAGATTATAGGGTATAATTGAAAGATTATCCCTTGATTAAAATACATAATATGGAAAAACAAAAGTAAAAGAAAAGAAATCTATGAATTATCTTTTAAAATTTTACTAACTTCCCTATCCATAGGATTTGGAAAACATATAGAAATAATACAAAGTAAGAGGGAAGATGAATTACATCAATAATAATAAATATCTCTTAAATGAGATTTAATAATTTTCAAAAGAATTAGGAAATTAAGATATTATTTCCTATACGATTTTTATCTTCGAAATTCAAAATATTTTAAATTAAAAAATGAATGGCAAAACTTCTCTATAAGTAGCGGGTTTGAGAGTCAGAGAATATCTCAACAGTCAACGAGAGATCTAGGGCAATAAAAAAAAATACCTAAGAGTGTTTTGGTAGAGATGAGGGGAAGAAAATTAGGAGAACTCTTATATAGACACATATGGAGAATCCACCATGAGCCTAAAACCTTTAACTTCTTGTTTGTGCTACGTTCATGGAGTATGTTTGTGCTACATTAATTCATGAAGTATGTATGTATGTGTATGATATATCACAATATTGAGATGAATATCCAAAGCCTTTTGGCTTCTTGTGATGCATCATAGCTTTGTGGTACCATGATTCTGTTTATAAATTTTCTCTTTATTGTTAGTGGCGTTTTTCACAACATCATTTTATCTTCAAATATAAAAAGAAAGCTATGCCTCTCCTTCTTTTATATGTACTCTTTTAATGAAATTTGTCATAAGAGATACTGATACCCCTATGAACATATAGGGAGTTAAAATGGTGAATCGTGAGTGATACTTATGCCACTGCATAAACTGATCAATCCCTCTTATTCTAAAGGACCGTAAGTGATGTTATGCCACTGTAGATTTAAATAATTTTTTTTATTCTAAAAGACTACGAGTGATGCTTATGTCACCGCATAAATTAAGCAATATATGTTCTTATTTCAAAAGAAGAGATTACGAGTGATGCTTATGCCACCTCATGAACCAATCAATCTTCTATCTTATTGAGATCACGAGTGATGCTTATGCGACTTGCATCAATTTAAATTTACTTTTCAAAACAAAAATATTTTTCTTTCATTCTAAACGTTTTCTTAAAGATATATATAAAATACATAATCTTTTATAACAATTATCCTAGAAAAAAAAGGATAATAAAAAATACAATTTTCTTTTACAAAATTTAAAACACTCAAATCAATATTCGAATTACATAGACTTTGATCCTTCTTGAGGGTATGTAGCCCTGGGGTTTCATCTTAGATCAGGTCCTCTCTATAAACAAATTATATTTTCTTTTTCATCTAATTTTTCTTTAAGTTTAGCAATAAAATATAAATAATAAGGATAATTTATTTGTAAGGCCAATTTAATGAAACATAATAAATTTAGGATAACCATTCTTTCGAATCGGTAATGTAAGGTACCTAACACCTTTCCTATACACAATTGACTTATGATCCTAACTCTTTTGTTCGTTAACCATCATTTTCTATTATTTAGGTTTTCTTAACTTTTTCCTTAAATTTTGGTAGCGACTCCATTTTTTCATTTTTATTCATTTTTCATCTTTGGATAAAAATCAGGACACATCTAATGTGATGTCTTCTTAGAATCCTTCAATTAAGCATAGTCCTAATTAGTGTAACAACTTTTGTATCATCTGGGATTCCAGATTTAGACAGCAATTTCTGTCTTCTGTACTTTACTCAAATCAGCAATGCATCAAGAAGTTAATTTCTTTATGTGATTCATGTGTAGTCTCTACTCTCTTTTTTTTTAATGTTTATAGAGATTTTAGGTAGTGGCTTTTCTCTGTTGTAGCCTTGTCATGGTGATGGAAGATGGTGAAGCACATCATCATATGCTCCTATCGAGAAATTTTACGTCTTCTGTATTACAAGTCCATGTAATAATATAGAGAACTTAGCCTCTTGTATATTTCACCATTAGATAAAAAAAGTAGAAAACAAAAAAACTTAAATCTCTTTGACACGATATATAGAAGCAATTAAATTATATATTCATCCATGAAAACTAAACATCTGATATATTTGAAACATCTAGATAACAGATCTATAAACCATCAAGGATAATAAATACAACCAAAATGGTCAAATTCTTTGGAGATTCATTTCCAACAAAAATGCCCAAACATGGTAACTATACAATGTAAATATTAGAGATTAATTAAAAGAAAAGCTACTCAACATGAGTGTTGTGGGTTTTGTGGGTTTTCGAATAGACACAAGGCTCTTTGCATAATTCAAAATATCGCAAAGATCATATGGATATAGAATGTTGGGTATCTTCTTCAATTCATTGGTAATGATAGGAATTTAATGATACGGATTCATTCCTTATTTCACCATATCATATAACATCATATCATATTATATCAATCTCATCATCATAACCCAATCCACCTTTCCTCACAATGACACATGTGGTGATGTTCGTGCCATATCACTTTGTAATTATCATCATCATGTTTCTCAATGGCATGCTATAAAATCATGTAATGTCACGTCATCATCATATATAATCATCATCATCTACTATATTGTCAAGCCGTGTGCATACCATGATATGTAGAAAAACTATACATACATATAAGAATCTTGTGGTATGAACAAAAACATGCATATATACATATATACATAAATATGCTAATAACATATAATACACACAATACAAATACCTAATTACCTTAGGTTGTTAATACCATACACATGATTCCACAAGCTGCTTGGATTGCCTAACCATAACTTGTACTCCTCCAATCAACCAAACAATCTCTACAATGCCACAATATCTTTAATTAACATATAGCATAATTATCCAAAATTCACAATTCAACCAATCATGCTTAACCCAAGGTTCCAATCACATTTTTAGGCACCAATTAACCTCATATGACCATTTAAATCTTGAATCAACACTTCTAATCAGATTTCACACTCTCTCAAGCAAGTCTAACCTAGGATTAGGCTTAAATCACACATACTCCCTCTAAAACTCATACCCAAGCATTATTGACACTAAATAACACCTCTTTAATCCCATTACATCAATTTTAATCAATAGGATTTGGCCAAAACTGAAAATCGAACATATATACCTGAAATCCAACCCAAAAACCAAAGAAAAATATAGGAAAGAGCAAGGATCACTTACCAACTAAGATCAAAGCCTCTAGAATCTAGAAATTTAAAGCCCTAGCTCTGTTCTTCACTTCTCCCTCTATTTTCCTTTTGTTCTTCCATCTAAAATGTTCTTGATTTAAACAAATTTTCTGACTCTTGCCACAGCGGTGGGTAAGTTTGCCACGACACAAGTGCTCTCGATCTAGAAAAATTAAAGGATCCCAAGTATCTCTCGCCGCTACAGCCCTGTTCCTCATCATGGCATGGCCTTTTCTCTAATTCTGGTTCCTCTGGTCCTGCACACAATATCAAGTACACTTCCTATTAGCTTAAGACTAAATTCAGGATAGTGTAATAACGAAAAACCACTACAAACATTCATAAATTGACTAAATAGGACAAAATAGGGTGAAATAGAGCTAGAGCCATGCCTCAACAGTATCGCCACAACTTGGCGAAGGAAAAAAGGTGTGGCTCCACAGCTAGGAACCTGGCGCCGTGGCGTCCATATTAGAAACCATATCAACAATCTGCTGATTTTTCAGCTGAATTTTCGATGTTCACAACTTGGTGCTATGACCTTCAATTAACCTGATTCCAACTCTTATAGATCCCTCTCAGCCCAATCTATCATAAATACTACTTATACCTCAATCCATTTTTGTATGGGGGTTTTGGATGACCATGATTGATTAGGTCACTTTTTGACCAAAACTCACAACTTACACTCTCCAATTGCCACCAAAGGTAAATTGGCATTTCGGGACCATTCATATAGGTCCTAATTCACACAACCAACATATCCAAGGGGGTTCCACCCCGAGAAAACTACTCTTTCGAGTTTTGACCCCCTTAAACCCCAAATCAACACAATGGACAAGATGCCCAATTCACACATACAAGGCCTAATAACCGCATTGGGCTCACAAACAAAACACACTAGGCCTACACGAAACACCAATACAAGCATCATCATAGCATGACCCACACCATGGTCCACAATCACATCACATGCACATAAACCACAAACATGGCATAAGCCACACTCAAACATATCATTTATCATCATCTACATAATAACATCATACCACATACTAGCAATATTCCCTAGGATACAATCTATAGGCAAAATACACAATACCACACTACTTGGCACAATATATCACATAAATTGAATAACATACAATTACTAGAACACTTGGATATTCCTATGTGAAGAAGAGCTAAGACTTCTTAGTCCTCTCTAGGCTAATACTAGAATCTTCTCTTAAAATGTTAACCACAGAGAGTGTGAGATAGAGTCTCAGTAACTGGAACAACACACAACATACAATAGATATCCATAAATCTATACATATATGCATATGGTGCAATACAAATCAAAATGTTATGGTATGCATGTCTCTCTCATATACTGCTAGAACCACGGGCTAATGTCATCACATGACATTTTCAATAGCTGATTCCCTTTCAACAACCAATGAAGACTGATTTCGGGACATCACCAAGCTCACGTTACACTAGATTAACCTAGCCAAAAGTCACGGTAATGCTTGAATCATGGCTCTTGTCGCCCTGGTCTACCCGAATTGGTGGTGATTTAAGGAGGGTGCAATCCACTACCATTGGCTCTCCTTGCTATGGGAGAGGATTTGTTATAGGGATATATATCATCATATCATCATCATATCTCAACTCATTATCATCATCCAGTCCACCATACCTCACTATGCTCAATGCTGTGATGATGTTCAATGCAATGCTAACATGTTTATGCCATTACTTAATCTGTCATACCTCATATTTAGATTCATTTTCGATGTATTAGACTTCATTTTAGTCCATTAATGCATGATTAGTAACTGAATTGCATAAAATAACTCGAACCAATTCTTTTCAATTTTTGGGCAATATTCCTTTGGTTTATCTCATTTTACCTGATGAACTTTGAAAATTTCTAACTAAATAAAAACAAATCGTATTGAGGTGATTCTAGTCTCCAAAAATAGCTTAAAAGATTCTCTACATGGAAAAAATATTGAACAGGGAAAATAAATGACCAATTCATAAAATAAATTTGTGTAAACTTCACTATAGCAATGGTCATTTTTTAAAATTCTTGATTCTAACTATAAATTTGAAAATTTACCATAAATCACACACAACTCAAAATTGAGTGATCTTGGTGTTTGTGAAAAACCCTTCATGTCTAGTAAACAAGAATATAAAGTAACTCATACATTAAAGCACAAAATTCTGAACAGTACATGAAATTCTCAACAGTGTCATAATAGCAATTTTCTTCCTACAACTTGAAAAAATACACCTTAATATTTACATACATGGTCATCTCTTATCTCTATTTTGCACATTACATTATGTTAGGTCTAGAAAGACATATTTACATTCATATAAAATCCTAAAATCATACACATCATTTTTGCAAGATACTCTAGACAAACACTAAAGATAGCAAGTTCATCTTAATTAGTAACTTGCTTCTCCTTCTCTTTCTCCTCTTGGGAAGTCTTGCCATAATGTGAACCTATAATGTTGGACATTTGGAAAAAAGGTGAGATTCAAAGAATCTTAGTAGTTACATTCATTTATACACATAAAGCATGATAGCATGTTATGAAACATCAAGGAGGAAAACATTCTATCATAATATGCATCTTAATTAGTAACACCTTAAAAATTGGACATCCAAGAGTCATAAACACTTCATAATAGTAGCCAACAACACAATTTCAATACAAAACATCAAACACATAGCATGGCATAGTTAAAAAATTAATGAAATCAAACGTGTACATAATAGGCATAAATGGTAATATAACTACCTTTAGGCTTTCCAAGTCTTTCCAAACTTTGTACACTCTTTCCTTGATCTTCAATTGCCTCTTGGAACCCTATTGCATCATCAAAACAAGTCTCATTCCAAGAATTACATGATCTGCTTCTCAAAGTGCTACTTTAACCTAAAAAATCTATGTAGTTATTCTTTGAGAATTTCTTATACAATACACTTGTTCTAACCTATTTTGGACCCAAGGAATCCATTTTTGGGGTTAAAATCATAAATTCCTTTTCTATATAGAAAACCCTAAATGACAAAAAATTTCCATAAATTAAAGAAAAATATTTACTCCACAATCTTACAAACCAATGGCATAATTTTGTTGCTTAAGACCCATACATCCTTTTTTATGGTTTGGTTTTTCCATGACTTCACTTTCTCTCTCTTATCTCTCTACGAAGAAAATTTTAGAGGCAAAATAGTGAGAAATACTTCATAAAATCCCACCAAACTCAAATATGCATAAGATAATGACCATGAAAACCTACCTTGAAAGTTTGAAGTCCAAAGCTTGCTTCTTGCCCTTGAATTTTTTCATGTTTCTCCTTTCTCCTTCCTATAGTTCAGAAGCGCTTGAGGAAGAAGATGAAGACTTAAAATGAGTTAATGAGATAATTGTACCATAAAGCAACTTTATTAGTTCATTTTTTTGACTTTTTGCCCTTTATTTTTATAAAAGCTTTTTAATTAATCCTCTTTGTGTCCAATTCTGAATTTCTAGTGTGCTTCACATTCTTTTTGACCAAAAATCAATTTATGAATTTTAATGAACCAAAATACCCTTTGCTGATCAAATTTACCAATACCGATTAAGTATTTTTGCCAAACTTATCATCAAATTAGTGTATGATTATCCAATAATTACTTTTCATCCAAAATCATTATCTTGACCCAAAATATATTTTAGCAAGGCTCACTAATTTTTCTTGAAATAATACTGCCTCTTCCAGAAGTTCAAACTGACTTTTATCATGTAAAATATTAATATTAATCCCTAATTACCCAATAAATATTATTTTAATTTTAAAATAAATTCTATATTATCTCCCATTGTCTATGGCCAATTGAGAGCTTCATTTTGACTATAATTTTTATATTTATAAAAAATTCCCTTAACCTAGGTTAATTTATAATTTTTAAAACTTTTGGGTCTTAAGTGTAATTTTCTCCAAAATTCTTAAAACTTCCTTCCCCATCTGCACAAACATTGAATGCCTTTCTTTTTTTTTTTTCTGTCTGTTTCCAAGATAAAATTATCATTTTCTTCTTTTGTCTTCCAATCAATATAATTGACCTTTTTACCCTATTTTACATAAAACAGTGTATATCCATTTTTGCAAATTACTTATAAATTTAAAAATATTGAATCTTAAACATCCAGTAAAAATTCTTGGATATTACACAATTATCATCATTATCATAATCATCATCAATGTCATGCTAACATACTATCATGTGAGCATGCTCAAGAATCATACATATATATATACTCATCATATACAAGTACCAAGGATTGAAATATATATACTATAACTAGCTGTGTACATACCATGATGTGAAAAATGCCACGTATACACATAAACAACATAATGGTATGAAAAGAAACATGCATATATATATAAACATATAGCCGATAATTAACACACCTACATATATATTCGGCTACCTTGAATTGCTCCGACACAACCCACACAAGGGATTTGTCAAGCCTCTAAAGCACCAAATCATGGACTAACACTTCCAATCAACCGATCATACACTACAACATTATAATACCTTTAATTAACACAATGCATATATCAATCCATAACTCATAATTTAACCTTCCTAACTTGACCCATTGTTCCATCAGCATAATTGTACACCAATGAACCCCAGTCAACCATTCAAACCATGAACATTCATATATGGTTCAGATTTCAAGCTTCCAAACTCAAATTCAAGCTAGGGTTTAACATATTCATGCATAATCCCTCTTAGACTTATACCCAAATTTTAAGAGCACTAAACAACACTTCATCAATACCAACACTAGCATTTTAGTCAGTAAAATCATCCATAAACTCAAAACCAAGCATACTCCCATGAGTTTCATGCCAGAAACAAATAAAAAAGAGAGGAGAATGAGTAAAAATCCACTTACTAACTAATAACCAAGCTCCCAATGTATGAGAATCAGCCCCCAAGGTCAAATCCACTGAGCTCTAGTAGAGAAATCCTCCTTCTTCTTCAATTTCTTCTTCTTTATCTAACTAGGTCACATTTAGATTTACACAATTTTCATGATTCACACAATGACGTCATCAATATCGCTGCACTGTGAGACCTCTTGGTCAGAAACTAATAAATTTTACATGAGTGTCTCTCCTTGGTGGCCCTATTCCTCATCGTGGCATGATACTTCTCGATTTCAAATTTCAAACTTTGTCCCATTTTGTTCCTTTCTCCAATCTTGGTCCCTCTAGTGCTGTATAAGATGCAAGACAACTTCTGTTGAATCAAAAATTTTAATGATTTCAAACAACTAGAGCTTAGAAAGGAGAATATCAAAGGAATGTGAAAGGATCAAGTGAAGAAATTCAAAGAAGAATATGTAAAGACTTAGTTTTTAGGATTTCTACTCTTGTAATCTAAGTAAAAAGCTTTGATCTTACTTCTTCTAAGTTACTACAATGTTTGAATATGTCATTTGGAAGTTATCCTATGTTAGCATATGTTAGTTTTGAAAAATATTGACTAATAAATGAATTTTGCTATTGACCCATGTGTATTTTATGCAAAATTAAAACTTTACTTTAAGAAATTCGAATATGCAGAGGCTTCATCTTTGACAGACAAATTTCAGTTATGAAAATTTGAATTTTGGGCTAAGTACTTTTAATGAATATGTGCAAAATTTGTATAAAGTTTAGTCAAAATTCGAATATTAGTGAACTTCAAATAGAGTTCAAAACTACCCTCTCTGATAAATGAACTTTGGACTTTAAAATTCAAATTTCAAAATAAGAACTTGTAAGTCTCATTGGAGCATTCCTCTGACTGGCGAATGTTGTAATTCAAAATTCAAATTTCACAGAGGAGAATTTTTGTGTCATGTTGAATAAGCCTTTAATAAACAAATTTCAGCTTCTAAAATTCAAATTTCAAGTGCACTATGAAAATATAAGATAATTGTTCAAACTCAACAGATGCATCTCTGATATGAAAATTTGTATGTTCTAATATGGGATACCTTTAGCAAATTCAAAATTAGAATTTCACTCTTAAATAGATGAATGTTGAAGTTTAATGTTAAAATCCTTAACCTTCTGTCTCTGCAAGATTCATTTGTTATACCCCAAATTTCAAATTTTGGCATATCAGATGCATTAAATGTGGTTGGTGAACAACTATTTCTGCAAAGTAACTGTTGGTTAATATTTCTAACGGCTAGATCTTATGTCTAATGACTAGTTAAGTCACAAATCTATAAATAGAACTTCATTTGAAGTTATGGGTAATGATTTTCAAATCTATATTACTAAAACCCTGTTGAATTAATTAGCCAAAGCTTTTTCACCCTTATACTACATTTATTGTACTTTAATTTTCATATCTACTCTATTTGAGAGAGTTTTCTTTTTGTATAAAATCTTTTCTTCATATGGAACAAAGATTCTTTGTGAGGAGAGTCACAAAAGGAATTAGGAAATACTTTATAAGAGTGCAGAGTATAGAATTTGAGTGTTTTTTTAGAATAAAGCACAAGTTTATACTAAGGCATTGCAAGGAGCTTGTTGAATTCTTGTAGATAGTGAAAATCTCAAGTAGTGACTTGAGAACTGGACATAGGTCAAGTGGATTTGATCGAACTAGGATAAATTTCTGAGTCGCTTCTTCCTTTACCTTACTTTTACTTCCACTCTCTCTATACTCTGTTTTTCTGCAAACTTCTACTATCACTGTAAACTTACATTTTTTAAGAAAATTTTAAACTTCCCAATTCACCCCCCTCTTGGGAAGCCAATAATTCTAACAACTTCTCATTAGCCTGTGACTAAGTCTAGGCCAACATGTTGAGGGTTGTTATATTCTCCCCTCCTTAAAAGAAATTTCGTCCTCAAAGTTTGAAGATACTAATCTCATCCGTGAATGAACATATTCCTTCCATATTAATTCTTCTATTTCTAAGTAGCTTTCCTTAGCCATAAAAAAATTTGATGAGCTGCTCTCTCTTACGTCACTTTAACATCCACATATACACGCGACTTATATCAAATAATCAGCCATACTGTCAAATCTTCTTTGTATTCCTAAACATAAGATAGGCTGGATAAACATCTCAATGTGAATTCCTTCGTAACACAACAGACTTATCACACAAATATTCAGACAAAACTTCTAAGGCACACGATCCTTTTTCATCAACTTTTGACTTTCTCCCTTACTTGTCCATATAATTACTTGTTTACACAAATAACTAGTCACTTTTAATCATTTCTCTTAAGATTTAGATTGTACAAACTGCCACATTTACATTAACAAAACTCCAATAATCAAATACCACCGATTTCCATAATGTGTCTTAATCACTTTATAACATCCAAATTCATTCTTTATTACTATATTAAAAGGACAACCTTGTTTTCTCATGACTTCTTCTCAATACCAATTACTTGTCCATGTCCCACTATAAAATATAATCCCTCCATATGCAATCTCCTTACACATCAATTTATTTGTTTCTACCACAAATTCCTCCGTAATTTACCAATATACTCTTGATTAACTATGTTGATTGCATTGTTGAGGTCCATAAAATTCCCATAGCCTTATTATCATCAAAATGACTTCACTAATGCCCCAACAATGTTTCCTTGTGGTAAAGTCATACTTCCAAATCATCTCGTGATCTCACAAGACCTCCTCACTGACAAGTCCATCATTAACTACTCATATATTTTAGAAGAGTCCTTCTAGTTCTCCTTTCATCTTTAGCACAACATTCTTGTTCCCATGCAAATGTATCCTTTTAATTTGATGTCATTCCTTTCCCCATGCATAATATTTACTTTACATTTCTCTGGCGATATCGCCCATGAATGGGCTAGGTCAATCTTGAGGGCTTATAACTTTTCCAATGTCCTATCAATATGCTCCTTAAGTTTGCTTCTGCTGCACATTTTGATTACTCCATTCTTGCACATAGGGTCATATGATACACTTGTATCACCCATGAACATCTCTATCCTACTTTTATCCTGCGATTCTAGCTTTATTTCCATTACAGACCCCTCAATCGACATGCTTTATAGCAAGTGGCTATGAGCCACCATGTACCACTCATTGTTACTCCATGGTTAGCACTTTTTGGTCTTTTACCGACAATGTTTGGGGCTCTTTCTCACGACTACCATTTCATCTTCTGATCTAATTCAACCATTATCATAGAACTACCAACATTGATCTTTATGAATCCCATATGAGCTTGACTTTCGAGCCTTCAATCCTTTTTCCTTCTCATAGTCATTGAAAGATTTGGAATTCTTTTCATTAAACAATGAACCACTCATCTCATGATCAGTGAATTGCTACAACATACAGATCAATTGGTTAGTTGTACCCAATCAATCTTTCAGAAGATAGGCATCTAGTTGACCATGAATTTAAGCAGATATGGGATCTTGTTGGTATCATCACCAAGTCTTTCACTCTCAATCCACTAGTATCTCGTACCTTGAGTTACTGATGCGTCAAGCATGTAGCTATTGAATCAAGAAGTTTTGATGATTCCAAATCAACCTTCAAGAGCTTGGAATAAAGATATCGAAGGTACCCAAAAGGTTTCAAGTGAAGAAATTCTGGATAAATCTGTGCAAAGATAGATGTAGGATGTTTAGTAGTGTTTTATTTAAGTAAAAGACTTTGATTTGGTGAAAACATGTTTTAAAACCTTGATTCTATGTTAAATCATGGAATATTTGAAAAATACCCACCAACTTGAAAGGTTAATATGTCACCTTGGAAATTTGAATTTTGGCTTTGGAAATTCAAATTTTGTACTGAAACTGAACAAGTCTGAAGAGATACCTCTCTGACAGACGAATTTTGACTTGATTAAATTCAAATTTTGATAAGTATCTAAAAGGAGCTTTCACAAACAGACGAACTTTAGGCTTTGAAAATTTGAATTTCAGACAAAATGAAACTTATGAAAACTAAAGAAATTCATCTGAAATTGTGTCAAAGTTTATATGAAACCAAGTTTAGACTGGATTTCAAAATTGCTCACTGACAGACGAACTTTGAACATAAAAATTCGAATTTCAAAAACTAAGCTTGTGAGTCTGTTAGAATAATATGTTGACATACGAATGACAATATTTATACATTTGAATTTCGAAGTTAGTCTGAAAAGAGGTTTCTCTGACAGATGAACTTTGCCCTTTGAAAATTTGAATTTGGAAGTAATTGAACTACTGTGCCTTTTGAGTCTGCTACCAACAGATGAATTTTGGGGTTCCAAAATTTGAAATTCGAGGGCACTGTAGCAAATTGAAAACACTGTTCACACTTAACAGAAAAACTTTCTTCTTGAAAATTCGTATGTCACAACATGGAAACATTTTCTAAGTTTCAAAATTCGAATTTCACTTCATGAACTGACGAACTTCAGTATTTCAACGTTGGAAGCTTTAACCTTCGGTTCCTTCAAAATTGATCTGTTGACCAATCGAAATTCGAATTTCAGTATGTCAGAAGCATTAAATGCGGTTGGTTAACGGATAGTTTTTCAGAGTAACCGTTGGATAACTTCTCCAACGGATAGATTTTGCTTCTAACGGACATTTGAGACCAAAATCTATAAATATAACATCATTTGAAGTTGTAGGTAACGAATCAAACTTTGTATATACTGAAACTCTGCCAAATCTTCTACTCAAAGACTTTTACCCTCTTACTTCAATACTTGTACATCAACTTTCATATTCACTCTATTCAAGAGAGTTTCATCTTTGTAAACAATCTAATATTCATCTGGAAGATAGATTTTCTTATGAGGAGATATTACAAGGAATTGTAAAGCACTTTGTGAAAGTGCAGAAAGTGATTGAGTGAGCTCTAGAAAATAGAGCATTGACATTGTACTGTGGCATTTGCAAGAAGCCCGTTGAATTCTTGCTGAATAGTGGAAAATCTCAAGTGGTGTCTTAGGGACTGGACGTAGGTCAAGTGGAGAGACCGAACTAGGATAAATATCAGAGTTTTTCTTCTCTTTATCACTGCTCTTTTATCTTACTACTTTATACTCTATTTTTCTGTCATACCTTGCTTTCTTAATTGTTCTCACTTTGTGCAGAAAATATTAATCTTCGCAATTCACCCCCTCTCTTGGGAAGTCAGCCTAACTAACAAGTGGTATCAGAGCCCAGATTCCCAATCAAAGGATCTCACTGTTCGGGAATTACAATGGCTGGCTTTGGAGAGAGCATCTTACCAGAAGGCAACAACACAAATAGACCACCTAGCTTCAGTGGAGAGCACTACAATTACTGAAAGATAAGAATGCAAATCTATCTCCAGTCAATCGATATGGACATCTGGTCAGTCATTTAGAAGGGAGACTTTGTCCTAATGGCTTTAGAAGATGATGGAAAATATAAAGAAAAGCCATAAGCTGAATGGAATGAAGAAGACAGAAGGAGAGTCTTGTTGAACTTCAAGGCAAAACACTGTATAGTCAGTGCCTTGAATCAAGATGAATTCTACAGAGTCTCACAATGCTCCACTACCAAGGAAATGTGGGACACCCTGCTAATTGCTCATGAAGGAACAACTGGAGTCAGGGAAAATAAACTGAATACCTGCATTGGAGAATATGAAAGCTTCAGAATGACTGAAAGAGAATCTGTAAAAGAGCTACAAAAGAGATTCACTCTCATTGTGAATCAACTAAAGAGCCTGGGAAAGGAGTACACTCAAACAAAGAAAGTAAGGAAGAATCTTAGAGCTCTCCCTCTGGAATGGCAACCTAAAGTAACAGTAATAGAGGAAGCCAGAGGAGAATCAATGGCCTCTGTTACAGCTCTATTGGGCAGCCTTGAGGAATATGAAGGAAAAAGTAGATTAACCTTCAGGTTTTCAGGATCCTACAAAACCAAACCATGTGTACAAACTGAAGAAAGCTCTTTACGGTTTGAAGCAAGCCCCTGGAGCATGGTATGATAGATTGAGTAATTTTCTAACTGACAAGGGATTTAACAGAGGAAAAGTAGATATAACTTTATTAACTAAGAAAGAAAACAAAGATTTACTGATTGTTCAAATCTATGTTGATGATATTATATTTGGTGCTACTAATGAGTCTCTTTGCAAGAATTTTTCTAAGTTAATGCAGGGGAAATTTGAACTGTCTATGATGGGTGAACTCAACTTCTTCCTTGGATTGCAAATCAGATAGTGCAATGATGGTATCTTCCTCAATCAATTCAAGTATCTGAAGGAATTGCTGAAGAAGTTTGGAATGGAAAATGCCAAGCCAATGGGGACACCTATGGCTACTGCAACCAAACTGGACATGGATGAGAAAGGGAAATTGTTTGACATAACTCATTATAGGAGAATGATTGGATCCCTGCTATACTTAACAGCCAGCAGACCTGACATTATGTTTAGTGTTTGTATGTGTGCAAGGTTCTAATCATATCCCAAAGAAACCCATGCAACTGCTGTGAAGCGAATCTTCAGATATCTTATTGCAACATCACATATGGGTCTTTTGGTATCCAAAGGGCAATGGAGAAGATCTCAAAGGATACACTGATGCTGACTTTGCAGGATCTAAAACTGACAGAAAAAGCACAAGTGGAACTTGTCAGTTTCTTGGAGGATCCTTGGTTTCATGGTTTAGCAAAAAGCAAAACAGTGTGGCCTTATCCACAGCAGAGCCTGAGTATGTTGCAGCTGTAAGCTGTTGTGCCCAAATCATCTGGATGAAACAACAACTGGAAGATCTTGAGGTTGAGTTGAAAGAAATACCAATAATGTGTGACAACCAAAGTGCCATCAATATCACAAAGAATCTTGTCATGCATTCAAGGACAAAATATATTGAAGTTAGGCATCACTTCATAAGAGATCACGTTCTGAAAGGAGAAATTAGATTGGACTACATCCCCACAGAAGATCAAGTTGCTGACATCCTCACAAAGCCTTTATCAGAAGATAGATATTGCAAAATCAGAAGAGAATTGGGTATGGTAAATCCCAATGAATTGTAAGTAAATCTTTGTGCAATTCTGTTTTTTTTTAAATCTTTCAACATTGAATTAATTCTAACTTTAGCATTGAAGAATGTTTAATTTAAGTTGCAGGTGCTCCTCATGAGATTCAATGCTGATAAATCTGAAAAATAGAGCTTACCGGAATGAAACAATCAAAGAGTGAAGAAAATGGAAGAAATTCTAAGCTTCTGGATCCATTCTGTAAGTTTTTAAAGTTGAAATTCGTATATTGATTATGTGTTAGACAAATTTCTGTGAAAAACTAAGTTTCTGAGGAAGTCAGCATGGTCAATATTCTAATTTTGGATACCCAACAGACGAACTTTGGCATGTTATTAGAAGGAACAGTTCTCGGTGATGCCTCGAAATTCGTCTATTGATCCTTCAAAATTCGAATTTTCAAGAACAAAATTTCAAAGTTATGACCGTCCAACATGATGATTATACTAATGCTTATCTCTTAACATACGAATGTTGGATAGCTTTCACAAAGTAGAGAAATTTGAATTTCTACCTTAAAATTTGTGTGTTGAAACATGCCCCTCAATATTGAATCTTTGTAAGATGAAGTTTTGTATGCTTAATTCGTCTGTTGTTTGGTGGTTTGTTTGCTGCTTAGTATTTGCTCCTGAAAATTTGAACTTTGTTGGAACAAAGTTTGTCTGTTCATCTTGTGTTATTTTTATCCAAGCATCCGTTAGACGAACTTTCACAAGAAAATTCGTCTCTCAGTAAGTTTTGCCGAACAGTTTAACTTGTAACTGCCCGAAGTTCAAATTTTGACCCTTCAAAATTTGTCTGTCAGACGGTTACATATGTTAAAATCGATGATTTTCATTTGAACGGACGCAACCCTATTCATATTCTCTCTAAGTCTGTTCTAATCTTACATTCAATACTCTTCAATTCTGATCAAAAACCGTCATTTCCCACCGATTAAACTTCCTTTCACATCCTTTAAACCTACTCTTTGCTCCAATCTGCAAAATGCATCTGTGAAAATGGCAAGAGTCAAGAATCCTGAAGCTGGCAAAGGAGAGGCTCATCCAAAACGTTCTGTAAAATCCCAATATGCCACGAAGAAAGGAGAAAAACCGAACAGAAAAGCCAAATCCAGCAAAGGAACTCCGTCCAAACACCAGAAAACTACACCCAAGGGAGAATCAAAGAAGGCTGGACCCTCTTCCTCAAAGATAACAGAACCTTCGGTCCCTGTTCCTATTGCTGCTAAACCTGTTGCTTCCACTTCATCCTCAAGTACTGAATCTGGGGAATATGAGCTTACCACACTGCCATTATGGAGCACTCCACATATTCAAGAGGAATACTCCACCAAGTTTGCCAACAAAAAGGTAATCAAGCCACATTGTGTAAACTTGGAAGATTTCTTGGTCCCTAATAGCTTTGATGCTGGTATATGGATGATAACATACAAGAATCTGTTGGAAGTACTGGAGAGATATGACGATGAAGTAATAAAAACTTAGTATGCCTCCTTAAAGTACAACAGCAAGAAGAAGAAATGGGAGGTTAACCTGAGGTCAAGGACCATTTGGCTCTCAAATGAAACCTTGAATGAAGTGCTTGAGATCCTAGGGCAAGATGGCCTCAAGATTGATATCACTGCCTCTGGATACATGGATGAAGCAGAAACTGCTGATGAACAAGGTGGCCCCTTTCTGAACTATAAGGAGAGCACAATTGTGAAGACATTGTTCAGAAGAAAGGAAAACTGGCCATCCATAAATATATTGAAGCCCACAGACCTCAGTGTTCAAGTAAGAATCCTGCACTACATAGTATCCAGGATCATATTCAACAAAGGTGGCAGCTTCAATCTGATAACAAGGGCAGAGACACATGTCATGGCAGCAATCATGCATGAAAAGCTGATCAACATGGGACACATCATACTTCAACGCATGATCAAGGCAAGAGATCAGAGGAAGGATTCCACACTCCCCTATGCTACTATCATTTCCAGAATTCTGCAATATGCCAGAATTCAGAATCTTGAGAAGGGAAAAAGAAAGCCCACTGAGATTTTCAAGGAGGAAGAACTCCAAAGAATGGGTATTGAAAAGGATGAAGGAAGATGGGTTGGAAAGGGAGCAGGAAGAGCTAAAGATCTATTCTTTGTTGAAAGTGCCTCCCTACAACAAGAGGGTACTTCTAAGGCTCCTGCCAGACCTACTCCTCAGCCCTCTGTGCCTATCCCTTCTCCCTCCAAGCCCACTCACATTCCATCCACTCCCTCTTCTCGTGCCAAGCCAACCAAGATCACTGAGTTGTATGACAGCCTGTCTACACTCATTCTTAGCATTAGAGATGAGCAAAATGCCAAGTTTGCTCATCTGCAAGATCAGATTCATTAGTTGGAAAAGAACATGAAAGTGGTTACTGATGCCTATGAAGAAATGCAAAGTGCAATCCCTATCACATCAGCTCCACCTCAGCCTGGGTTCTCTGTACCTGTCCATTCTCCAACTCCTGAGCCTCCAAGCCCCTTCGAGATTGCCTCCTCTGGCCATGATGATGATATAGATGGTGCTGAGTCTGCTGTTGCAATGAGGACACCTAGTCCTGGTCCACCCTTGGACTATGGTTTTGAAGAAGAAGGACTTCAAGAAACAAGCGCTCATGAGCCTATGTAAGAAGATGCTTAGGATTCAATTATTTCCATTTAAGAATCTGGGCAAGTTGAAAGACTGGTGGTAGCCATTTCCACCTCTTCTATGCAGGAGGATGCCAGCAATATAGAGAGAAGCATTGTACCTGTTGTTGATTATGCAGCTATTGCTCACAATGCTCTCTTGCAAGCTCAGAGAAGAAGGCTTGAGGAAATGTTTCGATCTGATGAACCAACTCCTTCTTCTCTCCCTGCTTATGGACTCTCAGAGGAACAAAGAGCTCAGCTGGCTCTTTCTAGGCAGGCAATGTAGGAGTTGCTTGAGGTCTCTAATGATGATGAAGAACCAAGTCCTGAACCTCCTGCACCAGTTGAACCAGAAATTCCTTTTGCTCCTGTGCCACTTCAAGCCATTCCAGTTTCTCAGATTCCTCCTCCGGTTGATTTTGTTGGCCTTCCTGATGATGCCAAAAAGGGGGAGAAGAAGAAGCAAACTGGAAAATCTACTGCTGAGCCATCTGGGAAGACATACAGCAAGAAGACCAAGCCAAAGAAGAAGTGATTGAAGAATTGTTTAGATTTTAGGCTTGAGTCCTCTTGTAGTGCTGTTCAATACTCTTGTTTGTGTTTCTGTTATTTGTTTTGACTGTTTGCATTTTGTACTTATTATGTGTATTTAGAAGAACTTTGATTAATTTTGTCTCTGTAAAGCAACAAGTATTGAAATGAATGAATTCCTTGGTTGCAATGATTTGTACTTATAACTTCCTGAATCTCTTCACTGATGTGCTATATATGATATCTTTTGAAATATAATGCATATGTTGAGGGGGAGCTTGCTAAAGCAAACCCAAGTACTAATCCAATTTGTAAGTTGTTTTGTCATCATCAAAAAAAGGGAGAATGTTGAATCAAGAAGTTTTGATGATTCCAAATCAACTCTCAAGGGCTTGGAATGAAGATATCAAAGAAGCTTAAAATGGTTCAAGTAAAAAAAAAAATTCTAGAAGAATCTGTGCAAAGTTTGTTGTAGGATGTTTAGTTATGTTCAAATATGGGTAAAAGACTTTGATTTAATGAAAAGATGTTTTAAAAACTTGATTTTACAAAATATTTGAAAAATACCCAACAACAGACAAACTTTGAAAAGTTTACATTGAACTGTCATGTTGGAAATTCGAACTTTGGCTTTGGAAATTCGAATTTCGAGCTAAAACTGAATAAGTCTGAAGAGATGCCTCTTTGACAGACTAATTTTGATTTTCCAAAATTTGAATTTTCATAAGTGTCTGAAAGAAGTTGTTGAGCAACAGACAAACTTTGGGCTTTGAACATTTGAATTTCAGACAAAATGAAATTTATGAAAACTGAAGAAATTTGTCTGAAACAATGTTAAAGTTCATCTGCAATCAAGATCATATTGAGTTTCAAAATTGATCACTGACAGACGAACTTTGAACATGGAAATTTGAATTTTAGAAGCTATAGTTGTAAGTCTGTTGCAATGACATGATGACATACGAAGGACAGTGTTTACAAATTCGAATGTTAAAGTAAGTCTGAAAAGAGGTCTCTCTGACAGACGAACTTCACTCTTTGAAAATTTGAATCTCGAAGTAAATAAACTACCGTGCCTTTTGAGCCTGCTGCGGATATACAAATTTTGGGGTTCCAAAATTCAAATTTTGAGGGCACTGTAGCAAATTGAAAACACTGTTCACACTTAACAGAAAAACTTTCTTCTTGAAAATTTGTATGTCACAACATTGAAACATTTTCTAAGTTTCAAAATTCGAATTTCACTTCATGAACAGACGAACTTCAGTTTTTCAATGTTGGAAGCTTTAACCTTCGGTTCCTTCAAAATTCATCTGTTGACCAATCAAAATTTGAATTTCAATATGTCAAAAGCATTAAATGCGGTTGGTTAATGGGTAGTTTTTCAGAGTAACCGTTGGATAACTTCTCTAACGGATAGATTTTGTTTCTAATGGACATTTGAGACCAAAATCTATAAATATAACATCATTTGAAGTTGTGGGTAACGAATCAAACTTTGTATATATTTAAACTCTGCCAAATCTTCTACTCAAAGATTTTTACCCTCTTCCTTCAATACTTGTACATCAACTTTCATATTCACTCTATTCAAGAGAGTTTCATCTTTGTAAACAATCTAATATTCATCTGGAAGATAGATTTTCTTGTGAGGAGATATCACAAGGGATTGTAAAGCACTTTGTGAAAGTGCAGAAAGTGATTGAGTGAGCTCTAGAAAATAGAGCATTGACGTTGTACTGTGGTATTTGCAAGAAGCCTGTTGAATTCTTGCTGAATAGTGGAAAATCTCAAGTGGTGTCTTGGGGACTGGACGTAGGTCAAGTGGAGAGACCGAACCAGGATAAATATTAGAGTTTTTCTTCTCTCTATCATTGCTCTTTTATCTTACTGCTTTATACTCTATTTTTCTGTCATACCTTGCTTTCTTCATTGTTCTCACTTTGTACAGAAAATTTTAATCTTTCCAATTCACCCCCCTTGGGAAGTCAGCCTAACTAACAATGTAGACCAACCTCTAGGTTTTGAGGACTCTATAAAACCAAACCATGTTTATAAACTGAAGAAAGCTCTTTACGATTTAAAACAAGCCCCTAGAGCATGGTATGAAAGATTAAGTAATTTTCTAACTGAAAAGGGTTTCAACAGAGGAAAAGTGGATACAACTTTATTTACTAAGAAAGAAAATAAAGATTTACTTATTGTTCAAATCTATGTTGATGATATTATATTTGATGCTACTAATGAATCTCTTTGTAAGATTTTTCTAAGTTAATGCAGGGGGAATTCGAAATGTCCATGATGGGTGAACTCAACTTTTTCCTTAGATTGCAAATCAGGCAGTGCAATGATGGTATTTTTCTTAATCAATCCAAGTATCTGAAAGAACTGCTAAAGAAGTTTGGAATGAAAAATGTCAAGCCAATGGGAACACCTATGGTTACTACAACCAAACTGGATATAGATAAAAAAGGGAAAATATTTGGCACAACTCAGTATAGAAGAATGATTGGATCCCTACTGTACCTAACTACTAGTAGACCTGACATTATGTTTAGTGTCTGTATGTGTGTAAGATTCCAATCATGTCCCAAGGAAACCCATGCAACTGTTGTAAAACGTATCTTCAGATATCTCATTGGAACATCACAGATGGGACTTTGGCATCCAAAGGGCAATGGGGAAGATCTCAAAGGATACATTGATGCTGACTTTGCAGGATCCAAAACTGACAGAAAAAGTACAAGTGGAACTTGTTAGTTTTTAGGAGGATCCTTGGTTTCATGGTTTAGTAAAAAGCAAAACAGTGTGGCCTTATCCACAGCAGAGGCTGAGTATGTTGCAGCTGGAAGCTGTTGTGCCCAAGTTATCTGGATGAAACAGCAGCTTAAAGATCTTGAGGTTGAGATGAAGGAAATACCAATCATGTGTGACAACCAAAGTGCCATTAATATCACAAAGAATCTTGTCATGCATTCAAGAACAAAACATATTGAAGTTAGGCACCACTTCATAAGGGATCATGTTTTGAAAGGAGAAATCAGACTAGAATACATCCTAACTAAGGACCAAGTTACTGATATCTTGACAAAGCCTCTATCGGAAAATAGATATTGCAAAATTAGAAGAGAATTGGGTATGGTAAATCCCAATGAACTGTAAGTAAATCCATGTGCAGTTTTGTTTTTAGATTCTCCAACATTAAATTAATTCTAACTTTAGCATCGGAGTGAATTTAATTTAAGTTGCAGGAGCTCCTCATGAGATACAATGGCAATAAATCTAAAAATTGGAGCACACAAGAATGGAATAATCCAAAAGCAAAGAAAGTGGCAAAAAGTCTGAGTTTCTAGATCCATTCTGTAAGTTTTTAAAATTAAAATTCGTATATTAATTTGTGTTAGATGAATTTCCTTGAAAAACAAAGTTTCTGAACAAGTCAGTGTAATGCCCCTCATGATATCTTTATTGGTTTTGTGTTCAGGATCAGAGGAAGTAGGACGGACATGGTTCAAGAGGAACCAAGAAAGGCCCTGCGCCTCGGTGAGGAGCAGAGCCGCCGCGGCGAGAGACATTCCAGTGGCATTATTCCGAATCAGATGGTGGAGCCGTGGCGAGATATTCTGGAGCCGCGGCAAGAGTCAAGATTTTTTCTTAAAACCAGATTATTTTGGATGCTCGAACAGAAAAGAAACAAAAGGAAACCGAGGGAGATCGCGAGAGAGCTGAGCTAGGGTTTGAATCTTTGGCGTCCAGGGGTGATTTCAGACCGAGGGAGCTTGGATTTAAGTTGGTAAGTTACTTCTACACCTTCCTCTTCATTTTTAATCGGTGGAAATATGGATTTTTTGGTTTTTAGGTTGGGTGTCCAGGTTGGGGTAAAATCCACCAATTGAAATGGATGATTTGAGGTTAATGGAGTGTGTTTTGGTATTCTTGTTGTTTGGATGTGTGTTTGGAAGGATTTATGTGCGATTTGAGCTTAACCCTAGGTTGTTTCCGGTTAGGACTCTTGGGAATCCGAAGAGTATGTGTTTGAGTAGTGTTTAAACGATCCCTGAGAGCTTATCGATGTATGATTGGGGTGTTGGAGTCTTGGGTTAGGCCTAAAGTAGGTAAATTGTGATATTGTGATTATGGATATATTGTGTTAATGGGAGAATTATGTGTTATGAAGGTTAATTGGTTAACCGTGTGGGGCTCAAGCATGTTTGGTTTCAAGAAAGCGTGTGGAACTTGCCTGAGTGTGGTATTGACAACCTGAGGTAACCAGGTGTTTGTTTATGTGGTTTTATACGATAGTATGTAGAGTTGTATATATATGCATGTCTCTTTCATACCACGACAGTGATATGTTTGTGTGTGGTTATTATATATCGTGGTATGTGTATAGTAGATGATGTTTATGAGTATTGTGATGAGATATGTGATGAGGACATTGACGTGATATGATATGATGATCATGATGATTATGATGATACATTAGCATCACCACATGTTATTGTTACATTGAGATGTATGATGGATGAAGTGGTGATGATGTGATGACATATGATATATGATGATAAATGAAATTGTTAGGGAGAATAAGGTTAGAGTATGTGATATTGTATATGTTATGGAGGATAAGGGTGGATTGTGTGTGTTAGGGAGGATAAGGATGGGTTATTGGTATATGTGTGTTAGCGAGGATAAGGATGGAGTATATGTATACGTGTGTTAGGGAGAATAAGGATGGAAGTCCCAGAGAGGACAACATGCATATCATGCATTTTACATTGCATTCATATGTTATATGATTCAGATTTGTTTATATATATGTTTATGTGTTGTTGATCCCGGTTACTGAGACATTGTCTCACCCCACCCTCTCCCATGACTAACCCTTTCATGTGAAGGTTCTGGCTCTAGTCCAGTGAAGCCTAGAGAGTAGTGGTGTACGTGGGAAGTCTATGTAATGTTTGTATTTTTGGATAATGTATCATGTGCCAAGTAGGGTAGAAGTTGTGTATTGAATGTATGAGATTGATAGGATTGTTATGGATAAATATATGCTTGGTTATGTTTATGTGGAATGTGTTATGCTGGTGTTTTGAGAGCGTTAAGTATTTGGAAATTGGTATGGTAGTATCTGTGAGCCCAGAGTGGTTTGGGCCTGATGGTTATATTTTAGGGCCTATAGCCCGTTTTGTCATGTTAGGGTTCAAAGGGGTCAGAACTCAGAGGAGTGGTTCCTTTGAGGTGCAACCTCCTTGGATATGTTAGTTTAGAGAGTTTGGACCTGTATGAATGGTCTCTAAGTAACCAATTGTCTTTGGTGACAATTTGAGGTTGGTTAGTGGTGAGTTTAGGTCAATAAGTGGCCAAAGCAGTGTCAAGGGTTCAGAATCTCCATATGGAGTTGGATTGAGGTGAAAGTGGTGTCTGTGGTTAGATTGAGACTGGATTGACTTGTAGGAGTTGGAATCAAGTCAATCGGAGGTCGGAGCATAAAGTTATGTGCGTCGGAAGTTCGCCTCAAAAAGTTGAAGTACTGATATGGGATATCAACAAGGGGGCGCCGCGGAGCCAGTTTCCAGGCCGCGGCGCTAGTGATGGTAGTAACGAAGGAGAAACAGAGTAGGCCGGAGCCGCTGCGGTCTTGTAGCGGCCGCGGTCCCAGCCCAAAGTTTGGTATTTTGTGGTTCATTTCCGCTGGTTTGAGGATGTGAGATGTTGTTTTAAGCGGTTTGGGTTGTGTTTGGTTGTATTTCATGAGTTTTGGTTTGTAGTGAAGGTAGGATGTTACAGTCAGCATGGCCAACATTTGAATTTGGATGCCCAACAGACGAACTTCAGCCTGTTATACATTGGAACAGTTCTCGATGATGCCTCGAAATTCGTCTGTTAGACCTTGAAAGTTTGAATTTTCAAGAACAAAAGTTTCAAAGTTATGTGTTCAACATGATAATTATACAAATGATTAATTCTTAACATACGAATGTTGGAAAACCTTTACAAAGTAAAGAAATTCGAAGTTCTGATTTAAAATTCGTCTGTTGAACCATGCTCTTCATGTTGAATCTTTGAAAGATGAAGTTTCAAATGCATAATTCATTTGTTGTTTGCTAATTTGATTGCTGCTTGATGTTTACTCTTCAAAATTCGAACTTTGTTGGAACAAAGTTCATCTGTTCATCTTGTGTTGCTTGAACCAAGCCTTTGTCAGATGAACTTTTAGAAGAAAATTTGTCTGTCAGTAAGCTTTGCTAAACAGTTTAACTTTTAACTACTCGAAGTTCAATTTTTGACCCCTCAAAATTCGTCTACCAGGCGGTTACTTATGTTAAAACTAACGTTTTCCACTGAATAGACACAACCCTACTATTTTCCTCTCTGAGTCTATTCAAATCCTCCCATCAATGCTCTTAAATTTTGACCGAAAATCTTCTTTTATCACCATTTAAACATCTTTTCACATCCTATAAACCTAATCTTAGCTTCATTCTGAAACATTCATTCACGAAAATGGCAAGAGTAAAGATTCCTAAAGCTGGAAAAGGAGAGGCACGACCAAAGAGGATGGTCAAGTCATAATATGCTTCAAAGGAGGGCGAGAAACCTAAGAGAAAAGCCGAATCAAGCAAGGCAACTCCCTCCAAATGACAGAAAACTACACCAAAGGCTGAATCAAAGAAACTTGGTCCCTCTTCCTTGAAGAAAGCAGAACCTTTGGTCCCTATTCCTACTGCTGTTGATACTGTTGATTCCATTTCCTCCTTTAGCACTGAATCTGGAGAATATCAACTCACTATACTGCTATTATGGAGCACTGCACAGATTCAAGAGGAATACTTAACTAACTTTGCCAATAAAAAGGTAATCAAGCCTCATTGTGTGAACTTGGAAGATTTCTTAGTCTCAAATAGTTTTGATGCTGGAATATGGATATTGAGATATAAGAATCTTTTAGAGATATTAGAAAGGTATGATGATGAAGTGGTAAAGACATGGTATGCCTCTCTAAATTACAATAGCGAGAAGAAGAAGTAGGAGGTCAATCTGAGATCAAGGACTATCTGGCCCACAGATGAGACCTTCAATGAAGTGTTGGAAATCCCAGGGTAAGATGGCCTCAAGATTGACATCACTGCCTTGGTTATATGGATGAGGCAGAGATTGCTGATGAAGAAGGTGGTCCCTTTCTGAACTACAAGGAGAGCACAATCCTGAGCACTTTAATTAGAAGAAAGGAAAACAGGCCAACCATAAACCTACTAAAGCCCACAGACCTTAATGCTCAAGTGAGGATCCTATACTACATAGTATCTAGGATTATATTCAACAAAGGAGGCAGCTTCAATCTGATCACAAGGGTAGAGGGCATGTCATGGCAGCAATCATGTGTGGAAAGCTCATCAACATGGGACATATCATATTGCAATGCATGATCAAGGCAAGGGATCAAAGGAAAGACTCCACACTCCCCTAGGCAGCAATCATTTCCAGAATTCTGCAATATGCTAGAATTCAGCATCTTGAGAATGGGAAAGGGAAACCCACTAAGATCTTCAAGGAGAAGGAACTTCAAAGAATGGGGATTGAGAGAAACAAGGGAAGATGGATTGGGAAGGGAGCAGGAAAATCTGAAGATCTTTTCTTTGTTAAAGGTGCCTCCCAACAGCAAGAAGGTACCTTTGAGGCTCCTGCCAGACCTACACTACAGCCTTCTCTGCCTTTCCTATCTCCATCCAAGCCTACTCACATTCCATCTACTCCCTCCTCTCATGCCAAGCCAACCAAGATCACTGAGTTGTATGATAGCTTGTCTACACTCATACTTAGCATTAGGGATGAGCGAAATGTCAAATTTGCTCATCTGCAAGATTAGATTCACCAGTTGGCCAAGAATATGAAAGTGGTTGCTGATGCCTATGAAGATATTTGGAGTGCAATTCCTGCCACATCAGCTCCACCTTAGCTAAGGTTCTCTGTGCCTGTTTAGTCTCTAACTCCTGAGCCTCTAAGCCTCTTTGAGCTAGCCTCTTCTGAGCATGATGATTATGTAGATGATACTGAGCCTACTGGTACACTGAGCACACCAAGTCCTGGTCCACCCTTGGACTATGGTTTGGAAGAAGAAGGACCTCGGGATTCAAGTTCTCATGATCCCATTATTGTAGATGCTCAAGAGTCCATCCTATCACAGTAAGAATTTGAGCAAGTGAAGAGATTAGTGGCAGCCATTTCTACTTCATCAATCATGGAGGAAGCCAAAAATGTAGAAAATAGTATTGTGTCCTTTGTTGATTTGGAAGCAATTGCTTGCAATGCTCTCCTACAAGCTCAGACAAGAAGGCTTGAAGAAATGTTTCCTTTTGTTGACCCTGCTCCTTCATCTATCACTGCATATGGTCTTTCAAAAGAACAGAGGGCTCAATTGGCTCTTTCCAGACAAAAGGTGCAAGAGCTACTTGAGGTCTCTGATATTGAGGATCCAAGCCCTGAGCCTTTTGAGCCTCATCTCCCTTTTGATCCTATGCCCCTCAAAGCTATTCCAGTTTCTCAGATCCCTCCTCTGACTGATTTTGTTCACCTTCCTGATGATGCCAAAAAGGGGGAGAAGAGTAAGCAAACTGGCAAGACTACTGCTGAGCCATCTGAAAAGACTTACAGCAAGAAGACCAAGCCAAAGAAGAAGTGATTAGAACTTAGGCTTGAGTCCTCTTGTAGTGTTGTATTGAGTCTCAGATGTCTGTTATGATTGTTTGTGTTTTGTATTTGATTTATGTATTTCGAAGAACTTTGCATAAATTGGCTCCTATAAAGCAACATTTGATAAAATGAAAGAATTCCTTGGTTGCAATGATCTGTTCTTAGTATTTTTTGAATTTCTTCACATGATCTACTATATATGATATCTTTTGATATATAATACATATGTTGAGGGGGAGCTTGTTAAAGCAAACCCAAGTGCTAATTCAGTTTGCAAGTTGTTTTGTCATCATCAAAAAGGGGGAGAATGTTGAATCAAGAAGTTTTGATGATTCCAAATCAACCTTCAAGAGCTTGGAATAAAGATATCAAAGGTGCCCAAAAGGTTTCATGTGAAGAAATTCTGGATAAATCTGTGCAAAGATAGATGTAGGATGTTTAGTAGTGTTTTATTTAAGTAAAAGACTTTGATTTGGTGAAAAGATGCTTTAAAACCTTGATTCTATGTTAAATCATGGAATATTTGAAAAATACCCACCAACTTGAAAGGTTAATACTAATCTGTCACCTTGGAAATTCAAACTTTGGCTTTGAAAATTCAAATTTCGTACTAAAACTGAACAAGTCTAAAGAGATGCCTCTCTGACAGACGAATTTTGACTTGATGAAATTCGAATTTTGATAAGTGTAAAGGAGTTTCCACTAATAGATGAACTTTGGGTTTTGAAACTTTGAATTTCAGACAAAATGAAACTTATGAAAACTAAAGAAATTTATCTGAAATTATGTCAAAGTTCTTATGAAACCAAGTTTAGACTGGATTTCAAAATTGCTCACTGACAGACAAACTTTGAACATGAAAATTCGAATTTCAGAAACTAAGCTTGTGAGTCTATTAGAATGATATGTTGACATACGAATGACAATATTTATAAATTTGAATTTTGAAGTTAATCTGAAAAGAGGTCTCTCTGACAGACGAACTTTGCCCTTTGAAAATTTGAATTTTGATTCATATGAACTATTGTACCTTATAAACCAGCTACGGACAGATGAATTTTGGGGTTCCAAAATTTGAATTTTGAAGGCACTGTAGCAAATTGAAAATACTGTTCACACTTAACAGAAAAACTTTCTACATGAAAATTCATATGTTACAATGAAGAAACATTTTCCAAACATCAAAATTCAAATTTCACTTCATGACAAATGAACTTCGGGCATTCTACGTTGAAGCTGTTAACCTTTGGTTTCTGTGAAATTCATCTGTTGACCAACTGAAATTCAAATTTCAGTATGTCAGAAGCATTAAATGCGGTTGGTTAACGGATAGTTTTTCAGAGTAACCATTGGATAACTTCTCCAACAGATAGATTTTGTCTCTAACAGATAGTTGAGACCTAAATCTATAAATATAACATCATTTGAAGTTATGGGTAACAATTTTAACATTGTATATACTAAAACTCTGTCAAATCATCTACTTAAAGTCTCTTGCTCTCTCATTTCAATATTTTGTACTCGAACTTTCATATTCACTTTATTTAAGAGAGTTTAATCTTTGTAAATAATCTTATCTTCATCTGGAAGATAGATTTTCTTGTGAGGGGATATCACAAGGGATTGGGAAGCACTTTGTAAGAGTGCATAGAGTGATTGAGTGAAGCTCTAGAAACAGAGCATCATCTTTGTATTGAGGAATTTGCAAGAAGCCCACTGAATTCTTGCAGAATAGTGGAAAATGTCAAGTGGTGACTTGGGGACTGGACGTAGGTCAAGTGGAGAGACCGAACCAAGATAAATATCTGAATTTTCTTCTCTTTTCTGCAACTTTTTAGTTAATTTACTCATACTCTGTTTTATCTTCTATACTTTGCTTTCTTCACTTTCTTGATATTTTGCAGAAAATTTTCAAGCTTCCCAATTCACTCCCCCTCTTGGGAAGCCAGCCTAACTAACAGTAGCCAGCCACCATTTAGCCTCAACTAGTTAACTACTAGTTTTAAACTCATGATTCAATACCATAAAGGATTTTCTCCTACTTCCCAATAGCAACAACTTCCCACTTATTTTCCAAAATTGTTACTAGAAAAACCTAAAAATAACAGCATATGAAAAGGGGGGTTAACTTAACAACTTCTACCCTTATGCACCCTTGAGGATAGTCGACACATTACACTTGCAATATAGTATCCTACAATCCTAGTTCTTATGACCAAAGAATATACCAAGAAAGAAACTTCCTTCATGCTGTATCCATGATGTCTCAAGGCTTGAACCGTTAGGAATTATCACTATCACCAAATAGGGGCAATTTCTTGTCCATAGTAAGCTGATAACACATTCCCCTTATAGACCTTACTTTGAGTCAAAAAGCCACAAAAACTCTTCTATCAACTTCAAAATCCTTACACAACATTCACTTCCTAGAATTGTCATAGCCCAAGCATTTCCAGCAATTAATTCCTAAATGTAAAACTCATATTCAACCTCTTACATCTTAAAACTTCTAACACATCTGCCACATATTGCTTCTCATGAGATATCATAACAATCCCTGTCCAAGCCCATATTGGCCATCCTCTAAATTACAAAACTTATTGATACCTTTATTCCTAAATGGACCTCCTATCTCATAGTTCAACTCCACCTCCTTCCAGACTCCGATCGACAGGAAAAAGAACAAGAATCTTTTTCTCCATTTGAATTCAACCTAAAAGACACTAGTGACCTCTTAACCATAGCTCATATTCTTCTAGCATTGCTTGACCTTCTTTTCCATTCAAAAAATATCCAACTACTGCCTTCACAATCCGTGAGCATAACATTTCGAATGATAGTCACCATCCTTTTGCCATCTTTCTTAATGGCACTGAAATCATTATCACCTTCACCGCTAAGGCCTCCATCATTTGATCCTATCTTGGTTCCAAGACGTCTATTTTTATCTCCAAATACAACTCCCACTAGTTAACCCTTTCCCATCATCACTATGTCCAACTATGTATGAAAAGTATCAAGTTAAGTTCTGTCACTGTCCTTCCACTACTATGAAATATCTCAACACTCTACCTTCATGGTTCAATCATCATTTCCATATTCAATCCTTGCAATGCTCCTAGCCTTATACAACACAACAACTTACCTTTATCTCCCATATCCTCCTAAAGGTCCCAAATTCGAAAAAGCATGGATCATCAAGTTTTCCTTTCCCTCCTCAATCTCCTAATTCATTGGGATAGAACACAAATCTTCGCACACCAGTCTTCCAAGCATGTATACTCTACAATCGATAACTACTCCTTGATTTCCAAGCGTGCCCCCAAAGCCTCAATACTCAGTAAAATACTCCTTCTCCATCATTTAGCCTTTCTTTCTAGCTTGAACACTGCCAAATGCACCTTTCATTCGACGGTGCAATCCATAATACTAGATATGGTTTCCAATTGGTCCACTCATTTCTTAGTTGTTGTAGAATCCATTTTACCTCCGAAAGCCGCTGGATTAAACTTTCAAAAGTCCTTCAATTGAAAGAAGATACTTCTTCTTCTAATCCTTAAGGCCTTGTTTAACTCTATCACATCCTCATCTTTCTTATCTTTCAGATCCACATATATTCTAACTTCCTCATTCACATCACCTTGTCCCTACTGACTTAACTGTTCTTGTATTTTAATCGGTGCTCTTCCCTAAATGTGAACTTGAGCACTCTATCCAGCCAAGATCTCATGCATCTCCTGGCATGAAATCACCATTAGTTTGCTTACCCCCTGCGAGACATTTTCCCCTATAATGGATAAGATATGAAATGACTGTATATGAGGAAAAATCGAAGTAGCACCTATCAAGGAGAAAATGGTGAAAAATTGTTTAAGTTGGTTTGGGCATGAATAAAGAAGAAGACAAGAGGAGCCAATAAGGAGAGTTGATCAAATGACTTAGAGCCCTATTAAAAGGTATAAAGGAAAACCAAGAAGGACACTAAGAGAAGTTATAAGGTGTGACTTCTTGATAAATGATTTATCTGACGAGATAGTGTTTAATAGAGCACATTGGAGTCGTATGATCCATGTAGTCAACCCTAGTTAGTGGGATAAGGTTAATGTTGTTGTTGTTATTGTTGTATAATAGTAGCAACATATTCAATTATATGACTCTAAACTAATGTTACAAAGGGAATATAAAAGTTTATGTAAATCATAATGTGCCAAGTAGTACAACACATAGAAACAATGGCCTGAACCATTCCTCTGATACTAAAATGTAACAACCTAATAAAAAACAACCTTGAAAACCATTACATAACCATAAACTGACCAAATAGGACAAAACAAGATGAAATAGAGTTGGAACCTCAACCTCAACAGTATCACTGCAGCTTGGTGGAAGTAGAAAGGTGTGGCACCGTGACGCCTATATCAGAAACCATATCTGCAATTTGCTGATTTTTTGGGAGAACTTCTGACACTTACAACTTTGTGCTCCACTCTCCGATTAACCTGATTATAACTTTTGCAAGTCCTTCTCATCCCAATTTATCTATAGACAACACTTTCACCTTAGTCCATTTTTTTCGTATGCAGATTTTGGATGCCTATAATCGATTTAGTCACTTTCTAGCCAAAACCCATACCTTACACTTTCCAATTGCCACTAAAGGCAAATTGGCATCTTGAGACCATTCACACAGATCCTAATTGACACAATTATCTTGTCAAAAGAGGTTCCACCCTGAGAAAACCAGTTCTCCAAGTTTTGGCCCCTTAAACCCCAAATCAACACAATGGACCAGAAACCCAATTCACATACAAGGCCTAATAACCACATTAGGCTCACAAACAAAACATACTAGGCTTACACGAAACACCAATACAAGCATCATCATAGCATGACCCACACCAAGGTCCACAATCGCATCACATGCACACAAACCATAAACTTGGCATAAGCCACACCTAAACATATCATTTATCATCATCTACACAATAACATCATACCACATACCAGCAATATTCCCCAAGATACAACCTATAGGCAGAATACATAATACCACATTACTTGGCACAATATATCACATAAACTAAATAACATATAGTTACCAGTACACTTGGATATTCCCATGTGAAGGAGAGTTAAGAATTCTTAGTCCTCTCTGGGCTAGTGCTGGAATCTTCTCCTAAAATATTAACCACAGAGGGTGTGAGATGGAATCTCAGTAACTGGAAAAACATACAACATACAACAGATAACCAAAAATCTATATATATATGCATATGGTGCTATGTAATGTAGAATGTCATGGTATGTATATCTCCCTCTTACACATCTAGAACCATGGGCTAATGTCATCATAAGATGTCTCCAATAGGTGATTCTAGTCCAACAACCGGTGAAGACTAATTCTGGAACATCAATAAGCTCATCCCACACTAATATAACTTGGCCAAAGGTCACACTAATACTTAGACCATGACTCTCCTTCCTCTAGACCACCCATATTGGCAATGATTTAGGGAAAAATTAATCTACTGCCACCTAGCTCTCCTAGCCATAAGAGAGGATTTAGTGGCGAGAATGCATTATCATATCATATATCATTATGTCATATCATCATTATATCTTAACTCATCATCATAACCTAGTCCACCGTACCTCACTATGCTCAATACGGTGATGATGTTTAATGCTATGCCAACATGTCTAGACCACTATGCAATCATCATCATTATCATAATCATCATTAATGTCATGCTAATATACAATCATGAGAGCATGCTCAAGAATCGTACATGTATATATATACTCATCACATACAAGTACCAAGGATCAAAATACATATACCTCAACCAAACGTGTACATACCATGATGTGAAAAAGGCCATGCGTACATACAAACAACATCATGGTATATGAAAATAAACATGCATATATATAAACATATAGCCAATAATTAACACACATACATATACACACTGTTATCTTGAATTGCTGACATAACTCACACAGGGGATTTGCCAAGCCTCCAAAGCACCAAATCGCGGACCAACACTTCCAATCAATGATTATACACTACAACATCATAATACATTTAATTAACACAATAGCCATATCAATCTATAACTCATAATTCAACCATCATAAATTAACCTATTGTTCCAACAACATAAGTGTACACCAATGAACCCCAGACAACTATTCAAATCATGAACATTCATATATGGTTTGGATTTCAAGCTCTTGTACTCAAATTCAAGCTAGGTTTAGCATATTCATGCATAATCCCTCTTAAACTCATACACAAGCCTTAATAGCACCAAAACCACACTTCATTAACACCAACACAAGCATTTTAATTGTTGGAATCATTTATAAACTCAAAATTAAGCATACTCCCGCGGGTTTCATACCAGAAATGCATAGAAAGAGAGGAGAGAGAGTAAAAATCCCCTTACCAACTAATAATTAAGCTCCCAAGGTCTGAGAATTAGCCTCAAGGTCAAATCTACTGAGCCCAAGCAGAGAAATCCTCTTTCCTTTTCAATTTCTTCTTCTTTGTCTGACTGGTTTGCATTCTGATTTCAACAATTTTCATGACTCACACTGCGGCATGACACCTCTCGGCCCGAAACTAATAAATTCAACATAAGTGTCTCGGTGTGGTAGCTCTGCTTCTTATTACAGTGTGATGGTTGTTAGGTTTACTAGCTTCCCAAGAGGAAGGGGTGAAAAAGAAGTTAAAAATTTTTCTACAAAAATGTGATAAAATAGTGTTAGTAGAAATTTTGCAAAAGACAAAGTACATAGAAATAAAGAAAATGCAAGATAAGAGAGGAGAGGACAAAGAAATTTATCCTAGTTCAGTCTAACAACTTGACCTACATCCAGTACTCAAGCCACCACTTAAAATTTTCCACTATCTTGCAAGAATTCAGTGGCTTCTTGCAATGCCATAATACAAGCTGATGCTCTGTTCTAAGATCTCTCAAATATACACTCTGCACTTTTACAAAGTATTTCCCAAATCCCTTATAAAAATCCCTCACAAGAAAATCCTTCTTCTAGATGAAGAAAAGATTTTGTACAAAATGAAAAACTCTATAATACAAATTAAATGAGATAATTGAAGTGCAATAAATGAAGCATGAGTGGAAAAATGCTTTGACTAAAAATTTTAGAAAACTTTCAGTATTTACAACATAAATTCATTTTTCACAACTTCAAATGAAGTTCTATTTATAGATTTGTGACTTAACTAGTTGTTAGACATATAATCTAGCCATTAGAGACATTACCCAATAGTTACTCTGCAAAAATAGTTGTTCACCAACTGCATTTAATGTGTTTGATGCATTGAAATTCAAATTTTGGTTGCCAACATATAAATTTCGCAGAGACCATAAGCTAAGGACTTTAACATTGAACTTCCAAAATTTGTCTATTCAAGAGTGAAATTTGAATTTTTATTTTGTCAAATATATCCAATGTTAAAGCATACAAATTTTCATATTCAAAGTGTATCTATTGAGTGTAAACAGTTGTCTCATGTTTCTGCAGTGCACTTGAAATTTGAATTTTGGAAGGCCAAAATTCATCTGTCAGTGACAAGTTCAACATGGTACAAAAGTTCTACTTTAAAAATTCAAATTTTGCACTTTCAAAATTCATTTGTTAAAGACACCTCTAATCAGACTTACAAGTTTTAATTCCAAAATTTGAATTTTAAAAACCAAAATTTGTTTGTTAGAGGGACTATCTTGAACTCAATTTGCATTTTAATATCAGATGAACTTTGACATGACTTTAGACCAATTTCGCATATGTGCTTACTCTGCTTGACTCAAAATTTGAATTTCAATACTTGAAATTCATCTATCAGAGGTGATATCTCTGAAACTTCAAATTTCAGTTAGCAAAGCTTGAACTTACAATGAAATATATAAAGTTTAACAACTCAAAATTCATCTGTTAGTTAGTGTTTTTCAAATCTAACATATGTTAACATAGGATAATGTGAAAAACACATATTTAAATGTTGTGGGAGTTTAAGTAAGTGAAAATTAAAACATTTTATCCTGTGCACATTGTGAGGAATCCTAACAACTAATTCTTTACCCATTTCTTCTTGTATTTCTTCACTTATATGCTCTTATACTCCTTTGATATTTCCCTTCCAAGCTCTAGTTGTTTGGAATCATCAAAATATTTGACTCAACAATGCTTTTCTATTTCAAATTTCAAACTTTGTGCTATTTTAATCATTTCTCCAGTTTTGGTCCCTCTAGTGTAATACAAGATACAAGGCAACTTCTCATTAGCTTGTGACTAAGTCCAGGGTGACATGTTGAGTGTTGTTACAACTACCAGTATGCTAGCCATTGCTAGGAGATAAAAAGCATTAGAAAAATTGGAATAGAGAAACTGATAGTCATGGCACCCATGTCTGACAACAAAATGCAAAGTTTCATTTTGCTTGAAAAATTTAAAGTTTGTGTTATAAATTCATTTCCTTTTACCAAGGCCAACATTTTGGACCAATAAGAGGCTCTTGGAGGCATTGGGAACTTGAAGGAAGGCTTTGAGAAGCTTAGGTTGAAGAATTGAAGATCTATCCATAAGTTTTCTTTGCTTTCTCCTCTCTTTTCTAATATGGCTGCTATAGTTTGATGTTTTTGTACTTTGTAATGGTTGATTTGGTTGTGACTCAAGCTACATGTAGCTAAGTCTCCATTTTCCTAGGATTATTTATAGCTTAAACATAGATTAGTGGTTGTTTCCTCTTCTTGTTTGTGATTAATGATATGTATGTGCGTTTATTTGTGGTTTATTGTGCTCTTGGTTGATTAGCCATCCAATGAGGGTAATTGGAATTCTCTAATCAAGTTAGAGATTGGGAGATTAGAGTATATCATGCAATTAACATTGTGGGATATTGCGAAATTCATAATGACGGATTGAACAATTTTCTTATAGATTAGAGAGATACCTATGGGTCTCACAAAATCACATTATCTTTGTATTCAATGAAGCTAAGTAAATAATTTGACAAGAGATGTTATAGATTGAATTGATTAGAAAGCTTCTTTTACATTGAGAGATGCTTAGAAATGTAATTAAATCCTAGACTGTCATACAATTGCATTAAGAAACAAGAAGGAAGAAGTAACTACCACTATGAAGTAATTAAGTCAGCAATAATCCTATGTTGTCTCTCTTGTCTACAATCACCACTAACATTTAGCCTTAATGTACATAGTTAGTTTATTTGTGCTTTTGTTCTTTGGTCATTTGTGTTTTTCAAATTAGGTGAAAGTGTGAAAATTGATAGTCTACTAGGTTTTGGAACCAATTTCTCATAGAACAATACTCTACTTATCATTATATTACTTGTCAAGATCTATGCTTTTGCAATAAATCAGGTGGCAAATGGTAGCCAATATCTTATATCCTACAACCAAATCAAGTTCTCCATGCATAAATACTCAATCATTCACAACTAACTTGAAGGTCTATCCTAATCTTCCTTTTCTTTGGTTTCAATTGGAACATCCAAAGTAGTGATGAATTATTAGATTCTGCTAATTGTAGGTAATATGTCACACAATTGAATAAACAAATATTGCATTAATGCAATTAAAGAGAGTGATCTTCAAACACTAATCCATGATTATTGTTATAACAATCCCAAGTAAAGGTCTTGTTACACGCATAAGAATATTTCCATCTGAAAATTATACAATAACTTTGCAAAAAACAAAATAAATCAATATAGGAAATATTACAATGTCAAGGCATGAGTCCCCTTTGTTAGGTTGACTGGTCACCCAAGAGGGGGGTGAATTGGGTGATGTAAGATTTTTGCTCTTTTGGATCACAACCCAATTTCACTAAGAGAGCAGTAAAACAAGGATAAACAGAGATGATTGTGTGCAGTAGCTAAGTAAAGAAGATGAAGAAAAATACACAATGATTTATACTGGTTTAGCCCAGCCACTTGGCCTACATCCAGTCTCCAAGCCACCACTTGAGATTTTCCACTATATCCCACAGGTTTGATCCGGGCACCTGTGAAGCCTCAGTATATTCTCACAAGTTTCAGTAGGCACTTGTAAAGCCACTCTCCTCACACCCTTACAAGATGTGTAAATCCCTTAGTATTTCCCCACACTAAAATTCTACCCAGAAAATGTAGAAAGAAATGTTTACAGAATGAAAACTCTCTTGAAGAGTAGATAATATATTGAAAGTTCACTCTACTGAGGTGAGTTTTTTTAAACAATGCTGTGATAGAAAGTTTTTACAAACTGTTGCAGCATTTTCGCATAAACACTCTTAAAATCATTGCCCATAAGTTCAAATGATGTTATATTTATAGTTTTGTAGTGTAATTAGGCGTTAGACACAAGATTTAGCCGTTAGAGATGTTACCCAACAGTTACTCTGCAAAACTATCCATTAACCAACCGCATTTAATGCTTCTGACATACTAAAATTCAAATTTTGGATGTCAACAGACAAATTTCGAAGAGACCGTAAGTTAAAGTTTTTAGCATTGAACTTCGAAGTTTATCTGTTCAAAGCTGAAATTTGAATTTTTATCTTGACAAATGTTTGTATGTTGGAACATATGAATTTTCAAGTTTAAAGTAGTTCTATCAAGTGTGAACAATAAATTTAATTTGCTACAGTGCCTTCAAAATTTGAATTTTGGAACTCCAAAATTCGTCTGTCAGTGAGCAACTCAATATGGCACAAGTTTTTCCTTTCAAAATTCAAATTTTGGATGTGAAAATTCATCTGTTGGCTATTCCAGAAGTATTTCTGTGTTTCTTGATATTCAAAATTCAATTTTTCAAAGCTAAAATTCGTCTGTTGTACTTGAAGTTAGAATTTTGGAAGCCAAAATTCGTCTATTAGCTTGTCTGGAAGTATTTTCACATTCTAGTGTTTCGAAATTCAAATTTTGAAAGCCAAAATTCATCTGTTGGACCTAAAGTTTGAATTTTGGAAGCCAAAATTCGTCTGCCAGTGGCAAACCCAACTTTTCACGAGGGTTCCCTTCGAAATTTGAATTTCGGAGACCCGAAATTCGTCTATCACAACGGAACTTACGTAACTTTGAATTTTGCACTATAGACAATTTTGTAGAAGCCATAACTCTCTCATTTTAACTCCAATTTAATCAAATGACATATGGTTGGAAAGGTCTCAATGTCTACTTTCAGATGAAAGAAGTTTCAATTTAAAAATAAATTTATTTTATGGGATATGATAAAAAAAGTGATAAGAGGTCAAAACTGAAAATTCATATCTCACAACTCAAATTTAAATAACCATAGCTTTTTCATATGATCTTCATTTTGAGTGAAATAACCTTATTTGAAAAGCTTATTAAGTCTAGTTTCATATGAAATAAGTTTTAAATCAAAGCCATATGTATTTTTAGAGATATATTAAAAACACTGATCAAAGGTCAAACTCTTGATTCTTGAAAACCAAATTTCACTAACTATGCTTGACTTGAAATTTGAAAACCAGATTTCACTAACTATGCTTGACTCGAAATTTGAATTTTAACACTTGAAATTCGTCTATCAGAGGTAATATCTCTGGAACTTCAAATTTTAGTCAGCAAAGTTTGTATTTTCATAAAGTATATGAAGTTTAACTTCTCAAAATTTATCTGTCATCAGAGTTTTTCAAATCTAACTTATGCTAACATCAGATTTACTTAATCTAACTCATTTAAAACATATGGTAACAAGATTAAGTAATTTTCAAAGATTAATCCCACCTTAAGACCTAAGTGAAAATAAAATATGCCTAATGACTAGGTCTTCAAATGTTGAGTTCCACTTCCACTTGGACATTTCCTTCTTGGCATGCTCCCTTCTGATTTTCCATTTTTGGAATATCCTTTCTTTTCTTCTTTCTTGAGTGAGGCATGATATTGATTTCCATTTCTATATTCCAATGCTCACTCTTCTTTCTTGGACCAACCTACATTTAATATATTACACTTACAAAACAAGTAGTTAGTCCAATTTATATATCCAACTTATATTATTCTTTGTAAAAGTATAGTGAATGTATTTACACATAGCATGATATATGTATTATAACCATAATTAAATACATGCTAATATGTATTTTACTTCTTTAAGGAACATTATATATGTTAGATATATATGATGCATTTGTTCCTTATTACCCTATATTTGTCATCATCAAAACTTATATTATACTAAACCTTACAATCTCCCCCTTTTTTATGATGATAAATCACTAGTGAAAAATATGCTTAATAAATGATTAACACATATAATGCAGTTTAATTTACATAATTCCAGATTAAGCATATACATATTTTTCACACAACTTCTCCCCCTATTTGATATCGACAAAAAGGTTTGAAAAATAACAAGTATTTCTTCTTCCTTTATTTGTAAGATTATACCAATAAGTATAGATATCTGGATTGTTTCAAGCACATATAAAAACACAAGCTGAAATATAAATTATCATCAAAACTTATTATGCAATGTATGTTCAGACTGTGTCTAATTTTTACTGATATCAAAATTAATACCAATTGTTACCATTCATTTTCAAAATTGATACCAATGGATAGTGATATTCAAACTAATATCAGTTGTTGCTTGAAAAGTATTATGATACCAAATGTTATGATGATTCTTGTCAAGATGATCATGATATTCAAGCATCACAAGAGGTATCTCAGATTTGAAGAGTTATTACCTTCTTCCTTTATGATCAAGGAGAGATGTTGAAATATCATTACTCCCTTTAGCAGATTAGAGCTAAGCAACAAAACTCTTCATAGTGAAATGAGGTGAGTTAAAGCATAAACAACTTAATTTCAAAGAATGCTCCCCCCTCAACCTATGCATTTCATAATGATAAGGCCAATAAAGCATAATGCATCGAATGAGCATGTTCATTCAATCAGTACATGATGGAGGCATTATGATTCAAGTTTTTCTTTTAAAATCAGAAAGATTTTTTTTAAACCTTTATATGCAAATTTACAAGCTCCCCCTGAGTATGAGCATTTATTCAAATATGTATGTTTTTCAAATCATGGCTTAGTTCAAAATCAATATACAAGGGGAATTTTGAAAAGCACACAAGTTTGGTTATACAAATAAAGAAATGAACTTGTGCAAATATTGAACTTTACAGTAAGCACCATCATATTTAAATAATTCATCATTTGAACAAGGATCATACTTTATTTCAATAGCCTCAAATAATAGCACCAACCAAGCATATATATGAAAATTTGTTAAACATTTACAAACCAGCTTGGTTAATAGCTAATTTCTTCCCTTTTTCAGTATGATTCCAGTTGAGTATATCAGATACTCTATCTTTATGAGACGTTCACCATTTAGCTTAGGAAGTACCTGCAAAAGCAAAAGGGAAAATCCTTTTTCTTTCTTTGGTGCCCTTTCTGACTTGGGTCCACTAAAGGTCATTTTGAATGTTTTTCATTACATATGGGACCAGATTTCAATCTTACCTAATTATATATATAACGCAATAATTGAAACGGGTAAGAATCAAAGGTTACCAAAGATTATTTCCTTGTTATTCTTGGCTTGTATGTAGTGTAGTATTCCTCGTGCCTTTTGAATTTTTGCTCTTTCTCTTCTTAAGGTAAGTAGTATGGTTTCCATTTGAGTTGCTTCCTTGAGATGAGTGAGAGAATTGCTTCCAGTGCTTCTCCATATGATTTATGGTTGCAGTTTTGGAGTTTTGAGAGGCTTTCCTTTTCTGCATCCTCTTTCTTGTACCAATGTATTCTTTCTTCTTGGATTGATTATGTATACATGAAACACTAGAAAAACATTTTGGCACCTACTTGTTTCTGGGTCCAAGAGGGTTGGTGGTATTCTTTGGAACCCATTTCATACTTTTACTCAAACCATTTTTTCTTAAGCTGCACAAATAAGCAATATGACCATTTTTGACACAATATGTACATGATGGTGAGTTAGGCATTACATTAGGCACAAAGAATTTCGAACAGGATTTATTTTTCCCTTTGGACTCACTCCTATAGCCAGAACCCAACTTGTCAAACTTAGAATTCTGTTTGTCAAGTGAAATATTCAACTTATCCTTTTCTTGGGTGAAATTGGCTATTATTCTAATCAATTCCTCTTTTTCTTTATTTAATATATCACATGTAATACAAGAGGAAGTGTGCGTGTGGGTTTCACATATATTTTCTAAATCATTTATTTTCTTTTTAAGTGATTCATTTTCAGTCTTTTCAAAATGCAAATCATTTTCTAAGGAAATCACTTTCTTTTTACTGAGTGCAAGTTCTTTAGCTAATCTAATCATTTCATGATGCATTTCATTGTAAGCAACTTGCAACTCATCAACAGAGAATTCAGAATCAGATTCAGAGTCAGAATTCGATACCTCATAATTGAATAGTGCCACCAAGCATGGATAGATATCCTCATCATCTTCATCTGAACTATTCCCCCAAATTGCAGAGGTATATGCCATTGTAGCTTTTTCACTTTTCTATTCTGCATATCTTCCTCCTTGCCTCTTTGACTGGTACTTCAGCTTATTTGTATGGCAAGAGTGCTTTTGTTTCTGAGGCTCCTTCTTTTTGATTTTGAGGAATTTGCTAAATCTGATGGTCAACTCTTTTAACTCATCCTCCTCATCATCACTGCTGCTACCATCACTGTCATCATCAGTATTATCATCTTCTGAGCTTTGTGATGTAGTAGCTTTGAATATCAGCATTTTTCCTTTGTTTTGCTGCTCCCACAGAAGGTCTAGTCTCCCTTCATGTTTAGTAAGGCTTTCAAACAATGCAGTGATAGATTGATATGATTCTCTTCTTATTTCTTCAATAGCTATCACTTTTGGTTGCCATTCTTTGGGTAGAGGTCTAAGTATTTTACATACTTGCTCTCTTTGTGTATAGCTCTTTCACAAAGCTGTCAAATGATTAACAATGTGAGTAAAACAAATTTGAAATTATTTGATGGACTCACCATTGTTCATCTTGAAGACTTAATATTCAGCTGTGAGAGAGCTGAGCCTGTTCTCCTTGACTCCCTTGGTTCCTTCATGAGCAATCTCCAAAGCATCCCACATTTCCTTTGCTGTGTTGCAATCTGACACTCTGAAGAATTCGTCTTGTGAAAGTGCACTGACCAACGAGTGCTTTGCCATGAAGTTTAGCAGGACTCTTTGCTTATCCACACCATCCCACTCTGCTTCTGGCTTCTTTTTGTATGTGCCATCATTTTGAATTTTCTTTGGCACAAAGTCACCCTCCTGTATAACAGACCAGATATCTAGGTCTATGGATTGAAGATAAATCTACATCCTCATCTTTCAGTATCCATAGTATTCACCATTGAAGCCTGGAGGTATGTTGACATTGTTCCCTTGTGGCAGAATGTTCTCTCCAAAACTAGTCATTTTGCTCCTGGATGATTAGATCATTTGCTGGGAGTCCTAGCTCTAAAACCAATTGTTACGTAGACTGGTCACCCAAGATGGGGGTGAATTGGGTGATGTAAGATTTTTGCTCTTTTGGATCACAACCCAATTTCACTAAGAGTGCAGTAAAATAGGGATAAATAGAGATGATTGTGTGCAGTAGCTGAGTAGAGAAGATGAAGAACAATACACAATGATTTATACTGGTTCAGCCCAGCCACTTGGCCTACATCTAGTCCCCAAGCCACCACTTGAGATTTTCCACTATATCCCACAGGTTTGATCCGGGCACCTGTGAAGCCTCAGTACATTCTCACAAGTTTCAGCAGGCACTTGTGAAGTCGCTCTCCTCATACCCTTACAAGATATGTAAATCCCTTAATATTTCCCCACACTAAGATTCTACCCAGAAAATGTAGAAAGAAATGTTTATAGAATGAAAACTCTCTTGAAGAGTAGATAATACATTGAAAGTTCACTCTATTGAGGTGGGTTTTTTTAAACAATGCTGTGATAGAAAGTTTTTACAAACTGTTGCAGCATTTTCTCATAAACACTCTTAAAATCGTTGCCCATAAGTTCAAATGATGTTATATTTATAGTTTTGTAGTGTAATTAGACATTAGACACAAGATTTAGCCGTTAGAGATATTACTCAATGGTTACTCTGTAAAACTATCCGTTAACCAACCGCATTTAATGCTTCTGACTTACTGAAATTCAAATTTTGGATGTCAACAGACGAATTTTGAAGAGACCGTAAGTTAAAGTTTTTAGCGTTGAACTTCGAAGTTTGTCTGTTCAAAGCTGAAATTCAAAATTTCATCTTGACAAATGTTTGTATGTTGGAACATACGAATTTTCAAGTTTAAAGTAGTTCTGTTAAGCATGAACAGTAAATTTAATTTGCTACAGTGCCTTCAAAATTCTAATTTTGGAACCCCAAAATTCATTTGTCAGTGAGCAACTCAATATGGCACAAGTTTTTCCTTTCGAAATTCAAATTTTGGATGTGAAAATTCATCTGTTGGCTATTCCAGAAGTATTTCTATGTTTCTAGATATTCAAAATTTGAATTTTCAAAGCTAAAATTTGTCTGTTGTACTTGAAGTTAGAATTTTGGAAGCCAAAATTTGTCTGTTAGCTTTTCTGGAAGTATTTTCACATTCTGGTGTTTCAAAAGTCAATATTTTGAAAGCCAAAATTCATCTGTTGGACCTGAAGTTCAAATTTTGGAAGCCAAAATTCGTCTGTCAATGGCAAACCCAACTTTTCACGAAGGTTCCCTTTGAAATTTTAATTTTGAAGACCTGAAATTCGTCAATCGCAACAGAACTTACGTAACTTTGAATTTTACACTGTAGACAATTTTGCAGAAGCCATAACTCTCTCATTTTAACTCCAAATTAAGCAAATGACCTATGGTTGGAAAGCTCTCAATGTCTACTTTCAGAGAAAGAAGTGATTTTGTGAGATATGATCAAAATAGTGATAAGAGATCAAAACTGAAAATTCATATCTCACAACTCAAATTTAAATATAGCTTTTTCATATGATCTTCATTTTGAGTGAAATAAACTTCTTTGAAAAGCTTATTAAGTCTAGTTTCATATGAAATAATTTTTAAATCAAAGCCATATGTATTTTGAGAGATATATTAAAAATACTGATCATATGTCAAACTCTAGATTCTTGAAAACTAGATTTCACTAACTATGCTTTACTCAAAATTCAAATTTCAACACTTGAAATTTGTCTGTAAGAGGTAATATCTCAGGAACTTCAAATTTTAGTCAGTAAAGTTCACATTTTCACAAAGTATATGAAGTTTAACTTCTCAAAATTTATTTGTCATCAGAGTTTTTCAAATCTAACTTATGCTAACATCATATTTACTTAATCTAACTCATTTAAAATATATGGTAACAAGATTAAGTAATTTTCAAAGATTAATCCCACCTTAAGACCTAAGTGAAAATAAAATATGCCTAATGACTAGGTCTTCAAATGTTGAGTTACACTTCCACTTGGACATTTCCTTCTTGGCATGCTCCCTTCTGATCTTCCATTTTTGGAACATCCTTTCTTTTCTTTTTTCTTGAGTGAGGCATGATATTGATTTCTATTTCTGTATTCCAATGCTCACTCTTCTTACTTGGACCAACCTACATTTAATATGTTACACTTACAAACTAAGTAGTTAGTCCAGTTTATATATCCAACTTATATTATTCATTGTAAAAGTATAGTGGATATATTTACACATAGCATGATATATGTATTATAACCATAATTAAATACATGCTAATATGTATTTTACTTCTTTAAGGAACATTATATATGTCAGATATATATGATGCATTTGTTCCTTATTACCCTATATTTGTCATCATCAAAACTTATATTATACTAAACCTTACACTCTTATCTCGTGGTTAATCATGATCTAATCATATCAAATATGCTTACTCTAGAGACTTTCCCCAAAATTGTTTCAATGTCCATCTTTAACAACCCCCATTATATTGTCACTACTACAAAATAACAATTTTATGTCTGTTATTTACGTTTGTTGAAATGAAAACAGACATAAAAAGTTGACCAGTGGTAATTTTGTAAATAAGTGTGTAATATTGAAGCTTTCTACAGCTGTTTTTAAAAAAATAGCCATAGAAAACTAACTTTCTATGGCTGTTTTTCTAAAAATAGCTGTAGAAAGGAAATTCACCATTTTAAATTAAAATATGTTTATATTTATTTTATTTTTTAAAAATAAAAAGAAAGTTTTTAAAGAAATAGTTGTATTTATTAAAGCATTTTGTGGTTATTTGATAAATAATAACGGTAAAAAAGATAATATTTATTTTTTAAATAAAAATAGTATTTTTATATTTTAAAATAAAATAAAGTCAAGGTTTTAAATTAAAAATTATTTTAATTAAAAAATGAGATGTTTTAGATTAAAAATGTTGTTTATTTATTTTCTTTTTTAATTTGAAAAAGAATGTTTATTTTTTGGTTTTTTAAGGAAAGCTTTCTATGACTGTTTTTCAAAAAATAGCCATAGAAAGGTTAATAAAACATTGATTAAAAATGTTATGTATTTATTTTCATTTTTAAAAATAAAAAGGATGTTTTATTTTTTTCAATTAAAAATTTAAAGGTTTTTATAGTTATTTTTTAGAAAAGTAGCAATAGAAAAAGTTTTAATTAAAAAGAATATTTTTTTCTTATTGTTTTTTAGATTTTAAGGAGAGCTTACTATGACTGTTTTTGTTAAAACAGCCATAGAAAGCTACCTTTCTATGGCTGTTTTTTGATAAACAGCCGTAGAAAGATTAAAAAATCATTTTTTAGATTAAAAATATTGCATATTTATTTTCTTTTATAAAAATAAATCAGGAAGTTTTATTTTTTAAAATTTAAAAATTTAAAGCTTTTTGTGGTTTTTTTCCAGAAAAGTAGCAATAGAAAAATTTTCAATTAAAAAGAGTATTTTTATTTTTGTTTATTTTTTGGTTTTTAAGGAGACCTTTCTATGGTTGTTTTTTCCAAAACTGCCGTAGAAAGTTTAATAAAAAATTCAATTTTTAGAATAAAAGATATTATGTATCTACTTTTTTTAAAATGAAAAGGGAATTTTTATTTTGTTTAAATTAAAAAATTTAATGGTTTTTGTGGTTATTTTTCATAAAAGTAGCAATAGAAAAACTTTCAATTAAAAAATATTTTATTTTAATTTATTTGTAATTTCTTAAGGATAGATTTCTATGGTTGTTTTTACAAAAATAACCATAGAAAAGTTAATAAAAATTTCAATGTTTTACATTAAAAATTGTCGTATATTTATTTTCTTATTCAAAAATAAAAAAATAAGTTTTATTTTGTTCATATTGAAAAATTTAAATGTTTTTGTGGTTATTTTTCAGACAAGTAAAAATAAAAAATTTTCAATTAAAAAGAATATTTTTATTTTTATTTATTTTTTTATTTTTTAAGGATAGCTTTATAAGGCTGTTTTTTATAAAACAGCGATAGAAAGATACCTTTCTATGGCTGTTTTTGTAAAAATAGCCGTAAAAAGATTAATAAAAACTTTTGTGTTTAAATTAAAAGAATCATATTTTATCTATTTATTTCTTCTAAACTTGTCTCAAAATTATTTTATTCTTAAATAATTTTATTTGCTGTTATGAGGAGAGAAAGAGAAATAATGTTTATTTTGCCAAAGTTGTAAAAGTAGAAGCGTATTTTACATTGCAGAATGTCATTTGTTATTATTTTCAATATAATATACCTTAAATTTTAATTTCAATCAATTAAATTTTTTTTGTAAATAATTAAGCTCTAAAATATTTTTATCAAATAAATTATTTTAATTTATGGAAATTAATTAAATTAATTTTCAAAACTAATTAGTCAGGCTAAATTATTTTACACTAGATATCCCTCCTTCCCCAATTTCACACTTCCCTCCACAATTTTTTGCCTCGTTCTTTACCGCCCCAAACCCTTTTCTTTGCCGCCCCAAACCCTTTTGTTTGTGTTGCTTTCTCCCTCTAGCTTACTTGTTAAATTGTTCCTTCACCCACAATGTCGAAGCTCGATCTCAAGGTAGAAGAAAGGTGTCAATGGAGCTCCTCCCCATTTTCTTCAAGCTCAGCCGCAAGTTCAATTTTTCCTTTGGTTGTTGGGTTATTCAGGTTTGTCCTCTAATCCTTCTCCTCCATTATTGCAATCCCTAATCGAGTTTGTTGGCATTTTCCCCTCTGAATCCTTTCTCTCATTCTTCTGCATCTATAGTTTTCTCGCTCCTCCACTCAAGTTGGTGTTCTGAAGATATTGAGCTCTCTTGCTCTGCTTTTTTCACTTAACTCGTGGCTTGCTTCTTGTATTGTGGGTGGCCAACTGTTCTGCTCAACTCGTGCAAATTCTCACAAGGTAAAATTTTTTCCTTGCTTCTACCCATTTTTGGCCCACTTCTTGTACTCGGTTTTTGGCATCTTGCTTTCTTGAAATTTGTTGTGCGAAGACTATTTCTCCAAAAATCATGAGGCTGCAGGTTTTCTGACCAAAAGAAATTGAAAATTAAAGGAGGAGTGCATGTGGATGGCAAGTACTCATCCTCCACTAATGACGTAAGTGCCAGCTATATGAAATGATGTTTCTTTGTTTATGTTCTACCATTATTTGAATAAATATAATTGCAACTAAGCTTGAGAAGAACTTGTGTAAGGGCTTTTTTTTTCATAAGTGAAAATTTTCATCAATAATTGGTTGGGCTTTTATTTGATCATCTATTTGACAAATATTTTTATTTGTCCTTTGACTTAATAGTTTTTATGATCCATATTTCTTTCAAAGTTCTTAATGATATTATTTGTATTGGAGAAATTTTTAGATTCTTCCATTCTTGAATTTTCCAAAGTTTCCTCAGTTTCCTTCTTTAATTCCTACTTCCATTACGTACTTGCTAGTTGCAACGTTCCTCCAATAATTATTGAAATAGTTATGCTCGTCAAAAGTAATCACATTGAGTTGGTTATGATTGTTTTAGTTTACAGTTTAATTGATAGGGAAAGAAAAACATGGTCCCACATGATTGTTGCATTTGTGTTTGTTTGAAACTCAAATGGGTGACTGAGGTATGAGCCCCATGGACTAAACCCGTACCAAATAATTAAATGCCCAATAAGATCAATGAGATTATGAAGGCTTATACCACAAATGAGCCCATTCTGCCTTTTGTTGGCCAACCAGCCCATTTTAGTCATCATTTTAAAATTGGACAAACTTAATATATGTGTGTATATATATATATATATAAAGTTGCTCACAAAAGAAATATATAAATATATAAATATAAGTTATCTTAAATTTCTGTAATTGATATGATATTAACATTAATTAATATATTGTAGTAATCATTGCATGTTTTGGGTGTTATGCCCAGAGCGGTGCACCGCCTACTGGTTTGATTCTTATAGAGACAAGGAAGATGACTCCCAGAAAAAGAAGACAAATAACTCCAATAAAAAGGATGGAAAAGTGCCCAAAGTAAGAATGGTGGAAAAGCACCTAAAGAAAAGAAGGATGGAAAAGCCCCCAAAGATTTTCGTGATGTAGTTCATCTGTAAGTTTTAAATTGTGTAGAACTTTGGTTTGTGATTACATGTAACATATCAAATAAATTTTAGTCTATAATTTACTTTCTTCCATGTATTTGATTATAGGGCTATGAAGACAAACCAAATAAGGGGTGGAAAACACACACAAGAAGCCAAAAAAATAGAATGGAAATACCCAAATGTACGTATGTAGTTTTATCCTAACCTTAAAGGAGATTAATCCAAGTATTTTGATTTTGCTCATTTTCTTTGTTGATTTTTAGTCTCGCCGCCAGTCTAGGGGAACAGAATGTGGCTACTATGTTATGAGAGAAATGTCTGACATAATTACTGGTAATATTGTTGACTCATTGGATAAGGTAATTATATTATCTATAACTTAGTTTTTTGTCTCTTTATGACTTCTTACTATATGAGTTGTGTTGATATAAGTTTTAAACTTGCAGTACTTCAATGATGACCGTCCCTATCTCCAGCAAGAAATTGACCACATTCGGAACATGTGGTCAGAATTTCTTTTTCGATTCATTTGAATATATTTTGTTATCTCGTAGATTAGTTTTGATTCATCAGGATAGTTTAGAACAATATGTTAGAAACTTATGTATATAGCTATTATGATGTAAAAAAGCTAGTAACTTTCTTTGCTGTAAAAATTTCTTTGTTATTTTGCACATTTTGGCTGTAGATACAGGTTTGGGTATGGATAGTTACAAGGCATTAATATAAAAAAAAAAGGTTTCAATTTACGGCTCTTTTTGGAAAAACAGACGTGAAAGGGTTATTTTCTACTGCTGTTTTAGAAAACAGCCATAGAAAGTTGTACGTAGGCAAAGTTTTCAAAAAAAACAGCCATAGAAAAGGTGACCTTTCTATGGCTGTTAACCAAATAACAGCCGTAGAAAGTTGTACATAAGCAAAGCTTTCTACGGCTGTTTTTTAAAAAACAACCGTAAAAAGGTAACCTTTCTACGGCTGTTATTCAGATAACAGCCGTAGAAAGGTGACCTTTTCTACGGCTGTTTCCTAACAGACATAAAATGCTTTACTTTTTATGTCTATAACTTCTACGTCACTTCAAGAACATCCATAAAATGCCCAAAATAACAGACGTAAAAGGGTGTTTTACGTAGTAGTGTGTCCTGAACATTGTATCAAGCTAATCAGTACTGGAGGGACCAGGATCGAAGAAAGGGCAAAAGGGAACAAAACTTAAGAAAATAGGATATAAGCATGCCACATCATAGCAAAAGACAGAGTTGCTGAGGCAAGAAAGACAAAGGGCATCAAAATTTTTAGGATAGAAAGGTCTCATACCGCCATGTAAGTCATAAAACTTTGACAAATTCAGACGTGGACCAATTGGCCGAGAAAGAAGAAAAAAAAGAGGAAGAAAATTTTCTCTTAGGGCTTCAGGGGCTCATTTTTCTGACCTAGAGAGCTTGGATTTAGTGTGGTAAGTGGCTCATCTTCTCTTCTTCTCTTTTTTCTTCAAAATTTTTGGTTAAAATTTGTGGGGGTATGATGATATTCAATTTGATTGATGTTTCTACCAATTAAATTAGTTGTGGATATGTTGTAGAGTTATGATTTGGTGTTCCTAAGGCTTGGGTATGTGTTTTCAAGGGATTGTGAATGGTTTGTGCTAAACCTTAATCTTAAATTAGTTGAGGAAGCTTGGAATATTAGATTTTTGTAATTTTGTTATGGTTTGGATAAGTGTTTGAGGCTCTTTGATGTATGTTTATACAATTGGAACCATGGGTTTATCATCCTTAAGCTTGGTTGTTGAATTATGTGTAATTGGCATAAAGGTATATTGTGTTAATTGAAGATATTATGGTATTGTAGTGTTCAAAAATTTGGTTTGGAAGTTATGGTATTCCAAGAAGTGGTTTGGAAGTTTTGCATTTAGTCGTGATACTCTGACAGCCTATCGACTCCCCTGTGTGCATGTTTGTGTGTGTGTGGACAATCTGAGGCAACTGGGCTATAAGGTTTGTGTGATGTTATTTCATATCTATATATATATGTTTGTTTCTTTCATATCATGATATGTCCCAAGGCATGGCTAGTGATGGAAATGGTAAACTTTCTCCTTGTCTTATATATGTGATTTATATGATTATATAATGATTTGTAGCATGTGATATACTAGCATCCCACCATTGAGATAATATGTTAGTATGATGATGATAATGATGAAAATATAAATGTGTACATAGAATATGACATCGTGGGAAACATCATCACTTTGGTATGCATAATAACATTGGTTGCTTTGGGTGATGATGTATATGATACCATGTGATATGTCGATCCACTCATGGAACACGTGAGGCCTCATGTCTAAGTAGTGAGGTTGATATATATATATTTGCCACTAAATCCTTTTCCTATGGCCAAGAGATCCAAGTGGTAATGAATTGGGGATGCACCTTCTCTAAATCACCAACAATTCCAATGGTCTGGGGGAAGGAGAACCATAGTCCAATCATCAGTATGGCTTTTGGCTGGGTCATACTAGTGAGTGGAAAGCTTAGTGATGTACTAAAATCAGTCTTCAGTAGTTGTTGGAAGGGAATCACTAATTAGGTATTCCTTGTGATGGTGACTATGTTGAAATAAGAGTTTTGATGATTCCAAACCAACATTCAAGATCTTGGATTGAAGATATCAAAGGAGAGCAAAGCTGTTTCAAGTGAAGATTTTCTGAGTACTTGCTGTTAGATTTTTTGTAGGATCCTTTGTTTTTGTTATGACTGGGTAAAAGATTTTGATTTGAAGAAAAGTTTTCAAACTTTGATTTTATGTTAAAACTTCTAATATTTGAATAACACCCACAAACAGACGATGGTTGAAAAGTTTAAGCTAAACTGTCAAGTTGGAAATTCGAACTTTGCCTTTGGAAATTCGAATTTCGAGCTAAAACTGAACAAGTCTGAAGAGATGGCTCTCTGTCAGACGAATTTTGGTTGTTCAAAATTCGAATTTTCATCTAGTCTGAAAAGAGGCCTTTTGCTAACAGACGAACTTCACACTTTCAAAATTCGAATTTCAAGTAAAATGAAGTTTGTAAAAACCAAAGAAATTCGTCTGAAACTATGATAAAGTGCATCTGAAATCAAAATGAAATTGAGTTTGATAAATGCTCACTGACAGATGAATTTTGAAGTTCCAACATTCGAATTTTCATATAAGTCTGAAAGATGCTTCTTTACAACAGACGAACTTTGAGTCTTCAAAATTCGAATTTCAAGCAAAACAAAACTTGAGAAAATGGAAAAAATTCGTCTGTAACAATGTTAAAGTTCAACTAAGATCAAGAGTGATTTAAGTTTCAAAACTGCTCTCTGACAGACGAACTTTGAACATTGAAATTCGAATTTCAGAAGCTAAGTTCTTGAGTCTATTGAAATGAAACATTGACATACGAATGATAAGAACTTGCAACATTTGAATGATGAAATTAGTCTGAAAAGAGTTTCTCTGACAGACGAATTTCGCCCTTTCAAAATTCGAATTTCGAAGAAAGTAATCTACTGTGTCCCTTTAAACGTTCAATGGACAGACGAATTTTGGGGATCCAAAATTCAAATTTCGAAGGCACTGTAGAAAATTGAAAACACTGTTCACACTTAACCGAAAAACTTTCTTCTTGAAAATTCGTATGTCACATTGTGAAAATGTTTTGTAAGTTTCAAAATTCGAATTTCACTTCATGAACAGACGAACTTCGAGCTGTAATGTTGGAAGCTTTAATCTTCGGTTCCTTCGAAATTCGTCTGTTGGCCAACCAAAATTCGAATTTCAGTATGTCAGAAACATTAAATGCGGTTGGTAAACGGATAGTTTTTCAGAGTAACCGTTGAATAACTTCCCCAATGGATAGATTTAGTCTCTAACTGATATTTGAGACCTAAATCTATAAATACATCATTTGAAGTTGTGGGTAACGAATCAAACTTGTATATACTGAATTTCTGCTGAATCTTCTTCTCAAAAGCTTTTACCCTCTTAACTTCTAAACTTGTACTTAAACTTTCATATCCACTCTTTACAAGAGAGTTATTTCATTGTAATCAATCTATTCTTCATCTGGGAGATAGATTTACTTGTGAGGGGTATTCACAAGGGGATTGGGAAGCACATAGTGAAAGTGCTTGGAGAGTGTGAGAGAGCTCAGAAACAGAGCATACTCATGTAATGTGGCTTTAGCAAGAAGCCCACTGAAATTCTTGCTGTATAGTGGATAAATCTCAAGAAGTTTCTTGGGGACTGGATGTAGGTCAAGAGAATAGATCGAACCAGGATAAATCACTGAGTTCTCTTTTCTTTATCTCTACCCTTCACCTTGCTCTGTTTTACGAATTGTTTTCATTATACTGTGATATCTTCACTAACTTCACTTTGTGCAGAAAAATCTCAGACTTCCAATTCACCCCCCCTCTTGGGAAGTCAGCCTTGCTAACAGACTAGCCCATGGTTCTAGCCATGTATATCAAGGGACATTCATTTGCATTACATTTGCATCATATCTCATTGTATATATGTATTGCTTGATTATGTTCAGTTGCAATATTTTCCTCAGTGATTGGGGCATTTGTCTCACCCCTCATGGGAAAAACATGTACACGAAAGGGACCTAGCTCTAGCAAAGAGTAGTAAAGACGAATAAGTCCCCTCAAGGACATATGGGATACCAGAGAACTCATGTTGGTATGTGTCACACATGTTATATTTAGTATTGTGCCAAGTGTAGGACACTACTTGATGTCATATGTAATTGTTATGCACGTGTCTCTTATGGACTATTTGTATATTCTTGTCCCTCTTGAATTACCTATGTGACTTGACCTTAATGTTGAATGAGACTACCATGGGTTTGGAGGTATATGTTGGGTCAATATGTGGTTGTATGTATGTTTGAGCTGGTTGTCTAAACCATCTTATTATTTTTGCAAGGATTGTTTTAGTGGTTGTTCTACTAAGTTAGGATTTGTGGCTCTTTGTTGTCATAATGAGTTTGTCCCCTAGGCAATGGGTGGCCTATGTGTGTTTTGATGAATGAGAATGATTATGTGTGTGATGATTAGAGACCCTGGATTGGGTCAGAATGTGTTTGTTTATATTATATGTTTCCCTATTAGTCTAAGGTCTTTTGTGGATGTCCATTTTGGTGTTATTGTGGTAAAATGGGTATGTAACCCATTTATGGTATTATGGTGCTAAGGAGGTCAAATTTGATAGGAATGGTTCCTTTAGGATGAGATTGCCCTAAACTCAGTCATCCTCGAAGTATTTGGGACCTGAGTCAAGTACTAGTTATGGTGTTAGTGGTATGGTTTGGCATTGGGAGGCCTAAGTGCCAAGTTTTGGTCCAAAACTAACCATTTGGTCTTAAACTTCCAAAATCTTCATACGGAGGTATTTTGAGGTGTGGCTAGCGTCTACAGTTAGAGTGGGAGTAGAGTGGCCTGTAGGATTTAGAATCAGGTCAATCAGAGCCCTAAGTTCGATTTTATGTGCATTAGAAGTTTGTTCAAGAAATCAGCAAATTGCTAATATCATATCAGCATTGGGTACTACGATGCCAATGTTCAGGCCACAACACCACATTTCTCTATTTCATCATCCTTCATGACCAGTGTTCTCCCAGCCACGACACCTTGCTTCCTCGCCATAGTGAGATGATTTATCTTCTAGTCTCTTTTCTCTATTTAATGCAGGTTTTGTAAGTTTGAAGTTTTGTTTATAGGTTGTTACACCATCTCTCAAGTCTTGGTTGATTTTCTATTGTTTTTGGCATTTCCCAAGGACACATATGCCCCGTTTGATACATAGAATGAATTTTGATGGAATAAGAATGGGAATAGGTTTTAATATATATTTGGTATATCAAGAAAACTAATGGGAATAACAAAAACAATAGATAAAAATTACAAAATGACTCAAATGCCCTTGAATTTAATAAAAAAAAAAGTCCCCTCTTTCCTTCTTTCTTCTTCCCTGCTCATCGGTACTATCACCACCATCATCTTCCTCACCGACTAGCACTCATTGCTTCGTTACATCTCTCAACAACAACAATAGACACCAGTTTAAGAAAAAAAAGAGAAACAAATTGACATCTATTTTAGATATGGAAAATTTGTAGAAAATGAAAAAAATTTTAGATCTGGAACTGATTATCAATCGAAATCTAGATAAATTTGATTGTCAAAGTTGCCTCCTCCTTTCTTCTTCTCCATCTGCAATCGAAGCTCCTACAAGTGAAGGTGGCATTGACATTGCCAAGCCTCTTATCGCCAGAAATTCGTACACCTCTTCGAAGATGAAGGAAGGTACACCATCACTGTTGATATTGCCATTGTCACCAAGGAAGGCATGCCGTCGAAGATGGAGGGGTAGAAGGTAGCCTGAAAACAAAGGATTAAGTAGGGGTATTTTTTCTAAATAAAACTCATTCCCATGCTTAACTACTCATTCCCACCCCCTGACAAGTTTGCTCATTCCCATATACGTGGAAATCATCTATTCCCAAGTATAAGATTTCTCACACACCAAACACATGGAATGGATCATTCACTTACACATTTCCATTCCCTCTCCCTCATTCCCTCCTACCAAACAAGCCTGTATAATGTCTACACTACATTCCAATAATGTAAAATCATCCTATATAAATTAATTAAAGTAATACAACAATTATCACCACATTTTTTTTTCTAAAGTATACACATGAATTTATTCTACCGGACAATATATATATTCAACTTATAAAATGCACATAATATTTATATAAAATTCTAGGAAAATGTACTGAATAATATGCAATTACAGGAGTTTTTACCCAGAATCCAAAATCATTTTAATTCGTAGTTAATTTTGAAATGAGTATATTTCATTTTATTTCACTGTGTCAATTAAAATTTCCGTCAATTTAAGTGAATCTGTGATGTTTTCTATTTACTTGCATCAATATAAAATATAAAATGTGAATACTTGCAATTTTATATTACTTGAATCCACTGAATACTTGCATTTTACAGCGTTTATGCAAAAGTAACGGTGATGGAAGGTGTGAAACTCAAATGAACAAGTCAACTTCTCAACTCAACAATACCGTAATGTGTACTCAATGTAGAACGCGTTATTTTGAAACTGCGAAGAAGGTTTACTCACTAATAGGTCGGTCAAGTTGACTTTTTTGTTTCAAGTGTATAGGTCGGTCAACGTGTCTTTTACTTTTCAAGTCACACTTCAAATAGTTGCGATTTCCTTTCATTCTTTTTTTTTTTTTTTATTTTATGTCATTTTTTAAATTTAGCTAAATAACATTATAAATAACATATTGTTAACTCAGTGATTATTATGATATTATTGACTTTTTTTCTTATTTCAATAAAAGTATGAATGACCTTTTTTAATATATATATTATGGGTGTTTAACCAATCCGATATGCCGGGCCCGATATACCGGGTTGGTCTCAGAGATCGGGTTGGGTTAGGTACCGAGTTGAGAATAGATCCGATCTCGCTTGGTCCTGATATGTATATATATAATTTTATATATTTCTTAAAAATTTATATAATATTTTTCTTAATACAGCATATGAAATAAATTAATTATATCATTATTGTGAACATTTTTAATAATTTAATTTAAAATTTTAGATTGATTTCTTAATATTGTGTAAAAATAATGCATTATTATTAAATATTTATAATTTTAACAAATATTATTTTTTTATTATAAATTATTTTTTAAGAAAATATATTTTGGATAAATGTAATTATATTTTTGTTAATAAATAAAATTAACTTATTTTTTATTTTTAAATACTTTTTAAAATTGGGCCAACCCCAGTCTCATATGCTGAGTTGGCCAGGTCTCGCCTAACTTTGTAAAGACCGAGTATCAGGTTAACTATCAATCTGGTCTTACTTAGTCTTTGTGTACCCCTAGCATATATAAACTATATTCTTTATAAATTTGACAACGTTTGGGTGATAATTTTACGAGGAATTTTCATGTAAAAAGAGGCCACTAGATTTTTTTATAAAAAAAATCGATTTTAGAGGTGGGTTCAATTTTGACGGCCGGCGGAAATATTGAATACTTAAATTTTTCAATGAACACTTTTTGTATTAAGTAATGATATTTACAGCAATAAATTTGCAATGGTCGTTCCAGCGATATGTCATCATCGTTGCCAAGTCATTTACCAATAGTAGGAAATCGCCTGAAGATGTATACCAATTTTTTTTTTAGAAATTACTATTATTTCAATTTTCATTACTTCCATATGTTGATTGAAGCCCTTTCTATTGATAATATTTCTTTTAATGATTTTCCAAAAGCAAATTCACAAAAATATTACTGGATTTGCAGAGAACAAATAAAATAAAAAGATTTCTATATAACATTACATCAAAACAAATTTCATCTATGGAAAAAACATATAGAGATAACCTGTAAAAACATAATAGATAAAAGGATGTTTGTGTAGTATTAATTTCATGTCAGAAAGATTGCTTATAGAATTGCATCCTTAACTATATGATCAAGGAAGTATTATTTCATACTTATAGCACAATCAGTTATTAAATTCAATATATCAAAAGGTTTCATCTATAACACCCTACTATTAAACTCATTTCCCATAAATTAGACTCCTTTTAAGCCTGATTATACTTGATCCTAAGTTTGAATAATGAAAATCAGAATTTCCAAAATTCTTTTGTTACTGCTCATATAGTAGTTTTCACTTTGCTGACTAAACTTTGAAAATTCATAATTAATTCTAGAAAAATCATTTCACAGTGATTCAAGTCTCTAAAAATAGATAAAAGTTTTTACACCTGGAAAAAAATATGAAATAGAGCATTCTCTAGACCAAGTTATACAGTTTATTTCTCAAATATTTACTATATATTTAGTCATTTTCTCTTTCCCAGAATTTTGGTCTTATATTTAAAAATTCATATCTCACTCTACCATGAGCCAATTTATGCATGCCTTATGTCATTAGAAATTCCTCTGAGTCTACTTTCTAGAAATATTTTCCTTGTACATTTATTAAACTTGTACAGGGCATAAATTAACTTAAATCATAAAGGGTCAGAATTCCACTTTTGCTGGAACAGTTTTGGGAAAACCTCCATATCTCCTATCATATAGCTCCAATTACCTTCAAATCAGTGGCATATGAAACTTAAACAAAGACCTTTCCAGAAATATAAACCACTGAATTTCTTGAGCTCTGCATGATTTATATCATCTTTTTAATTTTTCAGTACCTAACTTTTAATTTCCAGTTTTCCCAATTTTTCTCTATTCTAAACCCTAACTTTGAAAAATCACTATAATTCATACATTTATCCAATTTAAGTGTTCTTTAGCTCTATGAAAAGTTTGTTCTGTCTAGTTTAAGAGTATATATAACATTTATATAGGATACTCTATTTCGAAGAGAGTTCCTTTGCTTAAATCAATACTAGTCATCTTGTTCATAATTATGACATAACTCATATACTAAACTTCATAAACCTCATGCATCAACATTTATTGTACCAAATCCACACATATCATCATAAGAGGACTTTAAGGAACATAATCATATATAATTACAGAATTTTATCTCATACATACATGATACACATGTCTTCTCGCATTGAAACATATAATCAAACAAAGCATGCAAGACAAAAGTATTATCTGCATTGTTTTCTTCCTACTTCTCAATCTAGCAGTCCCTTCACTACCTGTCATTTCTGTAACAAAAAGAGACTTATTTCCAGCTCTTGTGCTTTGAAGAAAAATGGACTTGGTAGGAAAGTTGAATGGGTTCCCAAAGTTGCATCTGCATCTAGAAAAAAATCTACTGACCAAAAAGGACCCAAGCAAATTTGGGTACCTAAAAGGAAAACATAAACATTGTTTTGCAGGTCTGTCTCAAAGCTAAGAAGAGCAACAAATGCTATATGGACAGTGCCTGCTCAAGTCACATGACTGGTGATAAGGAGAAGTTCATCACCCTTAGAGATAAGAAAGGAGGAAAGGTGACCTTTGGAGGTGATCAATATGGCAAAGTTGTTGGTATTGGCATTATGGGAAAAAATATGGAAACATCCATTGAAGAGGTGCTGTTTGTGATTGGCCTCAACTACAATTTGTTGAGCTTGAGTCAGACCTGTGATAAAGGAAATTTGATGCTGTTTGACTCAAAGTATTGCCTGGTCATCAGAAAAAGTGATCACAAAGTAATCCTCAAAGCTCAAAGGGATGGTAACTATTATACTATTGATCTTGATGAACTTCCTTCCTTGGATTCTGTATGTTTAATTAGTCAAGATAATGATAGCTGGTTATGGCATAGGAGATTGGCTCATGTGAACATGAATCAACTGTCTAAGCTAGTTAAAAATGAGCTAGTAACTGGTCTGCCAAAAATATCTTTTGAAAAGGAAAAAGAATGTGATGCATGCTTAAGAGGAAAACAAACTAAATCATCTTTTAAATCTAAAAATGTAGTTACCACAACAAGACCACTTGAATTGCTGTATATGGACTTAATTGGACCATCTAGGGTGAAAAGTCTTCGTCGTAATCTATATGTGCTTGTAATTGTGAATGATTACTCCAGATTCACTTGGACATTATTTCTATCCTCTAAAAGTGATACCTTTGATGCATTTGTAACCTTAGCTAAGAAAGTACAAAATGAGAAAAGTATTTCTATTGTGTCTATCAGGTTAGACCATGGAGGAGAGTTTGAAAATGCATACTTTCTGGAGTACTGCAATGAGTATGGGATTGACCACAACTTCTCAACTCCAAGGACCCCTCAACAAAATGGGGTAGTAGAAAGGAAAAACAGAACTATTGGAGAGATGGCCAGAGCTATGCTGAATGAGAAGGAACTATCTCAAGTGTTTTGGGCTGATGTAGTGAATACAGGAAGCTACATCATAAACAGAGCCTACATCAGACCAATCCTTGGTAAGACTCCATACGAGCTGTACAAGGAAAGAAAGCCAAATCTGTCCCATCTCCATGTGTTCGGATGCAAATGCTTCATTCACAACAATGGGAAAGAAAATCTGGGTAAGTTTGATGCTAAATCCGATGATAGTATATTTCTGGGCTATTCTAGTAGGAGTAAGGCATATAGAGCTTATAATAAAAGATCAAATGTGGTAGAAGAATCTGTGCATGTGGTTTTCATTAAAAATGAAACTGTTTCAAAACATGTTACCAATGAGAATGATCTTGCTTTCAACTTTGAAAAACTAGGCATTTCTGATAAAAGTAAAACTGAACCTCCAAAGATATCTGAATCTGTTAACACAGAGGAAGATGTCTAGGAGCAAGAGTTTGATGAAGAAAATAATGAAGAAACATCTCAAGAACTCCCTCGAGCTTGGAGATATCAAAGGAATCATCCTGTTGATCAAGTAATAGGGAATGTTCAAGAGAGAGTCAAAACCAGAGAACAGTTAAGGGATCAAATGCTCAACTGCACTTTCATTTCTCAAACTGAACCCAAATGTGCTGAAGAAGCCTTAACTGATGAATACTGGATTTTGGCTATGCAAGATGAATTAAATCAATTTGAAAGAAATTAAGTTTGGGATTTAGTGCCCAGACCCAAAAATCATCCTGTTATTGGTACCAAATGGGTTTTCAGAAATAAACTTGATGAATCTGGAACAATAATCAGAAATAAAGCTAGATTGGTTGCTAAAGGGTATAATCAGGAAGAATGTATTGATTTTGAAGAAACCTTTGCACCAGTAGCTAGATTAGAAGCTATAAGAATACTGCTAGCATATGCATGCATGAAAAATATTTTACTATATCAAATGGATGTAAAGAGTGCATTTCTAAATGGATATATCATAGAAGAAGTTTATGTAGATCAACCTCCAAGTTTTGAGGATTCTACAAAACCAAACCATGTTTATAAACTGAAGAAAGCTCTTTATGGTTTAAAACAAGCCCCTAGAGCATGGTATGAGAGACTGAGCAATTTTTTAACTGAAAAGGGGTTCAATAGAGGCAAAGTTGACACAACTTTATTCACTAAGAAAGAAAATAAAGATTTACTAATTGTTCAAATCTATATTGGTGATATTATTTTCGGTGCTACTAATGAAACTCTTTGCAAGAAATTTTCTGAGTTAATGCAAGGAGAATTCGAGATGTCCATGATGGGTGAACTCAACTTCTTCCTTGGACTGCAAATCAGACAGCTTGATGATGGTATCTTTCTCAGTCAATCCAAGTATCTAAAGGAGCTGCTAAAGAAGTTTGGAATGGAGAATGCTAAGCCAATGGGAACACCTATGGCTACTGCAACCAAACTGGACTTGGATGAGAATGGAAAGATATATGACATTACTCAGTACAGAAGAATGATTGGATCCCTGCTGTACTTAACTGCCAGCAGACCTGACATTATGTTCATTGTCTGTATGTGTGCAAGGTTCCAATCATGCCCCAATGAAACCCATGCAACGGCTATGAAAAGAATTTTCAGATATCTTATTAGAACATCACAGATGGGTCTTTGGTATCCAAAAAGCAATGGAGAAGATCTCAAAGGATACACTGATGCTGATTTTGCAGGATCCAAAACTGACAAAAAAAGCACAAGTGGAACTTGTTAGTTTCTTGGAGGATCCCTGGTTTCATGGTTCAGCAAAAAGCAAAACAGTGTGGCCCTATCCACTGCAGAAGCTGAGTATGTTGCAGCTAGAAGCTGTTGTGCCCAAGTCATTTGGATGAACTAGCAGCTTGAAGATCTTGAGGTTAAAATGAAAGAGATACCAATCATGTGTGACAACCAAAGTACCATAAATATCACCAAGAATCTTGTCATGCATTCAAGGAGGAAACATATTAAAGTTAGGCACCACTTCATAAGGGATCACGTTCTGAAAGGAGAAGTTAAGCTGGAGTACATCCCGACAGAGGATCAAGTTGCTGATATACTCACAAAGCCTCTATCAGAAGACAGGCATTGCAAAATAAGGAGGGAATTGGGTATGGTAAATCCCAGTGAACTGTAAGTTATTCTCGTGCAATTTTGTTTTCAAAGGTTAAGTCTAACTTTGGCATCGGAGTATGTTTAATTTAAGTTGCAGGTGCTCCTCACAAGATTCAATGGCAATAAACTTAAAGATTGGAGCACACCAGAATGGAACAACCAGAAAGTAAAGTAAATGACAAAAATTCTAAGTTCTGGATCCATTCTGTAAGTTTTTAAAGATGACATTCGTATTTTAAATGTGTGTTGGACATATTTTGCTTCATAAACTGTGTTTTTGAACTGGTCAACGTGGTCAACATTCGAATTTTAGTTGACCAACAGACGAACTTCGGACTGTTATGCCTTGGAACAGCTCTCGGTGATACCTCGAAATTCGTCTATTGAATCCTGAAAGTTCGAATTTTCAAGATCAAAAATTTCAAAGTTTTGTTTGTCCATCACTGTTATACGAATTATCACTTCTTAACCTACGAATATTGGACAACCTTTACAAAAGTTGAAAAATTCAAATTTTCAGTTCAAAATTCGTCTGTTGAATCATGTTCTTCATGTTGAATACTTGAAAGATGAAGTTCTGCATGCTAAATTCGTCTATTGGTTGTTGTTTTGTTTGTTGCTTGCTGTTTTCTCTTCAACATTCGAACTTTGTTGAAACAAAATTCGTCTGTTGTGCTTGTTTTGCTTGTTCCAAGCCTCTGTCAGACAAACTTTCAGATGAAAATTCATCTGTCAGTAACCCTTGCTAAATGGTTTAACTTGTAACTGCTCGAAGTTCGAATTTTGACCCCTCAAAATTCGTCTGTCAGACGGTTACATACGTTAAAACCGACAGTTTTCTCTTGAACAGATGCAACCCTATTCTTAACTCCTCTGAGTCTGTTCCAATTCTCTCATCAAATCTCTTAAATTCTGACAAAAAACTGCCATTTCCCATTGATTAAACTTCCTTTCGCATCCTTTAAACCCATTCTAAGCCTCATTCTGTAACATTCATCCGAAAAATGGCAAGAGTCAAAAATCCTGAAGCTGGGAAAGCTGGAGCCCGACCAAAAAGGAATGTTAAATCACAATATGCCTGGAAGAAAGGAGAGAAATCAAAGAGAAAAGCCGAATCCAATAAGGCAACTCCCACCAAATGCCAAAAGACTGCATCCAAAGCAGATTCTCAGAAAACTGGACCCTCCTCATCGAAAAGTACAGAACCTTCGGTTCCAGTTCCTTTAGAAGCTGCTACTGTTGCTTCCACTCCATCCTTCAGTACTCAATCTGGAGAGTACGAGCTTACTACACTGCCACTCTGGAGCACTCCACAGATTCAAGAGGAATACTCCACCAAGTTTGCCAACAAGAAGGTAATCAAGCCACATTGTGTAAACTTGGAAGATTTCTTGGTCTCAAATAATTTTGATGCTGGTATATGGATGATGAGATACAAGAATCTGTTGGAAGTATTAGAGAGATATGATGATGAGGTGGTGAAGTCATGGTACGCCTCTTTAAAATACAACAGCAAGAAGAAGAAGTGGGCAGTCAATCTAAGGTCTATGACCATTTGGCTTACTGATGAGACATTCAATGAGGTGTTGGAAATCCTTGGGCAAGATAGACTCAAGATTGATATCAATACCTCTGGGTACACGGATGAGGCAAATTTGACTGATGAAGAAGGTGGTCCCTCTCTGAACTACAAGGAGAGTACTATTCTGAGCACATTGTTCAAAAGGAGGGAAAATTGGCCATCCATAAACCTGTTAAAGCCCACAGACCTCAGTGTTCAAGTGAGGATCCTGCACTACATAATGTCCAGGATTATATTCAACAAAGGAGGCAACTTCAACTTGATAACAAGGGCAGAGGCACATGTCATGGCTGCAATCATGCGTGGGAAACTGATTAATATGGGACACCTCATTCTCCAACACATGATCAAGGCTAGAGATTAGAGGAAGGATTCAACACTCCCCTATGCTGCTATCATCTCCAGAATTCTGCAGTATGCCAAAATTCAGCATATTGAGAAAGGAAAGGGCAAGCCCACTGAAATATTCAAGGAGGAAGAATTGCAGAGGATGGGCATTGAAAGAGATAAAGGAAGATGGGTTGGAAAGGGAGCAGGGAGATCTGAAGATCTGTTCTTTGTTGCTAATTCCTCCCTACAACAAGAAGGCACCTCTGAGGCTTCTAGCAGATCTGTACCTCAGCCTTCTCAGCCAATTCCATCTCCCTCCAGGCCTACTCACCCTCCTTCCACTCTTCCTCATGGGCCAAGCCAACCAAGATCACTGAGTTGTATGACAGCCTGTCTACACTCATTCTCAGCATCAGAGATGACCAAAATGCCAAATTTGCTCATCTGCAAGATCAGATCCATCAGTTGGCTGTGAACATGAAGGTGGTGGCTAATGCTTATGAAGAGATCAGAAGTGCAATCCCCGCCACTTCAGCTCTACCTCAGCCAGGGTCATCTGTGCCTGTCCAATCTCCAACTCCTGAGCCTCCAAGCCCCTTCGAGATTGCCTCCTCTGACCATGATGGTAATATAGATGGTGCTGGTGCAATGAGGACGCCTAATCCTGGTCTACCCTTGGACTATGGATTGGAAGAAGAAGGACTTCAAGAAACAAGCCCTCATGAGCCTATGCAAGAAGATGCTCAGGATTCAATTCTGTCCATTCAAGAATCAAAGCAAATTGAAAGACTGGTTACAGCCATTTCAACCTCTTCTAAGCAGGAAAGTGTAGGCAATGAAGAGAGGAGCATTGTGCCTGTTGTTGATTATGAGGCTATTGCTCACAATGCTCTCCTGCAAGCTCAAAGAAGGAGGCTTGAGGAAATGTTTCATCCTGATGAACCAGCTCCTCCTTCTCTTGCTGCCTATGGGCTTTCAGAGGAACATAGGGCTCAACTGGCTCTTTTCTAGGAAGGAAATGCAAGAACTACTTGAGATTTTTGATGATGAAGAACCTAGCCCTGAGCCTGCTAAGCCTCCTACACCAGTACAGCTAGAAATACCCTTTACTCCTGTGCCACTTCGTGCTATTCCTGTTTCTCAGATCCCTCCTCCGGGTGATTTTATTAGCCTTCCTGATGATGCCAAAAAGGGGGAGAAGACTAGGCAAAATGGAAAGTCTGCTGCTGCTGAGCAATCTGGGAAAGGAAAAACATACAGTAAGAAGACCAAGCCCAAGAAGAAATGATTGAAGATTTGCTTAGAAATTAGGCTTTAGTCCTCTTGTAGTGTTTTGTGTTTCTGTTGCTGTTTTGAATGTTTGAATATTGGAACTTTGTCTATTTTAGTTTTTGTATAGCAACTCTTGATTAAATGAATGGATTGTTTGTTGCAATGTTTTGTACATATTACTCTTTGAATATCTTCACTTGATCTACTGTGCATGATGTTTTTTGAAAAAAAATGCATATGTTGAGGGGGAGCTTATTAAAGCAAATCCAAATACTAATCCAGTTTGTGAGTTGTTTTGTCATCATCAAAAAGGGGGAGAATGTTGAATCAAGAGTTTTGATGATTCCAAACCAACATCCAAGAGCTTGGATTGAATATATCAAAGGAGATCAAAGTGTTTCAAGTGAGGATTTTCTGAGTAATAGCTGCTAGATCTTATGTAGGACCTTTTGTTATGTTTAAATGAGGGTAAAAGATTTTGATTTTGAGAAAAGATGTTTTTAAACCTTGATTTTATGATAAATCTTGACTTATTTGAAAAATACCCATAAACAGACTAAGTTTGAAAGTTTAAACTGAACTGTCATTTGGAAATTCGAACTTTGCCTTTGGAAATTCAAATTTCGAGTTAAAACTGAATAAATCTGAAAAGATGTCTCTCTGTCAGATGAATTTTGGTTTTCCAAAATTCAAATTTTCATCCAAGTCTGAAAGAAGCCTTTTTGCGACAGACGAACTTCACATCTTCAAAATTCAAATTTCAGATAAAATGCAGTTTGTGAAAACCAAAGAAATTCGTCTGAAAGAATGTTGAAGTTTATCTGAAATCAAGAAGAAATTGAGTTTGAAAAACACTTTCTGACAGACGAACTTTGCCTTTCTAACATTCAAATTTTCATATGTCTGAAAGAAGCTTCTTTGTAATAGACGAACTTCAAGTCTTCAAAATTCGAATTTCAGATAAAATACAATTTGTGAAAACTAAAGAAATTAGTCTGAAACAATGTTAAAGTTCATCTGAAAGCAAGATTATATTAAGTTTCAAAATTACTCTCTGACAGACAAACTTTGAACATTAAAATTTGAATTTTCAGAAGCAATATTTTTTTTTGAGACTGTTGAAATGAAACATTGACATACGAATGACAAAGTCCTCTAACATTCGAATATTGAAGTTAGTCTGAAAAGAGTCACTCGGACAGACGAACTTCACTCTTTCAAAATTCGAATTTCAAAGAAAGTGAACTACTGTGCCTTTTGAACGTACTAGGAATAGACGAATTTTGGGTTTCCAAAATTCGAATTTCGAAGGCACTATAGAAAATTGAAAATACTGTTCACACTTAACAGAAAAACTTTCTTCTTGAAAATTCGTATGTCACATTGTGAAAATATTTTGTAAGTTTCAAAATTTGAATTTCACTTCATGAACAGACGAACTTCGTGCTGTAACGTTGGAAGCTTTAACCTTCGGTTCTTTCGAAATTCGTCTGTTGACCAACCAAAATTCGAATTTCAGTAAGTCAGAAGCATTAAATGCGGTTGGTTAACAGATAGTTTTTCAGAGTAACCGTTGGATAACTTCCCCAACGGATAGATTTTGTCTCTAACGGACATTTGAGACCTAAATCTATAAATATAACATCATTTGAAGTTATGGGTAACAAATCAAACTTGTATATACCGAATTTCTGCCAAATCTTCTTCTCAAATGCTTTTATCCTCTCAACTTCAATATTTGTACTTTAACCTTCATATCTACTCTATTCAAGAGAGTTATATCTTTGTAAACAATCTATTCTTCATCTGGAAGATAGATTTACTTGTGAGGGGAAATCACAAGGGGATTGGGTAGTACATTGTAGAAGTGCTTAAAGAGATTGAGAAAGCTCCAGAAACAGACCATACTCGTTGTACTGTGGCATTAGCAAGAAGCCCGTTGAATTCTTGCTATATAGTGGAAAAATCTCAAGAGTTGTCTTGGGGATTGGACGTAGGTCAAGTGGATAGACCGAACCAGGATAAATTACTGAGTCTTCTTCTCTTCATCTTTACTTTTCAGCTTGATCTGTTTTGCACGTTGCTTCCCTTATACTGTGCTATCTTCACCCATTTCACTTTGTGCAGAAAAATTTCAATCTTCCCAATTCACCCCCCTCTTGGGAAGTTAGCCTTGTTAACAGTTTTAAGGTTGTTTCTACTGTGTTGGAGCATTGGAGAGTTGTTTTGAGGTGTCAGGGTTGTGTGTGGTTGAATTTTGAAGATTCTAGTTAAGTTCATGAGGTGTAAGGAGGGAGTGTGTTACACTTATCATAGCTTGGGCCTAATCATGATGATTATTTGGAAGGGTGAGATTCAAAGAATCTCAGTAGTTATATCCAATCATGCATTCACATCATCATATCATTTCATAAAATTGTCAATGAAAATCATAACTTCATATTATGCCATACAATTTCATAAAAATTTTGGCATGGTAACACTTTGTAAAATGGACATTCTAGGGTCATAAAACCCTTCAAACATTTAGCCAACAATGAGAATACATCATAAAGCATTCAAACAATTATATGGTATAGTCATATTATCATGGAAACAAAGTATGACAACATTAAACATTACAAGGAAAATAACTTCCTTCTTACTTTCCAATGATCTCCAAACTTTGTGGACACTTCCATTGATCTTAAAATACTTCTTGAAACCCTATAACATCATGAAATAATACCATGAGTCACTGATTCATTAACCTCAATCATAAAGTGGCATACTTGATCTAAAAATTTCATTTTGTTTTCCCTTGAACTTTTCTTGTACAACATATTTGTATCTACCTATTTTAGACCCAAGGAATCCATTTTTGGGGTCAAAATCATGAAATTCCCTTTCCTTTTCAAACCCTAAATAAGCAGAAATTTTCAGAAAAATGTAGAAAAATATCTACCCAATTAATTTGTAATCTAATGGCATAATCTTGTTGCTTAAGACATATACATCCTTTTTTCAGTTTGATTTTTCCATGGCTTCACTTTCTCTCTCCTTTCTCTCTCTAGGAAGAAATTTTTAGAGGTAAAACAAAGAGAAATGCTCCATGAAGCTTCACAAAACTTAGACATAACCAAGATAGTAACCAAATAAGCTTACCTTGGAAGTTTGGAACCAAGCAAAGTCCTATAGCCTTCTCTTTTCTCTTTCTCTTTTCCACATTTTCTCTCCCTCTTCTTCCACTGGTTCAAATGTGTTTAAGGCTGAGGAAGATGGGTTTAGTGGTTGACTTGGAGTGGTTAAGTGATTTAAGGCATAAACCAACCTTAGTTACTTTAATTTTTAACTTGAGTTACTTTCATTTTAATAAAGCTTTTCAAAAATTCCCTCTGCATCCCACTCAGCATTTCAGACTTGATTCACTCTCTTTTCAGCCAAAAGTTGCTTCATGAAGTTTAATGGACCAAAATACCCTTTACCGATTAAATTTACCTGTACCGATTAAGTATTTTTGTCAAATTTGTCATTAAATTGGTACAAGATTATTCAATAATTACTTTTGGTCCAAAATCATTATATAGACCCAAAATATATTTTATTAAGGTCTAATTATTGTCTTTGGAATAATACTGTATTTTTCTGCGGTCTAAATGACCTTTATCAAGTAAAATATTAATATTAAACCCTAATTGCCCAATAAGTATTATTTTGATCTCATTAAATTCCATACTATATACCATTGGGCTTAACTCCTTGAGAGCTTCATTTTGACTATAATTTTCATATTTTAAAAAATACCCTTGACTCGGGCTAAGTTATAATTTTTAAACCTTTCGGGTCAATAGGTGTAATTTTCCCCAAGCTTCTTCACATTCCCTCTCCACGTGAAATTCTCCTTTCAGGGACTAATTTGAAATCATTCTTAATCCTTGAGGCCACAATACAATTTTCTTATTTTTCCGTTTAACCAGCAAAAATAACATCTTTATCCTTCTTTACTTAACAGTGTCTCACTGTTTTTTCCAATTTTTTTTACATTTTACGATATCAACTTTTTCATTTTTGGACTTTAAATGCATTATTTACATTTTGCTTCTAATTTGGGAAATAACCATTTTTCCTTTGTGTCGAGTCAAAAAATAATTATCCATTCTTTCAGGTACTTTCTTGTCATTGCGCCCAAAGTCCAATTTTTTATTATTTCCTTTCACTATTCACATTAACTTTTAAATCGGTCTATCTCTCAACTTGGCCCTCCTGAGTACGTAATACTTATACCATTGCACTCAGTTTAGAGCGCGCTTTCATTCAAGTGGTATATTACATATTTTACGGGGTAAGTTCTGGAATTAATTTCTAATAAAAATTTTATAGAAAATTAATTCCAATTAAGAACTGAACCTAACTTCTTCAGAAAATTAGATGGGAAATTAATTCCTTCTAAAACCCAATTTTATATAACATTTTCGTCTCACTTCATTTCTCATCTTTTATTCATTTTATAACATCTCTTAAAAATGAGGATATTACATCATCCACTACTCGAGACATGTCTCCCATCAAAGTCTTCCAACTGTAATATTCAAAGAAAGAGCTGGAGTTCTCTCTCTCCTTGATGATATAAATTAACGCAAGATTGATTGAAAGCAAACACACACACACACAAAAACACATTTAACAGTCTATTTCTTTACGACTTTTCCTTTCAAGATTATCCCAAAGTTCTATCAAATCATTCATCATGGCAAGTTTTGGAACAACCTAGAGAATTCTCCCCTCATCAACACCTTCTTCATCCACTGATGAGCCATATAAACCAAAAACACCTCACCAAAAGCAGTTCAATCTAGAATTTTGGCCCTGTTTGATGCTGTTCTAGAAAACAGTTTTTCTGTTTTTGAAAACAGAAAACTCAGAAAACTTGTTTAGTAAGCCTGTTTTTTATAAACTGTTCTGGAAAACAAAAAAACAAAAGAACAAAAAACTCATAACACCTTTTAGGTGTTTTGTAGTTTTTGTTCTGGAAAACACAAGGAAATGTGAGAAACATCCACCTCATTAATGGTAAAGTTATAAATTTTGAATAACTCATCTATTACTACTAGTTATGATTTTGAGAACAATTATTCAAACAGATTTTTTTATTTTCTTGTTTTCAAAACTTATTCTTGAAAACAGTTTTACAAAACTGTTTTTTAGAATAGAAAACAGAAAGCACTGTCAAACAGACCCTAAGTTTTGAAAACAATAAAACAAACAAATCTGTTTGAATAATTGTTCTCAAAATCATAATCAAAATTTATAACTTTACCATTAATGAGGTGGATGTTTTGTTGAATCAAGAGTTTTGATAATTCCAAACCAACATCCAAGAGTTTGGATTGAAGATATCAAAGGAGCTCAAAGTATTTCAAAGTGAAGAAATTCTGAGTAATCTATGCTAGAATTGTTGTTTGATCTTTAGTTATGTTCAGAAATGGGTAAAAGACTTTGATTTGATGAAAAGATGTTTTAAAACGTTGATTTTATGTTAAAACATGAACTATTTGAAAAATACCCACCAACAGACGAAGTTTGAAAAGTTTATATTGAACTGTCATGTTGGAAATTCGAACTTTGCCTTTGGAAATTCGAATTTCGAGCTGAAACTAAATAAGTCTAAAGAGATTCTTCTCTGACAGACGAATTTTGATTTACTAAAATTCGAATTTTCATATGAGCCTGAAAGAAGCCTCTTAGAGACAAATGAGCTTTAAGTCTTCAAAATTCGAATTTAAGATAAAATGCAATTTGTGAAAACCAAAGAAATTCATTTGAAAAAATGTTAAAGTTCATTTGAAATCAAGATTATCTTGAGCTTCAAAATTGCTCTCTGACAGACGAACTTTGAACATTAAAATTCGAATTTCAGAAGCTTAGGCTGTGAGTATGTTAAAATGAAATAATGACATACGAATAACAAAGTTTTGAAACTTCGAATGTTGAAGTAAGTCTGAAGAAAGGACTCTCTGACAGACGAACTTTACTCTTTCAAAATTCGAATTTCAAAGAAAGTGAACTACTGTGTCTTTTGAACGTACTACGGACAGACGAACTTTGGGGTTCCAAAATTCGAATTTCGACGGCACTGTAGAAAATTGAAAACACTGTTCACACTTAACAAAAAAACTTTCTTCTTGAAAATTCATATGTCACAGCATGTAAACATTTTCTAAGTTTCAAAATTTGAATTTCACTTCATGAACAGACGAACTTCGGTATTTCAACATTGGAAGCTTTAACCTTCGGTTCCTTCAAAATTTGTCTGTTGACCAACCGAAATTCGAATTTCAGTATGTTAGAAGCATTAAATGCGGTTGGTTAACAGATAGTTTTTTAGAGTAACCGTTGGATAACTTCTCCAACGGATAGATTTTGTCTCTAACGGACATTTGAGACCTAAATCTATAAATATAACATCATTTGAAGTTGTGGGTAACGAATCAAACTTGTATATACTGAAATTCTGCCAAATCTTCTTCTCAAAAAGCTTTTACTCTCTCAACTTCAATATCTGTACTTTAACCTTCATATTTACTCTATTCAAGAGAGTTATATCTTTGTAAACAATCTAATCTTCATCTGGAAGATAGATTTACTTGTGAGGGGATATCACAAGGGGATTGGGAAACACATTTTGGAAGTGCTTAGAGAGATTGAGAAAGCTCTAGGAAACAGAGCACAAGCTGTGTACTGTGGCATTTGCAAGAAGCCCGTTGAATTCTTGTAGTATAGTGAAAAATCTCAAGAGGTGTCTTGGGGACTGGACATAGGTCAAGTGGATAGACCGAACCAGGATAAATTTCTGAGTGTTCTTCTCTCTATCATTACTTTTTCAGTTTGCTCTGCTTGCACGCTGCTTTCATTATACTTTGCTTTCTTCACGTATTTCACTTTGTGCAGAAAATTTTTAATCTTCCCAATTCACCCCCCCTCTTGGGAAGTTAGCCTAACTAACATGTTTCTCACATTTCCTTATGTTTTCCAGAACAAAAACTACAAAACACTTAAAAGGTGTTCTGAGTTTTCTGTTCTTTTGTTTTTCTATTTTCCAGAATAGTTTATAAAAAACAGGTTTACCAAACAAGTTTTCTGTTTCCAAAAATAGAAAAACTGTTTTCAGAAACAACATCCCTGTCCTCTCAACATTTCCTTAAGCCCAGAAGCTGCTGCTCTTCGGATCATCTGAAACTTGGGCAATTTAGGGATATATTACACACTTTTAGTATGGATCATAATTACTTTATAACCCTAATTCCTGAGCGCAAGGTTTCCTTGATTCTTCTGGTAATCATGAGCTACATGACAACGTTGTACTTGCTACTACTGAGGGCATACCCTAATTCTTATGTCCTTCATAGAGTTATAGAAAAAAGGTTCGTTTTGGGTCTGCTTGCAATTGCAACCATGGTTCAGCTTATTGTAACAGAAGCAGGGATTCATCTAGGTGTGACTTTGGCATATTCTGTACCTCTTGTTTTGGTTCATGCAGTTTTATGGATCAGTCATGGTGAGGCTTCTAAGATTGATGAGGCCACCTGTGCTGGAGAACTTACTCATCTTTTTGAAAAATGTAAAAACGGAGGTGAGGGTCCAAATTTGGTGTGATGTTTTTATTTCCCTCAGATATTGAAGGCAAAGAATAAACCCGTTCTTATTTGGTTTTCTGTGGTTCTTGTTGTTTGTAATCATGCAGTCATTTGAGTAATAAATTGAAAACCCATATTATCCTCTTAGCAGTGCAACTTTTACTTATGTTGAAGCAATTGTGTATTTATTTATTTTTGGAAAATATTGATAAATGATTTGATGAATCTATCAACGCCCTCTATTCCTTCTCTATATTTAGGATTAGAGTTTAGTCCGTGAATATATCCTTCAATATGAAATTTTAGTTTGGTTATAACACTTGAAGAGTTTAGTCCGTGAATGTCTCCTTCAATATGAAAATTTCAGTTTGGTTGATAATAGAAATTACATCAAGTTGACTGAAACATTGATTTTTTTTTAAATTCACAAAAAATTGATTTGACATAATTCAATACTTGTTTAGCATTTTAAATCAGAAGGGTATTTTTTTTTATGAGATGCATAAGATAATATGAACATGTAATTTTTAAAAAGTAAATATATTTATCTATAAATTTTTTTGTTATTTTTTATTTTTATTTCTAGTATTTGTTATTAATAATAGTTTGAATTAATTTTATAATATAAAATAATGGTTGGTAGGCAGTGAATTTTAAATAATGATATAAAATTTAAAAGTAGTCTTTTTACATAAATTTAAAAAATTATTTTAAAACGTAAAATAATGATGATATATAGTCAATATGTTTTTAAATAATAAAATACATAAAATATTCAATTTTTTAATAACTTTAAATGTTTTCAATAAATTAATCAAATATCAAAGTTTATACTGTATTGTTAGAGAAAATATAATAATCTCTCAAAATTCAATCACTGAAACCCTGTTTCTTTCGTTGGTAAAAAAAAATAAAAAAGACCTCCGTTTCTTTCAGATTAAAAAATATAAATACTCTTTTACTTTGGGCCTGACATGAACCTGCTCTGTTCAAACATAATATCGAGGCAGCCCAATAGTTCTTAGCCCAAAATATCAACGAATCCACTACTTAATCCACAAAGCCCAAAGGGAATGGATGATCCACGAAGGAGGGAGGAAATTCATCGTAGCAGCTGATTAGTAAATTGGTTAAAGAGAACTTTGAATGTTTAAATAATTTATCAAATGTCCCCCAAGGGACAAATAATTTAGTTATTTATTGAACTAATCATATAGTATAAAATAAAAAAAAAAGACATCAAATGGCACAATCTGCAACTTATAAATAGTATGATTCATTTTTTAGATTTCCCATACTTAATATGCGCATGGAAAAGCATATCTAATTTGATTACATTCTAAAACTTATTACGTCTTGCATGCATGAAAAAACTTTGTCATTATCACCTTAACTATGTCATAATGATAAAACTATCATATAGATAATCAAAAACACAATCTCATATGTAGGCTCATTAAATAATCAAATTATCATTTTTTATATAGTTTTCAATAACTATATTCGTATTGGTGGGGAAAAACTATAATTCCATATGGAAAATTAGCTGAAATCTCTATCATTAAGATTTAATTAAATTAAGTATTATATAAAATTTTTTCAGGTTGTTCCAATATCGTTATGAAATTTCAATTTATTTATCTTTTATTTTACATATGAAATTCAATGTAAATTATAAATATATTACCAATTTGTTTATTGTTGTCGTAGAAATGTTAATCCCATGGAGTCAAATTTATATTAGTACGGATCAAGACTTCTCTTGTAAAGTACAACATGGACATGAATCATTTACTCATAATATGAACTTTCTACTAGGTGCTATTATTCTTTTTTTCATATGATATTTTCAACTTTATACCATATATTAATTCATATCGTTTATATCATATCAATTGTAATTGCATTGCATTTGCTAACCTTTTCAGTCAATGAAATCTTAGTACCAAATGATTTGCCCAAAGAAGGCATGATAATAACATTTTTCTGAATATAAAATTATTAGTTACTGGTTGGACTTTTTTGGGCCACTCACCATTAAGGAATTTTTATTTTTATTTTTATTTTTCTGTATACAAAATCATTAAGGAATTTTTATGAATAAGTATTAATCATTCTTTCATGGGACTTTTCGATTTTTCATAGATTAAAAAGCTTACAAACTATTTAAGCACAATAATAGCACCAACTGTTAGTATGCCAATTCCGAAAATACATAATCATTTTCATTTGAGTAACCCAAAATAAAATGTATTTATATCATATGCAAGATAAATACATATATAAAAGATATGGGAGTTTGAACCTTTTTTTTAAATTTTAAACATCTTAAAAAATTTTTATCATCCTTTTATGTTTATTTGTGTTCAAACAAGGTAAAAACTAACACTAGTAGAAAAAAGGTTATCTAAGACTGAGTTTTAGAATGGTCATTAGAAAGTCTGTTCTAAAATATATGACCGCCGGAATTTTTATAAATAAAAGCATAAAAAACTAGTTTTCTAGAATGGTGGCAAAGATCACCGTTTTTTTTTAATTTTAAACATCTTCAAAATTGTTTATCATCCTTTTATGTTTATTTATATTCAAACAAGGTAAAAACTAACACTAGTAGAAAAAAGGTTATCTAAGACTGAGTTTTAGAATGGTCATTAAAAAGTTTGTTCTAAAATATATGACCGCCGGCATTTTTATAAATAAAAGCATAAAAAACTAGTTTTCTAGAATGGTGGCAAAGATCACCGTTTTATATTTTAGTTTTCCGGAATGGTGGCTTATTCCACCGTTTTGGAAAGGTTTTAAATTTATAATAGAAAATTAAATTTTTTTCCATAAACGTAGACAACTTTGGTTTTGTCACTTGCTACTCATGGCAAATTGAAAATTTTCACTCTTTCTTGCAGCAAATCACCGAGAGTGGTAAGCCTCCTCAGCCTACTTTTTGCTAGTGCTAGAACCTTCACTTGAATTTGTTGGCCGCAAAGGGGGTGAGGAAATGTCCTAGTAACCAAGGGTAATTCAAAATTGTATAAAGTAGCAAAGCACACTAGTATATGTACAAGTATAAATGAAATGATGCAATGCACATGATATGTAATGGATCCCACAACAATTACGGCTAGAGCCATTGTCTAGTTACCATCACAAGTTTAGCCCAATAAGTGGTCGCCTTCCAACAATCGGTGAAGGCCAATTCCAAGGCAATCCACTAAGCTCTCTACCCACCAATCATGACCTGGCCAAAGGCCCTTATACTAGTAGTTGGACTATGGCTCTATTTTCTCTATAGCACCTAAATTGGACATGATTTAGAGAAGGTACATTCCAATCCACAACAACCTAGGTCTCTCATGAGCCAAAGCATAACAATTTAGTGACAGGGATATAATACACCTCACCACATAAATACAAGGTTTCATGTGCTATTTAGTGGATTAATATACCACTTGGTATTTCAACAATATCATCACCCAAACCGACATATGCTTGAACATGCATAATCATTAGTGACAATGCATATGCCATGCTAACATGTCATCTATATACCTTCTGTTAGCAGGGCTGACTTCCTAAGAGGGGGGTGAATTGGGAAGTTTGAGATTTTTCTGCACAAAGTGAAGTAAGTGAAGATATCACAGTATAATGAAAACAATGCGTAAAATAGAGCAAGGTGAAAAGTAAAGATAAGGAGAAGAGAAGTCAGTGATTTATCCTGATTCGGTCTATTCACTTGACCTACATCCAGTCCCCAAGACACCTCTTGAGATTTATCCACTATACAGCAAGAATTTCAGTGGGCTTCTTGCTAAAGCCGCAGTACATGAGTATGCTCTGTTTCTGAGCTCTCTCAAACTTTCCAAGCACTTTCACTATGTGCTTCCCAATCCCCTTGTGAATACTCCTCACAAGTAAATCTATCTCCCAGATGAAGAATAGATTGATTACAATGAAATAACTCTCTTGTAAAGAGTGGATATGAAAGTTTAAGTACAAGTTTAGAAGTTAAGAGGGTAAAAGCTTTTGAGAAGAAGATTCAGCAGAAATTCGGTATATACAAGTTTGATTCGTTACCCACAACTTCAAATGATGTTGCATTTATAGATTTAGGTCTCAAATATCCGTTAGAGACTAAATCTATCCGTTGGGGAAGTTATTCAACGGTTACTGTGAAAAACTATCCGTTTACCAACCGCATTTAATGTTTCTGACATACTGAAATTCAAATTTTGGTTGGCCAACAGACGAATTTCGAAGGAACCGAAGATTAAAGCTTCCAACGTTACAGCTCGAAGTTCGTCTGTTCATGAAGTGAAATTCGAATTTTGAAACTTACAAAACATTTTCACAATGTGACATATGAATTTTCAAGAAGAAAGTTTTTCGGTTAAGTGTGAACAGTGTTTTCAATTTTCTACAGTGCCTTCGAAATTCGAATTTTGGATCGCCAAAATTCGTCTGTCCATTGAACGTTTAAAGGGACACAGTAGATTACTTTCTTCGAAATTCGAATTTTGAAAGGGCGAAATTCGTCTGTCAGAGAAACTCTTTTCAGACTAATTTCATCATTCGAATGTTGCAAGTTCTTATCATTCGTATGTCAATGTTTCATTTCAATAGACTCAAGAACTTAGCTTCTGAAATTCAAATTTCAATGTTCAAAGTTCGTCTGTTAGAGAGCAGTTTTGAAACTTAAATCACTCTTGATCTCAGGTGAACTTTTACATAGTTTCAGACGAATTTCTTCCATTTTCTCAAGTTTTGTTTTGTTTGAAATTCGAATTTTGAAGACTCAAAGTTCGTCTGTTGCAAAGAAGCATCTTTCAGACTTATATGAAAATTTGAATGTTGGAAGTTCAAAATTCGTCTGTCAGAGAGCATTTATCAAACTCAATTTCATTTTGATTTCAGATGCACTTTATCATAGTTTCAGACGAATTTCTTTGGTTTTTACAAACTTTATTTTACTTGAAATTCGAATTTTGAAAGTGTGAAGTTTGTCTGTTAGCAAAAGGCCTCTTTTCAGACTAGATGAAAATTTGAATTTTGAACAACCAAAATTCATCTGACAGAGAGCCATCTCTTCAGACTTATTCAGTTTTAGCTCGAAATTCGAATTTCCAAAGGCAAAGTTCGAATTTCCAACTTGACAGTTTAGCTTAAACTTTCAACCATCGTCTGTTTGTGGGTGTTTTTCAAATATTTGAAGATTTAACATAAAATCAGAGTTTGAAAACTTCTTTTCTTCAAATCAAAATCTTTTACCCAGTCATAACAAAAACTAAGGATCCTACAAAAGATCTAACAGCAAGTACTCAGAAAATCTTCACTTGAAACAGCTTTGCTCTCCTTTGATATCTTCAATTCAAGCTCTTGAAATGTTAGTTTGGAATCATCAAAACTCTTGTTTCAACAGTATGAAGATTTGTGCCCTATATAGATGGATGAAGGAAGCCGAGGAGCATAGAAGGAATTCTATGATTCAGGCCTTTTCTCAACTAGGACCTATAAGAGGAATCCACAGAGGTAGTGGTTTAGGTAGTGGTAGCAGTAGTGGCAGTACAAAATCTAGTAGAGGAAGAGGTCATCATAATAGAGACCGCCATGGTAGAGGTAGAGACAGGTTTGGCAAAGATCAGTCCAACAAAGGATAGTTTGGGAAATGACCTTTTTATTAAGGAGGTTTTGAACAGGGGAGTTCCCGTCAGACTGAGTATATAGGAAGGGACTTCAATCTATCTCAGTATGGGTTAGGTAGTGCTTCAAATCTGTGCACAAAGTTGAACCAGTGTTGAATTGTTAAAGATCGTGAATGGTGACTGAAATTCAGAGTTTTCTGGGTTTGAGTGGATACTACTGAAGGTTCATTAAGGGATTCTCTCAGCTTGTTATGCCATTGACTAGACTCACTCGTAAGGATTAATCTTTCATTTGGGATGATAGATGTGAGAGAGGATTCCAAGAGTTAAAGGTTTGTCTGACATCCACCCCAGTGCTCATTATCCCTAACCCATCAGAGCCATTCACTATTTATACAGACTCCTCTAAGAAGGGTCTAGGGTGTGTTTAGATGCAGTAAGCAAAGTTGTGGTATATGCTTCAAGGCAGTTGAGGCCTAATGAGGAGAAATATCCTACTCACGACCTTGAGCTAGTGACTGTAGTGTTTGCCTTGAAATTGTGGAGGCATTTCCTCTATGGCGCTTAGTTTGAGGTGTTTAGTGATCACAAGAGTTTGAAGTATTTGTTTGATTAGAAAGAGCTAAACATGAGGCAAAGGCATTGGGTTGAGTTCCTGGTGGACTATGAGTTTGCTTTGAAGTATCATCCTGAGAAAGCCAACATTGTGGCAGATACGTTGAGTAAAAAATTGATCCATATAGCCATAATGATGATAAGGGAACAACAGTTGCTGGAGAACCGAAGAGATATAAAGTTATCCATTAATGTCTATCATGGAGTGCTAGTAATGAGTTCCATCAGTGTATCAAGCGATTTATTGAGGAACATTTACTATGCTCAGATGGAGGATGACTATCTTTTGGGCACTCAAGAACAGATTGAAATGGGGGAGACCTAAGACTTTGATATTTTGGGGGATGGTATCATCTGGTACTGTGGTTGGATTTGTGTGCCAAATGTTGCAGGGTTACAAGAAATTATTTTAGAGGAAGCTCATAAGAGCAGGTATACTATTCACCCAGGTGCCACTAAGATGTACCAAGATTTGAAGCATGGTTATTAGTGACCAGGCATGAAAAATGACATCACAGAGTATATGGCAAGATGTCTAATCTGTCAGAAGGTAAAAGTTAAGCACCAATTGCCTGCTGGTACGTTGCAATCTTTGGAGATCTCGGAGTGGAAATGGGATAGCATTTCCATGGATTTTATGATGGGATTACCGAGGGCCTCTTCAGGACACAATGGAATATAGGTTATTGTGGACAGGTTGACGAGGTTGGAGCATTAAGTTATGCATGTTAGAAGTTTGTCCCAGTATATAGAAGTTACTGATATGGAAAATCAGAAGGGGGTGTTACGGTGCTAATGTAGGCCGAAGCAAGGAAAGACAGGGGAGGTCTGGAGCCATGATGGTACTGTAGTGGCCATAGCCCCAACCTAGTTTTTGGTGTTTTAGGGTTTGTTTCCCTTATTCTGAAGCATTGGAGAGTTGTTTTGCGATGTCAGGGTTGTATTAGTTTGGTTTTCAAAGTTTTAGGTCAAGTTTGGAGGTGTTAGGAGGTAGGATGTTACAGTTTTGGTGGAATTTTGTGTGGTGGAATGCTTCAATGAAGCATTGAAAAGCATCCTCAACCTTTGGATTGGAGATTTTGTGGTGTTATGGCTTCCGAGTGTCAAACCCTAGCCAATTTCTTTCAAGTTTTTTATGGCGTATTAATTTCTAGAATTTGGGCTAATATGGTGTAACATCCTAAGAGAAACCATGACCAAACCCAACTTTCTTGACCAAAAGATGACCAAATGGAGTGCGAACCATGTGAAACATCCTAAATTTTCAAATGCAGGTTTAGAAGCAATTAATTAAAATATCCAAAATAGATACTTATAAACTCAAATTTCAAGAAAAATATGTTTTGACTCTAAGTCTAAATTTGGGCCCAAAAGTTTAAGACCTAATTGAATATTAAACTTTTCTACCAAGATGTTTGCAACATAATGGCTGTACTCAAGAGTTGCCAAATAAAACTTGTTTAAAAATCTTCAAGGTACAACATTCCCTGTAGGTAGACAACATATATTAAGATTCAAATCAACCTTATACCCATCTCAACATATCAAAATCCATGTGAAACAACTAAAACTCAAGCTTAAAACAAGGCAATTCCACATATTAGGACACACACCCTATGTTACCCAAGAAGGACAATCCAACAAATAAAACTAAAAGCTCCAGTGGTCTCAAATTCAACAACTAACATTACATTCCTTTTAAACTAACCATAATGTGCATATCAAGCCAACCACCATAACAAAAGCTATGTCATCTAGTATCAATTATATCATGCAACTCTAAATATAGAGAAGATCTTGTAGATAAGGTAAGGGTTAACTAAATATGTTACATGGTATCATGAGTGTTTCTATACTTGACACAATACTAGATAAATAAAAAACGTGTTATCAAGGTTTAATAGTAAAACAAGCAACAGAAAACTCAAATATCCCCTAAGAGATGCTAAAAGTGAACTAGGTCTCCTTAGTTTTCTCCTTATTAGTACTAGAGCCTTCATCTAAAAATGTTAACCACAGAGGGGGTGAGACAAAGTTCTAGTAACCAAGGGCAACTCAAAACAAATATAAAATTTCAAAACATATTTTCTACATGCTCATGTATAAATGAAATAATGGAATGCACACGATATGAAATCGAACCCACAATGATCATAGTTATAACCATGGGCTAGTTATCATCACTAGGTAACTTCAAGTGGCCCCATTCCAACAACTAATGAAGGTTGATCGAGGCACCCAATAAGATCTCCTTTCACTAGTCATGACCCTTGCCAAAAGCCATTACACTAGTGGTTGAACCATGGTCCATAGACCACCCAAATTGGTGGTGATTTACAAAAGTTACTTCCCTAATCCATAGCCAGCTAGGTCATCTAGTCAAAGCATACCTCGCCACAAGAACTCAAGGCCTTGTCTGCCATTTAGTGATTAGGTATGTCATATGGTATTCAATGACATCATCACCCAAACAACATATGCTCAATTATGGATAATAACTGGTGATAATTCCAATATACCATGCTAACATGTCATTTCAATCTATACATTATTACACTAGCATAGTAACAACATATCAATCTAAGCATGGAGAAGCATAATACATTAGATATCAAGCTACTACTCACATTCTTTCCCATAATCACACATGTATAAATTATCATTAGCCATTATACAATATATATATATCAAGAGGAAAGAAAGTATCACTATTTTACTATCTATGCCTATTAAAATTTTCAAACATATATAATTTAGCAAGAGTTACACCCAGATTATCTTTAGGGGCCTGAACTCCCATAATACCATGGTAGGCCATCGAAACACTAATTACACACACAAGAGGGATGCAATCCAAATTGTAATATCCCTAAAAGTTAAATAACTAAAAATGCGTAAGGAATTCCTGAAAATAGACAAACACTATTTTGCATGAAATCAGGCAAAGAGATTATTTTCCTGGTCAAACGAAAAAATATAAAATTATGTTTTTACCCCTATGGATTAAGATAATAACATTTTTGCCTCAAAGAGATAAGAGTCACACGGAGTGGCAAGAAATCAAACATTTTAGGAAAAATTACAGTTAATGACGTGAAAGAATTAAAAATCATAAATTTGCCCTGGATCAAGGCTAATTTTGTAAATATGTAAAATTACTGTCAAAACGAAGATCTTGAGGAGACGAATCCAATGGTATATGGCACTGAGGGTTAATATTTAAGGATAAAGAAATAATCAGTGCCGATGTTTAAAAAGTAACTTTATCTTGATAAAGTAGCTTTTTGATTTACAAAAGCTAAAAAGTAAAAAAAAAACTATTGGACACTGAAAAAGGAGCTTTTTAGAGATAAGATAATAAAGTAATTCCAAATACACATTTATTTTAATCCTCTACTAATAAAGTGAATTTATACTGTAAAAGATAATTTTACCAGCCTGAGTATAAAGTAACTAATACAAGGAATTGCTGGATTGGGAAAACATGTAATATTTTGGAGATACTTCCCCACTAAAATGGTGCTAACTCATTAACCCATGTGTCCAAATTAGAAGCTTAATGGTTAAGAAAAAGGATTTTAAGCTAAGCCAAGGTAAGATCCAACCTATGATTTTCATTAAATCTAGCTGAGCTTTCAAGAAGTTTAGGATAGTTTATTTAGGTTTTTCTCCTCTTCTCTTGATGATTGATTTTTGAACAAGCATGTAGAAAGGGAGGGAAAGTCTTTCATACCATTAATTTAAGAGAAACCATGAGATTTTTCAAGAAAAGCAAACTAGGTGTGTTTTAAAGCAAGTTTTTGTGAAAAACCAATTTCTTCCTTTTAAGAGCAGATTTTGGTCAGACCAATAAGGTGGGAAGGAGCTAGATTTTCATCAATTTGATGGAAAAAAATGAGTTCTCCATTATCAAAAACCTTGAAGACAAGTATTGGCTCAAAGATAAAGCTTAAGATAAAGAACTGAGTCTTTAGGGTTTTAAATGAGACTTTATGAACTAGTTACTTGTTCTAATGGCTTGAGCCATTGTTTATTTATGCTTAGGGACTTGAGGAAGCATGGCAAAGCTAAAGGAAGCTTTGATTTAAAGAGGAAACCCAAGCAAACATCAAGGGTAATTACATATTCTTGCTTATGTTATTTAATTGCTTTGCTTTGATGCAAATTGGTTGCCATATTGTGAATTGTATTTTCTTGACTAGTTTTGGCTGCAATATGAGGGGTTTTATCCCTTGGTATGTCCATTTTCTAAGCTGTTTTGCTGCCAAAATTTTTATGTCCTATATGACAATTTGTTGATTTATGTGATTTAATATGATCAAATGTGATTTTTATGCGAAATGAATAACATGATGCATGAATATAACTTTCTATTGAGATTACCCCAATTATTAGGTTGACTGGTCACCCAAGAGGGGGGTGAATTGATGAATGTGATTTTCTCCCTTTTTGGATCAAAACCTAAATTCACCAAAAGTACAACAAAACAGGGATGAAAAGAGAGAGTAAAATGCAGCAATTCAATAGAGAAGATGAAGAGTAAGGCATAAGTATTTATCCTGACTCAGCTCAACCACTTGGCCTATATTCATTCCCCAAGTCACCACTTGAGATTTTTCACTATATCTCGCAGGTTTGATCTGGGCCTCAGTATATCCTACAATTTTCAGTAGGCACTTGTGAATCCACTTTCCCCATACCCTTACAATGTGTAATCTCCATTAGTGATACCCCACACTAAGAATTTACCCAGAAATTGTAGAAAAGAATGAATGCAGAATGAAAACTCCCTCTTAGAGTAAATGATACATTGAAAGCTCATTTTATTGAGGTGGGTTTTTTAAAGGATGATAACACAAAATGATTTTATGTATATGGACAGCATTTTTGCATAAATACTCTTAAGATTGTTACCCATACATTCAAATAATGTTTTATTTATAGATTTGTAGTATAACTAGATGTTAGACACAAGATCTAGCTGTTAGAGACGTTACCCAATGGTTACTCTACAAAACTAGCCATTCATAACCACATTTAATGCATCTGACATCCAAAGCTTCAATTTTGGAGTGTCAACAGATGAATTTCATAGAGACCATAAGCTAAAGACTTTATCGTTGAACTTCCAAAATTTGTCTATTTAAAAGTGAAATTCGAATTTTGATTTTGACAAATATTTCTCATGTTAAGACATATGAATTTTCATGTTCAAAGTGCATTTGTTGAGTATGAATAATTGTCTCATATTTTTGCAGTGCTCACGAAATTCAAACTTTTAAAGACCCAAAATTCATCTATTAGAGCTTAGCTCAATGTTGCACAAGTTCTTCCTTTTGAAATTCGAATTTTAATGGCCAAAATTCGTCTATCAGAGCTCAGCTCAATATGGTACAAGTTCTTCCTTTTGAAATTCAAATTTTGAAGGCCCAAAATTCATCTATCAGAGCTCAACTCAATATGGCACGAGACCAAAACTCAAATTTTGGATGTGGAAATTCATCTCTTGGCTGTTCTAGAAGCATTTTCACATTTTGGAGATTCAACATCTTAATTCCCATTTACATTTTCAAGTCATCAAACCCCCTCCCCTAAAACTTGTAATTAGTAAGTTTGCATATAAGTTAGGATTTCTTACATTGCATTTCATTCATTTGGGTTTTAGTTCTTGCATTAATCCAATAGTATTTTAGTTAGTACTTTAGTTTATTTTAGCTTGCATTTTTTAGCTCATTTTAGTGTCCATTTGTTAATTTTGGCCAACTCTAATCATATCATTTTCATTCGTTTTCATCCACTTCTATTAGCATTTCTCACTTTGCCATACATTTTCCATTCACTTAATCATACTTTCTTAAATAATTTTGACCATTTAATTTACTTGTACATATTTAGTTCACTTTATGTTTCATTATAGGTTGCATTTAGTTTAGTATATACCTAGGCAATTTTGACTTAAACTAGTACATGACAAGTTGCATTTAGTTTATTATATATCTAGGCAATTTTGACTTAAACTAGTACATACCATACCATTACCATTCAAAATTCTACACTCTCATACGCTTTCATATATACATCCACATATTTTTCTGTAGTAGTTTTAATCTCCTTTTGTTAGTTTAGTTCTTATAGATTTATTTTAACTTTAGTTGTATTAACATAGGTTTTGTAATGACACTAAGCATTATTTTAAGGAAGACATTGTCAAATGATATAGGACCAGAGGAATCAAGACCAGAGGAAAGATCACAACAAAGCAAGTTGGAGAATCGAAACATAGAGCACTGGTATAGTGGCGGTGAGTAGTAGAGCCATGGTAAGGAACAGTAAGAAGTCATGCATGTGCTAGGACTCAAAGCTCTGGTGCCGCGGCAAACTCAAGTGGCACTGCGACGCCAATCTTAAAATCGGGTTAAATCAAAAGTTAAACCAATCGCCAAAAGAAAAGAAAAACTGAGGGATAATAAATTTCTCTGCTAGGATTGGCATTTTCAGGCTTGGGGGTTTGATTTTCGGCATTTTTGAGCTCAAATCTTGTTGGTAAGTTATCCCTCAACCTCTCTCTACATTTTTCTTCAAGTTTCACCGAAGTTTTTTCATCGATTTGTTTAGGGTTCCAATTTGGGTAAGTTTTCACTAATTAAATTATGTACAAATATGATCTACAGGTGTTGTTAGATATTTTTATGGATTGGGTGTTGGCTTTATGGTGTTTAAGTAGTATATCTTCTAAACCCTAACCCTCAAATGTCGATATATTTAGGAATCCGAACCTGGGGAAACATGATTATGATTTTATGAGTAGTTTAGAGTGATTTGATGCTTAGGTTTGCTTGATGAAGCACTATATTCCATTTGACATATGTTTGAGTTGATAAATGTATATGTAAAGGTTGAGGAACTATGATGGTAATGAGTAATTGGTGTTATAAAGGTTGTCACATAGCTTGATTGTGGTCTCTTGACTCTGGATTGTGATTATAAAGCATTGGACTGGTGGTGATTACTCCATTTGGCCTACCGAGGTGTCAAGAGGGTTTGACGGTTGAAGTAACTGGGGTTTTCTTTTATGTTATGATACATGATTAGACATTTCCATATCATGATATGCATGCTTTATGTATGTATATATATGTTTTACCTTTTACATATCATGATATGTTTTAGAGCTCAGTTAAGGCTGGTCATTTTCATATCATGATATGTGCAACTACAAGGCTTATAAGTATTTACCCCTATCTCATTGTATCATGAAATGGTAATATGATGTAAATGATTATGATTTGTGTAATTGGTAATGGCTATTGATGTGGAATGATGATTATGCACCCCACAATGTATTATATACCTTCGTATGGCATGCTAGCACAACCGTGAGTGATATATTGGGCATTATCACATTGTATGCATTGTTGGGACATATGGTCTATGTGATGATGCTCTATATACTACGTGATATGTCAATCCATTAAATAACACACGAGGTCTTGTGTTTAGGTAGGGAAATAGTCATCCTATGGCCGGGAGACTTAGATGACAGTGAATTGGGGCGCACCTTCTCTAAATAGCCACCGCTTCGGGCAGTTTAGGGGAAGGAAAGCCATGGTCCAACTTTTGGTGAAATGGCCTTTGGCGAGGTCTTGACCATAGGAAGAAGAGCTGGGTAGTGACCCTGGAATTGGCCATCATAGGTCATTAGATGGGGGGCACTAGTTAAGGTTACCTTGTCATGGTAACTAGCTTATGGTTCTAGACATGTATTGGTGGGATTGGTGTCTGCATATCATGCATATTGCATTAGTGATTATTTATGATTTTTATATGAAAGTATGAGTATGTGTATGTATGTATGTATGTGTTTTCCCTGGTTACTGGGACATATGTCTCACCCCATGCCTAACATTTCCAAGTGAAGGATCTAGCTCTAGTAAGGGAAAGAAAAGCTTGGGCAAGGAGGATTGAGAGTACACTTGTGGGTGTAGAGGACTGTGGTTCCCTATGTTCTTAACTTTCTGTTATTTTCAGTAAAGTGCCACTATTTTATGTGGGGATTATGGATTAATGTAATTTGGAGACTAAATGTAGCATGTACCTAGTTCAACCCATCTTGGGTGCATTGGGTGGCCTCATAGGTGTTGATGGGCCTGAACCCTATTCATGGATTTGGTTAGGGTTCCAATTTGCGTAAGTTTTCACCAATTAAATTATGTACAAATATGATCTACAGGTGTTGTTAGATATTTTTATGGATTGGGTGTTGGCTTTATGGTGTTTAAATAGTATATCTTCTAAACCCTAACCCTCAAATGTCGATATATTTAGGAATCCGAACCTGGGGAAACATGATTATGATTTTATGAGTAGTTTAGAGTGATTTGATGCTTAGGTTTGCTTGATGAAGCACTATCTTCCATTTGACATATGTTTGAGTTGATAAATGTATATGTAAAGGTTGAGGAACTATGATGGTAATGAGTAATTGGTGTTATAAAGGTTGTCACATAGCTTGATTGTGGTCGCTTGACTCTGGATTGTGATTATAAAGCATTGGACTGGTGGTGATTACTCCATTTGGCCTACCGAGGTGTCAAGAGGGTTTAACGGTTGAGGTAACTGGGGTTTTCTTTTATGTTGTGATACATGATTAGACATTTCCATATCATGATATGCATGCTTTATGTATGTATATATATGTTTTACCGTTTACATATCATGATATGTTTTAGAGCTCAGTTAAGGCTGATCATTTTCATATCATGATATGTGCAACTACAAGGCTTATAAGTATTTACCCCTATCTCATTGTATCATGAAATGGTAATATGATGTAAATGATTATGATTTGTGTAATTGGTAATGGTTGTTGATGTGAAATGATGATTATGCACCCCACAATGTATTATATACCTTCGTATGGCATGCTAGCACAACCGTGAGTGATATATTGGGCATTATCACATTGTATGCATTATTGGGACATATGGTCTATGTGATGATGCTCTATATACTACGTGATATGTCAATCCATTAAATAACACACGAGGTCTTGTGTTCAGGTAGGGAAATAGTCATCCTATGGCCGGGAGACTTAGATGGCAGTGAATTGGGGTGCACCTTCTCTAAATAGCCACCGCTTCGGGTAGTTTAGGGGAAGGAAAGCCATGGTCCAACTTTTGGTGAAATGGCCTTTGGCGAGGTCTTGACCATTGGAAGAAGAGCTGGGTAGTGACCCTGGAATTGGCCATCATAGGTCATTAGAAGGGGGGCACTAGTTAAGGTTACCTTGTCATGGTAACTAGCTTATGGTTCTAGCCATGTATTGATGGGATTGATGTCTGCATATCATGCATATTGCATTAGTGATTATTTATGATTTTTATATGAAAGTATGAGTATGTGTATGTATGTATGTATGTGTTTTCCCTGGTTACTGGGACATATGTCTCACCCCGTGCCTAACATTTCCAAGTGAAGGATCTAGCTCTAGTAAGGGAAAGAAAAGCTTGGGCAAGGAGGATTGAGAGTACACTTGTGGGTGTAGAGGACTGTGGTTCCCTATGTTCTTAACTTTCTGTTATTTTCAGTAAAGTGCCACTATTTTATGTGGGGATTATGGATTAATGTAATTTGGAGACTAAATGTAGCATGTACCTAGTTCAACCCATCTTGGGTGCATTGGGTGGCCTCATAGGTGTTGATGGGCCTGAACCCTATTCATGTCATTCTAAATGTTGGAAGAATCTTATGCATGTTATGTGATCTTAAATGTTAGCTTGTGTTGGATCCATGGTTGATGTCCCTAGCCCACTTGGAATTTGTATGTCTGGATGTGGACCTTGTATGGATCTTGGACCCTTGGTTTGTGAAGTGAGCACATATTCCATCGTTTGAGTTGGGCAGTGAAAACCTAGAGGAGTGGTCTCCCTCGGATAGAACCTTCTTGGACATATTTCTCATGTCCCTTATGACTTGTAGAATTGGTCTTAGCATGTCAATTGCTTACAGATAGCTATTAGAGGTGTCGAGTTTTTTGGTTTTGGGTAAAAGTGACCAATTTGGTGTATTATGTCCAGAATCTCCATATGGAGGTGTTTTGGGACACAGTTGGTGTCTATGGTTAGATGGGAAGTAGAGTGACCTGTAAGAGTTAAAATCAAATCCATTGGAGGTCAGAGCATGAAGTTGTGTGTGTCGGAAGTCCAATCGGAAAATCAACAAGGAGCTGAGTTTCTGTTAGCTGATGGCGTCGCGATGCCATGCATCTCAGGTCACTTTACTAGAAGCATCTCAAGACGCGGTGCTATAGCGATTGCCGCAATGGCCCCCCTATATTCTATCTTCTCTTCCCTGTGTTGCTGCGTCAAATGGCTTAGTAAGGTCTTATGAGCTTAGCGTGTGACAGTTTTAGTCTAGCTTTTGCATATTCATACATTTACAAAAAGAAAAACAGAGAGAGAAAAAATGTCATAAACATAGATCAATTACATGCATAAATAACACATTTTCACATATATAATCCATACATTGTCCACACTTATACACACAATTGACTATGTTTTCTACACATTTGCATACATACTAGCATGTTTTCTTGCATTTTAGTATTTTTAATTAGCTTGCATTTTTTATTTATTAATTGCTCAATTTGCTCACTTAAGTTTTAATCTAGTTGCTCCAGTGTGAAACAACCTAGGTTTGTGCCATATAATACATTATTTCTTTCATTTTAGTTTTTAATTGAAATTTCCTATGGCAAGGTCTTTTACTTCTCCCACTAGTCATGATCCATCCAAGAAGCCATTACACTAGTGGCTGCACCATAGTTTTCCTTCCCATGGACCACCCGAATTAGCAGTGATTTAGAGAAGGTGCATCCTCTATCTATAATCACCTAGGTCTCCTGACCAAAGGACGGCAATTGAATGACAAGAATATAATAAGCCTTCCCTTCTTGACACAAAGCCTCATGCGTCATTTAGTGGATTAGCATACAACGACATCACCACCCAACCCACAAATGCTCAATCATGGTAACCAGTGACAATGTTATTATGCAATGCTAACATGCTATCATATTCTATACATCATCATCATGCTAGCATAATATTGTTATACATGATATGAACATGGGGATGCACAAGAATCATATATCAAGCTCTACAATACCTATATATATGTATAAACTCAGCTATTTCCATTTACTTGTCATAGATCTGAAAAGAATAAAGGGTACAAGAAAAACTTACTAGTTGTGCCATAAAAATGCATATCATAATATGAAAAGTTTAAAGCATATGCAGTAAACAAAAGTTATTACCTTGTTACCTTAAGTTCCCCACACACACACAAAACCACGGTAAGCTGTCAAAGAACCAACTACAGACACATAAGAAGGAAGCAATTAAGTTAATGCATAATGTCTTAAACATGAAACAAGGTCAACAAAACACCAAAAACCCATTTATACATTTCCAACTACTAAAACCTTTTTACACCTATAAGACCTAAATGCCTCATATAATAAAATAGCCACTTACCAATGAATCCATCACTTCCCATCAACTTTTTGGAGTGTCAAAAATTCAATTGAGCAAGCTAAACACCTACACTCCCGTCATTTGAATTTCCAAGTGAGTACACAAGCTAGCAATGTTTCAAGTTTGAGTTTAAGACTCTTAACCTTTCAAAATCACTAAACCACCACTTATTGTAAGCTGTTTAGACCAAAATCTATTGTACTATAACCCTATTTCCTAAGGAATTTTCATGCTCCAACAAACCCTCTTTGGACATGGTTTAGGGTTCAAGCTTAAGAGCTCAAACATGTCACAAATCACCATATATTCCATATCGTTAGATTAGAGAAGTTCTAAGACTCAAAAATACCTCCTTAAAGCACTGATTTTCTTATGAAACTTGTAATATCCCTATTTTTATAGGATGCCATAAAATGCATGAAGAGATGTGAAAGAAAGTGAGTAATTGAAATTAATTTTCCATAAGATCCTGAGCAAAAATTAATTTCAGAACTTATTTCGGAAGGTATAAATATACCACTTGAATTGAAGCCCATCCCGAGTTACGCGCAACAATATAAGTATTATATAACTGAGAGATCTAAGTTGAGAGATAGATTAATTTAAAAGTTAATGTGAATAGTAGAAAGAAATGACAAAAAATTGGCCTCCGAAAAATTACAAAAAAGTACCCGGAAGAATTGATAATTATGTTTCTGACTTGACTCAAAGGAAAAAAGCTCATTTTCCAAGTTAGGAATTCAAATGTTAAAATTTTATTTAAGGCCCAAGAGAAAAATGATGATAGCTTAAAATATACAAAGAGGCAGCAAAAATCGAGGGATATAAAAAGAACTAGAAAAAGGCAAATCAGTCATTTTTTAGGTCCCAAAAATGAGAAAATCATAATTTTTTCCATATGAATAAAATAGATTGCAATTTAGTCATCAAAAAAAAGAAATTTTATCATAAATTAGTCCTTGGGGAAAATTACAGCTCAAGACCCGAAAGTTCCAAAAATTATAAATTTTCCCAGGTAAAGGGCATTTTTTTAAATATAAAAAATTATATTTAAAGTGTAGTCTTGATGAGCTAAACCCAATGGGATGCTGATTGGTATTTAATAAATTCAGAATAAATTTATTATAGGTAATTGAAATAAAAGTTGATATTTTACCTGATAAAGGTTATTTTACACTGCATAAAAGCAGTACCAGGTCAAGAATAGTAAATAGACCTTACCCAAATATAGTTTGAGATAAGATGATGATTTTAATCCAAAGTAATTTTAGGAAAATATTGTACCAATTTAGTAGCAATTACGGCAAAAGTATTTAACCGGTACGACAAAATTTATCGATAAAAGGTATTTTGGTCTTAGAAAATTCATGAAATAATTTTGGACAAAATTACCCTTAAAGTGGCTCAATTTACAATTGAATGGACATGGATGGAATTTACTTAAATGATTTTTGTAAAAAACATCTTAGAAAAGGCATGATTTTTGGACCAAAAAAGTAACCTTGATCAATTGGATGATTGGCAAGATAATTAAGTCACTTAATCTCTCTCTTCCCTCCCTAATTCATATGTGAGCAGCTGGCCATGTGGAGGATTGCATCAATTAATTGATTTTTGTAAATACTTCTTGAAGAAGTATTGAAAAATAAAAAGGAAATTGCAAGGATTGATTGGTTTGAGTTTTGCAATCATTCCCCCTTACACTCTCTCTCTTTGGTCGACACTTGCAGCAGTGAAGGCAAGAAAGAGAGGTCTAAAAATAGAAAAAAAGGGAAAGAGATGTGAGAGGAAGAAAAGAAAAGGAGAAAAGGAAGAGAAAACTAAAGATCAAAGCTTGAAGGCTTGAGTTGTTGTTTCTAAGCCTTTTGCTTTGTGTTTTCAAGTTTTTAAGAGTGGTCTCATGGAGTTCTCTTCTCCTACCTTCCACCATGAAATTTTGTCCAAGCTTAGGGTAGGAAGAAGAAGAATTTTTTAGAGTTAAACATATGGAAAAGCTTGGAGAAGTCATTTAAAGTAAGTTCCCATTAATGGTTTGAAGTATAGCAAGTTAAATATTTTTCCTCCATTTTATGCTTGATTTCGATCAAATTAGGGTTAGAAATAGAGAAATAATTTCATGATTTTGACCTCAAAAATGGATTCCTCATGGCCCAAAGCCTTAATAACAACCATTGGTTTAAAGAAAGACCAAGAAGAAAGCAAAGAGAAAATTTAAGGGTTTTGTGAGCATTGTGTAAAATTGGACCAAGAACCAGTGGCTTATATGCTTCATTCGTGTTATGTTTAAGTCCAAGGAAGCTTAAGGATGTGTTTGGAAGAAATACAACTTAAAGGGAAAGAGAGTGGGAGCATTGGAATCAAATTGGAAGGCAAAGGAAAGCAATAAAGGTAGCATAGTGTATTTCTTGCTTTATGTTATTGTATATTATTTCTATGTCATAATCCCATTGCCATGTTGTTGTTATGATATCGTGAGATTGATTTGGCTGTTTTTATGAAAGGGTCTTAACCCTTGGATGTCCATTTCATAAAGAGAGACCATGCCAAAATTTTTATGAACCATTATGACTTATTATATGCTTGAATAGGTGAATTTTTATGATTTAAGTTTTATGCATATATGATAATGTAATTACATAAAATATGACTTGCTACTGAGATTTCATAATATCATCATTCCAAACACTAACCATGCTAGGGAAAGGACATGGAAGCAAACAAGGAAGAAGGCAAGAAGAATGAAGAAGCATGATAATTATGTGAATTATGGGTATTTTAGTGTGTTGTTATGGCATCAGGTGGGATGAAATTGCATGAGAATTCATAAGGCTTGTATTTCCATAACTATATCCATTTTGTTAGATAAACTAGCTTCCCAAGAAGGAGGTGAATTGGGACGAATAAAAATTTTCTGCAAAACATCAAGAAAGTGAAGAAAGCAAAGGGTGATAGTAAAACAAAGTATAAATGAATAAACAGTAAAAGTAATAGTAGGAAGAGAAGACTCAGATATTTATCCTAGTTCGGCCTCTCAACTTGACCTACGTCTAGTCCCCAAGTCACCACTTGATATTTTTTACTATTCTGCAATAATTCAGTAGGCTTCTTGCAAATGCCGTAGTATAGTGTTGATGCTCTGTTTCTATAGCTCATACTTTCAGTCTTTGTACTCTTACTAAGTGCTTCCCCAATCACTTATGATATCCCCTCCCAAGAAAATATTTCTTCCAGACGAACATAAGATTGTTTACAATGAATAAACTCTCTTAATCAAAGTGTATATGAAAGTTAGAGTGCAGATGTTGAAGTATGTGAGAGTAGGAGACTTTGAGTAGATGATTTGGCAGAGTTTCAGTATATACAAAGAAATTTTTATTACCCACACCTTCAAATGAAGTTCTATTTATAGATTTTTGCCTCAACTATACGTTAGAGACAAGATCTAGCTGTTAGAGATGTTACTCAATGGTTGCTTTGAGAAACTATCCATTTACTAACTGTATTTAATGCTTCTGACACTCAAAGTTTTAATTTCAGTTAGTCAATAGACGAATTTTGCAGAAACTGAAAGTTATAGCCTTTAATGTTGAACTTCTGAAGTTTGTTTATTATGAATCAAACTTCAAATTTTCATCTTTAGAAAATGATTCTATGTTGGAACATACAAATTTTCATGTTTAAAGTTGTTCTATTAAGTGTGAATAGTAAATTCAATTTGCTACAGTGCCTTCAAAATTTGAATTTTGGAACCCCAAAATTTGTCTGTCAGAAGCTGGTTCAATGATGCACAATAGTTCATAAATTTGAAATTTGAATTTTCAAAGGGAAAAGTTCATCTGTCAGAGAGACCTCTTTTCAGACTTACTTTAAAATTCAAATTTCTGAATATTGTCATTCATATGTCAAAATATCAACACAACAGACTCACAAACTTTGTTTCAAAAATTCAAATTTTCATGTTCAAAGTTCGTCTGTCAATGGGCAATTTTAAAGCTCTTTTTAAACTTGTTTTCAGATAAACTTTGACATATTCTCAGACGAATTGTTCAATTTTCATAAGTTGCATTTTGTTTGAAATTCAAATTTTCAACATTAAAGTTCGTCTGTCAGAGAAGGGCTCTTTTTAGACTCTTTTTCAGACATAGGTCAAAGTTTGAATTTCAGAATACAAAATTCGTCTGTTAGAGAAGCCTCTTTTCAGACTTATTCATTTTCAATACGAAATTTGAATTTCCAAAGCCAAAGTTCAAAATTTCAAAATGGCAGATCTATATAAACCTTTCAAACTTTGTCTGTTGGTGGGTGTTTTTCAAATATTCCATGAATTAACATGGAATTAAGGTTTTAAAACATTTTTAAAACACTTTGTAAAGGTTCTCCAACATGAGTATGTTTAAGAGACAAACATTTTTATAATCATCATGTTGGACAAAGATAACATTGAAACTTTTATTTTTGAAAATTCAAACTTTCAAAGATCAACAGATGAATTTTGAGGGACCATCGAGAACTGTTACAATGTAAACCAAGCTAAAGTTCATCTGATGGGCATCTAAATTCGAATGTTGAGTATGCTGACTTGTTCAAAAACACAATTTATCAAGGAAATTCATCTAACACACAACTAAAATGCGAATTTCAACTTTAAAAACTTACAGAATGGATCCAGAACTCAGATTTCTTGCTGTCTCTTTCTCCTTTTGACTGTTCCATTCTAATTTGCTCCATTTTTCAGATCTACTGTCATTTAAACTCATGAGGAGCACCTACAGCTTACACTAAACTTTCTCCGATGCTAAAGTTAGAATTAAATCAATGTCAAAAATTCTAAAATAAATTTGATACAGAAATTTACTTACAGTTCATTGGGATTTACCATACCCAATTCTCTCCTGATTTTATAATGCCTATCTTCTGAAAGAGGCTTTGTCAAGTTGTCAACAACTTGATCTTCTGTAGGGATGTATTCTAATCTGATCTCTCCTTTCAGAACATGATCTCTTATGAAGTGGTGCCTAACTTCAATATGCTTCATCCTTGATGCATAACTGGATTCTTTGTGATGTTAATGGCACTTTGGTTGTCACACATTATAGGTATTTCTTTTATCTCAATCTCAAGATCTTCAAGTTGCTGCTTCATCCAGATGACTTAGGCACAACAGCTTCCAACTGCAATATATTCAACTTCTATTGTAGATAAGGCCACACTGTTTTGCTTCCTGCGAAACCATGAAACCAAGGATCCTCCAAGAAACTGGCATGTTCCACTTGTACTTTTTCTGTCAGTTTTGGATCCTGCAAAGTCAGCATCAGTATATCCTTTCAAATCTTCTCGATTGCCTTTAGGATAACAAAGACTCATATGTGATGTTCCAATTAGATATCTGAAAATACATTTCACAGTAGTTGCATGGGTTTCTTTGGGGCATGATTGGAATCTTGCACACATACAAACACTGAACATAATACCAGGTCTGCTGGCAGTTAGGTATAGCAGAGATCCAATCATTCTTCTATATTGGGTTATGTCAAACAGTTTACCCTCTTCATCCATATCCAGTTTGATTGCAGTAGCCATAGGTGTTCCCATTGGCTTAGCATTCTCCATTCCAAACTTTTCCAGCAATTCTTTAATATACTTGGATTGATTAAGAAAGATATCATCATCACACTACTTGATTTGCAATCCAAGGAAGAAGTTGAACTCACCCATCATGGACATTTTGAATTCTCCCTGCATTAGCTTAGAAAAATTCTTGCAAAGAGATTCATTAGTAGCACCAAATATAATATCATCAACATAGATTTGAACAATAAGTAAATCTTTATTTTCTTTCTTAGTGAATAAAGTTGTATCTATTTTTCCTCTGTTGAACCCCTTTTTAGTTAGAAAATTACTTAATCTTTCATACCACGCTCTAGGAGCTTGCTTTAAACCGTAAAGGGTTTTCTTTAGGTTATAGACTTGGTTTGGTTTTGTAGAGTCCTCAAAGCCTGGGGGTTGGTCCACAAAAACTTCTTCCATAATATATCCATTAAGAAAAGCACTCTTCACATCCATTTGATATAAGGTAATATTTTTCATGCATGCATATGCTAACAGAATTCTAATTGCTTCTAATCTAGCCACTGGAGCAAAGGTTTCTTCAAAATCAATTCCTTCTTCTTGATTATATCCCTTGGCAACCAGTCTAGCTTTATTTCTAATTATTAATCCAAATTCATCAAGCTTATTTTTAAAAACCCATTTGGTGCCAATGACAGGATGATCTTTGGGTCTAGGCACTAAATCCCAAACTTGATTTCTTTCAAATTGATTCAACTTATCTTGCATAGCTAAAATCCAGTATTCATCAGTTAAGGCTTTTTTAGTACATTTAGGCTCAATTTGAGAAATAAAAGCACAGTTTATCATTTGATCCCTTAACTGTTTTCTGGTTTTAACTTTCTCTTGAACATCCCTATCACTTTATCAACTAATTTAGACTTTTTATTAAAAACTTTATATGTCTTACTTCTACTAGAATAGCCCAGAAATATACCTTCATCAGATTTGGCATCAAACTTACCTAAATTCTTCTTTCCATTGTTGTAGATGAAGCACTTGCAGCCAAACACATGTAGATATGAGAGATTTGGGTTTCTTCCTTTGTATAGCTCATAAGGAGTCTTCCCAAGGGTTGGTCTGATGTAGGCTCTATTTATGATGTAGCTTGTTGTGTTTATTGCATCAGCCTAGAATACTTAAGAGAATTCCTTTTCATTCAGCATTGCTATAGCCATCTCTCCAATTGTTTTGTTCTTCCTTTCCACTACTCCATTTTGTTTAGGAGTTCTTGGAGCTGAGAAGTTGTGATCAATTCCATGCTCATCACAGTACTCCAGGAAGTATGAATTCTCAAACTCTCCTCCATGATCTAACCTGATAGACACAATAGAAATACCTTTCTCATTTTGCATTTTCTTAGCTAATGTTACAAATGCATCAAACGTATCACTCTTAAAGGAAAGAAATAGTGTCCAGGCAAATCTAGAGTAATCATCCACAATTACAAGCATATACAAATTTTCACCAATGCTTTTTACCCTAAGTGGACCAATTAGATCCATATGCAATAGTTCTAGTGGTCTAGTTGTGGTCACTATATTTTTAGATTTGAAAGAAGATTTGACTTGTTTTCCTTTTAGGCATGCATCACATTCTTTGCCTTTTTTAAAAGTGATTTTTGGTAGGCTAGTGACTAACTCATTTTTAACCAGTTTTGATAGTTGATTCATGTTAACATGAGCTAATCTTCTATGCCACAACCAACTATCATTATCCTGACTAATCAAAAGGATAGAATCTAAGGGAGGAAGTTCATCAAGATCAATAGTATAGCAGTTACCATCCCTTTGAGCTTTGAGGATTATTTTGTGATCACTTTTTCTGATGATCAGGCAGAACTTTGAGTTAAACTATACCCAGTTTCCTTTGTCACATGTACTGTAGTGCGGTTTGGTGTTGATTTCTACTTCTCTTGGATCGGAATTCCAAGCTGTTCTTCTTTAGAATGGATGAGGATGATGGAAATGCTATGTTGGCCACTGTGTAGCCAATGTGAATGTGACTCTTTCATAAGGGAACAATGGCACATTGCAACGGCAATATCTAATAAAGAAGTATATGTAAAAATTAGTGTCAACATTCAAGTTGAGTGTGGGATGTTTGCCTCTACCTTTTTCCTACGAAGTTTCTCTTGCACAAACAAAATTATGGTAGTCGTACTTATATTCAACAATGCATGCTAGGTAATGATCTGGCATTGAGATCCGATGTATTACCACTATTAATAGACCTATCATTCCTTGATCTATATATACATGGCTTAAGTTTAATTTTCAAATATAAATAGCACAAGGTTCATGAATGAACATTTTTTTGCTCTATGCAAGAAATACATATGTTAGCCCCCAGATCTTGGTGCAGTTATTAAATAATTGCTAAGAAAAATGAAACATAAAACTGTAATAGGACTTTGTTGGTAGTTATGTATATTTATAAACACCAACCTCTATTAACCTGTCATCAAAGCCGTGAAATAAGCTGCCAACATTAATTGTTGTGCCAACACTGACACCAAAAGTTTCAATAATCTACACTCCAAATTAACATGTAACTACCCTAGTATACTATCCTAGACTTAGTCTTGAGCTAATGGGAAGTATACTTGATTATGTATGCAGGACTGGAGAAAGAATTCGAATGACACAAATTTGATAATGGAGACAAAGAAGGTTCACACTCTAGTGAGGTATAGGGCCATTGCAGTGAGACACTTATGATATTTCAAAATTTTCTGGGCTGAGAGCACTCGCGCCACGGCTATAGACACGAAATCTCTTTAAATTGAAAGGGTTCCTGTTAGATGAAAAAGAAAGAAAATTGAAGAAGAAGGAGTTTCTCGGCTAGGGCTCAGTGATTTTGACCTTAGAGAGGATTTATTAACTCTAGAAGCTTCAATCTCAGTGGGTATGTGAATCTACATTCTTCCTCCTCCTTTTTCTCATCAATTTTTGGGATGAAATTCAAATATATATGTGAGGGGTCGGCTTGGTTGGATTCTCACCAATTAAAATTCTTGTATTGGTGTTATGGAGTAGTTGTTAGTGTTGCTAGGGCATGAGAATGGTTTTTGAGATGATATAGTGATGTATATGCTTGACCCTAGGTTGGAAAATTGTGAAGGGAAGTGGAAATCTGAATTGTATGTGAATAATTGTGATTGGGATGATCATTCAGAATTCATTAAGATGTAATTATATTGTTGGAACTATAGGTTAAGCTTGAATGGCTAAATTGTGGATTTTTGTTTTTATGAGTATTATGTTAATTAAAGGTATTATGATGTTGTAATGGTTGCTTAGCTAATAGGAAGTATATGGTGTTAGGTTTAATATAATATTTGTTTTGATGATGACAAAAGTAGAGTAATAAGGAACAAATGCATTATATGTGTCTAACATATATAGTGTTCCTTAAAGAAGTAAAATGTTCATTAGTATGTATTTAATTATGTTTATAATGCATATATCATGCTATATACTAATATATCCACCATGCTCTTATAATTTATAATACAAATTGGATATATATATTGGACTAATGACTTTGTTTGTTGCAATACATTAAGTGTAGGATTATCCAAATAAGAAGAGTGAGCATTGGAAAAAAGAAAAGAAAATTAACATCATGTTTTACTCAAAGAAGAAGAAGAAAGGATGCTCCAAGAATGGAAGATCAGAAGAGAGCAAACCAAGAATAGGAATGATTAAGTGAAAGTGAAGTTCAACTTTTCAAGACCTAGCTATTAGGTATATCTTGTTTTCACTTAGGTCTTGAGGTGGTTTAACCTTTGAAATTTACTTAATCTTGTTACCATATGTTTTAAATGAATTATATGTTTTAAAGGAATTAGATTAAGTAAATCTAATGTTAGCTTATGTTAGAATTGAGAAATATTGGCCAAAAAAAGAATTATGTGTTTGACTCAAGTTTATTTTGTGCAAAATTCAAATTTTGCTTAGTGAAATTCAAAGTTACAGAGGTTTTATCTCTAATAGACAAATTTTAGTTCTAAAATTCAAATTTTGCGCTAAGCACTGTTAGTGGAAACATTGAAAATTCGCATGAAGCTTAGTTAAAATTCGTATGTTGGTGAAATTCAAAATGAGTTCACTGTTACTGCCTCTAATAGATGAATTTTGAACTTCAAAATGGGAATTTCAAAATGAGAACTTGTAAGTCATGTTAGAGTATGCTTATGGTAGATGAACTTTTTATTTCAATAGTCAAATTTTAAAGAGAACTTTTGTATCATGTTGAACGTCCCTCTTACAGACAAATTTTAGCTTATGAAATTTAAATTTTATAATGCAATGTGAATACATGAGATAATTGTTCAAACTTTAACAAATACATTTCCAATATGAAAATTTTCATGAACTAAAATGGGTTAACAGTGGTAAACTCAAAATTCGAATTTCACTTTATGGCAGACAAATTTTTGAAGTTCAACATTAAATATATAACTATGCTGACTCTGCAGTTGGTGAACTGCTCATTTTGTAGAGTAACAGCTAGAACTTGTGTTTAACAGATAGATCTTGTGTCTAATGTCTATTAGGCCATAAATCTATAAATAGAACATCATTTGAACTTATGGGTAATGATTTTAAGTGAGTTTGGGCTAAAATACTGCTACAATTCATAAAACTTTCTATGTTAGAATTAATAGTTAAACTCACCTCAATAGAGTAAGCCTTCAATGTATTGTCTACTCTAAAAAAGATTTTCTATTCTATAATCTCCACTTCTACATTTTCTAGGTAGAATGTTAGTGTGGGAAAAAACTAAGGGATTTATACATCTTGTAAGGATATAAAGAGAATGGCTTCAAAAGTGCCTACTAAAATTTGTGCGATGTACTAATACTTCACAAGTATCCAGATCAAACTTATGGGATATAGTGAAAATCTGAAGTGGTGGCTTAAGGACTGAATGTAGGCTTAGTGGTTTGGGCTGAACCATGACAAATTCTTGTGTTTAATCCTTTGTTTCATTATTTTATCTATATCCTTCATCATCCTCTATTAATATTTGTTCTATTACTTCTCTTAGTGAAATTGAGGTATGCTTCAAAAAGGGTGAAAATCCTGCATCACCCAATTTACCCCCTCTTAGGTGACCAGCCAAACATAATAATTGGTATCAGAGCTTGGACTCCCAAAAAAGGATCTAATCATTCGGTAGCAAAATGGCTAACTTTGAGAAGAAACTTTTCTAGATGGTACTACCATGTGATGACTACCGGGCTTCAATGGAAAAAATTACACCTATTGGAAGATGAAGATGAAGCTCTTCTTGAAATCTCTAGACCTGAATATGTGGGAAATCATAGAGAATGGAGATTTCATTCCAATGAAGAAGAATGAACATGGGCAGACAGTTAAAAAGCTGAATGCATAATAGAATGATTAAGATGAAAGCTTAATTTATCATAGTTAGTGCTATTTCATGAGATGAATTCTTCAGAGTGTCAAATTGCAATACAGCTAAGGAAATGTGGGATGCTCTAGAAATTACTTATGAAGGCACTAGTGGAATGAAGGAAAATAGACTTAGTTCTCCCACAGCATAATATAAAATGTTCAAGATGATTAATAGTGCATCTAATAAGGATTTCCACATTCATTTCACTCACATTATCGATCATCTAGTAACATTAGGAAAGAGCTACTCACAAAGAGGCAAATATGCAAAATACTCAGAGCTCTACCTAAAAAATAGCAACTAAAACCGATAGCTATTGAATAAATGAGAGGAGAATCATATCAATCTATCACTAGGCTATTTAGAAGCCTTGCTGAACATGAAGGATGACTTGACCTTCTATGGGAGTAAAATGAAAGGAAAGCACTGATGTTTAAGGCTACTGCATCATAGAGCCTAGAAGATGACGATATAGATGATGAAAGTAAAGATAATAGCAGTGATGATGAGGAAGGCGAGTAGAAAGAGTTAAGCATCAAATTTGGAAGATTTCTCAACATCAAAAAGAAAGAGCTTCAAAAACAAAATCACTCTTACCATGAAAATAAACTAAAGTATCATTCAAAGAGGTAAGGAGGAAGATGCATAGAGAAGAAAAGTGAAAATGCTAAAGTGGCATATACCTTTGCAATCAGAGGCAATGGTTCAGATGAAGATGATAAAGATACCTATTCATGCTTAATGGCTAAGACCAATGATCAGGTATCAAATTCTAACTTCGAATTTGATACCTAATTACTCTTTTAATGAAATGCATGATGAACTAATAAGATTAGCAAAAGCACTTGCACACAGTAAGAAGAAAGTGATTTCCTTAGAAAATAAATTACAACTAGAAAAGAATGAAAGGGAATCACTTAAAAAGAAAATAGATGAGTTAGAAAATATCTGTGAAACCCACACACATACTTTCTCTTGTGATTCATGTGACAGGTTAAATAAAGAAAAATAGGAGTTAGCTAAGGTCATAGCCAATTTCACCCAAGGCAAAGATAAGTTGAATATTTCACTTGGCAAACAGAACTATGAGTTTAACAAGTTGGGTGCTAGCTACATGAGTGAGTCCGACGAGAAAAATAAATGTTGTTTAAAATTCTTTGTGCTTATTGTAATGCTTAGCTTACCATCACGCACATATTGTGGTAAAAAGGGGCATATAGCTCATCTGTGCAATATTAAGAAAAATGGTTCAAGTAAAGGCATGAAATGGGTTCCCAAGAATACTACTAACCCTCCTAAACCCTGAAATAAGTGGGTACCAAAATGTTCTTTTAGTATTTCATATGTGCAGAACAAATCTAAAAAGAAAGAACTTATTGGTGCAAGAAAGAGGATGCCGAAAAGGAAAACTTCTAAAAAATCTAAAGATGCAATTGCAAATCACAAAGAAAAGCATTGGAAGCAATCCTCTCACTATTCACAAGGAAGCAGCTCAAATGGAAACCAAATTACTGACCTTAAGAAGAGAAAGAACATAAGTTTAAGAGGCAATGGTCTGTACATAAAAGGAAGACACGAGCAATACTACAATGCATACAAGCTAAAAATAATAAGAAAATGATCTCCTGTAACCTCTATCACTCACCCTATTTAATTATTGCATTATATATTTGGGTAAGATTGAAGTTTGGTCCTATATGTACTTGAATTATTTAAACTGACCATTAGTGGACCCCAGTAAGAAAGGGAGACATGAGGAGATCTAAATGGTGAAAGTTTAATAAAGATGGAGTATCTGATGTGCTTAAATGGTATTATACTGAAAATAGAAGGAATTAGCTATCAACCAAGCTGGTTTATAAGTTTTCATCTATGCTTGGCTTATACTATTACTTAAGGTTATTAAAACAAAGTATGGTCCTTGCTCAAATAATGAACTATTTGAATATATATGATGATACTTACTATGAAATACAATGTTTACACAAGTCTATTTCTTTATTTGTATAATCAAACTTATGTGATTTTCATAATTTCTCTTGCATACTGATTGATGATATGGAAAGCATGTAGGTTTGAATAAATATTCATACTTAGGGGTACCATGGCGCCAGAAGCTTGGCTAGGGCACCAAGTGCTACTGCCTTTCCAAGGGAGTAGCTACATTATAGCTTGCCACGGCCCAACCCTATCTTGTTTTTGTTTGTTTTTTTTACGAGTTTTGAGGTTTGAGGAGTTGATTTCAGGGCTTCGAGGGGTAGGTCATTACATTTTGGTATCAGAGCTTAGTTTAGGCCATTATTTCTGCTCATTGTAGTACTTGGCACATTTTGAATTACATAAACTTGTATATTCCTTTTAGAATGCTAGTTTAGTGTCATATAACTAAATATGTTGCTACTAGTATATAGGGGAAAGATGTCTCACCAGGGTAAGTAAAGCAATGGTGATCCCATGAGCAAGATGCACAAGATATTCGTTATGCAAATGACCGAGTTATCAATCAAGGGATGAATGTTGAATAGAATGCAAGAGTAGTTTAGTTAGCAAAGACAAGGTAGTATGAATGAGGAAGTTTGAGTGTCTATAAATCTGAATGATAGAGAAAATAAGGATGTGATAGACCCGGAGAGAGCTCGAAAGGTTGAAGGAAGAGGTATCTTCTTTCAGCTGAAAGACTTTCGAAAGTTTAACCCACCGGCTTTTGAAAGTAAAATAGATCCTATGGTGGCTGAAAAATAAGTGGAGCAATTAGAAATTATATGCGGTGTTATGGATTGCACCTCGAATAAAAGGTGCAATTAGCAATGTTTAACTTGGAGAGGAGGGTAGAATGATGGTGAATGAGTGTCTTATCAAGTGCTAAGGTTATAAAAGCTTGCCTTGAAATCAAAGAGTAGTTATCAGTTATGCAGTATACACCCTTCGAGGACTAATATATGGAGATCTGTGTTCTATCCCAACGAATGTGAGAGACTGGAGAGTAGAAGAGAAGCTCCATGATTCATGCTTTTTCCTTTCTGTGAACCGTATGAGGAATCAGCAAAGAAAGTGAGTAACCCCAATCAAGGGAGATAAAGGTAAGTACAGAGTAACATTAAGCTGTAAGCATTGCAAGGACTAAGTATGGGAACGACAATTGAACCTTGAAGGTGATAAGTTAGGATACTTCAAAATAGTGAAAAGGGAGTGTGAAGATTTAATTGGATGCTTTTGGATGTAATGTATAACTCAATGGCTATAAGGAGTGGATTGACTAGTATGACTGTATGTTAAGTGAAGGGTCTTGGAGCTAAGGTAATGTCGAATGATGGAGGCCTTAGCAGTGATGGTGATAGTGATTTTAGTCCCACCAATGAAGACCGCAAAAAAGTAGTGACTGTCATCAAGAATGATATATTTATAGATTATGAAGCAGCAATTGGATATCTTGCAATGAAAAGAAAGGTCAAATAGTATTGGAAGAATATATAATTGGGAGGAATCAGGTTCTTTAGATTGAATCCAATTTCAAGAAAAGACTCTTGTCTATTTTATAGTAGATAAGAGTTTTTCCCCTCACTACCCCTGGTTGGAAAGAGTTTTCTTCAAAGTTAGTGCATTTGTCCCCACATAATAGTTGGTTTCTGAGTTGCATATTTTTATCAATACAATGATCATCTTATCTATAAATTTTTACGAGTCATATATACTTGCATTCACTTGACAATTTATCTGCTAACTTTTACAAGTTATATGAAATTTAATTACGTTTAGAACTTCAGAAAAATCTATCCTTTTTGTTTTGTTGCTAGTTTTTATTTAAAAATGAGATTGTGGTTGCCAGAAAGTCTATGGTTGAATCTTGTATTGCTTTTAAATAGTGATAGTTAATATGTTTAAAGATATATAGCTTAGGTTTTTCGAGACTGGCTGAAAATGGTAGTACATATAATTGGGATGTCTAACTTTCTTGTGAGATTTTGTTGTAGAATTATTGCACCCTCAACTTGTAGAGGAGGCTTTGCCCAAAATTGATACACATCTTAGGAGTATGGATCGGTTATGGATATCTATGAATCATTTGACTAAGGAGCATAAGGATGGAGTGAAGGAGTTTATTAGTTTCATGGTTGAACATGCAAATGACCCTAATAACATTTTATGCCCTTGCTCAAAGTGTTGTTATGGGAAGCTAGTTAGTGCAGAGGACTTGGAAGATCATTTAATGTGTCATGGAATTGATTGAGGTTACAGATGTTGGATAAACCATGGTGAAATGAATGATGTGTATAGTAGCTTAGGTTATGGTGGATTGAATGATTTTGACACAACCACATTGGAGGTTGACCATCTTGAAGAGATGGCAAATATGATTGAAATGAGCTTCAAGATTGTCTTGAGATGTTTGAGAGGTTGAAAAGTGACGTAGACAAGTCATTATTATAACATCCCTAAAATGTTATATAACTAAAAATGTATAGCGAATTTGCAAAAATGGGTAGACACCGTTTGATGTGAAAAAGGGCAAAGAGGTCATTTTATCTGATTGGACAGAAAAAAGAGAAATAACATTTTCATCCCTAAAAATTATGAAAATGACAATTTTGTCCCCAACCAGGAAAGAATTCAAGTGGGGGAAGAGAAGTCAAATATTTTGGCAAAAATTACACCTAAAACCCGAAAGTTTTAAAAATTATAAATTTGCCTTGGGTCAAGGGTAATTTTTTTAATATGCAATATTACTGTCAAAAAGAAGCTGTCGACGAGATAAGTCCAATGGTATATGGCACTGAGTGTTAATATTCAATGAAGAAGAAAGAATCAGTGCTGAAGGTTAAAAAGTAACTTTGTACCGATAAAACTACTTTTTGATCTGCAAAAGTCAAAAAGTCAAAAAGAAAGGATATTGGACATCACAAAATGATCTTTTTAAAGATAGCATATTAAAGTAATACCAGATACAAATTCGCTTTAACCTTGTATCAATAAAGTGAATTTACACTGCAAAAAAGTAACTTTACCGGTTCAAGTATAAAGCAACCAACATAGGGTATTACTAGACTGGAAAAAAATTGTACAGTGTCTTGGACAAGTGTACCCCTTATCAGGATACCACATGTTAGCCCATGTGTCCAAATTGGAAGTCTTGATGGTTAAGAAAAGGGAAGACTTAATGATTAAGTTTTCTTAATTAATCATGATTAACCAAAAAGCAAGTGTGATTAGTGGCATATTATATATACTCCATCATGACTTTGCTGAACAAATACTACACAGAAAGAGGAAGGAGTGGTCTGCAAAGTTGAGAGAAAGGAGGGAGCACGTGAAGGAGGAAAGAAAAAGAGAAGAAAAATAAGGAAGAAAAGCAAGGAAAATTGGTAAGTAAACTTCTTGTATTCTTTAAGTGTTCTAGTATAGTTTCTAAACTCTATGAGTTAGTTCCCTTGAAATTTTCTCTCCTTCATCCACTGTTCTAATCTGTCCAAGCATGATTAATGGGAAGGAAAGTTGTTTTTAAACCATAAAATCAAGAGAAAGCTTGAGATTTTACTAAAGGAAACAAGTATGGTATGTTTTAAGCAAGTTTGTGAAAGAACCATTTTTTTCTTTGGAGCAGATTTTCAGCCAAATCATTTGAGTGTCTTAAGTTTGGAATTTCATTAATTTGATGGCAAAAATGAGTTCCCCGTGATGAAAAACCTTGAGACAAGCATTGGCTCAAAGATTAGGCTTTAGATAAAGAAATTGAGTTTTTAGGGTTTTAAATGAGACTTTATGAAGTAGCTACTTGTTCTAGTTAATTGAGCAAGTGTTTAATGGTGTTAAGGGACTTGAGGAAGCCTAAGGAGGTAGTGGAATCATTGGATTTAAGAGGAAGAGCTAAAGGGATGCTTCAAGGTAGCTAAGTTTCATATTCTTTGCTTTATGTTCTTTCATTGTCTTTCTATGATTAAATTGTGTTGCCATATTGAAATTGTAATTTCTTTGATTGGTCTTAGCTGTTAAATGAGAGGTTTTGTTCCCCAGGATGTCCATTTTCTAAGCCTTTATGCTACCGAAATTTTGATGACTAATGTGGTAATTTATTGTTTAAATGTGATTGATGTGATTAAATGTGAGTTATTTGACATGATTGAAATAATTGCATGAAATATAAATTGCTAATGAGATTGCCCCCAATCTCATCCCCTCAAGTATCCCAAATGACTAGGCACAAGCTATGGCAAAGGAGTCCAAAAAGCTAAGGAGAATGAAGAAGAGAATGATGCTTGATGGTATTTTCAAGCTATGAGTGTATATTATGAAATTATGTATAAAATCATGCATATGCTTTTAGATCTGTGTCATTGTGCTATTATGTCCTTATGAGCATTATGAAATATTTGGCATAGATCTGAAACATGGAATGATCATGTGAGCTTGTTATGAAGTCTACTTTGCTATGTTATATTGCTACAAGTTTATTTTGTAGCAATGAAACTAAAGTTAATATTGTTTGATTGAAATAGTGCAATTAAGTCAAGTTTTATATATTCCCTAAACTAGAGAGAACAAGCTTTACAATGAGCTAAAGAATACATAATTTGGATATATGTACGATTTGTAGTGTAATTTTAAAATTTAGGATCAAAACTGGACAATGATGTGAAGGCTGCAAATTTTACCAAATATATTACTTCTCTTTGAAAGGTGATATAAAATTGTAGAGGTCTCCCAAAATTCAGTGGCTTACATTTATGAAAATATTTATATTTTGAGGTTAATATACCACTGGTTTGAATTCAATTGGAGCTGTACAATGAGAGATATACAAGTTTTCCCAAGACTGTTCCAGAAAAAGTGATGTTTTGATCCCTAGTGATTCAAATTGATGATGTGCCTTATCTAGACTAAATAAATATATAAGAAAAATATGAAGGGAATTAGACATATATACCTTTCCAATGGCATATAGAATACATGATTTAGAGTTATATATGAATTTTTAAACATGTGGCCAAAATCCTAAAAAAGAGATAAATGATCATTTGTATAGTGTAAGTTTGAGTAATAAACTATACTAATTGGTCAGGTTAAAGGAAATTTTCATATTGTTTTCTTGTATATCATGTTTCTAGCTTCATTTAGATACTTGAACCACATTAATACAATTTTTCTGGATTAAGTTATGATTTTTCAAAATTTGTCCAGAAAACTTTAGAACTGAATGAATAATACCACTTTTTTTTATTTAAATATTTTGGTTCTATTAATGGTTCAATCTCTTAATATGAGCTATTTAGACATTGTACATACTATAATATATTGAAAAATATAAATAAAAGTAAGGTGTTACAATTATACTATGGTTGTACTAAATTCACAATATTGTCAGTTTTGTTGAAGTTGTACAACTTGAAAGTAAATAATGGATGGAACGATAAGAGCTTCACAGAATTGCTTGCACTTTTGAAGGATATGCTGCTAGAGGGTAATGAGCTTCTTAGTCAAACATATGAGGCTAAACAGATGCTATGCTCTATTCGGATGAGCTATGAGAGGATATTTGCTTGTCCTAATGATTGTGTTATTCCAGAAAAACATGCATCGTTAGACAGATGTCCTAAATGCAACGCCCCACAATATAAGAAGAAAGAATCGAGTCCCATGAAGGTCGTATGGTATTTTCCTATCATACCTTGATTTAAATGCTTATACAAAAGTCCTGAAATTGTGAAAAACTTGACATGACATGCGGATGAAAGAATTGAAGATGGAAAGTTTCGACATCCTGTAGATTCTCTGCAATGGCAAAAAATTGATAGCCAATGTGAAGACTTTGAGGTAGAAGATAGAAACCTATGCCTTGCATTATCTACTAATGGAATGAACCCGCATGGTATGCAAAGTAGTACTCACAGTATATGGCCCATGATTTTGATAATTTATAACCTACCACCTTGGCTATGTATGAAACAGAAGTTTATGATGTTGTCTATATTAATCTCTGGACCTAAACAACCTGTAAATGATACAGATATATATTTGGCTCCACTAATTAATGATTTGAAGCTATTGTGGGGGATGGGTGTGGAGATGTATGATAGATATAGGGAAGAGACATTCAAATTTAGAGCTATATTGTTTGGTATAGTCAATGATTTTCCTGCGTATGTTAATTTGTCAGGCTACAGTATCAAAGGAGAGTTTGGATGCCCTATATATGAAGAAGGTACAAATTTCAAACGGTTGGAGCATGGTTCGAAATTTGTCTTCCTCTGACATAATAGATTTTTGCCTGGGGGACATCATTATAGGTGGTGGAGACAAGCGTTTAATGGGAATACAAAAGAAGGAAAAGAACTTTTGCCATTAAGTGGCGAGCAATTGTTTAACAAGGTAAAGAATTTGAATGACAACTTCAGGAAGCCTTTTGTGAGATACCTTGGAACTAGTTGTAAAACCCTACTCCTAATGACCTCCTAAATGACCAAAAACTTCAAAAAAACCAACCAAAGCACAGCCCCGACAACTTAAATATGCCTTTTAAAACATCAGAGCAGCGGAAACAAATCCAAAAGACAACAAAATTGGGTTGGGGTCATGGCCACTACAATATCACTACGACCTGCATCCTGGCACCGCGGTGCCCCCTGTTGATACTATATCAGTAAAATTTCAATTTCCGGGGCAAACTTCGGATGCACATAACTTTATGCTTCAACCTCTGATTGACCTGATTCCAACTCCTACAAGTCAATCTTGTCCCAATCTATCCATAAACACCACTTCCACCGCAATCCATCTCCGTATGGAGATTTTGGACACCTGACACCATTTTGGCCACCTTTTGACTAAAAACTTGCAACTACAACTCCCATTTGCCACCAAAGGCAAATTGATTATCTGAGACCATTCTCACAAGTCCAAATCCACTTAACTAACTTGTCCAAAGAGTTTTCACCTCAAAGAAACCATTCCTCTAAGATTTGACACCCTTGAATCCTAATTTGACAAAGTGGCCTATAGGCCCAAAAACACACCAACAAGACCCAATTCCACCTTTGGGCTTTCACACACTACCATACAAACTCCTCAACACTCCATACCATACAAGCATCACATTACATCATGTACATTACATACCATACAACTCTACATCCATATTATACTAACATAATCATTACAAATATCAGAATCCTCATATCCATTACAAACATACTATCCTACTTGGCACAAATACACAACCCTACACAAGACATTACATAGACTGGGTATTCCCACTTACAAAGCACTACTCCCTTGTCTTCTCCGAAGTTGTTCCAGAACCTTTACCTTAAATGTTAGTTCATGGGAAAAGGGGTAGGAGATAATGTCTTAGTAAATGGGGACAACCACACACATTTATGTATAAATTATACAATCTCATGAATGCAATATGAAATAGAATGGAATGCATGTCTCCCTCGAACATAGCTAAAACAATTAACTATCATCATAACAAGGCATTTCATATAGGTAACCACCTTCCAACAGTTGGTGAAGACTAATTTTGGGACATTACCATGCTCACCTCCCATTAGTGCACCCGGCCAAAGGTAACACTAATGTTTGGATTGTAGTTTTCCTTCCCTTTTCCCATCACAAATTGGCAGTGATTTAGGGAAGGTGCAGTCTACTGAGCACCTTTCCCTCATAGCCATAGGAGGCGATTTAGCCACAGAGATCTCATTCTTTTCCTCCTTAATCATATAACATATCACATCATCATTACCACCCAATCAATCATATATCACAATCTAACAATGTCATGTGGTAATGCTCACATCATATCATATAATCATCATCATCATGTTTCACAATGACATGCTATGCATCATGTAATGTCACATCATCATCATCATCATCATATCTTATCATCATCATAATCATTATCCTCTATATGTCTAGCCACATGTATACCACGATATATAAATAAACCATACACACACATATCAATATCATGGTATGAATAGAAACATACATATATACACTTACATCAAAATATAATTAATAAAATACAAGCAATAAAACACCCAGTTACCTCAGGTTGTCAATTTTCACACATGCGAATTCCATGAACTTCTGGGGTTATCCAACATGACTCAAATCCCTTTTGGTCAACCAGACAACCTTTACAATACCATAATACCTTAATTAACATAATATACAACTTAACCAAAAACCATAATTCAACCATACAGGCCTAACCCAGGCTTCCCACATCATTTCCATACACTATTGAGCTCTTAGAGACCATTCAAACTCTAATCAATCACTCACATCTCAGATTCCACACTCCTTTTAACCAATCCAACCTAGAGTTAAGCTTAAATCATGTATACTCCTTTCAAAACTCACACCCTAGCAACATAAACACCAAATCATACTCTATTAATCTTATTTCATCCATTTTAATTGGTGGAATTCGGCCAAAACAAAAGATCCCAATATATAACTGATAAATCCCAACTCAAAACCAAAGGAAATGGAGAGGGAGGAGTAGAAACCATTTTACTCACATGAATTCAGGCTCTTAAGGTCTAAAAATCACTCCCAATGTCTAGATTACTCAAACCCTAGCACTATTTTTCCATCGCTTCCTCTGTTTCATTCTTTTTTGTCCAACTAAAATGATCTCGATTTATACAAGATTTTCAATTCCCGCTGCGGCCCTAGGAAAGTTCGTCACGATGCCATAGCTTCCAGTAAGAAAAATATCTCAAAATCTGTAGCTCGCTTACCGCGGTGGCCTTGCTCCTCACTGCGGTATGTAGCTCATTTTTCCTCCACTTGATTCTTTTCTCAATTCTAGCCCTCCAGTTTTGCACACAAAACAAATGACACTTGGTTAGCTAGAGACAATGTAATGAGGGTTGTTACATTGGGTGAAAGAAAATGTCAATTTTCTTTGAATTGCCACATTGGAAGTCTTTGTATGTGAGGCATTTCCTTGATGTCATGCGTATAGAAAAAATGTTTGTGAAAGCATTGTTGGTACATTACTTAATGTGCCAGGAAAGACTAAATATGGCATGAAGGCAAGGCTGGACTTAGCTGCTGTGGGAATAAGAGGAGAATTGGTACTAGTAAAGGGGAAACACCGTACTTATCTACCTCTATCAGCATATACTCTATTTAGAAAAGAGAAAATGACTTTTTATGAGTCTCTTGACAGGGTTAAAGTTCCAGAGGGGTACTCCTCAAACATCAAGAACCATATTTCTATGAAAAACTTGAAGTTAAAGGGTCTGTAGACTCATGATTGCCATGTTTTGGTGGAGAATTTCATGCCAGTGGCCATGCGATCTATTTTGTCCAAAAAGGTTTGGGAGACAATCACTAAACTATGTTTCTTCTTCAAGTATATTTTGCAGCAAAGTCATTGACCCTGTGAAGTTACTAGCATTGCAAAGAGACATTGTTGTCACTTTGTGCAGCTTGATATGTATTTCCTGCCTTCTATCTTTCTTTCTTTGATACGATGGTTCACCTAACGATTCACCTAGTTCAGGAGACATAGTTATGTAGTCCAGCTTATATGAGGTGGATGTACCCAATTGAGCATTACATGAAGACATTAAAAGGTTATGTGAAAAATTGAAGTAGACTAGAGGGTTGTATTGTTAAACGGTATATAGCTAAAGAAGTTGTTGAATTTTGCACCAAATACTTATCCAATGTTGATAACATTGGCCTTCCTAAGTATCGTCACATGGGAAGAACATTTGGGGAAGGGATCATGGGAAAAGAAATTGTTAACATATCTAGGACACTGTGGGAGCAAGCTCACTTGTATGTTTTGCACAACTCTGATGAGATTCTTCCATATATGGAAATGCACAAAGAGAAACTTAGTAGCTTAAACCCAATAAGAATGAGGGTTGGATATCGAAAGAACACAATCAACTTTTTATAGATTGGTTGAGAGATTATATTATTTCAGAGTAGGAAAGGAATCTTAGTTCAGTTTCAAACAGGTTGAGATGGTTAGCTAATGGTCCATCCATGCATGTCTTCTCTTACATCAATTACCTCATAAATGGCTACACATTCTATACCAAAGAGCAAGATGATCAGAGTACAATGCAAAATAGTGAGGTAACCCTTATAACTCAATCAATGCATATTTCTAGTGTCAAAGATAAAAACCCTATTTTTGCAAATATGTCATACTTCGGGGTAGTTTAGCACATATTGGAGTTGGATTACATCTTGTTTCGAGCACCGGTTTTCGGTTATAAGTGGGTTGATAAAGTTGATGAGTCAAGGTTTGTTCTAGTTGATCTTAAGAAGATAGGATACGTAATATTCCAAAATTTCATTGGATACTAAGTGATAAAAGAGGATATAATGATAATGCAAAATGTATAAGGAATTCACGAAAATAGACAGACACTGTTTTGTGTAAAAAAGGGCAAAGAGATCATTTTTCCTAGTTGGATAGAAAAATGTGAAAATTATATTTTTGCCTCTAAAGAAATATAAAAATGACATCCACATCCCAAAAGTATTAAAAATTACGTGGAGAAAGAAATAGAAAAACCTTGGGAAAAATTACACCTAATGCTCTGAAAGTTTCAGAAGTTATAATTTAACTTCGAGTCAAGGGTAATTTTGTAAATATACAAAATTACTATTAAAACGAAGCCCTTAACGAGAGAAGTCCAATGGTGCATGGCATTGAGGGTTAATGTTCAAGAATAAAGAAATAATCAATGTCAAGTGTCCAAAAGTAATAGTAAATTAATAAAGTAAACCATGGATCCCACCGATGGTTAAAAAGAAATTAAGTCAGGATATGGGCCATACACAGATACCATTTGGGACAGAATAATCATGAAAATATAAAAATAAAATTAGAGTAGTCATGTATCCCAAAAATGCTAAATTTTATCAGTACAATTAAAAAGTACCCAGATTGAGGTATATCTGGATCAGAAAAATTGGGCAATTTTTGGATGCCTCAAGCTCTCCCATGCATGACTTTCTACAGCCATGTGACAAAAAGTAATGTTAAATTATTTTGGAATACTTCTTGAAGAAGTATGTAAAAAAAAAAAGTAACCATGATTAGCTACATCATTAGCCACTTAATTAACCACTTAAACCCTTCCCTTTCCTCACCATTCACGCGTGAACCAGTAACCCAAAACAAAGGAACAAAATGCAAGAAAAGGAAGAGGGAAAGGAGGAAGAAAAGGAAGAGGAATCAAAGGAAAATCAAAGCACAAATTGGTAAGCTTACATACTACTGCCCTAAGTTATAGTTTTCAAAGCATGTTCTATGGTTTAGTTTGCTTCCTCTCCATCTTAGGGTTTCATCCAAAATGTGATTTAGCAATAGGAATGAGTTTTGGACCATTAAACTTAGGGAAAAGCTTAGATTAACAACTAGAAGCATGAATCCATGGATGGTTTGAAGTGATTTGAAGGAAATTTTTTTTAATCATTTGAGACAATTTTGATCAGAATAGGGGTAGTATTTAGAGTTGTAATTTCATGATTTTGGCCTCAAAAATGGATTTCCCATTGTCCAAAACCTTAAGAACAAGTGTGTTGTACAAAGAAAGATCAAAGGAAAGCTAAGTGAAAATTTTGGGTTTTAGTGAGTAATGACTTAGGTAATTCTGAAAATCAGTGGCTAAATGGATTAAATGATGATATGATTAGGTTCAAGGAAGTGTTAGAAAGCTCAAAAAGTGGCATACCAAGTTTGGAGAGTAAGGTAGCATCATAAGGTAGTTAATTTCCTATACTAGCATTATATTATCATGTTTGTTTTCAATGTGCTTTATGCCTTGTCATATGTTTGCAAAGATATTATGAGATGATTTATGTGTATTGGCTAAGTTGATTGAGGGGTATTGAGACCTCAAGATTTCCATTTTTCAAAACAAAACTCTACCAAAAATTTTATGAATTCATATGACACAAATGTGTTAATGTATTCAGAATGTGTTAACTTGATGTTTTCATGCTTAATGTGATGATGTGATGGAATGTTGGGTGTTAACTTGTGAGATTCTTTGAATCTCACCCTCCCAAATATTAACCATAAATAGGTAGCAACAATGGTAAGACCACCAACAAAGAGAAAGGAAAGAAGAAAGAATTTGGCCATTAACTTGATAATGCTAGCAATGGCCATGAGTTTTGACCTTTTGGGTAAATTTGCAAATATGATTTTAAGTATGTTTCTTCAAGTTTTTATGATGCCTTAGGTCTTAGCTAAAGTATGGTATAGTATGAAAATGATATGTGGCCATGTAAATATTTTATAGCTTTTGTTTGGCAAAGTAGTAAGATGTAAACAGTCATCTTGACCTATGTAGGGTAAATATGCCACTATTTGGACCTTTGATGTATAAAGTATGAATGATTATATGGTTTAAAAGTAGACAGGAAGAGCTCTCTAATGGTCCAAAGATCACTCAGATTGGATGTGTGAGCAATATTTGGCGAATTTTTATATTTAATCCCAATTAAAATGATTATTTTGCAGTTTTCATATAAATTGGGAAAATTCACAGAGTTTGCTGTACAGATCAGTACTATCATTGCTCTGACTTATATTTTTCCCATGTAGACAAAGTTATAAGCTATAATTAGAGACTTGAATTACATGCATATGATTTTTATTGATTTAGTTTATGATTTTTTGATATTTAATCAGAATAAATAAATTTGATTAAATGAATAGTGCCCAAAGTTGGAAAAATTTTATTAAGGAATTTTTTTGTGATTCAATATCCTACTACGATACAAATAGACTTTGGAAGGATTAAATACATGGGAAATGGGCCCATAAGAGAGGTGTTACAAGATATAAAGATGAGCATTTTATTTTAGCATCTCAAGCTCAACAGGTGTTTTATGTCCCCGATCCTACTAATAAGAGCTGGTCGATTGTCATGTTAAGGAACAAAATAATCAATCATCACAATAATGGTGGAGACCAACATGATAAAAATATTAAGGATGATCCATTTTTTGGGGCATCATTTGATAGTGGTTCCACTGGAGATGATGCCCTCTATAAGAGAGATGATCATGAAGAGGGGATTTTGATCATGAAAAGGAGGAGAGGAATCATTTAGGGTACAACAAGAAAGAGGAAAAGGTTTTATTTGAACATATATATTGCCTTCAATTTCTTTTCATTATTTAATATAATAATCTGTTTTTTTTTGTAATATAATTTATTTTTCATTATTTAATTAATCATTTTAATATTATTATAGGTAAATATGGCTAAGCGTGTAACATTACAACGAGAGATGGTGAAGCACTGATGTGGTTTGACAGTAATGAAAGAGGTTTGTCACGCAAGAGATTCCATATGGAATGAAATTACAAAAATCATACAGTGAATGAAGGTGGGAAGAAGTTAAGCCGCTATATCAGAGTGGCTGCAAAGTTGAAAGTGCTTATTAACCATCCAGAATGGGATGATTGGAGGAAAGTCCCCTTTGCTGTGAATGATTTAGTTTTCCAAGACATTGTGGCAATTATAATTAATTTTAGATCTTAGATACATTTTTTTATGCACATAAACCTATTATAATTAATTTGAGTATTTTGTTTTGTAGTCCGCTTCTGATGTTGATGAAAGCCATTGAGTGTATAAATATCAAAAGCCAGCGATTTCAATGTGTAATTTTTGATATATCTTGACGAAGTACTTTATGAAAGATGAAGCTAGCAACATCATTGAGCATCCACCTACATAATTTAGAATCTACATAAAACAGGAACACTGGGATGACTTTATTGATTAGTGACATCAGGAGAAATTTAAGGTGAACTATTTTTTTCTGTTAATATTTAAATATTCTAATACTCTTTGTTTATAATTATTTGATTTAAATATTGAAATTTGTTTAGAAATTAAGTGAAGCAAATAGTCAAAGGCAAAGAGTCAACAGTACCCTTACGAAGCCAGCCATCTGGGATACTCTAGAGTAAAGAGGAAGTTGGTAAGTGTATGTATATCTTATATTTGTCAATACTTAAATTTATTTGAATGCTTATTTATTATTTGTGTGAATGTACAGGTATTGAAGGAGGGATCCACGTGGAAAAAAGTACACCGTCATGAGTTGTGGTCAGAATCCAGGAAAAACAAAAGAAGGGATTATTAAGAATGAGAATGTTCAGAAAGTTATTGAAGAAATAGTCTGTGTTACTTTACAAAAATGATTTGAAATCTCATTTTTTATAAGAAAAAAATTTATTTCTTATTTTATTTTCACTAAACCAGATTTCAAATGAGACCTCTGAAGGCGAGCAAGGCTTGGGATTAGATGTACTTAGCCAAGCATTGGAGCTCCTCAAACACCTTGGATGTGTTAGAGGTGCTGGATTTGGTGTCACCAACAGGGCTTATTTCAGGACCAAACACCACCACTCTGACACTGCAACTAGGGTTTTTGAATTGAAGGCAATTGTCCAACAACAGCATGAAACATACTTTGATATAAATAGACGATTAGCCTAGCTTAAGTTATTGGTCAAACAAGCTATGTTGCAAGGGACCCAAGGGGTTGTAGTTAGTCTTAGTATGAAAGATAGTTGTACTTCTCCATCTAAGCATCTCCCTCTAGTAATTTCTTTTCTTATTAACTAAATTTATAGTTAATTGTTAATGTTGATATATATTAATAATTTCTAATGTTATGATTGGTATAGGGTATAGGACATTGTCTATTATGGCTGGATAACCCCCGACATGTGATTACAAAAGGGCAGGTGCATAACATCTCAGGGGACATGCTTCACTATGCACCCTTACCTGCAGAACATGTCAGAGTATGGATTGCACTTCTTGAAGAGGAGACTACAAGATTGCCTGTGCCTACCCAGGGAGCAGAAATGGTAGGATGGGCCATGGGTGGATTTGCAGCATGGCTCATGAAACTCATTACTATAGCTTCACCAAAAAAGGTATGTTAGTTGACAAGCCAATTAATTACAATATTTTTTATGTTAATAAATTGACCACTTGTGTTGTACAATCCATAGGAAAGAGTAAAGGGAAGAAAGTTATAGTGCCGGGACAATTGGGGGGGGGGCAATTATTGCACCACTAAAGGGACAACCTCAACGATCAGTTTCAAACTCACAAAATAGCGAATTGCTTAATGGCATATTAACCATGAGGTTGTGGCAATTGATACACATCCTTATGTTGCAGGGTTTTATGGTAAGGAAGTATTTGAAGTGATTACTGAAGATATGATCTCCTACATCATTGATCATAGATGACTCAGGGTACAGAATATTAACATATACATTAGATATTGAAATTAACATAAATGAATAGATCTTTGATTTGACTATGTGATACTAATCTATTACTTTTTCCATTTTAAATTTTTGTATGAAAAAATTCTAGTCCCTTCTCAGCTGATAGATGAATTTGCCTTCATCTACTCACAAGATATTTCAGCTTATACATCGAGTTTGATGCCACAAAGAAAGGCCACAAAATAGTCGCAGATGTAGCAGATGCATTGACTACAAAGAGGGGTGTTGGATGTTATTCTTAGCACCATTTATGCAGGGATAAGTTACTTATCACTAAACTTTTGAATAATGACTTATTTCATGTTTGACTGCTTTATTTTAAGTTTCTTTGCTAAAACTAGTAAATTTTTCTCCTATGAATCATTGGATGTTGATTTGTATTAAACCAATCAAAATAAAAATATATTTCTTGGATCCCAAAGGAAATTCGCCAGACTACCACCCGCTGATGCTAGAGATGATAAATCAATAAGAATATGCAATTATATTATGTGTCTTTGTAATTTTCTATTTATTAACCTCAATTTTCCCATATTAATTTTCTTTTTGTAATGCTTAACAGAGGTGTGAGTATGTTTCGAGCAACACATAGGCTAAGTAACTATAGTAAGTCCAACAACTAGAAGACTCCACTAGATCCAGCCTTATTATATAAATGGACACATATTCAGGTATTTATAATTCAACTATTGAGATTAACATTTATTGTAATTAATCTAATATTCATATAATTTTATTCAGTGTCTGAAACAATCTAATGATAATGATTGTAGGTACTATGTGCTAAAATACATGAAAGATATCATTTTACTTATCATTTTGCATCGACAGATATTGATCCCCTTTAAGGTATGTACATAATTCATTTTTATGATATTTACATAAAATTTTAATAATATAAACTGCTTTTGTAATATGTAATATTTTCATTTTCAGTATTTCCCGGATACATAATGTGAGGCATACTTCGAAGCTCAGATAAAATAACTCATAGAGGAGTTGAATCAATATGTGGTTGGACTCAGAAGGTGGGTATAAGTGAACACGTTCTATAGTGTTATTTGTAGTTGTTTGGTTGTACTTTATAGCTGTTTGGTTTCGGTTCTATCATATGGTTACATTCAATTGGTGGTTATAATCTGTTTTGGATAGCTTATGAATTTAAAATTGGTCATGTTGTAGGCAGTACAAGGGAAGAAGCTTAGAATGATCACTTCTAGAGGCTAGAATATGCATGCTTATTTTGTTCTTGGTCATCGTATATGGTAGATAGTTTGATATGTAGCTTGTAGTCATGTATATATATATTAATTTTTAGTGTAGAAACTATAGATTAGCTTGATATATATGATACTTTTGAAAATCTAGTTATTGGATAATGTTAATTAGGTCTGTTATATCTTTTTTTACTCTTGTCAATTGGATATAAATATTTTCTATAACTTTTGATTGAGATATTTTGGATATAATATAACATTTACTTTAGATAGATGTCTTTTAGTTCTTTATAGTTATGGGTTTTTGGTTTTGCATATTGACATTGAAGCAGGTTCATGAGATCGTAAAAATGATATAATATAGAAAAAAAATTAAATACTTTCATTGGCGGTTAATAACAAACCGCGAACTAAAATTAAAAATTCAAATTAAAAACTGAAATAAAAATAAAAAATAATATATTTTAGTTGGCGATTATATGATATAATGCCAACTAAAGTGAAAAAAATAAATAATTTTTAAATAGAAAAGGACATTTCTTTACGGTTATAATATATAACAACAAATGAATATGAACTTTTTTTGACAGTTTTAAACTGCCAATGAAAGATGCAGTTTTTCTTGGCACTAATATACTCAACAATTTTTAACCACCAATAAAAGGAAAAATAACTATTAAGAAAGGCATATTTTGGCGTAGTGTAACCTGGACTATTATTCTTGGATGCTATTTTCAAGTAATATTCCAAGAGCAAAATTCACTACTTGCTAACTATGACACTAATTTTTATAATAAAACATTTGTTTATATACATATATATATTCGTCAAGACTCATTGACGCACTATGTACACATGCTAGCATGCAAACAATTTTTTTGCCACCATTTTACCCACACATACGTAAATGAATGTATGTACGTGCTTTGAATTGCAGCATGAAAATTTATAATTACTATTGTTATTTAAAGAATTACAATCATGAACAACTTGAATGAAAAAAAATGTAATTCTCTGCTCTCTAAATTTCAAAAAAATTATTAACACTATCCAAATAAAGAATTTATTCCAATATAAAGTTAGGACACACGACAGCGTCCTTAAGAAGATGAGCATTTATTAATTTGCTTGCTTTTCCTCTTAATTCAATTTAGCTTGGTATAAGTGGTTCCAGTGCAGATTAAGAGGGTTGAAAAATAAAATCCAAAGGATTGAGTTAAAACTAGTATTTGAGAGTGTGACGCACAAGGGATACTAGGTATATTTAACCAAATTGTACAACATATAATGATAGCACAGTAAGTATGAATATAATATGTTTATATGACATTTTATAACTGTGCAATAATCATAAAGAAAAAAAAAAGCATCATGTTAGCACTAATTTCTCCAACTACATGCATCTCATAAAATTAAAACAAATCCATAAACCGGAACTCATCAATCACTTTATGAATAACCAAGAAACATGTTCACACTATGTTGTTGAAAGCTTCCTTGTAAATCACATTTATTGTTGTGTCAGTTAGGTTGCTTTTAGAATCAAAAATAAGAATTTTCAGTCATTTCCTACTTCGCTTGCAAGACGTAACCACATATTGCAGTTAACAAACAATAATTGAGATAAAATTGCACTTGGAAAAATATATCTACATGCCATCTCAATGAATCAGCAGTCTTTGAACACATAAAAAGTCTTTTCAATCTTGGAATTGAAGGAAAATGTTGTAGCACTTTAGCAGGAACTTTATGTGCCTTTTTAGATATTCTTCAATATCACAATCTGCTTCGGGATATTCTATCCATCTTGATGCTCCACAAATATGACACAAGTTGTCTTTCTCATGCTCTTTCCAGAACAACATGCAATTGTTAGGACATGTATCAAATTTTTTATGGTCTAAGCCCAAGTCCTTTATCATAGATTTTGTTTTATTGAAAGAGACAGGAATGTTCAAATCTGGTATGGCCTCTTTTAATAACACTAGGAGAGCAATGAATGATGCATTGCTCCATCCATATAGACATTTCAAAAAATACGATCGAATAGTAAATGATAAGGTGGAGAATTTCTTACAACTAGGAAATAACTCTTGTTTTGCATCCTTAACTACTTTATAAAATTTCTTTGCACCTTCATTTAAGCCTTCATCTACTACATTTGCTACAGCCATATCGTTAAATGTCTCAAACAATAAGCCATCAATATCATCAAATGAGTCATTACCATCACTATCACTATCAAGATCCATAGGACACAACTCTTCACCATGGCATATCCACTTTCTGTAGCCTTCCAAAAAACCCTTACTTATTAAATGATTAAATATTGCATCTCTTTTTTCCCAACTATCATTGCAGCATACAGCACAAGGGCACAAAATCTCTTCTCCTTTAAACTTTCCTTTGGTGAATGCAACATCCAAAAAGTGTATAATGCCATTAATATACTCTTGACAATATCAAGGTAAGTCAATCCAATCCTTGTTTATCATGATTAATTTACTGACCAAAATTTTTTTTTTTAAAAGACAATTAATTAAAGGAATAATTATATTGAACTCCATGAGGCTCCTTCCTTCATTGCCTAATTATATTGAATCTATATATAATATAAAAAATCTAACAAGTGATTCCTTAAAAAAAATTCTAACAAGCAAAATTGGTCATGAGCTATGAATTAGAGGCTCTATACATATAACAATTAGACATGAATCCTAAAAAACAAGCAACTAATACTTATTTCAAAACTATGGAATTAAATTAGGTGCCACACAGCGCACGCGCGCACACATACACAAACCTATTTTTAACTTGATGAATATTTTCAGATTAGGTTGTAATTTTGGCTTGACATGCAGATATACTTTTGAAGATCAGTAAATTTAATTGTCACTAACCTGTAAAAGTGAACTATTTTACACAACAAATTTAAATATTTTTTTAAAATTTATCATTCACATGTATCAATTCTACTTCTATGTAAGTTCCACAAACTGTTTAATGATAACAAAAATATAGAAATGTTAATAGGACAAACAATGCAGTTTCCAGTAGTGATCAACAAAACCTTTTTATGAATTTAAGAAGATAAAAGTTTACTTCTCACTAACTTCTCCATGATTAAAAAAAAAAGATAAAGAAGAAAGAAAAATTGCTTAAAAGAGAGTAACACGCATAAATCAAGACAAAATTACAATGGTCATAAGTTTCTGCAAAGTGTCTTTATTTTTTATTTATATGATAAAAATCAAATGATTTGAATGAAAAGGAAGAAGAGTGGTAATGGTAGGGTCCATTGTGTTAAAGGTGAGAGATTATTATCTCTATTATATAAAAGTAACCATACGAAACATTGTCCTATGTGACTATGGTCCAATTCATGTAACTTTAATTACCCACATAACCACACCACTTTTAATTCCTTTGGATGAACATTAAATTCATTAATTTGTGCTTAGAGATGTGAGACACTGAAACCATAAGAAATTACTACATACTCTTAAAAGGCAAAGCATGAAAGAACTTTTTAGGAATACCTAATAATATTTTATCATTATATAAATTAATTTTTAAATATTGGTATCTTGACATACAAAAAATAACAATAACAATGCAAGAACTAGTGGGAGGAAACAGAAGAAATAATTTAATAGGGATGCCAAAAAAAATGACCAAAAAAGTTTAGGCATAATTGACAATTAATTAAAGGAATAAAACCACTGAGAGTTTAGGGATAAAATGAAGGGATATGATTGTTGTTATTGATTTATTAAATGCTAACCAAATTGTTATTCCCCTACATACTATTTATTTATTTATAGGAGACTAGTGTTGAGCTTATTCTGGATTGAAATTGAAACTCAACTTCTTTGAGTTATCATGCTTTTTTTCACACCAACCTTCCATCTAAGACTTGATGGGATTAGATTATGAGACCTTAAATCCACATCTATGGAGCTCAAACTTTCCTTTTGATTTACATTAAATCATCCCATATCTACATACACGAGCACCTTCTATACTATAGGCCTCTAAATATAATGAGACTTTAGTAATGGGCCAAGACATATATTAGGGGCCACAACCCAAATATGTGGATACCATACACATTTTTTTAATATAATTATATGGTGCAAGTCTATGTGGAAATAATTCTTTTAACATGATTTTTTTTTGTCCATAGATCTTGAACTCGAGACTTTTCTTGAGTGGTATTAAATCTGTTGTCTCTTAACCCAACCAACGGAGATATATTATACACATATTCTTACTACAAGATTCAAACATACTTTAATATTGTTCAGAAATTAAATTTGCAAGGGAAAAATTGTACTTAATTATATCAGCAATAGTCATCCTTTGTGTGTAATTACATATTTTTCTCATTCTTTAGCATTTGGGATTCAAGTTATCTCTAATTAATTTAACTTAAGAAGAAGAAAAATTTCTACTCTGCAACTTTTTTTTTCTTTCAAATATTGCGTATCATTGCAACTATTTATTGGAGCATACATCTAATATATTTTCCTTCTTCAATCCAAATTTACTCCCTAATATTAATAGTTTCAAACATTCACATCTCAAAAGAATCAGAATAATTTAGATAATTGATGGAGGATTGTAATTAATATATCATTTTTTTAACAGACATGTAGATGTCACTAATTTTCATAACATTGGATATACCACACAAGAATCACAAAGAACTCACCCTAAAGTTCGAATTTTCTTAATTTCTATGAAGAACCATTTTTAAATGATAAATTACTTTCAATTATACATTAATATCCCATACTACGACATCAAAAATACTAAAAAAATTGTAAAGTAACATATAAGCAGTTCATTGTCATCAGAAGTCTTCTATTTAGGGGTAAGGTTTGAATAATCATAGGAAATAAATAAATGTATCCACATGTTTAACGTACAGGGACTTACTCCTGGACAAACCATAAGGCATAAGCACACTGTAGGAAACATGTCTCCTTCCTCTAAAAAAAGAAAGTTAGCCAATCCATGGTGTAATGCCCCTCATGATATTTTTCTTGGCATTGTGTTCAGGATGGAGGAAGGCTCAAGTGGAGTCTGGAAGAGCTCCACGCCGCGGCAAAGAGCAGGGCCGCCACGGCAAGAAGCTTTCCAGTGGCGTTGTTCTGGAAAATTTGGTGGAGCCGCAGCGAGGAGTGTTGGAGCCGCGGCGAGGAGTGTTGGAGCCGCGGCGAGAGTCGAAAAAATTGTTTAAATCCGGATTAGTCGGACGCCAAAGAAAGAAAGGAAACGAAGGGAGCGACGCAGAGAGACGAGGAGCAGTGCTAAGGTTTGGCATTTTCGGTGTCCCAGAGTGATTCTCGTCCATCGGGAGCTTGGATTCAAGTTGGTAAGCATTCCCTACTCCTCTCTCTCCATTTTCTTCGGTTGAAATTTGGGATTTCCAGTTGTATGGTTGGATTTTCGGTTTGGGGTGAAATGCACAGATTGGAATGGATGTTTTGGGGTTAAGGAAGTATGTTTTGGTGTTCTTGTTGCTTGAATGTGAGTTTTGAAGGGATTATGTGTGTTTAGAGCTTAACCCTAGGTTGTCTTTGGTAATGGCTCTTAGGAATTCAAGGTGTCTGAGGTTGTGTGGTATTTGAGTTATCCCTAAGAGCTTATTGATGCATAAAAAGGGGTGTTGGAACCTTGGGTTAGGTTAATGTGGTGGAATTGTGAGGTTTGATTTGTTGGTATATTGTGCTAATGGAAGAATTGTGACATGATAAAGGTTGTTGGCCAAGCGAGAGGGGTTCACGCGTACTGGACAGTTCAAGGAAGCTTGTGGAACTCGTGTGTGTGTGGTAACGACAATTGAGGTAACCGGGTGTTTGTTTATATTGTATTGATTATGTTATATGATAGTACGTGTATTTATGTATATATGCATGTCTCTTTCATACCACGGTATCGATGTGTTTGTGTGTACGATTTGTATATATATCGTGGTATGTATACTGATGATGATGATATGTGTGATGATGATATGATAGGTTGCACACATGACATTATGATGATGATATGATGATACATGAGCATCACCACATGACATTATGAGATTGTGATGTATGGTGGATGTGGTGGTGATGACGTGATGGTGGTATGATGTATGATGATGTATATATGTTAGGGAGAATAAGGTTGGAATATATATATATGTTAGGGAGGATAATGTTGGATTATGTATATATGTTAGGGAGGATAAGGATGGATAATATATATGTTAGGGAGGATAAGGATGGATAATATATATGTTAGGGAGGATAAGGATGGATGATATATGTGTTAGGAAGAATAAGGATGGAGTCCCTGTGCGGGCAACATGCATGTCATTCATTTCATATTGCATACATGATTGGTGTGAGATATATGTATATATATATATTTGTGTGTGTGTGGTTGTTGTTCCCGGTTACTGAGACATTGTCTCACCCCCTCTCCCATAAACTAACCTTTCAGGTGATGGTTCTGGCACTAGTCCGGAGAAGACGCGGGAGTAGCTGTGTACGTGGGAATAGTCTATGTAGCGTGTGTATGTTGTATTAGTATCTTGTGCCAAGTAGGATAGCATGGTTTGTAATGGATAATGTTATGATTGAGACTGGTCATGTATGGATGTTTATGTATGTGGTATGTATGGTTGAATGTTGTTGAGAAGTATGTGTGACAGTTTTGGTAAGTCCAGAGTGTTGTTGGGCCTTGTTGGTTTTGCGTAAGGGCCTGTAGCCCATTTGGTCAGGTTGGGTTCCAAGGGGTCAAATCTCAGAGGAGTGGTTCCTTTGAGGTAAAACCTCTTTGGACAAGTTGGTTTAGGGGTTTTGGACCTGTATGAATGGTCTCTGAGCGACCAGTTGCCTTTGGTGGCAATTGTAGGTGGCTAGTGGTGAGTTTTGGTCAACAAGTGGCCAAAACAGTGTCAAGGGTCCAGAATCTCCATACGGAGTTGGATTGAGGTAGAAGTGGTGTCTTTGGATAGATGGGGACTAGATTGACTTGTAGGAGTTGGATTCGAGTCAATCGAAGGTCGGAGCATAAAGTTATGCATGTTAGAAGTTCGCCCCGGAGTGTTGAAATTACTGATATGGTATATCAGCAGGGGGCGCCAAGGCGAGGGAAGGCAGGCCGCGGCGCCAGAGGAGGCAGAAGCGATGTTGTGACAGGGGAGGCCGGAGCCGTGGCGGTACTGTAGCGGTCGCAGCCCCCGCCCAATTTTTGGTGCTTTTGTGTTGTTTCCACTGTGTTTATGAATTTGGAAGAGTTGTTTGAGATGTTAGGGTTGTGTAGGGTCAGATGTGGAAGTTTTTGGTTATGTATGAAGGTGTTCGGAGGTAGGATGTTACACATGGGCCCTACCAGCACCGATCATGTCACCAATAAAAGGAACAACTTACTATTCATGTGGTGAGGATTAAAAGCACATATATCAATACATAATATATAGAGATCTTTTACATATATTGTGTTTATCCTTGACTTAGTATAATATAATGTTCCCCCAGCCACTACGTATGATTTAAATAGCTAACCAATCCATATATAATTCATCATTCATGGTGGGACCAGATGCAAGTTATGGGATTCACATTTGTCATACTATCATCTCCACTTGGCATCTAATTTTATCTTCCAACTTATTTGAGGGACCACATATATACAAGTTATGCAAAACATCCAGATTATTTAGCATATATGTTAGCTTAACATTGGGACCTATCATTGATATCTTTCTTGAAGGCCAAAAGGAGAATATTCAAACATTACCATCAAACCATTAACTCTAAACAACCTTTATCATCAATCTATTACACATCTGAATCTATCTCAAGCTTTACGTCTTTGTCAGTGAACCCATTATCATCAAATTTTTAGCAAGTATAGTTACAATCACTCTCATACAACAATTTAAGATTAAGAATAGCAAAACCCACATGAATAATTTTTTTTATGGAAATCTATATCTACAATTTCAGAAATCATTCAGAAGATTTAAAAATAGAAAAAAAAATTCCAACTAACCTAGTGATGGAGGAAATGCTGTAATGAAGCTCCAAGATCTTCAAGGTTCACCTTCCCAAATACCCAGTAAGCACTAAATCAAACGAACAGAAAAAATAGAGAAGAGGGAAACACTTAAGCACTAAACTGAAGGAATAGAGAAGAGGGCAATACTTAAGCACTAAACTTAATGAACAGTGAAGAGGGCGGGGTAGTGATCGATGTACTATTAATGATGGCAGCTGAAATACCTTTCACCAAAGATGGTAAGATAGTCTTTAGATGGGCAGCAAGATGACAGGAAGATGTCGACAACTGGAGCTCCTTCAGATGGCCGGAACTCCTTCTTCAACGGCTGTCTTCAGTGAGGCAAGAAGAAGAGGCTATGTTTGATTACATGATGCCTTGTTTTTGAGCAATGGTGAGGCAAGAAAAGGCTTGACCAACGGCGATGTTTAGCACGCAAAAGGAAGAATGGAGAGGAAAGTTCGATTAACTGCTACAGCTCGGTGTTTTTAGGTCTTCAAATACCCTCTGTTTCCTTTTTTTTTTCCCAATACCGCCAAAACAAAAATTTCCAGCTCCAAAATGTCCAAGAAAAAAAAATGGCACCATGTCATCAATTATTTAGAAAAAGGCACTCACCCTTTAATACGTTCAGTACTCATACATGATATTTGAAATATCACACTAACTTTTTTGTCACACTAATATTTCAAATCAATTATTTTCTCCACATAGCAAATACATGTTTGTGACATTTGAAGACCCAGATTATAACTAAAAAAAATATGAACTAATTTTTTTATGAAGTGCCGATAACTTATTTTTATGGGTTGTAAGCACATATAAAATGTTTATTTTAAATATAAATCCCAAGTGAATTTTTTGGGTCTTGGAACAGGAGTATTTTTTTCCAATAAACAACAAGAAAATTTCAACACCTAAAATATTTAAACATATTAAAAAAATTATTAAACTCCATTTATGAGTTTTATATTGTAATTATATTTTAAATATTGTGAACACTGTATTTTGTCCAGCTCATTTAATGAAAAATCATGAATATATAAAAGAAAACATTTCTGTTATGATTCATAGGAAAAATAGTAAATTCATAATATTTTAGAAGATTTAAAAATTTGAAAGATATTAAAATATAAAATATTCTTAGGTTATCTTTAAAGATTACAGAGTAAAACTTAATCATTATCTTTTGATATATAAAAACAAAAATAGAATAAAAGAAATCAAGAGATTATCTTTTAAGATCTTACTAATTTCCCCATCCATAAGATTTGAAAAAATATAAAAATAATACCAAGAAAAATTAAATCAACAATAATGAATATCTTTTGAATGGGATTCAATAATCTTCAAAAAGATTAGAAAATCAAGATATTATTTCTATAGGATTCTTATCTTCTATAAATAGAGGACTTAAGATCCAGAAAAAGGATAGTCACTAGGGAATGAGAGTTTTAGAGATTGTGAGACCAAAGGTGGGCAAGATTGAGTCTCAAGAATAAAGCAAAAGAGAAAGAAAAAGAAAGCTTACATATCCACAAAATACAAGGTTAGTTTCCTATCTCTCCTGCACATCTCCTTTCCGCCATAAATCTATATGAGATTTAATTTGGAAGTTTTCAATTTTCTGCTTGCGTCCTTGAAACACATGTATAATGGGCAGGGGGTATTTTAATAGTGTAGGATTAATATTTGGTCACTCACATGTGATCCTTTTCTTTTACAGTCTCACAGTAGTCAAGGGATGATAACATCCTACTCTAAGGTTTAATATTAATAAATCGATGCCTCACGTTCTGATGATAGTACCATTGTGCTTTGTCATGTTTTAGAATAAATATTATTGTAACTTGATATTGCCATAAACAAATCAGCCTTTTTCTTCTTAAATCATGAGGGATACTAATTATCTATGTGGCCACTTATAGTATAGACTAAAAGACTATGAGCAATATCGATTTTTGTCATAGCAATCCATACATTTTAAAAAACATAATCTCAAGAAATCTGAAATTAGTAGTAATGTTTCAAAAAAAAAATGTTTTTTCCTCTTTAAAAATTCTTTCTTTTCTAATTGTTTTGATTATTTATCATAAGGGATGCCAATTATCCTTGTGGGCACTAAAAGTGTTATTTAACAAACTATGAGTGATACTAATTTTCATTATAGTTACCTATATTTTAAAATATATGTATAACTAAAAAAAAAACAAACAGAACTTTTTATTAGTAATTTCTTTTTTCTTTCCACACTTTAGAACTTGCTATAACTATGAGTGATACCAATTTTCATCATAGATGCTAATCAAAGGATATTTTTTCTGAAATAAATCTAAAGTGTATACTCAATGTTTCTTCTCAATTTTTAGAAAAATTATTTTTTCTTTAACGAAAAAGCATATATATCATGTTATTTACTTCAGGAAATAGAAATTAAACAATAATTTTCAAAATGGACACCAACCAACTTTTTACCCTGAATTACATGGACTTTAATCCCTTTCAAGGGTACGTAGGCCCTAGATTCAAATTCTAGGTTAAGTCCCCCATTTATAAAAATATAATATTTTTCCTCTTTTTGGCTAAATAATTACATATAATGAACAATGATAATTAAAATAATAATTAAGACCTTATTATTAAAACATAATGAATTTAGGGTAACTGTTCTCTCAAATGGGTGGCATAGGATGCCTAACACCTTCCATCCTTTTCTATTTGTTAGGTTTTCCAAAATTTTTCCTTGATGGCTACCCCATTTTGATTTTCAGTTAAAAATCGGGTGCAACAAGTATAAAATAATTTTAACTTTGTATATAACTTTGAATATTTTACTTGAGTACCCATGGCCAAATTTTCTTTTTTTACTTGCGTACACACCAAAAACGAGATCAATAATATATCCAAGACAAGTACAAGAGACGGAATTTGATCGTACATTTGATGAAATCTATAATACTATCTCATCTAAGAGGTACTTTCCTTTTGAGCACAGAGATACAAAAATGTTAACATTTAATAAATGAGAAACAGATCATGAAGACCAACCAATAAAAAGGATAGAAGGAGCAGATGCTAGCGGATATCATTTCCTCATCCTTTTTATTGGCTTTCCTTCTTGATTTTGTTGTTGTTTTCTTATACTGATCTCTGACCCCTTGCATTACAAATATATATATATATATAGAAAAAGTATAAGAACATTTTCAAAATGTTGCCAAAAGTTATATTAAGAGTGATTCTTTGGGAACAATTATTTTTGTTGCCTATCATAAGGGGAACATTTCCTCAATATTGCCACAAGAGTAGGCAACAGTTATTCATTATTACCTATTTTAGAATTACATTATAACAATTTAAAAATATTGCCTATTTAATTATAGGTAACAGCTATGAAAGGTTGCCTTATATTTTGTTGCTTAAAGTTTAAAATAATAGTTACATTTTCATTAATGTTGCCTATTCATATATTAAGCAACATTTTTATAATTGTTGCAAAGAAAAGTGTTGCCATATCTGAAAAATGTTATAGTGCTAGTTTGATCAAGTTTTTACCATATAATATTTTTTAATAAGTAAAAAAATTTAAAATTATATAAAATAAATATCTACGTGACTTCTAAAAAATATATTTTTTCTATAATTTTTAATTTTTAAAAATAAAAAATAAAAAAAAAACCTCCCATGGCTCTATTGCGGCAGAGGGGGTCTTGCCGGAGAGACCCTCTGTCCACATTTCAAGTGTCCATGAAACTTGAAAAATTTGGGGTGAGGGTTCAACTTCTAAATAAAAGAGAGCCCAAACCCAAAGAAACACATTCTACCACATAAATTATTGACAAGTGCTGAGATAGGGGTGACAGTAAACCTAACAACGTGACATGGTAAGTACGCTCCTCCGATACAAAATATAACATATTTCTATCTATCTTATATATTTTAAGAAAAAATTAGTTACATTTTTTAATCTCTTTTTTAAAAAAAAAAAAACATTGCATTCCATTTCTATTATTATTATGATTATTATTATTAATTAAAGTTGTTTTTACTCTTCTACAAGTTATGAAAGAGGTCATAAATGAAGAGGGATAAAAAAAAATAAATTATTGCTAAAAATTACATAATATCTTATATTATAAATTAAAAAAAATTCTAGAAAATATCTTATATTTTAAAATAGATGGAATAATAAATAATAGAATATTAGAAAGTGAAAAAAGAAAGATATATGTGTGGATCTTATTGGTCTGTCCTGAAACCTCTTACCCAGTTTACCTAAATTTTAATTGAAACAAAAATGGTAAAAGATCCTCCAGCAGACTGAAGGTGGTTGTGAACTTACAATATCTTTTTTTAGATGAGGGCTCAGAGGATTTGCAGATTCAGTAGAAAAGACCGAATCAAGTTTTTTTTTTTATTTGTCTTTTTGCACGTGCTTCTTCCAAACGATATTGGTTTTAATTGGCAGAAAAAAATAAATACATGTGGCATATAGGCCATAAATCCCCAAACCTAAAGGAAAAATAAAAAGGAAAAAAAGACGTTCAAATTACATATAAGACTTTAATCAAAGTGAAAAACTGAAAATGTTGACCAAAAATAAAATAAACAAGAAATAAAAATTTTCAAATTAGTAATCAGATTCCAATCAAATCCTAGTGTAGGTTGTCGAAATTGGTAATGATACAACTGGTTAGGAAATTACTAAAATGTATTGTCGAGATTATATGGACGCTTTTGATGAACAAGATAATTCTAATTCAAGTCTTGGAACAAAAATTGTGATTGTATAAAAGCTATGTTCTACATCTAATCATTTGAAAGTTAAATTATGATTATGGAATCCTATGTTGGTATCTTCAAGTAATTACGTAGTTAATTAATTTAATTGGGTCATTGAGATCTCAACAGTTGGTGGGTTAAATTAAAGGTGGTAATGGACAAAGATGATTGACAGAAACATATTTTTGGTTCCTTAATTTTATACTAAGTTTTAATTTGGTCCCTTAACTTTATTAAATGTCTTTTAAGTCTTCTAACTTTCAAAATTCAATCAAAAGTTCCCAATTCCCTGCCCTATTAATTTTATTAACTGAAAATGCTAACAAACCAATCTGAATACCGACAAAGCATTTTCTAATACTAACATATAAATCTTCATAACCAACTAATTATCATAATCATTTATTCATTAATCTTAAATTTATAAAATTAAAAAATAAATAATCTCAACTTCTAAATAAAACCTAAAAGATTGTGTCATCAATTCAAAAAACATCTTCGACATTCCTAACATTCCTTGCAAAAAAACAAAGAAAATGTCTTTGACATTACTATGGGAAGCAACTGTACTTTTGCATCAATAACCTAGTCTTTGATCTACTTTGTTGAACAACTTCCTGCAAAAGCATAGGCAAGTCTTTTTTTAGTTGCAGTGTGGGGCTAAATAACAACAACATCACAACATTAATCTAAGACTAACGACAAGTTGCATAAATCTTTGGTTTTTAACAAAATTCACATTTAAACTTCTGATTCGAAACATAAATTGCACTATATCCTAATTGGAATTCAAAATTAGCATCATGGTAAAACATCAAAGAAATAAACTAGTGCAATCAATAGGATTATCTCAAAGAAATTTCACAATTTCATCATTCAAGAGGCAATAAACCAGTGTCAATGATTTACAATAGAAAACAAGATTCTTGAGCAAAAACTTAGCATGTCCTTACCTCACCTTAATTGCAAGCTTCATCACTGTCAACAGCATAGCTTCCTTTTCAATGACTCCATAACCTGTCAAGACAGTAGCTTCCCCTTCAATGAAGCTGAATCCTTGAACATCTATTTAAGCCATTGGTGTATCCGTGTGAGGCATCCATGATTTTACTGAAGAGGAAGCTAAACTCTTTTGAGAATTGAAACCTTGCATCAATCTAGCCCACCGTGGGTCACCATCAGCAGTTGAACTGTCATGTGGGGAAGCAAAACTCTCACTGTGGGGAAGAGTGAATCACGAGATGGGAGGACGAAGCATGTTTTCTTGGTTCACAATGGTAATATGAAATCCGTGATCATGAGCAGGAAACATCAAAAGGAAGAAGAAGGGCAAGAAAGTCATGACTTTCTTTTTTTGATTGAAAATACATATATATGAGTTGGTAACATAAAAATAAAATGAGTTGGCTTTTTTCCATAAAAATGAGATGGATTAATGTAAATATTTTGTCAGTGTTTTCTGTTAATTAAATTGATAAGGTTAGGAGTAGGGAAATTTTTTTTATTGAATTTTGAAAGTTAGAGAACTAAAATGGAATTTTACAAAGTTAAGGAACCAAATTAAAATCTAGTACAAAGTTAAAGAATTAAAAGTATGTTTTTATCAACATGGATCCATAAATATCTCCCTTATGCCAATGAATAAGGATAGAATGACACTCGCATAATTAGCATGTGAGTGTCAATGAGGAAGAGAAGGAAATATAGTAAGCGTTGTAACACCCAACTTTCAGACACCTTCATTCTTGCTTAATTTGCTTCAAAAACCAACCCAACACAACCAAAACACCTCAACTTAACTCCCAAAACATCAAAGCAGCAGAAAAACTTGGAGTGGAACCAAAACTATACAGAGCTGCGGCATGCTACAGTACTGCCATGGCCTTATTTGTCTAATAGCACTTGACGCCACGACCTGTGTTAGATTCCATATCAGCAAATTGCTAATTTTTTGAGCAAACTTCTGCCGCACATAACTTCATACTCCAATATCTGATTGACCTGGTTCCAACTCCTACAGGTCAATCTTGTCCCAATCTATCCATAAACACTAGTTCCACCCAAATCTATATCCGTATGGAGATTTTAGACATGTAACACAATTTTGGCCACTTTTTTTTACGAAAATCCATAACTTATCACATCCAATTGCCACCAAAGGCAAATGGACAATTAGGGACCCTTCACACAGGTCATATTCAGCTCAACCAACTTATTCAAAGATTCACCTCAAAGGAACTACCCCTCTGAGATTTAACCCCCTTGAACCCCAACATCACATAATGGGCTATATGCCCTATAGTCCAAACTCCCCTTTAGGCCTACTCTTACAGGCATTCTAATGAACAAGCACCTGCTCTTACAAAAATGACCTATACCAGGGTCTTTAATCATACTACATCTCATGTCCATTAATCCATACCCCTCATATCATCCCTCAACATCATCATTACTCTTATCCTATCATCATATAACATACAGATAATACACCCATGACTCCCATACAGGCAACCAGACCATAACAACCTACTTGGCACAATATTACATAAACTAAATTACAACTACCAACTACATTTGAGAATCCCAAAGATGGAGAGGCTTGCAACTCCTTGATTATCTTCGAACTAGTACCAGAGTCTTCACTTGAAAGGTTAGTCATGGAAGGGGGTGTGAGCTAGAATCACAGTAACCGGGGACAACCACAAGCATCATATATATATATCAAACAATAATATCATGGATGCAATATGAAACGAAATATATGTCTCCCTTGCACACAGCTAGAACCACAATCTGTCGTCAAAACAGGACATTTTTTATAGGTGATTCCCTTCCATTAGTGCACATGGCCAAAGGTAACACTATTGTTCAGATTGTGGTTCTCCTTCCCCTGGATAACATCCAATTTGTGGTGATTTAGGGAAGGTGTAGTCCACTGCCACTTAGCTCTCTTAGCCATAGGAGAGGATTTAGTGATAGCGATCTCATCTTTATCCTCCCTTATCATATATCATATCATTATATCTCATATCATCGTACAACATATCATTATCACCACCTAATCCACCAGATATCACACAATGTCACATGGTGATACTCATGTCATATCATCATATAATCATTATCATCATCATGTATCTCAAGGTTATGCTTGCATCATGTCATGTCACAGCATCATCATCATCATATATTGTTGAAACAAGAGTTTTGATGATTCCAAACCAACATTTCAAGAGCTTGAATTGAAGATATCAAAGGAGAGCAAAGCTGTTTCAAGTGAAGATTTTCTGAGTACTTGCTGTTAGATCTTTTGTAGGATCCTTAGTTTTTGTTATGACTGGGTAAAAGATTTTGATTTGAAGAAAAGAAGTTTTCAAACTTTGATTTTATGTTAAATCTTCAAATATTTGAAAAACACCCACAAACAGACGATGGTTGAAAGTTTAAGCTAAACTGTCAAGTTGGAAATTCAAACTTTTCCTTTTGAAATTCAAATTTCGAGCTAAAACTAAATAAGTCTGAAGAGATGGCTCTCTGTCAGATGAATTTTGGTTGTTCAAAATTCGAATTTTCATCTAGTCTGAAAAGAGGCCTTTTGCTAACAGACGAACTTCACACTTTCAAAATTCGAATTTCAAGTAAAATGAAGTTTGTAAAAACCAAAGAAATTCATCTAAAACTATGATAAAGTGCATCTGAAATCAAAATGAAATTGAGTTTGATAAATGCTCTCTGACAGACGAATTTTGAACTTCCAACATTCGAATTTTCATATAAGTCTGAAAGATGCTTCTTTGCAACAGACGAACTTTGAGTCTTCAAAATTCGAATTTCAAACAAAACAAAACTTGAGAAAATAGAAGAAATTTGTCTGAAACTATGTTAAAGTTCACCTGAGATCAAGAGTGATTTAAGTTTCAAAACTGCTCTCTGATAGACGAACTTTGAACATTGAAATTCGAATTTCAGAAGCTAAGTTCTTGAGTCTATTGAAATGAAACATTGACATACGAATGATAAGAACTTGCAACATTCGAATGATGAAATTAGTCTGAAAAGAGTTTCTCTGACAGACGAATTTCGCCCTTTCAAAATTCAAATTTCGAAGAAAGTAATCTACTGTGTCCCTTTAAACGTTCAATGGACAGACGAATTTTGGGGATCCAAAATTCGAATTTCGAAGGCACTGTAGAAAATTGAAAACACTGTTCACACTTAACCGAAAAACTTTCTTCTTGAAAATTCGTATGTCACATTGTGAAAATGTTTTGTAAGTTTCAAAATTTGAATTTCACTTCATAAACAGACGAACTTCGTGCTGTAACGTTGGAAGCTTTAATCTTCGGTTCCTTCGAAATTCGTCTGTTGGCCAACCAAAATTCGAATTTCAGTATGTCAGAAACATTAAATGCGGTTGGTAAACGGATAGTTTTTCAGAGTAACCGTTGAATAACTTCCCCAACGGATAGATTTAGTCTCTAACGGATATTTGAGACCTAAATCTATAAATACAACATCATTTGAAGTTGTGGGTAACGAATTAAACTTGTATATACCGAATTTCTGCTGAATCTTCTTCTCAAAAGCTTTTACCCTCTTAACTTCTAAACTTGTACTTAAACTTTCATATCCACTCTTTACAAGAGAGTTATTTCATTGTAATTAATCTATTCTTCATCTGGGAGATAGATTTACTTGTGAGGGGTATTCACAAGGGGATTGGGAAGCACATAGTGAAAGTGCTTGGAAAGTTTGAGAGAGCTCAGAAACAGAGCATACTCATGTACTGCAGCTTTAGCAAGAAGCCCATTGAAATTCTTGCTGTATAGTGGATAAATCTCAAGAGGTGTCTTGGGGACTGGATGTAGGTCAAGTGAATAGACCGAACCAGGATAAATCACTGACTTCTCTTCTCCTTATCTTTACTTTTCACCTTGCTCTGTTTTACGCATTGTTTTCATTATACTGTGATATCTTCACTTACTTCACTTTGTGCAGAAAAATCTCAAACTTCCCAATTCACCCCCATCTTGGGAAGTCAGCCCTGCTAACATATATAACAATCATCCTCATCATATTCATCATCCACTATGTGTCTAGCAATGTGCATACCATAATATATATAGACAAACCATACACACACATGTCAATATCATGGTAAGAACAGAAATATGCATATATACACATATATAGATATATATATCATAACATACAAGACAAACAATACAAACACCTAGTTACATCAGGTTGTCAACACCACACACACAGGGGCTTAGGGAAACCTTCGGAGTACCCATCATGAACAATATGCCTACAATTAGCCAATTAACCACTACAACATCATAATACTTTTTATTAGCATAATACACACATTAACCATAATTCATAATCAATCCATTCAAGCTTAGCCTGTCATTCCAAAAGCACTAACACTTCCCAATAAAACCTTAATTACATATCTTAACCATAATTATCCATGTACATTTTGGATTTCATACTCCCTATACAATCTCCAACCTAGGGTTCCACTCAAACCCATCACAATTCAATCAAAACTTATACCTAAACCTACCTAACACTACGTAACACTTCCACAAGACTAAATCAAGCATTTTAATTGATGGATTCTTCCCTAAACTCAAAACCTAACCTACTCCCACCGATCTCCAACCCAAAAATTGAAGAGAAAAGAGAGAAGAGAAAGCAAGATCAACTTACCAACCATTAATCAAGCTCCCTAGGTCTAGAAAACATCCCCTCAGGACAGATTCACGTGCCTTAGTAGAGCTTCTCTATCACTCCCTCTGTTTCTTTCTTCACTTGACATCTTAACTAATCCAGATATCAACCAAATTTTTGATGCTCGCCATGTTGCTAGTAAGCTCGCCATGGCACCAGTGTTCTTAGTCTCTGTATTTTCCAAGTTGTTACACATGTCTCACTGTGGCAGACCTGTATCTCGCCTCGGCGTGGCCCATTCTTTGTCTGAAATATTGAATTTGTCCTATTTTGATTCATCCTCCGGTTCTACTTCCTCTAGTCCTGCACACATGATCAAGGTTAGTTTATGTTAGCTAGGGACTATGTTCAGGGTAGTGTAATGGGGGTTGTTACATTCTCCCTTTCTTAAAAGAAATTTCATCCTTCAAATTTGAGAACACTAGCCTCAACCATGAGTATACATACTCCTTCCACATTAATCCTTCCACTTCTGAGTAACTTTCTTGATCTTTACTTTCTGTAGTGCTTCTCGTAAACGAATTGCTCTCTTACTTCACCTATTTCTCCATTAAACTATGTGACTTACATTTACCAATCAATCTTAATGTCTAATCCTCCTTACATTCTGAGACATAAGATGGGTCAGACAACTGTCTTGACCTGAGTTCTTTCACCCTAAGAACAAACCTTTCACACAATTGTTCCATCACAGCTTCTAGAATATACCATCATTCTCTTTAACTTTCAATTTTCTCTCTTACTTATCCACATTATCACTTGTCTACTTCAATAGTTAATTGCTTTTAATCTTTTCTCTCAAGATTCAAATCATATCAACTGCCACATTTACACTGATAAAACTTCATTAAGCAAAGACCACCGATTTCTATGACTTGTCTTGATCACTTCATAACATCCGAAATTCACTCCTTACTACTGTGCTGAGAGGAAAACCTCGTTCCCTTAGAGATCCTTCACAATACTAACTACCAGTCCATGTCTCACCATAAGATATATTCTTTTCATATACAAACTTCCTTCACATCAATCATCTTTAATAATCATTAATTATCAAATCTTCCCATTGCTTCATCCACGTATTCCTCTTTAGTCAACTACCTTCTCCTTTCATACTATTAACCTTGAGAATTCCTCAAGCCATGGCTACCATAAGTAACGAATCAACAAATAGAACTTCTCACTACCATTTCATCTATTATACAAATTACTGCTCCATTCACCTTTTTCTTCAATCAACAACTTCCCTTCTATCTCTCCATACCACTAAACAGAGATTTGTCAAGCAAGGGCATCATCTACTTGACAACTCAATTAATTAGACTCATTATCGCCTCTTAATTTCCATATCACCATCTCTCTTCGGCATCGATTTGTATGTGGATACTGAGTCCTTCCTTAACTTACTAGTATACGTTGGATTAACCATGTTCCCGCAACTCGTGGAATCCATTTGCTACACCTTTGGCATTAACCAATTTAAAAGACATTGCTAGGTATTTTGACAGTTACTTCTATTGCATTGTACATGCGTCCACACTATATAAAATCCCTTTATCCTTATAACAACTTCTTTAGTGACCAAACCATAATTCCTTATAGTAAGGCCACTTTCCCGAATGCTTCTGTAATCTCACAAAACCTTCGTACCAACAAACTAGTCATTAATTTCTTATATACTTTAGAAAAGCCCTTCCAGTTCTCTTTTCACCTTCATCACCATGTTCTTGTTCCCACTCTTACACATCCTTTTGTCTTATACCACTCTTTTCCACATGTTTCTTATTACATTATATCTCTCCAACATTCTTGCTTATAGATAGACCTCTCTAATTTGAGGCCTTATAGCCTTTCCAGTATCCTATCTGTGTACTCCTTAGGTTCGTTTTTCACTACGCACTCTGATTCCTTCATTTTTACATATAGGGTCATATGGTGCACTCACATCACCCATGAACACCACATCCTACCTTCATCTTACCCTTCAAATTTCATTTCCACTATGGACCTCGCAGTCCTCATGCTTTTAGCAAGAGATTACAAGCTGTCACGTACCACTTACAATTACACCATAGTCATAACTTTCTTATCTTTTGCCAGTAATGTTTGGGGTCTCTACTCAAGACTAAATTTTCTCCTTCCAATCCAAGTCAACCATTACAATACTACTACTTGCTCACACCTTTGTGAATCCCACTCAAGCTCTACTTTTTGGGTCATTAATCCCTTTTCTCCTTCTTGTTATTATTGAAAGATTTGGAATTCCTTCCATTAAATGATAAACCACTCATCTCATGATTGATGAATCGTTACAACATATGGATTGGTTGGTCAGCTATACCCAATCAATCTTTCAGAAGATAGACATCCAAGACCATGAATTCAAAGCGAAATTTAGGTTCTCGTAGATATTATCACCAAGTCTTTCACTCTCTATCCACTAGTAACTCATACCTCGAGTAATTAGTGCATTAAACACCTAGCCAGCTGGCATTAAGCCTCAACTAGTTAACCGCTAGTTTTAGACTTGTGATTTAATACTATATGGGGTTGTCTCATGCTTCCTAAGAACAACAACTTCCCATATTCTCTAAAACTATTACTGGGAAATTCCAGAGGCAATAACATATGGAAATGTATTAGTTCAAAAACTTCTACCCTTATGCATCTTGAGGGAAATTGACACATTACATTTGTAATATGTCATCCCATAATTCATTTTATGACAAGGGATATACTAAGAAAGAAACATTTTTCAGTCCATACCCATGATATTTTGTTATTTAAACTGTTATCACTACTCACTATCACCACTTAGACTAACTTCCTCTTCTACAACAAGTCGGTAACACATTTCCTACTGGCCTCATTTAAGCTTGAGAGAGAGAGAGGGTTACAAAACTCCTTTATCAACTTAGAATCCTTACACAATATTCACCTACCAAAATTTTCACAGCACAAGGCATCTCCTACAAATTTGTTTCTACTTGTGAATCTCCCGTTCGACCTTCGGCAACTTAATTCTAACTTATTGATCACATATTGCGCAATATAGGATACAACAATAATCTTTTTCCAAGCCTACACTGGTGTATACTACTCCACACTGAATATCATAATAGTCCTTGTCCAAACCCATTCTAATCATCCTCTAATTTACAAAACTCATCGATACATCCAATTCCTGATAAACTTTCCACCTTATAATTTAACTCTACCTCCTTCCAGACTCGCCCAAAATAGATAAGAGTCTCTTTCTCAACTTAGGTTCAGCCCAAAAGACTCTGGTAACCTCATAACCATATCTTATATTCTTGCAACACTGTTTGAGCATCTTATTCATCCTGAAATTATCCAATTACTTCCTTCACAATCTGCAAACCCAATACTCTGGATGACAGTCACCATCTCTTCATTGTCTTTCTTGATGACTCTAAGATCACTGTCACCATCACTGCCATGACCTTCATCATCTGACACCATCATAGCTCTGGGACACATGTTCCTTACTTTAAATACAAACTCCCACTAGTTAACTCATTCTCCACCATTGCTATACCCATCTTGGTATCTAAACCAACAGACTGGATTCTCTCATTTCCACTGCTTTGAAATACCTCAGCATTCAACCTTTAGGATTCTATCATCACTTCCACATCTAATACTTACAATACCTGCCACTTTGTATTACCCAACAACTTATCCTTGCCTCCAGTACTTAGAGTTACTTTATTTTCTTTGTTAATTTCCTCTTGGGGATGCCAGATAGGAAAAAGAACCAATCAGTAAACTTATCTTCTCCTCATTAATCTCTCACATTTACTGGGATAGATCACAGATCTCCATACACTAATCCCCTAAGGGTGCGTACTCTACCATTAATATTTTATCCTTGATTTCTAGGCGAGCTCCCAAAACCTCAGTACTCAGTAAAAATTGTATCTTCAAAGGAGCCATTATACCTTTTATTCAGAGGAGCAATTCATAACATCGAATATGGCTTTCATTTGGTCCATCATTCCTTAACCACCATATGATTTAACCCACCTTCGAAAGCCAGTGGATAAAACTTTCAAAAGTCATTTAGTTGAAAAAAGATACCTCTTCTTCCAGACCTTTGGACCTTCTCCGGCTCCATTACATCCACATCTTCATCCGTTATTCAAATTCACATACACTCCATCTTTCTCATTCATATCACCTTTTCCTGGTTGACGTTACCACTCTTGTTTTCTTTTTATTGTTTCTCTTTGATTGCTAACTTAGTCATTCAATACAACCATTACCTCACGCATCTTGCCCAAGCTCATCTTTGCTTTGCTTACCTCTTGTGACATATCTTTCCCTTATACTCTAATAGTATCATATTCAATTATGTAACTCTAGACTAGTATTAAATCGGTAATACACAAGTTTATGTAATTTAAAATGTGCCAAGTATTATCATAAGTAGAAACTATGGCCTGAACTATTGCTCTGATACCAAAATGTAATACCCTATTTTTAGATACCTTCATTCTTGCTCAATTTGATTTAAAAACTAAACCAACACAACCAAAACACCTCAACTTAACTCCTAAAACATCAAAGCATTAGAAAAACTTCAAGTGAAACCAGAACTATGCAGAGCCTTGGTGTGCTACAGTATAGCCACAGCCAGGCTTCTTGCGTCACGGCACCCATATCAGATCCCATATTAGTAAATTGCTGATTTTTCGGGCGAACTTTTATCGTGCATAACTTCTTACTCTGATCTCCGATTGACTTAATTTCAATTCCTATAGGTCAATCTTATCCCAATCTATCCATACATACTAGTTCCACCCAAATCCATCTTCGTATGAAGATTTTGGACGTCTAACACCAATTTGGCCACTTCTTTACCAAAATTCATAACCTATCACCTCCAATTGTCACCAACGGTAAATGGACAGTCAGGCAACCTTCATACATGTCCTATTAAGCTCAACCAACTCGTTCAAAGATGTTTCATCTCAAAGGAACTACTCCTCTAAGATTTGATACCCTTGAACCACAAAATCACACAATGGGCTATATGGCCCAAACTCGCATACATGACCTAAAATCCCCGTTAGGCTTACTCTTACAGGCATTCTAATGCACAAGCACCTGCTCTTACAAAAATGACCCATACCGGGGTTCTTAATCATACTACATCTCTTGTCCATGAATCCATACCCCTCATATCATCCCTCAACATCATCACTACTCTCATCCTATCATTGCATAACATACAGATAGTACTCCCAGGACTCTCATACAAGCAACCAAATTATAACAACCTAAGAGGCATAATATTACATAAACTAAATTACAACTACCATACACACACATACCAATATCGTGGTATAAACAGAAACAGACAATTATCAACACCATAGTTACCTCAGGTTGTCAACACCATGCACACAGGGGCTTAGGAAAACCTCCAAAGCACCCATCATGAACTACATGCCTTCAATTAGCTAATTAACAGTTACAACGTCATAATACCATTTATTAGCATAATACACTTTAACCATAATTCGTAATCTAGCCATTTAAGCTTGACTTATCATTCCAATAGCACTAACACTTCCTAATAAACCTTAATTACATATCTTAACCATAATTATAAACGTAATTTCGGATTTCATACTCCCTCTACAATCTCTAACCTATGGTTCCACTTAAACCCATCACAATACATCCAAAACTTATACCTAAACCTACCTAACACTACATAATACTTCCACAAGACTGAATCAAGCATTTTAATCTCTGGATTCTTCCTCAAACTCAAAACCTAACCTACTCCCACTGATCTCTAACCCAAAATCAAAGAGAATAGAGAGGAGACGAAGCAAAATCAACTTACCAACCATTAATTAAGCTCCCTGGGTCTAGAAAACATTCCCTCAGGTTATATTTCACATGCCCTAGTGGAGCTTCTCTATCGCTCCCTCCATTTCTTTCTTTGCTCGACATCTGAATTGATCCGAATATAAACCAAATTTTTTATGCTCACTGCAACGCCAGCAAGCTTGCCGTGTCGACATTGTTCTCTATCCCGACATTTTCCAAGCTGTTATACTCGTCTCATTGTGGTGGACCTATATCTCACCACGATGTGGCCCTTTTTTTGTCACAAATATTGAATGTATCCCATGTTTATCCATCCTTCGGTTCTGCGTCCTCCAGTCTTGCACTTATCATCATGGTTACTTCATGTTAGCTTGGTATTATGTTCAAGGTAGTGCAATAAGGGTTGTTACAAACATGATTTCCATAACTTCTATAATTAATAATTATCCTCCTTCTATTTCAAAATATATATTGTTTAATATCATGCACATATATTTTAATTGTAATTGACTAAAATATCCTTATTAATGAAAGGTCAAAATGATCCAAAAATAATTATTACCACTATTTCATTGAACTTCTATAGTAACAATTCTTTTCAAATAAAATTAAAACTCCATAATAACAAATATTTTAAGATTGAGTGAATAGTTATGATTGTTATGATTTTGTGTAATGTAGTCAATCATAAATTTAAACAAAGGCATATACAAAAATTTAAATAAAGGCTTAATTTGAATTTAAGGAAATCAATTCAAACACTTTCATGTTAAATTTAAATGAAGGCATACATATAATCTTGCATGATAATAGAGAAACAAAAAGTCAAAATATATTCTTAGTTCTTTACTTTTTTTCCGAAAAGGAAAATATTATTATTAAATTAAATACAAATACAAATCAAAAGAGAGTTAGTTACAATGAACTAAACTAGCCAAACGTTTCCATACCACATCCTTGAAAATAATTAACAAAAAGGTGATTGGATGGGCATGGGGGAATAGGATCATATCTTGATGATGAGGAGGACATTCTTGTATCAGAATGCTAGGCAAGTCAAGAGAAATGCTTAGGTATTCCCATAGTACCATATCATTTTTACTCTCTCCAATCAAAATATATACACTAACTAAACTAATTTTAATCCTACATGTTAATATCATAATTTATATTATTTTAATGATTTTAGTAATTATTTTCTTTCATGCCCTAGCATCTCCATAGTTCCCAGACTCTGTTGCAACTTACTCTCCCCTCGTCCTTCTTCCTTCTTGATAGCCAGATGCTACTGATAGTGGTAAAGGTAGAAGCCCTCGATGAAGGTCTAGCGAAGTCTGACAAAGGTCTAAATTGGGTTGTAAGGTCGAAGAGCTCCTTCCACTATCCTTTCACTCATTCTGATTCATCTTCCTCATTGTTGTTCATCTTTATATTGGGATTTTTGGTGAAAATTTTTCAATTTTGATTTTCATTTACAGCTTTTACATCTGACTGGGTAGAGTAGCTCGAAGTGTTTTTTATGGTGAAATTACAAAAGCTATTATGTGACTAGAGTTTGAAAACTAGATCTAACGGCAGTCACAAAATAAAGAATGACAAGTTTTTTATGAAAATTATAGGGTTAGGATAGAAGGCGTGACCATTTTGATTTCCAAATCTAAGGCATGTCTTCAACTATTCAGATTCTTTCGAAGAAAAAGTTTAGCAAAAAATGCTACCATTAAATTAGATCCTTCCATTTATATTGCTCAAAGCCTTTTGTTCACTAGAAAAAATAAAGCCCAAAGCCTTCTTTGTTTGATTTTTAATAAATCTTCCAAATTAAAGTAAAAGGTAAATAAAATTTTGGAAACTGAAGAAGAAATAGAAACTTTAAATTTCATCTCAGTTTTCCAGAATGATAATGTGCTTTCATGTAAAGGTATGAAGGATGAAGTTAGATGGAGAGAGAGGTGTTGAGAGGTGAGGATGATAAGAATAGGAAAGACAGAGAGAGACTTTCTAAGATATGTGAAAATAGGAGAGAGAATATGAGAATTAAAATAAAAAAACTAAAAAGGATACATATAAGCTGACATATAGTATTAAAATTTTCTAATGTGGTGTGTATTTATTGGTTAGTGTAAAAATAACACGGTACTCTAAGAGAATCTAAGAATTTCTCATCAAGTCAATTAGCCACATGATTAATGAATCTAGAAAACCCAAGAGAAAGATGGAAGGGTCTAGATTGACATCCGAGGATGCAATATCAACATATTATATTCAAACTATTTTGTTTATATAATTATGTAATATTCTACACTACTAGATCAAATTCGAGTATTAAGTTACTCAAATGAGATAGCTTTTCTAACATGATTTTTTTTTCAATCACAAGGCCCTAACATGATATATTACTTAAAGGGTGTTGAGTTCCTTGCTATTCAACCCAATAGCCATTGATTATTATATACAAATTGTTGGCCACAAGGTTTTTTATGTTTTATTATTTTTGGTGATGCATGTCAGTATTAAATGTTATTGTTGTTTATGCTTTTTTCTTTTTTTTTTGATCTTATTTTGTTAAAGTAAGTTGTTACTAGAGTCAACTAGATGTTGGTAAATACAACCTCCATTTCTTTATATATATATGTGTGTGTGATGGTTGTAACAACTCTCATTATATTCTCCCTAACTTAGTTTCTTGTTAACTAAGTACAATTGATGTCATGTGCAGAACTGAAGGAAACACAACAGAGGAAAGCTCAAAGTGGGGAGAAAAGAGCTTCATGCTGTGGCAGGCTTATCTGGAGCTACGGTGAGCGAGCAAATTCTGGTACAAACCAGAAACATTTTAGACGCAAAAGTGAGAAGGAAACAAAGGGAGCACTGAGGAAGCTCTGCTAGGGCTTTGAATCTTCAACCATTGGAGGTGTTTTTAGGCCTCTAGAAGCTTGCTAAGTCACTGGTAAATGATCCTTACTCCTCCCTCTCCATTTTCGTCAGCTTTGAGTTTGGATTTTTTGGATATATATTGAAATCTTTGGTTTTGGATGAATCCCACCAATTAAACTGGATGAAATAAGATTAATGAGGTGTGATTTGGTGTTTATGATCCTTGGGTGTGGGTTTTGGAAAGAGTATGCATGATTTAAGCTTAACCCTAGGTTGGTATTGTTTGTGGAAGCATAAGACTCGAAGGATGTGTGGTTGTTTAGAGTTTGGATGGTCCTCAAGAGTTCAATGGTATATGGAAATGATGCTGAAATCTTGGGTTAGGCCTATATAGTCAAATTGTGATGTTTGGTTAAATGGTATATTATGTTAATTGAGAATTTTACGATATTGTAGAGGTATTTGGTTGACCTAAAGGGGTACCAGTGGTATTGAACCAAGGAGCTCGTGGAATCGTGTGTGTGTGGAATTGACAACTGGAGATAACCAGGTGTTTGTATTATTTGTATTGTATGTTATGATATATATATATATGTGTGTGTGTATGCATGTTTTAGTTCATACTATGATATTGATATGTGTGTGTGTATGGTTTGTCTATATATTATGGTATGCACACGGCTAGACATGTAGTGGATGATGATTATGATTGGGATAATTGTTATATATGATGATGATATATACATTGACATGACATGATGCATGCATAGCATTGAGATACTTGATGATGATAATGATTATATGATGATGATATATACATTAACATGACATGAACTGCACCGCCATATACACAGTGAGGAAAGGTGGAATGGGTGGTAATGATAATATATGATGATATGAGATGATGATATATGATAAGGGAGGATAAGGATAGGATTCCTATCACTAAATCCTCCCCTATGGCTAGGGGAGCTAGGTGGTAGTGGACTGCACATTCCCTAAATCACCACCAATTCAAGGTGGTCCAGGGGAAGGAGAGCCACAATCCAAGCACTAGTATAACTTGTGGCTGGGTTACATTAGTGTAGGGTGAGCTTGGTAATGTCTCGGAATTAGTCTTCACTGACTGTTGGAAGGAATTACCTGTATGAAATGTCTTCTTATGATGACAGCTCGTGGTTCTAGTTGTGTGTGAGGAAGACATGCATTCCATTTCATATTGCATTCATGAGATTGTATCAGTTATGTATATATGTGTGTGGTTGTCCCTGGTTATTGAGACTTTATCCCATACCCCTTTCCAATGAACTACCATTTCAGGTGAAGGTTCTGGCACTAGTCCGGGGAAGGCAAGGGAGTAGCATACCAGATGTAGGAATACGAAGTCTATGTAGTGTCTATGTATGTTGTGCTAAGTAAGATAGTATGACTGTAATCACTACTACAAATTTGGGAATTAGGTACACATGTATGGATACGCTTTTTTGAAAAGGGTACAAAAAAACATCTTTGGGTATGCTTATAATAAAAAGCATACTCAAACAAGCATACTTTGGTATGCTTCATGGTAAAAGCGTATGAAAGTATGCTTATCCAAATATATTTGAGTACACTTTGTTTTAAAGCATACCCATATAAGTAGGTTTTTTTGACATGCTATTTTCCTAAGCATACCTAAAAGTTAATTAAAACCTACAGTAACTCAATTCCTTCAAGCTATCCCACTCCCAAATCAAAACTGTGTTTCTGTGGCAAATAAAAAACCCCTCCTACCCTTAATTTCCATTTGCATGAACTTGTTTGAACCCTTTGCCTTCTTTGTTTGGGCGCCACCTATAACACCTCACTCCTGTATACCTTTAGACTTGACCAAATTCTTCAAAATCCAACCAAACACAACCAAAACATCTCAAAAATATTTCCCAAAACCTCGAAGTAGCAGAAACAAACCAAAAGACACCAGAAAATGAGCTGGGCTGTGGCTGCTATAGTACCGCTGTGGTTACAGCTCCTCCCAGAACTTCACGCGCTACTGCCTCTATTAGCTCCGTGGCCTAACTTCCTGGCGCCATGGTGCCTCCTTCTGGTTTTCTATACCAACAAATTTCAAACTCTATGGTAAACTTTCGACACGCATAATTTTATGCTCCGACCTCCAATTGACTTGATTTCAACTTCTACAAGTCAATCTAGTCATGATCTATCCATAGGCACCAACTTTACTTCAATCTAACTCAGTATGGAGATTTTGGACATTTGACCATTTTAGCTACTTTTTGATCAAAACTCATAACTCACAACTCCAATTTGCCACCAAAGGAAACATGACCATTTTGGACTACTCACACAACTCCAAAACCACATAAACAACTTGTCCAAAGAGGTTTCACCTCAAAGGAACTATCCCTCTGACATTTGACCCTCTTGAACCTCAAATGACAAAATGGGCTACAAGCCCAAAAATACACCGACAAGGCCTAATTCCATCTTTAGGCTCACAAACATTACCACACAAATACCCTAACATTCTGAACCATACATACACCACCATCCATCATACACATCACATACAACACAATTCTACATATATAACATAGCAATAACATCTAATCCATTACAACAACAATGCCAAACTCCATATAGTTACAAACCATCTATCTTACTTGGCATAAGATACATATCCAAATAAGCATATACTACATAGACCTAGTATTCCCACGTTCGATGCTACTCCCTCGTCTTCTCAGGACTAGTGCCAGAACCATCACCTGAAAGGGTTAGTTCATGGAAGATAGGGGGTGTGAGACGATGTCTCAGTAACTAGGGGCAATCATACACATATATATATATCTATAACTCATACAATATCATGAATGCAATATTAAATGGTATGCATGTCTCCCTCTACACAGCTAGAACAATGAGCTATCGTCATAATAGGACATTTCGTAAAGGTAATTCCCATCCAACAGTCGATAAAGGCTGATTTTGGGACATCACCAAGCTCACCTCCTGTTAGTGCACCCAGCCAAAGCTAACACTAATATTTAGATCATGGTTCTCCTCCCCTTTTCCCAAGACGAATTGGCAATGATTTAGGGAAGGTGTAGTCTATTACGCACCTTTCCCTCTTGGCCATAGGAGGTGAATTAGCCACAGGGATCCCATCCTTATCCTTTCTAATCATATATCATCATAATCATATTATCGTATATCATATCATCACCACCCGATCCACCATATCACAATCTCACAATTCTATGTGGTAATAGTGATGTGTCATCATATAATCATCATCATCATCATGATCTAAATGTCATGCCATGCATCAATCCATATCACCTCATCATCATATATGTAATCATCATCATAATCATATCATCATCTAGCTATGTGCATACCACGATATCTAGAAAATCATACACTCAAACATATTTATATCATGGTACGAAAGAAACATGCATATATGCATAAATATACATAATATCACACAATACATACAATACAATACGAAAAATATAGACACCCAGTTATCTTAATTGTCAATATCGCACACACACGTGATTCCACGAGCTTTCTTGAACACCAACCCATGACTTGACTCTTCCGAGCAATCAAACAACCTTAACAATATCATAATACCTCAATTAACATAATATACAACTTGATCAAAAACCACAATTCAATCATTTAGGCCTAACCTAAGGTTCCAACCTCACTTTCATGTATCATTAAGTCCCTAGGAATCATTAAAACATTGATTAATCCCATACACTTCAGATTCCCAAGAGCCCTAACCAAATATAACCTAGGGTTAAGTTTAAATCATGAATAAACCTTTCAAAACTCACAACCAATGAACAAGAACACTAAATCACACTTCATTAACCCTATTACATCCATTTTAATCAGTGAGATTCGGCCAAAACCAAAGATCCCTATTTATACTAGAAAAATCCCAAGTTTAAACCAAAAAAAATGGAAAAGGAGGAGTATCGATCACTTACCAACCAAGATCCAAGCTCTTAGATGCTAGAAAATACTCCCAAAGGCCGAAAAACTCAAACCTTAGCACTGCTCTTTGATTCTCCTATGTTACTCCCTCTCTTTCTTTCTTTTCAGTTTGTCTGAAATGATCCTAATTTAAACCAATTTCCCGACTCTTACTGCGGCTCCAGGTAAGCTTGTCGTGGCTCCACCATATCCAGTCAGCAAAATATCCCTCTGGAATTCACTCTCTCCATGGTGGTCCTGCTTCAAGCCGCAGCGTGGAGTCCTTTTCTCCTCCACGTTGAACCTTGCTCCATCCTGTTTCCTCCAGTTTTGCACTCAATGCCAATAAGAATGTCATGAGTGTTGAATCAAGAGTTTTGATGATGTTAAAACCAACACCCAAGAGCTTGGATTGAAGATATCAAAGAAGAACAAAGCTGGTTCAAGTGAAGATTATCTGAGTATATGTTGTTAGATCTTTTGTAGGATCTTTAGTTTTTGATATAATTGGGTAAAAGATTTTGATTTGAAGAAAAGATGTTTTCAAACTTTGATTTTATGTTAAATCTTTGAACATTTGAAAAATACCTTCAAACAGACGAAGGTTGAAAGTTTAAACTGAACTGTCAAGTTAGAAATTCGAACTTTGCCTTTTGAAATTCGAATTTCAAGCTAAAACTGAATAAGTCTGAAGAGACTGCTCTCTGTCAGACGAATTTTGGTGGTTCAAAATTCGAATTTTCATCTAGTCTGAAAAGAGGCCTTTTGTAACAGACGAACTTCACACTTTCAAAATTCGAATTTCAAGTAAAATGAAGTTTGTAAAAATCAAAGAAATTCGTCTGAAACTATGATAAAGTGCATCTGAAATCAAAACGAAATTCAGTTTGAAAAATGCTCTCTGACAGACGAATTTTGAAGTTGCAACATTCGAATTTTCATATAAGTCTGAAAGATGCTTCTTTACAACAGACGAACTTTGGGTTCTCAAAATTCGAATTTCAAGCAAAACAAAATTTGAGAAAACTGAAGAAATTCGTCTGTAACTATGTTAAAGTTCATCTGAGATCAAAAGTGATTTAAGTTTCAAAACTGCTCTCTGACAGACGAACTTTGAACATTGAAATTCGAATTTCAGAAGCTAAGTTCTTAAGTCTATTGAAATGAAACATTGACATACGAATGATAAGAACTTGCAACATTCGAATGACAAGATGAGTCTGAAAAGAGTTTCTCTGACAGACGAATTTTGCCTTTCCAAAATTCGAATTTCAAAGAAAGTTATCTACTGTGTCCCTTTTTAGTTCAATGAACACACGAATTTTGGGGATCCAAAATTCGAATTTCGAAGGCACTGTAGAAAATTGAAAACACTGTTCATACTTAACCGAAAAACTTTCTTCTTGAAAATTCGTATGTCACATTGTGAAAATGTTTTGTAAGTTTCAAAATTCGAATTTCACTTTATGAACAGACGAACTTCGTGCTGTAACGTTGGAAGCTTTAATCTACGATTCCTTCGAAATTTGTCTGTTGGCCAACCGAAATTCGAATTTCAGTATGTCAGAAACATTAAATGCGGTTGGTAAACGGATAGTTTTTTTAGAGTAACCGTTGAATAACTTCTCCAACGGATAGATTTAGTCTCTAACGGATATTTGAGACCTAAATCTATAAATACAACATCATTTGAAGTTATGGGTAACGAACCAAACTTGTATATACTGAATCTCTGCTGAATTTTCTTCTCAAAAGCTTTTACCCTCTTAACTTCCAGACTTGCACCTAAACTTTCATATCTACTCCTTTCAAGAGAGTTATTTCATTGTAATCAATCTACTCTTCATCTGGAAGATAGATTTACTTGTGAGGGATATTCACAAGGGGATTGGGAAGCACACAGTGTAAGTGCTTGGAGAGTTTGAGAGAGCTCAGAAACAGAGCAAACTCGTGTACTGTGGCCTTTGCAAGAAGCCCATTGAAATTCTTGCTGTATAGTGGATAAATCCCAAGAGGTGTCTTGGGGACTGGATGTAGGTCAAGTGGAAGGACCGAACCAGGATAAATTACTGAGTCTTCTTCTCCCTATCTTTACTTTTCAGCTTGCTCTGTTTTACGCATTGTTTTCATTATACTGTGATATCTTCACTTACTTCACTTTGTGCAGAAAAATTTCAATCTTCCCAATTCACCCCCCCTCTTGGGAAGTCAGCCTTGCTAACAAGTGGTATCAGAGCCCGGATTCCCATACAAAGGAACTCACAGTCCGGGAATTAAGATGGCTGGCTTTGGAGAGAGTATACTCCCTGAAGGGAACAATACTAACAGACCACCAGGCTTCAGTGGAGAGCATTATGGGTACTGGAAAATGAGAATGCAGATCTACCTCCAATCAATTGATCTTGACATCTGGTCAGTCATTGAAAAAGGGGATTTCATTCCAATGGCTCTAACTGAAGATGGAGGACACAAAGAGAAGCTGGAAGCAGAATGGAATGATGAGGACAGAAGGAGAGCCCTACTGAATTTCAAAGCAAAACACTGTTTAGTCAGTGCCCTGAATCAAGATGAATTTTACAGAGTCTCGCAATGCACCACTGCAAAAGAAATGTGGGATACTCTGCAGATTGCTCATGAAGGAACATCTGGAGTCAGGGAGAACAGACTGAACACGTGCATTGGGGAGTATGAGAGCTTTAGAATGGCTGAAGGAGAAACTGTAAAGGAGCTACAAAAGAGATTCACCCTCATTGTGAATCAACTCAAAAGCCTGGGAAAGGAATACACTCAGTCTGAGAAAGTAAGAAAAATACTCAGAGCTCTCCCTCTGGAATGGCAGCCCAAGGTAACAGCTATAGAAGAAGCCAGAGGAGAATCTATGACTTCTGTCACAGCTCTCTTTGGCAGCCTTGAGGAATATGAAGGAAAAATCAAAGCACTCAAGGAAGCTGGGATGGACAGGAAGAAGAAAGGCCTTGCCCTCAAAGCTGCTGATGAAAAGGAAGAAGAATCTGATGAAAGAGATGATCTGGATGAAGAAACTCTGGCAATGATGGTTAGAAAATTCGGAAGATTCTACAGCAAGAAGAAAAACAAGAGATTCTTCAAGAAAGGAGCAGCTGGAGAAAGCAAGAAAGAGACAAAAGAACCTGTGACTTGCTATGAATGCAAGAAGCAGGGACACATAAAGTGGGACTGCCCCCAATTCCTCAAGAAACAAGAAAAGGAAAAGAAAGCTGCTGATAAGGGAAAGAAGAAGAAGGCCTACATCTCATCTATATGGGGCAACAGCTCAGATGAGGAAGAAGAAGATGAGGATGAGATTGCCAACATTTGTCTGATGGCACTTGCTTCTGAAGAAGCCACACCCTCACACAGCAGTGATCAGGAAGAAGAGGTATATGAATCTGAACCTTCCTATTCTGAATTACTAGATGCATTTCATGAGCTTCATGATGAATTTATCAAAGTTGCTAAAGAACTAAAACTAGCAAAGAAAAGGATAATTAAGCTGAAGTCTCAAAGCATAGTTTCTGAAATTGCCTCTTTACCTCCGACTGAATCTGTCTGCTGCACCTCATGCACTGAACTCAAGCAAACTAATGATTATCTAGTTAAAAGCATGTCTAGGCTCACTAGAGGTAAAGATATGTTGTTTGCCTTGATGGGGAGCCAAAGAATATCACAAGGAAAAGCTGGTCTTGGCTATGATCCATGTGCAGTCAAGGAAAAGATCAGGAAGAAAAATCAGAATATGTATATGAGACATTTTGTGCATGCTAACAATAATAAAAAGGAAAATGATGCATCACCTCACATTGAAACATATGATCAACCCAGGCATGCTAAACAGAAGTATTATTTGCATTGTTTTCTTCCTACCACTCAATCTAGCAGTCCATTCATTACCTGTCATTTCTGTAACAAAAAGGGACATATTTTCAGTTCTTGTGCATTGAAGAAAAATGGGCTAGGCAGGAAAACTGAATGGGTTCCCAAAGTTGCCTCTGCATCTAGGGAATTACTCACTGACCGAAAAGGACCCAAGCAAATTTGGGTACCTAAAAGAAAAACATAAACTTTGTTTTGCAGGTCTGTCTCAAAGCTAAGAAAAGCAACAAATGGTATATAGACAGTGCCTGCTCAAGTCACATGACTGGTGATAAGGAGAAGTTCATCACCCTTAGAGACAAGAAAGGAGGAAAGGTGACCTTTGGAGGTGACCAATATGGCAAAATCACTGGTATTGGAATTGTGGGCAAAAATCCAGAAACATCCATTGAAGAGGTGCTGTTTGTGATTGGCCTCAACCACAACTTGCTAAGCGTGAGTCAGACTTGTGACAAAGGAAACTGGGTGCTGTTTGACTCAAAGTTTTGCCTGGTCATCAGAAAAAGTGATCACAAAGTCAGACCATGGAGGAGAATTTGAAAATGCATACTTCCTGGAGTACTGCAATGAGCATGGAATTGACCACAACTTCTCAGCACCAAGAACTCCTCAACAAAATGGAGTGGTGGAAAGGAAGAACAGAACCATTGGAGAAATGGCAAGAGCGATGCTAAATGAGAAGGAACTCTCTCAAGTGTTCTGGGCTGATGCAGTGAATACAGCTAGTTACATCATAAACAGAGCCTACATCAGACCAATCCTTGGGAAGACCCCTTATGAGCTGTACAAAGGAAGAAAGCCAAATTTGTCACACCTCCATGTGTTCGGGTGCAAATGCTTCATTCACAACAATGGGAAAGAAAATCTGGGTAAGTTTGATGCCAAATCCGATGAAGGTATATTCTTGGGCTATTCAAGTAGGAGTAAGGCTTATAGAGTTTATAATAAAAGATCAAATATAGTAGAAGAATCAGTGCATGTAGTTTTCATTGAAAATGAAGCTGTGTCAAAACATGAAGATGATCTAACTATCAATTTTGAAAAACTGGGAATTTCTGACAAAAGTAAAACTGAACCTCCAAAGATATTTGAATCTATTGATATAGAGGAAGATATCCAGGAGCAAGAGTTTAATGAAGAAAATATTGAAGAAACAACTCAAGAACTCCCTAGAGCTTGGAGATATCAAAGGAATCACCATGTTGATCAAGTAATAGGGAATGTTCAAGAGAAAGTTAAAACCAGAAAACAGTTAAGGGATCAAATGCTCAACTGCGCTTTTATTTCTCAAATTGAACCTAAATGTGCTGAGGAAGCCTTAACTGATGATTACTGGATTTTAGCTATGCAAGATGAATTAAATCAGTTTGAAAGAAATCATGTTTGGAATTTAGTTCCCAGGCCCAAAAATCATCCTGTTATAGGTACCAAATGGGTTTTCAGAAATAAACTGGATGAATCTGGAACAATAATAAGAAATAAGGCTAGACTGGTTGCTAAAGGGTATAATCAGGAAGAAGGTATTGATTTTGAAGAAACCTTTGCACCAGTAGCTAGGCTAGAGGCTATAAGAATACTGCTAGCATATGCATGCATGAAAAATATTTTACTATATCAAATGGATGTAAAGAGTGCCTTTTTAAATGGATATATCATGGAAGAAGTTTATGTAGATCAACCTCCTGGTTTTGAAGATTCTACTAAACCAAACCATGTTTACAAGCTGAAGAAGGCTCTTTATGGTTTAAAACAAGCCCCTAGAGCATGGTATGAGAGGTTGAGCAATTTTCTAACTGAACAAGGGTTTAATAGAGGCAAAGTTGACACAACTTTATTCACTAAGAAAGAGAATAAAGATTTACTGATTGTTCAAATCTATGTTGATGATATTATTTTCGGTGCTACTAATGAAACTCTTTGCAAGAAATTTTCTGAGTTAATGCAGGGAGAATTCGAGATGTCCATGATGGGTGAACTCAACTTCTTCCTTGGACTGCAAATCAGACAGCTTGATGATGGCATCTTTCTCAGTCAATCCAAGTATCTGAAGGAGCTGCTAAAGAAGTTTGGGATGGAGAATGCCAAGCCAATGGGAACACCTATGGCTACTGCAACCAAACTAGACATGGATGAGAATGGAAAGATGTTTGACATTACTCAGTACAGGAGAATGATTGGATCTCTGCTGTACCTAACTGCCAGCAGACCTGACATTATGTTCAGTGTCTGCATGTGTGCAAGGTTCCAATCATGCCCCAAAGAATCCCATGCAACAGCTGTGAAAAGAATTTTTAGATATCTTATTGGAACATCACAAATGGGTCTTTGGTATCCAAAAGGCAATGGAGAAGACCTCAAAGGATACATTGATGCTGATTTTGCAGGATCTAAAACTGACAGAAAAAGTACAAGTGGAACCTGTCAGTTCCTTGGAGGATCCCTAGTTTCATGGTTCAGCAAAAAGCAAAACAGTGTAGCCTTATCTACTGCAGAAGCTGAGTATGTTGCAGCTGGAAGCTGTTGTGCCCAAGTCATCTGGATGAAACAGCAGCTTGAAGATCTTGAGATCAAAATAAAAGAGATACCAATCATGTGTGACAACCAGAGTGCCATAAATATCACCAAGAATCCTGTCATGCACTCAAGAACAAAGCATATTGAAGTCAGGCATCACTTCATAAGAGATCATGTTCTGAAAGGAGAAGTCAGATTGGAGTACATCCCAACAGAGGATCAATTTGCTGATATACTCACAAAACCTCTGCCAGAAGACAGACTTTGTAAAATAAGGAGAGAATTGGGGATGGTAAACCCTAATGAACTGTAAGATGTTTTCATGCAATTCTGTCATTAAAATTTTCAATATCAGAATTAATTCTAACTTGAGCTTCAGAGTATGTTTAATCTAAGCTGCAGGTGCTCCCTGTGAAAATCAATGGCAATAAACTTGAAGAGTGGAGCACGTCAGAATGGAACAACCAAAAAGTGGAATGAATGATGTAAATCCTAAGTTTTGGATCCATTCTGTAAGTTTTTAAAGATGAAATTCACATTTTAAATGTATGTTAAACGGATTTTGCTTAATAAAATGTGCTTCTGACATGGTCAATATGGTCAACATTCGAATTTCAGTTCACTAATAGACGAACTTCGGCATGTTATGCCCTGGAACAGTTCTCTGTAATGCCTCGAAATTCGTCTGTTGACACTTGAAAGTTCGAATTTTCAAAATCAGAAATTTCAATATTATGGTTGTCCATCATTGCTGCACAATATTTTATCTCCTAACATGCGAATGTTGGACAATCTTTACATAGTTAGAAAATTCGAATTTTCAGTTCAATATTCGTCTGTTGAAACATGTCCTACATGCTGAATTGTTAAAAGATGCAGCTCTGCCTATTTAATTCGTCTGATTGATTGATTGTTTGATTGTTAACTGCCTTTCTCTATTCAACATTCGAACTTTGTTGGAACAAAATTCGTCTGTTGTCCTTGTATTGCATGTTTCAAGCCACTGTCAGACGAACTTTCAAGATGAAAATTCGTCTGTCAGTAAGCTATGCTGAACGGTTTAACTTGTAACTGCCCGAAGTTCGAATTTTGACCCCTCAAAATTCGTCTGTCAGACGGTTACACACGTTAAATGCTACGGTTTTCCTCAGAACAGACGCAGCCCTATCTGTAACCTCTCTGAATCCGTTCTGATTCTTTCTTAAATTCTCTTAACTCCTGTCCAAAAACCGTCATTCTTCACCAATTAATCCTCCATTCGCATCCTATAAACTCTTCCTTGACAACATTTTGCTTCATTCCACTGAAAAATGGCGAGAGTAAAGATCCCTGGAGCAGGACAAGCTGGAACTCGGCCAAAAAGAACTGCTAAATCCCAATATGCTACAAAAGAAGGAGAAAAATCCAAGAGAAAGGCCGAACCCAGTAAAGCTACCCCTTCTAAACGCCAGAAATCTTCTTCCAAGGCAGATTCTCAGAAAACTGGGCCTTCCTTTTCAAAATCTGCAGTCCCTTCGGGTGAAACTGCTGCTGTGGCTTCCTCCTCTTCTACACAATCTGGAGAATTTGAACTTACCACATTACCACTTTGGAGCACTCCTGAGATTCAAGAAGAGTTTTCTGCCAAGTTTTCAAGCAAAAAGGTAATCAAGCCTCACTGTGTAAATTTGGAGCAATTTTTGATATCCAACAACTTTGATGCTGCATTATGGTTGATAAGATACAAAAACCTGTTGGAAATTGCTGAAAAATATGATGATGAAGTAGTAAAGACTTGGTATGCCTCTCTTCAATATAACAGCAAGAAAAGGAAATGGGAGGTCACTTTAAGATCTAGGACCATCTGGCTTGCTGATGAGACAATCAATGAAGTTCTGGAAATCCCAGGACAAGATGGGCTGAAAATTGACATTACAGCCTCTGGATACATGGATGAGGCAAGCACAGAGGATGAAGAAGGAGGATCCTTCCTGAACTACAAAGAGAGCACTATCTTGGACACCTTGTTCAGGAGAAGGGAAAACAGGCCAACTATAAATCTATTGAAGCCCACAGACCTAAGTGTACAAGTCAGAATCCTGCACTATATAGTGTCCAGGATCATATTCAACAAGGGTGGCAGCTTCAACTTGATAACAAGGGCAGAGGCTCATATGATGACTGCTATCATTCGTGGGAAGCTGATTAACATGGGTCATATCATCCTCCAGAGAATGATAAAAGCAAGGGATCAGAGGAAGGATTCCACACTCCCCTATGCTGCAATTATTTCAAGAATCCTGCAGCATGCTAGAATTCAACACATTGAAAAGGGGAAAGGGAAACTCACTGAGGCATTCAAAGAAGAGGAACTGCAAAGGATGGGTATTGAACGAGATGAAGGCAGATGGGTTGGAAAGGGAGCAGGGAAATCTGAAGATCTGTTCTTTGCTGCTGATGACTCCCTCCAACAAGAAGGCACCTCTGAGGCCCCTAGCAAATCTGTACCTCAGCCTTCTCAGCCAATCCCATCTCCCTCCAGGCCTACTCACCCTCCTGCCACTCCCTCCTCACGGGCCAAGCCAACAAAGGTCACTGAGTTGTTTGACAGTCTGTCAACACTCATTCTCAGCATAAGAGATGAGCAAAATGCCAAATTTGCTCATCTACAAGATCAGATCCATCAGTTGGCTGTGAACATGAAGATGGTGGCTGATGCTTATGAAGATATAAGGAATGCTATTCCTACCACTTCAGCTCCACCTCAGCCTGGTGTCCCTGAGCCTACTCTATCTCCAACTCCTGAGCCTCCAAGCCCCTTCGAGTTTGCCTCCTCTGACCATGATGGTGCTGGTGCAATGAGAACACCAAGTCCTGGTCCACCCTTGGACTATGGATTGGAAGAAGAAGAAGGACTTCAGCAGACAAGTCCTCATGAGCCCATGCAAGAAGTTGCTCAGGAATCAATTCTGTCCACTCAAGAATCTGAGCAAGTTGAAAAACTGGTGGCAGCCATTTCAAGCTCCTCCATGCAAGAAGATGTGAGCACTGAAGAAAGAAGCATTGTACCTGTTGCTGACTATGTTGCCATTGCTCACAATGCTTTACTGGAAGCTCAGAGGAAAAGGCTGGAAGAAATGTTTCCTCCTGCTAAACCAGCCTCCTCTTCTCTTGCTGCTTATGGGCTATCAGAAGAACAAAGGGCTCAACTAGCTCTTTCCAGACAGGCAATGCAGGAGCTGCTGGAAGTCTCTGACGAGGAACCAAGCACTGATCCCCCAGCTGAAATTCCTTTTGCTCCTGTGCCCCTTCGTGCTATTCCTGTCTCTCAGATCCCTCCTCCGGCTGACTTTGTTGGCCTTCCTGATGATGCCAAAAAGGGGGAGAAGTCTGGGCAAACTGGAAAGACTGGGCAAACTGGAAAGACTGCTGCTGAGCAATCTGGAAAAGGAAAAAGGAAATCCTACAGCAAGAAGATCAAGACAAAGAAGAATTGATTGAAATTTCTTGTTGTACTTTGTATTAGTTTTGTTGTTTGGAATTTGTTGATTGGACTGTCTCTGTTGTTTGAACTTTGCCTTATTTAGCTCTGTATAAGTAACTTTTGTTTAAATGGATGAATTCCTTGTTGCAAAGTTTTGTGTCTTAATTCTGTTGATATCTTATGCATATGTTGAGGGGGAGCTTGTAAAAGCAAACCCAAGTACTAATCCAGTTTGTAAGTTGTTTTGTCATCATCAAAAAGGGGGAGAATGTTGAATCAAGAGTTTTGATGATGTTAAAACCAACACCCAAGAGCTTGGATTGAAGATATCAAAGAAGAACAAAGCTGGTTCAAGTGAAGATTATCTGAGTATATGTTGTTAGATCTTTTGTAGGATCTTTAGTTTTTGATATAATTGGGTAAAAGATTTTGATTTGAAGAAAAGATGTTTTCAAACTTTGATTTTATGTTAAATCTTTGAACATTTGAAAAATACCTTCAAACAGACGAAGGTTGAAAGTTTAAACTGAACTGTCAAGTTAGAAATTCGAACTTTGCCTTTGGAAATTCGAATTTCAAGCTAAAACTGAATAAGTCTGAAGAGACTGCTCTCTGTCAGACGAATTTTGGTGGTTCAAAATTTGAATTTTCATCTAGTCTGAAAAGAGGCCTTTTGTAACAGACGAACTTCACACTTTCAAAATTCGAATTTCAAGTAAAATGAAGTTTGTAAAAATCAAAGAAATTCGTCTGAAACTATGATAAAGTGCATCTGAAATCAAAACGAAATTCAGTTTGAAAAATGCTCTCTGACAGACGAATTTTGAAGTTGCAACATTCGAATTTTCATATAAGTCTGAAAGATGCTTCTTTACAACAGACGAACTTTGGGTTCTCAAAATTCGAATTTCAAGCAAAACAAAATTTGAGAAAACTGAAGAAATTCGTCTGTAACTATGTTAAAGTTCATCTGAGATCAAAAGTGATTTAAGTTTCAAAACTGCTCTCTGACAGACGAACTTTGAACATTGAAATTCGAATTTCAGAAGCTAAGTTCTTAAGTCTATTGAAATGAAACATTGACATACGAATGATAAGAACTTGCAACATTCGAATGACAAGATGAGTCTGAAAAGAGTTTCTCTGACAGACGAATTTTGCCTTTCCAAAATTCGAATTTCAAAGAAAGTTATCTACTGTGTCCCTTTTTAGTTCAATGAACACACGAATTTTGGGGATCCAAAATTCGAATTTCGAAGGCACTGTAGAAAATTGAAAACACTGTTCATACTTAACCGAAAAACTTTCTTCTTGAAAATTCGTATGTCACATTGTGAAAATGTTTTGTAAGTTTCAAAATTCGAATTTCACTTTATGAACAGACGAACTTCGTGCTGTAACGTTGGAAGCTTTAATCTACGATTCCTTCGAAATTTGTCTGTTGGCCAACCGAAATTCAAATTTCAGTATGTCAGAAACATTAAATGCGGTTGGTAAACGGATAGTTTTTTTAGAGTAACCGTTGAATAACTTCTCCAACGGATAGATTTAGTCTCTAACGGATATTTGAGACCTAAATCTATAAATACAACATCATTTGAAGTTATGGGTAACGAACCAAACTTGTATATACTGAATCTCTGCTGAATTTTCTTCTCAAAAGCTTTTACCCTCTTAACTTCCAGACTTGCACCTAAACTTTCATATCTACTCCTTTCAAGAGAGTTATTTCATTGTAATCAATCTACTCTTCATCTTGAAGATAGATTTACTTGTGAGGGATATTCACAAGGGGATTGGGAAGCACACAGTGTAAGTGCTTGGAGAGTTTGAGAGAGCTCAGAAATAGAGCAAACTCATGCACTGTGGCCTTTGCAAGAAGCCCATTGAAATTCTTGCTGTATAGTGGATAAATCCCAAGAGGTGTCTTGGGGACTGGATGTAGGTCAAGTGGAAGGACCGAACCAGGATAAATTACTGAGTCTTCTTCTCCCTATCTTTACTTTTCAGCTTGCTCTGTTTTACGCATTGTTTTCATTATACTGTGATATCTTCACTTACTTCACTTTGTGCAGAAAAATTTCAATCTTCCCAATTCACCCCCCTCTTGGGAAGTCAGCCTTGCTAACAATGAGGATTGTTACAACAACCATTCTCTCTTCCTCCACATGTCAACACTCTCATCCTTCTTCTTTGGTTGTGTGTGGGTCACCTGGTATTTGCGTCTTGTGTGGGTGCTCTATTCTTGACGATTTACTTTGCCATTCTCCTCTGAGTTACAGGAGCTTATCATGTGTGGGTGTGTGTCTTTGATGAGTTACGGTAGTTGATTATGCGTGTGGGTCATCGGAGCTTCATAAGTCCATCTCCTCTATAAGTTTCATGGCTTTCTGCTCGTGGGTCTCTCCTCTGTATACTTCGCCCTCAATTGGTTATGGGTTGTATGAGTAGGTGTCGATTGGTCGTGGGTTTCTCTTTTACTGAGGTATATAACATCGAACGTTTTGTATATTGGTTATAAATCTGTTGAGAAAGCTGTTAATTTTTTTGTCTATTTTGAAATGTGAAAGAAAAAAGAATAATTATACTGATAACCGTAATCAATTTGGCCCCAAAATTATTGTTTTTCAAACCCACTGATAACCTTCCTCCTTGGAAGGTTTTGGTTTTCTTTGGAACTGGTAAAACGAGACATTTGGACAATCCTAATTCTGCTTGTTTAAATCATACAAATTTAGATTGAAAGTTCAATAAATGATAACTTTCAGTTTTAAGCTCTGGCAAAAAAAAAAAACTTTTGGTTCTAAGCTGGGAAAGTTATATGCTTATCAAATGAACTATGTTTGCCAATTGAAGACAAGCCTTTGAATATAAATGCTTACTATGTGGCCTATATTCTTTATGCTTGACTTTGTTCATCAATTTCTATATATCTACTTTGTTCATTTCTAAGATTCATTATTATCTAAACTGGTTACATGCAGAAAGAGGCACTTCATTTGTTATGTACCATATTAATTCTTCCCTGTTTTCTATTCATCATCACTATGATAGTGTATGTTTCTCTTCCCTTAATTGTAATATTTCTTCCATGCTTAATTTGTTATATTTAATTGGTTTTTGAAACTGCCGAAGAACATGGTTTGTGGGTTTATTTGCTTATTAGAATTTTGTTCCCCAAACAAATTTTGCTCATTTCTTTTGTAAAGAATTCTAATCCAAATAGCTTTCTTATGAGAAGATAATCCTAATAATAGCATCTCACGTTAAAAGTTTGATAAGTATAGAAATTTAAAGGAATTGATGCTCTGAGTGCTTTTTTGCATTGTGAATAGAGAAGGTATGTACATGAAGGTAGGAAACAATACTCCCAATAAATCCCACTAACTTAGCTAATTCAAAATTTAAATAAAGTATAATGACAACTAATAACAACCAAGATATATACAAAAGAAAATAGAAGGGAGATAAATCATGAAGGGATAATGCTAATTATCAATAAACCTTACATGGTATAGGCATGTAATGTCTGATTCTCCCCTTCAAGCTAGAGGGTAGATGGCTAACATTCCTAGCTTTTGCAAATGGACCTTCAACCTTGACCTAAGACATGGTCTTGTGGAAATTTGGGGAAGAGAAAACGTAAGTGGTCTAACTTTTGGATGGGAAGATTACATGAAACTTTCCTTTTTATTTTTTCTTTTTATTTGCACATATGGTCTTTGAGTGGTCTTTGGTGATTAGACAACTATTTGGCTATCAATACCTCTACTTAATGGCTAATATCTAAGTATATATTTTATTTATATATATATGCATTGTTATTGATGTCATGTATCCCTTAATTTTTTTTATCATCATGTACTTCCAACATGCGGGTGATTCACTTTTTATACTTTCAAAGAATTTGGCATAGTATATCAATATAAATAGGTTAGTTCTCAGTCTATTGCGCACTTGGAAGATCTAGTCTTGTGGAAATTTGAAACAGAGATGGGCAAAATTGTGTTTGGGATAGCGTATATAAATGTTTATCAATCTATTACAGGGTGGGAAAGCAAGCTGGTAGGTAGTGTGTGTGAGTAAAGGTGGGAGAAAAATAGCATGCAGATGTTATTATGCATGATCTGGTTTGGCAAGGTGTGAAACCTATTTCCCAAGTTTTCTAGATAGAAGCTATTATATTTGTATTGATTCTTATGTTTGAAATGTCCAATACTTCAAAGATCAATTGACAACGATGATGTATGAAACTTATTTGATATGCTTCTGTCTGAAAATAGGGTATCTATATTTCACAAAAATATACATAGAAACATGTTTTGTTAAGCTCAACTAAACTCTCTAACCTTTTTCTTGACCAACTAAGCTCTTTCATCTCTGATCAGGTCATTATTAATTTGTTGGTGCAATTTACTTGCAAGATTGAGGAGCTGGTGACTGAGAAGCATGTTCAATATATTTTATCCATTGCAAAGGTGTGCTTCCCATTTACGTCTTGCAAGGACTTTATGCTTGAGATTTACGTCTTGCATTTTGTAATTTTTCCTGTATCTTTTTCCTCCCTTGATTCTCAAAGGAAAGATGATTTGGAGTCTATGGTAATGGAGCATCTAGAAATGATTGACTACCCTTGATCTTCTCAAAAAGCTAGACACTGTGGATGTCAATGAGATTGTTTCATGGCTCATGAGTTGTCAACATGCGTCTAGTTTATTAAAAATTTATTTGTCTATTTTATTTTGTTATTTAATGTATAGGTTGTATGATAGGTTTTTTTTGTTTTCCTAATTAGATGTCTGTAATCCTTTTTTGATGTTAACAAAGTTTCATTTTTTGGCTGAAAAGCTTGTAAGGAGTAGAGGAAAAATGAAATATTTTTTTTGGAAAATAAAGGCCTTTGGGTATGCTTCTTAAAGAATATACCGAAATAACATACTATGGGTACACTTTTAGAAAGCATACCTAATGGCTTTTGGAGTGGTCATATAGGGTACACTTCAGCAAACCTAAAGGCAACAAATAAACATACCCAAAGGCCATTTTTTTCATAGTTAATGGATGTATAATATTGATGATGATTGATATGGAATGATGTAGTATGTATGTTTACGTATGGTGAATGAATGTGATGATGGTTGAGGCCCTGGTATGGGTCATTCTTGTTGGTGTGTTTTGGGGCAAGTAGTCCATTATATCAATTTAGAGTTCAAGGGGGTCAAATCTTATAGGAGTGGTTCCTTTGAGATGAAACCTCTTTGAATAAGTTGATTTAGTCAAATGAGACTTGTATGGAAGGTTTTGAATGGTCAAATTGCCTTTGATGGCAAATGAGAGTTGTAAGCAGTGAGTTTTGGTCAAAAAGTGGACAAAATAGTGTCGGGTGTCCAAAATCTGCATACGAAGATGAATTAAGGTGAAATTGGTGTCCATGATTAGATTTGAATGAGATTGACTTGTAGGAGTTGGAATTAGGTCAGTCGGAGGTCAGATCATAAAGTTGTGTGTGTCGGAAGTGCGTCCTGGAAGTAGAATTTTGCTGATATGGCATTAGCAAGAAGGCACCATGGCACCAGGAAACCAGGCCGTGGTGCCAGTGAAATAGAGGGCTCTGAGGCTGTAATGCCCCTTACGATATCTTTATTGGTTTGGTGTTCAGGATCGGAGGAAGTAGGACGGATAAGGTTCAAGAGGAACCGGAAAAGGCTCCACGCCGCGGCGAGAGACCTTCCAATGGCATTATTCCGGATCAGATGGTGGACCCGCGGCAAGGTATGCTGGAGCTGCGATGAGAGTCGAGATTTTTGCTTAAAATCGGATCATTTCGGACGCTCGGATAGAAAAGAAACAAAAGAAAACTAAGGGAGATTGCGAGATAACTGAGCTAGGGTTTGAATCTCTGGTGTCCACGGGTGATTTCAAATTGAGGGAGCTTGGATTTAAGTTGGTAAGTTACTTCTACACCTCCCTCTTCGTTTTTAATCGGTGAAAATATGGATTTTTTCGGCTTTTAGGTTGGGTGTCCGGTTTGGGGTGAAATCCACCGATTGAAATGGATGATTTGAGGTTAAAGGAGTGTGTTTTGGTATTCTTGTTGGTTGGATGTGGGTTTGAAAGGATTTATGTACGATTTGAGCTTAACCCTAGGTTGTTTCCGGTTAGGGCTCTTGGGAATCTGAAGAGTATGTGTTCGAGTAGTGTTTAAACGATCCCTGGGAGCTTATTGATGTATAATTAGGGTGGTGGAGCCTTGGGTTAAGCTTAAAGTGGGTAAATTGTGATATTGTGATTATGGATATATTGTGTTAATGGAAGAATTATGTGTTATGAAGGTTAATTGGTTAACCGTGTGGGGCTCAAGCGTGTTGGTGTTCAAGAAAGCGTGTGGAACTTGCCTGAGCGTGGTGACAACCTGAGGTAACCGGGTGTTTATTTATGTGGTTTTATATGATAGTATGTATAGTTGTATATATATATGCATGTCTCTTTCATACCATGATAGTGATATGTTTGTGTGTTGTTATTATATATCGTGGTATGTGTATCGTAGATGATGTTTATGAGTTTTGTGATGAGATATGTGATGAGGACATTGATGTGATATAATATGGTGATCATGATGATTATGATGATACATTAGCATCACCACACGTTATTGTTACATTGAGATGTGTGACGGATGAAGTGGTGATGATGTGATGACGTATGATATATGATGATAAATGAAATTGTTAGGGAGAATAAGGTTGGAGTATGTGATATTGTATATGTTAGGGAGGATAAGGGTGGATTGTGTGTGTTAGGGAGAATAGGGATGGGTTATTTGTATATGTGTGTCAGGGAGGATAAGGATAGGTTATTTGTATATGTGTGTTAAGGAGGATAAGGATGGAAGTCCCAGAGAGGATGACATGCATATCATGCATTTTACATTGCATTCATATGTAATATGATCCATATTTGTATATATATATGTTTATGTGTTGTTGATCCCGGTTACTGAGACATTGTCTCACCCCACCCTCTCCCATGACTAACCCCTTTCAGGTGAAGGTTCTGGCTCTAGTCCGGTGAAGCCTAGAGAGTAGTTGTGTACATGGGAAGTCTATGTAGTGTTTGTATTTTTGGATAATGTATTATGTGCCAAGTAGGGTAGAAAGTTATGTATTGAATGTATTAGATGGACAGGATTGTTATGGATGAATGTATGCTTGATTATGTTTATGTAGAATGTATTATGCTAGTGTTTTGAGAGAGTTATGCATTTGGGAATTGGTATGGTAGTATTTGTGAGCCCAGAATGGTTTGGGCCTGATGGTTGTGTTTTAGGGCCTATGGCCCGTTTTGTCATGATGGGGTTCAAAGGGGTTAGAACTCAGAGGAGTGATTCATTTGAGGTGCAACCTCCTTGGATATGTTGGTTTGGAGAGTTTGGACCTGTATGAATGGTCTTTGAGTGACCAGTTGTCTTTGGTGACAATTGAGGTTGGTTAGTGGTGAGTTTGGGCCAATAAGTGGCCAAAATGGTGTCAGGGTTCCAGAATCTCCACAAGGAGTTGGATTGAGGTGAAAGTGGTGTATGTGGTTAGATTGGGACTAGATTGACTTGTAGGAGTTGAAATCAAGTCAATCGGAGGTCGAAGCATAAAATTATGTGCGTCGGAAGTTTGCCCCAAAACGTTGAAGTGCTGATATGGGATATCAGCAAGGGGGCGCCGCGGCTCCAGTATCCGGGCCGCGGCGCCAGTGATGGCAGTAGCGAGGGAGAAACAGAGCAGGCCGGAGCCTCGGCGGTCCTGTAGCGGCCGCGGCCCCAGCCCAAAGTTTGGTAATTTGGGGTTCGTTTCTGCTGGTTTGAGGATGTGAGATGTTGTTTTAAGCGGTTTGGGTTGTGTTTGGTTGTATTTCGTGAGATATGGGTTATAGTGGAGGTAGGATGTTACATTTATATGGGTTATAGTGGAGGTAGGATGTTACAGAGGCCACGGTGATACTATAGTGGCTACGGTCTCAGCCCAGTTCTGGTATCTTTTGGATTTTGTTCCGTTACTCTAATGTTTGGAAAGTAATTATAAGATGTTTGGACTAGGGTTGGTTTTTTTTTTTGAGATTTTTAGTCAAGTCAAAAGGTGTTTAGCAGTAAGGTATTACAATGATTAAGTTTTTTACATAAAAATTAAGAAATGCAATTAATATGTTAGAATTCATTTTGAATTTTTTAATTTACTCCTAAAGACATAGATAAATAAAAAAAATAATTAATACAATAATCTTTGACTTTTAAAATGATAAATGAAAATATAATTGGAAAAATAATAATCAATGTTGTCTTGGAATTTGAAGATAATAAATAAAAAAATTAAAATCCTTTTACAAAGCAACAATTAAAAAGAAACATGGGAGTGTACGTTAAAAAATTGTTAAATACCAGGCTCTTAATAAAGAAAATAAAATAACCAAAACCGAGAAAACTAGTGACATCACTGATCTCAGGCAAGGGCATAAAGGATTGCGAAATTTATTCCGTTGAGGAGGACATGTAGTGCAACTACGGAATCTGGAAAGACGATATTCATGACAATGGCTGAAATAAGGAAGAAGATGAAGTGCCTGCGGGTCAACGGTGCACCAGACCGAACCGCTACGAAGGTGGACGAAATAAAGGCTGTGAAAATCAACATTACTAGCCATATGAACAATGATCCTAACCGTTCTTTAAGCTGTGGGTAATAGTCGTTCGGTAGCATCAAGTAAAAAAATAATGTCAATGTCAATACACATGACCATGATGCGACTCCTTGCAAGATTACCCCACTTCTTTGCCTTCTCATATTCTCATTTTTCTGCATTATGAAAGCCAAACTTCATATATGTTCATGAAATTCCCAAGGAACAGAAAATACAAGAGTTTCAGAAAAGGGAAATTAATATCACGATTCAAAGTATTCAACAAATGGAACCAAGACTAACAACAAACAAATGAATTAGCTTGGTATGTATTGGCAAGAATGAATTAAATGCTAATCAAAATCAGGTTCACCCTCTTTCATTTTGGTGGGAAAATTTGAATAACAGATTCAACAAAGGTTAAATAATAGTTCACCCAGAAAAATCAAATAAAATCAGTGAATTAAATGGGAAAAACATTGAATATTGAAATTAGTAAACTAATCAACCATGAAAAAAAAAAAAACAGGACAAAACTAAGAGGAATGGCTTACCTTGACAGTCTCAAGTCGGGATTCAAACATATCATAGACTAGTTTACGTAGGTGTATATTTCTTTCCAATTCACACAACATACCATGCACTCCGTAGAGTGTATTATGGTATCGTTCTAATTGTTTCTCTGGAGCTGCATGAGAAAGAGCAAAATTCTTAGTATATAGAACAACCAATTTGATACGAAAATGTCCAGTTACTATAAATCTAAAACATCAATGTCAATATCAACTACATATTATAAAATATAAAATTTATGATTTAAGTCACATTATTTACAAGTCAAATAATATAATCTTACCCTCTACAAGGATATATCCTTCCTGAATGTTTTCTTCAACAGAAGCCGATGGCCCTTCAACCTAGACGATCGAGGAACCAAAATGTTTCAATAAAGGTACTTAAACATTTGATGACAATATCATGCTACTTTTTTTTTGTCATTACAGAAATCAAGATGCAATATCGACTTAACAATTTACTTCTGATTCAACCGTTCAAATTTACGAATTTTACTTGCTATTCATGTTCACAAAGAACTAGCATAAAGAAGCCAATAAATTACAAATATATAGGAAGCCTAACCTATGAAGAAAGAAGCCATGCAAATATATATATATATAAATTGGTAATCTAGATTAGCAAACCTAGCTCATGCCGATTTGCAACTGGGAAAGCAAAAAAATCAAATCAAAGGTAACAAAGTCAAAATGACAAGTGAAGATGGTTATGTATTTCTTCCATGAATTCCACGGAAGCTAAAATACAAAGAAAGATACAATGATGTGATTCCTAGTGCTCCAGCTGATGGCCATGTCTTACAGTGTTATTAGAGGAAACCAAAATATATTTAAGCCAAAATTATTTGATTTTTTTTCTTTCTTGATTCAAGAAAATACAAGAGTTTCATAAAAAAAGGTAAATATCAAATTCAAAGCATTTAACAAAAGGAACCAAGACTAACAAATAAAAAAAATTAATGGTATTGGAAAGAATGAATTATATGCTTGCTTCACCCTCTTCATTTTGGTTACAAAATCAAGAATAGATTCAACAAAGGTCAAATAATAACTTTAACTAGAGGAAACAAATAAATTGAAAGAATTGAAGAGAGAAAAAATTTAAGTTAAATATTGAAATTAGTGAACTAACAAACCATGAAGACAAAACAAAGAGGATCGATGGCTTACCTTCACAGTCTCAAGTTGGGCTTCAACCATATCATAGATTAGTTTAACTAGGTGTTTACTTTTTTCCTGTTGACACAATAGACCATGCATTTCGTCGAGTGTATTCTTGTATCGCTCTGATTGTTTCTTTGGAGCTGCATGAGAAAGAGCAAAAATCTTAATATATAGAACAACCAATTTGATATGAAAATGTCTAGTTAGTATAACTATAAAACATCAATATCAATATCATCAACATATTAACATAAATAAGTGATAAATAATATTTTTTTCGAATTGCAAATGACACATCGGAAAACCATCCCGTAGTTAGCATATACTGTTAAATAAAGCCACGATTTACCAAGATTATAACATGCAAAACAAGCTTAATAATTTGTGCCATTTTTCGAAAATGTGATTAGGAGATGATATGGAGCAGGTTAAAGTTTCAAGACTTACCTTTTACGAAGTTATAAGAAGGAACTGAGAATCTTTCCTTATTGTTTTCTTTAACGGAAGCCAGAGGCGCTTCAACCTAGACGAGGAGCATAAATGTTTCAATAAACATACTTAGACATCTGCTTTCTTTTCATTAAAGAAATCGAGATGCAACATCAGCATAACAATTTATTTCTGATTCATCCATTCAAATCGATTAATTTTACTTGCTATTCATGTTCGCAAAGAACTAGCATAAAAAATTCTTAGGATCGATTTCAAAAATATATCCGACAAATTATTAAAAGGAATTAAGCCTAACCTAAGAGGAAAAAAAATCAAATAACAAATATATATGAATTGGCAATCTCGATTACCAACCACATGTTGATATGCAACTGAGAAACCGATAAATAAAGGAAACGAAGTAAAAATGACAAGGGAAGATGGTTATATATTACTTGTTGGGAGGAAAGCTTAGATTCCTTCGCCATGCCTTAGAAATTGTTCAAATCTTGATCTTGGAATTCTATTGCGCCTTCTTTTTTTTAATTTCTTTTGGCCTGAGAAGATGCTGCCACCGCTCCAAGTAAATCAAGTGCTGCTGCGAAACAAAGTATTAACTGATTTTCTATTTAAAACAAAGTACTAAATGATTTGGATCTTCCAGATATCTAAATCAAATCAAGGGTCCAAAATTTTATATACTTTGTTAATTTTTTTTTTGAATCAATAAAAAATTATATTATCCTTATCTTTTTAAATGAGATTGACTATCATCGAATGAACTCTGTAGAAACCAATTTGAATTCCGATCCCACTCTATCACTATCTATACTACATCAAATTAGCTAGTGTGATGGTAGTTAATACTCTCTTTGATTTTTAAAAATCGTCATTTTAGGATTGTTAAGATTTTTTATAATATTTACCATTTTAGAATATCAATAAAATATTAGTTATTTTTTCACTATTTTACCCCTTATCAATGCTCTTGATTCTTTTTTGGGATGCATTAAACAAATTTAGGTTGAGGGAATTTTAGTAAAATATTATTCAATTTTACAAAAATAATTTAATAATTTTATTAATTTATATCAAAAGGCCTAAAACATTTTTTATGAACGGGAGGGAGGGGGTAGTAGGGTTAGTAAGATTGATTCACATATGATATGTTCTTTTTTTTTTTGTCAATTAACTTTCTTCGCTCGACTTCAAACTTTCAAAGAGTCGAAGATAATTAGCAGCATAACTAATGCATAAATCAAGGGCTATGTAATGGCGACTATTTCCAGCTAGCTTCAAAAGAGAGAAAAATGTGATAAAGATACTACATTTGTCACTAATAAATCTCCAATAATAAACTAAATAAAGCAATAATAATGTGAGCCACTGTTGTCTTGTGCCCCGAGAGGCCAGGGATAATAAATTAGTAATATTAGACTCCACACCGGCATTCTATTATCACCAAGATTATGCATTCAAACTAAATCAAAACAATTACACTGAGAGACATGAACCGAATCACGAAAGCATTGAGCAGAATAAGAGACGATTGAAACCTGGATGAAGAATAATTCAGCAACTTTCTCTTCCTTCTCCAATCGCAATCTTTTGCTTTTTCCTCCCACTCCTTGGTCTCCTTTTATAGCGAGTGCAGCCAAGTAATCTTCATCATATTATCAATAATGTGAATATCAGAAAGAGATCTAAAAGGAGATTTGCAAAAAGGATAACACTTATAAATTCTTTATCATGATTTTTCAATTGCTTTTTAATTTTTTAGATGAAGATTGGATTTTTAAATTATTTTTTAATTTCCTTCTTTTAGCTTTTTTTTTTTAATTTTGACCCAGATCATCAAGATGCTAGAATAAATTAGAATTAATTAGGATGGATTTTATCATAGATTTACTATTATTTATATTTTTATTTTAATAATAATATTAATCACCGCCGATTTGTTTGTGTTATCCACGATAATTATTTATCATAATGAATTAGAATGGATTTTATTGTAGGTTCACTATTTATTCATGTTTTATTTCAATAATAATATTAATTTCGTTGTTAATTTGATAAATAAATATTATTTGATAAATCTATATAAATAACTCATATTCAATTTGAATAATTTTCAATTTGAATTATTATAATTTTTATATTATAATAAAATCAAATTTATTTCATTTTTTTGTGAAATCAAATTTATTTTATTTAATAATTAAATTTAACACCGTCAAATCTATTATTTAACGAAGAAAGATTTGTCAATTAAGTAAATTTTAGATTTAGGCCTATTTGTTAATTTTTTTTTATGAAAGAAATCACTTTTTAATTAAAATAGTATTTTTAACAAATTTTAAAATGTTGTTTAAGTTTTTATAAATAATCCGAATATGAAAAAAATACATTTTTTATTATTTAATTTGAGAAGGTATCTTGAATAGTTTATGATTAACAAAAAATCATTTTTAAATAAAAAGTGCATTTTTTTCCTTTTGATGCGCAAAAAAAAACTTTTAAATGTGCAGGAATCACTTTCTTTTAACAAAGTGAAAAAACAAAATTAATTGATAATAGACAAATTTTAATTTTAAGTATTAAAGTTAAACTAGACAAGTCAATCAAAACATTTATTAGGCGTTACGAAGTGTTGCTTGCCGCGGATAAGAAACAGATTAAATACATATATTTTTCCATCGTCTCTCTGCACCGTTGATCTTCATCCGACTGATCTTTTTATTTTTCCACTTTTGATAAGGTCTCTGCATCGTGCTCCTTCTCTGCAACAGCAACGGCGGGTTTTAGGAGCTTCTCTGTCTTCGGTCTACGCCTCAGTAAAAAGAAAAACTAGTAATAATAAGGAACGCATTACTTTAGGATGAAATGCCGAAAGGATGGTAACAACTACCAAAGAAATAGGTTACTAGTGTTTTCTTTTCTTCTACCATGTCATTTTCCTTCAGTTCTACCCATATTCACCATCAGATAATATGTTCTCTCTTGGTATTTGTTTCTGTTCATGTGATTCTATGATCTCTGCTTTCATTAGAGAATCTAGACGCAATAATCGCCCATGGTTATTGTCCGAAAATATGGGTTGAGTCTTTGATGCTTTGTCAGAATACAGAATCAAAACTCTGTAAGTTATGGTAGTACATTTTTTTACTGATAAAAACAATCTTGTCAAGTGTTTTAATTTAGATCATGAAGCTGATTAATTAACATATACATCAGTGAAAGCCAGAACAGGTTTAGTAAAGTATGTTTGATGTAGCTATGAATTAATATAGAGTATATATCTTGTTAAAGATCGTCTTCCTTGTTTTGCTTGTAGAGTATCTTAGATGTAGCTTGAATATGTAAGTGACTTTATTTTTTTTTCCTGAATCTAATGTTTGTCACTATAGAAAAAGTAAAGCTTATGTGAAAGTTTTTCTGACAAAATGCTTAAGTTGGTACCTATCTCTTTGAAACCCTACATTTATTGCAGGAGTGGGAATTTGGTATAGTGGTGATTGGTTATAGAGAAGACATGAACTGGGAATTTTTTTTTTTTGTGTGGCTATAATCGCAACCATAAGTTTCAAAGCTGCAGTGCATCCTAAACTACACACTAAACATAATAAACCTATATGAAAATATAAGGATTACAAATAAAACAAATATATAAATATGATATATAAGATTTGGCTAAAAATCAAACCGAACCAAATCGATTAGTTTGGCTAAATCAATGATTTAGTATTAGGTTGATTTGGTTCAGTTCCGTAATCAGTTTAGTTTTCTTTGCATTTGATTTGTATCATGCTAAATGGGTATTTTTTGTGAAAAAATATATATTATAATCTTTAATAAGTTAAATTTAAATTTATACCAATTTTAATTTTCGACGTAAAAATTGATATTCACAAGATAAAATTTTTAACAGATTTGTTCTTGAGTTTCTTTTATAAAAAAAAAAAAACTTAATTGATTGCCATGTGAACTAATCATCAACATAATAAGCTTATTCAAATTGAAATTATTCTTGTTTTTTTTTTTACCTATTCAAATGGAAACTTGAAACTTTATGGTGAAAGCCTGTTTCAGTGGCTTTTTATGGCTGAAACATGGTGATGTCGTGGCAAGAGTCGAGGATTTTGTTAAAATCGAATCATTTCAGTCTACGGGATGCAAAAAGAAAAGAAAGAAACAGAAGAGAACCGAAGGAGCTCTACTAGGGTTCATGTTTTCCAGCCTCTGGGAGTTGTTTTTAGGCTCTTGAAACTTGGATCTTGGTTGGTTGTTGACTAATTGAGGAAGGCTAGTCATGGGATTGGCTTTCAAGAAAGCTCGTGGAATCACGTGTGTGTGGTATTGACAACCTAAGGTAACCGGATGTTTGTATTATTTGTATTGTATATGTATATTATGATGGTATATATGTTTATATATGTATGTTTTCATTCATACCACGATATGGATATGTGTGTGTGTATGGTTTGTCTTTATATTGTGGTATGCACACGGCTAAACACATTGGATATGCTAATTATGATGATTATGTTGAATCAAGAGTTTTGATGATTCCAAACTAACATCCAAGAGCTTGGATTGAAGATATCAAAGGAGATCAAAGTGTTTCAAGTGAAGAATTTCTGAGTAATAGCTACTAGATCTTCTATAGGATCTTTTGTTATGTTTAAATGAGGGTAAAAGATTTTGATTTGAGGAAAAGATATTTTTAAACCTTGATTTTATGAAAAATACCCACAAACAGACGAAGTTTGAAAGTTTAAACTGAACTGGCATGTTGGAAATTCGAACTTTGCCTTTGGAAATTTGAATTTCGATCTAAAACTGAATAAGTCTGAAGAGATGTCTCTCTGTCAGACGAATTTTGATTCTCCAAAATTCAAATTTTCATCCAAGTTTGAAAGAAGCCTTCTTGGTAACAGACGAACTTTAAGTCTTCAAAATTCGAATTTCAGACAAAATGTAATTTGTGAAAACCAAAGAAATTTGTCTGAAATAATGTTGAAGTTCATCTGAAATCAAGAAGCAATTGAGTTTGAAAAATGCTCTCTGACAGACGAACTTTGGCTTTCCAACATTCGAATTTTTATATAAGTCTGAAAGGAGCTTCTTTGAAACAGACTAATTTTAAGTCTTCAAAATTCGAATTTCAGACAAAATGCAATTTGTGAAAACAAAAGAAATTCGTCTGAAACAATATTAAAATTCATCTGAAAGCAAGATTATATTGAGTTTCAAAATTGCTCTCTGACAGACGAACTTTGAATATTAAAATTCGAATTTCAGAAGCTATGTTTTTGAGACTGTTGAAATAAAACACTGACATACGAATGACAAAGTCCTGTAACATTCGAATATTGAATTTAGTCTGAAAAGAGTCACTCTGACAGACGAACTTCACTCTTTCAAAATTCAAATTTTGAGGAAAGTGATCGACTGTGCCTCTTTGAACATTCTACAGACAGACGAATTTTGGGCTTTCAAAATTTGAATTTCGAAGGCACCGTAGAAAATTGAAAACGCTGTTCACACTTAATCGAAAAACTTTCTTCTTGAAAATTCGTATGTTACATTGTGAAAATATTTTGTAAGTTTCAAAATTCGAATTTCACTTCATGAACAGACGAACTTCGTGCTGTAACGTTGAAAGCATTAACCTTCGGTTCCTTCAACATTCGTCTGTTGACCAACCAAAATTTGAATTTCAGTATGTCAGAAACATTAAATGCGGTTAGTAAACGGATAGTTTTTCAGAGTAACCGTTGGATAACTTCCCCAACGGATAGATTTAGTCTCTAACGGATAGTTAGGAGCAAAAATCTATAAACACAACATCATTTGAAGTTGTAGGCAACGAATCAAACTTGTATATACCGAATTTCTGCCAAATCTTCCTCTCAAAAGCTTTTATCCTCTCAACTTCAATATCTGTACCTTAACTTTCATATTTACTCTATTCAAGAGAGTTATATCTTTGTATACAATTTAATCTTCATCTGGAAGATAGATTTACTTGTGAGGGGAAATCACAAGGGGATTGGGAAGCACATTGTAGAAGTGCTTAGATAGATTCAGAAAGCTCTAGAAACAGAGCATACTCATTGTATTGTGGCATTAGCAAGAAGCCCGTTGAATTCTTGCTGTATAGTTAAAAAATCTCAAGAGTTGTCTTGGGGACTGGACGTAGGTCAAGTGGATAGACCAAACCAGGATAAATTACTCTGTTTTATACGTTGCTTTTATTACACTGTGCTATCTTTACCTACTTCACTTTGTGTAGAAAAATTTCAATCTTCCCAATTCACCCCCTCTTGAGAAGTCAACCTTGCTAACAAGTGGTATCAGAGCTCAGATTCCCATTCAAAGGATCTCACAGTCCGGGAATTAAGATGGCTGGCTTTAGAGAAAGCATACTTCCTGAAGGGAACAACACTAATAGACCACCAGGCTTCAGTGGAGAACATTATAGGTACTGGAAGATGAGGATGCAGATTTACCTCTAATCAATTGATCTTGATATCTGGTCAGTCATTGAGAAAGGAGATTTCGTCCCAATGACTCTAACTGAAGATGGAAGACACAAAGAGAAGCTAAAAGCAGAGTGGAATGAGGAAGACTGAAGGAGAGTCCTGCTGAATTTCAAAGCAAAGCATTGTTTAGTCAGTGCTCTGAACCGGGATGAATTCTACAGAGTCTGACAATGCTGCACTGCAAAAGAAATGTGGGATAGTCTGCAGATTACACATGAAGGAACAACTGGGGCCAGGGAAAACAGACTGAACACATGTATTGGAGAGTATGAAAGCTTCAGAATGGCTGAAAGAGAAACTGTAAAGGAGCTCCAAAAGAGATTCTCTCATTGTGAATCAATTGAAGAGCCTGGGAAAGGAATACACTCAGTCTGAAAAAGTAAGAAAGATACTCAGAGCTCTCCCTCTGGAATGGCAGCCCAAGGTGACAGCAATAGAGGAAGCCAGAGGAGAATCAATGGCCTCTGTCACAGCTCTCTTCGACAGCCTTGAGGAGTATGAAGGAAAAATCAAAGCTCTCAAGGAAGCTGGGCTGGACAGAAAGAAGAAAGGCCTTGCCCTCAAAGCTGCTGATGAAAAGGAAGAAGAATCTGATGAAGGAGATGAGCTGGATGAAGAAACTCTGGCTATGATGGTCAAAAAATTTGGAAGATTCTACAATAAGAAGAAGAACAAGAAATTCTTCAAGAAGGGAGCAGTTGGTGAAAGCAAGAGAGAGGCAAAATAGCCTGTGACTTGCTATGAATGCAAGAAGCAGGGACACATCAAATGGGATTGTCCTCAATTCCTCAAAAAGCAAGAAAAGGATAAGAAAGCTGCTGACAAAGGGAAGAAGAAGAAAGCCTACATCTCATCAATATGGGGCAACAACTCAGATGAGGAGGATGAGGATGACGATGAGATTGCCAACATCTGCCTGATGGCACTTGCTTCTGAAGAAGCTAGACCCTCATGCAGTAGTGATTAGGAAGAAGAGGTACATGAATCTGAACCTTCCTATTCTGAGTTACTTGATGCATTTCATGAGCTTCATGATGAGTTTATTAAAGTTGTTAAAGAATTAAAATTAGCAAAGAGAAAGATTAATAAACTAGCATCTCAAAGCAACATTTCTGAAATCACCTCTCTACCTACTGCTAAATCTGTTTGCTGTACTTCATGCATTAAACTTAAGCAAACTAATGATTATTTAGTAAAAAGCATGTCTAGGCTCACTAGAGGAAAATATATGTTGTTTGCCTTGATGAGGAGCCAAAGAATATCACAAGGAAAAGCTGGTCTTGGCTATGATCCATGTGCTGTCAAGGAAAAGATTAGGAAGAAAAACCAGAATGCATACATGAGACATTTTGTGCATGTTGAGAGCAACAAAAAGAAAGATCACATGTCATCTCACATTGAAACATATAATCAACCAAAGCATGCAAGACAAAAGTATTATCTGCATTGTTTTCTTCCTGCTTCTCAATCTAGTAATCCCTTCACTACCTGTCATTTCTGTAACAAAAGGGGACATATTTCCAGCTCTTGTGCTTTGAAGAAAAATGGACTTCGCAGGAAAGTTGAATGGGTTCCCAAAGTTGCTTCTACATCTAGGGAAAAATCTACTGACTGAAAAGGACCCAAGCAAATTTGGGTACCTAAAAGGAAAGCATAAACTTTGTTTTGTAGGTCTATCTCAAAGCTAAGAAGAGCAACAAATAGTATATGGACAGTGCCTGCTCAAGTCACATGACTGGTGATAAAGAGAAGTTCATCACCCTTAGAGACAAGAAAGGAGGAAAGGTGACCTTTGGAGGTGATCAATATGGCAAAGTTGTTGGCATTAGCATTGTGGGCAAAAATCCTGGAACACCCATTGAAGAGGTGCTGTTTGTGATTGGCCTCAACCACAATTTGCTGAGCGTGAGTCAGACCTGTGATAAAGGAAATTGGGTGCTGTTTGACTCAAAGTTTTCCCTGGTCATTAGAAAAAGTGATCACAAAGTAATCCTCAAAACTCAAAGGGATGGTAACTGTTATACTATTGATCTTGATGAACTTCCTCCCTTAGATTCTATGTGTTTAATTAGTCAGGATAATGATAGTTGGTTATGGCATAGGAGATTAGCTCATGTTAATATGAATCAATTGTCTAAACTGATCAAGAATGAGCTAGTAACTGGCCTGCCAAAAATATCTTTTGAAAAGGACAAAGAATGTGATGCATGCATAAGAGGGAAACAAAATAAATCATCTTTTAAATCTAAAAATGTAGTTACCACAACTAGACCACTTAAATTGCTGCATATGGACTTAATTGGACCATCTACGGTGAAAAGTCTTGGAGGTAACCTGTATGTACTTGTAATTGTAGATGATTACTCTAGATTCACTTGGACATTATTTCTCTTCTCTAAAAGTGATACCTTTGATGCATTTGTAACCTTAGCTAAGAAAGTGCAAAATGAGAAAGGTATTTCTATTGTGTCTATCAGGTCAGATCATGGAGGAGAGTTTGAAAATGCATACTTCCTGGAGTACTGCAATGAGCATGGGATTGACCACAACTTCCCAGCTCCAAGGACCCCTCAACAGAATGGGGTAGTAGAAAGGAAGAACAGAACTATTGGAGAGATGGCCAGAGCTATGCTGAATGAGAAGGAACTCTCTCAAGTGTTTTGGGCTGATGCAGTGAATACAGCAAGCTACATCATAAACAGAGCCTACATCAGACCAATCCTTGGGAAGACTCCATACGAGCTGTACAAGGGAAGAAAGTCAAATCTGTCCCATCTCCATGTGTTCGGATGCAAATACTTCGTCCACAACAATGGGAAAGAAAATCTTGGTAAGTTTGATGCCAAATCCGATGAAGGTATATTTCTGGACTATTCTAGTAGGAGTAAGGCATATAGAGGTTATAATAAAAGATCAAATGTGGTAGAAGAATCTGTGCATGCGGTTTTCATTGAAAATGAAACTGTTTCAAAACACGTTACCAATGAGGATGATCTTGCTTTCAACTTTGAAAAACTGGGCATTTCTGATAAAAGTAAAACTGAACCTCCAAAGATATCTGAATCTGTTAACACAGAGGAAGATATCCAGGAGCAAGAGTTTGATGAAGAAAATAATGAAGAAACATCTCAAGAACTCCCTAGAGCTTGGAGATATCAAAGAAATCATCCTGTTGATCAAGTAATAGGGAATGTTTAAGAGAGAGCCAAAACCAGAAAACAGTTAAGGGATCAAATGCTCAACTGCGCTTTCATTTCTCAAATTGAACCCAAATGTGCTGAAGAAGCCCTAACTGATGAATACTGGATTTTGGCTATGCAAGATGAATTAAATCAATTCGAAAGAAATCAAGTTTGGGATTAAGTGCCTAGACCCAAAAATCATCCTGTTATTGGTACCAAATGGGTTTTCAGAAATAAACTTGATGAATCTGGAACAATAATCAGAAATAAAGCTAGATTGGTTGCTAAAGGGTATAATCATGAAGAATGTATTGATTTTGAAGAAACCTTTGCACCAGTAGCTAGATTAGAAGCTATAAGAATACTGCTAGCATATACATGGATGAAAAATATTTTACTATATCAAATGGATGTAAAGAGTGCCTTTCTAAATGGATATATCATGGAAGAAGTTTATGTAGATCAACCTCCAGGTTTTGAGGATTCTACAAAACCAAACCATGTTTATAAACTGAAGAAAGCTCTTTATGGTTTAAAACAAGCCCCTAGAGCATGGTATGAGAGACTAAGCAATTTTCTAAGTGAAAAGGGGTTCAATAGAGGCAAGGTTGACACAACTTTATTCACTAAGAAAGAAAGTAAAGATTTACTAATTGTTCAAATCTATGTTGATGATATTATTTTCGGTGCTACTAATGAAGCTCTTTGTAAGAAATTTTCTGAGTTAATGTAGGGAGAATTCGAGATGTCTACGATGGGTGAACTCAACTTCTTCCTTGGACTGCAAATCAGACAGCGAGATGATGGTATCTTTCTTAGTCAATCCAAGTATCTAAAGGAGCTACTAAAGAAGTTTGGAATGGAGAATGCCAAGCCAATGGGACACCAATGGCTACTGTAACCAAACTGGACATGGATGAGAACGGGAAGATGTTTGATATTACTCAGTACAGAAGAATGATTGGATCCCTGCTGTACTTGACTACCAGCAAACTTGACATTATGTTCAGTGTCTGTATGTGTGCCAGATTCCAATCATGCCCCAAAGAAACCCATGCAACAGTTGTGAAAAGAATATTCAAATATCTTATTGGAACATCATAGATGGGTCTCTGGTATCCAAAGGGCAATGGAGAAGATCTCAAAGGATACACTGATGCTGATTTTGCAGGATCCAAAATTGACAGAAAAAGCACAAGTGGAACTTGTCAGTTTCTTGGAGGAACCCTGGTTTCATGGTTCAGCAAAAAGCAAAACAGTGTGGCTCTATCCACTGCAGAAGCTAAGTATATTGCAGCTAGAAGTTGTTGTGCCCAAGTCATCTGGATGAAGCAGCAGCTTGAAGATCTTGAGGTTAAAATGAAAGAGATACCAATCATGTGTGACAACCAAAGTGCCATAAATATCACCAAGAATCCAGTCATGCATTCAAGGACGAAACATATTGAAGTTAGACACCATTTCATGAGGGATTACGTTCTGAAAGGAGAAGTTAAGTTGGAGTAAATCCCAGCAGAGAATCAAGTTGCTAATATACTCACAAAGCCTCTATCAGAAGACAGGCATTGCAAAATAAGGAGAGAATTGGGTATGGTAAATCCCAGTGAACTGTAAGTTACTCGTGTGCAATCTTGTTTTCTAAGGTTTCGTCTTTAAGATTAATTCTAACTTTAGCATCGGAGTATGTTTAATTTAAGCTGCAGGTGCTCCTCATAAGATTCAATGGCAATAAACTTGAAGATTGGAGCACATCAGAATGGAACAACCAGAAAGTGAAGTAAATGATGAAAATTCTGAGTTCTGGATCCATTCTGTAAGTTTTTAAATGAAATTCAAATTTTCATGTGTGTTAGACGTATTTTGCTTCATAAACTGTGTTTTTGAACTAGTCAACGTGGTCAACATTCAAATTTTAGTTGACCAACAGACGAACTTCGGCCTATTATGCCTTGGAACAGTTCTCGGTGATGCCTCGAAATTCGTCTGTTGGATCTTGGAAGTTCGAATTTTCAAAAAACAAAAATTTCAAAGTTATGTTTGTCCATCACTGTTGTACGAATTATCACTTCTTAACATACGAATATTGGACATCCTTTACAAAAGTTGAAAAATGCGAATTTTTAGGTCAAAATTCGTCTGTTCAATCATGTTCTTCATGTTGAATGCTTGAAAGATGAAGTTCTGCTTGTTTAATTCATCTATTGGTTGATGTCTTGTCTGTTGCCTGCTGTCTTCTCTTCAACATTCAAACTTTGTTGGAACAAAATTCGTCTGTTGTGCTTGTATTGCTTAATCCAAGCCACTGTTAGATAAACTTTCAGAAGAAAATTCATCTGTCAGTAAGCTTTGCTGAACGGTTTAACTTGTAACTGCCCGAAGTTCTAATTTTGACCTCTTAAAATTCGTCTGTCAGACGGTTACTTACGTTAAATTCGACAGCTTTTCAAAGAACAGACACAACCCTATTCTTAACTCCTCTGAGTCTGTTCCAATTCTCTCATCAATTCCCTTCAATGCTGACCAAAAACTGCCTTTTCCCACCGATTAAACTTCCTTTCGCATCCTTTAAAACCCACTCTAAGCCACATTCTGCAACACTCATCCTAAAATGGCGAGATTAAAAATCCTGATGCTGGGAAAGCTGAAGCCTGACCAAAGAGGAATGTTAAATCACAATATGCCTCGAAGGAACGAGAGAAATCAAAGAGAAAAGCTGAATCCAACAAAGCAACTCCCACCAAACGCCAAAAGACCGTATCCAAAGAAGATTCTCAGAAAGCTGGACCCTCTTCACCAAAAAGTGCAGAACCTTCGGTTCCAGTTCCTTCAAAAGCTGCTGCTGTTGCTTCCACTTTGTCCTTTAGTACTCAATCTGGAGAGTACAAGCTTACCACACTGCCATTATGGAGCACTCCATAGATTCAAGAAGAATACTCCACCAAATTTGCCAACAAAAAGATAATTAAGCCACATTGTGTAAACTTGGAAGATTTCTTGGTCTCCAATAATTTTGATGCTGGTATATGGATGATGAGATACAAGAATCTGTTGGAGGTATTAGAGAAATATGATGATGAAGTAGTGAAGTCATGGTACGCCTCTTTAAAATTCAACAGCAAAAAGAAAAAGCGGGCAGTCAGTCTAAGGTCTAGGACCATTTGGCTTACTGATGAGACATTCAATGAGGTGCTAGAAATCCCTAGGCAAGATGGACTCAAGATCAATATCAATGCCTCTGGGTACATGGATGAGGCAAATATGGCTGATGAAGAAGGTGGTCCCTCTCTGAACTACAAGGAGAGTACTATTCTGAGCACACTATTCAGAAGGAGGGAGAATTGGCCATCAATAAACCTATTGAAGCCCACAGACCTCAGTGTTCAAGTGAGGATCCTGCACTACATAGTGTCCAGGATTATATTCAACAAAAGAGGCAGCTTTAACTTGATAACAAGGGCAGAGGCACATGTTATGGCTGCAATCATGCGTGGGAAACTAATTAATATAGGACACCTCATACTCCAACGCATGATCAAGGCTAGGGATCAGAGGAAGGACTCCACACTCCCTTATGCTGCTATCATCTCCAGAATTCTGCAGTATGCCAGAATTCAGCATCTTGAGAAGGGAAAGGGCAAGCCCACAGAGATATTCAAGGAGGAAGAGCTGCAAAGAATGGGCATTGAAAAGGATAAAGGAAGATGGGTTGGAAAGGGAGCAGGAAGAACTGAAGATCTCTTCTTTGTTGAAAGTGCCCCCTATAGCAAGAGGGTACTTCTGAGGCTCCTGCCAGACCTACCACTCAGCCCTCTGTGCCTATCCCATCTCCCTTAAGGCCCACTCATATTCCTTCCACTCCCTCCTCACGGGCCAAGCCAACGAAGATCAGTGAGTTGTATGACAGCCTGTCTACACTCATTCTCAACATCAGAGATGAGCAAAATGCCAAATTTACTCATCTGCAAGACCAGATCCATCAGTTGGCAGTGAATATGAAGGTGGTGGTTGATGCCTATGAAGAAATAAGAAGTGCAATTCCTGCCACTTCAGCTCCACCTCAGCCAGGGTCCTCTGTGCCTGTCCATTCTCCAACTCCTGAGCCTCCAAGCCTCTTTGAGCTTGCCTCCTCTGACCATGATGATGATATAGATGGTGTTGATGCAATGAGGACACCAAGTCCTGGTCCACCCTTGGACTATGGATTGGAAGAAGAAGGACTTCAAGGAGCAAGCCCTCATGAGCCTATGCAAGAAGATGCTCAGGATTCAATTATGTCTATTCAAGAATCTGAGCAAGTTGAAAGACTGGTTGCAGCTATCTCAACCTATTCTATGCAGGAGGGAGCAAGCAATGAAGAGAGAAGCATTGTGCCTGTTGTTGATTATGAGGCCATTGCTCACAATGCTCTCCTGCAAGAACAAAGAAGAAGGCTTGAGGAAATGTTTCATCCTGATGAACCAGCCACTTCCTCTCTTGCTGCTTATGGGCTTTCAGAGGAACAGAGAGCTCAGCTAGCTCTTTCCAGGCAGGCAATGTAAGAACTTCTGGAAATCTCTTATGAGGAACCAAGCACTGAGTCTCCTGTGGAACCAAAAATCCCTTTTGCTCCTGTCCCACTTCAAGCTATTCCTGTCTCTCAGATCCCTCCTCTTGCTGATTTTGTTGGCCTTCTTGATGATGCCAAAAAGGGGGAGAAGACTAGGCAAACTGGAAAGTCTACTGTTGCTGAGCAATCTTGGAAAGGGAAAGCGTACAGCAAGAAGACCAAGCCTAAGAAGAAATGATTGAAGATTTGCTTAGAAATTAGGCTTGAGTCCTCTTGTAGTGTTTTGTGGTTACTATTTTTCTGTTACTGTTTTGATTGTTTACGTTAGAACTTTGATTAATATGGCATTTGTATAGCAACTCTTGATTAAATGAATGGATTTCTTTGTTGCAATGTTTTGTGCATATTTCCTTTTGAATATCTTCACTTGATATGCTGTATATGATATCTGTTGAAACATAATGCATATATTGAGGGGGAGCTTATAAAAGCAAACCCAAGTACTAATCCAATTTGTAAGTTGTTTTGTCATCATGAAAAAGGGGGAGAATGTTGAATCAAGAGTTTTGATGATTCCAAACTAACATCCAAAAGCTTGGATTGAAGATATCAAAGGAGATCAAAGTGCTTCAAGTGAAGAATTTCTGAGTATTAGTTGCTAGATCTTCTGTAGGATCTTTTGTTATGTTCAAATAAGGGTAAAAGTTTTTTATTTCAAGAAAAGATGTTTTTAAACCTTGATTTTGTGTTAAATCTTGACTTATTTGAAAAATACACACAAACAGACGAAGTTTGAAAGTTTAAGCTGAACTGTCATATTAGAAATTCGAACTTTGCGTTTGGAAATTCGAATTTCGAGTCAAAACTGAATAAGTCTGAAGAGTTATCTCTCTATCAGACGAATTTTGAGTATCCAAAATTCGAATTTCCATCAAAGACTGAAAGAAGCTTTTCCACTAACACACGAACTTCACATCTCCAAAATTTGAATTTAAGATAAAATGCAATTTGTGAAAATCAAAGAAATTCGTCTGAGATAATATTGAAGCTCATCTGAAATCAAGATGAAATTAAGTTTTAAAATGCTCTCTGACAGATGAACTTTGACTTTCAAACATTCGAATTTTCATATAAGTCTGAAAGGAGCTTCTTTGAAACAAACGAACTTTGAGTCTTCAAAATTCGAATTTCAGACAAAGCACAACTTATGAAAATGGAAGAAATTCATCTGAAACAATGTTAAAGTTCATATGAGATCAAGAATAATTTAAGTTTCAAAACTACTTTCTGTCAGACGAACTTTGAACATTAAAATTCGAATTTCAGAAGCTATGTTTGTGAGACTGTTGGAATGAAATATTGACATACGAATGACAGAGCTTTGTAACTTCGAATGTTGAAGTTAGTCTGAAAAGAATCTCTCTGATAGACAAACTTCACTATTTCAATATTCGAATTTTGAAGAAAGTGAACTACTGTGCCTCTTTGAACGTTTTATAGACAGACGAATTTTGGGCTTCCAAAATTCGAATTTCAAAGGCACTGTAGAAAATTGAAAACACTGTTCACACTTAACCGAAAAACTTTCCTCTTGAAAATTCGTATGTCACATTGTGAAAATGTTTTGTAAGATTCAAAATTCGAATTTCACTTCATGAACAGATGAACTTCGTGCTGTAACGTTGAAAGCTTTAACCTTCGGTTCCTTCGAAATTCGTCTGTTGGCCAACCAAAATTCGAATTTCAGTGTGTCAAAAACATTAAATGCGGTTGGTAAACGGATAGTTTTTCAGAGTAACCGTTGGATAACTTCCCCAACGGATAGATTTTGTCTCTAACAGACATTTGAGACCTAAATCTATAAATATAACATCATTTGAAGTTGTGGGTAAAGAATCAAACTTGTATATACTGAAACTCTGCCCAATCAATTTCTCAAAAAGCTTTTACCCTCTCAACTTCAATATCTGTACTTCAATCTTCAGATCTACTCTATTCAAGGGAGTTATATCCTTGTAAACAATCTACTCTTCATCTGGAAGATAGATTTACTTGTGAGGGGAAATCACAAGGGGATTGGGTAGCACATTGTAGAAGTGCTTAGAGAGATTGAGAAAGCTCCAGAAACAGAGCATACTCGTTGTACTGTGGCATTAGCAAGAAGCCCTTTGAATTCTTGCTGTATAGTGGAAAAATCTCAAGAGTGGTCTTGAGGACTGGATGTAGGTCAAGTGGATAGACCGAACCAGGATAAATTACTGAGCCTTCTTCTTCTCATCTTTACTTTTCAGCTTGCTCTATTTTACACGCTGCTTCCTTTACACTGTGCTATCTTCACATATTTTACTTTGTGCAGAAAAATTTCAATCTTCCTAATTCACCCCCCTCTTGGAAAGTCAGCCTTACTAACAATGTAGGTCCTCTCTCAAGATGTAATATGTTATGGTGCTTTAGAATTCTATAGATAAGGTGCCCATATGGCAATTGTGAATCATGCTTATAAGTATTTGCTTTCCATATTCTTTTTAAGATGATGTCAATCAGGTTTACTAGTTTTCCTTTTACAAGCAGCACCATAACTTAGAATTCTCCTCTAGATAGATAGTTGTATCCTCTAGTTTTGTTGAAGAACATTCATGATACAATGTAGTGGAGGACTCTGTTCTCAATATGCTTTGTCTTTGAATGTATGATAGGGTTCTTTGTGATGTTGATGGCACTTTGATTATCACATTTTATTGGAATCACCTTCATCTTAATCTCAAGATCTTCAAGTTGCTGCTTCATCCAAAGGACCTGGGCACAACAGCTACTTGTAGCTATGTATTCAGCTTCTGCTGTGGAGAGAGCTACACTATTTTGCTTTTTGCTAAACCATGACATGAGAGAACCTCCCAAAAAGTTACAAGTTCCACTTGTACTCTTTCAATCAGTTTTGGATCTAGCAAAATCAACATCACTGTAACTTATGAGCTCTTCTCCATTGCCTTTTGGATACCAAAGTCTCATATGTGATGTTCCCATTAGGTATCTAAAAATCCTCTTCATAGCTATTGCATGGGACTACTTGGAACATGCATGCAGACACTAAATATGATGTCAGATTTGCTTGCAGTTAGATACTACATTGTACTGCACTACTAGTATTGGTATTGAAATTAAAAAGAACGGACAGGGAAGGAGGGGAACTATTAGGTTTAATTCCAATAGTATAAGACAAAGCCAGTAAGCCACTGCCCATTTATATATATTGATTGGCTATCATTAAGGATTTAATAATCTTTAAGATCGTGGGAATCCTTTCTTAAACTCCAAACAAATCCATCTCTTATATATGCAGAAATTAATGAATTTTATTAGTGGTTTAAGTGCCCAAAAAGCAACAGTCTATAACATTTAGTGTCAAAATGCTTTGAATTCTCAGAAGATTGAGGATCGATATTGGACCAAAAATATAATGGCATCTTGTCCCAAAAACTTTTCTTGCCATCAGTTGATCATATATAATTAGAGCTCAACTAATCACTTGAGTGAATCAAAATTAGCGGTCCAAAATGAAAGAGATTTTTTATTAAAAAAATACATTTGTTTTTGGAGTTTTGATTTTATTTTTGGTTGTATATAAGGAGTACTAAAAGAACAAAGGATAAATTATTTTCGACTAAGTTTGTTACATACATAAAAGCTCCAAATTATTTACACCAATTTGAGTTGGTTCTTGGAATTTTAAATTTGATTAAGTGATTGAGTGTCCAAATTAAAACTTGTTCATAATCATATGTTATAATATAAGTCATGGAGATATTTTTAAGAGAGAGGAAGTAGAAGATACGATGACCACCTACTAAGTGGGAAATGAGTAAGCACGGAAGCATGACTTGCAATCCCAATTTTATATGCCTATAGCAACCCCCCCCCCCCCCCCCCCGCCAAAACAAAAACTAATCATATTGTAAACTTATTCAAGTTTCTTTATTTTTTCCTGCAAATAATTAAAATTGTACGGTGCTTCTTAAATTAAAAAAGATAAAGATGAAAAAGGATGCAGATAAAAAAAGAAAGAAAAAAAGGTGTGTCATGTACTCCTAAATTACATGTTCTTTTATTCTATGCTATCTCCCTTCTTTGAAAAATACTTGAAAGAATTCAAATTCCATTTCCTTTTATGTGAAAATGAATAATGTTTTTTCTTCTTTCAATTGATATGATTAGAGAGTTAATTAAGCTGATGAACAAAAAATTGCCTACCCATGTGTATAATGATCCTAATTGTTCTTTACGCTATGGGTTATAGTAGTTTGATAGCATCAAGTGCAAAAATAATGTCAATGCCAAGACACATGACCATGATGTGACTCCTTGCATGACTGCACCATTTCTCTGCCTTCTCATATTCTCATTTTTCTGCATTATGAAAGCCAAACTTCATTTATGTTCATGAAATTCCCAAGGAATAGACAGTACATGAGTTTCAAAAAAGGGAAATTAATGTCAAGATTCAAAGTATTCAACAAATGGAACCAAGGCTAATAGAAAAAAAAATAGCTTGGTATGTATTGGCAAGAATGAATTAAATGCTATTCAAAATCAGGTTCACCCTCTTCATTTTAGTGAGAAAATATGAATAACAGATATCAACAAAGGTTAAATAATAACCCAGAAAAATCAAGTAAAATAAGTGAATTAAAAAGGGAAAGATTAAATATTGAAATCAGTAAACTAATCTGTTAGGTTTGTTGGCTTCCCAAGATGGGGTTGAATTGAGAAGTTTGAAATTTTCTACAAAATTGATATACAGCAGTGATAATAATGGTTATTGAAAATAGAGTACAGAATATAAAGAATAGTTGCAAATTAAATGATGAGATGACACATATTTATCCTGGTTCGGTCTACTCCACTTGACCTACGTCCAGTCCTCAAGCCGCCACTTAAGATTCCTCCATTATATCTTGTAAGATTTAAATGGGTTCTTGAAAAAATCACAGTATAACTCCAGCTCAAACTTTGAGCCTAACATAAAACTCTCACTTTTCTCACACACGAGTAAGAATAATTCTCTTAGTGTTTTCTCACACTAAATGCTACCTATAAGCAAGTAGAAATATACAAATCAAGGTGTGAAATTCTCTTTCAAAAGAGCGGATATGAATGTTTAAGAGCAATGAATAAGCTAAGGAGAAGGTAGGTAGGCTTTTAAGGAATCAGAAATAAATTCTGCAGAGTTTTTGGCCTTTTTATGTTTTTTTGCATCCCCAACAAATTAACTGAGGTCTTATTTATAGTTTGAGAGCAAAACTATCCATTGAAAGCAAGAATTAGCCATTACTCTCAGAAAATAACCATTCACCTACCGCATTAAATGCGTCTGACAGAGATTATATAGATAACTTCCTCAGGTTATGTGAATAACGGGTGATCGTTGGCTCTTAGTTTCAATGTTAGACTTTCATTATATAGATAACCTAACTAGATTATGCAAATAACAATCATTCCAGAATGACTAAGTTTCAGCTCAAGAACGTTTCCATAAAAACCTACTGAGTTGTTCAAATAACGTCTCACATAACTTGGATACCTTTGAGGATTATTAGAATAACCTCTTAGGATGTTATTCCTTATTCGAATAACATTTAATCAGTACAAACTAAGTTTTTGAAAAACACAAGTTATTAGGATAACCTCTTAAGGTTATGCAAATAACGAATTTAATAGAAAGAGGCCCAATAGTTCTGTAACATATGTTATACGAATAACCTCCCTAGGTTATGCTAATAATGGGCAGCACAGAACAAGTGACCTTTACTGTTAAGCCGCTTATGCGAATAAGGTAATTACCTTATCAAGAAAACAAGCTAGACAGAGGCAAAGACATAGTGCAGGCCTTAGTTATACTAATAATCTCAAACCTTTTCATGAAAATGAAGAGAGAACACTTAGAAACAACATTGAGATTGAGATTTTGTCCCCATAACTTCTAAGCATTATGCACATAAGGTAAAACTTTTCACGAAAACCATTTTGAAAACATAAGCTAAACCTTAATCATTAAAATGGATGCCTAATTTAATATTAGAATAAGCAGAATAAGTAGTATTTAAAGCTTAACTACCTTCTTTTACAAAAGGATTCCTAAAAATGTATGTAAAATGTAACCCTCATTACATTGTCCGTAACTTAATCCCTAACTAACCAAGTGTAATTGACATTGTGTGTAGAACCGGAGGGCGAGGATGAAGGAAAGAATCAAAATGGAGGAAATGAGCTCCACATTGTAGCGAGAAGCAGGGCCGCCATGGTGAGCGAGCTAAAAATTCTAAATTATCTTCAGGCCAAAAGCAACAGTGCCAAAAAGGGCTTGCTAGAGCTATGGTGAGTTGGGTGTAACACCCTACCTCCTAACACCTCCAGACTTAACCAAAAACTTCAAAATTCAACCCAAATACAACCCTGACATCACAGAACAACTCTCCTGCTTCATAAACACAGCAGAAACGAGTTAAAACATCCAAAAACTGGGCTGGGGCTGCAACCACTGTAGTACCACTGCGGCTCTGGCCTCCCCTACTTTTACATCGCTAGTGCCTCCTCTGGCGCCGCGGTTTGGCTTACTGCGCCACGTGCCCCCAGCTAATATCCCATATCAACAAATTTAACAATTTGGGGCGGACTTCCGACGCGCATAACATTATGCTCTGACCTCCGATTGACCTGATTCCAACTCCTACAAGTTAATCTAGTCCCCATCTATCCATAGACACCACTTTTACCTCAATCCAACTCCGTATGAAGATTATGGACCCTTGATACCGTTTTGGCCACTTATTGACCAAAACTCATCACTAACCACCTCCAATTGCCACCAAAGGCTACTGGTCGCTCAGAGACCATTCATACAGGTCCAAAACCCCCAAACCATCTTATCCAAAGGGCTTCACCTCAAAGGAACCACTCCTCTGAGATTTGCCCCGTGGCACCCAACTTGACAATCCGGGCTACAGGCCCTCAAACAAACCAACAAGGCCCAACACCACTCTGAATTCACCAACACTACCATAACCATCAAATCCACATCTAGCTGTGTGCATACCATGATTTATATAGAAAACAGTACACACAATCACATCAATATCTTGGTATGAAAGAAACATGCATATATACATAATATACATACCAATATGCAATACAATACAAATAAACAAACACCCGGTTACCTCAATTGTCGTTACCACACACACACGAGTTCCACAAGCTTCCTTGAAGTATCCAATATGCGTGAACCCCTCTCAATTAGTCAACAACCTTTACAATACCGCAATTCTACCATTAGTATAATATACCAATAATCCAAGCATCACAATTCAACCACGTTAACCTAACTCGAGGTTCTAACACTTTTTTCATGCATCAATAAGCTCTTAGGGATCACTTAAACACCACACAACCTCATACACTTCGGATTCCCAATAGCCCTAACCAATAACAACCTAGGGTTAAGCTCAAAATGCAAATAATACCTTCAAAACTCACACCTAAGCAACAAGAATACCAAAACATACTCCATTAACCTCAAAACATCCATTTCAATCGGTGGATTTCGCCCCTAACTCCGAAATCCAACCTTACAACCAAAAATCTCAAACTTAACCGAAGAAAAATGGAGAGGGAGGAGTTTAGAACACTTACCAACTTGAATCCAAGCTCTTGAGGTCCAAAAATTACTCCTAAAAGCCGGAAATATTGAACTCTAGCACTGCTCCTCGGTCTCCTCCGTCGCTCCTTTCGTTTTCTTTCTTTTTCTCGCGTCCAACTGATCTAGATTTAAACAATTTTTTCAACACTCACCACGGCTCCACCAGTTTCAGCCGAAATACGCCACTGGAAAGCTTCTGGCTGCGGCGGCCCTGCTTCTCGCCGCGGCATGGAGCTCCTTCTGACTCCACTTGAGCCTTCCTCCGTCCTGTTTCCTTTGATCCTGAACACAATGCCAAGAAAAATAGCATGAGGGGCGTTACACTCTCCCCTCCTTATAAAAATTTCATCCTCGAAATTTCAACTCTTACCTCAAGCAAAGATCTCTGGATACTTCCTCCGCATAGAATCTTTAGTCTCCCAGGTGACATCATTGGACATCAAACCACTCCAAAGGACCTTTAACAACTTTACGGTCTTATTCCTCAACTGCTTCTCCTTCACTTCTAGAATTTGCAACGGTGTGACCTCAAAAGTTAGATCCTCTCGTACTTGAACTGCTTTATCATCAATTATATGAGCGGATCCGAATGACACTTCTTGAGTTGAGACACGTGGAAAACATCATGCAACCTAGCAAGATTAGGCAGTAGTGCCACTCGATATGCTTCTGGCCCAATTCGTTCAAGAATTTGATATGGACCCATATACCTTGTAGTGAACTTCTTGGCTCAAATCGATCTTCCAACAACAGTAGTAAGAGTGACCTTCAAAAACACATGATCTCCTGCATCAAACTCCAATGGTCTTCTCCTCCTATCCGCATAACTCTTTTGCCGACTCCAAACTGTAAGAAGCTTCTGACTAATACTCTCTATCTGCCGAGAGGTTTGATCCACAATATCTGGGCCTAAAAGACTCCTTTCACCAAGTTCAACCCAACCCAACGGCGACCAGTACTTCCTTCCATACAATGCTTCATACGGAGCCATTTGAAAACTCAAGTAGAAACTGTTGTTGTAGGCAAATTCGACCAACGACAGGAACTGATCCCAATTGCCTTTGTTCTCTAGAACACATGCCCGCAGCATGTCTTCTAGCGTCTGAATAGTCCTTTCAGTTTGCCCATCAGATTAAGGGTGATAAGCAGTACTGAAACCCAATTTCATACCCATGGCCTTCTGGAGAGATTTCCAAAACTTGGATGTAAACCTCGGATCTCTGTCCGACACAATATTGATAGGGACTCCATGCAACCTTACAATCTCATTCACATACAATTGGGCTAACTTCTCCATCGAAATAGTTTCCCGAATTGGAAGAGGTCCTTGGTAATCCCATAATGACCCATATCACATTTTGTCTTGAAGAGGTCCTTGGTAATCCCATCACAAAATCCATGGAAACGCTATCCCATTTCCACTCCGGGATCTTTTAAGATTGCAACATACCAGCAGGCAATTAGTGCTCAATTTTTACCTTCTGACAGATCAGACATCTTGCCATAACCTCTGCAATGTCTTTCTTCATGCCTGGCCACCAATAACCTTTCTTCAAATACTGATACATCTTAGTGGTACCTGGGTGGATAGTGTACTTGCTCTAATAAGCTTCCTCCAAAATAATCTCACGTAACCCCGCAATATTTGGCACACAAATCTGACCTCGATACCGGATGATACCATCCTCCAGAATATCAAAGTCCTGGGTCTTCGCCATTTCCACCTGTTCTCGAATGCCCAAAAGATAGTCATCCTCCATCTGAGCATAGCAAATGCTCCTTAATAAATCACTTGATACACTAATGGAACTCATTTCTAGTACTCTAGGATGGATATTGATGAATAACTTCATATCTCTCAGGCTTTCCAGTAACTATTGCTCCCTTATCATCATCATGGCCATATGGATTGATTTTCTACTCAACGCGTCTGCCACCATGTTGGCTTTCCCAGGATGATACTTTAGAGCAAACTCATAGTCCACAAGGAATTCAACCCAACGCCTTTGCCTCATGTTCAATTCTTTTTTATCAAACAAATACTTCAAACTCTTGTGATCATTGAATACCTCAAATTGAGCACCATAGAGATAATGCCTCCACAATTTCAAGGCAAACACTATAACCGCTAGCTCAAGGTTATGAGTAGGATAGTTCTCCTCATAAGGCCTCAATTGCCTTGAAGCATACGCCACAACTCTGCCTTGCTGCATCAAAACACACCCTAGACCCTTCTTAGAGGCGTCCATATAAACTGTGAATGGCTCTGTTGGGTTAGGGATAATGAGCACTGGGGTGGACGTCAGACAAACCTTCAGCTCTTGGAATGCTCTCTCACACCTGTCATCCCAAATGAAAGATTGCTCCTTACGGGTGAGTCTAGTCAATGGCATAACAAGCTGAGAGAATCCCTTAATGAACCTTCAGTAATATCCAGCCAAACCCATAAAACTCCGAATTTCAATCACCAATTACGGTCTCTCCTAGTTCAACACCGCTTCAACTTTACTAGGGTCTACTGCCACACCTTCTACAGAAATCACATGACCTAGAAATTTCACTTCCCATAGCCAAAACTCACACTTACTGAACTTAGCATACAGTTGGTGATCCCGCAATACTTGCAACATAATCCGAAGATGAAACGCATGCTCTTCCTCACTCTTAGAGTAAACCAAAATGTCATCAATGAAAACCACCACAAATTTATCCAAATACGGCCGAAACACCCTGTTCATATAATCCATGAAGATCACCGGGGTATTGGTCAACCTGAATGGCATCACAAGAAACTCATAATGACCATATCGAGTCTGAAATGCCATTTTAGGCACATCCTCAGCACGCACTCACAATTGATGGTATCCCGACCTCAAATCAATTTTAGAGAATACGGAGGCACCTGCCAACTGATCAATCAAGTCTTCAATCTTAGATAAAGGATATTTATTCTTGATCGTCACCTGGTTCAGCTGCCTGTAATTAGTGCACAATCTGAGGCTACCATTCTTCTTCTTGACAAATAATACTGGAGCTCCCCAAGGCGAAACACTAGGCCTGATAATACCTCTCTTCAAAAACTCCTCAATCTGTTTCTTCAACTCTTTCAATTCAGATGCTGCCATTCGATATGGAGCTTTCAAGATAGGACTAGTCCCAGGTACCAAATCAATAGAAAACTCCAGTTCTCACGGTGGGGGTAAACCAATAATCTCCTCTAGAAACACATCAAAAAATTCATTCACAACCGGATATCTTTCGACACCTCCTTGCATATCCACATTCACAGAGAAGAAAACCAGAAACCCTTGACATCCTTTCTTCAGACACTTGTCAACTTGGGCAAAGGACAAACAGATATTCTTATCCCCTTCAGCACTAGGGATATTCATCGGTAAGGACACAGTCTTCCGAGCACAGTCGAGAACGACATTATTTGCCTCTAACCAATCCATCCCAATTATCACGTCAATCTCTTGCAACAGCAAACAAATCAGATCCAAAGTAGTACTTCGATGTTCAAAACGAACCACACAATTCAAACAAGCTTAAGCAGTTCTTAGTGAAACTCCCGTGGGTGTGGCTACTGACAATTCGAAAGGCAACTCCATTTCCACAATACCAAATCTCTGAGCACAATGAAATAAAATGAAGGAATATGATGCACTTGAGTCAAACAAAGCATGAATAAAGTAACCATTGAGTTTAAGTTTACCTTTAATCAAATTAGGCGATGCATCCGTTTCTTGTCAAGTGATGGCAAAGACTCGTCCGGGCATTGTGGGTCTCCTCATTGCATCGTCACGCCTTAGCTCCCGACAATACCACAACATATGACCCGGTTTCCCGCAATTAAAACAGATCAAGCACGGACGGTTACCATGACTAAACCTGCATTGTGTGCATGGATTTGATGCACTACCAGAACTGTATTGAAATGAAGCAGAGTCCCTTCCTGCATGCTCATTCTTACTGGAACTCCCTTGTTCATAGCCACCTCGATAAAAGGGTCCTCTGCCACACCGACCTCTATTGTGTTGTTCCCTACTAAACCTGCCTCTTCCTCTACCATGATGACCTCGATTATGACGACCTCTTCCTCCACTAGAATCTGTACTACCACCACTGCTACCACTACCTGAACCACTCCCTTTGCTGATTCCTCCAGTAGGTCCTAGGTGAGAAAAGGCCCGAATCATGGAATTCCTTCTGCGCTCCTCAGCTTCCTTCATCCGTCTATACAAGGCACGAATCATTGCACATAAGTCCTTAAAAGATACAAACTCTACCACAGATAGTTGTTCTTTTATCTCTGGATGGGCACCCTCAAACAACCTCTGAGCCATCCACCTATCGTCAGGATAATTATTCAGATAAGTGGAATATTTTGCCAAGTCCAAAAACTTATCAATGTAGTCATCTACTGATAGATTCCCTTGTTGAAAAGTTAGGAACTCGGCCTCCTTTTGCATCATCAGGCTGGAGGGACGTAGTGTGCAAAGAACCATTCCTTAAACTGCCCCCAATTCATAGGAGGATTCATCGCTTCAACACTCGGGAGAATACTCCTCCACCATCTCTTAGCCTTATTCTCAAGCTTGAAGACCGCCAGTTGCACCCTTTGCTCTGAAGTACAATCTATCACACTGAAGATGTTCTCCATTTGCTCAATCCAATCCTTAGCCTGAGAAAAATCCATGGTACCTTTGAAAGCCGGAGGATTAAACTTCCGAAAGTCCTTCAGCTATGAGAAGATACCCCTCTTTCCAACCCTTGGGGCTCTCTTAGGTTCCACCACAGTTTCATCCTCTCCGGCATTCAGATCCACAAACATTTCGGCTTCTTCATTCACATCCCCCTGTTCTTGCCTATTCATTCTCTCTTGTAACCTGTTCAGCATTTCTCCTTGAGTATTCACCTGATTACTGAGGCCAGCCAGTATCTCATGCATCTGCCTCATCAGATCACTGTTACTCTATCTTCCTCTTCGAGACATTCTTCCTACATATAAGCAACAATACATTCAATTATATGGTTCTGGACTAGCATTGCAGTGGGAATATAGTCTATGTATTCAAAATTGTGCCAAGTAGTACTTCAAGCAGAAACAATGGCCCAAAACCATGGCTCTGACACCAAAATGTAACACCCTACCTCCTGACACCTCCAGACTTAACCAAAAACTTCAAAATTCAACCCAAATACAACCCTAACATCACAGAACAACTCTCCTGCTTCATAAACACAGTGGAAATGACTTAAAACATCCAAAAACTGGGCTGGGGCTACGGCCGCTACAGTACTGCCGCGACTCCGACCTCCCCTACTTTTGCATCTCTAGTGTCTCCTCTGGCACTGTGTAATGCCCCTCACGATATCTTTATTGGTTTGGTGTTCAGGATCGGAACAAGTAGGACGGATATGGTTCAAGAGGAACCAGAAAAGGCTCCGCACCACGGAGAGAGACCTTCCAGTGGCATTATTCTTGATTAGATGGTGGAGCCATGATGAGGTATGCTGGAGCCGCGGCGAGAGTCAAGATTTTTGCTAAAAGCCGGATCATTTCAGACGCTCGGATAGAAAAGAAACAAAAGGAAATGTAGGGAGATTGTGAGAGAGCTGAGCTAGGGTTTGAATCTCCGGTGTCCAGAGGAGATTTCAGACTGAAGGAGCTTGGATTTAAGTTGGTAAGCTACTTCTACACCTCCCTCTTCATTTTTAATCTGTGGAAATATGGATTTTTTTCGGTCTTTAGGTTGGGTGTCCGGTTTGGGGTGAAATCCACCGATTGAAATGGATGATTTGAGGTTAAAGGAGTGTGTTTCGGTATTCTTGTTGGTTTGATGTGGGTTTGAAAGGATTTGTGTATGATTTGAGCTTAACCCTAGGTTGTTTCCGGTTAGGGCTCTTCGGAATCTGAAGAGTATGTGTTCGAGTAGTGTTTAAACGATTCCTGGGAGCTTATTGATGTATGATTGGGGTGGTGGAGCCTTGGGTTAAGCCTAAAGTGGGTAAATTGTGATATTGTGATTATGGATATAATGTGTTAATGGGAGAATTATGTGTTATGAAGGGTAATTGGTTAACCGTGTGGGGCTCAAGCGTGTTGGTGTTCAAGAAAGCGTGTGGAACTTGCCTGAGTGCGGTATTGACAACCTGAGGTAACCGGGTGTTTATTTATGTGGTTTTATATGATAGTATGTACAGTTGTATATATATATATATGCATGTCTCTTTCATACCATGATAGTGATATGTTTGTGTGTTGTTATTATCTATCATGGTATGTGTATCGTAGATGATGTTTATGAATTTTGTGATGAGATATGTGATGAGGACATTGATGTGATATAATATGGTGATCATCATGATTATGATGATACATTAGCATCACCACACGTTATTATTACATTGAGATTTGTGACGGATGAAATGGTGATGATGTGATGACGTATGATATATGATGATAAATGAAATTGTTAGGGAGAATAAGGTTGGAGTATGTGATATTATATATGTTAGGGAGGATAAGGGTGGATCATTTGTGTTAGGGAGGATAAGGATGGGTTATTTGTATATGTGTGTCAGGGAGGATAAGGATGGGTTATTTGTATATGTGTGTTAGGGAGGATAAGGATGGAAGTCCCAGAGAGGACGACATGCATATCATGCATTTTACATTGCATTCATATGTAATATGATTCATATTTGTATATATATGTTTATGTGTTGTTGATCCCGGTTACTAAGACATTGTCTCACCTCACCCTCTCCCATGACTAACCCCTTTTCAGGTGAAGGTTCTGGCTCTAGTCTGATGAAGCCTAGAGAGTAGCTGTGTACGTGGGAAGTCTATGTAGTGTTTGTATTTTTGGATAATGTATTATGTGCCAAGTAGGGTAGAAAGTTGTGTATTAAATGTATTAGATGGACAGGATTGTTATGGATGAATGTATGCTTGATTATGTTTATGTAGAATGTATTATGCTGGTGTTTTGAGAGCGTTATGCATTTGGGAATTGGTATGGTAGTATTTATGAGCCCAGAATGGTTTGACCCTGATTGTTATGTTTTAGGGCCTATGGCCCGTTTTGTCATTATGAAGTTTGCCCCAAAACGTTGAAGTGCTGATATGGGATATCAGTAAGGGGGCGTCGTGGCTCCAGTATCCAGGCCTTGGCGCCAGTGATGGCAGTAGCGAGGGAGAATTAGAGCAAGCCGAAGCCGCGGCGGTCCTGTAGCGGCCGTGGCCCCAGCCCAAAGTTTGGTAATTTGGGGTTCGTTTCCGCTGGTTTGAGGATGTGAGATGTTGTTTTAAGCGCTTTGCGTTGTGTTTGGTTGTATTTCGTGAGATATGGGTTATAGTGGAGGTAGGATGTTACATTTATATGGGTTATAGTAGAGGTAGGATGTTACATGTTGCGGTTTGGCTTCCTGTGCCGCGGCGCCCCCAGCTGATATCCCATATCAACAAATTTAACAATCTAGGGCAGACTTCCGACGCACATAACATTATGCTCCAACCTCCAACCTCCGATTGACCTAATTCCAACTCGTGCAAGTCAATCTAGTCCCCATCTATCCATAGACACCACTTTTACCTCAATCCAACTCCGTATGGAGATTCTGGACCTTAGACACTGTTTTGGCCACTTATTGACCAAAACTCACCAGTAACCATCTCCAATTGCCACCAAAGGTAACTGGTCACTCAAAGACTATTCATATAGGTCTAAAACCCCCAAACCATCTTATCCAAAGGGCTTCACCTCAAAGGAACCACTCCTCTGAGATTTGGCCCCGTGGCACCCAACTCGACGTCCGGGCTACAGGCCCTCAAACAAACCAACAAGGCCCAACACTACTCTGAATTCACCAATACTACCATACAGACTTCACAACATCCAAAACAATGCAACCATACATAAACATACATACATACATATGTCCATACGAAGTCATGCTCCCAATATCATACATTCATTGCAAACCATTCTCTATCCTACTTGGCATAAGATACTAATACAGAATACACACGCTACATAGACTATTCCATGTACACAGCTACTCCCGCGTTTTCTCCGGACTAGTACCAAAACTATCACCTGAAAGGTTAGTTTATAGGAGAGGGGGTGAGACAATGTCTCAGTAACTGGGAACAAACACACACACATATACATATATATATATTCCATACAACTCATGAATGCAATGTGCAATGAATGGTATGCATGTCTCCCTCGCACACAGCTAGAACCACAGGCTAGCGTCATAATAGGACATTTCGTATAGGTAATTGCCTTCCAACAATCGGTGAAGACTGATTTCGGGACATCACCAAGCTCACCTCCATTAGCGTACCTGGTCAAAGGTAACACTAATGTTCGGACGGTGGCTATCCTTCCTCTTTCCCACCACGAATTGGCAGCGATTTAGGGAAGGTGCAATCCACTGCGCGCCTTTCCCCTCCTGGCTATCGGAGGAGATTTAGCCGCAGGGATCCCATCCTTATCCTCCCTAAAATATATAATTCATCCTTATCCTCCCTTAAACATATATAATCATATCATATCATCATCACATCATCGCTACCCAATCCGTCACATATATCAAGGCCTCACAATGCCATGTGATGATGCTCATGTGTCATCATACAATCATCATCATCATGTCACAATCATATGTATGCATCATGTCATGCCATGCCAATATCATCATTATAATGATCGTCATCATAATCATCAAATCCACATCTAGCTGTGTGCATACCACGATATATATATACAAAACAGTACACACAATCACATCAATATTATGGTATGAGAGAAACATGCATATATACATAATATACATACCAATACGCAATACAATACAAATGAATAAACACCCGGTTACCTCAATTGTCGTTACCACATACACATGAATTCCACAAGCTTCCTTGAAGTATCCAATACGCGTGAACCCCTCTCGATTAGTCAACAACCTTTACAATACCACAATTCTACCATTAGCATAACATACCAATAATCCAAACATCACAATTCAACCACATTAACCTAACCCAAGGTTCCAACACTCTTTTCATGCATCAATAAGCTCTTAGGGATCACTCAAACACCACACAACCTTATACACTTTGGATTCCCAAGAGCCCTAACTAATAACAACCTAGGGTTAAGCTCAAAACGCAAATAATCCCTTCAAAACTCACACCTAAGCAACAAGAATACCAAAACACACTCCATTAACCTCAAAACATCCATTTCAATTGGTGGATTTCGACCCCAACTCGGAAATCCAACCTTACAACTGAAAATCTCAAACTTAATCGAAGAAAAATGGAGAAGAAGGATTTTAGAACACTTACCAACTTGAATCCAAGCTCTTGAGGTCCGAAAATTGCTCCTAGAAGCCGAAAATATCGAACCCTAGCACTACTCGGTCTCCTCCATCGCTCCCTTCATTTTCTTTCATTTTCTTGCGTCCGACTGATCCGGATTTAAACAATTTTTCTGACTCTCACCACAGCTCCACCAGTTTCAGCCGAAATACGCCACTGGAAAGCTTCTCGCCGTGGCAGCCCTGCTTCTCGCTGCTGCGTGGAGCTCCTTCTGACTCCACTTGAGCCTTCCTCTGTCCTGTTTCCTCCGGTCCTGAACACAATACCAAGAAAAATAGCATGATGGGCGTTACATTGGGATAATTTCGTTTAAATCTGAATAATTTCATATGAATAGAAAAGAAAGAAATAGAGGGAGCAATAGAGAAGCAATGTTAGGGTTCGAAGATTTCAGCCATTAGGAGTAGTTTTGAGTTGGTAAGTGATCCCTACTCCTCCCTCTCCATATTTTTTGGTTTTGAGTTAGGGTTTTTGGATATATATATTGGGATCTTTGGGTTTAGCCAAATCCCACCAATTAAATGGATGAAATGGGATTAATGAGGTGTGATTTGGTGTTTATCAAGCTCGAGTATGAGTTTTGGTTGGAGTATGTTGGGTTTGAGTAGAATCCTAGGCAAAAATCGCTTGAAGGAGTAGGAATTCAAATTCTAAGTGGTAGGATGAGGTTTGGATGGTTGTTTGGGGTTATTTGAAACATGATTATGCTAGTGGAATGATGAGTTGAGTATAGTTGGTTGAATTATGGATTTTGGATAATTGTACAGTATGTTAATTGAGAATTTTATGGTATTGTAGAGATATTTTGTTGACTGAAAGGGGTGCAAGTTGTGTTTGATAATCCAAGGAGCTCGTGGAATCGCATGTGTGTGGAATTGACAACTAGAGATAACCGGGTGTTTGTATTGTTTGTATTGTATGTACTATACATGAGTATATATGTGAATATATGCATGTTTCCATTCATACCACGATATTAATTTGTGTGTATGTATGATTTTCTATATATCGTGATATGCACACAGCTAGCACATAGTGTATGATGATTATGATGATGATTAGAGGTGATGGTGATGATGTGATGTTACATGATGCTTGCATGACATTGTGAAACATGATGATGATGATTATATGATATGATGTGAGAATCATCACATGACAGTGCGAGATATATGGTGATTGGGTGGTGATAATGATATGATATACGATGATATGAGATATGATGATGTGATATATGATAAGGGAGGATAAGGATGGGATCCCTGTGGCTAAATCGCCTCCTATGGCCCGAAGGGAAAGGCGCATAGTAGACTACACCTTCATTAAATCGCTGCCAATTTGTGGTGAGAAAAGGGAAGGAGAGCCACAATCCAAGCACTAATGTAACCTTTGACCGGGTTCCATTAGTATAAGGTGAGCTTGGTGATGTCCTGGAATCAGTCTTCATTGACTGTTAGAAGGGAATTACCTATATGAAATGTCCTATTATGATGATAGCTCGTGATTATAACTATGTGCAAGGGAGACATGCATTCCATTTCATATTGCATACATGAGATTATATGAGTTATATATGTGTGTGGTTATCCTCGGTTACTGAGACTTTGTCTCACACCCCTTTCCCATGAACTAACATTTCAGGTGAAGGTTCTATCACTAGTCCAGAGAAGACAAGAAAGTACCATACCAGTCATTGGAATACCAAGTCTATGCAGTGTATGTATGTAATGTCTATGTATGTTATGCTAAGTAAGATAATGTTTGTAATTGACATGAGAATTGGGATGATTGTAATGATATTGATGTGGAATGGTGTTGGATGCTATGAGTATGATGCTTTGTGACACATGCATGGTACGGAGTGTTATCGAGTTAATATGGTAGTGTATATGAGCCCAGAGAGAGTTTTGGGCCATGTATGTGAGTTTTAGGCCTTTAGCTCACTTTGTCAATTTGGGCTTCAAGGGGGTCAAATCTCAGAGGAGTGAGTCCTTTGAGGTGAAACCTCTTTGGACAAATCGGTTTAGTCAAAAGGGACATGTGTGAAAGGTCCTAAATGGTTAAATTGCCTTTGGTGGTAAATGAGAGTTGTAAGTTATGAGTTTTGATAAAAAAGTGGCCAAAATGGCGTCGAGTATCCAAAATCTGCATACGGAGATGTATTAAGATGAAATTTGTGTCATGGTTAGATTGGGATAAGATTGACTTGTAGGAAATTCACCCCAGAAGTTGAACTTTTCTAATATGACATCAACAAAGGGTCACCGCAACCCCAATGAAAAAGAGGGCTTCAAGGCCGCGGCGGTATTATAGTGGCCGCGGCCTTTGTTTTGGTGTCTTTTGGATTTTGTTCTGCTGCTCTGACATTTGGAAGGTAATTATGAGATGTTGGGCTGTGATTGGTTTGGTCTTTTTGAAGTTTTTGGTCAGGACAAGAGGTGTTTTGGAGTAAAGTGGTACATAAAAACCCTTCAACCTTTAGGAATCTCTAACTTTGGTCTTCATATCACTTTTGCTCCTTTGATATTTAATTTTCAAGCCCATTGTTGTTTAGAATTATCAAAACCATCTAAATTAACATAACCAACAATAAAAAACAAACACAAGACAAAACAAAGAGGAATGGCTTACCTTGACAGTCTCAAGTTGGGATTCAAACATATCATAGACTAGTCTAACTAGGTGTATATTTCTTTCCAATTCACACAATAGACCATGCAATCCGTAGAGTGTATTCTGGTATCGTTCTAATTGCTTCTTTGGAGCTACATGAGAAAGAGAAAAATTCTTAATATACAGAACCAACTCATGTATTTCTTCCATGAATTCCACGGAAGCTAAAATACAAACATGATACAATGCTGTGATTCCTATTACTCCAGCTGATTGCCATATCTTACAGTATTATTAGAGGAAACCAAAATATATTTAATCTTTGATTGTTTTCTTTCTTGATTCAAGAAAATACAAGAGTTTCATAAAAGAGAAATATCAAGATTCAAAGTATTTAACAAAAGGAACCAAGATTGACAGATAAAAAAGATTGGTACTGGAAAGAATGAATTATATGCTGGGTTCACCCTCCTCATTTTGGTGAGAAAATCAAGAATAGATTCTCCAAAGTTCAAAAATAACTTTAACTAGAAAAAAAAAATAAAATCAAAGAATTGAAACGGGAAAAAAAATTAAATATTGAAATTAGTGAACCAACAAACCATGAAGACAAAACAAAGAGCGTGGCTTACCTTCACAGCCTCAAGTTGGGATTCAACCATATCATAGACTAGTTTAACTAGGTGTTTACTTTTTTCCGGTTCACACAATAGACCATGCAATTCGTAGAGTGTATCTTCTTCGGAGCCGCAAGAGAAAGAGCAAAAATCTTAATATGTAGGACAACCAATTTGATATGAAAATCTTTAGTTAGTAAAACTATAAAACGTCAATTCTAATATCATATTACTATAAATAAGTCAAATAATATGTTTTTCAAATTTCATACGACACACAGGAAAACCATCCAGTAGTTAGCATATACTGTTAAATAAAGCCAAGATTTACCATGATTATAACAAGCAAACAAACTTAGTTTATGCCATTTTTCGAAAATGTGATTAGGAGATGATATAGAGCAAGTTAAAGTTTCAAGACTTACCCTTTACGAAGTTATAAGAAGAAACTGAGAATCCTTCCTTTATGTTTTCTATAACGGAAGCCGGTGGCGCTTCTACCTAGACGAGGAACATAAATGTTTCAATAAACATACTTAGACATCTGTTTTTTTTTTCATTAAAGAAATCGAGATGCAACACCAGCATAACATTTATTTCTGATTCATCCATTTAAATTGATTAATTTTACTTGCTATTCATGTTCACGAAGAACTAGAGTAAAATAGTTTTAGGATTGATTTCAAAAACATATCCAACAAATTACTAAAAGGAATTGAGCCTAACCTAAGAAAAAAAAAAGGAAATAACAATGGTAATCTCGATTAGATTACCATCCACATGTTGATTTGCAACGGAGAAAGCAAAAAATAAGGGAAACGAACTAAAAATGACAAGGGAAGATGGTTATATATTGTTGGGAGGAAAGATTAGGTTCCCTCACCATGCCTTCGAAATTGTTCAAATCTTGTTCTTTGAATTCTACTGTGCCTTAGAAGTCAATCAAAACATTTATTAGAGTCAAAAAGAGTCTTGCTTCCCGCAAATAAGAAACAGATGAAATAATATATATATATATGTGACAGTAAAGAAAGAATTGCTACGGATGCATGTTGGCTCAGATAGGGGTATGAGTCTCTTAACCATTTCCTCCTAGGTTTGATCCTTGGGGCGATAAAAATGGAAGAAATATGTTTGGGAGATCCACCCCCTGTCTGAGGCCCAGTCCAAGTCGATCCGAACTCATTGAGTTATCGGCTTCGGACATTAGATGGTTTGTTATAAAAAAAAAAGAAAGAATTGCTATTTTATCCAAAGAAAAAGAGAGTTTTTTCCCAAATGAAAGAAGGTTGCCTACCACAAAAAAATGCTACAATTTTTTAATAAATTTACATACAATTATGAAAATTATTATCAAGTTATAAGAAAATTATTATCAAGTTATAAGAAAATTATAATTTTGAATATTTTAATAGTAATTTTGGAAAAATGGATAAAAAATTTATGAAAATTACTGATAACTTTATTTGTGAATTATAAATATATGTGATTTATATCAAATAATTTAATAATGATAGCTATTTTTACAATTAATTTTTCTAATAAATATGCCCAGGTTACAAGGGTATATAAGAAAGAGAGATGAAGAAAGGAATTGGAGAGACTACAACAGGGATATTGGGCCATCAACGTCTTAAATCACTACGATATTATTAGAATGAAACACTCAAATATTTATTATTATAAATTAGAATTTCATCCCACGCAATGCACAGGAAATATTTATTAAAAAATTAATATAAATTTCATATTTGTAAGTCTATCAATATGTTTATACTGCACCATTTAAATTATAGTGGATGGGAATAAGAAGATTTTTATTTTTAACTTAATGTCATATATGTATATATCACGGTCAGTGTAATGGTACTGCTTGTTTAATTTTCTAATCACATGGCACAGGTAAGAAAACGAATTATTTATTATAGTTGAAATAGGTAAAATTTTGAGATGAAACTTTCAAATGAATAACATGCATTATTGACAGATGGATGGTATCACCATTTTTTTTTATCATGATGATATGGGCTACCATTTTTTCTCAATGTGAATGCCATTTCGCGGGATCATAATGACATAGGCAACTATACACGATCTTCTAATGCTAATGAAGGCACCTTAGGTTAATTAGTGTCCACTATATTTAGATAGATATAACTGTATTTAAAAAATGAAACAACACTACGCCAGATTCAAGTTTTATTGGCGCTCAATAGTTGGCGTTTATTTTAAAAAACGCAAATAAAAATCTAAACTAGAAGATTAGTTGGCGTTTATTAAACAAACGCCAACTAAAGTCTATATTTTAGTTGGCGTTTATTGGACAAACGTCATCTAAAGTCCGGACTTTAGATGGCGTTTGCCCAACAAACGCCATATAAAGTAATAAAATATTATAAAGTTAGCGTTTGTTCAATAAACGCTAACTAAAGTCCAGACTTTAGATGGCGTTTATCCAACAAACGTCATCTAAAGTAATAAAATATTATAAACTTTAGATGGCGTTTGTTAGACAAATGCTAACTAAAGTCAGACTTTAGATGGCGTTTGTTAGACAAACGCCATCTAAAGTCTGGACTGAAATTTTAGGATATTTATTTTAAAAAATATTGAAGACACGGATTGATATTATGAGCCTTTGATTAAGAAAATATCAACGGATCATATTATATTATCTTTTTGTTACTTGTCTCTCTCCCTTTTACTTTAATTTTCTTTTCGTATGCGTAGGCACTTATTCCTCTTTGTTCAGATTTTCAGCCTCTTCTTCCTCCATCACCCCTTTCTCTTTTCTCACCAACTATTATCGGTTGATTCTTCCTCCCTCACTTCTCTCTCTTCTCCTCCAACAATTGTTGCACTTCAAGACACAGACGGAGATGGTGAGAAGCTTAAGAACATTTCAGCTGCGAGATGATTGTACTTCCCCTTCGAGTGCTCCTCAAATCGCCACTGCAACACATGCAGGCCCCATGTTCTTTGAGTTCTCCATTGTGAGGGATCTGCTGAGAGAGGGGATATTTGAGCACTGGATGAAGAGAGGTGGAAGAAGCAGAGTCGAATTGTCTTCACTTCGTACCAGATCTGGGTTGGTTCTTGTCGGCTGATCTCTTCTGTTCACTGCGAGGGGACTAAAGAAAGCAAAGGAAGGAGCAGAGGAGATTGTGAGAGAAGGCTTCAAAGTTGCGACAGAGATTCTAGTTTGTGATTTTCTGGTGGCGTTTTCTTTTGGTCTGATTGTGCCTTTTTTTTTCTTTCTTTTTGAAAAAAATTCATAGAATCTAAAGCAATTGAATCTTCATTGTACACTAATGTTGGTTTATTTGATAAGACTCTATTTTACAGTTTGTCAATTAATATTGATAGATTATCCTTATTTGGAAATTGTATTCATTCTTTTCTTCATCTCCATAGCTCTAGTAAGATCCAAGTAAAATATATGAAATCTGGCAGATTTTAATTCTGGTAAATTGAAATTGTGACGCCTGGAGATAGAACAATAATTGCAATTTAAAAAAAAAAAACTAGAAAAGTTAGCGTTTGTTTGAGAAACGCCAACTAAAGCTAGTTTTAGTTTGCGTTTTCACAAACACTGAAAAAGTTGTCCTCCCTTTTATCGGCGCTCAAATACATGACATTTTTTAAACGCTGAGTAAGGATAAAAATAAACGCCAAGTATTCTTATTTTTGGTGTAGTGCAAGTGACATTTTAAGTAGAAATAAGTGGCATACTAATTCAAACATAAGTGGCTTTTAATAGAGATTTCAAATCAATCACATTAAAATTGTTTAAATTCATATTTTAGATTTTATTAAATAGTAAGCATATTACTATTTGAAGAAAAGTGTTTTGAAAACATGTACAATTTCTTTCAAAGTAAAATATCATAACCTCCTCTATATTTTGCCATAGTTACAAAGACCTTCTTTCTATTTTGAAAACCTATATAAATTTTCCCAAAAATAAAAAAAGAATTATGTTATATAAACATCCCTCTAATTTTATGATTTATTTTCCATTCATCTAATCATTAATTAACCATTACATCATATTATTAAACTTTTTGTTGCACCAAAATAACCATATTTAACATAAATAATATTTAAGAATCATTTAAATACTTATGTTAGTTAAAAAATATTTTTTAAAACATATATTTTTAGACTTTTTCATTATATTATAAAGTTGACTAATTTTATAATTTTAAATTTTTTAAATATATTTATTTTAATTAATTTATTTATTTAGTAAGTTTCAATACATACTTTGGCTAACAAATTGTTATCATATTATAAAATAGTATTTCAACACTTGTATGCCGAAAAATAATTTTAATACATATATTTTTAAACTATTTTTATCATATTATAAAATTTATTAATTTTATACCTTATAAAATATTAATCAAAATCATTTACGGAAAAAAAAAAAAGAATAACTTAGTCATGAATTAAGGATTTAATATAATGAGGAATAAGCTAGTGAAAATAATTTATGTTAGTATGATTTTTAATTAATAGATAATATCTTATAATCTCTTACCAAAATATTAATAAAGTAAACTAAGGTGTATATTTTCAAAATAGAGGAGAGGTCTACCTAATTATGGTGAAACAAAAGGGAGGTCATGATATTTTCCTCACTCTTTGAACATTTTAAATTTTACTATTCTAATATTTTTTCTCTCATACACTACTATTAAAATGCTCAATAAAATTTTTAATGCAACTCATTCATAAAAATAAAATAAAATAACAAACGGCGTATTAAAATGATATTTGATTGATGTTGCAATCGTAGATGGGCTGGGCTAATGCGTTAATACAATAGAGCCCATAAGTATGCTTTTTAAGACGTGGACCACGTTGACTAATTTTGATTGAATTCATTTCATGTTGAACAAATAGAGCCCGTAATTTTTTAGACCAAGAAAAAGCCCAGAATCAAGAACAAATGGTTGAAGTTCGAATGCCTTTGTAACGAGAAAAAAAAAATTATTCCACTGTGCCAGACAACTTTTTCTTTCAATATTTTCCCCAAAATATTTCAACAATTTTTTAAATAATTTGCTGCGTTTTAAAATGTGAATAAAGGTAGTCACCCAACAGCTAGCCTCTCCAAATGGGAAATTGAACATGGAACCTTGGTTTCCATATTATAGGAATTTTTTTTGGCTTGAAGAGTTTACATATTATAGGATTAGTTGTGTTATATATATTACTTTTAATCTTGTTGGATAGACTTTTGATGTGTATAGAATTACACTCTGTTTAACCAATACTGATTTGGTTGAATAGATATGCCTCTATACTTCTTAAGGTTGTGAATTCAAATGTTATGGGTATAAAAATATTTTAGAGCACTCATTTGGATATAATAATGCTCAAGTTTAAATTAGTTGATAATACAAAGATACCATATAGTTATACTAAAAATTAACCCTCACTTATTCACCATGTACGGTTTGTCGTATGCAACTAGTTCCTTATGGCTTTTAATTAACTTGAACCTTTAATGATGTATATATATATATATATGAACGGCTATGAATTCGTGTGCAATTTTTTCCACTACAAAAAAATAGATCTTAAGTGACGACTTTTGGCGGCGATCAAAAAGGGTCGCCGCTGAAAGTCCATCTTTCAGCGGCGACTAAAAGAGTCGCCGCTGAAAACACACTTTCCGCGGCGACCAAAAAGAGTCACCGCCGAAAGTCAGTGTTTCCGCGGCGATCGAATAAGTCGCCGCTGAAAGTTAGCCTTTCAGCGGCGACCATTTTCAGTTGCCGCTGAAAGACGGACTTTCAGCGGCGACCTTATTTAGTCGCCCCTGAAAGACTAACTTTCAGCGGCGACTGAAAAAGGTCGCCGCTGAAAGTCTGTCTTTCAGCGGCGACTGAAAAAGGTCGCCGCTGAAAGTCTGTCTTTCAGCGGCAACTGAAAATGGCCGCCGCTGAAAGACTAACTTTCAGCGGCGATTAAACAAGTCGCCGCTGAAAGACGGACTTTTAGCGGTGATTGAAAAAGGTCGCCGCTGAAAGTCTGTCTTTTAGCGGCAACTGAAAATGGTCGCCGCTGAAATGTTGAATCAATAGTTTTGATGATGTTAAAACCAACACCCAAGAGCTTGGATTGAAGATATCAAAGAAGAACAAAGCTGGTTCAAGTGAAGATTATCTGAGTATATGTTGTTAGATCTTTTGTAGGATCTTTAGTTTTTGATATAATTGGGTAAAAGATTTTGATTTGAAGAAAAGATGTTTTCAAACTTTGATTTTATGTTAAATCTTTGAACATTTGAAAAATACCTTCAAACAGACGAAGGTTGAAAGTTTAAACTGAACTGTCAAGTTAGAAATTCAAACTTTGCCTTTGGAAATTCGAATTTCAAGATAAAACTAAATAAGTCTGAAGAGACTGCTCTCTGTCAGACGAATTTTGGTGGTTCAAAATTCGAATTTTCATCTAGTCTGAAAAGAGGCCTTTTGTAACAGACGAACTTCACACTTTCAAAATTCGAATTTCAAGTAAAATGAAGTTTGTAAAAATCAAAGAAATTCGTCTGAAACTATGATAAAGTGCATCTGAAATCAAAATGAAATTCAGTTTGAAAAATGCTCTCTGACAGACGAATTTTGAAGTTGCAACATTCGAATTTTCATATAAGTCTGAAAGATGCTTCTTTACAACAGACGAACTTTGGGTTCTCAAAATTCGAATTTCAAGCAAAACAAAATTTGAGAAAACTGAAGAAATTCGTCTGTAACTATGTTAAAGTTCATCTGAGATCAAAAGTGATTTAAGTTTCAAAACTGCTCTTTGACAGACGAACTTTGAACATTGAAATTCGAATTTCAGAACCTAAGTTCTTAAGTCTATTGAAATGAAACATTGACATACGAATGATAAAAACTTGCAACATTCGAATGACAAGATGAGTCTGAAAAGAGTTTCTCTGATAGACGAATTTTGCCTTTCCAAAATTCGAATTTCAAAGAAAGTTATCTACTGTGTCCCTTTTTAGTTCAATGAACAGACGAATTTTGGGGATCCAAAATTCGAATTTCGAAGGCACTGTAGAAAATTGAAAACACTGTTCATACTTAACCGAAAAACTTTCTTCTTGAAAATTCGTATGTCACATTGTGAAAATGTTTTGTAAGTTTCAAAATTCGAATTTCACTTTATGAACAGACGAACTTCGTGCTGTAACGTTGGAAGCTTTAATCTACGATTCCTTCGAAATTCGTCTGTTGGCCAACCGAAATTCGAATTTCAGTATGTCAGAAACATTAAATGCGGTTGGTAAACGGATAGTTTTTTTAGAGTAACCGTTGAATAACTTCTCCAACGGATAGATTTAGTCTCTAACGGATATTTGAGACCTAAATCTATAAATACAACATCATTTGAAGTTATGGGTAACGAATCAAACTTGTATATACTGAATCTCTGCTGAATTTTCTTTTCAAAAGCTTTTACCCTCTTAACTTCCAGACTTGCACCTAAACTTTCATATCTACTCCTTTCAAGAGAGTTATTTCATTGTAATCAATCTACTCTTCATCTGGAAGATAGATTTACTTGTGAGGGATATTCACAAGGGGATTGGGAAGCACATAGTGTAAGTGCTTGGAGAGTTTGAGAGAGCTCAGAAACAGAGCAAACTCGTGTACTGTGGCCTTTGCAAGAAGCCCATTGAAATTCTTGCTGTATAGTGGATAAATCCCAAGAGGTGTCTTGGGGACTGGATGTAGGTCAAGTGGAAGGACCGAACCAGGATAAATTACTGAGTCTTCTTCTCCCTATCTTTACTTTTCAGCTTGCTCTGTTTTACGCATTGTTTTCATTATACTGTGATATCTTCACTTACTTCACTTTGTGCAGAAATATTTCAATCTTCCCAATTCACCCCCCCTCTTGGGAAGTCAGCCTTGCTAACATGAAAGACTAACTTTCAGCGGCGATTAAACAAGTCGCCGCTGAAAGACGGACTTTTAGCGGCGATTAAACAAGTCGCCGCTGAAAGACTAACTTTCAGCGGCGATTAACCAAGTCGCCGCTGAAAGTCACTCTTTCAGCGGCGACTTTTTAATGTCGCCGCCAAAGCTAATTTTGTAAATTTTTGCTATTTTCGTTTTAAAAATTAATAAATAACATATTAAAATAATAATTGTGTTTTATTTGTACATTTTTATTATAAGTAATTAGATATTTAATATATATTTTATATTATCTAGTATCTTTATTTAAAGGTAAAGTAGTTTACTATTTTTTCATGTAAAATATTCTGGACATTTTAAAAGTACTTTATATCTACCGGAGATTAAAGATTTGAAATGTTGAATATTGAATTCTATCTATATTTATTTTTACTTTTCCTTATCCTAATTAATGAAATATGTTATTCTTATTAGGATAATTTTTTTTAATTCATAAAGGGATTGATAACTCCAAAAAAAAAATTAGGAAGATAAACTAATCCCTAATTATTTAATGTGATCAACCCTATATTTGGAGAAATTCTTATTAGGTTAATTTAATTTCTAATATTTTTAACATATAAATTAATATTAATATTATTTATTACCAATAATAATTTTGATGAAGTAATAATATATTGAATTTATTGCATTTTTTAAAATCATATGACAATCAAAATTATAATATTTATTTTAATGATTTTTTAACAATTTTCTATTACATTATATTATATATATATTAAGCATATATATATATATATAATATAACTTATCAAATAATATAATATATGATATATATGATATGTCATAACATAAAATAAAAAATATAATATAAATATATATGTATATAAATAAAATATTTAACGATATTAATAATTGAAAATAAAATATATGTGTGTTTTTTAATAATAATATTGATTTATAAATATATATGTGTGTATTAGTGTGTAGATAAACAAGATATATTAAATATCTTAAATAAAAACTGCAGGTGCATTTCAGCTCAACTGGCAAAAAAGTAAACACAAAGGCATTGCAAGCAACAGGTCATGGGTTCGAACCAAGGTGAACGCACATTTGAAACAAATATATGACGTGGCGGTGGTGATATGAGAGGTGACGTGGCGTCCGTTTGGTGGTGGTGACGTGGCAGCATTCCGATGACGTGGCGGCGGTGACGCGGCGGAGGTCCGGTGGCTGCCGTCCGATGACGTCGCGGTGGTCCGACGGCAGCCGACCGACGGTGGTGACGTGGCGTCCGTTTGGCGGTCCGATGACGTGGCGGCGGTCCGGTGGCGGCCGGCCGGTGGCGGTGGTCCAATGGCGGTGGTGACGTGGCAGCCGGCCAGTGGTGGTTACGTGGCGGGGTCTAGTGGCTGACATGGTGATGACATGGCGAAACGACTTTCAGCGGCGACTAAATGTTGTTGCCAAATAATAAATTTTCAGCGGCGACTAAATGTTGTCGCCAAATGAGAAATATTTGGCAGCGACAATTTATATTTTTAGCGACAACTCTTTTTGTCACTAAATGTCAACTTTTGGCGGCGACATTTTTATCGTTGCCAAACTTTTGGTAACGGGATTTGTGGCGGCGACATGGTGGCGACAAAAATGTCGCTGCTGAAAACTTTTGGCGGCGATATTTCTTCTTTCAGCGGCGACTTTTGTCGCCGCCAAAAGTCAATTTTTTTGTAAACTGTATATGCGTTTAAATTTAATGCAATAATTAAGCTCTTGCGATAATACTTATGCTCAAATTAACTAAAGATATAGTGTGGGGGCTCACTTTTAACATAACCTAGGATGATATCATCTCCTAATGATTCAGCATAAGCTTTAAGATTCTTGGTATGATAACATTATGAGAGGATCCATCACCCAATCTGGAAGAGGGGGGGATGATAATTGAGAATGACATAGGTTTGTTTGAATAAATATTGTGTTTTTATATTCTCAAAACATTTTTCTTAAATTAATTTTCAAAACAAGTTTAGAAAATCAGAAATAAAAGATTCTTTTAGAATCATTTGTTTTGAAATTAACATCTAAAAACCAAAAAAAGTAAAAAACAAATTGTTGGGAAAGCATTTTGCGCCTTGTGACAACTAGTGTTGTCAAAATTAGGCTGAATTGGGATTTGGGATCAACCAAAGCAGGTATGTGTCATTTGTGACCCAGGCTCAATCAATGGCAGTAAAGGACCAAGGTTGTTTCTCACTTGAAATATAAAAGTTAATCCTACATTACAATAAAATCCGGTAAAACGCGCATGCGCTTTGAATGGATTCAAACCCACAAGTAGGAAAAAGCCTAACTACCACTTCATTAGCTTGCTCTACTTGTATAATAAAGGCAACATTTAATATTTAATATATAATTACATATATATATATATATCAAAAAATGATTTTTTTCAGTTTCAATATGTATTTTTTTTTACCCAAGAAGCAAAATATATGTTTATATAAAAAAATTAAATTAATTATTTTAAAAATAATACTATATTAAATAATTTTTTAAAGAATTATACACATAAACTCAATAAATGAAAAAAACATAAAATTATAAGCTTAAAAAAAGTGATTGCAGATCAATGTTTGGTCTGATTTTTAATAACATGTCAGGCAATCATTAATTACCCAATCAATAAATTTTTCATTCATCGATCCGAAATTGGAAAAATTTTAATTGCATACAAATTGTCTGAGCACACTCATTTGAGTCATAATATCTTCCACGCATGATAATTAAACTCCAACAAATTATAAAATTCACTGCTCAACGTATATAAATGTTCAAGAAATCGACGAGGAACACATCCATCACAAAAAGAGCGTTTCAATTATGTGAAGAAGCTAAGGAGTAGGATGCAAGAACTCCCAATCTGAATCTCTCACATTCACAAAAAAATGAATGCATGTAAAAATGATCACCTTCTACTTGTCTTTAAGATGAGTTTAGAATAGTCCCAATCATGATGCAATTAATCACAAACAAAAAAAAATTCTTTTCATCATTCCAAAGAGAAAAAAGAATACTTTTATCACGGGTGGGCCGATTGATGGCCTTTTGTGAATGGAATGGTTCTCCCTCTCTCTCTTTTTTCTTTTTTAATGAATGCATCGGATCATTTTTCTTGATCAACCGGAGCCGAATCAACAACTGTTGAAGCTTTTGTGTATAAGCAGAGTTGGATTTTGCCTGACCTGTTGACCATACAAAAATACACATGCAGATATTATGATCTTTGTTCTTTGAAATTGAGACGACTCTAGCTAGAGACATGTATTATTATGATGATATAACTTTTTTGAAAAATTAGAAATATATATATTTTTTGTATTGCACGAAACTTTAAAAATATGATTTGCTATAAATTTTGTTATACATGTTGATGGATTGATAATATATATGAATTATTTTGCATGTTAATAAAAAAATTCTGAGGACGAAGAGCCACAGTTTAATTGCAATTGAAAAATGCGATTTGACCACACACATAGCTGTAGTTATGCTTTAGGGAAAATTGGTTTTGGGGATAATGAAGAAAATTAATTGTAATCAGACTTCAAATTTTTTAAATTTACAATAAGAACCAAGATACTTTTTTAAAAAAAAATTATGTACAAATGAAAATACCATTTGTCACACCTGAAAATGTAACACAGTTGGCAAAAAAAAAAAGAAAATGAAGAAAAAGAGAAAAATCAACGTTTTTGACAAAAGCCGACTTAAGAGAAGTCACTATCAAAATTTTAAGGAAAATTTTGGAAAACCAATTGAAAAAGGATAAGGATGGTGTGCAAATCAGAGTTGTGTTTGAGAGTACGATTGTGAGTAGAAAAGATGTTAGGCACCCCACAACACCCCTAAGAATGGTTACCTTAAGTTAATTATGCAATTTTTATGGCTTTTAAAAATTATTTTGATTACCCTTTAATCATTCATATGCAAAAATAAATATAAAAATAAGAGAAAATGAAAAAAAATAAAATAAAATGAAAATATGAGAAATTAGGAAAAATAAAATAAGAGGACAATATTATTTATTTATAAGAGTGGACTTGACTTAAGATAAGAGTCTAAGGCTTTCGTACCATGTAATAGGGATCAAAGGTCATGTAGTTTGAGCTAGAAATGCGTGTCAATGAATTGGTAGTTATTTATTTATTTTAATTTTTGTGGCAAGAGGCAGTTAATTGAAAATAACTTATCATTTTATAAATAAAAAAATTTTCTAAAATTTGGATTAGTGTGCTTTAATTTACCAAAAATAATTTAATTCTCAAATATTTTATTTTTTATTATATCAAAAGCATTTTTTTCGTATTTTTTCCATAGAATTTATTTGTCAATTTAGGAAAATCAATTTGTAATTGATATATGTGTAATTTGTAATTGATATACTCGCAGAGGATCATCACATCTCATACGATACATTGATTTCCTGAGTATCTGCGGAGATCCCAAAATCTCCTACAAATAATGGAGTTTTCTTAGAATAACATATATTATTCTGCTTCGCTACATTTTGGGAAGATATGTATATATATATATATAACATTTCACTAATCTAATAACATTTATTTTTTTATTTTTTAAAGTTTTCTTAAAAGACTTTATGCGTTTATTATAATTATTATTTTTTAAAAAAGTTAATATATTCTTGATATATCCATATAGAGTCATAATCTCATACGATATGTTGTTTTCCTAAATATCTGCAAAGATTCCAAAATCTCTCACAGATCAAGGAGTTTTGTTAGAATAAAATATATCATTATGCTAAACTACATTTTTGGAAGATTATATATATAAATATTTTCATTAATCTAATAGCATCTATATATATTTTTTGAAGTTTTCTTAAAAGACTTTATATGTTTATTATAATTATTGTTTTTTAAAAAAATCAATATATTCTTGATATATCCGCATAGAGTCATAATCCCATACAATAGGTTATTTTCCTAAATATCTACAAAGATTCCAAAATCTCCCACAGATCAAGGAGCTTTTTTTGTTGTTATTTTTATTTTTGTATATCAAATGCATTCATGTTATCATCATAAATCAAGATTAACACCACCAATGATGCCATAATCTAGAAAAAAGATTCCAAGAAAAACTCTCAATGGTTACAATAACTTTATTACCCAAATCTCACTAGGAAAATAACTTTCCCCAAAACATGTGGATCTCACAAGAGGGCATCTCTCCTTGGATCTACCCATAGGCGGCATCATAGAAAGGAAAATCTCTAACATTTATTTGAACTAAAGGGAATGGCCATATAAGACAAAATGCATTAGACCAAACTAAGTTTCACATGGTACAACGGGACACATTGCTATATGATAGAAACAATAAACCTTTATGCATGTAAGAGAAGGTTAATCCGTCAATTTGGTCTAGACATGTAGCACAAGCAAACACAGAACAAAAAACAGTACCACAAGCCATGTAGTGGAAGAAGAATGAGATCGTCAATTCATGGTTCCCTCCAAAGGGTCCAAACAGTGGCACAAGGATGACTTCAAAAAGAAAAATAAAAACAAGATTCGTGGCCACATCATAATGGGAAAAAAAATCAAAAGGAATCTGATTTCCCATGGTTCACGATGCAAACAACCCATTAAAGGAAGCCAAAGGTAATCAAGAAGCCCATGATTTGATTAAGTCTTCAAGCCAAGATAATGCCCACATGATGAACAAATTAATTCTCTTTCGAGCATTTTTACAAACATCTATTAGGCATACAATAGGGTGCATGATATGATTGAAATCTAGCAATCAATAGCATCCAAAAGACTACTCAGCAAACAATATCAAGTCAAATACTCTAGCAAACTAGAAAAGATCAAACAAGCTACCAGGACATTTCTAGGAAATAACCATAAAATCAATATCTCACCTATGTAAATGACAACATGACTTCCTCTTCACCTTCAATCATTCTTTGCCTCTCTATCCTTTAGTCGTCATTCTCTTCCTATTTTCTTGATCTTCTTCCCTTTCTCAGAATGCTCTTCCTCTCTTAGAAAGGTTTCTCTTAGCCTTGTTGGAGAATAGATGTGTGTGTGTGTCAAAAGGAAAAGAGAGAAAGATAGGTCCCACATTGCTCAGACAAATAAAGGCCAAAGAGCATAAATATTAACATGTGATCATGGAGGAGCAAAATGGGCCTAGGAAGAGAATGGACTTGCATGCACAAAAACTGGACAAAAATTGGGCTAACTCAATTGAAATCTGTCGATTTCCCCACCCCTGCGTGCAAAAATATAACTAGGGTTGGACACTTTTTTGCCGTTGCTGGAAATTATGTTTTAGAAAATAAAAGGAATTTAAATAGCCTTCCAAAAATCCATGTATTTAAGGCTTCGGTTATGTGTTCATGGTGTAAATGTTTTGAATGTTAGTCGTTCATTCCTATCCTTCATTAACCAGTATTATTTTTTTTTAATTTGATTGTCAGAAACTGCCCAACGTTCAAATGTTCTCATTAATGTCATTAAGGGAGGTCCAATATTCAACTACTTTTGGCACCTATAAATAGAGAGGTTTAATCAGAAGTTTAGTGCACTAAGCTCGTGGACATCTTTGGAGCTCTTCTCTTCCTCTCTGAATTCTTCTGGGTTTAGTTTTCACTGGTCTGATTCCTGCTCATTGTAGAAGAGTCCGTTCAATCCTAGGGAGTGTCGACTTGTGGTGAATAACTCTTGAGGACAGTGTTCTTGTCCATTTAATCCTGGGGAGTACCATTTTGTGGCAAAATAACTCTTAAGACTAGTGTCCTTATGCATAGCTCAGATTATTTTTACTCTAACAAATTATTAATTTGCAGTTAACAATCTTGAAAGTTATGGAGTCACAGCAGACTAGTGTGAGTACTACATCCTTCATTCCGTTAGCACTGCCTCCAATGCCGCTATCTAGGCCACCACTAGATGTTTCAAAAATTGAAGTCTTTGATGGGAAAAATTTTAGAAGGTGGCAAGAACGTGTCTACTCTATTCTTGACATGCATGGAGTTGTTGTTGCACTCACTCAGCCTGAACCTTCATCAAATGTTGACCAAAGTCAAAGGACTGCTTGGGATTATGCCAACAAGGTATGCCGGAATACCATCATTAACACCTTATCTAACGATCTATTCAATGTGTACTATGTGTAAAAGGAAGCAAGCAAAATTTAGGAATCCCTAATTGCAAAGTATACTGCTGTGGATGTTAGGAAGCAAAAGTTCATCATCAGAAATTACTACAAATGGGAGATGTATCAAGCTGCAAATTAATGAGTATCACAAGCTACTAGAAGAGTTGCGTGCTGAAAAAATCAACCTACCTGACGAGTTTGTTGCTTGAGTTTTGATCGAGAAACTACCAGAATCATGGAAAGACTACAAACAACAGTTGAAGCACAAACAAAAACAATTGTCACTATCAGATATAATTACTCACATCATAATCGAGGACACTAACCGGAAGGAGATTCAAGCTGCAAAAGGCAAGGAGATTTCCTCAAAAGCAAATCTGGTAGAGACAAAGCAGCATGGCAAGAGGTATGACTCTAAAACAAAACCTGACTACAAGCCCAAAAGTTCTAACCCCAAGTTCAAAAAGAAAGGTAGTTACTTTGTTTATGGAAAACTAGGCCACCATGCTGCTTAATGCAGGAAGAGGGCTAGAAATGAAAATCCTCCTAAGGCCAATCTGGTTCAAGGAGATAAAGAGGATGAAATCATTGTAGCGATCATTTCTCAAGCTTCGTTGGTATCTGATGTGAAGAAATAGGTGGTAGACTCTGGGGCTACCAGGCACATTTGTGCAAATCATGAGTTGTTTTCCCCCTATAGTGCTATCAAGGAAGGAGAAGATCGTATTCACCTTGCTGATTCCCAAACTGCAAAAGTTTTGGGAAAAGGAAAGGTTGAATTGAAACTCACATTTGGAAAGACTTTATCACTCAATGATGTTCTTCATGTGCTTGATATTACAGCTAATTTAATTTTTGTAGCTCTATTGAGCAAAGTTGGGGTTAAGGTATTATTTGAATCTGATAAAATCGTAATGACAAAGAATAATGTGTTTGTTAGGAAGGGTTATTGTACTCAGGGGCTGTTTGTACTCAACATTTCTGACATGAATGAACATGCATCACTTTTGCTTATTTGTCTGTGTTCATGATTAATTCTTTTGATATATGGCATGCTCGATTAGGACATGTTAGTGAGTCATATTTAAAGAAAATGCAAAAACTTGGTTTAATTTCTGAAACTAACAAAAATTTTCTAAATAAATGTGAAATTTGTGCAAAAACTAAGTTAACTAAAAAATCTCATTTTTCTGTACAAAGAGAAACTGAATTACTTAGTTTAATACATACTAATTTGGGTGATTTGAAACAAACTATGACAAGAGGTGGCAAAAAGTATTATGTAACTTTTATTGATGATTTTTCAAGATATACTAAAGTATATTTATTGAGAAATAAAGATGAAGCTTCTGATAAATTTCCTTCATACAAAGCTGAGGTGAAAATCAATTAAATAAAAAGATTAAAAGAGTTAGGTCAAATAGAGGAGGAGAATTTGTTTTATTTAATGATTTTTGTAAAACGGAAGGAATAATTCTCGAAGTAACCCCTCCACATTCACCTGAGTCAAATGGAGTAACAAAAATGAAAAATAGAACTTTAAAAGAAATGATGAATGCTATGCTTATAAGTTCTTCTGCACCAGATAATTTATGAGATGAAACTTTGTTAGCTGCATGTTTCTTACAAAATAAAATACCTTATAAAAAAACAAATAAAATACCTTATCAATTATGGAAAGGACATACACCAAATTTAAAATATTTGAAAGTGCGGGGTGTCTTGTAATAGTTTTATTACCTGATCCTAAGAAAAGAAAAATTAGTTTTAAAACTTCTGATTGCATGTTTATTAGATTTGCTGAACATAATGTTTCTTATAGATTTCTAGTTTTAAAAAGTCAAGTTCTTAATCAGAATACTATTATTGAAACAAAAGATACAGAATTTTTTAAGCATATTTTTCCATTGAAAGTTCAACATATTTCTCAAAATGCAGAAAATTTACTTCCTTCATCAAATCAAAATGAAAATTCTGTCGAAAATTTGAGGAGAAGTAAAAGACAAAGGAAAGAAACTTCTTTTGCAAATGACTTTTATACTTCTTTGGTACAACATAAGCCATCAAAATTTTCTGAAGTTATTTCATCTTCTGATGCTCATTTTTGGATATAAGCTATTAAAACCGAAATTGATTCTCTTAATAAAAAATAAAACTTGGATTTTAGCAGACTTGCCTCTAAGAGCAAAGCCTATTGGCTGTAAATGGGTTTTTAGAAAGAAATATTGTAACACCCTACCTCCTGTCACCTCCTAACTTAACCTCCATCTTTAAAACTTGACCAAACACAACCCTGATATCTTAAAATAACACTCCAAACTTCAACACAGAAAAATGACTCACAAAACACCAAAAACTGGACTGGGGTCGCGGCCGCTATAGTACCACTGTGGCTCCGGCCTCCCCTATTTCTCTATCACTTTTGTCTCCTCTGGCGCCGCGGCCTGCCTCCCCACGCCACTGCACCCCCTTATGATATCCCATATAAGCAAATTCAACATTCCGGGGTGAACTTTCGACGCGCATAACTCTATGCTCCGACCTCCGATTGACTTGATTCCAACTCCTACAAGTCAATCTAATCCCCATCTATCCAAAGACACCACTTTTACCTTCATCCAACTTCGTATGGAGATTCTGAACTCTTGACACCGTTTTGGCCACTTATTGACCAAAACTCACCACTAACAACCTCCAATTGTCACCAAAGGCAAATGAACATTCTCAGACCAATCGTACAGGTCCAAAACCCCCAAACCAACTTGTCTAGAGAGGTTTCACCTCAAAGGAACCGTTCCTCTAAGATTCAACCCCTTGGAACCCAACAGACCAAACGGGCTATAGGCCCTTAAACCAACCAACATACTACTTCTCAACACCAAAACCATACAACCATACATAGCACATACATAACATACATACATAACCAGTCTCAACCATAACATTTATCCATATGAATCCTTATCAATTCCCTTAAGCTATCCATTACAAACCATTCTATCCTACTTGGCACAAGATACACATACAGAAGACATACTACATAGACTATTCCCATGTACAAAGCTACTCCTGCGTCTTCTCTGGACTAGTGCAAGAACTATCACCTGAAAGGTTAGTTTATGGGAGAGGGGGGTGAGACAATATCTCAGTAATCGGAAACAATCGTACACAAACATATATGTATATATATATTCCATACAACTCATGAATGCAATGTGCAATGAATGGTATGCATGTCTCCCTTGTACACAGCTAGAACCACAGGCTATCGTCATAACAGGACATTTCGTATAGGTAATTGCCTTCCAACAGTCGGTGAAGACTGATTCCGGGACATCACCAAGCTCACCTCCCATTAGTGCACCAGGCCAAAGGTAACACTAATGTTCAGACCGTGGCTCTCCTTCCCCTTTCCCACCACGAATTGGCAGCGATTCAGGGAAGGTGCAGTCCACTGCGCACCTGCGATTTAGCCACAGGGATCCCATCCTTATCCTCCCTAAAATATATATCCATCATTATCCTCCCTAAAATATATCATCATATCATATCGTCATCACCTCATCACCACCCAATCCACCATATATCAAGGCCTCACAATGCCATGTGGTGATGTTCATGTACCATCATATACTCATCATCATCATATCATAATGTCATGTATGCATCATATCATGTCATGTCAATATGATCATCATAATCATCATAATCAATCAATATCATAATCATCATAACTATCTACTAGCTGTGTGCATATCATGATATATAGAAAATAGTACACACAATCACATCAATATCGTGGTATGAAAGAAACATGCATAAATATACATAATATACATACCAATATACAATACGATACAAATAATCAAACACCCAGTTACCTTAATTGTCGTTACCACACACACACGAGTTCCACAAGCTTCCTTGAACTGTCCAATACACGTGAACCCTTTCGATTACTCAAAGAACCTTTACAATACCACAATTCTTCCATTAATACCATATACCAAATAACCAAATATCACAATTCAACCATATTAACCTAACCCAATGTTCCAACCCCCTTTACAAGCATTAATAAGCTCTTAGGGATCACTCCAACACTACAAAATCTCATACACTTTAGATTCCTAAGAGCTCTAATAAAAAACAACCTACGGTTAAGCTAAAATCATGCATACACCCTTCAAAACTCACATCCAAGCAACAAGAATACCAAAACACACTCCATTAATTTCAAAACATCCATTTCAATCGGTGGATTTCACCCTAAATCAGAAATCCAACCTTAACACCGAAAATCCCAAACTTTAACAGAAGAAAAATGGAGAGGGAGGAGTAGAGAACACTTACCAACTTAAATCCAAGCCCTTGAGGTCCGAAAATCATTCCTAAAAGCCGGGAATCTCGAACCCTAGCACTGCTCCTTGCAATCTCCCTTGGTTTCCTCCGTTTCTTTATTTTTCGTCTAACTAAACTGATCCGGTTTTAAACAAATTTCCTGACTCTCGCCGTGGCTCCAGTACACCTCGCCACAGCTCCACCATTTTCTTTCGAAACAAAGCCACTGGAAAGCTTCTTGCCACGGTGGCCCTTCTTCTCGCCACAGGTAGAGCTCTTCTAGACTCCACTTGAGCCTTCCTCCGTCCTATTCTCTCGGGTTCTGAACACAAAGCCAAGAAAAATAACATGAGGGGTGTTACAAATATAATATTGATGGGTCCATTGACAAATACAAAGCAAGGCTAGTAGCTAAGGGATTTACTCAAAAACAAAATGTTGATTATTTTGATACTTTTTCTCCAGTGACAAGAATTTCTTCTATTAGAATTTTGATTGCTCTAGCCTCAGTTTATAACTTATTTATTCATCAAATGGATGTTAAAACCGTTTTCTTAAATGGTGATTTGGAAGAAGAAATTTATATGGTACAACCTAAAGGGTGTGTTGCTCCTGGACAAGAAAATAAAGTTTGTAAACTTGTTAAATCATTGTATGGATTGAAATAAGCACCTAAACAATTGCATGAAAAACTTGACCAAATCTTAACGAGTGATGGTTTTTCTACTATTCAAGTAGAAAAATGTGTTTACACAAAAGTTGTGAATGATGGTTGTGTGATTATCTGTTTATATGTTGATGATATGCTCATTTTTGGTACAAGTATGAATGTTGTGATTAAAACTAAAAAGTTTCTTTCTTCAAAGTTTGATATGAAGGATATGGGTGAAGCAAAGGTGATATTAGGTGTTAAGATCATAAGGAGTGAATATGGCATTTTACTATCTCAAGAACATTATGTTGAAAAAATCCTTAAAAATTTTGAATTCTTTGAAAAAATACCCGTGACCACTCCTTATAATGCTGGCACCAAATTAGTTAAAAATAAAGGTGATCCGGTAGCTCAAACTACATATGCATAGATTATTGGAAGTCTATTGCATTTAATAAATTACACCCTACTTGACATAGCATATGCTATGTGTAGATTGAGTAGATGTACTCACTGTCCAAGTACTGAACATTGGTTAGCCCTAGACAGATTAATAAGTTATTTGAAAGATACCATAAACTATGGTATATTTTATAGTGGTTTTCCTGCCGTATTGGAAGGATACAGTGATGCTAACTGGATCTTAGATTCAGAAGAGATCAAATCCAATAGTGGCTATGTATTCACTCTTGGTGGTAGTGCAGTAACCTAGAAATTAGCTTAACAAAATATTATAGCAAGATCCACTATGGATTCAGAGTTCATTGCTCTGGAACTGGCTAGTAATGAGACTGAGTGGTTGAAAAACTTCTTAGCAAATATTCCATTAGGTGAAAAATCAACACCATTAGTGTCATTAAATTGTGATAGTCAATTAGCAATAGTTGTTGCTAAAAATAAGACCTACAATGGCAAAAGTAGGCACATTCGTTTGAGACATAATATTATAAGACAGTTGTTGAAAAATAAAGTTATATCGATCGATTTTGTAAGGTCAAAATTAAATTTGGCAGACCCCCTAACCAAACCTTTAGGGAAGAAACAAATTTTGGAAACATCAAGGGGAATGGGACTTAGGCAAATTTGAAAATTAGCAATGATAGTAACCTAACTTCTGTGATTGGGGATCCCATGAAGGAGGTTCATATGGGTAAAAACAAGTCATTTGTTAGTTCTACTAACACTTTATTATTTTTGGTCCCTTCCTATGATATGAGAAAAGTGTTAGGATGCATTATTGGCAAGACTGAGTAAAAACTCTTAATGATTTCATATTCCTTATGGATGGTATGTTCATTGCATATACACTTGATGAAATCACCTATATGAATGTGGAGTGGGGCCCCTCCTATGAGATCATGGCAAGAATCTCTAGAGCATTCATTAAAACCAGGCATGTGCATGGCCATAGTTTAAAGCACAAAACTGCGATAACAGTGGAAATTATGGGGGTATAAGCTAGTTCTTAAGGCTGCTAGTATACAACAAAGAATTGTCAGTTCATAGAAGCTATAAGCTTCACTGACAACTCTGTGTACTAAGCTTTGTTGGTCTAGATATGGTTCATAGTTCGTAAGACACCATATTTGAAATGCTTATACTCATTCAAATAATAGTGATCTTTTGACACACATGTGGGGGATTGTTGGAGAATAGATGTGTGTGTGTGTCAAAAGGAAAAGAGAGAAAGAGAGGTCCCACATTGCTCAAACAAATGAAGGCCAAAGAGCATAAATACTAACATGTGATCATGGAGGAGAAAAATGGGCCTAGGAAGAGAATAGGCTCGTGTACACAAAAACTGGACAAAAACTAGGCCAACTTAGTTGAAATCCATCAATTTCCACCCCCTGCGCGCTAAAATATACCTGAGGTTGGACATTTTTTTGCTGTTGCCAGAAATTATATTTTAAAAAATAAAAGGAATTTAAATAATCTTCCAGAAAATCCATGTTTTTAAGGCTTCGGTTATAAGTTTATGGTGTAAATGTTTTGAACGTTGGTCGTCCATTCCTATCCTTCATTAACTAGTATTATTTCTTTTAATTTGATTGCCGAAAACTACCCAACATTCAAAATGTTCTCATTAATATCATTAAGGGAGGTCCAACATTCAGCTACTTCTGGCACCTATAAATAGAGAGGCTTAATTAGAAGTTCAATGCACTGAGCTCACGGACATCTTCGGAGCTCTTCTCTTTGTCTCTGAATTCCTTTGGATTTAGTTTTCACTGTTCTGATTCCTACTCATCACAGAAGAGTCTGTTCAATCATAGGGAGTGTCATCTTATGGAAAAATAACTCTCAAGGATAGTGTCCTTGTGTGTGGCTCAAATTATTTTTACTCTAACAAATTATTATTTTGCAGTTAACAAGCCTCACTCTCTCTGTTTGATCTCTAGCCTAATGCCCCTCTCTTTTTGATTTTTCTCTCCTTTTAAATTTGAACGCCCCTCCTCTGTTTTCTCCAAATTGCTCTCTCCTCAAGGAAATTTTCCAATCCCTCCCTTCTCCTCTATCTCTCCTTGTTTCCTTTATATATACCAAATTTTTTGATTGTGGTGTGGGATTTGGTCATCAAAGAATCAAAAGGAATCTTTCTATTTACTGCCATCAATTGACCCCCCAACTTGAAGCTCTTGACCATTTCTTCATTTTCATGTTTCTCTATCTCTGCATCTATGCTTCCTTCTGTCAACATTCTGCTTCCATGCCTATGCTCTGCCTGTATATTGATGGTGACAATAAAGAGAATGTTGATGGAAGGAGGTATGAGCCAGCTGACCACTTTCCCTATTCTATCTTCTGTCATTCTACCTCGATCTTCCCTCCCTCTACTGCTCTATTTTTCTATGCTGAAGAAGAGGTTCAAGACACTGAAGAAAGGCTAAACACGCTGAATCTTGTTTGGTCTTTTTTTTTGTTTTGTTTTTTATTTTTAAATTATCAATAATAATATTATTATTTTTTCCCGCTTTGTTTCACATGAGATAATCAAGTTTTGCAATCACCTAAATCTTTAAAATCTTGTAAATATTTTCTTCTTCTTCTTTTTTTTTTTTAAAGATTAGTCAATAAAAATATGGAAATTTATATTTTTTACTATTTGGCGTTTTTAATACTAAAAAGGTATAATTTTTATTTTAAGTCTAAAAAAAAGGAAATTGATTTTTATTTTTTATTTTTAATATATATTTGTAGGGTCCTAAAGAAAAGGGATTGGATTTAGATAATGATTTTTTTTTGGGAAATTTTGAATTTAGGAGAATCAATATTGAAATTAAAGGGAAAATCTAAAGACGATTTTTATTATCATTTTTTTTCTTTTGAAAATCTCTTAAAGAAAGGACTCAGATTTGGATAATATTTTTTAGATTTTTCTTGAATTTTAGAAAATATGCATTCGAATTGAAATTAAAAGGAAATTTATGTCCTTTTTTTAATTTTTCCAATTTTATATTTTTTTGTAGAAAGTCCGGAAAAAATAGATTGTTCACATTATTACTTAGTTGCTATGATGTACATATACAATACGAGTATCGGATACAATGTGTATCTGATAGATCAATACTATCAAATTTAAAAATATATAATATAATAATTCTAAGATACATATATAAAGTATAAGAAATCACAAAACACCAGAAATATAATTGTAATAAAAAATCCAAACTAAGAATACACTTATAGTCCTTTAATAACCTTTAATAATATTGAATACTAAGCAAAACACATAAAACCATAATCAATTTGCATATTTCCTAGTTCCTGCTAATATAAATAATCATTATCCGTAAATAGAACAACTTCTACGTCTGCTTCATCAAGAGATAAGGTTGTCATTTCCAAAACTCCAAAACTATGAAAGTTGTCCCATGCATCCCCACTAATGAGATAATAGAAATTTATTTAAATTTTAGATAAAAGAAGTATATTTTTTATGATAAAACAAAATATAATATAATAGTTTCGAAACAGTTTTTATCATAGAAGAAATCTATTCCTAATTTTTTAATTGATAAGTTAATATAATATTTAATTTAATTTATAAAAAAATCTTGAAGTATCTAAAAAATATCAAATCGCATTGATCAAGATCTAATATGTATATGATATGTATTGAAAATTACATTTTTTATTTTTATAAAATAATAAATTGGATACTTTGATATGTATCTAAAAAGTATATGCATATATCAATATCGGTAAAATATCTAACATGGATAAGTCAAGTAATTTGAAGTATCGATGTATCATAGTTCAATTGGAAAGAAACCTGTAATACCCCCCATGATATTGTTTTAGCATTGTGTGCAACACTAGAGGAAACAAGATGGAGGAAGATTCAAGTGGAGTTTGAAAGAGCTCCACGCCGCAGTGAAAAGCAGGGCTGTCGTGGCTAGAGCGTGTCTAGTGGCATTGTTTCAGCTGAAACTGGTGGAGCCCCGGCAAGATGTCTTGGAGCCGCGGTGAGATTTGGGATTTTTGTTTAAATCTGGATCATTTCAGATGATCGGGAAAGAAAGAAACGAAGGAGAACCGAGGGAGCTCTGCTAGGGTTCGAGTTTTCCAGTATCTAGGAGCGATTTTCAGACCTTGAAAGCTTGGATTCAAGTATGTAAGTGTTCTCTACTCCTCCCTCTCCATTTTCTTCGATTGGAATTTGGGATTTTTCAGTTATATGTCTGGATTTCCGGTTTAGGATGAAATCTACCGATTGAAATAGATGAAATGGGGTTAATGAAGTGTGTTGTAGTGTTATTGTTGCTTGGGTGTGAGTTTTAAAGGGATTATATGTGTTTAGAGCTTAACCCTAGGTTGTTCTTGGCTGAGAGTATGAGGGATCCAAGTTGTATGAAATTGCGTGATGTTTGAATGGTTCCTAAGAGCTTAATGATCCATGAAATAGGTGTTGAAACATTGGGTTAAGCTAAAGTGGTTGAATTGTGTAATTTAGATATTTGGTATGTTATGTTAATCAAAGTATTATGGTATTGTTAAGGTTGTTTGGCTACTCGGAGATAGCTAGTTATGGGATTGGCGTTCAAGAAAGCTTGTGGAACTCGTGTGAGTGTGGTATTGACGACCTGAGATAACCGAGTGTTTGTTTATATTGTATTGATTATATTGTATGATAATACATATATTTGTGTATATATATGCATGTTTCTTTCATACCACGATATTAATATATTTGTGTGTACTGTATTCTATATATATCATGGTATGCACACACCTAGATGATGATTATGATGACTATGATGATTATGATGATGATTGGAGATGATGATATTGACATGACATGACATGATGCATACATGACATTATGATATGATGATACATGAGCATCACCACATAGCATGGTGAGATTTGTGATCTATGGCAGATTGGGTGGTGATGATGTGATGATGATATGATGTAGGATGGATTACATATGTGAGAGATGATAAAGATGAATTATATATGTTAGGGAGGATAAGGATGGATTATATATGTTAGCGAGGATAATAATGGATTATATATGTTATGGATGATAAGGATGGGATCCCTGCGAGGGCAACATGCATTTCATTCATTTCACATTGCATTCATGAATTATGTAAGATATATGTACATATGTGTGTGTGTGGTTGTTCCCGATTACTGAGACATTGTCTCACACCCCTCTTCCATGAACTAAGCTTTCAGGTGACGGTTCTAGTACTAGTCATGAGAAGCCACGAGAGAAGCTACGTATGTGAAAATAGTCTATGTAGTATTTGTAATTTTGGATAATGTTTCTTGTGCCAAGTAGGATATAATGGTTTGTAATGGATGTATGACATTTGAAGTATTGTTATGGATGGTTGTATGTATGGTTATATGTGGAAAAGGTGTTGTTTGTAGTATACATGTGTTGTGTGATTAAAGGTGTTTTTGGGCCTTGTTGGTGTATTTTAGGGCCTATAGCCCATTGGCCAAGTTAGGGTTCCAAGGGGTCAAATCTCATAGGAGTAGTTCCTTTGAGGTGAAACCTCTTTGGGTAAGTTGGTTTGGGGGTTTTGGATCTGTATGAATGGTCTCTAAGTGACCAATTACCTTTGGTGGCAATTAGAGATAGTTGTGGTGAGTTTTGGTTAATAAGTGACCAAAACGATGTCGGAGATCTAGAATTTCCATACGGAGTTGGATTGAGTTGAAAGTGGTGTCTATGTATAGATTGAGACTAGATTGACTTGTAGGAGTTGTAATTAAGTTAATCAGAGGTCAGAGCATAAAGTTATACACGTTGGAAGTTTGCCCCAGTGTATAGAAGTTGCTGATATGAAAAATCAGCATAGGGTGCCGCGGCTCCAAAGTCGAGGCCTTGGCGCCAGTGGAGGCCAAAGTGAGTGCAAAACAAGGGAGGCTGGAGCTGCAGCGGTACTGTAGCACCCACGGGCCCAACCCAGTTTTTAGTGTTTTGGGATTTGTTTCCATTGTTCTGAAGTTTTGGAGAGTTAGTTTGAGATGTTTGGGTTATGTTTGGTTGAATTTTGAAGTTTATGGTCAAGTCTGGAGGTGACAGGAGGGAGGGTGTCACATTTTAGTATCAGAGCAATGGTTTTGGGCCATTGTAATGTTTGGCCGCTTCTTTGGGATTGATGATTGTCCCCACAAACCAACACAAGTCCTTTTGGTATGCTTTGTCCTCACTCACACACCTCCTTCCCAGGATGTCACCAATCCCAGAATTACTTCAAGTCAAACATGCTTAACTGAGGAGTTCTTAAGGAATATGCTACTGAAAAGGTAGGTGCACCTTGTTGGTATATAGGTAATACCTATCAATTTTTTTTAAACTATTCTTAACCGTATAGTCTCATATCTATACAGTTTCTGGATCCCTCTCATTCCTGTATGCTTTCAATTCATTCATATGCCCCTCCCACTTAGAAGCCTGCCAGGAGTCGCTCCTTGTCCGTGCCTCATCACTTTTATCTCACACCCCGTTCTTGCACCGGTGATCACTCCCCGCCCTTATCAGCACCCGGATGTCATATGCCCACCAGCTTCAGTGTGGTTTGTCCTCGAACCATACCGTACTGAGAGAGGCCGAGCTCTGATACCAACTATAATGTCAGTCGTTTCTTTGAGATTGACCCTTGTCTTCATTTTGTCCTATGTTTGTGTGAAAATTTCTCCTTTCTCTATTCCTCTGGTCCCATCATATTCCAGTCTCATCCTTCCTCTCATCACTTCACATGCCATTTTTGTTCAGCTTGGAATCATGACTACACCTCTAACACCTTACTTTATTGTTATAAGAACATTTGAACCAGATAAACCCTCGTCTTCATTTTGTCATGTGTCTGTGTGTATTGTTCGTTAATTCACCACTATATATTTTTAAAAATTTAATTCTCCAAGAATGAAAAGAAAATAAAGAAAATCATGAAAATGAATAGAAAAAGGCTGCTTAATATGTGGTCCATGGCCCTGCTGGCCCATAATGTCTCGGTCATTTCGGGCCAGGTCAAACCTCGAGCAAGGTATAGACCCGTGCTAGCCTAGCCTAGTGTGTGTGTATATATATTTACTTTTCAATTTCTCCTTTTTCCTTTCTTTTTCAAGAATATTGAATAATTTTATATTATTATTTTTCTAATATACTTCATGTAATAAATTAATTTTATAATTATGATAGATATATTTTATTATTCCAATATTTAGTTTTATTTCAAATTTTAAATTTATTTCTTAACCCAATATTATATAAAAATATATAATATATAATTGTTGAATATTTATAATTTTAACAAATGTTACAGTTTATCCTAATATTATTTCCTAAAAAATTATAATTTATATGAAATATTTTTTGTTAATAAATTAAATTAATCTATTATTTGTTTACTTATTTTTTTTTATTTTATACTCGGCTTTCAAGGACAGTTCTTGTTCAATAGTAAAGATAGTGGTAGAAAGTATAACTTTTTCAAGATGATTAGAAAATCATCTTAGAAGTCATTTGAGACTAGTTCAGGCGATAAGAGTGGGGTGAGATTTTGGTAAAGGTTAAGAGTTTAAACCCTTCTAATAAATGAAAAAAAGAAATCATCTTATAAAGTGCTTTCAAAGACCATTGTTGGCACAACTGTCCTTAAAAGCCCACTTTCCAAGACTATTAGTGGTCCCAAGAGTACTTGAAAATCCACTTTCAAGGATGATTATGGGCACAATAGTTCTAAAAAGTGAACTTTCAACACCCATAACTATCCTTGAAAGTGGAATTTTTTTTGAAAAAAAATTGTTATTGTATATATATATATATGTAACCTTATTATTTTTTTCATACGAGCACTCAATTTTTCAAGCTATTATAGTTAAGCCACACTAAAATAAAAAAATCCAAAAATTATCTCTAAAACCTCCATTAATTTAGCAACTACTTTTGATATGTTGTGCTTGTAATCAAAAGAACCAAAATAGTTTACATATCACATTTAAGTGCAAGCCAGCCAATTATCTATCGAGAAGGCCACTAGAGGTAATCTCACTAATTTTACACAACAATTTTACTAACAGTCCTATCCTCTTTCTATAGTCTTGTGTGCCATTATTGTATTAAGAAACAAAAATGCTGAATAAACAAACTGATTAAGCTTGTCGTCAACTTTGTGATACCTTGCAATATTCAACTTTAGTATTCTTGGACACAAAAAAATGCTAAATAAACAAACTGATTAAGCTTGTCTTCAACTTTGTGATACCTTGCAATATTCAACTTTAGTATTCTTGGAGAAGTGAGGAAAGGTGTCTTTGGATCATAAAATTCAAACTATGGAGGCTATAAGTAACAACAATTGAGATTAGTAAATATGCTAAATTTTTCCTAGTGCAAGAAAACATGTCCTTGATGACATTATTTTAATCAAAACCATTATCAAGTCCATCATTATCAATGTTATCTTCACGATTTTGGCTTCTTGTAGCCACCAAAATCTTCGAATTTTGACTGATTCCCAAGTTCTGAAGCAACATATGATACTCTTCCTAGTCTATGAAAGGTTCTCATTTCTTTAAAAAATTAATTATGACTAACTCAAATGCATTTTTTACCATTATAATTACCCCATCATTTACAAAACAACATAAAATGGCCAGGTAACATCATAATCACTCAAGGCAGACCTTCTAGGCATGAACCAAGACAAATAGCAATTTAAAGAATAGTTAAACCAACTTGTTTTGTTATGGTCAGATTAGCATTAAAGAAGGACTTTATGGTTCCAATGTCTATCTTTCTAGTAGTCATTAAACAAATATGCCTGAGAAAGTCAATAACATCATAAACATCAATTGTTTCAAGGAAGAATCATAGAACCTGAAAAATGTTCTGCCTCTAAGATGAATCTTCTTCAGTAAACAAATCAATCCAGTACCCAGTGAAGACTGAAGAGTATTAGAATTTACTGTCGATTTGTGTAATGGGTTGCATGAATGCCATAATCAACTTTTAATCACTAGTTTAGAACCCAATGTTTCGGGGTGGGACTTGTTTACCTCATGTACAAAGTTGAAAATGATGTCCTTGATGACCTATAATAGCAAAGGGGGAAGGGAATGGCAATGCTTTTCACGAACCAGACTTAAATAAAACATAAAAAATTGATCGCAAAATTCTTCTTGAAGAGGCATTATACCTGTGACATTAGACCATGTGCTTGCACCATATTTATTTTCACATTGTCACAACAATATCTATTACCCAAGAAACAACAAAGAAAAGGCAAAACAGATGGATTATGAAGTTGGTCTCAAGGTGGTAGTGTTCTTGCTTAAAAATGAATAACTTTAACTAAAAAATAAAACCTCATTAATTTAGATATTAGCTGAAATAGAAATTTTAATGTGGCTTAGTGTCAATTGCATCCGTAATCAACTACATTTGTACTTTCCAAGAGAAAGATAACAACAATCTAGTCAAATGGCCAAAATAGAAGTATTTCACACTGATATTATTTAACAGATTTAGATACCCAAAAGGGGATGGTTCACTAACAAAGTAAAGTGCAACACATGTATGCTTAAACATATAATGAACTTTGACACACACACACACACACATATATATCTATTGTGCATCCCCATAATTATATCTTGTATGATGATATTATGCTAGCATGAAGGTGTTGAAACAAGAGTTTTGATGATTCCAAACCAACATTTCAAGAGCTTGAATTGAAGATATCAAAGGAGAGCAAAGCTGTTTCAAGTGAAGATTTTCTGAGTACTTGCTATTAGATCTTTTGTAGGATCCTTAGTTTTTGTTATGACTGGGTAAAAGATTTTGATTTGAAGAAAAGAAGTTTTCAAACTTTGATTTTATGTTAAATCTTCAAATATTTGAAAAACACCCACAAACAGACGATGGTTGAAAGTTTAAGCTAAACTGTCAAGTTGGAAATTCGAACTTTGCATTTGGAAATTTGAATTTCGAGCTAAAACTGAATAAGTCTGAAGAGATGGCTCTCTGTTAGACGAATTTTGGTTGTTCAAAATTCGAATTTTCATCTAGTCTAAAAAGAGGCCTTTTGCTAACAGACGAACTTCACACTTTCAAAATTCGAATTTCAAGTAAAATGAAGTTTGTAAAAACCAAAGAAATTCGTCTGAAACTATGATAAAGTGCATCTGAAATCAAAATGAAATTGAATTTGATAAATGCTCTCTGACAGACGAATTTTGAACTTCCAACATTCAAATTTTCATATAAGTCTGAAAGATGCTTCTTTGCAACAGACGAACATTGAGTCTTCAAAATTCGAATTTCAAACAAAACAAAACTTGAGAAAATGGAAGAAATTCGTCTGAAACTATGTTAAAGTTCACCTGAGATCAAGAGTGATTTAAGTTTCAAAACTGCTCTCTGACAGACGAACTTTGAACATTGAAATTCAAATTTAAGAAGCTAAGTTCTTGAGTCTATTGAAATGAAACATTGACATACGAATGATAAGAACTTGCAACATTCGAATGATGAAATTAGTCTGGAAAGAGTTTCTCTGACAGACGAATTTCGCCCTTTCAAAATTTGAATTTCGAAGAAAGTAATCTACTGTGTCCCTTTAAACGTTCAATGGACAGACAAATTTTGGCGATCCAAAATTCAAATTTCGAAGGCACTGTAGAAAATTGAAAACACTGTTCACACTTAACCGAAAAACTTTCTTCTTGAAAATTCGTATGTCACATTGTGAAAATGTTTTGTAAGTTTCAAAATTCGAATTTCACTTCATGAACAGATGAACTTCGTGCTGTAACGTTGGAAGCTTTAATCTTCGGTTCCTTCGAAATTCGTCTGTTGGCCAACCAAAATTCGAATTTCAGTATGTCAGAAACATTAAATACGGTTGGTAAATGGATAGTTTTTCAGAGTAACCATTGAATAACTTTCCCAACGGATAGATTTAGTCTCTAACGGATATTTGAGACCTAAATCTATAAATACAACATCATTTGAAGTTGTGGGTAATGAATCAAACTTGTATATACCGAATTTCTGCTGAATCTTCTTCTCAAAAGCTTTTACCCTCTTAACTTCTAAACTTGTACTTAAACTTTCATATCCACTCTTTACAAGAGAGTTATTTCATTGTAATCAATCTATTCTTCATCTGGGAGATAGATTTACTTGTGAGGGGTATTCACAAGGGGATTGGGGAGCACATAGTGAAAGTGGTTGGAAAGTTTGAGAGAGCTCAGAAACAGAGCATACTCATGTACTGCGGCTTTAGCAAGAAGCCCACTGAAATTCTTGCTGTATAGTGGATAAATCTCAAGAGGTGTCTTGGGGACTGGATGTGGGTCAAGTGAATAGACCGAACCAGGATAAATCACTGACTTCTCTTCTCCTTATCTTTACTTTTCACCTTGCTCTGTTTTACGCATTGTTTTCATTATACTGTGATATCTTCACTTACTTCACTTTGTGCAGAAAAATCTCAAACTTCCCAATTCACCCCCCCCGCTTGGGAAGTCAGCCTTGCTAACTTATACATAGGTCCACAAAGGACACAAAGTCCACCACAAATAACTACTCCTTTATCTTAGGATGGGCTGCCTCAAACAGCCTCTGAGCCATCCACCTATCATTAGGGTAATCATTTAGATAAGTAGAATACTTTGCCAAGTTTGAAAGCTGATGAATGTAGTCATCTGCCGACATATTCCCTTATTGAAAAGTTAGGAACTCAGCCTCCTTCTGCATCATTAAGGTTTAAGGGATGTAATGTGTAAAGAACCATTCCTTAAATTGATTCCAAGTCATAGGAGGATTCAACGCTTCAACATTCAAGAGAACACTCCTCCACCATCGCTTAGCTTTCTTCTCAAGCTTAAATGCCCCCAGTTGCATCCTTTGCTCTGAGGTGCAATCCATCACACTGAAGATGTTCTCCAATTGTTCTATCCAATTCTCAACCTGAGAAACATCCACAGTACCTTCAAAAGCTGGGGGGCTAAACTTCTGAAAGTCCTTCAACTATGAAGAGATACCCCTTCTTCCAACTCTTAGGGCCCTCTTAGGCTCCACTACATTCTCATCCTCTCCTGCATTCAGATCCATGAACATACCGGCTTCTTTATTCACTTCGTCCTGCTCTTGTCTATCCATTCGCTCTTATAACCTATTCAACATTTCCCCGTGAGTATTCACCTGATTACTGAGGCCAAACAACAACTCATGCATCTGCCTCATGAGATTGCTATTACTCTGTCTTCCTTTGTAAGACATTCTTCCTACACACAGGCAACAACACAACCAATTATATGGTTCTGGACTAGCATTGTAGTGAGAATATAGTCTATGTATTTAAGATTGTGCCAAGTGGTACTTCAAGCAGAAATAAGCCCAAAACCATTGCTTTGATACCAAAATGTAACATCCTACCTCCTGACACCTCTAGACTTGACTAAAAACTTTGAAAACCAACCAACCACAACCCTAATATCTCAAAACAACTCTCCAATGTTTCATAATAGCGAAAACAAACCCTAAAATACCAAAAACTAGGCTGGGGTCACGGCCGCTACAGTACTACCACAGCTCCAAACCTCCCCTGTCTTTCTTTGCTTCGGCCTATGCTGGCATCAAGGCTTAGAATCTGGCGCCATGGCGCCCCCTTCTGATTTTCCATATTAGCAACTTCTATATACCTAGGTAAACTTTCGACACACATAACTTAATCCTTCGACCTCTGTTTGACTTAATTCCAACTCCTACAAGTCAATCTAGTCCCAAACTAGCCATAGACACCACTTTCACCTCAATCCAACTCCGTATGGAGATTTTGGAATCCTGACACTATTTTGACCACTTATTAACCAAAACTCACCACTAACTACCTGCAATTGCCACTAAAGGCAAATGGTCACTCAGAGACCAATCATACAGGTCTAAAACCCCCAAACCAACTTGTCAAAAGAGGTTTCACTCTAAAGGAACCACTCCTCTGAGATTTGACTCCTTGGAACCCCTACATGACAAACAGGCTACAGGCCTTAAAACACACCAATCAGGCCCAATACCAACTTTCATCATATAGAGCATATGCACACAACATACATACCATAAACAACCTCTTTTCCACATATAACCATACATACAACCATCCATAACAATACTCCCAATGTCATACATTCATTACAAACCATTCTATCCTACTTGGTACAAGATATATTATCCAAAGTACACATAAACTATATAGACCTAGTATTCCCATGTTCACTGCTACTCCTTCAACTTCTCGAGACTAGTGTCAGAACCATCACCTGAAAGGTTACTTCATGGGAGAGGGGTATGAGACAATGTCTCAGTAACTAGGGACAACCATACACAAACATATATATAGATGTATCTCATGCAACTCATGAATGCAATGTGAAATGAATGCTATGCATGTCACCCTCTTAGGGACCCCCCTCCTTATCCTCCTTAACATATATAATCCATCCTTATCCTTCCTAACATATATACATATAATCTATCATTATCCTCCCTAACATATATAATCCAACTTTATCCTCCTTAACATATATAATCCATCCTTATCCTCCCTAACATAAACATATATCATCATACATCATATCGTCATCATGTCATTACCACTCTATCCGCCATAAATCACAGTCTCACAATGTCATATGGTGATGTTCATGTATCATCATATCTTCATCACAATTATCATAATGTCATGTATAAGTCATGTCATATCATATCAATGTCATCATCACATATCTCATCATCATAATCATAATCATCATCTAACTGTGTGCATACCACAATATATAAAAACAATATACACAAACACATCAATATCGTGGTATGAAAGAAACATGCATATATATACATAACTATACGTACTATCATATAATATCGACAATACAATATAAACAAACACCCGATTAGCTTAGGTTGTCAATATCATACTCACACGAGTTGCACAAACTTCTCGAATTGCCCAACATGCTTGAACCCCTCTCGGTTAACCAACAACCTTCATAATAACACAATTCTTCCATTAACACAATATATCAATACTCAAACATCACAATTCAACTAATTTAGCCAAACCCAAAGTTCCAACACCCCTTTTATGTATCAATAAGCTCTTAGGGACCATTCAAACACTACTCAACCATATACACTTCGGATTTCCAAGAGCCCAAACTAAAAACAACCTAGGGTTAAGCTCAAATCATACATATGCCCTTCAAAACTCACACCCAAACAACAAGAACACTAAAACACACTTCCTTAACCTCATTTCATCAATTTCAATTAGTAAATTTCGGCCAAAACTGAAGATCCAACCTCAAAACCCTGAATTTCAACGAAAAAAAATGGAGAGGGAGGAGTAGAAATCACTTACCAACTTGAATCCAAGCTTCTAGAGGCTGAAAACAACTCCCAATGGCCGAATCCTACAAACCCTAGCAGAGGTCCTTGGTTTCTCCTCCGTTTCCTTCTTTCCAATCATCTGAAATGATCTGGATTTAAACAAAAATCCTAATTCTCACCACGGCTCCACCAATTTCAACTGAAACAATGCTACTAGACACGTTATTGCCATAGCGGCCTTGCTTCTCGCTGCGGTGTGAAGCTTTTTCAGATTTCACTTGAACCTTCCTCCGTCCTATTTTCTCCAGTCCTGAACATAATGTCAAGAAAGATAACATGAAGGGTGTTACAAAAACTGCATGGAACTTGAAACCTAAACATACCCGACAAAATCCACTAAGAACCAACAGAAAAAGAAGAGGAGCTAGGGAAAGGAAATCAAGTTACCTAGAAGATTTAAGCCTCTCAACATACAATAATCATGCCATTTAGCCTTGGAGAGGAAATCCTAGTAGAGTCTAATCATTGTTCCTCAACAACACTGCTATGGCGTAGAAGACATGGCTTTCTTTTATAACAAGGTCGTGCACTAGTGCTGTGGCTAGCACTTCTATCATCACGATGCTAATGTATTTTTTTCAAAAATTTGTTTGCCTTGTTTTTGGGTTATTTCATAATTCTTTCCTCCTCTGGTCCTATATAATTCCCATAGTGCCTTTCCATTAATCCAAGCATATTTCAAATATTTAATTAGGGTTGTTACATAGAATGTAAAATAAAGATAATTTTGTAGCTATCATTTTCTTAAAAAATGAGGCTATCATTTAAAAAATTAAAAGAAAAAACTTCAAGTATGAACCATTCAAATTAAAATTAGACAATGTAGATTTCATTGCAACAATGAGCACCGCAATAAACACTAAATGAAAGCCTAGGACTGTAACATCCTGAATTTTTATGCATGGAATAATAGGGAATTATTCTATATAAGGCACAAGGATGTGACTATTTAGGGTAAAGAAGTGATTAGTCCTTGACTGAAATTAAGTTTTCCTAAGGTTCTTATAAGGAAATATGTTTGAGTCTTGATTGGAATAAAATGTAAGTATGGTCCATTGATGTAATTAATTTGGGATCTTTTTATAGAAATTAGATGATAATCTTTGAAATTAAAATGGAAAAATATTTAGATGCCAAAATGAAAGACATTGAGGAATACGAAATCAGAGGAAAAGTATGTATACGGATAATGTAAAGGCATTTTGGTTCAAAATGAAAATTTTTCTCTCTAGTCATGCCTACAGGATAGTATTGGAAGAAGAATTGTTCTCTCACTAACCAAAAATGTGAAGGCAAATATGGAGTTTTAGTGTACCAATTATGATGTCATAATTAGTTAAGATGATATCATAAAAGTGATGTCATGAATATGGTGCAATAAATGTGATGCCATGAAGATGATGTCATGGGAAACTTACACAAGAAGGGGAAGGAACTTGGGATGCAAGTAGAACAACTTGGAAGGCAAGTAAGCCAACTTGGAGGCCAAGTTTTAGGAGCCTATATAAAGTCACCCTATCCCCTTAATTTCCTTACAATTTTGGCATGAAAGAGAGAGGAAGAGAGAGAAGAGAATGCTTGAAAGAAAGAGGGAGGGAGGGGGAGAGAGAGAGAGAAAGAAAGAAAGCTAAGAAAAGAAAGAAAAAGAAGAGAAAAAGGAAGAGGAAAAGAAGAAAATAAAGAGGAAAAAGAAGGTAGGAAAGCTTGAAGCGGAAGGAGGATTGCAAGCAAAGGATAAAGATAAGAAAAAGTTAAAGTTTGAGGTAATGACTCATAGGTGAACCCTTATGGAACCCATCTAAAGAACACACTTGGATACGTATGACGCCCCGATCTTTATGAAACAAGGACACGAAACTGGACAACAAAGAAAATAAACAAATTACACAAGAATAGTAGCAAACAAAAAACAAAAAATATAGAGAAACATGATGGATAGATGTTGGTCTTGAAAACATGAGAACTAGTCTCTTAAACCTTAGTTCCGGTGAAACCACAAGGATTAACCAATTGCTTGATAAGTCATAGTATTGCTCTAACACTCAAAAAATGCAAGAAAAATTCACAAAGTCTAAAAATTTCATTGATCCAAATCTAAAAAGCATACATAAAAGAATGTCATAAAAAGGAAAATCTAACCTAATTAATTTGGGCTCAAGTAATTCTAATGGGTAGGAGACTTTGAGCTCAAATAATACTCCTAATAGACCTACGAGATAAGTAAAATAAAACCCCAAAATAAAATAATGAAAATTCATAAGAAAATAAAAAATACTACCTAAGCCCTTATAAACATGCTACCACATTAATAAAATCAAATGTTTGGCACATGACATGCTTATTTACAAGGTAGACTATAAAAAAAACTACTAATTGACCAATTGGGCTTTATTAATCAATATAGTTTAGCCCATAATTAATAAAAACAAAATTAAAGTAAATTAAGTCCACTAATGCCTAAGTCACATGCTCTTTTAGTGAAGCACATGATTTTTTAATAATCTTCTCCAATGGCCTCCTCTTAGACTTGAATCTTTCCAAGTGATAAAGCCTCTTGCCATGCTTCTGAATTTGTCTGAGCCCTCCTTTTGAACCATGACTAAGGTATCCTCTATCAGTGACTTATACTACTCTTATGTTATTGTATAATTTCTATGTTGAATGATCTATGTTTTGTGAATGATTGACTATTTTAAATGTTTATTTGGAAATTCTATTTATATTATGATGAAGTTATGCTAATGTTTTGAAATGCAACATGGATTTTATCTAATTCTTTTGCAAACATTATGAAATGTTTTCAATGTTTTCAAAGTTGATGTAATTACATGACTGTTTGTTGGTACTAGATGTCCAATCTCACCCTTAAAGATCCCAATGCTTGGAACATGCTTTCCCTAGAGAAGAATATGAATCAGAAAGAATGATAAAGGAAGGATTGTTTTAGAAACTAAAGTGATATTTTAGTTGGTGTTTATTGAGAAAACGCTAACAAATATTACAGATTTAGTTAGTGTTTTTGTCTAAATGATCGATAAAATAAAAAAATGGTAAAATATATTAGTTGGCATTTATCCATGAAATACCAACTAAAGGCTTTCAAAAATTTAAATAAAAATAAAAATAAAAATTTATAGTTGGCATTTTATTAAAAAATGTTAAGTAAGACTAGAACTTTAGTTGGCATTTATTAGTTAAATGCCAACTAAAGCTATCTAAAAATAAACAAAATAAAAATTTGAAAACATAAACCCTCGGAATTGTAGATCGAGCACCATCATGCAAACTGAACCACCAAAGCCATTTACTCTCCTCTATTTCCTCAGCTCCTCGACAACCTTTCTTCATTCCAAAGCCCATCGAAGCTCACTGCAGCATCTATTTGTCAAAGATTTGTGCTTCCCAATGAAGATTCGTCCTCTCTGTTAAAACCTACCATTGAAGCTCATAACCACAAATTCTTGGCCCTAGCTCTTACCAAGCTCTTCAGATTACTGAGGTACATATGATTTTGTTCTCCTTTCCTTTTTCTTTTCCTTGATTGCAATAAGATGACAACAAATTTGTATTTGGCTAGGTATATTGCTTTTGACTTTGTTGTGGACCTAATCTTTCTCGACAAATTGAAGGAAGCAACAGCTAAATGTCCCATCTTTGTTTGATTCTCATCACACTGCAAGATTGGTATTGTATGCTTCTTCTTCTTCTTCTTCCTTTTTGTTTTTCTTGTCTCATGGAAATGGGATTTCTTTTTTACCTTTGAACTTGTGTTCTTTACTTGTGAAGTATTAATTTAGACAGATAATTAAATTAGGCTCATGATATTTATTTATGTTTTTAGGCCTATTTAATTTAGCTGGTCTTTTAGTGGTTGCATTCTTCCTCTCACATCTGATTCTATTATAGATTCCTTTGAATCTTGGAGAATTTTTTTTTTCGTTTCATTGTATTCTATTCACTTTTTGTTGGGGGAGTAGTGTAGGTTTAGAAACAAATGAGGTATCAGGTTTCAGAGATAGTATGAGTCATGGAGGTTTTAAGAGTAACAATAATTTTAGATGGTTTTTTTGGCCACCACAATTATTCACATGGATACTTATTAATAAATTAGGGATCATCAGTAATTTATTATTATATCATTAAATTAAGATTTTTGTTGAGTTTGTATTCTTCCCCTTTCTGTCTCCATACTGTTCTCCAAACTCTCTTGCACTTTCTTTTCTCTTACATTCCTTTTGTTCTATATTTTTCTACCTTATTTGGAAGATGGAGCTATTGTTAAGTTTTTGATGTATGTTTATTTAGAAATGAGGATATTTTATTCAGAAATTTTGTTTCCTTATTTGAAATGATGTTTGATCATTTGTACGATACCTTAAAAAGAAAAAAATTTTTAGCTTTCCTTTTACAACTTGAGAAATACAGGTCTATAGTTAAAAGATCTACTATTTTTTAGCTTTCCTTTTACAACTTGAGAAATACAGGTCTATAGTTAAAAGATCTACTATTACTGATGGACAGTTTATGCTACATGGTACTGACTTTTACTAGTTGTTATTTCTAGTTATCTTCAGTAAACGTATACTATTTGCTAGCAAATGACACAGTTGATGACATCGTATGGTAGGTTCATGTGTTTTTAAATGTTGCTCTAGGTTTGGTATCAATTTGATGTCTTCAGATATATCCTGACAATCTTTTAATTTACTTCATAAGGATGTAGTGCAGAGCAAATTTGAAAATCTAGGATAGGTATGTCTCTTTACTTTGGGAGCTTACATGATTATTTTACCAAAAAGGAAAGTAGAAGTGAATCCTCCACTTGGCCATTTCTATAAATCGAAATGATATGGAAGTCCAAATCTTATGTTCTTTTTCAGCTTCAAGGGAAGATTTATATCTAATTAGATCTTGTAATTTCGGTTGACATTTTTGGGAAGTATTCTAAATTCGAATAATTGAACTATCAGATGTTAGGGGCATTTGAGGATTCAGATATTATCCATGTAGATGATTCTATAGATCCAATGCGAGATTTAGAGGTTATTACTGAAAAATTACGGCTAAAGTTATGGTTAATTAGTTTTGTAATTTTCAATAAAATATACAATTCAAGAAGGGTTTTGTTTGATCGTCACTTCAGCATACAAATCAAATCTTAAAATGAAAAATTGGATACCATTGTTTGTGGCAAATTACTTGAAATTTTGGATTCTATTATGAACCATGTGAGGTTGTCTCTTCTTATAGAGGTATGTGAAGTTAAATAAAAAAAAAATTCTGATAAGATTACTAACTTAATGAACCAATAATAAGCAAAAGGAACATGCTGTCTCTTCTTAGGAGCTGCAATATTGATCATAACTTGATTATGAAGTTTAAAATGTCATGAAGCACAAAATACCAATTCAATATCATTATGTCCACATATATAGACCACATCAATTAACTCTTAACAAATATACTTTTCTTTTCATCAAAGGGGATTCATTTTGAGCACTATGTACAATTATCTATCATTATCAGTTTACCTCAGCAAGCTTTTATGGTAAGTGGAATTTGAAACTACATAAATTGATTTTACACATATATGAGATATGTTCTTGGGCACATAAATCAATTACAGATGGGTCACCATCTAAGAGGGTGTCATATACATATTTGGATATCCTTTGCACCATAATAGAAATTGGATACTCCTAAATTGATTCTCCACTCTTATGAAAACTAGTTTTATGAAGTGGGCTCAACTTTGAGGGTTGTTCTGCAATTTCTTATCAACTTGCTAGTTTTTGAAGTGTGTCTTAATTAGTGCCTTTATCTTTGAAACTTTCTTTTGAACTTATCTTTCTATTGGATATGCATCCATGTGTTTATGTAAGAGGTTTAACTCCTTTAGATGCAGTTATTATTATTATTATTATTATTATTATTATTATTATTATTATTATTATTATTATTATTATTATTATTATTTCTAGTTGCCTTTGTTGTTGTTAATGCCTAGGTATATAATTGTCGTTCTTTGCTAGGTTTAGAACATGTTGGACCAGAAGTAGTTGAATGTGCATGTGTAATTGAATTACTAGAGTTAAAGGTATATATATTCTATTTTTCCTAGACTTAGCCTTAGTAATCAATTGTTGTCCAAGTCTATCTGATTTTGGTATTTCATAGTAGGGATATCCATATGCTTTTGAATACAAGATAGTGTTGACTCATTGTGTTGGGTAATGTACTTTGAATTTTGGTCATTTACCTCTTACTATTCCATTGCCTATTACTAAGTACATACTAATGAGTTAATGGGCATAGATATATAGTAATTTTCATTTGATTAAAAAAATAACAAGAGTTTTGTACTTGGAAAGGGATTTTGAAAGGAGAATAATTTTTTTAAAGATCTCTAGGAAATTGAAATTTTGGAAAAATGGTGTAATTAGTAATTGTTGGGCTTTTTTTTGTTTACCAATATCTTTGGTGTAGCAAAATCCTAAAGTGGATGAAATTCTTGTATATGGCCATTATTAGTTAGATAAAAATTTGAACATTGTGTAAAAAATATATGACCATTACTAGTTACACATTTATCCTGATATTTACTGTGCTTTATAGAGCATTGATTTATATATAAATTTAAAGTGTGAGTTTCTCATTTTCTCTTACATTAGATCATTAATTTCTAAAATTCTTTTTAGATATTAGTTTTCATATTCTTTTTTCAAGTTCATTTGAGGACATACCCAAATCATCTAATAGTCAATTTGACTTTAAAATTTACTTTTAGCTCAATTAAAGTGTGATCAATAACTCTTGGAAGAGTTCAAGTCTTTGAGGTTGGTGATTAAGTTCAAAGCTTATAAGGTACATCAATCTTACTTTAACTCACTAAAATTGGTGATGTCAATCTATATTGTTGTTGTGATTGGTTGATATTTATATAAAAGTCATTTGATGATTGGATGGATTAATGGTTAAAAGCTATATATGATTATACAATGTTTTGCTTGGAATCACTTTGAAACATGATTTATTGCTTTGTGATATCTAAGTTTATTGAAATTCAGTAATTTTGGTAAGAAAAGAGAGCTTGAGGCTCGAGAAACTTTCATTTTTTAAGCTATTATACTTCCAATTTTTCTCTGGAAATTAGCATATGGTTGTTTGAAATAACTTAATTTTGGTATATGGTTGCTTGAAATTAGTATATGGTTACTTGAAAATTGGTAAATGGTAGTACAATTAACAAGTCATAGGGTCGGATATTTAACTTCCTATGAGTTGCCATTGTAGAATTATTGGGAGGCTCAAATGAGGGGAGGTTCTGCTGAAATTTATACAAAACTTAGACAGAAGTATGGATCAAATGGATGTTTGCAAATTGTTTGACTCACGAATATTGGGATGGAGTAAAAGTGTTTTTCAGCTTTGCAGTTGAGCATGCTGATAACCCTAAAAAAATTATATGCCCTACTTGAAGAGTTCCTTTGGAAGGCTAGTTAGTGTAGTTGACTTGCAATCACATTTAATTTGTAATGGAATTGACCAAAGTTACACACATTGGACAAGGCATGGTGAGACGAATGATGAGGATAGAAATAATAGGTATAGTGGGAGCTTCGGATTGAATGATTTCAACATAAGCACATTTGAAGGCGATGTCTTGAAGAGATGACAAACATGAATGAGGATGAACTTCAAGATTGTCCAAAGATGTTTAACAGGTTGAAAAGTAATGCAGAAAAATCCTTGTACTCTGGTTGCGCTAAGTTCACAATATTGTCAGCCGTGTTGAAGCTACACAACTTGAAAGCAGGCAATGGATGGAGTGATAAGAGTTTCACAGAATTACTTGTACTTTTGAAGGACATGCTGCAAGAGGATAATGAGCTTCCTAGTTGAATATAAGAGGCTAAACGAGTGCTAAGCTTTACTGGGATGACCTACGAGAGGATACATGATTGTCCTAATGATTGCATTTTATTTCGGAAAGATTTTGCATTGTTAGTCAAGTGTCCTAATTGCAATGCCCCACGATATAAGATGAAAGAATTGATTGTAATCAATCCATTGGAGCCGACTATATATTTTTTGGATCCTTTGATTCATGATCCAAAACTTCCCAAACAAATGATGGGGATAATTAATAATAAGTAAGAATAATTATTTATTTTTGATGTATTTAAATTTTTACACTTCTATGTAATAATTCAAATTAGGTTTTGCTTATATTAAGTTTTTTTCCTACTATATTAAGCTTTTTTATTTTTTATGGTCAAACAATGCAATGTCAATATTTCGAGCGGCACGAGGGTGTAGAGATAATCAAAAGGGCAAAATGGTAAAACCAATAGCTTCCTTGTTATATAAATGAAAGAAAATATGGGTATGTATAAATATATATTCAATCAACAATTGTTGAGATTAACATTTCCTTATTGTAATTAATATAATTTTTTCTCTTTAGTGTCCAAAACAACTAAAAGATAATAACTGTGGATACTATGTGATGTTATTCATGAAGGATATCGTCACATGTGATCATAGCGTAATCCCAGACATGGAATGTAATTTCATATTTACATTAATGCTTATAAAATTTTACCAATTTCACTTACGTAAAATATTTTAATTTACAGTACTTCCCTGATACCTCTTATTCTGAATACTCTAATACTCAAATTGAGGAACTCATCGAAGAGTGGTGTAAGTACATCCTTGATAAGTTCCTATGAATAGAGAGGTAACTGATTAACTTGTTTTATTATGATTACCTTTGTGAAAAAAATTGATCTAGATAATGTCAATATAACTTTTGCTTATATGGTGTAGGTACGGGTGTTGTGAGGAAAAAGTGAAGCATAAAAAGATAAGGTAATGGTGATGGAACAGCAAGAGAAGGTGATAATTTTGGTGGACATGCTTATATGCTAACTTGTTGGTAAAGAAAGGTGGACTTGGTAGTTTTAGACATATTCTTTGTAGTATTGTTGGTAGTTTTTGGACATATTATTCTTGTTAGTTTTAGACATATTGTTTTTGTTGATATAGTTGTTTAAAACTTGAGCACAATTTTGTAGGAATAGTTTGTATCATAGTTGTTGAAAAATATTAAAAAGTTTGTCTTAGTTGTTGAACATATTAGAAACTATGTTGTATATTGGCTATAGGTTGTAAATATAGGTTAAACGAACAAAGTGAAGTAATTTTTCAAAAAAAAAAGTTGGTTGGAGTTTCCGAAACACCAACTAAAGTTGTCTTATTTTTATATAAAAATGACAAAATGTGGTGTTTCCGGATGAAACACCAACTAAAGTATACGTTTAGTTGGCCTTTCATGGGGAAACGCTAACTAAATTCATTGACTTAGTTGGCACTTGCATGGAAAATGCCAACCAAAGTTTAGTCAGTGTTTCCAGTGTAAATGCCAACTAAAGCACAGACTTTAGTTAGCGTTTTCCATATGAGTACCAACTAAGTCAATTTAAAAAAAAAATTTAAAAGATGACGTTTCCATAATAAACACCAACAAAAGATTATTAAACACCAACATTTGCTACCCCTTTTTATCAACATATGATTAGATGGCATTTTGAAAACACCAATAGAGGGCAAAAACAAATGCCAACTATTCTCTTTTTTGGCATAGTGAAATGTTTTATTAGATAAGAGTTTCTGTTCCAATGTAACTATTGAATGTTTCAGGATTATGTATAAGTTCATATTGTTGCCTAAAAATTTAGTGGGCTATATTTTATGTAACCTTTATGTGTTCAATTTCATTGGGTACTGATTGGATGAGCATTGAATTTATACAATAATAGAAATGAAACCTTTTGTAAAATTGTGCAAACTAGAAGCAATCTAGTATACTAGTCCTTTGTATGAATGCCTGGTTAAACAGCAATAGTATCGCTATGAGATTTTTATATCATTGAAAACTAGACAAATTGATCTTTTCAATAATATGAAGTTTGAACATTTTGGCTTTGTATGAAAGGAGGAATAGCACATCAAAATAAAGGTTATGAAATTGGACAGTTTACTAGAATGAAATTTGAATAGTAAAATTTTTTGAATAAACTTTACTGTTTCATGAAATGAAAGTCTATTTTCTGATTTTTTTTCCATGAAATTGTAAATGTAAGCTATTTTTAGAGAGTTGAATGACTATAAGATAAGTTTTTAGGAATTAGTTATGAATTTTCAAAAATTTCAGTGCAAGTGAGAAAAAGCAGCATGAAATAGTTTTACAATTTTAGGTCTAAGTTGGGTTCAAGTTTTCTAAAGACCAGGTTTTTTAACAAGTTAAGTATACTTTCATGGGAAAGATAGAGGAATGTAAGATGTGATAGGGACCATAAGCACACCATAAGTCTAGGGGCAGGCCTCATGCTATATATTGAAAAATAAGCTTGAGCTATAAATGTATAGATAAAGATATATGTAGGTCCTAATGTTTGGTAAATCTAATTGGGGTAGCATGTAAAGAAAGGCATAGCTATAAATAAAGGGTTATGAACTATACTAATTAAGGGACACATGAAAACCTAACACATCCGATCTTAGTGAGAGAACATGTAGCATGGCTTTATGCATATGTTAATTTATGCTCCTCCTTGCTTTTGTCTCCTTTCCCATAGCTTCACTGGCCCTAAATTTAACTAATGGCTTTTGCCCTAACATGTTTCGATTTTCAACCAATTAATATATAAATTAATATCTATTGCTAGATTTAGTAACCTACTACCAAAACACCTCGAAACAACTCATACAGCCTCAAAACATAGAAAAACTCATAAAAGAACCAGAACATGACTAGGCCATGATTAGCTACAGTACCGTCATGGCCTCAAAGAGGCAGTGGCACTTGGTGCTGCAGCCAAGCTTCTGGCACTACGGTGCCCCCTGGTGATTCAATATAAGAAATTTTCTAATTTTTTTAGCAAACTTTTGATGTGCACAACTTTGTGCTCCAACTTTTAATTGACCTAATTTCAACTCCTACAGGTCATTCTCATCCCGATCTAATTATAGACACCAATTTCATCTTAGTCCATCTTTATATGGAGATTTTGGATGCCCATGATGGAGTTGGTCACTTTTTAGCCAAAACTAACCTCTTCACCATTCTGGTTGCCACCAAAGGCAAACCCAAAGACCTTTAACACAAGTTCTAATTGACTTAACTAACTTGACCAAGGAGGTTTCACTCCAGAAAAGTCACTTTTTTGAGTTTTAACCCCCCTTGAACCTTGTTCCCACATAATGGGCTATATGCTCTAATAACACAAACTAGGCACAAGAACTATATTGGGCTCATAAACATAACTAACTAGGCATAACACATACAAACATATACACACCAATGCACATTGACCATTAATAGGGTCTAGGCTATCATATTGCATACAACCATACGCCATCATCATCATCATTTCATCCATATCATCATTAATGAAACACACAACCACATACATCATTATACTCCTGAGTACAAACAACGATACATTCAATAAGACTACTTAGAACATATCATTACATAAACTAAATTGATAAAATTGCCAGTTACACTTGATATTCCTATAAGCAGAGAGGACTACGACTCCTTGGTCTTCTCCAGACTAGTACTAGAGTCTTCACTTGAAATGTTAGTCATGGGAGGTGTGAAACAAAGTCTCAATAACCTGAACACAACACATGCAATAGGTATCAACAATTCACACATATATGCATATGGTGCAATGCAATGCAAAATAACATGGTATGCATGTCTCCCTCATACACATCTAGAACCACATGCTATTGTGATCACAAGATATTTCCAATAGGTAATTCACTTCAAATAAACGGTGAAGATTGATTTCGAGACATCACTAAGCTCACCTCACACTAATGCAACCTAGCCAAAGGTTGCACTGGTGCTTGGACTATAACTCTATTTCCCCTGGACCACCTGAATATGTGGTGATTTAAGGAAGGTACATCCCAAAATCCACTACTACCTAACTCTCCTCTTAGCCATAGGAGAAAATTTAGTGGTAGGGATATTTCATCATGCCATCATATCATATCATATCATCTCCATATCGCATCTCATTATTACCTTAACATCCACCTCACAATATGCATTAGATGGTGATGATGTCAATGCCATGCTAACTTGCCTCTAATAATATACAATCATCATCATAGTCATCTGTTAGGTTTATTGGCTCCCCAAGAAGGGGTGAATTAGGAAGTTTGAAATTTTCTGCAAAAAGTATACAAGAACAGTGAAAGCAAAAGTGGCAGAAAAACAGAATGCAAAATATAACAAAGTAGTAAGCAATGTAAAGGAAGAGAAGACACAGATATTTATCCTAGTTTGGTCTCTTTCTCTTGACCTATATCCAGTCCTCAAGCTACCACTTGAGATTTTCCACTATCTTGCAAGAATTTAGTGGGCTCCTTATAATGCCACAGTACAACTTTATGCTCTGTTTCAAGAGTTACAGTTTCGCTTTATGAACTTTAGCTAAGTGCTTGCCAAATCCCTTGTCAAGTTCCCTCACAAGAAAAATCTTTCTTCCAGATGAAAATAAAATTGTTTACAGCAAGATAAACTCTCTAATCTAGAGTATATATGATAGTTGAAGTACAATATATGAAAGTTGAGAGAGTAGAAGGCTTTGACTAGAGAATTTGATAGAGTTTCAGTATATACAACTATAGATTATTACCCACAGCTTCAAATGAAGTTCTATTTATATATTTATGTCTCAACTATACGTTAGAGGCAAGATCTAGCCGTTAGAGACATTATCAAATGGTTACTTTGCAAAACTATCAATTCACCAACCGTATTTAATATGTATGACATCCAAAGTTTGAATTTTGGGGTATCAACAGATGAATTTCATAGAGACCGTAAGTTAAAGACTTTAACGTTGAACTTTGACTTCTTCTGGTTAAAGATAAAATTTGAATTTTCATCTTGACAAATGTTTCCCATGTTGGAACATACAAATTTTCAAGTTTAAAGTTCTTCTGAAAGGTGTGAACAGTTATTCCATATTGCTACAGTGCATTCGAAATTTAAATTTTGATGCCTAAAATTCGTCTGTCAGTGAGCAACTCAATATGAAACAAAAGTTCTTTTTGAAATTCAAATTTTAAACTTTCAAAGTTCGTCTATCAAAGAGACCTCTTATCAGACTAATATGCTTTCATTCCAAAGTTCGAATTTCCAAAACTAAACTTCGTTTGTTAGAGGGATTAAATTAGAACTCTTGTTGTCCTCTAAATTCAAATGAAATTTGTCAAGGCTTCAAATGAATTTTTCTTTTTTCACAAATTATTCTTGACTCAAAATTTGAATTATCACAGGCTGAAATTTGTCTATTAGAGGAAACCACTTTGTAAGTTCGAATTTAAGCTATCAAAGTTCAAATTTTCAAGGCAACATATGAATTTTAACAGTCTAAAATTCATTTGTCAATAAGTATTTTCTAAATATATTGTATGTTAATAAAGGATTTGTTGAAAAATACATTTTACAACATTAGGTTAGAAATCAAAGCCTTTTACTTTTGAGAATACAATGAGAAATACTGCAACCTAATATTGTTCTCATTTATTTCTGGATTTCTTAACTGAGATTTCTTATACTTCTTTGATATCTTCCTTCCAAGCTCTAGTTATCTGGAATCATAAAAAACACTTGATTCAACATTTTACCTCTTTTTGATGATAACGAAATAACTTGTAAACTGGATTAGTACTTGTGTTTGCTTCTAAGAACTCCCCCTCAATATATGCATTAAAATTTGAAGATAAGTGTAGCATATTCAACAAATCAGAAGGAAAGTAAAGAATCACATTGAATTGATTCATTTAAAGTTTCAGTATAAGTATATGATGTTGCAAACAGAGACTTTTAAGGTAAGATTGTCACTCATTACACAAGAGATATAGAAAACATAAACAGCAATACAAGAAAGACCAAGCAATCCTAAGATCTAATTACTTCTTCTTGGGCTTGGATTTCTTACTGTAAGTTTTACCTAATGGTTATACAGTAGTCTTCCCAGTTTGCTTAGATGTCTTCTCCCCATTTTTGGCATCATCAGGGACTTGAACATGTATAACATGAGGAGATATCTAGGATACTGGAATAGCACGTAGGTGAATAGGGAAAAAAAGCAGTTCAAGATCAATATGAGGAAGAGGTTTAGTAGCTTCAGGGCTTGCTTCCTCATCATTAGAGACATCAAGAAGCTCTTGTATCTGTTGTCTAGAAAGAGCCAGTTGAGCCATTCTTTCCTCTGTGAGACCACAGGTAGAAAGGGGTGAAGGTTCAGGAACAGGAGGAGGAAACATTGCTTCAAGTCTAAGTTTTTGAGTTTGCACAATGGCATCATGTACAATAGCTATAAGATCCACATAAGACACAAGACTTTTCTCCTCATTTAGAGCAGCTTGAATAATTAGTGCAGTAGTCATGGCTACTACAAGTTTCTCCATTTACTTATATTCTTGGATTGAAAGAATTGAATCCTGAGTATCTTCCATGATAGGCTCATGGGAACTTGCTTCTTAAGGAGCCTCTTCCTCTATACCATAGTCCAAGGGTGGACCAGGGCTTGTCTTATTACTGGAGGCCTATAAAGTAGCCAATGCTCTAGCAGCCTCAGCAACTTCATGTTCATCATCATTTGGTTTAGGAAAGGCTAGCTCAAATGGGCTTGGAGGTTTAAGAGTAGGAGACCTAATAGGCTTAGAGGGTCTTGGCTAAGGTGGAGCTGATATAGATGGAAAAGCACTTCTGATGTCCTCATACACATCAGCAACCACTTACATGTTCTTTGCCAACTAGAAAATCTAATCTTATAGATGAGCAAACTTAGCATTTTGCTTATCTCTGATGCTCAGCATGAGTGCATACAGGCTATCATACAACTCAATGATCTTGGTTGGCTTAGCCCAGGTGGAGGGAGTAGATAACACAGGTGTCAGAGTAGGTTAAGATAAAGGAGAAGAATGCTGATAAGGCTGAGGTGTGGGCTGTGAGGGTGGAGCAACCTCAGAAGTTCCTGCTTGCTGTTGTGAGCCACCTTCCTCAAAGAACAAATCTTCTAACTTTCCAGCTCCTTTTCCAATCCATCTACCATCTTTCCTTTCAATTGCCATCCTTTGCAATTCTTCTTCTTTAAACACTTCAGTAGGCTTTCCTTTTCCTTTTTCCAAGTCTTGAATCCTGGCATATTGAAGAATTTTGGAGATGATTGAGGCATAGGGTTAAGTAGAGTATCTCCTCTTATCTCTTACTTTGATCATACATTGAAGGATGATATGTCCCATATTAATTAACTTGCCATGCATGAGAGCAGTCATCACATGTGCTTCAGCCCTTGTGGTCAAACTGAAACTTCCCTCTTTGTTAAATATAATCCTAGACACAATGTAATGTAGGATTCTGACTTAGGCACTAAGATCAGTGGACTTCAGCAAACTCAAAGGAGGCATATTCTCTCGCTTTTGAACAGAGTATTTAGCACTATACTTTCTTTGTAATTCAAGAAAGCACTACCTTTATCATCTACAGATTCATCCTCATCCATGTACTTTGAGGTGGTGATGTCAATCTTAAGGCCCTTTTGCCACGGATCTCTAACACCTCATTAAAGGTCTCATAAGTTAGCCAGATTTTTCTAGACCTTAGATTTACCTCCCATTTTTCTTTCTTGTTGTTGTACCTTAGGCTAGCATACCAAGTTTTAAGAACCTCATGATCATATCTTTCCATAATTTCCAACAAGTGTTTGCATCTAATCATCCATAGTCCAGCATCAAAATTGTTGGAAATGAGAAATTCTTCTATATATGTACACTGAGGTTTAATTACCTTCTTACCGATAAACTTGGTTATGTATTCTCCTAGAATATGAGCATTGCTCCATAGTCGCTGCGTGGTTAACTGGTATTCACCAGATTCAGTGTTGAAAGAGGAAAAAGAAGTAGGAGGAATAGGGGCAGCAAAGACAGCAGGTATAGGTTTCTTCGAGGGAGTAGGAACAAGTTTCTTTGAATCTGCCTTGAGAGTGGTTTTCTATTTCTTGGAAGGAGTTTCCATGCTAGATTCGCCTTTCCTCTTCTGAGTTTCACCTTCTTGGAGGCGTATTGAGACTTGACCACTCTCTTTGGTCTTGACTCCCTTTTCCTAACTTTTGGATTCTTAACTCTTACTATTTTCATAGATGAATGTTGCAGAAAGATGCAAAGAATATGTTTATAAGCTGCAAAAAGAAGTTTAAATAGTGGGAAATTAAGATTTGTGAACGGAATTGAAAGGAATTTAAGAGAAGATGGGAACAGACTCGAGAGAGAGACGAATAGGGTTATGTCTGTTTAGAGTGAGACCTTTGGTTTTAATGTTTATAACCATTCAACAAATGAATTTTGAGGGGTCAAAATTTGAATTTCAAATAGTTACGTGTTAACCCACAAGGAGAGGCTTACTGACAGATGAATTTTCATCTAAAAATTCATTTGACAAAAGCTAAGATTAGAGAACAAAAAGCAACAGATGAACTTTGATTCATCAAAGTTCGAATTTCATAATTTCAATCAGTAAGGAAACATGAACAAGACAAGCAATGGGAGAATTTCACTTATGAAAGTTCATCTTACAGAGACTTAATATGAAAGCATATTTCAACAGATGAATTTAGAGAACAAAAATTTGAATTTCAAGGTTTTGTATTTTGAGGCATGGAAATTCATATAGAAAGCATTTTTTAGAACAATCATCATTCATATTATATTTCAGAAATTTGAATTTCCGTTGTCCAATAAATGAACTTCAAGGGTTACGAAAGTACTGTTACAGTGTGTAAGCTACTGAAATTCATCTGATAAGCATATAAGTTTGAATATTCAGCATGCCAATTCATTCAAAAACACAATTCAACATGGAAATTTGTCTAATAACCTTCTAAAATGCAAATTTCAAATTCCTAAACTTACAGATATGGCCTGAAAGTTTGAATTTTGAGTTTCCTTTAGCATCCTTTAATTGTGAAATTGGCTATTACTTTAGTTAACTTCTCTTTTTCTTTAGCAAATCTATCTCCAGTCCATTGATTTGGATATATAGTCAGTCATCCAAAAAGGGGATTTTATCCCAATGAAACTGTAGGATGATAGCAAATATAAGTGGTATTAGAGATGAGGACTTCCAACAAAGGATCTAATCATTCGGGAGTAAAATGGCTGGGTTTGGAGAAAACAAACTGCCACAGGGGAACAATGTCAACAGACCTCCAGGCTTCAACGATGAACACTTTGGATAGTGGAAGATGAGGATGCAGATATTCCTTTCATCCATAGACCTAGATATTTGATCTGTTATACAAAATGGTGACTTCGTGCCAAAGAAGATGTAGAAAGATGGCACATATAGAGAAAAGCCAGAAGCAGAATGGGATTATAAAGATAAACGAAGAGTCCTACTGAACTTCAAGGCAAAGCACTCCTTGGTCAGTGCTCTTTCACAAGATGAATTTTTTAGAGTGTCAGATTGCAATACAGCAAATGAAATATGGGATGCTTTGGAGATTGCTCATGAAAGAACCAAGGGAGTGAAGGAAAATAGGCTCAACTCTTTCACAGCTGAATATAAAAACTTTAAGTTGATTAATGGTAAGTCTATTAAAGATTTCCAAATTCATTTTACTCAGATCATTAATCATCTAGCAACTTTGGGAAAGAGCTATACACAGAATGAGCAAGTATGCAAAATACTCTGAGCTTTGCCCAAAGAATGGCAACTAAAAGTGATAGCTATTAAAGAAACAAGTAGAGCATCATATCAGTCTGTCACTGCACTATTTGGGAGCCTTGCTGAACATGAAGGAAAATTAGACCTTCTGTGGGAGCAAGAGAATAAAGGAAAAACACTGATGTTTAAAGCTACTATATCATAGAGCTTAGAAAATGATGATACTGATGATGAAAGTGATGATAGCAGCAGTGATTATGAGGAGGATGAGTTGAAATTCACCAAATTTAGTAGATTTCTCAACATAAAAATAAGGAGCTTTAGAAACAAAACCCCTTCTGCCATGCAAGTAAGTTGAAGCATTACTCAAAAAGGCAAGGAGGAAGATATACAGAGAAGAAGAATGAGAAAGCTAAAATGACATACACCTCTACAATTTGGGGCAACAATTCAAATGGAGATACCTATCCATGCTTGATGGCACTATCCAATAATAAGGTATCAAATTCTGACTCTGGATCTAATTCTAAATTTTCTATTGATAAGTTGCAAGATACTTACAATGAAATGCATAATAAACTGATTAGATTAGCTAAAGCACTTGCACTTAGTAAAAATGAAGTGATTACCTTATAAAATGAAATACAATTGAAAAAGACTGAAAAGGAATCACTTAAACAGAAAATAAATGATTTGAAAAATATCTGTAAAATCCACACACACTTCCTCTTGTGATTCATGTGATAGATTAGTTAAAGAAAAAGTGGAGTTAACTAAAGTAATAGCCAATTTCACCCAAGAACAGAATAACTTGAAGATTTCACATGGCAAATAGAATTCTGTGTTTGAAAAATTAGGTGTTGGCTATAAAAATAAGTCCAAGGAGAAAAATAAATGTTGTATGAAATTCTTTGTGCCTACTGTAATGCCTAGCTCACCATCATTCACATATTGTGGTAAAAATGATCATATAGCTTATCTGTGCAATATAAGGAGATATGGCTTGAGTAAAAGCATTAAATGGGTTTCAAAGAATACCACTAAACCTCTTGGACCCAGAAACAAGTGGGCACCAAAATGTTCTTCTCGTTTTCTATGTATGCAGAATAAATTTGAGAAAGGAGAACACATTGGTGCAAGAAAGAGGAGATAGAAAAGGAAAGCTTCTTAAAATTCTAAAAATAGAATCTCAAGTCACAAGGAGAAGCACTAGAAGCAATCTTCTCACTCATCACATGGAAGCAAATCAAATGAAAATCAAATCACTCACCTTGAGAAGAATAAAAAGAAAAGCATAAGAGGCAATAACTTGTATGCAAAAGGAAGACATAAGTAATACTATGATAGTTCAGTTGGCTTCCCAAGAGGGGGGTGAATTAAGAAGTTTGAATTTTTTTTTTTTGCAAAAAGGAAATACAATAGTGATAATAACAACTCACTGAAAAATAGAGTATAAGAAATAAAAGCAATGAGAAGAGGACATAATGATTTATCCTGGTTTGGTCTACTCCACTTGACTTACGTGCAGTCCTCAAGTCACCATTGAGATTTCTCTACTATCACTTGCAAGATTTGAATGGGATCTTGCAATGATCGTAGTACAACACCAACCTGAACTTAGAACTATAACAAACCTTTCTCACTCTTCTCACTCAAGAGTAAAAATAACTCTTTTAGTGTATTCTCACACTAAGTATTCTCTACAAGTGTGTAGAAGTGTACAGAATGAAAACTCTCTTAATAGAGTGGATATAAAAGTTTAAAAACAATGAATGAGCTAAACAAAGGGTAGGTAAGCTTTGAATGAATTAGAAATCAAATCAGCAAAGTTTTACCGTATTTCTTGATTTTCTCACTACCCACTAACTTAAATGAGGTCCTATTTATAGTTTTGTAGCAAAACTATCCATTAGAAACAAAGATTAGCCATTACTTTTAGAAAAATAGTCATTCACCTACTGCATTAAATGCATCTGACAGAGGTTATGCGGATAACCTCCTCAGGTTATGTGAATAACGAGTGGCTATTTCCTTTTATTTTCAATGTTGACCTTTCGTTATGCAGATAACTTAGCCAGGTTATGCAGATAACATGCTTCCTAGAATAACTAAGTTTTAGCTCAAAATCATTTTCATGAAAACCTACTCAGTTATTAGGATAACATTAAGTTTTTCTCAAACTGAGTTTTTGTAAAACTTAGGTTATCAGGATAATCTTCAAAGGTTATGTGGATAACATATTTTGCTGAAGAAGAGCCATGATTTTTGTAACATAGGTTATGAAGATAACCTCTGTAGGTTATGTGGATAACCTGTTTACTTGAGGAAGGTCTAAGTGTTCTGAAACAAGGTTATGCAGATAACCTCCCTAGGTTATACGAATAACGGGCCGCACAGTACAATTGGCCTTCACTGTTCACTCCCTTATGTGAATAAGATGCCCATTTTATTAGTATAACCTCCTAAACAAACTTGAGAACATGATCCCCAAGTTGTGTTATGTGAATAACCTCAATCTCTTTTCATGAAATTGAAGAATATATTTTAGAAAAGTTGAGTTTGAGTCTTTATCCCCATAACCTTTAATGGTTCTATACATAAGGTAAAACATCTCTATGAAAACAAGGTAATCACTTAAAAGTATCTTTGAATTTGAGACCTTATCCCTATAAGGCAAAACATTTTCATGAAAATAAGGTGAACATATAGAATCATTTTGAAAATGAAGCTTTATCCTTATAAGATAGCTCTTTTCATGAAAATCATTTTGAAATCATGAGCTAATCATTAATCATTCAGTTCGACATCTTATTTAATATTGGGTGAATTCAAATTCAAAGCTTGTTTACCTTCTTTTATAAATATCTTCCTAAGAAATATGAAGCAAATCTTCTACCTTTAGGAAATTCCAACTTTGTTCTTCATTTTACTTGTGTTCCTTTGATATTGGATTTCCAAGCTCATTTGTTTATAATTATCAAAACATCTGAATAAACTTACTATACTACATACAAACTAAAAATAACAAGGAAATGAGTCTTGGTAACCTCTACCCTTACCCTTTTCAATTATTGCATTATATATATATAATAAGATAAGATTGAACTCTGGTCCCATATGTACTGTAAAATGCTTAAACTGGCCTTTAGTGGACCCAAGTCAAAAAAGGTACCAAAGAAAAAAAAAGATATTCCCTTTATTTTTGCAAGTACTCCTTGAGTTAAGGGGTGAAAATCAAAGCATTCAAGGACAAAGCACATTGAAGTAAAACATCACTTCATAAAAGATCATCTTTGGAAAGGGGATGTCAAGTTGGAGTTTATCCCTACTAAAGATTAGCTTGCAGACATTCAGACAAAGCCACTTGCAAAAGATAGACATGATAAAATTAGAAGAGAATTGGGAATGGTAAATCCCAATGAGATATGAATATTTTCTAAAATCTCTCTTAAACTTATAATTCCATTGATAATAATACTAATTTAAGTATCGGAGTATCTAGAAATTTGTTTTGTAGGTACTTCTTGATTTGAAATAGTGAAAATATGATAAAATGAAGTACACTACACATTGAATTGGAGTTATGATGAAAAGAAAAAGCTTATGAGGATGACATAGTTGTCTGTAAGTGTTTATAATTTTTTCTAATATGCTTATGCACATAACCCATAACCTTATACTAAAAATGAATTGATTTTCTGATGTCTATAGTCTCTATATTAGAGGTTATTCGAATAAGGTATGAGGTTTTTTATAAAAAATGAGAGCTTATATGAAATTTTGGTCTCTATAAAGCTCGATTTTTGCATAATGTCATCACCTCATGTGCATAACCTACCTTGTTTGCTCCATTATATGTGCATTGTGAAAATCAATTTCAACATAACCTGCCTACCTTATCCACATAATGTTACATCCAGAGAAGTAGTTTCTAAAGTAAGAACGTTATTTGCATAAGATGGCATGGTTATCCAGATGAATTGTTTGCCAATTTTGTGTGCTTTCTGTGAAACTTTTTTCAATGATAACGAAGGAGTATCTAATGTGCTCAATTGGAATCATACTGAAAAGGGAAGAAATTAGCTATTAACCAAGATTGGTTTGTAAGTGTTTAACAAGTTTTCATTTATACTTGGTTTGTGTTGATATATAAGGTTATTAAAATAAAGTATGTTCCTTGTTCAAATAATGAACTATCTAAATCTGCTTATGCTTACTGTGAAGTTCAATATTTGTGCAAATCCATTTCTTTATTTGTATAACTAAACAGGTTTGCTTTTCACAATCTCCCTTGCTTACTGATTAATGATATGAAAAACATACATAATTAAGTAGATGTTCATACTTAGAGAGAGCTTATAACTTTACATGTAAAGGTTTCATAAAGGCTCTTTCTAGTTTAAAAAAATAATCACAATCATTTGCTCTTGTATGAACATGCTTACCTATTGCTTTGTGCTTTCTTGGTTTTATCATATGAAATGCATAGACTGAGTGGGAGCTTTTTCTGAAATCAAATTATTTATACTTTAGCTCACCCTATTTTGTTGAGAAGAGTTTTGGTTGCTTAATGTCTCAGTGATACTAAAGGAAGAAAACAACAACTCTTCAACTCATAGATACCCCTTGTGATGTGTGCATATCATGATCATCTTAACCAGAAGCATCATAACATTTGGTATCATAATAGTTTCAAGCAATAACTTATATCAGCTTTAATATCACAAACAATTGGTATAAATTTTGCAAATGGTTGGTAACAATTGGTATCAACTTTGATATCAGTAAGAATTAGCATAATTTGAACATGAAGTGCATAATAAGTTTTGATGATTATTTGTATTTTAGTTTGTGCTTTTCTAAGTGCTTGAAACAATCCTAGACATTTGTGATTACTGGTACAACTTTACAAACAAGGGAAGAAGAGATACTTGTTATTCTTTAAACCTTTTTGTTGATGTCAATTATGGAGAGAAGTTAGGTGAAAAAAATACATTTGCTTGAATTTGGAATCATTAGAATTAAACTGCATTATATGTGTTAATCATTCATCATGCATATTTTTCACTAGTGATTTGTCATCATCAAAAAGGAGGAGATTGTTAGGTTCAATGTAATATAAGTTTTGATGATTCAAATATAGAAAAACAAGGAACAAAAATATGATGTGTCTAATATATATAATGTTTCTTATAGAAGTAAAATGTGCACTAGCATATGTTTAATTGAGTTTATAATGCATATATCTTATTGTGAAAGTATATCCACTGTGCTTTTACAATGAATAATATATTTTGGATATATAAATTGGACTAACTCCTTAGCTTGTAAGTGTAATACATTAAATGTAGGATTATCCAAGAAGAAAGAGTGAGCATTGGAATAAAGAAAAAAGAATCAACACCATGACTCACTGAAAGAAAAAGAAGAAAAATGATGCTCCAAGATATAAAGAATTCAAGTGTCAAAGAATTGAAGATCAGAAGGGAGCATGTCAAGAACGAAATGACCAAGTGGAAGTGGAACTCATCATTTGAAGATCTAGTCACTAGGTATATTTTGTTTTCACTTAGGTCTTGAGGTGGGATTAATCTTTGAAAATTTACTTAATCTTGTTACCATATGTTTTAAATGAGTTAGATTAAGTAAATATGATGTTAGCATATGTTAGAATTAAGAAATAATAGCTAACAAATAAATTTGGTGTTTTGCTCATGTTTTCAAAATGATTTTTATAAAAAGTTTTACCTTATGAGCATAACTTATGAAGGTTATAAGGATAAAGTCTCAATCTCAAAGCTTTGCTAAGTGTTCCCTCTTCATTTTCATGAAAAAGCTTACCTTATACGCATAATGCTTTAAGGTTATGAGGATGAAGTTTCAATCTCAAAGTTTTTCTAAGTGTTCCCTCTTCGATTTCATGAAGAAGGTTGAGGTTATCTACATAACGTAGGTGTTCACCATATCTTCAGCTTTGTTTAGGTGGTTATCCTAATAAGGTGGCTACCTTATTCATATAAGGGAATGAACAGTAAAGGCCAAGTATACTGTACAATCCATTATTTGCATAACCTAGGGAGGTTATCCGCATAAAATATGTTACAAAACTCTTAGCCACCTTCCATTAAATTCATTATCAGCATAATCTTAGAAGGTTATCCTGACAACCTATGTTTTACAGAAACTTAGGTTATGCTAACAACCTATATTAATTCGATTTCAGTATAACCTTAAAAGGTTATCATAATAACCTATGTTTTCTAGAATCTTAGTTTGTGCTGACAAGCTATGTTAAATTCGATTTCTGTATAACCTTGGTAGGTTATCCTGATAACCTATGTTTTTCATAAGCTTAGTTTGTGCTGACAACCTATGTTAAATTCATTATCAGCATAACCTTAGCAGGTTATCCTGATAGCCTATATTTTTCAGAAACTTAGTTTGTGCTAATTTTTTTCATAAGCTTAATTTGTACTAATTAAATGTTATCTGAACAAGGAATAACATCCGAAAAGGTTATTCTAATAATCCTCAAGGGCATCCAAGTTTGTGAGATGTTATTCGAACAACTAAGTAGGGTTTCATGTAAATGTTCTTGAGCTAAAACTTAGTCATTCTAGAATGAACGTTATCCGGATAACCTAGCTAAGTTATTCGCATAACGAAAGTCTAACATTGAAACTAAGAGCCAACAATCACCCGTTATTAGCATAATCTGAGGAGGTTATCTACATAACCTCTATAAGACATATTTAATGCGGTAGTTGAATGGCTCTTTTTGCAGAGCAACGACTAGAACTTATCTCTAATGAATAGATCTTGTATCTAACATCTTGTTATGCCACAAATCTATAAATAGAACATCATTTCAACTTATGGGTAACAATCTTAAGAGAGTTTATGTGAAAATGTTGTTCATATACATAAAATCTTTCTATAACAGCATTTTCTAAAAAATTCACCTCAATAGAATGAGCTTTCAATGTAACATTTACTCTAAAAGAGAGTTTTCATTCTATATTCATTCTTTTCTACTATTTTCTAGGTAGATTCTTAGTGAGGGGTATTACTAAGGGAAATTACACATCTTGTAAGGGTGTGGGGAGAGTGGCTTCACAAGTACCTACTAAAACTTGTGAGATGTACTGAGACTTCATAGGTGCCATGATCAAACCAATGGGATATAGTAGAAAATCCCAAGTGGTGGCTTGGGGATTAGACATAGGGCAAGTGGTTAGGCTGAACTAGTATGAATTGTTGTGTATTGCTCTTCATCTTCTTTATTCAATTGATGCACTTATCTCTCTCTGTTTATCCCTATTTTGCTACACATCTGGTGAATTTTTGTTGTGACCCAAAAAGGGCAAAAATTTTACATTACCCAATTCACCCCCCTCTTGGGTGACTAGCCAACTTAACATCATCATCATGGTCATGCTAGCATGCAATCATATAGGGATACTACAAAATCACATATGCACATATATAACATCATACTTATCATCATCATATGCAAGTATCAAGATTAAGACTCATACCTTAAATAGTCATGTGCATACCATGATATGTAAAAGAAAACATACAAATGCACAAACAATATCATGATATGAACAAGAACATGCATATGTACATATAGTTATCAACATAACACACATATATTACAAACACCTAGTTACCTTAAATTGCCGAGAACACATATGCAGGTTCTCACAAACCTTTAGACCACCAACAATGAACTAAACTCCTGCAATCAATCAAATAACCACTATAATGTCATAATATTCCTAATTCATATAATACTCATAACAACCAAAATATATAATTTAGCCATTCAAGCTTAACCAATTCCAACAACATTTTCATGCATCAATGAGCCCTCATACAACCATTCAACTCATACATCACACTTCCAATTTGGATTTCACACTCCTTCAAGCAATTCTGACCTAAGGTTTCTCACAAATCATGCATATTCCATCTAAAACTCACACTCAAACTTCAATAACACTAAACCACACTTCAATAATCCATTTACACACATTTCAATTGGTAGAAAATACAACCCAATTGAAACTTAACATACCCCACATATTTTAACTGAGTTTCATGAAGAAAAAAGAGGAGGAGAGGCTAGTGATCACTTACTAACCAAGATTGAAACTCCACAAGGCCAAATATTATTCCGAAGGGTTGAAGAACCGAAACCCTAGTAGAGCTCCTCCATTTCTCCCTCCGATTCTTTCTGTTTCCATCAACTAAAACTCATCTGATTTAAAGACATCACATGTCTGGCATAGTAGTAGGCAATGAATTCACCACAGAGTGGAGCCTTTCTGTCTGAAAAATACTGAAGCTCCCTAATTTGTTCACAGCAGCGACCCTATTCCTCACCACGACATGGAATGCTTCTACCTCCTTTTCATTCTTCCTTCATCTTGGTTCCTCCCTAGTATTATGGAAATTATTATATATCATAATCAATAAGTGGAAATGCATGTATACAATGTTACAATCTATAATTAATTCCACATTTTAATGTTGCAAAATATATATACACATAGATAATAATAATATTTATATGTTGCAAATGCCATGTTATTTTTTTTCTCCTTTCCCTTTTCCTCTACTTAAGTACTACTTTCTGTTATACGTGTAACGCTATTGGTATTTGTAACACCTATATTTAGGATTGTTTCCCATGCGTTAGTCCTTATTAGAGACCAACTATACTTAATTAGAAGCTTGAATAACATAAAATATAGCAAAAATATTCACATTTTGGGTACTATTCATTTAATCAAATTTCTTTTTCTAGACTGAATTTAAGAAAATCATAACTAATTCAATAAAAATCATATGGAAGTGATTCAAGTATCTATGTATAGCTTAAAAGCATTTCTACATGGAAAATATCAATCAAGGCAATTACTTGGCCAATTTACATAGTAAATTTCATGAATTTCTACTGTTCATATGGTCAATTTCAGACATTCCAGTTTTCTGGGCTAATTTTGAAAATTCATTATAAATTGTACACTCATCCAAATTGAGTGATCTTTAGGCCATATGAAAGATGTTTCTGTATAGGTTTTGAAGAATATATAACATTCATACTTTATACATCACAAAACCTAAACAATAGCATGTTCTTTTAGTAGTGGTCAGAATGACCATTTGTATCCTAATACTTACAATACAAAAATTGTAAGATATTCACATGACTATATTTCATCTTCATATCATGCCATACATTAGATAGAACTTAAAGGAACATAAAAACTTCAAGAAGCATATTTAACCTCATCTTTACAAATTTACATAAGTGGTCAAAGCACATGGCCAATGCAATCACCATCAAATTAAATACCAAATTCTTTCTCCTTTCCCTTCACTTCCTTGCAGGTCTTGCCATTATTGCTACCTAATCATGGTTAATATGTGGGAGGATGAGATTCAAAGAATCTTAGTAGATAAATCCCATACATGCCATCCTATTATCACATTGAGCATGAAAATATCAAGAAAACTTAGTTCATCACATAGGCACATTGGAAACATATACATTTTATAAAAATTTTGGCAAAATTTCATTTTGTAAAATGAACATCTTGGGGCTCTAAACCCCTCATACAACTCAGCCAACAACATAGAAATATCACAAATCAACATTTAAAACATATGCCATAGTGTCAAGTATCAAAGAAACAATATTGACAATGTGATGTTGGTAAAGAGAATTATCTACCTTATAGTACTTCCTTGCTTCTCACACTTTGTCCAACACTTCCCCATGCTTTCTTAGGCTTCCTCAAATCTAAACATATCATCAAACAATTATTCAAGCTAATGGTTCCATGGCTTTCAAGTGGAAAAGCAAAGGATTATATAAGAGGTAGCTATGTTCATTTTATTGCTTTATGTTTCTCTATAGTGTTTCTATGATTATATTTGTTTGCCATATTATTCTTGTGATGTGCTGTGACTAGTTTTGGCTGTAAAATGAAAGGGTTTGTTCCCCAAGATGTCCATTCTTAAGGGGAAACTCTATCAAAATTCTTACTTAACAATATGGTTCTTTGATGATTTTATATGATTACATGAGAATTTTGTGAAACTTGTCTGACATAAATGCATTGAATGAGCTAACTACTGAGATTTTTCCAAATGTTACTCCCCAAACACTAACCTTATAGGTTCAAGTGATGACAAGACCCCCTAGAAAACAAGAGGCAAGGAGAAGATTAATGATGATTAGATTTATAACCAACTTGGTCACCTATTTCCTTGTAATTATGTATAAAATCATATGTATTTTCATGAAGTTGTACATTGCTACTATAATGTTCCTTTAGAGTTCTTGTGATGTCAGGAACATATTTTGGAAGAGTTTGAATCATGTAAGTATGATATATATTTAGTTTTTGGAAGTGTATGCAAAACTGTCAAATTCTGAGCACAAATCAGTTATATGATTACTATTTATTTGAGATTTAGTTTTCTGAATGAGTATTATATATGGCGGGAAAGTAGTCATATATAGCTTTTGAAAGAGCTACAGGTCACTTGATTTAGTTAAGTATACAAAGAGTTATGAGTTTTTGAAATTGGCTCAGAAAATCTGGAAAAGTAATTTTGATCAAATGAATAGTAGAAATTGGACAAATTTTCTGTATAATTTGGCTCAGTTAAATTCTAGTTGTATATTTTTTCCACGTAGAAACTGTTTTTAGCTATTTTTAGAGATTTCAATCATTCTAATACAATTTTCCTGAATTTAGTTATGATTTTTCAAAATTTACTAGAAAAATCAATATATCAAATGAATAGTATTTTAAAAATTAAAATTTTTCTCATTTGATCTTTTAATTATTCAAGCTTATAAAATAGCTCAATTGGGTATTATATATGCTAATATATATGAGAAATTATATAAGAAAGTATGGTATGACAACTGTTTATTTAAATTTTAAATTCAAAATTTCAATATCATTTCATCTAAAATTTATAATTAAATAATCAAATAATCAATATAGTCAAATTAAAATCATTTAATTATTGTAAAGGACAAATAATTTATTTTGATGTCATTAAATTTGGATATATCAAATAATTTTTTCTCTATATGTATATTAAATAATTATCCTCTTATTTTAACTCTTGATAATTGCTAGATTATGACATTGTTTTCCTTTTATTTATCTATTTGATATTATGTTTAGATCAAGATTGATCTTTTCAAGTATTTCCCAAATATACTTTAGAATTCAATTTTGCACAATTGAGTAGAAAAAAGATTATTCGATATAGCTTAGCGTTATCCTAATGATTTAAAATAGAATAAAATCTAGAGTCATGATATCATAGGACTCTACAAAAACATGTATAAATTCACACGACAGCACGAGAGTTTCACAGAGTACTTGGAGATTTGTGATCTTTCTTTCTTCTCATTGAGTGTTAACTTCATTAGGGTTTTCAATTTATCAAAAGAGAAAAGAGAAGATAATTAAGATGGCAATTAATCTGACTCCCTAAATGACTCAGCAAGTATATGGAGGTAATGAAGGATCCTACTATGCTTGGTCCCCCTCTAAGCTTCCCATGTTAAACCATGGCAATATTGGTGCAACTAAAATCGCTCTTGAAAAGCATGCTTCACACTTCCTAGTTACTCCGACTCTTCCATGGTTGCTTATCTTCTTCAAGGTATTTATTCTTCTTCGATATGTTTTGTGCTTTGTAATCTCTTTGAAAAAAACATATATCTTTTTAATTGATGTGATTATGACATATGAGATTTTATTTTATTTATTATGCAAAAACTGTTGCTGTAATATATTGAATGGTTGATATATGGGTCTAGTTTTACTCCTTAATCTTAATTTGACTCTAGGACATTTTATATTTGTCTCGTACTCCTTGTTTTTTATTATTTCCTGTGATCTAATATTCATAATCTGTTCTTAGTGACTATGGAGAAGATAATATAAACATTCTAAAAGTATAGCTAGAATGTCCAAGAGGGGGGTGAATTGGGCTGTTAAAAATTTCTACACAAAGAGGTAAAACAATATAACAGTACAAGAACATAAAAACAAAGCATTATTAGGACAATGAAAAGAGCTAGGGAAGAAAGAATCAAATACAAGTGTTTATCTGGTTTACTCTCTCCACTTAACTTACATCTAGTTCCTAAGTTTTCAATTGAGATTTATCCACTATCCTACAAGGTCTGAATGAATTCTTGCAAAAAACGCAGTATACTTTTTGGCTTAAACTAAAGCTAGTCAATCTCACTTCACAAACCCAATAAATGTGTTTACAAACTCCCTTAGTGTACCCCATACTAAGACTCTTATACCCAATGTAAAGTGAATGATTACAACAAATAATGTTTCTCTTTAAGAGTGGATAAAACTATGATTAACAACAAATGACTCTTTAAGAGGTTGATGGGCTTTAAATGAGAGCAATAAAGATTTTCACAAAATTTGGATGTAATCTCACTTAATGTTATTACCAACCACCTTAAATGTCGTTCTATATATATATATATATCAAGAAAATCTAACTGTTAAAGACATTAACTAGCTATTACTAAGCTTGTTTTACCATTTACCTACTACATTTAATGTGTATCAGAGCATCATAAGACAAGCTAGGTAGGTTGGTAGGACCAGCTAACTAGCTATTGGACATATCTCTTAACATTGAATCAGGTTGTCATGATAAGGTACCTTGTAAAGAAATCAAGCACTATTCTAGGCTTCAAAAGCAAAGCTCAATCTTGATTTCATGACAACCTACCACAGTTGTCAGGACAAGTTATCAACTCGAGGAAGCCCAGAACTAAAGTTTAAGATTATGACTCCTTTTGAATCATTTTTTTTAGCTCTAGGAGTTTTGGAAATCATCAAAATTATAATTTTATCAAACATTTTCCCCCTTTTTGATGATGGCAAAACACTCAAACAATAAGTTAGTACTAGGGATCACTTGTAAAAGCTCCCCCTCAACATATTAATAGGATAAAGAATATTAAGTATAAGATGAAGAATTGATATAACTAAAAATATAATTGATATATTGTTGAATCAGAAGTTTTAATGATTCCAAATAACTAGAGCTTGAAAAAGAGAATATCAAAGGAATGTGAAAGGATCAAGTGAAGAAATCTAAAGAAGAATATGAGAAGACTTTTTTTTAGGATTTCTACTCCTGTAATCTAGGTAAAAAGCTCTGATCTTACTTCTTTTAAGTTACCATAATATTTGAATATGTTATTTGAAAGTTATCATATGTTAACATGTGTTAGTTTTGAAAAATACTAACTAACAGACGAATTTTGCTATTGACTCATGTATTTTGTGCAAAATTTGAACTTTGTTTGAAGAAATTCGAATATGTAGAGGTTTCATTTCTGACAAACAAATTTCAATTATGAAATTCAAATTTCGGGCTAAGCATTGTTAGTGAATATGTACAAAATTCATATGAAATTTAGACAAAATTTAAATGTTGGTGAAATTCAAAGTCACCCTCACTGACAGATGAACTTTGGATTTCAAATTGTCATTTTGCATTGCATTGCACCATATGCATATATGTGTGAATTGTCGATACCTATTGCATGTGTTGTGTTCTTGGTTACTAAGACTTTGTTTCACACCCCTCATGGCTAACATTTTAGGTGAAGACTCTAGACCAACGAGTTGTAGTCCTCTCTGCTTATAGGAATTTCAAGTGTAACTGGTAGTTTTACCAGTTCATTTTATGTAATGATGTGTGCCAAGTGGAGTCTTGTTGAATGTATCATTGTTTGTACCTGGCAGTATATTGATGTATGTAGTTGTATGTTTTGTTAATAATGATAATGATGATGGAGTATGGTTGTATGCAATATGATGGCCTAGACTCTATTAAGGGTCAATGTAGACTTGTGTACATATGTTTCTGTATGTTATGCCTGGTTGGTTATGTTTATAAGCCCAATATAATTCTTGTGCCTTGTTTATGTTATTAGGGCATATAGCCCATTGTATGGGAATGAGGTACAAGGGGGCTCAAAATGCAAAGAACTGGTTTCTTTGGAGTGAAACCTACTTGAATAAGTTGGTTGAGTCAATTAGAACCTGTGTAAAAGGTTTGAGTGCTAAATTACCTTTGGTGGCAATTGGAATGGTTGATAGCTTAGTTTTGGCTAAAAAATGATCAACTCGGTCATGGGCATCCAAAATCTTCATACGGAGATGGATTGAGAGGAAATCATTGTCTATAATTAGATTAGGGTGAGAGATTGACCTGTAGGAGTTGGAATCCGGTCAATTGGAGGTCGGAGCATAAAGGTGTGTGTATCAGAAGTTTGCCCAAAAATTAGCAAATTGCTTATATTATATCAGTAGAGGGCACCGTGGTGACAGAAGCTTGGTTGCGGCCCTAAGTGCTACAACATCTCTAAGTCCATGACAGTACTATAACTCATCATGGCCTAGCCCTGTTCAGGTTCTCTTTTTAGTTTTCTGTGTTTTGAGGTTGTATGAGTTGTTTTGGGGTGTTTTGGTACTAGGTTGTTACATCTAGCAATAGATATTAATTCATATATTGATTGGTTAAAAATTGAAAAATGTTAGGGAAAAAGCCATTAGTTAAATTTAGGGCTAGTGAAGCTGTGGGAAAGGGAACCAAAGCAAGGAGGAGCATAAAACTAATGTAAGCCTAAGCCATGCTACTTGTTCTCTCACTAAGAATAGATGTGTTAGTTTTCCATGTATCCCTTAATTATTATAGTCTATAACCCTCTATTTATAGCTATGCCTTTCTTTACATGCTACCCCATTAGATTTGCCCAACATTAGGACCTACATATATCTTTATCTATACATTTATAGCTCAAGCTCATTTTTCAATATATAGCATGAGGCTTGCCCCTAGACTTATGGTGTGCTTATGTCCTTATCACATCTTATATTGCTCTATCTTTCCCATGAAAATATGTTTAACTTTGTTCAAAAACTTGGTCTTTAGAAAACTTGAACCCAATTTAAACCTAAAACTGTAAAACTATTCCATGCTGCTTATGCTCACTTGCACAAAATTTTTTTAAAATTCATAACTAGTTCCACAAAACTAATTTTATAGTGGTTCACTCTCTAAAAATAGCTCACATTCTGAATTTCATGGAAAAAATATGAAACTAGACTTTCATTTCATGAAATAGTAAAGTTTATTCAAAAAAATTTATTGATCAAATTTCATTCCAGTAAACTGTCTAGTTTCACAGCCTCCATTTCAATGTGCCATTCCTCCTGTCTTTCAGAGTTAAAATTTTCAAACTTTATATCACTGAAAAGCTCTATCTGTCTAGTTTTGAAGCATATAAAAATCTCATAGTGATACTATTGCTATTGAACTAGGGATTCGTTCAAAGGACTAGTATACCATATTGCTTCTAGTTTACACAATTTTGTAAAAGCTTTCATTTCTATTATTGTATAAATTCAATTTACATCCAATCAATACCTAATGATAGCTAACACATAAAGGCACATATAATATAACCCACTAAAGTTTTAGTTAATAGTATGAATTTGTACAGAATCCTGAAACATTCAACAGTTACATTGGAACAGAAACTATTTTCTAGTCAAACATTTCTAATAACGATAGTTTCTAAAACAATCCTTCCTTCATCATTCATCCTGATTCATATTGTTCCTTGTGGGAAAGCATGTTTCAAGCATTGGAATCTTAATAGGTGAGATTGGTCATCTCAATAGCAACATAGTACATACAGTCATGTCAGTACATCAACTTTGAAATCATGTCATAATCTTTGTAAAACAATTAGATAAAACCCATGATGCATTTAAAAACATTGGCATAACTTCATCATAAAATAAATAGAATATCCAAATAAACATTTAAAATAGTCAATCATTCACAAACACTACTGCAAAAATGATTTTTTACGTCAGTTCTTTTTTATGTTTTACGTCGGTTGTATAGGTGACATAGTTCTGGCTGACGTAGAAAATGCTTTTTTATGTTGGTTTTGGATCCAACATAGAAAACATATTTTTTTATGTCAATTGCATAAATAACTGACGTAAAAATTGCCTTTTTTGTTTTTAAATAATTAGGTACGAGATTTGGGAGCATTTGTTTTAGACTTCGAAAGTGATTTTAAAACGTTTCCAAAAAAGTAGGAAATGCTTTTATTAAAAACGTTCCCTAAAACTCCTTATTATTTGATTTTGAAAATTAAACTAGAATGGCAGAATCACAACGGTAAAGGTAGATACAATTGCATAGATTGTGAAGGTCCCTATTGTTAAAAGACAACATTAAGTCATTAACTACAATCACAGCATGTATATATATAAAAGAAAGTGAAAGCACACATAATATTAAATAAGATTGCAGCTTGGATACTAATCTTATCCATAGCATAGCACACAATCTCTATATAGAAGTTAGCTTGCAGTTTTCAATTCCCATTCATATTTGGGCACAATTAGAAACCAAAATCCAAATCAGTTTAGAAGATGCTCATATTATTTATAGATTACATGGCCACTCTATTCATATGTATGATATGCAAGGTAAGCAATGAAAGATTATACCTGGCTCTTATCAATGTTTAGTAACAGTGATTATAAAATGGGATTAGATATGAGGAATAAAAAGTAAACAGTCAAGAGATATGCAGTAAGAAAGGTGTGCTTATTATGGAATAGAACCAGCCAAGAGCAATTATTCGCATTTTAATCTTTCATGTGAACCAGTCAAGACAGTGTGCTATTTAAATAGATAACCAACTTCAGCACCTTATATTGTGAAATGATATAACTAGGAAAAGGAAAAAGAAGAAGCAATAGCCCAGATTAATGGAGCCAAAAAGCAAACTCTTTTTGGAGCCAAATTTCATAATCTTATCTCTGTCAAGATCATCAGGATCAGCATGTACAATGATGGCCCCCCGAGCTATGGAATGAAGTCCACTTAGTGGTATCTATAGGATGCAAAGGGAAAAGGGCAAGTTAAAGTGCTTTCCCAATTAAAGTGAACTATAAAGTTCATTAACTTAGTAGCAACCGGATAGATGGTCAGTACACTAGGGGCTAGTGGGCATTGCAGGACATAATTAACTTACATAATTATCCCGATGAATCTAAATGCAACTGAAAGCATGAAGAGGAAAAGTTCTCAAAGGCATGTCGAGAAAAGTCTCACATTGTTATCACCAGTGATCAAAGCCACAGCTTCTAGAGTCACCTTTTAAGAGTTCTTCTCAAAATTTTGAATTATTTTATAGCAATTACTATCACTTCTACACCATTAAGAAATCAATGGTTAGACCATATAATAGAGCAGAGTCTTTCTCACCAACAACACGGTTAAGACTGGCATAAGTTTAAGAGGGAAGGCGAAAAAAACAATCAAGCAATTTATTGGTAAGTGGCTTGACCAAAATAAAATCACTAGTAAGTGATAATAGATGCAGAAGCCATATGAAGACTGACATAGAAGGTTCCCCTAAAAGTAATTAATATTTTAGATAACTAAAAATTAGCACTTATGGTTGTGGATAATCAGAAATGATGATGAAATGAATATAAATATCATAATTAATACATATATGAACAATGCAAATATTCCATCTTGTACATAAACTACATGAAGCAAAAAGGTTATGACAGTGCCAGCATTACAATTAAAAACAAATAGTTATTGATGCATGTATGTACCTTTATTTTTGGAAAGTGATCAAATAGTTAAATTGTGAAACAAAATATCTACTCATAATTTGCCAAATGGAAAACGCATCACTAGCTCACAACCTTATTTTGGATACTAGAAGATAGACAAAACACATAAACACAACACAACACGATACATAAAAGTCATGACAACTGTATTTTGAGGCTTCTAGCTGGTCACTATGGAATAAGAACTGTATGATATTTATATACAAGTTTCTTTCTATATATACATACATATCTCTTTCTTCAATACATTGGACATAATCAACAATGATTGCATGCTCTTTAACAAATTAAAAGATTTAACCATTCTAAAATGGTTAGAGATTTTTTAGCAAAAAGAAAAAAGATCAGAGACTTGTGCAATAGCAAATAGGGATGTTGCTGACCCCATCTATTAGTGACGTGAAATATTTGATCTTGGGATATTAAAGGCTTAAAGCTTCCCAAGTAACATGTCACCTATTTTGACAAAACTGCCAAAGTCACATAAGAATAAATAGACATATGAAGTTGGAACAATATCTAAATTCTAAGATACTTTAATAATTGAGTTGAAGCAGTAGAACTTGATAGAAGATTAGAAGAAACCAAGCAAGGACTAAATTTTACATAATAATGATTAAGTAACTTAGATGTTATGCACTCTAAAGATGGGAATCCAAAAGTTGATTCAATAAACAAAAAATCAGAGAATTTGAGGTTTCAACAAAAATAGAAATTGACATTATATAAATAAGCCAAAATCTTACAAGTTATTCAAAAATGCAACTTCTTATATATTTAATTGATTCAGAACAAAAGTAAATGACTTCTATTAGGTGATTCCAAGAGATCATGGTATATCACAACTATGGACCAATCAAGTAAATGACAATTGTCTCACACTTCCAATTAAAAGGAGTCTAAAAAGATTCAAGTCAATTATTCACTGAAGTAACATGTACCTCTCTCAATCAATTTATTCAAAAATTGAGCAACAACATAAAAGTAATAGACCTCAATAGATAATAGAGGAAAAATCACATCATGGTACATTTGTCAGTGGAAATACTTTACTGAATAGATGAAATCGAAGAAAAAGCATTGTTCTTCACAACACAAAATAAGGGAGAATCGTAAGAGGCACAAAATAGAAATACCCATCGACAGAGTACAAGCATTACCACATCATAATTTTCAGGTCTATGGACTTCATTTTTTTGTGGTCAGGGATCTATATTCTTTGTGGCCAGGGATCTATGGAATTTCAAAACCCACTACTAAAAACACATAAAAGATATCGTAACATCATGAATAATAACATTAACATCTAGCACAAAGAGAAGCTATAATATACTATGTTATCAAAATTTTTCAAAGAAATGCACTCTTGAAGTTTACAAAGGAGAGACACTGAGAAATCTTTGCCTTTTCAATTTGATTATATGTGGCTAGTTTGTGAATTCCCATCCAATTTTCAAGACATGATAAAGTTGATCAATGCAAGGAATTCTAGCAATGGAGAGTAAAAATATACAAGAGATAAAGAAAGGAAAAAAATACTAATCTTGCCTAAAAAATAACCCATGAGCTTTGCTTGGTGAAATTTTAAGTTATAGAGATTTTGCCTTTAACAGAAGAATTTCTATTCTAAAATTCAAATTTTGAGCTAAGCACTGTTAATGAAAATTTGCAAAATTCATCTGAAGCTCAGTCAAAATTTGAGTGTCAATATCACTATCTCTGACAGATGAATTTTAGACTTCAAAATGCCAATATCAAAACTAGAACTATTGAGTCCAGTTAAAGTATGGCTTTGATAGCTGAATTTTGGAACTCAACATTCAAATTTTAAAGAGGAGAACTTTTATGTCAAGTTGAACAAGCCTCTGATAGATTAACTTTAGCTTCTGAAATTTGAATTTCAAGTGCACTATGAAAATATGAGATAACTGTTAAAACTCAACAGATGCACTTTTAGTATAAAAATTCATATGTTCTAACATGAAAAAATTTTAACAAACTCAAAATTTGAATTTCACTCTTAACTAGACAAATGTAGAAGTATAATATTGAAATCCTTAACCTTCTGTCTTTGTAAAATTCATCTGTTGACACCCAAAATTCAAATTTTAGCATGTCAGAGACATTTAATGCATATGGTGAATGACTATTTTTGTAGAGTAATCATTGGTTATTCTTTTAGTGGCTAGATCTTGTGTCTAATGACTAGTTATGCTACAAATCTATAAATAAAACTTCATTTGAAGTTGTGGGTAATGATATTAATTATGCTTGTGCAAAAACTCTATGAAATTTTGGAGTCAAAGCTTTTTACTCTCATACTTCATTTATTATACTTCAACTTTCATATCTACTCTAATTTAGAGAGTTCATATTTTGTATAAAAATCTTTTTTTCATTTGGAAGAAAGATTCTTTGTGAGTGGAGTCACAAAGGGAAGTGGGAAACACTTTGTAAGAGTACAAAATATAGAATTTAAGTGTTCTTAGAACAGAGCACAAGGTTGTACTAATGCATTGCAAGGAGCCCATTGAATTCTTGTAGATAGTGAAAATCTCAACTGGTGGCTTGGGGATTGGATATAAGTTAGGTGGATTAGGCTGAATGATGATAAACTTCTTAGTCATCTCTTCCCTTACATTGTAATTACTTTCATTTTCATTGCACTTTATTTTTCTAAAAACTTTTGCTTTCACTGTAAATTTACATTTTTATAGAAAATTTTTCAACTTCCCAATTCACCCCCTCTTAGGAAGCTATTCTAACAAGTGGTATCAAAGCTTGAACTCTCAACTGAAGGATTTAACTATCTGAGAGAACAAATAGCTAGCTTTGGAGATAGCATATTACCTGAAGGAGATAACACCAACAAACCTCCTGGTTTCAATGCAGGGCACTATAGATATTGGAAGATAAGGATGCAAATATATCTTCAGTCCATAGACCTGGATATCTTGTCAGTTATCCAGAAATGTGACTTCGTGCCAATGAAGCTACAAGATAATGGCAACTATAAAGAGAAGCCAAAGAAGGAGTGGAATGATGAAGATAGGAGAAGAGTTTTACTTAACTTTAAAGTAAAACATTGCTTGGTCAGTACTTTAAACCAGGATCAATTTTATAAAGTCTCTCATTATTCCACAGCCAAAGGAATATGGGAAACTTTAGGAATTTCACATAAAGGAAAAACTGAAAAGAAAACAAGTTATACTCTTACATTGGCAAGTATGAAAGCTTCAGGATGAAGGAAGGAAAGAGCATCAAAGATTTATAGAAAAGGTTCACCCTTATTGTGAACCAACTAAAGAGTCTTGCCAAGGAATATACTCAGCAAGAAAAAGTCAAAAAAAATCCTCAGAGCCTTACCAATGAATGACAACCGAAAGTGACAGCCTTAGAAGGAGCCATAGGAGAATCAATGGCTTCTGTGACTACTCTCTTTAGCAACCTTGAAGAATATGAGGGCAAGATGAAAGCTCACAAAGATGCAGGCTAAGAAAAGAAGAAGAAGAGTCTAGCATTGAAAGCTGTAAAAGGAAAGAAAGAAAATTCTGATGAAGATGAAGAGCTGGATGAAGAAACATTTGGAATACTGGTCAGAAAATTTTATGACAAAAAGAAAAGCAAGAACTTCTGCAAGAAAGGAGAAGGAACAGGCAGCATAAGGGAAAACAAAGAATCCATAGCTTGCCTTGATTGCAAAAAGCAAGGACACATCAAATGAGAATGCTCACAGTTCCTTAAAAGACAAGAAAATTAAAAGAAAGCTGCTGATGAAGGTAAAAAGGAAAAAGTATACATCTCCTCAATCTGGAGCAACAGCTCAAATGAAGAGGATAAAGATGAGAAAGAAATTGCCAATATATGCTTGATGGTGCGTTGTGACACCTTAACTATAGACCACATTAACCATGTATTGAACCTTATTATGCTCCATAGAATATGTTTAGAAGCTTGAGTCGCATGATATATTAAGATATAAAATTTTCTTTCTCTGGGTTACTATTCAGTAAACTCTTTTTCCCAGGTGAAATTTAAAAATTAATAACTGATTGTAGATAAATTGTATCAAAGTGATTTAAGTCTTTAAAAATACCTTGAAATATCATCTACATGGTAAAAATATGAAACAACATTTTAGTCATGTCAATTAGTACAGGTTATTGTACAAAATCAACTGTCCAAATGGTCATTTTACTCTTTTCAAGGATTTCGTCCATAAATTTAAAAATTCATATCTAACTGAATACTAACACAAATCATGCATTCTATCCATTGGAAAGATATGTATGTCTACTTACAACCATAGTTTTCTTATACATTTATTTTACTTGTGTAGGGCATGATTCTAACTTAAATCACTAAAGGTCAGAACCTCACTTTTTCTGGAATAGTTGTGGGAAAACATATATAACTCTCATTATATAGCTTCAATTACCTTTAAATTAGTGGCATATTAAACTTAAATCATAGATCTTTTCATAAATATAAACCACTAAATTTTTAGAGCCCTGTACAACTTTATATCACTTTTCAAAGACCACATACTTATAATAAAATTCACAACTTTCACTTTACTATCTAGTTTTCCCCTCAAATTTAAAAAAACACTATAAATTGTACACATGCCCAATTTAAGTGTGCTTTGGCTTCTTTTAAAAAATGTTCTATCCACTTTCAAAGCATATATAAAACTTGTGCTTATTGCTTTGTTTCAAATAGAGTAAACCTATTTATTTCATAATTGGTCATTTTAGACAACTTTGCCTTTTAAGCTTCAAAATCATCATTATACACTATAAACATGCTTCATACTTGTCCAAATCACACTTATAACATTATAAGGGACATAAAAGAACATGATTATAGGGATACAAGGCATTATAATTTCTCATACAATTTTTATGCAAATTGCTAGAAATGAAATGTTATAACTTTCTAAAAAGACATTCTTAATAATCTTCTTCACCCTTTTTGCTATATCCTTAGATTCCTCAATGACATGGCCCTAGCGTAGTTAGTGTATGGGATGGTGAGATTTTAGGAAATCTCAGTAGGAAGTCACATTTTATGCAATTGTGTTAATCATTCCACATATAAATCACATTTGATCACATAAAATATCAAAATACCACATTGGTCATAAAAATTTTGGTAGCATAACGGCTTAGAAAATGGATGCCCCAGGGAACAAACCCCCTCAATTTACAGCCAAAACTAGTCAAGGAAAACACAATCACAATATGGAAACATAATTTCATCATAGAAATTCAATGAGATGACATAAATTCAAGTAAGTGAACTTAACTAACTCTTGGAGTTTCTCTTAGCTCTCCTCTTGAATTAAATCTTCGTCTAGCCTTCTTTGGCTTCTCCAAGTCCCTATACAATATTAAATACTAGCTAAGGCCATTGGTTTCTTGACATAGCCCAATAAATAACATTGAAACCCTAAAAATCCAAATTGTTCATCTTGGTTTCTCTTAATCCTAATACTTGTCTCTAAGGTCTGCCATCATGGGGAAACCTTTTTTGACATTAGATTAATGAAATTCTATCTCTAACACACCCTTACATACTGACTAAAATCTGTCTCTAGGGAAGGAAAAATGAGTTTTCTAATTACTTGCTTCAAAGACATATATTCTTGATTTCCTTTTGAAATCTCATGCTTTCTCTCAAGTTAATGGAACAAAAAATAAATCCTTCCCTCCCATAAATCATGCTTGGCCAGATTAGAATAGCAAAGGGAGGAGGATAAAATTCAAGAAAACTAACTCAAACTATTTAGAAACTATGCTAGAATACTTCAAAATTGAAAGGAACTTGCTTACAAATTTATTTGGAATTTTCTTGTTCTTTTTCTCCTCTTTTTACTTCACCCCACATAGCCTCCCTTTCTTTTCACTTGCTGCAACTTATCTTGCCTCTTTCTAAGTGTCTAAACATGCAAGGCAAGGAGGGATTTATAAAACCACTTAACTATGATTACTTTTTGCTGATCTTGGTCATTAAGCTAACTTAATCATTAAGTTTTCTCTTTGCTTAAGCATTAAGAACTCAAACGTAGTCACATGGGCTGCCAAGTGGTGCCAATCTAGTGGGTCATTATCTCCAAGATATTGTATAATTTTTTCAGTCTAGTAATATCCTGTATTAGTTACTTTATACTTAAACCGATAAAGTTATTTTTTGTAGTATTAAATCACTTTACAAGCATAGGTTAAAGTAAACTTGTACCCAATATTACTTTATTATCCTGTCTCTAGAAAGCTCCTTTTATAGTGTCTAATAGCTTTTCTTTTTCAATTTTTAGCTTTTACAGATAAAAAAATATTTTTATCGGTATAAAGTTACTTTTTAATGTTTGACACTGATTATTTCTTTATCCTTAATTATTAACCCTCAGTGCCATATATCATTGGACTTGGCAAATCGAGAGCTTTGTTTTGACAATAATTTTGGATATCTACAAAATTACCCCTAACTCGGGATAAAATTATAATTTCTAATTCTTTCGGAAAATTAGCTTTAATTTTCCCAGTGACTTTTATCCTTTCTTCCCCACTTAATTTTTTAATGTTTTGGGACACAAATGTAAATTTCATAATTTCTAAGGGAATAAACATAATTTCTCATTTTCTATCTGATCGAGTAAAATAACCTCTTTACCGTATTTTACCCAAAATGGTATTTACCCATTTTTGCAATTTTCCTATGCTTCTCTGGATATTCTAACTTTCTAGGGACATTACAATTCTCTTTCCCTTAAAATAAATTTCATCCTCGAAATTTAGATACATACTTGTACCTCATGCTTTCTTTTTTATTTATTTTCCAATTTTCGAACCACTTTTACTAGAGGAATATTTCCATTTCTTACTTACTTAACTTATTTGTCAATATTTTACTCTAGTATCATTTATTCATTTATAACATTTGAAAGATTTGGTTCATACTTTGAATTGAGAATTATGAGGACATCATAAACTATTTTTACTTTAGGAATATTAGAAATTTCCATTTGTAACATCCTCATTCTTATTTCCATAATTTTTTTGTTATCTCATTTATACTATACTCCCTTTATTTGTACCTAACATCATTCATTTCTCTCATTTCATAATTTTAGGCTGTCTACATGAATAATCTGTGTTTAGGCATAAACTTATCACATCAGCTTTACCTGGATGACACTTGCAAGTTATCTAATCATTTCTTTTCACTTATTTTCTTTACCTCAATTCTAACTCTTCTTTTATCTTATAATTACTTGAGGTTATTATGATCTCAAACACATCTATAGTAATACCATAGATATAGCAACTCATATTAGCTATAACAACTCTTAACAACTTCATTTCTTAAGAGCATTACTTACTGCTGCTGTAAATGGAAACATGTTTTTTGTAAAAATTATCATATAAAACTTTGGCTATTACTTGCCACTCAACCTTGTTATATTACTCGTACTCTGATCCATGTTTACTTTTATTATTATAGACCCCTAGGGTCATTATTAGATCATGACTAATCATCTCAAGGGAGGAGGTTTAGCCTCTTTAGCTCATAAAGTCTCATTTCATAATCCATTTCCCACAAAAGCTTTCTCTTCTAACTAAGCGGTATGACAGACTAAAAAAGTTTCATAGCATCTTGCTAAACTCAAAGACCTCTCACCTCTATTATAGTGTTCAGTCTCTCCCATTTCCTCACTTTATTTGCTTTATTAAGATCTACTGTGATCCATATGGGAGATTCTGTAACCTACTAACCATACTTTTTTTGGAGCCTAGCTTTTATCTACTAAGTTCTGCAAGTTTTTGGCTTTCATAAAAATTCTCAATTGTCTTTCATGCTCCTTTACAGATTTAGAGTAGTGTTAACATATCATCAGAGGTCATAATAAACTATTCATCTTTTATTCATGTAGCCTAACATGTGCTTTTAGTAAGACTATAATAAATTCTCAGTACACACATTTAACTGTTGGCACATCTTTCTTACTTGTTACATCTTTCCCATACTTCTAATCGGTCACTTATCATAAAATTTCCCTTACATGTGTACACTTAACTGTAAAGTACTAAGGGGTTTTGTTGCACTCTTGCCATTCTTGGACTTAGAGAATGCAACAATAGGCTTTGTTTTAAGGCATGACTTATCTATGTGACCACTAGAGAACTTGTTACTTTTAACTCTAGGGCATTCAATCCCTATACTCATAGTACAACTTTCTTTTACTCTAGCTTTTCCTAGCTTAGAGGTTCCATCTAGCACTATGCCTTTACATATAACATACTCCAAAACCCTTTACTTTGCTTCACTAATTATAGCCTTTAAAGTCTTTTGATTCTCTATGGCTTGGGGCCTAAACATTATTAAGGCAGTGGTTATTTACTCTTTGCTCTTCAATATTTCTACTTTATTTGTTCTCATACATAACTTTTCTTAGCTATTCAGCCAAGATCAATCAGTAATCTAGCTATAGGAGATTGTGCTCTAGGCCAATTATTATATTATGAACATTCTTCTTCATTATGAAAAAGAAGGTATTTTTTCTTATATTATTATATTGTTTTGCATGTTTCCTTTATAATAATATGCTTGGATAAATTATTTTATCCTAAATGTCCCTAGTCAATCATCTTTGTGGGAACAATGATAAACTAAGGCTAGTATGATTTTGATTGATAATTATGTATGAAGATACAAATCAAAATCATAAGCTCTTGTTAGAAAATAGGCGCTGGATCAACTCGTCATGAGATAGTTACATGGATCAAGTCATAAACGTATCTCATATATAACTATGTCACTAAACCCTCAGACCTGAGATCATCATGGCTTCCTACATCGGGAACATTGTATTTTGGCATAGTCAAAAGTCACATTTAATCGGGAGATCATAAAGGCTATGATTGGGTATAGTAGAACTCATGTGGAAGAAAATGAATGGTTAAGATGAAATCTGTCCCTTTAATTAATGGAGAAATATATCTGGGCCCCTCGATGAGTGAGACTGAGAAATGCATGACCGTGCTCGAATGGAAGAGGTTCCATTTGTTCTATTAGTCTACTTGGAGATCGAGAAAATAATACTCAAGTAAAATGAGGATGACATTTCCATACCTCATACTTGACCTATATATCATGAGACAAAAGGGATGTGATAGGATTATATGATAGGTTATATCAGATCTCCGATCTCATATGATTTGGGTAGTTACAATATCTTGCTAGAAGTCACTTGTAACTTGTGGGTCCAATAGTGTTGTTAGCCCACTCCCAGCATCATATGGACCTATAGGGTTGCACATAAGAACGAGCCAACTCGAGCTAGAATGTCCAGATTCATTGAATCTAAAATGTGTCTAGATTCAATGAATTTAATGTTCAATTTAGGGTGAAGGAATTATATATATATTTGATATATATATATTAAAATTTGAAATATATAATGTTTAATATATTATATATTTGATATATATTATATTATTTTGAAATATATATATTGTTCAAATTAATTCAAATATATTAGTTGTAAATTTAATTCTATATGATAGATTTAAATTTAAACTAATGTTATAATCTAAATTTGATTTAAATTGGAATATACATTTGAATTTAAACTAATAATTTAAATTTGATTTATATGATAAATTAAATTTAGATTTGATTCTAGATATGGATCAGATAGTTAGTTTAAATTTAATTTATTAAATACATTTAAATTCAAACTAATTTATTTAATTAATATTTGATTTAGTTTAAATTATTGATTTAAATTAAATAAATATCAAATTCTATCTATATATTGATATATATTAGGGTACAAAATCAATACAATTTCAAATCACCTTAAAGAGAGAGCGGTCATATACTCATAGAGTGAGACTGTATGGATGAATAATGAATAACAACTATATGAATGAACAGTGTACGGACGTTTACAACCAGAAGGTGCTGGCACGCCATTCGAGTTGGACTCACCGTTCATCTGGATACCGATAGAGGGAGTTGACCAGTTACGTTAGTTCCTAGGATCTGACGAAATGAAAAATAATACCAAGGGACGCACATGAAGTAAATTCTTTTTCTATATCTCAATCTAAATAACATTAATGGATCCATGTGAGGGAATTTCTTGATAGTTTTCTGCTACGTGTATGCTGAAATTCCCAATACTAGCAGCTTAAGGAAAACTTTGCTACCCTTCAAAAGTCTCTTATTAGGCTAATTAGGATCTAGCCTTAGCCTGTTGCCATTACTCATTCTTACTTAATTAGGCATCACCCAAGGAGATACCTTCCATTACTTTGCCTTGGCAACCTTCATCTAATGGATGATTTCATCTCTTTGCTAAATTGGGCTTCTCCCTAAGGGCTACCTCTCTTTTACATCACCTTGGCAACTAATGGATGATTTCATTCATTGTGAGATCCTTTGGCCAAGAACTTTTTCATTGCTAGATTTCATACTAAGCTCAGTAATCAACTATCTCAAGGTTTCATAGTTCCCTAATTTCTTGCCACTAATCAAATACCTTATGATCATACTTTATATGTTATACCTCATGCCATAAACATCACAAATACATTACTAACTTTCCATTATAGAGGCATTGAATCTTATCAAACTTTCTCGTTTGAATGATACATCAACTTTCATGTCTATTCTTAACATCATTTTTCAAGCATTTCTCAGCTTGAGCTATCAACGTAACAATTAACTTAATCTCAACACAAGCAACACCATTAGGGGTTAGGTAAAATTATCATCTTGCTCTTACAATCTGGGAGAAGATTATCTGTAAAAATTGATTCATGCCAATGCGTACAGTACTACTAGGAAAAGGCATACAAATCTTTGTATTGCTATAGTACTTATTTAGATAGATAGTGGAGATTATAGCCCTGTTTCGATATTCTCATGTAACTTATATAACAATAACATCTAAACCCAACTTTTTAGCAAAGCTATAGGATAAAGCTTACACCTAAATCATACCTTTACTAAGGTCAGGTGACTTACAAGCCTCATATTAAGATTAGCATAAAGACTTTTTCCTATGCTTATGGTCTAGAGTTGGCAATGTTTGTTGTTCAGTCACGGGCATGGTGTCCTGATTCTTTATACTTGAAGCACATATTCTTCATTGCTAAGCATAGCCTTCTGTTATGAGCTTATTTGTATTCTTAAAAACAGGAGTTGGCTTACTCAATTGTCTCCTTACCCTTTTTGCCTTTGTATCTTGAATCCCCTGGTATTCCAAGGTTACTTACCCTTACTTATACCTTTGCAATTTTCTTACTGCTGTTAGCTAGAGATGCTAGTGCAGTATACTTGTGATTCAGACTATTCTCAGTGATTAATGAATTAAAAGTCTAAATTGTATCGAGTAACTCTTCTCTTATGGCTAGCTTTTGGCCCCTTTCCAGCTATTCTATCTCCTATCACTTATCATCTTACCATTAAAGAAAAGTTGGGTATCAAGCCAGTTGATTATACCTTGCAACATATTCAATGACTAACTCATTTACATTTTAGCGGATCCTTAAACTTCCACTTCCATTTCATCTCTTACAGACTAAGGAAAAAACTCCTTATGGAATTGTTCTATAAATATTTCCCAAGTCAAAAGAGTGCCCTTTATCTGAACAGTTTATTCCATGTTCTGCCACAATTGGTCAGCCTCCTTTAACATTGAACTTCCATTTTTGATGTGCAGCTCGTTGTCTAGGAATCCTTTTAGGGCTCAAAATCTATTCTTTAGCAACTTGCATGTCCAACTAAGCATTAAAGGATGGAAGTTAATACTTTCTAAATTGTGCAATTGCATGTTGATGGTTAGTGAACACATCTAATTGTGTTGTAGCTTGTCTTATAAGAACTTGCTTATTCTCTTAAGGCTGTTGTGGTATAGGCAGAACATTGAGGGCTCTAACTGTAACACCCTACCTCCAAATAACTCCAAACTTAACCAAAAACTTCAAAATCCAAAAAAATACACCCCAAACATCTTGAAACAACTTTCCAAAACTTCCAAACAGCGGAAACGACCCAGAAACACCCAAAAACTGGACTGGGGCCACGGTTACTACAGTACCGCCGTGGCTTCAACCACCCCTGCTTTGCACTCACTTCTGGCCTCACAGGTGCCGCAGCCTGAATACAGACACCATGGCGCCCCCTGCTGATTTCCATATCAACAAAAACTAAATATTGGGGTAAAGTTCTGATGAACATAACTTTATGCTCCGACCTCCGATTGACTTGATTCCAACTCCTACAAGTCAATCTAGTCCCAATCTATCCTTAGACACTACTCTTACCTCAATCCAGCTCTGTATGGAGATTTTGGATCCCTGACACCATTTTTACCACTTATTGACCAAAACTCACCACTAACCACCTCCAATTGCCACCAAAGGCAACTGGCCACTTAGAGACCAATCATACATGTCCAAAATCCCCAAACTAAATCCCAAAGAAATCACTCCTTTGAGGTTTGACCCCTTGGAACCCTTACCTAACAAAACAGGCTACAGGCCCTAAAACACACCAATCAACCCAAAACCACTCTGGGCTCACAAACACCAACATACTGACTTCATAACAACCAAAACCATAGAACCAAACATAGCCTTATATACATTCATCTATACAATCCTTACAATGTCACACATCCATTACAAAACCTTCTATCCTACTTAGCACATAATACATATCCATAATACACAAACTATATAGACTATTCCCATATATGCTGCTACTCCCACGTCTTCTCCGGACTAGTGCCAGAACCATCACCTGAAAGGTTAGTTTATGGGAGATGGGCGTGAGACAATGTCTTAGTAACTGGGGACAACCACACACACATATATATATATCTCATGTAATAGATGAATGCAATATGAAATGAATGATATGCATGTCTCCCTTGCACATAGCTAGAACCACGGGCTATCATCATAACAGGACATTTCATATAGGTAACTCCCTTCCAACAGTCGATGAAAGCCAATTCCGGGACATTACCAAGCTCACCTTACACTAATGCAACCCGGCCAAAGGTTACACTAGTGCTCAGACCATGGCCCTCCTTCCCCCGGATCACCTCGAATTGGTGGTGATTTAGGGAAGGTACAGTCCACTGCCACCTGGCTCCTCTGGCCATAGGGGAGGATTTAGCGACAGGGATCCCATCCTTATCCTCCCTAATCATATCTCATATCATCATATTTCATATCATCACGTATCATATCATATCATCATCACCACCCAATCCACCATATATCACAATCTTACAATGTCATGTGATAATGCTCATGTATTATCATATAATCATCAACATCATATCATAGTCTCATGTATGCATCATGTCATGTCATGTCAATATCATCATCATAATCATCATCATAGTCATCACATCATCATAATCATCATCTAACTGTGTGTATACCATGATATATATAGAAAATAGCACACACATATATCAATATCGTGGTATGTAAGAAACATGCATATATACATAAATATACATACTATCATACAGTACAATACAAACAAGCAAACACCCGATTACCTCAAGTTGTCAATATCACACACATGAGTTCCACAAACTTCTCGAATTGTCCAACAAGTGTGAACCCCCTATTGGTTAACCAACAACCTTCACAATACGACAATATCTCAATTAACCACAAATACAAAATATCCAAATATCACAATTTAACCACTTTAGGCCTGACCCAAGGTTCTAACACCCATTTCATGCATTATTAAGCTCTTAGGGACCATTCAAACATCATACAATCCCTTACACTTCGAATTCCTCACACTCTCAGCTAAGAACAACCTAAGGTTAAGCTCTAAACACATATAATCCCTTTCAAAACTCACACTTAAGCAACAAGAATACCAAAACACACTTCATTAACCCCATTTCATCTATTTCAATTGATGGATTTCTTCCCAAACTGGAAATCCAACTTCAAAATTGGAAAACCCCAAATTCCAACTGAACAAAATAGAGGGGAAGGAGTAGAGAACAATTATCCATTTGAATCCAAGCTTCCAGAGGCTGAAAATAACTCCCAATGGCCGAATCTAGCAAACCCTAGTAGAGCTCCTCGGTTTTTCCTACATTTCTTCTTTTCCTATCGACCAAAATTATCCGGATTTAAATAAAAATCTTGAATCTCGCCACGGCCTCAGTATACCTCACTGCGGCTCCACCGTGTTCAGTTGAAACCATGCTACTGGAAAGATTCTCATAGCAGTGGACCTTCTTCTTACTACAGTGTGGAGCTCTTCCAGACTCCACTTGAGCCTTCCTCTGTCCTGTTTCCTCTGGTCCTATATAGGTTGCCAAGAAAAATAACATGAGGGGTGTTACACTAACTTTTTCCCTTATTGTCCTTGAGCATTAACTATCTCTTATAGTTGCTCAATAGGTCTCTACTGTTGATCCAGAAGATTAAGGATCACTTGCAAGGGATCTAAACCTAGAATACATTCATTTACTATTACTGAAGTCATTTGAGAGATGTGTGCTTGTACTATTAATCTTAGCTAAGCACTTCTTCGTATCATAACCATGCTTATCTTGCATTCAACACTTGGAAATGATAAATTGCACTCAGTAATGAACATTAACTATTACTTTACTAATCTTTAATTAGCATCTCATTACATATATATTTAATCAAAGACTGTAGCTATATATCTTATTTGTATATGTATCCCTATATACACATATTACATTGAGCTTATGGGGCTTCCATACTAACATCAGGCTTACTATTGTTATTTGACTTCTCAATTGGATCTCCTTTTGGATCCTCATTTGAGAATTCTATTGCCTCAGTTTTCCTTCCAAATAATGCTTTACTTGGAGCATTCAGGCAATGACACAGTCTTTTCAGAGTATGAAACACTCAACCATAGAAGAACTCCTTGACACAGTTCTAGAACTCTTGACCTAATATGGCATCAAGTACTAGCTTAACCCATTCACTTGTAGGGAGCTTATAATCATAATGCCCTTCTAAGAATCTCTTTACTTTTAATGTAGGACTTAGAGAAACTTGAACATATACTCCAAATCTAGCTTGAGATTTATTTTAAATAGCTTTAATAATCATTTGGATTTGGAGTCCTTGGTTTATTTGGAATAAGCTACTGGCTTAATCCAAATAATACAACTAAACCAAACTTACTTATCATATCTCATGGGCCATTCTACCTCTTAACCTAGAGGTGCATTTGCTTGCTCTAGAAAGACTACACTTGGAAGGACTAGTACTACGGGTTGCTTCCTGGATTCAAACAATACTTCCATTTAGTGACTATTATATGGTTGTCATTACTAAAATCTTACTGGATCCTATATCTTCCCTTTATAAGATCTTGATTAGGCTCAAGCCAAATCCTTGTAGCTAGGTGTTACTCATTTCTCTTTTCAAACTTGCCTTACTTTATACATTAATTTTCCCCATCGATACTTTTTGGAATTGCTTCTCTTTATCATTCATTCATTATTGACCTCTTACATTCATTACTAAAAACAAATTGGCACTGATCTTATATTGTAGGAAGGATACGTGCTCTTTCTACTTATTAGCAACCTACCATCACATCTCCTAGTTGCTTTCTAGTTAGCGGCTTGGCATTAGAAAAAACACTACTATAGAAATGGCCTTCTAGGATGTTTTTTTTGGACTTTTGGAATGTTTTTGAAATGTTCCATATGTGACTCTTACTGAAGGATTCTAGAACATTTTCGATTTTGCTGGAAGTGTTCTCAAGGACCAGTCTTGGGGGAACGTTTCCTTCTTAGAAGTGTTACTGAAAACCCTTATTAAAAAAAAATAAAATAAAATTCCTACCACCCTCCTCCTTTTCATTATTTATTATTATTGTTGAGGAAAACATTCTAGCAAGAAAATTAAAAAGAATATTATTAATTAGCATCAACTTACAAATAACAAACAATTAATTTTTTTTTACAATACAAAGTTATCAAACAAGCCTAAAAAAAAGCTAAAAAATACATCTAAAACCTCCATTAATTTTTTGGTCAATAAGCATCTCAATAGGTGATCCATTCATTTTCTTCTTTAATGATGATTGATCTCTTAAGTCAAACAATCTGCAAACAAAAACAATACAAAGACAATAGTAAATAACAACATTATTACAAGAATGCCTATCCTAAAATGTCAAAAAAGGAAATGAATCAAGAAACAAATTCAAATGCCGTAAAAAATAAATTCCAAGTTGTCTCTTAATAGCATCACAAAGATTTACTAGCTTAACAAAAATAAAATATAATTGGAAGGCTTTGTGATGCAATAGCTTAGCAACAAACCAAACCCCATTGGACCTTCAACCAAGGATAAAAGCAAATAGAAACATCAAGTTCTTAGGAGCAAGTGTTAGAGATAGTTTGAAAACTAGAGTCCCATATTGGATGGGAGTAAGGTTTATGAAATGAATATAAGAGAGAGAAGACAAAGCATGTTAAACAATAATTATTGAGGGAAAAATGTTAAGTGGATTTTAATATTATTTATTTAATATTTAAAACACTCAGCACTTAGCACTTGGCACGTGGCGCGTTGTGATCATTGGATTAATCTAATGGTGAAGATCTGGTCTGGTATAAATTTGAGATTAATATTTTTTAATTAATCATTTTTTTCAAAAATAAAATTTCAAATAACGATGTTTTGAAATAGTACATTTTGAAACAAATCATTTTTTTCCAAAAACAAAATTTCAAGTAACAACGTTCTGAAATGGTACATTCTGAAACAACATGTTATTTGATATTCTGTTTTAATTTGACAACAATGTTTCAAGTACAATGTTCAGAAAATGAACAGGTTCATCAATAACATTTCAATTTTTTGTTTTCCACAAATATAAAAGGATCAGAATAGAGACTAAAAGAATTACTCACGTTCTCTTCTCTTGCTTACAATCTCTTTGTTTCATTATGTGTTTCAAGATATATGAAGTTGCTATCAGATATCTTTGGTGCTTAGAATAACTCCTAGCAGTGATTCGTTGGATCCCTGGAGTAAACCTAGTAGGGGCGAATAACACCTTAAGGACTGTGTGTTATCATACATTTCTGGGCACCAGTTGTTTTCATATACTATTTCTAACAATCTTAAGGTGTTATATTATTTTGATTGATCATGGAGACCACCCAGGAATCAACATTCAAGGTCATGAACCAAGACTTCATCAAATTGGATCGTTTTGATGGAATGAATTTCAATCGATGGAAGGACAAAATGATGTTTTTGCTGACTGCCATGAAAATTTCATATCTATTTGATCTTAGTCTGGAGCCTCTTATTGAACCGAGTGATGATGAAAATGAAGAAGTCAAGGCTAGACGCAAGAAGAGGGCAGAAGATAAAGTGATGTGTCGTGGCCATATTCTGAACACACTGTCAAACTGATTGTAAGAACTCTACTCATCCTTCTCATCACCAAAAGAGATCTGGGATGCATTGGAGGCCAAATACAACACAGAAAAGCAAGGAACATATAAGTTTCTGATTATGCAGTATTTTGATTACAAATTGCAAGATGCTGTTAACATTTTAGATCAAGTTCATGATTTACAGATTATAGTTTCTAAACTGAAAGATATTAAGGTGGACATTCCATAGTCAATGCAAGTAGGTGCCAATATTGCAAAATTACCTCCTACCTAGCATGAATTCAGGAAAAAGTTGCTACACACCACAGAAAGTTTTACTTTGGATCAAATTCTGAAACATTTAAGGATTGAACAAGAAACTCATGTCTTACAAAAGAAACATTCAGAATCTCAAACCAAAGTTAACCATGTGGCTGCTTCAAGTCATAAAAATCATAATTTTCCTGGAAATAACAATAAGAGAAAGAACCTCAAGCCCACTGGTTTCAGTCCTGGAAAATAATTCAAGACTTAAAAATCTTGCTTTATTTGTGGAAAGAAATGACATCTTAAAAAGGATTACAGATATAAGAAAAAGCCAAGGAATAAAACTACTAATAGTGCAAACATGGTGGATGCAAAATGTGATAAAATTATTGCCATGGTTTCTGATATGCACATTGGTGCGATTTCAGAATTAAATATGGTTGCTACTGTAAAGTCGTTTGACTCATGATATGATTCTAGAGCAATAATTCATGTATGCCATGACAGAAATCTATTTAAGAATTATGAAATTGCTCAACAAGAGCAATATGTGATTGTGGGCAATGGAAGCACAACAAATGTACTTGGAAGAGGCAGCGTTGAGTTACAGTTTACTTCTAGAAAGAAGATGATTTTGTAGAATGTACTTCATGTTTTAGAAATTAGAAAGAATCTTGTGTCTATAAGTGTTTTGTCTGGAAAGGGGCTAAAAGTCGTTTTAGAGGCTAATAAGATTATTATCCCTAAAAATGGGGTATTTGTGGGCAAGGGTTATGTTTTTGATGGAATGTTCAAGTTAAGCATTAATAAGAATGATTCAGTTTCTATTTATATGCTTGATCAATCTTTTACTTTGTGGCATGATAGATTAGGACATGTTAATTATAGAACAATAGCACATATGTCTCCTGTGAAAATAATAAGAATAACAAATGTGAAATTTGTGTACAAGCTAAAATAGTAAGAAAGCCTTTTCCTTCTATTTAAAGAAGTTCAAAAATTTTAGAACTTATTCATTATGATATCTGTGAGTTAAATGGTATTTTAACAAGAGGAGGAAACATATATTTTATAACTTTTATGGATGACTTTTCAAGATTTACTTATGTTTATTTGATGAAGACAAAAGATCAAGCTCTTAAGATGTTTTTAAACTTTAAGAATGTTATAGAAAACCCAAAAAAAAAAAGAAGATAAAGATTTTAAGAAGTGACAGAGGGGGAGAATATTCTTCTACAAAATTTTCACAATTTTGCGAAAATAATGGTATTATTCACCAAATGAGTGCTCCTTATACACCTCAACAAAAAGGTTTAGCAGAAAGAAAAAATAGAACTTTAGTAGAAATGGTAAATGTAATGATTCTAAATGCAAAAACTCCCATGAATTTGTGGGGTGAGGCTTTGTTAATTGCTAACCATATTCTTAATAGAGTTATTTCAAAATCAATAAAATGCACTCCTTACGAGTTATGGAAAGGTAGAAAACTGAATTTAAATTATTTAAGAGTTTAGGAATGTCTTGCATTTTACAAAGTTCTAGAACATAAAAGAACTAAATTAGGACCAAGAGCTTTGAAAAGTATATTTGTAGGATATGCAGAAAATTCAAAACCCTATAGACTCTTAGATATTGATTCTAATGTAATTGTGAATCACGAGATGTTGAATTTTTTGAAGGAAAATTTGTTTATGATCCAGTACAAACTAATTTGTTTCAAAATAAAGAACATGAAGAGTCTACATCTGTAAGAAATGAATTAGTAGAAACTCATTTTGAATTTGAACTTAGAAGAAGTCAGAGAGTAAGGAAAGGAAAATATTTAGATTCTGATTTTATTAATTCTCAAGCAATAGTCTTCTTAGTTGAAGGTGATAGAGAATCATTGTTAAGACAAATTCCTATTCTTTTAAGTATTAAAGAAGATCATAAAACATATACGGAAGCATTGATGTCTAGAGACTCAAGTTTTCTGGAAAGAAGCTATAAATAATGAAATGGATTCATTGTTGTCAAATAAAACTTGGGAATTAGTTGATTTGCCTGAAGGGTCAAAACCTATTGATTGCAAATGGGTTTTTAGACAAAAATATAGTACTAATAGCTCTATTCAAACATTTAAAGCTAAGTTGGTTGCTAAAGTTTTTAAACAAAAAGAAGGAATTGGTTATTTTGATATATATTCACCAGTTGCTAGAGTTACTTCTATTAGAGTTTTATTTACTTTAACATCTATTAATAATTTGTTTGTGCATCAAATGGATGTTAAAACAACATTTTTAAATGGTGAATTCGAAGAAGTTTATATGGAACAACCAGAAGGCTTTGTACTTCTTGGAAATAAAAAGAAAGTTTGCAAATTAACTAGATCTTTGCATGGTTTAAAACAGGCTCCTAAATAATGGCATGAAAAGTTTGATTATGTTGTGTTGTCTCATGGTTTTAAACATAATAACGCAGATAAGTGTGTTTATTTAAAGTTCACTGGTGAGTATAGAGTTGTTATTTATTTATATGTAGATGACATGCTTATCTTTGGAACTAGTATGGTTGCAATAAATGAAACTAAAAAGTTTTTAACCTCACAATTTAAGATAAAAGATCTTGGAGAAGTGGATAATATTTTAGGGATCAAAGTTAAGAGGCATAATGGAGGTTTTTCTCTAGATCAATCTCACTATGTTAGTAAAATTTTGAACAAGCTTCAACATTTAAATATAAAAGAGGCAAATACCCCTTTTGATTCATCACATCATTTAATAGAAAATGATAATAGACCAGTGGCTCAACTAGAATATGCTAGTGCTATTAGGAGTTTGATGTATGCAATGCATTATACTAGACCTGATATAGCTTTTGCAGTATGCAAACTTTGAAGATATACTAGTAATCTAGGAACAGAACACTGGAAAGGAATTACAAGGGTCCTAGGATATCTAAAGAAAACAATTAGTCTATGACTGTTTTACAATAAATTTCTAGTAGTTTTGGAAGGTTACACAGATGCTAGTTGGATAACTAGTGCAGGTGATAGTAAGTCAACTTCAAGGTGGATATTTACCCTGGCAGGAGGAGCAATCTCATGGGCATCAAAGATATAGACTTGTATAAATCATTCTATGATGGAATTAAAATTTATTGCCTTAGCATCTGCATGTAAAGAGGGAGAGTGGTTAAGGAATTTATTATTAGAAATAAAGCTGTGGCCGCAGCCAATGCCAGTCATCTCTTTACATTGTGACAATGAGGCTACAATGTCTAGGGCATTTAACAAAATTTATAATGGTAAATCTAGACTTATAAGCCTAAGGCATGAATATGTAAGGCAATTAATTTCTGATGGAGTAATTACAATTCAATACGTAAAAATAAGTGAAAACTTGGCTAATCCTTTAACAAAAATGTTAGCAAGGCTGACTTCCCAAGAGGGGGCTGAATTGGGAAGATTGAAATTTTTCTGCACAAAGTGAAATGGGTGAAGATAGCACAGTATAATGTAAACAACGTATAAAACAGAGCAAGCTAAAAAGTAAAGGTAAGGAGAAAAAGACTTAGTGATTTATCCTGGTTAGGTCTATCCACTTGACCTACGTCCAGTCCCCAAGACAACTCTTGAGATTTATCCACTATACAGCAAGAATTCAACGGGCTTCTTGCTAATGCCACAGTACATGAGTATGCTCTGTTTGTTGAGCTCTCTCAAACACTCTAAGCACTTTCACAGTGTGCTTCCCAATCCCCTTGTGATATCCCCTCACAAGTAAATTTATCTTTCAGATGAAGAGTAGATTGTTTACAAAGATATAACTCTCTTGAATAGAGTAGATATTAAGGTTAAAGTACAGATATTGAAGCTAGAGGGTAAAAGCTCTTGAGAGGAAGTTTTGACAGAGATTCGGTATATACAAGTTAGATTTGTTACCCACAACTTCAAATGATGTTATATTTATAGATTTAGGTCTCAAATGTCTGTTAGAGACAAAATCTATCCGTTGGAAAAGTTATCCAACGGTTACTCTGAAAAACTATCTGTTTACCAACCGCATTTAATGTTTCTGACATACTGAAATTCGAATTTTGGTTGGCCAACAGACGAATTTCGAAGGAACCGAAGGCTAAAGCTTTCAACATTATAGCACGAAGTTCGTCTGTTCATGAAGTGAAATTCGAATTTTAAGACTTACAAAACATTTTCACAATGTGACATACGAATTTTCAAGAAGAAAGTTTTTCGGTTAAGTGTGAACAGTGTTTTCAATTTGCTATAGTGCCCTCGAAATTCGAATTTTGGAAGCCCAAAATTTGTCTGTTCCCAGTACGTGAAAAGGAGGCACAGTAGTTCACTTTCTTCGAAATTCAAATGTTGAAGAGTGAAGTTCGTCTGTCAGAGAGACTCTTTTCAGACTAACTTCATCATTCATACGTCAATGTTTCACTTCAACAGACTCAAGATCTTAGCTTCTAAAATTCGAACTTCAATGCTCAAAGTTCGTCTGTCAGAGAGCAGTTTTCAAACTCAAATCATTCTTGATCTTAGATGAACTTTAACATTGTTTCAGACGAATTTCTTCCATTTTCATAAGTTGTGATTTGTCTGAAATTCAAATTTTGAAGACTCAAAGTTCATCTGTTTCAAAGAAGCTCCTTTCAGACTTATATGAAAATTCGAATGTTCAAAAGTCAAAGTTCGTCTGTCAGAGAGCAGTTTTGAAACTTAAATCATTCTTGATCTCAGATGAACTTTAACATTGTTTCAGACGAATTTCTTCCATTTTAATAAGTTGTGATTTGTCTGAAATTTGAATTTTGAAGATGCGAAGTTCATCTGTCACTAAGAGGCTTCTTTCAGACTTAGATGAAAATTCGAATTTTGAACAACCAAAATTCATCTGACAGAGAGCCATCTCTTCAGACTTATTCAGTTTTAGATCGAAATTCGAATTTCCTGAAGCAAAGTTCAAATTTCCAACTTGACAGTTAAGTTTAAACTTTCAAAGTTCGTCTGTTTGTGGGTGTTTTTCAAATAAGTCAAGATTTAACACAAAATCAAGGTTTGAAAACATCTTTTTCTCAAATCAAAATCTTTTACCCAATCATAACTAAAAACAAAAGATTCTACATAAGATCTAGCAGCAAATACTCTTCAAATTCTTCACTTGAAGCACTTTGATCTCCTTTGATATCTTCAATCCAAGCTCTTGGATGTTGGTTTGGAATCATCAAAACTCTTGATTCAATATTCTTCCCCTTTTTGATGATGACAAAACAACTCACAAACTAGATTAGTACTTGAGTTTGCTTTCACAAGCTCCCCCTCAACATATGCATTACAGTTCATAAGATATCATTTTCAACAGATTAAGTGAAGAGATTCAAAGCCCAAAACATTGCAACCAAGAACATAATACATTTAATCAAATTGTTGCAATACATAAAGATCAGTTCTCAAAACATCAAACAAATACAATCAAACAAGATACAACAAGAAGATTCAGCCTAAGATCTAAAATCAATCACTTCTTCTTTGGCTTAGACTTCTTGCTGTATGTCTTTCCTTTTCCAGATGGCTCAGCAGATTTTCCAGCTTGCTTGGTCCCAGTTTGCTTTATCTTCTCCCCCTTTTTGGCATCATCAGAAAGCCCAACAAAGTCCATTGGAGGAGGAATCTGAGTGAGAGGAACAGCACGAAGGGGTACAGGAGCAAAAGGAATCTCTGGCTGAATTGGTGCAGGAGGCTCAGTAGGCTCAGGGCTAGGTTCTTCATCATCATCATCATTAGAGACCTCAAGCAGCTCTTGCATTTCCTACCTAAAGAGAGCTAGTCGAGCTCTCTGTTCCTCTGATAGCCCATAAGCAGCAAGAGAATGAGAGGCTGGTTCAGCAGGAGAAAACATTTCTTCCAGCCTTCTCCTTTGAGCTTGCAGCAAAGCATTGTGAGCAATGGCAAGATAGTCAACAACAGGTACAATGCTCCTTTCCTCATTGCTTGCTTCTCCTGGCATAGAAGAGGTTGAAATGGCTGCAACCAGTCTTTCAACTTGGTCTGATTCTTGAATGGACAGAATTGAATCAGGAGCTTCTTCTTGCATAGGCTCAAGAGGGCTTGTCTGTTGAAGTCCTTCTTCTTCCAATCCATAGTCCAGGGGTGGACCAGGACTTGGTGTCCTCATTGCACCAGCAACATCTGTATCATCATCAAGGTCAGAGGAGGCAATCTCGAAGGGGCTTGAAGGCTCAGGAGTTGGAGACAGAGTAGGCTCAGGGATACCAGGTTGAGGTGGAGCTGAAGTGGTGGGAATTGCATTTCTTATTTCTTTATAAGCATCAGCCACCACCTTCATATTTACAGCCAACTGATGGATCTGATCTTGTAGATGAGCAAATTTGGCATTTTTCTCATCCCTAATGCTGAGAATGAGTGTTGACAAACTGTCAAACAACTCAGTGATCTTGGTTGGCTTGGCCTGTGAAGAGGGAGTGGAAGGAGGGTGAGTAGGCCTGGAGGAAGATGGAATTGGCTGAGAAGGCTGAGGTATAGATTTGCCAGGGGCCTCAGAGGTGCCTTCTTGTTGGAGGGTAGCATCAGCAGCAAAGAACAAATCTTCAGATTTCCCTGCTCCCTTTCCAACCCATCTTCCTTCATCTCTTTCAATACCCATCCTTTGCAGTTCTTCTTCTTTGAATGCCTCTGTGAGTTTCCCTTTCCCCTTTTCAATGTGTTGAATCCTAGCATACTGCAGGATTCTTGAAATAATTGCTGCATAGGGGAGTGTGGAATCCTTCCTCTGATCCCTAGGCTTTATCATTCGCTGGAGGATGATATGACCCAAATTAATCAGCTTCCCACGTATGATAGCAGTCATCACATGAGCCTCTGCCCTTGTTATCAAATTGAAGCTGCCACCCTTGTTGAATATGATCCTGGACACTATGTAGTACAGGATCCTTACTTGTACACTTAGGTCCGTGGGCTTCAACAGATTTATCGTTGGCCTGTTCTCCCTTCTTCTGAATAGGGTGTCCAAGATGGTGCTCTCCTTGTAGTTCAGAAAGGAGCCACCTTCTTCATCAGCTGTGCTTGCCTCATCCATATATCTAGAGGCTGTGATGTCAACTTTCAGCCCATCTTGCCCTGGGATTTCCAGCACCTCATTGAAGGTTTCATCAGCAAGCCAAATGGTCCTTGATCTCAAGTTGACCTCCCATTTCATTTTCTTGCTGTTGTATTGAAGAGAGGCATACCAAGTTTTCACTACCTCATCATCATATTTTTCAGCAATTTCCAACAGATTTCTATATCTTATCAACCATATTGCAGCATCAAAGTTGTTGGACATCTGAAATTGTTCCACATTTACACAGTGAGCTTGATTACCTTTTTGTTGGAAAACCTGGTAGAGTACTCTTCTTGAATCTTAGGAGTGCTCCACAGTGGCAGTGTAGTCATTTCAGACTCTCCAGATTCAGTACTGGAAGAAGAAACAGCAGGGACAGAAGGAACTGGAACCGAAGGTTCTGCAGTTTTTGGTGATGAGGGTCCTGCTTTCTGTGAATCTGCCTTGGATGATGATTTTTGGCGTTTGGAAGGAGTTGCCTTACTGGATTCGGCCTTTCTCTTGGATTTCTCTCCTTCCTTTGAGGCATATTGTGACTTAACATTCCTCTTTGGTCGGGCCTCAGCTTTTCCTGCTCCAGGATTTTTGACTCTCACCATTTCTTGGATGAATGATGCTGAATGTGGCTTAGAATTGGTTTATAGGATGCGAATGAAAGTTTAAACGGTGAAGAATGACAGTTTTTGGACAGAAGTTAAGAGGATTGAAGAGAGGATCAGAACAGACTCAGAGGAGTTGCAAATAGGGTTGCGTCTGTTCATTGGAAAACCGTCGGATTTAACGTATGTAACCGTCTGACAGACAAATTTGAGGGCTCAAAATTTGAACTTTGGGTAGTTACAAGTTAAACCGTTTAGCAAAGCTTACTGACAGACGAATTTTCATCCTGAAAGTTCGTCTGACAGTGGCTTGGAACAAGTAATACAAACACAACAGACGAATTTTGTTCGAACAAAGTTCGAATGTTGATGAACAAACAGCAGGTAATTAGCAAAACAACAATCAACAGACGAATTAAGCATGCAGAACTTCATCTTTCAAGCATTCAACATGAAGAACATGATTCAACAGACAAATTTTGAACTTAAAATTCGCATTTTTCAACTTTTGTAAAGGTTGTCCAATATTCGTATTTTAAAAAGTGATAATTCGTACAACATTGATGGACAAACATAACTTTGAAATTTTTGCTTTTGAAAATTCGAACTTCAAAGGTCTAACAGACGAATTTCGAGGCATTACTGAGACTGTTCCAAGGCTAGTAGGCCGAAGTTCGTCTGTTGGTCAACTAAAATTCGAATGTTGACCATGTTGACTAGTTCAAGAAACACAGTTTATGAGGCAAAATACGTCTAACACACATTAAGATACAAATTTCATCTTATAAAAACTTACAGAATGGATCCAGAACCCAGAATTTTCATCATTTACTTCACTTTCTGGTTGTTCCATTCTGATGTGCTCCAATCTTCAAGTTTATTGCCATTGAATCTTGTGAGGAGCACCTGCAGCTTAAATTAAACATACTCCAATGCTAAAGTTAGAATTAATCTTAAAGTTGAAACCTTTGAAAACAAGATTGCAAGAGAATAACTTACAGTTCACTAGGATTTACCATACCCAGTTCTCTTCTTATTTGGCAATGCCTATCTTCTGATAGAGGCTTTGTGAGTATATCAGCAACTTGATTCTCTGTTGGGATGTACTGCAGTTTAACTTCTCCTTTCAGAATGTGATCCCTTATGAAGTGGTGCCTAACTTCAATGTGTTTGGTCCTTGAATGCATGACAGGATTCTTGGTGATATTTATGGCACTTTGGTTGTCACACATGATTGGTATCTCTTTCATTTTAACCTCAAGATCTTCAAGCTGCTGCTTCATCCGGATGACTTGGGCACAACAGCTTCCAGCTGCAACATACTTAGCTTCTGCAGTGGATAGGGCCACACTGTTTTGCTTTTTGCTGAACCATGAAACCAGGGATCCTCCAAGAAACTGACAAGTTCCACTTGTGCTTTTTCTGTCAGTTTTGGATCCTGCAAAATCAGCATCAGTGTATCCTTTGAGATCTTCTCCATTGCCCTTTGGATACCAGAGACCCATCTGTGATGTTCCAACTAGATATCTGAAAATTCTCTTCACAGCCGTTGCATGGGTTTCCTTGGGACATGATTGGAACCTGGCACACATACAGACACTGAACATAATGTCAGGTCTGCTGGCAGTTAAGTACAGTAAGGATCCAATCATTCTCCTGTACTGAGTAATGTCAAACATCTTCCTATTTTCATCCATGTCTAGTTTGGTTGCAGTAGCCATAGGTGTTCCCATTGGCTTGGCATTCTCTATTCCAAACTTCTTTAACAGCTCCTTTAGATACTTGGATTGACTGAGAAAGATACCATCATCAAGCTATCTGATTTGTAGTCCAAGGAAGAAGTTAAGTTCACCCATCATGGACATCTCGAATTCTCCCTGCATTAACTTAGAAAATTTCTTGCAAAGAGCCTCATTAGTAGCACCAAAAATAATATCATCAACATAAATTTGAACAATTAGTAAGTCTTTATTTTCTTTCTTAGTGAATAAGGTTGTGTCAACTTTGCCTCTGTTAAACCCCTTTTCAGTCAGAAAATTGCTCAGTCTCTCATACCATGCTCTAGGGTCCTGCTTTAAACCATAAAGAGCTTTCTTTAATTTATAAACATGGTTCGGTTTTGTAGAATCCTCAAAACCTGGAGGTTGATCTACATAAACTTCTTCCATGATATATCCATTCAGAAAGGCACTCTTTACATCCATTTGATACAACAAAATATTTTTCATGCATGCATATGCCAGCAGTATTCTTATAGCTTCTAATCTAGCTACTGGTGCAAAGGTTTCTTCAAAATCAATACCTTCTTCCTGATTATACCCTTTAGCAACCAATCTAGCCTTGTTTCTTATTATTGTTCCAGATTCATCAAGTTTATTTCTAAAAACCCATTTGGTACCAATAACAGGATGATTTTTGGGCCTAGGCACTAAATCCCAAACTTGATTTCTTTCAAATTGATTTAATTCCTCTTGCATAGCCATAATCCAATATTCATCAGTTAAGGCTTCTTCAGCACATTTGGGTTCAATTTCAGAAATGAAAGCACAGTTGAGCATTTGATCCCTTAACTGTTTTCTGGTTTTGACTCTCTCTTGAACATTTCCTATTACTTGATCAACAGGATGATTCCTTTGATATCTCCAAGCTCTAGGGAGTTCTTGAGATGTTTCTTCATTAATTTCTTCATCAAACTCTTGCTCCTGGATATCTTCCTCTGTGTTAACAGATTTGGATATCTTTGGAGGTTCAGTTTTACTTTTATCAGAAATGCCTAGTTTTTCAAAGTTAAAAGCAAGATCATCCTCATTGGTAACATGTTTTGAAACAGTTTCATTTTCACTGAAAACCACATGTACAGATTCTTCTACCACATTTGATCTTTTATTATAACTTCTATATGCCTTACTCCTACTAGAATAGCCCAGAAATATACCTTCATCGGATTTGGCATCAAACTTAACCAGATTTTCTTTCCCATTGTTGTGAATGAAGCATTTGCATCCGAACACATGGAGATGGGACAGATTTGGCTTTCTTCCCTTATAAAGCTCGTATGGAGTCTTCCCAAGGATTGGTCTGATGAAGGCTCTATTTATGATGTAGCTTGCTGTATTTACTGCATCAGTCCAAAACACTTGAGAGAGTTCCTTCTCATTCAGCATAGCTCTGGCCATTTCTCCAATAGTTCTGTTCTTCCTTTCTATTACCCGATTCTGTTGAGGGGTCCTTGGAGCTGAGAAGTTGTGGTCAATCCCATGCTCATTGCAGTACTCCAGGAAGTATGCATTTTCAAACTCTCCTCCATGGTCTGACCTGATTGACACAATAGAAATACCTTTCTCATTTTGCACTTTCTTAGCTAAAGTTACAAATGCATCAAATGTATCACTTTTAGAGGAAAGAAATAATGTCCAAGTAAATCTAGAATAGTCATCTACAATTACAAGTACATACAGATTACCACCTAGACTCTTTACCCTAGAAGGTCCAATTAAGTCCATATACCGCAATTCAAGTGGTCTTGTTGTGGTAACTACATTTTTAGATTTAAAAGATGATTTATTTTGTTTCCCTCTTATGCATGCATCACATTCTTTGTCCTTTTCATCAGCAGCTTTGAGGGCAAGGCCTTTCTTCTTTCTGTCCAGCCCAGCTTCCTTGAGAGCTTTGATTTTTCCTTCATACTCCTCAAGGCTGCCAAAGAGAGCTATGACAGAGGCTATTGATTCTCCTCTGGCTTCCTCTATTGTTGTCACCTTGGGCTACCATTCCAGGGGGAGAGCTCTGAGTATCTTTCTTACTTTCTCGGATTGATTGTATTCCTTTCCCAGGCTCTTCAGCTGATTCACAATGAGAGTAAACCTCTTTTGGAGCTCCTTTACAGTTTCTCCTTCAGCCATTCTGAAGCTTTCATACTCTCTAATGCATGTGTTCAGTCTGTTTTCCCTGACCCCAGTTGTTCCTTCATGTGCAATCTGCAGAGTATCCCACATTCCTTTTGCAGTGGAGCATTGTGAGACTTTGTAGAATTCGTCCTGGTTCAGGGCACTGACTAAACAATGCTTTGCTTTGAAATTCAGTAGGACTCCCCTTCTGTCTTCATCATTCCACTCTGCTTCTAGCTTCTCTTTGTGTCTTCCATCTTCAGTTTGAGCCATTGGGACGAAATCTCCTTTTTCAATGACTGACCAAATGTCAAGATCAATTGACTATAGGTAGATCTGCATCCTCATCTTCCAGTACCCATAATGCTCTCCACTGAAGCCTGGTGGTCTGTTAGTGTTATTCCCTTCAGGAAGTATACTCTCTCCAAAGCCAGCCATCTTTGTTCTCGGACTGTAAAATCCTTTGAATGGGAATTCGGGCTCTGATACCACTTGTTAGCAAGGCTGACTTCCCAAGAGGGGGGTGAATTGGGAAGATTGAAATTTTTTGCACAAAGTGAAATGGGTGAAGATAGCACAGTATAATGTAAACAATGTATAAAACAGAGCAAGCTAAAAAGTAAAGGTAAGGAGAAAAAGACTCAGTGATTTATCCTGGTTCGGTCTATCCACTTGACCTACGTCCAGTCCCCAAGACAACTCTTGAGATTTTTCCACTATACAGCAAGAATTCAACGGGCTTCTTGCTAATGCCATAGTACACGAGTATGCTCTGTTTCTTGAGCTCTCTCAAACACTCTAAGCACTTTCACAGTGTGCTTCCCAATCCCCTTGTGATTTCCCCTTACAAGTAAATCTATCTTTCAGATGAAGAGTATATTGTTTACAAAGATATAACTCTCTTGAATAGAGTAGATATGAAGGTTAAAGTACAGATATTGAAGCTAGAGGGTAAAAGCTCTCGAGAGGAAGTTTTGACAGAGATTCGGTATATACAAGTTAGATTCGTTACCCACAACTTCAAATGATGTTATATTTATAGATTTAGGTCTCAAATGTCCGTTAGAGACAAAATCTATGTGTTGGAAAAGGTATCTAACGGTTACTCTGAAAAACTAGCCGTTTACCAACCGCATTTAATGTTTCTGACATACTGAAATTTGAATTTTGGTTAGCCAACAGACAAATTTTGAAGGAACCGAAGGTTAAAGCTTTTAACATTACAGCACGAAGTTCGTCTGTTCATGAAGTGAAATTCGAATTTTGAAACTTACAAAACATTTTCACAATGTCACATACGAATTTTCAAGAAGAAAGTTTTTTGGTTAAGTGTGAACAGTGTTTTCAATTTGCTATAGTGCCCTCGAAATTCGAATTTTGGAAGCCCAAAATTTGTCTGTTCCCAGTACGTGAAAAGGAGGCATAGTAGTTCACTTTCTTCGAAATTCGAATGTTGAAGAGTGAAGTTCGTCTGTCAGAGAGACTCTTTTCAGACTAACTTCATCATTCCTACGTCAATGTTTTCACTTTAACAGATTCAAGAACTTAGCTTCTAAAATTCGAACTTCAATGCTCAAAGTTCGTCTGTCAGAGAGCAGTTTTCAAACTTAAATCACTCTTGATCTTAGATGAACTTTAACATTGTTTCAGACGAATTTCTTCCATTTTCATAAGTTGTGTTTTGTCTGAAATTCGAATTTTGAAGACTCAAAGTTCGTCTGTTTCAAAGAAGTTCCTCTCAGACTTATATGAAAATTCGAATGTTGGAAAGTCAAAGTTCGTCTGTCAGAGAGCATTTTTCAAACTCAATTTTATCTTGATTCCAGATGAACTTTAACATTATTTCAGACGAATTTCTTCTATTTTCTCAAGTTGTGTTTTGTCTGAAATTTGAATTTTGAAGATGCGAAGTTCGTCTGTCACTAAGAGGCTTCTTTCAGACTTGGATGAAAATTCGAATTTTGAACAACCAAAATTCATCTAACAGAGAGCCATCTCTTCAGACTTATTCAGTTTTAGCTCGAAATTCGAATTTCCTGAAGCAAAGTTCGAATTTCCAACTTGACAGTTAAGTTTAAACTTTCAAACTTCGTCTGTTTGTGGGTGTTTTTCAAATAAGTTAAGATTTGACACAAAATCAAGGTTTGAAAACATCTTTTTCTCAAATCAAAGCTTTTACCCAATCATAACTAAAACTAAAGATCCTACAAAAGATCTAACAGCAAAATGCTCAGAAAATCTTCACTTGAAGCACTTTGATCTCCTTTGGTATCTTCAATCCAAGCTCTTAGATGTTGGTTTGGAATCATCAAAACTCTTGATTCAACATTGTCCCCCTTTTTGATGATGACAAAACAACTCACAAACTGGATTAGTACTTGAGTTTGCTTTCACAAGCTCCCCCTCAACATATGCATTACAGTTCATAAGATATCATTTTCAACAGATTAAGTGAAGAGATTCGAAGCCCAAAACATTGCAACCAAGAACATAATACATTTAATCAAATTGTTGTAATACATAATTTAATTTAAGAACAGTTCTCAAAACATCAAACAAATACAATCAAACAAGATATAACTAAAACAAGATACAACAAGAAGATTCAGCCTAAGATCTAAAATCATCACTTCTTCTTTAGCTCAGACTTCTTGATGTATGTCTTTCCTCTTCCAGATGTCTAAGCAGACTTTCCAGCTTGCTTGGTCCCAGTTTGCTTTAACTTTCTAAGATCTAAAATCATCACTTCTTCTTTGGCTTAGACTTCTTGCTGTATGTCTTTCCTCTTCCAGATGTATCAGCAGACTTTCCAGCTTGCTTGGTCCCAGTTTGCTTTAACTTCTCCCCCTTTTTGGCATCATCAGAAAGCCCAACAAAGTCCATCGGAGAAGGAATCTGAGTGAGAGGAACAGCACGAAGAGGGACAGGAGCAAAAGGAATTTCGGGCTGAACTGGTGCAGGAGGCTCAGCAGGTTCAGGACTAGGTTCTTCATCACCATCATCATCAGAGACCTCAAGCAGCTCTTGCATTTCCTGCCTGGACAGAGCTAGTCGAGCTTTCTGTTCCTCTGATAGCCCATAAGCAGCAAGAGGGTGAGAGGCTGGTTCAGCAGGAGCAAATATTTCTTCTAGCCTTCTCCTTTGAGCTTGCAGTAGAGCATTGTGAGTAATGGCAAGATAATCAGCAACAGGTACGATGCTCCTTTCCTCATTGCTTGCTTCTCCTGGCATAGAAGAGGTTGAAATGGCTGCAACCAGTCTTTCAACTTGCTCTGATTCTTGAATGGATAGAATTGAATCCGGAGCATCTTCTTGCATGGGCTAAAGAGGGCTTGTCTGCTAAAGTCCTTCTTCTTCCAATCCATAGTACCAGCACCAACTGTATCAATATTATAGTCAGAGGAGGCAATCTCGAAGGGGCTTGGAGGCTCAGGAGTTGGAGACAGAGTAGGCTCAGGGATACCAGGCTGAGGTGGAGCTGAAGTGGTAGGAATTGCATTTCTTATTTCTTTATAAGCATCAGCCACCACCTTCATGTTCATAGCCAACTGATGGATCTGATCTTGTAGATGAGCAAATTTGGCATTTTGCTCATCCCTAATGCTGAGAATGAGTGTTGACAAACTGTCAAACAACTCAGTGATCTTGGTTGGCTTGGCCTGTGAAGAGGGAGTGGAAGGAGGGTGAGTAGGCCTGGAGGAAGATGGAATTGGCTGAGAAGGCTGAGGTATAGATTTGCCAGGGGCCTCAGAGGTGCCTTCTTGTTGGAGGGTAGCATCAGCAGCAAAGAACAAATCTTCAGATTTCCCTGCTCCCTTTCCAACCCATATGCCTTCATCTCTTTCAATACCCATCCTTTGCAGTTCCTCTTCTTTGAATGCCTCTGTGAGTTTCCCTTTCCCCTTTTCAATGTGTTGAATCCTAGCATACTGCAGGATCCTTGAAATAATTGCTGTATAAGGGAGTGTGGAATCCTTCCTCTGATCCCTTGCCTTTATCATTCGCTGGAGGATGATATAACCCAAATTAATCAACTTCCCACGTATGATAGCAGTCATCACATGAGCCTCTGCCCTTGTTATCAAATTTAAGCTGCCACCCTTGTTGAATATGATCCTGGACACTATGTAGTGCAGGATCCTTACTTGTACACTTAGGTCTGTGGGCTTCAACAGATTTATCGTTGGCCTGTTCTCCCTTCTTCTGAATAGGGTGTCCAAGATGGTGCTATCCTTGTAGTTTAGAAAGGATCCACCTTCTTCATCAGCTGTGCTTGCCTCATCCATATACCCAGAGGCAGTGATGTCAACTTTCAGCCCATCTTGCCCTGGGATTTCCAGCACCTCATTGAAGGTTTCATCAGCAAGCCAAATGGTCCTTGATCTCAAGTTGACCTCCCATTTCATTTTCTTGCTGCTGTATTGAAGAGAGGCATACCAAGTTTTTACTACCTCATCATCATATTTTTCAGCAATTTCCAACAGATTTCTATATCTTATCAACCATATTGCAGCATCAAAGTTGTTGGATATCAGAAATTGTTCCACATTTACACAGTGAGGCTTCATTACCTTTTTGTTGGAAAACTTGGTAGTGTACTCTTCTTGAATCTCAGGAGTGCTCCACAGTGGTAGTGTAGTCATTTCATACTCTCCAGATTCAATACTGGAAGAGACAGAAGAGGTAACAGCAGGGACAGAAGGAACTGGAACCGAAGGTTCTGCAGTTTTTGGTGAGGAGGGTCCTGCTTTCTGAGATTCTACTTTAGATGAAGGTTTCTGGCGTTTGGAAGGGGTAGCTTTACTGGGTTCAGCCTTTCTCTTGGATTTCTCTCCTTCTTTTATAGCATATTAAGATTTGACCGTTCTCTTTGGCCGAGTTTCAGCTTGTCTTGCACCAGGATTCTTTACTCTCGCCATTTTCACGTTGAATGATGCTGAATGTGGCTTAGATTTGGTTTATAGGATGCGAATGGAAGTTTAAATGGTGAAGAATGACGGTTTTTTGGACAGAACTTAAGAGGATTGAAGAGAGGATCAGAACAAACTCAGAGGAGTTACAAATAGGGTTGCGTCTGTTCATTGGAAAACTGTCAGATTTAACGTATGTAACCATCTGACAGACGAATTTTGAGGGGTCAAAATTCAAACTTCGGGCAGTTACAAGTTAAACCGTTCAGCAAAGCTTACTGACAGATGAATTTTCATCCTAAACGTTCGTCTGACAGTGGCTTAGAACAAGTAATACAAACACAACAGCTGAATTTTGTTCCAACAAAGTTCGAATGTTGATGAGCAAACAGTAGGCAACAAACAAAACAACATTCAACAGACGAATGAAGCATGCAGAACTTCATCTTTCAAGCATTCAACATGAAGAACATGATTCAACAAATGAATTTTGATATGAAAATTCGCATTTTTCAACTTTTGTAAAGGTTGTCCAACATTCGTATTTCAAGAAGTGATAATTCGTACAACAGTGATGGATAAACATAACTTTGAGATTTTTGTTTTTGAAAATTCGAATTTTGAAGATCCAATAGATGAATTTCGAGGCATCACCGAGAACTGTTCCAAGGCCAATAGGCCGAAGTTCGTCTATTGGTCAATAAAAATTCGAATGTTGACCATGTTGACTAGTTCAAAAACACGGTTTATGAGGCAAAATACGTCTAACACTCATTAAAATATGAATTTCATCTTATTAAAAACTTACAGAATGGATCCAGAACTCAGAATTTTCATCATTTACTTCACTTTCTGGTTGTTCCATTCTGATGTGCTCCAATCTTCAAGTTTATTGCTATTGAATCTTGTGAGGAGCACCTGCAGCTTAAATTAAACATACTTCGATGCTAAAGTTAAAATTAATTTTAAAGTTGAAACCTTTGAAAACAAGATTGCAAGAGAATAACTTACAGTTCACTGGGATTTACCATACCTAGTTCTCTTCTGATTTTGCAATGCCTATCTTCTGATAGAGGCTTTGTGAGTATATCAACAACTTGATTCTCTGTTGGGATGTACTGCAGTTTAACTTCTCCTTTCAGAATGTGATCCCTTATGAAGTGGTGCCTAACTTTAATGTGTTTGGTCCTTGAATGCATGACAGGATTCTTGGTGATATTTATGGCACTTTGGTTGTCACACATGATTGGTATCTCTTTCATTTTAACCTCAAGATCTTCAAGCTGCTGCTTCATCCATATGACTTGGGCACAACAGCTTCTAGCTGCAACATACTCAGCTTCTGCAGTGGATAGGGCCACACTGTTTTGCTTTTTGCTGAACCATGAAACCAGGGATCCTCCAAGAAAATGACAAGTTCCACTTGTACTTTTTCTGTCAGTTTTGGATCCTGTAAAATCAACATTAGTGTATCCTTTGAGATCTTCTCCATTGCCCTTTGGATACCAGAGACCCATCTGTGATGTTCTAACTAGATATCTGAAAATTCTCTTCACAGCTATTGCATGGATTTCCTTGGGACATGATTGGAACCTGGCACACATACAGACACTGAACATAATGTCAGGTCTGCTGGCAGTTAAGTACAACAGGGATCCAATAATTCTCCTGTACTGAGTAATGTCAAACATCTTCCCATTTTCATCCATGTCTAGTTTGGTTGCAGTAGCCATAGGTGTTCCCATTGGCTTGGCATTCTCCATTCCAAACTTCTTAAGCTGCTCCTTTAGATACTTGGATTGACTGAGAAAGATACCATCATCAAGCTATCTGATTTGCAGTCCAAGGAAGAAGTTAAGTTCATCCATCATGGACATCTCGAATTCTCCCTGCATTAACTCAAAAAATTTCTTGCAAAGAGTTTTATTAGTAGCACCGAAAATAATATCATCAACATAGATTTGAATAATTAGTAAATCTTTATTTTCTTTCTTAGTGAATAAAGTTGTGTCAACTTTGCCTCTATTGAACCCCTTTTCAATTAGAAAATTGCTCAGTCTCTCATACCATGCTCTAGGGGCTTGTTTTAATCCATAGAGAGCTTTCTTCAATTTTTAAACATGGTTTGGTTTTGTAGAATCCTCAAAACCTAGAGGTTGATCTACATAAACCTCTTCCATGATATAATCATTTAGAAAGGCACTCTTTACATCCATTTGATATAACAAAATGTTTTTCATGCATGCGTATGCCAGTAGTATTCTTATAGCTTCTAATCTAGCTACTGGTGCAAAGGTTTCTTCAAAATCAATACCTTCTTCCTGATTATACCCTTTAGCAACCAATCTAGCCTTGTTTCTTATTATTGTTCCAGATTCATCAAGTTTATTTCTAAAAACCCATTTGGTACCAATAACAGGATGATTTTTGGGCCTAGGCACTAAATCCCAAACTTTATTTCTTTCAAACTGATTTAGTTCGTCTTGCATAGCTAAAATCCAGTAGTCATCAGTTAAGGCTTCTTCAGCACACTTAGGTTCAATTTGTGAAATGAAAGCACAGTTGAGCATTTGATCCCTTAACTGTTTTCTGGTTTTGACTCTCTCTTGAACATTTCCTATTACTTGATCAACAGGATGATTCCCTTGATATCTCCAAGCTCTAGGGAGTTCTTGAGATGTTTCTTCATTAATTTCTTCCTCAAACTCTTGCTCCTGTATATCTTCCTCTGTGTTAACAGATTTGGATATCTTTGGAGGTTCAGTTTTACTTTTATCAGAAATGCCTAGTTTTTCAAAATTAAATGCAAGATCATCCTCATTGGTAACATGTTTTGAAACAGTTTCATTTTCAATGAAAACCACATGCACAGATTCTTCTACCACATTTGATCTTTCATTATAAACTCTATATGCCTTACTCCTACTAGAATAGCCCAGAAATATGCCTTCATCAGATTTGGCATCAAACTTACCCAGATTTTCTTTCCCATTGTTGTGAATGAAGCATTTGCATCCGAGCACATGGAGATGGGACATATTTGGCTTTCTTCCCTTGTAAAGCTCGTATGGAGTCTTCCCAAGGATAGGTCTGATGTAGGCTCTATTTATGATGTAGCTTGCTGTATTTACGGCATCAGCCCAAAACACTTGAGAGAGTTCCTTCTCATTCAGCACAGCTCTGGCCATTTCTCCAATAGTTCTGTTCTTCCTTTCTACTACCCCATTCAGTTGAGGAGTCCTTGGAGCTGAGAAGTTGTGGTCAATCCCATGCTCATTGCAGTACTCCAGGAAGTATGCATTTTCAAACTCTCCTCCATGGTCTGACCTGATTGACACAATAGAAATACCTTTCTCATTTTGCACTTTCTTTGCTAAGGTTACAAATGCATCAAATGTATCACTTTTAGAGGAAAGAAATAATGTGCAAGTAAATATAGAATAGTCATCTACAATTACAAGCACATACAGAATACCACCTAGACTCTTTACCCTAGAAGGTCCAATTAAGTCCATATGCAGCAATTCAAGTGGTCTAGTTGTGGTAACTACATTTTTAGATTTAAAAGATGATTTATTTTGTTTCCCTCTTATGCATGCATCACATTCTTTGTCCTTCTCAAAAGATATTTTTGGCAGGCCAATTACTGGCTCATTCTTGATTAGTTTAGACAATCGATTCATGTTAACATGAGCTAATCTCCTATGCCATAACTAACTATCATTATCCTTACTGATTAAACATACAGAATCCAAGGGAGGGAGTTCATCAAGGTCGATAGTATAACAGTTACCATCCCTTTGAGCTTTGAGGATTACTTTGTGATCACTTTTTCTGATGACCAGGCAAAACTTCGAGTCAAACAGCACCCAGTTTCCTCTGTCACAGGTCTGACTCATGCTTAGCAAATTGTGGTTGAGGCCAACTACAAACAACACCTCTTCAATGGATATTTCTGGATTTTTCCCCACAATGCCAATGCCAACGATTTTGCCATATTGATCACCTCCAAAGGTCACCTTTCCTCCTTTCTTGTCTCTAAGGGTGATGAACTTCTCCTTATCTCCAGTCATGTGGCTTGAGCAGACACTGTCCATATACCATTTGTTGCTTTTCTTAGCTTTGAGACAGACCTGCAAAACAATGTTTATGTTTTCCTTTTAGGTACCCAAATTTGCTTGGGTCCTTTTTGGTCAGTAGATTTTTCCCAAGATGCAGATGCAACTTTGGGAACCCATTCAACTTTCCTGCCAAGTCCATTTTTCTTCAATGCACAAGAACTGGAAATATGTCCCTTTTTGTTACAGAAATGACAGGTAATGAAGGGACTGCTAGATTGAGTGGCAGGAAGAAAACAATGCAGATAATACTTTTGTCTTGCATGCTTTGGTTGATCATATGTTTCAATGCAAGATGACATATGATCTTTCTTTCTGTTATTCTCAGCATGCACAAAATGTCTCATGTATGCATTCTGGTTTTTCATCCTAATCTTTTCCTTGACAGCACATGGATCATAGCCAAGACCAGCTTTTGGTTGTGATATTCTTTGGCTCCCCATCAAGGCAAACAACATATCTTTACCTCTAGTGAGCCTAGACATGCTTTTGACTAAGTAATCATTAGTTTGCTTAAGTTTAGTGCATGAAGTGCAGCAAACAGATTCAGTAGTAGGTAAAGAGGCAATTTCAGAAACAATGCTTTGAGATTCCAGCTTATTTATCTTTTTCTTTGCCAATTTCAGTTCTTTAGCAACTTTAATGAATTCATCATGAAGCTCGTGAAATGCACCAAGTAACTCAGAATAGGAAGGTTCAGATTCATATACCTCTTCTTCCTTATCACTGCTGCATGAGAGTGTGGCTTCTTCAGAGGCAAGTGCCATCAGATAAATGTTGGCGATCTCATCCTCATCTTCTTCTTCCTCATCTGAGCTATTGCCCCATATAGATGAGATGTAGGCTTTCTTCTTCTTCCCTTTGTCAGCAACTTTCTTTTCTTTTTCTTGCTTCTTGAGGAATTGGGGGCAGTCCCACTTTATATGTCCCTACTTCTTGCACTCATAGCAAGTCACAGGCTCTTTACCCTCTCTCTTGCTTTCACCAGTTGCTCCCTTCTTGAGGAATTTCTTGTTCTTCTTCTTGTTGTAGAATCTTCCGAATTTTCTGACCATCATAGCCAGAGTTTCTTCATCCAGCTCCTCTCCTTCGTCAAATTCTTCTTCCTTTTCATCAGCAGCTTTGAGGGCAAGGCCTTTCTTCTTTCTGTCCAGCCCAGCTTCCTTGAGAGCTTTTGATTTTTCCTTCATACTCCTCAAGGCTGCCAAAGAGAGCTGTGACAGAGGCCATTGATTCTCCTCTGGCTTCCTCTATTGCTGTCACCTTGGGCTGCCATTCCAGAGGGAGAGCTCTGAGTATCTTTCTTACTTTCTCAGATTGATTGTATTCCTTTCCCAGGCTCTTCAGCAGATTCACAATGAGAGTAAACCTCTTTTGGAGCTCCTTTACAGTTTCTCCTTCAGCCATTCTGAAGCTTTCATACTCTTCAATGCATGTGTTCAATCTGTTTTCCCTGACCCCAGTTGTTCCTTCATGTGCAATCTGCAGAGTATCCCACATTCCTTTTGCAGTGGAGCATTGTGAGACTCTGTAGAATTCATCCTGGTTCAGGGCACTGACTAAACAATGCTTTGCTTTGAAATTCAGTAGGACTCTCCTTTTGTCTTCATCATTCCACTCAGCTTCCAGCTTCTCTTTCTGTCTTCTAGCTTCTCTTTGTGTCTTCCATCTTCAGTTAGAGCCATTGGGACGAAATCTCCTTTTTCAATGACTGACCAGATGTCAAGATCAATTGATTGTAGGTAGATCTGCATCCTCATCTTCCAGTACCCATAATGCTCTCCACTGAAGCCTAGTGGTCTGTTAGTGTTATTCCCTTCAGGAAGTATACTCTCTCCAAAGCCAGCCATCTTTGTTCCCGGACTGTAAAATCCTTTGAATGGGAATCCGGGCTCTGATACCACTTGTTAGCAAGGCTGACTTCCCAAGAGGGGGGTGAATTGGGAAGATTGAAATTTTTCTGCACAAAGTGAACTGGGTGAAGATAGCACAGTATAATGTAAACAACGTATAAAACAGAGCAAGTTGAAAAGTAAAGGTAACGAGAAAAAGACTCAGTGATTTATCCTGGTTTAGTCTATCCACTTGACCTACGTCCAGTCCTCAAGACAACTCTTGAGATCTATCCACTATACAACAAGAATTCAACGGGCTTCTTGCTAATGCCACAGTACACGAGTATGCTCTGTTTCTTGAGCTCTCTCAAACTCTCTAAGTACTTTCACAGTGTGCTTCCCAATCCCCTTGTGATTTCCCCTCACAAGTAAATCTATCTTCCAGATGAAGAGTAGATTGTTTACAAAGATATAACTCTCTTGATTAGAGTAGATATGAAGGTTAAAGTACAGATATTGAAGCTAGAGGGTAAAAGCTCTTGAGAAGAAGTTTTGACAGAAATTCGGTATATACAAGTTAGATTCGTTACCCACAACTTCAAATGATGTTCTATTTATAGTTTAAGGTCTTAAATGTCCGTTAGAGACAAAATCTATCCGTTTGGGAAAGTTATCCAACGGTTACTCTGAAAAACTATCCGTTAACCAATCGCATTTAATGCATCTGACATACTGAAATTCGAATTTTGGTTGGCCAACAGACGAATTTCAAAGGAACCGAAGGTTAAAGCTTTCAACGTTACAGCACGAAGTTCGTCTGTTCATGAAGTGAAATTCGAATTTTGAAACTTACAAAACATTTTCACAATGTGACATACGAATTTTCAAGAAGAAAGTTTTTTGATTAAGTGTGAACAGTGTTTTCAATTTGCTACTGTGACTTCGAAATTCGAATTTTGGAAGCCCAAAATTCGTCTGTTCCTAGTACGAGAAAAGGAGGCACAGTAGTTCACTTTCTTCGAAATTTGAATGTTGAAGAGTGAAGTTCGTCTATCAGAGAGACTCTTTTCAGACTAACTTCATCATTCGTACGTCAATGTTTTCACTTTAACAGATTCAAGAACTTAGCTTCTAAAATTCGAACTTCAATGCTCAAAGTTCGTCTGTCAGAGAGCAGTTTTCAAACTTAAATCACTCTTGATCTTAGATGAACTTTAACATTGTTTCAGACGAATTTCTTCCATTTTCATAAGTTGTGTTTTGTCTGAAATTCTAATTTTGAAGACTCAAAGTTCGTTTGTTTCAAAGAAGCTCCTCTCAGACTTATATGAAAATTCGAATGTTGGAAAGTCAAAGTTCGTCTGTCAGAGAGCATTTTTCAAACTCAATTTTATCTTGATTCTAGATGAACTTTAACATTGTTTCAGACGAATTTCTTCTATTTTCTCAAGTTGTGTTTTGTCTGAAATTTGAATTTTGAAGATGCGAAGTTCGTCTGTCACTAAGAGGCTTCTTTCAGACTTGGATGAAAATTCAAATTTTGAATAACCAAAATTCATCTGACAGAGAGCCATCTCTTCAGACTTATTCAGTTTTAGCTCGAAATTCGAATTTCCTGAAACAAAGTTCGAATTTCCAACTTGACAGTTAAGTTTAAACTTTCAAACTTCGTCTGTTTGTGGGTGTTTTTCAAATAAGTTAAGATTTAACACAAAATCAAGGTTTGAAAACATCTTTTTCTCAAATCAAAATCTTTTACCCAATCATAACTAAAACTAAAGATCCTACAAAAGATCTAACAGTAAAATGCTTAAAAAATCTTCACTCGAAGCACTTTGATCTCCTTTGATATCTTCAATCTAAGCTCTTGGATGTTGGTTTGGAATTATCAAAACTCTTGATTCAACATATTTGTGATTTATATATTTCATTTAGTTTAAATAAATGTTATTCAAATTAAATGAAGATAATATTTTATTTAATTTAAATGGTACATTTAAATTAAATAAATATTAGAATTAATTTAAATAATATATTTTAATTATATATGATTTAATTCAAAATATATATATGTAAATTAAGGAAAGGAGATATATCATTTGATTTAAATAATATATTTAAATGAAATGAAGATGATGTCTGATTTAATTTAAGTGTTAAATTAAACAGATATGTGAATTAATTTAAATTAGATATAATTAAATTAGAATGATTTATTATGAATTATATTAATGGATAAGTTAGTGGATAAATCAATTTAAATAAATTATTTAAATGAATAATTAAATTAATATTAATTCAAACTTACTTGATAAGAAAGCAAGTAAGGATTAATTTAAATAAAGCATTTAAATAAACATTTGAATTAATTTAAACTAGTTTAGAGATAAAGCAATATTTAACCTAAATAATGTATTTAAATTAAATATCGCTGGCTGGGAAAGCATGCCACCTCCCTCTATAAATAGAGAAGACTGGAAGTCTCTAATGCACATCACACCTCTTAATTCATTCCACTTACTACTTCTTCTATCTTTTACTCCACACACCACCTTGAGAGAGTAAAAGAAAAACATAATGCCTTTTATATTAAAATTAAAAAGGTGATCTTTCCTCCACATGAAAGTCATGTGGATCATGGAGGATAAGAACATAAAGACGTTTAAGGTTTGAGGTGGGTGCTTGTGAGAGTTATTCACCTTGATCCGGTCAATCATTTGACAGAGAAAGCATAAAGGTTGAGTTTTGAATTAGCCATGCACAAATATGTTTCTTACCTTTCTATTTGGTTTCAGTAAAACCAACAGATCATTGGAAGGGATTTTGGATTAAAATTTTCAATTTAGGCTACGTTTGTGTGCCAAACTCCCAACATAATATCAGAGCCATATCGTGTGTTTGTTTAAATCGAATTTGGTTGTGAATCTTTGATAAAGTTATTATCTTGATTAGATTCACATGTTTCATAATCTGAAATTTGCACACCTGACTTTTAATCACTATTTTTGTTGTATCTCTTTCATCTTATGTTCGATTGAGGTGCTTTAATTTTTGTTCAAAAGATAAGACTGTTAACCTCTAGAAATTCATGTCATTCTTGCACATTTTCCTTGGGTTAAATGTGCAATTTTGTATTCAAATACTTTATCCATAATTTTTATTGCTTAATTTGTATATTTTGCCTTGTTGTTGTGTTTGGTAGCTTTTATTGTTTTTCTTTCTTGTAAGGATCTTTTGGTAGAGAATCCATACCATTCAAGTCTTTTGAAAGAGCCAAAGAAACATTATGAGATGGGAAACAAGCATCATGGGAAAACTCACAACAAAATGATGCAAGGAAAAAGCCAAAGCCATGTTGAAACAAAGCTACCAATAGCCACTAGTTTTCTAGTCATAGCTAGACGAGCAAAAATGCATCAAAATTAGAACAGAGTAGCATCTAGCCTTAATGCCTAATTATCTAGCCTCAGTGCCCACTTGCACTCCAAAACATAAAGTTTCATTTTTGCTAAAAAAATGTGAGGGTTTATGATATTTATTCGATCCTTTCATCCTTCAACGCCATTCTAGTTTAGTTTTGAGGTCTTGGAGGGTGTGGGGAGTGGAGGAGAGAGCCTTGAAGTGCTTGGATTGAACATTTGGGTCCCTATTACTAAGGTTTCTTGCTTTCTCTCCTCTTTTCTAGTTTAGGGCTATTATATTCTAATTTTTTGTGGAATGTAATGTTGATTTTGGTTGAGAATCAGATTATGTGTGGCTAATGTAATGACCCTCAGTATGATATCTCAAACTTGATATGAGACTAATAAGAAGTTTATCACTTGAATTATACAAAATCAGAGGGACTAGTGTCATACTTTATCTTCAGACCATATTTCTCATATATTAGACCTTATTAAAGTCTAAATATTCATTATTGGAAGATTGAATCACATAAAAATGAAAAACAAAATTTTCAATAAGTTTGGTACTGTTCATATGGTATTTCTATTTTATCGACCAAAAATTGAAAATCCATAACTAATTCTAAAAAAAATAGTAAGCAAGTGATTTGAGTCTCTAAAAATAAATATAAACATTCTCTATACAGAAAAAATATAAAACAATAATTTCGTTTGACCAATTCATATAGTTTAATCTACAAAAGTTGCTATAGACTTTGTCATTTTTCTCATTCCCAGGATTTTGGCCTTAAATTTAAAAATTCATCTTATTCTATTCTGAGCCAATTCATACGTTCTTTAGTCCTATGAAAGCCTTAAAGGTATACTTTTTAGAAATATTTTTTGTACATTTATTCAATTTGTACAGAGCATGTAATTAACTTAAAGTATAAAGGATCTAAGTACAACTTATATTGGAATAGTTTTAGGAAAACTTACATATCTTTTATTATATTGCTCTAATTACTTCCAAACCAGTAGTATTTTAATCCTAAGTCAATGTTCTAGTTTTTCCTACATTGTCCATTTTTGACACCTAATTTCAAAAATTCATTATAAATCATACACTTATCCAGTTTTAATTTTCTTTGGCTTCTTTTGAAGCTTGTTCTATCTACTTTCAAAGCATATATAGCGTTCATACTCAATGCTTTGTTTCAAATAAAATTCCTCTATTCTGACCAGTATTGGTCATCTTGGGTAAAATTGTGCCATTACATACATGATCAACTTCATGAACATAATACATCACCATTTATTGTTCCAAATCCATGCATAACATTTCATTTTAATCAACGAAACATAATAACATTGAGGTATACACTTAATAGCATTTACATGAATTTACATACATTTTCCAAATACAAGTTCATAACTTGAAAGCAATATCATGCTTCAATTTTCTCTCCCACCTTTTTTCTCCTTAGCACTTTGACTCTTTTTCCATAACTTGGGCCTAGTCATGTATAGCATTTGGGAGAAATGTGATTCAAAGAATTTTAGTGGTAACTATCTTTCATGCAAACATATTATCACATATTGTAAACAATGATCATAAAACCATCAAACAATCACTTACAATCAATTATGCTTTAACATTTTGTAGAAAATTGGGCAGAGTTTCCCCTTGTATTTTGGGCATCCCGGGATCATAAAACCCCTCAAATAACTCATCCAACAACATCATTTCATCATAAGTCTTCATTTTAAACAATAGACAAGTCATTAAAGCAGTGCATATATCATGACAATACATAGTCAAGAATAGGTAAATTAACTACCTTGTGGCTTCACTATGCCAATTTGGGATTTATTGGCACTCAATAGTTAGTGTTTCTTTCGAAAATGCCAACTAAAGTTGGGCATGAAAAAAAAGGGAAAAATGTTTTAATTGTGCTTACTCTAGAAATGCTGACTAAAGTCAGTCATCTTAGCTAACATTTTCCTTGTGAACGCCAACTAAGATGATTTAAAAATTGAAAAAAACTAAAAATATATTAGTTGGCATTAAAGAAAATAAAAATTAAAAACATTAGTTGGCGTTTGCTAATAAAATGCCAACTAAGATACCACATTTAGATGGCATTTATTCAAGAAACATCAACTAAATGTATTTAATAATTCAAAAATAAATTTAAAAACATTAGGGTTTACTCCATCCATCGAAGTTGAACATGAGCTCTTTGCTTTGCAACCTCACTTTGTTCTCAAACCCATCATCGAAGCTCACCGACGGCACTTCATCTTATCCATTAAAGCCTCTAGTCCCCGCATGAAGTTGTCCTTCTTTCAAGCCTTCTCTATGAAACTTACATGCCCATATCACTTTCTTCTCCATATTCAACCTTGTTGTGGCTATTTGCTTCAGGAGCCTCTGATCATCAGTTTTCTTGGATTATCCTCTCACAAATTACACATTTACTGGGGCATTATCATTAATTTCTCGGTGTTTAGGATCTAATGCTTATATTTGTGCCCTTCTTTTCTTCATTCTTGGAGCTTCTCAGTATTCCTAGGTTGTTGATTTGGAGATGGAGTCCAAGGATAGAGAGCCTACCCTTTCTTTTGCTAAGTATCTTCCTCAATTTTTTGAGGAGGATTTAGGTAATTCCTTTCTATTTTTGGTTTGAAATCTCAAGGCCTCATCCATTATTTGGTAGGAGAATAGCTTGGCAAGCCACCAGTGTTCCAACAGATGATCAAATGTCAGATATGGAGAAATGAAAGCTCATGAATCTACTTCTTCTTGGTGCTATTTTACTCCCCACTACTGGAATGCTCATCCCTTATGCCTCTTTCTTTATCCCACCTAGGTAACATTTCAAAATTCCTATTCTCTTTTTTTCTTTTAATTCAACAAGAAATTTTAGCGTCTATGCAGAATGGGTTTTAGCTTAATGTTCTTATACTGGTTTATCACTCCTAATGTCATATTAAGTTGCATACTTGAATGAATTGGCTAGTAGGTTAAACCAAATCCATGGTAAAATTGATTTTCTTAATACTAATACTTCTTGTTTTCTAATTTTTTTATTCTTTTAACCAAATTTTCATCATGCAAAAAGATAGTATGTAAACAAGGCAACTCAATAATTCATGAAACATAAGAATTGGAATATTTGTGAAATAATTTTATCCAACTAATAGAATACTAGTTTTAAGGATCTTTATATTGTTTTGCCTTATTTTCTGTGATCACCTGGCACGATTCCTAGTTCTCTAGCCATCGAGATCATGATCTATAATAAACAACTCTTTTTTTCCTTTCATTGTGTCCTTCTTTATATGGCCAACTTCCATGTCTTCAGTTTGTCAATCACCCATGACCATGTTCTTCCATGATCGCCACTTTATGACTTCCTTCCTATTGAAACACAACATATATATTGCATCCCTTCTGCATATGCTCTTGACTTGCTTGCCATATTTCCTCCATAATAGCTATCTTACTCTTCTTAATCCACTTTGTGCCAACTTTCTACCTTTTATTTTTGTGATAATTTCGGCACACATTAAACTCTTTTCTAAAATATTCATCATATTATCTTGAATTAATTTATATTAGTAAATATCACCAATAATTACTTCTAGGACACAATAAAATTTATTGGGCTTTCTAAAAATTATTTTGATTTGGCCCATTACAAAATTAGGCCAAACACATATGTATTATAAGAATAAGATAAAACATGAAGATCCCTAGTCATGGGAATTGACATAATGTAGAGACTGGAAAGAAATTAATGATAAATATTGTTAGAAATACAAGATAGAATAATGTGTTTAAATGAGATTATGGGTAATTTTGTAAATGTGATATTCACTCCAAACCATTCCATTCGTGACCCCCAATTTGGAGAGACAAAAAAAAAGTTGGGTTTTGGACGCATGCATGGCTAAAGATGATTTAGGAAGCCCTCCTTTGTCATCCTTTCCCCTCATAAAAAATTTCATTTAAACAATGATCTAACCCCTCTTATCATCTCACTCCATTCATTTCATCACTAAAAAAGAATCTCAAACACAGTGTAAGAGAAAAGAATCACAATTCTATTATCAACTTCCAATGACACCAATTACATCCTTGCTTATTCATTGATAACTAAAGGCTACTAACAAACTAACTAACCAAAATCATGAGCAACTATTTATTATGTATAATTTTCCTTTCAATATTGATGAACTGTATTAAGACAAAATGAAGTTGTAACATCCTAAGAATTTTAGAGCCAAGACATAATCACCTCTAACCAATTCTAACAAATTGGGATGTGAAACAAGAAGGGAACGCTTAGAAAATAGCACTAGACGTGACTAGGGTACAAGAACCATGGTTAGGAAGCAAACAAAAGAAGAGGCCAAAATTCTCCACTTTGGTGCCGCGGCTAGCAAGGTGGCGCCACTGATTGCTACTTTTGATAGCAAAAATTAATTTGATTTTTTCACTCACTTTGGATACATAGAAATCCCAACACAAACCTCTAATTCATGTGATTCCAAAGTCTACAAATGACATTAAAGTCCTATAATTCTGAGCATAGACTGCACCCCAAAATTACTCTGTATGGAGATTTTGAATCCCTATGACCAAAATGGTCACTTTTAGACCAAAATGAACACCTTCAAAACCAAACTATAAACCATTTGAACACCAAATTTGTTACAACCAACCACAAATGGCACAAGGACACTGTCCAAGTTGGTTGAATCTTAAGGAAACCAACTCCTTAGATTTGACCCCATAAAACCCAAACTTTACTGATGGATGACATACCTATTTTTCACGAAACTCACAAAAAATCCCAAATGACCTTATGAACCATGCTATCTCATTAACATATACTTGGGGCAAGCAACATCCAGTGCCTTGACATGGTAATAGTACAAATGGTCCTTGCTCCCTAAGTTATACAACTAAGGCCAATGACAACCATAACATGTAAGGTTTGCTTGTCACCTAAGAAAGGGGTGAATTGGGTGATATAAGATTTTTCACTTTTTCTAATGAACAACTCAATTCCATCAAGAGATGCAGCAGAACAGGGATGAGCAGAAAGTATTGAGTGAGGCAAATTAAGGATGAAAAGCAACACACAAAGATTTATACTAGTTCAGCCTAACCACTTGACGTATATCTAATCCTCAAGCCACCACTTGAGATTTTCCATGATATCCCACAAGTTTGATTCGGGCCCACATAAAGCACATTAACCAATGGTTGCTCTACAAAAAAATCCATTCACCAATAGTATTAAATGTGTCTGACACACTAAAATTCAAATATTGAGGCTCAATAGATGAATTTCATAAAGATAAAATGTTAAGCACTTCGGCAGTGAACTTCAAAATTCATATAACACTAAGTGAAATTCGGACTTTGAGTTTCCAAAAGATACCTAGTGTTAGTTTGTGCAACTTTTCATATTGGAAGTGAATCTGAAGAGATTGAATAGTTGCCTCAAGTTTTCACATAGCACTTCGAAATTCAAATTTTAGAAATTGAAATTTATCTATCAAAGGCATGTTCAACATGACATAAGTTCTTCACTATAAAGTTTGAACTTTGAACTGCAAAGTTTGTCTATTAGAGAAATGCTCTAACAAGACATACAAGCTCTTACTTTGAAGTTCACACTTTGAAGCCCAAAGTTTGTCTATTAGAAGCTATAACTTTGAACTCACTTTGAACTTCACTAACAGTTGAATATTAACTAAGCTTCATGTGAATTTTGCACACTTTCACTAACTATGCCACCTCAAGATCTAAGCAAAAATAAAATATACCTAATAACAAGGTCTTTAAAAGTTAAGCTCCACTTTCACTTGGTCATTCCATTCTTGGCATGCTCCCTTCTTATCTACAATTCTTGGAGCATTCTTTCTCTTCTTATTTGAGTGAGACATGATGTTGATTTTCCATTCTTTATTCCAATACTTACTCTTCCTTTTGGGACAATCCTACATTTAATGCATTACACTTACAAACTAAGTAATTAGTCTAATTTATATATCTAACTTGTATAATAAAATATAAAAACACAGTGGATATATTAGTACATAACATGATATATACATTATAAACACAATTAAACACATGTTAATGCACATTTTACTTTTTTTAGGAACAAAATATATGTTAGACAAATATGATATATTTGTTCCTTATTACTCTATATTTCTCATTATTAAAACTTATATTATATTAAACCTAACATATAGGCATCAAGGTACTTACCTCATTTAAGAAACCAAACAAACATAACATAATGATCACATTAAACATGTCTAACCATAATACGAGGTCATACCAACCATTGGGACCATAGTACAAGGTCATGCCATCCACTGGGTTCTAAAAGATATACACATTACATATAGCATCAAATGGACGTCCTACACTTGGCACATTTTGTTGGGGATTATGCTCTAGGCTAATCATTGTATTATAAACATTGTACTTTATTATAAAAAAAAGATATTTTTCCTTTTATTACATTACTATATTGTTTGCATGTTTATCTTTATAATAATATCCTTGGATAATCATTTTATCCTAAATGTCCCTAGTCAATCATCTTTGTGGGAACAATGATGAACTAAAGCTAGTATGATTTTGATTGATAATTATGTGATAATTATGTATTAAGATACAAATCATAATCATAAGCTCCTGTTAGGGAATAGGCGCTGGATCCACCCATCATAAGATAGTTACATGGATCAAGTCATAAGCATATCTCATATATAACCGTGTCATTAAGCCCTCAAACCTGAGATCACCATGGCTTCCTACATGGGTAACACTATACTTTGGCAAAGTCAAAAGTCACCTCAAATTGAGAGATCATAAAGACTACGATCGAGCATAATGGAACTCGGGCAGAGGAAGATGAATGGTCAAGATAGAATTTATCCCTCTAATTCATGGACATATATATCCGGGCCCCTCGATGAGTGAGACTAAGAAATGCATGGCCGTGCTCGAATGGGAGAGTTTCCATTTGTTCTGTCAGTATACTTAGAGATGAAGAAAATGATGATCGAGTAAGATAAGGATGACGTTTCCATGCCTCATACATGATGAGACAAAAGGGATGTGATTAGGTTATATGATAGGTTATATCGGATCACCAATCTCATATAATTTGGGTAGTCACAATATCTTGCTAGAGGACCCTTATGACTTGTGGGTCCAATAGCATTATTAGGCCACTGCCAACATCATATAGGCCTACAGGGTCACACACAAGAATGGGCCAACTCGATCTAGAATATCCAAATTCATTGAATCTAGAAGATTTATTGAATCTAAAATGTGTCTAGATTCAATGAATTTAAAGTTGAAATTAAGGTGATTGAATTATATATATATTTGTTATATGTATTATTATAAAATTTGAAGTATATATATATGTTTGATATATTATGTATTTGATATATATTATATTATTTTGATATAAATATTTTTTATTCAAACTAATTTAAATAAATTAGTTTTAAATATAATTCTATATGATAGATTTAAATTTAAACTAATAATCTAAATTGGATTTATATGATAAATTAAATCTAGATTTGATTCTACATATAGATTAAATAGTTAGTTTAAATTTAATCTATTAGATAGATTTAAATTCAAACTAATCTATTTAATTAATATTTAATTTAGTTTAAATTATTGATTTAAAGTAAACAAATATCAAATCATATTTATATATTGATATAAACTAGAATTATTTCATACAGAATCAATAAAATTTTGACCCACCCTAAAGAGAGAGCGGCTATACACTCAGAGAGCGAGACTGTACGGATGAAATAGTGGAATTGCATGGATGAACAGTGTGACTGTATATATGAAATAGTGAAACTGTACGAATGAATATTGAGACTGTACAAACCAATAGAGGGACTGTATGGATGAATAGAAAAACTGTATGGGCAAACAGTGAAAACTATACAGACAAACAATGGGACTCGATAGACATATGGGCGTTCATAAAATAGAGGTGCTAGCACGCCATTCGAGTTGGACTCACCATTTGTGTAGATACCGGTAAAGGGAGCTGATTAGACGTTTTAGTTCCTGGGGTCAAATGAAACAAAAAAAAAACCCAAGGGAAGCACCGGAGGTAAATTCTTCTTCTACATATTGATTTAAGCAACGTTGATGGATCCGCAGGAGGGATTTCAGTGGAGTTTTTCATTGTGTGTGTACCAAAATTCCTAACAATAGTACTAGAGCCACATCAATAATTGTTTAAATTGAGTTCTTGAGTATATGATTGCATATATGTGATATGTGTGCGAACTCAATTCTACTTAATTCTATCCAATTCGCTTTCAAATTGTAGTTACTTGATTCGATTTAAAATGTTTTCAATTTGATTGTGAATATGATTTCCATATATGTGATATATGTATGTGAATTTTGGATATCAAAAATTAAGTCTTTAAATCCTCTATTTATATATGTGATATATGCGAATAAAGGATGATCAATCGATTTAGGAATCTATTTTGTATACATTTCTTTTCATGTATGAGATGTGATTTTGCATGTTTCATTTTCTATTTCATATATGATGCGAGTAGATTCAAACATATATGTGATATATAGTGAGACTGCTGTGGTTATCTAGTCATAGCATAACATAATCTGATTTAATGCTAAAATCACAAAGTTTACAGCTTTTCATTAAATAAGATGTTTGTTATATATATGTTGTGATTTGTTTGTTTTAATTGGATAGGTATGGTGCATGATATGGCCCTAGGATGATATTGTGGTTTTAAATATGGCCTGCATGTCATGCCTCTCTCTATATTCTGGATGTACATTCTCTTCTCACCTTACTCCCCTCGAATGTTCAATCGAGGTTTCTTTTTCTATATAAGTGTTATATTAGAAGAATCCTTTCATTGACTTGGGAGGATATAGGTTAGATGGGCCATATTATGACACATCTATTTTATGCTTTATGATGAGATCATATGCATGTATGGGATGTCATCTTTATATATGTTCATGTGATGACTAGATGTATGAATAACAACAACATAATAAAATCCCTCGAACTAAATTTTAAGTATAAATGTCACCCATTTATGAACACCTATCAAGGCTTTGATCGCCTAAATGTAGAATCCACCAAAGTTGGATACACTAAGGTTATCTTAGTGAGACAATTTGGGTAATGGTGATACTCATAAAGGTTCACGATGGTATGACTTAATTGAGATTATCAAAATGGTTTTGGGTCTCAAGGCATTAGATAGGATTAAACATGCCGAGTCATATGATGATAAGATCCCATAAAGATCTAAGAGTTACATGTGATGTAATTGGTAAATAAGTTACCTACCTAAATAACTTAATTTTAAGCGCCTTGCCAAAGCAGAATTACAATTAAGTGAAATATAGGTCTTAGCCTGCTAAACTAAATTGAGGGTTAATTTTAAGTAGGAAATTATTAATTTGATTTTGCATATTTTATTGTAGAAAAAGTCAACGAATAATTTTGTTACACTATCATTGTGATCTATCCTTGAGAAGGACAAACTCAATGGGACCAAATTTCTTGACTGGTTTAGGAACTTGAGAATTGTTCTCAAGCAGGAAAGTAAGTCATATGTCCTAAATGAACTCATTCCTGAGGAGCTTGTAGCCAATGCTCCAAGAGCCCAAAAAGATGCCCATAATAAGCATCTTAATGACTCTGTGGATGTTGGATGCTTGATGCTAACCACCATGATCCCAGAACTTCAGATAGATCTGGATCATATGGAGGCTTATGAGATGATTGTGCATCTCAAGGAAATGTTCCAACAACAGGCTAGGCAAGAAAGGTTTGAAACCATGAAAGCCGTACATTCCTGTAAAATGACTGAGGGTATATTAGTTAGCTCTCATGTTTTGAAGATGAAAGGCTACATTGATCACCTCGAAAGGCTCAAATTTCCCATATCCCAGGAGTTAGCTACAAATTTGATCTTAAACTCACTCCCGGAGAGTTATGACTAGTTTGTCATGAACTACAATATGAACAACATGGAGAAATCAATTTCTAAACTGCATGCAATGCTTAAAACTGTTGAGCAAAACATCGAGAAAAAGCCCTGTAGCATTTTAATGGTTCAGAAAGGAAAAGGAATGAAAAAGAAAGGCAAGGGTAAGGGAAAGGGAAAAAGCCCAGACAATAAGTCCAAGGATCAAGACAAGCCCAAGCTCAACCCTAAACCCAAGCTTAAAGCCAAGAAGGCAAAGCCTCCTAAGGAAGTACTCTGTTTCTTTTGCAATGAACCTGGTCATTGGAACAAGAACTATGAGCTCTATAAGGAACATATCTATAACATATCTACCAAGAGGAACAAGTCAAATGATTTGAATCCAACCTACCTATGGTACTGTCATCTAGGCGACATAAATGAGAAATGCATTTCAAAGCTCTGTCAAGATGGGCTTCTCAATTCGTTTGATTTTGAATCATTTGACACTTACGAATCTTGTTTATTGGGAAAGATTACAAATGCACCTTTTACTAGACCTAGTGAATGGGACACTAACTTATTGGTCCTAATACATATAGATGTATATGGTCCATTAAGTACAATTACTAGAAGTGGTCACTTGTACTTCATTACTTTTATAGATGACATTAGTAGATATAGATATATCTATCTAATGAGACATAAATCTGAATATTTTGAAATGTTCAAAACTTTCCAAAATGCGGTATAGAATCAACTTGGCAAATCTATTAAAGCACTTCGATCTGATCAGGGTGATGAATATTTGAGCTAAGAATTTATTGACCATCTTAGAAATTGTAGAATTATTTCACAATTAACTGCACCAGGAACACCACAATGGAATGGTTTTCTGAACAAAGGAATCGAACCCTATTAGATATGGTTCAATTTATGATGAGTCAAATAGATCTTCCACCATCCTTTTTGGGGCTATGCATTAGAAATAGCTGCGTTCACACTAAATCATATTCCATCTAAAGTGGTTAAAAAGACCCCATATGAGATTTAGACTAGAAAGAAGCCTAGTTTGTCTTTTCTCAAGATTTAGGGATGCGAGGCATATGTTAAGCAACAAGCCTCTATAAGTTAGCACCCAAATCTATAAAATGCTTTTTTGTGGGGTATCCCAAGGAAACTAAGAGATACTACTTCTACAATCCCACTGAGAATAAAATGTTTATTGCTCAGAATGTTATCTTTCTAGAAAAATAGTTTGTCTCTAAAAGAACTAGTTGGAGTAAGATAAATCTCGAAGAAGTTCAAGACCCACAAAATTGCATTGAGCAAGTGATGGAAGAACGAGAAGACTCACAATAAGTTAATGAGCCTACTCAAGTAACACAAGGCCCAAGAAGGTCTGATAGAACACGACATCAACCTCAAAGATATGGATTTCTTTTAACTAATAGTCCTGATGTGTTGCTCTTGGATCAAGAAGAGCCAACCACCTATCAAGAGGCCATAACAAGATTTGACTATGAAAAATGGCTACATGCCACAAAGTCTAAGATGCAATCCATGTATGACAATCAGGTATGAACCTTGATTGACCCACTGAAGGTATAAAGACCATTGGGTGTACATGGGTTTTTAAGAAGAAAACTGACATGGATAGCTAAGTGTATACCTTTAAAGCATGATTAGTTACAAATGGATTCAAACAAACTCATGGTATAGACTACGATGAAACCTTTTTGCCAGTCACCATGATTAAATTAGTCAGGATCCTTCTTGCCATTGCAACATACTATGATTACGAGGTTGGCAAATAGATGTCATAATAGCATTACTTAATGGAAAGCTGCTTGAGGAAGTGTACATGACATAACCTGAGGGTTTTGTACATCCAGAAGATTCTGTGAAGGTTTACAAGCTTCAGAGATCCATTTATGGATTGAAGTAAGCATCTCGTAGTTGGAATCAACGTTTTGATGATGTAGCTAAAGAGTTTGGATTTATCTAAAATGTTGATGAACCTTGTGTTTACAAAAAGTTTAGTGGAGCACAATTGTGTTTCTAGTGCTTTATGTTGATGACATCCTACTCATTAGGAATGACATTCCTACCTTGCTACTCATTAGGAATGACATTCTTACCTTGCAGAATGTCAAGACTTAGCTAGGAAAGTGTTTCTCAATGAAGGACTTAGGAGAAGCCACCTATATTCTAAGGATTAGGATCTATGGAGATAGATCTAAGAGGCTAATCGGCCTAAGTCAGTGCAGTTATATAGACAAAGTATTGCATAGGTTCAGTATGCAAGACTCAAAGAGGGGTTACATACCCATGTCTCATGGCATCAATCTTAGTAAAGCTCATTGTCCTTGTTCACAAGATGAGCGAGAATGCATGATCGAAATTTCATATGCTTCGCCAATTGGATCTATTATGTATGCCATGTTGTGCACTCAACCGGATGTCTCATATGTTGGGAATTTCACTATGCACATAGTGAAAAAACTATAAGAAATTCCCTCCCATGAATCCGTTAATGTTATTTAGATTGAGAAGTAGAAAAAGAATTTACCTCCAACACATCCTTTGGTGTTCTCTTTCATTTCGTCAGACCCCAAGAACTAACATGACTAGTCAGCTCCCTCTACCGGTATCCATATGAACAGTGAGTCCAACTTGAATGGCGTGCTAGCACCCCTGGTTGTGATGTCCATAAATATGTACACTATTCATCCATACAGCCGTTGTTCATTGTTCATCCATATAGTCTCACTCTGTGAGTATACGGCTGCTCTCTCTTCAGGGTGATTCAAAAATTCTATATTTTGTACCCTAGTCTATATCAATATATAGATAGGATTTTATATTTGTTTAGTTTGAATCTATAATCTAAACTAAATCAAATATTAATTAAATATATTAGTTTGAATTTAAATCTATCTAATAAATTAAATTTAAACTAACTATCTGATCTTTATACATAATTAAATCTATATTTAATTTATCATGTAAATCAAATTTAGATTATTAGTTTAAATTCAAATTTAGATAATTATATTAGTTTAAATTTAAATATATCATATAGAATTAGATTTAAAACTAATTAATTTGAAATAGTTTAAACAATATATATTTCAAAATAATATATATCAAATATACAATATATCAAACATATATATATTTTGAATTTTATAATATATATATCAAATATATATATAATTTAATCACCCAAATTGAACATTAAATTCATTGAATATAGACACATTTTCAATTCAATATATCTGGACATTGTAGTTCGAGTTGGCCTATTCTTATGTGCGACCCTGTAGGCTCATATGATGTTGGCAGTGGGCTAATAATACTATTGGACCTACAAGTCACAAGTGGCCTCTAGTAATACATTGGGACTACCTAAATCATATGAGATCAAAGATCCGATGTAACCTATCTTATAACCCGATCACATCCCTTCAAGTATAAGGCATGGAAACGTCATCCTCATTTTACTTGACCATCACTTTCTCGATCTCCAAGTAGACTGATAGAACAAATGGAAACTTTTCCATTCAAGCAAGGCCATGTATTTTCTCAATCTCACTCGTCGAGGGGCCCAAATATATCTCTCCATTAATTAGAGGGATAAATTTCATCTTGATCATTCATCTTCCTCTACATGAGTTCCACTATACCTGATCATAGCCTTAACGATCTCCCTATTAAAGGTGACTTTTGACTTTGCCAAAGTATAGTGTTCCCATGTAGGAAGCCATGAAGATCTCAGGTCTGAGGACTTAGTGACACGGTTATATATGAGATGTGCTTATGATTTAATCCATGCAGCTATCTCACGATGGGTTGATCCAGCACGTATTCTCTAACAGGTGCTTATGATTTTGATTTGTATCTTCATACATAATTATCACATAATTATCAATTAAAATCATACTAGTCATAGTTCATCATTGTTCCCACGAAGATAATTGACTAGAGACATTTAGGATAAAATAATTTAACCAAGAATATTATTATAAAGAAAACATGCAAACAATATAATAATATAACAAAAAACACCTTTTTCGTAATGAAGAACAATGTTCAAAATACAATGCTTGGCCTAGGGCAAAATCTCCAACATTATATGCCTTGCATGACTAGTAGATATTAGTCGGATCTAAGTGAGAATCACTGGACTGCTGTCAAAAATATCCTGAAGTACTTAATTAGGACAAAAGATGTATTCTTGGTGTATAGAGGATTGGAAGACGAGAAGGTTGTAAATGGTTACACAGATGCAAGTTTCCAATTTGACAAACATGATTCCAAATCGCAATCAGGATTTCTATTTTGTCTAAATGGTGGAGCAATTAGTTAGAAGAGTTCCAAGCAAAGCAATATAGCTGATTCTATAATAGAAGCTGAGTACCTAGCAGCATCAGATGCAACTAAGGAAGTTGTTTGGATTAAGAAGTTCATCACGGAGTTTGGAGTTGTGCCTACCATTTCAAATATGATATATCTGTTTTGTGACAACAACGGCACAATAGCACAGGCTAAAGAGCTTAGGTCATATCAAAGAACCAAACACTTACTCAGGTGATATTATCTCATCAGAGAAATCATTGATAGGGGTGATATAAAGATATGCAAAATACAAACTGACAACAATATTACTGATCCTTTTACTAAGCCGCTTGCACAGATAAAGCATGAGTGTCATGTTAGGTCAATGGGTATTAGATAAATCAACGATTGGGCCTAGTACAAGTGGGAGTTGTTGGAGAATGTGCCCTAGGCCAATCATTATATTATGAACATTGTACTTAATTATAAAAAAAAAAAGGTGTTTTTCCTTTTATTATATTATTATATTGTTTGCATGTTTATCTTTATAATAATATCCTTGGATAAATCATTTTATCCTAAATGTCCCTAGTCAATCATCTTTGTCGGAATAATGATGAATTAAGGCCAGTATGATTTTGATTGGTAATTATGTATTAAGATACAAATCATAATCATAAGCTCCTATTAGGGAATAAGCGTTGAAACAACCTGTCATGAGATAGCTGCATAAATCTGTTGGAGATTATGTCCTAGGGCAATCATTGTATTATGAACATTATTCTTCATTATGAAAAGAAGGTGTTTTTCTTACATTATTATATTGTTTGCATGTTTTCTTTATAATAATATCCTTGGATAAGTTATTTTATCCTAAATGTCCCTAGTCAATCATCTTTATGGGAACAATGATGAACTAAGGCTAGTATGATTTTGATTGATAATTATGTATTAAGATACAAATCATAATCATAAGCTCTTATTAGGGAATAAGCGTTGAAATAACCTATCATGAGATAGCTGCATAAATCTGTTGGAGATTATGTCCTAGGCCAATCATTGTATTATGAACATTGTTCTTCATTATGAAAAGAAGGTGTTTTTCTTACATTATTATATTGTTTGCATGTTTTCTTTATAATAATATCCTTGGATAAGTTATTTTATCCTAAATGTCCCTAGTCAATCATCTTTGTGGTAACAATGATGAACTAAGGCTAGTATGATTTTGATTGATAATTATGTGATAATTATGTATGAAAATACAAATCAAAATCATAAGCTTCTATTAGAGAATAGGCACTGGATTGACCCGTCATGAGATATCTGCATAGATCAAGTCATAAGCATGTCTCATATATTACCATTTCACTAAGCCCTTAAACTTGAGATCATCATGGCTTCTTACATGGGGAACACTATACTTTGACATAGTCAAAAGTCACCTTTAATCGGGAGATCATAAAGGCAATGATCGAGTATAGCGGAACTCGTGTAGAGGATGATGAATGATCAAGATGGAATTTATCGCTCTAATTAATGGAGAGATATATCTGGGCTCCTCGATGAGTGAGACTAAGAAATGCATAGCTGTGCTCGAATGGAAGAGTTTCCATTTGTTCTGTCAGTCTGCTCAGGGAATGAGAAAGTGATAGTCGAGTAACATAAGGATGCCATTTCCATGTCTTATACTCGACCTATATATATCATGAGACAAAAGGGATGTGATTGGGTTATATGATAGGTTATATCGGATCATCGATCTCATATGATTTGGGCAGTCACAATGTCTTGCAAGAGGCCATTTGTGACTTGTAGGACTAAAAGTGTTATTAACCACCATCAACATCATATGGGCCTATAGGGTCACACACAAGAATAGGCCAACTCGAGCTAGAATGTCCAAATTCACTGAATCTAAAATGTGTCTAGATTTAATGAATTTAATGTCCAAATAGGGTGATTAAATCATATATATATTTGATATATATATTATAAAATTTGAAATATATATATGTTTGATATATATATTCTATTATTTTGATATATATATTGTTTAAATTAATTCAAATGAATTAGTTTTAAATTTAATTCTATATGATAGATTTAAATTTAAACTGATATCATAATTTAAATTTTATTAAGATTGGATTCTAAATTTTAATTTAAACTAATTATCTAAATTTTGATTTCTATAATAAATTAAATCTAGATTTGATTCTAGTTATAGATTAGATTGTTTGTTTAAATTTAATCTATTAGATAGATTTACATTCTAACTAATTTATTTAATTAATATTTAATTTAATTTAAATTATTAATTTAAATCAAACAAATACCAAATCCTATCTATATATTAATATAGACTAGAATACAGAATCAACACAATTTTTGAAACACCCTAAAAGAGAGCAGCTGTACACTTAAAGATGAAGACTATATGGAAGAACGATGAACGACGGCTGTATGAAAGAATGGTGTATAGACGTATGGACATCACAACTAGAGGTGCTAGCACGCTATTCGAGTTGGGCTCACTATTCGTGTGGATACCAGTAAAGGAAGCTAACCAATCGCGTTAGTTTCTGGGGTCTAACGAATGGAAAAGAATACCAAGGGACACACTGAAGGTAAATTCTTTTCTACATCTTAGTGTAAATAATGTTGACGGATCCATGGCAGGTAATTTCTTGATAGTTTTTTTCTACTGCTTGTATGCTAAAATTCTCAATAGGATCAAATTATAAGCATATCTCATGTATAACCATGTCACTAAGCCCTCAAACCTGAGATTACCATGGCTTCCTACTTGGGGCACACTATACTTTGGCATAGTCAAAAGTCACCTTTAATCGGTACATCATAAAGGCTATGATCGGGCATAGTGGAACTCATGTGGAGAAAGATGAATGGTCAAGATGGAATTTGTCCCTCTAATTAATGGAGAGATATATCTGGGCCTCTCGATGAGTGATACAAAGAAATGTATGGGTGTGCTTGAATGTAAGAGTTTCCATTTGTTCTATTAGTCTGCTTAAAGATTGAGAAAGTGATGGTTAAGTAAAATGAGGATGATGTTTTCATGCCTCATACATGACCTATATATCATGAGACAAAAGGGATGTGATCGGGTTATATGATAGGTTATATTCGATCACTGATCTCATATGATTTGGGTAGTCATAATATCTTGTTAGAGGACACTTGTGACTTTTTGGTCCAATATCATTATTAGCCCATTGCCAATATCATATGAGCCTACAGGGTCGCACACAAGAATGTGCCAACTCGAGTTAGAATGTTCAATTTCATTGACTCTAAAATGTGACTAGATTCAATGATTTTATAGTTCAAATTAGGGTAGTTAAATTATATTTATAATATATATATTAGTATAAGATCCGAAGTATATATATTTTATATTTGATATATATTATATTATTTCAATATCTATATATTTTATTCAAATTAATTTAAATAAATTAGTTTTAAATTTAATTCTATGTGATAGATTTAAATTTAAACTAATATCATAATCTAAATTTGATTTATATGATACATTAAATCTAGATTTGATTCTAGATCAAAATTAGATAGGTAGTTTAAATTTAATCTATTAGATAGATTTAAATTCAAACTAATCCATTTAATTAATATTTGATTTAGTTTAAATTATTGATTTAAATAAAACAAATATCAAATCCTATCTATATATTGATGTAGACTAGGATTATTTGATGCAAAATCAATATAATTTTCACTAACCCTAAAGAGAGAGTAGTCATATACTTAGAGAGTGAGATTGTACGGATGAACAATGAGATTGTATAGACGAAATAACAAAACTGTATGGATGAATAGCGAGATTGTACAGACGAACAATAGGATTGTACTGACGAAATAGCGAGACTATACAAGCGAACAACAAGACTGTACAGATGAACAATGGGGCTATACAGATGAACAACAAAAATTGTATAGATGTGTGGATGTTCATAAACAGAGGTGCTAGCACACTGTTGGAGTTGGACTCACCATTCGTGTGGATACCAGTAGAGGGAGCTGATCAGATGTGTTAGTTCCTAGAGTCTGACAAAGTGAAAAGAACACCAAGGGATGTGTTGAATCAAGAAGTTTTAATGATTCCAAATCAACTCTCAAGAGCATGGGTTGAAGATATCCAAGGAGCTCAAAGTGTCTCAAGTGAAGAAAATCTGAGTAATCATTGCTAGAATTGTTGTAGGATCTTTTTACATGGGTAAAAGACTTTGATCTGATGAAAATGTGTTTTAAAAACTAGATTTTATGTTAAATAATGAAATATTTGAAAAATACCCACCAACAGACGAAGTTTGACAAGATTATATTGAACTGTCATATCGCAAATTCAAACTTTGGCTTTGGAAATTCGAATTTCGAGTTAAAACTGAATAAGTCTGAAGAGATGCCTCTCTGACAGACAAATTTTGATTTTCCAAAATTCGAATTTTCATAAGTGTCTAAAAGAAGCTGTTTAGCAACTGACGAACTTTGAGCTTTGAACATTCGAATTTCAGACAAAATGAAATTTATGAAAATTGAAGAAATTCGTCTGAAATAATGTTAAAGTTCATCTGAAATCAAGATCATATCAAGTTTCATAACTGATCACTGACTGATGAACTTTCAACATGGAAATTCAAATTTCAGAAGCTAAAGTTGTGAGTCTGTTGAAATGATATGATGACATACGAAGGACAGTGTTTACAAATTCAAATGTTGAAGTAAGTCTGAAAAGAGGTCTCTCTGACAAACGAACTTCACTCTTTAAAAATTTGGATTTGGAAGAAAATGAACTACTGTGCCTTTTGAGCCTGCTGCGGACAGACGAATTTTGGGGTTCCAAAATTTGAATTTCGAGGGCACTGTAGCAAATTGAAAACACTGTTGACACTTAACAGAAAAACTTTCTTCTTGAAAATTCGTATGTCACAATATGGAAACATTTTCTAAGTTTCAAAATTTGAATTTCACGCCATGAACAGACGAACTTCAGTATTTCAATGTTGGAAGCTTTAACCTTCGGTTCCTTCGAAATTTGTCTGTTGACGAACCGAAATTCAAATTTCAGTATGTCAAAAGCATTAAATGCGGTTAGTTAACGGATAGTTTTTCAGAGTAACAGGATGCACCAAAGGTAAATCCTTCTTCTACATCTTGATTTAAGCAACATTAATGGATCCATGAGAGGGATTTCGGAGGAATTTTTCGCTGCGTATGTACCAAAATTCCCAACACATTTACTACAAATATAATATTTTTAAAAGCTAGAATATCTAAATATCTGTAAAGAATTCGTGAAAATGAACATATATTATTTTACGTGATACAAGGTAAAGAGGTTATTTTTCCCGATCGGATGGAAAAATGAGAAATTATATTTTTACCCCTAGAAGTTAAGATAATTGCATTTTGCCCCCTAAGAATGAAATTCACGTGAGGATGCATGTGGATATACATTTTAGGGAAAATTACAATTAATGACCCCACAGAATTAAAAATTATAATTTGGCCCCAAGTTAAGGTAATTTTGCAAATATGCAAAATTACTGTAAAATGAAGCTCGTGACGAGCTGAGTCCAATTATATAAAGCATGGAGGTTAAATGATTAAAAATGATGAAATAATTAGTGTCGAGTGTCCAAAAGTAACTTAATATCAATAAAGTGGATTGTAGGCCCCACCGATAGTTAAAAGGTGATGGGGATAAAGTTTGGGCCTTACACAAATATTTTTTGGGATATCATAACTAAGCAAACATAGATATAAATTTGGAATAGTCCTATATCCATAAAATACTAATTTATTGTAAAAGCAACTTTATCGGTACCAGTAAAAAGTATCCGACACAAGGTATATCTGGATTGAGAAAATATACAATATTTGGAGAATTTTTCCCTCTCTCCTAGGTGTCTAGATAGCTCACCTTTTGGTCAAAACTTCTGAAGGTTTGGATTTTTTTTTGGCCAAACTGCTTGTTGAAGAGGTCTTGAATTTCGGACCAAAAAGTGATTAATGTTAAGTAAGTAATTAGTGAAGTAATTAAACCAATAAACACTCTCTTTCCTCTTCATTCTAGACGTAAATTTCTATAGAAAATAGAAAGAGAGAGAGCTTCCAAAACCTAAGAGAGAAGAGAGAAAAAGAGAACGAGAAAGAGAAGACAAGTTGCAAACCTTGAAAGTTCAAGCATCAAGGTAATATTCTAGGCTTATTTGCTTCTATATTCAAGGGGTTCATCATAATTTCTTTGAGTTTTCCTTCTCCTTGCTCTCTCTAAAGATTTCAGCCAAGGCATAGGGTATGGAGAAAATGAGTTTCCATCTACCAAACTAAGGAGAGACACCGAACTAACAACATAGAACATGATTTTGGTAGTAGTTTGAAGTATTTCAAAAAGATTTATTTTCTCCATTTTCTCCATGAATTTCAGTCAATTAGGTTTGTTCCTAGAGTTGGAATTTCATAATTTGGACCTCAGAAATGGATTCCTTGGGTCCAAATTAGTCAATAACAAGTGTTGGTTTCAAGAAAAACCAAATGGGAAGCAATATGAAAATTTTAGGTTTTATGAGTATTTTGTGAAGTGGAAGCATGAACTAGTGGCATATGACCTCTACTGTGATAGGGTTCCAAGAAGTGTCTAAAGGCCAAAGGAAGTATCCACCAAGTTTGGGAAAGTTGGGAAAGCATGAAGGTAGTAATTTACCTATTTATGCTTATTGTTATCAAATTTGAATTTCATGAATTTGTTGCTATGCCATATGTATGTAATGATGCTTTGTGATGATTTGTGATAATTGGATGAGTTGTTTGATGATTTTTTTGACCTCTAGATGTCCAAATTTTTATAAAATGTTATGGCATTAAAAGTTTCAAGTGAAAAATTGATGTTTTCTTGATGTTTCCATGAATTATGTGATAACATGATTGTATGAATAGGTTGTTACTATTAAGATTCTTTGAATCTCACTTCCCCCTCAATGACTAACCATGCTAGGGAAAAATCATGAAAAGGGCTAAGGAAGGAGCAAGATGCATGAGAAGATAATGATGAGTGGTTAATGTTACAAGTTATTATGTTATAATGTGATCATTTGTATCAATATACGTGTAGATGAGTGAATATGCTATTATTTGTTATTATGTATTTCTAAGTTTCTTATTATGTTATGCATGAATGTGGTGTAATGAATGATGATGTAAATATGATATGAAGCTTATTTTGTCAAGACATGAATGGAAATGTTCATTTTGAATATCCTGATAGAAATGTAGGTACTGTTCAAGTGAGATAGGGAAATTAGTTTAAGTAATATATATGTTCTTAAAGTACAAAAATAGAGCTTTAAAATGGCCTAAAGAGCACTACATTTGAAGTTATGTACAAATTATAGTGATTTATCAAAATTAAGGTTCAAAAATGGGCAAGATTGGGGAAAATAGAAACTGAAAGTTAGGTACTAAAAACATCAAATGACAATATTAAATCATATAGAGTACCAAAAGACATATATTTTAAGTTTCATATGACACTGATTTGGAGGTAATTAGAGCTACATAATAGAAGATATGGAGTTTTTGCTAAAACTGTTCTAATAAAAGTAGAATTCTGACCCTTCACAAATTAAGTTTATGTAATTCCTTGTACAAGTGAAATAAAAATATGTCTAGGAAGTAGACATATATAGTTTTCAAATGAAATAGAGTATCCATAATTTGGTCTAGAATAGCAGGAAATATGATTTTTCAAAATTGTTGACAAAATCAGGAATTTTCAGAAATGACCAAATCTACAGTACTTTTTGAATGAATAAATTGTATTAAATGGCCTAATATTTGCTCTTATTCCTAATTTTTCCACGTATATAATCTTTTTATCTATTTGTAGAGACTTGAATCAGTTCAATATGATTTTTTTAAAAAATAGTTATGAATTTTTAAATTTAATTGGAAAAACTAGAAATTGCCAAGTGAACGGTATTCGAGAATTGAGAAAATTCTATTTTTTAAATTAAATTGACTCAAGCTTCTCTTCAAACATATTTGAACTCTAAAATGATCTAATACGTAGGAAATGGGCCCTAATAAAAGGTGTTACAACAAACATAACCTGTATTTTCAAATAAATCCATATCAAAAAAGAAGGCACTCATATGTCCTATGCATCACCAAGGATGACTAATCCTCCTCAGTTTTCTCCTTGCTAGAGTTAGAGTCCTTTTCTCAAAATGTTAACCACAGGGGGAGTGAGACAAAAGCCCTAGTAACCAAGGGGCAACTTTGAGTATAAAATTTTAGATACAAGTTTATATGCATGAGTTATACAATGCAAGATGCAATAGATATGATATTCAATAGAACCCCCAACAATCATAACTAGAACTATGAGTTAGTTATCATCATTAGGTAACCTCAACAAGTAGTTCATTTCTAAAAATTGGTGAAGGTCGATTCTGAGGAAACCACTAAGCTTACCTCCCATTAGTCATGATCTGACATTCCATCATACGTACTACCATGCTAGCACTACGATGTCACACAAGATATGAAAATGGGGATGCACTATAACTCATTATATATATATCATGCTAACTTTCAAGATTTTCCATACTTCCATTTTCATCTAGCAAATTCCCATTTCTTGCCATTGGTTTCAAAAGAGTAAAAAGTACAAGAAAACTTATTAGCCATGTCAAAAGATGCATATCATGATATGAAAAATTTAGATCATAATAAATGAAAGTTACTTCAGGGTTTCCTCACATTGTCCAAACTCACACAACACCAAGGTAGGCTACTAGAAAATCAACTACATACACACAAGAGGGATGCAAATCCAAGTTATTACATAAGGCCCTCACTATGAAACAAGGTTGAAGCAACCATCAAAACCAAAATAAACATTTCAATCATCAAAATGTTTGAGCACCTACAAGGCCCCAATCCTTCATTCAATAAGAGAGCCTCTTACCAATGAATTTATGGCTTTCAAACAACTTCTTGGAGTATAAATACTTCAACAAAGCAAGCGCGTACCTTATATAACCAATTCACACATAAAGCAAGTGATTACATAGCCTCCAATGACCCAAGAATTTAGAAATCCAAGCACCTACCCCATAAACCAAATAACCAACACTATACCCACTATTTATTAACCCAAAATTAACTCCTTAATTTGGCTATTTACTCAAAACTTTCATGCTCCATGGAGAGCTCCAAAAAAAGTGGGTAGGGTTTAGGAAATCACAAACTTAAACACCTAAAAACTATTACCCAAAGCTTGTAAACACCAAATGATACTTGATTGAAGCATTTAAACACAAAATGATCGGTGGAAACCCAACCAAATTAGAATCCAACTCATAGCGATAAAAATCATTCTCAAAGCTTGAAGAAAGAGGAGAGGAGGATAAAGAAACTCTTGTACCTTGATGATTTAAACCACGTAGAGCTCCAAAATCCTGATCTCTAGCCAGAATACTGAACCTAGGAAATCTTCCTCAAAAACCCCTAAGCAAACACTGTACTAGCGAGTTGAAAACCCCTCCTTTTAGAAAACTATTGTGCTTGGTGCGATGACAGGCAATTCTGGCACTTTGCCTCTAGCTAGCTTTGTTTCAAATTTTTTTCTAGCTTTACTTTTCCATCTTCCCTCTACTCCTAGCCCCTCCAATTTTGTGTGTTTCTGATAAGACCCTTCCATTAGTCATATTCATGTTTAGAGCAATTGAATTGGGGTTGTTACAGTGAGTCTGGGATTCAAATCTTCTTGATGGCTTTACTTAGAATTTATTTTCAAAAGCTTTCTAAAGGCACAAATGTGAAGATATGGTTGGATTTCGATGCTTGGATAAGAAAATATGAATTTTTATTACATGATCTGTGTAAATTGGGGTTGGAAATTTCATAATTTTGGCTTTTTTTGGGGAGAGGGCGGCTAAGAGATTCACATGGAAAGCTTCCATGAGTTCTTTTAAGTAAAGTTTTACATGATTTGGAGTTATTTAACTAAGAGTTATATTTTCTAACTTAATACTCTTTTTTGTGTGTTGATCGATGGAATTTTGGAAAATTTTCAATACTAGGGTTATTGAGTTGAATATTTGGACTCATGGGACACTTGTTGAATCTTCTTGTAATCATTGGTAACTAATTCAAGTGAATTTCATAATCCCATATTGGAAAGAACTCCAACTATATTAAACATCGACACCAATTAAATTTGACAAACATGAATTGAGAAGAACCTTATGCATATCAAGCTTTAATCTTAAACATATTTAGTAGACACTGTAACACCATGCTCCTAAACACCTCCAGACTTGACCAAAAACATCAAAATCGAACCAAACACAACCTAAACATCTCATAAATACTTCACAAAACCTCAGAGCAGTGGAAAATGCCAAACAACACTAGAAACTGGGCTAGGGCTGTGGCTACTACAGTACTCCAGTTCCTCCCAGAACCTCTCACATTATTGAACTCTTGGTGCTGCAGCCTACTTCCTGGCACCGCGGCACTCCTATTCTTGTTTTTATACCAACAAATTTCAACCTCCAGAGCGAACTTCCAACACATATAACTTTATGCTTCAACCTCCTATTGACTTGACTCCAACTCCTACAAGTTAATCTTGTCCCAATCTATCCATAGACACCTATTTTATCTCAATCCATCTCCGTATAGAGATTTTGGACACCGGACAACATTTTGGCCACTTTTTGAACAAAAATCACAACTCCCATTTGCCACCAAAGGCAATTTGACCATTCGGGACCATTCACACAGGTCTTAAACCACTTAGCCAACTTGTCCAAACAGGTTTCACCTCAAAGGAACTACTCCTCTGAGATTTGACCCCCTTGAACCCTAATTGACAAAATGAGCTACAGGCCCTAAAATACATCGACCAGGCCCAATTCCACCTTTGGACTCACATATACCATAACTCAACATACACAGTACATACAACACAATTCCACATCCATAATATGTGAACAACATTATATCCATTACAACAACAATACCAATGTCACCACTTAGTTACAAACCATCTATCCTACATGGCACAAAACTACAAATCCAAATAAACATACACTACATTGACCTAGTATTCCCATGTCCATTGCTTCTCCCTTGTCTTCTCAGGACTACTACCAGAACTGTCACCTGAAAGGTTAGTCATGGAAAGGGGTGTGAGACGATGTCTCAATAACTAGGGACAACCACACACACTGTAACATCCTACCTCCATTAACACCCAATAATTCAAAATACAATCAAACACAACCCAAACAACACCAAAACAACATCTCACAGCCTCAAACCAGCGGAAACGAACCCCAAATTACCAAATTTTGGGCTGGGGCCGCGGCCGCTACAGTACCGTCGCGGCTCCGACCTCCCCTGCCTCAACATCGCTTCTGTCTCCTCTGGCACCGCGGCCTGCCTTCCCTCGCCGCGGCGCCCCCTGCTGATATACCATATCAGCAATTTCAATACTCCGGGGCGAACTTCTGACGCGCATAACTTTATGCTCCGACCTCCGATTGACTCGAATCCAACTCCTACAAGTCAATCTAGTCCCCATCTTTCCAAGGACACCACTTTTACCTCAATCCAACTTCGTATGGAGATTCTGGACCCTTGACACCGTTTTGGCCACTTATTGACCAAAACTCACCATTAGCCACCTCCAATTGCCAACAAAGGTAACTGGTCGCTCAGAGACCATTCATACTGGTCATAAATCTCCAAACCAACCTGTCCAAAGAGGTTTCACCTCAAAGGAACCACTCCTCTGAGTTTTGACCCCCTTGAACCTCAACATGACAAGATGGGCTACATGCCCTAACACACAACAACCAGGCCCAAGCCACTCCGGGCTCACAAATATTACCATATAAACTTCAACACACCTAACACTCTTAGTACACCAACATAACACATTTCATAAAACAAAATCAAACATACATTCATCCGTAACAATCCTGTCAATCTCATACATTCAATACACACTTACTACCCTACTTGGCACTTAATACATTAACCAAAAATACAAACACTACATAGACTTCCCACGTACACAACTACTCTCTTTGCTTCACCGGACTAGAGCCAGAACCTTCGCCTGAAAGGGTTAGTCATGGGAGAGGGTGGGGTGAGACAATGTCTCAGTAACCGGGATTAACAACACATAACCATATAGATATGTATATATATATATACAAATATGAATCAAGTAACATATGAATACAATGTAAAATGCATGATATGCATGTCGTCCTCTCTGGGACTTCCATCCTTATTCTCCCTAACACAAGTATACACATAACCCATCCTTATCCTCCCTAACACACGTATACATATAATCCATCCTTATCCTCCCTAACCCATACAATCCACCCTTATCCTCCCTAACATATACAATATCACATATTCCAACCTTATTCTCCCTAACAATTTCATTTATCATCATATATCATACATCATCACATCATCACCACTTTATCCGTCATATATCTCGGTGTAACAGTAATATGTGGTGATACTAATGTATCATCATAAACATCATGATCATCACATCACATCACATCAATGTTCTCATCACAATACTCATAAACATCATCTACTATACACATACCATGATATATAATAACAACACACAAACATATCACTATCGTGGTATGAAAGAGACATGCATATATATATAGATACATACTATCGTATAAAACCACGTAAACAAACCCCCGGTTACCTCAGGTTGTCAATACCGCGCTCACGCAAGTTCCACACGCTTTCTTGAACTTCAATACACTTGAGCCCCACACAGCTAACCAGATAACCTTCATAATGCATAATTCTCCCATTAACATAGTATACTCACAATCACAATATCACAATTTAACAACTTTTAGGCCTAACCCAAGGCTCCAACACCCCTTTCATGCATCAATAGACTCTTAGGGACCCTTCAAATACTACTCAAACACATACATATCGGATTCCCAAGAGTTCTAACCGAAGACAACCCAGGGTTAAGCTCAAATCACATATAAACCCTTCCAAACTCGAATCCAATCATCAAGAACATCAAAACACACTTTATTAACCTCATTTAAACCATTTCAATTGGTGGATTTCGTCACAAATCGAAAACCCAACCTCAAAACCAAAAACCCCATATTTCCACCGAACAAAGATGGAGAGGGAGGTGTAGAAGTAACTTACCAACTTAGATCCAAGCTCCCTCGATCTGAAATCACCCCTGGACGCCGGAGATTCGAACCCTAGCTCAGCTCTCTCGCGATCTCCCTCGGTTTCCTTTTGTTTCTTTTCTATCCGAGCGTCCAAAATGATTCGGTTTTAAGCAAAAATCTCGACTCTCGCCGCGGCTTCATACATCATGCCGCGGCTCCTCCATAGAATTTTGGAAAATGCTTCTGGGAGCCTCTCGCCGCGGCGGCTCTGCTCCTCGCCGCGGCACGAAGTCCCTTTCCTGTTTCCTCTTCAATCATATCCGTCCTACTTCTTCTGATCCTGAACATAAAACCAATAAAGATATCATGAGGGGCGTTACACACACACACACATATATAACTCATACAATCTCATGAATGCACTATGAAATGGAATACATGTCTCCCTCACACACAGCTAGAATCATGAGTTGTCGTCATAACAAGACATTTCATATAGGTGACTCCCTTCTAATAGTTAGTAAAGACTGATTCTGGGATATTACCAAGCTCACCTTACTCTAATGTAACTCGGCCAAAGCTTACACTAGAGCTCAGACTGTGGCTCTCATTCCCCTTTCCCACCACAAATTGGCAGTGATTTAGGGAAGGTGCTATCCACTGTGCACCTTTCCCTCCTGGCCACAGGAGGCGATTTAGCCGCAGGGATCACATCCTTATCCTCCCTTATCATATATCATATTATCAAATCTCATATCATCGTATATCATATCGTTATCACCACCCAATCCACCATATATCACATTCTCACAATGTCATGTGGTGATGCTCATATCATATCATCATGTAATCATCATCATCATATATCACAATCCATACATACATCATGTACTGTCACATCATCATCATCATCTCTAATCATCATCATAGTCATCATAATCATCATATCCTATATGTCGAGCCGTGTGTATACAACGATATAAAGACAAACCATACACACACACATATTTATATTGTGGTATGAATGGAAACATGCATATATACACATATATATTATCATAATATACATATACAATATAAATAATACAAACACCCAGTTACCCCAAGTTGTCAATACCACACACACGTGATTCCACAAGCTTTCTTGAATTTCTATCCCATGACTTGACCTTTCCGATTAGCCAAATAGCTTCACATTACCTTAATACCTCAATTAACAGACAATCCAAATACTCAATTTCCATAATTCAACTCTTTAGGCCTAACCTAAGGTTCCAACCCCACTTCCATGCATCATTAAGCTCCTAGGAACTATTCAAATGTTAATAAATCCCATACACTTCGGATTCCCAAGAGCCCTAACCGAAAACAACTTAGGCTTAAGGTCATATCATGCGTACACCTTTCAAAACTCACCCCCAAGCAATAAGAACACCAAATCACACTCCATTAATCTCATTTCATCTATTTTAGTCGGTGGATTTTGGTCCAAACTGAAAATCCTAGCATATAGTTGAGAAAACCTGAGTTTAAACAGAAGAAAATGGAGAGGAAGGATTATCACTTGCCAATGTGAATCCAAGTTTCCAAGGTATGAAAATCACTCACAAAGGCCGGAAATCTTGAACCCTAATAGAGCTCCCTCAGTTCTTCTTCGTTTCTTTTCTTTCTAATCACTCGAAATGATTTGGATTTAAACAAAATCCTCGATTCTCACCATGGCTCCAGGATAAATCGCTGGAGCGCCACCAGTTTCAGCTAGTAAACATGCCACTGGAATTAGCTCTAGCCGTAGGGGCCTTGCCTCTGGCCACGGCGTGGAGCTCTTTCAGACTCCACTTGAACCTTCCTTTGTCCTATTTGCTCTGATTCTGTACACAATGCCAAAAATGTGTCATGAGGGTTGTTACACTCTTCCCTATTTATAAAAATTTTATCCTTGAAATTTCAACTCTTACCTCAAGCAATGACCTTTGGATACTTTCATCACATGGATTCCTCTATCTCCCACATAATGTCATTGGATGTCAAGCCACTCCATAGAACCTTTATCAACTTAATGGTCTTATTTCTCAACTGGTTCTCCTTTACATCAAGAATTTACAATAGCGTGACCTCAAAAGTCAGATCCTCTTACACTTAAACTGCCTTATCATCAATTATATGAGATGTATCCAGATTATACTTCTTAAGTTGAGACATGTGGAAAACATTGTGCAATCCAACAAGATTAGGTGGTAGTGCCACTCGATACGCTACTAGCCCAATTTGCTCCAGAATTTGGTATGGATCCATATACCGTGGGGTGAGCTTCTTCACTCGAATTGCTCTCCTAACAGCTGTAGGATGAGTGACCTTCAAAAACACATGATCGCTAACAACAAACTCCAATGGTCTCCTTCTTTTGTTTGCATAACTTTTTTGCCAACTATGAGTTGTCAGAGGCCTCTATCGAATACTTTCTATCTGTTGAGAGGTTTGATCCACAATATCTGGGCCCAAAAGACTTCATTCACCAAGTTCAACCCAACACAACAGTAATCTATACTTTCGACCATACAAAGTTTCATATGGAGCCATTTGCAAACTCGAGTGGAAACTATTATTGTAGGCAAATTCAACGAATGACAAATATTGATCCCAATTGCCTTTATTCTCCAGAACATTCACCCATAGCATGTCCTCCAGAGTTTGAATTGTCCTTTCAGTCTGCCTATCATATTAAGGGTGATAAGTAGTACTGAAACTCAACTTTATACCCATAGTCTTTTGAAGAGATTTCCAAAACCTGGATGTAAACATAGGATCTCTGTTTGACACAATGTTCATTAGGACTCCATGCAGCCTCACAATCTTATTCACATACAACTGGGCCAATTTCTCCATTGAAATGGTCTCCTGAATTGGAAGAAAATAGGCCAACTTCATCAATCTATTCACAATTAGCCATATTCCATTGTGTCCTGACAAGGTCCTCGGTAATCCTATCACGAAATTTATGGAAACAATATCCCATTTTGACCTAGGGATCTCCAAAGGTTGCAACATACCAGTAGGCAATTGTTGCTCAATCTTTACTTTTTAACTAATTGGACATCTTACCATATACTCTACGATGTCCTTTTACATGCCTGGCCACCAGTATCCTCACTTTCAAATCTTGGTACATCTTAGTGGTACCTGGGTGAATTGTATACCATCTCTTATGAGCTTCCTCCAAAATAATCTCTCGTAACCCATAACATTTGGCACATAGATCCGACCACGATACCAAACGATACCATCTTCCAATATATCAAAGTCTTCGGTTTCCATCATTTCAATTTGTTCCCTTATGCCCAAAAGATAGTTATCCTCTAACTAAGCATAGCATAGGTTCCTCAATTAATCACTTGATACATTGATGGATCCCAATACTAGTACTCTAGGATGGACATTAATGGATAACTTCATATCTCTCAGGCTTTCTACCAACTGTTGCTCCCTTATCATCATTGTGGCTATATGGATCGACTTTCTACTCAGTGCATCCGCCACAATGTTGGCTTTGCCAGGATGATACTTCAAAGCAAACTCATAGTCTACCAAAAACTCTACCCAATGCCTTTTCCTTATGTTCAATTCCGTCTAATCAAATAGATACTTCAAACTTTTGTGATCATAGAACACCTTAAACTAAGCACCATAGAGATAATGCCTCTATAATTTCAAAGCAAGTACTATAGCTGCTAGCTCAAGTCATGAGTAGGATAGTTTTCCTTATGAGGTCTTAACTGCCTTGAAGCATACGCCACAACTTTACCTTGTTGCATCAATACACACCCTAGATCCTTCTTAGAGGCATCCATGTAAACAGTGAATGACTCCGATGAGTTAGGGATAATGGGCAATGGGGTGGATGTCAGACAAATCTTCAACTCGTAGAATGCTTGCTAGGAATTTTACTATACACGTAGGAAAAAACTATAAGAAATTCCCTCCCATGGATCCGTTAACGCTGTTTAGATTGAGATATAGAAAAAAAATTTACCTCTGGTGCATCCCTTGTTGTTCTTTTTCATTTTGTCGAACCCTAGGAACTAATGTGATTGGTTAGTTCCCTCTACCGATATCCACACAAACAGTAAGTTCAACTCGAACGGCGTGCTAGCACCTTTGGTTGTGATATTCGTACGATTCCATATGCCTTCACTGTTCGTCCGTATAGTTTTTCTTTCTGAGTGTACGGCCGCTCTCTCTTTAGGGTAATTCGAATTCTATTGATTCTATATCCTAGTCTATATCAATATATAGATAGAATTCGATATTTATTGAAATTAAATCAATAATTTAAACTAAATCAAATATTAATTAAATAGATTAGTTTGAATTTAAATCTATCTAATATATTAAATTTAAACTAACTATCTAATCTTTATCCAGAATCAAATCTAGATTTAATTTATCATATAAATCAAATTTAGATTTTTAGTTTAAATTTAAATCTATTATATAGAATTAAATTTAAAACTAATTCATTTAAACTAATTTGAACAATATATATATTTCAAAATAATATAATAAATATATCAAATATATATATATTTCAAATTTTAATATATATATATATAATATATAATTCAATCATCCCAAATTGAACATCTCAACATTCTTGCTCGAGTTGGCCCATTTTTGTGTGAGACCCTATAGGCCCATATTATGTTGGCAGTGGGCTAATTATTGGACCCACAAGTCACAAGTGTACTCTAGCAAGACATTGTGATTACCCAAATCATATGTGTAATATCCCTATTTTTATGGGATATTATAAAATGAATAAAAGATGAGAAATGAAGTGAGACAAAAAGATTATATAGAATTGGGCTTTAGAAGGAATTAATTTCTCATCTAATTTTCTGAAGAAGTTATGTTTGATCCTTAATTGGAATTAATTTTCCATAAGGTCTTTGACAGAAATTAATTCCAGAATTCACCCCGAAAAAAAATATGCAATATACCACTTGAATGAAAGCCCGCTCAAAACTGAGCGCAATGGTATAAGTATTGCATTCCTGGGAGGTCCAGGTTGAGAGATAGACCAATTTGAAAGTTAATGTGAATAGTGAAAAGGAAATAATTAAAAAATTGTTATTTGGGTGAAATTACAAGAAAGTGCCCGAAAGAATGGATAATTATATTTTTGACCCGGTTCAGGGGTAAAACGGTCATTTCCCATATTTGAAGAAAAATATGAATATTGAATTTAAACCTCAAGGAATAAATGTTGATATCATAAAATGTATGAGGAATTGGGAAAAACAGAGAGACACCGTTAAGTACAAAGAAGGGCAAAGAGTTCATTTTTCCCAGTTGGATGGAAAAATAAGAAATTATATTTTTGCCCCCAAAGAATTATGAAAAGGACATCCATGTCCTTAAAGTCATAAAAATTACGGAGAATGATTATGAGAAATGTCTTGGGGAAAATTACACCTAAGGACCTGAAAGTTTCAAGAATTATAAATTAGCCTCGGGTCAAGGGTATTTTTTGTAAATATGAAAAATTATAGTCAAAATGAAGCTCTCAATGAGTTAAGCCCAATGGAATATAGCAAGGAATCTATGAAGATCAAAATAATATTTATTGGGTAATTAGGTTTTAATATTAATATTTTACCCCATAAAGGTCAATTTAAACTGCAGAAAAAGGCAGTATTGATTCAAGGACAATGATTAGATCTTAATAAAGTATATTTTGGGTCTAGATAATGATTTTGGACCAAAAGTAATTATTGGATAATCCTGTACCAATTTAATGACGATTTTGGTAAAAATACTTAATCGGTACGGGTAAATTTAATCGGTAAAGGGTATTTTGGTCCATTAAAGTTATGATGCAATTTTTGGCCAAAAAAGGAAGTGAGCCACGTATGATTTGTGAATGGGACATGAAGGAAATTGTTGGAAAAGCTTTTTAAAATAAAAGTAAATGAAAATAGAAATAAAAGTAAATTAAGTTATTATATTATATAATTATCATCTTAAACCATCATTTCATCTTCCTCACGAAAACAAGACGTTGGTTCAGTGGAGAAGAAAGCCAGGAACGAGTGAGAGAGAGAGAGAGCAAAGGGGAAAAGAGAATATTGCAAGATTTATCCCAAAACTTCAAGGTATTATCTTACAACCCTTTCCTTGTGTCTCCTAGCAATTTTTAGGTATTTTAATGGTTATTTTCCCTCTATTTTCCCTCTGAAATTTTCTGCCTAGAGAGAGAGTAGAGAGAGAAAATGAAGGTATGGGAAAATTAAGCCATGAAAAGGGTTGTATAGGCCATAAGATGCAAGAATATATCATTAGATTGCAAATTAATCGGTTAGTTATTTTTCTATAATTTCTGATAATTTTCTGCCCAATTAGGGCTTATTATAGGAAGGGAATTTCAAGTTTTTGACCTCAAAAATGGATTCCTTGGGTCCAAAATAGGTTAGAATAAGTATTTTGTATAAGGAATGCATGATGGATAACAAAGTGCAAATTTTAGTTCAAGTGAGCACTTTGTGAATGAAATTGGATAATTAGTGGTTAATGGCATTATTTTATGATGTTATAGGATACAAAGGAGTGTTAGAAGATCAAGGAAAGGGATTGCAAAGTTTGGAGATTAGTGGAAAGCTCAAAGGTAGTTCACTCACCTATATATGCTTATGTATTGTCATTGATGTTGCTTGGTTTGAATGATGTGTTTAATGTTTGGAATGTTGTCTTGTGATGATTTGACATTGTTGGTTGGATTGTTTGAAGGGTAATGTGACCCTGGATATGTCCAAATACAAGGGGAAGTGCTGCCCAAATTTTTATAAAATGGTTATGCCAAAATGATTTGATTGCATGCTTAATGTGTTTTGAGATGAATACTTGCAATATATATGATGATATGTGTGCATGATGGTAGTTACTACTGAGATTCTTTGAATCTCACCCCTCTCCAAATTTCTAACCAATTTTAGGTTCAAGTTATGGCAAGATTACCCAAGAAAGGAAAGGCAAGGAGAAGCAAAGTAATGTTCAGGATAATGATACTTAGGTTGATACTATTATATGAGAGGTTATGTAAAACCTTATGGGAGATAATTATGCTATGCTTCCATGTTAATATGTTCCTCTAAGTTCTTATGGAGTATCATGTAAGATAAAAGCAAGTTATGGCTATTTATGTATATATGAGTGTGTATTTTGGAAAGTTGGGAGAATGCAAGAGACTTTTCTGAATATAGTTGGGAATTCGAAGTACTGTACATACCTCAATATGTTCAATGTATGAATGTTTTACATTTATGAAAACTAGACATGTGTAGCTTTCCATAGACACAAAGATCCCTCAATTTGGAGTTGTGTGTGATTTATTGTGATTTTTCAAAGTTATGGTCAGAATTAGGAATTTTTAAAAATGACCATTGCTACAGTACATATAATACGAACTCACTGTATAATTTGGCCAAGTAACTTCCCTGTTCAACATTTTTCCCATGTATAGTATCTTTTAAGCTATATTTAGAGACTTGAACCACATCAATATGATTTTTCTTGATTTAGTTATGAATTTTCAAAGTTTACTGGGTAAAAAGAAGTTAACCAAGGGAATGGTCCCCGAATGAAATAAATTGGTTTAAGTTGTTTTATGTAATCAAGTCTCTAATCAAGTAATAGTGGACTTAAATATAGTTTAATACATGGGAAATGAGTGTAAGTATGAGGTGTTACAATATGAGATCAGAGATCCGATGTAACCTATCATATAACCCGATCATATCCCTTTTGTCTCATGTTATATAGGTCAAGTATGAGGCATGAAACATCATCCTCATTTTACTCGACCATCACCTTCTCGATCTCCGAGTAGACTGACAGAATAAATGGAAACTCTTCCATTCGAGCACGACCACATATTTTCTCAGTTTCACTCATCGAGGGACCCAGATATATCTCTCCATTAATTAAAGGGACAAATTTCATCTTGACCATTCATCTTCCTTCACACAAGTTCCACTATGACAGATTGGTATTAACCTTTCAAACTTTGTCTGTTGGTGGGTGTTTTTCAAATATTATATAATTTAACATAGAATCAAGGTTTTAAAACATCTTTTAACCAAATCAAAGTCTTTTACTCAAATGAAACACTACTAAACAGCCTACATCTATCTTTGCACAGATTTATTCAGAATTTCTTCACTTGAAACCTTGTGGGCACCTTTGATATCTTTATTCCAAGCTCTTGAAGGTTGATTTGGAATCATCAAAACTTCTTGATTCAGCATTCTCCCCTTTTTTGATGATGACAAAAGAACTTGCAAACTGGATTAGTACTTGGGTTTGCTTTAACAAGCTCCCCCTCAACATATGCATTATAAAAAAAAGATATCATATATAGTAGTTCATGTGAAGAGAATCAAAGAATGATAAGAATAGATCATTGCAACCAAGGAATTCTTTCATTTGATCAAATGTTGCTTTGCAGAAACCAATTTTTGCAAAGTACTTCAAAATACATAAATCAAATACAAAACACAAACAATCATAACAAACAACTGAGACTCAATACAGCACTACAAGAGGACTAAGCCTAAATTCTAATCACTTCTTCTTTGGCTTGGTCTTCTTGGTGTACGTCTTTCCAGATGGCTCAGCAGCAGTCTTGCTAGTTTGCTTACTCTTCTCCCCCTTTTTGGCATCATCAGGAAGGTGAACAAAATCAACCAGAGGAGGGATATGAGAAACTGGAATAGCTTTGAGTGGTACAGGATCAAAAGGCAGATAAGGCTCAGGGCTTGGATCCTCATCATCAGAGACCTCAAGCAGCTCTTGTATTTCCTGCCTAGAAAGAGCCAGTTGAGCCCTTTGTTCATCTGAAAGACCATATGCAGTGAGAGATGAAGGAGCAGGGTTATCAGAACAGAACATTTCTTCAAGCCTTCTTTGCTGAGCTTATAAGAGAGCATTGTGAGCAATAGCTTCAAAATCAACAACAAGCACAATGCTTCTCTCTTCATTACTGGCAACCTCCAACATTTATGAAGTAGAAATGGCTGCCACTAGTCTTTCAACTTGCTCAGATTCTTGAGTGGAAAGAATTGAATCTTAAGCATCTTCTGGCTCATGAGGGCTTGTTTCCTGAGGTCCTTCTTCTTCCAAACCATAGTCCAAAGGTAGACCAGGACTTGGTGTCCTCATTGTACCAGCAGGCTCAGTACCATCTACATCACCATCATGCTTAGAAGAAGCTAGCTCGAAGGAACTTGGAGGCTCAGGAGTTGGAGACTGAATAGGCACAGAGAACCCTAGATGAGGTGGAGCTGATGTGGCAGGAATTACACTCTGAATATCTTTATAGGCATCAGCAACCACTTTCATATTCTTGTCCAACTGATGAGTCTGATCTTACAAATGAGAAAATTTAGCATTTTGCTCATCCCTGATGCTAAGTATGAGTGTAGACAAGCTGTTATACAACTCAGTGATCTTGGTTGGCTTGGCACGAGAGGAGGAAGTGGATGGAATGTGAGTAGGTTTGGATGGAGATGGGATAGGCAGAGAAGGCTGAGGTGTAGGTTTAGCAGGAGCCTCAGAGGTACGTTCTTGCTGTTGGGAGGTACCTTCAACAAAGAAAAGATCTTCAGATTTTCCTGCTTCCTTCCCAATCCATCTTCCTTCATTTCTTTCAATTCCCATCCTTTGAAGTTCCTCCTCCTTGAAGATCTCAGTGGGTTTTCCTTTCCCTTTCTCAAGATGCTGAATTCTAGCATATTGTAGAATTCTGGAAATGATAGCTGCATAGGGGAGTGTGGAGTCTTTCCTCTAATCCTTTGCCTTGATCATGCATTAGAGTATGATATGTCCCATGTTGATGAGCTTTCCACGCATGATTGCAGCCATGACATGTGCCTCTACCCTTGTTATCAGATTGAACCTGCCTCCTTTGTTGAATATGATCTATGTAATGTAGGATCCTCACTTGAGCACTGAGGTCTGTGGGCTTCAGCAGGTTTATGGTTGGCCTATTCTCCTTTCTTCTGAACAAAGTGTTCAGGATTGTGCTCTCTTTGCAGTTCAGAAAAGGCTACCTTCTTCATCAGCTGTGTCTGCCTCATCCATGTATCCAGAGGCAGTGATGTCAATCTTGAGGCCATCTTGCCCTGGGATTTCCAGCACTTCATTAAACGTCTCATCTGAGAGCCAGATGGTCCTTGATCTCAGATTGACCTCCCACTTCTTCTTCTTGCTATTGTACTTCAGGGAGGCATACCATGTCTTTACTACTTCATCATCATATCTCTCCAATATTTCTAATAGATTCTTATATCTTACCATCCATATTCCAGCATCAAAACTGTTAGAGACCAAGAAATCTTCCAAGTTCACACAATGAGGCTTGATTATCTTTTTATTTGCAAACTTGGTCGAGTATTCCTCCTGAATCTGTGGAGTGCTCAATCATGGCAGTGTAGTGAGTTGGTATTCTCCGGATTCAGTACTTGAGGAGGAAGTAGAAGCAACAGTATCAGCAGCAGTAGGAACAGGGACCGAAGGTTCTGCTTTCTTTGAGGAAGACGGTCCAGCTTTCTTTGATTCACCCTTTTTTTCTGACATTTGGAAGGAGTTCCCTTGCTTGATTCGGCCTTTCTTTTGGGTTTTTCGTCTTCCTTTGAAGCATATTGTTATTTGACCGATTTTTTTATACGAGACTCTCATTTTCCAGCTTCAGGATTCTTTACTCTTACCATTTCCTTGGATGAATGATTTAGAATGAAGCAGAGATTGGGTTTACAGGGTACGAAAATCAGTTTAAATGGTGGAGATGAAGATTTATGGTCAAAATTGAAGAGCATTGATGAGAGGATTTGAACAGACTCAGAGAGGAAGAGGGTAGGGTTACGTCTGTTTAGTGGAAAAGATCAGTTTTAACGTAAATAACTGCCTGACAGGAAAATTTTGACGGATCAAAATTTGAACTTTGGGCAGTCAAAAGTTAAACTGTTTAGCAAAGCTTACTGACAGATGAATTTTCTTATGAAAGTTCATCTGACAGAGGCTTGGTACAAGCAACACAAGATAAACAGACGAACTTTGTTTCAACAAAGTTCGAATTTTGAAGAACAAACATTAAGCAGTAATCAAATCATCAATTAATAGACGAATTATGCATATGAAGCTTCATCTTTCAAAGATTCAACATGAAGAGCATGCTTCAACAGATGAATTTTTAAATCAGAAATTCAAATTTCTTTACTTTGTAAAAGTTTTCCAACATTCGTATGTTAAGAGATAAACATCAGTATAATCATCATGTTGGACAATTATAACTTTGAAAATTTTGTGATTGAAATTCAAACTTTCAAGCTCCAACAGACAAATTTCGAAGCATCACCAAGAACTGTTCCATCGTATAATAGGCTGAAGTTTGTCTGTTGGGCATCCAAATTCGAATTTTGACCATGCTGACTTGTTCAGAACCTTAGTTTTTCAGGGAAATTCGTCTAACATACAATTAATATAAAATTTCAACTTTAAAAATTTACAGAATGGATCCAGAAACTCCGAATTTTTGTCATTGTCTTCACTTTTTGATTGTTCCATTCTGGTGTGCTCCATTTTTCAGATTTATTGCTATTGAATCTCATGATGAGCACCTGCAACTTAAATTAAATACACTCCGATGCTAAATTAAGTTATAATTAATTTAATGTTGGAAAATCTAAAAACTGAATTGCACACGGATTTACTTACAGTTCATTGGGATTTACCATACCCAATTCTCTTCTGATTTTACAATGTCTTTCTTCTGATAGAAGCTTTGCCAAGATATCTATAACTTGGTCTTCTGTTGGGATGTACTTTAGCCTGATTTCTCCTTTCAAAACATGATCCCCTATGAAATGGTGCCTAACTTCAATATGTTTTGTCCTTGAATGCATGACAGGATTCTTTGTAATATTAATGGCACTTTGATTGTCACACATGATTGATATTTCCTTCATGTCAACCTCAAGATCTTTAAGCTGCTGTTTCATCCAGATAATTTGGGCACAACAGCTTCCAGAAGCAACATACTCAGCCTCTGCTATGGATAGGGCCACACTGTTTTGCTTCTTGCTGAACCATGACACCAAGGATCCTCCAAGAAACTGACATGTTCCACTTGTGTTTTTTCTATTAGTTTTGGATCCTGCAAAGTCAGTATCAGTGTATCCTTTGAGATCTTCTCCATTGCCCTTTGGATACCAAAGTGCCATCTGTGAAGTTCCAATAAGATATCTGAAGATATGTTTCACAGCAGTTGCATGGGTTTCCTTGGGACATGATTGAAATCTTCCACACATATAGACACTAAACATAATGTCATGTCTGCTGGAAGTTAAGTACAGTAGGGATCCAATCATTCTTCTATACTGGGTTATGTCAAATATTTTCCCTTTTTAATCCATATCCAGTTTGGTTGTAGTAGCCATAGGTGTTCCCATTGGCTTGGCATTTTCCATTCCAAACTTCTATAGCAGTTCTTTTAGATACTTGGATTGATTAAGAAAAATATCATCATCGCACTGCCTAATTTGCAATCCAAGGAAGAAGTTGAGTTCACTCATCATGGATATTTCGGATTCCCCTTGCAATAACTTAGAAAAATTCTTGCAAAGAGATTCATTAGTAGCATCAAATATAATATTATCAACATAGATTTGAACAATAAGTCAATCTTTAATCTCTTTCTTAGTGAATAAAGTTGTATCTACTTTTCCTCTATTGAACCCCTTTTCGGTTAGAAAATTACTCAATCTTTCATACCATGCTCTAGGGGCTTGCTTCAAACCGTAAAGGGCTTTCTTCAGTTTACATGCATGGTTTGGTTTTGTAGAATCCTCAAAAACTGGAGGTTGATCTACATAAACTTCTTCCATGATATATCCATTTAGAAAAGCACTCTTCACATCCATTTGATATAAACAAATATTTTTCATGCATGCATATGCCAACAGAATTCTAATTGCTTCTAATCTAGTTACTGGAGCAAAGGTTTCCTCAAAATCAATACCTTCTTCTTGATTATATCCCTTAGCAACCAGTCTAGCTTTATTTCTGATTATTGATCCTGATTCATCAAGTTTATTTCTAAAAACCCATTTGGTACCAATGACAGGATGATTTTTAGGTCTAGGCACTAAATCCCAGACTTGATTTCTCTCAAACTGATTTAATTCATCTTGCATAGCCAAAATCTAGTATTCATCAGTTAAGGCTTCCTTAGTGCATTTAGGTTCAATTTGTGAGATGAAAGCACAATTAATCATTTGATCCCTTAACTGTTTTTTGGTTCTAACTCTCTCTTGAACATTCCCTATCACTTGATCAACAGGATGATTCCTTTGATATCTCCAAGCTTTAGGGAGTTCTTGAGACATTTCTTCATTATTTTCTTCTTCAAAATCTCTCTCCTAAATATCTTCCTCTATGTTAGTAGATTCAGATATTTTTGGAGGTTTACCTTCATCAGAGATGTCTAACTTTTTAAAGTTTGAGACAAGATCATCCTCATCAGTGGCATGTTTGGAAGCAGTTTCATTTTTAATAAATACTACATACATAGATTCTTCTACCAATTTAGATTTTTTATTAAAAACTCTATATGCCTTACTTCTACAAGAATAGCCCAGAAATATACCTTCATCATATTTGGCATAAACTTACTCAGATTCTCCTTTCCATTGTTGTGAATAAAGCATTTGCAGCTGAATACATGGAGATGTGACAAATTTGGCTTTCTTCCCTTGTACAGCTTATAAGGAGTCTTCCTAAGGATTAGTATGATGTAGCTTGTTGTATTCACTGCATCAGCCCAAAATACTTGAGAAAGTTCCTTTTCATTCAGCATAGCTCTAGCCATCTCTCCAATTGTTCTGTTTTTCCTTTCTACAACTCCATTCTATTGAGGAGTTTTTGGAGCTGAGAAGTTGTGACCAATTCCATGCTCATTGCAATACTCCAGAAAGTATTCGTTCTCAAATTCTCCTCCATGATTTAACCTGATAGACACAATGGAAATACCCTTCTCATTTTGCACTTTCTTGGCTAAGGTTACAAATGCATCAAAGGTATCACTTTTAGACGAAAGAAACAATGTCCATATAAATCTAGAGTAATCATTCACAATTACAAGCACATACAGATTTCCACTAATACTTTTTACCCCAGATGGACCAATTAAATCCATATGCAGTAGTTCTAGTGGTCTAGTTGTGGTGACTATGTTTTTGGGTTTAAAAAAAGATTTAGTTTGTTTTCCTCTTAGGCATGCATCACATTCTTTGTCCTTTTCAAAAGCAATTTTTGGCAGACCAGTGACTAACTCATTTTTAACCAGTTTTGAAAGTTGATTCAAATTAACATGAGCTAATCTTCTACGCCACAACCAACTATCATTGTCCTGACTAATCAAGCAAACAGAATCTAAGGGAGGAAGTTCATCAAGATCAATAGTATAACAGTTACCATCCCTTTGAGCTTTGAGGATTACTTTGTGATCACTTTTTCTAATGACCAGGCAGAATTTTGAGTCAAACAGTACCCAGTTTCCTTTGTCACATGTTTGGCTCACACTTAGCAGATTGTGGTTGAGGCCAATCACAAATAGCACCTCTTCAATGGATGTTTCAGGATTCTTACCCACAATGCCAATGCCAAATATTCTGCCATATTGATCACCTCCAAAGGTCACCTTTTCTCTTTTCTTGTCTCTAAGGGTGATGAACTTCTCCTTATCACAGGTCATATGGCTTGCGCAGGCACTGTCTATATACCATTTATTGTTCTTTCCAGCTTTAAGACAGACCTACAAAACAAAGTTCAAGTTTTCTTCTTAGGCACCCAAATCTGCTTGGTCCTTTTCTGTCAGTAGTCTTTTCCCTAGATACAGATGTGTTGAATCAAGAAGTTTTGATGACTCCAAATCAACTCTCAAGAGCTTGGATTGAAGATATCAAAGGAGCTCAAAGTGTCTCAAGTGAAGAAAATCTGAGTAATCATTGCTAGGATTGTTGTAGGATTTTTTGACATGGGTAAAAGTCTTTGATTTGATGAAAAGAAGCTTTAAAAACTTGATTTTATGTTAAATATTGAAATATTTGAAAAATACCCACAAACATATGAACTTTGAATGGTTTACATTGAACTGTCACGTTGGAAATTCAATTTTCGAGCTAAAACTTAATAAGTCTGAAGAGATGCCTCTCTGACAGACGAATTTTGATGTTACAAAATTTAAATTTTCATAAGTATCTGAAAGAACCTGTTAAGTAATAGACGAACTTTGAGCCTTGAACATTCAAATTTCAAACAAAATGAAATTTATGAAAACTGAAGAAATTCGTCTGAAACAATGTTAAAGTTCATCTGAAATAAAGATCATATTAAGTTTCAAAACTGATCACTAACAGACGAACTTTCAACATGGAAATTCGAATTTTAGAAGCTAAAGTTGTGAGTCTGTTGAAATGACATAATGACATATGAAGGACAGTGTTTACAAATTCGAATGTTGAAGTAAGTCTAAAAAGAGGTCTCTCTGACAGACAAACTTCACTCTTTGAAAATTCAAATTTCAGAGTAAATGAACTACTGTGTCTTTTGAGCCTGCTGTGAACAAACGAATTTTGGGGTTCCAAAACACTTTCTTCTTGAAAATTCGTATGTCACAACATGGAAACATTTTCTAAGTTTCAAAATTCGAATTTCACTTCATGAACAGACGAACTTCAGTATTTCAACGTTGGAAGCTTTAACCTTCGGTTCCTTCGAAATTCATCTGTTGACCAATTGAAATTCGAATTTCAGTATGTCAGAAGCATTAAATACGGTTAGTTAATGGATAGTTTTTCAGAGTAACCGTTGGATAACTTCCCCAACGGATAGATTTTGTCTCTAACGGACATTTGAGACCTAAATTTATAAATATAACATCATTTGAAGTTATGGGTAACGAATCAAACTTTGTATATACTGAAATTCTGCCAAATCTTCTACTCAAAGACTTTTACCCTCTTACTTCAATATTTGCTCTTTAACTTTCATATTGACTCTATTCAAGAGAGTTTCATCTTTGTAAACAATCTAATCTTCATCTGGAAGATAGATTTACATGTGAGGATATATCACAAGAGATTGTAAAGCACTTGGTGTGAGTGTAGAAAGAGATTGATTGAGCTCTAGAAAACAGAGCATACACTTTGTACAGTGGCATTTGCAAGAAGCCCTTTGAATTCTTGTAGTATAGTGGAAAATCTCAAGTGGTGACTTGGGGACTGGAAGTAGGTCAAGAGGAAAGACCGAACCAGGATAAATATCTGAGTTTTTCTTCTCCCTATCTCTTTTCTTTTAGCTTATTGCTTTATACTTTGTTTTTCATTATACCTTGCTTTCTTCATCATTCTCACTTTGTGCAGAAAATTTTTAATCTTCCTAATTCACCCCCATCTTAGGAAGTCAGCCTAACTAACAAGTGGTATCAAAGCCCAGATTCCCATTCAAAGGATCTCACAGTCTAGGAATTACAATGGCTGGCTTTGGAGAAAGCATATTACTAGAAGGGAACAATACAAACAGACCACCTAGCTTCAGTGGAGAACATTATGGGTACTTGAAGATGAGGATGCAGATCTATCTCCAGTCAATTGATCATGACATCTGGTCAGTCATTGAGAAAGGAGATTTTGTCCCATTGGCCTTGACAGATGATGGAAAATACAAGGATAAGCCAGAAGCAGAATGGAATGAAGAAGACAGAACAAGGGTCTTGCTGAACTTCGAGGCAAAGCATTGTTTAGTCAGTGCCCTAAACCAAGACGAATTCTACAAAGTCTCCCAATGCTCCACTGCCAAGGAAAAGTGGGACACCCTGCAAATTGCTCATGAAGGGACAACTGGAGTTAGGGAAAACAAATTGAATACATGTATTGGAGAATATGAGAGCTTCAGAATGGCTGAAGGAGAAACTGTAAAAGAGCTACAAAAGAGATTCACACTAATTGTGAATCAACTTAAGAGCCTGGGAAAGGAGTACACTCAAACAGAGAAAGTAAGGAAGATACTCAGAGCTCTCCCTCTGTCACAGCTCTTTTCAGCAGCCTTGAGGAGTATGAAGGAAAAATGAAAGCTCTCAAGGAAGCTAGACAGGACAGAAAGAAGAAAGGCCTTGCCCTCAAAGCTGCTGAAGAAAAAGAAGAAGAATCTAATGAAGGAGACGAGCTGGATGAAGAAACTCTGGCTAAGATGGTTAGAAAATTTGAAAGATTCTACAGCAAGAGGAGAAACAAGAGAATCTTCAAGAAGGGAGCAGCTGGAGAAGGCAAAAGAGAAGCAAAAGAACCTGTGACTTGCTATGAGTGCAAGAAGCAAGGACACATCAAATGGGATTGTCCTTAATTCCTAAAGAAGCAAGAGAAAGAAAAGAAAGCTGTTGACAAAGGGAAGAAGAAGAAAGCCTACATCTCGTCAATCTGGGGTAACAGTTCAGATGAGGATGAAGAAGATGAAGATGAGATTGCCAATATTTATTTGATGGCACTTGCTTCTGAAGAAGCTGAACTCCCATGCAGTAGTGATCAAGAAGAAGAGGTATATGAATCTGAACCTTCCTATTCTGAATTGCTGGATGCATTTCATGAGCTTCATGATGAGTTGATTAAAGTTACTAAAGAGCTAAAACTAGCAAAGAAAAAGATTAATAAACTTAAATCTCAAAGCAACATTTCTGAAATTACCTCTTTACCTACTGATGAATCTGTTTGTTGTAAATCATGCATTGAACTAAGCAAACCAATGAATATTTAGTAAAAAGCATGTCTAGGCTTACAAGAGGTAAAGATATGTTGTTTGGTTTAATGGGGAGTCAAAGAATATCACAAGGAAAAGCTGGACTTGGCTATGATCCATGTGCTGTTAAAGAAAAGATTAGGAAGAAAAATCAGAATGTATATATGAGACACTTTGTGCATGCTAATGGAAATAAAAGGAAAGATCATATGTCACCTCACATTGAATCATATAATCAACCAAGGCATGCAAAGCAAAAATATTATCTGCATTTTTTCTTCCTGCCTCTCAATCTAGCAGTCCCTTTACCACCTGTAACTTTTGTAATAAAAAGGGACATATTTCTAGCTCTTGTGCCTTGAAGAAAAATAGACTTGACAAGAAGATTAAATGGGTTCCCAAAGGTACATTTGTATCTAGGGAAACCACCACCAACAGAAAAGGACCCAAGCAGATTTGGGTACCTAAGAAGAAAACTTGAACTTTGTTTTGCAAGTCTGTCTCAAAGCTAAAAGAAGCAACAAATGGTATATGGACAGTGCCTGCTCAAGTCACATGACTGGTAACAAAGAGAAGTTCATCACCCTTAAAGACAAGAAAGGAGGAAAGGTGACCTTTGGAGGTGATCAATATGGCAGAATAGTTGGCATTGGCTCAAAATCCTGAAACATCCATTGAAGAGGTGCTATTTGTGATAGGCCTCAATCACAATCTGCTGAGTGTGAGCTAAACATGTGACAAAGGAAACTGGGTACTGTTTGACTCAAAATTCTGCCTGGTCATCAGAAAAAGTGATCACAAAGTAGTCCTTAAAGCTCAAAGGGATGGTAACTGCTATACTATTGATCTTGATGAACTTTCTCCCTTAGATTCTGCTTGTCTGATTAGTCAGGACAATGACAGTTGGCTATGGCATAGAAGATTAGCTCATGTTAACATGAATCAACTTTCAAAACTAGTTAAAAATGAGTTAGTCACTGGCCTGCCATAAATTGCTTTTGAAAAAGACAAAGAATGTGATGCATGCATAAGAGGAAAGCAAACTAAATCTTCTTTTAAACCTAAAAACGTAGTCCCCACAACTAGACTACTAGAACTACTACATATGAATTTAATTAGTCAATCTAGAGTAAAGAGCATTGGTGGTAATCTGTATGTGCTTGTAATTGTGGATGATTACTCTATATTTACATGGACATTATTTCTTTCCTCCAAAAGTGATACCTTTGATGCATTTGTAACCTTAGCTAAGAAAGTGCAAAATGAGAAAGGTATTTCCATTGTGTCTATCAGGTCAGATCATGGAGGAGAATTTGATAAGTCATACTTTCTGGAGTATTGCAATGAGCATGGAATTGATCACAACTTCTCAGCTCCAAGAACTCCTCAACAGAATGGAGTAGTAGAGAGGAAGAACAGAACCATTGGAGAGATGGCTAGAGCTATGCTGAATGAAAAGGAGCTATCTCAAGTGTTTTGGGCTGATGCAGTAAATACAGCAAGCTACATCATAAACAGAGCCTACATCAGGCCAATCCTTGTAAAGATTCCATATGAGCTATACAAGGAAAGAAAGTCAAATCTGTCACATCTCCATATGTTCGGGTGCAAATGCTTCATTCACAACAATGGGAAAGAAAATTTGGGTAAGTTTGATCCCAAATCCGATGAAGGTATATTTCTGGGCTATTCTAGTAGAAGTAAAGGATATAGAGTTTTTAATAAAAGATCTAATTGAGTAGAGGAATCTGTGCATGTAGTGTTTATAGAAAATGAAACTCCTTATAAATATGTTTATGATGAAGATAATCTTGTTTCAACCTTTAAAAGTTAGATATTTCTAATCAAGGCATAATTGAACCTCCAAAAATATCTGAATCTATTGATATAGAGGGAGATATTCAGGAAAGAGATTTCGAAGAAGAAAATAATGAAGAAACATCTCAAGAACTCCCTAGAGCTTGGAGATATCAAAGGAATCATCCTGTATAGGGAATGTTCAAGAGAAAGTTAGAACCAGAAAACAGTTAAGGGATTAAATGATTAACTGTGCTTTCATATCACAAATTGAACCTAAATGTACTAAAGAAACCTTAACTGATGAGTACTAGATTCTAGCAATGCAGGATGAATTAAATCAGTGTGAAAGAAATCAAGTCTGGAATTTAGTACCTAGACCCAAAAATCATCCTGTCATAGGTACCAAATGGGTTTTTAGAAATAAACTTGATGAATCAGGATCAATCATTTGAAACAAAGCTAGACTAGTTGCTAAAGGTTATAATCAAGAAGAAGGCATTGATTTTGAGGAAACCTTTGATCCAGTAGCTAGATTAGAAGCAATTAGAATTCTATTAGCATATGCATGCATGAAAAATATTTTGTTATATCAAATGGATGTAAAGAGTGCTTTTCTGAATGGATATATCATGGAAGAAGTTTATGTAGATCAACCTCCAGGTTTTGAGGATTCTACAAAATCAAACCATGTTTATAAACTGAAGAAAGCTCTTTACGGTTTAAAACAAGCCCCTAGAGCATGGTATGATAGATTGAGTAACTTTCTAACTAACAAGGGGTTTAACATAGGAAAAGTAGATACAACTTTATTTACTAAGAAAGAAAACAAAGATTTATTAATTGTTCAAATCTATGCTGACGATATTATATTTGGTGCTACTAATGAATCTCTTTGCAAGAATTTTTCTAAGTTAAAGTAGGGGGAATTCGAAATGTCTATGATGGGTGAACTCAACTTCTTCCTTGGATTGCAAATCAGACAATGCAATGATGGTATCTTCCTCAATCAATCCAAGTATCTGAAGGAATTGCTGAAGAAGTTTGGAATGAAAAATGCCAAGCCAATGGGGACACTTATGGCTACTGCAACCAAACTGGACATGGATGAGAAAGGGAAACTGTTTGACATAACTCAGTATAGGAGAATGATTGGATCCCTGCTATACTTAACTGCCAGCAGACCTGACATTATGTTTAGTGTCTGTATGTGTGCAAGGTTCTAATCATGTCCCAAAGAAACCCATGCTACTGCTGTAAAGAGAATCTTCATATATCTTATTAGAACATCATAGATGGGTCTTTGGCATCCAAAGGGCAATGGAGAAGATCTCAAAGGATACACTGATGCTGACTTTGCAGGATCCAAAACTGACCGAAAAAGCACTAGTGGAACTTGTCAGTTTCTTGGAGGATCCTTGGTTTCATGCAAAAAGCAGAACAGTGTGGCCCTATCCACAGCAGAGGCTGAGTATGTTGCAGCTGGAAGCTGTTGTGCCCAAATCATTTGGATGAAACAGCAACTGGAAGATCTTGAGGTTGAATTGAAAGAAATACCAATAATGTGTGACAATCAAAGTGCCATCAATATCACAAAGAATCCTGTCATGCATTCAAGGATAAAACATATTGAAGTTAGGCACCACTTCATAAGGGATCACGTTCTGAAAGGAAAGATTAGATTGGAATACATCCCCACAGAAGATCAAGTTGCTGATATCCTCACAAAGCCTCTATCAGAAAATAGATATTGCAAGATAAGAAGAGAATTGGGTATGGTAAATCCCAATGAACTGTAAGTAAATCTTTGTGCAATTCTGTTTTTAAATCTTACAACATTGAATTAATTTTGACTTTAGCATCGGAGAGTGTTTAATTTAAGTTGTAGGTGCTCCTCATGAGATTCAATGCTGATAAATTTGAAAAATTGAGCACACTGGAAAGGAACAATCAAAGATTGAAGTAAAGAGAAAAAATCCTGAATTTCGGGATTCAATCTGTAAGTTTTAAAGTTGAAATTTGTATATTGATTATGTGTTAGATGAATTTCTATGAAAAACAAAGTTTCTGAGGAAGTCAGCATGGTCAACATTCAAATTTTGCATATCCAACAGATGAACTTTGGCCTGTTATTAGAAGGAACAGTTCTCGTTGATGCCTCGAAATTCGACTATTGATCCATCAAAATTCGAATCTTCAAGAACCAAATTTCAAAGTTATGAATGTCGAACATGATGATTATACTAATGATCATCTCCTAACATACGAATGTTGGATAACTTTCACAAAATAAAGAAATTCAAATTTCTCACTTAAAATTCGTCTGTTGAAACATGCTCTTCAATGTTGAATCTTTGAAAGATGAAGTTTTATACGGTTGATTTGTCTGTTTATTGTGTATTATCTTATCCAAGCCTCTGTCAGATGAACTTTCACAAGAAAATTCGTCTGTCAGTAAGCTTTGCTGGACGGTTTAACTTGTAACTGCTCGAAGTTTGAATTTTGACCCTTCAAAATTCGTCTGTCAGACGGTTAGACACGTTAAAATCGACGATTTTCATTTGAACAGACGCAACCCTATTTCTTTTCTCTCTGAGTCTGTTCTAATCCTGTATTCAATACTCTTCAATTCTAATCAAAAATCATCATTTCCCACCGATTAAACTTTCGTTTGCATCCTTTAAACCTGTTCCTTGCCTCATTCTACAATATTCATCTGCAAAAATGGCAAGCGTCAAGAATCCAGAAGTTGGCAAAGGAGAGGCTCGTCCAAAACGTTCTATAAAATCCCAATATGCCACGAAGGAAGGAGAAAAACCAAAGAGAAAGGTTGAATCCAGCAAGAGAACTCCTTCTAAATGACAGAAATCTACACCCAAGGGAGAATCAAAGAAGGCTGGACCCTCTTCCTCAAAGGTAGCTGAACCTTCGGTCCCTGTTCCTATTGCTGCTGAACCAGTTGCTTCCCCTTCATCCTCAAGCACTGAATCTGGGGAATATGAGCTTACCACTCTGCCATTATGGAGCACTCCACAGATTCAAGAGGAATACTCCACCAAGTTTGCCAACAAGAAGGTAATCAAACCACATTGTGTAAACTTGGAAGATTTTTTGGTCTCCAATAGTTTTGATGCTGGTATATGGATGATGAGATACAAGAATCTGTTGGAAGTATTAGAAAGATATAATGATGAGGTAATAAAGTCTTGGTATGCTTCCCTAAAGTACTATAGCAAGAAGAAGAAGTGGGCAGTCAATCTAAGATCTAGGATCATCTGGCTTACTGATGAGACATTTAATGAGGTACTGGAGATCCCAGGGCAAGATGGACTCAAGATTGACATCACTGGCTCTGGATATATGGATGAGGCAGAAACTGCTGATGAAGAAGGTGGCCCCTTTCTGAATTACAAGGAGAGCACAATTCTGAGCACATTATTCAGAAGGAGGGAGAATTGGCCATCCATAAACGTGTTGAAGCCCACAGACCTCAGTGTTCAAGTAAGGATCCTGTACTACATAGTGTCCAGGATCATATTCAATAAAGGAGGCAGCTTCAATCTGATAACCAAGGCAGAGGCACATGTCATGGCTGCAGTCATGCGTGGAAAACTGATCAATATGGGGCACATCATACTCCAACGCATGATCAAGGCAAGAGATCAGAGGAAGGACTCCACACTCCCCTATGCTGCTATCATTTCTAGAATTCTACAGTATGCCAGAATTCAGCATCTTGAGAAGGAGAAGGGCAAGCCCACTGAGATCTTCAAGGAGGAAGAACAACAAAGAATGGGTATTGAAAGAGATGAAGGAATATGGGTTGGAAAGGGAGCAGGAAGAACTGAAGATCTATTCTTTGTTGGAGGTGCCTCCCTATAGCAATAGGGTACTTCTGAGGCTCTTGCCAGACCTACTCCTCAGCCCTCTCTACCTGTCCCATCTCCCTCCAAGCCCACTCACATTCCATCCACTCCCTCCTCTCATGCCAGGCCAACCAAGATCACTGAGTTGTATGACAGCTTGTCTACACTCATTCTTAGCATCAAGGATGAGCAAAATGCCAAGTTTGCTTATCTGCAAGATCAGATACATCAATTGGCAAAGAATATGAAAGTGGTTGCTGATGCTTATGAAGAGATTCGAAGTGCAATCCGTACCATTTTAGCTCCACCTCAACCAGGGTCCTCTGTGCCTGTCCAATCTCCAACTCCTGAGCCTCCAAGCCCATTCGAGATTGCCTCCTCTGACCATGATGATGATATAAATGGTGCTGGTGCAATGAGGACACCAAGTCCTGGTCCACGCTTGGACTATGGTTTGCAAGAAGAAGGACTTCAAGAAACAAGCCCTCATGAGCCTATGCAGGAAGATGCTTAGGATTTAATTCTTTCCATTCAAGAATCTGAGCAAGTTGAAAGACTGGTGGCAACCATTTCAACCTCTTCTATGCAAGAGGATGCAAGCAATGAAGAGAGAAGCATTGTGCCTGTTGTTGATTATGTAGCTATTGTTCACAATGCTCTGCTACAAGCTCAGAGAAAAAGGCTTGAGGAAATATTTCGTCCTGATGAACCTGCTCCTCCTTCTCTTGCTACCTATGGACTTTCAGAGGAACAAAGAGCTCAGTTGGCTCTTTCCAAGCAGACAATGCAGGAGTTGCTTGAGGTCTCTAATGATGATGATGAACCAAGTCCTGAGCCTCCTGCACCAAAAATTCCTTTTGCTCCTGTGCCTCTCAGAGCTATTCCAGTCACACAGATCCCTCCTCCGGCTGATTTTGTTGGACTTCCTAATGATGCCAAAAAGGGGGAGAAGAAGAAGCAAACTGGAAAATCTGCTGAGCCATCTGGGAAAATGTACAGCAAGAAGACCAAGCCAAAGAAGAAGTGATTGAAGAATTATTTAGATTTTAGGCTTGTGTCCTCTTGTAGTGCTGTTCAGTACTCTTGTTTGTGTTTCTGATTGTTTGATTTGACTGTTTGAATTTTTGTTCTTATCATGTGTATTCAGAAGAACTTTGATTAATTTTATCTCTGTAAAGCTTAGTATTGAAATGAATGAAATCCTTGGTTGCAATGATTTGTACTTATCACTTCCTGAATCTCTTCACTGATGTGCTATATATGATATCTTTTGAATTATAATGCATATGTTGAGGGGGAGCTTGCTAAAGCAAACCCAAGTACTAATACAGTTTGTAAGTTGTTTTGTCATCATCAAAAAGGGGGAGAATGTTGAATCAAGAAGTTTTGATGATTCCAAATCAACTCTCAAGAGCTTTGGTTGAAGATATCAAAGGAGCTCAAAGTGTCTCAAGTGAAGAAAATCTGAGTAATCATTGCTAGAATTGTTGTAGGATCTTTTTACATGGGTAAAAGACTTTGATTTGATGAAAAGGTGTTTTAAAAACTTGATTTTATGTTAAATAATGAAATATTTGAAAAATACCCACCAACAAACGAAGTTTAAAAAGATTATATTGAACTGCCATATCGGAAATTCAAACTTTGGCTTTGGAAATTCGAATTTCGAGTAAAAATTGAATAACTCTGAAGAGATGCCTCTCTGACAGACGAATTTTGATTTTCCAAAATTTGAATTTTCATAAGTGTCTGAAAGAAGCTGTTTAACAACTGACGAACTTTGAGCTTTGAACATTCGAATTTCAAACAAAAAGAAATTTATGAAAATTGAAGAAATTTGTCTGAACAAATGTTAAAGTTCATCTGAAATCAAGATCATATTAAGTTTCAAAACTGATCACTGACAGATGAACTTTCAACATGGAAATTCGAATTTCAGAAGCTAAAGTTGTGAGTCTGTTGAAATGATATGATGACATACGAAGGACAGTGTTTACAAATTCAAATGTTGAAGTAAGTCTGAAAAGAGGTCTCTCTGACAAACGAACTTCACTCTTTGAAAATTCGAATTTCAGAGTAAATGAACTACTGTGTCTTTTGAGCCTGCTGCGAACAAACAAATTTTGGGGTTCCAAAACACTTTCTTCTTGAAAATTCGTATGTCACAACATGGAAACATTTTCTAAGTTTCAAAATTTGAATTTCACTTCATGAACAGACGAACTTCAGTATTTCAACGTTGGAAGCTTTAACCTTCGGTTCCTTCGAAATTTGTCTGTTGACCAATTGAAATTCGAATTTCAATATGTCAGAAGCATTAAATGCAATTAGTTAACGGATAGTTTTTCAGAGTAACCATTAGATAACTTCCCCAAAGGATAGATTTTGTCTCTAACGGACATTTGAGGCCTAAATCTATAAATATAACATCATTTGAAGTTATGGGTAACGAATCAAACTTTGTATATACTGAAATTCTGCCAAATCTTCTACTCAAAGACTTTTACCCTCTTACTTCAATATTTGCTCTTCAACTTTCATATTCACTCTATTCAAGAGAATTTCAACTTTGTAAATACTCTAATCTTCATCTGGAAGATAGATTTACCTGTGAGGAGATATCACAACAGATTGTAAAGCACTTGGTGTGAGTGCAGAAAGAGATTGAGTGAGCTCTAGAAAACAGAGCATACACGTTGTACAGTGACATTTGCAAGAAGCCCATTGAATTCTTGCAGTATAGTGGAAAATCTCAAGTGGTGACTTGGGGACTGGAAGTAGGTCAAGAGGAAAGACCGAACCAGGATAAATATCTGAGTTTTTCTTCTCCCTATCTCTTTTCTTTTAGCTTATTGCTTTATACTTTGTTTTTCATTATATCTTGCTTTCTTCATCATTCTCACTTTGTGCAGAAAATTTTTAATCTTCCCAATTCACCCCCCTTTTGGGAAGTCAGCCTAACTAACAAGATGTACCTTTGGTCACCCATTTAGCCTTCCTGTCAAGTTCAATTTTCTTTAAAGCATATGAGCTCGAAATATGCCCCTTTTTGTTACAGAAATGACAGGTGGTAAAGGGACTGCTAGATTGAGAAGCAGGAAGAAAACAATGCAGATAATATTTTTGTTTAGCATGCCTTGGTTGATTATATGATTCAATGTGATGTGACATATGATCTTTCTTTCTATTTCCATCAGCATGCACAAAATGTCTCATGTACATATTATGATTTTTCTTCCTAATCTTTTCTTTTACAGCACAAAGATCATAGCCAAGTCCAGCTTTTCCCTATGATATTCTTTGGCTTCCCATTAAAGCAAACAACATATCCTTACCTTTAGTAAGTTTAGCCATTCTTTTCACTAGATATTCATTAGTTTGCTTTAGTTCAATGCATGATTTATAGCAAGCAGATTCAATAATAGGTAGAGAAGCAATTTCAGAATTGTTGCATTGAGATTCTAGTTTATTAATCTTTTTCTTAGCTTGCTTCAATTCTTTAGCAACCTTAAAAAACTCATCATGCAGCTCATGAAATGCATCCAGTAATTCAGAATAGGAAGGTTCAGATTCATATACCTCATTTTCTTGATCACTGCTGCATGGGATTTCAGCTTCTTCAGAGGCAAGTGCCATGAGACAGATGTTGGTAATTTCATGTTCATCATCTTCTTCTTCATTTGAGTTGTTGCCCCATATTGATGAGATGTAAGCTCTTTTATTCTTCCCTTTGTCTGCAACTTTCTTTTCTTTTTCTTGCTTCTTGAGAAATTAAGGACAGTCCTATTTGATATGTCCGTACTTTTTACACTCATAGCAAGTGATAGACTCTTTTGCTTCCCTTTTGCTATCTCTAGCTGCTCCTTTCTTGAAGATTTTCTTGTTTCTCTTTTTGCTGTAGAATCTTCCAAATTTTCTGACCATTATAGCCAGAGTTTCTTCATTGAGTTCCTCTCCATCATCAGATTCTTCTTCCTTTTCTTCAGTAACTTTGGGAGCAAGACCTTTCTTCTTTCTATCTTGTCCAGCTTCCTTGAGTGCCTTCATTTTTCCTTCATACTCCTCAAGGCTACCAAAGAGAGTTATGACAGAGGCCATTGATTCTCCTCTGGCTTCCTCTATTGCTATTACTTTGGGTTGCCATTCCAGAGGGAGAGCTCTTAGGATCTTTCTTACTTTTTCAGTTTAAGTGTACTCCTTTTCTAAGCTGTTTAGTTGATTCACAATGAGGATGAATCTCTTCTGTAGATCTTTTACATTCTCTCCTTTAGCCATTTTGAAGCTTTCATATTCACCTGTGCATGTATTCAGTTTATTTTCCCTTGACTCCAGTTGTTCCTTCATGAGCAATTTGCAGGGTATCCCACATTTCATTGGCAGTGGAGCATTGAGAGACTCTGTAGGATTCGTCTTAGTTCAAAGCACTAACCAAATAGTATTTTGCCTTAAAATTCAACAAGACTCTTCTTCTATCTTCCTCATTCCATTCAGCTTCTGGCTTCTCTCTTTATTTTCCATCATCTTCCAAAGCCATTAGGACAAAATCTCCCTTCTGAATGACTGACCAGATGTCCAGATCAATTAACTGGAGATAGATTTGCATTCTCATCTTCCAGTACCCATAGTATTCTCCACTGAAGCCAGGTGGTCTATTTGTGTTATTGCCTTCTAGTAATATGCTTTCTCCAAAGCCAGCCATTTTAATTCCCGGACTGTGAAATCCTTTGATGGGGATTCCGGGCTCTGATACCACTTGTTAGATTAGCTGGCTTCCCAAGAGGGGGGTGAATTGGGAAGCTTGAAATTTTCTGCAAAATATCAAGAAAGTGAAGAGAGAAAAGTATAAAAGGTAAAATAGAGTATAAGAGAATGAACTTTAAAAGTTGCAGTAAAGAAGAAAACTCAGATATTTATCCTGGTTTGGTTTCTACACTTGACCTACGTCTAATCCCTAAGTCATCACTTGAGATTTTCCACTATTCTGCAAGAATTCAATGGGCTTCTTGCAAATGCCTCAGTACAAAGATGATGTTCTGTTTCTAGAGCTTCACTCAATCACTCTATGCACTCTTACAAAGTGCTTTCCAATCCCTTGTGATATCACCTCATAAGAAAATCTATCTTCCAAGTGAAGAATAGATTGTTTACAAAGATTAAACTCTCTCAAATAGAGTGAATATAAAAGTTGAAGTACAAAATATTGAAGTGAGAGAGTAAGAAACTTTGAGTAGATGATTTGGCAGAGTTTCAGTATATACAATATTAAAATCATTATCCACAACTTCAAATGATGTTATATTTATAGAATTAGGTCTCAAATATCCATTAGAGACAAAATCTATCCGTTGGAGAAGTTATCCAATAGTTACTCTGAAAAACTATCCGTTAACCAACCGCATTTAATGCTTCTGACATACTGAAATTCAAATTTCGATTGGTCAACAGACGAATTTTACAGAAACCGAAGGCTAACAGTTTCAATGTTGAATGCCCAAAGTTTGTCTGTCATGAAGTTAAATTCAAATTTTGATATTTTGAAAATGTTTCTATGTTGTGACATACGAATTTTCAAGTAGAAAGTTTTTCTGTTAAGTGTGAACAGTATTTTCAATTTGCTACAGTGCCTTTGAAATTCAAATTTTGGAACCTCAAAATTCGTCAGTCCATAGTTGGTTTGTAATGCATAGTAGTTCATGTGATTCAAAGTTTAAATTTTCAAATGTTAAAGTTCGTCTGTCAGAGAGACCTCTTTTTAGACTAACTTCAAAATTCAAATTTATAAATACTGTCATTCGTATGTCAACATATCATTCTAACAGACTCACAAGCTTAGTTTCTAAAATTCGAATTTTTATGTTCAAAGTTCATCTGTCAGTGAGCAATTTTGAAATTCAATCCAAACTTAGTTTCAGATGAACTTTGACATAATTTCAGATGAATTTCTTTAGTTTTCATAAGTTTCATTTTGTCTGAAATTCAAATTTTCAAAACCCAAAGTTCGTCTGTTAGTGAAAGCTCCTTTCAGACACTTATCAAAATTCAAATTTCATCAAGTCAAAATTCGTCTGTCAGAGAGACATCTCTTTAGGCTTGTTCAGTTTTAGTACGAAATTCGAATTACCAAAGCCAAAGTTCGAACTTTCACTATGACAGATTGGTATTAACCTTTCAAACTTCGTCTGTTGATGGATGTTTTTCAAATATTCCATGATTTAACATAGAATCAAGGTTTTAAAACATCTTTTCACCAAATCAAAGTCTTTTACTCAAATGAAACACTACTAAACAGCCTACATCTATCTTTGCACAGATTTATTCAGAATTTCTTCACTTGAAACCTTTTGGACACCTTTGATATCTTTATTCCAAGCTCTTGAAGGTTGATTTGGAATCATCAAAACTTCTTGATTCAACAGTGCATGCTCTTTGTCACTCTTGGAGTGCATTAGAATATCATCGATAAATACAACCATAAATATATCTAGATACAGTCGAAATACCCTGTTCATATAATCCATGAAGATTGTAGAGGAATTGGTCAACCCGGATGGCATCACAAGAAACTCATAATGACCATATGAAGTTTGAAAAGCCATTTTAGGCACATCTTCAGCATGCACTCACAGTTGATGGTATCTTGACCTCAAATCGATTTTAGAGAAAATGGAGGCACTTGCCAATTGATGAATCAAGTCTTCAATCCTAGGCAAAGGATATTTATTCTTGATCATCACTTGGTTTAGCTGCCTATAATCTATGCACAATCTGAGGCTACCATCCTTCTTCTTAACAAATAATATTAGAGCTTCCCATGGTGAGACACTTGGTCTGATGAAACCACTTTTTAACAAATTCTTAATCTGCTTCTTTGGTTCCTTCAATTCAAATGGTGCCATTCGATATGGAGCATTCAAAATAGGACTTGTCTCACGCACCAAATCAATGGAAAACTCCAGTTCTCGCGATGGAGGCAAAACAATGATCTTCTTTGGAAACACATTAGGATATTCACTCATAACTGGGTATCATTCAATACCACCTTCCATATCTGCTTTAACAGAGAAGAAAACCATAAACCCTTGACATCCTTTGCTCAAATACTTGTCACCATGGGCAAAAGACAAATAGACATTTTCATTCCCTTCAATACTAGGGATATTCATGGGCAATGACATAGTCTTCCAGGCACAGTCAAGAATCACATTATTTGCCTCTAACCAATCCATCCCAATTATGACATCAATCTCTTGCAATGCCAAACAAATTAGATCCAGAGTAGTGCTTTGATGCTCATAATAAACCACACAATTCAGACAAGCTTAAGCAGTCCTTAGTGAAACTCACGCAGGTGTGGTTACCAATAACTTAAAAGGCAATTGCATTGCCACAATACCTAATATTTAAGCGCAATCAAAAGAAATAAAGGAATGCGATGCACCTGAATCAAACAATGCATGAATAAAGTAACCATTGAGTTTAAGTTTACCTCAAATCAAGTTAGGCGCTTCATCCGCTTCCTGTTGGGTGATGGCAAAAACTAGTCTGGGCATCACCAGCCTTCCTATTGCATCATCACACCTTGGCTCATGATAATTTCATGACATATGTCCTAACTTCCTATAACTATAGCAAATCAAGCATGGACAGTCACCATGATTCAACCCACAATGTGTGCATGGATTCGATGCACTACTAGAACTGTATTGAGATAAGGCTGAGTCCCTTCTTGAATACTCACTCTGGCTAGAACTCCCCTGGTCAAAGCCTCTTCGATAAAAGGGTCCTCTGCCAAACTGACCTCTGTTGAACTGATCCTGGCCAAACCTACATCTTCCTCTACTGTGGTGACCTCTACTATGATGACCTCCTCCTCTACTAGAACTTGTACTACCACCATTATTGCCACTACCTGATCCACTTCCTTTACTAATTACTTCTGTAGGTCTTAGGTGAAAAAAAGCCCAAATCATGGAATTCCTTCTATCCTCCTCAGTTTCCTTCATTCGTCTGGATAGGGCACGTATCATTGCATACATGTCCTCAAAGGACACAAACTCCACCACTGATAACTACTCTTTAATCTCTAGAAGGGCTCCCTCAAATAATCTCTGAGCCATCCACTTATCATCGGGGTAATTATTCATATAAGTGGAATACTTCACCAATTCTAGGAATTGGTCAATGTAATCATCCGCTGATAAATTCCCTTACTAAAAAGCTAGGAAATCGACCTCCTTCTGTATTGTTAATGCCGAAAGGATGTAGTATGCAAAGAACTATTCCTTAAACTATTTCCATGACAATAGAGGATTCATTGCTTTAACACTTAGGAGAACACTTCTCCACCAATGCTTGGCCTTCTTTTCAACCTTGAACAATGCCAGTTGCACCTTTTGCTCTGAGGTGTAATCCATCACACTGAATATGTTTTTCAATTACTCTATCCAATCCTTAGCCTATACAACATCCATGGTACCTTCGAAAGCTGGGGGATTAAACTTCTGAAAGTCTTTCAATTGTGAAGAGATACCCTTTCTTTCAACTCTTAGGCTCTCTTAAGCTCCATCATATTCTCATTCTCGTCCTCTTTTGCATTCAAGTCCACATACATGCCAGCCTTCTCATTCATGTCACCCTGTTCTTGCCTATTTGTTTGCTCTTGCAACCTATTCAATGTCTCCCCCTGAGTATTTACTTGATTATTGAGGCTAGCCAACATCTCATGCATCTGCCTCATAAGATCACTATTACTTTACCTTTCTCTGCGAGACATTCTTCCTACACATAAGCAACAACACATCCAATCATATGGTTTTGGACTAGTATTATAGTGGGAATATAGCCTATGCATCTAAAATTATGCCAAGTATTACCACCAGCAGGAATAACAGCCAAAAACCATTGCTTTGATATCAAAATATAACACCTTACTCCTAAACACCTCCAGACTTGACCAAAAACTTCAAAATCCAATCAAAGACAACCCAAACATCTCACAAATACTTCTCAAAACCTCAGAGTAGCGGAAAAATGCCAAACAACACCAGAAACTAGGTGGGGCTATGGCAACTACAATACCGCCACAGCTTCGGCTCCTTCTAAAACCTCTCACACTACTAGAACTCTTGGTTTCGCGGCCTACTTCCTGGCACCACGGTGCCCCCTTCTGGTTTTCATACCAGCAATTTTCAACCTCTATAGCAAACTTCCGATGCATATAACTTTATGCTTCGATCTCCTATTTACTTGACTCTAACTCCTACAAGTCAATCTTGTTCCAATTTATCCATAGACACCTATTTTATCTCAATTCATCTCCGTATGGAGATTTCGGACACCTAACACCGTTTTGGCCACTTTTGACCAAAACTCACAACTTACAACTCTCATTTGCCACCAAAGGCAATTTGTGTTACACCTTACTTTTAGACTCATTTCCCGTGAATTAGACTTCTTCTAAGTCTAATTATACTTGATTCTAAACTTCAATCACATAAGAATGAAAATCAGAATTTCCAAAATTTTCAGTTATTGTTCATAAGGTAGTTTTCACTTTACGTACTGAACTTTGAAAATTCATAACTAATTCTATAAAAATCATTTCATAGTGATTCAGGTCTCTAAAAATAGATAAAAAACTTCTATACATGGAAAAAATATGAAACATAGAATTCTATTGACCAGTTTATACAATTTATTTCTCAAACATTTACTATACATTTGGTCATTTTCTCTTCCCCAGGATTTTGGCCTTATATTTAAAAATTCATATCTCACTCTAACCTGAGCCAATTTATGCATTCCTTATGTCATTGGAAAGCCCTATAACTTGTACAGGGCATAACATTAACTTAACTATTATGGATTAGAACACTACCTCTACTGGAACAGTTTTAGGAGAAATTACATAACTCCTTCTTTATAGCTCCAAAAGCTTTCAAACTAATGGTATTTGTTTCATAAGACTTGGAGCTTTCCATGAATACAAATCAATAAATTTTTGGAGCTATATACAATTTTGTAGTGCCTTTTGAAAAATCTAGTGTTCATGGTGTAAGTTCCAGTTTTTCCAATACTATCCAGTTTTGAATCCTAACTTCAAAAATTCATCATAAATTGTACACTTATCCAATTTAGGCGTTTTTTAGCTTTATAAAAAGCTAATTCTATCTACTGTTTAGTAATATATAACACTCATACATTATTACCTATTTAATGTGAACAATACCTTCATTATTCTCAAAGTATTTCTAATTGAGCATTTATATTCTTATCTTGGCAAAATGAGTTTCATAACATGATTACATCATCATTCCTTGTACCAAATCCAGACATATCAGTCAATAATACTCAAAGGGATATAGTTACAGAAATACAAGACTCATGAATTCTCATGCAATTTTATGCATGGTGTCATAACAATAACATAAAATACCTATAATTCACATAATTATCATGCTTCTTCAATCTTCTTGGCTTCTTCCTTGGTTACTTCTATGTCCTTTCCCTAGCATGATTAGTGTTTGGAATGGTGAGATTATGGAATCTGAGTAGCAAGTCATATGTCATGCAATTACATTATCATATATGCGTAAAAATTTAAATCATAGCAATTCACCCATTCAAGCATATAATAAGTCATAATGGTTCATAAAAATTTTGGCATGGTCTCTCTTTATAAAATGGACATCCAAGGGTTAGGACCCTTCATAAAAATAGCCAAACCAATCTCACAACATCATAACAACAATATGGCAATGGGATTATAACATAGAAACCATATACAATAACATAAAGCAAGAAATAGGCTATGCTACCATTAGTGCTTTCCTTTGCCTTCCAACTTGATTCCAATGCTCCCACTCTCTTTTCCTTCGAGTTGTACTTCTTCCAAACACTTACCCAAGCTTCCTTGGACCTAAACATAATGCCAATGAAGCATATAAGCTACTGTTTCTTGGTCCAACTTCACACAATGCTCACTAAACCCTCAAATTTTCTCTTTGCTTTCTTCTTGGTTTTTCTTTGAACCAATGGTTGTTCTTAAGGTTTTGGGCTATGGGGAACTCATTTTTGGGGTTAAAAGTTTGAAATTCGATCTCTATTTATAACCCTAGTCTGACCGAAATCAAGTATAAAATGGAGGAAAATATTTAGCTTCCTATACTTCAAACCACTTTCATAATCATGCTTCCAGTCTCTTATTTATGCCTTTTCCTAGGTTTATTGTACCATAGCTCAACCTTCTCTCTCAAAACTCATCCATGGCTGAAACTTAAGGTGACAAAGGAAAGGAAAAGAATCCATGAAACACTCAATAAAAGCTTGAGAAGACAAGATAAGGATAGTAGAAACTTACCTTTTAATTCTAGTCTTCATGCTTGCTCCTTTGCTATCTCTTTTCTCTCTTCTTTTCTCCTCTCTTCTTGCATGTTCTTGGTTGCCTTGCTTTCTCATTTTCAGCCCACTCTTTCCCTCTTTCTCAAGTGTAAGTGTCGGTCAAGAGAGAAGGCAAGGAGGAGACAATGATAAAAGTATGATCCAATCATCTTATGCCATCCTTTCTTCTTTCTTTTTTTTTCAAATACTTCTTAAAGAAGTATTCATAAAATCAATAAACAAATGGCATTTTCCTCACTTGGGCAGCAACTAAACACATCTAAAATGGGAGTGAAAAGAATGATTACATGGCTTAATTAACTTGTTAATTACTCACTTAATCACAATTACTTTTTGGGACAAAAAGCAAGCCTTCTTTGAGAAGTTATCTTGTTCAAAAATTAATTAAACAAATTCCATCCACTTTCCCAAGCTGCTGCACACCCTGTACCTCATTGTTGGCCAAAAATTGCTTGAATAATTTTTATTGACCAAAATACCCTTTACCAATTAAATTTACCCGTACCGATTAAGTATTTTGCCAAAATTGTTATTAAATTGGTATAGGATTATCCAATAATTAATTTTGGTCCAAATCATTATCTAGACCCAAAATATATTTTATTAATGTCTAATTATTGTTCTTGGATCAATATTGCATTTTCCTGCTGTCTAAATTGACTTTTATCGGGTAAAATATTAATATTAAATCCTAATCACCCAATAAATATTATTTTGACCTTAATAAATTTCATAATATATTTCATTGGGTATAACTCTTTGAGAGCTTCATTTTGACTATAATTTTTCATATTTACAAAAATGCCCTCAACCCGGGGTTAATTAATAATTTTTAAAACTTTCAGGTCATTAACTGTAATTTTTTCCAAACATATTTTCTCTTTGCCCTTTCACGTTGGAGTCATTCTTAAGAGACTAAATTGTAACATTCTTAATTCTTAGGGCCAAAATACAATTTTCTCATTTTTCCGTTTAACCTGGAAAAATAACCTCTTTGCCCCTCATGATGCTTAACGGTGTCTCTTTATTTTTACCAATTTCTTTTGCATTTTACAATATCAACTTTTTCATTTTTAGACCTTAAATACATTATCCACATGTTACCTCTAATTTGGGAAATGACCATTTTACCCTTAAGCTGGGTAAAAATGTAATTATCTATTCTTTCAGGCACTTTCTTGAAATTTTACAAAAAAAATAATTTTTTATTATTTCTTTTTCACTATTCACATTAACTTTTAAATTAGTCTATCTCTCAATCTAGAGCTCCTGGCTACGCAATGCTTATACTATTCCGCTCAGCTTGGAGTGGGCTTTCATTCAAGTGGTATATTACATATTTTCCGAGGTGAGATTTAAAATTAATTTCTGCTAAGAATCTTATGGAAAATTAATTCCAATTAAGGACCGACATAGCTTCTTATGAAAATTAAATGAGAAATTAATTCCTTCTAAAGCCCAATTATATACATCATTTTCGTCTCACTCCGTTTCTTGTCTTTTATTCATTTTATAACATCCCACAGAAATAGGGATATTACAATTTGACCATTTGGGATCATTCACACCGGTCCTAAGCCACTTAACCAACTTGTCCAATGAGTTTTATCTCAAAGGAACCACTCCTCTGAGATTTTATCTCCTTGAATCCCAATTGACAAAAGGGCTACAAGCCCTAAAACAAATTGACTTAGCCCAATTCCACCTTTGGGCTCACATATACCACAACTCAACATACATAAGACATATAACACAATTCCATATTCATAACATGCTACCAACATTATATGCATTACAACAACAATACCAATGTCACCACTTTGTTACAAACCATCTATCCTACTTGGCACAAAGTAAAAATCGAAATAAACATACACTACATAGACCTAGTATTCTCACATCTGTTCCTGCTCCTTGTCTTCTCAGGACTAGTACCAGAACCATCACCTGAAAGGTTAGTCATAGAGGGGGGTGTGAGATAGTATCTCAGTAATCGGGGACAAATACACACACACACAAATATAACTCATACAATCTCATGACTGTACTATGAAATGGAATGCATGTCTCCCTCGTACACAACTAGAGCCACGAGCTGTCATCATAATAGGATATTTCATATTGGTAACTCCCTTCCAACAGTTGGTGAAGACTGATTCTGAGACATCACCAAGCTCACCTTACTCTAATGTAACCCGGGCAAAGCTTACACTAGAGCTTAGACCGTGGTTCTCATTCCCCTTTCCCACCACAAATTGGCAGCGATTTAGGGAAGGTGCTGTTCACTGCCCGTCTTTCCTTCCTGGCAATAGGAGGTGATTTAGCCACAGGGATCCCATCCTTATCCTCCTTTATCATATATGATATTATCATATCTCATATCATTGTATATCATATCATCATCACCACCCAATCCATCATATATCACAATCTCACAATGTCATGTGATGATGCTCATATTATATCATCATGTAATCATTATCATCATGTATCACAATGTCATGCATTTATCATGTAATGTCACATTGTCATCATCATCTCTAATCATCATCATAGTCATTATAATCATCATATCCATATCATAGTATGAATGGAAACATGCATATATACATATATATACTATCATAATATACATATGTAATATAAATAATACAAACACCCGGTTACCTCAGGTTGTCAATACCACACATGTAATATCCTAAAATTTTACTGGATATAAAGTAATGAAAGAGAAAGAAATAAATAATAATATGAAATGTACAAGAAATTCGTGAAAACGGACAGATAGCATTTTGCATAAAAAAGGGCAAAGAGGTCACTTTTCCCGAACAACAGAAAAATGAGAAATTACATTTTTGCCCCTAAAGAATTATGAAAATGACAACCACATCCTAAAATATATAAAATTCACGTGGAGAAGAAGTTAAAAAGTCTTTGGGGAACGTTACCCTTAATGACCTGAAAGTTTCAAAATTATAATTTAACCCCGGGTTAGAGGTTATTTTGTAAAGATGCAAAATTACTGTCAAAATGAAGCCCTTAAAGAGAGAAGTCCAATGGTATATGGAACTGAGGGTTAATGTTTAAGGATGAAGAAATAATTTGTGCCGAGTGTCCAAAAGTAACAGTAAACCGATAAAGTAAATTGTGGGCCCCACCGATGATTAAAAGGTAACTGGAACAAGATATGTGTCATACATAGATATCATTTTACACAAGATAATTATGGAAATATAAAAACAAAATTAGAATAGTCCTGTAGCCCAAAAATGCTAAATTATAGTGAAAAGCAGTTTTATCGGTACAGTTAAAAATTACCCAGTTCAAGATATATCTGGATCAGAAAAAATTGAGCAGACTAGACACTCAAAGGTCTTTCATTGGACGTGAAATTGGGGCAGCTTGGGCAGCATAATTGTTTGGAGAAGACTTCTTCAAGAAGTAGTCTTTTTTGGTCCAAAAGTAACCATGGTCATTAACCATGATTAATTACCTAATTAAGCATGTAATTAATTAGCTCTCCACTTCATTTCACAGAGTTGCAGCAGCAAAACAGAAGGGGAAAAAAACAAGGGAGAAGAGAGAAAAGAGAGAAAGAAGAAGAAGAAGTCCAAGAGAAACCCCAAAGCTCAAGTGGTAAGTTATCTTCCATCACTTCATGCTTGCTATCTATGGTATTAGAAGCTATTCATGGATCTATGGTATTAGAAGCTGTTCATGGATTAGAAATTCTTCTCCATCCTCTTAGGGTTTCGTCCATGGAATGATTTAGCAAGAAATGGAGTTTTCCAACCATAAATCATTGGGGAAATGATAGAATGTTCATTTAAAGCTTGAATATGCAAGTAGTTTGTTGTATAACAAAGTGTAGCAATTTTTCTTAAATTCTCCTAATTCTTTATGAGTTACTATTCACACTTAGGGTTGGAATTATATAAATTGGACCACAAAAATGGGTTCTCCATGGTCCAAAACCTTAGAAACAAGTGCTGATTTCATGAAAAAGCTTTAGATTAAGAAAGTGAAAATTTAGGGTTTTAAAGTTTAATTCAGATGAATAGTAACCATTGCCAGAGATGTAATTTGGTAATTATGAGGCCATATTTGGTCCTCACAAAAAATTAAATGGAATAGAGGTATAATTTATCATTTTTGAGCAAGGAATAAATTTTTGGTGAATTTTTAAACAATTAGGGTTTCATGAACACTTTTTGAAGAAAATCATGGAACCATTAGCTTGAGTAATTATTTGATGATATGTTTAGGTTTTAGGAAGCCTAAGAAAGCTTGGGAAAGTGTTGGAAAGTCCAAGAAGTGTTGGATGAAGTGTGGGAAGCAAGGAAGTACTATATGATAGATAATTTTCTTTACTAACATCACATTGTCATTATTGTTTCTTTGATATTTGACATTATGGCATATACATGAAATGTTGATTTGTGATATTTCTATGATATTGGCTGATTTTTATGAGGGTTTTTGAGGCCTAGGATGTCCATTTTACAAAACTAAACTCTGCCAAAATTTTTATAAAATTTATATGTTCAAATGTGCCTATGTGATGAACTAAAGTTTATGTGATGTTTCTATGAAAAATATGATGATATGATGGCATGTATGGGATTTGTCTACTGAGATTATTTGAACCTCACCCTCCCACATATTAACCATGATTAGGTAGCAACAATGGCAAGACTTCCAAGGAAGAGAAGGGAAAGGAGAAAGAATTTGGTATTTAATTTGATGGTGATTGCATTGGCCATGTGTTTTGACCTCTTATGTAAATTTGTAAAGAAGAGGTTGAATATGTTTCTCTAAGTTTTATATTCCTTTAAGTCACAGCTAATGTGTGGCATGATATGAAGATGAAATATGGCCATGTGAATATCTTACAATTTTTGTATTGTACGTATGAGGATACAAATGGTCATTCTGACCACTACCAAATGAATGTACTACTATTTGGTCTTTTTGAAGTACAAAGTATGAATGTTATTTATGCTTAAAAACTAGACAAAAATAGCTTTCATATCATCCAAATATTGCTTAATTTGAATGAGTGTACGATTTATAATGAATTTCTAAATTCAGCCAAGAAAACTGGAATTTCTGAAATTGACCATATGAATAGTAGAAATTCACGAAATTTACTGTGTAAATTGACCAAGTAATTGCTCTGATTGATATTTTTTCCATATAGATAATATTTTTACCTATCCATAGAGACTTGAATCACTCTCATATTATTTTTATTGAATTAGTTACAATTTTCAGGATTTTGCCAAAAATGGGATTAACTGAATAGTATGCTTTAAATTGATTAAATTTGTTATAATATTTTACTGTGATTCAAACTTCTAGTTATGTATAGTTGGCCTCTAATGAGGACTAATACATGGGAAATGTTCCTAAATAGAGGTGTTACAACACACACGTGATTTCACAAGCTTTCTTGAATGTCTATCCCACGACTTGACCACTCCGATTAGCCAAACACCTTCACATTACTATAATACCTCAATTAATATACAATCCAAATACTAAATTTCCATAATTAAACTCTTTAGGCCAAATCCAAGGTTCTAACCCCACTTTCATGCATAATTAAACTCCTAGGAACCATTAAAACATTAATCAATCCCATATACTTCGGATTCCCAAGAGCCCTAACTGAAAACAACCTAGGGTTAAGCTCAAATCATGCATACACCCTTCGAAACTCAAACCCAAGCAACAAGAACACTAAATCACACTTCATTAATCCTATTTCATCCATTTTAATTGGTGGATTTCAGTCCAAATAGAAAATCCTGACATATAACTGAGAAAACCTGAGTTTAAACTGAAGAAAATGGAGAGAGAGGAGTAGGGATCACTTTCCAACGTGAATCCAATCTTCTAATGCCCAAAAATCACACCAAAAGGTCAGAAATCTTGAACCTTCGCAGAGCTTCCTCAGTTCTCCTTAATTTCTTTTCTTCCTGATTGTCTGAAATGATTTGGATTTAAACAAAATCCTCAATTCTCACCACGGCTCCAGGACAGCTTGCTGCGGCGCCACCAGTTTCAGCTAAAAAACACACTACTTGAATTGGCTCTCACTATGGCATGATGCTCTTTTAGACTCCACTTGTACCTTCCTCCAGTTCTACACATAATGCCAAAAATATGTCATGAGGGTTGTTACAAACACAAGCAAGACAAACGTAAATTTAGGAAATCATAAAACATTGAGAACATTACTAACTATGAGATTGGCATATTATTTAGCAAAAACTTGAATGAAAATGTGTCAAAGCCAAATATAAGGAGTGTCTAAAAAATAAATGAGATACAAACTTGACAGAAAAAATGACACACAAGACAGAAGGAAAATTTAAACATGAATTATGGCCAACCAAAAAAAAAAGAGTTAAGCTAAATCTCTAACAGCAAATGTGTGAAAACCCTGAGTTAGACATTATTATTCAAAGGTTAATGACATCACATAATTATGATATTTTTGGCTTATTATTATAATAGTTAGAATAAGTAATTACTCAGGCCAAAAAAAAATAATTACATGTTTTTATTTTGTTTCTTTTTTTTTAACAAAAATTAAAAAAATCATAGTATTAATCATTACTCTCGTAAAATTTAGGTGTGTTAGGTTTAATATAATATAAGTTTTGATGATAACAAATATATTATATTTATCTAACATATATATTGTTCATGTAACACTACCAAATACTTCAAAAACTAGCCTACCACAACCAAAACAGCTCACTTTTACCTTGGAAAACATTCCGGCAGTGGAAAAATACCTAAAAGACACCAGAACTGGGATCGGGCCTCACCCGCTACAGTACCACCGCAACCTTGGAGCCCTTGGATTTACTGGCATCAAGGCTTAGTTTCCTAGCACTATGGCGCCCCTTGTTGATGCCATATCAGCAAAATTCAACTTTTGGGGTGAACATCTGACACACATAACTTTACGCTTAGACATCTAATTAACCTGATTCTAACTCCTGCAAGTCAATCTTGTCTCAATCTAACCATTGAAACAATTTTACTTTAATCCATCTCTATATGGAGATTTTGGATACCTGACATTATTTTGGCCACTTTTTGACCAAAACTCACCACTAACAACCTCTAATTGCCATCAAAGGCAAATAGGCACTCAGGGGCAGTTCATTCAGGTCCTAATCCACTTAACCAACTTGTCTAAAGAGGTTTCATCTCAAAAGAACATCTCTTCTCAAATTTGAACCCCTTGAGCCCTAATTCATCGTTATGGGCTACATGCCCAAAAACACACCAATAAGGCCCAAATCAATTCCGGGCTCACACATATGACCAATTCACTCCACAAATATACACACCAACCATATACAACCCAAATCAACACCAACATCATATATAACCATCACATTCAACCACCATACATAAACATACGTACAACATCCCATGCCAAACATTAATAACATACATCCATTACAATCATACTATCCTACTTAGTATAATATACATAGACAATACAACCTACTACCACGGCTTGAATATTCCCACGTCTGAGATAATACTCCCTTGTCTTCTTCGACTATTGTCATAACCTTCACTTGAAATGTTAGTTCATGGGAAAGGGGTGTAAGACAAAGTCTAAGTAACCGAGAATAACCATGCACAATATATATAGTGATCCACACAATTGTGCACATGGTGTAATGAAATGATAATGAATGGTATACATGTTTTCCCTCATCACTGCTAGAACCACGAGCTGTCATTATCACAAGATATTTCAATAGAAGATTCCCTTCCAACAGTCAGTGAATACTAATTCTGGGATATCACTAAGCTCACTTTACCCTAATGTAACCCAACCAATGGTTACACTAGAGCTCAGACTGTGGTCCTCCTTCCCCTGGACCTCTGTGAATTGGTGTTGATTTAAGGAAGATGCATCCCTAAATCCACTAACGCCTAGCTTTCCCAAGGAGAGGATTTAGTGATAGGTATATTTCATCATATCATCTTATCCACTGTCGCATAGCTTTCTCGTAGAGAGGATTTAGCAATAGGGATCTTTATCATATCATCATCACCTCATTGTCAATCTCTCATTATGCAATCATATGGTGATGATGCCAATGTCATGCCAACATGTTAGCATGCAATGGTATAGCAATACTACCATATCATACATACACAACATATACAATCATCTTATCTCAACTAGTTGTAAGCATACCATGATGTATAGAAAATTATACACATACACAAACAATATTGTGGTATGAAAAGGAACATGTATTTATATATATACATATATATATCAACATATAATCACATAATACAAACACCTAGTTACCTCAATTGTTGCTACCATGAGCACACGAATTCCACAAGCTTTCTTGAATGCCAATCTCATGACTTGACTTTATTGAATCAAGTGTTTTGATGACTCCAAAACAACCTTCAAGAGCTTGGAATAAAGATATCAAAGGAGCACAAAGGATTCAAGTGAAGGAATTCTAGAGAAATCAGTGCAAGGATAGATGTAGAATGTTTAATAATGTTTTAATTTGAGTAAAAGACTTTGATTTGGTAAAAAGATACTTTGAAACCTTGATTCTATGTTAATTCATTGAATATTTGAAAAACACCCATCAACAGACGGATTTTGAAAGGTTTATATTGATCTGTCGTGTTGAAAATTCAAACTTTGGCTTTAGAAATTTGAATTTCGTGTTGAAAATGAACAAGTCTAAAAGGAGGCTTTCTCTGACAAACGAATTTTATCTTAAGAAATTTGAATTTTGATACATGTCTGAAAATACCTTTTTCTGACAGACAAATTTTGGCCTTTGAAAATTTGAATTTTAGATAAAATGCAACTTATGAAAATTGAAAAATTTGTCTAAGAATATGTCAAAGTTCATTTGAAATCAAGCTTAGATTGGGTTTTTAAATTGCTCACTGACAGACGAACTTTGAACATGAAAATTTGAATTTCAGAAACAAAGCTTGTGAGTCTGTTATAATGAATGTTGGCATACGAATGATAGTATTCATAAATTCGAATTCTGAAACAAGTCTGAAAGAGGTCTATCTGACAAACAAACTTTACCCTTTCAAAATTCGAATGTTGAATTGATGAACTATTTTGCCTCGGTAAACCAGCTTCTGACAAACGAATTTTGGGGTTTCAAAATTTGAATTTTGAAGGACTGTAACAAATTGAAATTACTGTTCATACTTAACAGAACAACTTTAAACATGAAAATTCATATGTTCCAAAATAGAATCATTTTCTAAAGATGAAAATTTGAATTTTGCCTCATGACCGACGAACTTTGAGAGTTCAATGTTAAAGGCTGTAACTTTCGGTTTCTGTGAAATTCGTCTGTTGACTAACTAAAATTCGAACTTTGAGTGTCAGAAGCATTAAATGCGGTTGTTAAATAGATAGTTTCTCAGTATAACCATTGGGTAATATCTCTAACGGCTAAATCTTATCTCTAACGTACAGTTAAGACAAATCTATAAATAGAACTTCATTTGAAGATGTGGGTAACAAAAAAATTACTTTGTATATACTGAAACTCTGCTAAATCATCTACTTAAAGTCTCTTACTCTTACATACTTCATTCTTTGTACCTTAACTTTCATATTCACTCTGATTGAGAGAGTTTATTAGTTGTACACAATCTTATCTTCATATGGAAGAAAGATTTTCTTGTGAGGGGATATCACAAGGGATTAGGGAAGCACTAAGTGAGAGTGCAAAGAGTGAAAGTGTGAGCTCTAGAAACAGATCATCAACTTGTACTGAGGCATTTGCAAGAAGCCCATTGAATTCTTGCAGAATAGTGAAAAATCTCAAGTGGTGACTTGGGGATTGGATGTAGGTCAAGTTGAGAGACCGAACTAGGATAAATATCTAAGTCTTCTCTTCCTTACTGCTACTTTTACTGCTTATTCTCCTATACTCTGATTTACCATTACAGTTTGTCTTCTTCACTTTCTTGACATTTTGCAGAAAATTTTTAATCTTCCCAATTCACCCCCCTCTTGGGAAGCCAGCTTATCTAACAAGTGGTATCAGAGCCCAGATTCTCAATCAAAGGATCTTACAGTCCTGGAATTACAATGGCTAGCTTTGGAGAAAGCATACTACCAAAGGAAAACAACACAAATAGACCACCTGGCTTCAGTGGAGAACACTATGGTTACAGGAAGATAAGGATGCAAATTTATCTCCAATCCATTAATCTGGACATCTGGTCCGTCATCCAAAAAGGAGATTTCATTCCAATGGTATTGTAGAATGATGGGAAGTACATAGAAAAGCTAGAAGCTGAATAGAATGAGGAAATAGAAGAAGAGTCTTGCTGAACTTCAAGGAAAAACATTGCTTGGTTAGTGCTTTGAATCAAGACGAATTCTACAGGGTCTCACAATGCTCCACTGCTAAGGAAATGTGGGACACCTTGCAACTTGCTCATGAAGGAACAACTAGAGTTAGGGAAAACAAACTGAATACATGTATAGGTGAATACAAAAGCTTCTGAATAGCTGAAGGATAGAATATAAAGGAGCTACAGAAAAGATTCACCCTCATTGTGAATCAACTAAAAAGTCTGGGAAAGGAGTATACTCAAACAGAAAAGGTCAGAAAGATCCTCAGAGCTCTCCCTTTGGAATAGTAACCTAAAGTAACAGGAATAGAGGAAGCCAGAGGAGAATTAATGGCCTCTGTCACTACTCTTTTTGGTAGCATCAAGGAGTATGAAGGAAAAATGAAGGCTCTCAAGGAGGCAGGACAAGACAGAAAAAAGAAAGGTCTTGCTCTGAAAGCTGCTAGGGAGAAGGAAGAAGAATCTGACGATAGAGATAAGCTGGATGAAGAAACTCTAGCTATGATGGTCAAAAAATTTGGAAAATTTTATAGCAAGAAGAGAAACAAGTAAATCTTCAAAAAGGAAGCAGCTGGATATAGTAAAAGAGAAGCAAAAGAACCTGTCACTTGCTATAAGTGCAAAAAGCAGGGACATATCAAATGGGATTATCCACAATCCTCAAGAGGCAAGAGAAAGAAAAGAAAGCTAAAGACAAAGGTAAGAACAAAAGAGCTTACATCTCATCAATATGGGGCAATAGCTCAGATGAAGAAGAAGATAGTGAAGATGAAATTACTAACATCTGTCTGATGACACTTGCCTCTGAAGAAGCAGAAATCCCATGCAACAGTAATCAAGAAGATGAGGTATATGAATCTGAACCTTCCTATTCTGAATTACTGGATGCATTTCATGAGCTGCATGATGAGTTTGTTAAGGTTGCTAAAGAATTGAAGCAAGCTAAGAAAAAGATTAACAAACTAGAATCACAATGCAACATCTCTGAAATTGCTACTTTACTTATTGTTAAATCTGCTTGCTGTAAATCATGTATTGAACTAAAGTAAACTAATGAATATCTAGTGAAAAGCATGTTTAGGCTTCCTAAAGGTAAACATATGTTGTTTGCTTAGATGGGAAGCCAAAGAATATCACAAGGAAAGGCTGGACTTGGCTATGATCCTTGTACAGTCAAAGAAAAGATTAGGAAAAAGAATCAGAATATATATATGAGACATTTTGTGCATGCTAGTGGTAATATACAGAAAGAACATACTTCACAGCAAATTGAATCCTATGATCAACCAAGACATGCAAAACAAATATATTATCTGCATTACTTTCTTCCTGTATCTCAATCTAGCAGTCCCTTCACCACCTGCCACTTCTGTAACAAGAAGGGACATATTTCCAGTTCATGTGCTTTAAAGAAAAGTGGACTTGACAGGAAGGTTAAATAGGTTCCCAAAGATACATCTGTATCTAGGGAAATGACTACTGATAGAAAATGATCCAAGCAAATTTGGGTATCTAAAAAGAAAATATGAACTTTGTTTTGCAGGTTTATCTTAAAGCTAGAAAGAGCAATAAATGGTATATGGACAGTGCCTGCTCAAGTCACATGACGGGTGATAAGGAGAAGTTCATCACCCTTAGGGACAAGAAAGGAGGAAAGGTGACCTTTGGAGGTGATCAATATGGCAAAATAGTTGGCATTAGCATTGTGGGAAAGAATCCTAAAACATTCATTGAAGATGTGCTATTTGTAATTGGCCTTAACCACAATCTGCTAAGTGTGAGTCAAACATGTGACAAAGGAAACTGGGTACTATTTGACTCAAAGTTTTGCCTAGTCATCAGAAAAAGTGATCACAAGATAATCCTTAAAGCTCAAAGGGATGGTAACTGCTATACTATTGATCTTGATGAAATTCCTCCCTTAGATTCTATCTGTTTGATTAGCCAAGATAATGATAGTTGGTTGTGGCATAGAAGATTAGCTCATGTTAACATGAATCAACTACCAAAACTGCATAAAAATGAGTTATTCACTGGCCTACCAAAAATCACTTTTGAAAAAGATAAAGAATGTGATGCATGCCTTAAAGGAAAATAAATCAAATATTCTTTCAAATCTAAAAATGTAGTCACCACAACTAGACCACTAGAACTACTGCATATGGATCTGATTGGTCCATCTAGGATAAAAAGCATTAGTGGAAATCTATATGTGCTTGTAATTGTGGATGTTTACTATAGATTTACCTGGACACTATTTATTTCCTCTAAGAGTGATATGTTTAATGCATTTGTAACTCTAGCTAAGAAAGTGCAAAATGAGGAAGGTATTTCTATTGTGTCTATCAGGTCAGATCATGGAGGAGAGTTTGAGAACTCATATTTCCTGGAGTATTATAATGAGCATGAAATTGATCACAACTTCTTAGCTCCAAGAACTCTTCAACAGAATGGAGTAGTAGAGAGGAAGAACAGAACAATTGGAGAGATGGCTAAAGCTATGTTTAATGAAAAGGAACTCTCTCAAGTATTATGGGCTAATGCAGTAAACACAGCAAGCTACATCATAAATAGAGCCTGCATCAGACCAATCCTTGGGAAGACTCCTTATGAGCTGTATAAAGGAAGAAAGCAAAATCTCTCACATCTACATGTGTTTAGTTGTAAGTGCTTCATCCACAGCAATAGAAAGGAGAATCTAGGTAAGTTTGATGCCAAATCTGATGAAGGTATATTTCTGGCCTATTCTAGTAGAAGTAAGGCATATAGAGTTTTTAATAAAAAGTCTAAATTAGTAGAAGAATATGTGCATGTAGTATTCATTGAAAATGAAAATGCTTCCAAACATGTCACTGATGAGGATGATCTTATTTCAAACTTTAAAAATTTAGATCTTTCTGATGAAGGTAAAATTGAGCCTCCAAAAGTTTTTGAATCTATTAATATAGAGGAAAATGTTCAGGAGAAAGACTTTGAGGATGAATATAATGAATACATGCCTCAAGAACTCCCTAGAGCTTGGAGATATCAAAGGAATCATGCTGTTGATCAAGTGATAGGGGATGTTCAAGAGAAAGTTAAAACCAGAAAATAGTTAAGGGATCAAATGATAAACTATGCCTTTATTTCTCAAATTGAACCTAAATGTACTGAAGAAGCCTTAATTGATGAATACTGGATTTTAGCTATCCAAGATGAGTTAAATTCGTTTGAAAGAAATCCAGTTTGGGATTTAGTGCCCAGACCCAAAAATCATCCTGTCATTGGCACTAAATGGGTTTTTAGATATAAACTTGACGAATCTAGATCAATAATCAGAAATAAAGCTAGACTGATTGCAAAAGGATATAATCAAGAAGAAGGAATTGATTTTGAAGAAACCTTTGCTCCAGTGGCTAGATTAGAAGCAATTAGAATTCTGTTAGCATATGCATGCATGAAAAATATTATGTTATATCAAATGGATGTGAAGACTGCCTTTCTTAATGGATATATCATGGAAGAAGTTTATGTAGACCAACCTCCAGGCTTTGAGGACTCTACAAAATCGAACCATGTTTATAAACTAAAGCAAGCCCTTTACGGATTAAAGCAAGCTCCTAGAGCATGGTATGAAAGATTAAGTAATTTTTTAACTGAAAAGGGCTTCAACAGAGGAAAAGTATATATAACTTTATTCATTAAGAAAGAAAATAAAGATTTACTTATTGTTCAAATCTATGTTGATGATATTATATTTGGTGCTACTAATGAATCTCTTTGCAAGAATTTTTCTAAGCTAATACAGGGAGAATTCAAAATGTCCATGATGGGTGAACTCAACTTCTTCCTTGAATTGCAAATCAAGCAGTGTGATGATGGTATCTTTCTCAATCAATCCAAGTATTTAAAAGAATTTCTAAAGAAGTTTGGGATGGAGAATGTCAAGCCAATAGGAACACCTATAGCTATAACAACCAAATTGGATATGGATGAAAAAGGAAAAATGTTTGACATAACCCAGTATAGAAGAATGATTGGATCTCTACTATGACTAACTGACAGCAGACCTGACATCATGTTTAGTGTCTGTATGTGTGCAAGGTTGTAGTCATGTCCTAAGGAAACCCATGCAATTGCTGTGAAACATATCTTCAGATATCTTATTGGAACATCATAGATGGGTCTTTAGTATCTAAAGGGCAATGGAGAAGATCTCAAAGGATACATTGATGCTGACTTTAAAAGATCCAAAACTGACAGAAAAAGCACAAGTGGAACATGTCAGTTTCTTAGAGGATCCTTAGTTTCATGGTTTAGCAAAAAGAAAAATAGCGTGGCCTTATCCACGGCGGAAGCTGAATATGTTGCAACTAGAAACTATTGTGCCCAAATCATCTGGATGAAATAGCAGCTTGGAGATCTTGAGGTTGAGATGAAGCAAATATTAATAATGTGTGACAACCAAGGTGCCATTAACATCACAAAGAATCCTATCATGCATTCAAGGATAAAACATATTGAAGTTAGGCACTACTTCATAAGGGATCATGTTCTGAAAGGAGAAATCAGATTAGAATACATCCCAACAGAGGATCAAGTTGCTGATATATTGACAAAGCCTCTATCAGAAGATAGACATTACAAAATGAAGAGAGAATTGGGTATGGTAAATCCCAATGAATTGTAAGCAAATACTTGTGCATTTCTGTTTTTAGTTTTTCTAACAGTAAATAAATTCTAACTTAAGCATCGGAGAAAGTTTAATGTAAGTTGCAGGTGCTCTTCATTAGTTTAAATGACTGTAGATAAAAAAAAAATGGAGGAAATCAGAATGGAATAGTCAAAAGGAGAAAGAGATAGCAAAAAATCTGTGTTCTGGATCCATTTTGTAAGTTTTTAGAGTTGAAATTCGTATTTTAGTTGTGTGAAAGATGAATTTCCTTGATAACTTGTGTTTTTGAATGAGGGAGCATGCTCAACATTCGAATTTAGATACCTAACAGACAAACTTCAGCTTGGAATAGTTCTCAATGGTCCCTCGAAATTCGTCTATTGGTCCTTGAAAGTTCAAATTTTCAAAAATAAAAGATTCAATGTTATCTTTGTCCAAAATGATATTTATACAAATGTCCATTTCATAACATACGCATGTTGGAACATGCTCATATTGTTGAATCTCTAAAAGACGAATTTTCATGTGCATAATTTGTCTGTTGTTTGTTGCATTGACTGTTGCTTATGCCTGCTCTTCGAAATTTGAACTTTGCTAAAACAAAGTTCGTCTGTTCATCTTGTGTTGCTTGGAGCAAGCCTCTGTCAGATGAACTTTCAGAAGAAAATTCGTCTGTCAGTAAGCCTTGCTGAAACAGTTTAACTTTTAACTATTCGAAGTTTGAATTTTGACCCCTTAAAATTTGTCTGTCAGGTGGTTCCTTACGTTAAAACTGATGGTTTTCATCTGAATAGACACAACCCTATTCATTCCTTCTCTAAGTCTGTTCAAATTCTCTCTTCAATGCTATTCAATTTTGACCAAAATTGTTTATTTCCCACTATTTAAACTCTTTTCGCATCCTATAAACTCATTCGCACCTTCATTTTGAAACATTCATCCATGAAAATGGCACGAGTAAATAATCCTGAAGTTGGAAAGAGAGAGGCACGACCGAAGAGAACAGTCAAATCCCAATATGCCTCAAAAGAAGGTGAAAAATCGAAGAGAAAAGCCGAATCAAGCAAGGCAACTCCCTCCAAACGATCGAAAACAACCCCAAAGGCAAAATCAAAGAAAGCTGGACCCTCTTCTTCGAAGAAAACAGAGCCTTCAGTCCTTGTTCCTGCTGCTGATGTTGTTGCTTTCACTTTCTCCTCCAGTACTGAATCTGGAGAATACCAACTCACAAGAATGCCATTATGGAGAACTCCTTAGATTCAGAAAGATACTCGATCAAGTTTGCAAGTAAAAAGGTAATCAAGCCTCACTGTGTGAACTTGGAAGATTTCTTAGTCTCTAACAATTTTGATGCTGGGATATGGATGCTAAGATATAAGAATCTGTTAAAGATACTAGAGATGTATGATGATGAAGTGGTTAAGACGTGGTATGCCTCCCTGAAGTACAACAGCAAGAAGAAGAAGTGGTAGGTCAATCTGAGATCAAGGATTATTTGGCTTACAGATGAAACTTTTAATGAAGTGTTGGAAATCCCAGGGTAAGATAGCCTTAAGATTGACATCACTGCTTCTGGGTATATGGAAGAGGCAGAGACTGCTGATGAAGAAAGTGGCCCCTTTCTAAACTGCAAGGAGAGCACAATCCTAAACACTTTGTTCAGAAGAAAGGAGAATAGGCCATTAATAAACTTACTGAAGCCCACTGACCTCAGTGCTCAAGTGAGGATCCTACACTAAATAGTGTCTAGGATTATCTTCAATAAAGGAGTTAGCTTCAATCTGATCACAAGGGCAAAGGCACATGTGATGGCAGCAATCATGTGTGGAAATCTCATCAACATGGGACATATCATTCTCCAATGCATGATCAAGGCAAGGGATCAGAGGAAAGACTCTACACTCCCCTATGCAACAATCATTTCCAGAATTCTACAATATGCTAGAATTCAGCACCTTGAAAAAGGGAAAGAGAAACCCACTGAGATTTTCAAGGAAGAAGAGCTACAAAGAATGAGGATTGAGAGAAATGAAGAAAGATGGATTGGGAAGGGAGCATGAAAATCTGAAGATCTCTTCTTTGTTGGAGATGCCTCCCTACAGCAAGAAGGAACCTCTGAGGCTCCTACAAGACCTACACCTCAGCCTTCTCAGCTTGTCCTATCTCGATCTCTGTCTGCTCACATTCCATCTACTCCCTCCTCTCGTGCCAAGCCAACTAAGATCACTTAGTTGTATGACAACCTGTCTACACTCATACTAAGCATCAAGGATGAGCAAAATGCCAAGTTTGCTCATCTACAAGATCAGATCCACTAGTTGGCCAAAAACATGAAGGTAGTTGCTAATGCATATGAAGACATGCAGAATGTCATTCTTGCCACATCAGCTCCACCTCAGCCAGGATTCTCTGAGCCAGCTCAGTCTCCAACTCTTGAGCCTCCAAGCCCCTTTGAGCTAACCTCTTCTGAACATGATAATGCTATAGATGATACTGAGGTTGCTGGTACACTGAGTACACCAAGTCCTGGTCCTCCATTGGACTATGGTATAGAAGAAGAAGGCCCTCGGGATTCAATCTCTCATGACCCCATTCTAGTAGATGCTCAAGAGTCAATCCTGTCCTAGCAAGAATCTAAGCAAGTAGAAAGATTAGTGGCAGCCATCTCTACTTCACCATTCATGCAGGCTGCCCTAAATATAGAAAGGAGCATTGTGCCTTTTGTTGATCTGGAAGCCATTACACACAATGCTCTCTTGCAAACTCACAGAAGAAGGCTTGAAGAAATGTTTCCTCCTCGTACTCCCTCACCTGTTACATATTATGGTTTCTCGAATGAAAGAAGGGCACAATTGGCAGTTACAAGGCAAGAAATTTCTGAACTTCTTGAGATTTCTGATGATGAAGATGAAGACACAAGTTCTAAAGTTTCTGGATCCTTACCAAAGCTCAATCCAAAAATGCCATTTGTCCCTGTGCCTCTTCAAGCTATTCCAGTGTCTCAGATCCCTCCTTCTGCTAATTTTGTTTACCTTCCTGATGATGCCAAAAAGGGGGAGAAGAGTGAGCAAACTGGAAAGTTTGGAAATTCTACTGCTGAGTCTTCTGGAAAGACTTATAGCAAGAAGACCAAGAAAAAGTGATTAGAACTTAGGTTTGGGTTCTCTTATAGTGCTATATTTTGGTTTTGTTGTTTGTGTTTTGTGTTTTTGTAATATCTTGCATTAATAGTCTCTTGTAAAGCAACGTTTGATGAATGAAAAATTTATTGGTTGTAATGATCTGTCCTTGTTGATCTTTGAATCTCTTTAATCTCTTTACTTGATCATGATATCCTTTAGATTATAATGCATATGTTGAGGGGGAGCTTGTTAAAGCAAACCCAAGTATTAATCCTGTTTGTAAGTTATTTTGTCATCATCAAAAAAGGGGAGAATGTTGAATCAAGTGTTTTGATGACTCCAAAATAACCTTCAAGAGCTTAGAATAAAGATATCAAAGGAGTACAAAAGGTTTCAAGAGAAGAAATTCTAGAGAAATCAGTGCAAGGATAGATGTAGAATGTTTAGTAATGTTTTAATTTGAGTAAAAGACTTTGATTTAGTATAAAGATGTTTTAAAACCTTGATTCTATGTTAATTCATTGAATATTTGAAAAACACTCACTAACAGACGGATTTTGAAAGGTTTATACTGATCTGTCATGTTCAAAATTCAAACTTTGGCTTTAGAAATTTGAATTTCGTGTTGAAAATGAACAAGTCTAAAAGGAGGCTTTCTCTGACAAATGAATTTTATCTTAAGAAATTCGAATTTTGATACATGTCTAAAAATACCTTTTTCTGACAGACAAATTTTGGCCTTTGAAAATTTGAATTTTAGATAAAATGCAACTTATGAAAATTGAAAAATTTTTCTGAGAATATGTCAAAGTTCATATGAAATCAAGCTTAGATTAGGTTTTTAAATTGCTCACTGACATACGAACTTTGAACATGAAAATTTGAATTTCAGAAACAAAGCTTGTGAGTCTGTTATAATGAAATGTTGACATACGAATGACAGTATTCATAAATTCAAATTCTGAAGCATGTCTGAAAAAGGTCTCTCTGATAGACAAACTTTACCCTTTCAAAATTTGAATGTTGAATTGATGAACTATTATGCCTCGGTAAACCAGCTTCTGACAAACGAATTTTGGGGTTTCAAAATTTGAATTTTGAAGGACTGTACCAAATTGAAATTACTGTTCATACTTAACAGAACAACTTTAAACATGAAAATTCATATGTTCCAAAATAGAATCATTTTCTAAAGATGAAAATTTGAATTTTGCCTCATGACCAACGAACTTCGAGAGTTCAACGTTAAAGGCTGTAACTTTCGGTTTCTATGAAATTCGTCTGTTGACCAACTAAAATTCGAACTTTGAGTGTCAGAAGCATTAAATGCGGTTGTTGAACAGATAGTTTCTCAGTATAACCATTGGGTAATATCTCTAACGGCTAAATCTTATCTCTAACGTACAGTTAAGACAAATCTATAAATAGAACTTCATTTGAAGATGTGAGTAACAAAAAAATTACTTTGTATATACTGAAACTCTACTAAATCATTTACTCAAAGTCTCTTACTGTTACATACTTCATTCTTTGTACCTTAACTTTCATATTCACTCTGATTGAGAGAGTTTATTAGTTGTACTCAATCTTATCTTCATCTGGAAGAAAGATTTTCTTGTGAGGGGATATCACAAGGGATTAGGGAAGCACTAAGTGAAAGTGTAAAGAGTGAAAGTGTGAGCTCTAGAAACAGAGCATCAACTTTATACTGAGGCATTTGCAAGAAGCCTACTGAATTCTTGCTGAATAGTGAAAAATCTCAAGTTGTGACTTGGGGACTGGACGTAGGTTAAGTTGAGAGACTGAACCAGGATAAATATCTGAGTCTTCTCTTCCTTACTACTACTTTCTCTGCTTATTCTCCTATACTCTGTTTTACCATTACAGTTTGTCTTCTTCACTTTCTTGACGTTTTACAGAAAACTTTTAATCTTTCTAATTCACCCTCTCTCTTGGGAAGCCAGCTTATCTAATAGACTTCTTCGATCAACCAAATAACATTTACAATACCATAAAATCCTCAACTAACATACAATCCAAATATCCAAATTCTATAATTCAACCATTTAGGCCTAGCCCATGGTTCTAAAACCATTTCCATACAGTATTTAGCTCTTAGAGACCATTCAAACTCTACTCTACCACACATATCTCAAATTCCATACTTCCACACATAATAACTACCTAGGGTTAAGCTTAAATTATGCATACTCCTTTTAAAATTCATACCCAAGCATCATAAACACCAAATCACACTTCATTGATCCCATTTCATCTATTTTAATTTGTGGATTTTGGCCCAAATTGAAAGCCCAACTATACACCCCAAAAATCCAACTCAAAACCAAGGAAAAATGGAGAGTAAGGAGTAGGGAACACTTACCAACAAGAATCTAAGCTCTAACAGGTCAGAAAACACCTTCTAAGGTATAAAATTTGAAGCCCTAGCAGAGCTTCCTCATTCCTCCTTGCATTTCATTTCTGTTTCATCATCCGAACTGATTCTAATTTAAATAGAATTCTTCATGCTAGCCTCGATGCCATGTGCCTCTGTCTCTAACTTGAGCTTTCCTCTGTCCTAATTCCTCCAATTTTGCATAGAACGCCAAATACATTTGGTTAACTGGGGACCAAGTTAGGACAATGTAATGAGGGTTGTTACAGTTCCTAAAAGAAATAAAATGTGTATCAGCATGTGATTAATTGTCTTTATAATACATATATAATGCTATGTACTATTATATCTACTATGCTATTACATTTTATGATACAAATTGGATATATAAATTGGATTAACTACGTGGTTTGTAAGTGTAATCCATTAAATGTAGGAATGTCCAAGAAGAAAAAGTGGGCATTGGAATAAAGAAAGGAAAATCAATATCTTGTCTAACTCAAAGAAGAAGAAGAGAAAGGATGCTCCAAGAATTGAAGATTGGAAGGGATCAGAAGGGAGCATGCCAAGAATGAAATAGCTAAGTGAAAGTGGAGCTTAACTTTTGAAGACCTAGCTATTAGATATATTGTGTTTTCACTCAGGTCTTGAGGTAGTTTTATCTTTGAAAATTATTTAATCTTATTACCATACGTTTTAAATGAGTTAAATTAAATAAATATGATATTAGCATGTGTTTTAGTTGAAGTATATTGGCAAACAGATGAATTTCGCTATTTAATTCATGCTTATTTTATGTAAAATTCATTCTTTGCTTATTAAAATTTGACGTTATAGAGTTTTCATCTTTGATAGACAATTTTTGGTTGTGAAATTCAAATTTTGAACTAAGCATTGTTAGTAAAAGTGTGTAAAATTCACATGAAGTTTAGTTGAAATTCAACTTTGGTGAAGGTTAAAGTGAGTTTAAAGTTATAGCCTCTAACAAATGAACTTTAAGCTTCAGAGTGAGAATTTTTATGTCATGTTGAACATGCCTTTGATAGATGAATTTTAGTCTTTGAAATTCAAATTTTGGTCTCTGAAATTCAAATTTTGAAGTGCATTGTGAAAACTTAAAGAAATTGTGCAAACTCAACAGATGCTCTTGCGGAAAATTCGCACAAACAAGTATGGGATATCTTTCACAAACTCGAAACTCAAATTTTGCAAAATTTGAATTTCAAGGTTCAACATTAAATACACAACTATGCTGACTCTACAAAATCCATCTATTGAGCCCCAAAATTTGAATGTTGGAATGTCAGGCGTATTTAATGCAGTTGTTGAATGGCTCTTTCTATTGAATAACGGCTAGAACTTGTGTCTAACATATAGATCTTGTGTCTAATGACTAGTTAAGCTATAAATCTATAAATAAAACTTCATTTAAACTTATAGGTAATGAATTTAAGTGAGTTACATGCCAAAATAATGCTGCAATGGATAAATTCATTTTGTGTAAGCATTCAAAGCTAAAACCACCTCATTAGAGTAAGTTTCAATGTATTATCCACTTTTAAAGAGAATTTCTTCTCTGTAATCTTTCTTACTACAATTTTTGGGTAGAATCTTAGTGTGGGAAAACACTAAGGGAACTTACACATATTGTAAGCATGTGGGGAGAATGGATTCACATGTGCCTTGTGAAACTTGTGAGATGTACTGAGGCTTTACAAGTGTCCGGATCAAACTTGTGGGATATAATATAAATCTCAAGTGGTTTGGGATGAATTTCTAACCATAGGAGGCAATTTTCAGATCCTAGAGGCTTGATTCTCAGTCAATAAAAGGATTATACTTCCTCTCCTCCCTTTCCATATCAGCAAAAGTTCATCCTCCAGGGTGAAATTTCAAAGCACATAACTTTATGCTCGAACCTCTAATTGACTTGATTCTAACTCCTACAAGTCATTCTTATCTCAATTTATCCATAGACACCTATTTTATCTCAATCCATTTCCGCATGGAGATTTTGAACAACTAACATCGTTTTGCCCACTTTTTGAGGAAAAGTCACAAATTACAACTCCCATTTGCGACCAAAGGCAATTTGACCATTCGGGACCAATCGCATAGGTCTTAAACCACTTAACCAACTTGTCCAATGAGGTTTTACCTCAAAGGAACCAACTGGATACCTCCTTCGCATAGATTCTTTTGTCTCCCATGTGACATCAATTGTTGTCAAGCTGCTCCATAACACCTTCACTAACTTAATAGTCTTTTTCCTCAGTTGTTTCTCCTTTACATTAAGAATTTGCAATGGTGTGACCTCAAAAGTCAGATCCTCTCATACTTGAACTTCCTCATCATCAATTATATGAGGCGGATCCAGATGGTTTTTCTTGAGTTGAGACATGTAGAAAACATCATGAAATCCAACAAGATTAGGTGGTAGCACCACTCGAGATCCTACTGGCCTAATTTGCTCCAAAATTTGGTATGGACCCATATATCACAAAGTGAGCTTCTTCACTCGAATCAATCTCCTAACACCTGTAGTAGGAGTGACCTTTAGAAATACATGATCTCCAGCTTCAAACTCCAATGGTCTCCTCCTTTTATTTGCATAACTTTTCTGTTAACTCTGAGCGGTCAGAAGCTTCTGTCAAATACTCTCTATCTGTTGAGAGGTTTGATCTACAATATCTAGACCTAAAAGACTTCGTTCATCGAGTTCAACCTAACACAATGGTGACCTACACTTCTTGCCATACAAAGCTTCATATGGAGACATTTGCAAACTCGAGTGATGGCTATTATTGTTAGCAAATTCCACTAACGGTAGATATTGATCCAATTACCTTTATTCTCCAAAACACACGCCCACAGCTTGTCTTATAGAGTTTGGAACGTCTTTTTAGTTTGCCCATCAAATTGAGGATGAAAAGCAGTATTGAAACTCAGTTTCACCCCTATGGTCTTTTGAAGAGATTTCCAAAACCTGGACGTAAACCTAGGATCTCTGTTTGACACAATGTTCATCGGGACTCCATGTAGTCTCATAATCTCATTCATATACCATTGGGCCAACTTTTCCATCGAAATAGTCTTCTGAATTAGAAGAAAATGGGCCAACTTCATCAACCTATCTACAATCACCCATATTGCATTGTGTCCTGAAGAGGTCCTCGATAATCCCATCACAAAATCCATGGAGATGCTATCCAATTTCCACTCCGGGATCTCCAAAGGTTGCAACATACCGATAGGCAATTGGTACTCAATGTTCACCTTCTAACGGATTATACATCTTGCCATACACTCTATGATGTCTTTTTTCATGCCCGACCACCAGTATCCTCGCTTCAAATCTTAGTATATCTTAGCCAATATATCAAAATCCTGAGTTTCTACCTTTTCAATTTTTTCCTGAATGCTCAAAAGATAGTTATTCTCCAACTGAGCATAGTAAAGGATCCTCAATAAATCACTTGATACATTAATGGATCCCAATACTAATACTCTATGATCGACAGTAATGGATAACTTCCTATCTCTCAGGCTTTCCAGCAATTGTTGCTCCCTTATTATCATTATGGCTATGTGGATCGACTTTCAGGCTTTCCAGCAATTGTTGCTCCCTTATTATCATTATGGCTATGTGGATCGACTTTCTACTCAGTGCATCCGTCACAAGAATGGCTTTCCCAGGATGATACTTCAAGGCAAATTCATAATCTACCAAGATTTCTACCTAATGCCTTTGCCTCATGTTCAACACTTTCTGATCAAACAAATACTTCAAACTTTGGTGATCACCAAACACCTCATATTGAGTGCTGTAAAGATAATGCCTTCATAATTTCAAAGCAAACACTACAGCTACTAACTCATGGTCATGAGTAGGAAAGTTCTCCTCATGAGGTCTTAACTGCCTCGAAGCATATGCCACAACTCTTCCTCATTGCATCAAAACTCACCCCAGACCCTTCTAAGAGGCGTCCGAGTAAACAGTGAATGACTCAAATATTAGCGGTAATAAGCACTGGGGTGGATGTCAAACAAACCTTTTGCTCTTGGAATGCTCTCTCACACCTATCATCCTAACTGAAAGATTGATCCTTACGGGTGAGTCTAGTTAATGGCATAACAAGCTAAGAGAATCTAATAATGAACCTTCGATAGTAACTAGTCAATCCCAAAAAACTACAAATTTCATTCACCGATTGCAGTCTCTCCCAATTCAATACCGCTTCTACTTTACTAGGGTCTACCGCTACTCCTTCTATAGAAATCACATGACCTAGAAATTTCACTTCCCATAGCCAAAACTCATATTTACTAAGCTTGGCATACATCATTTCCATGCATCATTAAGCTCCTAGGAGCCATTCAAACACCACTCAATCCTATACATTTCGGATTCCTAAGAGCCTCAACTAAATATAACTTAAGGTTAAGCTCAAATCATGCATAAACCCTTCAATACTCATACCCAAGCAACATACACACCAAAACATGCTCCGTTAACCTCATTTCATCCATTTCAATAGGTAGGATTAGGCCAAACAACTTACAGCCAAGAAAACCCAACTCAAAATCGAAGAAAATAGAGAAGGAGGAGTAGGGATCACTTATCAACTAAGATCCAAGCTTCAAGAGGCCAGACATTACTCCTAGAGGCTGAAGATTTCAAAACCTAGTAGAGCTCCTCACTGCTTCCTCTGTTTCTTTCTTTTCTATTTCCCTGAAATGATATCGGTTGATACAAAAATCTCGACTCCCACCATGACCTTAGGAAAGCTCACTGCAGCGCGATGCTTTCAAATAAAAAATGACATTTTGGAGCTCGCTGTCGCCATGGCATAGGGCTCTTTCAATCTCCACTTGAACCTTTCCTCTATCCTATTTCCTTCAATTCTGTATACAATGCCAAAAATGTCATGAGGGTTGTTACAATGTGAATGGTTAATTAGAGCTCACTAGTGTTTAATTATGTTATTGGAACTCTGTGTTAAGCTTAAAATACTAGATTATGGATTTTAGTTGTTTTAGGTATTATGTCAATTAAAGATATTATGATGTTATATTGGTTGATTGACTAGTTGGAAGCATATGGTTCGTGATGGGTGCACCAGAGGTTTGCTAAATTCCCTTATATGTATGGTGTTGATAACTCAAGATAACCGAATGTTTGTATTTGTGTGATATTTATTGATTTGTATGTACATAAATATATATATTTGTGCATGTTTCTATTCATACCACGATATGGTTGTATGTATGTGTATGGTTTCTCTATATATCGTGGTATACACATAGTTAGATGAGATGATTTATGATAATGATGAACATGAAGAAGATTACATAGCGATATACATACGTTGACATGGCATTATATAATTTCATAGCATGCTAGCATGACATTAATAGATATGATAATGATGATTATTGTATAATGACATGGCATGAACATCATCACCACATGAGCATTATGAGAAATGATGGTTCAAGTGGTAATGATGAGATATAATATGATGATATATATGATATGGTGAAAAAAGGAAGGGATCTCTGCCACTAAATCCTCTCCTATGGCAGTGGACTGCACCTTCCCTAAATCACCACCAATTGGCTATGGTCCAAGGGAAGGAGATCCATGGTCCAAGCATTAATGTTACCTTTGGTCAAGTACACTAGTGCAAGGTGAGCTTGGTGATATCCCAAAATCAGTCTTCACTAATTGTTGGAAGGGAATCACATATTGGAAATGTCCTATTATGATGCTAGCCAATGGTTCTAGCCGTGTATGAGGTAGACATGCATAACATGACATTTTTCATTCATTGCACCATGTACATTATTATATGAATTATTATATAGGTTGCTTGTAGTTGTCCCTGGTTACTGAGACTTTGTCTCACACCTCCTCCCATGACTAACCTTTCAAGGGAAGACTAGCACTAACCCAGAAAAGACCAAGGAGTTATAGTCCTCTTTGTCCACGAGGATATCCAAGTATAATAGGTAGTTATATGTTATTTAGTTTATGTACTATTATGCCAAGTAAGTTGTTGTTCTGTGTATCGCTTGTTTCGATTGTTCCTGGGGAGTACTGTTGTTATGTGGTACAAGGATGTTGTTAAAGATAATGTTGAGTGATGATCGATGATACGTGATAGGTGTGGAAATGTGCTAGGTACAGTTTATATATGTGTGATGATAATGTGGACCCCGACCTAGGTCATTGATGTTTGAACACATGACAGTGAGTTAGGTTGGTTGGATGTGTGAGCCCAAAAAAGGGTTTAGGGCCTCATATGTGTGTTTTAGGCAAGTAGCACATTATGTGGAATTAAAGTTTAAAAGGGTCAAAACTCAGAGAAGTGGTTTCTCCAAGATGAAACCTTGGACAGGTTGATCGAGACAAATATGACCTATATAAAGGGTCTCTCTGTGCCAAATGACTTTGGATAATGAATGAAGCTTGTAAGATGTGAGTTTAGCCAAATTGGTAATGGGCATCCAAAATCCATATGGAGATGGATTGAGATGAAATAGGCATCTATAATTGGGATGAGAGTGACTTATAAGAGTTGGAATCAGGTCAATTAGAGGTTAGAGCACGAAGTTATACGTGTTGGAGGTTTGCTTGAAAAATTAAAAAAATACTGATATGGAATTTGATACGGGCATCGTGGTGCTAGCACTACCCCCTGTTTCTAAAATTTAGAACTTGTGCGCACTCAGGCCGTGGTGGTACTATTAAGGCCACAGCGTTGTGTTCCAAATTTCCTTAGTTGCTTTATTTGGGCAGTTTTCAAGGTTTAAAGTGATGTGCGGAGGTTTGTTGTAGTAGAGTATTACACATACTCTGTTCATCCCTGTTGTGCTGTAACATTTGGTGGCATTGGTTACATTTCAAAAGAGCTGAAAATTTATATCACCCAATTCGCCTCCTTTTGGGTGACCATCCAACCTAACAGGTTGTATGTATGGCATGGAAATCATTCTTGATTATACCAAAGACAACGAATCAAACTTTCTTAGATTCAATTCCTCCAGTTGGTGTGGGAGGTAAAGATTGTCACCTTTAATTCAACTTTTGTGTATAGAGGAAATTTAGCTAGAGAAGGCTACCCCTTTACTCTCAGTACCTTGAGGTCAGGAGATTCATCTTTGTTGGTGGTGAGGGATACTCATATACTAAATGACAATAAAAATCCTCAAGGAGACTAATTCTTTATGTGATTTGAGGGGTTTTCTTGCATGAAATAAATTACAAGGAAACAAGAACAGAATATTAAAGATAGAGATAGAACTTGAGAAAGATAGAACATAAGAAGATGGATTAAAAATATGTACAAGACATGAGAAAAGGAATACAATCCAACAAAACATTTCACAACTAGTTTTTGCATCATTACCCTATATATAACATTAGGGTTTGATAATTACAACAGGACACCTAACAGGGACATCAACTTTCAATTCTATTAAATGCGTCTTTTATTCATTCATACAAATATGGAGACGTTTTAGCCAACAAATGACCACGTGAAAAGTATTCCCAGTATGAGGCCATAAAGTGATCCTATGGAACCAGATGTGAAATAATTCACAACCACAAATGAAGGGAAAAGTACTGTAGTCTGCATGTGATTAAACTTAGAACCAGAAAGAAGCATTACTAAAAGAGACAACAGATAGGCTGTGAAATAGAACATCACAAGCAAGACAAGCCATATGGATGTGGACTCTTGTAATTATTTGAATGATAGGTGGCTGTAGTTTGACAGCAAGTAGCACCATGGATTTCTTAAAACAGCTACCCATGAAGAGGCTATTTGAAGCTTTGCTAAATATCCCTTTCAATGTGTGTTTCCATTGATAACCTTGAACTAAGGAAAATCCATGAAACCTACAAAACCCAGAAAGCTAGAGTTCAATGCCATACACCAAGAGATTGGCATCACCGAAATGCTAAGATGATGACATTGACCTAAGGTGCCTTACCTTGCAATGCAAGATGGTAGATTGAGGCTAGTATTAATGGGATCATCATAATGGACAACGAATTAATGAAACCACAATCAGAAGTCATTGTGAATGTAGTGGTATTGATGAATATGGTTCTTATCTTGTTGAGTTAGCAAACTTGATCTTAATACAAGAGAACCAGAACCCAAATGATAATTATTTTAGCCAATCATGATGAGCCAGATCTTGTCAATGAATCTGAATAATTAAATATAACTCAAATATAGGACGGGTTTGTAAATTGGGTGTATAGATGATCAGAATTATATGCAGTGGATTTGATCGGTCTATATTTATAAAGATAATAAATTAGCAAAATATAAATGATTTGAAAAGTCAAATGTACATCTTCCTCCAAGATTACTGGTCTGCCTTACACACTACTTTTGATCATTTTTTTTTTTCAAATGATCATTATCTCAACTCAATCGTGACGTCCATAATTGACTTTTGCATGAGCACTTGCTTCTCCCAACGCCATATAATTATGAATAAGGTTTGTGTACTTGATTCAACTAGTAAGAGAATTGTATCTATTTAACTCAATATCTCAAGTCCACGCCCTATAAATGCCACCAAATTAAATACTTGATAGTCGAATTTGACATCCAAAAGTATCCTACCTAGGTTGATCTAAATTAGCTAGTCTCGGCTCCACTTGAAGTGGAGTAAATACATGACACTGGGTGTACATTAACCAAAAAAAATCTATATCTCATAATTACTTTTTTCTCATTATCTTTATCCAAATATATTCTTTACATTTACTTTTGTGAATGTAAAGAATCAAATCTAGTCTATTGTTTCCTTGGAGCAAAGGATTTGAACTGTAGACTTGGACGAACTTAAAGAAGATATTTGCTGCACTGAAAAATGTGTTTATCTTATGCTTAAAAAATATGTTTATCAAATTGTTTCAAAATTATCTCATAATTACTTTTTTCTCTTTATCTTTATCTAGATACGTTCTTTACATTTTTGCTTTTGTGAATGTAAAGAATCCAAACTAATCTATTGTTTCCTTAGAGCAAAGGATTTGAATCGTAGACTTGGACGGACTTAAAGAAGATTCTATACTTACAGCACTGAAAAATGTGTTTATCTTATACCTAAAAAATGTTTACCAGACGGTTTCAAAAATCTGAAATATTAGATATATTTATAAAGACACATAATTTTTTTAGTACATAACATAAGAAATGAAATAAAAAATTTAATTTTAAAGATGAACAATAAATATTTTTTCTTTTATCATAATAACTACAGTCTCTTAAAAATTAAAGAGCAATAATTATAATAACATTAAAACATATAATATCAATATAAAATATAAAATCTACAAAAAGCCCATATTCATAAAATAAGAATAATGCCGCCCAAAATACTTGGTGGTAAGGGGGTTATACCAGTTTAATTAAAAGTCTTAAGTTCAAATCCTGGAAATGTAATTGTATTAAAAAATTAGAGATAGAGCTTGCCATCCAAAAATGGTTATACTCGGTTTTATCTCAATTAGTCATACTAGTTTAATTAAAGGTTTTAAGTTTGAATCATAGAAATGTAATCGTCTTAAATATTTAGAGGTAGAGCTTACCATCCAAAAAGAGTCATACCTAGTTTTATCCGAATTAGTCTAGACCTTAATGAATTCTCCAATTAAAATGTGGTAGATCAAGGAAATTATTGCATATACAAAAAAATGCCACTGCTTTCAAGCTCCCTAAAACTATTTTAATTATTTATTCAATTTTTTTTACAAATTTCATTGGATTTTGCATAACTTTGTTTTTATTTCTTCAATATTTTTCACATATTCCCATAAAATTTAAATATTATAGAGAAGAGTCTAATTGTTGAAAAACTTGCAAGTTATTATCACTCATATGCATCATATAGAAATAGAAATATATTAATTTGTTATAAAAGAAGGAAAGATAATTCTTATATGCACAAAACTTATATATTGTGCCTTATATTCTTTGTATGCTATTTTTAAATCACCATTTGACATACCGACTTCTTTTCCACATCATCATCTAGCCATCAAACATCCAACTTTTAAATTTCAAAATAATATTTCTGAAAATCTTAATCCTAATTCCATGCCCTTGCTTGCATCTACTCGCAGAAGAGGATCTACTAGCTTCAAGTATAGAATTGCAATTGAATCCCTAGATTTGAAAATTTTGTCAGCAAAGAGAAGGCTATGGGAAAGATGCTACTCTGTGAAAGTTTGGTAGATATAGATTAGTTCCTTTATTTGATTTATCTTTCCAATATCAAAATTTAGCAAAATTTGAGCCATCTTGATCAACCAATATAATAATATGCAGAAGGTAGCAAAAGAAACAGAGAATCTATCATGTATGATAATATGGATATTAAGAATATGAATAACGCCATTAGACCAGGAGTGTGCATTGGGTCCTCTGGAAGCTAAGGATTAAAAGAACGCAAGGCTATTAGGAGGAGGATGAGCATAAATTGGAATCTTCGCAATGATAGCGAATTTTTTTAGTCTTTGACTTTTTTGATTGCTAGTTCATCTAGTGCAAAAGCTTAAAGAGGATTAGGATTTATACGTTACATCTTACATTAATTTAGGAACATTTTCCCATGAAAATTGCTTATTTGATGTATGAAAACATTCTTAGAAAAATTCTAACTAATTAAAACTTTAAAATTAAACAAAACTGTTTTCACTGATTTATAGCTCATTGCACAGTGATATTTCAAAAAACATAACTAAATGTAGAAAAATCATTTTCTTGTGGTTTAAGTCTCTAAAGATTGTGAACATCTTGAATTTTTTAGGAAAAAAATAAGGAACTGTGAAATGAACTCACAGATTCTTACAATTTATTGCATAAATATTACTGCTCATCTTCGCATCCATATTTCTACCCAAAAACTGAATCTTAATTTTGAAAATTCATTTCTCTTATTATACTTGGTATCATTAGAAATATTTACTTATCTCTTTCTAACATATTTTTTTCCTACATTTATTCTACTCCTACTGGTCAGAGTATTAATATATATCATCAAAGGTCAAATAAAACTATGACTAGAGTAGTCCTAGTAAATCTTGCATAACTACCCTTGTGAAATTCCAAATACAACCAAGCTAGTGCCATTATGTTTTTGAGACGTAGATCTATTCATGCATATAAACCACAAAATTTTTGGATACATATTCAAATTTATACAATGCATCAAAACATATAGCCAAAAAAATAGAGCAATTCAGTCTCATACTTCATTCTTCTTCCTCCATCCTTATGGCTAAATTATTTCCTTTAGCATTACTTAGCCCTATCATTGGAAAACATGGGATAAGATACATGATATCTCAGTTGCAATATAACTCAAGCTTATCACGTCATCACAATAGCTTAAACTTTACACAAACATTGCATAATCACAATATTTTCATAATATGCTTTTAGGAAAACAATTAAAACTATAAGTTGCAGTAGAAATTTCAGCATCATAATAACTTAGCACATGGGCAGCCCAGGGCTAAGCCCTTAACTTAAAATTGACAAACAAATAATAAAAAGCAATCAAACATCAGAACAACACTTTTAAAACACAAGCACAATGTATAAATGTAAAAACTTAGAGTAAGAATTACTACCTCAGAGCTTAAATCCCTTAATCTGAGATTCTCTATTTCTTGAATTACTCCTTTGGCTTGATTAGAGCCTATTAGTATCATTAAACCTTACTTAATAATTTATTATCATCATATAAACTCAACTCAACCATGAACTACAAATTATTCCCTTAAAATCATGTCTTGTTCCAAAAAGAGGAGCAAGAAAGAGGAAGAAAATGACTTAAACTCTAACTAATCTTAAAATAAATAAATGAAAAAGAAATCTAGAAGAGATTTGGAGTACGAGTTTACCTTATAAGACCTCTATTTGCCTTCCCTTTCTTCCTCCTTCCCTTCCTTCTTCATTCTTTTCTTTTTCTTCTTTCTTCTTTCTCTTCTTTTTTCTTCTTTCTCTCCTCTAAAACTCCCATCTCCTTCTTTTCTCTCTTACGCCTTCTCTCTCTCTCTCTTTCTCACCATGCGTGTGTCTGTAAATGGCAAAGGGCAATAGGATATTTATAGGAAAGGTTGGTGATTGTGAACTATTAGATTAGGATTCAATCCAAGGGCTCACAATGATTCTCACATTTTATATATCAATTCCCTATTATACCCCTAGATATTTTTTAGCTTGTGAGAGAGTAGAGAAAGGTATAAATGTCCAACTTTTCCCTCCTAAATTTTAGTCACATCAAGAAAAAGGTATAGTATAGTTTTTACTTTTGCAGATAAATTTGACTATGGTTTGAGTACTTTTTGATCCAGATTTTCTATTATACTCAGTATCATTTCTATTTATTTTATCTATATAACCCATTACCTTTCTCTTTTACTTTTTCATTTAGGGTCACCTATCTTGCTTACTTTTTACTATTCATCTCCTCCAACATTTGCTTTTTACGTGGGACCCATCTTTTGCCAGATTTATACTTTTTCCTCTCAGGGCCCACATAACCAGTATCACTTGTACTTTTAGCCTGCACTAGAGTATTAAAATATTATTTTCTCTCTCTTGTTGTAAATGATAATTTTTCCCTTTTTAAGCCTATTTTTAATATTTTTAAGGTATTTTGGGCCTTAAACTAATTTAATTAAATATCCAGGTTTCCCAACTTGTCATGAGTTAATCCAAAACACTTTAATATCATTTATAACATGATCTGGTCATAAAATACATACAAAAAAATTAGGATGTTACAGTTTTTAGTTAGGATTTTAAAATATTTTAGTTCAATACTGAATTAATATAACTCAATTAATTCATGGTTGAGGACTAGACAAATGATGTGTTAGAAAATTCCATATGTCAAATGATGATTTGAAAATAGCATATAAAGTATATAAGGCATATCACATAAGTTTTGTCTTTCTTTTATACCTTTAAAATGAAATGGGCAGTCTTTGATTCTTTGATCAATTCCAAAAATAAGTTAAGTAAACATAAGAAGTTATATTTAAGCTTCTTAATTTTATTTTTTAAGAATTACTAATAATATAGCACTGTAGCAAATTGAAAATACTGTTCATACTTAATAGAACATCTTCAAACATGAAAATTCATATGTCATAATATAGAAACATTTTCCAAAGATCAAAATTCGAACTTTACTTCATGACAGATGAACTTCGGATATTCAACATTGAAGTCTTTAGCCTTCGATTTCTGTGAAATTCGTTTGTTCACCAACTTAAATTCGAATTTCAGAATGTCAGAAGCATTAAATGCGGTTGGCTAACGGATAGTTTTTCAGAGTAACCGTTGGATAACTTCTCCAACGGATAGATTTTGTCTCTAACATATAGTTGAGACCTAAATCTATAAATATAACATTATTTGAAGTTGTGGGTAATGATTTTAACTTTATATATACTTAAACTCTGTCAAATCATTTACTCAAAGTCTCTTTCTCACACTTCAATATTTCTACTCCAACTTTCATATTCACTCTATTTAAGAGAGTTTATTCATTGTAAACAATCTTATCTTCATCTGGAAAAAAGATTTTCTTGTGAGCGGATATCACAAGGGATTGGGAAAGTACTTAGTAAGAGTGCATAGAGTGAAAGAGTGAGCTCTAGAAATAGAGCTTACTGAATTCTTGCAGAATAGTGAAAAATCTCAAGTGGTGACTTGAGGACTAGACGTAGGTCAAGTGGAGAGACCGAACTAGGATAAATATCTAAGTCTTCTCTTTCCTAGTGCTACTTTTACAGTTTACTCATTTATACTCTGTTTTACCATCATACTTTACTTTCTACACTTTCTTGACAATTTAGAAGAAAATTTTCAAGCTTTCCAATTTACCCCTCTCTGTAATATCTTAAAATTTCTCTTAAATGTTTAAGGTCCAATATTTTAAAATCTATAAGAAATTTGTAAAAATGGATATATGTCGTTTTGCATGAAAGAAGGTAAAGAGGTCAATTATCTCAGTCAGAAGAAAAATGAAAAAATGACCATTTTGCCCCTAGAAAAAAAAGAGATAAAAAAAAAAGAGAGAAGGGTGATGAAGAAGAAGAAGCAGTGGACGTTACCCGTAGAATGAAACAAATTTTATAAATTTTGGTGAAAATTACACCTAATGACCCAGAAATTTTAAAAATTATAAATATGTCCTGGGTTAAGGACATTTTTGTAAATATGAAAAATTATATTCAAAATGAAGCTCTTATTGAGTTAAGACCAATGGAATATAGTATGAAATTTATTAAGATCAAAATAATATTTATTAGGTAATTAGAATTTAATATTAATGTCTTACCGGATAAATGTCAGTCTAGAATGCAGAAAAAGGCAGTATTCATTCAAGAAAAATGTGTGAATTTTATATTTGACCAATTGAGATAAGTATATTATGATAATTTTATATCCCAATATAATTATAATTAGTATTCCAACAATAGTAGAATATACTGCTAAAGTAGCTTTATTTGTCCAGACCGGTTCAGGATATAACTGGATAAGTAAATACTTGAAATTTTTGGACCAAAATCCTCCCCATTTCGTGCTCCACATGGTGCACATGTCAAATTGTCCATAGTTTATTATTTTTCATGAAAAAGTAAGAAAAATCAAGACATTAAGTGGCAAATTTTCATTGGTTCGTGATTTTTATATATACTCCTTTCTTTCCCATGTTTTGGCCAATCAATTAGCAAGGAAATGAGGAAGAGTAGTCTGCAATTGGAGAAGGAAAGGCAGCCACGTGAGGGAGAAAGAAAAATAGGAAAAAATTGGAGGAAAATCCAAGAAAATTTGTAAGTGTTTCTCTTATGACTTACAAGTGTTCTAGTGTCTTTTCTTGGTTGTTTGGCTTAAGTTTCATGAAATATTTCCTTTCCCATCTCTATATAATTTTGGTCTAAGCTTGTTTAAGTATGGGTAGTTGTTTTAAAGTCATAAAATCATGAGTTGGTATGAGATTTTGTAAGAGGAATCAAGTATAGTGTGATTTAAGTAAGTTTTAAGAAAAACCAATTTCTCTTCCTATAAGTCAAATCTTGGTGAGCTTATTATGATGGGAAAGAGTTGGATTTTCATTGTTTTGGTGCTAAAAATGGATTCCTTAGGTCCAAATTAGCTGAAAATAAGTTTTAATTCAAGGAAAATCAAGAGATAAAGAATTTGGATTTTTAGGGCTTTAGTAAGACTTTGTAAAGGAACCTCTGTTTTGAGTTGATAAGTTGATATTGAATGATGTTTTAGGACTTGTGGAATTTCAAGAAAGCTAGTGGAAGTTTTGGTTTCAAGTGCAAAAGTAAAGGAAAACATAAAAGGTAGTTGGATTTATTTTATTGTAATATGTTATTCTTTGTTGTTTCTATGATTATAACTTGATACCATATTGTATTTGTGTTGTTCTGTGACTGGTTTTGGCTGTAAAATGAGGGTTTTTATTCCCCGGGATGTCCATTTTCTAAGGGGAAACTCTACTGAAATTTTTACTTAATAATGTGGTATTTTAATGATTTATGTATTTTTATGTGAAATATTTGTGAAACTTGAATGATATATTTGCAAGGGATAAACTAGCTACTGAGATTCTCCCAAATCTCACCCCCAAGCACTAACAAGATAGGTTCAAGTGATGGCAAGACCTCCACGAAGACAAGAGGCAAGGAGAAGATTAATGATGATTAGATTTATAGCCACCTTGGTTGCTTGTTTTCTTGTAATTATATATGAAATCATATGTATTTTCATGAAGATGTGATTTGCTACTATAATGTTCCTTTAGAGTTATTGTGATGTTAAGAATACATTTTGGAAGAGTTTGAATCATGTAAGTAGGTTATGTATTTAGTTTTTGGAAGTTGGTATGTAAATCTGTTCATTATGCACACTGATCAATTATATAGTTACTGTCCATTCGAAATTCAGTTTCCTATATGAGTGTTATATATTCCTAGAAAGTAGATATAGAGATCTTTCCAAAGAGCCAAAGATCACTTGATTTGGATAAGTATATGAATTGTTATGAAGTTTTGAAGATGGCTCAAAAAATCTGGAAAAGTAGTTTTGACCAAATGATCAGTATACTTCAACGAATTTTACGAATGGATTAACTCATTTAAGTCCCAGTTATACATTTTTCTCATGTAGGAAATGTTTTTATATTTTTTTAGAGACTTGAATCATCCTCATACGATTTTCCTAGATTTAGTTATGATTTTTCAAAGTTTAGCTTGGAAAATCAAATTACCAAATGAATAGTATTTTGTAAAATTGAATTTTTCTCATTCAATCTTCTAATGATTCAAGCTTCTAAATTAGCTCATTTAGCATTATATATGCTATCATACATGGGAAATAGTGTAAGAAAGTAAGATATGACACCCTCTTTGGAAGCCAAGTTATCTAACATGACTAACATTTTAGGTGAACACTCTGGGACTAGTTCAAAGAAGACCATGGAGCTGTAGGCCTCTCTACATTCAAGAATTTCAAGTATAATAGATAGTTTGTGACTTAGTTTATGTAATATTGTGTCAAGTAGATTGTTATACTTGGATGCCAATACATGTAACATGAGACTATAGAGATGTATGTGGTTATATAAGTGTAGTTATGGATACATGTTGAGTTTATGGTTGATGGGCATGCAACATTGTATGATTATGGAACCCAGTATGGGTCATTAATGTATGAGTAGGTGTTTGTGTGTTAAAATGGCCATATGAGAGAGCTCAAAGGGGATTTTGGGCCATGTATGTGAATTTTGGACATATAGCCTGAAATGTGAATTTAGGGTTCAGGCAGTCAAATCTCAGAGGAGTAGTTTCTCTAAGATGAAACATTCTTGGACAAGTTAGTTAGGCCATTTAAAACCTGTATGAATGGTCCTTGAGTGTTAAATTTCCTTCGTTGCAAATTAAGGCTGTAAGTTGTAAGTTTTGGTTAAAAAGTGGGTAAAATGGTGTTAGATGTCCAAAATCTTCATATAGAGATGGATTAAGGTGAAACTAGTGTTTATGGATAGATTGGGATAAGAGTGACCTGTAGGAGTTGGAATCAGATTAATTGGAGGTCGAAGCACGAATTTGTGCGCATTGGAAGTTCACCATGGAGAGCTACAAATTGCCGGTATTGTATCACAAGGGCATCGTGGCACAAGAAGCTTGGCCGTAACACAACTCGCTACTGTAGCTCCTTGCCGCTTAGCATTGTTCTAAAGCCTTTTGGTGTTCTTTTGAGGTTTTGATGTTTTGGAAGTTAAAGTTGAGAAGTCTTGGTTTGGTTGGTCAGTTTTCAAGATAAATTAGTGAAGTATGAAGGTGTATTGAAACAGGGTGTTATATAAGACATTTTATGTATTACATAGTGTAATTAATTTTTTGTTTCCAAAATTACTCCTGACAAAGTAGTCAAAGATTGGTTATGAGGAAGAATAATTAATGCAAGCGAGTATTGAATAATGATAAGTGAGGGTAATTTAGGAAAATGCAGAAAAATTATCAGTTATTAATTATCACCCTTGGTCCAATTGCAGTAGTTAAAAGTACCTTATAAATTAGAATGAATGGAGCATATCATTTCATGGTGAGACCAAATAAAGCATAAAGATCATCAAAGTAGGCTTTATCTCTCCCAACAAAGCTTTTTCCATATACAAGGTCAAAGATTGAACACAAGATAATATGCTTAATGGACTCAACTATTTACCAACTATGTCAAACCTTGTTGTTTTTTCTGTATCATTTCTAATATATAGTATTCTTGCATTAAATAAGTATATATATTAAGAAAAAATTATTATTATATTAATTCAATAAATACTTTAAGTTAAATTTCTATTGTTATAATTGTATTATATTAATTAAATTTATAGTTTTTTTTCTTTTATTTATGTCTATATAATTATGTTATTCATTGTAAATCATGAAAACACAAACATACCATGTAACTGGATTTTTTCTTAGTACATTTTTTCTACTTTTCCTCTACTGCAATCAAAGAAAGGCCAAGTAAACTTTCTCAAAAGGAGTTCTATAAATAAATGAAAAAAAAGGTGGAGCCCTTTGTTTCAAGGGTCTGATTGTAACAGAAGAATATTGGTAGAGAAAGTGCATTAGAGAAATTGAAATCCTCGCACATGTGTTTGCATGAATAATAATAGAATGAAATCTATTTTCAGAAAATTAAGTGGCGTTAATAGATTAAGGCCACATTTGGTTCGACATAAATGAAGACGTAGAAATTGAATTAGACCCAAAACTCACAATTTTGTGTGTTTGGTATCCATGATGTCACTTCCATACATGGAAGTGGCTTCCTTGCCTTATATCATCAAAGTCTCCAAACTTACATGGAATTCTAGCATCTACACCCTTTTATCCCTTAACCATCTACATTCTCTGTTCCCACCCCAGTTTGATAGTGGCATGAGTGATGCCAGCAAGGAAAATGATGAACTTGATAATGACTAATCAGTGATGACGACATGAGTGAAGGTATGATGTTGTTCATATCATGGTATGTACATGTCTAGTTTAGGTATGATGTTGTGTATGATGTGTATGTGTGATTTTGTAGCATCCCCACACCGTTGCATCTAGTATGATCATGATGGTGACTATGATAATGATATACTTATATTTAGAGGCATGTTAGCGTGGCATTAACATCATCACCATTGATGCAAATATTGTGAGGTGGATGTTGGTGTGATGATGATATAAGAAATGATAATGATTGATATGATATGATGTGATATAATGATATGATGAAATATCACTACCATTAAATCCTCTCCTATGGCCAGGAAAGCCAGGAGGCAATGGATTGGGGTGGTACCTTCCCTAAATCACCACCAACTCGAGTGGTCCAGGGGAAGGAGAATCATGGTCCAAACATTAGTGTAACTTTTGACTAGGTTGCATGTAATATCCCTATTTTATGGGATATTATAAAATGAATAAAAGATGAGAAATGAAGTGAGACGAAAATGTTATATAGAATTGGGCTTTAGAAGGAATTAATTTCTCATCTAATTTTCTGAAGAAGTTATGTTTGGTCCTTAATTGGAATTAATTTTCCATAAGGTCTTTGACAGAAATTAATTCCAAAATTCACCCAGAAAAAATATGCAATATACCACTTGAATGAAAACCGGCTCCAAACTGAGCGCAATGGTATAAGTATTGCATTCCTGGGAGGTCCAGGTTGAGAGATAGACCAATTTGAAGTTAATTTGAATAGTGAAAAATGAAATAATTAAAAATTGGTCTTTGGGTGAAATTACAAGAAAGTGCCCGAGAGAATGGATAATTATATTTTTGACCCGGTTCAGGGGTAAAACGGTCATTTCCCATATTTGAAGAAAAATATGAATATTGAATTTAAACCTCAAGGAATAAATGTTGATATCATAAAATGTCTGAGGAATTGAGAAAAACAGAGAGACACCGTTAAGTGCAAAGAAGGGCAAAGAGGTCATTTTTTCCAGTTGGATGGAAAAATAAGAAATTATATTTTTGCCCCCAAAGAATTATGAAAAGGACATCCATGTCCTTAAAGTCATAAAAATTACGGTGAATGATTATGAGAAATGTCTTGGGGAAAATTACACCTAAGGAAACGAAAGTTTCAAGAATTGTAAATTAGCCCGAGTCAAGGGTATTTTTGTAAATATGAAAAATTATAGTCAAAATGAAGCTCTCAATGAGTTAAGCCCAATGGAATATAGCAAGGAATCTATAAAGATCAAAATAATATTTATTGGGTAATTAGGGTTTAATATTAATATTTTACCCGATAAAGGTCAATTTAAACTGCAGGAAAAGGCAGTATTGATTCAAGGACAATGATTGGACCTTAATAAAATATATTTTGGGTCTAGATAATGATTTTGGACCAAAAGTAATTATTGGACAATCCTGTACCAATTTAATGACGATTTTGGTAAAAATACTTAATCGGTACGGGTAAATTTAATCGGTAAATGGTATTTTGGTCCATTAAAGTTATGATGCAATTTTTGGCCAAAAAAGGAAGTGAGCTACGTTTGAAGTGAAGAATGGATACCAAGGGAATTTTGACAAAAGCTTTATTTGCCAAAAAGTAATCAAAGTAAAAAAAGAAAGGTTAATTAAATATTTTATTACATAAATATCCTATTAACTCATTAATCTTCATCTTCCTCACTTCATTCACGATGGCTTTAGCAACAGTGAGAGAAGAAAGCGTGAAGACCCTAGAAAATTAAAAGAAGAAGAGAAAGGCAAAGTTAAAGTCACAAAAACTCAAGGTAAAATCTTATGGTTATTTTATTGTGTATCCTTGAATTTGGAGAAGTTTTATGGATTATGTCTCTCTATTTTGCCTCTGAAATTTTCTGCCTAGAGAGAGAGTAGAGAGAGAAAATGAAGCCATGAAGAAAGTGATCCATGAAAAGTGATGTATAGGCTTCAAGGATTAAGATTATGCCATTAGATTGCAAATTAATCGGGTAGATATTTTTCTACAAATTTATGAAAATATCTGCCTATTTAGGGTTTGGAAATGAAAGATAATTTCATGATTTTGACCCCAAAAATGGATTCCTTGGGTCCAAAATAGGTAGATACAAGTATGTTGTACAAGAAAAAAGCTTAAGATTAAGAAAGTGAAATTTTTAGCTTTTTGAAGCTTAATTCGGAATGAACAGTAACCTAGCTAGAGATGGAATTTGGCAATTCTGAGGCCATATTTGGATTCCTCATGAAAAATTACATGGAATAGAGGTATAATTCATCATTTTTGAGTTAGGAATGAATTTTTGGTGAATTTTTGAAGAATTAGGGTTTCATGAACACTTTTTGAAGAAAGTCATGGAACCATTAGCTTGAATAATTGTTTGATTATGCATTAGGACTTGAAGAAGCCCAAGGAAGCTAGGGGGAGCATTGGTATCAAGTTGAAGAGTAAGAAAAAGCATGAAGGTAGCAATTTACTTATTCTTGTCTTATATTGTCATGTGATTTTCAATGAGTTTGATGACTTGCCTATTGTTTACTATGATCAATTGTGATGCTTTGAGAATGTTGGCTGAGTTAATTGAGGGTTTTGAGACCCTAGGATGTCCAAAATACAAAACAAAACTCTGCCGAAATTTTTGTAAAATATTATGGCATAAATGTTTAAAAGCATTTACTTGATATTTTATGATGATTATATGCTTAATGTGATAATATGATTGCATGAATGGTGATTGCTACTGAGATTCTTTGAATCTCACCCCCCTTCAATGACTAACCATGCTAGGGAGAACCAATGCAAAAGAGTTAAGGAAGGAGCAAAAGGCATAAAGAAGGAAATGATGTTGCAAGCCATTGTGTTATAGGGTGAATGGTTATTTTGTGCCTTGCTTTGTATGAAATTATAAAATAGTGAATAATATGTTAATGTTGTAGAAAATGTATGAAAATTTCCAGTTTTGTATGTTGGGATATAAAGTTATATTCTACCAAGTTACATGCCAAAATGAGTTCATTTGCAAGGGTTTTGGCAAGGAAATTGCAATGTGGACTGAAACAGGGCATTTTCCCAACATGTCTGTTTCATTCAGCCTTATTCTGTACTTAATGTGATATTAGGTTTATGGTATTTTTATAACAGATATAGGGTATCTCAACCTTTAATATGACACCTAATTCACCTCATTTGGAGTTATGTACAATTAATGGTGAATTTTCTAATTTAGGGTTCAGAACAGAGAAAGATTGGGAAAACTGGAAACTGAAAGTTAGGTACTGGAAAATTAAAAAGATGATATAAATCGTGCAGAGCTCCAAAAATTCAGTGGTTTATATTTATGAAAATTTCTATGTCTTAAGTTTCATATGCCACTGATTTGGAGGTAATTGGAGCTATATGATAGGAGATATGGAGGTTTTCCCAAAACTGTTCCAGCAAAAGTGAAATTCTGACCCTTTATGATTTAAATTAACACCATGTCCTGTTCAGGTTGAATAAATGTACAAGAAAAATATTTCTATAAATTAGACTCAAAGGGCTTTACAATTACATAAAGAATGTATGATTTGGCTCAGGATATAATGAGATATGAATTTTTCAATATAAGGCCAAAATCCTGGGGAAGAGAAAATGACCAAATATATAGTAAATGTTTAAGGAATAAAATGTATAAATTGGTAAAGTAAATGCTCAGTTTCATATTTTTTCCATGTAAATAAGGTTTTTATATATTGTTAAAGACTTGAATCACTATGAAATGATTTTTATAGAATTAGTTATGAATTTTCAAAGTTCAGATGGCAAAGTGGAAACTACCATATGAATAGTAACTGAAAATTTTTGAAATTCTGATTTTCATTCTTATGTGATTCAAGCTTAGAATCAAGTATAATTAGACTTAAAAGGAGTCTAATTCATGGGAAATAAGTCTAAAAGTAAGGTGTTACATTGCATTAGTGTGAGGTGAGTTTTATGATGTCCCAGAATCGATCTTCACCAACTGTTAGAAGGGAATCATCTATCAAGTCTGTATTATATTAATACTAGCATGTGGTTCTAGCTGTGTATGAGGAAGCATATGCATATCATGTTATTTTGTATTACATAGTACCATGTGCATACATGTGTCACTACTACAAAAATAGGCTTTTGAGACGTTTGTTTTTCTACTTCTAGAACATTTTTGAAACATTCCATATGTAACAGTTCCCGAAGAATTCTGGAATGCTTTATTTTTTGTTGGAATCATTCCTAAAGATTGATCTTTATGGCATGCTCCATGTTGTGAAACGTGCCCGAATATTAGTCTTTGAGCACGCTTCCTGGGATAAAATGTTCCCGAATTGTTTTTTAAAAAATATAGAATTCTATTTTTCTTGTAGTCTCTAGTTCAGCCATTCCAACAATTTGACAACAAAAAATCAAATAATAATCTAACCATTCAGAGAATTTCATTATATAGAAATTAAAGACTACACACTTTAGCTAAAAAAAGTTCATATACATTACTATTAATATATTAATATTAACTAACAAATGCCTAACAAATGAAATTGTCACCACAAAATATTTCTAAATCATAAAATATCGCTAAACAATATCTCAAATATTATAGACAATCTATAAATTACATTCTTTTAACACATACTTTGCTCATTCTTCTATGATTTCTTGTATATCGTTTTTTACATAGAAAGCATGATACATGTCTGAAAGATACTACAAAATGAAGCATCACATATAATAAGTTAAATAAATTTGGTGCAATTTGTAAACCTATGTAATATAAAATAGAGATGAAGTATAGATAGTGATAGGGATGATAGATTTGCCGTGTGTACTAACATCCCTCATAAACTTTGATTCATATCATAATATCCTTAATAAATTCCATCCGGTTGGTATGGCCACTAAAAAGACAATAAAGATCATATCAATTTATGCATGCAATAAAAATATTCACAATAATTGCTTAAATTTAAATATATCAATACTTATATTTTTGTCCATTTGTTGGATCTTTTCCCTATAGTTTGTATCCACAATCTACAGCTTCCTCAAAAAGTGTTAAATACTCTAACAAGAATAATTAGTACAAGAAACTAATTAATATATAATGATACAAGAAAATATACACACATAAGAAAGAAATAAAGCATATAGATGCATACAGATTAAATAACTTTTTCATATCTTGGTGGGTTCTGGCTCTGCATGCTTGAAAATGTAGTTATATGTCACCCTTGCCACATTTTACAGCAAAAAAACTATTAAGCTATTTCACATAACAAGAAAATAGAATTATATGGCCGATTTAAGTTGTTTAAAAATGTGTAAATAGAATATGAAGAGAGGAGGGTAACATCTCAAACTATCTGAAGCAAAAAATGTTTACAAGGTTGATCAAATGACCATTGAGGTAAAATTGTGATGTTCAACATATAAATGACATTTTCATGTTCATTCAAGAACAAAAATTAAATGGAAATTACCATGGGTGGTTAAATGATAGTTGATTGTGTAATATTAGAGTTTTGTAGCCAAGATGCTCAAAGCTTTTGATTGTGTAATATTAGAGTTTAATGAACATAGCAACTTAAACAGACAAAGTAGCTAGACTGTCTCCCATTTCTTATTGACTAATGTGCTATATATCTAAAATGGTAAACGGATAGATGTCAAATTACTTGGTATGGAAATATACATACCTTGCGGATTGGAGGAATTATATATAACAAAGTCATCATTTTCTAATTTTGAGTACAAGCACGGTGGGATAAACTAATTTTGGCAACTTATTGAGGCAACAAAGTCATCGTTTTCTAATTTCTACAATTCAGAATCTACCACATACATATAATTAGGTAGGCACCATCCACAGAGAAGCCACAATCCCACACCCAACACTGGTGACCTAGGAAGCACAAACAAACACAAGACAATTAAAATGCTTCCAAGAAACCAATGTGAAGTAAAGAAGCACTAAATATTCACATGACTTCATGAACCACCTATCAGAGTCTTATCTAGGGTAAAACCATCAATATTCCATATCTTCTTGATAGTATGATCAAATGGTAAAAAAATACAACTATCAGATATAAAGAAAGTACGTTGTTTTTCATCACCTTACAAATCTTTTATGACGCTTTCTTGTCATATCATATTGTTTTATTGATCCTGTGATTAATTTGTCAGAATCATGGGAACTTCTTATTAAGGCAATCTTACAGTTATAGCTTGGAAACAAAAACAGGGGAGAAAAATGTTACATCTTACATTTAGAAATATTTTCCCATGAAAATTGCTTATTTGATGTATTAAAATATTTTTAGAATTATACAAAACTATTTTTGCTAGTTTACAACTCATTATGTAGAGATTTTGTAAAAATCATAACTAAATGTAGAAAATTCATTTTCCATTGGTTTAAGTCTCTACAAATCATGTACATCTTAAATTTTCATGGAAAAATCAGAAACTTGGAAATGAACATACCAATTGGTATAGTTTATTATATACATATTACCATTCATTTTGCATCCCTATTTCTATCTAAAAACTAAACCTTAAATTTGAAAATTTATTTCTCTTAATATATAGATTCATTTGGTACATACTTAGAATAATTGGAAAGCTTTACTTGTCTACTTTCTAACCATATTTTTTTGTATGTTTATTCAACTCCTACTGGTCAGAGCATTAATACATATCATCAGAGGTTAGAAAAAACATCTACTGGAGTAGTTTTGGTAAACTAGGAATAACTACCATTATATAGCTCCAAATACAGTCAACCAATATCATTTTTTTCCTAATACATAGATCTATCTATATGTATAGGCCAATGAATTTTTGGAGATATGTACAAATTTAAACAATAACCAAAAGCAAACAGTATATAAATAGAACATTAACATCTTTCAGCAATGTTTCATCATCATTATTCCTCATGCTCCACATGTTTCCCTTTTGCCATGATTTGGCCTTATGATTGGTTAACTATGGGTGGGATTGAGAAATCTCAGTAGTTAACTTGTACAAGCCATCATGTTATCACAAAAATATTTGAAAACATATAAATCATAGCATACTTTCATTAAATCATCAAAATTTCCATGTTGTTTAATGAAATTTCGACAGCATAATGGCTTAGTAAATGGGCATCTCTGGGCTTATCCCTTAACATAAAATAGCTGCCAATCATAGAAAAGCATTCATAATAGCTACATGGCATCATTTACAAATCATTATAACATATAAAACATTCATAAGCAATAATATTAAACAAGGGCAAGAGACTACCTTAGAGCTTTACTTTTCTTTGAACCTTGCTTTCACTTAGCTTTACATTACTTCCTTAACTTGATTGAAGCCTAGAGCATCAATAAACCTTACTTAATAATTTAATATCATTATATAAATTTAACTCAACCATGAACCATAAACTCTTCCCTCAAAATCATATCTTGATCCAAATAGAGGAGTAAGAGGGAGGAAGAAAATGGCTTAAACTCTAACTAATCTTAAACTAAATAAATAAAGAAGAAATCCTATAAAAGATTTGAAGAAAGAGCTTTCCTTGGAAGACCCCTACTTACCTCCCCTTTCTTTCTCCTTCCTTCTTTCTTCTTTTTCTTCTTCTTTCTTCTTTCTCTTCATTTTTCTTCTTTCTCCTTTTCTCTCTCACAGCCCACTCTCTCCTTCTTTTTCTTCTTTCATGCTCTCTCTCACCTGCGTGTGTGTGAGAAAAGGTGAAGGGGGAGAGGGGTATTTATAGGGAGGCCTGAGGATTGTGGACCATCAGATCAAGATTTAATCTGATGGCTCACAATTATTCTCACATTTTATATACCAATTACCCATTATACCCTTAGATATTTTTGGGCTTGTGAGAGAGTAGGGAAGGGCAAAAATGTCCAACTTTTCCCTCCTTACTTTATGTCAAATAAATAAAAGGGATATGGTACATTTTACTTTTGCAAATAAATTTGGCTTTGGTTTGAGTACTTTTTGAACCGGATTTTCTATTATACTCATTGTCCTTTCTATTTACTTTATCTGGGGGACCCATTATTTTTCTCTTTTACTTTTTCATGTAGGGTTGACCTATCTTTCTTACTTTTTTTTTTGGCTATTTATCTCCTTTGGCATTTACTATTTACGTGGAACCCGCCTTGTACTGGATTTATACATTTTCCTCTTAGGACCCACATAACCAGTATCACTTGTACTTTTAACTTGTACCAGAGTATTTAAAATATTATTTTCTTTGTCTTATTGTAAATAATAATTTTGCCCTTTTTAAACCTCTTTTTATATTTTAGGATATTTTAGTCATTAAGCTAATTTAATTAAATATTCAGGTTTCCCCAATCATCATAAATTAATCCAGAACAAATTAATATCATTTGTAATATTATCTGGTCATAATATTCATACATGAAGAATGTGAATGTTACATTTCTCTCCCCCTAAATAAAATTTTGTCCTCAAAATTTGTAAAACATATACATCAACTAAAAAGTTCTGGATAATTTTGCTTCATGCTTGATTTTAGTTCCCATGTTGTTTCCTCTGTAGATAAACATTTCCAGACAACCCTCACTATTCCCTACCTGCTTGACCCGATGGTCGATAATCTTTCTAGGTTTGACCGTGTAACATAGATTATCATGCAGCTTAATACTTTCATATTCTATAATATGTGATGGGTTTGATTGATACTTTTTCAACTATGAGACATGAAAAACATTATGAATTTAGCTTAGATTTTAGGGAAGGGCTAACTTGTAAGTTATAGGGCTAGCTTAGGAAAGGATCTTAAATGGTCCCTCATACTTTGGACTAAGCCTTTTGGTCTTCATCAATTGATGTACTCTATTTGTTGGAAATACTTTGAGGAACACATGATCTCTTACTTCAAATTCTAATGACCTTCACTTTTTATCGGCAGAACTCTTTTACCTACTTTACGCCGCTAGAAGCTTCTTTCGGATCTTCTTGATCTGCTTGGAGGTCAGGTCTACCAACTTAGGACCCAAAAAGCTTCCTTTCACTCAGCTCTATCCAACATTTTGGGAACTTGCACTTCCTTACATAAAGGGCCTCATATGGAGCTACTCATAATTTCTCCATTTCCCTTTCATCTTCATATACATACTTGAGGCACACTTTCTATTACTTAACTACTTTTCCTTATTTGCTATAATACTGCTTGACATTTTGTGAAGTCCCTCATCTTTCTTTTCATACATGTACATCGACTTCACTAGTTATAATTGTGTTAACTTTATCAATTTTATAATCACCCACATAACATCTTATGGGTGTACACATTTCTAAACCTTTTATAATACATATCTCATTTTGCATCAACCTTTCAAGGTCAAAATAATCTTACTGGTCTTTGTATGTCTTACTTTCACCCTTTTGGCACACCAAACATTCTGTTTTCCTCATACTATATCATCTAGTTCATAAAATACTTCCTTGAATCATGGTATATTCCCACGATTCCTAGATGAACAATGCCTTTGCCCTTATAAATTTCTATTGATATCTTTTCTCTTATTTCTACTTAAGAGACACATACTTTCTTCTAAAATCTCACCAGACCATCATATTTTTATGTTATTTCACTTCTCCTTGATTCATCGATTCTATAATCTCATTTCTACATTTATCATCTTGCTGGGCTTTTTCTATCTCTTTTTAGAAATTCATTTTCACTTTTTAGTCTCATGCAACCAGGAAGAGAGATCTAAGTTTCTAAATCTCCTACTAACATTTGCTTCTTCATGCACATCATACTAGTTACATGAATAGCTTTTTAACTTATTGTATTAGCCATAGTACTAGCTTTTCTGGATGGCAACTTTTAGCTGGATAATTATTTTTTTAACAATTCCATCCATCATCCTTACCTTAAGCTCATTACTTATAATCTAATATATCTTTGAGGCTCTTGTGGTCAAAATACTCTTTCACGGTCATAATACCGTAGAGATGATGCCTCTGTATCTTTAGAGTGTAAACTATTGCTACAAATACATAGGATACTTTTCTTTGTAAAAATTTCATAAAAACATAGGCTACAACTCTGTCATCCTGCATCGATACACATCTGAATCCATGCTTGCCAGCATTACTTTAAACCACAATGGGCTTCTTTGGATAAGGCATGTTTAATACAAGGGAGGAGATAAGCCCTCATTTCAATTTTGAAAACTATTTTTGCAATTTTTATCCTACAAAAATTTTTCTTTCCTTGTAAACCTTGCCAGCAGCAAAGCAATATGAGAAAAGTCCTTATAAACTTTTTGTAATAGCTTTCTAAACTCAGAAAACTTATCATCTTCGTAATGGTTTTAGTCCTCTCCTACTTTAGGATTGTATCTACCTTGTTGGGATCTACGACGACCCTTTCCTTGGAGATAACATGTCCCAAAAACCGTAGTTTAGTATGTCAAAACTCACACTTGTTAAGTTTAGCATGCAGGTTCTTTACTTTAAAAATTGTTAGGACAGTTCTCAAATGCCTTCCATGCTCCTCTAAAGACTTGGAGTACATTTTATCATTAATGAAGACCATAATAATTTGATCTTAATATGGCCGAAGAAACTTATTCACGTAGTCCGTGAAGATAACCAGTGCACTTGTGAGACTAGGTGGTATTACTAGTAATTTATCATACCCATTTCTAATTCTAAAGGCAGTCCTTAGAACATTCTCTGACTTTACTCATAACTAATAATACCCAGATCTTCAATAAATCTTGAAGAAAATATTGGTTTTAGCCAATTGATTTAACTAATTATCTATTATGGGTAACTAACTTATGTTCTTAACCATGATCTTATTTAATTCTTTATCATCAATGCAAAGTTTTAAGGCTCCCATCCTTCCTTTAATGAACATTACAGGAGCACCTCGGGGAGACACATTTGATCTGCTAAATCCTTTCCTCATAAATTCTGTCATCTATCACTTCAGCTTAGTCATCTCATTCATAATCATGCTAAATAGAGTTTTACATATTGGCCTTACTCCAGACATGGTGTTAATAGTATTTCTTCTTCTCTTTTAGGAGATAATCCTTTACATTCCTTGGGAAAAGGTTTTCATTAATTCCTTATCTCATAAGAACTTCTATTATTTCCTCACTTATCCCATTTGCTTGAGTTTTGGAGGAAATATTCCTAATTTTCTTTGTCTTTGATATCTTAATCAGTTTGGTCATTGGACTACTCACTTTGTCTTAATGTGTGGGATAGTTTCACAATAAGTATGATTGTGGTCTTGTCCTCACATTTAAGGAGAACATTACTTACTACCATCAATTCATATCAATATCATCATTAATGTCAGGGTAAGACATATTGAGCAAGATATCCTTCTATATACTCATTTTACCTTGTTTTCCCTAGTCCTTAAATCTCTTACTGTTTCCCAGGTCTCTTTCTTTTCTTCTTATTTACAATCTTTTCTTTCTTGTCATTGGGGAATGCCTTTTAATTATTAACTTTTGTCTTCATGCTATTTACTTTTTTTATTGTAGGGTCATTAATAAACTGGACTTCCTAGTAGGTCACCCATCATAAAGTTTTTCCCGCTCAAGCACGCTTAACTAATAAATGCTAAGGGGTTCTAAAGAACTAATACCAATACTAGACTTAGAGGTTGTTAGCATTAGACTCCCTTTTTTAAGTTGTAATTCATCATTATGATCTCTGGATAACTTATTGTTCTTTATTTACGACATCTAATCCTCATTTTCATCTAACTTCTAATTTTTGGGCACAATATCCCAAATGGTATTTCCTATTACTGTTTTTATTCTATGGGGTTATTACTATTCTGTATGCTTAGTTTCATTTTATGAAACACACTTTCCAAACTTTATATGTGCTCTTTATGTTTAGACTTCAACTCACACTTTCTTCTTTCATTTCATCATTTAACTAGCCACATATATTCCATGTTTCTTATACTTTGCTCTCACATTGTCCATTTCTAGGTAGTACTTTGTGGTTTTCTATAACTTGTTGGATTTAGACCACCACACCTACCTTGATGGTTGTGGTCATTATCATTTTCTTACATCTTCTCTACATGTACTACTCTCTCTTTAAGAGATCTTTACCATTATTTATTGAACCTGAGTGAGAACATTATTTTTTAACCTCTGGCACCTTAGAGGTTATCATTACTACAATTTTAGAGGTCTAAATTATCACCATGCCTTTGTGCATAAGCACATATCCAAACCCTGTACTTTATTTTCATCATCAAATACCTTGGAAGTCTTTACCTTCTATGGGTTGCGTGTAATATTCTGAAATTTTCCTAGATATTCAAGGCTCAATATTTCAAAATCTATGAGAAATTTGTAAAAATAGGTACACGCTGTTTAGCATGAAATAGGACAAAAAGGTCAATTATCTTGATTGGAAGAAAAAAGAAGAAAATGACAATTTTGCCTCTAAAAAAAAAGAAAAAGAAAAAGAAAAAGAAAAAAAGGAGAAAAAAGGGAAAAAAAGGAAAAGGCAAGTCGGTGGGAAGAGGAAATTGAATGGGAGTTTATAAATTTTGGGAAAAATTACACCTAATGACCTAAAATTTTTAATAATTATAAATCGGCTCCGAGTCAAGGGTATTTTTATAAATATAAAAAATTATAGCCAAAATAAAGCTCTTAATGAGTTAAGTCCAATGGAATATAGTATAGAATTTATCAAAGTCAAAATAATATTTATTGGGTAATTATGATTTAATATTGATATTTTACCCGATAAAAGACAGTTTGAACTGCAAGAAGAGGCAGTAGTAATTGAAAAAAAAATTAGTGAGCCTTGCTAAAATATATTTTGGATCAAAATAATGATTTCGGACTAAAAGTAATTATTGGATAATCCTGTACCAATTTAATGACAATTTTGGCGAAAATACCTAATCGGTACTAGTAAATGTAATTGATAAATGGTACATTAGTCCAATAAAGCATGAGAAGCAATTTTTGGCCAAAAAAACTTGTTAAAGGACGTGAGCAACAGCTGTAGGACATGGAAGGAGTTATTTGATTTTATTTTAAGGGGATTTTGGCATTAAAGTAACTAGATTCGTTATTTAACCCAACTTATTATTCACTCCCCTCATCTCTCTCCTTAAGAAGCTTGGTTAAGCACCTAAGACACTTATTCTTACTCATTCTTGCATCTGAACAAGAGGAGAAAAGAGGGAGGAAGAGCAAAAAACCTAGAGAGAGAAGGGAGAGTATGAAGCAAAAGTTAGAAAGCTCAAGTTGTTAGGTAAGCTTCTATGGTCTCCATCTTATGTTTCTTTCTACTTAGAGGTTGTTCCATGAGGTTTTTCCTCTCCTTTTCCTCCCTAAGATTTCAGCCATGTAGGATTTTAGTGAGAGAAAATGGAGCTGTCAATAAATAAACCATGGAAAAGAGTAAAAAGGCTTCAAGAGGCATGAAAACACAAGTTGTAGCAAGATTTATGGAGTAAATATTTTTCTACCATTTTTTCTCATTTTTGATCAGACTTAGGGTTAGGATATGAATGAAATTTCAAAATTTTGACTCTAAAAATGGATTCCTTGAGTCCAAATCAGGTAAGAACAAGTATGTTGTGCAAGAAAAATCCAAAAGAATTCAATTTGGAATTTTAGGGTTAGTAAGCATACTAATTGGAAAAGATGGTGAAATCAGTGGTTAATGACCATATTTTGTGATGCATTAGGATTCAAAGAAGGGTCACAAGACCAAAAGAGGTGTACAAGGTTTGAAAGTTATTGGAAAGCCACAAGGTAGTTAACTAACCACATTATGCATATATATTGTTATTGTTGCCACTATGCTTACTTGATGTAATTGTTGATTGAATTGATTTTTTGTGATGGATTGAATTGATTGTCTATGTTGTTAAAAGGGCATTTGACCCTAGGAATGTTTATAATTTAAGGGGAGATGCTGCCTAAATTTTTAGAAATTGTTTTTGCACAATTGACTTTAAATGAAAGTTTAATATATGTTTCATGAAAGTTTGCAATGTATGATGATATATGAGCATGTATGGTAGTTACTACTGAGATTCTTTGAATCTCACCCCTTTCCAAATGTCTAACAAATTTTAGGTTCAAGTTATGGCAAGATTACCCAAGAAAGGCAAGGCAAGGAGAAGCAAGTTAATGTTCAAGATAATGATACTTAGATTGATACTATTATATGAGATGTTATGTAAAATCTTATGGGACATGATCATATTGTGTTTTCATGTTACTATGTTACTATAGGTTTGTTATGGAGTATCATGTAAGATAAAAGCAAGTTATGGCTATGTATGTATATATATTATTGTGTATTTTGGAAGTAGGAAGAATGCATGAGACCTTTCTAAGAACTATTGCGAATTTGAAGTACTGTACAGCCCTCAATATGTTCAATGTATGAGTGTTTTATATTTATTTAAACTAGACATGTGTAGCTTTCCATAGACATAAAGGTCACTCAATTTGGAGTTGTGTATGGTTTATGGTGATTTTCCAAAGTTATGGTAAGAATCAGGAATTTTCTAAAATAACCATTGCTATAGTGAAAATTTTATGAATTTACTGTACAAATTGGTCAATAATTTTCCATAGTCAATATTTTTTACATCTAGATAATCATTTAATCCAATTTTGGAGACTTGAATCACCTCAATATGATTTTTCTTGATTTAGTTATGAATTTTCAAAGTTTGTCAGGTAAAATGAGATTAACCAAAGGAATAATACCCGAAAATGAAAACTATTTGGTTTAAGTTATTTATGCAATCAAGTCTCTAATCATGCATTAATGGACTTAAATGCGATTTAATACATGAAAAATTTGGTCTAAGCATGAGGTGTGATATTTTTGTTGTCAAAACATATGGTTCTGGCACTAAATTAATATAGTTGGAAAGGAAATTATAATAAATAAATGTGATATTTATTTATTATTTCCTTTTAAGTTAGTCTATTAACAAGTTGTTATTGTGGTTTGGTAGATGTCTGAATCCACAAACAACTCAGGGATTGACTATTAGTATGAGCCACACCCCGAACTATCAGGACATCCTAGAGGCGAAAGTACTAGCTCTAATGAGATACCTTTGGAACAACCAATGATTATGGACCCCATTTATAATGAGGATTATGTGGTACCAATGGAGGTACCTCCTCACGTACTAAGAGTAGAGGTTTATGAGGATATAGACTGGGAGTTAGGTTTTTTGGAGGACCCAGATAACACCCCAAGCAATAGACTACCAGATATAGAGACAATAGTTTACAAGATCGTGAGGAAGTTCACTAGAGCATACTGGGTTGACTCAGAGGGTCCTGATAGAGTTCTGTCCTTTATGACTAGATTGTCCTAAGTCTAATATGAATTAGGCAAACTGGAGAGTAGGTATCCTGAACAATTATGGATTAATACTATGCTCAGGGAGATATCTGATGATGAGTTTTTGAAAGAGATTAAGACCAAGTTAGAAGGCAGAGAGTTTGAGAGCTTGACACATTGTATTAGGATATATTATGTTGAGGCCAATTTGAAGAAGCAAAAGAAAGAAAAAAGAAAGCAAGAACAAGAAAGAAAAGGGTAAAGGAAAAAGGTTAGTCTCAAAATGTTGTGATATGATAAACTCCTCCTACATACCTACCAACTCAGGTAGTGAGTTATCCGAGGCGGTAGACATAGTTACTAAGAAATGTCTTGAAAGTCATCGAGTCTTCTGGGATTCCCCTATTCTCACTTTCTTGGATTTAGAAAGGGATCCATATGATCATATGGAGACACAAGGTCGACATTTTCTTGATACTACATGGATAGATGCATACTTACTATATTACCGGAGGATGAGGAATACTGGTTGCCAACAAAAGAAGAACTTAGATGGTATTATCCTGAAAATCTACATGCCTGCGTCAGAGAGTTGATTCATCTTGAGAGACTAAGACTAGAGCTAGCTAACAAGGAGAGGACTGAGACAGACTTGGCAGGATCACAACTGCATTCTATGGATCAAGTTCAGCAACCAGTGTAGGAACAAGTACTAGCTGAGGATTCGGGATATGAGTCTGAGAAGTATCCATAAAAGGACCCACAAGAGGATTCAGTGTTAGCTCATGTTTATGATAGTTCTAGTTCTTCTTGGACTTGATATAAAGTATCTAACTATGGATATGTATATATGTATAGAACTTTAGTTGACTGCAATTTTGAATTTTAAGTATAGGCAGTCATAGATAGCATGATGTAAATGACAGAACAAATAGTATAGTTAAGAGAAAAAAGACTGATGTATAAATGACCCTAAATACAACATGTACAAAGTTTTGATATGTGAATAAAAGGCTATGTTTATATAAGTATGTTCTCTAAGTAATATTACTATATGTTCATAATTTCAACTATTTTGTAGATAAGAATGGCTCACACTAGAAGACAAAGTCGAGAGATCACTCCTCAACAAGAAAGTGTGCAACAAGTTGATCCCCTACTGGTTATAATGGATCGTTTAGATCAATAACAGCAAGTAATTAAGGACTTACAAAGGACAATAGCAAATCAAAGACAGCCATAGTAGGCAAGAGTACAGGAACCACCTCTAGTGCCACAGCTACAACCTGAGCCACAAGTAATACCAGTTAATCCAACAGTAGGTGTAGCAGTTGATTTTCCTCATTAGCAAAATATAATAGCACAGTTTAGAAAACATTGTCCTCCATCATTTGAAGGGAAATTTGATGTACAAGCTGCTAAGGACTGGATACTAATCTTAGAGAAAATATTTAGGCTAACGGGTTGTGATACTGAGATGAAAGCTTTATTAGCCATGTACATGCTAGAGAAAGAAGCAGACAAATGGTGGTGAACCACTAAATTGATTCTACAGGCTCGAAATAGACCATTAACATGGGAGACATTTCTTGAATATTTCTATGATAAGTATTTCCTAAGGTCAGTGAGAGATGAAAAAGAAGCCGAAGTCATTATGCTCAAATAAGCTGAGAATCAATCAGTATATGGATATGTGGATACTTTCATTTAATTGTCTAGATATTCCACATACTTGTAGCAACATGATGATGAACGATAGAAGACTGGAAAGCTAGAAAGAGGCTTGAAATCATCCATAAGAGAAAATGTTGCTCCTATGAGGATTTGAGAGTTTAATATATTGGTTGAGGTTAGTAGAATCACTGAAGGAAGTGTGAATAATAAAAGTTTTATATCCACTGCCCCAGCTAGTACAAGAAGGACTACATTTGAAGAAGGTGAATCAAGTAAAAAGAGAAAGAAGCCCTAGAACAATTTCAATAGAAGGGGTAAAAGAGGTGGTAGAAGAGGAGGAAGATAAACAATGCAGAGAGATATACAAAGGGAAGCTAGGGAAGTTCCAGTATGTGATCAGTGTGGTAAAGCTCATGGTGGTAGACCATGCCTACCTGGACAAAATGTCTGTTATTGATGTGGAAAGGCTAGATACTATGCTAGAGATTACAGAGTGTATGTGGCTCATACCAAACCCCAGGCACAGGGAAGGGTCTTTGCTCTTACACAATATGAGGCCCGATAGTCACCTGATCTTATAGAAGGTATGATTAAAGTTAATGATTATCTTGTGTATGCCTTGTTTGAATCAAGTGCTAGTCATTCATTCATTTCTTATAAGTATGCCAAAGGATTAGGTCTGCATATTATTGAGTTACCTATGATCTTCATGTGTCCACACCCACGGGTAACCATGCCATTACATCCTATGTCTGCTTAAATTGCATTGTCCAATATGAACATTGTTACATGACACTACATCTCATATGCATGCCATTCCCAGATATAGATGTTATAATAGGCATGAACTGGCTTTCCACCAATAACATTCTCCTTGATTGTAAAAACAAAGCTTTGATCTTACCTACTCTAGAAAGAGTCCTAAATATTGAGGCTAAGCTAAAGTTCATATGGATGCTTGGGGAAAGGATGCCAAGCCTATTTGATTTTCTTTTTAGTAAATGTTGAGGTTGATGAGGGGATTGAAGAAATACCAGTAGTAAGAGATTTTCCTAAAGTGTTTCCTAAGGACTTTAAAGATTTACCACCTAAAAGAAAGGTTGAGTTTTCTATAGACTTTGTGCCAGGAACAAGTCCAATATCAAAGGCACCATACAGAATGGAACTACTTGAATTAGCATAATTAAAGAAACAAATAGAGGAGCTTTTGGAAAAAGGTTTCATCAGGCCAAGTGTTTCTCCTTGGGGTGCTCCAGTGTTATTTGTAAAAAAGAAATATGGCAGCCTTTGACTATGTATTGACTATAGAGAACTAAACAAAGTTACTATTAAAAACAAATATCCTTTACCTAGAATTGATGATTTGCTGGATCAGTTGGCAGGAGCTACTATGTTTTCAAAAATCGATCTAAGATCTGGATATCATCAATTATAGGTTAAGGCAGATGATGTTCCTAAAACTGCTTTTTGAACTCGTTATGGGCATTATGAATTTTTAGTGATGCCATTTGGTTTAACGAATGCCCCAGCCATATTCATGGACTACATGAACAGGATTTTTCAGCCCTACTTAGATTAGTTTGTGGTAGTTTTCATTGATGATATTTTAGTGTCCTCCAAATCTTTAAAGGATCAAGAGATGCATTTGAGAATATTCTTGTCTATTTTAAAAGAAAAGAAATTGTACACTAAACTAAGCAAGTATGAGTTTTGGCTCACAGAAATGCGGTTCTTAAGGCATGTCTCTAAGGACGAGGTCGCAGTAAACCTAAGTAAAGTTGATGCTATCCTAAAGTGGGAGCAACCCAAGACTGTCACTGAAATAAGAAGTTTCCTTGGTTTAGTAGGTCATTACAGATGATTTATAAAGGACTTTTCTTGAATTGCATTGCTGCTTACAAAACTTACTAGAAAGAATACACCTTTTGTGTGGGATATGAATTGTGAAAATAGTTTTAATGAACTAAAGTGCAAGTAAACTATCCCACCTATATTAACTATAACTAATCCTAAAGAACCTTTTATGCTTTACACAGATGCAAGTAAGCACGGATTGGGTTGTGTTTTAATGCAAAATGGTTGAGTAGTAGCATATACTTCTCGACAATTAAAACAGCATAAAGAAAACTATCTTACGCATGATTTAGAACTTGTAGCTATTATTCATGCTCTAAAGATATGGAGGCATTTTCTCTATAGTAGGACTGTAGAAGTGTTTTGTGATCACAAAAAGCCTCACATATTTAGAAGATCAGAAAGAATTAAATGCAAGGCAGAGGTGCTGGATGGAATTATTAAAAGATTATCATCATTCTATAAAGTACCATCCAGGGAAAGCTAATGTAACGGCTGATGTACTCAGTAGAAAAACTATTCACATAGCCTACATGATAATCCATGAAATGAAAATGCTAGAAGATTTTAGAGATATGTATTTGTTTCTCCAATTACATGAGACCAAAATTGGTAATGAATTTTTACAATATTTAATAAAAGCCTAGCAGAATGATGAGTTTGTAAAGGTAGTTAAAGAAAAGATGAGTCAGGGAGAAATGCAGGAATTTAATGAGACAAACGATGGTCTGATCAGGTTTCAAAAGAGAGTATATGTTCCTCCAATAGCAGAACTAAAGAAAAAGATACTGGCAGAGGCACATAAAAGTAAATATACTATTCACTTAGGTATTACAAGAATGTATCACGATTTAAGAAAATTGTGTTGGTGGCCTGGGATGAAAAGTGATATTATCCAGTATGTGTCTAAGTGCTTGGTTTGCCAAATAGTTAAAATAGAACATCAGAAGCTAGCAGGAATGTTGCAGCCTTTAGATATCCCTGAATGGAAGTGGGATAGTATATCAATGAACTTCAGGACATGATGCTATATGGGTTATAGTATATAGGCTTACAAAGTTAGCCCATTTCCTAGCCATAAGATCAACATATACACTAGATAAATTGGCACAGTTATATGTTAAACAGGTAGTGAGACTTCATGGAGTACCCAGTAGTATTATTTTATATCATGATTCAAGGTTTACTTTGAATTTTTGGAAGTTATTGCAATAGGCCCTAGATACTCAATTGAGATTCAGTACAACATATCATCCACAAATTGATGGACAAACTAAGAGGACAATTCAAATATTAGAAGATAAGCTAAGGGCTTGTGTACTTGAAATGAAGGGAAACTGAGATGTATACTTGCCATTAGCAGAATTCACATATAATGACAGTTATCATTCTAGTATTCAAATGGCCCCATATGAAGTGCTGTATAGTAGGAAGTGTAGGTCCCCATTATGTTGGACAGAGTTAGGTGAGAGACAACTGATTGGTCCAGAAATTGTTGACCAGACCTCCAGAAAAATTGAAATGATAAGAAAGAAATTACTAATGGTTCAAAGCAACCAAAAGAGTTATGTAGACAAAAGAAGAAAGCCATTAGAATTCGAAATATGAGATCATGTTTTCCTCAAAGTATCTCCAACGACTGGACTTGGTCGGTTGCTTAAGACCAAAAAGCTTAGTCCTAAGTTTATAGGACCTTTCGAAATTCTCTCTAAAGCTAGACCTGTAGCCTATAAATTAGCCTTACCACCAAATTTGAGCCAAATACATGCCATAGTCTTGCATCTTGTGACATATGCTTCATTTTTTATGGATTGGTTGCTTCATGGCACAATTTTCTCTCTCTACTCTCTCTCCAGTTTAGAAATTTCAGTGGGAATATTTGAGAAAATAAGCCATGAAAGCTCTTTCAAACCGAAGAGAACACAAGATAATAGCCATAATATGTTACCTTAGTAATTTGAGATCCAAACTTTGCCTCTTGTCTCCTCTTTTTCCTCTCTTGTAGGTTTTCTTCCTCTTCTTTTCTGGTTTATAAACTCTCTCTCCCTCCCTTATTTTGCTCGTGAATAAATAAACAAAGAAACAGATTGGAATAAGTCATCAACTTGGCACATCACCTTAGCATTTTTTTTAAATACTTCTTAAAGTAGTCTTACAAATTCATACAATAATTGTTTTCCTTCACATGGCCAGCTGCATCACGTCACTTTTGAGAGGAGAGAGGGGAATTACTTCACTGAATGACTTGGCTAAACATGGTTGGCTCAAATTAATCCAAAATAGCTTAACTATGGTTACTTTTACACTTACTTTATTTAAAGCATTTTAACAAATTCCCTTTGAGTCCCAAGCTGGTTTTCAGACGTGCTCCATCCTTATTTCTGGCCAAAAATTGCTTTAATAATTTTTATGGACCAATATACCCTTTAACGATTAAATTTACCTATACCGATTAAATACTTTTATCACAATTGGCATTATATTGGTACAAGATTATCCAAGGATATCTTTTTTACTAAAATCATTATCTTCACCCAAACTATATTTTATCATTGTCCTTGAATCTGTACTGCCTTTTCCTCTAGTCTAAAATAACATTTATCGGGTAAAATATTAATATTAAGCCCTAATTATCCAATAAATATTATTTTGATCTTAACAAATTCCTTGCTATATTCCATTGGGCTAGACTCATTAAGAGCTTCATTTTAACTATAATTTTTCATATTTTTGAAAATACCCTTGACCCAAGGTAAATTTATAATTTTTGAAACTTTCGAGTCATTAGTTGTAGTTTTCTCCAAACTTCTTTTTATTTCCTCTCCACCTGAAATTCTTCCTTTAGGAACTAACTTGCAAGCATTCTTAATTCTTGGGGCCAAAATATAATTTTCTCATTTTTCCATTTAACTTGAAAAAATAACTTCTTTGCCCTTTATCACGCTTAACGGTATCTCTCCATTTTTCTCAGTTACTTATGTATTTTATGATATCAACATTCTTTCCTTAGGAAATAAATGCAACATTCATATTTTACTTCTAATATGGGTAATGACCATTTTGCCCTTAAGCCGGATAAAAAACGTAATTATCCATTCTTTCAAGCACTTTCTTGTAATTTTACCCAAAGACCAATTTTTTATTATTATTTTTTCATTATTCACCCTAACTTTCAAATTGGTCCATCTCTCAACCTAGATTTCCTAGTTATGCAATACTTATACCATTGCACTCAGCTTGGAACGACCCTCCATTCAAGTGATATATTGCATATTTTTCAAGGTAAGTTTTGGAATTAATTTCTACTAAAGACCTTTTAGAAAATTAATTTTATTTAAGAATCAAACATAACTTCTACTGAAAATTAGATGAGAAATTAATTCCTTTTAAAGCCCGAGTATATAACATTTTCGTCTTGCTTCATTTCCCATCTTTTCATACATTTTATTGTATCCCGTAAAAATAGGGATATTACATTTCTTTCCCCCTTAATTAAAATTTTCTCCTCGAAATTTTGCTAAATTCTTACACATCACTTTCTTTTCTTATCATTTCCTCATTTCCATACTATCTCTTAGTAGAGGAATACTTTCTTCCTTACTTATTTGATTTAATAATCAATGCCTTACTCTGGTATTCTTTGCTAATCTACTACATTTGCAAAGTCTGGTCAATACTTTTTATTTTGGGAAAATATTGAGGACATCGTATAACTACCTTACTATAGGGGTATTGGAAGCTTTCCATAAAACATATTCATTCTTACTTTCAAAATTTCATTTATTTCAGTACATTGATAACTTTTACATAACATACTTATTCTTACTATCATAATTTTTTCTCATCTTGTTCATACTATAGTTTTTTTATCGACACTTGATATCTTCTTTTCTTTATCTTTCCGAACTTTAAAACTAATCATGTGAATAAATTTTTTGCCAAAGCATAAGTTTACTACATTAGATTTGGTTGAATGGCACTTCTTCTTTTTACTTCATATTCTTTTCATAACCTTTGACTAACTATTCTTATAATAACCTTTCTATTGAGGCATAAACTCATCTCATTAGCTATGCCTAGATAACACTTTCAAGTCATCTTTTTTACCTTTCTTCCGTTCTACTTTCTATACCTCAGGTTTAACTTTTCTTTTTATTTTATTATCACTTGAGGTTACTGTGGTCTTGGTACATTTATGGCAGTACTATAGGCATAATAGTTTGTACTAACTCCGTATCTTGAGAGCATTCATTACCATTGTTATAAGTGGGAATACATTTTTATAAAAATTTTTATTGTATAGATCATAGGTTATTACCTCAACTCAACCCTGATACATTGCTCATGCCTTGATCCATTCTTACTTTTCATTATCATAGTCCTTCTAGGTCATCATTGGATCAGGAACATTTAACATAGGGGAGGAGATCTAGCCTCTTTAATTCATAAAAACTCATTTTGTAATTCCTTTCCCACAAAAATTTCTTTCTAACTGAGCGGTAAGATAATCTGAGAGATATTTTTATAACTCCTTGCTGAACTTATAAAAATTTTCATTTTGTTCTGGTGTTCGATCTCTCCTATCTCATAACTTCACTTGTTTTATTAGGATCTATTATGACCCTTATGGAAGATTCTGTAACCTACTAACCATACTTTTCGGAGCCTAACTCCCATTTCCTAAGTTCAGTAAGTCTTTGCTTTTACAACATTTCAAACATTCTCAATTGTTTTTCATGCTCTTACAAAGATTTGGAGTTATTTAAACATCATCTGAGACCACCATATACTGTTCATACTTCTATTCATGTAGTAATAGGTGCCTTGGTAAGACTTATAGTGCCTATATTCAACTATTTGCATATCTTACCCTTCATACTTTTGACATCTTTATTGCTTCTCATTTGACTCTAACTTCTATCAATCTAGAGCTTTGATTCACCACTATATCTTTGTGTATAAACATAACTCCGAACCCTGTACTTTGCTTTTCATACCAGAGCCTTGGAATTCTTTTGGCTTTCTATGGGTCAGAGTTTGACTGACAATAAGATAGTGGTTACTAACTTTTTACTCTTTAACATTTTATTCTTATTTATAACCTCTTTAAATTCTTAGCCAAGGTCAAACAATGATCTGGCAATTTCAGAGAAATTTCTTAACCATTTGAAAGTCTCTTGCTAGCTGAGTTAGAATCCAGCTCTCGCCCTCTCACCATCATTCATTTCTGCTCATTTGGGCATCACCCCAAGAGCTACCTCTCATATGCCTTGCCTCGATGGCTTTCACTATATGGAGGATTTCATCTTTCTTGGCTCAATTGGGCTTCTCCCCAAGAGCTATTATCTTGTCTCAATTAGGCTTTTCCCCAAGATCCCTTTTTCCTTACCTTGGCAGCTGACGGAGGATTTCTTTTATTATGAGATCTTCTTGTTAGCAGGGCTGACTTCCCAAGAGGGGGGTGAATTGGGAAGTTTGAGATTTTTCTGCACAAAGTGAAGTAAGTGAAGATATCACAGTATAATGAAAATAATGCGTAAAACAGAGCAAGGTGAAAAGTAAAGATAAGGAGAAGATAAGTCAGTGATTTATCCTGGTTCGGTCTATTCACTTGACCTACATCCAGTCCCCAAGACACCTCTTAAGATTTATCCACTATACAGCAAGAATTTCAGTGGGCTTCTTGCTAAAGCCGCAGTACATGAGTATGCTCTGTTTCTGAGCTCTCTCAAACTTTCCAAGCACTTTCACTATGTGCTTCCCAATCCCCTTGTGAATACCCCTCACAAGTAAATCTATCTCCCAGATGAAGAATAGATTGATTACAATGAAATAACTCTCTTGTAAAGAGTGGATATGAAAGTTTAAGTACAAGTTTAGAAGTTAAGAGGGTAAAAGCTTTTGAGAAGAAGATTCAGCAGAAATTCGGTATATACAAGTTTGATTCGTTACCCACAACTTCAAATGATGTTGTATTTATAGATTTAGGTCTCAAATATCCGTTAGAGACTAAATCTATCCGTTGGGGAAGTTATTCAACGGTTACTCTGAAAAACTATCTGTTTACCAACCGCATTTAATGTTTCTGACATACTGAAATTGGAATTTTGGTTGGCCAACAGACAAATTTTGAAGGAACCGAAGATTAAAGCTTCCAATGTTACAGCACGAAGTTCGTCTGTTCATGAAGTGAAATTCGAATTTTGAAACTTACAAAACATTTTCACAATGTGCCATACAAATTTTCAAGAAGAAAGTTTTTCGGTTAAGTGTGAACAATGTTTTCAATTTTCTACAGTGCCTTCGAAATTCGAATTTTGGATCCCCAAAATTCGTCTGTCCATTGAACGTTTAAAGGGACACAGTAGATTACTTTCTTCGAAATTCGAATTTTGAAAGGGCGAAATTCATCTGTCAGAGAAACTCTTTTCAGACTAATTTCATCATTCGAATGTTGCAAGTTCTTATTATTCGTATGTCAATGTTTCATTTCAATAGACTCAAGAACTTAGCTGCTGAAATTCGAATTTCAATGTTCAAAGTTCGTCTGTCAGAGAGCAGTTTTGAAACTTAAATCACTCTTGATCTCAGGTGAACTTTAACATAGTTTCAGACGAATTTTTTCCATTTTCTCAAGTTTTGTTTTGTTTGAAATTCGAATTTTGAAGACTCAAAGTTCGTCTGTTGCAAAGAAGCATCTTTTAGACTTATATGAAAATTTGATGTTGGAAGTTCAAAATTCGTCTGTCAGAGAGCATTTATCAAACTCAATTTCATTTTGATTTCAGATGCACTTTATCATAGTTTCAGACGAATTTCTTTAGTTTTTACAAACTTCATTTTACTTGAAATTCGAATTTTGAAAGTGTGAAGTTCGTCTGTTACAAAAGGCCTTTTTTCAGACTAGATGAAAATTCGAATTTTGAACAACCAAAATTCGTCTGACAGAGAGCCATCTCTTCAGACTTATTCAGTTTTAGCTCGAAATTCGAATTTCCAAAGGCAAAGTTCGAATTTCCAACTTGACAGTTTAGCTTAAACTTTCAACCATCGTCTGTTTGTGGGTGTTTTTCAAATATTTGAAGATTTAACATAAAATCAAAGTTTGAAAACTTCTTTTCTTCAAATCAAAATCTTTTACCTAGTCATAACAAAAACTAAGGATCCTACAAAAGATCTAACAGCAAGTACTCAGAAAATCTTCACTTGAAACAGCTTTGCTCTCCTTTGATATCTTCAATCCAAGCTCTTGAATGTTGGTTTGGAATCATCACAACTCTTGTTTCAACATTCTCCCCCTTTTTGATGATGACAAAACAACTTACAAACTGGATTAGTACTTAGGTTTGCTTTCACAAGCTCCCCCTCAACATATGCATAAGATATCAAAACAACAGATTTAAGGCACAAAATATTGCAACAAAGGGATCCATTCATTTAATCAAGAGTTTCTTGTACAGAAACAAATTAAGCAAAGTTCAAACATTAAATCCAGTTCAAACAACAAATTCAAAACACAAATACACAGTACAAAGTACAACAAGAGGACTTAAGCCTAATCTCCAATCATTTCTTCTTGGACTTGGTCTTCTTGCTGTAGGATTTCCTTTTTCCTTTCCCAGATTGCTCAGCAGCAAACTTTCCAGTTTGCCCAGACTTCCCCCCCTTTTTGACATCATCAGGAAGGCCAACAAAATCAGTCGGAGGAGGGATCTGAGAGACAGGAATAGCACGAAGGGGTACAGGAGCAAAAGGGATTTCAGGTTCAGCTGGGGGCTCAGTGCTTGTTTCCTCGTCAGAGATTTCCAGCAGCTCCTGCATTGCCTGTCTGGAAAGAGCTAGTTGAGCTCTTTGTTCCTCTGTAAGACCATAGGCAGCTAGAGAAGAGAAAGCTGGTTTAGCAGGAGGAAACATTTCTTCCAGCCTTCTCCTCTGAGCTTCCAGTAGAGCATTGTGAGCAATGGCAACATAGTCAACAATAGGTACAAGGCTCCTTTCTTCAGTGCTCACATCTTCTTGCATAGAGGAGCTTGAAATGGCTGCAACTAGTCTTTCAACTTGCTCAGATTCTTGAGTTGACAGAATTGATTCCTGAGCATCTTCTTGCATGGGCTCATGAGGGCTTGTATCTTGGAGTCCTTCTTCTCCCAATACATAGTCCAAGGGTGGACCAGGACTTGGTGTTCTCATTGCACCAGCACCATCTATGTCATCATCATCATGGTCAAAGGAGGCAATCTTGAAGGGACTTGGAGGCATAGGGGATGGAGACAGAGTAGGCTCAGGGACACCAGGCTGAGGTGGAGCTGAAGTGGTAGGAATTGCATTTCTTATCTCTTCATAGGCATCAGCCACCACCTTCATATTTACAGCCAACTGATGGATCTGATCTTGTAGATGAGTAAATTTGGCATTTTGCTCATCTCTTATGCTGAGAATGAGTGTTGACAGACTGTCAAACAACTCAGTGACCTTTGTTGGCTTGGCCTGTGAGGAGGGAGTGGAAGGAGGGTGAGTAGGCCTGGAGGGAGATGGGATTGGCTGAGAAGGCTGAGGTACAGATTTGCCAGGGGCCTCGGAAGTTCCTTCTTGTTGGAGGGATGCATCAGCAACAAAGAACAAGTCTTCAGATTTCCTTGCTCCCTTTCCAACCCATCGTCTTTCATCTCTTTCAATGCCCATCCTTTGCAGTTCGTCCTCTTTGAATGCCTCAGTAAGTTTACCTTTCCCCTTTTCAATGTGTTGAATCCTAGCATGCTGCAGGATTCTTGAAATAATTGCAGCATAGGGGAGTGTGGAATCCTTCCTCTGATCCCTTGCCTTTATCATTCTCTGGAGGATGATATGACCCATGTTAATCAGCTTCCCACGTATGATAGCAGTCATCACATGAGCCTCTGCCCTTGTTATCAAATTGAAGCTGCCACCCTTGTTGAATATGATCCTGGACACTATATAGTGCCGGATCCTGACTTGTACACTTAGGTTTGTGGGCTTCAACAGATTTATTGTTGGCCTGTTCTCCCTTCTCCTGAATAAGGTGTCCAAGATGGTGCTCTCTTTGTAGTTCAGAAAGGATCCACCTTCTTCATCAGCTGTGCTTGCCTCATCCATATATCCAGAGGCTGTGATGTCAATTTTCAGCCCATCTTATCCTGGGATTTCCAGCACTTCATTGATTGTTTCATCAGCAAGCCAGATGGTCCTTGATCTCAAAGTGACCTCCCATTTCTTTTTCTTGCTGTTATATTGAAGAGAGGCATACCAAGTCTTCACTACTTCATCATCATATTTTTCAGCAATTTCCAACAGGTTTTTGTATCTTATCAACCATAATGCAGCATCAAAGTTGCTGGATATCAAAAATTGCTCCATATTTACACAGTGAGGCTTGATTACCTTTTTGCTGGAAAACTTGGCAGAAAACTCTTCTTGAATCTCAGGAGTGCTCCAAAGTGGCAGTGTAGTAAGCTCAAATTCTCCAGATTGTGTAGAAGAGGAGGAAGCCACAGTAGCAGTATCAGCCGAAGGGACCGCAGTTTTTGATGAGGAAGGTCCAGTTTTCTGTGAATCTGCCTTGGATGATGATTTCTGGCGTTTAGAAGGGGTAGCTTTACTGGGTTCGGCCTTTCTCTTGGATTTCTCTCCTTCCTTTGTAGCATATTGAGATTTGACCGTTCTTTTTGGCCGAGTTCTAGCTTGTCCTGCTCCAGGGATCTTTACTCTCACCATTTTTCAGTGGAATGATGCAGAATGAGGTTAAGGAAAGGTTTATGGGATACGAATGGAAGTTTAAACGGTGAAGACTGATGGTTTTTGGACAGGAGTTAAGAGGATTAAAGAGAGAATCAGAACAGATTTAGAGAGGTTACAAATAGGGTTGCGTCTGTTCCGAGGAAACCGTTACATTTAACGTGTGTAACCGTCTGACAGACAAATTTTGAGGGGTCAAAATTCGAACTTCGAGCAGTTACAAGTTAAACCGTTAAGCACAACTTACTGACAGATGAATTTTCATCTTAAAAGTTCGTCTGATAGTGGCTTGAAACAAGCAATACAAGCACAACAGACGAATTTTGTTCCACCAAAGTTCGAATGTTGAAAAGAAAAAGGCAGGCAACAATCAAACTATCAATCAACAGACGAATTAAACATGCAGAACTGCATCTTTCAATAATTCAACATGAAGGACATGATTCATCAGACGAATTTTGAACTGAAAATTTGAATTTTTCAACTTTTGTAAAGATTGTGGACAATTCATATGTTAAGAAGTAATAATTTGTGTAGCAGTGATGGACAAACAGATGAATTTGAAAATTTGAACTTTCAAGTTTCAACAGATGAATTTCGAGGCATTACTGAGAACTGTTCCAAGGCATAACAGGCCGAAGTTCGTCTGTTAGTGAACTGAAATTCGAATGTTGACCATATTGACCATGTCAAAAGCACATTTTATGAAGCAAAATACGTCTAACACACATTAAAATGCGAATTTCATCTTTAAAAACTTACAGAACGGATCCAAAACTTAGAATTTACATCATTTACTCCATTTTCTGGCTGTTCCATTCTGACGTGCTCCAATCTTCAAGTTTATTGCCATTGATTTTCACAAGGAGCACTTGCACCTCAAATTAAACATACTCCGATGCTCAAGTTAGAATTGATTCTAATATTGAAAATTCTAAAGACAGAATTGCACAGAAATATCTTACAGTTCATTGGGGTTTACCATTCCCAATTCTCTCCTTATTTTACAAAGCCTGTCTTCTGGCAGAGGTTTTGTGAGTATATCAGCAACTTGATCCTCTGTTGGGATGTACTCCAATCTGACTTCTCCTTTCAGAACGTGATCTCTTATGAAGTGGTGCCTAACTTCAATATGCTTCATCCTTGAATGCATGATAGGATTCTTGGTGATATTTATAGCACTTTGGTTGTCACATGATTGGTATCTCTTTTATTTTAACCTCAAGATCTTCAAGCTGCTGTTTCATCCAGATGACTTGGGCACAACAGCTTCCAGCTGCAACATACTCAGCTTCTGCAGTAGATAAGGCCACACTGTTTTGCTTTTTGCTGAACCATGAAACTAGGGATCCTCCAAGGAACTGACAGGTTCCACTTGTGCTTTTTCTGTCAGTTTTAGATCCTGCAAAATCAGCATCAGTGTATCCTTTGAGGTCTTCTCCATTGCCTTTTGGATACCAAAGACCCATCTGTGATGTTCCAATAAGATATCTAAAAATTCTTTTCACAGCTGTTGCATGGGATTCTTTGGGGCATGATTGGAACCTTGCACACATGCAGACACTGAACATAATGTTAGGTCTGCTGGCAGTTAAGTACAGCAGGGATCCAATCATTTTTCTGTACTGAGTAATGTCAAACATCTTCCCATTCTCATCCATATCCAGTTTGGTTGTAGTAGACATAGGTGTTCCCATTGGCTTGGCATTCTCCATTCCAAACTTCTTTAGCAGCTCCTTTAGATACTTGGATTGACTGAGAAAGATACCATCATCAAGCTGTCTGATTTGCAGCCCAAGGAAGAAGTTAAGTTCACCCATCATGGACATCTCGAATTCTCCCTGCATTAACTCAGAAAATTTCTTGCAAAGAGTTTCATTAGTAGCACTGAAAATAATATCATCAACATAGATTTGAACAATCAGTAAATCTTTATTTTCTTTCTTAGTGAATAAAGTTGTGTCAACTTTGCCTCTATTAAACCCTTTTTCAATTAGAAAATTGCTCAGTCTCTCATACCATGCTCTAGGGGCTTGTTTTAAACCATAAAGAGCCTTCTTCAGTTTATAAACATGATTTGGTTTAGTAGAATCTTCAAAACCTGAAGGTTGATCTACATAAACCTCTTTCATGATATATCCATTTAAAAAGGCACTCTTTACATCCATTTGATATAGTAAAATGTTTTTCATGCATGCGTATGCTAGCAGTATTCTTATAGCCTCTAGTCTAGCTACTGGTGCAAAGGTTTCTTCAAAATCAATACCTTCTTCCTGATTATACCCTTTAGCAACCAGTCTAGCCTTATTTCTGATTATTGTTCCAGATTCATCCAGTTTATTTCTGAAAACCCATTTGGTACCAATAATAGGATGATTTTTGGGCCTAGGCACTAAATCCCAAACATGATTCCTTTTAAACTGATTTAGTTCATCTTGCATAGCTAAAATATAGTAATCACCAGTTAGGGCTTCTTTAGCACATTTAGGTTCAATTTGAGAAATGAAAGCGCGGTTGAGCATTTGATCCCTTAACTGTTTTCTGGTTTTGACTCTCTCTTGAACATTCCCTATTATTTGATCAACAGGATGATTCCTTTGATATCTCCAAGCTCTAGGGAGTTCTTGAGATGTTTCTTCATCAAACTCTTGCTCCTGGATATCTTCCTCTGTGTTAACAGATTTAGATATCTTTGGAGGCTCAATTTTACTTTTATCAGAAATGCCTAGTTTTTCAAAGTTAAATGCAAGATCATCCTCATTGGTAACATGTTTTGAAACAGTTTCATTTTCAATGAAAACCACATGCACAGATTCTTCTACCACATTTGATCTTTTATTATAAACTCTATATGCCTTACTCCTACTAGAATAGCCCAGAAATATACCTTCATCGGATTTGGCATCAAAGTTACCCAGATTTTCTTTCCCATTGTTGTGAATGAAGCATTTGCACCCAAACACATGGAGGTGTGACAAATTTGGCTTTCTTCCCTTGTACAGTTCATATGGAGTCTTCCCAAGGATTGGTCTGATGTAGGCTTTGTTTATGATGTAACTTACTGTATTCACTGCATCAGCCCAGAACACTTGAGAGAGTTCCTTCTCATTCAGCATAGCTCTAGCAATCTCTCCAATGGTTCTGTTCTTCCTTTCCACCACTCCATTTTGTTGAGGAGTTATTGGTGCTGAGAAGTTGTGGTCAATCCCATGCTCATTGCAGTACTCCAGGAAGTATGCATTTTCAAATTCTCCTCCATGGTCTGACCTGATAGACACAATAGAAATACCTTTCTCATTTTGCACTTTCTTAGCTAAGGTTACAAATGCATCAAAGGTATCACTTTTAGAGGAAAGAAACAATGTCCAAGTGAATCTAGAATAATCATCTACAATTACAAGCACATACAGATTACCACCAAGACTTTTCACCCTGGATGGTCCAATTAAGTCCATATGCAACAATTCAAGTGGTCTTGTTTTGGTAACTACATTTTTAGATTTGAAGGATGATTTAGTTTGTTTTCCTCTTAGGCATGCATCACATTCTTTATCCTTTTCAAAAGATATTTTAGGAAGACCAGTTACTAGCTCATTTTTAATCAGTTTAGACAATTGATTCATGTTAACATGAGCTAATCTCCTATGCCATAGCCAACTATCATTATCCTGACTAATTAAACATACAGAGTCCAAGGGAGGAAGTTCATCAAGGTCAATAGTATAACAGTTACCATCCCTTTGAGCTTTGAGGATTACATTGTGATCACTTTTTCTGATGACCAGGCAAAACTTTGAGTCAAACAGCACCCAGTTTCCTTTGTCATAAGTCTGACTCACGCTTAGCAAGTTGTGGTTGAGGCCAATCACAAACAGCACCTCTTCAATGGATGTTTCTGGATTTTTGCCCACAATTCCAATACCAACGATTTTGCCATATTGGTCACCTCCAAAGGTCACCTTTCCTCCTTTCTTGTCTCTAAGGGTGATGAACTTCTCCTTATCACCAGTCATGTGGCTTGAGCAGGCACTGTCCATATACCATTTGTTGCTTTTCTTAGCTTTGAGACAGACCTGCAAAACAAAGTTTATGTTTTCCTTTTAGGTACCCAAACTTGCTTGGGTCCTTTTCGGTCAGTAGGTATTTCCCTAGATGCAGATGCAACTTTGGGAACCCATTCAACTTTCCTGCTAAGTCCATTTTTCTTCAAAACACACGAATTAGAAATATGTCCCATTTTGTTACAGAAATGACAGGTAGTGAAAGGACTACTAGATTGAGAAGTAGGAAGAAAACAATGCAGATAATACTTTTGTCTAGCATGTCTTGGCTGATCATATGTTTCAATGTGAGGTGATGCATCATTTTTCTTTTTATTGTTCTCAGCATGCACAAATTGTCTCATATATAAATTCTGATTTTTCTTCCTAATCTTTTCCTTGACAGCACATGGATCATAGCCAAGACCAGCTTTTCCCTGTGATATTCTTTGGCTCCCCATCAATGCAAACAACATATCTTTACCTCTAGTGAGCCTAGACATGCTTTTAACTAAATAATCATTAGTTTGCTTAAGTTTAGTGCATGAAGTACAGCAAACAGATTCAGAAGAAGGTAAAGAGACAGTTTCAGAAACTATGCTTTGAGACTCCAGCTTACTTATCTTTTTCTTTGCTAATTTCAGTTCGTTAGCAACTTTAATGAATTCATCATGAAGCTCATGAAATGCATCTAGTAATTCAGAATAGGAAGGTTCAGATTCATATACCTCTTCTTCCTGATCACTGCTGTATGAGGGTATGGCTTCTTCAGAAGCAAGTGCCATCAGACAAATGTTGGCAATCTCATCCTCATCTTCTTCTTCCTCATCTGAGCTGTTGCCCCATATAGATGAGATGTAGGCCTTCTTCTTCTTTCCTTTATCAGTAGCTTTCTTTTCCTTTTCTTGTTTCTTGATGAATTGGGGGCAGTCCCACTTTATGTGTCCCTGCTTCTTGCATTCATAGCAAGTCACAGGTTCTTTTGTCTCTTTCTTGCTTTCTCCAGCTGCTCCTGTCTTGAAGAATCTCTTGTTCTTCTTCTTGCTATAGAATCTTCCGAATTTTCTGACCATCATAGCCAGAGTTTCCTCATCCAGCTCATCTCCTTCATCAGATTCTTTTTCCTTTTCATCAGAAGCTTTGAGGGCAAGGCCTTTCTTCTTTCTGTCCAGCCCAGCTTCCTTGAGTGCTTTGATTTTTCCTTCATATTCCTCAAGGCTGCCGAAGAGAGCTGTGACAGAAGCCATTGATTCTCCTCTAGTTTCTTCTATTGCTGTCACCTTGGGCTGCCATTCCAGAGGGAGAGTTCTGAGTATTTTTCTTACTTTCTCAGACTGAGTGTATTCCTTTCCCAGGCTTTTGAGTTGATTCACAATGAGGGTGAATCTCTTTTGCAGCTCCTTTACAGTCTCTCCTTCAGCCATTCTGAAGCTTTCATACTCCCCAATGCACGTGTTCAGTCTGTTCTCCCTGACTCCAGATGTTCCTTCATGTGCAATCTGCAGAGTATCCCACATTCCTTTTGCAGTGGTGCATTGCGAGGCTCTGTAGAATTCATCTTGGTTTAGGGCGCTGACTAAACAATGTTTTGCTTTGAAATTCAGTAGGACTCTCCTTCTGTCCTCATCATTCCATTCTACTTCCAGCTTCTCTTTGTGTCCTCCATCTTCAGTTAGAGTCATTGGAACGAAATCTCCTTTTTCAATGACTGACCAGATGTCAAGATCAATTGATTGGAGGTAGATCTGTATTCTCATCTTCCAGTACCCATAATGCTCTCCACTGAAGCCTGGTGGTCTGTTAGTATTCTTCCCTTCAGGAAGTATACTCTCTCCAAAGCCAGCCATTATAATTCCCGGACTGTGAGTTCCTTTGTATGGGAATCCGGGCTCTGATACCACTTGTTAGCAGGGCTGACTTCCCAAGAGGGGGGGTGAATTGGGAAGTTTGAGATTTTTCTGTACAAAGTGAAGTAAGTGAAGATATCACAGTATAATGAAAACAATGCGTAAAACAGAGCAAGGTGAAAAGTAAAGATAAGGAGAAGAGAAGTCAGTGATTTATCCTGGTTCGGTCTATTCACTTGACCTACATCCAGTCCCCAAGCCACCTCTTGAGATTTATCCACTATACAGCAAGAATTTCAGTGGGCTTCTTGCTAAAGCCGCAGTACATGAGTATGCTCTGTTTCTGAGCTCTCTCAAACTTTCCAAGCACTTTCACTATGTGCTTCACAATCCCCTTGTGAATACCCCTCACAAGTAAATCTATCTCCCAGATGAAGAATAGATTGATTACAATGAAATAACTCTCTTGTAAAGAGTGGATATGAAAGTTTAAGTACAAGTTTAGAAGTTAAGAGGGTAAAAGCTTTTGAGAAGAAGATTCAGCAGAAATTCGGTATATACAAGTTTGATTCGTTACCCACAACTTCAAATTATGTTGTATTTATAGATTTAGGTCTCAAATATCCGTTAGAGACTAAATCTATCCATTGGGGAAGTTATTCAACGGTTACTCTGAAAAACTATCCGTTTACCAACCGCATTTAATGTTTCTGACATACTGAAATTTGAATTTTGGTTGGCCAACAGACAAATTTCGAAGGAACCGAAGATTAAAGCTTCCAACGTTACAGCACGAAGTTCGTCTGTTCATGAAGTGAAATTCAAATTTTGAAACTTACAAAACATTTTCACAATGTAACATACGAATTTTCAAGAAGAAAGTTTTTCGGTTAAGTGTGAACAGTGTTTTCAATTTTCTACAGTGCCTTCAAAATTTGTATTTTGGATCCCCAAAATTCGTCTGTCCATTGAACGTTTAAAGGGACACAGTAGATTACTTTCTTCGAAATTCGAATTTTGAAAGGGCGAAATTCGTCTGTCAGAGAAACTCTTTTCATACTAATTTCATCATTCGAATGTTGCAAGTTCTTATCATTCGTATGCCAATGTTTCATTTCAATAGACTCAAGAACTTAGCTTCTGAAATTTGAATTTCAATGTTCAAAGTTCGTCTGTCAGATAGCAGTTTTGAAACTTAAATCACTCTTGATCTCAGGTGAACTTTAACATAGTTTCAGACGAATTTCTTCCATTTTCTCAAGTTTTGTTTTGTTTGAAATTCGAATTTTGAAGACTCAAAGTTCGTGTGTTGCAAAGAAGCATCTTTCAGACTTATATGAAAATTCGAATGTTGGAAGTTCAAAATTCGTCTGTCAGAGAGCATTTATCAAACTCAATTTCATTTGATTTCAGATGCACTTTATCATAGTTTCAGACGAATTTCTTTGGTTTTTACAAACTTCATTTTACTTGAAATTCGAATTTTGAAAGTGTGAAGTTCGTCTGTTACAAAAGGCCTCTTTTCAGACTAGATGAAAATTCAAATTTTGAACAACCAAAATTCGTCTGACAGAGAGCCATCTCTTCAGACTTATTCAGTTTTAGCTCGAAATTCGAATTTCCAAAGGCAAAGTTCGAATTTCCAACTTGACAGTTTAGCTTAAACTTTCAACCATCGTCTGTTTGTGGGTGTTTTTCAAATATTTGAAGATTTAACATAAAATCAAAGTTTGAAAACTTCTTTTCTTCAAATCAAAATCTTTTACCCAGTCATAACAAAAACTAAGGATCCTACAAAAGATCTAACAGCAAGTACTCAGAAAATCTTCACTTGAAACAGCTTTGCTCTCCTTTGATATCTTCAATCCAAGCTCTTGAATATTGGTTTGGAATCATCAAAACTCTTGTTTCAACACTTCTGAGCAAGTACTTTCTTTATAGCTAGATTTCGTACTAAGTTCAACAATTAACTATCTCTAGGTTTTGTAGTTCCCTAACTGCCTATCACTAAACTCCTAGGCTTGTACTTTAGATTCATACCTCATGTCTTAAACATCATAAATACATTGTAAACTTTCTTTTATAGAGACATTGATTTTTTTTTTGGCCAAACATTCTCCTTTGAATCATATATTAACTTTCATGTCTATACTTAACATCTTTCCTCAAGCTCTTCTCAGCTTGACAATGGGTATAACCTATGACTTAATCTAAGCACATGGGACATTTTCAGGGTAGGCATAATCAATATCTTCTTTTTGCAATCTAAGAGGAGATCATTAACGAAAAGCCAATTCGTGCTTACCATTATGCTTCAATATTTATTGAAACTGGCAATGGAGATTATGGCCATGTTGTTAGATATGTTGGCTTCTCAAGAGGAGGGTGAATTGGGAAGATTAAAATTTTCTGCAAAAGTTAAGAGAGTGATAAAAGCAAAGGTGACAGTAAAAATAGAGTATAAAAGAACAACAACATGAAGATAGTATAAGGGAAGAGAAAATACAAATGTTTATCCTAGTTTGGTCTCTTTATCTTGACCTACGTCCAATCCTCAAGTTGCTATTTGAGATTTTCCACTATCTTGGAAGAATTCAGTGGGCTTCTTGCAATTGCTTCAGTACAATTTGATGCTCTGTTCCAAGAGCTTACAATTTCACTCTTTGCACTTTAACTAAGTGCTTACCAAATCCCTTGTGAAATTCCGTCACAAGAAAATCTTTCTTCCAGATGAAGATAAGATTGATTATAGTGATTGAACTCTCTAATTTAGAGTGTATATGAAAGTTGAAGTATAGGATATGAAGTATGTGAGAGTAGAAGACTTTGACTCAAGAATTTAGTAGAGTTTCTGTATATATAATGTAAAATCATTACCCACATCTTCAATGTAAAAGTTTGAATTTTGGTGTGGCAACAGACGAATTTTATAGAGACCGAAAGCTAAAGACTTTAACGTTGAACCTCGAAGTTCATCTGTTATAAAGCAAAGTTTGAATTTTCATCTTTGGAAAATGTTTCTATGTTGGAACATACGAATTTTCAAGTTTAAATTATTTCTAGTAAGTGTGGACAATTGTTTTATATTGCTATAATGCCTTCTGTTAGATATACTAGCTTCCCAAGAGGGGGGTGAATTGGAAAGATTAAAATTTTCTGCAAAATGTCAATAAAGTGAAGAAAGCAAATGTGATAGTAAAACAGAGTATAAGTGAATGACAAGTAAAAGTAGTAATAGAAAAGAGAAGACACAGATGTTTATCCTTGTTCGATCTCTCAATCTTGACCTACGTCCAGTTCTCAAGTCACTACTTGAGACTTTCCATTATCTTGCAAGAATTCAGTGGGCTTCTTATAAATGCCACAGTACAGCTATGATACTCTATTTTAAGAGCTCACACTTTCTCTCTTTTGCACTCTAGCTAAGTGCTCCCCAATCCCTTATGATATCCCCTTATAAGAAAATATTTCTTTCAAATGAAGATAAGATTGTCTACAATAGATAAACTCTCTTAATCATAGTGTATATGAAAGTTGAAGTACAAAGAATGAAGTATGTGAGAGTAAAAGACTTTGAGTTGATGATTTGACAGAGTTTCAGTATATACAAAGTTAAAATCGTTACCTACAACTTCAAATGGTTATATTTATAGATTTAGGTCTTAACTATACGCTAGAGTCAAAATCTATCCGTTGGAGAAGTTACCCAATGATTACTTTGAAAAATGATCCATTCACCAACCGCATTTAATGCTTCTGACATTCAAAGTTTGAATTTTGGTTGGTCAACAGACGAATTTCACGGAAATCAAAAGGTAAAGACTTTAATGTTGAACATTTGAAGTTCGTCTATCATGAAGCAAAGTTCTAATTTTGATCTTTAAAAAAATATTTCTATGTTGGAATATACGAATTTTCAAATTAAAAGTTATTCTGGAAAGTATGAACAGTTATTCCATTTTACTACAGTGCCTTCGAAATTCGAATTTTGATACCCAAAATTCATCTGTTAGTGGGCAGTTCAATAAGGCACAATAGTTTATCTATTCGAAATTCAGATTTTCAAAATACAAAGTTTATATGTCAGAGAGGCCTCTTTTCAGACTTACTTCAAGGTTCCAATTTCTGAATACTATCATTTGTATGTCAACATATCATCATAACAAACTCACAAGCTTTGTTTATAAAATTCAAATTTTCATGTTCAAAGTTCATCTGTCAGTGAGCCATTTTGATGCTCTTTCCAAACTCAGTTTTTAGATGAACTTTGACATATCCTCAGACTAATTTTTCATTTTTCATAAGTTGTATTTTGTCTGAAATTTGAATTTTCAAAAGCCAAAGTTCATCTATTACAAAAGGCTCTTTTCAGACAAGATTCAAAGTTCGAATTTCTGAAGTCAAAGTTTGTCTGTCAAAGAAGGCTCTTTTTAGACTTGTTCATTTTCAATACGAAATTCGAATTTCCAAAGCCAAAGTTCAAATTTTCAAAATAGCATATCAGTATAAACATTTCGAACTTCGTCTGTTAGTGAGTGTTTTTCAAATATCTCATGGATTAACATAGAATCATAGTTTTAAAATATATTTTTGCTAATCCAAAGTCGTTTACTCAATTTAAACATGGCTGTAGATTCTACATCTATTCTTGTGCTATTTTTTCTTGAATTTCTCCACTTGAGATCATTTGTGCACCTTTGATATCTTCTATCCAAGCTCTAGAAAGTTGGTTTGGAATCATCAAAACACTTGATTCAACATTCACCCCCTTTTTAATGATGACAAAATAACTTACAAACTAGATTAGTACTTGGGTTTACTTTAACAAGCTCCCCCTCAGCATATGTATTATAATTCAAAAGATATAATGTACAGTGGATCAAGTAAAGAGATTCATTTATTCATTTAAAATTTCAACATAAGGATAGCAATCATAGAGTATTCCCTGAAAATCTATGTGCTTGTGTCAGAGAGTTGATTCATCATGAAAGGTTAAGATTAAAGCTAGTTGACACGAAGAGGACTAAGACAGACCCGATAGGATCATAACCGCATTCTGCAGATCAGGTTCAACAACTAGTGCAAGAATAAGTACTAGCTGAGGATTCGGGATATGAGTCTTTGCAGGAATAAGATTAAAGCCAGGCAATCTCCGGTATGTGATCAGTGTGTGAAAGCTCATGGTGGTAGACCATCCCTAGCCAGACAGAATGTATGTTATCGATGTGGCAAGGCCGAACACTATGATAGAGATTGCAGAGTAGATTTGGCTCGTACTAGACCCCAGGCACAAGGAAGGGTCTTTGCTCTTACGCAATATGAGGCTCGACAGTCACCTGATCTTATAGAAGGTATGATTAAAGTTAATGATTATCTTGTATATGCCTTATTTGATTCAGATGCTAGTCATTCATTCATTTTTTATAAGTGTGCTAAGGGATTGGGTCTGCATGTTACTGAGCTACCTTATGATCTTCATGTGTCCACACCCACAGGTAACCACGCTATTACATCCCAAGTATGCCTAAATTGCATTGTCCAATATGAACATTGTTGTACCACACTAGATCTCATATGCATGCCATTCCCAGATATCGATGTTATAATAGGCATGAATTGGCTTTCCACAAATAACATTCTCCTTGATTGTAAAAACAAAGCCTTAATCTTACCTACTCCAGAAAGTGTCCTAAATACTGAGATTAAGCTAAATTTCATATTGACCACTCAAGCTGAGAGATGTTTGGGGAAAGGATGTCAAGCCTATTTGGTTTCTTTTCAATAAATGTTGAGGTTGATGAAGGGATTGAAGAAATACCAGTAGTAAGAGATTTTCCTAAAGTGTTTCCTAAGGATTTTAAAGACTTACCACCTGAAAGAAAGGTAGAGTTTTCTATAGATCTTGTGCCATGAACAAGTCCAATATCAAAGGTACCATACAGAATGGCGCCACTTAAATTAGCAGAATTAAAGAAATAGATAGAAGAGCTATTGGAAAAAGGTTTCATCAAACCAAGTGTTTCTCCTTGGGGTGCTTCAGTGTTATCTGTAAAAAAGAAAGATGGGGGCCTCTGATTATGTATTGACTATAGGGAACTAAACAAAGTTACTATTAAAAACAAATATCCTTTACCTAGAATTGATGATTTACTAGATCAGTTGGCAGAAGCCACTGTGTTTTAAAAAATTGATTTAAGATCTGGATATCTTCAATTATGGGTTAAGGCAGATGATGTTTCCAAAACTGCTTTTCGAACTTGTTATGGGCATTCTGAATTTTTAGTGATGCCATTTGGTCTAACAAATGCCCCCGCAATATTCATGGACAACATGAATAGGATTTTCCGACCCTACTTAGATCAGTTTTTGGTAGTTTTCATTGATGATATATTAGTGTAGTCCAAATCTTTAGAGGATCATTAGATGCATTTGAGAATAGTCTTGTCTATTTTAAAAGAAAAGAAATTATATGCTAAACTGAGCAAGTGTGAGTTTTGGATCACAGAAGTGCGGTTTTAAGGGCATGTCGTTTCCAAGGACAGGGTCATAGTACACCCAAGTAAAGTTAATGTAGTCTTAAAGTGGGAGCAACCTATGACCTTCACTAAGATAAGAAGTTTCCTGGTTTAGTAGGTTATTATAGATGATTTATACAGGACTTTTCTCGAATTGCATTGCCGCTTACAAAACTTACTAGAAAGAATACACCTTTGGTGTGGGATATGAATTGTGAAAATAGTTTTAATGAACTGAAGCACAAGTTAACTACCCCACTTGTATTAACTATACCTAATCCTAAGGAACCTTTTGTGCTTTACACAGATGCAAGTAAGCATGGATTGGGTTGTGTTTTAATGTAGAATGGTAGAGTAGTAGCATACACTTCTCGACAGTTAAAACTGCACAAAGAAAACTATTCTACACATGATTCAGAACTTATAGCTATTGTTCATGGTTTAAAGATATGAAGGCATTTTCTCTACAGTGGGGCTGTAGAAGTGTTCTGTGACCACAAAAGCCTCAAATATTTAGAAGATAAAAAAGAATTGAATGCAAGGAAGAGGCGCTAGATGGAACTATTAAAAGATTATAATCATTCTATAAAGTACCATCCAGGGAAACTAATGTAGTGGCTGATGCACTCAGTAGAAAAGCTGTTCACATAACCTATATGTTGATCCATGAAATGAAAATGCTGGAAGATTTTAGGGATATGTCCTTGTTTGTCCAATTACATGGGACCAAAATTGGTAATGAATTTTTACAAAATTTAATGAAAGCCCAGCAGAATGTTGAGTTTGTACAAGTAGTTAAAGAAAAGATGAGTTAGGGAGAAATGCAAGAATTCAATGAGACAAATGATGGTCTGATCAGGTTTCATAAGAGAGTATATGTTCCTCCAGTAGCAGAGTTAAAGGAAAAGATACTGGTAGAGGCACATCAAAGTAAATATACTATTCATCCAGGTATTACAAAAATGTATCATGATTTAAGAAAATTGTTTTGGTGGCCTGAGATGAAAAGTGATATTACCCAGTATTTGTCTAAGTGCTTAGTATGCTAACGAGTTAAAATATAATATCAGAAGCCTGCTGGAATGTTACAACCTTTAGATATCCCTGAATGGAAGTGTGATAGTATATCACTAGACTTCATTATGGGATTACCTAGAGCATCATCAGGATATGATGCTATATGGGTTATAGTAGATAGGCTCCCAAAGTCAGTCCATTTCCTAGCCATGAAATCAACATATACACTGGATAAATTGGCACAGTTATATGTTAAAGAGGAAGTGAGACTTCATGGAGTACCTAATAGTATTATTTCAGATCGTGATCCAAGGTTTACGTCGAATTTTTGGAAGTCATTGCAATAGGCCCTAGGTATGCAATTGAGATTCAATACAGTATAACATCCACAAACTGATGGACAAACGTAGAGAACAATTCAAACATTAGAAGATATGTTAAAGGCTTGTGTGCTTGAAATGAAGGGAAACTGAGATGTATACTTACCACTAGCAGGATTTGCATATAATAACAGTTATCATTCCAGTATTTAGATGGCTCCATATGAAGCGTTGTATGGCAGAAAGTGCAGGTCCCCATTATGTTGGACAAAGTTAGGTGAGAGACAACTGATTGGTCCAGAAATGGTTGACCAGACCTCCAAACAAATTGAAATGATAAGAAAGAAATTACTAAAGGCTCAAAGCAGGTAAAAGAGTTATGCAAATAAAAGGAGGAAGCCGTTAGAATTCGAAATAGAAGATCATGTTTTCCTCAAAAGTATCTCCTACGACTGGAGTTGGTCGATCGCTTAAGACCAAAAAGCTTTGTCTTAAGTACATAGGAACTTTTGAAATTCTCTCAAAAGCTAGACCTGTAGCTTATAAATTAGCCTTACCACCAAATTTGAGCCAAATACATGATGTTTTCCATGTCTCACAGCTAAAGAAATATCAGCCCGATCCTACACACATTATGGAATATGAATGCATTGACTTACAAGATAATCTGTGCTTTAATATTATACCTGAAAAGATTATAGATTATCGAGTCAAGCAACTGAGGAATAAAGACATTCCTCTATTGAAGGTGGTCTGGAAGGGCTTAACCCCAGAAGAAGCAACTTGGAAAATGGAGTCAGACATGAGACAGAAGTATCCAAAAATATTTACTTAAGGTATACTTTAAATTTTGAGGACGAAATTTATTTTAAGGGGGATAGAAATGTAACATCCTGAAATAGTTTATGGATATTCAAGGCTCAATATTTTAAAATCTATAAAAAAATTTACAAAAATGGATGTACACTGTTTGGCATGAAATAGGACAAAGAAGTCAATTATCTCAGTTGAAAGAAAAGAAGAAAAATGACAATTTTACCCCTGGGAAAAGAAAAAGGAAAAGAAAAAAGAAAATAAAAAGGAAAAAAGAAAAAAAAAAAGAAAAAGAAAAATGAAGGCGGTGGACGTTGGGGAAGATTAAGCAAAGTTGATGAATTTTGGGGAAAATTATCCCTAACGACCTAAAAGTTTTAAAAATTATAAATTAGCCCAAGTTAAGGGCTTTTTGTAAATATGAAAAATTATAGTCAAAATGAAGCTCTTAATGATTTAAATCCAATAAAATATATTATGAAATTTATTAAGGTCAAAATCATATTTATTGGGTGATTAAGATTTAATATTAATATTTTACTCAATAAAAGTCAGTTTAGACTGCAGGAAAAAGGTAGTATTGATCCAAGGACAATGATTGGACCTTGCTAAAATATATTTTGGCTATAGATAATGATTTTGGACCAAAAGTAATGGTTGGATAATCCTGTACCAATTTAATTACAATTTTGGCAAAAATACTTAATCGGTACGGGTAAATCTAATCGGTAAAGGGTATTTTGGTTCATAAAAATTATTGAAGCAATTTTTAGCTAAAAAGTAAGGTGATCCACATCTGAATCAGTTTATGGACACATGTGGAATTTTTCAAAAATCTTTTTAAAAGAAAAGTAAATAAAAGTAGATATAAAAGTTAATTAAATGATTATATGACATAATTAATATTTTAAAACACAACATTTCATCTTCCTCACATAACAAACACGCTGGTTCAGTGGAGAAAGAGGCTAGGAAGGTGAGAGAGAGAGAGAGAGCAAAAGAGAGAAGGAAAAAACTACAAGTTTAGTCTAAAAACTTCAAGGTATTATCTTGTAACCATTTCCTTGTGCTCTCTAGCAATTTTAAGGCATTTTAGTGGGTATTTTTCCTCTATTTCCTTGCTGAAATTTCTGACCTAAAGAGATATTAGAGAGAGAAAGTTGTGCCATGAAGAAACCAATCCATAAAAAGTGAAGTATATGTCATAAGATGCAAGATTATGGTATTGGTTTCAAAGATTGATGAGTTATTATTTTTCTACAATTTTCTCTATTTTTCTGCCAACATAAGGTTTAATATAGGAAAGGAATTGGGTTCAAAATAGGTTAGAACAAGTATGTTGTACAAGGAATGCATGATGGATAACAAAGTGCAAATTTTAGTTCAAGTGAGCACTTTGTGAATGAAATTGGATAATTAGTGGTTAATGGCATTATTTTATGATGCTATAGAATCCAAAGGAATGTTAAAAGATCAAGGAAAGGGTTTACAAAGTTTGAAAATTATTGGAAAGTTCAAAGGTAGTTAACTTACCTATCTATGCTTATGTATTGTCATTGATGTTACTTGATTTGAATGATGTGTTTAATGTTTAGAATGTTATCTTGTGATGATTTGGCATTGTTGGTTGGATTGTTTGAAGGGTAATGTGACCCTGGATATGTACAAATAGAAGGGGAAGTGCTGCCTAAATTTTTATAAAATGGTTAAACCAAAATGATTTGATTGCATGCTTTATGTGCTTTTAGATGAATACTTGCAATATATATGATGATATGTGTGCATGATTGTAGTTACTACTGAGATTCTTTGAATCTTACACCTTTCCAAATGTCTAATAAATTTTAGGTTCAAGTTATGGCAAGATTGCCCAAGAAAGGAAAGGCAAGGAGAAGCAAGTTAATGTTCAAGATAATGATGCTTAGGTTGATACTATTATATGAGAGGTTATGTAAAATCTTATGGGACATGATCATGCTATGTTTCCATGTTAATATGTTCCTCTAGGTTCTTATGGAGTATCATGAAAGATAGAGGCATGTTATGGGTATTTATGTATATATTAGTGTGTATTTTGGAGAGTTGGAAGAATGCAAGAGACCTTTCTGAACATGGTTGGGAATTTGAAGTACTATACATACCTCAATATGTTTTCAATGTATGAAAACTAGACATATGTAGCTTTCCATAGACACAAAGATCACTCAATTTGGAGTTGAGTATGATTTATGATGATTTTTCAAAGTTATGGTCAGAATCAGAAATTTTAAAAAATGACCATTGCTACAGTGCATATAATACGAATTTGCTATATAAGTTTGCTAAGTAATTTCCCTATTCAACATTTTTTCCATGTATAGAATCTTTTAAACTGTATTTAGAGACTTGAACCATGTTAATATGATTTTTTCTAGATTTAGTTATGAATTTTCAAAGTTCACCGGGTAAAAAGAAGTTAACCAAGGGAATGGTATCTGAAATGAAATATATTGGTTTAAGTTGTTTTATGTAATCAAGTTTCTAATCAAGTATTAATGGACTTAAATATAGTTTGATACATGGGAAATGAGTCTAAGTATGAGGTGTGACAGTTCCAGTTTTTGGCAGCAAGTAACAGCCTCATACCTATAGAGAGACTGGACCTCAACAGTCTTCTCTGAAGGTTTTGGATATTATCTGTCTTAGGTAATTTTTTTTCTTTTTGGTGTTGATAAAAAATTTTGAAAATACAATTTATCAAAACTTTTTCTTTGTTTATTAAAAAAAAAACCTTCTTTTCCAAACAATGCATTTGTTATATTAATTTGTCTTTCTCTAAATTTTACTTATATGATTTGTTTTATGAAGTATAAAAATATAGACATATTCTCATCACTTATAAATTATAAATTATAAATAGTATAATTTATTATAAATTTTATTATATATTAATACATTAATTGATGTTAATATACACAATTTTTTTTTGATAAACCATAATATACATAGTTTTAATAACACTTGATTGGATGGACCGAATTAATGGAAAAGAAAATGTTGATATTTGTAAGATATATCAATAGGTTATCTGATTTTTGATATGCATATCAATTCCAAGAGTAGGGAATCGTAACAAATTATTTATTGATTTGTTAGGATTCCTAATGCAAATCTTTCTTAACTTATAAATTTCAATCAAAATATTATAACGTTCCGTCAATATCCATGTAGCAATTTAAATCAATATCTTTAGATCTAAATTGACAAAGAAAAACCAAAGTCAATCCCTTTCTTTTAGAATTTTCAAAATCATATAAAATTAAAAAATTATCTTTATATTTTTAAATTTAGAGAATCCCCTTTTGTGAGGTGATTATTTATTATTCAAGTACTAAAAAACTTATAATATAACTTCCTCTTAAAAAAATCTTTTTCAAGTAAAACAAATAATAATTAAATGAAGAGAAAAGCTTAAAAAGTGATAATAATATAAAAAATATTGTTAGATTATATATATACACATTTTATGATGATGCACTAGTGAATTCTGATGCAATTTACGGCCAATTTTTACAATCCCTTGTGATATCTCCTCACAAGAAAATCTATCTTCTAGATGAAGATTAGATTGGTTACAAAGATGAAACTCTCTTGAATAGAGTGAATATGAAAGTTGAAGTACAAGTATTGAAGTAAGAGGGTAAAAGTCTTTGAGTAGAAAATTTGGCAGAATTTCAGTATATACAAAGTTTGATTCATTACCCACAACTTCAAATGATGTTATATTTATAGATTTAGGTCTCAAATGTCCGTTAGAGACAAAATCTATCTATTGGAGAAGTTATCCAACAGTTACTCTGAAAAACTATCCGTTAACCAACCGCATTTAATGCTTCTAACATACTGAAATTCGAATTTTGGTTAGTCAACAGATGAATTTTGAAGGAACCGAAGGTTAAAGCTTCCAATGTTGAAATACTGAAGTTCGTCTGTTTATGAAGTGAAATTCGAATTTTGAAACTTAGAAAATTTCTTCATGTTGTGACATACGAATTTTCAGGAAGAAAGTTTTTCTGTTAAGTGTGAACAGTGTTTTTAATTTGCTATAGTGCCTTCGAAATTCAAAATTTTGGAACCCAAAAATTCATCTGTCCGCAGCAAGCTCAAAAGGCACAGTAGTTCATTTCCTTTGAAATTTGAATTTTCAAAGAGTGAAGTTCATTTGTCAGAGAGACCTCTTTTCAGACTTACTTCAACATTCAAATTTGTAAGTTAGACTTTTTATTGAAAACTCTATATGCCTTACTTCTACTAGAATAGCCTAGAAATATACCTTCATCAGATTTGGCATCAAACTTACCCAGATTCTCCTTTCCATTGTTGTGAATGAAGCATTTGTAGCCGAACACATGGAGATGTGACAGATTTGGCTTTCTTCCCTTGTACGGCTCATAAGGAGTCTTCCCAAGGATTGGTTTGATGTAGGCTCTATTAATGATGTAGCTAGCTGTATTCACTGCATCAGCCCGAAACACTTGAGATAGCTCTTTTTCATTCAGCATAGCTCTAGCCATCTCTCCAATGGTTATGTTCTTTCTTTCTACTACATTCTGTTGAGGAGTTCTTGGAGCTGAGAAGTTGTGATCAATTCCATGCTCATTACAATACTCCAAAAAGTATGAGTTCTCAAACTCTCGTCCATGATTTGACCTGATAGACATAATGGAAATACCCTTCTCATTTTGCACTTTCTTAGCTAAGGTTACAAATGCATCAAAGGTATCACTTTTAGAGGAAAGAAACAATGTCCCTGTAAATCTAGAGTAATCATCCACAATTACAAGCACATACAGATTTCCACCGATGCTTTTTACCCTAGATGGACCAAGTAAATCCATATGTAGTAGTTCTAGTGGTTTAGTTGTGGTGACTACATTTTTAGGTTTAAAAGAAGATTTAGTTTGCTTTCCTCTTAAGCATGCATCATATTCTTTGTCTTTTTCAAAAGCAATTTTTGGCAGGCCAGTGACTAGCTCATTTTTAACCAGTTTTGAAAGTTGATTCATGTTAACATGAGCTAATCTTCTATGCCATAGCCAACTATCATTGTCCTGACTAATTAAGCAAACAGAATCTAAGGGAGGAAGTTATCAAGATCAATAGTATAACAGTTACCATCCCTTTGAGCTTTGAGGATTACTTTGTGATCACTTTTTCTGATGACTAGGTAGAATTTTGAGTCAAACAGCACCCAATTTCCTTTGTCACATGTTTGGCTCACACTCAGCAGATTGTGGTTGAGGCCTATCAGAAATAGAACCTCTTTAATAGATGTTTTAGGATTTTTGCCCACAATGCCAATGCCGACTATTTTTCCATATTGATCACCTCCAAATGTCACCTTTCCTCCTTTCTTGTCTCTAAGGGTGATGAACTTCTCCTTGTCACCAGTCATGTGACTTGAGCAGGCACTGTTCATGTACCATTTGTTGTTTCTTTTAGCTTTGAGATAGACTTGCAAAACAAAGTTCAAGTTTTCTTCTTAGGTACCCAAATCTGCTTGGGTCATTTTCTGTCAGTAGTGTTTTCCCTAAATACAAATGTACCTTTGGGAACCCATTTAACCTTCTTGTCAAGTCCATTTTTGTTTATAGCACAAGAACTGGAAATATGTCCCTTTTTGTTACAGAAATGACAGGTGGTAAAGGGACTGCTGGATTGAGAAGCAGGAAGAAAACAATGCAGATAATATTTTTGCTTTGCATGCTTCGGTTGATTATATGATTCAATCTGATATAACATATGATCTTTCTTTCTATTTCCATCAGCATGCACAAAATGTCTCATGTATACATTCTGATTTTTCTTCCTAATTTTTTCTTCAATAGCACATGGATCATAGCCAAGTCCAGCTTTCCCTTGTGATATTCTTTGGCTCCCCATTAAAGCAAACAACATATCTTTACCCCTAGTAAGCCTAGACATGCTTTTCACTAGATATTCATTGGTTTGCTTCAGTTCAATGCATGTTTTACAGCAAACAGATTCAGCAACAGGTAGAGAAACAATTTCAGAAATAATATGTTGGGATTCCAGTTTGTTAATTCTTTTCTTAGCTTACTTCAGTTCTTTAGCAATTTTAACAAACTCATCATGCAGCTCATGAAATGCATCCAATAATTCGGAATAGGAAGGTTCAGATTCATACACCTCATTCTCTTGGTCACTGCTGCATGGAATTTCAGCTTCTTCAGAGGCAAGTGCCATGAGACAAATGTTCGTAATTTCATCTTCTTCTTTGTTTGAGCTGTTGCCCCATATTGATGAGATGTAAGCTTTCTTCTTCTTGCCTTTGTCTGCAGCTTTCTTTTCTTTCTCTTGCTTCTTTAGGAACTGCGGACAATCCCATTTGATATGTCCTTGCCTCTTGTACTCATAGCTAGTCACAGGCTCTTTTGCCTCTTTCTTGCTGTCTCCAGCTACTCCTCTCTTGAAGATTTTCTTGTTTCTCTTCTTACTGTAGAATCTTCCGAATTTTTTGACCATCATAGTCAGAGTTTCTTCATCCAGCTCATCTCCATCATTAGAATCCTTTTCCTTTTCTTCAGCAGCTTTGAGAGCAAGACCTTTCTTCTTTCTGTCTTGTCCAGCTTCCTTGAGAGCTTTTATTTTTCCTTCATATTCCTCAAGGCTGCCGAATAGAGCTGTGACAGAAGCCATGGATTCTCCTCTGGCTTCCTCTATTGCTGTTACCTTGGGCTGCCATTCTAGAGGGAGAGCTCTGAGGATCTTTCTAACTTTCTCTATTTGAGTGTATTCCTTTCCCAGGCTCTTTAGTTGATTCACAATGAGAGTGAATCTCTTTTGTAGCTCTTTTACAGTTTCACCTTCAGCCATTCTGAAGCCCTCGTATTCTACAATGCAGGTATTCAATTTATTTTCCCTGACTCCAGTTGTTCCTTCATGAGCAATCTGTAGGGTGTCCCATATTTCCTTAGCAGTGGAGCATTATAAGACTCTGTAGAATTCGTCTTGATTCAAGGCACTGACTAAACAATGTTTTTCCTTGAAGTTTAACAAGACTCTCCTTCTGTCTTCCTCATTCCATTCAGCTTCTGGCTTTTCTCTGTACTTTCCATCATCTTCTAAAGCCATTGGGACAAAGTCTCCCTTCTGAATGACTGACCAGATGTCCAAATCGATTGATTGGAGATAGATTTGCATTCTCATCTTCCAGTAACCATAGTGCTCTCCACTGAAGCCAGGTGGTCTATTTGTATTGTTCCCTTCTGGTAATATACTTTCCCCAAACCAAGCCATTTTAATTCCCGGACTGTGAGATCCTTTGAATGAGAATCCGGGATCTGATACCACTTGTTAGTTATGCTGACTTCCCAAGAGGAGGGTGAATTGGGAAGATTAAAATTTTCTGCACAAAGTAAAGATAATGAAGAAAGCAAGGTATGACAGAAAAACAGAGTATAAAGTAGTAAGATAAAAGACTAGTGATAGAGAGAAGAAAAACTCTGATATTTATCCTGGTTCGGTCTCTCCTCTTGACCTACGTCCAATCCCCAAGACAATACTTGAGATTTTCCACTATTCAGCAAGAATTCAATGGGCTTCTTGCAAATGCCACAGTACAACTTCAGTGCTCTGTATTCTAGAGCTCACTCAATCTCATTCTGCACTTTCACCAAGTGCTTTACAATCCCTTGTGATATCTCCTCACAAAAAAATCTATCTTCCAGATGAACATTAGATTGGTTACAAAGATGAAACTCTCTTGAATAGAGTGAATATGAAAGTTGAAGTACAAGTATTGAAGTAAGAGGGTAAAAGTCTTTGAGTAGAAGATTTGGCAGAATTTCAGTATATACAAAGTTTGATTCATTACCCACAACTTCAAATGATCTTATATTTATAGATTTAGGTCTCAAATGTCCGTTAGAGACAAAATCTATCCATTGGAGAAGTTATCCGACGGTTACTTTGAAAAATTATCCGTTAACCAACCGCATTTAATGCTTCTGACATACTAAAATTCAAATTTCGGTTGGTCAATAGACGAATTTTGAAGGAACCGAAGGTTAAAGCTTCCAATGTTGAAATACTGAAGTTTGTCTGTTTATGAAGTGAAATTCGAATTTTGAAACTTAGAAAATGTCTTCATGTTGTCACATATGAATTTTCAGGAAGAAAGCTTTTCTGTTAAGTGTGAACAGTGTTTTTAATTTGCTACAGTGCCTTCGAAATTCGAATTTTGGAACCCCAAAATTCATCTGTCCATAGCAGGCTCAAAAAGAACAGTAGTTCATTTCCTTTAAAATTCAAATTTTCAAAGAGTGAAGTTCGTCTGTCAGAGAGACCTCTTTTCAGACTTACTTCAACATTCGAATTTGTAAACACTGTCCTTCGTATGTCATCATATCATTTCAACAGACTCACAACTTTAGCTTCTGAGATTCGAATTTTCATGTTCAAAGTTCGTCTGTCAGTGAGCAATTTTAAAACTCAATATGATCTTGATTTCAGATGAACTTTAACATTGTTTCAGACGAATTTCTTCAGGTTTTATAAATTTCATTTTGTCTGAAATTCAAATGTTCAAAATCCAAAGTTCGTCTGTTGCTCAACAACTTCTTTCAGACACTTATGAAAATTCAAATTTTGGAAAATCAAAATTCATCTGTCAAAGAGGCATCTCTTCAGACTTATTCAGTTTTAACTCAAAATTCGAATTTCCAATATGACAGTTCATTGTAAACTTTTCAAACTTCATCTGTTAGTGGGTATTTTTCAAATATTTCATAAAATCAAGTTTTTAAAACATCTTTTCATCAAATCAAAGTCTTTTACCCATATTTAAACATATCTAATGACCCTACAACAAATTTTGCACAGATTACTCAGAGCTTCTTCACTTGAACCACTTTGAGCTCCTTTGATATCTTCATTCCAAGCTCTTGAATGTTGGTTTGGAATCATCAAAACTCTAGATTCAACAAGTTCAAATTCTACAAATAAGCTCACTATTGAAAAATAGAAAATTTGACCTTTAAAGTTTCTTCACTAATGGATTGATGGTGGCTTTATATTGCCATATTATTTATTGATTATTTTATGCATTTGGCATGTTAATGTTGACTGTTATAAAATTTTGGGAGGCTCAATAATTAGGGGAGACTTTATTGAAATTTTTACATAACTCATAGGATACTAATGTATTTTATGGAAATTATGGAACCATGCAAGCGATCTATTTTCAATGATTAAATTTTTGAGCTTGATTTTCCTTTGGTATGGAAATTGTAATATAGTTCTTTATAATTAAAGATAACTTCTGGAATCCAATTTCCTTTAGGTAATCATGGATCGTAGTTGGATAAATGCTAGACGAACAAGTGATGAATATGAGAATGGAGTTGAGTAATTTCTAGAATTTGCTAAAAGAAATGTTCTTGATAATAATGGGAAGTTTTATTATCCATGTATGCAATGTTTGAATGGGAGGCGATTGAGTATTGCCAAAATGACAGACCATCTATTTTGTAATGGGTTCAATAAGAACTATACATAATGGATATGGCATGGTGAAATAGAAATGCCAAGTGTAAATAAAAGGGATGAAGTTGATGCAGATTTGAATGACCGATTGAAGGACATGATTCGTGATATTGGAGTGGAGTTTTTTTATCGAACACATGTATATGATAGATTGTACAGTGATGCAAAGAAACCTTTGTACCCAAGGTGTACTAAATACACACGATTGTAAGCAGTGTTGAGATAGATCAAGTTGAAAGCGAGAAATGGGTGAAGTGATAATAGTTTCACAGATTTGCTTGAGTTGTTGAAAGATATGCTTCCTGAAGGTAATGATCTTCTAAATCGTAACTATAAGGCAAAGAAAATCCTATATCCAATGGGTTTGGAGTTTAAAAAGATACATGCTTGCCCCAATGATTGTTTATTGTAAAGAAATGAGTATGAAGGGCTGGATGTATGTCCAAAATGTGGCGTTTCCTGTTATAAAGTGAAAGAGGATGGTGATGAGATCATTAATGGGTCTCCTTTGAAGGTATTGTGGTACCTCCCAATAATACCAAGGTTCAAATGCTTGTTTGCTAACATAAAGGATGCAAAGAACTTGGGATGGCATGCAGATAGGAGAAAATCTTATGGAAAGCTTCAACATCCAGCTGATTCTCCTCAATGGAAAAAAATTGACCAATTGTTTCCTGAATTTGGTTGTAAGCCAAGAAATCTGAGGCTTGGACTCTATACGGATGGATTGAACCTTTATGGCAATCTTAGCAATAAACACAATTTATGGCCTGTTCTCCTAGTGGTTTACAATCTCCCTCCTCAACTATGTATGAAACACAAGTACATCATCTTGTCTATGATGATCTCAAGCCCAAAACAGCCAGGAAATGACATTGATATATACTTAGGACCTTTGGTTGAGGAATTAAAGATGTTGTGGGATAAAGGTGTGGATGTGTTTGATGCGTATCACAAAGAGTCTTTTATGTTGTGTGCCATGATCTTCTGCACAATCAATTGTTAGATATGCTGGCTTCCCAAGAGGGGGTGAATTGGGAAGATTAAAATTTTCTGCAAAAGTCAAGAAAATAATGAAAGTAAAAGTGACAGTAAAAACAAAGTATAGAGGAATAACAAGGTAAGAGTAGTAAAAGAGAAGGGAAGACACAGATGTTTATCCTAGTTCAGTCTTTTTATCTTGACCTACGTCCAGTCCCCAAGTCACCACTTGAGATTTTCCACTATCTTGCAATTACCTCAGTACATCTTGATGCTATGTTCTTGGAGCTTACAATCTCACTCTTTGCACTCTAACTAAGTGCTTCCCAAATCCCTTGTGATATCCCCTCACAAGAAAATCTTTCTTCCAGATGAAGATAAGATTGATTACAATGATTAAACTCTCTAATTAAGAGTGTATATGAAAGTTGAAGTACAGAATAATGAAGTATATGAGAGTAAGAGACTTTGACTTAAGAATTTGATAGAGTTTTAGTATATACAATGTAAAATCGTTACCCACAACTTCAAATGAAGTTCTATTTATAGATTTATGTCTTAACTATATGTTAAAGACAAGATCTAGCTATTAGAGATGTTAGCCAATGGTTACTCTGTAAAACTATCTATTCACCAATCGCATTTAATGCATCGGACACTCAAAGTTTGAATTTTGGTTTGTCAATAGATGAATTTCGCAGTGACCTAAAGCTAAAGACTTCAATGTTGAACTTCAAAGTTCACCTGTTATGAAGCAAAGTTCGAATTTTCATTTTTGAAAAAATGTTTCTATGTTGGAACATACAAATTTTTAAGTTTAAAGTACTTCTAGAAAGTGGGAATAGTTATTTTTAAGTTTAAGGCACAATAGTTCATATTTTCGAAATTTAAACTTTTAAAATCCAAAGTTTGTCTATCAAAGAGAGCTCTTATCAGACTTAGTTCAAAGTTTGAATTTCTGAATACCAATATTCGTATGTTAACAGATTATCATAATAGACTTGTAAGCTTTGTTTTTACCATTCAAATTTTCAAAATCAAAGTTTATCTATGAGTGAGCTAGCTTTGGATCTTTTTTTTTTTACTTTACTTTCAGATGAACTTTGACATATCCTTAAATGAATTTTTCATTTTTCATGAATTGTGTTTTATTAGAAATTCAAATTTTCAAAACTCAAAGTTCGTCTGTTAGAAAAGGCTCTTATCAGACTTAATCCAAAGTTCAAATTTCTGCACTCAAAGTTCATCTGTCAGAGGAATCTCTTTTCTTACTAACTTATTTTCAATTCAAAATTTGAATTTCAGAAGCCAAAGTTCAAATTTTCAAAGCAATAGATCAGTTTTAACATTTTAAAGTTCGTCTGTTAATGGGTGTTTTCCAAATATCCCATAAATTATCATAGAATCATATTTCTGAAACATTCTTTTGCAAGTTAAAAGTCTTTTACTCAAATTAAACATAGTCAGGAATCCTATATCTAATCTTGTGCTGATTTTACTTGGATTTCTCCATTTGAGATCTCTTATACACCTTTGATATCTTATTTCCAAGCTTTAGAAGGTTGGTTTGGAATTATCAAAACACTTGATTCAATATCAATGACTTCCCTACATATGGAAACTTGTCCGGATATAATGTTAAGGGCCACAAAGCATACCCTATATGTGAAGAAGAGACATGTTATCATCAACTTAAACATAGAAAGAAGACTATCTACCTTGGCCATAGAAAATTTTTGAAAAAACACCACCCTTATCGTAGATTAAAAAAAGCTTTCAATGGCTTGTAAGAGTATGAAAATGCTCCAAAACCAATAACTGTAAAGCAAGTTTATCAATGGGTGAAAAACATCAATGTGATCTTTGGTAAGACCCAAAAGCTTGCAATTGAAAACAATTTATGGAAAAAAAGGTCTATCTTCTTTGATCTTCCATATTGGCATAGTCTTGAGGTGAGGCACAGTCTTGATGTGATGCACGTGGAGAAAAATGTGTGTGATAGTCTTATTGGAACACTTTTAGACATAAAGGGGAAGAGTAAGGATGGTGTGAATGTGAGATTGGGCTTGGTTGAAATGGGAATACGAGCAGACTTGGCTCGACAGCCAGCAGGAAAGAGGACTTATTTGCCCCTAGCTTGTTATACATTGTCCAAAATGGAGAGAAGAAGCTTTTGTGAGTGTTGACATGGCATCAAAGTGCCACAAGGGTATTATTCAAACATCAAGAGGCTTGTGTCAATGAAAGATTTGAAATTAGTAGGCTTAAAGTCTCATGATTGTCATGTCTTGATGCAACAACTATTACCAGTGGCTATTTGTGACATATTGCCAAAAAATGTGGGACACGCTATAACTAGACTATATTTCTTCTTCAATACTATATGTAGCAAAGTGATAGACCCCCAGAAGTTGGATGAATTGGAGAATGATGTTGTTGTTATTTTGTGCCAACTTGAGATGTACTTTTACCATCTTTTTTGGACATCATGATTCATTTAATTGTTCATTTGGTTAGAGAGATAAGGCTTTGCGGCCCAATTTATTTGAGATGGATGTATCTAATTGAGCGATACATGAAAATCCTAAAAGGGTATGTTAAGAATTCAAATCAGCCTGAGGCATCTATTGTTGCAAGATATGTTGCCAAAGAGGCTATTGAGTTTTGTATTGAATACATGTCAACAGTAGAAGCTATTAGACTTCCAAAGTCTCACCACGAGGGAAGAAGTGAAGATAAGGGTACACGAGGAGGTAAAGTGAAAAGCATGGGCCATGCAGAAGTGTTATAGACACATTTATACATCTTGAATAACACTGATGAAGTTCAGCCTTACTTGACCATGCATAAAAACATTGTCAAGGAAAAGAATCCTCGAAAGAGTGATAAATGGTTGGTGAATAAGCATAATAAGACGTTTAGATACTGGTTCAATGAACTAGTTATAAATGATGATAATGTGTCTAATACACTAAGATGATTAGTCGGTGGGCCTCACTTTTAATGTCATATGTTAGAGTGGATATGACATCAATGGGTATTCATTCTATACAAAAGCCTAGGATAACAAGAGCACCATGCAAAATAGTGGAGTTACGGTAGTAGTTGAAGTGATGCATTTTTCTAGTTCAAAGGATAGAAACCCTATTTTGGCAGCCACATCATATTTTGGGATTATTGAGGAGATATGGGAGGTTGATTACATAGCATTTAGAATTCCTATTTTCAAATGCAAGTGGGTTGATAGTAATACTGATATTCGAATAAATGAGTTAGGATTTACCTTGGTGGATCTTAGTAGGGTAGGATACAAGGAGGAGCCCTTTATCATGACAAACCAAGCAAAACAAATTTTTTATGCGTCAATCTGGCTGACAAAAAGTGGTCCATTGTTCTCCAAGGGAAGAGACAGATTGCTAGTATTAAGGATAATGAATCTACTTTTGATATTGATGAAACCCCTTCTTTTTCTTCAAGGCTACCTCAACTAAATGAAGAAGATGAAATAGATGATGTACATGCCATAAGACATGTTCATCATGAAGGGATTTGGGAGAATATTCTTATATAGGATAATTTCTCCTGAGGTAATTTTCCCATTTCACACGCACATGCACATTCAAAGTTTAATTTTGCATACACATAGGGTTAATTTCATTTATTATTTTTATTTAAATTGTTATTGTAATTTAATTTTATTTCAATGTACTTACATTTCTTATCTTATTGTCTAAACAGGGATATGGATTCCTCTAGCAATTTTAGCAATTCTAAGCAACCTACTGTGATAGCTACGAAGAGTACTACTAGTAGAAGTGCCACTGGTAGACATACCATGACTATGAGTTCATCAACCAAATCTCGAGGCACTCAACAGAGATTACATGTTGATCTTAGTGAGCTAGATTATGAAAGACGCCATGAAAGGACCCAATTTAAGAGTTATTTAGGAGATTTGGCTCGCAGTAAAGTCAACATCTTGCTCCCTATGTGGAAAAAAGTTCCATATTTTATCAAAGACCAGATTTGGCAAGATATCTTCGTATAAACCTTTGTATTGATATATTTTTCTATATATTTTAATATAATATTACTCATTAATAAGTTAATTATATGTATGTGTTAAATTGTAGATTACTTATAACATCCCTACTACTATTGCAATGAGGAAGCAATGTTTAACAATTGCAGTAAAGCGGTGCAGGGGATTTAAAACAAGTCTCACTAATAGATACATTTATGGTAAATTGAAGGGACAAAATCCATGCATCAAGTATCCATACATAGATGAAGAGACATGGTAGAAGTTTGTTCAAATTCAACTATCTCTTGAATGTTAGGTAATTAAATTTATCATTTTCATTATTTAATTTATAATTATGAGTGCTTACTTAAAAAGCTTATTGGATTTATATCTAACAAAAATTAAGAGAAGAAAATAAAGAGAGGTAAAAACAAAATGTGTATCCACACAACTTGTCTCGTGGAGGACATAAGTTGTTGGAGCATAAGATGATAGAAGATAAGTTGCAGCAAAGACAAGAAGCTGCAAAGTCAGACCCATCCATTGTTGTTTGTCCTCCATCATCCCCAAATCGTACTAAAAAATGGAAGAGGGAAAGGTTGAATAAGCATGGACAATATATCACTATTGAAGCTAGAGTGGTTGGCGAAAAGATTGTAAGTAAATAGTAATCATTCATAGTGATTATGTGACTTCAATAGTGTAATTGCTAATTAACTATATTTGTTACTTGAATGTTATAGGATTCTCTTGAGGAGGAAGTCTCTCAAGGATTATTTACTCCATGTGGGAGGCAAGATATATTAGTTACTGCTTTAGGCAAGGATGAGCACTTAGAACATGTTAGGGGTATGGGAGGAGGAGTGGGAATCAAACAATATTTTGGATCATGTTCGCACCATCATGGGGGAATGGTGTTTGAGCATAAGATGAAAAAATGTTGGATAAGGTTAAGAAGGAAATAGAAGCTTAAATGCAATAGATGTTTTGAGCTGATATGGATGCTAAGATAGAGGCTATGCGACAAGAGTTTATGTCTATGCTCTCTTCCAAGCAAATTCATATGCAACTTGCCAAGATAACCCCTTCTCCTGTGCTTCAAAGTACAAAATCTAGTTGTGCATCTCCACTTGACATTAACAATGAACAAGACATGGGAGTGGCATGTGATCTATATTTGGATGTTCCTATGAGACGCATTGTAGCTGACGGTCGAGTTTATAAAATGGCATCAACCCTTCACCACTAACAAATACTAGAGGATCAAGAAAGCTATCTGTTGACAATGCCATTGAGCCTCATGCACATGTGCCGTTCCTAAATGATGAGGTAGAGATGGTAGCCCAAGCTTGAGGATATTATATTTTATGGCCGAAAAGACTCGTCACATTGGCTATGCCTCAGGTATCAAAAACTTCATAATCATCTTGATTTCTTATTGATTTCATTTGCAGTTACAATACCTTATTATTTACTTGATTAGGGAAAGGATTCAATGGACTCAATGCCTAAGTCTCAATCCTTGGACTCACAAGCTATCACGAGCATGAGATTTTTGTCACGTCTAAAGAGCATAGTTTCATAATTAGAAAATTCTGTTAAAGTTACCATGACTGCTAGGATTGTGGGATCTCAACCATATTCTTTTTATCTTAATAAAGATGATGTCTAAGATTTCATAGATATGAAGGATTTGGACATATCCATTCTCCAACTTGGTGTCATGTAAGTTTATTTTCATTGCTAAGCATTTTTTCAATCAATTGGGTTTCTAAATATTTGGTGTTTTATCTACATTTATTTTCATTTCAATTCTCTAATAGGTTTCTCCACCAATATTGCACCCAATTGGAATGCAATGATAGGTTTGGATTCTTTTGTCCATATGCCCTTCAAGGTGTGGGGAACTCAGAAGAAGATAGAATGAGCTATGTAGGAAATACTATTGAACAAAATCATAAGCCATGTTGGTTTGCACCAATCCATAAAGGGTAATAAGTTTGAAATTCATATACAAATAAATAGTTGTAATTAGGATTTATATAATTGAGATGATATTATCAATAACTTATATAATGTAGCAATCATTGGACATTATGTGTGGTATGCCCAAGCAAATAATTGTCTATTGGTTTGACTCCTTTTGGAAAAAGGAAAAAAAGCACCTAAAGAGTTTCGTCAAGTAATTGATTAGTAAGTATATTTACAAAAAGCTTTGAATTGTCATAACATGTGACTTCATTAGTCAATAATATGATTTTTCCATGTATATGATGAGAGATCTTTGAAGACATACCAATATAGGGGTAGGAAGCACACATATCGTCATAAGTACAAAATGAATTTACCTAAAGGTAAGTAGTTTGAACCCAAACTTAAAGGATATCTTAGTCCAACTATTTTGGTTTTGGTTATTCTTGTTTGTTTTGTAGTATCGCCAACAACCTGGGAACACAGAGTATGGTTATTATGTCATAAGAGAAATGTTTGAGATAATTGTTGAAACAAGAGTTTTGATGATTCCAAACCAACATTCAAGAGCTTGGATTGAAGATATCAAAGGAGAGCAAAGCTGTTTCAAGTGAAGATTTTCTGAGTACTTGCTGTTAGATTTTTTGTAGGATCCTTTGTTTTTGTTATGACTGGGTAAAAGATTTTGATTTGAAGAAAAGAAGTTTTCAAACTTTGATTTTATGTTAAAACTTCAAATATTTGAATAACACCCACAAACAGACGATGGTTGAAAAGTTTAAGCTAAACTGTCAAGTTGGAAATTCGAACTTTGCCTTTGGAAATTCGAATTTCGAGCTAAAACTGAATAAGTCTGAAGAGATGGCTCTCTGTCAGATGAATTTTGGTTGTTCAAAATTCGAATTTTCATCTAGTCTGAAAAGAGGCCTTTTGCTAACAGACGAACTTCACACTTTCAAAATTCAAATTTCAAGTAAAATGAAGTTTGTAAAAACCAAAGAAATTCGTCTGAAACTATGATAAAGTGCATCTAAAATCAAAATGAAATTGAGTTTGATAAATGCTCACTAACAGACAAATTTTGAAGTTCCAACATTCGAATTTTCATATAAGTCTGAAAGATTCTTCTTTACAATAGACGAACTTTGTGTCTTCAAAATTCGAATTTCAAACAAAACAAAACTTGAGAAAATGGAAGAAATTCGTCTGTAACAATGTTAAAGTTCACCTAAGATCAAGAGTGATTTAAGTTTCAAAACTGCTCTCTGACAGACGAACTTTGAATATTAAAATTCGAATTTTAGAAGCTAAGTTCTTGAGTCTATTGAAATGAAACATTGACATACGAATGATAAGAACTTGCAACATTCGAATGATGAAATTAGTCTGAAAAGAGTTTCTCTGACAGACGAATTTCGCCCTTTCAAAATTCGAATTTCGAAGAAAGTAATCTACTGTGTCCCTTTAAATGTTCAATGGACAGACGAATTTTGGGGATCCAAAATTCGAATTTCGAAGGCACTGTAGAAAATTGAAAACACTGTTCACACTTAACCGAAAAACATTCTTCTTGAAAATTCGTATGTCACATTGTGAAAATGTTTTGTAAGTTTCAAAATTCGAATTTCACTTCATGAACAGACGAACTTCGAGCTGTAACGTTGGAAGCTTTAATCTTCGGTTCCTTCAAAATTCGTCTGTTGGCCAACCAAAATTCGAATTTCAGTATGTCAGAAACATTAAATGCGGTTGGTAAACAGATAGTTTTTCAGAGTAACCGTTGAATAACTTCCCCAACGGATAGATTTAGTCTCTAACGGATATTTGAGACCTAAATCTATAAATACAACATCATTTGAAGTTGTGGGTAACGAATCAAACTTGTATATACTGAATTTCTGCTGAATCTTCTTCTCAAAAGCTTTTACCCTCTTAACTTCTAAACTTGTACTTAAACTTTCATATCCACTCTTTACAAGAGAGTTATTTCATTGTAATCAATCTATTCTTCATCTGGGAGATAGATTTACTTGTGAGGGGTATTCACAAGGGGATTGGGAAGCACATAGTGAAAGTGCTTGGAGAGTGTGAGAGAGCTCAGAAACAGAGCATACTCATGTAATGTGGCTATAGCAAGAAGCCCACTGAAATTCTTGCTGTATAGTGGATAAATCTCAACAAGTGTCTTGGGGACTGGATGTAGGTCAAGAGAATAGACCGAACCAGGATAAATCACTGAGTTCTCTTTTCTGTATCTCTACCCTTCACCTTGCTCTATTTTACGCATTGTTTTCATTATACTGTGATATCTTCACTAACTTCACTTTGTGCAGAAAAATCTCAGACTTCCAATTCACCCCCCCTCTTGGGAAGTCAGCCTTGCTAACAATAATTACTCTTAATGGTGTTGACTCATAAGAACAAGTACATGTGGTGTTGATATTGGTTTTAAACGATTATCATTTATTTTTCATCATGACTTCTTACTATATATGGGTGTTGACATTAGTTTTAAACTTGCAGCACTTGGATATAGATGATCACCCCTATACTGAGCTAGAAATTGACAAAATTTAGAACATGTGGTCACAGTTTTTTTTACAATTCATTTGACTATATTTCTAAATATATAGTTTAGTCAAGCTTGGATTGGTTAGTTAACTTTTGGAGTATATATTAGTTGATGTATAAAATTAATGTGCTATAAAATTGTTCCTACTGTGGTTATGAGATTTGTTTAGCTCTTTCAGAAATTTGATTGTAAATACAAGTTTGGATATGGATTGTATGTAATTTGGTGTTAAAAAAAATTCAAAGTGAAATGAGTTTTTGTTAAAAACCAATGTGATTTGGTATTTTTTTACATTAGTTTTTTGTTAAGAACCAATATAAAAGAAAATTTTCTATATCAGTTTTTTAAAAAACTAATGTAAATGCAATTTTTCTATATCGGTTTTCCTACAATAAGCCGATGTAAATGCAATTCTCTACATTGGTTTTTTGTAATAAACCAATGTAAATGCAATTTTTCTACATCAGATTTTTTAACTGATGTAAATAGTTGATTTTCTACATCGCCAGTTTCTACATCACTTTTAAAACTGATATAGAAAGGCCAAAATAACTTATGTAAATTGGGGTTTTGCATAGTAGTGAAGGAAAGAAAAGACACAGATGTTTATCCCGGTTCGGTCTCTTTATCATGATCTATGTTCAGTCCTCAAGCTACCACTTGAGATTTTTCACTATCTTGCAAGAATTCAGTGGGCTTCTTGCAATTGTCTTAGTACAATTTGATGCTCTATTCCAAGAGCCTACAATTTCACTCTTTACACTCTAACTAAGTGCTTCCTAAATCCCTTGTGAAATCCCCTCACAAGAAAATTTTTCTTTCAGATGAAGATAAGATTGATTACAGTGATTAAACTCTATAATTTAGAGTGTATATGAAAGTTGAAGTATCGAATATGAAGTATGTGAGACTAGAAGACTTTAACTCAACAATTTAGCAGAGTTTCTATATATACAATGTAAAATCATTACCCATATCTTCAAAATGAAGTTCTATTTATAGATTTATGTCTTAACTATATGTTAGAGACAAGATCTAGTCATTAGAGACATTACTCAAAGGTTACCCTGAAAAAATTTCCATTCACCAACCGCATTTAATGCGTTTGACACTCAAAGTTCAAATTTTGGTATGTCAACGGACGAATTTCATAGAGATCGAAAGCTAAAGACTTTAATGTTGAACCTTGAAGTTCATTTATTATAAAGCAAAGTTTGAATTTTCATCTTTGGAAAATGTTTCTCTATTCGAACATGCAAATTTTCAAGTTTAAAGTACTTCTGGTAAGTGTGAACAGTTGTTCCATATTGCTACAGTGCCTTCGAAGTTCAAATTTTGGTGCCCAAAATTCATCTGTCAGTGGGCAGATGAATAAGATATAATAGTTCTTCTTTTCAAAATTTGAATTTTCTAAAGCCAAAGTTCGTCTATCAGAGAGAGCTCTTATCAGACTTAATTCAAAGTTTAAATTTCTAAATACTAAAATTTGTATGTTTAAAGATTATCGTAACAGACTTACAAGCTATGTTTCTAAAGTTCGAATTTTCAAAATTAAAGTTCGTTTGTCAGAGGACTAACTTAGAACTCTTTTTAAACTTTACTTTCAGATGAACTTTGCCATTTCCTCTGACGAATTTTTCATTTTCCATAATTTGCGTTTTACTCAAAATTTGAATTTTCAAAAGCCAATGTTCTTCAGTCAGAGAAAGCTCTTATCAAACTTAATTCAAAGTTTGAATATTTGAAATCAAAGTTCATCTATTAGAGAAACCTCTTTTCTGACTAACATATTTTCACTCCGAAGTTTGAATTTCAAATGCCAAAGCTCGAATTTCCAAAGCAGCAAATCAATTTTAACACTTAAAAGTTCATCTGTTAGTGGGTGTTTTTCAAATATTTCATAAATTAACGTAAAATCATATTTTTAAAACATTTTTTTGCAAGTTCAAAGACTTTTACTCAATTTAAACACAGTAATAAATCCTATATCTAATCTTATGTTGGTTTTTCTTAGATTTCTGCACTTGAGATCTTTTGTACACCTTTGATATCTTCTTTCCAAGCTCTAGTTGATTGGTTTGGAATCATCAAAACACTTGATTCAACACCTGTATAAAGTGAAAACATTCACAGATAAATCATATTATAATAACTTCTAGACCTAACCTTTTAGCACAGTGATAAAGAGTAGCTTGCACCTGCATCATACTTGGAGTATAAAGACTCTGCCTTGTGCTTTTGGTTTGGTGTTAACCATTTCCATAATATTGTCACAAGTTTAACATCTTGGCTTTCCATACTTGGAGTACAATTTTATCTTACTAAACATGGCCTTCTGCCATGAGCCTTTCTGTATTTAAAGAGAGCTGGGTTGCTTGATCTACCTCTTCAACTCTTTTCCCTTACTTTATAAATCCCATGTTATTCCAAGGCTTCTTATATTTATTCTTACTTACTTTTCCTTTCTCTGAAATTTTCATACTAATGGTAGTTGAAGATGCTGGTAAAACACTTATGTGATTCACACTATTTCCAATGATTACGCTTACTTAGATCAATGAAATAAAAGTCCAAATTTGTATTAGGCATCTTTTCTTTAACCACTTACTTTAAGCCTTTTCTTCTAGCTTTTCCACCTTTTCTTGTTCATCATCATAGTATTAGGGTACATCAAATTTCGAGCCAATTGGTTGTGCCTTACTATACTTTTATTAACTAGCTCATTCTTATTAGAGATGATTCTTATAAATTTTTCTTCCTTTAATCAACCTTATTCTTCAACTTATATATTACCATTAAAGTCTTTCATTTCTGACGCGCCGCCCATTGTCTTAGAAATCTTTTTGGGCTCATAGTCCATCCCTAAATATTTTGCATATGAAATTCACCATCAAGGATGATAGTTGATACATTCTAATCTACATAACCATATGTTGATGATTGATAAATTCAACCAGTTGCTTGGTAGCTTATCCTACAAGAGCTTACTAATTGGCTTGAGACTATTGCGATATAGGTGGAGCATTTTAGGGTCTAGCTTCTTCTCGTTGTTTCTTGGCAATAACTCTCTCTTGAAATTTCTCTTCACAATCCTTTGCTACTAATCCAGATCATAAGGATCATTTATATGGAATCTCAGTTGGGGGTACCTTTATTTTCTATCATTGAGGTTGTTCGAAGAGTCTATGCTTCTGCTACTTGTCTTTATTGAACACCTCTTCATATCTCAACCATTCTTATCTTGCATTTAACAATTGCACTTAGGAAGTTCCATTGACAACTTCTTTCATCTTTATCCTTTGACCCCTGGTCTTTCTACTTCACTACTTTAATACCTTACTGCATACCTACTTAGTTAAAAACCGTGGCTATGCATCACTTCTACATATATTTTTCATCCTTATCATCATACTGATACTGGCATCAAACTTACTACTATTGTTTTCATCCTCTCAAACTTTTATAGCTCATGATTCTATATAGCATCAACTACTGACTCAATCCATTCACTTCCAAGGAGCCAATAATCATGATGCCCTTCAAAACATTTTTTTTGTTTCTATCATAGTACTCTGGAGATCTAGAAATTAAACTTGTCTTCCAAATCTATCCTGGCATTTCTTAAAGCAGTTATATTATTCTTTTGGATTTGGAGTCCTTTGTTTAGTTAGATGAAGTTACTTTTCTCTGCAAATGATTCCTTTAGCCCAAACTTACTCAGCACAACTTATACTTTACCTTGATGTTCATTTACTTGCTTTAGTAGGGCTATCCCTTAAAGGAACACTATCATTAAATCACTTCTTAAATTCAGGTAATTCTTCCATTTAATGATCATCATATAGCTATCATAATACATTCATCTTAGGTCCTACATTTTCATTTATACGACTCTGATTAGGCTCAATTCAATTTCCTTTACCTGAGTTATTACTTATTCTTCTTTTCTAACTTACATTCTTTTAAATTATACACTAATTTTCCCCTATTAACGCTTTTCTCATTACTTTTCATCATTACTATTATTTATTTCTTACTAGCCTCTTTCATTCATTATTGGAAATATTGTACCACTGATATTACTTAATTACATAAGCGGGGTACTTGCCTTTTTGCTCATCATCACCCACTGTTACATTTCATACCTTTTTTCTAGTCAATGGCTGGGCATTTGAGAAAAGTCTTAGCTAAACATTCGTATTAGCTGCTGATTAATGAGGTTTCATGTCTTTTTAAAAACATCATAGGTCATTCTCTTTCAAAGAACTATCAGTACTGTAGGGCTTCGTAATTTTTCTCATTCTTTTTAAAGGTTTACTATAACCTCATAATTGGCCTACTGTGATCTTTGAGCCCTACTAGGATCCTCTGTGATCCTACGTCATTTCTTTACTGATAGGATCTAACTGCGATCTAACTTTAAAAGGATTTAAGACTTAAGATAAATTAATTTGAAAAACATCCTCAACTAATCCAACAACTACCTTTAGTTATCCTTAAGACTAATCTCTTATGCCAGTAAAACATTTATAGGCCAGGTTGCTATAAGGAATAGCACTTTAATAACATAGAGGAAATACTTTAATTTTAAAATATGTATTTTCCTACAAAGATTAACTTCAATATTTGATCTAAGAGCCAAGACCTTTGGCTATGATACCAAAAATGTAACACCTTATACTTAAGTACATTTCCCATGTATTGGACTCCAATTATATCCATTATTGTATGATTAGAGACTTGATTGCATAAAAATATCGAAACAGATTTTTCTTTATTTCAAGTATTGTTCATTGTGTCATTTCCATTTTACTTGATGAATTTTGAAAATTCATAACTAATTCTAGAAAATTCATTTCATAGTGGTTCATATCTCTAAAAATAGATCACAATCTTCTCCATAATGGGAAAAATATGAAATAGAGTATTATTTTGACCAATTCATATAGCTTATTTCTCAAACATTTACTATACATTTAGTCATTTTCTCTTTCCCAGGATTTTGGCCTTATATTTAAAAATTCATATCTCATGATATCCTAGGACAAATTATTCATTCTTCATGTCATTCATTGGAAAGCTCTATGAGTCTACTTTCTAGAAATATTTTTATTGTACATTTATTCAACTTGTACAGGGTGACATTAACTTAACTATTATGGGTTAAAACATTACCTCTACTGGAATAGTTTCCGGAGAAATTACATAACTTCTTCTTTAGAGCTCCAAATGATTTCAAATCAGTGGCATTCGATTTCTAAGTCTTGGAGCTTTCCATAAATGCAAATCACTAAATTTTTGGAGCTATACATGATTTTATAGTGCCTTTTGAAAAATCCAGTGTTCACAGTGTAAGCTCTAATTTTTCCAATACTGTCCAGTTTTGAATCCTAAAGGCTAGTCAAAATGCACTATAAAATTGGGAGATCATAAAGGCTATGATCGGGCATAGTAGAATTCATGTGGATGAAGATGAATGAACAAGATGGAATTTGTCCGTATAATTAATGGAGAGATATATTTGGGCCCCTCGATGAGTGAGACTAAGAAAATGCGTGGTCGTGCTCGAATGGAAAAGTTTCCATTTGTTCTGTCAGTCTACTCGGAGATTGAGAAAGTGATGGTCAAGTAAAATGAGGATGACATTTCCATGCCTCATACTTGACCCATATATCATGAGACAAAAGGGATGTGATCGGGTTATATGATAGGTTGTAATAGAACACCGATCTTATATGATTTAGGTAGTTATAATGTCTTGCAAGAGGTCACTTATGACTTGTGAGTCTAATAGTGTTATTAGCCCACTGTCAACATCATATGGGCCTACAAGGTCACACACAAGAATGGGCCAACTCAAGCTAGAATAACTAGATTCATTGAATCTAAAATGTGTCTAGATTCAACGAATTTAATGTTAAATTTAGGGTGATAGAATCATATATATATTTGATATATATATATATTAAAATTTGAAATATATATATGTTTGATATATATATTTTGAAATATATATTATACAAATTAATTCAAATTAAGTAGTTTTAAATTTAATTCTATATGATAGATTTAAATTTAAACTAATGTCAAAATCTAAATTTGATTTAGATTGGATTCTAAATTTGAATTTAAACTAATAATATAAATTTGATTACACGATAAATTAAATCTATATTTGATTCTGAATATATATATATTAGATAATTAGTTTAAATTTAATATATTAAATAGATTTAAATTCAAACTAATCTATTTAATTAATATTTGATTTAGTTTAAATTATTGATTTAAATTAAATAAATACTGAATCCTATCTATATATTGATGTAGACTAGAATACAAAATCATGAGAATTCAAATTACCCAAAAGAGAGAGCGGTCGTATGCTTAGAAAGAAAACTATACAGATGGAAAGCGAAGGCGTATATACTGGCACAGAATCATGCGAGCTGTATGGAATTGTACGGACATCACAACTAGAGGTGCTAGCACGCCATTTGAGTTGGATTCACCGTTTGTGTTGATACCCATAGAGGGAGCTGACTAATCGTGTTAGTTCCTGCAGTCCAACGAAACGAAAAAGAACACCAAGGGATGCACTAGAGGTAAATTCTTTTTCTACATCTCAATCTAAACAACATTGACGGATCCACAGGAGGGAATTTTTTATAGTTTTTCTGCTGTGTGCATAGTGAAATTCCCAACAGTGGTACCAGAGCCACATCAATGATTGTTTAAATTGAGTTCTTAAGTATATAGTTGCATGTATGTGATATGTGTGGAACTCAATTTGTCCAATTCAGTTTTTCAAATCAGTTTTCAATTTGATCATAAATCTGCCATTCATATATGTGATATATGTTTTTGAAAAATCATATTCCTGAATTCGGTTTCTACCATCATATGTCTATGCGAAATAAGTTTTTTTTTAAACAATTGTGAATTTGTTTAAAACAATTTCATTTTCTGTATGACGTGATTAGATTTATGTTATGTTTGTATGTGATGCGAATATGTTTCTGCATATGTATACAAGAATCCGTTATTGCTACGACATGATTCGATTAAAATCCATTTGTATGTAATTCGGATTTTCAATATGTTTCGTATACACTTAATCTGATTTAATATTAAAATCACAAAGTTTATAACTTTTCATTAAATGAGATGTTTGTTACATGTTATGATTTGTTTGTTTGAATTGGATGGGTATGGTACATGATATAGCCCTAGGATGAAATTTTGGTTTTAAAAATGGCCTGCGTGTCATGCATCTCTCTATTTTTTGGATATATATTATCTTCTCACCTCACTCCCCTCGAATGTTCAATCAAGGTTTCTTTTGTATATAAGTGTTATATTAGAAGAATCCTTTCCTTGGCTTGGGAGGATATAGGTTAGATGGGCTATATTATTACATATTAATTTTATGCTTTATGATGAGATCATATGCATGTATGGGATGGCACAATTATATATATTTTCATGTGATAAATAGATGTATGTATAACAACAATATAGTATAATCCCTCGAATTAAATTTTAAGTATAAATGCCACCCATTAATGAGCACCTGTCAAGGCTTTGAGCGCCTAAATGTAGAATCCACCAAAGTGGATACACTTAAGTTATCTTAATGAGACAGTTTGGGTAATGGTGATACTCATAAAGGTTCATGATGATATGACTTAATTGAGACTATCAAAATGGTTTTGGGTCTCAAGGCATTTAATGGGATTAAACATACCGGGTCATATGATGATAGGATCCTATAAAGGTCTAAGAGTTACATGTAATGTAATTGGCAAACAAGTTACCTATCTAAATAACTTAATTTTAAGGGTCTTGCCAAAGCGAACTTACAATTAAGTGAAATATCGGTCTTAGCCTACTAAATTAAATGAGGGTTAATTTTTAGTAGGAAATTATTAATTTAATTTTGCATATTTTGTTGTAGACAATGTCGTCGAGTAATTCTGCTAATCTATCATTGCGATCTGTCCTTGAGAAGGACAAATTCAATGGGACCAACTTTCTTGACTGGTTTATGAACTTGAGAATTGTTCTCAAGCAGGAAAGAAAGTCATATGTCCTAGATGAATCCATTCCTGAGGAGCCTGCAGCCAATGCTCAAAGAGCCAAAAGGATGCCTATAATAAGCTTCTTAATGACTTTGTGGATGTTGGATGCCTAATGTTAGAAATTATGATCCTAAAACTTCAGAGAGATTTGGAACATATGGAGGCTTATGAGATAATTAGGCATCTCAAGGAAATGTTCCAACAACAGGCAAGGCAAGAAAGGTTTGAAAATGTTAGTTTGGCTGACTTCCCAAGAGGGGGGTGAATTGGAAAAATTAAAAATTTTCTGCACAAAGTCAAAACAATGAAGAAAGCAAGGTATGACAGAAAAACAGAGTATAAAGCAGTAAGATGAAAAAGAAGTGATCGAGAGAAGAAAAACTCTGATATTTATCCTGGTTTGGTCTCTCCTCTTGACCTACGTCCAGTCCCCAAGATACCACTTGAGATTTTCACTATACAACAAGATTTCAACAGGCTTCTTGCAAATGCCACAATACAATGTCAGTGCTCGGTTTTCTAGAGCTCACTTAATCACTTTCTGCACTTTCACAAAGTGCTTTACATTCCCTTGTGATATCTCTTCACAAGAAAATCTATCTTCCAGATGAAGATTAGATTGGTTACAAAGATGAAACTCCCTTGAGAAGAGTGAATATGAAAATTGAAGTACAAGTATTGAAGTAAGAGGGTAAAAGTCTTTGAGTAGAAGATTTGGCAGAATTTCAGTATATACAAAGTTTAATTCGTTACCCATAACTTCAAATGATGTTATATTTATAGATTTAGGTCTCAAATGTCCGTTAGAGACAAAATCTATCCGTTGGAGAAGTTATCCAACGGTTACTCTGAAAAACTATCTGTTAACCAACTGCATTTAATGTTTCTGACATACTGAAATTCAAATTTCGGTTGGTCAACAAATGAATTTTGAAGGAACCGAAGGTTAAAGCTTCCAATGTTGAAATACTGAAGTTCGTCTGTTCATGAAGTGAAATTCAAATTTTGAAAGTTGGAAAATGTCTCCATGTTGTGACTTACGAATTTTCAGGAAGAAAGTTTTTCTGTTAAGTGTGAACAATGTTTTCAAATTGCTACAGTGTCTTCAAAATTTGAATTTTGGAACCCCAAAATTCGTCTGTCCACAGGCTCAAAAGGCACAGTAGTTCATTTCCTTCGAAATTTGAATTTTCAAAGAGTGAAGTTCGTCTATCAGAGAGACCTCTTTTCAGACTTACTTCAACATTCGAATTTGTAAACACTGTCCTTCGTATGTCATCATGTCATTTCAACAGACTCACAACTTTAGCTTCTGAAATTTGAATTTCCATGTTCAAAGTTTGTCTGTCAGTGACCAATTTTTGAAACTCAATATAGTTTTGATTTCAGATGAACTTTGTCATTGTTTCAGATGGATTTCTTGATTTTCATAACTTGTATTTTTTCTGAAATTCAAATTTTCAAAACTCAAAGTTCGTCTGTTACTCAACATCTTCTTTCAGATACTTATGAAAATTCGAATTTTGGAAAATCAAAATTCGTCTGTCAGAGAGACATCTCTTTAGACTTATTCAGTTTTAACTTGAAATTCGAATTTCCAAAGCCAAAGTTCAAATTTCCAATATGACAGTTCATTGTAAACTTTTCAAACCTTGTCTGTTGGTGGGTATTTTTCAAATATTTCATGTTTTAACATAAAATCAAGTTTTTAAAACATCTTTTCATCAAATCAAAGTCTTTTACCCATACTTAAACATAATTAAACATCCTACAACAAACTTTGCACAGATGTCTCCAGGATTTCTTCATTTAAACTCTTTGTGCACCTTTGATATCTTTTACTCCAAGCTGTTGAGAGTTGATTTGGAATATCAAAACTTATTGATTCAACAGAAAACACGAAAGCCTTACATTCCTGCAAAATGACTAAGGATACATCAGTAAGCTCTCATGTTTTGAAGATGAAAGGCTATATTGATCACCTTGAAAGGCTTGGATTTCCCATAACCCAGGAGTTAGCTATAAATTTGATTTTAAACTCCCTCTCAGAGAGTTATGACTAGTTTGTCATGAACTGCAATATGAACAACATAGAGAAATCAATTTCTGAACTGCATATGATGTTTAAAATTACTGAGCAAAACATCAAGAAAAAACCCAACAACGTTTTAATGGTTCAAAAAGGAATAGAAATGAAAAAGAAAGGTAAGGGAAAGGGAAAAGGCCCTGACAACAAGTTCAAGGAGCAAGACAAGCCCAAGCCCAACCCTAAACCCAAGCATACAACCAAGAAGGCAAAGCCTTCTAAGGAAGGACTCTGTTTCTTTTGCAATTAACTTGGTCATTGGAAGAGAAACTGTGAGCTCTACAAGGAAGATCTAAAACAAAAGAAAAATAGTACGGCTATTACTTCAGGTATTTATGTTATAAAAATTAATCTTTCTACTTCTCCAACATGGGTATTAGATATTGCATGTGAAACTCACATTTATACAAATATGTAGGGTCTCAAAAGGAGTAGGAAGTTGAAAAAGGGTGAAATAGACCTACAAGTCGGAAATAGAGCAAGAGTTGTTGCTTTAGCCATAGGCACCTATGAATTAATTTTGCCCAGTGGGCTTTTGTTAATTTTGAACAATTGCTATTATGTTCGAGCTTTGAGTTAGAACATTGTTTTACTTTTTTATTTAGATGAGGAAGGTTTTACTTTAATTATTGGGAATAAAAAATGTTCTATTTTTTTTAATGACATCTTTTATGCGGATGGAGATTTGCATGGTAGTCATTATTATTTGAACCTTGTAGCTCCCAACAAGGAATATATCTATAACATATATGCCAAAATGATTAAGTTAAATGATTTGAATCCAAACTACCTATGGCACTAGTAGATATGGATAACAAAGCTCATATAGGCCACACAAATGAGAAACACATTTCAAAGCTCAATCAAGATGGACTTCTCAATTCATTTGATTTTGAATCATTTGACACTTGCGAATCATGTTTATTGGGAAAGATAACAAAGGCACCTTTTTACTGGACATAGTAAAAGGGTCACTGACTTATTGGACCTAATACATATAGATGTATGTGGTCCGTTAAGTACAACTGCTAGAAGTGGTCACTTGTACTTCATTACATTTATAGATGACATTAGTAGATATGGATATATCTATCTAATGAGACAAAAATTTGAATCTTTTGAAATGTTCAAAACTTTCCAAAATGAGGTATAGAATCAACTTGGCAAATCAATTAAAGCACTTTGATCTGATTGAGGTGGTGAATATTTGAGCCAAAAATTTATTGACCATCTTAGAAATTGTGGAATTATTTCACAATTAACTCCACCAGGAACACCACAGTGGAATTGTGTTTTTGAATGGAGGAATCGAACCCTGTTAGATATGGTTCGATCTATGATGAGTCAAACAGATCTTCCACCATCCTTTTATTGAATCAAGAGTTTTGATGATTTCAAAACAACATCCAAGAGCTTGGATTGAAGATATCAAAGGAGATCAAAGTGCTTCAAGTGAAGAATTTGAAGAGTATTTGCTGCTAGATCTCTTGTAGAATCTTTTGTTTTTAGTTATGATTGGGTAAAAGATTTTGATTTGAAGAAAAGATGTTTTCAAACCTCGATTTTATGATTATTTGAAAAATACCCACAAACAGACGAAGTTTGAAAGTTTGAACCGAACTGTCATTTTGGAAATTCGAACTTCGCCTTTGGAAATTCGAATTTCGAGCTAAAACTGAATAAGTCTAAAGAGATGTCTCTCTGTCAGACAAATTTTTGATTCTCCAAAATTCAAATTTTCATCCAAGTCTGAAAGAAGCCTCTTAGTGACAGACGAACTTCACATCATCAAAATTCAAATTTCAGATAAAATGCAGTTTGTGAAAACCAAAGAAATTCGTCTGACATAATGTTGAAGCTCATCTAAAATCAAGAAGAAACTGAGTTTGAAAAATGCTCTCTGACAGACGAACTTTGACTTTCCAACATTCGAATTTTCATATAAGTCTGAAAGGAGCTTCTTTGAAACAGACGAACTTTGAGTCTTCAAAATTCGAATTTCAGACAAAACACAACTTATGAAAATGGAAGAAATTCGTCTGAAATAATGTTAAAGTTCATCTGAGATCAAGAATAATTTAAGTTTCAAAACTGCTTTCTGTCAGACGAACTTTGAACATTAAAATTCGAATTTCAGAAGCTAAGTTTGTGAGTCTGTTGGAATGAAATATCGACATATGAATGACAGAGCTTTGTAACTTCGAATGTTGAAGTTTGTCTGAAAAGAATCTCTCTGACAGACGAACTTCACTACTTCAACATTCAAATTTTGAAGAAAGTGAACTACTGTACCTCTTTGAATGTTCTACAGACAGACGAATTTTGGGCTTCCAAAATTCAAATTTTGAAGGCACTGTAGAAAATTGAAAACACTATTCACACTTAACCGAAAAACTTTTCTCTTGAAAATTCGTATGTCATATTGTGAAAATGTTTTGTAAGTTTCAAAATTCGAATTTCACTTCATGAACAGACGAACTTCGTGCTGTAATGTTGAAAGCTTTAACTTTCGGTTCCTTCAAAATTCGTCTATTGGCCAACCAAAATTCGAATTTCAGTATGTCAGAAACATTAAATGCAGTTGGTAAACGGATAGTTTTTCAGAGTAACCGTTGGATAACTTTCTCAACGGATAGATTTTGTCTCTAACGGACATTTGAGAGCTAAAACTATAAATATAACATCATTTGAAGTTGTGGGTAATGAATCAAACTTGTATATACCGAATTTCTGCTGAATCTTCTTCTCAAAAGCTTTTACCCTCTCAACTTCAATATCTGTACTTTAACTTCATATCTACTCTATTCAAGAGAGTTATATCTTTGTAAACAATCTACTCTTCATCTAGAAGATAGATTTACTTGTAAGGAGAAATCACAAGGGGATTGGGAAGCACATAGTGAAAGTGCTTAGAGTGTTTGAGAGAGCTCCAGAAATAGAACATACTCGTGTACTGTGGCATTAGCAAGAAGCCCGTTGAATTCTTGCTGTATAGTGGATAAATCTCAAGAGTTGTCTTGGGGACTAGACGTAGGTCAAGTGGATAGACCGAACCAGGATAAATCACTGAATCTTCTTCTCCTTATCTTTACTTTTTAGCTTGCTCTGTTTTATACGTTGCTTCCCTTACACTGTGCTATCTTCACCCATTTCATTTTGTGCAAAGAAATTTCAATCTTCCCAATTCACCCCCCTCTTGGGTAGTCAGCCTTGCTTACACCTTTTTGGGGCTATACATTAGAAACAGCTATGTTCACACTAAACCATGTTCCATCTAAGTTGGTTGAAAAGACCCCATATGAGATATGGACCGGAAAGAAGTCCAGTTTGTCTTTTCTAAAGATTTGAGGATGCGAGGCATATATTAAGCAACAAGCCTAAGATAAGTTAGCACTTATATCTATAAAATGCCCTTTTGTGGGATATCCCAAGGAAACTAAGGGATACTACTTCTATAATCCCACTGAGAATAAAACGTTTATTGCTCAGAATGGTATCTTTCTAGAAAAAGAGTTTGTCTCTAAAAGAATTAGTGGGTGTAAGATAAATCTCGAAGAAGTTTGAGACCCACAAAATCACATTAAGCTAAAGATAGAAGAACGAGAAGACTCACAACAAGTTGATGAGCCTACTCAAGTAACACAACGCCCAGGAAGGTGTGATAGAGCATGACATCAGCTTCAAAGATATGGATTTCTTTTAACTAATAGTCCTGATGTGTTGCTCTTGGATCAAGAAGAGCCAACCACCTATCAAGAGGCCATAATGGGATTTGACTCTGAAAAATGGCTGCATGCCATGAAGTCTGAGATGCAATCCATGTATGACAATCAAGTATGGACCTTGATTGACCTACTTGAAGGTATAAAAATCATTGGGTGTAAATGGGATTTTAAGAAGAAAACCGACATGGATGTCCAAGTGCATACCTTCAAAGCACAATTGGTTGCAAAAGGATTCAAGCAAACTCATGGTATAAACTATGATGAAACCTTTTCACCAGTCACCATGATTAAGTTAGTCAGGATCCTTCTTGCCATTGTAGCATACTATGATTATGAGATTTGGCAGATAGATGTCAAAATAGCATTCCTTATTGGAAAGCTGCTTGAGGATGTGTACATGACACAACCTGAGGGTTTTGTACGTCCAGAAGATTATGTAAAGGTTTGTAAGCTTCAGAGATCCATTTATGGATTGAAGCATCTCGTAGTTGGAATCAACATTTTGATGAAGTAGCCAAAGAGTTTGCATTTATCGAAAATGTTGATGAACCTTGTGTTTACAAGAAGGTTAGTGGGAGCACAATTATATTTCTAGTGCTTTATGTTGATGACATCCTACTCATTGGGAATGACATTCCTACCTTGCAGAATGTCAAGACTTGGTTAGGAAAGTGTTTCTCAATGAAGGACTTAAGAGAAGCCACCTATGTTCGAGGTATTAGGATCTATAGGGATAGAACTAAGAGTCTAATTAGCCAAAGTTAGTGCACTTATATAGACAAAGTATTGCATAGGTTTAGTATGCAAGACTCAAAGAGGGGTTACATACCTATGTCTTATGGCATCAATCTCAGCAAAGCTCAGTGTCCTTGTTCACAAGATGAGCGAGAATGCACGAGTAAGATTCCATATGCTTCGGCAATTGGATCTATTATGTATGCCATGTTGTGCACTCGACCGGATGTCTCATATGCCTTGAGCATGACTAGTAGATATCAGTCAGATCCAGGTGAGAATCACTGGACTGCTGTCAAGAATATTCTGAAGTTCTTAAAATTGACTAAGGATGTATTCTTGGTGTATGGAGGACTTGAAGACAAGCTTGTTATAAATGGTTACACAGATGCAAGTTTCCAATCTGACAAAGATGATTCTAGATCGCAATCAGGATTCCTATTCTATTTGAATGGTGGAGCAGTTAGTTGGAAGAGTTCAAAGCAAAGCACTATAGCTAATTCTACAACAGAATATGAGTACCTAACAGCATTAGATGCAGCTAAGGAAGCTATTTCGATTAAGAAATTCATCATTGAGCTTGGAGTGGTGCCTACCATCTCAAATCTGATAGATCTATTTTGTGACAACAATGGCACAATAGCACAGGCTAAAGAGCCTAGGTCACATCAAATATCCAAACACATGCTCAGGCGATATCATCTCATTAGAAAAATTATTGATAGGGGTGATATAAAGATATGCAAAATACCAACTGATGATAATGTTGTTAGATATACTGGCTTCCCAAGAGGGGGTGAATTGGGAAAATTAAAATTTTATGCAAAATGTCAATAAAGTGAAGAAAGCAAATGTGACAGTAAAATAGAGTATAAGTGAATGACAAGTAAAAGTAGTAATAGAGAAGGCAAGACACAGATGTTTATCCTGGTTCGATCTCTCAATCTTGACCTACGTCCAGTCCTCAAGCCACCACTTGAGATTTTTCACTATCTTGCAAGAATTCAGTAGCCTTCTTGCAAATGCCACAGTACAGCTATGATGCTCTATTTTTTTGAGCTTACACTTTCTCTCTTTGCACTCTAGCTAAGTGCTTCCCCAATCCCTTGTGATATCCCCTTATAAGAAAATCTTTTTTCCAGATGAAGATAAGATTGTTTACAATGAATAAACTCACTTAATCAGAGTATATACGAAAGTTGGAGTACAAAGAATGAAGTATGTGAGAGTAAGAGACCTTGAGTTGATGATTTGACAGAGTTTCAGTATATACAAAGTTAAAATCATTACCCACAACTTTAAATGATGTTATATTTATAGATTTAGGTCTTAACTATACGTTAGAGACAAAATCTATCCGTTGGAGAAGTTACCCAACAATTACACTGAAAAACTATCAATTCACCAGCTACATTTAATGCTTCTAACATTCAAAGTTCAAATTTTGGTTAGTTAATAAGCAAATTTCACGGAAAACGAAAGCTAAAGACTTTAACATTCAACATTCGAAGTTTGTCTGTCATGAAGTAAAGTTCAAATTTTAATCTTTAAAAGATGTTTCTATGTTGTAACATACGAATTTTCAAGTTAAAAGTTCTTCTGGAAAGTATGAACAGTTGTTCTATTTTACTACAATACCTTTGAAATTCAAAATTTTGGTACCCAAAATTCGTCTGTTAGTGGGTAGTTTAATAAGGCACAATAATTCATCTATTTGAAATTCAAATTTTCAAAATGTAAAGTTTGTCTGTCAAAGAGGCCTCTTTTCAGACTTACTTCAAAGTTTGAATTTCTTAATACTATCATTCATATGTCAACATATCATCATAACAGACTCACAGCTTTGTTTCTAAAATTTGAATTTTCATATTCAAAGTTCATCTATCAGTGAGCCATTTTGATGCTCTTTCTAAACTCAGTTTTCAGATGAACTTTGACATATTCTAAGATGATTTTTTCATTTTTCATAAGTTGTATTTTGTCTGAAATTCGAATTTTCAAAAGCCAAAGTTCGTTTGTCAGAGAAGGCTCTTTTCAAACTTGTTCATTTTCAATACGAAATTCAAATTTCCAAAGTCAAAGTTTGAATTTTCAAAACAGCATATCAGTATACACGTTTCAAACTTCATCTGTTAGTGGGTGTTTTTCAAATATTTCATGGATTAACATTGAATCATAGTTTTAAAATATCTTTTTGCCAATTCAAAGTCTTTTACTCAATTTAGACATAGCTATAGATTCTACATCTATTCTTGTGCTAGTTTTTCCTGAATTTCTCCACTTGACATCATTTGTGCACCTTTGATATCTTCTTTCCAAGCTCTAGAAAGTTGGTTTGGAATCATCAAAATATTTGATTCAACAAATTTTGCTGATCCTCTTACTAAGCTACTTGCACAGATAAAGCATGAGTGTCATGTTAGGTCAATGGGTATTAGAAACATCAACGATTGGGCCTAGTCCAAGTGGCAGTTGTTAGAGATTGTGCCATAGGCCAATCATTGTATTATCAATATTGTGTTTCATTATAAAAAAAGGATGGTTTTTTTTTCTTACATTGTTATATTGTTTTCATGTTTTACTTTATAATATTATCCTTGGATAAATTATTTTATCCTAAATATCCCTAGTCAATCATCTTTGTGGGAACAATGATGAATTAAGACTAGTATGATTTTGATTGATAATTATGTATGAAGATTCAAATCAAAATCATAAGCTCCTGTTAGAAAATAGGCGTTGGATTGACCCGTCATGAGATAGCTTCATGGATCAAGTCATAAGCATATATCATATATAACCGTGTCACTAAGTCCTTAGACTTGAGATCACCATGACTTCCTACATAGGGAACACTATACTTTGGTATAGTCAAAAGTCACCTTTAATCGGGAGATCATAAAGGCTATAATCGAGCATAGTAGAACTCGTGTGGATGAAGATGAATGGTCAAGACGAAATTTGTCCCTCTAATTAATGGAGAGATATATTTGGGCCTAATCATGAGTGAGACTAAGAAAATGCATGGCTATGCTCAAATGGAAGAGTTTTTATTCGTTTTGTCAGTCTATTCGGAGATCGAGAAAGTAATGATCGAGTAACATGAGGATGACGTTTCCATGCCTCATACTTGACCCACATATTATAAGACAAAAGGGATGTAATTAGGTTATATGATAGGTTGTATCTGACCACTGATCTCATATGATTTGGATAATCACAATATCTTGCTAGAGGTCACTTGTGACTTGTGGGTCCAATAGTGTTATTAGCCCACTACTAACATCATATGGACCTACAAGGTTACACACAAAAATGGACTAACTCGAGCTAAAATGTCAAGATTCATTGAATCTAAACTGTGTCTAGATTCAATGAATTTAATGTTCAATTTAGGTGAAAGAATTATATATATTTTACATATATATTAAAATTTGAAATATATATATTTGTTTGATATATTATATATTTGATATATATATTTCGAAATATATATATTGTTCAAATTAATTTAAATTAATTAGTTTTAAATTTAATTCTATATAATAAATTTAAATTGAAACAAATGTCAAAATCTAAATTTGATTTATATGATAAATTTAATCTAGATTTGATTCTGAATATATATTAGATAGTTAGTTTAAATTTAATCTATTAGGTAGATATGAATTCAAACTAATATATTTAATTAATATTTAATTTAGTTTAAATTATTGATTTAAATTAAATAAATATTGAATCCTATTTATATATTGATATAGACTAGGATACAGAATTATGAGAATTTGAATTACCCTAAAGAGAGAACGGCCGTACACTCAAAAAGAAAATTGTATGGATGAAAAGCGAAGGCATACGGACTGGCACGGAATCATATGGACCATATGGAATTGTACGGACATCACAACCAGAGGTGCTAGCATGCTGTTCGAGTTGAACTCACTGATCATGTGGATACCGGTAGAGGGAGCTGACTAATCACATTAGTTCCTAGGGTCCAATGAAACGAAAAAGAATACCAAGGGACACACTAGAGGTAAATTTTTTTTCTATATCTCAATCTAAACAATGTTGACGAATTCATGGGAAGGAATTTCTTATAGTTTTTCCGCAGCATGTATAGTGACATTCACAACATATGTTACCTTAGTAATTTGAGATCCAAACTTTGCCTCTTGTCTTCTATTTTTCTTTTTTTCTTGCACGTTTTCTTTCTCTTCTTTTCTAATTCAAAAACTTTGTCTCCCTCCCTTATTCTGCTCGTGAAAAATAACCAAAGAAAGGGATGGGAATAAGTCATCAACTTGCAACATCAGCTTAGCATTTTTTTTAAAAATACTTCTTAGAGTAATCTTTGAAATTAATACAATAATTGTTTTCCTTCACATGGCTAGCTGCATCACGTCACTTTTGAGAGGAAAGAGGGGAATTACTTCACTTAATGACTTGGCTAAACATGGTTGACTCAAATTAATCCAAATTAGCTTAACTATGGTCACTTTTACACTTACTTTATTTAAAGCATTTTAACAAATTCCCTTTGAGTCCCAAGCTGGTTTTCAGACGTGCTCCATCCTTATTTCTGACCAAAAATTGCTTTAATAATTTTTGTGGGCCAATATACCCTTTAAGGATTAAATTTACCTGTACCGATTAAATACTTTTACCACAATTAGCATTATATTAATACAGAATTACCCAAGGATATCTTTTTGACTAAAATCATTATCTTGATCTAAAATATATTTTAGTAAGGTCCAATCATTGTCCTTGAATCTGTACTGTCTTTTCCTGTAATCTAAAATAACATTTATCGGGTAAAATATTAATATTAAGCACTAATTATCCAATAAATATTATTTTGATCTTAACAAATTCCTTTCTATATTCCATTGGCCTAGGCTCATCAATAGCTTCATTTTGATTATAAATTTTCATATTTCCAAAAATACCCTTGACCTAGGTCAATTTATAATTTTTAAAACTTTTGGGTCATTAACTGTAATTTTCTCCAAACCTCTTTTTCATTTCCCCTTCACGTGAAATTCTTCCTTTAGGGACTAACTTGCAAGCATTCTTAATCCTTAGGGCTAAAATATAATTTTTTATTTTTTTATTTCACCTAGAAAAATAATTTCTTTACTCCTCATCATGCTTAACAGTGTCTCTTCATTTTTCCTAGTTACTTATGCATTTTATGATATTAACATTCTTTCCTTAGAAATTAAATGCAACATTCATATTTTACTTCTAATATGGGAAATAACCATTTTGCCCTTAAGCCGGATCAAAAACATATTTTTCTATTCTTTCAGGTACTTTCTTGTAATTTTACCCAAAGATCAATTTTTTATTTTTTTACTCACTATTCACACTAACTTTCAAATTGGTCTATTTCTCAACCTAGATCTCCCGGCTATGCAATACTTATACTGTTGCGCTAAGCTTGGAACGAACTTCCATTCAAGTGGTATATTGCATATTTTCTGGGATAAGTTTTGAAATTAATTTCTGCTAAGGACCTTTTAAAAAATTAATTCTAATTAAGAATCAAACATAACTTATCCTAAAAGTTAGATGATAAATTAATTCTTTTTAAAGTCCGAGTATATCACATTTTCGTCTTGCTTTATTTCCTACCTTTTCATGTATTTTATTACATTCCTTAAAAATAGGGATATTACAAGAAAAGAGGGAGGAAGAGCAAAAAATCTAGAGAGAAAAGGGAGAGTTTGAAGTAAAAGTTACAAAGCTCAAGTTATTAGGTAAGCTTCTGTGGTCTCCATCTTATATTTCTTTCTACTTAGAGATTGTTCCATGAGGTTTTTGCTCTCCTTTTCCTCCCTAAGATTTTGGTTATGGAGGATTTTAGTGAGAGAAAATGGAGTTTTCAATAAATAAACCATGGAAAAGAGTGAAAAGGCTTCAAGAGGCATGAAAACACAAGTTGTAGCAAGATTTATAGAGTAAATATTTTTCCACCATTTTTTCCCCATTTTCAGTCAGACTTAGGGTTAGGATAGGAATGAAATAGCAAAATTTTAACTCCAAAAATGGATTCCTTGGGTACAAATTAGGTAAGAATTGTAATATTATTATTTTTATGAGATGTTATAGATTAAATAAAAGATGAGAAATGAAGCGAGACAAAAAAACTATATATAATCAGGTTTTAGAATGAATTAATTTCTCATCTAATTTTATGAAGAAATTATGTTCAATTCTTAATTGGAATTAATTTTTCATAAGATTTTTAGTAGAAATTAATTACAAAATTCACTCCGAAAAATATGCAATATACCACTTCAATAAAAGTCCGCTCAAAGCTAAGCACAATGGTATAAGTATTGTGTATTCAGGAGGTCAAGGTTGAGAGATAGACCAATTTGAAAGTTAATGTGAATAGTGAAAAAGAAATAATAAAAAATTAATTTTTGGGTGAAATTACAAGAAAGTGCCTAAAAGAATTGATAATTATGTTTTTGACCCGGCTTAAGGGCCAAACGGTATTTTCCAATTTAGAAACAAAATGTAAATAATGCATTTAAGGCCCAAAAATAGAAAATTTGACATCATAAAAATTCAAAAGGAATTGGGAAAAATGGTGAGACATCGTTAAGGGTAAAGTAGGGTAAAGAAATTATTTTTCCTGGTTAAATGAAAAAATGAGAAAATTTCATTTTAGCCTCAAGAATTAAGAATGTGTGCAATTTAGTCCCTTAAGAATGGCTTCAACGTGAGAGGGAAAAGAGAAAGAACTTTGGGGAAAATTACAGCTAATGACCAAAAAATTTGAAAAATTATAAATTACCCCTTGTTAAGGGTATTTTTGGAAATATGCAAAATTATAGTCAAAATAAAGCTTTTGATGAGTCTAGCCCAATGAAATATAGCAAGAAAATTATTAAGATCACAATAATATTTATTGGATATTTATAGCCTAATATTAATATTTTATCCGATAAAAGTTATTTTAGGCTACAGGAAAACACAATTCAGATTCAAGAACAATGATTGGACCTTTTTAAAATATATTTTGGGTCAAGATAATGATTTTGGACCAAAAGTAATTATTGGATAATCCTGTACAAATTTAATGATAATTTTGGTAAAAATACTTAATCGGTACGGGTAAATTTAATCAGTAAAGAGTATTTTGGTCCATTAAAATTATTAAAGTAATTTTTGGCCAAAAATGAGCTCAAGACACGTCTGAAAACTGATCAAGGATGCCAAGGGAATTTCTTGAAAAGCATTAATGAAAAGTAGTCAATATTAGTTAAAAATAATTACTATGGTTAACTTTATTACATATCTTTCTTAATTACCTTGGGTTAGCCATTTGGACATCATCTTCTAGCCTCATACAAGTATGAACCAGCAGCTAAAAGGGAGAAGAAGTCATGGAAATAAGGAGAAAAATAGATAAGGCAAAAAGCAAAGTTTGATTCTCAAATTTCCAAGGTAATATTCTATGATCATTTTCTTCCATATCCAAGGGTTTGTGATGGTTTTTATGGATTATTTATCTCCATTTTACCTCTGAAAATTTATTCCTAGAGAGAGAGAGGAGAGAGTAAGTGAAGCAATGGAAAAACTAAACCATAAAAAAGGATGTATAGGTCTTAAGCAACAAGATTATGCCATTAGATTACAAATTAATCGGGTAGATATGTTTTTACAAATTTATTAAATTTTTTGCTTATTTAGGGTTTGAAAATGAAAAAGAATTTTATGATTTTTGACCCCAAAAATGGATTCCTTGGGTCCAAAATAGGTAGATACAAGTATGTTGTATAAGAAAAGTTCAAGGGAAAACAAAATGAAATTTTTAGTTCAAGTATGCCACTTTGTGAATGAACTTAATGAATTAGTGGTTCATGGTATTATTTTATGATGCTATAGGGTTTTAACAAGTGTTATAAGATCAATGGAAGTGTCCACAAAGTTTGGAGATCATTGGAAAGCAAGAAGGTAGTTATTTTCCCTATTATGCTTAATGTTGTCATATTTTGTTTACATGATAATATGACTATGCCATATAGTTGTTTGAATTCTTTATGATGTATTTTCATTGTTGGCTGAATGTTTGAAGGATTTTATGACCCTAGGATATCCATTTTACAAAGTGCTACTATGCCAAAATTTTTATGGAATTGTATGGCATAATATGAAGTTATGATTTTCATTGATGATTTTATGAAATGATATGATGATGTGAATGCATAATTGGGTGTAACTACTGAGATTCTTTGAATCTCATTCCTTTCTGAATATTAACTATGCTAGGGCAAGGACATGGAAGTATTCAAACAAATACATGAGAAATGAAGAAGATGATGGAGAATTACTTGATTTTGCAGGTTATAATGTTAAGTTGAGAAAATATGTATCATGTAGGTATGAGATGAAATTCTGTAATTATACATGATTATGTTCCTTAAAGTCTGCTTATAATGTTGTGTGTGTATTTGGAACAATAAATGTTGATGTATGAGGTTTATGATGTTTATTATATGAGTTATGGCATAATTATGGATAAGATGACTAGTATGAATTTAAGTAGGAGAACTCTATTTGAAACAGAGCATACTATATAAGTATTATACATGCTTTTAAAGTAGATAGAACAAGATTTTCATAGAGCTAAAGAACACCTAAATTGGATAAATGTATGAATTATAATGAATTTTTGAAGTTAGGATTCAAAACTGGACAGTATTGGAAAAACTGGAACTTACAATGTAAACACTAGATTTTTCAAAAGGTACTATAAAATCATGTATAGCTCCAAAAATTTATTGATTTGCATTGATGGAAAGTTCCAAGTCTTAGGAAACGAATGACACTGGTTTGAAACCATTGGAGCTATAAAGAAGGAGTTATGTAATTTCTTCTAAAACTGTTCTAATAGAGGTAGTATTTTGACCCATAATAGTTAAGTTAATGTCATACCCTGTATAGATTGACTAAGTGTACAAGAAAAATATTTCTAGAAAGTAGACTCACAGGGCTTTCCTATGACATAAACGTGTATGATTTGGCTCAGGATGTAATGAGATATGAATTTTTCAATATAAGACCAAAATCTTGGGAAAGAGAAAATGATAAAATGTACAGTAAATGTTTAAGAAATAAATTGTATGAATTGGTCAATAGAATGATCTGTTTCATATTTTTTCTATGTATATAAAGTTCTTATCTATATTTAGAGACTCGAATCACTATGAAATGATTTTTCTAGAATTAGTGATGAATTTTCAAAGTTCAATCAGTAAAGTGAAACTACCATATGAATAGTAACTGAAAATTTTGGAAATTCTGATTTTTATTCTTATGTGATTCAAGCTTAGGATCAAGTATAATCAGACCTAAAAGAAGTCTAATTCATGGAAAATGAGTCTAAAAGTAAGGTGTTACAGGAACAAGTATGTTGTACAAGAAAAACCCAAAGGAATTCAATTTGAAATTTTATGTTTAGTAAGCATACTAATTGGAAAAGATAGTGAAATATGTGGTTAATGACCATATTTTGTGATGCATTAGGATTCAAAGAAGGGTTGTAAGAACAAAGAAGAGGCATACAAGGTTTGAAAGTTATTGGAAAGCCACAAGATAGTTAACTAACCACATTATGCATATATATTGTTATTATTGCCAATATGCTTACTTGGCGTAATTGTTGATTGAATTGATTAGCTATGTTGTTTAAAGGGCATTTGACCCTAGGAATGTTTACAATTTAAGGGGAGGTACTATCCAAATTTTTAGAAATTGTTTGTGCATAATTGACTTTAAATGAAAGTTTAATGTATGTTTCATGAAAGTTTGCAATGTATAATGATATACAAGCATGTCTGGTAGTTACTACTGAGATTCTTTGAATCTTACCCCTTTCCAATTGTCTAACAAATTTTAGAGTCAAGTTATGGTAAGATTACCCAAGAAAGGAAAGGTAAGGAGAAGCAAGTTAATGTTCAAGATAATGATACTTAGGTTGATACTATTATATGAGATGTTATGTAAAATCTTATGGGACATGATCATGCTATGTTTTCATGTTACTATGTTCCTCTAGGTTTGTTATGGAGTATCATGTAAGATAAAAGCAAGTTATGGCTATGTATGTATATATATTAGTGTGTATTTTGGAAGTAGGAAGAATGCAAGAGACCTTTCTGAGCACTGTTGGGAATTCAAAGTACTATACAGAACTTGATATGTTCAATGTATGACTATTTTATTTGTATGAAAACTAGACATGTTTAGATTTCCATAGACATAAAGGTCACTTAATTTGGAATTGTGTATGATTTATGGTGATTTTTCAAATTTATGGTAAGAATCAGGAATTTTCTAAAATGACCATTGCTATAGTGACAATTTTACGAATTTTCTATACAAATTGGTCAATAATTTTCCTATTCAATATTTTTTCCATGTATATAATCTTTTAATATATTTTTGGAGACTTGAATCACCTCAATATGATTTTTCTTGATTTAGTTATGAATTTGTAAATTTTGTCTGGTAAAATGAGATTAACCAAAGGAATAGTGCCCAAAAATGAAAAATATTTGGTTTAAGTTATTTATGCAATCAAGTCTCTAATCATGCATTAATGGACTTAAATGTGGTTTAATACATGGAAAAATTGGTCTAAGCAGGAGGTGTGACATTGGGAGTTTAACTACTTTTAAGGCAGTGGTTACTAACTTTTTTTTCATAAACATTTCTACTATGTTCATGTCCTCACGTGCTTCCTTAGTTACTTTGCTTGGTGTTTTGGCAATGTAAAGGAACTTCCTCAACTCTTCTATAGTCATTACTAGCCCAGTTAGATTCCCACCTTTGAACTAATCTCATCCTCTCACTATTATCTATTCTTGCTTAATTAAGTTCTAAGACCCAAGAGCCACCTCCCTCTTTGCCTTACTTCGGCTGCATTTATCTTTTGGAGGATTTCTTTTATACTTTCTTGTGAGATCTTCTAGCCAAGAATTTCCCTTCTATAACTAGATTTCATATATTAAGCCTAGCAATAAACTATTTTTAGGTTTCATTGTTCCCTAACTACTCATCACAGTTTTGAATCCCTTAGGCTCATAATTCATTCCTTTTGTGCCCATTAACATATCTCAAATTCTAAACCCAAATTGATTACATTCAAGGGTTATTAATTTTCTGGCCTGCTTTATGTGTTATGTTGTCAGTACTATCATTGGATGTGACAATACTCTTATTTCTTTTATAAGAAGTTACTTCCTTAAAATATTAAATCTTTATTTGACCTCATTCCCTGCATGCCATGTATAAGTTTCCCCATTATCCTTCTTATGTTTACTTATTTCTTTCTAATTACCTCTTACCTTTTCATTGGCTGCTACATTCATCATTTGAGAAAATTCTGCCACTAATCTAGCTTTTCTTCATATGTGGGATACTTCACTTTCATGGTCATTATTACTTTTTACTTACATAGGCTTTCATTTGCCTTTAACTTTTACTAGCCTTTATTCACTTTCACTTCTTTCATGAAGTACACTTAAAGTGTACAACTATCTTTCTTCCTTGCTTTCTTTATGATTGAACTATTACCATATAAGGGCATCTAGCTTCTACCTTTATCATTGTCCTTCATATCCCACAATTACGCTCCTCTAATTAGTGGCTCAGCATATGAGAAAATCTTTAGGTAAACTTTTGTACTAGTTGCCGAATTAATGAGGGTCTAACATCATCTTAAATTTGACTTAGTTCATCATCTCTCAGAGTACCATTGTAATTCTAAGGCTTAGTAACCTTTCCTTTATCTTCTCATTCTTTTTGGAGATCTACTATGACCTCACACTTGGTCTACTATGACTATGAGATTTACTATGATCTCTGAGTCCTAGTAAGATCTTCTACGATCCTTGAGATTTACTGTAATCCCACTTTACTATAAGAATCTACTACGATCCAACTCTGAAAGATTTCACAACCTAAGGAAAAATAAATTTATAAAATGACCACTCATTGAATCCAACAACTATCGCAAGTTATTCTCGAGACTTATCTCTTCTACCACAAGAACATTCTCAAGCCATACTTCTATAAGGAATACTATAGATCTCTTAATATACTTTATATCCAAAGGGGAAACTATTACTTAAAGAGTAGACATAGTTTTCCAATTACAAAAATTGCCCGAATCTCTATTCTGATACCAAAAAGGTTACATCTTACATTTAGAAGCATTTTCCCATAAAAGTTGCCTATTCGATGTATGAAAATATTTTTAGAAAAACTCAAACCAATTGAAATTTTAAAATTGTACAAAACTGTTTTTACTGGTTTACAGCTCATTGCGCAATGATTTTTCAAAAATCATAACTAAATGTAGACAAATTATTTTCCTATGGTTTAAGTCTCTACAAATCATGTACATCTTAAATATTCAAGGAAAAATCATAAAATAGAAAATGAACATACCAATTTGTGAAGTTTATTATATACATGTTACTATTCATTTCACATCCATGTTTCTGTCCGAAAAGTAAACATTAATTTTGAAAATTCATTTCTCTTAATATACAAAGTCCTTTGGTACAAACTCAGAATAATTAAAAATATTTACTTGTCTACTTTCTAACAATATTTTTTTTGTACATTTATTCTACTCCTACTGGTCAAAACATTAATACATATCATTAGATGTCAGAAATAACATCAACTGAAGTAGTTTTGGTAAAACAGGAATAACTAAAATTATATAGCTCCAAATACAGCCAAACCAGTGTCATGTTGTTCCTAAGACATAGATCTATCTATCTATGCATATAGCCAATGAATTTTTGGAGATATGTACAAATTTATATAGTAACTAGAAGCAGATAGTACATAAATAGAACATTAACAGCTTTAAGCAGTGTTTCATCATTATTATTCCTCATGGTCCACATACTTTCCCTTTACCATGAGTTGACCCTGTCATTGGTTAACTATGAGGTAAGATTGGGAAATCTCAGTATTCAACTTGCATATGTCATCATGTCATTACAAAAACATTTGAAAACATATAAAGCATAGCATACTTTCATTAAATCATCAAATTTTTTATGTTGTCTAATGAAATTTTGGCAGTATAACAGCTTAGTAAATGGGCATTCCGGGGCTTATCCCTTAACATAAACACAACCATCAATCATACAAAAGCATTCATAATAGCAACATGGCATCATTTACAAATCATTATAACATATAAAACATTCATAAACAATAACATTAAGCAAGGGCAAGAGACTACCTTGGAGCTTTACTTTTCTTTGAACCTTGCTTTCACTTAGCTTTACATTACTTCCTTAACTTGATTGAATCCTAGAGTATCAATAAACCTTACTTAATAATTTAATATCATCATATAAATTTAACTCAACCGTGAACCATAAACTCTTCCCTCAAAATCATATCTTGATCCAAATAGAGGAGCAAGATGGAGGAAGAAAATGGTTTAAACTCTAACTAATATTAAACTAAATAAATAAAGAAGAAATCTTGGAAGAGATTTGGAGAAAGAGCTTACATTGGAAGACCCCTACTAGCCTTCCCTTTCTTTCTCCTTCCTTCTTTCTTCTTTTTCTTCATCTTGCTTCTTTCTCTTCCTTCTTCTATCCACTTTTATCTCTCAGGGCCCACTCTCTCCCTCTTTTTCTTCTTCCACACTCTCTCTCGCCTACGTGTATGTGTGAGAAAAGGTGGAGGGGGTATTTATAGGGAGGCCTGAGGATTGTGAGAGAGTAGGAAAGGGTAAAAATGTTCAACTTTCCCCTCCTTACTTTTTACTTTTGCAGATAAATTTGGCTCTGGTTTGAGTACTTTTTGAACTGAATTTTTTATTATACTCAATGTCCTTCCTATTTACTTTATCTGGGAGACATATTATCTTTCTCTTTTACTTTTTCATGTAGGGTCCCCTATCTTTTTTTTCTTACTATTCATCTCCTTTAGCATTTACGTGGGACCCACCTTGTACCAAATTTATACATTTTCCTCTCAAGACCCACATAATTAGTATCACTTGTACTTTTAACTTGTACCAGAGTATTTAAAATATTATTTTCTTCGTCTTATTGTAAATAATAATTTTTCCTTTTCTAAGACTCTTTTTATATTTTATGATATTTTGGGCCTTAAGCTAATTTAATTAAATATCCAGGCTTCCCTAATCATCATAAATTAATCTAGAACAAATTAATATCATTTGTAATATTAGCTGGTCGTAATATTCATACATGAAAAATGGGAATGTTACAAAAAAAGAAACATGCTTAAAGGGTCTCAAAATTCATCTTATTTCAAAACGCCTCCTTGATCACAGCACTTGACCTTTACTTCTAATTAGTTTTATATATAGTTTTACTTCTAAATAGAGAGCTACTTCTAATTAGTCTTATATCTCATTTTACTTCTAAGTAGAGAAACACAACTTTTATATCTAGTTTCTGAATTCCCAATACATAATATCAGTTTTGTGGTGTTAGAAAAATACCTCCAGGTTCATGGTGTTTTGCTATGAAGATGGGAATGACATGAGCTGGGATTTCACTGGCAGTGGGGACTCAAGTCATTGGCCATGGAATCTGGTGAGGCAGTGCTGGTAGAGAAGGCCAAAACAAAGATGATAAGGTTGAATCTTTGATGGATGTCGAACTTGCATCAAGTATAGGGGGAAGGGGTTGAAATCATGATGGGGATAGGTTGTTGATGAAGATATTGTCGATGGAGATGTCAACATAGAGATTGTAAAAGGGGAAGGAAGAAAGATGTGAGCAGAAGAGGAGACAATGGGAAGGGGGAACTGTGACCTAGCTTAATTTGACACCCTCTGTTTAATGTTTAGGTTAAATATAAAACAAAAACACAAACCGGGGACGTTTAAATTTTTGTAATGTTACTAAATCAGCTAATGATTCGAGAACGTTTACTCAATTCAACGTTCCTGAATATCTTCCACACAATTAAATGTTTTAAAAGGTCAACTTTCGGGAATGTTTTAGTAAAAAAATGTTACCAAAGATAAACTTTGTGGCACGTCCAATAAAAGCACATTTCCAATATCCTTTTCCAGCACGATTTTCCAATAAATGTTCCAAAATGTGCATTCCTAAAGCCTAATTCTGTAGTAGTATGTGAATTGTCAATATAAGTTTCCTGTGATTGTGTTCCTGGTTACTGATCCTTTGTCTCACACCCCTATGACTAATATTTTAGGTGAAGACTTTGTACTAGTCTAGAGAAGACAAAGGAGTCGTAACCTCTCTAACGTTGGGAATATCTAAGTCAACGGTAGTTGTATTATAGTTTATGTCATGAATCATGCCAAGCAAGATAGTATGTCTATAATCAACATGAGAACAATGATACTGTGATGATGATGGTTATATAATGTTGATAATGATGAATGATATGTGATGATATTAATGATGTTGTGGTATAGATGTACTTATGAATTAGTGTATGTGCGTGATGATGATTTGGACCCTGGTATAGGTTAGTATTGTTGGAATAAGTGTCTGTGAGCCATAGTGGTAGTATGTAGGAGCCCAAAAGTGATTCTGGGCCTACATTGTGTGATTTGGAGCATATAGCCCATTATGTGAATTTGGGATTCAAGGGGGTTAATTCTTGGAGGAGTAGTTTTTTTGCGGTGAAACCTCCTTGGACAAGTTAGTTGAGCTAAATGGGACATGTGCAAATGATCCTTAGTTCTCAAATTACATTTAGTGGCAATTGAGGTGTTTCAAGTTTGAGTTTTGGTCAAAAAGTGGCCAAAATTATGTAGGATATCCAAAATCTCTATACGTAAATAGGTTAAGATGAAATGGTGTCTATGAATAGATTAGGACAATATTGACTTGTAGGAGTTGGAATCAGGTTAATCGGAGGTCAAACCACAAAGTTGTGTCCATCGAAAGTTTGCCAAAAAATCAATAATTTGCTTATAGAAGATCTAATACGGGCTCCATGGCGTCAAGTTCTACAGCCTCTCGCAGGCCATAGCTGCACTGTAGCTCACCACCGCCTAGTCCTATTTTGGTGTTAATAAGAGTTTTTCTCTATTTTTGATTTTTTAGGAGTTGTTTTTGGGGCTTTCAAAAGTAGGTTGTTACATGACCTGAGGCATTCAAATTTGGTTGTGGTTCAAACTTCTCCTATGTCTTCAATTTAGCCACTATAAATCTAGTCTTCAACTCCCCTTATGTCTCCAATGAGCAACATTAGCAAGGACGATGATGAGCTCGATAGTGATTATGGGTGATATGAGTGATACCAGCAATGGTATGATGTGAAGCCTTTATATCTAGTCTTCGATTCCCCTACATCTCAGATGGTTGAACCTATTTGTTGGTGCTCCAATGATGGCATGATGTGAATCCTTCGGATCTCTTTTAATTTTCTCCCAACATCTTTGATTTTCATGGGTTCATTCTAGATTGTGTTGTGGATTGAATATTAGACTATTTCTGTATTGATTTCTACTATGAAGAAAAGGGATTGTTAGTTGTTTCCGGTGGTAGGGCTAAAAATTGGGGGACATTGGTTGTTTCCAATGGTAATGCTATAAAAGTTTCTGGTGGTAGGGATAGAAGGTTTCCCCATTAAGAGGGGCATTTCAGTCTCTACATATTACATTTTACACTTTCATGGTTATACCAAATGTGCATTTAAACTCTACTTCCACTTTCACATCCTTTTCTACTTCCACTTTCTCCAAGATCATTTCTGCCAACCAAATGGGGCATAAGTTCTATCCAAATTACTTAAACGTTTATAAAATTGTAACTAAAATAGTATGCAATAACTATACTATGCAAAGCACAAAAAAGAGTCAAATGTATCGAAATGAGCTTTTTAGTTTTTACCTTTTTTTTTCAGTAAGCAAAAGGGGTTGAGAGACCCTAATTACACTAGTAGAAAAAAGTCTTTCTTGAATAGTTGGAATAGACTTTCTAGAACGGTTGTCATATAGCTGTAGAAGTAAGGGTTATAGAAAGTATTGTTGAATCAAGAGTTTTGATGATTCCAAACCAACACTCAAGAGCTCGGATTGAAGATATCAAAGGAGATTAAAGTTGTTTTGAGTGAAGATTTCTGAGAATTTGCTGTTAGATCTTTTGTAGGATTCTTAGTTTTAGTTATGATTGGGTAAAAGATTTTGATTAGAAGAAAAGATGTTTTCAAACCTTGATTTTGTGTTAAATCTTGACTTATTTGGAAAACACCCAAAACAGACGAAGTTTGAAAGTTTAAACTTAACTGTCAAATTGGAAATTCGAACTTTAAATTGGAAATTCGAACTTCGAGCTAAAACTGAATAACTCTGAAGAGATGGCTCTCTGTCAGACGAATTTTGGTTTTTCAAAATTCGAATTTTCATACAAATCTGAAAGAAGTCTCTTTGGTAACAGACGAATTTCACACTTTCAAAATTCAAATTTCAAGTAAAATGAAGTTTGTGAAAACCAAAGAAATTCGTCTGAAACTATGATAAAATGCATTTGAAATCAAAAGAAACTGAGTTTGATAAATGCTCTCTGACAGATGAATTTTGACTTCCTAACATTCGAATTTTCATCCAAGTCTGAAAGAAGTTTTCTTGAAACAGATGAACTTTGGATCTTCAAAATTCGAATTTCAGATAAAACAAAACTTGAGAAAATAGAAGAAATTCGTCTGAAACAATGTTAAAGTTCATCTGAGATCAAGAATGATTTAAGTTTCAAAACTGCTCTCTGACAGACGAACTTCACTCTTCAACATTCGAATTTCGAAGAAAGTGAACTACTGTGCCTCCTTTTCACGTACTGGGAACAGACGAATTTTGGGCTTCCAAAATTCGAATTTCGAAGGCACTGTAGAAAATTGAAAACACTGTTCACACTTAACCGAAAAACTTTCTTCTTGAAAATTCGTATGTCATATTGAGAAAATGTTTTGTAAGTTTCAAAATTCGAATTTCACTTCATGAACAGACGAACTTCGTGCTGTAACGTTGAAAGCTTTAACCTTCAATTCCTTCAAAATTCGTCTGTTGATCAACCAAAATTCGAATTTCAGTATGTCAGAAGCATTAAATGCGGTTGGTTAACCGATAGTTTTTCAGAGTAACCATTGGATAACTTTTCCAACGGATAGATTAAGTCTCTAACGGACATTTGAGACCTAAATCTATAAATACATCAACATCTGAAGTTGTGGGTAACGAATCTAACTTGTATATACCGAATTTCTGTCAAAACTTCTTCTCAAGAGCTTTTACCCTCTAGCTTCAATATATGTACTTTAACCTTCATATCTACTCTATTTAAGAGAATTATATCTTTGTAAACAATCTACTCTTCATCTGGAAGATAGATCTACTTGTGAAGGGAAATCACAATGGGATTGGGAAGCACACTGTGAAAGTGCTTAGAGAGTTTAAGAGAGCTCAAGAAACAGAGCATACTCGTGTACTGTGGCATTAGCAAGAAGCCCGTTGAATTCTTGCTGTATAGTGGATAAATCTCAAGAGTTGTCTTGAGGACTGGACGTAGGTCAAGTGGATAGACCGAACCAGGATAAATCACTGAGTCTTTTTCTCCTTACCCTTACTTTTCAGTTTGCTCTAGTTTATATGTTGTTTACATTATACAGTGCTATCTTCACCCATTTCACTTTGTGCAGAAAAATTTCAATCTTCCCAATTCACCCCCTCTTGGGAAGTCAGCCTTGCTAACAAGTGGCATCAGAGCCCGGATTCCCACTCAAAGGATTTTACAGTCCGGGAACAAAGATGGCTGGCTTTGGAGAGAGTATACTTCCTGAAGGGAATAACACTAACAGACCACCAGGCTTCACTGGAGAGCATTATGGATACTGGAAGATGAGGATGCAGATCTACCTACAATCAATTGATCTTGACATCTGGTCAGTCATTGAGAAAGGAGATTTCGTCCCAATGACTCTAACTGAAGATGGAAGACACAAAGAGAAGCTGGAAGCAGAGTGGAATGATGAAGACAGAAGGAGAGTCCTACTGAATTTCAAAGCAAAGTATTGTTTAGTCAGTGCCCTGAACCAGGATGAATTCTACAGAGTCTCGCAATGCACCACTGCAAAAGGAATATGGGATACTCTGCAGATTGCACATGAGGGAACACCTGGAGTCAGGGAGAACAGACTGAACACGTGCATTGGAGAGTATGAAAGCTTCAGAATGGCTGAAGGAGAAACTGTAAAGGAGCTCTAAAAGAGGTTTACTCTCATTGTGAATCAGCTGAAGAGCCTGGGAAAGGAATACAATCAATCTGAGAAAGTAATAAAGATACTCAGAGCTCTCCCTCTGGAATGGCAGCCCAAGGTGACAGCAATAGAGGAAGCCAGAGGAGAATCAATGGCCTCTGTCACAGCTCTCTTTGGCAGCCTTGAGGAGTATGAAGGAAAAATCAAAGCTCTCAAGGAAGCTGGGCTGGATAGAAAGAAGAAAGGCCTTGCCCTCAAAGCTGCTGATGAAAAGGAAGAAGAATCTGACGAAGAAGATGAGCTGGATGAAGAAACTCTGGCTATGATGGTCAGAAAATTCGGAAGATTCTACAACAAGAAGAAGAACAGGAAATTCTTCAAGAAGGGAGCTGCTGGAGAAAGCAAGAAAGAAACAAAAGAACCTATAACTTGCTATGAGTGCAAGAAGCAGGGACATATAAAGTGGGACTGCCCCCAATTCCTCAAGAAGCAAGAAAAAGAAAAGAAAATTGCTGACAAAGGGAAGAAGAAGAAAGCCTACATTTCATCTATATGGGGTAACAGCTCTGATGAGGAAGAAGAAGATGAGGATGAGATTTCCAACATTTGTCTGATGGCAATTGCTTCTGAAGAAGCCACACCCTCATGCAGCAGTGATCAAGAAGAAGAGGTACATGAATCTGAACCTTCCTATTCTGAGTTACTTGATGCATTTCATGAGCTTCATGATGAATTCATTAGAGTTGCTAAAGAACTGAAATTGGCAAAGAAAAAATAAATAAGCTGGAATCTCAAACCATAGTTTCTGAAATTGCTTCTTTACCTCCTACTGAATCTGTTTGTTGCACTTCATGCACTGAACTTAAGCAAACTAATGATTATTTAGTTAAAAGCATGTCTAGACTCACTAGAGGTAAAGATATGTTGTTTTCCTTGATGGGGAGCCAAAGAATATCACAAGGAAAAGCTGGTCTTGGCTATGATCCATGTGCTGTCAAGGAAAAGATTAGGATGAAAAACCAGAATGCATATATGAGACATTTTGTGTATGCTCAGAGCAGTAAAAAGAAAAATAATGCATCACCTCACATTGAAACATATGATCAACCAAGGCATGCTAAACAAAAGTATTATCTGCATTGTTTTCTTCCTGCCACTCAATCTAGCAGTCCCTTCATTACCTATCATTTCTGCAACAAAAAGGGACATATTTCCAGTTCTTGTGCATTGAAGAAAAATGGACTTGGCAAGAAAGTTAAATGGGTTCCCAAAGTTGCATCTACATCTAAGGAAAAATCTACTGACCAAAAAGGACCCAAGCAAATTTGGGTACCTAAAAAGAAAACATAAACATTGTTTTGCAGGTCTGTCTCAAAGCTAAGAAGAACAACAAATGGTATATGGACAGTGCCTGCTCAAGCCACATGACTGGAGATAAGGAGAAGTTCATCACCCTTAGAGACAAGAAAGGAGGAAAGGTGACCTTTGGAGGTGATCAATATGGCGAAATTGTTGGCATTGGCATTGTGGGCAAAAATCCAGAAACATCCATTGAAGAGGTGCTGTTTGTGATTGGCCTCAACCATAATTTGTTGAGCGTGAGTCAGACATGTGACAGAGGAAACTGGGTGCTGTTTGACTCAAAGTTTTGCCTGGCCATCAGAAAAAGTGATCACAAAGTAATCCTCAAAGCTCAAAGGGATGGTAACTGTTATACTATTGATCTTGATAAACTTCCTCCCTTGGATTCTGTGTGCTTAATTAGTCAGGACAATGATAGTTAGTTGTGGCATAGGAGATTAGCTCATGTTAACATGAATCAATTGTCTAAACTGGTTAAAAATGAGCTAGTAACTGGCCTGCCAAAAATATCTTTTGAGAAAGACAAAGAATGTGACGCATGCTTAAGAGGGAAACAAACTAAATCATCTTTTAAATCTAAAAATATAGTTACCACAACAAGACCACTTGAATTACTGCATATGGACTTAATTGGACCTTCTAGGGTAAAGAGTCTAGGTGGCAACCTGTATGTGCTTGTAATTGTGGATGACTATTCTAGATTCACTTGGACATTATTTCTTTCCTCTAAAAGTGATACATTTGATGCATTTGTAACCTTAGCAAAGAAAGTGCAAAATGAAAAAGGTATTTCTATTATGTCAATCAGGTCAGACCATGGAGGAGAGTTTGAAAATGCATACTTCCTGGAGTACTGCAGTGAGCATGGAATTGACCACAACTTGTCAGCTCCAAGGACTCCTCAACAGAATGGGGTAGTAGAAAGGAAGAACAAAACTATTGGAGAAATGGCCAGAGCTATGTTGAATGAGAAGGAACACTCTCAAGTGTTTTGGGCTGATGCAGTAAATACAGCAAGCTACATCATAAATAGAGCCTACATCAGACCAATTCTTGGGAAGACTCCATACGAGCTTTACAAGGGAAGAAAGCCAAATCTGTCCCATCTCCATGTGTTCGGATGCAAATGCTTCATTCACAACAATGGGAAAGAAAATCTGGGTAAGTTTGATGCCAAATCCGATGAAGGTATATTTCTGGGCTATTCTAGTAGGAGTAAGGCATATAGAGTTTATAATAAAAGATCAAATGTGGTAGAAGAATCTGTGCATGTGGTTTTCATTGAAAATGAAACTGTTTCAAAACATGTTACCAATGAGGATGATCTTGCATTTAACTTTGAAAAACTAGGCATTTCTGATAAAAGTAAAACTGAACCTCCAAAGATATCTAAATCTGTTAACACAAAGGAAGATATCCAGAAGTAAGAGTTTGATGAAGAAATTAATGAAGAAACATCTCAAGAACTCCCTAGAGCTTGGAGATATCAAAGGAATCATCCTGTTGATCAAGTAATAGGGAATGTTCAAGAGAGAGTCAAAACCAGAAAACAGTTAAGGGATCAAATGCTCAACTGCGCTTTCATTTCTCAAATTGAACCTAAATGTGCTGAAGAAGCCTTAACTGATGATTACTGGATTTTAGCTATGCAAGATGAACTAAATCAGTTTGAAAGAAATCATGTTTGGGATTTAGTGCCTAGGCCCAAAAATCATCCTGTTATTGGTACCAAATGGGTTTTCGGAAATAAACTGGATGAATCTGGAATAATAATCAGAAATAAGGCTAGACTGGTTGCTAAAGGGTATAATCAGGAAGAAGGTATTGATTTTGAAGAAACCTTTGCACCAGTAGCTAGACTAGAGGCTATAAGAATACTGCTAGCATACGCATGCATGAAAAACATTTTACTCTATCAAATGGATGTAAAGAGTGCCTTTTTAAATGGATATATCATGGAAGAGGTTTATGTAGATCAACCTCCAGGTTTTGAAGATTCTACTAAACCAAACCATGTTTATAAACTGAAGAAGGCTCTTTATGGTTTAAAACAAGCCCCTAGAGCATGGTATGAGAGACTGAGCAATTTTCTAACTGAAAAAGGGTTTAATAGAGGCAAAGTTGACACAACTTTATTCACTAAGAAAGAAAATAAAGATTTACTGATTGTTCAAATCTATGTTGATGATATTATTTTCGGTGCTACTGATGAAACTCTTTGCAAGAAATTTTCTGAGTTAATGCAGGGAGAATTCGAGATGTCCATGATGGGTAAACTTAACTTCTTCCTTGGACTGCAAATCAGACAGCTTGATGATGGTATCTTTCTCAGTCAAGCCAAGTATCTAAAGAAGCTACTAAAGAAGTTTGGAATGGAGAATGCCAAGCCAATGGGAACACCTATGGCTACTCCAACCAAACTAGACATGGATGAGAATGGGAAGATGTTTGACATTACTCAGTATAGGAGAATGATTGGATCCCTGCTGTACTTAACTGCCAGCAGACCTGACATTATGTTCAGTGTCTGTATGTGTGCCAGGTTCCAATCATGTCCCAAGGAAACCCATGCAACAGCTGTGAAGAGAATTTTCTGATATCTCATTGGAACATCACAGTTGGGTCTCTGGTATCCAAAGGGCAATGAAGAAGATCTCAAAGGATACACTGATGCTGATTTTGCAGGATCCAAAACTGACAGAAAAAGCACAAGTGGAACTTGTCAGTTTCTTGGAGGATCCCTGGTTTCATGGTTCAGCAAAAAGCAAAACAGTGTAGCCCTATCCACTGCAGAAGCTGAGTATGTTGCAGCTGGAAGCTGTTGTGCCCAAGTCATCTGGATGAAGCAGCAGCTTGAAGATCTTGAGGTTAAAATGAAAGAAATACCAATCATGTGTGACAACCAAAGTGCCATAAATATCACCAAGAATCATGTCATGCATTCAAGGATGAAACATATTGAAGTTAAGCACCACTTCATAAGGGATCATGTTCTGAAAGGAGAAGTTAAGCTGGAGTACATCCCAACAGAGAATCAAGTTGCTGACATACTCACAAAGCCTCTATCAGAAGACAGGCATTGCAGAATAAGGAGAGAATTGGGCATGGTAAATCCCAGTCAACTGTAAGTTATTCTTGTGCAATCTTGTTTTCAAAGGTTTGAACTTTAAAATCAATTCTAACTTTAGCATCGGAGTATGTTTAATTTAAGCTGCAGGTGCTCCTCACAAGATTCAATGGCAATAAACTTGAAAATTGGAGCACATCAGAATGGAACAACCAAAAAGTGAAGTAAATGATGAAAATTCTGAGTTCTGGATTCACTCTGTAAGTTTTTAATAAGATGAAATTCATATTTTAATGAGTGTTAGACGTATTTTGCCTCATACACCGTGTCTTTTAACTAGTCAACATGGTCAACATTCGAATTTTTGTTGATCAATAGACGAACTTCGGCCTATTAGCCTTGAAACAGTTCTCGGTGGTGCCTCGAAATTCGTCTGTTGGATCTTTGAAATTCAAATTTTCAAAAAGCAAAAATCTCAAAATCATGTTTGTCCATCACTGTTGTACGAATTATCACTTCTTGAAATATGAATGTTGGACAACCTTTACAAAAGTTTAATAATGCTAACTTTCAGTTCAAAATTCGTCTGTTGAATCATGTTCTTCATGTTGAATACTTGAAAGATGAAGTTACGCATGCTTAATCCGTCTGTTGATTGTGGTTTTGTTTGTTGCTTGCTGTTTGCTCATCAACATTCGAACTTTGTTGGAACAAAATTCATCTGTTATGTTTGTTCTACTTGTTCCAAGCCACTGTCAGACGAACTTTCAGAATGAAAATTCATCTGTCAGTAAGCTTTGCTGAACAGTTTAACGTGTAACTGCCCAAAGTTCGAATTTTGACCCCTCAAAATTCATCTGTCAGACGGTTACATATGTTAAATCCGACGGTTTTCCAATGAACAGACGCAACCCTATTTGAAACTCCTCTGAGTCTGTTCTGATCCTCTCTTCAATCCTCTTAACTTATGTCCAAAAACCATCATTCTTCACCGTTTAAACCTCCATTCGAATCCTATAAATCAAATCTAAGCCACATTCAGTATCATTCAACAAAAAAATGGCGAGATTGAAAAATCCTGGAGCAGGAAAAGCTGAGGCTCGGCCAAAGAGAACGGTCAAATCCCAATATGCTATAAAGGAAGGAGAGAAATCCAAGAGAAAGGCCGAACCCAGTAAAACTATCCCTTCCAAAAGCCAGAAACCTTCATCTAAAGTAGAATCTCAGAAAGCAGGACCTTCCTCACCAAAAACTGCAGAACCTTCGGTTCCAGTTCCTTCTGTCTCTGCTATTGCTTCCTCCTCTTCTACTGAATCTGGAGAGTATGAAATGACTACACTGCCACTATGGAGCACTCCTGAGATTCAAGAAGAATACACTACCAAGTTTTCCAACAAGAAGGTAATCAAACCTCACTGTGTGAATATGGAACAATTCTTAATATCTAACAACTTTGATGCTGGAATATGGTTGTTAAGATATAAGAATCTGTTGGAAATTGCTGAAAAATATGGTGATGAGGTAGTAAAGACCTGGTATGCCTCTCTTCAATATAACAACAAGAAAATGAAATGGGAGGTCAACTTGAGATCAAGGACCATTTGGCTTGCTGATGAAACCTTCAATGAAGTGCTGGAAATTCCAGGACAAGATGGGCTGAAAATTGACATGACAGCCTCTGGGTATATGGATGAGGCAAGCACAGCTGATGAAGAAGGTGGATCCTCTCTGAACTACAAGGAGAGCACCATCTTGGACACCCTATTCAGGAGAAGGGAGAATAGGCCTACCATCAATCAGTTGAAGCCCACAGACCTCAGTGTACAAGTAAGGATCCTGCACTACATAGTGTCCAGGATCATATTCAACAAGGGTGGCGGCTTCAATTTGATAACAAGGGCAGAGGCTCATGTGATGACTGCTATCATATGTGGGAAGCTGATTAATTTAGGTCATATCATCCTCCAGCAAATGATAAAGGCAAGGGATCATAGGAAGGATTCCACACTCCCCTATGCAGCAATTATTTCAAGAATCCTGCAGTATGCCAGGATTCAACACATTGAAAAGGGGAAAGGAAAACTCACAGAGGCATTTAAAGAAGAGGAACTGCAAAGGATGGGTATTGAAAGAGATGAAGGCAGATGGGTTGGAAAGGGAGCAGGGAAATCTGAAGATTTGTTCTTTGCTGCTGATGCTACCCTCCAACAAGAAGGCACTTCTTAGGCCCCTGGCAAATCTGTACCTCAGCCTTCTCAGCCAATTCCATATTCCTCCAGACCTACTCATCCTCCTTTCACTCCCTCTTCACAGGCCAAGCCAACCGAGATCACTGAGTTGTTTGACAGTTTGTCAACACTCATTCTCAGCATTAGGGACGAGCAAAATGCCAAATTTGCTCATCTACAAGATCAGATCCATCAGTTGGCTGTGAACATGAAGGTGGTGGCTGATGCTTATAAAGAGATAAGAAATGCAATTCCTACCACTTCAGCTCCACCTCAGCCTGGTGTCCCTGAGCCTACTCTGTCTCCAACTCCTGAGCCTTCAAGCCCCTTTGAGATTGACTCCTCTGACCATGATGATGATACAGATGGTGCTGGTACAATGAGGACACCAAGTCCTGGTCCACCCCTGGACTATGGATTGGAAGAAGAAGGACTTCAGCCGACAAGCCCTCTTGAGCCTATGCAAGAAGATGCTCCGGATTCAATTCTGTCCATTCAAGAATCAGAGCAAGTTGAAAGACTGGTTGCAGCCATTTCAACATCTTCTATGCCGGGAGAAGTAAGCAATGAGGAAAGGAGCATTGTACCTGTTATTGATTATCTTGCCATTGCTCACAATGCTCTGCTGCAAGCTCAAAGGAGAAGGCTGGAAGAAATGTTTGCTCTTGCTGAACCAGTCTCCCATCCTCTTGCTGATTATGGGCTATCAGAGGAACAGAGAGCTCGGCTAGCTCTGTCCAGGCAGGAAATGCAAGAGCTACTTGAGGTCTCTGATGATGATGATGAAGAAAATAACCCTGAGCCTACTGAGCCCCCTGTACCAGTTCAGCCAGAGATTCCTTTTGCTCCTGTCCCTCTTCGTGTTGTTCCTATATCTCAAATTCCTCCTCTAATGGACTTTGTTGGGCTTTCTGATGATGCCAAAAAGGGGGAGAAGATAAAGCAAACTGGGACCAAGCAAGCTAGAAAATCTGCTGAGTCATCTGGGAAAGGAAAGACCTACAGCAAGAAGTCTAAGCCAAAGAAGAAATGACTGATTAGATCTTAGGCTGAATCTCCTTATTGTATTTTGATGTGACTGATGATTTTGTTTTGATGATTATTCTCTATGTTTTAAGAACTGATCTTTGATTAAAAGTATGTATTGCAACCATTGATTGAATGAATGAACTTCTTAGTTGCAATGTTTTGAATCTCTTCACTTAATCTGTTGAAAATGATATCTTATGAACTATAATGCATATGTTGAGGGGGAGCTTGTGAAAGCAAACCCAAGTAATTAATCCAGTTTGTGAGTTGTTTTGTCATCATCAAAAAGGGGGAGAATGTTGAATCAAGAGTTTTGATGATTCCAAACCAACACTCAAGAGCTCGGATTGAAGATATCAAAGGAGATCAAAGTTGTTTTGAGTCAAGATTTCTGAGAATTTGCTGTTAGATCTTTTGTAGGATTCTTAGTTTTAGTTATGATTGGGTAAAAGATTTTGATTAGAAGAAAAGATGTTTTCAAACCTTGATTTTGTGTTAAATCTTGACTTATTTGGAAAACACCCAAAACAGACGAAGTTTGAAAGTTTAAACTTAACTGTCAAATTGGAAATTCGAACTTTGCTTTGGGAAATTCGAATTTCGAGCTAAAACTGAATAAGTCTGAAGAGATGGCTCTCTGTCAGACGAATTTTGGTTTTTCAAAATTCGAATTTTCATACAAATTTGAAAGAAGTCTCTTTGGTAACAGACGAACTTCACACTTTCAAAATTCGAATTTCAAGTAAAATGAAGTTTGTGAAAACCAAAGAAATTCGTCTGAAACTATGATAAAATGCATATGAAATCAAAAGAAACTGGGTTTGATAAATGCTCTCTGACAGACAAATTTTGACTTCCCAACATTCAAATTTTCATCCAAGTCTGAAAGAAGTTTTCTTAAAACAGACGAACTTTGGATCTTCAAAATTCGAATTTCAGATAAAACAAAACTTGAGAAAATGAAAAAATTCGTCTGAAACAATGTTAAAGTTCATCTGAGATCAAGAATGATTTAAGTTTCAAAACTGCTCTTTGACAGACGAACTTCACTCTTCAACATTCGAATTTCGAAGAAAGTGAACTACTGTGCCTCCTTTTCACGTACTGGGAACATACGAATTTTGGGCTTCCAAAATTCGAATTTCGAAGGCACTGTAGAAAATTGAAAATACTGTTCACACTTAACCGAAAAACTTTCTTCTTGAAAATTCGTATGTCATATTGAGAAAATGTTTTGTAAGTTTCAAAATTCGAATTTCACTTCATGAACAGACGAACTTCGTGCTGTAACGTTGAAAGCTTTAACCTTCGGTTCCTTCGAAATTCGTCTGTTGATCAACCAAAATTTGAATTTCAGTATGTCAGAAGCATTAAATGCGGTTGGTTAACGGATAGTTTTTCAGAGTAACCGTTGGATAACTTTTCCAACGGATAGATTAAGTCTCTAACGGACATTTGAGACCTAAATCTATAAATACATCAACATCTGAAGTTGTGGGTAACGAATCTAACTTGTATATACCGAATTTCTGTCTAAACTTCTTCTCAAGAGCTTTTACCCTCTAGCTTCAATATCTGTACTTTAACCTTTATATCTACTCTATTCAAGAGAGTTATATCTTTGTAAACAATCTACTCTTCATCTGGAAGATAGATCTACTTGTGAGGGGAAATCACAATGGGATTGGGAAGCACACTGTGAAAGTGCTTAGAGAGTTTGAGAGAGCTCAAGAAACAGAGCATACTCGTGTACTGTGGCATTAGCAAGAAGCCTATTGAATTCTTGCTGTATAGTGGATAAATCTCAAGAGTTGTCTTAAGGACTGGACGTAGGTCAAGTGGATTGACCGAACCAGGATAAATCACTGAGTCTTTTTCTCCTTACCCTTACTTTTCAGTTTGCTCTGTTTTATACGTTGTTTACATTATACAGTGCTATCTTCACCCATTTCACTTTGTGCAGAAAAATTTCAATCTTCCCAATTCACCCCCCTCTTGGGAAGTCAGCCTTGCTAACAAGTATTACTTTTTAGAATGGATATACAAGCATTCAAGAAAATACTTTTTAGGACGATTGTCACACACAATAGTCTTAGAAAATCTATTTTCTTGAACCACCATGCACACACACCAGTCCTAGAAAGTTCACTTTCTAGAACTATTGTGTGTCACAACCATTCTAGAAAGTTGGAATTTTCTTTTTAAAAAAATTGCAGTTGTATATATTTAGCCATGATAAAGCCAATAATTAAAAAGCATATACAAGATACATCAATTTTATTAATATAAAAAAGTTTTAATACAACCACCAATCCGTATACAACAAATTGGAAATATAATCAATCTAATGTAGATCTAGTTTGTTTACTTCAAATGGAATTCAATCTCCAACAAACTACACAATAAATGTTCAATAATATCAAAACAAGAGAGAAAGTGAGAGAGAATATTGAAATATGGCCGCTTTGACACTAATCAACTGAGGTGTGAAATCTTCTATAACAGCAACTGAGGTAAGATACATGAGACCCAATTTAATAAACATTTTCGATGATATATAAATCAGTAAATATATCCAAGACAATGGTCCCGTTTGTTTTTACTTCTCAAAAAAGTGATTTTCAGATTATTTTAAAAAGTGATTAATTGTCTAAAGATTTTTTAAAAAGGAGAAATTATTTTGTGTTTAGTTAGAATAAAGAAAAGTACTTTTCAAATTGCTTAGCAAATAAAGAAAAAATATGCATTTATATTATAATATTCCCATGGGATCAAATATTGTTATTTTTATAATTTTTAAACTTACTTTATTGAACCCCACCTCTTATACTTTTCTCTCTCTCACCCATTGTAACTGTTTTTTTTTCATAAGCTACTTAGAGTAGCTTTTCAAAATAAGTAGAAAACTACTCATATTCTAATTATTTTTAAGAGTTTAAATAAACACCCTAAAAAAATTTAATAGTGCTTTTTTATATGAAAAAAATAATTTTCACATAAAAAAAAAAGCTGAAACAAACGGCCTCAATATCTTATTTCACTCAGCCATAGTAATCACAATAGAAATAACATAGGCTTTTGGCTAATATTCAATAACTATTAACTCTTAAACTACAATCCAGCCATCAGTCAATTAAACGGAGGAACATAATCATAGCATAACGGCACAAAAATGGTCTTTAACTTACATGCATGGTATGTGTCCTTTCAATGCGAGTAACACTATATGCAAATTCAGTGCCTAAAAATAAACAAAGTAACTATTAGTAGATCTCCTAGCAAGGTGTATGTTTGGATAAGAATTAGAGAAATAAACTCATACTCCTCAAGAATGAGATTGATTGTCAATATATATTCCCAACAAATACCGATTAAGCCCAACCTCAAACTGAATAAAACTATATCAGATCCAAAGCCATACTTCAGACAAAGTTAGCCAACATGCTTCAATTTTTAAACACCATAACCAATTACCCAAGAATTAGAAGAGGGAGGAATTCCTTGTTCAATCAACAGTGAACTTCCCATAGCTTCAACTATATAGTTGTTGGAAACAATCTCTTTCAACTTAGTCTTGCTCACTTTCTCAACCTTCCCATGAGTGAACCCATTTAAGATCTATAGAGTACACAGAAAATTCAATAGGCATACTGCAAAAATTATGAAAGAAATTCAAGTTGTTAGAGCTTGGTTTTCTTCCCCTGTATGTTTCTTGTATGACAATAGTGCATCCTACCTAACAAACTAAAAGGAACAAAAAAGAAAAAAAAAAGAGGTCAGAAAGGAAAAACCTTCATTTCAATGCCATGGTCCAAAACAAGTCAATTAGTGGACAATTATATTGCTTCTTTTTGCTGTTGTGGCCATGACATCTTATGCTTTATATATTTATTACTTACTCATCTTAAGCACAGAGCAGGTAAGAAATTTATTTTTCCCAAAGTATGACACCATATAAACAACTTTGCTTGTGCCCACAAGAGCATTGCCTTCAAAAAGCAACTAGGTTGCACGAAGTTTATCATTGACTACATAGCATGTTGACTTCTTGTAACTTTAGTTCAAACTTTTCAAAAAGTTCTATATAGTAAGTTTAGCATCTTAATATAGTCTAAACAGCAATCATCACCATGAGTTAATAACATATAATAAATCATAAGATGCCAGCTTGCCACAGTTTTCACTGCATTATTTTCTATATTTCATCATTTTCAAATAGAGTTAAGAAAGATAGGAATGGAATTTGGTTGGGTTAGAACTAAAGAAACATATATGTGAGATATATGAAAAATACAACATTATTTATATTTAATATTTCATAAGAATTCTGAATTTTTATTATTTAAGCAATTAAAGATTAAATTACCGAGTTCAGTAAATAACCACAACAAAGCCTGCCAATTGATGTACCTTGCACCAAAGATTCTGCAAATCTGGTGGAAGATTCATAGAAAGCTCAGAATCTAACCTTTTAACACTAGAACACCTTCTTTGTTCATCCAAATAAATTAGCAAATTTTTCAGCAATGAGTGTTTGAGTTATAAAGGGTATTCTTCTATGAGATTATAATAAGAAGCAGAAGTAGAGTTACAAATTAATTTGCATGTAAACACAATATATCTTTATATTTCAGCTATATGAAAATTTCATAAACGTTAGTGCTTTTTAACTAAAATGTCAAAATTAGTTCATAAACATAACTCAAACATCAAAATGGTTGACGTCAAATATGTTTGAAAATTTAGGGCTAAATTGACAAACACATTAATTTCATACCTCATAAATTTCTCAAGCGTAGAATTAAGGAAATCACTGCAATTTCTTTACCTTTTAACTTTCCAAATGAAATTGACCTGCAAGGCTAGTACAATCAAATTAGGTTCCAGAATCCTCACAAAAACAATTGTGTTGACAATCTGATTACTCTACTGATCGAATCCCTTTGAAGGCAACTCCATCAGGAGCCTCCTTTTCTCCTTCAAGACATACACAGAAGCTTTTCTTTATGCAATATTGAAATCCTAGCATGGTGAAATTGAAGAAGGAAGAGGAGAGAAAAGGATAAACATAACTCATGTGAATGGTGAGATAGAGATCCAGAACATAGAACGAACATGAGAATAAAATAAATAAATTGGTACCTGAGAGTGGAGAGGTAAATTCAAAGAGGTCTAAAGAAAACCTAGAGTTCCATAAAAGCCGAAGCTAGTACAATGATGAAGAAGTTAGGGCTAAAATAACCCTAGAGTTCTGGAAGGGAGTTTGGCCGAAAATAAGGAGACAAGTGGAGAGAACACCGATGGAGGAGAAGAGATGGACTCACCGGTGGAGCAAAGTTGAACCACCAGCTGGTGAAAAGATAGCCAATGGTGTAAGAGGAGAGAACACCAATGGGAGAGATGCTGAAAATAGGTTTGCCATGAGGAAGAGCAAAAATTTTCAATTTGCCACGAGTAAAAAGTGCAGAGCCAAAGTTGTTTGTGTTTATGGAAAAAAATTTAATGTTCTATTATAATTTAAAACCTTTTTCCAGAATGGTGGAATAAGCCATCATTTTGGAAAACTAAAATATAAAACGGTGATCTTTGCCACCGTTCTAGAAAACTAGTTTTTTATGCTTTTATTTACAAAAATGTCATCGGTCATATATTTTAGAACAGACTTTTTACTGACTGTTCTAAAACTCAATCTTAGATAACCTTTTTTCTACTAGTGTTAGTTTTTACCTTGTTTGATGCAAATAAACATAAAAGGATGGTCAAAAACTTTGAAGATGTTTAAAATTAAAAAAAAAAGGTTCAAACTCCCATATCTTTTATATATGTATTTATCTTCCATATGATATAAATACATTTTATTTTAGGTTACTCAAATGAAAATGATTATGTATTTTTGGAATTGGCATACTAAGAGTTGGTGCTATTATTGTCCTTAAATAGTTTGTAAGCTTTTTAATCTATGAAAAATCGAAAGGCCCCATGAAACAATGATTAATACTTATTCATGAAAATTCCTTAATGATTTTGTATACAGAAAAATAAAAATAAAAATTCCTTGATGGTGAGTGGCCCAAAAAAGTCCAACCAGTAACTAATAATTTTTGTATTCAGAAAAAAGTTATTATCATGTCTTCTTTGGACAAATCATTTGGTAGTAAGATTTCATTGACTGAAAAGGTTAGCAAATGAATTGCAATTACAATTGATATAATATAAACGATATTAATTAATATATGGTCTAAAGTTGAAAATATCATATGAAAAAAAAAATAATAGCACCTAGTAGAAAGTTCATATTATAGATAAATGATTCATGTCCATGTTGTACTTTACAAGAGAAGTGTTGATCCGTACTAATGTAAATTTGACTCCATGAGATTAACTTTTCTACGAAAACAATAAACAAATTGGTAATATATTTATACAAATATATATAGGTATTGAAAACTATATAAAAAAATGATAATTTGATTAGTTAATGAGCCTACATATGAGATTTAGTGTTTTTTATTATCTATATAATAGTTCTATCATTGTGCATGTAAGAAAGTAACTTGTGCATCACATGGGTTTTATACTAGTTAAGGTGATAATGACATAGCTTTCGTGCATGCAAGACGTAATGAGTTCTAAAATGTAATCAAATTAGATATGCTTTCCCATGCCTATATTAATTATGGGAAATCTACACTACTACAGAATTGGGATTTAGGAACGCACATTCTGGAACGTTTGTTGGAAAAAAGTGCCCAAAAATTATTTCAGAAACGTGTTTTCCAGAAACGTGCCAGAAATATGATATTCGAAAACGTTTGTTTGAGAAAGCGTTCCTGAAAGTTTTACAGTTCTCAGATTTATTTATTCGAAGGACCATCTGGAACGCTTAACTGAACAAGCGTTCTCCAAGGATAAGTCAATTGAGGGACGTTATTTTCAATTAAATGTTCCCGTTTTTTATTTTTATTATTATTCTTTTTTAATTTTTAGTTAAATGCTAAATGATAACAGAGGCGTGAAAAGGCTAGGTTAGCTACTAAATCTCAGCTCTCTTGCCCTTTCTTGTCTCACCCATTGACCCTTCTTGCTCGAAGCTCTCTCACCCTTCCTTCTCTCGCACATTGCCATCAGCATCGATGAACTCTCCACCAAGATTCGATCAAGCTTTAAGGTCACACCCCTAACATGATCTCAAGCCATCCCCTTCTCTTCAGCTTCTCTGATCAGTAAGGCTCCTCCAAACTCCACTGGCCAATGACACGAGTTCCTCCTCACCGCCGGTGAAACCCAAGCTGAGGTCGTCTCCATCTCCACAGCGAAACAGGGCTATGCTTGTCTAACCATATCTGATTTATTGTGAGAGTTCACCAACAATGCTCCTGATTTACTTCTGTAATGTAATTTATATTTTTCTTGCTTACTTCCTATGATATTTGTTTCATTTTCAAGAATTTTTTATGTTTTGTAAATTTATATTTGTTATATTGATTTAGGGAGTTAATGATGGTCAATCTGATGCTCCTGTTAGTCAGATGCAAAGCTTTATTAAAGGGAAAAAGCAAAAAACTGCTAATGTAAGGGTAGACCAAAGCAAGAAGTGTGAATCTATTGTGGTAGATTTTAGCTATTCCCATTTTTTCCATATCTAGTGATTAATTTTTCAAAAGCATTACTTCTAGCTGTGATTTGAAGTGTGTGTTTTTTCTACACTGATCAGTAAGGCTCCTCCAAACTCCACTGGCCAATGACACGAGTTCCTCCTCACCGCCGGTGAAACCTAAGCTGAGGTCGTCTCCATCTCCACAGCAAAACAGGGCTATGCTTGTCTAACCATATCTGATTTATTGTGAGAGTTCACCAACAATGCTCCTGATTTACTTCTGTAATGTAATTTATATTTTTCTTGCTTACAATATATGATATTTGTTTCATTTTCAAGAATTTTTTATGTTCTGTAAATTTATATTTGTTATATTGATTTAGGTAGTTAATGATGGTCAATCCGATGCTCCTGTTAGTCAGATGCAAAGCTTTATTAAAGGGAAAAAGCAAAAAACTTCTAATGTAAGGGTAGACCAAAGCAAGAAGTGTGAATCTATTGTGGTAGATTTTAGCTATTCCCATTTTTTCCATATCTAGTGATTAATTTTTCAAAAGCATTACTTCTAGCTGTGATTTGAAGTGTGTGTTTTTTCTACAGCTATATTCTCTGCATTATTCAATTTAGTCTCTTTTGAAAACTTTTTTCCTCCTTCAATGAACATATTGGATTACTCAAGTATTGGCACCTTTGACTTTGGCTGAAAATGTTGCGTAGTTAATGTATTCCTTGAAGTTTGAATGAGCTCCTTTTTCATTTTTCTATATATAAAGGTAACTGTGTTAGCCATGTACTTTACATACCCTACCACGTAGCTTTCAAAAGATATAACTTGCTAGAAATGCATAATAAAAAATCCAGTTCACCTACACAAGAAAATGGTTGATAGTCCAGGCCCAAAATTTATTTCTACGGCTAATGAAAAAGTAGAAGCATAGAAAATTATTGCAAGACCTTGATACTACAAATTAGGAAGTTGTATTGAAGCTTGCTTGGGATGTGATAGCAAAAAGGAAAGGAAACAAATTGCGTATGTCATTTTGCTTATGTATATATTTGACAAAAGTCCTCTTGAACTCAAACTGAGTTATGTAGATATGTGGAATATGATGATGTTGGTTTGATTGAGATATAGTTAATATATCAATTATGTGTGTGTTTCAGTGGTGTCCTAAGAAACCATCTGTGTTTGGCACTTCTGGTAATGATGGCATTGTTAACATTTGGGACTATGAAAAGGTTTGAACTCTCAATTATTTTAATAATTACTAATTACTTTTATAATTGTTTATTTACTTGAAGATTAATTATAAGCTTATGTTGGGAACATTGTCTGTAATCTTTTGATATTGGTGTATTCATTCAAAGAAAGAGCCTCCATTAAGAAATTGTCCAATGAATTGTATGAATCATTGGGTCTAAGAATGCTTTTAAGATTATCAATCCAATATGATATTGTCTTCCTTAAAGTTTCTCACGACTAGATAATAATAAGTTTGCAAAAGAAGAGTAATGGAATTTCTATTTTTCAGATCCCTAAAAAGTTGGATTCAATATTGGCAACTTGTATTTTGAGTCAAACACCCTTTAAATTATCCCAAACTTTATATGTATCAATATTGGATGGTAATTGAAATTTTAGTCTATTAACACTAAGATTTATAAATAGGCCAAGCTTGAGAACTCCAATCATATTGCATTTGCAGTGATTGATATTAAAAATATTTTATGATCTAGGACATGGAAGGGCTACTAACTATGCTCCAAGAAGAAATAAAGTTGTCATTTCTTTTTGTTGGTGGAGAGGTAGTATTCTTGATGCATCTCTATGAATAATTCACCTTGAAATTTTCATATTTGCATTTCTAGTTTACTTTGACATGGTTCCTTTATCTTTTGCATATCTCTTTCACAAGATCCAACTTTTCCATGGCATTCACTTTTAATTAATGAGAAATGGAAAATGCTAGTTGTGCATATCTCTTTATACGGTTGCTATGTTTGGGCTGGGCTTTCTTGGATTAGCAATATATATTTCACCAAACATGTACAAGTTTTGTTTGGCCTTTTTTCTTTTTTTTGCATATTTGCCACCAGGTATTTTTATTTTCTTTTCAGATAACTACTTTAGTTCTAATAATGGAGTAATGGAGTTCTACTTACCAAAAACAAAAAACTACTTTAGTTCTAGTAATGGAGTATGGTAGTTACTTTGACTTTTGGTATGGTGTGATTTTAGCCAATATCTCCTTTGATTTGATCTTGGATGTTGCATGAGAATAAATTTAAATATTTGAATGAGCTTCTATGTGTCTTGGTTTTGCTTTGTCAATTAATCTCATTCTTAGATGTTGTATCTAATTAACCAAAGAATATATATAGTTAGTATACTTGCAGAGTTTCCTATAATTATTTAATCTACAACTTATAACAAAATAGTTGATTGTAGATATGGTCAATTCATGGCTCTCTGCAACTTGAAGACTAAAATTCAAGATGAATCTCACAGTATAAATAGTTCATGTACTTCAGTGACAGATAATTGCCAGTGCAACGCTTCTTTCTGCTAGAGGGTAATTGCTTTATTGAGGTTGTCAACTTCATTAGGGAGAAGAGAAATTTTTTTAACTGCCTTGAAGTTTTAATACAATTTATGAATCATGCTGCAAGAGGTAAATGCTAGGGCTAGTTAAAGGTTGCATAGGTACCAAATTTTCAACTCAATTTTAAGATTTAATTGCTGTGAGTATCATATCTCCTTGGGCTTGACTTTCAAACTAATTTCTATTCTTTTATCTTCTCTATCTCTAGGATAAAAACTGAGATAAAATCCTATATGTTATTATGAGTGCAAATGATAACTACTGGGCATCTGCAACATCATAGCATTTACCTTATATTTGGGTAAAATTTCAGGATTTGGCTATTAATTAATGCTACCACAACAGTGGGTGTTGATCTTGGCCAAGGTTTGAGAGATGTGGATATAAAAAATTATATCAAAGTTCAGAAGGTCTTTGGTGGGTAGCTGGATGATTCAAGAGTTCTTAAAGGAGTTATGATAAACAAAGGTTTGGTTGCCCTTGACAAAATGAGGAGAAAGATTGTTAACCCACGTATCATCCTTCCAGATTGTCCCCTTGAGTATAAAAAGGGTGAAACCAAACAAATTCCAAGCTACTCAACTATTATGTATGTTTTTAAATTGCACCAAATTCATTTTACTATATCTGAAGCTTCATTTTATAGTACTTTTTGGACACCTATAAGAAGGCATACAAGAAGCTATAGAAGAGTGGGTAAAGCATGTGTAAAGATAATGTAATTTATAGATTATTTATAATGTTTAGACATTGTTTGGAGATATTTTGTAGTGACAATCTTATTTATTAGTCATTTGTAAGATGATATTGATAGATTAATATTTATTAGATATTGTTTAGTCTTTAATTTTAATAAATATATAATGGAATTATATGAATGTTTATATTATGTGATTTTGTATTGTGGGAATATTGGACCGAATGATACAGGACAACAAGAAGAACAAAAATTTATAATTTTTTTTTGAAAAAAAAAATTGAGTTTGGTGAACGTTTCAATCCAAAAGTGTGCCTGAAGACCAATCTTGGGGAACATTTTGTTGTATGAAGCGTGCCACAGAATTAGTATTCAGGAACGTTTCTTGATAGGAAGCATGCACGAAGACTTATCTTCAAGCACACTTCCAACTAAAAAGTAAATGTTCCGGAATATTTTGGGAACGGTCACATACGTAACGTTTCAAAAACGTTCCAAAAGCCCAAAAACAAACGTTACAAACGCTCATTTATGTAGTAGTGCTAAAAAATGGATCGTACTATTTATAAGTTACAGATTGTGTCATTTGGTATCTTTTTTTTTTATTATTTTATACTATATGATTAGTTCAATAAATAACTAAATTATTTGTCCCTTGGGGGACATTTGATAAATTATTTAAACATTCAAAATTCTCTTTAACGCAATTTACTAATCAGCTGCTATGATGAATTTCCTCCTCCTTCGTGGATCATCCATTCCCTTTGGGCTAAGAACTATTGGGCTGCCATCGACAATGTTTGAACAGAGCAGGTTTATCTCAGGCCCAAAGGAAAATTGTTTTTTTTTTCCTAATCTGGAAGAAACGGAGGCCTTTTCTTTTTTCTTTTTGCCAACAAAAGAAACAGAGGTCCAGTATTGAATTTTGAGAGATTCTTGTATTCTCTCCAACAATACAGTATAAACTTTGATATTTGATTAATTTATTGAAAACATTTAAAGTTATTAAAAATTTGAATATTTTATGTATTTTATTATTAAAAACATATTGACTATATATCATCATTATTTTATGTTTTAAAATAATTTTTCAAATTTATGTAAAAAGACTACTTTTAAATTTTATATCATTATTTAAAATTCACTGCCTACCAACCATTACTTTATATTATAAAATTAATTTAAACCATTATTAATAACAAATACTAGAAATAAAAATAAAAAATAACAAAAAATTTATAGATAAATATATTTACTTTTTAAAAATTACATGTTGATATTATCTTATGCTTCTCATAAAAAAAATATCCTGCTGATTTAAAATGCTAAACAATTATTGATTTATGTCAAATCAATTTTTTGTGAATTTAAAAAAAATCAATGTTTCAGTCAACTTGATGTAATTTCTATTATCAACCAACTGAAACTTTTATATTGAAAGGAGACATTCACGGACTAAACTCTTCAAGTGTTATAACCAAACTAAAATTTCATATTGAAGGATATATTCACGGACTAAACTCTAATCCTAAATATAAAGAAGGAATAGAGGGCGTTGATAGATTCATCAAATCATTTATCAATATTTTCCAAAAATAAATAAATACACAATTCCTTCAACATAAGTAAAAGTTGCACTGCTCAGAGGATAATATGGGTTTTCAATTTATTACTCAAATGACTGCATGATTGCAAACAACAACAACCACAGCAAACCAAATAAGAACGGGTTTATTCTTTGCCTTCAATATCTGAGGGAAATAAAAACATCACACCAAATTTGGACCCTCACCTCCGTTTTTACATTTTTCAGAAAGAGGAGTAAGTTCTCCAGCACAAGAGGCCTCATCAATCTCAGAAGCCTCACCATGACTGATCCATAAAACTGCATGAAGCAAAACAAGAGGTACAGAACATGCCAAAGTCACACCTAGATGAATCCCTGCTTCTGTTACAATAAGCTGAACCATGGTTGCAATTGCAAGCAGACCCAAAATGAACCTTTTGTCTATGACTCTATGAAGGACATAAGAATTAGGTTATGCCCCCAGTAGTAGCAAGTACAACGTTGTCATGTAGCTCATGATTACCAGAAGAATCAAGGAAACCTTGCGCTCAGGAATTAGGGTTATGAATAGTATGATCCATACAAAAAGTGTGTAATATATCCCTAAATTGCCCAAGTTTCGGATGATCCGAAGAGCAGCAGCTTCTGGGCTTAAGGGAATGTTGGGAGGACAGGAAAAGTTGAATTCTAGATTGAACTGCTTTTTGTGAGGTATTTTTGGTTCATATGGCTCATCAGTGGATGAAGAAGGTGTTGATGAGGGGAGAATTCTCTGGGTTGTTCCAAAACTTGCCATGATGAATGATTTGATAGAACTTTGGGATAATCTTGAAAGGGAAAGTCGTAAAGAAAGACTGTTAAATGTGTTTTTGTGTGTGTGTGTGTGTGTGTTTGCTTTGAATCAAGCTTGCGTTAATTTATATCATCAAGGAGAGAGAGAACTCCAGCTCTTTCTTTGACTATTACAGTTGGAAGACTTTGACGGGGGACTTGTCTCGAGTAGTGGATGAAACCTTTCGATACGTTGAATTTAATAACTGATTGTGCTATAAGTACGAAATAATACTTCCTTGATCATATAGTTAAGGATGCAATTCTATAAGCAATCTTTATGGCATGAAATTAATACTACACAAACATCCTTTTATCTATTATGTTTTTACAGGTTATCTATCTATGTTTTTTTCCATAGATCAAATTTGTTTTAATGTAATGTTTTATAGAAATCTTTTTATTTAATCTGTTCTCTGCAAATCCAGTAATATTTTTGTGAATTTGCTTTTCAAAAATCATTAAAAGAAATATTATCAATAGAAAGGGCTTCAATCAACATATGGAAGTAATGAAAATTGAAATAATAGTAATTTCTTAAAAAAAAATTGGTATACATCTTCTGGCGATTTCCTACTGTTGCACTACTACAAATTTGGGAATAGTTGGCGTTTTTTTTCAAATTTATTGGCGTTTTAAAAACGCCATCTATTAATGCGCTGATGAAAGTCTTTAAAATACAATGGCGTTTGAAAAACGCTAACATTTCTTCAGTATTTACTTCGCGTTTATTGATAAACGCCAACTAAAGTGAACTACAACATTAAGAAACGTTGGCGTTTTTAAGTAAAATGCCAACTAAAGTCTCCATTTAGTTGGCGTTTATCAATAAACGCCAATTTTTCTTAAGGTTTTATTTGGCGTTTACAAACAAAATGCCAACTAAAGTCTGTTCAAAACGACTAAAACATTAAGAAACGTTGGCGTTTTTAAACGCCAACGTTTTTTATGATTTTCCTTAGCGTTTACCATTAAACGCCAACGTTTTTTATCATTATTTTTTTTTATATTTTACTGTTACGCTACACAACCTACAGTTATTCATTATCAACCACATCCAATGAACCCAGAAATTGGAGTAAAACATAACAAGATGGAGTAATATATATTATTACATTTATAGTACCGGCAAGTGGAAATTCCAGTGATCAATTAAGAAGCAAACTAATTAAAAAAAGAAAAAAGAAAACCATGAATAAATTTTAGTTATTGACAACAGAATGTGCAGGAAGAAGCCAAGAATACAAGCAAAGGTGTTAGTATCTTTACGATTAAATGTCACTTGCATCACATAATGAGAGTGTCCCTCAAATATCTGAGTACAAACCCAGCCTTTCTCCCAATCCCAAAGCTTTTTGAGCATATATCAGCAGATGATGACAGCACGTAAGGAAGGGTAGGATGAACTGCCACACACCTAATGTAATCTGTATGTGCCTCAAAAACTTTAACTTTGTCCATTGTGTTGTAATTATATGCTCCAGCAACCACCCACTGTTTGCGTGCAACGAATTTGGCCGACCTAACTGCAAAATCATGCTGTACTTCAGCTCCATTGTGGTATATATTTTGAGTTATAATAATAGTGAGAAAAGATACACTTTCAAACAATTTTGGCAGTACAGGTAAAAATTGGTTTGCTAAAGAAAAAACAAGGATCATGTACCTGGTAACTCAGTAACCTCAAAAGACTTGGCCAAGGAAATGGTGAAAACAAACATGGGGTATCCAGAGCCATAGTTATGAATTTCACAATTCTAATCTGTCAGTTTGAATAGAAGAATGCAAAAGGCACACAAGAAAATTTATTCCACTGCAATATATCCACCATAATCATTACAACCCTCCATTGGCTAAAACGCACTAACAAGTTATAACAATACAGAGGATCTCAATTAAAAAATTTTTAGGTACCTGAGATTGGGAGTTCCAAATACAGACAGTTCCTGAGTATAAACTTGCCAGAATCCTGTGGTAGCCATGACAAAATCACACATTTCAGCAAAATAGCCAATGATAAACTATTTACCAATCCTATGTCATCAGTAACCCTTTTGACAAATTCCATGACTAATATTAATATAATTCTCACAGATGCCACACAGTAGAAATAATCAAATTAAGAAAGCAACTATAGAATTTTAAATTGCAGCATGGTTAAATTTACCTCTCTATTCATAGGCACTTATCAAGGACAAAGTTACACCACTCTTCGATGAGTTCCTCTATTTGCGTATCAGAGTACTCGGAATAAGAGATGTCAGGGAAGTACTGTAAATTAAAAAATTATAAATAAGCGAAAATGGCAAAATTTTATAAGCCTTAATGTAAATATAAAATTACATACCATGTCTGGGATTATGCTATGACCATGTGTGATGATATCCTTCATGAATAACATCACATAGTATCCACAGTCATTATCATTTGGTTGTTTTGGACACTAAAGAGGAAACTTATATTAATTATACAATACAGAAATATTAATCTCAACAATTGTTGATTAAATATAAATTTATATATACCCGTATCTTCTGCCATTTATATAACGAGGAAGCTAAGGGTTTTACCATTTTGCCCTTATGATTATCTCTACAACCCCGGCCCACTCGAAATATTGACACAACATTGTTTAACCATAAAATATAAAAAATGTTAGATTGAGCAAAACCTAGCTAATTTGAATTATTACATATAAGTATGGATCATTAAAAACATGAAAAATAAATCTAGGTTCCTTACTTATTAATTATCCCCATCATTTGTTCGCGAAGTTCCGGATCATAATTCAAAGGATCCAAAAAATAGATAGTTGGCTCCAATGGATTGATTGCAATTAACATCCAGTGTCCACTATGAAAAAATAACCAGTGTCATTAGGAAATTATTATTCAGCAGATGAAGTCAAATACATTAAATCCTGAGAATTTACTTACACATTATGATACGGAACCAAGAATAAGACATCTTTGTCAGCCCTTGCAGTGAATGCATCCGCAATTAACTGCTGCTGTTCAGTAATCTTACTATCCGGCAATTTTGAAGCATTAGCAGCAACCTCTTCAGGATGGATAAATATAAATTTATTTGTAAGATTGCAAGGCTCAAAAAATGTCTCGTACAGGTATCTAAAGTTTAGAAACAAAATAAAAAGCAACATAGGTTAATATGAAGGCCTAAATTGAAAAAAATTAAAACAAATAGATTAATATCAAGTACCTTATGTACAAGTTAACATTCGCAACCCCAATCCACTTCCGATGGATGATGTAATCAACAATTTCAGTGTTGATACTTTCAAATACTACCTTATTATAAATGTTCTTGGCAAATTTCACACGTTTTTCTATTTTGCCCTTAAGCGAATGTGGTAGAAACTTGACAATCATCCTTTGAAAGGTGTCTGGAACTGGATGCCTGGGCGGCTGCATGAGTGGTGGAGCTACTGATTCCTTCGAATGTCCTGACTCTCCGACCTTACTCTTCCCCTTCAACTAAGCAACAAAGTAGGAAATTTTGAGATTAACCACCTTAATATACACATAACAATAATATATGTCTATAGGTCCTCTAATATGAACCTTTGAATGTAGTGGCTCATTCAAGACATCTAGTATCAAGTTAGTATACTGTCAAGTAACATACCTTTACTAATGGAGCAGCAGTGATGAGGTGTACGGGCCATGCTACGAAGCTGCCCAATGCCATTCCTATTGTTTCCATATCCCCCGCAGGAACAGGCAAACTGGTACCCTCCTCCCTAACTACCTCAATCGACACTTTTAGATGATTTGCAGGTACGGGTGCATTGTGAAGCATCTCTTTAGGGCTATTATGCACATGCCCCTCCGCAACCACACGTCGATTAGGTGTTTCTAACCATAGCTGGCAATATGATTGACCCTGTTCCAATCAATGCATTAGAACTCAACCATTTATTAGGGGTAAAAAAAAAGTTATCTTTTAACTTGTTCATGATAGCAATTACCTGAGGGAGATCGTGAGGGGTAACAGTGCAACTATCTTTGGCACTAGCCGACACTGGTGGTGTCCCTTGCGTTCCCTGTAGTTGAAGCACCATGTTCGTCAATTCAGCTAATCGGAGCAACATCTGAGATTGAGTCTGATGTTGTTCCTGAACAATAGCCTCCAATCGGGTAACCTTTGCAGCATCTGATAATGATCAAGGCCCAAAAAAGGCTTTGTGTGTCACACCAAACCCTGTACCCCTAACACGACCAGGATACTCAGGGACCCCCAGTGCCTTACCAAGTATGTCCTGCCCAACGCTCTCCTGCTCAATAGCTTGAGGCATCGAATTAGAGAGTTCATTCTGTGGAAGAAAGAGAAACAAAATATAAAATTTGCAACTAAATAATAAGTATTTGAAAATATATATGAAAATAAAATATATAATACAATAATACTAACTATTGACTCGGCAACTTTCCGAACGTTGTCATTGTCAATTATCCCATCCTTGTTCTTGCGAGATTCTATCCATAGCTCATGGCGTTCGATTTCCCTCCCTTCTGACCCCTCCTTTGATTGCTATGTTTGATCACAAATAAGCAAATGTGTCAGTATTTGAACATAAGTGTCATTCATAGAAAAATCAACTATCAAACCACGTACCATCTTAACCTCTATACCATGGTATCCTTGACGACCCCCTCTATATGGGTATTGCTGCTTCTTGGCTCTGTCACTATTGGCTTGGCTTAATTTCTGAAAAGTTATGCAGAATATTAGTTTTAGTGTAACAAAAACTAAGATAAAGTACATATGATTAGGTTTATGTCCACCAAAAAAGTCGCAATAAGAATATTCAATGAAATGACATACTATGTTAATAATGCACACAACAAAGCAGACTTTTATTCAATGACTAAATATATGTACTATAATTAATTTAAGACCAACAATGACAGAAATGGGTTACCTGAAAAGATTCTTCACGACGCCTAGCAACAAAAGCATCCCAGTGTTCCTGTGTAATGTACAACTCAAACAACCGAGGTGGATGAACAGCAAAGTTGCCAGCTGCATCTCTCAAGAAGAATCTAGTGAGAATGGATCGAAAATTTCGGAGTGCGACACCAGCCTTCATATATATGTGTCTCCTATGACTATTATTGATGTCAAAAGCAGACTGCAACATGCATTACCGAAAAGAATTATTATCTGTATATATGTACACACATTATAATCAAATGACATACTATATTATTACCTCTATATCTTCAAAAATACTATTCTTCACAGGATCAGGGACTTTCCTCGAATCCCTGTGAGGATGGGAGATTAGAACCTTCAACTTCGCAGCTACCCCAATATAACTGCTCAATTTTTGTCCACCCTTTTGTATTGGATTGCCTTTGCGATTCCATTCGACATGAATCTTTTGGCCAGTGTGTCAGGCGTGTATCACCTCTTTCAACACAGTCAAGCCACGCCGGTGCTGTTTGATATATTTCTGTAGCTCTTCTTGACCATCATCAGCACCACGATCATGATCATGAGCAGAAGGGGATGCCATTTACCTACAATAAAATTCCAACAAACATGTAAGATATCAAAGAAGGAAAAAAAATTTAAAGCAAATACAACACATAAAAAAAACTAATAAAACATCAAAAATTTATACATGTCGAAGGAAATAAAATTCAAACTAAGGCAAACAATAAAAAATATTCGATAATTCAAACCTTTTCCTCTTTCTTTTCAGATGTTCACTAATCCGTCCCCTCTTCCAAATCCAAGTACCTTCTTGATGGTCATCTCTCACATAAAGGGTATCATCTCCACCAGGATCAGTATCAAGTGATGTCCCATGGAAAGGATCATCCTCAATGCACGCACCTTGATAGTCTTGACCATCATCTAAGGTGTCAATTATTTTGTTCGTTAGCATAACAATTGACCACTTCTTATTAGCAGGATCAGTGACAAAAAACACTTGTTGGGCTTGGGATGCTAAAATAAAAGGTTCATCTTTATACCCCACCCTATTAAGATCCACTTGAATGAACCCTGAATCATCAACTTGGAGGCCGTTGTTGTTGTCAACCCATTTACAACTGAAGACAGGTACCCGGAATGAGATGTAGTCCAATTCCCATATGTGCTCAATTACCCCAAAGTATGACATGGGTGCAAAAATGGGGTTTTTGTCTTTAACACTAGATATATGCATTGATTGAGCAATAAGGGTTATCCCACTATTTTGCATTATACTCTTATCATCTTGCTCTTTTGTATAGAACGTGTACCCATTGATAAGATAACCAGTGTAAGATCGTACATACATGCTTGGACCCATAGCTAACTGTTTCAACCTGATCGAAACTGAACTAGAAGTCCTCTCCAACTCTGTGAGGATGTGATCACGCAACCAATGTATAAAAAGTCGATTATGTTCTTTTGATATCCAACTCTCATTCTTATTAGGGTTCAAGGTTCTAATTCTCTCCTTGTGCATTTCCACATATTCATCAACCTCATCCGAGTTATGCAAGACATACAGGTGAGCTTGCTCCCACTGTATCCTAGAGATACTAACTATTTCACTTCCCCGAATCCCTTCACCACTTGTTCTACCCAAGTAACGAGACCTTGGAAGCCCAATGTTATCAACACTCAATAAGTATTCAGTACAAAATTCAACAGCTTCTTCGGCTATGTACCTTTCAACAATACATCCCTCTGGTCTACTTCGATTTTTCACATACCCTTTCAATATCTTCATGTAACGCTTAATCGGGTACATCCATCTCATATACGCTGGGCCACACATTTGTGTTTCCCTAACTAGGTGTACTGTTAGGTGAACCATCATGTCAAAGAATGAAGGTGGGAAATACATCTCAAGCTCACACAAAGTGACAACAATTTGTCTTTGCAATGTGGGCAACTTCCTAGGGTCAATGACTTTGCTGCCAATAGCCTTGAAAAAGAAACATAGTTTCGTGATTGTCCCTCGCACCTTTCTCGGCAATATGGATCGTATACCCACCGGCATCATATGCTCCATCAAAACATGACAATCATGAGACTTTAGACCCTTCAACTTCAAGTCTTTCATAGATACAAGGTTCTTGATATTTGATGAGTACCCCTCCGGAACTTTAACTCCATCAAGGAATTCACAAAGAGATACTTTTTCTTTTCTAGATAAAGTATAAGCAACTGGTGGAAGATAAGTACGCCGTTTGTCCTTGATCGGCGCCAATTCTCCTCTAATTCCCATAGCAACCAAATCCAGTCTCGTCTTCTTACCATCTTTGGTCTTTCCCTTCACATTGAGTAACATACCAATAATGCTATCACATACATTTTTTTCTATGTGCATCACATCAAGGAAGTGCCTCACATACAAGGACTTCCAATATGGCAAATCAAAGAAAATTGACCTTTTCTTCCACCCACTTGTCCTAAGGTGTCTGGCAAAAGGTTTCCCAAAGTTGTTAGTCAAATGTTGTACCTTTCCAAACAGGTCCTCACCGCTTAACGGAACAGGTTCTCTTCCGTCTTCTATATTCCCATTAAATGCTTTTCTCCACCCTCTATAATGATGTCCCTGATGCAAAAATCTCCGATGCCCGAGAAAGACAAATTTCCCACCATGCTCCAACCGAATCGATTGTGTGCCTTCTTCACATATAGGGCAACCAAATTCTCCTTTGATACTATATCCAGACAAATTCCCATACGCTGGAAAATCATTAATTGTACCAGACAGCATAGCTCTCAAATTGAATGGTTCCTTCATATACCCATCATACACCTCTACACCACTCTCCCATAATAGCTTAAAGTCATCAATTAGTGGAGCCAAGTATACATCTATATCATTTCCGGGTTGTTTAGGTCCAAAAATTAACAAAGACAACATCATGAATTTTCGCTTCATGCATAGCCATGGAGGCAAGTTATAAATCACCAAAATCACGGGCCATGTACTGTGTGTACTACTTTGCATACCATGCGGGTTCATTCCATCAGTAGATAATGCAAGACGTAGGTTTCTAGCTTCTGCCCCGAAATCTTCATAGTCACGATCAATTAATTTCCATTGTGGAGAATCTGCAGGATGTCTAAGCTTCCCATCTTTAATTCTATCATCTGCATGCTATGTCAAGAGCTTCGCATTCTCCACACTGTTGTACATGAGTCTAAATCTAGGTATGATGGGAAAATACCAAACTACCTTCACTGGACTCGATTCTTTCTTCTTATAACGTTGGGCATTGCATTTAGGACACTTGTCTAATGATGCAAATTCCTTCCGAAATAAGATGCAATCGTTAGGACAAGCATGTATCCTCTCATAGCTCATCCCTATAAAGCTTAACATTCGTTTAGCCTCATATGTTCGGCTAGGAAGCTCATTATCCTCTGGCAGCATATCCTTCAAAAGTGCAAGCAATTCTGTGAAGCTCTTATCACTCCATCCATTGCCTGCTTTCAAGTTGTATAGCTTCAACACAGCTGACAATATCGTGAACTTAATGCATCCAGAGTACAATGGTTTTTCTGCATCCCTCTTCAACCTATCAAACATCCCCGGACAATCCTTAAGTTCATCCTCAATCACATTGGTCAGCTCTTCAAGACGATCGGCCTCAAGTGTGCTTGTGTCGAAATCATTCGATCTACAGCTCCCACTATACGTATTACTGCTATAATCATTATTCGTCTCACCATGCCTTGTCCATCATGTGTAACTTTGATCAATTCCATTACAAATTAAATGTGATTCCAAGTCAGTTGCACTAACTAGCCTCCCATAGCAACACTTCAAGCAAGGGCATATAATTTTTTCGGGGTTATCAGCATGCTCAACTGCAAACCTAACAAACTCTTTCATTCCATCCCAATATTCCTGAGTCAAACGATTCGCAGGCATCCATTTCCGATCCATACTTTTATTAAGTTGTGTAACCTTTTATAACTTTTGTATAAATTTTGGCAATGTTCTTCCCAAGTTGAGCCTCCCAATAATTCTACAATACAACACCAACTTACAGGCCACATTATTTCATATGGATTAAATACCATAACCCCATGATTAATACATTAATATTCTTGCTACATAAAAAAAACTAGATTCATTAATTGTACTACAATTATTTGTTTTTCCTAACTTTACTTTCTGATTTATTAAAGCATATGTTACTTTTCAAGTCCTTAACTAGCAAAAGTATTCAACAACATAGACAAAAAAAGAGTTCCAATTATATGTTGCCAACCATCCAAATCAACTATCCATAGCTTTTCATTTACTAAATTATAACTTTGAAAGACAAACCGGCAGCATAACAACTAAAGAACCATAGCATTAACCACTTAGCAAAAATCACCTGACTTGGCTAACTAATACAAAACTTTAACATAAACATAATCAGGAAGCATACCTCAGACAAAGTAGATATCTGATGGGCTAGGACTACAAATTATGTCAATATGAAACAAGCGCACCAATGACACCTTCATACAAGTGAAGCAACAAGTTAAATGAAGGTCAACCACAAAGTAGTTTGGTGGTGCGTCCACATATGCATGTATGAGTAAGGAAAGATATATATATATATAGTAAAATAACACTATTATTATAGAAAAAAATTAAAATAAAAACTATAAATCTAAAACATGTAAATTAAAATTAAACGGTCCAAATTCACCCAGAATGATGAGTATTGGGTACTCATACATAATCAAATTACCACGCATGGAGATGCTCTCGGTGGTTCAATTTCTTTTAGCCCAATTAGGAACAGTTTGATACAGAATAGACATAATGGTCAACAAACAAAATCAAGATATATGGATTGTATTAAAAAAAAAAGCAAGATAATATGGTGGTTGATTGTATAGTATATTTGGGGATCCAGGTTTCGACATTTCTTCAATGAACTAATGAAGTCTTTGCCATCAAGCATTGAAAAGGAAAACAAATTACAATATGGGCAATGACTCATATATGAATTTGACAGAAACAGCCACGAATATGAGAGCGTCAGTGGGATAATATGGGGTTACCTCAAAGCTGGCCGCCGTTCGCTGTTGGGTCTGGGAGGGATTTTGAGTTCCTTTGAGAGAATAGAACTGGGCCTCTTTCACTCCATTCACCGTGACCGTTGACAGGGAGAGACGCTACGAGATCAAGCGATTTCAGGTTGAAGGGGATTTCACAGGAACAATGCCGTGGCGGAAGAGAAAAGAGTGTAAACTTTCGACGCGTGGTGGCCGAAGAGCTGTGCCAGAACAGAGCTATGGCAGAGGAACAGCTTCAGAGCATGGTGGGAATGAAGACGGCACAATTCTGAGAAAATGCGATATAGGGTTCTGAGAAGAGATTTAAAACAACTTAGTTAGCGTTTAACTATTAAACGCTAACTAAATATAATATACATGGCGTTTATAATGTAAACGCCATCTAATATTCATAACTTAGATGGCGTTTATGTGATAAACGCCATTTGAAATTTATACTTAGATGGCGTTTAAATATTAAACGCCAACTAAAAGTTTTAAAATAAATTAAAAAAAATTTCAGGTGGACCTTAGTTGGCGTTTATTTCATAAACGCCATCTAATAATTTATATTATTTTATTAATTTAGATAGCGCTTTTTTTATAAACGCCATTTAAAGTCTAAAATTAGTTAGCGTTTATCATAAAACGCCAACTTTAGTTTTACATTGTGACTGTAGATGGCGTTTAGAAATAAACGCCATCTAAAGTTCGAAAAATAGATGGTGTTTATTTTTTACACGCCATCTAAAACTGGACTTTAGTTGGCGTTTACAAAATAAACGCCAACTAATACGCTTGATTTGATTTTTATTGGCATTTTTCTAAATAAACGCTAACTATTCAGCGCCAATAAATCCTGAATCTGGCGTAGTGTTGGTAAATGACTTGGCAACGATAATGACATATCGCTGGAACGACCATTGCAAATTTATTTGCTGTAAATATCATTACTTAATACAAAAAGTGTTCATTGAAAAATTTAAGTATTCAGTATTTCCGGCGGCCGTCAAAATTGAACCCACCTCTAAAATCCATTTTTTTAAAAAAAAATCTAGCGGCCTCTTTTTACATGAAAATTCCTCGTAAAATTATCACCCAAACATTGTCAAATTTATAAAGAATATAGTTCATATATATTAGCGGCCTCTTTATAGAGTTGAGTGAGACCCAGCCAACCCGGCATATGAGACTGGGGTTGGCTCAGTTTTAAAAAATATTTAAAAATAAAAAATAATTAATTTTATTTATTAACAAAAACATAATTACATTTATCTAAAATATATTTTCTTAAAAAATAATATTATAATAAAAAATAATATTTGTTAAAATTATAAATATTTAACAATAATGCATTATTGTTACACAATATTAAGAAATCAATCTAAAATTTTAAATTAAATTCTTAAAAATATTCACAATAATGATATAATCAATTTATTTTATATGTTGTATTAAGAAAAAATATTATATAAATTTTTAAGAAATATATAAAATTATATATATACATACCGGGACTGAGCAAGATCAGATTTATTCTCAACTCGGTACCTAACCCAACCCGATCTCTAAGACAAACCCGGTATGTAGGGCCAGGCATATCGGGTTGGTTAAACACCCATAATATATAAAATTATTAAAAAAGGTCATTCATACTTTTATTGAAATAAGAAAAAAAGTCAATAATATTATAATAATCAATAAGTTAACAATCTGTTATTTATAATGTTATTTAGCTAAATTTAAAAAATGACATAAAATAAAAAAAATAAAAGAATGAAAAGAAATCGCAACTATGTGAAGTGTGACTTGAAAAATAAAAGACACGTTGATCGACCTATAAACTTGAAACAAAAAAGTCAACTTGACCGACCTATTCGTGAGTAAACCTTCTTCGTAGTTTCCAAATAACGCGTTCTACATTGAGTGCACATTATGGTATTGTTGAGTCGAGAAGTTGACTTTTTCATTTGAGGTTCTCAGCTCCATCACCGTTACTTTTGCATAAACGCTGTAAAATGCAAATATTCAGTGGATTCAAGTAATATAAAATTGCAAGTAGTCATATTTTATATTTTATATTGATGCAAGTAAATAGAAAACATCACAGATTCACTTAAATTGACGGAAATTTTAATTGACACAATGAAATAAAATGAAATATACTCATTTCAAAACTAACTACGAATTAAAATGATTTTGGATTCTGGGTAAAAACTCCTGTAATTGCATATTATTCAGTACATTTCCTAGAATTTTATATAAATATTACGTGGATTTTATAAATAGAATATATATACATTGCCCGGTGGAATAAATATATGTGTATACTTTAGAAAAAAAAATATGTGGTGATAATTGTTGTATTACTTGAATTAATTTATATAGGATGATTTTACATTATTGGAACGTAGTGTAGACATTATAGGCCCAGTTTGGTATGAGGGAATGAGGAAGAGGGAATGGGAATGAGTAACTGAATGATCCATTCCATGTGTTTGGTGTGTGAGAAATCTTATACTTGGTAATAGATGATTCCCACGTATATGGGAATGAGCAAACCTGCCAGCGGGTGGGAATGAGCAGTTGAGCATGGGAATAAGTTTTATTGAGAAAAAATACCCCTACTTAATCCTTTATTTTCAGGCTGCCATCTACCCCTCCATCTTTGACGGCGTGCCTTCCTTGGTGACAATGGCAATATCAATAGTGACGGTGCGCCTTCCTTCATCTTTGAAGAGGTGTACGAATTTCTGGCTACAAGAGGCTTGGCAATGTCAATGCCACCTTCATTTGTAGGAGCTTTGATTGCCGATGGAGAAGAAGAAAGGAGGAAGTAGCTTTAACAATCAAATTCATCTGGATTTCGATTGATAATCAGTTCCAGATCTAAATTTTTTTTCATTTTCTACAAATTTTCCATATCTAAAATAGATGTCGATTTGTTTCTTTTTTCTTTTTTTCTTAAACTGATGTCTGCTGTTGTTGAGAGATGTAATGAAGGAATGAGTGCTAGTCAGTGAGAAAGATGATGGTGGTGATTGTATCCAACGAGCAGGGAAGAAGAAAGAAGGAAGGAGGGGACTTTTTTTTATTAAATTCAAGGGCATTTGGGTCATTTTGTAATTATTTATCTATCTTTTTTGTTATTCCTATTAATTTTCCTGATATATCAAATATATATTAAAACCTATTCCCATTCTTATTTCATCAAAATTCATTCTATGCATCAAATGGGGCCTATGTATCCTTGGAAAATGCCAAAAACAATAGAAAATCAACCAAGACTTGAGAGATGGTGTAACAACCTATCAACAAAACTTCAAACTTACAAAACCTGCATTAAACAGAGAAAATAGACTAAAAGATAAATCATCTCGCTGTGGTGGGGAAGCAAGGCATCATGGCATGGGAGAACACTGGATGTGAAGGACAATGAAATAGAGAAGCATGGTGATGTGGCCTGAACATTGGTATCATAGTGCCTAATGCTGATACGATATTAGCAATTTGCTGATTTCTTGAACAAATTTATAATGCGCATAAAATCTGACTTAGAGCTCTGATTGACCTGATTCCAAATCCTACAGGTCACTCTACTCCCACTCTAATTGTAGACGCTAGCCACACCTCAAAATACATCCATATGAAGATTTTGGAAGTTTAAAACCAAATGGTTAGTTTTGGATCAAAACTTGGCACTTAGGCCTCCCAATGCCAAACCATACCACTAACGCCATAACCAGTACTTGACTCAAGTCCCAAATACTCCAAGGATGACTGAGTTTAGGGCAATCCCATCCTAAAGGAACCATTCCTATCAAATTTGACCTCCTTAGCACCACAATACCACAAATGGGTTACATACCCATTTTACCACAACAACACCAAAATGGACATCCACACAAGACCTTAGACTAATAGGGCAACATATAATATATACAAACACATCCTGACCCAATCCAGGGTCTCTAATCATCACACACATAATCAGTTACATTCTTCAAAACACACATAGGCCACCCATTGCCTAGGGGACAAACTTATTATGACAACAAAGAGCCACAAATCCTAACTTACTAGAACAACCACTAAAACAGTCCTTGCAAAAACAACAAGATGGTTTAGACAACCAGCTAAAACATACATACAACCATATATTGACCCAACATATACCTCCAAACCCATGGTAGTCTCATTCAACATTAAGGTCAAGTCACATAGGTAATTCAAGAGGGACAAGAATATTCAAATAGTCCATAAGAAACACATGCATAACAATTACATATGACGTCAAGTAGTGTCCTACACTTGGCACAATACTAAATATAACGTGTGACACATACCAACATGAGTTCTCCGGTATCCCATATGTCCTTGAGGGGACTTATTCATCTTCGCTACTCCTTACTAGAGCTAGGTCCCTTTCTTGTACATGTTTTTCCCATGAGAGGTGAGACAAATGTCCCAATAACTGAGGAAAATATTGCAACTACACATAATCAAATAATACATATATACAAATAGATGTGATGCAAATGTAATGCAAATGAATGTCCCTTGATATACATGGCTAGAATCATGGGCTAGTCACCATCATAAGGAATACCTAATTAGTGATTCCCTTCCAACAACCAGTGAAGACTGATTTTGGGACATCACTAAGCTTTCCACTCACTAGTATGACGCAGCCAAAAGACACACTGATGATCGGACTGTGGTTCTCCTTCCCCTAGACCATCTAAATTGTTGGTGATTTAGAGAAGGTGCATCCCTAATCCACTACCACCTGGCTCTCCTAGCAATAGGAAAAGGATTTAATGGCAGAGATATATATATAAACCTCACCACTTAGACATGAGGCCTCACATGTTCCATGAGCGGATCGGCATATCACATGGTATCATATACATCATCACCTAAACCAACCAATGTTATCATGCATACCAAAGTGATGATGCTTCCCATGATGTCATATTCTATGCACACATTTATATTTTCATCATTATCATCATCATACTAACATATTATCTCAATGGTGGGGATGCTAGTATATCACATGCTACAAATCATTATATAATCACATAAATCACATGCATAAGACAAGGAGAAAGTTTACCATTTCCATCATTAGCCGTGCCTTGGGACATATCATGATATGAAAGAAACAAACATATATATATAGATATGAAATCAACATCACACAAACCATATAGTCTGGTTGCCTCAAATTGTCCACACACACAAATATGCACACAGAGGAGTTGATAGGTTGTCAGAGTATCAAGACTGAATGCAAAACTTCCAAACCACTTCTTAGGATGCCACAACTTCCAAACCAAATTTTTGAACACTACAATACCATAATATCTTCAATTAACACAATATACATATATCCCAATTACTCATAATTCAACAACTAAGCTTAAGAATGATAAACCCATGGTTCCAATAGTATAAACATACATCAATGAGCCTCAAACACTTATCCAACCCATAACAAAATCACAAAAATCTAATATTCCAAGCTTCCTCAACTAATTTAAGATTAAGGTTTAGCACAAACCATTCACAATCCCTTCAAAACACATGCCCAAGCCTTAGGAACACCAAATCATAACTCTACAACACATCTACAACTATATTAATCTGTAGAAACATCAATCAAACCGAATATCATCATACCCCCACAAATTTTAACAAAAAATTTTGAAGAAAAGAGAGGAGAAGAGAAGAGAAGAGACTTACCACACCAAATCCAAGCTATTTAGGGCAGAAAAATGAGCCCCTAAACACTATGTCAAAAATAATCTTTCTTAGAACTTAATAGTTGGTGATTATAGGGAAAAACGCCAATAAAAATGATACGAAGACTTTTCTTGGCGGTTATTTGGCGAACCGTAAAGAAAAGCCTCGCATAATTTTTGTTAGTGGTTCTAGAAATAACTGCTAACAAAAGTCTGACCTTTTCTTGGTGGTTATTTGGAGAACTGCCAACAAAAATGACGTGGGGTCTTTTCTTTGCGGTTCTCCATATAACAGCCAAGAAAAGGTCAGACTTTTTAAAAAAAAAAACACACAAGACACGGATCAGTAAACAAGCTACGGATCAATATTTATAACTTTTGATAAAAAAAAAAATCTGACGGTCTTCCTTTCTTTCCATCTCCTTCCTTAACACATCTCTTTCTACACCCACTCATGCATTTTCATGTACGCATCAAACTCCATCACTTTCATATATTTGAATTTTTTCTCTCTCCACACCTAATCACTTTCCTTCCCTCTCTTTCTCTCTCCACACCCAATCTCTTTCTTCTTTGATCAGCAAGCTCTCTCTCCCTTACATGTCTTCTTCCTCTTTCATCAGATTCAGATCATCGTTCTTACTCTTTCAATCAAATTTTATCATTCTCTCCTTTTCTGTTTTCTTCTATTCTCTTGTCCCTTAGTTAAGATTTTCAAAGCATGGTCAAGATCTTGTAAAAATCTTGAAGCATGGTTCACATCTCATCTTGGCACCAACAGATTACAAGCTTCTTCTTCATCAGTGACTTTGTCTACTGCCTTCATTGCCGACTACAGTGTCTGTGTCTACCTTCACCGACGGCTTCGTTCTCTCTCATCTTATCTTGGCTCTGAAGCAAGAAAATGAATCTTGAAGATGGAAGAAATTTTTAAAGCTTGTAATTTTTTATAACTTAAGGTATAAATATTGATTCTGTGGCAAAATTTTTTCTTCTTCTTTTTGATTTTGATTTTTTTGTTACAGTGTAGTTATGTAAAATTTCAATTAGATCTATCTATAATTTATGTTGTATATTTTTCTTTTATCTTTGTATGATTCTGGATTACTTATTAAGGATGATTGTTCTGTGATTAATTTTTTTAAAAAAATTAATTACTCTTTGTTGGTAGTTATTTCAAATAATTGCCAAGAAAGGTTATTTTTAATAAAAAAATTTACCTTTTATTGGCGGTTGTTTTAAATAACCACCAACAAAAATAGACTTTTGTTGGCGGTTATTTGAAACAACTGCCAACAAAAGATAAATTTTTTATTAAAAAATATACCCTTTGTTCGGGTTATTTGAAATAACCACCAACAAAACTAGACTTTTGTTGGCGGTTAATTACCGCCAACAAAAGTTACCCTTATATCGGTACTCAAATAGTTGATGGTTTTAAACCGCCAATAAAGATCAAAATAACGGCAAAAAAATCCCATTTTTGGTGTAGTGAAAGCCCTAATAGAGAAAATTTTCTTCCTCTTTGTTTTCTTCTTTCTCGGCCAATTGGTCCACGTCTAAATTTATCAGAGTTTTATGACTTATGTGGTATTATGAGATCTTTCTATCCTGAAAATTTTGAAGCCCATTGTCTTTCTTACCTCAGCAACTCTGTCCTTTACTACGACGTGGCATGCTTATATCCCATTTTCTTAAGTTTTGGTCTCTTCGGTACTGCGCAATTCAAAAAGCGTACTTCTCATTAGCTTGATACAATGTTTAGGACAATATAATGGGGGTTGTTATAGATGAATATCGAAACAATTTAGGGGAAAGACCCTAGAGTAAGCTGATTTGATATGATTAGATCATGATTAACCATGAGATAAGGGGACTCATGCCTTGACATTATAATATTTCCTATATTGATTTATTTTGTTTTTTGCAAAGTTATTGTATAATTTTCAGATGGAGATATTCATTATGTGTGTAACAAGACCTTTACTTTGGATTGTTATAACAATAATCATGGATTAGTGTGTGAAGATCACTCTCTTTAATTGCATTAATGTAATATTTGTTTATTCAATTGTGTGACTTATTACCTATAATTAGAGGAATCTAATAATTCATCACTACTTTGGATGTTCCAATTGAAACCAAAGAAAAGGAAAATTGGTATAGACCTTCAATTTAGTTGTGAATGATTGAGTATTTATGCATAGAGAACTTGATTTGGTTGTAGGATATAAGATATTGGCCACTATTTGCCACCTGATTTATTGCAAAAGCATAGATCTTGACAAGTAATATAATGATAAGTAGAGTATTGTTCTTATGAGAAATTGGTTCCAAAACCCAATTGACTGTCAATTTTCATACTTTCACCTAATTTGAGAAACACAAATGACCAAAGAACAAAAGCACAAATAAACTAACTATGTACATTAAGGCTAAATGTTAGTGGCGATTCTAGACAAGAGAGACAACATAGGATTATTGTTGACATAATTACTTCATAGTGGTAGTTACCTCTTCCTTCTTGTTTCTTAATGCAATTGTATGACAGTCTAGGATTTAATTACATTTCTAAGCATCTCTCAATATAAAAGAAGCTTTCTAATCAATTCAATCGACAATATCTCTTGTCAAATTATTTACTTAGCTTCATTAAATGCAAACATAATGTGATTTTGTGAGACCCATAGGTATATCTCTAATCTATAAGCAAATTGTTCAATCCATCATTATGAATTTCACAATATCCCACAATGTTTATTGCATGATATACTCTAATCTCCCCATCTCTAACTTGATTAGAGAATTCCAATTACCCTCATTGGATGACTAATCAACCAAGAGCACAATAAACTACAAATAAACGCACATATATATCATTAATCCCAAACAAGAAAAGGAAACAACCACTAATCTATGTTTAAGGTACAAATAATCCTAGGAAAATTGAGACTTAGCTACATGTAGCTTGAGTCACAACCAAATCAATCATTACAAAGTACAAAAACATCAAACTATAGCAGCCAAATTAGAAAAAAGAGCAGAAAACAAAGAAAACTAATGAATAGATCTTCAATTCTTCAACCTAAGCATCTCTAAGCCTTCCCTCAAGCTCCCAATGCCTCCAAGAGCCTCCTATTGGTCCAAAATGTTTGCCTTGGTCAAAGGAAATGAATTTATAACACAAACTTTAAATTTTTCAAGCAAAATAAAACTCTGCATTTTGTTGTCAAACATGGGTGCCACGACTAGCATTTCTCTATTCCAAGTTTTCTAATGCTTTTCATCTCCTAGCAATGGCTGGCATGATGGTAGTTGTAACAACACTCAACATGTCACCCTGGACTTAGTCATAAACTAATGATAAGTTGCCTTGTATCTTGTACAACACTAGTAGGACCAAAACTAGAGGAAGGATTAAAATAGGACAAAGTTTGAAATTTGAAACAGAAAAGCATTGTTGAATCAAATGTTTTGATGATTCCAAACAATTAGAGCTTGGAAGGGAAATATCAAAGGAGTGTAAGAGCTTATAAGTGAAGAAATACAGGAAGAAATGGGTGAAGAATTAGTTGTTAGGATTCCTTACAATGTGCACAGGGTAAAAGGCTTTAATTTTCACTTAAACTCCCACAACATTTAAATATGTGTTTTTCACATTATCCTATGTTCACATATGTTAAATTTGAAAAATACTGACTAACAGACGAATTTTGAGTTGTTAAACTTTATATATTTCATTGGAAGGTCAAACTTTGCTAACTGAAATTTGAAGTTCCAGAGGTATCACCTCTGATAGATGAATTTCAAGTATTGAAATTCAAATTTTGAGTTAAGCGGAGTCAAGCAAATATGTAAAATTGATCTAAAGTCATGTTAAAGTTCATCTGATATTAAAATACAAACTAAGTTCAAGACAGTCCCTCTAACAAACAAATTTTGGTTTTTAAAGTTCGAATTTTGGAATGAAGTCTTGTAAGTCTGATTAGAGGTGTCCCTTACAGATGAATTTTGATAGCTCAAAATTTGAATTTGTAAAGTAGAACTTTTGTATCATGTTAAACTTGTCACTGACAGATGAATTTAGCCTTCCAAAATTCGAATTTCAAGTGCACTGCAGAAACATGAGACAACTGTTCATACTCAATAGTTTCACTTTGAATATGAAAATTCATATGTTTTAACATGGGATATATTTGATAAAATCAAAATTCAAATTTCACTCTTGAATAGACAAATTTTGGAAGTTCAACATTAAAGCCCTTAACTTATGGTCTCTGTGAAATTTGTCTGTTGACAACCAAAATTTGAATTTCAATGTGTTAGACACATTAAATGCGGTTGGTGAACGGCTAGTTTTATAGAGTAACCATTGGGTAATGTCTTTAATGGCTAGATCTTATGTCTAATATTTAGTTAAGTCACAAATTTATAAATAGAACTTCATTTGAAGTTGTGAAAAATGAATTTATGCTGTAAATATTGAAAGTTTTCTAAAATTTTTAGTCAAAACATTTTTCCACTTACGCTTCATTTATTATACTTCAATTATCTCATTTACTTTGTATTATAGAGTTTTTCATTCTGTACAAAATATTTTCTTCATCTGGAAGAAGGATTTTCTTGTGAGGAATTTTCACAAGAGATTTGGGAAACACTTTGTGAGAATGCAAAGTGTATATTTGAGAGATCTTAGAACAGAGCAATAACTTATATTGTGCATTACAAGGAGCCCATAGAATTATTGCCAGATAGTGGAAAATCTCAAATGATGGATTGAGTACTGGACATAGGCCAAGTTGTTAGACTGAACCAAGATAAATTTCTATGTCATCTCCTCTTTTATCTTGCATTTTCTTTATTTCTATATACTTTGTTTTCTGCAAAATTTCGACTAACACTATTTTATCACATTTTTGTAGAAAAATTTTGAACTTCCTAATTCACCCCCTCCTCTTGGGAAGCTAGCAAACCTAACAAGCATCACACTTTGATAAGGAGCAGATCTACCACACTGATGTTAGTTAGGCTGACTTCCAAGAGGGGGGTGAATTGGGAAGATTAAAAATTTCTGCACAAAGTGAAATAGGTGAAGAAAGCAAAGTATAATGAAAGCAGCGTACAAGCAGAGCAAATTGAAAAAGTAATGATAGAGAGAAGAACACTCACAAAATTTATCCTGGTTCGGTCTATCCACTTGACCTACGTCCAGTCCCCAAGACACCTCTTGAGATTTTTAACTATACTGCAAGAATTCAACGGGCTTCTTGCAAATGCCACAGTACACAACTTGTGCTTTGTTTCCTAGAGCTTTCTCAAGCTCTCTAAGCACTTCCACAATGTGCTTCCCAATCCCCTTGTGATATCCCCTCATAAGTAAATCTATCTTGCAGATGAAGATTAGATTGTTTACAAAGATATAACTCTCTTGAATAGAGTAAATATGAAGGTTAAAGTACAGATATTGAAGTTGAGAGGGTAAAAGCTTTTTGAGAAGAAGATTTGGCAGAATTTCAGTATATACAAGTTTGATTCGTTACCCACAACTTCAAATGATGTTATATTTATAGATTTAGGTCTCAAATGTCCGTTAGAGACAAAATCTATCCGCTGGAGAAGTTATCCAACGGTTACTCTGAAAAACTATCCGTTAACCAACCGCATTTAATGCTTTTGACATACTAAAATTCAAATTTCGGTTGGTCAATAGACAAATTTTGAAGGAACCGAAGGTTAAAGCTTCCAACGTTGAAATACCAAAGTTCGTCTGTTCATGAAGTGAAATTCGAATTTTGAAACTTAGAAAATGTTTACATGCTGTGACATACAAATTTTCAAGAAGAAATTTTTTCTGTGAAGTATGAACAGTGTTTTCAATTTTCTATAGTGCCCTCGAAATTCAAATTTCAGAACCCCAAAGTTCATATGTCCGTAGTACGTTCAAAAGACACAGTAGTTCTCTTGCTTCGAAATTCGAATTTTGAAAGAGTGAAGTTTGTCTGTCAGAGAGTCCTCTCTTCAGACTTACTTCAACATTCGAAGTTTCAAAACTTTGTTATTCGTATGTCAACATTTCATTTTAACAGACTCACAGCCTAAGCTTTTGAAATTCAAATTTTAATGTTCAAAGTTCATCTGTCAGAGAGCAATTTTGAAGCTCAAGATAATCTTGATTTCAGATGAACTTTAACATTATTTCAGACGAATTTCTTTAGTTTTCACAAATTGCATTTTGTCTGAAATTCGAATTTTGAAGACTTAAAGTTCATCTGTCTCTAAGAGGCTTCTTTCAGGCTCATATGAAAATTCGAATTTTGGTAAATCAAAATTCGTTTGTCAGAGAAGAATCTCTTCAGACTTATTCAGTTTCAGCTCAAAATTCAAATTTCCAAAGACAAAGTTCAAATTTCCAACATGACAATTCAATATAAAATTTTCAAACTTCGTCTGTTGGTGGGTATTTTTCAAATAGTTCATGTTTTAACATAAAATCAATGTTTTAAAACATCTTTTCATCAAATCAAAGTCTTTTACCCATTTCTGAACATAACTAAAGATCAAACAGCAATTCTAGCATAGATTACTCAGAATTTCTTCACTTTGAAATACTTTGAGCTCCTTTGATATCTTCAATCCAAGCTCTTGGATGTTAGTTTTGAATTATCAAAACTCTTGATTCAACATTCTCCCCCTTTTTGATGATGACAAAACAACTTACAAACCGGATTAGTACTTTAGGTTTGCTTTTACAAGCTCCCCCTCAACATATGCATTATATTTCAAAAGATATCATATATAGTAGATCAAGTGAAGATATTCAAAGAGTAATATGCACAAAAAATTACAACCAAGAAAGTCATTCATTTAATGAAATGTTGCTATACAAAAACCAATTAAAGTTTAGTTCTTCAAAGATTAATTCCAAAACACTAAGTACAAACATCAAACAACCCTCTAAAACTTTATAAAGCACAATAGGAGAACTCAAGCCTAATCTCTGAAAAAAATCTTCAATCATTTCTTCTTGGGCTTGGTCTTCTTGCTGTACGTCTTCCATTTCCCAGATGGCTTAGTAGCAGACTCTCCAGTTTGCTCAGTCTTCTCCCCCTTTTTGTCATCATTAGGAAGACCAACAAAATCAGCCGAAGGAGGGATCTGAGAGACAGGCATAGCTCGAAATGGCATAGGAGCAAAAGAAATTTCTGGCTGGACTGGTGCAGGAGGCTTAGGACTTGGTTCATCATCATCATCAGAGACCTCAAGCAACTCCTGCGTTGCCTGCCTTGAAAGAGCCAACTGAGCTCTTTGTTCCTCTAAGAGTCCATAAGCAGCAAGAGAGGGAGGAGCTGGTTCATCAGGACGAAACATTTCTTCCAGCCTTCTCCTCTGAGCTTGCAGCAAAGCATTGTGAGCAAGGGCTATATAATCAACAACAGGCACAATGGTTCTCTCTTCATTGCTTGCTCCCTCCTGCATAGAGGAGGTTGAAATGGCTGCAACCAGTCTTTCAATTTGCTCAGATTCTTGAATGGACAAAATTGAACCCTGAGCATCTTCTTGCATAGGCTTATGAGGGCTTGTTTCTTGAAGTCCTTCCTCTTCCAAGCCATAATCCAAGGGTGGACCAGGGCTTGGTGTCCTCACTGCACCAGCAAGCTCATCTCCATCATGATCAGAAGAGTCAATCTCGAAGGGGCTTGGAGGCTCAGGAGTTGGAGAATGGACAGGCACAGAAAACCCTGGCTGAGGTGGAGCTGAAGTGGTAGGGATTGTACTTTGAATTTCTTCATAAGCATTAGCAGCCACCTTTATATTCTTTGCCAATTGATGAATATGATCTTGCAGATAAGCAAACTTGGCATTTTGCTCATCCCTGATGCTAAGAATGAGTGCAGACAGGCTGTCATACAACTTAGTGATCTTGGTTGGCCTGGCAAGAGAAGAGACAGTGGATGGAATGTGAATGGGCTTGGAGGGAGATGGGACAGGCACAGAGGGCTGAGGAGTAGGTCTGGCAGGAGCCTCAGAAGTACCCTCTTGCTGTAGGGAGGCATCTTCAACAAAGAATAAATCCTCAGTTCTTCCTGCTCCCTTTCCAACCCATCTTCCTTCATCTCTTTCAATACCCATTCTTTGCAGTTCTTCCTCCTTGAAGATCTCAGTGGGCTTGCCCTTCCCCTTTTCAAGATGCTGAATTCTAGTATATTGCAGAATTCTGGAAATGATAGCAGCATAGGGGAGTGTGGAGTCCTTCCTCTGATCTCTTGCCTTGATCATGCGTTGGAGTATGATGTGTCCTATGTTGATCAGTTTTCCATGAATGATTACAGCCATGACATGTGCCTCTGCCCTGGTTATCAGATTGAAGCTGCCTCCTTTGTTGAATATGATCCTGGACACTATGTAGTGTAGGATCCTCACTTGAACACTGAGGTCTGTGGGCTTCAACACGTTTGTGAATGGCCAATTTTCCCTTTTTCTGAACAATGTGCTCAGAATTGTGCTCTCCTTGTAATTCAAGAAGGGGTCACCTTTTTCATCAGCAGTTTCTGCCTTATCCATGTATCCAGAGGCAGTGATGTCAATCTTGAGTCCATCTTGCCTTGGGATCTCCAGTACCTCATTAAATGTCTTATCAGTAAGCCAGATGGTCCTAGATCTTAGATTGACTGCCCACTTCTTCTTCTTGCTATAGTACTTTAGGGAAGCATACCAAGACTTTACAACCTTATCATCATATCTCTCTAAAACTTCCAACAGATTCTTGTATCTCATCATCCATATACCAGCATCAAAACTATTGGAGATCAAGAAATCTTCCAAGTTTACACAATGTGGTTTGATTACCTTCTTGTTGGCAAACTTGGTGGAGTATTCCTCTTGAATTTGTGGAGTGCTCCATAATGGCAAAGTGGTAAGCTCGTATTCCCCAGATTCAGTGCTTGAGGATGATGAGGAAGCAGCAGGTTCAGCAGCAACAGGAACAGAGACCAAAGGTTTTGCATTTTTCAGTGAGGAAGGTCCAGCTTTCTGAGAATTTGCTTTGGGCATAGATTTCTGTCTTTTGGAGGGAGTTGCCTTACTGGATTCGGCTTTTCTCTTTGATTTTTCTCCTTCCTTCGAGGGATATTGTGATTTAATATTTCTCTTTGGTTGGGCCTCTACTTTCCCAGCTTCTGGATTCTTGACTCTTGCCATTTTTGTGAATGGATGTTATAGAATGAGGCAAGGAACAGGTCTAAAGGATGCAAAATGAAGTTTAATCAGTGGGAAATGATGGTTTTTGATCAGAATTGAAAAGGATTGAATGCAGGATTGGAACAGACTCCGAGAGAATAGGAATAGGGTTGTGTCTGTTCAAATAAAAACCGTCAGTTTTAACGTGTGTAACCGTCTGACAGACGAATTTTGAGGGGTCAAAATTCGAACTTCGGGTAGTTACAAGTTAAACCGTTCAGCATAGCTTACTGACAGATGAATTTTCTTATGAAAGTTCATCTTACAGAGGCTTGGATAAAATAAAATAAGACAATCAGATGAACTTTGTTCCAAGAAAGTTCAAATTTTCAGGAGCAAACATCAAGCAGCAAACAATCCACCAAGCAACAGACGAATTAAGCATACAAAACTTCATCTTTCAAAAATTCAACATTTGAGGGACATGTTTCAACAGACGAATTTCATGTCAGAAATTCAAATTTCTCTACTTTGTGAAAGTTATCCAACATTCGTATGGTAAGAGATAAGCATTAGTATAATCATTATGTTGGACATTCATATCATAACTTTGAAATTTTGTTTTTGAAAATTCAAATTTTGAAGGATCAACAGATGAATTTCCAGGCATCACCAAGAACTGTTCCTTTTAATAACAGGCCAAAGTTCGTCTGTTGGATATGCAAAATTTGAATGTTGACCATGCTGACTTCCTCAGAAACTTAGTTTTTCACGGAAATTCATCTAACACATACTCAATATACGAATTTCAACTTTACAAACTTACAGAATGGATTCAGAAGCTTAGAATTTCTTCCATTTTCTTCACTCTTTGATTGTTCCATTCTGGTAAGCTCCATTTTTAAGATTTATCAGCATTGAATCTCATGAGGAGCATCTGCAACTTAAATTAGACACTCTCCAATGCTAAAGTTAGAATTAATTTAATGTTGTAAGATTTATAAACAGAATTGCACAAAGAATTACTTACAGTTCATTGGGATTTACCATACTCAATTCTCTTCTTATCTTGCAATATCTATCTTCTGACAGAGGCTTTGTCAGGATATTTGTAACTTGATCCTCAGTTGGGATGTATTCCAATCTAATTTCTCCTTTCAGAACGTGATCCCTTATAAAGTGGTGCCTAACTTCAATATGTTTTGTCCTTGAGTGCATGACTGGATTATTTGTGATATTGATAGCACTTTGATTGTCACACATTATTGGTATTTCTTTCAACTCAACCTCAAGATCTTCCAGTTGTTGTTTCATCCAGATGATTTGGGCACAACATTCCAGCTGCAACATACTTAGTCTCTGCTGTGGATAGGGCCATACTGTTCTGCTTTTTGCTAAACTATGAAACAAAGGATCCTCCAAAAAACTGACAAGTTCCACTTGTGCTTTTTCTATCAGTTTTGGATCCTGCAAAATCAGCATCAGTGTATCCTTTGAGATTTTCTCCATTGCCCTTTGGATACCAAAGACCCATCTGTGATGTTCCAATAAGATATCTGAAGATTCTCTTCACAGCAGTAGCATGGGCTTCTTTGGGACATGATTGGAACCTTGCACACATACAGACACTAAACATAATGTCTGGTCTACTGGCAGTTAAGTACAGCAGGGATCCAACCATTCTCCTATACTGAGTTATGTCAAACAGTTTCCCTTTCTCATCTATGTCCAGTTTGGTTGCAATAGCCATAGGTGTCCTTATTGGCTTGGCATTTTCCATTCCAAACTTCTTCAGCAATTCCTTCAGATATTTGGATTGATTGAGGAAGATACCATCATTGCACTGTCTGATTTGCAGTCCAAGGAAGAAGTTGAGTTCACCCATCATAGATATTTCGAATTCTCCCTGCATTAACTTAGAAAAATTCTTGCAAAGAGATTCATTAGTAGCACCAAATATAATATCATCAACATAGATTTGAACAATCAGTAAATCTTTGTTTTCTTTCTTGGTGAACAAAGTTGTATCTACTTTTCCTCTGTTAAACCCCTTATCAGTTAGAAAGTTACTCAATCTATCATACCATGCTCTAGGGGCTTGTTTTAAACCGTAAAGAGCTTTCTTTAGTTTATACACATGGTTTGGTTTGGTAGAATCCTCAAAACCTAGTCGTTGATCTACATAAACTTCTTCCATGATATATCCATTCAGAAAAGCACTCTTTACATCCATTTGATATAACAAAATATTTTTCATGCATGCATATGCTAATAGAATTCTAATTGCTTTTAATCTAGCTACTGGAGTAAAGGTTTCTTCAAAATCAATGCCTTCTTCTTGATTGTATCCTTTAGCAACTAGTCTGGCTTTATTTCTAATTATTGATCCTGATTCATCAACTTTATTTCTAAAAACCCATTTGGTACCAATGACAGGATGATTTTTGGGTCTAAGCACTAAATCCCAGAGTTGATTTCTTTCAAACTGATTTAATTCATCTTGCATAGCCAAAACCCAGTAATCATCAGTTAAGGCTTCCTCAGTACATTTAGGTTCAATTTGTGAAATGAAAGCACATTTTATCATTTGATCCCTTAACTGCTTTCTGGTTTTGACTCTCTCTTGAACATCCCCTATCACTTGATCAACAGGATGATTCCTTTGATATCTCCAAGCTCTAGGGAGTTCTTAAGATGTTTCTTCATTATTTTCTTCATCAAACACTTTCTCCTGGATATCTTCCTCTATGTTAATAGATTCAGATATCTTTGGAGGTTCAGTTTTACCTTTATCTGAAATACCCAATTTTTCAAAGTTGAAAGCAAGATCATCCTCATTGGTGGCATGTTTGGAAACATATTCATTTTCAATGAAAACTACATGCATAGATTCCTCTACCAAATTTGACTTTTTATTATAAACTCTATATGCTTTACTTCTATTAGAGTAGCACAGAAATATACCTTCATCGGATTTGACATCAAACTTACCCAGATTTTCTTTCCCATTGTTGTGAATGAAGCATTTGCACCCGAACACATGGAAATGTGATAGATTTGGCTTTCTTCCCTTATACAGCTCATACAGGGTCTTTCCAAGGATTGGTCTGATGTAGGCTCTATTTATGATATAGCTTGCTGTATTCACTGCATCAGCCCAAAACACTTGAGAGAGTTCCTTTTCATTCAGCATGGCTTTGGCCATTTCTCCAATGGTTCTGTTCTTCCTTTATACTACACCATTTTGTTGAGGAGTTCTTGGAGCTGAGAAGTTGTGGTTAATTCCATGCTCATTGCAGTACTCAAGGAAGTATGAGTTCTCAAACTCTCCTCCATGATCTGATCTAATAGACACAATAGAAATACCCTTCTCATTTTTCGCTTTCTTAGCTAAGGTTACAAATGCATCAAAGGTATCACTTTTAGAGGGAAGAAATAGTGTCCATGTAAATCTAGAGTAACCGTCCACAATTACAAGCACATACAGATTACCACTAAGATTTTTCACCCTAGATGGTCCAATTAAGTCCATATGCAGTAGTTCAAGTGGTCTAGTTGTGGTGACTACGTTTTTAGGTTTAAAAGATGATTTAGTTTTGTTTTCACCTTAAGCATGTATCACATTCTTTGTCCTTTTCAAAAGATATTTTTTGCAGGCCAGTGACTAGCTCATTTTTAACTAGTTTGGAAAGTTGATTCATGTTAACATGAGCTAATCTTCTATGCCATAACCAACTATCATTATCCTGACTAATCAAACATACAGTAAGGGAGGAAATTCATCAAGATCAATAGTATAGCAGTTACTATCCCTTTGAGCTTTGAGGATTACTTTGTGATCACTTTTTCTGATGACCAGGCAAAACTTTGAGTTAAACAGCACCTAATTTCCTCTATCACATGTCTGACTCACACTTAGCAAATTGTGGTTGAGGCCAATTACAAACAGCACCTCTTCTATGGACGTTTCTAGATTTTTGCCCACAATGTCAATGCCGACAACTTTGCCATATTGATAACCTCCAAATGTCACCTTTCCTCCTTTCTTGTCTCTAAGGGTGATGAACTTCTCCTTGTCACCAGTCATGTGACTTGAGCAGGCACTGTCCATATACCATTTGTTGCGCTTCTTAGCTTTGAGATAGACCTGCAAAACAAGGTTCATGTTTTCCTTTTAGGTACCCAAATTTATTTGGGTCCTTTTCTATCAGTAGTCCTTTCCCTAGATGCAAGTGTACCCTTGGGAACCCATTTAGAATTCCTGTCAAGTCCATTTTTCTTTATAGCACAAGAACTGGAAATATGTCCCTTTTTGTTACAGAAATGACAGGTAGTAAAGGGACTGCTGGATTGAGAAGCAGGAAGAAAACAATGCAGATAGTATTTTTGCTTTGCAAGCCTTGGTTGATTATATGTGTCAATATAAGGTGACGTATTATTTTTCTTTCTATTATTCTCAGCATGCACAAAATGTCTCATATATGCATTATGGTTTTTCTTCCTGATCTTTTCATTGACAGCACATGGATCATAGCCAATACCAGCTTTTCCTTGTGATATTCTTTGGCTCCCCATCAAAGTAAACAACATATCTTTACCTTGAGTAAGCCTAGACATGCCTTTCACTAAATATTCATTAGTTTGCTTCAATTCAATGCATGATTCACAGCAAACAAATTCAACATAAGGTAAAGAAGTAATTTCAGAAATGTTACTTTGAGATTCCAGTTTCTTAATCTTTTTCTTTGCTAGTTTTAGTTCTTTAGCAACATTAATAAACTCATCATGAAGCTCATGAAATGCATCTAGTAATTCAGAATAGGAAGGTTCAGATTCATATACCTCTTCTTCCTGATCACTGCTGCATGAGGGTTCAGCTTCCTCAGAAGTAAGTGCCTTTATACAAATGTTGGCAATCTCATCTTCATCCTCTTCTTTCTCATCTGAGCTGTTACCCCATATTGATGAGATTTAGGCTTTCTTCTTCTTCCCTTTATCTGTAGCTTTCTTGTCTTTTTCTTGCTTCTTGAGAAATTAAGGACAATCCCATTTGATGTGTCCTTACTTCTTGCACTCATAGCAAGTCACAGGTTCTTTTGCCTCTCTCTTGCTCTCTCCAGCTGCTCCCTTCTTGAAGATTCTCTTGTTTATCTTCTTGCTGTAGAATCTTTCGAATTTTCTGACCATAATAGCTAAAGTTTCTTCATCCAGCTCGTCTCCTTCATCAGATTCTTCTTCTTTTTCTTTAGCAGCTTTGTAGGCAAGGCCTTTCTTCTTTCTGTCCTATCCAGCTTCCTTGAGGGCTTTCATTTTTCCTTCATACTCCTCAAGGCTGCCGAAAAGAGTTATGACAGAGGCCATTGATTCTCCTTTGGCTTCCTCTATTGCTGTCACATTAGGCTGCCATTCCAGAGGGAGAGCTCTAAGTATCTTTCTTACTTTTCTAAATTGAGTGTACTCCTTTCCCAGGCTCTTAAGTTAATTCACAATGAGAGTGAATCTCTTTTGTAGATCCTTTATAGTTTCTCCTTCACTCATTCTGAAGCTTTCATATTCTCCAATACATGTGTTTAGTCTGTTCTCCCTGACCCCAGTTGTTCCTTCATGTGCAATCTGCAGGGTGTCCCACATTCCTTTAGCAGTGGAGCATTGTGAGACTCTGTAGAATTCATCTTGGTTCAGGGCACTGACTAAACAATGCTTTGCCTTGAAATTTAGTAAGACTCTCCTTCTGTCTTCTTCATTCCACTCTGCTTCTGGCTTCTCTTTGTATTTTCCATCATCTGTTAGGGCCATTGGGATGAAATCTCCTTTTTCAATGACTGACCAGATATCAAGATCAATTGACTGGAGATAGATTTGTATCCTTATCTTCCAGTACCCATAGTGTTCTCCACTGAAGCCAGGTGGTCTATTTGTGTTGTTCCCTTCTGGTAGTATGCTTTCACCAAAGCTAGCCATTTTAATTCCCAGACTGTGAGATCCTTTGATTGGGAATCCGGGCTTTGATACGACTTGTTAGTTAGGCTGACTTCCTAAGGAGGGGGGTGAATTGGGAAGATTAAAAATTTTCTGCACAAAGTGAAAAAGGTGAAGAAAACAAAGTATAATGAAAGTAGCATACAAGCAGAGCAAACTGAAAAAGTAATGATAGAGAGAAGAACACTCAGAAATTTATCCTGGTTCGGTCTATCCACTTGACCTACGTCCAGTCCCCAAGACACCTCTTGAGATTTTTCACTATACTGCAAGAATTCAACGGGCTTCTTGCAAATGCCACAGTACACAACTTGTGCTCTGTTTCCTAGAGCTTTCTCAATCTCTCTAAGCACTTCCACAATGTGCTTCCCAATCCCCTTGTGATATCCCGTCACAAGTAAATGTATCTTCCAGATGAAGATTAGATTGTTTACAAAGATATAACTCTCTTGAATAGAGTAAATATGAAGGTTAAAGTACAGATATTGAAGTTGAGAGGGTAAAAGTATTTTGAGAAGAAGATTTAGCAGAATTTTAGTATATACAAATTTGATTCATTACCCACAACTTCAAATGATGTTATATTTATAGATTTTTGTCTCAAATGTTCGTTAGAGATAAAATCTATCCATTGGAGAAGTTATCCAACGGTTACTCTGAAAAACTATCCGTTAACCAACTGCATTTAATGCTTCTGACATACTGAAATTCGAATTTCGGTTGGTCAACAAACAAATTTCGAAGGAATCGAAGGTTAAAGCTTCCAACGTTGAAATACCGAAGTTCGTCTGTTCATGAAGTGAAATTCGAATTTTGAAACTTAGAAAATGTTTACATGCTGTGACATACGAATTTTCAAGAAGAAAGTTTTTCTATTAAGTGTGAACATTGTTTTCAATTTTCTACAGTGCCCTCGAAATTTGAATTTCGGAACCCCAAAGTTCGTCTGTCCGTAGTACGTTCAAAAGACACAGTAGTTCTCTTGCTTCGAAATTCGAATTTTGAAAGAGTGAAGTTCGTCTGTCAGAGAGTCCTCTCTTCAGACTTACTTCAACATTCGAAGTTTCAAAACTTTGTTATTCGTATGTCAACATTTCATTTTAACAGACTCACAGCCTAAGCTTTTAAAATTCAAATTTTAATGTTCAAAGTTCATCTGTCAGAGAGCAATTTTGAAGCTCAAGATAATCTTGATTTCAGATGAACTTTAACATTATTTCAGACAAATTTCTTTGATTTTCATAAATTGCATTTTGTCTGAAATTCGAATTTTGAAGACTTAAAGTTCGTCTGTCTCTAAGAGGCTTCTTTCAGGCTCATATGAAAATTCAAATTTTGGTAAATCAAAATTCATCTGTCAGAGAAGAATCTCTTCAGACTTATTCAGTTTTAGCTTGAAATTCGAATTTCTAAAGGCAAAGTTCGAATTTCCAACATGACAGTTCAATATAAACTTTTCAAACTTCGTCTGTTGGTGGGTATTTTTCAAATAGTTCATGTTTTAACATAAAATCAACGTTTTAAAACATATTTTCATCAAATCAAAGTCTTTTACCCATTTCTGAACATAACTAAAGATCAAACAACAATTCTAGCATAGATTACTCAGAATTTCTTCACTTTGAAATACTTTGAGCTCCTTTGATATCTTCAATCCAAGCTCTTGGATATTGGATTGGAATTATCAAAACTCTTGATTCAACAACTGAGACACTTGTGCCAAATTTATTAATTTTGGGCTGAGAGGTGTCACACCGCAGTGTGAGTCATGAAAGTTGTTGAAATCAGAATGCAAACTAGTCAAACAAAGAAGAAGAAATTGAAGAAGAAAGAGGATTTCTCAGCTTGGGCTTAATAGATTTGACCTTGAGGCTAATTCTCAGACCTTGGGAGCTTAATTATTAGTTGGTAAGGGGATTTTTACTCCCTTTCCTTTCTTTTCTATGTATTTCTGGTATGAAACCCATGGGAGTATGTTTATTTTGAGTTTATAGATGATTCTACCGATTAAAATGCTTGTGTTAGTGCTGATGAAGTATGGTTTAGTGCTATTAAGGCTTGTGTATTAGTTTAACAGGGATTATGCATGAATATGCTAAACCTAGCTTGAATTCGAGTATAAGAGCTTGAAATCCAAACCATATAGAATGTTCATGATTTGAATAGTTGTCTGGGGTTCATTGGTGTACAATTATGCTGTTGGAACAATAGGCCAATTTATAATGGTTGAATTATGAGTTATAGATTGATATCACTATTGTGTTGATTAAAGGTATTATGATGTTGTAGTGTATAATCATTGATTAGAAGTATTGGTATGTGATTTGGTGCTTCGGAGGCTTGGCAAATCCCCTGTGTGAGTTATGTCAGGAATTCAAGGTAACTATTTGTATATGTATGTGTGTTAATTATTGTTTGTATGTTTATATATATGGATGTTTCTTTTCATATACCATGATGTTGTTTGTGTATATGCATGGCCTTTCTCACATCATGGTATGTACACGGCCGGTTGAGGTATATGTATTTCGATCCTTAGTCCTTGTATGTGATAAGTATATATATACATGTACGATTCTTGATCATGCTCACATGATTGTATATTAGCATGACATTAATGATGATTATGAAAATGATGATGATTGCATAGTGGTATTGACATGTTTGCATAGCATTAAATCATCACCGTATTGAGCATAGTGAGGTATGATGGACTGGGTTATGATGATGAGTTGAGATATAATGATGATGTGACATAATGATATATGATATGATGATACATCCCTTCATTAAATCCTCTCTTATGGCTAGGAGAGCTAGGTGGCAGTAGATTACACCTTCTCTAAATCATCGCCAATATGAGTGATCCAGAGGAAGGAGAGCCATGGTCTAAGTATTAGCATGACCTTTGGCCTGGTTATACTAGTGTGGGATAAGCTTGGTGATGTCCCAGAATCAGTCTTCACTGGTTGTTGGACCAGAATCACCTATTGGAGACGTCTTGTGATGACATTAGCCCATGGTTCTAGATGTGTATGAGAGAGATATACATACCATGACATTCTACATTACATTGCACCATATGCATATATATATAGATTTTTTATTATTTGTTGTATGTTGTGTGTTTTTCTAGTTACTAAGATTTTATCTCACACCCTCTATGGTTAACATTTTAGGAGAAGATTCCAGCATTAGCCGAAAGAGGACTAAGAATTCTTAACTCTCCTTCTCATGGGAATATCCAATTGTATCGGTAACTGTATGTTATTTAGTTTATGTGATATATTATGCCAAGTAGTGTGGTATTATGTATTATGCCTATAGGTTTTATCTTGGGGAATATTGCTGGTATGTGGCATGATGTTATTGTGTAGATGATGATAAATGATATGTTTGGGTGTGGCTTATGCCAAGTTTATGGTTTATGTGCATGTGATGTGATTGTGGACCATGGTGTGGGTCATGCTGTGATGATGCTTGTATTAGTGTTTCATGTAGGCCTAGTATGTTTTGTTTGTGAGCCCAATATGTTTATTAGGTCTTGTATGTGTGAATTGGGCTTCTAGTCCATTATGTTGATTTGAGGTTTAAGGGGTCAAAACTTGGAGAAGTGGTTTCATCAGGGTAGAACCTCCTTGGAGAAGTTAGTTGTGTCAATTAAGATATGTGTGAGTGGTCCCAAGATGCCAATTTGCCTTTAGTGGCAATTGGAAAGTGTAAGGTGTGAGTTTTAGCTAGAAAGTGACCAAATCAATTATAGGCATCCAAAATCCGCATACGAAAATGGATTAAGGTGAAAGTGTTGTCTATAGGAAAATTGGGATGAGAGGGACTTGTAGAAGTTAGAATAAGGTTAATCGGAGGATGGAGTAAAAAGTTGTGAGCGTTGGAAGTTCTCCCAAAAAATCAACAAATTGCTAATATGGTTTTTGATACGGGTGTCACGACACCACACCTTTCTACCTCCACCAAGTTGCAGTGATACTGTTGAGGTTAAGGCTCCAACTTTGTTTCATCTTGTTTTGTCCTATTTGGTCAATTTATGGTTGTATGTGTTAGCAAGGCTGACTTCCCAAGAGGGGGGTGAATTGGGAAGTTTGAAATTTTTCTGCACAAAGTGAAATGAGTGAAAATAGCACAGTATAATGTAAACAATGGATAATACAGAGCAAGCTAAAAAGTGAAGGTAAGGAGAAAAGACTCAGTGATTTATCCTGGTTCGGTCTATCCACTTGACCTACGTCCAGTCCCCAAGACAACTCTTGAGATTTATCCACTATACAACAAGAATTCAACGGGCTTCTTGCTAATGCCTCAGTACACGAGTTATGCTCTGTTTCTTGAGCTCTCTCAAACTCTCTAAGCACTTTCACAGTGTGCTTCCCAATCCCCTTGTGATTTCCCCTCACAAGTAAATCTATCTTCCAGATGAAGAGTAGATTGTTTACAAAGATATAACTCTCTTGAATAGAGTAGATATGAAGGTTAAAGTATAGATATTGAAGCTAGAGGGTAAAAGCTCTTGAGAAGAAGTTTTGACAGAAATTCGGTTATACAAGTTAGATTTTGTTACCCACAACTTCAAATGATGTTCTATTTATAGTTTAAGGTCTTAAATGTCCGTTAGAGACAAAATCTATCCGTTGGGAAAGTTATCCAACGGTTACTCTGAAAAACTATTCGTTTACCAACCGTATTTAATGCATCTCACATACTGAAATTCGAATTTTGGTTGGCTAACAGACGAATTTCGAAGGAACCGAAAGTTAAAGCTTTCAACGTTACAGCACGAAGTTCGTCTGCTCATGAAGTGAAATTCGAATTTTGAAACTTACAAAATATTTTCACAATGTGACATACGAATTTTCAAGAAGAAAGTTTTTCGGTTAAGTGTGAACAGTGTTTTCAATTTGCTACAGTGCCCTCGAAATTCGAATTTTGGAGGCCCAAAATTCGTCTGTTCCCAGTGCGTGAAAAGGAGGCACAGTAGTTCACTTTCTTTGAAATTTGAATGTTGAAGAGTGAAGTTCGTCTGTCAGAGAGACTCTTTTCAGACTAACTTAATCATTCGTATGTCAATGTTTTCACTTCAACAGATTCAAGAACTTAGCTTCTAAAATTCGAACTTCAATGCTCAAAGTTCGTTTGTCAGAGAGCAGTTTTCAAACTTAAATCATTCTTGATCTCAGATGAACTTTAACATTGTTTCACACGAATTTCTTCCATTTTCATAAGTTGTGATTTGCCTGAAATTCAAATTTTGAAGACTCAAAGTTCGTCTGTTTCAAAGAAGCTCCTTTCATACTTATATGAAAATTTGAATGTTGGAAAGTCAAAGTTCGTCTGTCAGAGAGCAGTTTTGAAACTTAAATCATTCTTGATCTCAGATGAACTTTAACATTGTTTCAGACGAATTTCTTTTATTTTCTCAAGTTTTGTTTTGTCTGAAATTCGAATTTTGAAGATGCGAAGTTCATCTGTCACTAAGAGGCTTCTTTCAGACTTGGATGAAAATTCGAATTTTGAACAACCAAAATTCGTCTGACAGAGAGCCATCTCTTCAGACTTATTCAGTTTTAGCTCGAAATTTGAATTTCCTGAAGCAAAGTTTGAATTTCCAACTTGACAGTTAAGTTTAAACTTTCAAACTTTGTTTGTTTGTGGATGTTTTTCAAATAAGTTAGATTTAACACAAAATCAAGGTTTGAAAAACATCTTTTTCTCAAATCAAAAACTTTTACCCAATCATAACTAAAACTAAAGATCCTACAAAAGATCTAGCAGCAAATGCTCAGAAAATCTTCACTAGAAGCACTTTGATCTCCTTTGATATCTTCAATCCAAGCTCTTGGATGTTAGTTTGGAATCATCAAAACTCTTGATTCAACATTCTCCCCCTTTTTGATGATGACAAAACAACTCACAAACTGGATTAGTACTTGGGTTTGCTTTCACACGCTCCCCCTCAACATATGCATTACAGTTCATAAGATATCATTTTCAACATATTAAGTGAAGAGATTCAAAGACCAAAACATTGCAACCAAGAACATAATACATTTAATCAAATTGTTGCAATACATAATTTAATTTAAGAACAGTTCTCAAAACACCAGACAAATACAATCAAATAATATACAACAAGATACAACAAGAAGATTCAGCCAAAGAGCTAAAATCATCACTTCTTCTTTGGCTTAGACTTCTTACTGTATGTCTTTCCTCTTCCAGATGTCTCAGCAGATTTTCCAGCTTGCTTGGTTCCAGTTTGCTTTAACTTCTCCCCCTTTTTGGCATCATCAGAAAGCCCAACAAAGTCCATTCGAGGAGGAATCTGAGTGAGAGGAACAACACGAAGAGGGACAGGAGCAAAAGGAATTTCTGGCTGAACTGGTGCAGGATGCTCAGCAGACTCAGGGCTAGGTTCTTCATCATCATCATCATCAGAGACCTCAAGCAGCTCTTGCATTTCCTGCCTGGAAAGAGCTAGTCGAGCTCTCTGTTCCTCTGATAGCCCATAAGCAGCAAGAGGATGAGAGGCTGGTTCAGCAGGAGCAAACATTTCTTCCAGCCTTCTCCGTTGAGCTTGCAGCAGAGCATTGTGAGCAATGGCAAGATAATCAACAACAGGTACAATGCTCCTTTCCTGATTGCTTGCTTCTCCTGGCTTAGAAGAGGTTGAAATGGCTGTAATCAGTCTTTCAACTTGCTCTGATTCTTGAATGGATAGAATTGAATCCGGAGCATCTTCTTGCATGGGCTCAAGAGGGCTTGTCTGCTGAAGTCCTTCTTCTTCCAATCCATATGTAACATCCTACCTCCTGACACCTCCGTACTTAACCAAAAACTTCAAAATCTGACCCTACACAACCCTGACATCTCAAAACAACTCTTCCAAATTCATACACACAGCGGAAACAACTCAAAAGCACCAAAATCAAGGCTGGGGCCGTGGCCGCTACAGTATTGCCGTGGCTCTAGCCTTCCCTGTCTCAACATCGCTTTTGTCTCCTCTGGTGCCGCGGCCTGCCTTCCCTCGACGCGGTGCCCCCTGCTGATATACCATATCAGCAATTTCGACACTCCGGGGCGAACTTCTGACGCGTATAACTTTATGCTCCGACCTCCGATTGACTCGAATCCACCTCCTACAAGTCAATCTAGTCCCCATCTATCCAAAGACACCACTTTTACCTCAGTCCAACTCCGTATGGAGATTCTGGACCCTTGACTGTGTTTTGGCCACTTGTTGACCAAAACCCACCACTAGCCACCTCCAATTGCCACCAAAGGCAACTGGTCGCTCAGAGACCATTCATACAGGTCCAAAAACCCCAAACCAACCTGTCCAAAGAGGTTTTATCTCAAAGGAACCACTCCTCTGAGATTTGACCCTGTGGAACCCAACCTGACCAAATGGGCTACAGGCCCTTACGCAACCCAACAAGGCCCAACAACACTCTGGACTTACCAAAACTGTCACACATACTTCTCAACAACATTCAACCATACATACCACGTACATAAACATCCATACATCCAAACCAGTCTTAATCGTAACATTATCCATTACAAACCATGCTATCCTACTTGGCACAAGATACTAATACAACATACACACGCTACATAGACTATTCCCACGTACACAGCTACTCCTGCGTCTTCTCCGGACTAGTGCCATAACCGTCACCTGAAAGGTTAGTTTATGGGAGAGGGGGGTGAGACAATGTCTCAGTAACCGGGAACAACAACCACACACACACAAATATATATATATACATATATCTCACACCAATCATGTATGCAATATGAAATGAATGACATGCATGTCGCCCTCACAGGGACTCCATCCTTATTCTCCCTAACACATATATCATCCATCCTTATCCTCCCTAACATATATATAATCCAACCTTATCCTCCCTAACATATATATAATCCAACCTTATCCTCCCTAACATATATATAATCATCATACACCATACCACCATCATGTCATCACCACCACATCCACCATACATCACGGTCTCACAATGTCATGTGGTGATGCTCATGTATCATCATATCATCATCATAATGTCATGTGTGCAACCTATCATATCATCATCACACATATCATCATCATAGTCATAACCATCATCTATCAGTATACATACCACGATATATATATAAATAGTACACACAAACACATCAATACCGTGGTATGAAAGAGACATGCATATATACACAAATACACGTACTATCATATAACATAATCAATACAATATAAACAAACACCCGGTTACCTTAATTGTCATTACCACACACACACGATTTCCACAAGCTTCCTTGAACTGCCCAGTATGTGTGAACCCCTCTCGCTTGGCCAACAACCTTTATCATGTCACAATTCTTCCATTAGCATAATATACCAATAAATCAAACCTCCCCATTCAACCACATTAACCTAACCCAAGGTTCCAACACCCTTTTTATGCATCAATAAGCTCATAGGGATTACTCACACACTACACAACCTCAAATACCTTGGATTCCTAAGAGCCCTTACTGAAAACGACCTAGGATTAAGCTCTAAACACACATAATCCCTTCAAAACTCACATTCAAGCAACAAGAACACCAAAACATACTTCCTTAACCCTAAAACATCCATTTCAATCGGTGGATTTCACCCCAAACTGGAAATCCAACCATACAACCGGAAATCCCAAATTTCAACCGAAGAAAATGGAGAGAGAGGAGTAGGGAACGCTTACCAACTTGAATCCAAGCTCCCGATGGACGAGAATCACTCTGGGACACCGAAAATGCCGAACCCTAGCACTGCTCCTCGTCTCTCTGTGTCGCTCCCTTCGTTTCCTATCTTTCTTTCGCGTCCGACTAATCTGGATTTAAACAATTTTTCTGACTCTCGCCGCGGCTCCACCAAATTTTCCAGAACAACGCCACTGGAAAGCTTCTCGCTGTGGCGGCCCTGCTCTTCGCCGCGGCGTGGAGCTCTTCCAGACTCCACTTGAGCCTTCCTCCGTCCTGATTCCTCCGGTCCTGAACACAATGCCAAGAAAAATATCATGAGGGGCATTACACCATAGTCCAGGGGTGGACCAGGACTAGGTGTCCTCATTGCACAAGCACCAACTGTATGAACATCATGGTCAGAGGAGGCAATCTCGAAGGGGTTTGGAGGCTCAGGAGTAGGAGACAGAGTAGACTCAGGGATACCAGGCTGAGGTGGAGCTGAAGTGGTAGGTATTGCATTTTTTATTTCTTCGTAAGCATCAGCCACCACCTTCATGTTCACAGCCAACTGATGGATCTGATCTTGTAGATGAGCAAATTTGGCATTTTGCTCATCCCTAATGCTGAGAATGAGTGTTGAAAAACTGTCAAACAACTCAGTGATCTTGGTTGGCTTGGCCTGTGAAGAGGGAGTGAAAGGAGGATGAGTAGGCCTGGAGGAAGATGGAATTGGCAGAGAAGGCTGAGATACAGATCTGCCAGGAGCCTCAGACGTGCCTTCTTGTTGGAGGGTAGCATCAGCAGCAAAGAACAAATCTTCAGATTTCCCTGCTCCCTTTCCAACCCATCTGCCTTCATCTCTTTCAATACCCATCCTTTGCAGTTCCTCTTCTTTGAATGCCTCTGTGAGTTTCCCTTTCCCCTTTTCAATGTGTTGAATCCTAGCATACTGTAGGATCCTTGAAATAATTGGTGCATAGGGGAGTGTGGAATCCTTCCTCTGATCCCTTACCTTTATCATACTCTGGAGGATGATATGACCCAAATTAATCAGCTTTCCACGTATGATAGCAGTTATCACATGAGCCTCTGCCCTTGTTATCAAATTGAAGCCGCCATCCTTGTTGAATATGATCCTGGACACTATGTAGTGCAGGATCCTCACTTGTACACTTAGGTCTGTGGGCTTCAACGGATTTATCGTTGGCCTGTTCTCCCTTCTTCTGAATAGGGTGTCCAAGATGGTGCTCTCCTTGTAGTTCAGAAAGGATCCACCTTCTTCATCAGCTGTGCTTGCCTCATCCATATACCCAGGGGCTGTGATATCAACTTTCAGCCTATCTTGCCCTGGGATTTCCAGCACCTTATTGAAGGTTTCATCAGCAAGCCAAATGGTCCTTGATCTCAAGTTGACCTCCCATTTCATTTTCTTGCTGTTATATTGAAGAGAGGCATACCAAGTTTTCACTACGTCATCATCTTATTTTTCAGCAATTTCCAACATATTTCTATATCTTATCAACCATATTGCAGCATCAAAGTTGTTGGATATCAGAAATTGTTCCACATTTACACAGTGAGGCTTGATTACCTTTTTGTTGGAAAACTTGGTAGTGTACTCTTCTTGAATCTCAGGAGTGCTCCACAGTGGTAGTGTAGTCATTTCATACTCACCAGATTCATTACTGGAAGAGGCAGAAGAGGCAACAGCAGGGACAGAAGGAACTGGAACTAAAGGTTCTCTAGTTTTTGGTGAGGAGGGTCCTGCTTTCTGAGATTTTACTTTAGATGAAGGTTTCTGGCATTTAGAAGGGGTAGCTTTACTGGGTTCAGCCTTTCTCTTGGATTTCTCTCCTTCCTTTGTAGCATATTGAGATTTGACCGTTCTCTTTGGCCGAGTTTCAGCTTGTCTTGCACCAGGATTCTTTACTCTCGCCATTTTCGTGTTGAATGATGCTGAATGTGGCTTAGATTTGGTTTATAGGATGTGAATGGAAGTTTAACCAGTGAAGAATGACAGTTTTTGGACAGAAGTTAAGAGGATTGAAGAGAGAATCAGAACAGACTCAGAGGAGTTACAAATAGGGTTGCGTCTGTTCATTGGAAAACCGTCGGATTTAACGTATGTAACTATCTGACAGATGAATTTTGACGGGTCAAAATTCGAACTTCGGGCAGTTACAAGTTAAATCGTTCAGCAAAGCTTACTGACAGACGAATGTTCAACCTGAAAGTTCATCTGACAGTGGCTTGGAACAAGTAATACAAAGACAACAGACGAATTTTGTTCCAACAACGTTCGAATGTTGATGAGCAAACAGTAGGCAACAAACAGAACAACAATCAACAGACGAATTAAGCATGCAGAACTTCATCTTTCAAGCATTCAACATGAAGAACATGATTCAATAGACGAACTTTGATCTGAAAATTCGTATTTTTCAACTTTTGTGAAGGTTGTCCAACATTCATATTTCAGGAAGAGATAATTCGTACAACAGTGATGGACAAACATAACTTTGAGATTTTTGTTCTTGAAAATTCGAATTTCAAAGATCCAACAGACGAATTTTGAGGCATCACCGAGAACTGTTCCAAGGCTAATAGGCCGAAGTTTGTCTGTTGGTCAACAAAAATTCGAATGTTGACCATATTGACTAGTTCAAAAACACGGTTTATGAGGCAAAATACGTCTAACACTCATTAAAATACGAATTTCATCTTATTAAAAACTTACAGAATGGATCCAGAACTCAGAATTTTCATCATTTACTTCACTTTCTGGTTGTTCCATTCTGATGTGCTTCAATCTTCAAGTTTATTGTTATTGAATCTTGTGAGGAGCACCTGCAGCGTAAATTAGACATACTCCGATGCTAAAGTTAGAATTAATCTTAAAGTTGAAACCTTTGAAAACAAGATTGCAAGAGAATAACTTACAGTTCACTGGGATTTACCATACCCAGTTCTCTTCTTATCTTGCGATGCCTATCTTCTGATAGAGGCTTTATGAGTATATCAGCAACTTGATTCTCTGTTGGGATGTACTCCAGTTTAACTTCTCCTTTCAGAACGTGATCCCTTATGAAGTGGTGCCTAACTTCAATGTGTTTGGTCCTTGAATGCAAGACAGGATTCTTGGTGATATTTATGGCACTTTGGTTGTCACACATGATTGGTCTCTCTTTCATTTTAACCTCAAGATCTTCAAGCTGCTGCTTCATCCAAATGACTTGAGCACAATAGCTTCCAGCTGCAACATACTCAGCTTCTGCAGTGGATAGGGCCACACTGTTTTGCTTTTTGCTGAACCATGAAACGAGGGATCCTCCAAGAAACTGACAAGTTCCACTTGTGCTTTTTCTGTCAGTTTTGGATCCTGCAAAATCAGCATCAGTGTATCCTTTGAGATCTTCTCCATTGCCCTTTGGATACCAGAGACCTATCTGTGATGTTCCAATAAGATATCTGAAAATTCTCTTCACAGCTGTTGCATGGGTTTCCTTGGGATATGATTGGAACCTGGCACACATACAGACACTGAACATAATGTCAGGTCTGCTGGCAGTTAAGTACAGTAGGGATCCAATCATTCTCCTGTACTGAGTAATGTCAAACATCCTCCCATTTTCATCCATGTCTAGTTTGGTTATAGTAGCCATAGGTGTTCCCATTGGCTTGGCATTCTCCATTCCAAACTTCTTCAACAGCTCCTTTAGATACTTGGATTGACTGAGAAAGATACCATCATCAAGCTGTCTGATTTGCAATCCAAGGAAGAAGTTAAGTTCACCCATCATAGACATCTCGAATTCTCCCTGCATTAACTTAGAAAATTTCTTGCAAAGAGATTCATTAGTAGCACCGAAAATAATATCATCAACATAGATTTGAACAATTAGTAAATCTTTTTTTTCTTTCTTAGTGAATCAAGTTGTGTCAACTTTGCCTCTATTGAACCCCTTTTCAATTAGAAAATTGCTCAGTCTCTCATACCATGCTCTAGGGGCTTGTTTTAATCCATAGAGAGCTTTCTTCAGTTTATAAACATGGTTTGGTTTTGTAGAATCTTCAAAACCTAGAGGTTGATCTACATATACTTCTTCCATGATATAACCATTTAGAAAGACACTCTTTACATCCATTTGATATAACAAAATGTTTTTCATGCATGCATATGCCAGCAGTATTCTTATAGCTTCTAATCTAGCTACTGGTGCAAAGGTTTCTTCAAAATCAATACCTTCTTCCTGATTATACCCTTTAGCGACCAATCTAGCCTTGTTTCTTATTATAGTTCCAGATTCATCAAGTTTATTTCTAAAAACCCATTTGGTACCAATAACAGGATGATTTTTGGGCCTAGGCACTAAATCCCAAACATGATTTCTTTCAAACTGATTTAGTTCGTCTTGCATAGCTTAAATCCAGTAGCCATCAGTTAAGGCTTCTTCAGCATACTTAGGTTCAATTTGAGAAATGAAAGCACAGTTGAGCATTTGATCCCTTAACTGTTTTCTGGTTTTGACTCTCTCTTGAACATCTCCTATTACTTGATCAACAGGATGATTCCTTTGATATCTCCAAGCTCTAGGGAGTTCTTGAGATGTTTCTTCATTAATTTCTTCCTCAAACTCTTGCTCCTGGATATCTTCCTCTGTGTTAATGGATTCAGATATCTTTGGAGGTTCAGTTTTATTTTTATCAGAAATGCCTAGTTTTTCAAAATTAAATGCAAGATCATCCTCATTGGTAACATGTTTTGAAACAGTTTCATTTTCAATGAAAACCACATGCACAGATTCTTCTACCACATTTGATCTTTTATTATAAACTCTATATGCTTTACTCCTACTAGAATAGCCCAGAAATATACCTTTATTGGATTTGGCATCAAACTTACCCAGATTTTCTTTCCCATTGTTATGAATGAAGCATTTGTATCCGAACACATGGAGATGGGACAGATTTGGCTTTCTTCCCTTGTAAAGCTCGTATGGAGTCTTCCCAAGGATAGGTCTGATATAGGCTCTATTTATGATGTAGCTTGCTGTATTTACTGCATCAGCCCAAAACACTTGAGAGAGTTCCTTCTCATTCAGCATAGCTCTGGCCATTTCTCCAATAGTTCTGTTCTTCCTTTCTACTACCCCATTCTGTTGAGGAGTCCTTGGAGCTGAGAAGTTGTGGTCAATCTCATGCTCATTGCAGTATTCCAGGAAGTATGCATTTTCAAACTCTCCTTCATGGTCTGACCTGATTGACACAATAGAAATACCTTTCTTATTTTGCACTTTCTTTGCTAAGGTTACAAATGCATCAAATGTATCACTTTTAGAGGAAAGAAATAACGTCCAAGTAAATCTAAAATAGTCATCTACAATTACAAGCACATACAGATTACCACCTAGACATTTTACCCTAGAAGGTCCAATTAAGTCCATATGCAGCAATTCAAGTGGTCTAGTTGTGGTAACTACATTTTTAGATTTAGAAGATGATTTATTTTGTTTCCCTCTTATGCATGCATCAAATTCTTTGTCCTTCTCAAAAGATATTTTTGGCAGGCCAGTTACTAGCTCATTCTTGATCAGTTTAGACAATTGATTCATGTTAACATGAGCTAATCTCCTATGCCATAACCAACTATCATTATCCTTACTGATTAAACATATAGAATCTAAGGGAGGAAGTTCATCAAGGTCAATAGTATAGCAGTTACCATCCCTTTGAGCTTTGAGGATTACTTTGTGATCACTTTTTCTGATGACCAGGCAAAACTTTGAGTCAAGCAGCACCCAGTTTCCTCTGTCACAGGTCTGACTCACGCTTAGCAAATTGTGGTTGAGGCCAACTACAAACAGCACCTCTTCAATGGATGTTTCTAGATTTTTCCCCACAATGCCAATGCCAACGATTTTGCCGTATTGATCACCTCCAAAGGTCACTTTTCCTCCTTTCTTGTCTCTAAGGGTGATGAACTTCTCATTTTCTCCAGTCATGTGGCTTGAGCAGGCACTGTCCATATACCATTTGTTGCTTTTCTTAGCTTTGAGACAGACTTGCAAAACAATGTTTATGTTTTCCTTTTAGGTACCCAAATTTGCTTGGGTCCTTTTTGGTCAGTAGATTTTTCCCTAGATGCAGATGCAACTTTGGGAACCCATTCAACTTTCCTGCCAAGTCCATTTTCTTCAATGCACAAGAACTGGAAATGTGTCCCTTTTTGTTACAGAAATGACAGGTAATGAAGGGACTGCTAGATTGAGTGGCAGGAAGAAAACAATGCAGATAATACTTTTGTATTGCATGCTTTGGTTGATCATATGTTTCAATGCAAGATGACATATGATCTTTCTTTCTGTTATTCTCAGCATGCACAAAATGTCTCATGTATGCATTCTGGTTTTTCATCCTAATCTTTTCCTTGACAGCACATGGATCATAGCCAAGACCAGCTTTTCCTTGTGATATTCTTTGGCTCCCCATCAAGGCAAACAACATATCTTTACCTCTAGTGAGCCTAGACATGCTTTTGACTAAGTAATAATTAGTTTGCTTAAGTTCAGTGCATGAAGTGCAGCAAACAGATTCAGTAGGAGGTAAAGAGGTAATTTCAGAAGCTATGCTTTGAGATTCCAGCTTATTTATCTTTTTCTTTTCCAATTTCAGTTCTTTAGTAACTTTAATGAATTCATCATGAAGCTCATGAAATGCATCAAGTAACTCAGTATAGGAAGGTTCAGATTCATATACCTCTTCTTCCTGATCACTGCTGCATGAGGGTGTGGCTTCTTCAGAAGCAAGTGCCATTAGACAAATGTTGGCAATCTCATCCTCATCTTCTTCTTCCTCATCTGAGCTGTTGCCCCATATAGATGAAATGTAGGCTTTCTTCTTCTTCCCTTTGTCAGCAACTTTCTTTTCTTTTTCTTGCTTCTTGAGGAATTGGGGGCAGTCCCACTTTATATGTCCCTGCTTCTTGCACTCATAGCAAGTCACAAGTTCTTTTGTTTCTTTCTTGCTTTCTCCAGCAGCTCCCTTCTTGAAGAATTTCCTGTTCTTCTTCTTGTTGTAGAATCTTTCAAATTTTCTGACCATCATAGCCAGAGTTTCTTCATCCAACTCATCTCTTTTATCAGATTTTTCTTCCTTTTCATCAGCAGCTTTGAGGGCAAGGCCTTTCTTCTTTCTGTCCAGCCCAGCTTCCTTGAGAGCTTTGATTTTTCCTTCATACTCCTCAAGGCTGCCAAAGAGAGCTGTGACAAAGGCCATTGATTCTCCTCTGGCTTCCTCTATTGCTGTCACCTTGGGCTGCCATTCCAGAGGGAGAGCTCTGAGTATCTTTCTTACTTTCTCAGACTGATTGTATTCCTTTCCCAGGCTCTTCAGCTGGTTCACAATGAGAGTAAACCTCTTTTGGATCTCCTTTACAGTTTCTCCTTCAGCCATTCTGAAGCTTTCATATTCTCCAATGCATGTGTTCAGTCTGTTTTCCCTGACCCCAGTTGTTTCTTCATGTGCAATCTGCAGAGTATCCCACATTCCTTTTGCAGTGGAGCATTGTGAGACTCTGTAGAATTCGTCCTGGTTCAAGGCACTTACTAAACAATGCTTTTCTTTGAAGTTCAGTAGGACTCTCCTTCTGTCTTCATCATTCCACCCTGCTTCCAGCTTCTTTTTGTGTCTTCCATCTTCAGTTAGAGCCATTGGGATGAAATCTCCTTTTTCAATGACTGACCAGATGTCAAGATCAATTGATTGTAGGTAGATCTGCATCCTCATCTTCCAGTACCCATAATGCTCTCCACTGAAGCCTGGTGGTCTGTTAGTGTTATTCCCTTCAGGAAGTATACTCTCTCCAAAGCCAGCCATCTTTGTTCTCGGACTGTAAAATCCTTTGAATGGGAATCTGAGCTCTGATACCACTTGTTAGCAAGGCTGACTTCCCAAGAGGGGGGTGAATTGGGAAGTTTGAAATTTTTCTGCACAAAGTGAAGTTAGTGAAGATATCACAGTATAATGAAAACAATGCGTAAAACAGAGCAAGCTAAAAAGTGAAGGTAAGGAGAAAAGACTCAGTGATTTATCCTGGTTCGGTCTATCCACTTGACCTACGTCCAGTCCCCAAGACAACTCTTGAGATTTATCCACTATACAGCAAGAATTCAACGGGCTTCTTGCTAATGCCTTAGTACATGAGTTATGCTCTGTTTCTTGAGCTCTCTCAAACTCTCTAAGCACTTTCACAGTGTGCTTCCCAATCCCCTTGTGATTTCCCCTCACAAGTAAATCTATCTTCCAGATGAAGAGTAGATTGTTTACAAAGATATAACTCTCTTGAATAGAGTAGATATGAAGGTTAAAGTACAGATATTGAAGCTAGAGGGTAAAAGCTCTTGAGAAGAAGTTTTGACAGAAATTCGGTATATACAAGTTAGATTTTGTTACCCACAACTTCAAATGATGTTCTATTTATAGTTTAAGGTCTTAAATGTCCGTTAGAGACAAAATCTATCCGTTGGGAAAGTTATCCAACGGTTACTCTGAAAAACTATCATTTTACCAACCGCATTTAATGCATCTGACATACTGAAATTCGAATTTTGGTTGGCCAACAAACGAATTTGGAAGGAACCGAAGGTTAAAGCTTTCAACGTTACAGCACGAAGTTTGTCTGTTCATGAAGTGAAATTCGAATTTTGAAACTTACAATACATTTTCACAATGTGACATACGAATTTTCAAGAAGAAAGTTTTTCAGTTAACTGTGAACAGTGTTTTCAAGTTGCTACAGTGCCCTCGAAATTTGAATTTTGGAGGCCCAAAATTCGTCTGTTCCCAGTGCGTGAAAAGGAGGCACAGTAGTTCACTTTCTTTGAAATTCGAATGTTGAAGTAGTGAAGTTCGTCTGTCAGAGAGACTCTTTTCAGACTAACTTCATCATTCGTATGTCAATGTTTTCACTTCAACAGATTCAAGAACTTAGCTTCTAAAATTCGAACTTCAATGCTCAAAGTTCGTTTGTCAGAGAGCAGTTTTCAAACTTAAATCATTCTTGATCTCAGATGAACTTTAACATTGTTTCACACGAATTTCTTCCATTTTCATAAGTTGTGATTTGCCTGAAATTCAAATTTTGAAGACTCAAAGTTCGTCTATTTCAAAGAAGCTCCTTTCATACTTATATGAAAATTCGAATGTTGGAAAGTCAAAGTTCGTCTGTCAGAGAGCAGTTTTGAAACTTAAATCATTCTTGATCTCAGATGAACTTTAACATTGTTTCAGACGAATTTCTTTTATTTTCTCAAGTTTTGTTTTGTCTGAAATTCGAATTTTGAAGATGCGAAGTTCGTCTGTCACTAAGAGGCTTCTTTCACACTTGGATGAAAATTCGAATTTTGAACAACCAAAATTCGTCTGACAGAGAGCCATCTCTTCAGACTTATTCAGTTTTAGCTCGAAATTCGAATTTCCTAAAGCAAAGTTCGAATTTCCAACTTGACAGTTAAGTTTAAACTTTCAAACTTCATTTGTTTGTGGGTGTTTTTCAAATAAGTTAGATTTAACACAAAATCAAGGTTTGAAAAACATCTTTTTCTCAAATCAAAAACTTTTACCCAATCATAACTAAAACTAAAGATCCTACAAAAGATCTAGCAGCAAATGCTCAGAAAATCTTCACTAGAAGCACTTTGATCTCCTTTGATATCTTCAATCCAAGCTCTTGGATGTTGGTTTGGAATCATCAAAACTCTTGATTCAACAGTATGTAATGGTTTTTGGGGTTGTTTTTTGTTAGGTTGTTACATTACAGAGCAATGGTTCATGCTATTATTTCTATGTGTTGTACTACTCGGCACATTATGATTTATAGTTATTTCATATCTTATCCATTATAAGGGAAAATGTCTCATAGGGGGTAAGCAAACTAATGGTGATTTCATGCCAGGAGATGCATGAGATCTTGGCTGGATTGAATGCTTGAGTTCACAATTAGGGAGGAGCACCGATTAAAATACAAGAGCAGTTAAGTCAGTAGGGACAAGGTGATGTGAATGAGGAAGCTAGAGTATACATGGATCTGGAAGATAGGAAAGATGAGGATGTGATGGAGCCAGAGAAGGCCTCAAGTGTTGGAAGAAGAAGTATCTTCTTTCAATTGAAGGACTTTTGAAAGTTTAATCCATTGGCTTTTGGAGGTAAAATGGATTCTATGACAGCTAAGAAATGAGTGGACCAATTGGAAACCATATATGGTATTATGGATTACACCTCCCAACAAAAGGTGCTTTTGGTAGTGTTCAAGCTAGAAAGGAAGGCTAAACGATGGAGAAGGGTTATTTTACTGAGTGTTGAGGCTTTGGGGGCTCGCTTGGAAATCAAGGAGTAGTTATCGATTGTAGAGTATACATGCTTGCAAGACTAGTGTGTGAAGATCCGTGTTCTATCCCAATGAATGCGGGAGATTGAGGAGGGAAAGGAAAACTTGATGATCCATGCTTTTTCCCATTTGGGACCTTTAGGAGGATATGGGAGATAAAGGTAAGTTGTTGTGTTGTACAAGGCTAGGAGCATTGCAAGAATTGAATATGGAAATTATGATTGAACCTTGAAGGTAGAGTGTTGAGATATTTCAGAGCAGTTGAAGGAGAGTGAGAGAACTCAACTTGATACTTTTGGATACAAAGTTAGACATAGCGATGATAGGAAAGGGTTAACTAGTGGGAGTTGTATTTGGAGAGAATAATAAACATCTTGGAACCAAGATAGGGTCAAATGATGGAGGCCTTAGCAGTGAAGGTGATAATGATTTCAGTGCAATTAAGAAAGATAGCAAAGGGGTGATGACTATCATCTGGAATATTATGCTCACGGATTGTGAAGGTAGTAGTTTGACATTTTTGGAATGGAAAAGAAGGTCAAGCAATGCTAGAAGAATATGAGATGTGGTTAAGAGGTCACTAGTGTCTTTTAGTTTGAACTCAAATTGAGAAAGAGATTCTTGTTCTTTTTCCTGTTGATTCTTAGTCTGGAAGGAGGTGGAGTTAAACTATAAGATAGGAGGTCCATTTAGGAATAAAGGTATTGATAAGTTTTGTAATTTGGAGAACAGCTAGTATGAGATTGGATAGGGGTTGTTATGATATCTCATGAGAAGCAATATGTGGCAAATGTGTTAGAATTTTTAAGATGTAAGAGGTTAAATATGAGTTTTACATGTAGGAATTAATTTCTGGAAATGCTTGGGCTATGACAATTCTACGAAGTGAATGTTGTGTAAGGATTTTGAAGTTGATAGAAGAGTTTTTGTGACTTTTTGACTCAAAGTAAGGTCCATAAGGGGAATGTGTTATCGGCTTAGTACGAACAAGAAATTGCCCCTATTTGGTGATAGTAATAAGTGCTAACGGTTCAAGCCTTGAGACATCATGGATATGGCATGAAGGAAGTTTCTTTCTTGGTATATTCTCTGGTCATAAGAACCGGGATTGTAGGACATTATATTGCAAGTGTAATGTGTCAACTACCCTCGAGGGTGCATAAAGGTTGAAGTTGTTAAGCTAAACCCCCCTTTTCATATGCTATTTTTTTTAGGTTTTTCCAATAACAATTTTGAAAAATAAGTGGGAAGTTGTTGCTATTGGGAAGTAGGAGAAAATCTTGTATGGTATTGAATCACAAGTTTAAGACTAATAGTTAACTAGTTGAAGCTAAATGGTGGCTGGCTACATGCTTGACGCACCAGTAACTCAAGGTATAAGTTACTAGTGGATTGAAAGTGAAAGACTTGGTGATGATACCAATAAGATCCCATATCTGCTTAAATTCATGGTCAACTAGATGCATATCTTTTGAAAGATTGATTGGGTACAACTAACCAATTGATCTATATGTTGTAGTAATTCACTGATCATGAGATGAGCAGTTCATCATTTAATGAAAAGAATTCTAATTCTTTCAATGACTATGAGAAGGAAAAAGGATTGAAGACTCGAAAGTAAAGCTCATATGGGATTCATAAAGATCAATGTAGGTAGTTCTATGATAATGGTTGAATTAGATTGGAAGAAGAAATGTAAGTCATGAGAAGGAACCCCAAACATTGTCAGTAATAGACCAGAAAGTGATGATCATGGAGTAACAATGAGTGGTATGTGGTGACTTGTAGCCACTTGATATAAAGTGTGTTGATTGCAGGGTCTGTAATGGAAATGAAGCTAGAATCACAGGATGAAAGTAGGATGGAGATGTTCATGGGTGATACAAGTGTATCATATGACCCTATGTGAAAGAATGGAGTAATCAAAATATACAGTAGAAGCAAACTTAAGGAGCATATTGATAGGACATTGGAAAAGTTATAAGCCCTCAAGATTGAGCTAGTCCATTCATGGACGATATCTCCTGAGAAATGTAAAGTAAATATTAAGCATGGGGAAAGGAATGGCATCAAATTAAAAGGATACATTTGTATGGGAACAAGAATGTTGTGCTAAAGATGAAAGGAGAACTAGAAGAACTCTTCTGAAATATATGAGTAGTTAATGATGGACTTGTCAGTGAGGCGGTCTCATGAGATCATGAGATGATTTGGAAGAGTGACTCTACCATAAGGAAACATTGTTGGGACATTAGTGAAGTTATTTTGATGATAATAAGGCTATGGGAATTTTATGGACCTCAACAATGCAATAAACATGGTTAAGCCAAAGTATATTGGTAAATTACAAAGGAATTCGTGGTAGAAACAAATAAATTGTTGTGTAAGGAGATTGCATATGGAGGGGTTATATTTTACAGTGGGACATGGACAAGTAATTGGTCCTGAGAAGAAGTCATGAGAAAACAAGGTTTTCCTTTTAACATAGTAATAAAAAATGAATTTGGATGTTATAAAATGATTAAGACATATTATGGAAATCGGTCGTATTTGATTATTGGAGTTTTGTCAATGTAAATGTGGTAGTTTGTACAATCCAAATCTTAAGAGAAATGATTAAAAGTGAATAGTTATTTGTGTAGATAAGTGATTATATGGACAAGTAAGTGAGAAAGTTGAAAGTTGTGGAAAAAGGATCATGTGCCCTTGAAGTTTTGTCTAAATATTTGTGTGAAAAGTTTGTTGCATGATGAAGGAATTCACATCGAGATGTTTATCTGGCCCATCTTATGTTTAGGAATACAAAGAAGATTTGATAGTATGGCCGATTATTTGATATAAGTTGCATGTATATGTGGATGTTAAAGTGATGTAAGAGAGAGCAGCTCATCAAATTTCTTTATGGCTGAGGAAAGCTAATAAGAAATGGAAGAATTAATGTGGAAGGAATATGTTCATTCACGGATAAGATTAGTATCTTCAAACTTTGAGGATGAAATTTCTTTTAAGGAGGGGAGAATATAACAACCATCAACAAGTTGGCATGGACTTAGTCACAGGCTAACAAGAAGTTGTTAGAATTATTGGCTTCCCAAGAGAGGGGTAAATTGGGAAGTTTAAAATTTTTCTAAAAAATTATGTTTACAGTGATAGTAGAAGTTTATTGAAAAATAGATTATAGAGAGAGTGGAGGTAAAAGTAAGGTAAAGGAAGAAGGGATTTAGAAATTTATCCTAGTTTGATCAAATCCACTTGACCTATGTCTAGTTTCCAAGCCACCACTTGAGATTTTCACTATCTACAAGAATTCAACAGGCTCCTTGCAATGCCTTAGTACAAACATATGATTTATTCTCAAAAAACACTCAAATTCTACACTCTGCACTCTTACAAAGTATTTCCTAATTCCTTTTGTGACTCTCCTTACAAAGAATCTTTGTTTCAGATGAAGAAAAGATTTTATACAAAAAAAAACTCTCTCAAATAAAGTGGATATGAAAATTGAAGTATAATAAATGTAGTATAAGGGTGAAAAAGCTTTGGCTAATTTATTCAGCAGAGTTTCACTAATATAGATTTGAAAATCATTACCTATAACTTGAAATGAAATTTTATTTATAGATTTGCGACTTAACTATTCATTAGACATAAGGTCTAGCTGTTAGAAATATTAACCAACGGTTACTTTGCAAAAATAGTTGTTCACCAACTACATTTAATTTGTCTGATATGCCAAAATTTGAATTTTGGGGTGTAACAAATGAATTTTACAGAGACAGAAGGTTAAGGATTTTAACATTGAACTTCAACATTCATCTATTTAAGAGTGAAATTCTAATTTTGAATTTGTTAAAGATATCCCATATTAGAACATACAAATTTTCATATCAGAGATGCATTTGTTGAGTTTGAACAATTACCTTATATTTTCATAGTGCACTCAAAATTTGAATTTTAGAAGTTGAAATTTGTCTATCAGAGGCTTGTTCAACATGACACAAAAGTTCTATGTGAAATTTGAATTTTGAGTTACAACATTCGTCAGTCAGAGGAATGCTCTAATGAGACTTACAAGTTCTTATTTTGAAATTCGGATTTTGAAGTCCAAAGTTCATATGTCAGAGAGGGTAATTTTGAACTCTCTTTAAACTTTACTAACATTTGAATTTTGACTAAACTTCATACGTATTTTACACATATTCATTAAAAGTGCTTAGCCCAAAATTCGAATTTTCATAATTGAAATTTGTCTGTAAAAAATGAAGCCTCTGTATATTCGAATTTCTTAATGCAAAGTTCTAATTTTGCATAAAATACACATGAGTCAATAGCAAAATTCATTTATTAGTTAGTATTTTTCAAAACTAACACATGCTAACATAGGATAACTTCCAAATGACATATTCAAACATTATGGTAACTTAAAAGAGATCAAAGCTTTTTACTTAGATTAAAAGAGTAGAAATCCTAAAAACTAAGTCTCTACATGTTCTTCTTTGAATTTCTTTACTTGATCCTTTTACATTCCTTTGATACTCTCCTTTTCAAGCTCTAGTTGTTTGGAATTATTAAAACTTCTGATTCAACAGAAGTTGCCTTACATCTTGTACAGTACTAGAGGGACCAAGATTGGAGGAAGGATCAAAATAGGACAAAGTTTGAAATTTGAAACCGAGAAGTATCTTGCCACGGTGAGGAACAGGGCCACCGTGGTGAGACACTCATGTAAAATTTATCAGTTTCGGACCAAGAGGTCTCACGGTGCAGTGATATTGATGGCGTCATTAAGCAAGTGACGAAAATTGTTTAAATCAGAATATGAACCAGTAAGATAAAGAAGAAGAAATTGAAGAAGAAGGAGGATTTCTCTACTAGAGCTCAGTGGATTCGACCTTAGGGGCTGATTCTCAGACATTAGGAGCTTGATTATTAGTTAGTAAGTGGATTTTCGCTCCCTCTCCTCTCTTTCTATTTGTTTCTGGCATAAAACCAGTGGAAGTATGCATGGTTTCGAGTTTATGGATGATTTTACTAACTAAAATGCTGGTGTTGGTATTGATGAAGTGTTGTTTACTGCTCTTAAAATTTGGGTATAAGTTTAAGATGTTGAATCAACAGTTTTGATGATTCCAAACTAACATCCAAAAGCTTGGATTAAAGATATCAAAGGAGATCAAAGTGCTTCAAGTGAAGAATTTCTGAGTATTAGTTGCTAGATTTTCTGTAGGATCTTTTGTTATGTTCAAATAAGGGTAAAAGTTTTTGATTTTAAGAAAAGATATTTTTAAACCTTGATTTTGTGTTAAATCTTGAGTTATCTGAAAAATACCCACAAACAGATGAAGTTTGAAAGTTTAAACTGAACTGTCATATTAAAAATTTGAACTGTGCCTTAGGAAATTCGAATTTCGAGTCAAAACTGAATAAGTCTGAAGAGTTGTCTCTTTGTCAGACGAATTTTGATTATCCAAAATTTGAATTTCAGATAAAATGTAGTTTGTGAAAATCAAAGAAATTCGTCTGAGATAATGTTGAAGCTCATCTGAAATCATGATGAAATTGAGTTTGACAAATGCTCTCTGACAGACGAACTTTGACTTTCCAACATTCAAATTTTCATATAAGTCTGAAAGGAGCTTCTTTGAAACAAACAAACTTTGAGTCTTCAAAATTCGAATTTCAGACAAAACACAACTTATGAAAATGGAAGAAATTCGTTTGAAACAATGTTAAAGTTCATCTGAGATCAAGAATAATTTAAGTTTCAAAACTGCTTTCTGTTAGACGAATCTTGAACATTAAAATTCGAATTTCAGAAGCTAAGTTTGTGAGTCTGTTGGAATGAAATATTGACATACGAATGACAGAGCTTTGTAACTTTGAATGTTGAAGTTAGTCTGAAAAGAATCTCTTTGACAGACGAACTTCACTACTTCAACATTCGAATTTTGAAGAAAGTGAACTACTGTGCCTCTTTGAACGTTCTACAGACAGACGAATTTTGGGCTTCCAAAATTCGAATTTTGAAGGCACTGTAGAAAATTGAAAACATTGTTCACACTTAACCGAAAAACTTTCCTCTTGAAAATTCGTATGTCACATTGTGAAAATATTTTGTAAGTTTCAAAATTCGAATTTCACTTGATGAACAGACGAACTTTGTGCTGTAACGTTGAAAGCTTTAACCTTCGGTTCTTTCGAAATTCGTCTGTTGGCCAACCAAAATTCGAATTTTAGTATGTCAGAAACATTAAATGCGGTTGGTAAACGGATAGTTTTTCAGAGTAACCATTGGATAACTTCCCCAACGGATAGATTTTGTCTCTAACGGACATTTGAGACCTAAATCTATAAATATAATATCATTTGAAGTTATGGGTAACGAATCAAACTTGTATATATTGAAACTCTGCCAAATCAATTTCTCAAAAAGCTTTTACCCTCTCAACTTCAATATCTGTACTTCAACCTTCATATCTACTCTATTCAAGAGAGTTATATCTTTGTAAACAATCTACTCTTCATCTGGAAGATAGATTTACTTGTGAGGGGAAATCACAAGGGGATTGGGAAGCACATTGTAGAAGTGCTTAGAGAGATTGAGAAAGCTCTAGAAACAGAGCATACTCGTTGTACTGTGGCATTAGCAAGAAGCCCGTTGAATTCTTGCTGTATAGTGGAAAAATCTCAAGAGTTGTCTTGAGGACTGGACGTAGGTCAAGTGGATAGACCGAACCAGGATAAATTACTGAGTCTTCTTCTTCTCATCTTTACTTTTCAGCTTTCTCTGTTTTATACGCTGCTTCCTTTACATTGTGCTATCTTCACATATTTTACTTTATGTAGAAAAATTTCAATCTTCCTAATTCACCCCATCTTGGGAAGTCAGCCTTACTAACATAAGAGGGATTATGCATGAATTTGTTAAACCCTAGCTTGAATTTGAGTTTAGGAGCTTGAAATCTGAACCATATATGAATGTTCATAGTTTGAATGGTTTTCTGGGGTTCATTGGTGTACAATTATGCTGTTAGAACAATTGGTTAAGTTAGAAAGTTAAATTATGAGTTATGGATTGATATATGCATTGTGTTAATTAAATGTATTATAATGTTGTAGTGTATGATCGGTTGATTGGAAGTGTTGGTCCATGATTTGGTGCTTCAGAGACTTGACGAATCCCTTGTGTGGGTTATGTCGCAGCAATTCAAGGTAACCGAATATATATGTAGCTGTGTTAAATATTGGTTATATGTTTATATATATATGCATGTTTCTTTTCATACCATTAAGTTGTTTGTGTGTATGCGTGGCATTTTTCACATCGTGGTATCTACACGGCTAGTTAAAGTATATGTATTTCGATCCTTGGTACTTGTATGTGATGAGTATATATATACATGTATGATTCTTGAGCATGCTCACATGATAGTATGTTAGCATGACATTGATGATGATTATGATAATGATGATAATTCTGTAATATCCAAGAATTTTTATTAGATATTTAAGGCTCAATATTTTAAAATTTATAAATAATTTGTAAAAATGGGTATACACTATTTTATGTAAAATAGGGTAAAGAGGTCAATTATATTGATTGGAAAATAAAAGAAGAAAATGATAATTTTATCTTGGAAACAAAAAAAAAAAAAAGAAAGGAAGGCACTGAATGTTTGTGCAGCATATGGTGAAGGAAGTTTTAAGAATTTTGGAGAAAATTACACCTAACGACCCAAAAGTTTTAAAAATTATAAATTAACCTAGGTTAAGGGTATTTTCATAAATATAAAAATTATAGCCAAAATGAAGCTCTTAATTGTCTAAAGACAATGGGATATAGTATAGAATTTATTAAAATCAAAATAATAGTTATTGGGTAATTAGGGAATAATATTAATATTTTACCTGATAAAAGTAAGTTTGAACTCCAGGAAGAGGTAGTATTATTTCAAGAAAAATCAGTGACCCTTGCTAAAATATATTTTGGGTCAAGATATTGATTTTGGATGAAAAGTAATTATTGGATAATCATATACTAATTTGATGATAATTTTGGCAAAAATACTCAATCAGTATGGGTAAATTTAATTAGTTAAGGGTATTTTAGTCCATTAAAATTCAAAAATCAATTTTTGGTCAAAAAGAAGGTGAAGGACACTAGAAATTCAGAATTGGACACAAAGAGGATTAATTAAAAAGCTTTTATAAAAAGAAAGGCCAAAAAGTGAAAAAATTGAACTAATAAAGTTGCTTTATGGTACAATTATATCATTAACTCATTTTAAGTCTTCATCTTCTTCCTCAAGCACGTCTTACCTATAGGAAGGTGGAAGGAGAAACATGAAAAAATTCAAGGGCACGAAGCAAGCTTTGAACGTTAAACTTTCAAGGTAGGTTTTCATGGTCATTATCTCGTGCATATTTGAGTTTGGTGGGATTTTATGGAGTATTTCTCTTTATTTTCCCTTGGAGATTTTCTGCCTAGAGAGAGAAACTGAAGTCATGGAAAAATCAAACCATAAAAAAGGATGTATGGGTCTTAAGTAACCAGATTATGCCTTTGGTTTGTAAGATTATGGAGTAAATATTTTTCTTTAATTTATGGAAATTCTTTGTCTTTTAGGGTTTTATATATAGAAAAGGAATTGCATGATTTTAATCCAAAAATAAATTCCTTAGGTCCAAAATAGATTAGAACAAGTGTCTTGTATAAGAAATTCCCAAAGAATAACTATATAGATTTTTAAGGTTAAAGTAGCACTTTGAGAAGTAAATCATGTAATTCTTGGAATGAGACTTGTTTTGATGATGCAATAGGGTTCCAAGAGGCAATTGAAGATCAAGGAAAGAGTGTATGAAGTTTGGAAAGACTTGGAAAGCCTTAAGGTGGTTATATTACCATTTATGCCTATTATGTACAAGTTTGATTTCATTAATTCTTTAACTGTGCCATGCTATGTATTTGATGTTTTGTATTGAAATTGTGTTGTTGGCTACTATTATGAAGAGTTTGATGTCAAATTTTTAAGGTGTTACTATACCAAAATTTTTATAAAAATATATGGCATATTATGATAGAACGTTTTCCTCCTTGATGTTTCATAACATATTATGATGTTTTATGTGTATAAATGAATGTAACTACTGAGATTCTCTGAATCTTACCTTTTTCCAAATGTCCAACATTATAGATTCACATTATGGCAAGACTTCCCAAGAGGAGAAAGGGAAGGAGAAGCAAGTTACTAATTAAGATGAACTTGCTGTCTTTAGTGTTTGTCTAGAGTATCTTACAAAAATGATATGTATCATTTTAGGATTTTATATGAATGTAAATATGTCTTTCTAGACCTAACATAATGTAATGTGCAAAATAGAGATAAGAAATGGCCACATATGTAAATAGTAAGGTGTATTTTTTCAAGTTGTAGGATGAAAATGGCTATTGTGACACTGTTGAGAATTTCATATACTGTTTAGAATTTTGTGTTTTAATGTATGAATTACTTTATATAATTGTATATTAGACATGAAGAGCTTTTCACAGACACCAAGATCACTCAATTTGGAGTTGTGTGTGAATTATGGTAAATTTTCAAAGTTATAGTTAGAATTAAGAATTTTCAAAAATGACCATTGCTATAGTGAAGTTCACACAAGTTTATTTTATGAATTGGCCATTTATTTCCCTGTTCAATATTTTTCCCATGTAGAAAATCCTTTAAGCTATTTTTGGAGACTAGAATCACCTCAATACAATTTGTTTTTATTTAGTTAGAAATTTTCAAAGTTCATCGGGTAAAATGAGATAAACCAAAGGAATAGTACCCAGAAACTGAAAAGAATTGGTTTCAGTTATTTTATGCAATCAAGTCACTAATCATGTATTAATGGACTAAAATAAAGTCTAATACACAGGAAATGAATCTAAATATGAGGTATGATAGATTACATAATGGTATAGACATGTTGGCATTGCAGTGAACATCATCACTACATTGAGCATAGTGAGGTATGATGGACTAGATGATGATGATGAGTTGAGATACGATGATGTTATGATGATATATCTCTACTACTAAATCCTCTCCCATAGTAAGGAGAGCTAGTGGTAGTGGATTGCACCCTCCCAAAATCACCACCAATTCGGGTAGACCAAGGCAACGAGAGCCATGGTTCAAGCATTAGCGTGACTTTTGGCTGGGTCATGCTAGTGTAACGTGAGCTTGGTGATGTTTGAAAATTAATCTTCATTAGTTGTTGAATAAGAATCACCTATTGGAAATGTCATGTGATGACATTATCCCGTGATTCTAGTAGTATATGAGAGGGACATGCATACCATAACATTCTGATTTGCATTGCACCATATGCATATATGCATGGATTTATGGATATCTGTTGTATGTTGTGTTTTCCCAGTTACTGAGATTCTATCTCACACTCTCTGTGGTTAATATTTTAAGAGAAGATTCTAGTATTAGCCTGGAGAGGACTAAGAAGTCTTAGCTCTTCTTCGCATGGGAATATCCAAGCATTCTAGTAATTGTATGTTATTCGATTTGTGTGATATATTGTGCCAAGTAGTGTGGTATTGTGTATTCTGCCTATAGGTTGTATCGTGGGTAATATTACTAGTATGTGGTATGATGTTATTATGTAGATGATGATAAATGGTATTTTTGAGTGCAGCTTATGCCAAGTTTATGGTTTATGTGCATGTGATGTGATTGTGGACCTTGGTGTGGGTCATGCTATGATGATACTTGTATTGGTGTTTTGTGTAGGCCTAGTGTGTTTTGTTTGTGAGCCCAATGCTGTTATTAGGCCTTGTATGTGTGAATTGGGCATCTAGTCCATTGTGTTGATTTGGGGTTCAAGGGGGTCAAAACTTGAAAGAGTAGTTTCCTTAGGGTGGAACCCCCTTGGACAAGTTGGTTGTGTCAATTAGGACCTGTGTGAATGGTCTTGAAATGCTAATTTGCCTTTGGTGGCAAATTAGCAGTGTAAGTTGTGAGTTTTGGGCAAAAAGTGACCTAATCAATCACGGTCATCCAAAATCCCCATACGAAAATAGATTAAGGTATAAGTAATGTCTATGATAGATTGGGCTGAGAGGGATCTATAAGAGTTGGAATTAGGTTAATTGAAGGTCATAGCATAAAGTTGTGAGCATTGGAAATATGCTTGAAAAATCAGCAGATTGCTGATATGGTTTTTGATACAGGCGCCACAGCACCAGGTTCCTAGCCGTGGAGCCACACCTTTTTGCCGTTGCCAAGTTATGGCGATACTATTGAGGCATGGCTCTAGCTCTATTTCGCCTTATTTTGTCCTATTTAGTCAGTTTATGAATGTTTGTAGTAGTTTTCAGGGTTGTTTTTCATTAGGTTATTACAATAGCTATAACAACCCTTATTACACTATCCTGAATTTAATCTTGAGCTAATGGGAAGTGTACTTGATATTGTGTGTAGAACTAGAGGAACCAGGAATGGAGAAAGGGCCACGCCATGACAAGGAACAGGGCTGTCGCGGTGAGAGGTACTTAGGATCCTTCAATTTTTCTAGAATGAGAGCACTTGCAACATTGCAAATGTGACATCTAGGCACTGATGAGGGTGGGGAGTGATCGCCAGTGTAAGAAAAGTGGGGGCTCAGATAAAGTAATGAGGCACCGACAAAGAGCGGCTCTTAGCAGGCTTCTAAGCGGGAGTAGCATATGAATGAATCGAATACATACCAGAATGAGAGGGATCAGGAGACTGTATAGGCATGGGACTATATGGTTAAAGGATAGCTTAAAGGAATTGATAGGTACTATCTATACCAACAAGGTGCATCTACCTTTTCGGTAGCCTATCCCTTAAGAACTCCTCAGTTAAGCATGCTTGACCTGGAGCAATTATGGGATGGGTGACCTCCTCAGAAGGAGGTGTGTGAGTGAGGACAAAGCACATCGAAAGGGCATGTGTTGGTTTGTGGGGATAGTCGTCAATCCCAAAGAATCGGTCGGAGGTTACAAGTGGTATCAGAGCCTAGCCTCTCTCAGTACGATATGGTTCAAGGACGAACCAAGTGGAAGCTGGTGGGCATGTGACATCCGGGCATTGACGAGGGCAGGAAGTGATCGCCGGTACAAGAAAAGTAGGGGCTCAGATAAAGTAATGAGGATAAAGTAATGAGGCACAGACAAGGAGCGACTCCTAGTAGGCTTCTAAGTGGGAGGGGCATATGAATGAATCGAATACATACCAGAACGAGAACAATCCAGAGACTGTATAGGCATGAAACTATATGTTTAAAGGATAACTTAAAGAAATTGATAGGTATTACCTATACCACCAAGGTGCACCTATATTTTCGACAGCCTATCCGTTAAGAACTTCTCAGTTAAGTGTACTTGACCTGGAGCAATTATGGGATGGGTGACCTCCTTAGAAGGAGGTGTGTGAGTGAGGACAAAGCACATCGAAAGGGCTTGTATTGGTTTATGGGGACAGTCGTCAATCCCAAAGAAATGGTTGGAGGCTTTGATCTCAGTTCGTAAGTGATCCTTGCTCTTTCCTCTATATTTTTCTTTGGTTTTTGAGTTGGATTTCAAGTATATATGTTGGGTTTTCGATTTTGGCCAAATCCTATCGATTAAAATGGATGTAATGGGATTAAAGAGGTGTTATTTAGTGTTAATAATGCTTGGATATGAGTTTTAGAGGGAGTATGTGTGATTTATGCCTAGCCCTAGGTTAGAATTGCTTGAGGGAGTGTGAAATCCAAGTTAGAAGTGTTGATACAAGATTTAAATGGTTATATGAGGTTAATTAGTGCCTAAAAATGTGATTGGAACTTTGGGTTAAGCATAATTGGTTGAATTGTGAATTTTGGATAATTATACTATATGTTAACTAAAGATATTATGACATTGTAGAGATTGTTTGGTTAATTAGAGGAGTGCAAGTTATGGATTGGCAATCTGAAAAGCTTGTGGAATCGTATATGTGGTATTCACAACCTAAGGTAATCTAGTATTTGTATTGTGTGTATTATATGTTAGTATATTGATGTATATACATGTGCATATTTCTGTTCATACCACAATATTCTTATGTGTGTGTATAGTTTTTCTACATATCGTGGTATGCACATGGGTAGACAATATAGTAGATGATGATGATTATATATGATGATGACATGACATTACATGATTTCATAGTATGACATTGAGAAACATGATGATGATAATTACATAGTGATATGACACGAACATCACCACATGACATTGTGAGAAAATGTGGATTGGGTAATGATGATGAGATTGATATAATATGATATGATGATATATGATGTGGTGAAATAAGGAATCGATCCGTATCATTAAATCTCTGTCATTACCAATGAATTGAAGAAAATACCTAACTTTCTATATCCATATGATCTTTGTGATATTTTGAATTATGCAGAAAACCTTGTGTCTATTCGAAAACCTACAAAACCCACAACACTCATGTCGAGTAGCTTTTCTTTTAATTAATCTCTAATATTTACATTGTATAGTTACCATGTTTGGGCATTCTTGTTGGAAATGAATCTCCAAAGAATTTGACCATTTTGGTTGTATTTATTATCCTTGATGGTTTATATATTTGTTATCCAAATGTTTCAAATATATCAGATGTTTAGTTTTCATGGACGAATATATAATTTAATTGCTTCTATATATTGTGTGAAAGGGAAGGAAAGGTTAGCCAGACATATTTAAGTTTTTTCGTTTTCTACTTTTTTTATCTAATGGTGAAATACACAAGAGGGTGAGTTCTCTACATTATTAGATGGACTTGTAATACAAGAGACATAAAATTTCTCGATAGGAGCATATGATGAGGTGCTTCAACATCTTCTATTTCCATGACAAGGCTACAACAGAGAAAAGCCACTACCTAAAATCTCTATAAACATTAAAAAAAAGAGTAGAGACTACACATGAATCACATAAAGAAATTAACTTCTTGATGTACTGTACTGATTTGAGTAAAGTAAAGAAGACAGAAATTGCTATCTAAATCTGGAATTGTAATGCCCCTCATGATATTTTTCTTGGCATTGTGTTCAGGACCGGAGGAAACAAGATGGAGGAAGGCTCAAGTGGGGTCTGAAAGAGCTTCACGCCGAGGCCAAGAGCAGGGCCGCCGAGGTGAGACGCTTTCCAGTGGCTTATTCCAGCTGAAACCGGTGAAGCCGCGGCGAGAGGTGGAAAAATTGTTTAAATTAGGATCAGTTGGACGCGAAAGAAAGAAAGAAAATGAAGGGAACGACGCAGAGAGATAAGGAGCAGTGCTAGGGTTCGGCATTTTCGGTGTCCCGGAGTGATTCTCATCCATCGGGAGCTTGGATTCAAGTTGGTAAGTATTCTCTACTCCTCCTTCTCCATTTTCTTCGGTTAAGATTTTGGGGTTTCCAGTTGTATGGTTGGATTTCCGGTTTCGGGTGAAATCCATCGATTGAAATGGATGTTTTGGGGGTTAAGGAAGTGTGTTTTGATGTTTTTGTTGCTTAAATGTGAGTTTTGAAGGGATTATGTGTGTTTAGAGCTTAACCCTAGGTTGTTTTCGGTAATGGCTCTTAGGAATCCGAGGTGTCTGAGGTTGTGTGGTGTTTGAGTAATCCCTAAGAGCTTATTGATGCATGAAAAGGGTGTTGAAACCTTGGGTTAGGTTAATGTGGTTGAATTGTGAGGTTTGATTTGTTGGTATATTGTGCTAATGGATGAATTGTGACATGATAAAGGTTGTTGGCTAATCAAGAGGGGTTCACGCGTACTGGACAGTTCAAGGAAGCTTGTGGAACTCGTGTATGTGTGGTAACGACAATTGAGGTAACTGGGTGTTTGTTTATATTGTATTGACTAGGTTATGCAATAGTACGTGTATTTGTATATATATGCATATTTGATTCATACCATGATATCGATGTGTTTGTGTGTACTGTTTTTATATATATATCGTGGTATGCATACAATTATATGATGGTTATGACTATGATGACGATATGTGTGATGATGATATGATATGTTGCATACATGGCATTATGATGATGATATGATGATACATGAGCATCACCACATAACATTGTGAGATTGTGATGTATGGTGGATGTAATGGTGATGACGTGATGGTGGTATGATGTATGATGTATATATATTAGGGAGGATAAGGTTGGATTATATATATATATGTTAGGGAGGATAAGGCAGGATTATGTATATATGTTAGGGAGGATAAGGATGGATGATATATATATGTTAGGGAGGATAAGGATGGATGATATATGTGTTAGGGAGGATAAGGATGGAGTCCCAGTGAGGGTGACATGCATGTCATTCATCTCATATTGCATTCATGATTTGTGTGAGATATATGTATATATATATGTGTGTGTGTGTGTGGTTGTTGTTCCCGGTTACTGAGACATTGTCTCACCCACTCTCCCATAAACTAACCTTTCAGGTGATGGTTCTGGCACTAGTCCGGAGAAGACTCGGGAGTAGTTATGTACGTGGGAATAGTCTATGTAGTGTGTGTGTGTATTTTGGATAATGTGTCTTATGCCAAGTAGGATAGGATGGTTTGTAATGGATAATGATATGGTCGAGACTGGTTTGGATGTATGTACGTGTTGTATGTATGGTTTAGTATTTTGGAGGTTGAGAAGTTTGTGTGACAGTTTTGGGGAGTCCAGAGTGATGTTGGGCCTTGTTGGTATGTCTAAGGGCCTGTAGCCCGTTGAGTTAAGTTGGGTTCCAAGGGGTCAAATCTCAGAGGAGTGGTTCCTTTAAGGTGAAACCTCTTTGAATAGGTTTGTTCGGGGGATTTAGACCTGTATGAATGGTCTCTAAGCGACCAGTTGCCTTTGGTGGCAATTGGAGGTGGTTAGTGGTGAGTTTTGGTCAACAAGTGGCCAAAATGGTGTCAAGGGTCGAGAATCTCCATACGGAGTTGGAATGAGGTAAAAGTGGTGTTTGTGGATAGATGGGGACTAGATTGACTTGTAGGAGTTGGAATCGAGTGGATCGGAGGTCGAAGCATAAAGTTATGCACATCAGAAGTTCGCCCCGGATTGTTGAATTTGCTGATATGGGATATTAGCTGGGGGCGCCACGGCGTAGGAAGTTAGGCCGCGGCGCCATAGGAGACAGTAGCGATGTTGAGACAGTGGAGGCCGGAGCCGCGGCCCCAGCCCTGTAGCGGCCGCGACCCCAGCCCTGTAGCGGCCGCGGCCCCAGCCCAGGTTTTGGTGCTTTCGAGTCGTTTCCGCTGTGTTTATGAATTGGAAGAGTTGTTTTGAGATGTCAGCATTGTGTTGGGTCAGATTTTGAAGTTTTTGGTTAAGTCTGGAGGTGTCAGGAGGTAGGGTGTTACAAGAATCCGAGATGATACAAAAGTTGTTACACTAATTAGGACTTTGCTTAATTCAAGGATTCCAAGAAGACATCACGTTAGATGTGTTCTAATTTTTATCCAAAGATGAAAAATGAATAAAAATGAAAAAATGGAGTCGCTATTGAAATTTTAAGGAAAAAGTTTAGAAAACCTAAATAATAGAAATAGATGGTCAGCGAACAAAAGAGTTAGGATCAGAAGTCGATTGTGTATAGAGAAGATGTTAGGCATCTTACACCACTGGTTCGAAAGAACGGTTATCCTAAATTTATTGTGTTTCATTAAATTGGCCTTACAAATAAATTATCCTTATTATTTATATTTTATTGCTAAACTTAAAGAAAAATTAGATGAAAAAGAAAATATAATTTTTTTATAGAGAGGACCTGATCTAAGATGAAACCCTAGGGCTACATACCCTCAAGAATGATCAAAGTCTATGTAATTCGAATATTGATTTGAGTGTTTTAAATTTTGTAAAAGAAATTTGTATTTTTTATTATCCTTTTTTTTCTAGGATAATTGTTATAAAAGGTTATGTATTTTATATATATCTTTAAGAAAACATTTAGAATGAAACAAATATATTTTTATTTTGAAAAGTAAATTTAAATTGATGCTAGTGGCATAGGCGTCACTCGTGATCTCAAGAAGATAAAAGATTGCTTGGTTCATGAGGTGGCATAAGCATCACTCGTAATCTCTTATTTGAAATAAGAACATATATTGCTTAATTTACATGGTGACATAAGCATCACTCGTAGTCTTTTAGAATAAAAGAAATTATTTAAATTTGTAGTTGTATAAGCATCACTTACGGTCTTTTGGAATAAGAGGGATTGATCAGTTTACGTAGTGGCATAACTATCACTCACGATTCACCATTTTAACTTCCTATATGTTCATAGGGGTATCAGCACCTCTCATGACAAATTTCATTAAAAGAGTACATATAAAAGAAGGAGAGGCATAGCTTTCTTTTTATATTTGAAGATAAAATGAAGTTGTGAAAAACGCCATTAACAATAAAGAGAAAATTTATAAACAGAATCATGGTATCACGAAGCTACGATGCGTCACTAGTATTTCATGATATCAAAAGTACCGTCATGCTTCAGCCACTAAAAGACAAAAAGGCTTTGGATATTCATCTCAATATTGTGATATATCATACAAATACATACATACTTCATGAACGTAGCGCAAACATACTTCATGAACGTAGCGCAAAGGTTTTAGGCTCATGGTGGATTCTCCATATGTGTCTATATAAGAGTTCTTCTAATTTTCTTCCCTTCATCTCTCCTGAAACACTCTTAGGTTTTTTTTTTATTGCCCTATATCTCTCTTTGATTGTTGAGATTTTCTTCGACTCTCAAACCCTCTATTTATAGTGAAGTATTGCCATTCATTTTTTAATTTAAAATATTTTGAATTTTGAAGATAAAAATCATATAGGAATAATATCTTAATTTTGTAATTCTTTTGAAAATTATTAAATCTCATTTAAGAGATATTTATTATTATTGATGTAATTCATGTTCCCTCTTACTTTGTATTATTTCTATATTTTTTTCAAATCCTATGGATAGGGAAGTTAGTAAGATTTTAAAAGATAATTCATAGATTTATTTTCTTTTATTTTTGTTTTTCTATAGTATGTATTTTAATCAAGGGATAATCTTTCAATTATACCCTAGAATCTTTTAAGATAACCGCATTATATTTTATATTTAACATCTTTCATCTCTTAAGGGATATTTTAAGATAATTCATAAATATTTAATATTTAACATCTTCCATGTCTTAAGGAATAATCTTCTAGAGTATTATAGATTTATTTTATTATTTTCCATTAACTCAATAAGAGACATTTTCTTTTATTTTTTATATATTTATTATTTTTCCTAAATGGACCATACAAAATACGGTATTCACAAGATGCATCTATGTTATTGGATAATTTCTATATATAGGTAGTCATTTAGGAAAAATGGCTTATAAATAGTTTAATATGTGATTTATTTTATTTGTATTGAGCTGCATAAATTGTTGTTTTGTGGCATATATATATATATTAACTTTGAAAGTAGAGGATCCCACTAGATGCTTTTGTCACAAATACGTCTTCTATGCAACGCATAGGATGAATTTCTAGTTGCGAGAAAAGCCACTAACTCAAGGAACCAACGTTGATATCTTGTTTCCATTTTATCCACCAAAGTATGAACAATCATACAAAAATTTATCCCCCATCTAATATAAACCAATATACGATCCGCTGTTTTCCAAATTAAATTATATATTAATTTCATTGTAATTTCTGTAACATAATACATTGAAAACAATAAAAAAAAGTGGTGCAATTTGAGGTAATCTCCTTGAGGGAGACTCTAAGATAATTTAGTTAACACGTCATCTGCTTATTTTTATAAGAGACTTCCAACTACTTTATGTAGATTAAGAAAGTTAGTTATCTTAAAATTCTAAAAAAAAAAAACATTATTTCTTTACCCTTATTTAATATACGAATGCAATTCATATTAAATACCATTTAACCAATTGAGAGTCTTTTTCATCCAAAAGGTCTAATAACAATTTACGAGGAGAAATAAATGATGAGGGCAAAATAGTAAAAATCTCATTAAACATTACAAAGTTCCTCATAAAAAGAACCAGAAAAAGTTTCTTGAAGGTCCCTTATAAAAAAGACCAAAGAGAGTAAGAAGCGTGCATTTGTAATATCTTTCTTTAAGGATTGATGATGTTTTTTTTTTTTGGATTGAATCACCCGTATCCAACAGTCAATTTAGATTCCAATTTATTCAAATTGAGTTGTTTAGGACCACAAATGTGGCTTGATAGTTAAATCATTTTCTTCCAAGTTATAAAATTTTATTGTAGACAGTTAAGGATGTGAGAATATGATTCATTCTCTACATTATGCAATGTGTGAAAATAGTGAAAATGAGGTTCCATGTATATATAAATATATATATATATTACTTTCTCAATCATTCTTTATATCTGGCTAAAAAAGAAAAAAATTATTGTCTATTTTTTTGTTAAGCTTTGTGCATTTTTTTTATTTTTCAATATTTTTTATATATTTCCGCAGACTTGACATGTTAGAAAAATAAGTGCAATTTTTTTAAAAAATTTAAATTATTATTTATTACACTCCACGCTCACATGAAAAGAATATCTTGTCAAATCAACTTTTCAGTCAACTTGGTATAAGTTCAACCAAGTGAAATTTTATATTGAACGAAATATATTCACGGACTAACTCCTCTAATGGTAACTATGGACAAGAAACGGTGGGCGCTGATAGATTCAACATACCAGGGATCAATATTACACAAAAATAAATAAACACGCCTTACTTCAATGTAACTACAAGCTGCTCTGATGATAACATGAGTTTTCAATTTATTACCCAAACGACTGCATGATTACAAACAACCCAAAATCACACCAAATTTGGACCCTCTCCTCCATTTTTACTTTTATCGGAAGGGGAAGCAAGTCTTGCAACTCCAGAAGCCTCACCAATCTCAGAAACCTCATTATGACTAATCCATGAAGCAGCATGAACCAAAACAAGAGGCATAGAAGATGCCAACGTGACACCCAGATGAATCCCTACTTCTGTTACAATAAGTTGAAGCATAGTTGCAATTGCAAGCAGAACCAAAACAAACCTCTTGTCTATAAATCTATGGAGGAAATAAGAATTAGGGTATGCCCTTAGTAGCAGCAAGTACAACATTGTCACATAGCTCATGATTACTAGAAGAATCAAGGAGACCTTGCGTTGAGGGATTAGGGTTATGAAGAGTATGATCCACACAAAAACTGTGTAGTATAACCCTAAATTGCCTATTTTTCTTATAATTCGAGAAGCTGCAGCTTCTGGGGTTGGGGGAATGTTGAAAGGGCAGTAGAAGTTAAAGTCCTTGAATTGCTTTTAGTGAGTTGTTTTTGGTTCATATGGTCCATCAGTGGATGGAGGTGATGATGAGGGGGAGAATTCTCTGAGTTGTTCCAAACTTGCCACAATGAATGATAAGATGATAGAGAACTCGGGTAATCTTCAAAGAGATAATCCTAAAGAAAAAGATAGTGAAATGGGTTTTAGTGTCTATTTGGTTTGGATCAATTAAGCTTGTGTTATTTTATAGTATCATGGGTAATTAAAGAGAATTCCTGTTTTTCTTTGAATATTACAGTTTGAAGACTTTGAAGAGACACTTGGTCATGAGTTGTGTGGCTGAAATCTTTTCAATTGTTGATTTTTTTTTTGGCATGATTCAATTGTTGAATTTAAAGACTGTTAGTGCTATAAAGTAATATTTTCTAGTTCAAAGTTTTATGGATGCAATCCTTCAATCAATCATCAAAGCATGAAGGACTCCACACATCCTGATATCGATTTTGCCTTTAGACGCTGTCAATTTATTTTTTCATAGATAAAATTTGTTTTAATTTAATGTTTTATAGAATTATCATTTTAATTTGTTCTCTGCAAATCAAGTCATTTAAATTAATATATTGTGAATTTGTTTTGTTTTATTTTCTTTTTATTAGTTTGGTCCCTCATTAAAAATATATTACTAACAAAGATTTTCTATTGATTTATTCTTGATGAAAGTAGTGCTAGATAAGCTGGCTTCCCAAAAGGGGGGGTGAATTGGGAAACTTGAAAATTTTTTGCAAAATATCAAGAATGTGAAGAGAGCAAAGTATAAATGGTAAAACAGAGTATAAGTGAATAAACTGTAAAAGTTGCAGTAAAGAGAAGAAAACTCAGATATTTATCCTGGTTCGGTCTCTCCACTTGACCTACATCCAGTCCTCAAGTCACCACTTGAGATTTTCCACTATTCTGCAAGAATTCAGTGGGCTTCTTACAAATACCTTAGTACAAATATGATGCTCTGTTTCTAGAGCTCACTTTTCACTCTATGCACTCTTACAAAGTGGTTCCCCAATCCCTTGTGATATTCCCTCACAAAAAAATCTTTCTTCTAGATGAAGATAAGATTATTTTACAAAGATTAAACTCTCTTAGACAGAGTGAATATGAAGGTTGAAGTACAAATGTTGAAGTGAGAGAGTAAGAGAGTTTGAGTAAATGATTTGGCAGAGTTTCAGTATATATAATGTTAAAATCGTTATCCAAAACTTCAAATGATGTTATTGTTAGTTAGACTGACTTCCCAAGAGGGGGGTGATTTGGGAAGATTAAAATTTTCTGCACAAAGTGAGAACAATGAAGAAAGCAAGGTATGACAGAAAAATAGAGTATAAAGCAGTAAGATAAAAGAGCAGTGATAGAGAGAAGAAAAACTCTTATATTTATCCTGGTTCGGTCTCTCCACTTGACCTACGTCCAGTCCCCAATACACCACTTGAGATTTTCCACTATTCAGCAAGAATTCAACGGGCTTCTTGCAAATGCCACAGTACAACATCAGTGCTCTGTTTTCTAGAGCTCACTCAATCACTTTCTGCACTTTGACAAAGTGCTTTACAATCCCTTGTGATATCTCCTCACAAGAAAATCTATCTTCCAGATGAAGATTAGATTGTTTACAAAGATGAAACTCTCTTGAATAGAGTGAATATGAAAGTTGATGTACAAGTATTGAAGTAAGAGGGTAAAAGTCTTTGAGTAGAAGATTTGGTAGAATTTCAGTATATACAAACTTTGATTCGTTTTTCACAACTTCAAATGATGTTATATTTATAGATTTAGATCTCAAATGTCCGTTAGAGACAGAATCTATCCGTTGGAGAAGTTATCCAACGGTTACTCTGAAAAACTATCTGTTAACCAACTGCATTTAATGCTTCTAACATACTGAAATTCAAATTTCGGTTGGTCAACAGATGGATTTCGAAGGAACCGAAGGTTAAAGCTTCCAACGTTGAAATCCTGAAGTTCATCTGTTCATGAAGTGAAATTTGAATTTTGAAACTTAGAAAATGTTTCCATTGTTGAATCAAGAAGTTTTGATGATTCCAAATCAACTCTCAAGAGCTTGGATTGAAGATATCAAAGGAGCTCAAAGTAGTGAAGAAATTTTAAGTAATCTATGCTAGAATTGTTGTTTGATCCTTAGTTATGTTCAGGAATGGGTAAAAGACTTTGATTTGATGAAAAGATGTTTTAAAACGTTGATTTTAAGTTAAATCATGAACTATTTGAAAAATACCCACCAACAGACGAAGTTTGAAAAGTTTATATTGAACTGTCATGTTGGAAATTTGAACTTTGCCTTTGGAAATTCGAATTTCAAGCTGAAACTGAATAAGTCTGAAGAGATTCTTCTCTGACAGATGAATTTTGATTTACCAAAATTCAAATTTTCATATGAGCCTGAAAGAAGCTTCTTAGAGACAGACGAACTTTAAGTCTTCAAAATTCGAATTTCAGAAAAAATTCAATTTGTGAAAACAAAAGAAATTCGTCTGAAATAATGTTAAGGTTCATCTGAAATCAAGATTATCTTGAGCTTCAAAATTGCTCTCTGACAGACGAACTTTGAACATTAATATGGCCAAGTTGTCGGCATTGGCATTGTGGGCAAAAAGCTAGAAACATCCATAGAAGAGGTGCTGTTTGTAATTGGCCTCAACCACAATTTGCTAAGCGTGAGTCAGACATGTGATAGAGGAAATTGGGTGCTGTTTGACTCAAAGTGTTAAATGGTCATTAGAAAAAGTGATCACAAAGTAATCCTTAAAGCTCAAAGGGATGGTAACTGCTATACTATTGATCTTAATGAACTTTCTCCCTTAGATTCTGTATGTTTGATTAGTCAGGATAATGATAGTTGGTTATGACATAGAAGATTAGCTCATGTTAACTTGAATAAGCTTTCAAAAATAGTTAAAAAAGAGCTAGTCACTGGCCTGCCAAAAATATCTTTTGAAAAGGACAAAGAATGTGATGCATGCTTAAGAGGAAAACAAACTAAATCATCTTTTAAACCCAAAAATGTAGTCACCATAACTAGACCACTTGAACTACTGCATATGGACTTTGGACCATCTAGGGTGAAAAGTCTTGGTGGTAATCTGTATGTGCTTGTAATTGTGGATGATTACTCTAGATTTACATGGACACTATTTCTTTCCTCTAAAAGTGATACCTTTGATGCATTTGTAACTTTAGCTAAGAAAGTACAAAATGAGAAAGGTATTTCTATTGTGTCAATCAGGTTAGATCATGGAGGAGAGTTTGAAAACTCAGACTTTCTGAAGTACTGTAATGAGCATGGAATTAATCACAACTTCTCAGCTCCAAGAACTCCTCAACAGAATGTAGTAGTAGAAAGGAAAAACAGAACCATTGGAGAGATGGCTAGAGCTATGCTAAATGAAAAGGAGCTATCTCAAGTATTTTAGGCTGATGTAGTAAATACAGCAAGCTACATCATAAACAGAGCCTACATCAAACCAATCCTTGGAAAGACTCCATACGAGCTGTATAAGGGAAGAAAGCCAAATCTGTCACATCTCCATGTGTTCTGATGTAAATGCTTCATTCACAACAATGGGAAAGAAAATCTGGGTAAGTTTGATCCCAAATCCGATGAAGGTATATTTCTGGGCTATTCTAGTAGAAGTAAAGCATATAGAGTTTTTAATAAAAGGTCTAATCTAGTAGAGGAATCTGTGCATGTAGTATTCATCAAAAATGAAACTGCTTCTAAGCATGTTACTGATGAGGATGATCTTGTTTCAAATCTTAAAAAGTTAGATATCTCTAATGAAGATATAATTGAGCCTCCAAAAATATCAGAATCTATTAATATAGAGGAAGATATTCAGGAGAGAGATTTTGAAGAAGAAAATAATGAAGAAACATCTCAAGAACTCCCCAGAGCTTGGAGATATCAAAGGAATCATCATGTTGATCAAGTGATAGGGAATGTTCAAGAGAGAGTTAGAACCAGAAAACAGTTAAGGGATCAAATGATTAATTGTGCATTCATCTCACAAATTGAACCTAAATGTACTAAGGAAGCCTTAACTGATGAGTACTGGATTCTAGCTATGCAGGATGAATTAAATCAATTTGAAAGAAATCAAGTCTGGGATTTAGTTCCTAGACCCAAAAATCATCCTGTCATAGGTACCAAATGGGTTTTTAGAAATAAACTTGATGAATCAGGATCAATCATCAGAAACAAAGCTAGACTGGTTGCTAAAGGTTATACTTTAGAAGAGGGCATTGATTTTGAGGAAACTTTTGCTCCAGTAGCTAGATTAGAAGCAATTAGAATTCTATTAGCATATGCATGCATGAAAAATATTTTATTATATCAAATTGATGTAAAGAGTGCCTTTCTGAATGGATATATCATGGAAGAAGTTTATGTAGATTAACCTCCAGGTTTTGAGGATACTACAAAACCAAACCATGTGTATAAACTAAAGAAAGCTCTTTACGGTTTGAAGCAAGCCCCTAGAGCATGGTATGATAGATTGAGTAATTTTCTAACTGATAAGGGGTTTAATAGAGGCAAAGTAGATACAACTTTATTTACTAAGAAAGAAAATAAAGATTTACTCATTGTTCAAATTTATGTTGATGATATTATATTTGGTGCTACTAATGAATCTCTTTGCAAGAATTTTTCTAAGTTAATGCAGGGGGAATTCGAAATGTCTATGATGGGTGAACTCAATTTCTTCCTTGGATTGCAAATCAGACAATGCAATGATAGTATCTTCCTCAATCAATCAAAGTATCTGAAGGAATTGCTGAAGAAGTTTGGAATGGAAAATGCCAAGCCAATGGGGACACCTATGGCTACTACAACCAAACTGGACATGGATGAGAAAGGGAAATTGTTTGACATAACTCAGTATAGGAGAATGATTGGATCCCTGCTATACTTAACTTCCAGCAGACCAGACATTATGTTTAGTGTCTGTATGTGTGCAAGGTTCCAATCATGTCCCAAAGAAGCCCATGCTACTGCTATGAAGAGAATCTTCAGATATCTTATTGGAACATCACAGATGGGTCTTTGGTATCCAAAGGGCAATGGAGAAGCTCTCAAAGGATACACTGATGCTGATTTTGCAGGATCCAAAACTGAAAGAAAAAGCACAAGTGGAACTTGTCAGTTTCTTGGAGGATCCTTGGTTTCATGGTTTAGCAAAAATCAAAACAGTATGGCCCTATCCATGGCAGAGGCTGAGTATGTTGCAGCTGGAAGCTGTTGTGCCCAAATCATCTGGATGAAACAGCAACTGGAAGATCTTGAGATTGAGTTGAAAGAAATACCAATAATGTGTGACAACCAAAGTGCCATCAATATCACAAAGAATCCTGTCATGCACTCAAGGACAAAACATATTGAAGTTAGGCACCACTTCATAAGGGATCATGTTTTGAAAGGAGAAATCAGACTTGAGTATATCCCAATCGAAGATCAAGTTGCAGATATCTTGACAAAGCCTTTGTTAGAAGGTAGATATTGCAAGATAAGAAGAGAATTGGGTATGGTAAATCCCAATGAACTGTAAGTAATTCTTGGTGCAATTTTTTTTTAATCTTACAAAATTGAATTAATTCTAACTTTAGCATCGGAGAGTGTTTAATTTAAGTTGTAGGTGCTCCTCATGAGATTCAATGCTGACAAATCTGAAAAATGGAGCTTATCAGAATGGAACAATCAAAGAATGAAGAAAATGGAAGAAAATCTAAGCTTCTGAATCTATTATGTAAGTTTTTAAAGTTGAAATTCGTATATTAATTATGTGTTAGATGAATTTCTGTGAAAAATTGAGTTTCTGAGGAAGTCAGCATGATCAACATTTGAATTTTGCATATACAACAGACGAACTTCAGCTTGTTATTAAAAGGAATAGTTCTCGTGATGCCTCGAAATTCATCTGTTGATCCTTCAAAATTCGATTTTCAAGAACAAAATTTTGAAGTTATGAATGTCCAACATGATGATTATACTAATGCTTATCTCTTAACATACGAATGTTGGACAACTTTCACAAAATTAAGAAATTCAAATTTCTGACTCAAAATTCGTCTGTTGAAACATGCTCTTCAATGTTGAATCTTTGAAAGATGAAGGTTTGTATGCTTAATTCGTTTGTTGCTTGATGGTTTGTTGGCTGCTTGGTATTTGCCTTTGAAAATTTGAACTTTGTTGAAACAAAGTTCGTCTGTTGATCTTGTTGTATTTTATCCAAGCCTCTGTCAGACGAATTTTCAGACGAAAATTCATCTGTCAGTAAGCTTTGCTAAACAGCTTAACTTGTAACTGCCCAAAGTTCGAATTTTGACCCCTCAAAATTCGTCTGTCAGACAGTTACATACGTTAAAACCGACAGTTTTCACTTGAACAAACGCAACCCTACTCTCTTACTCTCTGGGTTTATTCAAATCCTCTCTTTAATACTCTTAAATTCTGACCAAAAATCTTCATCTCCCACCATTTAAACTGATTTTCGCACCCTATAAACCCAATCTCAACCTCATTCTAAATCATTCATCCGTAAAAATGGCAAGAGTCAAGAATCCCAAAGCTGGCAAAGGAGAGGCTCGACCAAAACGCTTTGTAAAATCCTAATATGCCATGAAGGAAGGAGATAAACCGAAGAGAAAAGCCGAATCCAGCAAGGGAACTCCTTCAAAATGCTAGAAATCTACACCCAAGGGAGAATCAAAGAAGGCTGGACCCTCTTCCTCAAAGGTAGCAGAACCTTCGGTCCCTGCTCCTGTTGCTGCTGAACTTGGTGCTCCTGCTTCAACCTCAAACACTAAATTTGGAGAATACGAGCTTACCACACTGCCTTTATGGAGCACTCCACAGATTCAAGAGGAATACTCCACCAAGTTTGCCAACAAAAAGGTAATCAAGCCACATTGTGTAAACTTGGAAGATTTCTTGGTCTCAAATAATTTTGATGGTGGTATATGGATGATGAGATACAAGAATCTGTTGGAAGTATTAGAGAGATATGATGATGAGGTAGTGAAGTCATGGTATGCCTCTTTAAAATACAACAGCAAGAAGAAGAAGTGGGCAGTCAATCTAAGATCTAGGACCATTTGGCTTACTGATGAGACATTCAATGAGGTGCTGGAGATCCCTGGGCAAGATGGACTCAAGATTGATATCACTACCTCTGGATATATGGATGAGGCAGAAACTGCTGATGAAGAAGGTGGTCACTTTCTGAACTACAAGGAGAGTACTATTCTGAGCACATTGTTTAGAAGAAGGAAAAATTGGCCGTCCATAAACATGTTGAAGCCCACAGACCTCAGTGTTCAAGTGAGGATCCTACACTACATAGTGTCCAGGATCATATTCAACAAAGGAGGCAGCTTCAATATGATAACAAGGGCAGAGGCACATGTCATGGCTGCAATCATGCTTGGGAAACTGATTAATATGGGACACATCATTCTCCAACGCATGATCAAGGCTAGAGATCAGAGGAAGGACTCCATACTCCCCTATGCTGCTATCATTTCCAGAATTCTGCAGTATGCCAAAATTCAACATCTTGAGAAGGGGAAGGGCAAGCCCACTGAAATCTTCAAGGAGGAAGAACTGCAAAGAATGGGCATTGAAAAGGATGAAGGAAGATGGGTTGGAAAGGGAGCAGGAAGAACTGAAGATCTATTCTTTGTTGAAGGTGCCTCCTTACAGCAAGAGGGTACTTCTGAGGCTCCTGCTAGACCTACCACTCAGCCCTCTATGCCTATCCCATCTCCCTCCAAGCCCACTCACATTCCATCCACTCCCTCCTCTCCTGCCAAGCCAACCAAGATCACTGAGTTGTATGATAGCCTGTCTACACTCATTCTTAGCATCAGAGATGAGTAAAATGCCAAATTTGCTCATCTGCAAGATCAGATACATCAGTTGGCAAAGAACATGAAAGTGGTTGCTGGTGCTTATGAAGATATCAGAAGTGCAATCCCTACCACTTCAGCTCCACCTCAGCCAGGGTCCTCTATGCCTGTCTAATCTCCAACTCCTGAGCCTCCAAGCCTATTCGAGATTGCCTCCTCTGACCATGATGATGATATAGATGGTGCTGATGCAATGAGGACACCAAGTCCTGGTCCACCCTTAGACTATGGATTGGAAGAAGAAGGACTTCAAGAAACAAGTCCTCATGAGCCTATGCAAGAAGATGCTCAGGGTTCAATTCTGTCCATTCAAGAATCAGAGCAAGTTGAAAGACTGGTTGCAGCCATTTCAACCTCTTCTATACAGGAGGGTGTGAGCAATGAAGAAAGAAGCATTGTACCTGTTGTTGATTATGTAGCCATTGCTCACAATGCTCTGCTGGAAGCTCAAAGGAGAAGGCTAAAAGAAATGTTTTGTCCTGATGAACCAGCTCCTCCCTCTCTTGCTGCTTATAGTCTCTCAGAGGAACAAAGAGCTCAGTTAGCTCTTTCAAGACAGGCAATGCAAATGTTGCTTGAGGTCTCTGATGATGATGATGATGACCCAAGTCCTGAGCCTCCTGCACCAGTCCAGCTAGAAATTTCTTTTGCTCCCGTGCCACTTCGAGCTATTCCTGTCTCTCAGATCCCTCCACCTGCTGATTTTGTTGGCCTTCTTGATGATGCCAAAAAAGGGGAGAAGACTAAGCAACTAGAAAGTCTGCTACTGGAAAATCTGCTGAGCCATCTGGGAAAGGGAAGATGTACAGCAAGAAGACCAAGCCTAAGAAGAAATGATTGAAGATTTGTTTTAGAAATTAGGCTCGAGTTCTCTTATTGTGCTGTATAATGTTTTAGATGGTTGTTTGATTTTTGCACTTAGTGTTTTGAAATTAATCTTTGAAGAACTAAACTTTAATTGGTCTTTGTATAGCAATATTTGTTTAAATGAATGAATTTCTTTGTTGCAATGATTTTTACTTATTACTTCCTAAATCTCTTCACTGATATGCTATAAATGATATCCTTTGAAATATAATGCATATGTTGAGGGGGAGCTTGCTAAACCAAACCCAAGTACTAATCCAATTTGTAAGTTATTTTGTCATCATCAAAAAGGGGGAGAATGTTGAATCAAGAAGTTTTGATGATTCCAAATCAACTCTCAAGAGCTTGGATTGAAGATATCAAAGGAGCTCAAAGTAGTGAAGAAATTTTAAGTAATCTATGCTAGAATTGTTGTTTGATCCTTAGTTATGTTCAGGAATGGGTAAAAGACTTTGATTTGATGAAAAGATATTTTAAAACGTTGATTTTATGTTAATCATGAACTATTTGAAAAATACCCACCAACAGACAAAGTTTGAAAAGTTTGTATTGAACTGTCATGTTGGAAATTCGAACTTTGCCTTTGGAAATTCGAATTTCGAGCTGAAACTGAATAAGTCTGAAGAGATTCTTCTCTGATAGACGAATTTTGATTTGCCAAAATTTGAATTTTCACATGAGCCTGAAAGAAGCTTTTTAGAGACAGACGAACTTTAAGTCTTCAAAATTCGAATTTCAGAAAAAATGCAATTTGTGAAAACCAAAGAAATTCGTCTGAAATAATGTTAAGGCTCATCTGAAATCAAGATTATCTTGAGCTTCAAAATTGCTCTATGACAGACGAACTTTGAACATTAAAATTCAAATTTCAGAAGCTTAGGCCGTGAGTCTGTCAAAATGAAATATTGACATATGAATAACAAAGTTTTGAAACTTCGAATGTTGAAGTAAGTCTGAAGAGAGGACTCTCTGACAACGAACTTCACACTTTCAAAATTTGAATTTCAAAGAAAGTGAACTATTGTGTCTTTTGAACGTACTACCGACAGACAAACTTTAGGGTTCCAAAATTTGAATTTCGACGACACTGTAGAAAATTGAAAACACTGTTCACACTTAACAGAAAAACTTTCTTCTTTAAAATTCGTATGTCACAACATGGAAATATTCTCTAAGTTTCAAAATTTGAATTTCACTTCATGAACAGATGAACTTCGGTATTTCAACGTTGGAAGCTTTAACCTTCGGTTCCTTCAAAATTCGTCTATTGGCTAACTGAAATTCGAATTTCAGTATGTCAGAAGCATTAAATGCGGTTGGTTAATGGATAGTTTTTCAGAGTAACCGTTGGATAACTTCCCCAACGGATAGATTTTGTCTCTAACGGACATTTGAGACCTAAATCTGTAAATATAACATCATTTGAAGTTGTGGGTAACGAATCTAACTTGTATATACTGAAATTCTGCCAAATCTTCTTCTGAAAAAGCTTTTACCCTTTCAACTTCAATATCTGTACTTTAATCTTCATATGTACTCTATTCAAGAGAGTTATATCTTTGTAAACATTCTAATCTTTATCTGGAAGATAGATTTACTTGTGAGGGGATATCACAAGGGGATTAGGAAGCACATTGTAGAAGTGCTTAGAGAGATTGAGAAAGCTCTAGAAAATAGAGCACAAGTTGTGTACTGTGGCATTTGCAAGAAGCCCGTTGAATTCTTGCAATGTAGTGAAAAATCTCAAGAGGTGTCTTGGGGACTGGATGTAGGTGAAGTGGATAGACCGAACTAGGATAAATTTCTGAGTGTTCTTCTCCCTATCATTACTTTTTCAGTTTGCTCTGCTTTTACGCTGCTTTCATTATACGTTGCTTTCTTCACCTGTTTCACTATGTGTAGAAAATTTTTAATCTTCCCAATTTACCCCCTCTTGAGATTTTCTACTATTAAGCAATAATTCAATGGGCTTCTTGCAAATGCCACAGTACAATGACAGTGCTCTATTTTCTAAAGCTCACTCAATCACTTTCCGCACTTTCACAAAGTGCTTTACAATCCCTTGTGATATCTCCTCACAAGAAAATCTATCTTCCAGATGAAGATTAGATTGTTTACAAAGATGAAACTCTCTTGAATAAAGTGAATATGAAAGTTGATGTACAAGTATTGAAGTAAGAGGGTAAAAGTCTTTGAGTAGAAGATTTGGCAGAATTTCAGTATATACAAAGTTTGATTCCTTTTTCACAACTTCAATGATGTTATATTTATAGATTTAGGTCTCAAATGTTCGTTAGAGACAAAATCTATCTGTTGGAGAAGTTATCAAATGGTTACTCTGAAAAACTATCCGTTAACCAACCATATTTAATGCTTCCGACATACTGAAATTCAAATTTTGGTTGATCAATAGATGAATTTCGAAGGAACTGAAGGTTAAAGCTTCCAACGTTGAAATACTGAAGTTTGTCTGTTTATGAAGTGAAATTCAAATTTTGAAACTTAGAAAATGTTTCCATGTTATGACATACGAATTTTCAAGAAGAAAGTTATTTCTGTTAAGTATGAACAGTGTTTTAATTTGCTACAGTTCCCTCGAAATTCGAATTTTGGAACCCCAAAATTCATCTATCCGCAGCAGGCTCAAAAGTCACAATAGTTCATTTACTTCGAATTTGAATTTTTAAAGAGTGAAGTTCGTCTATCAGAGAGACCTCTTTTCAGACTTACTTCAACATTTGAATTTGTAAACACTGTCCTTCATATGTCATCATGTCATTTCAACAGACTTACAACTTTAACTTCTGAAATTGGAATTTCAATGTTCAAAGTTCGTCTGACAGTGATCAGTTTTGAAGCTCAATATGATCTTGATTTCAGATGAACTTTAAAATTGTTTTAGACGAATTTCTTCAGTTTTCATAAATTTCATTTTGTCTGAAATTCGAATGTTAAAAGCCCAAAGTTTGTCTGTTGCTCAATAACTTCTTTCAGACGCTTATGAAAATTTGAATTTTGGAAAATCAAATTTCGTCTTTCAGAGAGGCATCTCTTCAGACTTATTCAGTTTTAGCTTGAAATTCGAATTTCCAAAGCCAAAGTTTGAATTTCCAACATGATAATTCAATGTAAACTTTTCAAAGTTCGTCTGTTGGTGGGTATTTTTCAAATATTTCATAAAATCAAGTTTTTTAAAACATCTTTTCATTAAATCAAAGTCTTTTATCCATATTTAAACATATCTAATGATCCTACAACAAATTTTACACAGATTACTCAGAACTTCTTCACTTGAACCATTTTAAGCTCCTTTGATATTTTCATTCCAAGCTCTTAAGAGTTAAGTTGGAATCATCAAAACTTTTTGATTCAACAGTTATATTTATATATTTAGGTCTCAACTATTCGTTAGAGACAAAATCTATCCGTTGGAGAAGTTATCCAATGGTTACCCTAAAAAACTATCCATTAACCAACTGCATTTAATGCTTCTAACATACTGAAATTCGAATTTTGGTTGGTCAACAGACAAATTTCGCAGGAACTGAAGCTTAAGGATGTTGAAACAAGAGTTTTGATGATTCCAAACCAACATTCAAGAGCTTGGATTGAAGATATCAAAGGAGAGCAAAGCTATTTCAAGTGAAGATTTTCTGAGTACTTGCTGTTAGATTTTTTGTAGGATCCTTTGTTTTTGTTATGACTGGGTCAAAGATTTTAATTTGAAAAAAAGAAGTTTTCAAACTTTGATTTTATGTTAAAACTTCAAATATTTGAATAACACCCACAAACAGACGATGGTTGAAAAGTTTAAGCTAAACTGTCAAGTTGGAAATTCGAACTTTGCCTTTGGAAATTCGAATTTCGAGCTAAAACTAAATAAGTCTGAAGAGATGGCTCTCTGTCAGACGAATTTTGGTTGTTCAAAATTCAAATTTTCATCTAGTCTGAAAAGAGGCCTTTGGCTAACAGACGAACTTCTCACTTTCAAAATTCGAATTTCAAGTAAAATGAAGTTTGTAAAAACCAAAGAAATTCGTCTGAAACTATGATAAAGTGCATCTGAAATCAAAATGAAATTGAGTTTGATAAATGCTCACTGACAGACGAATTTTGAAGTTCCAACATTCGAATTTTCATATAAGTCTGAAAGATGCTTCTTTACAACAGACGAACTTTGAGTCTTCAAAATTCGAATTTCAAACAAAACAAAACTTGAGAAAATGGAAGAAATTCGTCTGTAACAATGTTAAAGTTCACCTAAGATCAAGAGTGATTTAAGTTTCAAAACTGCTCTCTGACAGACAAACTTTGAACATTGAAATTCAAATTTCAGAAGCTAAGTTCTTGAGTATATTGAAATGAAACATTGACATACGAATGATAAGAACTTGCAACATTTGAATGATGAAATTAGTCTGAAAAGAGTTTCTCTGACAGACGAATTTTGCCCTTTCAAAATTTTAATTTCGAAGAAAGTAATCTACTGTGTCCCTTTAAACGTTCAATGGACAGACGAATTTTGGGGATCCAAAATTTGAATTTCGAAGGCACTGTAGAAAATTGAAAACACTGTTCACACTTAACCGAAAAACTTTCTTCTTGAAAATTCGTATGTCACATTGTGAAAATGTTTTATAAGTTTCAAAATTCGAATTTCACTTCATGAACAGACGAACTTCGAGCTGTAACGTTGGAAGCTTTAATCTTCCGTTCCTTCGAAATTCGTCTGTTGGCCAACCAAAATTCAAATTTTAGTATGTCAGAAACATTAAATGCGGTTGGTAAACGGATAGTTTTTCAGAGTAACCGTTGAAAAACTTCCCCAACGGATAGATTTAGTCTCTAACAGATATTTGAGACCTAAATCTATAAATACAACTTCATTTGAAGTTGTGGGTAACGAATCAAACTTGTATATACTGAATTTCTGCTGAATCTTCTTCTCAAAAGCTTTTACCCTCTTAACTTCTAAACTTGTACTTAAACTTTCATATCCACTCTTTACAAGAGAGTTATTTCATTGTAATCAATCTATTCTTCATCTGGGAGATAGATTTACTTATGAGGGGTATTCACAAGGGGATTGGGAAGCACATAGTGAAAGTGCTTGGAGAGTGTGAGAGAGCTCAGAAACAGAGCATACTCATGTAATGTGGCTTTAGCAAGAAGCCCACTGAAATTCTTGCTGTATAGTGGATAAATCTCAAGAAGTGTCTTGGGGACTAGATGTAGGTCAAGAGAATAGACCGAACCAGAATAAATAACTGAGTTCTCTTTTCTTTATCTCTACCCTTCACCTTGCTCTGTTTTACGCATTGTTTTCATTATACTGTGATATCTTCACTAACTTCACTTTGTGCAGAAAAATCTCAGACTTCCAATTCACCACCCCTCTTGGGAAGTCAGCCTTGCTAACAAGTGGTATTAGAGCCCGGATTCCCATACAAAGGAACTCACAGTCCGGGAATTATAATGGCTGGCTTTGGAGAGAGTATACTTCCTGAAGGGAACAATACTAACAGACCACCAGGCTTCAGTGGAGAGCATTATGGATACTGGAAGATGAGAATACAGATCTACCTCCAATCAATTGATCTTGACATCTGGTCAGTCATTGAAAAAGGAGATTTCGTTCCAATGACTCTAACTGAAGATGGAGGACACAAAGAGAAGCTGGAAGCATAATGGAATGATGAGGACAGAAGGAGAGTCCTACTGAATTTCAAAGCAAAACACTGTTTAGTCAGCGCCCTAAACCAAGATGAATTCTACAGAGTCTCGCAATGCACCACTGCAAAAGGAATGTGGGATACTCTGCAAATTGCACATGAAGGAACATCTGGAGTCATGGAGAACAGACTGAACACGTGCATTGGGGAGTATGAAAGCTTCAGAATGGCTGAAGGAGAGACTGTAAAGGAGCTGCAAAAGAGATTCACCCTCATTGTGAATCAACTCAAAAGCCTGGGAAAGGAATACACTCAGTCTGTGAAAGTAAGAAAAATACTCAGAGCTCTCTCTCTGGAATGGCAGCCCAAGGTGACAGCAATAGAAGAAGCCAGAGGAGAATCAATGGCCTCTGTCACAGCTCTCTTCGGTAGCCTTGAGGAATATGAAGGAAAAATCAAAGCACTCAAGGAAGCTGGGCTGGATAGAAAGAAGAAAGGCCTTGCCCTCAAAGCTGCTGATGAAAAGGAAGAAGAATCTGATGAAGGAGATGAGCTAGATGAGGAAACTCTGGCTATGATGGTCAGAAAATTCGGAAGATTCTATAGCAAGAAGAAGAACAAGAGATTCTTCAAGAAAGGAGCAGCTGGAGAAAACAAGAAAGAGACAAAAGAACCTGTGACTTGCTATGAATGCAAGAAGTAGGGACACATAAAGTGGGACTGCCCCCAATTCATCAAGAAACAAGAAAAGGAAAAGAAAGCTGCTGACAAAGGAAAGAAGAAGAAGGCCTACATCTCATCTATATGGGGCAACAGCTCAGATGAGGAAGAAGAAGATGAGGATGAGATTGCCAACATTTGTCTGATGGCACTTGCTTCTGAAGAAGTCACACCCTCACACAGCAGTGATCAGGAAGAAGAGGTATATGAATCTGAACCTTCCTATTCTGAATTACTAGATGCATTTCATGAGCTTCATGATGAATTCATTAAAGTTGCTAAAGAACTGAAATTAGCAAAGAAAAAGATAAATAAGCTGGAATCTCAAACCATAGTTTCTGAAATTGCCTCTTTACCTCCTACTGAGTCTGTTTGCTACACCTCATGCACTGAACTTAAGCAAACTAATGATTATTTAGTTAAAAGCATGTCCAGGCTCACTAGAGGTAAAGATATGTTGTTTGCCTTGATGGGGAGCCAAAGAATATCACAAGGAAAAGCTGGTCTTGGATATGATCCATGTGCTGTCAAGGAAAAGATTAGGAAGAAAAATCAGAATGCGTATATGAGACACTTTGTGCATGCTGAGAATAATAAAAAGAAAAATGATGCATCACCTCACATTGAAACATATGATCAACCAAGGCACGCTAAACAAAAGTATTATCTGCATTGTTTCCTTCCTGCCACTCAATCTAGCAGTCCATTCATTACCTGTCATTTCTGTAACAAAAAGGGACACATTTCCAGTTCTTGTGCATTGAAGAAAAATGGACTTGGCAGGAAAGCTGAATGGGTTCCCAAAGTTGCATCTGCATCAGGAATTACTTACTGAACGAAAAGGACCCAAGTAAGTTTGGGTACCTAAAAGGAAAACATAAACTTTGTTTTGCAGGTCTGTCTCAAAGCTAAGAAAAGTAACAAATGGTATATGGACAGTGCCTGCTCAAGCCACATGACTGGTGATAAGGAGAAGTTCATCACCCTTAGAGACAAGAAAGCAGGAAATGTGACCTTTGGAGGTGACCAATATGGTAAAATCGTTAGTATTGGAATTGTAGGCAAAAATCCAGAAACATCCATTGAAGAGGTGTTGTTTGTGATTGGCCTCAACCACAACTTGCTAAGCGTGAGTCAGACTTGTGACAAAGGAAACTAGGTGCTGTTTGACTCAAAGTTTTGCCTGGTCATCAGAAAAAGTGATCACAAAGTAATCCTCAAAGCTCAAAGGGATGGTAACTGTTATACTATTGACCTTGATGAACTTCCTCCCTTGGATTCTGTATGTTTAATTAGTCAGGATAATGATAGTTGGCTATGGCATAGGAGATTAGCTCATGTTAACATGAATCAATTGTCTAAATTGATTAAAAATGAGCTAGTAACTGGTCTTCCTAAAATATCTTTTGAAAAGGATAAAGAATATGATGCATGCCTAAGAGGAAAACAAACTAAATCATCCTTCAAATCTAAAAATGTAATTACCACAACAAGACCACTTGAACTGTTGCATATGGACTTAATTGGACCATCCAAGGTGAAAAGTCTTGGTGGTAATCTGTATGTGCTTGTAATTGTAGATGATTACTCTAGATTCACTTGGACATTGTTTCTTTCCTCTAAAAGTGATACCTTTGATGCATTTGTAACCTTAGCTAAGAAAGTGCAAAATGAGAAAGGTATTTCTATTGTGTCTATCAGGTCAAACCATGGAGGAGAATTTGAAAATGTATACTTCCTGGAGTACTGCAATGAGCATGGGATTGACCACAACTTCTCAGCACCAAGAACTCCTCAACAAAATGGAGTGGTGGAAAGGAAGAACAGAACCATTGGAGAAATGGCTAGAGCTATGCTGAATGAGAAGGAACTCTCTCAAGTGTTCTGGGCTGATGCAGTGAATACAGCAAGTTACATCATAAACAGAGCCTACATCAGACCAATCCTTGGGAAGACTCCTTATGAGCTGTACAAGGGAAGAAAGCCAAATATGTCACACCTCCATGTGTTCGGGTGCAAATGCTTCATTCACAACAATGGGAAAGAAAATCTGGGTAAGTTTGATGCCAAATCTGATGAAGGTATATTTTTGGGCTATTCAAGTAGGAGTAAGGCTTATAGGGTTTATAATAAAAGATCAAATGTAGTAGAAGAATCAGTGCATGTGGTTTTCTTTGAAAATGAAACTGTTTCAAAACATGTTACCAATAAGGATGATCTTACTATCAATTTTGAAAAACTGAGAATTTTTGACAAAAGTAAAACTGAACCTCCAAAGATATCTGAATCTGTTGACACAGAGGAAGATATCCAGGAGCAAGAGTTTAATGAAGAAAATAATGAAGAAACAACTCAAGAACTCCCTAGAGCTTGGAGATATCAAAGGCATCACCCTGTTGATCAAGTAATAGGGAATGTTCAAGAGAAAGTCAAAACCAGAAAACAGTTAAGGGATCAAATGCTCAACTGTGCTTTCATTTCTGAAATTGAACCCAAATGTGCTGAAGAAGCCTTAACTGATGAATATTGGATTATGGCTATGCAAGATGAATTAAATCAATTTGAAAGAAATCAAGTTTGGGATTTAGTGCCTAGACCCAAAAATCATTCTGTTATTGGAACTAAATGGGTCTTTAGAAACAAACTTGATGAATCTGGAACAATAATCAGAAATAAAGCTAGACTGGTTGCTAAAGGGTATAATCAGGAAGAAGGTATTGATTTTGAAGAAACCTTTGCACCAGTAGCTAGACTAGAGGCTATAAGAATACTGCTAGCATATGCATGCATGAAAAATATTTTATTATATCAAATGGATGTAAAAAGTGCCTTTCTGAATGGGTATATCATGGAAGAAGTTTATGTAGATCAGCCTCCAGGTTTTGAGGATTCTACAAAACCAAACCATGTTTATAAATTGAAGAAAGCTCTTTATGGGTTAAAGCAGGCCCCTAGAGCATGGTATGAGAGACTGAGCAATTTTCTGACGGAAAAGGGGTTTAACAGAGGCAAAGTTGACACAACCTTATTTACTAAGAAAGAAAATAAAGACTTACTAATTGTTCAAATTTATGTTGATGATATTATTTTTGGTGCTACTAATGAGGCTCTTTGCAAGAAATTTTCTAAGTTAATGCAGGGAGAATTCGAGATGTCTATGATGGGTGAACTCAACTTCTTCCTTGTATTGCAAATTAAACAGCAAGGTGATGGTATCTTTCTTAGTCAATCCAAGTATCTAAAGGAGCTGCTAAAGAAGTTTGGAATGGAGAATGCCAAGCCAATGGGAACACCTATGGCTACTGCAACCAAACTGGATATGGATGAGAATGGGAAGATGTTTGACATTACTCAGTACAGAAAAATGATTGGATCCCTGCTGTACTTAACTGCCAGCAGACCAGACATTATGTTCAGTGTCTGCATGTGTGCAAGGTTCCAATCATGCCCCAAAGAATCCCATGCAACAGCTGTGAAAAGAAGTTTTTGATATCTTATTGGAACATCACAGATGGGTCTTTGGTATCCAAAAGGCAATGGAGAAGACCTCAAAGGATACACTGATGCTGATTTTGCAGGATCTAAAACTGACAGAAAAAGCACAAGTGGAACCTGTCAGTTCCTTGGAGGATCCCTAGTTTCATGGTTCAGCAAAAAGCAAAACAGTGTGGCCTTATCTACTGCAGAAGCTGAGTATGTTGCAGCTGGAAGCTGTTGTGCCCAAGTCATCTGGATGAAACAGCTACTTGAAGATCTTGAGGTTAAAATAAAAGAGATACCAATCATGTGTGACAACCAAAGTGCTATAAATATCACCAAGAATCCTATCATGCATTCAAGGACAAAGCATATTGAAGTTAGGCACCACTTCATAAGAGATCACGCTCTGAAAGGAGAAGTCAGATTGGAGTACATCCCAACAGAGGATCAAGTTGCTGATATATTCACAAAACCTCTAACAGAAGACAGGCTTTGCAAAATAAGGAGAGAATTGGGAATGGTAAATCCCAATGAACTGTAAGATATGTCCGTGCAATTCTGTCTTTATAATTTTCAATATTAGAATCAATTCTAACTTGAGCATCGGAGTATGTTTAATTTGAGGTGCAGGTGCTCCTTGTGAAAATCAATGGCAATAAACTTGAAGATTGGAGCACGTCAGAATGGAATAACCAGAAAATGGAGTAAATGATGTAAATTCCAAGTTTTGGATCCATTCTGTAAGTTTTTAAAGATGAAATTCGCTTTTTAATGTGTGTTAGACGTATTTTGGTTCATAATATGTGTTTTTGAACTGATCAACATGGTCAACATTCGAATTTTAGTTGACCAACAGACGAACTTCGACCTGTTATGTCTTGGAATAGTTCTCAGTAATGCCTCGAAATTCGTCTGTTGAAACTTGAAAGTTCAAACTTTCAAAATCAGAAATTTCAAAGTTATGTTTGTCCATCACTGCTACACAAATTATTACTTCTTAACATACGAATGTTGGACAATCCTTACAAAAGTTGAAAAATCCGAATTTCCAGTTCAAAATTCGTCTGTTGAATCATGTCCTTCATGTTGAATTCTTGAAAGATGTAGTTCTACATGTTTAGTTCGTCTGTTGAATGATGGTTTGATTGATGCCTGCTTTTTCTTTTCAACATTCGAACTTTGGTAAAACAAAATTCGTCTGTTGTGCTTGTATTGCTTGTTTCAAGCCACTGTCAGACGAACTTTCAAGATGAAAATTCATCTGTCAGTAAGCTGTGCTGAATGGTTTAACTTGTAACTGCCCGAAGTTCGAATTTTGACCCCTCAAAATTCGTCTGTCAGACGGTTACACACGTTAAATGCAACGGTTTTCCTCAGAACAGACGCAACCCTATTTGTAACCTCTCTAAATCTGTTCTGATTCTCTTTTTAATCCTCTTAACTCCTGTCCAAAAACCGTCATTCTTCACCATTTAAACTTCCATTCGCATCCTATAAATCAAATCCAAGCCACATTCTGCATCATTCCACTGAAAAATGGCGAGAGTAAAGATCCCTGGCGCAGGACAAGCTGGAACTCGGCCAAAAAGAATGGTCAAATCTCAATATGCTACAAAGGAAGGAGAGAAATCCAAGAGAAAGGCCGAACCCAGTAAAGCTACCCCTTCTAAACGCCAGAAATCATCATCTAAAGTAGAATCTCAGAAAGCAGGACCTTCCTCACCAAAAACTGCAGAACCTTCAGTTCCAGTTCCTTCTGTCTCTGCTGTTGCTTCCTCCTCTTCTACTAAATCTGGAGAGTATGAAATGACTACACTGCCACTGTGGAGCACTCCTGAGATTCAAGAAGAATACACTACCAAGTTTTCCAACAAGAAGGTAATCAAACCTCACTGTGTGAATATGGAACAATTCTTAATATCTAACAACTTTGATGCTGGAATATGGTTGTTAAGATATAAGAATCTGTTGGAAATTGCTGAAAAATATGATGATGAGGTAGTAAAGACTTGGTATGCCTCTCTTCAATACAACAGCAAGAAAATGAAATGGGAGGTCAACTTGAGATCAGGGACCATTTGGCTTGCTAATGAAACCTTCAATGAAGTGCTGGAAATTCTAGGACAAGATGGGCTGAAAATTGACATCACAGCCTTTGGATATATGGATGACGCAAGCACAGCTGATGAAGAAGGTGGATCCTTTCTGAACTACAAAGAGAGCACCATCTTGGACACCTTATTCAGGAGAAGGGAAAACAGGCCAACAATAAATCAGTTGACGCCCACAGACTTCAGTGTACAAGTAAGGATCCTGCACTACATAGTGTCCAGGATCATATTCAACAAGGGTGGCAGCTTCAATTTGATAACAAGGGCAGAGGCTCATGTGATGACTGCTATCATACGTGGGAAGCTGATTAATTTGGGTCATATCATCCTCCAGCGAATGATAAAGGCAAGGGATCAGAGGAAGGATTTCACACTCCCCTATGCAGCAATTATTTCAAGAATCCTGTAGTATGCCAGGATTCAACACATTGAAAAGGGGAAAGGAAAACTCATAGAGGCATTTAAAGAAGAGGAACTACAAAGGATGGGTATTGAAAGAGATAAAGGCAGATGGGTTGGAAAGGGAGCAGGGAAATCTAAAGATTTGTTCTTTGCTGCTGATGCTACCCTCCAACAAGAAGGCACTTCTGAGGCCCCTGGCAAATCTGTACCTCAGCCTTCTCAGCCAATTCCATCTTCCTCCAGACCTACTCACCCTCCTTTCACTCCCTCTTCACAGGCCAAGCCAACCGAGATCACTGAGTTGTTTGACAGTTTGTCAACACTCATTCTCAGCATTAGGGATAAGCAAAATGCCAAATTTGCTCATCTACAAGATCAGATCCATCAGTTGGCTGTGAACATGAAGGTGGTGGCTGATGCTTATGAAGAGATAAGAAATGCAATTCCTACCACTTCAGCTCCACCTCAGCCTGGTGTCCCTGAGCCTACTCTGTCTCCAACTCCTGAGCCTCCAAGCCCCTTTGAGATTGACTCCTCTGACCATGATGATGATACAGATGGTGCTGGTGCAATGAGGACACCAAGTCCTGGTCCACCCCTGGACTATGGATTGGAAGAAGAAGGACTTCAGCAGACAAGCCCTCTTGAGCCTATGCAAGAAGATGCTCCGGATTCAATTCTATCCATTCAAGAATCAGAGCAAGTTGAAAGACTGGTTACAGCCATTTCAACCTCTTCTATGCCGGGAGAAGCAAGCAATGAGGAAAGGAGCATTGTACCTGTTATTGATTATCTTGCCATTGCTCACAATGCTCTGCTGCAAGCTCAAAGGAGAAGACTGGAAGAAATGTTTGCTCCTGCTGAACCAGCCTCCCATCCTCTTGCTGCTTATGGGCTATCAGAGGAACAGAGAGCTTGGCTAGCTCTGTCCAGGCTGGAAATGCAAGAGCTACTTGAGGTCTCTGATGATGATGATGAAGAAGATAACCCTGAGCCTACTGAGCCCCCTGTACCAGTTCAGCCAGAGATTCCTTTTGCTCCTGTCCCTCTTCGTGCTGTTCCTATATCTCAGATTCCTCCTCCAATGGACTTTGTTGGGCTTTCTGATGATGCCAAAAAGGGGGAGAAGATAAAGCAAACTGCAAACTGGGACCAAGCAAGCTGGAAAATCTGCTGAGTCATCCGGGAAAGGAAAGACCTACAGCAAGAAGTCTAAGCCAAAGAAGAAATGACTGATTAGATCTTAGGCTGAATCTTCTTATTGTATTTTGATGTGACTGATGACTTTGTTTTGATGATTATTCTCTATGTTTTAAGAACTAATCTTTGTTTAAAAGTATGTATAGCAACTCCTGATTAAATGAATGGATTCCTTTGTTGCAATGTTTTGTGCCTTAAGTCTGTTGATATCTTATGCATATGTTGAGGGGGAGCTTGTGAAAGCAAACCTAAGAACTAATCCAGTTTGTAAGTTGTTTTGTCATCATCAAAAAGGGGGAGAATGTTGAAACAAGATTTTTGATGATTCCAAACCAACATTCAAGAGCTTGGATTGAAGATATCAAAGGAGAGCAAAGCTGTTTCAAGTGAAGATTTTCTGAGTACTTGCTGTTAGATTTTTTGTAGGATCCTTTGTTTTTGTTATGACTGGGTAAAAGATTTTGATTTGAAGAAAAGGAGTTTTCAAACTTTGATTTTATGTTAAAACTTCAAATATTTGAATAACACCCACAAACAGACGATGGTTGAAAAGTTTAAGCTAAACTGTCAAGTTGGAAATTCGAACTTTGCCTTTGGAAATTCAAATTTCGAGCTAAAACTGAATAAGTCTCAAGAGATGGCTCTCTGTCAGACGAATTTTGGTTGTTCAAAATTCGAATTTTCATCTAGTCTGAAAAGAGGCCTTTTGCTAACAGACGAACTTCACACTTTCAAAATTCAAATTTCAAGTAAAATGAAGTTTGTAAAAACCAAAGAAATTCGTCTGAAACTATGATAAAGTGCATCTGAAATCGAAATGAAATTGAGTTTGATAAATGCTCACTGACAGACGAATTTTGAAGTTCCAACATTCGAATTTTCATATAAGTCTGAAAGATGATTCTTTACAACAGACGAACTTTGAGTCTTCAAAATTCGAATTTCAAACAAAATAAAACTTGAGAAAATGGAAGAAATTCGTCTGTAACAATGTTAAAGTTCACCTAAGATCAAGAGTGATTTAAGTTTCAAAACTGCTCTCTGACAGACGAACTTTGAACATTGAAATTTGAATTTCAGAAGCTAAGTTCTTGAGTCTATTGAAATGAAACATTGACATACGAATGATAAGAACTTGCAACATTCGAATGATGAAATTAGTCTGAAAAGAGTTTCTCTGACAGACGAATTTCGCCCTTTCAAAATTCGAATTTCGAAGAAAGTAATCTACTGTGTCCCTTTAAACGTTCAATGGACAGACGAATTTTGGGGATCCAAAATTTGAATTTCGAAGGCACTGTAGAAAATTGAAAACACTGTTCACACTTAACCGAAAAACTTTCTTCTTGAAAATTCGTATGTCACATTGTGAAAATGTTTTATAAGTTTCAAAATTCGAATTTCACTTCATGAACAGACGAACTTCGAGCTGTAATGTTGGAAGCTTTAATCTTCCGTTCCTTCGAAATTCGTCTGTTGGCCAACCAAAATTCAAATTTCAGTATGTCAGAAACATTAAATGCGGTTGGTAAACGGATAGTTTTTCAGAGTAACCGTTGAAAAACTTCCCCAACAGATAGATTTAGTCTCTAACGGATATTTGGGACCTAAATCTATAAATACAACATCATTTGAAGTTGTGGGTAACGAATCAAACTTGTATATACTGAATTTCTGCTGAATCTTCTTCTCAAAAGCTTTTACCCTCTTAACTTCTAAACTTGTACTTAAACTTTCATATCCACTCTTTACAAGAGAGTTATTTCATTGTAATCATTCTATTCTTCATCTGGGAGATAGATTTACTTGTGAGGGGTATTCACAAGGGGATTGGGAAGCACATAGTGAAAGTGCTTGGAGAGTGTGAGAGAGCTCAGAAACAGAGCATACTCATGTAATGTGGCTTTAGCAAGAAGCCCACTGAAATTCTTGCTGTATAGTGGATAAATCTCAAGAAGTGTCTTGGGGACTGGATGTAGGTCAAGAGAATAGACCGAACCAGGATAAATCACTGAGTTCTCTTTTCTTTATCTCTACCCTTCACCTTGCTCTGTTTTACGCATTGTTTTCATTATACTGTGATATCTTCACTAACTTCACTTTGTGCAGAAAAATCTCAGACTTCCAATTCACCCCCCCTCTTGGGAAGTCAGCCTTGCTAACAAAGGACTCAAACGTTTAATGCCCAAAGTTCATCTGTCATGAAGTGAAATTCGAATTTTGATATTTGGAAAATGTTTCTATGTTGTGACATATGAATTTTCAATTTGCTACACTGCCTTTGAAATTTGAATTTTGGAACCTCAAAATTCGTCTGTTTGTAGCTGGTTTATAAGGCACAGTAGTTCATATAATTGAAAATTCAAATTTTCAAAAGGCAAAGTTCGTCTGTCAGATAGACCACTTTTCAGACTTACTTCAAAATTCAAATTTATAAATACTATCATTCGTATGTCAACATATCATTGTAACACACTCACATGCTTAGTTTATGAAATTTGAATTTTCATGTTCAAAGTTCGTCTATCAGTGAGCAATTTTGAAACCCAATCTTAACTTGGTTTCAGATGAACTTTGACACAATTTCAGACAAATTTCTTTAGTTTTCATAAGTTTTATTTTGTCTAAAGTTTAAATTTTCAAAACCCAAAGTTCGTCTGTTACTGAAAGCTCCTTTCAGATACTTATCAAAATTCAAATTTTTGTAAGCCAAAATTCATTTGTCAGAGAAGCTTCTCTTCAGACTTGTTCAGTTTCAATATGAAATTAGAATTTCCAAAGCCAAAGTTCTAATTTTCAAAAAGACAGATTAGTATAAACCTTTCAAACTTCGTCTGTTGGTGGGTATTTTTCAAATATTCCATGATTTAATATAGAATCAAGGTTTTAAAACATCTTTTCACCAAATCAAAGTCTTTTACTCAAATAAAACACTACTAAACATCCTACATGAGTCTTTGCATTGATTTCTCCATGATTTCTTCACTTGAACCTCTTGTGCTCCTTTGATATCTTTATTCCAAGCTCTTGAGGGTTGGTTTGGAATCATCAAAACACTTGATTCAATATTCTCCCCCTTTTTGATGATGACAAAACAACTTCCAAACTGGATTAGTACTTGGGTTTGCTTTTGCAAGCTCCCCCTGAACATATGCATTATATTTCAAAAGATATCATATATAGTAGATCAAGTAAAGAGATTCAATGATTAATAGGAACATATCATTGCAACCAAGGAATTCTTTCATTTTATCAAATGTTGCTTTATAGGAACCAATTTATGCAGAGTGCTTCAAAATACACAAATCAAACACAAAACACAAACAACATAACAAACAACTGAAACTTAATACAGCACTACAAGAGGACTCAAGCCTAAGTTCTATTCACTTCTTTTTTGACTTGGTCTTCTTGCTGTAAGTCTTTTCAGATGGCTCATCAGCAGACTTGCCAGTTTGCTTACTCTTCTCCCCCTTCTTGGCATCATCAGGAAGGTGAACAAAATCAGCCGGAGGAGGGATCTGAGAAACTGGAATTGTTGAATCAAGAGTTTTGATGATTCCAAACCAACATCCAAGAGCTTGGATTGAAGATATCAAAAGACATCAAAGTGCTTCAAGTGAAGATTTTCTGAGTATTTGCTGCTAGATCTTTTGTAGGATCTTTAGTTTTAATTGTGATTGGGTAAAAGATTTTGATTTGAGAAAAAGATGTTTTCAAACCTTGATTTTGTGTTAAATCTTGACTTATTTGAAAAACACCCACAAACAGACGAAGTTTGAAAGTTTAAACTTAACTGTCAAGTTGGAAATTCGAACTTTGCTTTAGGAAATTCGAATTTCGAGCTAAAACTGAATAAGTCTGAAGAGATGGCTCTCTGTCAGACGAATTTTGGTTGTTCAAAATTCAAATTTTCGTCCAAGTCTGAAAGAAGCCTCTTAGTGACAGTTGAACTTCGCATCTTCAAAATTCGAATTTCAGACAAAACAAAATTTGAGAAAATAAAAGAAATTCGTCTGAAACCATGTCAAAGTTCATCTGAGATCAAGAATGATTTAAGTTTCAAAACTGCTCTCTGACAAACGAACTTTGACTTTCCAACATTCGAATTTTCATATAAGTCTGAAAGGAGCTTCTTTGAAACAGACGAACTTCGCATCTTCAAAATTCGAATTTTAGACAAATCATAACTTATGAAAATGGAAGAAATTCGTCTGAAACAATGTTAAAGTTCATCTGAGATCAAGAATAATTTGAGTTTGAAAATTGCTCTCTGACAGACGAACTTTGAGCATTGAAGTTCGAATTTTAGAAGCTAAGTTCTTGAATCTGTTGAAGTGAAAACATTGACGTGCGAATGATGAAGTTAGTCTGAAAAAAGTCTCTCTGACAGATGAACTTCACTCTTCAAGATTCGAATTTTGAAGAAAGTGAACTACTGTGCCTCCTTTTCTCGTACTAGGAACAGACGAATTTTGGGCTTCCAAAATTCGAATTTCGAAGGCACCGTAGCAAATTGAAAACACTGTTCACACTTAACTGAAAAACTTTCTTCTTGAAAATTCGTATGTCACATTGTGAAAATGTTTTGTAAGTTTCAAAATTCGAATTTCACTTCATGAATAGACGAACTTCGTGCTGTAACGTTAAAAGCTTTAACCTTCGGTTCCTTCAAAATTCGTCTGTTGGCCAACCAAAATTCAAATTTCAGTATGTCAGAAACATTAAATGCGGTTGGTAAACGGATAGTTTTTCAGAGTAACCGTTGGATAACTTTTCCAACGGATAGATTTTGTCTCTAACGGACATTTGAGACCTAAATCTATAAATAGAACATCATTTGAAGTTATAGGTAACAAATCTATCTTGTATATACCGAATTTCTGTCAAAACTTATTCTCAGGAGCTTTTACCCTCTAGCTTCAATATCTGTACTTTAACCTTGATATCTACTCTATTCAAGAGAGTTATATCTTTGTAAACAATCTACTCTTCATCTGGAAGATAGATTTACTTGTGAGGGGAAATCACAAGGGGATTGGGAAGCACACTGTGAAAGTGCTTAGAGTGTTTGAGAGAGCTCAAGAAACAGAGCATACTCATGTACTGTGGCATTAGCAAGAAGCCTGTTGAATTCTTGCTATATAGTGGATAAATCTCAAGAGTTGTCTTGGGGACTGGACGTAGGTCAAGTGGATAGACCGAACCAGGATAAATCACTGAGTCTTCTTCTCCTTATCTTTACTTTTTATCGTACTCTGTTTTACACGTTGTTTACATTATACTGTGGTATCTTCACCTATTTAACTTTGTGCAGAAAGATCTCAATCTTCCCAATTCACCCCCCTCTTGGGAAGTCAGCCTTGCTAATAGGAATAGCTTTGAGAGGCACAGAAGCAAAAGATAGATGTGGACTGACTGATGAAGGAGGCTCAGAAGGCTCAGGGCATGGCTCCTCATCATCAGAGACCTCAAGTAGCTCTTGCACTTTTTGTCTGGAAAGAGCCAATTGAGCCCTTTGTTCTTCTAAAAGACCATATGCAGTGAGAGAGGAAGGAGCAGGGTCATCAGAATGAAACATTTCTTCAAGCCTTCTTCGCTGAGCTTGCAAGAGAGCATTGCGAGCAATAGCTTCCAAATCAATAAAAGGCACAATTCTCCTTTCTTCATTTTTGGCAACCTCCATGATTGATGAAGTAGAAATGGCTGCCACTAATCTTTCTACTTGCTCAGATTCTTGCTGGGACAAGATTGACTCTTGAGCATCTGCAGTAATGGGATCATGAAAGCTTGAATCCTGAGGTCCTTCTTCTTCCATGCCATAATCCAAGGGAGGACCAGGACTTGGTGTGCTCAGTGTACCAGTAGGCTCAGTATCATTTACAGCATCATCATGCTTAGAAGAGGCTAGCTCAAAGGGGCTTGGAGGCTCAGAAGTTAGAGACAGAGCAGGCTCACAGAATCTTGGCTGAGGTGAAGCTGATGTGGTAGGAATAGCACTCCGAATATCTTTATAGAGGCATCAGCAACCACTTTCATGTTCTTAGCCAACTAATAAATCTTATCTTATAGATAAGCAAATTTGGCATTTTGCTCATCCTTGATGCGAAGTATGAGTGTAGACAGGTTGTTATACACCTCAGTGATCTTGGTTAGCTTGGCACGAGAGGAGGAAGTAGATGGAATGTGAGTACGCTTGGATGGAGATGAGACAGGCAGAGAAGGCTGAGGTGTAGGTCTAGCAAGAGCCTCAGAGGTACCTTCTTACTGTTGGGAGGCATCTTCAACAAAGAAGAGATCTTCAGATTTTCCTGCTCCCTTCCCAATCCATCTTCCTTCATTTCTTTCAATCCCCATTCTTCGAAGTTCCTCTTCCTTGAAAATCTCAGTGGGCTTCCCTTTCTCTTTCTCAAGGTGCTAAATTCTAGCATATTGTAGAATTCTGGAAATGATTGCTGCATAGGGAAGTGTGGAGTCTTTCCTCTGTTCCCTTACCTTGATCATGCGCTGGAGTATGATATGTCCCATGTTAATGAGCTTTCCACGTATGATTGAGGCCATCACATGTGTCTCTACCCTTGTGATCATATTGAAGCTTTCTCCTTTGTTGAAGATGATCCTACTCACAATGTAGTGTAGGATCCTCACTTGAGCACTGTGGTCTATGGGCTTTAGTAAGTTTATGGTTGGCCTATTCTCCTTTCTTCTGAACAATGTGTTCAGGATTGTGCTCTCCTTGTAGTTCAGGAAGGGGCCACCTTTTTCATCAGTAGTCTCTGCCTTATCAATATATCTAGAAGCAGTGATGTTAATCTTAAGGCCATCTTGCCCTGGGATTTCCATCACTTCATTGAGAGTTTCATCTGTGAGCCAGATGGTCCTTGATCTCATATTCACCTCCCACTTCTTCTTCCTGCTGTTGTACTTCAAGGAGGCATACCATGTCTTAACCACTTCATCATCATACCTATCTAGTATCTCTAACAGATTCTTATATCTTAGTATCCATATTCCAGCATCAAAACTGTTAGAGACCAAGAAATCTTCCAAGTTCACATAGTGAGGCTTGATTACCTTTTTATTGGCAAACTTGGTCGAGTATTCTTCTTGAATCTGTGGAGTGCTCCATAATGGCAGTGTAGTGAGTTGGTATTCTCCAGATTCAGTACTGGAGGAGGAAGTAGAAGCAACAGCATCAGCAGCAGGAGCAGGGACTGAATGCTCTACTTTCTTCGAAGAAGAAGAGGGTCCAGCTTTCTTTGATTTTTCCTTTGGGGTAGTCTTCTGTCGTTTTGAGGGAGTTACCTTGCTTGATTCGGCTTTTCTCTTTGGTTTTTCCCCCTCCTTTGAGTCATATTGGGATTTGACTGATCTCTTCAAACGTGCCTCTTCTTTTCCTGCTTCAGGATTCTTTACTCTTGCCATTTCCGTGGATGAATGTTTCAGAATGAAGCAGAGATTGGGTTTATAGGATACAAAATGAAGTTTAAATGGTGGAAAACGAAGATTTTCGATCAGAATTTAAGAGCATTGAAGATAAAATTTGAATAAACTCAGAGAAGAGAAGAGTAGGGTTGCGTCTGTTTAGTGAAAAACTGTCAGTTTTAATGAAAGTAACCACCTGACAGATGAATTTTGAGGAGTCAAAATTTGAACTTCAAGCAGTTAAAAGTTAAACTGTTCAGAAAAGCTTACTAATAGATGAATTTTCTTCTGAAACTTCATCTGACAGTGGCTTGGTTTAAGCAACACAAGACGAATAGATGAACTTTGTTCCAATAAAGTTTGAATTTTGAAGAGTAGACATCAAGCAGCAATCAAATCAACAAACAACAAATGAATTATGCATATGAAACTTCATCTTTTAAAGATTCAATATGAAGAGCATGTTTCAACAGATAAATTTTAAATCAGAAATTTGAATTTCTTTACTTTGTAAAGGTTCTCCGACATTCGTATGTTAAGAAATAATCATTTGTATAATCATCATGTTGGACAAACATAACTTTGAAACTTTTACTCTTGAAAATTTGAACTTTCAAGGTCCAACAGACAAATTTCAAGGGATCACCGAGAACTGTTCCAATGTATAACAAGCTGAAGTTCATCTGTTGGGCACCCAAATTCGAATGTTGACCATGCTGACTTGTTCAGAAACACAGTTTATCAAGGAAATTCATCTAACACACAACTAAGATACGAATTTCAACTTTAAAAACTTACAGAATAGATCTAGAAACTCGAAATTTTTGCCATTTTCTTCACTTTTTGATTATTCCATTCTTTTGTGCTCTATTTTTCAGATCTATTGCCATTGAATCTCATAAGGAGCACCTACAACTTAAATTAAATTCACTCCGATATTAGAGTTAGAATTAATTTAATCTTGGAAAATCTAAAAATAGAATTGCACATGGATTAACTTACAGTTCATTATGATTTACCATACCCAATTCTCTCCTGATTTTGCGATGTTTATCTTCTAAAAGAGGCTTTGTCAAGATATCTGCAACTTGATCCTCAGTTGGGATGTATTCTAGTCTGATTTCTCCTTTCAAAACATGATCCCTTATAAAGTGGTGCCTAGTTTCAATATGTTTTGTCCTTGAATGCATGATAGGATTCTTTGTGATGTTTATGACACTTTGGTTATCACACATCATTGGTATTTCCTTCATCTCAACCTCAAGATCTTCAAGCTACTATTTCATCCAAATGATTTGGGCACAATAGCTTCCAGCTGCAACATACTCAGCCTCTGCTATGGATAAGGCCACACTGTTTTACTTCTTGCTAAACCATGAAACCAAGGATCCTCCAAGAAACTAACAAATTCCACTTGCGCTCTTTCTGTCAGTCTTGGATCCTACAAAATCAGCATCAGTGTATCCTTTGAGACCTTCTCCATTGCCCTTTAGATAACAAAGACCCATATGTGATGTTCCAATAAGATATCTGAAGATATGCTTAATAGGAGTTGCATGGGTTTCCTTGGGACATGATTTGAATCTTGCACACATACAGACATTAAACATGATGTTAGGTCTGCTGGCAGTTAGGTACAGTAGGGATCCAATCATTCTTCTATACTGGGTTATGTCAAATATTTTCCCTTCTTCATCCATATCCAGTTTGGTTGTAGTAGCCATAGGTATTCCCATTGGCTTAGCATTCTCCATTCCAAACTTCTTTAGCAGTCCTTTCAGATACATGGATTGATTGAGAAAGATACCATCATCACACTGCCTGATTTGCAGTTCAAGGAAGAAGTTGAGTTCACCCATCATGGACATTTCGAATTCTCTCGGCATTAACTTAGAAAAATTCTTGCAAAGAGATTCATTAGTAGCACCAAATATAATATCATCAACATATATTTGAACAATCAATAAATCTTTATTTTCTTTCTTAGTGAATAAAGTTGTATCTACTTTTTCTCTGTTGAACCCCTTTTCAATTAGAAAATTACTTAATCTTTTATACCATGCTTTAGAGGCTTGCTTCAAACCGTAAAGGGCTTTCTTCAGTTTATACACATGGTTTGGTTTTGTAGAATCCTCAAAACTTGGAGGTTAATCTACATAAACCTCTTCCATGATATATCCATTTAGAAAAGCACTCTTCACATCCATTTGATATAACAAAATATTTTTCATGCATGCATATGCTAATAGCATTTTGATTGCTTCTAATATAGCTATTGGAGCAAAGGTTTCTTCAAAATTAATACCTTCTTGATTATATCCTTTAGCAACCAGTCTAGCTTTATTTCTGATTATTGATCCTGATTCATCAAGTTTATTTCTAAAAACCCATTTAGTGCCAATGACAGGATGATTTTTGGGTCTGTGCACTAAGTCCCAAACTTGATTTCTTTCAAACTAGTTTAGCTCTTCTTGCATAGCCAAAATCTAGTATTCATCAGTTAAGGCTTCCTCAGTGCATTTAGGTTCAATTTGTGAGATGAAAGCACAGTTAATCATTTGATCCCTTAACTGTTTTCTGGTTTTAACTTTCTCTTGAACATTTCCTATCACTTGATCAATAGGATGATTCCTTTGATATCTCCAAGCTCTAGGGAGTTCTTGAGACATTTCTTCATTATATTCATCCTCAAAGTCTTTCTCCTGAATATCTTCTTCTATGTTAATAGATTCAGATATTTTTGGAGGTTCAATTTTACCTTCATCAGAAATATTTAACTTCTTAAAGTTTGAAACAAGAACATCCTCATCAGTGACATGTTTGGAAACAATGTCATTTTCAATAAATACTACATATACTGATTCTTCAACTAATTTAGACTTTTTATTGAAAACTCTATATGCTTTACTCCTACTAGAATAGCCTAGAAATATACCTTCATCAGATTTGGCATCAAACTTACCCAATTTCTCCTTTCCATTGTTGTGGATGAAGCACTTGCAGCCAAATACATGGAGATGTGAGAGATTTGGCTTTCTTCATTTATACAGCTCATAAGAAGTCTTCCCAAGAATTGGTCTAATGTAAGTTCTATTTATGATGTAGCTTGCTATGTTTACTATATCAGCCAAAAATACTTGAGAGAGTTCATTTTCATTCAGCATAGCTCTAGCCATCTCTCCAATTGTTCTGTTCTTCCTCTCTACTACTCTATTATGTTAAGGAGTTCTTGGAGCGGAGAAGTTGTGATCAATTCCATGCTCATCACAATACTCCAGAAAGTATAAGTTCTCAAACTCTCCTCCATGATCTGACCTGATAGACACAATGGAAATACCCTTCTCATTTTGCACTCTCTTGGCTAAGGTTACGAATGCATCAAACGTATCACTCTTAGAGGATAGAAATAATGTCCATGTAAATCTAGAGTAATCATCCACAATTACAAGTATATGCAGATTTCCACCAATGCTTTTTACCCTAAATGGACTAATTAAATCCATATGTAGTAGTTCTAGTGGTCTAGTTGTGGTGACTACATTTTTGGGTTTAAAAGAAGATTTAGTTTGTTTTCCTCTTTGGCATGCATCACATTCTTTATTCTTTTCAAAAGTAATTTTTGGTAGGCCAGTGACTAACTCATTTTTAACCAGTTTTGAAAGCTGATTCATGTTAACATGAGCTAATCTTCTATACCACAACCAACTGTCATTATCCTGACTAATCAAGTAAACAAAATCTAAGGGAGGAAGTTCATCAAAATCAATAGTATAGCAGTTACCATCCCTTTGAGCTTTGAGGATTACTTTGTGAGCACTTTTTCTGATGACCAGGTAGAACTTTGAGTCAAATAGTACCCAGTTTTCTTTGTCACATGTCTGGGTCACACTTAGCAAATTGTGGTTGAGGTCAATCACAAACAGAACCTCTTCAACGGATGTTTAAGGATTCTTGCTCACAATGCCAATGCCAACTATTTTGCCATATTGATCACCTCCAAAGGTCATCTTTCCTCCTTTCTTGTCTTTAAGGGTGATGAATTTCTCCTTGTCACCGGTCATGTGACTTGAGCAGGTACTGTCTATATGCCATTTATTTCTCTTTCTAGCTTTGAGACAGACCTGCAAAACAAAGTTCATATTTTCCTTTTAGGGACCCAAATTTTCTTGAGTCCTTTTCTATCAGTAGTCTTTTCCCCATATATAAACGTACCTTTGAGAACCCATTTAACTTTCCTGTCAAGTCCATTTTTCTTTAAAGCACATGAACTAGAAATATGTCCCTTCTTGTTACAGAAGTGATAGGTGGTAAAGGGACTGCTAGATTGAGAAGCAGGAAGAAAACAATGCAGATAATACTTTTGTTTTGCATGCCTTGGTTGATTATATGATTCAATGTGATGTGACATATGATCTTTCTTTCTATTGCTATTAGCATGCACAAAATATCTCATGTACACATTCTGATTTTTCTTCCTAATCTTTTCTTTTACAGCAAAAGGATCATAACCAAGTCTAGCCTTTCCTTGTGATATTCTTTAGATTCTCATTAAAGCAAACAACATATCTTTACCTCTAGTAAGTCTAGACATGCTTTTCACTAGATATTCATTGGTTTGCTTTAGTTCAATGTATGATTTACAGCAAGCAGATTCAGCAATAGGTAGAGAAGTAATTTCAGAGATGTTGCATTGAGATTCTAGTTTGTCAATCTTTTTCTTAGCTTGCTTCAATTCTTTAGAAACCTTAACAAACTCATGATGCAGCTTATGAAATGCATCTAGTAATTCAGAATAGGAAGGTTCAGATTCATATACCTCATCTTCTTTATCATTGCTGCATGGGATTTCAGCTTCTTCAGAGGCAAGTGCCATGAGACAGATGTTGGCAATTTCATCTTCATCTTCTTCTTCTTTATCTGAGCTGTTGCCCCATATTGATGAGATGTAAGCTCTTTTTCTTTTTATCTTTATCTGCAGCTTTCTTTTCTTTTTCTTGCTTCTTGAGGAATTATGGACAGTCCCATTTGATATGTCCCTGCTTTTTGCACTCATAGCAAGTGACAGGCTCTTTTGTTTCTCTCTTGCTATCTCCAGCTGCTCCTTTCTTGAAGATCTTCTTGTTTCTCTTTTTGCTGTAGAATCTTTCAAATTTTCTGACCATCATAGCTAGAGTTTCTTCATCTAGCTCATCTCCATTATCAAATTCTCCTTTTTTCTCCTTACAGCTTTCAGAGCAAGACATTTCTTCTTTTTGTCTTGTCCAGCCTCCTTGAGAGCCTTCATTTTTCCTTCATACTTCTCGAGGCTTCCAAAAAGAGCTGTAACAGAGGCCATTGATTCTCCTCTGGCTTCCTCTATTGCTGTTACTTTAGGTTGCCATTCCAGAGGGAAAGCTCTGAGGATCTTTCTTACTTTTTTAGTTTGAGTGTACTCCTTTCTCAGACTCTTTAGTTGATTCATAATAAGGGTGAATCTCTTCTGTAGCTCTTTTATACTTTCTCCTTCAGCCATTCTGAAGCTTTCATATTCACCTATGCATGTATTCAGTTTGTTTTCCTTGACTCTAGTTGTTCCTTCATGAGCTATTTGCAAGGTATCCCACATTTCTTTGGTAGTGGAACATTGAGAGACTTTATAGAATTCGTCTCGATTCAAAGCACTGACCAAATAGTGTTTTGCCTTGAAGTTCAGCAAGACTCTTTTTCTATCTTCCTCATTCCATTTAGCTTTTGGCTTCTCTCTGTATTTTCCATCATCTTCCAAAGCTATTAGGACAAAATCTCCTTCTGAATGACTGACCAGATGTCCTAATCAATTGATTGGAGATAGATTTGCATCCTCATCTTCTAGTAGCCATAGTGTTCTCCACTGAAGCCATGTGGTCTATTTGTGTTGTTACCCTCTGGTAGCATGCTTTCTCCAAAACCAGCCATTTTAATTCCCGGACTATGAAATCCTTTGATAGCGAATCCGGGCTCTGATACCACTTGTTAGATAAGCTAGCTTCCCAAGAGGGGGGTGAATTGGGAAACTTAAAAATTTTCTGCAAAATATCAAGAAAGTGAAGAGAGCAAAGTATAGATAGTAAAACAGAGTATAAGTGAATAAACTGTAAAAGTTGCAGTAAAGAGAAGAAAACTCAGATATTTATCCTGGTTTGGTCTCTCCACTTGACCTACGTCTAGTCCTGAAGTCACCACTTGAGATTTTCCACTATTATGCAAGAATTCAATGGGCTTCTCACAGATGCCTCAGTACAAAGATGATGCTCTGTTTCTAGAGCTCACTTTTCACTCTATGCACTCTTACAAAGTGCTTCTCCAATCCCTTATAATATTTCCTCACAAGAAAATCTTTCTTCAAGATGAAGATAAGATTGTTTTACAAAGATTAAACTCTATTAGATAGAGTGAATATGAAGGTTGAAGTACAAACGTTGAAGTGAGAGAGTAAGAGACTTTGAGTAAATAATTTGGCAGAGTTTCAATATATACAATGTTAAAATCGTTACCCACAACTTCAAATGATGTTATATTTATATATTTAGCTCTCAACTATTCATTAGAGACAAAATCTATCCGTTGGAGAAGTCATCCAATGGTTACTCTGAAAAACTATCCGTTAACCAACTGCATTTAATGCTTCTGACATATTGAAATTTGAATTTCGGTTGGTTAACAGACGAATTTTGTAGGAACCGAAGGTTAAGGACTCCAACGTTGAATGCCCGAAGTTCATCTATCATGAAGTGAAATTCGAATTTTGATATTTGGAAAATGTTTCTATGTTGTGACATACGAATTTTCAAGTAGAAAGTTTTTATGTTAAGTGTGAACAGTATTTTCAATTTGCTACAGTGCCTTCAAAATTTGAATTTTGAAACATCAAAATTCATCTGTCCGTAGCTGGTTTATAAGGCACAGTAGTTTATATAGTTCAAAATTAGAATTTTCAAAGGGTAAAGTTTGTCTGTCAGAGAGACCTCTTTTCAGACTTACTTCAAAATTACGAATTTATAAATACTGTCATTCGTATGTCAATATATCATTATAATAGACTCACAAGCTTAGTTTCTGAAATTCGAATTTTCATGTTCAAAGTTCGTTTGTCAGTGAGCAATTTTGAAACCCAATCTTAACTTGGTTTTAGATGAACTTTGACACAATTTCAGACAAATTTCTTTAGTTTTCATAAGTTTCATTTTTTCTGAAGTTCGAATTTTCAAAACCTAAAGTTTGTCTGTTACTGAATGCCCCTTTCAGATACTTATCAAAATTCAAATTTTCATAAGCCAAAATTCATCTATTAGAGAAGCTTCTCTTCAGGCTTGTTCAGTTTCAATATGAAATTCGAATTTCCAAAGCCAAAGTTCAATTTTTCAAAAAGACAGATTAGTATAAACCTTTCAAACTTCATCTGTTGGTGGGTATTTTTCAAATATTCCATGATTTAACATAGAATCAAGGTTTTAAAACATCTTTTCACCAAATCAAAGTCTTTTATTCAAATAAAACACTAATAAACATCCTACATGAGTCTTTGCACAGATTTCTCCATGATTTCTTCACTTGAACCTCTTGTGCTCCTTTGATATCTTTATTCCAAGCTCTTGAGGGTTGGTTTGGAATCATCAAAACACTTTATTTAACAAGTAGTGGAAAATAAAATAGTCAAATGTTCCAAAAAAAAATGTCATATATCCTCAAGCGATTTTCTCCTGTCGTTAAATAATGACTTGGCAATGATTTAGTGACATTCTCGAACAGCCATTACAAATTTATTCATTGTATTGTAATTATCATCTTATTGCCACTTTGTCATCATGATTGAGTTTTATTGGCATTTAATAATTGATATTTATTTAAAAAAGTGCCAACAAAAGTATGACAGTAAGAGAAAGGGATTTGCATGTGGTTATAGACCTTTGTAGGTGGTTAAATAACCGGCTACAAAAATATTATAAGAATTTTTTTAAAAAATATAAATAGGTTTTTTGTTGGTGGTTATATAAATAATCACCAACAAACTTTTGTTGGCAGTTATAACTACTTACAAAAATGAATTTCTTTATATTGGTACCAAAATAGTAGGTGGTTCAGGACTAGCAGCAAAAATTATACATGTCTATAAAGCTCATTTATTTATGGTGTAATGTGCCTGTTTGTTTCAACATTTGTTTTTTATGAAAAAATCACTATTATAATGAAAAAAATCCTTTCAAAATGTTTTAGGATATTTGTTTATACTTTTAAAAATAATCATAATTTTAAAAAATAAGATTCTTAATAATTTTGAGCTACTCAATCTAAGTAGCTTTGAAAAAAGCATACGTGGTAAAATAAGAGGGAACAATTTACGAAAATCTAGTCCTCCTTGTAAAAATAATAAACTTTTTCCCAAAAAAAATCATAATGTTGTTGTGTCATCTTACATAATTGTAAAAATTATTTTTTTTATTTTAATCAAATAAAAAAATTATACTTTTTCAAAATCTCTAAATAATTACTTATTTTTTTAAATAACCTAAAAATTACTTTTTAAAAAATCTTAAACAAATAGGCCCAATTTATTGATAGGTTTGAAGATTCAATATTTCCAGCAGCAGTCGTAATTAAACCATTGTATTAAATGAAAAAAGTTGAGCAACACAAAAAGAAAACAATAATAAAATAAAATGATTCAAGAAATATGAGACTAAAATAATTAAACATTTCAACGTCAAATCCAATGATGATTTAGTCCACTAAGAAAGCTGTAAAATCTTATAAATTATGTTCTGATGTCATAACACAAGCCTTCACAAATTACAAAACACATTTAATCACTATGAACGATTTCATTTAGGAGCAAGGTTAATCCACAATGCATAGAATTCTACATAGTTCATCTTTAGTCATTAGTTTTACAAAAACTATATTCTCTAATGCTGACTAGCTAATCTATGGCCTCTCAACAAGGTGACAATAATATTCAAGAGGATGCAACTGCCATCAGACTTGGCTACTTAAAGAGCAATAGACCCTTCATATGCCTCCAGAGTTTAAATTTTATCAGCTACAGAGATATGAGTTCCTTATGGAAAATTTTTTTCATATACAATGTTCAGGCAATTTGGAAATTCTACTATAGCAATCAATCTCCATCGATTAACTGAATTCAGTGCCTAGTCAACTGATTCTCTGGGAAAGCTGGTACTTGGGCATGCACCTCAATAATTATTTTTTTATTGCATATTTGTTCCACTTAGCATTGGAGTATAAAATATAGGTGAGATATGAATGTTCAAGCTTCAAAAGTTTAAGAGTGTGTTTGAATTGACTTATATATAAGTAATTATGAGGATAAGTGCTTATTCATAATAGATTATGAGAATAAGTGATTATGTCAAAAGTGATTTATGTTTGGATATTTTTACCCCATAAGTGATTTTGAGAAAAGAAATGTGTTTCGATATAGGGGGTTTAAGTGATTATTGGGTGGATAATAAGAAGGAAAAGTGAAATAAGTGATTATGGGAGCATAAGTAATTATCATAAGCAAAAAAATCAGCTTCTTCCACAAGCACTTATTTGAGGTGTAAATGCTTATTCAAAAGCAGTTTACGTTAGACAACTTCTCCATATAATCACTTATTTACTTCCATAAGTGCTTATTTTACAAATCCAAACAGGCACTAAGCCTAGGTTCTCCTATTCTCCCAAGTAAAATTACATTTCTGTACAAGTTATGTAGGCCTTGCTTTTGTCCACATGTTAAGCTTAAAGGTCTTTCATGTCTGGAGCATGTTGGAAATATTAATAAAACCAACCATAAACTTTTTCTTACTTCCTCATTATCGATACATCTAATTTTTATCTCATCACATAATTTCCTTATCATTTTTTCTCAATCGAAGGATAAGTCATTTCTATAGTTAATATATTTATGTATCACCCCATCAGTAATGTTTCCTAGAAATCTTTGCTAATGGAAATTCCTTTCTTCAGAGGTATGTATTCAAAGTACTTAATAATTAGGGTATTGAAAAAAAAAACTACACAGTTCAGACATTGCTTAGATTTCTCACGTGCATGCCAATTAAGCACAATAGTTCATAAAAACTTGAGAAATTCAATCAATTAAAGTAGTTTTGAGTGAAACATTTTATTTTATCCCCTCAAGTGATTCTTATCTATGTTCCAGAAAAAAATTAACCAGATATAGTCAATTAACCCCCTCGACATCCTCTTTTTCTTATTTATCTTTGAAGGGCTAAGAAAAATTTATAGCCTTGAATTCCCATAGTTTGAAAGTTACAAATTATGACTACTATGATGAGCCATAATAAAAATAAGGATTTTGCCAAACTATAAAACCTCTAACATCAAATAAAAGAACTTTTACAATCAGAGATTAACAATGAAACTCCAGGATTATATCTACTCTTTTCCCTTCAATCTTTAAAACCCAAAACCATATAGTGTTTTGGCATTATTCCTATGACATTCAATGATAGATTCCTTCAAGAACGGGCATGCCTCTGCCAAATCTACTCTCCACTAAACAGGAATAAAGAGTAGAAGATATGTCAAAATCAATTTCATTCCCAAATCAGTGTTTTATTCCAATTGATTTGATGGATCAGTCCATTGAGAAAACCAAAAAATTATAGGCACTAAACTAATGCCAAAAGGGTATATCAGAATATCACAATTCACCAGTGAAGATTACTCCCAGCTTTATGGCTATATCATTGCAATTCAATAGACAATCACGTTATCATTGATTCATCACTATTACTTCCCCCACACTTTTAATAATAATTATTCCACTTTTCAGGCATGTGTTGAACGATTTATTCGGAATCACAAGATTCAATATAGTTTTATTTAGTACAAAACATCTTCTCCTTAAAAAAGGGCATTTGATAAAGATAAATTCAATTAAATGACATAATTTACACATATCCATAATTTGAATCGGAAGATAAAATAGAATCCAAAATCAATATAAAAAGAAAATACCTCAACTTCATGGTTGGATGATCTTGCGTGAAAGAATTGATGACCAGTTCTATCAATGAAGAACATCAAACCAGAATCATCACTCTGGACCAAACAATCAGATCAAATAAGAGTGGATACTACACTTGAAAGAACTTGTTGAGCTTCACGATTTCAGTTTTCCTTAAACAGTCTCTTCCCCAGCACAGTCATTTGAATTTGGACTCATTACAGAAAGTAAATTAAGCCAGAGTAAAATATGCCAAAATGGCTCACAGTGCAGCTACAATATTCCCTTCCTTCAACAAAACTCTCATCACAAAACTAAAAATCTCCATCTTGATCTTCCTCCCCTCCACCACCATAGCCTTCCTCGACTTCCCAAAGAATGCCAGCAACACCACCACCATGATCCACGTCACCAGGACAGCCGGCATCAATACTGCCAAAGCCTCCACCACAAAGAGCACCCTGAACACGACTCCGAGAAGCACTGATGTGTATGGCGCCAGCCATCTGAGAAGCTACCACTTGGGTCCCAAATACCAAATCAAACTTGAAGCTGCTACGGGTAGTTGCGATTTGTGAGTGAGGAAGTAGAGGAGTGACGATTGTAAGCAGAGGCGACTTTGATGGTGGCTTGGGTGTGTGGACAGCGACTCCAACAGTGGCGTGTTGGCTTGGGTTTGTGGACTGAAGAATGAGAATCTGAGGAGAAGGAAGGAAACCTAGCTTGTATCAGTTTGATTTGGCTTCATGAGGAGATTAGAGGGGGTTATTGGAGAGAATTTTATTGAAAGAGATTAAAGGTGAAGGAATTGAAAGGATTTTAAAATTCTCTTATTTGGTAGGATTGGAAGGAAGGAGATTGGAGGAACTTTAATGAAATCTTGTTTAGTTCAAGAGATTATTGAAAGAGATTAGAGGGGATTGAGTTATAATTACTAAATTTAGGGGAAATTTATAAAGCAATGAGGGAGGGAATTGAAGGGGATTAAATTTCCCCTAATCTCCTCCAATTTTTTAGTTAAATAAGGAGAGGGAATTTATTCCCTCCAATTTATAAATCCTCTCCAATTTTCTCCCCTCCCTTTATAAAACCTCTAGCCAAACAATTTTAGGGTTTAAATTGAGAAAGAAGGATGATAAAAATGTTACCTTTATTGCATAGGTTCCCTTTAGGAACCAATGAGAAAAAATCTGCAATTTTTCAAAATTTATTTTATTTTTATATGTTGTTATTTGTAACCAATGTAAATGTTAGACTTTCTACATCAGATTTAAAATAAACCAACATAAAAAATTAAATCAACATAAATTTATGTACAAAATCATTACTAATTTTTTAATGCCAATTTCTCATAAAATTGAAGTAAAAATAGGATATAAAATAGTATTTTTGTAACATCTAAATTTCTATGATTTTGTTTGAATTCTGGTTGAGATAATTACTGCATAATTAGAATTAAAAGAGCTTATGTAGATCAAATCAGGGACTAAATTACAAAGGATGATTAGGGACCAACTTGCAAAGAAAGTTGGATGGCATAATTGAAAATATTAATTATTAGCAAAAAGACAAAAAGGGGACATAGATATCATTTTCTCAAACAAATTTTCTGTCCAGTATTTGCTAAGATTGGTTATAGGAGATTATTCAGGAAAATTATCGTAAGAAATTATACACTAATAAGAAAAACCAGAAAATAGATATATTAAGCATAAAATTGATCCAAAGATCCATAATCTGTAAATTAATAAGAATTAGAAAATAAGTCTGGATTAGGAAACTCATATATATTAGGGTATAAAAAGAGATACTGAATTTTTCTATAAGGTTTAAATAGCCATAGAATTGGTCTAATGGATATTGGGCCAAAATCGGAGTCCGGGCCCAATAAGACTGCACCGGTTTCTTAATGGGCCAAAAGTGCTATTCATGGAGGCCCAATAAATGTGTAGAAAACCCTAATAGGCTAGGGATAATTTTTGGGAAGCCCAAAAGTATTATTGACAAGAATAGCTCAAACAATGTCAAGAAAAGATAAAGAGCCCAATTCAACCGATTCCCAGGCTAATTAAATTATATGTGACCCAGTAGACTATGAAATAATCAAGAATAATTCCAAAATAATATTAGAAGGTTTATAATAGTCCTCTATGCGGAGAAGTTACAGGAAAAACTAATCAGCACTAATTTTATCGGTGTTTTCGGTTAGAGCCCAATAAGGTAGAATATTTTCTAAAATAAATTATATGGGCTTAGAAATGATTAATTAAGGTCATAATGAGTTTGAAATTCATATTTTAAATATATTTATGCATGAAAAATTTTACCAAACAAAGTTTACATAATCAGAGCCCGAAAACCTAGTATATGTTGAAATTGGGCCTAGAACTAAAGGTTTAAGCCCAAATAATTAAAGGCACTATCTTGGGCTGAATTATTACTCAAAATTTCGTGCAAAAGGAGTGGAGAAGAGTTAACCACCATGCATGATACTATTTCAAAGATTAGGTGTCAAAATTGGAAGTTTGGATGAAGTAAGTTTATGTAAGCATAATGATGCAATATTTACCTTATTTGGAGATAAAAGTGGCATCCAAATTAATGACAAGAGAGGAAAAATGAATTAGATAACAATTATGTGAAGAAATTAGGTGTATGGTGGAGAAAATAGATGATGTAGTGTAATTTTGGCCCTTGGATCAAAAGTTAATCAAATGGATGGAGTTGCTTCTTGTTGTCTATAAATAGGCTCTTCCTCCCCTCCATTATTCACACCAAAAACGAAAATCCACCATATATTAATGAGAAAGTAAGTTATAGAGAGAAGGAGGAGAAGAGGAAAGGAAAATTTGCAAGTTTAAGGTAACATCTTTTCCCTTTCTTGCATTTTATTTCTAAATGGTTGTTTAGATCTTGTATTTCTATGGTTGGTAGGTAGAAAACATGTTTATGTTATGAATATGATGATGATATTGGATCAAAATGGTGAAAGAATAATGAATATGCTATGAATTTTGCAAGTGTTGAATCAAGAGTTTTGATGATTCCAAACTAACATCCAAAAGCTTGGATTAAAGATATCAAAGGAGATCAAAGTGCTTCAAGTGAAGAATTTCTGAGTATTAGCTGCTAGATCTTCTGTAGGATCTTTTGTTATGTTCAAATGAGGGTAAAAGTTTTTGATTTCAAGAAAAGATGTTTTTAAACCTTGATTTTGTGTTAAATCTTGACTTATTTGAAAAATACCCACAAACAGATGAAGTTTGAAAGTTTAAACTGAACTGTCATATTAGAAATTCGAACTTTGCCTTTGGAAATTCGAATTTCGAGTCAAAACTGAATAAGTCTAAAAAGTTGTCTCTCTGTCAGACGAATTTTGAGTATCCAAAATTTGAATTTCCATCAAAGACTGAAAGAAGCTTTTTCACTAACAGACGAATTTCACATCTCCAAAATTGCAGTTTGTGAAAATCTCCAAAATTCGAATTTCAGATAAAATGCAGTTTGTGAAAATCAAAGAAATTCATCTGAGATAATATTGAAGCTCATCTGAAATCAAGATGAAATTAAGTTTTTTAAAAAAAAAAGCTCTCTGACAGATGAACTTTGACTTTCCAACATTCGAATTTTCATATAAGTTTGAAAGGAACTTCTTTGAAACAGACGAACTTTGAGTCTTCAAAATTCGAATTTCAGACAAAACACAACTTATGAAAATGGAAGAAATTCGTCTGAAACAATGTTAAAGTTCATCTGAGATCAAGAATAATTTAAGTTTCAAAACTGCTTTCTGTCAAACGAACTTTGAACATTAAAATTCGAATTTCAGAAGCTAAGTTTGTGAGACTGTTGGAATGAAATATTGACATACGAATGACAGAACTTTGTAACTTCGAATGTTAAAGTTAGTCTGAAAAGAATCTCTCTGATAGACGAACTTCACTATTTCAATATTCGAACTTCGAAGAAAGTGAACTACTGTGCCTCTCTGAACGTTTTACAGACAGACGAATTTTGGGCTTCCAAAATTCGAATTTCGAAGGCACTGTAGAAAATTGAAAACACTGTTCACACTTAACCGAAAAACTTTCCTCTTGAAAATTCGTATGTCACATTGTGAAAATGTTTTGTAAGATTCAAAATTCGAATTTCACTTCATGAACAGACGAACTTCGTGCTGTAACGTTGAAAGCTTTAACCTTCGGTTCCTTCAAAATTTGTGTGTTGGCCAACCAAAATTCAAATTTCAGTGTGTCAGAAACATTAAATGCGGTTGGTAAACGGATAGTTTTTCAGAGTAACTGTTGGATAACTTCCCCAACAGATAGATTTTGTCTCTAACGGACATTTGAGACCTAAATCTATAAATATAACATCATTTGAAGTTGTGAAAAAAAGAATCAAACTTGTATATACTGAAACTCTGCCCAATCAATTTCTCAAAAAGCTTTTACCCTCTCAACTTCAATATCTGTACTTCAATCTTCATATCTACTCTATTCAAGAGAGTTATATCCTTGTAAACAATCTACTCTTTATCTGGAAGATAGATTTACTTGTGAGGGGAAATCACAAGGGGATTGGGAAACACATTGTAGAAGTGCTTAGAGAGATTGAGAAAGCTCCAGAAACAGAGCATACTCGTTGTACTGTGGCATGAGCAAGAAGCCCGTTGAATTCTTGCTGTATAGTGGAAAAATCTCAAGAGTGGTCTTGAGGACTAGACGTAGGTCAAGTGGATAGACCGAACCAGGATAAATTACTGAGTCTTCTTCTTCTCATCTTTACTTTTCAGCTTGCTCTGTTTTACACGCTACTTCCTTTACACTGTGCTATCTTCACATTTTTTACTTTATGCAGAAAAATTTCAATCTTCCCAATTCACCCTCCTCTTGGGAAGTCAGCCTTACTAATAGCAGGAACAAGCATGAACATGTGAAGAACATGATGAACATGCTAAAAGGTGCCTTTTGATCCTAAATGTTACCATGCCAAAATGAAATCATGTTTCTTGCAATTATTTTTAAATATTATGCTAAGAATGGGATTATGATGTTATTGGCATTTTCTTAAATCTCACCCCACCAAATATCTAACCATGATTAGGTTCAAATCATGTGAAATGCAAGGAGATAAAGGAGGATCCATGAAGAAAGGTTTAGAAATAGGAAGGGCATTTTGGATACTTATGTAATATCAAGTATAATGACATTTTATGTCACAATTATTTAAATTATGTGTGACTTCTAGATGATGAATAAAAGTATGCTTTAGATCAATTTTATATGTGTTATGTGACTACCATTGAAAGTATGGTATTATGGAATTTTAGGGAATGAAATTTGGAAAAATTAGGGTAAAATTGCAAGTAAATTCACGAAATTTACTGTAGCAATCTACCTAATAAAAGTCCAAATTAATATTTTTCCCTTATAGAGTATTTTAAGAGATGAATTTAGCAATTTGGACCACCCTTAAATGATTTTTCTATAATTAGTTATGATTTTTCAAAGTTCAGCCAAATTTTTATATTTACGACATGAATAGTGACTTTTGGTAAATTTTTGAAATTTTTGAATTTACCCCAAATTTGCTTCCAAATACATCTAATTGGAACCTAAACTACTAATAATGAATAGTAAATAGTTCCTACGGTTAAGGTGTGACAATTTTTCTACTAACGCCACTTTTTTCAATATTTTCTATAAAAGAAATCTAGTAGCCTCTTTTTAGTAGAGTTATTATGAATTACAAATTTAATTATCTATTATGAGAATTCATTCTAAAATTATGAATCAACATTTTTAAATTGATAAATAATATATTTGATATGCATAATTATTAAAATGTTTATTCATACTCATTTATATAGAAAAAGCTTGAATTTAAAATGCTATAAAATGATGTTTTCAATTCAATTCTTGGCCATGTGTATATAAAAAACTTTATTAAGAGAGGTAAAATACACGCCTTGTTTATAACTTAAAAATAGTATAACTTACTATAAATTTTTACATTTTATATTAACACTAGTGATTACAAGACATTGCACATTCACTTAATGAAAAGTAGGGTTGGCAATTTGGCTTAGCCCATATAGGCCAGCCCACCATGGGCCATAGTATAACTGGGTTAGGCTAGCTCATGTCACTTTTTTGGCAAGCTAAGAAAATCTTAGCCTAGCTCTCCCGTGGTGGGCTCATCAATCAAATGGGCCAACCCACTTTCCAAACTTCTTTTTTTTCAATAAATTGAGTACAACAACAACAGCAACATTAGTCTTATCCCATTAATGTGAAGTCAATTACATAGATCATATGATACCAATGGACTCTATCAAACATCATCTCCTTAGATAAATAATTTATCAAGAGGTCATTCCTTATAACTTCCCTTAGTATCCTTTTTAGACTTCATCTATGCCTTTTGATAGGGCTCCAAGTCATTCAATCAACTCTTCTCACTGGCTCATCTTGCCTCCTTCTTTGTACATACCCAAACTACCTTAAACAATTTTTCACAATTTTCTCATTGGGAGATGCTACTCCAACTTTCCTCTGTATAGAATCATTTCATATCTTATCTAATTTTATATGACCATACATCCATCTTAATATTCTCATCTTTATTACTCCCATCTTATGCTTTTGTTGTTCTTTCAAAACTCAATATTAACTACTATATAGCATTGCTGATCTTATAGTTGCTCAATAAAATTTCTCTTTAAGTTTAATGGATGCTTTGTGGTCACAAATAACTCTTGATATTTTTCTCCACTTTAACCACTTAGCTTGTATCCTTTTACCTAACATTTTCATTAATTTCACCATCACTCTATAAAATTGACCATAAATATCTAAACTCTAACACTTCTGGCATGGTTTGCTCTCCAAGTTTTACCTCTAAATCATTTCTAATTGGCCTCTTATTAAATTTCAATGCATATATTCCATCTTACTTCTACTCAAGCGGAAACCTTTTGATTTCAAAGTATGTCTCCATAACTCAAGTTTAGAGTTTGCCTCTTATCTTGAGTCATCAATTAAAACTATATTATCTATAAAGACCATACACTTTGAAATTTTCTCCTATATATGTTCTGTTAGAACGTTCTAAACCAAATCAAATAAGTATTGTCTCAAGGATTTATATATGCCATGAACATGATTGAATGGCTTGTGATTCAAATGTGTTGTTGGCTAGTTTTTTGAAGGATTTTATGACCATTGGATATTCATTTTACAAAGTGTTACCATACCAAAATTTTTATGAAATTGTATGGCACAATATAATTAAATGATTTTCAATGTTGATTTATAATGAAATGCCATGATAATATGTGTGTTCGAATGGATATAACTATTGAGATTCTTTGAATCTCCCTAAATGACCAACCATGCTAGGACAAAATCATGGAAAAGGCCAAAGAAAGAGCAAGAGGAATGAAGGAGGCAAAGAAGAGCAACTTGATTTCACATGTTATAATGTTATGATATGAGATTATGTACCAATTATTGTATGAGGTGTACTTTTTCTAATTATGCATGATCATGATTCCTTAAGTATTCCCATGATGTTATGTATGAAAATGGAGCATTGAATGATGGCGAATTATTAGTATAAATCTTACTTTGTTAAGCTATAAATGGAAATGTTCATTTTAAACACTCTCAGAGCAATTTAGATACTATTCACCTGAGGTAAGGTAATTTGCAACATCCTACCTCCTGACACCACCGAACTTAATGAAAAACTTCAAAATCTGACCCTACACAACCCTGACATCTTAAAACAACTCTCCATATTCATAAACACAGCGGAAACAACCCAAAATATCCAAAAACTGGGCTGGGGCCATGGCCGCTACAGTACCGCCGCGACTCCGGCCTCCCCTGTCTCAACATCGCTTCTGTCTCCTCTTGCGCAGCGGCCTGCCTTCCCTCGCCGCGGTGCCCCCTGCTGATATACTGTGTCAGCAATTTCAACACTCCGGGGTGAACTTCTAACGCGCATAACTTTATGCTCCGACCTCCGATTGACTCGAATCCAACTCCTATAAGTCAATCTAGTCCCCATCTATCCAAGGACACCACTTTTACCTCAATCCAACTCCGTATGGAGATTCTGGACCCTTGACACCGTTTTAGCCACTTATTGACCAAAACTCACCACTAGCCACCTCCAATTGCCACCAAAGGCAACTGGTCGCTCAGAGACCATTCATACAGGTCCAAAACCCCCAAACCAACCTGTCCAAAGAGGTTTTACCTCAAAGGAACCACTCCTCTGAGATTTGACCCCTTGGAACCCAACCTGACCAAATGGGCTACAGGCCCTTACGCAAACCAACAAGGCCCAACAACACTCTGGACTTACCAAAACTGTCACACATACTTCTCAACAACATTCAACCATACATACCACATACATAAACATCCATACATAGCAAGTCTCAATCATAACATTATCCATTACAAACCATGCTATCCTACTTGGCACAAGATACTAATACAACATACACACATTACATAGACTAATCCCACGTACACAGCTACTCCCGCATCTTCTCCGAACTAGTGCCGGAACCGTCACCTTAAAGGTTAGTTTATGGGAGAGGGGGTGAGACAATGTCTCAGTAACCGGGAACAACAACCACACACACTAATATATATATATTGATCCACACAGTCGTGCAATGCAATGCTAATGAATGGTATACATGTTCTCCCTCATACACGGCTAGAACCACGAGCTAACGTCATCATAAGACATTCAATAGATGATTCCCTTCCAACAGTCGGTGAAGACCGATTCTAGGACATCACCAAGCTCACCTTACCCTAATGCAACCGGGCCAATGGTTACACTAGAGTTCGGACCGTGGCTCTCCTTCCCCTGGACCATCACGAATTGATGGTGATTTAGAGAAGGTGCATCCCCAAATCCACTGCCACCTGGCTCTCCCAATGAGAGGATTTAGTGATAGGGATATCATATCATATCATGTCCTCTACCGCCTGGCTCTCCCATGGAGAGGATTTAGCGATAGGGATCTTTATCACATCATATCTCATCATCATCACCTCGTCATCCATTTCTCACTATGCAATCATGTGGTAATGATATCAATGTCATGCCAACATGCCTCTACATACATATATACATATATCATCATATCATATATCATATGGACATGCTAGCATGCAATAGTATGGGGATGCTACATATCATAACATATACAATCATCATACATCAACAAGCCGTGCATACCACGATATGTAGAAAACCGTACACACACACAATCAATATCGTGGTATGAAAAGGAACATGCATATACGTACATATACATATCAACATATAATCACATAAAACAAACATCCGGTTACCTCAAGCTGTCAATATCGCACTTGCACGGGTTCCACAAGCTTCCTTGAACTATCCAGTACGCGTGAACCCCTCTCGCTTGGCCAACAACCTTTATCATGTCACAATTCTTCCATTAGCACAATTTACCAACAAATCAAACCTCACAATTCCACCACATTAACCTAACCCAAGGTTCCAACACCCTTTTTATGCATCAATAAGCTCTTAGGGATTACTCAAACACCACACAATCTCAGACACCTTGAATTCCTAAGAGCCATTACCAAAGACAACCTAGGGTTAAGCTCTAAACACACATAATCCCTTCAAAACTCACATTCGAGTAACAAGAACCTCAAAACACACTTCCTTAACCCCAAAACATCCATTTCAATTGGTGGATTTCACCCCAAACCGGAAATCCAACCATACAACCGAAAATCCCAAATTTCAACTGAAGAAAATGGAGAGAGAGGAGTAGGGAATGCTTACCAACTTGAATCCAAGCTCCCGATGGACGAGAATCACTCTGGGACACCAAAAATGCCGAACCCTAGCACTGCTCCTCGTCTCTCTGCGTCGCTCCCTTCGTTTCCTTTCTTTCTTTTGCGTCCGACTAATCCGGATTTAAACAATTTTTTCCGACTCTCGCCGCGGCTCCAACACTCCTCGCCGCGGCTCCACCAAATAATCCAGAACAATGCCACTAGAAAGTTTCTCACCACGGTGGCCCTGCTCTTCGCCGCGGCGTGGACCTCTTCCGGACTCCACTTGAGCCTTCCTCCGTCCTGATTCTTCCGGTCCTGAACACAATGCCAAGAAAAATATCATGAGGGACATTACATAATTAGTTTAAGTATTATATATGCTCTAAAATTAGATAGAATAAGCTTTCCATAGATGCAAAGAACACCTAGATTGGATAAGTGTACAATTTATGGTTAATTTTCAAAATTAGAGTTCAAAATAGGGCAATATTAGAAAACTGAAAGACTTGAATTTAGGTATTGAAAATTTCAAAAGCAATTATAAAATTGTACTGAGCTCCAAAAATTTAGTGGTTTATATACATGGAAAGATATGTACGTTAGAGCTATATAATAAAAGATATGTAACTTTTCCTAAAACTGCTCCAATAAGAGTAGTATTCTAACCCATAATAGTTTAAGTTAGTGTTATGCCTTATACAAATTGAATAAATGTACAAAAAATATGCATAGAAAGTAGACACACAGAGCTTTCAAATGAAATATAGTGAGCATGATTTGGTTCATGGTGAAGTGAGAGATGAATTTTTAAAATTAAGGCCAAAATCCTGCGAAGATATAAAATGACCAAATGTACAATAACATTTAAGAATTAAATTGTATGAATTGGCCTAGTGAATGTCCTAATTCATATTTGTCCCATGTAAAAAATATTTTTATCTATTTTTAGAGACTTGAATTACCTTTATACAATTTTTATAGATTTAGTTATGAGTTTTCAAATTTCATCAGGAAAAATGAAAAGTGCCAAATGAATAGTACCATGAAAAATGAAAATTCTGTTTTTGATTTTTATGTGATTTAAGCTTCTAATCAAGTATAATCAAACTCTAATGAGGTCTAATACATGGGAAATAAGGCTAAAAGTAAGGTGTTACATTTTTTGTATGAGGTGAAGATTTAAGCTCTCAAAGCAAAGATTCGTGTAAATTTTTCCAAGAAAAAGGTACCTTTAAAGTTAAAGTTTTACCCCTTTTTATGTAAAATGTTATCCCTTATAAGGTACTAGCCTATGAATGTTATAGTGGCCTAAGGGATTAGTCCTGATAATAGCTAATGCTAGGTGCTTGATTAGTTGACGATATTTTACATAATTTATTTTCCTTAGGTCTTGAGTCCTTTTGAGTTAGATCACAGATAGATCTTATCAGTAAAGAGTTGATGTAGGATCACAGAGGATCTCAGTAGGGCTCAGGGATCACAATATATCTCTTGGTTGTAGTGGACCAATTATGAGGTTGTAGTAGACCTTTAAAAATAATAAAAATGATTACGAAGCCCTACAGTACTGATAGTTTTCTAAAAGAAGATGACATTGGATGATTTTAGAAGGATATGAATCCTCATTAATCAACAGTTAGTGTGAATGTTCATCTAAGACTTTTCTCAAAAGCTAAGCCACTGACAAGAAAGTAGCTAAGAAATGTTATGGTAGGTGGTGATAATGAGAATGAGAAGCAAGATCCTAAATATAAGGTAACATCAGTGGCAAAATGATTTCTAGTAATGAATGCATGAGGGCAAAACAGACTATATAATAGTAATGAAGAAAGGCAATGATGAAGAAGATCAATAGGGAAAACTAAAGTAATATTTAAAGGAAGGTAAGTTAGAACAGAGTAATGACAAGCACCCATGTACAGGAAGTTAGCTTGAGCCTAATTAGAATACTATGAAGGAGAATATAGGATCTAAAAAGATTTTGAGAAATGATATGCACATGGTGATCATTGATTGAGAAAATTGCCTAAGCCAGAAAGCGACCAAATTGTAATGGTCCTTTCAGGTGCAGCCTTACTAGGGCAAGTAATTGCACCTTAAGATAAAGCGGTTGAACAATTGATGAGCTATATTAAGTAAGTGTGTGCTAGCGGAATCATTTGGAGAGATTGGTAGCTCCCTTCGATTAAACCAAGGACTCCAAATCCAAATGATTGATAGAGTGGCTTTAAGGATGGATCTAGAAGATATGTTCAAGATCTAGATATCTATTGTCTCCTTGGAAGCAGATGGGCTAAGCTAGTATGTGATGATATATAGAACCATGACCTAATGGAAGTACCAAAGGATGGCCCAGAAAAGGATCCTATAGGGATATCAGATGATAAAAGATAAGAACAAGTGAGACATGAATAGCTATTCAGCAAAGATAGGAAACACAAGAATAGACTTCTCAAACAACTCCTATCTATGAGTGAAGGTATTCGTGATCCATATTCCCTATAAATGATCTTTGATCATCTAGATTGGCAACAAAAAAGTTGTTGAGCAATTATAAGAAATGGTTAATGTTCAAAGATGACAAGAAGTTAGAGCCTATAATGTTTCATTTATCCTGCAATATCTCCAAGCATATTGGTAAGCTTCTATGGAACAAGTTACAAGGTAAATGGTTGAATCTATCAATTACCTATATATGACTGTATGACTTAGAAAGTACTAGTTGTCACCTATAATGACAAGTTGATATGCAAGTTGCTAACTATTAAAGTATAAACCTTTGGAAAAAGTTGAAGATAATGAGTGGTACATTAGGAAAGAAACTTCAATAGCAGAGTATATGTTGAAGAATGAGGCTAATTGAAGGATATGGAATATATAAGAGTCTGCTAGAATTAGAACAAGTGGGTTAATGAATGTATAGTGAGGCATAACCCACTAGCTCAAAATTTGATGTACCCTTAGTAGTACAATGATGGACAAGGAAAGGTAGAAAAGATGAAAAGGGGTTTAAAATAAGCAATTAAAGAGAAGATGTTGATACAAATTCATATTTTCAATTAATCGATCAAAATAAGCAGGATCATTAGTCTAAATCACAAGTATGCTTTAACACCTCTAGCTAGTAGTAATGATAAGAAAAATTGTAGAGAAAGTAAAGAGTAAGTAAGAATAAGAGTTAGAAGCCTTAGAATAGTAAGGGATTAATGAAGCAAGGCAAAAGAGTAGAGGAGGTGGACCAAGCAAGCCTACCCTGTTAAATACAAAAAGGCTTGTGGCAAGATACCATATTTTGTAAGATAAAAATGGTGCACCAAGTATAGAAAGATGTGACTATACTATTGAGATAGTCAACAAAAGACTATAAACACAAGGAAGAGTCTTTGTAATACCCCAATATGAGGCCATAAGACACCTGATCCCATTAAAGGTATGATGTAAATGTGAGCCATTCTTTTACATCGGTGTTAAGAGGTTGGATCTAGAAGTTAATATTATAAAGTTTACCTAGGAATGTGTTCATTAGAAGCAAGGCCATAATCACCATTTCTAGTCAAAATTATCGAAGCATCCTAATAAGCATGAACTGGCTTTGTACCAATAATCTCCTCCCAGGCGGTAAGAAGGAAATGTTGATTTTACCTACCCCTGAAAATGTTCCATGTGTTTAGATTAAGTCAAATATTATATCAACTGCTCAAGTTGAGAAGGGCTTGAAGAAGGATGTTAAGAATAAAATAGGAAAAGTGATGTATGATTCAAAGGAAAAAGTTTGATAAATATTGAATGCCTCTGTAATGGAAATTTAGTAATGTATTTATGATATTTAAAACATGAGGTATGAATCTAATGTACAAAGTATAAGCCCAAGGCATATGAATAATGGCAGGCAATTAGGAAACTATAAAACCTAAAGATAGTTAATTATTGAACTTTGTAACAACCCTCATTATACTATCTTGAACTTAGTCTCAAGCTGACGGGAGGAAAACTTAATGATATGTACAAGATTAGATGAACCAGGATCGGTGAAAGGATCCAAATAAACAAAAGTTGAAATTTGAAACGGAGAAGGGGCACGCCATAGTGAGGTATAGGGCCACCATAGTGAGACAATCATGGAAACTCAAAAATTTTGTAGGCTAAGAGCACTCATGCTGTGGTGAACTTACTTGCCACCATAGTGCCAGGCTTAAAATTTGTTTAAATCAGAAGCATTTCAGTCGATCGAGAGAGAGAGAGAGAAATAAAGGGAAAAATGAAAAGCAGTGCTAAGGTTCATGATTTCTAGACTCTAAAAGCTTGATTAATTGTTGGTATGTGATTTTTGCTCCTCTCTTTCCATTTTTCTATGGTTTTTGAGGTGATTTCCTGGATATATATGTTGGGTTTCCAACTTTAGCCGAATTCTACTGATTAAAATGGATGTAATTGGATCAATGAAGTGTGATTTAGTGTTAATGATGCCTGAGTATGAGTTTTAGAGGGAGTATGTGTGATTTTGCTTAAATCCTAGCTTTATATTGTGTGATAGCTTGGAATCCAAAATGTATGGGATTGGTTATGGTTTGGTTGTAAGAAGTTCATTAATGTATGAAATATGGTTGGAACCTTTGGTTAAGCCTAAATAGTTGTTGAATTATGGAATTTGGATAATTGTGCTATATGTTAATTGAAGATATTATGGTATTATAGAGGTTGTTTGGTTTATCGAAGGAGTTTAAGTCATGGGTTGGCAATCTGAGAAGCTTGTGGAAACCATGTTTGTATGGTACTGATAATTTAAGGTAATCAGGTGTTTGTAATTTATGTGATTATATGTTGATATATATATTTATATATATGCATATTCCTATTCATACCGTGATATTGATTGTGTATGTGTATGATTTTTCTACATATCGTGGTATGTACATTGCTAGTTAAGATAGGATGATTGTATATGAGGTGTATGTGTGTTTTGTAGTGTCCCCATACCATTGGATGTCCATGATGATGATTGTGATGATGATAGATATATGTATATTTAGAGGCATATTGGCATGACACTTACATCATCACTATATGATTGCATAATGTGAGATGGATGTTAAGGTGATGATTATATGATATATGATGACGATATGATAGAAGATCCCTGCCACTAAATTCTTTCCTATAAATAAGAGTTAGGTGGCAGCAGATAAGATGAGATGATGAAATATCCTTATCACTAAATCCTTTCTATGGCCAGGAGAGCTAAATGGTAGTGGATTTGGGAATGCACATTCCTTAAATCACTAGTAATTCGTGGTGGTCTAGGGGAAGGAGAGCCACGATCCAAGCACTAGTGTAACCTTTAGCTGGGTTGCATTAGTGTAAAGTGAGCTTGGTGATATCCCAAAACAAGTTTTCACTAACTGTTGGAAGGGAATCATCTAGTTGAAATGTCTTGTGAAGATGTCAGCTCGTGGTTCTAGCCATGTATGAGGGAGAACATGCATACCATTGTTTTTGCATTTCATTGCACTATATGCATGATTATATGGATTATTGATATATATTGCCTGTGGTTATGTTCTTATTTGCTAAGACTTTGTTTCGCACCCCTTCCCATGACTAACATTTTAGGTGAAGGCTCTAGTATTAGTTTGGAGAAGACAAGGAAGTTGTAGCCTCTTCGATGTCAGGAATCTTCAAGTCGTCAGTGGTGTGTGTTGTTTATGTTATGTGTTGTGCCATATATGATAGTATGTTTGTAATGGATATGAGGATGATGACAACTGTAATGATAATGATTGCATGATATATATATGATGATGATGAATGATATGGAATGATGTTGATGGTGATGAGTTGGATGATGTGATATGATGTATGCATGTCTTGGTGTGTTTGTGAGTAAGATTGGTTGTGTGTGTAAGCCTAAAGGGGTTTTGGGTCTAGATGGCATGATTTAGACATATAGCCCATTATGTAAATTTGGGGTTCAAGGGGACCAAATCCCAGAGGAGTGGTTTATTTGGGGTGGAACCTCCTTGGATAAGTTGGATGAGTTAATTAGGACCTGTGTGAATGGTCCCTATGTGCCAATTTCCTTCGGATGGCAATTGAAGAGGTTTATTGTGAGTTTTGGCTAAAAAGTGGCCAAAATGGTATCAGGTGTCTAAAATCTCCATACAGAGATGGATTCAAGTGAAATTGGTGTCTATAGTTAGATTGGAATGAGATTGACTTGTACAAGTTGAAATCATATCAATCGGAGGTTGAAGTATAAAGTTATGAGCATTGGAAGTTCACCCAAAAAACTTGAAAATTGCTTATATGGTATCAGTTTGGGTGCCATGGTCCCAGAAGCTAGGCCACGGTGCCAGTTGCCTCTACTTGAAAACAAAAATTGAAACTCAAGAGCTTCTATGTAATATCCCAATAAAGTTAAAATATCAAGAAATATATAGAAAATTTGTAAAAAACGGGCAGACACCATTTTGCATGAAAAAGGGTAAAGAGGTTATTTTTTCCAGTAGGATGGAAAAATGAGAAAATTATATTTTTCCCCTAAACAATTATAAAAATACATCCATGTCCCCAAGTCAAAAATTTCACGTGGAATAAGGATGTAAAAGTTCTTGGGGAACATTACACCTAATGACCCAAAAGTTTTAGAAATTATAATTTAATCCTAGGTCAGGGATAATTTTATATATATGAAAAATTATTGTCAAAACGAAGCTCTTGACGAGACGAGACGAGCCTAATGGTAAATGGCACTAATGGTTAATGTTTAAAGATGAAGAAATAATTAGTGCCGAGTGTCTAAAAGTAACAGTAAATCGTTAAAGTAAATTATGAGCCTCACCAATGATTGAAAGGTAATCGGGACAGGATATGGATTATACATAGATATCATTTAGGACAGGATAATTAAAGAAAAATAATAATAAAATTGGAATAGTCCTATAGCCTAAAAAATGCTAATTTACTATAAAAAATGTTTTTATCGATACAATTAAAAATTACTCGGTTCAGGATATATCTAGACCATGAAAAATTGTACAATTTTGGGACACTCAAAGCTCTCTTGTGCATGACATTTCAGCTCCTTTTTTTGTCTAAGAATTCTCATGGAAGTCATTCCAAACTACTTGTTGAAGAAGGCTTGACTTTTGGCTAATGAAGGTAATTAATGTTTAGTGAGTAATTAGTGATTGATTAGGCCATTTAATCCCCCTCTTTCCTATCTATTCTGAATGATACATTCAGTACCAAAACAAAGAAAGAAAATACAAGAAAGAAAGAAAGAAAAGAGAGAAAGAAAAAGAGAGAGAGGAGGCAAGTTCAAAGTTCAAGAACTCAAGGATTTGGTAAGTGATTCCTACTACCTTGAGCTTGTGATCTTAAGTAGTTAAGCTTAGTTTCTTGGAGTCTTCCTCTTCCCCTTTCCATATTAAAATTTTGGCCAAACCCTAGAGGAAGCAAGGAATGGATTTTGGTGCAGTAAACTTAGGAGAAACACAAAACTAACAACTTAGGATGTGATTTTGGAAGTAGTTGGGTGAGCTTCAAAACAAATCATTTTCTCTCATTTTCTTGATATTTTCGGTCAAAACAAAGCATCAATTTAGAGTTGTAATTTCAATTTTTTTATGCCAAAAATGAGTTCCTCATGGTGGAAAATCTTAGGAATAAGTATTGATTTCAAGAAAAAAGCCAAAGGAGAAGAAAATGAAATTTTACAGTTTAATTGGAACTTGATGAAACTACCCCTTGAATCAGTGGCTTAAATAGCTAATTGATGATATGTTTAGGTTTGAGGTAGCCTAACAAATCTTGGAGAAGTATTTGGAAGAGGTGCAACTCAAAGGAAAAGCAAGTGGAAGCATTAAGGTAGCAATTTACCTATTATTGCCTTATATTGTCATGTTATTTTCAATGAGTTTAATGACTTGCCTATTATTTGATATGATCATTTGTGATAGTTTGAGAATGTTGACTAAGTTAATTAAGGGGTTTTGAGACCCTGGGATGCTCAAAATACAAAATGAAACTCTACCAAAATTTTTGTGAAATATTATGGCATAAATGTTTAAAAGTATTCACTTGATGTTTTATGATGATTATATGCTTAATGTGATAATATGATTGTATGCATAGTGATTGCTACTGAGATTCAATGAATCTCACCCTTCCAAAATAAAAACTACATTAGGCACAAGTAATGGCATTGAAGACGAGGAAGCTATGGAGCAAGAAAAGGGAATCAATGCTTGAATTGATAATTGAAGCTATGACATTGTATTTAGGGATATTATAAAAATGCATATGCCATGTGGTCTGTATCTCTATGATATTATGATTCTTAATATACTATGATATGGTATCTATGGAATTGATGCAGTTGATGATGATGTGAAAAGGTTATGGAGCTTATTTTGATAAATTAGGAATGGAAAGGCTTATCTTAAGTAGTCTGAGAGAACATAGGTACTGTTCATGTAAGAAAAGGTAATTAGCTTAAGAAATTTATATGCTCTAAAAGTATATGGAATAAGCTTTCCATAGAGCTAAAGAACAACTAAATTGGATAAGTGTACAATTTATGGTAAATTTTCAAATTTAGGATTCAAAACAGGGCAAGATTGGGAAAACTAGAAACTGAAAATTAGGCACTGGAAATTTCAAAAGGTAATATAAAATCTTAAGAAGCTCCAAAATTTCGTGGTTACATATATAGAAAGGTCTATGTTTTAAGTTTCATATACCACTAATTTGGAGGTAATTAGAGTTATATGATAGAAGATATAGAGGTTTTCCCAAAACTGCTCCAGTAAAAGTTAAATTCTGACCCTTCACAATTTAAGTTAATGTTATGCCCTGTGTAAGTGAAATAAATATATAAGAAAAATATGTCTATAATAACTTTCAAATGACATAGAGTATGCATGATTTGTTCATGAATAGGATGAAATATGATTTTTCAAAGTTGAGGTCAGTAAACTGGGAGGTAGAAAAATGACCAAATGAACAGTAAAAGCCAATGAAGTTAATGTCCGAATTGGCCCAATTAAGTTACTATCTAATATTTTTCCCATGTGTAAAATATTTTGAGATATTTTTAGAGATTTGAATTACCTTAAGATAATTTTTCTAGAATTAGTTATGAATTTTCAAAATTTGTTGGGTAAAATGGAAATTGTCAAGTGAACACTACCCAGGAAAATTGAAAATTTTTTTTTTAATTTACATTGATTCAACCTTCTCTTCAAGCATATTTGGCATCTAAAATGATCAAATACATGGGAAATGGTCCCTAGTTTAAGGTGTTACATTCCGCACTGCAGCAGCAATGTTGAGGCCATAACGACACACTATGATATTCTTGTTTTGGTTCGGTTTAGCCTGTTTTCAAGATTTTTAGTGAAGTATGAAGGTGTGGTAGAGTAAGGTGTTACAAACTTAGTATAAAATCTAGCTATAAAAGAAAGTTCTTGGTCGGAAGATCTCATAATGATTGAAATCCTCGGTTAGCTGCCAAAGTGAGGTAAAAGGAAGGTAGCTCTTGAGAAGAAGCTCAATTGAGCCAAGATAGTAGCTCTTGAGGAGAAGCCCAATTGATTCAAGAAAGATGAAATCCTCTATATGATGAATGCCACATTTTTCTTGGCAATTTTTTTGGAGTCGCTAACAAAAGTCTCATCGAGAAAAGGGTTTTTTTGGTAGTTTTTTCATTTTTATTGGCAGTTTTAACAACCAACAATGCATGTGCCAAGAAAAGGGGTCATAAAAAGGTGGTACTTTTTAACTAATAGCAAAAGGTAGCCTTTGTTGGCAGTTTTATATAATAACTGCCAACAAAGAGTCTATTTTTTTCTTAAAAAAAAAACCTTTATTGGTGGTTCCATATAACAACTGCCAACAAAAAGTTTATTTTTTATTAAAAAAATGAAATCAGAAATTTTTTTATGATGCTTCCTATGCTCTATCACTAAAAGCATATATGAAAAAGGAAATTAGAAAAAAATCAAAGGAAAATTTTATACCAACTACAAATCAAAAAATCAATATATAAAAAAAATTTCATACTAGACACTCTCTCTTCGTGATTTCCTAGATGTTGAATCTCCTCAAGCCATTGATGTCACTAGATCGTGATTCAAACCATATATCACAATGCCAGAAAATTCTAGAACATTAGGAAGGCAAGAAAGAACCTGTATAGAGAAAGAGTCAGACAAGGAAGATGAAGGTAACAGATGAGGAAGATCACTAATAGAAAATATCAAAATATTGGCATCAATATTCTTGATGAGGGATGAAGGTCATGGATGAGGAAGATTAAAAAACCACATCATATCTAAGATCATAAGGGACGACGTTCTTGATGAGGGATGAAGGTTAATGATGGTAGCACGTTGGACTCAATCAATGATGAAAACATCCACGCCGACCATCGCGAATCTGGCAGGAGATAGAGGAGGCAATGAGGATGTGAGAATGTGAATGTAAACTTCGCTAATGAGAACAGGAGAAAAAGGAGAAAGAGATAAGAGGAGGCTTTCTTGACATCAATCACATAAGAGAGAGAGAGAGAGAGAATAGCAAATATGAGTTGGTGAGAAAGAGAAAAGTAAAGGAAATGAATTAATCTGGACTGCAATCAGCAGTTATGTATATCAATCTATGCCATGTGTTTCTTTTGAAATAAAGTTACTTAGATTTTTGTTAGCAGTTATAGAAATAATCACCAACAAAAGTTTTGATGGCGGTTCCATTAAAAATTGCTAAGAAAAGTCGGGACTTTTTGTGGCGATTATATTCGTGGAGGTTATATAAATAATGCCAATAAAAGCCTTTGTCTAATTTTTGTTACATTTTTTTCTATAACCACCAAGTATTAGGTGTCAAGAAAAACTATTTTTGGTATAATGTATGTAGGACATTACAGAGAACTTTCATTAAAAGGAACAATAGAGATGGCATATAGTTGGGATTGATCACAAAAGTGGGGAAGCCTAACATATGCATACTTTCATGGAGAAATTTCTATCACAGTTCTCCTACGTCTAAGGAACTCCACCTGGATCCTCCGTTCTTTTGCTACTGAGTGTACCATCATCTCAAAACTGTGACTTCCTTTTTTTGACTCAGTTTTGCTCATTAAGTGGTTTTGTTTTAGTATTAGTTGGAAAGCAATTAGAGGAAACTTAATTTTTATCTTCTTTCAAGTTTACAAGTCCCATGAAAGAGAGTATAGAGTTTAAAGAGGAGATTGTAAAGAAGCATGGAATTGAGGAAAACTATTAACTGGATTCACAAACAAGTAGAGAGCGAATTTGGAGCAAGTCATCATACCTGTTTGTCCATTATCTTCATCAACCCCAGAGTAGTGAAAGTAGTGGCAGATTACAAGCACTACACCAAATTTGGGAATAGTTGGCGTTTGTTTTTCACCTTTATTAGCGTTTTAAAAATGCCATCTAATAATGCGTTGATGAAAGTCGTTAAATACAATGGCATTTGAAAATCGCTAACGTTTCTTCAGTATTTAGTTGGCGTTTATCATTAAACACCAACTAAAGTCTCACTTTAGTTGGCGTTTAATGATAAACGCCAACTAAATACCGAAGAAACGTTGGCGTTTTTCTGTAAAACACCAACTAAAGTGACTTTAGTTGGCATTTAATGATAAACGCAGACTTTTTTTCAGGCTTTAGTTGGCGTTTGTCATTAAACGCCAACGTCTTTTATGATCTTAGTTGGCGTTTACGATTAAACGCCAACATTTTTTATCATTAATTTTTTTTATAATTTACTATTACGTTGCACAACTTACAGTTAAGAACAATGATTCATTGTCAACTAGATCCAGTGAACCCAGAAATTGATAGAATCTAGCAATAAAACTTAACAAAACATAACAAGATGGAGTAATATATATTATTATATTTATAGTACCGGCCAGTGGAAATTTCAGTGATCAATTAAGAAGCAAACTAATTAAAAAAAAAAAAGAAAACCACGAATAAATTTCGGTTATTGACAACAGAATGTGCAGGAAGAAGCCAAGAATACAAGCAAAGGTGTTGGTATCTTTAGGATTAAATGTCACTTGCATCACATAATGAGAGTGCCCCTGAAATATCTGAGTACAAACCCAACCTTTCTCCCAATCCCAAAGCTTTATGAGCATATTATCAGATGATGACAACACGTAAGGAAGGGTAGGATGAACTGCCACACACCTAATGTAATCTGTATGTGCCTCAAAAACTTTAACTTTATCCATTGTGTTGTAATTATATACAGGAATAAACATATCATCCGCACCAGCAACCACCCACTGTTTGCATGTAACAAATTTGGCCGACCTAACTGCAAAATCATGATGCACTTGAGCTCCATTGTGGTATTTTGAGTTATAATAATAGTGAGAAAAGATACACTTTCAAACAATTGCAAGGACAGGTAAAAATTTGTTTGCTAAAAAAAAAAAGGATCATGTACCTGGTAACTCAGTAACCTCAAAAGACTTGGCCATGTGTAGCATGCGTGGTGAATGATCATTAAGAGACCAAGATGCAATGATAAGTCAACCCATAGTTTGAATAGTTATGAATTTCACAATTCTAATCTGTCAGTTTGAATAGAAGAATGCAAAAGGCACACAAGAAAATTTATTCCACTGCATATGATTAGAAGTTTAAGAAGTTTGACAAAGCCCATTTTTCATTAGAATCAAAGCATAAGATTTAACGCATAGTTTAAATAAGTGATCAACCTTACAGCAAAATATTTTGGTAGAGCACTCACTTTGAAACCTTGTGGCAATATATATCCACCATAATTATTACAACCCTCCATTGGCTAAAACGCACTAACAAGTTATAACAATACACAGGATCTTAATTAAAAAATTTTCAGGTACCTGAGATTGGGAGTTCCAAATACAAACAGTTCCTGAGTATAAACTTGCCAGAATCTTGTGGTAGCCATGGCAAAATCACACACTTCAGCAAAATAGTCAACGATAAACTATTTACCAATCCTATGTCATCAATAACCCTGTTGACAAATTCCATGACTAATATTGATATAATTCTCACAGATGCCACACAGTAGAAATGATCAAATTAAGAAAGCAATTATAGAATTTTAAATTGCAGCATGGTTAAATTTACCTCTCTATTCATAGGCACTTATCAAGGACGAAGTTACACCACTCTTCGATGAGTTCCTCTATTTGCGTATCAGAGTACTCGAAATAAGAGGTGTCAGGGAAGTACTGTAAATTAAAAAATTATAAATAAGCAAAAATGGCAAAATTTTATAAGCCTTAATGTAAATATAAAATTACATACCGTGTCTGGGATTATGCTATGACCATGTGTGATGATATCCTTCATGAATAACATCACATAGTATCCACAGTCATTATCATTTGGTTGTTTTGGACACTAAAGAGGAAAATTATATTAATTATACAATACAGAAATATTAATCTCAACAATTGTTGATTAAATATAAATTTATACATGCCCGTATCTTCTGCCACTTATATAACGAGGATGCTAAGGGTTTTACCATTTTGCCCTTATGATTATCTCTACAACCCTGGCCCGCTCGAAATGTTGACACAGCATTGTTTAACCATAAAATATAAAAAATGTTAGAATGAGCAAAACCTAATTTGAATTATTACATATAAGTGTGAATCATTAAATACATGAAAAATAAATCTAGGATCCTTACTTATTAATTATCCCCATCATTTGTTCACAGAGTTCCGGATCATAATTCAAAGGATCCAAAAAATAGATAGTTGGCTCTAATGGATTGATTGTAATTAATAACCAGTGTCCACTATGAAAAAATAACCAATGTCATTAGGAAATTATAATTCAGCAGATGAAGTTAAATATATTAAATCCTGATAATTTACTTACACATTATGATACGGAACCAAAAATAAGACATCTTTGTCAGCCCTTGTAGTGAATGCATCCGCAATTAACTGTTGTTGTTCAGTAATCTTACTGTCCGGCAATTTTGAAGCATAAGCAGCAACCTCTTCAGGATGGATGAATATAAATTTGTTTGTAAGATTGCAAGGCTTCAAAAATGTCTCCTAGAGGTATCTAAAGTTTAGAAACAAAATAAAAAGCAACATAGGTTAATATGAAGGCCTAAATTGAAAAAAATTAAAACAAATAGATTAATATCAAGTACCTTATGTACAAGTTAACATTCGCAACCCCAATCCACTTCTGATGGATGATGTAATCAACAATTTCAGTGTTGATAATTTCAAATACTACCTTATTATAAATGTTCTTGGCAAATTTCACACGTTTTTCGACTTTGCCCTTAAGCGAATGTGGTAGAAACTTGACAATCATCCTTCGAAAGGTGTCTGGAACTGGATGCCTGGGAGGCTGCATGAGTGGTGGAGCTACTGATTCCTTCAAATGTCCTGACTCTCTGACCTTACTCTTTTCCTTCAACTAAGCAACAAAGTGGGAAATTTTGAGATTAACCACCTTAATATACACATAACAATAGTATATGTCTATAGGTCCTCTAATCTGAACCTTTGAATGTAGTGGCTCATTCAAGACATCTAGTATCAAGTTAGTATACTGTCAAGTAACATACCTTTACTAATGGAGCAGTAGTGATGAGGTGTGCAGGCCATGCTACGAAGCTGCCCAATGCCATTCCTATTGTTTCCATATCCCCCGCAGGAACAGGCAACCTGGTACCTTCCTCCCTAACTACCTCAATCGACGCTTTTAGATGATTTGCAGGTACGGGTGCATTGTGAAGCATCTCTTCAGGGCTATTATGCACATGCCCCTCCGCAACCACACGTCGATTAGGTGTTTCTAACCATAACTGGCAATATGATTGACCCTGTTCCAATCAATGCATTAGAAATCAACCATTTATTAGGGGTAAAAAAAATTATCTTTTAACTTGTTCATGATAGCAATTACCTGAGGGAGATCGTGAGGGGTAACAGTGTAACTATCTTTGGCACTAGCCGACACTGGTGGTGTCCCTTGCGTTCCCTATAGTTGAAGCACCATGTTCGTCAATTCAGCTAATCGGAGCTGCATCTGAGATTGAGTCTGATGTTGTTCCTGAACAATAGCCTCCAATCGGGAAACCTTTGCAGCATCTGATGATGATCGAGGCCCAAAAAAGGCTTTGTGTGTCACACCAAACCCTGTACCCCTAACATGACCAGGATACTCAGGGACCCCCAGTGCCTTACCAAGTATGTCCTGCCCCACGCTCTCCTGCTCACTAGCTTGAGGCATGGAATTAGAAAGTTCATTCTGTGGAAAACAAAATATAAATTTTGCAACTAAATAATAAGTATTTGAAAATATATATGTAAATAAAATATATAATACAATAATACTAACTATTGACTCGGCAACTTTCCGAACGTTGTCATTGTCAATTATCCCATCCTTATTCTTACGAGATTCTATCCATAGCTCATGGCGTTCGATTTCCCTCCCTTCTGACCCCTCCTTTGATTACTATGTTTGATCATAAATAAGCAAATGTGTCAGTATTTGAACATAAGTGTCATTCATAGAAAATCAACTATCAAACCACGTACCATCTTAACCTCTATACCATGGTATCCTTGATGACCCCCTCTATATGGGTATTGCTGCTTCTTGGCTCTGTCACTATTGGCTTGGCTTAATTTTTGAAAAGTAATGCAGAATATTAGTTTTAGTGTAACAAAAACTAAGATAAGGTACATATGATTAGGTTTATGTCCACCAAAAAAGTCACAATAAGAATATAATGAAATGACATACTATGTTAATAATGCACACAACAAAGCAGACTTTTATTTAATGACTAAATATATGTACTATAATTAATTTAAGACCAACAATGAGAGAAATGGTTTGCCTGAAAAGATTCTTCACGATGCCTAGCAACAAAAGCATCCCAGTGTTCCTGTGTAATGTACAACTCAAACAACCGAGGCGGATGAACAGCAAAGTTGCCAATTGCATCTCTCAAGAAGAATCTAGTGAGAATGGATCGAAAATTTAGGAGTGTGACACCAGCCTTCATATATATGTGTCTCCTGTGACTATTATTGATGTCAAAAGCAGACTGCAACATGCATTACCAAAAAGAATTATTATCTGTATATATGTACACACATTATAATCAAATGACATACTATATTATTACCTCTATATCTTCAAAAATATTATTCTTCACAGGATCAAGGACTTTCCTCCAATCCCTGTGAGGATGGGAGATTGGAACCTGCAACTTTACAGCGACCCCAATATAACTGCTCAATTTTTGTCCACCCTTTTGTATTGGATTGCCTTTGTGATTCCATTCGACATGAATCTTTTGGCCAATGTGTCGGGCGTGTATCACCTCTTTCAACACAGTCAAGCCACGCCGGTGCTGTTTGATATATTTATGTAGCTCTTCTTGACCATCATCACCACCATGATCATGATCATGAGCAGAAGGGGATGCCATTTACCTACAATAAAATTCCAACAAACATGTAAGATATCAAAGAAGGAAAAAAAATTTAAAGCAAATACAACACATAAAAAAAAATAATAAAACATCACAAAATTATACATGTCGAAGGAAATAAAATTCAAACTAAGGCAAAAAATAAAAAATATTCGATAATTCAAACCTTTTCCTCTTTCTTTTTAGATGTTCACTAATCCGTCCCCTCTTCCAAATCCAAGTACCTTCTTGATGGTCATCTCTCACATAAAGGGTATCATCTCCACCAGGATCAATATCAAGTGATGTCCCATGGAAAGGATCATCCTCAATGGATGCACCTTGATAGTCTTGACCATCATCTAAGGTGTCAATTATTTTGTTCGTTAGCATAACAATTGACCACTTCTTATTAGCAGGATCAATGATAAAAAACACTTGTTGGGCTTGGGATGCTAAAATAAAAGGTTCATCTTTATACCCCACCCTATTAAGATCCACTTGAATGAAACCTGAATCATCAACTCAGAGGCTGTTGTTGTTGTCAACCCATTTACAACTGAAGACAGGTACCCAGAATGAGATGTAGTCCAATTCCCATATGTGCTCAATTACCCCAAAGTATGACATGGGTGCAAAAATGGGGTTTTTGTCTTTAACACTAGATATATGCATTGATTGAGCTATAAGAGTTATCCCACTATTTTGCATTATACTCTTATCATCTTGCTCTTTTGTATAGAACATGTACCCATTGATAAGATAACCAGTGTAAGATCGTACATACATGCTTGGACCCATAGCTAACTGTTTCAACCTGTCCGAAACTGAACCAGAAGTCCTCTCCAACTCTGTGAGGATGTGATCACGCAACCAATGTATAAAAAGTCGATTATGTTCTTTCGATATCCAACTCTCATTCTTATTAGGGTTCAAGGTTCTAATTCTCTCCTTGTGCATTTCCACATATTCATCAACCTCATCTGAGTTGTGCAAGACATACAGGTGAGCTTGCTCCCATTGTATCCAAGAGATACTAACTATTTCACTTCCCCGAATCCCTTCACCACTTGTTCTACCCAAGTGACGAGACCTTAGAAGCCCAATGTTATCCACATTCAATAAGTATTCAATACAAAATTCAACAGCTTCTTCGGCTATGTACCTTTCAACAATACATCCCTCTGGTCTACTTCGATTTTTCACATACCCTTTCAATATCTTCATGTAATGCTCAATCGGGTACATCCATCTCATATATGCTGGGCCACACATTTGTGTTTCCCTAACTAGGTGTACTGTTAGGTGAACCATCATGTCAAAGAATAAAGGCGGGAAATACATCTCAAGCTCATACAAAGTGACAACAATTTGTCTTTACAATGTGGGCAACTTCCTACGGTCAATGACTTTGCTGCCAATAGCCTTGAAAAAGAAACATAGTTTCGTGATTGTCCCTCTCACCTTTTTCAGTAAAATGGATCGTATACCCACCGGCATCATATGCTCCATCAAAATATGACAATCATGAGACTTTAGACCCTTCAACTTCAAGTCTTTCATGGATACAAGGTTCTTGATATTTGATGAGTACCCCTCCGCAACTTTAACTCCATCAAGGAATTCACAAAGAGCAATTTTTTCTTTTCTAGATAAAGTATAAGCAGCTAGTGGAAGATAAGTATGCCATTTGTCCTTGATCGGTGCCAATTCTCCTCTAATTCCTATAGCAACCAAATCCAGTCTCGCCTTCTTACCATCTTTGGTCTTTCCCTTCACATTGAGTAACGTACCAATAATGCTATCACATACATTTTTTTCTATGTGCATCACATCAAGGAAGTCCCTCACATACAAGGACTTCCAATATGGCAAATCAAAGAAAATTGACTTTTTCTTCCACCCACTTGTCCCAAGGTGTTTGGCAAAAGGTTTCCCAAAGTTGTTAGTCAAATGTTGTACCTTTCCAAACAGGTCCTCACCGCTTAACGGAATAGGTTCTCTTCCGTGTTCTATATTCCCATCAAATGCTTTTCTCCACCCTCTATAACGATGTCCCTGATGCAAAAATCTCCGATGCCCGAGAAAGACAAATTTTCCACCATGCTCCAACCGAATCGATTGTGTGCCTTCTTCACATATAGGGCAACCGAATTCTCCTTTGATACTATATCCAGACAAATTCCCATAAGCTGGAAAATCATTAATTGTACCAAACAGCATAGCTCTCAAATTGAATGGTTCCTTCCTATACCCATCATGCACCTCTATACCACTCTCCCATAATAGCTTCAAGTCATCAATTAGTGGAGCCAAGTATACATCTATATCATTTCCAGGTTGTTTAGGTCCAGAAATTAACAAAGACAACATCATGAATTTTCACTTCATGCATAGCCACGGAGGCAAGTTATAAATCACCAAAATGACGGGCCATGTACTGTGTGTACTACTTTGCATACCATGCGGGTTCATTCTATCAGTAGATAATGCAAGATGTAGGTTTCTATCTTTTGCCCCGAAATTTTCATAGTCACGATCAATTAATTTCCATTGCAGAGAATCTGCAGGATGTCTAAGCTTCCCATCTTTAATTATATCATCTGCATGCCATGTCAAGAGCTTCGCATTCTCCACACTGTTGTACATGCGTCTAAATCTAGGTATGATGGGAAAATACCAAACTACCTTCACTGGACTCGATTCTTTCTTCTTATAACGTTGGGCATTGCATTTAGGACACTTGTATAATGATGCAAATTCCTTCCGAAATAAGATGCAATCGTTAGGACAAGCATGTATCCTCTTATAGCTCATCCCTATAGAGCTTAACATTCATTTAGCCTCATATGTTTGGGTAGGAAGCTCATTATCCTCTGGCAGCATATCCTTCAAAAGTGCAAGCTATTCTGTGAAGCTCATATCACTCCATCCATTGCCTGCTTTCAAGTTGTATAGCTTCAACACAGCTGACAATATCGTGAACTTACTGCATCTAGAGGACAATGGTTTTTCTGCATCCCTCTTCAACCTATCAAACATCCCTGGATAATCCTTAAGTTCATCCTCAATCACATTGGTCATCTCTTCAAGATGATTGGCCTCAAGTGTGCTTGTGTCGAAATCATTCGATCTACAGCTCCCACTATACCTATTACTGCTATAATCATTATTCGTCTCACCATGCCTTGTCCATCATGTGTAACTTCGATCAATTCCATTACAAATAAAATGTGATTACAAGTCAGTTGCATTAACTAGCCTCCCATAGCAACACTTCAAGCAAGGGCATATAATTTTTTCGGGGTTATCAGCATGCTCAACTGCAAACCTAACAAACTCTTTCACTCCATCCCAATATTCCTGAGTCAAATGATTCACAAACATCCATTTCCGATTCATACTTTTATTAAGTTGTGTAACCTTTTATAACTTCTGTATAAATTTTGGCAATGCTCTTCCCAAGTTGAGCCTTCCAATAATTCTACAATACAACACCAACTTACAGGCCACGTTATTTCATATGGATTAAATACCATAACCCCATGATTAATACATTAATATTCTTGCTACATAAAAAAAACTAGATTCATTAATTGTACTACAATTATTTGTTTTTCCTAGCTTTACTTTCTGATTTATTAAAGCATATGTTACTTTTCAAGTCCTTAACTAGCAAAAATATTCAACAACATAGACAAAAAAAGAGTTCCAACTATATGTTGCCAACCATCCAAATCAACTATCCATAGCTTTTCATTTACTAAATTATAACTTGGAAAGACAAACCGGTAGCATAACAACTAAAGAACCATAGCATTAACCACTTAGCAAAAATCACCTGACTTAGCTAACTAATACAAAACTTTTACATAAACATAATGAGGAAGCATACCTCAGACAAAGTAGATATCTGATGGGCTAGCACTACAAATTCTGTCAATATGAAACAAGCACACCAATGACACCTTCATACAAGTGAAGCAACAAGTTAAATGAAGGTCAACCACAAAGTAGTTTGGTGGTGCGTCCACATATGCATGTATGAGTAAGGAAAGATATATATATATATATAGTAAAATAACACTATTATTATAGAAAAAAATTAAAATAAAAACTATAAATCTAAAACATCTAAATTAAAATTAAACGGTCCAAATTCACCCAGAATGATGAGTATTGTGTACTCATACATAATCAAATTACCACTCATGGAGATGCTCTCGGTGGTTCAATTTCTTTTAGCCCAATTAGGAACAGTTTGATACAGAATAGACATAATGGTCAACAAACAAAATCAAGATATATGGATTGTATTAAAAAAATCAAGATAATACGGTGGTTGATTGTATAGTATATTTGGGGATCCAGGTTTTGACATTTCTTCAATGAACTAATGAAGTCTTTGCCATCAAGCATTGAAAAGGAAAACAAATTACAATATGGCAATGACTCATATATGAATTTGACAGAAACAGCCACGAATATGAGAGCGTCAGTGGGACAATATGGGGTTACCTCAAAGCTGGCCATCGTTCGCTGTTGGGTCTGGGAGGGATTTCGAGTTCCTCTGAGAGAATGGAACTGGGCCTCTTTCACTCCATTCACCGTGACAGTTGACAGGGAGAGACGCTACGAGATCAAGCGATTTCAAGTTGAAGGGGATTTCGGAGGAACAATGCCGTGGTGGAGGAGGAAAGTGTGTAAACTTTCGACACGTGGTGGCCGAAGAGCTGTGCCAGAATAGAGCTATGGCAAAGGAACAGATTCAGAGCACGGTGGGAATAAAGATGGCACAATTCTGAGAACATGCGATTTAGGGTTATGAGAAGAGATTTTAAATAAATTAGTTAGCGTTTAACTATTAAAGGCTAACTAAATATAATATAGATGGCGTTTATTATGTAAACACCATCTAATATTTATAACTTAGATGGCGTTTAAATATTAAACGCCAACTAAAAGTTTAAAAATAAATTAAAAAACAAATTTCAGTGGACCTTAGTTGGCGTTTATGAAATAAACATCATCTAATAGTTTATATTATTTTATTAATTTAGATGGCGTTTTTCTTAGAAACGCCATATAAAGTCTGAACGTAGTTAGCATTTACCATAAAACGCCAACTTTAGTTTTACATTATGACTTTAGATGGCGTTTATTTTTAAACGCCATCTAAAGTACCAAATTTAGATGGCGTTTATTTTATACACACCATCTAAAACTGGACTTTAGTTGGCGTTTATTTTGTAAACGCGAACTAATACGCTTGGTTTGATTTTTATTGGCATTTTTATGAATAAACGCCAACTATTCAGCGCCAATAAATCCTAAATCTGGCGTAGTGAAGGCCAAATCCCTGGGGGAGGAAGTCATTCTCCAATATATCAAGACACTATATGGAGGATTCAATCAATTGTGGTTGGAATAAATGCCGATCCATTGGAAATCGTGGTGGGATAGGGTTGAATGTGATTTAGGAGTCATTAATTTTCAGGGGGTAGGTTGTCGATTTGGTAAAGTGATTATTTGGGTGGTGTATTGTGAAATTTTTTTCAGTGTTATTCCTATGTTTCGCTTTATGTAGTTGTTCAATTAATAAAATAAATAAATAAATAAAATTGTCGTTATTTTAATAATAATATAGCATATATAACTTAGAGGTGGTCTAGATATTTCCAAACTAAAAGCTGTGTGGTTCGAATGTTGCTGAATGCTAATATTTTGTTTTTCTTCAAGGAAAATTACCAGCCACGAGCAGCTATTAAACCAAATCGCCACTGTTATACACCACTATCATTAATTGATATGGGATTTTGGATACGATTTTGTTTTTTGGAGCAAATATTTATATGAACTTTAATATTTCGTCAGTAATTTTTTGGGTCTTTATTTTTATTGAGTTATGATTATAATACTGAAAAAATAAAAAAAATGTAGTTTTATCATTTTTATTAGTTTCAATTTTTAATTAATTCCATCAATTTTCCTTGTATCATATAAGTTGACCTAGTGCTACTTTCATGTTCATGCACAACGTTGTTGAGAGGATTTTATAAAAATTTTTGCTACAGGAAATATAAATATAAAGTGAGTTATCTTGTGAATCTTATAAAGGTGATTTTTATTTTTAATAGTATTTATTTAAAAAAATAGATCTTGATAGATCATTAAATAACTGATGGGATCACAGTACTTAAATAAAATGATATAATAACTGAGAGAATCTTTTTACAAGCTCTTTTTTTTTTTCAACATTCTACAAACATCTAACCTGTTAGTGATTTGATATTTCCAATTTTTCATACTTATTTTTGGTCAGTTGTTCCCTTTCTTTACATTTTCTTATATGAAACAAGACATTTAAATTGATTTCTCATATTCAAATATTTTTAGGAATACTTAATTTATATAACTTTGCTTTTTGTTATGATATTATATATACATAAACTAAAAGCAAGCTTCATACATTGTATGAATTCATAAGAATGAGGTACACTATTTTTTTTTAACCAGAAAGCTATATTATTCACAATGTATAAATAATGTGATTTGTTACAAATTTTATATTTTATACGATTTAAAAGTAATATTAATTTCGTCAATTGATTCTATAGCTTCTTAAAATATATTCTTAGAATTTAATATTAATAATGTATTTTTATTAAAAATAATAAATTTTTTCTTAATTTTTGAAAATTCATACGTTTATCATATAATAAATTAATAAATGTATAATATAAAATATTGAAATGTTATCTTAGTCTTGGGAAAAAAAATTGAAGTTAACAATTAGAAGTTGATATAAAAAAGGAGAAAGAATGACATGTGACTTGAAAATGAAAAGCTTTTTTTTTTTAGCTAAAAAATGAAAAGAATTAATGAAAAGATAAGTTTGTATACCAATCATCAATATATAATATTAAGGAAGATGGAGCCGCATTGTGTATTAGTCAAATAGCGCTACTCTATTATCAAGCTTCGTGACTTCTTTTGTTTTCTGTTTTCTTTTTTTTTTTCTTTTCTATTGGGTGGGTGGTATTTTTCCTCATTCATTTGTTCTTTTTTTTCTTTTACAAGTGAGTCTATCTTTTCTCATTTTTTTGAGGTGGGCCCTGGGCTTTCCCCTTTTTTCCCAAAGTCAATCTTTTTTAATTATAAATTCTTTTTAAATATTTTTTTACTAATTAATTAGTTTTGATTTTGTTTTAAAAACTATATTAATGAGAGACGAAAAAAACTATTAAAAAATATTTCATAAAAATCATATATGGCATCCAAGTGGAAACATAATGCACCAAATCAAAAGTACCAACTTAACCCAATCAATTTTAGTCTTGAGTTGAAAACCAGAAGCCTAATTAAAAATCTCATAATATAATAAAATCAATTAATAAACAAAAATGAACAAAAAAGGATCAAAAGTCATGTACACAATCATGTGAAAAAAAAAAGAAAAATTTCCAAGAAAATGGAAAAATTTTTAAAAAAATCATAAAAATGCAAGAAAAAAAGAAATAATTGTCAAAATAAATGAATTTTATCAAAATACATTGGTTTCAACACCCATTAGGTATCAAGCTTTTATTAACAACCCCAAAAATTATTAAAAATCACAAATCAAATTCACATTAAAGCCTAACTAAGATCAAAATCATCCAACAAATGCAATTAGTTTGACAACTTTTTTAATTTGTGATTTTTAATAGTTTTTGGGTTCTCTGATTAAAATTTAATACTCTACTGGTATTAAAGCTAGTATATTTCGGCCAAATTCATTGATTTTGGCAACTTTTTCTATTATCTTGCATTGTTATGAATTTTTCAAGATTTTTCCATTTTTTTGGGAATTTTTGAGTTTTTTTTCCATGAATCGTTGCATGATTTTTATGATTTGTTTGTTTCTTTATGCTTATTAGTTGATTTTATTAGGATTACTAAGGATTCTAGTAATTAGAGTTATGGTTTCTTGCTCGGGACTAAAATTAATTAGGTTGAGTTGGTGCTTTTAATTTGGTTCATTACATTTCCACTTGGATGGTACGTAATGTGTTTTAAAAGTTTTTGGGGTCTTTGATTAAAAGTTAATACCTTTGGGTATTAGAATTAGTGTATTTTGGCAAAATTCCTTTATTTAGACTCCTTTTTCTATGTTTCTTGCATTTTGCGATTTTTTTAGATTTTTTTCTAACTAGGATACCATATAAACTATCACATAAGATGATTTGGTACAATTAACAATATAATTGGTGAAACAATTTGCAATTTAATGATCAATGCTGTTGACTTTAAAGGTTAGGACGAAATTGCTTTTTGACATTTTCAAAGCAATATTATGGCAAAAAAGAAATTTAGAATACCATCAGCAATTTTGAGGAAACTTGTGGCAAATATTTCGACAATAACCCATAAAGAAAACCTATTCCAAATTGAAGGTAAGTCGGGGAGAGGAGGAGGAAGTAGAAGCTAACAAAGGGAGGATGCAGAGACTGATTTCGAAGAGAATATCGGGACAATGGGAGATGTCGTTGTCAGCGCTCCAGGTTCTACCCCGATTTTGATGGAAAATGGATAATTCTAGATAATTATGATTATTTATCTTTATCATAAAATAATTAGAATTTTTTAATAAAGATATTTTATTAGGATATTTAGATTTAATTTAGTTTATTTTGAATTTATTAGGATTTAGATTTTATTTTTTATTTATTCATAGTATTTGGTTATTTGAATTATTATTTATCTTTTATTTAGATTTGAGATAATTTGAAAAAAGAGACATTTTATCTTAGCGCCCCCTAGTAGGATTAAGATTTGAACTTTATAAATAACTGTCTCATTGCTCAGTTGTATTGAGACTTTGATTGTTGATTTGAGTTATAATTTCTGTTAATTCTATTCCCCACTCAAGTTCTTAGTTTTCTCCCTGCTTTGAGTTCTCTCTCTCTCCTTTTTTGTTTCTCTTTATCTCTCTACCCTACCGTTTCCCTTATTCATATCATTTGGTATCAATGCTAGATTCCCTACACATCTCACACGCTACTCTTCTTAAATCCACCATAACAAAAAAATTCCAACAAAATCTTGAAGAATTTGAGAAAGCCATCAATGAGCTTGTGGACTATGGGATAGAAGTCGTCAACCACAAGATTGATACGATGGAAGCAAATCTTCGAGGAAATTTCAACCACAAGATTAACTTGATGGAAGCAAAGTTCAACCACAGGTTTGAAAGGCTAGAGAAATTATTTGAGGAAATAATAAACGAATTGGGGAAGTAACAATTGTAGGAAGTTTTTGAGCAGCACCACTACACAAAAACAAGGATTTCCTCACAGACTAAAGCTGTGAGAAACTCTCCTATAATTTGCTAGAAAACCGTTTCTCACAGATTTTCTTATGTATAATCATTGGTTAGAAAACAACTTGAAGGAAAAAATTTTCTCACAGTCGGCGTGAGAAACCATTTCTCACCTATTAGTTTCGTGAGAAACATTCTCACAAAAACAAAATCCAAGCTAAAGCATCAACTTAGAATTTTTTACTAAGAAGCAAACCCAAAATTAGTAGTTAGATTTCAAATCCAAAATCAGTCCACAAATTGCTCAATGCAAGAATAAGATTTGCAAAAAGATGCAAAGAAGAATAATTTTCAGCAAATATCCCAACAAATTAACAAAACCATTGTCAAGAGAAAGCATATAATTTGAGCCTTTGTCATTGTGATAATGTGATCATGCAAACTTAAAAATTCTAAACCTAAAGTCTTGTTAACTGTAGAACCTAAATTCTTGAAGTTGTTGTTGTTAGATAAGCTGACTTCCTAAGAGAGGAGGTGAATTGGGAAGATTAAAAGTTTTCGGCAAAATGTCAAGAAAGTGAAGAAGATAAAGTGTAATAGTAAAACAGAGTATAGAAGAATAAGCAGTGAAAGTAGTAGTAAGGAACAGAAGACTCAGATATTTATCCTGGTTCGGTCTCTCAACTTGACCTACGTCCAGTCCCTAAGTCACTACTTGAGATTTTTCACTATTCTGCAAGAATTCAGTGGGCTTCTTGCAAATGTCTCAATACAAAGTTGATGCTCTGTTTCTAGACCTCACACTTTCACTCTTTGCACTCTCACTTAGTGTTTCCCTAATCCCTTATGATATCCCCCCACAAGAAAATCTTTCTTCCAGATGAAAATAAAATTGTATACAACTAATAAACTCTCTCAATCAAAGTGAATATGAAAGTTAAGGTACAAAGAATGTGTTAAGTTGGTTGGTCACCCAAGAGGGGGGTGAATTAGGTGATACAAGATTTTCGCTCTTTTTAGACCACAACCCAATTTCACTAAGAGTATAACAAAACATGGATAAACAGAGAGAGTTGTGTGTAGCAACTTAATAGAGAAGATGAAAAACAATACACAACAATTTATACTAGTTCAGCCCAACCACTTGGCCTACATCTAGTCCCCAAACCACCACTTGGGATTTTCCACTACATCCCACAGGTTTGATTTGGGCACCTGTGAAGCCTCAGTACATTCCCACAAGTTTTAGTAGGCATTTGTGAAGCCACTTTCCTCATACTCTTACAAAATGTGTAAATCTCTTAGTGTTTCCCCACACTAAGATTCTACCCAGAATAAGTAGAAAGAAATGTTTACAGAATGAAAACCCTCTTGAAGAGTAGATGATACATTGAAAGTTTACTCTATTGAGGTGGGTTTTTCAAACAATGCTATGATAGAAAGATTTTACAAACTGTTGCAGCATTTTGGCATAAACACTCTTAAAATCATTACCCATAAGTTCAAATTATGTTCTATTTATAGTTTTGTGGAGTAAGTAGACGTTAGATACAAGATTTAGCTGTTAGAGACGTTACCCAATGGTTACTCTGCAAAACTAGCCATTTACCAACCACATTTAATGTTTCTGACATTCTGAAATTTGAATTTTGGATGTTAACAGATGAATTTTGATCGACCATAAGTTAAAGTTTTAAGCATTGAACTTCGAAGTTCGTCTGTTCAAATCTGAAATTTGAATTTTCATCTTGACAAATGTTTGTATGTTGTAACATATGAATTTTCAAGTTTAAAGTACTTCTGGTAAGTGTGAACAGTTGCTCCATATTGCTACAGTGCCTTCAAAGTCTAAATTTTGGTGCCCAAACTTTGTCTGTTAATGAGCAACTTAATATGGCACAAGTATTTCCTTTCGAAATTTGAATTTTGGATGTGAAAATTCATCTGTTGGCTATTTCAAAAGTATTTCTGTATTTCTAGATATTCAAAATTCAAATTTTTAAAGCCATAATTCATCTGTTAAACTTGAAGTTCAAATTTTAGATATTAAAATTCATCTGTTGGCTTTTTTGGAAGTATTTTCACATTTTGGTGTTTCAAAATTTGAATTTTGAAAGCTGAAATTCATCTATTGGACATGAAGTTCAAATTTTGGAAGCCAAAATTTTTCTGTCAGTGGCAAGCTCAAATTTGCACGAAGGTTCTCTTTGAAATTTGAATTTTAGAGGCCAAATATTCGCCTATCGCAGCGGAACTTGTGTAACTTTGAACTTTTGCACTATAGACAATATTACATAAGCTATAACTCTCATTTTAGCTCCAAATTAAGCAAATGACCTATGGTTGGAAAGCTCTCAATGTTTACTTTCAAATAAAATAAGTTTCACTTAAAAAAATGTATTTTTTGAGATATGATCAAAATAATGATAAGAGATCAAAATTGAAAAATCATATCTCACTACTCAACTTTAAATGACCATAGGTTTTTCATATGACCTTTAGTTTTAGTGAAATAACCTTCTTTGAAAATTTTATTAAGTCTAGTTTCATATGAAATAAGTTTTACATAAAATCCATATGTATTTTGAGAGATATATTAAAAAAACTAATCAAAGGTCAAACTCTAGATTCTTGAAAATCAGATTTCACTATGTTTAAAAGTAAGGATATGTTACTTTGATACCCAAAACTTCTTGAGTTAATCAAATGTGATTGTAAATCATTGAGTTTCATTCTAAAGTTCAAATTTTGAAATCAAAATTTGCCTGTCAGAGGGAATATTTTAGAATCTTTTTAGTGCTTAAATATCAGATGAACTTTGTCATGACTTCAGACGAATTTTGCACTTTTCACGAACTATGCTTGACTCGAAATTTGAATTTCAACACTTGAAATTTGTCTGTCAGAGGTAATATCTCTGAAACTTCAAATTTTAGTTAGCAAAGTTCGTATTTTCACAAAGTATATGAAGTTTAACTTCTAAAAATTCGTCTGTCATCAGAGTTTTTCAAATCTAACTTATACTAACATCAGATTTACTTAATCTAACTCATTTAAAACATATGGTAACATGATTAAGTAATTTTCAGAGATTAATCCCACCTCAAGACTTAAGTGAAAACAAAATATACCTAGTGACTAGGTTTTCAAATGTTGAGTTCCACTTTCACTTGGTCATTTCCTTCTTGGCGTGCTCCCTTCTGATCTTCTATTTTTGGAGCATCCTGTCTTTTCTTGTTTCTTGAGTGCGGCATGATATTGATTTTCATTTCTATATTCTAATGCTCACTTTTCCTATTTGGACCAACCTACATTTAATATATTACACTTACAAACCAAGTAGTTAGTCCAGTTTATATATCCAACTTATGTTGTTCATTGTAAAAGTACAATGGAAATATTTACACATAGCATGATATAGGTATTATAACCATAATTAAATACTTGCTAATATGTATTTTACTTCTTTAAGGAACATTATATAAGTTAGATACATATAATGCATTTGTTCCTTATTACTCTATATTTATCATTATCAAAACTTATTTTATACTAAACCTTACAGAATGAAGTATGTAAGAGTAAGAGACTTTGAGTAGATGATTTAGTAGAGTTTCAGTATATACAAAGTAATTTTTGTTATCCACATCTTCAAATGAAGTTCTATTTATAGATTTTTGCCTTAACTATACGTTGAACTCTCAAAGTTTGTTTGTCATGAGGCAAAATTCGAATTTTCATCTTTAGAAAATGATTCTATTTTGGAACATACAAATTTTCATGTTCAATGTTGTTCTATTTGTTAGCAAGGCTGACTTCCCAAGATGGGGGTGAATTGGGAAGATTGAAATTTTTCTGCACAAAGTGAAATGGGTGAAGATAGCACAGTGTAATGGAAACAATGTATAAAACAGAGCAAGCTAAAAAGTAAAGATAAGGAGAAGAAGACTCAGTGATTTTTCCTGGTTCGGTCTATCCACTTGACCTACGTCCAGTCCCCAAGACAACACTTGAGATTTATCCACTATACAGCAAGAATTCAACGGGCTTCTTGCTAATACCACAGTACACGAGTATGCTCTGTTTCTGGAGCTCTCTCAAACACTCTAAGCACTTTCACAATGTGCTTTCTAATCCCCTTGTGATTTCCCCTCACAAGTAAATCTATCTTCCAGATGAAGAGTAGATTGTTTACAAAGATATAACTCTCTTGAATAGAGTAGATATGAAGGTTAAAGTACAGATATTAAAGCTAGAGGGTAAAAGCTCTTGAGAAGAAGTTTTGACAGAAATTCGGTATATACAAGTTAGATTTGTTACCCACAACTTCAAATGATGTTATATTTATAGATTTAGGTCTCAAATGTCCGTTAGAGACAAAATCTATTTGTTGGGAAAGTTATCCAACGGTTACTCTGAAAAACTATCTGTTTACCAACCGCATTTAATGTTTCTGACATACTGAAATTCGAATTTTGGTTGGCCAACAGACGAATTTCGAAGGAACTGAAGGTTAAAGCTTTCAACGTTACAACACGAAGTTCGTCTGTTCATGAAGTGAAATTCGAATTTTGAAACTTACAAAACATTTTCACAATGTGACATACGAATTTTCAAGAAGAAAGTTTTTCAGTTAAGTGTGAACAGTGTTTTTAATTTGCTACAGTGCCCTCGAAATTCGAATTTTGGAAGCCCAAAATTCGTCTATTCCTAGTACGTGAAAAGGAGGCACAGTAGTTCACTTTCTTCGAAATTTGAATGTTGAAGAGTGAAGTTCGTCTGTCAGAGAGACTCTTTTCAGACTAACTTCATCATTCGAATATTGTAAGTTCTTATCATTCGTACGTCAATGTTTCACTTCAACAAACTCAAGAACTTAGCTTCTAAAATTCGAACTTCAATGCTCAAAGTTCGTCTGTCAGAGAGCAGTTTTCAAACTCAAATCATTCTTGATCTTAGATCAACTTTAACATTGTTTCAGACGAATTTCTTCCATTTTCATAAGTTGTGATTTGTCTGAAATTCGAATTTTGAAGACTCAAAGTTCGTCTATTTCAAAGAAGCTCCTTTCAGACTTATATGAAAATTTGAATGTTGGAAAGTCAAAGTTCGTCTGTCAGAGAGCATTTTTCAAAATCAATTTCATCTTGATTTCAGATGAACTTTAACATTGTTTTAGACGAATTTCTTCTATTTTCTCAAGTTGTGTTTTGTCTGAAATTCGAATTTTAAAGATGTGAAGTTCGTCTGTTACCAAAAAGACTTCTTTCAGATTTGTATGAAAATTCGAATTTTGAACAACCAAAATTCGTCTGACAGAGAGCCATCTCTTCAGACTTATTCAATTTTAGCTCGAAATTCGAATTTCCTAAAGCAAAGTTCGAATTTCCAACTTGACAGTTAAGTTTAAACTTTCAAAGTTCGTCTGTTTGTGGGTGTTTTTCAAATAAGTCAAGATTTAACACAAAATCAAGGTTTGAAAACATCTTTTTCTCAAATCAAACTCTTTTACCCAATCACAACTAAAACTAAAGATCCTACAAGAGATTTAACAGCAAATACTTAGAAAATCTTCACTTGAAACAACTTTGATCTCCTTTGATATCTTCAATCCGAGCTCTTGAGTGTTGGTTTGGAATCATCAAAACTCTTGATTCAACATTCTCCCCCTTTTTGATGATGACAAAACAACTCACAAACTGGATTAGTACTTGGGTTTGCTTTCATAAGCTCCCCCTCAACATATGCATTACAGTTCATAAGATATCATTTTCAACAGATTAAGTGAAGAGATTCAAAGCCCAAAACATTGCAACCAAGAACATAATACATTTAATCAAATTGCTGCAATACATATTTTAATTTAAGATCAGTTCTCAAAACATCAAACAAACAAATACAATCAAACAACTAAAACAAGATACAACAAGAAGATTCAGCCTAAGATCTAAAATTATCACTTCTTCTTTGGCTTAGTCTTCTTGCTGTATGTCTTTCCTTTCCCTGATGACTCAGTAGATTTTCAAGCTTGCTTGGTCCCTGTTTGCTTTATCTTCTCCCCCTTTTTGGCATCATCAGAAAGCCCAACAAAGTCCATTGGAGGAGGAATCTGAGTGATAGGAACAGCACGAAGAAGGACAGGAGTAAAAGGAATCTCTGGCTGAACTGGTGCAGGAGGCTCAGTAGGCTCAGGGCTAGGTTCTTCATCACCATCATCATCAGAGACCTCAAGCAGCTCTTGCATTTCCTGCCTGGAAAGAGCTAGTCAAGCTCTCTGTTTCTCTAATAGCCCATAAGCAGCAAGAGAATGAGAGGCTGGTTTAGCAGGAGAAAACATTTCTTCCAGCCTTCTCTTTTGAGCTTGCAGTAGAGCATTGTGAGCAATGGCAAGATAATCGACAACAGGTACAATGCTCCTTTCCTCATTGCTTGCTTCTCCTGGCATAGAAGAGGTTGAAATGGCTGCAACCAGTCTTTCAACTTGCTCTGATTCTTGAATGGACAGAATTGAATCAGGAGCATCTTCTTGCATAGGCTCAAGAGGGCTTGTCTGTTGAAGTCCTTCTTCTTCCAATCCATAGTCCAGGGGTGGACCAGGACTTGGTGTCCTCATTGCACCAGCACCATCTGTATCATCATCATGGACAGAGGAGGCAATCTCGAAGGGGCTTGGAGGCTCAGGAGTTGGAGATAGAGTAGGCTCAGGGATACCAGGCTGAGGTAGAGCTGAAGTGGTAGGAATTGCATTTCTTATTTCTTCATAAGCATCAGCCACCACCTTCATATTCACAGCCAACTGATGGATCTGATCTTGTAGATGAGCAAATTTGGCATTTTGCTTATCCCTAATGTGAGAATGAGTGTTGAAAAACTGTCAAACAACTCAGTGATCTTGGTTGGCTTGGCCCGTGAGGAGGGAGTGGAAGGAGGGTGAGTAGGCCTGGAGGGAGATGGAATTGGCTGAGAAGGCTGAGGTACAGATCTGCCAGGGGCCTCAGAAGTGCCTTCTTGTTGGAGGAAAGCATCAGCAACAAAGAACAAGTCTTCAGATTTCCCTGCTCCCTTTCCAACCCATCTTCCTTCATCTCTTTCAATACCCATCCTTTGCAGTTCCTCTTCTTTAAATGCCTCAGTGAGTTTCCCTTTCCCCTTTTCAATGTGTTGAATCCTAGCATACTGCAGGATCCTTGAAATAATTACTGCATAGGGCAGTGTGGAATCCTTCCTCTGATCCCTTGCCTTTATCATTCGCTGGAGGATGATATGACCCAAATTAATCAGCTTCCCACGTATGATAGCAGTCATCACATGAGCCTCTGCCCTTGTTATCAAATTGAAGCTGCCACTCTTGTTGACTATGATCCTGGACACTATGTAGTGCAGGATCCTCACTTGTACACTTAGGTCTGTGAGCTTTAACAGATTTATTGTTGGCCTATTCTCCCTTCTCCTGAATAGGGTGTCCAAGATGGTGCTCTCCTTGTAGTTCAGAAAGGAGCCACCTTCTTCATCAGCTGTGCTTGCCTCGTCCATATATCCAGAGGCTGTGATGTCAACTTTCAGCCCATCTTGCTCTGGGATTTCCAGCACCTCATTGGAGGTTTCATCAGCAAGCCAAATGGTCCTTGATCTCAAGTTGACCTCCCATTTCATTTTCTTGCTGTTGTATTGGAGAGAGGCATACCAAGTTTTTACTACCTCATCATCATATTTTTCAGCAATTTCCAACAGATTTCTATATCTTATCAACCATATTGCAGCATCAAAGTTGTTGGATATCAGAAATTGTTCCACATTTACACAGTGAGGCTTGATTACCTTTTTGTTGGAAAACTTGGTAGAGTACTCTTCTTGAATCTCAGGAGTGCTCCACAGTGGCAGTGTAGTCATTTCATACTCTCCAGATTCAGTACTAGAAGAAGCAGAAGAAGCAACAGTAGGGACAGAAGGTTCTGCACTTTTTGAAGAGGAGGGTCCAGCTTTCTGAGATTCTACTTTGGATGAAGATTTCTGGCATTTGGAAGGGGTAGCTTTACTGGGTTCAGCCTTTCTCTTGGATTTCTCTCCTTCCTTTGTAGCATATTGAGATTTAACCATTCTCTTTGGCCGAGTTTCAGCTAGTTTTGCTCCAGGATTCTTCACTCTCGCCATTTCCGAGTTGAATGATTCAAAATGTGGCTAAGAATAGGTTTATGGGATGTGAATGGAAGTTTAAATGGTGAAGAATGACGGTTTTTGGACAGGAGTTAAGAGGATTGAAGAGAGAATCAGAACAGACTTGGATGAGTTACAAATAGGGTTGCGTCTGTTCTTTGGAAAACAGTCGGATTTAATGTATGTAACTGTCTGACAGACGAATTTTGAGGGGTCAAAATTTGAACTTCGGGCAGTTACAAGTTAAACCGTTCAGCAAAGCTTACTGACAGACGAATTTTCATCCTGAAAGTTCGTCTGACAGTGGCTTGGAACAAGTAATACAAACACAACAGACGAATTTTGTTCCAACAAAGTTCAAATGTTGATGAGCAAACAGCAGGCAACAAACAAAACAACAATCAACAGACAAATTAAGCATGCAGAACTTCATCTTTCAAGCATTCAACATGAAGAACATGATTCAACAGACGAATTTTTGATCTGAAAATTCGCATTTTTCAACTTTTGTAAAGGTTGTCCAACATTCGTATTTTAGGAAGTGATAATTCGTATAACAGTGATGGACAAACATAACTTTGAAATTTTTGTTTTTGAAAATTTGAACCTCAAAGATCCAACAGACGAATTTCGAGGCATCACCGAGAACTGTTCCAAGGCTAATAGACTGAAGTTCGTCTATTGGTTAATTAAAATTCGAATGTTGACCATGTTGACTAGTTCAAAAACACAGTTTATGAAGCGAAATATGTCTCACACACATTAAGATACGAATTTCATCTTTAAAAACTTACAGAATGGATCTAGAACTCAGAATTTTCATCATTTACTTTACTTTCTGGTTGTTCCATTCTGATGTGCTCCAATCTTCAAGATTATTTCCACTGAATCTTGTGGGGAGCACCTGCAACTTAAATTAAACAGTCTCTGATGCTAAAATTAGAGTTTATTTTAAAGATGAAACCTTTGAAAACAAGATTGCAAGAGAATAACTTACAGTTCACTGGGATTTACCATACCCAGTTCTCTTCTTATTTTGCAATGCCTATCTTCTGATAGAGGCTTTGTGAGTATATCAGCAACTTGATTCTCTGTTGGGATGTACTCCAGCTTAACTTCTCCTTTCAGAACACGATCCCTTATGAAGTGGTGCCTAACTTCAATATGTTTCGTCCTTGAATGCATGACAGGATTCTTGGTGATATTTATGACACTTTGGTTGTCATACATGATTGGTATCTCTTTCATTTTAACCTCAAGATCTTCAAGCTGCTGCTTCATCCAGATGACTTGGGCACAACAGCTTCCAGCTGCAACATACTCAGCTTCTGCAGTGGATAGGGCCACACTGTTTTGCTTTTTGCTGAACCATGAAATCAGGGATCCTCCAAGAAACTGACAAGTTCCACTTGTGCTTTTCCTGTCAGTTTTGGATCCTGTAAAATTAGTATCAGTGTATCCTTTGAGATCTTCTCCATTGCCCTTTGGATACCAGAGACCCATCTGTGATGTTCCAATAAGATATTTGAAAATTCTCTTCACTGCTGTTGCATGGGTTTCCTTGAGACATGATTGGAACCTGGCACACTTACAGACACTGAACATAATGTCAAGTCTGCTGGCAGTTAAGTACAGCAGGGATCCAATCATTCTTCTGTACTGAGTAATGTCAAACATCTTCCCATTCTCATCCATGTCTAGTTTGGTTGCAGTAGCCATAGGTGTTCCCATTGGCTTGGCATTCTCCATTCCAAACTTCTTTAGCAGCTCCTTTAGATACTTGGATTGACTGAGAAAGATACCATCATCAAGCTGTCTGATTTGCAGTCCAAGGAAGAAGTTAAGTTCACCCATCATGGACATCTCGAATTCTCCCTGCATTAACTCAGAAAATTTCTTGCAAAGAGTTTCATTAGTAGCACTGAAAACAATATCATCAACATAGATTTGAACAATTAGTAAATCTTTATTTTCTTTCTTAGTGAATAAAGTTGTGTCAATTTTGCCTCTATTGAACCCCTTTTCAGTTAGAAAATTGCTCAGTCTCTCATACCATGTTCTAGGGGCTTGTTTTAAACCATAAAGAGCTTTCTTCAGTTTATAAACATGGTTTGGTTTTGTAAAATCCTCAAAACCTGGAGGTTGATCTACATAAACTTCTTCCATGATATATCCATTTAGAAAGGCACTCTTTACATCCATTTGATACAACAAAATATTTTTCATGCATGCATATGCTGGCAGTATTCTTATAGCTTCTAATCTAGCTACTGGTGCAAAGGTTTCTTCAAAATCAATACCTTCTTCCTGATTATACCCTTTAGCAACCAATCTAGCCTTGTTTCTTATTATTGTTCTAGATTCATCAAGTTTATTTCTAAAAACCTATTTGGTACCAATGACAGGATGATCTTTGGGCCTAGGCACTAAATCCCAAACATGATTTCTTTCAAACTGATTTAGTTCATCTTGCATAGCTAAAATCCAGTAATCATCAGTTAAGGCTTCTTCAGCACATTTAGGTTCAATTTGAGAAATAAAAGCGTAGTTGAGCATTTGATCCCTTAACTGTTTTTTGGTTTTGACTCTCTCTTGAACATTTCCTATTACTAGATCAACAGGATGATTCCTTTGATATCTCCAAGCTCTAGGGAGTTCTTGAGATGTTTCTTCATTAATTTCTTCATCAAACTCTTGATCCTGGATATCTTCCTCTGTGTTAACAGATTCAGATATCTTTGGAGGTTCAATTTTACTTTTATCACAAATGCCCAGTTTTTCAAAGTTAAAAGCAAGATCATCCTCATTGGTAACATGTTTTGAAACAGTTTCATTTTCAACGAAAACCACATGCACAGATTCTTCTACCACATTTGATCTTTTATTATAAACTCTATATGCCTTACTCCTACTAGAATAGCCCAGAAATATACCTTCATCGGATTTGGCATCAAACTTACCCAGATTTTCTTTCCCATTGTTGTGAATGAAGCATTTGCATCCGAACACATGGAGATGGGACAGATTTGGCTTTCTTCCCTTGTAAAGCTCGTATGGAGTCTTCCAAAGGATTGGTTTGATGTAGGCTCTATTTATGATGTAACTTGCTGTATTTACTGCATCAGCCCAAAACACTTGAGAGAGTTCCTTCTTATTCAGCATAGCTCTGGCCATTTCTCCAATAGTTCTGTTCTTCCTTTCTACTACCCCATTCTGTTGAGGAGTCCTTGGAGCGGAGAAGTTGTGGTCAATCCCATGCTCATTGCAGTACTCCAGGAAGTATGCATTTTCAAACTCTCCTCCATGGTCTGACCTGATTGACACAATAGAAATATCTTTGTCATTTTGCACTTTCTTAGCTAAGGTTACAAATGCATCAAATGTATCACTCTTAGAGGAAAGAAATAATGTCCAAGTGAATCTAGAATAGTCATCTACAATTACAAGCACATACAGATTACCACCTAGACTCTTTACCCTAGAAGGTCCAATTAAGTCTATATGCAGCAATTCAAGTGGTCTTGTTGTGGTAACTACATTTTTAGATTTAAAAGATGATTTATTTTGTTTCCCTCTTATGCATGCATCACATTCTTTGTCCTTTTCAAAAGATATTTTTGGCAGGCCAGTTACTAGCTCATTCTTGATTAGTTTAGACAATTGATTCATGTTAACATGAGCTAATCTCCTATGCCATAACCAACTATCATTATCCTGACTAATTAAACATACAGAATCCAAGGGAGGAAGTTCATCAAGGTCAATAGTATAATAGTTACCATCCCTTTGAGCTTTGAGGATTACTTTGTGATCACTTTTTCTGATGACCAGGCAAAACTTTGAGTCAAACAACACCCAGTTTCCTCTGTCACAGGTCTAACTCACGCTTAGCAAATTGTGGTTGAGGCCAATTACAAACAGCACCTCTTCAATGGATGTTTCTGGATTTTTCCCCACAATGCCAATGCCAACGATTTTGCCATATTGATCACCTCCAAAGGTCACCTTTCCTCCTTTCTTGTCTCTAAGGGTGATGAACTTCCCCTTATCTCCAGTCATGTGGCTTGAGCAGGCACTGTCCATATACCATTTGTTGTTCTTCTTAGCTTTGAGACAGACCTGCAAAACAATGTTTATATTTTCTTTTTAGGTACCCAAATTTGCTTGGGTCCTTTTTGGTCAGTAGATTTTTCCCTAGATGCAGATGCAACTTTGGGAACCCATTCAACTTTCCTGCCAAGTCCATTTTTCTTCAATGCACAAGAACTGGAAATATGCCCCTTTTTGTTACAGAGATGACAGGTAATGAAGGGACTGCTAGATTGAGTGGCAGGAAGAAAACAATGCAAATAATACTTTTGTCTTGCATGCTTTGGTTGATTATATGTTTCAATGCAAGATGACATATGATCTTTCTTTCTGTTACTCTCAGCATGCACAAAATGTCTCATGTATGCATTCTGGTTTTTCATCCTAATCTTTTCCTTGACAGCACATGGATCATAGCCAAGACCAACTTTTCCTTGTGATATTCTTTGGCTCCCCATCAAGGCAAACAACATATCTTTACCTCTAGTGAGCCTAGACATGCTTTTAACTAAATAATCATTAGTTTGCTTAAGTTTAGTGCATGAAGTGCAGCAAACAGATTCAGTAGTAGGTAAAGAGGCAATTTCAGAAACTATGCTCTGAGATTCTAGCTTATTTATCTTTTTCTTTGCCAATTTCAGTTCTTTAGCAACTTTAATGAATTCATCATGAAGCTCATGAAATGCATCAAGTAATTCAGAATAGGAAGGTTCAGATTCATATCCCTCTTCTTCCTGATCACTGCTGCATGAGGGTGTGGCTTCTTCAGAAGCAAGTACCATCAGACAAATATTGGCAATCTCATCCTCATCTTCTTCTTCCTCATCTAAGCTGTTGCCCCATATAGATGAGATGTAGGCTTTCTTCTTCTTCCCTTTGTCATCAACTTTCTTTTCTTTTTCTTGCTTCTTGAGGAATTGGGGGCAGCTCCACTTTATATGTCCCTGCTTCTTGCACTCATAGCAAGTCACAGGTTCTTTTGTTTCTTTCTTGTTTTCTCCAGCAGCTCCCTTCTTGAAGAATTTATTGTTCTTCTTCTTGTTGTAGAATCTTCCGAATTTTCTGACCATCATAGCCAGAGTTTCTTCATCCAGCTCATCTCCTTCGTCAGATTCTTCTTCCTTTTCATCAGCAGCTTTGAGGGCAAGGCCTTTCTTCTTTCTGTCCAGCCCAGCTTCCTTGAGAGCTTTGATTTTTCCTTCATACTCCTCAAGGCTGCCAAAGAGAGCTGTGACAGAGGCCATTGATTCTCCTCTAGCTTACTTTATTGCTGTCACCTTGGGCTGCCATTCCAGAGGGAGAGCTCTGAGTATCTTTCTTACTTTCTCAGACTGATTGTATTCCTTTCCCAGGCTCTTCAGTTGATTCACAATGAGAGTAAACCTCTTTTGGAGCTCCTTTACAGTTTCTCCTTCAGCCATTCTGAAGCTTTCATACTCTCCAATGCATGTGTTCAGTCTGTTTTCCCTGACCCCAGTTTTTCCTTCATGTGCAATCTGCAGAGTGTCCCACATCCCTTTTGCAGTGGAGCATTGTGAGACTCTGTAGAATTCGTCCTGGTTCAGGGCACTGACTAAACAATGCTTTGCTTCGAAATTCAGTAGGACTCTCTTTCTGTCTTCATCATTCCACTCTGCTTCCAGCTTCTCTTTGTCTTCCATCTTCAGTTAGAGCCATTGGGACGAAATCTCCTTTTTCAATGACTGACCAGATGTCAAGATCAATTGATTGTAGGTAGATCTGCATCCTCATCTTCCAGTACCCATAATGCTCTCCATTGAAGCCTGGTGGTCTGTTAGTGTTATTCCCTTCAGGAAGTATACTCTCTCCAAAGCCAGCCATCTTTATTCCCGGACTATGAAATCCTTTGAATGGGAATCTGGGCTCTGATACCACTTGTTAGCAAGGCTGACTTCCCAAGAGGGGGGGCGAATTGGGAAGATTGAAATTTTTCTGCACAAAGTGAAATGGGTGAAGATAGCACAGTGTAATGGAAACAATGTATAAAACAGAGCAAGCTAAAAAGTAAAGATAAGGAGAAGAAGACTTAGTGATTTATCCTGGTTCGGTCTATCCACTTGACCTATGTCCAGTCCCCAAGACAACTCTTGAGATTTATCCACTATACAGCAAGAATTCAACGGGCTTCTTTCTAATACCACAGTACACGAGTATGCTCTGTTTCTGGAGCTCTCTCAAACACTCTAAGCACTTTCACAATGTGCTTTCCAATCCCCTTGTGATTTCCCCTCACAAGTAAATCTATCTTCCAGATGAAGAGTAGATTGTTTACAAAGATATAACTCTCTTGAATAGAGTAGATATGAAAGTTAAAGTACAGATATTGAAGCTAGAGGGCAAAAGCTCTTGAGAAGAAGTTTTGACAGAAATTTGGTATATACAAGTTAGATTTGTTACCCACAACTTCAAATGATGTTACATTTATAGATTTAGGTCTCAAATGTCCATTAGAGACAAAATCTATTTGTTGGGAAAGTTATCCAACGGTTACTCTGAAAAACTATCCGTTTACCAACCGCATTTAATGTTTCTGACATACTGAAAATCGAATTTTGGTTGGCCAACAGACGAATTTCAAAGGAACCGAAGGTTAAAGCTTTCAACGTTACAGCACGAAGTTCGTCTGTTCATGAAGTGAAATTCAAATTTTGAAATTTACAAAACATTTTCACAATGTGACATACGAATTTTCAAGAAGAAAGTTTTTCGGTTAAGTGTGAACAGTGTTTTCAATTTGCTACAGTGCCCTCGAAATTCAAATTTTGGAAGCCCAAAATTCGTCTGTTCCCAGTACGTGAAAAGGAGGCACAGTAGTTCACTTTCTTCGAAATTCGAATGTTGAAGAGTGAAGTTCATCTGTCAGAGAGACTCTTTTCAGACTAACTTCATCATTCGAATATTGTAAGTTCTTATCATTCGTACGTCAATGTTTCACTTCAACAGACTCAAGAACTTAGCTTCTAAAATTCAAACTTCAATGCTCAAAGTTCGTCTGTCAGAGAGCAGTTTTCAAACTCAAATCATTCTTGATCTCAGATGAACTTTAACATTGTTTCAGACGAATTTCTTCCATTTCATAAGTTGTGATTTGTCTAAAATTCAAATTTTGAAGACTCAAAGTTCGTCTGTTTCAAAGAAGCTCCTTTCAGACTTATATGAAAATTCGAATGTTGGAAAGTCAAAGTTCGTCTGTCAGAGAGCATTTTTCAAACTCAATTTCATCTTGATTTCAGATGAACTTTAACATTGTTTCAAATAAATTTCTTCTATTTTCTCAAGTTGTGTTTTGTCTGAAATTCGAATTTTGAAGATGTGAAGTTCGTCTGTTACCAAAAAGACTTCTTTCAGATTTGTATGAAATTTTGAATTTTGAACAACCAAAATTTATCTGACAGAGAGCCATCTCGTCAGACTTATTCAATTTTAACTCGAAATTCGAATTTCCTAAAGCAAAGTTCGAATTTCCAACTTGACAGTTAAGTTTAAACTTTCAAACTTCATCTGTTTGTGGGTGTTTTTCAAATAAGTCAAGATTTAACACAAAATCAAGGTTTGAAAACATCTTTTTCTCAAATCAAAATCTTTTACCCAATCACAACTAAAACTAAAGATCCTACAAGAGATTTAACCACAAATACTTAGAAAATCTTCACTTGAAACAACTTTGATCTCCTTTGATATCTTCAATCCGAGCTCTTGAGTATTGGTTTGGAATCATCAAAACTCTTGATTCAACACTATTAAGTGTGAACAGTAATTTCAAGTTGCTACAGTGTCTTCGAAATTCAAATTTTGGAACCCCAAAATTCATCTGTCCAAAGCTAGTTTACTAAGGCACAATAGTTCATTAATTCAACATTCGAATTTTGAAAGGGTAAAGTTTGTCTGTTAGGGAGACCTCTTTTAGACTTGCTTCAAAAGTCAAATTTATGAATACTGCCATTCATATGTTAGTATTTCATTATAACAGACTCACAAGCTTTGTTTTTGAAATTTGAATTTTCATGTTCAAAATTCGTCTGTCAGTGAGCAATTTTAGAACCCAATCTAAGCTTGATTTTAGATGAACTTTGACATGTTCAAAGTTGCATTTTATCTAAAATTCAAATTTTCAAAGGCCAGAATTCATCTGCCAGAAAAAGGTATTTTCAGACACGTATCAAAATTCGAATTTCTCAAGTTAAAATTCATCTTTCAAAGAAGCCTCTTTTCATACTTGTTTATTTTCAACACGAAATTCGAATTTTCAAAGGCAAAGTTCAAATTTTCAACATGACTGATCAGTATAAACCTTTCAAAATCCGTCTGTTGGTAGGTGTTTTTCAAATATTCAATGAATTAACATAGAATCAAGGTTTTAAAACTTTTTTTTTACCAAATCAAAGTCTTTTACTCAAATTAAAACTTTACTAAATATTCTACATCTATCCTTGCACTGATTTCTCCAGAGTTCCTTCAGTTGAAACCTTTTGTGCTCCTTTGATATCTTTATTCCAAGCTCTTGAAGGTTGTTTTGGAGTCATCAAAACACTTAATTCAATATTCTCCCCCTTTTTGATGATGACAAATCAACTTACAAACTAGATTAGTACTTGGATTTGCTTTAACAAGCTCCCCCTCAATATATGCATTATAATCCAAAGGATATCATGATCAAGTAAAGAGATTAAAAAGATTCAAAGATCAACAAAAATAGATCAATGCAACCAAGAAATTCTTTCATTTCATCAAATGTTGCTTTACAAGAGACAATTAATGCAAGATATTACATAAACACAAAACACAAACAACATAACCAAAATATAGCATTACAAGAGGACCCAAGTCTAAGTTCTAATAACTTTTTCTTAGTCTTCTTGTTATAAGTCTTTCCAGAAGGCTCAGCAGCAAACTTTCCAGACTTTCCAGTTTGCTTACTCTTCTCCCCCTTTTTGGCATCATTAGGAAGGTAAACAAAATTAGCAAGAGGAGGGATCTGAGACACTGGAATAGCTTGAAGAGACATAGGGACAAATAGCATTTTTGGATTGAGCTTTGGCAAGGACCCAGAAACTTCAGAACTTGTGTCTTCATCTTCATCATTAGACATCTCAAGAAGTTCAGAAATTTCTTGCCTTGTAACTGCCAATTGTGCCCTTCTTTCCTTCGAGAAACTATAATATGTAACAGGTGAGGGAGCAAGAGGAGGAAATATTTCTTCAAGCCTTCTTCTCTAAGCTTGCAAGAGAGCATTTTGTGCAATGGCTTCGAGATCAACAAAAGGCGTAATGCTCCTTTCTACATTTAGGGCAGCCGGCATGAATGGTGAAGTGGAGATGGCTACCACTAATCTTTCTGCTTGCTCAGATTCTTACTGGGACAGGATTGACTCTTGAGCATCTACTAGAATGAGGTTATGAGAGCTTGAATCCCAAGGGCCTTCTTCTTCCATACCATAGTCCAATGGAGAACCAGGACTTGGTGTGCTCAGTGTACCAACAACCTCAGTATCATCTATAGCATCATCATGTTCAGAAGAGGCTATCTTAAAGGGGTTTAGAGGCTTAGGAGTTGGAGACTTAGCAGGCTTAGAGAATCCTGGCTGAGGTAGAGCTGATGTGGCAGGAATGGCATTTCAAATGTCTTCATATGCATCAACAACCACCTTCATGTTGTTGGCCAACTAGTGGATCTGATCTTATAGATGTGCAAACTTAGCGTTTTGCTCATCCCTGATGCTTAGTATGAGTGTAGACAGGCTGTCATACAACTTAGTGATCTTAGTTGGCTTGGCACAAGAGAAGGGAGTAGATGGAATGTGAGCAAGCAGAGATGGAGATGAGACAGGCTGAGAAGGCTGAGGTATAGGTCTTACAGGAGCCTCGGAGGTTCCTTCTTGTTGAAGGGAGGTATCTCCAACAAAGAAGAGATCTTCAGATTTTCCTGCTCCCTTCCCAATCCATCTTCCTTCATTTCTCTCAATCCCCATTCTTTGTAGCTCCTCTTCCTTGAAAATCTCAGTGGGTTTCCCTTTCCTTTTTCCAAGGTGCTAAATTCTAGCATATTGTAGAATTCTGGAAATGATTGCTGCATAGGAGAGTGTAGAGTCTTTCCTCTGATCTCTTGCCTTGATCATGCGTTGGAGAATGATATGTCCCATGTTAATGAGCTTTCCACGTATGATTGCTGCCATCACATGTGCCTCTGCATTTGTGATCAGATTGAAGCTACCTCATTTATTGAAGATAATCCTAGACACTATGTAGTGTAGGATCCTTACTTGAGCACTGAGGTCAGTAGGCTTCAGCAAGTTTATTGATGGCCTATTCTCCTTTCTTCTGAACAAAGTGTTCAGGATTATGCTCTCCTTGTAGTTCAGAAAGGGGCCACTTTCTTCATCAGCAGTCTCTGCCTCATCCATATACCCAGAAGATGTGATGTCGATCTTAAGGCCATCTTGCCCCGAGATTTCCAACATTTCATTAAAAAGTTTCATTTGTGAGCCAAATGGTCCTTGATCTCAGACTGACCTGCCACTTCTTCTTCTTGCTGATGTACTTTAGGGAGGCATACCATGTCTTAACCACTTCATCATCATACCTCTCTAATATCTCTAATAGATTCTTATATCTTAGCATCCATATCCCAGTATTAAAATTGTTAGAGACTAAGAAATCTTCCAAGTTCACACAGTGAGGCTTGATTATCTTTTTACTTGCAAACTTGGTCGAGTATTCCTCCTAAATCTGAGGAGTACTCCATAATGGCATTATTGTGAGTTGGTATTCTCCAGATTCGATACTGGAGGAGGAAGTGGAAGCAATAACATCAGTAGCAGGAACAGGGATCGAAGGCTCTGTTTTCTTCGAAGAAGAGGGTCCAGCTTTCTTTGATTCTGCCTTTAGGGTTATTTTCTGTCATTTTGAGGGAGTTTCCTTGCTTGATTCGGCTTTTCTTTTCAGTTTTTCACCCTCCTTTAAGGCATATTGGGATATGATCGTTCTCTTCAGTCGTGCCTCTCCCTTTCTAACTTCAGGATTCTTTACTTGTGCCATTTTTGTGGATGAATGTTTCATAATGAAGCTGGAAATGGGTTTATAGGATGCGAAAATGAGTTTAAATGGTTGGAAATAAAGATTTTTTATCAGAATTAAAGAGCATTGAAGAGAGAATTTGAACAGACTCAGAGAAGGAATGAATAGGTTGCATCTGTTCAAATGAAAATTGTCAATTTTAACATAAGTAACCGCCTGACAGATGAATTTTGAGGAGTCAAAATTCAAACTTTGAGCAATTAAAAGTTAAACTGTTTCAGCAAAGCTTACTGATAGAAGAATTTTCTTTTGAAAGTTCATCTGACAGAGGCTTGGTCCAAGCAGCATAAGATGAACAGACGAACTTTGTTTCAGTAAAGTTCAAATTTTGAAGAGCAGGCATCAAGCAACAATCAATGCAACAAATAACAGACGAATTATGCACATGAAAATTCATCTTTCAGAGATTCAACAAAATGAGCATGTTCCAACAGATGAATTTTTAATCAGAAATTTGAATTTCTGCACTTTGTAAAGTTTCTCCAACATGCATATGTTATGAAATGGACATTTGTATAAACATCATGTTGGACAAAGATAACATTGAAAATTCAAACTTTCAAGGACTAACAGACAAATTTCGAGGGACCACTGAGAACTGTTCTAAGCTGAAGTTCATCTGTTGAGCACCTAAATTCTAATGTTGAGCATGCTCCCTCATTCAAAAACACAATTTATCAAGGAAATTCATCTTTCACACAACTAAAATACGAATTTTAACTCTAAAAACTTACAGAAAGGATCGAGAACTCAGATTTTTTGCTATCTCTTTCCCCTTTTGACTGTTCCATTCTGATTTGATCCATTTTTTTTTTGGATCTACTATCATTTAAACTCATGAGGAGCACTTGCAACTTACATTAAACTTTCTCCAATGCTTAAGTTAGAATTTATTTACTGTTAGAAAAACTAAAAACAGAAATGCACAAGGATTTACTTATAATTCATTGGGATTTACCATAACCAATTCTCTCTTAATTTTGCAATGTCTATCTTCTGATAGAGGCTTTGTCAAGATGTCAGTAACTTGATCCTCTGTTGGGATGCATTCTAATCTGATTTCTCCTTTCAGAACATGATCCCTTATGAAGTGGTGCCTAACTTCAATATGTTTTGTCCTTGAATACATGATAGGATTCTTTGTGATGTTAATGGATCTTTGGTTGTCATATATTATTGGTATTTCCTTCATCTTAACCTCAAGATCTTCAAGCTGCTGTTTCATCTAAATGATTTGGGCACAACAGCTTCCAGCTGCAATATATTCAGCTTCTGCCGTGGATAAGGCCACACTGTTTTGCTTTTTGCTAAACCATAAAACCAAGGATCCTCCAAGAAACTAACATGTTCCACTTGTGGTTTTTTTATCAGTTTTGGATCCTACAAAGTCAGCATCAGTGTATCCTTTGAGATATTCTCTATTGCCCTTTGGATACCAAAGACTCATCTTTGATGTTCCAATAAGATATCTGAAGATACACTTCACAGCAGCTGCATGGGTTTCCTAGGGATATGACTGGAACCTTGCATACGTACAGACACTAAACATGATGTCAGGTCTGCTGGCAATTAGGTATAGTAGAGATCTAATCATTCTTCTATACTGGGTTATGTCCAATATTTTTCCTTTTTCATCCATATCCAGTTTGGTTGTTGTAGCCATAGGTATTCCTATTGGATTGGCATTCTCCATCCAAAACTTCTTTAGCAATTCTTTCAGATACTTGCATTGATTGAGAAAGATACCATCATCACACTGCTTGATTTGCAATCCAAGAAAGAAGTTGAGTTTACCCATCATGAACATTTCGAATTCTCCCTACATTAGCTTAGAAAAATTCTTACAAAGAGATTCATTAGTAGCACCAAATATAATATCATCAACATAGATTTGAACAATAAGTAAATCTTTATTTTCTTTCTTAGTGAATAAAGTTGTATCTTACTGTGTTTACTGTATCAACCCATAATTCTTGAGAGAGTTCCTTTTCATTCAGTATAGCTTTGGCCATCTCTCTAATTGTTCTGTTCTTCCTTTCCACTACTCCATTTTGTTAAGGTGTTCTTGGAGCTGAGCAGTTGTAATCAATTCCATGCTCATCACAGTACTCCAAGAAGTATGAATTCTCAAACTCTCCTTCATGATCTGACCTGATAAATACAATAGAAATACCTTTCTCATTTTGCACTTTCTTAGCTAGGTTACAAATGCATCAAACGTATCACTCTTAGAGGAAAAAAATAATGTCCAGGTAAATCTAGGGTAATCATCCACAATTACAAGCACATACGGATTTCCACCAATGCTTTTTATCCTAGATGGACCAACCAGATCCATATGTAGCAGTTCTAGTGGTTTAGTTGTGGTGACTACATTTTTAGATTTGAAAGAATATTTGATTTGTTTTTCTTTTAGGAATACATCACATTCTTTGTCTTTTTCAAAAGTGATTTTTGGTAGGCCAGTGACTAACTTATTTTTAACCAGTTTTGATAGTTGATTCATGTTAACATGAGCTAATCTTCTATGCCACAACCAACTGTCATTATCTTGGCTAATTAAACAGACAGAATCTAAGGGAGGAATTTCATCAAGATCAATAGTATAACAGTTACCATCCCTTTGAGCTTTGAGGATTATCTTATGATCACTTTTTCTTATGACCAGGCAGAACTTCGAGTCAAATAGTACCCAGTTTCCTTTATCACATGTCTGACTCATACTTAGCAGATTGTGGTTGAGGCCAATTACAAATAGCACCACTTCAATGGATGTTTCAGGATTCTTTCCCACAATGCCAATGCCAACTATTTTGCCATATTGATCACTTCTAAAGGTCACCTTTCCTCCTTTCTTATCTCTAAGGATGATGAACTTCTCCTTATCACCCGTCATGTGACTTGAGCAGGCACTGTCCATATACCATTTATTACTCTTTCTAGCTTTAAGACAAACCTGTAAAACAAAGTTTATATTTTCTTTTTAGGTACCCAAATTTGCTTGGGTCCTTTTCTGTCAGTAGTCATTTCCCTAGATACAGATATATCTTTGTAAACCTATTTAACCTTCCTGTAAAGTCCATTTTTCTTTAAAGCACATGAACTAGAAATATGTCCCTTCTTGTTATAGAAGTGACAGGTGGTGAAGGGACTGCTAGATTGAGATGTAGCAAGAAAAGAATGTAGATAATATTTTTGTTTTGCATGTCTTGGTTGATCATAGGATTCAATGTGCTGTGAAGTATGTTCTTTCTATATATTGTCACTAGCATGCACAAAATGTCTCATAGATACATTATGATTCTTTTTCCTAATCTTTTCTTTGACTGTACAAGGATTATAGCTAAGTCTAGCCTTTCCTTATGATATTCTTTGCCTTCCCATCAAAGCAAACAATATATCTTTACCTTTAGTAAGCCTAGACATGCTTTTCACTAGATATTCATTGGTTTGCTTTGGTTCAATGCATGATTTACAGCAAGCAGATTCAATAATAGGTAGAGAAGCAATTTCAGAGATGTTGCATTGTGATTCTAGTTTGTTAATCTTTTTCTTAGCTTGCTTCAATTCTTTAGCAACCTTAACAAACTCATCATGCAGGTCATGAAATGCATCCAGTAATTCAGAATAGGAAGGTTCAGATTCATATGCCTCATCTTCTTGATCACTGTTGCATGGGATTTTTGCTTCTTTAGAGGCAAGTGCCATCAGATAGATGTTGGCAATTTCATCTTTATCATCTTCTTCTTCATTTGAGCTGTTGTCCCATATTGATGAGATGTAAGCTCTTTTCTTCTTGCCTTTGTCTATAGCTTTCTTTTCTTTCTCTTCCTTCTTGAGGAATTGTGGACAACCCCATTTGATATGTCCCTGCTTTTTGCACTCATAACAAGTGACAGGTTCTTTTGCTTCTCTCTTATTATCTCCAGCTACTCCCTTTTTGAAGATTTTCTTGTTTCTCTTCTAGCTGTAAAATATTCCAAATTTTCTAACCATCATAGCCAAAGTTTCTTCATCCAGCTCATCTCTATCGTCAAATTCATCTTCTTTCTCCTCAGCAGCTTTCAAAGCAAGACCTTTCTTCTTTCTGTCCTGTCCTACCTCATTGAGAGCCTTCATACTCCTCGAGGCTACTAAAAAGAGTAGTGACAAAGGCCATTGCTTCTCCTCTAGCTTCCTCTATTGCTGTTACTTTGGGTTGCTATTCCAAAGGAAGAGCTCTGACGATCTTTCTGACATTTTCTGTTTGAGTATACTCCTTTCCTAGACTTTTTAATTAATTCACAATGAGGGTGAATCTCTTATGTAGATCTTTTTCATTCTCTCCTGCAGCCATTCAGAAGCTTTTGTATTTACCTATGCATGTATTCAGTTGTTTTCCCTAACTCTAGTTGTTCCTTTATGAGCAATTTGCAAGGTGTCTCATATTTCCTTAGCAGTGGAGCATTGTGAGACCCTGTAGAATTCGTCCTGATTCAAAGCACTGACCAATCAATGTTTTGCCTTGAAGTTTAGCAAGATTCTTCTTCTATCTTCCTTATTTCATTCAGCTTCTAGCTTTTCTTTGTACTTCCCATCATTCTGCAATACCATTAGAACGAAATCTTCTTTTTGGATGACGGACCAGATGTCCAGATCAATGGATTGGATATAAATTTGCATCCTCATCTTCCAGTAACCATAGTGTTCTCCACTGAAGCCAGGTGGTCTGTTTGTGTTGTTTCACTCTGGTAGTATGCTTTCTCCAAAGCTAGCCATTGTAATTCTCGGACTGTAAAATCCTTTGATCGTGAATCCGGGCTCTGATACCACCTGTTAAGTAAGCTGGCTTCCCAAGAGGGGGTGAATTAGGAAGATTAAAAGTTTTCTGCAAAATGTCAAGATAGTGAAGAAGACAAAGTGTAATGGTAAAACAGATTATAGGAGAATAAGCAGTAAAAGTAGTTGTAAGGAAGAGAAGACTCAGATATTTATCCTGATTCGGTCTGTCCACTTGACCTATGTCCAATCCTCAAGTCACCACTTAAGATTTTCCACTATTCTACAAGAATTTAGTGGACTTCTTGCAAATGCCTTAGTACAAAGATGATGCTCTGTTTCTAGAGCTCACTTTTCACTCTATGCACTCTTACAAAGTGCTTCCCCAATCCCTTATGATATTCCCTCACAAGAAAATCTTTCTTCTAGATGAAGATAAGATTGTGTACAACTAATAAACTCTCTCAATCAGAGTGAATATGAAAGTTAAGGTACAAAAAATGAAGCATGTAAGAGTAAGAGACTTCGAGTAGAAGATTTAGCAAAGTTTCAGTATATACAAAGTAATTTTTGTTAACCACATCTTCAAATGAAGTTCTATTGATAGATTTTTTCCTCAACTATACGTTAGAGACAAGATCTAGTCATTAGAGACATTACCCAACGGTTATACTAAGAAACTATCCATTCACCAATCGTATTTAATGCTTCTGACACTCAAAGTTCAAATTTCAGTTAGTGAATAGATGAATTTCGCAGAAACTGAAAGTTACAGTCTTTAACGTTGAACTCTCAAAGTTCGTTTGCCATGAGGCAAAATTCAAATTTTCATCTTTAGAAAATGATTCTATTTTGGAACATACTAATTTTCATGTTTAAAGTTGTTCTATTAAGTGTGAACAGTAATTTCAATTTGCTCCAGTGCCTTCAAAATTTGAATTTTGGAACCACAAAATTCATCTATTAGAAGCTGGTTTACTGAGGCACAATAGTTCATCAATTCAATATTCGAATTTTGAAAGGGTAAAGTTTGTCTATCAGAGAGCCCTCTTTCAGACTTGCTTCAGAATTTGAATTTATGAATACTGTCATTCATATGTCAACATTTCATTATAACAGACTCACAAGCTTTGTTTCTAAAATTCAAATTTTCATGTTCAAAGTTTGTCTGTCAGTGGGCAATTTTAAAACCCAATCTAAGCTTGATTTCAAATGAATTTTGACATATTCTCAGACAAATTTTTCAATTTTCATAAATTGCATTTTATCTAAAATTCAAATTTTCAAAGGCCAGAATTTGTCGACTAGAAAAGGTATTTTCATACATGTATCAAAATTTGAATTTCTCAAGTTAAAATTCATCTGTCAGAGAAGCCTCTTTTCAGACTTGTTTATTTTCAACATGAAATTCAAATTTTCAAAGCCAAAGTTTGAATTTTCAATACGACAGATCAGTATAAACCTTTCAAAATCCACCTGTTGGTGGGTGTTTTTCAAATATTCAATGAATTAACATAGAATCAAGGTTTTAAAATATCTTTTTACCAAATCAAAGTCTTTTACTCAAATTAAAACATTACTAAACATTCTGCATCTATCCTTGCACTGATTTCTCCAAAATTCCTTCACTTGAAACCTTTTGTGCTCTTTTGATATCTTTATTCCAAGCTCTTGAAGGTTGTTTTGGAGTCATCAAAATACTTGATTCAATAGTTGTCCCTTTCCTAACTTGAAAACTCATAACATTAAATTTATTCCAATGGAATACGAATAGTATATGATATTTACTCTTGATAAGAGTGGGAGAAAAGTGAGTATTCTTTAGCCTTAAACACGGGCTTTTGCACATAATCCAAACAAGAAAGCGGCTGAAATAGGAGAAGACAAAAAAGTAATATCAATGTTAGAGGCTTAAATCACCTAGAAAATTAAAATAAAATTTTTCAAAATTCGGTGGTATTGTTCATGTGGCACAACCATTTGATTGACCGAACTTCAAAAATTCATAACTAATTATAGAAAATCATATTGAGGTGATTCAATTTCCTAAAATTATACTAAATCCAGATCTACAGGGGAAAAATATGAAATAGTTACTTCATTGGGCCAATTTGTACAGTAAATTTCATGGACTTTTACTGTTCATTTGGTCATTTTTCTATCTTCCAGTTTTCTAACCTCAAATTTGAAAAATCATATTTCATCCTATTCTAGAGCAAGTTGTACATATTCTATGTCATTTGAAAGCTCTATATGTCAACTTCTAAATATATTTTTCTTGTACATTTATTTCACTTACACAGGGCATGACATTAACTTCAATTATAAAGGGTTAGAATTCAACTTTCACTAAAACAGTTTTGGGAAAACCTCCATATCCTCTATTATATGAAACTTAAAACATAGACCTTTTTATACATATAACCACTGAATTTTTAGAGCTCTGTGATATTTTGTATTATATTTAAATTTTCCAAAACCTAACTTCCAAATTCCAGTTTTCCCAATCTAGCCCTGTTCTGAACCATAAATTTGAAAAATCATTACTTTTTCTACATAACTCCAAATGGAGTGAATTAGTGTCATTTTAAAGCTTGGGATGTCCTCTATTTGTTACAAAAATCCCAGAAAACAAACCTCACGTTAAGTACAAAACAAGGATGAACTAAATAGATACATATGGAAAATGCCCTGTTTCAATATATATTGCAATTCGCTTGCCAGAACCCAAGGAAATGAACTCATTTTGGCATGAAACTTGGTAGAACATAACGTCATATCACAAAATCTAGAACTAGAAATTCTCATACATTTTCTACAACATTAAGCTAATATTCACTGTTACAACTTCATACAAAAGCAAGGCACAAATAATAATTCACATTATAACATGATAACTTGCACATCAACAACTCATCATTATCTTCTTCATGCCTCTTGCTCCTTCCTTAGCCCTTTTCCATGGTTTTTTCCTACATGATTGGTTATTTGGAAGAGTGAGATTCAAATAATCTTAGTAGCATTAACTAATCATGCAATCATATCATCAAGAACATTCAAACAATCATCAATGAATTTCATTAAAATATATGGTGCCATATTATTTTATAAAAATTCCAGAAAAGTTTCATTTAGTAAAATGGACATCCTGGTGTCACATAACCCTTAATCAACTCAGCCAACAACATATAATCATCATAAAACATCAACACAAGGATATGGGAAAGTAATAAATTCATAGAAATCAAATATGGCAATATAATACATAACTTTGTAAATTGCTACCTTTATGCATTCCCTTCCTTTCCAAACTTTGTGTACATATTCTTTGACTTGCTTAAGCTTCCTTGAACCTAGTCATACCATCATTCAAGCACTTTAGCCTCTGGTTTCAAGAGTAACATAATACTATGCACACAAAACCTAAAATTCTCACTTAGTTTTCCTTTGAAATTTTCTTGAAACCAACACTTGTACTTGATGAATTTGGACCCAAGGAATCCATTTTTGTGGTAAAAAAATTTAAATTACCACTCTAAAAATAAATCTAGTTTGGCCAAAAATCAAAGAAATTGAGGAGAAATTGCTATACTTCTTAATACCTTAAACTACTTCCATTTTCATGTTTAAGTGACTTATCTAGCATTTCTCCTAAGTTTAATGTTTAGAAAACTCATTTCCTTCCTTAATCATGGTATGGCTGAAACCCTAAGCGAGTGAGAAAGAAAATCTACTCCAAGGATCTACCTCCAACTACTTGATACTACAAGCTCAAGGTGGTAGAAGAATTTACCTTACACTTGAGCCTTGATTCTTCAAACTTTGTCTTCTCTTTCTCTTCTTCTTCTTTCTCTCTTTCTTTCGTGCATTTTTTCTCCTCTCTGTTTGCTGCTAAACTAACATGCTGAATGGTGAAGAAAGAGAGTGATTAAGGACTTAATTAGGTGACTAATTATGGTTAACAACTTAATCTAACCATAGTTACTTTTTGGTGTAAAAAAATCACAACTTCTTGAGGATGTTTTTACCAAAAATCCTTGCTTCCTAGTTGCCCCATTTTGAACTCCAATGAGAGGTGTTTAAGTGTCCAATACTGCTCAATTTTTCTTGGTCCAGATATATCTTGAACCTGGTAATTTTTAACTATACCGATAAAACTGCTTTTTATAATAATTTAACTTTTTTTGGCTATAGGACTATTTCATATTTTTATTTATATTTCCTTAATTATCCTATTCCAAATGTTATCTATGTGAGGCTCATATCCTATCCCGGTTACCTTTTTAACTGTCCGTGGGGCCCACAATCTATTTTATTGGTATTAAGTTACTTATGGACACTCGGCACTAATTATTTCTTTCCTTAAATATTAACCCTCAGTGCCATATACCATTTGGCTCATCGCGTTGAGAGCTTCGTTCTAACAGTGATTTTACATATTTACAAAATTGCCTCAAACTTGGGATTAAATTATAATTTTTAAAACTTTCAGATCATTAGGTATAATATTTTCGAAAAACTTTTTAACTTCTTCTCCATGTGATTTTTATTGCCTTAAGACTTGAATGTCATTGTTATGATTCTTTAGGGGCAAAAACATAATTTTTCATTTTTACATCCATCCAGGAACAATAATCTATTTGCCTTATTTCATGCAAAACGATATCTACTTATTTTTGCAAATTTTCTACGCATTTTTAGATATTTTAACTTTCTTGGGATGTTACAAAAATAGTACACATATCTCCAACAAAAATAAACATAAACTAATAAGAAAACACATCTGACATACCTATAATGTGAACAAGTAGAGATAGTCTTATATGGTCTTCAAGTTCTTCACAAGCTTATTTTTTATCTTATGATCAGTAAAATTCACTTAAAAAATAGTTGACATAGATAATTTCAAAAATCAAACCATAAATTTTCAGACCTTATGATAAGTTAGGCAGTCAACCAAAGCATATCATACACACACTTGAGAGTGGCATAAATCTTTGTGTACTAATTACTAATTTCATATAATAGAGCATGACTTCAGTGCATAGCACCTAATTAGTTCAAACTTTAACATAAACCACTTTACTTTGATGAGTTAGTCCATTCATAAACAACTTAACATGATGCTATATATATATACAAAATGAAGGACTACTCATAAGAAAAGAAATTGAAAAATCTCAATAAAGGAGAAAGCAAAAGATGATGAACTTACTTAAAAAGAGCAGTAACTTACCATATTACTTAAAAAGAGCAATAACTTAATTTTTTTATGTAATCCCCGTTGAAGGAAAATAAAACCAAGATCAACTCCTCTATTTATATTTTATGCTTTCATAATATTTCTAAAGGCAGGAAGCTTTTTCAACTTACAAACATGAACTCCTCTATTTATATTTTATGACAGAATTAAGATTAAATCATTATTAGTCTCAATGGGAAAACCACCAACCATCGCAATGTCTACCATAGGCTTCCTGATCTGAATCATTTTTTCCTCAAAAAATGATGAAAGAAAAAAATTTCTGCATTCATGGACCCATATGAAAATACCTTATCTACCAACCCATGGATAACCAAACTGGCCTTTTTGTCCTTTGAAGTTTTCTGTAGAGTCTAAAAAACTATATTTTAGATAACTTGCATTCTAATGAATCATGAAGTGAAAAGGAGAGAAGAATAAGAAAGGTTGACAATCTGATTTCATACTTGTGAAGTTGTGATAAGTTCATTGTTGAAAGAACCACATGATTCTCCACTGTGTTAAGATATTCTACCTTAACCATGGTACATGTTGGCTTCACATGAATTTTGGATTTCTTTAACTAATAGCCATTCAGACTACTCCTATGTTTACCAAGTTCTTAACATTCATAAGTTGATCTAGGCAGCCAATACTTTATCACATAGCACTAAAACTGAAATGGTAAGGTTGTTGATCATAATAGTAGTCTAGTTACATTTCACTCACAAGAAACTTTCTACACAATGATATTGAATGCACAATGAAATTAAACCACTTCCATGAAAATTTATCTAGGTTTGACAACTAATAAAGGTTTTAGTTTCTAACATACTGAAGTATCAATTTAATCCTCAACTACTCATATCTCTTTTGCAAGCCAAATAGAGAAAGTTCCATTTAAAAGTTGGGAATTGGGGAAATAACCCAGAGGAATATAAAGAAGTTAATAAGAAATGAGAACCAAATACTTGGAGATTTACAATGACAACTTTACCCCTACCACAAAGTGCTTTCAGTGGTAGGTTGCAAGCTAGAGTTATTTGCAAACTGCATGACAAAAGAAAAACACATAGCAAAGTAAAAGATTCAAAAAAGGAATACAACAGTATATTTTTTCAAGATATTAGTCATTCTAGTGCCAATTGGTTTATTAGTCCAGGAATTACTTTCTATGGCTAGGTTAATTTCGAGGAGGCCGGTTGAAGGAAAACAAAACCAAGATAAATGATTGTTGCATGGTGTTTAATTTTCAAAAATTGTGACAAATAGTCCATAGTTACTTGTTTTAATCCCCTTTTCCCATCATGAAGAACTATTTATATATGGAGGCGGTCAGCTTCCTAATTATTTCCTTTCAACAATATTATTGTCCTTGTCTAAAATAAGGTAAAACATGGTAATCAATTTACTCAAGAATTTTTGGTAAAAAATAAAAAATTTCACTGGACAATTTTTCTTTTCTCTCTCTCCCAAGTTTTCTTCTTCTGAACCATGGGTGAACTATCTCACAGTCACAAATGACAAGACTAGCTAATTTGTTTAGATAAAGTTTGACTAGCCTAAGATATGTGGGATGGGGGAAGGAAACTTCGTGCAAGACTAAAAAAACTACAAATATGAACTATAATCAACTACCAGAAATGAAAAGCAGAGGTGAGACTACAAAAGTTGAGAAGTACTTGTATGAGATTGAAGACCACCATTAAGCTGAAATGACGAAGCAACAACAAAAGCACCAAGTAGAATTGATAACCACAAAGTTTTACCTTGACTATCACTGAGCTGAAGAAACAAGCATGATAAGATGAGAGGATTTTTGGAGTTGGGGTTTTAGAGCAAATGTTTGGGAAGGTGGGTGATTTTTGAATTACGGACTTTTGGAGTAAAGTTTGGGGTTGAAAAACATTTTGGAGCCAATTGAACTGGAGGTGTCTGCCTATGTGACGCCAAAAACTTAAATATTATTTATATATTATACTATGTCAAACATTGTAACAAAAAACTAATTGGTTCACCGGTCAAAGAAACACCTTTAATTGTATTATGTCTCGGGTTCGAATCCGTACTCGGAAAGCTGTTGCACCCACTGATTACAATTGACAAGTCGGTTTAGCGGTTAGGCAAGTCTTTGCAAGAGCTCCAGGTCTTGAATTTGAACACTCATATGGCCAAACTGAAATATTTTTCATACCAGAAAAGCCATATTTCCTTCTTAGTTAACTTTTCTCACAGTTTTCATACAACCATGAGAAATGTTCTCACAGTGTCCAAAATCCATGAACATACTTATCACACATATCATTTGCAAGAGAAAAACTTTATTTCTCACGGATTTACAACTGCGAGAAGCATTTCACTAGTGCAATGCTCTCAATTTCTCATTAAATACTTCTCACATATTTGTGTATCTGCGGGAAATATTTCTCACAAACTTGTACTTGTGAGAATTTTCTCACACACTGCATCCGCGAAAAGCATTTCACCCTAACACATAGTTCAATGCTTTCAATTTCTCATTGTATGCTTCTCATAGATTTTTGTATCCATGAGAAACATTTCTCATAGATTTTATACTCGTGAGAATGTTTTAACAGGCTACATCTATGAGAAGCATTCCACTTATGCAATGCTCTCAATTTCTCATTATATGCTCCTCGCAGATTTTTTTATCCACGAGAAACATTTCTCATCGATTTTATACCTATGAGAATGTTCTCACAAGCTACATCCGCCAGAAGCATTCCATATATGCAATGCTCTCAATTTCTCATTATACGCTTCTCATAGATTTCTATATCCATGAGAAATATTTCTCACAAATTTTGTACTCGTGAGAATTTTTTCACAAACAACATCCGCAAGAAGCATATCACCCAACTCATGGTACAATGCTCCCAATTTCTCATTATACACTTTTCACAGATTTTTGTATTCGTGAGAAACATTTCTCACATATTCTATACCCATGAGAATGTTCTCGCAGGCTACATCTGTGAGAAGTGTTCCACCCGTGCAATGCTCTCAATTTCTTATTATACGCTTCTCACAAATTTTTGTATGCGTTAGAAATATTTCTCACAAATTTTATACCCATGAGAATTGTCTCAGAAACTACATTTACGAGAAGCATTTTGGCACCACTTTCTCATTGTTTTCTCATGGACTCAGTCCATGAGAAATTGTGGCACCAAATTCACACCAACTCGCAAGAACATTCTGTCAACTTTTCTCACAACTTTCTTTCAGAATGTTCTCACTCTTTTTATACCCTGAGAAATTGCCCAGAGTTATTCATTCACAAGAAATTCCATGAGAAGTTCTCATTAATTTTTACTCTATGAGAAAATTCTATAACAAAATAAATATTTTCTTGTAGTGCATGAAGATGGAGAATCTCAAGGTTCTCTAGGGTTTGATCCTAAAAGTGAATTTTCTCTAGAGAAAAATGAAATTTTGAAGAAGGAACAAGCTCAGAAACAATATTCACAATTTCCACCAATGGAAGTTGTGGCTTCCAAAGTTGTTGATGTCCAATTTTAACATGTTCTCACTCCATCTCATCCATCTGTCATGCCATCGAGAGCAAAAGCTGTTATGGAAGAACATGTTCTTTTTTCTACATAATGATAATTTCCACCAATATCTCTTCCATTAGAAGAAATTTGTAGAGTTGAAGAATATTTGGACCTTTGAAAAGAAGTTTCTTTACTCATATCTCTCATTTTGCTCTCTTGCTCATTGGGAAGATTTTCCAAATCTAGATGCTATATGGAGCTTTAACTCTCTGGATGAGAGTTCCTTCAAGCGGGAGAGAATAATGGAGAATGAGTAATTCTAGATAATTAGGATTATTATCTTTATCATAAAATAATTATAATTTTTAATAAAGATATTTTATTAGGATATTTAGATTTAATTTATTTTATTTTGAATTTAGTGGGATTTAGATTTTATTTTTTATTTATTCATAGGATTTTGTTATTTAAATTATGATTTATTTTTATTTATATTTGAGATAATTTGAAAAAAGAGATATCTTATCTTAGGACTTTAGTAGAATTAGGATTTGAGCTCTACAAATAAGCTTCTCACTACTACTTTAATTATTGATTTGAGTTCTCTCTCAAGTTCTTCCTTTTCTCTCTCTTTTGAATTCTTTTCTTCCTCCCTTTTTTTTATTTCTCTCTATCTTTCAACCTTACCCTTTCCCCTATTCATATCAGATTCTATCACGAGAGCATTGTTGTTCATTGCAACAACCCATAGAATGCTAGATCCTTCGACACGAAAGAGCCTACCATTGTTACTGGCTCTGTTAAGGCACATGCTTATGGGGGATGTCACCATAAAAAAAAAATCAACAACAAATGGTGGAAAGACTATAAAGATTGTTGTTGATCACTTTGGGAACTTAAGTTGTTATCTAGCTAGAGGTGATCTTGTGAATTCTATTTTTTTTCCCCTTCGTTAAAATTTTTGCTATTTTTTTTAATGAACCGTTTTCCTAAACCTTTGAATTTCATAATTCCTTTTGAACTTAATGTGGGGTAGTTTTATTGACATGCTAGTTGTGAGACAAGTGCATATGAATATGATTATCAACAAATTTTAGTCCTTTCTTCTCTATTGTTTCCATTCTTGACCCTTTTGGCTTTTGTTTGGCCTGGGTGTTTCTTTAGTTGCTTTAAGTCATAGCATCATAGATAGATGATGGATTTCAGCATATAGGGAAGTTATGTGCAGTTATGGTGACCTCAATCACGTTAAATGAAAATTTAGTGGCTGTTGGATTTCCTTTTATGCACTTTTAACCTATCCTCATTAAAAATGTTGTTAAATTTTTTATTTTTTTCCCTCACTTTTTGGTTAGGGACAAGGTGATCCAATAAGGGAAGTTATTTTCAAAAGAAAGTAAGTATTGTGAAAATGTCGTCCTTCTGCACAAGTATACACATAAAGATCACCAACCTATTACGTCAACTAATTCTACCCGCTAAATGTGCATGACCTATTGTTTATTTCATTATTCAAAAAATTATTGTGAGCATTATAAATAACTAGTGTAGGCATAGGTTGAGCAGTTCAGAATTGTGTATTTCCATTTGTACTCTAGACATTTTCCTTGGGCTATTAGAATTGGAAGGGTGAGATTCTTGCTCCTTTCCTTCTCACTATTCAATCAATTTTTATCTAGTTTTCATTATGCTCTTATTAGTCTTATTTTGTTTTGCTCTCTATCATTGGTTTTGGTTCGTAGATTCCCCAAGTGCTTCGATTTCAACAAGAAGGATTTGTCATCTGAGGAGAGCTTATGGGATTTGTATGAGAGATGGATAAGCTTCCAAAGATTGTCTCTAAGCCATGAAGAGAAATCTAAGTGATTCAATATTTTCAGAGCCCAAGCCATGCTTGTCCACGAGACAAACAAACTGAATTTTGGGAAGTTCAAATTGACTAGGGTCGTTGACAAGCTTGACGATGAACCATTTTAGGGTCTGTTTCGCTTACATTTTTGTAAACCAAACCATAGTTTCTAACAATCATTTTTTCCTTTTTTTATCCAAACAGGTTTATGATAAACTTTTTTACTTTTATCTAAACTTTATTTTCGTAAACTGTGATTATTCTAACAGACTTTTTACAAAAAGGTAATCTAAATAGGAATTGAGTGTCCTAGCTAAAGAACCTAAAAGTGCATGTTTAGATGTCTAGCTAGAATTAGTCTAATTTATTTATGTATTCAGGATGGATTTTTTCTCGGTTTTTCATGATTGTGATGAAAATTATTTTGTTGTTATAGGTATTGTACGGCTGAGGACTATCAAACATGAGTTTGGTGAAGGGACAATTATGAACAATTAGATAATCAAATGGAAAACTAGAATGTTGTTTCTTTTTTGTTTTTTGGCTAGATTTAGCAGCTGTTTAATTGAATGCTGAGGCATGTTTGCAGCACTTGTTTGCTCGAATGGTTTAACTTATGGTTTATTGGATTTGTGCATATTTTCTTATGTTACATTTTAATGTCATGTGGATTTCAGTATGTTGGAAGTTGTTATCCTTTTTTTTTTGGATTTGAGTGACTCTAATTTTGTTTAATCCTAAGAAAGAAAATGAAGTTCTAATAAAGGTGGCCATCAATTCTTTTATATCATCCTATCTTGATTTCTCCCATCCATTTTTGAGCTTGTGAGCCTTGCTTCTATTTTTTTAAGGTAAAATAATAGTGGGGAAAGCCCATAACAAAGCATATTTCATCAAAGTGGGGTGATACCCTCAGATCCTTAGTAGTAAGGTCACTGATGAAATCTAGTGGCACTACAAGATTAACTGATGACAACTTACTTCTCATAGCAAAATTGGTTAATCCATCAGGGTTATCCAATTTACTTCTTTTCTAGTATCCATGAACTTTACTCTCAATTCCTTCCTCTTCATTTCCATGATAGATAGGACAATTGAGCATATATATGGTATCCAAATGGGTGGCCTCATGAACAACACTAAGTTTAGTGAGTCAGACTATAGTCGCCCATCTGAAACCAACTTGCAATACAAGTCCCAAACCCTCCAACTTGCCCTATGCCTCAACTTTATAAATAGAAAAGATACTAACCCATTCACACCTATTACAACTGAAAAATTTTCCTACAGAGCTCTAATGCATGCTTCTTTGCAAGTAAATGATAGTAAGTGAAAGATTTTGGTCTCTTATAAATGAACTATCAAAAGCTTCCTTATTTCTCCAGTTCTAAAACTACCATGCGGCATATCACCAAATATCCAACCACGGAACTGATTCCACTTTCCCTACTTCTCTATTCAGATTATAGCTAAACTAGTCTTGAAAACCAAAAGAGAAGAAAGGGACAAAAAAGCTGGGTTTCACAAGTTCGGACCATATGCTCTTAACAAGCCTACAATCTCTCAAAGCATGTAACAAGCTTTCTTTCTAGCCGAGGTATGCATTTTTGAACTTTTGGGTCTTGCAAGTAGGAGGAAATTTATTTTGTAGTCTTTATCATTCACATCAATGTTTACATTAAGAAATAGTAGAAAAAAGTGATATAGTTTTCTGGCTGGATAATCTTTACTATCGTGTTTTGAACTCCGCATACCATCCCAAACTTCTGCCACTCGAAGCCTTTTCTTCTTCCATTGCTCAATGGGTAATCTTCATCCTTTGTCATGCTATAATTGTGGGTTGTTGTTGTAGGTCATTTGTCTCTATGGATCATCTTGCTCCATATTTGTTTCCGTTCAAGTCCACCCAAGGTTTTGATTGCATGATTATTAGGTGAGTGTTGCATGACTGTCTTTATTTCTTCTTGGAATTTGATGCTTTGAGTTTTCCATTTTCATGCTAAAAAACTAAGAAAACAAATACAAAGCCTGTGAGATGAAAATTTTCCTTCCCATATGCACAAAATCAACAAAGTCACAGAATCCATGAAAAATTTCCTTCCCTCCTTCACAAAATAGAGATAATCACAGAATCTTGAGAGGTATATGTTTGGGTTTCTTAATGCTTCCATAAAAATTTCTTGCCCTAATCAGTGTTTAATCTCTCACCTTCTCAACTCTGTCACTTTTAGGTCACTAACTTCTCACCGAGTTTCAATAATTTTCTAATGAACTTCTCATCGATGTAACACTTATCGAATCAAACCTCCATTTCTTAACCAATTACTTAAACTACCAATCGAATACAGCTCAAATTCACTTCCCAAAATATCAGAGCAGCGGAAAAACACCTGAAAGGCACCATAATAGGATGAAGCCAAGGCCTGGTATAGTACAGCCGTTGTCTCAGCTGGGCAATAACTGTGGCCCCAACATCAACATCTATATCAGCAAATTGCTGATTTTTTTGGCTAACTTCCGACATGCATTACTTCTTACTCCAACCTCCCATTGACCTTTTATCTAACCACATACACCAATTTCACTTAAATCTAATTCCATTTGGAGATTTTGGATGCCCAATACCATTTTATCCGCTTTTTGACTAAAACTCACAACTTATCACCTCCAATTGCCACCAAAGGCAAATGGACACTCAGGGACCATTCACTCAAGTCCTATTTGGCTCAACCAACTTGTTTAAAGAGGTTTCATCTCAAGAGAACTATTCCTCTGAGATTTAACCCCCTTGAACCCCATCATCACACAATGGGCTATATGCCCTAAACTCATTAACAAGGCCCAAATATACTTTTGGGCTCACATACGACCATTCTAGCATACAAATACCTGTCATGCATTAAAGACCCATACTAGGGTCTACTAACAACATCACTCACATTTAACCCATTCATGACACCTATCTACATCATGCATAACATCCATCAACCTCATTATCTTCTCATAGTCATTCTACCATCACATACATCTTTATACTCCCAGGACACTCATCTAGGCAATTAGGTTATAACATTCTACTTGGCACAGAATTACATAAACTAAATTACAACCACTAACTATACTTAGAATTCCTGAAGACGGAGAGGCCTACAGCACCTTGGTCTCTCTAAACTAGCACCAGAGTCTTCACTTGAAAGGTTAGTCATGGAGGGGGGTGTGAGACAATGTCTCAGTAATTAGGCACACCGCATACATATATATACATATATATCTCATACAATCCATGAATGCAATGTGAAATGAATAGAATACATGTCTTCCTCGCACGCAGCTTGAACCACAAGTTGTCGTCATAACCAGACATTTCATATAGGTAATTCCCTTTCAATAGTCAGTGAAGACTAATTTTGGGATATCACCAACTCACCTCCCATTAGTGCACTCGGCCAAAGGTAACACTAATGTTCACATCATGGTTTTTCTTCCCCTTTCCCACCATGAATTAGCAGTGATATAGAAAAGGTGCAGTCCACTGCACGCCTTTTCCCTCCTGGCCATAGGAGGCGATTTAACCGCAGAGATCCCATCCTTATCCTCCCTAACATATAGATATTACATTCTTATCCTCCCAAACATATGTATTCCATCCTTATCCTCCCTAACATATATATTTCATCCTTATCCTCCCCAACATATATATTCCATCCTTATCCTCCTTAACATATACCGTCATATATCATATCATCATTACTACCCAATCCACCATATATCACAATCTCACAATGTCATGTGGTGATGCACATGTATCATCATATAATCATCATCCTCATGTCACAATGTCATGTATGCATCATGCCATGCCATATCAATATCATCATCATAGTCATTATCATCATCTAGTTGTGTGCATACCACGATATATAGAAAATACTACACATAACATATCAATATCATGGTATGAAAGAAACGTACATATATACACAAATATACATAATATTATACAATACAAACAACCACCCGGTTACCTCATGTTGTTAGTACCATGCACATAGGGGCTTAGACAAGCCTTCGAAGCACCCATCACAAACTATGTGCTTCTAATTAGCCAATCTACCATTACAACAATATAATGCCTTTAATTAACATAACTCTCATATCACTACAATCCACAATCTAGTTGTCCAAGCTTAACCCGGAGTTCCAACAGCATACACACATACCAATAAACCTTAAACAACTATTTAAACACACACCAACATATACCATTTCAGAATTCCACTTCTTTTCCCTAATTCCAACCTAGGATTTAAGTCAAACCCATCATAATCCAACCAAAACTTAATCCCAAGCTTTAATAACACAAAATCACACTCTAATAATCCCTTTATGCACCATTTAATCAATGGAAATCAATCAAAAGTGGACTCCCACACAAACCCCCGAAAATCAACTTAAAATCAAAGAGAAAAATGAAGAAAAAGAGAGTAGATCCACTTACTAACTGAGAATCAAGCTTTTATGGTTCCAAAATTACTTCCCAAGGCTGGATTAGAGGAACCCTAGCAAATCTCCCTTCGTTCTCCTCCATTTTCTCCTTCTCCGTTCAACTGAAATGTTTTTGGCTTATACAACTTTTTCGATTCTCATCACGGCTCCATATAAGCTAGTCGTAGTTTCACCACATCTAGTCAGCAAATTATCTCTCTGAAGCTCGCTCTCGCCATGGTGTGGAGCTCTTTTTCCTTTAGATTGAACCTTTCTCCTTCTTATTTCCTCTGATTCTGCACAAAATGCCAATGACACTTGATTAGCTTGGGACCAAGTTAGGGACAATGTAATGAGGGTTGTTTTAGCTGAGGTATGTATTTTTGAACTTTTGGGTCTCGCAAGAAGGAAGAAATTTATTTTGTAGTCTTTCATATTCCCATCAATGTTTACATTAATAGATAGTAGAAAAAAAGTGATCCAGTTTTTTGGTCGAATAATCTTAACTATTACATTTTGAACCTTTACATACCATCCCAAACTTCTTACGCTTGAAGCCTCTTCTTCCTCTATTGCTCTATGGGTAATCTTCATCCTTTGTCGCATTGTTTTTGTGGGTTACCATTCTAGGTCATTTGTTTCTGTGGGTCATCTTACTCTACATCCGTCTCCACTTAAGTCCACCTAAGGTTTTGATTGCATGATTACTAGGTGAGTTTTGTATGACTGTCTCCTTTTCTTCTTGGAACTTGGTGCTTTGAGTTTTCCATTTTCACACTATAGAACCAAGACTTGTCTTCCTATGATGGTTTTTTATTTTTAAGTATATCTATAATGTGTTTGATATTTATTAGCTATCCAAATTTGGGTTTTCTTATCTTTAGAAGTTGACTGTGGATTTAGAGGTTGGGTTCTATGGCTTTTTATGCATTTAGAAATAAACCTATAGAAGACTCAACTGATATGCTTGTTTCAAAAATTGCTACGAAGCTTGTAGTATGATGAAGTTGCTTTACCAAAACATTAACTAGCAATTACGCCTTTCTCTGCATCTCTATTGCAAAATAATAACAACAAATTTAATTTTTTTTGCTTGGATTCTTTATTGTGACTTTAGCTGACATTATCAAAAGAATTAATAGGATTTTAAATGTAATGATTATTGAACATAATTTTACTAGTCTTTTGAAGCATTCAAATTGTGTAGAGATAGGTTACCTCATTGACCTTTTTAATATAGCCTTGCCCACTGTGCACATGTCAGCTGCTTTATCATTGCCTATATATGAGTTTTTTATGCCAACAAATATATGATTATATATATATGTGGTGGTACATATTGTAAAGTTTAGAATAATATAAGTTTTGATTATGACAAATATAGAGTAATAAGGAACAAATGCATTATATGTATCTGACATATATAATGCTTTTTAAAGAAGTAAAATGTGTATTGAGATGTATTTAATTATGGTTATAATGCATATATCATACTATATGCAAGTATATCCACTGTATTTTTACAATGAATAATATAAGTTAGATATATAAACTGGACTAACTACTTAATTTGTAAGTGGAATATAGTAAATGTATGATGGTCTAAGTAAGAAGAGTGAGCATTGGAATACAGAAATGGAAATCAATATCATGCCTCACTCAAGAAAGAAGAAGAAAAGGATGCTCCAAAAATGGAAGAACAGAAGGGAGCATGCCAATAAGGACATGACCAAGTGGAAGTAGAACTCAACATTTGAAGACCTAGTCACTAGGTATATTTTGTTTTCACTTAGGTCTTGAGGTAGGATTAATCTTTGAAAATTACTTAATCTTATTACCATATATTTTAAATAAATTAGATCAAGTAAATATGATGTTAACATACGTTAATGTTGAAAAACACCAACTGACAAATGCATTTCAAAGTTAATGCTTGATTATTTTATTGAAAATTCAAACTTTGGTAACTGAAATTTGAAGTTATAGAGATATTACATTTGGGAGATGAATTTCAAGTTGTTGAAATTTGAATTTTGAGTCAAGCATAATTTGTGAAAAATGAAAAATTTGTCTGAAGTCATATTAAAGTTTGTCTGATATTAAAGTACAAAAAGAGTTCAAAATTAGTCTCTCTAATAGACAAATTTTGGATTTCAAAATTCAAACTTTAAAATAAAACTCAATGATTTACAATTGCATTTGATTAACTTAAGAAGTTTTGGTTATCAAAGCAATACCTCCTTGCTTTTAAACATAGTAAAATTTGGTTTTCAAGAATCTAGAGTTTGACCTTTGATTAGTGGTTTTAAGACATCTCTCAAAATGCATATGGCTTTGATATAAAACTTATTTCATATGAAGCTAGACTTAATAATATTTTCAAAGAAGCTTATTTCACTCAAAATAAAGGTCATATGAAAAAGCTATGGTCATTTTAATTTGAGTAGTGAGATATGGATTTTCAATTTTAACCTCTTATCATCATTTTGATAATATCTCACAAAATACATTTGTTTTTGAAGTGAAACTTATTTAATTTGAAACTAGACATTGAGAGCTTTCCAACTATAGGTCATTTTCTTAATTTGGAGTTAAAATGAGAGAGTTATAGTTTCTATAAAATTGTCTACAAAGCAAAGTTTAAAGTTACAAAGCTTCTGTCACTAATAGATGAATTTTGGGCCTCCAAAATTTGAATTTCAAAGAGAACCTTTGTGTCATGTTGAGCTGGCCATTGATAGACAAATTTTGGCTTTTGAAATTTGAATTTCAAGTCTAACAGATGAATTTTGGCTTTCAAAATTTGAATTTTGAATTTCTAGAATATGAAAATGCTTCTGGAATAGCCAACAGATGAATTTCAACATCCAAAATTCAAATTTTGAAAGGAAGAACTCATGCCATATTAAGCTGAGCTCTGATAGACAATTTTTGGGTCTCCAAAATTTGAATTTTGAATGGAAGAACTTGTGCCATATCTAGCTAAGCTCTTATAGATGAATTTTGGGTCTACAAAATTCAAATTTTGGGAGCACTACAGAAATAGAGACAACTATTCGCACTCAACAGATGCATATTAAATTTGAAAATTTGTATGCCCTAACATGAGATATATTTGTCAAAATCAAAATTTGAATTTCATTTTTAAACAAACAAATTTTTGAAGTTCAATGTTAAAGTCTTTAACTTATGGTCTCTGCGAAATTCATTTGTTGACACCCCAAAATTGGAACTTTGGATGTCAGACACATTAAATGCGATTGGTGAAATGCTAATTTTGTAGAGTAACCATTGGGTAACGTCTCTAACGGCTAGATCTTATATTTAACATCTAGTTATATCACAAATCTATAAATAGAACACCATTTGAACTTATAGGTAATAATCTTAAGAGAGTTTATGCAAAAATGCTATTTATATACATAAAATCTTTCTATATCAGCATCCTCTAAAAAATCTACCTCAATAGAGTGAGCTTTCAATGTATCATTTACTCTAAGATAGAGTTTTCATTCTGTATTCATTCTTTTCTACAATTTCTAGATAGATTCTTAGTGTGGGATATCACTAAGGGAGATTACACATCTTGTAAGGGTGTACGAAGAGTGGTTTCACAAGTACCTACTGAAACTTGTGGGATGTACTGAGGCTTCACAAGTGCCCAGATCAAACCTATAGGATATAGTGGAAAATTCCAAGTGGTGGCTTAGGGAATGGATGTTGGTTAAGTGGTTGGCCTAAACTAGTATAAATTATTATGTTTTGTTCTTCATCTTCTCTATACAATTGCTGCACTCAACTCTCTCTGTTCTTCCCTGTTTTGCTGCACATTTGGTGAATTTGGGTTGTAATCCAAAAAGGATAAAAATCTTGCATCACCCAATTCATCCCCCCTCTTGGGTGACTAGCCAACCTAACACATACTGTGGTCCATATCCAAATTATGAACTATTCCTTGCTTTGTGTGAGTATAAGACTGATTAAGTGAAACCAAAATTCTGTTGTAAATTTTTTTAATGATATGAAAGAGTGCCAATGACTCATCCTTTGACTTGGAGTTCAGCACTAGCTTGCAACAACTAATATTCATTTTAGCTTTTTATTTTCATTGTCCAACTTGAAATATTCATCCTAGCAACCTAGAAAGAAAAGAGAAAATCACACTTTTTTTTTTAGCAGTTCATGGCATAACTAAATGCTCTATTTTTAGTTATTTAATTTAATTTAATTTTTCTTCTTCTTTTGAATTTTCTTTGCAATAATGTATCTTGCTGTCTAGGTTTCCTTTAGATTATCTTGAAAGGGAACTTTTAGATTCTATTGGTCATAGAAGAATCTATCATTATAATTCTTGGTATATAGACGTGGGATGCTATCTTTATTCTTGTTTGTGCTTGGATTTGCTTATGGGTCAGTGTCTTTATGTTATGAGATAAAGGGCAAGTCTTAATAACTATGGGTCATGATAATGATAAGGCTTAAAAAACCATGTACTTGAATAAAGTGAAGCCTTTATTTTAGCTTACTAGTTATTTCAGAATTATCACAAGTTTGTAAGCAAAATTTTTTTGGGTGCAGTATTAGTTATTATATATGCATCACCTATTCATTCAATCATGAGAGCTAGATTACAAATCATCCATATGAGGAAAAGAAAGCCCATTTGATGATAGTATAGAGTACTCCCATCTAGAAGCCATTCAGGTTGGACTTCTTTGTTGTTATTGAATTGGAACTTAGGCTTTGGAGTTTATCTCAAGTACTCTGAAATTATGGCTACCGTCCTCTCCCAAAGTACTTCTTAGTTCAAGTGTCTTCATAATTTTCCCATTGCTATCTCTTAATTCAAAGTAAGTAAGAAATTTCTTGATTCAATCCATTGGCTCTTAGCATTCATTAATTTTGATGCCATGCTAAAACTATAATTTTAGTTCTTCAATTTGATATTTAAAAACTTGTTAATTCAAACATTTATATTCTATTCACATAGTTTTTATGTGTTGAAGGAAAATAATGATATTTAAAACTTGTTAGTTTAAACATTATGCTGTCGATTTTTCTTCTAAGTTCAATATGACCATTTTATACTATAACTTGAGTTCTTAACTTTGAATCATGTTAACATCATTTCTATAAGGCCATCAAGCATTTGAAACCACTATTCCATCATTAAATTCTTCATATGAATGCCTTTTAGAAATTCAGCATATTGTTAAGTAGACTTGTTTTATCTCTTACCTTCGTACTCATATGTAATGTAGGTTGAATGAGTCATTGCTAAACTAAAGAGAATAGTATAGTGCAAGTTTATAAGGTACATTAATATTGTCTTAATACTTGCTTAAAATGGTGATGTTTAATGATTAGTGTATTGATCAACTGATGTTTGATTAGTATCCAAATATTTTCAAAGAAAGTTATGGGGTGAAGTTTTGAATTGAAAAAGATTGAATGAAGTTTTATATTTAATAGCATCAATGATTATTAGTTTATTAATTAGCAGTAATTTGATTGGAAATTTTTGGGACAAAATTGTTGTTGTGATTGGTTTAAACTTATTGTAATTTGCTCCTTTTTGTGTGAAAAGATGGTTTAAGGCCCATGAAACTCTCATTTTCAAGCTATTATGCTGCAAGTTTTTTTTTTTAAATTAGACTATGGTTTGCAGAAGCTCTGATTAAATCTTGTATTGCTTTTAAATAGTAATAGTCATTATGTTTAAAGATATATAGCTTAAGTTGCTTAGGATTGGTTGAAAAATGATAGTACTTATAATTATGAAGTTTAACTTTTTTGTGAGATGTTTTAGAATTATTGCACTCTCAACTTCTAGGGGAGGCTCTGCCAAAATTGATACACAACTTAGGAATACGGATTGCTCATGAGTGTCTGCAAATTGTTTGACTAAGGAGTATAAGGATTGAGTTAAAGAGTTCATTAGATTTGTAGTTGAGCATGCAGACAACCCTAATAAAATTTTATACCCTGCTTAAAGTGTTGCTATGGGAAGCTAGTTAGTGCAAATGACATGGAAGATCATTTAGTGTGTCATGGAATTGATAGAGGTTAAACATGTTAGACAAAGCATAGTGAGATGAACGATAGGTATAGTAGTTTGGGGTATAGTGGATCGAATGATTTTGACACAAAAATCATTTGAGGCTAACCATCTTGAAAAGATGGCTAATGTGATTGAGGATGAACTTTAAGATTGTCTTGAGATGTTTGAGAGGTTGAAAAGTGATGCGGAAAAGTCATTATATATGGTTGTGCTAAATTCATGATATTATCAGCTGTGTTAAAGTTGTACAACTTGAAAGTAAGCAATGGATGGAGTGATAAGAGCTTCACAGAATTGCTTGCACTTTCAAAGAATATGCTCCCAGAGGATAATGAGTTTCCTAGCTGAACATATGAGGCTAAATGAATGATTTGCTCCGTTGGGATGAGCTGTGAGAGGATACATGCTTGTCCTAATGACTGTATGTTATTCTAGATAGAATATGCTTCTATACACATATGTCCTAAATGCAACGCCCCACAATATAAGAAGAAAGAATCGAGTCCAACAAAGTTGGTATGATATTTTTGAATCATACCTAGATTTAGATGTATATACAGAAGTCCTGAAATTACAAAGCACTTGATGTGACATGTAGATGCAAGAATAGAAGATGGAAAGTTTCAACATCTTGCAGATTCTCCACAATGGAAAAAAATTGATAGTTAATATGAAGAGTTCAAAGTAGAAGATAGAAACCTACGCCTCGCATTATCTATCGATAGAATGAATCTACATAGTATGCAAAGTAGTACTCACAGTACATGACCCATGATTTTGGTGATTTATAACCTACCACCATGGCTATGTATGAAGTGGAAGTTTATGATGTCTATGCTAATCTCTGGACCCAAATAACCTGGAAATGATATAGATTTATATTTGGCTCTACTAATTGAAGATTAAAGCTAATATGGAAGAGGGGTGTGAAGTTGTATGAAAGATATAGGGAAGAGACATTCAAGTTGAGAGCTATCTTGTTTGGTACAATCAATGATTTTCTAGCGTATGGTAATTTGTCAGGCTATAGTATCAAAGGAGAGTTTGGATGTGCTATATGCAAAGAAAGCACATATTCCATACAGTTGGAGCATGGTGTGAAATTTATCTTCCTTGGACACCGTAATGTGCTAGGGAAGACTAAAGATGACATGAAGGCAAGGTTGGACTTGGTTGCCATGGGAATAAGTGGAGAATTGGCATCGGTAAAGGAGAAATGTCGTATTTATCTACCTCATATGGCATATACTCTATCTGGAAAAAGGAAAATTGCTTTTTATGAGTTTCTTGATGGAGTTAAAGTTATAGAGGGGTACCTCTCAAACATTAGGAACTTTGTTTCTATGAAAGACTTGAAGTTAAAAGGTCTGAAGTCTCATGATTACCATGTTTTGAGGGAGAATTTCGTGCTGATGGATGTACAATCCATTTTGCCAAAAAAGTTCAAGGAACAATCTGTAACACCTTACTTTTATCTATATTTTCTCATATATCATAGTATGTACAATGTCCAAATTGTCCATATTAAGAGCTTGAACTATTAGTATAACCAAACTTTCAAAAAAAAAATGTGGTACTATTCATTTGGTTCTCAAGTTTTCCGGATGAACTTTGAAAAATCATACCTTAATCCAGAAAAATCGTATCAATGTGATTCAACTCTCCAAATGAAGCTAGAAACATGATATACAAGATAAAAATATGAAATCCTCATTTAACCTGACCAATTAGTATAGTTTATTACCAAAACTTACACTGTATAAATGGTCATTTCTCTCTTTTCTAGGATTTTGGCCATAAATTTAGAAATTCATATCTAACTCAATACTGAGCCAAATCATGTATTCTATATTCCATTGGAAAGATACATATGTCTACTTACCATCATATTTTTCTTATACATTTATTTAGTCTAGACAGGGTATAATTTCAACTTAAATTACTAAGGGTCAGAACCTCACTCTTATTGGAGCAGTCTTGGGAAAACTTGTATATCTCTCATTGTACAGCTCCAATTGAATTCAAACCAGTGGATGTTGAACTGAAAACACAGATAATTTCAAACACGTAAACCACTGAATTTTTGGAGCTCTGTATGATTTTATACTTCCTTTCAAAGTAAGTGATACTTACAGTGAATTTCGCAGCTTTTACTTTACTATCCAGTTTTGACCCTTAACTTCAAAAATATACTATAAATCGTACACATATCCAAATTGAGTGTTCTTTAGCTCATTGGAAAGCTTGTTATCTCTAGTTTCAGATAATATATAACACTTGACTTACTTACCCTGTCTCAGTCAAACAGTGTTAACTTTACTTTTATTGCTACAAAATGAACTTCTAACAATATAACATGGCAAAGTAGACTTCATAATAAGCTCACATGATCATTCCATGTTTCAAATCCATGCTTAACATTTCATAATGCTCATAAGAATATAATACTATAAGAATACAGATCCATATGCATATACATAATTTTTTTACATTATTTCAAAATATGGAATCATAGCTTGAAATTATCATCAAGCATCATTCTCCCTCTCATTCTCTTTGGCTCCTTGATCTCCTTGACATTGCTTGTGCCTATCATTTGGGATACTTGAGGGGATGAGATTGGGGGAAATCTCCTTGACATTGCTTGTGCCTATCATTCTCCCTTTCATGCAATTATGTCAATCATGTCAAATAACTCACATTTGATCACATTTAATCACATCAATCATATTTAAATAATAAATTGCCACATTGGTCATCAAAATTTCGGCAGCATAACGGCTTAGAAAATGGACATCCCAGGGAATAAAACCCCTCATTTAACAGCCAAGACCAATCAAAGAAATCACAATTTCAGTATGGCAATACAATTTAATCATAGAAGGACAATGAAAGAACATAAAGCAATAATATGAAACTTAGCTACCTTGAAGCATTCCTTTGGCTCTTCCTCTTGAATCTAATGCTTCACCACTTGGTTCCCCCTCCTTTAAGAACTTACTTGGGCTTTATCAATTCCTAATACACCATTAAACACTCACTTTATTCACCGGTTTCATGAGTTACTTTTTAAAGACTCACAAAACCCTAGAATTTCATTTTCTTCACCTTAAGATTTTTATTTAACCCCATACTTGCTCTTAAGGTTTTGGACCATGGGGAATCCATTTTTACCATCAAATACATGAAAATCCATCTCCTTCCCATCTTATTAGTCTGACCAAAATCTTTTCTTAAGAGGAAGAAATTGGTTTTTCACAAAACTTACTTAAATCATACTATACTTGCTTCCTCTTGCAAAATCTCATATCAAATCATGATTTTATGAATTTAAAACAACTTTTCTTTCCATTAATCATGCTTGGGCAGATTAGAACAGTGGATGAAGGAGAGAAAATTTCAAGGGAACTAACTCATAGAGCTTAGGAACTATGCTAGAATACTTAAAGATCACAAGAGGTTTGCTTACCAATTTTCCTTGCATTTCTTCCTTATTTTTTCTTCTCTTTTTCTTTCCTCCTACGTAGCTTCCTTTCTTCATCACTTTGCTGCAGCTTCTCCCCTTATTTTCTTGCCCAAATATGACGCACACATAAGAGCCAAGGAGGGAGTATTTATAAACTTTGTCAACCAATCAATTTATGCCACCTAAGCTTCTTGATTTTTCTTGAAAATGACATAATTAATTGAATAATATAATTCTATCATGTGCAGCTTGGTCAGCACGAAATGGAGGGTATTTTGGTCCAAAAATTTTTAATATTTACTTATCCAGATATATCCTAGACCGGTCTGGACAATTAAAGCTACTTTAGCAGTATATTCTACTATTATTGGGATACTAATTATAATCATAAAATTACCATAATATAATTATCCCAATTGGTCCAAACATAAGACCCACACATTTTTCTTGAATGAATACTGCTTCTTCCTGCAGTCCAGACTGACATTTATCGGGTAAGACATTAATATTAAATCATAATTACCCAATAAATATTATTTTGATCTCAGTAAATTCCATACTATATTCCAATGGTCTTACCTCGTTGAGAGCTTCATTTTGACTATAATTTTTCATATTTATAAAAATTCCCTTGACTCGGAATAAATTTATAATTTTTATAATTTTCAAAATTTTCGGGTCATTAGATGTAATTTTCACCAAAATTCAGAAAATTTACTTCAATCCCTCCATGCGTCCACCGCATTCCTTTCTTTCTTTCTTCTTTCTTTTTTTTTTCTCATTTATTATTTTTTTTTCCCAGGGGTAAAATGATCATTTTCTTATTTTTCTTTCTGACCAAAATAATTACCCTCTTTATCTTATTTCATGCAAAACGGCGTATATCCATTTTTGTAAATTCCTTATAGATTTTAAAATATTGGACCTTAAATATTTAAAAGAAATTTTAGGATATTACACAATCACTAAACTATGTTTCTTCTTCAAATATATTTGCAGCAAAGTGATTCACCCTGTGAAGTTACCAACATTGTAAAGAGACATTATTGTTACTTTATACAAGCATGAGATGTATTTCTCACCTTCTTTCTTTGATATGATGGTTCACCTAGTTATGGAGACACAATTATGCAGTCTACCTTATATGAAATAGAGGTACCCGATTGAGTGCTACATGAAGATATTAAAAGGATATGTGAAAAACCAAAGTAAACTAAAGGGTTATACTATTGAACGGTATATAATCAAAGAACCTGTTGAATTTTGCACTGAATACTTATCCAATGTTGATAACATTGGCCTTTCTAAGTCTCATCATATGGGAAGAACATATGGGGAAGGAATTATGATAAAGGAAATTGTTAGCACATTAGTGGAAAAAAGGCTTTCTAGAATGGTTAATATAGACTTTCTAGGACAGTTGTCCCATAGTTGTAGAATTGAGGTTAATAGAAAGTCATGCTTTTTAGAACAGTTGGTGAATCATTCTAGAAATGTCTTTCTAGAACGGTTCACAAAAGCAACTATTTTGGAAGATACAACTGAAAGGCATTTTCAAGAACAGTTTGTTGTTTGCCACCATTCTAGAAGTTCCCATTTCAAGAACGATGATTAACCCAACCATTCTAGAATATTTCTTTTTAATAAATGTACTAAATTTTAACATCCATCCTTCCTATAACTACATTTATCCAAAATACTCTATATGCACAATAGCCACTTTAAAGTTAAAAACCAATCAAGACTCAACAAATAGAGTTTTTCCATAATTCAACATCAAATCCAAAAAGCAATCATGTTTTTCCTTAACCCAACTATACAGACCTGGATTCTAAAGATCATAGTTTTATGTACTTAAATCAAAAAGATTTTGTCAAACAAAAACTAATTATACTAACATATAATATCTTTTTGGAGTTAATATTTGAGGAATTTTCAACCATATATGCACCTTCCCCTAATATAAACCCCTACAGAAGATGTCATAATTAAAGAATAATTAATATGTGATATAAATGATATTTACCATGAAGATAAGGATTAGTTAAAAATGGTGCATAACCATAGCATATAAGAACATTTAGATACAATCGGGTTGTAAATAGTGTAGAAACATATAACTACATGCATATTTAATCCTATAACAAAAACAACAACAACAACAAGAAGAATAAAACGCTTTCCAACATGAAGAAATATGACCGTATATTACAAATCTTGTACAACTCAAGTGAATCAAAACAACATCCCTGATTGAACTCGATCAACACATGCCTGTAGATGTTTAGTAAAATTATTGTAAGAAATACAAAACACATATGCATGCCATAAAAAAAGAAAGCCTCATGCTTGCTCCACACTTAGGCAATCTCAAAACAAATGTATATATAGATGGCATCAAGTACATCAAAATTGAAGCAAAAACATGGTGAACTTAAACTCCTAGAAGCCAATTAAAACATGTAACTAATATGTATTGTAAAGAAAACACAAGATAAACTCATTGACCCTCTATAGTGAATAAGAAATAATCCAACATTTAAAGTCCTTAATTTACATTGAATTTAACTCAAGAAACTAGTCCCTTTCTTATACTATCATTCATTGAAAATAGAAAATCACTTAAGTAAATAATTTCAACACCCATCAATATACATGTTGCTAACTAAAACAATAAAACTTGCCAATCCAAGCTACTAATTATCCACTAATTTTCTCCATTTTTCTTCCAATAATAAGTACAAAGACAATTTAAAGATAGAAAAATTACAGCAAGATTGACTACTAGTTTTAACTTTCACATGTATATAACCTAACCTTCAATACAGAATGGCCTCTAGAAAATATTTTACCCACTAGATCTTAATGTTGTTAATTTCCTCTTCAGAAAAAGGTTCAGTATTATCAAATCTCTAAAAATTCAAAGTCCACCAAAATATGAAAAACTCACAAAAGAACAAAATGAAATAGTGAAAACTATAATTACCCCTTTGTATGAACCAACAACGCTTGAGGTAATAATATGAAGCATATATTCCAAAGCTCTGATGGTCAAATACACACAAGAAATTATATCATAGACTAATAAATATCACAAAGCAAAATCTTACACAAGCACACTTATGTCTCAATCATGTCCCTCAATTTGTCATTCGGCTCTTTCCATATAAAGAAAAACCAAGTGATAGCATTTTGCCAAGGGTAAACAACCATCACCTACCAATGGTCCCTACAAAATAAGGAATGAATTACATAAAATCACAATATCATAACAATTACAAACTTTTTCTTACCTATGATGATATGATGCAAGGAAACATTTCTTATTGCCCTCCTGAAGCGTGGAACTGATGAAGGTTTTTATTTCACTCTCCTTATTCCCTAGGCGTTGGATGCGATATGGGCAAATGAATCCAAACAAGTCACTTTTTCCTGATATGTTACAAAGGTGATGGAGATACCTATGATATTACAGATATGTGAGTTTTAAGAGTTGAATACTTGGATATCATTTAGAGATTAGAATATACTTACTTCACAAACAATTGTGAAATCGATATGTTTAGCTTAGCATTCATCAAGAACTCCATCATATCCTTTTGGTAAATGTAGAAGTCATAATCATGCAAATTAGACACAACACCTAAATCCATATGAGCCCTCATAGGCTACTTGATGTCCATTTCCTCTACACATAATCATTTTAGGGCATCCATTTGGGATTGGGATTGAGGCAATGATGGAGCAATTTCCTACATAAGTAAGTAATGTTAATAAAAATTACAAGCCATATAAAATATAAAGTATAAAGAAACTCAAGATAGTAATAAGATATTAAGTACCTAATCTGAAACCACTTGGACCAATTTACTTGGCCACAAAATAAAATTCTTTAGGGCTTGCCCCACTTTTACAACCTCATTATTAGGAAATGGGACTGGAGCATCTACAACTCTAACTCATTCAATTGCCACCCTCACTTGATCTTTATTGATTTATTTGTGGTGGATTAATTGCCCTAAGTTGTGAACTCGCCGACATGCAACCAAATGCCTCTGGGGATCCTCTAAATAGAGCTCACATGCTTCTCTAGTTGCTTGTAGTGGATGATACTTTGGTACTAGCCTAGGTGTACAACTCCCTTTTGTGCTATGAGGAACAGGAGAGTTGTTCCTCTCATTAGGTGTGTTTATCTGTAAAGGCATCCCTAATGAGCTAAACATAGACATCATTTGCTCCTTCCAAGCTTATATTTTTGCTTCCACTTATGCTTTGACCTTTGCTTCCAACATTATTTCCATCTCCTCCCTTGTCATTATTCCTGAGACACGGTGTGAAGGTACTCCAAAGTGCTACCTAATGCCGACTCCTCCTCCAACTCCCCTGACACCACTACTATGCACTTCTTTCCCTAGAGCAATAGCCAAGATATCTTTCTTTCCAATGGGAGTAAAGCTCCTTTGGGAGCATTGTTCTTGAAGCTCATCCTATAACATTTAATAGTAAACATAAATAGAACCTACATTAAATACTAAAGCCAGTTGATTGATCATAAATTACTAACAATCTTCCCGACAACCATATGACCCCCCTCAGTAACATATTCTCCTTTCTTTTTCCTATTTGCTTTCTTCCATTTCTCATGGCGAGAAGGTGGAGATGGAGCATTAATAACAATGGATGGGTCAAATTGAGCAGCTTCTTGTCTCCCTTTCCACTTCTCTTGCATAATTTTTTCATCAAGCTTGTCATAACCCTCATGAGACAATGTGTGGGGATACAAATTTTTTGATTGTAACTCTTGACCTTTTACTCTTTTCTCATGTTAACAAAATATGTTTAGGTCCAGAAATCAATAAAAAAATGAAATCAATTCATTTCCTCATTCTACATTTACTAACTTGAAATGTAGGATCTTCTTGACTTTTGGCACAAGCATGCCAAGTTTCTTTATCAAGAAACTGATAATCATCACAAGGATTGTAGCCCTTCATGTAACCAAAGATGTATCTAGTAGTGATATTGCTTTTAAAGGCCTCCTAATGCTCCCCTGCATATTTTAACATCTTTTTCTTCACCAAACTATTATCAAGAAGCACACCATAAGTTAGCTACTATGTACATGTAAAGGAGGAAGTTAGTGATATAGATACATATAATAGTTAAATAATAAGATAAGTATATAGTCTAATATACCGAGATATTGTCCCAAATATCTCCCTTCACTTTGTTGGATACATTAGTCCAATCATTCAACAAGATACTTGCCTTACTGCATACGAGTAAGGCAACAAAACTCTTAAACCAGATCCTATTGGGCCCAATAGGCAAATGGGAGAAGTTTAAGGACCTGCAGAACATGACTTAGTGTGACCACAGAAAAAAGCTATTCTTCCAGCATCTCAACACAAAATAAGTGATTAAAATCAAGAGAAAAGAACAAGAAGCACGTATAAATGCAAGATTGATTCCAACTTCCATCAGCATACTTTATTGTAAAACAAGCAATGTTCCTACTTGAGAGTTCACTATACATGATTAATACCAAAGGCAATCTACAATAACCAAAATGCTAAAGACCTAGTGTTTTATGGCTTTGTCTCTCTCTCTCTTATTTTTTTCTTTTGCTTTTAGTAATATTTATTTTTTTAAGTAAAGAACTTGAAATTTAAAATTGGATAGTTAAGAGGAATATGGAAACCTAAAATGTATTTAATTTGATATTTTTCTTCATAAGTCTTAAAAGAAACAAATTAAACTAAGAGATTAAGTCTCTTTTTTTGTATTTTATAAATCTTAAAAGATACAAATCAAAGAGAGGTTATTTTTGTTTTTTTAATAATTCTCTTCCTTTTTTAATTTATTTTTATAATTAATTTTATGCAAATTACCTTATTGACTCAGAAGTTAATTAAACAAATTTAGTTATTATTATTTCTTAGTACTTATTTTTTTTCTTTTCTTTTCAAAATATTCAGACAAAATACGATGTTCTTAGTTGCCCCTCTTTACTTGTTTCTTATGGGGAATAAGAAAAAAAATTTAGTTTTTGAAGTTCTCATATAAGAAACAAGTAAGGATAAGAACAATATTTTGTCTGTGCATGTAACACACAAAGACTCACTTGCCCTTGACATAACAAGATGCAATAAGACATGAGGTTAGAGTACTTTGGACCATGAATGACTTGATTTAAAAGATTTTGGTGAAAGGATAATTCATGCATACAAAGTATGCATACAATGTGAAAGTGACTCAAGGCATAGCTAAATGGAACTAAACTCAAACAGATGCACAAATAAATGACTAACTTTAACTAGAGTCAAGCTTATGCAATATGTAACAATGTGACACAAATGGACAACTACGCTATGCTAGATTCAAATTAATAAGGCATGCAATCATGTAAACAAACAAATACGGTTGTATGATCCAAACAAAATATCATGTTGACAATTGCACCTCTACATTTGTTTTCTAAATGAGAAGATCATCCAATGATATTTGTACTTTAAAAACAAATGAAGAAGGGAACATATATTTTGTTTAGGGGGCAAAATGCATGAACAACAAAATTGGGCTTTGGGTAGGCCTACGCAACAGGGCTTTGGTTGGGGGCCAGTATAACTGGACTTTGAGGGAGCCTATAAAACTTGCAAGGGGACCGGCAAAACTAGGCTTTTATTAGGGGCCAAAGTAATTGGCCTTTGCAAGAGCTTACATAACAGGGTTTTTATTTGGGTACCCATTGTGAAGTGAGACTTGAGAAGAGACCTATTGTGATGAAGGATTTAAGGTGCCTATCACATTACAAGACTTTGAGCACTTGCAATGATGAGAGACTTTGGAAAGATACATGTCATAATGCAAGGTTTATTATGCCTCATATCATGGAGGACCTTGGATGCTGGCTTTTACAATGTGACATGAAAACATGCAATGCATGCATGATATGCAACATTTCTTTGATTTTGTGATTGCACTAGCCTTAGTGGAAGCTTATTGAACATAATGGATTATGTATGATGAATGAAAAATGCAAGTTTTGTTCTTCTTCTTGTTTTTTATTTTTTGGCATGAGGATTTCCTATTTGCCTCAGGCAAAGTCTAAGTTTATTATAATGCGATGCACATAGTGAAAGATGCATGTAAAATGCAAAATTTTATGTTGTTTTTTTTGGCACCAATTTGAGGGGAAGCTTATTTTGATGCAATGCATGTAATGAAATATTCAAAGAGAATGCATGGCTTTTTTATTTGGCCCCAACTTAAAATTTAAGGGGTTATATATATTTTTTCCAAAAAAAATGAAACTATAATCTTTAAGTTATATTAGGTAACACAATAAATCCTTGATTCATTTCAATTGTCATAGAATGAGTAACTTGCAAAATATGGTTCCTTCAGCAGATGAAACTTTAATTTGAGATGTACGGTGAATTTCTATAATATGATATAATTTTATTTGATTTTTTTTACAATTCAACTAAATCATGTTTGCATATTATCAAAAAGTAGTATTCAAAGTGCAACAACCCTCAATATACTATCTTGACATGTGTAGGGCCAGAGGAACCAAGACAAAAGAAGAGCAAAGTAGAGATAGAAACACTCGATGTTGTGGCTTGAACAGGGACGCCGTGGTGAATAATCTGAAACTTTGATAAATTTTTCAATCATAAGGGTCTTATGCCATGGTGAACTTATTGCCCGCCACAGTGCCAAACTTCAAACTCAGATAAATTAGGGTGAGATTCAATCAGATGAAAGAAAGGAAAATGGTGGGAGACGGAAGATTCTTTACTAAGGCTCGGTGGACTCAGCCTTGGGAAGCAGTTTTAGGACTTTGGAAGCTTGATGCTTAGTTGGTATATGGATCTACTCCCTTCCTCTTCCTTTTTCTCTTCGATTTTAAGTTGATTTTCATGGGTATGCATGGGAATCCATTTTTGGTTGATTCCCACCGATTGAAATATGTACAAAGCGATTATTGGAGTGTGATTTAGTCTTATTGAAGCTTAGGTATGAGTTTTGGTTGGATTATGATGAGTTGAGTGGAACCCTGGGTTGGAACCAAGGGCTAAGCTTGAATGATGAAATTAGGAGTTATGGATCAATATGTGTTTTATGTTAATAAAATGTATTATAGTGTTGTATTGATTGATTGGCTAATTGGAGGTGTATAATTAGTGATGGGTGCTCCAGAGGCTTGCCTAAGCCCCTATGTGTATGGTGTAATATTGACAACCTGAGGTAACTAGGTGTTTATGTATGTGTTATATGCTGATATATATATATATGTTTGTCTCCATTCATACCACGATATTGTTATGTGTATGTATATGATTTTTCTATATATTGTGGTATACACACAGCTAGACAAGATAGTATATCATGATGATGATTGCATAGCGATATGCAGATGATGATGTGGCATTATGTGATTTCATAGCATGCTAATATGACATTGAGAAATACGATAATGATGATGATTGTATAGTGACATGGCATGAATATTATCATCACATATACATTGTGAGAAATGGTGGATCAAGTGGTGATGATAAGATATAATATATGATATGATATGATGATATATGATATGATATGATGATATATGATATGGTGAAATAAGAAAGGGATCTCTATCATTAAATCCTCTCCTATGGCTCATAAAGAAAAAGGCAATGAACCGTACCTTCCTTAAATCACCATCAATTCACGATGGTCCAGGGGAAGGAAAACCATAATCCAAATATTAGTGTTACCTTTGACCGAGTACACTAGTGTAAGGTGAGCTTGGTGATGTCCCAGAATTAGTCTTTAGCAACTGTTAGAAGGGAGTCACATATATGAAATATCCCGTTATGGCCAGCTCGTGGTTCTAGCTGTGTCGAGGGAGGCATGCATACCATAGCATTTTGCATCGCACAACATCATTTACATATATGTGTGATATTGATAATATTATTTTGTGTGTGTTTGTCCCGGTTATTGAGACTTTGTCTCACATCCCCTTCCCATGACTAACATTTTGGGTGAAAACTTTGGTACTAGTCCAGAGAGGGCTATGGAGTTGCAAGCCTGTCCATCTTTAGGAATTTCATTTATAATAGGTAGTTTGTACTTTAGTTTATGTAATATTATGCCAAGTAGATTGCTATGGTTTGGTTGTCTGTATGTGTATTCTAGGAGTATAGAGATGTATGTGGTTATATATGTGTAAGTAAAGTGATGATGTTGTGTAGATGATGTTAAAGGATGATAAATGGTGTAGTTATGGATATATGCCAAGCTTGTGGTTGATGGATATGCGACATAGTATGATTATGGACCCCAGTATGGGTCATTAATGTAGGATCAGGTGTTTGTGTGTTAGACTGGCCATATGAATGAGCCTAAAGGTAGTTTTAGGTCTTGAATGTGTGTTTTGGCATGTAGCCCATTATATGGAACTGAGGTTCAAGGCGAACAAATATTGGAGGAGAGGTTTCTTCGAAGTGAAACTTTCTTCAACAAGTTGATTGAGCCAAATAAGACCTATGTGAATGGTCCTTGAGTTTGCCTTTGGTGGCACATGGAGGTGGTAAGTTGTGATTTTTGGCTAAAAATTAGCCAAAACACTGTGGGGTTTCTAGAATCTTCATACAAAGTTGGATTTGAGTGAAATTTGTGTCTATAGTTAGATTGGGATGAGAATGACCTGTAATAGCCAGAATTAGGTTAATCAGAGATTGGAGCATGAAGTTATACGCTGTGAAAATTCACTTTGAAAGTTAAAATTTGATAATATGGTATCAACAAAGGAGCGTTACGGTGCCAAGTGCTGCTGACCATCTCATACTGCGGCACTACTATAGCAGCCACGGCTTGAACCCATTCTGCCTAACTGAGGCTGCGGCGCATTGTAGCTCACTGCAACCCTAGCCTTGTTTTAGGTATTTGGTGTCCTTTTGAGGTTTTGATGTTTTTTGGGAGTTAAAGCTGGGGTATTATGATTTGGTTTGGTCAGTTTTTGAAATGATTAGATAAGAGTAGAGGTATGTTGGAGCAGAGTGTTATAGGAAAGGTGATAAGTGAACCCTTATGGAACCCATCCAAAGAATCCATTTGAAGCAAATGACACTCGGATTGTTGCAATTACAAGGAACGCAAAAATTGAAAAAAATAAAAACAGCAAGAAGAAGGGAAAAAATCAGAAAACATAAAAGATATGTTGGTCTAAGTGAATTAGAACCTAAGAGAATGGGTCTCTTGAACCCTAGTTCTGGTGACGCCACAAGGATTGACCAATTCCTTGATAAGTCATAGTTTCATCATAGCACTCAAAGAACACAAGAGAAACTCACAAAAGTATGAAACCTTAATCATTCAATTCTGAAAAATGCACAAAAAAGTTAACCTTAAATAGGCAAAAGCTAACCTAATAAGCCTAGAAAACCTAATTAATTTGAGCTCAAGTAATCTTGATGGGATTATGAGACTTTGGGCTTAAATACACTCCTATTGGATCTCGAAAACTAGTAAAATAATATTCTAAAAAGAAATGACGAAAATTCAAAGAAAATAATAAAAATAATGTCTAAGCCCTTATAAACATGGCAACATATTAATAAAAATCACATGTTCGGCACATAGTATGTTTATTTACTAGTTGGGACATCAAAAAGACTATTGATTAACCAATTGAGCTTTATTAATTACTTAAGTTTAACCCATAATTAATAAAAATGAAATTAACACTAATTAAGCCCAATAATGCTTAAGTCATATGCTATTTTAGTGAAGCACATGATCTTTTAAGTAATCTCTTCCAATGGTCTTCTCTTGGGCTTGAATCTTTCCAAGTGATAAGGCCTCCTACCATGTTTTTGAATTTGTTCAAACTATCCTTTATCATTCCCTCCCTCTTCGAAAAGATTCGTCCTCAAATCTCCATAATCTACAATGAAGGAAAGGGACCAATTAAATGCATCAAATAAATTATATAGAGTATACTTACCTTTCAAGCTTGATTGATGCATCTATGCTTTATTCCTTGCATGAATGTGAAGGACAACATTCTTCCTTGGCTTTTAGAACCAGAACATTGTTCCAATATCAGAAACCTTCACACCTTTTAATTTGAATTGCGTAAGACCTATCTTCAAGCATTGGTGGATAAGAAATTGAACTTTTCTTCATAGCATATACACCAATGACCTGCAGTAAATAGCTAGACACAAACTCGACAGAAGAATCCTTAAATAGGACTAAGATGTTAAGGGACACATAGGGAAACAAATAGGGACAAAATGGCACACAAGAAGACTCAATTAAAACCAAAGTAATAGAAAAACTAAAGAAGACAAAATCTAGACAGATTTGAACATAATGCAATAAATGCAAAACCTGAAAAGATTTTGATAACATAAATGATGCATAATGATAGAACAAAGATGGAGATGTAATGGCTAAAGAGACACACACTAACATGGAACAAGAAGAAGAGAATGTGTTGAATAGAAAATGGAATACAAAAGACTCATGAAGGTGAAATAGGATAAACCAACAAACAACCAAAAAGACACATGACTTATGAGACACATAATAAACATAAAACATAAAATGAGTAGGGATTACTTCACAAATACATAGGAAGTACAAAACACTATGATAATAAGATGGAATGACATAGAAGGATAAACTAGAAAAAGAAGGCACTAAAGTAACTAATGGAGTCACCATGAACTCATGCAATTTGGACTGAAAAAAAATTGTGAACTCATGCAAGAATGATGAGTGACATAATTTAAAGAAATTAGGAACATAATGAGAAGGACAAAGAAAATACAATGAAGACACATAAGAAATATGAGGTAAAGAAGGAAGAAGTTTTGTACAAACTACTTTAAGCTTACTTTCACTTTTATTCTTCCTCAAACTCTCCTTTTCTTTTCTCTTTTCTCTCTTTTTCTTTCTCTTTTTCAATCTTCTCTCAATCTTTTTCTCACTTATTCTTTTTGCGCTCTTTGCATTTTTGTGAACTCTTTCTCTCTTAGTTTTCTCACTCATGTTTTCCACTTAAGCTTACTCTTTATTTTCTCATGCGTTTCACCTAAATTACATGGCAATGATTCATGGGCCCTTTCCACTACAACAGAACAGAGACTAACATGCCCATTCAAGTTAGAATCAAAAGCATAATCTCCAATTACCATGTCAATATGCTCAACATCAATGCAATTATAAGAGTCAGTTCTCAAAGGAATCATACCATTATCCACAAAATTTTCCACCAAATCATTAGCAACAAATAAATCATGTTTTTCTTCTAAAAGTTGCATGCAATCATGGTTAATCTCATTAGCACAGTAGTGAAATTCATTTTCCAATTGATACAAATTAGAAACACCACTAGAATCAAAAGTACTAGCAACTTCTAGATCAATATTCTCTTCTAATTGATGTAAACAATCAATCTCTTCAACATAAGCAACATCATCAAAATTATTGATATTCTCAGGTTCAACACATTCATACTTGCTTTCCAATTCAATTGATCCATTGTAAGAGATATCATCAATGTAAACAACATTTATCTCATCAGAATTATCACATCCTAAATCACAAGAGATATTAGTATTAGGATTTTGAGCTTTAGGCATACTTATAGTGGATTCTCGTGTTCCATCATCGGTTGTTGAAGTGGTAGCAACTTCATCATCCACTCGATCATCTTTCTCCATGTGGGAATCACACATAGTAGGAGTTGGATTCTTTTCAACGGAGATGTGCATCTCTTTAAGATGTTCATCTTCACTCTTAGGCATAGGTTGGTTGTGAAAAGAACCAAACTTTCTTCTCAAAAGACTTTTCATATCTTCCCATGAAGTGATAGGTTCAAATCTATATTCAATCCATGTTTTGTAGAACCTTTCCCATATACTTCTGCATGGTTAGTAAAACTAATGATGGTATGATCAACTTTGTCCTAGTGATATGGTAATGATTAAACACTTGCTCAATTCCTCTTTCCTATTCCCAATAAAGATTACGATCATTTTTGCCTTGGAAAGAAGGAATTTAAACTTCAGCTTCCTTAACTTTAGGTCATAGTTGGAAACTTTTCTCAAAGACTTATTGTGAGATGCAAAGCTTAGAAATCCTAACATGGTTAGTAGCCAACAAAAGTATAAAGATGAAAAAACCTTATCACTCCCTCATGTGTTTCACGCAAATAATGCAAATGCACTCATGTTTCACACTAAGTTAAGACTTTTTCAGATATGATGCAATTTCTTTCTTGCCTTTTTCCACTTAGAGCTTGCTTTCTTATGAGAGTGCTAAATTAAAACTACAACTTCAATCAGATGGAAATCAGTTTTTAAAGAAGTGGCAATCATAGAAAACTAAAGTCCAAAATTTAAAGTTCTCGAAGAACCTAATCTAATTAAGCAATGACCAACACAAAATTAGCACAAACACAAAATTAGCACAAAGGAACTGAAAATTCCACCAAGGAAGCAAATGAAAAGAAGTTGTAAAATACAAAAAGGAACAATGAAAAATTGAAAAGAAAAGGAAACAACTTAAGTGAATTAAGGACCATCAAAGTTGATAAATTAAGTCAATCAAATCTCAAATCAAATCCAATCAAATATATTTTTTTATTTTTTTTGCTGCTAAATTCTTTTTTTTCATTTTTTTTTTATTTTTTTAGCAATCAATCTCTCTTTTTTTCTCATATTTTTTCTTTTTTTTAACATTTTTGTTACTATATATTTTTTTTAAATTTGGATATCTCACATAAGAAGCAAAACTAAAACAATACAATGAACAGCAGCTTCAAATAGTATGGTGAATAGTGATGATGCACAGTGACAGTGAATAGTGGCCGACACAGTGATGATGAATAGTGAATGAAAACAGTGATGGTGAATAGTGACAACTGTATGGATGAACAATGATGCAAAAATTTTCTAGAAGCAACAAAAATAGAATGAATCAAAGAGAAACAAGCAAAATAGAAAAACAAAACTTGATTTGCAAACCTAAGCTCTGATGCCAAATGATAGGTGAACCCTTATGGAACCCGTCCAAAGAACCAACTTCAAGTGAATGACACTAGGATCATTGTAATTACAAGAAATGCGAAAATTGAAAAATAGAAAAACAGCAAGAAGAAGGGAATAAACAAGAAAACATAAAAGATATGTTGGTCTAAGTGAATTAGAATCTAAGAGAACGGGTTTCTTGAATCCTAGTTCCGGTGACGCCACAAGGATTAACCAATTCCTTAATAAGTCATAGTTTCATCATAGCACTCAAAGAACACAAGAGAAACTCACAAAAGTCTGAAACTTTAATCATTCAATTCTGAAAAATGCACAAAAAAGTTAGCCTTAAATAGGCAAGGTAAAAGCTAATCTAATAAGCCTAGAAAACCTAATTAATTTGAGCTCAAGTAATCCTGATGGGATTATGAGACTTTGGGCTCAAATAATACTCCTATTAGACCTCAGAAACTAGTAAAATAATATTCTAAAAAGAAATGACAAAAATTCAAAGAAAATAATAAAAATAATGTCTAAGCCCTTATAAACATGCTAGCACATTAATGAAAATCATATGTTTAGCACATATCATGTTTATTTACAAGTTGGGACATCAAAAAGACTATTAATTAACCAATTGGGCTTTATTAATCACTTAAGTTTAGCCCATAATTAATAAAAACAAAATTAACACTAATTAAGCCCAATAATGCTTAAGTCTTATGCTATTTTAATGAAGTACATGATCTTTTAAGTAATCTCTTCCAATGGGCTTCTCTTGGACTTGAATCTTTCCAAGTGATAAGGCCTCCTACCATGTTCCTAAATTTGTCCAAGCCATACTCTCTCAAAGGGTAAAGACATAAAGATTATTATAAGATTAATCTTTTTTCCATTGTTGAGAGGACTTCATCATAAGCTTTCTGGTGATAGAAGCTCATGGAACTGCTGATTTAGTCAAAAGAATTATAGTAACAATACTAATCAAGAAGAAATTAAAGTGAAATTTGCCCATTCTAAACTTATAAAGTAAAACTGATTGCCATAAACAAAACAAAAATATGGGAACAAAAATTTGGAGTTTTGGACAACTACTTTGATCAGGGTGATATATATGGGCATATGAATGCGGAATTCATTTGCCAGATGTTAACTGAGGCAGTGACTGTGGCCTTAGTTGCATTATTGAACACAAACAAGCGAGCCGCTCCATGAGTTGCTCTTGTTGGATAAACCCTAGATGTTATGACTGTCCTTCCTCCTTGTGCAAAGCTCTCAACTATAGAATGGTCCACCTACACTTCATTACAAGTAGCCACCCATATTTTCATTTCATCGACATTTACTTGCAAATTAATTCCAACATTATAAGTGACTTTGTAAAATAAAATTTAACTACTACAAAAGTATCAACTCACCAATATCCTTATGGACAACTACTCATCCTTCAATACTGGAACAACACTCCCATAAATATGCTTATGAACATCAGTTGCAACAGAAGACCTAGTCAAACTAGCAATCATGGAATTCAATATGAGAAATGTTTTCATTCTTAAACTTGATTCACAAGGTTTTACAGGTGCAAGATTAAAATATTATATTACCTAGACTGACTAGAGTAGAATGAAGCATTGAGATTTGCATCAATTCCTTTAGTTACATAGAAGTAAACTAGAGTGTATTCAGAAAGGTCATCATCTGCCAGGACCATAAGACCAAAAGGTCCAAAAGAACCACGTTGTGTAGCTCCACCACTAGTGCTACATACATATGACAAGCTGGTGGGTGCTGCCTTCTCAAAAGCTTCCTTATCTATCTTGAACTCAGCAACAATGTCCAACTATTTCATTCATGTACGACAAATAGTTAATTTCATGAAGGTTATACATTTAGTACTTTATCAAAAGCCCTGTATTAGAGTATGCTACTTTGAACATTTTGATAAGACATGGCACAAACCTGTGTGGCTGCTTCGATGACCAGTGGCACCACAAACCCTACCTTGGCCTTCATATTCTTAAACTCATAGCTCCTCAGTCTTCGTTTCTCCACCTTCTCAATAGGCCAATGGAGTAGGTTGTTGCCTGTCTTCCTATCAAGCACCACTGATCTTGGAATACTCTATATAACACCGATCCACACCATGGGAAAATATAAGTAAACTCCATATATATAACAATCTTTTCTGTTTACTTTTTTAATAATAATAATAATGTGTATTGTTTAAAAAAGGCACATTAGCAAATAAAATAGTAATATTTAATTTGGTATAAATACCTGAATGGAAGCCTATCCTTTGGCAATATCAACAACTTCACTATCCGACTTACCAATCCAACCCACAATATTTAATGGAGAAATAGGCTTGCATGGGCTGAACACACACATGGATTTCACACGTATAGACTGTTGTAACTAACTCTGTAAATATAGGAAGATACTAATATATTGTAATTTGATATGAGTTGATGATCATATCTGACATATCCGACATTAGCTATGTATCTAGAGTTGAGGTGCATGAATGTATATATAATGTAACACTCTATCACAATGTGAAAAGCTATTCTGAGCCTTATTTTCTTCATGGTATCAGAGCGGAGGTCCTTTTTTTGAATCATTTATTTAGTGCTTTAAGTGTTTGATAGTTGCATAGTGACAAGATGTCAAACGAGAACACTAGTGCACAGAAAGACATGATTGATGCTTTCTCACCGTCTTACTTGCAGCCCTTAGACAACCCAGGCCAAGTTTATGTAAGTGACTTGCTGAATGAGGGAAGCTACACGAAATGGATAGGTGACATGACCAACACACTTCTGGCCTAAAATAAAGTGGACTTTGTTGATGGAAGTATTCAGATACTAGCTGCCAACTCATCACTCCTCAACCATTAGATGAGATGTAATGCTATGGTCAAGTTGTGGTTGAAAAGTGACATGAGCAAGGACATCAAAACAAGTGTACGCTATGCTAAAATGGCATAAGAGATTTGGATAGATCTGGGAGAGCGATTTGGCAAAGGAAGTGCTCCTTGAGTATATGAGTTACGGAGAGTGGTTATGTTGTTACACAAAGATGGTGACACTGTTTCCACTTACTATACCAAACTTAAAAGCTTATGGGATGAAATCTCGATGATCATGCCATGGCTAAAGTGCACATGCAAAGGCTGTAAGTGCAACATTGAAAAGCAGGTAGTTGAGATGAAGGAGCAAGAGCAGTTGTATGAGTTTCTTATGGGACTCGATGAAAGCTTTAGCACCATCAAAACACAAATACTAACTACAAAGCCTATGCCCTGAGTCGAACAAGCATACCATTTTGTAGTCGAGGATGAGAAGCAGTGACAGATTTCCAGTATGAACAAGACATCTGAGGGAGCAGATTTTTTCATTAATGCAAGACAAGGTGAAAGTGACCGACGCAATGGGAAGAAGGAGAGATCCAGGTGTACTTATTGTTAAAAGCTCAGCCACACCATAGAATGTTGCTATGACCTCATTAGATACCCGCCAAACTGGAAGCATGGTGGACGTGACAAATTTTCTAGGGATCACAAGATTCAAGCACGAGAAGCAAACATCACAATGGATGAAGGTCCTATACCAGGTCTCTCACGAGAACAGTATGATTGACTTATGGAGTATCTCAACAAGGAAGGAGAAAAACACATGAAATCACCAGTTGCAAATATTGTAGGTACAATGAATTCTAACACTTTATGGATCCTTGATTCAGGTGCCACAGAACACATAGTTTGTGACAGATATTTACTTGAGAATAAGCAAGATGCCTCAAATCAATGCCAGTTCATAAACCAAATGGACAAGGTCTATCAATATGTAGCATAGGGAAGATTACTATTCATGATAAATTGCAATTGAATAAAGTGTTATTTATATCGGAGTTCAAATGCAATCTTATATCAGTTAGTTGACTGGTGAAAGACTATCCATAATTTGTAACATTCATTGCTACCATGGGTGTTATATAGGACTTATGTTCGAGGAACCTGATTGGAGTGGCTAATCAGTGTAATGGGTTATATCTTTTAGAGTAGTCCAGAGCAGAGAATGTGGCATTGCATGTGGCAGGAGCAGCAGACTCTATTTTATGGCACTGGAGACTTGGACACCCACCAGAGGAAAAAATGAAGACTTTGAACCTTATTTGGAATACTGATAAGAATAAAGCGATAGCTCACTATGATTCTTGTTTTAGAGCAAAGCAAACTCGTTTGAATTTTCCAAAAAGTTCAATAAAATCTTCTAGTTGTTTTGAATTGATTCATTGTGATGTATGGCATGCTTACAAAGTTCCCTCTCTATCAAGTACACATTATTTTTTGACCGTTATTGATGATTTTAGTAGAGATGTTTGGACCTATTTAATGTAGAATAAGTTCAAAGTCTCCAAGTTTCTACCTATGTTTATTACCATGGTAGATATGCAATTTGAGGCACAAGTTCATAAGGTGCATACTGACAATGGAATGGAATTTCAATCCACACATTTACAACAATATTTTTCAGCAAAGGGCATGGTAATGGAAACAACATGTCCCTACACTCCACAACAAAATGGAACTGTAGAGAGGCGACACCGATACATTCTAGAAATGGCAAGGGCTTTAAGATTTCAAGTTGGCTTACCTCTTCAATTTTGGGGGGAATGTGTACTCACTGCGGTACATCTCATTAATAGACTTCCCAGTCATGCTCTTGATTATAAAACACCTTACGAAATTCTCATGGGACATAAACCAGACTACTCATGTTTGCGGGTTTTTGGTTGCTTAGCATATGCTCACAATGCTAAATGGAAAGATAAGTTTGATGAAAGGGGCAGGAAAACTATTTTTATCGAATACACTCATAATCAAAAGGGCTATAAGCTTTTCAATCCTACAACTAGAGAAATATTTGTGTCACAAGAAGTGGTTTTTATTGAAGATTCTTTTCCATATAAAAGCATCATTCTTGATGAACACTCATGCCACAAGAAGCCAACAATCATTGATCCTACAATATATGATGATGAGCTATAAATCTCCCTTCCAGACTCCAATATGGGCCAAAATGTTAATGGGTCCATAGCTCCTAATGAGACTGAAGTTGCTATACAAAACCAGCAGAATGAGCCTCATAAAAGCCTACGGCAATAAAGAACCCCAGCACACTTAGAATGAATTGGAATTGGATTTGCCACATTCTCTGATTCAACCATGCACTAATATGTCCTCTCCATCAAGTAACTCTACATATCCTATAGCTAATTAAGTCTCCTATGAGCGATTTTCATTCTCTCATAAAGCCTTTTTAGCAGTCATCACTGCTCATGATGAGCCAAGAACTTTCTCATAGGCTGTGAAACATAACCACTGGCATGAAGCTATGAAAAGGGAGATAAATGCCCTCGAACATAATAGCACTTGGACATTAGAACAGCTTCCACCTGGCAGATGGGCAATCTACTCTAAGTGGGTCTTCAAAACAAAATATAAGCCCACAGGTTACATTGATAAGCATAAAGCATGTCTTGTTGCCAAAGGATACACACAAGAGAAGGGAGTAGATTTCCATGAGACCTTTGCACCAGTGGCCAAGCTAGTCACTGTTTGCACCATAGTAGTTGTTACGGCCAAGAAATAATGACATGTTCATCAATTGGATGTTAACAATGCATTTTTGCAGGGTGATCTGTATGAGGAGGTTTATATGAAGATTCCTCAGGGATTTTCCAAGAAAGGAGACACATAAGTCTGTCGTTTATGCAAGTCTCTTTACGGTTTAAAGTAAGCATCACGAAACTGGTATGAGAAGCTCACTGCCTCTCTCACAGCTGCTAGTTTTTGTCCTTCTACGGTGGACTGCTCTCTATTTACCTTTACATGGAATGGTGTCAGAACCTACATCCTTATCTATGTAGATGATATTCTCTTCAGTAGCAGCAACATGAAACAACTAACATGGGTCAAAAATCACTTACGAAAGTAGTTCAGCATCAAAGACATTGGGTCTCTTAAATATTTTATGGGGATAGAAGTCACTCTTTTTGCTGCGGGAATTGTTCTCAGCCAGCGTAAATATACATTAGATATTCTTCAAGACACTCAGATGATGGACTATTGACCTAGTCCTTTTCCCATGGAGCAAAACGTGCAGCTTCTTACTTCAGATACTGATAGAGGAACTGATGCAGCAATGTACTGAAGATTAATTGGTCATCTTTTGTATCTTACTATCACCGAACCAGATATTTCTTTCCTTGTCAATGTCCTCAGCCAATTCTCTCACTGTCCTGGTGAGATCTACATGTAAGCCACTGACCGTGTTCTTCATTATTTAAAAATGACTCCTAGACAAGGCATTCTACTCACTAGTTCAGGAGACTTGGGCTTGGAAGCATATTACGATGCAGATTGGGTTGGTTGCCTGCTTACACGACATTCTTGCACTAGGTATTTAGTCAAGCTTGGCAGATCCCCAATCTCTTGGAGGTCAAAAAACCAATCTGTTGTCTCTTGCTCATCGGTCGAAGCCAAAAATCGTGCTATAGCAAGTACGATGAGTGAAATCATATGGCTCCGATGGTTACTTATGGAACTTAGAGTCAAAAACACCACAACTACACCCTTTTATTGTGGCAATCAAGCCACCTTACACATAACCAATAGTCTAGTTTTCCATGAACGAACAAAGCATATTAAAATGTATTGTTATTTTGTGCAAGAATGTGTCCAATCGTGAGAAGTACAACCACTCAAGGTGTCAAGCGAAGCGCAACTTGCAGACATGTTCACTAAACCATTGGGTCGTGATTGCTTGCATAAACTAGTTGGCAAGTTGGGCATTACAGATCTTCACGTGCCAACTTGAAGAGGAGTAATTGAGAAATGGGCTTGTATGGGCTGAACACACACATAGATTTCACACGTATAGATAGTTGTAAATAACTCTATAAATATAGAAAGATACTGATAGATTGTAATCTGATATGAGTTGATGATCATATACGACATATTCGACATTATTTACGTATCTAGAGTTGAGGTGCATGAAAGTATATATAATGTAACACTGTATCATAATGTGAAAAGCTATTCTGAGCCTTATTTTCTTCATTACTCTCCTCCGAGTGCTTTGATCATAAAATATTTTGGATGCATAAAAGATGCCATAGTCATACCTGAGTCCAATGCCAACATCATTCTTGGGATCATCAGCTATGAACCTAACATTCTTTTCACCATAATAGCCAATTGCATAGTAGTCATGTCTGTCATCATCCAAGCTAACCTTAACCACATGCTTCACACTTGCCCCACTCACGGAGGTATCTAACCCAATATCAGATTTCGTGCAGATAGGGTAAAAGTCCACACATTCCCACATCCCAATGTCTGGCACATCATGCATTACTCCCTTTATACGCTTAAATTTCTTGAAGTCCTTAGTGTCATAAACTAAGAAGATGCCATTCTTTTGAACCTTAGACCCAATGTTGATATGCCATTTGCTTTCCGATGTGAACCAAACAGTGGTTGGGTCACAAAAATCTTTATGATCAATGCTGGGTAGTGGGAGAAGAACCAGATTGCTAGGATGTTTGACCCAATTGATGAGGAGTGGGTCAGATAGGTCAGCAGGATAGGCCAAGTTCTGAACCTAAACCGACTGGCTAGTATAACTAGTGTATAGCATGATTACTCGGCCATCGGGTAGGATAGTGGTAGAACCAGTTCATATACCCCTTCTGTCATACCATTGATCAATAACCATTGCTAATGGGAGGTGAAGCCAGTGGATAAGGTCCTTCGACACTGCGTGTCCCCAAACAATAATGTTACTCCAGACTGTACCATAAGGATTATACTGGTAGAAGAAGTAGTACCATCCCTAGTAGTACATAGGACCTAAAACCAATTGCAATAAGCACACATGTCAATAACTCATGTCTATCTTTCTCATAGTAATGTCAATTTGACAATCAAATGAATCTGTAAAGTCTATCTCTTTGTTTCAACTTTTTTTTAAAATATTTTTTAGGGTAAAATTTCCCCTAAGTGTTACAGATATTGACATCTATGATTTCATTGGCCTAGACGTTTTTATGAAATATTGTTAGTTCACTTGAGATTTTGTCATGTTATGACTATGTCATACCCAAGCTATTTGGATAATCTTATGAGGTGAATAGTAATCAGCAGAAATCATGATGTAAACTTTGAAGTAGAAAACAAATAAGAAAATTAGATGTTGATATAAATGCAAAAAGCAGAAAGCTGCTACAATACCTCTGTTAATTATCACTATGGAAGATTTGACACCTCATATTGATTTTCAAATTAGTGGTACTATCAATAAAAATGCCATATCACACTTTTTCATATGTCACTCTTATCATCTGTTCCTTTGGAAGGTTGATCTGTCACTGGAAAGTGACAATTGCATTTATATGCAAACATCGTATTATTAATTATTTTCTTACCATTAGGATCTGGGGTAAAGCAAGATCGAGTCCCCCATCAGAGCATGGAATAATCATCCATATGAAAACAAGGAAAAAAGTTAGTTAAGACACATCATAAAAAAAAATGTCAAATCGTACATATCTTAAATAATTAGAAAATAATTATTAGTTGGGGCAATACAAATAATTTGACCATCTATTTAATGAGAATGTTCAAAATAAAATCAAACTATTTATTTATTTCCCTAGGACTTGTAATTAGAAAATGCTATCTTTGGTCTTTTTTATATATAAGAAATAAATAACTAATTTATCAATAATAAAAAAGATAGTTAACTACAATTAATATGTTATGATATAAATTTTTTTTCTAGAAATACACATTTTAATTGAAAGGATTGTGTATTTTCTCTCATCAACTAAAATAAAGTGGTTGAATTAATGATAAAGGGTAACATAGGAAATTATTATTTAATGAGGGAAATAATGATGGTTTGTTTCTTATAAAAAGGAACAAAATCTACCTCTAAAATTTCTTATATATAGTACTAGAGGGAATAAATTGCATTTGCTTTGTCTACATTCCATGTTTTTCTACCCTAGAGGATACCCACCTTTAGGCATCCTTTTATCACTGTTCCATTCAGAGGAAAATAATAGCCGCATACGACTTACATATCGTCTATAATTGTATATACAATATGGTATGGAACGAAAAAGAAAATCAATGCATTTACATAAATTTCATGGAGAAATAACAATTGTATCCCATGATTCCCATGAAGAATAGATGAAGTTTAAATGCCAATGTTTAATGTTAAACTAGAAAAGATTGAACAAAGAAGAACAAGAATTAAGGGAATCACCATTCATCCAATTCATCTCAAGCTGGAAATGAAAAGCCGATCTCTGCTAGGAGAGCATACTAATATTCCAAGGAAAAGATTCATCAATGGAGGTGCCAAACAACCTATTATTAGTTTTCTCTGACACCCTTCTGATACACCTAGGGAAACGAGCTTCCATTTGGTGGAAGGAACTACCCTTAAGGATGAATCTTGTTGAGATGGGGTTACTGTGGAGTCAAGAAGATGAGCATTGGATGCTTCATATTCATGAAAGGCTACGACGAAAGCAACCGGTAAGAACCCAGAAAATACCACCATTAATATCTTTTTTCAAAGCTCTGGAAGATAGAGTTATTCCATGCGAATGATTGTTGACTCTCCTTGTTTGATATTTTTATTTACTATAATTATTCTATATTTATTTTAAACTTTCTATAAATGGTGAAGAAAATGACAGAAGCCATAATTGCTGCCACAAAGGGAATTGAATCTCGAGCACTTTTTTTTTTTGCATGTGCACTTGTTATCTTAAACTTATCCCACTTTAATTGATTATCTTAAATTTACCTCACTTTAACTAGAGGATTTATCGGGGTTCAGACTAATCATAATCAAACTTGAGATATTATCAAGTATTTAACACTATTGCATTCTCAGGAGTCAAACTTGAGACTTTTGATTAAACTAGTACAATCTTATAAGTGTACTTCTTGATTAAACTGATACAATCCCTTGCAAGTATACTTCTTTATAGTTAAAGTGATGTGCTCTATGTGTAGTTCTTTTGTAAACCTTCCGAATGAAATTTGGATTGTCTACATCTTTTCATTTTTTTATTAGGCTTGAATTTTTTTTTTTGGTATTTTAAGTGATGTAGATACCAAATAGAATCAACACTAGGATAATCAGCATATATATTAAAAAATAATATTTTAACTTAAAAGAAAAATAATAAAATTTGAACGTTTTAAACATCTCATTTTGGACAATCCAAATGAGATGTACATGATACATTAATGTAGAGGTCTTAAATCTATTAAGAAGAGATTCAAGAGTACCTATATTTTTCAATTGCTCAAGAGGTAGGGATGGATAAATTTGTTATATATCAATAAAATAAAAATATAAAAATAATATAAATATTTTAATTTTTATGCTACACTCTAGTGGTTTGTGGAATGTAGGCACTATATAGGATATCCAATTAAATCACTTCATAAAATAATTTACTCAGTGAGTAATTAAAGCAATTTCTGAAATTAATAATTGTCCATGTAAGAATAAAAAAGATAGGAAAGATATACATACCGATCGAGAATGTATTCTTCCATAGACAGAATGAGAAACTCCAAGCGGTTGAAATAAAGTCACTCGAACTTTATTCTCTAGTTCACAATAGAAAACACTATTGAAAGAAAATTGTAAGGAGAAAGAGTTAAGATTAAGTCTGAGAGAGTTTTTAAGAGGAAGAGAGAGAGACTTTTCTTAGAAGACCGAGTGCGTTACTCAACTTTTGAGAGAGTCCATTGTCCAAGAGAAAGAACTCCCGCTTCCATATAATGATGCACGATCACTTGATTTTCTTATGCATGCAGTGTGTGGGATCAGTTGCTATTCAACCATTCCCTCCCTCTCATCTCAATTTAATAACTAAAAAAGCTATTTAATTTATTTGGCCTTTGGCCCTTTTTAGGCTCTCAACTTCCACCCATCAAGGATGTAACCCAACATCTCCCACTCATACTTGATGGGTTAACCTCTTATAATTCTTCCTTTCCATTTCATACTAAGTGCTCCACCGTGACCGCATGGGCATGACATCTGTAATTAGGTATTCTTATATTAGAAATCCTTCTCAAGGACCAGCATACAATCACCTTATATATTTCGCATATATCTTATTCATGTATTATGCCTTCAATGTCCTAGATTTACCCATATACACTTTCATCCATAGCAAATCTAATCCCTTATAAGTTTTTACATAAACTTAGATTGCCTTTTTCTTGTATACTTGGTGTCTACGCTTAAAATGTTAACATCATAACTTCTTAACAGACATTTTTAGACACCAGTATAAGTGTGTATATATTCAGATAATCTTCCTTTCGTCCATATTTCATTTCAATATGAAACAATTGCTTTCCTAGCATAATACCTTTTGATCAAATTTATCATGACCATTGGATATATGCTAAAGTAGCTAACATTGAATCATTTTTCATGAAAAATGTCAAACTCATAAGGACATTAGTGAGAGGATTTATTCCTCTTAGGGACTCACATAGTAATGAAGTAGGGATCTATTCACTTACATACCAATTGTGGTTTTAAAACACATGCAGTATGAATTGCATGATATAGTGTTACTCTTATCACATAAGAGTGTATGTCAATTTTGGTTTGTTGTTAACACAATATAGATTTAAGTTTAGACATACACAGTGTCTAACCTGAATTCTACCAATGCTTCCACTTATCATAACGTCTTTGTTAGAGAATTCATCATCTGGTTACATGTATTATGGATTATGGGTATCTATAATTCAATCCAAAATTTTTATTTATTGGATCTCATCCCCATCTATTCTCTTCTTTTGTTGGGGTGACTGATTTTGTATTGTTTAACTATCATATCTATCATCTTACAGATTTACTAGTGAATACAAAAAATATCTCATCTTTGCCCACTCTCCATGAGTGTCAAAGGCAGTTGCTCATGTGAGAAAGCTAACCTTATCAACATGTACGACATACTAGACATTGTATATTTTCATAAATATGTATTTAAATGACTCAATTATAGAAAAAATGCACTTAATTTTATTCATATAATTGATCATTATAAAGATTTGTGTTACATCATATCCTATGAATATCAAGTGATTTTACATGATCAACATATATATCTCTAGGTATTAGCTTAGTAAGAGGATCAACTATCATTTGATGTGTAGGAATATGGTGAATTGTAACACTTTTCTATGGTATGGCATCTCTTACAAAATTATACTTGGTGTCTATGTGCTTTGTCTTACTATGATATTTGGGATCTTTGGTGTAGGCAATGGCTACCTCGCTATTACAGTTTATCAAAATTGAATCCAATTTATCATCAATGATCCCTAAGTGTTTTATGAATCTCTTTAACCATACTACTTCTTGTATTACTGCAGAACATGCAATGAACTCTGCTTCCATGGTAGACAAAGCAATACAAGTCTGTTTCTTGCTACACCAAGATATGGCTCCATTGTTTAGCAGAAAAAGATATCCAGAAGTTGATTGGCGCTCATCTAGATCACCTCCCCAATCTGCGTCGGAGTATCCTACTAAGCATAAATCGTTTCCTTGATAATATAGGGTATAATCTATTGTGCCTTGCAAATATCTCAGGATTCTCTTCACAGCTTTCCAATGTTTCAGTCTAGGTTTGACTGGTACCAACTGCATAACATATGTCTAGTCTCATACACATCATGGCATACCTTAAGCTACCAACTGCACTAGAATAAAGGACCATTTCCATCGTTTTCTTTTCAGGCTCTGTCTGAGGACACATGTCTTGAATAAGATTTTCTCCTCTTAAAATAGGGGTATCGATAGGTTTACAATTTTTCATGTTGAATAGCTCAAGAACTTTGTCAATGTAATTTTTCTAAGAAAGGGATATTAATTTTCTTAAGCGATCTCTATGAATTTTAACTCCAATATGTAATCAGCTTCACCCATGTCTTTCATTTCAAAATTCAAAGATAACTATTCTTTGATAGCTATAATCAATTTTAGACTATTTTCGGCTAATAGTATATCATCCACATAAAGGGATAATATATCACAAGATTCTTTTCAAAATTTTTGATGTATACATAGTGGTCCTCGTCGATCATCTGGAAATCATATGAGATTATAGCTTGGTGAAACTTTAAATACCACTGTCTAGATGATTGTTTAAGTCTGTAAATGAACCTTTTTAGCTTGCAGACTTTATTCTCTTTCCCTTTCTCAATGAAACCTAAGGGTTGTTCCATATAGATTTCTTCATCCAGTTCACCATTTAAAAATGCGGTTTTTACATCCATCTGATATAATTCTAAATTTAAACTTGCTATTATTGCCAGAATTAGTCTTATGGAGCTAAAGCACATAACAGGTGAAAAAGTATCTTCATAATCTATACCTTCCTGTTGAGTATACCATTTTGCCACTAATCGAGCCTTGTATCGTTCAATCGATCCATCTGCATTTCTCTTAATTTTAGGAACCCATTTAATCCTAATTGCCTTATGTCCAGATGGAAGATTGACCAAATGCCAGACTTGGTTTATCCTCATTGAATTCATTTCCTCTTCCATTCATTACTATCAGGGCATGATAAAGCCTTATACATTGAACTAGGCTCCTTATAATCTTGTGGGGTAACTATAAATGCAGTCTCTTCTATTGGGAAACATCTCTTTGGTACACTTTCTTGTTACTTCTCTACTGTGGGATCTCTTGTAAGTTATTCTATTCTTGAACAGAATCTTACACTGGTCCTTGTGAGCTCCCACTCGAATTAAGAGGTTGAGGTATATAAATTTGTTCCTCAGTTTCTTCATGTATCTCTTAAAGAAATACAGTATGATCCACCTCACCCTTGCTAGAAAATTCATTTTCTAGAAATGTTGTTTCTCTAGATTCTATTTCATTCACACTTCCATCCTGATTTTCTCCAATGAAAACGTAACCCTTAGATTGTTCAGAATATCAAATAAAAATACATTTCTTCCCTCTTAGACCTAGTTTTGCATATTTGTGGGAAGGATCATGGACATAAGCTGCCGACCCCCAGGGTTTTAAAATATTTAAATCCGGCTTACGATTTGTCCATCGCTCATAAGGTGTTGATGTGACCGATTTTGAGGGCATACGGTTAAGTATGAAGGCTACTGTTAAAATTGCATCTCCCCAATACGAAGTGGGTAGATTGGCTTGTGCCGTCATGGACCTAATCATGTCTAGTAATGTTCTATTTCTTCTTTCAACTACACCATTTTGTTATGGGGTGCTAGGGATTGTAAGTTGTCTTACTATTCCCTTTTCTTCACAGAGCTTTTTGAATTGATCCGATAAATATTCACATCCACGATCGGTTCTTAATGCTTTGAATTTCTTGTCCATTTGATTTTCAACTAAGTTCATGTATCGTCTAAAACATTCTAGTACTTCAGATTTATGTGACATCAAATAAACATAACCAAATCGCTAGTAATTATCAATGAAAGTGATGAAATAAATAGCTTTATGTTTTGGCCTCACCACAAACATCTGAATGGATTAATTGCAATGGAGTTTTTGCCCTAGTTCCAGCTCCAAATGGTTTTTTAGTTGCTTTACTAGCTAGGCAATGCTCACACAAGGACATTTCCATTTTATCAATTGTACCTAGCTATCCTTCTTTTGCTAGTTTAATCATTCTATTTTGATTAATATTGTTAGATGTGCTAGCTTCCCAAGAGGGGGTGAATTTGGAAGATTAAAATTTTTTGCAAAACTTTAAGAAAGTGAGGAAAGCAAAGGTGACAGTAAAACAGAGTATAAATGAATAATTAATGAAAGCAGTAATAGAGAAGGGAAGACATAGATGTTTATCCTAGTTTGGTCTCTCAATCTTGACCTACGTCCAGTCCCTAAGTTACCACTTGAGATTTTTCACTATCTTGTAAGAATTCAGTGGGCTTCTTGCAAATGCCACAGTATAATATTAATGCTCTATTTTTAGATCTCACACTTTCTCTCTCTTTGCACTCTAGCTAAGTGCTTCCCCAATCCCTTGTGATATCCCCTTACAAGAAAATCTTTCTTCCAGATGAAGATAAGATTATTTACAATGAATAAACTCTCTAAATCAGAGTGTATATGAAAGTTTGAGTACAAATATTGAAGTGTGTGAGAGTAAGAGACTCTAAGTAGATGATTTGGAAGAGTTTCAGTATACACAGAATTAAATTCGTTACCCACAACTTCAAATGATATTATATTTATAGATTTAGGTCTCAACTATATGATAGAGACAAAATCTATCCGTTGGAGAAGTTACCTACTGGTTACTCTGAAAAACTATCTATTCATCAACCGCATTTAATGCTTCTAACACTCAAAGTTTAAATTTTGGTTGGACAACAGATGAATTTCACAGAGATTGAAAGCTAAAGACTTCAATGTTGAATACTCGAAGTTCATCTATCATGAAGCAAAGTTCAAATTTTGATCTTCGAAAAATGTTTCTATGTTAGAACATACAAATTTTAAGTTTAAAGTTCTTCTGGAAAGTATGAACAGTTATTCCATTTTGCTACAGTGCCTTTGAAATTCGAATTTTGATACTCAAAATTCGTCTGTCAGAGGACAATTCAATAAGGCACCATAGTTCATCTATTCAAAATTCAAATTTTCAAATTACAAAGTTCATCTATCATAGAGGCCTCTTTTTTAGACTTAATACAATGTTCAAATTTCTGAATACTATTATTCGTATGTCAATATATCATTATAATAGACTCACAAGTTTTGTTTCTGAAATTCAAATTTTCATGTTCAAAGTTTGTCTGTCAGTGAGCCATCTTGATGTTCTTTCCAAACTTAGTTTTTAGATGAACTTTGACATATCCTTAGATGAATTTTTCATTTTGCATAAGTTATATTTTGTCTGAAATTCAAATTTTCAAAAGGCAAAGTTCATCTATCAGAGAAAGCTCTTTTCAGACAAGTATCAAAATTTGAATTTCCCAAGTCAAAGTTCATCTGTCAGAGAAGCCTTTTTTCAGACTTGTTTATTTCCAATACGAAATTTGAATTTCCAAAGCCAAAGTTTGAATTTTCACAACAGCATATCAGTATAAGTGTTTCAAATTTCTTCTGTTAGTGGATGTTTTTCAAATATTCTAGAGAATCATAGTTTTAAAATATCTTTTTTGCCAAATCAAAGTCTTTTACTCAATTTAAACAAGGCTGCAGTTTTTACATCCATTCTTGTGCTTGTTTTTCTTGAATTTCTCCACTTAAGATCATATGTGCATCTTTGATATCTTCTCTCCAAGCTCTAGAAAGTTGATTTGGAATCATCAAAAGACATGATTCAACAAATATTTCCTAGTCTAGGATGCCAAGCATTCATATCAACATTTGAATTGGAAGAAGTTGCAAAGCAATCATGTATATAAAAATCACCAACAATGTCCATTACAAAGAACTTCTTTGAAAGAAAAGCTAAACCATAAAAGGTTGTCTTTAATGAAATGTCTACTACCTTACCATGAAAATTTACACTAAACCCATAAATTAATAAGTAGGAAATAGAAACTAAGTTCCGTTAGATGTCATGTGCATGGAGTACATCATAGAGGATCAAGGTTGTCCCACTTCGCAAAGTTAGTTTGCATGTTCCTATGCCTTTCACCTCAATTCTCACATTGTTACCAACATAAAGCCACTTGCTTTGATTCGGCAAATGACGGTACTTTGTAAAGGATCCTCGATCCTTGCTCAAGTGGTCTGTGGAGCCTGAGTCAATTATCCAAGAAGAAGAAATAGTTTCTATTAAAAAAACAGTACTTGAAACATAAGACATGTGTGAATTAACATAATTCAATAATACCTTTTCACAATCATTTTGCTCAGGATAATCCCTTGCAAAATGACCCATTTTCAGGCAAGAATAGCACTTAACCTTACTCAGGTTAGTCTTCTTCTTCTTTCCACCTTTCTTCACTTTTTTCTTGAAAAGTTTATTTCCGTTTTTAAATTTCGAGCCATTCTTCTTACCCTTTGATTTTTCTTGCCCTTTTTAAAATTGGGCTTAGGGTTAGAAGTTCCTACTTCTTCAGTCAGATAGGCTTGTCCAAAGGCTCTATAGGCCTCTAAACATTCATCTTCAAGCTCTAGGTGTTTCGCAACATCACTAAAAGTGTTTATATTCTTATTATGGGTTAAGTTAATTTTCATGTGTTCCCAACTTAAAGGGAGTGACCTTATGACAGCGTGGATCTGCTGTTCATCAGACAATTCATGCCGAACTTCCTTTAATTCTCTGATCATATTGGCCATCTCTCATAGATGTTGTTTCATAGGAGTGTTAGGCCTTAACTTATAAGTATCAAACTTAATTGTCAACCTTCTCAGTTTGGTGGTAAAGGTACCTCCAAACTTATCCTTTAATACCGTCCACATGGCTTGTGCAGTTGAATATTTCTCATATTCACACATTAGGTCATTGGCCATAATGCCCAGCACAGTAATATGTGCTATGTTGTTCTTCCTTTTTCAGGCTATGTAGACCTCTTGGTCTCTCCTATGTTGGGCAATATTGCCTACTTCAGGTTGTGCCATGACTACAGTCAGTGGTTCTATAGCATCTTGTTCTTCCAATATATACGAAACCTTTTAGTGCCAGATGTCCCAATTATCCCCATTTAGTTTGTCTTCCTTGTTCAGCTCAGTAATTATACTCTTGGTCGCCATTCTTAAATTAGTTACTAGACTATCCCACATAAAGGATTTCTATTATTGAGCTGAACTAAAGAATATATTAATAAAATATACATGTAGCACAGTACAATATACAATGTCATATACCTATATTATTTCTTATTAGAACAATAATAATTCCATTAGTTCCTTGATCAGGAGACCACACTTGTATCTCCCATCACACGGATGCTAGTGTTATCATTATTATCTATTAAGATTTTAGTACAAGTACTTGAATAATTAACTCAAAAAAAAAATGTATTTTGAGAGCTCCCATTCAAATAAAACATATATAAAAAAATATTAAATTCATACAAGAACATAGTCATTATACAAAAAATAATAAAAAAATCCATACATAAATTAAACAGGAAAACAAAAATTAATAATTTTCCTCTTAAGAGTGCAATTCGATATATTCATGGCTCTATTAATCGCATCGACCCAGGTGTAATCTAAATATTTCTTGTTTTGTGTATTTTGATTTTCTCTTATCTTAATTATGACGTTCGTGAAGAACTCAACACCTTCCATATTCACCACAAAATATGAATACTTCACAAGAATTGAATGCAAGTCTTTTAAATGTTTTATTTTTGTTGCATCCCTATTTGCTATGTCTTGAGCTACAGAGTAGGTAAGGGATTGATCTACTTCTTGATCTTTAATTTTAGGCTCTTCAAAAATAATTTCATCTTGTTTTGGTCCATTTGGATTTGTATACACATCTTGAAATTCCTTAGGATTTTCTTCTTCGTCTAGAAACTCCTCATCAGGATCTTCATCAAAAATTTCATCCTTTGGAATGAGTTCTTCCCAATACTCATAACTTGAAGAATCATATCCAACTATTTCAGTGCTTTCAGAATACCTTTGCTTCATTATTTTTACCTTCAATAAATAGTAAGAATTATTAAAATAATGTTTGGAAATTTTTTTAAATTAAAAAAATATTATGTATTGAAATAGCTCTAAACAGATCCAAAAATTACCTTAAAATTAGGCAAATAGTATATAAAATTGAAGATCTCGAATTTAGGGATTTTTAGAAGCGAACAATGTCCCAATATACCCCTGGACGCTCCCTTGCGCGCCCCAAGAAGGTTTAGATTACAAAAAAATTGAAAAAAAGCATATATATATTTGGCATTAAAGAAAATATACCGTATATATATATATGAATTTCCTAGCAAGGTTGAGGTGGATCATACTATATTTCTTTATGAAATACATGAAGAAACTGAGGAACAAATTTATATACCTTAACCTTTTAATTTGAGTGGGAGCTCACAAGGACCAGTGCAAGATTCTGTTCAAGAACAAAACAACTTACAAGAGATCCCACTGCGAATAAGTAACAGAGAAAGTGTACCAAAGAGACATTTCCCAATAGAAGGGACTACAATTATAGTTACCCCACAAGATTATAATGGACCTAGTTCAATACATAAGGCTTTATTGTGTCCTGCTAGTAATGAATGAAAGAAAGCAATGGAAGAGGAAATGAATTCAATGAGGATAAACCAAGTCTGGGATTTGGTCAATCTTCCATCTGGACATAAGGCAATTGGGAATAAATGGGTTCTCAAAATTAAGAGAAATGCAGATGGATCGATTAAACGATACAAGACTCGATTAGTGGCAAAAGTGTATACTCAACAGGAAGGTATAGATTATGAAGATACATTTTCACCTGTTGTGTGCTTTAACTCCATAATGTTGAATTAAGTGTTTTGATGATTCCAAACCAACCTTTAAGAGTTTGGAGAGAAGATATCAAAGGTGCACAAAAGATCTCAAGTGAAGGAATTTAAGAAAAACTAGCACAATAATAGACATAGAATCTCTAACAGTATTTAAATTGAGTAAAAGACTTTGATTGGCAAAAAGATGTTTTAAAATTATGATTCTATATTAATTCATGGAATATTTGAAAAACACTCATTGACAGACGAAGTTTGAAAGGTTAACACTGATCTGTTGTTTTGAAAATTCAAACTTTGGCTTTGGAAATTCGAATTTTAAATTGAAAATAAACATGTCTGAAAAGAGCCCTCTCTGATAGATGAACATTGACTGCAAGAATTCAAATTTTGAAACAAGTCTGATAAGAGCCTTCTTTGACAAATGAACTTCAGCTTCTGAAAATTCAAATTTCTGATAAAACATAATTCATAAAAAATGAAAAATTTATCTGAGGATATATCAAAGTTCATCTGAAAACGAAGTTTAAAAAGAGTTCCAATATAGCCCACTGGCAGATGAACTTTAACATTGAAAATTTGAATTTTTGAAACAAAGCTTGCAAGTTTGTTACGACAATCTATTGTCATACGAATATTGGTATTTAGAAATTCAAATTTTGAACTAAGTCTGATAAGAGTTCTCTCTGACAGACGAACTTTGAATCTTGAAAATTCAAATTTCAAAAAGATGAACTATTGTGCCATATTTAGCTGCCCACTGACAAATGAATTTTGGGAACCAAAATTTGAACTTCGAAGGCACCATAGCAATTTGAGACTACTGTTCACACTTTTAAGAAGAACTTTTAACTTGAAAATTTGTATGTTCCAATACAGAAAAATTTCTCAATGATGAAAATTCGAACTTTACTTTATAATAGACGAACTTTGAAATTTAACATTGAAGTCTTTAGCCTTTGGTCTATGTGAAATTTGTCTGTTGGCCAACCAAAATTCAAATTTTGAATGTCAGAAGCATTAAATGCAGTTGGTGAACAGATAGTTTTTCAGAGTAACCATTGGGTAACTTCTCCAACAGATAGATTTTGTCTCTAACATATAGTTGAGACCTAAATCTATAAATATAACATCATTTGAAGTTGTGGGTAATGATTTTTAACATTGTATATACTGAAACTCAGTCAAATTCTCAACTCAAAGTCTTTTACTCTCATACTTCAATTTTCTACACTTAAACTTTCATATATACTATAAATTAGAGAGTTCATTCTTTGTAATCAATCTTATCTTCATCTGGAAAAAAGATTTTCTTGTGAGGGAATATCACAAGAGATTTGGGTAGCACTAGGCTAGAGTGCAAAAAGAGAATGTGTAAGCTCTAAGAATGAGCATCAAATCTATGCTGAGGCAATTACAAGCCCACTGAATTCTTGCAGGATAGTTGAAAATCTGAAGTAGTTGTTTGGGGGCTGGACGTAGGTCAAGATTGAGAGACTGAACCAGGATAAACATCTGTGTCAATCCTTCTCCTTTACTGCTCTTACATTGCTATTACATTGTACTATGTTTTACAGTCTTGTTTGTCTTTACTATATGCTTGACTTTTACAGAAAAGTTTAATCTTCCCAATTCACCCCCTCTTGGGAAGCCAGCTTATCTAACACATAAGACTAATTCTAGCAATAGTAGAAAGTTTAAATTTAGAATTACATTAGATGGATGTAAAAACCGCATTTTTAAATGGTGAACTGGATGAAGAAATCTATATGCAACAGCCCATAGGTTTCATTGAGAAAGGGAAAGAGAATAAAGTTTGCAAGCTAAAAAGGTCCATTTACGGACTTAAACAATCATCCAAGTAATGGTATTTAAAGTTTCACCAAGCTATAACCATGTACAATTTCCAGATGATCGATGAGGACCACTATGTATACATCAAAAATTTTGAAAAGAATCTTGTGATATTATCCCCTTATGTGGATGATATACTATTAACTGGAAATAGTAAAAAATCGATTATAGCTATCAAAGAAAGGCTATCTTCGAATTTTGAAATGAAAGACATGGGTGAAGCTGATTATATACTGGGAGTTAAAATTCATAGAGATCACCCAAGAAAATTAATATCCCTTTCTCAGAAAAATTATATTCAGAAAATTCTTGAGCAATTCAATATGAAAAACTGTAAACCTATGGATACCCCTATTTCAAGAGGAGAAAATCTAAGTCGAGACATGTGTCCTTAGACAGAGTCTGAGAAGAAGATGATGGAAAGGGTCCCTTATTCCAGTGCAGTTGGTAGCTTAATGTATGCCATGATGTGCATGAGACCAGACATATGTTATGCAGTTGGTTTGGTCAGTAGGTACTAGTCAAACCCTGGACTGAAACATTGGAAAGCTGTGAAGAGAATCCTGAGATATTTGCAAGGCACAACAGATTATGCCCTATGTTATCAAGGAAGCAATTTACGCTTGGTAGGATACTCCGATGCAGATTGGGGAGGAGATCTAGATAAGCACAAATCAACTTCTAGATTTGTTTTTCTGCTAAATAATGGAGTCATATCTTAGTGTAGCAAGAAATAGACTTGTATTGCTTTGTCTACCATGAAAGCAGAGTTCATTGCATGTTCTGCAGCAGTACAAGAAGCAGTATGATTAAAGAGATTCATAAAACACTTAGGGATCATTAATGATAAATTAGATTCAATTTTGATAAACTGTGATAATGAGGCAGCCATTGTCTACACTAAAGATCCCAAGTATCATAGTAAGACAAAGCACATAGACACCAAGTATAATTTTGTAAGAGATGCCATAGCATAGAAAAGTGTTACAATTCGCCATATTCCTATATGTAGAATGATAGCTGATCCTCTTACCAAGCCAATACCTAGAGATATATATGTTGATCATGTAAAATCACTTGGTATTCGTAGGAAATGATGTAACACAAATCTCTGTAATAATCAATTATATGAATAAAATTAAGTGTATTTTTTCTATAATTGAGTCATTTAAATAGATATTTATGAAAATATACAATGTTTAGTATGTCGTATATGTTGATAAGGTTAGTTTTCTCATACAAGTAACTGTCTTTGACACTCATGGAGAGTGGGCAAAAATGAGACATTTTTTGTATTTACTAGTAAATTTGCAAGAGAGCAGATATGATAGTTAAACAATACACAATAAGTCACCTTGACAAAAGAAGAGAATAGATTGGGATGAGATCCAATAAATAAAAATTTTGGATTGAATTATGGATACCCACAATCCATAATACATGTAACCAGATGATAAATTCTCCAACAAAGACGTTATGATAAGTGGAAGCATTGGTAGAATTCAGGTTATACACTGTGTGTGTCTGAACTTAAATCTGTACAGTGTTAACAATAAACCAAAATTGACATATGCTCTTATGTGATAAGAGTAACACCGTAGCATGCAATTCATACTACATGTGTTTTAAAACCATAATTGGTAAGTAAGTGAATAGATCCCTGCTTCATTACTATGTGAGTCCTTAAGAGGAATAAATCCTCTTATTAATGTCCTTATGACTTTGACAATTTTCATGGAAAATGATTCAATGTTAGCTACTTTAGCATATATCCAATGGTCATGATAAATTTGATCAAAAGGTATTACGCTAGGAAAGCAATTGTTTCATATTGAAATGAAATATGGACAAAAGGAAGATTATCTGAATATATACACACTTATATTGGTGTCTAAGATATATCCATTAAGAAGTTATGATATTAACATCTTAAGCATAGACACTAAGTATACAAGAAAAAGACAATCTAAGTTTATGTAAAAACTTATGAGGGATTAGATTTGCTATGGATAAAAGTGTATATGGGTAAATCTAGGACATTCAAGGCGTAATACATGAACAAGATAAATGTGAAATACATAAGGTGATTCTATGTTGGTCCTTGAGAAGGATTTCTAGTATAAGAATACCTAATTACAAACATCATGCCCATGCAGTCACGGTAGAGCACTTAGTATGAAATGGAAAGGAAGAATTGTAAGAGGTTAACCCATCAAGTATGAGTGGGAGAAGTTGGGTTACACCCTTGATAGGTGGAAGCTGAGAGCCCAAAAAGGGCTCAAGCCCAAATAAATCAAATAGCTTTTTCAGTTATTAAATTGAGATGAGAGGATTTTCTTCTTCTTTTAGAAACTCCTCATCAGGATCTTCTTCAAAAAGTTCACCCTCCGGAATGAGTTCTTCCAAATACTCATAACTTGGAGAACCATATCCAACTATTTCAGTGCTTTCAGAATACTCTTGCTTCATTATTTTTACCTTCAATAAAATAGTAGGAATTATTAAAAGAATGTTTGGAAATTTTTTTAAATTAAAAAAAAAAATTTATGTACTGAAATAGCTCTAAACAGATCCAAAATTATCTTAAAATTAGGCAAATAGTATATCAAATTGAAGATCTTGAATTTAGGGATTTTTAGAAGCAACAATGTCCCAAAATACCCCTAGACGTGTCCTCACACGCCCTAAGAGGTTCAGATTACAAAAAGATTGGAAAAAATAGGGCAAAAGCAAATCCCACCCGCTAGAGTGGCGCGTGTACCTCACGCACCGGCGTGGACGTCGAATCAGGCCACACACGCCGGCCCAGAATCTTCCACGCATCGCCGGCATTCTGACAGTGTGCTCCACGTGGCCAAATCACATGCTAATGGGCCCCACGTGCCACGTCAGCAATTGCAACCCTTTTTTCTTTTTGTTTTGGGCCAAATGTTCTCAGCCCAAAAGATATTTTTTTTTAATCTTTTTTGTTGGGCTTGTCATCTGCGGCCCAAATTTTTTTTTTTCTTCATTGAGCTTATCACCTGCGGCCCAACATTTTTTTTATACGCAGTCCATTTTTCTGTTTTATTTTATTTAATTTTTTTTTATTAGGCAAAATGACATGTCATTTAGGTGGTCCCTGACTTCCAACCGGGTCAACCTGACCCGGTTCGGACCCGGTGGCGGACTCACAAACTCGTCACCATTTTTCACCGTTTCCTCCTTCGTTCCGCGTCCATTTGAGGTAATCTTGGTGTTGTTTTTCTCATCTCGTCATCCTCTACATGATGACGGCCTCCTTTTGTCCAAAAAATTGTGATTTTGAATAAACCCAATTTTTTGCGTTTACTTGCATATTCAAAGACGTTTTTAGCCATTATTTCTCGAATCCTATGTCCATTTGACACGATTTTAGTACCTTTTGTTCGTCTCTTCATTCTCTACACAATGGTGTACTTCTTTGTCTATGAAGGGATGATTCTACATAACCCAAAAATTGTACCGTGTATATATATATATGTATATATATATTTTTAATTTTTTTTTAGATCCCCATATAGAATTCTATTTGCATATTATATAAGTATAAACAGTATACTAAAATTTACAAAAAAACAACTCATAAAGAAAATATATCATATGCACATAATGGAACTCAAAGAAATAATTTCTAATTTACGAATGAAAAATAGCAGCGAATATAGATTTGCTCAGAATCTGAACATGCTCTGATACCAATGTAAGAATAAAAAAGATAGGAAAGATATACATACCGATTGAGAATGTATTCTTTCACAAACAAAGTGAAAAACACCAAGCGGTTGAAATAAAGTCACTCGGACTTTATTCCCTAGTTCACAGTAGAAAACACTATTGAAAGAAAATTGTAAGGAGAAAGAGTTGAGATGAAGTCTGAGAGAGTTTTTGAGAGGAAGAGAGAGAGATCTTTCTTAGAAGACAGAGTGCGTTACTCAACTTTTGAGAGAGTCCATTGTCCAAGAAGAACTCCCGCTTCCATATAATGATGCACGATCGCTTGATTTTCTTACGCATACAGTGTGTGGGATCGGTTGTTATTCAACCGTTTCCTCCCTCTCATCTCAATTTAATAACTGAAAAAGCTATTTAATTTATTTGGACTTAGGCCTTTTGCTCTCAACTTCTACCCATCAAGGGTGTAACCCAACATTCCAATAATGCTTCAAATAACATTGTGCCATGGTTTACCAAAAATAATAATAATAATAATTCAGCAGAACCATGGAGATGCCATACGTGGCTAGAATAACCTAATCAAACAGACAAGATGATGACGCAATTAGAATTTACTACTGGCTTCTTCATTTCTTTAATTTTTGGGGAAAAAAACAAAGAGAGCGTATTAGAGTATTAACCTTAATCGGTTCTATCTATGCGGCTAATATTGAAATTTCTTCTTATTCCTGCATGTCACCTATACTCGATCTTATTTGGTTAAAGAATTTCTTAATCGTTAACAAGAAAAGTGAACCACTTCATATTAAAAAGGGTCATGTGGATCAAAGATAACTATTCTCTCTTCTTTTCTATATTTTTATTTTGGTGTACTTGTACTATATTCTTTTCTATTTATTTATTGGTTTGATAAGTGAAAATTCTAAAATTATGAATTCAATTCAAAATTTCTCAACTGATATAAAAAAAAAAGAATTCATCTAAATTATTCAAAGAAAAATATAGATATCCCTAAAAAATTAAAAAAAAAAAGGTCATATAAACCGTCACAATTTATTGGAAAAAAACTTGAGAAAATTTGTGTACAAGAATTAAATTATGAGAATTTTTTTTTAAAAGAAAGAATTGGATAATTTCCTTTTGTATTTATTGATTTAGATAATTATTAGTTGTCGGTGGAATATTGAATGTTTAGTTTATCCCATAATTTGAATCATGAATTCTTCTATCAGCGTAACGAAACCCTGTCAAATCTATTTAGAAGTTTAAATCTGGAAACATATGAACATTCTTTGAATCAAACACATAACAACTGCATATTTTTTCAAACTTAAGACTAACCATTTGTTGGCCAAAAGAGAGAGGAAACTAACCATTTAATGAATCTAGGCTCTTTGTTGGTGGGAAAACAGTAGCACCGTGTGGTGCTGTCCCAGCAGCAGATCTAGACCATCCATATTTAATATGGATGGTCCAGATTTTATCTTATATTTTCATATATTTTTTATTATTAAAAATTATTTTTTTAAATTTAAAATTTAGAGATTATTTTTATTTTATATTTTATTTTTTTAAAATTTAAAAATGATTAAAATTTAAAAAAATCATATAAAAATATAAGATAAAATCTGAAACATCTATATTTAATATGGACAGTTCAGATCTGCTACTAGGACAACAACACATGATGCTACTATTTTCTAGCAGCAGAGAACCCATATTCCCATTTAATTATGTTTCAGGATTTTTTAGTAATGATATGATAATTGATGTTACCAACTATTCTAGATTTACACACTCACAGATCTAAATGGGAGGTGGCACTCCCTCTCCTTTCAAACTTCATCTCATTTGCTAGCACAAATTACTGTTCATATCGGGCCCAAATTCTCTTTTTAAATTTTGCCATGCTTCTTTTTTGGCAGTGTGGAAGCCACCCCTCTGCTTTCTTTTTTTAGTTTTGGTTTTAATGTTTTCAAAATCAGATCTGGGGTCATTCTTTTTTCTTTTCCTTTTTTAGTTTTTGTTTTAATTTTTTTAAAATCAAATTTCACTATTCTTCCTGCCCACAGTTTTTTCTTCAATTTAAGATTTTAATTTATTTATTATTTGTAATATAAATTTCTAATTATAAATATTAAATATCAATACTTATTCATATTATTTTTGTGATTCATTCTGTCTTATATGTAAGGGATGAGTAACCGAATAAAAATAATTAATGGAAAGGATGAATAATTAATTTATATTTGGTACTTTAAAGGCAGCACAAATAATTGTTTATTTTAACTTTTTTGCCCTTGCCGGTGCAATACACAACGTAACACAATTGTACAAACGACTGATTTATTGTTCATCTTGGGTGTGGGCCTTTTTTTTTTTTTTGGTTTTAGTTTTAAATTTTTTTTAATCAGATCTAGGGCCCATCTTTTTTTTCTTTTCCTTTTTTCAATTTGAGATTTTAATTTATTTATTGTTTGTAACATAAATTTCAAATTATAAATATTAAATATTAGTACTTATTCATTATTCATATTGTTTTTGTTTTTATGCTCTCTCCGGTCTCAAATGGAAGGAATGAATAACTAATTTACATAGATTAATAATGGTGATTAAAAATAGTTAATATAAGGGATGAATAACTAACTTACACAAATCAACAATGATGGTTATAAATGGTTAATTATGTTAAATGTGTCCCAAACTGAAAAAGTTTTCCTAAAAACACTTTTAAATTAATCTATACACAACTGAATTTCTCTCTTATAAGAAAATATTAACCCACATTTAATATGGATATAATTAGAAAAATAAACAAATATAGGAGACAAATTATATTTGTCCTTTACATTTTGGATTAATAAATGACTCATTTATTCTCATATTCGAGTGTGGAGGCCATTGCTTTGTCCCTTTTCTTCCTTTTATTTTTTATTTTTTTTAAATTTTTTTTAAAAATTAGATCCAACTCCTCTCACAACCTGCACTTTGTTTCTCTTCTTTTTTCAATTTAAGATTTTAATTATTTATTATTTGTAACATAAATTTTTTATTATGAATATTAACTATTAGTTATTTTCCATGTTATTTTTATGTTCCCTCCTATCTCAAATATAATGGACAAACAAGTAATAGTACAAAAGTGGTAGTTAAAAATAGTTAGGGAAAATGACACTTAAAGACAAAAATAGTCGATTACTACCATTTTTAGATCTAATCATTGTAAAATGCGAAAATCATACCAAGGTCCTAAAATGATTAAAAAAATTAATTTGAAATGACTAAACTACCCTCAGTGCATAGTCCTTCCACTCAATTTTTTCAGCTCATAACCCTTCTTCACTTGGCAAAATTTCTCTCGTCTATTGCAATCCTTCGTTCCTCCATAATCGGTCTTTCACTCTATCATTTCCCTTCTTGTAACGACCCTAAACATTATTTTAAGAAAGACTTTATCTAATGATACAGGACCAAACGGACCAAGACCTAATGAAGGATCAAAATGGAGCAAATTGGAAAATGGAAATAGAGAGCATCAATGCTAGGTTAGTAAATAGTAAAGCCGCGATGGGGAATAGTAGATGATCATGCCTGGGCAGAAACCTGAGATCCCTAGCACCATGGCAAACTTAAGTGACACTACAGCACCAATCGTGAAACTTGATTCGATTAGACATTAGACCGAGTTGCAAACATAAAGGAAAATGAAGGAAGAACGATGAGCCCTACTAGGGTTCGACATTTCATGCCTTGGGGGTTTGATTTCTAGCATTTGGAAGCTTGATTCTTGTTGGTAAGTTTTGTAACACCTTATTTTTATCTATATTTTTCCATATATCATAATATATACAATTTCCAAATAGCTCATATTAGGAGCTTGAACCATTAATAGAACCAAAATATTTAAATTAAAAAAAAACGTGGTACTATTCATTTGGTTCTCAAGTTTTCTGGATTAATTTTGAAAACTCATAACTTAATCCAGAAAAATCGTATCAATTTGGTTCAAGTCTCTAAATGAAGCTAGAAACATGACATACAAGATAAAAATATGAAAACTTTTTTTAACCTGACCAATTAGTATAGTTTATTGCTCAAACTTATACTATACAAATAGTCATTTCTCTCTTTTCTAGATTTTGGCCATAAATTTAAAAATTCATATCTAACTTTATACTGAGCCAAATCATGTATTCTATACTCCATTGGAAAGATATATATGTCTACTTACTTTCATGTTTTTCTTATACATTCATTTTGTCTAAACAGTGAACAGAATCAATTTGAATCACCAGGGATCAAAACATCACTTTTACTGGAACAGTCTTGGGAAAACTTGTATATCTCTCATTGTACAGCTTCAATTGAACCCAAACCAGTGGTATATTAACGTCAAAACACAGATCGTTTCAAACATGTAAATCAATAAATTTTTGGAGCTCTGTAAGATTTTATACTTCCTTTCAAAGTAAGTGATACTTACAGTGAAATTGGCAGTCTTCACATCACTGTCTAGTTTTGACCCTTAAATTCAAAAATATACTATAAATTGTACACATATCCAAATTGAGTGTTCTTTAACTCATTGGAAATCTTGTTCTCTCTAGTTTCAGATAATATATAGCACTTGACTTACTTTCTCTATTTCGGCCAAACAGTATTGACTTTACTTTTATTGCTACAAAATGAACTTCTAACAATATAACATGGCAAAATAGACTTCATAATAAGCTCATATGATCATTCCATGTTTCAAATACATGCCCAACATTTCATAATGCTCATAAGGACATAATAGTTTAATGGCACAGATTTAAAAGCATATACATGGTTTTATACATAATTTCAAATATACACTTATAGCTTGAAAACACCATCAAGCATCATTCTCTTCTTCATTCTCCTTGCCTTTTCTTTGGACTCCTTTGCCATAGATTGTGCCTAGTCATTTGGGATACTTGAGGGAATGAGATTGGGGGAAATCTCAGTAGCAAGTTACATTTCATGCAATTATGCCAATCATGTCAAATAACTCACATTTGATCACATCTAATCACATCAATCATATTTAACAATAAATTGCCACATTGGTCATCAAAATTTCGGCAGCATAACGGTTTAGAAAATGGACATCCCGGGGAATAAAACCCCCGCATTTAACAGCCAAGACCAATCAAAGAAATCACAATTTCAATATGCAACACAATTTAATTATAGAAAGACAATGAAAGAACATAAAGCAAGAATATGAAACTTAGCTACCTTGAAGCATTCCTTTGGCTCTTCCTCTTGAATCTAATTCTTCCACTAGACTCCTTAGGCTTCCTCAAGTCCCTTAAATTCATTAAACACTTGCTCAATCAACTAGAACAAGTATCTACTTCATAAAGTCTCATTAAAACCCTAAAAACTCAATTTCTTTATCTAAAGCCTAATCTTTGAGCCAATGTTTGTCTTTAAGGTTTTTCATCAAGGGGAACTCATTTTTTTCCAACAAATACATGAAAATCCATCTCCTCACCTTATTAGTCTGACCAAAATCTGCTCTTAAGGGGAAGAAATTGGTTTTTCACAAAAACTTACTTTAAAACACACCTAGTTTACTTTTCTTGAAAAATCTCTTGTTTTCTTGTAAATTTATGGCTTAAAAACTCCTTCCCTCTTCTTATCATGCTTAGGCCAAGATTAGAACAGAAAAGGGAGAAGGATAAAATCCAAGAAAACCAACTCAAATTACGTAGAAACTAGGCTAGAACACTTACAAATTGAAAGGAACTTGCTTACAAATTTATTTGGGATTTTCCTTTCCTTTTTCTCCTCCTTTTTTTTCCTTCATCACGTGGCTTCCTTTCTTCATCACTTTGCTGCAACTTCTCCCCTTCTTTTCTTGCCCAAATATGATGCACACATGAGCCAAGGAGGGAGTATTTATAAACTTTGCCAACCAATCAATTTATGCCACCTAAGCTTCTTGATTTTTCTTGAAAATGACATAATTAATTGAATAATATAATTCTATCATGGGCAGCTTGGTCAGCACGAAATGGAGAGTATTTTGGTCCAAAAATTTTAAATATTTACTTATCCAGATATATCCTGAACCGATTTAGACAATTAAAGCTACTTTAGTAATATAGTTTACTATTATTGGGATACTAATTATAATCATAAAATATCCATAATATAATTATCCCAATTGGTCCAAATATAAGACCCACACATTTTTCTTAAATCATAATTACCCAATAAATATTATTTTGATCTTAATAAATTCCATACTATATTCCATTGGTCTTGGCTCATTGAGAGCTTCATTTTGACTATAATTTTTTATATTTACAAAAAAGTCCTTAACCTGGGATAAATCCATAATTTTTAAAATTTTTGTGTCCTTAGGTGTAATTTTTCCCAAAATTCATAAAATTTACCTCAATACGCGTACGAGTCCACCGCTTCCTCTCTTCGGTCTTCTTATCCTCTTTTCTTTTTTTTTTCAATCTTCTTCTTTTCTCTTTCTTTTTTTTTTCTTTTCAGCAACAAAATGGTCATTTTCTTATTTTTCCTTCTAACCGAGATAATTGACCTCTTTACCTTATATTATACAAAATGGTGCCTGCCCGTTTTTATAAATTCCTTATAAATTTTGAAATATTGAGCTTTAAATATTTAAGAGAATTTTTAGGATATTACAATTGATCCTCTATCCTCCTCTTCATTTTTCCTCAAGAATAATCGGTGATTTTCATGATTTGAGTGAGGGTTCTAATTTGGGTAAGTTTCCACATATTAAAATGTGTATAAATTTGTTTTAGAAGTGTTGTTGGACGTTTTTGTGGATTCGGTGTTGATTTTATGGTGTTTAAGTGACATATTTCCCAAACCCTCTCAAGTGTTCATATATTTAGGAATCCGAAGTTGTATATGTATGATTGTGAGTCCAAGAGTTGTTTTAGATATTTTGATGCTAGGGTTGGCTTGAGGAAGCTCTATTTCTATTTAGGATATGATTTAGTTGGTATTTACAAATATTAAATGTTGAGAATTGTAATGGTAATGAGAAATTGATGTGATATAGGTTGTCGTATTGCTTGCTTGGGATCTCTTGGCTCTAGTTTGTGTTTAGGAAAGCATTGGATTTGGTTGTGGTTGCTTCATTTGGCCTACTGGGGTGTCGAGCGAGTTGGACGGTTGAAGTAATTGGGGTTTTCTTTCTATGTTTGTAAAATATGCTCAGTTATTTTCATATCATGATAGTATGCTATATATATGTTTTATCTTTTCATATCATGATATGTTCAGTTACATGGCTAGTAAGTTATTTATCCCTATCTCGTTGTATGAGTAAAATAGCAATATGATGTTAGTGATTATGAAATATGTGAAATGTAATGATTATTGATATGAAATTATGATTATGCACCCTACAATATGTTGTTTACAGTCATATAGCATGCTAACACTTTGGAAAGTAATATATGTTGACATGTTAGCATACATCGGGCATTGTTACATTGTGTACATTGTTGGGACATATGGTCTGGGTGACAATGCTCTATATACCACTTGATATGACAAACCATCAAATAGCACATGAGGTATTGTGCTCAAGTGGTGAGGCTTATGTTTATTCCAGTCACTAAATAATCGTTCTATGGTTGGGAGACTCAAGTAGCTGTGAATTGGGGTGCACCTTCTCTAACTAGCCACCAATTTAGTTGGTTTAAGGGAAGGAGAGCCATAGTCCAACCTTTGGTGCAATGGCTTTTAGCTGAGTCATAACCATTGGGAAGAAAGCTGGGCAATAACCCTAGAATCAGCTATCGCGGGTTGTTGGAAGGGGTCCATTGGTTGAGGTTACCTTGTCATGGTAACTAGCACATGGTTCTAGCCATGTATTTGTGGAATTGGTATTTGCATACCATGCAAATTGCATTGGTGATGAATTATATCTGTTATTAACATTCATTGACAAGGAAGGCTTGGGTAAAGAGGATTAAGAGTGTACTTGTAGGTGCTAAAAACTGTATTCCTCATGTCTATGTTATTCCTTTATTTCCAATAAAGTGCCACCACGTTATGTAGAGATTTATAAACCGATGTGATTTAGGGCATGACTATTGTTTAATGTTAAATGTTAATTATGTCATATGCACTATGCGATGTACCTTTCCTAGATGCTTGAATGTGTTTGATTTGAGATTGAAGTCTCTAGGTCCCTATAGGTTAGTATGCCTAGAGTGTAAGCCTAGTAAAAGCTTTGGGCACTTGGTTTTGTGAAATAGGCATATAGTTCATTAGTCTGAGTTGGTGTTCAAGAGGGTCAAAACATAGAGGAGTGGTTCCTTCTGTTAAAACCTTCTTGGACATATTCCTTGAGTCTCTTATGCCCTGCAGAAATAGTCTTTGTATGGCAATCACTTATGGGTGGCTATTGGTGGTGTTAGGTTCTTGTTTATGGCCAAAGAGTAACCAAATTAGTTATGGCCATCCAAAATCTCCATATGAAGAAGGATTTAAGTAAAACTGCTGTCTATAGTTAGATTATGACAAGATTGACTGGTAGAAGTTGGAATCGAACGATCAGAGGTCGGGGCATAAAGTTGTATGCATTGGGAGTTCAGTTACAAAATCAGTACGGTGGTGATATGAAATTTGATATTGGCACTGCGGTACTATAACTGTGGCCACACTGCTATGTGTCTTGGGTCTGTTCCCAGGTTCACCCAAAAACATCCCAGGCTACGGTGCTTGGCCGCGACACTACCCCTTGGTTTTGTCTTTTTCTTCTCTGTTTTACTGTGACAAGTGGCATATTATGGCCTTATGAGTTTAGGGTGTAACATTTTGGTATCAAAGTAATAGTTTGGTGTCATTGTTTCTCTTCTTGTATGTCTAAGTTGGCTCTTTACTTGGGTTGTGTTTTGTACTCTCACATCTCCTCGGTCTCTTACTAGACTTACATATTGATATCTGAATTGTGTTGCTACTGTGTATAGGTTACCTATGGCTGGATGTGGTAGGCCTAACAACAATGAACTCCTAAGGGAGATGCATGCAATGATCACCGGGTTGAGTGATCGTGTCATGAGTCAGTAGGAGACAATAACTAGGATGTAGGAAAGAATAAAACAACAAGAATATAAGGAAGCAAAAGAGGAGCCTCAGGGAGATGTTAAGATGTATTTTGACCTTAATACTACAAGGGGAGAAGGTTCAAGAAATCAAAACCAAGCCTCACAAATGAAAGGAGGCATATCTTAACAATTAAAAGATTTCAAAAAGTTCAACCCTTTTGCTTTTGAAGGAAAGATGGACCCTACTATCATTGAGGAGTAGATTGAACAACTGGAGACCATTTTTAAAGTGATGGATTGTAGCTAAGAGCAAAAGGTTTATTTGGCCACCTTCAAGCTAGACAAGAAGGCAAAACAATGGTACAAGAGTGTAAAGCCTGATCCATAATGTATTGGGAACATGTTGACTTGGGAGTACTTCAAGGAAAGGTTCCTTGCCCATCACCTTCCTCCAATACTAATGATGCAGGAAGAAGTGAAGTTTTTAGCCTTTTAGCAAAAGAACCTATTGGAGGATGAATATATTGATAAATTTCTCAACTTGGCAAAATATTCCACTTATTTGAAAAATTATCAGGATGACATATGAAAAGGACATCGACTATTAGAGGGTGCTCGGTTTGAGTTAAAAGAGCAATTATCTGTAATATATTTTAAATCATTCAAGGATATTTATGCTAAGATGAGAATAGTAGCAAGGAGAATGAGGGAGTTTGAAAAAGCTAGTAGAAACTCCATGGTTAGGGCATTTTCTCATTTGGGCCCTACTAGTGGGATAAGCGAGAGGTGGCAGTAGCAGTAGTAGCAATGGTGGCTCTTGGAGGCTGAGGTGCTTTTTTAGTATAGGAGGTTGTAATAGGGGCAGCTTCAATGGAGATGCTACCCTTAAGCAAGCGGGTTCTACTCAGAAGTCGACAATACAAGGAAGGGTCTTTGCCATCACACAGCAAGAGGTGGATGCTGCACCTAACATGATCTGAGGTACTCTAAAACTCAATGGCCTATTCAGGCATTATTAGATTTGGGTGCTTTGCACTCTTTCATTTCATTTGATTGTGCACGGAAGTTGGGTATGGTGGTCATTGAGTTGCCTTTTGAGCTATTCATCTCAACACCTATGGGAGTCTCTGTGAGAACTACTCAAGCATGTTCAAACTATGTGGTGCACTTTGAGAATTGGAGTACCACCCTAGATTTAATATGTTTGCCTTTAAGGGGGATTGATGTTATCATCGGTATGGACTGGCTTAAGCCTAATAATGCTATCCTAGATTGTGCTAGGAAGACTATGTCCTTGCCAATGAATATTCCTGGTTCTCAGGGTGGTGGAGTAGGTCTCTGCCTTTCTTATGCTCAGGTGGATAAGTATTTGTGTAAAGGTTGTCAGGGGTTCTTGGTCTTCTTCTCAGTATAGGTGGAAGTGGAAGAAGGATTAGAGAACATTTTAGTTATATGAGATTATCTTGAGGTATTCCCTAAGGAAATTTCTAGTATGTCTCCAGAGAGGGAGTTGCAGTTCTTTATTGACCTAGTCCCTAGCACTAGTTCTATTTCTTAAGCCCTCTATCATATATCACCAACGAAGTTAATAGAACTCAAGAAACAAATTGAAGAGTTATTAGAGAAGGGCTTTATTCGACCTAGTGTTTCACCATAAGGAGTACCAGTATTGTTTGTTAAAAGAAAGATGGAAGTCTATGGTTGTATACTGATTATCGGCTGATTAATTAGATGATAGTTAAGAACAAGTATCCATTACCATGAATTGATGACTTGATTGATCAGTTAGCTAGTACATCTATGTTTTCTAATATTAACTTGAGGTCTGGGTATCATTAACTTAGAGTGTGTGCAAAAGACATAGCTAAGATAACTTTCTACACTCGGTATGGGCAGTATGAGTTTCTTGTGATGCCCTTTGGGCTAACTAATTGCCTTGCTATTTTCATGGACCATATGAATCAAGTATTTTGGCCCTATCTGGATGAGTTTGTAGTTGTGTTTATTGATGATATCCTCTTTTGCTCTAAGAGTGAGGGGGAGCATGAGCAGCATCTTCATACAGTCTTACAACTGTTGAAAGATCACAGGCTATATGCCAAGTTGAGCAAGTGTGAATTCTGGTTGAAGGAAGTGAAGTTTCTAAGGCATGTAATTTTAGCTAATGGTGTGGCAGTGGATCCTTATAAGGTGGATATAGTTTTGAAATGGGAAAGGCCACAATTAGTGGCAGAAATTTGAAGCTGTTTGGGCTTGTTTGGTTATTATCGAAGGTTCATTAAGGGGTTTTCTCAACTTGCTATGCCTTTGACTAGATTAACATGGAAGGACCGACCTTTCATCTAGGGATGATAAATGTGAGAGAACTTTTCAGGAGCTAAAGGTTCACCTGGCATCTACTTCTGTGTTAGTCATTACCACCCTACATGAGACATTCACAATTTATACAGATGCTTTTAAAAAGTGTTTGGGGTATGTCTTGATGTTATTGAATCAAGAAGTTTTGATGATTCCAAATCAACCTTCAAGAGCTTGGAATAAAGATATCAAAGGTGCCAAAAAGGTTTCAAGTGAAGAAATTTTGAATAAATCTGTGCAAAGATAGATGTAGGCTATTTAGTAGTGTTACATTTAAGTAAAAGACTTTGATTTGGTGAAAAGATGTTTTAAAACCTTGATTCTATGTTAAATCATGGAATATTTGAAAAACACCCACCAACAGACGAAGTTTGAAAGGTTAATACCAATCTATCATAGTGAAAGTTTGAACTTTGGCTTTGGAAATTTGAATTTCGTACTAAAACTGAACAAGTCTGAAGAGATGCCTCTCTGATAGACGAATTTTGACTTGATGAAATTCGGATTTTGATAAGTGTTGGAAAGGAGCTTTCACTAACATGTTGAATCAAGAGTTTTGATGATTCCAAACTAACATCCAAAAGCTTGGATTGAAGATATCAAAGGAGATCAAAGTGCTTGAAGTGAAGAATTTCTGAGTATTAGCTGCTAGATCTTCTGTAGGATCTTTTGTTATGAGGGTAAAAGTTTTTGATTTTAAGAAAAGATGTTTTTAAACCTTAATTTTGTGTTAAATCTTGACTTATTTGAAAAATACCCACAAACAGATGAAGTTTGAAAGTTTAAACTGAACTGTTACATTGGAAATTCGAACTTTGCCTTTGGAAATTCAAATTTCGAGTCAAAACTGAATAAGTCTGAAGAGTTGTCTCTCTGTCAGACGAATTTTGATTATCCAAAATTCAAATTTCCATCAAAGACTGAAAGAAGCTTTTCACTGACAGACGAACTTCACATCTCCAAAATTCAAATTTCAGATAAAATGCAGTTTGTGAAAATCAAAGAAATTCGTCTGAGATAATGTTGAAGCTCATCTGAAATCAAGATGAAATTGAGTTCGAAAAATGCGCTCTGACAGATGAACTTTGACTTTCCAACATTTGAATTTTCATATAAGTGTAAAAGGAGATTCTTTGAAACAGACGAACTTTGAGTCTTCAAAATTCGAATTTCAGACAAAACACAACTTATGAAAATGGAAGAAATTCGTCTGAAACAATGTTAAAGTTCATCTGAGATCAAGAATAATTTAAGTTTCAAAATAGCTTTTTGTCAGATGAACTTTGAACATTAAAATTCAAATTTCAGAAGCTAAGTTTGTCAGTCTGTTTGGAATGAAATATTGACATACGAATGACAGAGCTTTGTAACTTCGAATGTTGAAGTTAGTCTGAAAAGAATCTCTCTGACAGATGAACATCACTACTTCAACATTCGAATTTCGAAGAAAGTGAACTACTGTGCCTCTTTGAACGTTCTACGGAGAGACGAATTTTGGGCTTCCAAAATTCGAATTTCGAAGGCACTGTAGAAAATTGAAAACATTGTTCACACTTAACCAAAAAACTTTCCTCTTGAAAATTCGTATGTCACATTGTGAAAATGTTTTGTAAGTTTCAAAATTCGAATTTCAATTCATGAACAGACGAACTTCATGCTGTAATGTTGAGAGCTTTAACCTTCGGTTCCTTCAAAATTCGTCTGTTGGCCAACCAAAATTCGAATTTCAGTATGTCAGAAACATTAAATGCGGTTGGTAAACGGATAGTTTTCCAGAGTAATCGTTGGATAACTTCCCCAATGGATAGATTTTGTCTCTAACGGACATTTGAGATATAAATCTATAAATATAACATCATTTGAAGTTGTGGGTAACGAATCAAACTTATATATACTGAAACTCTGTCAAATCAATTTCTCAAAAAAGCTTTTACCCTCTCAACTTCAATATCTGTACTTCAACCTTCATATCTACTCTATTCAAGAGAGTTATATCTTCGTAAACAATCTACTCTTCATATGGAAGATAGATTTACTTATGAGGGGAAATCACAAGGGGATTGGGAAGCACATTGTAGAAGTGCTTAGAGAGATTGAGAAAGCTCCAGAAACAGAGCATACTCGTTGTACTGTGGCATTAGCAAGAAGCCCGTTGAATTCTTGCTGTATAGTGGAAAAATCTCAAGAGTTGTCTTGAGGACTGGATGTAGGTCAAGTGGATAGACCGAACCAGGATAAATTACTGAGTCTTCTTCTTCTCATCTTTACTTTTAAGATTGCTCTGTTTTATACGCTGCTTCTTTTACACTGTGCTATTTTCACATATTTTACTTTGTGTAGAAAAATTTCAATCTTCCCAATTCACCCCCCTCTTGGGAAGTCAGCCTTACTAACAAGTGGTATCAGAGCCCGGATTCCCATTCAAAGGATCTCACAGTCTGGGAATTAAGATGGTTGGCTTTGGAGAAAGCATACTTCCTTAAGGGAACAACACCAATAGACCACCAGGCTTCAGTGGAGAACATTATGGGTACTGAAAGATGAGGATGCAGATTTACCTCTAATCAATTGATCTTGATATATGGTCAGTCATTGAGAAAGGAGATTTCATCCCAATGACTCTAACTGAAGATGGAAGACACAAAGAGAAGCTAGAAGCAGAGTGGAATGAGGAAGACAGAAGGAGAGTCCTACTAAATTTCAAAGCAAAGCATTGTTTAGTAAGTGCCTTGAATCAGGACGAATTCTATAGAGTCTCACAATGCTCCACTACAAAAGGGATGTGGGACACTCTGCAGATTGCACATGAAGGAACAACTGGGGTCAAGGAGAACAGACTGAATACATGCATTGGAGAATATGAAAGCTTCAGAATGACTGAAGGAGAAACTGTAAAGGAGCTACAAAAGAGATTCGCTCTCATTGTGAATCAATTGAAAAGTCTGGGAAAGGAATACACTCAGTCTGAAAAAGTAAGAAAGATACTCAGAGCTCTCCCTCTGGAATGGCAGCCTAAGGTGACAGCAATAGAGGAAGCCAGAGGAGAATCAATGGCCTCTGTCACAGCTCTCTTTGGCAGCCTTGAGGAGTATGAAGGAAAAATCAAAGCTCTCAAGGAAGCTAGGCTGGACAGAAAGAAGAAAGGCCTTGCCCTCAAAGCTGCTGATGAAAAAGAAGAAGAATCTGACGAAGGAGATGAGCTGGATGAAGAAACTCTAGCTATGATGGTCAGAAAATTCGAAAGATTCTACAACAAGAAGAAGAACAAGAAATTCTTCAAGAAGGGAGCAGCTGGTGAAAGCAAGAGAGAGGGAAAAGAGCCTGTGACTTGCTATAAATGCAAGAAGCAGGGACGCATCAAATGGGATTGTCCTCAATTCCTCAAAAAGCAAGAAAAGGATAAGAAAGCTGCTGACATAGGGAAGAAGAAGAAAGCCTACATCTCATCAATATGGGGCAATAGCTCAGATGAGGAGGATGAGGATGAGGATGAGATTGCCAACATCTGCCTGATGGCACTTGCTTCTGAAGAAGCCGAACCCTCATGTAGCAGTGATAAGGAGGAAGAGGTATATGAATCTGAACCTTCCTATTCTGAGCTACTTGATGCATTTCATGAGCTTCATGATGAGTTTATTAAAGTTGTTAAAGAACTAAAACTAGCAAAGAGAAAGATTAATAAACTGGAATCTCAAAGTAACATTTCTGAAATCACCTCTCTACCTATTGCTGAATCTGTTTGCTGTACTTCATGCATTGAACTTAAGCAAACTAATGATTACTAAGCAAAAAGCATGTCTAGGCTCAAGTAGAGGAAAAGATATGTTGTTTGCCTTGATGGGTAGCCAAAGAATATCACAAGGAAAAGCTGGTCTTGGCCATGATCCATGTGCTGTCAAGGAAAAGATAAGGAAGAAAAACCAGAATACATACATGAGACATTTTGTGCATGCTGAGAGCAACAGAAAGAAAGATCACATGTCATCTTGCATTGAAACATATAATCAACCAAAGCATACAAGACAAAAGTATTATCTGCATTGTTTTCTTCCTACCACTCAATCTGGCAGTCTTTTCACTACCTGTCATTTCTGTAACAAAAAGGGACATATTTCCAGTTCTTGTGCATTGAAGAAAAATGGACTTGGCAGGAAAGTTGAATGGGCTCCCAAAGTTGCATCTGCATCTAGGGAAAAATCTACTGACCAAAAAGGACCCAAGCAAATTTGGTTACCTAAAAGGAAAGCATAAACATTGTTTTGTAGGTCTGTCTCAAAGCTAAGAAAAGCAACAAATTGTACATGGACAGTGCCTGCTCAAGTCACATGACTGGTGATAAGGAGAAGTTCATCACCCTTAGAGACAAGAAAGGAGGAAAGGTGACCTTTGGAGGTGATCAATATGGCAAAATTGTTGGCATTGGCATTGTGGGCAAAAATCCAGAAACATCCATTGAAGAGGTGCTGTTTGTGATTGGCCTCAACCACAATTTACTGAGCGTGAGTCAGACCTGTGATAAAGGAAATTGGGTACTGTTTGACTCAAAATTTTGCCTGGTCATCAGAAAAAGTGATCACAAAGTAATCCTCAAAGCTCAAAGGGATGGTAATTGTTATACTATTGATCTTGATGAACTTCCTCCCTTGGATTCTGTATGTTTAATTAGTCATGATAATGATAGTTGGTTATGGCATAGGAGATTAGCTCATGTTAATATGAATCAATTGTCTAAACTGATCAAGAATGAGCTAGTAACTGGCCTGCCAAAAATATCTTTTGAAAAGGACAAAGAATGTGACGCATGCATAAGAGGGAAACAAAATTAATCATCTTTTAAATCTAAAAATGTTGTTACCATAACTAGACCACTTGAATTGCTGCAGATGGACTTAATTGGACCATCTAGGGTGAAAAGTCTTAGTGGTAACCTGTATGTGCTTGTAATTGTAGATGACTATTCTAGATTCACTTGGACATTATTTCTTTCCTCTAAAAGTGATACCTTTGATGCATTTGTAACCTTAGCTAAGAAAGTGCAAAATGAGAAAGGTATTTCTATTGTGTCAATCAGGTCAGATCATGGAGGAGAGTTCGAAAATGCATACTTCCTGGAGTACTGCAATGAGCATGGGATTGACCACAACTTCTCAGCTCCAAGGACCCCTCAACAGAATGGGGTAGTAGAAAGGAAGAACAGAATTATTGGAGAAATGGCCAGAGCTATGCTGAATGAAAAGGAACTCTCTCAAGTGTTTTGGGCTGATGCTGTGAATACAACAAGCTACATCATAAATAGAGCCTACATCAAACCAATCCTTGGGAAGACTCCATACGAGCTTTACAAGGGAAGAAAGCCAAATCTGTCTCATCTCCATGTGTTCGGATGCAAATGCTTCATTCACAACAATGGGAAAGAAAATCTGGGTAAGTTTGATGCCAAATCCGATGAAGGTATATTTCTGGGCTATTCTAGTAGGAGTAAGGCATATAGAGTTTATAATAAAAGATCAAATGTGGTAGAAGAATCTGTGCATGTGGTTTTCATTGAAAATGAAACTGTTTCAAAACATGTTACCAATGAGGATGATCTTGCTTTCAACTTTGAAAAATTGGGGATTTCTAATAAAAGTAAAACTGAACCTCCAAAGATATCTGAATCTGTTAACTCAAAGGAAGATATCCAGGAGCAAGAGTTTGATGAAGAAATTAATGAAGAAACATCTCAAGAACACCCTAGAGCTTGGAGATATCAAAAGAATCATCCGGTTGATCAAGTAATAGGAAATGTTCAAGAGAGAGTCAAAACCAGAAAACAGTTAAGGGATTAAATGCTCAACTGCACTTTCATTTCTCAAATTGAACCCAAATGTGCTGAAGAAGCCTTAACTGATGATTACTGGATTTTAGCTATGCAAGATGAACTAAATCAGTTTGAAAGAAATCATGTTTGGGATTTAGTGCCTAGGCCCAAAAATCATCCTGTCATTGGTACCAAATGGGTTTTCAGAAATAAACTTGATGAATCTGGAACAATAATTAGAAATAAAGCTAGATTGGTTACTAAAGGGTATAATCAGGAAGAAGGTATTGATTTTGAAGAAACCTTTGCACCAGTAGCTAGATTAGAAGCTATAAGAATACTGCTAGCATATGCATGCATGAAAAATATTTTATTGTATCAAATGGATGTAAAGAGTGCCTTTTTAAACAGATACATCATGGAAGAGGTTTATGAAGATCAACCTCCAGGTTTTGAGGATTCTACAAAACCAAACCATGTTTATAAACTGAAGAAAGCTCTTTATGGTTTAAAACAAGCCCCTAGAACATTGTATGAGAGACTGAGCAATTTTCTAATTGAAAAGGTGTTCAATAGAGGCAAAGTTGACACAACCTTATTCACTAAGAAAGAAAATAAAGATTTACTAATTGTTCAAATCTATGTTGATGATATTATTTTTGGTGCTACTAATGAAACTCTTTGCAAGAAATTCTCTAAGTTAATGCAGGGAGAATTCGAGATGTCCATGATGGGTGAACTTAACTTCTTCCTTGGACTGCAAATCAGACAGCTTGATGATGGTATCTTTCTCAGTCAATCCAAGTATCTAAAGGAGCTGCTAAAGAAGTTTGGAATGGAGAATGCATGGATAGGAATAGGAAGATGTTTCACATTACTCAGTACAAAAGAATGATTGGATCCCTGCTGTACTTAACTGCCAGCAGACTTGACATTATGTTCAGTGTCTGTAAGTGTGCCAGGTTCCAATCATGTCCCAAGGAAACCCATGCAACAGCAGTGAAGAGAATTTTCAGATATCTTATTGGAACATCACAGATGGGTCTCTGGTATCCAAAGGGCAATGCAGAAGATCTCAAAGGATACACTGATGCTGATTTTGCAGGATCCAAAACTGACAGAAAAAGCACAAGTGGAACTTGTCAGTTTCTTGGAGGATCCCTGGTTTCATGGTTCAGCAAAAAGCAAAATAGTGTGGCACTATCCACTGTAGAAGTTGAGTATGTTGCAGCTGGAAGCTGTTGTGCCCAAGTCATCTGGATGAAGCAACAGCTTGAAGATCTTGAGGTTAAAATGAAAGAGATACCAATCATGTGTGACGACCAAAGTGCCATAAATATCACCAAGAATCCTGTCATGCATTCAAGGACGAAACATATTGAAGTTAGGCACCATTTCATAAGGGATCACGTTCTGAAAGGAGAAGTTAAGCTGGAGTACATCCCAACAGAAAATCAAGTTGCTGATATACTCACAAAGCCTCTATCAGAAGACAGGCATTGCAAAATAAGGAGAGAATTGGGTATGGTAAATCCCAGTGAACTGTAAGTTATTCTTGTGCAATCTTGTTTTCAAAGGTTTCATCTTTAAGATAAATTCTGACTTTAGCATCGGAGTATGTTTAATTTAAGCTGCAGGTGCTCCTCACAAGATTCAATGGTAATAAACTTGAAGATTGGAGCACATCAGAATGGAACAACCAGAAAGTGAAGTAGATGATGAAAATTCTGAGTTCTGGATCCATTCTGTAAGTTTTTAAAAATGAAATTCAAATTTTAATGTGTGTTAGACGTATTTTGCTTCATAAACTGTGTTTTTGAACTAGTCAACGTGGTCAACATTCAAATTTTAGTTGACCTACAGACGAACTTCGGCCTATTATGCCTTGGAACAGTTCTCGGTGATGCCTCGAAATTCGTCTGTTGGATCTTGGAAGTTTGAATTTTCAAAAACAAAAATTTCAAAGTTATGTTTGTCCATCACTATTGTACGAATTATCACCTCTTAACATACGAATGTAGGACAACCTTTACAAAAGTTGAAAAATGCGAATTTTCAGTTCAAAATTCGTCTGTTGAATAATGTTCTTCATGTTGAATGCTTGAAAGATGAAGTTCTGCTTGCTTAATTCATCTATTGGTTGATGTCTTGTCTGTTGCTTGCTGTTTTCTCTTCAACATTCAAACTTTGTTGGAACAAAATTCATCTGTTGTGCTTGTATTGCTTAATCCAAGCCACTGTCAGACGAACTTTCAGAAGAAAATTCATCTGTTAGCGAGCTTTGCTGAACGGTTTAACTTGTAACTGCCCAAAGTTTAAATTTTGACCTCTCAAAATTTGTCTATCAGACGGTTACTTACGTTAAATCTGACAGTTTTTCAAAGAACAGACGCAACCCTATTCTTAACCCCTCTGAGTCTGTTCCAATTCTCTCATCAATTCCCTTCAATTCTGACCAAAAACTGCCACTTCCCACCATTTAAACTTCCTTTTGCATCATTTAAAACCCACTCTAAGCCACATTCTGCAACACTCATCCTAAAAATGGCGAGAGTTAAAAATCCTGATGTAGGGAAAGCTGAAGCCCGACCAAAAAGGAATGTTAAATCACAATATGCCTCGAAGGAAGGAGAGAAATCAAAGAGAAAAGCCGAATCCAGTAAGACAACTCCCACCAAACTCCAAAAGACTGCATCCAAATCAGATTCTCAGAAAGCTGGACCCTCCTCACCAAAAAGTGTAGAACCTTCGGTTCCAGTTCCTTCAGAAGCTGCTGCTGTTACTTCCACTTCATCCTTCAGTACTCAATCTGGAGAGTACATGCTTACCACACTGCCATTATGGAGCACTCCATAGATTCAAGAAGAATACTCCACCAAATTTGCCAACAAAAAGGTAATTAAGCCACATTGTGTAAATTTGGAAGATTTCTTGGTCTCCAATAATTTTGATGCTGGTATATGGATGATGAGATACAAGAATCTATTGGAGGTATTGGAGAAATATGATGATGAAGTGGTGAAGTCATGGTATGCCTCTTTAAAATACAACAGTAAGAAGAAGAAGTGGGCAGTTAATCTAAGGTCTAGGACCATTTGGCTTACTGATGAGACATTTAATGAGGTGCTGGAGATCCCTGGGCAAGATGGACTTAAGATTGATATCAATGCCTCTGGGTACATGGATGAGGCAAATATGGCTGATGAAGAAGGTGGTCCCTCTCTGAACTACAAGGAGAGTACTATTCTGAGCACACTGTTCAGAAGGAGGGAGAATTGGCCATCAATAAACCTGTTGAAGCCCATAGACCTCAGTGTTCAAGTGAGGATCCTGCACTACATAGTGTCCAGGATTATATTCAATAAAGGAGGCAGCTTCAATCTGATAACAAGGGCAGAGGCACATGTCATGGCTGCAATCATGCATGGAAAGCTGATCAACATGGGACACATCATACTCCAACGCATGATCAAGGCTAGGGATCAGAGGAAGGACTCCACACTCCCTTATGCTGCTATCATTTCCAGAATTCTGTAGTATGCCAGAATTCAGCATCTTGAGAAGGGAAAGGGCAAGCCCACAGAGATATTCAAGGAGGAAGAACTGCAAAGAATGGGCATTGAAAAGGATGAAGGAAGATGGGTTGGAAAGGGAGCAGGAAGAACTGAAGATCTCTTCTTTGTTGAAGGTGCCTCCCTACAGCAAGAGGCTACTTCTGAGGCTCCTGCCAGACCTACCACTCAGCCCTCTGTGTCTATCCCATCTCCCTCAAAGCCCACTCACATTCCTTCCACTCCCTCCTCACGGGCCAAGCCAACGAAGATCACTGAGTTGTATGACAGCCTGTCTACACTCATTCTCAGCATCAGAGATGAGCATAATGCCAAATTTGCTCATCTGCAAGATCAGATCCATCAGTTGGCTATGAACATGAAGGTGGTGGCTGATGCTTATGAAGAGATCAGAAGTGCAATTCCTGCCACTTCGGCTCCACCTCAGCCAGGGTCCTCTATGCCTGTCCAATCTCCAACTCCTGAGCCTCCAAGCCCCTTCGAGATTGCCTCCTCTGACCATGATGATGATATAGATGGTGCTGATGCAATGAGGACACCAAGTCCTGGTCCACCCTTGGACTATGGATTGGAAGAAGAAGGACTTCAAGGAGCAAGCCCTCATGAGCCTATACAAGAAGATGCTCAGGATTCAATTCTGTCTATTCAAGAATCTGAGCAAGTTGAAAGGCTGGTTGCAGGTATCTCAACCTCTTCTATGCAGGAGGGAGCAAGCAATAAAGAGAGAAGCATTGTGCCTGTTGTTGATTATGAGGCCATTGCTCACAATGCTCTCCTGCAAGAACAAAGAAGAAGGCTTGAGGAAATGTTTCATCCTGATGAACCAGCCACTTCCTCTCTTGCTGCTTATGGGCTTTCAGAGGAACAGAGAGCTCAGTTAGCTCTTTCCAGGCAGGCAATGCAAGAACTTCTGGAAATCTCTGATGAGGAACCAAGCACTGAGTCTCTTGTGGAACCAGAAATCCCTTTTGCTCCTGTCCCACTTCAAGCTATTCCTGTCTCTCAGATCCCTCCTCCCGCTGATTTTGTTGGCCTTCCTGATGATGCCAAAAAGGGGAAGAAGACTGGGCAAACTGCAAAGTCTACTGCTACTGAGCAATCTGGGAAAGGGAAAACGTACAGCAAGAAGACCAAGCCTAAGAAGAAATGATTGAAGATTTACTTAGAAATTAGGCTTGAGTCCTCTTGTAGTGCTTTGTGTTTCTGTTTTAAATGTTTGCATTCGAACTTTGATTAATTTGGCTTTTGTATAGCAACTCTTGATTAAATGCATGGATTTCTTTGTTGCAATGTTTTGTGCATATTACTCTTTGAATATCTTCACTTGATCTGCTGTATATGATATCTTTTGAAACATAATGCATATGTTGAGGGGGAGCTTGTAAAAGCAAACCCAAGTACTAATCCAGTTTGTAAGTTATTTTGTCATCATGAAAAAGGCGGAGAATGTTGAGTCAAGAGTTTTGATGATTCCAAACTAACATCCAAAAGCTTGGATTGAAGAGATCAAAGGAGATCAAAGTGCTTCAAGTGAAGAATTTCTGAGTATTAGCTGCTAGATCTTCTGTAGGATCTTTTGTTATGAGGGTAAAAGTTTTTGATTTTAAGAAAAGATGTTTTTAAACCTTGATTTTGTGTTAAATCCTGACTTATTTGAAAAATACCCACAAACAGATGAAGTTTGAAAGTTTAAACTGAACTGTCATATTGGAAATTCGAACTTTGCCTTTGGAAATTCGAATTTCGAGCCAAAACTGAATAAGTCTGAAGAGTTGTCTCCCTATCAGACGAATTTTGATTATCCAAAATTCGAATTTCCATCAAAGACTGAAAGAAGCTTTTCACTGACAGACGAACTTCACATCTCCAAAATTCAAATTTCAGATAAAATGCAGTTTGTGAAAATCAAAGAAATTCGTCTGAGATAATGTTGAAGCTCATCTGAAATCAAGATGAAATTGAGTTTGAAAAATGCGTTCTGACAGACGAACTTTGACTTTCCAACATTCGAATTTTCATATAAGTCTGAAAGGAGTTTCTTTGAAACAGACGAACTTTGAGTATTCAAAATTCGAATTTCAGACAAAACACAACTTATGAAAATGGAAGAAATTCTTCTGAAACAAAGTTAAAGTTTATCTGAGGTCAAGAATAATTTAAGTTTCAAAACTGCTTTCTGTCAGACGAACTTTGAACATTAAAATTCGAATTTCAGAAGCTAAGTTTGTGAGTCTGTTGGAATGAAATATTGACATACAAATGACAGAGCTTTGTAACTTCGAATGTTGAAGTTAGTCTGAAAAGAATCTCTCTGACAAACGAACTTCACTACTTCAACATTCGAATTTCGAAGAAAGTGAACTACTGTGCCTCTTTGAACGTTATATAGACAGACGAATTTTGGGCTTCCAAACTTCAAATTTCGAAGGCACTGTAGAAAATTGAAAACATTGTTCACACTTAACCGAAAAACTTTCCTCTTGAAAATTCGTATGTCACATTGTTAAAATGTTTTGTAATTTTCAAAATTCGAATTTCACTTCATGAACAGACGAACTTTGTGCTGTAATGTTGAAAGCTTTAACCTTCGGTTCCTTCGAAATTCGTCTGTTGGCCAACCAAAATTCAAATTTCAGTATGTCAGAAACATTAAATGCGGTTGGTAAACGGATAGTTTTTCAGAGCAACCGTTGGATAACTTCCCCAACGGATAGATTTTGTCTCTAACGGAGACATAAATCTATAAATATAACATCATTTGAAGTTGTGGGTAATGAATCAAACTTATATATACTGAAACTCCGCCAAATCAATTTCTCAAAAAAACTTTTACCCTATCAACTTCAATATCTGTACTTCAACCTTCATATCTACTCTATTCAAGAGAGTTATATCTTTGTAAACAATATACTCTTCATCTGGAAGATAGATTTACTTCTGAGAGGAAATCACAAGGGGATTGGGAAGCACATTGTAGAAGTGCTTAGAAAGATTGAGAAAGCTCTAGAAACAGAGCATACTCATTGTACTGTGGCATTAGCAAGAAGCCCGTTGAATTCTTGCTGTATAGAGGAAAAATCTCAAGAGTTGTCTTGAGGACTGGATGTAGGTCAAGTGGATAGACCGAACCAGGATAAATTACTGAGTCTTCTTCTTCTCATATTTACTTTTTAGATTGCTCTGTTTTATACGCTGCTTCCTTTACACTGTGCTATTTTCACATATTTTACTTTGTGCAGAAAAATTTCAATCTTCCTAATTCACTCCCCTCTTAGGAAGTCAGCCTTACTAACATAACAGATGAACTTTAGGTTTTGAAAATTTGAATTTCAGACAAAATGAAACTTATGAAAGCTAAAGAAATTCATCTGTAATTATGTCAAAGTTCATCTGAAACTATGTTTGGATTGAATTTCAAAATTGCTCACTGACAGATGAACTTTGAACATGAAAATTTGAATTTCAGAAACTAAGCTTGTGAGTCTGTTGAAGTGATATGTTAACATATGAATGACAGTATTTATAAATTCAAATTTTGAAACTAGTCTGAAAAGAGGTCTCTCTGATAGATGAACTTTGACATTTGAGAATTCGAACTTTGAATCACATGAACTACTATGCCTAACAAACCAGCTACGGACAGATGAATTTTGAGGTTCTAAAATTCAAATTTCGAAGGCACTGTAGCAAATTAAAAATACTGTTCACACTTAACAGAAAAACTTTTTACTTGAAAATTCATACGTCACAACATAGAAACATTTTCAAAATATCAAAATTCGAATTTCACTTCAGGACAGATGAACTTCGGGCATTCAACGTTGAAGCTGTTAACTTCGGTTTCTGCAAAATTCGTCTATTTACCAACCAAAATTCAAATTTCAGTATGTCAGAAGCATTAAATGTGGTTGGTTAATGGATAGTTTTTCAGAGTAACCATTGGATAACTTCTCCAATGGATAGATTTTGTCTTTAACAGATATTTGAGACCTAAATCTATAAATATAACATCATTTGAAGTTGTGGGTAACGATTTAAACATTATATATACTGAAACTCTGCCAAATCATCTACTTAAAGTTTCTTACTCTCTCACTTCAATATTTTGTACTTCAACTTTCATATTCACTCTATTTAAGAGAGTTTAATCTTTGTAAATAATCTATTCTTCATTTGTAAGATAGATTTTCTTATGAGGGGATATCACAAGGGATTGGGAAGCACTTTGTAAGAGTGCATAGAGTGATTGAGTGAAGCTCTAGAAACAGAGCATCATCTTTTGTACTGAGGCATTTGCAAGAAGCCCATTGAATTCTTGCAGAATAGTGGAAAATCTCAAGTGGTGACTTGGGGACTGGACATAAGTCAAGTGGAGAGACCGAACCAGGATAAATATCTGAGTTTTCTTCTCTTTACTGCAACTTTTAAAGTTCATTCTCTTGTACTCTGTTTTACCTTTTATACTTTTCTCTCTTCACTCTCTTGATATTTTGCAGAAAATTTCAAGCTTCCCATCTCACCTCCCTCTTGGGAAGCCAGCTAATCTAATAGATGTAACAAAGGAGAGTGGTAATTTATGCCTCAAGACAATTGAAACCTTATGAAGAGAATTACACTAAACATGACTTGGAATTAGCAGCAGTAGTTTCTGCTCTGAAAAATATAGAGACATAATCTTTATGGTGCACGATTCGAGGTGTTTAGCAATCACAAGAGTTTGAAGTATCTCTTTGACCATAAAGAGTTGAATATGAGGTAGCATCATTGGATAGAGTTCCTAAAGGACAATGACTATGCTTTAAAGTACCATCATGGCAAGGTAAATATAGTGGAAGATGCCTTGAGTAAAAAGTCTATTCATGTGGTGATTATGATAATACGAAAATAGCAATTGATTGAGAGCTTATGGGATTTGAGTTTGTCTATTTCTGTGAAACCAGGTGTCTTGGGGTTAGGATCAATTATTATTCTGAATGATTTATAGAAAAAGATCCGTTTTGCGCAGATAGAGAATAAGTATCTCATGGGTATTAGAGAATAGATTGAAATGGGTGAAGCACAGGATTTCGATGTACATGAAGATGGAATCATCCGATATCATGGAATAATTTGTATGCCTAATGCTGAGAGTCTGCATGAGACTATCCAAGAAGAAACTTACAAAAGCTTATGCACTATTCACCCAAGCGCCACCAAGATGTATCAAGATTCAAAATGCTAGTATTGGTAGCTGAGGATGAAAAGAGATGTTACATAATTTGTATCAAAGTGTCTACTTTGCCAACATGTAAAGGTAAAGCATCAGTAGCCTGTAGGGTTATTGCAGCCATTGGAAATTCTATAGTAGAAATGGGATGGCATCTCCATGGACTTTGTGATGGCCTTGCCCAAGACTTCTTCTGGGCATCATGCAATATAGGTGATTATGGGCAAGTTGACTAAATCGATTCATTTCTTACCCATCAAGGAAACTATTACCAAAGAGAAATTGGCACAACTCTATGTGGATGAAAATGTCAGGTTGCATGGAGCCTCAAAGAGTATTGTCTTTGATTGAGACCCACAGTTTACATCAAAGTTTTAGAGGTCCCTCCAAGAAGCTATGGGAACGAGGCTAAATTTCAATACCAATTACTACCCTCAGTCGGATGGGCAGATTAAAAGGACTATCCAAACCTTAGAAGATATGTTGAGGGCATGTGTTTTAGAATAGAAAGGGAATTGGGACAGGTACCTCCCATTGGTGCAATTTGCTTATACAATAGCTATCACTCTAGTTTGTAGATGGCACCATTTGAGGCCTTATATGGAAGGAAGTGTTAGTCACCTTTGTGTTAAGTAGAACTTAGTGAAAGGAGTATGTTAGGGCCAGATATAGTGGATCAAACTATCCAATAGATTGAGGGTATTTGACATAAGCTCTTGGACACTCAAAGTAGATAGAAGAGTTATATTGATAGAAGGAGAAAGCTGTTGGAGTTTAGAATTGTAGACCATGTATTTCTTAAGGTCACCCAAACTACTGGTGTGGGAAGTCTATTCGCACTAAGAAGCTTACCTCAAGGTATATAGGGCCTTTCCAAATCCTCGACAGGATTAGACTAGTGGCATATCGAGTTGCATTACCACTTATTTTAGCTGGGTTTCACAACGTGTTCTATGTAACTCAACTTAAGAAGTATCAGCTTCTTCCATCTCACATTATCAAACATGAAAAGGTGCAGTATATGAGGATATGTCATTTAAGGTCAGGCCGGAAAGAATTATGGATTCAAAGGTAACGCAATTGAGGAATAAGACAATTAAGTTAGTAAAAGTCTTATTGATGGGTTTGATATATAATGAAGCTACCTGGGTGATAGATGATTCTATGCAAAGGAACTATCCTCACCTATTTCCCTGAGGTGCAAGTTTTAAAATTTCAAGGATGAAATTTTTATAAGGTGGGAAGAATGTAACGGCCCTAAACATTTTTTAAGAAAGACTTCACTAATGGTGTAGGACCGGAGAGACCAAGACCCGATAAAGGATCAAAATGGAGTAAATTGGAAAATGGAAACAGAGAACATTGGCACCGCAGTAGTGAGCAGTGAAGCTACGGCATAGAACAGTAGAAGATCATGCTTGAGCTGAAACCTGAGAGCCCTGGCACTATGGCGCTAGTCACGAAACTTGGTTGAATCAGACATCAGAATCAATAGTGAACAGAAAGGAAACCAGAGGAAGAATGATGTGCTTTACAAGGGTTTGACATTTTTGGCCTTGCCAGTTCAATTTCTGGCATTTAGAAGCTTGATTCTTGTTGGTAAGTTGATCCTCTATCCTCCTCTTCGTTTTACCTCAAGATAATCAGTGATTTTCTTGATTTGGGCTAGGATTCTAATTTGGGTAAGTTTCTACCAATTAAATTGTGCATAAATGTGTTCTAGAAGTGTTGTTGGACATTTCTATGAATTGGGTGCTGATTTTATGCAGTTTAAGTGACATATTTCCCAAACCCTAACCCTCAAGTGTTCATATCTTTAAGAATCTGAAGCTGTATATGTATGATTGTGAATCCCAGAGTTGTTTTGGGTATTTTGATGCTTGCGTTGGATTAAGGAAGCTCTATTTCTATTTGGGATATGATTTAGTTGGTATTTACAAATATTAAATGTTGGGAATTATATTGGTAATGAGAAATTGACGTGATATAGGTTGTTGTATTGCTTGCTTGGGATATCTTGGCTCTGGTTTATGTTTGGGAAAGCATTGGATTTGGTTGTGGTTGCTTCATTTGGCCTACTGGAGTGTCAAGTGGGTAGGATGGTTAATGTAACCGGGGTTTTCTTTCTGTGTTTGTAATATATGTTCTGTAATACCCTAAAATTTCACTGGATACCAATTAATGAAAGAGTAAATAATCAATGATAAGGTAAAATGTACAAGGAATTCGTGAAAATAAACAAACACCATTTTGCATTAAAAAGGGCAAAGAGATCATTTTTCCCGGTTGGATGGAAAAATGAGAAATTATATTTTTGCGCTTAAAGAATTATAAAAATGGCATTCATGTCCCAAAATATAAAAAACCACGTGCAGAATAAATAGAAAATCCCCTAGGGAAAATTATACCTAATAACTTAAAAGTTTCATAAATTATAATTTATCCCCGGGTCAAGCGAAATATTGTAAATATGTAAAATTACTATCAGAACGAAGCCCTCAATGAGAGAAGTCTAATGGAATATGGCAATGAGGGTTAATGTTTAAGAATAAGGAAATAATCTGTGCTGAGTGTCCAAAAGTAACTTAATACCGATAAGGTAAATTATGGGCCCTACCAATAATTAAAAGGTAACCAGGACAGGATATGGGCTATACATAGATACTATTTGGGACAGGATTGTTAGTAAGGCTGACTTTCCAAGAGGGGGGTGAAGTGGGAAGATTGAAATTTTTCTGCACAAAGTAAAATATATGAAGATAGCAAGTGTCAAGGAAGCAGCGTATAAAACAGAGCAAGCTGAAAAGTAAAGATGAGAAGAAGAAGACTCAGTAATTTATCCTGGTTCGGTCTATCCACTTGACCTACGTCCAGTCATCAAGACAACTCTTGAGATTTTTCCACTATACAGCAAGAATTCAACGGGCTTCTTACTAATGCCACAGTACAACGAGTATGCTCTGTTTCTAGAGCTTTCTCAATCTATCTAAGCACTTCTATAATGTGCTTCCCAATCCCCTTGTGATTTCCCCTCACAAGTAAATCTATCTTCCAGATGAAGAGTAGATTGTTTACAAAGATATAACTCTCTTGAATAGAGTAGATATGAAGGTTGAAGTACATATATTGAAGTTGAGAGGGTAAAAGCTTTTTGAGAAATTGATTTGGCAGAGTTTCAGTATATACAAGTTTGATTCGTTACCCACAACTTCAAATGATGTTATATTTATAGATTTAGGTCTCAAATGTCCATTAGAGATAAAATCTATCCGTTGGGGAAGTTATCCAACGGTTACTCTGAAAAACTATCCATTTACCAACCGCATTTAATGTTTCTGACATACTGAAATTCGAATTTTGGTTGGCCAACAGACGAAATTTGAAGGAACCGAAGGTTAAAGCTTTCAACATTACAGCACGAAGTTCGTCTGTTCATGAAGTGAAATTCGAATTTTGAAACTTACAAAACATTTTCACAATGTGACATACGAATTTTCAAGAGGAAAGTTTTTCGGTTAAGTATGAACAGTGTTTTCAATTTTCTACAGCGCCTTCGAAATTCAAATTTTGGAAGCCCAAAATTCGTCTGTCTATATAACGTTCAAAGAGGCACAGTAGTTCACTTTCTTCGAAATTCGAATGTTGAAGTAATGAAGTTCGTCTGTCAGAGAGATTCTTTTCAGACTAACTTCAACATTCGAAGTTACAAAGCTCTGTCATTCGTATGTCAATATTTCATTCCAACAGACTGACAAACTTAGCTTCTGAAATTCAAATTTTAATGTTCAAAGTTCATCTGAAAGAAAGCAGTTTTGAAACTTAAATTATTCTTGATCTCAGATGAACTTTAACATTGTTTCAGATGAATTTCTTCCATTTTCATAAGTTGTGTTTTGTCTGAAATTCAAATTTTGAAGACTCAAAGTTCTTCTGTTTTAAAGAAGCTCCTTTCAGACTTATATGAAAATTCGAATGTTAGAAAGTCAAAGTTCATCTGTCAGAGAGCATTTTTCAAACTCAATTTCATCTTGATTTCAGATGAGCTTCAACATTATCTCAGACGAATTTCTTTGATTTTCACAAACTGCATTTTATCTGAAATTTGAATTTTGGAGATGTGAAGTTCGTCTGTCAGTGAAAAGCTTCTTTCAGTCTTTGATGGAAATTCAAATTTTGGATAATCAAAATTCATCTGACAGAGAGACAACTCTTCAGACTTATTCAGTTTTGACTCGAAATTCGAATTTCCAAAGGCAAAGTTCGAATTTCCAATATGATAGTTTAGTTTAAACTTTCAAACTTCGTCTGTTTGTGGGTATTTTTCAAATAAGTCAAGATTTAACACAAAATCAAGGTTTAAAAACATCTTTTCTTAAAATAAAAAACTTTTACCCTCATTTGAACATAACAAAAGATCCTACAGAAGATCTAGCAGCTAATACTCAGAAATTCTTCACTTGAAGCACTTTGATCTCCTTTGATATCTTCAATCCAAGCTTTTGGATGTTAGTTTGGAATCATCAAAACTCTTGATTCAACATTCTCCCCCTTTTTGATGATGACAAAACAACTTACGAACTAGATTAGTACTTGGGTTTGCTTTTACAAGCTCCCCCTTAACATATGCATTATGTTTCAAAAGATATCATATACAGCAGATCAAGTGAAGATATTCAAAGAGTAATATGCATAAAACATTGCAACAAAGAAATCCATTCATTTAATCAAGAGTTGCTATACAAAAGCCAAATTAATCAAAGTTCTAATGCAAACATTTAAAACAGAAACACAAAGCACTACAAGAGGACTCAAGCCTAATTTCTAAGCAAATCTTCAATCATTTCTTCTTGGGTTTGGTCTTCTTGCTGTATGTTTTCCCTTTCCTAGATTGCTTAGTAGCAGTAGACTTTCCAGTTTGCCCAGTCTTCTCCCCCTTTTTGGCATCATTAGGAAGGCCAACAAAATCAGCAGGAGGAGGGATCTGAGAGACAGGAATAGCTTGAAGTGGGACAGGAGCAAAAGGGATTTCTGGTTCTAGAGGAGACTCAGTGCTTGGTTCCTCATCAGAGATTTCCAGAAGTTCTTTTATTGCCTACCTGGACAGAGCCTAGACATGCTTTTTACTAAGTAATCGTTAGTTTGCTTAAGTTCAATGCATGAAGTACAGTAAAGAGATTCAGCAGTAGGTAGAGAGGTGATTTCAGAAATGTTGCTTTGAGATTCCAGTTTATTAATCTTTCTCTTTGCTAGTTTTAGTTCTTTAACAACTTTAATAAACTCATCATGAAGCTCATGAAATGCATCAAGTAGCTCAGAATAGGAAGGTTCAGATTCATATACCTCTTCCTCCTTATCACTGCTGCATAAGGGTTCGGCTTCTTCAGAAGCAAGTGCCATCAGGCAGATGTTGGCAATCTCATCCTCATCCTCATCCTCCTCATCTGAGCTGTTGCCCCATATTGATGAGATGTAGGCTTTCTTCTTTTTCCCTTTGTCAGTAGTTTTGTTATCCTTTTCTTGTTTTTTGAGGAATTGAGGACAATCCCATTTGATGTGTCCCTGCTTCTTGCATTCATAGCAAGTCACAGGCTCTTTTCCCTCTCTCTTGCTTTTACCAGCTGCTCCCTTCTTGAAGAATTTCTTGTTATTCTTCTTATTGTAGAATCTTTCGAATTTTCTGACCATTATAGCCAGAGTTTCTTCATCCAGTTCATCTCCTTCGTCAGATTCCTCTTCCTTTTCATCAGCAGCTTTGAGGGCAAGGCCTTTCTTTTTTCTGTCCAGCCAAGCTTCCTTGAGAGCTTTGATTGTTCCTTCATACTCCTCAAGGCTACCAAAGAGAGCTGTGACAGAGGCCATTGATTCTCATCTGGTTTCCTCTATTGCTGTCACCTTAGGCTGCCATTCCATAGGGAGAGCTATGAGTATCTTTCTTACTTTTTTAGATTGAGTGTATTCCTTTCCCAGGCTTTTCAATTGATTCCCAATGAGAGGGAATCTCTTTTGAAGCTCTTTTACAGTTTCTCCTTCAGTCATTCTGAAGCTTTCATATTCTCCAATGCATGTATTCAGTCTGTTCTCCTTGACCCCAGTTGTTCCTTCATGTGCAATCTGTAGAGTGTCCCACATCCCTTTTGCAGTGGAGCATTGTGAGACTCTATAGAATTCGTCCTGATTCAGGGCACTAACTAAACAATGCTTTTCTTTGAAATTTTGCAGGACTCTCCTTCTGTCTTCCTCATTCCACTCTACTTTTAGCTTCTCTTTGTGTCTTCCATCTTCAGTTAGAGTCATTGGGATGAAATCTTCTTTCTCAATGACTGACCATATATCAAGATCAATTGATTGGAGGTAAATCTGCATCCTCATCTTCCAGTACCCATAATGTTCTCCACTGAAGCCTGGTGGCCTATTGGTGTTGTTCCCTTCAGGAAGTATGCTTTCTCCAAAGCCAACTATCTTAATTTCCGGAATATGAGATCCTTTGAATGGGAATCCGGGCTCTGATACCACTTGTTAGTAAGGCTGACTTCCCAAGAGGGGGGTGAATTGGGAAGATTGAAATTCTTCTGCACAAAGTAAAATATGTGAAGATAGCACAGTGTAAAGGAAGCAGCATATAAAACAGAGCAATCTTAAAAGTAAAGATGAGAAGAAGAAGACTCAGTAATTTATCCTGGTTCGGTCTATCCACTTGACCTACGTCCAGTCCTCAAGACAACTCTTGAGATTTTTCCACTATACAGCAAGAATTCAACGAGCTTCTTGCTAATGCCACAGTACAACGAGTATGCTCTGTTTCTGGAGCTTTCTCACTCTCTCTAAGCACTTCTACAATGTGCTTCCCAATCCCCTTGTGATTTCCGCTCACAAGTAAATCTATCTTCCAGATGAAGAGTAGATTGTTTACAAAGATATAACTCTCTTGAATAGAGTAGATATGAAGGTTGAAGTTCAGATATTGAAGTTGAGAGGGTAAAAGCTTTTAGAGAAATTAATTTGGCAGAGTTTCTGTATATACAAGTTTGATTCGTTACCCACAACTTCAAATGATGTTATATTTATAGATTTAGGTCTCAAATGTCCGTTAGAGACTAACTTCAACATTCAAAGTTACAAAACTCTGTCATTCGTATGTCAATATTTCATTCCATTAAACTCACAAACTTAGCTTCTGAAATTCAAATTTTAATGTTCAAAGTTCGTCTGACAGAAAGCAGTTTTGAAACTTAAAATATTCTTGATCTCAAATGAACTTTAACATTATTTCAGACGAATTTCTTACATTTTCATAAGTTGTGTTTTGTCTGAAATTCGAATTTTGAAGACTCAAAGTTCGTCTGTTTCAAAGAAACTCCTTTCAGACTTATATGAAAATTTGAATGTTGGAAAGTCAAAGTTCGTCTATCAGAGCGCATTTTTCAAACTCAATTTCATCTTGATTTCAGATGAGCTTCAACATTATCTCAGACGAATTTCTTTGATTTTCACAAACTGCATTTTATCTGAAATTTGAATTTTGGAGATGTGAAGTTCGTCTGTCAGTGAAAAGCTTCTTTCAGTCTTTGATGGAAATTCAAATTTCGGATAATCAAAATTCGTCTGACAGAGAGACAACTCTTCAGACTTATTCAGTTTTGACTCGAAATTTGAATTTCCAAAGGCAAAGTTCGAATTTCCAATATTACAGTTCAGTTTAAACTTTCAAACTTCATCTGTTTGTGGGTATTTTTCAAATAAGTCAAGATTTAACACAAAATCAAGGTTTAAAAACATCTTTTCTTAAAATCAAAAACTTTTACCCTCATAACAAAAGATCCTACAGAAGATCTAGCATTTAATACTCAGAAATTCTTCACTTGAAGCACTTTGATCTCCTTTGATATCTTCAATCCAACCTTTTGGATGTTAGTTTGGAATCATCAAAACTCTTGATTCAACAAGGATAATTAAGAAAATATAAAAATAAATTTAGAATAATCCTATAGCCCAAAAATGTTAATTTACTATAAAAAGTAGTTTTATCAGTATGATTAAAATTTACCTGATTCGATATATATCTGGACCAGAAAAAATTGACCAAACTAGACACTTAAAGTCCTCTCATTGGCAGCTAAAAATGGGGCAGCTTGGGCAGCCAATTTTTGCTCCAAAACTTCCTCAAGAGGTAGTTTATTTTTTGTCAAAAAGTAAGCATGGTTACTTTAAGTGATTAACCATGATTAGTTGTATCGTTAGCCACATCAATGGCTAAGGTAGTTAAATGTTGATATGGTTAGGTTCAAGAAAGTTTTGGAAAGCTTAAAAAGTGGTGGACCAATTGTGAGAACCTTTGAAACACTCAAAGATAGTTAATTCTCTTTACTAACATCACATTATCATTATTGTTTCTTTGATACTTGACACTATGGCATATGTATGAAATGTTGATTTGTGATCTTTCTATGATGTTAGCTGAGTTGTATAAGGAGTTTTGAATCCCGGGATGTTCATTTTGCAAAACAAAATTCTACCGAAATTTTTATAAAATTTATACGTCCAAATGTGCCTATTGATGATTCAAGTTTTTGTGATGTTTCTATGAAACATATGATGATATGATGGCATGTATGAGATTTATCTACTGAGATTCTTTGAATCTCGCCCTCCCACATATTAACCATGATTAGCTAGCAACAATGACAAGACCTCTGAGGAAGAGAAAGGAAAGGAGAGAGAATTTGGTCATTAACTTGATATTACTCTCAATGGCCATGAATTTAGAACTTTTATGTAAATTTTTAAATGTGATATTAAATCTATTTCTTCAAGTTTTTATATTGCCTTAAGTTTTAGTGAAAGTACGATTAGCATGCACATTTCCTTTTTGGTTGATTAAAGGATTCAATGCGATTTGAAATATGATCTTTCTTTTTATGTCCATTAGCATGCACAAAATGCCTTATATACAGATTTTGATTTTGATTTTTAATCTTTCTGTTACTGGACAAGGATCATAGCCAAGTCCAGCTTTTCCTTGTGTGATTCTCTAACTTCCTATTAAAGCAAACAACATATATTTATTCTTAGTATGTCTAGCCATGCTTTTCAACAAATAGTCATTAGTTTGCTTTAATTCAACACATGATGTACAACAAGTAGTTTCAGTTTTATGTAGAGATGCAGTTTCGAGAAATGTTACAATGAGATTCTAATTTGTTAATCTTTTACTTAGTATGTTTTAGTTCTTTAGCAGTCTTAATGAACTCATTATACAATTTATGAAATGCATCTAGTAATTCAGAATAGGAAGGTTCAGATTTATATACCTTATCTTTATGATCACTGTTGGATGGGATTGGAGTTTCTTCAGATGCAAGTGTCATCAAGCAAATATTGGCAATTTTATCTTCATCATCATCTTCTTTATCTAAGTTGTTACCCCACATTGATGAGATGTATGCTTTCTTCTTCTTGCCCTTATCAGCAGCTTTCTTTTCTTTTTTCTTTTTTTGCTTCTTTAGGAATTATGGACAATCCCATTTGATGTGCCCTTGCTTCTTGCATTCGTAGCATGTGACAAGCTCTTTTCCTTCTTTCTTTTTCTCTCTAGCTGCTCCTTTCTTGAAGAATCTTTTATTTCTTTTCTTGTTTTAAAACCTTCCGAATTTTCTGACTATCATAGCTTGAGTTTTTTCATCTAATTCATCTCCATCATTACATTCTTCCTCTTTCTCTTCAGCAACTTTTAGAGCAAGACTCTTCTTTTTCCTGTCTTGACCTGCTTCCTTAAGAACATTTATCTTTCCCTCATATTCTTCAAGGCTACCGAAGAGAGTTGTGATAGAGGCCATTGATTCTCCTCTGGCTTCCTCTATTGCTGTTACTTTCAGGTGCCACTCTAGGGAAAGAGCTCTAAGAATTTTTCTAACCTTTTCTGGTTGAGTGTACTCCTTGCTAAGACACTTTAATTGATTCACAATGAGGGTGAATCTCTTTTGTAGCTCTTTGATGCTCTTACCTTCCACCATAATGAAGCTTTCGTATTCGCTAATACAGGAGTTCAATTTGTTCTCTCTTACTCTAGTGGTTCCTTCATGACCGATTTCTAAAGTGTCCCACACACCCTTGACTGTGGAATATTCTGATACTCTGTAAAATTTATCTTAGTTTAAAGCACTGACTAAGCAGTGTTTTGCCTTAAAATTCAGCAAGACTCTTCTCTTATCCTCCTTATTCTACTCGTCTTCTAGTTTCTTCTTGTATTTTCCATCATCCTACAGTTTCATTAGGACAAATTCTCCCTTTTGGATGACAGACCAGATATTCAGATCAATGAACTAGAGATAGATTTGCATTCTCATCTTCCAGTATATATAGTATTTTCCACTGAAACTAGGTGGTCTGTTTGTGTTATTTCCCTCAGGTAGTATGCTTTCTCTAAAGCCAGCCATTAAATTTCCCAGATTGTTAGATCCTTTGTTTGGGAATTCAGGATCTGATACCACTTGTTGGATATGCTGGCTTCCCAAGAAAGGGGGTGAATTGGGAAGATTAAAATTTTCTGCAAAAGTTAAGAGAGTAATAAAGGCAAAAGTGACAGTAAAAACATAGTATAAAGGAATGACAAGGTAAAAGCAGTATAAGAGAAGAGAAGACATAGTTGTTTATCCTGGTTTTGTCTCTTTATCTTGACCTACGTCCAGTTCCCAAGTCACCACTTGAGATTTTCCACTATCTTGTAAGAATTTAGTGGACTTCTTGCAATTGCCTTAGTACAACTTGATGCTTTATTCCAAGAGCTTACAATCTCACTCTTTGCACTTTAACTAAGTGCTTCTCAAATCCCTTGTGATATCTCCTCACAAGAAAATCTTTCTTCCAGATAAAGATAAGATTAATTACAATGATTAAACTCTCTAATTTAGAGTATATATAAAAGTTGAAGTACAGAAAATGAAGTATGTGAGAGTAAGAGACTTTGACTTAAGAATTTGGCAGAGTTTCTGTATATACAATGTAAAATCGTTACCCACATCTCCAAATGAAGTTCTATTTATAGATTTATGTCTTAACTATACGTTAGAGACAAGATCTAGCCGTTAAAAGTGTTACCCAACAGTTACTCTAAAAACTATCTGTTCACCAACCGCATTTAATGCGTCTGACACTTAAAGTTTGAATTTTGGTGTGTCAACAGACAAATTTTGCAGAGACTGAAAGCTAAAGACTTTAATATTGAACTTCAAAGTTCGTCTGTTTTGAAGTAAAATTTGAATTTTCATATTTAATAAATGTTTCTATGTTGGAACATACAAATTTTCAGGTTTAAAGTTCTTCTAGTCAGTGTGAACAGTTGTTCTTTATTGCTATAGTGCCTTTGAAGGTCGAATTTCGATACCCAAAATTCATCTGTCAATGGGCAGCTCAATAAGGCACAATAGTTCATCTTTTCAAAATTTGAATTTTCAAAAATCAAAGTTCGTCTGTCAGGGAGAGCTCCCATCAGACTTAATTCAAAGTTCAAATTTTTGAATACTAAAATTAATATGTCAATAGATTATCATAACAGACTTGCAAGGTTTGTTTCAAAAGTTCAAATTTGCAAAATCAAAGTTCATCTATTAGATAACTAATTTCAAACTCTTTTTAAACTTTACTTGCAGATGAATTTTGACATATCCTCAAATGAATTTTTCACTTTTCATGAATTGTGTTTTCAACAGAAATTCGAATTTTCAAAACACAAAGTTCATCTGTCAGAGAAAGCTCTTATCAGACTTTAATCAAAGTTTGAATTTCTGGAATCAAAGTTCGTCTGTCAAAGGAATCTCTTTTTTTGACTAACTTATTTTCAATCCAAAATTTGAATTTTAGAAGCCAAAGTTCAAATTTTCAAAGTAATAAATCAATTTTAACACATCAATGTTCGTATGTTAGTAGGTATTTTTCAAATATTCTATAAGTTATCATAGAATCATATTTTTAAAACATTTTTTGCAAGTTCAAAGTCTGTTACTCAATTTAAACACAGTAAGAAATCCTATATCCAATCTTGTGCTGGTTTTTCTTGGATTTCTCCACCTGAGATCTTTTGTACACCTTTGATATCCTCTTTCCAAGCTTTAGAAGGATGGTTTGGAATCATCAAAATACTTGATTCAACAGTTTTGGCTTTTTTTATGAAAGGGATAGTACCCGGGATGTTCATTTTTTAAGTCGTTATAATGCCAAATTTTTATAAACAAGATGGTGATTTATACCTTAAAATGGTTGTTATGATGTTTATGAGATTTTATAGCATGCATGAAGTAATATCTTGAAATTTTCTGGATATTCAAGGCTTACTATTTTAAATCTATAAAGAATTTACAAAAACGGGTGTACACCATTTGGCATGAAATATGATAAAGAGATCAATTATCTCAGTTGAAAGAAAAAATGAAAAAATGATGATTTTGCCCTTGGAAAAAAAATTAAAAAAAATTGAAGCGCTGGACGCAAAAGTTTAGCAATTTCAGGGCAAATTACACAAAAAAACCTAAAAGTTTTAAAAATTGTAAATTGCCCCAAGTCAAGAGTATTTTTATAAATATGAAAAATTATAATCAAAATGAAGCAACAATGAGTTAGACCTAATAAAATATAGTATGGAATTCATTAAGGTCAAAATAATATTTATTGGGTAATTATGATTTAATATTAATATTTAACTTGATAAAAGTTAGTTTTTTTTACAAGGGTGATAAAAGTAGTTTGGACTGCAGGAAGAGGCAGTATTAATTCACAAAAAATTAATGGGCCTTGATAAAATATATTTTGGGTCAAGATAATAATTTTGGACTAAAAGTAATTATTGGATAATTCTTTACCAATATAGTGACAATTTTGGTAAAAATATTCAATCAGTATGGGTAAATTTAATCGGTAAAAAGTATTTTGATCCATATAAATTATTGGAGCAAATTTTTGGCTAAAAAGGAAAGTAGAACAAGTCTGAAATTGCAGATGGGGATAAGGAGGGAAATAATTAAAAATCTTTGTGAAAACTAACCCAAATTAGTTAGTAAACCCAACTATACTATTCATATATTACATATCTCTCCTAAAAGCCTTCAGTTAAGCACTTCTTCTTCATATTACATGACTGAAACAGACCAAGAAGAGGAGGAGAGAGCACCAAAATTTGAAGAGCAAAAGAGAAAGATTGAAGGCAAAGTGGAAAGCTAGGTGATTAATGTAAGTGTTTATACTTCCTATCTTGTGATTCTAAGTATCTAGGAAGGGTTTCATGCAGTTTTCATCCACCTTTTACCCCTGAAAGTTTCAGCCTAGAGGGAGAGAAGAGAGAGAAATTGGAGTCATGAAGAAACTAAACCATAGAAATGCTTCAAGATGCAAGAATATGGCATTAGATTTCAAATTGATCGGGTAGTTATTTTTCTATTTTTTTATGAAATTTTCTGCCTAATTAGGTTTGAGTTGGGAAGAAAATTTCATGATTTTGACCCCAAAAATGGATTCCTTGGGTCCAAAATATGTTAGAATAAGTATGTTGTACAAGGAATACTTTATGAATAACAAAGTGCAAATTTTAGTTTAAGTGAGCACTTTGTAAAGGAAATTGTATAATCAGTTGTTAATGACCATATTTTGTAATGCATTAGGATTCAAAGAAGGGTTGCAAGACCAAAAAAGAGGAGTACAAGGTTTGAAAGTCATTGAAAATCCATAAGGTAGTTAACTAACCACATTTTGTCTATATATTGTTATTGTTGCTAATATGCTTACTTGATGTAATTGTTGATTGTATTGATATTTTGTGATGGATTGAATTGATTGGCTATGTTTTTTAAAAGGTATTTGACCCTAGGAATGCTTATAATTTAAGGGGAGGTGCTACCCAAATTTTTTAGAAAATGTTTGTGCACAAATGACTTTAAATAGAAGTTTAATGTATGTGTCATGGAAGTTTGCAATATATGATGATATATAGGCATGTATGGTAGTTACTACTGAGATTCTTTGAATCTCACCCCATTCCAAATGTCTAACAAATTTTAGGTTCAAGTTATGGCAAGATTACCCAAGAAAGGAAAGGCAAGGAAAAGCAAGTTAATGTTCAAGATAATGATGCTTAGGTTGATACTATTTTATGAGATGTTATGTAAAATCTTATGGAACATGATCATGATGTGTTTTTATGTTAATATGTTCCTCTAGGTTATTATGGAGTATCATGTAAGATAAAGGCAAGTTATGGCTATGTATATATATATTAGTGTGTATTTTGGAAAGTTGGAAGAATATAAGAGACCTTTCTAAACACTATTGGGAATTCATAGTACTGTATAGACTTGATATGTTAAATATATGAGTGTTTTATACGTTTGAAAACTAGACATGGTAGTTTCCATAGACATAAATATCACTCAATTTGGAGTTGTATATGATTTATGGTGATTTTTCAATATTATGGTCAGAATTACAAATTTTCAAAAATGATCATTGCTATAGTGAAGATAATATGAATTTACTATATTAATTGGCCAAGTAATTTCCCTGTTCAATATTTTTCACATGTATAGAATCTTTTAAGCCATATTTAGAGACTTGAACCATAATAACATGATTTTTCTTGATTTAGTTATGAATTTTCAAAGTTCACTAGGTGAAAAAAAGTTAACCAAAGGAATAGTACCCCAAATGAAATAAATTGGTTTAAGTTGTTTTATGTAATCAAGTTTCTAATGAAGTATTAATGGACTTAAATATAGTTTAATACATGGGAAATGAGTTTAAGTACGAGGTGTGACACATGATAATATAAATGTTTGAGATGTCACTTGCTACTGAGATTTCCAAAATCTCATCATCCAAATAATAACATGTTAGGTCCAAGTTATGGAAGAAATCCAAGGGAGGCAAAGAGTAAGGAGAAGGATTTCAATAATTTACCTTTTATTTACTATGATGTATTGTTTCTTTGTTTAATCATGTAAATTTTCTATATGAAATTTTGAGGTTGTGCTTGTATGCAATCAAATGCCTCTAAGTCTTTTGAGATGATTACTACAAGTTTAGAACTTGATTTGAACATGTGAAAATGTATGGAAAATTATTTTGGGAAGCTTAAGGGATATAAATGTTAATTATAACCTCTGTCTAGTTATACTATTACTGTTTGGATGAAATTTCAAAGAATATATAAACATTATATATTCTCTTAAATTACACAAATATATCTTTAAAATAGTCTAAGGAATATCCCATTTGGAATTGTGTACAAATTATAATGATTTTTTAAAATTAGGGTTCAGAACAGGGTAATAATGAGAAAACTGAAAATTGAAAAGTAAGTACTGGAAAATTCAAAAAGAAATATTAAATCGTACAAAGCTCCAAATATTTAGTAGTTTGTACTTATAAAAAGGATATGTTTTAAGTTTCATATGCCACTAATTTGGAGGTAAATGGAGCTATATAATAGAAGATATGGAGTTTTTCCCAAAACTGTTCCAGTAAGAGTTGGATTCTGACCCTTCACAATTTAAATTAATGTTATGCCCTGTGTAAGTGAAATAAATGTATAAGAAAAATATGTCTATAATTTGACATATATAGATTTAAAATTACATAGAGGATGCACTATTTTCTCATAGATAGAATGAAATATGATTTTTCAAAATTGAGGTCCGAAAACTACAAGGTAGAAAAATGACCAAATGAACAATAAAGTCCACAATTTTTTTGTACAAATTGGCCAAATGAAGTTGGTGTTTTATATTTTTCTCATGTAGATCTGAATTTGATAAAATTTTAAAGACTTGAATCACCTCAAGATGATTTTTACAGATTTAGTTATGAATTTTTAAAGTTCATCGGGTAAAATGAAAATTGCCAAATGAACAGTACCTCGAATTTTGAAAAATTATATTTTTATTATATTATGATTTTAGTCTCTAAACCATGATGAAAGGGATCTAAAATAATCTAATACAAGGAAAATGAGCTATAATATATGGTGTTACATAAACAATCTTATCTTCATATAGAAAATAGATATTTTTGTGAGGGAATTTTACAAGGAATTTGGGAAGCACTAAGATAGAGTGCAAAGAGAGAAATAATAAGCTGTTGAAATAGAGCTTAGAGTTATACTGTGGCATTAAAAGGAGCCCACCAAATTCTTGCAAGATAGTAGAAAATCTCAAGTGGTAGTTTGAGAACTTGATGTGGGTCAAGAGAAAGAGATCGAACGAGGATAAATATTTATGTTTTCTCTTCCCTTACCTTGCTTTCCACTTTGTTATATTTTATACTATGTTTTTCTGTCACTCTTGCTTTTACTGCTCTCTTACTCTTTTGTAGAAAATTTTTAATTTCCTAATTCACCCCTCCTTTTGAGAAACTAGCAAATGTAACAAGTGGTATCAGAGCCTGATTTCCCAAGCAAAGGATCTAACTATCCGGGAAAATCAATTGGAGAGAGTATCCTGCTAAAGGGAAACAACACAAAATGAACTCATGGCTTCAGTTGAGAACATTATAGATACTGGAAGATGAGAGTGCAAATCTATCTTCAGTTCATTGATCTGGATATCTGGTCAGTTATCCAAAAGGGGGATTTTGTCCCAATGAAGTTGTAGAATGATGGCAAATACAAAGAGAAGCCAGAAGATGAGTAGAATGAGGAAGATAAGAGAAGAGTCCTACTGAACTTTAAGGAAAAACACTATCTGGTCAGTGCACTCAACCAGGATGAATTCTATAGAGTGTCACAATGTACCACAGCCAAGGGTATGTGAGACACTCTAGAAATTACTCACAAAGGAACTACTAGAGTGAGGGAGAACAAATTGAACTCCTGCATTAGTGAGCATGAAAGTTTCATATTGGTGGAAGGTGAGAGTATCAAAGAGTAGCAAAATGGATTCACCCTCATTATGAATCAATTGAAGAGTCTTGACAAGGAGTACATTCAGCCAGAGAAAGTCAAAAAAATCCTTTGGAGCTCTTCCTCTGGAATGGCAACTAAAAGTAATAGCAAAAGAAGAAGCCAGAGGAAAGTTAATGGCTTCTGTCATAGTACTCTTCAATAGCCTTGAATAGTATGAGAGAAAAATGAATGTTCTCAAGGAAGCAGGTCAGAACATGAAGAAAAAGGGCCTTGCTTTAAAAGCTACAAAAGAAAAAGAAGATAAGTCTGATGATGGTAAAGAACTAGATGAAGAGACTCTAGCTATAATGGTCAGAAAATTCAGAAGGTTCTATAACAAGAAGAGAAATAAAATATTCTTCAAGAAAGGAATAGCTGGTGATAATAAGAAAGAAGGCTAAGAGCCTGTCACATGATATGAATGCAAAAAGTAAGGACACATCAAATGGGATTGTGCACATTTCCTAAGGAAGCAAGGAAAAGAAAGTTGCTGACAAGGACAAAAAGAAGAGGGTATACATCTCATCAATCTGAGGTAACAGCTCAGATGAAGAAGATGATAATGAGGAAGAAATTGTCAACATCTGCTTGATGGCACTTGCATCTGAAGAGACTCCAAGCTCATCTAACGGTGATCATGAAGATGAGGTATATGAATATGAACCTTCCTATTCTGAATTGCTTGATGCATTTCATGATCTCCATGATGAGTTCATTAAAATTGCTACAGAACTAAAACAGGCTAAGAAAAGGATTAGCAAGTTAGAATCTGATTGCCAAATCTCTAGCACTACATATATGCATAAAATTGAATCTACTTGCTATACATCATGCATCGAACTGAAGCAGACCAATGAATATCTTTTGAAAATCATGGCTAGACTTGGCTATGATCCATGTGCAGTTAAGAAAAAGAATGAAAAGAAAAATCAAAACTTGTATATGAGACACTTTGTGCATGCTAATATACATAAAAAAGAAAAGTCACCTCAAAATGCATTGAATCTTACATCCAAACAAAATATGTGAAGCAAAAGTATTATCTGCACTGCTTTCTTCCTGCATCACAATCAAGAAGTCCTTTTACCACCTGCCACTTCTGTAACAAGAAGTGACATGTTTCCAGTTCATGTTTATTAAAGAAAAATGGACTTGGCAGTAAGGTAGAATAGGTTCCCAAAAGTACATCTATATCTAGGGAAAATGCCACTGACAGAAAAAGGACCCAAGCAGATTTAGGTACCTAAAAAGAAAAATTGAACCTTGTTTTACAGGTCTATCTTAGAGCAAGAAAAAGTAACAAATGGTATGTGGGCAGTGCTTGCTCAAGTCATATGACTAGTGATAAGGAGAAGTTTATCACCCTCAGAGACAAGAAAAGAGGAAAGGTGACCTTTAGACATGACCAATATGGCATAATAGTTGGCATTGGTATTGTGGGCAAGAATCTTGAAACATCTATAAAAGAGGTGCTATTTGTAATTGGACTCAACCGCAACCTACTAAGTGTGAGTCAGACATGTGACAAAGGGGACTGGGTACTGTTTGACTCAAAGTTCTGCTTGGTCATCCGAAAAAGTGATCGTAAAGTGATCCTTAACGCTCAAACGGATGGTAACGCTGTACCATTGATCATGATGAACTTTCCTCCTTAGTTTCTGTATGTTTAATTAGTAAAGATAATGACAGCTGGTTGTGGCATAAAAGATTGGCACATGTTAACATGAACCAAGTGACAAAATTGATTAAGAATGATTTAGTCACTGGTTTATCAAAAATTTCTTTTAAAAAGGATAAAGAATGCGATGCATGCCCTAAAGGGAAACAAACTAAATTGCCATTCAAATATAAAAATGTAATCACCATATCTAAACCACTACAATTGTTGCATATGGATTTGATAGGTCCATCTAGAGTAAAAAGTATTGGTGGAAACTTGTATGTACTTATGATTGTAGATGATTACTCTAGATTTACTTGGACTTTGTTTCTTTCTTCCAAAAGTGAAACATTCGATGCATTTGCAACCTTGGCTAAGAAAATACAAAATGAGAAAGGTATTTTCATTATGTCTATCAGGTCTAATCATGGAGGAAAATTTAAAAACTCAAGCTGTCTGGAGTACTATGAAGAACATGGAATTGATCACAACTTTTCAACACTAAGGACTCCCCAACAAAATGGAGTGGTAGAGAGGAAGAACAAAACAATTAGAGAAATAACAAGGGTAATGCTGAACGAAAAGGAGCTTCCTCAAGTTTTCTGGGCTGACGCAGTAAACACAGCAAGCTATATCATTAACTGAGCCTACATTAGACCAATTTTGAGGAAGACACCTAATGAGCTGTACAAGGGAAGGAAGCCAAACCTCTCACACCTGCATGTTTTCGGCTGCAAATGGTTCATTCACAACAATGGAAAAGAGAATCTATGTAAGTTTGATGCCAAATCAGATGAAGGTATATTTCTTGGCTATTCATGTAGAAGTAAAGCATATAGAGTTTTCAATAAAAAGACTAAGACTATAGAAGAATCTGTGCATGTTCTGTTTATTGAAAATGAAACTATTTCTAGGCATGTCATTGATGAAGATGATCTTATTTCCAACTTTAAGAACTTGAATCTTTCTACAGAAGATAAAATTAAACCTTCAAAAATATTTGAAACTACTAATGTAGAGGAAGATATTCAGGAAAAAGATTTTGAATTTGAAAACAATGAAGAAATGTCTAAAGAACTCCCTAGAGCTTGGAGATATCAAATGAATCATCCAGTTGATCAAGTGATTGAGGATGGTCAAGAGAATGTTAAAACCAGAAGATAACTTAGGGATCAAATAAACAATTATGCATTCATTTCTCAAATTAAACCTAAGATTGCTGAAGAAGCCTTAATTGATGAATATTGGATACTAGCTATGCAACATGAATAAAATCAGTTTGAAAGAAATCAACTTTGGAATTTAGTGCCTAGACTCAAAGATCACCCTATTATTGGCACTAAATGGGTTTTCAGAAATAAACTTGATAAATCAAGAACAATCATTAGAAATAAAGCAAGATTAGTTGCCAAAGGATATAATTAAGAAGAAGATATTGATTATGAGGAAACTTTTGCTCCAGTTGCAAGATTGGAAGCAATAAGAATCCTCTTGGCTTATGCATGCATGAAAAATGTAATGTTATATCAAATGGATGTAAAAAGTGCTTTTCTGAATGGATATATCATGGAAGAGGTTTATGTTGATTAACCTCTAGGTTTTGAGGATTCAACAAAATTAAACCATGTCTATAAACTGAAGAAAGCACTTTATGGCTTAAAATAAGCTCCTAGGTATGGCACGAAAGACTAAGCAACTTTCTAACTGAAAAGGGATTTAATAGAGGAAAAGCAGATACTATTTTATTCACCAAGAAAGAAATTAAAGACTTACTTATTTTTCAAATTTGTGTTGTTGATATTATATTTGGTGCTACTAATGAATTTCTGTGCAAAAATTTCTCTAAGATAATGTAGGAAAAATTTGAAATGTCAATGATGGGGGAGCTTAACTTCTTCATTGGACTGCAAACTAAGCAATATGATAATGACATCTTCCTCAATCAATCAAAATATCTAAAAGAGTTGCTGAAAAAGTTTGGCATGGAAAATGCCAAGTCAATGGGGACTTCTATGGCTACTGCAACAAAGCTTGATATGGTTGAAGGAGGAAAGACCTTTGACATAACACAATATAGGAGAATGATTGACTCCTTGCTATATCTAACAGCTAGTAGGCCTGATATTATGTTCAATGTCTATATGTGTGCAAGGTTCCAATCATGTCCTAAAGAATCCCATACAATAGCTACGAAAAAAATTTTTAGATATCTAATCAGACTTATAAAATCAAAAGATACTGAAGGAAGCTGAAAATTTGAATTTTCAAACCATATCTGTAAGTTTAGAAACTTGAAATTCGCATCTTAAATGATTATTAGACGAATTTTCATGTTGAATTGTGTTTTTAGATGAACTTAACATTCGAACTTAGGTGCTCATCAGATGAATTTCAATTGTGTACACACTGTAACAATACTTTTATAACCCTTGAAATTCGTCTGTTGGACAATGGAAATTTGAATTTTAGAAATAAAATGTGAATGTTGTCTCTATTCAAAATGAATACTATATGAATTTCCATATCTCAAAATACGCATTTTAGAAACTCTTTACAAAATTTTGAAATTTGAATTTTTAAATCAGAATTCGTTTGTTGAAACATGCTCTCATATTAAGTCTCTGTAAGATGAACTTTCATAAGTGAAATTTGTCTATTACTTGTCTTGTTCGTGTTTGCTTATTGTTTGAATCTTGTGAAGGTCGAACTTTGTTAAATCAAAATTTGTCTGATTGTTTCTTGTTCTCTGAACTAAGCTTCTATCAGACAAACTTCTAGATGAAAATTCATCTGATAGAAAGCCCCTCATTGTGGGTTAACTTGTAATTGTTTGAAATTCCAATTTTGACCTAAATTTGTCTGTTGAATGGTTACAGATGTTAAAACCAAGGGTCTCCCTCTGAATAGACGCAACCCTATTCGTCTCTCTCTCAAGTCTATTCAAATTCTTTCTTAAATTCCTATTAACTCCATTCATGAATCTTCTTTTCCCACCGATTAAACTTCTTTTTTGCCCCTTATAAATCTATTCCTTGTATCTTTCTGCATTATTCACCTATGAGAATGGCGAGAGTTAAAAATCCAGAAGTTGGGAAAGGGGAGTCAAGGCCCAAAAGAGCTGTTAAATCCTAATAATCCACCAAGGAAGCTGAAACTAAGAAAAAGAAGGGTGAATCTAGCAAGGGAACTCCATCTAAGAAACAAAAATCAACTCCCAAGGCAGATTCAAAGAAAATTGCTTATACTCCCTTGAAGAAACCTGAGCCTGCTGTACCTGCTGTTCTTGTTCCTTATGCTTCTTCTTCATCCTCTAGCACTGAGTCTATAGAATACCAATTGACTACGCAGCCATTGTGGAGCAATGCTTATATTCTGGGAGAATATACTACCAAGTTTGTCAGTAAAAAGAAAATTAAGCCTCACTATGTAAATATGGAAGACTTCCTTATTTCTAGTAATTTTTATGTCAGGCTATGGATGATTAGATACAGGAATTTGTTAGAAATTTTGTAAAGATGTGATGATGTGGTTGTTAAGACTTGGTATGCCTCCCTGAAGTACAACGGAAAGAAGGAAAAATAGGAAGTAAATCTAAGGTCTAGGACTATCTAGCTAACAGATGAGACCTTCAATAAGGTACTAGAGATCCCTGGGTAGGATGGATTGAAAATTGACATTTCTACCTCAAAATACATGGATGAGGATAAGGCTGCAGAAGAGAAAGGAGGTCCTTTCCTAAATTACAAAGAAAGCACTCTATTGTTCAGAAGAAATGGGAACAGGCCACCTCTAAGCTTGCTGAAGCCTAATGACCTCAGTGACCAAGTTAGAATCCTATACTACATTGTGTCTAGGATTATATTTAACAAAGAAGGTAGTTTACAATTTAATCACAAGGATTGAAGCATATGTGATGACAGCAATCATGTATGGCAAGCTAATCAATATGGACCATATCATCCTCCAATGCATGATCAAGGTAAGAGATCAGAGGAAAGATTTCACCTTGTCATATGCCTCGATCATCTCCAAGATACTTCAGTATGCCAGGATCCAACACCTGGAAAAAATCCTCCAGCGCATGATCAAGGCAAGAGATCAGAGGAAAGATTCCACCCTGCCATATGCCTCAATTATCTATAAGATACATCAGTATACCAGGATCCAACACCTGGAAAAAGGAAAGGACAAGCCTATAGAAGTCTTAAAAGAGGATAAATTGCAAAGGATGGGGATAGAAAGGAAGGATGGTAGATAGATTGGCAAGGGAGCTAGGAAGACAGAAGATCTATTCTTTGAGGAAGTTGGCTCCCACCAACAAGCAGGAACCTCTAATGCTGCTCCACCTTTATAGTCTATACCTCAACCTTCTCAGCCTGTTTCATCTCCATCTCAGCCCACTTAGACTTATGTGCCATCCACTCCTTCCACCTGGGCTAAACCAACTAAGATTACTGAGTTGTATGACAACATGTCTACACTTATGTTGAGCATCAGAGATGAGCAAAATGCTAAGTTTGCTCATCTGTAAAATCAGATTTTCCAATTGGCAAAGAATATGAAAGTGGTTGCTGATGTATATAAGGACATTAGGAGTGCCATTCCCTCTACATCAGCTCTACCTCAGCTAGGACCCTTTGATGTCAGGTCTCCTACTTTTGAACCTCCAAGTCCATTTGAGCTAGCCTCCCCTAAACTAGATGATGATGTACATGCTACTGAAGCTATTGGCACTTTGGCCACTCCACAGGCCTCTAGTAATGAGGCAAGCCCTGGTCCACCCTTGGGCTATGGCATGGAGAAAGAAGCTCCACAAGAACCAAGCTCCCATAAGCCTATTACTGAAGATGCTCAGGATTCAATTCTTTCTGCTCAAGAATCTGAGCAAATGGAGAAACTTATAGCAACCATAACTACTGCACCAATTATTCAAGCTACTCTGAAAGAGGAGAAAAGCCTTGTGCCATACGTTGATCTTGCAGCTATTGCACATGATGCTATTGTGCAATCTTAAAAACAAAGGCTTGATGAGATGTTCCCTCCTTATGCTCATTAACTCTCATCTTCTTAATATGGCATGACATTAGCATGAAGAGTCAGATTTGCCAATCTTCAAAAGAAAGTTTAGGAAATAATTGAAGATGCTGAGGAAGATCAACCTGAGGATGACTTACCTGTAACATCACCTCCTATACCTCTTCCTAAAATCGATCCTGAACTGCCTTTTGTCCCTGTGCTTCTTCGAGCTATTCCAGTATCCCAGATACCTCCTACTGCTATCCATGTTCAAATTCCTGATGATGCCAAAAAAATGGAGAAGTCATCTGAGCAAATTGGGAAAACTATTGTAGAACCTTCTAGCAAGACCTACAGCAAGAAATCCAAGCCCAAGAAGAAGTGATTAGATCTTAGAATTACTTGGTCTTTCTTGTATTGCTATTTATACTTTTTTGTATCTCTTTTATAACAAATGACAATCTTGCCTTTGAATTCTGTGTTTGTAATGTCATATCTCTATACTGAAACTTTGAATGGATTAATGAGATTCTCTATTTAATCTATTGTACATGCTGCACTTATCTTGGAATTTTAATGCATATGTTGAGGGGGAGCTCTTAGAAGTAAACCCAAGTACTAATCCAGTTTGTAAATTGTTTTGTTATCATCAAAAATGGAGAGAATGTTAAATCAAGTGTTTTTGATGATTTCAAGCCAACTAGACCTTGGAAGGAAGATATCAAAGGTGTACAAGATATCTCAAGTAAAGGAATCCAGGAATCCAGGAAGATTGAGAACAAAATTTGTTTGTAGGATCTTTCACTGTATTCACATGAGTAAAAGGCTTTGATTCTTAACCCAAATGTTTTTGAAATGTGTTTTTCAACAAATTCTATGTTAACTTATGACATATTTGAAAAATACTCATTAATAGATGAATTTTGAAGTGTTAAACTTGATATGTAACTTTGAAAATTCAAATTTTGATAACTGAAATTCAAACTTTGGATTGAAAATATGTAAGTCTGAAAAGAGTTTCTACTAATAAAAGAATTTCAGCCTTTGAAAATTCGAATTTTGGGTAAAACATAAACTATGAAAAATGGAAAATTCGTCTGAAGAGATGTCAAAGTTCATCTAAAATTAAAGTTCAAAAAAAGTTCCAAGTCAATTCTTTGATAGACGAACTTTGATTTTGAAAATTTAAACTTTGGAAAGATAATTTATAAGTCTATTCTAATGCTCTTCTGATAGATAAACTTTAGTCTTCAGAAATTTGAACTTTGAACTAAGTTTGATAAGAGATCTCTCTAATAGATGTACTTTGGTATTTGAAAATTCAAATTTTGAAAAGAACTTTTATGTCATATTGAGTTGCTCACTAACAGATGAATTTTGGGCACTAAAATTCAAACTTCGAAGGCACTGTAGCAATATAGAACAACTATTCACAGTTACCAGAAGAACTTTAAACTTGAAAATTCATATGTTTCAACATGGAAATATTTGTCAAAGATGAAAATTTGAATTTTGCTTTCGAATAGATGAACTTCAAAGTTCAATGTTAAAGTCTTTAGCTTATGGTCTTTGCAAAATTCATCTATTGACACCCCAAAATTTGAACTTTAGATATCAAAAATGCATTAAATACGGTTGGTGAATAGATAGTTTTACAGAGTAACTATTGGGTAACATCTCTAATAGCTAGATCTTATCTCTAACATATAGTTAAGACATAAATCTATAAATAGAACTTCATTTAAAGGTGTGGGTAATGATTTTACATTATATACACTAAAATTCTACCAAATCCTTTAGTCAAAGCCTTCTGCTCTCACAAACTTCTTACTTTGTACTTTAACTGTCATATATACTCTAAATTAGAGAGTTCACTTATTGTAAACAATCTTATCTTTACCTGGAAGATAGATATTCTTGTGAGGGGATTTCATAAGGGATTTGGGAAGTACTAAGATAGAGTACAGAGAGAGAAACTATAAGCTCTTGAAATAGAGGATAGAGTTGTACTGTGGCATTGGAAGGAGCCCACCAAATTCTAGCAAGATAGTGGAAAATCTCAAGTGGTAACTTGAGGACTAGACATAAGTCAAGAGAAAGAGACCGAACTAGGATAAATATTTGTGTCTTCTCTTCCCTTACCTTGCTTTCCACTTTGTTATATTTTATACTATGTTTTTTTGTCACTGTTACTTTCACTACTCTCTTACTCTTTTGCATAAAATTTTTAATCTTCCCAGTTCACCCCCCTCTTGGGAAGCCAGCAAACCTAACAAATTTTGGGAAAATATCTCATAAAAAGTAAATGGAAAAGGTACCTAAGGTTAGCCAAACTAACCATGATTTGTGCACACCATTTGATATCTTTCCTCCATGACCATGGTTAAGTGTTTAAAGTGAGGTTAAGGAAGAAAAAGAAGAGAAAGAAGGAAAGAAGAAACAAAGTTAAGAAAGGTGGGTTACTTCTCTTGAATTCTTAAAGCCTTTTAGTTCAAGTTGTGGTAGTTTGGAGTAGCTAAATAAAATCTTCTTCCTGTCCTCTCTAAATGAAAATTTTGGCCATGGCATGGGTTTGGGAAGGAAAGTGATTACATAGACATTTAAGAGAAACAACAAGATAATTCAAAATAAACAAGATATGATATGTTTGGAACCAAGAAGTTGAAAAATCATTCTTTCCCTTTCACACTCTTATTTCAGCAAGTGCGTAAGAGTGAGTAAGGGTTGGACCTTCATGATTTCAATGACAAAAATGGAATCCTTATGTCCAAATTAACTAAAAACAAGTGTTGGTTACAAGAAAAACCAAAAGGATGGTTAAATGAAAATTTTAGGGTTTTGTGAGAACTTTGTAAAGGAGACTAATGAACTAGTGGCTTATGAGCTTCTATGATGTTGTGTTTAGGATTAAGAAAGCCAAAGCAAGCTCTTGCAAGGGATGGAATCAAGTGAAAAAGCAACGGAATCACAAAGGTAGCATTTTGCCTTTTATTGCATTATATTATCTTATGTTATTTTCATGAACTTGATGACTTACTGTATGATTGTTTTGATATTTTCTGACTTTTGGCTAAGTTAAATGAAGGGGTTTGTGATCTTGAGATGTCCAATTTACAAGGGGATACTTTGCCAAAATTTTTGTGAAATAATATGGCATGAAATATTCCAATGTGTTTGTTCGATGTTCTATGATGCTTTCATGGTAAATACGATAATATACACGCATAATTGGTGATTGCTATTGATATTCTTTGAATTTCACCATCCCTAAATGACTAACCATGTTATGGCAAGGTCATGGAAGAGGCCAAGGAAAGAGCAAGAAGAATGAAGAAGACAACAATGATTAATTTGATTTCACAAGTTAAAAAGCTATGTTATGAAATTGTGCATCAAGTTATGTATGAGATATAAACTCTATAGTTATGCATGTTCATTTTCCTTTAAGTCCTCTTATTATGTTATATATGGATTTAGAGTAATGAATGATGATGCATTATGTTTATGAAGTGTATCATGCAAGTTATTGTATAATTTTGTGCAAAACGACCAATAGAGGTTAGAATAGAGGCACTCTATTCAAAATAGAGCAACTAGATTAGGTGTTATCTATGCTAGAAAGTGAACAAAATAAGCTTTCTAACGTTCCAAAGAACACCTTAATTGGTGAAGTACATGAATTGTAGTGAATTTTTAAATTTAAGGGTCAAAACTGGATAGAGTTCAGAAGACTAATAGTCTCATTATAAATATTCGTTATTTCAATAGACAATATAAAATTGTACAGAGCTCCAAAAATTTAATGATTTGCATTTATGGAAATATCTATGTCTCAAGTTTAATATGTCACTGATTTGGAAGTAATTAAAGTTATATAATGAGAGAAATGTAAGCTTTCTTAAAACTATTCTAATAAAAGTTAAATTTTGACATTTAATGGTTCAAGATAATATCATGCCCTTCTCTAGCAGAATAAGTATATAAGATAAATATCTCTAAAAGCTAGACATTAGAGATTTCAAATTATGTAAAGATTGCATGAATTGACTTAAGATAGAATGAGATATGACTTATTAAAATTAAGCACATAATCCTAGAAAAGTGAAAAATGACCATATAAACAGTATTTTTCATACTAAAAACTGTATTAATGGGCACATTTAAAGTCTTGTTTTCCTAGGTAGGGAATGTTTTAACCTATTTTTAAAGAGTTGAATCACCTCCATATGAATCTTCTAGAATTAGTTGTAATTTTATAAAATTCAATCAGTAAAAGAGACTTACCAAATGAACAATAACACAGAAAAATAAAATTTTCTGTTTTAGTCCTTCAAGTGATATAAGCTTAAAAAATGGTACAAATGGACTTAAGTAAAGTCCAATACATGGGAAACAAGGTCTAAGATTAAGGTGTTACATTTTTTGTATTATTGCAGTCAGAAATTTACAGTTACTATTAGTAGCTCTAATGGTGACGGTTAGCAATAACTACTGCTAATGTTGCACTTAGTATCAGTTAAAGCATTAGTTTGTAATCACAACAATTTTGGCAGCGTGTTTAACAGTGTTTGGCTTTATTACCACTGCTAAAGTTTGACCATAAATCATGAAAGATGCCTTTGTTTCCCCTTCATTTTCCAATTTCTCTTATGTTCTCTCTCTCCCTCTCACTCTCTTCCTTCCTCGGTCGACTAAAGGATTCCTGCATTGATTAGTTGAGGTAATAACTTAATTTGTATATTTAAATGTTGAGAAGTAGTTTCTATGTTTACATATAATTATTTGTATTATTTTTTAGAAAAATGTTGTATTTCTTTAAATGCTTACGCACTTGCTATCTGTTTATCAAGTGCAAATTATACTACTGGTTGGTAGATTTGCAGCATTCTTGCAACAAATATTGGTCAAAGTAATTAATTGAATATTATAACATTAGATTTATATATTTGAATTTAATAATTTATTTTGTTGTACAATAATGATTTTAAATTTATTTTAAGTTATATGCATTTAATAGTGGATTTTTTTTCCTTTTCATAGTATTTGGAGAGCAAGCTAGGCCACTAGATTGCTTTGGGACAGTTGAGAATATTATTTGTAGTTTATTTTAATATACATTAAACATGTTTACCTAGCAAGAATTTTTGGAAATTAAATGTTAAATGTAGATAAATTTTTATAATTAATAATTGTGGAATGAAGATGAATTTTCATAATTAGTATTGTTATAATTGGTGATAGTTAAATATAGTTTGATTTAAAATTTTTATAATTAATTTGTATTAATGATCTCTGAATTAATATTTCTAAAATTTTTGTTTTAATACAAACAAATTAATTTTATATTAATTAGTGTTTATAATTTATTTTAATGTACATTAAGTATGTTTATGTGGCATTAATTTGTGGAAGTTAAAATGTTAATGTAGTTGAATTTTTATAATTAGTAATTGTTAAATGTAGATGAATTTTTATGATTGATATTATTAATTAGAATTAGTGATAGTTAAATGTAGTTAGATTTAAAATTTTTATTTTCATGAAAAAAAGATTTCAAATTTTTATAATTAATTATCTCTAAATTAATTATATCTAAAAGTTTGTGATAGTTCGTAATTGGTATTGTTATAATTAATTTAGAGATAATTAATTTGTATTGAAATGTAATTAAATTTGTATGGTATAGAAAATGGATAAATCTTGGATAGGTATGTCGCAAGCAAGTAAAGAATATTTAGAGGGCCTAGAATTATTTTTGGATTTTGTTATGGTCCATGAGGGATAGGATGGGAAAATTCTTTATCCCTGCCCAAAATGTAATTTCAAGAAGTATCATGAGAGAGCAGTAGTGAGAGATCATCTAATCATGAACTCATGAGATGCTTGATTGCACTAACAATTTCATAGTGCAATCACAAGTAGGTGTGGAAATTGATAGGGAGGATTCAATAAATAAAGTTGTTCAAGATACTTTTGGAGTTCATGATGACAACATCTTTTCCGAAGCAGTAGATGGCCCATATTAATTATGGATGGGTCAAATGAATCAGGAAGCTCAAGATTTCTATGAATTAATGCATGATGGAGAGAAACTGTTGTACAAAGGATGTAATAAATACACAAATTTATCATTCTTTGTGAGACTTTATAACATCAAGGGTTTATGTGGGATGATTAATAAGGCAATGTTGATGGTACTAAAATTATTGGCAGATGCATTTATTCATGTAGAAATTTTAGCTTCATATTATGAGGTAAAGAAGGAAATAACCAAGTCAAGGCTAAATTATGAGAAAATTGATGCTTGCCGAAATGATTGCATGTTGTATTGGGGAGGTGATGTAGATAAAGCAATTTGTAAAAAATGCAATGCATTTAGATGGAAGCATGTGAAAAGGGTAAGAAGAATCAAAAGAGCAAAGTGGTTAAAATTTTGAGGTATTTTTCTTTGAAGCCATGTTTGTAGAGATATTTTATGTCATCGAAAACTACTGAGCTCAAGAGGTGGCATGATAGTGAAAAGAATACTGATAGTCTACTGAGGCATCCAAGAGACTCTGAAGCATGGAAATCTTTTAATTGTCAGTATCTAGATTTTACTGCAGATCCAAGAAATGTGTGTCTAGCTTTGGCAACTAATGATTTCAATCCATTTGGTAATGTAAGTACAAGCTATAGTATTTGGCCAGTCATGTTGATGCCTTTCAATCTTCCACCATGGTTATACATGAAATAGAGTTCATTCATCTTGTCGATAATAATCCCAGGAAGAAGAGCACCAAGCAATGATATTGATGTTTATTTGCAACCATTAACTCATGAATTACTAGACTTGTGTAATGTTGGGGCTGAGACTTCTGATTCTCATGAAAGGAAAACATTCAATTTTAGTGCAGCACTTATATGGACTATCAGTGATTATCCTGGTATTGGAACATTGTCTAGGCGGATCATTCACACTAGATTACCTTGTCCATTGTAACATCTTAATTTAGGCATACTTCTCATGTATTAGATCATTTTAGAGTCCAAATATGATTGAAGAGAAGCTTAAATCAATTTAATTTCAAAAACAAGATTTTCCATATTCTCAAGTACTATTCATATTGTCATTTCTATTGTACCCAATAAAATTTGAAAATTCATAACTAAATTCAAACAAATTGTATTAGAGTGATTCAAGTCTCTAAAAATAGCTAAAATAATTCTATACATGGAAAAAATGAGAAACAGATCAAATATTGGTCCAATTCATACATTTTATTCTTCCAAGTAGTATTGTAGATTTGGTCATTTCTGAAAATTTCTGATTCTAACTATAATTTTGAAAAATCATACACTTCTATCCTAAGCAAAATCATGCATACTCTATTTCATTTGGAAGCCATATATGTTTATTTTCATGACATATTTTTTTTTCATATTTATTCAACTTATACAAGGCATGGTATTAGCTCAAATCATTAAGGGTTAGAATTCAACTTCTATTAGAATAGTTTTAAGAAAACTTTCATTTCTCATATTATATAATTCCAATTACTTTCAAATCAAAGGGATATTAAACTTAAAGCATACAACTTTCCATACATAGAAGCCACTAAATTTTTGGAGCTTCACATGATTTTATGACACCTTTTAAACTAAGCAGTTCTTATGGTCAAAATTCACAGTTTTCCAACTTTGTCCTATTCTAAGCCCTAAATTAAAAAATTCATCATAAATTGTGTACTTAGCCAAATCAAGTGATCTTTGGCTCTTTGGAAGGCTTATTCTATCTACTTTTAGACATATGCATCACTCATATGTTATACCCTGTTTCATGTGCACAATACCTATGTTATCATCTGAGTGTTTAAAGTGAGCTTTTCTATACATAACTTGGAAAAACAAACTTCATAACTTGTTTACATCTACCTATCATTTCATGATACTCAAGGGAACATAATATCATCAGGGTACAAATCTAATAACATATACATGATTTTTCATAATATTTCAAAAGAAAACATCATTGCTTGATTCATCAATTCAAGTAACATTTTCCTTCTTCGTTCTCCATAACTTCCTTGTCATCCTTGTCATGGTTTGAGTCTAGCATGTTAATCATTCAGGGAGAGTAAGATTCAAAGAATCTCAGTAGTTACCACTAATCAAGCAAGTATCTAATCACATAATGCAAGCTTATGTCTTCAAATCATCATTCAAACATTTAGAATCATTTATGCTCAAATATTTTATATAAAACTGGACAGAGTTTCCCCTTGTATTTTGAACATCTTGGGGTCACAAGACCCCTCAAATAACTACGACAATATCAACAAATCATCACAATACATTATTACGAACATTTGGCATAACACAAAAATCATTCCAAACTACATAACAATATAATGCAAGATTAGGTTAGTAAACTACCTTTTAGCTTTCAAATCCTTTTTTGCACACTCTTTCTTTGATTTTCTAACACCTACTTGAACCCTATTACATTATAAAACAAGCTCATAAGCTTATGTTTATATGACCTCTTTCACAAAGTAAGCATACTTGACCCAAGAATTTCATTTATCAATCTTCTTGGATTTCTTTGTACATCACACGCATTCTTACATAATTTAGATCCAGTGAATCCATTTTTGGGATCAAAATTATGAAATTCCTACTTTATGTCAAACCCTAGCTTGGCCAAAAATATGCTCAAAATAGGAGAAAAAGATTTACTTCATGAAATTGAGAATGACTTATACATTCATGCTTCTTGAAACATTTCTAAGTTTTTCCATGGATTAATTTAATCATATCTCAACTTTCTCTCTCTAGACTCATTATGGCCAAAACTTTGGGAAAGTGAGGAGAGAAAAATACTCCATGAACCTCTTCCCAGATGCTTGAGAACACAAGATAAGAAGGATAGAAGTTTACCTTTGCAATTTGGCCTTGTAACTTTGCTTTAAGCTCTTCCTTTTCTCTCTAAGTTTTTTGCTCTCTCTCTCTCTCTCTCTCTCTCTTTTCCTTACTAGTTTGGGTGCACAAAGTAAAGGTGAATAAGAGGTCTAGTTCACTTAACTCATCACTTGAAGAAGAGAGATGAAAGGAGTGAATAGTGATCTAGTGTTAATTAACCAACTTAGGTTAATTTTAATGAAAATCCTCTTAAATTAAAATCAATTGATTCCCTACTTGTACTCAAGCTGTGCAGCACACCTTAATAATTTTAATGGATCAAAATAACCTTTATCGATTAAATTTACCGTTACCGATTGAAAACTTTTGCCGTAATTGTCATTTAATTGGTATAAGAATATTCTAAATTCACTTTTGAAATAAAATAATTTCTTTGACCTAAAATATATTTGGGTGGAGTGCACCTACTATTCCTGTCCCCAGATTGTATTTTACAAGGTCCCCAATTTCTTTTTGGATATTTTATTCCCTTTTTGGCTTCTGATTCAATCATAAATTTATATGGACTCATTCAACCTCTAAATAGTAATCCATTGAGTCCACCTCATTGTGAGCTTCGTTTTTTGACTATAGATTTTCATATTTACAAATAAAGCCTTTGATTAGGGTAAATTTATAATTTTTAAAACTTTCGGGTCCTTTGTCGTAACTTTTCCAAGGACTAAATGAATAAAAATTCTTTCTTTTGTGGACTAATTTGCATAGAATTTTCATTTCTTGGGGAAAAAATGACCTTTTTGCCATTCTTCAACTATTTTTGTATCTCCATTTTCTGTAATTCTTTCTACGTTTTAAGTTATCTTTTATTATTTCCTTTTTACATTATATGATATCCAGTGAAATTAGGGATATTATATTTTTACCCTCTTAAAATAAATTTCTTCCTTGAAATTTAAGACATACCTTATTGATACAGTTTTGGATATCTTTGTTTCCTTTTAACTTTCGTTTTCCTATTTCCAGGTCATTTTTACTAGAGGAATACTTTATTTCTGCTTAGCTTGACTTAAAAGTCAATACTTCACTCTGATATCCCTGCTATTCTATCACATTCGAAAGGTCTGGCTAATAATCTTTAAACTGGGAAATGTCAAAAACATCATACATATCCACTTGATCTTAAGGCATTGAAAACTTCAACATAACATACTTATCTTTACCTTTATAATTCCCTTATCTTATTTGTACTGTGATCTTTTCATTGGCACCTAATTTCATTTCTTCCTTTTCTTTTCATAACTTTAGACTATTGCATACATCATACATTTGTTAAAACATAATCTTATTGCATTTATCTTGCTTATATGGCAACTATGAAGCCATCTCAGCCTTCTTTTAATTTTCTTATCTCTACCACAAACTTAATTTCTCTTATTTCATAGTTACTTGATGTTCTTGGTGGTCTCATAATATTTCTATGGTAATATCATAAAGATTATAACTATTTTAACTTAAAACCACTTCGTTTCTCAAGAGCATTAATCACAACTACTATATGTGGGAACAAATTTTCATAAAATTTATCGTATAAAACATAAGCTACTTCCCTCTGTTGAATCAAGAGTTTTGATGATTCCAAACCAACATCCAACAGCTTGGATTGAAGATATCAAAGAAGATCCAAGTGCTTCAAGTTAAGATTTTCTGAGTATTTGCTGCTAGATCTTTCGTAGGATCTTTAGTTTTAGTTGTGATTGGGTAAAAGATTTTGATTTGAGAAAAAGATGTTTTCAAACCTTGATTTTGTGTTAAATGTTGACTTAGTTGAAAAACACCCACAAACAGATGAAGTTTGAAAGTTTAAACTTAACTGTCAAGTTGGAAATTCGAACTTTGCTTCAGGAAATTCGAATTTCGAGCTAAAACTGAATAAGTCTGAAGAGATGGCTCTCTGTCAGACGAATTTTGGTTGTTCAAAATTCAAATTTTCATCCAAGTCTGAAAGAAGCCTCTTAGTGACAGACGAACTTCGCATCTTCAAAATTTGAATTTCAGACAAAACACAACTTGAGAAAATAGAAGAAATTCGTCTGAAACAATGTTAAAGTTCATCTGAAATCAAGATAAAATTGAGTTTGAAAAATGCTCTCTGACAGACGAACTTTGACTTTCCAACGTTCGAATTTTCATATAAGTCTGAAAGGAGCTTCTTTGAAACAGACGAACTTTGAGTCTTCAAAATTCGAATTTCAGACAAAACAAAACTTGAGAAAATAAAAGAAATTCGTCTGAAACCATGTCAAAGTTTATCTGAGATCAAGAATGATTTAAGTTTCAAAACTGCTCTCTGACAGACGAACTTTAAACATTAACGTTCAAATTTTAGAAGCTAAGTTCTTGAGTCTGTTGAAGTGAAACATTGACATACGAATGATAAGAACTTACAACATTCGAATGATGAAGTTAGTCTGAAAAGAGTCTCTCTGACAGACGAATTTCACTCTTCAAAATTCGAATTTCGAAGAAAGTGAACTACTGTGCCTCCTTTTCACATACTGGGAATAGACAAATTTTGGGCATCCAAAATTCGAATTTCGAAGGCACTGTAGCAAATTGAAAACACTGTTCACGCTTAACCGAAAAACTTTCTTCTTGAAAATTCGTATGTCACATTGTGAAAATGTTTTGTAAGTTTCAAAATTCGAATTTCACTTCATGAACAGACGAACTTCGTGCTGTAACGTTGAAAGCTTTAACCTTCGGTTCCTTCGAAATTCGTCTGTTGGCCAACCAAAATTTGAATTTCAGTATGTCAGAAGCATTAAATGCGGTTGGTTAACGGATAGTTTTTCAGAGTAACCGTTGGATAACTTTCCCAACGGATAGATTTTGTCTCTAACGGACATTTAAGACCTTAAACTATAAATAGAACATCATTTGAAGTTGTGGGTAATGAATCTAACTTGTATATACCGAATTTCTGTCAAAACTTCTTCTCAAGAGCTTTTACCCTCTAGCTTCAATATCTGTACTTTAACCTTCATATCTACTTTATTCAAGAGAGTTATATCTTTGTAAACAATCTACTCTTCATCTGGAAGATAGATTTACTTGTGAGGGGAAATCACAAGGGGATTGGGAAGCACATTGTGAAAGTGCTTAGAGTGTTTGAGAGAGCTCAAGAAACAGAGCATACTCGTGTACTGTGGCATTAGCAAGAAGCCCATTGAATTCTTGCTGTATAGTGGATAAATCTCAAGAGTTGTCTTGGGGACTGGACGTAGGTCAAGTGGATAGACCGAACTAGGATAAATCATTGAGTCTTTTTCTCCTTACCTTTACTTTTTAGCTTGCTCTATTTTATACGTTGTTTACATTATACTGTGCTATCTTCACCCATTTCACTTTGTGCAGAAAAATTTCAATCTTCCCAATTCACCCCCCTCTTGGGAAGTCAGCCTTGCTAACACCCTCAACTCAATCATATTTCCTTCCTTATATCCCAATCCATACTTATCTTCATTGCCATAGACCCTTTGGGCCATCATTGGACCAGGAATGTTATCATAGGGGAGGAGGTTTAGCTTCGTTAGTTCATAAAAAAATTATTTTGTTATTCATTTCCCACAAAACATTCTTTATAGCTAAGCGGTAAGACATCATGAGAGAATTTTCTTTTATTAGAAAATTTTTCATAACTCCTTACTAGACTTAGTGAATTTCCCATCTTGTTTCGTCTTTTGGTTACTCCCACTTACAACTTACTTGCCTTAAACTTTAGGATGTTTAGTCTCTACTTCACCTTTCTTCTATCGATTGGTTTGATATCTTATAATGGTTTCTTATCACCATTCTCATTTTCATTCATTACTTATACTTGTAATGCTTCCTTGTTCTTGACCCTAGTTTTTGTTAACTTATGTCAATTTTCCATTATGTTTTTGAGTAACATATTTTTGAACCCAATATTTTTGCTTATATTATCATGGCCTTTAGAATCTCTTAGTTTTCTGTAAGTTGTGTCTCAGTATTATCATATCAGTGGTCATTAACTTTTTACTCTTTAACACTTTCTTCTCATTTGTTCTCATTTGTAACCTTAACTGCTTAGCCAAGGTTAATTAGTGGTTTGGCAACTTGATGAAATTTCTTAACCCTTCAAAAGTTTCTCGCTAGCTTAGTTAAAGTCTAACCCTCAGTCTCTCACCATTTTAGGCTCTTTTAGGTATCACCGCAGGAGTTACCTCCCTTTGCTTTGCCTCAGCAACTTTTCATTATATGGAAGATTTTATCTTTTTGCTCAATTGAGCTTCTTCCCAAGAGCTACTTCCTTTCATTTTGCCTTGGCAACCTTTGGAGGATTTCATTCGTTGTGAGATCTTTTGGCTAAGAATTTTGTTTTTATAGCTAGATTTCATACCAAGACTAGCAATCTACTATCTCAATATTTCGTAATTCCTTAAATTACCTACCACTATTTTCACCTTCCATTGTTCACAATGTTTATTCAAACCTTATACATACTTATTTTTCCATTAATTTACATCTATGCTTGCATTACATTATACTTGAATTATTCGTTGTTATATTGAACTTACGAGGTTTTAGAGCTAATGGCAAACTTAAAATTGCCATCTAATAGCCTTATCAGATCTTTGTCTGATTTCTTCTCTAAAACTTTCAATACTACAACTTCTTCTTTGCACAATAACATGCTGCTTAGAGCATATAAGCAATAACACAGTCTCCAAATTAAATTCTAGGACAATTCCTTAATGAAGTTCCAAAACTCATGATCTAGTTATGACATCTACTACTTGCTCAACCCGTTCACACTCTCAAGGACCCTATGGTTATGATGTCCTTCTAAGAATTTCTTTGCTTCCAATCCGATACTTAGGAAATGCAAAGCTAGAATATATCCTCGAAATTCCACACAATTTTTATCACAGATAGTTCTAACATCCATTTGGATTTGGAGTCCTTAGTTTTGTTGGTGAAAGCTCGTCACAAAATTCAACTAGCCTAGACTTACTAGAAATATCATTGTTCATGGGCTGCTTAATCTCTTTCCTTAACCATATGTTAGCTTTCTCATTTCTTTCTCACAACTACTTCTTTTATTTCTTATCTTCCTTTGAACATTAGTTTCCCCTTTGATTATTCTAATAGCTACCTTTCTTTATCATTGTCATTTATTCCTTACTGGCCTTTTTCTTTCATTACTACAAGCATTTCACCATTAAGCTTATTTGTTGGTGGAATGCTGACATCTCATATTCATTGTCATCACCTATCATCATATTTCTTTTCTACTTCCTATCCAGTGGCTTGGTATTAGAGAATAGTCTAATGTAAAAGATTTGCTCTATGTGATACCTCTATTTAAGGTCCATTCTCCATGTATTAGACCTCATTAAAGTCCAATTATACTTAATTAGAAGCTTGAATCACATAAAATGTTATAATAAAATTTTTCAAATTTTGGGTACTATTCACTTAACCAAATTCCTTTTCCCCAACCGAATTTTGGAAAATCATAACTAATTCTATAAAAATTATATATAAGTGATTCAAGTCTCTATAAATAGCTTAAAGGATTTTATACATGGAAAAAATATAAAACAGAGCAGTTAATTGGCCAATTCATACAGTAAATTTCGTGAATTTCCACTATTCATGTGGTCAATTTCTGAAATTTCAGTTTTCTAGGCTAAATTTGAAAATTCACTATAATTCGTATATACATTCAAATTGTGTGATCTTTGGAAAATATAAAAGATATTTCTGTCTAGTTTTTAAACATATATAACATTCAAACTTTACATTACAAAAAGTCCAAACGGTAATGTTTCACTCTATAGAGTTCAAAATGACCATTTGTATCCTAATACTTACCATACAAAAATTGTAAAATATTTACATGACCATATTTCATCTTCATATCATACCATACTTTCACTAAGACCTAAAGGAACATAAAAACTTGAAGAAACAGATTTAACATTATATTTACAAATTTACACAAAAGTTCTAAATTAATGGCCATTTAGATCAAAATCAAGTTAATGACCAAATTCTTTCTCCTTTCCTTTCTCTTCTTTGGAGGTCTTGCCATTGTTGTTACCTAATCATGGTTAATATGTGGGAGGGTGAGATTCAAAGAATCTCAGTAGATAAATCCCATATATGCTATCATATTATCACATTTTTCATAGAAACATCACATAAATTTAATTCATCACATAGGCACATTTGAACATATAAATTTTATAAAAATTTTGGCAATTTCGTTTTGCAAAATGGACATCCCAAGGCTCAATACCCTCCATAAAACTCAGCCAACAACATACAAAAATCATAAAACAACATTGCATACATATGCCATAATGTCAAATGCAAGGAAAACTAATATGACAATGTGATGCAAGTTAGAAGATTTAACTATCTTTGTGAGTTCCTAAGCTTCCCACACTTGGTACACCACTTTTTGGGCCTTCCAATGCTTTCTTGAATCTAACCATATCAACATTTAACAACGTTAGCCACTGATTTCTAGAATTACACAATACTAAAACTTAAAACTGAAAATTTTCATGTTGGTTTCCTTTGAATTTTTCTTGAATCCAATACTTGTACTTGATTAATCTAAACCCAAGGAATCCATTTTTTGGGTCAAACACTTGAAATTACAACTCTAAATATGAACCTAGTATGTCCAAAAATCATGAAATTGAAGGAAAATTGCTATACTTCAATATACATCAAACTACTTCCATATTAATGCTTTAATTGAGTATTCTAGCATTTCCCCTAAGTTTTATAGTTTGTAAACTCATTTCCTTGCTTAATCATGACATTACTGAAACCCTAAGATAAGGAGGAAATAAATATAATCCATGGATCATGCTTCAAAGACCATATACTATGAGCTTTAAGTGATAGAAGACAACTTACTACTTGGGCTTTTTGGATTTCTCCTTGAGTTTCTCTTCTTCCTTCTCTCTTTTCTCTTCTTTCTCTTTGCATTTTTCCCTTCTATTTTACTGTTGTCTTCCTCATCCAGAATGGTTAGAAAAGTGAGTGATTAAGTGGCTAATTACATGCTTAATCATGGTTAGTATGTTAACCTAACCATGGTTACTTTTTGGTGCCAAAAATCACAACTTCTTGGAGAAGTTTTCTCCAAAAATTGTACAGCCCAGTGGCCCCATTTTACACACTCAATGAGAGATCTGAGTGTCCAAAAAATGTTCAATTTTTTCTGGTCCAACTATATCCTAAACCAGGTAATTTTTAATCGTACTGATAAAACTACTTTTGATAATAAATTAGTATTTTTGGGCTATAGAACTATTCCAATTTTATTTTTATATTTTCTTAATTATCTGGTCCCAAATAGTATCTGTGTATGACCCATATCCTGTACCAGTTACCTTTTAATCATCGGTAGAGCCTACAGTTTACTTTAACGGTTTTAAGTTACTATTGGGTACTCATTATTAATTATTTCTTTATTCTTAAACAATAACCCTCAATGCTATATACTGTTGGACTTCTCTCATCGAGGACTTAATTCTGACTGTAATTTTACATATTTATAAAATTACCCCTAACCTAGGTTAAATTATAATTCTTGAAACTTTTGAGTCATTAGGTGTAATTTTTCCCAAGAACTTTTCTCTTCTAATTCCACATAATTTTTATATGTTTTGGGATGTGAATATCATTTTCATAATTATTTAGAGGCAAAAATATAATTTTTCATTTTTCCATCCAACCGAGGAAAATAACCTCTTTGCCTTTTTTTATGCAAAATAGTGTTTATTCATTTTTTCAAATTTCCTATGCATTTTATATTTTCATCAATTATTTTCTCTTTCATTACTTAGTATTCGATAAAATTTTGGGATATTACACTTTAGTTGCTGAGTAATAAAATTTCACATTTTTCTGAAATAATCATTATAGGTCATCCTCTTTTTAAAGAACTATTAGAATTTTAAGGCTCATCAATCTTTCTTATTCTCTTTAAAGGTCTACTGTAACCTCACACTTAGTCTACTATGACCATGAGATTTACTGTGATTTCAAAGCCCTACTAGGATCCTCTATAATCCTACATCATTACTTGACTAATAGGATCCATCAGGATCTAACTCTGAAAGGATTCATGACCTATGAAATATCATCAACTAATTCAGTAACTTCTATTCTCAAGACTTATCCTTTTATATTACTAAAATATTTCTAGGTTAGATTTTCATAAAACAATACTTTATACTTGTAGGGGAAACTATAATTAGAAAAAGTATCTTCCTTTTCTACTATAGATTACTTCATAGCTTTATTCTTTTTCTGCTTGTTTCACCTCTCATAATGATGCTACTGTAAATAGGTGAAGCACTAAAATAGCTGCATGAATGTGGCTTCGTACTCCTCTACTGACCAATCCTCTGCTTGTCGAAATATAATGATTTTATCTTCTTTTTTATCATTCACCGACTGTAGAAAATATTTATCATGAAATATTACAAAATAGTTTTCATGTCAAGGGTTTGTTCTGAGCTCGTAGGATCAACTCAGTATTAAGCCACCACCTTTCTACTTCTTCTTCTAGCATATATACTCAAAACTTGCAATTGTCATTGTTCTTTACTTTCATACATTTTTACATATTTACACATGATCTCATTCATCATTTCATTCCTAAGAGATTATAGCTGCTTCCACCTTTACTCAAGGCTTCATTGAAATCCTCCTCTGGATTCTCTTCCCAGTTCCTTTAGGATCTTCTTCTTCTATGTCTATAATAGGATCTTCCTATTCCAGCCAGATTACCTTCAAATATGCCAGCTCTTTAATACACTCTCAAAAAGTTTCTGGCATTTCTTCTTGGAGTCTAACTTTATCCAACTTCTAGCACTCATTGTCTGGTAGTATATTTGTCATTGCATCAATCCAAGTTGCCTCCATATAGAAGTAGTTTAGGAATTCCAAGTCTTGCTTAGCATCTTGAATTTTATCCAAGAAGGTCAAAATTCTGGATTCTATAAAATGCTCCTGGCATTCCCAGAATAGCTACGTAAATATGCAGTATTTTGGATACTTATTCCCAAAAGTGGTGTGAACTTAATCAACACATGGAGGATAAATTATTTAAATATTACTTTAAGCAAACTTAATAAGGAATTTTTTATGTCTATTTTATACCCATAAAATACCCACATTTAGTATCTATTTTTATCTCAATATATTGTGATTGATACTATTTGGCATGATTCTACATAATTTGGAATATATTTGTATTGCAGGAGTATTTATGAGAAGTTTTGAGCTACACAGAACCAAAATGTTGAAGACGCTAAATGTCGAAGTCATATGGTCCCCACAATTTTCTCAATCATAGATGAGGGGGAAGGTGAGGAAGAAACAATGATGCAAGTTGACTCGGTGCCGTCTAGGAGAAATAAGAAGGACCCAGTACAGGGTAGATTCATGGAGCAAGAAGAAAGATGCACTGGACCCAGTGCTAGCTCGTATCATAGCACTAACTTATCTTTTACATGGTTTCATAAATTTTATGGACTTCTGGACCTCCTCTATATAAAGGAATACAAGGGGAACAATAGAGGTCATTTAGAAATACACCCGGAGGCCAGAGAACATAGTTTAAATGCATCTGGGAGAAATTATAAGTAATCTACAGAGGAGAGAGCCAAGAAATCTGGGGAGTATTAGAGCAAGATTTATTTTCCTCTATTATACTCTTTCTTCTTGTTTGTTGTGATTTGGGATCTTAGTTCTATTTTGATTTCTATTTTCATGTGTGGCTGAATTTCTCAGTCAAAGGTAGGAATGTAGCATGACGGGGATTGATTAGATTTATTCCCTTTGGTTATGGCTCTTTAAATTTGCTCTTCAAATTATATTTAATTGTTTCTTTTATTATATTTATCTCTCTTATTCGTTCATGTGGATTTTATGCTTGATCGCCATAGAGTATAATTAATGGGTAAACTTAATGGATTAAGAGGTAAAGAGTGAGCCTAGATCTAGAGAAAAAAAACATAAGCTATGATTAGGAACTTTAGTTGTGTGAGAGTGAATTGAATCCTAATTGAATAAGGGTTAATTGACTGAGAGGTAATTAGGACACTTTAGGAACAATGGCTACCATAATTAAGTAGTCCAACTAAAAAAATAGGATCTAGTGATCCCATAAGGTGAACCTCGATCCTTTGATGCTTCTAGAAATTGAATCAAATCTCAAGTATTAATTTGTTTGTTTTGCCTTTTACTTTTCCAATTTCCCATTGTAATTGTTATTTCCTTTCGGAATTAAAAAATGTGGAGATGTAAATTTACTACCTACCTTGGGTTCACCCTCTGGAATACTTCAGAGAACTTTTTATTACTACAATCAACCATGTATACTTGCAAGGCCTGATCAATTTTACCAACCAAGGTTAAAGATTAACTTAACCATGAATTAAATGAGTTATGCTTCCTATTTGATCTCTCTCCTCTTGACCAATGTAGTGTGCTACATAAAAGAGGAAGAGCAACTACAAACACTCCTAAGGAAAAAGAGGAGCACGTTAAAGAAGAAGGAACAAAAGAGAAGGGAAAATTCAAGAAAAGGTAAGCTCTCTTCTACTTATTTCTAATGATTTCTACTTCAATTTGTAATGGTTTAAGTTTGTTTAGATGAGTCTTCCTCCTCTCCTCTTAGTGTTTAGATTTTGGCCATGGCAAGGGTGTGTGAGGGAGAGTGTTTTCCTGCATAAAACTTAAGAGAAAGCATGAGAAACTACATGAAAGGCAAGCTTGAGTAAGTTTTGAAGCAAGTACATGAAAAATCACTTCTTCCTCATCATGCCCTAATTTCAGCTAGTATAGAAGTCAATGAAGGAGTAAGAATTTCATGGATTTGATGCCAAAAATGGATTCTTAATGATGGAAAACCATAAGAACAAGTGTTGGAATCTTGAAAAAGACAAAGATAAACTACATGAGTTTTAGGGCTCAATTAAACTTTATGAAGTAAGACATGGAACCAGAGGTTGAAGTGAGTATTTGATATTGCTATAGGACTTGGAGAAGCCCAAGAAAGCTATTCGAAACATTGGAATCAAGTTGGAAAACAAAAGAAAGTACCTAAGGTAGTAAAGTTCACTTTCTTACTTTATGTTGTTATATATTGTTTCTATGCTATGATATTATTGCCATATTATTATTATTATGATATTATGAAATTGGTTTTGGCCCTAAGGTATCCATTTTCTAGGGGGAAACTCTACCAAAGTTTTTATTGACATTATGGTTCATTATATGTTTGAATGGTTGAAAGTGTTATGAATTATGTTCTTAAGCATATATGGTAATGTATTTGCATGAAATGTGATTTGCTATCGAGATTTCATAATTTCACCATTCCAAACACTAACTATGTTAGGGCAAGGTCATAGAAGAGTCCAAGGAAAGAGCAAGAGGAGTGAAGAAGATAATGATGCCTAACTTGTTTGAGAAAGTTATGGCATTAAATTATGTGATATTGTATAAATTCCTGTATTATGTTTTAAATTTATAATTCAGTATAGTTTTACTCCACGGAATAAATATGGAATGAGTTTTGGTGATGTAGCAAGCATATACAACTCGGTTTGTTAAGAGATGCTTTAAACTATCCAAGGTGACCAACCATGACAGAAATAAGGGCATCTAATTCAAAATAGAGTGTTCTGTTAGGTTGGCTGGTCACCCAAGAGGGGGGTGAATTGGATGATGCAAAATTTTCACCTGTTTTGATGTGTAGCCCAATTTCACCAACTGTTGGAGCAAAACAAAAATAAACATAGTATAATGAAGTAAATAGATGAAATGGGAAGGTGAAGGGTAAGACATAAGAATTTATATTGGTTTAGCTCAAACCTCTTGGTCTACATCCAGTCATCAAACTACAACTTGAGATTTTCTACTATCTCTGCAAGATTCTGTGGGCTCTTGTTGCCATAATACAAATTAAGACTTCTCTTGAGTCTTCAACTCCTAGGTTCACTCTTCCCTTACAAGAGTAACCCAAATCCCCTCAAGGATACCACAGCTTGAGTAATCTCTCCAAGAAGAATAAAGAACATATTGTGATTGAACTCTCTCTAAGAGTTGATAGATACAATGTAGCTCTAAGAACTCAAAGAATATAGATTTTGCAAGGATTGGCTCAAGATTTGTGTTTCTATCTTTGTAGGAATCAAAATGACATTTTGGATCATATTCTAGCTTGATATATGTTCACAGAGTTATAAAAATGAGTTTAGAAGATCATATTTATAGGAAATGATGAAATATAGCCGTTAGATACTAAAGTTAGTCGTTCTAGCCATTACAATGTGTCTAGAATTGCAAAATTCAAATTTTGGGTGTTGACGGTCATTCTAGAGAGTATTTTCACATTCTAGAGATTCAAAATTCTAATTTTGTATGTGGAAATTTGACTGTTAGCTATTCTAGAAGTATTTTCACATTCTGAAGATTTGAAATTCAAATTTTGAAACACCAACATTCGTCTATCAGACTTGAAATTTGAATTTTGGATATGGAAATTTGAATGTTGACTATTCCAGAAGCATTTTCACATTCTAGAGATTCGAATTTCAAATTTTGAAAGCCAACATTCATCTCTCACACTTGAAATTCAAATTTTAGAAGTCAAAATTTGTCTATTAGAGGCGAAACCTTTATAACTTCGAACATTACACTGTATGCAATTCTACAGAAACAATAACTCTCTCATTTTAACTATAAATTAAGCAAATGACCTATGGTTGGAAATCTCTCAATGTCTACCTTCAAATTGAAGAATTTTTACTTAAAAAAATACTTATTTTTGACATCTTATCAAAATAATGATAAGAGGTCAAAACTGAAAATTCATATCTCACTACTTAACTTTAAATGACCGTAACTTTTTCAGATGACCTTTATTTTGAGTGAAATAACCTTCTTTAAAAAGTTTGTTAAGTCTAATTTCATATGAAAAAGTTTTACAATGAAGCCATATTTATTTGAGAGATATCTTAAAAACACTAATCAAAGGCCAAACTCTAAATTCTTGAAAACTAGATTTCACTATATTTAAAAGCAAAGATGTGTTATTTTGATAACCAAAACTTGTTGAGCCAATCAAATGCAATTATAAATCATTGAGTTTCACATGAAAAATCTTAGCCTATGAAGTATATACCTATCAAATTCCAAAGGCTATCTTGATGCAACCAAGCTTCCAAATCGTCAATTCTTTGACACTTGAATTCTTTACATCTTAGAGCATACTTTTCCTTCTTCTTCTTTGACTGAGTTATGATGTTGATTTTCTTTTCTTTATTCCAATGCTCACTCTTCCTTCTTGGACAATCCTACATTTAATGTATTAAACTTACAATCCAAGTAGTTAGTCCAATTTATATATCCAAAATATAAAAGTATAGTGGATATATTAGCATGATATATGCATTATAAATATAATTACACACATGCTAATACACATTTTACTTCAATTAGGAACAACATATATGTTAAACATATATGATGCATTTGTTCCTTATTACTCTACATTTGTCATCATCAAAATTTATATTATACTAAACTTAACACATTCTATATAAGTGATATATTTTCTAAATGTAGATAGAATAAGCCTTCCAAAGAACTAGAAAGCAGCTAAATTAGATAAGTGTACAATTTATAATGAATTTTTGAAGTTAAGGTTCAAAACTAGACAAAGTTGGAAAACTATAACTTTTGACTATAGCTACTACTTAGTTGTAAAGGTAGAATAAAATTGTACTGCTTAGTGGTATGCATGTATGAAAAGATCTATATTTTAGTTTAATATGCCACTTGTTTGAATGCAATTGGAGTTATATGCTGAAAGTTCTGCATGTTTTCCTAAAAGTGTTCTAGTAAAAGTTATCTTATAACCCTTAATGGTTCAAGTTGATGTTATACCTTGTTCAAGCTAAATAAATATACAAACAAAATATGATTGTTAAGTAGACATATATAGCTTTCCAATGATATAAAGTATGCATGAATTGGCTCAGAATAGATTGAGGAATAAATTTCTAAATTAAAGGCCTAAATTCTAAAGAAGTGAAAAATAATCATATGTACATTATTTTTCATGCTAAATACTATACAAATTGGAATGTTAAAAATATTGTTTCATAGTTTTCCATGTAGAGAATGTTTTAAAATATTTTTAGAGACTTGAATCACTTTCATATGATTTTTCTAAAATTAGTAATGATTTTTCAAAGTTCAATATGGAAAATTGGGTGGCCAAATAAATAGTAACAAAAAATTTTAAATTTTTCTATTTTGGTCTCTCTATGATTCAAGCTTCTAAACATGATCAAATAGACTTAAGTAAGGTTTCAATACGTGGGAAATAGGGTCTAAAGTTAAGGTGTTCCAAAGTAAATTCCAACCAAAGAAGAATTTATTTTTTATTATGAGGAAGATCACCTTAAGTTTTTTCATGTGAATTTGGAATACCTATTTTTATATCCTTTGTTTCTAAACTCAATTTTTTCTAGATTTTTTTTTTAAATTTTGATGATAATTATTGAATCATTTTTATTAAACCTAATTTTTAGCTTTTGTTGATGTCACTTAAAGCTAGCCGATAGTATAGGCTTCAACTTGATTGAAACCTGATGTTTCCACAATACTATTTTTATGTTTGTTCTATATTATCCCTATTTTACTAGATATCAAAAAATGCATAGAGAAATATCAAAAACTGAGATACAAGGTTAGACATGAAAAATGGCAATAAGATCATTTTCCCAGGTTAGAATAGAAAAAGAGAAAATATATTTTTGTACCTAGGCAGAAAATTTTTATGCATTCTAGTTCTTGAAAAGGAAGAATTTCATGCAATTTAGTCCTTAGGAGAAATTACAAGACAAAACCCAAAAGAATTAAAAATTATAATTTTATCATAAGCTAGGGCAATTTGTAAATATTGAAAATTACTGTCAAAAAGAAGCTTGCAACAAGTTGAACCTAATGGTATATAGCATAGAGGTTAATTGATTAAAAATAAAGAAATAATTAGTGTCGAGTGTCAAAAAGTAACTATATACTAGCAAATGAATTTGTGTGCCCCACAAACAGCAAAAAGTGGCAGGATCAGTATGTGGGCCTAACACAAATACTATTTGGGACATGATAATAAGAAAAACTCATATATAATTTTAGAATAGTCATGTATCCATAAAATGATATAATACTATAAAAAGTAACTTTATGGGTCTACTTAAAAATTAACTGATATAGAGTATATTTGGACTAAGAAAAATATGCAGTACTTGGACATTAAAATCCTCCTCATTGGCATGAATTATGGCATGTGAAGAATGAGATTTTTCACCCAACAACATCTCCAAGAAGGCAAGGAATTTTGTCCAAAAGAGTAACTATGGTTGGTTAAGTAAATAAACAATGATTAGCCAAATACTTAAGTAAAGTAATCTCTCTCTCTCCTCTCATTTTGGGCATGAGTTTCATCAGCAAAATTAGAGAGAAAGAGCTCCAATAAAATTGAAGAAGAGAAGAGAAAGTGGAAGCTAGGGTTCAAAGCTTGGAGAATCAAGTGCAAGGAAAAATTCTACTACCATAAGCTTGTGTTTTGAAGTAGTTTGTGATAATTTAATGGAGTATTCTTCTTCCTCTACTTAAGACTAGATTTTGGTCAAACCCTAGGTTAGGAAGAAGATGATTTTTCATGCAATAAACCGATGAGAAAGCAAGAACTAGTCACTTGAAGTATGATTTTGGAAGTAGTTTGATGTATTTCAAAGAAAATCTTTTTGCCTATTTTCCTCAAGAATTTTGGCCAAACATGGGTTCCTTTTAGAGTTAGAGTTTCATGATTTTAAGGTAAAAAAATGGAATCCTTCGGTCCAAATTAGTTAAGAACAAGTGATGATTTCAAGAAAAACCAAAAGGAAAAGTAAATGGGTAATTTAGGGTTTAGTGAGCACTTTGTGATGAAACCCTTTGAATCAGGGGCTTATGTCCTTAAATGATATTTTGTTTACAGTCAAGGAACTTGCGGGAGACTTAGGGAAAGGTGTACCAGGAGTGGAAAGCAAAGGAACTCTCAAAGGTAGTATTCTACCAATTTTGCACTATATTATCTTATGAAATTTCTATGAATTTGATGCTTTGCCATATGAATGTTTTAATGCTTTGTGATTGCTGAGTGAGTTAATTGAAGGGGTTTTTGACCCCGGAATGTCCAATTTACAAAGAGAAATTCTGCCAAAATTGTTGTGAAATCATATGGCATAACATGGCTTAATATGTTTTGACATGATTGGTTGATGTTTTCATTAGAAAGGTGCATGAATGGTAATAGTATTGAGATTATTTGGATCTCATTCTTCCAAATGTCAAACATGTTTAGGGTCAAGCTATGGTAAGGCTTAGAAATAAGTTGATGATTAAAATGACCTTGCTTGCAATGGTCTCTTATTTTGAGCTTCTATGTAATTTCATATGTGTAATGTTAGATCTGTCTCTTGAAGTAATCATGTCCCTTTAGGTCTTATACAATGTATAGTATGATATTAGAACAAGTTATGGCCATGTGAATATGTTATGGCTTTATTATGCAAAGTATATGGATATAAATGGTCATTTTGACCTTTGTTCAGTAATGTAGCCACTATTTGAACGTTTTGTTCTAGAACGTATGAATATTATATATGGTTAGAAAGTAGATAGAGAGTGCTTTAAAATGGCCTAAATATCACCTAATTGGATATGTGTACGATTTATTATATTTTTTCAAAGTTAGTGACAGAAAACTGGGTTTTCAGAAAATGACCAAATGAACAGTAAATCTTTATGAAATTTACTTTACAAACTGGCCCAATCAATGTTCTATTTCATATTTTCCCATGTACATAATGTTTTAAGTTATTTTTAAATACTTGAATCACTTCCATATGATTGTTTTGGAATTAGTTATGAATTTCTGAAGTTCAGTTGGTCAAAAAGATTTTGGCCACATAAACAGTACCAAATTTTGAGAAAATTTTGTTTTGGCATTTCTCTTGATTCAAGCTTCCAGTAATGCATAAATGGTCTCTAGTATGATCTAATACATGGGGAAAAGACTTAAAATTAAGGTGTTACATGTTCAACCTATGCAAATTCATTTGTCTTGATATTAAAAATTCACTTTCAATAAAAGCATTAATCAAGTGTTGCTCTTGGAGTTTTCATTTGGGAAAATCATTGGATTCTGAATTAATCTACAAAATGTTCTAGACATTGGTGTAAAAATAATTCCTTATCATTTAAAATAATATATTCTATTCATATGGTCAATACTCTCTTTTCCTTCTCCCTAATATAGTGATTCTATAGGTTGACATGACTAATAGAACAATAAACAAACCCAGGAGGTAACTGAACTACTATGGCTTTGTTTTCAAATTCACTACATGACTACATATCGCTTGTATAGCTTCTAAGATGGGATGCACATCAATTTTCTATGATGTTTCTTTTTCAAGTATGCACAAGTTATTGAATATGGTGGATTTTCCTCTAGGTTTGACAAGTAATGTTTAGTTTTTTTTCCTTCTCTTTAAATAAAATGTTACCTTTACCCTTCCCTTCCTTTTCCCTATTAGGACAAGTATTAGTGTTTTACTAGCGTTAGATGAATTCATGCTAGGAATGTAAATCAAGCATAATGAAAAATGGGTTTATGTTCATCTGTAATAGCTTTATGCTATATTTGGGAGTTTTCTTTAGGGGGGAGTGGAATGGAATGGAATGGCTATATGGATTAAGCCATTGTATATGGGTTAGGCCATTGTTTGAGAGATTTTTTTAGGAGGGAATGGAATAGTAATGGATGGCCTCATAAGCCATCGTTAGCCATCCTAAATCTAATTTTTCTTGTCCCCCCAAATTGGGGTGTCAAGGATGAATGGCCAAAAGTAATTATTTAAATTACAAAAACACCCATTAACCCTAACAAAAAAAATATTCATTTCATGATTTTTTCTACTCTTTCCATACCATCAAATCTATCCCGCCATATTATACCTTTTTTGGTGTTTTGTCATCATATCAATCAAATCGCTCCAATCATATCATACCTCACACGCACAATTGAATAACTACTTCAAAGTATGCTTTTTTCTACAAGTCTTGTGATTTATCATAGCTTTCTTTATTTTTGTGCTTTATCATAGTTGGTTTAGTTATTTTTAATTATTTTTTAAAAAAACTTTCACTTCCTTCTTAATGTTATTATTGGAAGAACCAAGTTGTTTTACAACATATTATTATTATTATTATTTGAAGATGTTTTTATTAAAAAGTAAAAGCAATATGAATTTTTTTTTATGAAAAAAAGAAGAACTTGTTTTTTTTAATTAAATTTATTTAAATTTGCTAATAAGGGTAATATTGGGGGAAAAAGTTATAATCCATTACATTCTATTCTTTTATAATAACTTTAAAATAATAGTCAAATGAGGCTGCTCCTTCCCTTCATAAAACTTTCAAACAATGGAACATTTCGTCCCATTCCACTCCATTATATTTCGTTCCATTATATTTCATTAATGACCATTCCATTCCATTCCATCATAAACTTCCAAAGATAGCCTTAATGATTGATTGGTTTACACATTACTTCAAGTTTGATGTGTGCTCTTTTCATTCCTCTCCATAATCTATACTATACTAGATTTCACTTTTAAGTGTTAACTTCTATTATACTAGGAATGACAATGATGACTATCTTTTGTGTATATTAGCAAGAATATATGAACAGAAGACATGGCGTCCATTAAGTGCTAACTACTATTTCATTATTGGACTTATTAATTTATACTATTATCAATTTGCAGAATGACAGTTTGATTAATTTATCTCAAACTGTCTATGTAGATTGCCTTTGAATATCATATTCATATCCAAAATTTAGTTTTCTCTCTTGTGTGGGTCTATAATTTGTATCATTGATCAATGTTAGCTAAACAATGTAATAGTTTTATATTAAAAATATTTTTATCTACAAATGGAATAGTAAAATTTAGTATAGAGAACAATGAGGCTCAAATATCTTTCTGATATGTCTATTTTGTATCCCTCCCAGGACCTCTATTACCTATTATCCAAGTATGGATTCTTTTTTTCTTTTTTACTTTCTTTCTTTGCTCATTCAGATATAAATGTTTTAATAATGGATAGAGCTTATGGCTTATTCCCTTTGCATTTTTTTATACATTTCCCCTTACCTAATTAAACTTGTCTAGGAATCTAATGCTACAAATAAGTCAAGTATATGCAGCATTAACAACATCACTTGAATATACTCAGCAACCTTTGCATCCCTCTCTAATTCATCATATGCAATTGTGATTGAGATCTTTGTTTAATGCTTTGCTTTTGACAGTTGGTCACAACTATTAGTGACTCTCCCACTTCCAAATGTAAGGATGTTAATGTTTGAATCATTAAGAAGAGGACCGAGATTGCCATTGCTTAGATTCTTATTCTAGAAAGTTGTTGGATAATCTTCGTATTACTTAATAAATTCATGTTGTTAAATAATATGATATAGATTAAATGGATCTATCAAACTGCTCCTACTGAGCCAATAACTTTATTTGTTGCCTTTCCTTCTACTACATGTAAGTTAGAGCTTTATAGACTCTATGTAACATCCCAAATTGCATGAAGAATATCATTGCATGTATAAAGGTATGGGAATGTGATATGAGATGCATGAAAATATGAAAAATGAAGTAAGATGGTAATATAACTTGGTTGGCCCTTAATTGAAATTAATTTCCCATATAGTTTTTAGAAAGAATTAGGTTGGGACCCTAATTTGAATAGAATGCAAATAAGGTCTTTAGCAGGAATTGATTCCAAAAATAGAATTGGAAATTATGTACCTATTAAATAGAAGTTCTTGACGAGTTGAGTATAACAATATAAGTGTTGGTAGTTAGGAGGTCAAGATTGAAAAATAAAACAAATCAAAAGTGTTATGAAGACAAATATTTAAAGTATAGTCCTTGCAAAAACTTACGAGAAAGTACCTCGAAGAATAAATATTTGCATTTTTGACCTTACTTAAGGGCAATTTCATAATTTTATAAAATTGATGTCAAAATGAAGCGCGTGACAAGTTGAACCCAATGGCATATAGTATCAAGGTTAACTGATTAGAAATAAGGAAATAATTAGTGCCAAGCGTCAAAAAGTAACTATATACCAATAAAAGAGTTTGCGGACCCCATAAACAGCAAAAAGGTGAGAGGAACATCATGTGGGCCCCATAAAAATACTGTTTAGGACAAGATAATTAAGAAAATGTACATACAAATTTAGAATAGTCATGTATCTCCTAAATGATAAAATACTGCAAAAAGTAACTTTATCGATCTAAGTAAAATATCTAGCACAAAATATATTTGGAATGGGAAAAATATACAGTATTTTGGTCAAAATTCTCATCTCTTATGTGTGTTGTTCAGCTACACATGAGGATTAAAATTTTAATGAATTTCGGAAACTATTTCTTTAAAAAGTAGTTTGAAAAAGTAATCAAGGTTAAAGAGTAATTGACCAAGATCAAGTGAGTTAGTTTTGGATTTTTATCTTCTCTCCTTGACTTCCATGACCAAACACTTAGAAAAGGGAGAGAGAAGCTGTAGCAAAGTAAGGAAGGCTACTTGAAGGGGTGAAAAAGAGAAGAAAAGAAGGAAGAAAAATCAAGGAAATTTAGTAAGTGTTCTACTTGTGATTTACATGAATTCTAATCTATTCTCGAAGTGGTTTGAGTTAGTTTTCTTGAGTTTTCCTCTCTTCTTCTTGCTGTTTGATTTCAGCCAAGCATAAATTGAAGAGATAGCATGAGATTTTGCAAGAAAATGAAGCTTTAGTGTGTATTAAAGCAAGTAATTGAAAAGCTTTTTTTCCTTCCTTAAGCAATGTTTTGACCAGTTCAAAAGGGTGCCATAGAGTTTGAATTTTATTAATTTGATGTTAAGAATTGTTTCCCTATAGTGGAAAACTTTAAAGACAAGTATTGAAATCAAGAAAATCCATAAAATAAACAATAAGAGATTTTTAGGGCTTCTTGGTTCTTGATGAAGCAACCACTTGAATTGGTTGATTTAACAAGTGCTTAATATTGTTTTAGGACTTGAGGGAATTCAAGAAACCTAGCAAAAGCTTTGGAAGCAAGTGGTTTCTCCAAGGATATCACCAAAGGTAGCAAAATTTCATTTTATTGCTTTAAGTTCTTTCATGATATATTTATGATAAAATTGTATTGTCAAATTGTATTGTTATTTCTTGTGATTGGCTTTGGTTGTAAAATGAGGAATTTTGTTCCCCAGGATCTCCATTTTCTAAGCCATTGCACAGCTAAAATTTTTATGAACAATATCATTCATTATGGTTTTATGTGATTAAATGAGAATTTTACGTGAATTAAATGACATAGTTACATAAAATGTAACTTTTTACTGAGATTTTTATAATCTCACCTCCTCCCCCCCCCAAAAAAAAGTATATGATAGGCCCAAGCTTTGGTAAAGATATCTGGAAAATAAGAGGATTGAAGAGAAGCACGATGATTTGAGTAAATTGTGACAATTATGAAGTTTCATTTTGGCAATTTGTATTAAATCATGTAAAATGCTATGAACCTGTAATTTAGCATGGTTTTGCTTCTATAAACCTTATATGGTGTTAGTATAGATCTAGAACAAGGATGATGATGATGTATCATGATTATGAGGTTTATTATGTAAGTTATGGCATAATCTTGTCCATGATGACAGGTAGTAGTTAGAATAAGTGAACTCTATTCAAAACAGGGCATTTCATATGAATGTTATATATGCTTTGAAAGTAGATAGAATAATATTTTAAAAGAGATAGAGAACACACAAATTATGGTGAATTTTTAAAGATGAGGTTCAAAACTGGACAGTGCTGTGAAAACTGTGATTTTTATTGTAAGTACTATTCACTTTAAGATGTAGTATAAAATCATATAGAGCTTCAAAAATTTAGTGGTTTGTATGTATCAAAAGATTTATGTCTAGAGTTTAATATGCCATTGATTTGGAAGTAATTTGAGCTATAACACTTTACATTAGGAATGACACTGTACATTAAAATAGGGAATAACTTTGACTTAAAACTAAATTTTCTTATAAAGATTTACCTGAATCTTTGTTCAGAGAGCCTAGACCATCACCTCTGAAACCAAAAAATAAAACACCTTAACTTTAGACCCTATTTTCCATGTATCAGACTTCATTTAAGTCTATTGAATCATGTTTATAAGCTTAAATCACTTGAGGAACTAAAACAGAAAATTTTATTTTTCTAAGTTACTCTTCATTTGGTAAGTCCCTTTTACCAACTGAATATTGAAAATTCATAACTAATTCTAAAAAAATCTTTTGGAAGTAATTTAAGTCTCTAAAAATATCTTAAAATATTATCTACATAGAAAAAATATGAAACATGACTTTAATCATGTCAATTGGTATAGTATTTAGCATGAAATGTATTGTTCATTTGGTCTTTTTTCACTTTCCCGAGATTTTGGCCTTAAATTTGAAAATTTATATCTCATTTTATCCTAAACCAATTTACGCATTCTTTTTATCATTTGAAAGATCTATAAGCCTATTTTTCAATATATTTATTTTGTATATTTATTTAACTAGAATAGAGCATAGCATTACCTTAATCCATTAAGGGTTAGAACATAACTTTTACTGAAATAGTTTTAGGAAAATCTACATAACTCTCTTTATAGCTCCAAATACAACCAAATCAATGACATATTAAACTTAAGACATAGAGCTTTTCATACATACAAACCATTAAATTTTTGGAGCTCCACATGATTTTATACTACCTCTTGAAGCAAATAGTACCTATGGTAAAATTGCACAGTTTTCCAAATCTATCCAATTTTTAACCCTAAATTTAAAAATTTACTATAAATTGTACATTTATCCAATTTGAGTATTCTCTAGCTCTTTGAAAGTTTGTTCCATCTATTTTTTAGAGCCTATATAACACTCAAGTGGAATGCTCTATTTCGAATAGGGTTCCCTAGTTCCACCTACTATTGGTCATCTTGATTATAATTATGTCATAATTCACAGAACAAGCTTTATAAACCTAATACATTATCATTCATTGTTCCAATTTTATACATAACATCATAAAAAAAAAGTTAGAGATATGTGATATCAAATAGTGGCAGCCCCATATACTAATTATACAAAATTACATAAAATCATGGAGAGGCATAACATCATGATCCTTAACCTTCATAATTCTTCTCCTTGCTTTTGGTCTTCCTTGCATCATTACAATATCTTGTCCCTAAGCATGTTATTCATGTGGAAGGGTAAGATTCAAAGAATCTCAGTAGCAATTATCATTCAAACATACATATCATCACATTTATCTTAAAAGCTTTATAAAAACAATCAACAAACACTTGAACATAATAAGCAATTTAATTTTATAAAATTTTTGGCAGAGTTTCAGTTTTTAAATTGGACATCTAAAGGTAAAAAACTCTTCATTCAACTCAGTTAACCATCACAAATCATCAGAACAATCACATGGCAAGTTGTGAAACTCATGGAAATCAGATAGCATACATAATGCAAGAAAAGGTAAATTGCTACCTTTGTAACTTCCTTTGCCTTACAACTTTTGTTTCTCCCTTTCCTTAGTCTTCCACATCTTTCTTGAACCTAAATACACCATTGAACAACCACTTAAGCTACTAGTTCATGGTGCTAATTCATAAAACCTCAACCAAACCCTAAAATTCTATTCAATTATCCTTAAGCTCTTACTTGAAACCCATACTTTTTCCTAAGGTTTTTCACCATGAAGAACCCATTTTTGGCATCAAATTAATGAAATTCCCACTCCTTCCATGACTTCACATCTGGCCAAAATAGGGATTAAAGAGGAAAGAAGTGATATTGGTTCTATTTGTTCCAAACTTTCACAAATAAGCTTTTCTTGCAATTTCTTTTGTTTTCACTTAGCTTTCATACATGAAAACACTTTCCCTACCATACCTTATCCTTGGCCAAAACCTAGACTTAGAGGAAAGAGAAGGAAACTCAGAAAAACTAAGCCATGCTACTAAAAAACCTAGAGTAGAAACCTTGAAATCACAAGTTGAAACTTACCTTTAAGTAGCTAGCTTTCTCTTCTTCTACTTCCTTCTTTTATTTTTCTATCTCATGTTGCTGCCTTCTTCCTTGGCTATTTCAGACCTCTCAACCTCACATATGAAGCACCCAAGGTGGCTAGAGGAGAGATACCTAATAGCTGATACTAATCATAGTCAATTGCCTTTACTTTGGTTAACTTTAACCAAGCCTTCTTGAAGAAGTTTTTAAAGAATTAATAAAATATGTCATTTGGTCACATGGAAACTAAAAGTGGCATACAGAATGGGAGGGGAATTAGGTAATTACTCACTTAATCATGCTTTACCTTAATTAACCTTAGTTAGTTGCTTGAGTTACTTTTTGGACAAAAAAGTAATGCCTTCTTTGAGAAGTATCTGGGCCAAAAACATGTGCTGATTTCCATGCCAACTAAGGGAGAAATATCTCCAAAATACTGCATACTTTTCATAGTCCAGATATATCCTATGCCGATTAATTTTTTTGGACCTGTAAAATTACTTTTGCAATATTTTGTCATTTGAGGGATACATGACTATTCTAAATTTGTATATGTGTTCTATTAATTATCTTATCCTAAACAGTATCTGTGTGGAGTCTTCATATTGATCCTTTCACCTTTTTATTGTTTATGGGGGCCACAAATCCTTTTACCGATATATAGTTACTTTTTAACACTCAACACTAATTATTTTTTTATATTTCGTCAGTTAACTTCTATACTATATACCATTGGGTTCAACTCATCACAAGCTTCATTTTGACAGTAATTTTAAAAATTCTGAAATTGCCTTTAACTCAGGACAATTATAATTTTTGGGTCTTTTTGTGTAATTTTTCCTAAGGGCTAAATTACACTAAATTGTTCCTTTTCAATTACTAAATTGCTTATAATTCTTTTCCCTTGGAGCCAAAGTGCAATTTTCACATTTCATTTTCCAACTTGCGAAATAACTGTTTTTCCTTAAGTTGACTAAAAATGCAAATATTATTTCTTCTGAGTACTTTCTCATAATTTGTACCAAAGACCTATTTTTAAATGATAATTTTTTTATTATATTTTTAATTTGGTCTATCTTTCAACCTCAACTCCCAAGCTATGCAATACTTATAACATTGCACCTTACTCAAGATGGGCTTCCATTCAACTAGTATACTACTTACCTTTCGACTCAGTTCTGGAATTATTTCCTACTAAGAACTTTATGAAAAAATTCCAATTAAGGACTGAGCTTAATTCCTTCTAAAAATCGTATATGAAATTAATTCCAATGAAGGACTGAGTATAGGCAACTACTGTCTCACTTCATTTTTCATCTTTTTATGCATCCCATACCACATTCTCATATCTTTATACATATTGTAGCATCCTTTACAAAATTTGGCATATTACATTAGAGATCACAGTAGATCTCATGGTTACAGTAGATCAAGCATGATGCTGAAGTAGATCTCTAAAGAGAATGAGAAAGATTGATAAGCATATAGTTTTGATAGTTCTTGAAAAGAGGATGACCTAGGATGATTTTAGAAAGATATGAAACTTCATTAATCAGCAATTAGCATGAATGTTTACCTAAGACTTTTTACTAATGCCAAGCCACTAACTAGACAGTAGCTCAGAGATGTGATAATAGGTGTGTGATAATGAGTATGAGAAGCAAGATTCCACCTATAAAATAATATCAGTGGCAAGATGTTTTCAGTAATGAATGTAAGAGGCTAGTAAGGAAGAAATTATAGTTATGAAAATAATCAATAGGGAAAAATTAATGTAGGATTCAAATGAAAATAAGTTAGAAAGAGTAATTATGGCTAATGACCCAGAAGCAAGAAATTGGCCTGAGCCTAACCAACATCCTGTGAAGGAAAATGAAGGATCCAACAAGACTTTCAATAATGATGACAACCATATAGAGATCACAAGTTGAAAGGATTACCTGGATCCAAAAGGCGATTGTATAGCAGTAATGGTTAGTTCAAGAGTAGTCCTTCCAGAGCAAGCAGATGCACCTCTAGCTGAAAAGGTAGACTAGCCCATGAGCTTTGATAAGTGAGTCTGGGTTAGAGGTATTATTTGGATTGAGTAATAGCTTCTTTCAACTAAACCAAAGACTCTAAATCCAAATGATTGTTAAAGCTATTTATAATGAATGTTATGTTAGATTTGAAGGATATGTTAAAATCCTAGCACTAGTGGAAAAAAGGCTATCTAAGACTGAGTTTTAGAATGGTTAATATAAAGTCCATTTTAATAAATGTGACTAGTGGCACTTTTGTAAATAAGTGAGTGAAAAATGAGTTTTCGAAAATGGTGGCATAGGATATGGTTCTAGATTTTAGTTTTCCAGAATGGTGACTTATTCCACCATTCTAAAAAAGGTTTTTAAATTTATAAAAAATTAAATTATTTTAAGTTTTCCAAAACAGTGTCTATTCCACGTTTTTAGAAAGATTTTTAAATTACATAAATTTAAAATTTTTTAATTTTCTAGAATAGTGGAATAAGTCACCGTTCAGGAAAGGTTTTTAAGTTAAAAAAAATTAATTTTTTCTCCATAAATGCAGAGAACTTTATCCCATCTATCACTCACCACTCTCGCGGCAAATTGAAATTTTCATTCTCCCTCGCGGCAAACCGGTTTTCAGCGTCTCTCTCATTAGCACTCTCTACCTTACTAGTTTCGGCATCATCTCAATTCTGCCATCGGTGCTTTCTACCTCTTTCTTGGTAAGTTTCATGGTCACTATCTCTACCCCATTTTGCATTCGGTTGGGTGTTAGGTTTTCCCTTCCATAGTGAATGGAATTTGATTTGGGTCAGCCTTTGATGAAATTCAAATTAGAATATTTTTTTGTGCTTGTTTGAAGTTGCAACTTATAGTGATAATCATTCATATATGTCTATACTTTCCCAAGTGTATTGAGTCAAAGAAGTCATGCTATTTATGCATTTTGATTGCCAAGGCCATGTTACTTGTTTAAGCTTCCCCTATAGGTTTTGTTGATTCGTTCCTGGTTTGTATAGAAACTAATAATTTTAGGATGACCTACCAACTTCAATCATTCCAAGCCGTCAAACATATGGTTAAGATTTTGATCAAAAGAAGTTGCCCAAGTCATTCATAATAGGAAATGGCCTATACTATACTAAAGATGCTACACACATTATTGCACTTCTTTAAACTCTGTTCTCTGCTCTTATGATCCAATGACATATCATTATATAAGATATGGAGGAATTTAAATTTCAAGAAAGAACAAATTACTACATTTTACTTGAAACAATGGACACATGACAACATATCTGCAAAATGGTTTCAGATTTTGGTAACATATTGTAGTTTCTTTCCATTTTTTCTTTTTTTTTTTTAACTCTGTTCTCCCTTCTTTTGTTCTACATCACTTTTTTTTCATCTAGAAAATGGATTTCTTTTTGTTAAATTAAAGTAGTATGAAGTTAAGAGGATTGAAGAGAAACATGATGATTTGAGTAAATTGTGACACTTATGAAGTTTCATTTTGGCAATTTGTATTAAATCATGTAAAATGCTATGAACCTGCAATTTAGCCTGATTTTACTTCTGTAAACCTTATATGGTGTTAGTATAGATCTAGAACAATGATGATGATGATGTATCATGATTATGAGTTATATTATGTAAGTTATGATATATTATTGTCCAGGATGACCGGTAGTAGTTGGAACAAGATAACTCTATTTGAAATAGAGCATTTCAAATAAATGTTATGTATGCTCTAAATGTAGACAGAATAATCTTCTCAAAGAGTTAGAGAAAACTAAAATTAGATAAATGCATGATTTATGGTGAATTTTTAAATATGAGGGTCAAAACTGAACATTGTTTTGAAAAATGTGATTTTTACTATAAGTACCATTCACTTTAAAAGGAAGTATAAAATCATATAGGGCTTCACTAATTTAGTGTATTGTATGTATGGAAAGATCTGTGTCTTTTAATATATCACTAATTTAGAAGTAATTAAAGTTATGTAATGAAAGTTATGTAAGTTTTCCTAAAACTATTCTAGTAAAAACTAAGTTCTGACCCTAAACAATTTAAGATGATATTATGCCCTGTTCATGTTAAATAAATATACAAGAAAAATATGGTTGTGAAGTAGACATGTAGATTCTTTCAATGACACAAAGTATGTAGGATTTGACTTAGTATAGAAGGAGAAATAAATTTCAAAAAGAAAGGCCAAAATTCTGGGAAGGAAGAAATTTACCATTTGAATAGTGATTTTTGTGCTAAATATTATGTCAATTGGCAGGATTAAAGTCCTATCCCATATTTTTTCCATGTAGAGAATAGTTTAAAATATTTTTAGAGACTTGAATCACCTACATATGATTTTCTAGATTTAGTTATGAATTTTCAAAATTCAATCTAGAAAATGGAGTGACCAAATGAATAGTAACCAAAAGGTTTAAATTTTTTTATTTTGGTCTCTCATGTGATTCAAGCTTCTAAACATGATCAAATGGACTAAAATAAGATCCAATACATGGGAAATATGGTCTAGAGTTATGATGTTACACTCTATACCCACCAACCATTTTATTTTTCATGGTTTAAGTATTATAAAAAGACTTATTGGCTGCCATTTGGCAAGCGCACATTAATTACGTCTTGTTGTTATGAATACATAGCCTTCCTCACATTTGTTAGAATTAATGAAGCCTAAAAATGCAATCAAAGTCATAGAATCAAAGCTTTGGGATTTAAATGTGATAGTAACCTAAGATTTAGTCTTAGTGATCGTTTGTACTACTTATTTAATGTGTTAAGGTTTAATGTCAAAGACCTCTCAGTAGACGCTCCTGATGATGTAGATGGTTTGGATGCTTCAGTTGCTCATGTTGCAAATTTGTTGTCTTGACAAAACATCCAAACTGTAGGTTTCTCTTGCAACATTATAAGATACATAGACTTCCTTTGCTCAACATTTTTACTTATTTCTCCCACTAATCAGGTTATCCTAACTTCCCAACATAATGATTGTTCTGATTATAGGTTGTAAGTTATTCTAAAACCTCTTATAATATTCATGCTGAACCTTTTCGTCATGTGTTCCTTTTTTTCCTTGAAATAGTATCCAATTTTCCAAGACTGGAGGTTGGCTTTGTATTTTTATCATGTATTGACATGTTTATACATGTTTTAGGGGAAATGACAATTGAGGACCAAAAGTTTGAATTAAACGCAATAAAGGATCTTGCAATTTTTTTACCAGTGAACATCGGGAATTTACTTCTGCTTTATTTTGTATTACAACTAAAAAAACTGCAAGATCCTTTACTATGTTTAATTCAAACTTTTGGTCCTTAATTGTCATTTTCCCTATTTTTTTTAATCAATGGGTTTAGTATGGTCGAGTATATACAATTGCAATTTCAAAAAAAAAATATTTCCACTTTTTAGGACGGTTGTGAGTTACAACAGTCCTAAAAAGTGGACACATTTTAGTCTTCTATTCTACCATGACTTTCTAAGACTACTCATCAATTGTCCTAGAAAGTTTGACTTTCTATGACTCCCACTTCTACCACTCTACACCAACCATTCTAGAAAGCCTTTTTTGTACTAGTGCTGGACTAGGTTTTAGAGTTGGAATTAATGAAAATTTGCGGTAATGTTGATGTTTGGAGATTGGATTTGATTGGATTGAGTTGCATATGTGATTTTGGATGATTTATATGTTGATTCGAAGTTAGTTTTATGTTATGTCCAGATCTAGAAAATTGAGTATTTTCCCCAAAATTTGAGTTACTTTGTTTGATGCATTGGTTTATGAAGTAATCTAGTTAATGCTAAGTGTAATCATACTTGATCAAGGAGTTCATTGTCTAATTTGGTATAATTAGATAATTTTGCCCAATTTTTTCAGATTCATTTAGAAGTCAAATTAACATTAAAATTAAGCTAGTTAAATAGACAAGATAAGTTTAAAGTGTTTGATTAATAACTAGAGATTTCTAGACTTAATTGGTTACTTGAATTAAGCTTATGCTAGTTAAGTGTCATGACTATTTAAATAACTTAATTAATTACATCCCCATTATCAATTTAATAGGACTCAAGTAAGGATAGACTCAAGTAATATGTTAAACCCATAAATGACCAACCTTTTCATAACTAAATTCTAGTTTTCTTTTTAAACCTTAATTAGTGTTTAGTTTGTTTTAATTAATTGTTTTATATTAAGCTGTTTTTTATTTAAATTTAATTTCAATTTTTGTTTTCTTTTCACTTTAATCATTTTCTAAACAAAAACCCCCCACCATCACCCCGAGCCCCCAAAAAACCTTAGTTAGTAATTGACATTTTCATTTGCATTTAGAGTAGCTTGCATTGCATCTGTTTATTAGTATTTTATTTAGTTAATTAATTGTTAGTAGTTTAGTTGAATTTCATTTCATTTAGGACTAGTTTAGAATTAGCATTTTAGCCGCATTATAATTTAATTAGTTGATTTTTTATTTAGTTAATTTCACTTAGTTTTAATTTTAATAGTTGCTTTAAAAAAAAAAAATCATTTAGGTGCATAATTAAGCTTAGAAATTTGGATTCTCTTACTTGCACATTGATTGTTACCTCTCTGTGAACACAACCTAGGTTGCACGCTATACTACAAATCTTTTCATACCTAGCATTAAATGGTACAGCCCTTGACACAACTTATCAAATATGTACAAGCGGTGGTGGCCCAGAATAGAAAGAATAAAGCAAGACAGACTATTGTTCACACCACCGAATCTAAGACCTTTTCACAAATCTAACATGAATTGGTATAAATTGAAATTTATAAAATTTTATGTTTGTAAAATTAATTTTTTCTTACATTTATATTTAAAATACATGTAGGAAGAACAATAGCAGGGCTAGGTTTCATTGGGGGATCTCTAGATTCATACTGACATGCACAAAGATGGAAGTGCAATCAGTGGGGTCACATAGACCATTTCTATAATTACTTTAATTTATAACTTTATTAAATTTAAAATACTTTTATAATTCTTAATTCAAAAAATCCTTTTGATTTGAACAGAACAATATTTAGCAATGGCTTGTGGAGATCATGGAATCATAGGGATCAATTTCTGGGGCAATGGAGGATGAAGTGTAGCTCCTGCAGGAAACTTTTAGAGTGCTAGAGCACCCAGGGAGGGTTCGAGGGTTGCGTCAAGGTGTCACGTAGACCCAAATTCCAAGCAGCTTTAAGCATGTGTGTAGACAATTATCCTTTGCTTCACAATCATTTGCATCTACACTATTGAATCAAGAGTTTTGATGATTCCAAAGCAACATCCAAGAGCTTGGATTGAAGATATCAAAGGAGATCAAAGTGCTTCAAGTGAAGAATTTGAAGAGTATTTGCTGCTAGATCTTTTGTAGAATCTTTTGTTTTTAGTTATGATTGGGTAAAAGATTTTGATTTGAAGAAAAGATGTTTTCAAACCTTGATTTTATGATTATTTGAAAAATACCCACAAACAGACGAAGTTTGAAAGTTTAAACTGAACTGTCATGTTGGAAATTCGAACTTCACCTTTGGAAATTCGAATTTCGAGCTAAAACTGAATAAGTCTAAAGAGATGTCTCTCTGTCAGATGAATTTTGATTCTCCAAAATTCGAATTTTCATTCAAGTCTGAAAGAAGCCTCTTAGTGACAGACGAACTTCACATCTTCAAAATTCGAATTTCAGACAAAACACAACTTGAGAAAATAGAAGAAATTCATTTGAAATAATGTTAAAGTTCATGTGAAATCAAGATGAAACTGAGTTTGAAAAATGCTCTCTGACAAACGAACTTTGACTTTCCAACATTCGAATTTTCATATAAGTCTGAAAGGAGCTTCTTTGAAACAGACAAACTTTGAGTCTTCAAAATTCGAATTTCAGACAAAACACAACTTGAGAAAATAGAAGAAATTCGTCTGAAATAATGTTAAAGTTCATCTGAAATTAAGAATAAATTAAGTTTCAAAACTGCTCTCTGACAGACGAACTTTGAATACTAAAATTTGAATTTTAGTAGCTATGTTTTTGAGTTTGTTGAAATGAAACATTGACATACGAGTGACAAGTCTTGTAACATTTGAATGTTGAAGCTAGTCTAAAAAGAGTCTCTCTGACAGACGAATTTCACCCTTTCAAAATTCAAATTTCAAAGAAAGTGATCTACTGTGCCTCTTTGAACGTTCAATGGACAGACAAATTTTGGGCTTCCAAAATTTGAATTTTGAAGGCACTGTAGAAAATTGAAAACACTGTTCACACTTAACCGAAAAACTTTCCTCTTGAAAATTCGTATGTCACATTGTGAAAATATTTTGTAAGTTTCAAAATTCGAATTTCACTTCATGAACAGACGAACTTCGTGCTGTAACGTTGAAAGCTTTAACCTTCGGTTCCTTCGAAATTCGTCTGTTAGACAACCAAAATTCGAATTTCAGTATGTCAGAAACATTAAATGCGGTTAGTAAACGGATAGTTTTTCAGAGTAACCGTTGGATAACTTTCCCAACGGATAGATTTTGTTTCTAACGGACATTTGAGAGCTAAATCTATAAATATAACATCATTTGAAGTTGTGGGTAACGAATCAAACTTGTATATACCGAATTTCTGCTGAATCTTCTTCTCAAAAGCTTTTACCCTCTTAACTTCAATATCTGTACTTCAACCTTCATATCTACTCTATTCAAGAGAGTTATATCTTTGTAAACAATCTACTTTTCATCTGGAAGATAGATTTACTTGTGAGGGGAAATCACAAAGGGATTGGGAAGCACATTGTGAAAGTGCTTAGAGTGTTTGAGAGAGCTCCAGAAACAGAGCATACTCGTGTACTGTGGCATTAGCAAGAAGCCCGTTGAATTCTTGCTATATAGTGGATAAATCTCAAGAGTTGTCTGGGGACTGGACGTAGGTCAAGTGGATAGACCGAACCAGGATAAATCACTGAGTCTTCTTCTCCTTATCTTTACTTTTTAGCTTGCTCTGTTTTATACGTTGCTTCCCTTATACTGTGCTATCTTCACCCATTTCATTTTGTGCAGAGAAATTTCAATCTTCCCAATTCACCCTCCCTCTTGGGAAGTCAGCCTTGCTAACAAGTGGTATCAGAGCCCGGATTCCTATTCAAAGGATTTTACAGTCCAGGAACAAAGATGGCTGGCTTTGGAGAGAGAATACTTCCTGAAGGGAATAACACTAACAGACCACCAGCTTTAGTGGAGAGCATTATGGGTACCGGAAGATGAGGATGCAAATCTACGTACAATCAATTGATCTTGACATCTGGTCAGTTATTGAAAAAGGAGATTTCATCCCAATGGCTCTAACTGAAGATGGAAGACACAAAGAGAAGCTGGAAGCAGAGTGGAATGATGAAGACAGAAGGAGAGTCCTACTGAATTTCAAAGCAAAGCATTGTTTAGTCAATGCCCTGAACCAGGATGAATTCTACAGAGTCTCGCAATGCACCACTGCAAAAGGAATGTGGGATACTCTGCAGATTGCACATGAAGGAACATCTGGAGTCAGGGAGAACAGACTGAACACGTGCATTGGGGAGTATGAAAGCTTCAGAATGGATGAAGGAGAAACTGTAAAGGAGCTCCAAAAGAGGTTTGCTCTCATTGTGAATCAACTGAAAAGCCTGGGAAAGGAATACAATCAGTCTGAGAAAGTAAGAAAGATACTCACAGCTCTCCCTCTGGAATGGCAGCCCAAGGTGACAGCAATAGAGGAAGCCAGAGGAGAACCAATGGCCTCTGTCACAGCTCTCTTTGGCAGCCTTGAGGAGTATGAAGGAAAAATCAAAGCTCTCAAGGAAGCTAGGCTGGATAGAAAGAAGAAAGGCCTTGCCCTCAAAGCTGCTGATGAAAAGGAAGAAGAATCTGACGAAGGAGATGAGCTGGATGAAGAAACTCTGGCTATGATGGTCAGAAAATTGGGAAGATTCTACAACAAGAAGAAGAACAAGAAATTCTTCAAGAAGGGAGAAGCTGGTGAAAGCAAGAGAGAGGGAAAAGAGCCAGTGACTTGCTATGAATGCAAGAAGCAGGGACATATCAAATGGGATTGTCCTCAATTCCTCAAAAAGCAAGAAAAGGATAAGAAAGCTGTTGAGAAAGGGAATAAGAAGAAAGCCTACATCTCATCAATATGGGGCAACAACTCAGATGAGGAGGAAGAGGATGAGGATGAGATTGCCAATATCTACCTGATGGCACTTGCTTCTGAAGAAGCCGAACCCTCATGTAGCAGTGATCAGGAGGAAGAGGTATATGAATCTGAACCTTCCTATTCTGAATTACTGGATGCATTTCATGAGCTTCATGATGAATTCATTAAAGTTGCTAAAGAACTTAAATTGGCAAAGAAAAAGATAAATAAGCTGGAATCTCAAAGCATAGTTTCTGAAATTGCCTCTTTACCTACTACTGAATCTGTTTGCTGCACTTCATGCACTAAACTTAAGCAAACTAATGATTATTTAGTTAAAAGCATGTCTAGGCTCACTAGAGGTGAAGATATGTTGTTTGCATTGATGGGGAGCCAAAGAATATCACAAGAAAAAGCTGGTCTTGACTATGATCCATGTGCTGTCAAGGAAAAGATTAGGATGAAAAACCAGAATGCATATATGAGACATTTTGTGCATGCTCAGAGTAATAAAAACAAAAATAATGCATCACCACACATTGAAACATATGATCAACCAAGGCATGCTAGACAAAAGTATTATCTGTATTGTTTTCTTCCTGCTTCTCAATCTAGCAGTCCTTTTACTACCTGTCATTTCTGTAACAAAAAGTGACATATTTCCAATTCTTGTGCTTTGAAGAAAAATGGACTTGGCAGGAAAGTTGAATGGGTTCCCAAAGTTGCATTTGCATCTAGGGAAAAATCTACTGACCCAAAAGGACCCAAGCAAATTTGGGTACCTAAAAGGAAAACATAAACATTATTTTGCAAGTCTGTCTCAAAGCTAAGAAAAGCAACAAATGGTATATAGACAGTGCCTACTCAAGTCACATAACTGGTGATAAGGAGAAGTTCATCACCCTTAAAGACAAGAAAGGAGGAAAGGTGACCTTTGGAGGTGATCAATATGGCAAAATTGTTGGCATTGGCATTGTGGGCAAAAATCCAGAAACATCCATTGAAGAGGTGCTGTTTGTGATTGGCCTCAACCACAATTTGCTGAGCGTGAGTCAGACCTGTGATAAAGGAAATTGGGTGCTGTTTGACTCAAAATTTTGCCTGGTCATCAGAAAAAGTGATCACAAAGTAATCCTCAAAGCTTAAAGGGATGGTAATTGTTATACTATTGATCTTGATCAACTTCCTCCCTTGGATTCTGTATGTCTAATTAGCCAGGATAATGATAGTTGGTTATGGCATAGGAGATTAGCTCATGTTAACATGAATCAATTGTCTAAACTGATCAAGAATGAGCTAGTAACTGGCCTACCAAAAATATCTTTTGAAAAGGACAAAGAATGTGATGCATGCATAAGAGGGAAACAAAATAAATCATCTTTTAAATCTAAAAATGTAGTTACCACAACTAGACCACTTGAATTGCTGCATATGGACTTAATTGGACCATCTAGGGTGAAAAGTCTTGGTGGTAACCTGTATGTGCTTGTAATAGTAGATGACTATTCTAGATTCACTTGGACATTATTTCTTTCCTCTAAAAGTGATACCTTTGATGCATTTGTAACCTTAGCTAAGAAAGTACAAAATGAAAAAGGTATTTCTGTTGTGTCAATCAGATCAGATCATGGAGGAGAGTTCGAAAATGCATACTTCCTGGAATACTGCAATGAGCATGGGATTGACCACAACTTCTCAGCTCCAAGGACCCCTCAACAGAATGGGGTAGTAGAAAGGAAGAACAGAACTATTGGAGAAATGGCCAGAGCTATGCTGAATGAAAAGGAAATCTCTTAAGTGTTTTGGGCTGATGGAGTGAATACAGCAAGCTACATCATAAATAGAGCCTACATCAGACCAATCCTTGGGAAGACTCCATATGAGCTTTACAGGGGAAGAAAGCCAAATCTATCCCATCTCCATGTGTTCGGATGCAAATGCTTCATTCACAACAATGGGAAAGAAAATCTGGGTAAGTTTGATGCCAAATCCGATGAAGGTATATTTCTGGGCTATTCTAGTAGGAGTAAGGCATATAGAGTTTATAATAAAAGATCAAATGTGGTAGAAGAATCTGTGCATGTGGTTTTCATTGAAAATGAAACTGTTTCAAAACATGTTACCAATGAGGATGATCTTGCTTTCAACTTTGAAAAACTGGGGATTTCTGATAAAAGTAAAACTGAACCTCCAAAGATATCTGAATCTGTTAACTCAAAGGAAGATATCCAGGAGTAAGAGTTTGATGAAGAAATTAATGAAGAAACATCTCAAGAACACCCTAGAGCTTGGAGATATCAAAAGAATCATCCGGTTGATCAAGTAATAGGAAATGTTCAAGAGAGAGTCAAAACTAGAAAACAGTTAAGGGATTAAATGCTCAACTGCGCTTTCATTTCTCAAATTGAACCCAAATGTGCTGAAGAAGCCTTAACTGATGATTACTGGATTTTAGCTATGCAAGATGAACTAAATCAGTTTGAAAGAAATCATGTTTGGGATTTAGTGCCTAGGCCCAAAAATCATCCTGTCATTGGTACCAAATGGGTTTTTAGAAATAAACTTGATGAATCTGGAACAATAATAAGAAATAAGGCTAGATTGGTTGCTAAAGGGTATAATCAGGAAGAAGGTATTGATTTTGAAGAAACCTTTGCACTAGTAGCTAGATTAGAAGCTATAAGAATACTGCTAGCATATGCATGCATGAAAAATATTTTACTATATCAAATGGATGTAAAGAGTGCCTTTCTAAATGGATATATCATGGAAGAAGTTTATGTAGATCAACCTCCAGGTTTTGAGGATTCTACAAAAGTAAACCATGTTTATAAACTGAAGAAAACTTTTTATGGTTTAAAACAAGCCCCTAGAGCATGGTATGAGAGACTGAGCAATTTTCTAATTGAAAAGGGGTTCAATAGAGGCAAAGTTGACACAACTTTATTTACTAAGAAAGAAAATAAAGATTTACTAATTGTTCAAATCTATGTTGATGATATTTTCGGTGCTACTAATGAAACTCTTTGCAAGAAATTTTCTGAGTTAATGCAGGGAGAATTCGAGATGTCCATGATGGGTGAACTTAACTTCTTCCTTGGACTGCAAATCAGATAGCTTGATGATGGTATCTTTCTCAGTCAATCCAAGTATCTAAAGGAGCTGCTAAAGAAGTTTGGAATGGAGAATGTCAAGCCAATGGGAACACCTATGGCTACTGCAACCAAACTAGACATGGATGAGAATGGGAAAATATTTGACATTACTCAGTACAGGAGAATGATTGGATCCCTGCTGTACTTAACTGCCAGCAGACCTGACATTATGTTCAGTGTCTGTATGTGTGCCAGGTTCCAATCATGTCCCAAGGAAACCCATGCAACAGCTGTGAAGAGAATTTTCTGATATCTCATTGGAACATCACAGTTGGGTCTCTGGTATCCAAAGGGCAATGAAGAAGATCTCAAAGGATACACTGATGCTGATTTTGCAGGATCCAAAACTGACAGAAAAAGCACAAGTGGAACTTGTCAGTTTCTTGGAGGATCCCTGGTTTCATGGTTCAGCAAAAAGCAAAACAGTGTGGCCCTATCCACTGCAGAAGCTGAGTATGTTGCAGCTGGAAGCTGTTGTGCCCAAGTCATCTGGATGAAGCAGCAGCTTGAAGATCTTGAGGTTAAAATGAAAGAGATACCAATCATGTGTGACAACCAAAGTGCCATAAATATCACCAAGAATCCTGTCATGCATTCAAGGACAAAACATATTGAAGTTAGGCACCACTTCATAATGGATCATGTCCTGAAAGGAGAAGTTAAGCTGGAGTACATTCCAACAGAGAATCAAGTTGCTGATATACTCACGAAGCCTCTATCAGAAGACAGGCATTGCAAAATAAGGAGAGAATTGGGTATGGTAAATCCCAGTGAACTGTAAGTTATTCTTGTGCAATCTTGTTTTCAAAGGTTTCAACTCTAAGATTAATTCTAACTTTAGCATCGGAGTATGTTTAATTTAAGCTGCAGGTGCTCCTCACAAGATTCAATGGCAATAAACTTAAAGATTGGAGCACATCAGAATGGAACAACCAGAAAGTGAAGTAAATGATGAAAATTCTGAGTTCTGGATCCATTCTGTAAGTTTTTATAAAATGAAATTCAAATTTTAATGTGTGTTAGACGTATTTTGCCTCATAAATTGTGTTTTTGAACTAGTCAACATGGTCAACATTCGAATTTTAGTTGACCAACAGACGAACTTCGGCCTATTAGCCTTGGAACAGTTCTCGGTGATGCCTCGAAATTCGTCTGTTGGATCTTTGAAATTTGAATTTTCAAAAACAAAAATTTCAAAGTTATGTTTGTCCATCACTGTTGTAAGAATTATCACTTCTTAAAATATGAATGTTGGACAACCTTTACAAAAGTTGAAAAATGCGAATTTTCAGTTCAAAATTCGTCTGTTGAATCATGTTCTTCATGTTGAATGCTTGAAAGATGAAGTTCTGCTTGCTTAATTCGTCTATTGGTTGATGTCTTGTCTGTTGCCTACTGTTTTCTCTTCAACATTCGAACTTTGTTGGTACAAATTCATCTGTTGTTCTTGTATTGCTTAATCCAAGCCACTGTCAGACGAACTTTCAGAAGAAAATTCGTCTGTCAGTAAGCTTTGCTGAACGGTTTAACTTGTAACTGCCCGAAGTTCAAATTTTGACCCCTCAAAATTCGTCTGTCAGACAGTTACGAAAGTTAAATCTAACAGTTTTCCAATGAACAGACGCAACCCTATTTGTAACTCCTCTGAGTCTATTCTGATCCTCTTTTCAATCCTCTTAAATCCTGTCCAAAAACTGTCATTTCCCACTGTTTAAACTTCATTTCGCATCCTATAAACCAATTCTAAGCCACATTCAGCATCATTCATCCAAGAAATAGTGAGAGTCAAAAATCCTGGAGCAGGAAAAGCTGAGGCCCGACCAAAGAGGAATGTTAAGTCACAATATGCCTCGAAGGAAGGAGAACAATCAAAGAGAAAGGCCGAATCCAGTAAGGCAACTCCTTCCAAATGCCAAAAATCATCATCCAAGGCAGATTCACAGAAAGCAGGACCCTCCTCACCGAAAACTGCAGAACCTTCGGTTCCAATTCGTTCAGAACCTACTGCTGTTGCTTCCTCCTCTTCTACAGAATCTGGAGAGTACCAACTAACTACACTACCACTGTGGAGCACTCCTGAGATTCAAGAAGAATATTCTACCAAGTTTGCCAGCAAAAAGGTAATCAAGCCTCACTGTGTGAATATGGAACAATTCTTAATATCTAACAACTTTGATGCTGGAATATGGTTGTTAAGATACAAGAATCTATTAGAAATTGCTGAAAAATATGACGATGAGGTAGTAAAAACTTGGTATGCCTCTCTTCAATACAACAGCAAGAAAATGAAATGGGAGGTCAACTTGAGATCAAGGACCATTTGGCTTGCTGATGTAACATTCAACGAGGTGCTAGAAATTCCAGGACAAGATGGGCTGAAAATTGACATCACAGCCTCTGGGTATATGGACGAGGCAAGCACAGCTGATGAAGAAGATGGCTCCTTTCTGAATTACAAAGAGAGCACCATCTTGGACACCTTATTCAGAAGAAGGGAGAATAGGCCAACAATAAATCTGTTGAAGCCCACAGACCTCAGTGTTCAAGTGAGGATCCTGCACTACATAGTGTCCAAGATCATATTCAACAAAGGAGGCAGCTTCAATCTGATAACAAGGGCAGAGGCGCATGTCATGGCTGCAATCATGAATGGAAAGATAATCAACATGGGATACATCATACTCCAACGCATGATAAAGGCTAGGGATCAGAGGAAGGATTCCATACTCCCCTATGCAGCAATTATTTCAAGAATCCTGCAATATGCTAGGATTCAACACATTGAAAAGGGGAAAGGCAAACTCACAGAGGCATTCAAAGAAGAGGAACTGCAAAGGATGGGTATTGAAAGAGATGAAGGAAGATGGGTTGGAAAGGGAGCAGGGAAATCTGAAGATTTGTTCTTTGCTGCTGATGCTTCCCTCTAACAAGAAGGCACTTCTGAGGCCCCTGATAGATCTTCTCAGCCAATTCCATCTCCCTCCAGGCCTACTTACCCTCCTTCCACTCCCTCCTCACGGGCCAAGCCAACCAAGATCACTGAGTTGTTTGACAGTTTGTCAACACTCATTCTCAGCATTCGGGATGAGCAAAATGTCAAATTTGCTCACCTGCAAGATCAGATCCATCAGTTGGCTGTGAATATGAAAGTGGTGGCTGATGCTTATGAAGAAATAAGAAATGCAATTCCTACCACTTCAGCTCCACCTTAGCCTGGTGTCCCTGAGCCTACTCTGTCTCCATCCCCTGTGCCTCCAAGTCCGTTTGAAATGGCTTCTCCTGTTCCTGGTGTTGAGGCATAAGAATCTGAACAAGCTGGCGCAGAAAGCACTCCAAAGGCCTCCAGCAATGAGGCAAGTCCTGGTCCTCCCCTGGACTATGGCATAGAGGAAGAGGGTCTGGAGGAGTCAAGCCCTCTTGAGCCCAGTGAAGCAGTTGCTCAAGACTCTATCCTTTCCACCCAAGAAACTGAGCAAGTTGAGCAGCTAGTGGCATCCATATCTGCTTCACCATTTCTGCAAGCTGCACCCATTGAGGAAAGGAGCATTGTGCCTGTTATTGATTTTGAAGCTATTGCTCATAATGCTCTACTGCAAGCTCAAAGGAGAAGGCTTGAAGAAATGTTTTCTCCTGCTGAACCAGCCTCTCATTCTCTTGCTGCTTATGGGCTATCAGAGGAACAGAGAGCTCGACTAGCTCTTTCCAAGCAGGAAATGCAAGAGCTGCTTGAGGTCTCTGATGATGATGGTGATGAAGAACCTAGCCCTGAGCCTGCTGAGCCTCCTGCACCAGGTCAGCCAGAGATTCCTTTTGCTCCTGTCCCTCTTCGTGCTGTTCCTATCTCTCAGATTCCTCCTCCAATGGACTTTGTTGGGCTTCCTGATGATGCCAAAAAGGGGGAGAAGATAAAGCAAACTGGGACTAAGCAAGCTGGAAAATCTGCTGAGCCATCTGGAAAAGGAAAGACGTACAGCAAGAAGTCTAAGCCAAAGAAGAAGTGATTGATTAGAACTTAGGCTGAATCTTCCTGTTGTAGTTTGTTGTGATTGCTTGCATTTTGTTTTTCTTTTGATGATTATTCTTTATGTTTTGAGAACTGATCTTTGATTAAAGTATGTATTGCAACCATTCATTAAATGAATGAACTTCTTAGTTGCAATGTTTTGTGCCTTGAATCTCTTCACTTAATCTGTTGGATATGATATCTTATGCATATGTTGAGGGGGAGCTTGTGAAAGCAAACCCAAGTACTAATCCAGTTTGTGAGTTGTTTTGTCATCATCAAAAATGGGGAGAATATTGAATCAAGAGTTTTGATGATTCCAAACTAACATCCAAGAGCTTGGATTGAAGATATCAAAGGAGATCAAAGTGCTTCAAGTGAAGAATTTTAAGAGTGTTTGCTGCTAGATCTTTTGTAGAATCTTTTGTTTTTAGTTTTGATTGGGTAAAAGATTTTGATTTGAAGAAAAGATGCTTTCAAACCTTGATTTTATGATTATTTGAAAAATACCCACAAACAGACGAAGTTTGAAAGTTTAAACTGAACTGTCATGTTGGAAATTCGAACTTTACCTTTGGAAATTCGAATTTCAAGCTAAAACTGAATAAGTCTAAAGAGATGTCTCTCTGTCAGATGAATTTTGATTCTCCAAAATTCGAATTTTCATCCAAGTCTGAAAGAAGCCTCTTAGTGACAGACGAACTTCACATCTTCAAAATTCGAATTTCAGACAAAACACAACTTGAGAAAATAGAAGAAATTCGTCTGAAACAATGTTAAAGTTCATGTGAAATCAAGATGAAACTCAGTTTGAAGAATGCTCTCTGACAGACGAACTTTGACTTTCCAACATTCGAATTTTCATATAAGTCTGAAAGGAGCTTCTTTGAAACAGACGAACTTTGAGTCTTCAAAATTCGAATTTCAGACAAAACACAACTTGAGAAAATAGAAGAAATTCGTCTGAAACAATATTAAAGTTCATCTAAAATCAAGAATAAATTAAGTTTCAAAACTGCTCTCTGACAGACAAACTTTGAATACTAAAATTCGAATTTCAGTAGCTATGTTTTGGAGTCTGTTGAAATAAAACATTGACATACGAGTGACAAGTCTTATAACATTCGAATGTTGAAGCTAGTCTGAAAAGAGTCTCTCTGACAGACAAATTTCACCCTTTCAAAATTCAAATTTCGAAGAAAGTGATCTACTGTGCCTCTTTGAACGTTCAATGGACAGACGAATTTTGGGCTTCCAAAATTTGAATTTCGAAGGCACTGTAGAAAATTGAAAACACTGTTCACACTTAACCGAAAAACTTTCCTCTTGAAAATTCGTATGTCACATTGTGAAAATGTTTTGTAAGTTTCAAAATTCGAATTTCACTTCATGAACAGATGCACTTCGTGCTGTAACATTGAAAGCTTTAACCTTGGGTTCCTTCGAAATTCGTCTGTTGGACAACCAAAATTCGAATTTCAGTATGTCAGAAACATTAAATGCGGTTGGTAAACGGATAGTTTTTCAGAGTAACCGTTGGATAACTTTCCCAACGGATAGATTTTGTCTCTAACGGACATTTGAGAGCTAAATCTATAAATATAACATCATTTGAAGTTGTGGGTAACGAATCAAACTTGTATATACCGAATTTCTGCTGAATCTTCTTCTCAAAAGCTTTTACCCTCTTAACTTCAATATCTGTACTTCAACCTTCATATCTACTCTATTCAAGAGAGTTATATCTTTGTAAATAATCTACTTTTCATCTGGAAGATAGATTTACTTGTGAGGGGAAATCACAAGGGGATTGGGAAGCACATTGTGAAAGTGCTTAGAGTGTTTGAGAGAGCTCCAGAAACAGAGCATACTCGTGTACTGTGGCATTAGCAAGAAGCCCGTTGAATTCTTGCTGTATAGTGGATAAATCTCAAGAGTTGTCTTGAGACTGGACGTAGGTCAAGTGGATAGACCGAACCAGGATAAATCACTGAGTCTTCTTCTCCTTATCTTTACTTTTTAGCTTGCTCTGTTTTATACGTTGCTTCCCTTACACTGTGCTATCTTCACCCATTTCATTTTGTGCAGAGAAATTTCAATCTTCCCAATTCACCCCCCCTCTTGGGAAGTTAGCCTTGCTAACATACACCACTACCTAGCATGGCATCATATGATGAGATGTATCAAATGCTCGGCACTGTGTAGAACCAATATCAAGAGCTTTAGGAACAGGTGCCTCAAATGGTGCAATAGGCCGCCTCTGTTGCTATATTGTAGGTTGCTGCTACGGCAATGCAGCAAGTACTTAGCCAACTCTTCCCTGATAACATCCCCCAACTATTTAGGTCCCATTGATTGTCATTCCACTTTTCCAGTCGTCCTCTATTGGTCATGCACCTGATCCTTATTCGACTCATTCTACATCATATCCCCGGGCACATCAGGACTAGTAAGATCTATGGAGCAAGCGCACCCTGGTCAGTCTAAGTGCCAACAGTAGTTTTTTTAGAAATTTTAAGGATATTTGTGCATTTTAGAAAATTTTTTGTGTACATTTTATTTTATTTGGCACTTTTAATTTTTTAGTTACTTGATTTTAATTTACAAACTTCAATTTATAATTTTTCAAACTTATTTTTTTTCTAATTACTTGATTATAATTTTGAATTTTTCTTTACAAAAAAATTATAGTTTGTCATTAAATAAAAAAGAATTTATAATTTTTTATTAAATGAAAAAAATTTATAATTTGATAACACTTCATCAACTTAAAAAATTTATGATTGTTAAAATAATTGCTTTTAAAAAACTCAAATTGAAAATTAAATCAAAATAATCTGAATTTATATAAATGTAAGTATATTAAAAATTAGTAGCAATTATAGTAGCAATTAACAGCTTACTACCACAATAATTAAATTTAGCAATAGTTAATAACCACTGTCATAACCGCTCCAATAGCTAAATCTAAAAGCAATCGATAACCACTATTGTAACCACTATTAATATCATATCCCTATAAATTCCTCATCTGCCATCATTTCCCTATAAATTCCCTATTCCTCACCATTTCAGTTCATGTGAGTTGCTTCTTCTCATCTTGTATACATTTATGTTGCTCTCTTCTTCTTTTCTTCTTACTGGAAACTTTGCTAAAAGTTTGAAGATAAGAATGATCTAAGGATGATGAAGGATATCTAAAAACTAATAAAAGGAAGGGTTATAAGATAGATTTGAAGAAATTTTTCCTTTTATTTTATGATTTGAAATTGTAATGTAATTTTATTTTTTTCATTTATAGATAATATAATTATATAATTTATATTAATTAAAGTTGTATTTTTATCATTTTAATTATAATTTATATTAATTAAAGTCGTCTTTTTATCATTTTTTAATGAATGTTAATAATTTCTTTACATGATTAATTTTTATTTAATTTTTTATTTGTATCTCATTAATTTATTTGTAAAATAAAAAATAAATACAAAATTAAATTAATTGCTAATTTTAATAATTTGTTAAGTTGAAATAGAGAAAATTTTGGTAAATCATCTTTATTATTTGAATTTTAATAATAATTATTTTTTTATCGATAAGTTGGCACCAAAATTCAATTTTAAATATGGTGGCGGTTGGTCAAACTTCACTAATATGTGGCTAAATTTCATAGCGGAAATTTGAATTTCATTTCTTCATTTGGAAGCAATTCATTAATTGTTGCAATGTCATTCTAAACCACTACCAAAAGTTAGTAGCAGTTACTGTAGCAAGTTCCATGTTGTTAATACAATCATTTTTATAGTGGGTTTAAAGCATTGGATTGTGTAACTATGGCTAAGTTTGAGGTGATTTGATCAAATTTAGTAGCAGTTTTTGTCACCGTCACTATATTGCTCGTGTCGCTTGTCAGAGTGGTGTTTTACTTAACAATTTGTCCTTGTCAATTGTAGCAGTTGTAACCACTGCTAAGGTTGAAAATAACTACTGCCACTACTGCAAAAATGAATTTTACGTTAGGCAACATAATTTAGCCGGTGTAGAAAATGTACTTTTTATACAAATTCTAGAATTGACGGAGAAAAATATTTTCTATGTCCATTGCATAAATAACCAATATAAAATTTCTTTTTGGAAGAAAAAAAATGTTAGACAAGAGTTTCTGGAACACTGGCTTTTGGACGTTGGAAACAATTTTAGAACATTTTCAAAACTTTTTTATTAACAAACGTTCTTGAAACTCCAATTTTTTTGAGGACCTGATTGTAACTCCCATTATTTAAAAAAAATCTCATTTTTTTCTTCCTGTCCCCTTATTAAGAGGCTTCTTAAACCATCAAAATTATAATAGCTTCTTTTTTTTTTTGGACAAGATCCAATAGAAGACACACTATTATAATATCCATATAGTTATACTTAAATCTACATATCAGACTTTTATATATATACATGATGGAAATGAAGATGAAATGCCATGGAAATGTTCAAAGAAAAGCATAGAGTTTTTTAAACAATGCATTTTCAGGAAAAATCGCATTTTCACTAAAATCTTTTATAGTCCTCCATCCTTCATAATAAATAAATAAATAAATAACCTACATATTTTGTTCCACATACAAGCTAAGGCTATGTTTGGTTGGCGGGAAATGGGGGGAAGGGAAAGGAAAGGGAGGGATTTTACTCCTCTCCCCTTGTTTGGCAATCAAATAATTAAAAGAGGGGAGGGAAAATGTTATTAAAATTTTCCCTCCCCTCCTCTTATATAATTTCCCCAAATTAGGGTAATTTGGGAGGAAAATTTAGTATTGTGTCCAATCTGACCAAAATACCCTTTACTTTTTTATAACTTAACTATATAATATACTGATCAGTCTTGTTATGTCTCTCCTCGATCTCACTCTTAAAATATGAAATATCTTAGTGACATATATGTATGAAGTCATAAACACAAAAACACATTCGTATATTAACATATACAAACATGGTTAAAGTTGAGGAACAAAAAGATACATACAATTATAGTTAAGATTGAGAAAAAAATAAGAAAAAGAAGAACATTTCCTTCCGATAAAGAACTGTTTTTAATATTCAAACAAAAAAAACTCTTTTTTTAATGTAAAAAGAAAATATTAACTTAAATAAATCAAGGGTATAATAGTCAATTTATAATTATTTTCCCACTCTTCCCCTCATAACTCAAACAAGGTAACATTAAAATCCTCTATTAAAATCCCTCATTTTCCCTCCAAACGAGTTAAAATTAAAATCCCTTCTTTTCCCTCCCCTTCCTTTCCCTCCACTAAAATCCCTCCCCTCCCCTCCCCTCCTTAGGGTCTGTTTTGTTCAACCAAGGGGAAAGGAGAGGAGGGATTTTAATGGAGGGGATTGAAGGGGAGGGGATACGAGGGGTTTTAAAATTACCTTGTTTGGGAGAATTGAAGGGGAAGGGATTGAAGGAATTTTAATGATACCTTGTTTGATTCAGGAGGGGAGGGGAGGGGAGTTAATAACAAATTTACCATTATACTCTTAGATGTTATATGGTTCATTTTTTCAATCTTTCCTTGTTAATTTTTTTATCTTTCCTTACATAAATGAAGTTTACACCTTAAATTGTTTAAATTTACTTAAATTAAACTCTTTAAATTTTATTTTTTATTAACTTTAACATCTTTTTCAGTAACCATTAATAGCTTATAAAATAATCATTTAACTTAAAAAAAAATACCAAATATACAATTTTAGATTTTGAAAAAATAAAATTATAGAGTTTGAACAAATCAAATCTCATTTTCTAAGCTCTTTTTCCATATCAGCATATTCAAAATTTCCAGGCTCATCATTCAAAAGTTGTCTGACTTGATCCAGAGATGAGGGGAAAAGTCAATACTTGTACTATTAGCTTGAAAGACCTCTCCAATTTTATAAAGATAAACCCAGCTATAAACACCCCCCTCCAAATAAACAATAAGCTGAGATGCACAGAGATGTGAATCCAACCAGATGACATCCCAGAAGAGTTACAAGGGAAGAAATCTCTTACAAAAAAACTACAGCATTACATATTTACCTCTAGCTAAATCATCATATATAAAAAAAAACCAATAACAACACATCTTAATTGCCTCTAGCTTCTTCCTCCTTATAGGTTCTAACAGTCACATGGCCACATTTACTAAGATATAATTGTTGTGACCTACAAAATACAACAAAATACACCTAACACCTAACACCATCTAATTAGAACCGTAGAACAATTCCATTATAAATTGCTTTCTTGTTGCAGATGGACATTGCACCACAGTTCTAAGTTTACAAACATCAGCCATAAGTCTACAATAGATTTGAGGCACTTTTTCAACCTCACAACCGTACTCTAGAAGCATGGTCCAAAGTTGTTCTTCACTCAGCTGTGGAACTGGTAAACTTGTTTCTTTTAAGATCATATTTGTTTGATATATAGCTTCATTTCCACAAGCAAGCACATCAACCACCTTCTCCATCACCCCTGTCAATTTGTCAAGATCACTAGCCTTGTCAATAGCTACCCTCCTTTTCTTCTTAGAGATAGCACTAGCACTATTTACTCCAGGTGAATCATCTTGTCCATCCTGCCCATCTTGTACATTTTGTCCATCAAGTTCAATAAATGTTCCATAACTCTCCAATGTGGCTTCATTTCGTGCCACAAGATCATCAATGTCATTGATGGTTTGATTGATCTCCTCATTAGTAGCTGATTGACGTCTTTTTCTCCATTCAGCTGCTGTCTCAGCATCTTGTCTAGTTGCTCTATCCTTTCCTTTAAATAAAATCATCATTTCATAATTTGGACAAGGAGTGGTTCTCCAAATGGCCGCTCTAGGCTTAGACTGAAAAGAAAGTTTAAAACTAATTAATTGGCACAAAAAAACAAAATTCCATTTGTTGTGTTTATATTACAAAGAGAAAAGAAGAACATCATAAGCAAAAAAGAAGAATAATCTAATGATTCACAAAATTGAATAGTGATAGCAGCAAATTATTTAAATCCACATATATACATAATATAGAAGCACTAAATAATTAATTGTTGTACCATATTAAAAAATGCACTCTTCAAGATCCAAGTTATTCAAAATTGAATCATTTCCATCTTGAAAAATCAAACCCACAAAAACTGTCAAAGATATCATACCTCAATCAATGCTTTCCACACTTTAGGCTTAGCATCCCATAGTTGAGTATTTGGATCCCAAGCAAACCCACTAAGACCCTTAAAAATATCATAAACCTCAGAAAAATTCTTCTTCAGTGCCTTCCATTAGTTCTTCACCTTCTCCTTGTCCACTTTTCTTCCAAATAACTCACTTAATACTTTGCTTATATTCTCATATGCTGAGGAAGTAAATGTACCATTGACTTTGCAACCCTAATTTTGCTCATGTAGAAAAGCATCAACAAGGGCATCATCCATGCTTCTTGTCCAATTCAAGTAATCCTTCCCGTTGTGTGGTGCCATCCTATGACGTTATAGCACAATAGAGTGTAAACAAAAACAACACATCATCAAACATCCAACCTCTAATTTTATTAACCGTACCAAATGGTAATACAACAATGTCAAACTTAAATGAAAACAACATAGTTAAAACAACAAAGTCAATCAACTCAATAGAAAATTAATACAACATATTCAATAATGAACATTTTTGTAATCATTCCACATCTGATTGGCAATACTATCTTTAATAAGTTCACCAAGGGTTGCCTCATTAGTGTCCCTATTTGAACCATCATTATTGTCATTGGATACACTTTTCGTTGCAAGCTCAGCATCAACTGTAGCTATGAGATCATCATCAGGGTCAACACTCATTAGAAAGTTATGAAGAATGCAACATGCATATATGATCATTTTTTGAGCTTTGACTCCATAGGTAGGTTCGGTTGAGCTAGATAAAATTGCAAATCTTTTTTTCAAAACACCAAAAGCTCTTTCAATTGCATTACAAAATGATGCATGTCGAATATTAAACAACTCCTTATAATTTTCGGGTGGATTTCTTGCTGAGTATTCTTTCAAATGATAGCGAACTCCTCAATAAGATGTAATAAGCCCTCTTGTCAACATGAAGCCAGCATCCACAAGGTAATATTTACTTATAATAAAGGAAAATAATTACTAAAATAACTTAGAAATTTTTCATTGACTATTTTTTAAAGATGGTTAAATTTATACCTTCTGGAATTCTAAGCCTATCTGTTCGTAATGCATTTTTTATTATTCTTGAGTACGATGCAATGCCTTCCCATCTAGGTAGCACATAAGTGAATTTCAAATCAAATATGCATACAGCTAACACATTTTGTGTCGGGAATTCCTTCCTACCACGATATCGGGGAGCATCTACGGGAGATACTTTGGCTCGTATATGTGTTCCATCTATAGTACCAACACAATTCTTAAAATATAGGAAGAATTTACTATTATTTTCAATTTGAGGAGGGATTGCTGTTCCATTAGGTTGTACAATAAATTTTCCTTCTAACTCAATAATAGCCATCAACACTTGATGGAGATGACGACTAGTTGTCTCACTAGAACGCTTAAACAAAAAGCTAACTTCACGATTTTTGGTGTTATAGGTTAATATGTAAATATTTTTTGCAACTTACTCTTCTACACTAGCCTATCGTGTAGGCCGTAAGCCACGCTCTCTTTCTAACATACCACATAATCCTAAGAAAGCTGCAGGACTCATTTTGATGATATCACGACTAGTTTTATGACTAGTTAGTTCACCTATTACTTCTTCATTGACTCTTTCTCTCTTGGAACTCATACTGTAACCTATCTTTCTTCCAAGAGATATTTGAGTGGTATAGTAGTGTGTAAGAATACAAAGGAGCAGAGTTACTGCTCTTTGACACATTTCAATCCATCGGCACAATATTATCAACAATTGAATTTTCAAGTCCATTTAAGAAATGAAGTAAAAAGGCATAATCAATACTTAACTTAATCTTCTAAAGACCATCTAACCAAGAAGTTTTAAAACCTAGAGCTAACTCTAGAATTGATTTCTAACTCTAACAAGCTCATTCAAAATACTTTGTAGTCAAATGCAAGATTACATTCATATCAACAACCAAACTAAAAGAAATTGGATTACATGATACTATAAAAATTTACAAAAGTACTACATCAATAGTGCTGAAAATGAGGAAAGGCATAGCACAATTTTCCAAGGAATACATTCTTGTGTACTTGTAAGTAAAACAAATGAAATGATCACGAGTTTCAATTTCTTTTACCCGTGGATAAATGGATATAGAATCGTAAAAAAGAATTTGTTGGCCTAATATGAAGTATCTTAAATTAAGAGACAACAACAACAATAATAGCCTTATCCCACTATATGGTTAGCTACATGGATTAAACGATGACAATGAGCTCAATCAAACGCCATCTGCTCAGATAAATCATTTCTCAAAAGGTCATTCTTTATAACTTCCCTTAATATCCTTTTTGGTCTTCCTCTATGCCTTTTGATCGGGCTCCAAGCCATATGATCAACTCTCTTCACTGGCTCCTCTTGCCCTCTTCTTTGTACATGCCCAAACCACCTTAAATGGTTTTTCTCCATTTTCTCCTTGATAGGTACTACCCCAACCTTCTTTTGTATATAGTCATTTCGTATATTATCCAATTTTGTATGACCACACATAAATCTCAACATTCTCATCTCTACTACTCCCATCTTATCCTCTTGTTGTCCTTTCAAAGCCTAACATTCACTACCATATAGCATTGTTGGCCTTATAGCTATTTTGTAAAATTTTCCTTTAAGCTTATTAGGTATCTTGCGGTCACAAATAACTCTTGTTGCTTTCCTCCACTTTAACCAACCAACTTGTATCCTATGCATAACATCCCTATCAATTTCACCATTATTCTGTAAAACCAACCCCAAATATTTAAACTTCGACACCTCAGGGATGATTTGCTCTCTAATTTTTACCTCTGAATCATTTCTAATTTGCTACTTATTAAATTTGCAATGCATATATTCTGTCTTGCTTCTACTCAGATGGAAACCTTTTGATTCCAAAGTATGTCTCCATAATTCAAGTTTAGAGTTGATATCTTCTTTTGAGTCCTCAATTAAAACTATATCATCCGTGAAGAGCATACACTTTGGAATTTCTTCTTGTATATGTTCTGTAAGAACATCTAAAACCCGATCAAATAGGTGTGGACTCAAAGAAGATCTTTGATGTTAGCCTATTGTTATAGGGAAGTCCTTTGTCACACCTCCAGGGGTTCTCAAACTTATTGTTGCCCCTTCATACATATCCTTTATGGCTCGAATGTAAGCCACACAGATACCTTTCTTCTGTATTGCTTTCCACAATACATCTCTTGGCACTCTATTATAAGCTTTTTCTAAATCAATGAAAACCATATGTAAGTCCCTCTCTTTACTCTGGTATCTTTCAGTCAAACTCCTTAATAAATAAATAGCCTCTATTGTAGACTGTCCTGGCATAAATCCAAATTGGTTTTCTAAAATACGAGACTCCTTTCTAAATCTATACTTAATTACTCTTTCCCAAAGTTTCTTGGTGTGACTCATGAGTTTTATCCCCCGATAATTAGTAGCATTTTGAATGTCCCCCTTGTTATTGTATATGGGCACCAGAGTGCTCTTTCTCCATTCCTCTGGTATTTTCTTGGACCTTAAAATCTTGTTAAATAACTTAGTGAGCCACCAAAGCCCCTTCTCTCTTAAGCACTTCCAAACTTCGATAGGAATACCATCGGGACCAATGGCTTTACCATTATCTATTCTCTTAAGAGCTTCTTTCACCCCTCCAACTTGAAACCTACGATAGAAATTCATTGAGATCATCTTCATGGGTTGTTAATCCTTCAGTATCAATAGTCATATCCAATCCATTATTGAAAAGCTTATAAAAGTAGCTCTCCCATCTTTCTTTGATATCATCATCTGCATCTAAAATTTTTCCTTCTTCGTCCTTAATGCATCTTACTTGGTCCAAATCTCTTGACTTTCTTTCTCTTCTCTTGGCAATTTTGTAAATCTCATGTTTACCATTCTTTATTCCTAAATCCTGGTAGAATTCCTCAAAAGCTTTAGATCTAGCCTTGCTCACTGGTTTCATAGTCTCTTTTTTAGTCAACCAATAACATTTCCAATTTTCATCATTATTGCATAGATGCAAGGCTTTGAAACACTCTTTCTTATATTTGACCTTCTCCTAATCACTATCATTCCACCATCAACATTCTTTATCCTTAGGTCTAAAACCGTTGTATTCACCTAATACTGCTTTAGCGGTATCCCTGTTCCTTTTAGCCATCTCATCCCACAAGATGTTAGCACTTCCTTGCAAGTCCCAATTACCTTTCTCCATAACTTTCCTCGTAAAGAACACTTATTTCTTACCTTTCAGTTGCCACTACTTAATCCTAGGATTTAAAACTTTTCGACTTTTCAGTTTACGATTTTTAACTATCACATCAATAACTAAGATCCTATGTTGTGAAGTTAAACTCTCACTAGGGATTTGTTAGATAAGCTGGCTTCCCAAGGGGGGTGAATTGGGAAGATTAAAAACTTTCTGTAAAACATCAAGAAGTGATGAAAGCAAAGGGTGATAGTAAAACAGAGTATAAATGAATAAACAGTAAAAGTAGTAGTAGGGAAGAGAAAACTCAGATATTTATCCTAGTTCGATCTCTCAACTTGACCTACATCCAGTCCCAAAGTCACCACTTGAGATTTTCCACTATCCTGCAAGAATTTAGTGGGCTTCTTGCAAATACCATAGTACAGCATTGATGCTCTGTTTCTAGAGCTTACACTTTCTCTCTTTGCACTCTCACTAAGTGCTTCCCCAATCCCTTGTGATATCCCCTCACAAGAAAATCTTTCTTCCAGATAAAGTTAAGATTATTTACAATGAATAAACTCTCTCAATCAGAGTGTATATGATAGTTAAAGTACAAAGAATGAAGTATGTCAGAGTATGAGACTTTGAGTGGATAATTTTGTAGAGTTTCAGTATATATAAAGTAATTTTTGTTACCCACATCTTCAAATGAAGTTCTATTTATAGATTTCTGCCCCAACTATATGTTAGATACAAGATCTTGTCATTAGAGATATTACCCAACGGTTACACTGAGAAACTACCCGTTCACCAACTGCATTTAATGCTTTTGACACTTAAAGTTTGAATTTCAGTTAGTCAACAAATGATTTTCACAGAAACCGAAAGCTATAGCCTTTAATGTTGAACTCCTGAAGTTTGTTTGTTATGAAGCAAAATTCGAATTTTCATCTTTGGAAAATGATTCTATGTTGGAACATACGAATTATCATGTTGAAAGTCTTTCTGTTATGTGTGAATAGTAATTTCATTTTGCTATAGTGCCTTCGAAATTCAAATATTGGAACCCAAAATTTGTCTATCAGCAGCTGGTTTAATAAGACATAGTAGTTCATCGTATTCAAAATTCGAATTTTCAAATGGCAAAGTTTGTCTATAAGAGAGACCACTTTTTAGACTTACTTCAAAGTTTAAATTTATGAATACTGTCATCCGTATGTCAATATATCATTATAACAAACTCTCAAGCTTTGTTTTTGAAATTCGAATTTTCATGTTCAAAGTTCATTTGTCAGATAGCAATTTTAAAGCTCTATCTAAACTTGGTTTCAGATGAACTTTGACATATTCTCAGATGAATTTTTCAATTTTCATAAGTTGCATTTTATCTGAAATTTGAATTTTAAAAAGCCAAAGTTCGTCTGTCAGATAAAGCTCTTTTCAGACACGTATCAAAATTCAAATTTCTCAAGACAAAATCCGTCTATCAGAGAAGTTTCTTTTCAGACTTATTCTATTTTCAATATGAAATTCAAATTTCCAGAGCTAAAGTTCGAATTTCAAAATAGTAGATCAGTATAAACCTTTCAAACTTCGTTTGTTGGTGGGTGTTTTTCAAATATCCCATGAATTAGCATAGAATCAAGGTTTTAAAATATCTTTTCACCAAATCAAAGTCTTTTACTCAAATTAAAACATTACTAAACATTCTACATCTATTCTTGCACTGATTTTTCTAGAATCCCTTCACTTGAAAACTTTTGTGCACCTTTGATATCTTTATTCCAAGCTCTTGAAGGTTAGCTTGGAATCATCAAAACACTTGATTCAACATTCTCCCCCTTTTTGATGATGACAAAACAACTTACAAACTAGATTAGTACTTGGATTTGTTTTAACAAGCTCCCCCTCAACATATGCATTATAATCCAGAAGATACCATGTATAGTAGATCAAGTAAATAGATTCATTAACTCATTCTTAGTCCAACAAGAACAGTTCATTGCAAGCAAGGAATTCTTTCATCAAATGTCACTTTACAAGAAACAACAACACAAAACATTACAGAATGAAAAAACATAATACACAAACAATAGAAACATAATATAGCACTACAAGAGGACCCAAGCATAAGTTCTAATCACTTTTTCTTTGACTTGGACTTCTTGCTGTAGGATTTTCCAGAAGGCTCTGTAGTAGACTTTCTAGTTTGCTCACTCTTCTCCCCCCTTTTGGCATCATCAAGAAGGTGGACAAAATCAGTAGAAGAAGAGATCTGAGATACTGGAATAGCTTGAAGGGGCACAGAGACAAATGGCAGATCTGGATTGAGCTTTGGTAAGGACCCAGAAACTTCAAAACTTGTATCCTCATCTTCATCATTAGAAATCTAAAGAAGTTCAGAAATTTCTTGCCTTGTAACTGCCAATTGTGCCATTCTTTCCTCCGAGAAACCATAATATGTAATAGGTATTGGTGCAGGAGGACAAAACATTTCTTCAAGTATTCTCCTCTGAGCTTGTAAAAGAGCATCATGTGTAATGGCTTGCAAATCAACATATGACACAATGCTCCTTTCTTCATTCAGAGTAGCCTGCATGAGTGGAGAAGAGGTGAGGGCTGCCACTAGTCTCTCAACTTGCTCAGATTCTTGATGCGAAAGGATTGAACCCTGAGCATCTATTGGAGTTAGCTCATGAAAGCTTGATTCTTACCTCATTGCTGGAGGCCTGTGGTGTGCTCAGTGTACCAGCAACCTCAGTGTTATGTACATCATCATTAGGCTCAAGAGAGGCTAGCACAAAGGGCCTTGGAGGCTTAGGAGTTGTAGATTTAGCAGGCTCAGAGAATTCTTAGGTGGAGCTGAAGTGGAGGGAATGACACTCCAGATATCTTCATATGCATCAGCTATTACCTTCATGTTCTTTGGCAACTAGTGGATCTGATCTTGCAGATGAGCAAACTTGGCATTTTGCTCATCCATGATGCTGAGTATGAGTATAGACAGACTATCATACAACTCAGTGATCTTGGTTGGCTTGGTATGAGAGGAGGGAGTTGATGGAATTGGAGCTTGAGCTGGCCGAGATGGGGATGGAATAGGCTGAGAAGGCTGAGGTACAAATCTTAAAGGAGCCTCAGAGGTACCTTCTTGTGGCAGGGAGGCATCTTCATCAAGGAAGAGATCTTCAGATTTTCCAGGTCCCTTTCCAATCCATGTTCCATCTTTCTTCTTTATCCCTATTCTTTGTAGCTCTTCTTCTTTAAAGATCTCAGTAGGCTTTCCTTTCCCTTTCTCAAGATGCTAAATTCTAGTATATTGAAGGATCCTAGAGACGATTGCTGTATAAGAAAGTGTAGAGTCTTTCCTCTGATCCCTTATCTTGATCATGCGTTGGAGAATTATATGTCTCATGTTGATAAGCTTTCCACGCATGACTGTAGCCATTACATGTGCCTCTACCCTTGTGATCAGGTTGAAGCTACCTCCTTTGTTGAAGATAATCCTAGACACTATGTAGTGTAGGATTCTCACTTGAGCACTGAGGTCAGTGGGCTTTAGCAAGCTTATGGGTGGCCTATTCTCCTTTCTTCTGAACAAAGTGTTCAGGATTGTGCTCTCCTTATAGTTCAAAAAAGGGCAACTTTCTTCATCAGCGGTCTCTGCCTTATCCATATATCCAGAGGCAGTGATGTCAATTTTCTTGCCCTGGAATCTCTAACACCTTGCTAAGGGTTTCATCTATTAGCCATATGGTCCTTGATCGCAGATTGACCTCTTTCTTCCTTTTCTTGCTGTTGTATTTCAGAGAGGCATACCACGCCTTGACTACCTTATCATCATACCTTTCTAATATCTCTAATAAATTCTTGTATCTCATCATCCAAAGCCTGACATCAAAGTTATTAAAGATTAAAAATTCCTCCATATTGACACAGTGAGGCTTGATTACCTTCTTGCCCACAAACTTGGTCATGTACTCTTCCTGAATGTGAGCATTGCTCCATAATGGCAATGTGGTTAGCTCATATTCTCCTGACTTAGTACTGGAGGAGGTGGAAGCAACAGCAGCAGCAGGAACAGGGACTGAAGGCTCTATTTTCTTCTGTGAAAAAGGCCCAACTTTCTTTGATTCAGCCTCTGGAGTTGTTTTCTACCTTTTGGAGGGAGTGGCTTTGCTTAATTCGCCTTTTCTTTTCGCTTTCTCACTTTTCTTTGAAGCATATTAGGATTTAACGGTTCTCTTTGGCCGAGACTCTCTCTTTCCAACTTCTGGATTTTTCACTCGAGCCATTTCTGTGAATGAATGATTTTGAATGAGGTTGAGAATGTGTTTATAGGATGCGAAAAGGAGTTTAAACGGTGGGAAATGAAGATTTATGGTTTGAATTAAAGAGTATTGAAGAGAGAATTAGAACAGACTCAGAGAAGAGATGAATAGGAATGTGTCTGTTCAGAGGAAAATCATTGGTTTTAACGTAAGTAACCGCTTGATAGATAAATTTTGATGGGTCAAAATTTGAACTTTGAGCAGTTAAAAGTTAAACTATTCAGCAAAGCTTACTGACGGATGAATTTTCTTCTGAAAGTTCATTTGATAGAGGCTTGATTCAAGCAGCACAAGATGAATAGACGAACTTTGTTTCAACAAAGTTTGAATTTCGAAGATCAGGCATCAAGCAATAATCAATACAACAACAGGCGAATTATGCTTATAGAAATTCGTCTTTCAGAGATTCAACATTATGATCATGTTTCAATAGACGAATTTTGAATCAGAAATTTGAATTTCAACACTTTGTAAAGGTTTTCCAACATGCGTATGTTAAGAAATAGAAATTTGTATAATCACCATGATGGACAAAGACAACATTGAAACTTTTATTTTTGAAAATTCAAATTTTCATAGACCAACAGATGAATTTTAAGGGATCACCGAGAACAGTTACAATGTAAACCAAGCTGAAGTTCATCAAATGGGCATTAAAATTTGAATGTCAAACATGCTGACTTGTTCAGAAACACAATTTATCAATGAAATTTGTCTATTACACATCTAAAATGTGAATTTTAACTTTATAAACTAATAGAATGGATTCAGAAACTCTGATTTCTAGCTTTCTTTCTCACTTTTTGACTCGTTCCATTTTGGAGTGCTCCATTTTCAGATTTACTGTCATTAACGAGCACCTACAACTTAAATTAAACTCACTCCATTGCTAAAGTTAGAATTAAATTAATGTCAAAAATTGTAAAACCAGATTTGCACAAGGATTTACTCACAGTTCATTGGGATTAACCATACCTAATTCTCTCCTGATTTTACAATGTCTATCTTTTGACAGAGGCTTTGTCAAGATGTCAGTAACTTGATCTTCTGTTGGGATGTATTCTATTCTAATTTATCCTTTCAGAACATGATCCCTTATGAAGTGGTGCCTAACTTCAATATGTTTTGTCCTTGAATGCATGACCAAATTCTTTGTGATGTTAATGGCACTTTGGTTGTCACACATTATTGGTATTTCCTTCATCTCAATCCCAAGATCTTCAAGCTGTTGTTTCATCCAGATAACTTGGGCACAACAGCTTCCAGCTGCAATATATTCAGCTTCTACAGTGGATAAGGCCACACTATTTTGCTTCTTGCTAAACCATGAAATCAAGGATCCTCCAAGAAACTGACACATTCCACTTGTGCTTTTTCTATTAGCTTTGGATCCTGCAAAGTCAGCATCAGTGTATCCTTTCAAATCTTCTCCATTGCCCTTTGGATACTAAAGACCCATTTGTGATGATCCAATAAGATATCTGAAAAATACGCTTCACAGCAGTTGCATGGGTTTCTTTATGACATGATTGGAACCTTGCATACATACAGACACTGAACATGATGTCAGGTCTGCTGACAATTAGGTATAGCAGAGATCTAATCATTCTTCTATACTGGGTTATGTTACATTTTTCCCTCTTCATCCATATCCAGTTTGGTTGCATTAGCCATAGGTGTTCCCATTGGCTGGGCATTCTCCATCCCAAATTTTTTCAGCAATTCTTTCAGATACTTGGATTGATTAAGAAAGATACTATCATCATATTGCTTAATTTGCAATCCAAGAAAGAAGTTGAGCTCACTCATCATGGACATTTCGAATTCTCCCTATACATTGGCTTAGAAAAATTCTTGCAAAGAGAGTCATTAGTAGCACCGAATATAATATCATCAACATAGATTTGAACAATAAGTAAATCTTTATTTTCTTTCTTAGCGAATAAAGTTGTATCTACTTTTCCACTATTGAACCCCTTTTCAATTAGAAAATTACTTAATCTTTAATACCATGTTCTAAGGGCTTGCTTTAAACTATAAAGGGCTTTCTTCAGTTTATAAACATGATTTGGTTTTGTAGAGTCCTCAAAGCCTGAAGGTTGGTCTACATAAACTTCTTCCATGATATATCCATTAAGAAAAGCACTCTTCACATCCATTTGATATAACATAATATTTTTCATGCATGCATATGCTAACAAAATTCTAATTGCTTCTACTCTAGCCACTGGAGCACAGGTTTCTTCAAAATCAATTCCTTCTTCTTGATTATATCCTTTAGCAACCAGTCTAACTTTATTTCTGATTATTAATCCAGATTCATGAAGCTTATTTCTAAAAACCCATTTTGTGCCAATGACAGGATGATTTTTGGGTTTGGGCATTAAATCCCAAACTTGATTTCTTTCAAACTGATTCAACTCATCTTGCATAAGCTAAAATCCAGTATTCATCAGTTAAGGCTTCTTCAATACATTTAGGTTCAATTTGAGAAATAAAAGCACAGTTTATCATTTGATCCCTTAACTGTTTTCTAGTTTTAGCTTTCTCTTGAGCATCCTCTATCACTTGATCAACAGGATGATTCCTTTGATATCTCCAAGCTCTATGGAATTCTTGAGACATTTCTTCATTATATTCATCCTCAAGGTCTTTCTCCTAAATATCTTCCTCTATGTTAATAGATTCAGATATTTTTGGAGGTTCAATTTTACCTTCATCAGAAAGATCTAAATTTTTAAAGTTTTAAATAAGATCATCCTTATCAGTGACATGTTTGAAAACAATTTCATTTTCAATAAATACTACATGCATAGATTCTTCTACTAATTTAGACTTCTTATTAGAAAACTCTATATGCCTTACTTCTACTAGAATAGCTCAGAAATATACATTCATCATATTTGCATCAAACTTACCTAAATTCTCCTTTCCATTGTTGTGGATGAAGCACTTACAGTCAAATACATGTAGATGTGAGAGGTGTAGCTTCCTTCCTTTATATAGCTCATAAGGAGTCTTCCCAAGAATTGGTCTGATGTAGGTTCTATTTATGATGTAACTTTGTTGTGTTTACTGCATCAGCCGAGAATACTTGAGAGAGTTCCTTTTCATTTAGCATTGCTCTTGCCATCTCTCCAATTGTTCTACTCTTCCTCTCCACCACTCCATTTTGTAGAAGAGTTCTTGGGGCTGAGAAGTTGTGATCAATTCCATGCTCATCACAATACTCCAGGAGGTATGAATTCTCAAACTCTCCTCCATGATCTGACCTGATAGACATAATGGAAATACCCTTCTCATTTTGCACTTTCTTAGCTAAGGTTACAAATGCATCAAATGTATCACTCTTAGAAGAAAGAAATAATGTCTAGGTAAATCTAGAGTAATCATCCATAATTACAAGCACATACAGAATTCCACTAATACTTTTTACCCTAGATAGACCAATCAGATCCATATGCAATAGTTCTAGTGGTCTAGTTGTGGTGATTATGTTTTTAGATTTAAAAGAAGATTTAGTTTATTTTCCTCTTAGGCATGCATCACATTCTTTGTCTTTTTCAAAAGTGATTTTTGGTAGGCTACTGACTAACTCATTTTTAACCAGTTTTGATAGTTGATTCATGTTAACATGAGTTAATCTTCTATGCCACAACCAACTATCATTATCCTGGCTAATCAAACAGACAGAATCTAAGGGAGGAAGTTCTTCAAGATCAATAGTATAGTAGTTACCATCCCTTTGAGCTTTAATGATTACTTTGTGATCACTTTTTCTGATGACCAAGCAGAACTTTGAATCAAACAGTACCTAGTTTCCTTTATTGCATGTTTGACTCACACTTAGTAGATTGTGGTTGAGGCAAATTACAAATAGCGCTTCTTCAATGGATGTTTCAGGATTATTCCCCACAATGCCAATGCCAACTATTTTGCCATATTGATCACCTCCAAAGGCCACCTTTCTTCCTTTCTTATCTCTAAGAATGATGAACTTCTCCTTATCACCAATCATGTGACTTGAGCAGGCACTGTCCATATACCATTTATTGTTTTTTCTAGCTTTAAGACAAACCTACAAAACAAAGTTCATATTTTCTTTTTAGGTACCCAAATTTGCTTGGGTCCTTTTCTGTCAGTAGTCTTTTCCCTAGATACAGATGTACCTTTAGGAGCCCATTTAACCTTCCTGTCAAGTCCATTTTTCTTTAAAGCACATGAACTGGAAATATGTCCCTTCTTGTTACAGAAGTGACAGGTGGTGAAGGGAATGTTGGATTGAGATGCAGGAAGAAAACAATGCAGATAATATTTTTGTTTTGCATGTCTTGGTTGATCATAGGATTCAATGTGATGTGAAGTATGATCTTTCTTTCTATTGGTATTAGCATGCACAAAATGTCTCTTATATACATTCTAATTCTTTTTTCTAATCTTTTCTTTGACTGCACAAGGATCATAGCTAAGTCCATCCTTTCCCTATGATATTCTTTGGCTTCCCATTAAAGCAAACAACATATCTTTACCTTTAGTAAACCTAGACATGCTTTTCACTTGATAGTCATTGGTTTGCTTTAATTCAATGCATGATTTACAACAAGCAGATTCAGTAATAGGCAGGGAAGCAATTTCAGAGATGTTGCATTGAGATTCTAGTTTGTTAATCTTTTTTCTTAGCTTGCTTCAACTCTTTGGCAACCTTAACAAACTCATCATGCAACTCGTGAAATGCTTCCAGTAATTTAGAATAGGAATATACCTCATCTTCTTGATCACTGTTGCATGGGATTTCAGCTTCTTCAGAGGCAAGTACCATCAGACAGATGTTGGCAATTTCATCTTCATCATCTGAGTTGTTGCCCCATATTGATGAGATGTATGCTCTTTTCTTCTTGCCTTTGCTTGCAACTTTCTTTTCTTTCTCTTGCTTCTTAAGAAATTGTGGACAATCCCATTTGATATGTCCCTACTTTTTGCACTCGTAGCAAGTGATAGGTTCTTTTACTTCTCTCTTGCTATCTCCAGCCGCTCCTTTCTTGAAGATTTTCTTATTTCTCTTCTTGCTGTAGAATCTTCCAAATTTTCTGACCATCATAGCCAGAGTTTCTTCATCTAGCTTATCTCTATCGTCAGATTCTTTCTCTTTCTCCTCAGCAGTTTTTAGAGTAAGACCTTTCTTCTTTCTATCTTGTCCTACCTCTTTGAGAGCCTTCATTTTTCCTTCATACTCCTCAAGGCTACCAAAAAGAGTTGTTCTCCTCTGGCTTCCTCTATTGCTGTTACTTTAGGTTGCCGTTCTAGAGGAAGAGCTCTGAGGATCTTTCTGGCCTTTTCTGTCTGAGTATACTCCTTTCTCAAACCTTTAGTTGATTCACAATGAAGGTGAATCTCTTCTGTAGCTCTTTTACACTTTCTCCTTTTGGCCATTCTGAAGCTTTCATATTCACCTATGCAGGTGTTCAATTTGTTTTCTCTAACTGTAGTTGTTCCTTCATGAGTAATTTGCAAGATATCCCACATTTCCTTGGCAGTAGAGCACTGTGAGACCCTGTAGAACTCATCTTGATTCAATGCACTGACCAAATAGTGTTTTGCCTTGAATTTCAGCAAGACTCTTCTTCTATCTTCCTCGTTCCATTCAACTTATGGCTTTTCCCTGTACTTCTCATCATCTTGCAATGCCATTGGGATAAAATCTCCCTTCTGGATGATGGACTAGATGTCCAGATCAATTGACTGAAGATAGATTTGCATCCTTATCTTCCAGTATCCATAGTGTTCTCCACTAAAGCTAGGTGGTCTATTTGTGTTATTTCCCTCTGGTAGTATGCTTTCTCCAAAGCCAGCCATTGTATTTCCTGGACTGTTAAATCCTTTGATAGGGAAACCTGGCTCTGATACCACTTGTTAGATAAGCTGGCTTCCCAAGACGGGGGTGAATTGGGAAGATTAAAAATTTTCAACAAAATGTCAAGAAAGTAAAGAAAGCAAAGGATGATAGTAAAACAGAGTATAAATGAATAAACAGTAAAAGTAGTAGTAGGGAAGAGAAGACTCAGATATTTATTCTGGTTCAGTCTCTCAACTTGACCTACGTCTAGTCCCCAAGTCACCACTTAAGATTTTCTACTGTCCTGTAAGAATTCAGCGGGCTTCTTGCAAATGCCACAGTACAATATCGATGCTCTGTTTCTAGAGCTTACACTTGCTCTCTTTGCACTCTCACTAAGTGCTTCCCCAATCCCTTGTGATATCCCCTCACGAGAAAATCTTTCTTCCCTTATGATATCCCCTCACAAGAAAATCTTTCTTCTAGATGAAGATAAGATTGTGTACAATGAATAAACTCTCTCAATCATAGTGTATATGATAGTTAAAGTACAAAGAATGAAGTATGTGAGAGTAAGAGACTTTGAGTGGATAATTTTGCAGAGTTTCAGTAAATATAAAGTAATTTTTGTTACCCACATCTTTAAATGAAGTTCTATTTATAGATTTCTATCCCAACTATATGTTAAAACAAGATCTAGCCATTAGAGATGTTACCTAACCGTTACTCTGAGAAACTACCTGTTCACCAACCGCATTTAATGCTTCTGACACTCAAAGTTTGAATTTCAGTTATTCAACAAACGATTTTAGCAGAAACCAAAAGCTACAGCCTTTAATGTTGAACTTCTGAAGTTTGTTTGTTATGAAGCAAAATTCAAATTTTCATCTTTAGAAAATGATTATATGTTGGAACATACGAATTATCATGTTGAAAGTCTTTCTGTTAAGTATGAATAGTAATTTCATTTTGCTACAGTGCCTTCAAAATTCGAATTTTGGAACCCAAAATTTGTCTGTCAGTAACTGGTTGAATAAGGCATAGTACTTCATCTTATTTGAAATTCGAATTTTCAAAGGGCAAAGTTCGTCTGTCAAAGAGACCACTTTTCAGACTTACTTCAAAGTTCAAATTATGAATACTGTCATTCGTATGTAAACATATCATTATAACAGACTCTCAAGCTTTGTTTCTGAAATTCAAATTTTCATGTTCAAAGTTCATCTGTCAGAGAACAATTTTGAAGCTCTATCTAAGCTTGGTTTCACATGAACTTTGACATATTCTTAGATGAAATTTTCAATTTTCATAAGTTGCATTTTATCTGAAATTTGAATTTTCAAAAACTAAAGTTCGTCTGTCAGAGAAAGCTCTTTTCAGACATGTATCAAAATTCATCTGTCAGAGAAGCTTCTTTTTAGACTTGTTCTATTTTCAAAACGAAATTCGAATTTCCAGAGCCAAAGTTCAAATTTTCAAAATAGCATATTAGTATAAACCTTTTAAACTTCGTCTGTTGGTGCGTGTTTTTCAAATATCCCATGAATTAACATAGAATCAAGGTTTTAAAACATCTTTTTTCCAAATCAAAGTCTTTTACTCAAATTAAAATATTACTAAACATTCTACATCTATTCTTGCACTGATATTTCTAGAATTCCTTGACTTGAAACTTTTTGTGCACCTTTGATATATTTGTTACAAGCTCTTAAAGGTTGGTTTGGAATCATCAAAACACTTGATTCAACAGGATTACTTTGCAGTCTTTACAAGTTGATCTATTTGAGTTCCTTACCAAAAATAAGTCAATTTGCAACCTTTGGACTCCACTCTTATATGTAATTAAATACTCCTTCTGCTTCTTGAAACAGGTATTTACAATCGTAAGGTTGTAAACCATTGAAAAATCAAGAATGGAATGTCCCTCCTCATTTACTTCTCCAAAGCTAAAACCACCGTGAACTCCCATATATTACCTTGTCTCTTTTCCAACATGACCATTAAGGTTACCCTCAATGAGAATCTTTTCCTCTTATGGGATATCTTGAACCAAGCCCTCCAGATCTTCCCAAAACTTATCCTTAATATGTGCGTCCGATCCTACTTGAGGTGCATAAGTATTAATAACATTGAGTGTATCATATCCAATTGTCAATTTTAAGGATGAGATCCTATCTTCAATCCTTCTGACTCCAACCACATTCTTTTTCCAGTCTTTGTCCATAATAATACCAACTCCATTCTTTACTCAAACATTCCCTACATACCAAAGTTTATAACCAGTAGTGTCTAACTCCTTAGCCTTTTCCCCCACCTATTTAGTTTCTTGAAGACATAAGATGTTAATTCTCCTTCGAATCATAGCATCTACTACCTCTATAGATTTACCTGTTAATGTACCAATATTCCAAGAACCAAATCTAATCTTGCTTTTCTGGGCTAGCTTCTTTACCCATATCCGTCCAGCATGATGTGGGAACCCTTGCTCATTTAACACTATACCTGGGTGCCAATGTAGTGGCTCGAGCTCATTTGACACTGTATTCAAGCCATACAGCATGTTACTTCTGGGCAACATCCTAGCCTTAGCACATATATGTCTTTGATCCATGTCATTAGATTTGACAGATTTTTACATTGGATGTCGAGGGCCTAACAGAACCCTCCTCCTTTACCCAGGCTTGGGACCGGCTATGACACTACATAGGTGGAGTTTCTTAAATTAAGAGAATCCGCAAAAATTAAAGATGAACCATCTAAGTTTTCAAAAGATTGTCTTAAAAATACTAGAGATACCAACAAGTATGTAGTTCAAATTGTAAGGAAATATGCTAGTTTTCACCTTTCAAGTATTCTCAGCAAATCAAAATTAACACTAAAGATGATTTGTGAGCAAAAATATGAATTCAGCAACATCCTACTCGGAATAAGAATTTCTAATCTATAGAAAGCAAAATTTGAAGTACATATAAATGTGAAGGGGAAAAGGGGAAGAAATATGTACCTTAGAAATTGCAGCTTGGATGCAAGAGGATGGCTAAAAGAAACCTGAGAAGAAGAGTGTATCTATTACAAGAAAGAGGCAAATTGGGGTGGCTTTCGAAGCAAAAGCAAAAGACGCTGTGGAAGTGAGACAAGAAGCCCTTGTAACTTGTACATTTAAAATGTTAAAATGACAATCGAGGGAAGAAAGAAGAGAATGATGGGATTTCGGGCACTCCAACGAAGAGGAAATACAACGACACTCACCTGAGAATGGAAGATGGTGACCACGAATGGGAGGAGAATGATGATCAGCAAAGCGCGACCACGACTGGGAGGAGCTAGTCTAAGCAATGACGCTTTTACCTCCTCTGCTAGGGCTTAGAGCAAGATGCTTTTCAAAGCACGCTCTCACCTCCTCTATACTGCATATGTTCTTTTGGGTTGGGGAAATTTTGAAAAGATCAAGGGTAGAATGGTCAGAAAAAATTTAATTATACCCTCTCCCCTCAAAAAAACCCCAAATTGGGAGGGGAATATTTTTACTGCTAAAAGGAGGAGGGGAGGGAAAATTTGGGGTCCCTTCCCCTTCAAATTTGTGAACCAAACAAGGGAAGGGGACCAAATTCCCTCCCCTTCCTTTCCTTCCCCTTAAAAAAACCCCATCCAAACACAATGTAAGAGTCTCAATCTAACAGACAGAAGCTTCCCATAGAGAATTGGTAAATAGGACATTGGAGATTTATGTAGCTTAATATTACCATATATGATAACTATGCTAGTAATTGTAGATAATGCTACTAATCTAGTGTTGTTGGAAAATTGTGAAGTTGCTGTTATTAGTATTTTGATATGGTTGTTATTCTGTTTTTAGTCACTTTCTCAAATAAACAAAATTGCAGAGTGATGATAAACATATTGACATCAGCAAAATTAATTGTCCGTATTCTTCCAGTTCTAGAAGTAAAACCATAGAAAGTTTATTCAAGAAGCAATACCATCCAAATCTAGTGGACTCTCACCGCATACAAATGAGATGCGATAATAGATCAAGAACCACCTACAATTATGTATATTACCCAAGTAAAGAGAAAAGTAGAAAACAAAATAGGAAAAAAAAATCATCATCACCAAGGGGCAGAAGCAAGCAAGACATACCCTGTCTCAAGCATTTTAGTTGGATAGAATCGTTTAAAATCCTCAGCTGACAGATCTGGCCATCCAAGGGTGCTAAAAGCCCACAGTGCTCTATTCAAATACATAATATGTTTAGAACATATAATTAAAAGAAATGTTTTGCATATCATGAAGGAAGATTATTGATTTAACAGTGAAGATAGGAAATAGTAGGAAAACATGCTTCCAAAAGAGATTTCACAAACTAGATTTAACAACTTTTAGTAGGTAACCAAGATCTCATAAACATAAAAGTATTCCCAACTAATGAATCTTTTCATTTGAAAAATTGTACATCCAATTCCATGTAAAGAGTTGTCAAAAAAAAAAACTCCATGCAAGGAGGAAAAGCTGAAAACAAAACTATAAAAGCAGAAGAGATAGATGTTGATCTACCGGAAGACACAACAACTCCAAATGCATAAATTGTATATCTCATGCCTAACATTAGATCTATAAAACCATACACGCATACGTAAGCAGATAGTAAATGATCAGCTTCTGTTAGGAAAATGTTTTTGCAAAACTACTAGTTAGTTAAGGACATTTTCCGGAAAGGACAAGATACTCATGATCAATAGATCTTTAAAAAGCATGAACACCGCCAATTACACATGACATGACAAATTTTAAGTGTCCATGTGTAATTTGAAATGACATACAATGTTTAGTATGGGTGCCTACACCTTCCAAACATAGACATGGCACCTATTTTTAACTATCAATGCTTAATAGTTGCATCTAAAATAAAATAAAAACATCAATGAATAATTATCCTTAAAGAAAAGACCTTGAAAACCGGCTTTGGCTCAAGAACATCTGGGTCCTGATATATTTCTACATCCTTCTTGTATCTTTTGTGAGCTTTCTCCAGTGCTTCATCAGCATTTCTAGCAACTATATATTCCTCTTCATTGTCTTTTCCAACAATGTACCAAACAGGTAGCTAGTTTCCCCACCATAGTTGTCTGCTTATACACCAATCCTTGATGTTGGAAAGCTAGTGATTATAAATCTATCATTAACATAAAGCATAGAGTGAAACAATGACAACATAAACATAGGAGAGAAGTCAGATAGAACAGTGATCCACATACATATATATTAACAAGCTGTACTTTGTGCCTGATAATATATCAAATAGGAAAATACTTTCAGGTTGCATTAGATAATCTACACCAAAATTAAAGTGTATAAAAACCAAAGCTGTAATTAGACTGAATCACCCCAAGCTCTAACATATATATATTTTTAGGGGCTGTTTGGTGTACCTTTTGGTAAATCAAACCATGGTTTCTAACCATCATTTTTTCCAGAGTTATCCAAACAGATTCATGGTAAACTTCTCTACTTTTATTCAAACTTCATTTTTGTAAACTGTGGTTATTCTAAACGACCTTTTACAAAAAAAAACCAAACGGGTACTTAATAAATATTCCATGATTAATTTAGCTACAATGTGGCATATCATTAATCCACCTTAGCACAAGTGTATGTGCCAAACATCTTTTCAATGCAATTACAGTTGCAAGTCACAAAAAGATTATTCATAGGCCAATGATACAATATATAAATTTGAAGAAACAAAGCAAGAACAGTGAGAGTTAGAAATTAGAAAATTTAAGTCATTTGGATACTTAGCAAATGAGGTGTAGCAGTTAAAAGTTCTCTATACTGTAAAAGAGATCGTGTTAAACTATCGAACAATATTAGTGTGAGTTTGCATGTCTCATAGTGAATGTGATTATACAAACCTTCTCAAATCTTTCTGGAATTATGGTCAGCTCTCCTTTTTAACTGCTTCAACAGCTTTTTCAGCAAGGGGCTCCATACTAACAAATTAGTACTTACTAACAAGTGGCTCTATCACCTGATTAAAAAATGAAGACAGTCTTTAAGGGAAGTGAGCATAAAAAAAAAATTTTCAAAAAACCTAGAAGAAAATTGAATATACAAATATCAACACAGAAGATTATAATACAAATAAATAAACATCAACTTGAGAGGGAAAAAAATCTCACTTCTCCACCACGCCGACATCTGCGAACACGTGAAGTGTGTGGCTCCTTTTTCTCGGCTAATCCTATCTCCTCAAACTTTGCCCATAGTTTCTTACGAGCCTCAAACTGATCAAGGCCACTATCATTCAGGTTGTGTTCACATATATCAGGCACAATGCTACATGATCAATTTTAAAAAAGTCATAGAAGATACTTGTACAAGCCAACAGCCTCATTAAGTGTCCCATCCTTGCCAATGTAGGACCATGACCATACCTAAAATAATAGAATTGCCATTATTGTCAAAACATCGTGATATAGCTATTATTGTCTGATAGAATAGTTATGATACAAAATGAGATGGAAATGCACAAGAAAATAATTTACTTGATTGTATCTTTTCCTTTCAGATCAGAAAGGAATGCTACAAGCAATTAAATATGCAATTCCTTTACATGTTGTGGTTTTTCCATACAGCTAAATAATTCTTTCATGCAATATCAGTAAAATATCAAAATTTTCTTTTTCTTATACAAGAGAAAACTTGATGTTTTCATACAAGAGTGAATGAAATCCAACACAAAACTTAACAATTAATTGCTCATGATGACATTAGGTTTATCAACTAATAAATTAGTACCTACTTGCAAATTTGTTAAAAATATCAAGAAAAGAAAGAAATCAGTAAAAAAGGCATTCTCACAGTGATGAACCAAATTTGAAGTGGGCAACTGCAACCATTCTCACCATGAGTATGATTGATTCCAAACGTCTTGGGGAAGCAATATATAGTCTCTTTCTTCTAACAACGTATGATAGATCTCAACACTTGCACCAGAGTCCTCAGACGTTCCTTCATATATCAAATCAGAATTATCAATAGCAGTTGGCCTCTTTAAAGCACTTGAATTCACCAAATCACCATATATAAAGGCTAGCTATTCTCAATGTAAATAGTTATATTTGCCTCTTCAGACTGTTTGTCATTAAACTTATGAAACAGAGACAAATTTCATCATCTCTGCTATACTAACAAAACTTTAGTTCATATTACCAGATCAGCCTAGAAAAGCAATTTGTTTCATATCGGAGACCACATTTCAAAAAAAGCAAAAGCCAAAAGAACGAGACAAGATTACTATGGTATAAAGAAGATATCAGATTACATTGTAATAAACATGTAAAAGCAGTTATTGAACATTATTTGGATTTACAATTATCCAAATGAAATAAAAGTCAAGCAATAAAGCAAAATCAGGGGCCTAAAGAGGTTTAAAAAATCAGCAGCCAAGAGCTCATTTTTTATAGTGTATTTCTAAATTTCAGACTAAATAATCTTCAAGTTCAACATCGCTCCCACAGGTCCACAACAAGAAACAATGTAATTGACTTGTGAGTCACTGCAGTGCCAAAAGTAGAACTAGAATGCTAAAGCCAGTACAGTTAGACTTCAACACTTTTTCTCTACAAAATAAAAAGGGCTAAAGGGCTCAGAGATAACAACCATCCTTGGGCATCATTGCCTAACAGACTAAGTCTAAGGGATACACAGTGAAACTGAAGAAAAACACAGCCAACTTACTTTTCATTCTCACATCAACATGGTTTATACAAGGACATATGTGTTGGAGACCCTAACTAACATAATCTCCAATCGGATACACGATATAATATACAAAAGATATTCCAAAGATATTTTGTATGTAAAGGACGTGAATAATAAAATATATACACAATATGTGTAATGCCCCTCATGATATTTTTCTTGGCATTGTGTTCAGGACCGGAGGAATCAGGACGGAGGAAGGCTCAAGTGGAGTTTGGAAGAGATCCACACCGCGGCGAAGAGCAGGGCCGCCACGGCGAGAAGCTTTCCAGTGGCATTGTTCAGGATTATTTGGTGAAGCCACGGCGAGGAGTGTTGGAGCCACGGCGAGAGTCGAAAAATTTGTTTAAATCCGGATTAGTCGGACGCGAAAGAAAGAAAGGAAACGAAGGGAGCGACGCAGAGAGACGAGGAGCAGCGCTAGGGTTTGGCATTTTCAGTGTCCCAGAGTGATTCTCGTTCATCGGGAGCTTGGATTCAAGTTGGTAAGCGTTCCCTACTCCTCTCTCTCCATTTTCTTCGGTTGAAATTTGGGATTTTCGGTTGTATGGTTGGATTTCCGGTTTGGGGTCAAGTCCACTGATTGAAATGGATGTTTTGGGGTTAAGGAAGTGTCTTTTGAGGTTCTTGTTACTCGAATGTGAGTTTTGAAGGGATTATGTGTGTTTAGAGCTTAACCCTAGGTTGTCTTTGGTAATGGCTCTTAGGAATTCAAGGTGTCTGAGGTTGTATGGTGTTTGAGTAATCCCTAAGAGCTTATTGATGCATAAAAAGGGTTAAGCTCTTAGGAACCTTGGGTTAGGTTAATGTGGTGGAATGTGAGGTTTGATTTGTTGGTAAATTGTGCTAATGGAAGAATTGTGACATGATAAAGGTTGTTGGCCAAGCGAGAGGGGTTCACGCGTACTGGACAGTTCAAGGAAGCTTGTGGAACCCGTGCAAGTGCGATATTGATAGCTTGAGGTAACCGGATGTTTGTTTTATGTGATTATATGTTGATATGTATATGTATGTATATGCATGTTCCTTTTCATACCACGATATTGATTGTGTGTGTGTACAGTTTTCTACATATCGTGGTATGCACGGCTTGTTGATGTATGATGATTGTATATGTTATGATGTGTAGCATCCCCATACTATTGCATGCTAGCATGTCCATATGATATATGATATGATGGTATATGTATATATGTATGTAGAGGAATGTTGGCATGACATTGATATCATCACCACATGATTGCATAGTGAGAAATGGATGACGAGGTGATGATGATGAGATATGATGTGATAAAGATCCCTATCGCTAAATCCTCTCCATGGGAGAGCCAGGCGGTAGAGGACATGATATGATATGATATCCCTGTCACTAAATCCTCTCATTGGGAGAGCCAGGTGGCAGTGGATTTGGGGATGCACCTTCTCTAAATCACCATCAATTCGTGATGGTCCAGGGGAAGGAGAGCCACGGTCCGAACTCTAGTGTAACCATTGGCCCGGTTGCATTAGGGTAAGGTGAGCTTGGTGATGTCCTGGAATCGGTCTTCACCGACTGTTGGAAGGGAATCATCTATTGAATGTCTTATGATGACGTTAGCTCGTGGTTCTAGCCGTGTATGAGGGAGAACATGTATACCATTCATTAGCATTGCATTGCACGACTGTGTGGATCAGTATATATATATTAGTGTGTGTGGTTGTTGTTCCCGGTTACTGAGACATTGTCTCACCCCCTCTCCCATAAACTAACATTTCAGGTGACGGTTCTGGCACTAGTCCGGAGAAGACGCGGGAGTAGCTGTGTACGCGGGAATAGTCTATGTAGTGTGTGTATGTTGTATTAGTATCTTGTGCCAAGTAGGATAGCATGGTTTGTAATGGATAATGTTATGATTGAGACTTGCTATGTATGGATGTTTATGTATGTGGTATGTATGGTTGAATGTTGTTGAGAAGTATGTGTGACAGTTTTGGTAAGTCCAGAGTGTTGTTGGGCCTTGTTGGTTTGCGTAAGGGCCTGTAGCCCATTTGGTCAGGTTGGGTTCCAAGGGGTCAAATCTCAGAGGAGTGGTTCCTTTGAGGTAAAACCTCTTTGGACAGGTTGGTTTGGGGGTTTTGGACTTATATGAATGGTCTCTGAGCGACCAGTTGCCTTTGGTGGCAATTGGAGGTGGCTAGTAGTGAGTTTTGGTCAACAAGTGGCCAAAACAGTGTCAAGGTTCTAGAATCTTCATACGGAGTTAGATTGAGGTAAAAGTGGTGTCCTTGGATAGATGGGGACTAGATTGACTTGTAAGAGTTGGATTCGAGTCAATCGAAGGTCGGAGCATAAAGTTATGCGCGTCAGAAGTTCGCCCCGGAGTGTTGAAATTGCTGACACAGTATATCAGCAGGGGGTGCCGCGGCGAGGGAAGGCAGGCCGCGGCGCCAGAGGAGACAGAAGCGATGTTGAGACAGGGGAGGCCGGAGCCGCGGCTGTACTGTAGCGACCGCGGCCCCAACCCAGTTTTTGGATATTTTGGGTTGTTTCCGCTGTGTTTATGAATATGGAGAGTTGTTTGAGATGCCAGGGTTGTGTAGGGTCAGATTTTGAAGTTTTTGGTTAAGTTCGGAGGTGTCAGGAGGTAGGATGTTACATTTTGGTATCAGAGCAATGGTTTTGGGCCATTGTTTCTGCTTGAAGTACTACTTGGCACATGTTTTGAATACATAGACTATATTCCCACTGTAATGTGAGTCCAGAACCGTATCATTGAATGTGTTGTTGCTTGTGTAGGAAGTATGTCTCGCAGAGGAAGAGGAAGACAGAGTAACAGTGATCTTATGAGGCAAGTGCAAGAGTTACTGGCTGGCATTAGTAATCAAGTGAATGTTCAGGGTCAAACGCTGAACAGGTTGCAAGAAAGGATAGACAGGCAAGAGCAGGAGGAAGTGAATGAGGAAGCTGGCATGTTTGTGGATTTGAATGCTGGTGAGGATGAAACTGTGGTGGAACCTGAGAGAGCCCCAAGAGTTGGGAGGAGGGGTATCTCCTCATAGCTGAAGGACTTTCAGAAGTTTAATCCTCCGGCTTTTGAAGGTACTATGGATGTTTCACTGGCTGAAGATTGGATAGAGCAATTGGAAAATATTTTTAGTGTGATGGATTGCACCTCGGAGCAAAGGGTGCAACTGGCAGCATTTAAGCTTGAGAAGAAGGCCAAGCGCTGATGGAGGAGTATTCTCCCGATTGTTGAAATGATGAATCCTCCTATGACTTGGGAACAATTCAAGGAATGATTCTTTGCACATTATGTCCCTCCAGCCTTAATGATGCAAAAGGAGGCTGAGTTCCTAGCTTTTCAGCAAGGGAATCTGTCTGCGGACGATTACATTGATCAGTTTTTGGACTTGGCCAGATACTCCACTTATCTGAACAAGTATCCTGATGATAAGTGGATGGCTCAAAGGTTGTTCGAGGGAGCCCATCCAGAGATGAAAGAGCGGCTATCTGCGGTGGAATTTGTGTCTTTTGAGGATCTGTGTGCGAAGATTCATGCTTTGTATAGACAAATGAAGGAGGCTGAGGAGCATAGAAGAAATTCCATGATTAGGGTCTTTTCTCACTTGGGACCTACAGGAGGAATTAGTAAAGCAAGTGGTTCAGGAAGTGGTAGTAGTGGTGGTAGTACAGGTTCCAGTGGAAGTCGAGGTCGCCATGGGAGAGGTCGTCATGATAGAGGCAGAGGCCGTTTTGGCAGAGATCAGTCTAACAGGGGTCGGTTTGGCAGAGGACCGTTTTATCGAGGGAGCTTTGACCAAGGGAGTTCCAGTCAGAGTGAGTTTGCAGGAAGGGACTCCACTCCATCTCGATATGGTTCAAGTAGTGCAGCAAATCCGTGCACAAAATGCGGGTTGAGTCATGGTGATCGTCCGTGCGTGTTTTGCTTTAATTGTGGGAAACCAGGACATATTGCTCGAGGTTGTCATGAGCCAAGGCGTGATGATGTAATGAGGAGACCCACGATGCCCGGACGTGTCTTTGCCATCATTCAACAGGACGCGGATGCAGCACCTAACTTGATTAGAGGTAAACTTAAACTCAATGGTTCCTCTATGCATGCTTTGTTTGACTCAGGTGCATCGCATTCTTTCATTTCTTTTGATTGTGCTCGGAGATTGGGTATTGTGGCTATGGACTTGCCTTTTGAGTTGTCAGTGTCCACACCCACGGGAGTTTCATTGAGAACTGCTCAAGCTTGTTTGAATTGTGTGGTTCGTTTTGAGCACCGAAGCACTACTTTGGATCTAATCTGTTTGCCTTTGCAAGAGATTGATGTGATAATTGGGATGGATTGGTTAGAAGCGAATAATGCCATTCTTGACTGTGCTCAGAAGACTGTGTCCTTGCCAATGAACATCCCTAGTGTTAAAGGGGATGAGAATATGTGTTTGTCCTTCGCCCAAGCTGGCAGGTATCTGAAGAAAGGCTGTCAAGGGTTTCTGGTTTTCTTCTCTGTGAATGTGGATATGCAAGGTGGTATCGAAAGATACCCGATTGTGAATGAATTTCCTGATGTGTTTCCAGAGGAGATTACTGGTTTACCCCCACCACGAGAACTGGAGTTTTCCATCGATCTGGTGCCCGGGACAAGTCCTATTTCGAAAGCTCCATATCGAATGGCACTGTCTGAATTGAAAGAGTTGAAGAATTTATGGTGAGTTTTGGTCAACAAGTGGCCAAAATGGTGTCAAGGGTCCAGAATCTCCATACGGAGTTGGATTGAGGTAAAAGTGGTGTCCTTGGATAGATGGGGAGTAGATTGACTTGTAAGAGTTGGATTCGAGTCAATCGAAGGTCGGAGCATAAAGTTATGCGCGTCAGAAGTTCACCCCGAAGTGTTGAAATTGCTGATACAGTATATCAGCAAGGGGCGCCGTGGTGAGGGAAGGTAGGCCGCGGCGCCAGAGGAGACAGAAGTGATGTTAAGACAGGGGAGGCCGGAGCCGCGGTGGTACTGTAGCGGCTTTGGCCCCAGCCCAGTTTTTGGATATTTTGGGTTGTTTCCGCTGTGTTTTTGAATATGGAGAGTTGTTTGAGATGTCAGGGTTGTGTAGGGTCAGATTTTGAAGTTTTTGGTTAAGTTCGGAGGTGTCAGGAGGTAGGATGTTACAATATGTGGGATATACAAAGTAGGAAAACTCAGTCAACTGAACCTCGATCAACAACTAACTTGATTCCCATCACTCCCCTCAAGTTGGAGAATGGAAGTTCGTAATGCCCAACTTGGACAATAGTTATTGCATGCGATCTTTCCTAAGTTCCTTGGTGAACATGTCAACAAGTTGGTCTCATGTCCAAACCTTTCATGGAGCAATTTCGTTGGTTTCAACTCTTTCTTGAACAAAGTACTAGTATATTTCAACATGCTTGGTCCGTTCATGATACACTGGGTTAAAGGCAATATGGAGGGCATCTTGATTATCGCAATACAGTGGAATGGCTTCCTTTTGATTGGCCTCTATTTCAAACAAAAGCCATCGAAGCCATATGATCTCACTCATAGTGGCTACCATGGCACGGTACTCGGCCTCTACAGAAGACTTGGATATAACTGTTTGCTTCTTTGTCTTCCAAGAAATTGGTGAGCCCCCTAAGGATATAAAGTAGCTAGTACAGGACCTTTGAGTCATGGGACATCCTCCCCAATCAACATCGCAATAAGCCGTGAGTGTAGTTGTTCCAAAAGCGGTAAGTAAGATGCCTTAGCCAGGTGTAAACTTGAGATATCGCAAGACTCTTTCTGCTGCTATCATGCGACTGTAACGTGGAGAGGCTATAAACTGACTTAAGATGTTAATTCCAGATACGATATCTGGGCGTGTAACTGTGAGATATAATAGCCTCCCAATCATTCATCAATAGCAACTTACGTCTACAGGCTCCCCTTCATCATCTTGGGTCAACTTGCAATTTTGCTCTATAGGAAATGCACTAGGTCTACATGCTTCCATTTTAGCTTCTTTTAAAATATCTCATGTGTATTTGCGTTGGCTAAGGACCATACCTTTGGGTGACCTCAAGACTTCAATCCCCAAAAAATATTTTAGAGGGCCAAGATCATTTATGTTGAACACCTTGTGGAGATAACATTTCACCTCACGTATTTTATTCTTGTCATTGCCAGCTAAGATTACATCATCAACATATATAAAACTAGTGATAAACACAGAGCCTCTCTTGTAAATGAATAAGGAATGGTTAACATTTCAACCTCACGTATTTTATTCTTGTCATTAATGCACTTGTAAATTTGTAGTACCAGTTACGTGATGCTTGTCACAAGCCATAAAGAGATTTTCGAAGCCTACAAACTCATGTCTCCCCCTCTCATGCAAAGCCTTGTGGAATTTTCATGTACACTTCCTTATTTAAGTTGCCATGCAAGAATGCATTATTCACATCTAGTTGATGAACTTGCCACTCTTGCTTGACGGCAAGTGCAAGTAAACAGCGTACAGTCACCAGTTTGGCCATCGGAGCATTTGTCTCATGGAAATTGACTCCTTCAACTTGGGTGAAACCCTTTGCTATGAGTCTTGCTTTGTAACATTCAACTTCTTCATTTGGCTTGTACTTCACCTTATAGACCCATTTAGAGTCTATTGCATGTTTTCCAGTGGGTAAAGGTTCCAATGTCTATGTCCCATTCTATTTCAGTGCTTCAATCTCCTTCTTCATTGCCTCTCTCCAATGTGCATGCTTTTCTGCCTGCAAATATGTTTTCGACTCATCATGTGAATTGATGGCCGTGAGATACACCTTGTGTGAAGGAGAAAACTGATCATAAGAAATAAACTGAGATAAAGGATGCATTACTGAGTTGCCCATGAATGGAGTGGGTTCTTGATGTGCAATGGAGGGTGGTAGATCCAATTCTTAATCTGTGAGATACTTTGGTGGTCATCTAACACGCTGACCTTGACAACTGGGCTCATGATTTACGCCTTCATGGAATGTGTCTTCTTGTCCAGTGCTCATATTAATGATTTCTGCATCATTATTTGCATGCACATTCTCTTGTTGTACATGGCCATCTCTAACACTTTGCATGGGCATCACGTCATCATCATCAACAAAGTTTTATGGCCCCATAACTTGTGATGGCCCACTTTTCTTATCTTAGTTATTTTCCTTTTGTCGAAAGGGGTATTCATCTTCCACAAAAATTACATTTCTGAATGTGAACAGCTCATCCTTCTCAATATCATAAAATCAATATCCCTTCTGGCCATGTGGGTACCCAACAAAGATGCACATTCTCCCTCATTCGCTGAACTTATCTTCTCTCTTTGTGTTGTGGGCATATGCTTTGCACCCAAATACTCTCAAGCTCCCATAAATGGGCTTCTTCCCAAACATCACTTCATATGGTGTCTTGTTTCCAATGGCCTTAATGGGTGCTCTATTGATCAAATAGGCTGCTGTCAAAATGCATTCACCCCAGAATTTCTTAGGTAAATTTGCATGAAACCTAAGAGCTTTGGCAGTCTCCAAAATGTATTGATGCTTCCTCTCCACTATGTCGTTTTGCTGTGGCGTGTAAGGACAAGAAGTTTGAAGAAGTATTCCTCTTTCTTGATAAAATTTGATCATTGTGTTAGATTGAAACTCTAGGCCATTGTCAGCTCTGACCTGTTTAACCCTTATGCCAAATTGTGTCTCAATCATTTTAATAAACATAGGCAAATAATGTACCACATCATACTTGTGCTTCATTAAACATACCCACACCCCTCTACTAAAATCATCTACTATGGTGAGAAAATAATCTACCCTAATGAGTGACGAAACCTTATATTCACCCTAGATATCACAGTGAATTAAATCAAAACAAGTTGCACTTTTTATTGAACTTTCAAAAAATGGAAGCCTAGTTTGTTTGGCTCTAATACAAGAGTCATAACACTTTATTTCCTTATCATAATTTAAACCAAAATTCAAATTAATTTGCCTAATTTTCTCTAATGAGACATGACCTAATCTCCAGTGCCATTACTCTATGCTTTCAGCCTCTTTAACCATCATGACCATACCCTCATGTTGCACAGCTTCTAACAAGTATAGGCCTCAGTAACATCTACCCACTCCAATTGGGTTTCTCGTATGCAAGTCCTATATGACACAAAGGTGTGCAGCAAAAATTAGTGCGCAATACATATCTCTAGTCAAACTGCTAGTAGAGATTAAGTTGCACTTAAATTGTGGTATATATAAATTTTCATCCCATTGGGCAAGATGATTGAGCCCACTCCTTTAACTTCAATACTTTCTCCATTTGGTATTTTGACTAGAGGCATATTAACTTCCTTGAAGTCTTCAAGGCACTCTCAATTGCATGTAATATGCTCAGTAGCCCTACTGTCTATTATCCAAGGCTTGTTATTATCTGTATCTGTATTACCTGTCATATTGGCAGTGGGATGAGCAGGTGGATTCATCATCTTTTGAACAAACCCCTCATCATTAAGGCACTGTATCAATTTGTTGTATTGCTCCGTGTTCAATCTTGGAATTGGACTGACTTTGGTACTTACCTGGGCTGCCTTTGGCCCACCTTTCTTCTCGAATTTTTCTCTTTTGCCTCAGGTCCCTTTCTTCCAATCGGGTGGATACCCAATTATCTCATAGCACCTATCCTCCGTGTGCCCGATCTTACCACAGTGAGTGCACCTGGGTTTCTCCCTCTTGCCCTCCTCTCGATCACCATGTACTTGGAATGCTGTCACTTCTAGCATTGGCTTTCCTGCAGCCGAAATTTGTCTCTACTACTCATCTTCTGCAACTAGATGATAGACATGCCCGATTATAGGTAATGGCTCAGTGCTTAAAATTTGCGTCTTCACGGTTCCAAAGGCCTCATCTAATCCCATAAGAAACTCATACAACTGCTCATGTTCACGTATCTCAACAAGTTGCTTTTGCAAGTCATAACTACAACCCCCACACGTACACTTCGGCCATGGTGCGATGGATTGCATTTCATCCCACAAGCCTTTTAACTTCATGTAGTAGGCTAGTACCCTTTGTCTATCTTGTCTCAGCAAGGTTATCGCACGCCTCAGTTCATAGGCTCTCGGTGCACTTCCCTTTCCTAGTCTTTCCTCCAAATCAATCCATATTTCTCTAGCTGTTCTAGCATATCGTACACTGCTCTTAATCTCTTTGCTCATGGCACTCTTCAACCACCCTTTGACCATTGCATTACAATACATCCAATGTCCAAGGTTCAGCGAGTCCACAATAGGCATTGTCATGGTCTCATCTACAAAACCAAACTTGTTCTTGGCGAATAAGGCATTGCTCATGTCATTTACCCATTCCCCATAATTGCCTTCGATCAACAACTCACTCACAAAAATCTGACTTTAGTTGTCAGAGGCATGAACGTAATAGGGAGAAGTTGCACCGAAGCCCACACCTTGTGCCTCATTCGACGCTGTCTCCTCCCTTGAGTTGCTCTTACTCATGTTTGCACTAATGGAAGCTATGATCTTTTGGGTACCAAGTATTGCTCTGATACCATGAAGAAAAAAACAACCAACTTACTTTTCATTCTCACATCAATATGGTTTATACAAGGTCGTATGCATTGGAGACCCTAACTAACGTAATCTCTAATCGGATACACGATATAATATACAAAAGATATTCTAAAGATATTTTGCATGTAAAGGACGTGAATAATAAAATATATACATAATACGTTGGATATGCATGAGATATGCAAAGTAGGAAATCTCGGTCAACTGAACCTCAGTCAACAACTAACTTGATTCCCATCAGAAACTGACATAGCTGATTTTTGGAGATTTGTGAAAAAATTTACAATTAGCAGAAAATTATTGATGACTTCAAATAAATATTCTCAAATGAGCAGAAAACGAATAAAATTGAGTTTCAAATAGAATAAAACTAGGGGGAATCAGCAAATTTAGACAGAAACCCATTTTCTCAATCCAAACATTATATTCTAATCCAGAAAAGAAAGGGGAAGAAAAGACTTGAACAATTGCTGGAGTACCTCATGAATCATGGCGAGATGCTTAGTTTCTTCCTCAACTCGACCCAACTATGCCTGATCTTCTTCCTTTCAATCTTTGGCTCTTTGGCTTTGAAAAATTTTCCAGCAACTTCTTCAAGAAGCCTTCACAGTTCTCACTTGTTAAAGAGAATGGAAGAGTAAATGCTGCAATTGATGGTTGGAGTATGTGGAGAAGGGAGAGAGGGACAAATTGGTGAAGAAATTGCAGAAAAGTGGAGTGAATTGATGGAAGAAGGAAGAACTCACGGTTGAAAACAAGAACGTTGAAGATGAGAACGATAGATAAGAGAGAGCTTGGCCTTCATTGTTTTCTAACCCATTCGGCTACATAATAAGAGTACAAATTAGGGAGGCTGCAAGGGTATAATGGGGATTCTGGGGTTGTATAGTGAGGTCACAAAGTGATTGGGATAAGTGAGTGACATGTAAGCTTTGGTAGATGGAAGTGCACTATAATATAGTGAGGTGGATAGGATAACCAATGAGAAAAGAGAATTAATCCAACTAAGCTCCTTTAATCCTTGTAAAGGATAACCAATGAGGAAAGATAATTAATCCAACTAGGCTCCTTTAATCCTTGTAAAGTCCATACATCCATGCCCTACGTCATATTAAGAATGTTACACAAAAATAAAATCATGTGACATATACAATCAAGTCGCAAAATTAAGTAAAACCATAGGATAAAGACATAATAAAAAAATTAATCAAGATTAATGGCTTAATTAAACTAGAATTAGCATGAAAATTGAGAAAAATATATACTAAAATAAATGAAAATAAAAGAAAATTAAAGTCCTAAGAAAATAATGAGAAATTAGAGATCCAAGGAAAAATTAATGACCAAAATGCTATTCATTGACTAAAATTTGACCAGTTCTAAAACAAAATCCTTAATGATTTTGGTCTACCTTAATTGCTAGGATTAGGGTTAAGCAAGTGCTTAAGAAAATGATTAGGTGATTAAATCCAAAATCATTAGGGAAAATTAAAATTAAAATCAAGTACATACTTAATTAGGGATAAAATAGTCTAGTAAAAAATGGTAGAAACTGTAGTTCGAAACGGGTTCAACATGAATTAAAAACTAATAATATGAGATGATAGATTGTCAAACAGTGTATGATATGGTATTTCCCTGAAAATAACTCATAGGACCTAACTCTAAAATTTCACGATTAATGACCCAATTATACTTAATTAAGCACTAAGGTATCTTACATCAATGGAAACAACTTCAATGGGAAGAATTAAGCCTCAAAATCATGGAATGTGTATAATCAACACAAAATGAACCTAATCCCATATTTTACCCTTAAATTCTACTAAACTCTAGATCCAGCTAAAATATGAAAATTATGTTAAATACCCGAAATTAACAAAAGTTACACAACAAAAAATCTAAGTATGGAAGACAAAAATAATATAACAATATGACTTTTCAATATCATAGCCTCACTCCACCTCTATTTGAGCCTTCAAGGTCTCTCTCAAGTCCTGAAAATGATGTAACCCTTGAGTTATATAAGAAAAGCCTTAAAAAATCATGCAATTAGTGAAGTTGTTCATTTTGACTCAAACATTAGCTTGCATGAACCAAATTTTGTCACATATTTTGCTCTGGCAAAATAGCTATATGTTTTGTGCTCAAACTTTTGCCTCCTTTGGTTTTACTCCATTGAAACTTACCTTCGCTAGTGCGAACTTCTTAAACATCAAAATTCAACTTCAAATATCAAACTCTTTTCTTCCAAATTAGATACATAGGATAAAAATACATTAAATTAATGCAATATCCACTCCAAAGACATAAAAGCACTTATGAAACTCACAAGATTATCTTCCAAACCAACTCATAAAGTTAATCAATTTATTAAATATTTAGCATTAATCATCTCGAGATGATTCCCAATTATGCCCCTAACCATATAGAATATCATAAAATGTAAAGATTTATCAAGGACTTATGGAGTAATACTACTCCCACAAATGTTGCCCGATATTGGAAAAAACTCTAAAATTTGCAAAAAAGAGAAGGATTAAACACGTGTATTCATAAAAATATAAAAAAAATTGCAATTGAAATAATAAAATAGAAATATTTGCAACTTATTTACTCTAAATTTTCAACTCTTTTTGTAAATTTTTACCATGAATTATTTTAATGCTTACAATTTCTTTTTCAAATTTTCTAATTTGCTATTTTGAATTTTCAACTCATTTTCAAATTTTTACAGTGAATTTTTTTAATGCTTTGTAACTTTTTTTTTTAGAATTTACAATTTGTTTACTCTAAATTTATAATTTACTTTCCAAATTTTTAGTATAAATTATTTTAGTGCTTTGCAACTTCTTTTTTAATAATTTGCAATTTGGAACAATTCGTGGTAAAGATTTGAAAAATAAGTTATAAATTTAAAATAAAAAAGTTATAAATTCTAAAAAAGAAGTTGTAAAGTGTAACATCATAATTTTTCTGAAAAATGCTGAAAATATAGAGATATGAAAATATAGTATATGATGCATAAAAAGATGGGAAAAGAAGTGAAATAGCAATTCCTTCCAGGGAAGCATTAAAAATGAATTTGCAACCTAGTCCCTGTGAAAGAATTAATTGTAGTTTGATCCTTGGGGAAAATTAAGGAAAAGTACCATGAAAAAATGAATATTTGCATTTTTTTCCCTAGTCCTAGTTGAATTTTCATGATTTTGATGCCAAAAATAGTTTCCTCATACAGGAAAACCTTAATGACAAATATTGGAGTCAAGAAAAGCCTTAAGATAAGTTATATGAAATTTCTAGGGTTTCTTGGTTCTTGATGAAGTAGCCACTTGAATTTGTTGATTTAACTAGCATTTAGTGTTGATTTAGGACTTGAGAAAGTTCAAGAAAAGTAGTGGAAGCTTTGGTTCCAAGAGAAAAGGCCAAAAGATCTCCAAGAGGCAGCAAAGTTACTTTTCTTGCACTTTATTATCTTGTTATATTATAAAATGCTTTATAATATGCCATATTCTATATTTGATGATTGGTGACTGTTTTCGCTACTTAAATATGTGGGCTCTGTGCCTGAGATTTCTATTTTCTAAATTGTTATACTATCAAAATTTTTATAAATAATATGGTATTTTATAATTTAATATGGTTTTATGATTTTTCTATTATTTGCATGATAATATTATGTGTGAAATGTGATTTGCTACTGGAATTTCCATAATCTCACGACCCCAAGTATCAACATGTTAGGCACAAGTTATGGCAAAGACATTAAGAAGGCTTAGGAGAAAAAAGAGGAGAATGATGCTTAATGCTACTTTCAAGTTATGATTTTATATGTTGAAATGATATGTAAAATTATGTACATGCTTTTAAATCTAAACCTTTGTGGTATTATGTCCTTTTGAGCATTATGAAATGTGTGATATGGGTTTGGAATATGGAATGAATGTGTAAACATGTTATTAAGTTTATTTTGCTATGTTACATTGCAAAAAGTTCATTTGTAGCATTGAAAGTAAAGTTAACACTATTTGACCGAAATAAGGCAATTAGGTAGATTTTATATATTCTTGAAAAGTAGATAGAATAAACTTTCTAAAGAGTTAAAGAATACTTAAATTGGACAAGTATCAATTTATAGTGAATTTTTAAATAAAAAGGTCCAAATTGGACAGAGTTGGAAAACTGTAAGTTTTTACTATGAGTACTGCTTACTTTGAAAGATGGTATAAAATTGTACAAAGCTTAAAAAATTTAGTGGATTACATGTCTGGAAAGATCTATGTTTTAAGTTAATATTTCACTAGTTTGAATACAATTGGAGCTATATAATGAGAGTTATGCATATTTTCCTAAAATTGTTATAGTAAAAGTCATGTTCTGACCTTTATTGGTTTAAGTTAATGTTATGTCCTATTCAAATTGAATAAATATATAAGATAAATATACATAGAAAATAGACATCCATAGCTATCCAAGGCTATAAAGAATGCATGAGTTGGCTTTGAATAGAATATAAATTTTTAAATCCAAGGCCAAAATTTTGAGGAAGATATAAAATGACTATATGAACAGTGAATTTCATGCTAAATACTCCATGAATTGGCATGATTAAAGTCCTGTTTCATATATTTTCATGTAGAGAATATTTTAAACTATTTTTAAAAACTTGAATCACCTTTATACAATTTTTCTAGAATTAGTTATTATTTTTTTAAATTTTAGTATGGAAAATGGAGTGATTAAATGAACTATAAAAAAAAATTTTAAATTTTTCTGTGTTAGTCCCTTATGTTATTCCAGCTTCTAAACATGATTAAATGGACTTATGTGAGATCTAATACATAGGAAAAATGAGTTATAAATTCAGAATAAGTTGTAAAATCTGTTAAAGAAGTTACAAAATATTGAACCAATTTATCATCAAACTTTGGAAAATAAATTATAAATTTAAAGTAAATAAGTTACAAATTTTGAAAAAGAAATTGCTAACTAAAAATTTGAAAACTAAGTGTGAATTCAAAATTAATAAGTAACTTGCAAAATTTAGAAAAAAAAATTGTAAGCCATTTGCTATACTTTAACAATCATCGGTAACTCTTGATTTGTTGCTGGTGATATTTGATCAGTGTTGATTGGTTGTCACCATCAGTAATGATGGGGGAGGAGAAGGAAAATTTAAGAATATTTTGATAATCTCATATTTTATTATAGTATATTTAAAAATTTTGGTCCCTATCTATAAGTAAATGAACAGTAGATCTCAATTTGTAATAAAATTTTTATTTTGGTCGTAAAAAGTAATTTCCCAAAAAAAATAAAACTTTCAATTCTGGACTAACTTAAAATGGAGCTATGGAGATCGCCATTGAAGTCAAAAAAAGAAAAAAAAAAAAGAAGAGAACAGAACATTTAAGGCCTTGTCAGAAGAATGGCGAAGAGAGGGCATAGCCGAGCTTGAAGCCAAAGAGATGAGAGAAAAGAAAGAAGCTTGCAGAAGCAAGAATGAGAGATTAAAGATTTGTTAGGAAGATAAACTGGGATAATCCTCGAACAGTGCGAGAAGCGTCAGTGGGAGAAAACTCAAATTAATATTAATAATAATTAAATCATTTACTCCTCTAATAAAAAAAAAACAAATCCTATTTTATAATTTTTTTTTCCCAAAATACAACTTATATTTAAGTAATGTGAAAGGAATTAATTTTTATCTAATTTATCCTTATCTATAATTAACTTATGAAAGAAAAAATTATCTTCAAAATTAATTTTTATTCAAAGTAAAATTAAAAAATAACGTAGGTTTTTGATAAATTTAATTAGTTTACTTTTTCTTAATTTAAGTGTAATTAGTTAAATATGATCTATATTTTGAATCGAAAGGAGTAATGTGTTGACACGTTTTTTTGAAGCTATCCAATCACTACAACCGTGTATGTTTTGATAGTCTTTAACAATATAATTTATATTTAAAATTGCACAATTTCAAAATATAAAATAGGAATATTCATTTTGTGTGGACCTATGTCTCACGCTACTTATAGCCTCTCTATTTTCAAGCCTTTTGTTTTGGGATGGTGAAACGTTCCACATGATTTATTATTTTAGTGATTATCACCTAACTATTTTTAAACAACAAATTAAATGATAATTTTTAAATATTTTATGTGAAATTACTTTAACATTATGAAATATAAAATTATAAAAATAAGTTTTAATAGGGGTCATAAGCAGCATTATGGATTTGGATGAAAATTATGAAGCAAGCTATTTATAACTATATTTTATCACATATTTGAATACATTTGAATGAAAACTCAATTAGTATTTTGTAGTTATATTCCCTCCTGCCCATTTTATAGGGGGATTTTAACTATTTCATACTTATTAAAAAAAATTGGTTGCACACCTTAATATTCTAAAAAAACCTAACATCCTAATTTTACCCTTATTAATTACCAATAAAAGTTATTTTGAAAATTCATTCCCTTCCACTCTCTTTATTTTTTTCAACTTATAAGAAGATAATTAATAGAGGTCAAATAGGCAAACACTTACTAAAAATTATATAACCCCTTATATTTTAAGACTAAATAAGGGTTCTTCCATAACCCTTATAATATGAACCAGATGGAGTATCTTTTTGCCTATATGTCACCTTTTTTTAAGATACATTACTTTCTTTGGAGTTAAATCTGTTTGTTTTTAACTTTAGATTGTTAATTTTTTTATCTTTTAATGATATATTATTTGAAATATATTAATTTAATTACGACTCGTCAAATTTTAATTAAACTATTGAACCTTAAACCGATACCTTAATTAGACCAGTGACCAGCCCAATTTCTTAACATCAGTATTTATGGCATCCGTGATGAGGCAAAGGATAAAGAATGATCGAGGTGTATGATGAATCAAACATACAACACTTGATACAAACTCATCCATAATATTACTGGCAAAGGGGTTGATTGTAAAATTATAAAGCTATAAAAATATTTTTTTCATAAGTTCCTCCTAGATCCAAATATTTAACCTTTTTCTTGTATCATAACAAAACTTGTGTTTGCAAGCATATTAAGATATTTAAAATGAATTTGAAAATTATTTCAAAAATTAATAAAATCAAATTGTCTTTCAGTGAGGATTTAGCTCTTTGATAAAGACATGGAATGCTGATACTGAAAGGAACCAAGAACAGTTTAAGTAAGAAGATAAAGTCTTGACGTAAAGGCCAAAGTCAGAATATTGAAACAAAGAATATACTAAAACCATTATTAACTTTATTAGAAGTATTAAATATAGTTCAAACAATATACCCCAAACTTTGAAATATGATAAAGCCTAAATGCTGTTCAAAATCTAAATAATACTATAAATGAGAAAAAGGAGAATTCCTAAACAAAATAGTAAGACTTTATTTTGTCCCAAGTTTCAAGTGAAACTTTTAGAGGTTAATCATTTATCTATTTTGGCGGAGGGAAGAAAATGGCATCAATAGATCTTTTTGAACGGAAGAGCTGTTCAACTCCCGGATCCACATTGAAAGCAGCCTGTAGAACAACAGGTGATCGAGCCTTCCACACTAAAGAACTTCCAGCCAAATGAGTAAAGATAAGACTGCCATAACGAGTTATAATGAAAACCATAAACATTGTTACAAATTACATAAAATATACAATCAATCAATAAATTCATGTTTTAGAGTCAACAACGGTTGGCCTAGTTGGTAAGAAGTTGACACATATCCCACAAAGATGTGGGTTCAAATCTTGTGAGTAACATATGCACATTTTGAAAGTACTTGTTCTAGCCCTGTGATTCCCGAGACCCAACTCACCTAAAATTTGGTTTACTGAAATGTTCAAATGTTTTTGAGAGTTGAAAAGTGAGACTTACTTGGGGGTGGCGATAATAGAGAACCACTCGATTCCATCAAGATCAACTATCTTTGAGACTACATAAAATCTTGGTACAATGAACAAATACCCAGATTTAATTGTTGTCTCCGGGACTCTGCAACCATCGGGACCGACAACTTGAACACGACCAATTCCTCTAACAATATAAGTAACTTGTTAGGTGGAATCACAGGAGAAACCAGGTGAACAGATGGCACTTCCATCCAACCTAATAAGATCTAGTCCAAGTCCAACCTCACCAACCAATGGAAGATTCTTAGTGTTCAAAACCACTACTCTTCCACCTTCTTAATTTAAGGTCAACATCCAATGGAGCCTTCAGACAGTGTAATGCCATACCATTAAGATGTTTGGCTTTGGCTTAGGAAGGTTAATGTTTCCATCAAGGTTAACAATGCCCTTCCCTGATTGGATTCCAACAATGGTCTTAACATCCTTCTCCTCTAAGTCCCAAGCTCTAACTACAACTCAATGGAAAAACCAGTGAAGATTCCATTGGAACCAGTCAGGAAGAAGTTGGTGAATTCACCAGCTTGTGAGCTTTTGAAGTGTCACCCAAGAAAAGAGCAACCAACTCAGTGTCATCTTTAATGTACCACCATGTCACCACACCAAAAGAGAGCAACTAACTCAGTGGCATCACCTTTCTTAATTGCAAGAACCTTCTCTTCTAATTTAGGAAGCATGATTCCAGCAACCCTGTTTCCTGATTACCATGAAAGAAGCATCACAAGTAAGAAATTTACGGTGTTAAAGGGGGAAAAATTAAACTATGTATTGAACAACATATATAGTATGACTAGAATGCTTTAAGGCTCTCAAGTCAGCCATTGGAAATATAAAGATAAATGATAAATACTCTATGAATTGGCACAATTAAAGTCTTGTTTCATTTTTTTCTTATGTAGAGAATATTTTAAGCCATTTTTATATATTTAAATCACTTCTATATGATTTCTAAAATTAGTTATTATTTTTTAAATTTCAGTCTGGAAAATGGAGTAACCAAATGAACTATAACAAAAAATTTTAATTTTTTTTTGTTTTGGTCCCCCATGCAATTCAAGCTTCTAACATGATTAAATGGACTTATGTGAGGACTAAATTGATTTCAAATGCTTTCATGATGTGCTAATGTGTGTAGTTAGGCCTCGGATGACAGATTTTTGTGGATTATGTGGTTGGTTCTTCAAACCCTAGTCTTTAAGCTTTGGATTCTCATAATACCCAAATTTGATTGGGGTCAAATATGGATTTATGGTTTGTTTTGGGTTTAATGATGGTTACAAATGGTACTGGTAACTTGGTTTCATTGGATTTATATTTGAGATACCGATTTGAGCTTTACCAGAGGTTATGATCTAGTCTTGATATGTGTATTTGGTAATTATACAGGATGTATGCGTGCTTGGGGAATATATTTATGTTCCAAGGAATTGTTTGGACATGGAAAAACCAATGGTAAGTGGTTAAAATAGTGGTATGATGGATTTAGGCCTTCATGCACCAAGTGGTTTTTGGTATATTCTAATGATTTTAGTGGTATGTTAAATGTTTGGGCTTTGTTTTGAGGTAAAATAATATCTAATTGACTTGGATTGCTTGTTTCTTGTATGTGATAGTTGTTGATCTCTAGGCTACCGAGGTGTTGTGGGTGTGCAGCAACTTGAGGTAAGTTGGGAGTAACTTTATTTGTCTTTTATGTTTGAACATTTTCATATCATGATATGCTAGTTATATCACGATAGGAAATTTGTAAGTTTTCTCATCCTTCCTTAAAAAGTATGATAAATAAGTGAAAATAGTTCATTTTGTATCTTTGTGTATATATGTTTATATGGATGGGAATACACAAGTTCAATCCATGAATATTATATTCTAAGTATTAATGCGTGTAGTTTTAATGATAGTAATAGCAATGATTATAATGATGAGAAAGTAATTGGTCACGTATACATGTATTGGATGTTGACTTATGATGATACACTTATTGTTACGGTGTATTCCTATATGATAGCATGCTAGCATGATGATGATTATTATTATTGTGTATGGCATTGACATGTTAGCATGACATTTCGGCATTATCACCACATTGTGCATATTGGGATATTGTTGTTGGGTGATAATAACTTCTGATATGATGATACCACGTGGTATAGTTGTAACACTTTATACTTAAATCCATTTCCCATGAATTAGACTCTAATTATATTCATTATTGCATGATTAGAGACTTAATTTCATAAAAATATCAAAACAGATTTTTCTTTATTTTGGGTACTATTTATTGTGTATTTTCCATTTTACCCGATGAATTTAAAAAATTCATAACTAATTCTACACAAATTATGTCAGAGTAATTCAAGTCTCTAAATATAGTTAAAAGATTCTCTTCATGGGATAAATATGCAACAGAGCATTTTCTAGACCAATTCATACAATTTATTTTTCAAATATATACTGTATATTTGGTCATTTTGAAACTTTCCAAGTTTTGGCCTTATATTTAAAAATTCATATCTCCTGATATTCTGAGCCAAATCTTGTATTTTTTATGTTGTTGGAAAGCCATGTTTGTCTACTTCTTAGAAATATTTCTTTTGTATATTTATTCTTTTGGAATAGGGCAAGCCATTAACTTAAACCAATAGGGATTAAAGCTCAACTTTTACTAGAATAGTCTTAGGAAAATATATATAACTCTTGTTATATAGCTTCAATTGCACTCAAACTAGTGGTGTATTAAAGCTAAGACATAGATCTTTCCATACATAGAAAACCAATCAATTTTTGGAGATGTGTACAATTTTATAATATCTGAGAAATTTCCAGTATCTAGGTCCAAGGTTCCAATTTTCCAATCTTGCCTTGTTTTTGAACTCTAACTTTGAAAATTCACCATTTGTACATTTATCCAATTTAGGTGTTCTTTGATTCTATGGAAAGCTTATTCCATCTACTTTTAGGTCATATAAATTACTTAAACTAATTTTCCTGTTTTGAATAAACAGGACCTACGTTTTTTCAGGGTATCGAGATTAAATCGTTTCATCCATACTTTAGTATAATATACTTTATAACATATTTACATCATCATTCATTATTCCAAATTCTTATATAACATTTCATAGTACTGTAAGAATCATAATAGCATAGAAATACAGACCATAAGGCATGTACAAGATAATACATAATATCTCAAAACATAAGTTCATAACTTGAACTTTTACATAAAACATTACTTTTCTTTCTTTCCTCTACAGCTCCCTTGACTCCATTGTCATTGCTTGTACGTAATCTAGTTTTCATTTTGGAAGGGTGTGAGATTCATTGAATCTTAGTAGCAATCACCATTCATGCAATCATATTATCACATTGGGCACATAATCATCATAAAACATTAAGTGAATACTTTTAAACATTTATGCGCTAATATTTTACAAAAATTTCAGCAGAGTTTCATTTTATATTTTGGACATCCCGGGGTCTCAAAACCCCTCACATAACTCAACCAACATTCTTAAAGCATCACAAATCATTATATCAAACAATAAGCAAGTCATCAAATTCATTGAAAATCACATGACAATATAAGGCAAGAATAGGTAAATTGCTACCTTTATGCTTCCCTTTTGCTTTCCTTTGAATTGTGTCTCTTCCAAACACTTCTCCAAGTTTTCTTGAACCCTAACATATCATCATTTAAGGTCATAAGCTATTGGTTCAATGAGTGCAACCACAAAATGCTCATTAAAACCCTAACTTTCCATCTTGCTTATCCATTTAGTCTTTCTTTGATCTAACACTTGTTCATAAGATTTTGGACCATGAGGAATCAATTTTTGAGGTCAAAATCAAGAAATTTCTTCTCTAAATGCCTCCTATTTAAAAAAAATGGCATAAAAATGTAGAAAAATATTTTCTTTTCTAAATATCAAACAACTTGTACATCTTTGTTCTTGAGGCCATTTTAAAGCTTTTATATGGTTGTATTTTGCCATAACTCAACTTTCTCTCTCTCTAGGGTTTGCCATGGTTGAAACTTTAAGGAGTGTAGAGAGCAAAATACACCATAGAAATGACCTAAACTACTTGAAGAACTAGCTTGAAGAGATGGAAAGCTTACCTTGAACCTTAGTCTTCATCTTCAAGCTTTGGTCTATCCATTTTTTCCTCTCCTATTTCCTTCTCTCTTTCTCACGTCTCCCTACCTCTCTTTTCTGTTTTTAAGAGCTCTCTCTATCTCACTCCTTTGCAGCACGTAACAATGTCAAGGGAAAAGATGAAATAAAGGCAATCACTTGCCACCTCACCTTGGCCACTTTTTTTTTTAATACTTCTTGAAGAAGTATTTTTTCTTAATAAATAATAAAAAACTCTCTTCCACATGTGGGCTACTGAAACACGTGAAGAATGAGAGGAGGGAATGACATTATCTCATCCAATCACTTACTTAATCACCATTACTTTTTGGGACAAAAAGCAAGCCTTCTTAGAGAAGTTATTTTGGCCAAAAATTAATTAAACAAATTCCCTCCATGTCCCGAAGCTGTGCAGCACGTCATTTACTAGGTTTTTTTGGCCAAAAATTGCTTCACAAATATTAATAGACTAAAATACCCTTTACCCATACCGATTAAATATTTTTACCATAACTGTCATTAAATTGGTATAGAATTATCCAAAAATTACTTTTGGACTAAAATCATTATCTTGGCCCAAAATATATGTTAGCAGGGTCCAATCATTATTCTTGAATTAGTGTTACCTTTTTCTGTAGTTTAAAATAACATTTATCGGGTAAAATATTAACTTTTATTTCAAATGCCCATAACAAACTCATACTGATATTATTAAATTCCAATCAGTATTCCACTGGGCTTAGCTCATCAAAGACCTCATTTTGACTATAATTTTTCATATTTATAAAAATACCCTTCACTTGGGTAAATTTATAATTTTTGAAATTTTTGGGTCATTAGTTGTAATTTTTCCCAAGACTTATTTAACTTCACTCCCCGCGGCTTTTCTTCCTTGAGGAACCAAGTTACAAAAATATTTTATTTTTTGAGGTTAAAATGTAATTTTCTCATTTTTCAGTTTAAATCGGGAAGAATAACTTCTTTACCCTTCTTTACGCTTAACATTGTCTCTTCATTTTTCCGAATTCCTTATGAATTTTATGATATCAATATTTCCTTTCCTTGGGGCTTAAGTTCAATATTCACATTTTATTTCTAAGCTAAAAAATGACCATTTTACCTCTCAGCTGGATAAAAATGTAATTATCCATTTTTTTGAACTCTTTCTTGTAATTTTTTCAAAGACTTATCTTTTATTATTTCTTTTTCACTATTCATAATAACTTTCAAATTGGTCTATCTCTCAACCTAGGCCTTCAAGCTACGCAATACTTATGTCATTGCGCTCAGCTTAGAATGGATTCCATTCAAGTAGTATATTACATATTTTTCGGGATAAGTTTTGAAATTAATTTCTGCTAAAAATCTTATAGAAAATTAATTCCAATTAAGAACAAAATATAACTTCTTCTGAAAATTAGATAAGAAATTAATTCCTTCTAAAGCTTGATTATATAACCTTTTCGCCTTGTTTCATTTCTCATCTTTTATTTATTTTATAACATGCCATAAAAATATAGATATTACAATTAGTGGGACATGCGAGGCCTCGTGTCTAGATGGTGAGATTGGTGAATATCTATTCCTACCACTAAATCCTTTTCCTATGGCTAGGAGAGCTAGGTGCCAATTGATTGGGGATGCATTCCTTAAATCACCATTAATTCGGGTGGTATAGTGGAAAGGAAACCATGGTCTATACACTAGTGGAATAACCTTTGGCCAGGTTATGACTAGTGGTAGTGAGCATAGTAGTACCTCGGATCAGCCTTCATAGGTTGATGGAAAGGAGCTGCTTATTAAAGTTACTTTGTGACAGTAACTAGCCCATGATTACTACTATGATCGATGTGGATTTTGCATATTATGTGCATGGCATTTCTCATATTGCATAGTACATATTGCATAAGTGTGAATATATGTATTTATATATAGAATTCTATGTACTTGTATTTTAGTGCGTGTATGTGGGTAAAACCACTTGTTTTTGTTGCCCTGACTACTGAGATATATGTCTTACCCCTCAATAACACCCCCTTTTCAGAAAAGGATTTTAGTTCTAGCAAGATGGTGGCTGGTGCACGGGATATTCGAGTATTCATGATCAGTATGAGCTCTCTAAGAACACATGTCGTATATACATATAGTATTGTGCCAAGTATGTAGATATGACTTGATACCAAGTGCGTTATGGTTCTGTGTATTCTTTGATTTGTTCTTGAGTCCTAGATTGTGTTATTAACCTCATGTCATTTAATTTTGAGGTTAAAGTCTGCATGGATAAGTTATAGTAAATCATAGAGTTGTAATCTTATTGGTTGTCCAATATATTTAGGCATACACCTTATTCCTTATTTTTTAGCATTTGAGGTCTAAGGCATGGGTTGCTCATATATATCTTGATGAGTGAGAGTAATGCATTAGGTTATTTGTGAATTTTGGTATGTTATGTGGAAAAAGGATATATCACGTCATAAATGAGATTGGGTTTTAAGGGGGAGCCAAAATCTAAGATAATGTTTTTCTTGGGGTGTCACCTCCTTGAACAATGTTCATGTGTTAATGGTAATCTGCTAGAATAGGTTTGGTAGCCAGAAGGCCAATAGTTTAAGATTTGGAGGTGTTGATGCTAAGTTTTGGCCTAACAGTGGCCTTTTCAGTCAATGTGAGGTTAATGTCTATAGTAGAGAAGGTGAAGTGTGACGTGTAGGCATTAGAATCAAGCCAATCGAAGGTTTGGTCAAAGAGTTATACACGTATGAAGTTTGTTCTAAAAACTAATTTTGCTGTCATTTGACAGTAGCAGATGATGTCGTAGCTCCACTTCCAAGGCCACCATAAGGGAGATTCATCTCCCTCATTTTACTTATCATCCAGCCATAGTTCAAAGTCCTATAGTCATGTCTAACTCCGTTCCCAAGTCTCTCATCTTTTCCTCTTGTCGTTGGTATCCCCTTTTGGTTGTTTTTCCTTCAAGGTTTGGCCTATGGTGTGGTAAGTTATGTCTTGATTTTGTTTTCTGGTTTCGAAGATTAGGGTGTTACATTTTGATATCAAAGCAATAGTTTATTCCATTGTATAATTAGTCATGTGGTTTATATCTATACTTGGCACTATACTAACGCATGTATACACTTATATCCCTCGTTATATGTTAGACTAAAACCTCATAATTGAATGATTATTTTGTTTCATGGGGAAAGTATGGTTGGTTATGGTAGGCCAAATTGTGTTGTTACCTTGAGGAAATGCATATGGAGACCTCAGGACTAAATAACTAAGTTTATGGTTAGAGATGCACTTGGTTGAGGGCCTAAACAATCTAATGGAAGAGGATTGACCCTAATTATGGAAAATAAAGGTAAGTTGTTGAATAATAAAAGGGTTGTAGGCACGAAAAGATTTGAGTATGGAAATTGCAATTAAGCCTTGAAGATAGAATTTCGAGACATTTCAAAGTAGTGGAAGGAACTTGAGATGATTCGACCTATTGCTTTTGAATGTTGATCCTACGGCTATAGAGAAAGGGTTAACTAGTGAGAAACCATAGTCGGAGTAAAGGATATGTGTCCTAGAGCCAAGGTAGCGTTAGATGACGAAGACCTTCGCAGTGACTGAAGATAATTTTAGTGCCATCAAGGAAGACAAGGAAGAGGCGGTGATTGTCATCTAGAATGTGATGCTCATAAATTGTGATGGCAGTAGTTGAATATTTTCAAAATGAAAGAGAAGGTCAGGCAGTACTAGAAGAATGCGGGATACAATTGAGAGATCACATGAGTGTTTTAGATTGAGACAAATTTAAGGAAAAGATTCTTGTTTGTTTCCTTATTGATAAGAGTTGAGAAGAAGGTGGAGTTTGAACTGTGAAGTAAAAGGTTTGCTTGAGAATAAGTTTATTGATAAGTTTTCAAATTTGGGTAGGTGCCAGTGTGGGCTTAAATGAAGACTGTCATGGTATCCTGTTTTGAGTTGTATATAGCAAATAGAATAGAACTTGGAGTTGTTTGAGGTTGAATATAAGTTTTCCAAGTGGAACTGGCTGCAAGAAATGCCTTGACCAATAGGGTTCTAGCAAGAGAGAACTATATGGGGCCCTAGAAATTGACAAAAGGGTTCACTCCCTAGTTAAGAGACCCGCAATGATTTAAGCAAGACATGTAAAGGGAATGTATTGCATATTTATATATATATGGAAAATGAGAAGCTATTTTTGGTTGGCAATAATGAGCAATGGTATGTAATAATTTAAGTATTGAGACGTCATGGATATAGGTTGAAGAAATTTCTTTCTTGATACATCCCTTGGTCATAAGAATATGAATTGCAAGATGCTACATTGCAAGTATGAATTGTCAACTACTCTCGAGGAAGCCAAAGGGCAAGAGTTGTCAAGTCGACCCTTTTTCATCTAGCGTTGTCTCTGAGACTTCTCAGTAAAGCATTGGGGTGCACTGGGAAGTCATTACTATTAGGAAGTATGAGAAATCCTTTATAGTGATAAATCACGAGTCTAGAACTAGCAATTAACTAGTTAAGGCTTAATACCAATTGGCTACGTGCTTGACGCACTAGTCACTTGGGGAGTAAGGCACTAGTTGATTGAGAGTGAAAGACTCAATAATGATATAAGACAAGTTTTGGTTGAATTCATGGTTAATTGGATGCCTATCTTTTCAAAGATTGATTAGGTATAGCTAACCAATCAATTTTGTACATTGTAGCAATTCACTAATCATGATATAAATGGTTCTTCGTCGTACTAAAAGGATTCCAAGTCTTTCAGTGGCCATAAGGAGGAAAAAGGGATTTGAAGTTTGAAAGTAGAACCTGTATGGGATTCATAAAGATCGATGTAGGTAGTTGTGCCATAATGGTTGAATTGGATTGGAAGGAGAAGTTTGAGTCTTAAGGAGGAACCCTGAACATTCTCAGTAAAGGATCAATATGTATTGGACTATAACTTGTTAAAGTATGATGGCTGTGGAACTTTTCATGGATATGAAGCTAAAATAGTAAGAGAAAAGTGGAATAATGACATTGCAAATAGTACAAGCATGTCGTATGACTTTATATGCAAGAATTGAGGAATCAGAGTATGCACTGGAAGCAAACTTAAGGAGTATACCAATAGGGACATTAGAAGAGTTATAGCCCTCAAGGTTTGAGTGAGTCTATTCATGGATGATATTATTGGAGAATAGTGTAAATGTAAAGCATATGGAAAAAGGAATGGTGCGAGGTTAAAAGGATATGTTTGAGTAGGAACATGAAGTATATGCTAAAGACAAAAAGGAGAATTGGAAAGACTTATCTAAAACACATGAGTAGCAATGAATGGCTTGTCAATCCAGAGGTCTTGTGAGATTATGGGATCATTTGGAAGGGTGGCACTGCCACAAGGAGACATAATTAGGACATTGATCAAGTTTGTTTGAATGATGATAAGGTTATAAGAATTTTGTGAACTTCAGTAATGCAATGGTTTTGCTTTATGCATTTCAAGGTGCCAATTTTAGGCTTATGAGAGAAGTGGATGGTTTTCCCACTAAGATCAGTTCTTATATAGTATGAGTGCATATATAGTGTAATGGAAGTAACCCTAAAAATGCTTGATGATGGCTTTAGTAGGGCTAATGCCAAAGGTAAAGTAAAGTAACTCTATAAGGTGCAGTGAATGGGATAAACCTGGTGTGTACTAGTGAATCATAGAGGAATTCATAGTAATGACAAACAATATGATGCCAAAGAGAGATGGTGTTACAAAAATTATAAGGTGATGTTATGTGTCTTTCAAGTGACAATCTTTATAATGAAAGAAACAGTGGTAAGGAATTAGATTGGCTAAATTGTCAATCGAGGTAATCATTGCTTGGGAATCTCAGTGTTAATGATATGAAAAAATAAAGTTGTTGATTGAAGAGGAACATGTGAATGGAGTAATGGGGAGGTTCATAATTAATAATTACTGAAATGGATCAATGCTTAAGGAGTCTACGTATTGAGGGACTATATTTTTCAGTAGAACATGGACAAGTGCTTAATAGTAAGGAAGCGATAAGAAAGTGAAGTTTCCTCTTAACATAGGAATAAGGAACAATTTTGGATATTATGGAGTAATTAAGATGAGTCATGAATAAAGTTTCATTAGTGTAAATGTGGTAGTTGTACTAGTTCAATCCAAAAGGAAACAGCTTAAAGAAGTTAACCACTCTTGTAGACAATTGATTATGTGGACAAGTAAGGGAGAAAGTCGAAGATTGAGGAAAATGATTGTATGCTCTAGAAGTTTTGCCTAATCATTTGTGTGAAGAAGTCTATTTTAGGGCAAAGAAAGTCACATCAAGGTTCTTATACGACCTATGTTATATCTAGGAATATGAGGAAGATCCAACACGATGGCTAATTGCCTGATGTAAGTCAAATAAAGTTGTGAATGATAGGGTAAAGTATTCAAGGAGAGAGAATAACTTATTCTATGAAGGTGTTATAGAAAATTCTGATATCGAGAAAAGCTACTAAGAAGTGGAAGTATTAATATAGAAAGAATATGTTCATTTATGGTTGAGGCTAGTGTCTTCAAAATTTGAGGATGAAATTTCTTTTAAAGAGGGGAGGATGTAACAACCCTAATTCAATTCTTTTGGATATGTCAGTGAACTCATGAAAGAATACTTTCGAATTGGTGTAGGTTTGGAGGAGGTAGGATAGGAAGAAGAGATGAAAAGGAAGAAGGAACAAAGCTTGCTATGCTATGCAAGCTCCATTAATGTAGTGGTGAGGGAATTGAATTGCATTAGTGAAATTTTGAGACAGAAAACACTCATGCCGTGGTGCCATTAATCCTCGTCATGACACCACATCACAAACTCTATTTTTAAATAACGCTATCAATTCATCTGATGGGAAAGAAAATGGAGAAGAATGAAGATGCTTTGCTAGGATTCAAATATCTGAGATGTTAGGACACATTTTGGAGCTCTATAAGGCTTGAGTTTCATAGGTATGATGATTTCCCCACTAGCTCCTTTCTGTTTTCTAATTTTAATCTGTAGATTTTGGTGTTGGATATTGGGGATCCGGTTGTGATGGAGTTTCACTGATTAAATTGAGTTCAACTGCTTTAATGATGTGCTAATCTGTGTAGTTAGGCCTCGGGTGATGGATTTTTGTGGATTATGTGGTTGGTTCTTCAAACCCTAGTATCTAAGCTTTGGATTCTCATAATGTCCAAATTTGATTTGGGTCAAATGTGGATTTATAGTTTGTTTTGTGTTTAATGATATGTATGAATGGTATTGGTAACTTGGTTTTCATTCAATTTATGCTTGAGATACTGATTTGAGCTATATCGGAGGCTATAATCTTATCTTGATATGTGTATTTGGTAATTATACAGGACGTATGTGTGGTTGGGGAAGATATCAATGCTCCAAGGAGTTGTTTAGATATGACAAAACTAATGATAAGTGGTTAAAATAGTGGTATGGTAGATTTGGGCCTTTTAAGCACCAAGCGGTTTTTGGTAGATTCTAATGGCTTTATTGGTCTGTTCAATGTTTGCACTTTGTTTTGAGGTAGAATATTATCTAATTGAGTTGGATTGCCTATTTCTTGTGTGTTATAGTTCTTGATCATTAGCCTACTAAAGTGTTATGGATGTGCTGCAACTCGAGGTAACTGGGGAGTAATTTTATTTGCCTTATCATGGCAAGAAATTTGTAAGTTTTCTCATGACCCATGATAGCTGATTCCGGGGTCCTTACCCTACTCTCCTTCCAATGGTCATGAACTGGCCAAAGACCATTGCACCAAAGGTTGGATCATAGCTCTCCTTCCCCTGAACCTCCCAAATTGGTGGCTATTTAGAGAAAGTACACCCTAATTCACAGCCACCTAAGTCTCTTGGCCATAAGATGACTCTTTAGTGACTAGAATAACATAAGTTGCACTGCCTATACACAAAGCCTCGTGTGCTATTTAATAGATTGACAAACCACATGGTATATTGAGCATCGTCACCCAAACCATATGTCCCAACAATGTATATCATGTGGCAATGCCCAATGCATGCTAGTATTTCAACACATATATCCTCTATAATGCAAGTATGCTATAAAATCATATATAGTATGTAATGGGGTACATAATCACCATCATATGCTTACAGATCATTATAACATATATATATATTATGTTAACTATCATCATTGGCTACTTCAACACAATATAGAGTTAGGATAAAGAACTTACTATCCGTGTGTCCAAACATATCATGATATGAAAAACAACAACCATAATATGTACTAAGTGCATATCATGATATAGAAAGAGCATAACATATTACATGAAGTATGTATATCATGATATGAAAGGGATTAAACATGTATAATCAATAGAAAAACAAAGAAAGAACACTACAGTTACCTTAATCATCCAACCCACTCAACACTTTGGTAGGCCAAATAGAGCAACCACAACCAATCCAAAGCTTTTCCAACACAACTCAGAGCCAAAAGATCACAATTGAGCAATATAACAACCTATATAACATCAAATCCTCATTACCATCACAATTCTCAAAATTTAGCTTATGTAATTACCAACTCAAACTTAAATTGAATGGAAATAAAGCTTTCTCAAGCCAACCCAAACATCAAAATATCCAAAACAACTCTTAGAATCATGATCATAGTCATACAACATCGGATTCCCAAAGATATCAATATTTGAGAGTTAAGGTTTAGGAAATGTACCACTTAACCATTGTAAAATCAACACCTAATCCATTGAAACATCCAAAAACACCTCTAGAACACATTTAAATACAATTTAATCAATGCAATTCAACCTAAATCAGAACCCTAGCCAAAATTATGAAAAAATTTCGATAAAACTTGAAGGAAAATGAGGAGAAAAGTTGAAGGATGACTTACCAACAAGATTCAAGCTTCCCAAGTGCTAGGAATCGAACCCCAAGGCAAGAAATACTAAACCTTAACACTACTCCGTTTCCTTCATTTTTCCTTTTCTCTAGTGTTTGGTTTGACTCTTGGTTTTAATATGTTGTGCGCTTGGTGTAACATCCCAATTTTTGAGGTTATGCAAAATGAGATTATGCCATGAGAAGGTAAAGGGCCATACCAATATGATTATGATATGCCCAAAGAATGATTATGAAGTATTTAAATAGATCACTATGATGTGCTTTGCAGAAATTAGAGAAAAGTACGAATAACAAGACATAGCATAAAAACATAATGCTATAATATGAAAATGTGACAAATAGCCTGAAATACATGTTTTGAATGGGGAAAAGGTAAAAAGGTGAATTTTTAGGCTATGGGTATAAAAAGTACGAAATTGCACAAGGGTCCTTGAAAGAAAAATTATTTATAGTTTGGTCCCTAGGAAAAATTATAGCTAAGTACCCAAAAGTTTTGAAAATTGCATTTTGCCCAAATTAAGGCTAACTTTGAAACTATGCAAATTTTATATTGAAATGAAGCTCACAATGAGCTAAACCCAATGGTATAATGGTTTAAGGTTAACAAAACTTGTGTGAAGAAAAATTCCGTGCTGAGCTTAAAAAAGCGCATAGTGCATGGAAAAGGGCACTGTGGGCCCCACAGAGGTAGATAAAGTGAGAAAAAGGTATGTGGGTCCCAAATTTGGAGCAATTGGGATAAAAATATTATGGTAATTTTGTATCGTAATATAATTAAAATCGGTATCCTAATAATAGTAAAATATATTGCTAAAGTAATTTTATTTGTCCAAATTGGTCTAGGATATATCTGGATAAGTAAATATCCAAAATTTTTGGATCAAAATTCCCTTCATTTTGTGCACAACCAGCAGCACATGACAAATTATATTATTTAATTATTTATGTCATTTTCTTATAGAATTTTCAAGAAAACTCAAGAGGAAAAGGCGACAAAATGTGATTGGTTCCATTTTTCTATATATACTCCCTCTTTGGCCACTTTAGCATGAGTAAAGAATAGGAAGAGAAGTCTAAAAATAGCCAAGAAAGAAGGAGAAAACATGACGAAAAGGAGGAGAAAGAGGAAGAAGAAAAAAAGAAGAAAAGGTAAATTACTCCTCTTGAATTCTTAAAGCTTTTTAGTGAAGTTTTCAAGTAGATTGGCTTGGTTGGAATGAGTTTCTCCTCTTCTCTTATGCTTTGAATTTTGACCATAATCAAGGGTGTGAGGAAAGAAAGAATTTCTTGCATGAAATACTAAAGGAACAAGTTTTAGTGTGATTGAAAGCAAATTTTGAAAATCACTTTCTTCCTCTCCAAACCCTTATTTCGGCCAGTAGGAAAGAGTTAGTAGGGGTTGGATTTTCATATATTTGATGTTAAAATGGATTCCTTGGGTCCAAATTAGTAAGGAACAAGTGTTGGACTCAAGAAAAACTCAAAGATAAACCATATGAGTTTTTAGGGTTCAAGAATGAACTTTATGAGAGTCATCAAGAATTAGATGACTTAGCATGGTTATATGATTATTTCTAGGCTTGGAAAGATGTATGGATGTGATTGGGAAGGATCCAAGCAAGAGGATTCAAGTTTAAAGAGAAAATAGTAAAGCTCTAAGGTAGTATTTTTGACTTGCTTTTGTATTTTGCACAATTATGTTTTATCCATGTTTTATGAAATGATTGTATTACCATGTTATTGCTTTGATTGTTTATTGGATTGGCTAGCTGCTTATGTAATGAGGGTTGTACTCAGGATTCCTTGTTTTTAAGTCGTCATGCTGCTGAAATTTTTATAACCAACATGATATTTTCATGTATTTTTAATGAATTATGCAATGCTATGAATGTTTTTATGAAATGTAATGGTATTTAAGCATGTGCAAGTTTACTATTGAGATGCCTAATCTCATTCCCCCAAGTTACTAACCATGCTAGTTAATGGAAAGGCTACGAAGGAAAGCAAAAGGAAGGAGAAAAATATGAAGCAGCAAGTTAAAGTTCAAAGTTATTAATAATGTTTGACTATGAAGCATGCTTTATTTATTATATTATGATTATGTATAAGTGATGTACTATGATCCTATGTGATGTATGGGTAAGCATGATAGATGTTATTGAAATATGAAATGATACTAAGATTTACAAAAGTGTATATGATTCCCTTATATAACGTTCTGCCATGTTGATATTTGGGAATGTACAAGAATGTCATGGTAAGAGAATTGAGCCAAATTATGGTTACTCTAGTTAGAGGATATGGTCTGCTTTATGAGGAAGTAGGTTTTATATCATTTAGCCATACATGAATTAAGTTATGGTTTTAAAGAAGTATAAGGACTAAAACTAGATAGTTTTTGGAAATTGTAAATTTACTTTGAATACTATTTGAATTTTAAAGGGTGTATTAAATTTGTATAGAACTCCAAAAATTTAGTGGTTATATGTATGAAAAGAATTATGTCTTAAATTTAATATGACACTAGTTTGGTTATATTTGGAGTTATATAAATGAAGTTATATATGTTTCTTCAAAACAGTTTCAGTAGAGAATTATCCTGACCCTAGAGGATTTAAAAGAATACTCTGCTTTGTACATATTGAATAAATGTACAAAATAAATATGTATAGAAAGTAGCCACACAGTAATTTCAAATGATATAAAGATGGCATGAAATAACTTTGTGCATGTTGAGAAATTAATTTTTTTAAATTTAAGGGTCAGAAACAAGACAAAAACTGGAAACGGGGGAATGAAGAGTAAAATAAAGAAATCAACTGTATGAATTGATTTGTTGTTCATATTTTTCCATGAAATTAAGGATGTTCTCTAATTTTAGATACTTGAATCATAGTGAAATAATTTTTATACATTTTGTTATGAATTTCCAAAATTTGCTGTGCAATAGTGTGAATGGTGACAGAAATGGAATTTTCAATTTTAAGGTTTCTAGTTGGTTCAAGTTCTCAAGAGCCACTTTAACAATTCCAAATGAGGCAATATTCATGGGAAAAGTATTTAAAGATGAGGTGTAACAACTAGTGTCGTAGCATCAGTTCTTACTAACTTGGACTTAAGCCAACCTAAGCTTGTCCACTGTGATGGCACTATTCCTCGTTGTGGCATGATGCTTTCTGTCCCACTTTTCCTTCTTTCTCAATTTTGATCCTTTCCTCCTATCTTGTACCATTCATCAATGATTACCTTGAGATTAATAATTAGGGTCGTTATATCCTCCCCACCTTATAAAAATTTCTTCCTCGAAATTTTAATCACATACACTAGTGAAAGAAGTGAGGATAATTCCCCCGCATTGAATCCTCCGTCTCCCAAGTAGCTTCACTTGATGTCAAACTTGTTCATAGGACTTTCATTAGCTTAATAGTCTTATTCCTCAATTGCTTCATGTTCAAATCCACAATTCTTTTTGACTTAGCGTTAAATGACAAATTCTCTTGTAACTGTACCTTTTCATGCTTGATAATGTAAGATGGGTCAGGTAGGTACTTCTTAAGTTGAGATACATGGAACATGTCATGCAACCTAGTTAAACTAGGAAATAACGACACTCGGTATGCCATTGGTCCGTTCCTATTGAGGAGTTGAAACAGCCCCATATACCTCGGGGTAAGCTTTTTGGTACGGATAGACCTTCATACACTAGTGGTTAGGGAACCTTGAGAAACACATGGTCTTTAACACCAAACTCCAATAGTCTTCTCATATCTGCATAACTCTTTTATCTACTCTGAGCATCTACAAGCTTCTGACGAATATTGTTAGTTTGTTGGGTAGTTTAATATATTATAGCTTGCCCTATTATACTCCTCTCATTAAGTTCTACCCAACATAAAGTTAACTGACACTTCCTTCCATACAAGACTTCAAATGGAGCCATTTGGATATTAGAGTGATAGCTATTATTGTAGGCAAATTCCATCAATGGGAAGTACTTATCCTAATTTCCTTTTTGCTCCAAAACACATGCCCTCAACATGTCCTCCAAGGTCTAAATTATCCTCTCAGTTTGCCCATCTGACTGAGGATAGTAGGCAATACAAAAATTTAATCTTGTCCCTATAGCTTCCTGAAGGGAACTTCAAATCTTCAAAGTAAACCGTAGATCTGAATATGAAACAATACTTTTTGGGACTCCATGTAGTATGACAATCTCATCCACATACAACTATGCCAACTTTTTCATTGTAGTAGTCTCTCTGATGGGCAAAAAATGGGCAGACTTAGTTAATTTGTCTATGATTGTAACATCCTTAAAAAGCTTAGATATCTCAAAATGTAAAAGGAATTTGTGAAAATGAACATATACTATTTTGCGTGAAACTGGACAAAGAGAAGAAAATGACAATTTTACCTCCAAACAAAAAAAAGAGATGCAGGATGCCCACTGAGGTGGCAAAAGTTTGAACTTTTTGGGAAATTACATCCAAAGACCCGAAAGAATCATAAATTCTAATTTTACTTCGAGTCAAGATAATTTTGCAAATATGCAAAATTACTGTCAACATGAAGTCTTGATGAGATGAGTCGCATTGAGGGTTAATATTTAAGGATAAAGAAATAATCAGTGCCAAAAATTAAAAAGTAACTTTTTATCGATTAAGTTACTTTTTGATCTGTAAAAGCTAAAAAGGTAAAAAGAAAAGTTATTGGACATTGCAAAAGGAGCTTTTCAGAGATAGGATAATAAAGTAATTCCAGGTATAGGTTTGCTTTAATCTTATACTCATAAAGTTATTTTTTACTACAAAAGGTAACTTTAACGGTCCAAGTATATAGTAACCAACATAGAGTCTTGCTGGACTAGGGAAATTATATAGTAATTTGTAGATGTTATCCCCATTAATATGGAGCCACAACGAGAGTCAAGAAATTAGTTTAAAATAGAAGCATTTCAAATGGATGAACGAAAGGCCAACAGAGGAGAGAAGAGAGAACTACGTTAGGGCTTTAGATTTTCTGCTTTAGATGGTGACTTCTGGCCTCTATAAACCTGATTAATCATTAGTAAGTGATCCTTGCTCCTCCTTCTCCATTTTTATTTTGTTTTTTAGTTGGATTTTCAGGTATATATGTTGAGTTTAGGTTTTGGCAGAATTCTACCAATTAAAATAGATAAAATGAGATTAATAAGATGTTATTTAGTGTTAATAATGCTTAGCTGTGAGTTTGAGAGGGAGTGTGTATGATTTAAGCCTAACCCTAGGTTATTCTTGGTGGAAGATGTATGAAATCCAGAATTGGTAGGATGAGTTATGATTTGAATGGTTAGTTAGAGCTTAATGATGCATGAAAATAGTATTGGAACCTTGGGCTAAGCATAATTGATTAAGTTATAGATTTTAGTCAAGTTGTATATTATGTTACTTGAGATATTATGGTATTGTAGTGGTTGTTTGGTTGATTGGAGGATCACAAGTCGTGGTTGGCAATTCGAGAAGCTTGTGGAATCATGTGTATGGTATTGACAACTTGAGGTAACTGGGTATTTGTGATTTATGTGAATATATGTTGATATATATGTATGTTTCTTTTCATATCACGATATTGATTGTGTATGTGTATGGTTTTTCTATATATCACGAGATACACATGGCTAGTTAAGATATGATGACTGCACATGATATGTATTTATGATGTTATAGCATCCATATACCATTGCATGCTAGCATGTCCATATGATGAATATGATGATATATATATACATATGTGTTTAGATGTATGTTGGAATGACATTGACATTATCACCATGTGATTGCATAGTGAGAGATTGATGTTGAGGTGATAATGAGATGAGATATGATGATATGATAGTGATCCTTGTGACTAAATCCTCTCCATGGGAGAGCCAGGTAGCAGTAGATTTAGGGATGCCCTTTCCCTAAATCACCACCAAGTCGCAGTGGTCCAAGGGAAGGAGAGCCACAGCCAACACACTAGTGTAAACTTTAGCCAGGTTGAATTAATGTAAGGTGAGCTTGGTGATGTCTTGAAATCAATCTTCACTAACTATTGGAAGGGAATCATCAATCAGAAATGTCTTGTGGTGACGACAGCTCATTGTTCTAGCCATGTATGAGGGAGAACATGCATACCATTCATTTGCATTTCATTGTACCATGTGCATGATTGTGTGGATAAGTATATATATTGTGTGTGGTTGTTCCCGATCATTGAGACTTTGTCTCACACCCCCTGCCATGACTAACATTGCAGGTGAAGGCTCTAGCACTAGTTTGGAGAAGATGAGGGAATTGTAGTCACTTCGGCATTAGGAATTCTTCAAGTCATTAATAGTATGCATGTATTGTCTATGTATCCATTGTACCAAGTAGGATAGCATATTTGTAATTGATATGATAACAATGATGTTATGATGATAATAGATGTAGAATGTTGATGATGATGAATGACATGTGATAGTAATAATGATGTTATGGTATGGTTATGTATGTGAATGGTTGTACATGTGTAGGATGAGATGGACCTAGGTATGGGTCATTATTGCCGGAATAGGTGTCTATGAGCTGTATTGGTTTTATGGTAAGCCAAAAAGGGGATTATGGGCCATATGTGGGAGTTTTGGGCATATAGCCCATTATAGGAAATTGGGGTTCATGGGTGTCAATTCTCATAGGAGTGGCTCTTTTGAGGTAAAACCTCTTTTAATCAGTTGGTTGAGTTGATTCGGACTTGTGTGAATAGTTCATAATGGTTAAATTGCCTTTGGTGGCAATTGGAAGAAATTTATGTTGAGTTTTGGTTAAAAAGTGGCTAAAATAATATCGAGTGTCCAAAATCTCCAAATGACGATGGATTCTAATGACACTAGTGTTGTGGATTAATTGGAACAAGGTTGACCCGTAGGAGTTGGAATCAGGTCAATTGGAGGTTGAAGTATAAAATTATGCGCATTGAAAGTTCACAGAAAAGTCAGCAATTTGCTTATATAGGAACTGATACTGGTGTTGCGATGCCAGAAGCTTATCCATGGCACCAAACACTATTGCACAGCTAAGGCCATGGCAGTACTATACTAAATCACATCTTTAGCCTAGTTTTGGTGCCTTTTATGAGGTGTGATGTTTTGGGAGTTAAAGTTGGGGTGTTTTGGTTTGGTTTGGTTAATTTTTGAAATAATTGGTCATGATTGGAGGTATACTGGAGTAGGGTGTTACATTTTGGTATCAGAGTAATGATTCACGCCATTGTTTCTGCTTGTGGTAATACTTGGCACAATATCAATTGCAAAGAGAAGTATATTCCTATTGCAATACTAGTCTAGAGCCATATAATTGAATATGTTGTTACTTGTGTGTAGGTGAAAATGTCTCGTAGAGAAAGGCTGAGTAATAGTGAGTTGACTAGACAAATGCATTAGATGTTGATAGGCTTAAGTGACTAAGTAAACATATAGGGGGAGACATTGAATAGATTGTAAGAGCAAATGAACCGACAAGAGTATAGTGATATGAATGAAGGGGCTAACATGTATGTTGATTTGAATGCAGGAGAGGACAATAATGATAATGATCAAGATGAGGATGAGGATGAGGTAGAACCTGAGAGAGCCCCCAGAACTAAAAGAAGGGGTATTTCCTCCTAACTGAAGAACTTTCAGAAGTTTAATTCCCAAGCTTTCACATGTAAAATGGACCCTGCATTGGCTGAGGAATGGGTCGATCAATTGGAAACTATATTTGGTGTGATAGATTGCATCTTTGAACAAAAGGTGCAACTGGTAGTGTTTAAACCTGATAAGAAGGCTAAGCATTTGTGGAGGAGTGTTCTCCTAAGTGTTAAATCCATAAATGCTCCAATGACTTGGAAACAATTTAAAGAAAGATTCTTTGCACACTATTTCCCTCCAGCTTTAATGATGCAAAAGGAGGCTGAGTTTCTAGCTTTTTGACAAGGGAATTTGTTTACTGATGATTATATTGATGAATTTCTGGACCTAGCCAAATATTCCACCTACTTGAATAATCACTTTGGTGGTAGGTGGAAGGCACAACGATTGTTTGAGGAAGCCCATCCAGAAATAAAGGAGTGACTATCGATAGTTGAATTTGTGTCCTTTGAGGACTTGTGTGTGAAGATACGTGTTCTTTCCTAGCAAATGCAAGAAACAGAGGAAGAGAAGAGGAATTCAATGATCCAAGCCTTTTCTCATCTAAGACCTACTAGAAGTGTAGGTCAAGGAAGTAGATCTGGTAGTAGCAGTGGCAGTGGTGGTTCTAGTGGAGGAAGAGGCCATCATAATAGAGGCTGTCATGAAAGAGGAAGAGGCAGGTTTGGAAGAGATCAATCCAATAGAGGCCAATATGGCAGCAGACAATTCTATAGAGGAGGCTTTGACTAAGTGAGCCCTAGTCGGAGTGAATATACATGGAGAGATTTAGTTTCTTCTTAGTACGGTTCAAGCAGTGCTTCAACTCCTTGTACAAAATGTGGAATAAGCCATGGCGATTCACCATGTTTGATTTGCTATAACTGTGGGAAGCCTAGACATATTTCATGGGGTTGCCATGAGCCTAGATGTGATGATGCAATCAAAAGGCCCATGATACTCGGACGAGTCTTCATAATAACCAGACAAGAAGCCGATGTAGCACCTAACTTGATTAGAGGTAAACTTAAACTCCATGCATTGTTTGATTCTAGTGCATCATATTCCTTTATATCTTATGATTGTGCTTGGAGATTAGGTATTATGGCAATAGAGTTACCTTTTGAATTGTTGGTCTCCACACCCATGGGAGTTTCATTAAGAACTGCTTAAACTTGTTTGAATTGTGTGGTTCGTTTTGAATACCGAAGCACTACACCGGATCTCATTTGTCTACCATTGCAAGAGATTGATGTTATCATTGGGATGGATTGTTTGAAGGCAAATAATTCTATCCTTGACTATGCTCAGAAGATTATGTCATTACCGATGAATATCCCTAGTGTTCATGGGGATGAAAATGTTTGTCTGCTCTTTGCCTAAGCCAACAAGTACTTGTAGAAAAGGTGTCAAGGGTTTCTAGTTTTCTTCTTTGTTAACATGAATGAAGAAGTAGGAATAGAAAGGTTCCCAGTTGTATGTGAATATCCTGATGTGTTTCCAAAGGAGATTATCGACTTACCACCACCGTGAGAGTTGGAATTTTCCATTGATTGAGTGCCCAAGACAAGTCCTATTTTTGAGGGTCCATATTAAATAGCACCATCTAAATTAAAAGAACTCAAGAAGCAGATTGAGGATTTATTTAAAAGGGGTTTCATCAAATCAAATGCCTTGCCTTGGGGAGCTCCAGTGTTGTTTGTTAAGCAGAAGGATGGCAGGCTCAGATTGTGCATCGATTACAGGCAGTTAAACAGGGTAACAATCAAGAACAAATATCCTTTACCTTGGATCGATGTCTTGATTGATCAATTAGTAGGTGCCTCAATTTTCTCTAAAATTTATTTGAGGTCAGGATACCATCAACTTCAAGTGCCTATTAAGGATGCGCTTAAAACAGCTTTTCAAACTCGATATGGGCATGACGAGTTCTTTGTGATGCCATTCATGTTGACAAACACCTTGGCAACTTTCATGGATTATATGAATAGGATATTCCAGCCATATCTACACAAGTTTGTGGTGGTATTCATTGATGATATTTTGATATACTTCAAGAGTAAAGAAGTGCATGCACTTTATCTCTGGATTATGCTTCAATTGTTGGGGGATCACCAACTATATGTCAAACTTAGTAAACATGAGTTTTGGCTATGGGAGGAGAGATTCATAGGCCATGTGATTTCTGAAGAAGGTGTAGCAGTGGATCTTAGTAAAATAAAAGCAGTATTGAATTGGGAAAGACGACAATTGGAGGCTGAAATTCGTAGCTTTCTAGGATTGGAAATTACTGCTGGAGGTTCATCAAGGGATTCTCTCAACTTGTTATGCCCTTGACTCGCCTTACTCACAAGGATCGATCTTTCATTTAGGATGATAGGTGTAAGAGAGTATTCTAAGAACTGAAGGTTCATTTGATGTCTACCCTGGTGCTGATTATCCTTAACCTATTTGAGTCATTCACAATTTATATGGACACCTCTAAGAAGGCTCTAGGGTGTGTATTAATGCAACAGGGAAGAGTTGTGGCATATATTTCAAGGCTATTGAAACCTCGTGAAAAGAATTATCTTACTCATGACCTTGAGCTAGCGGTTGTAGTGTTTACCTTAAAGTTATGGAGGTATAATCTATATGGCACTCTGTTCGAGATATTCAGTGATCATAAGAGTCTGAAGTATCTATTTGACCAAAAAGAGTTGAATATGAGACAAAGGAGATGGATAGAATTCTTGAAAGAGTATGAATTTACTTTGAAGTATCATCCTGGGAAGGACAATATAATGGCAGATGCATTGAGTAGAAAGTTGATCCATATAGCCATGATGATGATGAGAGAATAACAGTTGCTAGAAAGCTTGAGAGATATGAAGTTATCGATCAATGTACAACCTAGAGCACTAGTAATGGGATCTATCAATATATCAAGTGATTTGTTGAGAAACCTTTGCTATGCTCAATTAGAGGATGACTGTCTTTTAGGCATTCGAGAACGAATTAAAATGGTAGAAACCCAGAACTTTGATATATTGGAGGATGGTATCATCTGGTACCGTGGTTAGATTTTTGTACCAAACGTTACGTGATTGTGGGAAATTATTCTAAAGGAAGCTCATAAAAGCAGGTATACTATTCACCCAGGTACCACCAAGATGTACCAAGATTTAAAATAAGGGTACTGGTGGTCAGGCATTAAAAAGTACATCATAAAGTTTGTGGTGAGATGTCTAATTTGTCATAAGGTGAAAATTGAGCACCATTTGCTAGCAGGTTCGTTGCAACCTCTGGAAATTCCTACATAGAAATGGGATAGCATCACCATGGATTTCATGATGGGGTTACTAAGGACCTCTTCAGGGCATAATGCAATATGGGTAATTATAGATAGATTGACATAGTCAACCTATTTTCTTCCAATTCAGGAGACCATTTCAATGGAAAAGTTGGCCCAACTGTACATAAACAAGATTGTGAGATTACATGGGATTCCAATGAATATTGTATCGAATAGAGATCCTCTGTTTACATCTAGGTTTTGGAAGTCTCTTCAGAAGGCCATGGAGACAAAGTTGAATTTCAGTATTACTTATTATCCTCAATCTAATGGGCAGACTAAAAGAATGATCCAAACTCTAGAAGACATGCTGCGAGCTTGTGTTTTTGGAGAACAAAGGCAATTGAGATCAATACCTATTATTGGCCGAATTTGCCTACAATGACAATTACCACTCGAGTTTCCAAATGGCTTTGTACAAGGCATTGTATGGCCAAAAATGCATATCACCATTGTATTAGGTTGAACTTGGTGAGCGGAGTCTATTATGTCCAGATATTGTGGATTAAACCTGTCAGCAAATAGAGAATATTTGTCAAAAGCTTCTGACAATGCAAAGTCAGCAAAAGAGTTATGTAGATAGGAGGAGGAGATCATTGAAGTTTGATGCTGGAGATCATGTACTTTTGAAGGTCACTCCTACCACAAGTGTTGGGAGATCAATTCGAGCGAAGAAGCTCACTCTACAGTATATGGGTCCATATCAAATTTTGGAATGAATTAGGCCAGCAATGTAATATCCCACAATTTTATTGGATATAAAGCAATGAAAGAGAAAGAAATAAACGATAATATAAAATGCACAAAGAATTAGTGAAAATGGATATATACTATTTTACGTGAAAAAGGGCAAAGATGTCATTTTTCCTAGTTAGATGAAAAATGAGAAATTATGTTTTTACCCCTAAAGAATTATTAAAATGACATCCATGTCCCAGAGTCATTAAATTCACGTGGATTCAAAGTGCAAAAGTCTTTGAGGAAATTACTCCTAATGACTCAAAAATTTTAGAAATTATAATTTAACCTCGGGTCAAGGGTAATTTTGTAAAGATGGAAAATTACTGTCAAAATGAAGCCCTCGATTAGAGAAGTCTAATGGTACATGGCACTAGGAGTTAATGTTCAAGAATAAAGAAATAATCAGTACTGAGTGTCTAAAAGTAACAGTAAACTGTGGGCCCTACCGATGGTTAAAAGGTAATCATGATAGGATATGGGCCATACATAGATATCATTTGGCACAGGATAATTATGGAAATATAAAAGTAAAATTAGAATAGTCTTATAGCCCAAAAATGCTAAATTACTATAAAAAGCAGTTTTATCTGTACAGTTAAAAATTACCTGGTTCATGATATATTTGGACCAGAAAAAATTGAGCAGACTGGACACTCAAAACCCTCTCATCAGGCGTGACAAATAGGCAGCTTGGGCAATTTGACTTTTTGGAGAAAACTTCTCCAAGAAGTAGTCATTTTTTGGTTAAAAAAGTAAGCATGGTTACTTTTGCTAATTAACCATAATTAGCCATATCAGTAACCACCTAATTAAGTCATCTAATTACCTTCTTTCTTCTGCACTTTCATGAGAGAACCAGCAGCAAAAGAAGAGAGAAAAACCACAAGAAAGAAGAGAGAGAGAGTGGAAGAAAGAGGAGCAACTCAAGGCAAAAATTGAAAGCTCAAGTGGTAAGTTATCTTTCATCACTTCAAGCTTTCTATCCATGGTATTTAAAGCATGGTTAATGGAGTAGATTTTCTTTCTTTTCCTCTTAGGGTTTCATCCATGGCATGATTTAGCAAGAAATGGAGTTTTCTAACCATAAATCATAGGGGAAATGATAGAATGTTCATTTATAGCTTGAATATGCAAGTAGTTTATTGTATAACAAAGTGTAGCAAATTTTCCTAAATTCCCCTAATTTTTTATGGGCAACTATTCATACTTAGGGTTGGAATTTCATAAATTGGACCTCAAAAATGGGTTCCTTATGGTCCAAAACCCTTGGAACAAGTGTTGATTTCATGAAAAAGCTTAAGATTAAGAAAGTGAAATTTTTAAGTTTTTGAAGCTTAATTCGGAATGAACAGTAATCATAACTAGAGATAGAATTTGGTAATTATGAGGCCATATTTGGTTTCCTCATGAAAAATTACATGGAATAGAGGTATAATTCATCATTTTGAGCTAGGAATGAAAATTAGGTGAATTTTTTAAGAATTAGGGTTTCATGAACACTTTTTAAAGAAAGTCATGGAACCATTAGGTTAAGTAATTATTTAAAGATATGTTTAGGTTTGAGCAAGCCTAATAAAGCTTGGAGAAGTGTTGGAAGGTCCAAGAAGTGTAGGACAAAGTGTGGGAAGCAAGGAAGTACTATAAGGTAAATAATTCTCTTTACTAACATCATATTGTCATTATTGTTTGTTTTGATATTTGACATCATGGAATATATATGAAATGTTAATTTTTTATATTTCTATGTTGTTTGATGAGTCTCATGAGGGGTTTGGAGCCCCGGAATGTTCATTTTATAAAATGAAACTCTGCCAAAATTTTTATAAAATTTATGTGTTCAAATGTGCCTATGTAATGAATTAAGGTTTATGTGATGTTTTTTATGAAAAATGTGATGATATGGTGGCATGTATGGGATTTATCTACTAAGATTCTTTGAATCTCATCCTCCCACATATTAACCATGATTAGGTTGCAACAATGGCAAGACCTCCAAGGAAGAGAAGTGAAAGGAGAAAGAATTTGGTATTTAATTTGATGGTGATTGCATTGGCCATGTGTTTTGACCTCTTATGTAAATTTGTAAAGATGAGGTTAAATATATTTCTTCAAGTTTTTATATTCCTTTAAGTCCTAGCTAATGTGTGGTATGATATGAAGATGAAATATGGTCATGTGAATATTGTACAATTTTTGTATTATAAGTATGAGGATACAATTGGTCATTCCGACCACTACCGAATAAATGTGCTACTGTTTGGAGTTTTTGATGTATAAAGTATGAATGTTATATATGGTTGGAAAGTAGATAAATAGGGCTTTAAAATGATCAAATATCACTTAATTTGGATGTGTATATGAATTATGGTGTTTTTTCAAAGTTAGCCCAACAAACTGAAATTTCAAGAATTTATCGTATGAACAGTGGAAATTCATGAAATTTACTGTGCAAATTGGTCAAGTAATTGCTCTGATTGATATTTTTCCCATGTAGATAATATTTCTAGCTATCCATAGAGACTACTCTCATATAATTTTTATTGAATTAGTTATGATTTTTAGATATTTGCCGAAAAATGGGATTAAATGAATAGTACCCTTTCAATTGATTAAATATATTACAATATTTTATTGTGATTCAAGCTTCTAGTTAAGCATATTTGGTCTTTAATGAGGACTAAGACAAGGGAAACTGTCCTAAGTAGAGGTGTTACAAGCCACATATCGAGTAGTGCCACCACCTAATCTCACAGGATTACATGATGTGATCCATATGTCTCTACTAAAGAAGTATCATCTGGATCATTTCACATAATTGATGATAAGGATATGACTTTTGAGGTCATGCCGCTGCAAATTATTGATGTAAAGGAGAAGTAGGTAAGGAATAAAACCTTCATATTAGTGAAAGTACTGTGGAACGGCCTAATATCCAATGATGTCACATGGGAGACAAAAGAATCCATGTGAAGAAGGTATTTAGAGATTTTTGCCTAACGTAACAATTTGAAATTATGAGGACAAAATTTTTATAAGGATGGGAGAATGTCATAAGCCTCATTACATTATCCCGAACATAGTCTCTAGCTAACTAAGTACAATTGATGATGTGTATAGGGCTAGAGGAACCAGGACCAGATAAAGAATCCAAATAGAGTAAAGCTAAAATTTGAAACAGCAAAAGGCTACACTGTGGTGAGGAACAGAGCCATCGTGGCGAGAGACACTAGGGATCTTTTAATTTTTCAGGCCGGGAGCATTTTGGACGGATGAACGAAAAGAAAATAAAGGAGAGAAGAGGGAGCTACGTTTGGGCTTCAAATTTTTAGCTCTTGGAGGGAATTTCTGGCCTCTTGAAGCTTGATTAATCATTGGTAAGTGATTCTAACTCCTCCCTCTCCATTTTTCTTCAGTTTTTGAGTTGGATTTTTGGTATACATGTTGGGTTCCAGTTTTGGCCAAATCTTATTGATTAAAATGGATGTATATGTATGATTTTTCTCTATATCATGGTATACACATGGCTAGTTGAGATAGGATGATTATGTATGATGTTGTAGCATCCCCATACCATTGCATGCTAGCATGTCCATATGATGATTATGATGATATACATAAATATATGTGTTTAGAGGCATGTTGGCATGACATTGATATCATCACCATGTGATTGCATAGTGAGAGATTGATGTTAAGGTGATGATGAGATGGGATATAGTGATGATATGATATATGAGGATGATATGATAAAGATCCCTACTACTAAATCCTCTCCATGGATGAGCCATGTTATAGCGGATAAGATGATATAATGATGCATCCCTATCACTAAATCCTCTTCTATGGCTAGGAGAGCTAGGTGGTAGTAGTTTTGGGGAAGCACCTTTCCTAAATCACCACCAATTCACAGTGGTCCAAGGGAAAGAGAGCCACGATCCATGCACTAGTGTAAACTTTGGCTGAGTTGTATTAGTGTAAGGTGAGCTTGGTGATGTCCTGAAATTAATCTTCACCAACTGTTGGAAGGGAATAATCAATTGGAAATGTCTTGTGATGATGAAAGCTTGTGGTTCTTGTTGAATCTAGAGTTTTGATTATTCCAAACCAACATTTAAGAGCTTGGAATGAAAATATCAAAGGAGCTCAAAATGGTTCAAGTGAAGAAGCTCTGAGTAATCTGTGCAAAATTTGTTGTAGGGTCATTAGATATGTTTAAACATGGGTAAAAGGCTTTGATTTGATGAAAAGATGTTTTAAAAACTTGAATTTATGAAATATTTGAAAAATACCCACCAACAGATGAAGTTTGAAAAGTTTGAGCTGTAAGTAAATCCGTGTGTAATTCTGTTTTTAGATTTTTCAACATTAAATTAGTTATAACTTTAGCATCGGAGTGTGTTTAATTTAAGTTGCAGGTGCTCCTCATGAAATTCAATGCTGATAAATCTGAAAAATGTAGCTTACCAGAATGGAATAATCAAAGAGTGAAGAAAATGGAAGATATTCTAAGCTTCTGGATCCATTCTGTAAGTTTTTAAAGTTGAAATTCATATATTGATGATGTGTTAGACGAATTTTTGTGAAAAATTAAGTTTCTAAGAAAGTCAGCATGGTCAACATTCAAATTTTGGATACCCAACAGACGAACTTCAGGCTGTTATTAGAAGGAACAGTTCTCGGTAATGCCTCGAAATTCGTCTATTGAATCTGTAAAATTCGAATTTTCAAGAACAAAATTTCAAAGTTATGATTGTCCAACATGATGATTATACCAATGTTTATTTCACAACATACGAATGTTGGAAAACTTTCACAAAATAGAGAAATTCGAATTTCAGACTCAAAATTCGTCTGTTGAAACATGCCCCTCAATGTTGAATCTTTGAAGTATGAAGTTTTGAATGCTTAATTCGTCTGTTGTTTGGTCGTTTGTTTGCTGCTTGATGTTTGCTCTTGAAAGTTTGAACTTTGTTGGTACAAAGTTCATCTGTTCATCTTGTGTTATTTTAACCAAGCCTCTGTCAGACGAACTTTCACAAAAAAATTCTTCTGTCAAGTAAGCTTTGCTGAACAGTTTAACTTGTAACTACCCGAAGTTCGAATTTTGACCCTTCAAAATTCGTCTGTCAAATGGTTACATATGTTAAAATCGACGATTTTCATTTGAACAAACACAACCCTATTCCTATTCTCTCTGAGTCTGTTCTAATCCTCTATTCAATATTCTTCAATTCTGATCAAAAATCGTCATTTCCCACCGATTAAACTTCCTTTCGCATCCTTTAAACCCATTCTTTGCTCCATTCTGCAACATTCATTCGCGAAAATGGCAAGAGTTAAGAATCCTGAAGCTGGCAAAGGAGAGGCTCGGCCAAAACATTCAGTTGAATCCTAATATGCCACGAAGGAAGGAGAAAAACCGAAGAGAAAAGCCGAATCCAACAAGGGAACTCCTTCCAAATGCCAGAAAACTATACCCAAGGGAGAATCAAAGAAGGCTGGACCCTCTTCCTCGAAGACAGCAGAACCTTCGGTCCCTGTTCTTGTTTCTGCTGAACCTATTGCTTCCACTTCATCCTCAAGTACTGAATCTGGGGAATATGAGCTTACTACACGGCCATTATGGAGCACTCCACAGATTCAAGAGGAATACTCCACCAAGTTTGCCAACAAAAAGGTAATCAAGCCACATTGTGTAAACTTGGAAGACTTCTTGGTCTCCAATAATTTTGATGCTGGTATATGGATGATGAGATACAAAAATCTGCTGGAAGTAATAGAGAGATATGATGATGAAGTGATTAAAACATGGTATGCCCCCTTAAAGTACAGCAGCAACAAGAAGAAATAGGAGGTTAACCTGAGATCAAGGACCATCTGGCTCTCAGATGAAACCTTGAATGAAGTGCTGGAGATCCCATAGCAAGATGGCCTCAAGATTGACATCACTACCTCTGGATACATGGATGAGGCTGAAACTGCTGATGAAGAAGGTGGTCCCTTTCTGAACTACAAAGAGAGCACGATTCTGAGCACATTGTTCAGAAGAAAGGAAAACTGGCCATCCATAAACGTGTTGAAGCCCACAGACCTCAGTGTTCAAGTGAGAATCCTACACTACATAGTATCTAGGATCATATTCAACAAAGGAGGCAGCTTCAATCTGATAACAAGGGCAGAGGCACATGTCATGGCAGCAATCATGCGTGGAAAGCTGATCAACATGGGACATATCATACTCTAACGCATGATCAAGGCAAGGGATCAGAGGAAGGACTCCACACTCCCCTATGCAGCTATCATTTCCAGAATTCTGTAATATGCCAGAATTCAACATCTTGAAAAGGGGAAGGGGAAGCCCACTGAGATCTTCAAGGAGGAAGAACTGCAAAGAATGGGAATTGAAATGGATGAAGGAAGATGGGTTGGAAAGGGAGCAGGAAGAACTAAAGATCTATTATTTGTTGAAGGTGCCTCCCTACAGCAAGAGGGTACTTCTGAGGCTCTTTCCAGACCTACTCCTCAATCCTCTGTGCCTATCCCATCTCCCTCCAAGCCTACTCACATTTCATCCACTCTCTCCTCTTGTGCCAAGCCAACCAAGATCACTGAGTTGTATGATAGCCTGTCTACACTCATTCTTAGCATCAGAGATGAGTAAGATGCCAAGTTTGCTCATCTGCAAGATCAGATTCATCAGTTGGCAAAGAACATGAAAGTGGTTACTGATGCCTTTAAAGAAATTTGAAGTGCAATTCCTACCACATCAGCTCCACCTTAGCCAGGGTTTTCTGTGCCTGTCCAATCTCCAACCCCTGAGCTTCCAAGCCCCTTTGAGATAGCCTCTTCTAAGCATGAAGATGTAGATGGTGCTGAGCCTGCTGATACAATGAGGACACCAAGTCCTGGTCCACCCTTGGACTATGGTCTGAAAGAAGAAAGACTTCAAGAAACAAGCCCTCATGAGCCTATGCAAGAAGATGCTCAGGATTCAAATCTTTCCATTCAAGAATCTGAGCAAGTTGACAGACTGGTAACAGCCATTTCCACCTCTTCAATGCAGGAGGGTGCTAGCAATGAAGAGAGAAGCATTGTGCCTGTTGTTGATTATGAAGCTATTGCTCACAATGCTCTGCTACAGGCTCAGAGGAGAAGGCTTGAGGAAATGTTTCGTCTTCATGAACCAGCACCTCCTTCTCTCACTGCTTATGGACTCTCAGAGGAACAGGGAGCTCAATTGGCTCTTTCCAGGCAGGCAATGCAGGAGTTACTTGAGGTCTCTAATGATGATGAAGAACCAAGTCCTGAGCATCCTGCACCAATTGAAACAGAAATCTCTTTTGCTCCTGTGACACTTCAAGCCATTCCAGTTTCTCAGATCCCTCCTCTGGTTGATTTTGTTGGCCTTCCTGATGATGCCAAAAAGGGGGAGAAGAAGAAGTAAACTGGAAAATTTGCTGCTGAGCCATCTGGAAAGACGTACAGCAAGAAGACAAAGCCAAAGAAGAAGTAATGGAAGGACTGCCTAGAACTTAGGCTTGAATCCTCTTGTTGTGCTGTCTATTTTGATTATCTGTATTTTGCTATCTATTTTTAATAGTTTGCATTTTGTATTTAATTTGTGTATTTGAATGAACTTTGTTTAAATCTTGTCTCTATAAAGCAACATTTGTTTAAATGAAAGAATTTCTTGGTTGCAATGATTTGCTCTTTGAATCTCTTCACATGGTTTACCATATATGATATCTTTTGAAATATAATGTATATGTTGAGGGGGAGCTTGTTAAAGCAAACTCAAGTACTAATCCAGTTTAAAAGTTGTTTTGTCATCATCAAAAAGGGGGAGAATTTTGAATCTAGAGTTTTGATGATTCCAAACCAACATTCAAGAGCTTGGAATGAAGATATCAAAGGAGCTCAAAATGGTTTAAGTGAAGAAGCTTTGAGTAATCTGTGTAAAATTTGTTGTAGGGTCATTAGATATGTTTAAACATGGGTAAAAGACTTTGATTTGATGAAAAGATGTTTTAAAAACTTGATTTTATGAAATATTTGAAAAATACCCACCAACAGACGAAGTTTGAAAAGTTTACAATGAACTGTCATATTGGAAATTCGAACTTTGGCTTTGGAAATTCGAATTTCGAGTTAAAACTGAATAAGTCTAAAGAGATGCCTCTCTGATAGACGAATTTTGATTTTACAAAATTCAAATTTTCATAAATGTCTGAAAGAAGCTGTTGAGCAACAAATGAACTTTGGATTTTGAACATTCGAATTTCAGACAAAATAAAATTTATAAAAACTGAAGAAATTCATCTGAAACAATGTTAAAGTTCATCTGAAATCAAGATCATATTGAGTTTCAAAATTTCTCACTAACAGACGAACTTTGAACATGGAAATTCAAATTTCAGAAGCTAAAGTTGTGAGTCTGTTGAAATGACATGATTACATACGAAGGACAGTGTTTACAAATTCAAATGTTGAAGTAAGTCTGAAAAGAGGTCTCTCTGACAGACGAACTTCACTCTTTGAAAATTAAAATTTCGAACGAAATAATCTACTTTGCCTTTTGAGCTTGCTACGGATAGACGAATTTTGGGGTTCCAAAATTCAAATTTTGAAGGCACTGTAGCAAATTGAAAACACTGTTCACACTTAACAGAAAAACTTTCTTCCTGAAAATTCATATGTCACAACATGAAGACATTTTCTAAGTTTCAAAATTCGAATTTCACTTCATAAACAGACGAACTTCAGTATTTCAACGTTGGAAGCTTTAACCTTCGGTTACTTCGAAATTCGTCTGTTGACCAGCCGAAATTCGAATTTCAGTATGTCAGAAGCATTAAATGCGGTTGGTTAACGGATAGTTTTTCAGAATAACCGTTGGATAACTTCTCCAACGAATAGATTTTGTCTCTAATGGACATTTGAGACCTTAATCTATAAATATAACATCATTTGAAGTTGTGGGTAACGAATCAAACTTTGTATATACTGAAATTCTGCCAAATCTTCTACTCAAAAAGACTTTTACTCTCTTACTTCAATACTTGTACTTCAACTTTCATATTCACTCTATTCAAGAGAGTTTCATCTTTGTAACCAATCTAATCTTCATTTGGAAGATAGATTTGTTAAATCAAGAGTTTTGATGATTTTAAACTAACACTCAAGAGCTTGGATTGAAGATATCAAAGAAGAACAAAGCTGTTTCAAGTGAAGATTTTCTGAGTATTTGCTGTTAGATCTCTTGTAGGATCTTTAGTTTTTGGTATGATTGGGTAAAAGATTTTGATTTGAAGAAAAGATGTTTTTAAACTTTGATTTTATGTTAAATCTTTGAATATTTGAAAAACACCCACAAACAGACGAAGGTTGAAAGTTTAAACTAAACTGTCAAGTTGGAAATTCAAACTTTGCCTTTGGAAATTCGAATTTCGAGCTAAAACTGAATAAGTCTGAAGAGATGGCTCTCTGTCAGACGAATTTTGGTTGTTCAAAATTCGAATTTTCATCTAGTCTGAAAAGAGGCCTTTTGTAACAGACGAACTTCACACTTTCAAAATTCGAATTTCAAGTAAAATGAAGTTTGTAAAAACCAAAGAAATTCGTCTGAAACTATGATAAAGTGCATCTGAAATCAAAATGAAATTGAGTTTGATAAATGCTCTCTGACAGACGAATTTTGAAGTTCCAACATTCGAATTTTCAAATAAGTCTGAAAGATGCTTCTTTAAAACAGACGAACTTTGAGTCTTCAAAATTCGAATTTCAAACAAAACAAAATTTGAGAAAATGGAAGAAATTCATCTGAAACTATGTTAAAGTTCACCTGAGATCAAGAGTGATTTAAGTTTCAAAACTGCTCTCTGACAGACGAACTTTGAACATTGAAATTCGAATTTCAGAAGCTAAGTTCTTAAGTCTATTGAAATGAAACATTGACATATGAATGATAAGAACTTGCAACATTCGAATGATGAAATTAGTCTGAAAAGAGTTTCTCTGACAGACGAATTTCGCCCTTTCAAAATTCAAATTTCGAAGAAAGTAATCTACTGTGTCCCTTTAAACATTCAATGGACAGACGAATTTTGGGGATCCAAAATTCGAATTTCGAAGGCACTATAGAAAATTGAAAACACTGTTCATACTTAACCGAAAAACTTTCTTCTTGAAAATTCGTATGTCACATTGTGAAAATGTTTTGTAAGTTTCAAAATTCAAATTTCACTTCATGAATAGACGAACTTCGTGCTGTAACGTTGGAAGCTTTAATCTTCGGTTCCTTCGAAATTCGTCTGTTGGCCAACCAAAATTCGAATTTCAGTATGTCAGAAACATTAAATGCGGTTCGTAAACGGATAGTTTTTCAGAGTAACCATTGAATAACTTCCCCAACGGATAGATTTAGTCTCTAACGGATATTTGAGACCTAAATCTATAAATACAACATCATTTGAAGTTGTGGGTAACGAATCAAACTTGTATATACTGAATTTTTGCTGAATCTTCTTCTCAAAAGCTTTTACCCTCTTAACTTCTAAACTTGTACTTAATCTTTCATATCCACTCTTTACAAGAGAGTTATTTCATTGTAATTAATCTATTCTTCATCTGGGAGATATATTTACTTGTGAGGAGTATTCACAAGGGGATTGGGAAGCACATAGTAAAAGTGCTTGGAGAGTATGAGAGAGCTCAGAAACAGAGCATACTCATGTAATGTGGCTTTAGCAAGAAGCCCACTGAAATTCTTGCTGTATAGTGGATAAATCTCAAGAAGTGTCTTGGGGACTGGATGTAGGTCAAGAGAATAGACCGAACCAGGATAAATCACTGAGTTCTCTTTTCTTTATCTCTGCCCTTCACCTTGCTCTGTTTTACGCATTGTTTTCATTATACTGTGATATCTTCACTAACTTCACTTTTTGCAGAAAAATCTCAGACTTCCAATTCACCCCCCTCTTGGGAAGTCAGCCTTGCTAACAAGATTTTCTTGTGAGGAGATATCACAAGGGATTGTAAAGCACTTTGTGAAAGTGCAGAAAATGATTGAGTGAGCCCTAGAATACAGAGCACTGAAGTTGTACTGTGGCATTTGCAAGAATCCCGTTGAATTCTTGCTGAATAGTGGAAAATCTCAAGTGTTGTCTTGGAGACTGGACGTAGGTCAAGAGAAGAGACTGAACCAGGATAAATATCAAAGTTTTTCTTCTCTCTATCACTACTCTTTTATCTTACTACTTTATACTCTATTTTTCTGTCATACCTTGCTTTCTTCATTATTTTCACTTTGTGCAGAAAATTTTAGTCTTCCCAATTCACCCCCCTCTTGGGAAGTCAGCCTAACTAACAGTTCTAGCCGTGTATGAGGGAGAACATACATACCATTCATTTGCATTTCACTGCAGCATATGCACGATTGTGTGGATTAGTATATATGTTGCATGTCGCTCTTCCTAGTTACTAAGACTTTGTCTCACACCCCTTCCCATGACTAATATTGTAGATGACAGCTCTGGTACTAGTTTGGAGAAGATGAGGGAATTTTAGTCACTCCAACATTGAGAACTCTTCAAGTTATTAATAGTATATGTGTATTATCTATGTATGCATTGTGCCAAGTAGGATATCATGTTTGTAATCGATATGATAACAAAGATGTTGTGATGATGATGGATATAGAATGTTGATGATGATGAATGATATGTGATAGTAATGATGATGTTGTGGTATGGTTATGTATGTGAATGGTTGTATGTGTGTGGGATGAGATGGACCTGGGTATGGGTCATTATTGTTGGAACAAGTGTCTGTGAGTTGTATTGGTTGCATGGTAAGCCTAAAAGGGGATTTTGGGCGATATACAGGAGCTTTGGGCATATAGGCCACTATAGGAAATTGGGGTTTAGGGGGTCAATTTTCAAAAGAGTGGTTTCTTTAAGGTAAAACCTCTTTAAACAAGTTGGTCAAGTCAATTTGGACCTGTATGAATGGTCCATAATAGTCAAATTGCCTTTGGTGGCAATTAGAAGAAGTTTATGTTGAGTTTTGGTCAAAAAGTGGCCAAAATGGTATCGAGTATCTAAAATCTTCATATGATGATGGATTTTGTTAGCAGGGCTGACTTACCAAGAGGGGGGGTGAATTGGGAAGTTTGAGATTTTTCTACACAAAGTGAAGTAAGTGAAGATATCACAGTATAATGAAAATAATACGTAAAACAGAGCAAGGTGAAAAGTAAAGATAAGGAGAAGAGAAGTCAGTGATTTATCCTGGTTCAGTCTATTCACTTGACCTACATCCAGTCCCCAAGACACCTCTTGAGATTTATCCACTATACAGCAAGAATTTCAGTGGGCTTCTTGCTAAAGCCGCAGTATATGAGTATGCTCTGTTTCTGAGCTCTCTCAAACTTTCCAAGCACTTTCACTATGTGCTTCCCAATCCCCTTGTGAATACCCCTCACAAGTAAATCTATCTCCCAGATGAAGAATAGATTGATTACAATGAAATAACTCTCTTGTAAAGAGTGGATATGAAAATTTAAGTACAAGTTTAGAAGTTAAGAGGGTAAAAGATTTTGAGAAGAAGATTCAGCAGAAATTCGGTATATACAAGTTTGATTCGTTACCCACAACTTCAAATGATGTTGTATTTATAGATTTAGGTCTCAAATATCCGTTAGAGACTAAATCTATCCGTTGGGGAAGTTATTCAACGGTTACTCTGAAAAACTATCCGTTTACCAACCGCATTTAATGTTTCTGACATACTGAAATTCGAATTTTGGTTGGCCAACAGACGAATTTTGAAGGAACCGAAGATTAAAGCTTCCAACGTTACAGCACGAAGTTTGTCTATCCATGAAGTGAAATTCGAATTTTGAAACTTACAAAACATTTTCACAATGTGACATACGAATTTTCAAGAAGAAAGTTTTTCGGTTAAGTGTGAACAGTGTTTTCAATTTTCTACAGTGCCTTTGAAATTCGAATTTTTGATCCCCAAAATTCATCTGTCCATTGAATGTTTAAAGGGACACAGTAGATTACTTTCTTCAAAATTTGAATTTTGAAAGGGCGAAATTCGTCTGTCAGAGAAACTCTTTTCAGACTAATTTCATCATTCGAATGTTGCAAGTTCTTATCATTCGTATGTCAATATTTCATTTCAATAGACTCAAGAACTTAGCTTCTGAAATTTGAATTTCAATGTTCAAAGTTCGTCTGTCAGAGAGCAGTTTTGAAACTTAAATCACTCTTGATCTCAGGTGAACTTTAACATAGTTTCAGACGAATTTCTTTCATTTTCTCAAGTTTTGTTTTGTTTGAAATTCGAATTTTGAAGACTCAAAGTTCGTCTGTTGCAAAGAAGCATCTTTCAGACTTATATGAAAATTCGAATGTTGGAACTTCAAAATTCGTCTGTCAGAGAGCATTTATCAAACTCAATTTCATTTTGATTTTAGATGCACTTTATCATAGTTTCAGACGAATTTCTTTGGTTTTTACAAACTTCATTTTACTTGAAATTCGAATTTTGAAAGTGTGAAGTTCGTCTGTTAGCAAAAGGCCTCTTTTCAGACTACAAGAAAATTCAAATTTTGAACACCCAAAATTGGTCTGACAGAGAGCCATCTCTTCAGACTTATTCAGTTTTAGCTCGAAATTCGAATTTCCAAAGGCAAAGTTCAAATTTCCAACTTGACAGTTTAGCTTAAACTTTCAACCATCGTCTGTTTGTGGGTGTTTTTCAAATATTTGAAGATTTAACATAAAATCAAAGTTTGAAAACTTCTTTTCTTCAAATCAAAATCTTTTACCTAGTCATAACAAAAACTAAGGATCCTAGAAAAGATCTAACAGCAAGTACTCAGAAAATCTTCACTTGAAACAGCTTTGCTCTCCTTTGATATCTTCAATTCAAGCTCTAGAAATGTTGGTTTGGAATCATCAAAACTCTTGTTTCAACATTCTCCCCCTTTTTGATGATGACAAAACAACTTACAAACTGGATTAGTACTTAGGTTTGCTTTCACAAGCTCCCCCTCAACATATGCATAAGATATCAAAACAACAGATTTAAGGCATAAAATATTGCAACAAAGGGATCCATTCATTTAATCAAGAGTTGCTTGTACAGAAACAAATTAAGCAAAGTTCAAACATCAAATCCAGTTCAAACAACAAATTCAAAACACAAATACACAGTACAAAGTACAACAAGAGGACTTAAGCCTAATCTCCAATCATTTCTTCTTGGACTTGGTCTTCTTGCTGTAGGATTTCCCTTTTCCTTTCCCAGATTGCTCAGCAGCAGGCTTTCCAGTTTGCCCAGACTTCTCCCCCTTTTTGACATCATCAGGAAGGCCAACAAAATCAGCTGGAGGAGGGATCTGAGAGACAGGAATAGCACGAAGGGGCACAGGAGCAAAAGGGATTTCAGGTTCAGCTGGGGGCTCAGTGCTTGTTTCCTCGTCAGAGATTTCCAGCAGCTCCTGCATTGCCTGTCTGGAAAGAGCTAGTTGAGCTCTTTGTTCCTCTGTAAGACCATAGGCCGCTAGAGAAGAGGAAGCTGGTTTAGCAGGAGGAAACATTTCTTCCAGCCTTCTCCTCTGAGCTTCTAGTAGAGCATTGTGAGCAATGGCAACATAGTCAACAACAGGTACAAGGCTCCTTTCTTCAGTGCTCACATCTTCTTACATAGAGGAGCTTGAAATGGCTGCAACTAGTCTTTCAACTTGCTCAGATTCTTGAGTTGACAGAATTGATTCCTAAGCATCTTCTTGCATGGGCTCATGAGGGCTTGTATCTTGGAGTCCTTCTTCTCCCAATCCATAGTCCAAGGGTGGACAAGGACTTGGTGTTCTCATTGCACCAGCACCATCTATATCATCATCATCATGGTCAGAGGAGGCAATCTCGAAGGGACTTGGAGGCACAGGGGATGGAGACAGAGTAGGCTCAGGGACACCAGGCTGAGGTGGAGCTGAAGTGGTAGGAATTACATTTCTTATCTCTTCATAGGCATCAGCCACCACCTTCATATTTACAGCCAACTGATGGATCTGATCTTGTAGATGAGCAAATTTGGCATTTTGCTCATCTCTTATGCTGAGAATGAGTGTTGACAGACTGTCAAACAACTCAGTGACCTTTGTTGGCTTGGCCCGTGAGGAGGGAGTGGAAGGAGGGTGAGTAGGCCTGGAGGGAGATGGGATTGGCTGAGAAGGCTGAGGTACAGATTTGCTAGGGGCCTCGGAAGTTCCTTCTTGTTGGAGGGATGCATCAGTAACAAAGAACAAGTCTTCAGATTTCCCTACTCCCTTTCCAACCCATCGTCCTTCATCTCTTTCAATGCCCATCCTTTGCAGTTCCTCCTCTTTGAATGCCTCAGTAAGTTTCCCTTTCCCCTTTTTAATGTGTTGAATTCTAGCATGCTGCAGGATTCTTGAAATAATTGCAGCATAGGGGAGTGTGGAATCCTTCCTCTGATCCCTTGCCTTTATCATTCTCTGGAGGATGATATGACCCATGTTAATCAGCTTCCCACGTATGATAGCAGTCATCACATGAGCCTCTGCCCTTGTTATCAAATTGAAGCTGCCACCCTTGTTGAATATGATCCTGGACACTATATAGTGCAGGATCCTGACTTGTACACTTAGGTCTGTGGGCTTCAACAGATTTATTGTTGGCCTATTATCCCTTCTCCTGAATAAGGTGTTCAAGATGGTGCTCTCTTTGTAGTTCAGAAAGGATCCACCTTCTTCATCAGCTGTGCTTGCCTCATCCATATATCCAGAGGCTATGATGTCAATTTTCAGCCCATCTTGTCCTGGGATTTCCAGCACTTCATTGATTGTTTCATCAGCAAGCCATATGGTCCTTGATCTCAAAGTGACCTCCCATTTCTTTTTCTTGCTGTTATATTGAAGAGAGGCATACCAAGTCTTCACTACTTCATCATCATATTTTTCAGCAATTTCCAACAGGTTTTTGTATCTTATCAACCATAATGCAGCATCAAAGTTGTTGGATATCAAAAATTGCTCCATATTTACACAGTGAGGCTTGATTACCTTTTTGCTGGAAAACTTGGCAGAAAACTCTTCTTGAATCTCAGGAGTGCTCCAAAGTGGCAGTGTAGTAAGCTCAAATTCTCCAGATTGTGTAGAAGAGGAGGAAGCCACAGTAGCAGTATCAGCCGAAGGGACCGCAGTTTTTGATGAGGAAGGTCCAGTTTTCTGTGAATCTGCCTTGGATGATAATTTCTGGCGTTTAGAAGGGGTAGCTTTACTGGGTTCGGCCTTTCTCTTGGATTTCTCTCTTCCTTTGTAGCATATTGAGATTTGACCGTTCTTTTTGGCTGAGTTCCAGCTTGTCCTGCTCCAGGGATCTTTACTCTCGCCATTTTTCAGTGGAATGATGCAGAATGAGGTTAAGGAAAGGTTTATGGGATGCGAATGGAAGTTTAAACGGTGAAGAATGACGGTCTTTGGACAGGAGTTAAGAGGATTAAAGAGAGAAGCAGAACAGATTTAGAGAGGTTACAAATAGGGTTGCGTCTGTTCTGAGGAAAACCGTTGCATTTAACGTGTGTAACCGTCTGACAGACGAATTTTGAGGGGTCAAAATTCGAACTTCGGTCAGTTACAAGTTAAACCGTTCAGCACAGCTTACTGACAGACGAATTTTTTTATCCTTAAAGTTTGTCTGACAGTGGCTTGAAACAAGCAATACAAGCACAACAGACGAATTTTGTTCCACTAAAGTTCAAATGTTGAAAAGAAAAAGGCAGGCAACAATCAAACTATCAATCAACTGACGAATTAAACATGCAGAACTGCATCTTTCAATAATTCAACATGAAGGACATGATTCATCAGACGAATTTTGAACTGAAAATTCGAATTTTTCAACTTTTGTAAAGATTGTCCAACATTCGTATGTTAAGAAGTAATAATTTGTGTAGCAGTGATGGACAAACATAACTTTGAAATTTCTGATTTTGAAAATTCGAACTTTCAAGTTTCAACAAACGAATTTCGAGGCATTACTGAGAACTGTTCCAAGGCATAACAGGCCGAAGTTCGTCTGTTGGTCAACTAAAATTCGAATGTTGACCATGTTGATCAGTTCAAAAACACATATTATCAATGAAATTCATCTAGCAATCAAACAACATACAAATTTCAACCTTAAAACTTACAGAATGAATCCATAACTTACAATAATTGTCATTCTCTTCACTTTCTGGTTGATCCAATCTGGAGTTCTCCAATCTTTTAAACCTTTTAGCCATTGATTTTCACAAGGAGCACCTGCACCTAAAATTAAACATACTCCGATGCTCAAGTTAGAATTGATTTTAATATTGGAAATTCTAAAGACAGAATTGCACAGAAATATCTTACAGTTCATTGGGGTTTACCATTCCCAATTCTCTCCTTATTTTACAAAGCCTGTCTTCTGGCAGAGGTTTTGTGAGTATATCAGCAACTTGATCCTCTGTTGGGATGTACTCCAATCTGACTTCTCCTTTCAGAACGTGATCTCTTATGAAGTGGTGCCTAACTTCAATATGCTTCGTCCTTGAATGCATTATAGGATTCTTGGTGATATTTATAGCACTTTGGTTGTCACACATGATTGGTATCTCTTTTATTTTAACCTCAAGATCTTTAAGCTGCTGTTTCACCCAGATGACTTGGGCACAACAGCTTCCAGCTGCAACATACTCAGCTTCTGCAGTAGATAAGGCCACACTGTTTTGCTTTTTGCTGAACCATGAAACTAGGGATCCTCCAAGGAACTGACAGGTTCCACTTGTGCTTTTTCTGTCAGTTTTAGATCCTGCAAAATCAGCATCAGTGTATCCTTTGAGGTCTTCTCCATTGCCTTTTGGATACCAAAGACCCATCTGTGATGTTCCAATAAGATATCTAAAAATTCTTTTCACAGCTGTTGCCTGGGATTCTTTGGGGCATGATTGGAACATTGCACACATGCAGACACTGAACATAATGTCAGGTCTGCTGGCAGTTAAGTACAGCAGGGATCCAATCATTTTTCTGTACTGAGTAATGTCAAACATCTTCCCATTCTCATCCATATCCAGTTTGGTTGCAGTAGCCATAGGTGTTCCCATTGGCTTGGCATTCTCCATTCCAAACTTCTTTAGCAGCTCCTTTAGATACTTGGATTGACTAAGAAAGATACCATCACCTTGCTGTTTAATTTGCAATCCAAGGAAGAAGTTGAGTTCACCCATCATAGACATCTCGAATTCTCCCTGCATTAACTTAGAAAATTTCTTGCAAAGAGCCTCATTAGTAGCACCAAAAAAAATATCATCAACATAAATTTGAACAATTAGTAAGTCTTTATTTTCTTTCTTAGTGAATAAGGTTGTGTAAACTTTGCCTCTGTTAAACCCCTTTTCAGTCAGAAAATTGCTCAGTCTCTCATACCATGCTCTAGGGGCCTGCTTTAAACCATAAAGAGCTTTCTTCAATTTATAAACATGGTTCGGTTTTGTAGAATCCTCAAAACCTGGAGATTGATCTACATAAACTTCTTCCATGATATATCCATTCAGAAAGGCACTTTTTACATCCATTTGATATAATAAAATATTTTTCATGCATGCATATGCTAGCAGTATTCTTATAGCTTCTAGTCTAGCTACTGGTGCAAAGGTTTCTTCAAAATCAATACCTTCTTCCTGATTATACCCTTTAGCAACCAATCTCGCTTTATTTCTGATTATTGTTCCAGATTCATCAAATTTGTTTCTGAAGACCCATTTAGTTCCAATAACAGAATGATTTTTGGGTCTGGGCACTAGATCCCAAACTTGATTTCTTTCAAATTGATTTAATTCATCTTGCATAGCCATAATCTAATATTCATCAGTTAAGGCTTCTTCAGCACATTTGGGTTCAATTTCAGAAATGAAAGCACAGTTGAGCATTTGATCCCTTAACTGTTTTCTGGTTTTGACTTTCTCTTGAACATTCCCTATTAGTTGATCAACAGGGTGATTCCTTTGATATCTCCAAGCTCTAGGGAGTTCTTGAGTTGTTTCTTCATTATTTTCTTCATCAAACTCTTGCTCCTGGATATCTTCCTCTGTGTCAACAGATTCAGATATCTTTGGAGGTTCAATTTTACTTTTGTCAGAAATTCCCAGTTTTTCAAAATTGATAGTAAGATTATCCTTATTGGTAACATGTTTTGAAACAGTTTCATTTTCAATGAAAACCACATGCACTGATTCTTCTACTACATTTGATCTTTTATTATAAACCCTATAAGCCTTACTCCTACTTGAATAGCCCAAAAATATACCTTCATCGGATTTGGCATCAAACTTACCCAGATTTTCTTTCCCATTGTTGTGAATGAAGCATTTGCACCCGAACACATGGAGGTGTGACATATTTGGCTTTCTTCCCTTGTACAACTCATAAGGAGTCTTCCCAAGGATTGGTCTGATGTAAGCTCTGTTTATGATGTAACTTGCTGTATTCACTGCATTAGCCCAGAACACTTGAGAGAGTTCCTTCTCATTCAGCATAGCTCTAGCCATCTCTTCAATGGTTCTGTTCTTCCTTTCTACCACTCCATTTTGTTGAGGAGTTCTTGGTGCTGAGAAGTTGTGGTCAATCCCATGCTCATTGCAGTACTCCAGGAAGTATGCATTTTCAAATTCTCCTCCATGGTCTGACCTGATAGACATAATAGAAATACCTTTCTCATTTTGCACTTTCTTTGCTAAGGTTACAAATGCTGCATCAAAGGTATCACTTTTAGAAGAGAGAAATAATGTCCAAGTAAATCTAGAGTAATCATCAACAATTACAAGCACATACAAATTACCACTAAGACTTTTCAACCTAGATGGTCTAATTAAGTCCATATGCAACAATTCAAGTGGTCTAGTTGTGGTAACTACATTTTTAGATTTGAAGGATGATTTAGTTTGTTGTCCTCTTAAGCATGCATCACATTCTTTTTCCTTTTCAAAAGATATTTTTGGTAGACTAGTTACTAGCTCATTTTTAATCAGTTTAGACAGTTGATTCATGTTAACATGAGCTAATCTCCTATGCCATAACCAACTATCATTATCCTGACTAATTAAACATACAGAATCCAAGGGAGGAAGTTCATCAAGGTCAATAGTATAATAGTTACCATCCCTTTGAGCTTTGAGGATTACTTTGTGATCACTTTTTCTAATGATCAGGCAAAACTTTAAGTCAAACAGCACCCAGTTTCCTTTGTCACAAGTCTGACTCACGCTTAGCAAGTTGTGGTTGAGGCCAATCACAAACAGCACCTCTTCAATGGATGTTTCTGGATTTTTGCCCACAATTCCAATACTAACGATTTTGCCATATTGGTCACCTCCAAAGGTCACCTTTCCTCCTTTCTTGTCTCTAAGGGTGATGAACTTCTCCTTACCACCAGTCATGTGGCTTGAGCAGGCACTGTCCATATACCATTTGTTGCTTTTCTTAGCTTTGAGACAGACCTGCAAAACAAAGTTTATGTTTTCCTTTTAGGTACCCAAATTTGCTTGGGTCCTTTTCGGTCAGTAAGTAATTCCCTAGATGCAGATGCAACTTTGGGAACCCATTCAACTTTCCTGCCAAGTCCATTTTTCTTCAAAGCACAAGAACTGGAAATATGTCCCTTTTTGTTACAGAAATGACAAGTAGTGAACAGACTGCTAGATTGAGAAGCAGGAAGAAAGCAATGCAGATAATATTTTTGTCTAGCATGCTTTGGTTGATTGTAACATCCTAAAATTTTTATAGATATTCGAGGCTTAATATTTTGAAATCTATAAAGAATTTGCAAAAATGGATGTACATTATTTGGCATGAAATAGGACAAAGAAGTCAATTATCTCAGTTGAAAGAAAAAATGGAAAATGATGATTTTGCCCCTAGAAAAAGAAAAGGGAAAGAAAAAGGAAAAAGAAAAAAAAAATAAAAATAATAATAGTAATAAAAGTCAAGTCGGTGGACGCAGGAGAATGTTGAAGGAGAATTTATGAATTTTGGGGTAAATTACACCTGTTGACCCGAAAGTTTAAAAAATTATAAATTAGACCCGGGTCAAGGGCATTTTTGTAAATATGAAAAATTATAGTCAAAGTGAAGCTCTCAATGAGTTAGACCCAATGAAATATAGTATGGAATTTATTAAGGTCAAAATCATATTTATTGGGTGATTAGGATTTAATATTAATATTTTACCCAATAAAAATCAGTTTAGACTGCAGAAAAGACAGTATTGATCCAAGGACAATGATTGGACCTTGTTAAAATATATTTTGGGTCTATATAATGATTTTGGACCAAAATTAATGGTTGGATAATTCTGTACCAATTTAATGACAATTTTGGCAAAAATACCCAATCGGTACAGGTAAATTTAATCGGTAAAGGGTATTTTGGTCCATATGAATTATTGGAGCAATTTTGGCCAAAAAGGGGAGTGAATCACGTCTGATTGCTGAATGGGACACCAAGGGAATTAAGTGAAAAGCTTTTTAAAAGAAAAGTAAATGAAAATAGAAATAAAAGTAAATTAAGTTATTATATTATATAATTATCATCTTAAACCATCATTTCATCTTCCTCACGAAAACAAAACGTTGCTTCAGTGGAGAAGAGAGCCAGGAACGCGTGAGAGAGAGAGAGAGCAAAGGGGAAAAGAGAATACTACAAGATTTGTCCCAAAACTTCAAGGTAATATCTTATGGCCATAATCTTATGTATTCTTTAGTTTGGGAGAGTTTTATGGCTTATTCTCTCTTATTTTTGCACTGAAAGTTTCAGCCTAGAGAGAGAGTAGAGAGAGAAAATGAGGGTATGGAGAAACTAAACCATGGAAAGTATTATATAGGCCATAAGGTGCAAGAATATGTCATTAGATTACAAATTAATCGGTTAGTTATTTTTCTATAATTTATGATAATTTTCTGCCCAATTAGGGTTCATTATAGGAAGGGAATTTCAAGTTTTTGACCTCAAAAATGGATTCCTTGGGTCCAAAATAGGTTAGAATAAGTATGTTGTACAAGGAATGCATGATGGATAACAAAGTGCAAATTTTAGTTCAAGTGAGCACTTTGTGAATGAAATTGGATAATTAATGGTTAATGGCATTATTTGATGATGCTATAGGATCCAAAGGAGTGTTAGAAGATCAAGGAAATAGTTTGCAAAGTTTGGAGATTAGTGGAAAGCTCAAAGGTAGTTAACTTACCTATCTATGCTTATGTATTGTCATTGATGTTGCTTGCTTTGAATGATGTGTATAATGTTTGGAATGTTATCTTGTGATGATTTGGCATTGTTGGTTGGATTGTTTGAAGGGTATTGTGACCCTGGATATGTCCAAATACAAGGGGAAATGCTGCCCAAATTTTTATTTAATGGTTATGCCAAAATGATTTGATTGCATGCTTAATGTGTTTTGAGATGAATACTTGCAATATATATGATGATATGTGTGCATGATGGTAGTTACTACTGAGATTCTTTGAATCTCACCCCTTTCAAAATGTCTAACAAATTTTAGGTTCAAGCTATGGCAAGATTGCCCAAGAGGAAAAGGGGAAGGAAAAGCAAGCTCTTAATTAAAATGAACTTGCTTGCATTGGTGCTTTGTTTGGAATACCTCGCGAAAATGATGTGTATAGTTCTAGAACTTTACATGAATGTAATTATGTTTATCTATATCTACTATGATGTAATGTTTTAAGTGAAGACAAGAAATGGCCATGTATGTACATATTAAGTTCTATGTTGACAAGTTGTAGGAAGAAAATGGCCATTGTGACACTGCTCAGAATCTCGTGTACTGTTCAAAATTTTTGGTGGATTCATGTATGAGTGTTATATATATATAAAAACTAGACATGTGTAGCTTTCCATAGGCATAAAGATCACCCAATTTGGAGTTGTGTATGATTTATGGTGATTTTTCAAAGTTATGGTCAGAATCAGAAATTTGCAAAAATGACCATTGCTACAGTACATATAATACGAACTTACTGTATCAGTTGGCCAAGTAATTTCCCTGTTCAACATTTTTCCCATGTATATAATCTTTTAAGCTATATTTAGAGACTTGAACCATATCAATATGATTTTTCTTGATTTAGTTATGAATTTTCAAAGTTTACCGGGTAAAAAGAAGTTAACCAAGAGAATGGTACCCGAAATGGAATAAATTGGTTTAAGTTGTTTTATGTAATCAAGTCTCTAATCAAGTAATATTGGACTTAAATATAGTTTAATACATGGGAAATGAGTGTAAGTATGAGGTGTTACATTTTTGGTATCAGAGCATAAGGTTCTGGCCCTGATTAATATAGTTGGAAAGGAAATTATAATAAGTAAATGTAATATTTATTTATTATTTCCTTTTAAGTTAGTATATTAACTAGTTGTTTTGTGGTTTGACAGATGTCTGAATCCACAAACAACTCAGGGATTGACTATCAGGCTGAGCCATGCCTCGGACCATCAGGACCTCTGGGAGACGAAAGTACTAGCTCTAATGAAATACCTTTGGAACAGCCAATAGTTGTAGACCCCATACATAATGAAGATTATGAGGTACCTATGGAGGAGCCTCCTCACGTACTGGGAGTAGAGGTTTATGAGGATGTAGACTGGGAGTTAGCCTTTTTGGAGGATCCAGATAATACCCCAGACAATAGACCACCAGATATAGAGACTATAGTCTACAGGATCGTGAGGAAGTTCTCCAGAGCATACGGGGTTTACTCAGAGGGTCCTGATAGAGTTCTATCCTTTATGACTAGATTGTCCCAAGTCCAATATGATTTAGAAAGACAAGGGAACAGGTATCCTGAACAACTATGGATTGATACTATGCTTAGAGAGATACCTGATGATGAGTTTTGGGTGGAAATTAAGGCTAAGCTAGATGGCAGAGAGTTTGAAAGCCTGACACATTGCATCAGAATGTATTATGTTGAGGCCAATTTGAAGAAGAAAAAGAAAGAGAAAGTGGAAAGTGAGAACAAGAAAGATAAGGGCAAAGGAAAAAGGCCAATCTCAGAATGTTATGATATGCCAGACTCCTCCCATAGACCTACTAACTCAGGTAGTGAGTTATCTGAGGTAGTAGATATAGTTACTAAGATATATCTTGAGAGTCATCAAGTTTTCTGGGAATCCCCTATTCTGACTTTCTTGAACTCAGTAAGAGATTCGTATGATCATATGGAGACACAGGATCAACAGTTCCTTGATACTGCATGGATAGACGCGGTACTTACTATATTACCAGAGGATGAGGATTACTGGTTGACAGTAAAAGAAGAACTTAGACGGTATTGCCCTGAAAACCTACATGCTTGTATCAGAGAGTTGATTCATCATGAAAGGTTAAGACCAGAGCTAGCTGACACGAAGAGGACTGAGACAGATCCGACAGAATCACAACCACACTCCATGGATCAGGTTCAACAACCAGTGCAGGAACAAGTGCTGGCTGAGGATTCGGAAGATGAGTCTGAGGAAGATCCGGAAGAGGATCCGCAAGAGGATTCAGTGTCAGCTCATGTTCATGATAGTCCTAGTTCTTCTTTGACTTGATGTAGAGTATTTAACTATGGACATGTATATATATGTATAGGCAGTCTTAGATAGTGGGATGTATATGACGGAACAATAGCATAGTGAAAAGAATATGACTGATGTATGAATGACTCTGAATACAGCATGTACAAAGTTTTGATATGTGAATAAATGCTACGTTTATGTAAATATGTTTTCTGAGTAATATTGCTATATGTTCATAATTTCAATTATTTTATAGATAAGAATGGCTCGCACTAGAAGACAAAGTCGAGAGAACACTCCTCAACAAGAGAGTGTACAACAGGTTGATCCTTTACAGGTTATAATGGATCGTTTGGATCAACAACAGCGATTAATTGAGGATTTGCAAAGAACAATAGCAAATCCGAGACAGCCACCGGAGGCAAGAGTACAGGAACCGCCTCCAAGGCCACAGCCACAACCTGAGCCTCAAGCAATGCCGGTGAATCCAACAGTAGGTGCAGCGGCTGATTTTGCTCACCAACAAAATATAATAGCACAATTCAGAAAACATTGTCCTCCATCATTTGAAGGAAAATTTGATGTACAAGCTGCAGAGGACTGGATACTGAGCTTGGAGAAAATATTTAGGCTGATGGGTTGTGCTACTGAGATGAAAGCATTGTTAGCCACGTATATGCTGGAAAAAGAAGCGGACAGATGGTGGCGTACCACTGAATTGATTCTACAGGCTCGAAATATACCATTGACATGGGAGATATTTCTTGAATATTTCTACGATAAGTATTTCCCAAGGTCAATTAGAGATGAAAAAGAAGCTGAATTCATTACGCTCAAACAAGCGAAGGATCAATCAGTAGATGAATATGTGGCTACTTTCATTCAATTGTCTAGATATTCCACATATTTGCAGCAACATGATGATGAACGGTGGAAGACCGAAAAGCTAGAAAGAGGCTTGAAATCGGCCATAAGAGAAAGAGTTGCTCCTATGAGAATTCGAGAGTTTAATACATTGGTTGAGGTCAGCAGGATCGCTGATGGAAGTGTGAATCATAAAGGTTTTATGTCCACTGCTCCAACTAGTACAAGAAAGACTACAATGGAAGAAGGTGAACCAAGTAAAAAGAGAAAGAAGCCTTGGAACAACTTCAATAGAATGGGTAAAAGAGGTGGTAGAAGAGGAGGAGGACGAACAATGCAAAGAGACATACAAAGAGAAGCTAGGGAAGCTCCAGTATGTGATCAGTGTGGTAAAGCTCATGGCGGTAGACCATGCCTAGCCGGGCAAAATGTATGTTATCGATGTGGCAAGGCTGGACACTATGCTAGAGATTGCAGAGTAGATTTGGCTCGTATCAGACCCCAGGCACAAGGAAGGGTCTTTGCTCTTACGCAGCATGAGGCTCGACAGTCACCTGATCTTATAGAAGGTATGATTAAAGTTAATGATTATCTTGTATATGCCTTGTTTGATTCAGGTGCTAGTCATTCATTCATTTCTTATAAATGTGCCAAAGGATTGGGTCTGCATGTTACTGAGCTACCTTATGATCTTCATGTGTCCACACCCACGGGTAACCATGCTATTACATCCCATGTCTGTCTAAATTGCATTGTCCAATATGAACATTGTTGTACCACACTAGATCTCATATGCATGCCATTTCCAGATATAGATGTCATAATAGGTATGAACTGGCTTTCCACAAATAACATTCTCCTTGATTGTAAGAACAAAGCCTTGATCTTACCTACTCCAGAAAGTGTCCTAAATACTGAGGTTAAGCTAAATTTCATATCGACCGCTCAAGCTGAGAGATGTTTGGGGAAAGGATGTTAAGCCTATTTGGTTTTCTTTTCAGTAAATGTTGAGGTTGATGAAGGGATTGAAGACATACCGGTAGTAAGAGATTTTCCTAAAGTGTTTCCTAAGGATTTTAAAGATTTACCACCTGAAAGAGAGGTAGAGTTTTCTATAGATCTTGTGCCAGGAATAAGTCCAATATCAAAGGCACCATACAGAATGGCACCACCTGAATTAGCAGAATTAAAGAAACAGATAGAAGAGCTATTGGAAAAAGGTTTCATCAGACCAAGTGTTTCTCCTTGGGGTGCTCCGGTGTTATTTGTAAAAAAGAAAGATGGGAGCCTCCGACTATGTATTGACTATAGGGAACTAAACAAAGTTACTATTAAAAACAAATATCCTTTACCTAGAATTGATGATTTGCTAGATCAGTTGGCAGGAGCCACTATGTTTTCAAAAATCGATTTAAGATCTGGATATCATCAATTACGGGTTAAGGCAGATGATGTTCCCAAAACTGCTTTTAGAACTCGTTATGGGCATTATGAATTTTTAGTGATGCCATTTGGTCTAACGAATGCCCCAGCAATATTTATGGACTACATGAACAGGATTTTCCGGCCCTACTTAGATCAATTTGTGGTAGTTTTCATTGATGATATCTTAGTGTACTCCAAATCTTTTGAGGATCACGAGATGCATTTGAGAATAGTCTTGTCTGTTTTAAAGGAAAAGAAATTGTATGCTAAACTGAGCAAGTGTGAGTTTTGGCTCACAGAAGTGCGGTTCTTAGGGCATGTTGTTTCCAAGGACGGGGTCGCAGTAGACCCAAGTAAAGTTGATGCAGTCCTAAAGTGGGAGCAACCCAAGACTGTTACTGAGATAAGAAGTTTCCTTGGTTTAGCAGGTTATTACAGACGATTTATACAGGACTTTTCTCGAATTGCATTGCCGCTCACAAAACTTACAAGAAAGAATATACCTTTTGTGTGGGATATGAATTGCGAAAATAGTTTTAATGAACTGAAGCGCAAGTTAACTACCCCACCTGTATTAACTATACCTAATCCTAAGGAACCTTTTGTGCTTTATACAGATGCAAGTAAGCACGGATTGGGTTGTGTTTTAATGCAGAATGGTAGAGTAGTAGCATACGCTTCTCGACAATTAAAACCACATGAAGAAAATTATCCTACACATGATTTAGAACTTGCGGCTATTGTTCATGCTCTAAAGATATGGAGGCATTTTCTCTACGGTGGGACTGTAGAAGTGTTTTGTGACCACAAAAGCCTCAAATATTTAGAAGATCAAAAAGAATTGAATGCAAGGCAGAGGCGCTGGATGGAATTGTTAAAAGATTATGATCATTCTATAAAATACCATCCAGGGAAAGCTAATGTAGTGGCTGATGCACTTAGTAGAAAAACTGTTCACGTAGCCTATATGATGATCCATGAAATGAAAATGCTGGAAGATTTTAGGGATATGTCCTTGTTTCTGCAATTACATGAGACCAAAATTGGTAATGAATTTTTACAAGATTTAATGAAAGCCCAGCAGAATGATGAGTTTGTACAAGTAGTTAAAGAAAAGATGAGTCAAGGAGAAATGCAAGAGTTCAATGAGACAAATGATGGTCTGATCAGGTTTCAAAAAAGAGTATATGTTCCTCCAGTAGCAGAGTTAAAGGAAAAGATACTAGCAGAGGCACATCAAAGTAAATACACTATTCACCCAGGTATTACGAAAATGTATCATGATTTAAGAAAATTGTTTTGGTGGCCTGGGATGAAAAGTGATATTACCCAGTATGTGTCTAAGTGCTTAGTATGCCAAAGAGTTAAAATAGAACATCAGAAGCCTGCAGGAATGTTACAGCCTTTAGATATCCCTGAATGGAAGTGGGATAGTATATCAATGGACTTCATTATGGGATTACCTAGAACATCATCAGGATATGATGCTATATGGGTTACAGTAGATAGGCTCACAAAGTCAGCCCATTTCCTAGCCATGAAATCAACATATACATTGGATAAATTGGCACAGTTATATGTTAAAGAAGTAGTGAGACTTCATGGAGTACCCAGTAGTATTATTTCAGATCGTGACCCAAGGTTTACATCGAACTTTTGGAAGTCATTGCAACAGGCCCTAGGTACCCAATTGAGATTTAGTACAGCATATCATCCACAAACTGATGGACAAACTGAGAGGACGATTCAAACATTAGAAGATATGCTAAGGGCTTGTGTGCTTGAAATGAAGGGAAACTGGGATGTATACTTGCCACTAGCAGAATTCGCATATAATAATAGTTATCATTCCAGTATTCAGATGGCTCCATATGAAGCGTTGTATGGTAGAAAGTGCAGGTCCCCATTATGTTGGACGGAGTTAGGTGAGAGACAACTGATTGGTCCAGAAATGGTTGACCAGACCTCCAAACAAATTGAATTAATAAGAAAGAAATTACTAACGGCTCAAAGCAGGCAAAAGAGTTATGCAGATAAAAGGAGGAAGCCGTTAGAATTCAAAATAGGAGATCATGTTTTCCTCAAAGTATCTCCTACGATTGGAGTTGGTCGGTCGCTTAAGACCAAAAAGCTTAGTCCTAAGTATATAGGACCTTTTGAAATTCTCTCAAAAGCTGGACCTGTAGCTTATAAATTAGCCTTACCACCAAATTTGAGCCAAATACATGATGTTTTCCATGTCTCACAGCTAAAGAAATATCAGCCCGATCCTTCACATATTATAGAATATGAATGCATTGACTTACAAGATAATCTTTGCTTTAATGTTATACCCGAAAAGATTATAGATTATCGAGTCAAGCAACTGAGGAACAAAGACATTCCTCTAGTGAAAGTGGTCTGGAAGGGCTTAACCCCAGAAGAAGCAACTTGGGAAATGGAGTTAGACATGAGACAGAAGTATCCAGAAATTTTTACTTAAGGTATGTTTTAAATTTCGAGGACGAAATTTATTTTAAGGGGGATAGAAATGTAACATCCTAAAATTTTTATAGATATTCGAGACTTAATATTTTGAAATCTATAAAGAATTTGCAAAAATGGATATACATTATTTGGCATGAAATAGGACAAAGAAGTCAATTATCTCAGTTGAAAGAAAAAATGGAAAATGACGATTTTGCCCCTAGAAAAAGAAAAGGGAAAGAAAAAGGAAAAAGAAAAAAAAAATAATAAAAATAATAATAGTAATAAAAGTCAAGTCGGTGGACGCAGGTCGGTGGACGCAGGAGAATGTTGAAGGAGAATTTATGAATTTTGGGGTAAATTACACCTGTTGACCCGAAAGTTTAAAAAATTATAAATTAGACCCGGGTCAAGGGCATTTTTGTAAATATGAAAAATTATAGTCAAAGTGAAGCTCTCAATGAGTTAGACCCAATGAAATATAGTATGGAATTTATTAAGGCCAAAATCATATTTATTGGGTGATTAGGATTTAATATTAATATTTTACCCAATAAAAATCAGTTTAGACTGCAGAAAAGACAGTATTGATCCAAGGACAATGATTGGACCTTGTTAAAATATATTTTGGGTCTATATAATGATTTTGGACCAAAATTAATGGTTGGATAATTCTGTACCAATTTAATGACAATTTTGGCAAAAATACCCAATCGGTACAGGTAAATTTAATCGGTAAAGGGTATTTTGGTCCATATGAATTATTGGAGCAATTTTGGCCAAAAAGGGGAGTGAATCACGTCTGATTGCTGAATGGGACACCAAGGGAATTAAGTGAAAAGCTTTTTAAAAGAAAAGTAAATGAAAATAGAAATAAAAGTAAATTAAGTTATTATATTATATAATTATCATCTTAAACCATCATTTCATCTTCCTCACGAAAACAAAACGTTGCTTCAGTGGAGAAGAGAGCCAGGAACGCGTGAGAGAGAGAGAGAGCAAAGGGGAAAAGAGAATACTACAAGATTTGTCCCAAAACTTCAAGGTAATATCTTATGGCCATAATCTTATGTATTCTTTAGTTTGGGAGAGTTTTATGGCTTATTCTCTCTTATTTTTGCACTGAAAGTTTCAGCCTAGAGAGAGAGTAGAGAGAGAAAATGAGGGTATGGAGAAACTAAACCATGGAAAGTATTATATAGGCCATAAGGTGCAAGAATATGTCATTAGATTACAAATTAATCGGTTAGTTATTTTTCTATAATTTATGATAATTTTCTGCCCAATTAGGGTTCATTATAGGAAGGGAATTTCAAGTTTTTGACCTCAAAAATGGATTCCTTGGATCCAAAATAGGTTAGAATAAGTATGTTGTACAAGGAATGCATGATGGATAACAAAGTGCAAATTTTAGTTCAAGTGAGCACTTTGTGAATGAAATTGGATAATTAATGGTTAATGGCATTATTTGATGATGCTATAGGATCCAAAGGAGTGTTAGAAGATCAAGGAAAGAGTTTGCAAAGTTTGGAGATTAGTGGAAAGCTCAAAGGTAGTTAACTTACCTATCTATGCTTATGTATTGTCATTGATGTTGCTTGCTTTGAATGATGTGTATAATGTTTGGAATGTTATCTTGTGATGATTTGGCATTGTTGGTTGGATTGTTTGAAGGGTATTGTGACCCTGGATATGTCCAAATACAAGGGGAAATGCTGCCCAAATTTTTATTTAATGGTTATGCCAAAATGATTTGATTGCATGCTTAATGTGTTTTGAGATGAATACTTGCAATATATATGATGATATGTGTGCATGATGGTAGTTACTACTGAGATTCTTTGAATCTCACCCCTTTCAAAATGTCTAACAAATTTTAGGTTCAAGCTATGGCAAGATTGCCCAAGAGGAAAAGGGGAAGGAAAAGCAAGCTCTTAATTAAAATGAACTTGCTTGCATTGGTGCTTTGTTTGGAATACCTCGCGAAAATGATGTGTATAGTTCTAGAACTTTACATGAATGTAATTATGTTTATCTATATCTACTATGATGTAATGTTTTAAGTGAAGACAAGAAATGGCCATGTATGTACATATTAAGTTCTATGTTGACAAGTTGTAGGAAGAAAATGGCCATTGTGACACTGCTCAGAATCTCGTGTACTGTTCAAAATTTTTGGTGGATTCATGTATGATTGTCATATATATATAAAAACTAGACATGTGTAGCTTTCCATAGGCATAAAGATCACCCAATTTGGAGTTGTGTATGATTTATGGTGATTTTTCAAAGTTATGGTCAGAATCAGAAATTTGCAAAAATGACCATTGCTACAGTACATATAATACGAACTTACTGTATCAGTTGGCCAAGTAATTTCCCTGTTCAACATTTTTCCCATGTATATAATCTTTTAATCTATATTTAGAGACTTGAACCATATCAATATGATTTTTCTTGATTTAGTTATGAATTTTCAAAGTTTACCGGGTAAAAAGAAGTTAACCAAGAGAATGGTACCCGAAATGGAATAAATTGGTTTAAGTTGTTTTATGTAATCAAGTCTCTAATCAAGTAATATTGGACTTAAATATAGTTTAATACATGGGAAATGAGTGTAAGTATGAGGTGTTACATTGATCATATGTTTCAATGTGAGGTGATGCATCATTTTTCTTTTTACTGTTCTCAGCATGCACAAAATGTCTCATATACGCATTCTGATTTTTCTTCCTAATCTTTTCCTTGACAGCACATGGATCATAGCCAAGACCAGCTTTTCCTTGTGATATTTTTTGGCTCCCCATCAATGCAAATAACATATCTTTACCTCTAGTGAGCCTAGACATGCTTTTAACTAAATAATCATTAGTTTGCTTAAGTTTAGTGCATGAAGTGCAGCAAACAGATTCAGAGATAGGCAAAGAGACAGTTTCAGAAACTATGCTTTGAGACTCCAGCTTACTTATCTTTTTCTTTGCCAATTTCAGTTCTTTAGCAACTTTAATGAATTCATCATGAAGCTCATGAAATGCATCCAGTAATTCAGAATAGGAAGGTTCAGATTCATATACCTCTTCTTCTTGATCACTGCTGCATGAGGGTGTGGCTTGTCCAGAAGCAAGTGCCATTAGACAAATGTTGGCAATCTCATCCTCATCTTCTTCTTCTTCATCTGAACTCTTACCCCATATAGATGAGATGTAGGCTTTCTTCTTCTTCCCTTTGTCAACAGCTTTCTTTTCTTTTTCTTGTTTCTTGATGAATTGGGGGTAGTCCCACTTTATGTGTCCCTGCTTCTTACACTCATAGCAAGTCATAAGTTCTTTTGTTTCTTTCTTGCTTTCTCCAGCAGCTCCTTTCTTGAAGAATCTCTTGTTCTTCTTCTTGCTGTAGAATCTTTCAAATTTTTTGACCATCATAGCCAGAGTTTCCTCATCCAGCTCATCTCCTTCATCAGATTCTTCTTCCTTTTCATTAGCAGCTTTGAGGGCAAGGCCTTTCTTCTTTCTGTCCAACCCATCTTCCTTGAGTGCTTTGATTTTTCCTTCATATTCCTCAAGGCTGCCGAAGAGAGCTGTGACAGAAGCCATTGATTCTCCTCTGGCTTCTTCTATTGCTGTCACCTTAGGCTGCCATTCCAGAGGGAGAGCTCTGAGTATTTTTCTTACTTTCTCAGACTGAGTGTATTCCTTTCCCAGGCTTTTGAGTTGATTCACAATGAGGGTGAATCTCTTTTGCAGCTCCTTTACAGTCTCTCCTTCAGCCATTCTGAAGCTTTCATACTCCCCAATGCACGTGTTCAGTCTGTTCTCCCTGACTCCAGATGTTCCTTCATGTGCAATCTGCAGAGTATCCCACATTCCTTTTGCAGTGGTGCATTGCGAGACTCTGTAGAATTCATCTTGGTTTAGGGCGCTGACTAAACAATGCTTTGCTTTGAAATTCAGTAGGACTCTCCTTCTATCCTCATCATTCCATTCTGCTTCCAGCTTCTCTTTGTGTCCTCCATCTTCAGTTAGAGTCATTGGAACGAAATCTCCTTTTTCAATGACTGACCAGATGTCAAGATCAATTGATTGGAGGTAGATCTGCATTCTCATCTTCCAGTACCCATAATACTCTCCACTGAAGCCTGGTGGTCTGTTAGTATTGTTCCTTTCAGGAAGTATACTCTCTCCAAAGCCAGCCATCATAATTCCCGGACTGTAAGTTCCTTTGTATGGGAATCTGGGCTCTGATACCACTTGTTAGCAGGGCTGACTTCCTAAGAGGGGGGTGAATTGGGAAGTTTTAGATTTTTCTACACAAAGTGAAGTAAGTGAAGATATCACAGTATAATGAAAACAATGCGTAAAACAGAGCAAGGTGAAAAGTAAAGATAAGGAGAAGAGAAGTCAATGATTTATCCTGGTTCGATCTATTCACTTGACCTACATCCAGTCCCCAAGACACCTCTTGAGATTTATCCACTATACAGCAAGAATTTCAATGGGCTTCTTGCTAAAGCCGCAGTACATGAGTATGCTCTGTTTCTGAGCTCTCTCAAACTTTCCAAGCACTTTCACTATGTGCTTCCCAATCCCCTTGTGAATACCCCTCACAAGTAAATCTATCTCCCAGATGAAGAATAGATTGATTACAATAAAATAACTCTCTTGTAAAGAGTGGATATGAAAGTTTAAGTACAAGTTTAGAAGTTAAGAGGGTAAAAGCTTTTGAGAAGAAGATTCAGCAGAAATTCGGTATATACAAGTTTGATTCGTTACCGACAACTTCAAATGATGTTGTATTTATAGATTTAGGTCTCAAATATCCATTAGAGACTAAATCTATCCGTTGGGGAAGTTATTCAATGGTTACTCTAAAAAACTATCCGTTTACCAACCGCATTTAATGTTTCTGACATACTGAAATTCGAATTTTGGTTGGCCAACAGACGAATTTCGAAGGAACCAAAGATTAAAGCTTCCAACATTACAGCACGAAGTTTGTCTGTCCATGAAGTGAAATTCAAATTTTGAAACTTACAAAACATTTTCACAATGTGACATACGAATTTTCAAGAAGAAAGTTTTTCGGTTAAGTGTGAATAGTGTTTTCAATTTTCTACAGTGCCTTCGAAATTCGAATTTTGGATCCCCAAAATTCATCTGTCCATTGAATGTTTAAAGGGACACAGTAGATTACTTTCTTCGAAATTTGAATTTTGAAAGGGCGAAATTCGTCTGTCAGAGAAACTCTTTTCAGACTAATTTCATCATTCGAATGTTGCAAGTTCTTATCATTCGTATGTCAATATTTCATTTCAATAGACTCAAGAACTTAGCTTCTGAAATTTGAATTTCAATGTTCAAAGTTCGTCTGTCAGAGAGCAGTTTTGAAACTTAAATCACTCTTGATCTCAGGTGAACTTTAACATAGTTTCAGACGAATTTCTTCCATTTTCTCAAGTTTTGTTTTGTTTGAAATTCGAATTTTGAAGACTCAAAGTTCGTCTGTTGCAAAGAAGCATCTTTCAGACTTATATGAAAATTCGAATGTTGGAACTTCAAAATTCGTCTGTCAGAGAGCATTTATCAAACTCAATTTCATTTTGATTTCAGATGCACTTGATCATAGTTTCAGACGAATTTCTTTGGTTTTTACAAACTTCATTTTACTTGAAATTCGAATTTTGAAAGTGTGAAGTTCGTCTGTTAGCAAAAGGCCTCTTTTCAGACTAGATGAAAATTCGAATTTTGAACAACCAAAATTCGTCTGATAGAGAGCCATCTCTTCAGACTTATTCAGTTTTAGCTCGAAATTCGAATTTCCAAAGGCAAAGTTCAAATTTCCAACTTGACAGTTTAGCTTAAACTTTCAACCATCGTCTGTTTGTGGGTGTTTTTCAAATATTTGAAGATTTAACATAAAATCAAAGTTTGAAAACTTCTTTTCTTCAAATCAAAATCTTTTACCCAGTCATAACAAAAACTAAGGATCCTACAAAAGATCTAACAGCAAGTACTCAAAAAATCTTCACTTGAAACAGCTTTGCTCTCCTTTGATATCTTCAATTCAAGCTCTTGAAATGTTGGTTTGGAATCATCAAAACTCTTGTTTCAACAGATTTGAGTAAAACTAGTGTCTGTGGATTAATTAGGATAAGGTTGATCTGTTGGAGTTAGAATCATGTCAATCGGAGGTTGGAGTATAAAATTATGCATGTTAAAAGTTTGCTAAAAATTCAATAATTTGCTAACATGGGAACTAATATTGGCGCTGCAGCACTAAGCTCTATTGCTCAGTTGAAGTCATGGCAATAATGTACTTGGCCATGGCCCCAGCCTAGTTCTAGTGCCTTTTGTGAGGTGTAATGTTCTGGGAGTTAAAGTTGGGGTGTTTTGGTTTGGTTTGGTTAATTTTTGAAATAATTGGTCAAGATTGGAGGTGTGTTTGAGTAGGATGTTACATCTTCTACCCCAATCTTGTAATTTTCATAAAAAACTTGTCATGCTCTATTTCACGATTGCCATTAGATCCAGTTTTTGAACTCTGGTCATAGAATATCTTTTGTTATTTGACTATAAAAAACACTTTGAGCTGTTTTGCACTGTCAAATGCAGAAGCTATAAATGAAAATTGAAATTGAAAATTTCTTCGCAAAAAATTCTAATACAAAGTTGAACAATAATGAGGGAGATGCATCAAACTAAGTGAGGGGAAGGTGGCAAGGGCTGTTCGACCTTGTGACCCCATTTAGACCTATGTCAGACTTTGCTAGACCTCTATCAGCGGCTTCTGCCTTTACCACTATCAACAACGTCTGGTTTTTGTAACAACCTACTCCCAAACAACCTAAAACCACTCCAGTAACATCAAAAACATCAAAAAAACTCTAAATAACACCAAAACAGAGCTGGGCTATGGCAAGCTACAGTGTAGCCGAGGCTATGCTTCTGGCACCGTAGTTCCAGATAAGATTTTGTATCATTAAATTACTGATTTTTCAGGAAAACTTCTGACACGCACAACTTTATGTTCTAACCACGAATTGACTTGATTCTAACTCCTACAGGTCATTCTCATCCCAATCTATCCATAGATACCAGTTTCATCTCAATCCATCTCCGTATAGAGATTTTGGGTTCCCATGACCAGTTTGGTCACTTTTTGGCCAAAACTCACCATCAACCTCCTCCAATTGCCACCAAAGAAAAATTGGCACTTATGGACCACACACATTGGTCCTAAATGGTACAACTAACCTATCCAAGGAGGTTTGACCCTAGAGAAACTATTCCTCCAAGATTTGACTATTGGGAATTTCAGCACACACGCAGTGAAAAAATATCAAGAAATTCCCTCTCATGGATCCGTCAATGTTGTTTAGATTGAGATGTAGAAAAGAATTTACCTTCGGTGCATGTCTTGGTGTTCTTTTTGTTTCATCAGACCCCAAAAACTGACGTGATTGGTCAGCTCCCTCTACCGATATCCACTCGAACAGTGAGTCCAACTCGAATGGCATACTAGCACCTCTATTTGTGTACGTCTATGCAGTCCATATGCCTTCGATGTTCATCATTCGTTAGTACAGTTTCTTACTCTAAGTGTACGATCACCCTCTCTTTAAGGTGATTTGAAATTATGTTAATTATGTATCCTAGTTTATATCAATATATAGATAGGATTTGGTATTTGTTTACTTTAAATCAATAATTTAAACTAAATCAAATATTAATTAAATAGATTAGTTTGAATTTAAATCTATTTAATAGATTAAATTTAAAATAACTATCTAATCTATATCCAGAATCAAATCTAGATTTAATTTACTTTATAAATCAAATTTAGATTATTAGTTTAAATTCAAATTTAGAATCCAATCTAAATCAAATTTAGATTATGACCTTAGTTTAAATTTAAATATATCATATAGAATTAAATTTAAAACTAATTCATTTAAATTAATTTGAACAATATATATATATTTTGAGATAATATAATATATATCAAATATATAATATATCAAACATATATATACATTTTGAATTTTATAATATATATATCAAATATATATAATTAAATTACCCTAAATTAAACATCAAATTCATTGAATCTAGACACATTTTAGATTCAATGAATCTGGACATTCTAGCACGAGTTGGTCCGTTCTTGTTTGTGACCCTGTAGACCCATATGATATTAGCAGTGGACTAATAACACTATTAGACCCACAAGTCACAAATGGCATCTAACAAGACATTGTGACTACCTAAATTGATGTAACCTATCATATAACCTGATCACATCCTTTTTGTCTCATGATATATAGGTCAAGTATAAGGCATGGAAACGTCATCCTCATGTTACTTGATCATCACTTTCTCGATCTCCGAGCAGACTGACAGAACAAATTGAAACTCTTTCATTCAAACACGGCTATGCATTTCTCAGTCTCACTCATTAAGGGGCCCAGATATATCTCTCCATTAATTAGAGGAAGAAATTCCATCTTGACCATTCATCTTTCTCCACACGAGTTCCACCATGCTTGATCATAGCCTTTGTGATCTCTCGATTAAAGGTGACTTTTGACTATACTAAAGTATAGTGTTCCCCATTAGGAAGCCATGATGATCTCAAGTCTAAGGGCTTAGTGACACAGTTATATATGAAATATGCTTATAACTTGATTCATACAGCTATCTTATGACAGGTCGATTTAGCGCCTATTTCCTAATAGGAGCTTATGATTTCGATTTATATCTTCATACATAATTATCACATAATTATCAATCAAAATCATACTAACCTTAGTTCATCATTGTTCCCACAAAGATGATTAGCTAGGGGCATTTAGGATAAAATAATTTATCTAAGGATATTATCATAAAGAAAAACATGCAAACAATAATGTAAGAAAAAACACCTTTTTTCATTATGAAATACAATGTTTATAATGTAATGATTGGTCTAGGGCACAATCTTCAACATTGATCCCCTTGAACCTCAATTTCCCACAATGGGCCATATGCCTAAAACTCACATACTAAACCCAAAACTTCATTTGGGCTCACACATACGGCCAGCTTACAAACACATACTCCAACAATACTGACCCATGTTGGGGTCCAAGTCATGATCATACACAATGTTGTCATACTACATACCAACAATACTCTCTAAGAATACTCATACAGGAAATCAAACAACAACAACCTACTTGGCACAATATTACATAAACTAAATATCGTATAACTACTTGTTGTACTTGGATATTCTCATGGATGGAGAGGAATACAACTCCTTGGTCTTCTCCGAGCTAATGCTAGTATTCCCCTGAAATGTTAGTCATGGAAGGGGGTGTGAGACAAAGTCTTAGTAACTAGGAATACACAAAAGCAACCTATATAAATAATCCATACAAGAATGCACATGGTGCAATGAATGCAAAATGATGTGGTATGCATGTTTTCTCTCATACACGACTAAAACCACAGGCTAACGTCATAACAAGACATTTCCAAAAGGTGATTCCCTTCCAACTGCCAGTGAAGACTGATTCAAGGACATCACCAAGCTCATCTCACTCTAGTTTCATTTTAGTTTCATGTATAAAATAATTAACTTACTTCTATTACATTTAAAAGAAACTCCTTGCCTCCTGAAATAAGAAAAGGTAAAGTTATTGAAGGATCTGCCTGAAAATTTAGGCTATTGTTAACATATAAAAGTAGCATGCAAAGGAAGAAGAGTCAAAGTTGTTTTGAAAATCTTAGACATCTTGATTCTTTTATTTTTATCTGAGACATCTCTTTTTTTTTTTTGGCCAAAACCTGGGCCATCTTGAATTGAACAATAGTGGAAAAATGGAAGAAGGGTAAGGAAAAGAAAGCACTAGCCAACCACAGATGGTACTTCATTAATTGTTGGGCTGAATATCCAATACATAACTATATATTTACTTTTGTTAGGAATCAAATAGATGGGTTTTTGCTTTTTTATTTCCTTCTTTTTTTACTTATTTTGGTAGAATGAACCAAAGAATTAGTTTACTTAGTTATGTTGTTGACGTATTTTCTGCTTTGTCTGAGGTTGGCTGAATTCACAAGTTTGTAGCCTATCTCCAAGGAAGTTTTCAAAGAGGTGAGCTTTTTTTTTATGATGATGATATAATATAACATTTCCAAGATCTTATGTCCTACTAACATGTACTAAACTTACTTTTATTGGATGAGCATCTATATATAATTATTAGGTTTTTGTCTTGGATTTTGATGTTAGAACCATCATATTAGTTGAAAGGTATTAAGAATGTGTTAGTATATTAGAAAATGAACTGATATTTTGTTTAGCTGGGGCTATGGAACTTAAATGTAATTGAATTGCTAGGTCGTATACTTCATAATGTAATATGTCTTTTCTTGTCAATAGGTTCAGTAGGGTAGTAGGATAGGGTTGCATATATATATATATATAGCTGATTTTTTTTTTTCAGAAAAGAGACTTTCTAGATCAGTTTTGACTAAAAAACCGATCTAGAAAGTCTTTCCATATGTGTTATTTAACCACTTTCTAGATCAGTTATAGAGCTGATATAGAAAGTGATACCTTTTACATTAGTCACTTCTACATCTATTCTAGAACCAATCTAGAAAGTCCATTTTAACCGATCTAGAAAGTGTCCTATGTAGTACTTGCAGCCAACAATTTGAATATAATAAGCAACAGTAGTTGGGTTGAGTAGTAATGTGCTTAACACCCTTTAAGTAATGTATCTTATTGGAGCTTTGTGAATTAAAAAAAGTCATGTTGGAAGAGTTATCTCATTTGGACCAATCAATACTTGACTTTGACTTAATAGTACCAAATATTACATAATTATATAAAGAAAATAGTTTGAATATAATATGTTGATGTTGGGTGCCAATTTAGATATTGCATTTTTCTCTTGGATTTTTGGATTCATTAAACATGTGGTTAATTGACTTGCCCGGCATTATATATATAAAAGTAGAACCAAAAACTCGAATCTCATGTTTCCACTTCAGCATTTCGAAGAAAATAGGAAATTTAATATTGTTATATTGTATTATTTATTATCTATCAATTTATTATCTATTATATATACTAAATCAGTAGTCACTAGCATGAGTTGTTGGAAATGTAGGCCTGCTCCACGTGGAAAATTAATTTATGATTTGTTAAATCTGATTTCTAATTTTTACTCCATATATATCTCAATCTAATCCTCTTGAAACTAAAAATAAAAATATCACAAACACTTTAATATTTTAATCTAAATATATCTTATTTATATCCTTATAAATACTCTATGCTGCTAATGACATTTTGATATTGGAGATCATATTTCCTTTGACCTCTATTGCATGTTGGTTAGTGGGATGCCATCTATGGAATGCTTAAATATCGGCTTTTCGTATATGCAACTATTCTAATTTTTTGTTATTGATGATCTACTTCATCCGGTTCTCTTTAATATTATGTTGATTCAATGATTTTTTTTTTATGGTTTGTGTTTGATTGCAATATTTCTATATTGTTGTAGTATATATCGTTTGAGTTGAAGGATGCGATTAAGATGAAGGGAGTTAAGATGGTTAAATTTCAATTTTAAAATTAAGCAATTGAAATTTTTTATTAGTAAATTAAATAATTAATTCAAGGTGATGTATTTTGAACAATCCATAAATTTCTCATCAATATATAAAATGATACGTAAATCCTTAATTCATTTAAAAAAATTATAAGAAAACTATAATAAATTATTCTAATAGTGATCAATATTAAATCAATGAATTGCCAAAATAATTAAATTAATTAATAAGTATTTTGGTCAAATTTGTCTAAATAATTTTAAATGTATAATTATTTGACAAATTCGATTTTCGATTATTAACCTATATGTGTATATCGCTGACGTGAAGTGTTGGAATTTTAGGCTGTTATGGACGAGAGGAAATTGTAACAAAAATCCAGAAAATTGCCGAAGGAGAATACCAAAAATAAATGGTAATTACACTTATTGATAGTTAAAAAAATATTTTTAACCAATAAAAAAAGATAGTTGTACATAAACGTGATAGTTAAAAAATATTTTTATTTTAAATTATACTTTTTATCAAAATAAAAATATTCAAATTATATAAATATATAAAATAAAATAAAATCTGAACAATCAAATTTTGATAATTAAGATGAAAATGGAAAAAAATTATTGTTGATATTAATTGTAAATTTAATAATTTGTTGTTGATATTAAGTAATTATTGATGGAAATAAAAAATTATTTAATCAATAATCTGAAAGGTTTTTTGGCTAATTAATCAATCACTACAACTTGCTATCAATCTAATTAATTAATTTGCTTATCAATTTGTTTTATTATTAGTTACAAGTAGCCCAATTTTTTTGAACAAACTAAATCAGTCTATAAATTTTTTACAAATTATTTTGAAATTAATTTGGTTAAACTTATTGCAATTATGTGTAACAGCCTACTCTCAAAACACCTCGAATCAAATCCTAAAACCTCAAAATAACACAAAAACTCAGAACAAGGCTAGAATAGAGTGGAGCAGTGGTGAGCTACAGTATTGCCACGGCGTATGGCGGGTAGAATAGGTTGGTGTTGCGGCCAGGCTTTTGGTGCCACACCGTCCATATTAGCAATCAAATTAGCACTTTACTGGTTTTTCGGGTGAATTTTTTATGCTCACAACTTTATACTCCAATCTATAATTAACCTAATTTCAATTCCTATAGGTTAATCTTGTCCCAATCTAAATATAGACACTAGTTTCACCTTAATCTATCTTTGTCTAGAGATTTTGGAAGCCTGTGGCCAATTTGATCACTTTTTGGCTAAAAATCATAAACATCTATCTCCAATTGCCACCAAAGGCAAATTGGCAACCAAGAACCATTCACACAGGTCCTAAAAGACATAATTAACCTGTCCAAAGAGGTTTTACCCTGAAAAAACCACTCTTTCAATATTTGACCCCCCTGAACCCCAAATTTACATAATGGACTATATGCCCAAAATATACATACAAAGCCCAAAACTCCCTTTGGGCTCACTTATATGGTCAATCTAGCTCATAGGCACATGCTTCAATGACAATAGCCCATATTAGGATCCAAATCATCATCACACACACATATACCATACATAGCACATAACCACAACTCATCATCAACAATATCATTACATCAACATTATCACAATCATCCATTGTAAAACCTTATTCTATGGCTCATTTCCCATGTATTAGATCATTTTAGATTACTTTCATCATAATTTAGAAACAAGAATCATATAATAACAATGAACAGAATTTTTCAAAATTTGGAGTACAGTGAACAGAATTTTTCAAAATTTGGAATACTGTATTCATTTGGCAATTTCCATTTTACCCAATGAAATTTGAAAATTTATAACTAAATTTAGAAAAATCATCTTAAAGTGATTCAAGTCTCTAAAATTTACCTAAATTCAGGTCTACATGAAAAAAATATAAAACAATAACGTCATTGGGCCAATTCAAAGAGTCAATTTTGTGGACTTTAACTATTCATTTGATCATTTTTCTACCTTCTAGTTTTCTGACCTGAAATTTGAAAAATCATATTTCATTGAATTCATGACCAAATCATTCATACTATATGTCATTTGAAATCTATATATGTCTACTTATAGAAATATTTTTCTTATATATTTATTTTACCTACACAGAGAATAACATTAATTTCAATTGTGATGGGTCAGAATACTATTATTATTGGGACAGTTTTTGGAAAATTTACATATCTCTTATTCTATAGTTCCAATCACTTCCAAATAATTGGCATATAAAACTTAAGAGATAGGAATTTTTATACATATAAACCACTAAATTTTTAGAGGTCTATACGATTTTAGCTATCTTCTAAAATTTTCAATACTTAACTTTTGGTTTCCCAATATTGCCCTATTCTGAACCCTAATTTTGAAAATTAACCATTAATTATACACAACTCCAAATGGGGTGAATTATCTGTCATTTTAAATCTTAGGATGTCCTCTATCTGTATAAAAATATAGAAACCTATCCTCACATTAATCACAAAATAAAGATGAAATAAACAGACACATATGGAAAATACCATGTTTCAATCTATATTGTAATTTGCTTGCCAAAACCCATGCAAATGAAGTCATTTTGGCATGAAACTTGGTAGAACATAACTTCATATCACAAGATCTAGAACTAGGAAATCTCATACATTTTTTGCAACATTAACATAATATTCACTATTTTAAAACTTCATATAAAACAAGGCACAAATAACAATTCATCATTTTCTTCTTCATGCCTCTTGCTCCTTCCTTAGCTCTTTTCCATTGTTTCTCCCTAGCATGGTTAGTCATTGAAGGGGGGTGAGATTCAAAGAATCTAAGTAGCATTATCCAGTCATACATATATATAAAAAAAACTCATCAATTCATATAATGCCATAACATTTTTATAAAAATTTCAGCAAAGTTTTATTCTGTAAATTTGGAATTCTAGAGCTTCAAGTCCCTTTAAACAACTCAGCCAACAATCAATGGACATCACAAAATATTAATCATGGCATCAAACAAGTCATAGGGTTCATAAAAATTCATAAGACAATAAAATGCATATAATGGAAAAATGCTACCTTTATGCTTCCACTTACTTTTCCTTTGAGTTGTACCTCTTTCTAACACTTCCACAAGCTTCCTCAAACCTAAATACATCATCAATTAACTACTTAAACCATTGATTCAAGGGGTAGTTTCATAAAGTCTCAATTAAACCCTAAAATTTTATTTTCTTCTCCTTTATTTTTTCTTGAAATCAATACTTATTCCTAGGGTTTTCCACCATGAGGAACTCAATTTTGGCATAAAAAATATGAAATTCCAACTCTAAATTGATGCTATGTTCTGACCTAAAATATCAAGAAAAGAAGAGAAAATAATTTGTCTTGAAACTCACCCAACTACTTCCAAAATCATGTCCTAGGTTATTAGTTTGGTGTTTCTCCTAAGTTAATTGCATCAAAATCCATTCCTTGCTTCCTCTAGGGTTTGGCTGAAATCTTAGCAAAAGAAGAGGAAGGAGAAACTCCATGAAACCATACCATACCACTTAAGAAACTAGCTTGAAGAGATAGCACACTTACCTTGATGGTTGATTCTCCAAGCTTTCGTCCTTGTCTTTCCTTTCCTCTTCTCTTTTTTCTCTTCTTTCTTTGGTTCTCTCTTATGTAGTTGAAGCTCTTCTCTCTCTATTTTCATACCACTTGGTCGGCCAAATGAGGGAGAGAAAGTAAGAAGTCTATTTTGTCAATTAAGCATAGAAAACTTTGCCTTGAGTTTGGTTACCAAAAAAACAAACAACTACTTCTTTCGAAAGTATTATTAAAAACCAATTAAATATTCCAATTTCCTCACATGGCAGCAGCTGACCACATCTGAAATGAGGAGGAAAGAGAGTGTTTATTTGACTTAATCAACTTACTAGTTACCTTGCTTAATCCTAATCACTTTTTGGTGCAAAAAGTCAAGCCTTCTTTAACAAGTTTTTGGCGTGACTTCCATGAGAAGTCTTAGCTGAAATGTCACACACAAGAGAGCTTTGAGTGTCCCAAAATTGTTCAATTTTTTCTAGTCTAGATATATCCTGAACTGGGTAATTTTTAACTATACCGATAAAACTGCTTTTTACAATAATTTAACATTTTTAGGCTACAGGACTATTTTGGTTTTATTTTTCTATTTCCTTAATTATTTTATCCCAAATGATATCTATGTATAGCTCATATCTAGTCCCGATTAACTTTTAATCATTGGTAGACCCATAATTTACTTTATTAGTTTATTATTACTTTTGGACACTCAAAACTAGTTATTTCTTCATCCTTTAACATTAACCCTCAATGCCATATACCATTAGACTTTTCTCATTGAGAGCTTTGTTCTAACAGTAATTTTTCATATTTTCAAAATTACCCTTGAACTGGGGTTAAATTATAATTTTTGAACTTTTTAGGTCCTTAGGTGTAATTTTCCCTAAGGTATTTCTAATACTCATTCCACTTTTTTTTAATGGCTTTAGGGATATGGATGTCATTTTATAATTCTTTAGAGGTAAAAATATAATTTTCTCATTTTTCACGCAAAATAGTGTCTGTCCATTTTCGCGAATTCCTCATGCATTTCTAGATATTTTAGCTTTCTTGGGATGTTACATCCATGTCATCATTTACATACACAATATCACTCCCAGGATAACTAAACAATACATAAACACCCAACTTTACTTGGCACAAATCATTACATGGACAAAATGGTAAAATTACCAGTTACAAAACATGTTCCCAAAGCAAAGAAACCTATGACTCCTTGGTCTTTTTTGGACTAGTGTTAGAGTCTTCACCTGAAATGTTAGCCATGAAGAGTGTGAGGCAAAGTCTCAATATCTGGGGACACAAGCACATACAACCTATATCATTAGTTCACACAAATATGCATATTTTGTGATGTAATGTAAAGCCATGGTATGCATGTCTCTCTCATACACGGCTAGAAGTACGGGCTAGCATCATCACAAGACATTTCCAATAGGTGATTCCCTTCTAATAGCTAGTGAAGACTGATTCTAGGATATCACTAAGCTCACCTCTCACTAATACAACCAGGCCAAAGGTTACATTACTTGGACTATGGCTCTCCTATCCCTGGACTACCTGAATTTGTGATAATTTAGGAAAGGTGCAGTCCACTGCCATCTAGCTCCCCTGCCCATAGGAGAAGATTTAGTGGTAAGGATCTTTCATCATATCATTTCTCATCTCATCATCACCTCCCAATCTACCATATCTTACTATACTCATGTGGTGATGATGTTTATGCCTTGACAACATGGATATGCCACTATAGAATCATTATCATACTCATAAATGTCATGCTAACATGTTATGGAATCACATATAATATTATATTCATCATCATCATATACTAATGTCATGGATCTAGATTCATAACTCATCTATGTCAGGTTTAGTATAATATAAGTTTTGATGATGACAAATATAGAGTAATAAGGAACAAATACATTATATGTATCTGACATATATAATGTTCCTTAAAGAAGTAAAATACATATTAACATGTATTTAATTATGATTATAATACATATATCATGCTATGTATAAATATATCCATTGTACTTTTATAATGAATACCATAAATTGGATATATAAACTAGACTAACTACTTGGTTTGTAAGTGTTATATATTAAATGTAGGTTGGACCAAGTAAGAAGAGTGAGCATTGGAATACAGAAATGAAAATCAATATCATGCCTTACTCAAGAAAGAAGAAAAGAAAGGATACTCTAAAAATGGAAAATCATAAGGGAGCATGCCAAGAAGGAAATGAGCAACTGGAAGTGGAACTCAACATTTGAAGACCTAGTTACTAGGTATATTTTATTTTCACTTAGGTCTTGAGGTGGGATTAATCTTTGAAAATTACTTAATCTTGTTACCATATGTTTTAAATGAGTTAGATTAAGTAAGTCTGATGTTAGCATATGTTAGATTTGAAAAACTCTGATGATAGATGAATTTTGAGAAGTTAAACTCCATATACTTTGTGAAAATATGAACTTTGATGATTGAAATTTGAAGTTCTAGAGATATTACCTCTGACAGATGAATTTCAAGTGCTGAAATTTGAATTTCGAGTCAAGCATAGTTAGTGAAATTTGGTTTTCAAGAATCTAAAGTTTGTCCTTTGATAAGTGTTTTTATATATCTATCAAAATACATATGGCTTTGATTTAAAACTTATTTCATATAAAAATATACTTAATAAGCTGTCAAAGAAGGTTATTTCACTCAAAATGAAGGTCATATGAAAAAGCTATGGTTATTTAAATTTGAGTAGTGAGACATGAATTTTCAGTTTTAACCTCTTATCACTATTTCGATCATATCTCACAAAACACATTTGTTTTTAAAGTGAAACTTCTTTCATTTAAAAGTAGACATTGAGATCTTTCCAACCATAGGTCATTTGGTTAATTTGGAGTTACAATGAGAGAGTTATGGCTTCTGTAAAATTGTCTATAGTGCAAAATTCGAAGTTACGTAGGTTTTGTTGCGATAAACAAATTTCGGGCCTCTGAAATTCGAATTTTGAAGAGAACCTTCGTGCAAAGTTGAGCTTGCCACTGACAGACAGATTTTGGCTTCCAAAATTCAAACTTTAGGTCCAACAGAAGAATTTGGGCTTTCAAAATTCGAATTTTGAAACACCAGAATGTGAAAATACTTCCAAAAAAGCTAACAGACGAATTTTGGCTTCCAAAATTCGAACTTTAAGTGTAATAAATGAATTTTAGCTTTCAAAATTTGAATTTTGAATATCGAGAAACACATAAATACTTCTGGAATAGCCAATAGACAAATTTTCACATCTAAAATTCAAATTTCGAAAGGAAGAACTTGTGCCATATTGAGTTGCTCACCGTCAGACGAATTTTGGAAACCAAAATTTGAACTTCGAAGGCACAATAACAATATGGAATAACTGTTCATACTTACCATAAGAACTTTAAACTTGAAAATTCGTATGTTCCAACATAGAAACATTTGTCAAGATGAAAATTCAAATTTCAGCTTTGAACAGACGAACTTCGAAGTTCAATGCTAAAAACTTTAACTTATGGTCACTTCAAAATTCGTCTGTTGACATCCAAAATTCGAATTTCAGAATGTCAGAAACATTAAATTTGGTTGGTAAACGACTAGTTTTGCAGAGTAACTGTTGGGTAACGTCTCTAACGGCAAGATATTGTGTCTAACATCTAATTACACTACGAAACTATAAATATAACATCATTTGAACTTATGGAAAAATAATCTTAAGAGTGTTTATGTGAAAATGCTGCAACCATTTGTAAAATGGAAAAATAATCTTAAGAGTGTTTATGTGAAAATGCTGCAACCATTTGTAAAATCTTTCTATCATAGCATTGTTTGAAAAATCCACCTCAATAGAGTGAGCTTTTAATGTATTATCTACTCTTCAAGAGAGTTTTCATTTTGTAAACACTTCTTTTTACATATTCTGGATAGAATCTTAGTGTGGACAAACACTAAGGGATTTACACATCTTGTAAGGGTATGGGGAGAGTGGCTTCACAAGTGCCTATTGAAACTTGTGGGAATGTACTGAGGCTTCATAGGTGTCCGGATCAAACCTGTGGGATATAGTGGAAAATCCCAAGTGGTGGCTTGGGGACTGGATATAGGCCAAGTGGTTGGGCTGAACCAGTATAAATTGTTGTGTATTGTTCTTCATCTTCTCTACTCAGTTGCTGCACACAACTCTCTCTGTTTATCCCTGTTTTGCTGCACTCTTAGTGAAATTGGGTTGTGATCCAAAAGAGCGAAAATCTTGCATCACCCAATTCACCCCCCTCTTGGGTGACCAATCAACCTAACAATTGGTATCAGAGTTAGGACTCCCAGCAAAGTATCTAATCATCTAGGAGCAAAATGACTAGTTTTGGAGAGAACATACTGCCATAGGGGAACAATGTCAACAGACCTCCAGGTTTCAATGGTGAACACTATGGATACTGGAAAATGAGGATGCGGATTAATCTTCAATCCATAGACGTAGATATCTAGTCTGTTATACAGGAGGGTAACTTTGTGCCAAAGAAAATGCAAAATGATGGCACATACAGAAGGAAGCCAGAAGCAGAGTGGGATAGTGTGGATAAGTGAAGAGTCCTGCTAAACTTCCTAGCAAAACACTCCTTGGTCAGTGCACTTTCACAAGACGAATTCTTCAGAGTGTCAAATTGCAACACAGCAAAGGAAATGTGGGATGCTCTGGAGATTGCTCATGAAGGAACCAAGGGAGTCAAGGAGAACAGGCTCAGCTCTCTCACAGCTGAATATGAAGCCTTCAAGATGAACAATGGATGTCAATTAAAGAATTTTAAATTTGTTTTACTCACATTGTTAATCATCTGGCAGCTTTGGGAAAGAGCTATACATAAAGAGAGAAAGTATGTGAAATACTCAGAGCTCTACCTAAAGAATGGCAACCAAAAGTGACAGCTGTTTAAGAAACAAGAGGAGAATCATATCAATCTATCACTGCATTGTTTGGAAGCCTTACTGAACATGAAGGAAGACTAGACCTTCTGTGGGAGCAGCAAAATAAAGGAAAAATGCTGATATTCAAAGCTACTACATCAAAGAGCTCAGAAGATGATAATATTGATGATGAAAGTGATGATAGCATCAGTGATAATTAGGAGGATGAGTTAAAAGAGTTGACCATCAGATTTGGCAAATTCCTTAAAATCAAAAAGAAGGAGCCTTAGGAACAAAAGTATTATTGCCATGGAAATAAGCTGAAGTACCAGTCAAAGAGGCAAGGAGGAAGATATGTAGAAAAGAAAAGTGAAAAAGCTAAAGTGGCATATACCTCTGCAATCTGGGGCAATAGTTCAAATGAAGAGGATGAGGATAGCTATCCATGCTTGATGGCACTATCCAATGATAAGGTATCAAATTCTGACTTTGAATCTGATTCTGAATTCTCTGTTGATGAGTTGGAAGTTGCTTACAATGAAATGCATGATGAAATGATTAGATTAGCTAAAGAACTTGCACTTACTAAAAAGAAAGTGATTTCCTTATAAAATGATTTGCAATTTGAAAAGACTGAAAAGGAATCACTTCAACAGAAAATAAATGATTTAGAAAATATATGTGAAACCCACACACATACTTCCTCTTGTGTTACATGTGATATATTAAATAAAGAAAAAGAGGAATTGATTAGAGTAATAGCCAATTTCACCCAAGAAAAGGATAAGTTGAATATTTCACTTGACAAACAGAATTCTAAGTTTGACAAGTTAGGTGTTGGCTATAGGAGTGAGTCCTATAACAACTTGTACTTAGACTCATTTCCCATGTATTAAATTATATTTAAGTCCATTAATACTTGATTAGAGACTTGATTACATAAAACAACTTAAACCAATTTATTTCATTTCGGGTACCATTCCCTTGGTTAACTTCTTTTTACCCAGTGAACTTTGAAAATTCATAACTAAATCAAGAAAAATCATATTGACATAGTTCAAGTCTCTAAATATAGCTTAAAATATTCTATACATGGGAAAAATGTTGAACAGGGAAGTTACTTGGCCAACTTATACAGTAAGTTTGTATTATATGCACTGTAGCAATGGTCATTTTTGAAAATTTCTGATTCTGACCATAACTTTGAAAATTCACAATAAATCATACACAACTCCAAATTGAGTGATCTTTGTGTCTATGGAAAGCTACACATGTATAGTTTTCATACATGTAAAACATTCATATATTGAACATATTGAGTTATGTACAGTACTTTGAATTCCCAACCATGTTCAAAAAAGTCTCTTGCATTCTCCCAACTTTCCAAAATACACACTCATATATACATAAATAACCATAACTTGCCTTTATCTTACATGATACTCCATAGAAACTTAGAGGAACATATTAAAATGGAAGCATAGCATGATCATATCCCATAAGGTTTTACATAACCTCTCATATAGTAGTATCAATCTAAGTATCATTATCTTGAATATTACTTTGCTTCTCCTTGCCTTTCCTTTCTTGGGTAATCTTGCCATAACTTGAACCTAAAATTGGTTAGATATTTGGAAAGGGGTGAGATTCAAAGAATCTCAGTAGTAACTACCATGATGAACACATATCATCATATATATTGCAAGTATTCATCTCAAAACACATTAAGCATGCAATCAAATCATTTTGGCATAACCATTTTATAAAAATTTGGGCAGCATTTCCCCTTGTATTTGGACATATCCAGGGTCACATTACCCTTCAAAAAATCCAACCAACAATGCCAAATCATCACAAGACAACATTCCAAATATTAAACACATCATTCAAACCAAGCAACATCAATGACAATACATAAGCATAGATAGGTGAGTTAACTACCTTTGAACTTTCCACTAATCTCTAAACTTTACAAACCCTTTCCTTGATCTTCTAACACTCCTTTGGATCCTATAGCATCATCAAATAATCCATTAACCACTAATTATCCAATTTCATTCACAAAGTGCTCACTTGAACTAAAATTTGCACTTTGTTATCCATCATGCATTCTTTGTACAACATACTTGTTCTAACCTATTTTGGACCCAAGGAATCCATTTTTGAAGTCAAAAAATTGAAATTCCCTTCCTATAATGAACCCTAATTGGGCAGAAAATTATCATAAATTATAGAAAAATAACTAACCAATTAATTTGTAATCCAATGATATATTCTTGCATCTTATGGCCTACACAACCCTTTTCATGGCTTAGTTTTGTTAGTTAGGCTGGCCCAAGAGGGAGGTGAATTGGGAAGTTTGAAATTTTTTATCCAGTCTCCAAGTGACCACTTGAGATTTTTCCACTATTCAGCAAGAATTCAACGAGCTTCTTGCAGTTGCCACAGTATAACGTGTATACTCTGTTTTCTAGAGCTCACTCAATCCCTCTTAGCACTTTCACTATGTGCTTTACAACCTCTTGTGATATCCCCTCACAAGTAAATCAATCTTCCAGATGAAGATTAGATTATTTACAAAGATAAAACTCTCTTGAATAGAGTGAATATGAAAGTTAAAGTGCAAGTATTGAAGTAAGAGGGTTAAAGTCTTTGAGTAGAAGATTTGGCAGAATTTCAGTATATACAAAGTTTGATTTGTTACTCATAACTTCAAATGATGTTATATTTATAGATTTAGGTCTCAAATGTCCGTTAGAGACAAAATCTATCCGTTGGGGAAGTTATCCAATGGTTACTCTGAAAAACTATCCGTTAACCAACCGCATTTGATGCTTCTGACATACTGAAATTTGAATTTTGGTTGGTCAACAGATGAATTTCGAAGGAACCGAAGGTTAAAGCTTCCAACATTGAAATACTGAAGTTCGTCTGTTCATGAAGTGAAATTCGAATTTTGAAACTTAGAAAATGTTTCCATGTTGTGACATACGAATTTTCAAGAAGAAAGTTTTTCTGTTAAGTGTGAACAGTGTTTTCAATTTGCTACAGTGCCTTCAAAATTCGAATTTTGGAACCCCAAAATTGTCTGTTCGCAGCAGGCTCAAAAGACACAGTAGTTCATTTACTCTAAAATTTGAATTTTCAAAGAGTGAAGTTCGTCTGTCAGAGAGACCTCTTTTCAGACTTACTTCAACATTCGAATTTGTAAACACTGTCCTTCGTATGTCATGATGTCATTTCAATAGACTCACAACTTTATCTTCTGAAATTCGAATTTCCATATTCAAAGTTTGTTTGTCAGTGATCAGTTTTGAAACTTAAATAATTCATGATCTCAAATGAACTTTAACATTGTTTCAGACGAATTTCTTCAGTTTTCATAAATTTCATTTTGTCTGAAATTCGAATGTTCAAGGCTCAAAGTTCGTCTGTTGCTCAATAGCTTCTTTCAAATACTTATGAAAATTTGAATTTTGTAAAATCAAAATTCATCTATCAGAGAGGCATCTCTTCAGACTTATTAAATTTTAGCTCGAAATTCGAATTTCCAAAGCCAAAGTTCAAATTTCCAACATGACAGTTCAATGTAAACCATTCAAAGTTCGCCTGTTTGTGGGTATTTTTCAAATATTTCATTATTTAACATAAAATCAAGTTTTTAAAGCTTCTTTTCATCAAATCAAAGTCTTTTACCCATGTCAAAAGATCCTACAACATTCCTAGCAATGATTACTCAGATTTTCTTCACTTGAGACACTTTGAGCTCCTTTGATATCTTCAATCCAAGCTCTTGAGAGTTGATTTGGAGTCATCAAAACTTCTTGATTCAACAAGTTTTTCCATACCTTCATTTTCTCTCTCTACTCTCTCTCTAGGTAGAAACTTTCAGCAAGAAAATAGAGGGAAAATAACCATTAAAATACCCCAAAATTGCTAGGAGAGACAAGAAAAGGGTTGTAAGATATTACCTTGAAGTTTTAGGACAAGTCTTGTGATTTTCTCTTCTTCCTTTTGCTCTCTCTCTCTCACTCCTACCAAGCTCCTTTCTCCACTGACCCAGCGTCTCTTTTTCGTGGGGAAGATGAAATGGTGTTTTAAAATGATAATTATATAATATAATCACTTAATTGACTTTTATATCTATTTTCATTTACTTTTCTTTTAAAAAGCTTTTTGAAAAATTACACATGTGTCCATAAGATGATTCAAACGTGGCTCACCTTACTTTTAGCCAAAAATTGCTTCAATAATTTTTATGGACTAAAATACCCTTTACCGATTAGATTTACCCGTACCGATTGGGTATTTTTACCAAAATTGTCATTAAATTGGTACAGGATTATCCAACCATTACTTTTAGTCCAAAATCATTATCTAGATCCAAAATATATTTTAGCAAGGTCTAATCATTGTCCTTGGATCAATACTACCTTTTCTCTGCAGTCTAAACCGGCTTTTATTGGGTAAAATATTAATATTAAATCTTAATCACCCAATAAATATGATTTTGACCTTAATAAATTTTATTCTATATTTCATTGGGTCTAACTCATTGAGAGCTTCACTTTGACTATAATTTTTCATATTTACAAAAATGCCCTTGACTCGGGACTAATTTATAAGTTTCAAAACTTTCAGGTCATTAGGTGTAATTTATCCCAAAATTCATAAACTCTCCTTCAACATCATTCAGCGTCCACCAAGTTGAATTTATTATTATTATTTTTTTCCCTTTTTCCCTTTTTCCTTTTTCTTTTCCTTTCTTTTCCAGGGGTAAAATTGTTATTTTTTCATTTTTCCTTTCAATTGAAATAATTGACCTCTTTATCCTATTTCATGTCAAATGATGTATATCCATTTTCGCAAATTTTTTATAATTTCAAAATGTTGAGCCTTGAATATCCATAAAAATTTCAGGATGTTACAAGTCCAAACAGAAAAATAAATCCTGTTCGAAATTCTTTGTGCCTAATATAATGCCTAGCTCACCATTATGCACATATTGTGGTAAAAATGGTCATATTGCTTATCTGTGCAGCATAAGGAAAAATGGTTTGAGTGAAAGTATGAAATGGATTCCAAAGAATATCACTAACCCTCCTGGGCCCAGAAACAAGTAGGTACCAAAATGTTCTTCTAGTGTTTCATGTATACATAACCAATACAAGAAGAAAGAATGCATTGGTGCAAGAAAGAGGATGCTGAAAATAAAAGCTTCTCAAAACTCCAAAACTACAACTGCAAATCACATGGAGAAGCACTGGAAGCAATTCTCTCACTCATCTCAAGGAAGCAACTCAAATGGAAACCATACTACTGACCTTGAGAAAAGAAAGAGCAGAAATTCAAGAGGCATTGGCATGTATGCAAAAAGAAGACGTGAGGAATACTACACTGCATACAAGCCAAGAATAACAAGGAAATAATCTTTGGTAACCTCTGATCTTTATCCCTTTCAATTATTGCGTTATATATATAATTGGGTAAGATTAAACTTTGGTCCCATATGTAATGACAAATGTTCAAACTGACCTTTAGTGGACTCAAGTCAGAAAGGGTACCAAAGAAAGAAAAAAGATTTTCCCTCTTGCTTTGCAGGTACTCCCTAAGCTAAATGGTGAAAGCCTCATAAAGATGGAGTATTTGATGCACTCAATTGGAATCATACTAAAAGGGAAGAAATTAGCTATTAACCAAACTGGTTTGTAAGTGTTTAACAAATTTTCATATATATGCTTGGTTGATGCTATTATTTGATATTATTAAAATAAAGTATGGTCCTTGTTCAAATGATGAATTATATTGAATATGATGATGCTTATTGAAAAGTTCAGTATTTGCACAAGTCCATTTCTTTATTTGTATAACTAAACTTGTGTACTTTTTTAAAATTCCCCTTGTATGCTGATTTTGATTTAAGCCACTATCTAAAAAGCATGTATATTTGAATAAATGCTCATACTTAGGGGGAGCATGTAAATTTGCACGTAAAAGTTTTTAAAAGATCATTCTGATTAAAAAAAAAAAACTTGAATCATAATACCCATATCATGTACTGATTGACTGAACATGCTTATTTGATGTATTATGCTTTCTTGGCTTTATCATTATGGAATGCATAGGTTGAGGGGAGCATTTTCTGAAATTAAGTTGTTTATGCTTTAACTCACCTCATTTTACTATGAAGAGTGTTGTTGCTTAGCTCTAATATGCTAAAGGGAGTGATGATATTTCAACATCTCTCCTTGATCATAAAGGAAGAAGGTAACAACTCTTCAAATCTGAGATACCTCTTGTAATGCTTGAATATCATGATCATCTTGACAAGAAGCATCATAACATTTGGTATCATAATACTTTTCAAGCAACAACTGCTATTAGTTTGAATATCACTATCCATTGGTATCAATTTTGAAAATGATTGGTAACAATTGATATTAATTTTGATATTAGTAAAAATTAGATATAGTCTGAACATACAATGTATAATAAGTTTTGATAATAATTTATATTTCAGTTTGTGTTTTTATGTGTGCTTGAAACAACCCAGACATCTATACCTACTAGTACAATCTTACAAATAAGGGGAGAAGAAATACTTGTTATTTTTCAAAACTTTTTGTTGATATCCAATAGGGGGAGAAGTTATGTGAAAAATATGCATATGCTTAATTTGGAATTATCTTAATTAAACTATATTATATGTGTTGATCATTTAATAAGCATATTTTTCACTAGTGATTTGTCATCATCAAAAAGAGGGAGATTGTAAGGTTTAGTATAATATAAGTTTTGATGATGACCAATATAGAGTAATAACGAACAAATACATTATATGTATTTGACATATATAATGTTCCTTAAAGAAGTAAAATACATTAGCATGTATTTAATTATGATTATAATACATATATCATGCTATGTATAAATATATCCATTATACTTTTATAATAAATAACATAAGTTGGATATATAAACTAGACTAACTACTTGGTTTGTAAGTGTAATATATTAAATGTAGGTTAGTCCAAGTAAGAAGAGTGAGCATTGGAATACAGAAATGAAAATCAATATCATGCCTTACTCAAGAAAGAAGAAAAGAAAGGATGCTCTAAAAATGGAAGATCATAAGGGAGCATGCCAAGAAGGAAATGAGCAACTGGAAGTGGAACTCAACATTTGAAGACCTAGTTACTAGGTATATTTTATTTTCACTTAGATCTTGAGGTGGGATTAATCTTTGAAAATTACTTAATCTTGTTACCATATGTTTTAAATGAGTTAGATTAAGTAAGTCTGATGTTAGTATAAATTAGATTTGAAAAACTCTAATGATAGATGAATTTTGAGAAGTTAAGCTTCATATACTTTGTGAAAATATGAACTTTGATGACTGAAATTTGAAGTTCTAGAGATATTACCTCTGACAGATGAATTTCAAGTATTGAAATTTGAATTTTGACTCAAACATAGTTAGTGAAATCTGGTTTTCAAGAATGTAGAGTTTGACCTTTGATTAGTGTTTTAATATATCTATCAAACTACATATGGCTTTGATGTAAAACTTATTTCATATGAAACTAGACTTAATAAGCTTTTCAAAGAAGGTTATTTTACTCAAAATGAAGGTCATATGAAAAAGTTATGGTTATTTAAAGTTGAGTAGTGAGATATGAATTTTTAGTTTTGACCTTTTATCACTATTTCAATCATATCTCACAAAATACGTTTGCCACTGACAGACAAATTTTGGCTTTCAAAATTTGAATTTTGAAACACCAGAATGTGAAAATACTTCCAGAAAAGCTAACAGACAAATTTTGGCTTCCAAAATTCAAACTTCAAGTATAACAGATGAATTTTAGTTTTCAAAATTCGAATTTCGAATATCCAGAAACATAGAAATACTTTTGGAACAGCCAACAGATGAATTTTCACATCCAAAATTCAAATTTCGAAAGGAAGAACTTGTGCCATATTAAGTTGCTCACTGTCAGATGAATTTTGGGAACCAAAATTTGAACTTCAAAGGTACTATAACAATATGGAATAATTATTCACACTTACTAGAAGAACTTTAAACTTGAAAATTCATATGTTCCAACATAGAAACATTTGTCAAGATGAAAATTCGAATTTCAGCTTTGAACAGATGAACTTCGAAGTTCAACGCTAAAAACTTTAACTTATGGTCACTTCAAAATTCATTTGTTGACATCCAAAATTCGAATTTCAGAATGTCAGAAACATTAAATGTAGTTGGTAAATAGCTAGTTTTGCAGAGTAACCATTGGGTAACGTCTCTAACAGCTAGATCTTATGTCTAACGTCTAATTACACTACGAAACTATAAATATAACATCATTTGAACTTATAGAAAAACAATCTTAAGAGTGTTTATGCAAAAATGCTGCAACCATTTGTAAAATCTTTCTATCACAGCACTGTTTGAAAACCTCAATAGAGTGAACTTTTAATGTATTATCTACTCTTCAAGGGAGTTTTCATTCTGTAAATATTTCTTTCTACATATTTTGGGTAGAATCTTAGCATATGGAAACACTAAGGGATTTACACATCTTCTAAGGGTATGGGGAGAGTGGCTTCACAAGTACCTGCTGAAACTTGTGGGAATGTACTGAGACTTTGTGGGATATAATGGAAAATCTCATGTGGTGGCTTGGGGACTGGATGTAGGCCAAGTGGTTGGGCTGAACCAGTATAAATTGTTGTGTATTGTTCTTTATCTTCTCTACTCAGTTGCTGCACACAACTTTTTCTGTTTATCCCTATTTTGCTATACTATTAGTGAAATTGGGTTGTGATCCAAAAGAGCGAAAATCTTGCATCACCCAATTCACCCCCCTCTTGGGTGACCAATCGACCTAACAATCTGGCCATGTGCATACCACGATATGTAGAAGAAACCATACAGACACACACATAATGATATTGTGGTATGAATAGAAACATGCATATATATAAATATATAAATACAAATTAACAATTAACATATAAACATAACACTCACTTACCTGAAGTTGTCATCACCATACACACGGGCTAAACCCAACGTCTCAACACCGAACACGAGTCAAATCACCTCTAATTATCCAATTAAAATACTACAATTACACTATACCTTTAGTTAATCCAATGCACAACCATTCCAAAATTCACAATTCCATTGCTAAAGCTTGACCCAAGGTTCCAACAACATAAACACATACCAATGAACCTTAAATAACCATTTAAACATACCCCAGCACATACAATTTGGATTTCCACTTCTCTTCCCAAATTTCAACCTGGTTTCCATCAAATCATGCATAATCCCTCTAAAACTCATACCTAAGCTTTAATAACACTAAATCATACTTCAATAATTCATTACATATTTCAATTAATGGAATTCGATCAAACAAGAATCCCCATACATAAACTCAGATTTTAACACTAAAACTGAAGGGAAAGGGAGGAGGAAAGGTTATGGATCACTTATCAACCAAAATTGAAGCTCCTCGAGGATGGAAAAAATGTCCCAAGACCAGAAATCTCGAACCCTAGAGGAGCTTCTCTGTTTCTCCCTCATTTTCTTCAATTTTGGCCATATGAAACTCACTCAATTTAAACAAATTTCATGAGTCTCGTCGTAACGCTAGTAAGCTCACCGTTGCGTGATTGCTCTTGGCTCAAAAATTTTTGAAATACCATAAGTGTCTTATCACGATGACCCTGTACCTTGCTAAGGCGTGACTCTTCTTTGCCTCCATTTTCAGATTTGTCCTATTTTGATCCTTTCTCCGATTCTAGTTCTTTCGGTCTTACACATATCATCAAGTATACTTCCTGTTAGTTTAAAACTAAGTCTAGGATAATATAATGAGGATTGTTACATTATGAATATATTTGATGTGATTATTAATTAGCTTTATTAAAATTATAAAATTTTAGATTATTCAATTATCTAATATGAGTTGATGCTAATTCTACTAACTTTAAAATTCTTTTGGGTTGAATTTTGATTTTTAAATTGAATTCAAAAAAATTTAAATGAAAAATATTTGAAATTGATTTATTAATTTCTATTACAATTAAATTTATAGGATACAGTTTAAAAATTAGAATGATGATGAAAACGGAAGGGGGAGAGAGAGATTAAATAAAGTTGTTTCTTCCTTTCTCTATATTTCATGGAGAGAATATTTATATTATAAGCTTAAGTTGTTTATTGAGTAGTCTCAAAAATACCAAGTCAATGTCTTTCTTTAGTTTCCTATAGCATATCTTCTGGTGCTTTTGGTTTTTTTTTTTATTAGGATTTTAGGTTAGAAAAATGGTAGAGAAAATGTAAGGTAGTTAAGCTTGGGGGAAGAAAGCTATGACTGATCCAATCCTTCATGGCTATCTTCTTTTTAGTCTTCTTGCTAAGATAAAGTCTTTTTTTATATAAAAAAAAAGAATATGTTTAAAATACTAGGTGATGAGGGGACCTAGCTCTCAAATACTAGGTGGGCAGTGGTGGCGTCATCTTGCCTCCATTGCGTTGTTCATTCTCTTGCTTGTTTTCCTGGTGGCACTGTAACTACTGCTACTGTTACATTGCCACTGTGTGACTACATCTACAGTTGGCTTATTTATGTGAGTATCAGTGAGCATTTTCCTGGTTTTGTATCAGAATCCTTGAGGGCTTTCTTTGTTGTGGAGTGGGGATGAATTATGTTGATGAGAATGGCTCAGAATCTCTTAATTATTTGCGGTAAAAGTGATACAATTTATGGGGCTTAGAAGGCCGAAACCTTAGCTATAAACCTGGCCATCAACTCCTTCAAATCCCTAAGAAAATATCTCTATAATCTACTGAATCTTAAAAGAATAAAATGGTAGATAAAATCCCATGAAATAAGGAAGAAAATACTGAAACAGTAAAAGGGATTAGAAAAGAGGAAAAACAAATTAGATCTTAGGGAATTAAGAGATAAATATCTCCTGATATGGGCCGGCTTCCAATATATGTTCATATGTTTGAGACTTGATAGACGCTCCTCTTCTCGATTCGATCTCTACTCGACCAGGGATTATTTTCTATATATGGGTTCCGAATAAATATTGGTTTCTTCTACGTTCTATCTATTTGCTTGATTCTCATGTTTCAATACTTGCTATAGTGCCATATATAGCTTATAATCAGGTTTCTCTTTAGCTCAGTTCACATAATATGCCATTTTAGGGAGCACTAACTTTACTTGTTTAGATGACATTGTTTGTGGATTTTATGAATTGTTGGCTTGTCTATAGTTCATTTATGAATATCTGAATAACCTTTGGTGACTCTACAACAGTTCATCATAATATTTATAGGCCCCTTAGAAAACCAGGAAAAAGGAGTGAAGCGTTTCCTTGAGTTAGTAAAAACTTTTTTTTTTCCTATTATGAAAATGAGTTTGCAGCCTTTATCTCATACGTTTAGTTTATTTATTTACATTTATTTTGAATCTCGTTGCAAAAAGTTTTTGAATCTGGGATAATACAATATATTGAGTCTTCATCGTCCTGAATACAGAAAGACAACAGTAATAAAGTATCATATTCTGATAGCAGCAATTGCCTTGGATCAAACTAGTTTTAGCTGTTGTGGATTTTGACCCTGTCAAAATATTGTTGTTTGGCATGTTGAGGAATATATTAGGTTTACAGTGTTGTGCTGTTATGAATTTTTTCTTGTTTTCGACATAATGTTAAAAAATATGCATGCTTCTAATTAAAAAGTTATAAATAACAGATATTAAAAAAATTATAAATAATGAATATTAACAGTGACATGTGAAAAAAATATATGTATATTAGGATATTGAATAATTTTCCAGAATATAATGAAGTATCCACATCACCAGAAACCACAAAAGCATGAAGCCAGAGTCATGCGCACCACTCATGGAGATGCTCTCGGTGGTTCAATTTCTTTTAGCCCAATTAGGAACAGTTTGATACAGAATAGACATAATGGTCAACAAACAAAATCAAGATATATGGATTATATTAAAAAAAAACCAAGATAATATGGTGGTTGATTGTATAGTATATGTGGGGATCCAGGTTTCGACATTTCTTCAATGAACTAATTACAAATTGACAGAAACAGTATGGGCAATGACTCATATATGAATTTGACAGAAACAGCCACGAATATGAGAGCGTCAGTGGGACAATATGGGGTTACCTCAAAGCTGGCCACCGTTTGCTGTTGGGTCTGGGAGGGATTTCGAGTTCCTCTGAGAGAATGGAACTGGGCCTCTTTCACTCCATTCACCGTGACCGTTGACAGGGAGAGACGCTACGAGATCAAGCGATTTCAGGTTGAAGGGTATTTCGGAGGAACAATGCTGTGGGGGAAGAGGAAAGAGTGTAAACTTTCGACCCGTTGTGGCCGAAGAGCTGTGCCAGAACAGAGCTATGGCAAAGGAACAGCTTCAGAGCATGGTGGGAAAGAAGACGGCACAATTCTGAGAAAATGCGATGTAGGGTTCTGAGAAGAGTTTTAAAACAACTTAGTTAGCGTTTAACAATTAAATGCTAACTAAACATAATATACATGGCGTTTATTATGTAAACGCCATCTAATATTCATAACTTAGATGGCGTTTATGTGATAAACGCCATATGAAATTTATACTTAGATGGCGTTTAAATATTAAACGCCAACTAAAAGTTTAAAATAAATTAAAAAAAAAATTTCGGTGGACCTTATATGGCGTTTATGAAATAAACGCCATCTAATAATTTATATTATTTTATTAATTTAGATGGCGTTTTTATTATAAACGCCATATAATGTCTGAAATTAGTTAGCGTTTATTATAAAACGCCAACTTTAGTTTTACATTATGACTTTAGATGGCGTTTATCTTTAAACGCCATCTAAAGTTCCAAAAATAGATGGCGTTTATTTTTTACACGCCATCTAAAACTGGACTTTAGTTGGCGTTTATTTTGTAAACGCGAACTAATGCGCTTGGTTTGCTTTTTATTGGCGTTTTTCTAAATAAACGCCAACTATTCAGCACCAATAAATCCTGAATCTGGCGTAGTGTTTGGCCAATAGGAATGGGCAGAATAAAGGAAAGGAGCCGGAGAAAATAACACCTGTAAATGAAGGTGGGTACTTATTGAGGAGGTTCAAAAAAAGATTTGAAAGGTGAGAAGAGAGAAGGAAGAGTTATCAATTTCTCACACTCATTAAGGGCTTATATTTTCTTTTAATTACCAAAAAAGTGAGAATAAAAATTATAAAACTATTTTTAATTTTTATAATTATTAAAAATTGAAAACTTATATGCATATATTTTTCTCTTTTAAATTTGGCCCCTTATAAGTCATATTCTGAATCTGCCAGTAGGTTTGTGTGAGTATATATATTTTTGGCCAATGTGTGTATATATATGAGTACATATATTTGTTTAAATTTAAACATTTTAAATTATATATAATTTATTTTAGTTTGTAATAAGTTTATAATTTCAGTTGATACACAAGATAGAAATTGTTCCTTGAACTTTGGTTGAAATATTGGTAAAGCAATTTATTATATATATGCTCAAGTGCATATATTTCATTATTTTTAAATATCTTATATTATATAGAAGTTATTTCAATTTGCAATAACTTTATAATTTCGGCTGGAACACATTGTAATTATAATAATAATTTTCTAATCATTAGCTTTGATAAAATTTTAAATCTTACATTAAGATTAAGAATATACAGTGCATAAAAGACAAATCACCCATAATTAATGTGTTAATTTTACGGAGCATGTATTTCCGAAACTTTGATAAAAAAAAAAAATGGGTCTTCAAACTTTGACCCAAATCATGATAAAAAATTTTGATTTATAGTCAAATTTAAATTGATACTTATAATTTCGATTCTCATTTTCACTTATAGTATAGTTTTTCATGTATAATTTTCGTATGATCTAGCATTTGTTATTTGCAAGTGGTTTCGTCAAAAGATATGAAAAAGGGGGCGTCTAAATAAAAAATGACGTGATAAAGAAATTTTGTACGTCTTTAATTTAGAAACATTATTATTGAGAAATATTAAAGGATTAGACTATAATTTTTAACTTGGTAAGTAATGTTTAGGGACTATGGTCGATAAAAAATGCATTAAAAAAGTTAACATACGGTAGTGGTAAACATATAAACTCAAAAGGACATGAAGAAATCCAAGATGTAATTTTCTAATACAAGAGCTTGGGCATAATGGGGAAAAAGTATTCCTAATTTTAAACGCATCTTCCTCAAACATTGGCTATATTTTAATTATACCTCTTTCATAGTGGGTTGAGAACGTAAGTTTGAATATTATTAAAAATTATTTTTTTAGTATAAAAGTAAAAATAATAATATAAAGTTTGAATTATAAATTTGAATTTCCTATTTAGTGTGGTGAGGTGGGATGAGATCCATACACTGAATAGGAAATTGTTAAATCTTTTTTTTTTTTTTGTGATTGAACAGATAAAATTGTTCAACTTAAAAAATGATAAGGAAATATTTCAATCTTTTTAGAATTGTAGTGAAACATATTAGATAATTAGATTGTTTTTAAGTTTTTCTGCAGAAAATTTTAATTTATTGCATATTGTTTTTAAGTTTTATTAACATTGATTAAACTAAAATATTGTTAAGTTTTTAAAATATAATTAGGGATAGAATTTGTTTTAACTGTTGAAGTTGAACCTCTGTAAATTTTAAAAAAATGAAAACTAAGAAATTAAAAAATTTTGAAGGTCAAATTTTATATAATTGATATAAATCTATAGATAGTGGATCATTGGTTCGGACAAATTGGAAGTCTATGATTTATTTTTTTTATCACTCATAAATCTACAGATCTTTATTAATTTCATATAACTAGATTTTTCAATTTAATTAAAATTAAACAAATCAATTTTAAGTCACAAAATCAATACATTACATAATCATATAATATTTTTTACTTTTTAAATATCAGATTAAACAATTTGAAGCCACAATAACTAAAATTAACTATTATATATCACATAATAAAATTTGTCCAATAGGAAATCCTATGTCAATTTTTAACCAAGTGAATAAAAAAGAGTGCATTTAAATAAAATTTCACATTGAGATTTTCTTTTTGACCAGTTCATTGAGATGAATGGATAGGAATAGAGATAGAAACATGATTAGGACAAAGAACACACAAAAATTTATATTTTTAAATAAATAATGCTTTTGTTTACTTTCACCTCACCGAGAAAATGGTGAAGCATATCTCCTCACTACTTTTAAATATTTATGGCTATATATTTAAAATGTAGTATCATTTGAAAATATTAGTGATTAGTATTTTTTTTTTAAAAAATAGTGATCTAGTTTTTATAATTTAATATTTTTCTTTTTTCTTTTTTTAAAGCAATTTGCATTCTATTTCTCTCATAGCGGTATCCATCAATTGCGTCTCCACCTAGATGACGTGGCGTCTTAATTATAAGCAATTTTTTTAATATTTTTATATGAATAACAGAGTTGCCTTTTTTTAATAGAAAACAAGGTTGCTTTTTTCTTAGATAAAAGGGAAAATTGATACATTTTTTGGCCTTGGCTAAAAGGGAAAATTCCAGTGAGGTTTCATGAAAGAAAGATATTTTTATGAAGATTTTTTGAATCTGTGAAATTCCTAATAGATACCACTTCCAAGGTATTGATTTAGAAAAAAAATAAATCCATAAGGAAATGACATTTTGGTCGGATCAGCTGGAAATTGTGTCGCTCAATTGGAAATATGTGTGGGTCAATTAGAAATCTATATGAATAACTTATGATAATCCATTTTTAACTTATCATAAGTAGTGACATTGGATGAGCTATGTTGTCTCTTTCATGGGAGAATATTATATTGGTGCAAATGAAAGGGATATGGGTATTGGATTAGTTGTTGGGTTTGGATTTATTTTCTGTTGAGTTTGTTTTAAGCAGCACAAGATCAAGTTCAATATGGGGTAAGGAGGGGAGGGAAGGTGAACTTCTTGGGAAGTAGATCATTAAGTACTCTTGGTTCCAGAAATGTACGAAACTTTCCAATAAATTATACAACTTGAGGAATTTTTCTTCCCACGTAGTTTATAATTTTGTAAAAAATATCCTTAAATATTTAATTCATTTTCTTTAAAAAAGGGTATTGATGTCTTTAATACTAAAATATAACATATTTATTTTAAAAATATTTTTGCACTTCTCGGGGAAATTAAAAATTAAACAAGCATGTAAAGCATAAACTTTGTAAAAGTTAATTTTTTGAGAAGTAGACTTCTTGAAAAGTTGCTTTTTGGGAAATATACCAAGCGACCCCCAAAAGACGGGACATAATAATGATTTTGTTATGTAATTTTTAATTCCTCTTTTTTAGTGTGTGTTTGGATTCTGGTGACAATCCAAACTTCAGTTTCAAACTGGGGTTAGAAAACTTTTTCAGTGTTTGGCAGCTCCTTCATGTTTGTTCTCCAAATTGATGTTTCCCCAACTGGCCCTTGGAGTTCCTTTTCAATTCAGTTTGAGAAGTTCAGTTTGGTCTAAATTTTCAACTACCGAACATACCCTTAACATCCTCTCCAATTCTCTAATATGCCTCCAAATTTGAGGAGCAAAATGTTAGCAAGGCTGACTTCCCAAGAGGGGGATGAATTGGGAAGATTGAAATTTTTCTGCACAAAGTGAAGTAGGTAAAGATAGCAAAGTGTAATGAAAGCAACGTATAAAACAGAGCAAGCTGAAAAATAATGATAAGGAGAAGAAGACTTAGTAATTTATCCTGGTTCGGTCTATCCACTTGACCTACGTCCAGTCCCCAAGACAACTCTTGAGATTTTTCACTATACAGCAAGAATTCAACGGGCTTCTTGCTAATGCCACAGTACAACGAGTATGCTCTGTTTCTGGAGCTTTCTCAATCTCTCTAAGCACTTCTACAATGTACTTCCCAATCCCCTTGTGATTTCCCCTCACAAGTAAATCTATCTTCCAGATGAAGATTAGATTGTATACAAAGATATAACTCTCTTGAATAGAGTAAATATGAAAGTTAAGGTACAGATATTGAAGTTGAGAGGATAAAAGCTTTTGAGAGGAAGATTTGGCAGAAATTCGATATATATAAGTTTTTTTTTTCACAACTTCAAATGGTGTTATATTTATAGATTTAGGTCTCAAATGTCCGTTAGAGACAAAATCTATCCGTTGGGGAAGTTATCCAATGGTTACTCTGAAAAACTATCCGTTAACCAACCGCATTTAATGCTTCTGACATACTGAAATTCGAATTTCGGTTGGTCAACAGACGAATTTCGAAGGAACCGAAGGTTAAAGCTTCCAACATTAAAATACTAAAGTTCATCTGTTCATGAAGTGAAATTCGAATTTTGAAACATACAAAATATTTTCACAATGAGACATACGAATTTTCAAGAAGAAACTTTTTTGGTTAAGTGTGAACAGTGTTTTCAATTTTCTACAGTGTCTTCGAAATTTGAATTTTGGAAGCCCAAAATTTGTTTGTCTGTAGAACGTTCAAGGAGGCACAGTAGTTCACTTTCTTCGAAATTCGAATTTTGAAGGAGTAAAGTTCGTCTGTCAGAGAGATTCTTTTCAGACTGACTTCAACATTCGAAGTTACAAAGCTCTGTCATTCGTATGTCAACATTTCATTCCAACAGACTCACAACCTTAGCTTCTGAAATTCAAATTTTAATGTTCAAAGTTCGTCTGACATAATGCAGTTTTGAAACTTAAATAATTCATGATCTCAAATGAACTTTAACATTGTTTCAGACGAATTTCTTTCATTTTGATAAGTTGTGTTTTGTCTGAAATTCAAATTTTGAAGACTCAAAGTTCGTCTGTTTCAAAGAAGCTCCTTTCAGACTTATATGAAAATTTGAATGTTGGAAAGCCAAAGTTCGTTTGTCAGAGAGTATTTTTCCAACTCAATTTCTTCTTGATTTCAGATAAACTTCAACATTATTTCAGACGAATTTCTTTGGTTTTCACAAATTGCATTTTATCTGAAATTTGAACTTTGGAGATGTGAAGTTTGTCTGTCACTAAAAAGCTTCTTTCAGACTTTGATGAAAATTTGAATTTTGGAGAATCAAAATTCGTCTGACAGAGAGACAGCTCTTCAGACTTATTCAGTTTTAGCTCGAAATTCGAATTTCCAGCATGCTAGTTCAGTTTAAACTTTCAAACTTCGTCTGTTTGTGGGTATTTTTCAAATAAGTTAAGATTTAACATAAAATCAAGGTTTGAAAACATCTTTTCCTCAAATCAAAATCCATTACCCTCATTTAAACATAACAAAAGATCCTACAGAAGATCTAGCAGCTATTACTCAGAAATTCTTCACTTGAAATACTTTGATCTCCTTTGATATCTTCAATCCAAGCTCTTGGATGTTAGTTTAGAATCATCAAAACTCTTGATTCAATATTCTCCCCCTTTTTGATGATGACAGAACAACTCACAAAATGGATTAGTACTTGGGTTTGCTTTTATAAGCTCCCCCTCAACATATGCATTATATTTCAAAAGATATCATATACAGCAGATCAAGTGAAGATATTCAAAGAGTAATATGTATAAAACATTGCAACAAAGAAATCCATTCATTTAACCAAGAGTTGATATACAAAAACCAAATCAAAGAAAGTTCTAATATTCAATACAGAATGCAAACATTCAAAACAGAAACACAAAACACTACAAGAGGACTCAAGCCTAATCTCTAAGCAAATCTTCAATCATTTCTTCTTGGGCTTGGTCTTCTTGCTGTACGTTTTCCCTTCCCCAAATTGCTTAGCAGTGGCAGACTTTCCGATTTGCCCAGTCTTCTCCCCCTTTTTGGCATCATCAGGAAGGCCAACAAAATTAGCCGAAGGAGGGATCTGAGAGACAGGAATAGCACGAAGTGGCACAGGAGCAAAAGGCATTTCTGGCTGTACTGGTGCAGGAGGCTCAGCAGGCTCAGGGCTAGGTTCTTTATCATCAGAAATCTCAAGTAGCTCTTGCATTTCCTTCTTGGAATGAGCTAGTTGAGCTCTCTATTCCTCTGAAAGCCTATACACAGCAAGAGAAGGAGAAGCTGGTTTAGCAGGAGGAAACATTTCTTCAAGCCTTCTTCTTTGAGCTTGCAGTAGAGCATTGTGAGCAATGGCAATATAATCAACAACAGGTACAATGCTCCTCTCTTCATTGCTCACACCTTCCTGCATAGAAGAGGTTGAAATGGCTGCAACCAGTCTTTCAACTTACTCAAATTCTTGAATAGACAGAATTGAACCCTGAGCATCATCTTGCATAGGCTCATGAGGGCCTATTTCTTGAAGTCCTTCTTCTTCCAAACCATAGTCCAAGGGTGGACCAGGACTTGGTGTCCTCATTGCACCAGCACCATCTATATCATCATCATGGTTAGGGGAGGCAATCTCGAATAAGCTTGGAGGCTCCGGAGTTGGAGATTGGACAGGCACAGAAGACCCTGGCTGAGGAGGAGCTGAAGTGGTAGGGATTGCACTTATGGCATCTTCATAAGCATCAGCCACCACCTTCATGTTCACAGCCAACTGATGGATCTGATCTTACAGATGAGCAAATTTGGCATTTTGCTCATCTCTGATGCTGAAAATGAGTGTAGATAGGCTGTCATACAACTCAGTAATCTTGGTTGGCTTGGCTCGTAAGGAGGGAGTGGAAGGAATATGAGTGGGCTTGGATGGAGATGGAATTGGCTGAGTAGGCTGAGGTACAGATCTGCCATGAGCCTCAGAGGTGCCTTCTTACTGTAAGGAGGCATTAGTAACAAAGAACAAATCTTCAGATCTCCCTGCTCCCTTTCTAACCCATCTTCCTTCATCTCTTTCAATGCTCATCCTCTGCAGTTCCTCTTTTTTGAAGATTTCAGTGGGCTTGCCTTTCCCTTCTCAATATGCTGAATTCTGGCATACTGCAGAATTCTGGAGATGGTAGCAACATAAGGGAGTGTGGAGTCCTTCCTCTGATCTCTAGCCTTGATCATGCATTGGAAAATGAGGTGTCCCATATTAATTAGTTTCCCACGCATGATTGCAGCCATGATATGTGTCTCTGCCCTTGTTATCGAGTTGAAGCTGCCTTCTTTGTTGAATATAATCCTGGACACTAGGTAGTGCAGGATCCTCACTTGAACACTGAGGTCTATGGGCTTCAACAGGTTTATGGATGGCCAATTTTCCCCTCTTCTAAACAATGTCCTCAGAATAGTACTCTCCTTGTAGTTCAGAATGGGGCCACCTTCTTTATCAGCAGTTTCTGCCTCATCCATGTACCTAGAGGCAGTGATATCAATCCTGAGTCCATCTTGCCCAGGGATCTCCAGCACCTTATTGAATGTCTCATCAGTAAGCCAAATTGTCCTAGACCTTAAATTGACTGCCCACTTCTTCTTGTTGTTGTTGTATTTTAAAGAGGCGTACCATGACTTCACCACTTCATCATCATACTTCTCCAATACTTCCAACAGATTCTTGTATCTCATTATCCATAAACCAGCATCAAAATTATTTGAGACCAAGAAATCTTCCAAGTTTACACAATGTGGCTTGATTACCTTTTTGTTGGCAAACTTGGTAGAGTATTCCTCTTGAATCTGTGGAGTGCTCCATAATGGCAATGTGGTAAGCTCGTACTCTATAGATTGAGTACTGAAGGACAAAGTGGAAGCAACAGCAGCAGCTTCTGAAGGAACGAAACTGAAGGTTCTGCACTTTTCGGTGAGGAGGGTCCAGCTTTCTGAGAATCTGCTTTGGATGCAGTCTTTTGGCGTTTGGAAGGTGTTGCCTTACTGGATTTGGCCTTTCTCTTTGGTTTTTCTCCTTCCTTGGTGGCATATTGAGATTTCACCGCTCTCTTTGGCCGAGCTTCAGCTTTCCCAGCTTCAAGATTTTTAACTCTTGCCATTTTTCGGATGAATGTTGCAGAATGTGGCTTAGAGTGGGTTTTAAAAGATGCGAAAGGAAGTTTAATCGATGGGAAGTGGCAGTTTTTGGTCAGAATTGAAGGGAATTGATGAGAGAATTAGAATAGACTCAGAGGAGTTAAGAATAGGGTTGCGTCTGTTCTTTGGAAAATCGTCGGATTTAACGTAAGTAACCGTCTGACAGATGAATTTTGAGAGGTCAAAATTTGAACTTCGGGCAATTACAAGTTAAACCGTTCAACAAAGCTTACTGACAGACAAATTTTCTTCTAAAAGTTCATCTGACAGTGGCTTGGATAAAGCAAGACAAGCACAATAGATGAATTTTGAACTGAAAATTCGAATTTTTCAACTTTTGTAAAGGTTGTCCAACATTCGTATGTTAAGAAGTGATAATTCAAATAACAGTGATGGACAAACATAACTTTGAAATTTTTGTTTTTGAAAATTCAAACTTCCAAGATCCAATAGATGAATTTTGAGGCATCATCGAGAATTGTTCCAAGGCATAATAGGCCAAAGTTCGTCTGTTGGTCAACTAAAATTCGGATGTTGACCACGTTGACTAGTTCAAAAACACAGTTTATGAAGCAAAATACGTCTAACACACATTAAAATACGAATTTCATCTTTAAAAACTTATAGAATGGATCCAGAACTTAGAATTTTTGTCATTTACTTCACTTTCTGGTTGTTCCATTCTGGTGTGCTCCAATCTTCAAGTTTATTGCCATTGAATCTTGTAAGGAGCACCTGCAACTTAAATTAAACATACTCCGATGCTAAAGTTAGAATTAATCTTAAAGATGAAACCTTTGAAAACAAGATTGCACGAGAATAACTTACAGTTCATTGGGATTTACCATACCCAATTCTCTCCTTATTTTGCAATGCCTGTCTTCTGATAGAGGCTTTGTGAGTATATCAGCAACTTGATCCTCTATTGGGATGTACTCCAGCTTAACTTCTCCTTTCAGAATGTGATCCCTTATGAAGTGGTGCCTAACTTCAATATGTTTCATTCTTGAATGCATGACAGGATTCTTGGTGATATTTATGGCACTTTGGTTGTCACACATGATTGGTATCTATTTCATTTTAACCTCAAGATCTTCAAGCTGCTGCTTCATCCAGATGACTTGGGCACAACAGCTTCCAACTGCAACATACTCAGCTTTTGTAGTGGATAGGGCCACACTGTTTTGCTTTTTGCTGAACCATGAAACCAGGGATCCTCCAAGAAACTGACAAGTTCCACTTGTGCTTTTTCTGTCAGTTTTGGATCCTGTAAAATCAGCATCAGTGTATCCTTTGAGATCTTCTCCATTGCTTTTTGGATACCAAAGACCCATCTGTGATGTTGCAATAAGATATCTGAAAATTCTTTTCACAGCTGTTGCATGGGTTTTTTTGGGGCATGATTGGAACCTTGCACACATACAGACACTGAACATAATGTCAGGTCTGCTGGCAGTTAAGTACAGTAAGGATCCAATCATTCTTCTGTACTGAGTAATGTCAAACATCTTTCCATTCTCATCCATGTCCAGTTTGGTTGCAGTAGCCATAGGTGTTCCCAATGGCTTGGCATTCTCCATTCCAAACTTCTTTAGCAGCTCCTTTAGATACTTGGATTGACTGAGAAGGATACCATCATCAAGCTGTCTGATTTGCAGTCCAAGGAAGAAGTTGAGTTCACCCATCATGGACATCTCGAATTCTCCCTGCATTAACTCAGAGAATTTCTTGCAAAGAGTTTCATTAGTAGCACCGAAAATAATATCATCAACATAGATTTGAACAATTAGTAAATCTTTATTTTCTTTCTTAGTGAATAAAGTTATGTCAACTTTGCCTCTATTGAACCCCTTTTCAGTTAGAAAATTGCTCAGTCTCTCATACCATGCTCTAGGTGCTTGTTTTAAACCATAAAGAGCTTTCTTCAGTTTATAAACATGGTTTGGTTTTGTAGAATCCTCAAAACCTGGAGGTTGATCTACATAAACTTCTTCCATGATATATCCATTTAGAAAGGCACTCTTTACATCCATTTGATACAGTAAAATATTTTTCATGCATGCATATGCTAGCAGTACTCTTATAGCTTCTAATCTAGCTACTGGTGCAAAGGTTTCTTCAAAATCAATACCTTCTTCCTGATTATACCCTTTAGCAACCAATCTAGCTTTATTTCTGATTATTGTTCCAGATTCGTCAAGTTTATTTCTGAAAACCCATTTGGTACCAATAACAGGATGATTTTTGGGTCTAGGCACTAAATCCCAAACTTGATTTCTTTCAAATTGATTTAATTCATCTTGCATAGCCAAAATCCAGTATTCATCAGTTAGGGCTTCTTCAGCACATTTGGGTTCAATTTGAGAAATGAAAGCGCAGTTGAGCATTTGATCCCTTATCTGTTTTCTGGTTTTGACTTTCTCTTGAACATTCCTTATTACTTGATCAACAGGATGATTCTTTTGATATCTCCAAGCTCTAGGGAGTTCTTGAGATGTTTCTTCATTATTTTCTTCATCAAACTCTTGCTCCTGTATATCTCCCTCTGTGTTAACAGATTCAGATATCTTTGTAGGTTCAGTTTTACTTTTATCAGAAATCCCCAGTTTTTCAAAGTTGAAAGTAAGATCATCCTCATTGGTAACGTGTTTTGAAATAGTTTCATTTTCAATGAAAACCACGTGCACAGATTCTTCTACCCCATTTGATCTTTTATTATAAACTCTAAATGTCTTACTCCTACTAGAATAGCCCAGAAATATACCTTCATCGGATTTGGCATCAAACTTACCAAGATTTTCTTTCCCATTGTTGTGAACGAAGCATTTGCATCTGAACACATGGAGATGGGACAGATTTGGCTTTCTTCCCTTATACAGCTCGTATGGAGTCTTCCCAAGGATTGGTTTGATGTAGGCTTTGTTTATGATATAGCTTGCTGTATTCACTGCATCAGCCCAAAACACTTGAGAGAGTTCCTGCTCATTCAACATAGCTCTGGCCATCTCTCTAATAGTTCTGTTCTTCTGTTCTACTACCCCATTCTGTTGAGGGGTCCTTGGAGCTGAGAAGTTATAGTCAATCCCATGCTCATTGCAGTACTCCAGGAAGTATGCATTTTCAAACTCTCCTCCATGATCTGACCTGATGGACACTATAGAAATATCTTTCTCATTTTGCACTTTCTTAGCTAAGGTTACAAATGCATCAAAGGTATCACTTTTAGAGGAGAGAAATAATATCCAAGTGAATCTAGAGTAATCATCTACAATTACAAGCACATACAGATTACCACCAAGACTTTTCACCCTAGATGGTCCAATTAAGTCCATATACAGCAATTCAAGTGGTCTAGTTGTGGTAACTACATTTTTATATTTAAAAGATGATTTAGTTTGTTTCCCTCTTATGCATGCATCACATTCTTTGTTCTTTTCAAAAGATATTTTTGGCAGGCCAGTTACTAGCTCATTTTTAATCAGTTTAGACAATTGATTCATGTTAACATGAGCTAATCTCCTATGCCATAACCAACTATCATTATCCTGACTAATTAAACACATAGAATCCAAGGGAGGAAGTTCATCAAGATCGATAGTATAACAGTTACCATCCCTTTGAGCTTTGAGGATTACTTTGTGATCACTTTTTCTGATGACCAGGCAAAACTTTGAGTTAAAAGCACCTAGTTTCCTTTATCACAGGTCTGACTCACGCTCAGCAAATTATGGTTGAGGCCAATCACAAACAGCACCTCTTCAATGGATGTTTCCAGAATTTTGCCCACAATGCCAATGCTAACAACTTTGCCATATTGATCACCTCCAGAGGTCACCTTTCCTCCTTTCTTGTCTCTAGGGTGATGAACTTCTCCTTATCACCAGTCACGTGACTTGAGCAGGCACTGTCCATATACCATTTGTTGCTCTTCTTAGCTTTGAGACAGACCTGCAAAATAATGTTTATGTTTTCCTTTTAGGTACCCAAATTTGCTTGGGTCCTTTTCGGTCAGTAGATTTTTCCCTAGATGCAGAAGCAACTTTGCGAACCCATTTAACTTTCCTGCCAAGTCCATTTTTCTTCAAAGCACAAGAGCTGGAAATATGTCCCCTTTTGTTACAGAAATGACAGGTAATGAAGGGACTGCTAGATTGAGAAGCAGGAAGAAAACAATGCAGATAATACTTTTGTCTTGCATGCTTTGGTTGATTATATGTTTCAATGCGAGATGACATGTGATCTTTCTTTCTGTTGCTCTCAGCATGCATAAAACGTCTCATGTATGCATTCTGGTTTTTATTCCTAATCTTTTCCTTGACAGTACATGGATCATAGCCAAGACCAGCTTTTCCTTGTGATATTCTTTGGCTTCCTATCAAGGCAAACAACATATCTTTACCTCTAGTGAGCCTAGACATGCTTTTTACTAAATAATCATTAGTTTGCTTAAGTTCATTGCATGAAGTACAGCAAACAGATTCAGCAGTAGGTAGAGAGGTGATTTCAGGAATGTTGCTTTGAGATTCCAGTTTATTAATCTTTCTCTTTGCTAGTTTTAATTCTTTAACAACTTTAATAAACTCATCATGAAGCTCATGAAATGCATCAAGTAACTCAGAATAGGAAGGTTCAGATTCATGTACCTCTTCTTCCTGATCATTGTTGCATGAGGGTTCGGCTTCTTCAGAAGCAAGTGCCATCACGGAGATGTTGGCAATCTCATCCTCATCCTCTTCCTCTTCATCTGAGCTGTTGCCCCATATTGATGAGATGTAGGCTTTCTTCTTCTTCCCTTTGTTAGCAGCTTTCTTATCCTTTTCTTGCTTTTTGAGGAATTGAGGACAATCCCATTTGATGTGTCCCTGCTTCTTGCATTCATAGCAAGTCACAGGCTCTTTTGCCTCTCTCTTGCTTTCACCAGCTGCTCCTTTATTGAAGAATTTCTTGTTCTTCTTCTTATTGTAGAATCTTCCTAATTTTCTGACCATCAAAGCCAGAGTTTCTTCATCCAGCTCATCTCCTTGATCATATTCTTCTTCCTTTTCATCAGCAACTTTGAGGGCAAGGCCTTTCTTCTTTCTGTCCAGCCCAACTTCCTTGAGAGCTTTAATTTTTCCTTCATACTCCTCAAGGCTGCCGAAGAGAGCTGTGATAGAGGCCATTGATTCTCCTCTGGCTTCCTCTATTACTGTCACCTTGGGCTGCCATTCCAGAGGGAGAGCTCTGAGTATCTTTCTTACTTTTTAGACTGAGTGTATTCCTTTCCCAGGCTCTTCAATTGATTCACAATGAGAGTGAATCTCTTTTGGAGCTCCTTTACAGTTTCTCCTTCAGCCATTCTGAAGCTTTCATACCCTCCAATGCATGTGTTCAGTCTGTTTTCCCTGACCCCAGTTGTTCCTTCATGTGCAATCTGCAGAGTGTCCAACATTCCTTTTGCAGTGCAGCATTGTGAGACTCTATAGAATTCATCCTGGTTCAGGGCACTGACTAAACAATGCTTTGCTTTGAAATTCAGCAGGACACTCCTTCTGTCTTCCTCATTCCACTCTGCTTCTAGCTTCTCTTTGTGTCTTCCATCTTCAGTTAGAGTCATTGGGACAAAATCTCCTTTCTCAATGACTAACCAGATATCAAGATCAATTGATTGGAGGTAAATTTGCATCCTCATCTTCCAGTACCCATAATGTTCTCCACTGAAGCCTGGTGGTCTATTAGTGTTGTTCCCTTCAGGAAGTATGCTTTCTCCAAAGCCAGCCATCTTAATTCCCAAACTGTGAGATCCTTTGAATGGGAATTCGGGCTCTGATACCACTTGTTAGCAAGGCTGACTTGCCAAGAGGGGGGTGAATTGGGAAGATTAAAATTTTTCTGCACAAAGTGAAGTAGGTAAAGATAGCACAGTGTAATGAAAGCAACGTATAAAACAGAGCAAGCTGAAAAATAATGATAAGGAGAAGAAGACTCAGTAATTTATCCTGGTTCGGTCTATCCACTTGACCTACGTCCAGTTCCCAAGACAACTCTTGAGATTTTTCACTATACAGCAAGAATTCAACGGGCTTCTTGCTAATGCCATAGTACAACGAGTATGCTCTGTTTCTAGAGCTTTCTCAATCTTTCTAAGCACTTCTACAATGTGCTTCCCAATCCCCTTGTGATTTCCCCTCACAAGTAAATCTATCTTCCAGATGAAGATTAGATTGTATACAAAGATATAACTCTCTTGAATAGAGTAAATATGAAAGTTAAGGTACAGATATTGAAGTTGAGAGGATAAAAGCTTTTGAGAGGAAGATTTGGCAGAAATTCGGTATATATAAGTTTTTTTTTTTCACAACTTCAAATGGTGTTATATTTATAGATTTAGGTCTCAAATGTCCGTTAGAGACAAAATCTATCCGTTGGGGAAGTTATCCAATGGTTACTCTGAAAAACTATCCGTTAACCAACTGCATTTAATGCTTCTAACATACTGAAATTCAAATTTCGGTTGGTCAACAGACGAATTTCGAAGGAACCGAAGGTTAAAGCTTCCAACGTTAAAATACTAAAGTTCATCTGTTCATGAAGTGAAATTCGAATTTTGAAACATACAAAATATTTTCACAATGAGACATACGAATTTTCAAGAAGAAAGTTTTTCGGTTAAGTGTGAACAGTGTTTTCAATTTTCTATAGTGTCTTCGAAATTCAAATTTTGGAAGCCCAAAATTCGTCTGTCTGTAGAACGTTCAAGGAGGCACAGTAGTTCACTTTCTTCTAAATTCAAATTTTGAAGGAGTAAAGTTCGTCTGTCAGAGAGATTCTTTTCAGACTGACTTCAACATTCGAAGTTACAAAGCTCTATCATTCGTATGTCAACATTTCATTCCAACAGACTCACAACCTTAGCTTCTGAAATTCAAATTTTAATGTTCAAAGTTCGTCTGACAGATAGCAGTTTTGAAACTTAAATAATTCTTGATCTCAGATGAACTTTAACATTGTTTCAGACAAATTTCTTTCATTTTGATAAGTTGTGTTTTGTCTGAAATTCAAATTTTGAAGACTCAAAGTTCGTCTATTTCAAAGAAGCTCCTTTCAGACTCATATGAAAATTTGAACGTTGGAAAGTCAAAGTTCGTCTGGCAGAGAGCATTTTTCCAACTCAATTTCTTCTTGATTTCAGATAAACTTCAACATTATTTCAGACGAATTTCTTTGGTTTTCACAAACTGCATTTTATCTGAAATTCGAACTTTAGAGATGTGAAGTTCGTCTGTCACTAAAAAGCTTCTTTCAGACTTTGATAAAAATTTGAATTTTGGAGAATCAAAATTCGTCTGACAGAGAGACAGCTCTTCAGACTTATTCAGTTTTAGCTCGAAATTCGAATTTCCAAAGGCAAAGTTCAAATTTCCAACATGCCAGTTCAGTTTAAACTTTCAAACTTCGTCTGTTTGTGGGTATTTTTCAAATAAGTTAAGATTTAACATAAAATCAAGGTTTAAAAACATCTTTTCCTCAAATCAAAATCTTTTACCCTCATTTAAACATAACAAAAGATCCTACAGAAGATCTAGCAGCTATTACTCAGAAATTCTTCACTTGAAATATTTTGATCTCTTTTGATATCTTCAATCCAAGCTCTTGGATGTTAGTTTGGAATTATCAAAACTCTTGATTGAACACAAAATTGAAGCTTTCATGGATCAAATTTGAAAACTCACCAGCTTGAATAGCCGACTCCTCTTTTCTTCCTTCGTCATTGATTACTTCTTCAATGTCAACCTCAAATTCGAAGCAAAATCTCCCCTATTAGAAAAACACTACTAGTGATTAGATGAGATGGGGAAAGGAAATGGAGTCGACATTTTTTGAGGATGAAAGGAGAGAGAGCGAAACAATGGGTTTACCAAAGAGAAGGGAGAGAGATGTGGCAGCTTTATGTAATACCCTACCTCTTGACACCTCTAGACTTAACCAAAAACTTCAAAAACCAATCCAGGCATCCCAAAACAACTCTCTAAAACTTCAAAACAGTGGAAATGAACACAACAACACCAAAAAACTGGGCTAGGGCCAAGGCCACAGCTTACCACCTTAGCTCTAACCTCCCCTATTTTTCAATCTCTTCTATCTCAATTGGCATCGCGGCCTGGACTCTGTAGCCATGGTGCCCCTTACTAATTTTCCATATCAGCAACTTCCGTACACAGAGGTAAACTTCCGACATGCATAACTTTATGCTCTGACCTCCAATTGACTTGATTCCAACTCCTACAAGTCAATCTAGTCACAATTTATACATGGACATCACTTTCACCTCAATCTAACACCGTATGAAGATTCTAGCCCCTTAACACCATTTTGGCCACTTATTGACCAAAACACACTACTAACAACCTCCAATTGCCACCAAACGCAAATGGTCACTCAAAGACTATTCATACAGGTCCAAAAACCTCTAAACTAACTCGTCCAAAGAGGTTTCACCTTAAAAGAACCACTCCTCTGAGATTTGACCCCTAGAACCCCTACGTGACAAACAAGTTACAAGCCCTAAAACACACCAATCAGGTTCAATTCCAACTTTCATCATACATAACACATACATACAACATACATAGCCATACATCTATCCATAACAATCCTTGTCAATGTCATACATCCTTTACAAACCATTCTATCATACTTGACACAAATTTCAATATCCAAATTTACAAATACTCAATAGACAATTCCCATGTACGTAGCTACTCCCGCGACTTCTCCGGACTAGTGCCAGAACTGTCACCTGGAAGGTTAGTTCCTGGGAGAGAGGTGTGAGACAATGTCTCAGTAACTGAGGACAAACACACACATACATATATATACATATATCTCATACAACTCATTAATGCAATGTGAAATGAATGGCATGCATGTCTCCCTCGCACACAGCTAGAACCACGGGCTGTCGTCATAGTAGGACATTTCATAAAGGTAATTCTCTTCCAATAGTTGGTGAATACTGATTCTGGGACATCACCAAGCTTACCTCCCATTAGTGCACCCGGCCAAAGGAAACACTAATGTTCAGACCATGGCTCTCCTTCCCCTTTCCCACCATGAATTGGCAGCAATTTAGGGAATGTATAGTCTACTACGCGCCTTTCCCCTCCTAGCCATAAGAGATGATTTAGCCATAGGATTCCCATCCTTATCCTCCCTAACATATATATATTTCATCCTTATCCTCCCTAATATATATCATCATATATCATATCGTCATCACCACTTGATCCACCATATATCGTAATCTCATAATGCCATGTGGTGATGCTCATGTATCATCATATCATCATCATCATCATCATATCATAATATCATGTATACATCATGCCATGTCATGTCAATATCATCATCATAAACATCATCTAGCTGTGTGCATACCATAACATATATAGAAAATAGTACACACAAACACATCAATATCGTGGTATGAAAGAGACATGCATATATACATAAATATATGTACTATCATGTCATATAAACAATATAATACAAACAAACACCCGGTTACCTCAAGTTATCAATACCACACACGTGAATTCCATGAACTTCTTGAATTACCCCACACGCTTGAACCCCTCTCGGTTAACCAAACAACTTTCACAATAACACAATTCTTCAATCAACACAATATACCATTAAACTAAACATCAGAATCCAACCACTTTAGGCCTAACCCAAGGTTTCAACTCCCCTTTTATGTATTAATAAGCTTTTAGGGACCATTCAAACACTACTCAAACACATACACTTTGGATTCCCAAGAGCCCTAACCGAAAACAACCTAGGGTTTAGCTCAAATCATACATAAACCCTTCAAAACTCACATCCAAGCAACAAGAACACTAAAACACACTTCCTTAACCCCATTTTATCTATTTCAATCAGTAGATTTCATCTCAAACCAGAAATCCTGACATATAACCGAAAAGCCCCAAATTTCAACTGAAGATAATGGAGAGAGAGGAGTATAGGACACTCACCAACTTGAATCCAAGCTTCCAGAGGTTGAAAACAACTCCCAATGGCTGAAAACTCCAAACCCTAGTAGAGCTTCTCAATGCTCCCTCCATTTTCTTTCTTTCTGATCATCCAAAATAATTTGGATTTAAACAAAATTCCCGATCCTTGCCGTGGCTTCAGACCTCTCACCCCGGCTCCACTAGTTTTCAGCCAAAAAGAGCCACTAGACAAGCTCTTACCTCAGCTGCTCTGCTTCTCGCTGTGACGTGGAGCTCCTTCGGACTATACTTGAACCTTCCTCCATCCTGTTTTTCCTCCAGTCCTGCATACAATGCCAAGAAAGATATCATAAGGGGTGTTACAGTCTCCCCTCCTTATAAAAATTTCGTGCTTGAAATTTCAACTCTTACTTCAAGCAAAGATCTTTGGATACTTCCTTCTCATGGATTCTTCTATCTCCCACATGACATCATTGGATGTCAAGCCGCTCCATAGGACCTTTAACAACTTTATGGTCTTATTTCTCAACTGCTTTTCCTTTACATCAAGAATTTGTAATAGCATGACCTCAAAAGTCAGATCCTCTATCACTTGAACTATATCATCATCAATTACATGAGATGGATCTGGATGATACTTCTTGAGTTGAGACACATGGAAAACATCGTGCAATCCAGTAAGATTAGGTAGTAGTGCCACTCAATACGCTACTGGCCCAATTTGCTCTAGAATTTGGTATGGACCCATATACTGCGGAGTGAGCTTCTTGGCCTAAATCGATCTTCCAACACTAGCAGTAGGAGTGACCTTCAAAAACACATGATCTCCTGCATCAAACTCTAGTGGTCTCCTCCTCCTATCCGCATAACTTTTCTGTCGACTTTGAGCTGTAAGAAGCTTCTGACGAATACTTTCTATTTGCTGAGAGATTTGATCCATAATATCTGGGCCTAAAAGACTCCTTTCACCGAGTTCAACCCAACACAACGGTGACCTGTACTTCCTGCCATATAATGCTTCATACGGAGCCATTTGCAAACTTGAGTAGAAATTATTATTGTAGGCCAATTCAACTAACGGCGGGAACTGATCCCAATTGCCTTTGTTCTCTAGAACACATGCTTGCAGCATGTCCTTCAGAGTCTGAATAGTTCTTTCAGTCTGCCCATCAGATTGAGGGTGATAAGTAGTATTGAAACTCAATTTCGTATCCATGGCCTTCTGAAGAGATTTCCAAAACTTGACAAACAATCTCATTCACATACAACTGAGCTAATTTCTCCATCGAAATAGTTTCCCAAATTGGAAGAAAATGGGCCGACTTCGTTAATGACCCTTATTTCATTATGTTCTGAAGAAGTCCTCGATAATCCCATCATAAAATCTATGGAAATGCTATCCCATTTCCACCTTAGGATCTCCAAAGATTGCAATGCACCTCCAGGCAATTGGTGCTCAATCTTTAATTTCTGACAAATCAGATATCTTTTCACAAACTTTGTGATGTCTTTTTTTATGCTTGGCCACCAATAACCACACTTCAAATCTTGGTACATCTTAGAGGTACCTGGGTGAATAGTGTACCTGCTCTTATGAGCTTCTTCCAAAATAATTTCTCGCAACCACGTAACATTTGGTACACATATCCGACTATGATATCGAATGAAACCATCCTCCAGAATATCAAAGTCCTGGATCTCCACCATTTCAATTTGTTCCTAAATACCCAAAGGATAGTCATCATCCATCTGAGCATAGCAAATGTTCCTCAATAAATCACTTGATACACTGATGGAACTTATTACTAGTACTCTAGGATGGACATTAATGGATAAGTTCATATCTCTCAGGCTTTCCAGCAACTGTTGCTCCCTTATCATCATTGTGGCCATCTGGATTGACTTTCTACTCAATGCATCCACCATAACGTTGGCTTTCCCAGGATGATACTTCAAAGCAAACTCATAGTCCACCAGGAACTCAACCCAATGCCTTTGCCTCATGTTTAACTCTTTCTGATCAAACAAATACTTCAAACTCTTGTGATCATTGAACAACTCGAATTGAGCACCATTGAGATAATGCCTCAACAATTTTAAGGCAAACACTATAGTCGCTAGCTCAAGGTCATGAGTAAGATAGTTCTCCTCATGAGGCCTTAACTGCCTTGAAGCATATGCCGCAACTCTACATTGCTGCATCAAAGCACACCCTAAACCTTTCTTAGAGGTGTCCATGTAAATAATAAATGACTCTGATGGGTCAGGCATACGCATTGGGGTGGACGTTAGACATGCCTTCAACTCTTGGAATGCTCTCTCACACCTGTCATCCTAAATGAAAGATCGATCCTTACGAGTGACTCTAGTCAATGGCATAACAAGCTAAGAGAATCCTTTAATGAACCTTCGGTAGTATCTAGCCAATCCCAGAAAACTCTGAATTTCAGTCACCATTCGCGATCTCTCCCAATTCAACACCGCTTCAACCTTACTAGGGTCTACTGCTACTCTTTCTGCCGAAATCACATGACCTAGAAATTTCACCTCCTATAGCCAAAACTCATACTGACTGAGCTTAGAATACAGTTAGTGATCCCACAATACTTGCAACATAATCCGAAGATGGAGTGTATGCTCTTCCTCACCCTTGGAGTATATCAGAATGTTATCAATGAAAACCACCATAAATTTATTCAAATATGGCTGAAACACCCTGTTCATATAATCCATGAAGATTGCCAGCATGTTGGTCAACTCGAATGGCATCACGAGAAACTCATAATGACCATATCGAGTCTGAAAAGCTATTTTAGGAATATCTTCAGCACACACTCGCAATCGATGGTATCCCGACCTCAAATCAATCTTAGAGAATACAGAGGCACCTGCCAACTAAACAATCACCTCAATCCTAGGCAAAGGATATTTTTTCTTAATCATCACTCGATTCAGCTGCCTGTAATCAATGCACAATTTGAGGCTACCATCCTTCTTCTTGACAAACAATACTGGAGCTCCCCAAGGCAAGACACTAAGTCTAATGAAACCCCTTCTCAACAAATCCTCAATCTGCTTCTTGAGCTCTTTCAATTCAGATGGTGCCATTCGATATGGAGCCTTTGAAATAGGTATTGTCCTGGGCACCAAATTGATGGAAAACTCTAGTTCTCGTGGTAGTAGCAAACCGGTAATCTCCTCTAGAAATACATCAGGGAATTCATTCACAACCGGGTATCTTTCATCACCTCCTTCCATATCCTTGTTCACAGAGAAGAAAACCAAAAACCCTTGACATCCTTTCCTCAAATACCTATTAGCTTGGGCACAGGACAAACAGACATTCTTATTCCCTTCAACACTGGGGACATTCACCAGTAAAGACATAGTCTTTCGAACACAGTCGAGAATGACATTATTCACCTCCAACCAATTCATCCCAATTATCACGTCAATCTCTTGCAACGACAAATAGAGTAGATCTAGGGTAGTACTTCAATGTTCAAAATGAACCACATAGTTTAGACAAGCTTGCGTAGTTCTTAATGAAACTCCCATAGATGTGGATACTGACAACTAAAAAGGCAACCCCATTGCCATAATACCCAATCTCCAAGCACAATAAAAAGAAATGAAGGAATGCGATGCACCTGAGTCAAACAAAGCATGAATAGAGTAACCATTGAGTTCAAGTTTACCTCTAATCAGATTAGGCACTGCATCCACTTTTGTCGGGTGATGGCAAAGACTCGTTCAGGCATTGTGGGACTCCTCATCACATCATCACGCCTTGGTTCTCGACAATTCTGTGACATATGACTCAGTCTCCAACAATTATAACAAATCAAGCACAGATGATCACCATGACTAAACCCGCATTTTGTGCATGGATTTGATGCACTACCTGAACTATACTAAGATGGAGTGGAGTCCCTTCCTGCATACTCACTCTGACGGGAACTCCCTTGTTCAAAGCCTCCTCGATAAAAGGGTCCTCTACCAAACCGACCTCTATTGGACTGATCTCTGTCAAATCTGCCTCTTCCTCTACTATGGCGGCCTCTATTATGGTGATCTCTTCCTCAATTAGAACCTATACTACCACCACTGCTACCACTACCTGAACCACTTCCTTTCTTGATTCCTCCTATAGGTACTAGGTGAGAAAAGGCCCGAATCATGGAATTCTTTCTATCTCCTCAACCTCCTTCATTTGTTTGTATAGGGTACGAATCTTCGCACACAAATCTGCAAAGGGCACAAACTCCACCATAGATAACTGCTCCATAATCTCTGGATGGGCTTCCTCAAACAACCTCTGAGCTATTCACCTATCATTAGGATAATTATTCAGAAAAGTGGAGTATTTGGCCAAGTCAAAAAAATGATCAATGTAATCATCCGCCGACAGATTCTCTTGTTGAAAAGTTAGGAACATGGCTTTCTTTTGCATCATTAAGGCTGGAGGGACGTAGTGTGCAAAGAACTGTTCCTTAAACTGCTCATAATTCATAGGAGGATTCATTGCTTCAACACTTGGGAGAAAACTCCTCCACCATCTCTTGGCCTTCTTTTCAAGCTTAAATGCCACCAATTGCACCCTTTACTCTGAGGTGCAATCTATCACACTGAAAATATTCTCCAATTACTCTATCCAATCTTCAGCCTATGAAACATCCATGGTACCCTCGAAAGTCAGAGGATTGAACTTCCTAAAGTCCCTCAATTGTGAAGAGACACCCCTCTTTCTAACCCTTGGGGCTCTCTCAGTCTCTACCACATTTTCATCCTCTCCTATATTCAGATCCACAAACATCCGGCCTTTTCATTTATTTCATCTTGCTCTTACCTATCCATTCGCTCTTACAACCTGTTCAATGTTTCCCCCTGAGTATTCACCTGATTACTGAGGCCAGCCAGCATCTCATGCCTCTGCCTAATGAGATATTCTTCCTACACACAAGTAACAACACAATCAGTTATATGGTTCTGGACTAGCATTGCAGTGGGAATATAGTCTATATAATTAAAATTGTGCCAAATAGTACTTTAAGCAGAAACAATGGCCCAAAACAATTGTTCTGATACCAAAATATAATACCTTACCTCCTAACACCCCCAGACTTGACCAAAAACTTTAAAAACCAACCCAGACATCCCAAAATAACTCTCCAAAACTTCAGAATAGTGAAAACAAACTCAACAACACCAAAAACTAAGCTGGGGCTGTGGCCACCACATTACTGCCGTGGCTCCAGCCTTCCCTATTTTTCACTCTCTTCTGTCTCTACTAGTGCCATGGCCTAGACTCTGGAGTCGCAGTGCCTCAGGCTAATTTTCCATATCAGTAACTTCCACACACCGGGGCTAACTTCCGACACACATAAATTTATGCTCCAACCTCCGATTGACTCGATTCCAACTCCTGTAAGTCAATATAGTCACAATCTATATATAAACACCACTTTCACCTCAATCTAATTCCGTATGGAGATTCTGGACTCTTGACACTGTTTTGGCCACTTATTGATCAAATCTCACTACTAACAACCTCCAATTGCCACCATAGGCAAATGGTCACTCAAAGACCATTCATACAGGTTTCACCTCAAAGGAACTACTCCTCCGAGATTTGACCCCTTGGAACCCCTACATGACAAACAGGCTACAGGCCCAATTCATTCACCAATCAGGCCCAATTCCAACTTTCATCATACATAACACATACACACAACATACATAGCCATACATCCATCCATAATAATCCTTATCAATGTCATACATCCATTACAAATCATTCTATTGTACTTGGCATAAATTACAATATCTAAATTTACAAATACTACATAGACTATCCCATGCACATAGCTACTCCTGTGACTTCTCTAGACTAGTGTCAGAACCTTCACTTAAAAGGTTAGTTCATGGGAGAGGGGTGTGAGACAATGTCTCAGTAACTAGGGACAACCACACACACACACATATATATATACATATATCTCATAGAACTCATGAATTCAATGTGAAATGAATGGTATGCATGTCTCCCTCGCACACAGCTAAAACCACGGGCTATTGTCATAACAGGACATTTTATATTGGTAATTCCCTTCTAATAGTCAGTGAAGACTGATTCCAGGACATCATCAAGCTCACCTCCCATTAGTGCACCAAGTCAAAGGTAACACTAATGCTCAGACCGTGGCACTCTTTCCCCTTTCCCACCACGAATTGGCAGTGATTTAGGTATTGTGTAGTCCATTGTGTGCCTTTCCCCTCCTGACCATAGGAGGCAATTTAGCTGCAGGAATCCCATCCTTATCCTCCCTAACATATATCATCATATATCATATCGTCATCACTACCCGATCCACCATATATCGTAATCTCACAATACCATGTGGTGATGCTCATGTATCATTATATCAACATCATCATCATATCATAATATCATGTATGCATCATGTCATGTCATGTCAATATCATCATCATAAACACCATCTAGCTATGTGCATACCACGATATATATAGAAAATAGTACACATAAACACATCAATATCGTGGTATGAAAGAGACATGCATATATACATAAATATACGTACTATCATGTCATACAAATAATATAATACAAACAAACACCCGGTTACCTAAGGTTGTTAATACCACACACGTGAATTCCATTAACTTCTCGAATTGCCCAACACGCTTGAATCCCTCTCGGTTAACTAAACAACCTTTACAATAACACAATTCTTCAATCAACACAATATACCATTAAACTAAACATCGCAATCCAACCACTTTAGGCCTAACCCAAGGTTCCAACACCCCTTTCATGCATTAAAAAGCTCTTAGGGACCATTCAAACACTACTCAAACAGATATGCTTCAGATTTCCAAGAGCCCTAATCGAAAACAACCCGAGGTTAAACTTAAATCATACATAAACCCTTCAAAACTCATATCCAAGCAACCAGAACGCTAAAACACACTTCCTTAACCCCATTTTATCTATTTCAATTCGTGGATTTCATCTCCAACTGGAAATCCCGACATATAATCGAAAAATCCCAAATTTCAACCAAAGATAATGGAAAGGGTAGAGTAGAGAACACTCATCAACTTGAATCCAAGCTTTTAGAGGCTAAAAACAATTCTCAATGGCCGAAAACTCAAAACCTAGTAGAGCTCCTCAATGTTCCCTCCATTTTCTTTCTTTCCGATCATTCGAAATGATCCGGATTTAAACAAAATTCCTTATCCTCGTAGTGGCTTCAGACATCTCGCCGTGGCTCCACCAGTTTTTAGCCGGAAAGAGCCACTAGACATGCTCTTGCTGCGGCGGCTTTGCTTCTCACTGTGGTGTGAAGCTCTTTCAGACTCCACTTGAACCTTTCTCCGTCTTATTTTTCCTCATGTCCTGCATATAATGCTAAGAAAGATATCATGAGGGGTGTTACACTTTGTATATCTATTATATATCTATCAATTTTATATACTAAAGTAGAGTACACTGGGACGATATGTCAAAATTCTGTGCTACCATGTCAACCTAGTGATATGGAAAAAGATGGGCCCCATGCTGAATAATTTAATTTTTTTTAGTTAATTAGTTGATTTCCATTAGACATTAATGCAAATTTTAAGAAATTAATTATGACCATATTTGCTATTTAGTTTTTCCCATGTTCCATCAATTTGCATTTATTTTTCAAATAGCTAATCATCATAAATATTCAAATTATTCTTTTTTTTCAAATGATAATGAATTTTTGGGATTTATTCATTTATATTCAATTTCAAAATTTTTTATTTCATAACGGAATCTTATGATTAAATATTACAGTTCACCATAACTGATATTATTAATTTGAATAATTGAATGCAATGAATTTTGTTCATCCTTTTTTTTATTTCCTTTGAATCATTTACTTATATTTATATTTATTTTCATTTCATTGGAAATAAAAAAGATATTGGTTATTTGAAGTTGATTGTAACACCATAAATGAGAGATTTTGAATTTGGAAATCTTTACTTATGTCAATTTCAAAATTTGAAAGTAATTGATATCATAATAAATTGTTTATTCCTTTTTGTGATTAATTCTTTTTCCCCATTTCGATTAGAGGTAGAAATAAATAAAAATCATTTAAATTTTGGTCTATATTATTCTTTTGAAAGACACATGTATATGTAATAATGAGTGATATTAAATTTTCAAATTTGATTCCTTTATTTCCTTTCGATATCTGTTTCAATATTGAAATCAATATATTTATTCTTATTTAATGGCTTTTAAATTTCAAATAATTTTGTCCAATCTGTAGGCCTTTGTTATTTTCTATATAAAGTCATGATGTTTGTTAGTGCACATACCATTCAATTTCATCATCTCAACCCCTTTTCAGTTATATTGCAATAACCATGATCAATTTTCCTCATTGACAGGGAAAGGATGATGATGATAAAGAGTGTGACAATGATGATGGCAAGTGATCATCATGTTGTGAATTGTGTAACCGTATGATTATTCAAGTACATTCAAGTCACAGTAATGTGTGTTTGGTCTATATATGCATTGTGTCGAGTAGGATAGCATGCTTGTAATCCATATGGGAACAATGGTAATTAATGTGATGATAATGGTTGTAGAATATTGATGATGACGAATGATGTGTGATGATATGGATATGTTTATGTATGGTGTACAAGCGTGATGCTGATGTGGACCCTAGTACGCTTCATTATTGTTGAATCAGGTGTTTGTGTGTTGGAAAGGTAGTATTTGAGAGCCTAAATGGGATTTGGGGTCTTGTATGTGAATTTTGGGTATATAACCCAATATGTGAGTTTGGGGTTCAAGGGGGTCAAATCTCGAAGGAGTAACTTTTTTGAGGTGAAATCTCCTTGGATAAGTTGGTTAAGTCATTTAGGACCTATATGAATGGTCCTTGAGTGATAAATTGCCTTCAGTGACCATTTAAGGTTGTAAGTTTTGAGCTTTGGCAAAAAAGTGGCCAAAATGGTGTTGGGTACCCAAAATCTCCATACAGAGTTGAATTGAGGTGAAATTAGTGTTTATGGATAGATTGAAACAAGAATGACTTGTAGGAGTTGGAATCAGGTCAATCAGAGGTCGGAGCATGAAGTTATTCACATCGAAAGATTGCCCCAAAAAACAACAATTTGCTTATATGAAAACTGATGATGGCACTGTAGTGCTAGAAGCTTGGTCACAACTCCAAGTGCTACTGCTCGGCTAAGGCCACAGTAATACCATAGCATATCCCAACTTCTATAACAACCCTTATTACATTCTTCCGAACTTAGTCTCTAACTAATGAATTATAATTGATGACATGTGTAGAACCAGAGGGACTAGGATAGAGGAAAAGCCAAAAATGAAATAAGGGAGCTCCACGTCATGGCAAGAAACAATAGTGCAGCGGCAAATGATCTAAAACTTTGAAAACTTTTTCAGACAAAAGGGTCTCACATCACAGCAAACTTACTGCCATCACAGCGCCAGACTTTAGAATTGTTTAAATCAGAAACATTTCATTTCGGCTGAGTGAGAAAGAAAGAGAGACAAACAAAGGGAGAGACAAATAGCAGTGTTAGGTTCATGATTCTCATCCTTGAAAGGTGATTTTCAAACTCTAAAAGCTTGATAAATTGCTGGTAAGTGATTCTTGATCCTCCTTCTCCATTTTTCTTCAGTTTTTGAGTTGGATTTTTGGATATAGTTGGGTTTTCAATTTTGGCAGAAATCCACCAATTAAAATGGATGAAATGGGATTAGTAAAGTGTGATTTAGTGTTAATGATGTTTGGCTATGAGTTTTAGAGGGAGTATATATGGTTTAAGCCTAATCTTAGGTTATTTTTGTAATATCCTAAAAATTCTCTTAAATGTTTAAGGCTCAATATTTTGAAATCTATAAGGAATTTACAAAAATGGATATACGCTGTTTTGTATGATATAAGGTAAAGAGGTTAATTATCTCGGTTAGAAGGAAAGATGAGAAAATGACCATTTTGCCCCTGAAAAAAAAAGGAAAAGAAAAGAAAAAAAAGAAAGGAAAGAAAAGAAGAAAAAAAGGTGAAGGCGGTGGATGCAGAGAGGATTGAAGAAAAGTTTATAAATTTTGGGGTAAATTACACCTAATAACCCAAAAGTTTTAAAAATTATAAATTTATCCCAGGTTAAGGGCATTTTTGTTAATATGAAAATATAGTCAAAATGAAGCTCTCAATGAGCTAAGACCATTGGAATATAGTATGAAGTTTATTAAAATCAAAATAATATTTATTGGGTAATTATGATTTAATATTAATATTTTACCCGATAAATGTCAGTCTGGACTGTAGGAAGAAGTAGTATTCATTCAAGAAAAATGTGTAGGTCTTATATTTGGACCAATTGGGATAAGTATATTATGGTAATTTTATATCCTAATGTAATTATAATTAGTATCCCAATAATAGTAAAATATACTGCTAAAGTAACTTTATTTGTCCAGACCGGTTCAGGATATATCTGGATAAGTAAATATCTGAAATTTTTGGACCAAAATATTCCCTATTTCATGGCCAACAAGCTGCACATGGGAAAATATATTATTTAAGTAGTTTATGTCATTTTCCCAAGAATTTTCAAGAGACAAAGTTGGCAAAAATTGATTGGCTCACATCCTTTATTAATACTCCCTCATGTTGGACGTCCTTGGCACTTGAAAAGAAGAAAGAAGCAGCTGCATACGGTGAAGAAAGGAAGGGAGTACGTGAGGAGCAAAGGAGAAGGAAAAATCAACAGAAAATAGGTAAAAATCTTCTCTCAACTTCTAATGATTTTTCCTTCAAGTTTTGAATGGTTTAAGGTTAGTTTTCTTGGATTCCTCTTTTCCTCCTTTGCTGTAAATTTTGTCCAAGATCAGGGAGTTAGGAAAGAAAGTGATTTTTGCCATAAATTAAAGAGAAAGCATAAGATTAAGTGAAAGGAACAAGGTTTGGTATGTTTAGAAGTAAGAAAATGAAAATCACTTCTTTCCTCTTCCAATCCTTGTTTTGGTCAGTTTAATATGATGGGAAAAAGTTTGATTTCATTAATTTGATGCTAAAAATGGATTCCCCATGGTCCAAAACCTTAAGAGCAAGTATAGGGTTAAATAAAAAGCTTAAGGTGAAGAAAATGAAATTCTAGGGTTTTGTGAGTATTTCAGAAGTAACTCATGAAACCAATGAATAAAGTAAGTGTTTGATGGTGTATTAGGAATTGATAAAGCCCAAGTAAGTTTTTGAAGGAGGTGGAATCAAGTAGTGAAACATTAGATTCAAGAGAAAAAGCCAAAGGAATGCTTTAAGGTAGCTAAGTTTCATATTCTTGCTTTATGTTCTTTCATTGTCTTTCTATGATTAAATTGTGTTGTCATATTGAAATTGTGATTTATTTGGTTGGTCTTGGCTGTTAAATGAGGGGTTTTATTCCCCAAGATGTCCATTTTCTGAGCCGTTATGCTGCCGAAATTTTGATGACCAATATGATAATTTATTGTTAAAATGTGATTGATGTGATTAAATGTGATCAAATGTGAGTTATTTGACATGATTGATATAATTACATGAAATGTAACTTGCTACTGAGATTGCCCCCAATCTCATCCCCTCAAGTATCCCAAATAACTAGGCACAAGCTATGGTAAAGGAGTCCAAAGAAAAGGCAAGGAGAATGAAGAAGAGAATGATGCTTGATAGTATTTTCAAGCTAAAAGTGTATATTTGAAATTATGTATAAAACCATGTATATATTTTTAGATATGTGCCATTATGCTGTTATGTCCTTATGAGCATTATGAAATGTTGGGCATGGATTTGAAACATGGAATGATCATATGAGCTTATTATGAAGTCTACTTTCCCATGTTATATTACTAGAAGTTCATTTTGTAGCCATGAAAATAAATTCAATTCTGTTTGACCGAGATAGGGCAAGTAAGTCAAGTGTTACATATTATATGAAACTAGAGAGAACAAGCTTTCCAATGAGCTAAAGAACAGTCAATTTGGATATGTGTACAATTTATAGTATATTTTTGAAGTTAAGGGTCAAAATCGGACAGTGATGTGAAGGCTGCGAGTTTTACTAAATATATTACTTCTCTTTGAAAAGTGATGCAAAATCGTACAGAGCTCCAAAAATTCAGTGGTTTACAGTTATGAAAATATTTATCTTTTGAGGTTAATATACCATTGGTTTGAGTTCAATTGGAGCTGTACAACGAGAGATATACAAGTTTTCCCAAAACTGTTCCAGAAAAAGTGATGTTCTGGTTCCTAGTGATTCAAGTTGATGTTGTGCACTGTCTAGACAAAACAAATGGATAATAAAAATATGAAGGTAAGTAGACATATATATCTTTCCAATGGCATATAGAATGCATGATTTGGCTTAGTATAGAGTTAGATATGAATTTTTAAAGTTATGGTTAAAATCCTGAAAAGAGAGAAATAACCATTTGTACAGTATAAGTTTGAGCAATAAAATATACTAATTGGTCAGGTTAAAAGAAGTTTTCATATTTTTATCTTATATATCATGTTTCTAGCTTCATTTAGAGACTTGAACCATATTGATACGGTTTTTATGGATTAAGTTATGATTTTTCAAAATTCGTCCAGAAAACTTGAGAACCAAATGAGTAGTACCACATTTATTTTTATTTAAATATTTTAGTTCTATTAATAGTTCAAACTCTTAATATGAGCTATTTGGACATTATACATACAATAATGTATGAAAAAATATAGATAAAAGTAAGTGTTACAATTTTTGGTTGAGGAAATTGGGAATCTGAATTATGTGTGGTTGGTTAGAGTGTGGATGATCTTTAGGAGCTCAATGATGCCTAAAAATGGTATTGGAACCTTAGGTTAAGCATAATTGATTGAATTATAAAATTTGGATAATTATGCTATATGTTAATTAAAGATATTATAGTATTATAATAGTTGTTTGGTTGACCGGAAGAGTTCGAGTCATGGGTTGGTAATCCGTGAAACTTATGTAACCATGTGTGTGGTATTGATAAGTTAAGGCAATCAGGTGTTTGTAGTGTGTGTATTATATGTTAGTATATATGTGTATATATGCATACTACACTACTACAAAATAACCATTTTATGTTTCTTATTTACGTCTATTGAAACAAAAACAGACATAAAAACTTGACCGGTGGCAACTTTGTAAATATGTGGATAATATTTAGGCTTTCTATGATTTTTTTTTAAAAAACAACCCCATATAGAAATCTTTTTAAGGCTATTGTTGGAAAAACAGCTATAGAAAATTCACTCATTTTAATTAAAAAAATATCTGAAGCTATCTAAGGCTGTTGTTGGGAAAACAGCCATAGAAAAATCACTCATTTTAATTTAAATGCTTTTGTGATTATTTTTCAAAAAAAGTATCAATAGAGAAAATTTCAAATAAAAAGAATATTTTTATTTTTGTTTACTTTTTGGTTTTTTAAGGAGAGCTTTCTATGGCTATTTTGTCAAAAACAACCATAGAGAGGTCAATAAAATAATCAATGTTTTAGATTAAAAATATTGTATATTTATTTTTTTAAAATAAAAAAAAAGTTTTATTTTTTAAATAAAAAAAATTAAAGATTTTTGTGGTTATTTTCAGAAAAGTAGCAATAGAAAAATTTTCAATTAAAAAGAATATTTTTGTTTTTGTTTATTTTTAGTTTTAGTTTTTTAAAGAGAGCTTTCTATGGCTGTTTTCTAAAAACAGCCGTAGAAAGATTAATAAAAAATTCAATTATTTATATTAAAAAATGTTGTATATTTATTTTTTTTAAAAATAAAAGTTTTATTTTGTTTAAATAAAAAAATAAAAGTTTTTTGTGGTTATTTTTCATTAAAGTAACAATAGAAAAATTATCAATTAACAAAATATTTTTATTTTTGTTTATTTTTTGGTATTTGAAGGAGAGCTTTCTACAACAGTTTTTCAAAGAAGAGCCGTAGAAGGCTACCTTTCTATGGTTGTTTTTTCAAAAATAACGGCGGAAAGGTTAATAAAAAATTCAATTTCTAGATTAAAAAATGTTATCTATTTATTTTCTTTTTCAAAAATGAAAAAGCGAGTTTTACTTTGTTTAAATTACAAAATTTAAAGGTTTTTGTGGTTATTTTATCGAAAAGTACAAAAGAAAAATTTTCAACTAAGAAGAATATTTTCATTTTTGTTTATTTTTTGGTCTTTTAAGGAGAGATTTCTATGGTTGTTTTTGGAAAAACAACCATAGAAAGGTTTGTACAAAATTCAATTTTTGAAATTAAAAAATGTTGTGTATTTATTTTTCTAAAATAAAAAAGAAAATTTTTAAAGAAATAGTTGTAATTAGTGAAGCATTTTATGGTTATTTGTTAAATAATAACGGTAAAAAAGATCATATTTATTTTCTTTTTAATTAAAAATTATTTTAAATAAAAAAAGATGTTTTATATTAAAAATGTTGTTTATTTATTTTCTTTTTTAATTTGAAAAAGAATGTTTTATTTTTTTAAATTAAAAAATTTGAAGGTTTTGATGGTTATTTTTCATTAAAGCAGCTATTGAAAATATTTTAATTAGAAAGAATGTTAATTTTTTTGTATAATTTATATGTTTTTTAAAGAGGTAACTTATCAAGTTTTCTGTTTATCTTTTATAAAATAGTTATAGAAATATTGTAAATTAAAATTATATATTTATTTACTATTTTTTGAAAAAAATATTTTTATTTTTAAATAAAAAATTTTGCTTTCTACGGCTGTTTTTCATAAAACAGCCATAGAAAACCATCTAAATCTAGTTTTCCGCGGTCAATAACATTAGGTGCCTCTGCACTTTTCATTTTCAGGTTCCTTATTTTTTTACTGAACAACTCAAATGCTCCATTGAAATCCCTTCTAAAATGTGGTGCTCATGTGGTTAACTGGCCCAAAAGCCCTTATTCCTTCTCCAAACATCAATCTTCATCAGTTTCATTCCTCCTTCGGCCTCTGTTGAATCAAGTGTTTTGATGATTCCAAACTAACCTTCAAGAGCTTGGAATAAAGATATCAAAGGTGCACAAAAGGTTTCAAGTGAAGAAATTCTAGAAAAATCAGTGCAAGAATAGATGTAAAATGTTTAGTAATATTTAATTTGAGTAAAAGATTTTTATTTGATGAAAAGATGTTTTAAAACCTTGATTCTATGTTAATTCATGAAATATTTGAAAAACACCCACCAACAGACAAAGTTTGAAAGGTTTATACGAATCTGCTGTTTTGAAAATTTGAACTTTGGCTTTGGAAATTCAAATTTCGTATTGAAAATGAATAAGTCTAAAAAGAGACTTCTCTGACAGATGAATTTGACTTGAGAAATTCAAATTTTGATACGTGTCTGAAAAGAGCTTTCTCTGACAGACGAAATTTGGTTTTTGAAAATTCAAATTTCAGATGAAATGTAACTTATGAAAATTGAAAATTTTGTTTGAGAATATGTCAAAGTTCATCTGAAACTAAGTTTAGATAAGGCTTCAAAATTGCTCATTGACAAACAAACTTTAAAGACTTTCAACATGAAAATTCGTATGTTCCAACATAGAATCATTTTCTAAAGATGAAAATTCGAATTTTGCTTCATAACAGGTGAACTTTAGGAGTTTAAAATTAAAGACTGTAGCTTTTGGTTTCTATGAAATTCATCTGTTGACCAATTGAAATTCGAACTTTGAGTGTCAGAAGCATTAAATGCGGTTGGTAAACGGATAGTTTCTCAGAGTAACCATTGGGTAACATCTCTAATAGCTAGATCTTGTCTCTAATGTATAGTTGGGATAAAAATCTATAAATAGAACTTCATTTGAAGATGTGGGTAATGATTTTAACTTTGTATATACTGAAACTCTACAAATCATCTACTCAAAGTCTCTTACTCTCACATACTTCATTCTTTGTACCTTAACTTTCATATACACTATGATTAAGAGAGTTTATTCATTGTAAACAATCTTATCTTCATTTGGAAGAAAGATTTTCTTGTGAGGGGATATCATAAGGGAATGGGGAAGCACTTAGTGAGAGTGCAAAGAGAGAAAGTGTGAGCTCTTGAAATAGAGGATCAACACTGTACTGTGGTATTTGTAGGAAGCCCATTGAATTCTTACAGAATAGTGGAAAATCTCAAGTGGTGACTTGGGGACTGGACATAGGTCAAGTTGAGAGACCAAACCAAGATAAATATCTGAGTCTTCTCTTCCATACTACTACTTTTACTATTTATTCATTTATACTCTGTTTTACCATCACCCTTTGCTTTCTTCACTTTTTTGACGTTTTGCAGAAAAATTTTTAATCTTCCCAATTCACCCCCCTCTTGGGAAGCCAACTTATCTAACAAGTGGTATCAGAGCTTGGATCCCCTATAAAAGGATTTAACAGTCCGGGAAATACAATGGCTGGCTTTAAAGAAAGTATACTACCAGAGGGAAATAACACAAATAAGCCACCTAGCTTCAATGGAGAACACTATGGATACTGGAAGATGAGGATGTAAATCTATCTTCAGTCAATTGATTTGGACATCTGGTCCATTATCCAGAAGGGAGATTTTGTCCCAATGGCATTGCAAGATGATGGAAAGTATAGAGAGAAGCCAAAAGCTGAATGGAATGAGGAAGATAGAAGAAGAGTCTTGGTGAACTTCAAGGCAAAACACTGCTTAGTCAGTATATTGAATCAAGACAAATTCTACAGGGTCTCACAGTGCTCCACTGCCAAGAAAATGTGGGACACCTTACCAATTGCTCATGATGGAACAACTAGAGTTAGAGAAAACAAATTGAACACCGACATAGATGAATACGAAATCTTCAGAATGACGGAAGGAGAAATTGTAAAAGAGTTATAGAAGAGATTCACCCTCATTGTGAATCAACTGAAGAGTTTGGAAAAAGAGTACACTCAGATAGAAAAGGTTAGAAAGATTCTCAGAGCTCTCCCTTTGGATTGGCAACCCAAAGTAACAGCAATAGTGGAAGCCAGAGGAGAATCAATGGCCTCTGTCACAGCTCTTTTTGGTAGCCTCGAGGTGTATGAAGGAAAAATGAAGGCTCTCAAGGAGGCAGGACAATACAAAAAGAAGAAAGATCTTGCTCTGAAAGCTACTGAGGAGAAAGAAGAAGAATCTAATGATGGAGATGAGCTATATGAAGAAACTCTGGCTATGATGGTTATAAAATTTGGAAAATTCTACAGCAAGAAGAGAAACAAGAAAATCTTCAAGAAAGGAGTAGCTGGAGATAGCAAGAGAGAAGTAAAAGAACCTGTCACTTGCTACTAGTGCAAAAAATAGGGACATATCAAATAGAATTGTCCACAATTTCTCAAGAAGCAAGAGAAAGAAAAGAAAGCTGCAGACAAAGGCAAGAAGAAAATAGCGTACATCTTATCAATACAGGGCAACAGCTCAGATGAGGAAGAAGATGATGAAGATGAAATTGCCAAGTCTAATGGCACTTAGCTCTGAAGAAGCTGAAATCCCATGCAACAGTGATCAAGAAGATGAGGTATATGATTCTGAACCTTCCTATTCTGAATTACTGGATGCATTTCATGAGTTGCATGATGAGTTTGTTAAGGTCTCCAAAGAATTGAAACAAGCTAAGAAAAAGATTAACAAACTAGAATCTCAATGCAACATCTCTGAAATTGCTTCTCTGCCTATTGCTGAATCTACTTGCTGTAAATCATGTATTAAATTAAAGCAAACCAATGACTATCTAGTGAAGAGCATGTCTAGGCTTACTAAAGGTAAAGATATGTTGTTTGCTTTAATGGGAAGCCAAAGAATATCATAGGGAAAGGTTGGACTTAGCTATGATCCTTGTGCAATCAAAGAAAAGATTAAGAAAAAGAATTAGAATGTATATATGAGACATTTTGTGCATGCTAATGGTAATAGAAAGAAAGAACATATTTCACAACATAATGAATCTTATGATCAACTAAGGCATGCAAAACAAAAATATTATCTGCATTGTTTTCTTCCTACATCTCAATCCAGCAGTCCCTTCATCACCTGTCACTTCTGTAACAAGAAGGGACACATTTCCAGTTCATGTGCTTTAAAGAAAAATGGACTTGACAGGAAGGTTAAATGGGTTTCCAAAGGTACATATGTATCTAGTGAAAAGACTACTGATAGAAAAGGACCTAAGAAAATTTGGGTGCCTAAAAAGAAAATATGAACTTTGTTTTGCAGGTTTGTCATAAAGCTTGAAAGAGCAATAAATGGTATATGGATAGTGCCTGCTCAAGTCACATGACCAGTGATAAGGAGAAGTTCATCATTCTTAGAGGCAAGAAAGGAGGAAAGGTGACCTTTGGAGGTAATCAATATGGCAAAATAGTTGGCATTGGCATTGTGGGGAAGAATCCTGAAACATCCATTGAAGAGTTGCTATTTATAATTGGCCTCAACCATAATCTGCTAAGTGTGAGTCAGACATGTGACAAAGGAAACTGGGTACTGTTTGACTCAAAGTTCTTCCTGGTAATTAGAAAAAGTGATCACAAAGTAATCCTCAAAGCTCAAAGGGATGGTAACGGCTATACTATTGATCTTGATGAACTTCCTCCCTTAGATTCTGTCTGTTTGATTAGCCAGGATAATGATAGTTGGTTGTGGCATAGAAGATTAGCTTTATATTAACATGAATCAACTATCAAAACTGGTTAAAAATGAGTTAGTCACTAGGCTACCAAAAATCACTTTTGAAAAAGACAAAGAATGTGATGCATGCCTAAGAGGGAGACAAACTAAATCTTCTTTTAAATCTAAAAATATAGTCACCATAACTAGACCATTAGAACTATTGTATATGGATCTGATTGGTCCATCTAGGGTAAAAAGCATTGGTGGAAATCTATATGTGCTTGTAATTGTAGATGATTACTCTAGATTTACCTAGATATTGTTTCTTTCTTCTAAGAGTGATATGTTTGATGCATTTGTAACCTTAGCCAAGAAAGTGCAAAATGAGAAGGGTATTTCCATTGTGTCTATCAGGTCAGATCATGGAGGAGAGTTTGAGGATTCATACTTCCTGGAGTATTGTGATGAGCATGGAATTGATCACAACTTCTCAGCCCCAAGAACTCCTCAACAAAATGGAGTGGTGGAGAGGAAGAACAGAACAATTGGAGAGATGACAAGAGCAATGCTAAATGAAAAGGAACTCTCTCAAGTATTCTAGGCTGATGCAGTAAATACAGCAAGTTACATCATAAATAGAGCCTACATCAGACCAATTCTTGGGAAGACTCCTTATGAGCTATATAAAGGAAGGAAGCCTAATCTCTCACATCTATATGTATTTGGCTGTAAGTGCTTCATCCACAACAATAGAATGGAGAATTTGGGTAAGTTTAATGCCAAATTTGATGAAGGTATATTTCTGGGCTATTATAGTAGAAATAAGGCATATAGAGTTTTTAATAAGAAGTCTAAATTAGTAAAAGAATCTGTGCATGTAGTATTTATTAAAAATGAACTGTTTCCAAACATGTTACTGATAAGGATGATCTTATTTCAAACTTTAAAAATTTAGATCTTTCTGATAAAGGTAAAATTGTACCTCCAAAAATATCTGAATCTATTAACATAGAGGAAGATATTCAAGAGAAAGACTTTGAGGATGAATATAATGAAGAAATGTCTCAAGAACTCCCTAGAGCTTGGAGATATAAAAGGAATCATCTTGTTGATCAAGTGATAGGGGATGTTTAAGAGAAAGTTTAAACCAGAAAACAATTAAAGGATCAAATGATAAACTGTGCTTTTATTTCTCAAATTGAACCTAAATGTACGGAAGAAGCCTTAACTGATGAATACTGGATTCTAGCTATGCAAGATAAGTTGAATCAGTTTGAAAGAAATCAAGTTTGGGATTTAGTGCCCAGACCCAAAAATCATCCTATCATTGGCACTAAAGGGGTTTTTAGAAATAAGCTTGATGAATCTGGATTAATAATCAGAAATAAAGCTAGACTGGTTGCCAAAGGAAATAATCAAGAAGAAGGAATTGATTTTGAAGAAACCTTTGCTCCAGTGGCTAGATTAGAAGCAATTAGAATTCTGTTAGCATATGCATGCATGAAAAATATTATGTTATATCAAATAGATGTGAAGAGTGCTTTTCTTGAAGGATATATCATGGAAGAAGTCTATGTAGACCAACCTCTAGGCTTTGAGGACTCTACAAAATCAAACCATGTTTATAAACTGAAGGAAGCCTTTTACGGTTTAAAACAAGCCCCTAGAGTATGGTATGAAAGGTTTAGTAATTTTGTAATTGAAAAGGGGTTCAACAAAGAAAAAGTAGAAACAACTTTATTCACTAAGAAAGAAAATAATGATTTACTTATTGTTCAAATCTATGTTGATGATATTATATTCGGTGCTACTAATGACTCTCTTTGTAAGAATTTTTCTAAGCTAATGCAGGGAGAATTCAAAATGTCCATGATGGGTGAATTCAACTTCTTCCTTGGATTGCAAATTAAGCATTGTAATGATGGTATCTTTCTCAATCAATCTAAGTATCTGAAGGAATTGCTGAAAAAGTTTGGGATGGAGAATGCCAAGCCAATAGGAACACCTATGGCTACTGCAACCAAACTGGATATGGATGAAAGGGAAAAATGTTTGACATAACCCAGTAATGAAGAATGATTAGATCTCTACTAGACTTAACTACCAGTAGACCTAACATTATGTTCAGTGTCTTGTATATGTGCAAGGTTCCAATCATGTCGTAAAGAAACCCATGCAGTTGTTGTAAAGCGTATCTTCAAATATCTTATTGGAACATCACAGATGGATCTTTGGTATTCAAAGGGCAATGGAGAAGATCTGAAAGGATACACTGATGTTGACTTTGCAGGATCCAAAACTGAAAAAAAAAACACAAGTGAAATATATCAGTTTCTTGGAGGATCCTTGGTTTCATGGTTTAGCAAGAAGCAAAACAGTATGGCATTATCCACAGCAGAAGCTAAATGTGTTGCAGTTGGAAGCTGTTGTGCCCAAGTCATCTGGATGAAACAATAGCTTGAAGATCTTGAGATTGAGATGAAGGAAATACCAATAATGTGTGACAACCAAAGTGCCATTAACATCACAAAGAATCCTGTCAAGCATTCAAGAACAAAACATATTGAAGTTAGGCACCACTTCGTAAGGGATCATGTTCTAAAAGGAGAAATCAGATTAGAACACATCCCAACAGAAGATCAAGTTGCTGACATCTTGACAAAGTCTCTGTCAGCAGATAGACATTGTAAAATCAGGAGAGAATTGGGTATGGTAAATCCCAATGAACTGTAAGTAAATTTCAGTATTAGTCTGTTTTAGAATTTCTGACATTGATTTAATTCTAACTTTAGCATCGGAGTAAGATTAATGTAAGTTGTAGGTGCTCCTCATGAGTTGAAATGACAATAGACCAGAAAAATGGAGCAAATCAGAATAGAACAATCAAAAGGTGAAAGAGACAGCTGAAATCTGAGTTCTGTATTCATTCTATAAGTTTTTAAAGTTGAAATTCACATTTTAGTTGTGTGTTAGACGAATTTCCTTAATACATTGTGTTTTTGAACAAGTTAGCATGCTCAACATTCAAATTTAGATGCCCATCAGATGAACTTCAGCTTGATTTACATTATAACAGTTCTCGGTGGTCTCTCGAAATTCGTCTGTTAGTCTTTGAAAGTTTGAATTTTTAAAAATAAAAGTTTCAATATTATCTTTGTCCAACATGATGATTATACAAATGTCTATTTCTTAATATACGCATGTTCGAAGACCTTTACAAAGTGTACAAATTTGAATTTCTGATTCAAAATTCATTTGTTTAAACATGCTCACAATGTTGAATCTCTAAAAGACGAATTTCCATAAGCATAATTCGTTTGTTGTTTGTTGCATTGATTATTGCTTGATGCCTATTCTTCAAAATTCGAACTTTGTTGGAACAAAGTTTGTCTGTTCATCTTGTGCTGCTTAGACCAAGCCTCTGTCAGACAAACTTTTAGAAGAAAATTTGTCTGTCAGAAAGCTTTGCTGAATGGTTTAACTTTTAACTACTTGAAGTTTGAATTTTGACCCCTCAGAATTCTTCTGTCCTGCGGTTATACATGTTAAAACCAACAGTTTTCCTCTAAACAGACACAATCCTATTCATCTCTTCTATAAGTTTGTTCAAGTTCTTTCTTCAATGTTCTTCAATTCTGATTGTAAATCTTATTTTCCCATCATTTAAACTCCTTTTCGCATCCTATAGACCTATTCTCAACTTCATTCTGAAACATTCATCCACGAAAATGGCAAGTGTAAAGAATCCAGAAGTTGGAAAGCGAGAGGCACGACTAAGGAGAATGATTAAATTATAATATGCCTCAAAGGAGGGTGAAAAATAGAAGAGAAAAGCCGAATCAAGCAAGGCAACTCCCTCCAAATGGAAAAAATTAACTCCAAAGGTTGAATCAAAGAAAGCTGGACCTTCTTCACCAAAGAAAACAGAGCCTTCAGTTCCTGTTCCTACTGCTGTTGCTGTTGCTTCCACTTACACCTCTAGTACTAAATCTGGAGAATACCAACTCACAATAATGCCATAATGGAGCACTCCTCAGATTCTGGGGGAATACACGACTAAGTTTATGAGTAAAAAGGTAATCAAGCCTCATTATGTGAACATGGAAGATTGTTAGTTAGGCTCACTTCCCAAGAGGGGGGGTGAATTGGGAAGTTTGAAAATTTTCTGTACAAGGTGAAAACAGTGAAGAAAGCAAGGTATGACAGAAAAATAGAGTATAAAGCAGTAAGATGAAAGAGTAGTGATAGAGAGAAGAAAAACTCTGATATTTATCCTGGTTCGGTCTCTTCTCTTGACCTACGTCCAGTCCCTAATACACCACTTGAGATTTTTTACTATTTAGCAAGAATTCAACGGGCTTCTTACAAATGCCACAGTACAACATCAGTGCTCTGTTTTCTAGAGCTCACTCAATCTCTTTTTGCACTTTCACAAAGTGCTTTACAATCCCTTGTGATATCTCCTCACAAGTAAATCTATCTTCCAGATAAAGATTAGATTGTTTACAAAGATGAAACTCTCTAGAATAGAGTGAATATAAAAGTTGAAGTACAAGTATTGAAGTAGAAGGGTAAAAGTCTTTGAGTAGAAGATTTGGCAGAATTTCAGTATATACAAAGTTTGATTCATTACCCACAACTTCAAATGATATTATATTTATAGATTTAGGTCTCAAATGTCCGATAGAGACAAAATCTATCCATTGGATAAGTTATCCAACAGTTACTCTGAAAAATTATCCGTTAACCAACCGCATTTAATGCTTCTGACATACTGAAATTCGAATTTCGGTTGGTCAACAGACAAATTTCAAAGGAACCGAAGGTTAAAGCTTCCAACATTGAAATACTGAAGTTCGTCTGTTCATGAAGTGAAATTCGAATTTTGAAACTTAGAAAATGTTTTCATGTTGTGACATACAAATTTTCAAGAAGAAAGTTTTTCTGTTAAGTGTAAACAGTGTTTTCAATTTGCTACAGTGCTCTTGAAATTCGAATTTTGGAACCCCAAAATTCATCTGTCCGTAGCAGGCTCAAAAGACACAGTAGTTCATTTACTTCGAAATTCTAATTTTCAAAGAGTGAAGTTCGTCTGTCAGAGAGACCTCATTTCAGACTTACTTCAACATTCGAATTTGTAAACACTGTGCTTCGTATGTCAACATATCATTTCAACAGACTCACAACTTTAGCTTCTGAAATTTGAATTTTCATGTTTAAAGTTCGTCTGTCAGTGAGCAATTTTGAAACTCATTATAATCTTGATTTCAGATGAACTTTGACATTATTTCAGACGGATTTCTTGATTTTCATAATTTGGATTTTATTTGAAATTTGAATTTTCAAAACTCAAAGTTCGTCTGTTACTTAACAGCTTCTTTCAAATACTTATGAAAATTTGAATTTTGGAAAATCAAAATTTCGTCTGTCAGAGAAGCATCTCTTCAGACTTATTCAGTTTTAGCTCGAAATTCGAATTTCCAAAGCCAAAGTTCGAATTTCCATCATGACAGTTCAATGTAAACTTTTCAAACTTCGTCTGTTGGTGGGTATTTTTCAAATATTTCTTAAAATCAAGTTTTTAAAACATTTTTTCATCAAATCAAAGTCTTTTACCCATACTTAAACATAACTAGTGATCCTATAACAAATTTTGCACAGATTACTCAGAACTTCTTCACTTGAACCATTTTGAGCTCCTTTGATATCTTCATTCCAAGCTCTTGACTGTTGGTTTGGAATCATCAAAACTCTAGATTCAACAAAGATTTCTTATTCTCTAACAATTTTGATATTGGACTGTGGATGCTGAGATATACGAATCTGTTAGAGATACTGAGAGGTATGATGATGACGTGGTTAAGACATGGTATGCCTCCCTGAAGTACAATAGCAAGAAGAAGAAGTGGGAGGTCAATTTGAGATTAAGGACCATCTGGCTCACAGATGAAACTCTTAATGAGGTATTAGAAATTCCAAGGCAAGATGGCCTTAAGATTGACATCACTACTTCTAGGTATATGGATGAGGTAGAGACAGCTGATGAAGAAGGTGGACCATTCCTAAACTACAAGGAGAGCACAATCCTTGTTCAGAAGAAAGGAGAATAGGCCACCAATAAGCTTGCTAAAGCCCACTGACCTCAGTGCTCAAGTGAGGATCCTACACTACATAGTGTATAGGATTATCTTCAACAAAGGAGGTAGCTTCAATCTGATCACAAAGGCAGAGGCACATGTAATGGCAGCAATCATGCGTGGGAAGCTTATCAATATAAGACATATCATTTTCTAACGCATGATCAAGGCTAGGGATCAGAGGAAAGACTCTACACTTCCTTATGCAGCAATCATCTCTAGGATCCTTCAATATGCTAGAATTCAACATCTTGAGAAAGATAAAGGAAAGCCTACTGAGATCTTCAAGGAAGAAGAGCTGCAAAGGATGGGGATAGAGAAGAAAGATGGAAGATGGGTTGGAAAGGGAGCTGGAAAATTTGAAGATCTCTTCTTTGATGAAGATGTCTCCCTACAATAAGAAGGTACCTCTGAGGCTCTTGTAAGACCTACACCCCAGCCTTCTCAGCTTGTCCCATCTCCATCTCTGCCTGCTCACATTCCATCTACTCCCTCATCTTATGCCAAGCCAACCAAGATCATTGAGTTGTATGACAGTTTGTCTACACTCATACTAAGCATCAGGGATGAGCAAAATGCCAAGTTTGCTCATTTACAAGATCAAATACATCAGTTGGCCAAAAACATGAAAGTGGTTGTTGATGCATATGAAGATATTTGAAATGCCATTCCTGCCACATCAGCTCCACCTCAACCAGGATTCTTTGAGCCTATTATGTATCCAACTCCTGTGCCTCCAAGTCCCTTTGTACTAGCCTCTCCTAAGCTTGATGATGGTGTGCATGACACTGAGGTTGCTGGAACACTAAACACACCACAGGCCTCTAACAATAAGGCAAGTCCTGGTCCTCCCTTAGACTATGGTATGGAAGAAGAAGGCCCTCAGGATTCAAGCTCTCATGACCACATTCCAGTAGATACTCAAGAGTCAATCCTGTCCCATCAAGAATTTGAGCAAGTAGAAAGATTAGTGGTACCCATCTCTACTCCACCATTCATGCAGACGGCCCTAAATAAAGAAAGGAGTATCATGCCTTTTGTTGATTTGGAAGCCATTGCACACAATGCTCTCTTGCAAACTCAGAGAAGAAGGCTTGAAGAAATGTTTCCTCCTCCTGCTCCCTCATCTATTACATATTATGGTTTCTTGAAGGAAAGAAGGCCACAATTGGAAATTATAAGGCAAGAAATTTCTGAACTTCTTTGAGATTTCTGATGATGAAGATAAAGACACAAGTTCTGAAGTTGCTGGGTCCTTGCCAATGCTCAATCCAAAAATGTCATTTGTCCCTGTGCCTCTTCAAGCTGTTCCAGTGTCTAAGATCCCTCCTCCTACTGATTTTGTTCACCTTCTTGATGATGCCAAAAAGGGGGAGAAGAGTGAGCAAACTGGAAAGTCTACTGCAAAGCCTTCTAAAAAAACTTACAGCAAGAAGACCAAATCAAAGAAAAAGTGATTAGATCTTATGCTTGGGTCCTCTTGTAGTGCTGTATCATGTTTCTGTTATTTATGTATTGTGTTTCTATATTCTGTAATGTTTGTTGTTTCTTGTAAAGTGATATTTGATTAAATGAAATAATTCCTTGGTTATAATGAACTATTCTTGTTGGACTTTGAAATGAGTTAATAAATCTCTTTAGTTGATCTACTATACATGATATCTTTTGGATTATAATGCATAGGTTGAGGGGGAGCTTGTTAAATCAAACCCAAGTACTAATTCAGTCTATAAGTTGTTTTGTCATCATAAAAAAGGGGGAGAATGTTGAATCAAGTATTTTAATGATTCCAAACCAACCTTCAAGAGCTTGGAATAAATATATCAAAGGTGCACAAAAGGTTTCTAGTGAAGAAATTCTAGAAAAATCAGTGCAAAAATAGATGTAGAATATTTAGTAATGTTTTAATTTGAGTAAAAGACTTTGATTTCGTAAAAAGATGTTTTAAAACCTTGATTCTATGTTAATTCATAGAATATTTGAAAAACACCAATCAACAGACGAAGTTTGAAAGGTTTATACTGATCTGCTGTTTTGAACATTTGAACTTTGGCTTTGGAAATTCGAATTTCATATTGAAAATAAACGAGTCTGAAAAGAGACTTTTCTGACAGATGAATTTTGATTTGAGAAATTTAAATTTTGATATGTGTCTAAAAAGAGCTTTCTCTGACAGACAAACTTTGGTTTTTGAAAATTTGAATTTCAAATAAAATGCAACGTATGAAAATTGAAAAATTTGTCTGAGAATATGTCAAAGTTCACCTGAAACCAAGTTTAGATAAGGCTTCAAAATTGCTCACTGACAGACGTACTTTGAACATGAAAAGTTGAATTTTTGAAACAAAGCTTATGAATATGTTATAATGATATGTTGACATACGAATGACAGTATTCATGAATTCGAACTTTAAAGTAAGTATGAAAAAAGGTCTCTCTGATAGACGAACTTTGCCCTTTGAAAATTTGAATTTTGAATAAGATAAACTACTGTGCCTTATTAAACCAGCTACTGACAAACGAATTTTGGGTTCCAAAATTCGAATTTTGAAGGCACTATAGCAAAATGAAATTACTGTTCATACTTAATAGAAAGACTTTCAACATGAAAATTCGTATGTTCTAACATAGAATCATTTTTTAAAGATGAAAATTCGAATTTTGCTTCATAATAGATGAACTTCGGGAGTTCAATGTCAAAGGCTGTAGCTTTTGGCTTTTGTGAAATTTGTCTGTTGACCAACTGAAATTTGAACTTTAAGTGTGAAAAGTATTAAATGCGGTTGGTCAATAGATAGTTTCTCAGAGTAACCATTGGGTAACATCTCTAATGGCTAGATCTTGTCTCTAACATATAGTTGGGACAGAAATCTATAAATAAAATTTCATTTGAAGATGTGAGTAACAATTTTAACTTTGTGTATACTGAAACTCTGTAAAATCATCTACTCAAAGTCTCTTACTCTCACATACTTCATTCTTTGTACCTTAACTTTCATATACACTATGATTAAGAGAGTTTATTCATTGTAAACAATCTTATCTTCATTTGGAAGAAAGATTTTCTTGTGAGGGGATATCATAAGGATTGGGGAAGCACTTAGTGAAAGTGCAAAGAGAGAAAGTGTGAGCTCTTGAAATAGAGCATCAACATTGTACTATGGTATTTGTAGGAAGCCCACTGAATTCTTACAGAATAGTGGAAAATCTCAAGTGGTGACTTGGAGACTAGACGTAGGTCAAGTTGAGAGACCAAACTAGGATAAATATCTGAGTCTTCTCTTCCCTACTACTACTTTTACTGTTTATTCATTTATACTTTGTTTTACTATCACCTTTTTCTTTCATCACTTTCTTGACGTTTTGCAGAAAAATTTTTAATCTTCCCAATTCACCCCCCTCTTGGGAAGTTAGCTTATCTAACAGCCTCCACTTCTGCCATGGTCTTCATCTCCATATTCCTCCTTTGATTTACTTGCCTTACCACTAGCTATTTGCTCCACCAAAATCCCTTCCCAAATCTGGCACTTCCTCAAGCCCTTAAACCTACCTTCTATACCTTCATCTCCACCCACATGTTTGAAGCTGTCCTCTGGTTTGCTTCACTTCTATCCATGCCTTCATTTCCACTTGCTGTATTTTCTCTTGGGTTTGCTTTACTTCAATTATGTTTGCTTAGTTCAACTAATATGCTCCATTTTGGGCATTTTTGTTTCTGTTTCAGAGTGAATAAGGAAGGCAAGGTTTTGCTCCTGAACCCATTGAAGATTCTTTCTTCTGTAGAATCTTGGTCTCAAGGTTGACAAGGGGGTTCTTCCTTCAATTGTGAAAGACGTCCTGATACACGTGGTTTGCAAATCAGACATTGCAAGAAGAGGTGATGAAATTGAAGGCAGAGCATAGAGGTTCAACTTCAGAGGAATGAGGCATCCAAGGGCCGAGTCACCTAATAAAGTGAGGTAATGAACCCAAGTTTGGATCTGTAAAGCAAATGCATGGAAGGATTTAGGCAAAACATGTATGTGTACAGAGCAGTATGTAGGTGTTAATCATGTCTTTGAACATAACTCTTTCAATTCCCAAATGGAAAAAACAATTTTTTATTCTGTAGGTAAATAAATCATTTGAGAATTGAGAAAATAGATTGCCTTGCAAGAATATGAAGCTGTCATCTACATTTGACTCCCTGCTCTAATTAAATGCTTGTATTTTCTGTGCTCTTTCCCTGAGCTAAATGCATGGCTTTTAATTAGGATTGCTAAATTTTTAATTATGTGTTTGCTTACATATTTAGCAGAATTATGATGTATGGATAGAATGGCACAACACAATAAAAAAATTATATCCAAGATGCACATGTCTTTTAATTTGGTCGTGTTTCTCTTTAATTTGTAGCAATCCATTAATGGTAGGCAGAAAAGGAAACTATAGCAGGCTATTCATGTCAAGAAATTCAATTACCCTATCATGAGGTTACCAAAAGTATACTGTCTTTATTTTTAATAGCAAGCAACCATAATTTATACACTTGAAATGATTTTAGGACAAAGGCTTCTAAGCAAAACAATTGAAAGCAAAGACATTGCAAAACTAATATCCAGCTACATTTTTATAAATATATAAAGCTTGAAAGATAGACGTAGTTAGCCCTTATAACAGCAGTCAATGAGGTTTCATTGGTAAAAGAAAACTAGAGAAGTTTGAATTAAGGGCTGTAAAAGACAAAGCTTGAATTCATAGAACTCTGCATTTGAATTAAGGGCTGTATTTTCCTTGACAAAAAATAAAAGACAACTTGAAATAAGTAAGTAGATATAGATGGTATCATTTGTAAGTTTCTTGATTGTTCTAAATTGTAATTGCATTTGATTGTCTGAGAAGGCATTTTCTATAAAAGTGTGTAGTCATATGACAGTCCCTCCCCATTAGAGAATTATAAGTCCGAAGACCATGGTCAACTGCCTGCTACAACCAGTTGTGCGTATAATAATAAACCCATTTTTCTATTATTATAAATTCTAAAAGTCAAATGTGAAGTATATATGGGACAAGCAAGCCACACTAATAATTTTTACGGCTGTTCGTACTTGAGTCATTGTCGTTGGTGGCATTCTCAATCTCTTCACAAGTATGGTCGTTGCATCATTGATTGCACTTCCTCCTTTGATTTAGGTTTTGACAGCTGCAACAACATGGGGTTTTGAGGTTTGGCTTTGACTTCAGCAAAGACAAAGGTTTGATGTGCTCCACCCATTAGGGATTAAGTGATTTTTGTTATTCTTCATCTTTGTCAACATATAATGCAGTTTGATTACTTATAGCTGAGATTTGGATTTTGAATTTCACGTTGGAGATCAGGGGTTGTAAATTGTGGTATTTTGCTATGCAAGTTTGTTTTATTAGCAGATTTTGATTCTTTCTACCACTTGAGATACCTTGGAGCATCCGTAGGTTGCATATTTTCTTTTACTCATGTTGAAATTGGCTGTGTAAATAGATTCTAAAATTGGTTTCTACAATTTGTAGAAAACTCGATATAGTAATTTGCTCTACATGTATATATTTGACTGACTTAATGCAATGGAAATGTTTTGCTAATTTGTTTGTCTCAATATCATTAAGAGTATGTCATTTTCCTTGTTTAATGAACCTTAACTTTTGCTAGATCAATACCAGCTATTTCCTTTTTTTACATTGTGATGTAGCCACTTCTAGATTATCATTGGAGGGTTTGGAAGGAGAAAGGGATGCAAAAGTTGTTAGTGGTTTCAATGGCTATTTTTTTAAAACTAGCCATAGAAAGTATATCTTTTTAAGGCTATTTTTGGAAAAATAGCCTTAAAAATGTATCTTTTTTACAGCTATTTTTCCAAAAAATAGCCCAAAAATAGCCGTAAAATGATATACTTTCTATGGCTGTTTTTTAACAGATATAAAATGATATATTTTTTATGTCTATAGTTTCTACATCTCTTCAAAAACAGTCATAAAAGCCCAAAATAACAATCATAAAAAGGTATTTTTTGTAGTAGTGGCCACAATATTGTTATGTGTGCATATGGTTTTTCTATATATTGTGGTATGCACACAACTAGACATTATAGTAGATGATGATGATTATGATGATGATTATATATGATGATGATGTGACATTACATGAGTTCATAGCATGACATTGAGAAGCATGATGATTACAAGATGATATAGTACAAGCATCACCACTACATGAACATTGTGAGAAAAAGGTAGAACGAGTGGTGATGATGATATATGATATGATATGATGAGATATGATATGGTGAAATAAGGAAGGGATCCCTGTCGTTAAATCTATTAATTCAGATGTTTTGATGATTCTAAAACAAACAAGCTTGGGAGATCTAATATCAAAGGAAACACAAGTGGAATGAAGAACAAAGATGGAACTTCCTGTTGATTGAAGAATTGTTTCTCACATACTTAAGGAACTTATCTGTAAAAGAAGGTAGTTGAGTTTTAAATTTCAATTAACTCAATATTAAATGAGATAACTAAATTGAATGACTAGTTCCTAACTCATGATTTCAAAATGATGTTCAAGAAAAGAGCTTTCTAATGAGGATAAAAGTTAAATCTCAAACTGATTCTAAGTGTTCAAATTGGTTTTCATAAGAATGATCTAGCTTATGGGAATAAGATCTTAATTTCAAAGATATTTACCTTATTTTAGAAATAATATTTTACCTTATACGCATAACCATTTGAGGTTATGGGGATAAAGACTCATTCTCAAAGCTTTTTCAAAGTCCATCCCTCAACTTCATGAAAAGGGATTGAGGTTATCCATATAACATAGCTTGGGGATCATGTTCTCGAGTCTATCTAGGAGGTTATCCTGATAAGGTAGGCATCTTATTCGCATAACATAGTGAACAATGAAGAAAAGTGGTACTATGTAGCTTGTTATTTGCATAACCAAGGTAGGTTATCCGCATAACGTGTGTCACAAAGCACTTGCTTCTCTCGGGTAAAACATGTTATCCAAATAATTAAGGAAGGTTATTCGCATAACCTATATCTTAGAATACTTGAACTTCTCCTGGGTAAAACAGGTTATCCGAATAAACAAGGTAGGTTATCCACATAACGTGTGTCACGAAACACTTGCACCTCTCGAGTAAAACAGGTTATCCAAATAACCAATGGAGGTTATCCACATAACCTATATTTCAAAATACTTGAACCTTTCTCAGATAAAAGAGGTTATCCGCATAACCTTAGTAGGTTGTCCTGATAACCTAAGTTTCACAAAAACTCAGTTTGGGAAAAACTTAACGTTATCCTAATAACTAAGTGGGTTTTCAGGAAAATGAGTCTGTACTAAAATATAGTCATTCTAGATAGTACATTATCCGTATAACCTAACTAGGTTATCTGCAAAATGAAAAGCTTCTTGTTGAAAACAAAAGTAAACAGTTACCCGTTATTCACATAACCTAAGGAGGTTATCCGCATAACTTCTGTCAAATGCATCTAATGTGGTAGATGAACGGCTATTTTCTTAAGAATAATAGCTAATCTTTGTTTCCAACAAATAGTTCTACTTCAAGACTATAAATAGGACCACATTCAGGTTATTGAATGATAAGAAAAACAACATATACACTAAAACTCTACTGATTCATTTAACAATTCTTTTAAAGCTCAACTACCCTCTATTTTACTCATTCATTGTATTTCAACTTTCATATCTACTCTTTTCAGAGAGTTTTCTTTCTGTAATACATCTAAACACTTGTAGAGTGTACTTAGTATGAGATTGCACTAAGGGAGATAGTTTTACTCTTAGTTGAGAAGAGTGAGAAAACTTGTTTAAGTCTGAAGTTCAGGCTGGTGATATTGTACTATTGTCATTGTAAGAATCCATTCAAATCTTGCAAGAGATGGTGAAAAATCCCAAGTGGTAGCTTGGGGACTAGACATAGGTCAAGAGGAATAGACCGAACTAAGATAAACTACTGAGTTCTCTTCCCTCTGCTCTTTATTTTTATACTCTATTTTTAGTTATTGTTTTAGCATCTCTATTTTCTTTTAATTTACAGAAAAATTTCAATCTTCCCAATTCACCCCCTCTTGGGAAGCTAGCTGAGTTAAGAAAATCTTCTCCAATGGCTAAGACAAAAAGATAGCAATGGACTGCACCTTCCCTAAATCACCTCTAATACATGGTCGTCAAGGGGAAGGAGAGCCACAGTCCAAGCATTAGTGTTATCATTGGCCGGGTGCGCACTAGTATGAGGTGATCTTGGTAATATCTCGGAATTAGTCTTTACCTACTGTTAGAAGGGAGTCACCTATATAAAATGTCATGTTATGATGACAACTCATGGTTCTAGCTGTGTGCAAGGAAGAACATTCATTCCGTTACATTTTGCATTTATGGCACTATGAGCATTATTGTATGAGATATATATATGTTGATTATGGTGATCCCCAGTTACTAAGACTTTATCTCACACCCTTTTCCCATGAATTAACATTTCAGGTGAAGGTTCTGGTACTAGTTTAGGGAAGACAAGGGAAGCATAGCCACTTTGGTGTTAGGAATATTCAAGTCATGGTAGTTTGTGTGTATTGTCTATATTTGTTATGCCAAGTAGGATAATACAATTGTAATTGATATAAGGATCATGATGATTGTAATGATGATGGTGATATGATATGCATATGTATGATAATGGTGGTTGATATGGAATGATATGGTGTGATATATATATGTCTTAGCATGTTTAGGAGTCGAATTGGTTGTATGTGTGAGCCAAAAAGGAATTTAGGCCATGTGTGAGAGTTTTGGGGATATAGATCATTATGTGAAATTAGGGTTCAAGGGTGTTAAATTCTAGAAGAGTGGTTCCTCTAAAGTGAAACCTCTTTGAACAAGTTAGTTGAGTCAATTAGGACCTGTGTAAATGGTCCATAATGGCTAATTTACCTTTATGGCAATTGAAAGAGGTTTATGGTGAGTTTTAGTCAAAAAGTGGTCAAAATGATGTTGGGTGTTCAAAATCTCCATACAGAGATGGATTCAAGTAAAATTGGTGTCTATGAATAGATTGAGACAAGATTGACTTGTAGGAGTTGGAATCAAGTCAATCGGAAATTAGACCATAAAGTTATATGCATTGAAAGTTTGCCCTAAGAAGTTGTAAATTACTGGTATAATATCAGCATGGGGATCTGTAGCGCTAGAGGCCAGGCCACAGTGCCATATGATTCTTTTTGAATAACATCACATGTTACTATAGCTGCCACGACATGATCCCATTCTACCTCATTGCGGCCACGACGCCATTATAGTAGGCTGCAGCCCGAGCCCTGTTTTGGTTGGTTTAGTGTTTCTTTGAGGTTTTGAATATTTTGGAAGTTAAAGTTGGAGTGTTTTGGTTTGATTTGGTTAGTTTTCGAAGCAAATGATCAAGATTGGAGGTATATTGGAATAAGGTGTTACAGCCCCAACCTGTTCTAATGTCTTTTGGTGCTTTTGTGAGGTGTGATCTTTTGGAAGTTAAATTTAGGGCATTCTACCTTGGTTTGGTGAGTTTTCAAAATTTTTTTAGTGAAGTATGAAGATGTGTTGGAGTAGAGTGTTACATTTTTATCTAAAATATAAGGTATTGGATATTTTTTTTCTCATTTTATCCATATCTTTAATTCTTCCATATCCCTCATTTATAACCCTACAATAATAATAGAATATGGTATTTAATAAAGATATAATAGGAAATGTTAGCACTTTTTGCATTGATTTCAGGTGAAAAAGTGATGTCTTTAATATGTGTATAATTGATACAAAATATCTTATAATGTGGACCAGAGGAAGTAGATAATTAAAAATCAAAATATAACTTACAAATTATACATATCACTTTTTTAACAAAAATACGTATCAATTTTTTTTTATTTTATCATCAAATTTTTTACAGAGGTTTTATCTTTGATAGATGAATTTCAGTTCTAAAATTTGAATTTCGGACTATGCAACAACCTTCATGATATCTTTCTTACCATTATGTGCAGAACCAGAGAAAATAGGATGGAGAAAGGTTCAAGTGGAGCAAAAATAAGCTCCACACCATGGCGAGAAGCAAGGTCGTTGCGGCGAGAGCCAATTCCAATGGCGTGTTTTCTGGCTGAAACTGGTGGCACCACAATGAGGTTATCTCGAGCCGCGGTGGGGGTCAGGATTTTTTTTTTAAATTAGAATCATTTCAGATAATCAGATAGAAACAAATGGAGAAGAAATCGAGGGAACTCTGTGGTTCAAGATTTTTGGCATTTGGGAGTAATTTTTGGACCTTGGAAGCTTGGACATTGGTTGGTAAGTGATCCCTACTCCTCCTTATCCAATTTCTTCTGTTTAAACTTGGGTTTTCTCGGTTATATGTTGGGATTTTTGATTTGAGCCGAAATCCAGCAATTGAAATGGAAGAATTAGGGTTAATGGAGTATGATTTGGTTTTCTTGATACTTGGGTTTGAGTTTTGAAGGGTGTATGCATGATTTGAGCTTAACCTAAGTTGTTTTCGATTAAGGCTCTTGGGAATCCAAAGTGTATGAGATTGATTAGTGTTTGAATGGTCCATAGGAGCTTAATGATGTATAAAAGTGGGGTTGGAACCTTGGATTAAGCCTAAAGTAGTTGAATTGTACTTTTGGATTAAGTGGTATATTGTGTTAATGGAGGTATTATGGTGTTGTTAAGGTTGTTAGGTTACTTGAAGAAGCTAAGTCATGGGATTGGCATTCAAGAAAGCTTGTGGAACTTGTGTGTGTATGGTAACAACAATTAAGGTAACCGGGTGTTTGTTTTATGTGATTATATGTTGATATATATGCATGTTCCTTTTATACCACGATATTGATTGTGTATGTGCATGGTTTTCTTACATATCGTGGTATACACAGCTAGTTGATGTATGATGATTGTATATATTATGTACATATATCATCTAATACTTGCGCTAATGATATATATATGTATGTGTAAAGGCATGTTGGCATGACATTGGCATCATCACCATATGAATGCATAGTGAGAGATGGATGATGAGGTGATGATGATATGATATGAGATGATGATATAATAAAGATCATTGTCGCTAAATCCTCTCCTCAGGAGAGCTAGGTGTCAGAGGACAATATGATATGATGAAACATCCCTATCACTAATTCCTCTCCTTGGGAGAGCTAAGTGGCAGTGGATTTTGGGATGCACCTTCTTTAAATCACCATCAATTCATGATGGTCCAGGGGAAGGAGAGCCATGGTTTGAGCTCTAATGTAACTATTGGCCAGGTTGCATTAGGGTAAGGTAAGCTTGGTGATATCCCAGAATCAGTCTTCACCGACTGTTTGAAGGGAATCATATGTTGAAATATCTTGTGATGATGAGAACTCGTGGTTTTAGGCTTGTGTGAAGGAGAACATGCATATCATTATTAGCATTACATTACACGATTGTGTGGGTGAGTATATATATTTATGTTGTATGTGGTTGTTCCCAGTTACTTAGACTCTGTCTCACACCCCTCTCCCATGGACTAACATTTCAGGTGACGATTCTAGCACTAATTTGAAGAAGATGAGGGAGTAGCATTGGACGTGAGAATACTAGATCTATGTAGTGTATATATGTGTATTTTAGATATGTTTCTTGTGCCAAGTAGGATAGAATGTTTTGTAATGAATGTATGACTTGGATAAGGATTGTTATGGATGGATGTTGTATATAGAATTGTGTTGTATGTGATGTGTACAATGGATAGTAATGTATGTGCGGTTTAGGGTGTTAAGGAGTTAGCATGGAAGCATTTGTGAGCCTAAAGGTGGAATTGGGCCTTGTGGTGTGTTTTAGGGCCTGTAACCCGCTTTGTCAAATCAGGTTCAAGGGTGTCAAATTTCAAAGGAGTGGTTCCTTTGAGGTGCAAAATATCATTTCTACATCTATAATCTAGATCAGTTATTTGAAAAACCGATCTAGAAAAATGGCCGGTGGTAATTTTGTAAATAATTTTTTTATTCTGAATTCTCTAGATCGATTATTTAGAGAACTGATCTAGAAAATTAAAAAAAAATAGAAATTAAAAATAGAAGTGCATCAGAAATTTGAAATCCTCCCTTCCTGATACCCTATTCTCACTTCTTCCTCCATGGCTTATTACCCTCTTCAATCCCTCTCTCCTTTCTCCATCATGGGTTGCTCGCATTTACCCTTCCTTGTGACCATCATACTGTCTTCTCAAAATCGTCTCTTATCTTCCTTCTTTGCTTTATCTTTTTTGTTCATTGCTTATCACGTAGCATAAATTAGGCTTCTTTTCTTTCTATCTACCTCTTGGTTATCGTTGCCTCTTTCCCCTCATCACTCACTTACCTCCTCAACCACGATCATAGCCTCTTTGACCTCGTAAATCCCTAATCCTCCTCTCATCCTTAACCTTCACTCTTCCAAAAGACTTCTAAAGCACAAAGATCTTAAGAGTAAGAAGCAAAAGTTCCTTCGTCATACTGTTAATCATTATCATCTTGGCTCCTCCTTTGCGTTCTCTATCATAGATTGTTGTAGGTCATCTATCTCCATTGAATTATTGTTATGGGTTGCCGGTTCTTGGGTAGCAAAATAGAGGAAAAGATCTCAAGTAGCAAGCTGGTTCATGTTTCTCTCTTCTTCTACCTAATACATCTTTCTTCTCCATTTATTCTCAAAAAAGTTAGTTATAAAACTGAAATGAAACCTAAGGGGTTAAGAGGGTTTAGATCTATTTCAATTTCAATTTGGTCATCATGCATATATATTTTCTGCCTTGTGATATGATCCTCAGGTTGTAGGATATTTTTTTGTTTGAAGAATTGATTTGTGTTTTTCTTTGTTGTGTACGAGATGAGACAAGCCCATCGTTGGGTACAGTCCAGAGACTTGGAAACTTAATACTCTAGCCAATGCATGCCAAGAGTGGATACTGGTGTCTAAAGTCTGATGGTACCATTGGAGTTGTAATTGCTCAAAGCACTGGTCTCATTGAAGTTCAGGTACTATTAATTGCATGAGTCAAGTGATTTTACATCTATTTTATCATATATATGGTGTTCGACAAATTGGTTGCTTTATCTCATACTTGTCTCAATTTTATATGCTACAACTGGTAGGTGAAAATGGATTTTTGTGCAGGCTTAGGCTCCCAAAAATTGTCTTTTAGGGACAGAGACCTGATGGTGTAATTTGAAAATGGACAATAAATAGAACTTCTAGTGTTGACAAAGCCACTAAATGACAAAAAACTAAATTTGGAATGAGTTGCTATCCCATGTTCATTTTTTTTTGCCTCTTTTTTGTTTCATTTTATTGAACTCTATTTGTTAACAAAAAATCTGTTATGTTTCTAGCTTAGTTTATTGGTGCAATCTTTTTCAATGGATTTGGTAATAAAATCCATGTCCTGTGTTAGCAAGGCTTGAATGAAGTTGTCTTGTGTTTGCTTATTGTATTTTCTACATTTGCTTCTTTAATAGTACTAAAAATAGTTGATATATTAATAATATTATTATTACCAATAAAACATGTTTGATTAACATTGTTCTTTTTAACTTAACCTTATTACCCAAAGGCTTCTTTGTTGTATTATATCATAATTATGCCTGTAAAAAAAATATTTGGAGGATGGTGTTATATTGAATTAATTGATTAGAATTTAATCCTTTGCTTAAGACACTTGTACCATTTTATTAAGGGGTGCAAGTAAGGATTTCTTAAATGAAGTTGCAAGAAACCTATAGGTAAATTGATGATTTGTAGCCAAAGCATCAAGGATTGATAACACTACTTTCTTAACTTTATTATTAAAAGATGCCAAGTCTGTTGCAAGGAACAGAATAGGAAATCCAAAACTTGTTATTATATACTGCATACCATCCCCTATATGTGTTTAACATTATGTTGTTTGAATTTATAGCATGCAAATGGTGAAAATGTATGGATTGGCATAGATGAATGATGGTGCCATCATACACATGAAAGGTAGAGATGCTTTTAGAGAAACTGAGAAATAAGTAGCAAAATCGATGATTTGGAAATTTGTGAAAGCAATATATTGACATGACAATGTTATATTGTTAAGTGTTGTCTATGCCTCTTACGATGAAAGCTAAGAAAGATGTTACTTGAGATTATTTCTAGGATTAATTACTTAATGTATGACTAATGAGCTTACCTATGACCTATATTTAAATACCAAAATGTTGGGCTTAACTTATTCATGGAAATCATAGGGATATATGTGTTATTTTCTATATTTTAAGGTTTAAGCTATTTTTGACATGTTTTTTAATGTTAATAGTTGATACATTTTACAATATAGAAATGTAAGTTTTTATTTTCTATATGATGATTCATTGATTTGATGATTGTATTTCCTATACATATGGTGTGTGCATAAAATTTTTGCTTCCAGATCAATGAAAATTAGTTTACATGCTGTGCTGATATCTAATTGCTTAAATGATTATTTGAACTCATTTAGACATGATGAATAATGCGTTTTTGACATATGAGAATTTATGTAGCACTCGTTCTAATGGAGTATCTCAAAGCCCAAGTGAAAGATTTATCACTTACACCAAATGTAGTGAAACCTGCTGATTTTTTGGATGCTTGCAACTTATTGAGATGTGATCATAAGCTTATTATGAACATTGAAGATCTATGTGAAATTATCGGCATTGATTTACAAAATATTGTGAGAGGGTATGCTTACCTATTTGAATCTTGATTGACTTCTATTCTTTTTTTTTCGGGAATAGAAGTAATACTTGGGAATATATATGAGTTGCATACTTGCATTCCATTATTTTGAGAAGGGAAACTGTGGTGAGTCTATATAAAATAATGATATATAGACTACTGTTTATTTCGTGATTATCTTTGGTCTTAAGACTTTAATCAATATGGTAAATTGTGATCTCAAAAAACTTCAATTTTTATGCTTATCTTAGATATCAAAAAACTTTAGCTAATATGCTTTTCCTGGATTGAAAAAAATGATTAGTTCACCAAAAGAAAGTTGTTAAGATTTTCCTTAGGCCTACAGCTAGTCAAACTTTGAAATTCAACACGAAAGTCAGAGTTCGCAGAGGTTTTTCACTCAAAGTTGAAGGTAATGCCCTATTTCTTTTGACCCCCACCCTCTCTATGTGTTTGATTCTTTGTTGGCACTTGGCTGTTCATGTCTTGTTATGTAGAAAACAATGTCTATGCTCTCCTGCTTATACTCTGTTGAATACATTAATTTGAATTATTGCAACATGTCAATTCAACACTAATCTAGTTATAATTTTTTTAATGACAAATGCTTTTAGGTATTTTGTTTTTGATGAATAGGTATATATTGTTTCCAAGGAGTTAGATCCAAAATCATCCTGATTCTTTAAAGTATGTTATATCCAATAAAAATAAGGTAGCTCATATATCAATACTTATTTTTTACTTTAATCAAGGTGATTATTGAATATTCACTGACTTAATTTTCCTTGCTTGCCACTCTTGTTTGGGCCTTTATGGTTCAGGAACTTTTCTAATGGTCATTAGTTCACACCATGTGGACTCACTTAATTTCTCAATGTCCAATTAATGCATTGCATATTGTTTGCCTTAGTGATTCTATATGTTCCTTTCGTATTGAGATTCCTACAAAAATTATAATTTTTTCTATTGTTTGTCTCAGGTGCAAGATTTGCACTCAATAACTCCTGATTATTTATTAGAAGTTAGTGGTGTAGTATATATTTGCTTTTTTATTATTACTAGGTTAGTTAGATTCTATTTGGTATGTCCTACATTGTGCTTTTCTTTTCAACAGAAAACATTAGTTGGGTGTATTTTGCTATTATTAATAGGCCGAGAGGGTTAAGTATTAAATGAAAATTGTATCTTGAGTATGTTCAACATTCCTATTACTTGATAAATTTTGAATGAGATAGTTTTTGCCTCAATTCTATCTTCTATATTTTTTTCCTATAAATTGTAAAATTCCTATCTTCATTCTACCTTCTATTTTTTTCTCTTTTAACATTGGTTGTGAGAACAACCAGTGGAGGAAATCTATTTTTTTAAAAAAACAAACTTTTTAGATTAATTAAAGCTTTTTGATTGATCAAGAAAGTTTATTATGTTTTAAAAAATAAAAGACTTTCTAGATCGGTTATAATTTTAACTAATCTAGAATTTTTTTTCTAGATCGGTTGTTTAACTGATCTAGAAAGTGATATTTTATATATCGACCACTTCTACATCTAGTCCAGAACCGATCTAGAATGTCATTTTTTCCCGATCTAAAAAGTATATTGTGTACTAGTGGTGAAACCTCTTTGAACAAGTTGGTTATGTGGTTTTTGTTGAATCAAGAGTTTTGATGATTCCAAACCAACATCCGAGAGCTTGGATTGAAGATATCAAGGGACATCAAAGTGCTTCAAGTGAAGATTTTCTGAGTATTTGCTGCTAGATCTTTTGTAGGATCTTAGTTTTAGTTGTGAATGGGTAAAAGATTTTGATTTGAGAAAAAGATGTTTTCAAACCTTGATTTTGTGTTAAATCTTGACTTATTTGAAAAACACCCACAAACAGATGAAGTTTGAAAGTTTAAACTTAACTGTCAAGTTGGAAATTCAAACTTTGCTTGAGGAAATTCGAATTTCGAGCTAAAACTGAATAAGTCTGAAGAGATGGCTCTCTGTCAGACGAATTTTGGTTGTTCAAAATTCGAATTTTCATCCAAGTCTGAAAGAAGCCTCTTAGTGACAGACGAACTTCACATCTTCAAAATTCGAATTTCAGACAAAACAAAATTTGAGAAAATAAAAGAAATTCGTCTGAAACAATGTTAAAGTTCATCTGAGATAAAGAATGATTTAAGATTCAAAACTGCTCTCTGATAGATGAACTTTGACTTTCCAACATTCGAATTTTCATATAAGTCTGAAAGGAGCTTCTTTGAAACAGACGAACTTTGAGTCTTCAAAATTCGAATTTCAGACAAATCACAACTTATGAAAATGGAAGAAATTCGTGTGAAACAATGTGAAAGTTCATCTGAGATCAAGAATGATTTGAGTTTGAAAACTGCTCTCTGACAGACGAACTTTGAGTATTGAAGTTCGAATTTTAGAAGCTAAGTTCTTGAATCTGTTGAAGTGAAAACATTGACGTACGAATGATGAAGTTAGTCTGAAAATAGTCTCTCTGACAGACGAACTTCACTCTTCAACATTCGAATTTCGAAGAAAGTGAACTACTGTGCCTCCTTTTCTCATACTAGGAACAGATGATTTTTGGGCTTCCAAAATTCGAATTTTGAAGGCACTGTAGCAAATTGAAAACACTATTCACACTTAACCGAAAAACTTTCTTCTTGAAAATTCGTATGTCACATTGTGAAAATGTTTTGTAAGTTTTAAAATTCGAATTTCACTTCATGAACAGACGAACTTCGTGCTGTAACGTTGAAAGCTTTAACCTTTGGTTCCTTCGAAATTCGTCTGTTGGCCAACAAAAATTCGAATTTCAGTATGTCAGATGCATTAAATGCGGTTGGTTAACGGATAGTTTTTCAGAGTAACCATTGGATAACTTTCTCAACGGATAGATTTTGTCTCTAACGGACATTTAAGACCTTAAACTATAAATAGAACATCATTTGAAGTTGTGGGTAACGAATCTAACTTGTATATACCGAATTTCTGTCAAAACTTCTTCTCAAGAGCTTTTACCCTCTAGCTTCAATATCTGTACTTTAACCTTCATATCTACTCTATTCAAGAGAGTTATATCTTTGTAAACAATCTACTCTTCATCTGGAAGATAGATTTACTTGTGAGGGGAAATCACAAGGGGATTGGGAAGCACACTGTGAAAGTGCTTAGAGAGTTTGAGAGAGCTTAAGAAACATAGCATACTCGTGTACTGTGGCATTAGCAAGAAGCCCGTTGAATTCTTGCTGTATAGTGGATAAATCTCAAGAGTTGTCTTGGGGACTGGACGTAGGTCAAGTGGATAGACCGAACCAGGATAAATCACTGAGTGTTTTTCTCCTTACCCTTACTTTTCAGCTTGCTCTGTTTTATACGTTGTTTACATTATACTGTGCTATCTTCACCCATTTCACTTTGTGCAGAAAAATTTCAATCTTCCCAATTCACCCCCCTCTTGGGAAGTCAGCCTTGCTAACAAGTGGTATCAGAGCCCGGATTCCCATTCAAAGGATTTTACAGTCCGGGAACAAAGATGGCTGGCTTTGGAGAGAGTATACTTCCTGAAGGGAATAACACTAACAGACCACCAGGCTTCAGTGGAGAGCATTATGGGTACTGGAAGATGAGGATGCAGATCTGCCTACAATCAATTGATCTTGACATCTGGTCAGTCATTGAAAAAGGAGATTTCGTCCCAATGGCTCTAACTGAAGATGGAAGACACAAAGAGAAGCTGGAAGCTGAGTGGAATGATGAAGACAGAAGGAGAGTCCTACTGAATTTCAAAGCAAAGCATTGTTTAGTCAGTGCCCTAAACCAGGACGAATTCTATAGAGTCTCACAATGCTCCACTGCAAAAGGAATGTGGGATACTCTGCAGATTGCACATGAAGGAACAACTGGGGTCAGGGAAAACAGACTGAACACATGTCTTCTTCAGAATGGCTGAAGGAGAAACTGTAAAGGAGCTCCAAAAGAGGTTTACTCTCATTGTGAATCAGCTGAAGAGCCTGGGAAAGGAATACAATCAATCTGAGAAAGTAAGAAAGATACTCAGAGCTCTCCCTCTAGAATGGCAGCCCAAGGTGACAGCAATAGAGGAAGCCAGAGGAGAATCAATGGCCTCTGTCACAGCTCTCTTTGGCAGCCTTGAGGAGTATGAAGGAAAAATCAAAGCTCTCAAGGAAGCTGGGCTGGACAAAAAGAAGAAAGGCCTTGCCCTCAAAGCTGCTGATGAAAAGGAAGAAGAATCTGATGAAGGATAGGAGCTGGATAAAGAAACTCTGGCTATGATGGTCAAAAAATTCAGAAGACTCTACAACAAGAAGAAGAACAAGAAATTCCTCAAGAAGGGAACAACTGGTGAAAGCAAGAGAGAGGGTAAAGAGCTTGTGACTTGCTATGAGTGCAAGAAGCAGGGACATATAAAGTGGGACTGCCCCCAATTCCTCAAGAAGCAAGAAAAAGAAAAGAAAGTTGCTAACAAAGGGAAGAAGAAGAAAGCCTACATCTCATCTATATGAGGCAACAGCTCAGATGAGGAAGAAGAAGATGAGGATGAGATCGCCAATATTTGTCTGATGGCACTTGCCTCTGAAGAATCCACACTCTCATGCAACAGTTATCAAGAAGAAGAGGTATATGAATCTGAACCTTCCTATTCTGAGTTACTTGATGCATTTCATGAGCTTCATGATGAATTCATTAAAGTTGCTAAAGAACTGGAATTGGCAAAGAAAAAGATAAATAAGCTGGAATCTCAAAGCATAGTTTCTGAAATTGCCTCTTTACCTACTACTGAATCTGTTTACTGCACTTCATACACTAAACTTAAGCAAACTAATGATTACTTAGTCAAAAGCATGTCTAGGCTCACTAGAGGTAAAGATATGTTGTTTGCCTTGATGGGGAGCCAAAGAATATCACAAGGAAAAGCTGGTCTTGGCTATGATCCATGTGCTGTCAAGGAAAAGATTAGGACGAAAAACCAGAATGCATACATGAGACATTTTGTGCATGCTGAGAATAACAGAAAGAAAGATCATATGTCATCTTGCATTGAAACATATGATCAACCAAAGCATGCAAGACAAAAGTATTATCTAGATTGTTTTCTTCCTGCCACTCAATCTAGCAGTCCCTTCATTACCTGTCATTTCTGTAACAAAAAGGGACATATTTCCAGTTCTTGTGCATTGAAGAAAAATGGACTTGGCAGGAAAGTTGAATGGGTTCCCAAAGTTGCATCTACATCTAAGGAAAAATCTACTGACCAAAAAGGACCCAAGCAAATTTGGGTACCTAAAAGGAAAACATAAACATTGTTTTGCAGGTCTGTCTCAAAGCTAAGAAAAGCAACAAATGGTATATGGACAGTGCCTGCTCAAGCTACATGACTGGAGATAAGGAGAAGTTCATCACCCTTAGAGACAAGAAAGGAGGAAAGGTGACCTTTGGAGGTGATCAATATGGCAAAATCATTGGCATTCGCATTATGGGGAAAAATCCAGAAACATCCATTGAAGAGGTGCTGTTTGTAGTTGGCCTCAACCACATTTTGCTAAGCGTGAGTCAGACCTATGACAGAGGAAACTGGGTGCTGTTTGACTCAAAGTTTTGCCTGGTCATCAAAAAAATTGATCACAAAGTAATCCTCAAAGCTCAAAGGGATGGTAACTGTTATACTATCGACCTTGATGAACTCCCTCCCTTGGATTCTGTATGTTTAATCAGTAAGGATAATGATAGTTGGTTATGGCATAGGAGATTAGCTCATGTTAACATGAATCAATTGTCTAAATTGATCAAGAATGAGCTAGTAACTGGCCTGCCAAAAATATCTTTTGAAAAGGACAAAGAATGTGATGCATGCATAAGAGGGAAACAAAATAAATCATCTTTTAAATCTAAAAATGTAGTTACCACAACTAGACCACTTAAATTGCTGCATATGGACTTAATTGGACCTTCTAGGGTAAAGAGTCTAGGTGGTAATCTATATGTGCTTGTAATTGTAGATGACTATTCTAGATTTACTTGGACATTATTTCTTTCCTCTAAAAGTGATACATTTGATGCATTTGTAACCTTAGCAAAGAAAGTGCAAAATGAGAAAGGTATTTCTATTGTGTCAATCAGGTCAGACCATGGAGGAGAGTTTGAAAATGTATACTTCTTGGAGTACTGCAATGAGCATGGGATTGACCACAACTTCTCAGCTCCAAGGACTCCTCAACAGAATGGGGTAGTAGAAAGGAAGAACAGAACTATTGGAGAAATGGCCAGAGCTATGCTGAATGAGAAGGAACTCTCTCAAGTGTTTTCGGCTGATGCAGTAAATACAGCAAGCTACATCATAAATAGAGCCTACATCAGACCTATCCTTGGGAAGACTCCATACGAGCTTTACAAGGGAAGAAAGCCAAATCTATCCCATCTCCATGTGTTCGGATGCAAATGCTTCACTCACAACAATGGGAAAGAAAATCTGGGTAAGTTTGATGCCAAATCCGATGAAGGTATATTTCTGGGCTATTCTAGTAGGAGTAAGGCATATAGAGTTTATAACAAAAAATCAAATGTGGTAGAAGAATCTGTGCATGTGGTTTTCATTGAAAATGAAACTGTTTCAAAACATGTTACCAATGAGGATGATCTTGCATTTAATTTTTGAAAAACTAGGCATTTCTGATAAAAGTAAAACTGAACCTCCAAAGATAACTGAATCTGTTAACACAGAGGAAGATATCCAGGAGCAAGAGTTTGAGGAAGAAATTAATGAAGAAACATCTCAAGAACTCCCTAGAGCTTGGAGATATCAAAGGAATCATCCTGTTGATCAAGTAATATGAAATGTTCAAGAGAGAGTCAAAACCAGAAAACAGTTAAGGGATCAAATGCTCAACTGCGCTTTCATTTCTCAAATTGAACCTAAATGTGCTGAAGAAGCCTTAACTGATGATTACTGGATTTTAGCTATGCAAGACGAACTAAATCAATTTGAAAGAAATCATGTTTGGGATTTAGTACCTAGGCCCAAAAATCATCCTGTCATTGGTACCAAATGGGTTTTTAGAAATAAACTTGATGAATCTGGAACAATAATAAGAAACAAGGCTAGATTGGTAACTAAAGGGTATAATCAGGAAGAAGGTATTGATTTTGAAGAAACCTTTGCACCAGTAGCTAGATTAGAAGCTATAAGAATACTGCTGGCATATGCATGCATGAAAAACATTTTGTTATATCAAATGGATGTAAAGAGTGCCTTTCTAAATGGCTATATCATGGAAGAGGTTTATGTAGATCAACCTCCAGGTTTTGAGGATTCTACAAAACCAAACCATGTTTATAAATTGAAGAAAGCTCTCTATGGTTTAAAACAAGCCCCTAGAGCATGGTATGAGAGACTGAGCAATTTTTTAATTGAAAAGGGGTTCAATAGAGGCAAAGTTGACACAACTTTATTTACTAAGAAAGAAAATAAAGATTTACTAATTGTTCAAATATGTGTTGACGATATTATTTTCGGTGCTACTAATGAAACTCTTTGCAAGAAATTTTCTAAGTTAATGCAGGGAGAATTCGAGATGTCCATGATGGGTGAACTTAACTTCTTCCTTGGACTACAAATCAGACGGCTTGATGATGGTATCTTTCTCAGTCAATCCAAGTATCTAAAGGAGCTGTTAAAGAAGTTTGGAATGGAGAATGCCAAGCCAATGGGAACACCTGTGGCTACTGCAACCAAACTAGACATGGATGAAAATGGGAAGATGTTTGACATTACTCAGTACAGGAGAATGATTGGATCCCTGCTGCACTTAACTGCCAGCAGACATGACATTATGTTCAGTGTCTGTATGTGTGCCAGGTTCCAATCATGTCCCAAGGAAACCCATGCAATAGCTGTGAAGAGAATTTTCAGATATCTTATTGGAACATCACAGATGGGTCTCTGGTATCCAAAGGGCAATGGAGAAGATCTCAAAGGATACACTGATGCTGATTTTGCAGGATCCAAAACTGACAGAAAAAGCACAAGTGGAACTTGTCAGTTTCTTGGAGGATCCCTGGTTTCATGGTTCAGCAAAAAGCAAAACAGTGTGGCCCTATCCACTGCAGAAGCTGAGCATGTTGCAGCTGGAAGCTGTTGTGCCCAAGTCATCTGGATGAAGCAGCAGCTTGAAGATCTTGAGGTTAAAATGAAAGAAATACCAATCATGTGTGACAACCAAAGTGCCATAAATATCACCAAGAATCCTGTCATGCATTCAAGGACCAAACACATTGAAGTTAGGCACTACTTCATAAGGGATCACATTCTGAAAGGAGAAGTTAAATTGGAGTACATCCCAACAGAGAATCAAGTTGCTGATATACTCACAAAGCCTCTATCAGAAGATAGGCATTGCAAAATAAGAAGAGAACTGGGTATGGTAAATCCCAGTGAACTGTAAGTTTTTCTCTTGCAATCTATTTTCAAAGGTTTCAACTTTAAGATTAATTCTAACTTTAGCATCGGAGTATGTTTAATTTAAGTTGCAGGTGCTCCTCACAAGATTCAATAGCAATAAACTTGAAGATTGGAGCACATCAGAATGGAACAACCAGAAAGTGAAGTAAATGATGAAAATTCTGAGTTCTGGATCCATTCTGTAAGTTTTTAATAAGATGAAATTCATATTTTAATGAGTGTTAGACGTATTTTGCCTCATAAACTGTGTTTTTGAACTAGTCAACATGGTCAACATTTGAATTTTTGTTGACCAACAGACGAACTTCGGCCTATTAGCCTTGGAACATTCTCGGTGATGCCTCGAAATTCGTCTATTGGATCTTTGAAATTCGAATTTTCAAGAACAAAAATCTCAAAGTTATGTTTGTCCATCACTGTTGTACGAATTATCATTTCTTGAAATACGAATGTTGGACAACTTTTACAAAAGTTAAAAAATGCGAATTTTCAGATCAAAATTCGTCTGTTGAATCTTGTTCTTAATGTTGAATGCTTGAAAGATGAAGTTCTGCAGCTTAATTCGTCTGTTGATTGTTGTTTTGTTTGTTGCCTACTGTTTGCTCATCAACATTCGAACTTTGTTGAAACAAAATTCGTCTGTTGTGTTCGTATTACTTGTTCCAAGCCACTGTCAGACGAACTTTCAGGATGAAAATTCATCTGTCAGTAAGCTTTGCTGAACGGTTTAACTTGTAACTGCCCGAAGTTCGAATTTTGACCCCTTAAAATTCGTCTGTCAGATGGTTACATACGTTAAATCCGACGGTTTTCCAATGAACAGACGCAACCCTATTTGTAACTCCTCTGAGTCTGTTCTGATCCTCTCTTCAATCCTCTTAACTTCTGTCCAAAAACCATCATTCTTCACTGTTTAAACTTCCATTCGCATCCTATAAACCAAATCTAAGCCACATTCAGCATCATTCAACACGAAAATGGCGAGAGTAAAGAATCCTGGTGCAAGACAAGCTGAAATTCGGCCAAAGAGAACGGTCAAATCTCAATATGCTTCAAAGAAAGGAGAGAAATCCAAGAGAAAGGCTGAACCCAGTAAAGCTACCCCTTCCAAATGCCAGAAACCTTCATCCAAAGTAGAATCTCAGAAAGCAGGACCCTCCTCACCAAAAACTGCAGAACCTTCAGTTCCAGTTCCTTCTGTCCCTGCTGTTGCTTCTTCTGCCTCTTCCAGTACTGAATCTGGAGAGTATGAAATGACTACACTACCACTGTGGAGCACTCCTGAGATTCAAGAAGAGTACTCTACCAAGTTTTCCAACAAAAAGGTAATCAAGCCTCACTATGTAAATGTGGAACAATTTCTGATATCCAACAACTTTGATGCTGTAATATGGTTGATAAAGTATAGAAATCTGTTGGAAATTGCTGAAAAATATGATGATGAGGTAGTAAAAACTTGGTATGCCTCTCTTTAATACAACAGCAAGAAAATGAAATGGGAGGTCAACTTGAGATCAAGGACCATTTGGCTTGCTGATGAAACCTTCAATGAAGTACTAGAAATCCTAGGGCAAGATGGGCTGAAAGTTGACATCACAGCCTTTGGGTATATGGATGAGGCAAGCACAGATGATGAAGAAGGTGGATCCTTTCTGAACTACAAGGAGAGCACCATCTTGGACACCCTATTCAGAAGAAGGGAGAACAGGCCAACGATAAATCTGTTGAAGCCCACAGACCTAAGTGTACAAGTGAGGATCCTGCACTACATAATGTCCAGGATCATATTCAACAAGGGTGGCAACTTCAATTTGATAACAAGTGCAGAGGCTCATGTGATGACTGCTATCATAAGTGGGAAGTTGATTAATTTGGGTCATATCATCCTCCAGCGAATGATAAAGGCAAGGGATCAGAGGAAGGATTCCACACTCCCCTATGCAGCAATTATTTCAAGGATCCTGCAGTATGCTAGGATTCAACACATTGAAAAGGGGAAAGGGAAACTCACAGAGGCATTCAAAGAAGAGGAACTGCAAAGGATGGGTATTGAAAGAGATGAAGACAGATGGGTTGGAAAGGGAGCAGGGAAATCTGAAGATTTGTTCTTTGCTACTGATGCTACCCTCCAACAAGAAGGCACCTCTGAGGCCCCTGGCAGATCTGTACCTCAGCCTTCTCAGATAATTCCATCTTCCTCCAGGCCTACTCACCCTCCTTCCACTCCCTCTTCACAGGCCAAGCCAACCAAGATCACTGAGTTGTTTGACAGTTTGTCAACACTCATTCTCAGCATTAGGGATGAGCAAAATGCCAAATTTGCTCATGTACAAGATCAGATCCATCAGTTGGCTGTGAACATGAAGGTGGTGGTTGATGCTTATGAAGAAATAAGAAATGCAATTCCTACCACTTCAGCTCCACCTCAGCCTGGTATCCCTGAGCCTACTCTGTCTCCAACTCCTGAGCCTCCAAGCCCCTTCGAGATTACCTCCTCTGACCATGATGATGATACAGTTGGTGCTGGTGCAATGAGGACACCTAGTCCTGGTCCATCCCTGGACTATGGATTGGAAGAAGAAGGACTTCAGCAGACAAACCCTCTTGAGCCCATGCAAGAAGATACTCCGGATTCAATTCTGTCCATTCAAGAATCACAGCAAGTTGAAAGACTAGTTGCAGCCATTTCAACCTCTTCTATGCCAGGAGAAGCAAGCAATGAGGAAAGGAGCATTGTACCTGTTGTTGATTATCTTGCCATTGCTCACAATGCTCTACTGCATGCACAAAGGAGAAGGCTGGAAGAAATGTTTGCTCCTGCTGAACCAGCCTCTCATCCTCTTGCTGCTTATGGGCTATCAGAGGAACAGAGAGCTCGACTAGCTCTGTCCAGGCAGGAAATACAAGAGCTGCTTGAGGTCTCTGATGATGATGGTGATGAAGAACCTAACCCTAAGCCTGCTGAGCCCTCTGCACCAGTTCAGCCAGAAATTCCTTTTGCTCCTGTCCCTCTTCGTGCTGTACCTCTCACTCAGATTCCTCCTCCAATGGACTTTGTTGGGCTTTCTGATGATGCCAAAAAGGGGGAGAAGTTAAAGCAAACTGGGACCAAGCAAGCTGGAAAGTCTGCTGAGACATCTGGAAGAGGAAAGACATACAGCAAGAAGTCTAAGCCAAAGAAGAAGTGATGATTTTAGATCTTAGGCTGAATCTTCTTGTTGAATCTTGTTTTAGTTGTATCTTGTTTGATTGTATTTGTTTGATGTTTTGAGAACTGATCTTTATGTATTGCAACAATTTGATTAAGTGTATTACGTTCTTAGTTGCAATGTTTTGGGCTTTGAATCTCTTCACTTAATCTGTTGAAAATGATATCTTATGAACTGTAATGCATATGTTGAGGGGGAGCTTGTGAAAGCACACCCAAGTACTAATCCAGTTTGTGAGTTGTTTTGTCATCATCAAAAAGGGGGAGAATGTTGAATCAAGAGTTTTGATGATTCCAAACCAACATCCGAGAGCTTGGATTGAAGATATCAAAGGACATCAAAGTGCTTCAAGTGAAGATTTTCTGAGTATTTGCTGCTAGATCTTTTGTAGGATCTTTAGTTTTAGTTGTGAATGGGTAAAAGATTTTGATTTGAGAAAAAGATGTTTTCAAACCTTGATTTTGTGTTAAATCTTGACTTATTTGAAAAACACCCACAAACAGACGAAGTTTGAAAGTTTAAACTTAACTGTCAAGTTGGAAATTCAAACTTTGCTTTAGGAAATTCAAATTTCGAGCTAAAACTGAATAAGTCTGAAGAGATGGCTCTCTGTCAGACGAATTTTGGTTGTTCAAAATTCGAATTTTCATCCAAGTCTGAAAGAAGCCTCTTAGTGACAGACGAACTTCGCATCTTCAAAATTCGAATTTCAGACAAAACAAAATTTGAGAAAATAAAAGAAATTTGTCAGAAACAATGTTAAAGTTCATCTGAGATAAAGAATGATTTAAGTTTCAAAACTGCTCTCTGACAGACGAACTTTGACTTTCCAACATTCAAATTTTCATATAAGTCTGAAAGGAGCTTCTTTGAAATAGACGAATTTTGAGTCTTCAAAATTCGAATTTCAGACAAATCACAACTTATGAAAATGGAAGAAATTTGTCTGAAATAATGTTAAAGTTCATCTGAGATCAAGAATGATTTGAGTTTGAAAACTGCTCTCTGACAGACGAACTTTGAGCATTGAAGTTCGAATTTTAGAAGCTAAGTTCTTGAATCTGTTGAAGTGAAAACATTGACGTATGAATGATGAAGTTAGTCTGAAAAGAGTCTCTCTGACAGACGAACTTCACTCTTCAACATTCGAATTTCGAAAAAAGTGAACTACTGTGCCTCCTTTTCTCGTACTAGGAACAGATGATTTTTGGGCTTCCAAAATTCGAATTTTGAAGGCACTGTAGCAATTTGAAAACACTGTTCACACTTAACCGAAAAACTTTCTTCTTGAAAATTCGTATGTCATATTGTGAAAATGTTTTGTAAGTTTCAAAATTCGAATTTCACTTCATGAACAGACGAACTTTGTGCTGTAACGTTGAAAGCTTTAACCTTCGGTTCCTTCGAAATTCGTCTATTGGCCAACCAAAATTTGAATTTTAGTATGTCATATGCATTAAATGCAGTTAGTTAACGGATAGTTTTTTAGAGTAACCGTTGGATAACTTTCCCAACGGATAGATTTTGTCTCTAACGGACATTTAAGACCTTAAACTAGAAATAGAACATCATTTGAAGTTGTGGGTAACGAATCTAACTTGTATATACCGAATTTCTGTCAAAACTTCTTCTCAAGAGCTTTTACCCTCTAGCTTCAATATCTGTACTTTAACCTTCATATCTACTCTATTCAAGAGAGTTATATCTTTGTAAACAATCTACTCTTCATCTGGAAGATAGATTTACTTGTGAGGGGAAATCACAAGGGGATTGGGAAGCATACTGTGAAAGTGCTTAGAGAGTTTGAGAGAGCTCAAGAAACAGAGCATACTCGTGTACTGTGGCATTAGCAAGAAGCCCGTTGAATTCTTGCTGTATAGTGGATAAATCTCAAGAGTTGTCTTGGGGACTGGACGTAGGTCAAGTGGATAGACCGAACCAGGATAAATCACTGAGTGTTTTTCTCCTTACCCTTACTTTTCAGCTTGCTCTGTTTTATACGTTGTTTACATTATACTGTGCTATCTTCACCCATTTCACTTTGTGCAGAAAAATTTCAATCTTCCCAATTCACCCCCCGTCTTGGGAAGTCAGCCTTGCTAACAGTTTTGGACCTGTATGAAGGGTCTCAAGTGGTCAAACTGCCTTTGATGGCAAATGGGAGTTGTGAGTTATGAGTTTTGGTAAAAAATGGCTAAAAGGGTGCCAAGTGTCTAGCATCTCCATGCGAAGTTGGATTGAGGTGAAATTGGTGGCTATAGATAGATTGGGACTAGACTGACTTGTAGGAGTTGCAATCAAGTCAATTGGAGGTCGGAGCATAAAGTTATGCACATCAGAAGTTCACCTCGGAAGTTAATTTTTACAGGTATGAAAATCAGAAGGGGACGCCATAGTGCCGGGAAGTAGGCCGTGGCACTGGGACGTCCAATATTGAGTGAGAAGCATGGGAAGGTCGGAGCCATGATGGTATTGTAGCGACCGCGGCCCCAGCCCATTTTCTATTGTTTTCTGATTTGTTTCCACTGCTCTGAAGTTTTAGGAAGTTGTTTTGAGATGTTTGGGTTGTGTTTGGTTGGATTTTGAGGTTTTTGGTCAAGTCAGGAGTTGTTTGGGGGTAGGTTGTTATATTTTGGTATCAAAGAAATGGTTTTGGGCCATTGTTTCTGTTTGAAGTAATACTTGGCACAATTTTAAATACATAGACAATATTCTTATTGCAATATTAGTCCAAAACCATATAATTGAATGTGTTGTTGCTTGTGTGTAGCCAGAATGTGTCACTGAGGAAGACCGAGTAGCAATGATTTTATGAGCTAGATGCATGAGATGTTTGCTGGTCTCAGTAATTAAGTGAATACTTAGTAGGAGACGTTGATAGGTTGCAAAAGCAAATGAATAGACAAGAACAGGGTGATATGAATGAAGAGGCTGGCATGTTTGTGGACTTGAATGTAAGAGAGGACGAGAATAAGAATGTGGTGGTGCCTGAGAGAACCCCAAGAGTTAAAAGAAGGGGTATCTCTTCATAATTGAAGGACTTTCAGAAGTTCAATCCCCTAGCTTTCAAAGGTACTATGGATGTTGCTGGTTAAGGATTGGATAGAACAATTGGAGAACATTTTTAGCATGATGGATTGCACCTCGAAGCAAAAGGTGCAACTGGCTATATTTAAGCTTGAGTAAAAAGCTAAGCATTGGTGAAGGAGTGTTCTCCCAAGTTTGAAGCGATGGATCCTCCATTGACCTGGGAACAGTTTTAGCAATGGTTATTTGCACACTACGTCCCTCTGGCCCTAATGATACAGAAAGAGGCCAAGTTTCTAGCTTTTCAACAAGGGAATCTATTGGCGGATGACTACATTGATCAATTCCTAGATTTGGCTAAGATTCCACTTATCTGAATAATTACCCTAATAATAGGTGGATGGCTTAGAGGTTATTTGAAGGAGCCCGTCTAGAGATTAAAGAACAACTATCTGTGGTTGAGTATGTGTCCTTTGAGGACTTGTGTACGAAGATACATGTCCTATCCAGGCGGATGAAGGAGGCTAAGGAGGATAGAAGGAATTCTATGATTTGGGCATTTTCTCACCTAGGACCTACAGGAGGAATCAGTAAAGGAAGCAGATCAGGTAGTGGTAGTAGCAGTGGCAGTACAAGTTATAGTAGAGGAAGAGGTCGCCATAATAAAGCCGCTATAGTTAGGGAAGAGGCAGGTTTGGTAGGGATTGATCCAACAGAGGTCGGTATGGTAGAGGACCCTTTTATTAAGGAGACTTTAACCAGGGGAGTTCGAATCATAGTGAGCATGTAGGGAGAGATTCAGCCCTATCCCAGTAAAGTTCAGGTAGTGCATCAAATCCGTGCACAAAATATGGGTTGAGCCATGGTGATCGACCATATGTGGTTTGCTATAACTGTTGGAGACTAGGACATAATACTCAAGGTTGTCATGAGCCCAGGCATGAAGATACGATAAGGAGACCCATAATGCCCAGTCGAGTTTTTGCGATCACTCGATAGGAAGCAAATACAGTGCCTAACTTAATTAGAGATAAACTTAAACTCAATGGTTACTCTATCCATGCTTTGTGTGATTCAGGTGCATCAGATTCCTTCATTTCTTTTGATTGTGCTCGGAGATTGGGTATTGTGGCAATGGGGTTGCCTTTTGAGTTGTCAGTATCCACACCCACAAAAGTTTCATTAAGAACTGCGCAAGCTTATCTAAATTATGTGGTTTGTTTTGAACACCGAAGCACTACTCTACATCTTATCTATTTATTGTTGCAAGAGATCGATGTGATAATTGAGATGGATTGACTAGAGGTGAATAATGAGATTCTTAACTGTGCTCAAAAGACTATGTCATTGCCCATGAATATCCCTAGTGTTGAAAGGGATGAAAGTGTTTATTTGTCCTTTGCCCAGGCTAACATGTATTTGAGGAAAGGATGTCAAAGGTTTCTAGTTTTCTTCTCTATTAATGTGGATATGGAAGGTGGTATAGAAAGATACTCGGTTGTGAGTGAATATTTTGATGTGTTTCTAGAGGAGATTACTGGTTTGCCACTACTATGAGAGCTAGAGTTTTCCCTTGATTTAGAGCCCGAGACAAGTCCTATTTTGAAGGCTCCATCTCAAATGGCACAGTCTGAATTGAAGGAGCTCAAGAAGCAGATTGAGGATTTGTTGAAAAGGGGTTTCATTAGACCAAGTGTCTCACCTTGGGGAGCTCCAGTGGTGTTTATCAAGAAGAAAGATAGTAGTCTTAGATTGTGCATTGATTACAGGCAGCTGAACCAAGTGACATTTATGAATAAATATCCTTTGCCTAGGATTGATCAATTAGCAAGTGCCTCCATTTTCTCTAAAATTGATTTGAGGTCAGGATACCATCAACTGCAATTATGTGCTGAAGATATGCCTAAAAAAGGCTTTTCGAACTCGATATGGGCATTATGAGTTTCTTATGATGCCATTCGGGTTGACCAATGTCCTGATAATCTTCATAGATTATTTGAACATGATGTTTTGGCCATATTTAGATAAATTCATGGTGGTATTTATCAATGATATTCTGATAGACTCCAAGAGTGAGAAAGAGCATGCACTTCATCCTTGGAATGTGTTGCAAGTATTGCAGGATCACCAACTGTATGCTAAGTGTAATATCCCAACTTTTATGGGATGCTATAGAAAGAATAAAAGATGAGAAACGAAGTGAAACGAAAAAGCTATATATATAATCGGGCTTTAGAAGGAATTAATTTCTCATTTAATTTTTAGAAAAAATTATGTTTGGTCCTTAATTGGAATTAATTTTCCATAAGGTCTTAGCAGAAATTAATTCCAGAATTTATCCCGGAAAATATACAACATACCACGTGAATGAAAGCCCGCTCCAAGCTGAGCGCAATGGTATAAGTATTGCATTCCCGGGAGGTCTAGATTAAGAGATAGACCAATTTGAAGTTATTGTGAATAGTGAAAAGGAAATAATAAAAAAGTTAGTCTTTGGGTGAAATTACAAGAAAGAGCCCGAAAGAATGGATAATTATGTTTTGGACCCGGTTTAGGGGCAAAATGGTCATTTCTCAAATTAGAGGTAAAATGTGAATAATGCATTTAAGGTCCAAAAATGAAAAGGTTGACATCGTAAAATGCAAAAAGAATTGGAAAAAATGGTGAGACACCGTTAAGCGTAAAGAAAGACAAAGATGTCATTTTTCCTCGTTAAATGAAAAAATGAGAAAATTATATTTGGGCCCCAGAATCAAGAATTTTTACAATTTAGCCCCTTAAGAATGCCTTCAACGTGGAAGGGGAAGGAGAAAGAAGTTTGGGGAAATTACGAAAAAGGACCCGAAAGTTTCAAGAATTGTAAATTTGCCCCGAGTCAAGGGTATTTTTGTAAATATGAAAAATTATAGTCAAAATAAATCTCTCAATGAGTTAGACCCAATGAAATATAGTATGAAATTTATTAAGGTCAAAATAATATTTATTGGGTAATTAGGGTTTAATATTAATATTTTACCCGATAAATGTCAGTTTAGACTGCAGGAAAAGGCAGTATTGATTCAAAGACAATGATTGGACCTTAATAAAATATATTTTGGGTCTAGATAATGATTTTGGACCAAAAGTAATTGTTGAATAATTCTGTACCAATTTAATGACAATTTTGGCACAAATACTCAATCGGTACGGAAAAATTTAATCGGTAAAGAGTATTTTGGTCCATTAAAGTTATTGAAGTAATTTTTGCCAAAGATGAGCTCAAGACACGTCTGAAAACTGAGCAAGGACACCAAGGGAATTTCTTGAAAAGCTTTAATGAAAAGTAGGCAATATTAATTAAAAATGATTACTGTGGTTAACTTTATTAGATGTCCTTCTTAATTGCCTTGGGTTAGCCATTTGGACATCATCTTCTTGCCTCATACGCGTCTAAAACTGCAGCAAGAAGAGGAGAGAAGCACGAAAAAATTGGAGCCAAGAAGCAAGATCAATAAGAAAAGTTTGGTCCTCAAACTTCTAAGGTAAATCTCTATGGTCACTATCTTGTACATACTTGAGTATTGTGGTGTTTTATGGAGTATTTTCTCCTCTTTCACCTCTGTAATTTTCTGCCTAGAGAGAGAGTAGAGAGAGAAAATGAAGCCATGAAGAAAGTGATCCATGAAAAGTGATGTATAGGCTTCAAGGATTAAGATTATGCCATTAGATTACAAATTAATCGGGTAGATATTTTCTACAAATTTCTAAAATTTTCTGCCTATTTAGGGTTTGAAAAGGAAAGGGAATTTCATGATTTTGAACCCAAAAATGGATTCCCCATGGTCCAAAATCTTAAGAACAAGTGTGTTGTACAAAGAAAGATCAAATGAACACTAAGTGAAAAGTTAGGGTTTAATTCGGAATGAACAGTAACTTAACTAGAGATGGAATTTGGCAATTCTGAGGCCATATTTGGATTTCTCATGAAAAATTACATGGAATAGAGGTATAATTCATCATTTTTGAGTTAGGAATGAATTTTTGGTGAATTTTTGAAGAATTAGGGTTCATGAACATTTTTTCTTAAGCAAGTCATGGAACCATTAGCTTGAGTAGTTGTCTGATGATGCATTAGGACTTGAAGAAGTCCAAGGAAGCTAGTGGGAGCATTGGTATCAAGTGGAGGAGTAAGAGAAAGCATGAGGTAGCAATTTACCTATTCTTGCCTTATATTGTCATGTGATTTTCAATGAGTTTGATGACTTGCCTATTGTTTGCTATGATCAATTGTGATGCTTTGAGAATGTTGGCTGAGTTAATTGAGGGTTTTGAGACCCCGGGATGTCCAAAATACAAAACAAAACTCTGCCGAAATTTTTGTAAAATATTATGGCATAAATGTTTAAAAGCATTTACTTGATGTTTTATGATGATTATATGCTTAATGTGATAATATGATTGTATGAATGGTGATTACTACTGAGATTCTTTGAATCTCACCCCCTCTCCATGACTAACCATGCAATGCAAAAGAGCTAAGGAAGGAGCAAAAGGCATGAAGAAGGAAATGATGTTGCAAGCCATTGTGTTATAATGGGAATGATTATTTGTGTCTTGTTTTATATGAAATTATAAAATAGTGATTATTATGTTAATGTTGTGGAAAATGCATGATAATTTCCAGTTCTGGATATTGTGACGTTAAGTTATGTTCTACCAAGTTTCATGCCAAAACGAGTTCATTTACAAGGGTTTTGGTAAGCAAATGGCAATATAGACTGAAACAGGGCATTTTCCAGACTTATCTGTTTCATTCGCCCTTATTATGTACTTAATGTGAGATTAGGTTTATGGTATTTTTATACCAGATATAGGGCATCTTAACCTTTAATATGACACCTAATTCACCCCATTTGGAGTTATGTACAATTAATGGTGAATTTTCTAAGTTAGGGTTCAGAACAGAGAAAGATTGGGAAAACTGGAAACTGAAAGATAGGTACTGGAAAATTAAAAAGATGATATAAATCATACAGAGCTCCAAAAATTTATTGGTTTATATTTATGAAAATTTCTATGTCTTAAGTTTCATATGCCACTGATTTGGAGGTAATTGGAGCTATATGATAGGAGATATGGAGGTTTTCCCAAAACTGTTCCAGAAAAAGTGAAATTCTGACCCTTTATGATTTAAACTAACACCATGTCCTGTTCAGGTTGAATAAATGTACAAGAAAAATATTTCTAGGAAGTAGACTCACAGGGCTTTACAATTACATAAAGAATGTATGATTTGGCTCAGGATATTATGAGATATGAATTTTTCAATATAAGGCCAAAATCCTGGGGAAGAGAAAATGACCAAATATACAGTAAATGTTTAAGGAATAAACTGTATAAATTGGTCAAGTAAATGCTCAGTTTCATATTTTTTCCATGTAAATAAGGTTTTTATCTATTGTTAAAGACTTGAATCACTATGAAATAATTTTTATAGAATTAGTTATGAATTTTTCAAAGTTCAGTTGGCAAAGTGGAAACTACCATATGAATAGTAACTGAAAATTTTTGAAATTCTGATTTTCATTCTTATGTGATTCAAGCTTAGAATCAAGTATAATTAGACTTAAAAGGAGTCTAATTCATGGGAAATAAGTCTAAAAGTAAGGTGTTGCACTAAGCTCAGTAAATGTGAGTTTTAGCTATAGGAAGTGAAATTTCTGGGTCATGTGATTCTATAGAAGGAGTAGCAGTGGACCCTAATAAGATAGAAGCAGTGTTGAATTAGGAGAGACCGCAATCTGTGATAGAAATTCATAGTTTTCTGGGTTTGGCTAGATACTACCAAAGGTTCATTATGGGATTCTCTTAGCTTGTTATACAATTGACTATACTCACCTGTAAGGATCAATCTTTCATTTAGGATGACAGGTGTGAGAGAACATTCCAAGAGTTGAAGGTTTGTCTAACATCCACCCTAGTGCTCATTATCCTAACCCATCATAGTTGTTCACTGTTTGCACGGATGCCTCTAAGAAGGGTTTAGGGTGTGTATTGATGCAACAAGGTAGAGTTTGTGGCATATGCTTCAAGGCAGTTAAGACCTCATGAAGAGAACTATCCTACTCACGACCTTGAGCTAGCAGCTGTAGAGTTTGCTTTGAAATTGTGGAGGCATTGTTTCTATGGTGCTCAGTTTGAGGTGTTCTGTGATCACAAGAGTTTGAAGTATCTGTTCGATCAGAAGGAATTGAACATGAGCTAGAGGCGCTGGGTAGAATTCTTGGTGGACTATAAGTTTGCTTTGAAGTATCATCCTGGGAAAGCTAACGTTGTGGCGGATGCGCTAAGTAGAAAGTTGATCCATATAGCCACAATGATGATGAGGGAGCAACAGTTGCTGGAAAGCCTAAGACATATGAAGTTATCGATTAATGTCCATTCTGGAGTATTAGTATTAGGATCCATCAATGTATCAAGTGATTTGTTGAGGAACCTTTGAAGACTCGGTTCTTGATTTTCTCATATAATAAGTGAAGCTAAATTTTCAATAGAATTTAATTTATATCTCCATTATCAATTCTCATTCATCCTTTTATATTTTTTTTCTGAAACTCTGGTTGCTTCTTAATTCTTCCAACATTTTACTCATATATATGCTCTTTTTCCTGATTGTTCTGTAGTAGAATCCCTCTCTCTCTCTCTCTCTGTGTGTGTTTATAATTATTTTCTAGTGCTTGTTTCACTAGAAAACTTTTCTTTTTGCCACTTTTTTTGGTTTGCATCTTTGGGGGTTCTTGGCTTTTTCCTCCTTTAGGATTTATAATCATGATGATACTTTTCCTTTCATGGGCCTACATGTTCAACAATGAGAGCAACTGTATAAAATTTTTCCCTTGAATTTCTTGTGATGTGTATAGTTCATTGTCATCTGGAAAACCTTCATTCTTTGATCGATCTGAAATGTAAGTCCCTAATTCTACTCTTTATTAAAGATTTAAGAAATAATGTAACCCTGCTTACAAAGAATCTCTATCTCCAACTTCTCGAAAGCTAAAGGGTACTTCATTCTTTCTGCATTTTGTTTTCTTTTTGTGAACCCTGGAATCAGTCAAGTCCTATCCATTTCAGTGTTTAGTAAAAGAAATTATAGCTTCTTCTTAGATAAACAAAACAACTTGCGTACTAAAAGTTATATGTTTCAACAAATTATTGCTAAATGAAGATTATTTTTGGTGCAAGAACTCATTTTCAATCCTATGTTAAGACATGTTTCAATAAACTAATTAGAGCCCGTTTGACATGTCATATAAGACTTCTAGTATAAAAGCCAAATTATATAGGTAAAATCAGTTTCAGTGCTATTCTTTTTTTCTTTTTAATATTTTATGATAGTATTATAAATTGCAGCTTGCCATCACAGCTTGTATATTCATATCTTTATTTTCTGCAAAAATCACGACTCTTCATGAAGTTTTGCTTCTATGACACTAGGATTGACATACATTTGATGCATTTCCATTAATCAATGTCGTGTGCTTGTCTTCAATGCTAGTTCGTTCATCACTATTTTCAAAATTGGTATTCTAAGTTAAACAGGCTTCCTTTTAATAGTTTGTTGTATTGGAATTCGGCTTTCTCTCATTGTTGTTTCTTCCCTGTTCCATTCATTCTACCTTAGAAATTGACCAAAATGGTTTAAATCAACATAGATGATAGTTGAGTCTGTTCTTGATTTTCTCACCAAAATCAAGAGGATAAAGCTAATTTTGAATAGCAGTTTATTCTTATTTGCCAATACATGGGTTTTTCTTTAAATTTGCAATTTTTGCTTTAGTCACCTTCATACTTGAGTGATTTCACTCATACATACTTTTTAGCCTTCTCTCTATTCATATAAATGATTACATGTGAAGTGAAATGGTCGGTAACCCTTTTACTTTGCTGAATTAAATATATAGGATGTAATGCTCTACTCCAATACACCTCCTGTCTCAACCAAATACTTCAATTATTAACCAAACACAGCCCAAACACCTCTAATTTACCTCCCAAATCATCAGAACAATGGAAAAGGCCATAAGACACCTCGACTGCTACAATACCATCGTGGTACTGGTGTTCTCGAGTTTCAAAATTGTCAAAATAGGGGGTTTGGCACCGCAACCTTACTTCTGGCGTTGCGGCGCCCCTTGTTGATGCCATATTAGCAAAATTTCAACTTCGAGGGTGAACTTCTGACATGTATAACTTTATGCTCAGACCTCTAATTGACCTGATTCTAACTCCTACAAGTCAATCTTCTCCCAACCTAACCATGGACACCGGTTTCACTCCAATCCATCTCCGTATGGAGATTTTGGACACCCGATACTGTTTTGGCCATTTTTGACCAAAACTACACAAACATCCTTCAATTGCCACTAAAGGCAAATAGGAACTCAGGGACCATTCATATGGGTCCTAATCAACTAAACCAACTTGTCCAAATAAGTTTCACCTCAAAAGAACCACTCTTCTAAGATTTGACCCCGTTGAACCTTTAATTGACAAAGTGGGCTATATGCCCCAAAACACACCAATAAAGCCCAAATCCATTCTGGGTTTACACACATGACTAATTCTCCCCACAAATACACACACCAACCGTATACAACTAATATCAACACTATCCTTACATTCATTCACCATACATACTACATCATTCTATATCAATCATCATCAATGACATACATCCATTACAATCACTCTATCCTACTTAGCACAACATACATAGACAATAAACACATGCATTATAATGACTTAATATTCCCAATGCTGAAGTGGCTATGCTTCCCTTGTCTTCTCCGGGTTAACGCTAAAATCTTCACCTGAAATGTTATTTCATGGGAAAGGAGGTGTGAGACAAAGTCTTATTAACCAGGATTAACCACACATAATATATATACTAAGCCACATAATCATGCACATGGTACAATGAAATTCTAATGAATGGTATGCATGCTCTCCCTCATACAAGGCTGGAACCATGAGCTATCATCATCACAAGACATTTCGATAGGAGATTCTCTTCCAACAGTCAGTGAAGATTGATTCTGGGACATCACTAAGCTCACCTTACATAAATGCAACCCGACCAAAGGTTACACTAGAGCTCGGACCATGGCTCTCCTTTCCTCGAACCACCACAAATTGGTGGTGATTTAGGGAAGGTGTATCCCCAAATCCACTACCACCTGGCTCCCCTTGTAACACCCCTCATAGTATTTGTTTTGGCATTATATGCAGAACCGGAGGAAACAGGACAGAGGAAGGCTCAAGTAGAGGAAAATAGAGCTCCATGCCACGGTTAGAAGTATAGCCACCATAGTGAGAGCCAATTCTAGTGGTGTTTTCTAGCTGAAACATGATGGAGCCATAGCAATCTGTCCTGGAGCCGTGGTGAGAGTCGAGAATCTAGTTTAAATCAAAAACATTTTAGTCAATTGGACACGGAAAGAAAGAAAGAAATTGAGGGAGTAATAAAGTAGCAGCGCTAGGGTTCGAGTAATCTGGCCCTTAGGAGTTATTTTCAGACCTTAAAAGCTTGGATTCACATTAGTATGCGATCCCTACTCCTCTCTCTCCATTTTATTTGGTTGAACTTGGGGTTTTTCAGTTATGTATTGGGATTTCTGGTTTGGGAAGAAATCCACTGATTGAAATGGATGAAATGGAGTTAGAGAAGTGTGTTTTGGTGTTCTTGTTGCTTGGGTATGAGTTTTGAAGGGTTTATGCATGATTTGAGCTTAACCTTAGGTTGTTTTTGGTTAGGGCTCTTGGGAATCTGAAGTGTATGGGATTGTTTGGTGTTTGAATGGTTCCTATGAGCTTAATGATGCATGAAAGGGGTGTTGAAAGCTTGGGTTAGGCTAAAGTAGTTGAATTGTGATGTTTGGTTTAATGGTATATTGTGTTGATTGAGGTATGATGGTATTGTGAAGGTTGTTTAGTAGCATGAGAGGGATTCAAGTGTGTTAGACAACTCGAGAAGTTCATGAAATCCGCGTGTGTGGTATTGACACTTAAGGTAACCGGGTGTTTGTTTGTATTGTATAATGTTACGTATATTTGTATATATATGCATGTTTCTTTTATACCATGATATAGATGTGTTTGTGTATGCTATTTTCTATATATCGTGATATGCACACAACTAGATGATGATCATGATGACTATGATGATTAGAGATGATGATATTGATGTGACATAACATGATGCATGCATGACATTGTGACATATGATGATGATGATTATATGATGATATAAGCATCACCACATGGCATTGTGAGATTGTGATAAATAGTGGATTTGGTGGTGATGATGATACAATATGATATACGATGATATGATTATGATGATATATGATTAGGGAGGATAAGGATGGGTTCCCTGTCACTAAATCCTCCCCTATGGCTAGGGGAGCCAAGCGATAATGGATTACACCTTCCCTAAATCACCATCAATTCATGATGGTCCAGGGGAACGAGAGCCACGGTCTGAACATTAGTGTTACCTTTGGCCGAGTACACTAATGGGAGGTGAGCTTGGTGATGTCCCAGAATCAGTCTTCATTGACTATTGAAAGGGAATTACCTATACGAAATGTCCTATTATGACGACAGCTCGTGGTTCTAGCTGTATGTGAGTGAGACATGCATTCCATTCATTTTATATTGCATTCACAAGTTGTATGAGTTATATATATGTATATATATATTTGTGTGTGTGTGTGGTTGTCCCCAGTTACTGAGATATTGTCTCACACCCCTCTCCCATGATCTAATCTTTCAAGTGACGGTTCTAGCACTAGTCCTGAGAAGATGAGGGAGTAACATCGGACATGTGAATACTAGATCTATGTAGTATATGTGTAATTTGGATAATGTATCTTGTGCCAAGTAGGATAGAATGTTTTGTAATGGATGTATGACATGGATAAGGATTGTTATGAATGAGTGTTGTATGTGTTGTGCATGATGAATGGTAGTGTTTGTGTGATTTGGGGTGTTGAGGAGTCTGTGTGGTAGTATTTGTGAGCCCCAAGGGTGTTTGGGCCTCATTGGTGTGATTTAGGGCCTGTATCCTATTTTGTCAAATGGGGTTCAAGGGGGTTAAATCTCAGAGGAATGGTTCCGTTGAGGTAAAACCTTTTTGGACAAGTTGTTTGAGTGGCTTTGGACCTGTTTGATTGGTGCTGGTTGGTCAAGTTGTCTTTAGTGGCAAATGGGAGTTGTGAGTTGTGAGTTTTGGTCAAAAAGTGGCTAAAATCGTGTCAGGTGTACAAAATATCCATACAGAGATAGATTGAGGTGAAAGTGATGTCTATGGATAGATTGGGACTAGATTGACTTGTAGAAGTTGTAATCAAGTCAATTAGAGGTCAAAGCATAAATTTATGCGGGTTGAAAGTTCACCCCGATGTTGGATTTTTACTAGTGTGGAAACCAGCATGGGGTACCATGGCGCCAGAGAGTCTAGTAGCATTGTAAAACAAGGGAGGTCTAGAGCCACGGTGGTACTGTAGCAGTTGTGGCTCCAGCTCAGATTTTGATATTGTTTAGTTTGTTTCCGCTGCTCTAAAGTTTTGGGAAGTTGTTTTAAAATATTTGAATTGTGTTTAGTTATATTTTGAAGTTTGTGATCAAGACTGGAGGTATTTGGAGGTAGAGTATTACACTCCTAGCCATAGTAGAGGATTTAGTTACAAGAATATTTTTTCGTATCTTCTTATCCATAGCCACCTAACTTTCCTAAGGAGAGAATTTAATGATAGGGATTTTTATCATATCATCAACTCAACCTCAATCTCTCACTCTGCAATGACATGGTGATGATGCCATTGTCATGCCAGCATGCCTCAAAACGCATACATATATATATTATCACAATCATCTTATGAACATGCTAGCATGCAATGGTATGAGAATGCTACAACATCATACATACATATCATATACAATCATCCTAACTCAACACCACACACATGCGATTCCACAAGCTTCTTGGGCTATTCAACATGACTTGTACCCCTTCGATCAACCAAACAATCTCTGCAACATTGTAATACCTCAATTAACATAATATACCACTTAACCAAATATCACAATTTGACTATATGGGCCTAACCCAAGGTTTCAACCCCACTTTCATGCATCATTGAGCTCCTAGAGACCATTCAAACTCTAATCAACAACACATACTTCGGATTTGATGATTCTACACACAATACCAACCTAGGGTTAAGCTCAAATCAAGCGTAATACTTCTAAAACTCACACACAAGCTCACAACCACCAAATCATTCTCCATTAATCCCATTTCTTCTAATTTAATTGGTGGATTTCAGCCAAAACCGAAAATCCCAACATATCCCTGAAATATCCAACCCAAAACTGAAGAAAATGGAGTAAGAGGAGTAAAGATCACTTACCAACAAGAATCCAACCTCTAGGAGGCCGAAAATCCCTAGCTAACTAGTGCTGCTTCTTCTTTCTTCCTACCTTTTCCTTTTGTCTATTCGTTCAAAATGATTTTGATTTAAACAAAAATCTCGACTCTTGTCGTGGCTCCAGGAAGCTTGCAATGGTGTGGAGCTTCTCGACCTAGAAAATATTTCCAAAATAATAGCTCTCTCGCTATGACAGTCTTGTCTTACATGGCAGCGTGAAGTTCCTTTTCTCCACTTTGATTCTTTCCTTCGTCTTGGTCCTTCCAGTTCTACATACAATGCCAAATACACTTAATTAGCTAGGGACCAAGTTAGAGACAATGTAATGAGAGTTGTTACATAGGATATGGATATCTCCATCAATTTTAGAGGTGTAAGGTTTAGTACAATATAAGTTTTGATGATGACAAATATAGAGTAATAAGGAACAAATGCATTATATGTATCTGACATATATAATGTTCCTCAAAGAAGTAAAGTACATATTAGCATGTATTTAATTATGATTATAATACATATATCATGCTATATGTAAATATATCCACTGTACTTTCACAATGAATAATATAAGTTTGATATATAAACTGGACTAACTACTTGGCTTGTAAGTGTAATATATTAAATGTAGGTTGGTCCAAGTAAAAAGAGTGAGCATTCACTCAAGAAAGAAGAAAAGAAAGGATGCTTCAAAGATGGAAGATCAGAAGGGAGCATGCCAAGAAGGAAATATCCAAGTGAAAGTGGATCTCAACATTTGAAGACCTAGTTGCTAGGTATATTTTATTTTCACTTAGGTCTTGAGGTGGGATTAATCTTTGAAAATTACTTAATCTTGTTACCATATGTTTTAAATGAGTTAAATTAAGTAAATCTGATGTTAGCATAAGTTAGATTTGAAAAACTCTGATGATAGATGAATTTTGAGAAGTTAAACTTGATATACTTTGTGAAAATACACACTTTGCTGACTGAAATTTGAAGTTCCAGTGATATCACCTCTGACAGACAAATTTCAGGTGTTGAAATTCAAATTTCGAGTCAGGCATAGTTAGTGAAATCTGGTTTTCAAGAATCTAGAGTTTGACCTTTGCTTAGTATTTTTAATATATCTCTCAAAATACATATGGCTTTAATGTAAAACTTATTAATATGAAACTAGACTTAATAAGCTTTTCAAAGAAGATTATTTCACTCAAAATGAAAGTCATATGAAAAAGCTATGGTTATTTAAAGTTGAGTAGTGAGATATGAATTTTCAGTTTTGACCTCTTATCACTATTTCGCTTATATCTCACAAAATACATTTTTTTTTCAAGTAAAACTTATTTCATTTGAAAGTAGACATTCAGATCTTTCCAACCATAGGTCATTTGCTTAATTTGGAGTTAAAATGAGAGAGTTATAGCTTCTGCAAAATTGTCTACAGTGCAAAATTCGAAGTTACATAGGTTCCGTTACGACAGACGAATTTTGGGCCTCCGAAATTCGAATTTTGAAGAGAACCTTCGTGCAGAATTAAGCTTTTCACTGACAGACGAACTTCACATCTCCAAAATTTGAATTTCAGATAAAATGCAGTTTGTGAAAATCAAAGAAATTCGTCTGAGACAATGTTGAGGCTCATCTGAAATCAAGATGAAATTGAGTTTGAAAAATGCTCTCTGACAGACGAACTTTGACTTTCCAACATTCGAATTTTCATATAAGTCTGAAAGGAGTTTCTTTGAAATAGATGAGCTTTGAGTCTTCAAAATTCGAATTTCAGACAAAACACAACTTATGAAAATGGAAGAAATTCGTCTGAAACAATGTTAAAGTTCATCTGAGATCAAAAATAATTTAAGTTTCAAAAATGCTTGCTGTTAGACGAACTCTGAACATTAAAATTTGAATTTTAGAAGCTAAGTTTGTGAGTCTGTTCGAATGAAATATTGACATACGAATGACAGAGCTTTGTAACTTCGAATGTTGAAGTTAGTCTGAAAAGAATCTCTCTGACAGACGAACTTCACTACTTCAAAGTTTGAATTTCGAAGAAAGTGAACTACTGTGCCTCTTTGAAAGTTCTATAGACAGACGAATTTTGGACTTCCAAAATTTGAATTTTGAAGGCACTGTAGAAAATTGAAAAAACTGTTCACACTTAACCGAAAAACTTTCCTCTTGAAAATTTGTATGTCACATTGTGAAAATGTTTTGTAAGTTTCAAAATTCGAATTTCACTTCATGAACAGACGAACTTCGTGCTGTAACGTTGAAAGCTTTAACCTTCGGTTCCTACGAAATTCATCTGTTGGCCAACCAAAATTCAAATTTCAGTATGTCAGAAACATTAAATGCGGTTGGTAAACGGCTAGTTTTGCAGAGTAAACCGTTGGGTAACATCTCTAACGACTAGATCTTGTATCTAACGTCTAATTACACTACAAAATTATAAATATAACATCATTTGAACTTATGGGTAACAATCTTAAGAGAGTTTATGCGAAAATGCTGCTACAACTTGTAAAATCTTTCTATCTCAGCATAGTTTGAAAAACCCACCTCAATAGAGTGAACTTTCAATGTATTATCTACTCTTCAAGAGAGTTTTCATTCTGTAAACATTTCTTTCTACATTTTTTGGGTAGAATCTTAGTGTGGGGAAATACTAAGAGATTTACACATCTTTGTAAGGGTGTGAGGAGAGTGGCTTCACAAGTGCCTACTGAAACTTGTGGGAATGTACTGAGGCTTCAAAGGTGCCCGGATCAAACCTGTGGGATATAGTGGAAAATCTCAAGTGGTGGCTTGGGGACTGGATGTAGGCCAAGTGGTTGGGCTGAACCAGTATAAATCATTGTGTTTTGTTCTTCATCTTCTCTACTCAGCTGCTGCACACAACCATCTCTGTTTATCCCTGTTTTACTACACTCTCAGTGAAATTGGGTTGTGATCCAAAAGAGCGAAAATCTTGCATCACCCAACTCACCCCCCCTCTTGGGTGACCAGTCAACCTAACAAGAGGAACAGGCATTTGACAAGGTTTGACAAAATATCTTTGCAATGCTCTAAGCCAAAGGAATATCATCACCTTCATGGATGATGAGAAACTAGTAGTAGGAACTAACAAAGTTTTGTCATAGTTGGTACATGGTTGGGTTCTTTAAGCATGCTATCATAGGTTCGATCACCAATTATGTGTATGAAAAAGGCTTTGTTGTGAGAGATAAAACCTACTTTGGAGGTATCTATACCTTGAAAGAATTAGCATTCGACTGTCAGTTAGGGATACCTTGGTGCTTAAAAAAAAGAACTAGGAACTGGAGACAAAATTGCACAGGCACTTTCCATATCAATCAAAGAATTTATAATAGTCATTATTGTATTCCTCAACATGGTGCCTAGATGAAATTCTTGAGATCATTCAATGTAAGATCAGTTGGTTTGCTGAAACTTAGTGTTGATCCATTAGAGTTGCCCCATGAAAAAGGGAATTTTGAAGAAGCATAGGCTTTTGAGAAGATGCAAAGTTGGAAGTTTTTATCACTACACAAACAATCTATCTGATTCTTATTCAAACATTGGTAATTCACAACTTTTATCTCTTAATTAGTTTACTTCTTATTCCATGTGTAGATGCTTCATGTTAAATGTATAAAGAAATGAATAAAAAATTAGTTTCATATGAATGAATTCCAACTGAAAAGCCTCTGATTTACCAGGTATCATTTGATATTTGAACAACATTGAAGGCACAATGCTTAAACACAGGCTTCTTATGAACCAATTAATCAATGTCTTCTCTTGTTGCTTTTGCTATTAATTCATTTGGCTTCATTTTCTTTGCATGTTCTTCATTAATTATATGCAAGTTTTCATTATTGATATTCTTTCATTTAGTTTCATTTTCCTGGTCACTGATTTCATCTGACTTTTGCTTGTTCTGTTCTCAATTTTGAAAAGAATGAAGCTAATTTGGAGCAGTGATTAATTTGCATTTGCCAATACCAGAATATTTCTGTTAGAATTGAGTACATTTGTTATTTTATTTTGATATTTAGATTTCCCTTATATTTAAATATATTTAAATATTTTTATATATAGTTTAGAAATATAAGGATTAAAAATCATGAAAATTTGTAGCATTTAGCTACTAAATTAGTTTGATATGAAAACCACTATGAAAAAATACTACTTATTGATTGCCCCCCAAGTGCAATGGTTTCAACAAGTGATGCAAATTGGAGAAAACCAACATTAAAACGGAAGCGTTGAAAATTCAATACTGAATTTTAATGATAAAACACAAGATATCAAGTGAGCATGATATGAAAACATACATGCAACTTTGAAAAGAGAGGGAAAATGAAATTAAACACCTGCATGTTTGAGGTTGTCAAGCTGAAGCATGCATTTATAATCCACACGAAAGGAAATTGGATTCTTGAATGATTAGTGATTACTTCATTAGTTACCCTAAGAAATCCAAAGGATATAGGTTTTATTGCCCTAACCATAGTCTAAGAATAGTTAAAACTGGTAATGCTAGATTCATTGAAGATGTTGAATTCAGTGAGAATACCAAAAGACAATGTGGATATTAATGAAATAAAGATAGACATCCAGCTACCCTCATGTCTTCCTTCATCCACAAGTGTTCCAAGAGAAGTTCCAATTGTTGAACAATAGTTTGACAATATAGAACAAAACTTTTATAATTATACATCCAATGACGTAGCCAATTCAGAATCATCCCATGCAAATGAATGACAATGGACGCCATTAAGAAGACCTCAAAGAGAAAGGAAATCAGCTATTCTAGATGATTATGTGATTTATTTACAAGAGTATGATTTTGATATAGGAATTAATAAAGATCCAGTCATATTCACACAAGCCATAGAAAGTGCTGAGTAAAATAAGTGGGTTAATACCATGAAAAATGAGTTAAAATCCATGGAACAAAATAAAGTCTAGGATCTCATTGACTTGCCAAAGAATTGTAAACAAGTCAGCTATAGTAGGTCTTTAAGACCAAGCATGATTCAAATGGCAACATCAAATGATATAAAGTTAGACTTATTGCCAAAGGTTACACTCAAAAGGATGGCATTGATTATAAAGAGACCTTTTCCTGGTCTCAAAGAAAGACACATTAAGAATAATTATGGCTTTAGTGGCTCATTATGATTTAGAGTTACCCCAAATGGATGTGAAAATAGCATTTCTTAATAGTGGTGTTGAGGAGGAAGTTTACATGGACCAACCTGAAGGTTTCTCAATTGAAGGAAAGGGTCACGTAGTGGTCACATGGTGTGTAAATTTAAGAAGTCAATATTTGGACTTAAGCAAGCTTCCCAACCATTGTATATTAAGTTCAATAATACCATAACCTCTTTTGGTTTTGAAGAAAACATTATTGAGAGATGTATATACCGAAAGATTAGTGGGAGCAAATTTATATTTTTAATCCTATATGTTGATGATATCTTACTTGCTGCTAATGATTTGGGCATATTACAAGAGATTAAAAATTATCTCTCTAAGAATTTTGAAATGAAAGATATAGGAGAGGCACCCTATATGATAGGAATGGAAATATTCCATGATAGATTACAAGGATTATTGGCTTTGTCTTAAAAAGCCTATGTTGAAAAAATTCTTGAGAGGTTCCACATGGAAAGATGTTCAACTAGGATTGTACCAATCCAAAAATAGGACAAATTTAGTCTCGATCAATGCCTAAAGAATGATGTAAAATGAAGGGAGATAGAATCTATCATGTATGCTTCTATTATGGGTAGTCTAATGTATATTCAATCATGCACAAGACCGAACATAAGCTTTGTTGTCAGGATGCTAGGAAGAAATGATTAAATAAAAGAAGGATTACCAAGCAAATTCAATCCATTATAATAGGCCTTCTTTGACTGAAGAATGAGCCATTATGTCTTATAAATAATGCTACCTGTTTCTTCTATCTAAAGGAGCAATTTCATGCAAACGTGCTAAGCAATCTGTCATTGCTTCATAATGGAAGCACGGTTTGTAGCATGTTTTGAAGCTACAAATCATGCATTATGGTTGTGGAACTTTATTTTAGGACTTCGAGTAGTCAACACCATTACAAAGCTGCTGAAAATTTATTGTGACAACTCTATAGCAGTTTTCTTCTCCAAGAACAATAAATACTCTAAAGGTGCCAAACATGTGGATATGAAGTATTTATCCATCAAGAAGGAGATTCAAAAACAAAGAGTGTTTATTCAGCATATCAAGACTGATCTAATGATAACTAATCTCTTAACCAAGGGTATACTACAAAAGACCTTAAAAGAACATGTGCATAGGATAGGTCTTGGCAACAATAAATGATGTTTTATGATTTATGATTATGATGTTTATGTTTGATACTCTGAGTTCACATTATGTGTTTCTGATTTATAATTAATTTTCCTATTTATTAGGATTGTGTACACATTATGTTTATAAAAAAAGATTATATGGACCATGAAGAAATTTATATATTTAAATGACCTATTTTAATAGATTGCATGTGTTGTAGTATATGGAAGGGAGTATGTTGAAAATAAATAGTGTATGACCACCATAACTTGGATTTGCAAAATATTGAAGTTAGTTATCTATGATATGTGAATGGATTAGTTTATTTATGTGCATATATGATAGTACTGTTAAGGATCAAGTTTGTCTCATTATCGTGCCAAGTGAGAGAATTTTAGAAATATTTTTAAAATAATTTAAATTATGTGGCTTGATAATATGATAGATTAAGGGTAAGATAATAGATAGATTTTCTCTAACTAAGTATATTGAGGAATATCTACAAATTATCTACATTTAAATTTAAAGTCTATCTTAATAGTATAATTAAATCTAATCCTTTCATTTGGTACTTGATGGACGTACCAGATTAAAGCTAATTCATTATAAATTGGTCTTCTCCTTGTCCATTAAGAACACGTTCTCCATCAAATAGTGTTATGAAAATTGAAGGTTAGGGTTAAGGGAGAGAAACTAATTTTGGGAGAATAACAGTATGGCTAGAGGTTACTTATCTATATTTTCCGCTTTAGGTATGCATAATTAAATTTACATCCAATGCCTACAAAGTGGTACTCAGAGGGAAATGTGTTGTTCAGAAAAAAAAAAAAAACGGGTGAATGTTTACAGAGGCTGGAAAAGCTATGGATTTCAAAAGTTATGAACCATATTTAATAATATTTCAACATTTTGAATGATAGACCCAGTGTTCACCTTCTTGACTGTTGAAAAACTCTTTGATTTCAATTGAACCAAGGCAATTAATAGCATGCATCCACCACCACCATCTTCTTGGCAACGGGAACTTCTCCTTCTGATTTCCTACTTCCTCACTTTTATTACTTCTTATACCTTTTGCTTTATAGTTCTTCATTTTTTTGTAGACAACTCCACATCTTCATTCAATGGTAAGTTTTTTGTGTACTCTTCCATATATTATTCAAGTAAGTCCTCTCCATCTTCTTCTTTTTCTTCCTTTTCTTCCTTATATTTCATTTTCTTCGTTGGATCCCTTCAAATAGGGGGGAAGTTGTCAACCCATTTAAACCGGTCAACTCGGTGGTTTTATTGGATGGCTGGTTCAAGGCCAAGTTGATTCTTGGCTGATTTGCTCATTCTCTGGTTATCTCGTAATTCTAAACCAAACTAGTGACTGGTTCCAGGTCGTTGGTTGAATTGACTGATCTAGTCCGATTTTCAAAACTTGGGTAACATAGCGGTCTTGACTACAACTATCATCTGAGTTATGTTCAAATACATATACTATAATGGAGAAAAAAGTGTTCAATAAAAGCTGAAGAACTGAATCAGGCCCTATAGCACCAAACTTCATCTTGGTATTAATCAAAGTATTGAAATTCATGAGGTCTAGTTCATATCCTTATTCACATATTAAATCAAGTAGTTCTTGTACCTTCTTTAATCAACCATTCTTTGCATAAACAACCATGATTGCATTGTATAACCATAAAAGAAAATTAAAAATAGCCATAAAAAATTACAAAAAAAATTTGGAAAAAAAATTACAACCCAATCAAAGTACCTAAACTCAAGATGAGGTGGTTCTCCATCCATAGATGCTAAAGGAAATCCAATCACCAAAAATTTCAAGTCAAATAAAAAAAATAGGGACAATAAAAAATATCATAATCCAATTTGGTTATAGGCAAAATCAGAAATGAAAAAAAAAAAGAAAAAGAACATGAAAGTAGAAATATGGCAACTCAAACCCATCAAAAAAGTTTAGCATAATTAGGGATGCAATATGTGAAATGCTAGCCTATGGTCTCTCATATTCTCAAAATAGTGTTCCAATTCAAAGATCTAAAAGTGGAGAAGATAAAATCAAAACAATTGTCATCTTAGAAAAAGCAATAAGTTTGGCCAAAGAAAAATAGGCTTATTCGAAACTATCCTTAAACACTATGTATCATTCAGTTTTTATGAAAAGAACTCCTTCAACATCTTTTTACTCTCTAAACAATATAACATCATCATCCTACTCTAGGAGAGCACTTAGGAGATGATGAAGCCTAGGCCAAGAAAAGGAAGTGTAACACCTTACTTTTAGATCCATTTTCCTATGTATTAAACCTTATTAGAGTCCAATTAGGTTTGAGTAGAAGCTTGAATCACATAAAAATTACAAACATAATTTTCATTTTTCATGGTACTATTCACATGACATTTTCCATTTTTTCTCGATAAAATTTGAAAATTTATAACTAATTCTACAAAAATCATATTGAAGTGATTCAAGTCTCTAAAAATATATGAAAAATATTTGATACATAAAAAAATAATAATTCAGACATTCACTAGGCCAATTCATACAATTTATTCCTTAAATTTACTATACATTAGGTCATTTTATATCTTCCCAGAAATTTGACCTTAATTTTAAAATTCATATCTCATTATTCCATGAGCCAAATCATGCATTCCATATGTCATATGAAATCCATAAATGTATACTTTTTAGAAATATTTTTTCTGTACATTTATTCTACTTGAATAGGGCATGAAATCCACTTGAACCAATAAGGGTCAGAACTTAACTCTAACTAAAACATTTTTAAGAGAATTTGCATATCTCTTTCTCTATAGCTCCAAATGCTTTCAAACTAGTGGCATTAATTTCCTAAGACATAAGGCTTTTCCCACATGCGTACCATTGAATTTTTGGAGCTCTACATGGTTTTATATTTGATTTTGAAATTTCTAGTACCTAGCTTCAAGGTTCCAATTTTCCAATCTTACCCTATTTTTGAATCCTAAATTTGGAAATTCACCATAAATTGTATACTTATACAATTTAGGAATTCTTTTGCTCTATAAAAAGATTATTCCATCTACTTTTAGATCATATTAATCATTTAAACTAACAGCCCTGTTTTTTATGAACAGCATCTATATTCTCTTAGGGTATCTAGATTGAATCTTTTCATCCATACTTTAGCATAATAGACTTCATAACATACTTACATCATCATTCATTGTTCCAACTTCATACATAACATCAAAAGATATCTCAAAGAACATACTTGAATCAGTATAGATGATTTATCCTTTGCATACAAATTTACATATATTTTCCAAATACAAGTTCATAACTTGGAAGTAATATCATGCTTCAATCTTGTCTCTTATCTTCTTTCTCCTTAGCACCTTGACCCTTGTTCCATAACTTGGGCCTAATTATGTATAGCATTTGGAAGGAAAGAGATTCAAAGCATCTCAATAATAATTACCCATTCAAGCATTCATATTGCCATTACAATTCATGAAAACATCAAGTAAATTCATTTAATCATAAATGCCACAACAATTTCATAAAAATTTTGGTAGAGTTTTATTTTATAGTTTGGACATCCCAGGGTCACATACCCCTCTTACAACTTAGCCAACATCAACAATTCATCACAACCATCAAAGCATTCAAGTGGCAAAGCATCAAGTTCATTGTAAAGCACATAACAATATAAGGCAAGAATTGGTAATGTACAACTGTTATGCTTCCTTTTGCTCTTACTTGATTTTTGCCTCTTCCAAACATTTTACCAAGCTTTTTTGAACCTAATCTTAAAATCAAAGAGCTACATAATCATTTGTCCATGGTGTTGGTTCACAAAGTCTCAAACCAAACCCTAAAATTTCATTTTCTTCATCTTAAGTTTTTTATTAAATCCATACTTGTTCTTAAGGTTTTAGATCATGAGAAATCCATTTTTGGCTTAAAACTATGAAATTCCTAGTCTAAATCAATGCCATGTTCTGACCAAAAATAGCAAGAAAAGGAGAGAAAATGCTTTTCTTTGAAATACAACCAACAACTACCAAAATCATGCTTCAAGTAGTTAGTTCATGGTTTCTCCTAGGTTTAGTGCATGAAAAAAACTTTCCCTCTCTTCCTATACCTTAAATGAAATATGGACTAGAAAGAGAGGAGAAGAAAATTCCATGGAACCAACACAAACTCCTTAAAACAACCAACCAATGATAGTAAGGAAGCTTACCAAGCTCTTGGTCTTTGTAGCTTCATCTATGCTTTCCTTTTTTGCTTTCTTCTTTTCCTTCCTTTCTCTTCATGCTCTCACTTCTCTCTTGCTCCTACTATTTCAGACTTCTTTTTTCCTTTCAAAATGAGTGAAGGTCAGCCAACTCATAAGGAGAGGAGAGATATTTTTTTTCACAAGGTTACTTTATGTAACACCTCTATTTAAGACCATTTCCCATGTATTAAGCCTCATTAGAGACCAACTATACTTAAATAGAAGCTTGAATCATAATAAAATATTATAATAAATTTAATCAATTTTCCATGGTACTATTCATTTAATCCCATTTTTTCTTTTTCAACAAAATTCAAAAAATCATAAGTAATTCAGTAAAAATCATATGGAAGTTATTCAAGTCTCTATGGATAGCCTAAAAGAATGCCTACATGGGAAAAATATCAATTAGAGCAATTACTTGGTCAATTTACACAATAAATTTCATGGACTTTTACTATTCATTTGGTCATTTTTCTACCTTCCAATTTTTTGACCTCAACTTTGAAAATTCATATTTCATTTTATTCATGATCAAATCATGCATACTCTAGTTATTTGAAATATATGTATGTCTACTTATAGGCGTATTTTTCTTATATATTTATTTCACTTATACAGGGCATAACATTAACTTAAATTGTAAAGGGTTAGAATATTATTGTTACTAGGACAGTTTTGGGAAAAGTTACATATCTCTTATTCTATAGCTACAATCACTTCCAAATCAGTGGCATATAGACCTTTTCCTGCAGATAAACCATTAAATTTTTGAAGCTCTATATGATTTTATATTGTCTTTTAAATTTTCTAATACCTAACTTCTAGATTTCAGTTTTCCCAATCTTGCCTTGTTCTAAACCCTAAATTTGAAAATTCACCATAAATTGTACACTTATCCAATTTATGTGTTCTTTAGCTTTATGGAAAGCTTATTCCATCTACTTTTAGAGCATATAAATTACCCGGTCTTACATAAACAATACCTACTTTCTCTTAAACTGCTTAAGATGAGTCTTTCCATTCCTAATTTATCAAAATAAGCTTCGTAACATTTTCACATCTTCATCAATTGCACCAATTCCATACATAATAGATCCTAGTACTTTAAGAATCATAATAGCATAGAGATACAGACCACATGGCATCTACATGATTTTTCATAATATCCCTAAATACAATGCCATAGCTTGAATTATCAATTCAAGCATTAATTCTCTTTTCTTGCTCCATAGCTCCCTTGCCTTCAATGCCATTGCTTGTACCTAATGGAATTTTCATTTTGGAAGGATGAGACTCATTGAATCTTAGTAGCAATCACCATTCATGCAATCATATTATCACATTAAGCATAAAATCATCAAAAACATCAAATGAATACTTTTAAACATTTATGCCATAATATTTTACAAAAATTTTGGCAGAGTTTCATTTTGTATTTTGAACATCCTAAGATCTCAAAACCCCTCAATTAACTCAGCCAACATTCTCAAAACATCATAATTCATCATATCAAATAATAGGCAAGTCATCAAATTCATTGAAATCACATGACAATATAAGGCAAGAATAGGTAAATTGCTACCTTCATGCTTTCTCTTACTCCTCCACTTGATACCAATACTCCCACTAGCTTCCTTGAGCTTCTTCAAGTTCTAATGCATCATCAAACAACTACTCAAACTAATAGTTCCATGACTTTCTTCAAAAAGTGTTCATGAAACCTAATTCTTCAAAAATTCACCAAAAATTCATTCCTAACTCAAAAATGATGAATTATACCTCTATTCCATGTAATTTTTTATGAGGAATCCAAATAAAGCCTCATAATTACCAAATTCCATCTCTAAGTATGAACAATGGCTGGCTAAAATTTAGAGGAAATTGAGAAAAATTGCTATGTTCCATAATACTTCAAACTACTTCCATATTCATACTTTAAGTGACTAATCTAGCATTTCCCCTAACTACTTCCATATTCATACTTTAAGTGACTAATCTAACATTTACCCTAGGTTTAATGGTTGAACAACTCATTTTCTTGCTAAATCAAGATTTGGCCGAATTCTTAAGAGAGAGAAGAAAAAAAAACTACTCCATGAATCATGCTCCAAATACTACCAACAACAAATCTAAGGTGATAGATTAACTTACCAAAGTTTGTGCCTTTGATTTCCCTTGAGTTTTCTTCTTCTTCTTTCTCTCTTTCTCTCTTCCTTTGTTGTGTTTTTCCTTCTGGTTTTGCTGTTAAAAATAACGTGCTAAATGGTGAAGGAAAGAGAGTAATTAAGGACTTGATGACTTGGCTAATTAGGATAAGTTAACTAATCTAACCAAGGTTACTTTTTGTGCCAAAAATCCATGAATTCTAAAAGAAGTTTTTGCCAAGTCAGCCGCCAATGAGAGAGGTTTGAGTGACCAAAATTACTCAATTTTTCCTGATCTAGATATATCATTAACCAGGTAATTTTTATGGTAAATTAGCATTTTTGGACTACAGGACTATTCTAATTTTATTTTATATTTCCATAATTCTCCTGTGGCAAATGATATCTATGTATGACCCATATTCTATCCCGGTTACCTTTTAACTGTCCGTAGGACCCATAGCTTACTTTATCGGTTTACTGTTATTTTTGGACACTCGGCACTAATTATTTCCTTATTCTTGAACAGTAACTCTCAGTGCCATATACCATTGGAATTCTCTCGTCAAAGGCTTTGTTCTGACAGTAATTTTACATATTTACAAAATTACCCTAACTTGGGATTAAATTATAATTTTTAAAACTTTTGAGTCATTAGATTTAATTTTTCCCAATAGCTTTTTATTTCTTCTCCACGTAATTTTTATAAATTTATGGACATGGATGTCATTTTTGAATTATTTTAGGGGAAAAATATAATTTTTTCACTTTTGTTCAACAAAGAAAAATAATCTTTTTATCATTTTTCACACAAAACGGTGTCAGTCAATTTTTGCAAATTTCCTGTACATTTCATATTATCATTCATTTCTTACTCTTTAATTACTTAGTATTCATCAAAATTTTGGGATATCACACTTTACCTCTTTTTTTTCTTTTCTCAAATACTTCTTCAAAAAGTTTTTACAAAAATCAATTAAATAATGAATTCTCTTAGATGGCCAGCTGCCCACGTTTGAAATAGAAGAGGAGAGAGAGATTAAATGACTTAATTAACTAGCTCATCATCCAACTAATTAAAGTTATTTTTTGGTCCAAAAAGCTTTACCTTCTTTGGTAAGTATTGAACAAAAATCAATTAAATAAATTCTCTCTATGTCCCTTGCAGCCTTGGTCATGCCATATTGAAAGAAAATTGTCCAAAACTGCTTTATAAATTTCAATAGAGTTAAATACTCTTTCCTGATAACTTTTATCCATACCGATTAAATTTTTTTATCAAAATTGGCCAAAACAACCACAAATTTTTATCTAAAGTTTGAGTATATAACATTTTCATTTTGCTTTATTTCTCATCTTTTATTTATTTTATAATATCCCATAAAAATAGGGATATTACAGGAAGCAAAAGATGGAAGCTATAATATCCCTATTTTTATGGGATATTATAAAATGAATAGAGATGATAAACAAAGTGAAACAAAAATGCTATATATAATTGGAATTTAGAAGGAATTATTTTCCCATCTAATTTTTAGAAAATGTTATGTTTATTTCTTAATTGGAATTAATTTTTTATAAGCTTCTTAGCAGAAATTAATTCCAAAACTTACTCCAGAAGGTATTCAATGTACACTTGAATGGAAGCCCGTTCTGAGCTGAGCGTAACAATATAAGTATTACGTAGCCGGGATGGTTAGATTGAAAGATATTCCAATTTGAAAGTTGATGTTAATAGTAAAAAAAAAATAATAAAAAGTTATTCTTTGGATAAAGTTACAAGAAAATACCTAAAAGAATGGATAATTATGTTTTTGACTCGACTCAAGAGTGAAATGGTCATTTTCCAAATTTAAAAAAAAATGAAATATCCTGGAATCTTTACTGGATATTCAAAGCTCAATATTTCAAAATTTATAAGAAATTTGTAAAAACGAGCATACGCCGTTTTACATAAAATAAGGCAAAAATGTCAATTATCTCAGTTGGAAGAAAAAAGAGAAAATGATAATTTTATCCCTAAAAAAGAAAAAAAAGAAAAGGATAAAAAGAGGAAAGGAATGGCGGTGGACGTGCCAGGACAATGATGGAAATTTATAGATTTTGGAGAAAATTACACCTAATAATTAAAAAGTTCTAAAAACTATAAATTTACCCTGAGATATATGAAAAATTATAGTTAAAAGGAAGCTCTAAATGAGCTAGGACCCATGGAATATAGTATGAAATTTATTAATATTAGAATAATATTTATTGGGTAATTATGATTTAATAGTAATATTTTATCCGATAAAAGTCAGTCTAAATTGCAAAAAGATGAAGTATTAATTCAAGAACAATATGTGGGCCCTATATTTGGACAAATTGGGATAAGGATATTATGGTAATTTCATATCCCAAGATAATTATAATTAGTATCCCATTAATAGTAAAATATACTGCTAAAGTAGCTTTATTTATCCAGATTGCTTCAGGATATATCTGAATAAGTAAATATTTCAAAATTTTGGACCAGAATGCCCCCAATTTCGTGCTCAACTTGTAGCATATGTTGAAATTCCATCTTTTAATCATTTATGTCATTTTCTAAAAGAAATCAAGAAATTTCAAGAATATGTCATGACAAAAATTGATTAGATAGCATTTTTACTTATACTCCCTCTTGGTAACCAACCTTAGACATAAGAAAAGGAATAGAAGCAACTGTAAATAGCCAAGAAAGAGAGGGGAAAAACATGAGGAGTGAAGGGAAGAAGAGAAAGAAGAAGAAAAAATGAAAAAAAAAAAGGTAAGAATTTTGTTTTAATTCTAAGTGATTTTCCTTCAAGTTCTTAAGTAATTTGTGGTTGTTTCTTTGAGTTTTCCTCCTTCCCTCTTGCTGTTCAGTTTCAGTTTTGATATGGATTCATAAAAGGAAGTGGTTTCATGCAATAAATTTAGGTGAAACCATGAGATGATTCAAGAGAAACAAGTTTTGGAAGGATTGGAAGCAAGAAATTGAAAAATCCATTTTTCCTCCTTTGTGCCCTATTTTGACCAGTTTATATGAGTAGAAAGGAGTTGGATTTTCAATGATTTGATGTTAAAAATGGATTACTTGGTTCCAAATTAACTAAGAACAAGTATTACATTCAGGAAAACCAAAAGATCAAGAATTTGGATTTTTAGGGTTCAAGTGAGTTTTGATAAGGAAACCCTTTGATTCAAATGATTAAGTGAATATTGAAAGATGTTTTAGGACTTGTGGGAGTTCAAGGAAGCTTGTGGAAGCTTTGATTCAAAGAAGAAAAGCAAAGAAACATATAAGATGTAGCTTGGTTTATTTTATTACAATATGTTATTCTTTGTTTTTTCCATGATTATATCTTATTGCCATATTGTACTTGTGTTATTTTGTGACTGGTTTTGGTTAAAACATAAAGAATTTTATTCCCCGGGATGTCCATTTTCTAAGGGAAAACTCTGCCAAAATTTTTACTTGACAATATGGTATTTTAATAATTTATGTGATTTTATGTGAAATGTTTGTGAAACTTGAATGATTTATTTACATGAGATAAACTGGCTACTGAGATTTTCTCAAATCTCACCCCCAAGCACTAACATGATAGGTACAAGTGATAGTAAGACCTCCAAGAAGGCAAGAGGCAAGGAAAAGGTTGATGTTGATTAGATTTATGGCCACTTTAATTACTTATTTTCTTGTAATTTATGTGTGAAGTCATATATACTTTCATGAAGCTATGCCTTGCTGCCATAATGTTCCTTTAAAGTTCTTGTGACATTAATAACATATTTTGGAAGAGTTTGAATCATGTAAGAATGTTATATATTAGTGTTTGGAAGTTGTATGCAAAAATTTGGTTTCCTTTATGAGTAATTTATATGACTGGAAAGTAGACATAGAGAGCTTTTCAAAGAGCCAAAGATCACTCAATTTGGATAAGTATACAAATTGTTATGAATTTTTGAAGATGGCTCAGAAAATCTAGAAAAGTAGTTGTGACCAAATAAATAGTAGAATTGGACAAATTTTCTGAATGAATTTGCTCAATTAAATTCTAGTTGTATTTTTTTTCCTACGTAGGAAATATTTTTAGCTATTTTTAGAGACTTAAATTATCCTCATACGATTTTCCTAGAATTAGTTATGATTTTCAAAGTTTAGCTGGGAAAATCGAAATACCAAATGAATAGTATTTAAAAACTTGAATTTTCCTCATTCGATCTTCTAATGATTCAAGCTTCTAAATTAGCTTATTTAGCATCATAAATGCTATTATACATGAGAAATAATGTAAGAAAGTAAGGTATGACAGAAGCAGTTGGTGTTCTAGGACAATCAGTGATCAACGACATGTACAGAGCATGGGACATGTGAAGATGATGCACAGCAAAGTAGCCATTATCAATTAACTAATAGTATTAACTGAAAACATGAACTAACCTGAGCAAAGATCATAATATTCAGTAAATAAAGTGAAAAATATAGAAGAAAAAGATAAGATCTATAGTCTCGAACTCTCCATGTGTAGTGTGAGGAATTATTGAGTAGGAAAATAGTGGCCACCCCATCATCATCCTCTATTCACGATAATGATGATCTTTATTCTTGCTCACCCAAATTTAAAACATCAAGGATAGGAAGACCTCTGGAGAGAGAAAGTCATGAGACTTGTTACACATGTGCCCTTATTCTACTCTACCTTGAAATTTTTCTAGTGCAACGCTTATGGGAAAATAGAACAAATACATTGACAAATAGAGAAAAACACAATAAAAAAGTTTAGTTGCAGTAACTAAAGAAACAATAACTAAACCCAAAGGTGCTTGTAGTATTCTAACAAGATGCTATTGCTTGCACCTCCTTCTCTAACCATTGCCTCCAGCAACACATTGATGATGCTACCTAAGAAAATGGTTTTCATAAATATTTAGAGAAAGAAACGGTAATAGGAGAAGTAGAGAGTAGTGCTTGGTTGAGGATAAGAGAATGAAAAAAAAAAGATTCATGATTTATGTGTGGTGAAAAGAATCAATCTAGGTTAAGTTGAGAAGAAGATATGGAAGATTATCTATATGGCAATAGAAGAAGAGAGGTATAGAGAGTAGTACATGGTTGAGAGGAAAAAATCCATATGGCAAGAATAGTGTAAGAAGATTATCTAGGTTGAATAGTTGAACCGTCTTCAGATTATTAAATTTACTTTTTTTAATTCTAGTTACTTTTAAAAGTTTAAACAAATATAGTAAAAAATTTAAGGGTGTTTGGGGAAAGATTTTATGATTTGAGATATATTTGAGAGGATTAACTATTTGGAAAAATGATACTTAAAGAATCAATTAATACCATTTTCAGACCTAATCATTCTAAAATGCCAAAATTAGACCACAGTCCTAAAATGATAAAAAAAATTAATTTGAAATGACTGAACTACCCTCAGTGCATAATCCTTCCACTAAATTTCTTTAGCTCATTACCCTCTTTCACTTGGTGAAATTTCCCTCCTCTATTGCATTCTTTCTTTCCTCCATAATCGATCTTTCCCTCCATTGTATTCCTTCTTCCCCTCTCTATTGGTGCTACCCTATATTATGTGATTGTTGTACAGGTAAGCATAAATCTTTCACACTAGTCAATTTGAGTTTGCATGCTTCTTCTTAGAGATTCTACAACACAAAGAAAAGTTCAAGAAAAACAATGAGTGTGTTTGAAGTTACAAACCCACTGTTAATGTGAATATAAACCTTTTTTAAGTAAATATGAACCTTTTGAGTAGAAAGTAACAAAAAACATAGAATATATATCATGGGTGTTAATGTTAAACCCATATCTTTGTGTGACTATTTGTTTTGTGTAGTAGGTATTAGACATTGATTTATTTTTTTCATGTTAATCATTGCTGTGAAATTTGCTAGTCCGTTGGTGGTAATTAGCGGATGCTTGAGTAGTAAATAATTGAATATCAATATCATATATTGAAAGGTATGTGAGCATTAAAAAATTCTAAAACTTGAAATTGTATCAGTAAAAATGGGACAACAGTTGGTAGTTCATTATGGTTATTAATAAATCATGGTTTGATAGAGTCATATATTATAACATATCTCTAGTGCTTATTAGTGAATATCAATAACAAACATTATGGAAGATGGAGTAGTAAATAACTGAATATCAGTAGTAAATATGGAGCTACAGTTGGGAAATCATTATTGTTATTAATAAATAATGACTTGATAGAGTAGCATACTATATCATTTCCAATTTTTTATTTGTATCAGTGGTGGAATGGCAAAAGAATTTTTTTGTTATTTTTATTTTTGTGGAGAAATAGTGAAGGATTTAAATGGCACTTTGCATTATAAGAGGGGCAATCAAGTGGAAGTTTGATTAAATAAGAAATCTTATTTGAATAGCTGACAATATTAATATCATCATATATCAACTATAATGTTCATGGTTCAAAGTTGAAGTATATATTAAAGCTTGATAATACAACATTTTTAGATCTCACCGATGATGAAGGGGTAGAAAATCCAATTAAGTTTGATAATGATTTTGTTTGCATATACATTTTTGGGAATGGTCATCAGAGTATTAAGGAAACAATAGATTCACCTGAGTGGTAAGTTTTTACATGTACATAAATATAATAATCATGTAGCCGTTTCAAGAAAGTAATGAATTTGTAATCATTGAACATGTAAGCTAGGGTTTTTAAATGGTGATTCACAGTATTGCTCTCTCTTAAGGCATGAGATCGATTCTTTACCTTGAGCAATATCAAGTATTCCATTATTATTGCCTTAGATAGTTCAAAATGGAAAGATGTGATTATGGGAACTGGACAAATATTTACTAATGATGATGTCTTTAGAAATGCAATATACAAGTTGAGCCTTACCTACAAGTTTGATTATGAATTTACAAGGAATGACCTTGACAAAATGATAGTGAACTACAAAGTTAAAGCATACAATTAGAAGCTGATGTTATATGCATTTGATGATGATTCCTCCTACTTCAAGTGACAACATTCCATAATGAGCACATTCATTATGCACAAGACAGGCTCATACTTACTCACAATCCTAAATTCACATTGACATCATCAATTGTTGTTGACATAGCGAGGGATAGTCCTAACAAAATTGCCAATGAAGTTAGAAATGATCTATTAAGAGATTACATAGCATGTATTAACATGTCATATTTTTGTATATGTAATGATACTACGCCTTGTAAGTGTGATATGAATGAAAATTAAGTGTATGTATAAATTATATTTGACTATGCTTTATTGAACCTTATGAAATCCTATAACTCTTTATTTATGATAAATTTGTGAAGTAGTAGATAAATTGTTCAGTGTAAGACCAGAGTGCTTTAATGCCAAAATAATTGAACATAAGTAGTAAATCAAGGGAGTTAAGTGTAAAATACTAGATCTAGTTTGATGAATTATTTACTGAACATACTTTGTTCAATGTAAAATGAGGGTACTTCGGTGTCAAACCATCGAACATGAGTAGTAAATGAAGGGAGTTGAGTGTAAAATATTATGTTTGAGTTGATGAATTATTTACTAAACATAATTTGTTCAGCGTAAAATAGGGGTTCTTCAGTGTCAAACCACCAAACATGAGTAATAAATAAGGGGAGTCGAGTGTAAAATATCAGGTCTGATTTGATAAATTATTTAGTGAACATAATTTGTCTAGTGTATAACAGAGGTACTTTAGTGTCAAGCCATCAAATAGGAGTAGTAAATCAAGGGAGTCGAGTGTCCAATACTAAGTCTGACTTGATGGATTATTTATTGAACATAATTTGTTTAGTGTAAAATGGGGGTATTTAGTGTCAAACCATCGAACATAAATAGTAAATAAAGGGAATTGAGTTTAAAATACTGGATCTAACTTGATGAATAATAGTAAACATGATTTATCCAATGTAAAACAGGGATACTTCCGCGTCAAACTATCAAACATGATTAGTAAATTAAGGGAGTTATGTATAAAATATTGTGTCTAAGTTGATAAATTATTTACTAAACATAATTGGTTTAGTGTAAAATGGGGGTTCTTCATTGTCAAACCATCAAATATGAGCAGTAAATAAAGGGAGTTGAGAGCAAAATACTGAGTCTGAGTTGATGAATTATTGAGTGAACATAATTTGTCCAGTGTAAAACAAGGATACTTCAATGTCAAACCATCGAACATGAGTAATAAATCAAGGGAATTGAATTAAAACACTGGATATGAATTAATAATTGAACTTAAGTGTTAACTATATTGTTAATTGTGATATTATTTTCACATTCTTGATTGAATTAGCAATGTCGTTATATATATTGGCAAAGACATAAAATCTAAAACATGAAACAGAGTAGAAAAAATAAGAATGAATAATAAAAATTAGGAAAACAAAAAAAGAACTCATGTGACATGAAGTATTTTTATTTATGAATAACCCATAATTTTACATGTTATTTTACCAATTTTGGAAAGCATAACACAACACACAATACTAGCAAGGATGCACCATACATATATAACTTTAAAGATATCCATCTATATCTATTGCCTATTCCTATTATTCTTCTTGTACATTCATTCATTCAAAATAATTAAATGCATTATGCCTAGTTTCAAAGTCATTCTCCACGTCATCACCACCATAAGCTGACACATTACAGAATCAATTTCTCCTAGACCACTTTCATCCCCTATTTCTTGATATACAAGTGTAGACTTTATCATGTGCTCTTCTTAGGATGATTGACTAGCCACCTAACGAAGTCTACCCAAAATTGCTGAAATCGGGCATGAATATTAAAAACTTGATAATCAAACTACAAAAAATATATGTAATGCTTGGTTTGAAGTGATAATCAAATTACAAAATTAGAAATGTTATAGTATGCTACTCTATCAAGTCATTATTTATTAATAACAATAATGGTTTCCTAACTCAGGTTCCATATTTAATACTAAATCTAGCAGAAGTTACTATCGATATTCAGCTATTTACTGCTCCATCTTCCCTAATGTTTGCTATTGATATTCACTAATAAGTACTAGAACTATGTTATAATGTGTTACTCTATCAAACCATAATTTATTAATAACCATAATGAATTACCAATTGTTGTCCCATTTTTACTAATACAATTTCAAGTTTTAGAATTTTTTCATGCTCACATACCTTTTAATATTTGCTATTGATATTCACTTATTTACTACTCAATCATTTCCTAATTAACACTAATGGACCAGTAAATTATACAACAGCAATTAACATGAAAAAAATAAATCAATGTCCAATACCTACTACACAAAACAAATAGTCAAGCAAAGATAAGGGTTTAACATTAACACCCACGATATATCATCAACATTTTTTTTTTAACTTTCTCACTCAAAAGCATCATATTAACTTAGAAAAAGTTCATATTCACATTAACACCAGGGTTCATAACTTCAAACATACTCATTGCATTTCTTGAACTGTTCTTTGTGTTGTAGAATCCTAAGAAGAAGCATGCAAACTCAATTCGACTAGTGTAAAAGATTTATGCTTGCCTATACAATACTCACAAAATACAAGATAGCACTGATGGAGAAGGGACAAAGTGTCACACCTTAAACTCACAAGGCCTTAATATGCCACTTGTCACAACAAAAAAGAGAAGAAAAAGATATAACCAAGGGGTGGCGCTGCAGCCAAGCACTATGGCATCGCGGCCGAAGACATTTCTGGGTGAACTTGAGAAGGGGTCTAAGATGCATGGTGCTGTGACGCCACAAATTTCATATCAACACTTTGTTGATTTTTTGACTAAACTCCTAATGCACACAACTTTATGCTCTGAGCTCTGATCGATCGAATTCCAACTCCTATGCTCAATTTTGTCTTAATCTAACTATAGACACCAATTTTACTTATATCCATCTCCATATGGACATTTTGGTTTCCTATGACTGATTTGGTCACTTTTTTGCCATAAACAAGAACCCAACACCACCAATAGCCACCCATAAGCTATTGGCATGCAAAGACCATTTCTACAAGTCATAAAAGACTCAAGAAACATGTCCAAAAAGGTTTTAACCCAAAGAAACCACTCCTCCAAGTTTCGACTCCCTTAAACCCTAACTCAAACTAATGAACTATATATACCCACTTCACAAAACCAAGGCCCAAAGCCTACACTAGGCTCACACTCGAGGCATACCAACCCATCGGGATCTAGAGACTTCAATCTCAAATCCAACACATTCAAGCATCTAGGAAAGGTACATCGTATAGCGTATAGGACATAATCAACATTTAACATTAAGCATACAATGGTCATGCCCTAAATCACATCGGTTTATAAATCTCTACATAACGTGGTGGCACTTTACTGGAAATAAAAGAATAATAAAGACATGGGAAATACAGTTTCTAGCACCCACAAGTACACTCTCAATCCTATTTGCCCAAGCCTTTCTTATCCTTGCTAGTGTTAGATTCTTCACCTAGAATGGTCAGCTATGGGGTGAGACATATGTCCCAATAATAAGGGAAAAACACATACATACATATAATCATACTGTCATGTTTATAACAAATATAATTCATCACCAATGCAAAATGCATTATATGCATACACCAGTCCCATTAATATATGGCTAGAACCATGAGCTAGCTACCATGACAAAGTAACCTTAACTAGTGGCCCCCTTCTAATGACCCATGATAGCTGATTCTCTAGGTTACCACCTAGCTCTCCTCCTAATGGTCATAACCTGGCCAAAGGCCATTACACCAAAGGCTAGACTATGGATCTCCTTTCCCTGAACCACCCGAATTGGTGGCCATTTAGAGAAGGTTCACCCCAATCACAACTACCTAAGTCCCCTAGCCATAGGATGACTATTCAGTGGCTGGAATAAACATAAGCCACATTACCAGAACATAAGGCCTCATGGGCTATTTAGTGGTTTGGCATACCACATGGTGTATAGAGTATCGTCACCTAGACCATATGTTCCAACAATGTACACAATGTGACAATACCTAATGCATGCTAACATGTTAACATATATTACTTTCCAATGTGCTAGCATGCTATATGAATGTATACAATACATCGTAGGGTGCATAATCATCATTTCATATGAATAATCATTACATTTCACATATATCATAATCACTAACATCGTATTACTATTTTCTGCATACAATGAGATAAGGATAGATAACTTACTAGGCATGTAGTTGCATATATCATGATATGAATATGATCAACTATATTCGAGCTGTAAGACATAACATGATATGAAAAGACAAACATATGTATATAGCATGTATATCATGATATGAAAATGACTAAACATGTAACACCTCTATTTAGGGCCCATTTCCCATGTTAGATTTCATTAGAGTCCAATTATACTTAATTAGAAGCTTGAATCACATAAAGTGTTATAATAAAATTTTCCAAATTTCGGGTACTATTCATTTAATGAGATTCCTTTTCCCTAACTGACTTCAGAAAATCATAACTAATCCAGTAAAAATTGTATGCAAGTGATTCAAGTCTCTAACAATAGTTTACACAATTATCTACATGGGAAAAATATAAAATAGAGCAATTACTTGGCCAATTAGTACAGTAAATTTCATGAATTTTCATTGTTCATATGGTCAATTTCTGAAATTCCAGTTTTCTAGGCTAATTTTGAAAATTCACTATAATTCATGCATAAATCCAAATTGAGTGCTCTTTAGATCATGTGAAATATCTTTCTGTCTAGTTTTTAGGAATATATAATATTTATACTTTATAGATAAAAAAACCCAAATAGTAGCAGGTTCACTTTGTAGTGGTCAGAATGACCATTTGTTTCCTAATACATTACCATACAAAAGTTGTAAAATATTTACATGATCATATTTCATCTTCATATCATACCATACTTTCACTCAGACTTAAAGCAACATTAAAACTTGAAGAAACAGATTTAATATCTCATTTACAAATTTACACTAAAGTTCTAATTTCATGGCCATTGAGAGCAATATCAAGTTAATGACCAAATTTTTTCTCCTTTCCTTTCTCTTCCTTGGAGGTCTTGCCATTGTTGCTAGCTAATCATGGTTAATATGTGGGAGGGTGTAATATCCCTATTTTTATGGGATGTTATAAAATGAATAAAAGATGAGAAACAATGAGAGATGAAAATGTTATATGCAATCGGGCTTTAGAAGGAATTAATTTCTTATTTAATTTTCAGAAGAAGTTATGTTTGGTCCTTAATTGGAAGTAATTTTCCATAAGGTCCTTAGCAGAAATTAATTCCAGAACTTACCCCGAAAAATATGCAATATACCACTTGAATGAAAGTCTGCTCCAAGCTGAGCGTAATGGTATAAGTATTGCATGCCCGGGAGGTCTAGGTTGAGAGATAGACCAATTTGAAAGTTAATGTGAATAGTGAAAAGGAAATAATAAAAAAATTGGTCTTTGGGTGAAATTACAAGAAAGTACCCGAAAGAATGGATAATTATTTTTTGACCCGGTTCAGGGGTAAAACGGTCATTTCTCATATTTGAAGAAAAATATGAATATTGAATTTTAAATCCCAAGAAATAAATTTTGATATCATAAAATGCATGAGGAATTGGAAAAAATGGAGAGACACCATTAAGCATGAATAAGGGCAAAGAGGTCATTTTTCCCAGTTGGATGGAAAAATGAGAAATTATATTTTTGCCCTCAAAGAATTATGAAAAGGACATTCATGTCCTTAAAGTCATAAAATTACGGTGAAGGAGTATGAGAAATGTCTTAGGGAAAATTACACCTAAGGACCCGAAAGTTTTAAGAATTGTAAATTAGCCCTGTTAAGGGCATTTTTGTAAATATGAAAAATTATAGTCAAAGTGAAGCTCTCAATGTCTTAGACCCAATGAAATATATTATGGAATTTATTAAGGTCAAAATAATATTTATTGGGTAATTATGGTCTAATATTAATATTTTACCCAATAAAGATCAGTTTAGACTGCAGGAAAAGGCAGTATTAATTCAAGGACAATGATTGAACCTTAATAAAATATATTTTGGGTCTAGATAATGATTTTGGACCAAAAGTAATTATTGGATAATTCTGTACCAATTTAATAACAATTTTGGCAAAAATACTTAATCGGTACAGGTAAAAGTTATCGGTAAAGGGTATTTTGGTCTATAAAATTATAGAGCAATTTTTGGACACTCCTCTCCCTCTTATTGGCTTGAGAATTCATCATAATGGGCATGTGATTTTTGTCCCAAAACTTGCTCAAGAAGGCTTGCCTTGTTGGTCAAAAAGTAAGTGTGATTAAGGAAGGTAATTAGCAAGTTAATTAAGCCATATCATTAAGTGAGATAATTCCCTTCTCTCTCCTCATTTCGGACGTCCAGCAGCTGTAACCGACTTTAACTTTAATATTGTTTTTTTTTATACTACTTCTCAAGGAAGTATTTGCTTTTTGCTAACTAAAGTCAAGACAAAATATATTAAAGTTGAGTGAGTTGGTGAGGTGGCTACTTTTCACTCTTCTTGCACGATCAATATGCTGCTGGAAGTGAGAGAGAGAGAGCTCAAAGTTTGCTCAAGAAAGGAGAAAAATGGCGTGACCTAAGTGAAGAAGAAGAGGGAAAAGCCAAGCTTGAAACATGAAGTAATCAAGATGCAAGTGATAGGTAAGCTTTCTAATCATTTCAAGCTAGTAGTTTCAAGTGATTTCATGGAGTTTCACTCTTCCTCTTCTCGAGTCTAAATCTGGCCTACGTTGGGAAAATGGAAAAAATTATGTTTTCATGCATCAAAGTTAAGCTAAAGTATGATTTAGCCACCCAAAGCATGATTTCATGAATTGTAGGAAGTGTTTCAAAGAAAATAATTTCTCCATTTCTCTCATGATTTTCGGTCTGAACAGGGGTGCTTGCTAGGGTTATAATTTCATGATTTTAATGCCATAAATGAGTTTCCCATGGCCCAAAACCTTGAGAACAACCATTGGTTCAAAGAAAAACCAAGAAGAAAGCAAAGAGAAAATTTAAGGGTTTAGTGAGCATTGTGTGAAGTTGGACCAAGAACCAATGGCTTATATGCTTCATTGGTATTATGTTTAGGTCCAAGGAAGCTTAAGGAAGTATTTGGGAGAAGTACAACTAAAAGGAAAAGAGAATGGGAGCATTGGAATCAAGTTGGAAGGCAAAGGAAAGCAACAATGGTAGCATAGTCTATTTCTTGCTTTATGTTATTGTATATTGTTTCTATGTTATAATCCCATTGCCATATTGTTGTTATGATGTTGTGAGATTGGTTTGGCTGTTTTTATGAAAGGGTCCTAACCCTTGGATGTCCATTTTATAAAGAGAGACCATGCCAAAATTTTTATGAACCATTATGACTTATTATATGCTTGAATGGGTGAATGGTTATGATTTAAGTTTTTATGCATATATGATAATGTAATTGCATGACATATGACTTGCTACTGAGATTCCATAATCTCACCATTCCAAACACTAACGATGCTAGGGAAAGGACATGGAAGTAACCAAGGAAGAAGGCAAGAAGAATGAAGGAGCATGATAATTATGTGAATTGTGGGTTTTTTTAATGTATTGTTATGGCATCATGTATGAAATTGCATGACAATTCATGAGGCTTGTATTTCTGTAACTATATCCATCTGAGCATTATTGAGTGATATGTATGGATTTGATACAATGAATGATGATGTAATCATGTTATGAAGCTCATTTTGCCAAGATAAGAATGGAAATGCTCAATTAGGATCATTCTGAGAGTCACGAAGGAACTGTTCATGTGAAACAGGGTATAATGCATGAGTGATATATATTCCTAAAAATTAGATAGAATGAGCTTTTTATAAAGCTAAAGAACACCTAAATTGGATAAGTGTACAATTTATGGTGAATTTTTGAATTTAGGGTTCAGAACAAAGAAAGATTGGGAAAACTGGAAATTGAAAGTTAGGTACTGGAGAATTAAAAAGATGATATAAATTTTTCAGAGCTCAAAAAATTAAATGGTTTATATTTATAGAAATATATATGTTTTAAGTTTCATATGCCACTGATTTGAAGTTAATTGGAGCTATATAATAGGAGATATGGATTTTTTCCCAAAACTGTTCTAGTAAGAGTTGGATTCTGACCCTTTATGATTTAAGTTAACACCATGCCCTGTGCAAGTTGAATAAATATACAAGGAAAATATTTCTAGAAAGTAGACTCATAGGGATTTCCAATTACATAAAGAATGTATGATTTGGATCAGGATATAATGAGATATAAATTTTTCAATATAAGGCCAAAATCCTGGGGAAGAGAAAATGACCAAATGTATAGTAAATATTTGAGGAATAAACTGTACAAATTGGTCAAGAGAATGCTCTGTTTTATATTTTTCCCATGTATATAAGGTTTTTATCTATTGTTAGACATTTGAATCACTATGAAATGATTTTTCTAGAATTAGTTATGAATTTTCAAAATTCAGTCAGCAAAGTGGAAGTTACCACATGAACAGTAACTGAAAAATTTGGAAATTCTGATTTTCATTCTTATGTGATTCAAGTTTAAGATCAAGTATAATTAGAATTAAAAGGAGTCTAATTCATGGGAAATAAATTTAAAAGTAAGGTGTTACAGAGGGCGAGATTCAAAAGATCTCAGTAGATGAATCCCATACATGCCATCATATCATCATATTTTTCATAGAAACATCACAAAAACTTGAATTCATCAATGGGCACATTTGGACATATAAATTTTATAAAAATTTTGGAAAAGTTTTGTTTTGTAAAATGAACATCCCGGGGCTCAAAACTCCTTATACAACTCAGACAATATCATAGAAAGATCACAAATTAACATTTCATACATATGCTATAATGTCAAGTATCAAAGAAATAATAATGATAATGTGATGTTAGTAAAGAGAATTAACTACTTTTGAGTGTTCCAAACGTTTCCACACTTGGTCCACCACTTTTTAAGCTTTCCACAACTTTCTTGAACCTAACCATATAAACATTTAACTACCTTAGCCACTGATTTGGCTAATGATACAACTAATCATGGTTAATCACTTAAAGTAACCATGCTTACTTTTTGACCAAAAAAAACTACTTCTTGAGGAAGTTTTGGGGCAAAAATTGGCTGCTCAAGATGCCCATTTTCAGCTGCCAATGAGAGGACTTTAAGTGTCCAGTCTGCTCAATTTTTCTTGGTCCAGATATATTTTATATATGGTAAATTTTAATCGTACCGATAAAACTACTTTTTATAGTAAATTAACATTTTTAGGCTACAAGAGTATTCTAAATTTGTTTTTATATTTCCTTAGTTATCATGTCCCAAATAGTATCTATGTATAGCTTATATCCTGTCTCGGTTACCTTTTAATCATCGATGGGCCCATAATTTACTTTATCGATATTAAGTTACTTTTAGACACTCGGCACTGATTATTTTCTTATTCTTAAACATTAAATCTCAGTGACATATGCCATTGGACTTCTCTCATCGAGAGCTTCATTCTAACAGTAATTTTACATATTTATAAAATTGCCCCTGACCTGAGATTAAATTATAATTTTTGAAATCTTCAAGTTATTAGGTATAATTTTTCCCAAGGGTTTTTTTATTTCTTCTCCACGTGGTTTTTTATATTTTAGGACACAAATGTCATTTTTATAATTCTTTAAAGGTAAAAATATAATTTTTTATTTTTCTGTCCAACCAGGAAAAATGATCTCTTTGCCATTTTTCATACAAAAAGGTGTTTGTCCATTTTCACCAATTCCTTGTATATTTTACCTTATCATTCATTATTTTCTCTTTCATTACTTAGTATCTAGTAAAATTTTAGGATATTATAGAACATATATTACAAACACAGAAAGAAAACCCCCGTTACCTTAACCATCCTAGTCGCTTGACACCCCAGTAGGCCAAATGAAGCAACCACAACCAAATCCGATGCTTTCCCAAACAAAAACCAGAGCCGAGAGATCCCAACCAAGCAATACAACAACCTATATCACATCAATTTCTCATTACCATTATAATTCCCAACATTTAATATTTGCAAATACCAACTAAATCATATCCCAAATGGAAATAGAGCTTCCTCAAGCCAACCTAAGCATCAAAATTCCCAAAACAACTCTTGGATTCACAATCATACTTATACAACTTCATATTCCTAAAGATATAAACACTTGAGGGTTAGGGTTTGGGAAATATTTCACTTAAACAACATAAAATCAACACTCAATCCATAGAAAGATCCAACAACACTTCTAGAACACATTTATACACAATTTAATTGGTCGAAACTTACCCCAATTAGAACCCTAGCCCAAATCATGAAAATCACCGATTATTCTTGAGGAAAAACAAAGAGGAGGATAGATGATCAACTTACCAACAAGAATCAAGCTTCCAAATTCCAGAACTGAACTGCTGAGGCTAGAAATGTCAAACCGTAGTAGAGCACATCGTTCTTCCTCTGTTTTCCTTTATGTTCACTATTGATTCTGATGTTTGATTTAACCAAGTTTCGCAACTAGTGCCATAGTACTAGGGCTCACAGGTTTCGAGTCAAGCATGATCTTCTACGGTTCCATGTCATAGCTTCACTGTTAACCACCATGACACCAATGTTCTCTGTTTCCATTTTCCAATTTGCTCTATTTTGATCCTTTATTGAGTCTTGTCCCTCCGGTCCTACACTATTAGATAAAGTCTTTCTTAAAATAATGTTTAAGGTTGTTACATTCTTCCCACCTTATAAAAATTTCATCCTTGAAATTTTAAAACATGTACCTCAGGGAAATAGGTGAGGATAGTTCATTTGCATAGAATCAATTGTCTCCCAGGTAACTTTATTCGATGTCAAACCCATCAATAAGAATTTCACTAACTTAATTGTCTTATTCCTCAATTGCATTACCTTTGAATCCATAATTCTTTCCAGCCTGACCTTGAATGACATATCCTCATATAACTGAAACTCTTCACGTTTGATAATGTGAGATGGAAGAGGCTGATACTTCTTAAGGTCACCCCAACCACTGGTGTGGGAAGGTCTATTCGCATCAAGAAGCTTACCTCGAGATATATAGGGCTGTTCCAAATCTTCGACAGGATTAGACTAGTGGCATATCAAGTTGCATTACTCTCAATCTGACGGGTAGTTTGATCCACTATATCTGGCCCTAACATGCTCCTTTCACTAAGTTCTACCCAACAAAAAGGCGACCAACACTTCCTTCCACACAAGGCCACAAATGGTGCCATCTGTAAACTAGGGTGATAGCTATTGTGTAAGCAAATTCCACCAATGGGAGGTACCTATCCCAATTCCCTTTTTGTTCTAAAACACATGCCCTTAACATATCTTCTAAGGTTCGGATAGTCCTCTCAGTCTACCTATCTGATTGAGGGTGGTAAGAAGTATTGAAATTTAGCCTCATCCCTATAGCTTCTTGGAGGGACCTCCAAAACTTTGATGTAAACAGTAGGTCTCGATCAAAGACAATACTCTTTGGGGCTCCATGCAACCTGACATTTTCATCCACACATAATTGTGCCAATTTCTCTATGGTAATAGTTTCCTTGATAGGTAAGAAATGAACCGATTTAGTCAACCTGTTCATAATCACACATATTGCATCATGCCCAAAAGAAGTCTTTGGCAAGGCCATCACAAAGTCCATGGAGATGTCATCCCATTTCTACTATATAATTTCTAATGGTTGCAATAACCCTACGGGCTAATGATGCTCCACCTTTTCATGTTGGCAAATTAGACACTTTGATACAAATTCTGTAACACCTCTTTTCATCCTCGGCTAACAATACCCACGTTTTGAATTGTGATACATCTTGGTGGCGCCTGGGTGAATGGTGCATCAGCTTTTATGAGCTTCTTCCAGGATAGTCTCATGCAGACTCTTAGCATTAGGCATACAAATTATTCCATGATATCGGATGATTCCATCTTCATGTACTTTGAAATCCTGCGCTTCTTTCAATCTGTTCTTTAATACCCAAGAGATACTTATCCTCCATTCAGGCAAAATGGATCTCTTTCTGTAAATCATTTAGAACATTAATCAATCCTAACCCCTAGGTACTTGGTTTCATCAAAATAGACAAACTCAAATCCCATAAGCTTCAATCAATTATTGTTCCTGTATCATCATAATCACCACATGAATAAACTTTCTACTCAAGGCATCTACCACCATATTCACCTTGCCATGATGGTGCTTCAAAGCATAGTCATTGTCCTTTAGGAACTCTATCCAATGATGCTACCTCATGTTCAACTCTTTCTAGTCAAAGAGATACTTCAAACTCCTGTGATCGTTAAACACCTCAAATTGTGAGCCATAAAGATGATGTCTCTATATTTTCAAAGCAAAAACTAGTGCTACTAATTCTACGTCATGTTTAGTGTAACTCTTTTCATGAGGTTTCAATTGTCTTGAGACATAAGCTACCATTCTCCTTCGTTGCATCAAGACACACCCCAAACATTTTAGCTCCTGAAAAGCTCTCTCACATTTATCATCCTAGATGAAAGGTCGGTCCTTCTATGTTAATTTAGTCAAAGGCATAGCAAGCTGAGAAAACCCCTTAATGAACCTCTGATAATAACCAACCAAGCCCAAAAAGCTTCGAATTTCTGCTGCTAACTGTGGCCTTTCCTATTTCAAAACTATATCCACCTTATAAGGATCCACTGCCACACCATCAGCCAAAATTACATGCCTTAGAAACTTTACTTCCTTCAACCAAAATTTGCACTTGCTCAACTTGGCATACAACTGGTGATCTTTCAACACCTGTAGCATTGTATGAAGATGCTACTCATGCTCCTCCTCACTCTTAGAGCAGAAGAGGATATCATCAATAAACACAACTACAAACTTATCCAGATAGGGCCAAAATACTCGGTTCATATGGTCTATGAAAATGACAAAGGAATTAGTTAGCCCAAAGGGCATCACAAGAAACTCATAGTGCCCATACGAAGTCCAAAAAGTCATCTTAGCTATGTCTTCTGTGTGTACTCTAAGTTAATGATACCCAAACCTAAAGTTAATCTTAGAAAACATAAATGCACCAGCTAACTGATCAATCAAGTCATCAATTCATGGTAATGGATACTTGTTCTTAACTATTATCTGATTAATCTGCCGATAATTAGTACGTAACCATAGATTCCCATCTTTCTTTTTAACAAACAATACTAGTACTCCTTATGGTGAAACACTAGGTCAAATGAAATCCTTCTCCAATAACTCTTCAATTTGTTTCTTGAGTTCTACTAACTCCGCTGGTGACATATGATAGAGGGCTTAAGAAATAGGACTAGTGCCAGGGACTAGGTCAATAGAGAACTCTAACTCCCTCTCCAGAGGAAAACCAAAAACTTCCTTAAGGAATACCTCAGGATAATCTCACATAATCGAAATGTTCTCCAATCCTTCTTCCACTTCCACATATACTGAGAAGAAAACCAGGAACCCCTAACAACTTTTACAGAAATACTTTTCTTCCTGAGCATAAGAAAGGTAGAGACCTGCTCCATCACTCTAAGAACTAGGAATATTCATTTGTAAGGACACAGTCTTCTTAGCACAATCTAGGATAGTATTGTTGGGCTTAAGCTAGTCCATACCAATGATAACATTAGTCCCCCTCAAAGGCAAACATATTAAATCTAGGGTGGTCCTCCGATTCTCAAAGTGCACCACACGGTTTAAACATGTTTGAGTGGTTCTCACAGAGACTCCTATAGGTGTTAGGACAGATAACTCAAAAGGTAACTCAATGGCTACCATACCCAACTTCCATGCACAGTCAAATGAAATGAAAGAGTATAAAGCACCCAAATCAAATAATGCATGAATAGTAAAGCCATTGAGTTTTAAAGTACCTCGGATCATGTTAGGTGTAGCATCCATCTCTTGTTGTACGATGGCAAAGACCCTTCTTAGCATTGTCTGCTTCTGAGCAGGACCCACTTGCTTAGGGGTAGCACCTCTATTGAAGCCACCCCTATTACAACCTCATATGCTAAAAGAGCCCTTTGGTGTAACACCCTTCATGACATCTTTCTTAGTATTGTGTTCAGAATTGAAGGAAAACAGGATGGAGGAAGCCTCAAGTGGAGGAAAATATAGCTCCATGCCATGGTGAGAAGCAGGGCCGCTGTGGTGAGAGTGTGTCCAATGGCTCTTTCCAGCTAAAAACTGGTGGAGCCATGGCGAGATGTTCTGGAGCCGCGGAGAGAATCAAGATTTTTGTTTAAATCCGGATCATTCCAATAGGATGGACGAAGGAGAAATGGAGAAGAAACAAGGGAGATCTACTAAGGTTTAAAGATTTTGGCCATTGGGAGTGTTTTTCGGCATCCAAGAGCTTGGATTCAAGTTGGAAAGTGATTTCTACTCCTCCCTCTCCATTTTCTTCAATTGAAAATTGGGGTTTTTCGGTTATAAGTTTGGATCTTTGGTTCTGGCTGAAATCCACAAATTGAAATGGATGAAATGAGGTTAAGGAAGTGTGTTTTAGTGTTCTTCTTGCTTGGATGTGAGTTTTGAAGGTGTATGTATGATTTGAGCTTAACCCTGGGTTGTTTTCAGTTTGGGCTCTTGGGAATCCAAAGTGTATGTGATAGAGTAGCGTTTGAATGGTCCCTAAGTGCTTATTGATAAATAAAAGGGGTGTTGAAACCTTGGGTTGGGCATAAATTGGTTGAATTGTGATGTTTGGTTATTGGTATATTATGTTAATTGAGGAATTGTGATATTGTGAAGGTTGTTTGGTAGCTTGAGAGGGCTTCAAGTGTGTTGGACAACTCAAGAAGTTTGTGGAATTCGCATGTGTGGTATTGACAACCTGAGGTAATCGGGTATTTGTTTGTATTGTACTATTTGTATGGTATGATAGTACATATATTTGTGTATATATGCATGTTTCTTTCATACCATGATATTGATGTGCTTGTGTGTATTATTTTCTACATATCATGGTATGCACACAGCTAGATGATGATTATGATTATGATGAGGATTACATATGTGATGATGATATTGATATGATATGGCATGAAACATAGCATGACATTGAGATCATAATGATTATTATATAATGATACATGAACATCACCACATGGCATTGTGAGATTCTGATATATGGTAGATTGGGTGGTGATGATGTGATGACGATATGATATATGATAATATATATGTTAGGGAGGATAAGGATGGAATATATATGTTAGGGAGAATAATGATGGAATATATATGTTAGGGAGGATAAGGATGAGATTCCTGCAAGGGAGACATGCATTCCATTCATTTCACATTGCATTCATGGATTGTATGAGATATATGTATATATATATGTGTGTGTGGTTATTCTTAGTTACTAAGACATTATCTCACACCCCTCTCTCATAAACTAACCTTTTAGGTGATAGTTCTGGCACTAGTCCTGAGAAGCTGAGGGAGTAGCATTGAACATGGGAATATTAGGTCTATGTAGTTTATGTGTAATTTGGATATGTATCTTGTGCCAAGTAGGATAAAATATTTTGTAAGGAATGTATAACATGGATGCGAATTGTATAGGTGGACATTATATGTATGGATATATATGTGGAAGTATGTATGTCGTATTGTGGTGTTTACATGGTTTTGGATGTTGGGAAAATAGTATGGTGGTGTTTATGAGCCCAGAGTGGATTTAGGCCTCATTGGTGTGTTTTAGGGCCTGTAGCCCATTTTGTCAAGTTGGGTTCAAGGGGGTCAAATCTCATAGGGGTGATTCTTTTGATGTGAAACCACTTTGGATAAGTTGGTTTGGGGGTTTTGGACTTGTATGAATGGTCTTTGAGTGACCATTTGCCTTTGATGGCAATTAAAGGTGGTTAGCGGTGAGTTTTGGTCAATAAGTGGCTAAAATAGTGTTAGGGGTCTAGAATCTCCATATAGAGTTAGATTGAGGTGAAGTTGGTGTCTATGGATAGATTGGAACTAGATTGACTTGTAGAAGTTAGAATCAAGTCAATCAGAGGTTAGAACACAAAGTTATGCGCATTGAAAGTTCACCCTGATGTATGAAGTTTGCTAGTGTAGAAAACCAGTAGGGGGCATCGCGGTACTAGGCAGCAAGCCACGGCATCACGAGGTCCAGTAGAGTGGTGAGACAAGGGAGGTCTGAAGCCACAACAGTAAAGTAGCAGTCACAACCCCAGCCTAGTTTTTGGTGTTGATTGGTTCGTTTCCACTGTTTTAAAATTTTGGGAAGTTGTTTTGAGATGTATGGGTTGCGTTTGGTTGGATTTTGAAGTTTTTGGTCAATTTTGGAGGTATTTGGAGGTAGGGTGTTACACTCGGCCTCCAAGAGCCACCATTGCCACTACCACTATGGCCACCTCTCTTACTTACCCCACTAGTAGGGCCTAAATGAGAAAATGGCTTAACCATGGAGTTTCTACTAGCTTTTTCAAACTCCCTCATTCTCCTTGCCAATATTCTCATCCTGGCACAAAGATCCTCAAATGATATAAAATCTATTACAAACAACTACTTTTTTAACTCAAACCGAGCACCCTCTCATAGTCATTGTGCTTTTCATATGTCATCCTGATAATTTTTCAAATAAGTGGAATACTTTGCCAAGTCGAGGAACTTATCAATATATTCATCCTCCGATAGGTTCCTCTGGTAAAAGACTAAAAACTTCACTTCTTTCTACATCATTAGTATTGGAGAAAAGTGATAGGCAAGGAACCTTTCCTTGAAGTAGTCCTAAGTCAACTTGTTCCCCAAACATTCTAGATCAGGCTGTATACTCCTGCACCATTGTTTTGCCTTCTTTTCTAGATTGAAGGTGGCAAAATAAACCTTTTGCTCTTAGCTGCAATCCATCACTTCAAAAATGGTCTCCAGTTGTTCAATCTACTCCTCAGTGATAGTAGGGTCCATCTTTCCTTCAAAAGCAGGAGGGTCGAACTCTTTGAAATCTTTTAACTGTTAAGATATGCCTCGTTCCCTCTGTGATGCATGGTTTTGATTCCTTGAACCTTCTCCCCTTATAGTATTAAGGTCAAAATGCATCTCAGCATCTCCCTGAGGCTCATCTTTCACTTCCTTATATTCATGTTGTTCCATTCTTTCCTGTATCGTAGTTATTGCCTTCTCCTAACTCATGACATGATCAATCAACCTGGTGATGATTGCATGCATCTCCCTCAAGAGTTCATTGTTGTTAGGCCTACCACATCCAGCCATAGGTAACCTACACATAGTAGCAACACAATTCAGATATCAATATGTTAGTCTAGTAAGAGACCAAGGAGAGGTGAGAGTACAAAACACAACCCAAGTAAAGTGCCAACTTAGACATACAAGAAGAGAAACAATGACACCAAATCATTACTCTAATACCAAAATGTCATACCCTAAACTCATAAGGCCATACTATGCCACTTGTCACAACAAAACAGAAAAGAAAAAGACAGAACCAAGGGGTAGCACCGCGGCCAAGCACTATAGCACTGCATCCTGAGATATTTCTGGGTGAACCTAGGAAGGGACCCGAGATGCCTAGCACTGTGGCCATGGTTATAGTGTCGTAGTGCCAATATCAGATTTCATATCAACACCTTGCTAGTTTTTGACCGAACTCTTGATGCACACAACTTTATGCTCCGACTTCTGATCAATCGGATTCCAACTTCTACAGATCAATCTTGTCATAATCTAACTATAAACACTAGTTTTACTTTAATCCTTCTTTGTATGGAGACTTTTTATGGTCATAACTAATTTGGTCACTCTTTGGCGGTAAACAAGAACCTAACACCACCAATAGCCACCCATAAGCGATTGGCATGTAAAGACCATTTCTACAGGTCATAAGAGACTCAAGGAATATGTCCAAGAAGGTTTTAACCGAAGAAACCACTCCTCCAAATTTTGACCCCCTTGAACCCTAACTCAAACTAATGAACTATATGCCTATTTTGCAAAACCAAGGGCCTAAAGCATATACTAGGCTTACACTCTAGGCATACCAACCCATAGGGACCTAGAGACTTCAATCTCAAATCAAACACATTCAAGCATCTAGGAAAGGTATATCGCATAGCGCATAGGACATAATCAACATTTAACATTAAGCATACAATAGTCATGACCTAAATCACATCAGTTCATAAATCTCTACATAACGTGGTGGCACTTTATTGGAAATAAAGGAATAACAAAGATATGAAGAATACAATTCCCAGCACCTACAAGTACACTCTTAATCCTCTTTGCCCAAGCCTTCCTTGTCAATGAATGTTAATAACAGATATAATTCATCACCAATGCAATATGCATGATATGCAAACACCAATCCCATAAATACAAGACAAGAACCATGTGCTAGTTACCATGACAAGGTAACCTTAACCAGTGGACCCCTTCCAACAACCCGCGATAGCCGATTCTAGGGTTACAGCCTAACTGTCCTACCAATGGTGATGACTTGGCCAAAAGCCATTGCACCAAAGGTTGAACTATGGCTTTCCTTCCCTTAAACCAATCGAACTAGTGGTTATTTAGAGAAGGTGCACCCCAATTCACAGCTACCTAAGTCTTCCAACTATTGAACGACTATTTAATGATTGGGATAAACAAAAGCCTCACCACTTGAGCATAAGGCCTCATGTGCTATTTAATGGTTGAGGATATCATGTGGTATATAGAGTATTGTCACCCAGACCATATGTCCCAAAAATGTACACAATGTGATAATGCCTAATGCATGCTAACATGTCAACATATATTACTTTCCAAAGTGCTAGCATGCTATATGAATGTAAACAACATATCATAGGGTGCATAATCATCATTTCATATCAATAATCATTATATTTCACATATATCATAATCACTAACATTATATTGCTATTTTCCTCATACAACGAGATAAGGATAATAACTTACTAGCTGAGTAGCTGCACATATCATGATATGAATATGATCAATCATATTCAAGCTATAAGACATATCATGATATGAAAAGATAAAATATATATACAGCATGCTATCATGATATGAAAATGACTGAACATATTTTACAAACATAGAAAGAAAACCCCAGTTACTTCAACCATCCAACTCGCTCGACACCTCGGTAGGCCAAATGGAGCAACCACAACCAAATCCAAAGCTTTCCTAAACACAAATCAGAGCCAAGAGATCCCAAGCAAGCAATACAATAACTTATATCACATCAATTTCTCATTACCATTACAATTCCCAACATTTAATATTTGCAAATACCAACTAAATCATATCCGAAATAGAAACAGAGCTTCCTCAAGCCAACCCAAGTATCAAAATACCCAAAACAACTCTTGGATTCACAATCATACATATACAACTTTGGATTCCTAAAGATATGAACACTTGAGGGTTAGGGTTTGGGAAATATGTCACTTAAACAGCATAAAATCAACACTCAATCCATAGAAACATCCAACAACACTTCTAGGACACATTTATACACAATTTAATTAGTGAAAACTTACCCAAATTCGAACCTTAGCCCAAATCATGAAAGTCACTGATTATTCTTGAGGAAAAATGAAGATGAGGATTGAGGATGATTTTACCAACAAGAATAAATCAAACCACCAAGGCCGAAAATGTCAAACCCTAGTACAACTCATCATTCTTCCTTTATTTTCCTTTTTGTTCACAACTCGATCTGATGTCTAATTGAATCAAGTTTCACGATTAACACTGCAGTGCCACTTAAGTTTGCCATGGTGCCAGGGCGCTCAGGTTTCTACCCAGGCACGAACCTCTATTGTTCCCTATCGTGGCTTTACTATTCACCACCGCAGCACTAATGCTCTCTGTTTCCATTTCCAATTTGCTCTATTTTGATCCTTCATCGGGTCTTGTTCCCTTTGGTCCTGCACCATTAGATAAAGTCTTTCTTAAAACAATGTTTAGGGTCATTACAAGAAGGAAAATGATAGAGTGAAAGACCGATTATAGAGGGATGAAGGGTTGCAATAGAGGAGAGAAATTTCGCCAAGTTAAGAAGGGTTATGAGCTAAAAAAATTGAGTGGAAGAACTATGCATTGAGGGTAGTTTAGTCATTTCAAATTAATTTTTTTGATCATTTTAGGACCTTGGTATGATTTTGGCATTTTAGAATGTTTAGATCTATAAATGGTAGTAATTGACCATTTTGGTCTTTAAGTGTCATTTTCCCTAACTATTTTTAACTACCACTTTTATACTATGTAAATTACTTGTTTGTCCATTATATTTAAGACACGAGAAAACATAAAAATAACATGAAAAAGTACTAATATTTAATATTCATAATAAAAAATTTATGTTACAAATAATAAATAAATTAAATCTTAAATTGAAAATAAGTAGAGAAACAAAGTGCAGGTTGTGAGAGTTAGATCTAATTTTTTAAAAAAATTTAAAAAACTAAAAAATAAAAGGAAGAAAAGGGACAAAGCAATGGCCTCCACACTCAAATATGAGAATAAATATGAGTCATTTTTAATCCAAAATATAAAGGACAAATATAATTTGTCTCATATATTTGTTTATTTTTCTAATATTCATATTAAATGTGGGTCAATATTTTCTTATAAGAGAGAAATTCAGTTGTGTATAGATTAATTTAAGAGTGTTTTTAGGAAAACTTTTTCAATTTGGGACACATTTAATATAATTAACCATTTATAACCATCATTCTTGATTTCTATGTAAGTTAGTTATTCATCCCTTATATTAACTATTTTTAATCACCATTCTTAGTCTATGTAAATTAGTTATTCATTCCTTCTATTTTGAGACCAGAAAGAGCATAAAAACAAAAACAATATGAATAATGAATAAGTACTAATATTTAATATTTATAATTTGAAATTTATGTTAGAAACAGTAAATAAATTAAAATCTCAAATTTGAAAATGGAAAAGGAAAAAAAGATGGGCCCTAGATCTGATTTTAAAAAAATTAAAACTAAAACCAAAAAAAAAAATAGGCCCTCACCCAAGATGAACAGTAAATATAGTCGTTTGTACAATGATGTTACGATGTGTATTGCACCGGGAAGGGGAAAAAAAGTTAAAATAAACAATTATTTGAGCTACCTTTAAAGTACCAAATATAAATTAATTATTCATTCTTTACAGTAACTATTTTTAATCGGTTATTCATTCTTTAGATATAAGATCGAATGAACCACAAAAATAATATGAATAAGTATTGGTATTTAATATTTATAATTAGAAATTTATATTACAAATAGTAAATAAATTAAAATCTTAAATTGAAGAAAAAACTGCAGGCGGGAAGAATAGTGAAATTGGTTTTTAAAAGAAAATTAAAACAAAAAAAAGGATGACCCCAGATCTGATTTTGAAAATATTAAAACCAAAACTAAAAAAAAAAAATAGAAAGGTGGCTTCCACACTACAAAAAAAGAAGCGTGGCAAAATTTAAAAAGATAATGTGGGGCCCAATATAAACAGTAATTTGTGCCAGCAAATGAGATGAAGTTTGAAAGGAGAGGGATTGTCCCCTCCCATCTAGATCTGTCAATGTGTAAATCTAGAATAGTTGGTAACGTCAATTATCATATCATTACTAAAACAAACTGAAACCTAATTAAATGGTTAGTCTTAAGTTTGAAAAAATATATAGTTGTTATTTGTTTGATTCAAAGAATGTTCATACGTTTCCAGATTTAAACTTCTAAATAGATTTGACAGGGTTTCGTTACGCTGATAGAAGTATTGATGATTCAAATTATGGGATAAACTAAACATTCAAGATTCCCCCGACAATTAATGATTATCTAAATAAATAAATACAAAAGGAAATTATCCAATGCTTTCTTTTTTTAAAAAAAATGGTCACAATTTAATTCTTGTACACAAATGTTCTCGAGTTTTTTCCAATAAATTGTGACGGTTTATATGACCTTTTTTTAAAATTTTTTTAGGGATATCTATATTTTTCTTTGAATAATTTAGATGAATTCTTTTTTTTATATATAAGTTGAGAAAATTTGAATTGAATTAATATTTTTTTATTTTTTCACTTATCTAACCAATAAATAAATAGAAAAGAATATAGTACAAGTACACCAAAATAAAAATATAGAAAAGAAGAGAGAATAGTTATCTTTGATCCACATGACCCTTTTTAACATGAAGTGGTTCACTTTTCTTGTTAACGATTGAGAAATTCTTTAACCAAATAAGATCGAGTGTAGGTGACCTGCAGGAATAATCAGAAATTTCAATATTAGCCGCATAGATAGAACCGATTAAGGTTAGTACTCTAATACGCTCTCTTTGTTTTTTTCCCCAAAAATTAAAGAAATAAAGAAGCCAGTATGGCATCTCCACGGTTCTGATGAATTATTATTATTATTATTTTTGATAAACCGCGGCTTGATTTTATTTGAAGCATTATTTGACAATTATTAATTTCGGAAATTGCTTTAATTACTTACTGAGTAAATTATTTTATGGAGTGATTTAATTGGATATCCTATACAGTGCCCACATTCGACGAACCACTAGAGTGTAGCATAAAATTAAAATATTTATATTATTTTTATATTTTTTAATTGATATATAACAAATTTATCCATTCCTACCTCTTGAGCAATTGAAAAATATAGGTACTCTTGAATCTCTTCTTAATAGATTTAAGACCTCTACGTTAATGTATCATGTACATCTCATTTGGATCGTCCAAAATTAGATATTTAAACCATCCAGATTTTATTAGTTTGTTATTTTATTTTAAGTTAAAATATTAATTTTTTAATATATATGTTGATTATCCTAGTATTGATTCTATTTGGTATCTCCATTACTTAAAATACCAAAAAAAAAAAAATTCAAGTCTAATCAAAAAAATGAAAAGATCTCGACAATCCAAATTTCGTTCGGAAGGTTTACGAAAGAACTACACATAGAGCACATGGCTTTAATTATAAAAGAAATACACTTGCAAGGGACTGTACCAGTTTAATCAAGAAGTACATTTATAAGATTGTACTAGTTTAACCAAAAATCTCAAATTTAACTCCTAAAAATACAATAGTGTTAAATACTTGATAATAGAACTTACTGCCCGAAATGATCTCACCCAACTTGAATGTGATTAGTCTGAATTTCAATAAATCCTCTAGTTGAAGTAAGATAAATTTAAAATAACCAGTTAAAGTGGAATAAGTTTAAGATAAGGAGTGTGCATGCCAAAAAAGAAAAAAAGAAATGTGGTTGAGATTCAATTCCCTCTGCGGCAGCAATTATGGCTTCCGTCATTTTCTTCACCATTTATAGAAAGTTTAAAATAAATATAGAATAATTATAGTAAATAAAAATATGAAACAAAGGAGAGTCAGCAATCATTCGCATGAGAAAATGTGGCGACCAACAAACAACTATAATTGATTAGAAAATAACATAAGTTGCCCCACTTAATAATGCAAGCTTCACAACACACCCCCAATTAATCTTGACCCAGCATATAAATGCCAAAGTTGCCTTTGCATCACATTGTTGTCTCCTTTAGTTTTGCAGTTTGTATATATAATCTCTGTTATTTTTCCGTTCTCTTTTTTTAAAATTAGCTGATAGGGCGTATCTGGGAAATTCCCAGCGGCTTACTCACATCACAGCCTCTCCAAGTTTCAGAAATCTGTAGTACAGAGGAAGAAAGGTTTTCCTCTCCGAGTTTCTGTGGTTTAATTCTGGTTCTTAATTTCAGCCTCAAGATGGGAGAATCGAGAGATGATCAAAGCCTCCCTTGCACCTACACTGCTCTTCTAGATGGACCCAATAAGTCCCTGGAAACTCCATCTTCTAGAGCTTTGAAAAAGATATTAATGGTGGTATTTTCTGGGTCCTTACTGGTTGCTTTCGTCGAAGCCTTTCATGAATATAAAGCATCCAATGCTTATCGTCTTGACTCCATAGTGACCCCATCTCAACAAGATTCATCCTTAAGGGTCGTGCCTTCCACCAAATGGAAGCCTGTTTCCCTAGGTGTATCGGAAGGGGTGCCAGAGAAAACTAATAACAGGTTGTTTGGCGCCTCCATTGGCGAATCTTTTCCTTGGAACATTAGTATGCTCTCCTAGCAGAGAACGGCTTTTCATTTCCAGCCTGAGATGAATTGGATGAACGGTAATTCCCTTAATTCTTGTTCTTCTTTGTTCAATCTTGTCTGGTTTAACATTAAACATTGGCATTTAAACTTCATATCTATTCTTCGTGGGGATCATGGGATACAACTATTATTTCTTCATGAAATTTATGTAAATGCATCAATTTTCTTTTTCTTTCCATACTATTTTGTAAATACGATTATAGATGATATGTAAGTTGTATGCGGCTATTATTTTTCTCTGAATGGAACAGTGATAAAAGGATGCCTAAAGGTGGGGTCACCTCTGGGGTAGAAAAACATGGAAAGTGGCTCAGAAACCAAAACTGTAAAAGGAACTCTATTTTCTACAATATCTCTTCAATGCTTCACAAGGAAAAATGGCCTCCTTTTATACTAGTTTCCAGAGGCACAAAACGTATGGAGTTTGATGAGGAATTATAGCAATTATTGAGGGGTTGTGGGAGAGGGAGTTACATGGAATTATGGAGGAAGGAGTTACGGGAATGGAAGTTACATGATGATTATTATACAGTTTTAGTTATGATCCATTTCATTCTCCTTGAGTTGGAGGGAACTCACCCTCGAGTCAAAGTCAGCGTCATCATCCAAATAAGGTGCCAAGTCAGCAACATTGAAAGTGGCAGAAACTCCATAAGCACCAGGCAATTCAACCTTATAAGCATTGTTGTTGATCTTTTGTACAATCTTGAAAGGACCATCAGCTCTAGGAGACAACTTGGCATTGGGCTGTTTAGGAAAATACTCTTTTCTTAGATGTATCCAAACCAAGTCTCCCACATTAAAGATCTGTTACTTCCGATGCTTGTCTCGCTGTGTCTTGAGTTTGAAATTCTGCTTCTAGATTCTTTCATGAACTTGTTCATGCAACTTCTTGATTTCCTTAGCCCTTTGATCGGCATCAGAACTATATACTGCTGCTTATCAAGCGAATAGGTCAAGTCTAGTGGACTAAGGGGACGAGTGCCGTAAACAACTTCAAATGGACACTTTCCAGTTGCTTGATTAATAGAATTATTGTAGGAAAATTCAAATTGAGCAAGAACAAGGTCCCACTGCTTCAAATTCTTTCCCACGAAACTTCAAAGAAGATTTCCCAGAACTTTGTTAATAGCTTCAGTTTGACCGTCTGTCTGTGGATGGCCAGCGCTGCTAAATTGGAGCTTAGTTCCCATCTTCTTCCATAACATCCTCCAAAAGTGGCTAAGGAACTTAACATCACAATCAGAAGTAATAGTTTTTAGAATTCCATGGAGACGAATAATCTCTTTGAAGTACAAATTTGCAACTTGCACCGCATCATTGGCCTTTTGGCGTGGAATAAAATGGGCCATCTTTGGAAATTGATCCACAACAACCATGATGGAATCTTTTTGTCTCTGTATTCGGGGTAAACCAAGAACAAAATCCATGCTCACATCTTCTCATGGTGCTTCTGGAACCGATAATGGCATGTATAATCTTGTATTTTGCCCTTTCATCTTAGCCAAATGACATATTCGACATCACTGTATATGCCAGTTGACATCTCGTTCAAGCCTTGGCCAGTAGAAATTCTCTTTGACCAGATCAACTATCTTGTCTCTGCTAAAATGACCAGCTAAACCTCCATCGTGAGCTTCCCAGATTATTGCCTTCCTCAAAGAACCCTGAGGAATGTATAGATTGTTTCCTCGAAATAGAAATCCATCATGTCGATAATACTGGTGGAATGATTGATCGGCAGTAGCTTCCCATACTCCATGAAAATCAGGGTCATCCTGGTATAGCTTCTTGACAATATCAAAACCAATAACTTTGGTTTGTATTGTTGTTAGTAACACATGTCGACAGCTAAGAGCATCAACTACAGAGTTTAAAATTCCAGCCTTGTGCTTAATGAGGAATGGATAAGACTGCAAGATTTCACTCCAACGGGCATGTTTTTAGCTGATCTTTTGTTGAGAATTCAAATACTTTAGGGCTTCATGATCCGAAAAAAGTATGAACTCTTTGTTCAAGAGATAGTGACTCCAATGTTGCAAAGCTCGAACAATGGCATAGAATTCTTTATCATAAGTAGAATACCTGAGTTTGGCATCATTGAATTTTTCACTGAAAAAGGCAATGGGATGACCTTCCTGACTTAAGACAGCACCAATTCTAGTATTGGAGGCATCACAACTAACCTTGAACACCTGGTTAAAATTTAGAAGTGCTAGGACGGGAGCTTCAGTTAACCGCTTCTTGAGCTCCTCAAAACTTCTTTGAGCTTGCTTTGTCCATTGAAATTTATCTCCCTTGGTGTAATCTGTAAGGGGTGCTGCAATAGAGCTAAAATTACGGATGAACTTTCTATAAAAATAAGCTAATCCGTGGAATCTTCGAACTTCCTGAAGAGATTTTGGGACTAGCCAGCTATTAATGGCTTCAATTTTACTCGGATCAACTCGAACATCTTCGGCAGTGATGATGTACCCTAAGAAAACCACTTTATTGGCGAGGAAGGTGCACTTCTTTAGATTGGCAAAAAGCTTTTGGTCTCGCAGGGCTTGCAAGACTTGTCGTAAGTGATCGAAGTGTTCTCCCTGACTTTTGCTGTAAATAAGAATGCCATCAAAGTAAACAACAACAAATTTACCAATGAAGGGTTGCAATACCTGATTCATCAGGTGCATGAATGTGCTAGGGGCATTGGTCAGTCTAAAAGGCATCACATTCCACTCATACAAGCCATCTCTTATCTTGAAGGTGGTCTTCCATTCATGTCCTAGACAAATCCGAATTTGGTGATACCCACTACGAAGGTCAATCTTGGAAAAAATAGTGGCACTATACAGCTGGTCTAACATGTCATCAATCCAAGGTATCAAAAACCGATACTTGATAGTAATTTTGTTAACAGCTCAGCAATTGATGCATATTCTCCAACTCCCATCTTTCTTGGGTACTAGCAGAACAGGTACAGCTCAAGAGATAACACTTTCCTGAACCAACCCTTTCTTCAATAGCTCTTCAACTTGTCGCTAGACTTCGATATGATCCTGAGGACTCATCCTATAAGTAGGCTTGCTAGGAATGACTGCTTCTAGAACAAAATCAATGGTGTGCTGTATGTCACGCATAGGTGGCAACCTGGGTGGTATCTCATCAGCTATCACATCTAGAAACTTGGATAATAAGGGCATAACTTCTGGCGAGATAGTGGACTTACTATTTGCCTCGAGTACCAGTATGAAACTCATCGTCTGGACTTCAGATTTTATCAACTTGAGCTCTTCCTTGGTCATCAAAGTTATCAATGGTTTAGCTTCTGTTGAAGCTTTGCTAAACTCACTAGGTGGTAAGGGTGCTAGCTTGATCTTGACACCGTCTTTAGTGAAAGAGTAGGTGTTTGTACATCCATCATGCAAAGCATATCTATCATATTGCCATGATCTTCCCAAAAGAAGGTGGCATGCATCCATGGGAACAACATCACATAAAACATTGTCACAATATCTGTTCCCAATAGAGAAAGTAACAAGGCATTGCTTAGAAACTTTTACCTCGCTTCCAGTATTGAGCCAGTGAAGCTTGTAAGGATATGGATGGTCGTGCATTGGTAGCTTTAATTTCTGCACCATATAGTCAGACACTACATTGTCACAGCTACCACTGTCAATGATGACATTACAAACTTTGCCCTGGGTAGTGCAACGAGTGTGAAAAATGTTGCGTCGTAGCCAGGGTTCTTCCTTAACTACAGCTGCATGCAGACTCTATCTAATAACCAAAGCCTCTCCCTGATCTACAGGCGTAATCTCCTCATCATATACCGGTTCAGTTCCATAAAATGTAGTCTCCTCTTCATCTTCCTCAGGTGCTTCATAAACTTGCCCTTCCCTAATGGTGATAACCTTTTGAGTAGGATAGTCTGAGGCGGTGTGACCAAATCCTTGGCATTTAAAGGATCGGGGTGCTTTAAAGCCAGATTCCTTGATAGTATTTGGTGGAGACTTGTGCGTAGTGCTAGGCTGCGGCTTGCCTGATGAAGTGGGCTGCTGAAATTCTGCCTTACAACCATCAAAATAACCCCTAAAGGAAGAAGGTTGATAAGAAGACCTCTTGGGCATTTGTTTCTCAATACAGATGGCTAGGCGAATCACTTCATCCAGTCCAATATTGCTGAAGCTGGACTGGACGACTGATGTCAGCATTTAACCCTGCAAGATAACAAGCTATTGTTTACTCCTCCTTTTCCTGTATGTCGCACTTCATCATAAGTTTTTCAAATTCTCTGGTGTATTCTTCTACAGACAAGGACCTCTATCGAAGATTATGCAATTGGATAAAATTATCCTGATGGTATTGCTCCGGTAGGAATTTCCGGGTGAGCTGTCGTCTCATTTTCTCCTAAGTCTCAATCTTGCGCTTTCCTTCTCATACTCGCTTTCGTTTGAGGTTCTCCCACCATATGGAAGCATGCTTCTTGAGTTTAAAGGCGATGATCTTGACTTTCTATCCATCTGGAATCTCCTTGTATTCAAATACTCGCTCAATAGTTTGAAGCTAATCTACAAACTCATCTGGCTGGAGTCTTCCATAAAATTCCAGAATGTCTACTTTGATGTCACTAGGGCAGAATGGTTATTGTTGAGAACGGCGGTGGTTGTTAGTGGATGACGAACTACTGTTACCCGAATCACCTTCTAGCACTACTACATTAGACACTTTCTAGATCGGTTAAAATGGACTTTCTAGATTGGTTTCTGCGTAGATGTAGAATTGGCCGATGTAGAAAGTTTCATTTTCTAGATCGGTTAACCGATCTAGAAAATGAAACTTTCTACATCGGTTGTGAGTTATAACTGATCTAGAAAATGGTTAAAAGACACAGCCTATGAAGACATTCTAGACCGGGTATGACTAAGAACCGATCTAGAAAGTCATTTTCTATTTAAAAAAAAATAGAATCAAAATATGCTATATTCAATTCAATCAAACTTCAGTAATAAAACACAAAGCAATGAGCACATGACATACGATATCACAAAAAAAAGAATCAAAGTGAAAGTGTAAAACCCATAGCTAGCCCAAATGTTCTGATTCTAACTAATCTTACAAAAATTTTTGACAAAACTTGGTAGTTCACTATGTCATATACTCACCCTAACATACATGCCATTGATAGAAAAACTCCTATTGTAGAAAACAAACAAATCAAAACAAAGTAAAATTTTAAAACTCAATGAAGACAATCCAACACCATGAAACAATGATTCTTATCCTGCATGATCAAAACCAGAAAAATGAAAAAAAAGAATTATTGAAATATTTTACATGCAAGGAGAAAGGAAAATAAAAACTCTACTAATGTCCAAAGAAAAAGCATTTCCTTTTTCTTAAACTTCCAACAACATCATAACATAGTGCAAGTGTTGGCTCAGCACTAGAATTACAACTAAGTAGTGGAATAAAAATTACTGAATGTTTGTCCTAGATATAATGAAAGATAATACATAATTCAGAACTACCAAAAAAAATTTTATCACAGTTGTCTAATTCTCTAACCATGCGTCTCTTCAAACACAAACTTATTCAAAAGCTAGTAATTGGAGAAAATAAATACTTTGTTAAGTAGAGTCTAAAAACACACTAGCAAAATCAAAAGAAACAAGAGATTTGAAAGTAAACAAATATAAACAATGAATTAAATCCTAGAAGATTGCAGAGCTTGTCCTTATATCTTTTTCCACCTGATCTTAGAGGCCAAGGAACCAATTAATGGGTGGCTATAGTCACACATAACTACTTACTAAGAAAAACCAAAGCTGTAAATTCTTTATAAAAAGTGATTCGGGAGCATCTCAATTGGAAATGCTCAGAAATCACCCGTAAAATGAGTTTTTTCTAGTGACAGAAGTGAAAACATACCTTGTCATCATATTCCTTCTTCAGTTACACTTCAAGAGCGATATATGTAAGAGTACCAACTGTAGATTTTGGTTGTGAATAGAGGACCAAGGATTGCAAAAGTAAATCATGATTCAAGATACAAGGAAGATTGCAATTAGAAACATCAAAGACAAGGGAGACAGAAAGAAATATCTCAATCTCCAAGAAAAGCTACTTGTAAAATTATACCTTCTAGACAATGCTCATTTCCAGTTTGAGTGCAACAATCTGAAATGTCAGTTTTTATATAGCAGCTTCTCAAATAAGCAATTCAAAGAAAAAGTATACCATGAAAAGGAGTGATCTTCCCAAAAGGAGCAATAAAAAAAGATGAGTTCATTGGAAAAAGAGTGATTCACATAATGGAACTACATAGTGGCAAAGACTACTAATGGTTTTTAAACCAAAGTATAGGCTAAATGATGGGGGGAAAAGAGAACAAGGCAAAAATTCTAAGAAGACACTGCTTGATTGTATTAGATTTAGTTAAAGAAAATAAAGAAACCTCAACAACAAAGTGGTATTCGACTTCAACATTAGTGATTTGGGGATTGCACCTGTGAGCTTATTCCCTATCAAATTACGTTCATGCGAGACAAAGTCCAAGAGGCTTCAATTCTTAGTTTATGCACAGCCCCAAAAGATAAATTAACAAACACTGGTTCACATATAAACTAATAAGAAGAACTTTTTAGGCACAAAGAATTAACATTTACAAGTTTAAATCAATCCCACAAAGAATTAAAATAGTATATCTCAAGACCAATTAACAAAAACTTATAGTTCACAACCTATCTCAATATAAACTCGAACTCCAAACCCACGAAGCACTCTTTTCACAAACTTTAATCACCAAAAAAACATTAGCATGAAAGAAAATTCCAATGAGCAATCACACTCACCATGCTCAAGCTTTTGTTTCTTCTTGGCATTTCAAGTTCAACATTCAAGTGGTTTAACTCCAAATTGGATTTCATGTTAGCTGAAGTTGACAAATCAGCATCACTCAATATCACATGTTCATACACAAGATATATCAAGACTTTATGCTTATTGAAGTTGAAACTTAAAAGTGGCATCACCTTATAGCTAGTACTACCCATATAAAATCCTTGGCACTTTTTGCTTGTCTAAATCTAACACAATCATAAATTACTAAAAAGATATATTTAAGAGCAGATCTTCCATAAGTTGGGGAAAGGGCAACAAAGGGTAATGGAAGCACTTTTTCTTCCTTGATATCATTGGGTAACATTAAAGGCAATTAAGCATGAATATTACATAATGTGAGGGAATTGTTCCCAAAATGTCTTGAAGAAGAATGGCAATTAAGTTGTGTATGTGGCTTGTCCAAAATGGAGCACTTTTTCTTTATGCTAACAAGAACAAGAAGACGAAAGAAACAATAAGAGACCTGTGAAAGCTAATTTGGATTATTTTGTCTTCTTTTTTCCAACTTGTTATCCTTGTTCTTTTCATGGAAGCCTTGAATCAATCATGTGATATGCATTCATCTCATCTCATACCAACCAAATCCAACCACCAGGTTTATGTTCATTCCCTTGCTTTCATCACTGATAATGAAATGGGCATGAAATGTTATAAATGCACGAGGAATAGAATTCAAGATGGGGCATGGTCAAATAATAAATAAATTGGGATATTTAAAATCTTCTAAAATAATAAATAAAATGGGACAAAGGAAGTAATACTATACCATCATCTCAAACCTAACTTAAACCACCTTATTCAGTATGCAAAACCAAAGATGAAAGTAATGCCTTTTCCAATGCTTATTATCTCATTATCATTAACACTCAAAAGTATTTATTCATTTTTATCATTTTTAAAGTAAAAGTGCAACATTCAGTTTTAATCTGTAATTTTTTTCTATTTCTTTAATTTTTTTTATTTTTATTGTTATCTTTTTGGGTCACAACCCCGTCACATTGTCTTATGCCTAGACTCCCATCTAACTCAAATCCAAAGTGAAAAATCCTTCCACTCAAGCAGAACATCAAAATTCAGAACATTCTCAGATAGTATATGAACAAGAGACCAAAGAAAAATGACAAGACAAGGTGATTATATGTTAGAAGAGTAACACTAGCAACTAAAAAAACTAAGGTACAAGAGAAGGCAAGGCAAGTAGTAGTAGTATACAATATAAGACTTTTGCAATCCATTGTTGGTATCTTTGCAACACGGTTCAAACATCACTATGTGATACCATTTGATCGATTTTTTATGACTTTACTATGTACATGATGTTTATATAGGTTTTTTAAGGCATAGAACTATATCAGACTCATTATTGAGTCATGATATGATAAGCCAGTTCCAGAACTATTATAAGACATACCCTTGATATTGTTGAAAGTAAGTAACCTTGCCTTAGTCTCAAAGCCATTTAACTCACCTAATCGCAACAGACATTACACAAGGGAAACACACTAGAGACTAAACCAAATACAAAATCAAAATTCCATTCAAAATTGACCAAAATCAACAAATATACGAAAGTAACAAAGATAATTAAGAGTGACAGGCCAAAGCATTGATGGCTATGGAAAAGTAGACTGCAGAAGTAGTCAAAATGGGGTGTTTGGGTGAGGAATAGCGTATAGAAAAAGCATTACGAGGGAGTAGAATTGAAAGGTTGCTCGTGAAGCTTGCTTCTCCCTTTTCTGTATCGATCAGTTTCAGACTCTGTATCTCTCAGCTTAGTTTCTTACACCTCGTCCAAAGTTGCATCTCCAATCATTCTCTCTCACTTCAACATCTCTCATTTCTTGGCTTTATGCTTTGACTTGGGGATTCGGGCAGGATGAAAAAGCTCATGGATGAGAGACCGGAAAAATCTCGTGGAGCTTTGACTAGGGCTCGAGCGAGCAAGGAACGCACATAAGACAAGCGAAAAATTGCGAGGCTCGAGCAAAAACAAATTAAAAGAACCTAGAAGTTACCTTTGTTAATTGGGCGATCATAGATATCGCAAAAACAAAATCGCGAATAGCAAGCCTCCTTCGTAGAGATGCCACCGTCGAACATCATCGCCGAGACGCCTCCACCGCATGGCCACCATCACTCCCAAATGCCTTGGAGTTTTCGTCTTTCATCGTCAAATGCCCTGCTAGGTTTTTTTTTTTTTTCCGCTGGCTCAGAACTCTCCTTGCTTAGTAAGATTAAGAGGAAGACGAAAAAAATAATTTATTTATATTTGGCTTCAACTTTTTAGATTAGATATTTAATCAACCGGTCTAAAAAGTTTTAAATTGAAGATTTTATTTACAAAACTACCATCGATTACTTTTTTAGATCGGTTATTTAAATAACCGATCTAAATTGTAGATGTAGAAATGGCATTTTGTACTAGTGTAGGTTTTCCCTGCGAGATTCTAGCAAAGCTCGCTGCATTTCTACGGTAGCCTCTAACTCTCGTATTCGTCATCTCATCTCGTCCATCGCATCATCTTATACATTCCTATGTCTTGAAGGCATTTTTTTTTCTGCCTTTTCTAGAAGGTTAGGACTTAGGCAAAAACAATTAAAAGTATAAGGGTGAAAAGGTTATTTGTTGGGGTATAGGGGTGGGAAAGGAATTTTAAGAAAATATGAGACTGAATTGCAATTTGGGAAAAATATTGGGCCAAAATTGTAATTTCAAAAAGTTTAGGGACACAATTGCAATTTTTAGGAAATAAAGGGGTAAAAATGTAATTTAGAGAAGATTAAGGGCCAAAATGTAAATACTAAAAGTATAGGAGTAAAAATATAAATATGAAAAGTTTAGGGGTCAAACTATAAATATAAGAAGTTTGGCTGACTGGGCAGGGTGACATGGCAGAGGTGACACGTAGCAGACACTGGGTGACTGATCTGTCGCTAACTGGACAGGTTAGGATGACATGGCAGATGATGCCATCATCTTCAACCCCCAGAGCGCGTGACCGGCGCGTGGGAAGTCTTGATGGCGTGTGGACAGCGCGTGGTCTTTAAGTGGAGGCGCATGAAGGCGCGTGTGGTGTCATACGGCAGCAAAACTCTCCAGTATGAGGTTTTTTGGCCTTCCGAGCTTGACGGTGATGTCCGTTTCCCTGAAAAGTGACCGGAACTGGATTCCGATAGTGGCAGCGACGGCGGTTGCTCACTTTTAGGTGACTCTTTGACGGTTCTCTCACTCTACGAAGCTCCTGGACACTCTCTAACCTAGCTCTGATACCAAAATAGCTCAAAAACCAAAACTGTAAAAGGAACTCTATTTTCTGCAATTTCTCTTCGATGCTTCACAAGGAAAAATGGCCTCCTTTTATACTAGTTTCTAGAGGCACAAAACGTATGGAGTTTGATAAGGAATTATGGCAATTATTGAGGGGGTTATGGGAGAGGGAGTTACATGGAATTATGGAGGAAGGAGTTACAAGAATGGGAGTTACATGGTGATTATTGCACAGTTTCAGTTGTGATCTGTTTCAGAAAGTAAACAAAGCAAATGCAATTTACTCCCCCCAGCACTACACATAAGAAATTTTAGAGGTAGATTTTATTCCTTTTTACAAGAAACAAACAATCATTATTTCCCTCACTAAATAATAATTTCCTTTGTTACCCTTTATCATTAATTCAACCACTTCATTTTAGTTGATGAGAGAGAATATAGAATCTTTCAATTAATATGTGTATTTCTAGAAAATTTTTTTATATCATAACATATTAATTGCAGTTAACTATCTTCTTTAGTCTTAATAAATTAATTATTTATTTCTTATAAAAAAGATCAAAGATAGCATTTTCTAATTACAAGTCCTAGGGAAATAAACAAATAGTTTAATTTTATTTTGAACATTCTCATTAAATAGATGGTCAAATTATCTGTAATGCCCTGACTGATAATTATTTTCTAATTATTTAAGATAGGTAAGATTTGACATTTTTTTTATGATGTGTCTTAACTAACTTTTTTCCTTGTTTTCATATGGGTGATTATTCCATGCTCTAATTGGGGACTTGATCTTACTTTGCTTCAGATCCAAATGGTAAGAAAATAATTAATAATACGATGTTTGCATATAAATGTAATTATCACTTTCCAGTGACAGATCAACCTTCCAGAGGAACAGATGATAAGAGTGACATATGAAAAAGTGTGATATGGCATTTTTATTGATAGTAACATTAATTTGAAAATGAAAATGTGATGTCAAATCTTCGATAGTGATAATTAATGGAGGTATTGTAGCAGCTTTTTGCTTTTTGCTTTTTGCATTTATATTAGCATCTAATTTTCTTATTTGTTTTCTACTTCAAAGTTTACATCGTGATTTCTGCTGATTACTATTCACCTCATAAGAGTACCAAATAGCTTGGGTATGACATAGTCATAACACGATAAAATCTCAAGTGAACTAGCAATATTTCAAAAAAACGCCTAGGCTAATGAAATCATAGATGTCAATATCTGTAACGCTTAGGGGAAATTTTACCCTAAAAAATATTTTTCAAAAAAATTTGAAACAAAGAGAAAGACTGTACAAATTCATTTGATTGTCAAATTGCCATTACTATGAGAAAGATAGACATGAGTTATTGACATGTATGCTTATTGCAATTGGTTTTAGGTCCTATGTACTACAAGGGATGGTACCACTTCTTCTTCTACCAGTACAATCCTTATGGTGTAGTCTGGAGTAACATTATTGTTTGGGGACACGCAGTGTTGAATGACCTTATCCACTGGCTTCAACTTCCATTAGCAATGGTTAATGATCAAGGGTATGACAGAAGGGGTGTATGGACTGGTTTTGCCACCATCTTACCCGATGGCCAAGTCATCATGTTATACACTGGTTCTACTAGCCAGTCGGTTCAGGTTCAGAACTTGGCCTATCCTGTTGACCCATCCGACCCACTCCTCATCAATTGGGTCAAACACCCCAGCAATCTGGTTCTTCTCCCACCACCCAGCATTGGTCCTAAAGACTTCCATGACCCGACCACTGCTTGGCTCACATCAGAAGGCAAATGGCGTATCAGCATTGGGTCAAGGTTCAAAAGAATGACATCTTCTTAGTTTATGACACTAAGGACTTCAAAAATTTTGAGTGTATAAAGGGAGTAATACATGCTGTGCCAGACACTGGGATGTGGGAATGTGTGGACTTTTACCCTGTCTGCACAAAATCTGATATTGGGTTAGATATCTCCGTGAATGGGGCAGATGTGAAGCATGTGGTTAAGGTTAGCTTGGATGATGATAGGCACGACTACTACGCAATTGGCTATTATGATGAAAAGAATGTTAGGTTCATAGCTGATGATCCCGAGAATGATGTTGGCATTGGACCCAGGTATAACTATGGCATCTTTTATGCATCCAAAACATTTTATGATCAAAGCACCCGGAGGAAAGTATTGTGGGGTTGGATTGGCGAGTCTGATAGCGAAGTTGCTGATATTGCCAAAGGATAGGCTTCCGTTCAAGTATTTATACCAAATTAAATATTACTTTATTATTTGCTAATGTGCCTTTTTTAAACAATACACATTATTATTATTATTAAAAAAGTAAACAAAAAATATTGTTATATTTATGGAGCTTACTTATATTTTCCCATGGTGTGGATCAGTGTTGTATAGAGTATTCCAAGATCAGTGGTGCTTGATAGGCAGACAGGCAGCAACCTACTCCAGTGGCCTGTTGAGAAGGTGGAGAAACTAAGCCTGAGGAGCAATGAGTTTAAGAATATGAAGGCCAAGGCAGGGTTTGTGGTAGTGCCACTAGACATCAAAGAAGCCACATAGGTTTGTGTCATGTCTCATCAAAATGTTCAAAGTAGCACACTCTAATATAAGGCTTTTGATAGAGTACTAAATGTATAACCTTCATGAATTAACTATGTGTCATACGTGAATGAAAACAGTTGGACATTGTTGCTGAGTTCTAGATAGATAAGGAAGCTTTTGAAAAGGCAGTGTAACACCTTACTTTTAGACTTATTTTCCATGAATTAGACTCCTTTTAAGTCTAATTATACTTGATTCTAAACTTGAATCACATAAGAATGAAAATCAGAATTTCAAAAATTTTCAGTTACTATTCATATGGTAGTTTCCACTTTGCCAACTGAACTTTGAAAATTCATAACTAATTCTATAAAAATCATTTCATAGTGATTCAAGTCTTTAACAATAGATAAAAACCTTATTTACATGGAAAAAATATGAAACTGAGCAATTACATGATCAATTTATACAGTTTATTCCTTAAATATTTACTGTATATTTGGTCATTTTCTCTTCCCCAGGATTTTGGCCTTATATTTAAAAATTCATATCTCACTCTACCATGAGCCAAATCAAACATTCTTTATGTCATATGAAAGCCCTGTGAGTCTATTTATATAAATATTTTTCTTCTACATTTATTCAACTTTCACCGGACATGGTGTTAACTTAAATCATAAAGGGTCAGAATTCCACTTTTGCTGGAACAGTTTTGGGAAAACCTCCATATCTCCTATCATATAGCTCCAATTACCTCCAAATCAGTGGCATATGAAACTTAAAACATATTCCTTTCCATAAATACAAACCACTGAATTTTTGGAGCTCTGCACGATTTATATTATCTTTTTAATTTTCCAGTACTTAACTTTCAGTTTCCAGTTTTCCCAATCTTTCTCTGTTCTGAACCCTAACTTAGAAAATTCACCATTAATTGTACACAACTCCAAATGGGGTGAATTAGGTGTCATATTAAAGCTGGAGATTCCCTATATCTGTATAAAAATATCATAAACTTACCCTCACATTAAGTATAGAACAAGGGCGAATGAATCAGACATGTTGGGAAAATGCCCTGTTTCAGTCCACATTGCAATTTCCTTGCCAAAACCCTTGCAAATGAACTCATTTTGGCATGTAACTTGGTAGAATATAACTTTATATCCCAACATACAGAACTGGAAATTTTCATACATTTTCTACAACATTAACATATTATTCACTATTTTATAATTTCATATAAAGCAAGGCACAAATAACCATTCACCCTATAACACAATGGCTTGCAACATCATTTCCTTCTTCATGCCTTTTGCTCCTTCCTTAACTCTTTTGCATTGGTTCTCCCTAGCATGGTTAGTCATTGAAGGGGGGTGAGATTCAAAGAATCTCAGTAGCAATCACCATTCATGCAATCATATTATCACATTAAGCATATAATCATCATAAAATATCAAGTAAATGCTTTTAAACATTTATGCCATAATATTTTACAAAAATTTCGACAGAGTTTTGTTTTGTATTTTAGACATCCCGGGGTCTCAAAACCCTCAATTAACTCAGCTAACATTCTCAAAGCATCATAATTGATCATAGCAAACAATAGGCAAGTCATCAAACTCATTGAAAATCACATGACAATATAAGGCAAGAATAGGTAAATTGCTACCTTCATGCTTTTTCTTACTCTTCAACTTGATACCAATGCTCCCCCTAGCTTCCTTGGGCTTCTTCAAGTCCTAATGCATCATCAAAAAATTATTCAAGCTAATGGTTCCATGACTTTCTTCAAAAAGTGTTCATGAAACCCTAATTCTTCAAAAATTCACCAAAAATTCATTCCTAACTCAAAAATGATGAATTATACCTCTATTGCATGTAATTTTTCATGAGGAATCCAAATATGGCCTCAGAATTGCCAAATTCCATCTCTAGATCGGTTACTGTTCATTCCGAATTAAGCTTCAAAAAGCTAAAAATTTCACTTTCTTAATCTTAAGCTTTTTCTTGTACAACATACTTGTATCTACCTATTTTGGACCCAAGGAATCCATTTTTGGGGTCAAAATCATGAAATTCTCTTTCATTTCCAAACCCTAAATAGGCAGAAATTTTCATAAATTTGTAGAAAAATATCTACCCGATTAATTTGCAATCTAATGGCATAATCTTAATTCTTGAAGCCTATACATCACTTTTCATGGATCACTTTCTTCATGGCTTCATTTTCTCTCTCTACTCTCTCTCTAGGCTGAAACTTTCAGAGGTGAAAGAGGAGAAAATACTCCATAAAACACCACAATACTCAAGTATGTACAAGGTAGTGACCATAGAGATTTACCTTAGAAGTTTGAGGACCAAACTTTTCTTATTGATCTTGCTTCTTGGCTCCAATTTTTTTCGTGCTTCTCTCCTTTTCTTGCTGCAGTTTCAGACGCGGATGAGGCAAGAAGATGATGTCCAAATGGCTAACCCAAGGTAATTAAGAAAGACATCTAATAAAGTTAACCATAGTAATAATTTTTAACTAATATTGCCTACTTTTCATTAAAGCTTTTCAAGAAATTCCCTTGGTGTCCTTGATCACTTTTCATACGTGGCTCAATTCCTTTTTTGGTCAAAATTTGCATCATAACTTTAATGGACCAAAATACCCTTTACCGATTAAATTTACCAGTACCGGTTAAGTATTTTTGCCAAAATTGTCATTAAACTGATACAGGATTATCTAACAATTATTTTTAGTCCAACATCATTATCTAGACCCAAAATATATTTTATTAAGGTCCAATTATTGTCCTTGGATCAATACTGCATTTTCCTGCAGTCTAAACTGACTTTTATTGGGTAAAATATTAATATTAAACCCTAATTACCCAATAAATGTTATTTTGACCTTAATAAATTCCATAATATATTTCATTGGGTCTAACTCATTGAGAGATTCATTTTGACCATAATTTTTTATATTTACGAAAATGCCCTTGACCCGGGGCTAATTTATAATTTTTAGGACTTTTGGGTCATTAGGTGTAATTTTCCCCAAGACATTTCTGATTCTATTTTCACGTCATTTTTATGACTTTAAGGACATGGACGTCCTTTTAATAATTCTTTGGGGGTAAAAATATAATTTCTCATTTTTCCATCCAACCGGGAAAAATGACCTCTTTGCCTTTCTTCATACTTAACGGTGTCTCTCCGTTTTTTCCAATTTCTCATGCATTTTATAATATCAACTTTTTCATTTTTGGGCCTTCAATTCATTATTCACATTTTACTTCTAGTGTGGGAATGGTCGTTTTGCCCTTAAGCCGGGTCAAAAATATAATTATCCATTCTTTCGGGCACTCTCTTGTAATTTCACCCAAAGACCAATTTTTAATTATTTCATTTTTCACTATTCACATTAACTTCAAATTGGTCTATCTCTCAACCTGGACCTCCCAGGAATGCAATACTTATACCATTGCGCTCAGTTTGGAGCGGACTTTCATTCAAGTGGTATATTGCATATTTTTTTGGAGTGAATTCTGGAATTAATTTCTGTCAAAGACCTTATGGAAAATTAATTCCAATTAAGGACCAAACATAACTTCTTCAGAAAATTAGATGAGAAATTAATTCCTATTTTTATAATATCCCATAAAAATAGGGATATTACAGGCAGCACCCACCAGCTTGTCATATGTATGTAGCACCAGTGGTGGAGCTGCACAACGTGGTTCTTTTGGACCTTTTGGTCTTATGGTTCTGGCAGATGATGACCTTTTTGAATATACTCCAGTTTACTTATATGTAACTAAAGGAACCAATGGAAATCTCAATGATTCATTCTGCTCTAATCAGTCTAGGTAATATAATATTTTAATCATGCACCTATTAAACCTTGTGAATCAAGTTTGAGAATGAAATATTTCTTATATTGAATTCCATGAATGCTGCTTTGACTAGCTCTTCCATGGCAACTGATGTTTATAAGCATATTTATGGGAGTGTTGTTCCAATATTGAAGGATGGGAAGTTGTCTATAAGGATATTAGTGAGTTGATACTTTTATAGTAGTTAAATTTTGTTTTACGAAGTCACTAATAATTTTGGAATTAATTTGCAAGTAAATGTCGATGAAATGAAAACATGGGTGGCTACTTGTAATGAACTATAGGTGGACCATTCTATAGTTGAGAGCTTTGCACAAGGAGGAAGGACGGTCATAACATCTAGGGTTTATCCAATAAGAGCAATTCATGGAATGGCTCATTTGTTTGTGTTCAATAATGCCACTAAGGCCACAATCACTGCCTCAGTTAATATCTGGCAAATGAATTATGCATTCATTCACCCATATATATCAACCTAATCAAAGTAGTTGTCCAAAACTCCAAATTTTTGTTCCCATATTTTTGTTTTATTTATTGGTAATCAGTTTTACTTTATAAGTTTAGAATGGGCACATTTCACTTGAATTTCTTCTTGATTAGTATTAATACTTTGACTAAATCAGTAGTTCCATGAGCCTCCATCACCAGAAAGCTTCTGATGAAGTCCTCTCAATAATGGAAAAAAGATTAATCTTATGATAATCTTTATGCCTCTACCCTTTGATAGAAGATGACTTAGACAAATTTAGGAATATGGTAGGAAGCCTTATTACTTGGAAAGATTCAAACTCAAGAGAAGCCCATTGGAAGAGATTATTTAACAGATCATGTGTTTCACTAAAATAGCATGTGACTTAAGCATTATTGGGCTTAATTAGGGTTAATTTCATTTTTATTAATTATGGGCTAAACTTAAGTGATTAATAAAGCCCAATTGGTTAATTAATAGTCTTTTTGATGGCCCAACTTGTAAATAAACATGTCATATGCCAAACATGTGATTCATTAATGTGTTGACATGTTTATAAGGGCTTAAGCATTATTTTTATTATTTTCTTTGAATTTTCGTCATTTATTTTTATAATATTATTTTACTAGTTTTTGAGGTCCAATAGGAGTGTTATTTGAGCTCAAAGTCTCCTAATTCCATTAGGATTACTTGAGCCCAAATTAATTAAGTTTGCTAGGCTTATTAGGTTAGCTTTTACCTTGCCTATTTAAGGCTAACTTTTATGTGCATTTTTCAGAATTGAATAATTAAAGTTTCAGAGTTTTGTGAGTTTCTCTTGCATTCTTTGAGTGCTATGATGAAACTATGACATATCAAGAAATTGGTCAATCCTTGTGGTGTCACAGGAACTAGGGTTTAAGAGACTGATTCTCTTATGTTCTAATTTACTTAGACGAACATATATTTTTTGTTTTCTTGTTTATTGCCTTCTTCTTGCTGTTGTTCAATTTTTCAATTTTTGCGTTCCTTATAATTGCAACGATCTAAGTGTCATTTGCTTCAAGTGGATTCTTTGAACGAGTTCTATAGGGGTTCACTTATCATTTGGCATCATAGCTTAGGTTTGCAAATCAAGGTGAGTTTTTCTATTTTGCTTCTTTCTCTTCGACTCATTTTATTTTCCTTGCTTCTAGAAAATTTGTGTCACTGTTCATCCATACGGTTGTTGCTGTTCACCATCACTATTTCGGCCACTATTGTAACATCCTACTTCCAGACATCCTGACTTGACCAAAGAACTTCAAAAACTAACCAAACATAACCCAGACATCTCAAAACAACTTTCTAAAACTTCAAAGCAGCAAAAAAACACCTAAAAAGCACCAGAAAAGGATGAGGCCACAGCTTGCTATAGCTGTGCCACAGCTATGACCCTTCACAGACTCACTGACGCCTACTGACTTTTTGGCACCGCGGCCTAGATTTCTGGAGCCGTGGCCTCAGCATTAGAACTTGTATCAGCAAATTGCTGATTTGTCGGGCTAACTTCCAACGCGCATATCTTTCTGGTTCGATCTCCGATTGACCTAATTCTAACTCATACAGGTCACTCTCTTCATTATCTAACCATGGACACCAATTTCACTTGAATCTAATTCTATTTGGAGATTCTGGATGCCTAATACCATTTTGGTCACTTTTTGACCAAAACTCACAACCTATCATCTCCAATGGCCACCAAAGGCAAATGGACTCCCAAAGACCCTTCACACAGGTCATATTTGACTCAATCAACATGTTTAAGGAGGATTTATCCCAAAGAAACCTTTCCTTCGAGAGTTGACCCCCTTAACCCTAAAACCACATAATGGGCTATATGCCCACAACTCGCATACATAGCCCAAAACCACCTTTAGGCTTGCAATCAACCATTTTATTATACAAATACCTTTTCATACATTAAAGACCCATACTGGGGTCCACTATCAACCTCACACATCCTTGCATCACATACACCTCTATACACATCTTGCATAACATCCATCAACATCACTATCATCCGATAACATACAGACAATACTCCTAGGACTCTCATCCAGGCAACCAACTACAACAACCTACTTGGCACAGAATTACATAAACTAAATTATAACCACGAAATATACTTGGAATTCTCGAGGATGGAAAGACCGCTAACTCCTTGATCCTTTCCGAACGAGCACCAAAGTCTTCACCTGAAAGGTTAATTCATGGGAGAGGGGTGTAAGACAATGTCTCAGTAACCGGGGACAACCGCACACATATACATATATACATATATATAACTTGTGCAACACATGAATACAATGTGAAATGAATGGTATGCATGTCGCCCTCGTAGGGACCCCTATCCTTATTCTTCCTAACACATAGATCATCCATCCTTATCCTCCCTAACATATATATATATCCAACCTTATCCTCTCTAACATATATATATCCATCCTAATCCTTCCACACACATATGTATCCAACCTTATCCTCCCTAACATATATAATCCATCCTTATTCTCCCTAACATATATAATCCATCCTTATCCTCCCTAACACATATAATCCATCCTTATCCTCCCTAACATATATATATCATCATACATCACATCATCATCATATCATCACCACTCTATTTGCAATATATCATAGTCTCACAATGTCATGTGGTGATACTAATGTATCATCATATTTATCATAATGTCATGTATGCATAATGTCATATCATATCAATATCATCATCATATATCTCATCATCGTAATCATAATCAACATCTAACTGTATATATACCACGATATATATAAACAGTACACACAAACACATCAATATCGTGGTATGAAAGAGACATGCATATATACCCAAATGTATGTACTATCATACAATATAAATAATATAATAAAAACAAACACCCGGTTACCTCAAGTTGTCAGCACCACGTACACAAGGGCTTAGGCAAGCCTCCAGAGCACCCCAATCATGAACTATAAGCCTCTAATTAGTCAATATATCATCACAACAATTTAACACCTTTAATTAACATTACTCCCATAACACTACAATCCACCATCTAGCCGTCTAAGCTTAACCCAGAGTTCTAACAACATACACACATACCAATAGACCTTAAACAACCATTCAGACACACACCAACACCTACCATTTTGGATTTCCACCTCTCTTCCTAAATTTCAATCTAGGGTTTAACTTGAACCCATCATAATCAAACCAAAACTCAAACCCAAGCTTCAATAACACTAAATCACAGTCCAATAATCCCTTTATGCACCATTTAATCGGTGGAAATCAACCAAACTTGGCCTCCAACACAAACCCCTAAAAAACAACTCCAAATCGAAGAGAAAAATGAAGAGGAAGAGAGTAGATCTCCTTACCAATAGAGAATCACGCTTCTATGGTCCAGAAAACATCCCCTTAGGTCAGATCTTGCGTGCCCTAGTAGAGCTTCTCGCTACTTCTTCGTTGCTCCCTCCATTTTTTTCTTTTCTTTTCGTCTGAAATGATTCTGATTTCAACAAGTATCTTGACTCTCACCACGGCTCTAGATAAGTCTGCCGCAGCACAACCAGTTTCAGCCAGAAAATGCCACTGGAATTGGCTCTTTCTGCAGCTGCTCTGCTTCCCGCCATGGCGTGGAGCTCATTTCTTCTCCACTTGAACCTTCCTTTGTCCTATTTTCTCCAGTTCTGCACACAATGTTAAAGACAAGCGTCATGAGGGGTGTTATAACTGTTCACCATCACTGTGCATAGTTACTATTCATTGTATTATTCGAAGCTACTATTTATCATACTATTTTAGTTTTGCTTCTTATGTGAATTGTCTAGATTTAAAAAAAGATAGCAACAAAAAGATATTAAAAAAAAAAGTTCGAGAAAAAAAAGTGCTTGATTGCTGAAAAAAAGTTAAAAAAATTGAAACAAAAGAATTTAACAGCAAAAAAAATATAGCAAAAAATATATATATTTGATTCGATTTGATTGACTTAATTTATCAACTTTGGTGGTCCTTAATTCACTTAAGTTGTTTCCTTTTCTTTTTAATATTTTATTGTTCCATTTTATATTTTCTAGCTTCTTTTCATTTGCTTCCTTGCTAGAATTTTTAGGTCCTTTGTGCCCATTTTGTGTTGGTCATTGCTTAATTAGATTAGAATCTTCGAGAACTTTAATTTTGGACTTTAGTTTTCTATGATTTCCACTTCTTTAAAAACTAATTTCCTTTTGATTGAAGTTGTGGTTTTAATTTAGCACTCTCACAAGAAAGCAAGCTCTGAGTGGAAAAATGTAAGAGAGAAATTGCATCATATCTAAAAAAGCCTTAACTTAGTGTGAAACACGAGTGCATTCGCATTATTTGAGTGAAACACGTGAGGGAGTGGTGAGGTCCTTTCATCTTTATACTTTTGTTGCCTACTAACCATGTCAAGATTTCTAAGCTTTGCATCTCACAAGAAGTCTTTGAGAAAAGTTTCCAACTATGACCGAAAGTTAAAGAAGCCGAAGTTGAAAATTCCTTCTTTCCAAGGTAAAAATGATCCTAATCTTTATTGAGAATGGGAAAGAGGAATTAAGCAAGTGTTTGATCATTACCATATCACTAAGGACAAAGTTGATCATGCCATTATTAGTTTTACTAACCATGCAGAAGTATGGTGGGAAAGGTTTTACAAAACATGGATCGAATATGGATTTGAACCTATCACTTCATGGGAGGATATGAAAAGTCTTTTGAGAAGAAAGTTTGGTTCTTTTCACAACCAACCTATGCCTAAGAATAAGGATGAACATATTAAAGAGATGCACATCTTCATAAAAAAGAATCCAACTCCTACTGTGTGTGATTCCCACATGGAGAAAGATAATTGAGCGGATGACAAAGTTGCTACCACTTCAACAACCAATGATGGAACAAGAGAATCTGCTACAGGTATGCCTAAACCTCAAAATTCTAATAGTGATATATATCTCTTGTGATTTAGGATGTGGTACGGAACTCAACAAAACACTCATGAAAGAAACACTTGTTGTATTATTGCTTTTTTCTTTCATTGAACATCTGGGAGCCTATTTATACTGATCATCTTAGACAAAGCATTTAGTAAAAAAGGAAGGGGTTACGGTTGTTACTAGATGCTAATCATGGCCATTAAGGGAGAGTTACAAAGTGATTATTATTTGGCCATTAAGTTTTGTAACAGTAAGAGTTTAGGCTTGTAACGGTGAATACTTCATGGCTCCGTTTTAGGATGTGCTAATTCTGATGAGATAAATGTTGTTTGCATTGATGATACCTCTTGCAATGGATCAATTGAATTGGAAAGCAAGTATGAATGTGTTGAACCTAAGAATATCAATAATTTTGATGAAGTTGCTAGTAGAGATTGATTGTTTACATCAATTAGAGGAGAATATTGATCTAGAAGTTGCTAGTTCTTTTGATTCTAGTGGTGTTTCTAATTTGTATCAATTGGAAAATGAATTTCATGACCATGCTAATGAGATTAACCATGATTGCATGCAACTTTTAGAAGAAAAACATGATTTATTTGTTGCTAATGATTTGGTGGAAAATTTTGTGGATAATGGTATAATTCCTTTGGGAATTGACTCTTATAATTGCGTTGATGTTAAGCATATTGACATAGTAATTGGAGATTATGCTTTTGATTCTAACTTGAATGGGCATGTTAGTCTCTATTCTTTTGTAGTGGAAAAGGCCCATGAATCATTGGAATGAAATTCAGGTAAAACTCATGAGAAAATGAAGAGTAAGCTTAAGTGGAAAAACATGAGTTGGAAAACTAAGAGAGAAAGAGTCTACAAAAATACAAAGAGTTCAAAAAGAATAAGTGAGAAAAAGATTAAGAGAAGATTGAAAAAGAGAAAGAAAAAGAGTGAAAAGAGAAAAGAGAAAAGAAAATAAGAGTTTGAGGAAGAATGAAAGTGAAAGTAAGCTGAAAATAGTTTGTACAAAACTTCTTCCTTCTTCACCTCATCTTTCTTATGTGTCTTCATTGTATTTTCTTTGTCCTTCTCATTATGTTCCTAATTTCTTTAAATTATGTCACCCATCATTCTTGCATGAGTCCATAATTTCTTTTGAGTCCAAATTGCATGAGTTCATGGTGAGTCCATTAGTTACTTTAGTGCCTTCTTTCTCTAGTTTATCCTTCTATGTCATTCCATCTCAGCATCATAGTGTTTTGTATTTCCTATGTATTTGTCAAGTAGTCCCTATTCATTTTATGTTTTATGTTTATTGTGTGTCTCATAAGTCATGTGTCTTTTTGGTTGTTTGTTGGTTTATCCCATTTCACCTTCATGAGTCTTTTGTGTTCCATTTTCTATTCAACTCATTCTCTTCTTCTTGTTCTATGTTAGTGTGTGTCCCTTTAGTCATTACATCTCCATATTTGTTTTATCATTGTGTATCATTAATGTTATCGAACTCTTTTCAGGTTTTGCATTTATTGCATTATGTTCAAATCGGTCCAGATTTTGTCTTCCTTAGTTTTTCTAATACTTTGGTTTTAATTGAGTCTTCTTGTGTGCCATTTTGTCCCTATTTGTTTCCCTATGTGTCCCTTAACATCTTGGTCCCATTTAAGTATTCTTGTGTAGAGTATGTGTCCAGCTATTTACTAGAGGTCACTGGTGTATATGCTATGAAAAAAAGTTCAATTTCTTATCCACCAATACGTGAAGATAGTTCTTATGCAATTCAAATTAAAGGTGTGAAAGTTTCTAATATTGGAACAATGTTCTGGTTCCAAAAACCGAGGAAGAATGTTGTCCTTCACATTCATGCAAGGAATAAAACACAGATGCATCAATCAAGCTTGAAAGGTAAGTATACTCCATATAATTTATTTAATGTGTTTAATCATTCCCTTTCCATCCATGTAGATTATGGAGATTCAAGGATGAATCTTTTCAAAGAGGGAGGGAATGATAGAGAATGATTTGAACAAATTCAAGAACATGGTAGGAGACCTTATCACTTGGAAAAATTCAAGTCCAAGAGAAGCTAATTGGAAGAGATTACTTAAAAGATCATGTGCTCCACTAAAATAGCATGTGACTTATGCATTATTGGGCTTGATTAGTATTAATTTCATTTTTATTAATTATGAGCTAAACTTAAGTGATTAATAAAACCCAATTGGTTAATTAATAGTCTTTTGATGGTCCAACTTGTAAATAAACATGCCATGTGACAAATATATGATTTCATTAATGTGTTAGCATGTTTATAAGGGTTTAGACATTATTTTTATTATTTTCTTTAAATTTTTGTCATTTATTTTTATAATATTATTTTACTAGTTTCCGAGATCCAATAGGAGTTTTATTTGAGCCCAAAGTCTCCTAATCCTATTAGGATTACTTGAGCCCAAATTAATTAGGTTTTGTAGGCTTATTAGGTCAGCTTTTACCTTGCCTATTTAAGGCTAACTTTTATATGCATTTTTCAGAATTGAATGATTAAAGTTTCAAACTTTTGTGAGTTTTTTTTTTTGCATTATTTGAGTGCTATGATGAAACTATAACTTATCAAGGAATTGGTCAATCCTTGTGGCATCATCGGAACTTGGGTTCAAGAGACCGGTTCTGTTAGGTTCTAATTCACTTAGACCAACATATCATTTCTATTTTCTTGTTTATTCCCTTCTTCTTGCTGTTATTCTATTTTTCAATTTTCGCGTTCCTTGTAATTGCAATGATCCGAGTGTCATTCGCTTTAAGTGGGTTCTTTCGACGGGTTCCATAAGGGTTCACCTATCACCCTTCCTGTAACACTCTACTCTAACGCACCTCTACTCTTATCCAATTGTTTCAAAAACTGACTAAACCAAATCATAACACCCTAACTTTAACTCCCAAGAAACATCAAAACCTCAAAAGGACACCAAATACCCAAAACAAGGTTGGGGCTGTGACCAACTACAGTGACACTGTAGCCTCAGTTAGGTAGAATGGGATCAAGTCGTGGCCACTACAGTAGCGCCGCAGTGTGAAATAGTCAACAGCACTTGGCATCGTAACACTCCTTTGTTGATACCATATTAGTAAATTTTAACTCTCATAGCAAATTTTCACCTCGTATAACTTCATGCTCTGATCTTTAATTGACTTGATTCTGACTTTTACAGGTCATTCTCATCCCAATCTAACCATAGACACCAATTTCACTCGAATCCAACTCCGTATGGAGATTCTGAATGCCCCGCACTATTTTGGCCACTTTTTAGCCAAAACTCACAACTTACCACCTCTATGTGCCATCAAAGGCAATTTGGCACTCAAGGACCATTCACATATGTCTTATTTGGCTTAACCAACTTGTTGAAGAAAGTTTCACTTCAAAGAAACCTCTCCTCCAAGATTTGTCCAACTTGAACCTCAATTCCACATAATGGGCTACATGCCAAAACACATATACTAGACCTAAAACTACCTTTAGGCTCACTCATATGTCCAGTCTAACACACAGACACCTGCTCTTACATTAATTACCCATACTAGGGTATACAATCATACTATGTTGCATGTCCATCAACTACAAACTTGGCATATATCCATAACTACACCATTCATCATCCTTTAACATCATCAATACAACATTATCACTTTACTTACACATACATAACCACATACATCTCTATACTCCCAGGATACACATATAGACAACCAAACTATAGCAATTTATTTGGCACAATATTACATAAATGAAATTACAAACTACTTATTATACATGAAATTCTCGAAGATGGAAAGGCCTGCAACTCCATGGTCTTCTTTAGACTAGTACCAGAGTGTTTACTCGAAATGTTAGTCATGGGAAGGGGGTGTGAGACAAAGTCTTAATAACCGGGACAAACACACACACAAAATAATATCATTAGTATCACACATATATGTAAATGATGTCATGCGATGCAAAATGCTATAGTATGCATGCCTCCCTCCACATAGCTAAAACCATGAGCTGGCATCATAACATGACATTTCGTATAGGTGACTCTCTTCTAACAGTTGGTGAAGACTAATTCTGGGACATCACCAAGCTCACCTCACACTAGTGTACTCGTCCAAAGATAACACTAATATTTGGATCATGGTTCTCCTTTCCCTGGACCACCATAAATTGATGGTGATTTAAGGAAGGTGTAGTCTATTGCCGTCTTGCTTTTTGGGCCATAGGAGAGGATTTAACAATAGGGATCCCTTCCTTATTTCACCATATCATATATCATCATATCATATATCATATCTCATCATCACCACCCAATCCATTATTTCTCACAATGTATATGTGATGATATTCATGCCATGTCACTATACAATCATCATCATTATCGTATTTCTCAATGTCATGCTAGCATGCTATGAAATCACATAATGCCACATCATCATATGCATATCACTATGCAATCATCATCATATTTATCATCATAATATACTATCTCATCTAACCATGTGTATACAACATTATATAGAAAAATCATATACATACACATAACAATATCGTGGTATGAATGGAGACAAACATATATATATCAACATATAACACATATACAAACACCTAGTTACCTCAGGTTGTCAATACTACACCATGCACACAGGAGCTTAGGCAAGCCTCTGGAGCATCCATCACTAACTATACGCTCTAATTAGCCAATCAATCACTACAACATCATAATACCTTTTATTAACATAAAACACATAATGATCCATAACTCCTAATTTCATCATTCAAGCTTAGCATTTAGTTCCAACCTGGGGTTCCACTCAACTCATCATAATCCAATCAAAACTCATACCCAAGCTTCAATAAGACTAAATCATACTCCAATAATCCCTTTATACCTATTTCAATTGGTGGGAATCAACCAAAAATGGACTCCCATGCATACCTATGAAAATCAACTTAAAATCAAAGAGAAAAAAGAAGAGGAAGGGAGTAGATCCATATACCAACTAAGCATCAACCTTCTAAGGTCCCAAAACTGCTTCCTAAGGTCGAGTCCACTGAGCCTTAGCAGAGAATCTTCTGTCTCACTCCATATTCCTATCTTTCGCTCGATTGAATCTCGCCCTAATTTATCTGAGTTTAGGGTTTAGCATCATGGCGAGCAATAAGTTCACTGCGGCGTGAGACCCTTATGTCTGAAAAATTTATCAAAGTTTCAAATTATTCACCACGGCGCCCCTGTTCAGGCCACAGAGTGGAGTATTTTTGTCTCTACTTTGCTCTTTCTCTGTCTTGGTTCCTTTGACCCTGCACATGCCACCAAGTATGCTTCTCGTTAGCTTGAGACTAAGTCAGGATAGTATACTGAGGATTGTTGCACTTCCAATACTATTTTTTGATAATATGCAAACATAATTTAGTTGAATTGTAAAAAAAATCAAATCAAATTATATCATATTATAGAAATTCACCCAATATCTCAAATTAAAGTTTTATCTGCTGAAGGAACCATATTTTGCAAGTTACTCATGCTATGACAATTGAAATGAATCAAGGATTTATTGTGTTACCTAATATAACTTAAGGATTATATTTTCATTTTTTTAAGGCAAAAATACATATAACCTCCTTAAATTTTAAGTCGGGGCCAAATCAAAAAGCCTTGCATTCTCTTGAATATTCCATTGCATGCATTGCATCATAATAAGCTTCCCCTCAAATAGGTGCAAAAAAAAAAACAACATAAAATTTTCCATTTTACATGCATCTTTCACTGTGTGCATTGCATTATAATAAGCTTAGACTTTGCGTAAGGAAAATATGAAATCCTCATGCTAAAAAAAAAACAAGAAGAAGAACAAAACTTGCACTGTTAATTCATCATACATAATCCATTGTGTTCAATAAGCTTCCATTAAGGCTAGTGCAATCACAAAATCAAAGAGATGTTGCATATCATGCATGTTTTAATGTTACATTGTAAAAGCCAACATCCAAGTCCTCCATCATATTAGGCATAATAAAACCTTGCATTACGACATGTATCTTTCCAAAGTCTTGCATCATGACAAGTGCTTAAAGTCTTGTAATGTAACGGGCACCTTAAATCCTATATCACAACAGGTATCTTCTCAAGTCTCACTTCATAATGGGTACCCAATAAAAGCCATGTTACGCAGGCCCCTTTAAAGGCTAGTTACATTAGCACCCCAATAAAAACCCTGTTATGCAAGCCCTCTCAAAGGCTAATTACTTTGGCCCCTAATAAAAAGCCTAGTTTTGCTGGTCCCCTTGCAAGTTTTGCAGACTCCTTTAAAGTCCAGTTACGCTAGCCCCCTACCAAAGCCTTGTTACGTAGGCCTACTCAAAGCCCAATTTGGTTGTTCATGCATTTCCCCCTCCCCCCAAACAAAATATTTGTTCCCTTCTTCATTTGTTTTTAAAGTACGAATATCATTAGATGATCTCATTTAGAAAGAAATGTAGAGGTGCATTTGTCAACATGATATTTTGTTTGGATCATACTACCACATTTGTTTGTTCACATGATTGCATGCTTTATTAATCTGAATCTAACATGGCCTAGTTGTCCATTTGTGTCATATCGTTACATATTGCATAAGCTCGACTCTAGTTGAAGTTAGTCATTTATTTGTGCATCTATTTGAGTTTAGTTCCATTTAGCTATTCCTTGAGTCACTATCACATTGTATGCATGCTTTGTATGCGTGAATTATCCTTTCACCAAAATCTTTTAAATTAAGTCATTCATGGTCCAAAGTAGAGTCTTGTGTACTCTAACCTCATGTCTTATTACATCTTGTTGTGTCAGGGGCAAGTAAGTCTTTGTGTGTTACATGCACAAAAAAATATTTGTTCTTATCTTTACTTGTTCCTTATATGAGAACTTCAAAAACTACATTTTTTTTCTTATTCTCCATAAGAAACAAGTAAAGAGGGGCAACTATGAACATCTTATTTTGTCTAAATATTTTGAAAAGAAAAGAAAAAAATAAAAAAAATAAGAAATAAGAAATAATAATAACTAAATTTGTTTAATTAACTTCTGAGTTAATAAGGTAATTTACATAAAAATTTATTATAAAAATAAATTAAAAAAGGAAGAGAATTATCAAAAAAACAAAAATAACCTCTCTTTAGTTTGTATCTTTTAAGATTTATAAAAATACAAAAAAAAGAGACTTAATCTCTTAGTTTAATTTGTTTCTTTTAAGACTTATGAAGAAAAATATCAAATTAAATACATTTTAGGTTTCCATATTTCTCTTAACTATCCAATTTTAAATTTCAAGTTCTTTCAAAAAACCTTGTAATTGTATTATTGATGTTTTGTTCTACTGAAAATTTCCAAAAAAAAAACCTTGTTACTTAAATAAATAAATATTATTAAAAACAAAAGAAAAAAATAAGAGGGAGAGAGAGAGCCATAAAACAACTGGTTTTTAGCATTTTGGTTATTATAGATTGCCTTTGGTATTAGCCATGTTTTGTTAGGTATATAGTGAACTCTCTAGTAGGAACATTGCTTGTTTTACAATGAAGTATGCTAAGGGAAGTTGGAATCAATCTTGCATTTATACATGCTTCTTGTTCTTTTCTCTTGATTTTAATCACTTATTTTGTGTTAAGATACTGGAAGAATAGCTTCTTTGTGTGGTCACACTAAGTTATGTTCCGCAAGTCCTTAAACTTCTCTTATTTGCCTATCGGGCCTAATAGGATCTGGTTTAAGAGTTTTGTTGCCTTACTTGTACGTAGTAAGGCAAGTATCTTGTTGAATGATTGGACTAATGTATCTAACAAAGTGAAGGGAGATATTTGGGACAATATCTCGATATATTAGACTATATACTTATCTTATTATTTAACTATTATATGTATCTATATCACTAACTTCCTTCTTTGCATGTACATTGTAGCTAACTTATGGCATGCTTCTTGATAATAGTTTGGTGAAGAAGAAGATGATAAAATATACAGGGGAGTATTGGAAGGCCTTTCAAAGCAATATCCCCACTATATACATCTTTAGTTACTTGAAGGGTTACAATCCTTGCGATGATTATCAGTTTCTTGATAAAGAAACTTGACATGCTTTTATGAAAAGTCGAGAAGATCCTACATTTCAAGTTAGTAAATGTAGACTGAGGAAATGAATTGATTTCATTTTTTATTGATTTCTAGACCTAAACTTATTTTGTTAACAAGAGAAAAGAGTAAAAGGTCAAGAGTTACAATCAAAATATTTGTATCCCTACACATTGTCTCATGGGGGTTATGACGGGCTTAAGGAAAAGATTATGAAGGAGAAGTGGAAAGGGAGATGAGAAGCTTCTCAATTTAACCCATCCATTGTTATTAATCCTCCATCTCCACCTATTCACCATGACAAATGGAAGAAAGCACATAGGAAAAAGAAAGAAGAATATGTCACCGAGAAGGGTTGTATGGTTGCTGGGAGGATTGTAGGTAATTTATGATCAATCAATTGGCTTTAGTATTTAATGTAGGTTCTATTTATGTTTCCTATTGAATGTTACAGGATGAGCTTCAAGAACAATACTCCCAAAGGAACTTTACTCATATTGGATGGAAAGATATCTTGGCCACTACTCTAGGGAAAGAAGAGCATTGTGGTCATGTCAGGGTAGTTGGAGGAGGAGTTGGCATCAGGGAGTACTTTGGAGCACCTTCACATCATGTCTCATGAATAATGACAAGGGAGGAGATAGAAATAATGTTTGAAGCAAAGGTCAAAGCACGAGTGGAAGCAAAGATAAAAGCTTGGAAGGAGCAAATGATGTCTATGTTTAGCTCATTAGGGTTTCCTTTATAGATGAACTCACCTGCTGAGATGAACAGCTCTCCCGTTGCTCATAGCACAAAATGGAGTTGTACACCTAGGCCAGTACCAAAGGATCATCTACTACAAGCAATTGGAGAAGCATGTGAGCTCTATTAGAGGATCCCCATAGGCGTTTAGTTACATATGAGAGAGTTCACAACTTAGGGCAATTAATCCACCACAAACAAATCAAAAAAGATCAAGTGAGGGTGGCAATTGAATGGGTTAGAGTTGTAGATGCTCTAGTCCTATTTCCCAATAATGAGGTTGTAAAAGTGGGGCAAGCCCTGAAGAATTTTAGTTTGTGGCCAAGTAAATTGGTCCAAGTGGTTTCAGCTCAGGTACTTAATATCTTATTACTATCTTGAGTTTCCTTATACTTTATATTTTATATGGCTTGTAATTTTTATTAAACATTACTTACTTATGTAGGAAATTGCTCCATCAATGCCTTAATCCCAATCCCAAATGGGTGCCTTAAAATGTTTATGTGTAGAGACAATGGACATCAAGTAGCTTGTGAGGGTTCATATTGATTTAGGGATTGTGTCTAATTTGCATGATTATGACTTCTACATTTACTAGAAGGATATGATGGAGTTCTTGATGAATGCTAAGCAAAACATATCAATTTTGCAATTGTTTGTGAAGTAAGTATATTCTAATCTCAAAATGATATCCAAGCATTCAACTCTTAAAATTAACATATCTATAATATCATAGGTATCCCCATAACCTTTGTAACTTATCAGGAAAAAGTTATTTGTTTGGATTCATTTGCCCACATCGCATCCAATGCCTAGGGAATAAGGAAAGTGAAATAAAAACCTACATCAGTTCCATACTCCAGGAAGGCAATAAGAAATGTTTCCTTGCACCATATCATCACGGGTAAGAAAAAGTTTGTAATTGTTATGATATTGTGATTTTGTGTAATTCAGTCCTTATTTTGTAGGGACCATTGGCAATTGATGGTTGTTTGCCCTTGGCAAAATGCCATCACTTGGTTCTACTCTATATGGAAAGAGTTGGATGACAAATTGAGGGATATGATTGAGATATAAGTGTGCTTGTGTAAGATTTTGCTTTGTGATATTTATTAGTCCATGATATAATTTCTTGTGTGTATTTGATCATTAGAGATTTGGAATATATGCTTGATATTATCACCTCAGGCATTGTTGGTTCATACAAAGGGGTAATTATAATTTTCACTATTTCATTTTGTTCCTTTGTGAGTTATTCATGTTTTGATGGACTTCGAATTTGTAGAGATTTGATAATACTGAACCTTTTCCTGAAGAGGAAATTGAAAACATTAAGATCTAGAAGGAAAAATTTTTTCTAGAGGCCATTCCACATTGAAGGTTAGGTTATATAATTTAAAGGTTGAAACTAGTAGTCAGTCTTGCTATAATTTTTCTATCTTTAAATTGTCTTTGTACTTATTATTGGAAGAAAATTGGAGAAAATCAGTAGATAATTAGTAGCTTGGATTGGCAAGTTTTGTTGTTTTAGTTGGCAATATGTATATTGATGGGTGTTGAAATGATTTACTTAAGTGATTTTCTATTTTCAATGAATGATAGTATAAGAAAGGGACTAGTTTCTTGGGTTAAATTCAATGTAAATTAAGGACTTTAAATGTTGGATTATTTCTTATTCACTATAGAGGGTCAATGAGTTTATCTTGTGTTTTCTTTACAATACATATTATTTACATGTTTTAACTGGCTTCTAGGAGTTTACGTTCACCATTTTTTGCTTAAATTTTAATGTACTTGATGCCATCTATATATACATTTGTTTTGAGATTGCATAAGTGTGGAGCAAGCATGAGGCTTGCCTTTTTTATGGCTTGCATGTGTTTTGTATTTCTCACAATAATTTTACTAAACATCTACATGCATATGTTGATTGAGTTCAATCATGGATGCTGTTTTGATTCACTTGAGTTGTACAAGGTTTTTAATATATGATCATATTTCTTTATGTCGGAAAGCGTTTTATTCTTCTTCTTGCTGTTGTTGTTTTTGTTATAGGATTAAATATGCATGTAGTTATATGTTTCTACACTATTTACAACCCAATTGTATCTAAATGTTCTTACATTCTACGGTCATGCACCATATTTAACTATTCCTTATCTTCACAGTAAATATCATTTATATCACATATTGATAATTCTTTACTTATGACATCTTCTGCAGGGGTTTATAATAGGGGAAGATGCATCTATGGTTGAACATTCTTCAAATATTAACTCCAAAATGATATTATAAGTTAGTACGATTAGATTTTGTTTGACAAAATCTTTTTGATTTAAGTAGGCAGAACTATGATCTTTAGAGTCCAAGTCTGTATAGTTTGGTTAAGGAAAAACATGATTGCTTTTTCTGGATTTGATGTTGAATTATGGAAAAACTTGATTTGTTGAGTCTTGATTGGTTTCTAACTTTAAAGTGGCTATTGTTTATATAGAATATTTTGGATAAATGTAGTTATAGGGAGGATGGATGTCAAAATTGGCCAAAATAGTATTGGGCATCTAGAATCTCCAAATGGAATTGGATTTGAGTGAAATTAATGTCCATGATTAGATAATGATGAGAGTAACCTGTAGGAGTTGAAATCAGGTCAATTGGGGGTCGGAGTAAGAATTTATGCACATTGGAATTTGGCCTAGAAAATCAGTAATTTGCTGATATGGATGTTGATATTGGAGCCACGATGCCAGGTGCTTGGCCATGGCACCAAGCCTCATTGCCTGGTTGAGGCCATGGCAGTACTGTACCAAGCCGCGGCTTCATCCTATTCTGGTGCCTTTCAAGTGTTTTTCCATTGCTCTGATGTTTTGAGAAGTGAATTTGGGCTGCATTCGATTGGTAGTTTAAGTAATTGGTTAAGAAATAGAGGTTTGATTCGATAATGTGTTACATCGGCTAGCAGTTCATTGGAACATTGTTGAAACTTGGTAAGAAGTTAGTGACCCAAAAGTGACAGAGATGAGAAGGTGAGAGATTAAATGCTGATTAGGGCAATAAATTTTTGTGGAAGCTTTAAGAGACCCAAACACATACCTCTTCAAGATTCTGTGATTGTGTCTATTTTGTTAAGGGGGGAAGGAAATTTTTCATGGATTACATGACTTTGTTGATTTTATGCATATGGCAAGGAAAACTTTCATCTCACGAGTTTTGTATTTGTTTTCTTAGTTTTGTAGCATGAAAATGGAAAACTCAAAGCACCAAATTCCAAGAAGAAATAGAGATAGTCATGCAAAACTCACCTAGTAATCATGCAACCAAAACCTTGGGTGGACTTGAGCAGAGACAAATGTGGAGCAAGATGACCCATAATAGTAACCGATAAACATAGTGTAACAAAGGAAGAAGATTACCCCATAGAGCAATGGAGGAAGAAAAGGCTTCGGGTGGCAGAAGTTTGGGATGGTATGCAGAGTTCCAAACACAATAGTAAAGGTTTTCTGGCCAAAAAACTATATCACTTCTTTTTGCTATTTCTTAATGTAAGCATTGATGAGAATGATAAAGACTACAAAATAAATTTCCTCCTTCTTGCGAGACCCAAAAGTTCAAAAATGCATACTTGGCAAGAAAGAAAGCTTGTTACATGCTTTGAGAGATTGTAGGCTTGTTAAGAGCATATGGTATGAACTTGTGAAAACCAATTTTTTTGTCCCTTCTTTCTCTTTTGGTTTTCAAGACTAGTTTAACTATAATCTGAATAGAGAAGTGGGGAAAGTGGAATCAGTTCCATGGTTGGATATTTGGTGATATGCCACGTGGCAATTTTAGAACCAGAGAAACAAGGAAGTTTTTGATAGTTCATTTATAAGAGACCAAAATCTTGCACTTACTATCACTAACTTGCAAAGAAGCATGCATTAGAGCTCTCTAGGAAAATTTTTCAGTATAAATATGTGTGAATGGGTTATTATCTTTTCTATTTATAAAGTTGAGGCATCGGGTATGTTGGAGGGTTTAGGACTTGTATGGCAAGTTAGTTTCATATGGTTAACTATAGTCAGACTCACTGAACTTAGTATTGTTCACGAGGCCACCCATTTGGATACCATATATATGCTCAATTGTCCTATCTATCACAGAAATAAAGAGGAAAGAATGGAGAGTAAATTTCGTGGATACTAGAAAAGAACTAAATTGGATAACCCTGATGGATTAGCCAATTTTGCTATGAGAAGTAAGTTGTCATCAATTAATCTTGTAGAGCCACTAGATTTCATCAGTGACCTTGCTATTAAGGATCTTGGGGTCTCACCCCACTTTGATGAAGTCTGCTTTGTTCTGGGCTTTGCCCACTATTGTTTTACCTTAAAAAAATAGAAGCAAGGCTCACAAGCTCAAAAATGGGTAAGAGAACAGATAGGACGGTATAAAATAATTGATGGCCACCCTTAATAGAACTTCATTTTCTTTTTTAAGATTAAACAAGATTAGAGTCACTCAAATTAAGAAAAAAGGATAACAACTTCCAACATACTGAAATCCACATGAACATTAAATTGTAACATAAAAAATGTGCACAAATCTAGCAAACCATAAGTTAAACCATTCGAGCTAACAAGTGCTGCAAACATGCCTCAACATTCAATTAAATAGCTGCTAAGTCTAACAAAAAGAAAAAGAAACAATGTTCTAGTTTTCCATTTGATTATCTAATTCTTTATAATTGTCCCTTCACCAAACTCATATTTGATGGTCCTCAGCTGCACAGTACCTATAACAACAAAATATTTTTCATCACAATCATGAAAAACCAAGAAAAAATTAATCCTAAATACATAAATAAAATAGACTAATTCCAGCTAGACATGTAAACATGCACTTTTAGGTTCGTTAGCTAGGACACTAAGTGCCCATTTAGATTACCTTTTTGTAAAAGGTCTGTTAGAATAACCACAGTTTACAAAAATGAAGTTTAGATAAAAGTAGAGAAGTTTATCATAAACCAATTTTACATTATTCTCTCCCACTTGAAGGAACTCTCCCCCAAAGTCTAGATTTAGAAAATCTTCCCAGCGAGCAAGATAGGAAAAGCAGAGATCTGAGTAAAGAAACTTCTTTTCAAAGGTTCAAATATTCTTCAACTCTAGAAATTTCTTCTAATGGAAGAGATATTGGTGGAGATTATCATTATGCAGAAAAATAACATGCTCTTCCATAACAATTTTTGCTCTTGATGGCATGGCAGATTGATGAGATGGAGCAAGAACATGTTGAAATTGGACATCAACAACTTTGGAAGCCACAACTTCCACTGATGGAAATTGTGAAGATTGTTTTTGTGCTTGTTCCTTCTTCAAACTTTCGCCTTTCTCTGAAGAAACTTCACTTTTAGGATCAAACCCTGGAGAACCTTGAGATTCTCCATCATCATGTACTACAAGAAAATAGTTATTTTGTCATAGAATTTTCTCATAGAATAAAAATTAATGAGAACTTGTTACGGAATTTCTTGTGAATAAATAACTATAGGTAATTTCTCTCGAACATTTCTCATGGTATAAAAAGAGTGAGAACATTCTGAAAGAAAGTTGTGAGAAAAGTGGAGAGAATGTTCTTGTGAGTTAGCATGAATTTGGCACCACAATTTCTCATGGACTGAGTCCATGAGAAAACAATGAGAAAGTAATGCCAAAATGCTTCTCACAGATGTAGTTTGTAAGACAATTCTCATGGGTATAAAATCTGTGAGAAATATTTCTAATTGATACAAAAATATGTGAGAAGCATATGATGACAAATTGAGAGCATTGCAAGGGTGGAACACTTCTCACTGATGTAGCCTGTGAGAACATTCCCTTGGGTATAGAATCTGTGAAAAATGTTTCTCGTGAATACAAAAATCTATGAAAAGCGTATAATGAGAAATTAGGAGGATTGCACCATGAGTTAGGTGAAATACTTCTTGCAGATATTGTTTGTGAGAAAATTCTCACAGGTACAAAATTTGTGAGAAATCTTTCTCATGGATATAGAAATCTATGAGAAGAGTATAATGAGAAATTGAGAGCATTGCATGGGTGGAATGCTTCTCACAGATGTAGCTTGTGAGAACATTCTCATAGGTATAAAATCAGTGAGAAATATTTCTCGTGGATACAAAAATATGTGAGGAGAATAAAATGAGAAATTGAGGGCATTGCACGAGTGGAATGCTTCTCGCAGATGTAGCTAGTGAGAACATTTTCACGGGTATAAAATCTATGAGAAATGTTTCTCAGGGATACAAAAATTTGTGAGAAGCATATAATGAGAAATTGAAAGCATTGCACTATGTGTTAGGGTGAAATGCTTCTCACAGATGCAGTCTGTGAGAAAATTCTCACAAGTAAAAGTTTGTGAGAAATCTTTCTCGCAAATACACAAATATGTGAGCAGCATTTAATGAGAAATTGAGAGCATTGCACTAGTGAAATGCCTCTTGTAGTTATTAATCTGTGAGAAATAAAGTTTTTCTCATGGAAATGGTATCTGTGAGAAGTATTTTCATGGATTTTGGACACTGTGAGAATTTTTCTTATAATTGTATGAAAATTGTGAGAAAAGTTAAATAAGAAGAAAATATGGCTTTTCTGGTATGAAAAATATTTTAGTTTGGCCATACGAGCATTCGAATTCAAGACCTAGAGCTCTTGTAAAGACTTGCCTAAACGCTAAACCAACTTGTCAATTGTAATTAGCGGGTGCAATAGTTTGCTGAGTAAGGAGTTGAACTTGAGACATAATACAATTAAAGGTGTTTCTTTGACCCGTGAACCAATTAGTTTTTTGTTACAATGTTTGACACAGTATAATATATAAATAATATTTAAGTTTTTGGCATCAAATAGGTAGACACCTCCATTTCAATTGGTTCCAAAATGTTTTTCAACACAAACTTTACTCCAAAAATCCCTAATTCAAAAATCACCCACCTTCCCAAACATTTGCTCCAAAACCCCAACTCCAAAAATCCTCTTATCTTGTCGTGCTTGTTTCTTCAGCTTGGTGGTAGTCAAGGTAAAAATTTATGGTTATTAGTTCTGCTCAGTGCTTTTGTTGTTGCTTTGTCATTTCAGCTCAGTGGTGGTCTGCAATCTCCTCCAAGTACTTCTCAACTTTTGTAGTCTCACCTCTGCTTTCTCATTTCTAGTAGCTGATTATAGTTCATATTTGTAGTTTCTGTAGTCTTGCATGAAGGTTCCTTCCCCCATCCCACATATCTCAGGCTAGTCAAACTTTGTCTAAACAATTAGCTAGTCTTCTCATTTGTGATTGTGAGACAGTTCACCCATGGTTCACAAGAAGAAAACTTGGGAGAGAGAAAAGAAAAATTGTCCAGTGAAATTTTTTTATTTTTTGCCAAACAATTCTTCAGTAAATTGATTATAATTTTTTACCTTGTTTTAGAAAAGGACAGTAATATTGGAGAAAGGAAATAATTAGGAAGCCAGCTGCCTCCATATATAAATAGTTCTTCATGATGGGAAGAGGGGATTAAAACAAGTAACTATGGCATATTTGTCACAATTTTTGACAATTAAACACCATGCAACAATCGTTTATCTTGGTTTTATTTTCCTTCAACCGGCCTCCTCAAAATTAACCTAGCCACAGAAAGTAATTCCTATCTGGACCAATAAAACAATTGGCACTAGAATGACTAATATCTTGGAAAAATATACTGTTGTATTCCTTTTTTGAATCTTTTACTTTGCTATGTGTTTTTCTTTTGTCATGCAGTATGCAAATAACTCTAGCTTGCAACCTGCCACTAAAAGCACTTTGTGGTAGGGGTAAAGTTGTCATTGTAAATCTCCAAGTATCTAGTTCTTATTTCTTATCAGCTTCTTTATATTCCTCTGGGTTATTTCCCCATTTCCCAAACTTTAAATGGAAGTTTCTCTATTTATCTTGCTAAAGAGATATGAGTAGTAGAGGATTAAATTGATACTTCAGTATGTTAGAAACTAAAACCTTTATTAGTTGTCAAACCTAGATAAGTTTTCATGGAAGTAGTTTACTTTCACTGTGCATTCAATATCATCATGTAGAAAGTTTCTTGTGAGTGAAATGTAACTAGGCTACTGTTATGATCAACAACCTAACCATTTTGGTTTTAGTGCTATGTGATAAAGTATTGGCTGCCTGGACCAACTTATGAATGTTAAGGACTTCATAAACATGGGAGTAGTCTAAATGGCAATTTGTTAAACAAATCCAAATTCATGTGAAGCCAACATATACCATGGTTAAGGTAGAATATCTTAACACAATGGGGAATCACGTGGTTCCTTCAACAATGAACTTATCACAGCTTCACAAGTATGATATCAAATTGTCAACCTTTCTTATTCTTCTCTCCTTTTCACTTCATGATTCATTAGAATGCAAGTTATCTTAAATGTACTTTTTTGGACTCTACAAAAGACTTCAAAGGGCAAAAAGGCTAGTTTGGCCATCCATGGATTGGTAGATAAGGTATTTTGATTTGGGTCCATGAATGCATAAATTTTTTTCTTTCATCATTTTTTGAGAAAAAATGATTCAGATCAGAAAGCCTGTAACAGATATTGCAGTGGGTGGTGGTTTTCCCATTAAGACTAATAATGATTTAATCTTAATTCTATCATAAAATATAAATAGAGGAGTTCATGTTTGTAAGTTAAGCTTCCTGCCTCTAGAAATATTATGAAAGCATAAAATATAAATAAAGGGGTTCATCTTGGTTTTATTTTCCTTCAATGGGGATTACATGAAAAAATTAAATTATTGCTCTTTTTAAGTAAGATGATAAGTTACTGCTCTTTATAAGTAAATTCATCATCTTTTGCTTCCTCCTTTATTGAGATTTTTCAATTTCTTTTCCTGTGAGTGGTCCTTCATTTTGTATATATATATAGCATCACGTTAAGTTGTTTATGAATGGACTAACTCATCAAAGTAAAGTGGTTTATTTTGAACTAATTAGGTGCTATGCACTGAAGTCATGCTCTATTATATGAAATTAGTAATTAATGCACAAAGATTTATGCCACTCTCAAGTGTGTGTATGATATACTTTGGTTGACTGCCTAACTTATCATAAGGTTTGAAAATTCATGGTTTGATTTTTGAAATTATCTGTGTCAACTATTTTTTTAAGTGAATTTTACTGATCACAGGATAAAAAATAAGCTTGTGAAGAACTCGAAGACCATACAAAATTTAAAAGATTGGGACAATTTAAAAGATAATACAAAATATTATAGGGCTCCAAAAATTCAGTGGTTATATATATAAAAAGGTCTATGTTTTAAGTTTCATATAATAGAGGACATGGAGGTTTTCCCATAATTGTTTTAGTGAAAGTTAAATTCTGACCCTTCATAATTTAAGTTAATGTCATGCCCTGTGTAAGTGAAATAAATGTACAAGAAAAATGTCTAGAAATTGACATATAGAGCTTTCAAATGACATAGAGTATGCATGACTTGCTCTATAATAGAATGAAATATAATTTTTCAAATTTGAGGTCAGAAAATTGGAAAATAGAAAAATGACCAAATGAACAGTAAAAGTCCATGAAATTTACTGTGCAAATTGACCCAATGAAGTTATTGTTTCATATATTTCCCATGCATGTAGATCTGGATTTAGTATAATTTTAGGAACTTGAATCACCTCAATATGATTTTCCATAATTAGTTATGAATTTTCGAAGTTCGATCAATCAAATGGTTTTGCCACATAAACAACACCACCAAATTTTGAAAAATTCTATTTTAATTTTCTAGGTGATTTAAGCCTCTAATTATGATTAAGGAATCATAACTAAGGCCTAATATATGGGAAATGAGCTTTAATATAAGGTGTTACAATTTTAGCACCTTAATTGCTCCCTTTTTTAATGCCTGAGAAGCCTCTTTTGTTTTTAGATAGTTCATTTGGGTATTAGGACACCACCATGTGAATGTCTCTCACTAGTACAAAAAAGAATTTGTAGGATTGCATTTAAGGACACACCTGACTTGGGGAATAACAATTGTACAACTGTAAAAAAGTAGTTACTGCTATATTATGCATCCTACTTTAATGAGTGTAGTTAGTACCTATTAACTCCCAACATTGATATTATTTTTTTATCTTCTCTTATTGCAATTGCTTTCTTGTTTGGATGATCACTGTGCAAAAGCACGTGTTTAAGGCTAAAGAATACTCACTTTTCTCCCACTCTTATCAAGAGTAAGTATCATGTACTATTCGTATTCCATTGCAATAAATTTAATGTTATGAGTTTTCAAGTTAGGAAGTGACAACAACTTCAAGAATTTAGGTTCTACAGTTAACAAGACTTTAGGTTCTGAATTTTTAAGTTTGCATGATCACATTATCATAATGACAAAGGCTTAAATTATATGCTTTCTCTTGACAATTGTTTTGTTAATTTGTTGGAATATTTGCTGAAAATTATTCTTCTTTGCATCTTTTTGCAAATCTTATTCTTGTTTTGAGCAATTTGTGGACTGATTTTGGATTTGAAATCTAAATACTAATTTTGGGTTTGCTTCTTAGTAAAAAATTATAAGTTGATGCTTTAGCTTGGATTTTGTTTTCGTGAGAATGTTTCTCATGAAACTGATACGTGAGAAATGGTTTCTCACGCCTTGAGGCTATGAGAAAATTTATTCTTTTGAGTTGTTTTCTAACCAATGACTATGCGTGAGAAAATATGTGAGAACAGTTTTCTCGCAGATTATAGGAGAGTTTCTCACAGCTTTAGTCTATGAGAAAATCCTTGTTTTAGTGTAGTGGCATTGCTCAAAAACTTCCTGCAATTGTTACTTCCTCAATTCATTTATTATTTCCTCAAATAATTTCTCTAGCATTTCAAACATGTGGTTCAAATTTGCTTCCATCACGTTAATCTTGTGGTTGAAATTTCCTTGAAGATTTGCTTTGATCTTATCAATCTTGTGGTTGACAACTTCTATCTCATCATCCACAAGCTCGTTGATGGTCTTCCTAAATTCTTCAAGATTTTGTTGGAATTTTTTTGTTATGGTGGATTTAAGGAGAGTAGTGCGTGAAGTGTGTAGGGAATCTAGCTTTCATACCAAATGATATGAATAGGGGAAATGGTAGAATAGAGAGATAAAGAGAAATAAAAAAGGAGAGAGAGAGAACTCAAAGGAGGGAGAAAACTAAGAACTTGAGGGGGAGAGAGAATTCATACAAATTATAACTCAAATCAATAATCAAAATTTGAATACAACTGAGTAGTGAGACACTTATTTATAGAGCTCAAATCGTAATCCTACCAAAGTCCTAAGATAAGATTTCTCTTTTTTTAAATTATCTCAAATCTAAATAAAAGATAAATTATAATTCAAATAACTAAATCCTATGAATAAATAAAAAATAAAATCTAAATCCTAATAAATTCAAAATAAACTAAATTAAATCTAAATATCCTAATAAAATATTTTTATTAAAAAATTCTAATTATTTTATGATAAAGATAGATAATCATAATTATCTAGAATTATCTATTTTTCATCAAAATCGGGGCAGAACCTAGAACGTCGATGACAACACCTCCTAGTGTCCCAACATTCACTTTGAAATCAGTCTCTGCATCCTCGCTTTGTTAGCTTCTAGTTCCTCCTCCTCTCCCCGACTTACCTTCAATTTGGAATAGGTTTTCTCCATGGGTTAATGTGGAAATATCTGCCACAAGTTTCCTCAAAATTGCTTATGGTATTCTAAATTTCTTTTTTGCCATAACATTGCCTTGAAAATGTCAAAAAGCAAGATTGTCCTAACTGTTAAAGTCAACAACATTTATCATTAAATTGCCAACTGTATTACCAATTGTATTGTTAATTATACCAAATCATCTTATACGACAGTCTATATGGTATCCTAGTTAGAAAAAAATCTAAAAAAATTCCAAATGCAAGAAACATAGAAAAATGAGTCTAAATAAAGGAATTTTGCCAAACACTAGTGCAAAATATCATTTCTATATCTATAATTTAGATCGATTATTTGAAAAACCGATCTAAAAAAATGACCGGTGGCAGTTTTGTAAATAAATTCATTTATTCTAAATTTTCTAGATCGGTTATTTAGAGAACCGATCTAGAAAATTAAAAAAAAAATTAAAACTAGAAGTGTGTTAAAAATTCGAAATCCCCCCTCCCGAGACCCTATTCTTACTTCTTCCTTCGTGGCTCATCACCCTCTTCGATCCTCCTCTCCTTTCTCCGTCATGGGTTGCCCGCGTTTACTCTTCCCTGTGACCATCATGCTATCTTCTCAAAATCATCTCTTATCTTCCTCCTTTGCTTCGTCTTTTTTGTTCATCGCTCATCACGCAGCACGAATTAGGGCTTCTTTTCTTTCTATCTGCCTCTTGGCTATCGCCTCCCCTTTCCCTTCATCTTGCACTCACCTCCTCAACCACGGCCATGGCCTCTTTGACCTTGTAAATCGCTAATCCTCCTCTAGCCCTTAACCTTTACTCTTCCAAAACACTTCTAAAGCACAAAGATCTTAAGAAGAAGAAGCAAAAGTTCCTTCATCGTACTATTAATCATCATCGTCTTGTCACGTTCTCCATCATGGATTGTCACAAGTAATCTATCTTCATTGAATTATGGTTGTGGGTTGCTGGTTCTTGGGTAGCAAAACAGAGGAAAAGATCTCAAGTAGCAAGCTGGTTCGTGTTTCTCTCTTCTTCTACTTAATACATCTTTCTTCTCCATTTATTCTCAAGATAGTTAGCTATAAAACTGAAATGAAACCTGAGGGTTTAAGAGGGTTTAGATCTATCTCAATTTAAATTTGGTCATCGTGCATATATATTTTCTGCCTTGTGATATGATCCTCAAGTTGTAGGATATATTTTTTGTTTGAAGAATTGATTTGTGTTTTTCTTTGTTGTGTACGAGATGAGACAAGCCCATCGTTGGGTATACTTTGGAGACTTGGAAACTTAATACTCTAGCAAGCCAATCCATGCCAAGAGTGGATATTGGTGTCTAAAGTCTGATGGTACCATTGGAGTTGTAATTACTCCAAGCACTAGTCTCGTTGAAGTTCAGGTACTATTAATTGCATATGAGTCAAGTGATTTTACATCTACTTTATCATATATATGTTGTTCGACAAATTGATTGCTTTATCTCATACTTGTCTCAATTTTATATGCTATAACCGGTGGGTGAAAATGGATCTCTGTGCAAGCTTAGGCTCCCAAAAAAAATTTCTTTTAGGGGTAGAGACCTGATGGTGTAATTTGAAAATGGACAATGAATAGAACTTCTAGTGTTAACAAAGCCACTAAATGACAAGAGACTAAATTTGGAATGAGTTGCTATCCCATGTTCATTTTTTTTTTGTTTTGCCTCTTTTCTATTTCATTTTATTGAACTCTAATTGTTAACAAAAATTTTGTTCTGTTTTTGGCTTAGTTTATTGGTGCAATTTTTTTCAATGGATTTGGTAATAAAATCCATGTCCAGGGTTAGCAAGGCTTGAATGAAGTTGGCTTGTGTTTGCTTATTGTATTTTCTGCATCTGCTTCTTTAATAGTACTAAAAATAGTTAATATATTAATAATATTATTATTACCAATAAAACATGTTTGATTAACATTATTCTTTTTAACTTAACCTTATTACCCAAAGGCTTCTTCGTTGTATTATATCTTGATTATGTTTGTAAAAAAATATTTGGAGGATGGTGTTATACTGAATTAATTGGTTAGAATTTAATCCTTTGCTTAAAACACTTGTACCATTTTATTAAGGGGTGCAAGTAAGGATTTCTTAAATGAAGTTGAAAGAAACCTATAGGTAAGTTGATGATTTGTAGCCAGAGCATTAGGGACTGATGACATTGCTTTCTTAACTTTGTTATTACATGATGCCAGGTCTGTTGCAAGGAACATAATAGGAAATCCAAAACTTGTTATTATACTGCTGCATACCATCCCTTACTTGTGTTTAACATTATGTTGTTTGAATTTATAGCATGCAAATGGTGAAAATGTATAGATTGGCATAGATGAATAACGGCGCCATCACAGACATGAAAGGCAGAGATGCTTTTACGGAAACTGAGAAATAAGTAGCAAAATCGATGATTTGGAAACTTGTGAAAGCAATATATTGACATGACAATGTTATATTGTTAAGCTTTGTCTATGCCTCTTATGATGAAAGCTAAGAAATATGTTACTTGAGGTTATTTCTAGGATTAATTACTTAATGTATGACTAATGAGCTTACCTATGACTTATATTTAAATACCAAAATGTTGGGTTTAACTTATTCATGCAAATCATAGGGATATACGTGGTATTTTCTATATTTTAAGGTTTAAGCTATTTTTCACATGTTTTTTAATGTTACTAGTTAGTTGATACATTTTACAATCTAGAAATGTAATTTTTTATTTGCTATATGATGATTCATTGATTTGATGATTGTATTTCCTATAAATATGGTGTGTGCATCAAATTTTTGCTTCCAGATCAATGGAAATTAGTTTACATGCTGTGCTGATACCTAATTGCTTAAATGATTATTGGAACTCATTTAGACATGATAAGCATTTCTGACATATGAGAATTTATGCAGCACTCGTTCTAATAGAATATCTCAAAGCCCAAGTGAAAGATTTATCACTTACGCCAGATGTAGTGAAACCTGCTGATTTTTTGGATGCTTGCAAATTATTAAGATGTGATCATGAGCTTGTTATGAATATTGAAGATCTATGTGAAATTATTGGTATTGATTTACAAAATATTGTGAGAGGGTATGCTTACCTACTTGAATCTTGATTGACTTCTGTTTTTTTTCTTTGGGAATAGAAGTAATACTTGGGAATATATATATAAGTAGCATACTTGCATTCTATTATTTTGAGAAGGGAAATTGTGGTGAGTCTATATAAAATGATGATATATAGACTACTGTATATTTTGTGGTTATCTTTGGTCTTAAGACTTTAATCAATATGGTAAATTGTGGTCTCATAAAACTTCAATTTTTATGCTTATCTTAGATATCAAAAAACTTTAGCTAATATGCTTTTCCTGGATTGAAAAAAAATGGTTAGTTTGCCAAAAGAAAGTTGTTAAGATTTTCCTTAGGCCTACAACTAGTCAAACTTCGAAATACAACATGAAAGTCAGAGTTGACAGAGATTTTTCACTCAAAGCTGAAGGTAATGGCTTATTTCTTTTGACCCCCACCTTCTCTGTGTGTTTGATTCTTGGTTAGCACTTGCTTGTTCATGTCTTGCTATGTAGAAAACATTGTCTATGCTCTCTTGCTTATACTCTGTTGAATACATTAATTTAAATTATTGCAGCATGTCAGTTCAGCATTGATCTAGTTATAATTTTTTTAATAACAAATGCTTTTAGTTATTTTGTTTTCGATGAATGGGTATATATTGTTTCAAAGGAGTTAGATCCAAAATCATCTTGATTCTTTAAAACATGTTATATCCAATGAAAATAAGGTAGCTCATATATCAGTACTTATTTTTTACCTTAATCAAGGTCATTATTGAATATTCATTGAATTAATTTTCCTTGCTTGCCACTCTTGTTTGGGCCTTTATGGTTCAGGAACTTTTCCAATGGTCATCAGTTCACATCGTGTGGACTCACTTAATTTCTCAAAGTCCAATTAATGCATTGCATATTGTTTGCTTCAGTGATTCTATATGTTCCTTTCTTATTGACATTCCTACAAAAATTATAATTTTTTCTATTGTTTGTCTTAGGTGCACGATTTGCTCTCAATAACTCCTGATTATTTATTAGAAGTTAGTGGTGCAGTATACATTCACTTTTTAATTATTAGTTGGTTAGTTGGATTCTATTTGGTATGTCCTACATTGTGCTTTTCTTTTCAGTAGAAAACATTAGTTGGGTGTATTTTACTGTTGTTGATTGGTTGAGAGGGTTGAGTATTAAATGAATAATTGCATCTTGAGTATGTTCAACATTCCTATTAATTACTTGAAAAATTTTGAATGAGATAGTTTTTGCCTCCATTCTATCTTCTATAGTTTTTTCCTATAAATTATAAAATTCCCATCTTCATTCTACCTTCTATTTTTTTTTTCTTTTAACATTGGTCGTGAGAACAACCAGTGGAGGAAATCTATTTTAAAAAAAAAAAACATTTTAGATCGGTTAAAGCTTTCTGACCAATCTAGAAGGTTTATTATTTTTTAAAAATAAAAGACTTTCTAGATCGGTTATAATTTTAAGAAAGTTTTTTCTAGATCGGTTGTTCAACCGATATAGAAAGTGATATTTTTTATATCGGCCATTTCTACATCTAGTCTGGAACCGATCTAGAATGTAATTTTACCCGATCTAAAAAGTATATTGTGTACTAGTGAAAATACACTAATTCTAATACCCAAAGGTATTAAGTTTTAATCAAAGACCCCAAAAACTTTTAAAAAACATTTCATAAAAATCTTACAGGCAATCTACGTAGCATCCAAGTGGAAACATAATGAATCAAATTAAAAGCACCAACTCAACCCAATTAATTTTAGCCCCAAGCTGGAAACCGGAACTCTAATTACTAGAATCCTTAGTAAAAATCCCAAATCCTAATAAAATCAACTAATAAGCACAAAGAAAAAAACAAATCATAAAAATCATGTGTCGATTCATGGAAAAAAACTTAAAAATTTCAAAAAAATGGAAAAATCTTAAAAAATTCATAACAATGCAAGAAAAATAGTAAAAGTTGTCAAAATCAATGAATTTGGCCAAAATATACTAGCTTTAATACCAGTAGAGTATTAAGTTTTAATCATAGACCCCAAAAACTATTAAAAATAACAAATTAAAAAATTTGTCAAACTAATTGCATTTGTTGGATGATATAGATCTTACTTAGACTTTAATGTGAATTTGATTTGTGATTTTTAATAATTTTTGGGGTTGTTAATAAAAGCTTGATACCCAATGGGTTTTGAAACCCGTGTATTTTGATAAAATTCATTTATTTTGACAATTTTTTCTTTTTTTCTTGCATTTTTATGATTTTTTTAAAGATTTATCCATTTTCTTGGAAATTTTTTGTTTTTTCTGTTTTCCGTATGATTGTGTACATGACTTTTGACCTTTTTTATTCATTTGTGTTCATTAGTTGATTTTATTATATTATGAGATTTTTAATTAGGGTTCCCCTCAGGATTGCAATTGATTGGGCTAAGTTGATATTTTTGATTTGGTACATTATGTTTCCACTTGGATGCCATAAATGATTCTTATGAAATATTTTTTAATAGTTTTTTTAGTCTCTCATTAATATAGTTTTTGAAAACAAAATCAAAACTAATTAATTAGTAAAAAATTATCAAAAAAAGAATTTATAATTAAAAAAGATTGACTTTGGGAAAAAAAAAGGGGAAAGCCTAGGGCCCACTGAAAATAATGAGAAAAGATAGACTCACTTGAAAAAGAAAAAAAAGAACAAATGAATGAGAAAAAATAGGACTCACCCAGTAAAAAAGAAAAAAAAAACAGAAAACAAAAGAAGGCACGGAGCTTGATAATTGAGTAGCACTATTTGACTAATACACAATGCGGCTTCATCCTCCTTAATATTATATATTGATGATTGGTATTGAAACTTATCTTTTCATTAATTCTTTTCATTTTTTAGCCAAAAAGAAAAAAGCTTTTCATTTTCAAGTCACATGTCATTCTTTCTCCTTTTTTATATCAACTTCTAATTGTTAACTTCAATCTTTTTTCCCAAGACTAAGATAACATTTCAGTATTTTCTATTATACATTTATTAATTTATTATATGATATAAGTATGAATCTTCAAAAATTAAGAAAAAAATAAAATTTATTATTTTTAATAGAAATACTTTATTAATATTAAATTCTAAGAATATATTTTAAGAAGCTATAGAATTAATTGAAGAAATTAATATTACTTTTAAATCGTATAAAATATAAAATTTGTAACAAATCACATTATTTATACATTGTGAATAATATAGCTTTCTAGTTAAAAAAAAAAATAGTGTACCTCATTCTTATGAATTCATACAATGTATGAAGCTTGCTTTTAGTTTATGTATATATAATATCATAACAAAAAGCAAAGTTATATAAATTAAGTATTTGTAAAAATATTTGAATATGAGAAATCAATTTAAATGTCTTGTTTCATATAAGAAAATGTAAAGAAAGGGAACAATGGAGCATAAATAAGTATGAAAAATTGGAAATATCAAATCAATAACAGATTAGATAATTTGTAGAATGTTGCAAAAAAAAAAAAGCTTTTGGAACGATTTTCACGGTTATTATATCATTTTATTTAAATACTGTGGTCCCATCAGTTATTTAGTGATCTATCAAGATTTATTTTTTGAAATAAATACGATTAAAAATTAAAATCACCTTTATGAGATTCACAAGATAACTCACTTTTTTATATTTATATTTCCTGTAACAAAATTTTTTATAAAATTCTCTCAACAACGTTGTGCATGAACATGAAAGTAGCACTAGGTCAACTTATATGATACAAGGAAAATTGATGGAATTAATTAAAAATTGAAAACTAATAAAGATAAAACTACATTTTTTTTATTTTTTCAGTATCATAATCATAACTCAATAAAAAAAAAGACACAAAAAATTACTGACGAAATATTAAAGTTCATATAAATATTTGCTCCAAAAAACAAAATCATATCCATAAATCCCATATCAATTAATGATAGTGGTGTATAACAGTGGCGATTTGGTTTAACAACTGCTCGTGGCTGGTAAATTTGCTTGAAGAAAAAGAAAATATTAGCATTCAGCAAGATTCGAACCACACAGCTTTTAGTTTGGAAATATCTAGACCACCTCTAAGTTATATATGCTATATTATTATTAAAATAACGACAATTTTATTTAATTAATTAATTAATTAATTAATTAATTAATTAATTAATTAATTAATTGAACAGCTACAGAAAGCGAAACATAGGAATAACATTGAAAAAAAAAATTCACAATACACCTACCCAAATAATCACAGTACCAAATCGATAACCTACCCCCTGAAAATTAATGACTCCTAAATCACATTCAACCCTATCCCACCACGATTTCTAGTGGATCGGCATTTATTCCAACCCCAATTGACGGAATCCTCCAAATAGTGTCTTGATATCTTGGAGAATGACTTACTCCCCCAGGGATTTGGCCTCGTAATCTGCCACCACTTCCACTACTCTAGGGTTGATGAAGCTACACTACGCCAAAAATAGCCTTTCTTAGAGCTTAATAGTTGACGGTTATAGGGAAAAATGCCAATAAAAATGACGCGGAGGCTTTTCTTGGTGGTTATTTGGCGAACCACAAAGAAAAGCCTCGTATCATTTTTGTTGGCGGTTCTAAAAATAACTGCAAATAAAAGTCTGACTTTTTCTTTGCGGTTATTTCGAGAACCGCCAACAAAAATAACACGGGGGTTTTTCTTTGCGGTTCTCTATATAATCGCCAAGAAAAGTCTGACTTTTATTGGCGGTTATTTGTAAAATCGCCAAGAAAAGTTTTTACAATTTTTTTTAGAAAAAAACACACAAGGCATAGATCAGTAAGCAAGCCATGGATCAATATTTATAACCATTAATAAAAAAGATCTGACGGCCTTCCTTTCTTTCCATTTCTTTCCTTAACACATCTCTTTCTACACCCACTCATACATTTTCATGTCACGCATCAAACTCCATCACTTTGATATATTTGAATTTTTTCTCTCTCCACACCTATTCACTTTCCTTCCCTCTCTTTCTCTCTCCACACCCAATCTCTTTCTTCTTTGATCTGCAAGCTCTCTCTCCCTTACATGTTTTCTTCCTCTTTCATCATATTCAAATCATCGTTCTTACTCTTTCAATCAAATTTTATCATTTTCTCCTTTTTTGTTTTCTTCTATTCTCTTCTCCCTCAGTCAAGATTTTCAAAGCTTGATCAAGATCTTATACAAATCTCGAAGCATGGTCCACATATCATATTGGCACCAACAAATTACAAGCTTCTTCTTCATCGGTGACTTTGTCCACTGCCTTCATCGCCGACTACAGTGTCTGTGTCAACCTTCACCGATGGCTTCGTTCTCTCTCATCTCATCTTGGCTCTGAAGCAAGAAAATGAATCTTGAAGATGGAAGAAATTTTTAAAGCTTGTAATTTTTTATGACTTAAGGTATAAATATTGATTCTGTGGCAAAATTTTTTCTTCTTCTTTTTTATTTTGATTTTTTTGTTACGGTGTGATTACGTAAAATTTCAATTAGATCTATCTATAATTTATATTGTATATTTTTTTTTACCTTTCGATGATTCTGAATTACTTTTTAAGGATAATTGTTCTGTGATAACTTTTTTTTTTAAAAAAAAATTACCCTTTGTTGGCGGTTATTTGAAATAACCGCCAAGAAAGGTTATTTTTTAATAAAAAATTTACCCTTTGTTGGCGGTTATTTGAAACAACCGCCAACAAAAGGTAAATATTTTTTAATAAAATATTTACCTTTTGTTGGCGGTTGTTTCAAATAACCGCCAACAAAGGTTTATTTTTGTTGGCGGTTAATTACCGTTAATAAAAGTTATCCCTTATATCGGCGCTCAAATAATTGACGGTTTTTAACCGCCAATAAAAACCAAAATAACCGCAAAAAAATCCTATTTTTGGTGTAGTGATAATGGACAAACAGGTATGATGACTTGCTCTAAATTCGCTCTCTACTTTTTTATGGATCCAGTCGATCAATAGTTTTCCTCAATTTCATGCTTCTTTACAATCTCCTCTTTAAACTCCATACTCTTTCATGGGACTTGTAAACTTGAAAGAAGATAAAAATTAAGTTTCCTCTAACTGCTTTCCAACTAATATTAAAACAAAACCACTTGATGAGCAAAATTGAGTTGAAAAAGGAAGTCACAGATTTGAGATGATGGTACACTCAATAGCAAAAGAATGGAGGATCCCGGTGGAGTTCCTTAGACATAGGAGAACCGTGATAGAAATTTTTCCATGAAAGTATGCATATGTTAGACTTCCCCACTTTTGTGATCAATCCCAACTGTATGCCATCTCTATTCTTCCTTTTAATGAAAGTTCTCTGTAATGTCCTACATACACTATACCAAAAATAGTTTTTCTTAACACCTAATAGTTGGCAGTTATAGAAAAAAATGTAACAAAAATTAGACAAAGGCTTTTGTTAGCATTATTTATATAACCGCCAAGAAAAGTCAGTCGAGACTTTTGTTGGCAATTATTTCTATAGCCGCTAACAAAAATCTTAGTAACTTTATTTCAAAAGAAACACATGGTGCAGATTGATATGCATAGCCGTTGATTGAAAAAAAATTAATGGTCTATATTAATTCATTTCCTTTACTTTTCTCTCTCTCACCAACCCATATTTGCTATTCTCTCTCTCTCTTACGTGATTGATGTCAAGAAAGTCTCCTCTTATCTCTTTCTCCTTTTTCTCCCATTCTCATTAGCAAAGTTTACCTTCACATTCTCACATCCTCATTACCTCCTCTATCTCCTTCGAGATTCGCGGTGGTCGGCGTGGATGTTTTCATCATTGAGTCCAACGTGCTACCATCATTAACATTCATCCCTCATCAAGAACGTCATCCCTTATGATCTTAGATATGATGTGGTTTTTCAATCTTCCTCATCCATGACCTTCATCCCTCATCAAGAATGTTGTCACCAATATTTTGGTATTTTCTGTTAGTGATCTTCCTCATCTGTTACCTTCATCTTCGTTGTCCAACTCTTTCTCTATATAGGTTCTTTCTTGCCTTGCTAAAGTTTTGGAATTTTCTAGCATTGTGATATATGGTTTGAATCAAGATCTAGTGACATCAATGGCTTGTGGAGATTCAACATCTAGGAATCACGAAGAGAGACTATCTAGTATGAATTTTTTTTTATATATTTTATTTTTTGATTTGGAGTTTGTATAAAATTTTCCCTTGATTTTTTTTCTAATTTTCTTTTTTCATATATGCTTTTAGTGATAAAGCAAAGGAAGCATCATAAACAAATTTCTGCTTTCATTTTTTTTAATAAAAAATATACCTTTTGTTGGGAGTTGTTATATGGAACCACCAACAAAGGATATCTTTTTTTAGAAAAAAATAGACTCTTTGTTGGTGGTTGTTATATAAAACTACCAACAAAGGGTACCTTTTGTTGGTAGTGAAAAATAGCCACCTTTTTATGACCCCTTTTCTTGGCACAGGCATTGTTGGTTGTTAAAACTGCCAACAAAAATGAAAAAAACTACCAAAAAGACCCTTTTCTTGATGAGACTATTGTTAGCGGCTTCAAAAAAATTGCCAAGAAAAATATGGCTTTCATCATATAGAGGATTTCATGTTTTTTGGCTCAATTGGACTTCTCCCCAAAAGCTACTATCTTGGCTCAATTGAGCTTTTTCCCAAGAGCTACCTCTCTTTTACCTCATCTTGGCAGCTAACGGAGGATTTCATTCGTTGTGAGATCTTCCGGCCAAGAACTTTCTTTTATAGCTAGATTTTATACTAAGTTCATAACACCTTACTCCACCACACCTTCATACTTCACTAAAAGTCTTGAAAACTGGCCAAACCGAACTAGAACAAGAATATTAGAGTGTCATTATGGCCTCAATGGTCCTGTTGCAGTGTGGAATGTAACACCTTAAACTAGGGCTTATTTCCCATGTATTAGATCATTTTAGATGCCAAATATGCTTGAAGAGAAGCTTGAATCAATGTAATTTTAAAAACAAAAATTTTAATTTTCCTGGGTACTGTTCACCTGGCAATTTCTATTTTACCCGATGAATTTTAAAAATTCATAACTAATTCTATAAAAATTTTCTTGAGGTAATTCAAGTCTCTAAAAATATCTCAAAATATTTTATACAAGGAAAAAATATTAAAAAGTAACTTAATTAGGCCAATTCATACAGTAAATTTCGTGGCTTTTACTATTCATCTGATCATTTTTCTACCTTCCAATTTTCTGACCTCAATTTTGAAAAATCATATTTAATCCTATTCATGACTAAATCATGCATACTCTATTTCATTTGAAAGCTATCTATGTCTACTTATAGACATATTTTTATTATATATTTATTTCACTTACACAAGGCATAATATTAACTTAAATTGTGAAGGGTCAGAATTTAACTTTTATTGGAGCAATTTTGGGAAAACCTCCATATCTTCTATCATATAGCTCCAATAACCTCCAAATTATTGGCATAAAAAACTTAAAACATAGACATTTCTATATATGTAACCACAGAATTTTTTGAGCATTTTACAATTTTATAATTTCATTTGAAATTTCCAATGCCTAATTTTTAGTTTCCAGTTTTCCCAATCTTGCCCTGTTTTGAACCCTAACTTTGAAAATTCATCATAAATTGTACACTTATCCAATTTAGTTGTTCTTTAGCTCTGTGGAAAGCTTATTCCATCTAATTTTAGAGCATATAAATTACTTAAGCTAATTACCTTGTCTTACATGAACAGTACCTATGTTCTCTCAGACTGCTTAAGATAAGCCTTTCCATTCCTAATTTATCATAATAAGCTCTATAACCTTTTCACATCATCATCAATTGCGTCAATTCCATACATAACATATCATAGTAAATTAAGAATCATAATACCATAGAGATATAGACTACATGGTATATACATGATTTTTCATAATATCCGTAAATACAATGTCATAGCTTGAATTATCAATTCAAGCATTGATTCCCTTTTCTTGCTCCATAGCTCCCTTGTCTTCAATGCCATTGCTTGTACCTAATGTAGTTTTCATTTTGAAAGGGTGATATTCATTGAATCTTAGTAGCAATCACCATTCATGCAATCATATTTTCACATTAAGCATATAATCATTATAAACATCAAGTGAATACTTTTAAAAATTTATGTCATAATATTTCACAAAAATTTTGATAGAGTTTCATTTTGCATTTTAGACATCCCAGGGTCTCAAAACCTCTCAATTAACTCAGCCAACATTCTCAAAGCATCACAAATGATCATATCAAACAATAGACAAGTCATCAAACTCATTGAAAATCAGATGACAATACAAGGCAAGAATAGGTAAATTGCTACCTTTATGCTTCCACTTGCTTTTCCTTTGAGTTGTACCTCTTCCAAATACTTCTCCAAGATTTCTTAGGCTTCCTCAAACCTAAACATATAATCAATTAGCTACTTAAGCGATTGATTCAAGGGGTAGTTTCATAAAGTTCCAATTAAACTCTAAAATTTCATTTTCTTCTCCTTTGGCTTTTTCTTAAAATCAATACTTGTTCCTAAGTTTTTCCAGTATGAGGAACTCATTTTTGGCATCAAAAACATGAAATTTCAACTATAAATTGATGCTCTACTTTGACCAAAAATATCAAGAAAAGGAGAGAAAATGATTTGTTTTGAAACTCACCCAACTACTTCCAAAATCATATCCTAAGTTGTCAGTTTGGTGTTTCTCCTAAGTCTATTACTTCAAAATCCATTCCGTGCTTCCTCTAGGGTTTGGCCAAAATTTTAACATGGAAAGGGGAAGAGGAAGACTGCAAGAAACTAAGCTTAACTACTTAAGATCTCAAGCTCAAAGTAGTAGGAATCACTTACCAAATCCTTGAGTTCTTGAACTTTGAACTTGCCTCCTCTTTGTCTCTTCTTCTTTCTCTCTTTTCTCTCTTTCTTTCTTGTGTTTTCTTTCTTTATTTTGCTACTGAATGTGTCATTCAGAATAGATAGGAAAGAGAAGGATTAAATGGCCTAATCATTCACTAATTACTCACTTAACATTAATTACCTTCATTAGCCAAAAGTCAAGCCTTCTTCAACAAGTAGTTTGGTATGACTTCCATGAGAAGTCTTGGACAAAAAAAATGAGCTGAAATGTCACAAACAAGAGAGCTTTGAGTGTGCCAAAATTGTTCATTTTTTCCTAGTTTAGATATATCTTGGACCGGGTAATTTTTAACTATACCGATAAAATCATTTTTTATAGTACTTTAGCCTTTTTTTGGATACAGGACTATTCTAATTTTTTTTATTTTTTCTTAATTATTCTGTCCCAAATGATATCTATGTATGGCTTATATCCTGTCCCAATTACCTTTCAATCATTGGTGGGGCCTATAATTTACTTTATCAGTTTACTATTACTTTTGGATACTCAATATTAATTATTTTTTTATCCTTAAACATTAACCCTCAATGACATATACCATTTGGCTCGTCTCATCGAGAGCTTCATTTTGGCAATAATTTTGTATATTTGCAAAATTACCCCTAACTCGAGACTAAATTATAATTTTTGAAATTTTTAGGTCATTAGGTGTAATTTTCCCTAAGAACTTTTACATCCTTATTCCATGTGAATTTTTAGGCTTGGTGACATGGGATATTATTTTTATAATTCTTTAGGGGTAAAAATATAATTTTCATGCAAAATGTTGTCTGCCCGTTTTTTGCAAATTTCCTATATATTTCTTGATATTTTAACTTTCTTCGGATATTACATGAAAGCTCTTGAGTTCTAATTTTTTTTTTCAAGTAGAGGCAACTGGCACCGCGGCCTGGCTTCTAAGACCACAACATCCCAAGCTAATACCACATCAGCAATTTCCAAGTTTTTTAGGTGAATTTCCAATGCATATAACTTTATGCTCCGACCTTCGATTGATATGATTTCAACTTGTACAAGCCAATCTCGTCCTAATATAACTATAGACACCAATTTCTCTTGAATTCATATCTGTATGGAGATTTTAGACACCCGACACCGTTTGGCCACTTTTTAGCCAAAACTCACAATAAACCTCTTCAATTGCCATCCAAAAGAAATTGGCACGTAGGGACCATTTACACATATCCTAATTGACTCATCCAACTTATCCAAGTAGGTTCCACCCTAGATAAACCACTCCGCTAGGATTTGGTTCCCTTAAATCCCAATTTCACATAATCTGTTATATGTCTAAATCACGCCATCTAGGCCCAAAACCCCTTCACTACACCAAAAACATATTTTATTTGCACTCAATAGTTAGCATTTAGTAAAAAAATGTTAATAAAAAAAATTTTAGTTGGCGTTTATAAGATAAAGGCCAACTAAATGTCATACTTTAGTTGACGTTTCTTTAGGAAATGCCCTCAACAGTTGTTGTTGTACTTGCTATCCTGGGTTGCTCAGAAGTTAAGGGAAATGTATCCTATAAAGTCAATGGAAGATCAAAGGATGGATGTGTTCGGCCATTGCTAGTTTGCATGTTTGGTGATAGGGAAAGGATTGGTTGATTATTTTTAACTCTTTAGGTTGTACCTTAGGTGGTTTATTTTTCTTATTTGTATTCTACATTTTTTCTTTTTTTTTTTAATTGGTGCCAGTAAACTTTATTTGTTATTAATAAAATTGACTTTTATTGGTAAAAAACTATATTATATGGAATTATAAAGAAAATAAAAATATTAAAAAAAAGACAAAAATCTATTTAGAAAAAAAATAGAAAAAAGTTGGTATTTATATCAGAAATGCCAACTAAAGTGGAACTTTAGTTGGCGTTTGTCCTACAAACACCAACTAAAGCCTATTTTAGTTGGCTGTTTTACAAATGCCAACTAAATTACCTTATTTTTATTGGCACTGGAATAGATGACATTTTGGAAACGCTAATAAATGGCAAAAAAAAAATGCCAACTATTCCTTTTTTTGACGTAGTGCTTTGGGTTTCTGCACACAACCATTCTTACTCACAAACACACCAAGACAAGTATACATCATACCATATCATCCAACTCATCATCATCAACATCATTCCATATAATTTATCATCATCATACATATATATATCATACAACCTTTATCATTACGGTTGTCATAATCCTCATATCCATTACAAACATACTATCCTATATGGCACAACATATAACATAGACAACATACACCATCGATGACTTGAAGATTCTTGACACCAAAGAGGCTACAACTCCTTTGTCTTCTCTGAATTAGTACCAGAGCCTTCACCTAAAATGCTAGTCATGGGAAGAGGTGTGAGACAAAGTCTCAGTAATTCGGAATACAACCATAGGCAATATATATCGAGAATCCATACAATCGTGCGGTGCAATGAAATGTAAAAAAAAAAATGGTATGCATGTTCTCCCTCATACACGGCTAGAACCATGAGCTGACGTTATCACAAGACATTTCAAATTGATGATTCCATTCTAACAATCGATGAAGACTTGTTCTGGGATATCACCAAGCTCACTTTACACTAATGCAATCCAGCCAAAGGTTACATTAGTGCTTAGATTGTGGCTCTTTGTCCCCTAGGCCACCACGAATTAGTAGTGATTTTAGTAAGATGCATTCCCAAATCCACTGCCACCTAGCTCTCCTGGCCATAGAGAGGATTTAGTGATAGGGATATTTCATCATCTAATCTTATTCGCTGCCACCTAACTCTTATCTATAGGAAAAGATTTAGTGGCAGGGATCTTCTATCGTATCGTCATCATATATCATATAATTATCACCTCGACATCCATCTCACATTATGCAATCATATGGTGGTAATATAAATATCATGCTAATATGCCTCTAAATATATATATATCTATCATCATCACAATCATCATCATGGACATGCTAGCATGCAATGGTATGGGGATACTATAAATCACACATACACCTCATATACAATAATCCTATCTTAACTAGCCATGTACATACCATGATATGTAGAAAAACTATACACATACATAACCAATATCATGGTATGAATAGGAATATGCATATATACAAATATATATCAACATATAATCACATAAATCACAAACACCCGGTTATTTTAAATTTTCAATACCACACATACATGGTTTCCACAAGTTTTTCAGATTGCCAACCCACGACTTGAACTCCTCCGATAAACCAAACAACCTTTACAATATCATAATATCTTCAATTAACATATAGCACAATTATCCAAATTCCATAATTCAACTATTTAGGCTTAACCCAAGGTTCCAACCATATTTTTATATATTAATGAACTTTTTACAGCCATTCAAACCATACCCAATCCCATACATTTTGGATTCCAAGCTATCACACACAATATAAAGCTAGGGTTTAAGCAAAATCACACATACTCCCTTTAAAACTCATACTCAAGCATTATTAACACTAAATCACACTTCATTGATCCCATTACATCCATTTTAATTGGTAGAATTTGGCCAAAGTTGGAAACCCAACATATATATCCAAAAAAGCACGTCAAAAACCAAAGAAAAATGAAAAAGGAAGAGTAAGAATCACTTACCAACAATTAATCAAGCTTTTAGAGCCCATAAATCATGAACCCTAGCATTGCTTTTCATTTCTCCCTTTATTTCTCTCTCTCTCTCAGTCGACTGAAATGCTTCTTATTTAAACAGATTTTTGGTCTAGCATTATGGTGGCAATTAAGTTCACCACATCATGAGTACTCTTAGCCTATAAAATTTATGAGTTTCCACAATTGTCTCACTACGGCATGCCCCTTCTCTATTTCAAATTTCAACTTTTGTCTATTTGGATCCTTTCTCCGATCCTGGTTTCCGATCCTATACACATCATTAAGTTTACTTCCCGTCAGCTTGAGACTAAGTTCTGTTGAATCAAGAAGTTTTGATGATTCCAAACTAACCTTCAAGAGCTTGGAATAAAGATATCAAAGGTGCACAAAGGGTTCAAGTGAAGAAATCCTGGAGAAATCTATGCAAAGTTTGATGAAGGATGTTTAGTAGTGTTTTATTTAAGTAAAAGACTTTGATTTGGCTTAAAGAAGTTTTAAAACCTTGATTCTGTGTTAAATCATGGAATATTATAAAAACACCCAGCAACAGATGAAGTTTAAGAGGTTAATACTAATCTGTCATAGTGAAAGTTTGAACTTTGGCCTTTGGAAATTCGAATTTCGTACTAAAACTGAACAAGTCAGAGATATGCCTCTCTAACAGATGAATTTTGACTTGATGAAATTTGAATTTCGATAAGTGACTGAAAGGAGCTTTTAGCAACAGACAAACTTTTGGTTTTGAACATTCTAATTTTAGACAAAATGAAACTTATGAAAACTAAAGAAATTTGTTTAAAATTATGCCAAAGTTCATCTGAAACCAAGTTTAGATTGGATTTCAAAATTGATCACTGACAGACGAACTTTGAAAATGAAAATTTGAATTTCAGAAACTAAGTTTGTGAGTCTATTGGAATGATATGTGGACATACGAATGATAGTATTTATAAATTCGAATTTTGAAGTTAGTCTGAAAAGAGGTCTCTTTGACAGACGAACTTTTCCCTTTGAACATTCGAATTTTGAACTGTGTGAACTACTGAGCCTTGTAAACCAGCTACGGGCAGACAAATTTTGGGGTTCCAAAATTTGAATTTTGAAGGCACTGTAGCAAATTGAAAATACTGTTCACACTTAACAGAAAAACTTTCCATTTCAAAATTCGTATGTCACAACATAGAAACATTTTCAAAATATCAAAATTCGAATTTCACTTTATGACATACGAACTTCGGGCTTTCAATGTTGAAGCTGTTAACCTTTGATTTCTGTGAAATTCGTCTGTTGACCAACCGAAATTTGAATTTCAGTATGTCAGAAGTATTAAATGCGGTTGGTTAACGGATAGTTTTTCAAAGTAACCATTGGATAACTTCTCTAATGGATAGATTTTGTTTCGAACGGATATTTGAGACCTAAATCTATAAATACAACATCATGTAAAATTGTGGGTAATGATTTTAACTTTGTATATACTGAAACTCTGCCAAATCATTTACTCAAAAGTCTCTTACTCTCTCACTTGAATATTCTGTACTCCAACTTTCATATTCACTCTGTTTAAGAGAGTTTGATCTTTGTAAATAATCTTTTCTTCATCTAGAAGATAGATTTTCTTGTGAGGGGATATCACAAGGGATTGGAAAGTACTTTGTAAGAGTGCATAGAGTGATTGAGAGATGCTCTAGAAATAAAGCATTATCTTGTACTGAGGCATTTGCAAGAAGCCCATTGAATTCTTGCAGAATAGTGGAAAATCTCAAGTGGTGACTTGGGGACTGGATGTAGGTCAAGTGGAGAGACCGAACTAGGATAAATTACTGAGTCTTCTTCTCTTTACTACCACCTTTATAGTTATTTATTTATATTCTGTTTTACCATTATATATTGCTTTCTTCACCTTCTTGATATTTTAGAGAAAATTTTTAATCTTCCCAATTCACCCCCCTCTTGAGAAGCCAGCTAATCTAACAAGTTCAAGATAGTATAATGAGGGTTGTTACAAAGTTCAACAATTAACTATCTTTAGGTTTTGTAGTTCCCAAATTGCCTGCCACTATTCATATTCCTTAGGCTTATACTTTGTACATTAGATTCATACCTCATGTTTTAAACATCATAAATACATTACTAAATTTCCATTACAGAGGCATTGAATCTTTATCAAACTTTCTCCTTTGAATCATACATCACTTTTCCTATTTTATTCTTAACATCTTTCTTTAAGCTCTTCTCGGCTTGAGCAATTGATATAATATTTAACTTAATCTAAACACATAGAATATTTTTAGGGGTAGGCAAAATCAACATTTCCTTCTTACCACCTAGGAGGAGATTATTGGTACAAAGCCAGTTCTTGCTTACTATGGTGCTTCGATATTTATTTTGACTAGAAATGGTGATTATGGCCTTGCTTCTAGTGAACACATTCCCAAGTAAACTTTATAATTTTAACTTATAGACCCAGGCTCTTAACATTGATGTAAAAGAATGGCTTACATTTGCATTATACCTTTAATGGGATCATGTGTCTTATGGCCTCATACTGGGGTATTACAAAGACTCTTCCTTGTGTTTTTGGTCTTTTGTTGACTATCTCAATAGTATAGTCACAGCTTTCTATACTTGGTGCACCATTTTTATCTTGCTAAATATGGTATCTTGCCACAAGCCTTTTTTGCATTTAACAGGGCAGGCTTGCTTGGTCTACCTCCTTTACTCTTTTTCCTTGCTTCATAAATATTCCAAGGCTTCTTACTCTTATTCTTACTTACTCTTTGCTTTCTCTACAATTTTTCTTATCACTACTACTAGCCAAAGATATTAGAGCATACTTGTGATTTAGACTAATGATCTTGCTTACTTCGATCGATTAATTGAAAGTCTGAATTTGTATTAGCATCTTCTCTTTAATTGCTTATTTTAAACCCCTTTTCATCTTTTCTACCTTTCCTCGTCCATCATTGTACTACTAAGGGTACATTAAATTTCAAGATAGTGGGTTATGCCTCACTATACACATTGACTAACTCGTTCTAATTCTAACAGACTCTTATAAATTCCACATCCTTCAGTCAGCCTCATTCTTGAACATATACTCTGTTATTAATGTTTCTTTCCTGATGTTCCACTTATTATCTTCAACTTTTTCCAGAGGTTCATACTTTAATTATCAGCAACTCGCACATCAACTTGTCATTATAGGTAACAATTGGCACTTTCTAAGTCATACAGTCATATATAGGTAACTGATAGATTCAACCATTTACCCTGTAACTTGTTCGATAGAAGCTTACAAATCTACTTGGAGATATTGTGGCATGAGCGAAACATTATAGGCTCTAACTTCTTGTCATCTTTGAACATTAACCATTTCTTGTAATTGCTCAATAGCTTTTTGCTGCCAATCTAAATGATCGAAGATCATTTATAGGGAATCTGGATCATGAATACCTTTACTCATTACTAGGAGTTTTTTGAGAAGTCTATTTTTGTGATGCCTATCTTTGCTGAATAGCTATTCATGTCTCACTTATTCTTATCTTTTATCTTAATAATCACAAATTTTAAATTATACTTGACAAGTATTGTTTATTACTTCCATCATTATTATCCTTTGACCCCTAGTCCTTTTACTAATTTAATGCTTTGCTACATCTATACTTGGTTCGAATTTGTAGCCTTATATCACTTTTACATATACTTTTAATCCCTTCTACATGTACATTATCATCATCCTAAACTAATAGGGTTTTCAGACTAGTATCAAACTTACTACTATCATATGATATCCCTATAGGATCATTTTCTGGGTCATCCTTTGGTACTTCTATTACCTCATGGTTCTGTATAGCATCACATACTAGCTTAGCTCATCTGCTTCCAGGGAGACAATGGTCATGATGCCCTTCACATCATTCTTTTGCTTCTAACGTAATACTCAGGAGATCTAGATCTTGAACTTATCTTCTAGATCCATCCTTAAAGCCACTCTATCAATCATTTGGATTTGGAGTCCTTGGTTTAATCAAAGGGAGCTACCAATCTCTCCAAATGATTTTGCTAGCACACACTTACTTAATATAGCTCATCAATTGTTCAACCTCTTTATCTTGAGGTGCAATTACTTGCCCTGGTAAGGCTACACCTGAAGGGACCATTACAATTTGGTCGCCTTCTGGCTTAGGCAATTTTCTCAATGAATGATCACCATGTGCTTATCATTTCTCAAAATCTTGTTAGATCCTATATTCTCCTTCATAGGATTCTAATTAGGCTCAGGCTAACTTCCTGTACATGGGTGCTTGTCATTACTCTGTTCTAACTTACCTTCCTTTGAATATTTTACTTTAGTTATCCCCCATTGATCCTTTTCATCATTGCCTTTCTCCATTAATATTATATATTCCTTTTTGTCCTCTTGCATTCACTACTAGAAATCATTTTCGCACTAATGTTACCTTATATTTAGGATCTTGCTTCTCATTCTCATTATCACCATCTACCATAACATTTCTTAGCTATTTTCTTATTAGTGGCTTATCATTTGAGAAAAGTCTTAGGTGAACATTACTATTGATTAATGAGGATTCATATCCTTCTAAAATAATCCAAGGTGATTCCTCTTTTAGAAAACTATCAGTACTGTAGGGTTCCGTAATCTTTTTTATTCTCTTTAAAGATCTACTACAACCTCATAATTGGTCTACTATGACCAAGAGATATACTGTGATCTCTAAGCCCTATTGGGATCCTTTGTAATGCTACATCATCTCTTTATTGATAAGATCTATCTGTGATCTAACTCTAAAAGGATTCAAGACCTAAGGAAAATAAATTATGTAAAATATGATCAATTAATCCAACACCTAGCATTAGCTATCATCAAGGCTAATCCCTTATGCCACTATAACATTCATAGGCTAGTACCTCATAAGGGATAACATTTTACATAAAAAAGGGTAAAACTTTAACTTTAAAGGTACCTTTTTCTTGGAAAAATTTACACGAATCTTTGCTTTAAGAGCTTAAATCTTCACCTCTAATATAAAAAATGTAACACCTTACATTTAACCTCATTCCCCTGTACAAGACCTCATTAGAGTTTGATTATACTTAATTAGGAGCTTGAATCACATAAAAATCGAAAATAGAATTTTCATTTTTCATGGTACTATTCATCTGGCACTTTTCATTTTTCCTAATGAAATTTGAAAATTCATAACTAAATCTGTAAAAATTATATAAAGGTAATTTAAGTCTCTAAAAATAGATAAAAACATTCTTTACATGGGACAAATATGAATTAGGACATTCACTAGGCCAATTTGTATAGTTCAATTCTTAAATATTACTGTACATTTGGTCATTTTATATCTTCTTAGGATTTTGGTTTTAATTTTAAAAATTCATATCTCACTCTACCATGAACCAAATCATGCTGACTATATGTCATTTGAAAGCTCTGTGTGTCTACTTTCTACACATTTTTTTTTACATTTATTAAATTTGTATAAGGTATGACACTAACTTAAACCATTGCGGGTTAGAACACTGCTCTTATTGGATCAGTTTTAGTAAAACTTACATATTTTTTATTATATAGCTCTAACTTACATATCTTTCCATACATATAAACCACTGAATTTTTGGAGCCCTATACGATTTTATATTTGCTTTTGAAATTTTCAATACATAAATTCAAGTCTTCTAGTTTTCTAATATTGCCCTATTTTGAACTCTAATTTTGAAAATTCACCATAAATTATACACTTACCCAATCTAGGTGTTATTTGGCTTTATGAAAAGCTTATTCCATCTAATTTTAGAGCATGTATAATACTTAAACTAATTATCTTACCTCAGGTAAATAGTATCTATGTTGCTCTAAGAGCGTTTAAAATGAACATTTCCATAGCTTAACAAAGTGAGATTTATACTAATAATTCACCATCATTCAATGCTCCACTTTCATACATAACATCATGGGAATACTTAAGGAATCATGATCATGCATAATTACAAATTGCACACCTCATACATTAATTGGTACATAATCTCATATCATAGCATTATAACTTGTGAAATCAAGTTACTCTTCTTTGCCTCCATCATTCCTCTTGCTCTTTCTTTGGCCTTTTCCATGATTTTGTCCTAGCATGGTTGGTCATTTAGGGAGGGTAAGATTCAATGAATCTCAATAGTTATATCCATTTATGCACACATATTATCATGGCATTTCATAAATCAACATTGAAAATCATTTAATTATATTGTGCCATACAATTTCATAAAAATTTTAGTATGGTAACACTTTGTAAAATGAACATCCAATGGTCATAAAATCCTTCAAACAACTAGCCAACAACATATTTAGATCACAAAACATTCAATCATGTTAATGGCATATATAAAGAATCATGGAAAATCAACTTGATAACAGTGGACATAAATGGAAAAATAACTACCTTATGGCTTTTCAAACTTCCTCGAACCTTGAGAACACTTCTTTTGATCTTTTGGCACTTCTTGAAACCCTATAGCATCATAAAACATAGCCATCAACCACTGATGGTATCATCCCCTTCACAAGTGGCATCTTGAACCTTAAAATTTTATTTAGTTATTCTTTGAGAATTTCTTATACAACACACTTGCCTTAACCTACTTTGGACTCAAGGAATCCATTTTTGAAGCCAAAATCATAAAATTCCCTTACTAGTTCAAACCATAATTCAACCAAAAATAGGAGAAAATTGTAGAAAAATAATTACTCTATGAATCTAACAATAACTAGTATATTCTTGCATCCTAATTAGGACATTTTCAACTCTTTGCATAGTTCAATTTGTTCATGGCTCAATTTTCTTTCTCTATTCTCTCTCATGGCTGAAAATTACAGAGGTGAAAGAGGAGAAAATACTTTATGAAAACCATCACAAACACTTGGATATGCAAGAAAATGGCCATAGAATATTACCTTGGAAATTTGAGAACCGAACTTTGCTTCTTGTCTTCCCTATTTTTCTACTTGTTTCCATGAGTTCTTCTCCCTTTCAAGTGCTAGTTTAGACATGTATAAGGCAAGAAGATGATGTCCAAATGGCTAACCCAAGGTAATTAAGAAAGATATGTAATAAAACTAACTATAGTAATTTTTTTTGCTAATCTTGGTTACTTTTCATTAAAGCTTTTCAATAAATTTCCATGGTGTCCCATTGTTTGGTTTTGGACACCACTCATGCTCTTTTTTCCACAAAAAATTGCTTTAATAATTTTTATGGACCAATATACCTTTTACCATTAAATATTTTTACAGAAATTGTCATTAAATTGGTATAGGATTATTCAAAATTTGATTTTATCCCAAAATCATTATTTTGATCCAAAATATATTTGGGTAAGATCCATTCATTGTACTTGACTTAGTACTACTTTTTCTACAGTCTAAAATATCTCTTTTATTTGGTAAAATATTAATATAAAACTTTAATACCTAATAAATATTATATTAGTCTCATTAAATTTAAAAAATTATTCTATTGGGTTTGGCTCATTGAGTGCTTTATGTTGACTAAAATTTTTTAACATTTACAAAATGCCATTAACCAAGGCAAATTTTTAATTTTTGAAACTTTTGGGTTTTAAGTGTAATTTTTACCAAACCTTTTCATTTCCTCTTCCCAGTGAATTTATTCTTTGAGGGACTACCATGCAAATTTTTTATTCTTTGGGGCCAAAATATAATTTTCTCATTTTTCTTTCTATCATGAAAAATGACCTTGTCATTTTCTATTCGCATTACTATATGCTATAACACCTTACATTAATATACTTTTTCCAAAGTAGTATAGCATGTTTATTGTCTAATAGAATCATATCAAAGGCTTGAATCATTAAACAGTCTAAAGTGATTAAAATTAAAAGAACATAACACTTTTCATTTGGTGAATGAATTTTCTAGGTGAACATTGAAAAATCATAACTAATTCCTGAAAAATCACATTAAGGTGGTTTATGTCTCTAAATGAAGCTAGAAACATGCTCTACGTGGAAAAATATAAAACTTGCATTTGTCTAGACCAATTCATATATTATATTGCTCAAAATTTTTCTATTCAAATGCTCAAACTTTTACTCTCCAAATCATGTGCTCTTTATCTTGTTGGAAAGCCCTATCTATCTAGCTTCTAGAAATATACATGTCTATGTTCTTTCACATTTTGAGTTAATAGTAGCTACGTCATTCATAGGTGCGCAAAAAGGCTAGAATATGTCATCATTTGCTTAAGTGTATATAGACACCATGTTCAACACTCAAACTTGTACTTACTAGCTCATGCCATTCTTAAAGCATCTCAAGAGACTCAAATGAGCATAATGGCAACAATACATAGCTTTACAAACTCATGATTTTGCATAAAATCATAAAAATACAAGTGGCAAAGGCAATAACAATGTTAATAATCAATAGACCTCTCCTTGCCCTTTACCTTTTTGGTGGCCTTCCCTTCTCTTAAACCTATATTATGAGACAATCTCAGTAGTAAGTTATATTCATGCATCATGTTACTCATTTCACATAATAATCACTTAAAATCACATTAATTCACATAAATCAACAAATTGCCATATAAGTTGTAAAAATTTTGGCAGCATAATGTCTTAGTAAATGGATATCTTAGGGAATAACACCCCTCATATGCAGCCAAAACTAGTCAAGAAATCATAATTTACAATATGGCAACTAATTTGCATTGAAGCAAAGCAATAAAATAACATAAGCAAGGATATGTAAACTTAGCTACCTTTGATGAATTTCCTTGTCAATACCCTTTGCTTTCAATGATCCCACTTGTTTTCTTGGGCTTTCACAAGTCTTTAGACAACATTAAACAATGGCTCAAGCCACTGATTTCATAGCTTAAAGCTTAAATGACACATAAAACCCTAAAATCCCAACTTATTTATCTTAGCTAGTAACTTGAAACATATACTTGTCCTTAAGGTCTTTGGCCATGGGGAATCCATTTTTGGGGTCAAAACAATGAAATTCCTTGTCTAAGATTACTTAATATACTGGCCAAAATTCTACTCTTAAGAGAATGAATGGGTTTTTTCATAAAACTTGCTCAAATGGACATAACTTGCTTTTTCTTGCAAAAACTCTTACTTTCTCATACTTTTATGGTTTAAAAACATCATTGCTCACCTACACCATACCTTGAACGAAATTTATAGAGGTTAGGAAAGGAAAGAACTCCATGAAAACCAAGTCAAACAACTAAGAAACTATGATAAAGCACTTAAACATCTCAAGCTAGACACTTATCGATTTTCTTGGAATCTGCTTGCTATTTCCTTCTATTTTTCTTCTCCTTTTTCTTCCTCACCTTGGCAACCTCTTCACTCTCCATTTTGGCAGAGTTTTCTCTCTCTTTTCTCCTGTGAATTTCATTTAGGTGGTAGGGGTATTAATAGGTAAAAAACCAAGCACTAATCTAGATTATTTTTTGCTAACCACTTTGATTAACTTTAATCAACCTTATCCATAAATCTTTTCTATTAATATTTTATTCAATTTCAGCACATGGCTAACTAGGAGTGCTTGAGAGAGAGTTATCTACAAGAAACTGCATATTTTTCCTTGTTTAGTAATGCTTTATGTTGGTTACTTTATACTTGAACCTGTAAAGTTACCATTTACATTATAAATTCACTTTATTGATATAAGAATAAAGCAAACTTGTGTCTAAGATTGGTTTAATATCTTGTCTCTAAAAATATCCTTTTGTGGTATCTAATAGCTTTTCTTTTTTATTTTTTAGCTTTTACATATCAAAAAGCAACTTCATCGGTAAAAAAAGTTACTTTTAACTTTTGACACTGATTATTTCTTTGTTCTTGAATATTAACCCTCAGTGTCATATACCATTGGACTCGTCTCATTGAGAGCTTCGTTTTGACAGTAATTTTACAAATTTGTAAAATTACCCTTAACCCGAGACAATTATAATTCTTAATTCTTTTAGGTCATTAGCTGTAATTTTCCCCAATAACTTTTTAAATTTCTTCTCCCTATGATTTTTATTGCTTATGGCCTCATTTGCAATTTTCTTAATTTTTAGGAAAAAAATATAATTTCTCATTTTTCCATCTGAGCAAGAAAAATGACCTCTTTGTTCTTTTTTACTCAAAGGAGTGTCAATCTATTTTTACAAATTTCTTATGCATCTTAATATATTTAAGCTTTTCGGGAAGTTACATATGCCAAATTTTTCTAAATCTCTTTGCATTTTAAGATATATTCTTTTTAATTAATTTATGGAATTACTTCATAGTAGGCAACTTTTGGCTTAATTCGAGATAAGGGCTAGACACATTGTATCACTATTTTGCCCCTTTCATATTTAACTATGTCTCTTGGTTTTCTCTAATTATTGGTCAATTAACCTTGTGCAATATATCATTGGGTCCACATGACAAAAGCTTCACTTTGACAGGAATTTCTCATATTTATGAAATTGCCCCCAAGCTAAGTCAAAAACAATAATTTATTCTTCTAGGTACTTTCTTGTAATTTTTTCCAAAGATCAATTTTTAAATAATTCTTTTTCATTGAACTTCAAATTGATCTATCTTTCATCCTCAACCTCCCGGATGCGCAGCACTTATATCATTGCACTTAACTCGAGATGGACTTTTATTCAACTAGTATATTGCATATCTTTTTCGGCTCAGTTTCGGAGTTAATTTTTACTAAGGATCTTATGGAAAATTAATTCTAATTAAGGATCAAGTATAATCACTTCTAAGGACCACATGGAAAATTAACACCGATGAAGGACCGAGCATATGCAACTATTATCTTACTTCTTATCACATCTTTTCATGCATTTGATGATATCTTGTAAAAATAGGAATATTACAATTATTCTCTGTCCTGGATGAAATTATCCTTCCTAACCTTTAGTATACCAAATTGGGTAATTTATGTAACATACTTGTTAATTAAATAGATAGTTCTATTAATTAAACATAAATACATCATAATTTCATTCCAAACCCTTTTAGAAGTCTACAGGACCATCACCAAATAGTCTAACACATTTTTAACATAATTCATGAATTTATACATAATGTCAAATCAATATAACTTAATCTTTTTCTTCTTCAATCCTCTTTGCCTTTCCATGATCATTTGCATGACTTGGCCCTATCATGGTTAGTGGGTTTGGGAGTAAAATTGGATGATCATAGTAGCAACAAACATTTCAACCAATTATAACACTTACAAGTAGCTATAAACATCACGGAACATCATAAGACATCATAAAACATCAATGTACCATATTATCAAGTAAAAACTTTAGCAAAGTTTCCTCTTAGAAAATGGATATCCCAAGCATAGCCCTTAACTCAAAAACAGCTAGTGCCAATTACAGAATATCACAATAACAATATGGTATCAAGTAAATTATCATAACAAACACAAATGAACATAAAAATTAAGAAATGTAAATTGGTACCACAAAGCTTTTCGTTGAACTTCCAACTTGATTCCAAGTCAATCAATTGTCTCCTTGGCTTCTCCAAGCCTACATTCTTCACAATATACTTACTAAATTAACTAATCCCATTTAAATCCTTCTTAAAGAATCATTACGCCTAAAATTCTATATCTTGCATTCTAAGTTTAATTTTGCGAACCTTACCTTATTTATACTAATTCATTCATGAGGAACTCATTTTTATCATTGGTTTCATAAAATTCCAATTCCTAATATATGTTCCTCATTTGGGCAAAGCCTATCCTTGTGAGCAAGAGAAGGAATTTCATCAAACACTCTTAAACCTCATGTATATTGAACTTTCTCCTATTAGTACTGTAATATCCTGAAATTTTCCCCTAAATGTTTAAGGTTTAATATTTTAAAATCTATAATAAATTTGTAAAAATGGATATACGTTGTTTTGCATAATATAAGGCAAAAAAGTTAATTATCTCGGTCAAAAGGAAGGATGAGAAAATGATCATTTTACCCATAGAAAAAAAAAAGAAAAAAAAGGAGGAGAAGAAGGAAGAGGCAGTGGATGTACGCGTACAATGAAACAAATTTTATGAATTTTGGGAAAAATTACACCTAATGACCTAAAAGTTTTAAAAATTATAAATATGTCCCGAGTTAAGGGTATTTTTGTAAATATAAAAAAGTATAGTCAAAATGAAGCTCTCATTGAGTTAACACCAATGAAATGTATTATAGAATTTATTAAGATCAAAATAATATTTATTGGGTCATTAGGATTTAATATTAATATTTTACCCGATAAAGGTCAGTCTGGACTGTAGGAAGATGCAGTATTCATTCAAGAAAAATATGTGGGTATTATATTTGGACCAATTGGGATAAGTATATTATGGTAATTTTATTTTCCAATATAGTTATAATTAGTATTTCAATAGTAGTAAAATATACTGCTAAAGTAGCTTTATTTGTCCAGATTAGTTTAAGATATATCTAGATAAATAAAAGTACAATATTTTTGAACCAAAATACTCCCTATTTCGTGCTCCACACACTGTACATTACAAAATAGAATTAATTTATTATTTTCATGAATTTGCAAGAAAAATAAGAAGTTTTGGTGGCATGATTTTATTGGTTGGCTTCTTTCATTTATACTCCCTCAAGTTGGATGTTTTGGACACTTAGAAAGAGGGAAGAGAAGCTGTAGCAAAGGTGAAAGAAAGGGAGGCTACGTGCGGTGAAGGAAAAGGAGGAGAAAAAGGAAAAGAAAATTCCAAATAAATTGGTAAGCAAGTTCCTTTCAATTTGCAAGTGTTCTAGCCTAATTTCTAAGTAATTTGAGTTAGTTTTCTTGGATTTTCTCCATCTCCCTTTGCTGTTCTATTCTAGCCAAGCATGATTAATGGGAAGAAAAGTTGTTTTTATACCATAAATCCAATAGAAAACGTGAGATTTTGAAAAGGGAACAAGTTTTGGTAAGCATGGGAGCAAGCTTTCAAAAAATCATTTCTTCCCTATATGAGACAGATTTTGGCCAGACCATTAGAGATAGAAGAAGTTGGATTTTCACTAATTTGATCCCAAAAATGGTTTCCCCATGATGGAAAACCTTAGAGTCGTATGAGTTTTTAGGGTTTTAGTGAGACTTTATAATGTAACCATTGTTTCTAGTTGATTAAGTTAATATTGAATGATGTTTCATGACTTTTGGGTGTTCAAGAAAGCTAGTGGAAGTTTTGATTCCAAGTGTAAAAGCAAAGGAAAACATAAAAGGTAGCTTGGTTTATTTTATCGCAATATGTTATTCTTTATTGTTTCCATGATTATAACTTATTGCCATATTGTATTTGTGTTGTTTTCTGACTGGTTTTAGCTGTAAAATGAGGGGTTTTATTCCCTGGGATATCCATTTTCTAAGGAAAAATTCTACCAAAATTTTTACTTGACATTGTGGTATTTTAATAATTTATGTGTTTATATGTGAAATGTTTGTGAAACCTGAATGATATATTCGCATGAGATAAACTAGCTACTGAGAATTTTCCAAATCCCAAAATTTAGTTTTCTATATGAGTTTATATATTCTTGGAAAGTAAACATAGAGAACTTTCCAAATAGCAAAAATCAATTGATTTGGATGAGTGTACAAACTGTTATGAATTTTTTAAAATGGCTAAAAAAATCTGGAAAAGTAGTTTTAACCAAATGAATAGTATAATTCGACAAATTTTATGAATGAATTAGCTAAATTAAGTTCCAATTGTATATTTTTCCCATGTAGGAAATATTTTTAACTATTTTTAGAGACTTGAATCATCCTCATATGATTTTCCTAGATTTAGTTATGATTTTTCAAAATTTAGCCAGAAAATCAAATTACCATATGAATAGTATTTTGAAAAATTGAATTTTTCTCATTCAATCTTCTAATGATTCAAGCTTCTAAATTAGCTCATTTAGAATCATATATGCTATTATACATGTGAAATAATGTAAGAAAGTAAGGTATGACAAGTGCATGCCTCCTTTACCTATATTTTCATGAAAACATCATCCCTTGTGTATTAAAATATCTTGGATAAATATGAAGCTTAGTACTAGGGGAAGGAGGACTCATCTAAACCTATCCTAAACTCATGCAAACTAAATTAGAAAATAAAGGAAATCCTTACCTTAATCTTGTTTGTCTTGCTTCCTTATCTTCTTGCAAGTTTTTCCTCCTTCTTTGCCTTCTTCCTTCTCTCTTTCTCTCTTCTCTTTCTCTCTCTAAAATTTTCAACTCTCCTTCTTTCTCTTGCCTCTCAAATTTTTGACCAAATGGAGGGGGTAAGTGCTTGTTTATATTTTTGATCAATTTATTTATGGACTTCAAGAATAAATCCTAGCCTTCCATTTCCTTTCCAATCCACTAGCCAATATTTGATAGCTTGGAGGTTTCTTATTCTTGTTCAATCTCCACCTTTCATCTCACCAACCAAGATGCAATGGTCCATATTAAAAGTTATGGAATCATTGCATCATACTTGATTTAAATAATTTTCCTATTTATGATGTCATAATTTTGACTAAATATTTTTTAAAATTTTATATAATTTTCAGCCAAGAGAGATATAGGAGAGAGAAAATAATTTTTCCACCATCCAATACAATTTACTTCAGGTCCAGACAATTTTTCCACCATGTCATTGAACAAACCTGGCTACAGTCAAGACATAATTTAAAGAAAACCCACAATGGCTAATCATGTTAGAAACTAGTATGCTTCTCATCCAAAAGAACTAGATTTATATTGTAATATCCCTATTTTTATGGGATGTTGTAAAGTGAATAAAATATGAAATACGAAGTGAGAGGAAAATGCTCTATATATACTCGAGCTTTAGAATGAATTAATTTCTCATCTAATTTTTTGAAGAAGTTATGCTTGTTTCTTAATTGAAATTAATTTTCTATAAAGTCTTTAGCAGGAATTAATTCCAGAACTTATCCTGGAAAATATGCAATATACTACTTGAATGAAAGTCCACTCCAAGCTTAGCTCAATAGTATAAGTATTACGTAGCTAGGAGGTCTTGGTTAAAAGATAGATCAATTTGAAAATTAATGTGAATAGTGAAAATAATAATAAAAAATTTGTCTTTGGGTAAAATTACAACAAAGAGCCCAAAAGAATAAATAATTACATTTTGACCCGACTTAATGGTAAAATGGTAATTTTATAGATTAGAGGTAAAATGTGAATATTGGATTTAAGCCCCAAGAAAAAATGTTGATATCATAAAATACATAAGTAATTGGGAAAAATTGAGACATCATTAAGTGTAAGGAAAGGCAAATATGTCATTTTTTCAAGTTAAATAAAAAAATAAGAAAATTATATTTTGGCCTAAGAAGTAAGAGTGCTTGCAATTTAGTTTGATTCACATGGACATGAAATGAAAATAAGTTCGGGGAAAATTACAACTAAGGACTCAAAAGTTTTAAAAATTATAAATTTACCCTAAGTTAAGGGTATTTTTGAAAATATGAAAAATTATAGTCAAAGTAAAGCTCTTGAGAAGTTAAACCCAATGGTATATAGTATGGAATTTAATAAGATCAAAATGATATTTATTAGGTAATTATGTTTTAATATTAATATTTTATCAGATAAAAGTTAGTTTTGATTGCAGAAAAAGTAAATAATAAGATCAAAATTATATTTATCGGGTCAAGGTAATGATTTTAGTCCAAAATTTATTTTTGGATATTTATGTACCAATTTAATGACAATTACGGCAAAAGTAAATGATTGGTACGGGTAAAATTAATCGGTAAAGGATATTTTGGTCTACAAAAATTATTAAAGAAATTTTTGGCCAAAAATAAGGATAGAGCATGTATGAAAACCAGCAGCTGGGATAGATATGGAGATTTACAAAAGCTTTTAATAAAGTTGCCCAAACTTAGTTAAAACTAATCATAATTTAATTTCCATTTGATATCTTTCCTTTAAATCTTGAGTTAAGGCTTGGTTAAGTCCTCCCCTTCACTGAACTTTGGGAAAGAAAGGAAGAGCAAGAAACCATAAGACAAGGCATAAACACCAATGTAGAGTTCCATGACTATTCTCTTGTGCTCTTTGTGGCTTGAGAGGGCTTTTATGGGATATTTTCTTCTCTTTCACCTCTGAAATTTTTTGCTTAGAGAGAGAGAAGAGAGAGAAAGTGAAACCATAGAAAAACCAAACCATAAAAAGGGTTGTATAGGTCTTTAGCAACAAGAATATGTTATTGGTTTGTAAACTTGTTAAGTAATTATTTTTCTACAATTTCTTCAAATTTTCTACTGATTTAGGTTTGAGATTGGAAGGGAATTTCATGATTTTGACCCCGAAAATGGATTCCTTGGGTCCAAAATAGGTTAAGACCAGTATGTTGGGCAAGAAATTCCCAAAGAATAACCATATTGAATTTTAAGGTCAATGGAGCACTTTATGAAGGAACTGATGTAATCAATGTATTAAGACTTTGTTTCATGATGCTATAAGGTTCCAAGAAGTGTTAAAGGATAAAAAAAAGTGTGCTCAAAGTTTAGAGAAGTTTGGAAAGCTCAAATGTAGTTATTTTTCCATTTACGCTCAATGTTGTCAACGTTGATTTACATGATTCTTTGTTGATGCCATCCATTTTTTTAAATGTTTTATGATGTAAATGTATTGTTGGATGGTTGTATAAAGGGCTTTTATGACCCTTGGATGTCCAATTTTCAAAGTGTTACTATGCCAATTTTTTTATGAAATTGTATGGCACATTGTGATGCTATGATTTCCAATGATGATTTTATGAAATACCATGATAACATGTATGCATGAATGAATATAACTATTGAGATTCTTTAAATCTCATTCCTTTCCAAATGACTAACCTTGATAGGGGCAAGATGTTACAAAAGTCAAGGCCAAGCTAAGTGGATAAAGAAGGAGCACAATTATGGAATAAATGGAGTCAATGTGGATGTATTATTTTGTCAATTGGTATAAAATCATGTATTATGTTATGAACCCATAACTTAGCATGGTTTTGATTTTAAGATCCTTGCATAAGGTTATGTATGGATTTAGAGCAATGCATGATGAAGTTTTACGTTTATGAAGTTGATTATGTATGTTATAGCATAAATTGGTTCAAGATGACCAATAGTGACTAGAATAAGGGCTTTTTGATCAAATCAGAGTATCTAGGGTAAGTGTTATATATCCTTTGAAAGTGTACGGAACAAGCTTTAATACAGTCAAAGGAGTGCCTCATTTAGATGTGTGTGCGAATTGTTATGAATTTTAGAAATTAAGGTTCATAATAGGATAGTGTAGAGAAAAATTGGAACTTTTGCCATGACTACTGGAAATTTCAAAATATAATACAAAATCGTACAAAGCTCGAAAAATTTAGTGGTTTACATTTTAGGAAACCTCTAAGTCTAAGAAAACTAATGCCATAGTTTTGATAGTATTTAGAGCCATAAAGAAAGAGTTATATAATTTCTCCTAAAACTGTTCTAGTATAAGTAGTATCCTGACTCTTAATGATTTAAGTTGATTCCATGCCCTGTACAAGGTAAACAAATGTACAAGAAAAAATGTATGTAGAAATAAGATATACAGGGATTTCAATAACATAAAGAATGAATAATTTGGCTTAGGATATCATGAGATATGAATTTTTAATAATAATGCCAAAACCTGCGAAGTTTCAAAATAACCAAGTGTATAATAAATATTTGAGAAATAAAATGTATGAATTGGTCTATAGAATTCTCTTTTTCATATTTTTTCCATATATAAAATATTTTTTCTATTTTTAGAGACTGAATCACTTTGAGATGATTTTTCTATATTTAGTTATGAATTTTTTGAAATTTGTCGGGTAAAATGGAAAATGCACAATGAACAGTACCAGAAATAAAAAAAAATTCTTTTTTAATATTTTTATGCAATCAAGTCTCTAATCATACAATAATGGACCTAATTGGAGTCTAATACATGGAAAATGGATGTATGTTTAGGTGTTACATATGCCTACCTGGCTTCAACTTGTGACAAGCAAATATTAATCAGCTAGTTGAAACAAGCTCTTCTTCTCCTGGAAAATGAGCAGAGACCATCACCATCAAAACCATCATTTGAAGCACCTCCAAATGTGGACAATAATAACAACAAAATTAGTCTTATCCCACTATACCTCTAGATGTGGACAATGAAGAAAATTATTTTACTATTAACCTTATAGAAGAATAATTTAAAAAGGTTAAAAATACCGTTCATATGTTGACCATTGACCAATACTATTTATCCGTTGACTATTGATCAGAATTGTTCATTATTTGACTAGAAGTTCTTGACCATCAAATTCTGACCATATTGGTGGATGCTAACCATCAGATGCGGAAGATTAGACCAAACCCTAACCTTTGGATCAAATTAAACTTGATCATTTGATGGAAACATTAACTCTATATAAAGCCATGTAACCTCCCTTTCAAGGGCAAAACATTGTAGTGAGAGTTTAGAGAGATTCACTGGAGAGAATTCTTTGTAAGCCTCTTGTAACATCCCCAATTTCATAAATGTGTTATCATGATATACCTTGAAATGATATGAGGAAAGCATGGTTGGAAAAGATATAGGATCATATGTATTATTTAAATGCTAGAAGGGGGAAAATAGTAATTTCACATGCTTAGTGCTTAATTGAAATTAAGTTCTCCTACAGTCCTTAAAAAGAATTATGTTTGCTCCTTAACTGGAATAAACTGCAAAATTGGTCCTCAATTGTAATTATTTGAAAAAAAATAAATCATCAATATATATGGTGGAAAAATTGTATAGGAGGGTTGGAAACCTAGTAGCTAGACTACTATACTTGTAATATTAGGTAAAGATTCAGAATATGGATAGTTTTGAGAAAAAAATGTAGTAGTACTAGAAAAAGATTATGAACAAGGTTAATCTTTGTTTGGAAGTGCTGAAAGCCTTCTTTAATTGGTTGTGACAATATTTATTCAGTGGGATCAATATAATCTCATCATTTAATGAACCACTAGATGAAATTTTACCTAATTTTGCGATTGAAGTAAAGAAACCATGTAATATCCCAAAATTTTACTATATACTAAGTAATGAAAGAGAGAATAATTGATGATAATATAAAATGTACAAGAAATTCGAGAAAATGGATAAACACCGTTTTACGTGAAATATGGTAAAGAGATCATTTTTCCTGATTGGACAAAAAAATGAGAAATTATATTTTTCCCCTAAAGAATTATAAAAATAACATCCATGACCCAAAATATATAAAAATTATGTGGAATGAGAAGAGAAAAGCCCTTAAGGAAAATTACATCTAGTACCCGAAAGTTTTAAAAATTATAATTTAACTCCCGGTCAAGGGCAATTTTGAAAATATTCAAAATTACTGTCAGAACAAAGCCCTCGATGAGAGAAGTCCAATAGTATAAGGCACTAAGGGTTTATGATTAAGGATAAAGAAATAATCGATCCCGAGTGTCCAAAAGTAACTTTAAACCGACAAAGTGATTATGGGCTCCACCGATAGTTAAAAGGTAATTGAGAAAAGATATGAGTCTCACATAAATACCATTCGGTACAAGAAAATTAGGAAAATAGAAAAATAAATTTAGAATAGTCCTATAGCTCAAAAATGTTAAATTACTATAATAAGTGGTTTTATCGGTACAGTTAAAAATTACTCGGTTCAAGATATATCTAGACCAAGAAAAATTGAATAGTATGGGACACTCAAATACCTCTCATTAGCATGAAAAACGGGGCAGTTTGGGCAGCATATGTTTTTGGAAAAACTTCCTCAAGAAGTTGTTGAATTTTTTGGCAAAAAGTAACTAAAGTTAGGTAAAATGATTAACCATGATTAGCATGTCATTAAGCCACTTAATCACTCACTTTTTCTCACCTTTATACATGAGCAACCAGCCGAAAACATAAAGAAGAAAAATGCAAAGAGAGAAGACATAAAAGAGAGAAGGAAGAGGAGAAACTCAAGGAGAAATCAAAAGCTCAAGTGGTAAGTTGCTATCTACCACCATAAGCTTGTACTTATGGCATTTGAAGCATGATCCATGGATTATATTTCCTTCTTCAATCTCTTAGGGTTTTAGCCAAACTAAGATTTAGCATGAAAATGAGTTTTCCAATCATAAAACATAGGAAAAATGCTAGAATACGTATTTAAAGCATGATTATGTAGATAGTTTGATGAATCAAGAAGCATAGCAATTTTCTTTCATTTACCCTCACTTTTGGCCAGAATATATTTATTTTTAGAGTTTGAATTTCTTATTTTTCATCCCAAAAATAGATTCCTTTGGTCCAAATTAGTTAAGTATAAGTGTTGGTTTCAAGAAAAACTCAAAGGAACCCAACATGAAAATTTTCAGTTTAATGTGTATAGTATTATGTTATACTTGAAACCGGTGGCTGAAGAGCTTAAATATTGATATGGCTAGATTCAAGGAAGTGTTGGAAGGCTTGAAAAGTGGTGTACCAGGTGTGGAAAGAAAGGGAGTACAATAAGGTAGTTAAATCTCCTAACTTACATCACATTGTCATACTTACTTTCTTTGCATTTGACACTATGACATATGAATGAAATGTTCTTTTGTGATATTTCTATGTGATTGGATGAGTTGTATGAGGGGTTTTGGGCCTTGGGATGTCCATTTTTCAAAACTTACCAAAATTTTTATAAAATATATATATCTTAATGTGCCTATGTGATGTATCAAAGCTTAGATGATCTTCTATGCAAATTGTGATGATATGGTTGCGTGTATCGGATTTTTCTACTGATATTCTTTGAATCTCACCCTCTACTAACCATGTTTAGAAAGCAATCATGGTAAGACCATCAAGGAAGAGAAAGGAAAGGAGAAAGAATTTGATCATTAACTTGATATTGCTTGCAATGACCATGAATTTAGAGCATTGTGTGTAAATTTGTAAATATAATGTTAAATATGTTTCTCCAAGCTTTCATGTTCCTTTAGGTCTTAGTGTACGTGTGGCTTGATATAAGGATGAATTATGGCCATGTAAATATTTTACAACTTTTATTTGGCAATGTACTATGATGTAAATGGTCATTCTGACCACTACAGAGTGAACCTAAAACTGTTTGGTCATTTTGTGATGTAAAGTATGAATATTACATATGGTTAGAAAGTAGACAAAAAGAGCTTTGAAATGGTCAAAGAGAACTCAATTTGGATGAGTGTACGAATTATAGTGAATTTTCAAATTTAGTCTAGAAAATTGGATTTTCTAAAATAGACCATATGAATAGTGAAATTTGACAAAATTTACTATATAGATTGGCCAAGTAATTGCTCTGTTTTATATTTTTCCATGTAGATAATCTTTTCAACTATTTTTAGAGACTTAAATCACTTGCATATGATTTATATGGAATTGGTTATAATTTTTCAAACTTCATCAGGAAAAATAGAATTTCTCACATGAATAGTACCATGAAAATGAAAAATTGTGTTTTTAAATTTTATGTGATTCAAGCTTCTAATTAAGTATAATTGGACTCTAATGAGGTCTAATGCATGGAAGAATGGTCCTAAATCGAGGTGTTACAAACCAAGTGTGGCACCAAAATTTGTTTCAATACCAAAAGGTATTATACCAAGTATCAACATAATCCCAATACCTATACCTGATAGGATTAAAAGCTAAGAGAATTTCTTTGGGTTGTTTAAGTCTTATCCCAAGTCTGAAGGGGTAAGGACTTTTAAGATTTGACTAGTTGTCTAAGTATAGGTTTCACTATCTGAAGGGTCAAGATGGTGTTTGATGCCAACAGAGTTAGTGTCTACAAGGATTTGAATGGATTTATTTTCTTTAAAGAGGTATTAAGTTTGATCTCATTGTGTTATTTTGGGAAGAATTATTTTCCTCAAATATTCAATTGTATAATCTATATTTATTAAATATTACCCTCAACTACCTAGTACAACACTTTGGAGGTATGTTCATTGAACATTTAAGCATAAAGGAGGCTATGAGTTCAAAACATGATAGAACCAAGATATAATGTGATAATGAATTATTTTGTATAATGGTCATAAACTAGCAACATTTAAAAACTGTTGCCTTAAAAATTGTAAGCAATGGTTAAAAACTATTGGCATAGGTGCCAACAGTTGGAACCATTGCCTATTGCCTAACAATAGGTAACATTTTTGTCATCCATGGCTATAAAGTCTAAAAAACCGTTGCCTTAGACAATAGGTACCACTGAATAACACTACACCAAAAATGTTACTTATAGTTATTGGCAACACTCTATGGCCACACTTTTTTAATTGTTGCCGTATGCAGAAAATGTTTTAGTGAGGCAGCATGGTTTAGATTCTTTTCAAAACATTCTGGTTCAATTTGTATAATGCTCATGGGTTTATCCAGTTAAAGGATGTAGCTGGTTTTTTGCTTGGTTGGCTGGATAGTAATGATGGTAGTAGGTTGGGCAATAGTAATCTCCCTTTTGAAAAGAAACATGTGATAACAGATTTTTTTTTTATAATCTGTTATCGTATTAAGGAGGTCATGAGTTTGAAACATAATAGGACTAAGATATAATATGATAATGGATTATTTTGTATAATGGTCATAAACTGGCAACATTTAAAAACTATTGCCTTTGAAAGTATAAGCAATAGTTAAAAATTATTGGCATAGGTGCCAACAATTGGAACTATTGTCTATTGTCTGACAATAGGCAATATTTTTGTTATCTGTGGCTATAAAGTCTAAAAATATGTTGCCTTGGACAATAGATGTAACACCTTGATTTATGACCATTTTCTCATGTATTAGGCCTCATTAGAGTCCAATTATATTTAATTAGAAGCTTTAATCACATAAAATTTAAAAATAGAATTTTTTCGTTTTTATGGTACTGTTCATGTGAGAAATTCCATTTTCTAGACAAATTTTGAAAAATCATAATTAATTCCATAAAAATTTTATGCAAGTGATTAAAGTCTCTAAAAATAGCTTAAAAGATTATATACATGTGAAAAATATAAAAGAGTGGAATTACTTGACCATTTTGTGTAGTTTCACTGTTCACATGGTCTATTTCAGAAAATCCAGTTTTTTTGCCTAAATTTGAAAATTCACTATAATTCGTACACTCATCCAAATTGAGTGCTCTTTGGCCATTTTAAATATCTTTCTATATACTTTCTCACCATATATAACATTCATACTTTACGTCACAAAATGAATAAACAGTGGCGGGTTCACTTTGTAGTGGTCAGAATGACCATTTACATCCTAGTACATTGCCAAACAAAAGTTGTAAAATATTTACATGGCCATAATTCATCCTTATATCATGCCACACATTCACTAAGACCTAAAGGAACATGAAAGCTTGGAGAAACATATTTAACATTATATTTACAAATTTACACACAAAGCTCTAAATTCATGGCCATTGTAAGCAATATCAAGTTAATGATCAAATTTTTTCTCCTTTCCTTTCTCTTCCTTGGTGGTCTTGCCATGATTGCTTCCTAAACATGGTTAGTAGCTGGGAGGGTGAAATTCAAAGAATCTTAGTAGATAAATCCCATACATGCAACCATATCATCACAGTTTGCATAGAACATCATGTAAGCTTCAATACATCACATAGGCACATTAAGACATATACATTTTATAAAAATTTTGGCAAAATTTCATTTTAAAAAATGGACATCCTGGGGCTCAAAACCCCTCATACAACTCGTCCAATCACATGGAAATATCACAAAAGAACATTTAATTCATATGCCATAGTGTCAATTGCAAAGAAAGCAAGTATGACAATGTGATGCAAGTTAGGAGATTTAACTACCTTATTGCACTCCCTTGCTTTCCACACTTGGTGCACCACTTTTCAAGCCTTCAACACTTCATTGAATCTAGTCATATCAATATTCAAGCACTTTAGCCACTAATTTCAAGGATTATGTAATACTATACACATTAAACCTAAAATTTTCACTTAGTTTTCCTTTGAGTTTTTTCTTGGAACCAATACTTGTACTTAACTAATTTGGATCCAAGGAATTCATTTTTGCAGTCAAAATCATAAAATTAAAACTCTAAAGATAAACCCTTTCTGGCTGAAATTCATGGAAAATAGGAAGAAATTACTATACTTCATAATACATCAAACTACTTCCATATTCATGCTTCAAAATAAGTATTCTAGATTTTCCCCTATGTTTTATGGTTGAACAACTCTTTTTCTTGCTAAATCCATGTTTGGCCAAAACCCTAAGAGAGTGGAGAAGGAAATCTAATCTATGGATCATGCTCCAAATACCATAAACTACAAGCTTAAGGTGGTAGATTGCAACTTACCACTTGAGCTTTTGATTTCTCCTTTAGTTTCTCTTCTTCCTTCTCTCTTTTCTCTCCTTTCTTTCTTGCGTTTTCATCCCCTGCTTTGATGCTGGAAATGCTCATGCATAATGGTGAGAAAATAAGTGATTAAGTGGTTAATTAAGTGGCTTAATCATGGTTAATGGCCTAAACTAGCTATGGTTACTTTTTGCCAAAGAAAAAATGATAACTTCTTTAGGAAGTTTTTCCAAAAATTCTTGCTGCCCAAACTACCCAATTTTCATGCCTACAAGGAGGGCTTCAAGTGTCTGAAATTGTTCAATTTTTCCTGCTCTAGATATATCCTAAACAGGGTAATTTTTAACTGTACTGATAAAACCGTTTTTTACAGTAATTTAGCATTTTTGGGCTACAGGACTATTCTAAATATATTTTTACATTTTCTTAATTATCCTGTCTTAAATAATATCTATATGAGGCTCATATCCTGTCCCGGTTATCTTTTAATCATCGGTGGGGCCCATATTCTACTTTATCAGTTTAGAATTACTTTTGGACACTCGGCATTGAGTATTTCTTTATCTTTGAATATTAACCCTCAGTACCATTTATCATTGGACTTCTCTTGTCGAGGGATTCATTGAGAGTGATTTTGCATATTTACAAAATTGCTCCTGACCTGGGGTTAAATTATATTTTTTAAAACTTCAAGTCATTAGGTGTAATATTAACCCTCAGTGCCAACTAAAGTTTTTTTTTAAAATTTGTCAGAAAACAAATACAAAATACAAGAGACAAAAAGTTTCCTTCCCGTATTCATAAAATTAACAGAGTCACAGACTTCGCGAAAAATTTCCTTCGCTCCTTCACAAAATTGTCACTATCACAGAAGCTCGGAGGGTACGTGTTTGGGTCTCTCTACTTTTCCACAAAAATTTCTTGCCCCTAATTAGCTTCTAGTCTCTGGTCTTCTCATCTTTGTCACTTTTGGGTCACAAAATCTCAATCAGAAAGGTATGCATTTGGGTCTCTCACTGCTTCCACAAAAATTTCTTGCCCTAATCAGCATTTAATCTCTCACCTTTTCATCTCTGTCACATTTGGGTCATAGAATCTTGGAGAGGTATGTGTTTAGATCTCCCAATGCATCCACAAAAATTCTTGCCCTAATCAGCATTTAATCTCTCACCATCTCATCTTTGTCACTTTTGGGTCTCTGACTTCTCGTTGAGTTTCAACAATATTCCAACGAGCTTCCCGCTGAGGTATGCATTTTTGAACTGCATTTGTCTATCTTTTCTGTATATTTGCCACAAATGGAATTGCATTTGTTCTATGTGGATATATATATGGTCTTCAAACATTTTTGGGCACTATATGTTAATATATATATATATATGGAGAGAGAGATAGAGGTTGCTTTGGGTTGAGGATGCAACTTTCCTCGTTGCTAACTCGTTTAATAATTTTGTATAGAAATTAATGTCCACTTGATCCCCATTTGTGAATGAATGATGGTAAGATTGCCTCTTTGGGGAAGAGGGAATTACAAAGGGTTACTTAGGCCTAGATGGTTATGGTTCTGATCTCTCAAGAAAATATATAAATATCAAGAAAAGGGAATAGGAAACCATCAATTTCACTAAAGACACTGGGCAGTTTGCAAAATTTAACCAAATCAACTAGCACAGGCCAAAAAGAAAATATAAATTTTGTAAAGGACAAAGGTGAGAACCATCAAGAGGCTAGTCTCTATTCACCGAGATGTTTTTCTTACTGACTTAAATACATATCAAGTTGTATAAGGCCAGAAAGCAAGATGGAGTAGTCAAATCACCAAAACTTAAATTTAAAAAAGTGTAAATCTAATACTATTGTATTTACATACGTTATATGAAGATGCTTGTTGGCTATTATATGTATGGAGCTTATTTAGTTTAATTTATGCTGCTAGAGAAGAGGCAATAGACAGTACAAGACTGTGGAAGATTAGACATTAGGGGCTTGTTCATTAATCTTTATTTATTTTATAATAATGTAATGTAATTTGGCTTGGTTTTGTTGCGGCATTGGGGAAAAAGTAACTGGAAAAAGAAAAGGGAAGGGTGTTTTAGAACCAGATCAACTAATGTAATGACTTCTCTAATCCTTCCAGGACTATAGCTGATGAGCTACCACACCTACCCCTCTTTAATAGACATGAGATTTTAGTCCCTACTCTAGTTTTACTTTATCATCTATACTCTAAATGATCTTTAGGAAAAAGTCTTGTCTCTTGCTTCCCTTTGGTGTTGTCTTCAATTTTTTTAATTTTCTTTGATTGAGATGAATAGTAAATGTTTGGTATTGTTATTAAATTTCATAGTTAAGTTAGACCAAGAAGGGGTGCATTTGGTTTGATGCTTAAGGTTTTTGGCAATATAGAATTATTAGTTCTGAGATTTGGTGCTTAATGAAGGTGAGTGTTGACTTTTGATTACTGTAGAAGTATATGTTCCCAATAGATTGATGCTTTAAATAAAATTCATTACCCATGTTTTCACTTAATTCTGTTTTGTTGATTTGATTATTCACCTTTCAACTATATTGTTGCTAGGTCATATACACTATTGACATACCAAGCTAGGAAAAAATTACTAGATTTTCATTAGCTTCAGAGGTTTTCCTTGATCATAAAGTGCCTAGTTTAATTTTACACTTTTTTTCATTTTTCCTGCTCATTTTTCTTTGAGGGTTTTGTTTATTCTAATTCTATGTGAGATATTCCATAGGTGTCACTTGTCTAGGACTTAATTATCTCAAAAAGGCACCCATGTTTCTTTTATGAGTTTTGTATGTAAGAGTATGATACAAAGTCCAAACTTAAGGAAAGTTTTAACACAATATGTTTCAAACAACCAAGCTCATTTCTATTTATATATGAAATATAGTCTATATATATATATGAAGAACTTGGAATCTAGATTCTCTAGAGTTTGCTTATTCTTGAAGAAAAAAGAGTTTAGAGAAAGGAAAAGATCAAATATACTTCAGACAAACATATATACATATATATTTGCATATTACAGGAATATGAATTTAGTATAAGGCAGTAAAACTTTATACGTCTCAGTTGTACTCTATTTGCAATTCAAAGTTATTTTCATTTTAGTTGTCCATGTGTGAGTTATGAATGGACAAAATATGGGATGGACTTTTATTACCTCTGGCCGAATCCACTTCTTACTAAATTCAAATCCTATATGATACTATGTAACCCTATAAAGTATATATACTTTTAACTATTTCTTTTTATAATACTACATAACCAATTTTACAAAAGCCGTATTGAGATAGGACTAAAAGAGATCAATCTTTGTGTACAGTGTAGAAGGGAACACCATGGGCAGATGAAATTGCTTCCATTTCACAATGTTTTATTAACCCAGATGAAACTTTCCATTACAGATGCGTAGTTGACAAGGTATATATGTCAATATATATTATGTTTTATTTATTCTTCCAACATGGATACATTTTTTTTGTATTTTCTTACCTCAAAACTTTACTTAAGGATAATTTATCAATACTTTTATTACTCAAGTTTAAATTTGATGCCATGCTAAAACTATAATTTTACTTCTTCAATTTGATATTTAAAAACTTGCTAATTTAAATATTAATATTCTAGTTGCATAGTTTTAATGTGTTGAAGGAAAAGAATGACATTTAAAAACTTGTTAATTCAAACATTATGTTGTTGATTTTTCTTCTAAGTTCAATATGACCATTTTATACTATAACTTGAGTTCTTAACTTTTAATCATTTTAACAGCATTTCTATTAGGTCATCAAGCTTTTGAAACCAGTATTCCGTCATTAAATTCATAATATGAATGCCTTTTAGAAATTTAGCATATTGTTAAGTATACTTGTTTGATCTCTTACCTTGGTACATATATGTAATGTAGGTTGAATGTGTCATTGCTAAACTAAAGGGAATAGTATAGTGCAAGTTTATAAGGTTCATTAATCTTTACTTAATACATGCTTAAAATAGTGGTGTTTAATGATTGCTATAGTGATAGGCCGATGTTTGATGAGTATGCAAATATTTTCAAAGAAAATTATAGGGTGAAGTTTTGAATTGAAAAAGATTGAATGAAATTTTATATTTGATAGCATTAATCATTACTAGTTTATTAATTAGAAGTAATTTGATTGGAAATCATTTGGGACATAATTGCTACTATGATTGGTTTAAACTTATTGTAATTTGGTACTTTTTTGTGAGATGTTGTAGAATTGTTGCACCCTCAACTTCTAAGGGAGGCTCTGCCAAAATTGATATACAACTTAGGAGGATGGATCGGTCATAGATGTCTGCAAATCATTTGACTAAGGAGTATAGGGATGAAGTGAAAGAGTTCATTAGATTTGCAGTTGAACATGTGGACAACCCTAATAAAATTTTTTGCCTTTGCTTAAAGTGTTGCTATAGAAAGCTAGTTAGTGAAAATAACTTGGAAGATCATTTAGTGTGTCATGGAATTGACCAATATTACACACGTTGGACAAATCATAGTGAGATGAATGATAGGTATAGTAGTTCAGGGTATAGTGGTTCGAATGATTTTGACACAAGCATATTTGAGGCTGACCATCTGGAAAAGATGGCAAATGTGATTGAGAATAAACTTCAAGATTGTCCTAAGATATTTGAGAGGTTGAAGAGTGATGCAAAAAAGCCATTATACTGTGGTTGTACTAAATTCACGATATTATCAACCACGTTAAAGTTGTACAACTTGAAACTAAGCAATGGATAGAGTGATAAGAGCTTCACAGAATTGCTTGCACTTTTAAAGGACATGTTACTAGAGGATAATGAGCTTCCTAGCCAAACATATGAGGCTAAACAAATGCTATGCTCTATTAGGATGAGTTATGAGAGGATACATGCTTGTCCTAATGACTATGTTATTCTGGAAAGAATATGCATCATTACACCTGTGTCCTAAATGCAACAACCCACAATATAAGAAGAAAGAATCGAGTCCAACAAAGGTGGTATGGTATTTTTCCCTTATACCTAAATTTAGATGCATGTACTGAAGTCCTGAAATTGTGAAGCACTTGGTGTGGCATGCGGATGAAAGATATTGAGGATGATCCGTTCTCCAGGGCATCATTTGATATTGATTCCACTGAAGATGATTCCCTTCATAAGAGAGATGATCATGAAGAGGGAATTTGGATCATGAAAGGAGGGGAGAATTCATTCAGGGTACACCTAGAAAGAGGAAAAGTTTTATTTAAACATGATGGCCTTTAATATCTTTTCATTATTTTATATGATGTTCTTATTTTGTAATATAATTTCTTTTTCATTATTTGATTATTTGCGTATTATTGTAGGTAAATATGGCTAAAGGTGTGACATTATGAGGAGAGATGGTAAAGCATAGACATGGTTTGACAGTACTGAAAGAGGTTTGCCATGCAAGAGATACTGGAAAAAAGATCCATGTGGAATGGAATTACAAAAATCATCTAGTGAATGAAGGTGGGTAGAAGTTAAGTAGCTATATCAGAGTGGCGACAAAGTCGAAAGTGCCTATCAACCATCCAAAATAGGATGATTGGAGGAAGGTCCCCCTTTGCTGTGAAGGACTTAGTTTTCCAAGATATTGTGGTAATTAATTATAGTACTTAGATACATTATTATTTTTTAATAGATGCATGCAAACTTATAATTAATTTGAGTATTTTGTTTTATAGTCTGCTTTTGATATTGACGAGAGCCATAGAGTGTATATATATCAAAAGGGAGGAATATCGATGCATAATTTCTGATATATCTTGACTAAGAACTTTATGAAAGATAAAGCTGGCAATACCATTGAGCATCCGCCTGCTGAATTTGGAATCCACATAAAACAGAAACACTGGGATGGTTTTATTGGTCATAAACGTTAGGAAAAGTTCAAGGTAAACCGTGTTTTCCTATTAATAATTAAATCTATTATATTATTCTTTGTTTATGATTGTTTGATTTTGTTGAATCAAGAGTTTTGATGATTCAAAACCAACATCCAAGAGCTTGGATTGAAGATATCAAAGGAGCTCAAAGTATTTCAAAGTGAAGAAATTCTGAGTAATCTATGTTAAAATTGTTGTTTGATCTTTAGTTGTGTTCAGAATGGGTAAAAGACTTTGATTTGATGAAAAGATGTTTTAAAACGTTGATTTTATCATAAATCATGAACTATTTGAAAAATACCCACCAACAGACGAAGTTTGAAAAGTTTATATTGAACTGTCATGTTGGAAATTCGAACTTTGCCTTTGGAAATTCGAATTTCGAGCTGAAACTGAATAAGTCTGAAGAGATTCTTCTCTGACAGATGAATTTTGATTTACCAAAATTTGAATTTTCATATGAGCCTGAAAGAAGCTTCTTAGAGACAGATGAGCTTTAAGTCTTCAAAATTCGAATTTCAGATAAAATGCAATTTGTGAAAACCAAAGAAATTCATCTGAAATAATGTTAAAGTTCATTTGAAATCAAGATTATCTTGAGCTTCAAAATTGCTCTCTGACAGATGAACTTCGAACATTAAAATTTGAATTTCAGAAGCTTAGGCTGTGAGTCTATTAAAATGAAATGTTGACATACGAATAACAAAGTTTTGAAACTTCGAATGTCGAAGTAAGTCTGAAGAGAGGACTCTCTGATAGACGAATTTCACTCTTTCAAAATTCGAATTCCGAAGAAAGTGAACTGCTGTGTCTTTTGAACGTACTACGGACAGATGAACTTTGGGATTCCAAAATTCGAATTTCGAGGGCACTGTAGAAAATTGAAAACATTGTACACACTTAACAGAAAAACTTTCTTATTGAAAATTCATATGTCACAACATAGAAACATTTTCTAAGTCTCAAAATTCGAATTTCACTTCATGAACAGACGAACTTCAGTATTTCAACGCTGAAAGCTTTAACCTTCAGTTCCTTCAAAATTCGTCTGTTGACCAACCGAAATTCGAATTTCAGTATGTCAGAAGCATTAAATGTGGTTGGTTAACAGATAGTTTTTCAGAGTAACTGTTGGATAACTTCTCCAACGGATAGATTTTGTCTCTAACGGACATTTGAGACCTAAATCTATAAATATAACATCATTTGAAGTTGTGGGTAAGGAATCAAACTTGTATATACTGAAATTCTGCCAAATCTTCTTCTCAAAAAGCTTTTACCCTCTCAACTTCAATATCTATACTTTAACCTTCATATTTACTCTATTCAAGAGAGTTATATCTTTGTAAACAATCTAATCTTCATCTGGAAGATAGATTTACTTGTGAGGGGATATCACAAGGGGATTAGGAGGCACATTGTGGAAGTGCTTAGAGAGATTGAGAAAGCTCTAGGAAACAGAGCACAAGCTGTGTACTGTGGCATTTGCAAGAAGCCCGTTGAATTCTTGCATTATAGTGAAAAATCTCAATAGGTGTCTTGGGGACTGGACGTAGGTCAAGTGGATAGATCGAACCAAGATAAATTTCAGAGTGTTCTTTTCTCTATCATTACGTTTTTCAATTTGCTCTGCTTATATGCTACTTTCATTATACTTTGCTTTCTTAACCTATTTCACTTTGTGTAGAAAATTTTTAATGTTTCCAATTCACCCCCTCTTGGGAAGTTAGCCTAACTAACAGATTTAAGTACTCAAACTTTTTTTCAGAAATTAAGCGAAGCAAAGAGTCAACTGTACCCTTATATAGCCGGTCGTTTGGGATACTCCAGAGTTGAGAAGAAGTTAGTAAGTGCATTTATAACTTATGTTTGTTAATACTTAAATTTATTAGAATGATCAGTTGTTGTTTGTGTGAATGCACAGGTGTCAAAGGAGGGATGCAAGCGAAAAAAAAATACCTCATCATGAACTATGGTCAGAATCCAGGAAAAACAAAGAAGGGATTAATGAGAATGAGAATGTTCAGAGAGTTGTTGAGAAAATAGTAAGTATTACTTTGTTCAAAAAATAATTTGAAATCTTATTTTTTAGGAAAAAATTTTATTACTTCTTTTATTTTCACAGGATAAGATTTCAAATGAGACCACTAAGGTGATAAAGGCTCAGGGTTGGATGTACTTAACCAGGTGATGGAGCTCCCTAAGCACCCTAGATGTGTCAGAGGTATAGGGTTTGGTGTCACCAACAATGCCTATTTTGGGGCCAAACGCTGCCACTCAGATGCTGCAACTAGGGTTGTTGAATTGGAGGCAATCATCCAGCAACAACAGGAAACACAATCTGATATGAACAGATGATTAGCCTAGCTAGAGTTGTTGGTCAAACAAGCTACGTTGTAGGGGACCCAAGGAGTTGCAGTTAGTCCTAGTGTGAAAGATAGTTGCACTCCTCCATCTAACCTTCTCCCTTAGGTAATTGTTTTTCTTATTAACTAAATTCATTGTTAATTTTTTTATATATATTAATAAATTATGATGTTATGATTGGTATATAAGGTATAGGACATTGTCTGTTGTGGCTAGATAACCCCTGGCATGTTGTTGTAAAAGGATAGGTACATAATATCCCAGGGGACTGCTTCACAATGCATCAATGCCTGTAAACCATGTTAGAGTATCGATTGCACTGCCTAAAGAGGAGAATGCGAGGTTGCCTGTGCCTACCCAGAGGGCAAAAATGATAGGATAGGCCACGGGTGGATTTGTAGCATGGCCCGTGAACCTCATTACTATCACTCCATCAAAAAAGGTAAGTTAGTTGATATTTCATTAATTACAAAAGTTCTTATGTTAATAAATTAACCACTTGTGTTGCATAATCCATAGGAAAGAATAAAGGGAAGTAAATTGTTATGTCAGGAAAATTGAAGGAATCAATCACTAAAACACCGAAGGGACTGCCTCAACCTCAAGTTTCAAATTCACAAAAGCGCAAATTGCATAATGGTATATTAAACATGAGATTGTGGCAATTGATACATATTCCTTATGATGTAACGGTTTATGGTAAGGAGGTATCTAATCTAATTACTGAAGATATGCTCTTCTTCATCATTGATTGTGGATGGCTTAGGGTATAAACTATTAACATATACTTCAAGTATTGAAATTAGCATAAATGAATTATTTTCCAATTGATCTTTCATTTGACTATATGATACTAATCTATTACTTTTTTCCATTTTAGATTTTTGTATGAAAAACTTCTAGTCCCTTCTTAGCTGACAAACATATTTGCCTTCATCCGCCCATAAGATATATCAGCTTATACATCAGGTTTGATGCCACAGAGAAACATCATAGAACAATCGCAAGATGTAGTGGATGCATTGGCTGCAAAGGGGGGTGATAGGTTGTTATTCTTGGCACCATTTATGCAAGGGTGAGTCACTTATCACTAAACTTTTGAATAATGACTTATTTTCATGTTGGACTACTTTATTTTAAGTTTCTTTGCTAAAACTAGTAAATTTTTCTTCTAGAAATCATTGGATGCTGATTTGTATTGAACCAATGAAAGCAATTTTTTTTTTTTGGATCCTAAAAGAAATCTGCCAGAGTGCCGGCCACGGATGCTATAGATGATAAATCAGTAAGAATATGCAATTATATTATGTATCTTTGTATTTTTCTATTTATTAACCTCAATAATTTTTCCTATATTAATTTTCTTTTGTAATGCTTAACAATGGTGTGTGTATGTTTCAAGCAGCATTCGGGCTAAGCAATAATAGTAAGCCCAACAACCAAAAGACTCCACCAGATCCAGCCTTATTGTATAAATGAACACATATTCAGGTATTTATAATTTAATATTCAATCAACTATTGAGATTAACATTTATTGTAATTAATCTAATAATCATATAATTTTATTCAGTGTCCAAAACAATCTAATGATAATGATTATGGGTACTATGTGCTGCAATATATGAAAGATATCATTTTACATTGATAGATCTCGATCCTCTCCAAGGTATGTACATAATTTATTTTTATGATATTTACATGAAATTTTAATAATGTAATCTACTTCTATAATATTTAATATTTTTATTTTTAGTATTTCCCGGATATGTACTGTGAGACATACTCTAAAGTTCAAATAGAAGAACTCATAGAAGAGTGGAGTCAATATGTGGTTGCACTCAGGAGGTGAACACGTTCTATAATGTTATTTGCAGTTGTTTGGTTGTACTTAATTTGTAGCTATTTGGCTTAGGTTCTATCATATAGTTAAATTCAATTGGTGGTTCTAATCTGTTTTGGATGTCATGTTACAGGCAATACAAAGGAAGAAGCTTAGAATGATCACTTGACAAGGCTAGAAGATGTATGCTTTTTTTCTTCTTGGTCATCATATATGGTAGATAGTTTGCTATGTAATTTTTGGTCATGTATATATATACATTAGTTAGTGCATAAGCTATAGATCTTAGCCTAATATATATGATACTTTGGGAAATCTAATTATTGGATAATGTTAATTTGGCCTATTACATCATTTTTTGCTCTTGTTAATTGGATGTGACTATTTTTTTTACATTTTGATTGAGATATTTTGGATATAATATAACTTTTGTTTTAAGATAACTTTGGTTTTAGATGTCTTTTAGTTCTTAGGTTTTGGGTATTCAGTTCTACAAATTGATACTGAAATAGGTTAATGAGATTGTAAAAATAATATGTTGAATCAAGAAGTTTTGATGATTACAAATCAACTCTCAAGAGCTTGGAGTAAAAGATATCAAAGGTGCACAAAGAGTTCAAATGAAGAAATCCTGGAGAAATCTGTTCAAAATTTATTGTAGGATGTTTAATTATGTTTAAATATGGGTAAAAGACTTTGATTTGATGAAAAGATGTTTTAAAAACTTGATTTTATGTTAAATCATGAAATATTTGAAAAATACCCACCAACAAACGAAGTTTGAAAAGTTACATTGAACTGTCATATTGGAAATTCGAACTTTGGCTTTGAAAATTCAAATTTCAAGCTAAAACTGAATAAGTCTAAAGAGATGTCTCTCTGACAGACAAATTTTGATTTTCCAAAATTTGAATTTTCATAAGTATCTGAAAGAAGCTATTAAGTAACAGACAAACTTTGAGTTTTGAAAATTTGAATTTCAGACAAAATACAACTTATGAAAATCAAGAAATTCGTCTGAAACAATGACAAAGTTCATCTCAAATCAAGACTATATTGAGTTTCAAAAATTGGTCACTGACGGACGAACTTTGAACATGGAAATTTGAATTTCAGAAACTAAAGTTGTGAGTCTGTTGAAATGATATGATGACATATGAAGGACAGTCTTTACAAATTCGAATGGTGAAGTAAGTCTGAAAAGAGGTCTCTCTGACAGACGAACTTCACTCTTTGAAAAATCAAATTTCGAAGTAAATGAACTACTGTGCCTTTTTAGCCTGTTACGGACAGACAAATTTTGGGGTTCCAAAATTCAAATTTCGAGTGCACTATAGCAAATTGAAAATACTATTCACACTTAACAGAAAAACTTTCTTCTTGAAAATTTGTACATCACAACATGGAAACATTTTCTAAGTTTCAAAATTCGAATTTCACCTCATGAACAGATGAACTTCAGTATTTCAATGTTGTAAGCTTTAACCTCGGTTCCTTTGAAATTCGTCTATTGACCAACCGAAATTCGAATTTCAGTATGTTAGAAGCATTAAATGCGGTTAGTTAACGGATAGTTTTTCAGAGTAACCATTGGATAACTTCTCCAACAGATAGATTTTGTCTCTAACGGACATTTGAGACCTAAATCTATAAATATAACATCATTTGAAGTTGTGGGTAACGAATCAAACTTTGTATATACTGAAATTCTGCCAAATCTTCTCGTCAAAGACTTTTACCCTCTTACTTCAAAACTTGTACCTCAACTTTCATATTCCCTCTATTCTAGAGAGTTTCATCTTTGTAAATGATCTAATTTTCATCTGGAAGATAGATTTTCTTGTGAGGAGATATCACAAGGGATTGTAAAGCACTTTGTGAAAGTGCAGAAAGTGATTGAGTGAGCTCTAGAAAATAGAGCACTGAAGTTGTACTGTGGCAGTTGCAAAAAGCCCATTGAATTCTTACTGAATAGTGGAAAATCTCAAGTGGTGTCTTGGGGACTGGACATAGATCAAGAGGAGAGACCGAACCAGGATAAATATCAAAGTTTTTCTTCTCTTTATCACTACTCTTTTATCTTACTGCTTTATACTCTATTTTTCTGGCATATCTTGCTTTCTTCATTGTTTTCACCTTGTGCAGAAAATTTTTAATCTTCCCAATTCACCCCCTCTTGGGAAGTCAACCTAACTAACAAGTGGTATCAGAGCCCGAATTCCCATTCAAAGGATCTCACAGTCCGGGAATTATAATGGCTGGCTTTAGAGAAAGCATATTTCCATAAGGGAACAATACAAATAGACCATCTGGCTTCAGTGGAGAGCACTATGGTTACTGGAAGATGAGAATACAAATCTATCTCCAGTCAATCGATCTGGACATCTGGTTAGTGATTCAGAAGGGAGACTTTGTCCCAATAGCTTTAGAAGATGATGGAAAGTATAGAGAAAAGCCAGAAGCTGAATGGAATGAGGAAGACAGAAGGAGAGTCTTGTTGAACTTCAAGGCAAAGCACTGTTTAGTTAGTGCCTTGAATCAAGACGAATTCTACAGAGTCTTACAATGCTCCACTGCCAAGGAAATGTGGGACACCCTGCAGATTGCTCATGAAGGAACAACTGGAGTCAGGGAAAATAAATTGAATACCTGCATCGTAGAATATGAAAGCTTCAGAATGGCTGAAGGAAAAACTGTAAAAGAGCTACAAAAGAGATTCACTCTCATTGTGAATCAACTAAAGAGCCTGGGAAAGAAGTACACTCAAACAGAGAAAGTAAGAAAGATTCTCAGAGCTCTCCCTCTGGAATGGCAACCCAAAGTAACAGCAATAGAGGAAGCCAGAGGAGAATCAATGGCCTCTGTCAGAGCTCTATTTGGCAGCCTTGAGGAGTATGAAGGAAAACTCAAAGGTCTTAAGGAAGCTAGATAAGATAGAAAGAAGAAAGGCTTTGCTCTCAAAGGTGCTGAACAAAAGGAGGAAGAATCTGACGATGGAGAGGAGCTAGGTGAAGGAACTCTGTCTATGATGGTCAGAAAATTCGGAAGATTCTGCAGTAAGAAGAGAAACAAGAAAATCTTCAAGAAAGGAGCTGCTGGAGATAGCAAGAGGGAACAAAAAGAGCCTGTTACTTGCTATGAGTGCAAAAAGCAAGGACATATCAAATGGGATTGTCCACAGTTCCTGAAGAAGCAAGAGAAATAAAAGAAAGCTACAGACAAAGGCAAGAAGAAGAAAGCTTACATCTCATCAATATGGGGCAACAGCTCAGACGAAGAAGAAGATGATGAAGATGAAATTGCCAACATCTGTCTCATGGTGCTTGCCTCTGAAGAAGCTGAAATTCCATGCGGCAGTGACCAAGAAAATGAGGTATATGAATCTGAACCTTCCTATTCCGAATAACTAGATGCATTTCATGAGCTGCATGATGAGTCTGTTAAAGTTGCTAAAGAACTGAAGCAAGCTAAGAAAAATATTAATAAACTAGAATCCCAACATAATATTTCTGAAACTGTTTCTCTACTTGTTGCTGAATCTGTTTGCTGTAAAACATGCATTGAACTGAAGCAAACTAATGAATATCTAGTGAAAAGCATGTCTAGGCTTACTAGGGGTAAAGATATGTTGTTTGCTTTAATGGGGAGCCAAAGAATATCACAAGGAAAAGCTGGACTTCACTATGATCCATGTGCTGTTAAAGAAAAGATTAGGAAGAAAAATCAGAATGTATACATGAGACATTTTATGCATGCTGATGGAAATAGAAAGAAAGATCATATGTCACATCAGATTGAATCATATAATCAACCAAAGCATGCAAAACAAAAATATTATCTGCATTGTTTTCTTCCTGCTTCTCAATCCAGCAGTCTCTTTACCACCTGTCATTTCTGTAACAAAAAGGGACATATTTCCAGCTCTTGTGCCATAAAGAAAAATGGACTTTATAGGAAGATTAAGTGGATTCCCAATGGTACATCTGTATCTAGGGAAAACACTACTGATAGGAAAGGACCTAAATAAATTTGGGTACCTAAAAGGAAAATATGAACCTTGTTTTGCAGGTCTGTCTCAAAGCTAAAAGGAGCAACAAATGGTATATGGACAGTGCCTGCTCAAGCCACATGACTGGTGACAAGGAGAAGTTCATCACCCTTAGAGACAATAAAGGAGGAAAGGTGACCTTTGGAGGTGATTAGTATGGCAGAATAGTTGGCATTGGCATTGTGGGCAAGAATCCTGAAACATCTATTAAAGAGGTGCTGTTTGTCATAGGCCTCAACCACAATCTACTGAGTGTGAACCAAACATGTGACAAAGGAAATTGGGTGCTGTTTGACTCAAAATTCTAACTAGTCATAAGAAAAAGTGATCACAAAGTAATCCTCAAAGCTCAAAGGTATGGTAACTGTTATACTATTGATCTTGATGAACTTCCTTTCTTATATTCTGTTTGCTTAATTAGTCAGCACAATGATAGTTGGCTATGGCATAGAAGATTAGCTCATGTTAACATGAATCAGCTTTCAAAACTAGTTAAAAATGAGCTAGTCACTGGCCTACCAAAAATTGCTTTTGAAAAAGACAGAATGTGATGCATGCTTAAGAGGAAAGCAAACTAAATCTTCTTTTTAACCTAAAAATGTAGTCACCACAACTAGACCACTAGAACTACTACATATGGATTTAATTAGTCCATCTAGGGTGAAAAACATTGGTGGAAATCTGTATGTGCTTGTCATTGTAAATGATTATTCTAGATTTACATGGACATTGTTTCTTTCTTCTAAAAGTGATACCTTTGATGCATTTGTAACCTTAGCCAAGAAAGTGCAAAATGAGAAAGGTATTTCCATTGTGTCTATCAGGTCAGATCATGGAGGAGAATTTGAGAACTCATACTTTCTGGAGTATTGCAATGAACATGGAATTGATCACAACTTCTCAGCTCCAAGAACTCCTCAATAGAATGGAGTAGTAGAAAGGAAAAATAGAACCATTGGAGAGATGGCTAGAGCTATGTTGAATGAAAAGGAACTATCTCAAGTGTTTTGGGCTGAACCAGTAAACACAACAAGCTACATCATAAATAGAGCCTACATCAGACCAATCCTTGGAAAGACTTCATACGAGCTGTACAAGGGAAGAAAGCCAAATTTGTCACATCTCCATGTGTTCGGGTGTAAATGCTTCATTCACAACAATGGGAAAGAAAATCTGGGTAAGTTTGATCCCAAATCCGATGAAGGTATATTTCTGGGCTATTCTAGTAGAAGTAAGGCATATAGAGTTTTCAATAAAAAGTCTAACTTGGTAGAGGAGTCTGTGCATGTAGTATTTATTGAAAATGAAACTGCTTCTAAACATGTTACTGATGAGGATGATCTTGTTTTAAACCTTAAAAAGTTAGATATCTCTAATGAAGGTATAATTGAATCTCCAAAAAATCTGAATCTATTAATATAGAGGAAGATATTCAGGAGAGAGATTTTGAAGAAGAAAATAATGAAGAAATATCTCAAGGACTCCCTAAAGCTTGGAGATATCAAAGGAATCATCCTATTGATCAAGTGATATGGAATGTTTAAGAGAAAGTTAAAACCAGAAAATAGTTAAGGGATCAAATGATTAATTGTGCTTTCATCTCACAAATTGAACCTAAATGTACTGAGGAAGCCTTAACTGATGAGTACTGAATTCTAGCTATGCAGGATGAATTAAATCAGTTTGAAAAAAATCAAGTCTGGGATTTAGTGCCTAGACCCAAAACTCATCCTGTCATAGGTACCAAATGGGTTTTTAGAAATAAACTTGATGAATCAGGATCAATCATCAAAAACAAAGCTAGACTGGTTACTAAAGGATATAATCAAGAAGAGGCCATTGATTTTGAGGAAACTTTTGCTCTAGTAGCTAGATTAGAAGTAATTAGAATTCTACTTGCATATGCATGCATGAAAAATATTTTGTTATATCAAATGGATGTAAAGAGTGCTTTTTTGAATGGATATATCATGGAAGAGGTCTATGTAAATCAACCTCCAGGTTTTGAAGATTCTATAAAACCAAACCATGTGTATAAACTAAAGAAAGCTCTTTACGGTTTGAAGCAAGCCCCTAGAGCATGGTATGAAAGATTGAGTAATTTTCTAACTGAAAAGGGGTTTAACAGAGAAAAAGTAGATACAACTTTATTTACTAAGAACGAAAATAATGATTTACTTATTGTTCAAATCTATGTTGATGATATTATATTTGGTGCTACTAATGAGTCTCTTTGCAAGAATTTTTCTAAGTTAATGCAGGGCGAATTCGAAATGTGTATGATGGGTGAACTCAACTTCTTCCTTGGATTGCAAATCAGACAGTGCAATGATGGTATCTTCCTTAATCAATCCAAGTATCTGAAGGAATTGCTGAAGAAGTTTGGAATGGAAAATGCCAAGCCAATGGGAACACCTATGGGTACTGCAACCAAACTGGACATGGATGAAAAAGGGAAACTATTTGACATAACTCAGTATAGAAGAATGATTGGATCCCTACTGTACCTAACTGCCAGCAGACCTGACATTATGTTTAATGTTTGTATGTGTGCAAGGTTCCAATCATGTCCCAAAGAAACCCATTCAACTGATGTGAAGCAAATCTTCAGATATCTTATTGGAACATCACATATGGGTCTTTGGTATCCAAAGGGCAATGGATAAGATCTCAAAGGATACACTGATGCGGACTTTGCAGGATCCAAAACTGACAGAAAAAGCACAAGTGGAACTTGTCAGTTTCTTGGAGGATCTTTGGTTTCATGGTTTAGCAAAAAGCATAACAGTGTAGCCTTATCCACAGCAGAGATTGAGTATGTTGCAGCTGGAAGTTGTTGTGCCCAAATCATCTGGATGAAACAGCAGCTTGAAGATCTTAAGGTTGAGTTGAAGGAAATACCATTCATGTGTGACAATCAAAGTGCCATTAATATCACAAAGAATCCTGTCATGCACTCAAGGACAAAACATATTGAAGTTAGGCACCACTTCATAAGGGATCATGTTTTGAAAGGAGAAATCAGACTAAAGTACATCCCAACCGAAGATCAAGTTGCAGATATCATTACAAAGCCTCTATCAGAAGATAGACATTGCAAAATAAGAAGAGAATTGGGCATGGTAAATCCCAATGAACTGTAAGTAAATCCGTATGTAATTTTGTTTTTAGATTTTCCAACGTCGAATTAGTTCTAACTTTAGCATCGGAGTGTGTTTAATTTAAGTTGCAGGTGCTCCTCATGAGATTCAATGCTGATAAATCTGAAAAATGGAGCTTACCAGAATGGAACAATCAAAGAGTGAAGAAAATGGAAGAAATTCTGAGTTTCTGGATCCATTCTGTAAGTTTTTAAAGTTGAAATTCATATATTGATGATGCGTTAGATGAATTTCTGTGAAAAATTAAGTTTCTGAGGAAGTCAGCATGGTCAACATTCGAATTTGGATACCCAACAGACGAACTTCAACCTGTTATAAGTTGTAACAGTTCTCGGTAATGCCTTGAAATTCGTCTGTTGATCCTTCAAAATTCGAATTTTCAAGAACAAAAATTTCAAAGTTATGTTTGTCCAACATGATGATTATACTAATGTTTATCTCTTAACATACGAATGTTGGAAAAAACTTTCACAAAATAGAGAAATTCAAATTTCTGACTAAAAATTCGTCTGTTGAAACATGCCCCTCAATGTTGAATCTTTGAAAGATAAAGTTTTGTATGCTTAATTTGTCTGTTGTTTGGTGGTTTGGTTGCTGCTTGATGTTTGCTCTTGAAAATTCGAACTTTGTTGAAACAATGTTCGTCTGTTCATCTTGTTTTGTTTTAACCAAGCCTCTGTCAGATGAACTTTCACAAGAAAATTCGTCTGTCAGTAAGCTTTGCTGAACGGTTTAACTTGTAACGGCCCGAAGTTTGAATTTTGACCCCTCAAAATTTGTCTGTCAGATGGTTACTCATATTGAAACTGATGGTTTTCCAAAGAACAGATGCAACCCTATTCCTATTCTCTCTGAGTCTGTTCTAATCCTCCATTCAATACTCTTCAATTCTGACCAAAAACCGTCATTTCCCACCGATTAAACTTCCTTTCGCATCCTTTAAACCTATTCTTTGCCCCATTCTACAATATTTATCCGCGAAAATGGCAAGAGTTAAGAATCCTGATGCTGGCAAAGGAGAGGCTCGACCAAAACGTTCGGTTAAATTCTAATATGCCACGAAGGAAGGAGAAAAATTGGAGAGAAAGGCCGAATCTAGCAAGGGAACTACTTCCAAACGCCAGAAAACTACACCCAAGGGAGAATCAAAGAACGCTGGTCCCTCTTCCTCGAAGACAGCAGAACCTTCAGACCCTGTTCCTGTTGCTGCTGAGAACATTGGTTCCACTTCATCCTCAAGTACTGAATCTGGAGAATACGAGCTTACCACACTACCATTATGGAGCACTCCACATATTCAAGAGAAATACTCCATTAAGTTTGCCAACAAAATGGTAATCAAGCCACATTGTGTAAACTTGGAGGATTTCTTGGTCTCTAATAGTTTTGATGCTGGTATATGTATGATGAGATAAAAAAATCTATTGGAAGTATTGGAGAGATATGATGATGAAGTGATAAAAACTTGGTATGCCTCCTTAAAGTATAACAACAAGAAGAAGAAATGGGAGGTTAACCTGAGATCAAGGACCATATGGCTCTCAGATGAAACTTTAAATGAAGTGCTGGAGATCCTAGGGCAAGATGGCCTCAAGATTGACATAACTGCTCTGGATACATGGATGAGGCAAAAATTGCTGATGAAGAAGGTGGCCCCTTTCTGAACTATAAGGAGAGCACAATTCTGAGCACATTGTTCAAAAGAAAGGAAAACTGGCCATCCATAAACGTGTTGAAGCCCATCCTGCACTATATAGTGTCCAGGATCATATTCAATAAAGGAGGCAGCTTCAACCTGATAACAAGGGCAGAGGCACATGTCATGGCAGTAATCATGCATGGAAAGCTGATCAAAATGGGACATATCATACTCCAACGCATGATCAAGGCAAGGGATCAGAGGAAGGACTCCACACTCCCCTATGTTGCTATCATTTCCAGACTTCTGCAATAGACCAGAATTCAGCATCATGAGAAGGGGAAGGGGAAGCCCACTGAGATCTTCAAGGATGAAGAACTGCAAAGAATGGGAATTGAAAAGGATGAAGGAAGATGGATTGGAAAGGGAACAGGAAGAATTGAAGATCTATTCTTTGTTACAAATGCCTCCCTATGGCAAGAAGGCACCTCTAAGGCCCCTGCAAGATTTGTACCTCAGCCTTCTCAGCCAGTTCCATCTCCATCCAAGCCTACTCACATTCCATCCACTCCCTCCTCTCGTGCCAAGCCAACCAAGATCACTGAGTTGTATGATAGCCTGTCTACACTCATTCTTAGCATCAGAGATGAGCAAAATGCCAAGTTTGCTCATTTGCAAGATCAGATTCATCAGTTGGTAAAGAACATGAAAGTGGTTGCTGATGCCTATGAAGAAATTCAAAGTACAATCCCTACCACATCAGCTCCACCTCAGTCAGGGTTTTCTGTGCCTATCCAATCTCCAGCCCTTGAGCCTCCAAGCCCCTTCGAGCTAGTCTCTTCTGACCATCATGATGATGGTGCTGAGCCTGCTGGTACAATGAGGACACCAAGTCCTGGTCCACCCTTGGACTATGGTTTGGAAGAAGAAGGACTTCAAGAAACAAGCCCTCATGAGCCTATGCAAGAAGATGCTCAGGATTCAATTCTATCCATTCAAGAATCAAAGCAAGTTGAAAGATTGGTGGCAGCCATTTCTACCTCTTCAATGCAAGAGGGTGCTAGCAATTAAGAAAGAAGCATTGTGCCTGTTATTGATTATGAAGCTATTGCTCGCAAGGCTCTCTTGCAAGCTCAGAGAATAAGGCTTGAGGAAATGTTTCGTCCTAATGAACCAGCTCTTCCTTCTCTCGCTGCTTATGGACTCTCAGAAGAATAGAGAGCTCAATTAGCTCTTTCCAGGTAGGCAATACAGGAGTTGCTTAAGATCTCTGATGATCATGAAGAGACAAGTCTTGAGCTTTCTAAGCCTCCTGCACCAGTTGAACCAAAAATCCCTCTTGCTCTTGTGCCACTTCAAGCCATTCTAGTTTCTCATATCCCTCCTCTAGTTGATTTTGTTGGCCTTTCTAATGATGCCAAAAAGGGGGAGAAGAAGAAGCAAACTGGAAAATCTGCTGCTGAGCCATCAGGGAAGATGTATAGCAAGAAGCCCAAGGCAAAGAAGAAGTGATTGAAGAATTGATTAGAATTTAGGCTCGAGTCTTTGTGTAGTGCTGTCCTAAGTTTTGATTGTTTGGGTTGTTTGCATTTTGTATTTGCTTTGTGTTTTCAAATTGGTTTTTGAAGAACTTTTTACTTTAATTGGGTTCTATAAAGCAGCAATTATTGAAATGAATGAATTCCTTGGTTGCAATATCACTCCGTGAATCTCTTTACTGATGTGTTATATATGATATCTTTTGAAACATAATGCATATGTTGAGGGGGAGCTTGTTAAAGCAAACCCAAGTACTAATCCAGTTTGTAAGTTGTTTTGTCATTATCAAAAAGGGGGAGAATGTTGAATCAAGAAGTTTTGATGATTCCAAATCAACTCTCAAGAGTTTGGAGTAAAAGATATCAAAGGTGCACAAAGAGTTTAAATGAAGAAATCCTAGAGAAATCTGTGCAAAATTTGTTGTAGGATGTTTAATTATGTTTAAATATGGGTAAAAGACTTTGATTTGATGAAAAGATGTTTTAAAAACTTGATTTTATGTTAAATTATGAAATATTTGAAAAATATCCACCAACAGACGAAGTTTGAAAAGTTACATTGAACTGTCATATTGGAAATTCGAACTTTGGCTTTGGAAATTCGAATTTTGAGCTAAAACCGAATAGGTCTGAAGAGATGTCTCTCTGACAGATGAATTTTGATTTTCCAAAATTTGAATTTTCATGAGTATATGAAAGAAGCTGTTGAGTAACAGACGAACTTTGAGTTTTGAAAATTCAAATTTCAGACAAAATACAACTTATGAAAATCAAGAAATCCGTCTGAAACAATGACAAAGTTCATCTTAAATCAAGACTATATTGAGTTTCAAAAATTGGTCACTAACAGACGAACTTTGAACATGGAAATTCAAATTTCAAAAGCTAAAGTTGTGAGTCTGTTGAAATGATATGATGACATATAAAGGACAGTGTTTACAAATTCGAATGTTGAAGTAAGTCTGAAAAGAAGTCTCTCTGACAGACAAACTTCACTATTTGAAAATTCGAATTTAAAAGTAAATGAACTACTGTGCCTTTTGAGCCTGCTACGGATAGATGAATTTTGGGCTTCCAAAATTCGAATTTCGAGGGCACTATAGCAAATTGAAAATATTATTCACACTTAACAGAAAAACTTTCTTCTTGAAAATTTGTACGTCACAACATGGAAACATTTTCTAAGTTTCAAAATTCGAATTTCACCTCATGAACAGACGAACTTCAGTATTTTAATGTTGGAAGCTTTAACCTCGGTTCCTTCGAAATTCGTCTGTTGACCAACCGAAATTCGAATTTCAGTATGTTAGAAGCATTAAATGCGGTTAGTTAACGGATAGTTTTTCAGAGTAACCATTGGATAACTTCTCCAACGGATAGATTTTGTCTCTAACGGACATTTGAGACCTAAATCTATAAATATAACATCATTTGAAGTTGTGGGTAACGAATCAAACTTTGTATATACTGAAATTCTGCCAAATCTTCTCGTCAAAGACTTTTACCCTCTTACTTCAAAACTTGTACCTTAACTTTCATATTCACTCTATTCTAGAGAGTTTCATCTTTGTAAATGATCTAATTTTCATCTGGAAGATAGATTTTCTTGTGAGGAGATATCACAAGGGATTATAAAGCACTTTGTGAAAGTGCAGAAAGTGATTGAGTGAGCTCTAGAAAATAGAGCACTGAAGTTGTACTGTGACAGTTGCAAGAAGCCCATTGAATTCTTACTGAACGTAGGTCAAGAGGAGAGACCGAACCAGGCTAAATATCAAAGTTTTTCTTCTCTCTATCACTACTCTTTTATTTTACTGCTTTATACTCTGTTTTTCTGGCATACCTTGCTTTCTTCATTGTTTTCACCTTGTGCAGAAAATTTTTAATCTTCCCAATTCACCCCCTCTCTTGAAACATGCTCCAACTAAAGTGAAGTCAGCCTAACTAACACAATATAGAGAAAAATAAAAAAAATTAATACTTTAGTTGGTAGTTATCACTTATAACTACTAGCGGTTATCACTTATAACCGCCAATGTTGGGACATTCATTGGTGGTTATACAAATTCAATTTAACCGCCAACGAAAAATAAAAATTCAATTTAACATTTAAATTTAAATAAAAATGCACTACATTTTTGTTGGTGGTTATATAATATAACCACCAACTAAAGTGAAAAAAAAAATTAAATATTATTTAAATAGAAAACATTTCTTCTTGTGGTTTTTTTGTATAACTGCCAACAAATGTAAAATTTCATTGGCGGTTAACAACCATCAATGAAAGTATTGACTTTTCTCGGCGTTGGCATTATTGGCGGTTAATAACTGCCAAGAAAAGGCTATTTTGGGGTAGTGCAAGATTAGAAGGGTTTCAATTGGAAAAGCATAAGATTCTTTGGTTTCTTTGGTCTTGAAGGTTCCGGGAGTTTTTGTTTTTGGTTTAATAAGATTAATAGATGTTATTTTCTCAGTAGAAGGCCCAATTTAAATTTGAGACTCGAGGTTTTGTGTAACACCTTAATTTGAAGCTTACTTCCCATGTATTAGACCTTATTAAAGTCCAAATATACATGATTGGAAGCTTGAAGCACATTAAAATTAAAAACAGAATTTTCAACAAATTTGGTACTATTTATATGGTATTTTCTATTTACCAACTAAATTTTGAAAATTTATAACTAATTCTAAAAAAATTGTATTGGAGTGATTAAAGACTCTAAAATCAGGTAAAAAAATTTTCTACATGGGGAAAAAAAAAGAAAACAAAGTATTCACAAGGGCAATTCATATAGTTTATTCCCTAAACTTTACTATACATTTGGTCATTTTATATCTCCCCAAGATTTTTTCCTAAATTTTAAAAATTCATATCTCTCACTATCCTAAGCTAATTCATGCATTCTTTATATCATCTGAAAGTCCTATATGTCTATGTTCCAAATATATTTTTATTTACATTTATTCAATGCACACAGGATATGGTACTAACTTGAACTATTAAGGGTCAGAATTCAACTTCAACTTGAACTATTTTAGGAAAACTTTCATTTCTCTTATTATATAGCTCCAATTACTTCCAAATTTGAGGCATATTAAACCTAAAACATAGATATTTCCATACATACAAACCACGTAATTTTTTGGTGCTCTACAAGATTTTATACTACCTTTTAAAATAAGCAGATCTTATGGTCAAAATTTCCAATTTTCCAACTTTGTCCTGTTCTAAATCCTAATTTCAAAAATTCATAATAATTTGTACACTCAGCTATCTGAGGTGCTCTTGGACTAAAGCTCTACTTATCTACTTTCAGAGCATGTATATCATTCATACATTCATCATTATTATGTCCAAACAATAACTCTTTTACTAGCAAGGGGTCAAAACAAGTTTTTTCATTCATGAACTTTGTATAATAAATTCCATAACATACATACATCATCATTTCTTGTTCCAAATTCTTACATAACATTTCATAGTATTTAAATGAACATAGTAGCATAGAGAAGCAGACCTCAAGGTCTATAGATAATTATACATAATAACTCAAAATATGCTATCATAGCTTGAACATCAATTCAAACATTAGTTCCCTTCTCTCGCTCCATAGCTCCCTTGCCTCCACTGCCATTGCTTGTGCCTAATATATTTATCATTTTGGAAGAGTGACATTCATTGAATCTCAATAGTATTACCAATTGCACACATATATCATCACTTAATTCTTGAAAAACATTCATCAAACATATTGAATACATTATGCCATATCATTCAATAGAAATTTTGTTAGAGTTTCCTTTTACAATTTGGATATCCCAAGGTCACAAGCCCCTTCAAACAACTTAGCCATCATTCAAATAGTATAAAAAAAACATCAAATATGGCATCATACAAGTCATAGAGTTCATAAAAATTCATAAGACAATATAATGCATATAATGGTAAAAATGCTTTTTTTTGCTTTTCCCTTGAGTTTTACCACTTCCAAACTCTTCCACAAGCTTTCTTGAACCCTAACACACCATAAATAATGATCATAAGCCACTAGTTCATTAAGCTCAGTCACAAAGTGTGCATCAAAGCCTTACAATCTCACTTTACTATTCTCTTAGTTTCTCTCACTACGCCAATTGAGGGTTATATTGGCACTCAATAGTTGATAAGCCAATTAAAATGTGACACAATGCAATTTAGTTGGCATTTCCATAAAAAACATCAAATAAAGTTATTATCTTACTCAGCGTTTATAAGGAAATGCCAACTAAATCGATTCAAAAATTAAAAAATAAAAATATATTAAATTTTGTCAGCATTTATAAATAAACACGAAGTAAATTTATTTACAAATTAATAACAAAAAAATGTAAAAGTAATAGTTGGCATTTAAATAAAATGCTAAGTAATTTATTTACGAATTAATAAAAAACAATAATTTAAAAATATTAGTTGGTAATTAAAATGGATGATTGAACTATAGATGGCGTTTTCACTGGAAACGCCATGTATATATACAAAGTTACAAGGCGTTTCTGTAAAATCTTCCTTTCTACAGAACAAAAGCATATACTATTGACTGCTTTTCATATCCTCACATGTGACTGCAAACCCCATCTTTTCCTTCCTTTTTCTTTTGTTTATACACTTGGTCATGTACTTTTCCTCTTGTATCTCGAGTTCATATCCTCACAGTATTACTTTTGAAGGTCATAAGGCTCTGGTTTATTCCATCTACCCTCATAAAGAAAACATTCATGTATAATTGAACTATGACTCATTTGTGGAGACGTTATAAATTATCCTAAATGATTAGCCTAAAGTTCTTAGACTGGTTTTTCTATTTGGATTTCTTTTTGATACTCTTGTGCTTTGGTGTTCAAGTTCATATTTTCAACAGCTTTAGATGGAAAGATAAAAAGCCTGGTTACATGACAATTTTGGATACCATGTTGATTATGATGCTCCTGGTCGTTAGTGCACAACAATGGCTTATAGTGTAGATTGTCCCATTCTGTTTCTTGTATTACAATATCTATTTTATAGTTTTCTATTCAAACATTGGGTTGTGAATGTATATTACAGACTCTTTTCATATGGGACAAGCAAAGATAGGGAATCCTCTATTGTTGCACGCATTTGAGAAATCTTTGTATGATACATCTAGAACATCTGAAGCCATGGCAAAGATATACTTACCAACAAAATCTAGTTAGAATAGAAATAGCATGCATATCTTTGTCTGCAGGATGTGCATCATCTAAATGGGTTGATAGTTAAATTCATCCAAATCTTACTTTCAAATGTTGCTCAAGATGATGGTGTCTGAGATGTGTTGTAATAGATATCATTGGAATTAAAAAAATCAGAAAAAGAAAATCATGAGTATGTGTTAGTGGAATTGACTAATGTGGGCAGCTTTAAATGATTTGATTATCCTTTGTTTTCAATGTTGGATGTTATATTGTCCTTGAAAGATGGCTGCTAAAAAAATTTTCAAAAATACTAAGCTAGTTGTCAAATGTTTCCTTGAATATGCTTATGTGAAGATGCATAATTACTATGGGAAAAAAAAAACAAAACAAAAGAGCGCATCAGTACTAGTGTGATTAAAAAAGTATTAACATGACTTTCTTATCTCTCTTTTTGCCTTAAGTATGTCTACAAAACATGTATTTTGACATATTCTGTATTTTGCAACAAATAATAGGTGAAAGCATCTTGGAATCAGCCTACATGTTGTGAAGCCAGATAAGGAAGGGATCATAGATGTTGATGGGAAAGTGTGACAAGATGGATTTAATGGCATATGATCAACTTCAAATAACTGTGGATAAAGATTTACCCTGCTAACCAACTTGTGAGTTATTTTCTATTTTCTATGCCCATTCCTTACATGTTCTTCTTTGTCCATGGTTTCACAAATAATGATAAAGATGGAATCTTCCATGGATTATGTTGCCTATATAGAATAGAACTAAATATAATGGAATCAGCTTTTTCATTTTTTCTTGAAAAAATATTATCATCCAAATGTTTTGTTTGTTGAATCTTTCCCAACTAGAGGATTTCATCCAAATGTTTGTTAGGATTTCATCTGAAAAGCTTGCTGATTTCACTTCTTGGTGCTTTTATCCCCTTTACAATCCAATTTGTCTTACTCTGTAGGGTCAGGAAATAAAACAAATTAAACAAAAATTGTAAAAAAAAAGAGTATAGTTGGCGTGTAACAATTAACTGCCATGTTTTATTGACATTAGATGGTGTTTATTGGTAAACGCCATCTATACTGATCATAAAAGATGGCATTTAATGGTAAAACACCATCTTTTGAAAACAACATATGGCATTTAAACCCTAAACGCCATCTATAACTATAGACAATAGATGCTGTTTAGCTAATAAATGTCATCTATTGTATGTTAAAGATGATGGCGTTTAATTATTGAGCACCATCTATTACTAATATTACATGGCGTTTATGTCATAAATGCCATATGTTCTTTGTGTTAAATATTGGCATTTCACAGATAAATGCCATGTAAAGTAAGGCTTTAGTTGGCATTTACTAAATGTCAACGTAAGTGTCTAGCTTTTATCAGCGCTGGATTACATGGCATTTTATAAACACCATAAAACCTTGAAGAAAAAGTCATCTATTCTCCTTTTTGTTGTAGTGTCTTTGCATCAATACATATTCGTAAGGTTTTGGACCATGGGGAATCCATTTTTGGGGTCAAAATTATGAAATTCCATCTCTATCTTCATCCCTAGTCTGACAAAAATGAGCATGAGAATGGGAGAAAATATTTTCTTTGATTTTCTTCAAACCAATTGTGAAATCATGCTTCTAGCAACTAATCTAAGCTTTCTCCCATGTTTATTGTTTGAAAACTCATCTTTTACTTCATATAAAGTTTGACCGAAATCTTTGGAGGAAGGAGGATGAAGATGACTACATGAATACACCACTACAACATGAAATAGCAAGCTTAAAGTCATAGAAACTTACCCTTGAAACCTTAGTCTCCAAGCTTTGCCTCTTGGTCATCTCTTTTTTCTCCTCTTTTTCCTCTCCTTTCTCTAGGTGAAATGGCCTTTTGGTGTTAGTTAGGCTGACTTCCCAAGAGGGGGCGTGAATTGGGAAGATTAAAAATTTTCTGCACAAGGTAAAAATAATGAAGAAAGCAAGGTATGACAGAAAAACAGAGTATAAAGCAGTAAGATGAAAGAGTAGTGATAGAGAGAAGAAAAACTTTGATATTTATCCTGGTTCGGTCTCTCCACTTGACCTACGTCCAGTTCCCAAGACACCACTTGAGATTTTCCACTATTCAGCAAGAATTCAACGGGCTTCTTGCAAGTGCCACAGTACAACGTCAGTGCTTTGTTTTCTAGAGCTCACTCAATCACTTTCTGCACTTTCACAAAGTGCTTTACAATCCCTTGTGAAATCTCCTCACAAGAAAATCTATCTTCCAGATGAAAATTAGATTGTTTACAAAGATGAAACTCTCTTGAATAGAGTGAATATGAAAGTTGAAGTACAAGTATTGAAGTAAGAGGGTAAAAGTCTTTGAGTAAGTGATTTGACAGAATTTCAGTATATACAAAGTTTGATTCGTTACCCATAACTTCAAATGATGTTATATTTATAGATTTAGGTCTCAAATGTCCGTTAAAGACAAAATCTATCCGTTGGAGAAGTTATCCAATGATTACTCTGAAAAACTATCCGTTAACCAACCGCATTTAATGCTTCTGACATACTGAAATTTGGATTTCGGTTGGTCAACAGACGAATTTTGAAGGAATCGAAGGTTAAAGTTTCCAATGTTAAAATACTGAAGTTCGTCTATTCATAAAGTGAAATTCAAATTTTGAAACTTAAAAAGTGTTTTCATGTTGTAACATATGAATTTTCAAGAAGAAAGTTTTTCTGTTAAGTGTGAACAGTATTTTTAATTTGCTACAGTGCCCTCAAAATTTGAATTTTGGAACCCCAAAATTCGTCTGTCTGTAGCATGCCCAAGAAGCACAATAGTTCATTTTCTTTCGAAATTCGAATTTTAAAAGAGTGAAGTTCGTCTGTCAGAGAGACCTCTTTTCATATTTACTTCAACATTCGAATTTGTAAACACTGTCCTTTGTATGTCATAATATCATTTCAACAGACTCAACTTTAGCTTATGAAATTCGAATTTCCATGTTCAAAGTTCGTCTGTCAGTGAGCAATCTGTGAAACTCAATATAATCTTGATTTCAGATGGACTTTAACATTGTTTCAGACAAATTTCTTCAGTTTTCATAAGTTTCATTTTGTCTTAAATTCGAATGTTCAAAACTCAAAGTTCGTCTGTAGCTCAACAGCTTCTTTCAGACACTTATGAAAATTCAAATTTTGGAAAATCAAAATTTGTCTATCAGAGAAGCATCTCTTCAAAATTATTCAGTTTTAGCTCGAAATTCGAATTTTCAAAGCCAAAGTTCGAATTTCCAACATGACAGTTCAATATAAACCTTTAAAACTTCGTCTGTTGGTGGGTGTTTTTCAAATATTTCATGATTTAACATAAAATCAAGTTTTTAAAACATCTTTCCACCAAATCAAAGTCTTTTACCCATATTTAAACATAACTAATGATCCTACAACAAATCTTGCACAGATTACTCAGAACTTCTTCACTTGAAACATTTTGAGCTCCTTTGATATCTTCATTCCAAGCTCTTGAATGTTGGTTTGGAATCATCAAAATTGTAGATTCAACATTCTCCCCCTTTTTGATGATGACAAAACAACTTATAAACTGGATTAGTACTTGGGTTTGCTTTAACAAGCTCCCCCTCAACATGTGCATTGTATTTTAAAAGATATCATATATAGTACATTAGTGAAGAGATTCAAGAAGTGATAAGTACAAATCATTGCAACCAAGGAATTCATTCGTTTCAATAATTGTTGCTTTACAGAAACCAAATAAAGTAAAAAGTACTTCAAAAACCAATTTCAAAACATAAAGTACAATCATCAAACAAACAACATCTGAAACAAAATATAGCACAATAAGAGGATTCAAGCCTAAGTTCTAAGGAGTTCTTCCATCACTTCTTCTTTGGCTTGGTCTTCTTGCTGTACGTCTTTCCAAATGGCTCAGTAGCAGATTTTCTAGTTTGCTTCTTCTTCTCCCCCTTTTTGGCATCATCAGGAAGGCCAACAAAATCAACCGGAGGAGGGATCTGAGACACTGGAATAGTTCTGAGAGGCACAGGAGCAAATGGGATTTCTAGTTCAACTAGTGCAGGAGACTCAGGACTTGTCTCTTCATCATCATCAGAGACCTCAAGCAACTCCTACATTTCCTGCCTGGAAAGAGCCAATTGAGCTGTCTATTCCTCTGAAAGTCCATGAGCAGTGAGAGAAGGAGGAGCTGGTTCATCAGGATGAAATATTTCCTCAAGCCTTCTTCTCTGAGCTTGCAGCAAAGCATTATGAGCAATAGCTTCATAATCAACAACAGGCACAATGCTTTTCTCTTCATTGTTGGCACCCTGCTATATTGAAGAAGTGGAAATGGCTGCCACCAGTCTTTCAACTTGCTCAGATTCTTGAATGGAAAGAATTGAATCCTGAGCATCTTCTTGAATAGGCTCATGAGGGCTTGTTTCTTGAGATCCTGCTTCTTCCAAACCATAGTCCAAGGGTGGACTAGGACTTGATGTCCTCATTGTACCAACAGGCTCAGCACCATCTACATCATCATCATGGTCAGAAGAGGCTAGCTCGAAAGGGCTTGAAGGCTCAGGGATTGGAGACTGAACAGGCACAGAAAACCCTGGCTGAGGTGAAGCTGAAGTGGTAGGGGTTGTACTTCGAATTTCTTCATAAGCATCAACAACCACCTTCATATTCTTTGCCAATTGATGAATCTGATCTTGCAGATGAGCAAACTTGGCATTTTGCTCATCCCTGATGCTAAGAATGAGTATAGACAGGCTGTCATACAACTCAGTGATCTTGGTTGGCTTGCCACGAGAGGAAGGAGTGGATGGAATGTGAGTAGGCTTGGATGGAGATGGGATAGGCAGAGAGGGCTAAGGAGTAGGTCTGGCAGGAGCCTCAGAACTACCCTCTTGCTGTTGGGAGGCACCTTTAACAAAGAAAAGATCTTCAGTTTTTCCTGCTTCCTTCCTAATCCATCTTCCTTCACTTCTTTCATTCCCCATCCTTTGAAGTTCTTCCTTCTTGAAGATCTCAATAGGTTTCCCTTTCCCCTTCTCAAGATACTGAATCCTAGCATATTGCAGAATTCTAGAAATGATAGCTGCATAGGGGAGTGCGGAGTCCTTCCTCTGATCCCTTGCCTTGATCATGCATTGGAGTATGATATGTCCCATATTAATTAGCTTTCCACAAATGATTGCTGCTATGACATGTGCCTCTGCCCTTGTTATCAGATTGAAGCTGCCTCCTTTGTTGAATATGATCCTAGACATTATGTAGTGTAGGATCCTCACTTGAGCACTGAGGTCTGTGGGCTTCAACACATTTATGGATGGCCAGTTTTCCCTTCTTGTGAATAATGTGCTCAAAATTGTGCTCTCCTTGTAGTTCATAAAGGGGCCACCTTCTTCATCAGCAGTTTTTGCCTCACCCATGTATCCACAGGCAGTGATGTCAATCTTGAGGCCATCTTGCCCTGGGATCTCTAACACTTCATTCAAAGTTTCATCTGAGAGCCAGATGGTCCTTGATCTCAGATTGACCTCCCACTTTTTCTTCTTGCTATTGTACTTTAAGGAGGCATACCAAGTTTTAATCACTTCATCATTATATCTTTCCATTACTTCAAATAGATTTTTGTATCTCAACATCCATATACCAGCATCAAAACTATTAGAGACCAAGAAATCTTACAAGTTTACATAATGAGGCTTGATTACCTTTTTATTGGCAAACTTGGTGGAGTATTCCTCTTGAATCTGTGGAGTGCTCCATAATGGCAGTGTGGTAAGCTCATATTCTCTAGATTCAGTACTTGAGGATGAAGTGGAAGCAACATTCTCAGCAGCAACAGGAATAAGGACCGAAGGTTCTGCTGTCTTCGAGGAAGAGGGTCCAGCTTTCTTTGATTCTTCCTTGGGTGTAGTTTTCTGGCATTTGGAGGGAGTTCCCTTGCTGGATTCGGCCTTTCTCTTAAGTTTTTCTCCTTTGCCAGCTTCAGGATTCTTAACTCTTGCCATTTTCACAGATGAATGTTGCAGAATGGAGCAAAGAATAGATTTAAAGGATGCGAAAGGAAGTTTAATCTATGGGAAATGACGGTTTTTTGTTAGAATTGAAGAGCATTGAATGGAGGATTAGAACAGACTCAGAGAGAATAGGAATAGGGTTGCGTCTGTTCTTTGGAAAACCGTCAGTTTTAATGTATGTAACCGCCTGACAAACGAATTTTGAAGGGTCAAAATTCAAATTTCGGGCAGTTATAAGTTAAACTGTTCAGCAAAGCTTACTGACAGACGAATTTTCTTGTGAAAGTTCATCTAACAGAGGCTTGGTACAAGCAACACAAGATGAACAGACAAACTTTGTTCTAACAAAGTTTGAATTTTGAAGAGAAAACATCAAGCAGCAATGAAATCACCAAACAACAGACGAATTAAGCATACAAAACTTCATCTTTCAAAGATTCAACATTGAGGAGCATGTTTCAACAGATGAATTTTAAGTTAGAAATTCAAATTACTCTGCTTTGTGAAAGTTATCCAACATTCATATGTTAAGAGATGAACATTAGTATAATCATTATGTTGGATAGACATAACTTTGAAATTTTGTTCTTGAAAATTCGAATTTTGAAGGTCCAACAGACGAATTTTGAGGCATCACCGAGAACTGTTCCTACGAATAACAGGCCAAAGTTCATCTGTTTGGTATCCAAATTCGAATGTTGACCATGCTGACTTTCTCAGAAACTCAATTTTTCACAAAAATTCATCTAACACATAATCAATATATGAATTTTAACTTTGAACACTTATAGAATGGATCCAGAAACTCAGAATTTTTGTCATTTTCTTCACTTTTTGATTGTTCCATTCTGGTAAGCTCCATTTTTCAGATTTGTTAGCATTAAATTTCATGAGGAGTACTTGTAACTTAAATTAAACACACTTCGATGCTAAAGTTAGAACTAATTCAATGTTGGAAAATCTAAAAACAGAATTACACTCGGATTTACTTATAGTTCATTAGGATTTACCATGCCTAATTCTCTTCTTGTTTTGCAATGTCTATCTTCTGATAGAGGCTTTGTCAAGATATCTGCAACTTGATCTTCAGTTGGGATGTACTCTAGTCTGATTTCTCCTTTCAAAACATGATTCCTTATGAAGTGGTTCCTAACTTCAATATGTTTTGTCCTTGAATGCATGACAGTATTCTTTGTGATATTAATGGCACTTTGATTGTCACACATGATTGGTATTTCCTTTAACTCGACCTCAAGATCTTCAAGCTGCTGTTTCATCCAGATGATTTGGGCACAACAGCTTCCAGCTGCAACATACTCTGCCTCTGCTGTGGCTAGGGCCACACTATTCTGCTTCTTGCTGAACCATAAAACCAAGGATCCTCCAAGAAACTGACATGTTCCACTTGTGCTTTTTTTGTCAGTTTTGGATCTCGCAAAGTCAGCATCAATGTATCCTTTGAGATCTTCTCCATTGCCCTTCGGATACCAAAGTCCTTCTGTGAAGTTCCAATTAGATATCTGAAGATACATTTCACAGCAGTTGCATGGGTCTCCTTGGGACATGATTAAAATCTTGCACACATACAGACACTAAACATAATGTCAGGTCAGCTGGCAGTTAGGTATAGTAGGGATCCAATCATTCTTCTGTACTGAGTTATGTCAAACAATTTCCCTTTTTCATCCATATCTAGTTTGGTTGCAATAGCCATAGGTATTCCCATTGGCTTGGCATTTTCCATTCCAAACTTCTTCAGCAATTCCTTCCGATACTTTGATTGATTAAGGAAGATACCATCATCACACTGTCTGATTTGCAATCCAAGGAAGAAGTTAAGTTCACCCATCATAGACATTTGGAATTCCCCCTGCATTAACTTAGAGAAATTCTTGCAAAGAGATTCACTACTAGCACCAAATATAATGTCATCAACATAGATTTGAACAATAAGTAAATCTTTATTTTCCTTCTTAGTAAATAAAGTTGTATCTACTTTTCCTCTGTTGAACCCCTTTTCATTTAGAAAATTGCTCAATCTTTCGTACCATGCTCTAGGGGCTTGTTTTAGACCGTAAAGTGCTTTCTTCAGTTTATAAACATGATTTGGTTTTATAGAATCCTCAAAACCTGGAGGTTGATCTACATAAGCCTCTTCCATGATATATCCATTTAGAAAAGCACTCTTCACATCCATTTGATATAACAAAATATTTTTCATGCATGTATATGCTAATAGAATTCTAATTGCTTCCAATCTAGCTACTGGAGTAAAGGTTTCCTCAAAATCAATACCCTCTTCTTGATTATAATCTTTAGCAACCAGTCTAGCTTTGTTTCTGATGATTGATCCTGATTCATCAAATTTATTTCTAAAAACCCATTTGATACCTATGACAGGATATTTTACGGTCTAGGCACTAAATCCCATACTTGATTTCTTTCAAACTGATTTAATTCATCCTGCATAGCTAGAATCCAGTACTCATCAGTTAAGGCTTCCTCAGTACATTTAGGTTTAATTTGTGAGATGAAAGCACAATTAATCATTTGATCCCTTAACTATTTTCTGGTTCTAACTCTCTCTTGAACATTCCCTATCACTTGATCAACAGGATGATTCCTTTGATATCTCCAAGCTCTAGGGAGTTCTTGAGATATTTCTTCATTATTTTCTTCTTCAAAATCTCTCTCCTGAATATCTTCCTCTATATTAATAGATTCAGATATTTTTGGAGGTTCAATTATACCTTCATTAGAGATATCTAACTTTTTAAGGTTTGAAACAAGATCATCTTCATCAGAAACATGTTTAGAAGCAGTTTCATTTTTTATAAACACTATATGTACAGATTCCTCTACCAAGTTAGACTTTTTCTTGAAAACTCTATATGCCTTACTTCTACTAGAATAGCCCAGAAATATACCTTCATCAGATTTGGCATCAAACTTACCTAGATTCTCCTTTCTATTGTTGTGAATCAAGCATTTGCAGCCGAACACATGGAGATGTGACAGATTTGGATTTCTTCCCTTTTACAGCTCATAAGGAGTCTTCCCAAGGATTGGTCTGATGTAGGCTCTATTAATGATGTAGCTAGCTGTATTCACTTTATCAGCCCAAAATACTTGAGGAAGTTCCTTTGCATTCAGCATAGCTCTAGCCATCCCTCCAATTATTCTCTTCTTTCTTTCTACTACACCATTCTGTTGTGAAGTTCTTAGGGCTGAGAAGTTGTGGTCAATTCCATGCTCATTGTAATATTCCAGAAAGTATGAGTTCTCAAATTCTCCTCCATGATCTGACCTGATAGACACAATGGAAATACCTTTCTCATTTTGCACTTTCTTGGCTAAGGTTACAAATGCATCAAAGGTATCACTTTTGGAGGAAAGAAACAACGTCCATGTAAATCTAGAATAATCATCTACAATGACAAGCACATACAGATTTCCACTAATGCTTTTTACCCTAGATGGACCAATTAAATCCATATGCAGTAGTTCAAGTGGTCTAGTTGTGATGACTACATTTTTGGAATTAAAAGAAGATTTAGTTTGTTTTCCTTTTGAGCATGAATCACATTCTTTGTCTTTTTCAAAAGAGATTTTAGGTAGGCCAATGACTAACTCATTTTTAACCAGTTTAGAAAGTTGATTCATGTTAACATGAGCTAGTCTTCTATGCCACAATCAACTATCATTATCCTGACTAATCAAACAAACAGAATCTAAGGGAGGAAGTTCATCAAGATCAATAGTATAGCAGCTACCATCCCTTTGAGCTTTAAGGATTACTTTGTGATCACTTTTTCTAATGACCAGGCAAAACTTTGAGTCAAACAGCACCCAGTTTCCTCTATCACATGTCTGACTCACACTTAACAGATTGTGGTTGAGGCCACTCACAAACAGCACCTCTTTAATGGATATTTCTGGATTTTTGCCCACAATGCCAATGCCGACTATTTTGCCATATTGATCACCTCTAAAGGTCACCTTTCCTTCTTTATTGTCTCTAAGGGTGATGAACTACTCCTTATCACCGGTCATGTGGCTTGTGCAGGCACTGTCTATATACTATTTGTTGCTCCTTTTAGCTTTGAGACAGACCTACAAAACAAGGTTCATATTTTCCTTTTAGGTACCCAAATTTATTTGGGTCCTTTTCTGTCAGTGGTCTTTTCCCTAGATACAGATGTACCTTTAGGAACCCATTTAGCCTTCCTGTCAAGTCCATTTTTCTTTAAGGCACATGAACTAGAAATATGCCCCTTTTTGTTACAGAAGTAATAGGTGGTAAAGGGACTACTAGATTGAGAGGCAGGAAGAAAACAATGCAGATAATATTTTTGTTTTACATGCCTTAGTTGATTATATGATTCAATCTGATGTGACATATGATCTTTCTTTCTATTTCCATCAGTATGCACAAAATGTCTCATGTATAGATTCTGATTTTTCTTCGTAATCTTTTCTTTAATAGCACATGGATCATAGCTAAGTCCAGCTTTTCCTTGTGATATTCTTTGGCTTCCCATTAAAGCAAACAACATGTCTTTACCTCTAGTAAGCCTAGACATGCTTTTCACTAGATATTCATTGGTTTGTCTCAGTTCAATGCATGTTTTACAGCACACAGATTCAACAATAGGTAGAGAAACAATTTCAGAAATATTATGTTAGGATTCTAGTTTGTTAATCTTTTTCTTAGCTTGCCTCAGTTCTTTAGCAACTTTAACAAACTCATCATGCAGCTCATGAAATGCATCTAGTAATTCGGAATAGGAAGGTTCAGATTTATATACCTCATCCTCTTGGTCACTGCTGCATGGAATTTTAGCTTCTTCAGATGTAAGGGCCATGAGACATATGTTGGCAATTTCATCATCATTATCATCTTCTTCATCTGAGCTGTTGGCCCATATTGATGAGATGTAAGCTCTCTTCTTCTTGCCTTTGTCTGCAGCTTTATTTTCTTTCTCTTGCTTCTTCAGGAACAGTGGACAATCTCATTTGATATGTCCTTGCCTTTTGCACTCATAACAAGTCACAGCATCTTTTGATTCCCTCTTTCTATCTCCAGCAGCTCCTTTCTTGAGGATTTTCTTGTTTCTCTTCTTACTGTAGAATCTTCCAAATTTTCTGACCATCATAGCTAGAGTTTCTTCATCCAACTCATCTCCATCGTCAGATTCTTCTCCCTTTCTTCAGCAGCTTTGAGAACAAGACCTTTCTTCTTTCTATCTTGTCCAGCTTCCTTGAAAGCTTTCATTTTTCCTTCATATTCCTCAAGGTTGCCGAATAGAGCTGTGACAGAAGCCATTGATTCTCCTCTGGCTTCCTCTATTGTTGTTACTTTGGGTTGCCATTCCAGAGGGAGAGCTCTGAGAATCTTCCTTAGTTTCTCTGTTTGAGTATACTTCTTTCCCAGGCTCTTTAGTTGATTCACAATGAGAGTGAATCTCTTTTGTAGCTCTTTTACAGTTTCTCGTTCAGCCATTCTGAAGCTTTCATATTCTCCAATGTAGGTATTCAGTTTATTTTCCCTGACTCCAGTTGTTCCTTCATAAGCAATCTGCAGGGTGTCCCACATTTCCTTGGCAGTGGAGCATTGTAAGACTCTGTAGAATTCGTCTTGATTCAAGGCATTGACTAAACAGTGCTTTGCCTTGAAGTTCAACAAGACTCTCCTTTTGTCTTCCTCATTCCATTCAGCTTCTGGCTTTTCTCTGTACTTTCCATCATCTTCTAAAGCCATTGGGACAAAGTCTCCCTTCTGAATCACTGACCAGATGTCCAGATCGATTGACTGGAGATAAATTTGCATTCTCATCTTCCAGTAATCATAGTGCTCTCCACTGAAGCCAGATGGTCTATTTGTATTGTTCCCTTCTGGAAATATGCTTTCTCCAAAGCCAGCCATTGTAATTCCCGGACTGTGAGATCCTTTGAATGGAAATCCGGGCTCTAATACCATTTGCTAGTTAGGCTGACTTCCCAAGAGGGGGTGTGAATTGGGAAGATTAAAAATTTTCTGCACAAGGTAAAAACAATGAACAAAGCAAGGTATGACAAAAACATAGAGTATAAAGCAGTAAGATGAATGAGTAGTGATAGAGAGAAGAAAAACTCTGATATTTATCTTGGTTCGGTCTCTCCACTTGACCTACGTCCAGTCCCCAAGACACCACTTGAGATTTTCCACTATTCAGCAAGAATTCAACGGGCTTCTTGCAAGTGCCACAGTACAACGTCAGTGCTTTGTTTTCTAGAGCTCACTCAATCACTTTCTGCACTTTCACAAAGTGCTTTACAATCCCTTGTGATATCTCCTCACAAGAAAATCTATCTTCCAGATGAAAATTAGATCATTTACAAAGATGAAACTCTCTAGAATAGAGGGAATATGAAAGTTGAGGTACAAGTTTTGAAGTAAGAGGGTAAAAGTCTTTGACGAGAAGATTTGGCAGAATTTCAGTATATACAAAGTTTGATTCGTTACCCACAACTTCAAATGATGTTATATTTATAGATTTAGGTCTCAAATGTCCGTTAGAGACAAAATCTATCCGTTGGAGAAGTTATCCAATGGTTACTCTGAAAAACTATCCGTTAACTAACCGCATTTAATGCTTCTAACATACTGAAATTCGAATTTCGGTTGGTCAACAGACGAATTTCGAAGGAACCGAGGTTAAAGCTTACAACATTGAAATACTGAAGTTCATCTGTTCATGAGGTGAAATTCGAATTTTGAAACTTAGAAAATGTTTCCATGTTGTGACATATGAATTTTCAAGAAGATAGTTTTTCTATTAAGTGTGAACAGTATTTTCAATTTGCTACAGTACCCTCGAAATTCAAATTTTGGAACCCCAAAATTCGTCTGTCCGTAGCATGCTTAAGAAGCACAATAGTTCATTTTCTTTTGAAATTCGAATTTTAAAAGAGTGAAGTTCGTCTGTCAGAGAGACCTCTTTTCAGATTTACTTCAACATTCGAATTTGTAAACACTGTCCTTTGTATGTCATAATATCATTTCAACAGACTCAACTTTAGCTTCTGAAATTCGAATTTCCATGTTCAAAGTTCGTCTGTCAGTGAGCAATCTGTGAAACTCAATATAATCTGGATTTTAGATGAACTTTAACATTGTTTCAGACTAATTTCTTCAATTTTCATAAGTTTCATTTTGTCTAAAATTCGAATGTTCAAAACTCAAAGTTCATCCGTTGCTCAACAGTTTCTTTTAGACACTTATGAAAATTCAAATTTTGGAAAATCAAAATTCGTCTGTCAGAGAAGCATCTCTTTAGACTTATTCAATTTTAGCTCGAAATTCGAATTTCCAAAGCCAAAGTTCGAATTTCCAACATGATAGTTCAATATAAACCTTTAAAACTTTGTCTGTTAGTGGGTGTTTTTCAAATATTTCATGAATTAACTTAAAATCAAGGTTTTAAAACATCTTTCCACCAAATCAAAGTCTTTTACCCATATTTAAACATAACTAATGATCCTACAACAAATCTTGCACAGATTACTCAGAACTTCTTCACTTGAAACATTTTGAGCTCCTTTGATATCTTCATTCCAAGCTCTTGAATGTTGGTTTGGAATCATCAAAACTCTAGATTCAACACTTGGGTCTGCAATTTCAGGCCAAAACACTCACTTGAGGCCACTTAACTCAAGGTCGAGAGGAGAGAGATCAAATATATGAATAGTGTCCTAAGATTAATTAACCAACTTGAGTCATCTTACCATTTGCTTAATTAGATAAACTAAATAAATTCCCTCCTTGTCCTTCATCAGCCACAATCATCCCACTTTGGAGGTAATTTTGTCTGAATATGCTTTATAATTTTTATCAGTACAAAATAACCTTTACCGATAAATTTTACCTATATCGATTAATTACTTTTACTGTAATTCATCATTTAATTGGTATTGGGTTATTTTAAATTTTATTTTGGACTAACTTCATTATTTTGATCCCCAAATTTATCTATGAGGATCCCCTAGAAATTGAGATAATTACATTTTAGCCCTAAAGAGTAAAAAAATATGGGGAGAAGAAAGATAAAAAATTCTTGGAAAAATTACAGCTAATGACTTGAAAAAATTAAAAATTATAATTTTATCTTAGGTTAGGGGTAAATTTGTAAATATGTAAAATTACTATCAAAAGAAAGCTTTCGACAAGACGAGCGCAGTAGTATATGGCATTGAGGTTAACTGATTAAGAATGAAGAAATAATTAGTCATGAAGTTTAAAAAGTAAGTTTGTATTGGAAAAATTACTTTTAGATCTGTAAAAGGTATAAAAGTAGATAGTAAAGCAGTTGGGTAATACAAAAATAGTTTTTAAGAGACAGGATAATAAAGTAGTTCTAGATACAAGTTTACTTTAATCTTGTACTCAGAAAGAGATTTTATACTCCAAAAAGTAACTTTATCAGTCCAAGTATAAAGTAACCAATACAAAGTATTATTGGATTAGGAAAAAATTATACAGCATTTTAACAAAATATCCCTCTTTTAGGCACCATACAGCAGCCCATGTGGGGGAAAAGAATTTAATACTATTTTCTTAAAAACTTAAGGAAGAACTTGTTACTTTTGGCAAAACTTCCTTAAGAAGTTAGTATTTTTGGACAAATATTAAGTTTATACTCCCTTCTCTTGGACAAAATGTGGGCAACAAATGGAGAGAGAAAATGTTGAAAATAAGTGAGGTAAGGATTGTAGGAACAGAGAAGAAGGAGAAGAAGAAAAATAAAGAAGCCAAGTTAGAAGCAAAATGATAAGCTTAAAGGTAAATTCTTCCTCCTATTCTCTTCTAGTTTTCTCTCCATGTGTGAAGCATGAATTAGCTAGGGTTTTGAAAGCTTTCTTCCTTCCCTGAGCTTCTATAAGGTTCAGCCAAAAGTAAGGGTTTATGTGAGGGATGATGTTTTTATGAATGTAATGTTAAAGAAAGAATGAATAAGTTTCAAAGAAGAAAGATTGCATGTGTTTTATGAAAGAATCATGAAATTTCTCCTCTTGCTCACTAAAGGGTGAGTTTTGGCTAGCTTAGAAGTCCATGAGGGAATGAGAATTTCATGATTTTGATGCCAAAAATGGATTCTCCATGGTAGAATTCCTTAAAGGCACGTGATAGGTTCAAAAGAAAGCTAAAGATGAAGCAAGTAGAAATTTACGGTTTTATAGATACTTTGTGAAGAAGCCTCACAAACCAATGACTTAAATGGATGTCTAATGATATAATAGGGATTAAGGAAGCCTAAGCAAGCTCTTGAAAGGGGAGAAATCAAGTGGAAAGGCAAGAGAGTCCACCAAAGTAGCAATTAACCATTATTTACATTATGTTATCCTATGTTGTTTTCATAAACTTGATGACTTGCCATACTATTTTGTGATTATATTGGCTGAGTGAATGATGGGTTTTAACCCTGAGATGTCAATTTTACAAGAGGCAACTCTGTCAACATTTTTAAAATTAATATATCATTTTATGTTTTTATGAGGATGATTGATGTTTTCATGAAGTATCTAATAATATGCTTGCATGTTTGGTATTGCTACTAAGATTCTTTGAATCTCATTCCCCTTAAATGACTAACATGCTAGGCCTAAGCAATGGCAATGGAGGCAAGAAGGCTAAGGAGAAAGAAGAAGAGCATAATGCTTGTTGATATTTTCAAGTTATAATTTTATGATTTAAAGCATTATTAAAAATTGTGAATATGGTTTTTGATCTGTACTTCAGTACTCTTATGTTCCTTTGGACATTATGAAATGTTAGGCATGGATTTGAAGCAATGAATGATGATGTAAATGCATTTTGAATCTTACATTGCCAAGTTATGAATGGAAAGGCACATTTTGAATACCCTGAGTCAGTAAGGCACAAATGACTTCAAGTAAGAAATATTGTTATTTTGTGATTACATTAACTTCTTCATTTGAAGAAGAAATGTCATCACTTTAGGCTTGGTTAAAGTCTTTAGAAAACAATGAACTCAAATTTAGCAATGGTTTTCAAAGGATTGGGGAGATTGGTTGTTGCTTTCTTCATTTGACCTTTCTATCATGAGATTGTTAAGCTATTGAACAACAAATTCATAAAATCAAGGGCTCTAATTTTCTTATTTAACCTACAATATTTGGATATATATCCAAATTTCCCACATTTATAATGAATTACTTGTTTTTTGGCAAGGTCAATTGCAAGTTTGGACCAAAATTCTCTTTTTTGTTTGTAGGCTAGAGTAGTAGGCTTATATTTTTTATATAAAAGTTGTTGATTAAGCTGGATTGCCCAAGGGAGGAGTCAATTAGGCTTTTAAAATTTTCTGTACTAATAGAATAGTGCAAAGTACCCACAATAAAGCAATTCAAGAAAAGTAAATAAGGAAGGGATTGACAGAATCAAACTCAGTAATTTAACCTAGTTCAGCTACTCCACTTGGCCTACATCTTATTCTCAAACAACCACTTAAGATTTTTCTATTATCTTTGTAAGATTGTATAGGGTTCTTGCCATATTACAGTACACTACCAAGCTTTCTCACTACAAGTAGAAAATCTCTCCACACTTCCTTACAATGAGTGTATGCAGCAATTCCCTTTGTGTTTCCCTGCACTAAGATTTTGACTCAAAAGTATAAATAAGGTTTATATGCAATAATCTCTCACAAAGAGTAGATATAAAATAGTAAAGCTCACTTTCTCACTCTATAAAGTAGTTGGTAAGGCTTTAATGAGAGTAAAAGTGAATCTTTAATGATTTAGTAGCAATTTGGCTTAATAATGGTTAATACTCTTGCCAACCAACTTAAATGTGGTCTTATATAAAGATTTTGACTCAATCTAACTGCTAGAGATGAGAACTAGTAATTACTAAAAGAGGTATAACATAAATGGCCTATAAAATTAAATGCGTTGTTAGAGGTTAGTTGACAAAGCATACAAGTTAGTCCACAAAAGCTCAACTAGCCATTAGACACATTTAATAATGTTGGACCATGTTTGTGACAAAGCACTCATGTTAGTTGACAATTGAGCTTCTCATAACATTATAGTGACAACTATTCAACCATAATTTCATGAAAACTTCCAAGGTTATTCCACAAAGCTTGCAAGACTTTGGAAACCCAGAAAATTTGCTTCGTAGTATAGAAGACAAAGCTTTTTAGGGTGTTACTCCTTTGTCCATCAAGCTTCAAATCAATACACTTGGATTTCTAGAAAATAAGGTTAATCGATAAAAATATCTATGCTTAGTTGATAAAGCAATCAACCCAGAAAACTTGTTGCTCTCAGGAAAACAAAAATAGTAGGCAAAACCTTATAGGTTAGTCAACAATTGCCTTGATAGAGAACTAACCTTTTCTATAACATAGTTTTTCCTTCTGACTTATCAATCTTTGTCCGCAAAGCTCATTGATAGAACCAAGAACTTTAATGAATATACAAGGTAAGTTGACAAACCATAATGGTTAGTCCACTAAGCTCAACTTTGATAGAAAAACCTCTTTGAAAAATGTAATGACCATAAATATTATCTCTTAGAAGGACTTTATTGAATAGTATAGAACTCGGAGGGATTAAGACTTTAGTAAAGGATCAGAATTCAGAAAAAAAAAATAAAGGAATATAGCATTGACGCTGCGGTGAGGAATAGTAGCATCACAGTGAACGGGCTTGAAAACTTAGGTTTAGACTGAAGTAGAATGCCCTGGTGTTGTGGTGAGCTTAAGTGGTGCCATTACGCTAGTCATGATTTGTTTTAAAATTAGAAGTTGAAACCAGTTGTTGACCCCTTCTTTTCATTTTCAAATTTTGTCCAGAACCATTTCCCTCCACGGTGCCAAGGGCGTAGCCGTAGTGCCACCCCCTTATTTTGTCTTATCTTCTCTATTTCTATGTATTCTTAGTTTTTTTTTTTGAGGTCTTCGTGTTTACAATGTTACATTTTGGTATTAGAGCAATGGTTCAGGTTATTGTTTCTCTTCTTGTGTTATGTCTATGGTGGTACTTTACTTGTGTTATGGTTGTGTACTCTCATACTCCTTAGTTTCTTGCTAAAACTACAATCTTGATATCTGAATTATGTTGTTATTATCCATAGGTCACATGTGAGTCAATGTGGTAAACCTAACAATAATGAACTCTTGAAGGAGATTCATGCAATGATCATGGGCTTGATCGACCATGTCCAGAGTCAGGAAGAACCAATGACCAGGATATAGGAAGGGATGGAACAACAGGAGTTTGTGGAACCTGAGGAGGAGCCTCAGGGAGAGCTAGAAATATTTATTGATTTGAATGTTGTTAAAGGTGATAGTTCAAGGAACTAAAAATAGGCCCCATAGGTGGAACGAGGCATATCTAAATAGCTAAAAGACTTTAGAAAGTTTATCCCCCTTACACTTGAGGGAAAATATGTTAGCAAGGCTGACTTCCCAAGAGGGGGGTGAATTGGAAGTTTGAGATTTTTCTGCACAAAGTGAAGTTAGTGAAGATATCACAGTATAATGAAAACAATGCGTAAAACAGAGCAAGGTGAAGGGTAGAGATAAAGAAAAGAGAACTCAGTGATTTATCCTGGTTCGGTCTATTCTCTTGACCTACATCCAGTCCCCAAGACACTTCTTGAGATTTATCCACTATACAGTAAGAATTTCAGTGGGCTTCTTGCTAAAGCCACATTACATGAGTATGCTCTGTTTCTGAGCTCTCTCACACTCTCCAAGCACTTTCACTATGTGCTTCCCAATCCCCTTGTGAATACCCCTCACAAGTAAATCTATCTCCCAGATGAAGAATAGATTGATTACAATGAAATAACTCTCTTGTAAAGAGTGGATATGAAAGATTAAGTACAAGTTTAGAAGTTAAGAGGGTAAAAGCTTTTGAGAAGAAGATTCAGCAGAAATTCAGTATATACAAGTTTGATTCGTTACCCACAACTTCAATAAATGTTGTATTTATAGATTTAGGTCTCAAATATCCGTTAGAGACTAAATCTATCCGTTGGGGAAGTTATTCAATGGTTACTCTGAAAAACTATCCATTTACCAACCGCATTTAATGTTTCTGACATACTGAAATTTGAATTTTGGTTGGTCAACAGACGAATTTTGAAGGAACCGAAGATTAAAGCTTCCAATGTTACAGCTCGAAGTTCGTCTGTTCATGAAGTGAAATTCGAATTTTGAAACTTACAAAACATTTTCACTATGTGACATACGAATTTTCAAGAAGAAAGTTTTTCGGTTAAGTGTGAACAGTGTTTTCAATTTTCTACAGTGCCTTCGAAATTCAAATTTTGGATCCCCAAAATTCGTCTGTCCATTGAACGTTTAATGGACACAGTAGATTATTTTCTTCGAAATTTGAATTTTGAAAGAGTGAAATTCGTCTGTCAGAGAAACTCTTTTCAGACTAATTTCATCATTCGAATGTTGCAAGTTCTTTTTATTCGTATGTCAATGTTTCATTTTAATAGACTCAAGAACTTAGCTTCTGAAATTCGAATTTCAATGTTCAAAGTTCGTCTGTCAGAGAGCAGTTTTGAAACTTAAAATCACTCTTGATCTTAGGTGAACTTTAACATTGTTACAGACGAATTTCTTCCATTTTCTCAAGTTTTGTTTTGTTTGAAATTCGAATTTTGAAGACTCAAAGTTCGTCTGTTGTAAAGAGGCATCTTTCAGACTTATACGAAAATTCGAATGTTGGAACTTCAAAATTCGTCTGTCAGAGAGCATTTATCAAACTCAATTTCATTTTGATTTCAGATGCACTTTATCATAGTTTCAGACGAATTTCTTTGGTTTTTACAAACTTCATTTTACTTGAAATTCGAATTTTGAAAGTGTGAAGTTCGTCTGTTAGCAAAAGGCCTCTTTTCAGACTAGATGAAAATTCGAATTTTGAGCAACCAAAATTCGTCTGACAGAGAGCCATCTCTTCAGACTTATTCAGTTTTAGCTCGAAATTCGAATTTCCAAAGGCAAAGTTCGAATTTCCAACTTGACAGTTTAGCTTAAACTTTTCAACCATCGTCTGTTTGTGGGTGTTATTCAAATATTTGAAGTTTTAACATAAAATCAAAGTTTGAAAACTTCTTTTCTTCAAATCAAAATCTTTTACCCAGTCATAACAAAAACAAAGAATCCTACAAAAAATCTAACAAGTACTCAGAAAATCTTCACTTGAAACAGCTTTGCTCTCCTTTGATATCTTCAATCCAAGCTCTTGAATGTTGGTTTGGAATCATCAAAACTCTTGTTTCAACAAAATAGACCTTACAATTGTTGAAGAATAGATTGAGCAGTTAGAGACTATCTTCAGGGTAATAGATTATACCTCAGTGTAGAAAGTTCAATTGGCTATCTTCAAGCTGGAAAAGAAGGCAAAGTAGTAGTGGGAAGGTGTTAAGTTAGAGATGGAAAGGGTAGAGAATTGTTTAACCTGGGAGCACTTCAAGGAAAGATTCTTTGCTCATTATTTTCCTCCTGCTTTAATGATGTAGAAGGAACTAAAGTTTGTGGCCTCCAAGTAGAGGAACCTATAAGAGGATGAGTACATTGATAAATTCCTCGACCTCATAAAATACCGCACCTACTTGAAAAGCTATCCTGATGACAGGTGGAAGGCACAATGCTTGCTAGAGTGTGCTCATCTTGACTGGAAGGAGCAATTATCTTCTGTGGACTTCATGTCATTTGAAGATATTTATGCCTAAATGAGAATTGTGGCAAGGAAAATGAGGGACTCTAAAGAAGAGAAGAGGAACTCTATGGTCAGGCATTCTCCCATTTGGGCCCTACTAGTGGAATAAGTAAGAGAGATGGTCATAGTTGTAGTAATAGTTCTTGGAGTTCGAGGGACCCTTTCCTAGAGCAATTGTAATAGGGGCAGCTATAATAAGGTTGATCATAATAGAGAAGGATCTAACTACAATGGGCCAAACAAAGGAGATATGTGCCATTACAACCTAGTTCTGCTAGTACCCCTACACCATGCGAGAAGTATAAGATGCATCATGGAGCACGCCCTTGTTTGATTTGCTATAACTGTGGGAAGCCAGGGCATGTTTCTCATGGTGGTACTGCCTTAAAGCAAGGTGGCCCTGAAAAAAAGCTAACAATGCTAGGAAGAGTCTTTGCCAATCATATAGCAAGAGGCAGATGCAACGCCAAATATGATACAAGGTACTCCAAAAATCAATGACTTTACTATTTATACTTTATTTTTTTCTGGTGCATCATACTCTTTTTATTTCATTTGACTGTGCTAGGAAGCTAGGTTTGTAGCCATTAAGCTACCTTTTGAGCTGTCCATCTCAACACCTATGGGGGTTTCTATGAGAACCACTTAAACATGTCTAAATTGTGTGGCGCATTTTAAGAATCAGAGTACCACCCTGGACTTGATATGCCTACCATTAAAAGTGATTGATGTCATTATCGGTATGGATTGGTTGTAGATCAATAATGCCATTTTGGATTGTGCAAGAAAGACAATGTCATTGCCAATGAATGTTCATGGTTCTCGGTGTAATGGAGTAGGTTTCCACCTTTCTTTTGCACCGACAAAGAAGTGTCTATGTAAGGGTTGTTAGGGGTTTTTACTATTCTTCTCGATATAGATGGAAGTGGAAGAAGGATTGGAGAATCATTCGATCTTTTATGATTACCTTGAGGTATTTCCTATGGAAATTTCTGGATTGCTGCTTGAGAGAGAATTGGAGTTTTCTATTGATTTGGTCCCTGATAAAGGCCCTGTTTCTAAAGTACCTTATCTGATGTCACCAGTAGAGTTGTTGGAACTCAAATAGTAGATTGAAGAGTGTAAACATCGTATTTTGTCCGAGTCCCTTTTAAAAAAATAATAATAAATATGAAAAGAAAAAAATTTCATAAAATAAAATAATAAAAAATAATAATATCTCACAAAGATTGTCATATATTAAAGAGTTATGATTTTCTCCTTTTTGAGATTTTCATAAAAATACAAAAGTAATAAAAATAAGAAAAAGAAAAAGAAAAATCAATGATTGAGATTTGATATCAAAGTAATAATGAAAAAAAAACAAATCAATCAATCTTAATGTGAATATCAAAGAAAAAAAATAAAAGAGACTTTTATGATTTTGGAGCATTAATTAAATGATTTCCTTTTGGTATTATAAATAGAGGCAAGATGAGAAGAGATGACATCAACAAGAATCAAAGAAAGAAAGAAAGAAAGAGAGAGTTGAAGAAAGTGTTGGTTTTTGTGAGAATGTTTTAGGTAGGAAATTTATTTTCTTGTCATTCATTCTATCTAATTGTATAGTTGGAGTTTTCTTATGGGTAGAACATTTTTAGAATATGATCTTATATTTTCTTCTCTTCTTCAATATTTCCATGGATCCCAAATTTGATATTTTGAGAGTTCCATGGAACAACTTATTCACGCCAAAGAACATCTCACAATAGGTGGATGTATCCTTCTGATGTGTATGTTCTATTTTATTTTCTTTTCTTCAATTTGTTTCTATCGGCCCCAAAGTATGATATTTTGGTGAGGTCTTAGAGAGAAATTGTCATATCCATGAGTATCCTTAACAAAGATGGAAGCATATTCTTGTTGATGATCGAAAGATTTGTCCTATTTTATTATGATTTGTGCTCCATAAGCTAAGGTGTATAATGACATGATTATGGCCATATTTACCAAGCACATTAGCTAAATTAGTGGAATGACATTCTGTGATATTCTTTCAAACTTAACCATTATAATGAGTTTTTTGCTTTTTAAATTTATTTCTTCTCATTTTTTCTTCCTTTTTTTTCCCTTTCTTGTTTCTTCCTTTTTCATTTTCTTTCTTCACGTTTTCTTTTTTTTTTTTTCTTTTTTCCTCTAAAAATTATGATATTAGATAATTATATCTTCTCTTTCAAGACCATAGATGCAATATCCCAAAATTTTATGGGATACTAAGTGAAAAAATAGGACATAATTGATGATAATGTAAAATGTACAAGAAATTTGTGAAAATGGATATGCACCGATTTGCGTGAAATAGGGCAAAGAGATCATTTTTTTTGTTAGATGGAAAAATATGACAATTATATTTATATCCCTAAAAAATATAAATATAACATCCATGTCCCAAAAGTTTTAAAATTTACAAGGAGAATGAAATAGAAAAGTCTTAGGGAAAATTATACCTAATGACTCAAAAGTTTTAGAAATTATAATTTAACCCCGGATCAAGGGTAATTTTATAAATATGCAAAATTACTATCAAAACGAAGCCATCGATGAGAGAAGTCTAATGGTATATGGTACTGAGGGTTAATATTCAAGAATAAAGAAATAATTAGTGCCGAGTGTCCAAAGGTAATAGTAAACTGATAAAGTAAACTGTGGGCCCTACCGATAGTTAAAAAGAAATCAGGACAGGATATGGGCCATACACAGATATCATTTGGGATAGGATAATTATGGAAATATAAAAATAAAATTAGAATAGTCCTATATCCCAAAAATACTAAATTACTATAAAGACGATTTTATCGATATGATTAAAAAGTACCCGGATTACGGTATATCTAGATCAGGAAAACTCAGCAATTTTTGGACACACTACCCTCTGTCTCATGCGTGATATGCTGCAGTCCAAAATTCCCAAATATTTAATGATGTTTGGAGGAAAACTTCTCAAAGAAATATGTAATAAAGTAATCAAGGATTAGCAAAAAGTAACTATGATTAGTTACTTACTTAAGCATATAATTAACCACTTAAACCATTCTCTTTCCTCACCATTCATGCGTGAACCAGCAGCCTAAAATAGACCAGAAAAAATGCAAGAAAAGGGAGGAAGAAGGAAGAGAAAAAGGAAGAGAAATCAAAGGAAAATTGAAGCATAAATCGGTTAGCTTCTATGTTACCACCTTAAGCTTACTATCTATGGCTTTCAAAGCATGTTTTATGATTTTGTTTGCTTCTTTTCCATCTTAGGGTTTTGACCAAATTGGGATTTTAGCATAGGAATGAGTTTGGACTATTAAACTTAGGAAAAAGCATAGACTAAATACTAGAAGCATGAATCCATGGATGGTTTGAAGTGATTTGAAGGAAATTTTTTTTTCACTTTGGACAATTTTGGTCAGAAGAAGGGGAGTATTTAGAGTTGGAATTTCATGATTTTGACCTCAAAAATGGATTCCCCATTGTCCAAAACCTTAAGAACAAGTGTGTTATACAAAGAAAGATTAAAAGAAAACTAAGTGAAAAATTTAGGTTTTAGTGAGTAATGTCTTATGTAATTCCGAAACTCGATGGCTAAATGGATTAAATGATGATGTGATTAGGTTCAAGAAAGTGTTAGGAGGCTTAAGAAGTGGCATACCAAGTTTGGAGAGTAACGGAGCATTATAAGGTAGTTAATTTGCAATACTTGCATTATGTTATGATAGTTGTTTCCAATGTGCTTTATGCCTTGTCATATGATTGCAATGATATTTTGAGATGTATGGTATAGTGTGAAAATGATGTATGGCCATGTAAATATTTTATGGCTTTTATTTGGTAAAGTAATATAATATAAATAGTCATCTTAACCTATGTAGAGTAAACATACCACTATTTGGACTTTTGATGTATGAAGTTATGATCTATATGGTTTAAAAGTAGACAAGAAGAGCTCTCCAATGGTCCAAAGAACACTTATACTGGATGTGTGTACAATATTTGATGGATTTTTATATTTAATCCCAATTAAAAATGATTACTTTGCAAATTTTATATAAAATGTGAAAATTCTCAGAGTTTGCTGTACAGATCAGTACTATCATTGCTCTGACTTATATTTTTCCCATGTAAATAAAGTTATAAGCTATATCTTGAGACTTGAATCACATGCATATGATTTTTATTGATTTAGTTATGATTTTTCAAAGTTTAATCAGAATAAATAAATTCGATTAAATGAATTGTGGCCAAAGTTGAAAAAAATTTATTATCGCATTTATTGTGATTCAAGATCCTACTACGATATAAATAGACTTTAAAAGGATTAAATACATGGAAAATGGGCCTATAAGAGAGGTGTTACAATAGAATTTAGTTGAAATATCTATCATTCAAAGTTATGGTAGAAACCACATATAGCTTTAAATGAGGTAATTTTTATGTGCTTTATAATGATAATAGTTATGTGATGATTACATTTCTTATCCCCTCATGCAATTATAATAATATGGTATTTTCTCATTAAATATATATTTTAAATGTTTGCTCGGTGAGGTTTTTGGAACCTCCATGGGTATTTCTAAATATTTACCGTGTGTTGCAATATGCTTCCGTGAGTATACTAATCAAATTATGCGTTTTCTATTTGAAAAATATTTTTGAAATCAAAATAATAATGATTTTCTCAAATTTAATAAAATTTTGTATCTATTTTTAATATATTGAGTCATTCCGTGTAAGGTTTTGGGAACTTTTGCGGGCATAAGAGTTGAGTGGTTATTAAATGAGATTTTGGAATCTCCATAGTGTTATCAATAAGAATAATAAAAATAAAATGATTTTATTAAATAAATATAATTCACTTTTCACAAATAAAAAAATGTAAATATATTTCAAAAACTATATATTTTACATATAATTTTTCTCCTAAAAAATACCAACCAAATGACATGAATTTTTATCCCCCGAACTAGTGAACTTTGATCCCTATAGTTGGGTACGTATACCCTAGATTCTTATTCTATGTCAAGTCTATCTTTGTAAATAAATCCATTTTATTTATTTATTTATTTATTTATTTATTTATTTATTTTTCTTGTTTCTCTATACATGTTTTATAAAGGTAATTAAAATAATTTTAAGGTCATATTGATTTTATATAATTAACTTAAGGTAATCGTTTTTACGAAAGGGTGTTATGGGGCGCCTAATATCTTTCCCATAATACAATTGACTTCCGATCCCTTTATATTTCGTAGACCATTATTTTTTCTAAAATGATTTTCCAAAATTCATCTTTTAAAAATTTTGGTGATGACTCTACTTTATTTTTAATTTTTCATTTTTTGGAAAATTAAAAATTGAGTGTGATAGTTTGATGACTCCAATAGGGATATTTGACAGTCAAACCTATATATATTGGTTCTACAAAATTTTGTGGCCTTAACTTTATTTTAATTACCTTTACTTCTATTTCTTTTCAATGTTGTTTGTCTCAAATTTTATTTTATTAATTTATTTCTTTTACTATATGAATAATGTGCTTATTGTATATTGTTTTATATATTTCTCTTATTACTCTTATATATTTCTTTAATGGGTGTCCAAAACTCATCATTAGGTATTTCATTGAGAAGGGTGGTGATCCAGATCGGCTCGCAGTATTCTATTCCAATTCCTTCTAGAATTTCTTAACTCATGTCACTCTACTCATGAATGCCATTACTTGTTCAGGTCCTTCTAAGTAAGCATCATATTCTTTTGAGTACTTGCGTATAATTCGGTACACTATATATTCAACATCGGTCGATCTATCATCAGAGGTATTATCAGGATCCAACAAAAATCCTACTATGTAGTCCACATCTTCATAAACCACTCTTTCCTATGGTGGAGCATCTAAAGGAGGAATTGCTTGTATTAGCACTGTTGGAATAGCCTCCTGTACTGGTTGGGGAATTCCTACCTCATTTTGTTCTTCCCTTATATTACCAATAGGAACTACATTGGAGCCTATACTTCATTCTTGATGGTGTCCCTCTGGTACCATCACAATCTCTTCATGAAAATCCAAAACCGAGCTATTATTTGATGGAGACATCTTTCCTATCCTTTAATCACAATAACAACTAGTTAGTAGACTAATACCAATGAATATTAATGAATAATATATTCCTTTTCCTAAACTTAAATTATAAGGAGAATTACATATAAAGACCAATAGAGTAAATTAATTACAAAGGAAGACTTTTGCTGAAAAAGGGTGTTAAAATCTAAAATACTAAGTGGTAAACTTGGGAGAATTAGTAGTAACAGGTCCTATTTTATAATTAATTTATTATCTTAGTCTTAAAATATAATTCCCCCTAAATTATACTAGCCCAACACTAATGCTCTGAAAGTCTAAACCTTCAGCTCTGATACAAAAAATGTAACACCTTGATTTAGGATCTTTTTCCCAAGTATTAAATCATTATTAAGACTGTTTATACCTTATTACAACCTTGAATCACATAATATGTCGTAATAAAATTTTCCAAAAATTCATGTAGTATTTATTTTAACCAAATTCCTTTTCCCAACTGAATTTCGGAAAATCATAACTAATTCAATAAAAATTGTATGCAAGTGGTTAAAGTCTCTTAAGATAGCTTAAAAGATTTTCTATGTGGAAAAATATAAAATAGAGCAATTACTAGGCCAATTGGTACGGGAAATTTCTTGAAGTTTCACTGTTCGTATGGTCAATTTCTGAAAATCCAGTTTTCTGGAGCTAAATTTGAAAATTTACTATAAATCATATACAGATCCAAATTGAGTGATCAAAGCCCTTTCTATCTACCTTTTAACCATATATAACACTTATACTTCACATCACAAAATGTCCAACAATGGTAGGTTCACTCTGTAGTGTTCAGAATGACCATTTACATCCTAGTACATTGCCGAACAAAAGTTGTAAAATACTTACATGGCCATAATTCATCCTCATATTATGTCGTATGTAATATCCTGAAAATTTTCTTAAATATTTAAAGCTCAATATTTTAAAATTTGTAAGGAATTTACAAAAACGGATATACACCATTTTGCATAATATAAAGTAAAGAGGTCAATCATCTCGGTCAGAAGAAAAAATGAGAAAATGATTATTTTACCCCTAAAAAAAAGGGAGAAAAGAAGTAGATGAAAAAAAAAAGAGGAATGAGAAGTCGAAGGCAGTGGACGCATGCATGAATTGAAACAAATTTTATGAATTTTGGGGAAAATTACACCTAATGACCCGAAAGTTTTAAAAATTATAAATTTGACTCGGGTCAAGAGCATTTTTGTAAATATAAAAAATTATAGTCAAAATGAAGCTCTGAATGAGCTTAGGCCATTGGAATATAGTATAAAATTTATTAAGATCAAAATAATATTTATTGGGTAATTATAATTTAATAATAATGTCTTACCCGATAAATGCCAGTCTGGACTACAGGAAGAAGTAGTATTCATTCCAGAAAAATGTGTGGGTCTTATATTTGGACCAATTGGGATAAGTATATTATAGTAATTTTATATCCCAATGTAATTATAATTAGTATCCCAATAATAGTAAAGTATACTGCTGAAGTAGCTTTAATTGTCCAGATCGATCCAAGACATATCTGGATAAGTCAATAACAAAAATTTTTGGACCAAAATAGCCTCCATTTCGTTCTGACCAAGCTGCATATGGGGAATTCCAATTATTTAATATTTAAGTCATTTTCTAAGAAAATTCAAGAACATTTGGTGGCAAACTTTCATTGGTTGGAAAATTTTATAAATCCTCCCCTTTTGGTTCATGTTTTGGCCGACCAAAGAAGCAAAGAAAGAGTGGAAAGAGGTCTGAAAAACAGCAAATAAAGAAGAGAAAAACATGAAGAAGAGGAAGAAGGAAAAAGAGAAGGAAATTCAAGGAAAAAATTGATAAGCTTCTACTTGTAATTTCTATGGTTTCTAGCTTAGTTCTTGGGTAGTTTAAGATGGTTTCTTTGAACTTTTCTCCCCTCCTCTTGCTGTTTAGTTTCCACTTTAATGTGGATTTAGGAAAGAAAGTGGTTTTGTGCCATGACTTAAGGAGAAAGCATGAGATTAAGCAAAAGGAAGCAAGTATAGTATGATTTAAGCAAGTTTTGTGAAAAACCAATTTCTTCCTCTTAAGAACAGATTTTGGTCAGACTAATAAGGTGGGAAGGAGCTGTATTTTCATGTATTTGATGGCAAAAATGAGTTCTCCATGATGAAAAACCTTAAAGACAAGCTTTGGCTCAATGATTAGGCTTTAGATAAAGAAATTGAGTCTTTAGGGTTTTAATGAGACTTTATGAAGTAGCTACTTGTTCTAGTTGATTGAGCAAGTGTTTAATGATGTTAAGGGACTTGAGGAAGTCTAAGGAGGCTAGTGTAAGCATTAGATTCAAGTGGAAGAGCCAAAAGAATGCTTCAAGGTAGCTAAGTTTTATATTCTTGCTTTATGTTCTTTCATTGTCTTTCTATGATTAAATTTTGTTGCCATATTGAAATTGTGATATCTTTGATTGGTCTTGGCTATAAAATGAGGGGTGTTATTCCCTGAGATGGCCATTTTCTAAGCCGTTATGCTACCGAATTTTTTTTATGATCAATGTGGCAATTTATTGTTTAAATATGATTGATGTGATTAAATGTGATCAAATGTGAGTTATTTGACATGATTGACATAATTGCATGAAATGTAACTTGCTACTGAGATTGCCCCCAATCTCATTCCCTCAAGTATCCCTAATGATAGGCACAAGCTATGGCAAAGGAGTCCAAAGAAAAGGCAAGGAGAATGAAGAAGAAAATAATGCTTATGGTGTTTTTAAGCTACGAGTGTATATTTTGAAATTATGTATAAAACCATGTATATGCTTTTAGATCTATACCATTGTGCTATTATGTCCTTATGAGAATTATGAAATGTTTGGCATGGATTTGAAACATGGAATGATCATGCGAGCTTATTATGAAGTCTGCTTTGCCATGTTATATTGTTAGAAGTTAATTTTGTAGCAATGAGAGTAAAGTCAACACTATTTGACCAAGACAGGGCAAGCAAGTCAAGTGTTATATATTATCTGAAACTAGAGAGAACAAGCTTTCCAATGAGCTAAAGAACACTCAATTTGGATATGTGTACAATTTATAGTATATTTTTGAAGTTAAGGGTCAAAACTAGATAGTGATGTGAAGGCTGCGAATTTTACTGAATATATTACTTCTATTTGAAAAGTGATATAAAATCGTACAACACTCCAAAAATTCAGTGGCCTATATTTAGGAAAATATTTATCTTTTCAGGTTAATATGCCACTAGTTTGAGTTAAATTGGAGCTGTACAATGAGAGATATTCAAGTTTTCCCAAGACTGTTCCAGTAAAAGTGTTCTAATCCCTAGTGATTTAAATTGATGTTGTGCCCTGTCTAGACTAAATAAATATATAATAAAAATAAGAGTAGACATATATATCTTTCCAATGGCATATAGAATACATGATTTGGCTTAGTATAGAGTTAGATATGAATTTTTAAAATTATGGCCAAAATCCTAGAAAAGAGAGAAATGACTATTTGTACAGTGTAAGTTTGAGTAATAAACTGTACTAATTGGTCAGGTTAAAGGACATTTTCATATTTTTATCTTGTATATCATGTTTCTATCTTCATTTAGAGACTTGAATCACATTGATACGATTTTTCTGGATTAAGTTATGATTTTTCAAAGTTCATATAGAAAACTTGAGAACTAAATGAATAGTACCACGTTTTTTTTTTATTCAAATATTTTGGTTCTATTAGTGGTTCAAGCTCTTAATATGGGCAATTTGTACATTGTACATTTATGATATATGGGAAAATATAGATAAGAGTAAGGTGTTACACCATACATTCACTAAGACTTAAAGGAACATAAAAGCTTCGAGAAACAAATTTAACATTATATTTACAAATTTACATAAAAGATCAAAGTTCATGGCCAATACAAACATTATGAATCTAATCAATAAGTTCTTTCTCCTTTCCTTTCTCTTCCTTGAAGGTCTTGCCATAATTGCTTCCTAAACATGGTTAGTATGTGGGATGGTGAAATTCAAAGAATCTCAGTAGCTAATACCAAAATATGCCATTATATTATCACATTGAGCATAAAATCATCAAGAAAACATATTTCATCACATTAGCATATTGAGGTCATACAATTTCACAAAATTTTCGATAGATTTTCACTTAGAAAAATGGATGTCCCGGGGTCTAAATACCCCTCAATCAACTTAGCCAATAACATTAAACCATCACAATGTGATAATATGAACATTTTCCAATTCTATCACCTTATATCCCATTCATTTTTTTAATGAAGAAATCTTCATAGTAGAATTAATTTGGGAATATCCATTTGTCCAAAATCTCCTTCATGCAAATGGTCATATGTTTCATCATTCTTAACATTCCATTAAATTCAACTTTATGCATGACTACATTGACATTGTTTAATAAAGTAAGAGTGTCAATACATCATTCATCTAGGTGTCACCAAGATGTATCATGACATGAAGCATGGACATTGATTGCCAGGGATGAAAAAAGCTGTTATTGAGTATGTGTTGAAGTATTTGGTTTGTAAACATTTGAAGATAGAACATCAACATCCCGCAAGGTTGCTGTAGCCGTTAAAAATTCTAGAGCAGAAATGGGATAGCATATCTATGGACTTCGTGATAGGCTTGCCTAGGTCTACTTTTGGACATGATGCAATGTGGGTGATTGTTGATAGGTTAACCTAGTCGGCTCATTTCTTACACAATAGGAAGACTATTACCATGGAAAAGTTAGCATAGCTATATATGGATGAAGTTATTAGATTGCATGGGGTCCTGAAAAGCATTATTTCTAATCGAGATCCATGTTTCACATCAAAGTTTTGGAGGTCCCTACATGAAGTAATATTAATGAGGTTAAATTTCAGTACTGCCTACCATCCTCAATCAAATAGGCAGATTGAGAGGATGATCAAGTCCTTGGAAGATATGTCAAGGGCTTATGGTTTGGAGCAGAAAGGCAATTGGGATAAGTACCTCCCACTGGTGGAATTCACCTACAATAACAGCTATCACTCTAGTTTGCAAATATCGTTGTTTAAAGCCTTATATGGAAGCAAGTGTCAATCACCTTTATGTTCGGTAAAACTCAGGGAAATAAGTATGCTGGGACCAGATATAGTGGATTAGACTACTCGACAGATTAATAGTATATGTCAGAAATTCTTGGCTGCTCAGAGTAGATAGAAGAGTTATGTGGATAGATAGAGAAGACCACTAGAGTTTGGAGTTGGAGACCACATGTTTCTTTAGGTTACCCCAATAACTTGTGTAAAAATATCTATTCGTGCCAAGAAGCTCACCCTGAGGTATATAAAGCTATTTAAGATCCTCTACAAGATTGGTCCAGTGGCATACTGAGTGGCATTATCGCCTAATCTAGTTGGGATGTGTTCCATGTATCTCAATTCTAGAAGTATTACCCCGACCTATCTCACATCATAGAAAATGAGGATGTCCAGTTGTGAGAGGATCTTACTTTTGAGGTAAAGCCAAAAGGGATCATTGACACTAAGGTGAAACAACTAAGGAATAGGACCATCAAGCTAGTGAGATGTTGTGGAGTGGTTTGACATCAAGTGGTACTACTTACGAGACAAAGTAATCAATACAGAAGAGATACCCTTACCTTTTTACGTGAGATATGTATTTTTGAAATTTCAAGGATGAAATTTTTATAAGGTAGAAAGGATGGAATAACCCCAAACATTATCTTTTAGAAGGACTTTATTGAATGGTGCAAGATATGGAGGGATCAGGACCGAAGGAAAGGATCAAAAATAAGAAAAAAGAAGAATAAAGGAACAGAGCAATGATGTTGCAGCAAGAAATAGTGACGCCTAGCGAATGAGCTCGAAAACTTGGGCTTGGGCTGAAGTAGAATGCTTAGGTGCCACAGCGCCAGTCATAATTTTGTTTTAAATCGGAGGTCAAAACTAGTCACCAACTCCTTCTATTTCATTTTCAAATTCTATCCAAAACCATCTTATGCTGTTACGCCAAGGGCGTGGCCATGATGCCACTCCTCTATTTTGTCTTGTCTTCTCAGTTTCTATGTCTTCTTAAGTTGTTTTGAGGTCTTTGAGTTTAGGATGTTACAAAAAAACATTGAACAAGTCACTAAAACATATAAAAAACTTATCTAAGGGTAGTAGTAAGTAAAATTAAGTTTAAAGCTCTATCTACCACTTTATCCTACTAAAACATGAAAATTATAATTAAATGAAATTATCTTCAAAATATGCTATTTTCTTCACTTAGTCAACATCTTTTCTTGACATTTGATTCCCTTGGTATGATCTTTGTGCTCTAGGTGTTTTGTAATTCATCAAAAGCTTTATTTATCTAACAAGGGTTTTCGTGATTGTTTGTGGTGATATTTGTTGGGAGCTTTGGTTTTTGGTTTATGCTTTTTGCATAGTGAGAATCCAAATTGCTCACAAAAAGATCCTAGATCTTTTCCGTTTTGGGCTTTCTCTTTGGCTAATTGATGATTAATTTTATCATCTTGGCAAATTTTTAAGGAAACTTCCTTTTGAATATAAGCTATAAGTTGACCATAACTTAAATGCTTATAAGGAATTGTTTCATTAGCTTAGTTTCTAATTTTCTCTTTTACCTTGTCTCCTAAAGATTTTGGGAAACTAGCTAAGAATTTTTCATTTTGTAATGGTTGTTGACTATCTTTGCAAGTATAGACTCTAGTTAAGAAGGTATCTTTATACCACCTAAAATCAGTAAGGCTTCTACATTTAAGGTTTGAAAGGAGTTCAACAAATTGATCATTCCATAATGGAGGATCTCCAATAAAAATTTGGACTATGATGAAGATTAATGTGTTTATAGCATTAGGGACATATTCCCTATTTCCCTAATTGGTGTATCATCAGGCTTGACGTTTATGGCATTAAAAATTTGATGTTTTTCTTCAGTCGAAACATAATTATCCCACCATCCTTTAAGTTGTCTAGAGAATCCAACAATAAGGATATTAATAATGGATTCTTTGGAAAAATTATGTGTGGTTTAGTAGTTATATTAACCATGGTCATGTGTTGGAGGGTACTAAGGATGTTGTATTTAGTTTGGCAATCAATATTCCACTTGTAAATATTATTGGAACTAAAATGTTTAAAGATTTGATCTTGGCATTCTTCAAGTAAGAGGTCAAGAGCTATATCTTTTGGATAATAATATTTTGAGGGGGTTCTCCAGTTGAAGAAAGTTTAGGTAATTTTGAAAGTATTTGTGAATTTTGAGGATGAAGTTGCCTTGGTTAGGGTATTAATAGTTTGGTTTCCTAATGTAGTTTAGGATGAAGTTCATGAAATTTGTGCAAAATTAGGGACAACTATTGGCCTATCTAATATTTTAAGCTAGTCATTTTTCCTTTTAAAAAGGCCATTGGGGTGGTTATCAAATTCTTTTTTGACTTTAGAAGGAATATGGGATGTTTTAAATAATGGAGGTTCAATGATAGGCTTTGTTGTGGAATTAGGTGAAGGTGAAGAGGTAGATGGGACATCAAGCAGTTTTGAGGTAAGGTGTTCCCCTATGGTTTGGAGATATTTATTAGTATAATCGTTTTGTTCCATAATATTTGGGACGTCTTTCGAGGAAACGGCTTCATCGGTTTGCTTGAACTTAAAAGGGGTAGCCATAACTAGTATTTGTTTTTCATCAAGTGAGCTAGAAATTAGGATGGTTTTGGAAAGAGGAAATTCATATTCTGCAAGATCTCCCTTAGAAGTTTGCCAAGATTTCTTAGTTACATTGATCGACTTTGCAAATGGATATTCTAATTGATTTTCTAGAGCATGAGTTTCAAACCACTCAAAAAATGGAATATTCATTTGAACCTTTTCAAGGAACTTGTAAAACTTTTCTTGAATTTTCTTTCTTTTAGTTCCTTTGAAGCTTTTGAAATCAATCTCTTGTACTCTTCAAAAGGCTCTTGCAAGGAAGTATATGTTAGACATTATTACAAAAATGAGCTTTCGGGACATTTAATTTTCGCCTTCTAGGACATTTTTGAAGCATTCCATATGTGACCATTCCAAAAGAATTCGAGAACACTTTACTTTTTAATGGAATCATTCCTGAAGATTGGTCTTCGGGCACGTTTCCAATGAGAAAATGTTCTCGAGTACCAATTTTATGGCTTGCTTCCTAATCTAAAAGGTTCCCCATCATTGGCTTCCTGTAATGTTTCTAAATAAGAAGTGTGTACCACCTTACTTTTAGCTTTATTTCCTATGCATTAGACTCCATTTAAGTCCATTGGTACTTAATTAGAAGCTTACAACAACAATAACATTAGTCTTATTCCACTATGTGGGGTCGGCTACATGGATCATATGACGCCAATGTGCTCTATCAAACACCATCTCCTCAGATAAATCATTTCTCAAAAGATCATTCCTTATAACTTCCCTTAGTGCCCTTTTTGGTCTTCCTCTAGGCTTTTTAATAGGGCTCCAAGCCATTTAATCAACTCTCCTCACTAGCTCCTCTTCCCTCTTCTTTGTATATACCTAAACCATCTTAAACGATTTTCCACCATTTTCTCCTCGATAGGTGCTACTCCAACTTTCCTTTGAATACAATCATTTCGTATCTTATCCAATTTTGTATGACCATACATCTATCACAACATTCTTATATCTGCTACTCTCATCTTATGCTCTTATTGTCCTTTCAAAGTCCAACATTCACTACATATGTTATCGCTAGCCTTATAGTTGTTTGATAAAAATTTCCTTTAAGCTTAGTAGGTACCTTGTGGTCACAAATATCTCCTGATGCTTTCCTCCACTTTAACCACCCAGCTTATATCCTATGCATAACATCCCCATCAATGTCACCATCACTCTCCAATTTTTACCTCTGAATCATTTCTAATTGGCCTTTTATTAAATTTGCAATGCATATATTTTGTCTTGCTTCTACTCAAATGGAAATCTTTTGATTCCAAAGTGCGTCTCCATAACTCAAGTTTAGAGTTGACCTCTTCTCTTGAGTCCTTAATTAGAACTATATCATCTGTGAAGAGCATACACTTTAAAATTTCCTCCTACATATGATCTGTTAGAACATCCAAAGTCAAATCAATAGGTATGAACTTAAACAAGATCATTGATGTAAGCCTATCATTATAGGAAAGTCCTTTGTCACAGCTCCAAGAGTCCTCACACTTGTTGTTGCCCCCTCATACATATCATTTATGGCTCGAATATAAGCCACACAGACACCTTTCTTCTCCATTACTTTCCACAATACATCCCTTGGTACTCTATCATAGGCTTTTTCCAAATCAATGAAAACCATATGTAAGTCTCTCTCTTTACTCCAGTATCTTTCAATCAAACCCCTTAATAAATAAATAAATAGCTTCTATTGTAGATCATCCTGGCATAAATCCAAATTGGTTTTCTAAAATACAAGATTCTTTTTTGAGTCTATGCTCAATTACTTTTTCTCAAAGTTTTATGGTGTGACTCATGAGTTTTATCCCTTGATAATTAACATAATTCTAAATATCCCGCCTTATTCTTGTATATAGGAACTAGAGTGCTCTTTCTCCATTCCTCTCGCATTTTCTTGGACCTTAAAATCTTGTTAAATAACTTCGTGTGCCACAAAACCCCCTTCTCTCCTAAGCACTTCCAAACTTCAATAGAAATACTATCGGGTCCAAAGGCTTTACCATTGTCTATTCTCTTAAAAGCTTCTTTTACCTCTTCAACCTGAATCCTATGATAGAAGTCCAAATTGAGATCATCTTCATGAGTTGTTAATCCTTCAGTATCAATAGCCATATCCAATCCACTATTGAAAAACTTATAAAAATAGTTCTCCTATCTTTCTTTGATATCATCATCTGTAACCAAAATTTTTTCTTATTCTTAATGCATCTTACTTAGTCCAAATCTCTTGACTGTCTTTCCCTTCTCTTGGCAATTTTGTAAATCTTGCATTCACCATTCTTTGTTCCTAAAACCTAGTAGAATTCCTCAAAAGCTTTAGATCTAGCCTCGTTCACTGCTTTCTTAGTCTCCTTTTTAGTCAACTGATAACATTTCCAATTTTCATTGTTACTGCACAAATGCAAGCTTTGAAACACTCTTTCTTGTGTTTGACCTTCTCCTGCACACTTTCATTCTACCACCAAGATTCTTTATCTTTAGGTCCAAAACCTTTGGATTTACCCAATACTGCTTTAGCAGTATCCCTGATTCTTTTAGTCATCTCATCCCACAAGATGTTAGCACTTCCCTGTGAGTCCCAATTACCTTCCTCCATAACTTTTCTTGTAAATGTCACTTGTTTCTCACCTTCTAGCTGCCACCGCTTAATCCTAGAATTTAAGGCTTTTCGACTATTCAGTGTACGATTTTTAACTAGCATATCAAGAACTAAGACCCTATGTTGTGAAGTTAAGCTCTCACCAGGGATTACTTTGTAGTCTTTACAAGCTCTTCTATCTGAGTTCCTTACCAAAAAAGAAGTCTATTTACAACCTTTAGACTCAACTCTTATATGTGATTAAATGCTTCTCCCACTTCTTAAAACATGTGTTTATAATCGTGAGGTTGTAAGCTATTAAAAAATAAAGAATGGAATGCCCCTTCTCATTTATTTCTCCAAAACCATAACCACCATGAGCTCCCATATATTGCCCTGTCTCTTTTCCCACATGACCATTAAGGTCCTCCCCAATGAAGATTTTTTCCTCTTGTGGGATATCTCGGACCAAGCCCTCCAAATCTTCCCAAAATTTTTCCTTAATATATGCTTCCAACCTTACTTAAGGTGCATAAGCACTAATAACATTGAGAGTATTATGTCCAATAGTCAATTTTAAGAATAAGATCATATCTCCAATCCTTCTGACTCCTACCACATTCTTTTTTCAATCTTTATCTACAATAATACCAACTCTATTCCTTGCTCTAACCTTCTATATGTACTAAAGTTTAAAACTAGTAGTGTCTAACTCCTTAGCCTTTTCTCCTACGCATTTAGTTTCTTGAAGCTATAAGATGTTAATTCTCCTCTGAGTCATAGCATCCACCATCTTTATACATTTACCTGTTAACGTTCTAATATTCTAAGAACCAAATCAAATTTTGCTTTTCTGCGCTAACTTCTTTACCCACATCTATCTAGAATGATGTGGGAACCCTTGCTCATTTAACACTACACCCAGGCACCGATGTAGAAGTTCTACCTCATTTGACACTGCATTCAAGCCATCCATTGCATTACTTCTTAGCAACGACCTAGCTTTAGCACATATATATCTCTTATCCATGTCATAAAGATTTGACAGATTTTTATGTTGGCTGTCAAGGCCTAACACAACCCTCCTCCTTTACCTGAGTTTGGGACCGGCTATGACACTACATAGGTGGAGTTAATTAGAAGCTTGAATCACTTAATTTTGTAAAATAGAATTTTCAAAATTTCAAGTTATTGTTCATATAGTAATTTCTCTTTTACAGACGAAATTTTGAAAATTCATGACTAAATCTACAAAAATTGTATGAAGGTGATTCAGTCTCTAAAAATATCTAAAAAAATTATCTACATGGGAAAAATATGATTCATTCAGGTCATTTACTAAGCCAATTCATATAGTTTAATCATTAAAATTTATTATACCTTTAGTCATTTTATGTCTTTCCAGGATTTTGGCCTTAAATTTAAAAATTCATATCTTATTATATCTTAAGTCAATTCTTATATTCTTTATATCATATGAGATCCCTAAATGTCTATTTTTTGGATATATGTTTTTTGTACATTTTTTCAATATATACAAGACATAGCATTAACTGGAACCTCTATGAGTCAAAATATAATTTGAACTGGAACAGTTTTAAGAAAATATATATAACTCTTTTTATATAGCTTCAATTACACTCAAACCAATAACATTTAAACCTAAGTCATAGACCACTAATTTTTGGAGCTATGTATGATTTTATAATGCTTTTTGAAATTTCCAGTATCTATGATTTAAGCTTCCAGTTTTACAACTTGTCCTGTTTTGAAATCTAAAATTGAAAATTTATTATAAATTGTGTACTAAGCCAAATTGAGTGATCTTTGTCTTTTTAAAAAACTTATTATATCTACTTTATGACATATATAACACACACATATCATCTCCTTTAACTCTTCTACTCACCAAGGGTCAGAATAAGCTTTCTCATTCATATACTTTGCAAAATAAATCATTAACATACATATATCATCATTCATAGTTCCAAATCCATACTCAACACCAAGAGGGACTTTAAGGTACACGATCATGCATAATTACAAAGTTTACACCTCATGCATAAATCAGTACATAATTTCATAACATAATATTATAACTTGTAAAAATCAAGTTATCCATCTTTATCTTCTTCATTCCTTTTGCACTCTCCTTGGCTTCTTTCATATCTTGGCTCTTGCATATTGGTAATTTTGAAGGAATGATATTCATGGAATCGCAGTAGTAATTACCCAATTATGCAACCATATTATCATTCAAATCATAGAAACATCTTGAAATCATATATCAAATACTTTAAATATTCAGTGCCATAATTTTTCATAAAAATTTTGGCATAGTTTCATTTTAAAAATTAGACATTTGGAGGTTATAAGCCTCATCAAAAAGCTCGGCAAATTAATACAAATCATCATAAAATATCATTATATACATATGACATAGCAATAACTACATGAAAAATCAAATATTATCCATAAGCATAGATAGACATATTATTACCTTATAGCCTTCCTTTACTTTCCAAACCTTGAACACCATTTCTTTGATATTCCAAAACTTTCTTAAAGCCTAAAGCTATTGGACATTGTGCCCTAAGCCAATTATTGAATTATGAACATTGTATTTCATGATGAAAAAGAAGGTGTTTTTCCTTTTATTACATTATTATGGTATTTGCATGTTTTTCCTTATAATAATATCCTTGGATAAATCATTTTATCCTAAATGTCCCTAGTTATTCATCTTTGTGGGAACAATGATGAACTAAGACTAATATGATTTTGGTTGATAATTATGGGTTAATTATGTACTTAAATACAAATTAAAACCATAATCACCCGTTATGGAACATGTGCTAAATTGACTCGTCATGAGATAACTATATAGATCAAGTTATAAGCATATCTCATATATAGATAATTGTATCACTAAGGCCTCAAACCTTAGACCACCATGACTTCTTACATGGGATCACTGTAATTTGGCATAGTCAAAAGTCACCTTTAATTGGGAGACCATAATGGCTATGATCAACCATAGTGAAATTCATGTAGAGGAAGATAAATGGTCAAGATGGAATTGATCCCTCCAATTAATGGAGAGATATATCTAGACCCCTCGATAAGTGAGACTGAAAAATACATGGCCTAGCTCGAATGCAAGAGTTTTCATTTGTTCTATCAGTTTGCTCAGAGAATGAGAAAATGATGGTCGAGTAATATGAGGATGATGTTTTCATGCCTTATGCTTAACTTATATATCATGAGACAAAAAGGATGTGATAGGGTTATATGATAGGTTGCATCGGATCACCGATCTTATATGATTTGGATAGTCACAATGTCTTGCTAGAAGTCACTTGTGACTTATGGGTTCAATAGTGTCATTGGCCTACTATCAACATCATATGGACCTACAAGGTCGCACATAAGAACGGACTAACTTGAGTTAGAATTTTCTAGATTCATTGAATCAAAGATATGTCTAGATTCGATGAATTTAACATTTACTTTAGGGTAGAGGAATTTTATAAATATATTTAATATATCTTATAAAATTTGAAATATATATGTTTAATATATATTATATATATTTTTGATATATTAAATAGATATTTCAAAATATATATATCTTTTAATCAATTTAAATGAATTAGTTTTAAATTTAATTCTATATGATGGATTTAGATTTAAAACTAATAATTTGAATTGGATCTAGATTTAGATTAGATAGTTAGTTTAGATTTAAATTTAAACTAATCCATTTAATTATTATTTGATTTAATTTAAATAATTGATTTGAAGTAATCAAATAATAAACCTTATCTATATAATAATAAAGACTAGGGTTATTATATACAAAATTAATCAAGAGAGTATTCTTCACCTTACAGAGAGTAAGCGGCCTCACACTTAGAAAGAGAAAAAAGTGTATGGACAGACGTTCATGAACAGTGGTGCTAGCACGCCGTTTGAGTTGGGCTCACTATTGTATGGATACTAGTAGAGGGAGTTGATTAGACACGTTTGTTCCTAAGGTTTGACAACAAAAAGAACAGAAAAGATACACACCGAAAGTAAAATACTCTTCAACATCTCAATTTAAGCAACATTGATGGATCCATGGTAGGAATTTTGGTGTTGTTATCTACTGCATGTGTACCAAAATTCCCAACAAAATAGAGAGAAATAGTCCATAAAACACCACAATTCTCAAGTATATACAAAATAGTAGCCATAGAAACCTACCTTGAAAGTTTGTGATCTTGAGATTACTTCTTGTTTTCTTCCTTTGAGCTTTAAGTTTCATGCCTTCTCTCCCTCCTTCTCCTCTAGTAAGATGTGAAAATCGGCTGAATACGATGAGTCATTGACTTAATTAAGTAACAGCTTAAGGCATTCAAATTTTTTAAGGAAAAAATATCATATAAATAAAACTCATTAAAATTCATCCATTGACAAAGAAAAGTGGCAGTCTGATTTACTGCCAAACACCACTACTGAGTTCAAGGCTCTATCAAGTTAGTATATCCCCAATGCAATAAATCAAGTTATGATAAGCTATTAATAAAATTAGCAATAGTAGAGATGAGATTGAAGTCAAACTTACATCTACATATGCTTTAGCTTCAGTAGTATCATCCATAAGTTGAATTTCCTCAAGGTTGATCTCACTTTGTATAGCTTTCACTGCATCTTTACTAGCCTTCAAGCTTTCAAACATAGACTTCTTCTTGCTTGCCAAATCAATATATGCTAACTGGATTAAATGAATAAGTGAAATACTTGTTGACTAAAAGAAACTAACATTCCTAGATGCACAGTGAAAACCAAGAGTAAATCATTGAGACTCTTAATAGCAACATAGTACATAACATGTTACCAATGTCATTTTGTAAGTCTAAATATGACATGAGAAGGCAGAGCTAAAAACTAAATTGAAACCATCCGATGATAGTGAACCTATCCAAATATGCAAACAACTCTTAATTTAGTGATTACTGTTGACAAAAGAGTAGGATAAGGAAAAAAAAAGAAGAAGAATAAAAGGTTAATGAAATGTCGGATAATAAGGAATTGATATTAAAATATACATATTGCTCAACATTTATAAGCCAAGCATCAACTTGTTTAATTCTTTTTGTGTTTTTTTTATAAGAACAAGAAGAAAAAACTTGTCCACCCAAATACCTATATATAATTATGTGATACTAATTAAAGTAGTGTAAAAAAAATCATATAAGTTATGAAAACAAATCATATACATTAAAGTATAAAGTGATACTAATTGATGAAGGCACTTAATCACATGACTCAGTAAGCATTTATGAAACAATGTTATCATCACTTTATAAATTGAATAAAGGTAAGGAATTGAAGAAGCAATCAAGAAGGAAAAACAATAAAAGGGCCTTACCAAGTATCAGTTACCTTAGACGAAACTACTGAGTGCCTCCACCATACCTTCAAAGGAAATACATTTTATTTATAGTGCAACCAAAAAGTTTCACCTAGAAAACAAATGGTTGAAAGAAGAACAAAAACTTGTGTGTTATTCACCAACCGATAAACAAAAAAGAAAGTGAAAAATTGGAAAAAAAAAAAAGGAAAGCTTTCATTTAAGTATAGCCCAAGTTATATGCATGCCTGTTTCTTTTGGACCACCAAATAGAGACAAAGACAAAGAAGAAAAAAGGTAGCCTTAAAACAAAATGTGCTTGCGAAAGTGAAGCACAAATATAGTTAGACAAGCTTGTATTTTAAGACTATCATATAGACAAGGCATTAGGAAGAAAAAGAACCCACAAAACAATAACCAAGAGAAGAAGTAAACCCATTTCATCAACTTCAACTACTATCCATTAGAGTGAATAGGCAAAGTTATCAACTTTTTACAACTACTCACACCAAATTAAAGAATTAATGTAAAGATAGTATATCAGTAAAAGTTGAAAGAAACATGTACCAGAGATTTAGCAATAACCTTAGAAGATGGAGTATAGAGTGTCTTTCTTCAAAAAAAAAGTGCACGCTCTGAGCGATACGGACCCAAATCTGATTGACTAGGAAGAATGAGTAAGCTTGTAAACATGTTGTCATCATTTTGAACTCGAATAAAAGGGCCTAAACCAATTCAGTATCACCTTTTATGAGAAATACATGATATGGTTCAGGATTATTTTGAGTTGGAAAATCAGCTTTTTTGTGAGAAAATATCATCTTTTTTCTATCATGATATTCTTTTATTTCAAATTAGCATATACATATAGGTGCACACACCACATGCATCTAAAGGGCAAGCAAATTATACTTGAAACATTTCACTAGAAAAGAAGTTATACTCAGATAAGCATAATGATCTATCCCTTGCGTAATTCATTTCTTAAAAGAAAATGTACTTCAACTCATTCCTTTTGTTGTCATGGCTAAATTGAATTAGCCCTCGCCTACTTAACTATCCAAGTTAAGAAGAAAAAAAAGCTCTAGAAACCAATTCCACAACTATTTCTAACACAAATCAACTTTTGATTTCTTACTTCTAGAATATTACAACAAGGGAGGAGAACTCGAACTCACACAAGATGGAAACGTACCTAACTAATAAAAGAAATATTGCTCTTTTGATACACAGATACGGTTTCACTGGCGGTGGAAGGTGTAATAACCCACACTTAATAATCCTAGACATGTACATGATTCATAGAAGGGACCACAACCAGAGGAAGAACTAAAATGGACCAAGTTAAAGAAATACAAGCAGAAGTATATGGCGCCATGGCAATGAGAGATCAGAGGATTTCAAAATTCTTTTCATGCGATAAGAGTTCACATTGCGATGAACTTATTGTGTGCTGCGGTGCCAGTCTTTGAACTCTAATAAATTTGAATATGTTTTAGTCAACAAAACAAAAAGAAATTAAAGAAGAAGCATGAGAGCTCTACTAGGGCTTGGGATTCTCAACCTTAGGAAGTAATTTCTGGACTTTGGGAGCTTAGATCTTAATTAGGAAGTGGATTTTGCTCCTTTTATCCTCTTTTCTATCCATTTTTGGTATGAAATCCATGGAATATGATGAGTTTCGATTTCGGTGAGGTTTCCATTGATTAAAATGGTTGTAAATATGTTATAAATGTGTTATTTGGTGTTCCTTTGGCTTGGGTATGAGTTTTGAAAGGACTGTGAATGGTTTAAGTTAACTAAACTTGAAAGTATCTAAAAAGCTTGACATCCAAGATTTATGTGGTTATTTATGGTTTGGTGTATGAGGATCATTGATGTATGCTTATGCTATTGGCATCATAGATTTATCATCATTTAGCTTGTTTGGTTGAATTATGAGTTATTGAGATATATGAGTATTGTATTTATTGGAAGTATTGTGGTACTGTAGTATTCAAGATTGTGTTTGGGGGTTATAGCACTCTACGAAGTGGCCCGAAAGCTTTGCATTTAATATCAATACTCTATTGGCTTATCATTTCCCTTCGTGCATGTGTTTGTGTGTAGATAATCTGAGGTAACTAGGGTGTATGTTTTATGTAATGTGGATTTCATATTAACATATATGTTCATTTCCTTCATATTATGGTATGTCCTAGGGCACAACTAGTTATAGAAATGGTAATCTCCTTCCTTGTCATATGTATGTGGTTCATATGATTATATATTGACCTGTAGCATGTAATATCTTAGCATCCCCATTATTGAGATAGAATGTGCTATGACGATGTTAATGATGAGAATATATACATATGTGCATAGAATATGACAACATGAGAAATGTTACATCTTACATTTTAAAGCTTTTCACATGAAAACTACTTGGTTTTAATGTATGAAAAAAGTCTTAGAAAACTTGAACCAATTGGAAATTTAAAACTTCCTAAAACAATTTCTTGCAGCCTTTTAGCTTACTGTGCAGCAATTTTTCAAATATCATAATTAAATTTTAAAAAATCATTTCTTAGTGGTTAAAGTGTCTAAAAAGACATCAACATCATGAATTTAAAGGAAATAAAATAAGAAACTCGAAAATAAACACACAAATTCGTACAGTTTATTGAGTAAATATTACTATTAATTTTCGCATATTTGTTTCTATCCAAAAACTGAATCTTAAATTGGAAATTGATTTCTCTCAACATACAAAGCCATTTGGTGTATACTTAGCATTAATGGAAATATTTACATGTACAAATTTAAACCTTCAAGGGACAGAGACAACTTCCACTGGAGCAGTTTTCACAAAAACATAAATAACTATCATTATATAAATCCAAATATAGACAAACTAATGTCTTTTTGTTCCTGAGACACAGATCTACCTACACATATAGATCACTGAATTTTTGGAGGCATGTACCAATTTATAAAGCAACTTGAAATAGACAGTACATAACAGAAACAAAATAGCTTTCCAACAAGGTTCCATTATCATTATTCTTCATGCTCCACATACTTCCCCATACGATGACTAGGCCCTATAATCAGGGAACTATGGGGTGAGATTTGGAAATGTCATTAGTCAACCTATACATGCCATCATGTTATCAAAAAACATTTGAATACATATAAAATATAGTATACTTTCATTAAAACATTAAAAACATCCATGTTATCTAACAAAAATTTGGTAGCATAACGGCATGGTAAATGGGCATCCCAAGGCTTAGCTCTTAACATAAAATAGCCACCAATCATGAAAAAATATTTATAACAGCAACATGACATCATTTACAAATCATAAGAGCATATGAAACATTCCTAAGTAATAACATTAAGCAAGCGTAACAAACTACCTCAAGACTTTACTTCCTTTGCTTAAATCTTACTTTGTACTAGCTTAGGCTTGCCTCTTGAACTTGTTTGAAGCCTAAAAACATCATTAAATTTTACTTATCAACATGATGTCATCATTTGAACACCTTTATGTAAAATGAACCCAAAGCTCCTTTCTTACTTTAGCTGTGGGATAGGGATCATGGGAGAGGGAAGAGAGTCTTCAAACTCTAATCTAAATGAAAGAAGAAAGATACTAAAAGAGACTAAGAGAAGGGACTTACCTTGGAGACACCTTGCCTTGCTCCTCCTTCCTTCCTTCTTCCTTCTCCTTCTTTCAATCTTCCTCTCTTTCCTTCTCTCTCTCTCTCTCTCTCTAGCACAGTGTAATATCCCTATTTTTATGAGATATTATAAAATGAATAAAAGATAAGAAACGAAGTGAGATGAAAAACCTATATATATTCATGTTTTAGAAGGAACTAAATTTTTAGAACAAGTTATGTTTGATACTTAATTGGAATTAATTTTCCATAAGGTCCTTAGTAGAAATTAATTCCTTATGAAAAATTAATTTCAGTACTTATCCCAGAAAATATGTCATATACCACTTGAATGGAAGCCCGTCCTGAGCTGAGCGCAATGGTATAAGTATTGTATTCCCGGGAGGTCTAGCTTGAGAAATATACCAATTTGAAAATTAATGTGAATAGTAAAAAAAGAAATAATAAAAAAATTAATCTGTGAGAAAAATTACTAGAAAGTGTACAGAAGAATGGGTAATTACATTTATGACCCAACTAAAGGGTAAAATGGTCATTTCTCAGGTTAGGAAATAAAATATGAAAATTTTATTTAAGGTGCAAGGGAAAAATGCTGCTAGCACAAAATATACAGAGAAGCAGCAAAAACTGAAGGACATAGAAAGAAACGGAAAAGGGCAAACTAGTTATTTTTTCAAGTTAGAGCAGAAAATGAGAAAACCTTAATTTTTCCCACATAAATGAAAATACTTTGCAAGTGAGTCCCCCAAAAGAAGGAATTTTATTGCAAATTAGTCCTGAGGGAAAATTACGAAAAATGTCCCAAAAGTTTGAAAAATTATAAGTTAGCCTAAGTTAAGGGTATTTTTGTAAATATAAAAAATTATAGTCAAAATGAAGCTCTTGATAAGCCAAACCCAATAGAATTATATTTGAATTTAATGAGATTAATATAATATTTATTAGGTATTAAAGTTTTATTATTAATATTTTACACGATAAATGTTATTTTAGACTGCATGAAAATTTAAGTAGTGTTAAGGATAGTAAATGGACCTTACCCAAATATTGTTTGGGATAAGATAATGATTTTAGTCAAAAAGTTATTTTTTAATAATCTTGTAACAATTTAATGACAATTATGATAAAAGTAATTAATCGGTACGGGTAAAAGTTATCGGTAAAGGGTATTTTGGTTAATTAAAATTTATAAAGTATTTTTGGACAATTTTCCCTCAATAATGCATGAACAAGGCTACAAGGGACATGGAGGAAATTTATTTAAATGATTTTTGTAAAAAACTTCTTAGAAAAGGCATGATTTTTGGACCAAAAAAAGTAACTTTGATTAGTTGGATGACTAGTCAAGTTAATTAGCCATCTTAATTATCCAATTTTTCTCATTTTGGGACGTCCAGCAGCTGCAGCCCACATGTGAAAAATAGTTTTATCTTATTTCTTGAAGACTTGTTCAAGAAGTATTGAGAGAAAAAACAAATAAATATGGTTAAGGTGACATGGCAAGATTAATGACTTCATTTCCTCTCTTTCCTTGGCATTACACGAGCTGCACAAAGGAGTAAGACAAAGAGAGGTTCTGAACTAGAAAAACCAAAGGAAATGCCTGAGAGATGTGAGGAGCAAAGGGAGAAAGAACAACTTGGAGATTGAAGTTCAAAAGCAAGCACTACTACACAAAACCCCAATTTACATCGGTTATTTTAACCTTTTTAAATCGGTTTTAAAAGTGATGTAAAAGCAGGCGATGTAGAAAAAACTGTTTTTATATCGGTTTTTTAACCGATGTAAAAAAATTGTTTTTACATCGGTTTTTCTATTAAAAGTGATTTTCAGAAGTTGATGAAGATGCCTCTTGATCCTTAGAAGAAGATTCTTGCTGTTGAAGAAGTTGTAATACAGTAGTTAACTGGTTTACTAAGCTAGTTTTGTCCGTGGATGATGCTAGCATAGCTTGTATCCTAGTTCTTTGGTTCAGAAATTTGCTTTGCTCGGTCTGACAAAGATACTTGGGATTTTCTTTAAACCATTTATCTACTGCTCTGCTGTCAACTCTTTTTAAGTCAAATTTAGCCCACCATCTTACTGAAGGTATCCTCTGAAGTATGGGCAAGATAGTCGTTCTAGGAACTGATGCAGAGAATTTGTACTTCCATGCAAAGATCCAAGATACTGATAATTTACCCCTCCAGATGTCCTCCTGGAAGAAAAGCCACACCAAAACTTTAGAGCTTTCAACTCTGACAACCTCTATGAATGGAACATAGACGGATTGAGTGAACCAGCTATCCTGCAAACCCTTCAACATATGACCATGGTAAGCAACGCTTATCAAACTTAAAACGACTACACAGATGAGCAAATAACTGATCTTCTAGTTTCCGGATTTACTGGACAATTAAAAGGTTGGTGGGATTTTCATCTTTCTGGAGAAGATAAAAACACCATTTACTCTTCTATCAAAACTCAGGCAGATGGAACACCCATTCTGCACAATGACCAGGTAATCCCTGATTCTGCAAACCACCTTATTTTTACAATTATTAAACACTTTATTGGTGATCCTTCTTTATGGCAAGATAGGTCAGCAGAACTTTTGTCAAACCTTAAGTGCAAAACATTATCTGATTTTAGATGGTACAAAGACACTTTCCTAAGCAGAGTCCTCACTAGGGATGATTCAAATCAACCATTTTGGAAAGAAAAATTTTTAGCTGGATTACCAACATCGCTTGGTAATAAAGTTAGAGACAAATTAAGAAATCCGGTTGATGGCAAAATTCCCTAGGAGAATCTGACATATGGACAGTTAGTATCATATGTACAAAAAACAGCTCTAAAGATTTGCCAAGATAATAAACTACAAAGCCAACTTGCCAAAGAAAAGGAATCTAATAGAAAAGAATTAGGAACTTTCTGCGAACAATTTGGCTTTCCACCTTGCAAACAAACCAAACCCCATAAAAAACATAAAAAACCTTTCTTCAAAAGGAGCCAACACTATTCAAAACCTAAATTTGAGCCCAACCTTGAGCCCAAAAGAAACTTTGAATTGAAACCCAAGAAAAATATTGTTTGTTTCAAATGTGGTAGGCCGGGTCACATTTCGAAATATTGTAGGATTACCCGAAAACTAAGAAACATTGAGCTTGAAGAGGATGTTTTAGAAAAAATAAACAATATTCTCCTAGAAGAATCAGCATCAGAATCGGAAAAAGAATCTTCTGAAGATTTTAAGCCTGTTCAAAACGATGATCTTCTAGAAAATTCATCCTCTGAAATAAATGTTATTAGTAAGGAACATGATCTCCTTATTGATATCATTAGTAAAATGCCAGATGCTGAGAAAGGAGAATATCTTTTAAAATTTAGAGAAATCCTCTCTAGCTCTCCTAGTAGCAAACCATTAAGGCAAAAAAACCCAACTAAATATGACCTTACCCAAACCTTAGCTAGATTTAAACAGGAGCCTAAACAAGCTACTATCTCTGATCTTCGATTTGAGATACAAAATCTTAAAACAGAAATTCGCCTTATTAAGGAACAACAACAAGTTTATTAAAAACCGATGTAGAAAAACTATTTTTACATCGGTTTTTAATACAAAACCGATATAGAAAAATATGCTTTTTATATCGGTTATATTAAAAAACCGATGTAACTTTGAACTTTTTTTTTACGCCGTAATTAGTGTAATTTATATCCAGACCTGAATTTACAACTAAATTTCTAAAATAGTTGAGCAAATTTTATAGCCATAATAGCTATAATGCCAAAAATGATTATTGAGTATATATCTAAAGTGAACTTTTACTAGAGTTATATCCCAAAAAATGGTTTAATAGAATTAATGGAAATTGTAAAATTCATATAAGTCTCATAATAAAATATCATATTTCCAATATCACACTAAAATATCCTTAACTATTCCCAAAATACTAAACTAAAATAAATTAGCTCTAGTAGTAAAACATATAAGTCTCCATATCTTATTTATATATCCAAAATACTGAACTAGAATAAAGCAATTATACAGGTCTAGTAGTAAAACATTACATCTTTGTCACTTGATTGTAGGAAGGGTAACCACCACATTAGTACTCATACTTCCACTTCTTGTATCCCCATCTGATAGGACAAAAAGTTGAGAGACTCTTCTTTAAATATCAAAGGCATTATATATAACCATATATTCAACATAAATAATTCAAGGAATAGGACAATAAGAAATATATGGATTATAGTAATATAATTTCCATACTTACAAAATTCTCACAAACAGCAGATGAAAAAATGTATAACTTGCAACTAAAAATAAGAAATATCAAGCTTTATACATAGGAGATACAAGTATAAATCATAAAGTACTTCAAGTAACCAAATCAAGTTTACACACTTCAGCCAGATAACATTACCAAAGGTGGATTATTAATCATAAAGATATTTTAAAAAAAAACTTACTCATTTTGCTTGCAAGATACAAATCCAATTTTGGTAGAGTCATCACTAAATACTGGACCTCCCCATAGTTCTACAATAGCTAAAATTGAAATACAAAATTCAAGAAACAATCCATAATTACTTAAAGGAGATTGGCGTCCACAAAGTATCTTTAATTATAAAGAGCTATATTATAATTTCCATATTCAAGAGAAGTCAAGCCCCAAAATTTAATTACTAGAAATAAATCATTTGCATTAGTTCCATAATTTTCATAAAATACATTAATATTCTGAGTTATGTATAAATTTTAGTTAAATCTCCTCTAAATAATAGATCTCCCAAAAATTCTCCAACAACCAAAATTGAAATACCAATACAAAATAAACTCCCTTGAGCACATAAGCACCCTTGAGCTAATAGATTTGGCTAAAATCCCCAATAGAAAATAAGCTCATATTTAGAACAAGGAAACTAAAAGGATGAGTGTTTGCATGAATATAGAAATAAATTAAATTAACTAAAAATTTAAAAAATAAATTCAACTAAAAATTAAGAAAAAATAATATAAAAAAAAAACTCACACAAATGATAAAAACAGAGACCGACGGAGGGAGTAGAGGCGGAGCATAATGGTGACCCATGGAGGGAGTAGAGTGTGTGACGGAGACTGATGGAGGGAGCAAAGTGGATGACGGCGGCAATCGCGTAGGAGGAAGCTTCAATCTGTTCGTGGGTTTCAATCGAGAAAGTGAGGTCGAGTGCGAGAGGGAAGGAGCGTGGACAGCGATGGCGTTCAAGAGAGAGGTGACCACCATGTGTGATAAGGAAGTAGTGTGGTGGCAATGGAGATCTAGAGGAAATGGACGAGTGTGGGAGTGGCAAGCCAAGAGCAGTTCTGGAAGAAGAAGACCGCGTTTAGAGGGAGCTGAAATTTGAAACTTAATTTCGAGCGCTGATAAGGGAGGGAAATTGATAAAAACAAAAAGTTTTACATCGGTTTTTTATATAAAACCGATGTAAATTTTTTTTGAAAAATTTATATTAAAAACAAAAAAAACTAAAAGTTTTACATCGGTTTTTTATATAAAACCGATGTAAATTTTCTTAAAAAAAATTTGTATAAAAAACGGAAAGAAACTAAAAGTTTTACATCGGTTTTTATATAAAACCGATGTAAATTTTTTAAAAAAATTTACATAAAAAAAGGAAAGAAATGATTCATAAGAGAAAAAATTTACATCGGTTTATTATAAAAAACCGATGTATAAATTTTTACATTAGTTTTTTTATATAAAACCGATATAAATATTACGAATATAATAAATAATCATTTTCCATTGATAAAATGATAAATCATACTTATATATAAATATGTTAATATAAAAATCTAATCATAATCCTATATTTTTATATTACTTGCATATTTTTGTTTAGTTTTATTAATTAAAGAATCAATATATTGTAATATAAAAATCTAATATAGTCATATAGTTCTTATATGTAGGACGAAAATAATTTAAGTGGAAATTCAAATTTATATTGATTTTTAAAAAAAAACTGATGTAAATATCATATATAGATATATGAAAATATATTAATTTATACATCTTTACAAATATTATAATATAAAAATCTAATTATAATCATATAGTATTACATATTTTTATTTATTTAACTTTAATATATCATTTTAATTCTTAAGAAAATTATATTTCTATATAATTGAAAATTTAAGTTGATCATGTACTAAAAATATAAAGATAGAAAAAAATATGAAGACATGATGGTATCAGTTTCTCTTAAAAATCGAAATAAAAATTAAATAATAAAAAAATATGTTAAAATATATTGTAATAGATTACGTAATGTAATTATATTTTTATTTACTCCCATTAATATAAATTTTATTACGATAAACATGTTTATATCGGTTTTATTAAAAAACCGATGTAAAAAGACATAAAACTATAAATTTATTTACAAAATTGCCACCGGTCATTATTTTATATCGGTTTTTTTTTAACCGATATAAATAACCGATATAAAAATCACTTTTTGTAGTAGTGAAGGTACACTTCCATGCCTTCAAGTTAGTTGTTCTAAGAAATATGTAATAGTTTTAAGGGGTATTGTTTTCCCTCACTCTCTCCAAAGATTCTAGCCTTTACCTAGATTAAGGAATAGATGAGTTTTTGCCAAATAAACTTAGGGAAAAGCTTAGAATAACCACTTGAAGCATATTTTGGAAGTGGATTGATGTATTTTAAAAGAAATCAATTTCTCCTCCTCCATGATTTTCGGTCAGAATAGAGGGAGTATTTAGAGAAGGGATTTCATAATTTTGACCTCAAAAATGGATTCCTCATGGTCCAAAACCTTAAAAGCAAGTGTGTTGTATAAGGAAAGATCAAAGGATAGTTATGTTGAATTTTAGGGTTTTGGGGGTTCTTTATGAAGAAGCATCATGAACCATGGCTTATGAGCCTATTTGATGTTATGTTTAGGTTCAATAAAGCTTGAGGAAGTGTTTGAAGGAGGTAAACCAAAGGAGAAAAGCAAGGAAGGTCATTAAGGTAGTATATTACCTACTATTGCCTTATATTGTTTTTTACTTTGCAATGAATTTGATGTTTTGCCACTTGAATGTTTTCATGAATTGTGATGAATTATTGATGTTGGCTGAGTTGTATGAGGGGTTTGTGACCCTAGGATGTCCAAATTATAAAATTAAACTCTGCCAAAATTTTTATGAAATTGTGGCCTTTATAATTAAATGATTTTGATTAATGATTGAATAGGTAAATGCTACTGAGATTCTTTGAATCTCATTCCTCCCAAATGCTATATATAAGTTTGATTCATTACCCACAACTTCAAATAATATTATATTTATAGATTTATATCTCAAATGTCCATTAGAGACAAAATCTATCCGTTGGGATCCAACGGTTACTCTGAACAACTATCCGTTTACCAACCGCATTTAATATTTCTGACATACTGAAATTCGAATTTTGGTTGGCCAACAGACGAATTTCGAAGGAACTAAAGGTTAAAGCTTTCAGCATTACAGCACGAAGTTCGTCTGTTAATAAAGTGAAATTCGAATTTTGAAACTTACAAAACATTTTCACAATGTGACATACGAATTTTCAAGAGGAAAGTTTTTCGGTTAAGTGTGAACAGTGTTTTCAATTTTCTACAGTGCCTTCGAAATTCAAATTTTGGAAGCCCAAAATTCGTCTGTCTGTAGAATGTTCAAAGAGGCACAGTAGTTCACTTTCTTCGAAATTCGAATGTTGAAGTAGTGAAGTTTGTCTGTCAGAGAGATTCTTTTCAGACTAACTTCAACATTCGAAGTTACAAAGCTCTGTCATTCGTATGTCAATATTTCATTCCAACAGACTCACAAACTTAGCTTCTAAAATTTGAATTTTAATGTTCAAAGTTCGTCTGACAGAAAGCAGTTTTGAAACTTAAATTATTCTTGATCTCAGATGAACTTTAACATTGTTTCAGACGAATTTCTTCCATTTTCATAAGTTGTGTTTTGTCTGAAATTCGAATTTTGAAGACTTAAAGTTCATCTGTTTCAAAGAAGCTCCTTTCAGACTTATATGAAAATTTGAATGTTTGAAAGTCAAAGTTCGTCTGTCAGAGCGCATTTTTCAAACTCAATTTCATCTTGATTTCAGATGAGCTTCAACATTATCTCAAACAAATTTCTTTGATTTTCACAAACTGCATTTTATCTGAAATTCGAATTTTGGAGATGTAAAGTTCGTCTGTCAGTGAAAAGCTTCTTTTAGTCTTTGATGGAAATTCAAATTTTGGATAATCAAAATTCGTCTGACAGAGAGACAACTCTTCAGACTTATTCAGTTTTGACTCGAAATTCAAATTTCCAAAGGCAAAGTTCGAATTTCCAATATGACAGTTCAGTTTAAACTTTCAAACTTCATCTATTTGTGGGTATTTTTCAAATAAGTCAAGATTTAACACAAAATCAAGGTTTAAAAACATCTTTTCTTAAATAAAAAACTTTTAGCCTCATAACAAAAGATCCTACAGAAGATCTAGCAGCTAATACTCAGAAATTCTTCACTTGAAGCACTTTGATCTCCTTTGATATCTTCAATCCAAGCTTTTGGATGTTAGTTTGGAATTATCAAAACTCTTGATTCAACAAGAATCAGAATGTAAAATGCTTGATATTGCATCTCAGCATAAAGTTGAATCTACAAGCTATGTATAAGACATCGAGACAAAGAAAAACAATGAGTATCTTCTCAAAAGTGTAGCTAATCTTACAAAAGGAAAAGACATGTTGTATGCATTACTAGGTAGTCAGAGGATTGCACAAGTTAAAGCTAGTTTTGGTTATGACCCTTGTGCAGTCAAAGAAAAGATCAAGAAGAAAAACAAAAATCTATATATAGGGCATTTTGTGTGTGCAGATGGTTATAAGAAGAAATGTGACTCTTCAAAAACTATTGAGACTTATACATAATCTAAACATATGAAACAAAAATATTATTTGCATTGCTTTCTTCCTACATCTCAATTTAGTAGTCCCTTCATCACCTACCACTTCTATAACAAGAAAGGACACATTTTCAGTTCATGTTCCTTAAGGAAGAATGGACTTGGCATGAAGGCAGAATGGGTTCCCAAAAGTACATACGCATATAAGGAGAATACTACTAACAAAAAAGGACCCAAATAGATTTCGGTACCTAAGAAGAAAGACTAAATTTTGTTTTAAAAGTATGTCTTAGAGCTAGTAAGAGCAATAAATTTTATATAAACAGTACATGCTCAAGATATATGACCGATGATAAAGAGAAGTTCATCACCCTCAAAGACAAGAAAGGAGAAAAAATTGACCTTTGGATATTACCAATATGTTAAGGTGGATGGAATTAGCATCGTGGGTAGAAATCTAGAAACATCCATAGAAAAGGTGCTATTTGTATTTGGTCCCAACCACAACTTGTTGAGTGTGGGTCAGACCTGTGACAATGGAAAAAGTGATCACAAGGTTATCCTCAAGGTTCAAAAGAATGGTAACTGTTATACTATTAATTTAGATGAACTTCCTAATCTAGATTCCATATGTTTAATTAGTAAAGATAATGAAAGTTGGTTGTGGCATAGAAGATTAGCACATGTTAACATGAACCAACTAAATAAGTTAATTAAAAATGAGTTAGTTACTGGTTTTCCTAAGATTTCTTTTGAAAATGATAGAGAATGTGATACCTACCTTAAAGGGAAACAAACTAAGTCCTCTTTCAAATCTAAAAATATCATCTCCACATCTAGACTACTACAGTTGCTGCATATGGATTTGATAGGTCTATCTAGAGTAAAAAGTATTAGTGCAAATCTGTATGTGTTAGTGATTGTCGGTGGCTACTCTAGATTCACTTGGACTTTATTTCTTTCCTCCAAAGATGAGACATTTGATGCATTTGTAATCTTAGCTAAGAAAGTGCAAAATGAAAAAGGTATTTCTATTGTATTTATCAGGTCTAATCATGGAGGAGAATTCGAAAACCCAAGCTAGTACTATGAAGAACATGGAATTGAGCACAATTTCTCATCTTTAAGAACACCTTAGTAAAATGGCATGGTGGAGAGAAAGGACAGAACCTTGGGAGAAATAGCAAAAGCAATGCTAAATGAGAAAGAGCTTCCTCAATACTTTTGGGCTGAAGCAGTAAACACAACAAGCTGCATCATCAATAGAGCATACATCAGACCAATCTTGAGGAAGACTCACACCTGCATGTATTTGGATACAAGTGCTTCATTTATAACAATGGTAAAGAAAATCTGGGTAAGTTTGATGCCAAATTGGATGAAGGTATATTCCTTGGCTATTCAAGTAGGAGCAAAGCATATAGAGTATTTAATAAAAAGTCTAGGACCATAGAATAATCTGTACATGTAGTTTTCATTAAAAATGAAACTATTCATAAACCTAACTTAGATTAGGACAAACTAATTTCTAGTTTTTAAAACATGAACCTCTCTAAGGAAAATAAAATTGAACTTTCAAAATTATTAGAATCTACTGCTGTAAAGGAAAATATTTAGGAGAAAAGATCTGGAAATTGAAGATAATGGAGAAATTTATAAAGAACTCCTAGAGCTTGGAGATATCAAATGAGTCATCTTGTTGATCAAGTAATTGGGGATATTCAAGATAATGTTAAAAGTAGAAGACAACTTAGGGATCAAATAATTCTCAGAATGAACCTGAGTGTATTGAAGAAGCTTCAACAGATGAATATTGGATATTAGCTATACAAGAAGAATTTAATTAGTTTGATAGGAATCAAATTTGGGACTTAGTGCCTAGACCCAATGATCACCCAATTATTGGAACCAAATGGGTATTTAGAAACAAACTTGATGAACCTGGTACAATAATTAGAAACAAAGCTAGGTTATTAGCCAAATGATATAATCAAGATGAAAACATAGATTATGAGGAAACTTTTGCTTTGGTTGCAAGATTGGAAGCAATGAGAATTCTCCTAGCCTATACTTGTATAAAAGATATAATGTTGTTTCAAATGGATGTAAGAAATGCCTTTTTGAATGGTTATATCATGGAATAAGTTTATGTTAACCAATCTCTAGGCTTTGAGGACTCAGTTAAATTGAATCATGTATATAAATTGAAGAAAGCTGTCTATGGTTTAAAACAAGCACCTAGAGCATGGTATAAAAGACTAAATAACTTTCTAATTGAAAAGAGACTCAATAGAGGCAAAGTTGATACAACTCTATTTACTAAAAGGGAAAACAAAGATTTACTCATTGTTTAAATTTTTGTTGATGATATCATATTTCATGCCACTAATGGATCTTTGTGCAAGAATTTCTCTAAGCTAATACAGAGTGAATTCGAGATGTCAATGATACGAAAGCTCAACTTTTTCCTTGGATTGCAAATCAAACAATGTGATGATGACATCTTCCTTAATCAATCAAAGTACTTAAGAAAGTTACTAAAGAAATTTGGAATGGAAAATGCCAAATCAACGGGAACTCCAATGACCACTACCACAAAGCTTGATATGGATGAAGGAAGAAAACCATTTGACATAACTCAATACAGGAGAATGATTGGTTCCTTACTATAACTAACAACTTATAGACCTAACATCATGTTTAGTGTTTGCATGTGAGATAGGTTCCAATCATGTCCCAAAAAGTCTCATGCAACAACTATAAAAAGAATATACATATATTTAATTAGAACATCACAAATAGGACTTTGGTATCCAAATGACAATGGAAAAGAGCTTGTTGGGTATATAGATATTGACTTTGCTAGATCCAAGACTAACAGAAAAAACACAAGTGGCATATGCCAATTCCTTTGAGGACTCTAGCGTCATGGTTCAGGAAGAAGCAAAATAGTGTGGCTCTCTCTACACTAGAAGCTAAATACATAGTTGCTGGAAGTTGCTGTGCTCAAATCTTTTGGATGAACCAGTAGCTTGAAGATCTTGAAATTGAAATGAAGGAAATATCTGTAAGATGTGATAATCAAAGTGCCATTAACATCACAAACAATCCAGTGATGCATTCAAGGACAAAGCACATTGAGGTTATACATTATTTCATTAAGGACCATGTTATGAAATGAGACATTATGTTGGAATTTGTCCCTATAGAAGATCAGCTTGCAGACATCTTGACTAAGTCACTTCTAGAGGACAAATATTGTAAGATCAGAAGAGAATTGGGAATGGTAAATCCTAATAAACTGTAAACAACCTTTGAACCAAAATTGTTTACCTTCTGAAGTTAATTTGTTAAGACTTACTCTAACTTCAACTTTGAAGTATCTTTAAAGTGTTTTACAGGTACTCCTCATGAGCTTAAGTAATAGAAAAATCAATATAAAGAAGTATCTCATGCTTGCTCAATCAACATCTCCTGAGGAAATATGGAAATTCGACTGTTCAGCATTTATATGTAAGTTCAATCTTGTAAAATTCGTATTTTGCATGCTAACAGACAAATTTCCATACTCTATCCAATCTGTTGAAAGACTTTGCATATTTAAAATTTGAACTTTAAGCTTAAACAAACATATTTCAGTGATTTACATGTTGTACCAATATTTTAGTCCTCTTGAAATTTGTCTGTTGATAAACTAAAATTTAAATTTTGAATCCTTGCATATGTGTTTTCTTTGTATGAGTGAATAACATTCAAATTTTGATGGTTCAATAATCGCATTTTAGATAATTCTTCACAGAGTCTCAAAATATAGACTTTGAACCCAATATTCATCTATTGAAACTCTTCTAAGTACTTGCCTTTGGTGAAAGACTTCAACATTCATACTTGGAGAGCACAAAATTCATCTATTGAAACAATTGTTGATGTTGAGTCTCTAATAGACAAACTTTAAGGTTGAAAATTAGTCTATCAAAACAATTTCTCTAAATACATAGGTAGCATAACTGACCAAAATTCAAGTTTTGATTGTCAAAATTTATCTGTCAAGTAGTTACATAAGCTAATTGAAAGGGTCACGCTTTGAACAAACATATCCCTATTAGTCTTTCAACCGAAGCTACTCAACTTCTCTCTTAATCATTCTTAAACTCCTTCAGTTAAACTCTATTTTCCACCAATTAAACTTCAACTTGAACCTTATAAACCCCTTCAAAGCATCTTTCAACTCAAATCTCTAACAAAAATGGTTTAAGTTAAAAATGCTAACATTAGGAAGAAGCAAGCCCGGTCCAAACGTGCAACCAAATCTCATTATGCTTCAAATGAGGGAGAAACCCAGAAAAGGAAGGCCGAATCCAGCAAAGGGACTCTATTTAAGAAGCAAAAAACAACTCCAAAGGCTAAATCAAAGAAGCAATCCCTGCTACCCCTACGTCTAACACTGAGTCAGAAGAATTGCAGTTGACAATAGAACCTTTTTGTAGCTCTGATCAAATCTTGAAGGAATAAACCATGAGGTTTACTGCTAAGAAGGAAATAACCCCTCATTGCACCAATTTGGAGGAATTTTTAGTTTCCAACAACTTTGATTCTGGGTTTTAGATGAGCAAATATAAAAAATTGTTCGAGATTAAGGAAAGATACGATGATAAGGTAATTAAGACTTAGTATGCTACACTGAAATACAATGATAAGAAGAGAAAGTACCAAGTAACACTAAGATCTTATGTCTCTCCTGAAGTTCCTAGCCCTTTTAAGATAGATTCTCCTAAGGCTACTGCTACTAATATTGCCATTACTGCTATTAGTAATACTATTACTCTACAGGTTTCAAGCAATGAAATAAGTCCTAGTCTATCTCTGGACTATGCTATGGAGGAAGAAGCCACTCATGAGGAAGTCTCTCATAAGCTAGTGATGGAGAACATTGCTTTGGAGTCAATTCTGTCATCACAAGAGACTGAGCAAATGGAGAAGCTCGTTACTGATCTAACCATTGCTCCAATCATTCATGTTGCTCTTAATGAGGAAAGGACGATCATGCCATACATGGACTTTGCTACTATTGCACATAATACTATAGTGCAAACAAAAAAACAAAGGCTCAATGAAATGTTTCCTTCACCTACTCCTTAACCTCCATCCTCTGGGTATGGTCAGTCAGTGGAACTATGGGCTAGACTAGTCAACATTCAAAGGGAGGTTTGAGAATTGACCTCAAATACTGATGATGATCTTCCTAAGATCCCTTTCTTTGTGCCATTTATTCTAGTTCTTCTTCAAGTCACTCCCATGACTCAGATACCTTTTTCCTCTGTACAAGCTCCCAGGACTGATGATGCCAAAAAAGGGGAGAATGAGGGGTAAACTAAAAAAGCTGCAACTAGACAATTTGAAGTTGGGCAATCAGGAAAGACATATGCAAAGAAGAAGATTAAGCTCAAGGCCAGGAAGGAGTGACAAGAGGCTATAGAACCTTAGGGCTCAAATCTTAGGATTTTATACATATAATTTCATCTTTGTTGAACATATTTTGTATTTGAAATTTCATCCTTGTTGAACTTGGTTGATTTTAATTAAAATTCAGTATTAAACTTACGAATCAATGTAATGTATTTCCATTTTTATTTTCCTACATTCTCAACTCTGATACATGTGTCATATTTATATTCGAATTTGAATGCATATGTTGAGGGGGAGCTCTTGGAAGCAAACCTAAGTACTAATCCGATTTGCAAGTTGTTTTTTCATCATAAAAAAGGGAGAGAATGTTAAATCATAAGTTTTCATGATTCCAAACAACTAGAGCTTAGAAAGAAAAATATCGGAGGAATGTGAAAGGATCAAGTGAAAAAAATCCAAATTAGAACATGAGAATACATAGTTTTTAGGATTTCTCTTTCTATAATCTGGGTAAAAAGCTTTGATCTTTACTTCTTTTAAGTTACCACAATGTTTGAATTTGTTGTTTGAAAGTTATCCTATGTTAGCATATATTAGTTTTGAAAAATATTAACTAACAGACGCATTTTACTATTGACTCTTGTATTTTATGCAAAATTTGAACTTTGCTTGATGAAATTTGAATATGCAGAGATTTCATCTCTCACAGATGAATTTCAGTTTTGAAATTCAAATTTTGGGCTAAGCATGGTTAGTAAATATGTGCAAAATTCATATGAAGTTTAGTCAAAATTCAAATGTTAGTGAAGTTCAAAGAGAGTTTATAGTCATCCTCTCTAACAGACGAATTTTAGACTTCAAAATTTGAATTTCAAAATAAGGACTTGTAAGTCTTGTTAGAACATGCATCTGACAGATGAATTTTATAATTCCAAAATTGAATTTCAGAGAGAAAAACTTGTGTCATGTTAACCAAGCCTCTGACAGATGAATTTCAACTTTTGAAATTCAAATTTTGAGTGCACTATGAAAACATAAGACAACTATTTAAACTCAATAGATGTACTTCTGATATGAAAATTCTAATGTTCTAACATGGAATATCTTTAACAAACTCAAAATTTGAATTTCACTCTTGAATAGAAGAATGCTGAAGTTCAACGTTAAAATTCTTAACCTTTTGTTTTTGTGAAATTCATCTGTTGTACCCCAAATTTTGAATTTTGGCATGTCAAATGCATTAAATGCGATTGGCAAATGGCTATTTCTACAAAGTAACCATTGGTAAAAGTTTCTAACTGCTAGATCTTGTGTCTAATGACTAATTAAGCTACAAATCTATAAATGGAACTTCATTTGAAGTTGTAGAAAATAAACTAGAGTCTTTTTTTATTTGAACTTTGCTAAATTCATTAGACAAAGGTTTTTCACCTTTATATTCCATTTATCGTACTTCAACTTTCATATCTACTCTATTTAAGAGAGTATTTATTTTTGTGTAAAAATCTTTTCTTTATCTGGAAGAAGGATTCTTTGTGAGGGAAATCATAAAAGGAATTGGGAAACATTTTGTAAGAATGTTGAGTATAGGTTTTGAGTGTTCTAAGAGCAGAGCATTAGTCTACACTGAGGCATTACAAGTAGCCCATTGAATTCTTGCATATAGTGAAAATCTCAAGTAGTGGCTTGAGAACTAGATGTAGATCAAGTAGACCAGACTGAATTAGGATAAATTTCTAAGTCCTTTCTTCATTCCTTTTGCATTTTCTTTCATTTTCACTGCACTCTATTTTTCTGTAGACTTTTGCTTTTACTATATAATTACATTTTTGTAGAAAAATTCTTAAACTTTCCAATTCACCCCCTCTTGGGAAGCCAGCTATTCTAACATCATATTCCATAACATGTGATTGGTGTGGTTGATATTTTTCAATTAGGAGACATGGAAAACATTATGAATCTGTCTTAAGTTTAAGGAAGGCCTAATATGGATGTTATAAGGCCAGCATTGGAAAGGATCTTAAATTGTTCATCATGCTTTGGACTAAGCCTTTTGGTCTTCATCGATTGGCTAATCCAGCCATAGGAGATACATTATGAAACACATGATCTCCTACTTCAAATTCGAATGACATTCACCTTTTATCAGCATAACTCTTTTACCTACTTTGGGCCACTAGAAGCTTCTTTCAGATCTTCTTGATCTACTTGGAGGCCTGGTCTACCAACTTAAGACCTAAAAGCTTCCTTTCACTCAGCTCCGTCCAACATAAAGGGATACGTATACTCCTTACAAAGGGCCTTATAAGGAGCCATTCATAATCTCTCAATTTCCTTTTCATCTTTCATATACATAATTAAGGCATACATTCTATTACTTAAATACTTCTCTTTATTTGCTATAATACTTCTTGAACTTTCGTGAAGTCTCTTATCTTTCTTTACATGCATATACACTGACTTCACTAGTCATAATAATCACCCACATAACATCTTATGGGTGTGTACATTTTAAAATTTTTGCGATACATGTCCCATTTTATATCAAACTTTCAAGGGTCAAACTAATCTTACTAGTCTTTGTACATCTTACTCTTACCCTTTTCAACATGCTAAACATTCTGCTATTCTCATACTATATCATCCTATTCATGAAACTAGTTCATTAAATCATGGCATATTCCCACAATTCCTGGATGATTAGTGCCTTTGCTCTTACAAACTTCTATTGATATCTTTTCTCTTATTTCTCCCTTTCAAGAGACACATACTTTCTTCTAAAATCTCATCAGACCATCATATTTTGTGTTAGATTCTTCTTAATTCTCCTTGATCCATTAATTCTTTAATCTCATTTGCACATCTATCATCTTGCTGGGATTTTATCTATCTCTTTCTCGTCATTCATTTTCACTTTTAGTCTCATGCAACTAGGGAGAGAGATCTAAGTCTCTAAATCATCTACTAATATTTGCTCTATCATACTACTCACATGAATAGCTTTTCAACTTACTATTTCAACCATAATACTATCTTTTCTAGATGGAACATTTTAGAATGATTATTATCTTTCAACAACTCCATCTATCATCCTTGCCTCAAGCTCAATACTTTTGATCTAATAAATCCTTGAGGCTCTTATGGTCACAATACTCTTCCATGGTCGTACCGTAGAGATAATGCCTCCATGTCTTTAGAGTGTAAACTATTGCTGCAAGTTCTAAATTATGTATGAGATAGTTTTCTTCATATGATTAAAAATTTGTCTAAAAACTTAGGCCACAACTCTGCCATAGTTTTCTTCATATGATTAAAAATTTGTCTAAAAACTTCAGCCACAACTCTGCCATCCTGCATCAACACATATCCTAATCCATACATGTTAGCATTACTTTAAATCGCAAAAGGTTTCTTTGGATCAAGTATGATTAATACAGGGGAAGAGATTAGCCTTTTTTCAATTTTGAAAACTATTTTTGCAATTTTTTATCCCACACAAAATTTTCTTTCCTTGTAAACCTTGTCAATAACAAAGCACTTTGAGAAAAGTCCTGCATAAACTTTCTATAATAACTTGCTAAACACAAAAAACCTTCTTATCTTCATAATGGTTTTAGGCTGCTCCTACTTTAGTACTTTATCTACCTTGTTGGGATCTACTGGACCCTGTCCTTGGAGATAATATGTCCCAAAAGCCATACCTTAGTGTTTTAAAACTCATACTTGTTGAATTTAGCATACAAGCTCTTTTCTTATAAAACTGTTAGGACAATTCTCAAACTCCTTTTATGCTCCTGTAGAGACTTCGAGTGCATTTCATTATTAATGAAGACCACAACAATCTAATCCTAATATGGCCAAAGAAACTTATTCATGTAGTCCATGAAGATAGCCGGTGCACTTGTGAGACTAGGTGCCATTCCTAGGAATTTATCAAGCCCATTTTTTATTCTAAAGACAGTCATTGGAATATCTTCTGCCTTTACTTATAACTAATAATACCTAGATGTTCAATTAATTTTGAAGAAAATACTAGCTTCAGGCAATTAATTTAACTAATTATCTGTTCTAGGTAACCAATTCATGTTGTTAATCATGATCTTATTCAGTTCTCTATCGTCAACACAGAGTAAGCCTCCTATCTTTCCTTTAATCTACATTACAAGAGCATCTCAGGGAGATACATTTGGCCTAAAGAATCCTTTCCTTATAAATTCTATCATCTATTACTTTAACTTAGTCATCTTATTCAAAACCATGCCAAATGGAGTTTTAAAGACTGGCCTTACTCTAGGAATAGTGTTAATAATATTTTCTACTTCTCTTTAAGGTGATAATCCTTTACATTCCTTCGGAAAAGGTTTTCATTAATTCCTAATCTTATAAGAACTTCTATTATTTCCTTACTTATCCCTTTTTCCTCGAGTTTTAGAAGAAATATTCCTGACTTTCTTTATCTATGATATCTTAATCAGTTTAGTCTTAGACTACTCACTTTGTCTTAATGTATGAGAAAATTTCACAATAGGTCTGATTATGGTCTTGTCCTCACATTCAAGGAAAACATTATCTACTACCATCAATTGATACCAATATCATCATTAATATCAAGGTAAGACATATTGAGCAAGGCATCCTTCTGCATACTCGTTTTGCCTTGTTTTCCCTAGTCCGTAAATCTCTTACTATTTCTAGGGTCTTTTTCTTTTCTTCTTACTCATAATCTTTTCTTTTACTTACTTTCTTGTCATTAGGGAATGCCCTTTAATTATTAACTTTGTCTTCATGCTATTTACTTTCTTTAGTGTAGGGTCATTAAAAAACTAGATTTCCCAGTAGCTCACACATCATAAAGTTTCTCCCACTCAAGCACGCTTAACTGATAAATGCTGAGGGGTTCTAGAGAACTAATACTAATACCGGAGTTAGAGGTTATTGGCATTAGACTCCTTTTTATGTCGTAATTCATCATTATGATCTCGAGATAACTTTCTGTTCTTAGTTTGGAACATCTGATACCCATTTTCATCTAACTTCTAATTTTTGGACACAATATCCCAGGATGATATTTTCCATTGTTACTCTAGGGTTCTTACTATTTTGTAAGCTTAGTTTCACTTCATGAAACATACTTTCCAAACTTTATCTATGCTCTTTATGTTTGGACTTCAACTCATACTTTCTCTTATACTTTATTCATACTGTGCTTGCATGATTATACTTCACCAATGATCCATCTCTATGATGTTCTATTAACTTTCTTCTTTCTCATTTCATTATTTAATTGGCCATCTACATTCCATTCTCCTCATAGTTAGCTTTCACATTAGCCATTTCTAGGTGGTACTTTGTGATTCTCTATGAACTTGTAGTAGTTAACCACCATGCCTTCTTTAATAACCTTACACATGATTATGGTTACCATGCATCTCTTTATACCAATTCTATTTTCTTCTAAAAGGGTTCTCACCATTGTTATTAATTCTAATGGAGAACATTCTTTTTCTTTAACCTTTAGTACTTGAGAGGTCCCCATTAATACTATGCCCTTGTACATGAGCACGTACCCAAACCCTTTACTTTCATCAGAGACCTTGAAAGTCTTTACCTTCTATGGGTTGGGAGTTTAACCACTATTAAGGCAGTGGTTACTAACTTCTTTCTCATAAACATTTATACTATGTTCATCTCCTCATATACTTCCTTAGCTGCTATGTTAAGATCACTTGGTGGTTTGGCAATGTAAAGGAACTTCTTCAACCCTTCTATAAAGTCTTTACTAGTCCAATTAGAATCCAACCTTTATACTGATCTTGGCCACTCACTATTATTTGTTGTTACCAAATTGGGTTCTATGTCCCAAGAGCCTCCTCCCTTTTTACCTTACTCTAGCTACATTTATCTTTTAGAGGATTGATTTTATACTTTCTTGTGAGATCTTCTGACCAAGAATTTTCCTTCTATAACTGGATTTCATACTGACCCTAGCAGTAAACTATTTTTATGTTTCATGGTTTCCTAATTGCTCACCACAATTCTTGCATCCATTAGGCTTGTAATTCATTCATTTTATGCCCATTAACATGTCTCAAATTCTGAATCCAAATTGATTACATTCAAGGGTTATTCTTTTTCTAGCCTACTTTATGTATTATCTTGTCATTACTATCATGGAGTGTGACAATACTCTTACTCCTTTTATAAGAACTCTTTTTCTTAAGGTATTTAATCATTATCTGATCTTATTCCCTTTGCGCATGTATCAGTTTCCCCTGTTGGAATTTCGGTACACACGTAACGAATAACAACATCGAATTCCTCCCATGGATCTATCAATGTTGCTTAAATCGAGATGTAAAGGAGAATATTTACCTTTAATGCATAGTTTTTCAAGTTTTTCTTCTATTATCGAACCTTAGGAACTAACGCTTCTGACAGCCTCCTCTACTGATATCCACATAAATGGTGAATCGAACTTAAACGGTGTGCTAGTAATACTATTCACAAATGTCTGTATACTTGAGGTCTATGTGCGTTCATACACTTTCTCTCTCTAAGTGTGCGACCACGCTCTCTCTCTAGGGTGAGAGGAGACTCTCTTAGAAATTATATTCTAGATAACCATAGTCTCTATCTTTTATATAAATAGGGTTACTAATTTGATTAATTTAAAACAATTATTTAAATTAAATCAAATCTTAATTAAATATATTAGATTAGATTTAAATCTATCTAATATATCAAATATAAACTAATAATTTAATCTAAATGTAGAATCAAATTTATATTTAATTTATCACATAAATCAAATTTAAATTATCACATTAGTTTAAATTTAAATCTATTTATAGAATTAAATTTAAAACTAATTCATTTAAATTAATTAAATGATATATATTTCAAAATATATTTAATATATCAAATATATATTTCAAATTTTATAAAAAAATATATATCAAATATATATTTATTTATAAAATTCTTCAACCTTAAATTGAATATTAAATTCATCAAATCTAGATACATTTTAGATTCAATGAATATGAAAATTCTAACTCGAGTTGGTCCATTCATGGGTATGACCCTGTAGGCTCATATGACATTGGCAGTAGGCCAATGATACTATTGCATACATAAGTGGCCTTTAGTAAAATATTGTAACAACCCAAATTATATGAGATCATTGATCTGATACATCCTATCATACAACCCTATTACATCCCTTTTGTCTCACGATATCTAGGTCAAATATGAGGCATGGAAACGTCATCCTCATTTTACTCAACCATCACTTTCTTGATCTCTGAGCAAACTAACAAAACAAATGGAAACCCTTCAATTTGAACATGGTCATACATTTCTCGGTTTCACTCATCGAGGGCCCTAAATATATCTCTCCATTAATCAGAGGGGCAAATTCCATCTTGACAATTCATCTTCCTCTACATAAACTGCACTATGCCTGATCATAGCCTTTATGATCACCCAATCAAATTTAGAATCCAATCTAAATCAAATTTAGATTATGACATTATTTAAATTTAAATCTATCATATAGAATGAAATTTAAAACTAATTAATTTGAACAATATATATTTCAAAATATATATATCAAATATATAATATATCAAACATATATATATTTCAAATTTTAATATAAATATCTATATCAAATATATATAATTCTATCACTCTAAATTGAACATTAAATATTTTGAATCTAGACACATTTTAAATTCAATGAATCTGGATATTCTAGCTTGAGTTGGCCATTCTTATATGTGACCCTATTGACCCATATGATGTTGGCAGTGGGCTAATAACACTATTTGACCTACAAATTACAAGTGGCCTCTAGCAAGACATTGTGACTACCCAAATCATATGAGATCAGTAATCCGATACAACCTATCATATAACCCGATCACATCCCTTTTGTCTCATGATATATAGGTCAAGTATGAGACATGGAAACATTATCCTCATTTTACTCAACCATCACTTTTTCGATCTCTGAGTAAACTGACAGGACAAATGGAAACTCTTCCATTCGAGCACAGCCATGCATTTTCTCAGTCTCACTCATCGAGGGGCCCAGATATATCTCTCCATTAATTAGAGGGACAAATTCTATCTTGACCATTCATCTTCCTCCACACGAGTTCTACTATGCCCGATCATAGCCTTTATGATCTCACGATTAAAGGTGACTATTGACTATGCCAAAGTATAGTGTTCCCCATGTAGGAAGCCATGGTGATCTTAGGTCTGAGGGCTTAGTGACGTGGTTATATATGAGATATGCTTATGACTTGACCCATGAAGCTATCTCATGACGGGTCAATCCAGGGCCTATTCTCTAACAGGAGCTTTTGATTTTGATTTGTATCTTCATACATAATTATCAATCAAAATCATACTAGCATCAATTCATCATTGTTCCCAGAAAAATGATTGACTAGGGATATTTCGGATAAAATAATTTATCCAAGGATATTATTATAAAGAAAAATATGCAAACAATATAATAATGTAAGGAAAACAAATACATTTTTTTATAATGAAACACAATGTTCAAAATACAATGATTGACCTAGGGTACAATCTCTAACATGATCTAGCTTTTCTCTAGATATAGGATACTTGGCTTTCATAATCATCATCACTTTACATAAGCTTTTACTTGCCTTTAACTTTTATTCTTTCATGGGACCTTGCATTCTTTCTGGTTTATCAGTTACTAGATAAGGGTATCTAGCTTCTGCCTTTAATATTGTCTTGTTTATCCCATAATCACCTCATCTAATCATTGGCTTGGCATTTGAGAAAAGTTTTTAGGTAAACTTTCATACTAGCTGCCAAATTAATGAGAGTCTAACATTTAAAAAAAATTCACTTTAAATATATCTTAGGCCATCATCTCTCAGAGTATCATCATAGTTCTAGGGTTCAGTAGCCTTTTTTTTATCATCGTATTCTTTCTAGAGGTCTACTACAACCTTACACTTGGTATACTGTGACCATGAGATCTACTACGATTTCTAAGCCCTGGTAGGATCTCCTATGATCCTTCGGATTTACTGTAATCCCACTTTACTATTAGGATCTACTACGATCCAATTCTAAAAGGTTTCATGACCTAAGAAAAAATAAATTTATAAAATGACTTCTCATCTAATCGAGCAATTACTTCAAGTTATTCTCGAGATTAATCTCATATCCCACTAGAATATTCTTAGGCCATACTCCTATAAGGAATAATGTAGGTCTCTTAACATGTTTCATATCCAATGGAGAAACTATTACTTAAAGAGTAGACATAGCTTTCTAATTGCAAAGATTGCTCGAATCTTTGCACTGATACCAAAAATGTTACATCTTATATTTTAAAGCTTTTTCCAAGAAAACTATTTGGTTTTAATGTATGAAAATAGTCATAGAAAACTTGAACCAATTAAAACTTTAAAACTTCTTAAAACTGTTCATTGCAACTTTTTAGCTCACTATACAACAATTTTTTAAAATTTATAATTAAATATAAAAAAATCATTTCTCAGTGGTTCAAGTGTTTAAAAATCATCAACATCCTGAAGTTCAAGGAAAAAAAATAAGGAACTAGAAAATGAATGCACGGATTCATACAGTTTATTGAGTAAATATTACTGTTCATTTTTACATCTCTATTTCTGTCCGAAAACTGAATCTTGAATTTGGAAATTTATTTCTCTCAACAAACAGAGTCATTTGGTGCATACTTAGCATTATTGAAATATTTACATATATACTTTCTAACCATATTTTTCTTATACATTTATTTTATTTTTGCTGACCAATGTACTATCTTAAACCTTCAAGGGTTAGAGACGTAATATCCTGAAAATTTTCTTAAATATTTAAGGCTCAATATTTTAAAATCTATAAGAAATTTGTAAAAATGGATATACGTTATTTTGCATGATATAAGGTAAAGAGGTCAATTATCTTGATCAGAAGGAAAAATGAGAAAATGATCATTTTATCCCTGAAAAAAAAAAAGAAAAGAAAAAAAGGAAAGGAAAAAAAAGAAAAAAGAGAGAGAAGAAAGGGGTTGACGTACGAAGGAATTGAAACAAATTTTATAAATTTTGGAAAAAATTACACCTAATGACCCGAAAGTTTTAAAAATTATAAATATGTCTCGGGTTAAGGGCATTTTTATAAATATGAAAAATTGTAGTCAAAATGAAGTTCTCAATGAGCTAAGACCAATGGAATATAGTATGGAATTTATTAAAATCAAAATAATATTTATTGGGTAATTATGATTTAATATTAATATCTTACCCGATAAATGTCAGTCTAGACTGCAGGAAGAAGCAGTATTCATTTAAGAAAAATGTGTGGGTCTTATATTTGGACCAATTGGGATAAGCATATTATGGTAATTTTATATCCTGATATAATTATAATTAATATCCCAATAATAGTAAAATATACTGCTAAAGTAATTTTATTTGTCCAGACCGGTTCAGGATATATCTGGATAAGTAAATATCTGAAATTTTTGGACCAAAATACCCCCTATTTCATGATCAAAAAGCTGCACATGATAGAATTATATTATTCAATTAATTATATCATTTTCAATAAAAATCAATAAGCTTAGCTGGCATAATTATATTGGTTGGCTTCTTTTATTTATACCCCCTCAAGTTGGATGTTTTGGACACTTAGAAAGGGGAAAGAGAAGCTGCAGCAAAGCAGAAATAAAGGAAGGCTACGTGGGGTGAAGGAGGAAAGAAAAAGAGAAGAAAAAATAAGGAAGAAAAGCAAGGACAATTGGTAAGCAAATCTCTTGTGTTCTTTAAGTGTTCTAGTCTAGTTTCTAAGCTCTATGAGTTAGTTCTCTTAAAATTTTATCTCATTCATCCACTGTTCTAATCTGGCCAAGCATGATTAATGGGAAGAAAAGTTGTTTTTAAACCATAAAATCAAGAGAAAGCATGATATTTTACTAAAGGAAACAAGTATGGTATGTTTTAAGCAAGTTTGTGAAAGAACCATTCTTTTTCCTTTGGAGTAGATTTTTGGCCAGATCATTTGAGTGTCTTAAGGTTGGAATTTCATCAATTTGATGGAAAAAAATGAGTTCCCCATGATGAAAAACCTTAAAGACAAGCATTGGCTCAAAGATAGAGCTTAAGATAAAGAGTTTGGGAATTTAAGGGTCTCAAGAGTTTTATGAGAGCTTTTTGTGATTAGCCATGAAATCAATGGCTTGAGCATGTGTTGAATGATGTTTAGGGACTTAAGGAAGTTTGGTAAAACTAGAGGAAGCTTTGGTTTAAAGAGGAAAGCCAAGTGCAAGCACCAAAGGTAGCTAAGTTTCATATTCTTACTTTATGTTCTTTCATTGTCTTTCTATGATTAAATTGTGCTGCCATATTGAAATTGTGATTTCTTTGATTGGTCTTGGCTATAAAATAAGGGGTTTTATTTCCTGAGATATCCATTTTCTAAGCCGTTATGCTGTCGAATTTTTTATAACTAATGTGGCAATTTATTGTTTAAAGGTGATTGGTGTGATTAAATGTGAGTTATTTGACATGATTGACATAATTGCATGAAATGTAACTTGCTACTAAGATTGCCCCCAATCTCATCCCCTCAAGTATCCCAAATTACTAGGCACAAGCTATGGCAAAGGAGTCCAAAAAGCTAAGGAGAATGAAGAGGAGGAGGATGCTTAATGATGTCTTCAAGTTATAAGTGTATATTTTGAAATTATGTATAAAATCATGTATATGCTTTTAGATCTGTGCCATTGTGCTATTATGTCCTTATGAGCATTATGAAATGTTTGGCATGATTTGAAATATGGAATCATCATGTGAGCTTGTTATGAAGTCTACTTTGCCATGTTATATTGTTAGAAGTTCATTTTGTAGTAATGAAAGTAAAGTCAATACTGTTTGACCAAGACAAGGAAAGTAAGTCAAGTGTTATATATTATCTGAAACTAGTGAGATGAAGCTTTCCAATTTGGATATGTGTACAATTTATAGTATATTTTTGAAGTTAAGGGACAAAACTGGACAGTAAAGTTAAAGCTGTGAATTTCACTGTAAGTATCACTTATTTTGAAAGGAAGTATAAAATCATACAGAGATCTAAAAATTCAGTGATTTACATGTTTGAAACGATCTATGTTTTGAGTTCAACATGCCACTAGTTTGAATTTAATTGGAGCTGTACAATGAGAGATATATAAGTTTTCCCAAGACTACTCCAATAAGAGTGAGGTTCTGACCCTTAGTAATTTAAGTTAAAATCATGCCCTGTCTAGGCTAAATAAATATATAATAAAAATATGACGGTAAGTAGACATATATATCTTTCCAATGGCATATAGAATACATGATTTGGCTCAGTATAGAGTTAGATATGAATTTTTAAATTTATTGCCAAAATCCTAAAAAAGAGAGAAATGATCATTTATACAGTGTAAGTTTGAGTAATAAACTGTATGAATTGGTCAGGTTAAAAGAAATTTTCATATTTTCATCTTATATATCATGTTTCTAGCTTCATTTAGAGACTTAAACCAAATTGATACGATTTTTCTGGATTAAGTTATGATTTTTCAAAATTTGTCCAAAAAACTTAAAAACCAAATAAATAGTACCATGTTTTTTTTATTCAAATATTTTGGTTCTATTAATGGTTCAAGCTCTTAATATGAGCTATTTGGAGATTGTACATACTATAATATATGAGAAAATATAGATAAAAGTAAGGTGTTACAAGAGATGACTTTCACTGGAGTAGTTTTGGCAAAACATGAATAATTATCATTATATAAATCCAAATATCGCCAAACTAGTGTCATTTTGTTCCTGAGGCACATATCTACCTATACATATAGACCACCAAGTTTTTGAAGACATGTACAAATTTATACAGCAACCAAAATTAGACAGTACATAACAGAAATGAAATAATTTTCCAATAAGGTTCTATTATCATTATTCTTCATGCTACACATGCTTCCCTATACCATGACTACGCCATATAATTGGGGAACTATGGGGTGAGATTTAGGAATTTCAATATTCAATTTGCACATGATATCATATTATCACAAAAACATTTGAAAGCATATAAAATAAAGCATACTTTCATTAAAACATTAAAAACATCCATGTTGTTTAACAAAAATTTGGCAGTATAATGGCTTAGTAAATAAACATCCCGGGGCTTAGCTCTTAACATAAAACAACCACTAATCATGGAAAAACATTCATAACAGTAACATGGCATCATTTACAAATCATAATAATATATAAAACATTAATAAGCAATACCATTAAGCAAGGGCAAGAGACTACCTCAAGGTGTTACTTCCTTTGCTTAAATCTTGCTTTGCATGAGCTTAGGCTTGCCTCTTAAACTTGTTTGAAGCCTAAGAACATCATTTAACTTTACTTATCAACCTAATAACATCATTTGAACCCCTCTATGTATAATGAACCCTAAGCTCCTTTCTTACTTTAACCATGGGATAGGGATCATGGGAGAGGAAAGAGATGCTTCAAACTGTAACTTAAATGAAATAAGAAAGATACTAGAAGAGACTAGGAGGAGGGACTTACCTTGGAGACTCCTTGCCTTGCTCCTCCTTCCTTCCTTCCTCATTCCTTCTCCTTCTTCCTCTCCTTTTCTCCTTCCTTCTCTCCTTCTCTTTCTCTCCATAGTACACCTTCTCCCTCTCTCTCTCTAAAGCCTCCTAAGCTTTTTACCAAAAAAGCAAAGACGGAGGAGAGGAGAGGTATTTAAAGGAAGTCAGGGTGAATATGGTCCATTGGATTTCATTTTAATCCAAAGGCCCTAAGTTATTCTTGATTAGTTTATTTTATTTTGCATTCTTACCATTAGATATTTTACCATTTGTGGGAAAGGCGTAAAGGGCATTTTTGTCTAATGATTTTTGGCCAAAACGTCAAAAAGTAAACATATACTCTTATAACTTTATTAGATCCATTTGGATTTCGTTTGTGTACTTTTCCCTAAGTTTTCCTTTATATCTTGTATCTTTATCTATTTACTTTATCTATATGACCCAATTTCTCTCTTTACTTTTTCTTGTGGAGACCACTAATCTTGGTTTTTTTTACTATTCATGTGGGACCCACATTTTACTGAACTTGTACTTTTTCTTCTCAAATCCCAGATAACTAGTATCACTTATTCTTTTAGCCTGCATCGGAGTATTATAGTATTATTTTCTCTATCTTCTCTTGTAAAATGGCTATTTTGCCCATACCTTTTGGTACAATAACTGTTTTATCCTTTTAAGCCCCTTTTTGGCATTTTTATGATATTTAGGACTTTAAACCTACTTAATTAAACATCCAGACTTTCCCAACCATAAATTAATCCAGAATAATTTAATATCATTTGCAATATTATCTGGTCTCAAAATACATTCATGAAAAATAGGGATATTAGAAGAAACATCATCACTTTGGTATGCATGATGACATTGGTTAGTTTGGGTGATGATATATATGATACCACATGGTATGCCGATCCACTTGTGGAACACGCAAGGCCTCGTGTCCTAGTGGTGAAGTTGATATATGTATATCCCTACCTATAAATCCTTTTCCTATGGCCAGGAGAGTCAGGTGACAGTGGATTGGGGATGCACCTTCCCTAAATCACCATAAATTCTGGTAGTCCAAGAAAAAGAGAACCACAGTCCAATCATTAGTATGACCTTTGGTCGGGTCATACTAGTGAGCGGAGAGCTTAGCGATGTCCCAGAATCAATTTTGACTAGTTGTTGGAAGGGAATCACTTGTTAGGTATATCTTGTGATGGTGACTACCTCGTGGTTCTAGCCATATATATATACATTCATTTGCATGTATATATATTGCTTGATTACATGGAGTTGCTATATTTTCCTTGGTTACTGGGACGTTTGTCTCACCCCCTCATGGGAAAAATATTTATAAGAAATGGGACCTAGCTCTAGCTAGGACTAGTGGAGATAGATGAATCCCTTCATGGACATATGGAATACTGGAGTACTTATGCTAGTATGTGTTGCACATGTAATATTTAGTATTATGCCAAGTGGAGAATATTGCTTGATGCCAAATATGATTGTTATGCATGTGTTTCTTGGGGACTATCTACGTATTCTTGTCCCTCGTGTATTACCTATGTGACTTGACCTTAATGTTGGATGAAACTACCTTAGGTTTAGATGCGTATGTTAGGTCAATGTGTGGTTGTTGTATGTTTGAGATGGTAATCTAAACCATCTTGTCATTTTTGTAAGCATTATTGTAGTGGTTGTTCTGTATGTCAAGGTTTATGGCCCTTTTTTGTTAAAATGAGTTTGGCCCCTAGGCAATGGGTGGCTTGTGTGTGTTTTGATGAATTTGAGTGATTTATGTGTGTTATGATTAGAGACCCCGGGGTGGGTCAGAATGTGTTTGTTCATATTATATGTTGTCCTGTTAGTCTAAGGTCTCGTGTGGATGTCCATTTTGTTGAAACAAGAGTTTTGATGATTCCAAACCAACATTCAAGAGCTTGGATTGAAGATATCAAAGGAGAGCAAAGCTGTTTCAAGTGAAGATTTTCTGAGTACTTGCTGTTAGATCTTTTGTAGGATCCTTAGTTTTTGTTATGACTGGGTAAAAGATTTTGATTTGAAGAAAAGAAGTTTTCAAACTTTGATTTTATGTTAAATCTTCAAATATTTGAAAAATACCCACAAACAGACGATGGTTGAAAGTTTAAGCTAAACTGTCAAGTTGGAAATTCGAACTTTGCCTTTGGAAATTCGAATTTCGAGCTAAAACTGAATAAGTCTGAAGAGAAGGCTCTCTGTCAGATGAATTTTGGTTGTTCAAAATTCGAATTTTCATCTAGTCTGAAAAGAGGCCTTTTGTAACAGACGAACTTCACACTTTCAAAATTCAAATTTCAAGTAAAATGAAGTTTGTAAAAACCACAGAAATTCGTCTGAAACTATGATAAAGTGCATCTGAAATCAAAATGAAATTGAGTTTGATAAATGCTCTCTGACAGACGAATTTTGAACTTCCAACATTCGAATTTTCATATAAGTCTGAAAGATGCTTCTTTGCAACAGACGAACTTTGAGTCTTCAAAATTCGAATTTCAAACAAAACAAAACTTGAGAAAATGGAAGAAATTCGTCTGAAACTATGTTAAAGTTCACCTGAGATCAAGAGTGATTTAAGTTTCAAAACTGCTCTCTGACAGACAAACTTTGAACATTGAAATTCGAATTTCAGAAGCTAAGTTCTTGAGTCTATTGAAATGAAACATTGACATACGAATGATAAGAACTTGCAACATTCGAATGATAAAATTAGTCTGAAAAGAGTTTCTCTGACAGACGAATTTCACCCTTTCAAAATTCGAATTTCGAAGAAAGTAATCTACTGTGTCCCTTTAAACGTTCAATGGACAGACGAATTTTGGGGATCCAAAATTCGAATTTCGAAGGCACTGTAGAAAATTGAAAACACTGTTCACACTTAACCGAAAAACTTTCTTCTTGAAAATTCGTATGTCACATTGTGAAAATGTTTTGTAAGTTTCAAAATTCGAATTTCACTTCATGAACAGACGAACTTCGTGCTGTAACGTTGGAAGCTTTAATCTTCGGTTCCTTTTAAATTCGTCTGTTGGCCAACCAAAATTCGAATTTCAGTATGTCAGAAACATTAAATGCGGTTGGTAAATGGATAGTTTTTCAGAGTAACCGTTGAATAACTTCCCCAACGGATAGTGAGACCTAAATCTATAAATACAACATCATTTGAAGTTGCGGGTAACGAATCAAACTTGTATATACCGAATTTCTGCTGAATCTTCTTCTCAAAAGCTTTTACCCTCTTAACTTCTAAACTTGTACTTAAACTTTCATATCCACTCTTTACAAGAGAGTTATTTCATTGTAATCAATCTATTCTTCATCTGGGAGATAGATTTACTTGTGAGGGGTATTCACAAGGGGATTGGGAAGCACATAGTGAAAGTGCTTGGAAAGTTTGAGAGAGCTCAGAAACAGAGCATACTCATGTACTGCGGCTTTAGCAAGAAGCTCACTGAAATTCTTGCTGTATAGTGGATAAATCTCAAGAGGTGTCTTGGGGACTGGATGTAGGTCAAGTGAATAGACCGAACCAGGATAAATCACTGACTTCTTTTCTCCTTATCTTTACTTTTCACCTTGCTCTGTTTTACGCATTGTTTTCATTATACTGTGATATCTTCACTTACTTCACTTTGTGCAAAAAAATCTCAAACTTCCCAATTCACCCCCCTCTTGGGAAGTCAGCCCTGCTAACACATTTTGGTGTTGTTGTGGTAAAATGAATATATAACCCATTTGTGGTATTGTGGTGCTAGAGGGACTCAAATTCTACAAGAATGGTTTCCTTAGGATGAGATTGCCCTAAACTTAGTCCTAGGAGTATTTGGTTCCTGAGTCAAGTGCTGGTTTTGGTGCTAGTTGTATGGCTTTGAATTAGGAGGCCTAAGTACCAAGTTTTCATCCAAAACTAACCATTTTAGTCTTGGACATCCAAAATCTCCTTATAGAGGTATTTTGTATTTGTGGATGGCATCAATAGTTAGAGTGGGAGTAGAGTGACCTATAGGAGTTGGAATCAAGTCAATCGAAGATTAAAGTAAGAACTTACGCATGTTGAAAGTTCATCAGGAAAATATGTAGATTGTTGATATTGTATTAGTATTTGGTATCATGAAGCCAATGATCAGGCCGTGACACAAAGCCATTCTGTTTTTGTCCCCTATTCTTCCAGAGTACTCTCTTGCCGTAACACCCCAGGTCTTATCATGGTGGCGCCCTTTGTTTTGTATCCTTGGTGCTTTTTCATTTTTGGTAGTGATTTTGGGTTTCATGTTTAGGGTGTTTCAGAAGGGACTTGTGTCATTGGCCAGTAGAGTTTGGTGAAGCTATGCTAATAGAGGAGGCTGGAAAGAACGATGGGGTTGAAATCGTGAAGTCGAACTCATGTCGTACAAAAGGGAATAGGGCTGAAATTACATCGTGCAGAAGGGGATGAGGCTGAATCTTTGACAGAGAGCTTGTCACCGATGATGGCGATTATGATAGGTGCAAAAGGGAAAGAAGAGAGCTTAGAGTAGAACAGTTGATGGGTAGATTTATGACCAAGATTCGAAGCACCCCGTTAATGTTTGGGTTGAAAATTTTAAAAAAAAAACGAACTGGGAATGTTTAGTTGAGATCAACTTCCTCAAATAGCTAAGACTTCGTGAATGTTTCACCCTATACTCTCAAGATCCAAACATTCACCTAAAACACCAAAACTACAAAAGAGGGGTGAAACAATGGGTTGGAGCTATGGTTATGGTTATGTCGCTGCAGTGATAATGTTAGGTTTCATATCAGCAACTTGTTCATTTTTTTTACCAATTTTCGATGTGCACAACTTTGTACTCCAATCTTCGATTGACCTGATTCTAACTCGTACAAGTTACTCTCATTCCAATCTAATTATAAACACCAACCATGCCTCAAAACACCTCTATATTGAGATTTTGGATATCTAATACTGAAATGGTCACCTTTGACCAAAACCAACAACTAAACACCCCAATTTACTACCAATGACCAATTGGCAACCAAAAGTCATTCCACTAGGTCATAAAAGACACAAGGAACTTGTTCAAGAAGATTTCAACCTTAGGGAACTACTCCTCTGAGTTTTGACCTCCTTGGACTCCAATTTAGGCTAATGGGCTATATAAGCCCATATCATGTACCAAAGAGCCAAAACCACAACTGGACTCACAAATCATACATACATGGACCTAGAAGGCTTAAACCCCCATGATCAAAACCAATACATCCAAACGTTAGGGAATGAAATGTCACATGATATATATATACCATACGATCACTATTCAACACCACACTAGCATAAATTCTAGGCCTATTAGTATAAAGAGACCACCCAAGCTCATGAAGGGATGTAACAATCCTGTCCCAACAACATACAAGTTCACCAGGACACATAAAACACAAATGACACTTTACTAGAAAACGAAAGAAACCACAAAAATAAGGAACATAGTTCCCAAAACCTACTAGTGTAATCTCAATCCCCTTTGCCCATGGCCTCCTTGTCCTTACTGGAGCTAAATTCATCTTCCTCCATTTTTCTTTCCATTCGTGACTGGTTTCAGCTTCTAATTTAACTGTGTTTCATGACTGGCACCACTGCGCCACTTAAGCTTGCCATGGTGTCAATGTTCTCTACCTTAGCCTGAGCTTAACTATCACCACCACGGCACCAATGCTCTCCAATTCCTTTCTCCAATTTGCTCTATTTTGATCCTTCCTCCAGTCCTGGTCCTTCCAGTCCTGCATCACTAAATAAAGACCTTCTTAAAATGATTTTTAGGGTCATTATATCAAGTGTTTACTCAATTAAATGTTCCCAAAGGTCTTTCACGTAATCAGTTACTCAAAATGGTGAAATTTCGGGAACGCTTTTTTACAAAAATTTTCTGAAGGTCAACTTTTTGGCACGTTTTGAAAAACACATTTTGTAACACTTTATCCCTAAACACTTCTTATCTTGACCAAAAACTTCAAAATCTGACCAAATACAAACCAAACATCTTGAAACAACTTTCCAAAACCTCATGACAGCGGAAACGAACTAAAAGACCCCAAAAAATGGGTTGGGACCATGGCCACGGTTCTGGCCCTCTTCTATTTCTGAATGGCTACTGCCTTCACTAGTGTCGCGGCCTAGGACATTGGCACTTTGGCACCCCACGGCTAATGCAAAATCAGCAAAACTTCAACTTCCAAAGCGAACTTCTGACATGCATAACTTTATTCTCCGACCTCTGATTGACTTTATTCCAACTCCTACAAGTCAATCTAGTCCCAATTTATCCATAGACATCACTTTCACCTCAATCCAACTCCGTATGGAGATTCTGGACTCTTGACACTGTTTTGGCCACTTTTTGACCAAAACTTACTACTCACAACTCTCATTTGCCACCAAAGGCAATTCAACTACTTGGGACCATTTGCACCAGTCCTAAACCACATAAACAACTTGTTCAAAGAGGTTTCACCTCAAAGAAACCACTCCTATGAGATTTGACCCCCATAAACCCTAATTGACAAATAGGCTACTTGCCCCAAAACACACCAACAAGGCTCAATACCACCTTTGGGCTCACAAACGCCACCATATTGACTCGACAATACTCTGAACCACACCTACACCACCATCTATCATACACATCACATATAACACAATTCCACATACATAGCATACCAACAACATTCATAAGGTTACAGCAATCAGAATCCTTATATCCAATACAATCATACTATCTTACTTGGCACAAGATACATATCTAAATTACACATACACTACATAAACCTAGTATTCCCACATCCAATGCTACTCCCTCATCTTCTCCGGACTAGTGCCAGAACTATCACCTGAAATGTTAGTTCATGGAAGAGAGGTATGAGATAATGTCTTAGTAACCAGGGATAACCACACACACACATATATATATATCCCATAACTCATGAATGCAATGTGAAATGAATGCATATCTCCCTCGCACATAGTTACAATCACAGGCTGTCATCATAATAGGACATTTCATATAGGTAATTCCCTTTCAACAGTCAGTGAAGACTGATTCTGGGACATCACCAAGCTCACCTTACGCTAATGCAATCCGGCCAAAGGTTGCACTATTGCTCAAACCGTGGCTCTCCTTCCCCTAGACTACCTCAAATTGGTGGTGATTTAGGAAAGGTGCAGTCCACTACTGCCTAGCTCCCCTGGGCATAAGGGAGGATTTAATGACAGTGATCCCATCCTTATCCTCTCTAATTATATCTCATATCATCATATATTATATCGTATCGTCATTACCCCCTAATCCACCATATATCACAATCTCACAATGTCATATGCTGATGATCATATCATCATATGTCACAATATCATGTATGCATCATGTCATGTCACATCAACATCATCATCTCTACTTATCATCATAATCATCATAGTCATCATAATTATCTTCTAACTATGTGCACACAATGATATATAGAAAACCATACATACAAACACATCTATATCGTGGTATGAAAGAAACATGCATATATACACAAATATAAGTAATATCATACAATATATACAATACAATTCAAACACCTAGTTACCTCAGGTTATCAAAACCACATGTGGTTCCACGAACTTCTCAAGTAGTCCAAGACACTCGAAACCCTTTTGGTCAACCAAACAACCTTCACAATAACACAATACCTTAATTAACATACTACACAACTTGATCAAAACCATAATTCCACTCCTGTAGGCCTAACCCAAGGTTCTAACACCACAGTCATGCATCATTAAGCTCTTAGGGACTGTTCAAACACTACTTAACTACATACTCTTCAGATTCCCAAGAACCCTAACCAAAACATCCTGGGTTAAGCTCAAACCATACTTACACCCTTTAAAACTCATACTCAAGTAACAATAATGCCAAAACACACTTCTTTAACCCCATTTCATCCATTTCAATTGGTGGATTTTGGCCCAAATCAGAAATCCTAACATATAACTGAGAAAACCCAAGTTTAAATCGAAGAAAATGAAGAGGAAGGACTAGGGATCACTTACCAATGTGAATCCAAGCTTCCAAGGTCCAAAAATCACTCCCAAATGTCAAAAATCTTGAACCCTAGCAAAGCTCCCTCGGTTTCTCCTTCTTTTCTTTCTGTCCGATCGACCGAAATGAGTCAGATTCAAACAAAAATCCCGACTCTCGCTGCGGCCCCATAAAAGCCCGCACGGTGCCACCCCATTCAACCAGAACAATGCCACTGAAACATGCTCTATTCATGGCGGCCCTACTTCTAATCATGGCGTGGAGCTCTTTTCTGCACCACTTGAACCTTCCTTTATCTTGTTTCCTCTAATTCTGCACACAATACCAATAAGGGTTATTACACATTTCCAAATTCATTTTCTAGCATGTTTTTTTAATACAATTCCAAAATGTACATTCCTAAAGTCTAATTCTATAATAGTGCGAGATGGCATAGATCTATGTTCTTCCTTATCCCTTTGATAGGTTAGCCTGGGAATATTTGAAGAAGTGTCTAATCTCTAGAGATGTATAGTCTAATGGATACTAGAGGGAGTAACACTTTGAAGAATGGTTTAAGGGATTGAAGAGACATAATGACTTGGTAATTTAGAAGCTACTATTCTAAATTCATCATTTGATAAGACTATTTGAGTATTCACTCTAGAAGTTCAACCAAGGGACCTTTTACTTTTATCAATGGCTATGGGAACATATTTGTTTGAACTTTGGGTAATAGATTTAATTTTTAGGGTTGATACTCGTACAGATGGAGAAGCCTCCTTCATTAACCATGGTTTTGGTAAAATGCTATCTTCCCACTTGATGACTTTCATTATATAGATATGATCTCTAGTTCGGTCAGTTAGAAATACGGTTGTATGGCCTATTTCTTGGGGAATTAATATAGACACGAGAGTTTAAGGATTTCATAAATTTATATTAGCCTCTATAAATTAAGGCAATGGGGATAGATCCAGGTGTGGAACCTATTTAACTTTATGTTTAGTTTGAAAGCATCTATGCATGTTCATCTGCTAAACTAACACATCTATCAGGATAGCTATTAAAATAAATTAGTCCATTATGAAGACTTGCTTCTACTATTAAATAACAATCAACAAAACTCTCTATCTCATTTTTGTTTGCCTTTTGTTTTTTCAATATCCATCAATAATTGAGCATCGATATAGCTCATTTTTGGTACCGTGAGTGCAATGACACTAAGATAAATGTAGTGGAGTGATATAATGAAATTAAATTGACATGTTTTCTTTGCATGATGTTTATTGTGATAGAACTAATTTTTATCTTTCACTACATTTTTATCTTAAAAGCTGGTTCACTCATGTGACGTGATTACTTGGATAAATTTAGGTAACAAGCTCTGCTTCCCTTCGTTGCCCTTGGTTAATTATGCACTAAGAGGTAAACTCACCTCACTCTATGGTATTTTTTTTAAGATGAGGTTCATTGTCCCAAGAAAATAAGTCAAGATGAGGTACATGCTTTCTAGGCTGAGTTACATCTGGGTGACTTGACCTATATACACAAGTCATGATTCAAAGTTTTGATGGGATCACAATACAATGACATGTTGTGGAGGTGGAATTAGCACCGACAATGACGGGAAGTTCATTGCAGGATTCTCAGCTTATGGCAGAAGCACTAGTGGCCTGTTCGGTTTATTTCCATGTCCCTCATAGATTAGGATTGGGCTTTCTTTTCCCACATCTTAGATGTTTGGTTACTTTTTTATTTAGGAATCATCATTGCATAGGAAAGGCTGATTCCTTAATGAAATTAGGAAAGACACCACAAAGCTCATGAATATGGATTTTGTAATGCCCCTCATGATAATTTTCTTGGCATTGTGTTCAGGACCGGAGGAAACAGGACGGAGGAAGGTTCAAGTGGAGTCTGAAAGAGCTCCACTCCGCGGCGAGGAGTAGGGCTGCCGCAGTGAGAAGCTTTCCAAAGGGGTTATTCTGGATTAAATGGTGGAGCCGCGGCGAGGCATGCTGGAGCCGTGGCGAGAGTCAAAAAAATTATTTAAAACCAGATCAGTCGGACGCGAGAGAAAGAAAGAAAACCAAGGGAGGGACGCAGAGAGATGAGGAGCAGTGCTAAGGTTCCGCATTTTCGGTGTCCCGAAGTGATTCTCGTCCATCGGGAGCTTGGATTCAAGTTGGTAAGTGTTCCCTACTCCTCTCTCTCCATTTTCTTTGGTTGAAATTTGGGATTTCCGGTTGTATGGTTGGATTTCCGGTTTGGGGTAAAATCCACCGATTGAAATAGATGTTTTGGGGTTAAGGAAGTGTGTTTTAATGTTCTTGTTGCTTGAATGTGAGTTTTGAAGGGATTATGTTTGTTTAGAGCTTAACCCTAGGTTGTTTTCGATAATGGCTCTTAGGAATCCGAGGTGTCTGAGGTTGTGTGGTGTTTGAGTAATCCCTAAGAGCTTATTGATGCATGAAAAGGGTGTTGAAACCTTGGGTTAGGTTAATGTGGTTGAATTATGGTGTTTGATTTGTTGGTATATTGTGCTAATGGAAGAATTGTGACATGATAAAGGTTGTTGGCTAATCGAGAGGGGTTCACGCGTACTGAACAGTTCAAGGAAGCTTGTGGAACTCGTGTGTGTGTGGTAACGACAATTGAGGTAACCGGGTGTTTGTTTATATTGTATTGACTATGTTATACGATAGTACGTGTATTTGTATATATATCCATGTTTCATTCATACCACGATACTGATGGGTTGTGTGTACTGTTTTTATATATATATATCATGGTATGTATACTGTTAGATGATGGTTATGACTATGAGGATGATATGTGTGATGATGATATGATATGTTGCATACATGACATTATGATGATGATATGATGATACATGAGCATCACCACATAACATTGTGAGATTGTGATGTATGGTGGATGTAGTGGTGATGACGTGATGGTGGTATGATGTATATATGTTAGAGAGGATAAAGTTGGATTATATATATATATGTTAGGGAGGATAAGGTTGGATTATATATATATATATGTTATGGAGGATAAGGCTGGATTATGTATATATGTTAGGGAGGATAAAGATTTATGATATATATGTTAGGGAGGATAAGGATGGAGTCCCTGTGAGGGCGACATGCATGTCATTCATTTCATCTTGCATTCATGATTTGTGTGAGATATATGTATATATATGTGTGTGTGTGTGTGGTTGTTGTTCCCAGTTACTGAGACATTGTCTTACCCCCTCTCCCATAAACTAATCTTTCAGGTGACGGTTCTGGCACTAGTCTTGAGAAGATGCGGGAGTAGCTGTGTACGTGGGAATAGTCTATGTAGCGTGTGTATTCTGTAATGGTATTTTGTACCAAGTAGGACAGAGAATGGTTTGTAATGGATAATGTTACGATTGAGACTAGCTATGTATGGATGTTTTTGTATGTGGTATGTATGGTTGAATGTTGTTGAGAAGTTTATATGACCATCTTGGTAAGTCCAGAGTGTTGTTGGGCCTTGTTGGTTTGTGTAAGGGCCTATAGCCCATTTGGTTAAGTTGGGTTCCAAGGGGTCAAATCTCAGAGGAGTGGTTCATTTGAGGTGAAACCTCTTTGAACAGGTTTGTTCGAGGGATTTGGACCTGTATGAATGGTCTCTGAGCGGCCAGTTACATTTGGTGGCAATTAGAGGTGGTTAGTGGTGAGTTTTGGTCAACAAGTGGCCAAAACGGTGTCAAGGGTCCAGAATCTCCATATGGAGTTGGATAGGTAAAAGTGGTGTCTATGGATAGATGGGGACTAGATTGACTTGTAGGAGTTGGAATTGAGTCAATCGGAGGTCGGAGCATAAAGTTATGCGCGTCAGAAGTTCGCCCTGGAGTGTTGAATTTGCTGATATGGGATATCAGCTGGGGGCGCCGCGGCGCAGGAAGTCAGGCCGCGGCGCCATAGGAGGCAGTAGCGATGTTGAGACAAGGGAGGCCGGAGTCGCAGCGGTACTGTAGCGGCCGCGGCCCCGGCCCCAGCCCCAGCCCAAATTTTGGTGCTTTTGAGTCGTTTCCGTTATGTTTATGAATTGGAAGAGTTGTTTTGAGATCAGGGTCGTGTTTGGTCAGATTTTGAAGTTTTTGGTTAAGTATGGAGGTGTTAGGAGGTAGGGTGTTACAGATTTCAGAGCTGCTATATTTGCTAAAATATCCTAACGTTCTCTACTACCCAGATCAACTTTGTCTCTACATGGGCTACACACTTCCTCCCTTCAATTGCCAACTTACCTTCAACTCTGTCGATACTTTCTTTTTCCACTGACTTATCACACAAGACTTTTCTATTAGGTATTTAATTTATCAGTTTTAGAGAAGAAAAATATTTTTTAAAGGTCGAAATGCCACAATTAATGGTGTTTTTTAAAAGCACCGCAAAAAAAAATGCCACTATAACATACTTGTTTTTAGTGTTAATATGATTTTCTGAAATAGAGACAAAAGTGGGCAATACTAAATTCATTCCATGAAAAAATTCCCAATGTTCGATACGGTTTATAATTCTCAATTGATCTTCCAATAAAGGTAATAAAGCCCCGCTGTGATGACGGCAGATAGGAAAAGGGAATAGCCGAGAGCTCCCACAACTGTCATCAGGAGGACTGACATTTGAAAGCTGCCATGTATGATGACTCCGACCTCAGGTGGGTTCATCATCAATTTAGGAATGAAGAGCATCGCCAACAGTGATGCGACTGTCCTTAGGGGCACCTTATAGCGCAATGGCTTAGTGAAAACATAAAACACAAGCATCGTCATTATGAAATAAGTCAGCTGCTCCATGTCTTCTCCCGACTTGTGAAGTGCTTCAATTAGACCTAGTGGTACTTTCGTGGTGTCACTGGAGCTTATGGATTGGTATTGCGCAAAGAAGGGTTCAGTACTCACATTCCTGTACTGGTAACCAAGGGCTCCCAATAACATATGCACAAGAATGTTACGTGGATTTGAAGGTATATTTTTCAGCATGTCATCTAAATATTTTCCAAATGATTTATTAGCCAAATCGCGTTGGGAAACAGGGAGAATGCTTCTGTTTTTCCCCTGTAAAAAACAAGAAATCAATAGAATTATTAGTTACAGTTGAAATTCCTCAAAGAAAGTGTTCAGATGAAACTTGTAGCTAGTCAATGACATTGCATGTGATGAAATTGATAAATATCTTTTTAAGCTGATCCAATAGACTAGAATGACCAAATTACAAATGTCGTGATGTAAATAGGTGAATATGTCCGCCTCAGCCTTTATCATCTTTTTGTTCGATCTTTCGAAGAAGAAAGATATTCAAAAAAAAAAAAAAAAAGAAACAGAGAGTGAATATATAGAGAAAAGAAAATTGAAGTTTGAGGGTGTTTAGCCATTTGAAAAAATGACCAAGGCAAAGTTGAAAGGGAATATGAAAGATAAGGGTGGTAAAGACGTTATAGCAGGTAGTGAGCATGCTAGCTACAATGTTATAATAGGTTGGTGCTTGGCATGTTTTGCATTATAACTATATCCACATTTTTTCCATATGTCTTCTTTTTGTATGGTTTGTGAAAATTGTTTGATGGAAACGTTCTCTAAATTTATTTTTCTTTTCCAAATTCTGTGAATTTGAATTAGTTATCACAATAAAAGAAATTAACTTCTTGATTTATGTCATTACTTTACATTTTTTTTGAAATATAAATCTGATGAAATTACATTTTTCTGCTTCACACTTGAGAATCAAAATACAGGATGCGTGTCGTCTTTTAGTCATTTTCATGCTTTTCTTTTGTGTTTTTCTTCTTCTAGAACAATAATTTTGTTCATAGCAATTAACTAACTAACTATGAAGACAAACACGTGACAAATTGAAGAGAATGCCTTACCTTTTTATGAGTGCTCTTTCTTTCGTTTCTGCTTACATCATTTTGGTTTCGACGACGTGGCAGAACCTGTGCAAAAAGTTTTATGCCACAGTTAGCCTTATTTCAATGATGAATTGCTTCATTAATCAATAGAATATCTATCAATATCAAACAATGTGTTGCAAAAAAATATATATATCAATCAATGTAAAATATAAAATAAATAACTAATCATATCATTTATAAGGTGAGCAATGCAATTTGTTTTTCAAATTATGTGTAATACACTAATCCACATAGTTTGATCAAAATGCAAATCAAAGACAAATGATTATGTGATTGTTACGATCAAGTGCTTCTATTCGCATCAGTTTAACAATAGTTCAACTATACAAGTTTTGATTAATTAGTAATAATTTAAGCCACTTGATTCATTTTCTAAGTGGCGTGGACGAAGAACGATAAGAGACATGCCAAATTCTAGTTCAATATTCGTAAGCCTCGCTACTGCTGAATTGAGAGAGGAATTCTAATGTGCATTCTCTTATAACTGTGAGAGGGGAGTTCAACACTAAAAAATAACAGGGGATAAGTGCCTGAGTGGAATGTCAGAAAGAGCTGAGAAAACCCAAGAGTTCCAGAAATCAAGAGAAATCATATATATGTGATCATTTAAACCATCTTATTCAATCTTAAGGTGGCATGAAAGGAGAAAAGACGAAAAATAATAAGAGAAAGGACAAATTCCAATGCCCAATAACAATGAAGGTGAAAGATTACCTTCTTCAACAGCAGGAATTCTCCACGTTCAAGTGCCTCCAATAATATTGCCTTTACAGCGTACAATTAAAATTGTCTTAGCTTGGGTTTAGATGAGGTAATTTAGACTTAAATATATTTTTAGAATAGTAATTTTAAGTGAGAGATAAAAAGAAAAACAAAAAAATTATCTTTCGATCACAAAATATTAAACCACTTTAATTTAGAAGGTATCAAATTTATCAAAACATAATCATTCTTTTACAAAGGATCAATAATATTTTCATCATTTGGTTCTATCTGTTGAACATCCATTTGGCGACAATTATATAACATCCGTGATTAAACTCTATCTCGCAAAAGATTTAATCACGAATAGATTATTGATCAGTCACTAGTGTGAAGTTGTTGAGTTTCCACTCGATCCATCTAGAAATGAAAATACCCGTTTTTGCTCAAAAAATATTGTTCGGATATTGGATTGGGTTCTGAAGCAAATTATGGAAGTGATTGCCCTTTTTATCGGTAGTGACTTACCTGACCATCAGACGAGAAGGCGCTCTGTTCAATTGGGATGCTTCCTGCATTTGAACTGCAAGGATTGTTCATCTCATTCTGAACCTGTGTATATAAAAGTATTATCTCAGACATATGTTGAACAAATTAAAGACGCTAAATGATAAGCAAAAGACGAGTGGGGCTTACGTCAGAGTCCTGATCACTCAAGACGAACCTATCCTCATTCGCATCCTGTGTACAAAAGATTTGTTACTATTATTCTTTTACAAATAGCCCACGAGGATGAATATATGTGTGTGTGCGTGCGTGTGTGTGTGTAGGTTGATAAGGGGCAAAAGGATGTGGCTTACCTCTTCAAAGTCGTTCTCATGTGGAGTCTGTGTAAAAAAAATTGTTAACAGTTTAACGAAATTGCTTCATTAATAGAATAATCAAAACTTTTAGCTATAACTATCATGCTCTCTAAAACAAAGAAAATAATAAAAGTACAAGACTTTGTAGTTGTTACAAAAGCACTACTCCCCCAACGTAATACATATATTTGGGCTTTCTTTAATGTACTAAAACCTTGGATATTTAAGCACTTTCAGTTGACTGGAGTTGCAACTTAATTGAAAGAGAAAATATTATTCATAATAAAATAGAAGGTTCTGATTTAGTGTATGATGGAACCCAGAACAAAACTAATAAATAGCAGCTAATAAACTGCCGGGGTTGTCCTCATTTAGAACCTGTTCATAAAAATTTGTCTATCATAGTTTGATCTAGCTTTCATGATGATCTTGTATTTCTACCAATAAAAAATAATTTAATATGAGCATTGGCTTTCAAGGTTCCACAAAAGTACCACTCACCGCTACAAGTGAGAGATAAAAAAAAAAAGACAAAAAATTATCCTTAGATAGCAAAACTACTTTAATTTAGAAAGTATCCTGTAATGATCCTAGTTTAATTCTTTCAAACATGTAAGTGAACTCATGGAAAGATGCTCTTGGAATTTTACAAGACCAGAGGAAAATGGGAAAATGGAGCAAGTGGAAAACCTGAGGCAAAGGCCGTCCACTCCACAACGGACACTCAGTTCCATAGTGAGAGCTAAAATTCAAACTACGGAACTTTGGGGACAAAAGCTATCTACACCATCGCAAGCTTATAAGGTGTTGTGGCGAGGATTGCAAATCTAGTTTAAAACCAAATGTGAATAGCAACTCAAAACATTGAAATCGAAGGGAGATTTGGGTGGCTCCTCTAGGGTTCATGCTTCTAGGCTGGCAATTGACCTTCTTAGGATTTGGGAGGCTAGATTTCACAAGGTATCATGGTTTCTCCATCTCCTTCTCCCTTATTTTTGTTTCTATTGCTATTTTGGTGGGTGATGGTTGTGGTTTCTGAGTTTTGGATGGGTTTCCACCAATTATTTTGTTTGTAAATACTTCAATGGGGTATGGATTGGTGTTAGCAAGCCTTGGGTTATGGTTTTTGGGTGTTAGCATGGTGCTTTCTCTAAATTCTGTTGGGTGATTATAAGTGTGAGTATGATGTTGAATTCATGGTTTTGTTGAGTTCACATTTGGGTTGATGAGTTGTGAGTTACTGGAAGCTGGCACTTATTGATTTAAGTGTTCTATGATTTTGTAGAGTGGAAGCTTACTTGATTGGAGTTTCCATACTCGAAGAAGTCATTAGAAGGTGACGGGTTTGTTAGTAAGTGACTAACCTTTGATATGAAGAAAATTGGGTCCTGAAGGTCTTGAGTGGCCTTGTGTAGTTAAACGATCCTAATGGAGTCTTCATACTTGCTTTGGCATAAACTCATCTTTGAGAAGTTGTATGTTAGCTTTGTCGCATCCCTCTTTTGTTTATGTAGTTGGTACTTTGACGGCCTACCGTTCTTTTGTGTGTGTGTGTGTGTGTTGGCTACTCAAGATAATTAGGGTGTAATTCTTACTATTTTACTAATATATTTATGCTTAGAACTTCTCATATCATGATATGCATTTGACATGGTTAGTAAGAACTCAGTAACACTCTTCCCTCTTTGTATATATGTATATTTGTAATAGCCAATGATAAAGAGTGCACGTATGATTATAAGGAAGCATGTGACTAGTAGCATGATACATGACTTATTGTGCATCCCCATGCTTAGACTTTGTATATTGATATTATGCTTACATGATGATATATAGAATATGATGGCATGATGGCATTGTTACTAATGGTTATGCATGTTAGAGCATACTTTGGATGGGTGATGTTGTCGTTGAAATACCACATGATATGCAGATCCATTAAATGACCTATGATGCCTTGTGTCCAGGTAGTAAGTTATTATATCCCTTTAACTAAATCATTATAGTTTGGCCATGAGACCCAAGTAGCTATGGATTGGGATGTATCTTCTCTAAATCACTACCGATTCAAGCGTCTAAGAGAAAGAGAACCATGATCCAACCACTAATGATGTGACATTTGCTCAAGTCATGACTAGTGGGAGGAGAGTTTAGTGGTTGCCCTAGGATCACCATTCACCAGTTATTGGAAGAGGGCCACTTATTTGGCTTACCTTATGATGGTGGCAAGCCTATGGTTCTAGACATAATCATTATGGAAACTCAATGCATATCATGTGCATTTGATCATTTCATCCATACTCTTGAATGTAAAGTTGTGTTTTAAAGATGTTTCTTTCCTTTGAATTACCCTTAGTTACTAGAACTTCATCTCATCCCCTCTATGACTAACGATTTCAAGTGAAGGTTCTAGCATTAGCAAGAAGAAGACTAAGGAGGTTTAGTCTATTTCTTTGATAACGAGGATATATTTGAGGCTGTTGTTTTGGTATTGTATTGTATGACACATGTTACATCTTGTAGTATTGTGCAAGTGTAGTACATTTGTGGGATACTATATGTAATGTCTTTTGTGGTTGGTTTGACCTTTTCTGTGAATAATGGATTATCCTTGTGATTAGATTAGCTTGCATGTGTGGTTTGAACCCTTGTGGTAACATTGATGGATGGTTATTTGTTTGCAAAAAAGGGTGTGTTACCCTATTGTTGATATGTCTTGTATATGGGCTTAGAATTCATATGTAATTTGATGTGTTTCGATATGGTTTGAGCATGGTATGGATGGTTGGTAGGTTGGGTGAAATGGGTTTATAATTCCTTACTCAAGTTTAGCTTCAAAGGGGTCAAATTTAAAGGAGTGGTTTCTTTGAGATACAACCTCTTTGAGCCAAGTCCTTGTGTCATTTATAACTTGTGGGAACTGGTTTGGTAGTTTAATTACTTGTGGTTTAGAATTGGGAGGTGCCAATGCCAAATGTGGGCCTTAAAGTAACCATTTTAGTCTTGAGATCCAAAATCTCTGAACGGAGAAATTTTGAGGCAGGTTTGTGCTAGTAGATAAAGGGTGTCTAATGTGACGTATGGGTTTTGGAATCATGCTAATCAAAGATTTTGGTAGAAAGTTATGCACATCCAAAATTCATCTATTTTATTAGCAAAAAGCTTTTGTAGCTTTTGTCATTAGCACCGAAACACCACACCTTGATGTCCCAGTCATTCTTTGGTTAGAACTATCCCTCGCCATGGCAAGCACCTATGCCCTGCAACTCCCTCTCATCTCATGTTGTTATGTGGTTTGATAGTAGGCTTGTGGTTTTGTGTAGTCTAAAACTTAGGTTGTTACATATCCAATTAATCAAAATATATTCATTATTTTCCAAAATATATTGAAAAAATTATCTTGTGTCTTAGAAGATTCATCATGAATAGATTAATGATCATTGATCACTAGTTTAAAGTTGTTGAGTTTCTACCCTAGAAAAGAAAATGGCTGTGTTTGCACAAAAACATTATTTTAGGAACTTGGAATTGGGTTCAGAAGCAAATTAAGGGTCCATTTGGTTCCCAAAATGACCACGAATGGAACAGAATGGATTAGTTGGAAATAGAATAATAATCACTATAAGTTTATTTGGTATGACATTAGGGATATAAAAAAATTTTAAAAATTAAATTGACTAAATAAAATAACTATAAACAGACTAAAATGGCCTGTTTAATTCGATTTCTAAGGGGCTTAAGAATGAGATTCTCAATCCTACTTCAAAGGTTAGATTGTTTGGTTGCATAATGAAGTATAAATCTAAATTCTATACGGAATGAGAATACCATAAAAATAGGGAATAGAGATTACCATTTTGACCCCTCTCTTTCCTCATTACCACTTCCTGTAATATTTTTCTGAATCAAATTACCCTCATCTACTAACTTCATCTTCTTCACCCTCATCTCTCTTCTCTACTCCTGACTTCCCCTCTTCCACCAACCTCCTCTCCTCCTCCACTAACACCATTGATAAAATCAATTTCAACAATATCTAGTTTTATTTTCGATTTTGACGACCGATTTATTCCATTCTATTTCATTTCCGGTCATTCTGAGAACCAAACGGGCCCTAAGGATGTCATTTTTATTGGTGCCGGCTTACCTGATCGTCAGATGAGGAGGCATACTGTTCATTTGAGAAGCTTGCATTTGAACTGCAGCGGTCGTTTATCTCATTCTGAACCTGTGTATATATACAAAATTTTTGTAAAAAATTGAAATCAAATTTGTTAGACATTTTCATTAAAACCATTATTCTGAACAAATGAAGGATGCGTACAGAGACAGATAGGCAAATGATCAGCGAAAGACGAGTGGGGGGCTCACCTCGATGTCCTCATCATTCAAACCTAAGCTGTCCTCATTAATCCCGTCCTGTGTACAAAAGATATGTTACATTTACCCTTTTACTTGTAGCCTTTGGATGTGTATATATTATTAGATAACTTGTTAGACATATTTTCATAAAAAAAATATTATTTATTTTATAAAAATTGTAATGTCAGACATATGTTGAACAAATTAAGGATGTGTATAGAAACTGATGATAGGTCAATGATAAGCAAAAGATGAGTGGGGGCTTAATTACCTCGGGGTCCTGATCACTCAAGCCAAAGCTGTCCTCATTCCCGTCCTGTGTACAAAAGATTTGTTAACAATTACCCTTTTACGAGTAGCCTAAGGATGTGTGTGTATTGGTAGAACTACCATGTTTTTCTCATATAAATTATGTGAAACAGTTTTCCCTTAACATTTATAATCTTTTACTATCTTTTCTCACTATTACATATATAGTAATAAAATTAACTTAGGCATGGACATGGAAATATTTCTCACAGCTTTCACTTTTTTTTTAAGCCTGGAGCAAACATCATCTTTACTCTGAACTAGCCATAAAATTAACTCCAGCGTCGAAATATCTTGAGGACATTTAGACTCACATGAAGTTAGACTCACATGTATTTTTAGAAAAGTAATTTAATTGAGAGATAAAAAAAGACAAAAAAAAAATCATCTTTCGAACACAAAATAGTGAAACACTATAATTTAGAAAGAATCAAAATCAAAATATAATTATTCTTTTACAATGTATCAATAATATTTTCATCATTTGGCTCCGTCAGTTGAAAATCCATTTGGTGACAATTATATAACATCCGTGATATAACCCTGTGTTGCAAAACATCTAATCACGAATACATTATTGATCAGTCACACCAAGTTGAGTTTCTACTCTGGAAATGAAAATGGAGTTTGCTAAATAATATTGTTCATGATCTTGGATTGAGTTTTAAAGCAAATTATGGAAGTCATTGCTCTTTTCTTGGCGGTGGCTTACCTGATTATCTGATGAGGAGGCGTTTTGTTCAATTGGGATTCTTCCTGCATATGAACTGCAAGGATCGTTTATCTTTTGAACCTGTGTATATATACAAAATTTTCTTAAGAAAATAGAACTCAAGTTATAAAAGATAATAAGGATTTAATTCTGTGAAAAAATTTGTACCCATATTTCTGCTACAAATTTGTTAGAGATATTTTCATGGAAAAAATATATTATTATTTTATAAAAGTATAATCTGAGACAAATGTTGAACAAATTTAGGACGCGTATAGAGACAGATAGGTAAATGATCATAAGCAAAAGACGATTGGGAGCTTACCTCTGGGTCCTCCTCATTCAAGCCAAAGTTGTCCTCATTCCCGTCCTGTGTATAAAGGATTTGTTACATTTACCCATTTACAAATAGCCTAAGGTTGTATGTATATTGGTAGATAAGGGACCAAATGTTGTTGCTTACCTCTTCAAAGCCTTTATCATTTGGAATCTGCGTTTACAAAATTGTTACAGTTTAATGATCTTGCTTCATTAATTTTTAAACATGTCAAAATTACATATTGAAATTTTGTTGAATCTGTAATAGGGAGAAAGGAGTGACATAATGAGGTTTCTGGGTATTGGTAATTTTAGTTTGTTTATAAAACTTTCATATTTAATTATCAGTTAACTTGAGTTGCAACTTGGAAGAGAAAATCATTCATAATAAGACTAAACAACACAAGGAACAAAATTCTATCAAATAAAAAGAAAACCAACCAAAAAAGAAAAATGGAGAGCAGCAGCTGCAACGTATTCGTTGTCTTATTTCATATTATGCTTTAAAAAAAAAAAAGAAAGAAATTTGATGATGTATATATAGCAGTGAACTAACAATGAATACAAATTAGATAGGACAAAACGAAGAGGATGACTTACCTTTTTCAGAATGTTCAGGCATACTGCTACAAGTGGATCAAAATCATTATTTTCATCATCTGTCCCTGCCTGCAGGAAATTAAAACAAGTAAAAATTATCTTTTGATTAAAAAATAAAGTCCACTTTAGTTCAGAAAAATCCTAAATGCGTAATATATATCTTTATTGGTTTCACATTAATAATGTTTGTGTCAACTTTGACCATTAAAGTATTATATATAATTGATGTGTTCCTCCTCTCACCTTTGAAAACTCCTTTCATTTAATACTTTGTTCATCATGAACATGAACAACAACACAAGGAAAAATGTTCATTGAGATATTTTATTTCATATAGTTGATTTTAAAAATATTTTTCGATGAAAGAAATGAACAAGGAGCAAAACAAAAAAAATTAAACTTAAATTGCATAGTTCTCTATTTTTTTTTAAGTACTCCGCAATTCAAACATATCCTAGTCATTCTGTAAAGTGGCCAGCATCTTTCGAACTACAACGGAAATTTTCATTTGTCTCTAAATAATCAAAATTTTTGGATCCAGTTTCTATGCTGCTGGAAAATAGCAGCACAATATGCTACTAATTCCAGCAGATCTGAATGGTCCACAATTTATCTTACACTTTTTATTTTATTTTGTTTAAAATTATTTTTTAAAAAATTGTTATAATTGAGAGATTATTTTTATTCTGTATTTTGCTTCTTTTAAAATTAGAAAAAAATATCAAAATCTTTAAAAAAAATGACCATCCAGAGATCTGGATGGTCTAGTTTCGCTATTGAAACAGTAGCTCCAGCCAGCAACAAAGGTCCTGGTTCCCAAAATTTCAAACTCCTTCCATATTTTTGCTAATGCACTTTACAAATTTTTCCATTGTCCTATAAGGAGTCTAACTAGATTTTGCTAGTTAAGTAGTTTATGTATGTTTGATAGCATAGAAAAGGGAGAAAGGTTGTAGCTTACCTTTTCAAGAACACATGCTTCATCTGTGATACTCTCTGACGCCGTTGAATAGCTCTGCTGGGCCATCTCGTTCAGAATCTGTGTATACAAAATTGTTTCATTACAATTTCAACTAACTTTAATGATGATCTTGCTTCATTAAGTACTTGAAAAATTAAAAATTACAGGTATTTACTGTAACAAATAAAATAGTAAGAGTACTGCTAGAATTTGTAGGTTTCATGAAAGCACTACTCTTTCAAATACAAGGGATACCTATGCAATTAAGGTGTAATACAAGGAATGGTAGTATTTTACTACTCTTGTTTTTAAATTACAAATCAAAGTGCATCTTGTTTGCAAAAGAAATGGATGTATATTGGCTGATAAATAAAGGACGAAAGGTGGAGGCTTACCTTGAGGAATGACTCAGATGTGATGTTATTTGACTTAATTGAACTTCGAAGAATGGTCTTCTCATGCTGAACCTGTGGACAGAATTGACTATCAAATTATTTGACCGTTCATTGATTTGATTTATCAATTGAATAATAATTATAAATTATAAATTTTGCTTAAAAGTTCTGATATAGCAAAGAAAGTATTACAAATATAGAGAAGAACGCTAGGCTCCACGCAGCAAAATATTACCATCAGTTGAGGAGTAGCTAACGCGATGAGGATAAAGATACTCAAACAGATAGATAAATGAAAGAAAACACTTAAGCAATAAAACTAAACCTTTGGCCATTTTTTAAAGGGAGGAGCTATTTTTTAGGGAAATAGAATGAGAGAAGGAAAGGAGAAAATGATATTCTAAAAAAGCTATTTTTTACTTCTAGAAAACTTAAGTAATATGTACTAAATATGTTTCACAATAACTTCTTTCTAATTTTTTTTTTATGAAATTTCTTTCATTTGTAGTAAATCTAACTCAACAGTGAGTAGAAAATAAAAATTATATAACAAGCAAATAAATCATAAATCATATATAATCATATACTAATATGAATAATTATACCTGGGTCAATATTTTCTTGTGTCTCCCAATACGACTCAATGCCCAGGACCTTGGGCTTTCAACTTGGTAATAGGGCCCCAAGATTTCCTGCAGCGGAGTGAAGGTGGTTATCTTGTCAGCTTTGTGAAGGTGGTTATCTTGTCAGCTTTCACATTATAAAGTATTTTATATCAATTATATATATAAATATTAAAAAAATCATTTTTTACCTGAAATCAATGTAAAAAGTACCGATATTTCTTATTTTATCTTTATTAAATACCTCATCCTATTATCATTATAGGGTTATAAATTAAAAGTGTGGAAGAATTGAAGACATGATTAAAATAAGAAGAAAAATATCTAATACTATATATTTTGGACTCAAAACTTGTCATATAAAATATTTTATAATATAAACAAGAGGGAGTATATAGATTGCTATAACTTTTGCACTTTGTGCACTTATCAGTTGAGGAAAAAGGACAACGCAGAGCATCCAAATTCTAAAATGAAGCCTTACCTTGCACAGCTCCAATTCTCGCTCCGACTGTCGCAGCATTTTTTCACGTTCTAATGCCTTCAACATTTCGTGAACAGCAAGAAAAAAAAAAGTATTAGCTTGCGTTTTGAAAAGGTAATTTAGTACCCATTTGGATTACTTTTTAGTACCCATATAGATTACTTTTTGATAAAAGATCTCTTAGAATAACTATAAGTTGCAAAAATAAAATTTGAATAAAAGTAGAGAAGTTTACCATAAACCTATTTGGATAAAAAAGGAAAAAAAATTATTATTAAAAATCATGATTTGATTTATCAAAACATAAACCAAACAGACCTTCAAACTCAAAGAATAAACATGTACAGGCTAAAAATAAAGCAGACAAATAATAAAGAGACAAAATCAGGGAGCCCTATTCAAGTGTACGCCATTATCGATGGCCTAAGAGTATGATCAACATGTAATGTCCCTCATGATATTTTTCTTGGCATTGTGTTCAGGACCGGAGGAATCAGGATGGAGGAAGGCTCAAGTGGAGTCTGGAAGAGCTCCACGCCGTGGCGAAGAGCAGGGCCGCCGCGGCGAGAAGCTTTCCAGTGGCATTGTTCTGGATTATTTGGTGGGGCCGCGGCGAGGCATGCTGGAGCCGCGGCGAGAGTCGGAAAAAAAATTGTTTAAATCCGGTTTAGTCAGACGAGAAAGAAAGAAAGGAAACAAAGGGAGTGACGCAGAGAGACGAGGAGCGGTGCTAGGGCTCGACTTTTCCAGCATCTAGGAGCGATTTTCGGACCTCAAGAGCTGGGATTCGAGTTGGTAAGCGTTCCTTACTCCTCTCTCTCCATTTTCTTCGGTTGAAATTTGGGATTTCCGGTTGTATGGTTGGATTTCCGGTTTGGGGTGAAATCCATAGATTGAAATGGATGTTTTGGGGTTAAGGAAGTGTGTTTTGAGGTTCTTGTTACTCGAATGTGAGTTTTGAAGGGATTATGTGTGTTTAGAGCTTAATCCTAGGTTGTCTTTGGTAATGGCTCTTAGGAATTCAAGGTGTCTGAGGTTGTGTGGTGTTTGAGTAATCCCTAAGAGCTTATTGATGCATAAAAAGGGTGTTGGAACCTTGGGTTAGGTTAATGTGGTTGAATTGTGAGGTTTGATTCGTTGGTATATTGTGTTAATGGAAGAATTGTGACATGATAAAGGTTGTTGGCTAATCGAGAGGGGTTCACGCGTACTGGACAGTTCAAGGAAGCTTGTGGAACTCGTGTGTGTGTGTGGTAACGACAATTGAGGTAACCAGGTGTTTGTTTATATTGTATTGATTATGTTATATGATAGTACGTGTATTTGTGTATATATGCATGTCTCCTTCATACCACGGTATCGATGTGTTTGTGTGTACTATTTGTATATATATCGTGGTATGTATACTGTTAGACGATGGTTATGACTATGATGATGATATGATATGTTGCATACATGACATTATGATGATGATATGATGATACATGAGCATCACCACATGACATTGTGAGACTGTGATGTATGGTGGATGTAGTGGTGATGACGTGATGGTGGTATGATGTATGATAATTATATATATATGTTAGGGAGGATAAGGATGGATAATATATATGTTAGGGAGGATAAGGATGGATGATATATGTGTTAGGGAGAATAAGGATGGAGTCCCTGTGAGGGCGACATGTATGTCATTCATTTCATATTGCATACATGATTGGTGTGAGATATATGTATATATATATTTGTGTGTGTGTGGTTGTTGTTCTCGGTTACTGAGACATTGTCTCACCCCCCCTCTCCCATAAACTAACCTTTCAGGTGACGGCTCTGGCACTAGTCCGGAGAAGATGCCGGAGTAGCTGTGTACGTGGGAATAGTCTATATAGTGTGTGTATGTTGTATTAGTATCTTGTGCCAAGTAGGATAGTATGGTTTGTAATGGATAATGTTATGATTGAGACTGGCTATGTATGGATGTTTATGTATGTGGTATGTGTGGTTGAATGTTGTTGAGAAGTATGTGTGACAGTTTTAGTAAGTCCAGAGTGTTGTTGGGCCTTGTTGGTTTTGCGTAAGGGCCTGTAGCCCATTTGGTCAGGTTGGGTTCCAAGGGGTCAAATCTCAGAGGAGTAGTTCATTTGAGGTAAAACCTCTTTGGACAGGTTAGTTTGGGGGTTTTGGACCTGTATGAATGGTCTCTGAGTGACCAGTTGCCTTTGGTGGCAATTGGAGGTGGCTAGTGGTGAGTTTTGGTCAACAAGTGGTCAAAATGGTGTCAAAGGTCCAGAATCTCCATACGGAGTTGGATTGAGGTAAAAGTGATGTCCTTGGATAGATGGGGACTAGATTGACTTGTAGGAGTTGGATTCGAGTCAATCGAAGGTCGGAGCATAAAGTTATGCGCGTCAGAAGTTCGCCCCGGAGTGTTGAAATTGCTGATATGGTATATCAGCAAGGGGCGCCGCGGCGAGGGAAGGCAAGCCGCGGCGCCAGAGGAGACAGAGGTATGGAGAAGCGGGGAGGCCGGAGCCGCGGCGGTACTGTAGCGGCCGCGGCCCCAGCCCAGTTTTTTTGGATTTTTAAAGTTGTTTCCGCTGTGTTTATGAATTTGGAAGAGTTGTTTGAGATGTCAGGGTTGTGTAGGGTCAGATTTTGAAGTTTTTGGTTAAGTTCGGAGGTGTCAGGAGGTAGGATGTTACACAACACATGCTCTAACCCTGTAAACCTTTCTATTTAATGTAGTATCAGACCTTTTGGACTACTAAAATTTTGATATGATTTTGGACAGATGGCCTTCTCTTGTTAGCCATTTCATGCTTACCATTATTTTCTTCTTTCCATTGTTTGAGAACTATATTATGTGTATCTTCATTCATTTCCACAGCAAGTGTAAAAAACTTTAAACATTCAGATCTATTATGTGTAACAGCAGCACAAGAATCCATAGCAAACACCCCATAATTTTCATTTTATTTTTTCCAGAACTATAATTTTGAGAACTAGTGATGACTAACTTCAAACACCCCAAAATACAGAACTATATATATACACATATACACACATATGAATTATATGTTATAAAAATATGAATTTATTTTTAAAAAAATGAGGAGGAGGACTTACATTGTTCGGCACCATTTGAGGAATTTGAGCGAGGGCAGAGGAATGCGGTGGCTCGGATTGAGAATGAGAATTGAGAGAGAGTACGGGAAAGTTGAGCTTGGCGTTGGATCCATAAAGCATACGAGCAGCGTCGTCATAAGCCAAAGCAGCAGCATGGGATGTGTCATATGTGCCAAGCCAGAGACGACCACTTTCGCGTCGGCGGATTTCGGCGACCCACTTGCCCCAGGCCCTCTGATGAACTCCTCTGAAGGTTCGCCTGGCCATTTCAGGATCTCCTTTGCCTGTCCTACAGCATTTTGTGGAGCTAGCCTGAGCAGCACAATAAACAATAGTCAAATTTCAGACTCCTTCCATATTTTTCAATAAGTTACACGTTTCCAATCTATTGTTTTGTTGTCAAACTACAAAGCTACGTAAAATAAATCATTGATGTGTACAATTACGCTGAAAATCAAAGAACAAAAGCTGGGGCTTACCCCCAACCTGGAGTTTGCTCTTTCATACTCCTTGACTCTTGACTGACGTGAAGCAAGGTAATTAAAGTTGGCCTGAACATTAATCAAGGAAACATTAAAGACAAAAAGAATTATTTAAGTTTGCTACCATATGGAGAGACTGAACATGCTGTCATACGTGCAAAATAAAAAAGATTCGTAATTACACTGTTATACAAAGATATTGATACTTGAGTATTATTAAGTCACACTGAAACATATGATGAGATGTATTTTATTAATTAAATCATTATATATTTTAATTATGACTCTGGTGTTTCCTTTAACACAAACAGTAGCAGTAATACATATACGTATATTAAAAATTGAAGTAGCTCTTTAATTGTTTGTTGTTAAATTACAAATATAACAGTAATACTGGTAAATAAAATAAATCAAGGATAGTATGTATAGGCTGATAAACAAGGGACAAAAGATGGGGGCTTACCACGTCCACGTCGTATCCACAAAATTGGCCCAGTAACAAAGGCCTAACATGTTGCTCCTTCATATATTGTTTGTTGTTAAATTTCATTTCATTACAAATAGTTTATTGTACAGATATAAATTATCAACTCAACAATGTGAGAAATGCCGAATTGCAGTGCATCGAAAAGGGATACTTTTTCCCATGGTTTTTCCCACTCAGTCTCTTGCTCTTTCCTAGTCTATAATATATAAAATATCTTTTTTTGCGTTTAGATGAGGTAATTTAAATTCACTTGTACTTTTCTTATTGTGATTTTAACTAAGAGACTAAAGAAAAGCAAAAAATTATCATTCCGTCACTAAATAATGACCCATTTAGAATTTAGAAAGTATCAAATGTATCATAGTATTTTCCTTGATTTTCGCAGAAATAATATTGGTACCCATTTTGATGCTTGAATTACAATCTATATATAAGGGAATAAGATATATGCATGAATTAATAGTGCTAACAACTCTAAGGGGAATTAAACGATAATAGTGCTAACAAAGATAAATAAAGCTGTATTGGAAGATCCTAAGAATTTAACAAATGGAACCAAGGCTGTATTGGAAGATATGAATTAATTAATAGGGCCAAAAATATGCATGAAATAATAGTGCTAACAAACTCGGACCCTTCGTACTTGTGCGGCAAACTCAAGAGTCCATCCGGACCCTCTTCATAGATAAATAAAGCAGGTATACATATATATATATATATATTGTCAAAAGCGTATTAAGATTAAAAGCGGCAAATAGCTTGCAGCTTGTATTACAATTGAATGATTAGAGTTTACACAAGCACCTTATGATGTTATCTTTGTGATCAACAGGTAAACTGATTTATCCAACCCTAACATCCCCTCTTTTGTCTTCCTTATTATTTTGGGTTGGCCAAATAGATTTATGGGATTAAGTAAAATCACCTAACGTGGATAGCAATTAAAGCCCTTGCCTCCTAACTTATACACACACTTAGTCCTTTCTATTATGAGACTTAAGAGTATCCATCTTTCAATGAAAGTTTCTAGCACTTAAGGCCTACTCCCATTTTGGTGTTTTCCACTCACTTTTTTTTTTTTCAGCCAAATTGACATATGAGATTGGATAACATTCCACCTAATGTGAATGGCAATCCAAAACCTATGCCTCATAAGCTATGTACACACCTCTAACATCCCCAAGAGGGTTCGGATGGACTCCAAGTTTGCTGCATAAGTACGATGGGTCCGAGTTTGTTAGCACTATTAATCCATGAATATTTGTTAGCACTATTTTTCATCAAAAGAAAAATGTAAGGAAAAAAAAACATTTCGCTTTTGAGAAATCAGATTCTTTATAGGCAGGGCTACATTATTTCTTAAAATTTGATAATGAGTAAAACTAGTGATATACACATACATAAAAATAGGGTTTTGAAAATAGTAACGAACAAACTAGCAAACAACCCACAATTAATACAGGACAATATATATATTGACTATATATTGAATTTTATTTTATCAAAATATAAATTTATTTTTAAAAAATACACTTGACAAGTTTGTTTCTTTCATTGTCATATAGAAGTGAGCCAATAAAAAGCAAGAAAGGTGGTGGGTTACCTCAACAGAGGGAGGTTCTATGATCATTGGCCTAGTTAAGACAAAGCAGACATATAATATAGAGACAAAAGCGGGGAGGCCCTATTCAAGTGTAAGCCATTATCGATGGCTTAAAAGTATGATCAGCTAATGCTCTAACCCTGCAAACCTTTCTATTTAATGTAGTATAAAATATCTTGGACTCACTAAAATTTTGATATTATTTTGGACAGAGGGCCTTCTCTTGTTAGCCATTTCATGCTTTCCTTTATTTTCTTCTTTCCATTGTTCGAGAACTGTATCTGTGTAACTTCATTCATTTTCACAGTAAATGTAAAAAGCTTTAAACATTCAGATCTAATAATTAAAACATCAGCACCATAAAGTAAATAAACAGTACCAAAAACCACATAATTTTCATTTATTTTTCCGGAATTATAGTTTTGAAAATAGTGACGAACTAACTAGCAACCAACCCAGAATACAGGAATATATGTATATATATTGCATTTTATTTTATAAAAATATATAGTTATTTTTTAAAAAATACACTTCACAAGTTTTTTTCCTTCCAACGTCACTAACTGGATATTGCCAGTAAATAATTTGGAGATGCATAATTTTTCTGTTTTTTTTTTTTGTTTTTGGCAATAAAAAGGATGAAAGACCGTGGGTTACCTCCACATAGGGAAAGACCTCTGGCTTCATGCTCATTGGATCAGTTAAACTGTCAAAGTTGTCATTCTCATTCTGAACCTGGGAACATATGATAAATCAAAGCACTATTAATTGACTTGATTGCGAGAGAAAATGATTCATAAGTAAGATCAGACCACACAAAAAACTTATTGCAGAAAAGGGAAATCAACCAGAACGAAAACTGAGAGAGAAATGGACCTTGAACCTCTTCTACGGCTGCACGGTGGTGCAGTGATGAGAGAGAAGACTCATGGTGCCATTGACAATTAGGGTCTTTCTCTCTCCTCACTGAACTGTGCAACAACACGGAGAATTAATTTTCCACAAGGAAATACCAACACGCAGTCCCAGTCTTGCTACCAATTTCATGATTTCCTTTGCTTTCTTCTTTTCATTGTTGGATAACTATAGATAGTATTTCTATCTTCATTCAATTTCCGGTAAATGTAAAAAGATTTAAATATTCAGATCTAGCAAACACCTCATGACTTTCATTTTGTTTTTCCAGAACTATAACTTTGAAAATATAGGCCAACTAACCAACAATGAAGACAAACACAGGAAAAGAGGATGGTCTACCTCGTTCCCATAGTTCTGTAAGTCGCCGATCTCCTCATCTGAAGCCCCATACATGGAGGAAGCAGAACACATTTCCGTTTCCTTCCAAAGGATCGCCTGAGTTCTCTCAAACAGAATGGTTTCAGAAACTATGATTCATTTTTTTTACAATTAAAAAAAGTTAGCAGTTCAATAAGCGTGAGATAATAATAATAATAATAATAATAATAATAATAATATTAAATTACTGGCCGAAAGTTCACCGAAAGTTTGACTCGTAGGGATGGACGCGGAATATACACGAAATCAAAAGTTAAAAATTTCGTCGGATCGCTTTTCAAGAAATCACATTAATTAAATAGAGGAAACGCGTTTCTTTAAAAAAAAAAATAGAGGAAACACGGTATTGGCTTTGATTTTGGGGGCCATTATTCTATTCTATTGGTTGGGTAGAGAAAATTATTCCCCGTTTTTTTTTTTTTTTGATAACCAAGTATTGCCCCTTTTCCTTTCACACACCGTCTCCCGAGGTTAGAACTGCAATGGTGTTTGCTCGAAATTATTGTCCGGAAAATTGCGCTGTGAAGGAAGCTATGGATGCCGGTGAGTCCAGGGAAGATCAAGGTTTGAATAACTTGGAAGGTGTGGCGGAGGAAAGCATCGCAGTAATAACCGTCTTCCCTTTCTTGCTTTGTTAATTTACAGTTGATTTTTGCTTTCTCAGTTCTCCATTGCTGCGCAAATCAACATGAGGTCACTAATATGTATCAGCAATTTACAGAGATTTGTAATTTCCATGGCTTCATTTCTCAGATTTTCAGTTAGTTAGGCATCATTTTAGTAAGTTCTTGTATTTTGTATTGGAATTCGGCATTTCTCTCCTTCTTGTTGGTCTCTGCTCCTTTCATTCCACTCATAAATCGAACAAAGTGGTTTAAATCATCATCACGCATGTTGCTTCATAGAGCTGATTTTTTCCCCTTTTCATAAATACTTTTCCCTCTTCATTATTCATTGGTTCTGTTTGATTTTTCTGGATAACGTTATTATTTGATCTTTGTTGACTCTATTCTTGATTTTCTCAACAAACCCAGGAGTTGCCAATACCAAGCTTTTTTTTTTTCCTGATAATCTTGGTTCCAATTGTTAATTTCCTTGGATCTTGACATGAAATTTCCATCAGTTCTGCACGTATTATCTTTATATTTCCCTTATATGTGTTGGTCCTGCAGTATTAACCTTCATAGCTGGGTGAATTTTTTCTCAAATTCTGGTGTGTTATCTTCATTCGTTGGTGGTTTTGCTCATCCGAATTTTTTAACTGCAATAGAATCCATTTTTTCTTTGTTCTCTCTTCCCTTATAACTGATTACAAGTGAAGTGAAATGGCCTGTAATTTTTTTACTTGACTGAATTAAATAGGACATGAAAGCCTTCAGGAATGGGCGACCATCATCCTGTCCAACTTCCAGACATAGGTTCGATGTCTTCATCAGTTTCAGAGGAAGTGACACTCGACACAATTTCACAGGACATCTTTATAATGCTCTCAAAGAAGCAAATTGCCATGCCTTCATGGATGATGAGCAACTAGGAAATGGGAACAAAATTACACAGGCACTTTTTGAAAAAATTGAGGAATCTAAAATAGCCCTTGTTGTATTCTCAAGGAATTATGCATCCTCAACTTGGTGCCTTGATGAACTTGTCAAGATCATGGAATGTAAAAAAGATAAAGCTCGGTCTGTTTACCCACTATTTTACCATCTTGATCAATCCGAAGTGAGCAATCAAAAACGAAATTGTGAAGAAGCATGGCGAAGTTGGGAGTATGCACCACGTAAACAATCTAGTACATTCGATTCTCATTTCATTCCTCGGTAATTCACAATTTTTATCTCTTATATTACTTCATGTTCCATGTTTAGATGATTCATATTAACTCTAAAAGAAATAAATAAAAATTAGTTTTATATGAATGAATTAATGTTGACCTGATAAAACTTTTCTAATTTGTAAGGTGTCCTCTGATGTTGGCTCAAAATTTTTGCTTGGGATCTCCAGCAAAGAGGAAATCGGTGAATGGACATTTGAACAATGTCAAAGGCATGGCAGATGAACACAGGCTTCTTATGACCCAAGTAATCATCATCTTCTGTTGTTGCTCTTGCTATTTACTCATTTTGCTTCATTTTCTTTGTATGTTCTTCATTGTTCATTGATTTTGTTTCATGTTTCCAGTTATTGATTTCATGTCACCTTTGCTTACTGAGTTCTTCATTTTCTCTGCAAAATGAAGAGGATGGAACTAATTTTTGAGCAGCAGTTACTTCATATTTGAAAAATATCAGAATTTTCTGCATTAGAATTGTTTCCATTTTTTTTATTCTTTGGATCTTGACATTTCCCTTATATGTGTTGGTCTCTTACCGATCGCAAAGTCAATGATTTGGGTAAAAGTAACTCCCTTCCTACATCATTAATTTGTTTTGCTATTTCCTAATTCAGACATCCTGGAAAAGGTAAATTTGCAGAGAGTCTCATCAGGGGTAGCCAGCCATTTTGACAGTCTGGAATTTCTTATGCTGGTGGCATGTGACCATTGATTGCAAGAAACATTCATCAATTTTAATTGTTCAGTCATAAATAAAGTATCATATAGTTGTTGCATGTGAATTCTTTTTATCAAAAAAACTAATAAACACTATGATTGCCATCAAATATTTAAGGATGTTTATTGAATCACTTATGTTCTTTAACTAGGTGCAACAAGCGCAACCAGCTTCCGTTATAGACATTATGGAAGGATTGTCCGTGCCTTCTATTGTAACAGATAACCATGGAGAGTGTAAGTCTTAAAACCTTAGACTTATTCTGCATCATCTTCTAATTACATTGACCATAAATGTCATAAGGTAAGGAGCTATAATCTTGGTAGCCCTTGGCCTTGCTTTTACAGAATATACTAATTAATCTTTTATAGCATATACTGACTACACATTCTAGTAACAAACGGATTGTTCTAACAAGATTTTTTCAGCTTTTCATGGAGATCCAGGCATGGAACAGGAACAACTAAAGAATGCTGAAATGTTTCGAACATTGGATAACTGCTCAAAATGGAAGCAAAATGAGCAGGTCTATCAGATTGGTGAATCACCGCTTGGGAATGGGAATAAGGTAATCCTTCCTCTTGGTTTTGTCCAATATTTGTCTTCATCATAGTTAGTAGAGTACAATTTTTCAATAGTTTTCCCATTTTAGTATTTATTGACTTTGTTTGACTTTTCTAGTTAAATGTTGTTATTTAATCTGTGATGAGAGAGTGTTCTTGATTTTCTCACCAAAATTAAGATAATGGAGGTGATTTTGAGAAGCGCATAATTCAGTTTTGCCAATACCAGGTTTTATTTGTCTGTTAGAATTATTCTATTTGGTATATTATTTGGATCTTCACATTTTCCCTTGTACTAGTATATGTTGGTCTCTGATTCATTTTTTTGGCTAGTGTCTGATTGTTATATCCTCTTTGTCGTGGAAGATTTAATTACTTGAATTAACTCATTTTGTATATGCGCATATCAGCTTCATACTTGTATAACTGTTTTCTGAAACTTGTGTTTTCATGAATCAAGAAAGAAGATACTCTATTATTTTTGGCATATACTTTGGGTCCCCCTAATATTATTTAAGTTTCAATTTGTTCCTTCTATAATTCTTAAATGAAGTTTTGCTTTCATAATGCAGAAACCTGGCAAAAGTTCAAAGACGGCGTCAGGGAAGAAGAGAAATCGTGCAATCCTGGGAAGAGTCTCATCGTGGTCATCAATCTTGACATTTCTCTTTTACGGGATGCAATTAAACTACAATCACCGACTGTGGAAGAAACAAGAATCCTTGTCCATATGTCTTGCCTGGGTACGAATGTTCAATTTCACAGCCTTTCTTTCGTCCATCTTCATAATGGTTCTTTCTGGTGCACGGTTTACTCGCAAGCAGATCATCTTCCTCCTCATTTCTGCAACGGTCGTGAATATCCTCGTCTCTGGTTCCCTAGTTCCGCTTTATGTGGCTGTAATACTTCTCGCAGCCTCGTTTACACCTAAGATAGATTTCCTCCCTTAATGAGGTCCTTATTTGTACTACATCAACTATAAAACCCTAGTGCTGGTAAAAAAAAAAACCCTAGTCATATGTACGACGGCATCATGATGTCAGTAACTTTAGTTCAAGTATTTTACCTTTGGTTTTCTTTCTTTCTTTTTTAATATTTCTAATGTATTTTACTTTGGTTTGTAATTCGTATTTTTATGAATTTACCAGTACTAGTTACCATTAACAATCATATGGTGCACCCATAAGCATGGCCCTGGACTATCAATGCTTGCTGCTGGAGTGGAGTGTAGTTGTCCACGCCTCACCCAGCAACCCAACCCCCACTGGCCCAATAATCATACCGTGCACTGCCCCAACAATTAGCACAACATCTAGGATCTAGCTAAAACGTCAATAAAGCATTTCCAAAACAAAAATCTATAATAAAACATGAAGCGTGCATTAAGATTCTTTCTCCTCAACATCGCTCACTATCAAGCAATGTCTGTTAAAGGATTGGCAAATCATTATCTCCCATGTCTACAGAGAGGCAAACACTAGCAAATTATCTGTCTCATATGGCTATTAACAGCAGATATATTTTGACTATTCTTGGTTGTGCTCCAACTATTTTGGAGCTCATGTTCTGTAATGATGCTAATGGGGCTTTAGCGGAAATGAAAGTCTCGGATAGAACCAAGTAGAGATCCAGTTAGAACCCTTGAAGCCTTACAACAGATCTCTAACATGAGACATAACCAAAGGTTGATTACTCCTTTGGATAAGTAATGTGGGTCCTCCAGGATTAATTTCTAGAAACTTAAAAAGTTGAGTTGTAAATAAAGTGGAAATATGAACTCAAAGGAGAACGTTGATTGAAACTTTGAAACCTAATAGAAACTTGTAGTCTCTAAGAATACGAGAAGGGAGACGCAATAAAAGAGAGATCAATTCTCTTGATAAGTTTTACTTTTATTCTATGAAGAACACAAAAAAACAAATGAATCTCAATGTATGAAAGAAACTTTGAATATTATTTATTTGAAGAAAAATGGTCTTATACATAGGTATAAATAAGAAAATAAAATTAAAGTCTAATGATACTCATAAAGTTATTAGATAAAGATAAGTTTTATCTAATGGTATTCATATTGAATTTAAATTAAATATAAGCCTAATGATTAGTCCCTTGGAATAAGTGGACAAAAAAAAAAGTCCCTTAGAATACAAATAGGAAACCAAAAAATTATCCTAATCCTAATTTAAATTAAAATATATTAAATCAAAACAAAATAAATCTGAAAAATTATCCTAAACTAATTATTTGAAAACCCAACTTAAGTAAACTCTTCTAATCATATGCTTTAATTTGAGAATTGGATCTCACTTGGATATTGGACTTGAATCAAAATTATGACTTTTCTTTCAACAATGGATTTTGTTAAATCAAGTATTTTGATGATTCCAAATAACTGGACCTTGAAAGGAAGATATCAAAAGAGTACAAAAGAACCCAAGTGAAGAAATCTCGGAATAAATGAGTACAAAATTAGTTTGTAGGATTTTTCACAGTGTTCATAGAGTAAAAGACTTTGATCTTGCACCCACTGGTTTTAAATAAGTATTTTTCAACTATCCTATGATAATTTATGATCAATGTGAAAAATACTAATTGACAGGTGAATTTTGAATTGTTAAACTTCACACATTTCTTTGAAAATTCAAACTTTAAGAACTGAAATTTGAAGTTACAAAGATGTTATCTCTGACAGACAAATTTCAGACTATTGAAATTCAAATTTCGAATCAAGCATAATTTATGAAAAATGAAAAATTTGTCTGAAACTATGTCAAAATTCATCTGAAATTAGAGTGCAAAAAGAGTTCAAAGTCAATTCCTCTGACAGGCGAACTTTGATTTTGAAAATTTGAACTTTGGAATGAAAATGTATAAGTCTGATTAGATGTCCCTCTGACAGACGAACTTCTACTCTGAAAATTTGAATTTTGGAATGAAAACATATAAGTTTGATAAGAGGTCTCTCTAATAGATGAATTTTGAAGGTTCAAAATTCGAATTTCGAAAAGAAAAAAATTTGTGTCATATTAAGTTGCCCATTGACAAATGAATTTTGGATCTACAAAATTCGAATTTTGGATTTCCAAAATTCGAATTTTGAGTGCACTATAGTAAAATGGGATAATTGTTCACACTTAACAGAAATACTTTAAACTTGAAAATTCGTATATTCTAACATGGAAAATTCTTGCCAAGATCAAAATTCAAATTTCAACTTTGAACAGATGAACTTCAAAGTTCAACGTTAAAGTCTTTTACCTATGGTCTCTGCGAAATTTATCTGTTGACACCCCAAAATTCAAATTTTTGATGTCAGACGCATTAAATACAGTTGGTAAATGGCTAGTTTTTGCAGAATAACCATTGTGTAATATCTCTAACGGTTAGATCTTGTCTCTAACGTATAGTTAAGAATTAAATCTATAAATAGAATTTCATTTGAAGTTGTGAGTAACAATTTTACATTGTATATACTAAAACTCTGTCAAAATCATTAGACAAAGCCTTCTACTCTCTCACACTTCATTTACTGCACCTCAACTATCATATATACTCTATATTAGAAAGTTTCTCTTATTGTAAACAACCTTATCTTCATCTGGAAGAAAGATTTTCTTGTGAGGGGATTTCACAAAGAATTTGGGAAGCACTTTGCTAAAGTGTAGAGTGAGAATCTGTAAGCTCTTAGAACAGAGCACAAGGTTATAGAGTGGCATTGCAAGGAGCCCATTGAATTCTTACAAAATAGTGGAAAATCTCAAGTGATAGCTTGAGGATTGGACATAGGTCAAGAGGAAGAGACTGAACCATAATAAGTCTTTGTGACTTTCTTTCCTCTACCTTGCTTACTGCTCTATAATATTCTGCAACTTTTGCTTTCACTACTCTTTTATAATTTTGCAGAAAATTGAAAGCTTCCTAATTCACCCCCTCTTGGGAAGCCAGCAGACCTAACAAGTGCTATCAGAGAATGGACTCCCAAGTGAAGGATCTAACAATCCAGGAGAATTAATGGCTGGTTTTGGAGAAAGCATTCTTACTGAAGGAAATAACACCAATAGACCTCTTGTCTTCAGTGGAGAGCATTATGGATACTAGAAGATAAGAATGCAAATCTATCTTCAGTTTATTGACTTAAACATCTGATCAGTCATCTGGAAGGGAGATTTTGTCCTAATGAAGCTACAAGATGATGGCAATTACAAACTAAACTTTTGTATTGGTGAATATGAAAGCTTCAAATGATGGAAAGAGAAAACATCAAAGAACTACAAAAGCAATTTATCCTCATTGTGAATTAACTGAACAGCCTTGGTAAGGAGTATACTCAACCAGAGAAAGTCAGAAAGATTCTCGGAGCTCTCCCTCTAGAGTGGCAATCAAAAGTAACAGCCATAGAAGATGCCAGAGGAGAGTCAATGGCTTATGTCACAGCTCTCTTCGACAGTCTTGAAGAGTATGGGGGTAAGAAGAAGGATCTCAAGGAAGCTAGTCAAGATAAGAAGAAAAAGGGTCTTGCATTAAAAGCTACAGAAGAAAGAGAAGAACAATCTGAAGATGATGAAAAACTGGATGAAGAGACTCTAGCTATGCTAGTCAAAAAATTTGGAAGGTTCTATAATAAGAAGAGAAATAAAAGATTCCTCAAGAAAGGAGCAGCTGCAGACAACAAGAAAGAAGGAAAAGAACCTATCACTTGCTATGAATGCAAGAAGCAAGGGCACATCAAATGAGATTGCCCACAATTCCTGAAAAAGTAAGAAAAAGAAAAGAAAGCTTGTAACGCCCCTCATGATATCTTTATTGGGTTTGTGTTCAGGATCAGAGGAGATATGATTGAAGAGGAAACAGGAAATGGCTTCGTGCCGCGGCGAGGAGCAGAGCCGCAACGGTGAGAGGCTCCCAGAAGCATTTTCCAAAATTCTATAGAGGAGCCGCGGCGTGATGTATGAAGCCGCGGCGAGAGTCGAGATTTTTGCTTAAAACCGAATCATTTCGGACGCTCGGACAGAAAAGAAACAAAAGGAAACCGAGGGAGATCGTGAGACAGCTGAGCTAGGGTTCGAATCTCCGGCGTCCAGGGGTGATTTCAGACCGAGGGAGCTTGGATCTAAGTTGGTAAGTTACTACACCTCCCTCTCCGTTTTTGTTCGGTGGAAATATGGGGTTTTTTGTTTTGAGGTTGGGTTTTCGGTTTGTGACGAAATCCACCGATTGAAATGGTTTAAATGAGGTTAATAAAGTGTGTTTTGATGTCCTTGATGATTGGATTCGAGTTTTGAAGGGTTTATGTGTGATTTGAGCTTAACCCTGGGTTGTCTTCGGTTAGAACTCTTGGGAATCCGATATGTATGTGATTGAGTAGTATTTGAAGGGTCCCTAAGAGTCTATTGATGCATGAAAGGGGTGTTGGAGCCTTGGGTTAGGCCTAAAAGTGGTTAAATTGTGATATTGTGATTGTGAGTATATTATGTTAATGGGAGAATTATGCATTATGAAGTTTAGCTGGTTAGCTGTGTGGGGCTCAAGTGTATTGAAGTTCAAGAAAGCGTGTGGAACTTGCGTGAGTGCGGTATTGACAACCTGAGGTTACCGGGGGTTTGTTTACGTGGTTTTATACAATAGTATGTATCTATATATATATATGCATGTCTCTTTCATACCACGATAGTGATATGTTTGTGTGTTGTTATTATATATTGTGGTATGTGTATAGTAGATGATGTTTATGAGTATTGTGATGAGAACATTGATGTGATGTGATGTGATGATCATGATGTTTATGATGATACATTAGTATCACCACATGTTACTGTTACACCGAGATATATGACGGATAACGTGGTGATGATGTGATGATGTATGATATATGATGATAAATGAAATTGTTATGGAGAATAAGGTTGGAATATGTGATATTGTATATGTTAGGGAGGATAAGGGTGGATTGTATGGGTTAGGGAGGATAAGGATGGATTATATGTATACGTGTGTTAGGGAGGATAAGGATGGGTTATGTGTATACTTGTGTTAGGGAGAATAAGGATGGAAGTCCCAGAGAGGACGACATGCATATCATGCATTTTACATTGTATTCATATGTTACTTGATTCATATTTGTATATATATATCTATATGGTTATGTGTTGTTAATCCCGGTTACTGAGACATTGTCTCACCCCACCCTCTCCCATGACTAACCCTTTCAGGCGAAGGTTCTGGCTCTAGTCCGGTGAAGCAAAGAGAGTAGCTGTGTACGTGGGAAGTCTAAATAGTGTTTGTATTTTTGGTTAATGTATTAAGTGCCAAGTAGGGTAGAAAGTGTGTATTGAATGTATAAGATTGACAGGATTGTTACGGATGAATGTATGTTTGATTATGTTTTATGGAATGTGTTATGTTGGTGTGCTAAGAGTGTTAGGTGTGTGGAAGTTTATATGGTAATATTTGTGAGCCCGGAGTGGCTTGGGCCTGGTTGTTGTGTGTTAGGGCATGTAGCCCATCTTGTCATGTTGAGGTTCAAGGGGGTCAAAACTCAGAGGAGTGGTTCCTTTGAGGTGAAACCTCTTTGGACAGGTTGGTTTGGAGATTTACGACCTGTATGAATGGTCTCTGAGCGACCAGTTGCCTTTGTTGGCAATTGGAGGTGGCTAGTGGTGAGTTTTGGTCAATAAGTGGTCAAAATGGTGTCAAGGTTCCAGAATCTCCATACGGAGTTGGATTGAGGTAAAAGTGGTGTCCTTGGATAGATGGGGACTAGATTGACTTGTAGGAGTTGGATTCGAGTCAATCGGGGGTCGGAGCATAAAGTTATGCGTGTCAGAAGTTCGCCCCGGAGTATTGAAATTGCTGATATGGTATATCAGCAGGGGGCGCCACGGCGAGGGAAGGCAGGCCGCGGCGCCAGAGGAGACAGAAGTGATGTTGAGGCAGGGGAGGCCGGAGCCGCGGCGGTACTGTAGCGGCCGCCGCCCCAGCCCAGTTTTTGGCGTTTGTGAGTTGTTTCCGCTGGTTTGAGGCTGTGAGATGTTGTTTTGGTGTTGTTTGGTTTGTGTTTGATTGTATTTCGAGATATTGGGTGTTAATGGAGGTAGGATGTTACATTTTGGTATCAGAGCAATGGTTTTGGGCCATTATTTCTGCTTGATGTACTACTTGGCACATAATAAATACATAGACTATATTCCCACTGCAATACTAGTCCAGAACCATGTAATTGAATGTGTTGTGACTTGTGTGTAGGAAAATGTCTCGCAGAGGAAGAGGAAGACAGAGTAACAATGATCTTATGAGACAGGTGCAAGAAATGTTGGCCGGCATCAGTAACCAAGTTAATACTCAGGGGGAAGTATTGAATAGACTGCAAGAAAGAATGGATAGACAAGAGCAGGGTGGAATAAATGAAGAGGCTGACATCTATGTGGATTTGAATGCAGGAGGGAATGAAAATGTGGTAGAGCCTGAGAGAGCCCCAAGGGTTGAAAGAAGGGGTATCTCTTCACAGTTGAAGGACTTTCGGAAGTTTGATCCCCCGGCTTTCGAAGGTACCATGGATGTTTCCCAAGCTGAGAATTGGATAGAATAGTTGGAGAATATCTTTAGCGTGATGGATTGTACCTCGGAGCAAAGGGTGCAACTAGCGGCCTTTAAGCTGGAGAAGAAGGCCAAGCGTTGGTGGAGGAGTGTCGTTCCAAACGCTGAAGCGATGAATCCTCCGATGACCTGGGAACAGTTTAAGGGACGATTCTTTGCGCATTACCTCCCTCCAACCTTAATGATGCAGAAAGAGGCAGAGTTTTTAGCCTTTCAGCAAGAAAGTTTATCGGTGGATGAGTACATTGATCAGTTTTTAGACTTGGCCAAGTATTCCACTTATCTAAATAATCATCCTGATGATAGGTGGATGGCTCAAAGGTTGTTTGAGGGAGCCCACCCAGAGATTAAAGAGCGGCTGTCGGCGGTAGAGTTTATATCCTTTGAGGACTTATGTGCAAAGATTCGTGCTCTCTATAAACGAATGAAAGAGGCCGAGGAGTATCGAAAGAATTCCATGATTCGAGCCTTTTCTCATCTAGGACCTACAGGAGGAATCAGTAAAGGTAGTGGTTCAGGAAGTGGTAGCAGCGGTGGCAGCACAGGTTCTAGTGGAGGAAGAGGTCGTCATAATCGAGGCCGCCATGGTAGAGGTAGAGGCAGGTTTGGACGAGATCAGTCCAATAGAGGTCGGTTGGGCAGAGGACCCTTTTATCGAGATGGCTTTGAACCAGGGAGTTCTAGTCAGAGTGAGTATGCAGGGAAGGACTCCATCCCATCTCAATATGGTTCAGGTAGTGCATCGAATTTGTGCACAAGATGCGGGTTTAGCCATGGTGATCGTACGTGTTTAATTTGTTATAATTGTGGGAGACCGGGTCATATGTCACGGAATTGTTGGGAGCCACGGCGTGATGATGCGACAAGGAGGCCCACGATGACCGGACGAGTTTTCGCCATCACTCGACAAGAAGCAGATGCAGCGCCTAACTTGATTAGAGGTAAACTTAAACTCAATGGTTACTCTATTCATGCTTTGTTTGACTCAGGTGCATCGCATTCCTTCATTTCTTTCGATTGTGCTCGGAGATTGGGTATGGTGGCAATGGAGTTGCCTTTTGAATTGTCGGTAGCCATACTCACAGGAGTTTCATTGAGAACTGCTCAAGCTTGTTTGAACTGTGTGGTCCATTTTGAACAACGAAGCACTACCCTGGATCTGATTTGTTTGCCGTTGCAAGAGATTCATGTGATAATTGGGATGGACTAGTTAGAAGCGAATAATGCCATTCTTGACTGTGCTCGGAAGACTGTGTCCTTGCAAATGAACATCCCTAGTGTTAAAGGGGATGAGAATATGTGTTTGTCTTTTGCCCAAGCTGACAGGTATTTGAAGAAAGGATGTCAAGGGTTTCTGGTTTTCTTCTCTGTGAATGTGGATATGCAAGGTAGTGTCGAAAGATATCCGGTTGTGAATGAATTTCCTGATGTATTTCCAGAGGAGATTACTGGTTTACCCTCACCACGAGAACTGGAGTTTTCCATTGATTTGGTGCCCGGGACTGGTCCTATTTTGAAAGCTCCATATCGAATGGCACCGTCTGAATTGAAAGAGTTGAAGAAGCAAATTGAGGAATTGTTGAAGAAAGGCTTTATCAGACCTAGTGTTTCGCCTTGGGGAGCTGCAGTGTTGTTTGTCAAGAAGAAGGATGGTAGCCTCAGATTGTGCATTGATTACAGGCAACTGAACCGAGTGATGATCAAGAATAAATATCCTTTGCCTAGGATTGAAGACTTGATTGATCAATTGGAAGGTGCCTCTGTATTCTCTAAAATCGATTTGAGGTTGGGATACCATCAATTGCGAGTACATGCTGAGGATGTGCCTAAAACGGCATTTCGGACTCGATATGGTCATTATGAGTTTCTTGTGATGCCATTCGGGTTAACAAATGCCCCGGCTATCTTCATGGATTATATGAACAGGGTGTTTCGGCCGTATTTGGATAAGTTTGTGGTGGTTTTCATTGACGACATTCTGGTTTACTCTAAGAGTGAGGAAGAGCATGCGCATCATCTTCGGATTGTGTTGCAAGTATTGCGGGATCACCAACTGTATGCTAAGCTCAGTAAGTGTGAGTTTTGGCTACGGGAGGTGAAATTTCTGGGTCATGTGATTTCTGCAGAAGGTGTGGCTATAGACCCTAGTAAAGTGGAAGCGGTGTTGAATTGGGAGAGACCACAATCGGTGACGGAAATTCGGAGTTTTCTGGGATTGGCTGGATATTACCGAAGGTTCATTAAGGGATTCTCTCAGCTTGTTATGCCATTGACTAGACTCACCCATAAGGATCGATCTTTCATTTGGGATGACAGGTGTGAGAGAGCATTCCAAGAGCTGAAGGTTTGTCTGACGTCCACCACAGTGCTCATTATCCCTAACCTATCAGAGCCGTTCACAGTTTATACGGACGCCTCTAAGAAGGGCCTAGGGTGTGTCTTGATGCAACAAGGTAGAGTTGTGGCGTACGCTTCAAGGCAGTTGAGGCCTCATGAAGAAAACTATCCTACTCACGACCTTGAGCTAGCGGCTGTAGTGTTAGCTTTGAAATTATGGAGGCATTACCTCTATGGCGCTCAGTTCGAGGTATTCAGTGATCACAAGAGTTTGAAGTATTTGTTTGATCAGAAAGAGTTGAACATGAGGCAAAGGCGTTGGGTTGAGTTCCTTGTGGACTATGAGTTTGCTCTAAAATATCATCCTGGGAAAGCCAATGTTGTGGCGGATGCATTGAGTAGAAAATCGATCCATATGGCCATGATGATGATGAGGGAGCAACAGTTGTTGGAAAGCCTGAGAGATATGAAGTTATCCATCAATGTCCATCCTGGAGTACTAGTAATGAGTTCCATCAGTGTAACAAGTGATTTATTGAGGAACATTTGCTATGCTCAGAGGGAGGATGACTATCTGTTGGGCATTCAGGAACAGGTTGAAATGGCGGAGACCCAGGACTTTGATATTCTGGAGGATGGTATCATCCGGTATCGAGGTCGGATTTGTGTGCCAAACGTTGCGGGGTTGCGTGAGATTATTTTGGAGGAAGCTCATAAAAGTAAGTACACTATCCACCCTGGTACTACTAAGATGTATCAGGATTTGAAGAGAGGTTTTTGGTGGCCAGGCATGAAAAAGGACATCGCAGAGTTTGTGGCTAGATGTCTGATTTGTCAGAAGGTAAAAATTGAGCACCAATTGCCTGCTGGTAAGTTGCAATCTTTGGAGATCCCGGAGTGGAAATGGGATAGCGTTTCCATGGATTTTGTGATGGGATTACCGAGGACCTCTTCAGGACACAATGCGATATGGGTGATTGTGGACAGGTTGACGAAGTCGGCCCATTTTCTTCCAATTCGGGAAACTATTTCAATGGAGAAGTTGGCCCAGCTGTATATAAATGAGATAGTAAGGCTACACGGAGTCCCGATGAATATTGTGTCGGACAGAGATCCAAGGTTTACATCCAGGTTTTGGAAATCTCTCCAGAAAGCCATGGGTACGAAATTGAGTTTCAGTACTGCTTATCACCCTCAATCTGATGGGCAGACTAAAAGGACTATTCAGACTCTCAAGGACATGCTGCGGGCTTGTGTTCTGGAGAATAAAGGCAATTGGGATCAGTTTCTGCCGTTGGTTGAATTTGCCTACAACAACAGTTTCCACTCGAGTTTACAGATGGCTCCTTATGAAGCGTTGTATGGCAGAAAATGCATATCACCGTTGTGTTGGGTTGAACTCGGTGAAAGGAGTCTTTTGGGCCCAGATATTGTGAATCAAACCTCTCGGAAGATAGAGAGTATTCGTCAGAAGCTTCATACTGCTCAGAGTCGGCAAAAGAGTTATGCGGATAGAAGGAGAAGACCATTGGAATTTGATGTTGGGAACCATGTGTTTTTGAAGGTCACTCCTACTACTGGTGTTGGAAGATCGATTCGAGCCAAGAAGCTCACTCCGCCGTATATGGGTCCATATCAGATTTTAGAGAGAATCGGGCCAGTAGCGTATCGAGTGGCGCTACCACCTAATCTTGCAGGATTGCATGATGTTTTCCATGTGTCTCAAATCAAAAAGTATCATCCGGATCCGTCTCATGTGATTAATGATGAGATAGTTCAAGTGCGAGAGGATCTGACTTTTAAGGTCATGCCGCTACAAATTCTAGATGTTAAAGAAAAGCAATTGAGAAATAAGACCATTAAGTTGATAAAAGTCTTATGGAGCGGTTTGACGTCAGATGATGTCACGTGGGAAACAGAAGAATCTATGCGAAGAAAGTATCCTGAGATTTTTGTGCAAGGCAAGAGTTGAAATTTCGAGGACGAAATTTTTATAAGGAGGGAAGAGTGTAACGCCCCTCATGATATCTTTATTGGGTTTGTGTTCAGGATCAGAGGAGATATGATTGAAGAGGAAACAGGAAATGGCTTCGTGCCGTGGCGAGGAGTAGAGCCGCCGCGGCGAGAGGCTCCCAGAAGCATTTTCCAAAATTCTATAGAGGAGTCGCGGCGTGATGTATGAAGCCGCGGCGAGAGTCGAGATTTTTGCTTAAAACCGAATCATTTCGGACGCTCAGACAGAAAAGAAACAAAAGGAAACCGAGGGAGATCGCGAGAGAGCTGAGCTAGGGTTCGAATCTCCGGCGGCCAGGGGTGATTTCAGACCGAGGGAGCTTGGATCTAAGTTGGTAAGTTACTACACCTCCCTCTCCGTTTTTGTTCGGTGGAAATATGGGGTTTTTTGTTTTGAGGTTGGGTTTTCGGTTTGTGATGAAATCCACCGATTGAAATGGTTTAAATGAGGTTAATAAAGTGTGTTTTGATGTCCTTGATGATTGGATTCGAGTTTTGAAGGGTTTATGTGTGATTTGAGCTTAACCCTGGGTTGTCTTCGGTTAGAACTCTTGGGAATCCGATATGTATGTGTTTGAGTAGTATTTGAAGGGTCCCTAAGAGCTTATTGATGCATGAAAGGGGTGTTGGAGCCTTGGGTTAGGCCTAAAAGTGGTTAAATTGTGATACTGTGATTGTGAGTATATTATGTTAATGGGAGAATTATGCATTATGAAGTTTAGCTGGTTAGCTGTGTGGGGCTCAAGTGTATTGAAGTTCAAGAAAGCGTGTGGAACTTGCGTGAGTGCGGTATTGACAACCTGAGGTTACCGGGGGTTTGTTTACGTGGTTTTATACAATAGTATGTATCTATATATATATGCATGTCTCTTTCATACCACGATAGTGATATGTTTGTGTGTTGTTATTATATATTGTGGTATGTGTATAGTAGATGATGTTTATGAGTATTGTGATGAGAACATTGATGTGATGTGATGTGATGATCATGATGTTTATGATGATACATTAGTATCACCACATGTTACTGTTACACCGAGATATATGACGGATAACGTGGTGATGATGTGATGATGTATGATATATGATGATAAATGAAATTGTTAGGGAGAATAAGGTTGGAATATGTGATATTGTATATGTTAGGGAGGATAAGGGTGGATTGTATGGGTTAGGGAGGATAAGGATGGATTATATGTATACGTGTGTTAGGGAGGATAAGGATGGGTTATGTGTATACTTGTGTTAGGGAGAATAAGGATGGAAGTCCCAGAGAGGACGACATGCATATCATGCATTTTACATTGTATTCATATGTTACTTGATTCATATTTGTATATATATATCTATATGGTTATGTGTTGTTAATCCCGGTTACTGAGACATTGTCTCACCCCACCCTCTCCCATGACTAACCCTTTCAGGCGAAGGTTCTGGCTCTAGTCCGGTGAAGCAAAGAGAGTAGCTGTGTACGTGGGAAGTCTATGTAGTGTTTGTATTTTTGGTTAATGTATTAAGTGCCAAGTAGGGTAGAAAGTGTGTATTGAATGTATAAGATTGACAGGATTGTTACGGATGAATGTATGTTTGATTATGTTTTATGGAATGTGTTATGTTGGTGTGCTAAGAGTGTTAGGTGTGTGGAAGTTTATATGGTAATATTTGTGAGCCCGGAGTGGCTTGGGCCTGGTTGTTGTGTGTTAGGGCATGTAGCCCATCTTGTCATGTTGAGGTTCAAGGGGGTCAAAACTCAGAGGAGTGGTTCCTTTGAGGTGAAACCTCTTTGGACAGGTTGGTTTGGAGATTTACGACCTGTATGAATGGTCTCTGAGCGACCAGTTGCCTTTGTTGGCAATTAGAGGTGGCTAGTGGTGAGTTTTGGTCAATAAGTGGTCAAAACGGTGTCAAGAGTCCAGAATCTCCATACGGAGTTGGATTGAGGTAAAAGTGGTGTCCTTGGATAGATGGGGACTAGATTGACTTGTAGGAGTTGGATTCGAGTCAATCGGGGGTCGGAGCATAAAGTTATGCGCATCAGAAGTTCGCCCCGGAGTGTTGAAATTGCTGATATGGTATATCAGCAGGGGGCGCCGCGGCGCCAGAGGAGACAGAAGCGATGTTGAGGCAGGGGAGGCCGGAGCCGCGGCGGTACTGTAGCGGCCGCGGCCCCAGCCCAAAATTTGGTAATTTGGGGTTCGTTTCCGCTGGTTTGAGGCTGTGAGATGTTGTTTTGGTGTTGTTTGGTTTGTGTTTGATTGTATTTCAAGATATTGGGTGTTAATGGAGGTAGGATGTTACAAAGCTGCTGAATAGAGAAAAGAAAAAGGCATACATCTCATTAATCTGGGGTAATAACTCAGACGAGGAAGAAGAAAATGAGGAAGAAATTGCCAACATCTATTTGATGGCACGTGCAGCTGAAGAGACTCCAAACACATCTGGCAATGATCATGAGGATGAGGTAAATGATTATGAACCCTCATATTCTGAACTGCTTGATGCATTTCGTAACCTGTATGATGAATTCATTAAAACTGCAAAAGAACTAAAACTGGCCAAGAAGAAGATTAGCAAGTTGGAATCTGATTACAAATGTTTGACAGTGCATCTCTACATAGAATTGAATCTGTTTGCTATATATCATGTATTGAACTAAAGAAAAACAATGAATATCTTTTGAAAAGTATGGCTAAACTCACCAAGGGTAAAGATATATTGTTTGCTTCATTAGGAAGTCAGAGAATTGCATAAGGAAATGCTGGACTTGGCTATGTTCCTTGTGCAATCAAAGAAAAGAATGAAAAGAAGAATCAAAATTTATATATGATACATTTTGTGCATGTTGATGGACATAAAAAGAAAAGTTACAACACAAAATTGATTGAATCTTATGTAAAACAAAAATATTATCTGCATTACTTTCTCCCTGCATCACAATCTAGCAGTTCCTTTATCACCTGCTACTTTTGTAACAAGAAGGGATATGTTTCCAGTTCATGTTTGTTAAGGAAAAATAGACTTGGTAGGAAAGTAGAATGGGTTCCCAAAGGTACATCTATATCTAGGGAAAATGCCACTAATAGAAAAGGATCCAAGCAGATTTGGGTACCTAAAAAGAAAAACTGAACTTTGTTTTGCAGGTCTGTCTTAGAGTTAGCAAAAGCAACAAATGACATATGGATAGTGCTTGCTAAAAACATATGACTGGTGATAAAGAGAAGTTCATCACCCTTAGAGACAAGGAAGAAGGAAAAGTGATCTTTGGAGGTGACTAATATGGTAGAATAGTTGGCATTGGTATCATCAGTAAGAATCCTAAAATATCTATTGAAGTGATGTTGTTTGAAGTTGGTCTTAACCACAACCTGCTGAGTGTGAGTTAGATATTTAGCAAAGGGAACTGGGTTTTGTTTAACTCAAAATTTTTCCTGGTCATCAAAAAAAGCAATTGCAAAGTAATTCTCAAAGCTCAAATGGATGGTAACTGCTATGCTATTGATCTTGATGAACTTCCCACTTTAGAATCTATATGTTTAATTAATAAAAATAATGACAGTTAGTTGTGGCATAGAAGACTAGCACATGTTAACATGAACCAACTAAAAAAATTGATTGAAAATAATTTAGTCACTAGATTGCCAAAAATTTCTTTTGAAAAGGATAAAGAATATGATGCATGCCACAAAGGGAAACAAACTAAATCATCATTCAAACCTAAAAATGTAATAACCATATCTAGACCACTGCAATTATTACACATGGATTTGATAAACCCATCTAGAATAAAAAACATCAGTGGAAACTTGTATGTTCTTGTAATTATAAATGATTACTCTAGATTTACCTGGCCTTGTTCCTTTCTTCCAAGAATGAAACATTTGATGCGTTTGTAACCTTAGTTAAGAAAGTATAAAATAAGAAAGGTATTTCCATTATGTCTATCAAGTCTGATCATGGAGGAGAATTTTGAAAATTCAAGCTTTCTAGGGTGCTGTGAAGAGCATGGAATTGATTATAACCTCTCAGCATCAAGGACTCCACAGCAAAATGGAGTGATGGAGAAGAAGAATAGAATAATTGGGGAAATGGCTAGAGCAATACTAAACAAAAAGGAGCTTCTTTAAGTTTTCTGGGCTGATGCAGTAAACACAGCAAGCTACATTGTCATTAGAGCCTACATTAGACCAATTCTGGGGAAGACACCTTATGAGCTATACAAAGGAAGGAAGCCTAACCTCTAACACTTGCATGTGTTTAGATGCAAATGCTTCAACCATAACAATGGAAAAGAAAATATGGATAAGTTTAATGCTAAATCAAATAAAGGTATATTCCTTGGTTATTCTAGTAGAAGTAAAGCATATAGGGTTTTCAATAAAAAGACTATAACTATAGAAGAGTCTGTGCATGTTGTTTTTATTGAAAATGAAACTATTTCCAAGTATGCCATTGATCAGGATAATCTTATTTCTAGCTTTAAGAGCTTGAGTTTTTTTGGAAAAGATAAAATTGAACCTCCTAAAATTTCTGAATCTACTAATATAGAGGAAGATATTCACGAGAAATATGTTGAATGTGAAAACAATGAAGACAGTTCTCAAGAACTCTCTAGAGCTTGGAGATGTTAAAAGAGTCATCTAATTGATCAAGTGACTAGAGGTGTTCAAGAGAAGGTTAAAACTAGAAGAAAGCTTAGGGATCAAATAAACAATTGTGCATTTATCTCTCAAATTGAACTTAAGTGTACTGAAGAAGTCTTAACTGATGAATATTGGACATTGACTATGCAAGATGAACTCAATCAGTTTGAAATAAATCAAGTTTGGGGTTTAGTGCCTAGACCCAAGAATCACCCAATTATTGGAACTAAATGGGTTTTTAGAAATAAACTTCATGAATTAAGAATAATCATTAGAAACAAAGCTAGATTAGTAGTCAAAGGATATAATCAGGAAAAAGGCATAGATTATGAGGAAACATTCACTCTAGTTGCCAGATTGGAAACAATAAGAATCCTCTTAGCTTATGCACGCATGAAAAACATAATGCTGTATCAAATGGATGTAAAGAGTGCTTTCCTAAATAGATATATCATGGAAGAAGTTTATGTTGATCAACCTCCAGGTTTTGAGGATTCAACAAACCCAAACCATATTTATAAACTGAGGAAAGATTTTTATGGCTTAAAGCAAACTCTTAGAGCATGGTATAAAAGGTTAAGTAATTTTCTGACTAAAAAGAACTTTAATAGAGGAAAAGTAGATACAACATTGTTTACTAAGAAAGAAAATAAAGAGTTACTTATTGTTCAAATTTATGTTAATGATATTATATTTGGTGCTACTAATGAATATCTTTACAAGAATTTCTCTAAGCTAACGCAGAGTGAATTTAAAATGTCAATGATAGGTGAGCTCAACTTCTTCCTTGGACTACAAATTAAACAATGTGATGATGACATCTTCCTCAATCAATCAAAATATCTAAAGGAGTTATCGAAAAAGTTTGGAATGGAAAACGCTAAATCAATGGGGATTCCTATGGCTATTGCAACAAAACTTGATATGGATGAGGGAGGAAAACCTTTTGACATAACTTAGTATAAGAATGATTGGCTTCCTACTATACCTAATAGCTAGTAGACTTGACATTATGTTTAGTGTCTGTATATATGCAAGGTTCCAATCATATCCCAAAGAGTCTCATGCAACAGTTGTGAAAAGAATTTTTACATACCTAATCAGAACATCACAAATGAGACTTTGGTATCCAAAAGGCAATGGAAAGAGCTCACAGGATATACTGACACTGATTTTGTTGGATCCAAAACTGATAGAAAAAGCACAAGTGGAACATACCAATTTTTATGAGGATCCTTAGTTTCATGGTTTAGCAAGAAGCAGAATAGTGTGGCTCTATCCACAACAGAAGCTGAATGTGTTGCAACAGGTAGCTATTATGCTCAAGTCCTTTGGATGAAGCAGTAACTTGAAGATCTTGAGATTGAGATGAAGGAGATACCAATAAAATGTGATAATCAAAGTGCTATCAACATCATAAAGAATCCAGTCATGCATTCAAAGATAAAGCACATTGAAATAAGACATCACTTCATAAGAGATCATGTTTTGAAAGGAGACATCAAATTGGAATACATCCATACTAAAGATCAAATTCCAGACATTCTAATTAAGCCACTTGTAGAAGATAGATACTGCAAAATCATAAGAGAATTGAGAATGGTAAATCCCAATGAGTTGTAAGTAAGCCTCTAACTAACTCTATTCAAGTATCTGGCATTAATTTAATACTAACTTTAGCATTAAAGTGTGTTTAAGATGTTTTATAGGTACTTCTCATGAGTTTAGATGATAGCAAATCAGTTTACTAGGGTTAATCAGACCTGTATAATCAAAAGATACAGGAGGAAAGCTAAAAATTCAAACTTTCAGGCCCTATCCATAAGTTCAGAAATATGAAATTCGCATGTTAGATGTTATTAGACAAATTTCCATGTTAAACTGTGTTTTTAAATGAACTGGTATGCTTAGTATTCTAACTTAGGTACTTATAAGACAAATGTTGGTAGCTTCCATGTTGATACAGTACTTTCATATCTCTCGAAATTCGTCTATTGACTAATGGAAATTTGAATTTCTGTATTACAATGTGAATATTGACTTTGCTCAAAATGCTCTCTATGTGAATTTCAATATCTCAAAATACGCACTTTAGAGACTCTTTACAAAACTTTGAAATTCAAATTTTTGAATCACTAAATTCATCTATTGAAGCATGCTTTCATGTTAAGTCTCTGTAAGATGAACTTTAAAAAATGAAATTTGTCTGTTGCTTTTCTCATTCTCTGATTGCTTATTGTGTGATTCCTCAAAATTTGAACTTTGATGATTCAAAATTCTTATGTTGATATTTGTTCCTTGAACTTAGGTTCTGTTAGACAAACTTAATGAAGAAAATTCATCTGTCAAAAAGCCTCTTTGTGTTGGTTAACTAGTTTCTGCTCGAAATTAGAATTTTGGCCCCTCAAAATTTGTCAGTTAAAAGGTTACAAAAGTTAAAATGAAGGGTCTCGCTCTAAAGAGATGCAACCATATTTGTCTCTCTCCCAAGCCTATTCACCCCCTCTCTTAATTTCTCATCAATTACATTCATGAATCTTCATTTTCCACCATTTAAACTTCTTTTCACACCTTATGAACTCATTCATTGCATCTTTCTATATCAATCATTCACAAGAATGGCAAGGGTTAAAAATCCTGATATAGGTAGGGGAGAGTCCAAACTAAAGAGAGCGGTTAAGTCTCAATATAGCTCTAAGGAAGGTGAAACTCAGAAAAGGAAAGGTGAATACCGCAAGGCAACTCCATCTAAAAAGCAAAAAACCACTCCCAAGAATGATTCGAAGAAACTTGTCCCTACCACCGCTGCCTCTTTTACTTCTTCTTCTTCTAGTATTGAGTCAAAGGAATTCCAGTTAACCAGAAGCCATTATAGAGCAATGTTCATATCCTGGAAGAGTATACCACCAAGTTTATTAGCAAAAAGGTAATCAAACCTTACAGTACAAATATGGAAGGATTTCTTATTTCCAACAATTTTGATGTTGGGCTATGGATGATAAAATATAAGAACTTGTTAGAAATTAAAGAAATATATAATGATGAGTTTGTCAAAACATGGTATGCTGCTCTGATGTACAATAGCAAAAAGGAGAAATGCGAGGTAAATCTGAGGTCTAGAACTATTTGGCTATCTGATAAGACCTTTAATGAAGTACTGGAAATCCCTAGACAAGATGGACTGAAGATTGACATCACTACCTCAAGGTACATGGATGATGATGAAACTATATATGAGGAAGGTGGTCCTTTCTTGAATTACAAAGAAAGTACACTACTGAATACCCTGTTCAGGAGACATGAGAATAGGCCTCCTTTGACTTTGCTAAAGCCCTTTGATCTGAGTACTCAAGTCAGGATCCTACACTACATTGTATCTAGTATCATATTCAACAAAAGGGGAAGTTATAACCTGATCACAAGGGCTGAAGCATATGTGTGACTGTACTCATGCTTGGCAAGCTGTTAAATATGGGCCTATCATCCTTTAATGCATGATCAAAGCAAAAGATCAGAGGAGAGACTCCACTTTGCCCTTTGCCTCCATCATCTCCAAAATACTTCAGTCTGCTAAAATTCAACACCTGCAGAAAGGGAAATGCAAGCCTACTGAAGTCTTCAAAGAGGGAGAATTGCAAAGGAAGGAAATTGAGAGAAAAGATGGCAAGTGGATTAGAAAAAGAGCTGGGAAGTCAAAATACCTGTTCTTTGAGGAAGGTCACTCATAATAGCAAGCAGGAACTTCTGAGGCTACCCCAACCTTACAACCCTCACCACAACCTTCTCTGCCTATTTCTCTTCCACCACAGGCAACTTAGACACCTTAGCCATCCACTCCCTCCACCTAGGTAAAGCCAACCAAGATCACTGAGTTGTATGATAGCCTGTCTGCACTCATGCTGAGCATCAGAGATAAGCAAAATGTCAAGTTTGCTCACCTATAAGATCAAATATTTCAATTGGCTAAAAACATGAAAGTGGTTGCTTATATGTATGAGGACATTATAAGTGCTATCCCCTCTACATCAGCTCCACTCAACTAGGACCCTCTGAGCCTACCAAATCTCCCACTCCTAAATCTCTAAGCCTATTTGAACTAGCCTCTCCTGAGCCTAATGCTGATGAACATGCTATTACTGAGGTTGCTGAAACTATGGCCACCCAACAAGTCTTCAACAATAAGATAAGTCCTAGTCCACCCTTGGACTATGGCATGAAGGAAAAGGCTCATCAGGAAGCAGGTTCCCATGAGCCTATTCTAGAAGATGCTCAGGAGTTAATTCTGTTACTTCAAGAATCTGAGCAAATGGAAAAGCTTGTAACAGCCATCACTTTTGCACCAATCATTTAAGCTACTCTGAATGAAGATTGAAGCCCAAAAAGAAATGATTTGATCTTAAGGTTGCTTGGTTTTACTTGTACTGCTTGTTTATTCTTGTTGTATCTCTTATAATGAAATGACAATCTTGCTTTGAAATTTTGTGTTTGCAATGTCATATCAATGTTCCAAACCTTTAATGAATTAATACAATGAGATTCCCTATGTTCCATTTGATCTGCTATATATGATACACTTATCTTTGAACCTTAATGTATATATTAAGGGGGAGCTCTTAGAAGCAAACCCAAGTAATAATCTAGTTTGCAAGTTGTTTTGCCATCATCAAAAAGGGGAAGAATATTGAATCAAGTGTTTTGATAAATCCAAACAAATAGAGTCTGGAAGGAAGATATCAAAGGAGTATAAGATAACTCAAGTAAAGAAACTCAAGAAGAAATGAGTATAAAATTAGTTTATAGGATTTCTCGTAGTGTTCACAAAATACAAGGCTTTAATCTTACACCAACTGGTTTTAAATAAGTATTTTTCAACTATCCTATGGTAACTTATAATAAATTTAAAAAATACTAACTGACAGACAAGTTTTGAACTGTTAAACTTCATATGTTTCTTTGAAAATTCGAACTTTGATAACTAAAATTTAAGTTACAAAGATGTTATCTCTGATAGAGGAATTTCAGCCTATTGAAATTTGAATTTCAAGTTAAGCATAATTTGTGAAAAATGAAAAATTCATCTAAAGTTATGTCAAAGTACATATGAAATTAGAGTGCAAAAAGAGTTCAAATCAATCCTTCTGACTGGCAAGCTTCGTTTTTGAAAATTAAAACTCTGGAATGAAAATGTATAAGTCTGATTAGATGTTCTTCTAATAGATGAACTTCTACTTTGAAAATTTGAACATTGGAATGAAAACATATAAGTCTGGTAAGAGGTCTCTCTAACAGACAAATTTTGAAGGCTCAAAATTTGAATTTCAAAAAGAAGAACTTTTGGGCCATATTAAGTTGCTTACTAACAAACGAATTTTACATCCCCAAAATTTGAATTTTGAGTACACTATACCAATATGAGAAAACTGTTCACACTTAACAAAAGCACTTTAAACTTGAAAATTTGTATGTTCAAACATGGGAAATTCTTGTTCAGATCAAAATTCAAATTTCATCTTTGAACAGACGAACTTTAAAGTTCAACGTTAAAGTCTTTTACTTAAGGTCTCTGTGAAATTCGTCTGTTAACACCCAAAAATTTGAACTTTGGATGTCAAACACATTAAATGCAGTTGGTGAATGGCTAGTTTTGCAGAGTAATTATTGGGTAATATCTCTAATGGCTAGAACTTGTCTCTAACATATAGTTAAGATATAAATCTTAAATAAAACTTCATTGGAAGTTGTAAGTAACAATCTTACGTTGTATATACTAAAACTCTATCAAAGTCATTAGACAAAATCTTCTACTCTCTCACACTTAATTTATTGCACCTCAACTATCATACATACTCTATATTAGAGAGTTTCTCTTGCTATAAATAATCTTATCTTTATCTAGAAGAAATATTTTCTTGTGAGGGGATTTCACAAAGAATTTGAGAAGCACTTTGCTAGAGTGCAAAGTGAGAATCTATAAGCTCTTAGAACATAGCACAAGGTTGTATTGGGGTATTACAAGGATCCCACTAAATTCTTGCAAGATAGTGAAAAATCTCAAGTGGTAGCTTGAGGATTGGACGTAGGTCAAGAGGAAGACATCAAACTAGGATAAATCTTTGTGTCTTCCTTTCTTCTACCTTGTTTATTGCTCTATTATATTCTACGCTCTATTTTTATACAACTTTTACTTTCACTGCTCATTTATAATTTCGCAGAAAATTGAAAGCTTCCCAATTCACCCCCTCTTAGCAAGCCAACAGACCTAACAGATTTGGATGCCTATTGTTCTTTAAACAAGGCTCATCTTCTTGCAATTTCTAAATTAATCCTTGTAATATTACTTTCATAGCTTTAGTTTAGGCTCGAATCATTGAACTTCCAATAATTTGTAATTACTGGTAGAAACAGGTCAGACCCCTCTCTGGCAACCTAGTGCCTGGCTTGTTTAGGGCCTAGCTTGGCCTAGCATGGCCCCGCCTATTTAAGACCAAGGCTTTCTTTTTTTGCCTAATCTATGAAAGAGACCTAGCCTAAAGCCTACTAGGCCATGCTTGTTTAAATATATATATATATTTTATATTTACATAATAAAAATAAAATAATATATATAATATAAAATTATTATTTATGTTTAGTTTTGCCTTCAACCTTTTTTAATAAACAAACAGCTAAACAATTAAAAACAAAAAATAAAATCAATTACAAATTACAAATGAAAGAAAAGTCAAGAACAAAGTAACTGAATCCTAGGTGAGACTAAATTGTTCAGTGTTAGTAGCCATCCATTGCCGCCACATTTGAAGAGTGAAGGTAAAGAAGAATGAACCCTGGCTACTGAGACTGCAAGCCTGCGACTCTACAACCTACGACTTTGTCTCCTATTCTATCCATCACCTCCCTCTCCCTATAGCTACTATGACTGCAAGCTACGAGTAGTTGTATTGTTACTATGAGCAGTGTGTTACGAGTAGGTACATGTCCTCAAACCCTTCACCTATCTTGCTTTGTTTCTTTTTGTTTTATCCCTAGACTTGTAGCTGTATTCTTGCCATTTTTGCGACTATAGCTACTACTTACCCTCTTTGAGCTTTCCTTCTGTGATGAGAAAATTTTTTCAAACTATCCCCTTCTTGTGAGTTATGATGCAAGATTTGAATAGTTCCTTCTTGGGTCCCTTGGAAAAATTCTAATTTCATGCCAATTTACAAAGAAAAATACTTTGGATTGCAAATCGATGAAGATTCTAATAAGAAATTGAAAAGAATCAAATGCTTGGAACTTTAGCTCTTTGAAACTTAAGATAAATAAAACTACAACTTGCAAAACCACCAAGATTAGGTCTTCCTAGGGGCAAATATATAAAATATATATTTTATATACAATATAAAATTATTATTTATGCTTAATTTTTCCTTCAACCCTTTTTTATAAACAAACAACTAAACAATTACGAATGAAAAATATAAGCAATTACAAATTACAAATGAAAAAAAGTCAAGAACAAAGTGAATGAACCCTAGTGAGACTAAATTTTTTAGTGTAAGTAGCCTTCCATTGCCGCAACATTTGAAGAGTGAAGGTGAAGAAGAATGAACCCTAATCGTTGAGAGTGCGAGCCTAATACTCTATAACCTACAACTTCATCTCCTATTCCATCCGTTGCCTCCCTCTTCTTGTAGCTGCTATGACTGCAAGCTATGAGTAGTTGTATTGTTACTGTGAGTAGTGAGTAGTGAGTTGCGAGTAGATATGTATCCTCAACCCCCTCACCTATCTTTCTTTGTTTCTATATTTTATCCCTAGACTTGTAGTTGTATTGTTGCCATTTCTGCGACTATAGCTGCTACTTGTAACACCTTATCTTACATCTTATTTCCCATTCATTAGACCTTAATTATAGTCCATTAATCATGTTTGGAAGCTTGAATCACTTAAAAATTAAAAATTGAATCTTCATAAATTTGAGATACTGTTCATTTGGTAATGCTCATTTTATTGATTGAATTTTAAAAATTCATAACTAAATCCAAAAAAATTCATATAAAGGTAACTCAAGTCTCTAAAAATAGATAAAATTAATATATACATGAGAAAAATATGAATCAAGATATTCACTGGGCCAATTTGTACAATTTATTCCTTAAATTTTACTTTACATTTGGTGATTTTATACCTTCCTAGGATTTTGACCTTATATTTGATAATTCATATCTCTTAATATCTTGAGCTAAATCATTCATTCTATATGTCATTGGAAAGCACTATATCTCTACTTTCTAGAAATATTTTTGTTGTCATTGATTCTATTTGTACTAGGTATAGTATTAACTTAAACCTCTAAGGGTCAGAACTCAACTCCAACTGGACCAGTTTTAGGAAAACCAAAACATCTTTTAATATATAACTCCAATTACTTTGAAGCTAGTGGTATTTTAAACCTAAGTCATAGATCTTTTTATACATATAAACCATTGAATTTTTTGAGCTCTACATGATTTTATATTATCTTTTGAAAATTCTAGAACCTATAGTGAAAGTTCCAATTTTTTCTACACTATCCAATTTTGACCCTTCACTTCAAAAATTCATTGTAAATTTTATACTTATCTAATTTAGGTATTCTTTGACTTTATAAAAAGCTCATTCTATCTAGTTTTTGAGCATATATAACACTCATGCATTATACCCTATTTCTTATGAATAGTACCTTCATAATTCTCAGAGTGTTCTAATTGAGCATTTACAATCATAACTTAAAAAAGTAAGTTTCATAGACATAGTACATCATCATTCATTGTACTAAATTCATACATAGCATTTCATAATGCTTTAATGATCATAATAGCATGGAGATATAGACTTAGTAACATACTCATAACTTTACATATCATATCAAACCACTAGATCATAACTTGAAAACAACATTATGTTTCATCTTCTTTCTTCCTTTTCCTTAGCACTCTTGACCCCTTCTTGCCATGGAGATGTAGACTTAGTAACATACTCATGGTGATCATTTGGAAGGGTGAGTAAGCTCGATTATGCACACATATTATCATCATCAATTCATAGATTATCATTGAAATCATACAAACAATTTATGCCATAATATTTCATAAAAATTTTAGCATGGTAACACTTTGTAAAATGGACATCCAAGGGTTACAAAACCCTTCAAACAATCATCCAATCAATGCACAACCATCAATAAACATCTAAACAAATATAAGGCATAGTGATAAAAGTATGAAAATAAAGCATGATAACATTAAGCATAATAGGAAAATTAACTACCTTCTTGCTTTCCAATGATCTCCAAACTTTGTGGACACTTCCATTGATCTTTAAACACTTCTTGGAACCCTATAGCATTATAAAATAATGCCATGAACCACTGATTCATTAAGCTCATTCACAAAGTGGCATACTTGAACTAAAAATTTCATTTTGTTTTCCCTTGCTTTTTCTTTGTACAACATCATTGTTTTTACATAATTTAAACCCAAGAAATTCATTTTTGGGGTCAAAATCATGAAATTTATTTTCAAACACAAACCCTAAATAGACCGAAAATGCAAGAAATTGGAGGAAAATATTTACTCTATAAAACTTGAAATAACTTGAACTCCCATGCTTTTAAGGCATTTCAACTATTTTCCTAAGTTTATTTCATCATAGTTCTACTCTCTCTCTCTCTCATGCACTTCCATGGCTGAAATTTTAAGAGAGAGGAGAGAAAATACTCCATAGAACTAGTCTAACCCATAAGAGAACATAGATTTATGGTCATAGAAGTTTACCTTGGTGTATATGACTTCAATTTTTCCTCCTTGCTCTTCAAAAAGTTTTGCTCTCTCTCACTCTCTTGCCTGATGATGAGACATAAAATGAAGGGGATGAAGTGCTCAAATGACTTAACTCAAGTGTTTAAAGAGAGATATGAGATAAGTGAATAGTTTGGTTAGCTTAATTAACCATTTTCAGTTACTTTTTAAAAGCTTTTCCATCAATTCTTTCCTTGTCCCTGGTCTAAAAATATCACGCCACTTTTGAAGGATTTTTGGGCCAAAAATCACTTCATAATTTTTTTGTTGTTCAATACATGCTTTACCGATTAAAATTATCCGTACCGATTAAATATCTTTGACCCAAATTGTAATTAAATTTATACAGGATTATCTAAAAATTACTTTTAATACAACACCTTAACCCAAAATATATTTGGGTAAGGTCGATTCATTGTCCTTGGCTAGGTACTGCTTTTTCTACAGTCTAAAATCTCTTCTATTGGGTAAAATATTAATAATAAAACTTTAATACCTAATAAATATTATATTGATCTCATTAAATTTCAGATATAATTCTATTGGGCTTGCCTCATCAAGAGTTTTATTTTGACTAGGATTTTTCATATTTACAAAAATAACCTTGACCGATGGCAAAATTATAATTTTCAATTCTTTTGAGTTTTTTTTCATAAGTTTCCCCAAGGACTAAATTGAAAGAAAACTCCTTCTTTTTAGAGACTAAATTGCATAGAATTTTTATTTCTTGGGGTAAAATTACTATTTCCTCATTTTCCAGTCTAACCTGGATAAATGACTATTTTGCCCTTTTCCGTTTCTATATCTTTCTATTTTTACTGTTTCTCTATACATTTTACAATATCAGTATTTTTCCCTTGGGGCTTAAATGAATTTTTCACATTTTATTCCCTAACTTGAGAAATGACATTTTTGCCCCTAAGCCAAATCAAAAAGTAATTATCAATTCTTTCATACACTATCTTGTAATTTTCTCAAATACTAATTTTTTATTACTTTTTTTCACTATTTACATTAACTTTCAAATTAGTCTATCTCTCATCTTAGATCTCTTGGGACGCAAAACTTATATCATTGCGCTCAGCTCAGAACAAGCTTCCATTCAAGTGGTATATTGCGTACTTTTTAGCGTAAGTTATGGAATTGATTCTTGCTTAAGACCTTATGGAAAATTAATTCCAATTAAGGGTCGAACATAACTTCTTTTGAAAACTAAATAAGAAATTAATTTCTTCTAAAACCTGAGTATATAACCTTTTCATCTCACTTCTTTTCTTATTTTTTATTTATTTTATAATATCCCATAAAAATAAGGATATTACACTATTTACCCTCTTTGAGCTTTCCTTCTACGATGAGAAACTTTTTTCAAACCGTCCCCTTCTTGTGAGTTATGATGCAAGATTTGAATAGTTCCTTATTGGGCCCCTTGGAAATGATCTAATTTCATGCCATTTTATGAAGAAAAATGAACTTTGGATTCCTAACAGATGAAGATTCCAATAAGAAATTAAAAAGAATCAAAAGCTTGGAACTTTAGCTCTTTGAAATTTAAGATAAATAAAACTAAAACTTGCAATACCACCAAGATTAGGTCTTCCTAGGGGCTTGGGGTATATTTTTAGCTTAATTGAACTTTCATAGGTGAAGGTGGAATTAGCTTAGGATTAATAACATAATAGTTGATAGAGAAAAAACATTGTTGATTTGTATGCTTCAATTTAGTTGAGTGCAAAATTTCAATATGTATATATAGAATTATATGTATGGATGCATGTATATATGTATGTATCTAAGAATGATTGACCATTAGATGGTGGCACCTTGTTTTAGAAGCAAATGGAAAATATTAGACATTCAAGAATGTCCAAAAAGAAACAACAAATTTGACAAATGAAATAGAATAGGAGAAAATATATATATATATATAGTCTAATAATTAGGCGGTCTCATTCATAAGCTTATAGGCTAGCTGCAACGGGCTAAGATAACTAAAACACCAAAACAAACAAGGGAATTGTTATAGGTTGCAACTAATATGATTGATGGGGTTATATTTAGATTTAAGTTCTAACCTTTTATTTACAAAAATTCCACCAGTCATATATTTTAAGACATTTATTTTTTTGACCATTCTAAAATGTAGTCTTAGAAAGGCTTTTTTCTATAAGTGTAAGATAGGACCATTGATCTACTTGTTAAGAGTTTCTCATTTAACTACCCAACGTTGTGGGCTTTGATATTTATCCTATTAGTGTTGATTTGTTCCACATCATTTGAAAGAAAGCATTAGACATTGAATTTTTTTTTTCTTCTTATTGATGTGTATGCTTCAATTCATTTGAGTGCAAAATTTCTATATCTAACATTGCTACATTGTGCTAAATGATTTGGGTTTAAAATACATTGCTAATTGGGTCTAAAATGCATTAATGTTGTATGTGCATACCAACCCTATCTAGTTGGTTAGGTCTAAAATTCATGATGTTTTTAATGTTTCCCATTTGAAAAAGTTCCAGCTAAACCCATCACATATGATAGAATATGAACATGTTAATTTGCAAGATAATATATCTTATAAGGTAAAGCCTGAAAGAATTATTGACTATCAAATCAAGAAGTTGAGGAACAAAGATATACCATTAGTGAAGGTTGTCTGAAAAGATTTAACTCCAAATGAAGCAACTTAGGAAATGAAAGCTGACATGAAACAGAAATATTCAGAGCTATGTACATAAGGTATGTTTTAAATTTTGAGCACAAAATTTATTTCAAGAGAGAGGGAAATGTAATATCCTCAATTTTTTTGGATATCATAAGGTATATAGAAAAGTGGTAAAATCTTAGATACGGAAATTGATAGGAAAAGGAGCAAAATAGCAAATTATATGATAGGCTTTAAAAAGAACATTTTGCAATTTGGTCCCTATAAGAAAAATTATTTGTAGTTTGGTTCCTAAAAAATATTACAAAAAAGAACTTGAAAGGAAAGTTATTTGTCATTTGATCCCTCCCATGGGCAATTTCATAATTTTCAAAAATTTATATCAAAATAGACCTTTTGGCATGATGGACCCAATGTAATAGTGTATTGATTCCAAAGAAATTAATTTGGAAAGAAATTGACTGCAAAACACAAAACAATTTTGCAAAAAGAGGCAAAAAGTACAATGGGCCCCACAAATAAAAAAAATTTAAAAAGAAAAATATGTGGGCCCACATTAATATTGTTTAGGATATGATATTAAATTAAAAGTAGATCCAAATATAGTTATATCCTATATCCATAACGTAACAAAATACTGCAAAAGTAATTTTATCTGCCAGGTATAAAGTAAACCGGTATAGGATATATTTAAACTAAGAAATATACAGTATTTTGGAGATATTTTCCTATATGTGGCATCCAAATTTTAGCATGTGAGGGAGTTGGAATACTTTAATATTTCTCAATTTCTCTTGAATTGTCTTGAATCACACTTGGCAAGTTTTGATGAATTTTCATATTTTATATATACTTCCTTTGGTTGGCGAACTTTAATACAAGAAAGAGAGGAGAGAAGTTGCTGCAAACCACTTAGAAAATGTTAGGATGGCTGGTTACCCAAGAGGGTAATGAATTGGGTGATGCAAAATTTTTGCCTCTTTTAAAGTGCAACCCAATTTCACCAAATGTTGTAGCTGAATAGGAATAACAGAGTATGATGAAGGATATAAATGAAATAAGAAGATGAAGAATAAGACACAAGAATTTATACTGGTTCAGTTTAAACCACTTGGCCTATATCCAGTCCTTAAGCCAACACTTGAGATTTTCACTATATCCCATAAGTTTATATCACCCATGTTCAGTTACATCTCTTGATGTAATTGGATCGTTCATCAAAAAGGGTGAAAATCTTGTATTATCCAATTCACCCTCCTCTTGGGTGACTAGCTAACCTAACACTTACACTTTTTCTGGGTGGTATTTTATTGAATGCTCATAATCTTTTAGCAATTCCATCAATCATTGTTGCCTCGCATTTAGTTGTTTCTAATTTTCTAAATATTTAAGGCTTTTATGGTCACAAAATATCTCAGTGATAACACCATAGAGATAATGCCTCTATATCTTTAGAGCGTGCACTATAGCCACAAGTTCTAAATCATGCATAGGATAGTTTTCTTCATGTGGTTTTAATTGACGAGAAGCATAAGTTACTAACCTTCCTTCTTGCGTCATCACACAATCCAATCCATGCTTGCTAGCATATGTATAAATCACATATAGTTTTTAGGGATCAGGTAGGAAAAATACAGGAGAAGAAGTTAGCCTACCTTTTAGTTCATGAAAACACTTTTTGCAATCTCTATCCCACATAAAAGATTTTTTTTTAGTTAATCTCATAAGCAGAAATGTAATTCGAGAAAAATCTTAATAAATCTTCTATAATAGTCTGCTAAACACAAAAAAACTTCTTATCTTTATAACAGTTTTGGATATCTCCCACTTTAGAACTACATCTACTTTGCATGCATATACTGCAACCCCATCCATGGAAATAACATGCCCCTAAAGCCATACCTTAGTGAGCCAAAAATCACATTTACTAAGTTTAACATACAGGTTCTTTTTCTTTCAACAAAGTTAGAACAATTTTCAAATGCACTTTATGCTCTACTAAAGATTTGGAGTACACTAAAATATCATCTATAAAGACCACAATGAATCTATCTAAAAATAGCCTGGAAATTTGATTCATGTAGTTCATAAAAATTGTGGGTGCATTTGGAAGACTAAATGGCATAACAAAAAAATTGAAATGCCCATATCTAATTCAGAAAGCATTTTTATGAACATCCTCTGCCTTTACCGGGAGCTGATGGTACCAGGATCTTAAATCAATTTTCAAGAACACATATGTCCCGACCAACTACTATAGTAAATCATCAATTCTAGGCAATGGGTACTTACTTTTAATTGTAACTTTGTTTAGCTCATGGTAATCTATGCAGAGTCTGAGGCTCCCAGCTTTCTTTTTCACAAATAAAACTAGAGCACCCTAGACATACACTAGGTCTAATAAATTCCTTCTCCAGTAGCTCTTCAATCTATCTCTTAAGTTTTGTCATCTCATTAGGTGCCATTCTATATGGTTAATAGCAAACTCTACCTCTCATTCTAGGGGTAAACCATCACACTCTTTTGGAAACACTTCTTAAAATTCCTTTACCACAGGGATTTCCTTAATACCTTCTATTTCATTACTTGTAGAAAAGAAAACCAAATAGCTCTGACATTCTTTCTCTAAGCATCGTTTAGCTTGGATGGTCATTATAAAATTAAGCCTAGTCTCAATGCATAAGGCATTCTAAGGATCAAGCAAGATTAAGGTTTTATTCTTACAATCAATGAGAACATTACTGGCAAACAACTAGTTATTCAGATGACAACATCTATATCAGGAAAAGGCATGCAAATAAAATTTATGGTTAACAACAATACTCATATTGGACCATACAATTAAGACACACATAGGAGGTCATGGCTTCATTTCCTATAGGAGTAGACACATGCAAATCATAGGGTAATATTATGACTACTAGACCTAACCTCTCAGCATAGTCATAGGATATGAACGAATGGCTAACACTTGAATCAAATAATGCTTTTACAAGATAATCATTAATCTTAATCATACCTTCAATTAAATCAAGCGACTTACGAGCCTCTTGCTAAGTGAGACCAAAGACTCTCCCTTGTGCTTGAGGTCTAGTGATAGCTACCTCTATTGTTCAAACTCAAGTGTAATGTCCAAGTTTACCTCAAATAAAGCACACATTCTTACTAGCATAGCAAACACTACCACCATGAGCCCTTCTACACTAATTGCATACTAGTGTCTGGGCACTTCTTTGCACATTTGGTCCTCCTTGCTTGCCTTCTCTTTTGGGCTTTCCATTGTTACCACTCCAAGGCTCCTTTCTTTTTTAACTGGATTCTCCCTCACCAGTAGTTATTGCAGCTTTCTTGGTATTAGCCTATGGAGCATATGTCAAGAATCTATTATTCAAATTATTTTCTATTATTTTGCTCACTTCTATAAATGCATTTAAAGTTTAAAGTTGCATCGGTGCTACTCTTTCTCTAATAGCAGGCTTTAGTCCTCTGTTCAACTTCTTAGTTTTCTATCTTTCATCATCATGTTGCTAGAGATAGGTAGAATACCTAGCCAACTCGATGAACATTGCTACATACTTATCAACAAGATGATCTTCTGCTTACTTCAGCGTAATGAACTCAGCTTCTTTTTCATCCTTCACTTATCATTGAAAATATTTGTCATAGAATTGTCTAAGAAGTTCTCCCACGTTAGAGGAATATTTCTAGCCTATATAATTAGCTGTGTGTTTTGTCACCACCAATCAGCTTCTTTCTCATGCATGTATGTGGCTAGTAATGCTTTCATCTCCGAATTACACCTCATTAATCTGAAAATTTTCTCCAAGCTCTATACCCAGTCTTCTATAACCTATGCATCAAATCGACCATCAAATGAAGCAAGCTGATGCTTCCTAAAATTTGCTATCACATTCTACTCATTCACCATATTAATAACTACTTTAGCTTCTGGCTTGACTTATACCACTTAGGGTACTGGCTTTTGTACTAGAGGCTAATTAACTCTAGCCTCTTAATGCAATCATTGAGCTTCAATAGTGATCTGCAACTGCTCTATGGTCTACTGCTATTAATCTAACATTTGCATTATAATATATAATGGATCAACTTATGGCTCTTCCCTAGATTCATGTTTAGGGACTACCATTTGAGCTTGTCTTCTTGTACGCACCATTTTTGTCTATAACAATAATTAAAGACATAAATATAAAGCAATTGCACCAAGGATATACAAAACATAGTACTTTATTCACATAACATAGTTTTATACATGTAGGTTCACTAACATACTAGTATTTTCATATAGTTCTTAACTTTCCTTCTATGACTGCCTGTATACAACAAAATTTGCAGTCATCACAGTTTACTTCTATATATATACATTTATAGTAACCATTCTCAATGTTGTCTCTCAAGGAGTCCTAGAGCCTCATCCTACTTCCTCAGGAGCTTCCTTGGGATATTTTTCTTCCTGCTCTTTCCTCAGCCTTTCTTTATATGCCAGCTCTCAACACACTCTTGCATAATCTCAGGCCAATCACTTAAGAGCTCATTCTTTACCAATCCCCAGTATGGGTCATCTTCTGATAACACACTTATGATGGCATTAACCTATGCTGGTTCAAAGTAATGATGACCTTGAGAGCCCTTGAAGAATCTCACATCATTCATCGAATCCAGAAAGGTTAACATATAAGTGTCCCAATAGCTTTGTAAGCTATCCGCATAACAGTTGGCCACTATTTCCATTGTCCTCTCATCATCATCATATGGCTACATAGACTCAGCATCATCAAGTAGATCTGGTCTCTCATATCCCAACTTCTCCATGATAAAGTTTGCATATCACCCTCAATGGTGTAGACCTTCACACAATGCTCGAGGTTTGAGAACCTCCAGCATTCAAACTTAACTTTGATACGAGCTCAAAACTTGTCCATGGCATTCTAACAAACTATTGTGTCGATGTATATCTCCTCTAGATACTATAGCCCTTTGCTGGCTAAAAACTGCTTAGCTTGCACTACCTTATTGATAAAGGTAGGTATAGCCCAATCCTAAACAATACTTGGCACATTCCTTAAAGCATTTTCTTACTATCATGTATATAATGTGCTTAATGTCTCCTAGTCCATCAGTACTGTTCTTTGTATCCATCAAGAAACTTGCCTCATAATCCTCATCCTCTTCTACTTCTACTACTTCTTCATAAGGTAAAAGAGATGCAGATGGTACTAAAGGTGACCATAGAGGCACTATTGCTTCTAGTTCTGGCCTCGGCTATGATGTACATTTACCAAGGTCCAAGTTTCTGGTACTCTCCACCAGCACACTACTAGACCCTACACTTTCGTCTCAATCTAACAAAGGTCTATCCTAATGCATGATGACTCCGCTTTGGTTTAATGATGGCATCCTTTCCTATCATCAAAGCATAGAAGCAAATATAGTTAGTTATTCCAATCTAAAGGAATAATAAATATATTTAAAGATTCATTCCCTTGAATCTTCAATTCTAAGAGCCCAAATTTTGTTAGTCTGATACTAAAAGTATAACACCTAACTTTCTAATATTATTTCCCATATTCTATAGCATATTTAATGTATAAATGAACCATTTTAGAAGCTCGAATCATTATAGGAACAAAATAATGAAAACATAATTTTTCATATTTACTATTCTTTTGGTACCTATTTTTTGGCTAAACTTTAAAAAACTGTAATTAATTCCAGAAAAATCATATCAATATGATTCAAGTCTCTAAAAATAGTTCTACATGGGAAAAATATGAAACTTGAATTTTCTTAAGCCAATTCATACAGCATATTAGCCGAAATTTACTGCACAACTTGTCAAAATGGACTGTTCTAGGTTTTCTAACCCATTTTCAAAAGTTCATAACAAGTCGCATATTCATCCAAATCTAGTGATCTATGCCTTTAGGAAAGTTCTATTTGTATACTTTCTAAGCATATATAACACATAAATAATATATTCCATTTTGACCAAATAGTAACTGGTTAACCATCAAGTGCTCAAAATAGGCAGATTTACATATTAACTTCCAAAAGCAATATCCTAGCATGATTACATAGCTCCAACTTGTAAAAACTAGGTTCTTAATATTGCATAACACTTATAGAAATATAATGGCAGTAAGGCATAGCTTCATAAATTCACACATAAGCGCATACAAAATGACAAGGAAATAGGTCGCAATTGTAACAAGAATCCTAAACATCATTAGCCTTGTCCATACTGCTAGCCTTTCTAGTGATATTACCATCTCTTGAACCTAGCATTTGAGTACTTGGGGAATGAGACTATAAAATCCCAATAACAAGTTGCATTTCATGCATTTATGTCAAATAGTTTACATAAAAATTCACATTAGTTCACATAAATCATCAAAATACCATACTAATCATGGAAGTTTTCTCAATATAATGGCTTAGAAAATGGACATCATGGGGAATAAAGCCCCTTATTTTACAGCCAAAAACCAATCACAAGAAATCATAATACAATACGGCAACACAATTTTGTGATAAAATATAATGAAAGAACATAAAACAATAAAATGAAAACTTGCTACCTATGATGATATACTTGGCTATATCCTTTGCTTCCAATGATTTCACTAGCTTTCTCAAGCTTCCTCAAGTCCCTAAGCATCATCAAATACTTACTTAATCAACTAGAATAAGTGGTTGCTTCAAAAAGTCTCACTTAAACCCAAAATATTCATATATTTAATCTTGAGCTTTATCTTTAAACCAACACTTGTCTTTAAGATTTTCCATTATGAGGAAACCATTTTTGGCATCAAATCAATGAAAATCCCACACTATTACACCCAACTAATATGGCTGAAAACTAACCTACAAAGGGAAAATGGGATTTTTCATTTTCTTGCTTCTAAACTCACCAAAGGTGGTTCTTGTCTCATTATCTCCTGCTTTCTCTTCAATTTATGGTATAAAAACTCCTTCCCTCCCATTACCAAGATTAGGGCAAAATTAAATAGCAAGAGAAGGAGAAGAAAACTCATGAAAACCAACTCAAACTACTCAGAAAATAGGCTAGGATGCTTAAAGATCTCAAGTTAGAAAGCTTACCAATTTATCCATGATTTTTCTACTCTTTTTCTTTCCTTCTTTTCCTCTCACAGGCTCTCCTTTCTTCCTTACTTTGCTATAGCTTCTCTCCCTCTTTTCTAATGTGTATGTCATGCAAAGAGAGAAGGAGTTTTGTTACTTTTCATATAAGCAAGCTTGACCAAGGTTAACGACTTAGTTTTGTTACTTTTTGGCAAACTAAACTATTAAGTTTTGTCTTAATAATTAAATAATGCAATTTTAACACATGTGGACTAAAGGGTGGCACCATATGGAGGGGTAATATTGTCCTAAATACTACATAATTTTTCTAGTCTAGTTATGTCCTATACTGGGTATTTTATAACTGGACCGATAAAGTTACTTTTTGCAGTATTAATTTACTTTATTGACATGAAATTAAAATGATTTTGTATCTATGTTCCCTTTAATGTCTTATGTCCTAAAACATCTATGTGGGATCCACATAATTTTTCTTTTACTTTGTCAGCATTAATAGGGCCCACAGTACTTTTACTTTTAGAGAAAGTAAACAAGAACACCTCGAGATTCAACTTCTAAGACATCAAACCTCAGAGAAAGCACCAGTAGATATCAGAATAGGCTAGGGCCATGGCCAGCTATAGTGGCACCATAGCCTCAGAGAAGCAGTAGCATATGGCATTATGGAGCCCCTTGCTAATATAATATCAGCAATTTGAGCTCTCTGGGGTGAACTTCCAACACACACAAATTCTTACTTCAACCTTTAATTGACCTGAATCTAACTCCTACAGCTTGCTCTCGTGACAATCTAACCGTAGACACCAATTTCATTTAATTCCAACTTCGTATGGAGATTCTAGACATTCCACACCGTTTTGGCTACTTTTTGACCAAAACTCAAACATTAAGCACCCCATTTGCCAGCAAAGACAATTTGGCCATTATGGACTATTCATACAAATCCTATTTGGCTCAACCAACTTGTCTAGGGAGGTTTTACATCAGAAAAATCTCTCCTCCAAGAAATGACCCACTTGAACCTCAATTTCACACAATAGGCTATATGCTCAAACACACATATGAGGCCTAAAACCACATTTGAGCTCTCACATACAGCCATTCTGGCTCACAAAAGCATACTCCAACCATAGTAACCCATATTGGGGTCCACATCATCATCGCACACATATAAACTATACCTAGTACAAGTCCATACCTATCACATATCAACCATCACCATCAATATCATTGCATACTCATCTATATTATCCAACATCAACTTCACCATCATCCTATCATCATATAGCACAAAGGTAATACTCCCAGGAATACTTAGAGCAGGCAATACACATAACAACAACCTACTTGGAATAGAATTATATAAACTAAATTACAACTACCAATTACAATTTAAATTCCCAAATGCAAAGAGGCCTACGACTCATTTGTCTTCTTCGAACTAGTACCAGAGTCTTCACTTGAAATGTTAGTCATGGAGGAGGTGTGAGACAATATCTCAGTAACCAAGACAAAACACACATATATAATACCATCAATATCACACATATGCAAATGATGTCATGCAATGCCAAGTGTCATACAATGCATGTCTCCCTCCACATGGTTAGAACCATGAGCTAGCATCATAACAGGACGTTTTATATAAGTGATTCCCTTCCAATAATCAATGAAAACTAATTCCACGACATCACCAAGCTCACCTCACACTAGTACACCTAACCAAAGGTAACACTAATATTTGGATCGTGGCTCTCTATCCCCTTGACCACTGCAAATTGGTGGTAATTTTAGGGAAGGTGCAATCCACTACCGTCTTACTCTCCTAGCCATAGAAGAGGATTTAATTATAGGGATCCCTTCCTTATTTCACCCATATCATATCTCATGATATCATATCATATCATGTATCATCATCACCAACCAATCCATCATTTCTCATAACGTTATTTGGTGATGATATTCGTGCTATATCATAATACAATCATCATCATTATCATATCATTATGATCATGCTAGTATGCTATGTACACATATAATATCATGCTCATCATCCTCACATATCAATGCTAGGAAATCAAAACCCATACTACATCTAGCCGTGTACATACCATGACATATAGAAAAATTGTACACATACACATAATGATATCGGGGTATGAATGGAGAGATGCATATATATATACCAACATATAACACATATACAAATACCCGATTATCTCAAGTTGTCAATATCATACCATGCACATTAAGGCTTAGGCAAGCCTCCAGAGTACCCATCACGAATTATACGCCTCCAATTAGCAAATTAACCACTACAACATCATAATACCTTTAATTAGCATAATGTACAAATTAACCATAATTCATAATCCAACTAGTCAAGCTTAACCCATTGTTCCAATATCACTAACACATCTCAATAAGCCTCAATTACATATCCTAACCATAATCATCCACATATATTTCGGATTTCACACTCCTTTCACAATCTTCAACTAAGGGTTCCACTTAAACTTATCGTATACCAATCAAAACTCATACACAAACCTTCCTAACACTACATAATACTTCTATAACACTAAATCAAGCATTTTAATCGGTGGAAAATACAATCCAACAAAAATCCAACATCCTCCTATGGATTTCAACCCAAAATCAAAGAGAAAAGAGAGGTTGGAAGGCTAGGTATCACTTACCAACCAAGATTAAAGCTTATAGAGTTCAAAAATCATCTCTCTATGCTAGAAAACTGGAGCCCTAACAAAGCTCCTCCATTTCTCCCTTATTTTCTTCTTGTCGGCTGACTGAAATGGTTTATGACTTACAGAAATTTCATGACTCTCGTCGCGAAGCTAGTAAGTTTCTCATGGTGTGAGTGCTCTCGGCCTGAAAAAATTTTTAAATATCCCGAGTGTCTCACAACGGCGGCCCTATTCCTTGCAGTGGTGTGACCTTTTTCTGTTTCAAATATTGAATTTATCCCATTTAGATCCTTCCTCTGGTCCTTGTTCCTTTAGTCCTGCACATATCATCAAGTTTACTTCTTGTTAGCTCGAGACTAAGTTTAGAGCAGTATAATGAGGATTGTTACACCATCCTTTCCTTTTTCAATTGATTTTCCAAAGTTTTCCTTAAAATTTTGGTGGTAACCCATATCAAATTTATTTTTGTCATGAAAGCCGATTTCTCTCTTTTTCTTATTTTTTTTGCACCACCTGCATCACATTTCATGTGTGACAACCACTACCTGGATGATTGTTTGAGCCTATAAATAGACCTTTGTAATGTGCAAACCTTTTTCTCTCTACCTTTCTCTATGAAACTTAATAGCTGCTCCATCTAGATTTCTTCATCTTGTTCTCTATTAAAAAATGTGGTTTTTACATCCATTTAATGTAGTTGTAAATTTAAACTTGCCATTATAGTCAGGATTAACCTAATCGAGTTGAAGCATACAACAAGTAAAAATATTATCATTATGATCTATGCCTTCCTCTTTTGTATACCCCTTTGCAGCCAAACAAGTCTTATATCTCCCAATTAATCCATCAACTTTTCTCTTAATCTTGATAACCCACTTGTTTGCAGTTGCCTTTCGGCTAGTTAGCATATCAACCAAGTCTCAAACATGATTCATTCTCATTGAATCCATCTTTTCCTCTATTGCTTTCATCCATTGTTACTTAGTAGGGCATGATAAAGCCTCTTAAACTGAATTAGGGTCTTTGTCATCTTATGGAGTAACAATAAATGTTGCACCCTCCATAGGGAAGCGTCTCTTGTCTATACTACTTCGAAGTAGGTTTTCCAGCACAAAGTATTCTTCTAGCAAAAGATTTTCTATGGGTTTCCTTGAACTCTTCAATATCTCATCACTTTTACTTGAATTTAACAGATTGAAAGTGGAATAGCTTGTTCTTCATTCTTGTGTTTAGTGTCTCATAAATAGATGTAAAATGATATATCTTACCCTTACTAGGAAATTTATTTTCTATAAATGTGGTGTCTCTTAATTCAATCTTGGTCACAGTCCCATCTTCATTTTCACCAATGAAAATATAACCCTTAGATTGTTCAAAGTATCTTATAAAGATACACTTCTTCCCTCTCAGACCAAATTTTACATATTTATGGGAAATGTCACAAATATACATAGCTAGCCCCCAAGGGTCTTAGAATGCTTAGACCCAGCATGCATTTTGTCTATAGTTCATAGGGTATATATATAACTGACTTTGAGGGCACATGATTAAGTATAAAAGCTACAGTCAACAAATCATCTCCCCAATATGAAATTGAGAGGTTAGCCTGGGCCATCATTGAGCTAACTATAAGAAGTAGTGTTTTATTTCTTCTCTCAGTTACTCCATTTTGTTAGAAAGTTCCCAGGAATGTTAATTGTCTTACGATTCTCTTTTCTTCACAGAGCTTTTTAACTAGTCCGACAAATACTCATATCCAAGATCAGTCTATAGTGCCTTAATTCTCTTATGTGATTGGTTCTCTACCTCATTCATATAACATCTAAAACATTCTATTGCCTCTAACTTGTGTGAAATAATTTAGACATGATCGAAGCATGGAAAATCATAAATAAAAGTAATGATATACCATACTCCGTGTCTTACCTTCACACTTATTGGACCATAAATATCAAAACGAATTAATTAAAATGGAGTTTCTACCTCAATCCCTCTTCCAAATGGTTTCCTAATTATTTTACCAACTAAATAGTATTCGCATAAAGACATTTTCATTTCAGAAACTATACCTAGCATACCTTCTTTTGTTGGTTTAATCATTTTGTCTTGACCAATATGCCCTAGTCTAGCATGCCACACATCCATATCAACATTAAAATTTGATGTAGAAGTAGTAAAACAAATATAATTAAAATTGTCATCCACAATATCCAACATAGAGAAACATGCAATAAAAACCAGATCCATAATACATAGTTTTCTTATTAATATCAACAACCATGTGATGAAAGCTAATAGAAAAAACATAACAAACTTGACCATGGATCGACGCTAGATTTCATTAGATGTTTGACACATAAAGCACATCACACAGAATCAAGATCTTACCAATGCATGGAGTTAGCTTGTATGTTCTAATACCCTCCATGTCAATCCTCGCATTGTTTCCCACAATGAGTCATTTACTGAATGTTGGCACCCAACAGAAATTTACAAGCAATCCTTGATCTCTAATCATGTGTTATGTAGTCCCTAAGTCTATAATCCAAGAGAAAGGAATAGTTTCTATTAAAAAAATGGCACTAAAAACATATGAATAATATATTGTACGAGGTTCCAGTAACACCTTGCTTTGCTCAGTGCAGTTTCGAGCAAAGTATCTCATCTTTTAACAAGCATAACATTCGACCTTCAACAGGCTAGCCTTCTTGGCACCTTTCTTTCCTTTCCTCTTGAAATAATAATAAAAAGATAAAAAATTATTAATTAATAGTAATATTTAATTTAAATAATTAATTAATATTTTAATTACTTAATATTTTTTAATTTTATTTAAATATTAATTATTTTTTAATTATTTAAATTACATATTATTATGAATTAATAATTTTATTCTTTTATTATTATTTAACAAATTAGAAGCAGTGGACATTTTCTAACCTAATGTCTTTCGGTGCAATCCACCTTCCCCTCCCTTTTTTTCTTATGTGTTAATTGGACATTAGGCCTGGTTTCAAAATCAACTCAATTGCTCGTTGTCCAGAAGCCCGATCCCTTCCATTTTTTAAATTAATGAAAGGCGGTGTTTCCTCTGAAATAGAGGAAGTGTTATTTTGCTCAAAATGACATGTCATTTTAAGCAGCAACCATTATTTCCTAGCTTCAGCTAAGTCTTCTTAACTTGTTTTGCATATTCGCCAGGTCCATCAGACCTAGCACCTTTCCTCCTCAATTTCTCACATCTTCAACCACCAATTCCAATGATTCCCATAATAGCCCCAATTACATTATTCCGTATATATGTGGATTAATGAAAAAGTATTGGAATTATACAAGACCAATGGGCTAAATCAGAGGAATTTTGAATTCAAAACACAACGCTTTGTAAACCAGTGTGAAATTGCAATTTCATGCCTTTGAAACTGTAATATCCCAAAATTTTACTACATATAAAGTAATGAAAGAAGAAGAAATAAATGATAACATGAAATGTACAAGAAATTCATGAAAATGGATATACACCGTTTTGTGTGAAAAAGGGCAAAGAAGTCATTTTTTCCGATCAAATAGAAAAATGAGAAATTATATTTTTCCCCAAAAAAATTTTAAAAATGACATCCATGTCCCTAAATTTGTAAAAATTACTAGGAGAAGAAATAGAAAATCCCTTGAAAAAAATTACACCTAATGACTCAAAAGTTTTAGAAATTATAAATTAACCCTAGGTTAAGGGCAATCTTGTAAAGATGCAAAATTACCATCAGAACGAAGCCCTCAATGAGAGAAGTCCAATTGTATATAGCCCTGAGGGTTGATGTTCAAGAATAAAGAATAATTAGTGCCAAATGTCCAAAAGTAATAACAAACTGATAAAGTAAATTATGGGGACCCCACCGATAATTAAAAAGAAATCAGGTCAGGATATGGGTCATACACAGATATCATTTGAGACAAGATAATTATGAAAATATAAAAATAAAATTAGAATAGTCCTGTATCCCAAAAATAATAAATTACTATAAAAATGATTTTATCAATACGATTAAAAAGTACCCAGATTAAGGTATATTTAGATTAAGAAAATTTGGGTAATTTTGGACATATTTCTCTCTTTGCCCTACATGAATTGCTACAGCCCATGAAGCCAACCAATCATCACAAAAAGTTGGGAAAACTTGCTAAGTAAGGAGACAAAAAAGTTACTTTAGTTGATTTATTTAATTAACCATGGTTAAGAGTGTCATTAACCACTTAAACCCTTTTCTTTCTTCACCATCTTCACGCATGAAAACCAACAGGAAAACATAAAATAAAATGCAAGAAAGGAAAGAAAATAAAGAGAGAGAGAAAGAGAAAAAATTCAAGGAAATTGAAAGCTCAAGTTGGTAAGTTTGTATCCTATCACTTCAAGCTTGCTATCTATGGTTTTTAAAGACATGGTTTATGGATTCGTTATCCCTCCTCCTTATCTTAGGGTTCTGTCCATTGCATGATTTAGCAAGAAATGGAGTTTTCCAAACATAAATCATAGGGGAATGATAGAATGTTCATTTAAAGCTTGAATATACAAGTAGTTTGTTGTATAACAAAGTGTAGCAATTTTTCTTGAATTCCCCTAATTTTTTATGAGCTAATGTTCATACTTAGAGTTGGAATTTTGATAAATTGGACCTCAAAAATGGGTTCTCAATGATCCAAAACCTTAGGAATAAGTGATATTTCATGAAAAAACTTAAGATTAAGAAAGTGAAATTTTTAGGTTTTTGAAGCTTAATTCGGAATGAATAGAAATCATACCTAGAATGGAATTTTGTAATTATGAGGCCATATTTGGATTATTCATCAAAAATTATATGGAATAGAGGTATAATTCATCATATTTGAGCTAGGAATGAATTTTTGGTGAATTTTTGAAGAATTAGGGTTTCATGAATACTTTTTGAAGAAAGTCATGGAACCATTAGCTTGAGTAATTGTTTGATGATATGTTTAGATTTGAGGAAGCCTAAGAAAACTTGGAGAAGTGTTGGAAGGTCCAAAAAGTGTTGGACAAAGTGTGGGAAGCAAGGAAGTACTATAAGGTAGATAATCCTCTTTACTAACATCACATTGTCATTATTGTTTCTTTGATATTTGACGCCATGGCATATGTATGAAATGTTGATTTGTGATATTTCTATATTATTGGCTGAGTTATATGAGGGGTTTGGAGCCCCAGGATATCCATTTTACAAAATGAAACTTTACCGAAATTTTTATAAAATGTATAGGTTTCCAATGTGCCTATGTGATGAACTATATTTACTTGATGTTTTCATGCTCAATGTGATGATATGATGACATGTATGGGATTTATCTACTGAGATTCTTTGAATCTCATCCTGCTACATATTAACCATGATTAGGTAGCGACAATGCCAAGACCTCCAAGGAAGAGAAGGGAAAAGAGAAAGAATTTGGTATTTAAATTGATAAAGCTAGCATTAGCCATGGAATTTGAGCTTTTACATAAATTTGTAAATGTGATGATAAATATGTTTCTCCAAGTTTTATATTCTTTTAAGTCCTAGCTAATGTATGGCATGTGAATATCTTACAATTTTTGTATTGTAAGTATTATGATACAAATGATCATTCTGACTACTACTAAATGATTGTGCTACAGTATGGGCTTTTTAATGTATAAGGTAAGAATGTTATATATGATTAAAACCTAGACAAAAATATCTTTCATATAGTCTAAGGATCACTCAATTTGGATGATTGTACGATTTATAGTGAATTTTCAAAGTTAGCCCAGAAAACTGGAATGTCTGAAATTAACCATATAAATAGTAGAAATTTACAAAATTTACTGTACAAATTGACCAAGTAATTGCTCTGATTAATATTTTTTCCATGTATATAATACTTTAAGCTATCCATAGAGACTTAAATCACTTTCATATGATTTTTATTGAATTAGTTATGATTTTCAGAAATTTAGTCAAGAAAAAGAAATTTGATTAAATGAATAGTACCTGAAATTTGGAAAATTTTATTATAACATTTATGTGATTCAAACTTCTAATTAAGTATAATTGGTCTCTAATTAGGCCTAATACATGGGAAATAGTTCTAAATAGAGGTGTTACAGAAACCACAATTTGGCAGTGATGAACTCACAATTTCATGCCTTTGAAATTGCGATTTGGCAGTAAGATTTGGGAAAAAGATAAAGTTATCACGATTTGAAACCTAATAACACAATTTCATCATATATTAGCCAAAATCATGATTTCATCACTATGATTAGGTTATGATGCAAATTATTAAACTCATCATGGTATCCACTGGAATAGTGTTTTGGTTGAGGGTTTTAGTCTAACATCCTGATTTTTAAGGCTATATAAAAGAATGATTATAATGTACCTTGAATGAATATGAGAAAAGTATGATTGGAAAAGATATAGTATTACTATGCTAAATGAATACCACAATGGGTAAAATGGTAATTTCTGCATTTGGTCTTTAAGTGGAATTTATTTGCAAATTAGTTCGTGATAGAAATTTATTTGCAATTTGGTCCCTAAAAAATATTTGCAGATTGGTCTTTAAAGAAAATTTAGGGCCAATTTTGAAATTATGCAAAATTTATGTCAAAATAGACCTCATGACGTGCTGAACCTAATGGAATAACGTATTGAGTCCAAAAAGATCAATTTGAAAAGAAATAAACTACAGAATGCAATAAAATTATGCAGAAAAAGGACAAAGTATTGTGGGCTTGAATGAATGTGAGAAAATCCAAAATTATGCAAAAATGCAATTTCAGTGTAACATCCCGATTTTCAAGGCTATGTAAAAGAATGATTATGATGTACCTTAAATGAATGTGAGAAAAGCATGATTAGAAAAGATGTAGTATTCATACGCTAAATGAATATCACAAAGGGCAAAATGGTAATGTGGGCCCAATGGAATAAAGTATTGGGTCCAAAGAGATTAGTTTGAAAAGAAATGAACTGCAGAATGCTATAAAATTATGTAGAAAAAGACAAAGTAATGTGGGCCCTATAAATACTGAAAAAGTAAAAACAAAATATATGAGCCCCACATAAATACAACTTGGGATAGTTAATTAAATTAAATGTAGGTCCCAAACTAGTTTATTTCTATACACTTAAAAGAATAAACCGTATTAGAGAATACTGTAAAAATACCTTTAACTATCCAAATAAAAAGTAATCAGTACAAGATATATCTGGACCAGGAAAAATTGAATGTATAAAGGACACTCCCTTTCCTCTTATTGGCCAAAATTTCCTCACATGCTTAGGAGAAATATTTTAATGTTTTTGGTAAAACTTCATTAAGGAGGAAATATGTTTGGCAAAAAAATAAAGAGGACACTTAGCAAGTTTGGGAACAAGTCCTAGAGTCTTTATATACTCCCTTTGGCCGACCTTGAGAGAGAGAAAAGATAGGGGAGTAATATAATGACCTACTTCTAAACACCACAGATTAACTCCTAAAAACCTCAAAAATACAGAAAAACTTCAAATAGAACTAGGATAGGGTTGTGCCCTAACGAGCTATAGTGCTGCCATAGCCTAGGAGATGCAGAATAACTTGGCGCCATGATGCCCCTTGCTGATCCCATATAAGCAAGTAGATTATTTTTTGGGACAAACTTCTAATGCACACAACTTTGTACTCCGGCCTCCAATTAACATGATTTTAATTCCTACAACTCACTCTCATCCCAATCTAACTATAGACACCAGTTTCACTCAAATCCATCTTCGTATGGAGATCTAGACACCCGTAACTAATTTAGTCACTTTTTGGCCAACACACACAATCAACCACCTCTAATTGCCACCAAAGATAAATTGGCACTCAATGACTATTCATACATGTCTAAATGGCACAACTAACCTGCTGAAAGAGGTTTTACCTGGAGAAACCACTCCTCCAAGATTTGACCCCATTGAACCCCAAATTCACATAATGAACTATATGCTCCAAATCACACAATTTAGGTCCAAAAGCACTTTGGGGTCACACATACGGCCAATTCAGCCCACAAGCCCATGCACCAACAATAAAGACTCATATTGGGGTCCAAACTATTATCACACATATATAAACCATACATAGCACATATCACTCATCATCATTAATATCATTACATCACCATCATCCATATCATCATATCACATACACAGTATCACTCCCAGGATAACCAGAACATATATAACACCTTAAACTTAAATCTAGTTCCCATGTATTAGACTCAAATTATGTCCATTATTGCATAATTAGAAACTTGATTGCATAAAAATATCAAAGTAGATTTTTCTTTATTTTGGGTATTGTTCATTGTACATTTTCCATGTTACCCGATAAACTTTGAAAATTCATAACTAATTCTACAAAAATTATATTAAAGTGATTCAAGTCTCTAAAAATAGATAAAATAATTCTCTACGTGAAAAAGTTAAGAATTTGAATATTCGCTGGACCAATTCATACAGTTTATTTCTCAAATTTTACTATACATTTGGTTATTTTATATCTTCCCAAGATTTTGACCTTAATTTTAAAAAATCATATTTCATTATTCCTTAAGCCAAATAATTCATTATTTATGTTATTTGAAATCCTTAAATGTCTACTTTCTAGACATATTTTTTATATACATCTATTCTACTAGTACAGGGCATAATATCAACTTAAACCTCTAAATGTCAGAACTCAACTCTAACTGGATCAATTTTAGAAAAACTCATATATCTTTTATTATATAACTCCAATTACTTCCAAACCAGTGGCATTTTAAATAAAGCTTTCCATTCATATAAACCACTAAATTTTTGGAGCTTTGTACAATTTTATGTTGCATTTTGAATTTTCCAGTGTTCAGGGTAAAAATTCCAATTTTTCTCTACGTTGTCCTGTTCTAAACCCTAATTTCTAAAATTCATAACAATTCATACATGAATTTAATTGAGGTGCTCTTTGAACCCTATTAAAGCTTGTTCCATACACTTTCAAAGCATATCCTAGACACTTTGATTTGAGCAAAGTGCCCCTGTTCCAGTCACTATTGGTCATCTTGAACCAATCCATGCTATAACATGTATAATCAACTTCATAACACATAATACATCATCATACATTGCAGCAATTTCATATATAACATTTCATAGTACATTAAGAATCATAATAGTATAGAGATACAGACCACATGCCATATACATAATTTTTCATAATTTCTCAAAACATAAGTTCATGGATTGAACTTTTACATTAAGCATCATTTTCTTCTCTTCCTCCATAGCTCCTTTGTCTCTGTTACCATTGATTGTACATAACATATTTAGCATTTTGGAAAAGTGAGATTCAAAAGAATCTTAGTAGCATTACCCAGTCATACAATTATATTATCATAAAAATTCATAGAATCATCATAGATTCTCATAAAACATACAATGCCATAATATTTTATAAAAATTTTCGTAGAGTTTTCTTTTATATTTTAGATATCTTGGGGTCACAACCTTCAAACAACTCATCCAACATTCAAGAAACATCATAAAACATCAATCATGGCATCAACAATTCATAGAAATTAAAAATTCATCATAGGATGATGTAATGCATAAAAGGGAATATACTACCTTATTATCTTCCACTTGCTCTTCCTTTGAGTTGATCTCTTCCAAACACTTCCCTAAGCTTCTTTGACACTAAATACATCACCAATTAGGGTCATAGGCCACTGTTTCATGCACTTGCTTCACAAAGTGCTCAAACTAACCCTAAAATTCTATCTTGTTCATCTTAATTTTAATCATGAAACCTATATATGTTCCTAAGGATTTCCACCATGAGGAACCCCTTTTTGGCATCAAATTTAAGAAATTATCATTCTAACATAGTCCACTAGGCTGGTTGAAACAGGGCAGTAAGAGGAAGTGATTTCCATGCTATTTTCTTCAAACTCTTATAAACCATACTCTCTCAACTAGTTCTTGCTTTCTAGCATATTTCTTGCATGAGAACTCAATTCTTGTTACCTTCCTAGCTTAGGTCAGATTTGAACTTGAGAAGAGGAAGAACAAAACCTCATGGAACTAAGCCAATCAACTCAAGAAACTAGCTTGAGGTGATAAGATAACTTACCTTGCAGTTAGTCTTCAAGTTCCTAACTTTGCCTTTCTCTTTTTCTTCCTCTCTTCTCCATGCCAAATGCCCTCCTTTCTCTGCAATTTTTATGCTTTATAACTCACTTTGTGCAGCCCTTGAAATGGTCAAAAGGAAAGAGATGTAATAGCTCGAAATAATCATAGTTAAGTTGGTTTAACTTTGACTAAGTTAACAAAGCCTTCTTAAGTATACAATTTGATCACGTCACTTCCTCTTTTTGCTCTGAAATTTCAGCTTCTTAACTCTTTAAATCAAACCACTTTAGGTGACCAAGGTAAGAGAGTGTAATGAGGGATAGTTATAAAACTCAAACTAATCACTTTTTGCCATGCTTCTTCTTCTTTTTTTTTTCCATATACTTCTTAAAAAAGTATTCACAAATATCAATTAAATAATGAATTCTCCCACATGGCCAGCTGCTCACGTCTAAAATGGGAGGGGAGGGAGTTATTAATTGGCTTAATTATTTGCTAATTACTTTCCTTAATCATAGTTACTTTTTCATCCAAAAATCATGTCTTCTTCAAGAAGTTTTTACAAAATCATTCAAATAAATTCCCTCCATGTCCTGGTCAGTATATATCACACCACTTAAGAGATTTTTGGCCAAAAATTACTTTATAATTTTTAATGGTCCAAAATACCCTATACCGATAACTTTTACCCATACCGATTGCTCATTTTTGCCATTATGGTTATTTAATTGGTACAAGATTGTTCTAAATTTAAGTTTTCGACTAAAATCATCATCTTGTCCCAAAATATATTTGGGTAAGATCTATTGACTATCCTTGACCTAGTACTGCTCTTTCTGCAGTCTAAAATAATCTTTATTGGGTAAAATATCAACTTTTATTCCAATTACTCATAATAAATTTATACTAACTTTATTAAATACCAATCAACATCCCATTGGATTTAGCTCATCAAGAGCTTTATTTTAACTATAATTTTTCATATTTATAAAAAAATCCTTGACCCGGGCAAATTTAAAATTTTTGAAACTTTAGAGCCCTTTTTCATAATTTTCCCCTAAGGACTAATTGGCAATAAAATTCCTTCTTTTGAAAACTGAATTGCAAGGTATTTTCATTTCTTGAGGTAAAATTACTATTTTCTCATTTTCCGATCTAACCTAGAAAAATGATCATTTTGCCCTTTTCCATTTCTTTCTATGTCACTTCATTTTTACTGTTCTAACCTAGAAAAATGACGATTTTTTCCTTTTCCATTTCTTTCTATGTCACTTCATTTTTACTGTTTCTTTGTATATTCTACGCTATCAGCAATTTTCCCTTGGGGCTTAAATAAAATTTTCACATTTTATTCTATAACATGGGAAATGACCGTTTTGCCCCTGAACCAAGTCAAAAATGTAATTATCCATTTTTCAAGCAATTTTTGGTACTTTTTCCCAAAGACCAATTATTTATTATTTCTTTTTGCACTATTTACACTAACTTTTAAATTAATCTATCTCTCAACCAAACCTCCTGTGAATGCAATATTTATATCATTACACTCAGCTCGAGGCGAGCTTCCATTCAAGTGGTATTCTAGGGTAAGTTTTGGAATTAATTCTTGCTTAGTAGCTTTCGGAAAAATTAATTCCAATTAAAGAATAAACATAACTTCTTCTAAAAACAATATGAGAAATTAATTCCATCTAGGAACTGAGCATGCAACTTCTCTGTCCCATTTCCTTTCTCATCTTTTAGTGCATTTCATGACATCCCGTAAAAATAGAGATATTACAACATACATATATACACACAATTCTACTTGGCACAAGTTATTACATAAACAAAAGTGGTAAAACTATCGAATTACAATTGATACTCCTAAAAGCGGAGAGGCCTATGACTCCTTGGCCTTCTTTGGACTAGTGCTAAAGCCTTCACTTGAAATATTAGTTATGGAGGGTGTGAGACAAAGTCTCAGTAACTGTGAACACAAACACATGTAACCTATATCATCTATCCACACGAATATGCATATGGTGCAGTGTAATGCAATGCAAAATGTCTTGGAATGCATGTCTCCCTCATACACATCTAGAACCATGAGCTGACGTCATCACAAGACATTACTAATAAGTAATTCCCTTTGAACAATTGGTGAAAGCTGATTCTGAGATATCACCAAACTCACCTCACACTAATGCAACCTAGCCAAAGAATACACTAATGCTTGGACTGTAGCTTTCCTTTCTCTAGACCACCCGAATTGGTGGTGATTTACAAAAAGTGCAATCTATTGCCACCTGCCTCTCCGACCCATAGGAGAGGATTTAGTAGTAAGGATCTTTCATCGTATCGTCATATCATACATCATTATATCTCATCTCATCATCACCTCTCAATCCATCATATCTCTCTATGCTGATGTGGTGATGATGTTCATGCCATGTCAACGTGTGTATACCAATATAGAATCATTATCATGCTTATCAATGTCATGCTAGCATGCTATTGAATCACATATAATATCATGTTCATCATTATCATATACTAATGCAAGGGAGCTAGATTAATACCTCATCTAGCCATGTGCATACCATGATATGTAGAAGAAACTATACATACACACACATAATAATATCGTGGTATGAATAAAAACATGCATATATATATAATTACAAATCAACAATTGACATACAAACGCAACAGCCGATTACCTGAAATCATCGATACCACACACACTGTCTAAACCCACCATTTCAACACCAAACACGAGCTGAATCACCTCTGATTATCCAAACAACAATACAACGTCATAATATTTCCAATTAGCATAACATATAAATTAACCAAATCCATAATTCAATCATTCAAGCTTGACCCAAAGTTCCAACAACATAAACACACATCAATGAGTTCCTAATAATCATCCTAATCACAAGTATTCACATACAATTCGTGTTTCCATTAAATCATACATAATCCCTCAAAAACTCATACCCAAGTATCAACAATACTCAATAACACCTCATTGATCCCTTAACAATCATTCTAACTAGTGGAATCTCGACCTAATCGACCTCTCATACATATATCCAAAGTTTATCCTAAAAATCAGAGAGAAAAGATAGGAAAGATCACTTACTAACCAAAATACTAGCTCCCAAGGTCTGAAATTCAATCCCAAAGGTAAGAGAAACAAAGCCCTAATGTAGCTTCTCCTCTTCTTCTTTGACTCTTTCTATTTTGTTTGAGTGAAACTTGTCCAATTTAAACAAATTTTTGGTCTAGTGTTGCGGCAGGAGGTAAATTCGCTGCAATATGAAGCCCTTCTATCCAAAAGATTTTCCAAGTTTTCAACTTGTTCACTGTGATGGCTCTACTCTCATTAAGCATGGAGTGTTTCTGCCTCTTACTTGCTCTTTCTCCATCCTGCTTCCTCTGGTCCTGCACACATCATCAAATATACTTCTCGTTAGCTCAAAACTAAGTCTAAGATAGTTTACTTAATGTTGTTACAAGTGAGTTAAAAAAAATGAAGCCAAGAAAAGAGGGAGAACATGAGGAAGAATGAGAAGAAAGAAAGAAGGAAATTCAAGCTTTAAGGTAAGCCTCCTCTCTTACCTTCTAAGTTTAGGGTTTAAGTTTATTCTTTATAATCTAGGGTAAATGAAGTTTTCCTCTCCTTCCTCATATATAAGTTTCAGCCAAGCATAGAGAAAGTGAAAGAGAAGTGTTTTCATGAAGCTAAACTAAGAGAAAGCATGAATGACATTCAAGAAAGTATGTATGCATGAGTTTATATGATAAAATGATGAAATTCCTAATCTTGCTTCTTAAAGGTATATTTCGGCCTTATGAGAAGAGAAGGAAGGAGTGGGAATTTCATGAATCCAATGGTAGAAATGGATTCCCCATGAACAAATCAGCAACGAGCAAGTAAGGTTTTCAAAAGAAAATCAAGTATATGATAAATGAATTTTTAGGGTCCAAAGTGAACCTTAAATAAGTTCATTAAGAATTAAATGACTTAGTATGATTTTCTTAATACCTCTAGGCTTGGGAAATTGCAAGGAAGTGATTGAGAAATGTTTCAAGCAAGAGAAAAGGTAAATGTCCAAAGTTATATTACTTGCTATGCTTTTATGTTGTTACACAAGTATGATTTGTGCATGTTTTATGATATGTTAATAATACCACGTTGTTGCTGTGAATGTTCTATGACTAGCTAGCTATTTATTTGATGAGGTCTTTGCTTGAAATCTCTTGTTTTTAAACCATTATGCTTCCAAATTTTTTCCAAATAACATGATATTTTCATGCATTTTTAATGAATTGTGCAATGCTATGAATGTTTTAAATGTAATGTGATAATGTAATCGCATGTGCAAACATATTACTGAGATGCCCAATCTCATCCTCCCAAGTTCTAACCATGCTAGATGAACAAGACAATGGAGGAAAGCTAAACGAAGGAGAAAATGATGAGAAAGCAAGCAAAGTTTATGTTATAATGATGTTTTAATGATGAAGTATACTTTATGTATTGTGTTATGATCATGTATAAATAATGTATCATGATCCTATATAATGTATAGGAAATCATGCTAGACAATGTTAAATGATGAAATGTAGTTATGGATTGAAAGTTATGTATGTTTCCTCTTATTGGGAACTTTATGACATGTTAATGTTTAAGGAAGTTTAAGTATGTTATGTTGAAGGGAATGACCCAAAGTATGATTCCTCTAGTTAGAGGATGTAATGTGATTTATGATAAGATAGACTATGTACCATTTGGCTCAATATAGTATGACTTATGGCTCATCAAAGTCAAGGATTAAAAACTGGACAATTATCATAAAACTGTAAATTTACAGTGAACACTGTCTAATTTGAAAGGCTACATAAAATCATGTAATACTCCAAAAATTTAGTCGTTTATATGTATAATAGATTTATGTTTTAAAATTTATATAGCCTGAATATATTTGGAGCTATATAATGACAATTATGCATGTTTTCCCAAAATTATTCTGGTAAAGGATTATTCTGACCCCTGATAACAATAAATGATGCTCTGTCTTGTATAAGGAAAACTAATGCAAAAAAATAAATATGTTAAAAAGTAAACATGCAGAGCTTTTAAATGATGTAAACAATATACGAAATAGCTTTGTGTAGTATGAGATATGAATTTTTAAAATTAAAAGTCAAAATCTAAATAGAAATTGAAAGCAGAAGATGAACAATAAATTTGGATGAATAAATTGTACTAATTAATATGTCCAAATTCTAGTTTCATATTTTTCCTATGAAACTCAGGATGTGCATGACTTTTAGGCATAATGAAATGATTTTTGTGTATTTAGTTATGAATTTTCAAGGTTTGTTGGTCAACATGATAAACACTACACAAACAAAATTTTAAAGTTTTTCACTTGTTCAAGATCTTAGAAGCCTCTTTCTTACATTCAAATAAGGGAATATTCATAGGAAATGTGTCTAAAGATGATATATGACATTCAGGGTTTCCCTGCTAAGGTTCTTCTTTTCTCTATTTCTTAGTGGGATTTCATGGTTTCTATTTGGGTTTCAAATTTTTTTGTGTTTTGGTTGACTAATTTTGGTTAGGAGGCTTCCATGAACTATTATGAAGCATTTCTAAGCTTGGGGTTTGAGTTTTAGGGTTTCTATACTTGTAGACACAAAGCCTTGGCCATTTTCTTTAGGGTTTTGGTGATGCAAGAAATTTTTGGACATTAGGCTGTAATGGGAAGTTGATTTGGTTTTAATGATGAGTAGGTATGGTGGTGGTTTCATGATTTTATGGAGTAAAAGCCTTGAATCCCAATTTATAGTTAATTGGAGGGTAGGTACCCACTTGATTTATGTGTTTGATGGTTATGCACGGTGTGTGCTTGCTTTGTTGAAGTTTCTACACTCCCAAAAGTGGCTACTTGGTTGTATGAGGTATTTATGTCTTGTAGGTGTGAAAAGGGTTTGGTAATTGGAAATGTTCTAATGGGTTTTGGTGTTGTTTTGGCCTTGCTTAATATTTAGAATACCGTGTTAACTTGGATCGCCTCCCTCTTCACTAGTACAAAAATGCAATTTTATGTCACATTTTTTATGTCAGTTATCTGAATAACCGATGCAGAAAAATGACCGGTGACAATTTTGTAAATATTAAGATGTCACTTAAATTATTTATGTCAGTTATTAATACAAATGACGTAAAAAATATAATTCTACGTCGGTCATAATAATAATGGACATAGGAAATAAAAATAAATATACTTTTTTAAGAACACATTTCTTGTAACACCTTACCTTTATCTATAATTTCTCATATATTATAGTATATATAATGTCCAATTAGCTCATATTAAGAACTTGAACCATTAATAGAAACAAAATATTTAAATAAAAAAAATGTGGTACTATTCATTTGGTTCTCAAGTTTTCTAGACGAACTTTGAAAAATCATAACTTAATCCAGAAAAATCATATCATTGTGGTTCAAGTCTCTAAATGAAGTTAGAAACATGATATACAATATAAAAATATGAAAAATTCTTTTAACCTGACCAATTAGTACAGTTTATTACTCAAACTTACACTGTACAAATTGTCATTTCTCTCTTTTCAGGATTTTGGCCATAACTTTAAAAATTCATATCGAACTTTATACTGAGCCAAATCATGTATTCTATATGCCATTGGAAAGATATATATGTCTAATTACCTTTATATTACCTTTATATTTTTCTTATACATTTATTTGATCTATACAGGGCACAACATCAATTTAAATGACTAGGGATCAGAACATCACTTTTACTGGAACAGTCTTGGGAAAACTTATATATCTCTCATTGTACAGCTCCAACTGAACTCAAACTAGTGGCATATTAACCTCAAAAGATAAATATTTTCATAAATGTAAGAGACTGAATTTTTGGAGCTCTGTACGATTTTATATCACTTTTCAAAGAGAAGTAATATATTCAGTAAAATTCGCAGCCTTCACATCACTGTCCAGTTTTGATCCTAAACTTTAAAATTTCACTATAAATCGTGAATATATCCAAATTAAGTGTTCTTTATCTCATTGGAAAGCTTGTTCTCTATACTTTCAGAACATATATAACACTTGACTTACTTTCCCTGTCTCAGTCAAACAATATTAACTTTACTTTCATTATTACAAAATAAACTTCTAACAATATAACATGGCAAAGTAGACTTCATAACAAGCTCATATGATCATTCCATATTTCAAAATCCATACCAAACATTTCATAATACTCATAAGGACATAATAGCACAATGGCATAGATCTAAAAGCATATACATTATTTCAAAATATGGAATCATAGCTTGAAATTATCATCAAGCATCATTCTCCCTTTCATTCTTTTTGCCTTTTCTTTGGACTCCTTTGCCATAACTTGTGCCTATCATTGGGATACTTGAGGGGATGAGATTGGGGCAATCTCAGTAGCAAGTTACATTTCATGCAATTATGTCAATCATGTCAAATAACTCACATTTAATCACATCAATCACCTTTAAACAATAAATTGCCACATTGGTCATAAAAAATTTGGCAGTATAACGGTTTAGAAAATGGATATCCCGGGAAATAAAACCCCTCATTTTACAGCCAAGACCAATCAAAGAAATCACAATTTCAATATGGCAACACAATTTAATCATAGAAAGACAATGAAAGAACATAAAGCAAGAATATGAAACTTAGCTACCTTGAAGCATTCCTTTGGCTCTTCCTCTTGAATCTAATGCTTCACCACTTGGTTCCCCCTCCTTTAAGAATTTACTTGGGCTTTATCAATTCCTAATACACCATTAAACACTCACTTGATTCACTGGTTTCATGAGTCAGTTCTTAAAGACTCACAAAACCCTAGAATTTCATTTTCTTCACCTTAAGCTTTTTATTTAACCCCATACTTGCTCTTAAGATTTTGGACCATGGGGAATCCATTTTTAGCATCAAATTCATGAAAATCCAGCTCCTTCCCACCTTATTAGTCTGACCAAAATCTATTCTTAAGAGGAAGAAATTGGTTTTTCACAAAACTTACTTAAATCATACTATACTTGCTTCCTCTTGCAAAATCTCATATCAAATCATGATTTTATGACTTTAAAACAACTTTTCTTTCCATTAATCATGCTTGGGCAGATTAGAACAGTGGATGAAGGAGACAAATTTTGAAGGGAACTAACTCATAGAGCTTGGGAACTATGCTAGAACACTTGAAGATCACAAGAGGTTTGCTTACCAATTTTCCTTGCATTTCTTCCTTATTTTTTCTTCTCTTGTTCTTTCCTCCTACGTAGCTTACTTTCTTCATCACTTTGCTGCACCTTCTCCCCTTCTTTTCTTGCCCAAATATGACGCACACATGAGAGTCAAGGAGGGAGTATTTATAAACTTTGTCAACCAATCAATTTATGCCACCTAAGCTTCTTGATTTTTCTTGAAAATGGCATAATTAATTGAACAATATAATTCTATCATGTGCAGCTTGGTCAGCACGAAATGGAGGGTATTTTGGTCCAAAAATTTTCAATATTTACTTATCCAGATATATCCTAGACCGATCTGGACAATTAAAGCTACTTTAGCAGTATATTTTACTATTATTGCGATACTAATTACAATCATAAAATTACCATAATATAATTATCCCAATCGGTCCAAACATAAGACCCACACATTTTTCTTGAATGAATATTGTTTCTTCCTGCAGTCCAGACTGATATTTATCGAGTAAGACATTAATATTAAATCATAATTACCTAATAAATATTATTTTAATCTTAATAAATTCCATACTATATTCCAATGGTCTTAGCTCATTGAGAGCTTCATTTTGACTATAATTTTTCATATTTACAAAAATTCCCTTGACTCGGGACATATTTATAATTTTTAAAACTTTCGAGTCATTAGGTGTAATTTTCACCAAAATTCATAAAATTTGCTTCATTCCCATGCGTCCACCGCCTTCCTTTTTTTTTGTTTATTATTTTTTTTTTTCAGGGGTAAAATGGTCATTTTCTCATTTTTTCTTCTGACCGAGATAATTGACCTCTTTGCCTTATATTATGCAAAATGATGTATATCCGTTTTTTGTAAATTCCTTATAGATTTTAAAATATTAAGTCTTAAATATTTAAGAGAAATTTTCAGGATATTACATTTCTCACGTCGGTTAATAATTAAATTGATGTTTAAATATAATAAAAAATCATTTTCTTTTCTCTTTTAATTTAAAAATCTGCTAAATACCCTATCAGCCCTTATTCATTCTCATTCTCCTTTGCGCTTCCTTGGCCTTGTTTGATAGGTGTTTTTGAAAACTATTTTTTGTTTTATAAAACATAAAATTGAAAAAACTCATTTGATGAGTTTGTTCTGGGCAATTTTGTTTTGGAAACTGAAAACACAAATATGTTTTGAGAAACAAAAAACTGAGAACAACCTAGGACTGTTTTTGATGTTTTTGTTCTCTAAAATAAAGGAAACACGAAGAACAAACTCGGTTCATTAATGGCAATTTGGTGATTTTCTGCTACCTGCAATAACCCTTACCACGCGTACCCAGTCCTTATCAGTGTCCCATTTGCCTTTACTCACGTGTATAGTCCTGTGAGCGTCCATTTCCAGGCAGACGAAGCTCGGTTCCCATTTTCTTCCTCCATTCCATTTTTCCGTCCTCCATCAGCCGCCTCCTTCGAAGCTCCGCCATTTTCTTCCTCTGTCAGCCGTCTCCCTCGAAGCTCCGCCATTATTTCTTCCTCTGTCAGCCGTCTCCTCAAAGCTCCGGCATTTTCCTTCCTGCAGGCCGTGATTCTCCGTCCTTTCTCGGTTCAGTGGAGGGCTGTCGCTGGATTCTCTTCGGTGGGTTCATCACTGGAGGTCGAGAGTTACTATCAACACACTCCGTATTTCTCATCGGTGGGTTCATCTTCTTTCCATGTTTTGCCATTATTTTCTTAGCTCCCATCCTCCCTTCTTCACATCATGTTCTTTGATTCATTTGCAAGGCCTCGATCTGTCATTCTGAACTTCAAATCAAGCTTTGGTCGCTTCAAACAGGCCTTCGGTCCCCTGTTTTTGCTTCAAGTTTCAACTCCAGTTGTAAGCTTCTTTCTTCTGATCTTGTATGTTGGTTCAGCTCTAAGTTTTGCCTTTAATCCTTCTGCTCATGTTGAAGTTCAGTGTTGGCCCATGTTCCAGCTCCAAATTGTAGCCTCAAATTGAGCTTTAGTCTCCTTTTCGGCTTCAAGTTTCAGGCTCAAGTTGTAAGGTACCATCTTGAGTTGTTCTATTGTTTTATAGAAGTAACTACAGACTTCAGACGCTTCCTGGGTTGTTCTAATTAGTTTGTTTTGACTGGTTGAAAGCTATTTTGATTATATGGTAGATAGTGTTATTGGCCCATTGTTGATCTGTTTACCTCCCACTCTACCATGATCAATAGAAGTACTCTGAACTCTGTTCTGTCTTCGTTAATGTTGTCTTCGTTAATGTCTTGTTCCTAATAATAGCCACTTTATCTAAGGTACTGAATAAAATATCAGAATTGATTGGAGTTTGCATAATTGTGTATATTATCTTTGAATCATATTATTTTGTGGCATAAGTCAGTTTTTGGCCTCTTTTTATTGGGAATCTCTGTAAGTCTATAAATTCTCATAAACCCTTTATTAGCAGCATCAGAATATAGTTTAGTTGTTTGGAAAAAATGTACATTGAGTGCAATTGATGTCAAATGCTTAGATGCTGATGAAACTGTATTAATGTTTATGGTTTGATTGTGTCCATTTATTTTTTTTTTTGGGTCATAATAAGTGACTTTGAATGATTGAATCTTATATATTAGAGATGACAACTAGTGGGCTAATAGCAATTTCAGAAAATGCAAGTTGGCCAAAGCATGTAATTAAATGCTTCATAGACATTATGATTGAAGTGAACAAAGGAAATTACAGCAATGGTACGTTTTCAAGGAAAGTTTGGAAGGATATATTAGGAAAGTTGAATGCTATGAGTGGGCGTTCTTTTAATGAGAAACAAATCAAGCAAAAGTATAATAGGTTACGAGCACAGCATCGAGATTTTTCTCTATTGCTACAACACACTGGATTTGGTTGGAATCCTGAAACCAATACAGTTACTGCTAATGAGAGATGTTGGAGAGATTACATTTTGGTATGTAACCATTTGAAATTTTTTCCTACATTGTATATGTACATGAGGTATATTATTGATTGTGCATATCTTTATAACCATATCCTGAAGCTGTTCAATTCAAGAAGCAAGGGTTGGAACATTATCATTTGTTAGGCGTAATCTTTAATAGAAGCACTGCTACTGGTGTACTTCATCATTCATCCACTCAAGATCCACCAAATTCTTCAGATGAGAATCAACTTCAAGATGAATATCTGCATGGTGGAGTTCATGTAGACCTGGAAAATGATAATGACATTGACGAAGATATCACTGAGCATGTGACACGTAGTGGAAAGCGCATTGCTCAGCAACTTGATTGAAAGAACAAAAAGGAGAATAGGTCTGATCAATTGAGTGAAGCACTTCAAGCAATGGTTAAGGCATCTAATGCAAGGGCAGAAGCTCACCTAGCTAAAGTTGAGATGTTCAAGGCAAAGAGCACCGAAGCTAGTAGTGTTGGACCCACATCATCGGATTACTCTATTGCCAAATGTGTTACTGTTCTTAATGAGTTTGAAGATATCTCTGATGCAGTTTATGTGAAGGCAATGGATAAATTTATTGATCCTGCCTGGAGAGAAATGTTTATGGCAGTGCCTTCACAAAGAAAGAGGGCGTGGTTGAATAGTTTGATTTGATCTATGTCTGTAGGTGTTATGTTTTGTTCTTATGTCTATTTGTCTTGTGTTTGGTGATTATAAATGTTGAATTAATGTTGTGTATTTGATATTTCCTTCGAACTATGAATACTAGGACTTGTTATGTATTTGATATTATTTTCAAACTATGAATGATATGATTAGTTATGGGTTTGAAATTATTTCCCATGATTTATGTTCACTTGCATTTGAACAGATTGTTGTGCATAATGGATATTGAAGGTAGCTGTGATGGATCTATAACCTCGTCCAGTTCAAGTGAAGATGATTATGAATTAGCAGAGTTTGCATTAATTAATATGATATCTGAGTATGAAAGCAAGTTTCTTAACAAGATTCCAGTTCGTAATTCTGCACTTACAGGTCGAGAATTTGTCAGTGAGCTCTTACAAGGTTCAAGGACTAGTTGTTATGAATTGTTAAGAATGGAAAAGACATGTTTTATCAATTTATGTGATGAGTTAAGGAGTAAAGATTATTTAGTCGACTCAAAAGAGTTGAGCTTGGAAGAGAAAGTTGCAATATTTTTATACATTATAGGCCATAATCTTAGACAACGGGTAGTTGCAGACCGTTTCCAACATTCGACCCAAACTATTTCGTATTATTTTAAGCAAGTGTTAAAAGCAATGTGTTGATTGGGGAAAGAGATCATCAAGTAGGAGACTTGGGAGTTGCCTGATAATGTTAAAAATAACACAAAGTATTATCCTTGGTTCAAAGTAAGTCTCATTATTTTACAATTATTGCTTGTTATTGATATTAACATAAATATTACCTATCATAATTATATATTTTTTTTGGAATCAAAACTGTGTAGGTGCAATTGATGGGACACATGTTAGTGCTTGGGTGCCTGCTGAAAAGCAAATATCATGCAGAGGATGGAAAGCAGTCCTCACACAAAATGTTATGTGCATATGTGATTTCAATATGATGTTCACCTATGTTTATTCAGGTTGGGAAGGTAGTGCTCATGATGCAAAGGTTTTGTTAGATGCAATGACCAATTCTAATGCAAATTTTCCATGGCCTCCTGCAAGTATACATCTAAAGAAAATGTGATTTTACATACCATTGCTCTTTTTCGTTAATTTATTTGGATGAATTTATTCATGTATACATTTAAATTAATGTTTTATTATTACTTTAGGATCATATTATCTTGTGGACTCTGGATATCCTTGTAATGGAGGCCTTCTTCCACCATATAAAGGAGAAAGATATCTGCACAAGAATATCGAGGAAGAGGACGTCAAGCTAGGAGTCCCAAAGAGCTTTTTAATTATAGGCATTCTTCTTTAAGAATGACGATTGAATGTTGTTTTGGAGTATTGAAGGCTCGATTTCCAATTTTAAAATTAATGCCATCATATGATCCTTTAAAACAACGTCTTATAGTGATAGCATGTTGTACTATTCATAACTACATACGTAAGTGGAGTCGACGTGATAGATTATTTAGAGAATGGGAGAACATGAATCTTGAGGAAGTAGAGGACTTAGCTAGCAACACAAGTGTAGAAAATACAGGTTATAATATGGAAAACTTTTCAAGACTATCTGATGAAAGTGCAGCAAAAATGGCAACACTTCGCGATCATCTTGCAGCTTGGATGTGCTTAGAATATACCAATTCTTCTAATTAGCTAACTTTGTACTAATTATATAACTATTACTATTGAAACTTCATTTAAAATTATGTTGATTTTATTGTTGACTATTTGATTTATATTGGTAAAATGAAGGAGTTAAATTATTATGGTTAAGGAATATGTATTGGGTCTGCAAATGGAGTTGAAGAGATAAAAAATAAAGAATAATCCAGTACGACAGCAAGAACTTGCAGTATATTTCACCTATTGAAATCTTCAATCACATCGTTGAAGGCCTGCTTTACAAAATTTTATTATTAAATTAATCTATTATATTATAGTTAATATATGATATTTATTGTTTATTTTGCTAAAATTTTATTACTACATTGGTCTATTATATTATAAATCATTGTAAAAAAAATTACATTGTAAAACATGTTTTATAAAACAAGTGAATCAAACAAATTTCCTATTTTTTTGTTCTCGGAACATGTTCTCAAAACAATTTTCTCAAACGATTTTTTTGTTTTTCTGTTTTTAAAAACAATTCTCAGAATATTGAATCAAACAGGTTTTTGTTGTTTTTTTGTTTCTAGAACTTGTTTTAGAAAACAGTTTTACAAAATTGTTCTCAGAACAATAAAACAAAAAACACAATCAAACAGGCCCCTTATCACTCAGAATTCATCACCAACATTACTCTCTCCATTGATTTTCCATTAGTCGTTGCATCCGTAAAGCTTTATCCTCCTTATTCCTCAATTGTCGCCAAACCTAGTGAGCTTTGTCTTTCTTTTCTCTGTTCCTTCTTCAATTTCTCATTCTCCTTATAACTCAATCAAGCTCCTTCTTTGTTTCATTGAGGCTCGTGGCTTAAGGAGGTGATTATTGACTTCTCCCATTCATGGCTCCCTAACCGGTATTCATTAATCCCACCTACGCCCTTAATATTGGGTCGAGTTTAGCAAATGATAAAGGCAGGGTCGTCAGGGAAGAGGAGCCACTTCCTTTGGTACTTTTACTATCTTTCTCATTTTCTCTCTCTATTAGTTGTTCATCGTTTGCCTCTATGAATAGTCTGGAAATTCACTTGCCCCCTAGTTGCTAGATTTTTTAGTTTGCTTTTGTGGTGCCAAGAGAGTATCATCTGATTATCTAGTCTAAAATTTAGATTTTAGGTATGCCTTTGGGGTGTTTGTTTGAGTATGACTCTAAGTCAAGAGTTTGGAAATGAATTGCTGAAATTTTATGATTTTGGTAATTTCCCATATTTTTAATATTTTGTTGTTTTGTAAATAGTTCATTTTTCAGCAATTCATGTCATTATATAACATGAGAATCCTGTCTTCCAATAATTTTTGTTATTGAATGATGCTTATTGTTTTGGCAATAAGAAATTTAGTGCCCTTCTTATATACTTGTCTTGTCAAACTCCAAATAATGGTTTTTGGTATAGAGAAAGCCCTCTTTTCTTTTACAATTGCCACTTGCCCACTTGTAGAAAGACATGCTAAGAATATCTTGATTCTATTAATTTTTGAGGTTCCCTTTGGCATTTATTTCTTTCCTTTTCATTGTAAGAAATTATGAGATTTTAATCCCTATTAATGAACTAAATGCCCTTTTGCCTGATGCCCTATTAGAAATATTGTAAACTATGGAGTAGATTATGAAAGTTGTTCAAGACTTTAATCAAGGATGTATTAAATTATTTGTGTTCTTACATAATACTTATCTAACAAGCAGAGATGCTGATGCCCCTTTTTTCTTTTTCCATTGATTTCCAAATGTTGTTTGCATCTTTGATCTTCTTTTCTATGTCCTTTGTCATCCCATAGTACTTTACATACAAGATTGTGATAATTCATGCTGAAACTTCTGCTTATTTCTTTTTTTTTAAATTCTACTTCCAAAGGTGCCTAGCAATTTATTTCCACCACCTCTGTCTTTTTGTTATAATTATGCTAAAATGTAATTCTGGACATAGGTCCTAAGGTTGTTTCATTAATTGATGTTAGAAGACTATTTATTGAGGCAATGGCTTGTTAGTTTGGGTCCATTCAAAGCTAATTCGGTATTTCCTTGAACTTTAATTGCATGCCAAAATTGTTTGGTTTGCAATTAAAGTTCAAGGAAGAAGGAGACGAAGATGAGACACAAGATCTTACTCCCTCTGTTCCTTAATATAAGGGACAATTGGGAGAGTTTTCATGTTTCAAAATATAAGGAACACATGGAGTTTGTTTGGTTTATTTAATGACTTTTTCCCAAAATACCCCTAACTAAGAAAGTATGTTTTCAATATAATTCATTTGTATTAATTGCATGATGGAAGAGTTATTAACATTAAATGAGGGTATTTTTGGAAACTACTTTATGTTCCAGATAAATTTATTATTTTCCTTGATTTGTGTGATATTGTCTTTTGTCCCTTATATTAAGGAATGGAGGGAGTATAGTGGAAGAAAATTGTAGAGGAGGCCAGAGCACTCAAAGCTTCTTCATACATCAACTTGGAGAAAGTGATTTGCCAAGTGCTAATGTAACTCAAAAACTAAGGTGATACATAGAAAATTTAACTTCTAAGGTTCCTCAAAACTAGTTGTTTTTGTCTTTTTGCTAGCATTTAAACTCTTTCTTAGTGGAATTGTTTTAGTTTTCTGTGAAAGAAAGCTTCAAAAACAAAATCCTCACAAATATCAGAAGGAGGCAAGATAAAGTTTCTATTTGGACCAAGAACACTTTTAATGAAGCAGCTTAGGTAACATTCTTTACTTTATTATGGGGGATAAAAAGTATGTCCAAATTAACTAGCTAAAAAATTATCATTATCAGTTGCAAACTATATTTTGATTGTTTTTTACTTATTAGGAGGAAGGCAAAGATTGGAGTATAGCAAAGAATGGAGTATACCACAGATCTCTTTTGATGATATGCAAAATGTGCATCAAAGGAGGAAATGGGTGAAAGGTATTGCTTGAGGGTAGTGTCATAGTTCCTAAGAAAAGTAGATACTACAGTTACTATTGTATTTTGGTTGCATATATAACTTTTGGAATTTCTTAGATGCCTCTCAGAATTATGCAATAGGCTAAGTAAACTCCATGGTGTAAGACCTGTGATCTTGTGTTGGTGAGCTTTTTCTGCCTATTCTTGCCCTCTAATGATCATCAAAATGATTTCTTGTTACAGGAGTGCCTTGATTATAATAGCAAAACTTCGAGTCTTGGATTGATTATATATCTCTGAACATGAGTTAGATTGCTACAAAAGTTAGTTTCTTTATCAAGGTTGCTTATCCAACTAATCTTTTTTTTTTTACATGCATGTATCCTAAACACAATGTAGATTTTCTTAATACCATTAGTTTTCTTCTTGCATCCTTTTGCTTGGCATCATTAATTATTTTATTGTTCATTTGCATCCTTTACCATACAGCAAGGCAACTAGTCTAGATGGAACATTTGCACTAGCATGGATAGGCTTCAGGTATGCTGCTAAAGAAGAGGATGATCAAGCTATGTCAACTTACCACACTGCAAGTCATTTGTTTCCTAGGTATCATGTTAACTTTGGCACTTATAGCATTGTTTTGATTCAAATGTGGTTAAGTAGTTTCTTCTAGGCTGCTTTTTGTTTACATGCCTATATCTCTAATTCTCTATAATTCTTATGCATATAAGATTCTAATAAACTTCTTGCACAAACCACAAATTAGTGATGCTAATGAATTAGATGCTAAGGTCTATGTTTTGTCATTAATCATCTTTGTAATATATGAAACTGGCTCTTGGTTATATTCAACAGTTTTTTTTTCCTTCTTAAAACACAGAATCTTATTTAGGGACTCTCTAAAGTTTATATTTTTGCGTTGGTTTACTTCTTGGTGCTAGAACATTCATGTTGAAAGATCTTTGGTTTAATTTTGGGCATTGGGTGTGAGTGGCTTTGGTTTTCTGGAGTTCTTTATATTGATATTAGTATATATTTTGGCTTTGCTTTTAAATTTCTTGACTAAAGACTGAGTGCATAGTAAGTAGGTTCAAATATAGGACAGCCTGGCATAAAAAAAGGATTTTTTTTACATAAAAAAAAAAGATCTTTAGGAACGTTTTCTTAAAAAAGCGTTAAAAAATAATATGAAATGGGAACGTTCAAAACATTCTTGAAGCCTAAAAATAAATGTTCCCAAAATTTATTTATGTAGTAATGATTTTTTTTTAAAAAAAAAAAAAGCAATTTCTATGTCGGTTGTAAATTTAATCGACGTAAAAAATCATTTCTACATCCATTGTATAACCTATGTAGAATTGCTTATTTTTTATATTGACCAAATCTACGTCTCTTACATAACCGACATAAATGAACTAAAATAACTAATGTCAAAAATTATTTTTGTAGTAGTACTTGTGTGTATGTAGTTGGTTCTCTAATGGCCTACCATGATGTTATGTGAATCCAACAACTTGAGGTAATCAGGGTGTAACTCTTGCTAAATTATATATGTTTAAAAATTTTCATATCATGATATGCATGTTGGCAAGGCTAGTAAGACACTAGTACTTTCTTTCCTATTATATATATGTTGTATGATTGCTAATGGTAATGAATACATGCATGATTATTAGCAAGCATGCAACTAGTAGCTTGATGTATGATTTGTTGTGTATCTCGATGCTTAGATTTTTATATTGGTAATATGGTGGCATAATGATATATATGATGAAAAGACATGTTAGCATGGTATATTGGCATTATCACTAGTTGTTATGCATGACTTTAAATATATTGGTTAAGTGATGATGTCATTGAACACCATGTGGTATACTAATCCACTAAAAGGCACATGAGGCCTTGTGTCTAGGTGTGTTATATCCATGTCGCTAAATCATCATCTATTGGCTAGGAGTCCCAGGTGGCTGTTGATTGCAAATACACCTTCTCTAAATAGCTACCAATTCGAGTGGTCTAAGAGAAGGAGAGCCATAATCCAGCCATTAGTAAAATGGCATTTGGTCGGGTCATGACTAGTGGAAGGAGAGCTTAATGACTACCTTGGAATTGGCCTTCACGAGTTGTTGGAAGGGGTCTACTTGTTGGAGTTATCCTATAATAGTAACTAGCACATAGTTTTAGTCATGATCTTTGTGGATTCCTTGCATATTATGTGAATCACATTGCATATTATATACCTTGTACATATAACTTGTCCTTTGAGCTACTATACTTGATATGGTTACTCCATGGTTATTGGGACATTTGTCTCACTCCACCGTGTGGTTAACATTTTATGGAAAAGACTCTAACTCCAGTAAAGAGAGGGCTAGGGAGAACTAATTCTTCTTAGCAACACATGAGATGTCTAAGTACTATTGTTTTAGGTATGGATTTACTTGAGAACACATGTTATGCCCGTTAGTATTGTACCAAGTGTAAAACATCTATCTAACATCATGTGTATTATTGTACCATTGTCTTATTATGTATCATCATTTGGACTTTACATATCCATGCATGCCTCTACTATTGTTGGCTTAATGACTAGATGGGAGTTATGTATGTTTGGAAATGTCCCTTTTGGTTAAATGTTTGGTATATAAATTACTTCTTAAGGGGTTTGGAACTCCTCAATTTCTATGTTGTAAGTTGTTTGACCTATTGAATATCTTGTTGTATGATGTTCATACTTGGTGATACAGTGTTCAGGTATGTGGTAATGGTTGCCCCAAGTGTATTTTGATGAAATAGAATAATCCAAGTGGTTGTCTTTGACTTTTGAAATATTTTGTGAAAAATAGGGTATGTAACTCATTAGTTAAGTTTGGGATTGAAGTCATGTTGAAATATCTTGTATTGTAAATAACCTTTTAGATCTTAGTAGATGTTATTCGCTTATTGGGAATGCTGTAACTAAAGATTTTTAACAGCTTTTATTGGGGGCCCTTGAGTTATAATCATTATGCTGCCGAAACTTTAGTAGAAAGGCTCATTACACAATTGGGTTTAAACTTTAGGGCCGTAGAAAGGCTTATTACTCAATTGGGTTTAAACTTTTAGGCCTAAATTTGAACATAGACTCCAAACATATTTCTTGAAATTTGAGATTTTATATACTAGTTTTGAATATTTTAACTAGCTGCTTCTAAATCTTTATTTAAAAATTTAGGGTATTACAATTCCAACATTGTTCAACTCATGGCGAAGTACAGCACACAAGCATGGTTTCAATTCAACCTGAAAGACACTTTTTCTTGGAACCCAATTTTGGGTTCATTGCGCGCTCAGGTTCACGTTCATTTGAGTTTGTTTCTGAGTATTCCTCCAGTCATTTTATGTCCAGAAACATTCAGGGAGAAAGTATATGATTCACTGGGTTTTCAACTATAGGCATACAAACACACAGTATATCATTCACTGGGCTTTCAACTGTAGGCATACAAACACACATATAATGTTATCATGCTCAATTATCCCAGAAACAAAGTGAAATATCTAGCAATGGTTGAATCAAAAAAGCGGAACAAAATAAACAATGAAATCTACAAGCTAAACATAATTTCTATGACAGGAGAAACATCAAATATATAATCTATAATCTATACAAAGGATTTGTATATCTTGATTAAATCAAAGCGAATTACTGAATCACTCAATGCACATATATGTAAAAAAATATATATATATATATATATATTAACATGTTGTGTTAATACTCATTTACACATACATATACAAGAAGAAAAAAATATCTCCACACATGCCCAAGAACACAGCAAGCTTTGATACCATTAAGAGAAATAAAGAGTAAGAAAGATATAGGAAATATACCTGCTAAGAATTTCTAACGAGCTCTCAAAAGAAAAAACCATACGGATGTTTGAGTCACCAAAGTTGGAACAACAAACTATCTTTCACAGTAGTGAGCACCCAGAGAGAGAATATGTGCACCCTTTGGTTTTTTTTTTTTTATTAGTTTATAGAAAGAATGATTGACGCAAGTTTTTTTGTGCTCTTGTATCCACTCAGTATCACACACCCCACATAGAATTGGGCTTAACTGCTTGATATTGCCCATCAAGGGTGGACCCAATTACGTAATCCAACATAATCCATTTTTTTGTTTTTATTTAAATCACAAAAATTTAAGACTTTGGATGGGGCAGAATTGAAAAAAAAAATTATTAATCTTGAAAAAATTTTTAAGTTGTAGTGAACATTTTGATATTAATAGTCTTGACTTGTTTTCAAAACTAAAGATATTGAGAGAAATATAAAAAAAATTAATTTTAAATTATTAAATTATATAAAAATACAATTTTTCAAATATATGCATGGCTTATAAAATATAATCGACAATACCTTTAATTTATGGTTGCTATTGCTAAAAAAGGTTTTCAAAATTAAAATTGATTAAATCCTATATGAGATCACATATGTTATAAGACAAGTTGAATGCATAATCATATTATGTGAAATACCAAAATTACTTGATTATAAAATTTCAATAACTAATTTCGCAGCTCATATATCTAGACAAAATTATATAAAGATTGACATATTATGGGCCCTACAATAGTGTTGCCTTAGGGTCAAAATTTCTTAACACAACCCTACCATCTGGAGAAACTCTTACTCTTTCCAAGCCCTCCCATTTCCAAATAGCAACCCACAGTCATTCACCAGCAACATTATTTTTCCATCCCATATTTTAAGGTAATAGAAAAGGTTTTGCATATATTAAGAAATTTTTATTATATTCTAAAACTTTTAAAAAATTAAAATTTCTAATTTTATCCTTATTAATTCTACTAATTTTATTAAATATAACATAAATTACAATACTAATAATAAAATAAATAAATAATAAAAATGATAAATTATTATATATTATCTTATATTATGAAATAAAAAAAATTTTATATTTATTATAATATGGGACTGAGAGAATAACTTGGTTTAGCAACCCATTGATAAGGCCCTACTACCATAAAGCTGCCTGAATTAGTAAGACCCCCTCTTCCAATATCCGCACCAAAATCTAGACGAGGAGGATGAATTGCCCTTAACATATTAATGACCTGTGTAGGTGGATAAAAATTCGTTCTAGTCACATGTCAAGCTTGTCCCTAAAACATCATTATCCACAGGACGACTTAACTCAGATAAATGTCATCAGCAACCCCATCTTGGAAAAGGTCCAGCCCAAAAACATGAACAAAATAAAATAAAATAACTAAATAATGACTTCTAATTAGTATTCACATCACGTTAGTTTCATGGGCTAGTTGAGCTTACATTTGAGCCTAAATAAGCATAATTAAGGCTTCATTGCATTCTTTTATGTGTATATTAGTATCAAAATATTAAAAATTGAATCGGCCATTAAACTAGTTAAGGTACCGATTTAGGATTTAATGGTCAAATTGGGGTCAAACTGGTTGTAAATTAATTGATATATTTTAAATAATGTAGATGAAAAATACAAAAAGATATTTATCTATGATCATAAAATTAGAAAAATAAATTTAATAATTTTTAATTTTAGATATCATATAAAAAATTAAAAATATTATTAATAAGTTTTACAATCTAATATTAAAATCTAAATAAGTTAATATTTATTTACAATTATATTTTAAATTCAAAATAATCAATTAATATTTTATTTTCATATTATTTGCTATGTAAATTTATCATTATTAATAATTATGTATCATAATAATACTTATAGAATATTATAATATAGAAAGAAATAAATTTATACAAAAAATAATGCTACTTAGTACTAAAATAATGTTATTTTATCTTAAAAATAAAAAAATATATTTAAAAAAAAGTTAGACCAATTCAAATAGGTTTTATTCCAGTTCTTCATAGCTTATTGACCAGTTCAACCGATTACCGGTTTATACCAGTTCTGAAATTGCTTGGTCCTCATCTATAACTAAACCGAACTAAGCACTGGTTCTCAGTCAGACTAATCAAACTAGTCAATTTAATCTGTTTTTAATATATTCATTAGTACCATGAACCTTCAATGTGACAAAATAAACTCCAAATAGATGTTGTAATCTCTTGAATAACTCTCTTGTCAACAAGCCCTCTAAAACTAAGTTTTAATAGCACTTGACCATTCAATGGTTCCATTCATCCAACATGTTACATTCATCCAACATGTTACTTAGCTGATGATCGTAAACTATTTGGACACTAAGTAACATTTCAACTTCTTGCACACTAACGTTTTTGCTACTTGGTCATTAAATGTCAATTAAAATTTAATTGAAAATCCATTTATTGAAATTGGACGCAAATAGAGCACATTTTCATGATAATAATTGACTCATAGATGACGCAATTGAATTGATATATATTATATGATTAATTACATATAATATAAAAGATATAATTTTTGGGATTTTATGTTGTGCAATTGGTTTTATCATATTAGGCAATGGGAAAATATTTATTCCGTGAATTTAAAAAAATGTAAAAGTAACCAACTCCATATTTGAGTATTCTTGAGTTTAAATAGAAATAGCTCTTCTAATATATCTTTTCTTTTTATCCATAAATCTCAAACTCAAAACATTTTTTTAAAGATGTTTAGTCTTTTATCACTCAATTTAATAGTATTGGTTTACTTATCAATGGTGTACTTTATATTTACACAACATCATTATTAATTACTCAACATTGATTATCATACAAGGGGCAAGCAAATCATCCTCGAAACAAATTCGCTGGAGAATTGCGAGCTTCTTCGTGTAAAGCTTTCCAGGAAATGGAAGATCAGGGTGAAACATCACCATCGAGAAGGGAGCGTGGCTTCTAACTAGTGGAGAAAGTGCGAAGCCAAGGTGGTTCCACTCTTTCATTTGCTTTTGCTTCATACATATCTGCCATATCAGCGCGAAACTTGCCACATCATCCATCTGTTAACGGTGTTAAGCCTTTGTCCGTCAAAAAAAAACACTGTCATGCCTTTGCCATCGTACAAAGGACTAACATACCAACGTCTTTAAATTACTGGGGCCAAAATAGTAACGTTTTAATATTATGGGGTTAATGTAAAGTACATGGACTAAATTGATTCACTTTTCTATTTTCTATCAAAAAATTTCAAATTCATTGCACTTAATATTATTATCAAATAAAGCATTTGAATGAATAGATTTATCGAAAAAAAATCTGATTCATTGGGATAAATAATTATTTGGATAAAACACAATTAAATCGGTGATGACTGATATTGTTATTAAAATAGAGAATATAAATAAATATATATTAAATCTATACTCTATGGGAAAATCCAATCTAATTCTAATTTACTATCATAGTATCTTAAAATTTGTGTCACAAAATATAAAAATAAAGGATAAAAAAATCATTTCAAAAGCCAACCTTGATCTAAAAAGTCCAAAAGCAATTGAAAAATTAAGATAAATAATCTATAAGAGTTATCCTTTAAGATTATGCAAATATCCTTTCAAATCTCTTTTCGAAATCCAATTCAAATTATTTATAAAATTTTGCAAATTAATTGGCTCTACTCCTCGTATAAAAGAGACCAAAGGAGTGGCAGTAAAGGGAAAGAATTGCGATTGGGGAGGAGAAAGTCGCTGAATTCGTCTTCATACAGGTTTCAATCATCTCCTATTCGCCCTAATTATTTTTCATGTTTCTGTCAGTGTACTGGTGATGATGGAATGCTCGTGTGAGAATCTAGTACTACTACTTCATTATCGGTGGCTCACTCTATTACTTTATTAAGTTCATTATCGGCGCTTTATTGCCGGCAAATGTAGAATCTTTATCATATTATAGGTAGCTCACATAATTTTATAGTTTGATGCTCGGTCTATTTCATGAGTTTGAATTCGAAAGAAGAAAGTTAATTTAGTATGTGTGCGCGCGAGAGAGCATGTCTTTCGTGCGTCACCCATCCTGACCCCACTAAATTGCAGCAATTGATTGATTTGAGATTAAAAAAAAATTCAGAACAAAATATATTAAGTTTTGGACTGTATAGATCTGATGTAGATAATCCGGAAGATCCAAATCAATTAATAGCATTGTTTGTTTCCCAACAGCACTTGAGAAACCAAAACCGTGAATTCAAATGGCGTATGCTCCAAATCATTGTTCGGAATGTATAGATGCTGTTGAGTCCAGGAAAGATGAAGGTTTGAACAATTTCGAAGGCCTGGCAAAGGAATCTAATCTTTCCTCCCAACAAGTAACACTTCCCTTGTCATTTTTGCTTCGTTACTTTTGATTCTTTGCTTTCTCAGTTGCAAAATCGAGATTACCAATTTATATATATTTGTTATTTCTAAAGCTTTTTTTTTTTCATCATAGGTTAGGCTTAATTCCTTTTAGTAATTTATAGGATATATTTTTGACATCGTTAGACTTTTTTAAGCTAGTTCTTTGCGAACATGAATAACAAGTAACATTCAGCATTTTGAGATGTTTGAAATCATAAATAAATTGTTATGCCTATGTTGCATCTCGATTTCTTTAACGAAAAAGAGCACTATGATCGTCACTAAATGTTTTAAGTATGTTTATTGAAACATATATGTTCTTCATCTAGGTAGAAGTGCCACCGGCTTCAGTTGAAGAAAACATCCAGGAAGGATTATCAGCTGCTTCAGATAACCCCGTAAAGGGTAAGTCTTGAAATTTAAACTTACTCTGCATCATCTCCTAATCACATTCTCCAAAAATGGTATAAATCAAGGCTGTTTTGCATGCTACAATCGTGGTAAATCTTGCTGTTACTTAACCATATACGCTAACTAACTAGAGAGACTCCCTGTGAATCACATGAAAGAAAGCCATATTATTTATGACCAATAAATAGTGCCACAGTTATAAATTTTATAATTTACATTGATATATTTATGATATTGAGATTGATCTTTTATGTTTATGATTAAACATGACATTTTCATATCAAATTGGTTGTTTTATTAAGAATTTTCTCGTGCTCATGCAGTTCCAGTGAAACCATCAGAACAATACCAGAATGCACCTGACAACATAGATGATCTATTTTGTGAATTAGAAGAAAGTATGTTGTGTGCATTGGAAAAAAGTATACTCCGAGTTAAATTAGTCTCTGATTTTGCTAAATCCCAACACGTGACTACAAACAAGGTAAGCCATCCTCTTTGTACTTTGTCCTGTGTTTGACTTCATGGTAGCGTAGTTCATCACTAATTTCAATATTTTTTTTTATTTTGTTTGATTTTTCTGGTTAAAGCTATTATTTGACCTCTGTTGAATCTGTTCTTAATTTTCTCACCAAAATAAGGAGGTGAAGCTGATTTTGATTAGCATTTATTTCAGCCATGGTCATGAACAGCATTTATTTTGAATAGCGCACGCAGATATATATATATATATCTTGTTAGATTGACTTGTTTCTGCATTACTTGTCCCTGTTACAGTCACGTGTATCTGATGGACGGTTCACTCGCATGCAAGTCATCTTCTCCCTTATTTCAGCCATGGCCAAGAAAATCCTCTTCCAATATTAGCTGCTGCACTTTCTGTCCTCATCGTTGCAATGATTATCGCAGCCTCTTTTGCTCTTGCCTGAGTTCAGTGATGTCACAAGGTTTCTTGGTTTTGGAGATAGATTTTGTTTGGTTTATAAGGTCTTTTTTTCTTGCCGAAAGTTTGGTTTATAAGGTCGTGATAATTAAGAACTACATTTTTGGGGACAATATATAATTAAGAACTTTTTTTTTAAACTATATATTTATGAACTTCTAGCTGACTTTAGTAGCAGTTACTTGACAAAATTGTTGACGATAGGATTTTGTTTTTGGGCCATTTTCACAATAAGATTAAAAAAACACAAACAAGAATATTCTGTCGTACATAAAAAATCAGCCACAAAAGAAAAAGTAGTGAAGCTTATGCGTTATCTTATTAATTTTTAATAATTGTTAATGAATTTTCGAATATCTAAACAAATTCCAAAATAGCAAAGACAGCATATATATGGATGCTACACAAGCATGCAACTAACTGATTCTCTATACCTTCTTTATTCGAATCATGTTTGTGTCGGTTTCGATTGGAATTGGTTAACCGTGATCTTTATATTTTTTTTAAAAAAGTTATTTTGAGAGAATTAATTTTGTATGATTGTTGTTTACCATATCACTTTTGGATTTATAATACTTGGAATTAAATGACCAATGGAGAAAAACCTTTTAATTAAATATTTAAAATTAGCTAATATGATTTTCTCAATGGAGTAGCAATCTTGATACGCTGTAATTTTTGTACGTATATGCAAACATCCTCCTAATGCTCATCAAAGTCAGCATTTCATGGCCTACTTTGTTCGCACCCTCATTTGGTGCTCATCAAGGTGAGCCGTCCAAATCAAATTTGCATGATTTAGATTTTATTTTTTTTTAAACAATAAAATCATATATTTAAAAAGTGATAACTATTTTTATTTTAAATTTTGTATCTAATAACATAAAAAATTAAAAATATACAAATAAATTAAAATTCTTAAATTTGGGCCATCCAAATCATATTTGGATGGCCATGAGCACCATGTGCTCATAATAGGTGATGAGTACGGAATGAAAATCCACTTTGTTCACCATTTGTCACTATATGCAAACTAAAAATGGAAAAGTTTTTAATTTAAAGCACAGTAGAAAGAAACCAAACTTACACGGCTGTTATTTATAACTAAAATTATCATATAAGGTCTTATAAAAATATTATCATATAAGGTCTTATAAAAAAAATCATCATTTAAGGCTTTGTGTATAGAGCACTTGAGCGGGGTTTACCTTTGCTCTAAGTATTCCAAATGAGATTAGTCCTCCTACTTTTTGACCAAAAATATTATCTTTTAAGTCTTTGAACAAGGGTGGGCTTCAGACAGATAGAAGTTGAATGTGATCCTGCGAATCTCATCAGTTGCATCAATTCCGATGGGCTGGAGATCGAGGTTCTCACATGCTCCACGTGAGAGGAACAAACTGGCCCGTGCTTTAGTCATGTGGGCTAACTCAGATCAGCCCAATGTTCTTCAAAGATGTTCCTAAATTGCATATGGGAGTTTCTCTTTTTTTGATGAAGCATTTGGGAGGTTTTACGTATCATTGTGCCGCCATTTCCATCCCCTTTGTGATCTTTGATGCGTCTATGTAATTTCTGGGCTTAGCCCACCATTTTTTATAAAAAAAAAACAAGAACTTGAATAAGCAATCTTCGTGTCAATCATGCATAGCCAGAATCCAAGACAATTTCAAAAGAAATGTTGGCGATAAATAATATGATTTTTCCTTTTTACATTCAACTCAGTTTTTTTTTTGGGGGGGCCAAGTAACTGTCTTTGGTATTTAACAAATCATTATCATTAAATTTTTAAAATTCTGAAAACAAAATAATTAAAGTTTAACATTAACATCATAAAAAAAATCAAATTGAGCCGTTATTTGAATTTAATAATTTATGTTTATATATATACATGCCTTTATTTACATTTATTACCAACTGAACATAATATATGGCAAAAAATAATTATAACTAGTCACTCCATTCAAAATAACTGTCACATTAGAGTTTTTATTTTATTTCAAAATAATTGTTAATATTTTAAGAAGTTCAATGAAACATTAATTATTTGTAGACAATATTAACCTTCATTAATAAGAGTATTTTAATTAATCAAATACTATTAAATTTAGTTACTATCTAATCTATTTAATAATCCACAAATATTTTGAAATGGAAGAAGTGCAATTATAATTAATTAAAGTTATAAAAATCACGTTATTCTATATTTCTTTCTCGCCATCCCAACACTCACATGCTATGCTATTATTCAAAGTTTCAAACCTTCTTCATTGGTACAAGGGGGTTATTTATGGATCCATGTTTGTCCACTACCAACTTTAATTTAGCCCGCCAACTGTTGAGATTTTAATAGCCCAATTAAATTAATTAACTAATTAGGTGATTACTTAAAGATACCAGCATAAGATTTTATAATCATAATTTAACTTTCAAATGATTAGATGCAGATAGCTTTTACACAAAGACAAGCTTTGCTCCAAGACTTGAATTATAATTATTTTGTTCATCAAAACTCAAAAGCATCTAATCTCTACGATATAATTTCCTAATCAGCTTGTATAGCATAGAAGATACAGTTGCACCAATTTCGACAACCTACATTAGAATTTAGATTTGGAATCATAAACTAATTTGAACATTTTTTTATACATGAACTTTTTTATTTTCTTTATTTTACTTTTGGCTTGGTGATTTATGGCCAACATTTATTTATTTCAAATTTTCACTTTGATTGAAGTCAATACATTCTTGTTTTCTAGGAAACAAATTTTTAAAAAAATTTCATGTTAAGATATTGCAAGATTTGTAACAAAAATACCCTTATTTATATTTTAAATTAAATTTTTGTCTCTTACCTTTATATTATTTTATCTTTGTCTCTAATTTTATTTTATTTTAATTTAATATATTAATAACTATTGAATATATATGGCTCAAATGTATCACCATAAAAGTGATGAATAAAAAAAGTTAACTCATGTGATTTTTTTATTTTTTATTTTTGGTCTTGAATTAGGAGTCCTAATGAAAACCCCTACCACTCATGCAAATTTAGTTGACTTTTTATGATCAATTTAACTTCTAATAACCTCTTGTCAAATTGAATTTATCTATTATAATACTCTTCCGGCATTGTTCTGGCCAATCTCTAATCTTTCATATTATTAATTTATTACCATACATAAACTTAGATCTTCTATTACTCTTTTTGAAGTAGTCTAATTTGATTTAAATAGCTTAGATTTAATTTTTAACATCAATTTTTGCATTTAAAGAAAACAAATACAAGATAAAAGGTTCATTAAATTAATCTCAAAGAGACTAATTATTTGGTAGAACATAAAAGATTATCTTGATCCTTCATTTGCTTTTTCAAAATGAAATAAAAATAAATTTGAATTATAAACTTATAAAATTCAAACCTTCCCCAAAATTGTGTATATATATATATGTGTGTGTGTGTGTGTAATTTTCACATTCCATATACGCTATATTTAGTAAAACCAGAATAATGTACAAATATTATCTCCAAGTATGAGCGGTAACCCTTCTCTCTTCCTCCCTCCCTCCCCCGGGTTCCCCATTAGAGTGGAGAATAGTGGTACTCTTATAATAGAAAAGCCATAAATAAAATAAATAAATAAAATAGGATGGTTGAATAAAATATACTAATATGACTTTTGTTTGTTGAGCACAAAAGATTATGATGCCAAAAAAAATGAAGGGGATATTATCTCTTAACAGTTACAGCCAACAATCCCCCAGCTGGTTTTACTTGTCTTGTATATGTTTTGAGCAAAATCCATCTCAATTCTAGCTGTACATTCATGGTACCCAGCTACCTCCCAGTAAATTATACTTCGTCTCCTTGCTTATTCTCCAATAAATCCAAAAACACATTCAAACACTTCAAATTGGATCTTATAAAAATTTTGTTGACTCCTTATGCTTTACATTACTTATCTGTTAGATTCTAAATCTATGAATCTAATCAAATTTGGATATGCTTTATTTTTCAAAAAATATATCTTGCAAATTAATTAGTGCCTATATTTGTCAATGACTATGAGAGAAAAATTTTTGTGTATAATTATTCATATAATCAAAGTATTAAAAATCGAATCAATCATTGAATCAAGATACTAATTTAAGGTTCAATGGTTCAACTATGGTTGAATTGTAATTAAATTGATAGTAATAAAATTAATATTTTTTTATTTTATACATTTTATGTTATTAAAAAATATTATTAAAAAGTATTATAACCTAATATTAAAATCTAAATAAGTTGACATTTATCTATAATTATATTTTAAACTCAAAATAGTCAATTAATAAGCATAATTATGTATCATAATAATACTTATACAATATTATAATGTAGAAAGGCAAAATTTATATTAAAAATAATATTATTTAGTACTAAAAATGATGTTATTTTTTTCTTAAAAACTAAAAAGTTAAAAAATTCTTTTGATTGGTTCACAGCCGATTGGACTGATTAACACCGGTTCTGAAACCTTCCGATTCCCCTCTTATTAGAACCGAATTTGGCATAGGTTCCTGGTCCAACCAATCACACCAAATGGTCCAATCCGATTTTTCATAAATTGCACATAATGGTCTTTGAGTTCTCTAAATAACATAGTTAGTATGTGATTTTTGTTGACAGTTGTATAATTTTCTGAACAATCCAAAATTTATTATTTTATTTTGATATTTTAAAATAAAAAATTACTCTTTTATAACTTCATAGTTATAATATTGATATATTATTTTGTCTTCGTATCATTTAAAATAAAAATTTAATTAAAAGTAGAAGAAAAATATCAATAGTCTATATTTCATTTGAATTTTTCATATGAGAAGTACACATAAATCCCACCTCTTACATTTCTTTCCCTCTTTTATTCTTGAATTATATAACATGATAAGTGTTTAGGTACCCAAAAAAAAATGATAAGGATAAGGTGTTTCTAATAAGATAAGAAGCATATAATTCTTACTGGCATCATTTAAATTTTATTAATTAAATCACATCCTTAAAATTATTATTAAAAATGTATATAATTATGAGAATAAATTTGCGTATTATTCAAACCAAAAAATGGATTTGGGTCACATGAACGGATCTTGAACCCAAATGGCCTCTAGATGTGTTTGATGGGGTATGCAGGGAAATAGGAACAAGAAGAGCATACAGTAATATGCCGAGGTCCAACATAGCAAATCCATGTTATGTTGTGTTGTACAGAATCAAAACACATGCCAGGTGGGACCCCCTGATTTTGAGTCACAAATTTATCCCACATGTATTCACATGATGGACATGGATTGCCCATCGCCGCTTTCACTAATAAATCCCTGGAAAACTACATGTCGTTTAACCCGACTCTCCACTTTATTCCCCAATTAAAACACCTTTTCCTCTTTAAACGTCATGCCATTGGATCCCCATCATGAATGGGAGATGCTCATTTCCAATATGAATGGTTTAATTATTTAAAAATTAAAATATATAAATATTATTTTATTATTTTCAGAATTTTAATATTTTTATTCTGGTATGATTAAAACGCAAAACAAAAATATTTTAAATTTTTAATTTTTTAAATTATGTTTTAACTTAAAAATTAAAAATAAAATTTTGAATGGTTCATATTTTATCTTAAAAATAAACATTTGGTGCTCATCTTTGAGATGAGGGTGGAATCTCATCCTGCTGACTTCATTTCCCCTCCTTCCTGCTAGTATGTTGTCCATATTATTAACACTATTCATGTATTTTTCATGCAATTTTATATTTTATTTAATTTTTGACAAGTTTATATAATTTAATTTTCAAAAATATTTGCTAGCGTTAAGATATAATAAAAGAACAATTGTATTTTTAATCTTTATAATTTATTTATTTTTAATTTGATATTCATAATTTAAAAATTTGCTAAATTTTGTTGACATAATTGAATAGTATCTTAATACTGTGAATATTTATTATTTATAATAATAAAATTAATAAAAAAATATAGCTGGTGAAATTCAAAATTAAGCATAATTTGAAGTATAATTATAATGATTAAAAGTATTAAACAAAAATATAGAGAAGAAAAGTTTAATCCGGGCCAAGTCAACAGATCAACAAAAAAATCAAAAAGTGAAAATCTGAAAAAAGAAAAGAAAAAGTTAATTCCAAAAATATAATAATATAAACTATAGTATTATTGGAATACATTTCTTTTTATAATTAAATCAAAAGAAGAAGAAAAAAACGTTTTGTAACTACAAATGTATATTGATAATTTTAGTAAGCTAACCAAGTTTTAAAATTGACGAACGCAACCAAAGTCCTATTTAATTTAAACCTTATTTTCTTGTCATATTCAAGGATGTGTATTAACTTTTGTCAATATGAAATCGTCGTAATATGCTTATGAACATAATCGTTTTAAACTTGCAATGATATTGACCTAATTTTAGACAGAACATGATTGAGAACCCGTGAATAGCACCTTCCTTTTCTTCCCTCTCTAACAAGTCAATTTTTGAAATAAAAGGAAAATGATGACCCAACTCAAAAACCCAAAACACTTTCAAGCCGAAAAGGACACCAACCCCCCAAACGCCAACTTGTCCGTCAAAATTTAAATGCCAAAGGGTGTTTTCGTCATAAAGCTAAAAAACTCCTACCATTTCAACGATCTCCTTCAGATATATATATAAAATGCAGACATGTCTGCAACATGAGAATTTGAAGCAGTTTAGTTTGGTAATATGGCGGAGCTGGAGAACCCCAATGTGATGACGAATCTCATCACTTTCCTCTCTTCTCTGCTCAAAAGAGTGGCTGAGTCAAACGACGCCAACCAGAATCACCAGCCTCAGAGAATCTCTGTCTTCCAAGGCTTATCCAGACCCACCATCTCCATTCAAAGCTACCTCGAGAGAATCTTCAAGTATGCTAATTGCAGTCCATCTTGCTTCATTGTCGCTTATGTCTATCTCGATCGTTTCACTCAGAGACAACCTTCTTTGCCCATCAACTCTTTCAATGTTCATCGACTCCTCATTACCAGCGTCATGGTTGCTGCTAAATTCATGGACGACATGTAACTCTCTCTCTCTCTCTCTGTGTTTGTGTGTGTGTGTGTTTCCAAGTTTCTGATACTCGACCAGTGTTGAATTCTGGGATTTTATCTCTTTGGGAATATTTGTCTGTGTGTATTTCCAAGTTTTCTTACCTTAATCACCGTTGAGTTCTGGGTTTTGATCTCTTGGAAATGTGTGTGTATTTCCAAGTTTTCTTGTAATCAATCGGAGTTCAATTCTGGTTTTCGATCTCTTCTTGTGAATGTGTGTGTGTTTTTCTATGTTTTCTTATATTCAAATCAGGTTTGAATTCTGGGTTTTGGTCTCTTGGGAAGTTCAGTTTCAGGGTACAGATCTCTGTGATTGCTTCTAAGCATGTTGGATCGATCTTATTGATTTTGAATTATTTTATTGCTTAAAGAACATTTGAGGGTTTAATTAATTAATTATTAGTTTCCTGTTAAATGTGCGTGATTTTCTTTTCTTCTTTTGCTTTGTGATGTGAGTTATTTTGGGATTTTAAGATGCGAAGTTCTTAGTTCGAAGAATGTAAAGATGGTTTTGCTTGTGAATGAGAGTAAGTCCAGGCTGGCTTTCCATGAGACAGAGACAGCCTACCCATGTGACACTAGCCAGCTAACATTTGTATTTGCAATCATGAAATGTCAGATATTTATGTTTTAATTCATGTTAAGGATGCAGTTTAGTAATGCCAGGAAGACAAACTATCAAAGAAAATGATAGTTCATAATTCATAATTAATGCCAATTAAAAATTTCCAAAATAAAAATTTCCATTAAGTATGCTACTAAAATTTATTTAGAATCCATAGTCACAACAGCTTAATTCTATCCAGCAGCTAAACCATTATAGGAGAGGAAAAAACACGAAATTAATGTCAAACTCAATGTCTTCTTCTTTTCTACAGGATGATACAGCTGCAGGAAAAATTTTTAGGGTAACTATGATGAAAAGAAAACTTTCTTATATGATACAAATATTTACTTATTATATGTTTGTGATTTGAAATATTTTCAGGTACTACAACAATGCATATTATGCAAAAGTTGGAGGAATAAGCACAATAGAGATGAATTTTCTGGAGCTAGATTTCCTATTTGGGATGAGTTTTCATTTGAATGTGACCCCAAGCACCTTCCAAGCCTACTGTACACATCTACAGAGAGAGATGCTGCTGATGCAACCTCCTTTGGATTTTCCAAATTCTTCATTAAAGTCAGCATCATCACTAAAGGCTCATTTATTATGCTTCAATGATGAAGAATCTAATAATTCTCATCAGAATCAGCAGCAGCAACAATTAGCTGTTTGATTATCTGTTTCTTCTTATTGCATTTTCTCAATGCATGCTTGTAGTATAGCTTGTAGATTGTACTGAACTTGTTATTATTGGTATTTTACAGATTGGCAAATTTAATTGATATATCACTTGTGGATCCAACTTCATTTTGACAAAATTCGGAGTCGGTGCTAATCTTCACAATTATGCACATTCTTCATTTCGATCATTAAGCTCAAAATTGAATAGTCCAAATTTTATTTTAATTGTGTATAATTTAATGACTTTTTTAGTTTAGTAAAAATATAATTTAAAATTTAAAATAAAAATAAATTTTTGATTATTATTTTTTTTAAAATAGGAAATTAAATTTAAAATGAAAATAAAAAAATGGGATCTTGATCATCTAATTAAATTTGGATGATCTAGACTCGTGCCATAAAAATGCTTTTAAATAAGTTTGATTTCGATAGCTCATCAGGGTTATGGTATGTGTTTTAACTCAAAAACCCACTTATATATTTATATATTATTTATCAACAAAATTCTTAGATAAAATATTAGAATTTTGGACCCATATTTTTGTATGATTTGGGACTGATCCTTAATTGAACTAATGCCCATGCAATCTTAAACATACTGTTATTATTATAAATTATAAATTATAAATTATAAATTATAAATTATAGATTGGCATGTTTAACTATTATCTAAACTTGTGGACCCACCCTGCTTTTTTTATGGTCATTTAATTATCTGTTTTGGCATTTTTTGCATTTGTGGGCTGTGGGTAAATTGGCCGGTATTGTACAGATAATTGTCGCTTCTTTACAGTCTGTCTTCCAAAGTGTGCTTCCTTTGGATTCACTAAAGGGTTTTGTTTTTTGTGAGAGGTTGGTGACAATTCTTGTTGTCCATTTTGGGTCATTTTGTGGTACGGATGTGTAACAACCACCAGTGTTGGGATTTCTGATGTTGGAGAGGACTCATAGTACAAATAGGCTGTGTGTTTGATATGAAAAATATTAATATATTAAATTAAATATAAAATATATAGGGAGTCATGATATTTCTAAATTATTAATAACTTGATTTATTTTAAATTCTGCTGAGCATGAAGCCCAAAATTAAAAAAAAAAAAAAGACTCAATGCAAAACATGTTTGTGTTATATAATATAAGAATAAGTAAAAGAATAAATAAGATTAAATAATTATAATAAAAATATAATAATTCTCGATTTTATGATTTTAATTTCAATTCTCTTTCATCATCATACCAAATAAAATAATATATCATTAGGAAAACAAAATGAAATAAACTTAAAATAAATAGAATAAAAATTAATTTTATAAATGAAAATGACACAAGTGTCCTTAGGTAGGAATCTTTTTTTTTTTTTTTTATAAAAAAGTATGAATAAGTAGAATGGACCCATATATTTATATGGAGCAGGAGATAAGCTGATATTTATGGCTTATGAATATTGTAATAATAATAATAATAATAATAATAATGTGTAATGATAAAAAAAAGAGTCTAACACTTCATAAAAAAAAAGAGTAAAAAAAAGAATCCAATGCCATGACCTATGAAATTTTACAATCTATATTTTTTATTTTATTTTTTTATAACATATTTTTCTTTTATTCAAATGTATTAACTAGTCTCAACCCTGTGCAATAGAACTGAACAAAAGAGACAAATAACAAGTCTCAAAACAAGGCAAAAAAAAAAAAAACAACCAAGCAGAAAAAAATTCCTGTGCATTTGTGAATGGATACAGAATTTTTCCTAAATCATTCAAAAATTTGAAAAAAATATAAATTAAATGTTTAAAATTAAAAAAAAATGAAAGCCACGCCAGTAAATAAAAAATAACAGTGCCTGATTCTACTCTTTTATGATATATAGATATTGATTACACAATTTCTTTCTTCTATTGTTTTGTACTAATAATCTTTATTATCTTTGAAGAACTTGCATTTTCTCATCATTAAAAGCTTCCTTAAATTGAGTATGGATGATTTACTAGAACAAAAAAATGTCTCATGGCTAAAAAATATTTATATCCTTAATAAAATTATATTCAAATTCACGTCCTTGTGTCACGTGTGGCTGTCAATTGAACATAAAACATTGCATTTTAATTTATGAACTTTAATCTAATTATAAAATAAGTACAAAGCATCTCTATAAATTTTAGTCAAATCAACGGCAAGATATCTATGATTTCGATTGTAAAATTAATTAATACTAAATAAATAAAAAGAAGTATTACTAGCTTTTGTTGATCAAATGTAATGTACGATTTTTTTTAATAAGAAAAAACGTTAAATCCAGTTTTTAGTATTTTATAACAGCCAGAAATTTCTCATCCATATTCGGATTGTCTCCATTTTTTACTGTATTAGGAAAGCAATTAATGGATCAAGGCCCACATAGTATTGCGTGTACTGCATCTACAGTTTCATGTTTTTAATTTTTTTATAAATATAGCTACTTTTTATTATAAAAGTAAAATTCACATTGTTCTTAAAAAACAATACAGTACAAAATTTCTATCCGTAGTTCGGTCTTGAGTTTTTTTTTATATATATTTCAGTTAAAAAAATGATATTTATATAATATTACAAATTCAATTAATAATTGGTGCTACCAACTTTGTTTCAACTTTTTTTGATAAAAAAATCATTTTTTTAAAAAAAATCACTTTAAAAGTATTTTTGTATATTTGTTTAATTTTTTAAAAAATAATCATAATCTAAAAAAAATTTCTGATTATTTTAAAAAACTACTCTAACTAACTTCTAGACCAAAAAATAATAATAATAAAGAAGTGGAAACATAGTATGGATAAAACTAACACTACAAAATTATGAAAATAATAAAATTCATTCCTATAAGAATATCACAATATGCTCCCCTATCCCTTGTAAAAAGTGTCTATTTCTAACAAAATACACGAAGCAATTTATGTTTTTCATAGATTAATCTCTAAATAATTAATCAGTTTTCAAACAATTTAAATATAATTTTTTTAATAGCTTAAATAAGTAATCCTTAATTCAGATTTAAGCAAGATATAACCTCAAATTCAAGACATGGGGTAGCACAAAAAACCAATCCCACTCTTGGTCAGTTTTGTGCTGAATTAGTTAGTGCGATTTTTTATTAGGGTTAATCAATACTTAACTATCTGATCAGTTTACAATGTATTTTAAACTCGTTGAAAATTTAATTTATGAATTAACCAATTGGACCAGCTAACAAAATTTCAAAACAATTAATGACAAGTGAATCTCTTCTTTTTCACTCCCTCTCCTTCTTTTATCATCTCTTGCGTGATTGACCAAAAGAGATTAAATTGGAGAAAGTGAGGTTTTGGAAAAAAAATGGGAAGGAGACAAGTGACAGGAGGGAATGGTGTACGCTGGGGGTACTATTTTGTTGAGCTTATTTTGGGCTAATGTCCACATTCCACAACTCTGGCGACCTTATGAACTGAACAACCCACATGGGCAATCATGGACTACTACTACTACAATAAAACTAGGTCTTGCCTTTGGATCCCCGCTTCAGATTCTTCCGCGTCCAGAAAAACTTTCTTACGACGGAAAAAGAGAGAGTGAAACATTGACGGTATTTTAGTAATATTCACTTGCATCAGTACATATATTTACCGTATTTGCTTTTTTTACGTAAGAGAAGAAAATTTTGAAAATAAGAGTCTGAATTCTTGAATTTAGATCCCTACCTTTAAAAGAATTAGGATTTTGAATGAGACAAATCATATTTAGAAAACTGGATCTTAAAAATTTTAATTAAAAGATTTGAAAATTGTAATTATTTACAAGAAATGAGATTATCATCAAATTTTAATGAAACAATATATGTATAAAATTATAATCAATGGCATTATATATAAAATCACCATTTATACCATAATTCATGTACATTTTTTAGATGAATAGTAATTGGATTAGGTGAGAGGAATACCATACTTTTTAAGTAAAGTCTTGAGTTTAAGTAATGTAAATTATAAAAAAATCACTTTAAAAGAGCTTCTCTTTATTTGGAATCTAGCTTTTTAGCAAAAAAAAAAAAAAAAAGAATCTAGCTGTGCTCAAATACATATTAGTAGTACTGAACATTGAATATTTCTCAGAAAAAATAATGTCAGCTTTTTAAAAAATTATTATCAAGCCACTTAAAATTGTAGTTTTTCTTAAAATTTGATAATAATTATTTTAAAATATAATATTGGTAGTGTAAAATTTAGAAACAACTTTAATTGTTAAAAATAATTAGTTAAAAATAATTTAATTTAAGACATTAAAAATTGCAACCTTATAATGAATTTTTTTAAAAAAAATTTTAGGTGTAGTCAATGGATTGGAAAATTTGACCAGAGAGTATAAAGTATAAAAACTAAATATTTAATTTTTCTTATAATTAAGATGTTTTTAACATCTTAAAATAATTACTTACAACCTAAAAAACTAATTAATTATTTCAAGTTTGTAAGAACTAAAAATAATTTATTTTGAGGCTCTAATTTTATTTTTAATGTTATAATTATTATTTTAAGTCTTAAAAATATTTTGACTATAATTATTAAATTAATTAATATATAATAATAGTAATTATGTGGCTTTTGAGTTCATAAGTTATCATTTTTAATTAACTTATTTAATGGTGTTGAGAATCAGAAACCGTTTGATTATATTTTAAAAGTTAAAGGACTAAAATGTATAATTTTACCAATTTATAAAATAAAACATGGCTTTGAGGGGCTTATGACTGAAAATTTTTCTTATTGAAAAAAATCACATTTCAAACATTTTAATTGTATTAGACAATTAATCAATTATTCATCATGGCTTGTATCAATTTTTAATTAACTTAGCTTTTATGATTTTTTTCGAAAAGTTATCTACAGTACTTTCAAACATTTCAGTCTTTAATCATTATAATTTCAAGATATAATCCTGCTCTCTACCATTACATGGTGTAACTCTAAAATTTTGTGTTAAGTGACAAAAAGCCAGCTAAAGCTGAAGTAGCTGCAACCTAATACTCTGATTAGGCACAATTGAACTCAATGCTTAATCTATGTGATTAAATTAATTGCAGAGCAAAAGCATGATTGATAGTACAAAACACTTATAAAAACATTTTCTTTTATTCCCTGTTTGGTTTTGGTAATTGGCATCCATCCTCACTATTCATCATGAAATGGTATGAGATTCCATTAAGAGCGAATGTTTGGTTTATAGAATGGACAGTATTCCCATTCCATTACGATTTATGAAATCTTACTCCTCCATTTAAAGGAATACCCATTCCATTGAAAGTGAGAGGAATCAAGACATTGGAATGGAATAAAGATGTAAAACGAAAATAATGCCCTTTCTATTCTAGTTTTGTTCTTTAAAATGCTTTTGATAAACATTTTAATCCTGTAACTTAAAATGTCCAAAGAAAAGATCCTATAGCTTAGGCTTTGCATTTTAGTTGAGCTCACTCAAAACATCCTCTGAGAGTCCTATGGCTGTTTGTCATAGGACAAAATTTTAGAGTTTCACTCTGTAATTAGGAAGCAGACATAAAAGACGAAATACTCAAATATTTATTAATTGCCCATTTGATTCAATTGGTATCTTGTGCTACTTCATAATAAGGGTATGGATTTGAATTTTGTTGCTAGTGTGTAGATCTTATTAGTACGAGAATTTTAGGTACTTATATAAATATTACTTGAGTCAAATCCTATACTAACCATATGTAAGTCTTTGAGGCCATATTCACCAAAACTGTTTGTTATTACAAAATATTTAAACATTATAGTTGCAAATAATTATAAGTTACATTAAAAATTAAAACAAATTGTTTGATACAAAAAAATTAAAACAAATTATGGGAATCGAATAGCTAACATTTTTTAATTTATTATCTAATAAAATTTCTGAAATCAATGTTTACCAAAAAACAAATTGAAATCAATGATCAGATCCTCTCATATCATGTGAGGATCTAAGCTCAAGATTCTGTCTAGCATTTTTACAGGTCGTACCCAAAAAAAAAAAAAAAAGAATAGTGGGACTCACGGACAACCTCATCACTTTATCTCTCTCCTTCTAACATTTACGAAAATAGATCCTTTGTTGGCTCTGGACTGTTTAGAAAAATTCTGGTCCAGATTTTTTATATAATTTTTTTAAATTTTAATATTTTTTAATTTAAAAAAAAAAGTAAAACACAAAATATAAATAATTTCTTAACAGTAAAATTTTTAAAAAATAGTATTTAATAATAAAAATTAAAAAAATATATATAAGGTAAAATTTGGCCAGTTCATATTTTGTATGGATGGTTCAGATCTACTCTCAAGATAGTAGCACCGATTTATGATCCTTTTGGATTGTTTGGTAGGAGGAATGAGAAGGGGAAGGAGGGGAGGGATTTTAATGGAGGGAAGGGGAGATAAGAAGAGATGAGATATGGAGGGAAGGGAAAGGAAAGGAAGGGAAGGGGAGGAATTTTAATAATTTGTTATTTGGTTCAGGAGGGAAAGGGGAGGGAAGAGAAGTTAATAATAATTTGATTATTTTACCCTTAAAATTAAAGAAATTTCCTATTATTTTTTTTAGTATAAAAAATTTTAATATTGAGTATAAAATTATGCTTAAATATTTTATACTGATACTCATAATTTTATACTTAATATTAAAATTTTTTATATTAACTTTTTGATATATGAGACCTGAATATAATTTTTTTTGGCATTGAGAACCTTCATGTAAATATTTTTATATTTTTAGAATTTTTTAATAATTTTTTTATTTTTAAATAATTTTGTTATTTAACAAAAAAAATAAAAAACGAACAAAAAAAATAAAACTATCCCCCTGTTTTGATTGGGTATAAACAGTCTCTCCCCTCCCCCTCCTTTCCCCGTACGGCTTAGAGAATATCCATGTCCGTAGCTTTATAAGTCTTTTTTTTTTTTTGACCACACAGCTTATATAAGTATTCAAAGCCCTATTCACGGAACTTTTTATTACTCCAAAATATTAAAAAACAATTGTGAAGGTTATATTAAAAATTAAAATAATTTGTTTGATAAAAAAATTAAACAAATTATGAGAATCAAATAGCCAACATTTTTAAATTTATAAAAATTTTTAAAATCAATGATCAGATCCTCTCAGATCATATGAGGATCTAACCTCAAGATTCTCTTTAGCATTTTCACGGTACAGGAAAAATGAAATAGTGGGACCCACGTACAACCTCATCACTTCCACTACCTCTCTTCTCCCAAACTGTACGATCCCCTCAGAAGATCAATTTCCTCAGCTTGGAGGTCTAGACGTATCCTTGGTGTCAATTTTGCAGCTCAGTTCCTCTTTACAGATCCGACCGTCAACGTTCTAAACGTGCTAGTTCGATCATTCCTTCCTCGGGATCACATACGGCACGAGTGCTCATCAATATTTTAGCCCATCCAGTTTTAATCGAAATATATTTTTAATAAAGTTTTATTTTATTAAATTCTAATTTAAAATAGAGATAATTTTATAAGTGTTACTTTTTTTTTAAATGATAACATCATTTAAAAAATTAAAATAAAAAATTTTAAATTTGTACTGTCCAAATAAAAGTTAGATGATCTAGATCTTGGTCACACTTGGGTGCTCATTATTAAGATGATCACCAAATGAAGATCCTCCTTTCTCTGGCATTTTCCTCTGCCTCAACGTGATTCTCCATGTCTGTTCTGTCGCACTTTCACTCACAGACGCCATCTGTTTGTCTCTCACTTCTCATAATTACTGATCTTGGGATTTGGACCATCTTTTACATTCCCTTCCCTTTCTACTTCTTGGTTTGATTTCTCTAACTTCGGCTTCTCAGTGATTTTTCTTTTCTGCTTTCTTTACTTGCTGGGATTTTGCTTTTTGCCGTATCTGTTGGAGGAATGTGATTATGCGATCAAATCCTTCCTGGCTTTGAAGAACCAATCCAGCAAGAATGACATGTGGAAATGCTAGCAAGACGTAATGAGTCCGTTTGGTACAAAATAACAGAAAAGAATATAAAATAAATTTAAACTAAAATTTCTTCTTCAAATTAAATATTAATACTTATTTTTATCGATAATATTAAAATTCAAGGAATCGATCCATTTTGAAAATGTTTTGAAAAATATTTTAAAATGTTTGAAAATAACTATGAATTTTGTTTTGTTTGGTGAACAAAATAACTATGCAGTTGAGAAGCCATACACATAACTCTGCAATATTACAGGCTTTGAAGTCTGATCATTGGCACTAATGCAGTAATTGGATTAAACCAATGCTTATTAAAAATGCAAGGGCCCAAGTTACCAAAAAATAAAGGCAGCACATTAAAATGAAATTTACCAAAAAGAAAATGCTAGCCGAAACACACAACAACTTGTTTGGACGAAACATAGAATTGGGCCTGAGTACATGTCCAAAAACGAGATGGGCTAGGACTAGCTGATCTATTTAATATGAAAGATTCCTTGCGCAAGAGAACAATAAAACTTGGAAACGGAAAATTAGGAACATGTAGCTCATTGTGGAACATAAAGTGGTGCAATTCAGGAGCACAGCCTGATCATGCAATTATGGCGACGAAGTTGCTAATGGTGATCATGAATCTACCTCTATAAAAGGAAGGCACCACAAGCAATGAAGGACACAGACACATCTCTTAAAATACAATTGTGGAACATAAAGTTTTTTTGTTTTTTAATATAGTGCTCCTCTCGTTTTGTTATATAAGACATTTTTTGAAAAAAATTATCTTTCAAAATATATGATATTTTATGGATTATGCAGTATATTTAATTTTATTTTATTCAAAATATTCCTAAAAAATGTTGAAATTTCATTAATGTTAGGGAGTTTAATTCATGGGTAAAATATATTAAATGAGAGTAATTTAGGAAAGAGTATTAAATTTTCAGTTATTAATTATCACCTTTAGTCCATGTATATATGGTAGTTAAAAGTGTCTTATAAATTGAAATGGAGGGAGTATTTTGTTTATAAGTCTTTCCTTTATGTTTTACTATGTCATTCTTGTAAACGTTTAATTCCTTTAACGCAATTGTCTTTTGAAAGAAATTGTGATAAATGACTCTGAATTCTCACTCATTTGATAAGAAGTCAATAACTTTGTAAAATTTCCATTCCTCTTGAAGCATTAACATCTGGCATGCCTGTGTTATTATTGCCTTATAATGAAATATGGGTTTCATAAAAAGTGACCTAAAACAATTTTTGTATAATAAATTGACAATATATTGAGGCTTCAAAACATACCCCTGCATCCATTTAGCAAGCATTGAGATCGAATAGTAGAGAAAATTTTCACGCCAAATGTTTCTAAAAGTACTTAAGAATAAAACAGAAAATGGGGTTAATAGGTTTGGGAATGAACAACCAGGATTCTCTCACTGAATATTAATGATGTGGCGAGCGTCTGTAAAATGAAATCTAGATTCTCAAATGATATGTTCACGTTTGTTGACGTATGCCACAACAAAATAACATCGTTTTGTAATGGTTGCAATGCCTCTGAAAAAAATGTCATATGATAGAAATTGATTGCCATGATTTTCTAACGATAAATATGTAAGATGAAATATTTGCACACAATTGATTTTCTTTTAAATTTTAAAATTTAGATAATTAAATGTATAGATTAAATAAAGAGTCGTTCTTCAAAGCAGAATCAACTGTTCATAAATGAAAATAATTGAAGGGAAAAAACTTGGAGCTCAGCTTTGTGTCCTGTCTAGATTTCCAAAAAGATGTTGGTCCATAGACTACTTGAACAACCCACCGTTTTCTGCCCTGTTAACGCACCGTTTTTTACAAATTTTCTTTAAAAAAAAGGATAAATGAGAAGTATTACCTATGTGGCAACATCTTTTTTTTGCAAAATTGGACATTAAGGACATAAGATTAAATATCTAAGTATTTTTCTAATCAAAACTCATCGAGTATTCATTTAAAAATCAGTAATAATTTATTTATTGAGTTATGGAATGAAAATTAATTGTCCAATGAAAATGATCAAATAAACAATTAAATTTTTTTATAATAAAAAAACCATTGATCATTACTCATTTGATTGAACGGTTAGTGAAGAAATCATTGTTGGTGATAGCTAAATGCACTTATTAATAATGATTCAAATTCCCTTGACTCAGTTCTTGGTAATTCTGGCAATGGAAAAAGGAGAAGAAAAAAAATTCCTCCCGCGGGTAATTGACCCTTTTCCAATTTATTGGGCTTTTATTGGGGTGAAATAAATATGATTGGAATAAGAATATAATTTTCTGACATTAAAACTAGACAGATACAACATGAGCAAACAATGCTGCGACTATGTTATGATTAACTTGTGGTTTGACAGATAACAGCACAAAACACAGAAAATATTGAACACAACTGATAAGCCATACATCACTTCCAACAATATCATTATATAAGTCTCAGTTTGCAGAACATAAGGTAATATCACCTACATGCAGAAGACACAAGTAAAAGAACTCAGGGGGAATTAATACAGAGGGAAATCTTAGGAAGAAGCAGAAATCCTTTATTCAGGAACAAATGACTTGGATATCCTAACAAGTAATTCAACACAACGAAAAGCTCACAGAGATTATGATATCTATCATATATAGCAATAGAGACTAATTGGAACTAGGGAACCAGAGAGATAAACACTATGAACAAGGGCTTATTAAACTCCATGGGAACTAGAGATCAAGACAAGGAAGTGAACATTTCATATGGTAAAATCCTAGGCACGAACAATCGAGGCTGCGAGTAGTATCACGATGATGGAGACATGAAGTGGAACTAGGGAACCAGAGGTGAGGATATTCATGACCGTGGTTGAAATGAGGAAGAAGATGACCTGCATGCGATTGAACCGTCCACCAGAAAGAACCATTAGGAAGATGGACAAAGGAAAAGCTGTGAAATTGAACATTCCTAGGTAGGCAAGCCATATGGAAAATGATCCTTGTTTTTTGAGCAGTGGGTGATTGTAGTTTGAAGGTATGGAGCACAAAAGAAAGGTCAAGATAGATGACCATGATGAGACGCTTTGCATGATTGCTCTATTTCTCTGCTTTGACATATATACTCTCACGTTCCTGTACTATGAAAGCAAAGAACTTCATATATACATTCACGAATTAGAAGGAACAAATTGAATCTTATTTAAATAATATTAGGGGGACCCAAAATATATTTATGCCAAAAATAATATATTATTATTTTTTCTTTATTTAAGCGAACACTAAGTTTCAGAACACACAGTTATTCGAGAACAATGTGAGGTTATAACAAAAGGGAAGCTTAGGCACTTGCCACACATGAATGAGAAACCAACAAATATAAGGGAAATGTAAAATGTAAAGATCCAATTAATATAACAATTAGAATAAACTCTAACAGACAAATAAAGCCGAGTTTTGGTAAATATGAATTAAGTGCTATTCAAAATCAGCTTTATCCTCTTGATTTTGGTGAGAAAGTCAAGAACATAATCGGCCAAGATTAAATAATAACATTAACCACAAAAATAAAACAAAGTCAACAAATAATAAAAAGGGAAAATTATTGAAAATAGGGTTGAAGCACAACGAAGTGGATGGCTTACCTTATTCCCATTCCAAAATTGTGATTCGCCAATATGATAGATTGGTTCATCTTGCATCCTTGTTGTAATTGCAAATCTTGAAGGAACGAAAATTTTAGAACCTGCTGACATTTGAACCTTAAACCCCTCACCCCAAACATCATCCAGAACCAACAATACTCGTTTTACCCCAAACTCTGGCAGTCGGTCTTGCAATTGGTTGATTGCTTCATTGTTTCCAATCTGGAAGCCCCAGGTCTCAAAGAGGATGTTGTTCTTGAATTTATCTAGTCAAACCAAAAAAATGAATGATATTCTAATGAATATAATATAGTGACCCCTGTAAGAACTATGAGTATCTTCTTTGTCCCCTATATATTTCTAGTACAAAAGCTTAATCCTTTTCAGAACTCAACATCATATATATATATGTGTATATATATATATATTCTTGGTAAGTCAAAGCATAAAATTTATAAGATGACTGATGATAAATTTGGTCATGATATTAGAAATCTCAACACAGGATTGAAGACAAAAATATGAAGAGTGGCAAATAAAGTGACTGATTACCTTTGACTTGGGGATCACGACAGAGTTTTTCGGCCATAGTTGTCTTGCCGCATCCTGCTACATGAAGCAAGTTCAGAGCCTCCTCATCACCATGGAGCAGATTAGGCTTCAACTCCTTCATGAATGAAGAATCGAATCCCACTGTAAATTCAAAACATTGGTTCATATTTCAAAACATTGGTATATACTGTGAAAGCAAAAGCCAAAGGCTACTAAGACTATAGCATGCAAAACAGCCTTACTTTATCGTCAATGTAAATAGGAGATGATGCAGAGAGTAAGTTTAAGGTTCCAAGACTTACATTCTCCATGGTGGTCTTTTACAATAAAAGCCACAGAGAATCCTTGCATGGTGGAGGAAAGTGGTTGCAGTTGCACCTAGTGGAGGAACATAAATGATTCAATGAACACACTTTAATATAAGGGAAATGACATTAACAAATGGAACCAGGACTAAAAGAGAAAAAAAAGCCTGGTATTGGCATATATGAATTAAATGCTCTTCAAAATTAGCTTCATCCTCTTCGTTTTGGGAGAAAATCAAGAACAGAGTCAGCAAAGGTCAAGTGATATCGTTAACCAGAAAAATCAAACAAAATCAATAATCAATAAACAATAAAAAGGAAAAAATATTTTTTTTTGAAAAAATAATATCTATTTCTCTGCCTTCAAATCCTTGAAATATATCCTCATATTTCAGCATTACAAAAGCATAACATCATATGAAGATCTGATTATTGCAGGAAAATATAGATATATGTACAATTGTTTTGTTGCTAGCACAATGTTTCATTCTAATCTCCCAAATTTAAATACAAGGTAATTGAAACCCAACCGAATCGGAACGCGGGCAGGTCGAACCTACAAACCAGCAAACTGAAGAAGCATTACACGCTCCAAAATCTACTTTAATTTTTTGTTTTAAAAAAAACCAACCATACAAATATAGATGTGGAAGATTTCAAGATCCAAAAAATTTAACATATGGTGTCAGCAAATATTAAAAGCATAACATATTTATTAAACAATTTTAAATAATTAATTATAGCAAAACTAAATAAATTGAAAACATTAAATTAAAAAATTAATAAAATTTATAATAAAATAAAAATATGTTGAATCAATCAATAAATTATAAAATTGTAATAAGCTGAATTGTGAATAGTGCATCTTATCTCAGGTTATGCGTAAATGCATATTGCTCATTTTAGTTCAAAGTTATGAAGTTAAAGAAAAAAATATGTTGAAAATACTATTAAATAAATATTTACATTAAATAGGGTATTTTGGTAAAAAAGCTAAATTTGTTGAGGTAACAATTTACTGATAGTTGAGTGGATGAAAAAAATATGAAAAATAGAGATGATATTTGTAACAACCCTCATAACTTTGTTTTGGCATTGCGTTTAGAACCGGAGGAAAATAGGACAGGGGAAGGCTCAAGTGGAGGAAAATGTAGCTCCACATCGCGGTGAGAAGTAGGATCTGTAACGCCCCTCATGATATCTTTATTGGTTTTGTGTTCAGGATGATGGATATGATTGAAGAGGAAACAGGAAAGGGCTTCGTGCCGCGGCGAGGAGCAGAGCCGCCGCGGCGAGAGGCTCCCAGAAGCGTTTTCCCAAAAATTCTATGGAGGAGCCGCGGCGAGATGTATGAAGCCGCGGCGAGAGTCGAGATTTTTGCTTAAAACCGAATCATTTCAGACGCTCGGACAGAAAAGAAACAAAAGGAAACCAAGGGAGATCGCGAGAGAGCTGAGCTAGGGTTCGAATCTCAGGCGTCCAGGGGTGATTTCAGACCGAGGGAGCTTGGATCTAAGTTGGTAAGTTACTTCTACACCTCCCTCTCGGTTTTTGTTCGGTGGAAATATGGGGTTTTTGGTTTTGAGGTTGGGTTTTCAGTTTGTGACGAAATCCACCGATTGAAATGGTTTAAATGAGGTTAATAAAGTGTGTTTTGATGTTCTTGATGATTGAATTCGAGTTTGGAAGGGTTTATGTGTGATTTGAGCTTAACCCTGGGTTGTCTTCGGTTAGAACTCTTGGGAATCCGATGTGTATGTGTTTGAGTAGTATTTGAAGGGTCCCTAAGAGTCTATTGATGCATGAAAGGGGTGTTGGAGCCTTGGGTTAGGCCTAAAAGTGGTTAAATTGTGATATTGTGATTGTGAGTATACTATGTTAATGGGAGAATTATGCATTATGAAGGTTATCTGGTTAGCTGTGTGGGGCTCAAGTGTATTGAAGTTCAAGAAAGCGTGTGGAACTTGCGTGAGCGCGGTATTGCCAACCTGAGGTAACCGGGGGTTTGTTTACGTGGTTTTATATGATAGTATGTATCTATATATATGCATGTCTCTTTCATACCACGATAGTGATACGTTTGTGTGTTGTTATTATATATCGTGGTATGTGTATAGTAGATGATGTTTATGAGTATTGTGATGAGATATGTGATGAGGACATTGATGTGATATGATGTGATGATCATGATGTTTATGATGATACATTAGCATCACCACATGTTACTGTTATACCGAGATATATGACGGATAAAGTGGTGATGATGTGATGATGTATGATATATGATGATAAATGAAATTGTTAGGGAGAATAAGGCTGGAGTATGTGATATTGTATATGTTAGGGAGGATAAGGGTGGATTGTATGGGTTAGGGAGGATAAGGATGGATTATATGTATACGTGTGTTAGGGAGGATAAGGATGGGATATTTGTATATGTGTGTTAGGGAGGATAAGGATGGGTTATGTGTATACTTGTGTTAGGGAGAATAAGGATGGAAGTCCCAGAGAGGACGACATGCATATCATGCATTTTACATTGTATGCATATATTACTTGATTCATATTTGTATATATATATATGGTTATGTGTTGTTAATCCCGGTTACTGAGACATTGTCTCACCCCACCCTCTCCCATGACTAACCCTTTCAGGTGAAGGTTCTGGCTCTAGCCCGGTGAAGCAAAGAGAGTAGCGGTGTACGTGGGAAGTCTATGTAGTGTTTGTATCTTTGGTTAATGTATTATGTGCCAAGTAGGGTAGAAAGTGTGTATTGAATGTATGAGATTGACAGGATTGTGACGGATGAATGTATGTTTGATTACGTTTTATGGAATGTGTTATGTTGGTGTACTAAGAGTGTTAGGTGTGTGGAAGTTTATATGGTAATATTTGTGAGCCCAGAGTGGCTTAGGCCTGGTTGTTGTGTGTTAGGGCATATAACCCATCTTATCATGTTGAGGTTCAAGGGGGTCAAAACTCAGAGGAGTGGTTCCTTTGAGGTGAAACCTCTTTGGACAGGTTGGTTTGGAGATTTACGACCTGTATGAATGGTCCCTGATGGACCAGTTGTCTTTGGTGACAATTGGGGTTGGTTAGTAATGAGTTTTGGTCAATAAGTGGCCAAAACAGTGACGGGGTCCAGAATCTCCATATGGAGTTGGATTGAGGTGAAAGTTGTGTCCGTGGTTAGATTGGGACTAGATTGACTTGTAGGAGTTAGAATCAAGTCAATCGGAGGTCGGAGCATAAAGTTATGCACGTCGGAAGTTCACCCCGGAGTGTCAAAATTGCTGATACGGTATATCAGCAGGGGGCGCCGCGGCGAGGGAAGGCAGGCCGCGGCGCCATAGGAGACAGAAGCGATGATGAGACAGGTGAGGCCAAAGCCGCGGCGGTAATGTAATGGCCGCGGCCCCAGCCCAAAATTTTGTAATTTGGGGTTCGTTTCCGCTGGTTTGAGACTGTGAGATGTTGTTTTGGTGTTGTTTGGTTTGTGTTTGATTGTATTTCGAGTTATTGGGTGTTAATGGAGGTAGGATGTTACATTTTGGTATCAGAGCAATGGTTTTGGGCCATTGTTTCTACTTGATGTACTACTTGGCACATAATAAATACATAGACTATATTCCCACTGCAATACTAGTCCAGAACCATATAATTGAATGTGTTGTGACTTGTGTGTAGGAAAATGTCTCGCAGAGGAAGAGGAAGATAGAGTAACCATGATCTTATGAGACAGATGCAAGAAATATTGGCCGGCATCAGTAACCAAGTTAATACTCAGGGGGAAGTATTGAATAGACTGCAAGAAAGAATGGATAGACAAGAGCAGGGTGGAATGAATGAAGAGGCTGACATCTATGTGGATTTGAATGCAGGAGGGAATGAAAATGTGGTAGAGCCTGAGAGAGCCCCAAGGGTTGAAAGAAGGGGTATCTCTTCACAGTTGAAGGACTTTCGGAAGTTCGATCCCCCGGCTTTCGAAGGTACCATGGACGTTTCCCAAGCTGAGAATTGGATAGAACAGTTGGAGAATATCTTTAGCGTGATGGATTGCACCTCGGAGCAAAGGGTGCAACTAGCGGCCTTTAAGCTGGAGAAGAAGGCCAAGCGTTGGTGGAGGAGTGTTGTTCCAAATGCTGAAGCGATGAATCCTCCGATGACCTGGGAACAGTTTAAGGGACGATTCTTTGCGCACTACCTCCCTCCAACCTTAATGATGCAGAAAGAGGCGGAGTTTTTAGCCTTTCAGCAAGAAAGTTTGTCGGCGGATGAGTACATTGATCAGTTTTTAGACTTGGCCAAGTATTCCACTTATCTAAATAATCATCCTGATGATAGGTGGATGGCTCAAAGGTTGTTTGAGGGAGCCCACCCAGAGATTAAAGAGCGGCTGTCGGCGGTAGAGTTTATATCCTTTGAGGACTTATGTGCAAAGATTCGTGCTCTCTATAAACGAATGAAAGAGGCCGAGGAGTATCGAAAGAATTCCATGATTCGGGCTTTTTCTCATCTAGGACCTACGGGAGGAATCAGTAAAGGTAGTGGTTCAGGAAGTGGTAGCAGCGGTGGCAGCACAGGTTCTAGTGGAGGAAGAGGTCGTCATAATTGAGGCCGTCATGGTAGAGGTAGAGGCAGGTTTGGACGAGATCAGTCCAATAGAGGTCGGTTTGGCAGAGGACCCTTTTATCGAGGTGGCTTTGAACAAGGGAGTTCTAGTCAGAGTGAGTATGTAGGAAAGGATTCCACCCTATCTCAATATGGTTCAGGTAGTGCATCGAATTTGTGCACAAGATGCGGTTTTAGCCATGGTGATCGTCCGTGTTTGACTTGTTATAATTGTGGGAGACCGGGTCATATGTCGCGGAATTGTTGGGAGCCACGGTGTGATGATGCGACAAGGAGGCCCACGATGCCCGGACGAGTTTTCGCCATCACTCGACAAGAAGCGGATGCAGCGCCTAACTTGATTAGAGGTAAACTTAAACTCAATGGTTACTCTATTCATGCTTTGTTTGACTCAGGTGCATCGCATTCCTTCATTTCTTTTGATTGTGCTCGGAGATTGGGTATTGTGGCAATGGAGTTGCCTTTTGAATTGTCGGTAGCCACACCCACAGGAGTTTCATTAAGAACTGCTCAAGCTTGTTTGAACTGTGTGGTTCGTTTTGAACAACGAAGCACTACCCTGGATCTGATTTGTTTGCCGTTGCAAGAGATTGATGTGATAATTGGGATGGACTGGTTAGAAGCGAATAATGCCATTCTTGACTGTGCTCGGAAGACTGTGTCCTTGCCAATGAACATCCCTAGTGTTAAAGGGGATGAGAATATGTGTTTGTCCTTCGCCCAAGCTGACAGGTATTTGAAGAAAGGATGTCAAGGGTTTCTGGTTTTCTTCTCTGTGAATGTGGATATGCAAGGTGGTGTCGAAAGATATCCGATTGTGAATGAATTTCCTAATGTGTTTCCAGAGGAGATTACTGGTTTACCCCCACCACGAGAGCTGGAGTTTTCCATTGATTTGGTGCCCGGGACTGGTCCTATTTCGAAAGCTCCATATCGAATGGCACTGTCTGAATTGAAAGAGTTGAAGAAACAAATTGAGGAATTGTTGAAGAAAGGCTTTATCAGATCTAGTGTTTCACCTTGGGGAGCTCCAGTGTTGTTTGTCAAGAAGAAGGATGGTAGCCTCAGATTGTGCATTGATTACAGGCAGCTGAACCGAATGACGATCAAGAATAAATATCCTTTGCCTAGGATTGAAGACTTGATTGATCAATTGGCAGGTACCTCTGTATTCTCTAAAATTGATTTGAGGTCGGGATACCATCAATTGCGAGTACGTGCTGAGGATGTGCCTAAAACGGCATTTCGGACTCGATATGGTCATTATGAGTTTCTTGTGATGCCATTCGGGTTAACAAATGCCCCGGCTATCTTCATGGATTATATGAACAGGGTGTTTCGGCCGTATTTGGATAAGTTTGTGGTGGTTTTCATTGACGACATTCTAGTTTACTCCAAGAATGAGGAAGAGCATGCGCATCATCTTCGGATTGTGTTGCAAGTATTGCGGGATCACCAACTGTATGCTAAGCTCAGTAAGTGTGAGTTTTGGCTACGGGAGGTGAAATTTCTGGGTCATGTGATTTCTGCAGAAGGTGTGCCTGTAGATCCTAGTAAAGTGCAAGCGGTGTTGAATTGGGAGAGACCTCAATCGGTGACGGAAATTCGGAGTTTTTTGGGATTGGCTGGATATTACCGAAGGTTCATTAAGGGATTCTCTCAGCTTGTTATGCCATTGACTAGACTCACCCGTAAGGATCGATCTTTCATTTGGGATGACAGGTGTGAGAGAGCATTCCAAGAGCTAAAGGTTTGTCTGACGTCCACCCCAGTGCTCATTATTCCTAACCCATTAGAGTCGTTCACAGTTTATACGGAAGCCTCTAAGAAGGGTCTAGGGTGTGTCTTGATGCAGCAAGGTAAAGTTGTGGCGTATGCTTCAAGGCAGTTGAGGCCTCATGAGGAGAACTATCCTACTCACGACCTTGAGCTAGCAGCTGTAGTGTTTGCCTTGAAATTGTGGAGGCATTATCTCTATGGCGCTCAGTTTGAGGTATTCAGTGATCACAAGAGTTTGAAGTATTTGTTTGATCAGAAAGAGTTGAACATGAGGCAAAGGTGTTGGGTTGAGTTCCTTGTGGACTATGAGTTTGCTCTAAAATATCATCCTGGGAAAGCCAATGTTGTGGCAGATGCATTGAGTAGAAAGTCAATCCATATGGCCATGATGATGATGAGGGAGCAACAGTTGTTGGAAAGCCTGAGAGATATGAAGTTATCCATCAATGTCCATCCTGGAGTATTAGTAATGAGTTCCATCAGTGTAACAAGTGATTTATTGAGGAACATTTGCTATGCTCAGAGGGAGGATGACTATCTGTTGGGCATTCAGGAACAGGTTGAAATGGCGGAGACCCAGGACTTTGATATTCTGGAGGATGGTATCATCAGGTATCGAGGTAGGATTTGTGTGCCAAACGTTGCGGGGTTGCGTGAAATTATTTTGGAGGAAGCTCATAAAAGTAAGTACACTATCCACCCTGGTACCACTAAGATGTATCAGGATTTGAAGAGAGGTTATTGGTGGCCAGGCATGAAAAATGACATCGCAGAGTTTGTGGCAAGATGTCTGATTTGTCAGAAGGTAAAAATTGAGCACCAATTGCCTGCTGGTATGTTGCAATCTTTGGAGATCCCGGAGTGGAAATGGGATAGCGTTTCCATGGATTTTGTGATGGGATTACCGAGGACCTCTTCAGGACACAATGCGATATGGGTGATTGTGGACAGGTTGACGAAGTCGGCCCATTTTCTTCCAATTCGGGAAACTATTTCAATGGAGAAGTTGGCCCAGTTGTATATAAATGAGATAGTAAGGCTACACGGAGTCCCGATGAATATTGTGTCGGACAGAGATCCAAGGTTTACATCCAGGTTTTGGAAATCTCTCCAGAAAGCCATGGGTACGAAGTTGAGTTTCAGTACTGCTTATCACCCTCAATCTGATGGGCAGACTGAAAGGACTATTCAGACTCTAGAGGACATGCTGCGGGCATGTGTTCTGGAGAATAAAGGCAATTGGGATCAGTTTCTGCCGTTGGTTGAATTTGCCTACAATAACAGTTTCCACTCGAGTTTACAGATGGCTCCTTATGAAGCGTTGTATGGCAGAAAATGCAGATCACCGTTGTGTTGGGTTGAACTTGGTGAAAGGAGTCTTTTGGGCCCAGATATTGTTGATCAAACCTCTCGGCAAATAGAGAGTATTCGCCAGAAGCTTCTTACTGCTCAGAGTCGGCAAAAGAATTATACGGATAGAAGGAGAAGACCATTGGAGTTTGATGTTGGGGATCATGTGTTTTTGAAGGTCACTCCTACTACTAGTGTTGGAAGATCGATTCGAGCCAAGAAGCTCACTCCGCGGTATATGGGTCCATATCAGATTTTAGAGAGAATCGGGCCAGTAGCGTATCGAGTGGCGCTACCACCTAATCTTGCAGGATTACATGATGTTTTCCATGTGTCTCAAATCAAAAAGTATCATCCGGATCCGTCTCATGTGATTGATGATGAGATAGTTCAAGTGCGAGAGAATCTGACTTTTAAAGTCACGCCGCTACAAATTCTAGATGTTAGAGAAAAGCAATTCAGAAATAAGACCATTAAGTTGATAAAAGTCTTATGGAGCGGTTTGACGTCAGATGATGTCACGTGGGAAACAGAAGAATCTATGCGAAGAAAGTATCCTGAGATTTTTGTGCAAGGTAAAAGTTGAAATTTCGAGGACGAAATTTTTATAAGGAGGGGAGAGTGTAACGCCCCTCATGATATCTTTATTGGTTTTGTGTTCAGGATGACGGATATGATTGAAGAGGAAACAGGAAAGGGCTTCGTGCCGCGGCGAGGAGCAGAGCCGCCGCGGCGAGAGGCTCCCAGAAGCGTTTTCCCAAAAATTCTATGGAGGAGCCGCGGCGAGATGTATGAAGCCGTGGCGAGAGTCGAGATTTTTGCTTAAAACCGAATCATTTCAGATGCTCGGACAGAAAAGAAACAAAAGAAAACCAAGGGAGATCGCGAGAGAGCTGAGCTAGGGTTCGAATCTCAGGCGTCCAGGGGTGATTTCAGACCGAGGGAGCTTGGATCTAAGTTGGTAAGTTACTTCTACACCTCCCTCTCGGTTTTTGTTCGGTGGAAATATGGGGTTTTTGGTTTTGAGGTTGGGTTTTCGGTTTGTGACGAAATCCACCGATTGAAATGGTTTAAATGAGGTTAATAAAGTGTGTTTTGATGTTCTTGATGATTGAATTCGAGTTTGGAAGGGTTTATGTGTGATTTGAGCTTAACCCTGGGTTGTCTTCGGTTAGAACTCTTGGGAATCCGATGTGTATGTGTTTGAGTAGTATTTGAAGGGTCCCTAAGAGTCTATTGATGCATGAAAGGGGTGTTGGAGCCTTGGGTTAGGCCTAAAAGTGGTTAAATTGTGATATTGTGATTGTGAGCATACTATGTTAATGGGAGAATTATGCATTATGAAGGTTATCTGGTTAGCTGTGTGGGGCTCAAGTGTATTGAAGTTCAAGAAAGCGTGTGGAACTTGCGTGAGCGCGGTATTGCCAACCTGAGGTAACCGGGGGTTTGTTTACGTGGTTTTATATGATAGTATGTATCTATATATATGCATGTCTCTTTCATACCACGATAGTGATACGTTTGTGTGTTGTTATTATATATCGTGGTATGTGTATAGTAGATGATGTTTATGAGTATTGTGATGAGATATGTGATGAGGACATTGGTGTGATATGATGTGATGATCATGATGTTTATGATGATACATTAGCATCACCACATGTTACTGTTATACCGAGATATATGACGGATAAAGTGGTGATGATGTGATGATGTATGATATATGATGATAAATGAAATTGTTAGGGAGAATAAGGCTGGAGTATGTGATATTGTATATGTTAGGGAGGATAAGGGTGGATTGTATGGGTTAGGGAGGATAAGGATGGATTATATGTATACGTGTGTTAGGGAGGATAAGGATGGGATATTTGTATATGTGTGTTAGGGAGGATAAGGATGGGTTATGTGTATACTTGTGTTAGGGAGAATAAGGATGGAAGTCCCAGAGAGGACGACATGCATATCATGCATTTTACATTGTATGCATATATTACTTGATTCATATTTGTATATATATATATGGTTATGTGTTGTTAATCCCGGTTACTGAGACATTGTCTCACCCCACCCTCTCCCATGACTAACCCTTTCAGGTGAAGGTTCTGGCTCTAGCCCGGTGAAGCAAAGAGAGCAGCGGTGTACGTGGGAAGTCTATGTAGTGTTTGTATCTTTGGTTAATGTATTATGTGCCAAGTAGGGTAGAAAGTGTGTATTGAATGTATGAGATTGACAGGATTGTGACGGATGAATGTATGTTTGATTACGTTTTATGGAATGTGTTATGTTGGTGTACTAAGAGTGTTAGGTGTGTGGAAGTTTATATGGTAATATTTGTGAGCCCAGAGTGGCTTAGGCCTGGTTGTTGTGTGTTAGGGCATATAACCCATCTTATCATGTTGAGGTTCAAGGGGGTCAAAACTCAGAGGAGTGGTTCCTTTGAGGTGAAACCTCTTTGGACAGGTTGGTTTGGAGATTTACGACCTGTATGAATGGTCCCTGATGGACCAGTTGTCTTTGGTGACAATTGGGGTTGGTTAGTAATGAGTTTTGGTCAATAAGTGGCCAAAACAGTGACGGGGTCCAGAATCTCCATATGGAGTTGGATTGAGGTGAAAGTTGTGTCCGTGGTTAGATTGGGACTAGATTGACTTGTAGGAGTTAGAATCAAGTCAATCGGAGGTCGGAGCATAAAGTTATGCACGTCGGAAGTTCGCCCCGGAGTGTCAAAATTGCTGATACGGTATATCAGCAGGGGGCGCCGCGGCGAGGGAAGGCAGGCCGCTGCGCCATAGGAGACAGAAGCGATGATGAGACAGGTGAGGCCAAAGCCGCGGCGGTAATGTAATGGCCACGGCCCCAGCCCAAAATTTTGTAATTTGGGGTTCGTTTCCGCTGGTTTGAGACTGTGAGATGTTGTTTTGGTGTTGTTTGGTTTGTGTTTGATTGTATTTCGAGTTATTGGGTGTTAATGGAGGTAGGATGTTACAGGATCGCCGTAGCGAGAGTGTGTCCAGTGACTCTTTTCAGCTGAAAAACTAGTGGAGCCGCAATGAGATGTTCTAGAGCTGTGGCGAGAATCGAGATTTTTGTTTAAATCCGGATTATTTCAGTTGGACGGGTGAAGGAGAAACGGAGGAGAAACGAGGGAGCTCTGTTAGGGTTTGAAGATTTCAGTCATTAGGAGTGTTTTTCGGCGTCCAAGAGCTTGGATTCAAGTTGGTAAGTGATTTCTACTCTTCCTTCTCCATTTTCTTCGGTTGAAACTTGGGGTTTTTCGGGTATAAGTTTGGATTTTCGGTTTTGACTGAAATCCACCAATTGAAATGGATGAAATGGGGTTAAGAAAGTGTGTTTTGGTGTTCTTGTTGCTTGGATGTGAGTTTTGAAGGGTGTATGTATGATTTGAGCTTACCCTAGGTTGTTTTTGGTTAGGGCTCTTGGGAATCTGAAGTGTATGTGGTTGAGTAGTGTTTGAATGGTTCTCAAGAGCTTATTGATGCATAAAAGGGGTGTTGGAACCTTAGGTTAGGCTCAATTGGTTGAATTGTGATGTTTGGTTATTGGTATATTGTGTCAATTGAAGAATTGTGATATTGTGAAGGTTGTTTGGTAGCTTAAGAGGAGTTCAAGCGTCTTGGATAACTCAAGAAGTTCATGGAATTCGTGTGTGTAGTATTGATACTTGAGGTAACCGGGTGTTTGTTTGTATTGTATAATAGTACATATATTTGTGTATATACATGCATGTTTCTTTCATAAGATGATATAGATGTGTTTTTGTGTACTATTTTCTATATATTGTGGTATGCACACAGCTAGATGATGATTATGATGACTATGATGATTATGATGATGATTAGAGATGATGATATTGACATGACATGACATGATGCATACATGATAGTGTGATATGATGATGATGATTATATGATGATACATGAGCATCACCACATAACATTGTGAGATTATGATATATGGCAGATTGGGTGGTGATGACGATATGATATATGGTGATATATGTTAGGGAGGATAAGGATGGAATATATATATATGTTAGGGAGGATAAGGATGGGATCCCTGCGGGTAAATTGCCTCCTATGGCCTGGAGAGGAAAGACGCGCAGTGGACTGCATCTTCCCTAAATTGGTGCTAATTCGTGGTGGGAAAGGTGAAGGAGAGCCACTGTCGGAATATTAGTGTTACCTTTGGCCAGGTGCACTAATGGGAGGTGAGCTTGGTGATGTCCTGGAATCGGGTTCACTGACTATTGGAAGGGAATTACCTATACGAAATGTCTTGGAAACAGGCCAGGTGCCTGTGGTTCTAGCTGTGTGCAAGGGAGATATGCATTCCATTCATTTCACATTGCATTCATGGAATGTATGAGATATATGTATATATATATATGTGTGTGTGTGTGGTTGTCCCCAGTTACTAAGACATTGTCTCACACCCTTCTCCCATGAACTAACCTTTCAGGTGACGATTTGGCACCAGTCCAGAGGAGACGCGTGAGTAGCATCGGACGTGGGGATATTAGGTCTATGTAGTTTGTGTGTGTGTAATTTGGATATGTAACTTGTGCCAAGTAGGATAGAAGGTTTTGTAATGAATGTATGACATTGTAAGGATTATTATGGATGGATGTATGTATGGTTATATATGTGGAAATGTGTTGTATGTGTTACGTATGATGAAAGGTAGAGTTGGGCCTAGTTGGTGTGTTTTAGGACCTGTAGCCCATTTTGTCAAGTCGGGGTTCAAGGGGGTCAAATCCCAGAGGAGTGGTTCCTTTGAGGTGAAACCTCTTTGGACAAGTTGGTTTGGGGGTTTTGGACCTGTATGAATGGTCTTTGAGTGACCATTTGCCTTTGGTGGCAATTGGAGGTTGTTAGTGGTGAGTTTTGGTCAATAAGTAGCCAAAATGATGTCAGGGGTCAAGAATCTCCATACAGAGTTGGATTGAGTGAAGTTGGTGTCTATGAATAGATTGGGACTAGATTGACTTGTAGGAGTTGGAATCAGAGGTCGGAGTATAAAGTTATGCGCTTCGGAAGTTCACCCCAGAGTATGGAAGTTACTGGTATAGAAAACCTGTAGGGGGCACCGCAGCGCCAGGAATCAGGCCGTGGCGCTAGAGAGTCTAGTAGCAAGTGAAAAATAGGAAAGGTATGTAGCTGTGACGGTACTGTAATTGCTACGGCCCCAACCCAGATTTTGATGTTGTTGGGTTCATTTTCCATTGTTCTGAAGTTTGGGAAGTTATTTTGAGATGTTTGGGTTGCGTTTGGTTGGATTTTGAAGGTTTTGGTCAAGTCCGGAGGTGTTTGGTGGTAGGGTGTTACAATATTTATGTAACATAATTTTTTATTCTAGGGTAGACCCAATGTAGATTTCCAAAATAAAGATGATGTCTTTGCAATTAAAGCAAAATACAAGAAAAGTATGAGTACGTTACTTTAAATTATATTCAAGAGTTATTTTGTTAGTTCTCTCTCCTCTGAACCAAGATTACTCCTCTCATTCATTCATTAAACAAGGTATATGTAGTACAAATGATAGTTATTTTTGCCTCTACAGATGCCAAATTTCATAGATTGCTTCCATATTTTTAATAACACATTTTGTATGTTGTCATAGTACAATTCAAGGGGATATTACTGCCCAATATTAGATTAAGGATGTGTATTGATAGATAAGCAAATGGACGAAATGTAGTGACTTACCTGTACGTATAAATTTGATTACCACAGTTTGTCCCAATTTAATAATGACTTGCATCATTAATTTAACAAGGAAAGGGACAAAAAAGGTGGTGACTTACCTCATTAGACAGAGAGACCTCTGGTTCATTTGTAATATTTGCTGACTTATTAGTTGAACATTCGGGGTTGTCTTTCCCATTCTGAGCCTGTGAGTAAAAAATTGTCCATCCGAATTTGTCCAAAATTTTGTAATAACTTGCATCACTAATTGGAGAATTTAAATTTAAATATATAAACTAAAATTGTTCAACAAATATATATATATGAACTAAAACCGTGGTGTTTTATGTCTTTAGGTAGTTAAATAATATGAGCACCGACTTTGAAGGCTCTTCAGATTAAACTGATATCACACCAATTTGGATTTGCACCATTCACAAAAATTGCATATATATATATATAGGGTTAAGGGATAAATTTATTTTGGAAGTATTTTATAAGGAGCTATGGACACTCCAAACAACCTTTCAGAGTAATGTTACTCATCATGCTTCAAAATCAAAACAATATCACCTTACACTACTGTTGACTATTTGATTGCGAAATACTTTTAGGATAAATTTGCTCCTTAACCCTATATTGTTAAATAAACTCTTTGATGTCTTTTTAGCCAAAAATAAACTCCTTGATGTGTTAATTAAGGACTATCTGTAACAACCATCATTTCATTATCCATAACTTGGTCTCTAGCTAACCAAGTGTATTTGGTGTTGTGTGTAGTACTGGAAGGGCCAAGATAGAGGTAAAGCTTAAATTGGAGACAAAGGAGCACGATGCTGCAGTATGGGACAGGATTACTGTGGTGAGAAAGCTGCAATTTTGGCTAACTTTTCCAGGTCGAGAGCATCCAAACCACAGCGAGCATGGAAAATTTTGTATAAACCAGAAACATTTCAGTCAGACCGACGAAGGAGAAATGGAGGGAGTGATAAAGAAGCTTTGCTAGGGTTCAAAGTTTTTGGCCTTTGGGAGTGATTTTTGGCCTTCGGGAACTTGGATTCTCATTGGTAAATGGTCTCTACTCCTCTTTCTCCATTTTTCTTTGGTTTTGAGTTAAAATTTTTGGGATATATGTTGGGGTTTTTGGTTTTGGGCCAAAATCCACCAATTAAAATGGATAAAGTGGGATCAAGGAAGTGTGATTCAGTGTTTATGATGCTTGGGTATGAGTTTTAGAGAGAGTATATGATTTAAGCTTAACCCTAGGTTGAAATTGTTAGAGCGAGTATGAAATCCGAAGTGAATGGGATGGTTTGGAGTTTGAGTAATCTTTAGAAGCTTAATGATGCATGAAAGTGGGGTTGGAACTTTGGGTTAGACCTATATAGTCGAATTGTGATTTTTGGTCAAGTGGTATATTGTGTTAATTGAGGTATTATGGTATTATGAAGGTTGTTTCATTGACCAGAAGAGTATAAATGTGTTGGATAACCCAAGGAGCTTGTGGAATCACGCGTGTGTGATATTGACTACCTGAGGTGACCGGGTGTTTGTATTGTTTGTATGGTTTGTATTGTATGTTGATATATATATATATGCATGTTTCCATTCATACCACGATATAGATTGTGTGCATATGGTTTTTATATATATCGTGGTATGCACACAGCTACACATATAGAGATGATGATGTGAGATGATGATAATGATGTGACATTACATGATGTATAGCATGACATTGAGAACATGATGATGATGATTACATGATGATATAGCATGAACATCACCACATGACATTGTTGTTGAATCAAGTGTTTTGATGATTCCAAACCAACCTTCTAGAGCTTGGAAAGAAGGTATCAAATTTGCATGGAAGATCCCAAATGGAGAAATCCAAGTAAAATTAGCACAAGTTTAGATATAGGATTTCTTACTATGTTTTATTTGAGTAAAAGACTTTGAATTGGCAAAAGAATGTTTTTAGAAATCTGATTCCATGTTAATTCATGGAATACTTGAAAAATATCCACTAACAGACGAACTTTAAAGTGTTAAAGCTGAACTATTGCTTTGAAAATTCAAATTTTGGCTTTTGAAATTCGAATTTGGAATTGAAAATAAGTTAGTCAGAAAAGAGATTCCTCTGACAGACGAATTTTGAATGTAGAAATTCGAACTTTGACATGAGTCTGATAAGAGCCTTTTCTGACAAACGAACTTTGAGTTTTGAAAATTTGAATTTATGATAAACTACGATTCATAAAAATTGAAAATTCATCTGAGGATACTTCAAAGCTCATCTAAAAGTGAAGATTAAAAAGAGTCTAAAATTAGTTCACTGACAGACGAACTTTGATTTTGAAAATTCGAACTTTAGAAACAAAGCTTGCAAGTCTGTTATGACAATCTATTGACATACGAATATTGGTATTTAGAAATTCAAACTTTGAACTAAGTCTGATAGGAGGTCTCTCTGACAGACGAACTTTGAACCTTGAAAGTTCAAATTTCGAAAAGATGAACTATTGTACCTTATTAAGCTGCCCACTAACAGATGAATTTTGGGCACCAAAATTTGAACTTCAAAGGCACTATAGCAATATGAGACAACTGTTCACACTTATCAAAAAAATTTTAACTTGAAAATTCGTATGTTCCAACGTAAAAATATTTTTCAAAGAGGAAAATTTGAACTTTGCTTCATAAATAGATGAACTTTGAAGTTCAACGTTAAAGTCTTTAACTTTCGGTATCTGTGAAATTCGTCTGTTGACCAACCAAAATTCAAACTTTGAGTGTCAAAAGCATTAAATGCGGTTAGTGAACGAATAGTCTTTTACCATTGGATAACGTCTCTAATGGATAGATTTTGTCTCTAACGTATAGTTAAGACCTAAATCTATAAATAGAACTTCATTTGAAGTTGTGGGTAACGATTTTATATTATATATACTGAAACTCTGTCAAATTCTCAACTCAAAGTCTTTTACTCTCATACTTCATTCTTTTGCACTTCAACTTTCATATACACTCTAAATTAGAGAGTTCACTCCTTGTAATTAGTCTTATCTTCATATGAAAGAAAGATTTTCTTGTGAGAGATTATCACAAGGGATTTGGGAAGCACTTAGCTAGAGTGCAAAGAGAGAGGTTGTAAGCTCTAAGAATAGAGCACCAAAACTGTACTGAGGTAATTGCAAGAAACCCACTGAATTCTTGCAAGATAGTGGATAATCTCAAGTAGTTACTTGGGGACTGGACGTAAGTCAAGATAAATAGACCGAACTAGAATAAACATTTGTGTCTTCCCTTTTCTTTTACTGCTTTTACCTTACTGTATTTTTATACTCTGTTTTACTATCATTCTTGCCTTTATCACTCTTATGACTTTTGCAGAAAATTTTAAGTTTCCCAATTCACCCCCTCTTGGAAAGCCAGCATATCTAATAATTGTAAGGTATATGGTGACCGGGTGGTGAAGATGATATGATATGTGATGATATGATTTGACATGATAATATATGATAAGGGAGGATAAGGATGGGATCCTTGCCACTAAATCCTCTCCCATGGCTCGGAGAGCCAAGCGGCAGCGGACTGCACCTTCCTTAAATCACCACTAATTCAAGGTGGTCCAGGGGAAGGAGAGCACGACCTGAGCTCTAGTGTAACCTTTAGTTGGGTTGCATTAGTGCAAGGTAAGCTTGATGATGTCCCAGAATCAGTCTTCACTGAATGTTGGAAGGGAGTCACCTATATGAATGTCCTATTATGATGACAGCTCATGGTTCTAGCTGTGTGCGAGGGAGACATGCATTCCATTTCATGTTGCATTCATGATATTGTATGAGTTATATATATATATATGTGTGTGTGTGTGTGTGGTTGTCTTCGGTTACTGAGACATTATCTCACACCCTCCTTTCCCATGAACTAACAATTCAGGTAAAGGTTCTGGCATTAGCCCGGAGAAGACAAAGGAAGCACAGCTACTCCGGTATTAAGATAATAAGTCATAGTAGTGTATATATGTATGGTCTATGTATTTTGTGCCAAGTAGGATAGTGAGTTGTAATGGATATAAGAATCTGGATGATTGTAATGATATTTGGATGTGTATGTATGTAAAATGTTGTTTTATTGATATGGAATGTTGTGGCATGAATGGTTTAGGATGTTAAGGAGTTAGTATGGGTGTGTATGTGAGCCTAAAGGTGGAATTGCGTCTTGTTGGTGTGTTTTAGGACAAGTAGTCCATTATGGTAATTTGGGGTTCAAGAGGGTCGAATCTCAAAGAAATGGTTCCTTTGAGATGAAACCACTTTGGACATGTTGGTTGAGTCATTTAGGACCTGCGTGAATGGTCCATGGTGGTCAAATTACCTTTGGTGGCAAATGGAGGAGATTTGTGGTGAGTTTTGGTCAAAAGTGGCCAAAATGGTGTTAGGTGCCCTAAATCTCCATACTGAGATGGATTAAGGTGAAATTGGTGTCTATGATTAGATTGGTACAAGATTGACTTCTAGGAGTTGGAATCAGGTCAATCGGAGGTCGGAGCATAAAGTTATGCATGTCAGAAATTCACCCTAAGACCTTGTCATTTTGGTGATTTGGCATTAGCAGGGGGCGCCACAGCACCTGGGCGAGGCCGCTGTGCCAAGCCTTCTATTTTGACAGTGTCATAACCCAAGAGCATTGACATCGCGGTGATATTGTAGCAGCCACGTCCTTGCACTCCATTATGGCTGTTTTGATGTTCTCGAGGTTCCTTGGGTTGTTTTCCATTGCTATGATGATCTGGGAGGTAAATTTGAGGTGTTTGGACTATGTTTAGTTGGTTTTTGAAGTATTTGTTCAAGTGAAGAGGTGAATTGTAGTAGGGTGTTACACTATTAGTTGACTATAACTACAATTTGTAAGGGAATTATTCACAATATCAAAGAAAAACTAATCAATATTCTGTTGTATAAAATAGAAACCAACAATATAAAAAATAGAGATAGTGAGATGGCCTGATAATTTTGAAATAATTATAACAATGACCTGCATTTAATTTAAACTGTGTGGTGTTTTCTCAAGTATAAAAAATAGTAGTAATATATTATGTATATATGAATAGAAAACTCAACAACACCCAAGCACGTACGGACACAACCAACATGTATTATCAATTGAGGAGTGGTGATATAAAGATGAAGAGACCGAAACTCACAAATAAATGAACTGGAGGTGCCTTCATTAGCCATGGAAGTTGGTAGAGTGTTGATGCAAGTGAGGAACTATTCATGGATTGGGATAGAGCAAAGAAGGGATTAGAACCCACATTCGTTAATGCATTGTAGAGGACTTTAAACAACATTGTGACAATAGAGGCATGCAGACTTGGAGACATATTTGTCAGCACTCGGCCATAGTGTTGTTGAAATTTTTGTAAATTCCATGCACTATGACTAGGCGTTTTGGATGAATGGTGTAGAGAAATAGCCAAAAGGTTTCCTTTTGTGGCTAGTCAATATAGCAAGAAATTCGCAGTTGAAATTCCTCAAATTAAGTCTTGAAAAGCAAATGCATTGAGTAATCAATTAATAATGTTGACTTTGATGAAGCTTATTAATAAATGTTCTTTTGGGCTGATTAGCCATTAAACAAAAAAGACTAAATTAAATGTCACTTCTTCCGATCTCAAATATAAGTCATATTTAAATCATTAAATAACTTTTTTCATAGCTACCCTTCATTTTAGACAATGAAAGAGATATTAAAAAATTTATGATTGGAAATGTACAACAATTAATTAGGTTTATATATGGAAAATAAATTAAATTTCGGACAAATTCATATAACATTTCTTATTACTCATGAAATAGTTAAAAGTAACTTATATTTCAGATTGTGGTAGTATACTTAAGAAAAGTTAAATAACACTCAAAGAATTGTAAGATAAATTAATGACATTAAAGGATCTTAAAATTTAAGACTTGTTGAGTGGGTCTTACTTCCTTGAAAGGTTATGTGGCCATGATGGTGCTTGGAAATAAATACTCCCTCCATTCCATGTCTTTTGTTGTTTAAGATTGTTTTACATAAATCAAGAAATCATTATGTTAAATTTTTCTAGGGATTTGACTAAAATACTCTAATTTAATGACTTATATTGAATTAAATGATATACATTGAATTAGATGAGAGGAGGGTACAGTTGAAAAAAAAATTAATGATGCATTAAAAATCTAAACAAAGGATTTGAAACAAAACCAAAACTTTAAAACTACAAAAGATATGGAACGGAGGGAGTATGAAATGAGGGAGTAGACGTTTCCTTTACTAACCTATGCTTGCCAAAAGGTGAGAATTATCAAGATCAATATAGATATGTGATTTAATTTTTACCCTATTACATTTTTTAAGTTTTTTTTATACATTTTTCCATAAGTATAATTTTAAAATAATTATAACGAGGACATGCGTTCATGAAATAATAATAATAATAATAATAATAATAATAATAATAATAATAATAATAATAATAAATTGGAATTATAAAAATTATATAACTTTGGTGTAGTTAGAAAACACATATAGTATTAAAACAAGTCATAGAACACATGAATTGGACATTATTCAAATCCAAAGATATGAATTATCAAAGTTGAAGAACAATCCTAACCAAAATGCAAAATTGTCTAATTAGACAGCCTTTTCGAGTCTTTGAATTTCTGGGAATAAGTCTTACTATTAATGTTCCAATTATGTTTTTATTGTACAGAGGAATCCTAGAGCTTTAAATTAAGCTAATGAGCATCTTAAATGGTTTTTTATGGAGTTAATTATGAATTTTGAGAGTTACACAAAAAATAAAGCAAAAACGATAATTAAACAACAAAATGAATAGTAATGTTGAGTTGAAGGGCAAGTTTTAAGATTTTTGACACTTTGGAAATGCCTTCTGAGCTCAATTTGCTAATTGAAAGTGATCAATGTGGATAAAAATAAGGCAAAGTAAGGTATGGCTATCAAATTATAGTATGTTACATGTAACAACCCTCAGTATACTATCCTAGACTTAGACTCGAGCTAACGAGAAGTATACTTGATGATGTAAGCATGACCGGATGAAACAAGATGGAGGAAGAACAAAGAGGAGACAGAAGCACCATGCCATGGTGAGATGCAGGGTCATTGTGGTGAATGAGTTGAAACTTGGATAGATTTTTTGGACGTAAGGGCTTCACGCTACGGAGAGTTGAACTTATCACCCACTGCGACGTTAGGTCCCAAAATCCTTTAAATCAGAAGCCATTTCAGTTGACGTGAAAAAAGAAATCAGAGGGAGAAATGGAGGAGCTTTGTTAGAGCTCTAGTTTTCCGACCTAGGGAGATGATTTTCGGACACTAGAAGCTTTAATATTGGTTGGTAAGTGATTTCTAACCCTCCCTCCTTTCTTTTCTCTTAGGTTTTAGGTTCAAATCTGTGGGAGTACATTAGATTTCGGTTCGGTTATATTTTCCACCAATTAAAATGCTTGGTTTGGTGTTGTACAAGTGTTATGTAGTGTTAAGAAGGCTTAGGTATAAGTTTTGAGGGGATTGTGATGAGTTCGATTGGAACCTTAGGTTAGAAATTGTAGAGGGAGTGTGAAATCCGAGGTTTATAAGGATGATTATGATGTGAATGGTTAATTAGAGTTCACTAGTGTGTAATTATGTTGTTGGAACTCTAGGTTAAGCTTGGAAGGCTAGATTGTGGATTTTAGTTGTTATGGGTATTATGTTAATTAAAGGTATTGTGATGTGGTTGTGGTTGATTGGCTAATTGGAAGCGTATGGTTCGTGATGAGTGCTCTGGACGCTTGCCTAATTCCCTGTGTGCGCAGTGTCGGTAAGTAAAGATAACCGGGTGTTTGTAATATGTGTTATATGTTGGTATATATATATGCATGTCTTTGCTCATACCACAATATCATTATGTGTATGTGTATTTTTTTTCTACATATCATGGCATGCACATGGCTAGACGAGGTACTTGTATATGATGATGATGAGTGTGATATTGTATATGTGCATATGTGATTGCAGCATCCCTATACCATTGCATGTTAGCATGATCATGATGATACTAATGATGATATATATATTGTTAGAGGCATGCTAGCATGGCATGAGCATTGTGATATGGCACGAGCATCATCATTACATGGCATTGTGAGAAAAGATAGATTGGGTGATGATGATGAGATATGATATGATATGATGATATATGATATGGTGAAATAAAGAAGGGATCCCTGTCACTAAATTTTCTCCTATGGCCAGGAGAGTAAGGCGGTAATAGGCTGCACCTTCCCTAAATCACCATCAATTAGCAGTGGTTCAAGGGAAGGATAAGGATGATCCAAGCATTTGTATTACCTTTGGCCGGGTATACTAGTGTGAGGTGAGCTTGGTGATATCCTAGAATCAGTCTTCATTAGCTGTTGGAAGGGAATCACTTATTCGAAATATCCTGTGATGACACCAGCTCGTGGTCCTAACTTTGTGGAGAGAGACATGCATTCCATGACATTTGGCATTTACATTACATTATTTGCATACATGTGTAATATTAGTGATATTATTAGGTGTGTGTGCTTGTCCCAGTTACTAAGACATTGTCTTACACCCCCTCTCATTACTAAGATTTCAGGTGACGACTCTGGTACTAGTCCAGAGAAGACCAAAGAGTCGTAGGCCTCTTCACGTTTGGGAATTTTAACTACAATTGGTAGTTTCTAATTTAGTTTATGTAATATTATGCCAAGTAGGTTGTTGTGGTTTGATGTCTGCATGAGTGTCTTAGGAGTTTTACTTGTATGCTATGTGATGATTTTGATGTTGATGGAGGATATGTGAGATGTGGATGGGTTAAATGTATGTGATGATGATTTGTACCCCAGTATGAGTCATTATTGTTGGAGTGTGAGTTTGTGAGTTAGGATGGTTATATGTGAGAGCATAATGTGGTTTTAGGCCCAGCATGTATGTTTTGGGGCATATAGCCCATTATGTAGTTTCAGGGTTTAAGGGGGTCAAATCTTGAAGAAGTAGTTTTCCCGAGGTGAAACCTCCTTGGATATATTGGTTATGTTGATTGGGACCTGCGTGAATGGTTTCGAGAGGCCAAATTGCCTTTGATGGCAAATGAAAGTGGCAAGTTGTGAGTTTTTGCCAAAAAGTGGCCAAAAAGGTGTTGGGAATCTAGAATTTCCATACAAAGATGGATTCAAGTGAAATTGGTGTCTATGGTTAGATAAGGGATGTGACTAATTTGTAGGAGTTGGAATCAGGTCAATCAAAGGTCAGATCAAGAAGTTGTGTGCATTAGAACTTCGGCTGGAAAATCAACAATTTGCTGATATGGTTACTGATCTGGGCGTCACGGCCTTAAAAGCTTGGCCATGGCGCCATACCATTATGCTTCTTGAAGGTTACGATAGCACTGTTGAGGCCACGTCTCTAGCATTGAATCACTGTGTTTTGTTTTGTTTGGCCTGTTTCGTGATTTATGGAAGTTTGAGGTGGTATTTTGGGATCAATTAGAGGTAGGTTGTTACATTTTGGTATCAGAACAATAATTCAGGCCATTGTTTTTGCTCGTTGTAGTACTTGGTACATTTTAAATAACGTAACTTGTATATTCTCATTGTAATATTAGTCCAGAGTCATATAACAGAATATGTTATTACTAGTGCATAGGGGAAGGAGGTGTCTTATAGGGGGTAAGTAAAGGGATGGTGATCTCATGAGAAAGATGCACAAGATGATGGCTGGATCGAATGACCGAGTTAGCAATCAGTGAGAAATGATGAATAGACTGTTAGAGCTGTTAAGTCAGCAGGGACAAGGTGATATGAATGAGGAAGATGGAGTTTACTTGGATTTGAATGATAGACAAAGATACGGATGTGATAGATCCAAAAAAGGCCCCAAGGTTTGCAAGAAGAGGCATCTTCTTTCAATTGAAAGACCTTCAAAAGTTTAATCCACTAGCTTTTGAAAGTAAGCTGAATCATGCAGTGGCTAAGGAATGATGGACCAACTGGAAATAATATTCAATGTTATGGATTACACCTCAAAACAAAAGGCATAATTGGCGGTGTTTAAGTTGGAGAGGAAGGCAGAATGATGGTGAAGGAGAGTCTTACTATGTGTTGAGGTTATAGAAGCTCACCTGGAAATTAAAAAGTAGTTATTGGTTATAAAGTGTACTTCCTTAGGGGATTGGCATATGAAGATGTGTGTTTTATCCTAATGAATGTGATAGACTAGAAAGGAGAAGAGAAGTTGAATGATCTATGCTTTTCCCTATCTAGGATCCCTAGGAGGCAAAATAGCAAAGGAAGTTGAATAATTCTAATTATAGGAGATAGGGATAAGTTGCCAAGCAATATAAAGTGGTAGGCATTGTAAGGATTGAATATGGAAGTGACGATTGAATCCTAAAGGTTGAATGTTGAGGTATTTTGAAGTAGTGGAAGAACCATGAGAGAATCCAATTTGTTGGTTTGGAGACAAAGTTGGATACAACGATGGTGGAGAATAAGTTAACTAGTGGGAGTTTGTATATGGAGTAAAGAACATGCATCCTGGAGCCAAGATAGGGTTGGATGATGAAGGCCTTGGTAGTGACGGTGATGGTGATTTCAGTACTATCAAGAAAAGCGGTGAAGAGATGGTGATTACCATCTGGAATGTCATGTTCACAGATTGTGAAGAAAGTAGTTGGATAATTTCTGAATGAAAAAGAAGGTCAAGTAGTGCTGAAAGAATATGGGATATGGTTAAGAGGTCACCAGAGTCCTTTAGGCTAAACCCAAACTGGGAAAGAGACTTTTGTTCTTTTTCCTGTTCTAGGAGTTTGGATAGAGATGGAGTTGAACTATAAGGTAGGAGGTCTATTCAGGAATAAATGTATCGATAAGTTTTGTAATTTAGAGGACGGTTAATATGGGTTTACACTGAGATTGTTATGATATTCAGTGTAGAGCAATATACGTTAGTGTAGGCTTGAAAGAAGATCATTATGATATTTTGTATGGCGCAATATGTGACAAATAAATTAGAATTAAGTTGCAAGAGGTCAAACGAGAGTTTCACAAGTAGGAACAAATTGCAGGAGATACTTTGGTCTATGAGAATTTTGGAAGGCAAATATTGTGTAAGGATTCTGATGTTGATAAAAGAGTTTTCGTAACTCTCTCTGACTTGAAGTAAGGTTAGTAAGGGGAATGTATTGTCAACTGGGCGTGGATGAGAAATTGGCTTAATTGATGATGGTGGTCTATGGTAGTGATTTGAGCCTTGGAATATTATGGGCATGGACTAAGAAATTTCTTTCTTGGTACATTCCTTGGTCGTAAGGATATAAATGGTAGAACGCCATATTATAAGTGTAATGTGTCAGCTATCCTTAAAATGCCTAAGAGTAGAAGTTGAACTAAAGCCATTTCCATCTGCTATTATCTCTGGGTTTTTCCTAATAATAACTTTAGAGAATGTGTGGGATATCGTTGTTGTTGGGAAGTATGAGAAAATCCCGTATGGTATTAAATCACAAGTCTAGAACTAGCAGTTAACTAGTTGAGGATTAATGCCAACTGGCTATATGTTTGATGCACTAGTTACTCGAGGTACGAGGCACTAATGAACTAACAATGAAAGACTTGGTGATAATATCAAATGGGAACCCAGTTCCACTTAGATTCATGGTCAATTGGATGCCTATCTTCAAAAAGATTGATTGGGTACAATTGACCAATTGATCTGTATGTCGTAGCAATTCACTGATTATGAGATGAGCAATTATGTGTAACACCTCTATTTAGGACCATTTCCCATGTATTAGACCTCATTAGAGATCAACTACACTTAATTAGAAACTTGAATCACAAAAGATATATTATAATAAATTTGGTCAATTTCCATGGTACTATTCATTTAATCCCATTTTTTTCTTTCTTTTTTGGAAAACTTCAGAAAATCATAATTAATTTAGTAAAAATTATACGAAAGTGATTCAAGCTTCTATGGATATCTTAAAAGATCATCTATATGGGAAAAATATCAATTAGAGCAACTACTTGGCCAATTAGTACAGTAAATTTTGTGAAATTTTATTGTTCATATGGTCATTTTTTTTAAATCCAGTTTTCTAGGCTAAATTTGAAAATTCACCATAATTCGTACACTCATCCAAATTGAGTGCTATTTAGACTATTTTAAAGCCCTTTCTATCTACATTTCAACCATACATAACATTCATACTTTATACACCAAAGAGTTAAAACAGTGGCAGTTTCACTCTGAAGTGGTCAAAATGACAATTTGTATCCTAATACTCTACCGAACAAAAGCTATAAAATATTTACATGGCCATATTTCATCTTCATATCAAACCACACTTTCACTAAGACCTAAGGCATCATAAAAGCTTGAAGAAACATATTTAAAATCACATTTACAAATTTACATAAAAGGTCAAAACACATGGCCAATGCAATTACCATCAAATTAAATACCAAGTTATTTCTCTTTTCCCTTCTCTTCCTTGGAGGTCTTGCCATTGTTGCTACCTAATCATAGTTAATATGTGGGAGGGTAAGATTCAAAAATCTTAGTAGATAAATCTCATACATACCATCATATCATCACATTGAGCATGAAGACATCAAGAAAACATAGTTCATCACATAGGCACATTGGAAACATATACATTTTACAAAAATTTTGGTAGAAAGAATAAAGAATGACTTGAGCATGATTGAAATAGAAGGCTTGGACAAATTCAAGAGCATGGCAAAAGGCTTGTGAATATTGTTATACAAATTGAAGGCCAATTATTTGACCTAGTTTGTAGTCCAACTAAAGCTAGAGAGTGTGAAGAGATTACAAGTTTCAGATCCAAGCCTAAGAGGAGCCCATTAGAGGATATTACTTAAAAGATCATATGCTTCACTAAAAGAGCATGTGACTTAGGCATTAGTGGATTTAATTTATTTTAATTTCATTTTTATTAATTATGGGCTAAACTATGTTGAGTAATAAAAATCTAATTGGTCAAATAGTAGTCTTTTTAATAGCCCACCTTGTAAATAAATATATCATGTGCCAAACATGTGATTTCATTAATGTGTTGGTATGTTTATAAGGGCTTAAGTATTATTTTATTATTTTTTTTATAAATTTTCATTATTATATTTTAGGGCTTTATTTTATTGGTTTTCTAGGTCCAATAGAAGTATTATTTGAGCCCAAAGTTTTCTAATCCTATTAGGATTACTTGAGCCCAAATTAATTAGGTTTTCTAAACTTATTAGGTTATATTTTACTTTGCCTATTTAATGCTAACTTTTATGTGCATTTTTTAGATTTGATGAATAGAATTTCAGACTTTGTGAGTTTCTCTTGCGTTCTTTGAGTGCTAAAGTGAACTATGACTTATTGAGGAATCGGTCCTTCCTTGTAGCGTCATCGGAACTAGGGTTCAAGAGACCAGTTCTCTTAGGTTCTAATTCACCTAGACTAACATATCCTTTGTGTTTTCTTGTTTATTCCCTTCTTCGTGCATTTTCTTCTTGCTGTTTTCTATTTTTTCAGTTTATGTGTTCCTTGTAATTGCAATGATTTGAGTGTCATTCTCTTTAAGTGGGTTCTTTGGATTGATTCCATAAGAGTTCACTTATCATTTGGCATTAGAGATTAGGTTTACAAATCAAGATATGCTTTTCTGTTTTTTTTCTTTCTCTTCATTTCATTCTATTTTCATTGCTTCTGGAAAATTTGTGTCACTGTTCATCCCTATGGTTGTCACTGTGCACCATCACTGTTTTCATTCACTTTTCACAACACTGTTTTCATTCACTGTTCATGTCACTATTCCGCCATTGTTTTGTTCCACTGTTCATCATCCAAATTAAAAAAAAAAAGATTCATCCATTTCATTGTTACTTGTTTTAGTTTTGCTTCTAGTGTGAGTTACCCAGATTTTAAAAAAAAAATAGTAGCAGAAAAAAAAATTAAAAAAATATAAAAAAAAAGAGAGATTGATTGCTGCAAAAAAAAAAAAAAGAGTAGTAAAGAAAAACCAAAAATGAAAAAATTATTTGATTGGATTTAATTTGGAACTTGATTGACTTAAGTTATCAACTTTGGTGGCAAGTCCCATTAAATCTCTATAATTTGTAATTTCTTCAGATTTCTTTCCTTATCAATTTCCTTCCTAATTTTCATCTTTCATTGTTCTATTTGCTACTATTCTTTATTAATTTCCAGCACCTAAATTTCTTTCCTCTTGTTAGAAATTTCAGCTCCTTTGTGCTCATTTTGTGTTAGTTAGTGCTTAATTAAATTAGGATTAAAGAGAACTTTAATTTTGGACTTTTGTTTTCTGTGATTGCCACTTCTTTTAAAACTGATTTCCTTTTGATTGAACTTGTGGTTTTAATTTAGCATTTTCATAAGAAAGCAAGTTTTGAGTGGAAAAAGGCATGAGAGAAATTGCATCATATTTGAAAAGCCTTAATTTAGTGTGAAACACGTGAGAGAGTGATGAGGTCCATTATTCTTTACACTTTTGTTGCAACTAACCATGTTAGGATTGGGAAACTTTGTATCTCACAAGAAGTCTTTGAAGAAAGTTTCCAATTGTGATCGAAACTTGAGAAAGCCAAAGTTGAAGATTCCTTCTTTCCAAGGAAAAAATGATCCTAATCTCTATTGGGAATGGGAAAGAGGAATTGAGTAAGTGTTTGATCATTACCATATCACTGAGGACATAGTTGATCATGCCATCATTAGTTTTGCTGACCATGCAAAAGTTTGGTGGGAAAGGTTCTACAAAATATGGATTTAAACCTATCAATTCATGGGAGGATATGAAAAGTCTTTTGAGAAGAAAGTTTGGTTTTTTTTTCACAACCAACCTATGTCTAAGAGTGAAGATGAACATCTTAAAGAGATGCACATCTCCGTGAAAGAGAATCCAACTCCTACTGTGTGTGATTCCCATATGGAGAAAGATGATCGAGCAGATGACAAAGTTACTACCACTTCAACAATTGATGATGGAACAAGAGAACCTGCTACAGGTATGCCTAAATCTCAAAACTCGAATACTGATATCTCTTGTGATTTAGGATGTGATAATTCTGTTGAGATGATTGATGTTGTTTGCATTGATGACATCTCATACAATGGATCAATCGAATTGGAAAGCAAGTATGAATGTGTTGAACTTGAGAATACCAATAATTTTGATGATGTTGCTTATGTTGAAGAGATTAATTGTTTGCATCAATTAGTGGAGAATATTGATCTAAAAGTTGCTAGTACTTTTGATTCTAGTGGTGTTTCTAATTTGCATCAGTTGGAAAATGAATTTCATGACTGTGCTAATGAGATATACCATGATTGTGTGCAACTTTTACAAGAGAAACATGATTTATTTGTTGCTAATGATTTGGTGGAAAATTTTGTGGATAGTATTATGATTCCTTTAGGAATTGACTCTTATAATTGCATTGATGTTGAGCATATTGATATGGTAATTGGTGATTATGCTTTTGATTCTAACTTGAATGGGCATGTTAGTCTTTGTTCTTTTGTTGTGGAAAAGGCCCATGAATCCATGTAATTAGGTGAAACTCATGAGAAAATAAAGAGTGAGCTTAAGTGGAAAAATATGAGTGGGAAAAATAAGAGAAAAAGAGTCCACAAAAATGCAAAGAGTGCAAAAAGAGTAAGTGACAAAAAGATTGAGAGAAGATTGAAAAAGAGAGAAAAGAGAAAAGAAAAAGGAGAGTTTGAGGAAGAATGAAAGTAAGTTTAAAGTAATTTGTACAAAACTCTTTCCTTCTTCACCTCATCTTTCTTATGTGTCTTCAGTTTATTTTCTTTGTCCTTCTCATTATGTTCCTAATTTCTTTAAATTATGTCATCCATCATTGTTGCATGAGTCTGCAATTTCTTTTGAGTCCAAATTGCATGAATCTATAATGAGTCCATTAGTTACTTTAGTACTTTCTTTCTCTAGTTTATCCTTCTATGTCATTCCATCTTATCATCATAGTGTTTTGTATTTCCTATGCCTTTGTGAAGTAGTCCCTATTTGTTTCATGTTTTGTGTTTCTTGTGTGTCTCATAAGTCATGTATCTTTTTGGTTATTTATTGGTTTGTCCCATTTCACCTTCATGAGTCTTTTGTGCTCCATTTTCTATTCAACTCATTCTCCTCTTCTTGTTCTATGTTAGTGTGTGTTCCTTTAGTCATTACATCTTCGTCTTTGTTCTATCATTATGCATCATAAATGTTATCGAAATCGTTTCAGGTTTTGCATTTATTGCATCATGTTCAAATTTGTCCAAATTTTGTCTTCCTTAATTTTTCTATTACTTTGGTTTTAATTGAGTCTTGTTGTATGCCATTTTATCCCCATTTGTTTCCCTATGTGTCCCTTAACATCTTGATTCCATTTAAGTATTCTTGTGTCGAGTTTGTGTTTAGCTATTTACTGCAGGTCGTTGGTGTATTTGCTGTGAAGAAAAGTTCAATTTCTTATCCACCAATGCTTAAAGATAGGTCTCATGTAATTCAAATTAAAGGTGTGAAGGTTTTTGATATTGGAACAATGTTTTGGTTTTAAAAGCCAAGGAAGAATGTTGTCCTTCACATTCATGCAGGGAATAAAGCAAAGATGCACCAATCAAACTTGAAAATTACGTTCCCTCCATATAATTTATTTGATGCGTTTAATCGTTCCCTTTCTTTCTATGTAGATTATAGAGATTCAAGGATGAATCTTTTCGAAGAGGGAGGGAATGATAAAGGATGACTTGAGCATGATTCAAACAAAAGGCTTGGACAAATTCAAGAGCATGGCAAAAGGCTTGTGAATATTGTTATACAAGTTGGAGGCCAATTATTTGACCTAGTTTGTAGTCGAACTGAAGCTAGAGAGCATGAAGAGATTACAAGTGTTAGATCCAAGCCCAAGAGGAGCATATTAGAGGATATTGTTAGATCTGCTGACTTCTCAAAAGGGGATGAATTGGAAAGTTTGACATTTTTCTGTAAAATTAAAAGAAAGTAGTGAAAGCAAAGGTTGCAGAAAAACATAGTGCAAAATGTAATAAGTCAATAAGCAAGGTATAAGAAGAAGGACAAAAAGATTTATCCTGGTTCAATCTCTTCTTCTTGACCTACATCTAGTCCTCAAGCTACCACTTGAGATTTTCCACTATCTTGCAAGAATTTAGTGGGCTCCTTGCAATGCCATAGTATAACTTTATGAACTGTTCCAAGAGTTTACAGTTTCACTCTCTACACTCTAACTTAGTGCTTCCCAAATCCTTTGTGATGTCCCCTCACAAAAAAATCTTTTATCCAGATAAAGATAAGATTATTTACAATATGAGAAACTCTCTAATACAGAGTATGTTTGACAATTGAAGAGCAATAAATGAGGTGTGTGAGAGTAAAAGGCTTTGACTGAAGAATTTGATGAAGTCTCAGTATATACAACATACAATTATTATCCACACCTTCAAATGAAGTTCTATTTGTTAGTTAGGCTGGCTTCTTAAGAGGGGGTGAATTGGGAAGCTTGAAAATTTTCTGCAAAATGTCAAGAAAGTGAAGAAAGCAAAGTATAAAAGGTAAAATAGAGTATAAGTAAATAAACTGTAAAAGTTGCAGTAAAGAGAAGAAAACTCAGATATTTATCCTGGTTCGGTCTCTCTACTTGACCTACGTCCAGTCCCCAAGTCATCACTTGAGATTTTCCACTATTCTGCAAGAATTCAGTGGGCTTCTTGCAAATGCCTCAGTACAAAGATGATGCTCTATTTCTAGAGCTCACTCATTCACTCTATGCACTCTTACAAAGTGCTTTGTAATCTTTTGTGATATCCCCTCACAAGAAAATCCTTCTTCCAGATGAAGATAAGATTGATTACAAGGATTAAACTCTCTTAAACAGAGTAAATATGAAAGTTGGAGTACAAAATATTGAAGTGAGAGAGTAAGAGACTTTGAGTAGATGATTTGGCAGAGTTTCAGTATATACTGTTGAATCGGAGTGAATTTAATTTAAGTTGGAGGTGCTCCTCATGAGATTCAATGGAAATAAATCTGAAAAATGGAGCACACCAGAATGGAACAATCAAAAAGTGAAGAAAATGGCAAAAATTCTGAGCTTCTGGATCCATTCTGTAAGTTTTTAAAGTTGAAATTAGTATCTTAGTTGTGTGTTGGACGAATTTCCTTGATAAATTGTGCTTCTGAACAAGTCAGCTTAGTCAACATTCTAATTTAGATGCCCAACAGACGAACTTCAGCTTGTTAAACATTGAAACAGTTCTCAGTGATCCCTCAAAATTCGTCTGTTGGACCTTGAAAGTTTGAATTTTCAAAAGTAAAATTTCAAAGTTATGTTTGTCCAACATGATGATTATACAAATGATTATTTATTAACATATGAATGTTGGAGAATCTTTACAAAGTAAAGAAATTTGAATTACAGATTCAAATTTTGTCTGTTGAAACTTGCTCATAATGTTGAATCTCTGAAAGATGAATGTTTATATGCATAATTCGTCTGTTGTTTGTTGATTTGATTGCTACTTGTTGTTAACTCTTCAAAATTCGAACTTTGTTGAGACAAAGTTCGTCTGTTTATCTTGTGTTGCTTGAACCAAGCCATTGTCAGACGAACTTTCAAAAGAAAATTCATCTATCAGTAAGCTTTACTGAATGGTTTAACTTTTAACTACTCGAAGTTCGAATTTTGACCCCTCAAAATTCATCTGTTAGGTGGTTACATACGTTAAAACCGACGGTTTTCAACTGAACAGATGCAACCCTACTCTTTTTCTCTCTGAGTCTGTTCAAATTCTCTCATCAATGCTCTTCAATTCTAACTGTAAATCTTCATTTCCCACCGTTTACACTAATTTTCGCACCCTATAAACCTAATCTCTGCTTCATTCTGAAACATTCATCCATGAAAATGGCAAGAGTAAAGAATCCTGAAGCTGGAAAAGGAGAGGCACGACCAAAGAGGATAGTCAAATCCCAATATGCCTCAAAGGAGGGTGAAAAACCAAAGAGAAAAGCTGAATCAAGCAAGGCAACTCCCTCCAAATGACAGAAAACCACACCAAAGGCTAAATCAAAGAAAGCAGGACCCTCTTCTTCGAAGAAAGCAGAGCCTTTAGTCCCTGTTCCTGCTACTGATGCTGTTGCTTCTACTTCTTCCTCCAGTACTGAATCTGGAGAATACTAACTCACTACACCACCATTATGGAGCACTCCTTAGATTCAGGAAGAATACTCGAGCAAGTTTGCCAATAAAAAGGTAATCAAGCCTCATTGTGTGAACTTGGAAGATTTCTTGGTCTCTAATAGTTTTGATGCTGGAATATGGATACTAAGATATAAGAATCTGTTAGAGATATTGGAGAGGTATGATGATGAAGTGGTTAAGACATGGTATGCCTCCTTGAAATATAACAGCAAAAAGAAGAAGTGGGAGGTCAATCTAAGATCAAGGACCATCTGGCTCACAGATCAAACTCTCAATGAAGTGTTGCAAATCCCAGGGCAAGATGGCCTTAAGATTGACATCGCTGCTTCTGGGTACATGGATGAGGCAGATACTGCTGATGAAGAAGGTGACCCCTTTCTAAACTACAAGGAAAGCACAATCCTGAATACTTTGTTCAGAAGAAAGGAAAATAGGCCAACCATAAACTTGCTAAAGCCCACAGACCTCAGTGCTCAAGTAAGGATCCTACACTACATAGTGTCTAGGATCATATTCAACAAAGGAAGCAGCTTCAACCTGATCACAAGGGCAGAGGCACATGTGATGGTAGCAATCATGCATGGAAAGCTCATCAACATGGGACATATCATACTCCAATACATGATCAAGGCAAGGGATCAGAGGAAGGACTCCACACTCCCTTATGCAGCAATCATTTCCAGAATTCTACAATATGCTAGAATCCAGCGCCTTGAGAAGGGGAAAGGGAAACCCACTGAGATTTTCAAGGAAGAGGAACTTCAAAGAATGGGGATTGAAAGAAATGAAGGAAGATGGATTGGGAAGGGAGCAGGAAAATCTGAAGATCTCTTCTTTGTTGAAGGTACCTCCCAACAGCAAGAAGGTACCTCTAAGGCTCCTGCTAGACCTACACCTCAGCCTTCTCTGCCTGTCCCATCTCGATCCAAGCCTACTCACATTCCATCTATTCCCTCCTTTCGTGCCAGGCCAACCAAGATCACTGAGTTGTATGACAGTCTGTCTACACTTATACTTAGCATCAGGGATGAGCAAAATGCCAAATTTGCTCATCTGCAAGATCAGATTCATCAGTTGGCCAAGAACATGAAAGTGGTTGCTGATGCCTATGAAGATATTTGGAGTACAATACCTGCCACATCAGCTCCACCTCAGCCAGGATTCTCTGAGCCTATTCAGTCTCTAACTCCTGACCCTCTAAGTCCATTTGAGCTAGCCTCTTTTGAGCATGATGATGCTGTAGATGACACTGAGGCTGCTGATACAATGAGCACACCAAGTCCTGGTCCTCCCTTGAACTATGGCATGGAGGAAGAGGGACCTCAGGATTCAAGCTCTCATGATCCCATTACTGCAGATGCTTAAGAGTCAATCTTGTCCCAGCAAGAATCTGAGCAAGTAGAAAGACTAGTGGCAGCTATTTCTACTTCATCAATCATTGAGGTTGCCAGAAATGAAGAAAGGAGCATTGTGCCTGTTGTTGATTTGGAAGCTATTGCTCGTAATGTTCTCTTGCAAGCTCAGAGAAGAAGGCTCAGAGAAATGTTTCATTCTGATGACCCTGCTCCTTCATCTCTCACTGCATATGGTCTTTCAGAAGAACAGAGGGCTCAATTGGCTCTTTCCAGACAAGAGATGCAAGAACTGCTTGAGGTCTTTGAAGATGAGAACCTAAGCCCTGAGCCTTCTGAGCCTCCTCCATCAATTAGTCCACATCAGCCTTTTGCTCCTGTGCCCCTCAGAGCTATTCCAGTTTCTCAAATCCCTCCTTCGGCTGATTTTGTTCACCTTTTTGATGATGCCAAAAATGGGGAGAAGAGTAAGCAAACTGGTAAGTCTGCTGCTGAGCCATCTGGAAAGACTTACAGCAAGAAGACCAAGCCAAAGAAGAAGTGATTAGAATTTAGGCTTGAGTCATCTTGTAGTGCTATATTGAGTTCTAGATGTTTGTTGTGTTGTTTATGCTTTGTGTTTGATTTGTGTATTTCGAAATACTTTGCATAAATTGGTTCCTGTAAAGCAACATTTGATAAAATGAAAGAATTCCTTAGTTGCAATGATTTGTTCTTATTATTCTCTGAATCTTTTCACATGATCTACTATATATGATATCTTTTGAAATATAATGCATATGTTGAGGGGGAGCTTGTTCAAGCAAACCCAAGTACTAATCCAGTTTGTAAGTTGTTTTGTCATCATCAAAAAGGGGGAGAATGTTGAATCAAGAGTTTTGATGATTCCAAACCAACCTTCAAGGGCTTGGAATAAAGATATCAAAGGTGCCCAAAAGGTTTCAAGTGAAGAAATTCTGGATAAATCTGTGCAAAGATAGATGTAGGATGATTAGTAGTGTTTTTTATGAGTAAAAGACTTTAATTTGGTGAAAAGATGTTTTAGAACCTTGATTCTATGTTAAATCATGGAATATTTGATAAACACCCACCAACAGATGAAGTTTGAAAGGTTAATACTAATCTATCATAGTAAAAATTCGAATTTCGCATTGAAACTGAAGTTAGTTTGAAAAGAGGTCTCTCTAACAGACGAACTTTGCCCTTTGAAAATTCGAATTTTGAATAATATGAACTACTGTGCCTTATAAACCAGCTACGGACAGACGAATTTTGGGGTTCCAAAATTCGAATTTTGAAGGCAATGTAGCAAATTTAAAATACTGTTAACATTTAACAGAAAAACTTTCTACTTGAAAATTCGTATGTCACAACATAAAAACATTTCAAAATATCAAAATTTGAATTTCACTTCATGACAGATGAACTTCGGCCATTCAACGTTGAAGATGTTAACCTTCAATTTCTGTGAAATTCGTCTGTTGACCAATTGAAATTTGAATTTCAGAGTGTCAGAAGCATTGAATGCGGTTGGTTAATGGATAGTTTTTCAGAGTAACCTTTGGATAACTTCTCCAATGGATAGATTTTATCTCTAACGGACATTTGAGACCTAAATCTATAAATATAACATCATTTGAAGTTGTGGATAATGATTTTAACATTGTATATATTGAAACTCTGCCAAATCATCTATTCAAAGTCTCTTACTCTCTCACTTCAATATTTTGTACTCCAACTTTCATATTTACTCTGTTTAAGAGAGTTTAATCCTTGTAATCAATCTTATCTTCATCTAGAAGAAGGATTTTCTTGCGAGGGGATATCACAAGGGATTGAGAAGCACTTTGTAAGAGTGTATAGAGTGAATGAGTGAGCTCTAGAAACAGAGCATCATCTTTGTACTAAGGCATTTGCAAGAAGCCCACTGAATTCTTGCAGAATAGTGGAAAATCCCAAGTGGTGACTTGAGGACTGGACGTAGGGCAAGTAGAGAGACCGAACCAGGATAAATATATGAGTTTTCTTCTCTTTACTGCAACTTTTACAGTTTATTTACTAATACTCTGTTTTACCTTCTATACTTTGCTTTCTTCACTTTCTTGACATTTTGCAGAAAATTTTCAAGCTTCCCAATTCACTCCCCCTCTTGGGAAGCTAGACTAACTAACATATACAATGTTAAAATCGTTACCCACAATTTCAAATGATGTTATATTTATAGATTTAGGTCTCAAATGTCCGTTAGAGACAAAATCTATCCGTTGGAGAAGTTATCCAACGGTTACTCTGAAAAACTATCCGTTAACCAACTGCATTTAATGCTTCTTACACTCTGAAATTCAAATTTCAGTTGATCAACAGACGAATTTCACAGAAATCGAAGGTTAACATCTTCAACGTTGAATGTCTGAAGTTCGTCTGTCATGAAGTGAAATTCAAATTTTGATATTTTGAAATGTTTTTATGTTGTGACATACGAATTTTCAAGTAGAAAGTTTTCTGTTAAGTGTGAATAGTATTTTCAATTTGCTACAGTGCCTTCTAAATTCAAATTTTGGAACCCCAAAATTCGTCTGTCCGTAGTTGGTTTATAAGGCACAGTAGTTCATATCATTAAAAATTCAAATTTTCAAAAGGCAAAGTTCGTTTGTCAGAGAGACCTCTTTTCAGACTAACTTCAAAATTCGAATTTATAAATACTGTCATTCATATGTCAACATATCATTACAACAAACTCACAAGCTTAGTTTTTGAAATTCAAATTTTCATGTTCAAAGTTCGTCTGTTAGTGAGCAATTTTGAAATCCAATCCAAACTTGGTTTCAGATGAACTTTAACATAATTTCAGATGAATTTCTTTAGTTTTCATAAGTTATATTTTGTCTGAAATTCAAATTTTCAAAACCCAAAGTTCGTCTGTTACTGAAAGCTTCTTTCAGACACTTATCAAAATTCGAATTTTCTCAAGTCAAAATTCATCTGTCAGAGAAGCTTCTCTTCAGACTTGTTCTGTTTTAGTATGAAATTCGAATTTCCAAAGCCAAAGTTCTAATTTCCAAGATGATAGATCAGTATTAACATTTCAAACTTCGTCTGTTGGTGGGTGTTTTTCAAATATTTCATAATTTAACATAGAATCAAGATTTTAAAACATCTTTTCACCAAATCAAAGTCTTTTACTCAAATAAAACACTACTAATCATCCTACATCTATCTTTGCACAAATTTATCCAGAATTTCTTCACTTGAAACCTTTTGGGCACCTTTGATATCTTTATTCCAAGCTCTTGAAGGTTGGTTTGGAATCATCAAAACTCTTGATTCAATACTATTTATAGATTTAATTTTTAACTATATGTTAGAGACAAGATCTAGTTGTTAGAGATGTTACCCAACTATTATTCTGCAAAATTAACTATTCACCAACCGTATTTAATGCATCTGACATACAATGTTCGAATTTTGGGGTGTCAACAGATGAATTTCATCGAGACTATAGGTAAAACACTTTAACGTTGAACTTTGAAGTTGATCTGTTCGAAGGTAAAATTTGAATTTTTATCTTGAAAAATATTTCCCATGTTGGAACAAACGAATTTTCAAGTTTAAAGTTCTTCTAAAAAGTGTGAACAGTTGTTCCATATTACTACAGTGCATTCGAAATTCAAATTTTAGTGTCCAAAATTCATCTGTTAGTGGCCAACTCAATATGTCACAAAAGTTCTTCTTTTTGAAATTTGAATTTTGAGCTTTCAAAGTTCATTTGTCAGAGAGGCCTCCTATCATACTTATATGCTTTCATTCCAAAATTTGAATTTTGAAAAATCAAAGTTCATTTGTTAGAGATACCTTTTTGTCAAACTTATTCGAAAGTTTGAATTTTTAAAATTAAAGTTTTTCTGTCAGAGAAACTGACTTAAAACTCTTTTTCCACTCTAAGTTCAGATGAACTTTGTCAATACTTCAGATGAATTTTTATTTTTCACAACTTATACTTGACTTAAAATTTGAATTTTTACAGGTTGAAATTCCTCTGTCAGAGGTAACAACTTTATAAGTTCAAATTTCAGCTATCAAAGTTTGAATTTTCAAGGCAACATATGAATTTTAATAGTTCAAAATTCATCTGGTAGTAAGTATTTTTTCAAATATATCATAAGTTAACATAGGATTTGTTGAAAAAACACATTTTTAAAAGCATTGGATGAAAGATCAAAGCCTTTTACTCTTGTGAATAAAGTGATAAATCCTACAACCTAATCTTGTGCTTATTTCTTTTTGGATTTCTTCACTTGAGATCTTTTGTACTTCTTTGATATCTTCCTTCCAAACTCTAGTTATTTGAAATCATAAAAAATACTTGATTCAATAGATATTACTTAAAAGATCATGTGCTTCGCTGAAAGAGCACGTGATTTAGGCATTAGTGGACTTAATTTATTTTAATTTTATTTTTATTAATTATGGGCTAAACTATGTTGAGTTAAAAATTCCAAATAGTCAAATAGTAGTCTTTTTGATAGCCCATCTTATAAATAAACATGTCATGTGCTAAACATATGATTTCATTAATGTGTTGGTATGTTTATAAGGGCTTAGATATTATTTTATTAATTTTTTATAAATTTTTGTTATTTTATTTTAGGGCTTTATTTTATTAGTTTTCTTGGTCTAATGGAAGTAATATTTGAGCCCAAAGTCTTCTAATCTTATTAGGATTACTTGAGCCTAAATTAATTCAGTTTTCTAGGCTTATTAGGTTATATTTTATCTTACCTATTTAAGACTAACTTTTATATGCGTTTTTCATATTTGATGAATAGAATTTCAGATTTTGTGAGTTTCTCCTGCATTCTTTGAGTGCTAGAGCAAACTATGACTTATTAAGGAATCAGTCCTTCCTTGTGGCATCATCAGAGGTAGGGTTCAAGAGACTAGTTCTCTTGAGTTCTAATTCACCTAGACTAACATATCCTTTGTGTTTTCTTGTTTATTCTATTCTTTGTGCATTTTCTTCTTGCTATTTTCTATTTTTCATTTTTCATGTTCCTTGTAATTGCAACGATCCGAGTGTCATTCTCTTTAAGTGGGTTCTTTGGATTGATTTCATAAGGGTTCACTTATAAGTTTTGTTTTGCAAAATGGATATCCCAAGGCTTCAAACCCCTCATACAACTCAGCCAATAATATAGAAATATCACAAATCAACATTTCATACATATGCCATAGTGTCAAGTATCAAAGAAATAATAATGACAATGTGATATTAGTAAAAGGAATTAACTACTTGTTGAATCAAGAAGTTTTGATGATTCCAAACCAACCTTGAAAAGCTTGGATTGAAGATATCAAAGGAGCTCAAAGTGTCTCAAGTGAAGAAAATCTGAGTAATCATTGCTAGGATAGTTGTAGGATCTTTTGTCATGTGTAAAAGACTTTGATTTGGTGGAAAAACGTTTTAAAACCTTGATTTTATGTTAGATTTTGAAATATTTGAAAAATACCCATCAAAAGACGAAGTTTGAAAATATTGCATTGAACTGTCATGTTGGAAATTCGAACTTTGGCTTTGGAAATTTGAATTTCGAGTAAAAACTAAATAAGTCTGAAGAGATGTTCCTCTGACAGATGAATTTTTATTTTCCAAAATTCGAATTTTCATAAAAGACTGAAAGAAGCTATTGAGCAACACACGAACTTTGAACTTTGAACATTCGAATTTTAGACAAAATGAAATTTATGAAAACTGAAGAAATTCGTCTGAAACAATGTTAAAGTTCATCTGAAATCAAGATTATTCTGAGTTTCAAAATTGCTCACTGACAGATGAACTTTGAACATGGACATTCGAATTTCAGAAGCTAAGATTGTGAGTCTGTAGCAATGACATGTTGACATACGAATGACAAAGTTTTGAAACTTTGAACGTTGAAGTAAGTCTGAAGATAAGACTCTCTGACAGACGAACTTCACTCTTTCAAAATTTGAATTTCGAAGAAAGTGAACTACTATGTCTTTTAAACGTACTACGGACAGACGAATTTTGGGACTCAAAAATTCAAATTTTGAGGACACTGTAGAAAATTGAAAACACTGTTCATACTTAACAGAAAAACTTTCTTCTTGAAAATTCGTATGTCACAACATGGAAATATTTTCCAAGTTTCAAAATTCGAATTTCACTTCATGAACAGACGAACTTCAGTGTTTTAATGTTGGAAGCTTTAACCTTCAGTTCCTTCGAAATTCGTCTGTTAACCTACCAAAATTTGAATTTCAGTATGTCAGAAGCATTAAATGCGGTTGGTTCACGGATAGTTTTCAGAGTAACCGTTGGATAACTTCTCCAACGGATAGATTTTGTCTCTAACGGACATTTGAGACCTAAATCTATAAATATAACATCATTTGAAGTTGTGGGTAACGAATCAAACTTGTATATACTGAAACTCTGCCAAATCTTCTTCTCAAAAAGCCTTTACCCTCTCAACTTCAATATCTGTGCTTTAAACTTCATATTTACTCTATTCAAGAGAGTTATATCTTTGTAAACAATCTAATCTTCATCTGGAAGATAGATTTACTTATGAGGGGATATCACAAAGGGATTGGGAAGCACATTGTGGAAGTGCTTAGAGAGATTGAGAAAGCTCTAGAAAACATAGCACAAGCTGTGTACTGTGGCATTTGTAAGAAACCCGTTGAATTCTTGCAGTATAGTGAAAAATCTCAATAGGTGTCTTGAGGACTGGACGTAGGTCAAGTGGATAGACCGAACCAGGATAAATTTTTGAATGTTCTTCTCCCTATCATTACTTTTTTAGTTTGCTCTGCTTTTACGTTGCTTTCATTATACCTTGTTTTCTTCACCTGTTTCACTTTGTGCAGAAAATTTTTAATCTTCCCAATTCACCCCCCTCTTGGGAAGTCAGCCTAACTAATACTACCTTTATGTGTTCCAATGGTTCCCACACTTGGTGTGCCACTTCTTAGACCTCCTAACACTTCCTTGAATCTAGCCATATCATCATTTGATCAATTTTAGCCACTGATTTCAGAATTACATGATACATTGCTCACTAAATCCCAAGTTTTTCACTTAATTTTCCTTGGATCTTTCTTTGTACAACACACTTGCTTTTAAGGTTTTGGACCATGGGGAATCCATTTTTAATGTCAAAATATTAAAATTCCTTCTCTAAATACTCCCCCTGTTCTAACTGAAAATGGCATAAAAATGGAAGAAATAGATTTTCTTCAAAACACTTCAAACTAGCCATAGATTCTTGCTTCTAGTGGTTAGTCTAAACTTTTCCCTAAGTTTAATGGTTTGTAAACTCATTTCCTTGCTTAATCATGCCATGGCCAAAACCCTAAGGGAGTGGAGAAGAATTTCTAATCCATGAACGATGCTTCTAATACCATAGATACCAAGCTTAAGGTAGTAGGAAACAACTTACCAACTTGCTTTCAATTTTGCCTTGGATTTCTTCTTCTTCTTTCTCTTTTTTTCTCTCGTTTCTTTCTTGCGTTTTAGCCCTTGTTTGCTGCTGGAAATGGTCATGCAGAATGGTGAAAAAGTGAGTGATTAAAGGACTTAATTATGTAGCTTAATCATGGTTAAATCTTAGTTAAACTTGGGTTACTTGTTGGCCAAAAAAAGTGACAACTCACAACATCAACGAAAAACTAAACAATATTATTCTGTTGTTTAAAATAGATTCCACCAACTCAAAAATAGGGTTAGCGAGATAGGGAGATAGATCAGACAGATAATTTTGAAATAATTATAACAATGACATGCATTTAAACTGTGTGTTGTTTTCTCAAGCATAAAATATGTAGTCCCCCGAGTCTTACATATATGAAAATTTTGGAAGGTTGTAAAATATAACAAAAAATGTAGATGTTTGATGCAATAAATAAGATATTCCAATAATACCCTTCATTAATTTGGAAAATATTGTATTTTTTAATAATTGTTAATTGATCTAATGTAAAAAAAAAAGGATCATTAATTAAAGGTAATTTTTTTTTAAAAAAGGTATATTTTACTATAAATTAAATAAGATTAACTGACTTCAACTAATAATATAATAATATCGTTACATGTGAAATAATATATATATATATATAGAAAGCTCTATTGCACTGAAGTACTTATGGACTCACCCAAACTGAAAACACTGAAGTGAGAAAACTATACTCGGGATCTGTGGTCTTGAGGTTTAGAGATATACTTCAACACATTCAACATTAGACACAGAAAAGATGCTAGAATTCTATTTTCCTTCTTGACTTTTTTGACTTCACCTACTTCAGCCAAATGATTTTGGTTTCTAGTTTGACGATGAAGTAGCACAACCAATTAGACAGGGACCCGTCTACACTTAATGTAACACTCCTCATGACTTTGTTTTGGCATTGTGTGTAGAACTGGATGAAAATAGAACGGATGAAGGCTCAAGTGGAGGAAAATTGAGCTCTACACCACGACTTGGAGTAGGGCCGCTGCGGTGAGAAGAGCTCCAGAATGAGGTTTCTGGTAGGAAGCACCGGCGCCGCAGCAAACTTACTTGGAGCTGTGGTGAGAATCGAGATTTTTGTTTAAATCCGGATCATTTCAGTCAGATGGATGAAGAAGAAATAGAGGACAATGAGTGAACTCTGCTAGGGTTTGAAGATTTCAGTCATTGGGAGTGTTTTCCGGTGTCCAAGAGCTTGGATTCAAGTTAGTAAGTGATTTCTACTCCTCCTTCTCCATTTTCTTCGGTTGAAACTTGGGGCTTTTCGGTTATAAGTTTGGATCTTCGGTTCTGGCTGAAATCCACCAATTGAAATGGATGATATGGGGTTAAGGAAGTGTGTTTTGGTGTTCTTGATGCTTGGATGTGAGTTTTGAAGGGTTTAGGCATGATTTTAGCTTAACCCTAGGTTGTTTTCGGTTAGGGCTCTTGGGAATCCGAAGTGTATGTGATTGAGCAGTGTTTGAATAGTTCTCAAGAGCTTATTGATGCATGAAAGGGGTGTTAGAACCTTGGGTTAGGCTAAATTGGTGAAATTGTGATATTTAGTTTATTGGTATATGTGGTTAATTGAGGAATTGTGATATTATGAATGTTGTTTGGTTAACCGAGAGGGGTTCAAGTGTTTGGACAACTCAAGAAGTTCGTGGAATCCGCGTGTGTGGTATTGACACTTGAGATAACTGAGTGTTTGTTTGTATTGTATTATTTATATTGTATGATAGTACATATATTTGTGTATATATGCATGTTTCTTTCATACCACGATATAGATGTATTTGCGTGTACTGTTTTCAATATATCGTGATATGCACACAGCTAGATGATGATTATGATGATGATTAGAGATGATGATGTTGATGTGACATGACATGATGCATGCATGACATTGTGACATATGATGATGATGATTATATGATGATATGAGCATTACTACATGGCATTATGAGATTTTGACATATGGTGGATTGGGTGATGACGACACGATATGATATATGATGATATGAGATATGATTAGGGAGGATAAAGATAAGATCCCTGTCGATAAATCTTCCCCTATGGCCAGGGGAGTCAAACGGTAGTGGACTGCACCTTCCTTAAATCACCACAAATTCGAGGTGATCCAGGGGAAGGAGAGCCATTGTCTGAGCACTAGTGTAACTTTTGGCCTGGTTGTTGAGCTTGGTGATGTCCTGGAATTAGTCTTCACCAACTGTTGGAAGGGTATTACCTATATAAAATGTCTTGTTATGACAATAGTCCGTGATTCTAACTGTGTGCGAGGGAGACATGCATTCCATTTATTTCACATTGCATTCATGGATTGTAAGAGATATATGTATATATATGTGTGTGTGGTCATTTCCGATTATTAAGACATTGTCTCACACCCCTCTCCTACGAACTAACCTTTCAGGTGACGGTTCTGGCACTAGTCTGAAGAAGACACTTGAGTAGCATTGGACGTGGGGATACTGGGTCTATGTAGTTTTGTGTAATTTGGATTTGTAACTTGTGCCAAGTAGGATAGAATATTTTGTAATAAATGTATGATATGGATATGGATTGTATGGATGGATATTGTATGTATAGTTATATATGTGGAATTTTGTATGTTGTATTGTGACATTTATATGGCTTTGGATGTTGAGAAGTCAGTATGGTGGTGTTTATGAGCCCAGAGTGGATTTAGGCCTAGTTGGTCTGTTTTAGGGCCTGTAGCCCATTTTGTCAAGTTAGGGTTCAAGGGGGTCAAATCCCAGAGGAGTGGTTCCTTTGAGGTGAAACCTCTTTGGACAAGTTGGTTTGGAGGTTTTGGACCTGTATGAATAGTCTTTGAGTGACCATTTGCCTTTGGTGGCAATTAGAGAGATTAGTGATGAATTTTGGTCAATAAGTGGCCAAAATGTTGTCAGAGGTCCAGAATCTCCATACCAAGTTGGATTAAGGTGAAGTTGGTGTCTATGGATAGATTGTGACTAGTTTGACTTGTAGGAGTTGGAATCAAGTCAATCAGAGGTCAAAGCATAAAGTTATGCGAGTCGAAAATTCACCCCAGTCGCTGAAGTTTGTTAGTATAGAAAACCAGCATGGGGCGCTGCATCGCCAGGAAGCAGGCCGCGGTACCACACAGTCTAATAGAGAGTGAAAAATAGGGGAGGTTTGGAGCCATGGCGGTACTGTAGTGGCCATGACCCTGCCCAATTTTTGGTATTGTTTGGTTTGTTTCCGTTGTATTGAAGTTTTGGGAAGTTGTTTTGAGATGTTTGGGTTGCGTTTGGTTGGTTTTTGAAGGTTTTGGTCAAGTCTGCAGGTAATTGAGAGTGGGTTTTACACTTAAGCTTAAGCCGTCGAATCTTCTCATTCAGAACCTGTGTGTAAACATTTGTCCCTCATAGTTTGTCCAAATTTTAATAATCACTTGCATCATTAATTGGAGAATTTGCATATATATATATATTAGCTAAAACTGTGATGCTTTTTCCTTAAGTATTTAAATAATACTATGAGCTATTACATTGAAGGTCCAACTAAAGTAATACCACACCAATTTGGATTTTCTCTGTTTACAAAAATTATGTATGTCTATATATTGTTAAATAAACTCATGTTAATATATGAAGGACTTTCAGTTGACTTGAATTGCAATAACAACAACATCAAAGAAAAACTGAGCAATATTTTGTTGTATAAAATAGAAACCAACAACTTGGGCCAAAAAAAAAATGAAAGAAACTAACAACATAAAAATAAAGTCAGACAGACAGATACAAGGGAAATGACAAGATCTAAAGAATTTAACAAACGGAACAAGAACTAACGGACATTAAAAAAAAACCTGGTATTGGCATATATGAATAAGATGCTACTTAAAATTAGCCTCAGTTTATCAAAAAGGAAAAAGCTTCATGCTCTTGGTTTTGGGGAGAAAATCAAGAACAGAGTCAGCAAAGGTCAAGTAATAACGTTAATCAGCAAAATCATACAAAATTTATAATCAATAAATAATAAAAAGGGGAAAATATTAAAAAAAATAATATCTATGTCTTTGCCTTGAAATGCTTGAAATAATCTCATATTTCAGCATTACAAAAGCATAACTTCATATGAAGATCTGAATATTGTAGGAAAATATAAATAATCCTCAAATATGAAACACTTACCCAAGCTTTGAGGTCAAATCCATCCTGCATGCTCTCATAAATAAGCCGAGCAAGAGTTGTCTTGCCTATTCCTATAATAGGTAGCTGACTGCCATATATTCTAGCTTCGTCTACCAAAGATATTGTTGGCAACTTTCTCACTAATCCCACACCAACACATCTGCCTTCTTTCAATTCTAGCGAATCTTTCTGACTTTCAATATATTCTTTGTTGCTAAGGACTTGTTTCATCCTTGATTCGATTTTCTTGTCAAGCCGCTTCTTTGGGATTGACGACTGTCCTCACAAACCAACATAAGCCCTTTCGATATGCCTTGTCCTCACTCACACACCTCCTTCCCAGGAGGTTACCCATCCCAGAATTGCTCCAAGTCAAGCACGCTTAACTAAGGAGTTCTTAAAGGATAGGCTTCCGAAAAGGTAAATCTGCCTTGTTGGTATAGGTAGTAGTTATCAATTCCTTTAAGCTATCCTTAATCGTATAGTCCCATACCTATACAGTCTCTGGTTCCCTCTTGTTTTGGTATGCATTCAATTCATTCATATGCCCTTTCCACTTAGAAGCTTGCCATGAGCTGCTCATTGTCCGTGCCTCATCACTTTTATCTCACACCCCCTTTCTTGCACTGACGATTACTTCCCGCCCTCATCAGCGCTCGGATATCACATGCCCACCAACTTCCGTGTGGTTCGTCCTCGAACCATACCGTTTTAAGAGAGGCTGGGCTTTGATACCAAAATGTAACAACTTACCTCCAAACACCTCCACAATCGATCAAAAACTTCAAAATCCAATCAAATGCAACCCAAACAACTCAAAATAACTTCCTAAAACTTCAGAACAGCGGAAACGAACCAAACAACACTAAAAATTGGGCTGGGGGCATGGTCGCTATAGTACCGCCGTTGTGCCAGGTATCAAGCCGCAGCGGTACTGTAGCGGCCGCGGCCCCAGCCTAGTTTTTAGTGTTGTTTGGTTCATTTCCGTTGTTTTGAAGTTTTGGGAAGTTGTTTTGAGTTGTTTAGATTGCGTTTGGTTGGATTTTGAAGTTTTTGGTTGACTGTGAAGTTGTTTGGAGGTAGGATGTTACATGGAACCACACGGAATTAAAAGCTCCCATTCCTTTCATGGCTTTTGCTTTGCTCATGAACTCTCTCTTTGTTGCCTCTGACACTCCGAGGTAACCAAGGTACTCTTCAACCATTTCATTCATCGATTCCATTTTCTTGTCAAACGAACGAGCAAAACCAGAAAAGTAGTTTCGCACCTTGCATGTGAAAGAACCAGATCGGGATTCAGCTTCCATGGATGAAGGACTGCGTTTTTTTTGTTTTTGTGTATTTTATTCTTTTTTCGGGGAAGAAATTAGACTGTGGAGGAAGTATTAGCAGAAGATTTGCTCCCGCGTGGACGGACTTAACTTTTATTCATTTTTTACTTTTAGATATAACGCGTGCATAGCCCTTTGTGCTACAGAAAAGAAGGACAGCCAATGAGCAATACATTGACGATTAAGAAACGAAGTTTGTATCCACATTAACAAAAGGTATTTTAGGTAAAAGAGAATTAATGATTAGATAATTTTAAAAGAACTTTATATTAATGACTTAAAAAGTATTTAAAAAAAAAGTGTAATTGCAAGTAAACTCGAGTCAATGCCACGCTGTCCAGTGTAAAAGTAATTTCCACCGAAAGTGCTTCCGCCCTTGACTAACACCTTTAGCCTATGGAAACGTGTTCTCAGGACCGCAAAACCCCGTGGAAATTGCGTGAGTGTGATTGCATATCAGATCAGTTTTATAACAAGATTTCATCAATCAGTATCCACAATAATAACTACCAGACAAGGTTTTAGGTAAGAGAGAATTAATGATTCAGATAATTTAAAAAAAGAGCTTTATATTAAGAATCTCAAAAGTATTTTAAAAAGACATTTATAAAAGGGATAAGATGAAATATTATGAATATCCCAAATTATTATCTTTAATTAAATTACATTAATTACAACATTTAAAAAAGTGTAATTAACAGCAAACTCGCGTCAATGCCACGTTGTCTAGTGTAAGGACCTGTATAGTTACGTCAAATAAGTGATTATGGGATTTATAATTACTTATTTTTAAAATTTGTCAACCACCGCCCATTTTGATAATGAATTATACTTCAAATAAGTGATTATGGAAGAAGTTATTTTTTTTCTACTTATAATAATCACTTCTCCTCCCATAATTACTTATTTCACTTCTCCTTCTTATTATCCACCAAATAATCACTTGAAACCTTAAAATCCAAACATATTTTGATTATGAGGATAAGTGATTATGTCAAAAGTGATTTATGTTTGAATATTTTTTGTTGAGAAGTGATTTTAAAAAAATAAATATGTTTAGATTTTTGGGATTTAAATAATTATTGGGTGGATAATGAGATGTGAAATAAGTGATTATGGAAGAAGAAGTAATTATGATAAGTAGAAAAAATTAAATTCTCCCATAATCACTTATTTGCTTATTTAAATGGTGTATTTGGAAACCTTTTAAAAATAAACAATTATTTCCTCCCATAATTACTCATGGGTCAATTCAACCGGTCCATTATTTTCTCAAAATCACTTTTTAGCTAAAAATATCATAATATAAATCACTTTTGATATAATCATTTATTCTCATAATCAATTATGAAAAATCATTTACCTTCTTAATCAATTATGAAAAAACTAATCTAAACATGCACAGAAATTTCCACCGAAAGCGCTCCCCCCTGGAAATTTATGTCTATGGAAACACACTGAAAATTTACTAACACCGTTGGCCTATGGAAACGTGTTCTGAGGAACGCGAAACCCCGTGGAAAGTGTGTGTGATTCCATATCAAATTACTTTTATAACAATATTTCATCAATTTCACTTGGATACCAAACATATTTTTTACCAGATAGAGGATCGCTCCATTTCTGACCTTTTTATTTTATTCTCAGTCTGTTCAATAACAAAGAGTTTGATTTTTGGTGTGCATGTCCTTACCAACCGAGTTTAAATTTTCAGTGTAATTTTCTGTTAATAATTAGTATTTATGTACCACTTACAATTATAATTACAATGGGATAGTCCTTCACATCTTAATTATAAGTCATATTTTAGAAGACTTTAACAATTCTAAATATAAGTCCCATTATGAAATAGTCGGAGCATTTGGTATTTTCTTTTGTACAAATGGCATTACTAATTATACTTTACAATTAATATGAGGTTACATAATCAATTTAATTAGGGACAATTTTGTTCTGTAATGAAATTTTTTTGACAAATTTTGTAACTTTAACTACTATTCTAACTTACGTGAAGTAAGTAAAACTTACTTATATTAAGAATTGAAAATAATATTATATTATTTGTATCAGTTTACAATTTTTGAAGATAAAAAAAAAAGAAGACTTTTAATCATCTACTTGCATTTGAGCGCGTCCTCACAGTCACAGCTGCCGTCTCCACAATCTTAAAATAGTAGAGACAGAAAAATAGACAAGCCTTTGGAATTGGAAAGAACTCAACCGGTGTCCTCTCCCTCAAGACTTAAACCCATCCTTTTCAGGTGAATGCACATGGCTTCTCTATCTTCTCCAATTACACGTATGTTAGCCGGGGAAGGCAATAATATCCGACGACGGCTTGACCGTAGACAGGCCTCTGTCCAATTGGCTGTGCTACACCGTCGTCAGACTCGAAACCAAAATCATTTGAAAGAAATAGGTGAAGTCAACAACAATACCAAGGAATGCCGTAACACAATTGTAGCATCTTTACTGCGTTTAATGCTGAACGTGCTCGAGTATATCTCTAAACCACAAGACCACAGATTCCGGGTATAGTTTTCTCGCTTTAGTGTTTCCAGTTCATTTATTTGTGACTTTCAGTCTCTTTATCTTTATATCGCTGCTCCTCAACCTTAACTAATAATAATATCACGTTGGTTGAGTCAGTACTTGGGTGCAGTGGTGCTTTCTATTATATATATATATTGCTGTTTTTTTTTTTTGGAAAAATCACTTCTGAATCCCAAAACCTTAAAATACTTATTATAAAGTCCCAAACCTTGAAAGAGTACACCCAAATCGAGTGTAAAATTGTAGAAAATGAGTACAAAATCCTTCATTGTTAGCTATAAAATTATAATTCAATGTTAAACTACGCAAATCTCATTAGTGTAAACTTCTAGAAAATGAGTATAAAAAACTTTATTGTTGAGTATAAAATCATACTCCAATATTTTATACTCATACTTCATGATTTTATACTCAACAATAAATTATCTTATCCTCATTTTCTAGAATTTTACACCAATGGGATTTGGGTATAATTTTTTAAGATTTTGGAACTTTATAATAATTATTTTCATGTTTTGGGATTCAAGAATGATTTTTCCTTTTTTTTTTTTATGCTTGAGAAAACACCACATAGTTTAAATGCGTGTCATTAATTGCTATAATTATTGCAAAATTATCTGTTTGATCTTGATTATCTATGTGTCACTAACTCTATTTTAAATAACTCTATTTTTATATTGTCGGTTTCTATTTTAAACAACATAATATTGTTTAGTTTTCTTCTTTTTTCATGTTGTTGTGAATAATTTTCTTACAAATTGTAATATACAAGTCAATTGATAGTCCTTAATTAACATCGATGACTTTATTTAACGTTATTCATATGCAACTTTTATGAACTGAGAAAATCCGAATTGGTGTGATATCACTTTAGTCAAACCATCAAAGTCAGTGCTCTAATTATTTAATTAAAAAAAACAAGAGTTTTAGCTATTACTCCCTTGAGTCGTTTTGTAACACCCGATCAAAATAAACCTTAAAATACATCTAAAAACATAAAAGTCAATAAAAGGGATAAAACAGGCTGGGGCTGTGGCTGTGGCTTGGAATAGTGCGACCACAACCTTAGAGACATGCAATGGGTTAGCGTCACGACTGTAACACCCAACCAAAACAAACCTCAATTCTTAACTAATTTCTTTAACTACTAACCAAACACAGGCCAAACACCTCAAATTCACTTCTCAAAACATCAGATCAATGGAAAAACACCAAAGGGCACCATAATAGGAAGAGGCCGTGGTCTGTTACAGTACCACTGTGGCCTCAGCTAGACAATAAAGCTAGGCGCCGCGGCCAAGTTGCTAGCGTTGTAGCGCCAGCATCAGAACCCATATCAGCAAAATACTAATTTTCCGAGCTAACTTTCACTGCGAATAACTTCGTGCTCGGACCTTCAATCAACTTGATTCCAACTCCTACAAGTCATTCTCATCATAATATAACCATAGGCACCAATTTCACTTGAATCAATTTTCGTATGGAGATTTTGGGTACCCGTAACTGTTTTGGCCAAAACACACAACCTATCTCCTCCAATTGCCACCAAAGGCAAATGGACACTCAGGAACCCTTCGCGTAGGTCCTAATCTACTTAACCTAGCTAAAGAGGTTTCACCTCAAATGAACCACTTCTCTGAGATTTGACCCCCTTGAACCTCATCATCACGCAATGGGCTATATGCCCAAAATTCACATACATGGCCCAAAACCACCTTTAGCCTCCCACATACAACCATTCTAGCGTGTAGACACCTGCTCCGACATTAATAACCTATACTGGGGTCCATTATCATCATCACACATCATTATACCACGCACATCTCTATACTCCTAGGATACACATACATACAACCAGGCTATAACAACCTACTTGGCACAATACTACATAAACCTAATTACAACCACTAATTATACTTGGAATTCCCAAAGACAGAGAGGCTGGCAACTCCGTGGTTTTCTTCGATCTAGCACCAGAGTCTTCACTTGAAAAGTTAGTCATAAAGGGGGTATGAGACAATGTCTTGGTAACTGGGGATAACAACATACATATATATACATAACTCATACAATCTCATGAATGCAATATGAAATCGAATGAGTGCCTCAATGCATATCTCGATGCATGTCTCTCTCAACACGGCTTGAACCACGAGCTGGCGTCATCATATGACATTTCAATAGGTAATTCCCTTTTAACAGTCGGTGAAAACTAATTCCAGGACATCACCAAGCCACCTCACACTAGTGTACCTGGCCAAAGATCACACTAGTGATTGGTCCATGGCTCTCCTTCCCTTTGACCACCGCGAATTAGTGGTGATTTAGGGAAGGTGTAATTTACTATCGCCTGACTCTCCTGACCATAGGAGAGGATTTAGCGATAGGGATATTCTATCCTATCCTAAATCATATCATCGTCATATCATAGTCCACTGCCACTTGGCTCTCCCAAGGAGCAGATTTAGTGGCAGGGATCTTTTCACATCATCATATGGTATATCATCACATCTCATCTCATCTCATCACCATCTCCCAATACACCACATCTTTCCATGCTTATAGGATGGTGATGTGCATGTCATGCTTACATGCCTCGAAACATGCACACACATGTATCATTATCACAATCATCATCATGGTCATGCTAGTATGCAATGATATGAGGGTGCCACAGTCACCTATGCATATATACAAAATCATACTCATCATCATCATATATTCACATTAACACACATATATAGAAAACCACATACATACATATAACAATCTCGTGCTCTAAATGGAGACATGCATATATATATATACATACATCAACATATATAACACAAATATACAAACACCTGGTTACCTCGGATTACCGACACCATACATAGGGGCTTAGGCAAGCCTCTAGAGCACCCAATCACAAACTATATGCCTCTAATTAGCCAACCAACCACTACAACAACATAATATCTTTAATTAACATAACTCCCATAACACTAAAATCTACCATCTAGTCGTCCAAGCTTAATCCCGAAGTTTTAACAACATAAACACATACCAATAAACCTTAAACTATCATTCAAACACACACTAACACATGTAATTTCGAATTTCCACTTCCTTTCCCAATTTTCAACCTAAGGTTTAACTTAAACCCATCATAATTCAACCAAAACTCATACCCAAACCTTCCTAACACTGCATAACCCTTATACAACGCCAAATCAAGCATTTTAATTAGTGGATTCTTTCCCAACTCAGAAACCCATATACTCCCACAGATTCCAAACCAAAAACCGAAGAGAAAAAAGAGGAGGGATGGTTAGGGATTACTTACCAATCAAGATCGAAGCTCCTAGAGTCCGAAAATGTCCTCCCTTGACCGGATTTACTAAACCCTAGTAGAGCCTCCCATTTCTCCCTACAATTTCCTTTGCTACGTCGACTGAAATGATCCTGATTTAAACAAATTTTTGGACTTTAGCAGCAATGCCAGTAAGCTCGCCATGGCCCAAGTATTCTTGGCACCAGTCTTACCACGGTGGCCTTGCATCTTGCCGTGATGTGGCCCCTTCTTTGCCTTAAATATTGAATTTCTCCCATTTTGCTTCTTTCTCCAGTCCTGTTTTCTCTAGTACTGCACACATCACACAGTTACTTCATGTTAGCTAGGGACTATGTTCAGAGTAGTGTAATGAGGGTTGTTACAACGGCAGTTACAATATTGCTGTGGCATGGGACAAGTAGTGGCACTTGGCACCTTGGCTAAGCTTCTGATGCCCATATCAGATTTTGTATAAGCAAATTGCTGATTTTTGGGAGAGCTTCCGATGCGCACAACTTTGTCCTTTGACCTCCGATTGACCTGATTCCAACTCCTATAAGTTAACTTTATTCCAATCTATCCATAGACACTAGTTTCACTCAAATCCATCCATGTATGGAGATTTTGAATACTTGACACCGTTTTGGCCACTTTTGACCAAAACTCACAACTAACAGCCACTAAAAGCAATTTGACACCTAAGGACCGTTCTCACAGGTCCTAAATGGCACAACTAACCTGTCCAATGAGGTTTAACCCTAAAGAAACCACTCCTTCATGATTTGACCCTTTTTGACCCTAAATTCACATATTAGGCTATATACCCCCACAGCACATAAATAAGGCCCAAGACCTACACTGGGCTCACATTCTAGGCATACCAATCCATAGGGACCAAGGGGCATCAACCCCAAGTCTAATACAAGCTAACATTCAAAAAGGGCATATCATATAACATACATAAGTCATTGTCAACATTTACCACAACACTAATAGGGTTTTAGGCCCATCAACACAAAATAGGCCATCCAATACACCTAACAAGGGTCAATAATACACACATAACATTGGTGCTCCAAATCACGTCAATTCATATTTTATTTACAAAATAGTGGCACTTTACTGGAAATAAAGGAAAAATCAACAACATGGGGAACATAGTCCCCAGTATCCATAAATGCACTCTCAATCTTCTTTGCCTAAGCCTTCCTCATTCTTGCTAGAGCTAGATACTTCATCTAGAATTGTTAGCCATGGGGTGAGACATACGTCCCAGTAACCAGGAGTAAACACATGCATACACATAATCATCCTTTCATGGTAATTAACATATATAATTCATCACCAATGCAATATGTATGATATGCAGACACTAATCCCACTAATACACAGCTAGAACCATGAGCTAATTACCATGAAAAGGTAACCTTAACTAGTAGCCCCTTTCCAATGACCCTTGACGGCAGATTTCGGGGTCACCACCTAGCTCTCCTTCCAATGGTCATGACCTGGCCAAAGGCCATTGCATCAAAGGTTGGACCACAGCTCTCCTTCCCTTGAACCACCCGAATTGGTGGCTATTTAGAGAAGGTACATCCCAATTCACAGCCACCCGAGTATCCTGGCCATAGGACGACTATTTAGTAAGTGAAATATACATAAGCCGCATCACTTGAACATGAGGCCTTATATGCTATTTAGCAGATTGGCATATCATGTGGTATATAAAGCATCGTTACCCCTACCATATATCCTAATAATGTATTCAATATGACAATACCTAATGCATGCTAATGTGTGAATATATATTATTTTCAAATCTGCTAGCATGCCATATGAAAGTATACAATACATCATCGAGTGCATAATCATCAATTCATATAAGAAATCATCACCATTTACATATATCATGATCTTTAACATCGTATTGCCTTTTTCATCATACAATGAGATAAGGTAAATACTTACTAGCCGTGTGGCTGCATATATCATGATATGAAAATGACTAACCATAACCGAGTGATGAGACATATCATGATATGAAAAGATAAAACAAATATACATAAAGCGTGGATATCATGATATGAAAATGACTAAACACATATCAAAAACACATAAAGAAAAACCTCGGTTACCTCAACTGTCCAACCTACTCAACACCTTGATAGGCTAATGGAACCACCAAAAATAATCTGATGCTTTCCCAAACACAAACTGGGGCCAAGGGATCACAATTGGGCCAACAACAACCTACATAACATCAACTCCCCATTATTATCACAATTCATTAACCTTAGCATACACATTTACCAACTCAAATATGACCCAGATGGAAAATTCCTCAAGCCAACCCAAACATCACAATACCTAAAACAACTCTTAGAATCACAATTATACTCATACAACTTCAGATTCCCAAAGATATCAACATTTAAGGGTTAGGGTTAGGGACATATACCACTTAGACATCATAAAACCAACACCTAATCCATAGAAATGTCCAACAACATCTCCAGATTACATTTATACCCAATTTAATCGGTGAAAACTTACTCAAATCGGAACCCTAACCAAACCCATGAAAAATGTTCGGTAAAACTTGAAGAAAAACGCAGAAGGGAGTTAAGGGATAACTTACCAACAAGATTTGAGCTTCCAAAAGCCAAAAATCAAACCCCAAAGGTTGGAAATAAAAAACCCTAGCTGATCACCTTTGTTTTCCTTTGTTTTTCTCTTCTCCATCGTTTGGTTCGGCTTCTAGTTTTAACAGATTGCACGATTGGTGTCACACCACTAAAGTTCATCCCGATGTCAGTGCTTACTCACATTGGGCTGGAGCCCAATCTAAGCTCATTTGTTGCGGTGCCATAGCTTTTCACCATGGCATGATACTCTGTCCTACTTCTCCTTCTTTTTCTCAAATTTTGATCATTTTCTTTGGTCTCAACTCACTCCAATGTTGTACTAATTATCAATAATTATTTAGGGATTAGTATAAAGGGTCATTACACCTTTTATGCAATATATGCTAAAGCCACTAAGAAATCTCCATTGCTAGTACAGTTCTAGAAGCAACCATCTTCATTCATGTCCTCTTCAGTCCTTGTTGTGCATTAGACAATATCTTCCTATATTATAGCTATACTCCACCAAGGTAACATCCCTTAATTGTAACATCCTAAAACTTTTAGACCCAAACCAAATGCAAACATGCAAGGACATAGTAGAAGAAGACAACATAATAGGTTAATGTTGTGGTGTGGCCACCTGGTGCCACGACATAATACGATTCTAGCCAAAAATTAATTGGGGACTGAATGACACTGTGCCGTGTTGATAGATTTGGCGCCGCGACGCCACTGATAGCAGATGCATAAGCTATTTGCTAATGCATTTGACCAACTTTGGATGTCTATTCCAAAGCCTGCAAGTCATCATTCTACTCCTTAACTAATTGCAAGCACAAACCATCACTCAAAATACCATCGTATAGAGATTTTGAACACTCAAAACCAAAATGGTTACTTTTGGACCAAAACAAAGCACCAACCACTATAAATCATCAACCACTAACCCTTTAGCAACCAAAACCATTCTAACAAGTCACATAGGACCCAAGAACTTTATCCAAGGAGGTTTCTCCCCAAAGAATCTACTTCTCTACGTTTTGTTCCTCTTGAACCCCACCTTAGACCAAAGATTCACATGTCTAATTTCCACATGAATGTCCAAAATACCCAACCGACCTTAATACCCAACTACACACATCTAAATGGATGTGGGACAACAAGTCCTTGACCCAAAATACCAAGGTAACATGATTAAACAACAAATACATTTTTAACCACCATTGTCATACCTCATACACATGCTCTTAAGAGTGTATCATCAACACATCAACTAAATCCATAGTATTTAGAAGGACACAATGGTGTTACAAACCATGTAGATCTAACAGAAACTACAAGAGCATGACTAAGTTACACAAGATATCATATGTTTACTACACTTGGCACATTACTAAAACATCCACAAAGCACATAGGGTCTTTACCCTCAAAAGAACAAATATACTCCTAAATCTCTAAGAGAGCTAACCCTCCTTAGCCTTCTACTTGCTAGTACTGGATATTTTACTTGGAATTGTTAGCCATGGGTTGAGATATACATCCTAGTAATTAGAGGCTTACAATAAAAATAATACATGGTTCCATAAAAATATTCAAATGCAAATGCTCATAATGGATGTAATGTACATGAATGTAGGCATAAATCCATCAATATACGGCTAGAATCATGAGCTAATAAACGTAAAAGGTAAACTCAACCAGTAGTCCCTTTTCAATGACTAGTAACAACCAATTCCAGGGCCACTACTATGCTTTCCTTCCAATAGTAATGACTCGGTTAAAGGTTACTACACTAAAGGTTAAACCATAGCTCTTATGCCCTTAAACCACCCAAATTGGTGGCTATTTAGAGAAGATGCACTCTAATACATAGCCACCCATGTCTTTCGGCTATAAGATGACTATTCAGTGACTAGGATAATAGAAGCCACACTACTTGAACACAAAGTCTCTATGTTATTTAACGGATTGGCATACCACGTAATATTCAGAGCATCATCAGCCAATAACCATATGCCTTAACAATATACAACCAGTGAAAATGCCCAATACATGTTAACATGTCAACTTATGTCATCCTCTATCATGCTCGCATATCATATGAACGTATATGGCAAATCAAAGGGTGCATAATATTCATCAACATGTCAATATCCATCATATTTATACATTTCATATTCACAATAGCAAATTGTGAATTTCATCATAATTTAGAGTTGGGTTAAGAAACTTACTAGCCGTGTAACCATACATATCATAACATGGAAATAGACAACCATAATCCATGCCAAATGCATATCATGATATGAAAGAGTGAAACATATTCTATAACAAGTGCATATCATGATATAAAAAGAATTAAATATAGATGACCAATTAAAGAACATAAGGAATATACCTCGGTTACCTCAATCATCCAAACCCACATGATACCCTAGCAGGCCGATGAAGACAACTACGCATACCAAAAGAATGCAAGATCAAATTATTACATTGTTTCAAACCAATACATAAATCAATCCATTCCAACTTACCTAATTTATTCAATGTCCCGAGGAGCCCACATTTCATACATTAAGATAACCACTTACCAATAACTCCAACTCTTCCCAAAACTCCATCGAGTCAGGAAAATCTTAAATGAGCAAGATAACTTGATAAACCAACACAAAGCCGGTAGAAACAAGAAACCCATAATCAAACCCATACACCAAAATGCTCAACACAACATGGAACTAGATTTGAGCCTACACAATTTTAGACATCAAGTAGAACACAAAGTTAAAAGCTAGGGTTTGATAAAAATACAACTTAATAGCTAAAAAACCAACACCCAACACTTAAAAACTCCCAATAACACAATATTGAAGCATTTAGGCATAATTTAATTAGTGGAAACTCTTACAATTTGGAACCCCAAGCTACTATTATGAAAAACCACCATAAAACATGAAGGAAGATAAGGAAAACAGTTGAAAACCATCATACCTTAAGAGACCATAGAGCTCGTTATTCTCCCACTATTTCTCACTATTCTGTTGAATCCTAGGGCATTTGATTTAAACCTATTTGACAACTAGTGCAACAACACCGAATAAATTCGCTGCAATACGAGCCCATTTTGGCTCGGCTTACGTCCAAATTCAGTATCCCTCGTCATGCTGCCATTGGATCTTGCTGTGATGGAGTAGGTTCTATATCCTTTCCTAACTTGCTCACTTTCTGATCCTTCCTCCTGTCTTGACCCTTTCAATCCTGTGCAATTCCAATGATATCTTTCCTATTAGCTTGATAACACATATGAAATGGCATAATTAAGGTCGTTACATTGATGATTCTTGCTCCAACCATATTTGCCATATAAAACTCAAACTTAAAGGAGGTCATCCCTGAACATAAGCTTAAAAGCAAGTTTAGCCAAAAAAAGCATGGTTTTGACATTCTAATTTTTTTAACCTGCAACCACTATTTTCAAGAGGTTGACACATTTATGACTACTTAACCCAACTAACCTCGATTTTCATTTTGGTTATCCCCCACAGAAAATTTCTTACAGACTTATCAATTTTACTACAGCATGATGAAGGAAGTTTGGATGTTTGCATAGCATAAAAAGGGTGTGGCTGTCAGTGCATTTTTAGCAAGAGTAATTTGTCCTGTAAGTGAAAGAGTTCTTACTTTCCAACCATTAAGGCATCCTTGGATTAGACATTCCTTGAAATGAAAATCTTGGTTTTGGCATGACTAAGTGTCCACTGGAGAGGTAATAGTCCTTAAGGACTTTCTCAATTATAGCAGCTTAATCAGAGGATGTGGTGCTAGAAAGCATGAGGTTATTAGCAAAGAAAAGGTAAGATAAAGGGACACCTCTTTTGCCAAGCTTGATCGTGCTCTAATTGCCTTTTTGCACTTCTTCACAAATTTTTTGAGATAGTCTTTCTATACATAAGGCAAAGAGATATGGGCTTAATAGGTCTCCTTGGCGAACTCCCCTGGATGGAACAAAAATTTTGGCTAGTTTCCATTCCAAAGGACTTACATAGAAGAAGAGGAGTTACAATTCATGATAAGCCTTACAATATTATCAAGGAAATTAACATCCTTTAGAGTATCTTTAATGAATTCCCAGCTTAATTTGTCAAACACGTTTTCAAGATCAACTTTAATTGCCATCCATCATTTTGCCTTATTTCCTCTTTGTAGAATGTATTACTTCCTGAGTTATTATAATGTTGTCTATAATGTAATGCCCTTTAATGAAACTTGCTTAGTACGAAGAGATAATTTCAGGCATAATTGCCTTAGGTCTACTAGCTATAATTTTAGTGATGATCTTGTAAGCAGCCACGCACAAACTATGGGTCTGAATTCTTTGAGACATTGAGGTTTCTCCACCTTAGGGACAAGAGTGTTGAGTGTTTTATTCAGATTATGTCAATCATTTCCCTTTAAAAAAGAGCTCTAACCATTCTATACATAGAGGAGCCCACTATCTCCCATTGACTTTGATGAAAGAGGGCATGAAGACCATCAACTCTCCCATTGACTTTGATGAAAGAGGGCATGAAGACCATCAACTCTCGAAGACTTAAGTGGACTCATTTCAAAGATAGCTTTATGTGTTTCTTCAAATGTGACTTCCTTATCTAGAGCATTATAAGAAGGTGAGGGGATTTTAGGGAATCTACCTCTGTTTTACCATGGAACACTCTCTTGATTGTCATCAATGTATAGCCTCAAAAAGTAATCTAAGGCCATTTGTCTCAGTTTGTCATCTTCATATTGCCAAGTGCCTTCTTCATCGTTTAGAGCTAATTTATTGTGCTTTCTTTGTTTGATTCGAGCTTTTGTGTGGTAGAAGGAAGTGTTATGATCTCCCAAACAAATCTAGTTGCTTCTTGATTTTTGGAGCCACATTAATTCTTCTTGAAGGCAAATGTCCTCACAGTCACTTCTTAATTCTTTTTCAAGCTCAATTAATCTAGTGGAGAAGGGCCAGTCTTCCTTCAAGATCCTTTTGGAGTCCTATTAATCTTGCCCTGAGTCTCTTCTTATGGTGTCCAATACTCCCAAACACCTCACTGTTCCATTATTGGTTTTTCATTGCAAAAGCATTAATATTTTCTTTCAGGCTGCTATTTCTGTTCCAGGTTTCCCTAACTAATTCACTAAATTGAGGGTGGGCCGGCCAAGGAGCCATAAATTTGAATGGCTTGTGAGTGGTTCCATTTAGGAAGTTGGAGCCCAATTGGATCATTAGGGGACAATGATTTAACTGGATCTTGGGGAGATGCTGGATGACAGAATTTGGATAATTTCAAGTCCATTTGTTGTTAGCCAGAGCTCTGTCAAGTCTTACTAAAAGTGTCCAATGCCTCCATGTATATTTTGGACTTGAGTAGCCCAAGTCCAAAAGACAATTACTATGGACAAAATTAATGAACGAAGGGCACCCAGGGACTCTTCTGCGCACTCCACCTCTTCTATCATCTATGCTTAAAGGAGCGTTAAAATCACCAGCTAGGAGCTTGTAACACCTTACACTCAAATACCTCCAAGTCTGACCCGAACCTTCAATCACCAATCAAACACAACCCAGGAATCTCAAAACAACTTTCCTTAACTTCAAAGCAGCAGAAAAACACTGGAAAGGCACCTGAACAGGATGAGGCCACGGCCTGATACAGTAAAGCCGCTGCTCCAACTCTTCGCAGGTTCACTGACGCCCACTGACTTTCTGGTGCCCCAGCTTGGATTTCTGGCGCCGCGGCCCCAGCATCAGAACTCATATCAGCAAATTGTTGATTTGTCGGGCTAACTTCAAACTCGCATAACTTCTTGCTTCGATCTCCGATTGACTTGATTCCAACTCCTACAGGTTACTCTCATCCCAATCTAACTATAGACACCCATTTCACTTGAATCCAACTCCATTTGTAGATTCTTGACACCCAAAATCATTTTGGCCACTTTTTGACTAAAACTCACAAGTTATCACCTCCAATTGCCACCAGAGGCAAATGAACACCAAGGGACCCTTCACACAGGTCATATTTGGCTAAACCAACATGTTCAAGGAGGTTATACCCCGAAGAAACCTTTCCTTTGAGAATTGACCCCCTTGAACCTCAAAACCACATGATGGGCTATATGCCCACAACTCGCATACATGGCCCAAAACCCACCTTTGGGCTTGCAGTCAACCATTATATGATACAAATACCTACTCATACATTAAAGAATCATACCAGGGTCCACCATCCATCTCACACATCATACATCACATACACATCTTGCGTAACATCCATCAACATCACTATCACCCCATGATATACAAATAGTACTCCAAGGACTCTCATCCAGGCAACCAACTATAACAACATACTTGGCACAGAATTGCATAAACTAAATTATAACCACGAAATATACTTGGAATTCCCAAAGACCGAATGACTGCTAACTCCTTGATCTTCTCCGAACTAGCACCACAGTCTTCACCTGAAAGGTTAGTCATAGAGGGGAGGGGCGTGAGATAATGTCTTAGTAACCGGGAACAACCACACATATAAACATATATATATACATAACTCATGTAACACACAAATGCAATGTAAAATGAATGGTATGCATTTCATCATCATAGGGACTCCCATCCTTATTCTCCCTAACACATATACATAGATATAATCCATCCTTATCCTCCCTAACATATACAATCCACCCTTATTCTCCCTAACGTATATATATACATAAATATGTTCCCTCCTTATCCTCCCTAACACACACACACACACACACACACATATGTATATCATCAGACAACATATCATTATTACGTCATCACCACTCAATCCGCCACAAATCACAATCTCATAATACCATGAGGTGATGCACATGTATCATCATATAATCATCATCATCATATCATAACATCATGTATGCATCATATCATATCATCATCCCTAATCAACATCATAGTCATCATAATCATCATAATCATTATCTAACCGTATCATACCACGATATACAGAAAACGGTACACACAACACATCAAGATCGTGGTATAAAAGAGATATGCATATATACACCACTATACATACTATCATATAATACCAACAATACCACATAAACAAACACCCGGTTACCTCAAGTTGTCAGTACCACGCGCACAGGGCTTGGACAAGCCTCTAGAGCACCCCAATCCTGAACTGTAAGCCTACAATTAGCCAATCTACCATTACAACAATAAATACCTTTTATTAACATAACTCCCATAACACTACAATCCACAATCTAACCGTCCAAGCTTAACCCAAAGTTCTAATAACATATACACATACCAATAAACCTTAAACAACCATTCAAACACACACTAACACATACCATTTCGGATTTCCAGTTCTTTTCCTAAATTCCAACTTAGGGTTTAGCTCAAACCCATCATAATCCAACCAAAACTCATACTCAAGCTTCAATCACACTAAATCACACTCCAATAATCCCTTTATGCACCATTTAATTGGTGGGAAATCAACCAAACATGGACTCCCACATAAACCCCTGAAAATCAACTCCAAATCGAAGAGACAAACGAAGAGGAAGAGAGTAGATCCACTTACCAACTGAGAAACAAGCTTCTATGGTCCAGAAAAATCCCACTAGGTCAGATTTTGTGTGCCCTAGCGGAGCTTCTCGTTGCTTCTTCGTTGCTCCCTCCGTTTCTCTTTTTTCTTTTCATCCGCAATGATTTTGATTCAAACCAGTTTTTCAACTCTCGCCGCGGCTCCAGATAAGTTCACCGCGGCGCCACCAGTTTCAGCTGGAAAATGTCACTGGAATTGGCTCTCGCCGCGGCGTGGAGCTCATTTCTTCTATACTTAAACCTTCCTACGTCCTGTTTCTTTCGATCTTGCACATAATGCCACAGACAAGGGTCATGAGGGGTGTTATAGAGCTAATCCACCTCTCCTATCATCTATGCTTAAAGTAGCATTGAAATCACCAGCTAGGAGCCAAGTATCTTGACAAACCCTCATTATATTAGATAACTCTGACTGGAGAGATTCCTTTTAGGTTGGATTTGGGGGTACCGTAAATCATTGGAAAGAAAAATTTATTACTATCATTAGTCCACGTATCAACGCATGGACAAATTTTCTATGAGCCGTGTCAAAACTTGATTTTTAACTCAAGGTTACTATTCATTTGGTTATTTCTCATTTTTGTTTTTTTTTTACTTAATTTTCAAAATTTATAACTAATTTCATAGAAAACCATTTAAGATATGCTCTTTGGCTTAATTTTATTAAAGCTCTGGAATTGCTCTGTAAAATTAAAATGTAAACCAGAACACGTACATTAATGGTAAGGCTCATTCCCAGACTCGAAACTGCTGTTTAATTAGACTATTTTGCATTTTGGTTTGGGTTGTTCTTCAACTTTGATAATTCATATCATTGGGTGTAAATAATGTCCAATTCACGTGTTCTATGACTTGTTTTAAAACTCTGTGTCTTCTAATTATACTAGGGTTATATAATTTTTATAATTAAAATTTAAAATTATTATTATAATTTTTCATGAATGCAAGTCATCGTTATAATTATATGAAAATTATAGTTATGGAAGAATGGATAAAAAAATCTAAGAGAAAAAAAGTATTAGGGTGACAAGAAAATTACAGATTGATATTGATCTTGATTATCTGTCTGTAACATGGTAACACGAAAATTACAGTAGCCAACTACCATCAAAATCACTAAACATCAACTAAAGTTTGAAAGTGAAACAAAATTACAATTAATTTGATAGAAACAAGTGATATAAACCCATAAACACAAAATAACTAAATTTGATAGGAAAGCAAAGTTATATAAAGCGCATCAACAAAGTTTTAAAATCCGAATAGAACTTAATATGTTTATAAATATCTCTCTTTAGTTGAAACCAACTAACCACAAATAAGATGTTGGTTGGGACCTCTGCTTAATGGCCTTGTGTAAAATCCAACTTACTATGGATCATTAACAATTAACTAGGATTCAATCTTTATTTCAGAGTAGGATGTTTGTGAACTCTGTTGTTAGGGTCTGTTGATCCCTCATAATTATCAACAAAAAAAAAAAACAAACGGATTCAATCTGTTATGGGCTTTATATTTAAAATAAAACTTATTGCGCATTTAATTTTATAGATGTTCTAATAATTAATTAAGGCTTATCCACAACAAAATTAGTAAAAATCCAACTATATTCATAAAAAAGTTCATACTCCCTTTGGTTCAAAATATAAGTTCTCTTTTATAATTTTTTTTAAGCAAAATATAAGTCCTCTTTAGCTAAAGTCAAAAGTGTTAATGATTTTTTTCCTAATTTACCATTGTCATTAATTAGCTCATGAGAGAGAGAGAGAGTTATTTTAGAAATTGTATTTATTAAGAATAATGTTGCAAAACAATAAAGTTTTTGAGAAATTTCAGTAATTTAACTCCCTTTCTTAGTTTATATGTACTTTGTCAAAGAAGGCTTATATTTTGAATTGAAGGAAATACATGCTACTCTTTCTCATGTTTTCCTAGTGAACTTGAGAGAGCACTCCCAACACGAAAATTGGATCCTCCCCTTTTTTTTTTTTGGTTTAAAAGACAATTGGATCCCTTGTTCATCTTAAACGCGAGCAGGAGATATTGATCTTAAATCAATACCATTTAGATAAAATTGGTGTAACAGTTAATGTTAAGGCCAGATTTATCACATTGTTGCCAGTTTTTTTCTCTCCATTCTTATAGCGTTGCTTTTCAAGTGATAGTCTGATGGAAAATATTACGTTCAATGAATGGCTCTTCTTTACGTGTCTATTAAAAACAAAAAAAATGCTTGCATGATACAAGGAGTTTTAATTTACCTCATCCAAGCGTTGGCTAAGACATTTTAAATTCTACTCTGTAGAAGGAAGCATGCATGTAGAAGACGCAACAATGCCATGGACATCAATACTTCGGTGACAAATCATAAAACTGAAGGTTTTATTACACGTAAAGCATCATTCAAAGAGTGCTATCCAAAAAAGGTAAGCCATCCTGTACATTTTGTCCTGCATTTGTTCTCACTATTAGTTAGTTCATCACTATCTTCAGAACCATAGTATGACGAGAAAATAAAGAAGAAAGCAGGAAAATGGGTGACAAGACATCGCACCACACAGCCACGTTCTAATATCACTATTTTTTTCGAAATATATAAATATAAAAATTTCAATTTGACCCTTGCATGTGTCTTTATTTGCTATTTGTCTCCCTCTTTTTTTTTGTGTGATTTCCTTTTCATAAAACAGAATATTGTCATTTCTGTCATTTCATCTTGTTGAAAATGATCTTCTCCATGCAAGTTGCAACTAACCAAGTCAATTGATAGATCTTGAATATGATTTTAATTTTTGTACAGCAATATATATGCACATTTTATGCTAAAAAATTCTACAACAGTATGTTTTGTTCATTGTGTTGTTTGATTTTACTGTAAATGATCCGCTCTTAAGAGTTGCAACTCAAGTCAGGGCTTAAATATCAAGGCCTAAAAAATATAAAACCACCAAAACCGAGAAAACACCTTACATGTCTTCCTCCCTCTCTTATTTACAGATTCTTTAAAATTTTCACGATGAATTTTGTCTAGTTTAAATGTAGTTCTAGTGAGGGACTAACGAGAAATAACATTTGTCTGACTAAATATATATCTTGTTAATTGTAGAATATTCCCTCGCTAACCATTTTAGCAAAGAAATATTTTTTACGAATTTGATACTAGTGTTCAATGGTTCTCTTTCTTTAAGTAGCGAGTGATTTACATTTACTTGGTAATTCTCACCATTTGGCAAGCAGGGTTAAGTAAAGGAAACATGTCTATTCACTAAATTTATATTTTTTTTAGTGTATTTACTCCTTCTGGTTTAAAATATAAGTTCTATTTTCTGTATATTTTAATAAGAGTAAAATAATACTTATATTTTGAACTAAATGGAGTATTTCCTAACACTTTCATGGTCACATTGTGATATTCGGGCACTGATGAGGGCGGGGAGTGATCGTTAGTGCACGAAAAGGGGGTGAGATAAAGTGATGAGGCACGGACAAAGAGCGGCTCCTAGCAGGCTTCTAAATGGGAGGGATATATGAATAAATCAAATACATACCGGAATGAGAGGGATCCAGAGACTATATAGGTATGGGACTATACGATTAAATGATAGTTTAAAGGAATTGATAAGTACTACCTATACCAACAAGGTGTATGTACCTTTTCGGTAGCATATCCCTTAAGAAATCATCAATTAAGCGTGCTTGACCTGGAGCAATTATGAGATGGGTGATCTCCTGGGAATGAGTTGTGTGAGTGAGAACAAAGCATACTGAAAAGACTTGTGTTGATTTGTGGGGACAGTCATCAATCCCAAAAAAGCGGCCGGATGTTACACACATAACCTTTCAAAAAAGTAAGTGCCGATGATCTAGGTTTAATTTTTAAAATCCTTAAATATCGTTAATTTATCTTACAAGTCTTTGAATGTTACTCATTTAATTTTCTTTATAATAATTCTTGTTTAATGGATGAATATTTATTAATAAGTTAATATATAATTAAAAGTAAGGTGGAGCTCCACTGTGCATTAGCCAAACATTGCGGCTCCACCCTCTTGGGATTCCTACCATTTTGTTTTTACTTTTTTTCTTTTTTTTTTATTTAAATGGATCTCATTTTTTCCTCATTCATTTTTTTCTTTACAAGTGGGGTCCATTGTAATGCCCCTCATGATATTTTTCTTGGCATCGTGTTCAGGACCGGAGGAATCAGGACGGAGGAAGGATCAAGTGGAGTCTGGAAGAGCTCCATGCCGCGGCGAAGAGCAGGGCCGCCGCGGCGAGAAGCTTTCCAGTGGCATTGTTCTGGATTATTTAGTGGAGCCGCGGCGAGGAGTGTTGGAGCCGCGGCGAGAGTCGGAAAAATTGTTCAAATCCGGATCAGTCGGACGCGAAAGAAAGAAAGGAAACGAAGGGAGCGACGCAGAGAGACGAGGAGCAGTGCTAGGGTTCGGCATTTTCGGTGTCCCAGAGTGATTCTCATCCATCGGGAGCTTGGATTCAAGTTGGTAAGCGTTTCCTATTCCTCTCTCTCCATTTTCTTCGGGTTGAAATTTGGGATTTCCGGTTGTATGGTTGGATTTCCGGTTTGGGGTGAAATCCACCGATTGAAATGGATGTTTTGGGGTTAAGGAAGTGTGTTTTGAGGTTCTTGTTACTCGAATGTGAGTTTTGAAGGGATTATGTGTGTTTAGAGCTTAAACCTAGGTTGTCTTTGGTAATGGCTCTTAGGAATTCAAGGTGCCTGAGGTTGTGGGGTGTTTGAGTAATCCCTAAGAGCTTATTGATGCATAAAAAGGGTGTTGGAACCTTGGGTTAGGTTAATGTGGTGGAATTGTGAGGTTTGATTTGTTGGTATATTGTGCTAATAGAAGAATTGTGACATGATAAAGGTTGTTGGCCAAGCGAGAGGGGTTCACGCGTACTGGAGAGTTCAAGGAAGCTTATGGAACTCGTGTGTGTGTGGTAACGACAATTGAGGTAACCGGATGTTTGTTTTATGTGATTATATGTTGATATGTATATGTACGTATATGCATATTCCTTTTTTCATACCACGATATTGATTGTGTGTGTGTACGGTTTTCTACATATCGTGGTATGCACGGCTTGTTGATGTATGATGATTGTATATGTTATGATGTGTAGCATCCCCATACTATTGCATGCTAGCATGTCCATATAATATATGATATGATGGTATATGTATATATGTATGTAGAGGCATGTTGGCATGACATTGATATCATCACCACATGATTGCATAGTGAGAAATGGATGACGAGGTGATGATGATGAGATATGATGTGATAAAGATCCCTATCGCTAAATCCTCTCCATGGGAGAGCCAGGCGGTAGAGGACATGATATGATATGATATCCCTGTCACTAAATCCTCTCCTAGGGAGAGCCAGGTGACTGTGGATTTGGGGATGCACCTTCTCTAAATCACCATCAATTCGTGATGGTCCAGGGGAAGGAGAGCCACGGTCCGAACTCTAGTGTTTCGCCTTGGGGAGCTCCAGTGTTGTTTGTCAAGAAGAAGGATGGTAGCCTCAGATTGTGCATTGATTACAGGCAGCTGAACCGAGTGACGATCAAGAATAAATATCCTTTCCCTAGGATTGAAGACTTGATTGATCAGTTGGCAGGTGCCTCTGTATTTTCTAAAATCGATTTGAGGTCGGGATACCATCAATTGCGAGTACGTGCTGAGGATGTGCCTAAAACGGCATTTCGGACTCGATATGGTCATTATGAGTTTCTTGTGATGCCATTCGGGTTGACAAATGCCCCGGCAATCTTCATGGATTATATGAACAGAGTGTTTCGGCCGTATTTGGATAAGTTTGTGGTGGTTTTCATTGATGACATTATGATTTACTCCAAGAGTGAGGAGGAGCATGCACATCATCTTTGGATTGTGTTGCAAGTATTGCGGGATCACCAACTGTATGCTAAGCTCAGTAAGTGTGAGTTTTGGCTACGGGAGGTGAAATTTCTGGGTCATGTGATTTCTGCAGAAGGTGTGGTTGTAGACCCTAGTAAAGTGGAAGCGATGTTGAATTGGGAGAGACCGCAATCGGTAACGGAAATTCGGAGTTTTCTGGGAATGGCTAGATATTACCGAAGGTTCATTAAGAGATTCTCTCAGCTTGTTATGCCATTGACTAGACTCACCCGTAAGGATCGATCTTTCATTTGGGATGACAGGTGTGAGAGAGCATTCCAAGAGCTGAAGGTTTGTCTAACGTCCACCCCAGTGCTCATTATCCCTAACCCATCAGAGCCGTTCATAATTTATACGGACGCCTCTAAGAAGGGTCTAGGGTGTGTCTTGATGCAGCAAGGTAGAGTTGTGGCGTATGCTTCAAGACAGTTGAGGCCTCATGAATAGAACTATCCTACTCATGACCTTGAGCTAGCAGCTGTAGTGTTTGCCTTGAAATTGTGGAGGCATTATCTCTATGGCGCTCAGTTTGAGGTATTCAGTGATCACAAGAGTTTAAAGTATTTGTTTGATCAGAAAGAGTTGAATATGAGGCAAAGGCATTGGGTTGAGTTCCTTGTGGATTATGAGTTTGCTCTAAAGTATCATCCTGGGAAAGCCAATGTTGTGGTAGATGCATTGAGTAGAAAGTCAATCCATATGGCCATGATGATGATCAGGGAGCAGCAGTTGCTGGAAAGCCTGAGAGATATGAAGTTATCTATTAATATCCATCCTGGAGTACTAGTAATGAGTTCCATCAGTGTATCGAGCGATTTATTGAGGAACATTTGCTATGCTCAGATGGAGGATGACTATCTTTTGGGCATCCGAGAATAGGTTGAAATGGCGGAGACCCAGGACTTTGATATTCTGGAGGATGGTATCATCCGGTATCGAGGTCGGATTTGTGTGCCAAACATTGCGGGGTTGCGTGAGATTATTCTGGAGGAAGCTCATAAGAGCAGGTACACTATCCACCCAGATACCACTAAGATGTATCAGGATTTGAAGAGAGGTTATTGGTGGCCAGGCATGAAAAAGGACATCGCAGAGTTTGTGGCAAGATGTCTGATTTGTCAGAAGGTAAAAATTGATCACCAATTGCCTGCTGGTATGTTGCAATCTTTGGAGATCCCAGAGTGGAAATGGGATAACGTTTCCATGGATTTTGTGATGGGATTACCGAGGACCTCTTCAGGACACAATGCGATTTGGGTCATTGTGGACAGGTTGACGAAGTCGGCCCATTTTCTTCCAATTCGGGAAACTATTTCAATGGAGAAGTTGGCCCAGTTGTATGAGAATGAGATAGTAAGGCTACACGGAGTCCCGATGAATATTGTGTCGGACAGAGATCCAAGGTTTACATCCAGGTTTTGGAAATCTCTCCAGAAAGCCATGGGTACGAAATTGAGTTTCACTACTGCTTATCACCCTCAATCTGATGGGCAGACTGAAAGGACTATTCAGACTCTGGAGGATATGCTGCGAGCATGTGTTCTAGAGAATAAAGGCAATTGGGATCAGTTTCTGCCGTTGGTTGAATTTGCCTACAACAACAGTTTCCACTCGAGTTTGCAAATGGCTCCGTATGAAGCGTTGTATGGCAGGAAGTGCAGGTCACCGTTATGTTGGGCTGAACTTGGTGAAAGGAGTCTTTTGGGCCCAGATATTGTGGATCAAACCTCTCGGAAGATAGAGAGTATTCGTCAGAAGCTTCTTACCGCTCAGAGTCGGCAAAAGAGTTATGCGGATAGAAGGAGAAGACCATTGGAGTTTGATGTTGGGGATCATGTGTTTTTGAAGGTCACTCCTACTACTGGTGTTGGAAGATCGATTCGAGCCAAGAAGCTCACTCCGAGGTATATGGGTCCATATCAAATTCTAGAACAAATTGGGCCAGTAGCGTATCGAGTGGCGCTACCGCCTAGTCTTGTTGGATTGCATGAGGTTTTCCACGTGTCCCAACTCAAGAAGTATCATCCAGATCCGTCTCATATAATTGATGATGAAGCAGTTCAAGTACGAGAGGATCTGACTTTTGAGGTCACACCGTTGCAAATTCTAGATGTGAAAGAGAAGCAATTGAGGAATAAGACCATAAAATTGTTAAAGGTCCTTTGAAGCGGTTTGATGTCCAATGATGTCACGTGGGAGACTGAAGATTCTATGCGGAGGAAGTATCCAGAGATTTTTGCTAGAGGTAAGAGATGAAATTTCGAGGACGAAATTTTTTATAAGGAGGGGAGAGTGTAATGCCCCTCATGATATTTTTCTTGGCATTGTGTTCAGGACCGGAGGAATCAGGACGGAGGAAGGCTCAAGTGGAGTCTAGAAGAGCTCCACGCCGCGGCGAAGAGCAGGGCCGCCGCGGTGAGAAGCTTTCCAGTGGCATTGTTCTGGATTATTTGGTGGAGCCGCGGCGAGGAGTGTTGGAGCCGCGGCGAGAGTCGGAAAAATTATTTAAATCCGGATCAGTCGGACGCGAAAGAAAGAAAGGAAACGAAGGGAGCGACGCAGAGAGACGAGGAGCAGTGCTAGGGTTCGGCATTTTCGGTGTCCCAGAGTGATTCTCGTCCATCGGGAGCTTGGATTCAAGTTGGTAAGCGTTCCCTATTCCTCTCTCTCCATTTTCTTCGGGTTGAAATTTGGGATTTCCGATTGTATGGTTGGATTTCCGGTTTGGGGTGAAATCCACCGATTGAAATGGATGTTTTGGGGTTAAGGAAGTGTGTTTTGAGGTTCTTGTTACTCGAATGTGAGTTTTGAAGGGATTATGTGTGTTTAGAGCTTAAACCTAGGTTGTCTTTGGTAATGGCTCTTAGGAATTCAAGGTGTCTGAGGTTGTGGGGTGTTTGAGTAATCCCTAAGAGCTTATTGATGCATAAAAAGGGTGTTGGAACCTTGGGTTAGGTTAATGTGGTGGAATTGTGAGGTTTGATTTGTTGGTATATTGTGCTAATGGAAGAATTGTGACATGATAAAGGTTGTTGGCCAAGCGAGAGGGGTTCACGCGTACTGGAGAGTTCAAGGAAGCTTGTGGAACTTGTGTGTGTGTGGTAACGACAATTAAGGTAACCGGATGTTTGTTTTATGTGATTATATGTTGATATGTATATGTACGTATATGCATGTTCCTTTTTTCATACCACGATATTGATTGTGTGTGTGTACGGTTTTCTACATATCGTGGTATGCACGGCTTGTTGATGTATGATGATTGTATATGTTATGATGTGTAGCATCCCCATACTATTGCATGCTAGCATGTCCATATGATATATGATATGATGGTATATGTATATATGTATGTAGAGGCATGTTGGCATGACATTGATATCATCACCACATGATTGCATAGTGAGAAATGGATGACGAGGTGATGATGATGAGATATGATGTGATAAAGATCCCTATCGCTAAATCCTCTCCATGGGATAGCCAGGCGGTAGAGGACATGATATGATATGATATCCCTGTCACTAAATCCTCTCCTAGGGAGAGCCAGGTGACTGTGGATTTGGGGATGCACCTTCTCTAAATCACCATCAATTCGTGATGGTCCAGGGGAAGGAGAGCCACGGTCCGAACTCTAGTATAACCATTAGTCCGGTTGCATTAGGGTAAGGTGAGCTTGGTGATGTCCCGGAATCGGTCTTCACTGACTGTTGGAAGGGAATCATCTATTGAATGTCTTATGTTGACGATAGCTCGTGGTTCTAGCCGTGTATGAGGGAGAACATGTATACCATTCATTAGCATTGCATTGCACGACTGTGTGGATCAGTATATATATATATTAGTGTGTGTGGTTGTTCCCCGTTACTGAGACATTGTCTCACCCCATCTCCCATAAACTAACCTTTCAGGTGACAGTTCTGGCACTAGTCCGGAGAAGACGCGGGAGTAGCTGTGTACGTGGAAATAGTCTATGTAGCGTGTGTATGTTGTAGTAGTATCTTGTGCGAAGTAGGATAGCGTGGTTTGTAATGGATAATGTTATGATTGAGACTGGCTTGGATGCATGGATGTTTATGTATGTGGTATGTATGGTTGAATGTTGTTGAGTAGTATGTGTGGCAGTTTTGGTAAGTCCAGAGTGTTGTTGGTCCTTGTTGGTTTGCGTAAGGGCCTGTAGCCCATTTGGTCAGGTTGGGTTCCAAGGGGTCAAATCTCAGAGGAGTAGTTCCTTTGAGGTAAAACCTCTTTGGACAGGTTGGTTTGGGGGTTTTGGACCCGTATGAATGGTCTCTGAGCGACCAGTTGCCTTTGGTGGCAATTGGAGGTGGCTAGTGGTGAGTTTTGGTCAACAAGTGGCAAAAATAGTGTCAAGGGTCCAGAATCTCCATACGGAGTTGGATTGAGGTAAAAGTGGTGTCCTTGAATAGATGGGGACTAGATTGACTTGTAGGAGTTGGATTCAAGTCAATCGGAGGTCGGAGCATAAAGTTATGCGCGTCAGAAGTTCGCCCCGAAGTGTTGAAATTGCTGATATAGTATATCAGCAGGGGGCGCCGTGGCGAGGGAAGGCAGGCCGCGGCGCCAGAGGAGACAGAAGCGATGTTGAGACAGGGGAGGCCAGAGCCGCGGCGGTACTGTAGCGGCCGCCGCCCCAGCCCAGTTTTTGGCGTTTGTGAGTTGTTTCCGCTGTGTTTATGAATATGGAGAGTTGTTTTGAGATGTCAGGGTTGTGTAGGGTCAGATTTTGAAGTATTTGGTTAAGTTCGGAGGTGACAGGAGGTAGGATGTTACATCCATTTTCCCTTTTTTTTTTTTATATGGGCTTTGCATTCTTTTTTTTTTTTTAATTCTAAAATTAATATGAATTTTAATTCGTATCATTTGATATCAATTTTTTAATAAAGAAAGTTAGTAATAAAATTTTATTTTAAATTCAATATATTTTAAAACTAAATAAAATTTCCTCTTGTGTGCTCCCGTGTATCTCATGTGGGGAAGAAAGTCGTTTCATCAAAGTCAACATCATTAATTGATTACTCTATGCATTTTCATTTCAAGACTTAATTTGAGGAATTCCAACTGCGGATTTCTTGCTGTAACACCCCTCATGTTATTTTTTTTGGCATTGTGTTCAGGATCGGAGGAAACAGCATGGAGGAAGATCCAAGAGAGGTCTGGAGGTACTCCACGCCGCGGCCTGAAGCAGGTCCGCCGTGACGATAACCATTCCAGTAGCGTTGTCCGTTAATTATTATGGTGGCACCATGACGCAGTTTCTGGAGCCGTGGTAAGGATTGGGAAATTTGTTTAAATCTGGATTAGTTCAGTCGGATGAAAAAGAAAGAAACGAAGGGAGCGACGGAGGAACCTGAGGAAGCTGAGCTAGGGTTCAAGATTTCCGGCCATTAGGAGTGATTTTCGGACCTCAAGAGCTTGGATTCAAGTTGGTTGTTGACTATCGAGAGGGGGTTTACGTGTATCAAATAGTTCAAGGAAGCTTGTGGAACTCGTGTGCGTGTAGTAATGACAGTTGAGGTAACTGGGTGTATGTTTGTATTGTATTGTTTGTATGGTATGATAGAACATATATCTGTATATATATGCATGTTCCTTTTCATACCACGATATTGATTGTGTATATGTATGGTTTTCTTATATATCGTGATATGCACGGCTAGTTGATGTATGATGGTCGTATATTTATATTGTGATGTGTAGCATCCCCATGCCATTGCATGCTAGCATGTCCATATGATGATTGTGATGATAATGATGTGTATATATATATATATGCGTAAAGGCGTGTTGGCATGACATTGGCATCATCACCATATGATTGCATAGTGAGAGATTGATGATAAGGTGATGATATGATGTGATATGAGATGATGATATGAGAGAGATCCCTGTCGCTAAATCCTCTCCATGGGAGAGCCAGGCGGCAGAGGACAATATGATATGATGAAATATCCCTGTCACTAAATCCTCTCCTTGGGAGAGCCAGGTGGCAGTGGATTTGGGGATGCACCTTCCCTAAATCACCATTAATTCGTGATGTTCCAGGGGAAAGAGAGCCACGGTCCGAGCTTTAGTATAACCATTGGCCGGGTTGCATTAGAGTAAGGTGAGCTTGGTGATGTCCCGGAATCAATCTTAACCGACTGTTAGAAGGGAATCATCTATTGAAATGTCTTGTGACGACGACAGCTTGTGGTTCTAGCCGTGTATGAGGGAGAACATGCATACCATTCATTAACATTGCATTGCACGACTGTATGGGTCAATATATATATATTGTATGTGGTTGTCCCCGGTTACTGAAACATTGTCTCACACCCATCTCCCATGACTAACCTTTCAGGTGACGGTTCTGGCACTAGTCTAGAGAAGACGTAGGAGTAGCTACGTATATGGAAATAGTCTATGTAATGTTTGTAATGTTGGATATTGTATCTTGTGCCAAGTAGGATAGAATGGTTTGTAATGAATATTTGGATAAGGTATGAATTGTATGGATTATGCATTTTGTATGCATGGTTGAGTGGTTTTGGGCCTTGTTGCTATGGTTTTGGGCCTATAGTCCTTTTTGTCAAATCGGGTTCTGAGGGGTCGAATCTCAGAGGAATGGTTCCTTTGAGGTCAAATCTCTTTGGACAAGTTGGTTTAGGGGATTTGGACCTGTATGAATGGTTTTAGAGTGTCCATTTGCCTTGGGTGGCAATTGGATGTGGTTAGTGGTGAGTTTTGGCCAATAAGTGGCCAAAATAGTGTCGAGGGTCCAGAATCTCCATATGAAGTTGGATTGAGGTAAAGTGGTGTTTCTAGCTAGATTGGAACTAGATTGACTTGCAGGAGTTAGAATCAAGTCAATCAGAGGTCGGAGTACAAAGTTATGCGCGTCGGAAGTTCACCTCGGAGTATGAAAGTTGCTGATATGGCATATCAGCATGAGGTACCGTGGCTCCAGAGTCCAGGTCGCGGCGCCAGTGAAGCCATAAGCAATGGAGAAATAGGGGAGGCTGGAGCCACGGCAGTACTGTAGCGATCGCGGCCCCCAGCCCTATTTTTGGTGTTTTGGGAATCATTTCCGCTGTTTTGAAGTTTTGGAGTGTTGCTTTAAAGTATTGGGGTTGTGTTTGATTAAATTTTGAAGCTTTTAGTTAAGTTTGGTGGTGTCAGGAGGTAGGGTGTTACACTTGCCATATTGATAGGCCAAAAAAGCAAACATTTTGCCTATTTCTCAGCGCGATTCGGCCAAAATGCGTGGTCATAGAGCATGGAATTTACAAAAAATTGAACACTGTGGCCGAGTGCTGACAAATATGGCTCCAAGTCTGCATACCTCTATTGTGGCAATGTTGTTTAAAGTCCTCTACAACGCATTAGAGAATGTGGGTTCTGATCCCTTCTTTGATATGTCCCAATATGTGAACAGTAACACACCCCAAGTATCACTGAAACTAAATGAAGTATTTGACAAGTGCTTCATAAATATCATGCAAATGACTAAGTTCAACATGATTCTGGTTGGCATTCTGGTTGACAAGTGCTTCATATACAGATGGGGGAGGGGCGGGGGTGTTGGGGAACTGGTCAGTCGAGACAATGTTTCCAGCTTCTTTTTTAATGAATATATTTTTCGAAGGTTCATATTTGTTGTCAAATGAAAGTATTTTTTACTTTTTTATATATTAATTTAAAGATAATCTTGGGTGCTTTTAGATATTCTCACACACATTTCTTAAAACACCATGTGTATAAAATCTGGGAAAATTTTACAAGCTTCAAGATATTAGTATAGTAATTTAAAATACCAACAGTATAAGTAATTTAATATGTCTGTCTATACAGCTACTAATGAAAGAAAGGCTGTGAAATTGAACATTCCTAGGCAAGCAAGCCATATGGAAAATGATCCTTGATTTTTGAGGAGTGGGTAGCTGACTGTGATCATCTTCTACCAAACATGTTAGCAACTTTCTCACTGATCCCACACCAACACATCTGCCTTCTTTCAATTGAAGCGTATATCTTTTTGACTGTCAAGATATTCTATGTTGCCAAGGACTTGTTTCATCCTTGATTCGGTTTTCTTGTCAAATGACCTAGCTGAACCAGTTCGCACCTTGCATATGAAAGGATTGAACCAGATCGGGATTCAGCCACCACTGTTGTTGCTCTCCGAGGTGTCGTCGTAGACAATCAGCTCCATGATGAGGCGCTTTGCACAAATTCTTCTGCATCTCTGCTTTGACAGCTTCCAACATTACCGAGTTTCCTCCAATTATTACTGTCCCGAAGCGTGGTAGGTAGCTGATTGCCATATATTCCAGCTTCGTCTATCAAAGATGTCGCTCTGTCCTAATCCATGAACAGTAAAACGGCAAATTATGTTATTTTTTAAATTAATTAAAGCATCTGTGTGTATACATATATATAATACTTCAATTGTTTGAAAACTTAAAAGCATATTTAATACTTGACCAATTTAATACTACTTAGTTTTGGTGAACTCTCTTATTCAACTCACCTAATTTTTGTGAAGAAATAGATTTTAATTTTTTTTAAAAATACAAATGGAATATTATTTTTATTTTTAAATTAAATTAAAATTTTTGAGTATTAGACAACTTTTAAAAAAGTCTCAAGTTTAGGTTTTATATATAAAAAAAATATTATGGTATAAGAATTTCTCGTCATTTAGAATTTTATAGAATTACTCAAAATCACTTAATGTGAGTGGCAAATTCAATATAGCTTGAATTTAGATGAGTAGCGCAAAGTATTTTATGTTTTTGGTAAAAGTAGCACAAAGTATTTGCTATTTCTCATAAAAAAATTATTATTAGTTTTGTTGCACTTATTTTATTATTATCCGCCCTTGATGGGCTATGATTTCCAAAAACCCACTAGGGTTTCGGCACATATCCATTTAATTATTAAATTAACTGGTCATTAGTTTTTTGAAAACATACTGACCAAGTATAGTATCTTTTTAAATGAGATACTACCTGAAAATACGGGATTTAGGTATGTATATTCTCACTCAATTTCCTATAAGTTTCAAAAAAATTATTATCAAAACACTTAAAATTGAGCTTTTTTTTCGAAATTTAATAATAATTTTCCTAAAATATAATATTGTGCCATATAAAATGCAGAAATAAATTTAATGGATAAAAATAATTAGAACTTTTTAAAAATAATTCAGCTTAAAAATTAATTTTACGATTTGTATTGATCTTTAAAAATAATTTTACTTCCTAAGCAAGAAGATTCCTCAAACTGAATCCCCTCTAACCGTCACCAGCATTTCAAGTTGGTTTGGTGCAAAGATATTTGTTTTGGTGACGGTACCAAGGAAAGGAAAATAAATATAACTATGACTAAACAATGTTAACTTTTAGGAAAAAAATTCAAACATTTCAATTGTATTGAACAATTAACTATTCAGGGTGTTTTAGTAATATTCACTTTGCATGAGTATTGTATTTAAGGTATCTGTTTCTTTTACGTGAAAGAATAAATTCCTGAAAATAAGAATATGAATTCTTGCATTCAGATCCCTACTTTAAAAAAAAATTAAAAATTCGAATAAGACAAATATATTAAAAATTTTGTATGTTTGACATTTTAAATTAAAATATTTAAAAAGTATAATTATTTACAACAAAAAATTCTCATAAAATTTTAATGAATCTATATCATCTATATATCTAAATAAAAACAGAGAGACTCAAAAGCACTATTCACGTCTGGGTAAAAAAAAAAAAAAAGAACTGTTCACGTCGCTTACTTGCTGCAAATCTTTTCCGCCACATATCAATAAAAGATCCAAATTAATACCAATCAATAAGATTTTGGTCAATGCAAGTTTAATTATGCGCGCTAATTTATATCATAAGATAACATCTAAAAAAATTGGTTTCCCTTATGTAGTATATGAAATTAAAAACTAGTTTATTATTAGGTTTCACAATATTTAGTGTTGTTATTATTATTATTACTATTATTATTATTATTATTGAAATGGCATTTAGGTTTATTGGAAGGAATTTGAGTATTTGACAATTCTTAAATAAAGTTTTTTTTTTTATAAGCAAAGGTAGACCAACTAAGGCTACATTATGTCCATCTGCCTCATGTCCAGTGGATCACGCTCAAGAAAGCTATTCAATTCGGGAAAAGCTTTAAACACAAAATGAAATCCAGGAAGCGCTGATAAGCCAAACTTAACCAAATAATCTGCTGACTCATTGAATTCTCTACCAGTATGCTGGATTTGCACCTCCCAATCCCGATTTATAAGATGTTTCATCTGCATTATCAGATCATGATCATGGTGATCAGGGTTCGTTTCAACTAATAAAAGATCCAAAGCATTCGTTAAGTCAGACTCCAAAATAATCTTCCTTAAACCAACATCCAAGCTAATTTCAGTCCATGGATACACGCCCACAACTCTGCCTCCAAAGAATCACCTTGGTCCAGTCTACAAAAGAAGCCACGTATGAAGCTTCCCTTAGAGTCACGTAATAATCCTCCGCATGCTGCCACATTGTTGTAAACAGAAAAGGCTCCATCAACGTTGAGCTTTGTCTATTCTCCAACAGGAGGTGTCCAACTATTTCTTCTCGAACGCTATGAGTTGTGCCCTTCTCAAGGATGAGAAGCTTGTTTCAAGCATTCTTCATAGTTTCGACCATAGCCATTGATCTTGATAGAATAACATCATGCTGAATTTGTTTGCCTTCGAACACGAACTCATTCCGTCTCTTCCAAAGCCACCAACATATGACAGTAAAAACTGCCTTCCACTCCACTTCAGGATCCCAACTTCGCCTTGTAATATTCCATGCAATCCACTCCTTGAGATTCAACCTCATGAATCCGTTCCAAGCCTCCGATGGTAACACAGTTGCTGCCACATCTGTTTGGTGTGTACACAATCTCTCAAGACATGAATCACATCCTCTGTGGTAGAAAGACACAATGGGCATGAATCATTGATGCTTATGCGTTTCTTCTTTCTAGCATGATTCGTAAGTATACTGTCTCTGAAAGCTAGCCAGATAAAAGTTTTGCAGCGCTGTGGCACCTTTATCTTCTAGATTTTATCATAAATAACCTCACTTGCAGAATTATTTCCTGTGAGCATATTATAAGTAGAGTTCATGGAAAACTGTCCATCCTTCTCCAATCGCCATCTAACATCATTACCATCCTGGAGCTACTCCATTCCCTCCCTAACTTTGTCCCAAGTAGCTTTTATACCTGACCAAACATTTGAACCTAGGCGCTTAGCTTCAATTGTGGGAATTAAATCATCCCCACAGTGATATTTGCTTCTCATCAATTTCACCTGAAAGTTATCTCTCTTCTTCACAAGTCCTTATCCTGTTAGATATGCTAGCTTCTCAAGAGGGGGGTGAATTGGGAAGATTAAAAGTTTTTGCAAAAGATAAGAGTGTAGTGAAGACAAAAGAGATAGTAAAACAAAGTATAAAAGAATAGCAATGTTAAGAGCAGTAAAGAAGAAGGGAAGACACAGATGTTTATCCTAGTTCGATCTCTTTATCTTGACTTACGTCCAGTCCCCAAACAACTACTTGGGATTTTCCACTATCCTGCAAGAATTCAGTGGGTTTCTTGCAATTGCCTTTGTACAACTTTGATGCTCTATTCTTAGAGCTTACAACCTCTCTCTTTGCACTCTAACTAAGTGCTTCCCAAATCCCTTGTGATATCCCCTCACAAGAAAATTTTTTTTCCAGATGAAGATAAGATTGATTACAAAGAATGAACTCTCTAATTTAGAGTGTATATGAAAGTTGAAGTGCAGAAAAATGAAGTATGAGAGTAAGAGACTTTAAGTTGAGAATTTGACAGAGTTTTAGTATATACAATATAAATTTATTACCCACAACTTCAAATGAAGTTCTATTTATAGATTTATGTCTTAACTATTCGTTGGAGACAAGATCTAGTCATTAGAGACATTACCCAATTGTTACTTTGAAAAGCTATCAGTTCACCAACCGCATTTAATGCTTCTGACACTCAAAGTTCAAATTGTGGTTGGTTAATAGACGAATTTCGCAGATACTGAAAGTTAAAGACTTTAATGTTGAACTTCAAAGTTCATTTATTTATGAAGCAAAGTTTGAATTTCCATCTTTGAAAAATATTTCTATGTTGGATCATATGAATTTTCAAGTTAAAGTTCTTTTGATAAGTGTGAACAGTTATCCCATATTGCTACAGTACCTTCGAAGTTCAAATTTTGGTACCCAAAATTCATCTGTCAGTGGGCAGCTCAATACAGCACAATAGTTCATCTTTTCAAAATTCTAATTTTCAAGATTCAAAGTTCGTTTGTCAGAGGAAGCTCTTATCAAACTTATTTCAAAGTTTGAATTTTTGAAAACCAACATTCGTATGTCAACAGATTGTCATAACAGACTTGCAAGCTTTATTTCTAAAATTCAAATTTTCAAAGTCAAAGTTCGTCTGTCAGTGAGCTAATTTTGAACTCTTTCTAAACTTCACTTTCAGATGAGTTTTGACATATCCTCAGACAAATTTTTCATTTTTATGAAATTGTGTTTTAGCATAAATTCAAATTTTCAAGGCACAAAGTTCGTCTATTAGAAAAGTATCTTATCATACTCATTTCAAAGTTCAAATTTTTGCACTTAAAGTTCATCTATCAGAGGAATCTCTTTTCCGACTAACTTATTTTCAATTCGAAATTCGAATTTTAGAAGTTAAAGTTCGAATTTTCAAAGTAATAGATCAGTTTTAATATTTTAAAATTCATCTGTTAGTGGGTGATTTTCAAATATTCCATGAATTAACATGGAATCAGATTTCTACAAACATTTTTTGCCAATTGAAAGCCTTTTATTCAAATTAAACAAGGTAAGAAGTCCTATATCTAATCTTGTACTGATTTTACTTGGATTTCTCCATTTGAGATTTTTCATGCACCGTTGATATCTTTTTTCCAAGCTCTGGAAGATTGATTTGGAATCATCAAAACACTTGATTCAACACATCCCAGTTTCATGAGGAGGGCTAAATTTTGAGTTCTAGTATGCCTTAGGCCCAAGCCTCCTTGCTTTTTTGTTTACAAACACTATTCCAATCTACTAAGTGAATCTTCTTACTATCACACGTGGTGCTAGGTAGAAGGGATGTTAGCATGACATGTACAGGCATAGCCAAGGTAATAGAGGAAACCAAAGTAGTTCTCCCTGTAAGTGAGATAAAGCTAGGATTCCAGTTCGAAAGCTTGCTCTTGACTTTGTCTACCGTATCTTGAAAAGTCTCCTTAGTAACCCTTTTATGAAGCAATGGTACACCAAGGTACTTCCCTAAGTTAGCTGATCTAGTAAAGCCCAAGCAATTGCAAATTTCCTCACACCTGCTATTCCCAACAATGTTAGAGAAAAACATACGCGTTTTAGCAGAGTTGACTTTCAAATTTGAAGTTCCGCAGAATGTTCCTAGACACGATTTAATAAGATTCGCCTGTTGTACAAAAGCTTCAGCAAATAAGATGATGTCATCTGCAAAGAAAAGATGGGATATAGGAAGCCCGTCTTTATTGAGAAAGATAGGTCTCCATGCTCCAATATTCATCTTCTCTTGAATGTTATGAGCCAATTTCTCCATGCAAATCACAAACAAATAAAGTGACATAGGATCCCCTTGTCTTATCCCTCGAGAAGGTTGAATGACGTTAGCTTTCATTCCATTCCATAACAACTACATACTCACAGTAGAGAGGGACTAGTCAATGATCTCAATCATTTGTTTTGGAAGATTGAATTCTTTGAGGCATTTACTTATGAAATTCCAATTAACCCAATCATAAGCTTTCTCTAAGTCAATCTTATTTGCCATGAAACCTTTCTTCCTTGTCATGTTTCTCATAGAGATGATTACTTCTTGGGCAACAATAATATTATCAGAGCTATGTCTGCTAGGCACAAAATTACATTGATTAGGAGCAAAAACTTGAGGAAGAAAACAATGCATCCTTTTGGCAATGACTTTAGTAATAATTTTGTAGACCACATTGCATAATCTTACAGGTCGCAAATCCCAAAGAGTCTCCGGGGGGGTTCTTCTTAGGGATAAGAACAATCAGTGTGCTATTAATTTCTCTTATGGCCTGTGAATTTTTAAAAAGATATTTCACAAAACCACAGAATCACCAATGAGATCCCATTGGTTTTAAAAGAAAAGGGCATTAAACCCATCAGGTCCCGGTGATTTAAGCGGCCCCATATCAAATACAGCCTCTTTAATCTCCTTCGTATCCACTTCCTTTGCACACCATTCAATCACTGAGTCATCAATAAGAGGATAAGTAACTTCACAATTTAACGTACCTCTATTATTGACGTCCTCCGTAAACAATGAAGAGAAGAAGCTAGTGGTTATACTTTTAATAACTTCTTGGTCATAGCACCAGGCACCATCCTCCCCTTTCAACACCTCCACTTTATTATTTTTCCTTCTTTTGTTAGCATGGGAATGAAAATGACGAGTATTCCTATCCCCAAATAGTTGCCATTTTAATCTAGCTTTCTGAGCCCATAGCAAGGAGTCTTGAATGATCACTTCCTCTAATTCTTTCCAGAGCTGAAATTGCAAGTTTTTGAAATATTCAATATCTCTCCCCATGGCAATAGGTCATGATCGAGACCCCATCAAGGCGTTGCAACAACCTTCTCTTCCTAACTTCAGTATGTCCAAACACATTCTTATTCCACACTCTACAACTTTCTGCAAAAAGATTAATATTATCTACCCAACCCCCTTGGCGGTCCCAATTATCTCGAACAAGGTCCTTAAAATCATTGTGCAACACTTAGGACGCAATAAAGCGAAAAGGTCAGTCACCTCTCGAGCTGCATGAATCCTCATGAAACTTTAAGAGTATCGGCCTATGATCAGATTTAAGAGGTGGTAAATGAATCACTCTAGCATTCGGGAACACCTGCATCCATGCATCATTAGCAAGAAATCTGTCTAACCGAGCTTCAGAGTTACCTCTTCTCCATGTAAAAGCTGGTCCCACAAAGCCTAGATCGCAAACAGTGGCCACTTCTAACCAAGCAATGAAGTCTCTGTCAAAAGAAGTTTTCATTGGAGCAGCAGACCTTCGTTCACAACCCAAGATAGTTGCATTAAAGTCACCTCCAAGGATCCAAGCTTCCTGCATATTAGAACTGATCCGTTCTAGCTCTCTCCAAAGTACCTTTCGTGTCACAAAATTTGGGCTAGCATAAACACATGTCAAACACCATGATTCATCTTGAAGTTTTCCATTCTAAGATGAATGAATTGTTTGTGATGCTCCAAAACCTCCACCTTCTTGATACTAGTATCCCAAAGACACCAAATGCCACCACTATATCTTACTGCACCAACCATATCATAATATGGAAAACAAAGATTTTTAATCACATTATCAGCTTTCTATTGTGAGGCACGAGTTTCTACTATAGCAAGGAAATCAAGCGCATAATGTTTCTTCAATTCACGTACAAGGTTCAGAAATGTCTTCGACCCTGTACCTCGAGAATTCCATATCATGCAATTCATTGGGAACCAGAAACAGGAAGGAGTGCTTGCCCCTTTGAAGAAGAGAAGTTATGACCCTTCATAGACTCCTCGCCATGCATAGTAACATCCCCATCAGACTCCAAATTAATCTTAGGCTCTTCATGCAATTCCTCATCACTTACAGGCCCATTATTTGACTTCACATGGCCCACTTCATCGTTCTGGATCTCTGCCATCTCTATTCCACTATCTTGCTCCTTTGACTCTTGATTCAGTAAGCCCATGTCCATGTTTGTAGTCTCTAGCCCATCTTTTAGCAAAATAGAAAATGGGTTATAGTTATTAAAGGAAATTTGGCCCAAGCCCCTCAATAGCTTTTTCATTTTCCTTAGTTAGACTACTTTTATTTTCGTTGCCTCTAGGTTGTACTCGAGCTTCATTTTTCCTTTTTGAGCCAACCGAGACCCACACTCTACTATTTTGGCTAAATTCCTTCCCAGAAACACGTGACTTCGAATCCTTATTGATATCCTTGCCATTATCCTCTCTGACTTTTTTAGTACTTATTACACGAGATCCCTGCATATTCTCTCCAACGTTCATTGACCCATGCTGAAATCTCGGAGGAAATTCCTTCTCATATCCCTTACTATCTGCAATCTTTGGGAATTTGCGAAAATCACGTTGGATCAGATTCTCAGGACCAAACTCCGGCATCCTAACACCTTTCTCCGCCATCACAGGTTGCGCCGCCGCTATTGAACCCCTTTGCATGTTATCCATTGCTTGTTTTGGACCTTTCTCCTCCCCAATAACAGTCAATTCCTGAGGAGCAATTGGAGTACTTTCTTTTTTCTCAGGGCATTCCTTCATTTGGTGTCCATATTTCCCACAATGAAAGCAAAACATATGTAGATCCTCATTAAATAAAGAAGGGAGAAAGACATTTAAGGACCCCCATATAAAGATATTCCCTTCCAAGGACCCAGATTAAAAATTCAGTACTCCTATAAACTGAATTCCCAACTTGAATTAACTGAATTCAACACTTGTACTGTTCATTTGGCAATATTTTTGTATGGAGGTCCTTAAATGTCTTTCTCCCAAAGAAGTCCTGCGATTTTCTCCAAAAGCATCGAACACTAGTAAAAGAGGTTGTTGAAGGTCAACCTCAACACAAATCCGTGCAAAATGATTCCACATCATGGATAGATGTTGAAAGATCAATTTTGAGCGTTTTGCCCACCATGTTACCAATCCTCCATAATGATTCCACATTATAAAACTCAATAGGTAAATCCGGAATTCTAATCCACACTGCAATCCGTTTCTGCGTATCTGCCTTCCAAGGATTAAAATTAGGATGCCATCGTTGCACAAGTTGATAATGATCTTCAATCATCCATGGGCCCTCTTGAAAGGCATAATCTCTATCTTCTTTATTTATAAAGGAAACTATGAAGTATCCATTATTCAGAGGTGTAATCTTGAAGGCTTCCTTTGCCTTCCACATCCTGTGGATTCTAGACTCCAGGTTATTCTTCGAAATATATGATCCCAACAATTTGACGATCAGAGAGTTCATCCATGGCTTACACCAGTTAGTGTATTCATCAGCTGTAAACTTCAAACTGGGGATATTCTTCCCCTCCCCAGTCACTTCTTCATCCGAAACTACATGAGTGTTCACCCGTTCATATTCCATATTCTTCTTATGAAAATATGACTTCCACCATTGGATGATATCTTCCTCCTCTTCGTGTCTCAGAAGGAATCCGATCCACTCAGTGATAACAATTTATCTTTAAAAGACGTAGGCACTGAATGCCTTCTCCCTCCCTCTACGCCATCTATTTCCTTTCCTTTCCCATTAGGGTAAGAGCTACCCATACCACTGTTGAAAACAAAGTCTTCCCCAGTGCTCTTAAGCCTACAATTTCCTTTATCACGTTCCCGTCCACCACCACAATCACCATCCCTCTCCTCCATTCTTTGTGGGTCACCAATTCTAGTTCAGATCATTTTCTGTTTCTCTATCTGAACACTCTCGAAAAAGCTTCTATCCAATCCCTTGCACCCAAGTTCTAAATAAAGTTTTAAGTTTGAGCTTTCTAAATGAATTAAACATTATAGTAAAAGAATTTCTCTTCATTTAGAATCCAAAGTAGCTTGAATTTAGATCAGTAGCACAAAATATTCATATTTCTCATAACAAATTATCATTAGTCTTTAAACAAAATATTATCAAAACATTTAAAATAATACTTTTTTTCTCAAAAATTAATAATAATTTTTCTAAAATATAATATTGTGTCTTATAAAATTCAGAGATAAATTTAATGGGTAGAAATAATTATAATTTTCTTAAAATAATTCAGCATAAAAATTAATTTTAAGATGTGCATCGATCTTTAAAATGATTTTACTTCCCAAGCAAGAAAATTCATCAAACTAATTTTAGAAGGGCGTGTGGTGTGCATAGCTAGGAATGTCCATTTGGAAGATAGACAAAAGAAAGGCTGTGAAATTGAACACTCCTATGCAGGCAAGCCATATGAATAAATGAATCGCTTGCGCTCACCACCTAGGCCGCATGCCACCTGAGTTTTATCATCCACCGCCCGTGACATTAGCATGTGATTGATCCTCAACAATTGGGCTGCTTAACACGTACTGTTTTGTAGTTTTATTAGCCACACCCATCACATTTGCCTGCAATTGATCTTCAACAATTAGGAAGAGACTCAAATTTATCATCTAAACATCGCAATCCTTCCCATTACCCAGAAGTCTCTTTCCTGTGATATTGCTCGTAGCATTTTATAGCTGGACAATGCGTACGAGATATGGGAGAAGATCTAAGCGAGAGATTTTCTCAAGGTGATACGTTTAGAATTGCAGATCTACCGGAGGAGATTTTCAGCTTGAAGCAAGGAGATCTTACTGTTAATGAGTAGTACATGAAATTGAAGATTTTATGGGATGAATTCACTAGTCTACGTCCGATCAAGAATAGCATTTGTGATCCAACTTGTTCTTGTGAAGCTTCAAGACTGGCTCGAATTTATAGAGATCAAGATCTTGTGCTTAGGTTTTTGAAATTGCTTAGTGATCATTTTGCCACTGTCAAATCACAGGTCATGTTGCTCGAGCCACTTCCTTCTGTGGAGAAAGTGTTCTCTCTTGTTGTTTAGCAAGAACGAGAGATGTACAATAGACCAGATTCTAAAATGATTCTGTATAACAAGACAAGTTTTCGATCACAAGGAAATTTCTAGAACAAGAATCCTACTCAAACTGGTGGAAATATGAAAGTCTGCACCTTCTATGGCAAGAGAGGCCACACTGTGGAAACCTGTTACAAGAAGCACGATTTCCCTCCAGGATTCAAGTTCAAAAATCCAGCACACAAAACTTCTTCAGCCCAACATATTTCTTCTGATCATGAGCATTAATTCAAATAATGAGGCTAAAGGCATTCTCCCAACACCTTAGCAGATTTTGTAACATCAGATCCTTCTCCATTTCCTTCTATTGTCAATTCCTCAAATCATTGCATCAATCATGTCGTCACTGTTACGCCTCAGCATGTGGCAGGTAATCATACTATTACTTCTATTATTTCTAAGTCTTCGCATGTTTCCTGATCATTGATATAGGAGCTACAGACCATGTTTGTCATGACCTTAAACTCTTCTTTTCGTATAAAACTATTCCTTCTACTCAAGTCTCTCTTCCTGATGGCAACTGCGTTTATGCTTATATTTCTAGCATCATTAAAATCTTAGATGACTTAATTCTTTATGATGTCTTGTATTCCTTCTTTCACTCTCAATTTAATTTTTGTTACAAAACTTACTGCTACCACTGACTGTTGCATGATTATTCAATACCGTTATCGTTTTATTCAGGAGATATCTCATTGGAGGATGATTGGTTTAGTTGAAGTATGTGAGGTACCCTACATCCTGTACTCTAAACGGAGGATGCAGCATCAAGTAGCTCAAATCTCATCTTCTGCCAATCCCATCACAGGTCTATGGCATTTTCGATTAAGTCACTTGTCTCACTCTACACTACAGACTTTACATGCTCAGTTTCCTTTTATCTCTTGTAATTCTTTATTCCATGTGATGTTTGTCATACCGCAAACCAAAAGCGACTACCTTTTCCTACTTTCATATTCTTCAAGTAATGAAGTTCTATCTCTCATTCATTTTGATATATGGAGAACTTTTTCACTTGGTTTTGTGCATGGTTTTAAATATTTTGTGCCATTATAGATAACTTTACTCGGTATACTTGGGTCTACTTAATGAAAAATAAATCTGAAACCAGTTTGTACTTACAAAATTTTGTTCAATTTGCTAAATCTCAATTTGGTGTCACAATACAAATCATTCGATCCGACAATGGTTTAGAATTTGCCATGATTGATTTTTACCAAAGAAAGGGTATTTTGCATCAAACTTCATGTATTGAAACACAAAATGGATTGGTGGAACGCAAACACCAGCGTATTTTGAACGTTGCTAGGGCTCTTCTTTTTCAAGCAAACCTACCAAAATTTTCTAGTGTTATGCAATGCAGCATGCAGTTTTTCTTATTAATCATCTACCATCCCCCCCTTATAAAGAATTCTACACACCTTTCTTTTTATTGTATAATAACAGCCTGATTTCACTAATCTCAAGCTTTTTGGTTGTTATATTATGCATCCACATCTTCTTGACATTGCTCTAAGTTTGATCATTGAGTAACAAAGTGTATTTTCTTAGGCTATCCTATTAGTACTAAAGGTTTTATCATGTAGAATTATTAGATTGGCTAGTCACCCAAAAGAGAGGTGAATTGGGTGTTTCAAAATTTTTTACCTTTGTGAAAAGCAACCCAATGAAGCTTAAAATGGGGATGAACAGAGTATAGTGTGAAGATAAAGTTTAAGGTAGAGAAGAAGATCATGACACCAAGATTTAAATTAGTTCTGCTCAACCACTTGGCCCACGTTCAGTTCCTAAGCAACCCGCTTGAGATTTTCTACTATCTCCTATAAGTTTGATTCGGGCACTTGTGAAGCTGCATTACATCCCAAGTGGTTTCTATTTATAGATTTCAACAAGGAAATTTATCTGTTAGTGACAAGAAATTGCCGTTACTAAGCTTGCTTTAATGTTCACCCCTACAAGCTCTCCTTACACCAAAATACCACACCCTTGAATCTCTCTTCACACCCCTACAAGATGTAATTACAAACGCCCTTAGTGTTTTTCCATACTAAGTCACTTCTACCTAATGAAGAAAAAATGATTACAACAATTAATATCTCCCTTTAAAAGTGGATACAGTGAAGAGCAATAAAGACTCTCTAAGAGGTTGATAGTAGAGCTGTCAAAATGGGCCAAGTCCAACGGGTTGGCCCAAAAAGCCCGAAAAAATGAGCGGGCTCGAGTCTCAATTTCGGGAGTAAATACATAATTCGGGTTTTTTAAGCCCAGCCCGTTTAGGCCCGGCCCGTGGTGGGCTAGCCCGAGCGGGCCACGGGCAGGCCCGAAAGCCTGAGACTTTTTTCTTTTTCTTTTTTGTTTTTGGTTTAAAATATTAAAAAATACATATTATTTTATTAATTAGTGATATATAAATTGTAAAATTCAAATATTGTGTTAGTTTTTGATGAATTATGATGATAATTAGTTGTATTAATTTAAATTATGATGATAATTAGTTGTATTAATTTAAATAATTATATAAAAAAATTTGTTAAAAAAACATAAAAAAATATTAAAAATTTAAAAAAAGCCCGCGGGTCGGCCCGTAGGCCCAATCCCGTGGACTCGGGCTTGGAAAACCAAGCCTGTTTTTCAAATCACGCCTTTGGGCCGGCCCGGCCCGAATTGACAGTACTAGTTGGTAGAGCTTTAAATGTGAGCAATAATGATTTTTGCGGTGTTTAGGTATAATCTCACTTAATGTTGCTACCTACTCCCTCCAGTCCTTAATATAAGTCACTCTCAACTACTTCACCAGAACCAAGAAAAATTTATTACATCATTAAAATTGTCATAAAAATGTAGTTTTCATCTTTACCCTCTAATAAATACCACAAATTTAAACAATCCACTTTCTCTCTCATAATTAAATAAGGGCATTTTTGAAATAAAGTAATTAATGCTTCAAAAACCTATGGAAAGTGACTTACATATAGGACTGCAAAAAGTTTCTACAATGTGACTTATAAAAAGGACTGAAGAGAGTACCATATTAAATGTGGTTCTATTTATAGATTTCAAGGAAATCTATCCATTAGTGACAAGAAATAGCCGTTACTAAGCTTGATTTAATATTCACCTGCTGCATTTAATGTGTGTTAAAGTTTGGTATGACAAGTTAGTTAGTCGTTAGACATATTTCTTAATGTTGAACCAGATTGTCATGACAAAGTATACCCTTTGTCAAGAAATCGAGCACTATTTCAAATTTCAACAGCAAAGCTCAAGAATGATTTCATGACAACCTACCTCAGTTTTCAGAACAAGCTGTCAACCTGAGGAAATCCAGAAGCTAGAGTTCAAGGTTCTTAGAACAAGCTTCCTAGGATGTTACTCTTTGTTATAACAAGCTTAAATCCATCGAAATTGGGTTTTTGAAAATCAACTTTGATAGGACAAGCTGAGGGTCTTGTTGTGACAAATTGATTGAAGAAATGTTGGGTTGCTTTATGGAGAACCACGATTTCATGACAACCTAGGGGGTTTGTCAGGAAATTTTGCTAAACCCAAGAGACTTCCTTTCCCTTTTCAAAGCCTTATCATGACAACCTAGGTACATTATCATGACAAGCTTAAACATAGTGAACACAACATTGCGAAACACAATTTCATAATAACCTAAGGACTTTGGTAGAACAAGCACTTTACCATAAGTAAAAATAAGTCCAAAACCAAGTGGTTGTCAAAAAATTTGCCTAAGCTTGGTAGAAGAAGGTAGTTTTGCATAATGATCTACTTCCAAAACACCCCGAAACAACTCCTAAAACCTCAATAACACAGAAAAACTTCGAACAGGACTATAAGAGGGTTGAGTCACAGTGAGCTACAGTGCAGCTGCAGCCTAGGAGAGACAGAACAGCTTAGTGCTACAATGCCCGTATCAGTAACCATATCAGCAAAATGCTGATTTTTTGTGCAAACTTCCGACGTGCACAACTTTGTGCTCTGACCTCTGATGGACCTAATTCCAACTCTTCCTGATCAATCTTATCTCAATCTAACTATAGACACCAGCTTCATCTTAATCTATCTCTATATGAAGATTTTGGACACCCATGGCCAATTTGATCACTTTTTGGCCAAAACTCACAACCAATCTCCTTCCACTGCCACCAAGGCAAATTGGCACTCAAAGACCATTCACACTGGTCTTAAATGACACAACTAACTTATCCAAAGAGATTTTACCCCACAAAAACTACTCCTCTGATTTTTGACCCCCTTAGTCTCAAAATTTACATAATGGACTATATGCCTTAAATTACACATACAAGACCTAAAAACTATATTGGGCTCACAACATAACCAACTAGGCATAACATACACATATATACACATGGCAACCCACATTGATCCTTAACGGGGTCTAGGCCATCATATTGCATACAACCATACATCATCACAATCATCCATACATCATATAACATACACAACATAACTCCCAAGATATCTAGACAATACATACACACTCAACTCTACTTAGCACAAATTATTACATGGATTCAATGGTAAAACTATCAGTTACAAATGATGTTCTCAAAGTAAAGAAGCCTACAACTCCTTGGTCTTCTTCGGGCTAATGACAAAGTCTTCACCTGAAATGTTAGCCATAGAGGGTGTAAGACAAAGTCTCAATAACCAGAAACATAAACACATGCAACCTATATCATTAATCTACACAAATATGTATATGGTGCAATGCAATACAAAATGTCATTATATGCATGTCTCCCTTAAACACAGCAAGAACCATGGATTGTCGTCATCACAGGACATTTTCAATAAGTAATTCCCCTCCAACAGTTGGTGAAGACTAATTCCATGACATCACCAAACTCACATCACACTAACGCAACCCGGCCAAAGGTTACACTAATACTTAGACCATGGCTCTCCTCCCTTGGACTATCAAATTGGTGATGATTTAGGGAAGATGTAATTTACTGCCACCTGGCTCTCCTAGCCAGAGGAGAGGATTATTGGCAGGAATTTTCTATCATATCACCACATCATATCACATCTCATCATCACCTCCCAATCTACCACATCTTACTATGCTCATGTGGTGATGATGTTCATTTCATGTCAACATTTATATGCCATTATGGAATCATTATCATACTCTTCAATGTCATGCTAGCATGCTATGGAATCACATATAATATCATGTTCATCATCATCCTATATCAATGCCAAGGATCTAGATGCATACCTCATCTAGCCATGTGCATACAACAATATATAGAAGAAGCCATGCGCACACATAACGATATCATGGTATGAAGAGGAACATGCAAGTATATATATACATAAATAAATACAATCAACAAATAACATACAAACACAAACACCCAGTTACTTGAAATTGCCAACGTCTCAACACTGAACACGAGCCGAATCACCTCTGATTATCCAATTAAAAATGCTACAATTATACAATACCTTTAGTTTATCCACTGCATAACTATTCCAAAGCTCATAATTCCATTGCTTAAGCTTGACCCAAGGTTCCAACAACATTTTCATGCATCAATCAGCCTCATACAACCACTAAAATCATGCATCAACATATATAATTTGGATTTCTACTTTTCTTCCCAAATTTCAACCTAGGGTTTCCATCAAATCATGTATAATCCCTCTAAAACTCACACCCAAGTATCAATAACACTAAATAACACCTCATTGATCCCATTACATCCATTTTAATAGGTGAAATCTGGATCTAATTGGGATTCCCATGCGTATACCCAAAAACTAAATAGAAAAGATAGGAGAGAGAACAAGAACCACTTACTAACCAAGATTAAAGCCTCTTGAATATGAAAATCATCTCCCCAAGTCAAAATTTTGAAGCCCTAGCACAGCTCTTCTTCTCCCTCTTCGATTGTTTCTGTCTCGTCCAACCGAAATGCTTCAAATTTATCAAGATTTGGAGTCCAGCGCCGTGGCGGGCGATAAGTTCGTTGCAACATAGAGCCCTTCTATCTAAAAAAAACTGAAGCTCCATGATTTGTTTGTTGTGCTGGCCCTGCTTCTTACTACAACGTAGAGTGCTTCTGCCTTCACTTTACTCTTCCTCTATTTTGGTTCCTCCAGTCCTACACACATCATCAAGTATACTTCCAATTAGCGCAAGACTAAGTCTAGGATAGTATATTGAGAGTTGTTACATTTTGAAATGAAAACATGTTTAAAAACCATGAGCTTGCTACAAAAACTTTAAATAAATGCCCATTTAAGATTGATGGAAATAAGATGAAGTAAGTTTAAAGCTCAACCACCATATATTCTAACAGAAAGAAAATAAATACAACATTTTAGCTTCCATCTTCTCTTGGATTCACTTACTTTCTTCAAATCATCTTGCTTCCTTGATATCATCACATTCTTTTAGTTCTTTGAGTGACATTTCTTTGTCTTTATCTTTGAGTTAAGCATAATGTTGATAATCCATTTCTACACCTTAATGCTCAATTTTCCTTTTCTTAGACAACCTATATTGAATACAACTCTCCTTCAAGCAAAGTAGTTAGGCCAATTTACATCACATGATAAATAATAAATACACATACCATGCAAACTTTTTTCTCCACTATTGGACATCATCAAAACTAATCATGTTAGTCATCAAACCTAACAAAAATCTCAAAACTAGACAAATTTGTGTCCAGAGATGCTATTTTCTATGAATCTCATTTTCTCTATCAACATATATCTACTATAGAACATCAGTCAAAAGAATCTTCATCTTTTTCTATGCCTCTTGATCAACTTGCTTTAGATTTTGATTCTTATCTTGTTTCTTCTATATCGTTTGCTCCAGCTTCATCTATTAAAATTCCTATAGCATCTTCTTCATCTCAAACATCACATTCTTCTTCTTCATCTTCTTCCTCTCCAATAATTGACCATTCATCTTCTTCTCCTTCTTCTGTTGAGTTACCACCCTTGCCTACTCAAGCTTCTACTCAAATCAAACATTGTCCTAAATATCTACAGGATTATCATTATGCCCTCGCTACTTCAGCACCTCTGCAATCATTTTCTAAAGGTATATCTCATCCTTTGTCATCTGTTCACTACTACAAAAAACATCATTTTATGTCTATTATTTTGGCCTTTTTGTGGCTGTTCTCGAAAAGACGTAGAAGTTATAGGCATAAAAAGTATATCATTTTACGTATGTTAAAAAACGACCGTAAAAAGTATGCCTTTTTATGGCTATTATTTTAGAACAGTCATAGAAAGTGTCACTTTCTTTTTAATTGAAAAAAATGTTATTTTTTAATTTGAGAAGTAAATAAATGTTGCTTTCTCTTTTTTTTTATAACAAATATTGCTTTTTCTTCTACGGTTATCACATAACAAACAACCATTAAAAGATTTATCAATTCTAACTTTTTTTAAATTTAGTTGTGCAAAACTTGAATTTTTTTAATCTTAAAAGAAAAATGATGCATTTTCTACAATTGTTATTTATAAAACAATCATAAAAAACTAACTTGATTAATTACAATTGTTGTTGAAAAAACAGTCGTAAAAAACCTAGTTATTATTTACTTTACAAAAATGCCACCATTTGACTTTTTATATCTTTTTTTTATTTTAACAGCAACATATAAGAGACATAAAAAGGTGATTTTGTAGTAGTGGCTCTTTCTTATAATAATCTCTCTTATGCTCATAAATGTTTTGCTCTTAAAATCTCTTATGAATGTAAACCAAAAACTTATACTCAAGCTGTGAAATTCAAATCCTGGAGAAATGTTATGAAAGCTAAGCTCGATGCTTTCAACAAAATAATAATTGGACTTTAACTCGTTTGCTTGAAGGTAAACAACCCATTGGATGTAAATGGGTTTATAGAATCAAATACAAATCAGATGGGACCTTTGAATGTTATAAAGCTCATTTAGTGGCTAAAGGTTATACACAAACTGAAGGCATCGATTACTTTGATACTTTTTCTCCAATTATCAAAATGACTACTATTCGAGTTATTTTAGCTTTATTTGCTACGTATGGCTGGTATCTTCATCAAACTAGATCTTAATAATGCCTTCCTCTATGGTGATCGTGAGGAAGAAGTATACATAGGTCCACCTCAAGGATTTTCCATTTCTAATCCCACTCTAGTTTGTAAACTTCAAAAATCACTTTATGGCCTTAAACAGTCCAACCGACAATGATTTCGCAAACTATCTACACCCCCGTAGGATTTTGATTATGTTCAATCAAAATTGGATTATTCCTTGTTTGTAAAAGTAGTTAGTACCAGTTTTACAACCTTATTAGTTTATGTTGATGATGTTATTCTAGCAGGAAATGATCTTGTTGAAATTTATCACGTCAAAACTCAACAATCTTTTCAAAATTAAGGATATCGATCAAGTTAAGTGTTTTCTTGGTCTTGAAGTTGCACGCACTACTAATGGCATTTCTTTATATTAGCGAAAGTTTGCACTTGAATTGTTAGAAGATACTGGTTTTCTTCATTCTGAACTAGTAAAAAATCCTATGGATAAAGCCATTAAGTTCTCAGAAGATAGTGGCACTCCTCTATCTAATGTTGCTATGTATCATCGTCTCATTAACTAGCTCCTGTACCTCACAATCACCAAACCTGATCTATCCTTTACTATTCAACAACTAGGTCAATTCATGTCTGCTCCCATTGCTTACACCTTCAAGCTGCATATAGAATACTTAGATATATCAAAGCTACTCTTACTCAAGGCCTTTTGTTTCCTGCCCACAATGATATTCAGGTCAAAGCTTTTAGTGATTTTGATTGGACTACTTGTATTGACACTAGTCGATCTATTACTGGGTATTGCATTTTTCTGGGATCTTAATTTCATGGAAATCTAAGAAGCAGAGCACCATTTCCAAATCTTCATTTGAGGCAAAGTATCAAGCCCTTGCTACTACTATTTGTGAAATTCAATGGCTTATGTATCTCTTATCTGATTTACAAATTTCTCATTCAAAGACTCTATTGTTGTATTGTGATAATCAATCTACCTTGTAGATTGCTGCCAACCCCACTTTCCATGAACAAACTAAACATATTGAGCTCGATTGTCACATAGTTCGTGAGAAAGTCCAATCTGGTCTTGTTTATTTGTTGCCCATTTGATCTGCACATCAAATAGCAGATATTTGTACAAAGCCTTTGGCTTCTAGTCCTTTTCATGTTTTAATGTCTAAGCTGGGCATGGTTAATTTTCATGCTTCAGCTTGTGGGGGGCTATCAGATGTACATAAAGAAAAGGGTAGTTTTCTTTAGATTAGTTTTGTATTTTCAACTTAGTTAGATTACTTTACTTGACAGTTATCAACTCTATATATATATATCACTATTCATAGCAATAACAAGGTATTATTTCTCCTTCTCTCTTTCTTTGTATTGTATCACTTCCCAGCGTCTTTATGACAACAATCAAAGAAGACATCCAGGTCACTACTGTAAAGATCCAGAAGCTTCAACCTTGTCAGCCAATTCTCACCTTTAAGTTTGATTCTCACATCCATTCTCACATTGAAGTTCACCTCCCTCTTCTTTCGACTGGCTGATTACAAAGAATCCCCATGATCTAGTTCTTTCACACGCAAAGAGTTGCCAATATCACCAAATATCTCTGAAGTTATAGAGCACAACATGGAGGCTGAATCCCGATCTAGTCTTTGACATGAAGGAAAAGGCAAGTGATAGGTTGGAGCAATCTGAGAAGTATCTATATGGGTTGCTAAAGAAGTACGCAATGTCACCATAGATTTTCTTGAAAGGGAGTAGTTATATGCAATGATGGGATGACTACATTAGAATCAAGGGACCTTCACCTAATTCCTACCTTATAGGCTTCATGAAGAATCAAGCCAATTGTGACAAGTATGAGAGGGAGCCAAGCACCCGACTGGTTGTGGCATAAGAGTCACATCATGAGTAAAGAGGGATAGTGACTATGACATCACTTCTATGCCACCGGCCGCCCTTACATTTTCCCATTGTTTCTTCTTTCTCCATGCATTTCATCTCCATTCATTATTATATCATATACTAACTAGGATGGTAGCTTTACTCATTCAAAAGCTAAACTATTATATATAAATATATGATCCATAAAATTATATATTAATATTATTCAACTCAATTATTAGGTTATATTTATTTTTTCAACATAATATTAGAGAGCATAACTAAATACTTTGATGGCAAGTAAAATTATTCTCAACAAAACGTGGTAGAAGAATGTTCCACAAAATCAAACGTATGCACCCTAAATTATTAAAAGATTTTTCAGACACTACATTTTGCTAGTTTGTTTTCCACTTCCTCATCAAGAATTACGATTTTCAAATATCATCTACTTTAAACATGTGATACAACAATATATAATTGATTATAACTAAACACAACCTTATGTAAATATAAGCATTTATTATATAAACTCAATTTGGCCTTGACTTCTATTTATGGTCACAGCAAATGAAAGCATAATAGGAAATTGTCCTCTTTTATGTTTAGCTCAAATATAGGAAATTGCCTTTTTTGCATACTAAATGGAAACCTTGAGTAAGAATATGCAATAGTAATTCTGGTATACCCATCTTTATGTCCCTGAAAAGAAAGATATGACTATTCAAGATATACAAAGTAATCTAATACTATCAAGTACAATTTTACTTAAATCTATCAATTCTTACTAATTAGGCAATTTGATGAGTGACAATTGTTTTCTCCAATAATTAGGCAATTTGATGAGTGACAATTGTTTTTTCTAGTTGGAGAATGGAGATTAGTGAATTAAAATATCTACATTTTTTTAAATATAAATATGCAGAGATCTAGCCAAAAAAAATAATAAATATGCAAAAATTATTTCAATATATTTGTTTGAAATAATTTTTATAGTGAAAAATAGACCCATATATTACCGGTTATTTATTAGTTATTACATTTATTACATTATTAAAAATTATTGTCTACTAGTTAATGCAACTTAATTCAATCAATTTCAATTGGAATTATAATGACCCTGAATATTAATCCCAAGATGATTATTGATAATTAGTATAGGACCGAAGGGGGCCAGGATCGAAGGAAGGGTTGAAATTGAGACAAAGGGAGAAACGGGATAGAATGCCCTGGAGCTATGGCAAAGAGTAATGGCGTCGTAGCAGTTGAGACACAAAAGGCAATAGTTGAATCAATTTAAATCAGAAGTTGAACCAGTCATCGAAAGAAGAAGAAAATGGAGGATAAATGATGTGCTCTGCTAGGGTTCAACATTTCTATCCTTGGGGGTTCGATTTCTAGCATTTGAAAGCTCAAACATTGTTGGTAAGTCATCCCTTAACTCTCTTCTGCGTTTCTCTTCAAGTTTAACTGAAGATTTTTCATGGATTTGGTTAGGGTTTCAATTTAGGTAAGTTTCCATCGATTAAATTGTGTATAAATGTGTTCTAGAGGTGTTGTTGGACATTTTTATGGATTGGATGTTGATTTTATGATGTTTAAGTGGTATATCTCCAAACTCTAACCCTTAAACCTTGATATAATTGGGAATCCAAAGATATATGAGTATGATGATGATTCTAAGTGTTATTTTTTGTGTTTTGATGCTTGGGGGTTTGCTTGTGGAAGCTTTATTTTCCATCTAGTCTATGTTTGAGTTGGTAAATATGTATGCTAAGGTTGAGGAATTGTGATAGTAATGGGGAATTGATGTTATATATGTTGTTTGTTGACATAATTGTGATCTCTTGGCTTCAGTTTTTGTTTGGGAAGGTATAACAATCCTCAATATACTATCCTAGACTTAGTCTCAAGTTAACGGGAAGTATACTTGATGATATGTGCAGTGCCAGAGGAACTAGGACCAGAAGAAGGATGAAATAGGAGAAGTTGGGAATAATTGGAGTATAAGCCCCAATGTTGCAATCTGAAACAGGAGCGCTACAACGAGTGAGACAAAGTTGAATAATATTTTCGGGCAGTAGGGTCTTACCCCACGGTGAACTTATCGACTGCTACAGTGCCAGACATTGAATCTTCATAAATCAGATGAGTTTCAGTCAACCAAAACAAGAAGAATCAAAGACAAAGAAGAGATCCACTAGGGCAAGTAGAAATCCAACCTAGGGAGATGATTTTTGGACTCAAGAGGCTTCAATCTTGGTTGTAAATGATTCTTGCTCTCCTCTCCTCCTATTTCTCTCTTATTTTTGGGTTAAGATTCAGGTTTATGTGTGATATATATATATCAACCTAATGCACACCACCCCTGTGTGCATAGTGTTGGTAATTCTAGGTAACTAGGTGTTTGTGATATATGTGCGTTAGGTTGATATATATATGCATAACCCCTTTCATACTACAATATTGTTGTGTGTATGTGGTTCTTTTTTCATATCGTGGTATGTGGACATCTAGTGGAGGTATATAGGCCTTCTTTCTTGATGTTCATATGTGATAGAAGAGGATATGATATGTATGTGTATATGTATATTGTATGCATGCCCATATCATAGTATATCGATACAATGATGATAATGATTACGAGAACATTGATTGCATATGGTATTAGCATGCTTGCATGACATTGATGATGATTGCATAGTAGCATAGACACGTTGGCATGGCATTGAACATCATCACCACATTGAGCATAATGAGTTATAGTAGAGAGGGTGGTGATGATGAGGTAAGAAATAATATGATGATTTGATATGATAATATACGATATGATGATATGATAAAAGATCCCTACCACTAAATCCTCTCTTATGGCCTGGAGAGCCAGGTAGCAGTGAACTGCACCTTCCCTAAATCACCACCAATTCAGGTGGTCCAGGGGGAGGAGAACTACGATCCAAGCATTATGTGACCTTTGACCGGGTGCACTAGTATGAAGTGAGTTTAATGATGTCCTAGAATCAGTCTTCACCAGTTGTTAGAAGAAAATCACCTATTTGAAATGTCTTATGATGACGTCAGCCCGTGGATCTAGTCATGTATGAAGGAGACATGCATACCATGGTATTTTGCATCGCATTATGTTGTTTGCACATATATGTAGTGTTACTGATATTGTTGTATGTATGGTTTTGTTCCGGTTAATGAGACTTTGTCTCACACCCTCTATGAATAACATTTTAGGTGAAGACTCTAGTACTAGTCCAAAAAAGACTATGGAGTCATAGTCTTCTCCACTATCGGGAATAACAAGTATATTGATAGTTTTACCCTTTTGGTTTATGTAATAATCTGTGCCAAGTAGAGTTGTGTGTCTGTATGTATGGTCTCATCATCCTGATAGTATTATCTGTATGCTATGTGACGATTGGATGATCGTAATAATGATGTTTGGATGATATAAATGATTATGTGGTGATATTAATGATGATGGATGATATGTGATAGGTGTGGATATATGCCATGGATGGTTTATGTTGAATCAAGAAGTTTTGATGATTCCAAATAACTCTCAAGAGCTTGGAATGAATATATCAAAGATGTCCAAAAGACTCAAGTGAAGAAATTCTGGAAGAATCCGTGCAAAGGTTGTTGTAGGATGTTTAATTATGTTTAAATATGGGTAAAAGACTTTGATTTGAGGAAAAGATGTTTTAAAAACTTGATTTTATGAAATATTTGAAAAATACCCACCAACATACGAAGTTTGAAAAGTTTACATTGAATTGTCATATTGGAAATTCGAACTTTGGCTTTGGAAATTCAAATTTCGAGCTAAAACTGAGTAAGTCTGAAGAGATGCCTCTCTGACAGATGAATTTTTGTTGTTCAAAATTCGAATTTTCATAAGTGTCTGAAAGAAGCAGTTGAGTAACAGACGAACTTTGAGTTTTCAAAATTCGAACTTCAGACAAAATGAAATTTATGAAAACTGAAGAAATCCATCTGAAATAATGTTTAAGTTCATCTGAAATCAAAATTATATTGAGTTTCAAAATTACTCACTGACAGACGAACTTTGAACATGGACATTCGAATTTCAGATACTAAGGTTGTGAGTCTGTTACAATAATATGTTGACATACGAACGACAGTGTTTATAAATTCGAATATTAAAGTACGTATGAAAAGAGGTCTCTCTGACAGAAGAATTTCACTCATTGAAAATTTGAATTTCGAAGTAAATGAACTACTATGCTTTTTGAGCCTGCTGAGAACAGACAAATTTTGGGGCAACAAAATTTGAATTTCGAGGGCACTGTAGCAAATTGAAAACACTGTTCACACTTAACAGAAAAACTTTTCACTTGGAAATTCGTATGTCACAACATGGAAACATTTTCTAAGTTTCAAAATTTGAATTTCACTTCATGAACAGACGAACTTCAGTATTTCAACGTTGGAAGCTTTAACCTTCAGTTCCTTCGAAATTCATCTGTTGACTATCCAAAATTCGAATTTCAGTATGTCAAAAGCATTAAATGTGGTTGGTTAACGAATAGTTTTTCAGATTAACCATTGGATAACTTCTCCAACGGATAGATTTTGTCTCTAACGGACATTTGAGACCTAAATCTATAAATATAACATCATTTGAAGTTGTGGGTAACAAATCAAACTTTGTATATACTGAAACTCTGCCAAATCTTCTTCTCAAAGACTTTTACCCTCTTACTTCAATACTTGTACTTCAACTTTTATATTCACTTTATTCAAGAGAGTTTCATCTTTGTAAACAATATAATCTTCATCTGAAAGATAGATTTTCTTGTGAGGAGTTATCACAAGGGATTGTAAAGAACTTTGTGAAAGTGTAGATAGAGATTGAGAGAGCTCTAGAAAACAGAGCACTGACGTTGTACTGTGACACTTGCAAGAAGCCCGTTGAATTCTTGCTAAATAGTGAAAAATCTCTAGTGGTGACTTGGGGAATGGACGTAGGTCAAGTGGAGAGACCGAACCAGGATAAATTTCTAAGTCTTCTTCTCTTTTCTGCTACTTTTACTGTTATTTATTTATACTCTGTTTTGCCTCCATATATTGCATTCTTCACCTCTTTGACATTTTGCATAAAAATTCAAACTTCTCAATTCACCCCCCTCTTGGTAAGCCAGCCTAACTAACAAGTGGTATTAGAGCCCGGATTCCCAATCAAAGGATCTCACAGTCCGGGAATTACATTGGCTGGCTTTGGAGAGAGTATCTTACCAGAAGGCAACAACACAAATAAACCACCTGGCTTCAGTGGAGAACACTATGGGTACTGGAAGATGAGGATGCAAATTTATCTCCAGTCAATTGATCTGGACATCTGATCAGTCATTCGGAAGGGAGACTTTGTCCCAATGGCATTAGAAGAAGATGGAAAGCACACAGAAAAGCCAGAAGCTGAATGGAATGAGGAGGACAGAAGAAGAGTCTTACTGAATTTCAAAGCAAAACATTGTCTGGTCAGTGTCTTGAATCGGGATGAATTCTATAGAGTCTCCCAATGCTCCACTGCCAAGGAAATGTGGGACACCCTACAAATTGCTCATGAAGGGACAACTAGAGTCACGGAAAACAAATTGAATACTTGCATTGGAGAATATGAGAGCTTCAAAATGGCAGAAGGAGAAACTATAAAAGAGCTACAAAAGAGATTCACTCTCATTGTGAATTAACTAAAGAGCTTGGGAAAGGAGTACACTCAAACAGAGAAAGTAAGGAAAATTCTCAGAGCTCTCCCTCTAGAATGGCAACCCAAAGTAACAGCAATAGAGGAAGCCAGAAGAGAATCAATGGCCTCTGTCACAGCTCTATTCGGCAGCCTTAAGGAATATGAGGGAAAAATGAAAGTTCTCAAGGAAGCTGGACAAGACAGAAAGAAGAAAGGCCTTACTCTCAAAGGTGCTGAAGAAAAGGAGGAAGAATCTGACGATGGAGAGGAGCTAGATGAAGAAACTTTGGCTATGATGGTCAAAAAATTTGGAAGATTCTACAACAAAAAGAGGAACAAGAAAATCTTTAGGAAAGAAGCTACTGGAAATAGCAACAGGGAACAAAAAGAGCCTGTGACTTGCCATGAGTGCAAAAAGCAGGGACACATCAAATGGGATTGTCCACAGTTCCTCAAGAAGCAAGAGAAAGAAAAGAAAGCTGCTGACAAAGGCAAGAAGAAGAAAGCCTACATCTCATCAATATGTGGCAACAGCTCAGATGAAGAAGAAGATGAAATTGCCAAGATATGTCTAATGGCACTTGCCTCAGAAGAAGCTGAAATTCCATGCAGCAGTGACCAAGAGAATGAGGTATATGAATCTGAACCTTCCTATTCTTAATTACTAGATGCATTTCATGAGCTACATGATGAGTTTGTTAAAGTTGCTAAAGAACTAAAACTGGCTAAGAAAAAGATCAACAAACTAGAATCCCAACAAAGTATCTCTGAAACTGTTTCTCTACCTATTGCTGAATCTGTCTGCTGTAAATCATGCACTGATCTAAAGCAAACCAATGAATATTTTGTGAAAAGCATGTCTAGGTTTACTAGAGGAAAAGATATGTTGTTTGCTTTAATGGGGAGCCAAAGAATATCACAAGGAAAAGCTGGATTTGGCTATGATCCATGTGCTGTTAAAGAAAAGATTAGGAAGAAGAATCAGAATGTATACTTGAGACATTTTGTGCATGCTAATGGAAATAAAAGTAAAGATCATATGTCACCTCACATTGAATCATATAATCAACCAAGGCATGCAAAACAAAAATATTATCTGCATTGTTTTCTTTCTGCCTCTCAATCTAGCAGTCCCTTTACCATCTGTAACTTCTGTAACAAAAAGGGGTATATTTCTAGCTCTTGTGCTTTGAAGAAAAATAGAATAACAAAACTGTTAAATGGGTTTCCAAAGGTACATCTGTATCTAGGGAAAAGACTACTGACAGAAAAGGCCCCAAGCAGATTTGGGTACCTAAAAGGAAAACTTGAACCCTATATTGCAGGTCTGTCTCAAAGCTAAAAAGAGCAACAAGTGGTATATGGACAGTGCCTGCTCAAGCCACATGACCGGTGACAAGGAGAAGTTCATCACCCTTAGAGACAAGAAAGGAGGAAAGGTGACCTTTGGAGGTGATCAATATGGCAAAATAGTAGGCATTGGCATTGTGGGCAAGAATCCTGAAACATCCATTGAAGAGGTGCTGTTTAACTCAAAGTTTTACCTGGTCATCAGAAAAAGTGATCACAAAGTAATCCTCAAAGCTAAAAGGGATGGTAACTGCTATACTATTGATCTTGATGAACTTCCTCCTTTAGATTCTGTTTGTTTGATTAGTCAGGATAATGATAGTTGGTTGTGGCACAGAAGATTAGCTCATGTTAACATGAACCAACTTTCTAAACTGCTTAAAAATGAGTTAGTCACTGGCCTACCAAAAATCTCTTTTGAAAAAGATAAAGAATGTGATGCATGCTTAAGAGGAAAGCAAACTAAATCCTCTTTTAAACCTAAAAACATAGTCACCACAACTAGACCACTAGAACTACTACATATGGACTTAATTGGTCTATCTGGAGTAAAAAGCATTGGTTGAAATCTGTATGTGCTTGTCATTGTAGATGATTATTCTAGATTTACATGGACATTATTTCTTTCCTCTAAAAGTGATACCTTTGATGCATTCGTAACCTTGGCTAAGAAAGTGCAAAATGAGAAAGGTATTTCTATTGTGTCAATCAAGTCAGATCATGGATGAGAGTTTGAAAACTCATACTTTATGGAGTACTGCAATGAGCATGGAATTGATCACAACTTCTCAGCTCCAAGAACTCCTCAACAGAATGGAGTAGTAGAAAGGAAGAACAGAATCATTGGAGAAATGGCTAGAGCTATGCTGAATGAAAATGAGCTATCTCAAGTGTTTTGGGCTGATGCAGTAAATACAGCAAGCTACATCATAAATAGAGCCTACATCAGACCAATCCTTGGAAAGACTCCTTATGAGCTGTACAAGAGAAGAAAGCCAAATCTGTCACATCTCCATGTGTTCGGGTGCAAATGCTTCATTCACAACAATGGGAAAGAAAATTTGGGTAAGTTTGATCCCAAATCCAATGAAGGTATACTTCTAGGCTATTCTAGTAGAAGTAAGGCTTTTAGAGTTTTTAATAAAAGGTCTAATTCAGTAGAGGAATCTGTGCCTGTACTGTTTATTGAAAATGAAACTGCTTCAAACATGTTTCTGATGAAGATGATTTTGTTTCAAACTTTAAAAAATTAGATATTTCTGAAGAAGGTGAAATTGAATCTCCAAAAATATCTGAATCTAATAACATAGAAGAAGATATTCAGGAGAGGAATTTTGAAGATGAAAATATTGAAGAAATGTCTCAAGAACTCCCTAGAGCTTGGAGATATCAAAGGAATCATCCTATTGATCAAGTAATAGGGAATGTTCAAGAGAGAGTTAGAAACAGAAAACAGTTAAGGGATCAAATGACTAATTGTGCTTTCATCTCACAAATTGAACCTAAATGTACTAAGGAAGCCTTGGCTGATGAGTACTGGATTCTAGCTATGCAGGATGAATTAAATCAGTTTGAAAGAAATCAAGTCTGAGATTTAGTGGTTAGACCTAAAAATCATCCTGTCATAGGTACCAAATGGGTTTTTAGAAATAAACTTGATGAATCAGGATCAATCATCAGAAACAAAGCTAGACTGATTGTTAAAGGATATAATCAAGAAGAGGGTATCGATTTTGAGGAAACCTTTGCTCCAGTTGCTAGATTAGAAGCAATCAGAATTCTATTAGCATATGCATGCATGAAAAATATCTTATTATATCAAATGGATGTAAAGAGTGCTTTTCTGAATGGATATATCATGGAAGAGGTTTATGTAGATCAACCTCCAGGTTTCGAGGATTCTACAAAACCAAACCATGTGTATAAACTAAAGAAAGCTCTTTACGGTTTAAAACAAGCCCCTAGAGCATGGTATGAAAGATTGAGTAATTTTCTAACTGAAAAGGGGTTCAACAAAGGAAAGGTAGATACAACTTTATTTACTAAGAAAGAAAATAAAGATTTACTTATTGTTCAAATCTATGTTGATGATATCATATTTGGTGCCACTAATGAATTTTTTGCAAGAATTTTTCTATGATAATGCAAGGGGAATTCGAAATGTCCATGATGGGTGAACTCAACTTCTTCCTTGGATTGCAAATCAGATAGTGCAATGATAGTATCTTCCTCAATCAATCCAAGTATCTGAAGGAATTGTTGAAAAAGTATGGAATGGAAAATGCTAAGCCAATGGGGACACCTATGGCTACTGCAACCAAATTGGATATGGATGAAAAAGGGAAACTATTTGACATAACTCAGTACAAAAGAATGATTGGATCCCTGCTGTACTTAACAGCCAACAGACCTGACATTATGTTTAGTGTTTGTATGTGTGCAAGGTTCCAATCATGTCCCAAAGAAACCCATGCAACTGCTGTGAAAAGAATTTTCAGATATTTTATTGGAACATCACATATGGGTCTTTGGTATCCAAAGGGCAATGGAGAAGATCTCAAAGGATACACTGATGTTGACTTTGCAGGATCCAAAACTGACAGAAAAAGCACAAGTGGAACTTGTCAGTTTCTTGGAGGATCCTTGGTTTCATGGTTTAGCAAAAAGCATAACAGTGTAGCATTATCCACAGCAGAGGCTGAGTATGTTGTAGCTGGAAGCTATTGTGCCCAAATCATCTGGATGAAACAGCAACTGGAAGATCTTGAGGTTGAGTTGAAAGAAATACCAATAATGTGTGATAACCAAAGTGCCATCAATATCACAAAGAATCCTGTCATGCATTCAAGGACAAAACATATTGAATTTAGGCACCACTTCATAAGGGATCATGTCTGAAAGGAGAAATTAGATTGGAATACATCCCCACAGAAGATCAAGTTGCTGACATCCTCACAAAGCCTCTATCAGAAGACAGATATTGCAAAATCAGAAGAGAATTGGATATGGTAAATCCCAATGAACTGTAAGTAAATCTTTGTTCGACTCTGTTATTAATTATTTCAACATTGAATTAATTCTAACTTCAGCATCGGAGTATGTTTAATTTAAGTTGGAGGTGCTCCTCATGAGATTCATAGGTAATAAATCAGAAAAATGGAGCACAATGGAATGAAACAATCAAAAAGTGAAGAAAAGGACAAAAATTCTGAGTTTCTGGATCTAATCTGTAAGTCTTTAAAGTTGAAATTCGTATATTGATTATGTGTTAGACGAATTTCCGTGAAAAACTAAGATTCTGAGAAAGTCAGCATGGTCAACATTCGAATTTCGGATACCCAACAGACGAACTTCAGCATGTTATTACAAGGAACAGTTCTTGGTGATGCCTCAAAATTCATCTATTGATCCTTCAAAATTTGAATTTTAAAGAACAAAATTTCAAAGTTATGACTGTCCAACATGATAATTGTACTAATGTTTGTCTCTTAACTTATGAATGTTGGATAACTTTCACAAAGTGTAGAAATTCGAATTTCTAACTTAAAATTCGTCTTTTGAAGCATGCTCCTCAATGTTGAATCTTTGAAAAGATAAAGTTTTGTATGGTTAATTCATCTGTTGTTTGGTGGTTTGTTTGCTGCTTGATGTTTATTCTTCAAAATTCGAACTTTGTTGAGACAAAGTTCGTCTGTTCATCTTGTGTTGCTTGAACCAAGCCACTGTCAGACGAACTTTCTGAAGAAAATTCATCTGTCAGTAAGCTTTACTCAACGGTTTAACTTAAAACTGCCCGAAGTTCAAATTTTGACCCTTCAAAATTCGTCTGTTAGACGGTTACATATGTTAAAACCGATGGTTTTCATTTGAACAGACACAACCCTATTCCTATTCTCTCTAAGTCTGTTCTAATCCTTCATTAAATACTCTTCAATTTCGACCAAAAACCATCATTTCCCACCGATTAAACTTCCTTTTGCATCCTTTAAATCCTTTCTTTGCTCCATTCTTCAACATTCATCCATGAAAATGGCAAGAGTCAAGAATCCAGAAGCTGGCAAAGGAGAAGCTCGCCCAAAACGTTCAGTTAAATCCCAATATGCCATGAAGGAAGCAGAAAAACCGAAGAGAAAGGTAAAATCCAGCAAAGAAACTCCTTCCAAATGCCAGAAAACCACACCCAAGGGAGAATCAAAGAAGGCTGGACCCTCTTCCTCGAAGACAGCAGAACCTTCGGTCCCTGTTCCTGTTGCTGTTGAACCTATTGCTCCCACTTCATCCTCAAGCACTGAATCTGGAGAATACGAGCTTACCACACTGCCATTATGGAGCACTCTACAGGTTCAAGAGGAATACTCCACCAAGTTTGCCAACAAAAAGGTAATCAAGCCACATTGTGTAAACTTGGAGGATTTCTTGGTCTCTAATACTTTTGATGCTGGTATATGGATGATGAGATACAAGAATCTGTTGGAAGTATTGGAGAGATATGATGATAAGGTAGTAAAGTCTTGGTATGCGTCCTTAAAATACAACAACAAGAAGAAGAAATGGGCAATCAATCTGAGATCAAGGACCATCTGGCTCAGTGATGAGACGTTTAATGAGGTATTAGAGATTCCAGGGCAGGATGGACTCAAGATTGACATCACTGCATCTGGATACATGGATGAGGCAGAAACTGCTGATAAAAAAGGTGGCCCCTTTCTGAAATACAAGGAGAGCACAATTCTGAGGACCTTGTTCAAAAGAAAGGAAAACTGGCCATCCATAAATGTATTAAAGCCCACAGACCTCAGTGTTCAAGTGAGAATCCTGCACTACATAGTGTCCAGGATCATATTCAACAAAGAAGATAGCTTCAATCTGATAACAAGGGCAGAGGCATATGTCATGGCAGCAATCATGCGTGGAAAGCTAATCAACATGGGACATATCATACTCCAATGCATGATCAAGGCAAGGGATCAGAGGAAGGACTCCAAACTCCCCTATGCAGCTATCATCTCCAAAATTATGCAATATGCCAGAATTCAGCATCTTGAAAAGGGGAAGGGAAGGCCTACTAAGATCTTTAAGGAGGAAGAACTGCAAAGAATGAGAATTGAAAAGGATGAAGGAAGATGGGTTGGAAAGGGAGCAGGAACAACTGAAGATCTATTCTTTGTTACAGATGCCTCCTTACAGCAAGAAGGCACCTCTGAGGCCCCTGCCAGATCTGTACCTCAGCCTTCTCAGCCAGTTCCATCTCTATCTAAGCCTACTCATATTCCAGCAACTCCCTCCTCTCGTGCCAAGCCAACCAAGATCACTGAGTTGTATGACAGTTTGTCTACACTCATTCTTAGCATCAGAGATGAGCAAAATGTCAAGTTTGCTCATCTGCAAGATCAGATACATCAGTTGGCAAAGAACATGAAGGTGGTTGCTGATGCATATGAAGATATCAAAAATGCAATACCTGCCATATCAGCTCCACCTTAGCCAGGGTTTTCTATGCTTATCCAATCTCCAACCCCTGAGCCTCTAAGCCCCTTCGAGCTAGTCTCCTCTGAGCATGATGATGTAGATGGTGCTGAGCCTGTTGATACAATGAGGGCACCAAGTCCTTGTCCACCCTTGGACTATGGTTTGGAAGAAGAAGGACTTTAAGAAACAAGCCCTCATGAGCCTATGCCAGAAGATGCTCAGGATTCAATTCTTTCCACTCAAGAATTCGAGCAAGTTGAAAGACTGGTGGCAGCCATTTCCACCTCTTCTATGTAGGTGGGTGCAAGCAATGAAGAGAGAAGTATTGTACCTGCTGTTGATTATGAAGCTATTACTCACAATGCTCTCCTGCAAGTTCAAAGAAGAAGGCTTGAGGGAATGTTTCGTCCTGATGAACCAGCTCCTCCCTCTCTTGCTGCTTATGGGCTTTCAGAGGAGCAGAGAGCTCAATTGACTCTTTCCAGGAAGGAAATGCAAGAAATGCTGGAGATCTCTGATGAGGATCCAAGCACTGAGTCCCCAGTTGAACTAGAAATCCCTTTTGCTCCTGTGCCACTCCAGTTTCTCAGATCCCTCCTCTAGCTGATTTTGTTGGCCTTCCTGATGATGCCAAAAAGGGGGAGAAAAAGAAGCAAACTGGAAAATCTGCTGTTGAGCCATCTGAGAAGACGTACAGCAAGAAGACCAAGCCAAAGAAGAAGTGATTGAAGAATTGTTTAGATTTTAGGCTTGAGTCCTCTTGTAGTGCTATTTAATGCTTCAATTGTTTGTGTTTCTGTTGTCTGTTTTGACTGTTTGTATTTTGTACTTATTATGTGTATTTAGAAGAACTTTGATTAATCTCTGTAAAGCAACAAGTATTGAAATGAATGAATTCCTTGGTTGCAATGATTTGTACTTATCACTTCCTGGATCTCTTCACTTGGTTTATTATATATGATATCTTTTGAAATATAATGCATATGTTGAGGGGGAGCTTGTTAAAGCAAACTCAAGTACTAATCCAGTTTGTAAGTTGTTTTGTCATCATCAAAAAGGGGGACAATGTTGAATCAAGAAGTTTTGATGATTCCAAATCAACTCTCAAGAGCTTGGAATGAAGATATCAAAGATGTCCAAAAGACTCAAGTGAAGAAATTCTGGAAGAATCCGTGCAAAGGTTGTTGTAGGATGTTTAATTATGTTTAAATATGGGTAAAAGACTTTGATTTGAGGAAAAGATGTTTTAAAAACTTGATTTTATGAAATATTTGAAAAATACCCACCAACATACGAAGTTTGAAAAGTTTACATTGAACTGTCATATTGGAAATTTGAACTTTGGCTTTGGAAATTCGAATTTCGAGCTAAAACTGAGTAAGTCTGAAGAGATGCCTCTCTGACAGATGAATTTTGGTTGTTCAAAATTCAAATTTTCATAAGTGTATGAAAGAAGCAGTTGAGTAACAGACGAACTTTGAGTTTTCAAAATTTGAACTTCAGACAAAATGAAACTTATGAAAACTGAAGAAATCCGTCTGAAATAATGTTTAAGTTCATCTGAAATCAAAATTATATTGAGTTTTAAAATTACTCACTGACAGACGAACTTTGAACATGGACATTCGAATTTCAGATACTAAGGTTGTGAGTCTGTTGCAATAATATGTTGACATACGAATGACAGTGTTTATAAATTCGAATATTAAAGTACGTATGAAAAGAGGTCTCTCTGACAGACGAATTTCACTCATTGAAAATTCGAATTTCGAAGTAAATGAACTACTATGCTTTTTGAGCCTGCTGAGAACAGACGAATTTCGGGGCACCAAAATTTGAATTTCGAGGGCACTGTAGCAAATTGAAAACACTGTTCACACTTAACAGAAAAATTTTTCACTTGGAAATTCGTATGTCACAACATGGAAACATTTTCTAAGTTTCAAAATTCGAATTTCACTTCATGAACAGACGAACTTCAATATTTCAACGTTGGAAGCTTTAACCTTCGGTTCCTTCAAAATTCTTCTGTTGACCATCCAAAATTCAAATTTCAGTATGTCAAAAGCATTAAATGTGGTTGGTTAACGGATAGTTTTTCAGAGTAACTGTTGGATAACTTCTCCAACGAATAGATTTTGTCTCTAACGGACATTTGAGACCTAAATCTATAAATATAACATCATTTGTGTTGAATCAAGAGTTTTGATGATGTTAAAACCAACACCCAAGAGCTTGGATGGAAGATATCAAAGAAGAACAAAGCTGGTTCAAGTGAAGATTATCTGAGTATATGTTGTTAGATCTTTTGTAGGATCTTTAGTTTTTGATATAATTGGGTAAAAGATTTTGATTTGAAGAAAAGATGTTTTCAAACTTTGATTTTATGTTAAATCTTTGAACATTTGAAAAATACCTTCAAACAGACGAAGGTTGAAAGTTTAAACTGAACTGTCAAGTTAGAAATTCGAACTTTGCCTTTGGAAATTCGAATTTCAAGCTAAAACTGAATAAGTCTGAAGAGACTGCTCTCTGTCAGACGAATTTTGGTGGTTCAAAATTCGAATTTTCATCTAGTCTGAAAAGAGGCCTTTTGTAACAGACGAACTTCACACTTTCAAAATTCGAATTTCAAGTAAAATGAAGTTTGTAAAAATCAAAGAAATTCGTCTGAAACTATGATAAAGTGCATCTGAAATCAAAACGAAATTCAGTTTGAAAAATGCTCTCTGACAGACGAATTTTGAAGTTGCAACATTCGAACTTTCATATAAGTCTGAAAGATGCTTCTTTACAACAGACGAACTTTGGGTTCTCAAAATTCGAATTTCAAGCAAAACAAAATTTGAGAAAACTGAAGAAATTCGTCTGTAACTATGTTAAAGTTCATCTGAGATCAAAAGTGATTTAAGTTTCAAAACTGCTCTCTGACAGACGAACTTTGAACATTGAAATTCGAATTTCAGAAGCTAAGTTCTTAAGTCTATTGAAATGAAACATTGACATACGAATGATAAGAACTTGCAACATTCGAATGACAAGATGAGTCTGAAAAGAGTTTCTCTGACAGACGAATTTTGCCTTTCCAAAATTTGAATTTCAAAGAAAGTTATCTACTGTGTCCCTTTTTAGTTCAATGAACAGACGAATTTTGGGGATCCAAAATTCGAATTTCGAAGGCACTGTAGAAAATTGAAAACACTGTTCATACTTAACCGAAAAACTTTCTTCTTGAAAATTCGTATGTCACATTGTGAAAATGTTTTGTAAGTTTCAAAATTCGAATTTCACTTTATGAACAGACGAACTTCCTGATGTAACGTTGGAAGCTTTAATCTACGATTCCTTCGAAATTCGTCTGTTGGCCAACCGAAATTCGAATTTCAGTATGTCAGAGACATTAAATGCGGTTGGTAAACGGATAGTTTTTTTAGAGTAACCGTTGAATAACTTCTCCAACGGATAGATTTAGTCTCTAACGGATATTTGAGACATAAATCTATAAATACAACATCATTTGAAGTTATGGGTAACGAATCAAACTTGTATATACTGAATCTCTGCTGAATTTTCTTCTCAAAAGCTTTTACCCTCTTAACTTCCAGACTTGCACCTAAACTTTCATATCTACTCCTTTCAAGAGAGTTATTTCATTGTAATCAATCTACTCTTCATCTGGAAGATAGATTTACTTGTGAGGGATATTCACAAGGGGATTGGGAAGCACACAGTGTAAGTGCTTGGAGAGTTTGAGAGAGCTCAGAAACAGAGCAAATTCGTGTACTGTGGCCTTTGCAAGAAGCCCATTGAAATTCTTGCTGTATAGTGGATAAATCCCAAGAGGTGTCTTGGGGACTGGATGTAGGTCAAGTGGAAGGACCGAACCAGGATAAATTACTGAGTCTTCTTCTCCCTATCTTTACTTTTCAGCTTGCTCTGTTTTACGCATTGTTTTCATTATACTGTGATATCTTCACTTACTTCACTTTGTGCAGAAAAATTTCAATCTTCCCAATTCACCCCCCCTCTTGGGAAGTCAGCCTTGCTAACAAGTGGTATCAGAGCCCGGATTCCCATACAAAGGAACTCACAATCCGGGAATTAAGATGGCTGGCTTTGGAGAGAGTATACTCCCTGAAGGGAACAATACTAACAGACCACCAGGCTTCAGTGGAGAGCATTATGGGTACTAGAAAATGAGAATGCAGATCTACCTCCAATCAATTGATCTTGACATCTGGTCAGTCATTGAAAAAGGGGATTTCATTCCAATGGCTCTAACTGAAGATGGAGGACACAAAGAGAAGCTGGAAGCAGAATGGAATGATGAGGACAGAAGGAGAGCCCTACTGAATTTCAAAGCAAAACGCTATTTAGTCAGTGCCCTGAATCAAGACGAATTGTACAGAGTCTCGCAATGCACCACTGCAAAAGAAATGTGGGATACTCTGCAGATTGCTCATGAAGGAACATCTGGAGTCAGGGAGAACAGACTGAACACGTGCATTGGGGAGTATGAGAGCTTTAGAATGGCTGAAGGAGAAACTGTAAAGGAGCTACAAAAGAGATTCACCCTCATTGTGAATCAACTCAAAAGCCTGGGAAAGGAATACACTCAGTCTGAGAAAGTAAGAAAAATACTCAGAGCTCTCCCTCTGGAATGGCAGCCCAAGGTAACAGCTATAGAAGAAGCCAGAGGAGAATCTATGACTTCTGTCACAGCTCTCTTTGGCAGCCTTGAGGAATATGAAGGAAAAATCAAAGCACTCAAGGAAGCTGGGATGGACAGGAAGAAGAAAGGCCTTGCCCTCAAAGCTGCTGATGAAAAGGAAGAAGAATCTGATGAAGGAGATGATCTGGATGAAGAAACTCTGGCAATGATGGTTAGAAAATTCGGAAGATTCTACAGCAAGAAGAAAAACAAGAGATTCTTCAAGAAAGGAGCAGCTGGAGAAAGCAAGAAAGAGACAAAAGAACCTGTGACTTGCTATGAATGCAAGAAGCAGGGACACATAATGTGGGACTGCCCCCAATTCCTCAAGAAACAAGAAAAGGAAAAGAAAGCTGCTGATAAGGGAAAGAAGAAGAAGGCCTACATCTCATCTATATGGGGCAACAGCTCAGATGAGGAAGAAGAAGATGAGGATGAGATTGCCAACATTTGTCTGATGGCACTTGCTTCTGAAGAAGCCACACCCTCACACAGCAGTGATCAGGAAGAAGAGGTATATGAATCTGAACCTTCCTATTCTGAATTACTAGATGCATTTCATGAGCTTCATGATGAATTTATCAAAGTTGCTAAAGAACTAAAACTAGCAAAGAAAAGGATAATTAAGCTGAAGTCTCAAAGCATAGTTTCTGAAATTGCCTCTTTACCTCCGACTGAATCTGTCTGCTGCACCTCATGCACTGAACTCAAGCAAACTAATGATTATCTAGTTAAAAGCATGTCTAGGCTCACTAGAGGTAAAGATATGTTGTTTGCCTTGATGGGGAGCCAAAGAATATCACAAGGAAAAGCTGGTCTTGGCTATGATCCATGTGCAGTCAAGGAAAAGATCAGGAAGAAAAATCAGAATATGTATATGAGACATTTTGTGCATGCTAACAATAATAAAAAGGAAAATGATGCATCACCTCACATTGAAACATATGATCAACCCAGGCATGCTAAACAGAAGTATTATTTGCATTGTTTTCTTCCTACAACTCAATCTAGCAGTCCATTCATTACCTGTCATTTCTGTAACAAAAAGGGACATATTTCCAGTTCTTGTGCATTGAAGAAAAATGGGCTAGGCAGGAAAACTGAATGGGTTCCCAAAGTTGCCTCTGCATCTAGGGAATTACTCACTGACCGAAAAGGACCCAAGCGAATTTGGGTACCTAAAAGAAAAACATAAACTTTGTTTTGCAGGTCTGTCTCAAAGCTAAGAAAAGCAACAAATGGTATATAGACAGTGCCTGCTCAAGTCACATGACTGGTGATAAGGAGAAGTTCATCACCCTTAGAGACAAGAAAGGAGGAAAGGTGACCTTTGGAGGTGACCAATATGGCAAAATCACTGGTATTGGAATTGTGGGCAAAAATCCAGAAACATCCATTGAAGAGGTGCTGTTTGTGATTGGCCTCAACCACAACTTGCTAAGCGTGAGTCAGACTTGTGACAAAGGAAACTGGGTGCTGTTTGACTCAAAGTTTTGCCTGGTCATCAGAAAAAGTGATCACAAAGTAATTCTCAAAGCTCAAAGGGATGGTAACTGTTACACTATTGACCTTGATGAACTTCCTCCCTTGGATTCTGTATGTTTGATTAGTCAGAATAATGACAGTTGGCTATGGCATAGGAGATTAGCTCATGTCAACATGAATCAATTGTCTAAACTGATTAAAAATGAGCTAGTAACTGGTCTTCCTAAAATATCTTTTGAACAGGATAAAGAATGTGATGCATGCCTAAGAGGAAAACAAACCAAAGCATCCTTCAAATCTAAAAATGTAATAACAACAACAAGACCACTTGAATTGTTGCATATGGACTTAATTGGACCATCTAGAGTGAAAAGTCTTGGTGGTAATCTGTATGTGCTTGTAATTGTAGATGATTACTCTAGATTCACTTGGACATTGTTTCTTTCCTCTAAAAGTGATACCTTTGATGCATTTGTAACCTTAGCTAAGAAAGTGCAAAATGAGAAAGGTATTTCTATTGTGTCTATCAGGTCAGACCATGGAGGAGAATTTGAAAATGCATACTTCCTGGAGTACTGCAATGAGCATGGAATTGACCACAACTTCTCAGCACCAAGAACTCCTCAACAAAATGGAGTGGTGGAAAGGAAGAACAGAACCATTGGAGAAATGGCAAGAGCGATGCTAAATGAGAAGGAACTCTCTCAAGTGTTCTGGGCTGATGCAGTGAATACAGCTAGTTACATCATAAACAGAGCCTACATCAGACCAATCCTTGGGAAGACCCCTTATGAGCTGTACAAAGGAAGAAAGCCAAATTTGTCACACCTCCATGTGTTCGGGTGCAAATGCTTCATTCACAACAATGGGAAAGAAAATCTAGGTAAGTTTGATGCCAAATCCGATGAAGGTATATTCTTGGGCTATTCAAGTAGGAGTAAGGCTTATAGAGTTTATAATAAAAGATCAAATATAGTAGAAGAATCAGTGCATGTAGTTTTCATTGAAAATGAAGCTGTGTCAAAACATGAAGATGATCTAACTATCAATTTTGAAAAACTGGGAATTTCTGACAAAAGTAAAACTGAACCTCCAAAGATATCTGAATCTATTGATATAGAGGAAGATATCCAGGAGCAAGAGTTTAATGAAGAAAATATTGAAGAAACAACTCAAGAACTCCCTAGAGCTTGGAGATATCAAAGGAATCACCCTGTTGATCAAGTAATAGGGAATGTTCAAGAGAAAGTTAAAACCAGAAAACAGTTAAGGGATCAAATGCTCAACTGCGCTTTTATTTCTCAAATTGAACCTAAATGTGCTGAGGAAGCCTTAACTGATGATTACTGGATTTTAGCTATGCAAGATGAATTAAATCAGTTTGAAAGAAATCATGTTTGGAATTTAGTTCCCAGGCCCAAAAATCATCCTGTTATAGGTACCAAATGGGTTTTCAGAAATAAACTGGATGAATCTGGAACAATAATAAGAAATAAGGCTAGACTGGTTGCTAAAGGGTATAATCAGGAAGAAGGTATTGATTTTGAAGAAACCTTTGCACCAGTAGCTAGGCTAGAGGCTATAAGAATACTGCTAGCATATGCATGCATCAAAAATATTTTACTATATCAAATGGATGTAAAGAGTGCCTTTTTAAATGGATATATCATGGAAGAAGTTTATGTAGATCAACCTCCTGGTTTTGAAGATTCTACTAAACCAAACCATGTTTACAAGCTGAAGAAGGATCTTTATGGTTTAAAACAAGCCCCTAGAGCATGGTATGAGAGGTTGAGCAATTTTCTAACTGAACAAGGGTTTAATAGAGGCAAAGTTGACACAACTTTATTCACTAAGAAAGAGAATAAAGATTTACTGATTGTTCAAATCTATGTTGATGATATTATTTTCGGTGCTACTAATGAAACTCTTTGCAAGAAATTTTCTGAGTTAATGCAGGGAGAATTCGAGATGTCCATGATGGGTGAACTCAACTTCTTCCTTGGACTGCAAATCAGACAGCTTGATGATGGCATCTTTCTCAGTCAATCCAAGTATCTGAGGGAGCTGCTAAAGAAGTTTGGGATGGAGAATGCCAAGCCAATGGGAACACCTATGGCTACTGCAACCAAACTAGACATGGATGAGAATGGAAAGATGTTTGACATTACTCAGTACAGGAGAATGATTGGATCTCTGCTGTACCTAACTGCCAGCAGACCTGACATTATGTTCAGTGTCTGCATGTGTGCAATGTTCCAATCATGCCCCAAAGAATCCCATGCAACAGCTGTGAAAAGAATTTTTAGATATCTTATTGGAACATCACAAATGGGTCTTTGGTATCCAAAAGGCAATGGAGAAGACCTCAAAGGATACACTGATGCTGATTTTGCAGGATCTAAAACTGACAGAAAAAGTACAAGTGGAACCTGTCAGTTCCTTGGAGGATCCCTAGTTTCATGGTTCAGCAAAAAGCAAAACAGTGTAGCCTTATCTACTACAGAAGCTGAGTATGTTGCAGCTGGAAGCTGTTGTGCCCAAGTCATCTGGATGAAACAGCAGCTTGAAGATCTTGAGATCAAAATAAAAGAGATACCAATCATGTGTGACAACCAGAGTGCCATAAATATCACCAAGAATCCTGTCATGCACTCAAGAACAAAGCATATTGAAGTCAGGCATCACTTCATAAGAGATCATGTTCTGAAAGGAGAAGTCAGATTGGAGTACATCCCAACAGAGGATCAATTTGCTGATATACTTACAAAACCTCTGCCAGAAGACAGACTTTGTAAAATAAGGAGAGAATTGGGGATGGTAAACCCCAATGAACTGTAAGATGTTTTCATGCAATTCTGTCATTAAAATTTTCAATATCAGAATTAATTCTAACTTGAGCTTCGGAGTATGTTTAATCTAAGCTGCAGGTGCTCCCTGTGAAAATCAATGGCAATAAACTTGAAGAGTGGAGCACGTCAGAATGGAACAACCAAAAAGTGGAATGAATGATGTAAATCCTAAAGTTTTAGATCCATTCTGTAAGTTTTTAAAGATGAAATTCGCATTTTAAATGTATGTTAAACGGATTTTGCTTAATAAAATGTGCTTCTGACATGGTCAATATGGTCAACATTCGAATTTCAGTTCACTAACAGACGAACTTCGGCATGTTATGCCCTGGAACAGTTCTCTGTAATGCCTCGAAATTCGTCTGTTGACACTTGAAAGTTCAAATTTTCAAAATCAGAAATTTCAATATTATGGTTGTCCATCATTGCTGCACAATATTTTATCTCCTAACATGCGAATGTTGGACAATCTTTACATAGTTAGAAAATTCGAATTTTCAGTTCAAAATTCGTCTGTTGAAACATGTCCTACATGCTGAATTGTTAAAAGATGCAGCTCTGCCTGTTTAATTCGTCTGATTGATTGATTGTTTGATTGTTAACTGCCTTTCTCTATTCAACATTCGAACTTTGTTGGAACAAAATTCGTCTGTTGTCCTTGTATTGCTTGTTTCAAGCCACTGTCAGACAAACTTTCAAGATGAAAATTCGTCTGTCAGTAAGCTATGCTGAACGGTTTAACTTGTAACTGCCCGAAGTTCGAATTTTGACCCCTCAAAATTCGTCTGTCAGACGGTTACACACGTTAAATGCTACGGTTTTCCTCAAAACAGACGCAGCCCTATCTGTAACCTCTCTGAATCCGTTCTGATTCTTTCTTAAATTCTCTTAACTCCTGTCCAAAAACCGTCATTCTTCACCAATTAATCCTCCATTCGCATCCTATAAACTCTTCCTTGACAACATTTTGCTTCATTCCACTGAAAAATGGCGAGAGTAAAGATCCCTGGAGCAGGACAAGCTGGAACTCGGCCAAAAAGAACTGCTAAATCCCAATATGCTACAAAAGAAGGAGAAAAATCCAAGAGAAAGGCCGAACCCAGTAAAGCTACCCCTTCTAAACGCCAGAAATCTTCTTCCAAGGCAGATTCTCAGAAAACTGGGCCTTCCTTTTCAAAATCTGCAGTCCCTTCGGGTGAAACTGCTGCTGTGGCTTCCTCCTCTTCTACACAATCTGGAGAATTTGAACTTACCACATTACCACTTTGGAGCACTCCTGAGATTCAAGAAGAGTTTTCTGCCAAGTTTTCAAGCAAAAAGGTAATCAAGCCTCACTGTGTAAATTTGGAGCAATTTTTGATATCCAACAACTTTGATGCTACATTATGGTTGATAAGATACAAAAACCTGTTGGAAATTGCTGAAAAATATGATGATGAAGTAGTGAAGACTTGGTATGCCTCTTTTCAATATAACAGCAAGAAAAGGAAATGGGAGGTCACTTTAAGATCTAGCACCATCTGGCTTGCTGATGAGACAATCAATGAAGTTCTGGAAATCCCAGGACAAGATGGGCTAAAAATTGACATTACAGCCTCTGGATACATGGATGAGGCAAGCACAGAGGATGAAGAAGGAGGATCCTTCCTGAACTACAAAGAGAGCACTATCTTGGACACCTTGTTCAGGAGAAGGGAAAACAGGCCAACTATAAATCTATTGAAGCCCACAGACCTAAGTGTACAAGTCAGAATCCTGCACTATATAGTGTCCAGGATCATATTCAACAAGGGTGGCAGCTTCAACTTGATAACAAGGGCAGAGGCTCATGTGATGACTGCTATCATTCGTGGGAAGCTGATTAACATGGGTCATATCATCCTCCAGAGAATGATAAAAGCAAGGGATCAGAGGAAGGATTCCACACTCCCCTATGCTGCAATTATTTCAAGAATCCTGCAGCATGCTAGAATTCAACACATTGAAAAGGGGAAAGGGAAACTCACTGAGGCATTCAAAGAAGAGGAACTGCAAAGGATGGGTATTGAACGAGATGAAGGCAGATGGGTTGGAAAGGGAGCAGGGAAATCTGAAGATCTGTTCTTTGCTGCTGATGACTCCCTCCAACAAGAAGGCACCTCTGAGGCCCCTAGCAAATCTGTACCTCAGCCTTCTCAGCCAATCCCATCTCCCTCCAGGCCTACTCACCCTCCTGCCACTCCCTCCTCACGGGCCAAGCCAACAAAGGTCACTGAGTTGTTTGACAGTCTGTCAACACTCATTCTCAGCATAAGAGATGAGCAAAATGCCAAATTTGCTCATCTACAAGATCAGATCCATCAGTTGGCTGTAAACATGAAGGTGGTGGCTGATGCTTATGAAGATATAAGGAATGCTATTCCTACCACTTCAGCTCCACCTCAGCCTGGTGTCCCTGAGCCTACTCTATCTCCAACTCCTGAGCCTCCAAGCCCCTTCGAGTTTGCCTCCTCTGACCATGATGGTGCTGGTGCAATGAGAACACCAAGTCCTGGTCCACCCTTGGACTATGGATTGGAAGAAGAAGAAGGACTTCAGCAGACAAGTCCTCATGAGCCCATGCAAGAAGTTTCTCAGGAATCAATTCTGTCCACTCAAGAATCTGAGCAAGTTGAAAAACTGGTGGCAGCCATTTCAAGCTCCTCCATGCAAGAAAGAAGCATTGTACCTGTTGCTGACTATGTTGCCATTGCTCACAATGCTTTACTGGAAGCTCAGAGGAAAAGGCTGGAAGAAATGTTTCCTCCTACTAAACCAGCCTCCTCTTCTCTTGCTGCTTATGGGCTATCAGAAGAACAAAGGGCTCAACTAGCTCTTTCCAGACAGGCAATGCAGGAGCTGCTGGAAGTCTCTGACGAGGAACCAAGCACTGATCCTCCAGCTGAAATTCCTTTTGCTCCTGTGCCCCTTCGTGCTATTCCTGTCTCTCAGATCCCTCCTCCGGCTGACTTTGTTGGCCTTCCTGATGATGCCAAAAAGGGGGAGAAGTCTGGGCAAACTGGAAAGACTGGGCAAACTGGAAAGACTGCTGCTGAGCAATCTGGAAAAGGAAAAAGGAAATCCTACAGCAAGAAGATCAAGACAAAGAAGAATTGATTGAAATTTCTTGTTGTACTTTGTATTAGTTTTGTTGTTTGGAATTTGTTGATTGGACTGTCTCTGTTGTTTGAACTTTGCCTTATTTAGCTCTGTATAAGTAACTTTTGTTTAAATGGATGAATTCCTTGTTGCAAAGTTTTGTGTCTTAATTCTGTTGATATCTTATGCATATGTTGAGGGGGAGCTTGTAAAAGCAAACCCAAGTACTAATCCAGTTTGTAAGTTGTTTTGTCATCATCAAAAAGGGGGAGAATGTTGAATCAAGAGTTTTGATGATGTTAAAACCAACACCCAAGAGCTTGGATGGAAGATATCAAAGAAGAACAAAGCTGGTTCAAGTGAAGATTATCTGAGTATATGTTGTTAGATCTTTTGTAGGATCTTTAGTTTTTGATATAATTGGGTAAAAGATTTTGATTTGAAGAAAAGATGTTTTCAAACTTTGATTTTATGTTAAATCTTTGAACATTTGAAAAATACCTTCAAACAGACGAAGGTTGAAAGTTTAAACTGAACTGTCAAGTTAGAAATTCGAACTTTGCCTTTGGAAATTTGAATTTCAAGCTAAAACTGAATAAGTCTGAAGAGACTGCTCTCTGTCAGACGAATTTTGGTGGTTCAAAATTCGAATTTTCATCTAGTCTGAAAAGAGGCCTTTTGTAACAGACGAACTTCACACTTTCAAAATTCGAATTTCAAGTAAAATGAAGTTTGTAAAAATCAAAGAAATTCGTCTGAAACTATGATAAAGTGCATCTGAAATCAAAACGAAATTCAGTTTGAAAAATGCTCTCTGACAGACGAATTTTGAAGTTGCAACATTCGAACTTTCATATAAGTCTGAAAGATGCTTCTTTACAACAGACGAACTTTGGGTTCTCAAAATTCGAATTTCAAGCAAAACAAAATTTGAGAAAACTGAAGAAATTCGTCTGTAACTATGTTAAAGTTCATCTGAGATCAAAAGTGATTTAAGTTTCAAAACTGCTCTCTGACAGACGAACTTTGAACATTGAAATTCGAATTTCAGAAGCTAAGTTCTTAAGTCTATTGAAATGAAACATTGACATACGAATGATAAGAACTTGCAACATTCGAATGACAAGATGAGTCTGAAAAGAGTTTCTCTGACAGACGAATTTTGCCTTTCCAAAATTTGAATTTCAAAGAAAGTTATCTACTGTGTCCCTTTTTAGTTCAATGAACAGACGAATTTTGGGGATCCAAAATTCGAATTTCGAAGGCACTGTAGAAAATTGAAAACACTGTTCATACTTAACCGAAAAACTTTCTTCTTGAAAATTCGTATGTCACATTGTGAAAATGTTTTGTAAGTTTCAAAATTCGAATTTCACTTTATGAACAGACGAACTTCCTGATGTAACGTTGGAAGCTTTAATCTACGATTCCTTCGAAATTCGTCTGTTGGCCAACCGAAATTCGAATTTCAGTATGTCAGAGACATTAAATGCGGTTGGTAAACAGATAGTTTTTTTAGAGTAACCGTTGAATAACTTCTCCAACGGATAGATTTAGTCTCTAACGGATATTTGAGACCTAAATCTATAAATACAACATCATTTGAAGTTATGGGTAACGAATCAAACTTGTATATACTGAATCTCTGCTGAATTTTCTTCTCAAAAGCTTTTACCCTCTTAACTTCCAGACTTGCACCTAAACTTTCATATCTACTCCTTTCAAGAGAGTTATTTCATTGTAATCAATCTACTCTTCATCTGGAAGATAGATTTACTTGTGAGGGATATTCACAAGGGGATTGGGAAGCACACAGTGTAAGTGCTTGGAGAGTTTGAGAGAGCTCAGAAACAGAGCAAATTCGTGTACTGTGGCCTTTGCAAGAAGCCCATTGAAATTCTTGCTGTATAGTGGATAAATCCCAAGAGGTGTCTTGGGGACTGGATGTAGGTCAAGTGGAAGGACCGAACCAGGATAAATTACTGAGTCTTCTTCTCCCTATCTTTACTTTTCAGCTTGCTCTGTTTTACGCATTGTTTTCATTATACTGTGATATCTTCACTTACTTCACTTTGTGCAGAAAAATTTCAATCTTCCCAATTCACCCCCCCTCTTGGGAAGTCAGCCTTGCTAACAATTTGAAGTTGTGGGTAACGAATCAAACTTTGTATATACTGAAACTCTGCCAAATCTTCTTCTCAAAGACTTTTACCCTCTTACTTCAATACTTGTACTTCAACTTTTATATTCACTCTATTCAAGAGAGTTTCATCTTTGTAAACAATTTAATCTTCATCTGGAAGATATATTTTCTTGTGAGGAGTTATCACAAGGGATTGTAAAGCACTTTGTGAAAGTGCAAATAGAGATTGAGAGAGCTCTAGAAAACAGAGCACTGACGTTGTACTGTGGCACTTGCAAGAAGCCAGTTGAATTCTTGCTAAATAGTGGAAAATCTCAAGTGGTGACTTGGGGACTGGACGTAGGTCAAGTGGAGAGACCAAACCAGGATAAATTTCTGAGTCTTCTTCTCTTTTCTGCTACTTTTACTATTATTTATTTATACTCTATTTTGCCTCCATATATTGCATTCTTCACCTCTTTGACATTTTGCAGAAAAATTCAAACTTCCCAATTCACCCCCCTCTTGGGAAGCCAGCCTAACTAACAGTTTATATGTGTGTGATGATGATTTAGACTTCAGTGTAGGTCATTATTGTTAGAGCACATATCTGCGAGCGGGATTGGCTGTACGTGTGAGCCCAAAGGGAGTTTTGGGCCTCGTACATGTGTTTTAGGCATGTAGCCCATTGTGTGGAATTGGAGTTCAAGGGAGTCAAATCTTAGAGAAGTGGTTTCTCTTAGAGAAAATCTCTTTAGACCAGTTGGTGGAGTCAAATAGGACTTATGTGAATGATCCTTAGGTGCCAAATTGCTTTGGTTGGTAATTGGGGCTTATAGGTAGTGTGTTTTGGTCAAAAATTGATCAAACCTTTCACAAGGTTGCAAAATCTCCATACAGAGATGGATTGAGATGAAACTAGTGTCTATGGTCATATTGGGACAAGATTGACCTATAAGAGTTGGAATCAGGTCAATCGAATGTCGAAGCACAAAGTTATGCACATTGGAAATTCACCCAAAAAATCATCAATTTGTTGCTATAGATTCTAATATGGGCATCGCGGCACCAAAAGCTTGGCCACATTAACAGAAGCTTGGTCGTGGCACCAAGTGCTACTATCTCTCCTAGGCCACAGTTGTACTGTAGTTCACCACAGCTTAGCCTTGTTCTGGTCCTTTTTGGTGTTCTTCTATGTTTTCGATGTTTTATGAGTTGTTTATAGGGCTTTCAAAAGTAGGTCATTACAAAAGGCATCGGATTGTTTATGGTTGCTCCATTAGCCTACTGAGGTGTCGAGTGTGTTGGACGGTTGAGATAACTAGGGTTTTCTTTGTGTTTGTGGCATATGGTTGATTGTTTTCATATCATGATATGCATCCTTTATATATGTGTGTGTGTGTGTGGGTGTTTTGTCCTTTCATATCATGATATACTCTATAGTTCAAATATGGTCTTTTCTTTCATATCATGATATGTTCAACTAAATGGCTAATAAGTATCCTAACCTTGTCTTGTTTTATAATAATAATGGCCATTGGGATTCATGATATATGTTAAAGATGATGCACCCCATGACTTATTGTATACATCTTCATGGCATACGAGTATGATGGAAATGATATATGTGTTGATATGTTAGCATGCATTGGGCATTATCACATGTGATACATCAATGATATACGGTTTGGGTGACAATACTCTATATACCACATGGTATGCTAATCCGCTAAACAACACATAATGCCTTGTGTTCAGACGATGCTACTTGTGATATTCCAGTCACTAAATAGTTGTCATATGGCTAGGAGACTCAGGTGGCTATGAATTTGAAGTGCACATTCTCTAAATAGCCATCAATTCGGGTGGTTCAGTGGAAGGAGAGCCATAGTCCAACCTTTGGTGCATTGACCTTTAGTCTGGTCATGACCATTGGAAGGAGAGTTGGGTGGTGGCCCCAAAATCAGTCATCACGGGTCATTGGAAGGAGGCCACTAGCATGGTAACTAGCTCATGGTTCTAATCATGTATAAATGGGGAGTTGTGTCTACATGTCATACATATTGCATTACATTAAGTTATATGTGATTATTAGTATGGAAATTTGATTATGTGTGCGTTTGTTTGTACCCTAGTTACTGGAACGTATGTCTCACCCTGTGGCTAACAATTTGCAAGTGAATGATCTAGATCTAGCAAGGACATATCCAAGGAGGGCTTGGGAAAGGAAGATTCAAAGTAACTGTAGGTGACAAGGGTTTACCTCTCTTTGTTATCTTTGTCTTATGTGAAAAGTGCCACTGTTATGAATGCATGATACTATGTGTCTAGTGTTTGACCCCTTTTATACTTTATTGTTCATGTGCATGGCCTTTGTATGTCGACAGGCCTATGGTAATATTGATGGATTGATAAGTGTTAGTTATGTGTTATGAATTATGTGTGATGTTCAAATCCTAGTGTTTGGGTTGTATTGGACTTGGGTTGGTGGCTCTGAGTCCATTTGTCCATGTATGTCCCGCTTGTAAGTTTGGCATGGTTCTATGTCCTTGCAGTGTAAAATGGGCATATAGCCTATTAACCTGGTTGGTATACAAAGGGGTCAAAACACGGAGGAGCCCTTTCTTCTAGATAAAGCCTTCTTGGACAAGTCGTATGTGTCTTATGTGACTTGTTGGAATGATCCTTAGATGTCAAATAGACCTTGGTGGTTGGTTTTGGCCAAAGTTGGCTATTTTGGTGTCAAGTGCCCAAAATCCCCATACAGTGATGTATTGAAGTAACATTGGTGTTTATTGTTAGATTGGGAGTAAAATGACCTATAGGAGTTGGAATTAGGTCAATCGGAAGTCAAAGTACAAAGTTGTGCACATCAAAAGTTTAGTTAGAAAACTAAAAAATTTGCTGATATGACATTAGCAAGCGGTGCCACGGTGCCAATCTATTCTGCCTCTCTGAGGCCATGACCCCAGCAATGTTTCGCCCCTTTAGTTGTTTTTTTATGTTTTCAGGTGGTTTTTTTTTTGGTCTGTTTCAATATGGTGTTACAGGAATCAATCAACTGGTAATAGCATGGAAAAGCCACAATTTAATTGGAAAGAATTATAATTAAAGCATTTTGAACTAAGGAATGACTGGGCGCATATATTTCAAATCACTGTGAAATCCGTACAAACAAATGACATCTATTATATAGAAATAATTCAATCTACTCAAATTAGCTCGTTGGCAATTGTTGATCTCCTTTCAAACAATATACGAAATGAAAAAGAAAAACACTATTGATGATTCAACTTTTAATTTTTTGCCCGAATAATTCAACTTTATATGAAATAGTCAATAAAATATAGATTGTGATTTTTTTTAGCGCGGCTTTTTATATATCTATAGATAGATAGATAGACAAAGAGATAGATATAAAATACTCAATAAAATATATTCATGGAGTCGTTAAATTATTTATAGTATATTAAAATCCAAATGAATTTTTATTTTTTTTACCACCAAATAAATTTTTATTGATTGGGTGTAAATTGTAACCCATAGATGAATTTCGAAATATTTTAATTTAAATGAAAATTTATTGTTTGGGTATGAAATATTGAAAACTATTTAATTAATTGAAACTCAAAATTTATTTAATTGGTTAAAAAATCACTGACCAAATTTTTTTTTAGAAGTAAACATAGGATAATAGGAAATTAAGAGAGAAAATAAGGATAAATCTAGGTAGGAAAGTGTCTAGATTCTCCCTTATTTTTCTCCCTATTCTTCTTCTCCTCCTCTTTTCCTCTCATTCAAATAAAAGGGTAATATAATGTTTGTTTGTATTCTCCTCTTTATCCCAAAAAAATAAATATCGGCCAAAATAGTTGTAATCAAATCAAAATTAGATAAAAAATCCTGAATCATATATATTGACATACTTAATAAATGTAAGAGACAAACAAAAAGCCAAAAGAAAAAAAAAACTAAAACAGAGCTTGCTTTTCTTCTCCGATCTTCCACAACTTCCTTGGTCAGAGTAGCTCCCATCACCACCAGCATGAGATGCCTTGATGATGTGTAAGAGGAATTATTTCCAACCATTCCCCATATTCATGGGGACTGTAAATGGATGTCAGCAATGACATAGAGTTCACAAGAGGTATATATAGGGTGAAATATATTATATATGTATATATATATATAATTAAAGGTGAAAGCCATTAAGACTGCATTAACTTTGATTTAATACCGTTTATGTAGAATGCCACACAATCAGGTACCACGTGTCTTTTTATTTTTGGGTCTGCCCCACATCCTTTTGCCACTTCATTTGGCTATTTTTTTTTCCTTTTCTTTGGGTTAATTACTATAAGGCCACTTTATGACCATTAAAGTCATAATGTCAGTAAACTAATTTGAATTTTAAAATTTATTATAGATTGGATAATAAATATATTATGCCATTATTAAATTTTTAAATTTGAAATTCTCCACATATAGCTTAAATGTAATTGATGAGTTTAAGCATATTTATACAATGATAATTAGCAAAACTACAATTAATTCAAATTAATTTGCAGAGGTTAAAGGCATTAATACTTTATTAACTCTAATTCAATGTCTATCTATGTGGAATGTCACGCAATCAGTTAGCAATTAGGCGTGTGCATGGGCCGGGTTGGGCCGGGCTTCACCCCCGCCCAATGCCCGGCTCGTGCACACCCGGGTTAGACCGGGTTAGGTACTGGGTCGGGTCGGGCCGGCCCGGTACCACATAATTTTTTTAAAATATTAAAAATAAAATAAAAACTAACTTTGTATATTAATGAAAAAATTTTAATTATTAATATAAAAGTAGATTTTTTTTAAAATATAATGTTATGATATAAATTAATTTTCTTAAAAATTATAAATATTTACAACTATACATTATTTTCATATAATATTAAATGAAGAAATCAATTTAAAATTTTAAATAAAATTAAAATATCAAAACCTTACAAAGTTTTTTAAAGTAATCAAATAATAAATGTATTATATAAGATATATAGAAAAAATCTTATAAAATCAATTAATGTATACAAAATAATATATTTTTTAAAAAAAACATATATTTATATATAGTTCGGGTTGGACCGGATAAAACAACCTAACCCGAAGCCCAGCCCAACCTGAAATGAAGCCCGGCCCGGTTGGCCCAATAAGACCCGGTTGGACCAGGCCCACCGGGCCACGGGTTTTCTGCACAGCCCTAGTTAGCATATGTCTTTTTATTTTTATGTATGCCACATCCTCATGCTACTTCATTTCACTCTTTTTTTTTCCCTTTTCTTTAGGTTAGTTACTATAATACCACTTTATGATCATTAATGTCATAATTTTAGTAAACTAATTTGAATTTTGAAATTCATTGCTGATTGGATGATGAATATATTATGTCATTATTATATTTTAAAATTTGAAATTCTCTAGATATAGTTTTAATTTTAAAAAGACATTCCAGTTTATAAAATAATTTATGCACAAATTGTACAATTTTTTTCATAATTTAAAACTATTTAACTTGGATTCTTAATTTGAAAATGTCAATTTTTTTAGAATTATTTTAAAATTGTTTGAAACATTACTTATCTAGGAATAGAGAATGTATATGTTGAATCAAGAGTTTTGATGATTCCAAACCAACCTTCAAGAGCTTGAAATAAAGAGATCAAAGGTGCACAAAAGGTTTCAAGTGAAGAAATTCTGGAGAAATAGGTGCAAGAATAGATGTAGGATGTTTAGTAATGTTTTGATTTGAGTAAAAGACTTTGATTTGGTGAAAAGATGTTTTAAAACTTTGATTCTATGTTAAATCATTGAATATTTGAAAAACACCCACCAACAGACGAAATTTAAAAGGTTTACAGTGATCTGCTGTTTTGAAAATTCGAACTTTAGCTTTGGAAATTCGAATTTCATGTTGAAAATGAGCAAGTCTGAAAATAGGCTTCTCTGACAGATGAATTTTGACTTGAGAAAATTCGAATTTTAAAAAGTATCTGAAAGGAGCTTTCAGTAACAGACGAACTTTTGGTTTTAAAAATTCAAATTTCAGACAAAATGTAACTTATGAAAACTAAAAAAATTTGTCTGAAATTATGTCAAAGTTCTTCTGAAACTAAGTTTAGATTGGGCTTCAAAACTGCTCACTGACAGACGAACTTTGAACATGAAAATTTGAATTTCAGAAACAAAGCTTGTGAGTCTAATATATTGATATGTTGATATATGAATGACAGTATTTGTAAATTTGAATTTTGAAGTAAGTCTGAAAAGAGGTCTCTCTGACAAACGAACTTTGCCATTTGAAAATTCGAATTTCGAATTAGATGAACTATTATGCCTTATAAACCAGCTACGGACAGACGAATTTTGGGGTTCCAAAATTCGAATTTCGAAGGTACTGTAGCAAATTGAAAATACTGTTCACACTTAACAGAACGTCTTCAAACATGAAAATTCGTATGTCACAACATAGAAACATTTTCCAAAGATCAAAATTCAAACTTTACTTCATGACAGACGAACTTCGGATATTCAACGTTAAAGTCTTTAGCCTTTGATTTTTGTGAAATTCGTCTGTTGACCAACTAAAATTTGAATTTCAGAATGTCAGAAGCATTAAATGTAGTTAGTTAACGGATAGTTTTTCAAAGTAACTGTTGGATAACTTCTCTAATGGATAGATTTTGTCTCTAACGTATAGTTGATACCTAAATCTATAAATATAACATCATTTGAAGTTGCGGGGAATGATTTTAACTTTGTATATACTGAAACTCTGCCAAATCATTTACTCAAAGTCTCTTACTCTCTCACTTCAATATTTGTACTCCAACTTTCATATTCACTCTGTTTAAGAGAGTTTGTTCATTGTAAACAATCTTATCTTTATCCGGAAGAAAGATTTTCTTATGAGGGGATATCACAAGAGATTGGGGAAGCACTTAGTAAAAGTGCATAGAGTGAAAGAGTGAGTTCTAGAAACAGAGCATCATCTTTGTACTGAGGCATTTGCAAGAAGCCCATTGAATTCTTGCAGAATAATGGAAAATCTCAAGTGGTGACTTGAGGACTGGATGTAGGTCAAGTGGAGAGACTGAACTAAGATAAATATCAGAGTCTTCTCTTCCCTACTACTACTTTTACAGTTTATTCATTTATACTCTGTTTTACTATCATACTTTGCTTTCTTCACCTTCTTGACATTTTACAGAAAATTTTCAAGCTTCCCAATTCACCCCCCTCTTGGGAAGCCAGCTTATCTAACAAGTGGTATTAGAGCCCGATTTCCTAATCAAAGGATTTCACAGTCCGAGAATTTAAATGACTGGCTTTGGAGAAAGCATACTACTAGAGGGAAACAACACAAATAGACCACCTGGCTTCAGTAGAGAATACTATGGTTACTAGAAGATGAGGATGCAAATCTATCTCCAGTCAATTGATCTGGACATATGGTCAGTCATTCAGAAGGGAGATTTTGTCCCAATGGCTTTGGAAGATGATGGGAAGTACAAAGAGAAGCCAGAAGTGAATGGAATATATGAGGAAGATAGAAGAAGAGTCTTGCTGAACTTTAAGGCAAAACACTACTTAGTCAGTGCTTTGAATCAAGACAAATTCTACAGAGTCTCACAATGCTCCACTACCAAAGAAATATGGGATACCTTGCAAATTGCTCATGAAGGAACAACTGGAATCAGGGAAAACAAACTGAATACATGCATAGGTGAATACGAAAGCTTCCGAATGTCTGAAGGGGAGAGTCTAAAAGAGCTACAGAAGAGATTCACCCTCATTGTGAATCAACTGAAGAGTTTGGGAAAGGAGTACACTCAAACAGAAAAGATCAGAAAGATCCTCAGGGCTCTCCTTCTGGAATGGTAACCTAAAATAATAGTAAGAGATGAAGCTAGAGGAGAATCAACGGCCTCTATCATAGCTCTTTTTGGCAGCCTCGAGGAGTATGAAGGAAAAATGAAGGCTCTCAAAGAGGCTGGACAAGATAGAAAGAAGAAAGGTCTTGCTCTGAAAGGTGCTGAGGAGAAAGAAAAAGAATCTAACGATAGAGATGAGCTAGATGAAGAAACTCTAGCTATGATGGTCAGAAAAATTGGAAGATTCTACAGCAAGAAAAGAAAGAAGAAAATCTTCAAGAAAGGAGCAGCTAGAGATAGCAAGAGAGAAGCAAAAGAACCTGTCACTTGCTATGAGTGTAAAAAGCAGGGACATATCAAATGGGCTTGTCCACAATTCCTCAAGAAGCAAGAGAAAGAAAAGAAATCTACAGACAAAGGCAAGAAGAAAAGAGCTTACATCTCATCAATATGGAGCAATAGCTCAGATGAAGAAGAAGATGATGAAGATGAAATTGCAACATCTGTCTGATGGCTCTTGCCTCTGAAGGAGCTGAAATCCCATGTAGCAGTGATCAAGAAGATGAGATATATGAATCTGAACCTTTCTATTCTGAATTACTGGATGCATTTCATGAGCTTCATGATGAGTTTGTTAAAGTTGCTAAAGAATTGAAGCAAGCTAAGAAAAAGATTAACAAACTAGAATCTCAATGCAACATCTCTGAAATTACTTCTCTACCTATTGCTGAATCTACTTGCTGTAAATCATGCATTGAACTAAAGCAAATTAATGAATATCTAGTGAAAAGCATGTCTAGGATTACTAAAGGTAAAGATATGTTGTTTGCTTTAATGGGAAGCCAAAGAATATCACAGGGAAAGGCTGGACTTGGCTATGATCCTTGTGCTGTAAAAGAAAAGATTAGGAAGAAAAATCAGAACGTGTACATGAGACATTTTATGCATGCTAGTGGCAATAGAAAGAAAGATCATATGTCACATCACATTGAATCATATAATCAACCAAGGTATGCAAAACAAAAATATTATCCGTATTGTTTTCTTCCTGATTCTCAATCCAGTAGTCCCTTTACCACCTGTTATTTCTATAACAAGAAGGGACATATTTCCAGTTCATGTGCTTTAAAGAAAAATGGACTTGACAAGAAGGTTAAATGGGTTCCCAAAGATACATCTGTATCTAGGGAAAAGACTACTGACAGAAAAGAACCCAAGCAAATTTGGGTACCTAAAAAGAAAATATGAACTTTGTTTTGCAGGTTTGTCTTAAAGCTAGAAAGAGCAATAAATGGTGTATGGACAGTGCCTACTCAAGTCACATGACGGGTGATAAGGAGAAGTTCATCATCCTTAGAGCAAGAAAGGAGGAAATATGACCTTTGGAGGTGATCAATATGGCAAAATAGTTGGCATTGGTATTGTGCGAAAGAATCCTGAAACATCCATTGAAGAGGTGCTATTTGTAATTGGCCTCAACCACAATCCGCTAAGTGTGAGCCAGATATGTGACAAAGAAAACTGGGTACTGTTTGACTCAAAGTTCTGCCTGGTCATCAGAAAAAGTGATCACAAAGTAATTCTCAAAGCTCAAAGGGATGGTAACTGCTATACTATTGATCTTGATGAACTTCCTCCCTTAGATTCTGTCTACTTGATTAGCCAGGATAATGATAGTTGGTTGTGGCATAGAAGGTTAGCTCATGTTAATACGAATCAACTATCAAAACTGGTTAAAAATGAGTTAGTCACTGGCCTACCAAAAATCACTTTTGAAAAAGACAAAGAATGTGATGCATGCCTAAGAGGAAAACAAACTAAATCTTCTTTTAAATCTAAAAACGTAGTTACCACAACTAGACCACTAAAACTATTGCATATGGATCTAATCGGTCCATCTAGGGTAAAAAGCATTAGTGGAAATCTGTATATGCTTGCAATTGTAGATGATTTCTCTAGATTTATATGGACATTGTTTCTTTCCTCTAAAAGTGATACCTTTGATGCATTTGTAACCTTAGCCAAGAAAGTGCAAAATGAGAAGGGTATTTCCATTGTGTCTATCAGGTTAGATCATGGAGGAGAGTTTGAGAACTCATATTTCCTAGAGTATTGTAATGAGCATGGAATTGATCACAACTTCTCAGCTCCAAGAACTCCTCAACAGAATGGAGTAGTAAAGAGGAAGAACAGAATAATTGGAGAGATGGCTAGAGCTATACTGAATGAAAAGGAACTCTCTCAAGTATTCTGGGCTGATGCAGTAAACACAGGAGGCTACATCATAAATAGAGTCTATATCAGACCAATCCTTGGGAAGACTCCTTATGAGCTGTACAAAGGAAGAAAGCCAAATCTCTCACATTTCCATGTGTTCGGCTGCAAGTGCTTCATCCACAACAATGGAAAGGAGAATCTGGGTAAATTTGATACCAAATCTGATGAAGGTATATTTCTGGGCTATTCTAGTAGAAGTAAGGCATATAGAATTTTTAATAAAAAGTATAAATTAGTAAAAGAATATGTGCATGTAGTATTCATTGAAAATGAAACTGTTTCAAAACATGTCACTGATGAGGATGATCTTCTTTCAAATTTTAAAAATATAGATCTTTCTGATGAAGGTAAAACTGAACCTCCAGTAATATCTGAATCTATTAACATAGAGGAAGATATTCAAGAGAAAGACTTTGAGGATGAATACAATGAAGAAATGTCTCAAGAACTCCCTAGAGCTTGGAGATATCAAAGGAATCATCCTGTTGATCAAGTGATATGAGATGTTCAAGAGTTAAAACTAGAAAATAGTTAAGAGATCAAATGATAAATTGTGCTTTCATTTCACAAATTGAACCTAAATATACTGAAGAAGCCTTAATTGATGAATACTGGATTTTAGCTATGCAAGATGAGTTGAATCAGTTTGAAAGAAATCAAGTTGGGATTTAGTGCCCAGACCCAAAAATCATCCTGTCATTAGCACTAAATGGGTTTTTAGAAATAAACTTGATGAATCAAGATGAATAATCAGAAATAAAGCTAGACTGGTTACAAAAGGATATAATCAAGAAGAAGGTATTGATTTTGAAGAAACATTTGCTCCTGTGGCTAGATTAGAAGCAATTAGAATTCTGTTAGCATATGCATGCATGAAAAATATTTTGTTGTATCAAATGGATGTGAAGAGTGCTTTTCTAAATGGATATATCATGGAAGAAGTTTATGTAGACCAACTTCCAGGCTTTGAGGACTCTACAAAACAAAATCATGTTTATAAACTAAAGAAAGCCCTTTACGGTTTAAAGCAAGCCCCTAGAGCATGGTTTGAAAGATTAAGTAATTTTCTAACTGAAAAGGGGTTCAACAGAGGAAAAGTTGATACAACTTTATTCACTAAGAAAGAAAATAAATATTTACTTATTGTTCAAATCTATGTTGATGATATTATATTTGGTACTACTAATAAATCTCTTTGTAAGAATTTTTCTAAGCTAATGCAGGGAGAATTCGAAATGTCCATGATGGGTGAACTCAACTTCTTCCTTGGATTGCAAATCAAGCAGTGTGATGATGGTATCTTTCTTAGTTAATCCAAGTATCTAAAAGAATTGCTAAAGAAGTTTGGGATGAAGAATGCCAAGCCAATGGGAACACTCATGGCTACAACAACCAAACTAGATACGGATGAAAAAGGGAAAATGTTTGACATAACCCAGTATAGAAGAATGATTGGATCCCTACTGTACCTAACTGCCAGCAAACCTGACATCATGTTGAGTATCTGTATGTGTGCAAGATTCCAGTCATGTCCCAAGGAAACCCATGCAACTGTTGTAAAGCGTATCTTTAGATATCTTATTGGAACATCACAAATGGGTCTTTGGTATCCAAAGGGAAATGGAGAAGATCTCAAAGGATACACTGATGCTGACTTTGCAGGATCCAAAACTGATAGGAAAAGCACAAGTGGAATGTGTCAGTTTCTTCGAGGATCATTGGTTTCATGGTTTAGCAAAAAGCAAAACAGTGTGGCCTTATCCACGGCAAAAGCTAAATATGTTGCAGCTGGAAGCTGTTATGCCCAAATCATTTGGATGAGACAGCAGCTTGAGGATCTTGAGGTTGAGATGAAGGAAATACCAATAATGTGTTATAACCAAAGTGCCATACACATCACAAAGAATCCTGTCATGCATTCAAAGACAAAACATATTGAAGTTAGGCACCACTTCATAAGGGATCATGTTCTGAAAGGAGAAATCAAATTAAAATACATCCCTATAGAAGATCAAGTTGCTGATATCTTGACAAAGCCTCTATCAGAAGATAGGCACTGCAAAATTAAGAGAGAATTGGGTATGGTAAATCCTAATGAATTGTAAGTAAATCCTTGTGAGTTTCTGTTTTTAGACTTTCTAACAGTAAATTAATTCTAACTTAAGAATCGGAGAAAGTTTAATGTAAGTTGCAAGTGCTCCTCATGAGTTTAAATGACAGTAGATCTGAAAAATGGAGCAAATCAGAATGGAACAGTCAAAAGGAGAAAGAGACAACAAGAAATCTAAGTTCTGGATCCATTTTGTAAGTTTTTAAAGTTGAAATTCATATTTTGGATGTTTGTTAGACGAATTTCCTCAATAAATTGTGTTTTTGAACGAGGGAGCATGCTCAACATTCGAATTTAGATGCCCAACAGATGAACTTCAGCTTGGAACCGTTCTCAGTGATCCTTCAAAATTCGTCTGTTAGTCCTTGAAAATTTGAATTTTCAAAAATAAAAGATTCAATGTTATCTTTGTCCAAATGATGTTTATACAAATGTCCATTTCAAAACATACGCATGTTGGAGAACCTTTACAAAGTGCAGAAATTTGAATTTATGATTCAAAATTCGTCTGTTGGAACATGCTCATATTGTTGAACCTCTGAAAGATGAATTTTCATGTGCATGTTTGTTGTATTGATTATTGCTTGATGCCTGCTCTTCGAAATTTGAACTTGGCTAAAACAAAGTTCATCTGTTCATCTTATGCTGCTTGGACCAAGCCTCTGTCAGATGAACTTTCAGAAGAAAATTCATTTGTTAGTAAGCTTTGCTGGATGGTTTACCTTGTAACTTCCCGAAGTTCAAATTTTGACCCCTCAAAATTTATCTGTCATATGGTTACACACGTTAAAACCAACGGTTTTCTTCTGAATAGACGTAACCCTATTCATCTCTTCTCCAAGTTTGTTCAAATTCTCTCTTAAATGCTCTTCAATTCTGACCATAAATCTTCATTTCCCACCATTTAAACTCCTTTTCCCCTCCTATAAAACCTTTCTCAGCTTCATTCTGAAATATTTATCCAAGAAAATGGCAAGAGTAAAGAATCCATAAGTTGGAAAAGGAGAGGCACGACCAAAGAGAACGGTTAAATCCCAATATGCCTCAAAGGAGTGTGAAAAACCGAAGAGAAAAGCTGAATCAAGCAAGGCAACTCCCTCTAAACGACAGAAAACAACCCCAAAGGCAGAATCAAAGAAAGCTCGACCCTCTTCTTCAAAGAAAACAGAGTCTTCGGTCCCTGTTCCTGTTGCTGCTTCCACTTCCTCCTCCAGTACTGAATCTAGAGAATACCAACTCACAATAATGCCATTATAGAGCCTCCTCAGATTCAAGAGGAATACTCGACCAAGTTTGCCAGTAAAAAGGTAATAAAGCCTCATTGTGTGAACATGGAAGATTTCTTAGTCTCTAACAGTTTTGATGCTGGGATATGGATGCTAAGGTATAAGAATCTGTTAGAGATACTGGAGAGGTATGATGATGAAGTAATTAAGACATGGTATGCCTCCCTGAAATACAACAACAAGAAGGAGAAGTAGGAGGTCAATCTGAGATTAAGGACCATCTGCCTCACAGATGAAACTCTTAATGAAGTATTGGAAATCTCGGGGTAAGATGGCCTTAAGATTGACATCACTGCTTCTGGGTATATGGATGAGGCAGATACTGCTAATGAAGAAAGTGTCCCCTTTCTGAACTATAAAGAGAGCACAATCCTGAACACATCATTCAAAAGAAGGGAAAATAGGCCAATAATAAACTTGCTGAAGCCCACTGACCTCAGTGCTCAAGTGAGGATCCTACACTACATAGTGTCTAGGATTATCTTCAACAAAGGAGGCAGTTTCAATTTGATCACAAGGGCAGAGGCACATGTAATGGCAGCAATCATGCGTGGGAAACTTATCAACATGGGTTATATCATTCTCCAACGCATGATCAAGGCAAGGGATCAGAGGAAAGACTCTACACTCCCCTATGTAGCAATCATTTCCAAAATTCTACAATATGCTAGAATTCAGAATCTTGAAAAAGGAAAAGGGAAGCCCACTGAGATTTTCAAGAAAAAGGAGCTACAAAGAATGGGGATTGAGAGAAATGAAGGAAGATGGATTGGGATGGGAGCAGGAAAATCTGAAGATCTCTTCTTTGTTGAAGATGCCTCTCTACAGCAAGAAGGTACCTCTGAGGCTCCTGCAAAACCTGCACCTCAGCCTTCTCAGCCTGTCCCGTCTCCATCTCTGCCTGCTCAAATTCCATCTACTTCCTCCTCTCGTGCCAAGCCAACCAAGATCACTGAATTGTATGACAGTCTGTCTATACTCATATTAAGCATTAGGGATGAGCAAAATGCAAAGTTTGCTCATCTACAAGATCTGATCCACTAGTTGGCCAAAAACATAAAGGTGGTTGCTAATGCATATGAAGACATTCGGAATGCCATTCCTGCCACATCAGCTCTACCTCAGCCAGGATTCTCTGAGCCTGCTAAATCTCCAACTCCTGAGCCTTCAAGTCCCTTTGAGCTAGCCTTTTCTGAGCATGATGATGCTGTGGATGATATTGAGGTTGCTAGTACACTGAACACACCAAGTCCTGGTCCTCCCTTGGACTATAGTATGGAAGAAGAAGGCCCTCACGATTCAAGCTTTCATGGCCCCATTCAAGCAGATGCTCCAGAGTCAATCCTGTCCCAGCAAGAATCTAAGCAAGTAGAAAGATTAGTGGTAGCCATCTCCACTTCACCATTCATGCAGGCTGCCCTAAATGAAGAAAGAAGCATTGTGCCTTTTGTTGATTTGGAAGCCATTGCACACAATGCTCTCTTGCAAGCTCAGAGAAGAAGGCTTGAAGAAATGTTTCCTCCTCTTGCTCCCTCACCTGTTACATACCTTGGTTTCTCGGAGGAAAGAAGGGCACAATTGGTAATCACAAGGCAAGAAATTTCTGAACTTCTTGAGATTTCTAATGATAAAGATAAAGACACAAGTTCTGAAGTTTCTGGGTCCTTACCAAAGCTCAATCCAGAAATGCCATTTGTTCCTGTGCCTCTTCAAGCCATTCCAGTATCTCAGATCCCTCCTCCTGCTAATTTTGTTTACCTTCCTAAAGATGCCAAAAAGGGAGAGAAGAGTGAGCAAACTGGAAAGTCTGGAAAATTTGCTGCTAAGCCTTCTGAAAAGACTTATAGTAAGAAGACCAAGACCAAGTCAAAGGAAAAGTGATTAGAACTTAAGCTTGGGTCCTCTTGTAGTGCTATATTTTTATTTCTGTTGTTTGTGTTTTGATTTCTTGCATTAATTGTCTCTTGTAAAGCAACGTTTGATGAAATGAAAGAATTTCTTGGTTACAATGATCCATTCTTGTTGATCTTTGAATCTCCTTAATCTCTTTACTTGATCATGATATCTTTTGGATTATAATGCATATGTTGAGGGGGAGCTTGTTAAAGCAAACCCAAGTACTAATCCAGTTTGTAAGTTATTTTGTTATCATCAAAAAGGGGGAGAATATTGAATCAAGAGTTTTGATGATTCCAAACCAACCTTCAAGAGCTTGCAATAAAGATATTAAAGGTGCACAAAAGGTTTCAAGTGAAGAAATTCTGGAGAAATAGGTGCAAGAATAGATGTTGGATGTTTAGTAATGTTTTGATTTGAGTAAAAGATTTTGATTTGGTGAAAAGATGTTTTAAAACTTTGATTCTATGTTAAATCATGGAATATTTGAAAAACACCCTCCAACAGATGAAGTTTGAAAGGTTTACACTGATCTGCTGTTTTGAAAATTCGAACTTTGGCTTTGGAAATTCGAATTCCGTGTTGAAAATGAACGAGTCTGAAAAGAGGCTTCTCTGACAAACGAATTTTGACTTGAGAAAATTTGAATTTTGATAAGTGTCTGAAAGGAGCTTTCAGTAATAGACGAACTTTGGGTTTTGAAAATTCAAATTTCAGACAAAATGTAACTTATGAAAACTAAAGAAATTCATCTAAAATTATGTCAAAGTTCATCTGAAACTAAGTTTAGATTGGGCTTCAAAACTGCTCACTGACAGATGAATTTTGAACATGAAAATTCGAATTTCAGAAACAAAGCTTGTGAGTCTGATATATGATATGTTGACATACGAATGACAGTATTTGTAAGTTTGAATTTTGAAGTAAGTCTGAAAAGAGGTCTCTCTGATAGACGAACTTTGCCATTTGAAAATTCGAATTTCGAATTAGATGAACTATTATGCCTTATAAACCAGCTACGGACAGACGAATTTTGGGGTTCCAAAATTCGAATTTCGAAGGTACTGTATCAAATTGAAAATATTGTTCACACTTAACAGAACGTCTTCAAACATGAAAATTCGTATGTCACAACATAGAAACATTTTCCAAAGATCAAAATTCAAACTTTACTTCATGACAGACGAACTTCGGATATTCAACGTTAAAGTCTTTAGCCTTTGATTTTTGTGAAATTCGTCTGTTGACCAACTGAAATTCCAATTTCAGAATGTTAGAAGCATTAAATGCGGTTGGTTAATGGATAGTTTTTCAGGATAACCGTTGGATAACTTCTCTAACAGATAAATTTTGTCTCTAACGTATAGTTGATACCTAAATCTATAAATGTAACATCATTTGAAGTTGTGGGTAACGATTTTAACTTTGTATATACTGAAACTCTGCCAAATCATTTACTCAAAGTCTCTTACTCGCTCACTTTAATATTTGTACTCCAACTTTTATATTCACTCTGTTTAAAAGAGTTTGTTCATTGTAAACAATCTTATCTTTATCTGGAAGAAAGATTTTCTTGTGAGGGGATATCACAAGGGATTAGGGAAGCACTTACTAAAAGTGCATAGAGTGAAAGAGTGAGCTCTAGAAATAGAGCATCATCTTTATACTGAGACATTTGCAAGAAGCCCACTGAATTCTTGCAGAATAGTGAAAAATCTCAAGTGGTGACTTGAGGACTAGACGTAGGTCAAGTGGAGAGACCGAACCAGGATAAATATCTGAGTCTTCTCTTCCCTACTACTATTTTTACAGTTTATTCATTTATACTCTATTTTACCATCATACTTTGCTTTCTTCACCTTCTTGACATTTTGCAGAAAATTTTCAAGCTTCCCAATTCACCCCCCTCTTGGGAAGCCAGCTTATCTAATAGTATATATATATAGATAAAAATATATGCAGAATAATGATATTTTAATTGTCTCTTACATTTTCATATTCGTATTCATTACTATGATGTAATTTTCATCTATAAATCTATTATATATATAATCAGAGGTGAAAAGCATTAATACTGCATTAACTCTGATTTAATGCCTGTCTATGTGGAATGCCACACAATCAGGTAACATGTGTCTTTTTGTTTTTGTGTTTGCCACATCGTCATGCCACTTCATTTGACTATTTTTTTTCATTTTCTTTGGATCAGTTACTATAATGCCACTTTATAACCATTAATGTCATAATTTTAGTAAACCAACTTGAATTTTGAAATATATTGCTGATTGGATAATGAATGTATTATGCCATTATTAAATTTTAAAATTTGAAATTCTCCACATATAGCTTAGATGTAATTGATGAGTTTGAGCATATTTATATAATGTTAATTAGCAAAATTACAATCAATTCAAATTAATTTGCAAAGGTAAAAGGCATTAATACTTCATTAACTCTGATTTAATGTCTGTCTATGTGGTGTTTTTTTGTTTTTGTGCCTGCCACTTCATTTGACTTTTTTTCTTTCCTTTTCTTTGCGCTAGTTACTATAATGTCACTTTATGACCATTAATGTCATAATTTTAGTAAACTAATTTAAATTTTGAAATTTATTAATGATTGGATAATAAATATATTATGCCGTTATTACATTTTAAAATTTGAAATTCTCCCCATATAGCTTTAATTTTAAAATGGCATTTCAGTTTACAAAATAATTCATGCACAAATTGTATAATTTTTTCATAATTTGACTATTTAACTTGAATCCTTAATTTGAAAATGTCAATCTTTTTAGAATTATTTTTAAATTGTCCGAAACATCACTTATTTAAAAATAGATCAAGTATATATATAAATAAAAATGTATACAAAATAATGATATTTTAATTCTCTCTTGCATTTTCATATTCATATTAATTACTATGATGTAATTTTCATCTATAAATTAATAGAATATGGATGGACAATTATTTAAATTCCAAATCAATGGAATCACATCTATTCTTGATTGAATTGACTAATGAATGCCATATTATTTCTCTTTAATAATTTTAAAAGAATTATAATTAATTTATTTCTGGTCATCTACATATAAACATCCTATGACTCTTTGATTTGTACTATAATAATTTTTAAAAAAAAATTCTAAATTATAGTTATCATTTTCTTTTGAATTAAAGGCATAATTCATCCAATTTATTACTAATATTTAAAATCATAATTATAAGTATATTTATGTTATTTGCAGTTTATAACTCTCATTTTATCTATCATACAAGTTATAACAACTATTTGAAAAAGAAAAGAATAGCTCCATATTTAATTTTAGAACATTGATTTATCTTTATTACTAATAAAAATAAATAAATCAAGTAATCAAATTTTATAGGCTCAATAAATTCTTGACAAGTATAAAAATCTCAAATTATTTGAATTTGTAAGTAATTACATGATTCATAGTCTATATGGCTCACTTCATTCAACTTTACCATGCCTATTTAACCGCGAGTATTCTAAACACATATTGAAAGTAATCAATTCCATCACTTTTATTAACAATAATAGATTTTCCAGATATATAAAGGACATCAAATAAAGAATAGTACATCCAGAAGAATAGTATTGGACAATTAATAGATATATAATTCCATATAATATGAGTTTATTAAGAAAAGTACAGTGGCCACACATAAATATTTAGACAAGATTTTGATAAATAAAATATTTAAACGAGTTGATAGGATATGCAATTATAGGATTTAATATTTAAATTTGTTGGTATGAACAATCAGTGCATCGCACGAGTAATTTTCTAGTGTAGAACATAACAGCAGCGAAGGCAATTAATTTTCCTTAATTGTAGATTGATTGGAGATTATTCACATCAATTCTATTTGATGACAAAATGGTAAAACTCTATGACATTGTTGATTAATTTGAAAATAATGAAACACGCATTAATTCACAAATGACAGCTAAAAATATAAGGAAATAGTAATATTCATAAATGGAGCATTTATTTCATATTTGACAGGAATGCGTAAAAATTGAAAATTGATTAATTAGCCAAGTTGGTCCCAGTTAATAAGCTTAAAAACCATTATATTTTAATAAGCTTTTTTTTCTTTTCGTTGGGGGGGGGGGGGGGGGCGCGCTGATAATAAGCTTAAGTTTAGAGGGTTCGATTATATATTTTGATTTTCAGACCAAGGGTGCAATGTGTATAAAATATAATTTTATACGGATTATATGATGTGCAATAAAATAGTATAAATTATATTTAAAAAATCAAAACATATGATGTGCGATAAAATAATAACATGATCATATATATGATTCCTTTATACACATTGTACCTTCCATCTGAAATTAAAATATGTGATTGTACTGTACATATTTATGCAGATCCATGTTAGTGTTCTTTCTTGTCCCGGATTTGCGTTTGTTATTGAGAGAAGAGACATTGAGATCAAAGGAGGAAGCAAGAAATTTGGTTTTCGCGTAGATGTACTGATGGGAAGGAGAAGTAAGGAGGGATGAAAGAAAAATAAAATTCATTGAGGCATTCCAACAATTTCATTGTGGTTTTACTTAAATATAAAAAATAAATTTATTTCCCATCTTCTCTACGACTCTGATACACATGATTAGTAAGATTCTATTCCATCTTTTTCCCCCTTATTCATTCCATTCCATTACCATCTTTTCTTGAAACCAAATGGGTCTTAAAATACTTTTATAAATGATACATGAGTAAGAAGGCCTAACCATATATAAAGTATGAAAAGTATTTCAATATGAAGCCAGAATCCAAGTTCATTAGCTCTTTTGTCGTCTATCTTATATTATTTAACATGAAATTAATAAATATATAACTTTAAATTATCTTTAGAGGTAGAATCAAATATATTGAGTTAGAATCAAAGAAAAAAAAAGGAGAAGTATAACTATAAAAGCAGTAACAGCCCCAATTCAAAATTGAGCATGGCGTTGATTGCTGTCCCGACTGTGAAACAGAAAGTGAGGGGGAGAGAGATCTTGTGAGTGGGATGGTATGTACATCTGTGAAGATGGAGCAAAATGAGATAAAAAGGAAGGCTGAGAATATGCGTATGTGGATAGAGTTGAAACGTACAAAGAGAATGCGTTCGTCACCTTCGGAATCATAGATCAATGGATGATATACATACATACATATATATATATGGGAAAATTGGGTTTCAATATCAAAAAAATCAAAATATTTGATTTTTGGTATTAAATTTGGAAAAATTTTTAACCTGATTTAGAAAAATTCTATTCTAACTCCAAAACAAGTGAGCTTTAACCTTATTTTCCAAATATTTTAATTTTTTAGTCTTTTTTTTTCCCAATTCTCCCAGCACACACAAACACAGATATATAAATATATATATATATATATTTCTTTTTTCGTGTTGTAAAGTGATGGAGCATTGCTAAAGAAAGCCAATGAGTTCACTTTTATCATTACTCTATTTAGAATTTAGGTCTTTGCATTTGTGTCTCCTTTTTGGTTTTTTTTTTTGGCAGCACAAACTTAATTAAGGTTGATGGTCAATTGATAATATATGTTTAATACTTAATCAAATATGTAGCACAAAAAAATAAAAAAAATAAAAACAGATGAGTTATAAATAAACATATATGATGAGAACTGAATGAATTTGACATCACATTGCGGGTCAAAGTCCTGCAAGCTGAAATTGCCATTCTAGTGACCGATTAAGTACTGGTTCACAATTTTGTCCTCTCTCTCTAACTGTAATTCTCAAAAGCAGTACAGGATTGATGCTTGGAAACGATAAAGTACCGTCAAAAAAGCAAAGATGGAAGATGAACAAGATTTCCAGGGACTGATCAAAAGAGCATGAACCTTGGGACATAATCAAAGTGCTCTTTGATGTTCTTGTCATTTCCTCTATTATGATGGGAACCCAAGCAATGTGTAATACTCCCTCTGATCCTTAATGTAAGACCCTTTTAACTGAATCACACGGATTGAGAATTAAAATTAAAACTAATTAACTACTTTGATTTCTCCGAAAATCTCAATATTTTTCCAAAACTACCCTTATTTAATTTCTTTTTCTTTCTCTTTGAATACATTAAATATGGGCATTTTTTGGAAATGTATAATAAATACTACCTCGTATATTGTAAAGGATCTCATATTTAAGATCAAGATAAAAGATCTTATATATAGAACCAGAGGGAGTATAAATACTTACATATAGCATTTGCTCGATTTCATTAAAACTCCTTCAAATGTTAAAATGTCTTTCAAGTATAGAAAGAGATACAAAGAAGAAAAGTGTGTATTGAGTTGATTTTAGTAGATTTTACTTTTTTGCCAGGCACTCATTTTTATTCATCTTTCTTCTCATGAAAGATATTTTAAGATTTATATAATTAAGATATAAGTAAATCAAATTAACATGAACCCATCAAAACCAACTACTACTAATGATTTGGTTTAATTTTTAATATAGCAAGATCGAGTAGCTTGGTTTAGGTTCTGGTTTTAAGCCTTTAAAACTTCAACCAAACATGTATAAATGTAACTCATATTTATAAAGATTTGGTTCAAGTTTTAAAGGCTCAAAATTGAAACATAAACCAAACTGCTCAGTTTTACTATATTAAAATCCAAACCAAACCTCAACTGTAGTTTTAATCAATTTATGTTGGTTTGATTTGATTTAGTTTGATATCATTAGTTTAATTTGGTTTTGAACACTCTTACATAACCAATGGTGATGTTGATACAACATATCAGATTAGACAAGCGTCAAAAGAATTCATTTTAAGTCATCTCTATCCTCTATTTAGGTCAACAAAATCGTTTTGAACCCAAATTGAAATCAATATAAATATAAAGTATAATTTTGACTTGATCTCTAAGCCCATGAGACTGAATTTTCCAGGTTGGAGAAATCAAATTTAATCCAAAACATACATATGAAAATTATTTTTGGTATAAAAATGAGCAAAATCCATTAACAAACACCAATATAGGCATAAAATTTAACTCTATTTCTAGTTCTGAAAAAGTGAGTTTTAGAAGCCAAAATATGTTAGTTGAATAAAATCCTACATAAACATATCGTTTGACCAAATCTTTATCTATTCTTGATCTGTAGTTTATACAATATTTTTCACTTTCTTTCCTGTAATACAGCTCAAAAACATATTTTGTTACCTTGGTTTATCGGTTGGAAAGACGAAGCTTCTGGACAAGCACAACAGTTTCTATGCTGCAATATGATCAGCTGAGATGCTAAATCTGCAACACCGAACTAGAACGATAATGGACTTGTAATCATATTATACTGCTCCAAAAACGAACAGCACTAAAAGCACCTAAAATCTTGTTACTGAAAAAAATTGAATATCCAATCATTTTTCAAAGAAAAAAGGAAAATTGGTAACCATCATATTAACTTAAGGACGAAACTCTTAACCCCTGAAAGTTCGTCAACCCATCCTTTCAAAATGTATGGCATGCCACATTGTGCAAGTTCCATATTTAAGAAAATCCTATCAACAAGAAATTTTCTGCAATGATACAATGGTACAAGAGACTTGGATATACTAGAAATATGCAGTGCTCCAGTACGTAATTTGATTACAAACAGCAAATCCATATTACACAGTCAACAGGTAGCCATGTCATGAGACGGATATTCCATATCTTTTTCTTTCTTTTTTTGGTAACAGGATATTCCATATCTTTAATCTGTTATGGATACAATTTGATGCAGCAGCACAAAAATAACATCAAGGTCCATGTTTGCATCATACATTACAGAACGACAAAATGTTAATTTCAAGTCTGATTACAGCTGCTTAGTATCAAACCTTGTTACCAAATGTTTGAGGCTAAGAAACAAACAACATTAATTTCACTGGCTCCCGTGAAAATCATACCTCACATATTTTATAGTAAGATTATGCTCAAAGCATAAGTTTACAACAAAAAACATACACTGCTCTACCTTGAGCAGTCTCCAGAAGGAACTTTTTGTAGATTAAGCCTATGTGGAAAAAAAAATTCTCCGACGGAAATGACATAACATGAAAATGAAGTAATTGTAGGCAGACCTTACTTAAACTGGAAGTAATTTCTAGGCAGCTCTTAGCTCTTATGTGAAGTGAAAAACAAGAACAAAAGCAAAGTTAGGCTTTAAATTTACAATTGCACAATTACTTCAATGGCTTCTTTAAGACAACAAAGTATCATCTGCATGTAGAAGCAATCACATCATTTGAGGCATTTTAAAATTATTACATCAAGAATTTCGGCACAAAGAGATATGATTAATTAATAATCTGTGGAAATGTAGCTGTATCCTACTGTGCAGACTCGATTAAACCCTGGATACTTAAAAACACATTTATCAATCAGGAAAATAAATGGCAATAAAGGAATATTTAACAAGACAATGAGATGAAGGTAATGCAGTGGGCATAAGAAAATATGTTTAAAAAATGAAGGACATTGACATTTTGCTTCCACTATTACCTGCTCTGCTAATAATAGAACCTTCTATTAGAATCTACATAGTATGACAAGGATCATTGCTGCATCCAGCACCTTAAATAATGTGTCAGATAATTCTTGCCCAAAACTCAGAATCTTCTAAATGCACTCAGCTTTTATAAAATGGATGACTAAGTTCATATAATCCAGTACACTTCACCCATAACAATTTCCCATATTTGCCAAATTGCCACTTCATTCTTCAGTCACTTTCTATGTCTGTCCCATCACATCTTGAATTTCTTAGAGCCCTGTTGCCCATTATAACATTTGCTAATTCTCGAATTGAGCAAGAAGTGCTCTGCCTCATTTTATCAGCAAGTATTTCAACTTGATTCAAAAACCCTAAACCCAAGAGCCTATTCCTGATCAACTCAGTGGTAGTAACATAAGGTGGTATTCCTTCATCAATCATCATCTCAAAATACTTACAGGCCTCCTCTAGCTTACCCTTCTTCTTGCACAGCCCATGAACCATGACAGCACATGTTGAAACAGAAGGACAAAAACCCCTGTCTGCCATCTTCTCCCAAACTTCATTTGCATTATCAAACCTTCCTATCCTGATCAACAATTTCCACACCATATTATAGGTATGATGGTCAGGAAGACAGTTATCTTTTTCCATTCTAACCAACAACCTAAGAGCCCTATTGACCTCACTATGATCACAATGGCAAGCTTGTATTGCATTATAACTCCATGCATCTGCTTGACTCCACTTGCAATCATTTCATCCAACAATTGAGAAGCTTCTTCCACCTTGTCAATCTTACAAAGTTTCTTTATTATATAATTGTATGTATACACAATTAGCAAGAGGTTAGATCTTTTAACTCTATGAAGAACCCTGAAAGCTAAATGCAAATCATTCATATCACAACATGTACGAATGAATATTGAATAAGTAAAGGCATCTGGCTCAACTCTTTTTGACACCATATCTTGAAACAACTTGCAAGCTTCATCAATATTACCTCCTTTGCGAAGGGCCTCGAACAAATTATTATAAGCAAGTAAATCCACTAAACAACCTTCCACAAGCATTTCATCAAACAACTCACGTGCCTTCTCAACATCACCAATTTCACCCCATCCCTTTATCAAAATGCTGTTAGTTTTAGCATTTAACTTGAACCTACTCTTAGTTTGATCAAAAAACTCTTGAGCATGTTTGACATGTTTCTTCTTACATAAAATAAACAAAAGCTTTTCAAAATCATGAATATTTGGCTTAACCCCAAATTCTTCCATTCTAATGAAAGCCCATATTGCTCCACCTAGCAAATTAGCATGGCTATATGCCCCAAAAATGAGCCAGAAAAAGTCAGTCCTAATTTCACAACAATGGGACTCTCCGATTTCCATGAGAAAGTCCCACAATATGGCAAATTGTTAGCCAGATCCCAAGATTTCCACCAAAATGTGGTAGCTCTCAACACTTGGTTGAAAATCTGGAATCGACGTAGCCCAAATAAAGAATCTATGAGCTGAGAGGCAAAGATTCTTGCACCGTTTCAAGACATGCTCAACCAAATCTGTGGATATTTGAGTTGAAAATGGATGGAGAGAGCGCTCCAAATCATGGTAGGGATCTCGGTGATCACTAAGCACACGAGAAATCTCATTCACAAGATTAGATAATGATACGAAAGAGGAAGAGTGATAACAATGGGGTTTATGCTGAAAGAAAGACCAAAAGGTTCTATACTTAGAGGAGAACATGCAAATGGCCATTCTGGAATTAAATTATGTTTATTCCAGCAGTTATTCTAGTACTCAGCAGAATTGTCCTCGGGCTATTCTAGCAAAATCACTCGTTAAAAAAAACTGTTGGATTAGGACTTATTTTCATTCTACGAAATGCCCATCACTCATGTGCAAGAATAACATATCCCGCTGCATATGAAATAAGAGAAAATTTGTTAACAGAACCAACAAATTGTACAATTTTATGAAATGATTCTTCAAATGAATGTACAAAATTGTTACTTCACTTTACCTCCATTTTCCTCAATTAAATAAGCTGAATATCAGCCGCTATACATTTACAGTTCAAATTAAGCCTAACTTTAGAATAATGAGCTGCAATCATTTGGAGGCACTTGTATAATAGATGATATGGTAGTGACATTTTTATGAGGAAGTGGCAGTGCATTTCAGGCTCTAATCAACTCCAATTCCGAAGGTTAGAATTACACACCATGCTATCTCTCTCGTGTTCCAATAAAAGCTTGCATTATGACCTAATGTAACATCTAAATTTTTATGATTTTGTTTGAATTCTAGTTTAGAGAATTACTGCATAATTAGAATTAAAAGAGCTTAAATATCTTATGTAGATCAAAATAGGGACTAAATTGCAAAGGATGATCAGGGACCAAATTACAAAGAAAGTTGGATGGCATAATTGAAAATATTAATTATTAGCAAAAAGACAAAAAAGGGGACATAGATGTCATTTTCTCAAACAAATCATCTGTCCAGTATTTACTAAGACTGGTTATAGGAGGTGATTCAAAAAAATTCTCATAAGAAATTATACTCTAATAAGCAAAACCAGAAAATAGATATATTGGGCAGAAAATTGATCCGAAGTTCCATAATCTGTAAATTAATAAGAATTAGAAAATAAGTCTAGATTAGGAAACTCAGATATATTAGGGCATAAAAAAAGATACTGGATTTTTCTATAAGGTTTGAATAGTCATAGAATCGGTCTAATGAATATTGGGCCAAAATCGGAGTCCAGGCCCAGTAAGACTGCACCGGTTTCTTAATGGACCAAAAGTACTATTCATGGAGGCCCAATAAAGGTGTAGAAAACCCTAATAGGCTAGGGATGATTTTTGGGAAACCCAGAAGTATTATTGACAAGAATAGCACAAATGATGTCAAGAAAGGATAAAGAGCCCAATGAGCCCAATTCACTCGATTTCCAGGCTAATTAAATTATAGGTGACCCAGTAAACTATGAAATAATCAATAATAAGTTTAAAATAATATTAGAAGGTTTATAATAATCCTCTATTCAGAGAAGTTACAGGAAAAACTAATCAGCACTAATTTTATCGGTGTTTTCGGTTAGAGCCCAATAAGGTAAAATATCTTCTAAAATAAATTATATGGGTTTAGAAATGATTAATTAAGGTCATAATGAGTTTGAAATTCATATTTTAAATATATTTATGCATGAAAAATTTTACCAGACAAAATTTACATAATTAGAGCTCGAAAACCCGGTATATGTTGAAATTGGGCCTAGAATTAAATGGTTTAAGCCCAAATAATTAAAGGCATCATATTGGGCTGAATATGGACTCAAAATTTAATGCAAAAGGAGTGGAGAAGAGTTAACCACCATGCATGACACTATTTCAAAGATTAGGTGTCAAAATTGGAAGTTTGGATGAAGTAAGCTTATGTAAGCATAATGATGCAATATTTACCTTATTTGGAGATAAAAGTGGCATCCAAATTAATGACAAGAGAGGGAAAATTAATTAGATAACAATTATATGAAGAAATTAGGTGTATGGTGGAGAAAAGAGATGATGTAGTGCAATTTTGGCCCTTGGATCAAAAGTTAATCAAAGGGATGGAGTTGCTTCTTGTTGTCTATAAATAGGCTCTTTCTCCCCTACATTATTCAAACCCAAAAACGAAAATCCACCATATATTAGTGAGAAAGTGAGTTATAGAGAGAAGGAGGAGAAGAGGAAAGGAAAATTTGCAAGTTTAAGGTAACATCTTTTCCCTTTCTTACATTTTATTTCTAAATGGTTGTTTAGATCTTGTATTTCTATGATTGGTAGGTAGAAAACATGTTTATGTTATGAATATGATGATGATGTTGGATCAAAATGGTGAAAGAATGATGAATATACTATGAATTTTGCAAGAACAAGCATGAATATGTGAAGAACATGATGAACATGCTAAAAGATGTCTTTTGATCCTAAATGTTACCATGCCAAAATGAAATCATGTTTCTTGCAATTATTTTTAAATATTATGCTAAGAATGGGATTATGATGTTATTGAGATTTTCTTAAATCTCACCCCACCAAATATCTAACCATGATTAGGTTTAAATTATGTGAAAGGCAAGGAGATAAAGGAGGATCCATGAAAAAATGTTTAGAAATAGGAAGGGTATTTTGGATACTTATGTAACATCAAGTATAATGACATTTTATGTCACAATTATGTAAATTATGTGTGACTCCTAGATGATGAATAAAATTATGTTTTGGATCAATTTTATATGTGTTATGTGACTACCATTGAAAGTATGGTATTATAGAATTTTAGGGAATGAAATTTGGAAAAATTAGGGTAAAATTGCAAGTAAATTCAGGAAATTTACTGTAGTAATCTGCCTAATAAAATTCCAAATTAATATTTTTTCCTTATAGAGTATTTTAAGAGATAAATATAGCAATTTGAACCACCCTTAAATGATTTTTCTAGAATTAGTTATGATTTTTCAAAGTTCAGCCAAATTTTTATATTTACCAAATAAATAGTGACTTTTGATAAATTTTTGGAATTTTTGAATTTGGTCCAAATTTACTTCCAAATACATCTAATTGGAACCTAAACTACTAAGGATGAATAGTAAATGGTTCCTAAGGTTAAAGTGTGACACTTAACCACACAAAGGATATAGAGACTGGGAAATATTCAGCCAACAACTATGATGTAGTAGATATGGATGTAAAGAACCACCATAATGGAGAAGCTAAGCTCGGATGGTCTTCCACATGCACTACTGAATTAGGAAAGCAAAATACCAAGTCAAAGACAAAATTATTATATTCAATCATAATTAAATTAACAGAGACACAAATGTTTAAACTATTTTTAGCACTTCAAAGTGTAACCATTAATTCTATTATACATTTTGAAGTTAAAGCATCTGGGCTTTCATATTCACCCAACAAGATTCCAATTCCTTGCACTAAAATTAGGTGATGATATTTGACAACTATATTTATTTATGGCATCAAGGCCACAATGTCATAAGTGGGTATTAAAATAAAGGCTAGAAATTTAAATCCAAAATATCCAAAGTCATCTTCACTTGAAAGGTAAATGAGCCGTATGAAAAAAAGAAAAGAAAAGAATAAAGCAGACCTGGCCATTGCTCCAACAATGACATGCTAAAACTCGGCCTTTAACATTATCCCAGCAGATAGCACATGGAGTCACAACGAAAGGGAACATCCAGAGACACTTGGATACATCCCCACAAAAATTAGATTTTATAATTAATATCCTAGCTAGAAGATGCCAATAAGCAAACAGATCAACCCAAGTTCCATTAAACTCTTACGTTCAGAAAAAGAACCGCACCTTACCAGTGCAATCCTTTTAAGCATTTGATCGAACACATGGAAGGCAAACTTTCAAAAGGAGTACAGAGCATGGTGTTTTCTTCTTTTCTCTAACATTAACAAGGCAATCAAAAGCAGCATGCAATATTTTATATCAAAATTGACCATGTAGGTTAAACATTATGAAGCTTTAAAAGGACCAAAGCCCAACCAATGCATTCCAGTTCGAGTTTACAAAGGAAAAATCCTAATGTTGAACAAATAATCAAGTGTAGATACACTCAGAAAAGTTTGAAAGGAAAAACTGAGGATTGAGTAAACAAAATTTCACCTATTTGAGTGCTCCAATAGCCGGACACACAAATTGTTTCTTGGTCTCACTCGCCCAGTTTCTTTCCTTCTCTTCACCTCACTCTCCCTTTCTCTACTTTTCTGTGTGCGCTCCCCCCTTCTCTAATTGCTCTCCTCCTCTTTCAAACTCTATGCTTCATCCTCAGCCCCTTCTCTCTAACACCCTCAATCTCTCTCAATAAGTAAACCCTTTTCTCTTCCTTCTTTCCTTCTTAATCAATGCTCTATCTCCGTCTCCTTGGCTCTGTTCTCTCCAATCACTCCTCAATCTCAAGCTTCTGCAATCTCTAGGGTAAGGTTGGAAGTTCACGACGGAATGGGATGTAACAGTAATTAATGGCATAATATGGGGTGGAGTGGAATGTCTCATGGAAGTTTCATAAATGATTTTATTTGATTATTATTTGAGAGTTAATATAAAATGAATGGAATGGATTATAACTTTTTTATATCAATATTACTTTTATAGGAATTAATTTTAATAAAAGAATTAGTAGCTATTAATTTAAGAAAAAATAAGATTATTTTTAAGTTATAATCAAATATTTATCACAGAAAAAAGTTATTAAATGAATTTTTAAACACATATTAATTAAATAATGAAATAATTTGGGTTGAAAAGAGAAATGATATTATGCATAAAATAGATATCAGAAAAAAAAAATTTAATATAGTATCAAAAATAAGAAGCACGTATAATGTAATAGAAAGAGTAAGATGAGAGAGAATAATATGGAAACGAGAGGAGAGTGAAAGGTGTTATATATGTTTATATAGGGATGAAGATAATTTTGTAATTATAATATTAATCTTAGGTCATTTCATCCTTGATCCCCCAATTCGGGGGACAGAAAAAAATGAGTTTACGATAACTAAGAATGGCTTGAGAAGTCATCACTTACTATTCCACTCCTTTATAAAAAATTCTTCTAAATAATAATCAAGGTTGTAACGCCCCTCATGATATCTTTATTGGTTTTGTGTTCAGGATCAGAGGATGGATATGATTGAACAGGAAACAGGAAAGGATTTCGTGCCGCAGCGAGGAGCAGAGCCGCCGCGGCGAGAGGCTCCCAGAAGCGTTTTCCAAAATTCTATGGAGGAGCCGCGGCGTGATGTATGAAGCCGCGGCAAGAGTCGAGATTTTTGCTTAAAACCGAATCATTTTGGACGCTCGGACAGAAAAGAAACAAAAGGAAACCGAGAGAGATCGCGAGAGAGCTGAGCTAGGGTTCAAATCTCCGGCGTCTAGGGGTGATTTCAGACCGAGGGAGCTTGGATCTAAGTTGGTAAGTTACTTTTACACCTCCCTCTCCGTTTTTGTTCGGTGGAAATATAGGGTTTTTGGTTTTGAGGTTGGGTTTTCGGTTTGTGACGAAATCCACCGATTGAAATGGTTTAAATGAGGATAATAAAGTGTGTTTTGATGTCCTTGATGATTGGATTCGAGTTTGGAAGGGTTTATGTGTGATTTGAGCTTAACCCTGGGTTGTCTTCGGTTAGAACTCTTGGGAATCCGATATGTATGTGTTTGAGTAGTATTTGAAGGGTCCCTAAGAGTCTATTGATGCATGAAAGGGGTGTTGGAGCCTTGGGTTAGGCCTAAAAATGGTTAAATTGTGATATTGTGATTGTGAGTATATTATGTTAATGGGATAATTATGCATTATGAAGGTTATCTGGTTAGCTGTGTGGGGCTCAAGTGTATTGAAGTTCAAGAAAGCGTGTGGAACTTGCGTGAGCGCGGTATTAACAACCTGAGGTAACCGGGGGTTTGTTTACGTGATTTTATACGATAGTATGTATCTATATATATATATACATGTCTCTTTCATACCACGATAGTGATATGTTTGTGTGTTGTTATTATATATCGTGGTATGTGTATAGTAGATGATGTTTATGAGTATTGTGATGAGATATGTGATTGGGACATTGATGTGATATGATGTAATAATCATGATGTTTATGATGATACATTAGTATCACCACATGATACTGTTACACCGATATATATGACGGATAAAGTGGTGATGATGTGATGATGTATGATATATGATGATAAATGAAATTGTTAGGGAGAATAAGGTTGGAGTATGTGATATTGTATATGTTAGGGAGGATAAGGGTGGATTGTATGGGTTAGGGAGGATAAGGATGGATTATATGTATACTTGTGTTAGGGAGGATAAGGATGGGATATTTGTATATGTGTGTTAGGGAGGATAAGGATGGGTTATGTGTATACTTGTGTTAGGGAGAATAAGGATGGAAGTCCCAGAGAGGACGACATGCATATCATGCATTTTGCATTGTATTCATATGTTACTTGATTCATATTTGTATATATATATACATATCTATATGGTTATGTGTTGTTAATCCCGGTTACTGAGACATTGTCTCACCCCACCCTCTCCCATGACTAACCCTTTCAGGTGAAGGTTCTGGCTCTAGTCCGGTGAAGCAAAGAGAGTAGTGGTGTACGTGGGAAGTCTATGTAGTGTTTGTATTTTTGGTTAATGTATTATGTGCCAAGTAGGGTAGAAAGTGTGTATTGAATGTATGAGATTGACAGGATTGTTACGGATGAATGTATGTTTGATTATGTTTTATGGAATGTGTTATGTTGGTGTGCTAAGAGTGTTAGGTGTGTGGAAGTTTATATGGTAATATTTGTGAGCCCGGAGTGGCTTGGGCCTGGTTGTTGTGTGTTAGGGCATGTAGCCCATCTTGTCATGTTAGGGTTCAAGGGGGTCAAAACTCAGAGGAGTGGTTCCTTTGAGATGAAACCTCTTTGGACAGGTTGGTTTGGAGATTTACGACCTGTATGAATGGTCTCTGAGCAACCAGTTGCCTTAGTTGGCAATTGGAGGTGGCTAGTGGTGAGTTTTGGTCAATAAGTGGTCAAAACGGTGTCAAGGGTCCAGAATCTCCATACGGAGTTGGATTGAGGTAAAAGTGGTGTCCTTCGATAGATGGGGACTAGATTGACTTGTAGAAGTTGGAATCGAGTCAATCGGAGGTCGGAGCATAAAGTTATGCGCGTCAGAAGTTCGCCCCAGAGTGTTGAAATTGCTGATATGGTATATCAGCAGGGGGCGCTGCGGCGAGGGAAGGCAGGCCGCGGTGCCAGAGGAGACAGAAGCAATGTTGAGACAGGGGAGGCCGGAGCCGCGGCGGTACTGTAGCGGCCGCGGCCCCAGCCCAGTTTTTGAATATGGAGAGTTGATTGAGATGTCAGGGTTGTGTAGAGTCAGATTTTGAAGTTTATGGTTTTGTTGGGAGGTGTCAGGAGGTAGGATGTTACAAAGGTTCATTAGATATCCCATATCATTCCATTCCATCCAAAATAAAACTCTCAAATATACACTAAATCTCAATTATTTCATATTTATACCTTCTTAAGTATTATTTTTTTATGTTGTATTTTTTTAAAGAGATATTATTTTCTTGAAATTAAATCTTCTTGACTTTGGATAACTAAGTCTTTTATCCTTTAAGAATATATTATTTAAAATATACTAATTTAATTATAATCAATCTCACCCTAATCAAACTCTAGTTGGACTTCTAAACTTTGAATCGGTGCTACGGCGAATCTAATCTAGCGACCAGTCCAAGTTTCATGACATTGTTAATGGATAGCCAATATTTGCCAGTGAGACACAAGGCTTATTGACCATCCCATTCTTCGAACAGAAACAAAACAAACAGTACCCTTAAGCACATAAAGGCTAGATGATAGGCGGTACATATTACATAAAAAGTATTAATTTAAGCTCAAACTTGTTCAAAAAAATAGATTTAATTATATGTTTTTAATTTAGGATACTTTTCATAAGAAGCTGCTGCATTTTGAGGAATTTGTCTGTCTACCAATTATTTCACTTCGATGACAACATTTTTGTACGACGATGCTCTTTCTCTTCGAGGAGAAAATCGGCAACTCTGCAAAATGCAAACAAATGTAGTTTATTACTAAATAATGCACACATACATAACTTTATGCTTCCCAAATTAATTACTCTGTTTAATAAAATAAAGTGAGCTAAAATCTATTGGGTTTTGGAGAGAATTTGAAAACATTTAATTAATATTCAATTTGCATAATTCCATGTGTACGTAAATACAGTGCAACATTCAAACTTATGTACTTATCCAGAGCTTCTGCATTCGTAATTTTCTCAGAAATAGGCTCCAGGGTAAAATTTTGAATATTCATCCTTGTGACTTGTTTCTGCAACAGATTCTCTGCAAAAAGTTCAAGTTTCTTCAAGTTTTCTTCCGTAGCAAGATCCATCGGACTCATATCTTTGTCTAACGTGTCATCCTGCAATTTATACAATTTAAAAATAGCGAGTAAAAATAAATAATTAAATAAAATTTATCAATTATCAATATCAATATAAATCTTAAAAACTCTAAAAAGCCACACACTCAATGTTTAAGTTAAGTTATTTAAATATATTAGTTCAAGTCATTTATAACCACGCGGGTGACATTAGTTTAAGACATGTTGGATGTTATACCTTTTTTCCTTGCAAAAATATTATAAGATTGATCACGTCAACAAAATTTAATAATTATTAAAACAATTTGACCGATAAGGATTAAATTAAAAAAATTAAACTATCATATCAATTATATATGTTTTAAAATATCAAAAACAAAGTTTAAAATTCAGAAAAATTATTTTTTCCAAAATAAGTCAAATCGAACTTGGGCATACCTGAATCCGAAGATAATTATGTTGAGTATCAAGACCTTGAAAAACAGTGGAGAGATAGTAATCGGTCATATCAGCACTAGAATCACTGAAGAATTCCTCCAAAGGACCTAACAGCCACTGAATCCTTCCCCATGAATCTGCAGCTTTAGCACTGTAACGACTGGTATCTTTACTTGATCCTGTTCCTAATGATACCAAATAGAATTTTTTATATTCGTTTGGCTTTATGGGAAATAGGTGCTCTGGATCCTTCTGGCTTTGTTGTGTCACCTCACTTATTGTAACAAGGGCCTATATAATTTAAGCACATCACAGTAAGATCTGAATTAGAAAAATCAGAAATTATGATGAAAGTCCTGGAGCTTAGTTAGGGCTACTTGCAAGCAGGTATTTGAATTCTTAAAATCAGAGAGATGAATATCAATATTCGATATATATCAAATAGACAATCTACAGCATATCACATTATATATTTGCAGTTTTTTTTTTTGGGTAAGGATATTTGCCGTTTATTTATTACACTTGTAATGAATATCAATATCAATATTTATCATAAATTATTCAATCTATAAGAAGATACACTATTCACATGTTATTAATTAACAGTGCAATTCCTTCCTAGACTCTCTCTAATGCATAGAAAAATGTGTTTATCTAACATGAATGCCAGTATTAATATCAATTGATATAAGTATAAAATTCAGAGCAAGCCTAATGAACAGATCTGATTTGATTAGGTCTCTAAATCTTAACATTCTTGAAAAATTAAAAAAAATTGAAAAAAAAACACTAAAGTTGTGCAATTCATGGAAAGACTAGCTAGAAAGAGAGTACAAGTCAATGTCAAAAAAAAATATAAAATTTATAGTAAGTCCCATTTTTTACAAATTGTGAAGAATGCAATTCATTTCTTTACCCTGTAATGCCCTGCACATAGGGGGTGAACCCTCTAATTTGATATTTGAACTTTACCTTTCTAAATAAAATAAAAAAGAAAAAGAACTAGACATTTGGTCCAATTTTTCTGAATAGCTCATTTCATTTGATCTTTAAATTTCAAAACTAGAATAAAATAAACCGTGAACCATCTAATTTTAATCAGAATAGCTCATCTTTGTAGGGGATCCACTTGTAAAATAGAAAGAAAATAATTTTGGTCTAATTTTTCTTAGCTATATATGTTAATTCATAGTATATACCGGATTAGTGGCGACCCGACCACCGTCAACCAGATTGAACTCAGCGTCGTCATTAGCATCACTTGAAGTTCTGTTGACAAAATAGTATGGAGGAAAGCATGTGGGCGCAGCAGAAGTGCCTATGCATATATCCGACAGCTTCGCATCCATCGTCGGCGTCGCTTCCCCCTCAAAGCTCGAGAAAATGGTGGGCTGCACTTTCTTTATATCATACGTTGGGATCACAACCTTGGTCAGTGTCTGGTTCAGCCTTGTCTCTTTAAGGTTTCTGTTTATTACTTCATGCAAATACTTCCCATCATACTTTGGATTGCGGAAGTTTGCCATGAACTCATTCCATCGATTGCGGGACTCACTGTTGTTTCCAACATCAATACATCAATATATCATAGATCATGTGCGGCAAAGTTGTTTTATTTATAAGTCATAAAAAAAATGTAACTTATTCTTTAATCATTTTGGTGCAATGTATGAAAAAAAATGTGTCTAATTATATTTAAAGTTACCAAATGGCAAGAATTCACTTAAAGTAACCTTCATTTTTCTATTTGAGAGGATCCTTCATTTTTAGAGAATAGCCACACAAGTATTTGAGTTTACTAAATTATCGCGTGAGATTGCGAATCCACGCAAGTATATCAGGTGAATAATTTTACCTCAAGAAAACAGTTATCTTTCCTAAAAGCTAAATAATAACGAAATAAAGTTTTTTTCAAGTCTCATCGAATGAAATTATGGCATTTTAAAATATAATAAAATCTTTATACTGCAAGGTTTAGAACTTCTGCAGGTAATTAAGGAACCAATCTATCGGGCATGGCTGCGAGTCTGCAATAGATGGATTAGTTTTCTTTTTAAAAGAAAAATTCTCAAAAGTACAAAAATATGTTATTTCAAAAGTCAAAAATCAAGTAAAAGCATTTTAAAAATTCAAAATTAAAGAAAAAAGAGGATTTTCAAACAAAATAAAATAAGAGCAAGTAAGCGGAATTAAATTACACTTCTTGCAAATTAAAATACACTAACTCAACTTTAGAAATAGTTTTGTTCGCAAAAGGGTAAGTTATTTTTAATCAACTTTCTCATACTATAAAAATTAAAAAAAAAAAAACCCACCAACCGATATGCAATTTTAGTCCCGAACTACGTGGACTTTGATTCCCATCGCAGGGTACGTAGGCCCCAGGCTCTGACTCTGGGTCAAGTCCGCCTTTGTAAATAAATAAATATTTTTTAATTTATTTTCTTAAATTCCTTTTTCCTCACTTTTTTTTAATCCCCTTAATTTCTAAGTTGATTTATTTTCCTTATTCTGTTTTCCAAATTTCTCAAATTTTCTAAAATTCTTCTCTACTCTTATTCTCGCATATGAATAATAAAAGGAAAATCAAAAATACTTTTTAAAACCATATTAATTTACACAATCAACGTAAGGTAACAATTCCTAGGAACGGGTGTTGTGGGGTGCCTAACACCTTCCCCACATACAATCAACTCCCGAATCCAGCTCTGATTATGCAGACTATCATTTCCTCTTTAATTTGGTTTACCAAGATTTTTCTCAAAATTTTGGTCGCGACTCTTCACAAGTCGGTTTTCGCGAGAAAACTCGATTTGTTCTTTCTTTCCTTCCGTCGTATTTTTCCGGGTGCGACAATGATATTGTTAATGGATAGCCAATATTTGCCAGTGAGACACAAGGCTTATTGTCCATCCTATTCTTCGAACAGAAACAAAACAAACAGTACCCTTAAGCATATAAAAGCTAGATGATAGGTGGTACATATTACAAAAAAGTATTAATTTATCACTACAAAAAAACAGACATTCAGCGATGACTTTCGGCAGCGACAAAAAAAAATCATCGCTAAAAGTATGCTTTCGGCAACGACAAAAAAAGTCGTCGCTGAAAGTGTGACTTTCGGTGACGACAAAAAAAGTCATCGCCGAAAGTAACACTTTCAACGACGACAGAAAAAATCGTCACCGAAAGTCACACTTTCAACGACGACAAAGAAAAGTCTTCGTTGAATGTATGACTTTCGGTGACAACTTTTTTTGTCGTCGCCAAAGGTCACACTTTCGGCAACGACAAAAAAGTCGTCGCCGAAAGAATACTTTCAGCGACGACTTTTTCTGTCGTCGCTGAAAGTCATACTTTCAGCAGCGACTATGTCGCTGCCAAAGCTAATTTTTTGAATTTTTATTATTTTTACTTTGAAAATTAATAAATAACATATTGAAATAATAATTGTATTATGTTGATATAATTTTATAATAAAAAATAAGATATTCTACATATATTTTGTATTATAAAAAATATTTGATATATTTGATTAAAATCAAATTATTTTACTATTTTCTTTTATTTGAATTATTTTTATCAAATTCATTTGAATTATTTTAAACATTTCGAAAGTGTTTTGTTTCTGCTTGAGATTAAAAATTTGAATGGTCAGACTATTGAATCTATTCCACATTTATATTTACTTTTTCTTCATCTTAATTAATGAAATATGTTATATTTAGTAGGATAATTTTTTTAATTAACAAAGGGATTGATAACACTAATAAAAGAGAATTAGGAAAACAAATTAATATCTAATTGTCTAATATGATCAATCCTATATTTGAAGGAATTTTTATTAGGTTAAGTAATTAATTGTTAATATATTTAACATATAAATTAATATTAATGTTATTTATTACTAATAACAAATGATGAAGCAGTAACGTATCATGACAATAATCAGTAGTTAATATATCTAAAATAATAATCAAACATGCTATGATTGAAACTCTCAGTCCAAACTCCTATGGGTATTAGTAATGTAGATATTTTCACATAGTATAAAAGTCTAACAGAGCATTGTCACAGAGAGGAAAATGCTTATGAATTGTTAATTTACTTTCATAATTAATAAGTAATGACAATATTTGGAAAACAAGTATTAGCGAATTCTCTTTCTCACTATCTCAATCTTTTTGATCTTTTTTATTCTCCCAATTATAACAGATTGAATTTATTACATTTTCTTTTAAATCATATGATAATCAAAATTACAATATTTGTAATAATGATTTTTTTTCCAAATTCCTATTATATTATATATAATATATAGGGGTGAGAGAATAAACCTGAACCCAATCAATCTAGTCTAATCCGAAGCAGCCCAACTAAAGACAAATCCGATCATTTTAACAAGAAACCAAAACTTAAATATTGGGCATAGCCATTTGACCGGGTCAACCAAGTTTTGAGCAACCTTCTCAGATCACTTGGTCTGACCCGGCCTAGGGGCTTTTTTTTTTAATTTTTTATATTTATATGTAGTTTCATTAAGTATTAAACATATTTTGTTGGGAATACCATAATAATATAAGTTCAATTTTCTAATTTTCTTTTAAAAAATAAAAAATGGATATATATAATACTCGACCAAAACTTCGAGTCAGACCACGAGTTGATATAAAATCTGCTCCTACCCAATCTCATCCCATCTCTAATATATATTAAGCATATATAATATAATTTATCAAATAATATAATATATGATATATATTATATGATATGACTAAATGAAAAATAACATAAAATAATATAATATTAATACATATGGATCATAAATATTATATATATAATTATTTTTATTTAAAAATAAAAATCAAATGTAAAAGTCAGCAAGAAAACAATTTTTTCCTGGTCAAAGAAAAACAAATATATTTATAGGAAAATTATTTAAGATTTAAAAATAAAAAATTATAATATAAATATTCATATAAATATAAGCATATCCAAATAAAATATTTTATGAAATTAGTAATTGAAAATAAGACAAATGTGTATTTTTTAATAATATATTGATTTATAAATATATGTGTGTATATTAGTGTGTAGATAAATAATATATATTTAATATTTCATATAAAGACTACAGGTACATTTCAGCTCAACTGGCAAAAGAGTAAATATAAGGCTTTGGGAGTAAGAGGTCATGAGTTCGAAACCTAGGTGAACACATTTGAAAGCATTATATGACGTGGCGGTGACATGGCGGCGACGTGGTGGTGACATGGTGTGGGCCTGGGTTGACGTGGCGGTGACATGGCGGCGACGTGGCAGCAACATGGCGGTGATGTGGCGGTGACATGGTGTGGGCTCGGGTTAACGTGACGGTGATGTGGTGGTGACATGGTGTGGGCCCGGGATGATGTGGTGGTGACATGGTGTGGGCCCGGGGTGATGTGGCGGTGGATCCAAGGTGACGTGGTGGTGATGTGGCATGCCGATGATGATGTGGCAATGGTGTTTAATAGGCTTTCGGCGGCGACTAATGTCGTTGCCAAATGTCAACTTTCGGTGACGATAATTTTGTCATCTCCAAAGGTTAACTTTCAACGACGATAATGTTGTCGCCAAATGTCAACTTTTAGCGACGGCAATTTGATCCTCACCAAAGGTTAACTTTCAGCGATGACAATGTTGTCGCCAAATGTCAACTTTCAGCGTCGACAATTTGGCCCTCGCCAAAGGTTAACTTTCAGCGACGACAAAAGATGTCGTCGTCAAAACTTTCAGCGACAAGAGTTATGCCGACGACAAAGTTGTCGCCACTGAAAGTTTTCGGCAACGACATTTCGACTTTTAGCGACGACTTTTGTCCTCGCCGAAAGTCAAGTTTTTTGTAGTGATATGCTCAGTACCAACTTGTTCAAAACAATAGATTTAATTATATGTTTTTAATTTAGGATACTTTTCATAGGAAGCTGCTGCATTTTTAGGCATTTGTCTGTCTCCCAATTATTTCACTTCGATGACAAAATTTTTCCACGACGACGCTCTTTCTCTTCGAGGAGAAAATCGGCAACTCTGCAAAATGCAAACAAATGTAGTTTATTACTAAATAATGCACACATACATAACTTTATGCTTCCCAAATTAATTTCTCTGTTTAATAAAATAAAAGTGAGCTAAAATCTATTGGGTTTTGGAGAGAATTTGAAAACATTTAATTAATATTCAATTTGCATAATTCCATGTCTATGTAAATACAGTGCAACATTCAAACTTATGTACTTATCCAGAGCTTCTGCATTCGTAATTTTCTCAGAAATAGGCTCCAGGGTAAAATTTTGAATGTTCATCCTTGTGACTTGTTTCTGCAACAGATTCTCTGCTAAAAGTTCAAGTTTCTTCAAGTTTTCTTCCGTAGCAAGATCCATCGGACTCATATCTTTGTCTAACGTGTCATCCTGCAACATTTATACAATTTAAAAATAGCGAGTAAAAATAAATAATTAAATAAAATTTATCAATTATCAATATCAATATAATTTTAAAAACTCTAAAGAGCCACACACTCAATGTTTAAGTTAAGTTATTTAAATAAATTAGTTCAAGTCATTTATATCCACGAGACATTAGTTTAAGACATGTTGGATGTTATACCTTTTTTCCTTGCAAAAATATTATAAGATCGATTACGTCAACAAAATTTAATAATTATTAAAACAATTTAACCGATAAGGATTAAATTAAATCATATCAATTATATATGTTTTAAAATAACAAAAACTAAGTTGAAAATTAAGAAAAATAAAAGTTCAGAAAAATTATTTTTTCCAAAATAAGTCAAATCGAACTTGGGCATACCTGAATCCGAAGATAATTATGTTGAGTATCAAGACCCTGAAAAACAGTGGAGAGATAGTAATCGGTCATATCAGCACTGGAATCACTGAAGAATTCCTCGAAAGGACCTAACGCCCAATGAATCCTTCCCCATGAATCTGCATCTTTAGCACTGTAACGACTGGTATCTTTACTTGATCCTGTTCCTAATGATACCAAATAGAATTTTTTATATTCGTTTGGCTTTATGGGAAATGGGTACTCTGGATCCTTCTGGCTTTGTTGTGTCACCTCACTTATTGTAACAAGGGCCCATATAATTTAAGCACATCACAGTAAAATCTGAATTAGAAAAATCAGAAATTATGATGAAAGTCCTGTAGCTTAGTTAGGGCTACTTGCAAGCAGGTATTTGAATTCTTAAAATCAGAGAGATGAATATCAATATTCGATATATATCAAATAGACAATCTACAGCATATCACATTATATATTTGCAGTTTTTTTTTTTGGGTAAGGATATTTGCCGTTTATTTATTACACTTGTAATGAATATCAATATCAATATTTATCATAAATTATTCAATCTATAAGAAGATACACTATTCACATGTTATTAATTAACAGTGCAATTCCTTCCTAGACTCTCTCTAATGCATAGAAAAATGTGTTTATCTAACATGAATGCCAATATTAATATCAATTGATATAAGTATAAAATTCAGCGCAAGCCTAATGAACAGATCTGATTTGGTTAGGTCTCTAAATCTTAACATTCTTGAAAAATAAAAAAAAAATGAAAAAAAAACACTAAAGTTGTGCAATTCATGGAAAGACTATCTAGAAAGAGAGTACAAGTCAATGTCAAAATAAAATATAAAATTTATAGTAAGTCCCATTTTTAACAAATTGTGAAGAATGCAATTCATTTCTTTACCTTGTAATGCCCTGCACATAGGGGGTGAACCCTCTAATTTGATATTTGAACTTTACCTTTCTAAATAAAATAACAAAGAAAAAGAACTAGACATTTGGTCCAATTTTTCTGAATAGCTCATTTCATTTGATCTTTAAATTTCAAAACTAGAATAAAATAAACCGTGAACCATCTAATTTTAATCAGAATAGCTCATCTTTGTAGGGGATCCACTTGTAAAATGGAAAGAAAATAATTTTGGTCTAATTTTTCTTAGCTATATATGTTAATTCATAGTATATACCGGATTAGTGGCGACCAGACCACCGTCAACCAGATTGAACTCAGCGTCGTCATTAGCATCACTTGAAGTTCTGTTGACAAAATAGTATGGAGGAAAGCATGTGGGCGCAGCAGAAGTGCCTATGCATATATCCGACAGCTTCGCATCCATCGTCGGCGTCGCTTCCCCCTCAAAGCTCGAGAAAATGGTGGGCTGCACTTTCTTTATATCATACGTTGGGATCACAACCTTGGTCAGTGTCTGGTTCAGCCTTGTCTCTTTAAGGTTTCTGTTTATTACTTCATGCAAATACTTCCCATCATACTTTGGATTGCGGAAGTTTGCCATGAACTCATTCCATCGATTGCGGGACTCACTGTTGTTTCCAACATCAATACATCAATATATCATAGATCATGTGCGGCAAAGTTGTTTTATTTATAAGTCATAAAAAAAATGCAACTTATTTTTTAATCATTTTGGTGCAATGTATGAAAAAAAATGTGTCTAATTATATTTAAAGTTACCAAATGGCAAGAATTCACTTAAAGTAACCTTCATTTTTCTATTTGAGAGGATCCTTTAGTCTCAATGAGAGATAACAAGAAGAGAAAATATGCCTATAAGAAAGGGAAATAAACTACATGAACAATCTTACTCTCTGGGAGGGAAGCCACTTCGGTGGATGGCATGCTCTTTGCCTATCTCTCACCCTTTTTTAAAAAGAATTTAAAACAAAAAGAATGAGTCACACCACATTCTCCATGCGTGGGCCAAACAATGGGGACCCCTCTAAGAGTGGAGCCACAAGCATTGCTTGGATGCCCTAACCCCCATGCAAAAAATAAAAAGAAAAGCAAATTTTTTTAGTAAATTATTATTGTAATAAATTGGGAGAAAGACATTTTAGGACTCATATATGAAATATTCTCCAATCAAGATCAATTTTAAAAATTTTCAACTTAAATTAACTGAATTTCCAATAAATATTATTTATTTATAAACATTTTTCTATAAAAATATCAAATTATCTCTGTCCCTAAATAAACATTAAATCACGGACTACGACCCTTTCAAATCTTTTTCACAGGGCCCAATATGTGGATAGACACTCTTGTGTGTAATGGCCCCCTTTAGTTATGGCCTTATGGGCTAGCTTTGCCCCTGATATTAATTGTATTTATTAGTCTCACTCCGGAAATATGAATAAGCAAGTTATTTTTTCCCTGTGTGATGAACAAAAAAAGGTAAAAACTTGGAAAAGCTTTTCAAAGACTATACTCATTTTTCTTTATTTGAGCTCTATTGAAATATATGCAAAAATATTGAAGAAATAACAATAAAGTTGTATGGAACCCGATAAAATATGTAAAGAAAGATTAAAAAATAAAAATAAATTGCATAGAATCCCAGAAAAGTCACACTATTTATTGTTTACAAATAGTGACCTTCTTTTTAGATTTTATATTTTTTATTGGTTACACTTAATTTAATTTAAGTAATTTTTAGATGAGTATGGGAAGGATGCTGAAGAAGAAGATACTTTACTCATAAGGGAAGATTTTGGGGCATTCAGTTTTGTAGAATTGTATGATTTCTTGTGTGGTGAAGAGAGGACGACTTGGGTTTTCTGGCTGAGGAGCTGTCAGCATTGCAGTGATAAGCTCTCCAGTACTGGTTCCTGTTATTACGTCAAAATACCCTGCTATGCTTGCATTCTTGTCCTTTTTCTGAAAATACATCCAAACAAATTTTATTTTATTTTAAACTAAAGACCAATTAATTTTCTGAAATTTTGAATATCAATATCAATTAATATTTATATAAATATCAAATTTAATATAAAATATAAAAATTATATACAATTATATTATTACCAGCGACAAACTCATAAAGTTTAGGTTGTGTGGACACACACAGACATATATGTCTGTAGCATGAAAAGTTTAACATATTACCATCAAAAGTATGAATTATTTTACAAATTAATCATCAATTTACATTCATTGCGTGCTTGAAGAGAATATGATTATTTTGATATTGATTTTCTTTTGAGAAATTTTCTATTACTATAACTAAAATCACTATTGTAACACCCCTCATGATTTTGCTTTGACATTGTGTGCAAAATCGGAGGAAACATGATAGAGAAAGGCTCAAGTGGAGGAAAATTGAGCTCCACACTGCGGCAAAAAGCAGGGTTGCCACGGCGAGAGTAAGTCCAGTGGCATTGTTTCAGTTGAAACACAGTGATGCCGCGGCGAGAGTCGAGTTTCTGGTTTAAATCAGAAACATTTCAGACAAACAGAAAGAAATAAATGAAGGGGAGCGACGGAGAAGAATGGAGGAGCTCTACTAGGGTAAGTGATCTTTACTCCTCCGTCTCTATTTTCTTCGGTTTAAATTTGGAGTTTTTCGGTTATGAGTTGGGATCTTCAGTTTTGGTCAAGATCCACTTATTGAAATGGATGAAATGGGATTAAAGAAGTTTGTTTTGGTGTTCTTGATTCTTGAGTGTGAGTTTTGAAGGGTGTATGTATGATTTGAGCTTAACCCTATGTTGTTTTTTGTTAGGGCTCTTGGGAATCCGAAGTGTATGAGATTGTTTGATACTTGAACAATTTCTAAGAGCTTAATGATGCATGAAAGGGGTGTTGGAACCTTGGGTCAGGCTAAAGTAGTTGAATTGTGATTTTGGATTGAATGGTATATGATATTAATTAAAGTATAATATGTTGTTAAGGTTGTTGGCTAATTGGAGAAGTCTAGTTGTGGGATTGGCATTCAAGAAAACTTGTGGAACCCATGTTCGTGTGATAACAACAATCAAGGTAACAAGATGTTTGTTTGTATTGTATTATTTATATTGTATGATAGTACATATTGTTAGGTTGGCTAGTCACCTAAGAGGGGGTGTGAATTGGATGATGCAAGATTTTTGCTCTTTTTGGATCACAACCCATTTTCACTAAGAGTGCAGCAAAACAGGGATAAACAGAGTGAGTTGTGTGTAGCAACTGAATAGTAAAGATGAAGAACAATACACAAAAATTTATACTGGTTCAGCCCAACCACTTGGCCTACATCCAGTCCCCAAACCACCACTTGGGATTTTCCACTATATCCCACAGGTTTGATTCGAGCACCTGTGAAGCCTCAATGCATTCCCACAAGTTTCAGTAGGTACTTGTGAAGCCACTCTCCCCACACCCTTACAAGATGTGTAAATCTCTTAGTGTTTCCTCACACTAAGATTCTACCTAGAATATGTAAAAAGAAATGTTTACTGAATGGAAACTCTCTTGAAGAGTAAATAATACATTGAAAGTTCACTCTATTGAGGTGGGTTTTTCAAACAATGCTGAGATAGAAAGATTTTACAAGTTATTGAAGTATTTTCGAATAAACTCTCTTAAGATTGTTACCCATAAGTTCAAATGATGTTATATTTATAGTTTTGTAGTGTAATTAGACGTTAGACACAAGATCTAGCCGTTAGAGACGTTACACAATGGTTACTTTGCAAAACTAGCCGTTTACCAACCACATTTAATGTTTCTGACATTCTGAAATTCAAATTTTGGATGTCAGCAGATGAATTTCGAAGATACGGAAAGTTGAAGATTTTAATGTTGAACTTCAAAGTTCGTCTATTATAAAGCAAAGTTTGAATTTTCATCTTTAGAAAATATTTCTATGTTAGAACATACGAATTTTCAAGTTTAAAATACTTCTGATAAGTGTGAACAGTTATTCCATATTGCTACAGTGCCTTCGAAGTTTGAATTTTGGTTCCCAAAATTCATCTGTCAGTGAGCAACTCAATATGACACAAGTTCTTCCTTTCGAAATTCAAATTTTGGATATGGAAATTCGTCTGTTGGTTGTTCTAGAAGTGTTTATGTGTTTCTGGATATTTGAAATTTGAATTTTCAAAGTTAAAATTCGTCTGTTATACTTGAAGTTCAAATTTTGTAAGCCAAAATTCGTCTGTTAGCTTTTCTGGAAGTATTTTCACATTCTGGTGTTTTGAAATTCAAATTTTGAAAGCTAAAATTTGTCTGTTGGACCTGAAGTTTGAATTTTGAAAGTCAAAATTTGTCTATCAGTGGTCAGCTCAACTTAGCACAAGGGTTCTCTGCGAAATTCGAATTTCAGAGGCCCAAAATTCGTCTATCGCAACGGAACCTACGTAACTTCGAATTTTGCACTGTAGACAATTTTGCAGAAGCCATAACTCTCTCATTTTAACTCCAAATTAAGCAAATGACCTATGGTTGGAAAGCTCTCAATGTCTATTTTCAAATGAATGAATTTTATCTTAAAAAAAACGTATTTTGTGAGATATGATCGAAATAGTGATAAGAGATCAAAACTAAAAATTCATATCTCACTACTCAATTTTAAATAACCATAGCTTTTTCATATGACCTTCATTTTAAGTGAAATAACATTCTTTGAAAAGCTTATTAAGTCTAGTTTCATATGAAACAAGTTTTACATCAAAGTCATATGTATTTTGAGAGATATATTAAAAATACTAATCAAAGGTTAAACTCTAAATTCTTGAAAACCAGATTTCACTAACTATGCTTAACTCGAAATTCAAATTTCAACCCCTAAACCAAATTACAAAAGTGTAAATCTCTTAGTGTTTCCCCACACTAAGATTCTACCCAGAATATGTAGAAAGAAATGTTTACAGAATGGAAACTCTCTTGAAGAGTAGATAATACATTGAAAGTTCACTCTATTGAGGTGGGTTTTTCAAACAATGCTGAGATAGAAAGATTTTACAAGTTATTGCAGTATTTTTGCATAAACTCTCTTAATATTGTTACCCATAAGTTCAAATGATGTTATATTTATAGTTTTGTAGTGTAATTAGACGTTAGACACAAGATCTAGCCGTTAGAGACGTTATACAATGGTTACTCTGTAAAACTAGCCGTTTACCAACCACATTTAATGTTTCTGACATTCTGAAATTCAAATTTTGGATGTCAGCAGATAAATTTCGAAGATACGGAAAGTTGAAGATTTTAATGTTGAACTTCAAAGTTCGTCTGTTATAAAGCCAAGTTCAAATTTTCATCTTTAGAAAATGTTTCTAATGTTGGAATATATGAATTTTCAAGTTTAAAATACTTCTGATAAGTGTGAACAGTTGTTCCATATTGCTACAGTACCTTCAAAGTTTGAATTTTGGTTCCCAAAATTTATCTGTCAGTGAGCAACTCAATATGGCACAAGTTCTTCCTTTCGAAATTCAAATTTTGGATGTGGAAATTCATCTGTTGGTTGTTTCAGAAGTGTTTCTATGTTTCTGGATATTTGAAATTTGAATTTTTAAAGTTAAAATTCGTCTGTTATACTTGAAGTTCGAATTTTGGAAGCCAAAATTCGTCTGTTAGCTTTTCTGGAAGTATTTTCACATTCTGGTGTTTTGAAATTCAAATTTTGAAAGCTAAAATTTGTCTATCAATGACAAGCTCAACTTAGCACAAAGGTTCTCTGTGAAATTCGAATTTCGGAGGCCCGAAATTCGTCTATCGCAACGGAACCTACGTAACTTCGAATTTTGCACTGTAGACAATTTTGCAGAAGACATAACTCTCTCATTTTAACTCTAAATTAAGCAAATAACCTATGGTTGGAAAGCTCTCAATGTCTACTTTCAAATGAAATAAGTTTCACTTCAAAAAAAAATTATTTTTTGAGATATGATCAAAATAGTGATAAGAGGTCAAAACTAAAAATTCATATCTCATTACTCAATTTTAAATAACCATAACTTTTTCATATGACCTTCATTTTGAGTGAAATAACATTCTTTGAAAAGCTTATTAAGTCTAGTTTCATATGAAATAAGTTTTACATCAAAGACATATATATTTTGAGAGATATATTAAAAATACTAATCAAAGGTTAAACTCTAGATTCTTGAAAACTAGATTTCATTAACTATGCTTGACTCGAAATTCAAATTTCAACATTTGAAATTCATCTGTCAGAGGTAATATCTCTGGAACTTCAAATTTCAGTCAGCAAAGTTCGTATTTTCACAAAGTATATGAAGTTTAACTTCTCAAAATTCGTCTGTCATTAGAGTTTTTCAAATCTAACTTATGCTAACATCAGACTTACTTTATCTAACTCATTTAAAACATATGGTAACAAGATTAAGTAATTTTCAAAGATTAATCCCACCTCAAGACCTAAGTGAAAATAAAATATACCTAGTGACTAGGTCTTCAAATGTTGAGTTCCACTTCCACTTGGTCATTTCCTTCTTGGCATTTTCCCTTCTGATCTTCCATTTTTTAAGCATCCTTTCTTTTCTTCTTTCTTTAGTGAGGCATGATATTGATTTCCATTTCTGTATTCCAATACTCACTCTTCTTACTTAGACCAACCTACATTTAATATATTACGCTTACAAACCAAGTAGTTAGTCCAATTTATATATCCAACTTATATTATTCATTGTAAAAGTACAATGGATATATTTACACATAGCATGATATATGTATTATAACCATAATTAAATACATGCTAATATGTATTTTACTTCTTTAAGGAACATTATATATGTCAAATGCATATAATGCATTTGTTCCTTATTACTTTATATTTGTCATCATCAAAACTTATATTATACTAAACCTTACACATATATATGTGTGTGTATATATGCATGTTTCTTTCATACCACAATATTGATGTGTTTGTATGTACTATTTTCTACATATCGTGGTATGCACACAACTGGATGTGATTATAATTATGATGATGATTACATATGTGATGATGACATTGATATGATATGACATGATGTATAGCATGACATTGAGATCATGATGATTATTATATGATGATAAATGAGTATCACCACGTGACATTGTGAGATTGTGATATATGGTGGATTAGGTGGTGATGATGTGATGACGATATGATATATGATGATATATGTTAGGGAGGATAAGGATGGAATATATATATGTTAGGGAGGATAAGGATAAAAAATATATATATATATATATGTTAGGGAGGATAATGATGTGATCCCTGTAATGCCCCTCATGATATTTTTCTTGGCATTGTGTTCAGGACCGGAGGAATCAGGATGGAGGAAGGCTCAAGTGGAGTCTGGAAGAGCTCCACGCCGCGGTGAAGAGCAGGGCCGCCGCGGTGAGAAGCTTTCCAGTGGCATTGTTCTGGATTATTTGGTGGAGCCGCAGCGAGAGTCGGAAAAATTGTTTAAATCCGGATCAGTCAGACGTGAAAGAAAGAAAGAAAATGAAGGGAGCGACACAGAGAGACGAGGAGCAGTGCTAGGGTTCGGCATTTTCGGTGTCCTAGAGAGATTCTCGTCCATCGGGAGCTTGGATTCAAGTTGGTAAGCGTTCCCTACTCCTCTCTCTCCATTTTCTTCGGTTGAAATTTGGGATTTTCGGTTGTATGGTTGGATTTCCAGTTTGGGGTGAAATCCACCGATTGAAATGGATGTTTTGGGGTTAAGGAAGTGTGTTTTGAGGTTCTTGTTACTCGAATGTGAGTTTTGAAGGGATTATGTGTGTTTAGAGCTTAACCCTAGGTTGTCTTTGGTAATGGCTCTTAGGAATTCAAGGTGTCTGAGGTTGTGTGGTGTCTGAGTAATCCCTAAGAGCTTATTGATGCATAAAAAGGGTGTTGGAACCTTGGGTTAGGTTAATGTGGTGGAATTGTGAGGTTTGATTTGTTGGTATATTGTGCTAATGGAAGAATTGTGACATGATAAAGGTTGTTGACCAAGCGAGAGGGGTTCACGCATACTGGACAGTTCAAGGAAGCTTGTGGAACTCGTGTATGTGTGGTAACGACAATTGAGGTAACCGGGTGTTTGTTTATATTGTATTGATTATGTTATATGATAGTACATGTATTTGTGTATATATGCATGTCTCTTTCATACCACGGTATCGATGTGTTTGCGTGTACTATTTGTATATATATCGTGGTATGTATACTGATAGATGATGGTTATGACTATGATGATGATATGTGTGATGATGATATGATAGGTTGCACACATGACATTATGATGATGATATGATAATACATGAGCATCACCACATGACATTGTGAGACTGTGATGTATGGTGGATGTGGTGGTGATGACGTGATGGTGGTATGGTGTATGATGATATATATATATGTTAGGGAGGATAAGGTTGGATTATATATATGTTAGGGAGGATAAGGTTGGATTATATATATGTTAGGGAGGATAAGGTTGGATTATGTATATATGTTAGGGAGGATAAGGATGGATGATATATGTGTTAGGGAGAATAAGGATGGAGTCCCTGTGAGGGCGATATGCATGTCATTCATTTCATATTGCATACATGATTGGTGTGAGATATATGTGTATATATATATTTGTTTGTGTGTGGTTGTTGTTCCCGGTTACTGAGACATTGTCTCATCCCCATCTCCCATAAACTAACCTTTCAGGTGACGTTTCTGGCACTAGTCCGGGGAAGACGGGGGAGTAGCTGTGTACGTGGGAATAGTCTATGTAGCGTGTGGATGTTGTATTAGTATCTTGTGCCAAGTAGGATAGCATGGTTTGTAATGGATAATGTTATGATTAAGACTGGCTATGTATGGATGTTTATGTATGTGGTATGTATGGTTGAATGTTGTTGAGAAGTATGTGTGACAGTTTTGGTAAGTCCAGAGTGTTGTTGGGCCTTGTTGGTTTGCGTAAGGGCCTGTAGCCCATTTGGTCAGTTTAGGTTCCAAGGGGTCAAATCTCAGAGGAGTGATTCCTTTGAGGTAAAACCTCTTCAGACAGGTTGGTTTGGGAGTTTTGGACCTGTATGAATGGTCTCTGAGCGACCAGTTGCCTTTGGTGGCAATTGGAGGTGGCTAGTGGTGAGTTTTGGTCAACAAGTGGCCAAAACGGTGTCAAGGGTCCAGAATCTCCATACGGAGTTGGATTGAGGTAAAAGTGGTGTCTTTGGATAGATGGGGACTAGATTGACTTGTAGGAGTTGGATTCGAGTCAATCGGAGGTCGGAGCATAAAGCTATGTGCGTCAGAAGTTCGCCCCGGAGTGTCGAAATTGCTGATACGGTATATCAGCAGGGGGCGCCGCGGCGAGGGAAGGCAAGCCGCGGCGCCAGAGGAGACAGAAGCGATGTTGAGACAGGGGAGGCCAGAGCCGTGGCGGTACTGTAGTGGCCGCGGCCCCAGCCCAATTTTTGGTGCTTTTGTGTCGTTTTCGCTGTGTTTATGAATTTGGAAGAGTTGTTTGAGATGTCAGGGTTGTGTAGGGTCAGATTTTGGAAGTTTTTGGTTAAGTTCGGAGGTGTCAGGAGGTAGGATGTTATATTTTGGTATCAGAGCAATGGTTTTGGGCCATTGTTTCTGCTTGAAGTACTACTTGGCACATGTTTGAATACATAGTCTATATTCCCACTGCAATGCTAGTCCGGAACCGTATAATTGAATGTGTTGTCACTTGTGTGTAGGAAGAATATCTCACAGAGGAAGACAGAGTAACAGTGACCTGATGAGGCAGATGCATGAGATATTGGCTGGCCTCAGTAATCAAGTGAATACTCAGGGAGAAACGTTGAATAGGTTGCAAGAGAGAATGGATAGGCAAGAACAGGGGGATGTGAATGAAGAAGCTGAAATGTTTGTGGATCTGAATGCAGGAGAGGATGAAACAGTGGTGGAACCTGAGAGAGCCCCAAGGGTTGGAAGGAGGGGTATCTCCTCACAGCTGAAGGACTTTCGGAAGTTTAATCCTCCGGCTTTCGAAGGTACCATGGATGTGTCACAGGCGGAGAATTGGATTGAACAGATGGAGAACATTTTGAATGTCATGGATTGCACCTCGGAGCAAAAGGTGCAATTGGCGGTCTTCAAACTTGAGAAGAAGGCCAAGAGATGGTGGAGGAGTATTCTCCCGAGTGTTGAAGCGATGAGTCCTCCTATGAATTGGGGGCAGTTTAAAGAACGATTCTTTGCACATTACGTCCCTCCAGCCTTAATGATGCAAAAGGAAGCCGAGTTCCTAACTTTTCAATAAGGGAATCTGTTAGCGGATGACTACATTGATCAGTTCTTGGACTTGGCAAAATATTCCACTTATCTGAATAATTATCCCGATGATAGATGGATGGCTCAGAGGTTGTTTGAGGGTGCCCATCCAGAAATTAAGGAGCGTTTATCTGTGGTGGAGTTTGTGTCCTTTGAGGACTTATGTGCGAAGATTCGTGCTTTGTATAGACGAATGAAGGAGGCTGAGGAGCACAGAAGGAATTCCATGATTCGGGCCTTTTCTCACCTAGGACCTACAGGAGGAATCAGTAAAGGAAGTGGTTCAGGCAGTGTTAGTAGTGGTGGTAGTACAGGTTCTAGTGGAGGTAGAGGTCATCATAATCGAGGTCGACATGGTAGAGGAAGGGGCAGGTTTGGACGAGATCAGTCCAATAGAGGTCGGTTTGGCAGAGGACCCTTTTATCGAGGTGGCTTTGAACAAGGGAGTTCCAGTCAAAGTGAGCATGCAGGAAGGGACTCCGCTCGATCTCAATACAGTTCTGGTAGTGCATCAAATCCATGCACAAAATGCGGGTTTAGTCATGGTGATCGTCCGTGTTTGGTTTGTTTTAATTGTGGAAAACTGGGTCATATGTCGCGGAATTGTTAGGAGCCACGGCGTGATGATGCAACAAGGAGGCCCACGATGCCCGGACGAGTTTTCGCCATTACTCGACAAGAAGCGGATGTAGCGCCTAACTTGATTAGAGGTAAACTTAAACTTAATGGTTACTCTATTCATGCTTTGTTTGACTCAGGTGCATCGCATTCCTTCATTTCATTTGATTGTGCTCAGAGATTGGGTATTGTGGCAATGGAGTTGCTTTTTGAATTGTCGGTAGCCACACCAACAGGAGTTTCATTAAGAATTGCTCAAGCTTGTTTGAATTGTGTGGTTCGTTTTGAACAACGAAGCACTACCCTGGATCTGATTTGTTTGCCGTTGCAAGAGATTGATGTGATAATTGGGATGGATTGGTTGGAAGCGAATAATGCCATTCTCAACTGTGCTCGGAAGACTGTGTCCTTGCCAATAAACATCCCTAGTGTTAAAGGGGATGAGAATATGTGTTTGTCCTTCGCCCAAGCTGGCAGGTATCTGAAGAAAAGATGTCAAGGGTTTCTAGTTTTCTTCTCTGTGAATGTGGATATGCAAGGTGGTGTCGAAAGATATCCGGTTGTGAATGAATTTCCTGATATGTTTCCAGAGGAGATTACTGGTTTACCCCCACCACGAGAACTAGAGTTTTCCATTGATTTGGTGCCAAGGACTAGTCCTATTTTGAAAGCTCCATATCGAATGGCACCGTCTGAATTGAAAGAGTTGAAGAAGCAGATTGAGGAATTGTTGACGAGAGGTTTTATCAGACCTAGTGTTTCACCTTGGGGAGCTCCAGTGTTGTTTGTCAAGAAGAAGGATGGTAGCCTCAGATTGTGCATTGATTACAGGCAGCTGAACCGAGTGACGATCAAGAATAAATATCCTTTGCCTAGGATTGAAGACTTGATTGATCAGTTGGCAGGTGCCTCTGTATTCTCTAAAATCGATTTGAGATCGGGATACCATCAATTGCGAGTACGTGCTGAGGATGTTCCTAAAACGGCATTTCGGACTCGATATGGTCATTATGAGTTTCTTGTGATGCCATTCGGGTTGATAAATGCCCCGGCAATCTTCATGGATTATATGAACAGGGTGTTTCGGCCGTATTTGGATAAGTTTGTGGTGGTTTTCCTTGACGACATTCTGGTTTACTCCAAGAGTGAGGAAGAGTATGCGCATCATTTTTGGATTGTGTTGCAAGTATTGCGGGATCACCAACTGTATGCTAAGCTCAGTAAGTGTGAGTTTTGGCTACGGGAGGTGAAATTTCTGGGTCATGTGATTTCTGCAGAAGGTGTGGCTGTAGACCCTAGTAAAGTGGAAGCGGTGTTGAATTGGGAGAGACCGCAATCGGTGACAGAAATTCGGAGTTTTCTGGGATTGGCTGGATATTACCGAAGGTTCATTAAGGATTCTCTCAGCTTGTTATGCCATTGACTAGACTCACCCGTAAGGATAGATCTTTCATTTGGGATGACAGGTGTGAGAGAACATTCCAAGAGCTGAAGGTTTGTCTGACGTCCACCCCAGTACTCATTATCCCTAACCCATCAGAGCCGTTCACAGTTTATACGGACGCCTCTAAGAAGGGTCTAGGGTGTGTCTTGATGCAGCAAGGTAGAGTTGTGGCATATGTTTCAAGACAGTTAAGGCCTCATGAAGAGAACTATCCTACTCATGACCTTGAGCTAGCAGCTGTAGTGTTTGCCTTGAAATTGTGGAGGCATTATCTCTATGGCGCTCAGTTTGAGGTATTCAGTGATCACAAGAGTTTGAAGTATTTGTTTGATCAGAAAGAGTTGAATATGAGGCAAAGGCGTTGGGTTGAGTTCCTTGTGGACTATGAGTTTGCTCTAAAGTATCATCCTGGGAAAGCCAATGTTGTGGCAGATGCATTGAGTAGAAAGTCGATCCATATGGCCATGATGATGATGAGGGAGCAACAGTTACTGGAAGGCCTGAGAGATATGAAGTTATCCATCAATGTCCATCCTGGAGTACTAGTAATGAGTTCTATCAGTGTATCAAGTGATTTATTGAGGAACATTTGCTATGCTCAGATGGAGGATGACTATCTGTTGGGCATTCAGGAACAGATTGAAATGGCGGAGACCCAGGACTTTGATATTCTGGAGGATGGTATCATCCGGTATCGAGGTCGGATTTGTGTGCCAAACGTTGCGGGATTGCGTGAGATTATTTTGGAGGAAGCTCATAAAAGTAAGTACACTATCCACCCAGGTACCACTAAGATGTATCAGGATTTGAAGAGAGGTTATTGGTGGCCAGGCATGAAAAAGGACATCGCAGAGTTTGTGGCAAGATGTCTGATTTGTCAGAAGGTAAAAATTGAGCACCAATTGCCTGCTGGTATGTTGCAATCTTTGGAGATCTCGGAGTGGAAATGGGATAGCATTTCCATGGATTTTGTGATGGGATTACCGAGGACCTCTTCAGGACACAATGCGATATGGGTCATTGTAGACAGGTTGACGAAGTCGGCCCATTTTCTTCCAATTCGGGAAACTATTTCAATGGAGAAGTTGGCCCAGTTGTATGTGAATGAGATAGTAAGGCTACACGGAGTCCCGATGAATATTGTGTCGGACAGAGATCCAAGGTTTACATCCAGGTTTTGGAAATCTCTCCAGAAGGCCATGGGTACGAAGTTGAGTTTCAATACTGCTTATCACCCTCAATCTGATGGGCAGACTGAAAGGACTATTCAGACTCTGGAGGATATGCTGCGGGCATGTGTTCTAGAGAATAAAGGCAATTGGGATAAGTTTTTGCGGTTAGTTGAATTTGCCTACAACAATAGTTTCCACTCGAGTTTGCAAATGGCTCCGTATGAAGCGTTGTATGGCAGGAAGTGCAGGTCACCGTTGTGTTGGGCTGAACTTGGTGAAAGGAGTCTTTTGGGCCCAGATATTGTGGATCAAACCTCTCGGAAGATAGAGAGTATTCGTCAGAAGCTTCTTACAGCTCAGAGTCGGCAAAAGAGTTATGCGGATAGAAGGAGAAGACCATTGGAGTTTGATGTTGGGGATCATGTATTTCTAAAGGTCACTCCTACTACTGGTGTTGGAAGATCGATTCGAGCTAAGAAGCTCACTCCGAGGTATATGGGTCCATATCAAATTCTGGAACGAATTGGGCCAGTAGCGTATCGAGTGGCGCTACCACCTAGTCTTGCTGGGTTGCATGATGTTTTCCACGTGTCTCAACTCAAGAAGTATCATCCAGATCTGTCTCATATAATTGATGATGAAGCAGTTCAAGTACGAGAGGATCTGACTTTTGAGGTCACACCGTTGCAAATTCTAGATGTGAAAGAGAAGCAGTTGAGGAATAAGACCATAAAATTGTTAAAGGTCCTTTGGAGCGGGTTGATGTCCAATGATGTCACGTGGGAGACTGAAGATTCTATGCAGAGGAAGTATCCAGAGATTTTTGCTTGAGGTAAGAGTTGAAATTTCAAGGACGAAATTTTTATAAGGAGGGGAGAGTGTAATGCCCCTCATGATATTTTTCTTGGCATTGTGTTCAGGACCGGAGGAATCAGGACGGAGGAAGGCTCAAGTGGAGTCTGGAAGAGCTCCACGCCACGGCGAAGAGCAGGGCCGCCGCGGCGAGAAGCTTTCCAGTGGCATTTTTCTGGATTATTTGGTGGAGCCGCAGCGAGAGTCGGAAAAATTCTTTGAATCCGGATCAGTCGGACGTGAAAGAAAGAAAGGAAATGAAGGGAGCGACGCAGAGAGACGAGGAGCAGTGCTAGGGTTCAGCATTTTCGGTGTCCCAGAGTGATTCTCATCCATCGGGAGCTTGGATTCAAGTTGGTAAGCGTTCCCTACTCCTCTCTCTCCATTTTCTTCGGTTGAAATTTGGGATTTTCGGTTGTATGGTTGGATTTTCGGTTTGGGGTGAAATCCACCGATTGAAATGGATGTTTTGGGGTTAAGGAAGTGTGTTTTGAGGTTCTTGTTACTCGAATGTGAGTTTTGATGGGATTATGTGTGTTTAGAGCTTAACCCTAGGTTGTCTTTGGTAATGGCTCTTAGGAATTCAAGGTGTCTGAGGTTGTGTGGTGTTTGAGTAATCCCTAAGAGCTTATTGATGCATAAAAAGGGTGTTGGAACCTTGGGTTAGGTTAATGTGGTGGAATTGTGAGGTTTGATTTGTTGGTATATTGTGCTAATGGAAGAATTGTGACATGATAAAGGTTGTTGACCAAGCGAGAGGGGTTCACGCATACTGGACAGTTCAAGGAAGCTTGTGGAACTCGTGTGTGTGTGGTAACGACAATTGAGGTAACCGGGTGTTTGTTTATATTGTATTGATTATGTTATATGATAGTACATGTATTTGTGTATATATGCATGTCTCTTTCATACCACGGTATCGATGTGTTTGCGTGTACTATTTGTATATATATCGTGGTATGTATACTGATAGATGATGGTTATGACTATGATGATGATATGTGTGATGATGATATGATAGGTTGCACACATGACATTATGATGATGATATGATAATACATGAGCATCACCACATGACATTGTGAGACTGTGATGTATGGTGGATGTGGTGGTGATGACGTGATGGTGGTATGGTGTATGATGATATATATATATGTTAGGGAGGATAAGGTTGGATTATATATATGTTAGGGAGGATAAGGTTGGATTATGTATATATGTTAGGGAGGATAAGGATGGATGATATATGTGTTAGGGAGAATAAGGATGGAGTCCCTGTGAGGGCGATATGCATGTCATTCATTTCATATTGCATACATGATTGGTGTGAGATATATGTGTATATATATATTTGTGTGTGTGTGGTTGTTGTTCCCGGTTACTGAGACATTGTCTCATCCCCATCTCCCATAAACTAACCTTTCAGGTGACGTTTCTGGCACTAGTCCAGGGAAGACGGGGGAGTAGCTGTGTACGTGGGAATAGTCTATGTAGCGTGTGGATGTTGTATTAGTATCTTGTGCCAAGTAGGATAGCATGGTTTGTAATGGATAATGTTATGATTGAGACTGGCTATGTATGGATGTTTATGTATGTGGTATGTATGGTTGAATGTTGTTGAGAAGTATGTGTGACAGTTTTGGTAAGTCCAGAGTGTTGTTGGGCCTTGTTGGTTTGCGTAAGGGCCTGTAGCCCATTTGGTCAGGTTGGGTTCCAAGGGGTCAAATCTCAGAGGAGTGATTCCTTTGAGGTAAAACCTCTTTGGACAGGTTGGTTTGGGGGTTTTGGACCTGTATGAATGGTCTCTGAGCGACCAGTTGCCTTTGGTGGCAATTGGAGGTGGCTAGTGGTGAGTTTTGGTCAACAAGTGGCCAAAACGAAGTCAAGGGTCCAGAATCTTCATACAGAGTTGGATTGAGGTAAAAGTGATGTCCTTGGATAGATGGGGACTAGATTGACTTGTAGGAGTTGGATTCGAGTCAATCGAAGGTCGGAGCATAAAGTTATGCGTGTCAGAAGTTCGCCCCGGAGTGTTGAAATTACTGATATGGCATATCAGCAGGGGGCGCAGCGGTGAGGGAAGGCAGGCCGCGGCGCCAGAGGAGATAGAAGCGATGTTGAGACAGGGGAGGCCAGAGTCGCGGCGGTACTGTAGTGGCCGCGGCCCCAGCCCAATTTTTGGTGCTTTTGTGTCGTTTTCGCTGTGTTTATGAATTTGGAAGAGTTGTTTGAGATGTCAGGGTTGTGTAGGGTCAGATTTTGAAAGTTTTTGGTTAAGTTTGGAGGTGTCAAGAGGTAGGATGTTACAATCCCTGCGGCTAAATAGCCTTCTATGGCCAGGAGGGGAAAGGCGCGCAGTGGACTGCACCTTTTCTAAATCGCAGCCAATTCGCGGTGGGAAAGGGAAAGGAGAGCCACGATCCAAACATTAGTATTACCTTTGGCTTGGTACACTAATGGGAGGTGAGCTTGGTGATATTCCGGAATCAGTCTTCACTGACTAATGGAAAGGAATTATCTATATGAAATATCATGTTATAACGATAGCCCGTGGTTCTAGCTGTATGCGAGGGAGACATGCATTCCATTCATTTAACATTGCATTCATGAATTGTATGAGTTATATATATGTGTGTGTGGTTGTTCCCAGTTACTGAGACATTATCTCACACCCCTCTCCCATGAACTAACCTTTCAAGTGATGGTTCTGGCACTAGTCCTGAGAAGACGAGAGAGTAGCATTGGACGTGGGAATATTAGGTCTATGCAGTTTATGTGTAATTTGGATCTATATATTGTACCAAGTAGGATAGAATGTTTTGTAATGAATGGATGTTATATGTATGGTTATGTATGTGGAATTATGTTATATGTGCTGTATATATTGGATGGTGGTGTATGTGTGACTTGGGATTTTAAGGTGTCAGTGTGGTAATGTTTGTGAGCCCATGGGTGGAATTAGGCCTTATTGGTGTGTTTTGAGACAAGTAGCCCAATTTGTCAAATGGGGTTCAAGGGGATCAAATCTCAGAGGAACGGTTCTTTTGCGGTGAAACCTCTTTGGACAAGTTGTTTGAGTGGCTTTGGACCTATTTGAATAGTCCCGAGTGGTTGAATTGCCTTTGGTGGCAAATGGAAGTTGTGAGCTGTGAGTTTTGATCAAAAAGTGGCCAAAACGATGTCAAGTGTCCAAAATCTCCATACGGAGTTAAATTGAGTTGAAAGTGGTGTCTATAGATTGAAGCTAAATTGACTTATAGGAGTTGGAATCAAGTCAATCGAAGGTCGGAGCATAAAATTATGCGCGTCGGAAGTTCATCCCGGTGTTAAATTTTGCTGGTGTGGAAGACCAGCAAGGGGAGCCGCAGCACCAGAGAGTCCAGTAGCGAATGAAAAACAGGGAAGGCCTGGAGCTACGACGATACTATAGCAGCCGCGGCCCCATCCCACTTGGAGGTGTTTTTGTGCTGTTTTTCCGCTGCTGATGATTTTGAAAGGTTTCTTTGAGATGTTTGGGTTGCAATTGGTCGGATTTTGAAGATTTTGGTCCAAGTCTGGAGGTATTTGGAAATAAGTTGTTACAATAACCATAATTAATTTCATATTCATAGAATACCATTTATTCTAGAAAAGTAAAATTGAATATTATATGTTATTTAGCTATTATAATTTAAAAATTAAATTTTGTGTTTGTAATAAGTTTCAAATATGTAAAGTTTTAAAAATTGTATTATCTAAAGATAAGATGATAATGAATAAATAAAAAATAAAAATAAGTGAGACATATTTTATCTAGTAAAAGAGTGGGATGTTGGCTGCAAGAGAATGAAGATAAAAGAAGAAGAAGAACAAGAAGAAGAAACACATAGAGGATAATAACAAAAGGAAAAACAAGGTATAACAAAGTAAAAAAAAAATAAAGGGCCAAAACTTAATAAAAATTAGAATAGAATTAAAATTGTCTAAAAGATAAATTAAATATACGTGATATATGTAATGAATATGTAAAAGTATGAAATAAAAAGTTAACTATCATTAGAAATAATATTTATCAAATGTTGAAAGTAATTAGCATACATTATATATATATATAAAGAAAAAGTCAAAATTTTTGTCGGGGCACAAGCTGTTCTTAGGTCCGCCCCTAACTATTATCAAGTTACAAACAAGGTGCCTCATTTCTCATATTTCGTTTAATATAGGAAACCCACCCAATTATGGTATGTTTAGTACACCAAACGGGATGGAATGAAAAACAAAATGAAATGAAAAAAATGTAAATTTTTGGATGCAAAATGTCTTTTATAGTGCTAAGACAAAGAAAAACAAAAAGAAATCCAAAGATAGCTATTGTTAAATAATGATAACAAAGAGAAAATAGATCTTTTATATCTCGATGTGCATGCAATTTTTTTAAAAAAATCACTGTTCATTGATTACCCCAAACAGGGATTTATATTTACAACCCTTAAAATTCAAGAAGTTATCTATATATTTAAAGTTTTAAAAAATAGTTAAAACAAAAAAAAATTTATAAAAAATATATTATCACTAGTGTATTATATTCTATAATGAACAATCCAAACATAATCTTTATTTTGGATCGCAATACATATATATATATAATATTGTGTTAATTAAAATTACAATCAATAAAGAAAGAACCTGAAGCCGACGCTCAAGGTAGTTAAGAAGAACAGCAGGGACAATACCCCTAACGCCACCTCCATCGATGCTGAGAATAGTGACAACCCTCCCATATACTGGTGGTGGTGTTCCCATTTCTCCTTCCTTGTGTTTTTCCAGAGAAATGAAATATCTCTGAAGTTTTGAGGACTCTTCAATGGAGGATAATGGTATATATAGACCTCATTTTCACTATGCTATTAGACTTGAGAATGCTCACTGGACTGGACCACTCCAGAAAGTAACAAAAGATATGGTTCTCATATGATCCAAGCATGGATTTTGTGGTCCACACATTGTGGAATAAAAATATCGGTGTAATTAGTAATAGTCTCTCGCTAAACCAGTAACAACGTTCAAGTTATTAATTATATTGATTAAATTTAGTTGATGTCCATGTAACTAGCATTGTCAGGGCTCAGAATCTTAGATTTAGGAGATGTTTGTGAGTCTATTTTTATTGAACTAGAGTGAACGATGTGTATTTATATGGGGTCCAAAATAAATTGTATAGTTCATGGGTTTTGAAGTTCGGTTCCTTAAACTAAAATAAACTACCGATTTGTGAGTGAAAGTTTTCCATCTTCACAAAATTTTTATGATAGATTTGCAACAGGAATTTTATAAATATTTCAAAAAAATTGTGAAGCCTTACTTTTGTGATTGATCAATCCATCACAAATTTTGTGTGTTATTGTAGTTTAAATGTACTTTCTACTTTCTTTAATCCAAAATATAAGATATTTCTAAGTAATTTAGGCATTAAAAAAATTTTGTTACATTCTTAAACTTTTGAAAAAAAGAGTTAAACATCTCATTTATATTATTAGTAATTAAAGCTGTTTATAACAAGTGTTCCACTCTTTTCCATGACTTAAAAGATGTAATTTAAGAGAGTGGTCATTAATTAAATAACTCTAGGGTGAAAAAGATAAATTATTACATAATATTACATGATACCTTGTATTATAGATAAAAAAATATTTTAGAAGACACATAATATTTTGGACCGAGGGGAGTATATTATTGTTTGGTTACTATTACTAAACCAAATTACATTAAAAAGAAACAACAGCAAACTTAACTTCTATTGCTACATGCCTAACTCTTTTTTTTTTTTTCTCTTAAAGCATCAAGTATCCAAACCTACCCTTCTATTACTGAGTATTTAATATAGTTACATTTATAAGGCATGAAATTGAGATTTTTATTTAAACTAGTACAGCCTCTTACTAGTTAAACTAAATATTTATTGGTATGTGTTCAGTTCTTTGAGAAACAAAGAAATTTGAGTCTTGGGCTACATGATTTTGTATATGCCACTCTATCATTTTTGGCCATTTCAAGCATTGTTTAAAAGGGGCTGGTAAAGCACCTTTCAAATTTCTAGGAACATTCTTAGCAACTCTCTCTAAGAAGCATTGGCATATAAGTGCAAACAGAGGTTTTTTATTGTCCTTCCTATGCTTCAAACAAAAACAAAACAAAATAAACAGAACCCATAAGCACATAAAAACTAGATGATAAGCGGTACATATTACATAAAAGTATTTAAGCTTAGTACAAACTTATTCAACACAATAGATTTAATTATCTGTCTTTAATTTAATTATTTCACTTTGATGACAACATTTTTCCACGACGCTGCTCTTTCTCTTCGAGGAGAAAATCGGCAACCCTGCAAAATGTAAACAAATGTAGTTTATTACTAAATAATGCACACATACACAACTTTATGCTTCCCAAATTAATTACTCTGTTTAATAAAATAAAGTGCGCTAAAATCTATTGAATTTTGGAGAGAATTTGAAAACATTTAATTAATATTGAATTTACATAATTCCATTTGTATGTAAATACACTGCAACATTCAAATTTATGTACCTATCCAGAGCTTCTGCATACGTAATTTTCTCAGAAATAGGCTCCAGGGTAAAAGTTTGAATGTTCATCCTTGTGACTTGTTTCTGCAACAGATTCTCTGCAAAAATTTCAAGTTTCTTCAAGTTTTCTTCCGTAGCAAGATCCATCGGACTCATATCTTTGTCTAACGTGTCATCCTGCAACATATATATGATATAAAATTTAGTGAATGAAAACAAATAATATTTCATCTGTCACATATTATAAGGTAATAAAAAGAGTTTCACACATATTAAAAAACTTTTATTACATTTTAAACTTCTAAAAAAGCCAAAATTTCTAATTTTACTCCTATTAATTCTATTCCTTTCATTAAATATAGCATAAGTTACAATATTAATAATACAATAAATGAAAGACAAAAATAATCAATCACTACATGTTATTTTATATTGTAGACAAAAAAAATTTCTCATATCACCTTATAATATAGAAAGGATGGAGTATAATAAAATTTATTAATCATTAATATAAATATAAACCTTAAAAACTTTAGAAAGCCCCACAATGCACAATTGACAAGCCTAGTATCATTGCTCCTTTCACAAAATTTCTGTTTTTGGGCTACCTATCTGATCACTTTTTAAGGTTCGCTGTAAAACATCGGCTCACATCTTTCTAATACACACCCAAATGAGTAGTATATCTTAAGTTATTTAAATAAATTACTTTAAGTCATGGATATATCCAAGGTATTAAAATAATAAATGATTGATTGCATAAGCAAATTTAACGAATCAATATTCATATAAATAAGTTTTTTAAAAAAAATCTAAGAACTGGAACTATTCACAAAATATGAAGTGGGTTGCATATCTAATCACCTTTTTCTGGCCCATGCTTATATATATATATATATATATATAAAACATGTGTGAAGAGTGTGTAAGTATATATACTAAATTATTTACACACACTCCTCACATGTTATGTATAAATCAGATCAAATCATGTATATTAAAAGTATCAAAATAATAAAAGATTGATTACATCAGCAAAATTTAATAAATTACAAAACAAAATTAACCAATAAGGAATAAATTAAAAAAAATAAACTATTAGATCCAATGAATTTTTTTTAAATAACAAAATATAAATTAAAAATTAAAGAAAAAGAAATAAGAAGAAAAAACTTGGACATACCTGAATCCGAAGATAATTATGCTCAGCATTGAGACCCTGAAAAACGGTGGAGAGATAGTAATCAGTCATATCAGCACTAGAATTACCGTAGAATTCCTCCAAAGGACCTAACGCCCAATGAATCCTTCCCCATGAATCTGCATCTTGAGCACTGTAACGACTGGTATCTTTACTTGATCCTGTTCCTAATGATACCAAGTAGAATTTTGTATATTCGTTTGGCTTTATGGGAAACAGGTGCTCTGGATCCTTCTGGCTTTGTTGTGTCACCTCACTTATTGTCACTAGGGCCTGTAATTTTAAACTCATCACAGTATCAATAAAAACTAGTTCTTCTATTTCAAAATATAAATTTTATTTAATAAACTGAATACTAATAAAAAAGGGAGTTAAACTAATTAAACTTGTTAAAAACTTACATTATTTTTCAACATTACTCTTAATAAAAACAATTTTCAACATAATTTTTTCTCATATAAATTAATTAAAAGCAAGAATAAATTAGGGGGGAAAAATTAATACTTTTTTACTTTACCTAAATAGGATTTATATTCTAAATCAGAAAAAAAATTCTAAAATAGCACTAATAATTTAAATCGAAGGAGTAAGAAATTATGACAAAAGTCTAAGCGCTTAGAGTTACTTGCAAGCCGGTTTTTTAATTCTTCAAATTATCAATATTCAATATCAAAATTATTCATAAGGTATGTATGCATAACTCATTTCTTAAATTTTGCGTAATATATACAAAGAAAAATGTGTTTATCTAGGTGATTAAACTTATTATCAACATCAATATCATTATCAATCAATACAACTTAATCTATTTTACAGGTTGTGAATGTGATGACTTATATTCTTTAAATTCCACACAATACACTAGATCCACCTAGCTAAGCCTTCAAATCTTAAACATTAATTCTAGAAGAAAAGGACATGGATCCTCGGCGCATCTCAAGGTTGATTATATAGAATATTTTACTTTTATAACAATAAAAAAGTTTTAAAATTTCAAATAAAATAAAATAAAACCTAACCATCTAATTTTAATCCGAATAGGTCCAAATGAGGATGAGCATCCCCTACTCTGCTCATCCATTTACAAAAAAAATAGAATAATAATAAAATAAAATGAACTAAAATAAAATAAAAAAAGAAAGAAAGAAAGAAAGGAAAAGGGCATTTGGTCTAATTTTTCAAAGCTATGATAATTCATAACATACCGGATTAGTGGCGACCAGACCACCATCAACCAAATTGAACTCAGCGTCGTCATCAGCATTGTTTGAAGTTTTGTTGACAAAATAGTAAGGTGGAAGGTACGTGGGTGCAGCCGAAGTGCCTATGCATATGTCCGCCAGCTTCGCATCCATCGTCGGCGTCGTTTCCACCTTAAAGCTCGAGAAAATGGTGGGCTGCACTTTCTTTATATCATACGTTGGCATCACAACCTTGGTCAGTGTCTGGTGCAGCCTTGTCTCTTTAAGGTTTGTGTTTATTACTTCATGCAAATACTTCCCATCATACTTTGGATTCCGGAAGTTTGTTATGAACTCATCCCATTGATTTTGGTACTTACTGTTGTTTCATCATCAATATAAAAATTTAAAGCAAATTGTTATATTTACAAATGGTGAACAGTATAACTTATTCTTGAAATTAACTTTTATCTGTATAGTGCATGAAGAAATGTGCTTAATTACATTTAAAAATATTAGATGGTTAGAATTTACTTAAAAGAATAATCTTCACCCTTTATCAAAAATTGAGAAGATCCTTATTCTCAATAGAGATATCAAGAAAAAAAAATATGCATATAAAAAGCAAATATAAATTATAACTCTTTTATTAGAAATTTTTTTATATTTAGCAGTTAATAATAGTTTTTTATTATAAACCAAACATATTAAGATGAATATTTTTTCTCTCATTCTTCATTTATTGATACTCATTTTCTTTTTATCAAATATGACATAAAGTTCTTGATATATACATGAGGAATCACAATATCCTTAATACAAATAGGAATTATATCAATTTTTTCATTTAAAATTTTCTTAATAAATTATATTTTGCTAAATAAACATGAAACCATGGACTTGGCCTCTCCCAAATCTTTTTCATAGACCCCAACGGGTGCATTGACGCTCTCTTCTCTTGTGTGTATTGCCCCCACTTTAGTTATAGGCCAGCTTCGCCCCTATTATTCTATTTATAGTCTCACTCCAAAAATATGACTAATCAAGAATTTTTTTTCTCGGTGTGATGTACAAAAAAAAAATGAAAAATTATTTATTTTCTATCATTTGAGTTCTATTGGAATATATGAAAAAGAAAATGTTTAAGGGATAAAAATAAATTGTCTGGATCCCAATAAAATATATAAAAAAGATTAAAAATTAAAACATAAATTATAATTAAAGAATCTAAGGAAAGCCGCACTAGTCATGATTGACAAATAGTGCGCTCCTCTTTAGATTTTATATTCTTTATTGATGATTCTTAATCTAAGTTAAATAATTAATATTAGATGAATATGAGAAGGATGCTGAAGAAGAAGAAGATACTGACGCATAAGGGAAGATTTTGGGGCAATGGGTTTTGTAGAATTTAATGATGTCTTGTGTGGTGAAGAGAGGACGACTTCGGTTTTCTGGATCAGGAGCTGTCAGCATTGCAGCGATAAGGCCTCCAGTACTGGTCCCTGCTATTACGTCAAAGTATTCTGCTATGCTTGCATTCTCATTCTTTTTCTGAAAATACATCCAAACCAATTTAATTTTTTTAGAAAGTCTATCACTTTAGAACGTCAACATGAACCATGGATATAAAGTATTAAAATATCAACTACTCCCTCCATCTCAAAAAATAATTTGTTGTTTTGGAATTTTTGGTCTTTCTTTTAAACAGTCTATCACTTTAGAATTTTAATAATAATTATTTTGTATATAATTTTATCTTTCATTAATAATAATAAGTGAAACCTTAACTTTACCCTTTATTAATTATAAGGGTATCTCAATCTAACAACATCAAATTTTACTACAATCAAGATCATTTAATTATTTTTTAAACTGTACACATACATTAAATGATATATATTTTTTTTTTATAAATGGATGGAGTAATATTAATATAATTATCAAAATTTAATATAAAATATAAAATTTATATGCAACTGAACTATTAACAAGTTGTAAATGCTGGCCAAAAAAAAGTTCTAAATAATATCTTATTTGTCATATTTCGTTCAATAAAATGAACCCACCCAATTAGAGCTTGTTTGGTACAAAGAAACATAAATTGAAATGCAATGAATTAATTAATTTTTTGGATGCAAAATGTCATGTATGCCACTAAATAAAAGAAAAAGAATAACAACATAACTGTTGTTAAATAATGCTGATTAATGATAGTTAAGTTGTCAATTCCTCTTAAATAAGGTCTCAAATTTGAATTTTATGGATGGAAAAATCAGATTAGGAGAACAACCTTCATTTGAATTTAATTATACTTAAATCTAACTTCATAATACTGAATAAATTAAAAAATGATGATGACATGGAGATAATGACATTTCATATCTGGTAATGAAAAAATCATAATTTTGCAGTGATTATACCAAACTGTCCTTACACACACACCCCAATTAAAATCCTCGAAGTTTTCTATATGGATTTGAAGATTGAAAATTTTATTAACACAAAGAATAAAATTTATAGCATATATTATAACCAATGCATTATATTCTATTAATATAAAATGACAAACTATGCAAAATCTTTATTTTGATCGCAATACATATATATATATATATAATATTGTGTTAATTAAAATTAAAATCAATAAAGAAAGAACCTGAAGCCGACGCTCAAGGTAGTTAAGAAGAACAGCAGGGACGATACCCCTAACGCCACCTCCATCGATGCTGAGAATAGTGACAACCCTCCCATATACTGGTGGTGGTGTTCCCATTTCTCCTGCCTTATGTTTTTTCAGAGAAATGAAATATCTTTGATGCTTTGAGAACTCTTCAATGGAGGATGATGGTATTTATAGACCACATTTTCACATTGCATGCTATTAGATTTGCGAATGCTCAACGAACTGGACCCCTACGGAAAGTAACAGAAGATAAGGTTCTCATATATATAACTCATGCATTATGGATTTCTTTTTTTGAAAAAGTCCATGCATGGATTTTATATGGTCCACCCAGATTATGGAATTGAAGTATCGTTTAATTGCAATCGCTAATAGTCTCTTAGTAAACCAGTAACAACTTTCAAGCTGTGTTGATAAAATTGAGTTGATGTCCTTGTAATCAATGTTTTTTTTTTAATTTGGCTGATTATTAAACCGGTGAAAACACTGATTTAGGATTCACTAATAATTGTTGTTAAATCAGGATTCAACATATAGTAATAAATTACAATATTTTTAATTTTATATGTTATATATTATAGAGAAAATAAAAAATATATATTTAAGTTTCTTATCTTATTCGGTAGTTACTTTGGGTTTTTATTAATTTGGGTTAACCTAGGTAGGACTACAAGGACTAGGTATCGAAGGCTCGAACTGAGATTACTAGTTAACCAGGTTGTGTATAGGAATTTTAAGGCTCTAGGCAAAATTATTGAGGGGCCTAATTTATAGTTTCTCTAGTTCAAAATATAAGTCATATTTCAAAAGTTTATTTTGATTTATAATATAAGTTCTATTTGGTAATTTCTAACGTATTAAATTTTTTTTTCCTATTTTGGACCAAATATAAGTTTTAGTGAATGAGGTTTGATCTAAAGTTTTTGAGGAATTCTATCAAAATTTAGAAACGAAAAATGGTGAATGCAAGGTTTACAAAATTGTCAAAAATAGGGAAAGAAAGTCAAGAGATTTGGATCAAGTAAGATACATTAAGAATGAAGAAGGAAAAGTTTTGGTTACTGATGATGATATCAAAGAAAAATGGGAGAACTACTTCTATAAGCTCTTTAATGATATATTGGGTATGACTAGTAATACAGAAGGTTTAACAACTTATAAAAATTATCTGAATTTGAGATTCTATTGTAAGATTCAGGTTGAAGTGGTAAAATAAGCTCTTAAGAAAATGGATAATGGTAAGATTATTAGCCCTAATGGTATTCCAATCGAAGTTTGGAAGTACTTAGGAGAGAATGGGGCTTTGTGGCTCACTAATCATTATAACGAGATTTTAAGGTCAAAGAAAATGTCAGCGGGATGGAGAAAGAGTACTTTGGTGCTCATATATAAGAACAAGGGGGATATTCAAAATTGTACTAATTACCAAGGGGATAAAACTTATGAGTCATACCATGACACTTTTGGAGAGAGTGATTGAGCATAAACCAATTTGGATTTATGTCAGAACGGTCTACAGTAGAAGCTATTTATTTATTAAGGGATTTGATTGAAAGATACCGGAGTACAGAGAGATACTTGCATATGGATTTCATTGATTTGGAAAAAACTTATAATAGAGTACCAAGAGATATGTTGTAAAAAGCAATAAAGAAGAAAAATATTCATGTGGCTTATATTTAAATCATAAAGGATATATATGATGGGGTAACAACAAGCGTTAGAACTCCTAGAGGTGAGATAAAGGATTTTTCTATAAGGAAAGGTTTTTGAGTCCATACTTGTTTGATTTGGTTTTAGATGTTCTAATAGAACATATACATGAGGAAATTCCTAGGTGTATATTTTTAACAGATGATATAGTATTAATTGAAGACTCAAAAAAAAATGTCAACTCTAAACTAAAGTTATAAAGACACACTTTGAAATCAAAAGATTTCCGCTTGAGTAGAAGTAAAACGGAATATATGCATTACAAATTTAATAAGAGGTAATTTAGAAATGATTTAAAGGTAAAAATTGGAAAGCAAACCATTTCAAAAGTGTTAAAAGTTCACATATTTGTGATTGATTTTACAAAATGATGGTGAAATTGATGGGAATATTATGCATAGGATACAAGCTAGGTGGTTAAAGTGGGGAAAAGTTTCAGGGGTTATTTGTGATCGTAAGATACCTACAAAGCTTAAAGGGAAATTTTATTAATCTGTTATAAGGCCAACGATGCTATGTAGCCATGAATATTGGGCTTTAGAAGGGCACAAACAACATAAGATGAGAGTAGTAGACATAAGAATGTTAAGATATATGTGTGGTTATACAAGAATTGATAAGATAAGAAATAACTGTATATGAAGGAAAATCATAGTAGCACCTATCAAAGAGAAAATGGTTGAAGATCATTTAAGGTGATTTGAGTATATACAAAGAAGAGGACAAGATGAGCCAGTAAGAAGAGTTGATTAAATGATTTGGATCCTTATTAAAATGTGTCAAAGGAGGTCAAGAATGACACTAAGAGAAGTTATAAGGCGTAACCTCTTTATCAATGATTTATCTGAAAATGTGGTATTTGATAGAAACCATTATCGTCATATGATCCATATTATCGAATTCACTTAGTGAGATAAGACTAATGTTGTTGTTGTTGCCCTTATATGTAATTAAATGTAGAAAAGATAATAGACCTTAAATGTAATGCATTAAATAAGGATAGTATTGGAAAATAATGTTTTGTTTGGAAGATTTAATAAGTAAAACTGCTTTGCTTGATTTTTATGCAATTAATCAAATATGACTTATATTTTGAATTAAAGGGAGTATAACTCATCAATTCTCATATTAATTTTTCTAGTTTTTTTAGCTACACAACTGTTTATCAAAGTTCATAACTACGTAATTTTATTCTTTTGCACTTAATAAATATAATATGATTAATTTATTCAATCTATCTTATAATTATTTTATGGAGTTGGATAAAAATAATATATTAGGCACAACTACTTGTGCTACAAATCTGTGCGCACACAGAAAAAAAAATGAAAAACCTCTTCAATATCTAAAATATTGTCGAGTGAAAAAAAAAAAAACTCCTGACTCAATATTTATGTTGGTTCACTTGATAACTTTGTAAATACATATTTTTCCTTACCATACATTGAAAGCTATTTTTCGTAACTTCTTTTCTTTTGGTAAAAAAAAAAAAAAACTTCTCTTAAAATATTGGTAGACTTACATGATTCGATTAAGTCACACTGAATAGAATTAGAGCTCATTTGAAATCTATTTTCAAAAGGGACCTCATCATCAAGGGACATAAATTTATTTGACTTTTAACGTGTGTGAACAGAAATCGTGTCATCCAACTTTCGATGATTGTGGTGTCAAAGTTTGACTTTATGAATTATGATCACCACAGTCCAAAATAAAATGGGACCCACCTGGGGAAAATACAGGCCACTCAACTCAACGTGTTTCACGCAAACATGGTTAGACCACCTGCCCTGATCATGGTTCAAGCTTCTTTCTGCTACTCTTTAATACCATGAGGGCGACTGGCCACATGTCAGATGTTAAACGGATAGAAACAGATACCAGTACTACATACTCCCTCTGTCGCTTTGTACAAGTACAAGGGATAATTAAGGGTTCTCAAGTTTTAAGATATAACGGACATATATATTTATATCGTGTATTTAATAATTTTTATAAAAAATATTTCTAATTAAAATGTATATTTTTAATATAATTTATTTATATTAATTATATAATATAAAAGTCTCTAATATTAAATAATAATATTTTTTAACATTATTTTATTTTGATAACAAAGTCACTAGTATTAAATTTTTCTTGATTTGCATAATTTTATCTTTTATTACTTATGTTAAGGAACATACAGAGTATATATATAAGAACACGTAAAGCGATTTGTTAGTATGCCCTCATGTCAATAAAATGTGTAAATTTAGGATTTTTCACATAAAATAAGATAGTTATTAAATGATTTAGGTTATTGTAAAATATAATAGTATTTTATTAAAATGTCCTGGATTTAAATTTGTTTCATAGATATCAAGAAAGAATTAAAAGTATTAATATGGGTAAAATAGTGAAAAATGTAAACTCAAATTTTCTTTATATTATTTATTTTTTTTCATGTGTTAATTTTTTAAATAGATATATAATTATATATATCTCATACTTTTTTTTGCCAAGAATATATATCTCATACTAATATATTAGAATTTTAGTAAAAGTTATTGTATCTAGCATATAATATCATATACATGTATATGTGGCATTGTATGTAAAATCGAACCAGACCAGCCGGTCAGACCGGGAAACAACCTCTGATCCAGTCCGGTGACAGGTGAAGACCGACAGATTTTGGAACTGGGATGAACCAGTACAAAACCGGTTTGACCTAGCCAAGCTTTTTTTTTATTTTTAATTTTTTTAAATATTTTTTAAGATGAAATAATATCACTTTTAGTATTAAGTAGCATTATTTTTTGTATAATTTTTTTCTTTTTATATTATAATATGACATAAATATTATTATGATACATAATTATTAATAATGATAAATTTACTTAATAAATAATATAAAAATAAAACATCAATTGAATGTTTTGAATTTAAAATATAACTATAGATAAATATTAACTTATTTAGATTTTAATATTAGATTATGAAACTTATTAATAATATTTATAATTTTCTACATATTATTAAATTTAATTTTATTATAAATTAAATATTAATTTTATTATCATAGATATATATCTTTTATATTTTTTATCTATATTATTTAAAATATATTAATTTATTTACAACTGGTCCAACCCTGATCTGACCCTGATTAGACTATTGAACCTTGAACTTTAAACCAGTACTTTGACCGATTTAATGACCAATCTGATTTTTAATATCTTATGTGGTGTACATTTGTTTCATATGTTTGTTATTTAAAAATGGAAAATGTCTTAGAGGATCCACTACAATCCAAAGAGGGACTCACCTTGCGAAAATAGTGGATCCTGGACGTGTTTGTTTCTCTTCTTGTCAACAAGGTTGATTAAATGACTTTTTTTTTTTCTTAAAATTAAGAATTACTCCCATACATGAAAAATATATTCCCCCAGAATTAAACATGATTGGGCCACCTGTACTGATTATGATGCAAGCTTCTTTCTGCTACTCTTTAATGCCATGAGGGCTAATGGCTCACGTATCAGATGTTAAACGGATAAAGACATATACCATGACTACATATAAGAATACATACAACTCTTTATTACTCCCTCATGTCAATAGAATGTGTGATTTTAGGATTTAGTTATTTAATGATTTAGATTATTATAAAATATAATAATATTTTATTAAAATATTCTTAATTTAAATTTATTTTACACATATTAAGAGGAAATTAAAAATATTGATTAGGGGTAAAATAGTAAAAAATATAAACTCAAATTCTCTTTATATTGTTTATTTTTCTCATGTGCTAATTTGGTAAATACATACATAATTATATATATATATATATATCATACGGATATTTTAGAATTTTAGTAAAATATTCTGATGCATGTATATATGGTGTGCATAAGTTTCAGATTGTTTGTTATTTAAAAATGGAAAATGTCTTCGAGGATCGACTACAATCCAAAGTGGGACCCACCTTACGAAAATACGGACACTGTACGTGTTTGTTTCAGTTCTTGTCAACAAGGAGGATGGGATCGATTAAATGACTTTTTTTCTCCCCTTAAAATTAAGAATTATACATGAAAAATATATTCCCCAAAATCATGTAAATACATATTTATGCAGTTTATATTCTTTAATGCTGAAATAAAAATTAGATCAATCATACAGTTATATAGTTATAAGGAAAAAATATTACAAATAAAAAAATACATAAACGTTAGTATTTAAATATGAATAACTTAATATTATTGTATAAATTCATAATTTTATTTCAAATTCAAAATATTCAATGAAAAAAATAATAAGTTTGTTAAGTAAATTTATAATTATTAATAATTTCATATCATAATAACACTTACAAAATATTACAATACAAAAAAAAAAATTATCTAAAAAATAATGCTATTTTGAATTAAATATAATGTTAGTTTATCTTAAAATTAAAATCCTCTTGCTTCTTTATTTTTCCTTTCTTTATCCCTCTCAATTATTCGTTTCTTTTCATTTACTTTCCTCTTTCTTTTCTCCTTTTGTGACTTTAATTCGTACTCTCTATCTCTCCTCTCACCACTGTTTTAATTTCATCACATGGCGTTTCAATTTTCATACGAGGGCCAACTAATGAGTTGGAAATCATCACAATATATGTATGCCTAAAAAATCTTCCACTCGTCCGAAACAATGTCATCCACTCAATAGTTGGGAGACGATTTTTTCGGGGCATAAATAACGACAATTTCCAGCTCATTGGCTGACCCTTGTTTGAAAAAAGAAATTCCATGTGAAGAAGTTATAAGGGGAGGAGAAGGAAGAGATAGAGACTAAAAAAAGTCACATTAAAGGATAAAAGAATGAAAAAGAAAAGAATTATGAGAGAGAGAAGGAAAATAAAGAAGAAGCAACAAGACTCAATTATGAGGTAAAAACAGAAACGGCTGAGGAATCTAACAGAGTTAGTTTATCTTAAAATTAAAATCCTCTTGCTTCTTTATTTTTCCTTTCTTTATCTCTCTCAATTATTCGTTTTTTTTCATTTACTTTCCTCTTTCTTTTCTCCTTTTGTGACTTTAATTCGTACTCTCTATCTCTCCTCTCACCACTGTTTTAATTTCATCACATGGCGTTTCATTTTTCATACGAGGGCCAACTAATGAGTTGGAAATCATCACAATATATATATATATATATGCCTAAAAAATCTTCCTCTTGTCCGAAACAATGTCATCCACTCAGTAGTTGGGAGACGATTTTTTCGGGGCATAAATAACAACAATTTCCAGCTCAATAGCTGACCCTTGTTTGAAAAAAGAAATTCCATGTGAAGAAGTTATAAGGGGAGGAGAAGGGAGAGATAGAGACTAAAAAAAGTCACATTAAGGGATAAAAGAATGAAAAAGAAAAGAATTATGAGAGAGAGAAGGAAAATAAAGAAGAAGCAAGAAGACTCAATTATGAGGCAAAAACAGAAATGGCTGAGGAATCTAACAGAGTTAGAGAATGGTTAGAGTCTTCTAACAACCAATAGAGTTAGTTTCTAATTACTTCAAAATTGGTTTTATTGTAATTAGTTTGTTTTTCTTTTGAGTTAAGTTAACGCATTGTATATATGTACCAATGATGTGATTAATGAAAGTTAAGTTCCCATTTCATTTCTGAACCACAATTGGAATATGGTATCAGAGCCTCAATATTTTCATTTCTCAATGTGTTTAGACTCTAACCATTCTCTAACTCTGTTAGAATCCACCAAGACTTGATAAGAGTGGAGGAAACATCTCTAAAGCCAAAGCACAAGGAATCAATTAACCAAAAAAGAAAAAGAAAAAAGCACAAGGAATCAAGACAGGAAAATTGTTCTTAATATAGAAATAAGTGTACTAAGGTATCTTGTACATATATAGTAAATGACTAAATGTAATAGAGATGCAAATGAAATATAGGTAGCTAGGGATGTCGGGTGGTGCAAACAAGACTCCCTTCCACTCTAGAGAAGACACACTTCACTACACCCTTTTTCACTACTTCTCATAACCCACCACTCATCATCTCTTCATTTCTCCTATCATTACACTTCAAGGTCACTTGGAAAGTTCAACTTTCCAAGAAATAGAATAATTGGTATTACTCGATTTGAAAAAAAAATTTGAAAATTCTTAAAAAGTTGGGCTTAACTCGGGAAGTTCTACTTTTCAACTAAACCCCTGGAAAGTTCTACTTCCCGAGTATCTTACAATGATTTTCCAAAACAGCCCTTATCACTACAAAAAATGCCCATTTAGTTACGAATTTTAGAGACGAATTAAAATCTGTCACTATTAGTGATGAAAATAGAGATGGATAATGAATTTTTTTAGCAAAATAACTTTCTTTCTTATTAAAAATAATGAAAAAGTATTAGAAACGGAGTTTGAGACGGGTATATATCGTTTCTAATAAAATCCGTATCTAATAATATGATAGAGACAGACTTAGTAACAACTAATTTTTCATCGCTAAAATAAAAAAGTCCGTCTCTATATTCGTCTCTAAAAATATCCTATTATTTCTTGAAAATTCTTTAACATTTAGAGATGAATTTTATGACGGATGTTTTTAATTTATTGTGATGGATAAAAATTTGTCACTAAACCTATCTCTAATTTTTTTTTAGAAGGATTTATATACGTATTTTTAGTGAATGCAACAATAAATGTCTTGCCCTAAATTCGTCTCAAATATCTATTTAGAGATGAACTTAGAGACGCATTTGTAATGAACGCAACAACGGGTGCATTATCTGTCTCTAAATTAGTCTCTAATTCATATTTAGAGACGAATTTAGATACATATTTTTTTTTTAAATTACTTCAATTTTATATAGTATTATTTTTAATATTGTAATTGTTAATTTAAATTTTGAGAGATATTTTCAAATTTTAGGTATTTTTTAAATATTATAGTATGTCCATTATAATATTATAGTATGTTAAATGGACCAAACTCATGAGTTAACTAATTTAAGTTAAGTGAATTGTATTTCTAATCATATTAAAAGACATTTCAAAAAGCGACCTTAAACTAAACCACGAGAATCCTAAAACCTAATGTTTCTTTTATTTTTTTAAGAGCATGCTTGGTAGTTGATGGAAGAAGATCGAGAAATTGAGAATATAGGATGAGAATGAAAAATAAAAAATGAAGGAAAGAGGAGATACATAGAGAACTTTAAGATTAGAAATAGTAAAATGAAATTAAAGGAAGCATTGAAGTTTTAAAAAATTTTAGATCAAAAGAGAACGTAAGCAATTTTATAATAGATGACATTTAATTGTCCTAGTAATTAACAAATACCTAGAATCAATTAATTAATATTAAACAATATTTTTTATTTAATTAGTAATCCATATGTTGATAAATTTTTTATATTGGATATGTTTGTAGAATTGATTTAAAAAAAAAGTTTATCTTTAATAATATCATTTGGTTTAAAATATCTAAGTAGATTATCTTAATTTTATTAATTTATTTTACTTTGAATTAATAAGTTAATTTTTAATTCTATTTCTTGATAATAATTTCAAAAAATTGTGACAACAATAAATTTATTATAAACTTATTAATCATTAATTCTTTCTAAATCAATCTTCTTTTGAGAATTTATATCTACATTTTAAAATTAAAGTTAAAAGTAATAATGATACTAAAAAATAAATCAAATCAAAATCAAGTAAAATTTCAATCCTTTTTCATTAGGAATTCATAATTAAATTTATGGTGTAAATAATAAAAATATATGTTCCTGTCTAAATTTAAAATGGATATATATAATACTTAACCAAGACTTTGGGTTAAATCATGAACTGATATAAAACTCGATCATATCTGGTTCCCTCCCACCTCTAATATATATTAAGTATATATATAATATAATTTATTAAATAATATAAAATACGATATATATATATATATTATATGATATAACTATGCAAAAAATAACATAATAAAATATTAAAACATACGGATCATAAACATAATATATATAATTATTTTTATTTACAAATAAAAATTAAATTTAAAAGTCGGCTAAGAAAATAATTTTTTCTTTCCAAAGGAAAATAAATATATTTATAGGAAAATTATTTAAGATCTAAACAAAATAATATAAATATTCATATAAATATAAATATATATAAATAAAATATTTTATGATATTAATAATTGAATATAAAACATATGTGTATTTTTTAATAATATATTGACTTATAAATATATGTTTATATATTAGTGTGTAGATAAATAATATATATTTAATATTACATATAGAGACTGTAGAAACATTTTAGTTCAACTGGCAATATGATGACTATAAAGGTATTGGAAGTAAGAGGTCATGACTTCGAACTTGTGTGAGACACTACAAATGACATACCAGTGATGTGGCATGGACTTTGAGCTAGGGGGTGAAGTGTGTAACATCTAAATTTTTATGATTTTGTTGGAATTCTAGTTTAGAAAATTACTGCATAATTAGAATTAAAAGAGCTTAAATATCTTATGTAGATCAAAGTAGGGACCAAATTGCAAAGAATGATCAGGGACCAAATTGCAAAGAAAGTTGGATGGCATAATTGAAAATATTAAATATTAGCAAAAAGACAAAAAAGGGGACATAGGTGTCATTTTCTCAAACAAATCATCTGTCCAGTATTTGCTAAGACTAGTTATAGGAGGTGATTCAAGAAAATTCTCGTAAGAAATTTTACTCTAATAAGCAAAACCAGAAAATAGATATATTGGGCAGAAAATTGATCCGAAGCTCCATAATCTGTAAATTAATAAGAACTAGAAAATAAGTCTAGATTAGGAAACTCAGATATATTAGGGCATAAAAAGAGATACTGGATTTTTCTATAAGGTTTGAATAGCCATAGAATCGGTCTAATGGATATTGGGCCAAAAATTGGATTCCGGACCCAGTAAGACTGCACCGGTTTCTTAATGGGCCAAAAGTACTATTCATGGAGGCCCAATAAAGGTGTAGAAAACCCTAATAGGCTAGGGATGATTTTTTGGCAAACTCAGAAGTATTATTGACAAGAATAGCTCAAATGATGTCAAGAAAGGATAAAGAGCCCAATGAGCCCAATTCACTCGATTTCCAGGCTAATTAAATTATAGATTACCCAGTAGACTATGAAATAATCAAGAATAATTTCAAAATAATATTAGAAGGTTTATAATAATCCTCCATGCAGAGAAGTTACAGGAAAAACTAATTAGCACTAATTTTATCGGTATTTTCGGTTAGAGCCCAATAAGATAAAATATCTTCTAAAATAAATTATATGGGCTTAGAAATGATTAATTAAGGTCATAATGAGTTTGAAATTCATATTTTAAATATATTTATGCATGAAAAATTTTACCAGACAAAATTTACATAATTAGAGCCCGAAAACCCGGTATATGTTGAAATTGGGCCTAGAATTAAATGGTTTAAGCCCAAATAATTAAAGGCATCATATTGGGCTGAATATGGACTCAAAAATTCGTGCAAAAGGAGTGGAGAAGAGTTAACCACCATGCATGACACTATTTCAAAGATTATGTGTCAAAATTGGAGGTTTGGATGAAGTAAGCTTATGTAAGCATAATGATGCAATATTTACCTTATTTGGAGATAAAAGTGGCATCCAAATTAATGAAAAGAGAGGGAAAATTAATTAGATAACAATTATGTGAAGAAATTAGGTGTATGGTGGAGAAAAGAGATGATGTAGTACAATTTTGGCCCTTGGATCAAAAGTTAATCAAATGGATGGAGTTGCTTCTTGTTGTCTATAAATAGGCTCTTCCTCCCCTCCATTATTCACACCAAAAATGAAAATCCACCATATATTAGTGAGAGAGTGAGTTATAGAGAGAAGGAGGAGAAGAGGAAAGGAAAATTTGCAAGTTTAAAGTAACATCTTTTCCCTTTCTTGTATTTTATTTCTAAATAATTGTTTAGATCTTGTATTTCTATGATTGGTAGGTAGAAAACATGTTTATGTTATGAATATGATGATGATGTTGGATCAAAATGGTGAAAGAATGATGAATATGCTATGAATTTTGCATGAACAAGCATGAACATGTGAAGAACATGATGAACATGCTAAAAGATGCATTTTGATCCTAAATGTTACCATGCCAAAATGAAATCATGTTTCTTGCAATTATTTTTAAATATTATGCTAAGAATGGGATTATGATGTTATTGGGATTTTCTTAAATCTCACCCCACCAAATATCTAACCATAATTAGGTTCAAATCATGTGAAAGGCAAGAAGATAAAGGAGGATCCATGAAGAAATGTTTAGAAATATTAATGGTATTTTGGATACTTATGTAATATCAAATATAATGACATTTTATGTCATAATATGTAAATTATGTGTGACTCCTAGATGATGAATAAAAGTATGTTTTGGATCAATTTTATATGTGTTATGTGACTACCATTGAATGTATGGTATTATGGAATTTTAGGGAATGGAATTTGGAAAAATTAGGGTAAAATTGTAAGTAAATTCACGAAATTTACTGTAGCAATTTGCCTAATAAAATTCCAAATTAATATTTTTCCCTTATAGAGTATTTTAAGAGATGAATATAGCAATTTGAACCACCCTTAAATGATTTTTCTAGAATTAGTTATGATTTTTCAAAGTTCAGCCAAATTTTTATATTTACCAAATGAATAGTGACTTTTGGTAAATTTTTGGAATTTTCGAATTTGGCCCAAATTTGTTCCAAATACATCTAATTGGAATCTAAACTACTAATAATGAATAGTAAATGGTTCCTAAGGTTAAGGTGTGACAAAGTGGCTAATGATTATATTCTATTTTTATTATTTTATTTGATTATTTTTAATAATTTTGGTAACAAATTTTGATTGAGATTAGAGATAAATTTATTTTATTTAGAGACGGAATAAATCCGTCTCTAACTAGAGACGGATGAGTTAATCCCTCTCTAATTATTTAGCGACGCCACTTTTAGAGACGACTTAAATGTTGTCTCTAAATTCGTCTCTAATAGATTAGAGACGGATTTTAAATTATTTAGTGACAGATTTTGGCCATCTCTAAATACCTCTTTTTTTGTAGTGTATTTCGTTAATTTATTTTCTTAATAAAAAGGATATTTTTGTATTTAACATAAAAATATAATATATTTCTTTTAAAATATAATTAAAACATCTCATAAACTTAAAATAAATCAAGTAAGTTATATAGATACTTATTGGGTAGTTAACTTTTATGAAATTATACTTTCCGGAAAGTATATTAAGCGACCCCTTCCATTCTCCAGCAACTTTAATTTATGTTTTCATCTATCTTTATAAGTTATATATATATATATATTATTTTTTATTCTGAATGCAGTAATAAAAGTATTTTAGAGTAATTATTGTGCATTCTATTCTTCTAACTACTCTGCAATAATTTACTAAATGGAAATAATTTACTTAAAAACAGTCATTTTTATCTAAAGCAGAGAAGATATCCTTATTCACCATGAGAGATGAATAGAAAAGAAAATACGCCTATAAAAATGGAAAATAGACTACATAAAGAGTCCCGCTCTACGTCTCGCTCCGTAAATATGACTAAGCAAAATATCTTTTCCCCTTGTAATGCATGGGAAAGATAAAATTTGAAAGTTTTTCACAAGTTGTACTCATTTTTCTAACATTTGATCCCAATTGAAATATATGAAAAGTATTGAAAGAATAAAAATAAAATTGTATGGTGCACAATGAAACATGTGAAAAATAATAAAAAAATAAAAATGGTTTCTTGATTTATAAATAGTGTTATTCTGATTTTTTATTTTATATTGATGCTGCTTAATCTAATTGTAATTCTTAGGTGATTGTGGAAATGATGCTAATGAAGAAGAATAAGATAGATTTTGAGGCATTCGGTTCTGTAGAATTGTAAGAATTGTAACAGAACAATAAAATATTGACTCATAATTTTATTGATATAATTAAATTTTCTTAATTTCGATAAAATAATTAAAAGTAAGTTATACTTTCTCGATCTCATATTACAAAATAAATTTTATTGATACAACTAATTTTTTAATTTTAATAAAATAATTAAAAATAATTTATATTCTCTCAGTTTTATATTATAAGATAGTTAAAAAAATTTCACGTAAATTAAAAATTATTTATTATATCTTTAAACTTAAAAAAATGAAAAATTTTAAATTTCACTCCTATTAATTCTAATTATTTTATTGAATATAGTAGAAATTAAAATATTAATGATATAATAAATAAAAAATAAAAATAATATATTATTATATATTATTTTATATTATGAACAAAAAATCTAATATTACGTGGAAAGGGTGTATTAAAAATTGTACGGGTACTCTGAAGAATGTTGGACCGAATGAGTGTAATGACAAAGTTGACCCAAGATTGGGAACATTATTTATAACGTGCATGGGGTTCACGAGTCCTCGTGAAACGTGAGAAAGCTGTTTGTTTTAATCATTATTGGGGGTAGGAGGTCCCACCAACGACTCCGTGCTTGTCTGCGGATCTGTTTCGTTTACCCATAACTTTGTTTGATTTATTTTGTATGATGTTTAATAATTTTTTTATTTTTTATTAGGTAATTATTTTTTAATAAAAATATGATTCAAGAATATTCAGTAGTGGATTTATTTTTTTGTTTTTTTTTTATTTTTGTTTGTATTTATTTTAAAATTAGATAAAAATAAATCAATAAAAATGAGAAAAAAATGAAAAAATTAAAAAAACTTGAGTCGGTTTGATTCTATTTTTAAAAATATTTTTTTATTTTTGAAAATAAAAAAGTAAAAAAAGCTTGTTTGGTAAATTTATTTTTTATAAATTGTTCTAAAAAATAGAAAAATAAAAGAACAGAAAACTCAGAATAATTTTAAGGTGTTTTATAGTTTTTGTTTTGAAAAACACCCACCTCATTAATGGTAAAGTTATAAGTTTTGAATAACTTATCTATCACTCACTAGTTATAATTTTAAGAGTAATCATTTAAACAGATTTTTTTACTTTCTTGTTTTTAAAACTTTTTCTCGAAAACAATTTTACAAAACTGTTTTGAGAATAATAAAATAGAAAACACTGTTAGACAGCTCATGAAATTTTCATAAAATTTCTCCTATTTATTAACCAAAATGTTCCTTTAAAATTTTAATTTTCATAGATCATAATCTGTAAAAAATTGTTATATCAAATATATTATATTCTCAATTAAATAAATACAGATTAAATTTTAATTCAAGTAAATTAAATAAATCATGGGATAGATTTTAAGCTAAATTTAGAGGAAAATTATAAGCTTTGTCAAAACCAATTTTCAAATAAATCATCCAAATATAAACACGTTAGTCCAAATCTAATCTTTATCATAACTACGTTATAAAACCAATTATACCAAAATTCATTTTTAACCAATTGAAAACCAAAAGTGTTAGTTAGGCTGACTTCCCAAGAGGGGGTGAATTAGGAAGATTAAAAATTTTCTGCACAAAGTGAAACTGGTGAAGAAAGCAAGGTATAATGAAAGCAACGTAAAAGCAGAGCAAACTGAAAAAGTAATGATAGGGAGAAGAACACTCAGAAATTTATCCTGGTTCGGTTTATCCACTTGACCTACGTCCAGTCCCCAAGACACCTCTTGAGATTTTTCACTATACTGCAAGAATTCAACAGGTTTCTTGCAAATGCCACAGTACACAGCTTGTGCTCTGTTTTCTAGAGCTTTCACAATCTCTCTAAGCACTTCCACAATGTGCTTCCCAATCCCCTTGTGATATCCCTTCACAAGTAAATCTATCTTCCAGATGAAGATTAGATTGTTTATAAAGATATAACTCTCTTGAATAGAGTAAATATGAAGGTTAAAGTATAGATATTGAAGTTGAGAGGGTAAAAGCTTTTGAGAAGAAGATTTGGCAGAGTTTCAGTATATATAAGTTTGATTTGTTACCCACAACTTCAAATGATGTTATATTTATAGATTTAGGTTTCATATGTCCGTTAGAGACAAAATCTATCCGTTGGAGAAGTTATCCAACGGTTACTCTGAAAAACTATCCATTAAACAACAACATTTAATGCTTCTAACATACTGAAATTCGAATTTTGGTTGGTCAACAGACGAATTTCGAAGGAATCGAAGGTTAAAGCTTCCAACGTTGAAATACTGAAGTTCGTCTGTTCATGAAGTGAAATTCGAATTTTGAAACTTAGAAAATGTTTCCATGTTGTGACATACGAATTTTCAAGAAGAAAGTTTTTCTGTTAAGTGTGAACAATGTTTTCAATTTGCTACAGTGCCTTTGAAATTCGAATTTTGGAACCCCAAAATTCGTTTGTCCATAGTACGTTCAAAAGACACAGTGGTTTATTTTCTTCAAAATTCGAATTTTGAATGAGTGAAGTTAGTCTGTCAGAGAGTCCTCTCTTCAGACTTACTTCAACATTCGAGGTTTCAAAACTTTGTTATTCATATGTCAACATTTCATTTTAATAGGCTCACAGCCTAAGCTTCTGAAATTCAAATTTTAATGTTCAAAGTTTGTCTGTCAGAGAGTAATTTTGAAACTCAGAATAATCTTGATTTCAGATGAACTTTAACATTGTTTCAGAAGAATTTCTTTAGTTTTCATAAATTTTATTTTGTTTGAAATTCGAATGTTCAAAGCTCAAAGTTCGTCTGTCTTTAAGAAGCTTCTTTCTGGCTCATATGAAAATTCGAATTTTTGTAAATCAAAATTTGTCTGTCAGAGGAACATCTCTTCAGACCTATTCAGTTTTAACTCGAAATTCGAATTTTCAAAGGCAAAGTTCGAATTTCCAACATGACAGTTCAATATAAACTTTTCAAACTTTGTCTGTTGGTGGGTATTCATCAAATATTTCATAATCTAACATAAAATCAAGGTTTTAAAATGTTTTTCTACCAAATCAAAATCTTTTACCCATGTCAAAAGATCCTACAACTATCCTAGCAAAAATTACTCAGATTTTCTTCACTTGAGACACTTTGAGTTCCTTTGATATTTTCAATCCAAACTCTTCAATGTTGGTTTGGAATCATCAAAACTTCTTAATTCAACAAAACGAGCCCTAAAGGGTCTTTCCAAAATCAGTAAATTTTACTCGCTCGTTTCAAAATATCAATGTTGTCATGACTGGATGGAATTGAATCGGCTAATTTGATCGGTTTGACAAGTAATGAGTGTCACGGTTTAGTCATAAAGTTCAAATGACTGATTTAGAAACTAGTAGATACAGGTGAAATTGAGTTTAGATTGATTGAATCAGTTCTAAATGGTTCCCAATTTTTTTTTTATTTTTTAAAATATATTTTTAGTTTTTAAATTAAAATAACATTATTTTTAGTATAAAATACTTTTTATATTATAATATTATATAAGCATTATTATAATATAATTATAGATTATTAGTTAATTATTTTGAATTCAAAATATAATTATGGATAAATATTAACTTACTTAGATTAAAATATTGAGTTATGAAATTCATTAATAATTTGTTTGTGGTGGATAATAGATTAATAATTTAATCTGATTTAGTTTGATACTTTAATTAAACCATAAAATTTATTTAAACTTATGTTATTTGTTTAAAATATATTATTTTAATCATTGATGGTCCAATTTCAATTAGATAATGATTGAACTATTGAACCTTGAACTAGTATCATGCTTGATTCAATGTCTAGTTCAGTTTTGGCAACATTTCAAAATACATTGCAAAATACAACTAGGTTCGTTCCATATCTATGAGTCTATCAATATTAATGCTTTGGTATTTCTATTCTATGCCAAAACTATTGACTAGTACATGGTCAACTTTTGTTTTTCCATCATATTAAACTAGGTTTCGGTCTTGCATAAGGAGGAGCGCCCAGCATTGCAGCAATAAAGCCCTCCAATGTCCCCGCCAATGTTGTCAAAATCGAACTGAGCACTGAACTAGATAAGACATTGATTCTAGGTTCAATAGTTTACTTAGGGTCAAATCGGGGTCGGACTAGTAATAATAAAATAATATATTTAAAATAAATGATATAAGTTTAAGCAAATTTTATAACTTAATTAAAGTCTCAAATTAAATAATATAGAATTATTAATTTATTATTTCACATAAACAAATTATTAATAAGTTTCATAACTCAATATTTAAATCTAAATAAGTTGATATTTATCTATAATCATATTTTGAGTGCAAAATAATAAATTAATAATATATTATTATATTATTTATTAAGTAAATATATAATTTTTAATAGTTATATATCATAATAATGCTTATATAATATTATAATATATAGATAAAAAATATTTTATACTAAAAATAATATTATTTTATCTTAAAAACTACAAAAATATTTTAAAAAAGTTAAAATATATATATATAGAACCGATTCAAATTGGCTTAGAACTGATTCAAAACAGTAGCGGCCATTTTCCTTAACTGGACCAGACCAGGCACTGGTTCCCGGTTTGATCGGTCAAGCCAGCCGGTCCGGTCCGGTTCTGACAACAATGGTGTTTGCTATTATGTCAACATATTTTGGTAAAAAGACACTTTAGGACTCCTAAATATAAATAATGATACTTTAAGACCTCTAATTTGTGTAATGACCCATAAATACCCAAATATTTTTTAAGAAATATGAAAATAATTGAGTGACAAAAATACTCCTGGGAATTTAAATTTAAACACTTGGAAAATTAGCTTCAATCATTTGGGAATTCAATTATGTTTAGTTAGGAATTTAATTATAAGCATTTGGAAATTTTGGTTGTTAACACTTGAGAATTCAATTATACTCAATTGGAAATATAGTAGTAAGCACTTGGGAATATAGTTTTAATAATTTGGAAATTCAGTAATATTCAATTGGAAATTTATATTTAAGAACTTGGAAATTTAGTTGTAAGCACTTGGAAATTTAATTATCAGCACTTATAAATTTAGTTATACTTAATTGGGAATATAATAGTAAGCATTTAGAAGAACAATTTTATTAATTTGAAAATTTAGTTACACTCAATTGAGAATTTAGATTTAAACACTTGGAAAATAAGTTATACTCTGTTGAAAATTTAGTTGTAAGCACTTGAAAATTTAATTATTTTTTATTAATTAACTTACGGGTATTTTTGTCACTTAATTATTTTTATATTCCCTATAAAGGATCTGGGTGCTTTTAGGTCATTATACAAATTGGAGATCCTAAAATGTTATTATTTATGTTTGGGTTTTAAAGTGTCTTTTTCCCAAATATTTTGCAGTGCTTGCGTTCTTATCTTTTTCTTGAAAATACAACCAAAACAAATTCAGTTTTTTAAAACTCAAAATCATATAATTTTCTTAAATTTCGGACCACATTCAAAGAATTTTTGTAATTTTAAAATTTTTAGAAATTTTTTTTATGATTAATTAGTTTATTATATCACTAATGGATAGTGGCATATCAAGAGAATAAACATGACTATCAATATCAACTAATATTAATATATAATTATCTTGACAAAAAAAAATATAATTATCAAAATTTTTTAACATGAAATATAAAATTTATATGCAACTACATTGTGAATGAATTATAGACAATGCAAATCATTACTCATATTTTATTCAGTACAAGCAACCCACCCAATTATATACATCACTTAAAATTCAAAAAGTTATCTATATATAATTCTTGTCTGGCTGCTTATTCGAACTCATGATCTCAAGTGAAAGGAAGACGCTCTCGCCAGCAAGCCTATCTCCTGCGCTGGGCTTTATTTGTGGATGGGATCCACTGTTCTGAAAAGGGCTAGCCCAAGTCCATGTAGCCTTACTTATGCCTCCCATCCTATCCTGCATTTTGAAGAAGTCTTCCTTGGGGCCCTTCGTCCAGTTAGTTACTTTAGCCATTTCACCAATGAGTTTAGCCCACGCTGATTTTTGGCCAAAGAACATCAACATATTAATTTTAAGAAAAAAAAATAAAGAATATATCAAAAGTTTATATTTTTAATTCATTTTCATATTTCATTATATATTAATGATCTGAAAAAAAAAATAGATCTTCAAGTTTTATAAAAATAAATCAACAAATATATACTTTAAAAAATTGTATGACATAAAACTACTCTTAATTAATATATATGTATACAAATAAAAAAAATCTGTATTCACAATTTTTATAATAAATAACTCCAAAAAATATTTAATTAAAAATAAAATTAAAATGTAATATAAATATAAAATATAATTCTTTTTATTAATGAGAAGTTAATATTAATTGATAACAAAATATTTTAGTTGATTAATAAAATATTTATTTAATTTTATTTAAATATTTTAATGATATATAAATATATATATATATAGCATTATACACACACACACACACACACACTATATACAATGTGTGTTTGTATATATATAGATATAAAAGGGGGTTTATCCATTTAAATTAGATCCTCATCTAACTTGTTTAGGAGATTCTGTCTTGTTTTTCAATTACTATAAATAAAATTATCAATAGGCCTCACATTTTTGTAATATATATATTAGTATGTTATTTTCTTCTAACCAACACACACACACATATATATATATATATATTAATTTGTTGACTTTATCCATACATAAATCGGATCTATCAACTAATTCTTCTTTCCTACATTTACAACCAAGGAAATTTGATGTGACTTTCTATTTCAAAACCAAATCAACTTTACATGATTGAGTTTGACGATGATGGTTGAAAAAAAAAAAAAACGAAAGGCATTATCTTTGAGAACAAAACGCCGTAAGAAACTGGAAAGTATACTTTACTTATGGTTAAGATTACACTCACTTCTCAATTATACACACATAGACTCTCTCATATAAGTCTTCAGGCTTTTGTGGTAAATTTCTCTCTGCATCTCTCACTTATCCTAAAAACGAGATTGTCGCTTGTTGGCTTTCCTAACATTTAAAAGCCACACTTATTCAAAATTCTCCATTCCCCATCTTTCACCTCTTTAGATTTCTCTTTGCATCGCATGGTAAGAAATTGAGGGAGAAAAAAATTACACTTTTCTTGGTCCTTCTTTTTCCAAATAGCAATTACCTTTTTATTTGAAGCTAGCTTTATTGAGATCTTCTAACATGGATTCTTGCAAACAACAAGAGGAAGCGAAGTGTGTGTGGGTTCGGGGGCCTATTATTGTAGGTGCTGGCCCCTCTGGCTTAGCCGTCGCAGCCTCCCTCTCTGAACTCCAAGTTCCTTCCCTTATTCTAGAGAGAAGTGACTGCATTGCTTCTCTTTGGCAAAATAGAACCTACAATCGTCTCAAACTCCACCTTCCCAAACGTTTTTGTGAGCTTCCATTAATGGGTTTCCCTAACAATTTCCCTAAGTACCCTACCAAGTATCAGTTCATCTCCTACTTGGAGTCTTATGCTTCACGCTTCTCTGTTCATCCCCAGTTCAACCAAATTGTCCATGAAGCCCTATTTAACCCCACCTCTGGGTTTTGGACTGTTCGAACTCAAGCTTCCATGTACATTTCTCGCTGGCTTATAGTTGCCACTGGCGAGAACGCAGAGCCCTTCATTCCGAAAATCATTGGGATGGAGAATTTCCAAGGATCTATTGTTCACGCTAGCGTTTACAAGTCTGGTTTTGATTACAAGAACCAAAAGGTTCTAGTTGTTGGCTGTGGCAATACTGGTATGGAAGTTAGCTTGGATCTTTGTTATCACAATGCAGTGCCTCACATGGTCGCTAGAAATACGGTAAGTTCTCTCACTAATCTTCTTTCTTTGTTCCTCAAAATTGGTGTTATCTTTTTCCATTTTGGGTAAGTAATGATGAAGGAAAAAGTAACGTGTTTTTGGCTCACTTTTGCAAAATTTTATTTATGGAACATGCAGGTACATGTTCTCCCTAGAGAGATGTTTGGGATCTCAACGTTTGTAATAGCAATAACCCTACTTAAATGGTTTTCTTTAAGGGTAGTAGACAAATTCCTCTTATTGGCTGCTAATTTCATCCTTGGAAATACTGATCATTGTGGTCTCCGACGACCAAAAATCGGCCCAATGGAGCTCAAAAACACCACTGGAAAAACCCGTGTTCTTGATGTCGGGGCTTTTGGAAAGATCAAAGTTGGCAAAATAAAGGTATTGAAGCCTAAGCTCTAAATGATTACAATTCAAGTATGCCCAAAATGTTTGAGCTGTAACTTTTGAGAGTTTTAGGTGGTGGAAGGTGTGAAAGAGATAATAAGAAATGGAGCCAAATTGATGAATGGAGAAGAGAAGGAGTTTGATGCTATAATATTGGCAACGGGATACAGAAGCAATGTGCCTACTTGGCTCAAGGTAAAATTTAACCTCATCTGTTGCTATTTTAGCTCTATATTATTATGATAAACGTATGACCTTTCACATTCTAGCGTCCAAGACATTCAAATTGACCATCACATATTTACAAACGTCTTCTTGTATACATGCAAGAAATAATATATCCAATTTGCCTTCGTTTCTTTATAATTTTATAACTTAAAAAACATTTTTTCTATATTTATTATTACTTAAAATTCAAACTCTATGTTCCTTGTGACATGCTAACGTTTTATGATGAGTGACAATCATGAAATATATTGCGTTCGCAACTTGATGCCACAAGGTGTAATTTTTTTTTCCTTTTCTTTGCCAATGGACCTTATAAATCCAAAATGACTCCTCATTTGGTCAATTCCTCTTGATCATAGTGATCCTTTTTTTTATTATTTGATATCATATATTGTCAGCAAAATCCAAAGTTTGCACACGTGATCATTTTAAAAAATCCTTAGTAAAGTTCTCTTTTGAGCATATTATATGGCTTATAATAGTAATGCCTAGTTTTATTTTCAAAGCGAATCTGCAATGTTAATGATGTGTTTATGCATATATATATTATTTGTACAGCTGTGAATTTTTCAACCGAGACGGGATGCCGAAAACGCCATTTCCAAATGGATGGAAAGGAGAGAATGGATTGTATACAGTAGGCTTCACAAGAAGGGGTATCCTTGGGGCCTCCTCTGATGCCGTGAAGATTGCCACAGATATTGCAGGCCAGTGGAGGAGTATTAAGGACTAGAAGAATTACTATAATTCCCATATTATCCTGCTTGATAGTTTGTAACCTTGATCTAGTGGAGAAGCCAAAGTAAACTTGTATGGGGGCAACTTTATTCAAATAAATATATATAATTTTTATTATTAATAATTATTTGAAATAATTTTCTAATATAAGAAAAAGGTCAATAGTGTTAGGGAAGGCAACCACACCCAAGAGCAAGGTAAATTGGGTGATCTATAGAAACTTGAAAGAATTTTCCTAAAACTGATTTTGCATATTGACACAATAATGCAATAAAACATAGCATATTTTAAAACCATGATTAAGTTTGGATTAGAATCTTGCTTTCAACCACGTAGGAATAACAATTCAATCCCTTCAATATATAATATATAGATATTATTGAAGCACATAACACAAAATATATTAAACAAAGAATGAGAAATTTGTCATGTAAAAAATATGAACATATAACAGAGCATGAACTTGAAAAGTAAAGAGAATATGGATTGAGAGATTGTAAACTCCAAATCATCTTAGATCAGTCTAACCATTTGGCCTATATCTAATATTCAAGAACCTTTTGAGATTTCTCCACTACATTTGCAAGATTCAGTGAGCTCTTGCTGTCTTAATATATTATAAGACTCTCCCTTAGTCTTGAATACAAGCACCCACACCTTTCTTGGTGTTATATAACAATCCTTACCTTGAGTAAACCTAGGGATACCACACCCTGAACACTCTCTTCATGAATGAAGAGATTTTGATACAACTCTCTCAAATAGTAGATAATATACTGAAGCTCTAATAACTCAATGACAAATATATGCACATTTTAGCTTGAAGAGAAGAATTTTTTGAACTGAAGTTTGTGAAAACATTCTAGCTCAGTTTCAAGCTTAGTCAATTGTGACTCCTATTTAAAGATTTCATGAGTTTCTAGCTGTTAAAAACAATTCCCAATTGTTATATTATAAAACTAGCTATGGGGCACAATTTTTAATGCTTTTGATAGAATGTTAATTGATTAACTAATGTAGTTAATCAATTAATTCAAGCTTAAGTTGGTTTTGTGACATCCCAGTCATGGTAATCGATTACTTGAAGAAAACCAATCGATTAATTGAGAGATTTTTTTTACTAGATTAATTGAGAGATGTTGAAGCCTAGAAAATTTACCAATGCATTGAGTGTTAAAAATTAATCAAATAACAAGTTCATATGTAACAACCTACTCTAAAATACCCCCACACATTACTTAAAACCCCAAAAAAAAGCCAAAGAAAGCAAAACAAGGAAATTAGGACATGGCACTGTGGCCACTATAGTACCACTGCGGGTTAAAAATTTTTTGAAACAAAGGAGATTGGCACCACAGCCAAGCTTCTGGTGTTGCGGCTTCTATATCAGCAACCATATTAGTAAAATGCTGATTTTTGGAGTGAACTTCTAACGCACATAACTTTTTGCTCTAACCTCTGTTTTATCTGATTCTAACTCTTACAATTCAATCTTGTCTCAATCTAACTATAGATGCCAGTTTCACCTCAATCCATTTTTGTATGGAGATTTTGGGAGCCTGTGATTGATTTGGTCACTTTTTGGTCAAAACTCACAACTTACATGTCCTAATTGCCATCCAAAGTAATTTGGCATTTAAGACCATTCACATAGGTCCTATTTAGCTTACTCAACTTGTCCAATGAGGTTTCATCCTAGAGAAACAACTCCTCCAAGAATTGACCCCCTTGAACCCTAATTCCACATAATGGGCTACATTCCCAAAACACACATACAAGGCCCTAAACTACCTTTGGGCTCCCACACATGACCATTCTAGTTCACAAACACACTTGAACAATACTAACCCATGCCGGAGTCCAAATCATCTTCATACACATACAACAACACATGAATATATCCATATTGCATCATCATCGTTATCATCACATATCATTCATTAGTATCAACATTATACAATCATCATTATCACATTATCATTGTCATCATATCAATTACAGACATACTATTCTACTTGGCATAATTCATAACATAGACTATAATATAACTAGGATTGGCTTGAATATTCCCAATATCAAAGAGGCTACGACTCTTATGTCTTCTTAGGACTAATACCAGAGTTTTCACCTGAAATGTTAATCATGGGGGGTGTGTGACAAAGTCTCAGTAACTGGGAACATAAACACATGCAACCTATATAATCAGTCCACACAAATATACATATAGTGCAATGCAATGCGAAATATCATGGTATGTATGTCTCCTTTATACACGGCTAGAACCACTGTTGTGATCATACGACATTTCGATAGGTAACTCCCTTTCAATAGTAGGTGAAGACTAATTCCGGGACATCATCAAGCTCACCTCACACTTATACAATCTGGTCAAATGTTACACTAATGCTTGGACTGTGGCTCTTCTTCCCTTAGACCACATGAATTGGTGGTGATTTAAGGAAGGTGCAATCTACTACCACCTGGCTCTTTGGGGCATAAGAGAGGATTTAGTGGCATGGATCTTCCATCCTATCATCATATCATATCATCATATCATTTCTCATCTCATCATCAACACCTTATCCACCATATCTTACTATGCTCATATGGTGATGATATTCATGTCATGTCAACATGTATATGCTACTATGGAATTATTATCATATTCATCAATGTCATGCTAGCATGCTATGGAATCACATATATCATCATGTTCGTATCATATGCTAATACTAGGGATCTAGACTAATACCTCATCTAGCTATGTGCATACCATGATATGTAGGAAAAAACCATGCACACACACATAACAATATCATGGTATGAATGAGAACATGCATATATATATATGACAAACAATTAGCATACACATACAATGTAACACCCCTCATGACATTGTTTTGGTATTATGTGTAGAACCAGAGGAAACAAGATGGATAAAGGTTTAAGTGGGGCAGAAAAAAGCTTTACGCCGCAGCGAGAAGTAGGGCCATCGTGATGAGAGCAAGTCCAATGGTGATTGTTTCAGTTGAAACACAGTGGCACCATGGCGGACTTATTTGAGGCCGTGGCAAGAGTTGAGGATTTTGTTTAAATCAGAACCATTTCAGTTGATTGGACGTGAAGGAAAAAAAGGAAAATAGAGGGAGAACGTGAGAGCTCTGCTAGGGCTTGCTGTGTTCTGTTATTGGGAGTTGTTTTTCAGACCTTGGAAGCTGAGATTCACGTTGGTAAGTGATCCCTACTCCTCTCTCTCCATTTTCTTCAGTCTAAACTTGGGATTTTTCAGTTATATGTTGGGATTTTCGGTTTGGGAGGAAATCTACCAATTGAAATGGGTGAAATGGAGTTACAGAAGTGTGTTTGGGTGTTCTTGTTGCTTGGGTATGAGTTTTGAAGGGTTTATGTATGATTTGAGCTTAACCCTAGGTTGTTTTTGGTTAGGACTTTTAGGAATCCAAAGTGTATGGTTGAGTAGTGTTTGAATGGTCCCTAAGAGCTTAATGATACATGAAAGGGATGTCAGATCCTTGGGCTAGGCCTAGAGAAGTTGAATTGTGGTTTTGGATTAAATGGTATATTGTGTTAATTGATGTATAATGTGTTGTTAAGGTTGTTTGGCTAATTGGAGGAGACCAAGTCATGGGATTTGCATTCAAGAAAGCTTGTGGAACTTATGTGTGTGTGGTAATGACAATATAGGTAACCGGATATTTGTTTGTATTATATTGTATGTATTGTATGATATTATGCATATTTGTGTATATATGCATGTTTCTTTCATGCCATAATATATATATGTTTGTGTGTACTATTTTCTATATATCGTGATATGCACACAGCTAGATGATAATTATGATGACTATGATGATTATAATGATGATTAGGGATGATGATTATATTGATGCAACATGACATGATGCATGCATGACATTGTGACATATGAGGATGATGATTATATGATGATACATGAGCATCACCACATGACATTGTGAGATTATGATATATGGTGGATTGGGTGGTGATGACGATATGATATATAATGATATATGTTAGGGAGGATAAGGATGGGATCTCTGCGGCTAAATTACTTCCTATAGCTAGGAGGGGAAAGGTGTAGAGTGGACTGCACCTTTCCTAAATCTCTACCAATTCGTGGTGGGAAAGGGGAAAGAGAACCACAATCTGAACATCAGTGTTATCTTTGACCGGGTGCACTAATGGGAGGTGAGCTTGGTGATGTCTTGGAATCAGTCTTCATCAACTGTTGGAAGGGAATTACCTAAATGAATGTCCTGTTATGACGATAACTCATGGTTCTAGCTGTGTGGAGGGAGACATGCATTCCATTCATTTCACATTATATTCATGAGTTGTATAATGTATATATGTATATATATGTGTGTGGTTGTCCCCGGTTACTAAGACATTATCTTACACCCCTCTCCTATGACTAACCATTTTAGGTGACAATTCTGCTACTAGCCTGGAGAAGACAAGGGAGTAGCATTAGACATGGAAATATTAGGTCTATGTAGTATATTTGTGTATTTTGGATATGTATCTTGTGCTAAGTAGGATAGTACAGTTGTAATGGATATGAGATTTGGATGGTTGTAATGTTATTGTTGTTGTTGGTAAGTATGGATATTGTATTATGGTGTATGTATGGTCGTGCATGTTGGGGTGTCAGTAGTGTGGTGTTTGTGAGCCCAAGGGTGGTATTGGGCTTTGTTGGTGTATTTTAGGGTTAGTAGCTCATTTTGTCATTTAGGGTTCAAGGGAGTCAAATCTTAGAGGAATGGTTCCTTTGAGGTGAAACCTCTTTGGACAAGTTGGTTAAGTGGTTTTGGACTTGTGTGAATGGTCCCGAGTGGTTGAATTGCCTTTGGTAGCAAATAGGAGTGTTAAGTTATGAGTTTTAGTCAAAAAGTAGTCAAAATGGTATTAGGTATCTAGAATCTCCATACGGAGTTAGATTGAAATGAGAATGGGGTCTACAAATAAATTGGGACTAGATTGACTTGTAGGAGTTGGAATTAAGTCAATCAGAGGTTGGAGTATAAAGTTATGTGCGTCAGAAGTTTGCCCTGGTGTTGGAATTTTGCTGGTGTGGAATCCAGCATGGGGCACCACGGTGCCAGGAAGCAGGCTGCTACACCAGAGGGTCTAGGAATGAGTAAGAAGTAGGGGAAGGTCGGAGTTGCAGCGGTACTGTAGCGGCCGCGGTCCCAACCCATTTTTTGGTGTTCTGACTTGTTTCCACTGCTCTGAAGTTTTAGGAAGTTATTTTTAGATGTTTGGATTGTGTTTGGTTAGATTTTGAAGTTTGTGGTCGAGTCTGGAGATGTTTGTAGGTATGGTTACCTTAAAATGTCGACACCACACACTCGGTTCTCACAAGCTTTTAGATTGCAAGCCACGATGTGAATTCCTCCAATCAACCAAATAATTGTTATAATGTCATAATATTCCCAATTAACATAATGCTTATAACAACAAAAATCCACAATTTAGCTAGAGCTGGCAATCCGGGAGGGCCTGTCTCAGGCCGGGCCAAAAAGCCCGGATTACCAAATGGGCTGGGCTTGTAAAGCCCAAGCCCATATGGCATGGACCCGTATTTTTTTACAAAATATTTTTCATTTTTTTTAATTTTTTTCATATAATTTTTTAAATTAATATAACTAATTATCACTATCATTCACAAAAAATCAACATAATATTTAAATTTTACAATTTATACATAATTAATTAATAAAATAGTACATTTTTTAATGTCTTAAACAAAAAAAAAAGAAAAAGAAAAAAGGGAAAACGAGCCAATTAGGCTAGCTTATGGCCTACCCGGGCCACCCACCATGGGCCAAGCCTAAACGGGCTGGGCCCAAAAAGCCCATTTTCCCTTTGGGCTCCGAATTTTAAAGCTCGGCCCTCCCATTTTGTCAGCCTATTCGGGCTGGCCTATCGGACCTATCCCATTTTATCGGCTCTAAATTTAGCCATTGAAGTTTAACCCATAGTTCCAAAAACATAAACACATACCAATAAACCTTAAACAACCATTTAAATATATACCAACACATATAAATTTGGATTTCCACTTCTCTTCCTAAATTTCAACTTAGGGTTTCTGTCGAATCATGCATAATCCCTTTAAAACTTACACCTAAGCTTCATTAACTCTAAACCATACTTCATAAATCCATTTACCTACATTTTAATCAATAGGATTTGATCAAACTGAAAACCCTAAACATAAACTCAGATTTCATCGTAAAACCAAAGAGAAAAGAGAGGAGAAAAGAGAAAACTTGCTTACCAACTAAAATGCAAGCTTCTAAGATCCAAAATTTGATCCTCAAGGTCAGAATCATGAATCCCTAGCAGAGCAACTCTCTCTTATCTTCAATTCTTTCTATTTTATCCTACTAAAACTTGTCTGATTTAAATCAATTTCGTAACTCTTGCCATGGTTCCAGCAAGCTCACGATAGTGCGAGTGTTCTTGACTCTGAAAACACTACAACATTTTTGGCTTATGGCAACAGTTAATTTTACAACAGGTATAAAAGTGTTGCCTAATATATAAATAGGCAACAATTTTTCACATGTAACCATTAATCCATACTTTATAGCACAACTTTTAAGCTGTGCTTGAAAACTATAACCTAAAGTAGATTAGGCAACAGTTTTCTACATGTTGCTTTGTGTTTTTGAAATAGCTAACAAAAGTTGACTGTTGCCTAAAAAATATACCTTTAGTCAACCGTTGTAAACTGTTGCCTATATGCATAAGTAGCAATTTTCTCATGTTATCCTATAATTTTAAATAGGTAACAGGTTATTTAACTGTTGCCTATGACATTTATGTTTATACAATACTATTCACCTATTCCCATTAGCTATTTTTCTAGGTTTTAATATGAAGAAGAAATTTTTTTTATATTAATAGAAAAATCCCTAAAAACTATATATAGTTTTAGTTTTTATTACTCAAATGTCTATTTTTTCTTATATTAAAACCTTTTTCACTCTTTTTTTTTTTGTTTGGGTTTATAAAAATCTGCTAATTTATAAAAAGGAAAAAATATATTTTTAAAAAAAATTATATATGTTTTTAAAAAACTATAGTTTTTGGATAATATTTTATACTTAATTGCAAGAAAATATATGAAAGCCCAGGAAGGTGAAAAAGGCCAGCAAATTTAACCCACTAATTTACTCTAAAATTCTATCAAAATGGGCCCTAACCTGTAAAATTGCCGAGCTTCTCCTGATCAAGGTTTTGTTAGCTATCTCACAAATTTCACAAATTTGCTGAGCTTCCACAAACAAAAGCACTTCCAAACTTTAGAAAACTGCCCAGCTTAACCTTCTCTCATCTCTCAAAATCTTGTGTTGTTCAGAAACTTGATCGCATCATGTTCGAACTCATGTTGTAGCTATGTTACAAACATATATGGTATGGCTTTATTTTGGATTTCATTTGCTATATAACTCTATTGTTCATCCAGTATTTCAAACTTCGTTTGCTATTCTTCATTTATGAATCCCTAAGATTTGTTGCTATTGATTGTTCCTCCAATCAATTGCTTAGTGTTTGAAGCTCTCTCGGAATCCCTAATCTTATCTCTCACGATGGTTCGTCTTGATGGGTCTATCAATCCATGCTTTTTGGTTTTGATTCATGTGAAATGAGTGATTTGACAAGGTACCTAGTTAATACTTTGACTAATTTATATTGTTGAGACTTGAGATAAGATTCTATTTGTTGTCGTGTGGACTTTTTGTTCATATTGTGGGTCCTTTTTCTATTTTATATGTTTTAGATACTGATATGATATTGGGGTTCATGTGCTATCCATGGGAAAAATCATTAGATTCTCTTGTCTTTTTGCACTGGAGCATTGATGTTGACTTTATAGTTGAAATGGTCCCCAACACTATTTTATTTAATGAAAAAGAGTATCATATAACAACAAAAAGTTACAGTAGGAAGAAGGATAATAAAACCTTCAAAATCATGTTTGAGCAACCGAGAGCAAAAAGGGAGAGGCACTTTATTTCACATGTTATCTTGTACTTGAGTGGGAATATTGCCTTGACTATATATCATTGACTATCTCGTGACTTTTATTGTTGAGTTGTTGCTAAACTAAAGTACTGATATGAACACTAATTCCTTTTTGCAATTGCTTTTATAGTGTTACATATATATAAAGCACTGAGTTTGTTGGCTACTGAGTATTTAGATTTCCTTTAAAAATTGATAGCATTGGAACATGTACTTTGGGCCCATCATTAGACCACTCATGCTCTCTTTTATTTTATTACTATATTTCTTTGTTTGAAAGAGTGAATCACTGCATTGGATTGATTTTTACTCAAGGTCCTATCAAGAAACTTTGTTTATCATTCAAGAGGAAATTTCTTAAAGTTGGACTTACAAGTTTCATTTTAATTGTATTTGGTCAATGAATGACTTACTACATGAATTTGTTGTATGGTTATGTGCTGGTTTGGGTTGTTATTGGTCTTCTATTTTAGCACCAATGGTAGAGAAAAAGAAGAGATATAGTATTCTGTTTTTTCCTTTAAAGCCCACCCTTTCTGTATGGTTATGGCTACTTCTTTTTCTTCTTGTCATTCCATGTAATTAATTTATTTACAAAAAAAGTCATATGGACTATATGAGTGATTATTTAGCACTATTGTTCAAAAAGAAATTAATTTAGTGAGATTTAATTTAGAAGAACCACGTACTTGGCAAAAGTTTCAACTTGGTAATATTTTTTTAAAGCATCATCTACTTTTTAAATGTCACAAGGGAATGGACCAACTTAGTGACTAATTCCTTATTTTGAATTTTCTTTTGTGGTGTTAGTTTTTATTATCACTCTTTCTCCTTCATTGTTGTCCTAATATTTAAATATCATAGCCTTAATTGTTACTAGGATTCTGATTAGTAGATAATTTTATTTATATATATTAGTGATGGAATGCAATTAAGCTAGTGAAGTTTTTCATAGGTTCAATCATCAAAGCTATCATGTAGAGGAATTTTTTTTAAAAAGGCGTAATTTCACACACTCACACTGAAAACTATGTGTTTGTAATTTTTTTTGCCCAATGTAATTTATTGTTTGTTTAATCTAGCATTTTAATAATATCTTAAGTAGATCAAAACTTGCAATTTAACTGATTTTTATTTATTTTAATACTTTAAAATTACTTTAGTTATAATTATAATTTTTCAATGATTATTATTATAAGATTGATAAATTGATAAATATATATAATAATATTGGAGAGTTTTTTTAATATACAAAATCATTATTTTACATTAATTTATTTCATGATGTTAATAATTGAAACTATAGGATCTCCATAGCATGTTGGATAATTATTGATTAAGACCAAAGATAATATACTACTTTAGTCTTAAATCTCTTTCACTTTATCATGACTTTTATTTTTTTTAAACTTAGAACCTGCAGAATATTATGTTAACATAATATTTGCTTTATTTGGCCTTGTTTGTGCTTGGGAGATCTATTGCTATTTTTTTTTTGGTAATAAGGTAAAATTATCATTACTACCAAAAGTCTATTGTTGCTGTTTATGCTTCCATTTCTTTGTCATTTTGTGAATGTCTATATGAAAATCTTGTATGAATCTATTAATTCTATAATTTGAATTTCAGTTTTAATCTCAATAATCTTTTTTCTTTCATGGAATTCTATGTAGTAACCCATCATGATAAAGAAGGATTGGGTTGATTTGCCTCGGTTTAGTAATGATTACATTAAAGGTGTTGAATACTTCTTGGATTTTGCATTCATAGAAGGAAATCCCATAGGAAAGGAGACATTATGCCCTTGTGCTTTATGTTGCATTGGTAAGTGGCAAAAGAGAGAAGTCATTTATGACCATTTAATTTGCAAGGGATTGGTTTTTCATGGAGAAGGGATAATTCCTATGAATCTTGATGGCGATATTGGTAGTGATGAAGTATCATGTGATGACATAAATGGTTTATTGTTTGAGATATTTAAAGATGTTGCTCAAGCAAATGATGTGTGTGACAGCCTAAATGAAGATGCCAAAAAGTTTTATAAACTACTTGAGGAAGGGAATCGTTGTAAAAAATTTTCCACCTTGTCATTTATTATTCGAATTTATTTTACTGAAACGTCTTAATGGATGGAGCAATGCATCATTCACTGCTTTATTGGAGTTATTCAAAAAGGCTATACTTGATTTGAATATTCCAACCTCTTTTAGTAAAACCAAATCTATAATAAGGGACTTGGGTTTAGACTACAAAAAGATTGCTGCATGTCCCAACAATTGAATGTTGTTTTGGAAAAAGCATAATGATGTTGATTTTTGTCATCTTTGTGGAGATTCACGATGGCTTGAATATTCTAAAGTTGATTGTGAGCTTGAGGAATCTAAGAAAGCTCACAAAGTTCCCTCTAAAGTTCTAAGACACTTTCCTTGATTCCCAGATTGAAAAGGTTGTTCATGTGTTCAAAGACTATTGATTCATTAAGGTGGTATGCTGGAGGGCATTCAATATATGGTAAATTAAGGCATCCAGTTGATGGCCAAGCATGGAATGACTTTGATGCCAAGCATATGGAATTTGCTTTGGATTCTCGTAATATAAGGCTTGGTTTGGCTAGTGACGGATTTAATCCATTTAGAACCATGATCACATCTTATAGCATATGGCCGGTGGTATTGACAATATACAATTATCCACCAAATTTGTTCATGAAGCCAGAAAATTGTATGATGTCTTTACTAATTCTAGGGCCATGATCTCTTGGGAATGCGATTGATGTGTTCTTACAACCATTAATTGAAGAGTTGAAGTTGTTGTGGGATGCTGGGATGGAAACATATGATGTTTCTAATGATCAAACCTTTCAAATGCATACAGCTCTTTTATAGATTGTTAGTGACTACCCCGCATATGCTATGTTATCTGGTTGGAGCACTAAAGGAAAGTTTGCATGTCCTACTTATAACTATGGAACAACCTCTACTTATTTAAAACATAGTCGAAAGATGTGTTATATGAGTCATTGAGTCTTTTTGGACTCAGATCATGTTTGGAGATCAAATAAAGCATCTTTTAATGTACAAACTAAATATAGGTCTCCACCTACCTTGTTAGAAGCAACGAGGATTTTAGAAGATCTAGAAAACATCTCTAGTGTATTTAGGAGAAATGGAAAGAAAAAAGAATGATGGTCCATGGAAGAAGAAATCTATCTTTTGGAAATTACTGTATTGGGAGGACAATACCTTACATCATAATTTTGATGTCATGTACATAGAGAAGAACATATGTGAAAACATAGTTGGGACTCTATTAGAGATTATGGGGAAGAAAAAAGACCATGCAAAAGCTCATTTAGACCTACAAGATTTGGGGATAAGAAAGAATCTTCATTTAAAGGCAACAAGTGATGATGAGAGAACTAAGCTCCCACAGGCATGTTTCTCCCTAACTAAAGATGCTAAACTACCTGATGGTATTACCTCTAATATTTCAAGATATGCTCAAGTCAAAGGAGGAAAATTTTTTGGATATAAAAGTCACGATGCCCATATTATACTACATTACTTATTGCAAGTGTCAATAGGAGGATAACTCCTATTCAAGTTGCTATTCCTTTGATACGTCTTAGCTCCTTCTTTTGTTCTTTATGCCAAAAGGTTATTGATTAGAAAAGTTTATGCCATTTGGAAGTGGAGATTGCATAAACACTTTGTCAATTTGAAAGAATCTTCCCACCTAGTTTTTTTGTCATAATGGTTCACTTGCCTATGTACCTAACGAATGAGATTGGACTAGGTGGACCAGTTCAGTTTCAATGGATGTATTATATGGAGAGATATTTGGGTGGTTTGAAGACTTTTGTTCATAATAAAAGTGGACCAGAGGGCTTTATTCTTGAAGCATATTTGGTTAAAGAGTCTTTGATATTTTGCTCAAGATATTTGTCTAGTAATGTAGATATAAAGATGAATAGGATGGCTCGAAATAGTGATGACTGCACAAACAAAGGTCTTCCTATTGGGGGAAGGAAGCTATTTTCACTTGATCATAAGATGCAAAACCAATCCCATGGGTACATCTTATTCAATTGTGATGAAGTGCAAGATTATATTAGGTACTTTCATTGACTAACTCATTACCAGTTAATATCTTTTCAATATAATATATTTATTTATTAACAAATGTAGTAATTTCCTTTGTAGGGAGCATGAGGCTAAAGTTTTCAATCACCGTAAAAGAACCAAAAGGACTCAAGCCAAAACTCAAAGGGAAGATTTTATTCAATGGTTTGAGACACGTGCAACGAGTGAGGATGTGCCAAATTGGCTAAAAGAGTTATCTAGAGGACCAAACCCTATTGCTAAAACTTTTTCTGGTTATGTCATTAATGGGTACATATTTCATGCTGAGAAATGTGATGCAAGAAGGAAAATCCAAAACAGTGGTGTTACATTGGAAGCAGTAACCGAAAGCTTTAGAAGTGCTAAGGATGAAAACCCAAAAAAAGTTTGCATAACATATTATGGGGCAATTACTAATATCATTGAATCAGATTACTATGGCTATTTTAAATGTGTTGTTCAAGTGTGATTGGTTTAAGCATAGAGAAGACAAATATGGGTCGACATTTGTTTAATTTAATAGAAAATGTTACTGGGATGATCCTTTTGTGTTAGCTTCTCAAGTGCAACAGTGCTTTTATGTTCAAGACCCTTTTGATGAACACAAGCATTATGTTATGAAGACGCTTCCAAGAGATCTATTTAACATGGGAGATGGTTCAAATGCAAATGTTGAAGAATGTAACTCAAGTGAAACTTGTAGTGAGTCCCCACAAAATCTTCATATACCAGAGGATCATGGAGAGGTTGATTTGGTAAGGCATGATATACCAGATGATATCATTGAAATCCCTTTATCTGCAGTTTATGGCCAGCAAGGTGAAAGTGAGGGTGAATGTGAAAGTGAAGATAAAGGTGAAGGTGAAAGTGAAATTGAAATTGAAGACAACTCTAGTTTCAATGATACTACATGATACTTCATAGAATAGCCTCTATATAATATAAAAGAATAATATATATAATACTAAGGTGATAATTGATAACATTATGGTAATGGCTTTTTTAAATAGAAATTATGAAATAGCTTATATATAGTAGACATTAATGTATCTTTGTGCGAAAATGCAGTTTTTGGAGTTTTTCTTTTTTCTTTGGCAGCACATTAGTTACTAATATAGCAAGTGATCGAAGGCAAGGTTTTTTAGTAAGTTTAATTTTAGGCTCTAACTGCTATATCTTGTGTTCCTTGTTCCTAATGTTCATTCATGTTTAGCATTTTCTTGGGATTTTTATGATTGTTTACCCCATTAGCTATGTAAGTGATAGGAGCTAGCAACCAAATGTGAAATTAACATTAAATAATTTAAGGGAATAATCCAAGTAGATTGTAACACGTTATATTAGGGCCTATTTCCTATGTATTACATCATATTAGATACCTTTCATCATGGTTTAGAGACTAAAATCATAATATAATAAAAACAGAATTATTCAAAATTCGGGGGTACTGTTCATTTGGTAATTTCCATTTTACTCGATGAATTTTGAAAATTTATAACTAAATCTAGAAAAATCATCTTGAGGTGATTCAAGTCTATAAAATTGTATTAAATTCAGATACACATGGAAAAAAATATAAAATAGTAATTTCATTGGGCCAAATTCGTACAATAAATTTTGTGGGCTTTATTGTTCATTTGATCATGTTTCTATCTTCTAGTTTTCTGACCTCAACTTCGAAAAATTATATTTCATTCTATCCATGACCAAATCATGCATACTCGATGTTATTTGAAAGATTATATGTCTAATTATAGATAAATTTTTCTTATATATTTATTTCACTCACACTGGGCATAACATTACCTTAAATTGTGAAGGGTCAAAATCCAACTCTTACTGGAACAGTTTTGGAAAAAACTCCATATCTTCTATTATATACCTCCATTTACCTTCAAATCAGTGGTATATGAAACTTAAAACATAGATATTTTTATACATATAAACTACTGAATATTTGGAGCTTTGTACAATTTTATATTTCCTTTTGAATTTTTTAGTACTTACTTTTCAGTTTTTAGTTTTCCCATTATTGCCCTGTTCTGAACCTTGAATTTAAAAACTCACTATAATTCGTACACAATTTCAAATGGGGTGTTCTTTGAACCATTTTAAAGATATATTTGTGTACTTTAAGAGGATATATAATGTTTATATATTCTTTGAAATTTCATCTAGACAGTAATAGTATAACTGGATAGAGGTCAGAATTAGCATTTATATCCTTTAACCTTACCAAAACAATTTTCCATACATTTTCACATGGTCAAATCATGTTCCAAACTTGTACTAATCATCTCAAAAGACTTAGTGGCATTTGATTTCATACAAGCACAGCCTCAAACTTTCATATAAAAATTTACATGATTTAACAAAGAAACAATACATTATAGTAAATAAAAGGTAAATTATTGAAATCCTTCCCCTTGCTCTTTGCCCTCCTTAGATTTCTTCCATAACTTGAACCTATCATATTATTATTTGGGTGATGAGATTTTGGAAATCCCAGTAGCTAGTCACATCTCAAACATTTACATTATCATGCATGCTATATAACCTCCAAAATATCATAACAAACATTTCAAGGTGTAAATCACCATATTGTTTATAAAAATTTTGGCATTATAATGGCATTGAAAATGGACATGCCGGACACTATTCCTTTCATAAAAATAACCAAAACCAGTCTCAAGCATCATAAAAACAATAATGCAAGTCATCATTCGTAATAGAATATAGCAAGACAATATAATGCAAGAAAATGTAATTATGCTACCTCATGAAACTTTATGCCTTTCCTCTTTGATTCAACCTTTCCAAGAACTTCCTTAAGCTTTCTCAAACCCTAATGCATCACCAAATATTAAATAAATCAACTTAAACCAAGGGTTACTTCACAAGAACTTCAAAACCCTAAAAATTTCTACTTGCTTCATCTTAAGCTTTTACTTGAAATCAATACTTGTTCTTAAGGTTTTCCACCATGAGGAACTCATTTTTGGCATAAAAGACATGAAATTCCTACTCTAAATTGATGCTCTGTTCAGACTAAAATTAGCAAGAAAATGAGAGAAAATGATTTGTTTTGAAAATCATCCAATTACTTCCACAATCTTGTTCTAGGTTGTTAGTTTGGTGTTTCTCCTAGGTTGTTTGCATAAAAATTCATTCCTTGCTTCCTCTAGGGTTTGGCTGAAATCTTAGCATGAGGAGAGGAAGGAGAAGACTCCATGAAACCATACTTTACAACTTAAAAAAGTAGCTTGAAGGGATGGCACACTTACCTTGATGGTTGATTCTCTAAGCTTTCTTCTCTGTCTTTCCTTTCCTCTTCTCTTTTCTCTCTTCTTTCTTTGGTTTTCTTTCTTTGTTTTGCCATTGAATGTGTCGTTCAGAATAGGTAGCAAAGATAGGGATTAAATGGCCTAATCATTCACTAATTACTCACTTAACATTAATCACCTTCATTAATAAAAAGTCAAGCCTTCTTCAACAAGTAGTTTGGCTAAAAAAATCCAAGCCTTCTTTGAGAAGTTTTGGCCAAAAAAGTGAGCTGTCCAGATGCCTAGAGAAAGTATTTTAAGTGTCCAAAATTTCTCAATTTTTCCTGGTTTAGATATATTTTGAATCAGGTAATTTTTAACTGTACCGATAAAATCGATTTTTATAGTAAATTAGCATTTTTGGACTACAAGACTATTCCAATTTTATTTTTATATTTTCTTAATTGTCCTATCCCAAATGATATCTATGTATGTCCCATATCCTGTCCCGGTTTCCTTTTAACTGTCCGTGGGGCCTACAGTTTACTTTATTAGTTTACTATTAGTTTTGGACACTCAGCACTAATTATTTCTTTATCCTTAAACATTAAGCCTCAGTGTCATATACTATTGGACTTCTCTAGTCGAGGGTTTCATTTTGACAGTAATTTTACATATTTACAAAATTACCTTTGACCCAGGGTTAAATTATAATTTTAAAACTTTTGGGTCATTAAGTGTAATTTTTCTCAAGATATTTCTAATACTCATTCCCCCGTAATTTTTATGACTTTAGGGACATGGATATCCTTTTTATAATTATTTGGGAGTAAAAATATAATTTTCTCATTTTTCTATCCAACTGGGAAAAATAATTTCTTTATCGTTTTTCTCACAAAATGGTGTCTGCTCATTTTTGTAAAATTTCTATATATTTCTAGATATTTTAGTTTTCTTGGATGTTACATAAACACCAATATTATATTATTATTTAGAATTATAGCAATAAGAAGCACACACTCAATGGAAATTAGCTACTAGAAAACACACTCACTCACATAAAGAAAGACACATTGAAAACAGAAAAGAAAATGATGAAGAAGGATAACTATCTCCTTTTTATTATATCTTATTTGCTTGATAAGTTTAAAGTTTTGATATTTGAATTCTAGTTATGGTTTATTTATTTGGCGTAGATTATAAAAAATGAAAAGTTTTAATTATTCCATTCCAGCCAAATCAAGCACTGAGTTATTGAGAAGATTTCAAGAAATCAAGAGTGAAAAGATTGACAATCTACATGAGAAACTCCGAGGCTCCACACAAAGGTTAATTGAAGGGGAGATTGATACTTCTCAAACTAAAGGCATGACTCAAAAGAAGTCCTCCTTACAAAAGCAAGAGCTAAAGAAGTCTTATACTAGTTCTTAACCTCTTGGTATGACTCAAAAGAAATCCTCCTTACAAAAGCAAGAACTAAAGAAGCCTTCTACTATTTCTCAACCACAAGGTGTGGCTCAAATGAAGTCCTCTTTGCGAGAGAAATATACGAAGAAGCCTTGTACTATCTCTTAACCTAAAGGCTCCACTCAAAGGGCAGCTCTAGAGAAAAATGAAATTTCTTAGTCTCAAGGCATAATTCATAAGAAATCATCCTTCCAAAAGGAAGATCTAAGGAGGCCTTCTTCTACAACTAGTTCTCATCTTCAAGGCTCCACTCAAAGGGCCCTTTAAGAGAAGAATGATATTTCTCAACTGTAAGGCTCCACTAAAAGGGCAATCCAAGAATGTAATGAACCACAACAAAATCTTATGAAAAAAACAAAAAAGAACCCAATTTGCCTAGCTATGTTAGTTAATCACTTTGTTGAAACTTATGACTCTCTTAGAGCTGACCAATATGATAATCTTGAACCGTTGGGAGAAGAAGACAATTTGAGGCAACTAGTAGATGAATCTGCTAAAGAAAATAATGTTGAACAAGTGCATGAAGATATCAATGAAGAAGGGGAATCAACCAATGATATTGTAAAAGTCTTTCCGATACTTGATTGATTACATAGCTTTTCCTTTTATTGTGTGTATATAGTTTTCAAATACTAGAACTTTTATATATTATTACACTAATGATATACAATTAATGAAAATAGGAACATCACAAAAAGGAAGTCAAGGTAAAACTATGTGCATAAGGATTCATGGTAGAAAAATGGAAGAGCGTGAAGAAGTTATATTAAATTATGATGGTCAACCAATTGGGCCTACTGATAGAATTGTATCTGACTTGAGCATCTTCTTAGGAACATTGGCAAGAAATTCACAATTTTGTCCCTTGATATACACTAATTGGAAGGCCATGCCAAAGGATCCTTTCAATGATAATATGTGGGCATGTGTTAATGTATGAATACAACAGCATAATGCCTATATATATTTTTTTTGTATAGGATGCTTTTGATTTCTTTTCTTGTTTGTATATTTCCCAATCTTGATTCTTATTTTCCTTAATGTTCTTCATGTTCTTGCAGAAAAAGTTGTTGTGCCAAAGCAAGGGAAGGCTTGGGTAGAGACTACTATTTGAGATGCTTAGAGACGATACAAGCATACCATTAAGAAGGACCATTTTTTAAAGTATGCAAACATGACGAAGAGGTTGAAAAACCGTAAGATCATTTTAGGAAGCTTTGTCAATTTTGGAGTATGGAACAAATAAAAGTAAGGAGACCAACTTTTCCTTTCGTAAGTGTTAGTAGATTAAATAACTAAATAGCTATCATGCCTTGTCATTGAATATGTAGTCAATTAGTGCAAAAAATGCCCAAAATAGAGCTAAACAAAGGTGGAGGCATTGCATGGGCCCTAAAAACGTTGCAATAATTCGTCAAAGAATGGTAACATTTTTCTGTTGTTGAAGAATTTTTGTTTCCCTTATTTTATGAAACTAACTAATATTACCTTGTGTAGAGTTCAAAGTATGGTAGGGATCCCACTCAAGTAGAAATTTTCGTTGAAACTTGGCAAAGTAGTAAAGGAAAATAGCTAGATGTAGAAACTAAAAATGTAATTGTAAGTTCAAAATATGTATATGTGAAATGATAACTAATTTGCATATATTGTATGTCATATTCGAATTGACAATGACATCATTTAATTTATTTTTTTGCAAGTCACAACTTCAAGAATTGGCTGAGAATAACAATGACAACAATACTGAAGTCTTTAAAGTTGTGTTTGGGAAGGGAAAACCTAGATTAGTGCATTGCTATGGGAGAAGTGTTACACCAACTGCTTTGAAATGGAAGGAAGAGATTAATGCAATCAAGCATGAGCATGCTGAGAAAGTTGCTTCGTTGAAAGGAGTAGTTGCAAGTGTGTGAGATCGAGTGTGTGGACTGCAAGATGTTGTCAAGACCTTATTGCAAAGTTGCAACCCTGCAGAGGTGAATTGGAATCATTGGAAGCTTTATTAGGATCCTCTCTAGGTGATGCCAATAGTGTGCAAAAGTTGGTTGGACAACCTCATGGAAATTCCTCCACATCAACACATGTTCCACGTTATGGATAGGTATCTTGTTTTATCTTTGTTTTGTGTGTAAGATAATTCTGACTATCTTATTTGGAATGTCTAATTGCATAATTTTGTTTAGGACTTTGTTTAAGAGATAGTTTTTATAACTTGTTATGTTCTAAATAACTTGGCTGAAAATTATACACCTCCATTATGCTCTAATTCATCTAGTCTAGATAGTGGGAAATTACAACAAATAACAATAATGTGAAGTGTTTTGCCTTTAGGAATGTTTAGAATAGCTTTTGTCACAAATCATTGCAAGTGGGAATAATGCTATTCTTAACTAACCTTCACAATCCTTGACTATTTGATTTTGTGAGTATATATGTCACAACCATGGCTATCTGATTCCTGTCTTTGTGCATATAAAAAATATTTTATTGCTCTAAACATATATATGTTTTAATAAAAAGATCCCCTCATTTTTTTGTGAGCTTTCCTACTTTTAGTTGCTATGGAATTCGCAACAAAGTATATGCCATTTTGTGAAGTATAAGAGAAATATAACAACATGAAAGAAGAACAATATTCCATTATGTGTGCCTTTATAATCTTAAAGAACAACTTTTTTATTATCTAATGGTTGAAGTTTGACTAACTCAGGATGAAGAACAATATTCTTAGTAACTTTCATGTGAACTATACCGTTATTATAACTTCAGAACATTGTACTAATATTATAACCTCTTTTTGGGTTTCTCTATTGGTCAAGGACAATTGTTTTCATGGAGGAAGTTGTTCATTCAAACTTTGGCTTGCTTCGAAGATCAAGTGCTACTTTTTGAGTGTTGAAGAGACAAGTCATGATCCATTGCATACATGGAAAAGTGGATGATTTGGTATGAAGTTATTAGCTTTTGTTTTGGATTTATGTTTAATTCAAATGATAAATCAATGTGTTATGTCCAAACTCAAATTTATTTTCAAAGTTCTATTATGATATTATGTTAGAGGCAAAGATAGTGAAAGATGTATTTTGTTGAACATATTTTTGGAATGCATATAATGATTAAACTAAGTTTTATTTTTATCCATTTACTACTTCAGGAAATATGATGTAGTTCTATTTTTATGATATATACATGTAGTAAGGAATTATAAGGCATCTTTTTTTATATAAAATGTTAATTTTTGTGTTTTAAGCAATGGTTAACAATTGTAATTAAAAATAACAACACTCAATAAATTGTTGACTGTAGTCTTTTGGTACAGGTTAAAAAGTGTTGCATATGATATTTTTAGCAACAGTCATAAAACTATAACAAAATAGGCAACATTTAGTAACTGTTGCCTTAGTATATTTTAATATGGTAAAAAAATTGTTGCCTTTATAGATATATGTAACAGCTAGTAACTGTTGCCATAGCTAGCAATGGTGAGAAAGTGTTGCCTAATTTGGCATCTAAAAATTGTTGCCTATAATGAGACTATAGGCAATAGTTTTGTCATTTGTGGCTAGAAGATGTGAAAAACTGTTGCCATTGACAATAGGATACAGTAGCAAACACCACGGTTGGAAATTGTTGCCTATAGTGATAGGCAATAGTTTTTGGGTATCTAGCAATAGTTTTTGGCTGTTGCCATAGACCAAAAATGTTGTAGTGAAATTTTTGAGTTTCCACGAGTGTCTCGCTATGACGGCCTTGTACCTTACCGTAGTTGGTGTCCTTCTCTGTCTCCATTATCAAATTGTCTCATTTGTATCTTTTCTTTGGTCCTAGTTCCTTAGGTCCTGCACACATTATCAAGTATATTTTTTGTTAGCTCAAGACTAAGTTTAGGATAGTAAACTGAGGGTTGTTACATTCTCCCCTCCTTATAAAAATTTCAATCTCAAAATTTCAAACTCTTTCCTAAAGCAAAAAGCTCAGTATACCTCCTTTGTATGGATTCTTCTGTCTCTCATGTGACATCATTCGATGTCATTCTGCTCTACAACACTTTCACTAGTTTGATAGTCTTATTTCCTCACTGCTTCACTTTCACATTAATAATTTGTAGTGGCATGACCTCAAAAATCATCTCCTCTTGCAATTGAACTTCCTTACCATTGATTATGTGAGACAGATTAGGATGGTACTTCTTAAGTTGAGACACGAAAAATGTCATGTAATCCTGTGAGATTAGGCAGTAGCACTACCCAATATGACATTGGTCCAATTTGTTCTTGGATTTGATATGGACTACTATATCAAGGAGTAAGTTTCTTTGCTCGAATTGATACCTGCGGTAGGAGTAACCTTAAAAAATATATGATCTCTGGCATCAAATTCCAAGGGTCTTCTCCTCCGATCTGCATAGCTCTATTGTCAACTCTGGGTAGTCAGAAGTTTTAGTTGAATGCTCTCTATTTGTTGAGAGGTTTAGTCCACGATATCCAGGCCTAATAGAACCTACTTACTGAGTTTAACCCAACACAACGGTCATCTACACTTTTTGCCATAGAAAGCTTCATAAGGAGCCATTTGCAAGCTTGAGTGACAACTGTTATTATAGGAAAATTCAACTAATGGTAAATATTGATCCCAATTTCCTTTATTCTCTAGAACACAAGCTTGTAGCATGTCTTCCAAAGTTCAAATTGTTCTTTTAGTTTGCCTGTCAGATTGAGGATGATAGCAGTATTGAAATTCAACCTCATCCCCATGGCTTTCTAGAGGGACTTCCAGAACCTAGATGTAAACCTAGGATCTCTGTTTGACACAACAATACTCATTGAAACTCCATGCAGTCTCACGATTTCATTCACATACAATTAGGCCAACTTCTTTATGGTAATGGTCTCCTAGATTAGAAGAAAATAGGCCGACTTCATCAATCTATCCGTAATCATCTATATTGCATTGTGTCCTGAAGAGGTCCTTGGTAATCCTATCACAAAATCTATGGAGATGCTATCCTATTTCCACTCAGGAATCTCCAAAGGTTGTGGCGAACCTATTGGTAGTTGGTGCTCAATCTTCACTTTCTGACAAACTAAACATCTTATTACATACTCTGCAATATCCTTCTTCATTCTTGGCCACCAATACCCTTGTTTTAATTCTTGGTATATCTTAGTGGTACCTAGGTGAATAGTATACTTGCTCTTATGAGCTTCTTCCAGAATAATTTCTCGCAACATAGCAACATTTGGCACAGAAATTTGACCATGGTACCGAATGATAACATCTTCTAATATATCAAAGTCTTGGGTTTTAGCCATTTCAATCCGTTCTCAGATGCCTAAAAGATAGTTATCCTCTAGTTATATAAAGCAAATGTTTCTCAACAAATTGCTGGACATATTAGTAGTTCCTCTTACAAGTACTCAAGGGTGTACATTGACAGATGACTTTATATCTCTCAAGATTTCTAGCAACTGTTGTTTCCTTTTCATCATGGTGGCTATATGGATCGACTTCCTACTTAGCGCATCCTCTACTATACTGGCCTTCCCAGGATGATACTTGAAAGTAAATTAATATTCCTTTAAGAACTCTAACTGTCACCTTTGTCTCATGTTCAACTGCTTTGATGTGTAGACCATAACTCTTTCTTGTTGCATCAACATGCACTCTAAACTATTCTTAGAGCAATTTATATAAACTGTAAATGGCTCAAATAGGATAGGAATGATTGACACTGGGGTAGATGTCAGATGAATCTTTAGTTCTTAGAATGCTCTCTCATACCTGTCATTCTAAGTGAAAGGTCTAACTTTATGGGTTAGTCTAGTCAATGGCATAATAAGTTGAGAGAATCCTTTAATGAACCTTCAATAATAGCCTGCCAACCCAAGATACTACGAATTTTGGTTACTAATTGCAGTCTTTCCCAATTTAACATTGCTTCTACTTTGCTGGGATCCACTACTACAAATTCTTCAGAAATCACATGACCTAGGAATTTTACCTCCCATGGCCAAAACTCATATTTACTAAGTTTGGCATATAGTTGGTGATACTGCAATACTTGCAGCATAATTCGAAGATGAAGCACATGCTCTTCTTCACTTATAGAGTATATCAGAATGTCATCAATGAAGACTACTACAAGCTTATTTAGATATGACCAAAATACCCTATTTATATAATTCATGAAGATTGCTGGGGCATTGGTCAACCCGAAGGGTATCATAAGGAACTTATACTGCCTATATGAGGTTCCAAAAGTTGTTTTGGGCACGTCCTCTGCATGCACATGAAGTTGATGGTATCTTGACCTTAAGTCAATCTTGGAGAAAATTGAAAGACCAGCTAGCTAATCAATCAAATCATTAATCCAAGGCAAAGGATATATTCTTAATTGTCACCCAGTTCAGCTGCCTGTAATCAATGCACAATCTAAGGCTATCATCTTTCTTTTTAACAAATAATACTGGAGCTCCCAAAGGTGATGCTTAGTTAGATATAACCCTTTTTCAACAAATCTTCAATTTGCTTTTTAAGTTCTTTCAATTTAGAAAGTGCCATTTGATATGGAGCCTTAGAAATGGGACTTGTTCCAATATCAAATCAATGGAGAACTCCAGCTCTCGTGGTAGTGGCAAGCTGGTAATCTCCTTTGGAAACACATTACGTATTCACAAACAACAGAATATCTTTTTATTTCTCCTTCCATATTCACATTAATAGAGAAGAAAACTAGAAACTCTTGACATCTTTATTGCAAGTACCTATTGGCTTGGGCAAAGGAAAAACAAACATTTTTATCTCCTTGATCACTAGGGATATCCATTGGCAATGACATAATTTTTTGAGCACAGTCAAGAATAACATTATTCACCACAAACTAATCTATCTCAATAATAGCATCAATATCTTGCGGTAGCTAACAGATTAAATCCAGAGTAGTGCTACGATGTTCAAAGCAGACCACACAATTCAGACAAGCTTGAGCAGTTCTTATTGAAACTCTTTGAGTGTAGAAACCAATAATTCAAAAGGCAACTCAATTGCCACAATTCCCAGTCTCTAAACACAATCAAAAGATATAAAGGAATGTGATGCACCAGAATCAAACAAGGCATGAATAGAGAAACCATTAAGTTTGAGTTTACTTAGAATTAGATTAGGTGCTACATCCACCTTCTATTGGGTTATGGCAAAGATTTCTTTGGGCATTGTTGGCTTCCTCATTGCATCATAATGTCTGGGCTCACGATAACTTCGTGCCATATGACTAGGCTTCCCACAATTGTAGCATATCATGCACTGTCGATCGGCATGATTCATTCCATATCTTGTGCAAGGAGTTGAGGCACTATCTGAACTTCGTTGAGTAGGAATTAAATCCTTTCTTACAAACTCATTTTGACTAAAGCTCCCTTGGTCAAAGCATCCTTTAGAGAATTTTCTTCTGCCAAACGGCATTTGTTGGACTAATTTTGACCAAACCTGCCTCTTCCTCTGCTAAAACGGTCATTATTATGATGGCCTCTTCTTCCACTAGAACCACCATTGTTACTACCACTACCAGATCCACTTCCTTTGCTAATACCTCTAGTAGATCCTAAATGAGAAAAGACATAGATCATTGAATTTCTTCTTTCTTCCTTAGTCTCCAGCATTCACCAAGAGAGAACACACATGTCCGCAGATAAGTCCTCATAGGACGTGAATTCAATCACCGCTAACTGCTCCTTAATTTTCAAATGAGACAAATGTTAAGCTTTCCACCTGTCATTAGGGTGATTCTTTAAATAGGTGGAATATTTGGCTAGGTCTGGGAATTGGTCAACATAATCATCAGCCTACAAGTTCCCCTATTAGAAAGCTAGAAATTCATCCTCCTTTTGCATAATTAGGGTATGAGGGAAGTAATGTGTGAAAAATCTCTCCTTAAATTGCTCCCAGTTTATATGAGCTCCCAAAGATTTTACTCTCGATAGGACACTCCTCTACTAATGCCTAGCTCAGAGGTGTAATCTATCACATCTAAGATGGTCTCAAGTTGGTCCACCCATTCTTCAGCCTATATAGGGTCAATTTTACCTTCGATAGTTGGGGGATTGAACTTTTGAAAGTCTTTTAGTTGAGAAGAAATATCCTTCCTTCTAACTCTCAAGGCTCTCTCAGGTTCCACCGCATCCTCATCACTGTCTTTTCCTGCATTCAGATTCACATACATGCTGGCCTCCTCATTAATACTGCTATATTCTCATTGATTTAACTGCTTTTGCATTCTGTTCAGTGTTTCCCCTGGGTATTCACTAGGTCACTTAGACCAGCTAGCATCTCATCCATCTGCTTCATCATATTACTATTGCTCTATCTTCCCATGTGAGACATCTTCTCTTATACACAAGTAATAACATGTTCAATTATATGACTCTGGACTAGTATTGTAATGGGATTATACAAGTCTATGCAAATGAAATTGTGCCAAGTATTACCACAAACAGAAATAATGGTCTTAACCATTGCTCTGATACCAAAATGTAACAACCTACTCCAAAATACCCCAATACATCACTTAAAATCCTGAAAACAGGCCAAGGAAAGCAAAACAAGTAAATTAGGACACGACGTCGTGGCTACTACAGTACTATCGCGATGTGGAAGCTCTCGGGTTGAAAAATTTTTGAAATAGAGGAGACTCACACCATGGCCAAGCTTTTAGCACCGCGACGCTCGTATCGGCAGCCATATCAACAAAATGCTAATTTTTCATGTGAACTTTCGATGTGCATAACTTTTTGCTTCGACCTTTGATTGACTTAATTCAAACTCTTCCAAGTCAATCTTGTCATAATCTTACTATAGATGCCAGTTTCACCTTAATCCATCTTCGTATGAAGGTTTTGAGCACTCGTGCATGATTTGGTCACTTTTTAGCTTAAACTCACAACTTACATGTCCCAATTGCCATTCAAAGTAATTTGGCACTTTAGGACTATTCACGTCGTTGCTATTTAGCTTACTTAACTTGTTCAAGGAGGTCTCACCCTAGAGAAACTACTTCTCTGATAATTGACCTCCTTGAACCCCAATTCCACACAATGGGTTACATGCCCAAAACACACATACAAGACTTGAAATTGCTTTTGGGCTCCTATATACAGCCATTTTGGCTCACAAACACACACTCTAACAATACTGACCCATACTGAAGTCTAAATCATAAACATACGCATACACCAATACATGAATATATCCATACCGCATCATCATCGATATCATCATATATCATTTATCAATATCAACTTTATACAACCATTATCATCACATTATCATTGTCCTCATATCAATTACAGATATACTATCCTACTTTCCATGATTCATCACATAGACTATAATATAACTACCTTTGGCTTGAATATTCCCAATGTCGGAGAGGATACAACTCCTATGTATTCTCTGGACTAATATTGGAGTTTTTACATGAAATTTTAGTCATGGGGAGGGGGTGTGAGACAATATCTTAGTAATTAGTAACACAAACACATACAACCTATATAAACATTCCACACAAATATGCAGATGGTGTAATGCAATGTAAAATCTCATGGTATGTATGTTTCTATCATGCACAACTAGAATCATGTGCTATTATCTTCACAAGACATTTCGATAGGTAATTCCCTTCCAACAGTCGATGAAAAGTGATTCCTGGACATCACTAAGCTCACTTCACACTAATGCAACCTGACCAAACGTTATACTAATGCTTGGATCTTGGCTCTATTTCCCCTAGACCACCCAAATTGTTGGCGGTTTAGGGAAGGTGTAATCTACTACCACGTAGCTTTCCGGGCCATAAGAGAGGATTTAGTGGTAGAGATCTTCTATCCTATCACCATATCATATCATCATAAATTTTATCATCTAATCATCACCACCCTAGCTACCATATCTTACTATGCTCATGTGGTGATGATGTTCATGTCATGTCAACATGTATATGCCACTATGGAATTGTTATCATATTCATTAATGTCATGATAGCATGCTATAGGATCATATATATCATCATGTTCATCATCATCATATGCCAATACTAGGGATCAAGACTAATACCTCATCTAGCCATGTACATACCATGATATGTAGGAAAAATCATATACACACATAACAATATTATGGTATGAACGAGAACGTGCACACACACACACACACACACACACATATAAATACGACGAACAATTAGCATACACACTTTTTTTTATAAATGAGACCAGCTAACTTAAATTGTTGACACCACACATTCGGTTCTTACAAGCTTTTTGATGGGAGACACGTTAGGAACCCATCCTAAGAGCCTTCTTTGAGTTAAGGATCGTGTAACTCAAAGAAACATGAATTGAACACAAGAACAACAAAGAACAACAATGAACAAAAATTGAAAAATAGAGATGATGAAAATAAGAAAACTGAAACAAAATGTTGCTTGAAGGTAATAGATTCCAAGAGAACCCATCTCTTGAATCCTAACTTCGGCATGCCACAAGGATCACCACTCCTTGATAAGTCCTCATTCTTTCTGGTACTCAAGGATGAGCAAGAAAGAACTCACTGGACAATGACAAAGTTGCTGAAAAAGAAATTCATTCGTTCATGTTGTTTTTTGTAAGAGTATAAGAGGTGCTTATTTATAGGCAAATATTAACTCACAAACTAACTCTTGTTCAGTCCACAAACCTAACCATATTAATGCTCATTAATACAAAAAGGAAACTCTAAGCAAAAAGGAGCATTTAATTCTAATTTTGACTTTGAAAAGTTTGCTCCTCTTTAATGCAAAAAAGAAGAGAATATGCTAAAATCCTATTCCGAAATAAAGGGAGATCAAATAAGATCATTACATGCCTTTTATTCAAAAGGAAACAAATTGACTAAAATAATCCTAATAAAACTGATTAAAAAATGTCACTTTTAGTGATCATATAAGGAGCACGTTATCTTCAAGTTATATCTCCAAAATGGGCTTCTTTTGCGCTTGGATCATTAACTTATATGATTGGAAGCATTTTCCACACTTTCTAGCTCTTCTTGGGCTGTAACTTGATTCAAATAATTGGGCTTCATGCTCTTTCCAAGCTCATTGCCATGTCTAAGGACTCCAAATGCTTCATGCCTCAATCGTACTTTATTATTCCCTCCCACGTCGAAATGATTTGTCCTCAAATCTCCATAATCTATATGGAAAGAAAGGGAACGATTAAAAGCATCAAATAAAAAATAGAGAGCATACTTACTTTTCAAGCCTGATTGATGCATCTTGTCTTCAACCCTTGCTTGAACTTGTGGTGTAATAATGACTCTTGGCTGGAAATTCATCCCTTGTAAAATTTCATCTTTAAAATCTTGCATTCCAAACCAATCATCGGGATAAAAAACCTTGTAATGACCATTAGTTTGAATTGCATATGACTTGTTGTCATGCATTAGTGGATAAGAACTTGATTTTCCTTCCATAACATCCACATTAATCACCTGCAATAAAGAACTAGAGGCAAATTTGACACAACAAGACTTAAGGAAAACTGAGATAGTAGAGTAACCATAAGGGATGAAAGCTGGGTAGATTTTAACATTATTTGCTAGCTTCAAAATTTGGACAAATTTGATACTTATGGATGATGCACAATGTGTTCCATGGGCTTTATTTACTTCAAAGGAACAACTATCATCAAATAACCATAAATGGCCAAACACCATATCAACATGCTCAACTTCATCACACACATGAGCACTAATTTCTAATGGCATAACAATGTGAGTACCACTAGAAACAAGCACACCATTATCAACATTGTTCTCTATCCCCTTACTAGTAGTAACATCTAGAATAGTTGTCTCCACTAACAATGGTAAATGATCATGATCAATCTCATCAAGTATATCATCAACATTTGCCTCCTTGGGATTCTCAAGAATATCATACTCTAATTCATAAGAAACATCATCAACATAAGTATTTTGAGAATTAGAGGTACCTTCAAGAGTAGTTGATTCTCTTGGTTCAATAACCATTGTAGATGTTGAGGAAGATATCTCCTCCATTTGATCTTTTTGCTCCAAATGAGAATCACTAGAACTTGAAACTGAAATTTGTAACTTAGAAGTTTGCTGCTTTCCACGAGTTGGAAGATACTCATAGAAGTAGTGGTATGGTGTATACTTTTGCTTCAAAATGAGCTTCATGCTATTCCAAGTATCACACTGTTTTTCTTCACAAAGATGTAACACCTTACTTAAAAATGTAACACCTCACTCCCCAAACACCTCCTGACTTGACCAAAATTCTTTTAGAACTAACCAAGACATAGCCCAAACATCTCAAATAAACTTCCTAAAATGTCAAAGCAGCGGAAATAAACCAAAAGACACTAGAAAATAGGCTAGGACTATGGCTGCTACAGTACCACCACAGCTCTGGCTTATTCCATAAACTCACATCCACTAACTTCACTGGCGCTGTGGCCTGACTTCCTGACGCCACGACGCCCCTTTCTAGTTTCTGCACCAGCAAAAATCAAACTCTAAGGTGAGCTTTTGATGTGCATAACTTTATACTCCGGCCTTCGATTAACCTGATTCCAACTCCTATAAGTCAATTTAGTCCCAATCTATCCATAGACCAACTTCATCTTAATCTATTTCTATATGGACATTTTGGACACCTGATACCATTCTGGTTAGTTTTGACCAAAATTTACCACTAACAATCTCCAAATGCCACCGAAGGCAAATGGTCACTCAGAGACCATTCACACAGGTCTTAAACTATTTAACCAACTTATCCAAAGAGGTTTCACCTCAAAGGAACCACTCTTCTAGGATTCAGCCTCAATGACAAAACAGGCTATAGCCTTAAAACCAGCCATCAAGGCCCAATTTACAACTTGGGCTCACAACTCATCACTCTAAAGCACACATACGCCACCATCCATCATACACATCATATACAACACAATTCCACATCCATAACATACCAATAACATCAACTTTATTATAACAACAATATTAATGTCATCACTTAATTACAAACCATCTATCCTACTTGGCACAAGATACATATCCAAATAAACATACACTACATAGACCTAGTATTCCCACGTCTGATGTTATTCCCTTGTCTTCTTTGAACTAGTACCAAAACCTTCACCTGAAAGGGTTAGTTCATAGGAAATGGGGGTGCGAGACAATGTCTTAGTAACCAGGGACAGCCACACACACACACACACATATATAACCCATACAATCTCATGAATGCAATATGAAATGGAATGCAATGTATGTCTCCCTTGCACACAGCTAGAACCACTAGCTATCGTCATAACAGGACATTTCATATAGGTAATTCCCTTCCAACAGTTGATGAAGACCGATTCCTGGACATTACCAAGCTCACGTTACACAAATGCAACTAGGCCAAAGGTTACACTAGCCCTCAGATAGTGGATCTCCTTCCCTCAGACCACCTTAAATTAGTGGTGATTTAGGAAAGTTGTAGTCCATTGCCGCCTGGCCCCCTGGCCATAAGGAAGGATTTAGTGACAAGGATCCCATCCTTATCCTCCCTTATCATATATCATATCATTATATATCATATCATCATCACCACCCAATCCACCGTATATCATATTCTCATAATGCCATATGGTGATACTTATGTCTCATCATTATATAACTATCATCATCATCATGATCTCAATGTCATGCTATGCATCATGCAATATCACATGATCATCACATATGTAATCATCATCATAATCATCATTTAGTTGTGTGCATACCACGGTATATAGAAAACCATACATGCAAACACATCTATGTCGTGGTATGAAAGAAACATGCATATATACACATATATACCAACAAAATATACATATACAATACATACAATACAAACACCCGGTTACCTTAGTTGTCAATACCACACACACACGTGATTCCATGAGCTTTCTTGATTGTCAATCCCACGACTAATCTCCTCTAATTAGGCAACAACCTTAACAATGTCACAATACCTCAATTAACATACTACACAACTTGATCAAAACCATAATTCTACTACTTTAAGCTTAACCCAAGGTTCCAACCCAACATTCATTCATCATTAAGCTCTTAGGAACTATTCCAACATGAATCAATCCCATACACTTTGGATTCCCAAGAACCCTAATCGAAAACAATCTAGGGTTAAGCTCAAATCATGCATAAATCCTTTAAAACTCACACCCAAACAACAAGAACACCAAAACACACTTCATTAACCCTATTTCATCTATTTCAATTGTGTATTTCAGCCCAAACCGGAAATGCCAACATATAACTAAAATATCCCAAGTTTAAATCGAAGAATATGGAGAGGGAGGAGTAAAGATCACTTACCAACCAAGATCCAAGCTTCAAGAGGTTGAAAATTGCTCCCAAGGGTTGGAAATCTCGAACCCTAGTAGAGCTCCCTAGGTTTCCACTCCGTTTCTTTCTTTCCAATCGTCCGAAATGATTTAGGTTTAAGCAAAAATCCCAACTATTATCACGGCTCTAGGTAAGCTCGCCGTGGCTCCACCAATTTCAGTTGGAAAGAGCCATTGGAACTCACTCTTGCTGCGGCAGCCCTACTTCTTGCTACGAGGTGGAGCTTATTTTTGCTCCACTTGTACCTTCCTCTGTCCTATTTCCTCTGGTTCTGCACAAAATGCCAAAACAAATGTCATGAAGGTTATTATAAAAGGTGCTTTCTTTTAAATCGTTCCCACCAAACCTTGGATTTTTCGTCTAATTGAATGGTAGCTAATTTCACTTTCTTGGAGTCGAAGTAAAGGCAATTTTTAAACCATTGTTCAATTTTTCCTTCCTATGCCAAATGCATATAAGGATTATTCTCTCCATAGTATTTTGGGATGTTCAATTTAACATCCTTTTTGCATGAAGAAACTTGAATGCTATCTAATTTGGCATTTAACTTCTTGATTTGATCATTGAAATCTCTCATTAAAGCTTTAAGATCAAAAGTTCATCACCAGCCATGCTTATAACCTAAAATGTTAGTGAATAAAAGACAAAGAAAGGACCTTGCACACTCTCTCACGTGTTTTACTCAACAATGATGTAAATTCACTCGTGTTTTGCACACTTCAAAGATTTTTTCTAGAAATGGTATAATTACACTCTTGCCCTTTACCACTCACTCTTACTTCCTATGAGAGTGCAACATTGAATCTGAACTTAAATCAAGAAGCAATGTTTTAAGTGGTAATCTCAAAGTCAAAGATCCAAAATTCAAATTCTCAAAAGAGCTTAAAATGATGGGGACCAACAAACAAAGATGGATTTTCTATTTTCAACAAAAGAAAATGTATTTTCCAACCAAGAAAAGAGAAAAGGAAATGTTGGAAATTAAGATAACGAAGCGCACTAAATAACAAGAGAAAGGATGTGGCTTGTATACCAAAAGGAAGGATTTTTTAGATGACTCTCAAATCTGAAACAAAGGAAGAAATTGATGTTAGAGATTTGAATAGAAAAAAGGACAACAACAAATTAGGACAAATAAGATAGGAAGGGATTTGGATAGAATTTACTAGAAGAGTAAAATTCTAAAAATGAATATGAAAGTAACTTACCACCCAAGTGAAATGAATATAGACTCCTTTTGTGACTTGGGAACAAAACTTCAAATTTGGTAATTCAGAAACAAGCAACCCACAAATCAAGGGATGTAATTCCAGCAATTAATGCAAATCAATCAAAACCAAATGCAATAAGCAAATTCAAACTTTCTGGAATTTTTCTTCCAGCCATCAAATTCTCTTCTTTTTTTTTTGTAAATATTTTTTACTACTCTTTTTTTTTGCAGCACCCACAATTTCTCCTTTTTTTTGTTATTTTGTTTTAGATTAATCTGAACTAACACACAATTAGAATAGAGATGATGAACAGTACAATGAATTTTGGAAGGGATCTGATTAGAAAAGAGAAGAACATAACTCTAGATAGCAAGTATGAACAGTGATGGATGAACAGTACTACATTTTTTTTTGGGAACAGAAAAGGAGATGAACGACGTAATGGAAAAAGGTAGCAAAGATATGACACACCTTGATTTGCAAGCCGAAACTCTGATACCAAATGATGGGAGTCACATTAGGAACCTGTCCTAAGAGCCTTTTTTGAGTTAATGATCATGCAACTTAAGGAAACATGAATTGAAGACAGGAACAATGAAGAACAACAATGAACAAAAACTAAAAAATAGAGACGATGAAAATATGAAGACTACAACAAAATATTAGTCGAAGGAAATAGATTCTAAGAGTACCTGTCTCTTGAATCCTAACTCCAAGACTCCACAAGGATCACCACTCCTTGATAAGTCCTCATTCATTCTGGCACTCAAGGATGAGCAAGAAAGAACTCACTGAACAACAACAAAGTTGCTGAAAAGAAATTCAGCACATGAGGAGCAAATTGACTAAAATAATCCTAAAAAAACTTATTAAAAAAATCACTTTTAGTGATCACATGAGGAGCACATGTTGTCTTCAAGTTATATCTCCAAAATAAACTTCTTTTGGGCTTGGATCATTAGCTTAAATGATTGGAAGCATTTTCCATACTTTCTAGCTCTTCTTGGGCTATAACTTGATTCAAATAATTGGGCTTCATGCTTTTTCCAAGTTCATTGCCATGTCTAAGGACTCGAAATGCTTCATGCCTCAATCACACTTTATCACTTTTGGATTGCAAACCATGATATGAATTCCTCCAATCAACCAAACAATCACTATAATGTCATAATATTCCTAATTAACATAATGCTCATAACAACAAAAATCCACAATTTATCCATTCAAGCTTAACCCATAGTTCCAACAACATAAACACATACCAATGAACCTTAAACAACCATTCAAACTTATACCAACACATACAAATTCGGATTTCTACTTCTCTTCCCAAATTTCAACCTCGGATTTCCGTCAAATCAAGCATAATCCCTCTAAAACTTACACCTAAACTTTATTAATACAAACCACATTTCATAAATCCATTTTCCTCTATTTTAATTGGTAGGATTTGATCAAATCGAAAATGCAAAGCATAAACTCGGATTTCATCCCAAAACTGAAGAGAAAAGAGAAATCGGTTACTAATTGAAATGCAAGCTTCCAAGATCCAAAATTTGATCCTTAAGGTGAGAATCTTGAAGCCTTAGTAGCGCAACTCTCCCTTCTCTTAAATTCTTTCTATTTCTTCTGACTAAAACTTGTGTGATTTAAACAGATTTCATAACTGTCACTGCAGTGCCAGCAAGCTCACCGTGGTGTGAATGCTCTCGACCCTGAAAATTTTCAAGTTTCCACGAGTGTCTCATTGCGATGGCCCTGTACCTCACCATGGCATGGTCTTTTTCTATCAACATTATCAAATTTTCTCATTTGTATGGTCTTTGTTCCTTCGGTCCTATACACATCATGAAATATATTTCTTATTAGCTCGAGACTAAATCTATGATAATATATTGAGGATTCTTACATCATACAAAGAAACCTAGGTTATTTAATCAATTAAATGAAAATATTAATTGATTGATTTTCAGACTTGAGTTTCCTTGACAAAGTTCCAATACATTAGGGAACTTAAAGAGTTAGAGTTATGGAAGTTTGAGTGCATCAAGAAAATTTTATTGTTTTATCCATTTGGTTGGGGGTTTTTGGAAAGGAAGGAATCCTCCTCCCATTTTTTTTGGTTTAAAGTATATATTGGAGGAGAGGGGAGGTAAATTTTTGTTCTTTCTCTCATCCCCTCTGTCCTCGCCCTCCAAAATAGGGGGTTTTTGGTGGGGAGGGTTACACCTATTTTTTTTTTTTGTAATTTCGAACTGATTTAGAAAACCTAAATACTTTGCTCTCTCAATTCTCTCTTGCCTCTCTCAACTCATGTATTGTCTCTGCTTTGTCACCATTTGAACTTGTGGTCGTTGTTGTCGTTACTGTCTAGTGCGCCTCCCTTCGCTGCTAAATCCATGCACTGTCCCCATCCTAGCTTTAAGATTATAAAAGCATATCAAAAAATATATATATCATAGATAAGTTAGGTAAAAGATTTTGAGATTCAAAAAATAGAAAAATGATGAATTTTGAGTTAATTACCTCATTCTCTTATGAAAGGGAAAATATAAAAAGAAGTGAAATTACATTAAGGTATAATAGTCAAATTATAATTAGATTCCTCCCCTCCTCTTCTAAACTAAACAAGGGATCAAACAAGTAATTAGTCCAATTATTGATTTATGAACATGCACATGGAACATTTTGTTTTTAACTCATGCAAAATATATTTGTTATTATTTTTGTCGTCACTAAAACCTATATCATTAACCCTAAGATATAACAAATAAGTAAATTGATGTAAAATTTAGAAATAATTCAAAGATGTAAAATAATAATATATATATATATTTATCTAATATGCTTTTTAATAATAAATAATTAAAAATGCATATAAATATTAAATAGTAAATACCGAGGGGATATTTTTCAATTTTCATGAAGCTACCACAAACTTTATATGATGTTAGCCGTAAGGTAAACCATGATGAGTGTGGGTCCAAGCAAAACCTATGGAACATTGTAGTACCTCTCAATGGAATCTATATTCAAATTAACCAACATTCTATTTCATCTACCGATTAATTTACTAATCTATTATTTATCTTTTAATCAATAAACTCTATATGAAAGCAAATTGTATAGCTTAAGTTGTAAATAGTATATTTTACACTGTGTGATTTGATTATTTATATTTAATTATTTAAGTTATTTAATTTGAATGATTTGAAGTTAAATGTTACAAAATGTTTATATATCATATATTTCTTTCCGTGCAACAGAGTCATTCATTTTAACTTCATTTAGTTTACTGTTGTGTTCTACAATTAATCAAATCGATATTAGATCTTTAGTGAAATTAAGGCTTTATTTTTAGGACATACCCTCACAAGTTGAGCAAATTTTAGGATAAATTAGGTGTTCTGTAACACCTTACTTTATCAACAGAGTATTAAAGCATGTTTAATGTCTAAATAACTCTTGAATCATCATAGGAACCATATTGCATAAAATAGAGAAAATGATGTTACTATTCATTTGGTTTCAAAGTTTTCCAGATGAATTTTAAAAAATTATAATTAATTCTAGAAAAATCGTATCAATATGATTCAAGTGTTTACATGAAACTAGAAACATCCTCTACAAGTAAAAAATATGATTATAATATTTTACCATACCAATTTATATAGTTTAATGCTAAAAAAGGTATTGTACAAATGGTCAAATTCATGTTTCAAAATTTCATAACAATTAGTACAAATGTCCAATTATAGTGATCTTTGGCTTGTTGGCAAGCCCTATCTATCTAGTTTATGAAAATATATAACACTTATATGTTATTTCATCTTGTGAATAAACAATAAATATGAAACTGAAAGGTGCACAAAATGGTCAGATTCTACTATGCTTGGCAAAATACTTATATACATTCCATACATTATTTAAACTTGCCAATGCCATGTTCTCATCGTCAAAAGAGACTTAAAACAACATGATGGTAGTAAGACATAACTTCACAAACTCACATATAATCTTACATATAATTACATAAATACAAAAAGCTATGGCCAATATAACATTAGTCAGTGAAAGCCTTCTCCTTGCCCATTGCCTTCATAGGGGTCTTACCATGCTTTGAATCTATAATTTGGGATACTTGAGGGGGTGAGATTAAGGACAATCTTAGTAACAAGTTGCATTCAAATCATTATGATATTTATTTCACAAAATAAATCACATTAAATCATATTTGAACAATAAAGTACCACATTGGTCATAAAAATTTCGGTAGCATAACAGTTTAGAAAATGGACATCCTAGGGATTGAAACGCCGCATATTGTAGACAAACCAATAAAAAATGACACAATATACAATGTGGTAGCTCAATTTCATCATGAATATATCATATAAACATAGTGAAATCACATAAAGCAATAAATGGACTTTACTACCTCTTGAAGTACCACTTGATCTTTCACTTGAAACCAATGTTCCACTTGCTTTCCTAAGCTTCCTCAAGTCCCTAGACATCATTAAACAATTGATCAAGCCACGGGTTTCATGTTATTATGCATGGAACACTCATAAAATCCTAGAAACCCTTAATTGTCCAATTTGTATATCTTATCCTATACCACGAAGCATAAACTTGTTCTTAAGGTTTTTGGTCATGGGGAATCCATTTTTGGCATCAAAACAATGAAATTTCCACTCTAAGATGACCTTCTACAGTAACTAAACTTCAGCTCCTAGGAAAAAAATTGGTTTTTCCATAAACCTATTTCAAACCATACCTAACTTGCTTTGTTTTGCAAAACTTTACACTTTCTCATGCTTTTATGGTTTTAAAACATCATTCATTACCCAAAACATGTCTTGAATGAAATTTACAGAGGTTGGGGAAGGAAAGAACTTCATGAAAACTAGGCCATACAAGCATGAAACCATAGCAATACACCTAGAGATCTCAAGTTAGGAACTTACCGATTTTCCTTAAATTTCTTCTTATTTTTCTCCAATTTTCTCCTTCCTCTTCTTGTGTTTCTCTTCCTCTCTCTATTTAGACAGAGGTTTCTCTCTCTTGGATGCACAAAATGAAGGGGTATTTATAGCCAACTAATTAAATATTAATCAAGGTTACTTTTTACTAATCAACTTGATTAACTTTAGTGATATTAGATATGCTGACTTCCCAAGAGGGGGATGAATTAGGAAGATTAAAATTCTCTGCAAAAATGTAGAAGAGCAATGAAAGCAGGAGTAGCTGAAAAACAGGGTATAAAATATAACCAAGTAAAAATCAATATAAAGGAAGAGAAGTCACAATTATTTATCCTGCTTCGGTCTCTTTCTCTTTACCTACGTCTAGTACTCAAGCAACCTCTTAAGATTTTCCTCTACCTTGCAAGAATTTGTTGGGCTTCTTGCAATACCATAGTACAACTCTATGCTCTATTTTAAGAGCTAGCAGTTTCACTCTTTGCACTCTATCTTAGTGCTTCCCAAGTCCCTTATGAAATCCCCTTACAAGAATATCTATCTTCCAGATAAAGATTAGATTGTTTACAACAAATAAACTCTCTGATTTAGAGTAAGTATGATAGTTGAAGTACAAGATAGGAAGTGTGAGAGAGCGGACTAAAGAATTTTGCAGAGTTTCAGTATATACAATGTAAAATCATTACCTGCAATCTTAAATGAAGTTCTATTTATAGATTTATGTCTTAACTATACATTAGAGATAAGATCTAGTCGTTAGAGATGTTATCCAATAGTTACTCTGTAAAACTATCCGTTTACCAATAGCATTTAACGCGTATGACATTCAAAATTTGAATTTTGGGGTGTCAACAGACTAATTTCATAGAGACCGTAAGCTAATGACTTTAATGTTGAACTTTGAAGTTCGTATGTTCTAAACCAAAGTTCAAATTTTCATCCTTGACGAATATTTCTTTGTTAGAACATACGAATTTTCAAGTGGTAAGTGTGAACAGTTATTCCATATTGCTACATCACCTTTGAAGTTCGAATTTTGGTGGCCAAAATTTGTCTATCAGTGAACATGTCAAATGGCACAAAAGTTCTACTTTTTGAAATTCAAATGTTAAAATCCCAAAGTTCATCTATCAGAGAGAACTCTTTTCAGACTTAATTCAAAGTTCGAATTTCTGAAGAGTGGAGTTCGTCTGTTAGAAGAACATTTGAATATACTCATAAACTATAATTCCAAAGTTCAAATTTTACAAAATCAAAGTTTGTCTGTCAGGGTATTGACATGGAACTCTTTTCAAGCTTTACTTTCAGATGAATTTTGACATATCTTGAGACGAATTTTTCATTTTTCAAAGATTGTGTTTTACTCGAAATTCAAATTTTCAAGGACTGAAGTTCTTCTGTCAGAGAAACCTCTTTTTAGACTAATACATTTTACATTCGAAGTTTGAATTTTAGTTATCAAAATTCAAATTTTCAAAGTAATATATCAAATTTAACAGTTCAAAATTTGTCTGTTAGTGGGTATTTTTCAAAAACTTCAAGAGTAAATGTGAAAACACATTTTTAAAATATTTGTGTGCAAGATAAAGTCTTTTACTCATGTGAATACAACGAGAAATCCTACATCTAATCTTACACTCATTTTTTCTTAGAATTCTTCACTTGAGATCTTTTGTACACCTTTGATATCTTCTTTTCAAGCTCTAGTTGGTTTGGAATCATCAAAACTCTTGATTCAACATTCTCCCCTTTTTTGATGATGACAAAACAAATTGCAAACTGGATTAGTACTTGGGTTTGCTTCTAAGAGCTCCCTCTCAACATATGCATTAAAAATTTGAAGATAAGTGCAGCATGTATAACAAACCAAATAGAGAATCTCATTAATTCATTCAAAGTTTCAGTATAGAGATATGACATTGCAAACACAGAATTCAAAGGCAAGATTGTCATTCATTAAAAAAAAAACAGGAAGAGAAGAACAATACAAGAAGGACCAAACAATCCTAAGATCTAATCACTTCTTCTTGGCTTAGACTTCTTGCTGTAGGATTTTCCAGATGGATCTGCAGCAGTCTTCTATCCAGTTGATTCCCCAATTTGCTTAGGTGTCTTCTCCCCCTTTTGACATCATCAAAAACTTGAACATGTAAAGTAGGAGGTATCTGGGAAACTGGAATAGCTTGAAGGGGCATAGGGACAAAAGACAGTTCAGGATTAATATTTGGAAGTGGTGCAAAAGCTTTAGGGCTTGCTTCCTCATCATTAGAGATCTCAAGAAGCTCTTGCATTTCTTGTCTAGAAAGAGCCAATTGAGCCCTTCGTTCCTCTGAGAGTAAATAGGCAGAAAGAGGTGAGGGAGCAGGAGCAAGAGGATGAAACATTTTTTCAAGCCTCAGTCTTTGGGCTTGCAAAATAACATCATGGACAATGGCTACTAGATCTACATAAGGTATAATGCTTTTCTTCTCATTCAGGGCAGCTTGTATGAATGGTGCGGAAGTTTGATTCTTGAAGAGGCTTTTGCTCCGTGATATAGTCGAAGGGAGGACCAAGGCTTGCCTCATTACTGGAGGCCTATGGAGTGGCCATAGTGCCAATAGCTTTAGTAGTATTTATATCATCATCTGGTTCAGGGGAGGCGAGCACAAAAGGACTTAGAGGCTCAAGAGTAAGAGACTTGATAGGCTTAGAGAATCCTGGCTGAGGTGGAGCTGATGTGGAGGGAATGGCACTCCTAATGTCCTCATATGTATCAGCAATGACTTTCATATTTTTTGCTAACTGATGAATTTGATCTTGTTGATAAGCAAATTTAGCATTTTGCTTATCCCTAATGCTCAGCATGAGTACAGACAGGCTATTATACAGCTCAGCGATCTTAGTTGGCTTTACTCAGGTTGAGGGAGTGGATGGTATATGTGTCTGAGTAGCTGAGATGGAGATGAGACAAGCTGAGAAGGCTGAGGCATGGACTTTGGAGCAGCCTCAGAGGTTTTCACTTGTTGTTGGGAGACATCTTCTTCAAAGAATAGATCTTCTGTCTTTCCAGCTCCCTTGCCAATCCATCTTCCATCCTTCTTTTTTATCCCCATCCTTTGCAATTCTTCCCTTTTGAAGACTTCAGTAAGCTTGCCCTTTCCTTCCTCCAGGTGTTGGATCCTAGCATACTGAAGTATCTTGGAGATGATTGAGGCATATGGCAGGGTGGAAACTTTCCTCTGATCTCTTGCTTTGATCATACGTTGGAGGATGATGTGGCTCATATTGATTAGCTTACCATGCATGATTGCTGCCATCACATGTGCTTCAACCCTTATGATCAAATTGAAACTGCCTTCTTTGTTGAATATAATCCTAGACATAGTGTAGTGTAAGATTTTGACTTGGGCATTGAGGTTATTAGGCTTCAGCAAACTCAGAGGTGGCTTATTCTCTTTTCTTCTGAACAACATGTTCATAATTGTACTTTCTTTGTAATTCAAGAGAGGGCCTCCTTCCTCTTCTATAGCCTCAGCTTTATCCATGTATTTTGCTCCTTTTGAGATCGTTCCACCTCCTCTTTAGTCGGCTTCTTGGTTGGGAATCTCTAGTACTTCATTGAAGGTCTCATCTATCATTTAGAAGGTCCATGACCTTAGATTCACTTCTCACTTCTCCTTCTTTGCCGTTGTACTTTAGGGAGGCATACCAGGTCTTAATAACCTCATCATCAAATCTTTCCAAAATTTCTAACAAATTCTTATATCTAATCATCCAAAGCCCAGCATCAAAGTTGTTAGAAATAAGGAATTTTTCCATATTTACACAGTAAGGCTTAATTACCTTTTTGCTGACAAACTTGGTGGTATATTCACCCAAAATATAGGCATTTCTCCACAGTGGCAGTGTGGTCAACTAGTATTCTCTAGACTATTTTCAAAATTCGAATGTTAAAATCTCAAAGTTCATCTGTCAGAGAAAACTCTTTTTAGACTTAATTCAAAGTTCGAATTTCTAAAGACTGAAGTTCATTTGTTGGAAGAACATTTGAACAGACTCATAAACTATAATTCCAAAGTTCAAATTTTACAAAATCAAAGTTTGTCTGTCAAAGGATTGACTTGGAACTCTTTTCAAGCTTTACTTTCAAATGAATTTTGACAAATCTTTAGACGAATTTTTTAATTTTTCACAGATTGTGTTTTACCAAAAATTCAAAATTTCAAGGACTGAAGTTCGTCTGTCAGAGGAACCTCTTTTCAGACTAACACATTTTACATTTGAAGTTCAAATTTCAATTATCAAAATTCAAATTTCCAAAGTAACATATCAAATTTAACAGTTCAAAATTTGTCTGTTAGTGGATATTTTTCAAAAACTTCATGAGTAAACGTGAAAACACATTTTTAAAACATTTGTGTGCAAGATCAAAGCCTTTTACTCATTTGAATACAACGAGAAATCCTACATCTAATCTTATACACATTTTTGCTTGGAATTATTCACTTGAGATCTTTTGTACACCTTTGATATCTTCTTTCCAAGCTCCAGTTGATTTGAAATCATCAAAACACTTAATTCAACAAATGACACCTTAGCCGTTAAGAGATCTCAACCATTTAGACTTCCCAATTCAGCATATGGGCTGCCTTGTGGCACCATTTTGGTGGGGTAATATCTCCAAGATACTACATCATTTTTCCAGTCTCGTAATACCTTATATTGGTTACTTTATACTTGGACCGGCAAAGTTATCTTTGTAGTGTAAATTCACTTTATTGATATAGGAATAAGGTAAACTTGTGTTTGGTATTACTTTATTATCCTGTCTCTAAAAAGCTACTTTTGTGGTGTCCAACTACATTTCTTTTTTCCTTTTTAGTTTTTGCAGATCAAAAAGCTGTTTTATCGATATAAAATTACTTTTTAACTTTTAGCACTGATTGTTTCATCCTTAAATATTAACCCTTAGTGCCATATACCATTGGACTCATCTCGTTGAGGGCTTCATTTTGATAGTAATTTTGTATATTTACAAATTACCCCTTACCTGAGATAAATTTATAATTTTTAAAACTTTCAAGTCATTAGGTGAATTTCCTCCAAGGACTTTTGTTCTCTCATATTCCAAGTTTTTTAAACTTCGGGACATAAATGTAATTTTTATAATTATTTACAGAAAAAAGTAATTTCTCATTTCTTGTCTGACCAAGAAAAATAATTTCTTTGCCTTATTTCACGTAAAAAGGTGTGTACTCATTTTTTCAAATTTCTTATATTTCTCTAGATATTCTAGCTTTCTAGGGATGTTACATCTTCTATAGAATTTAAAGAATGAATTACACTTATTATAGATTTTTCATCCTTATTAAGTAATATATATTTTTTAAAATAATAAAACTTTTCTCATATTCTAAAAATTATGTTAATTACAATAAAAATTACTTTACAATTATATATTTTGTCATTCAATATTTTCATAAATCTAAAATAATTTAGTTTAAATTGCCAGTTTTCATATTAATAGAATAATCCCACTAACTTGAAAGAATTTGACAGCAGCTTAGATGCATTTTAAACAGTGAAAAGAAAATAAAGATTAAAATAACAAAAATCTTTGAAATTTATCGTCTTATTCTAATTATCATTGTAGTTTTAGATAGTTTCTTAGTTCGTATTACATGATTAATAATTGGATGTGGGATGTAGAAATCAAAGTGATTTTATAATGTTCAGTTATAAAAAGCAAATGTTATACATCCAGTATATAATAATTTTGTTTTGTAAAAATATTAGATTGTTGATACTAATAATAATCAAGAGGATTCAGTTTAAAAATATACAAAGTCTTATATTAAAACTCAATCTAATTTGTTCAATTATATATAAAAACAAATGTTACACTATTCAACGATATATTTTAATCACTATTTCTTAATAAAAAAAAGTTCTTTCGAGTTTTTTTTAAATGTAATTTATATTATCATACGTGCATGTAAATGCTTGGTGGACTAAAATAAGTGGGTAAGTAAGAGCATATTGGTTGCTTGTTACAGAGGAAGTAACGAACCTTGTCACAGGTCGCAATTTCAAACTTGATTGTAAAGATATGTAGCAAAATGGCGTAGCTAAGGTCGTTTTTGAAACATCCTAGAAATTTGAGCCCTAAACTTATGATTTTTGGCCAAGACACAACACAAGGTAGGCTAACAAACCAAGCCCCAAACAAGGATGGAACAAATGGGACGTTGGGACTCAAGGACTTTGACTTTGGTCACTTTTTGATCAAAACAAAGAACTCAATACCCCTAAATGTCACCAATGACCAATTGGCAACCTAGAACCATTTGCACATGTCACATTTGTCACGAGTGACTTATCCAAGAAGATTTTATCTCGGAGAAACCACTCTTTCAAGTTTTGACCCATTTGAACCCCAAATCAAACCAATAGGCTATATGCCCATATCACACATATAAGGCCCAAAACCCATATTGGGCTTACAAACGAGGTATACTTAGCCTAACGAAGACACTCACACATGCATTGACACATATTGACTAATACCCGGGTCTTGAATTAATACATATATCATCATAGTTACAAATTTGACATTTCTTCTCATTAACATAAATCCTTATCATTCTACCAAATACACACCACCACATACGCTATAACATCCCTAGGATATAGAGAACAGACAATACATACATCACTAGACTACTTGGCACAATCCATTACATAAACCAATAGCATAAAATTGTAACATCCCTAAGAGTTACAATATCTAAATATTTGTAAGGAATTCATGAAAATAGATAAGTACCGTTTTACATGAAAAATGGCAAAGAAGTAATTTTTTCCGGTTCGATGGAAAAATATGAAATTAAATTTTTGTCTCCACAAGTTAAGATAATTGCATTTTAGCTCCTCAAGGATAAAATACATGGGGATACACGTGAATATATATTTTGGGGAAAATTACAGCTAATAACTTGAAAGAATTGAAAATTATAATTTGGCCTCGGATTTGGGGTAATTTTGTAAATATGTTAAATTACTGTCAAAACGAATCTCTCGATGAGACGAGTCTGATGGTATATGGCACTAAGGTTTAATGATTAAGAATAAAGAAAAATTTAGTGTCGAATATCTAAAAGTAACTTAATACCGATAAAATAGATTGTAGGTCTCACATATGGTTAAAAGGTGACCGAAAAAGGATTTGAGCCTCACAGAGATGTTGTTTGGGACAAGATAATTAAGGAAACATGGATATAAATTTGGAATAGTCTTGTATCCATAAAATACTAATTTGCTATAAAAGCGATTTTATTGGCACTGGTAAAAAAATATCCGACACAGGATATATTTGGACCAAGAAAAATATGAAGTATTTTGGATGAATCCCTCCCAAAGTTGGCATCAATTTACAGCAGCCCATGTGAGAGAAATGACAGTATTTTATTATTTTCTAAGACAACTTCTTCAAGAAGCAGTTCCTTTTGCTAATTAAAGATTAAGTTAATCTTTCCATAATTAAGTAGTTAATTAAATGAGATAATTATTCAATTCCCTTCTCATTTGGACGTCTAACCGCAAACCACATGTGGCAATTCAATATTTTATATTATTTTTGGTGAAACTTCTTGAGGAAGTATATAATATTAACCATACAAATAACAAAGCTTCTTTCAGAAGTTTGTTTTTTTGGCAAGATAGTATCTAAAGAATTACTCCCTTTTTTGGCCAACTTTACACAAGAAAAGAAGAGGAGTGATATGCTGAAAAACACCAAGAAAGAAGGAAAAATGTGAGGAAGAAGGAGAAGGAAAGCGAAGAGAAAGATCTGTTGAATTAAGAGTTTTGATGATTCCAAACCAACATTCAAGAGCTTGGAATGAAGATATCAAAGGTGCCCAAAAGGCTCAAGTGAAGAAATTCTGGAGAAATCTGTGCAAGAATTGTTGTAGGATGATTAGTTATGCTTAAATATGGGTAAAAGACTTTGATTTGGTAGAATGATGTTTTAAAACCTTGATTTTATGTTAAATTATGAAATATTTGAAAAATACCCACCAACAGACGAAGTTTGAAAGGTTTATATTGAACTGTCATGTTGGAAATTCGAACTTTGGCTTTGGAAATTCTAATTTTGAGTTAAAACTAAATAAGTCTGAAGAGATGCTTCTCTGACAGACGAACTTTGATTTTCCAAAATTTGAACTTTTATAAGTATCTGAAAGAAGCTTTTGGCAACAGACGAAATTTGGGTTCTGAAAATTCAAATTTCAGACAAAATGCAACTTATGAAAACTAAAGAAATCCATCTGAAATAATGTCAAAGTTCATCTGAAATCAAGATTATATTGAGTTTCAAAATTGCTCACTGACAGACGAACTTTGAATATGAAAATTTGAATTTCAGAAGCTAAGGTTGTGAGTCTGTTACAATGATATGTTGACATACGAATGACAGTGTTTATAAATTCGAATGTTAAAGTAAGTCTGAAAAGAGGTCTCTCTGACAGACGAACTTCACACTTTGAAAATTCGAATTTCGATGTAAATGAACTAGTATGCTTTTTGAGCCTGCTGCGGACAGACGAATTTTAGGGTTCCAAAATTCGAATTTCGAAGGCACTGTAGCAAATTGAAAACACTGTTCACACTTAACAGAAAAACTTTCTACTTGAAAATTCGTATGTCACAGCATGGAAACATTTTCTAAGTTTCAAAATTTGAATTTTGCTTCATGAACAGATGAACTTCGGTATTTCAACGTTGGAAGCTTTAACCTTCGGTATCTGCAAAATTTGTCAGTTGACCAACCGAAATTCAAATTTCAGTATATCAGAAGTATTAAATGCAGTTGGTTAACAGATAGTTTTTCAGAGTAACCGTTGGATAATTTCTCCAATGGAGAGATTTTGTCTCTAATGGTTATTTGAGACCTAAATCTATAAATATAATAACATTTGAAGTTATGAGTAACAATTTTAATTTTGTATATACTGAAACTCTGCCAAATCATTTACTCAAAGCTTCACACTCTCATACTTCAATAGTCTGTACTTCAACCTTTATATTCATTCTATTTAAGAGAGTTTTGTTAGTTAGGCTGACTTCCCAAGAGGGGGTTGAATTGGGAAGATTAGAAATTTCCTGCACAAAGTGAAAATGATGAAGAAAGCAAGGTATAATGAAAAACAGAATATAAAGCAATAAGCTAAAAGAGAAGAGATAGGGAGAAGAAAAACTCAGTATTTATCCTGGTTCGGTCTCTCCACTTGACCTACGTCCAGTCCCTGAGTCACCACTTGAGATTTTCCACTATACTACAAGAATTCAAGGGCTTCTTGCAAATGCCACTGTACAATGTGTATGCTCTGTTTTCTAGAGCTCACTCAATCACTCTTAGCACTTTCACTATGTGCTTTACAATTCCTTGTGATATTTCCTCACAAGTAAATCTATCTTCCAGATGAAGATTAGATTGTTTTCAAAGAGAAACTCTCTTGAATAGAGTAAATATGAAAGTTGAAGTGCAAGTATTGAAGTAAGAAGGTAAAAGTCTCTGAGTAGAAGATTTGGCAGAATTTCAGTATATATAAAGTTTGATTCGTAACCCACAACTTCAAATGATGTTATATTTATAGATTTAGGTCTCAAATGTCCATTAGAGACAAAATCTATCCGTTGGAGAAGTTATCCAATGTTTACTCTGAAAAACTATCCGTTAATCAACCACATTTAATGCTTCTGACATACTAAAATTCGAATTTTGGTTGGTCAAGAGACGAATTTTGAAGGAACCGAAGGTTAAAGCTTCCAACGTTGAAATACTGAAGTTCGTCTGTTTATGAAGTGAAATTCAAATTTTGAAACTTAGAAAATATTTCCATGTTGTGACATACGAATTTTCAAGTGAAAAGTTTTTCTTTTAAGTGTGAACAGTGTTTTCAATTTGCTACAGTGCCCTCGAAATTCGAATTTTGGATCCCCAAAATTCGTCTGTCCGTAGTAGGTTCAAAACAGCACAATAGTTCTTTTACTTCGAAGTTTGAATTTTCAAAGAGTGAAGTTCGTCTGTCAGAGAGACCTCTTTTCCGACTTACTTCAACATTCGAATTTGTAAACACTGTCCTTTGTATGTCATTATGTCATTTCAACAGACTCACAACTTTAGCTTCTGAAATTCGAATGTCCATGTTTAAAGTTCGTCTGTCAGTGACCAATTTTGAAACTCAATATAATCTTGATTTCAGATGAACTTTAACATTGTTTCAGACAAATTTCTTTAGTTTTCATAAGTTTCATTTTGTCTGAAATTTGAATGTTCAAAATCTGAAATTTGTCTGTTGCTCAACTGCTTCTTTCAAACACTTATGAAAATTCAAATTTTGGAGAATCAGAGAGGCATCTCTTCAGACTTACTCAGTTTTAGCTCGAAATTCGAATTTCCAAAGCCAAAGTTCGAATTTCCCATATGACAGTTCAATGTAAACTTTTCAAACTTTGTCTGTTGGTGGGTATTTTTCAAATATTTCATAATTTAACATAAAATCAAGGTTTTAAAATGTTTTTCCATTAAATCAAAGTCTTTTACCCATAACAAAAGATCCTACAACAATCCTAGCAATGATTACTCAGATTTTCTTCACTTGAGACACTTTGAGCTCCTTTGATATCTTCAGTCCAAGCTCTTCAATGTTGGTTTGGAATCATCAAAACTTCTTGATTCAACATTCTCCCCCTTTTTGATGATGACAAGCAACTTACAAACTGGATTAGTACTTGGGTTTGCTTTAGCAAGCTCCCCCTCAACATATGCATTATATTTCGAAAGATATCATAATAAACCATGTGAAGAGGTTCAAAGAGCAAGTCATTGCAACTTAAGAAATTTTTCAATTTAAACAACTGTTGCTTTTACAGAGAAAGAATTAATCAAAGTTCTTCCAAATACACATAAGAGGTCCAAAATGCAAACAGTCAAAACAAACAGCAGAATCACAAAGCATTAAACAGCACTACAAGAGGACTCAAGCCTAAGATCTAAACAAGTCTTCAATCACTTCTTCTTCGGCTTGGTCTTCTTGCTGTACGTCTTCCCAGATGGCTCAGCAGCGGATTTTCCAGTTTGCTTCTTCTTCTTCTCCCCCTTTTTGGCATCATCAGGAAGGCCAACAAGATCAACCGGAGGAGGAATTTGAGAAACTGGAATAGCTTGAAGTGGCAAAGGAGCAAAAGGGATTTCGGGTTCAACTGGGGACTCAGTGCTTGGTTCCTCATCAGAGATTTGTAGAAGCTCTTACATTGCTTACCTGGAAAGAGCTAACTGAGCTCTCTGTTCCTCTGAAAGCCCATAAGCAGCAAGAGAGGAAGGAGCTGGATCATCAGAGTGAAACATTTCCTCAAGCCTTATTCTTTGAACTTATAGGAGAGCATTGTGAATAATAGCCTTATAATCAATAACATGCACAATGCTTCTCTCTTCATTGCTTGCACCCTCCTGCATAGAGGTGGAAATGGCTGCCACCAGTCTTTCTACTTGCTCGGTTTCTTGAATGGAAATAATTGAATCCTGACCAACTTCTTGCATATGCTCATGAGGGCTTGTTTCTTGAAGTCCTTCTTCTTCCAAACCATAGTCCAAGGGTGGACCAGGACTTGGTGTCCTCATTGTTTCAACAGGCTCAACATGATCTACATCATCATGCTCAGAGGAGACAAGCTCAAAAGAACTTGGAGGCTCAGGAGTTGGAGAATGGATAGGCACAGAAGACCCTGGCTGAGGTGGAGCTGATGTGGCAGGTATTGCATTTCTGATATCTTCATAAGCATCAGCCACCACTTTCATGTTCTTTGCCAACTGATGTATTTGATCTTACAGATGAGCAAACTTGGCATTTTGCTCATCTCTGATGCTAAGAATGAGTGTTGATAGGCTGTCATACAACTTAGTGACCTTGGTTGGCTTGGCACGAGAGGAGGGAGTGGATGGAATGTGAGTAGGCTTTGAGGGAGATGGGATAGGCACAGAGGGCTGAGGAGTAGGTCTGACAGGAGCTTCAGATGTACCCTCTTGCTGTAGGGAAGCACCTTCAACAAAGAATAGATCTTCAGTTCTTCCTGCTCCCTTTCTAACCTATCTTTCTTTATCTTTCTCAATTCCCATTCTTTGCAGTTCTTCCTCCTTGAAGATCTCCATGGGCTTTCCCTTCCCCTTCTCAAGATGTTGAATTCTGGCATATTACAAAATTCTGGAGATGATAGCAGCATAGGGGAGTGTGGAGTCCTTCCTCTGATCCCTTGCCTTGATCATGCATTGGAGTATGATATGTCCCATGTTGATCAGCTTTCCACGCATGATTGCAGCTATAACATGTTCCTCTACCCTTGTTATTAAATTGAAGCTGCCTCCTTTGTTGAATATGATCCTGGACACTATGTAGTGCAGGATCCTTACTTGAACACTGAGGTCAGTGGGCTTCAATACATTTATGTATGGCTAGTTTTCTTTTCTTCTGAACAAGGTCCTCAGAATGGTACTCTCCTTGTAGTTCAGAAAGGGGCCACCTTCTTCATCAGCAGTCTCTACCTCATCTATGTATCCAGAGGCAGTAGTGTCAATCTTGAGACCATCCTACCCTGGAATCTCTAATACCTCATTAAACGTCTCATCAGTGAGCCAGATGGTCCTTGATCTCAGATTGACTGCCCACTTCTTCTTCTGGCTGTTGTATTTTAAGGAGGCATACCAAGACTTCACTACCTCATCATCATACCTCTCCAATACTTCCAATAGATTCTTGTATCTCATCATCCATATACCAGCATCAAAACTATTAGAGACCAAGAAGTCCTCCAAGTTTACACAATGTGGCTTGATTACCTTTTTGTTGGTAAACTTGGTGGAGTATTCCTCTTGAATCTGTGGAGTGCTCCATAATGGCAATGTGGTAAGGTCATACTCTCCAGATTCAGTGCTTGAGGATGAAGTGGGAGCAACAATTTCAGCAGCAACAGGAACATGGACCGAATGTTCTGCTATCTTTGAGGAAGATGGTCCAGCCTTCTTTGATTCTTCCTTGGGTGTGGATTTCTGGCGTTTGGAAGGAGTTTCTTTGCTAGATTCTGCCTTTCTCTTCAGTTTTTCTCCTTCCTTCATGGCATATTGGGATTTAACTGAACTTTTTGGGTGAGCTTCTCCTTTGATAGTTCCTGGATTCTTAACTCTTGCCATTTTCGCAGATGAATGTTGAAGAATGGAGCAAAGAATTGATTTAAAAGGGTACGAAAGGAAGTTTAATTGGTGGGAAATGACGGTTTTTGATCAGAATTGAAGAGTATTGAATGCAGGATTAGAATAGACTCAGAGAGAATAGGAATAGGGTTGCGTCTATTCAAATAAAAACTGTCGATTTTAACGTATGTAACCGTCTGACAGACGAATTTTGAAGGGTCAAAATTCAAACTTCAGGCAGTTACAAGTTAAACCATTCAGTAAAGCTTATTAACAGACAAATTTTCTTCAGAAAGTTCGTCTGACAGTGGCTTGGCTCAAACGATAAAAGATGAACAGATGAACTTTGTCTCAACAAAGTTCGAATTTTGAAGAATGATCACCAAGCAGCAAACAAACCACCAATCAACAGACGAATTACCCATTCAAAACTTTATCTTTCAAAGATTCAACATTGAGGAGCATGTTTCAATAGACGAATTTTAAGTCAGAAATTCGAATTTCTATTCTTTGTGAAAGTTATCCAACATTCGTATGTCAAGAGATAAGCATTAGTATAATCATCATGTTGGACAGTTATAACTTTGAAATTTTGTTCTTTAAAATTCAAATTTTGAAGGATCAATAGACGAATTTCGAGCCATCACTGAGAACTGTTTCTTCTAATAACAGGTCGAAGTTCGTCTGTTGGGTATCCGAAATTTGAATGTTGACCATGCTGACTTCCTCATAAACTTAATTTTTCACGGAAATTCATCTAACATAAAAGCAATATACGAATTTCAACTATAAAAACTTACAGATTTCATCCAGAAACTTAGAATTCTTGCCCTTTTCTTTACTTTTTGATTGTTCCATTCCAGTGTGCTCCATATTTTTGATTTATTGCCAATGAATCTCATGAGGAGCACCTGCAACTTAAATTAAACACACTCCGATGCTGAAGTTAGAATTAATTTAATGCTGAAATATTTAAAAACAGAGTTGCACAAAGATTTACTTACAATTCATTGGGATTTACCATACCCAATTCTCTTCTGATTTTGCAATATCTATCTTTTGATAGAGGCTTTGTGAGGATATCAGCAACTTGATCTTCTGTGGGGATGTATTCCAATCTAATTTCTCCTTTTAGAACATGATCCCTTATGAAGTGGTGCCTAACTTCAATATGTTTTGTCCTTGAATGCATGACAGGATTCTTTGTGATATTGATGGTACTTTGGTTGTCACACATTATTGGAATTTCTCTCAATTCAACCTCAAGATCTTCCAGTTGTTGTTTCATCCAGATGATTTGGGCACAACAGCTTCCAGCTGCAACATACTCAGCCTCTGCTGTGGATAAGGCTACATAGTTCTGCTTTTTACTAAACCATAAAACCAAGGATCCTCCAAGAAACTGACAAGTTCCACTTGTGCTTTTTCTATCAGTTTTGGATCCTGCAAAGTCAGCATCAGTGTATCCTTTGAGATCTTCTCCATTGCCCTTTGGATACCAGAGACCCATCTGTGATGTTCCAATAAGATATCTAAAGATTCTTTTCACAGCAGCTATATGGGTTTCTTTGGGACATGATTGGAACCTTGCACACATACAAACACTAAACATAATGTCAGGTCTGCTGGCTGTTAAGTACAGCAGGGATTCAATCATTTTTCTGTACTGAGTTATGTCAAACAGCTTCCCTTTTTCATCCATATCCAGTTTGGTTGCAGTAGCCATAGGTGTCCCCATTGGCTTGGCATTTTCCATTCCAAACTTCTTCAGCAATTCCTTCAGATACTTGGATTGATTGAGGAAGATACCATCATTGCACTGTTTGATTTGCAATCCAAGGAAGAAGTTGAGTTCACCCATCATGGACATTTCGAATTCCCCCTGCATTAACTTAAAAAAATTCTTGCAAAGAGATTCATTAGTAGCACCAAATATAATATCATCAACATAGATTTGAACAATCAGTAAATCTTTGTTTTCTTTCTTAGTGAATAAAGTTGTATATACTTTTCCTCTGTTAAAGCCCTTATCAGTTAGAAAACTACTCAATCTATCATACCATGTTCTAGGGGCTTGTTTTAAACCGTAAAGAGCTTTCTTCAGTTTATACACATGGTTTGGTTTTGCAGAATCCTCAAAACCTGGAGGTTGATCTACATAAACCTCTTCCATGATATATCCATTCAGAAAAGCACTCTTAACATCCATTAGATATAACAAAATATTTTTCATGCATGCATATGCTAATAGAATTCTAATTGCTTCTAATCTAGCTACTAGAGCAAAGGTTTCTTCAAAATCAATTCCCTCTACTTGATTATATCCTTTAGCAACCAGTCTAGCTTTGTTTCTGATGATTGATCCTGATTCATCAAGTTTATTTCTAAAAACCAATTTGGTACCAATGACAGGATGATTTTTGGGTCTAGGCACTAAATCCCAGACTTGATTTCTTTCAAACTGATTTAATTCATCCTACATAGCTACAATCCAGTACTCATCAGTTAAGGCTTCCTCAGTACATTTAGATTCAATTTGTGAGATGAAAGCACAATTAATCATTTGATCCCTTAACTATTTTCTGGTTTTAACTTTCTCTTGAACATTCCCTATCACTTGATTAACAGGGTGATTCCTTTGATATCTCTAAGCTCTAGGGATTTCTTGAGATATTTCTTCATCATTTTCTTCTTCAAAATTTCTCTCCTGAATATCTTCCTCTATATTAACAGATTTAGATATGTTTGGAGGTTCAATTATACCTTTATTAGAGATATCTAACTTTTTAAAGTTTGAAACAAGATCATCTTCATCAAAAACATGTTTTGAAGCAGTTTCATTTTCAATAAATACTACATGCACAGATTCCTCTACTAAATTAGACCTTTTATTAAAACTCTAAATGCCTTACTTCTACTAGAATAGCCCAGAAATATACCTTCATCAGATTTGGGATCAAACTTACCCAGATTTTCTTTCCCATTGTTGTGAATGAAGCATTTGCATCCGAACACTTGGAGATATGACAGATTTGACTTTCTTCCCTTGTACAGCTCGTATGGAGTCTTTCCAAGGATTAGTCTGATGTAGGCTCTATTTATGATGTAGCTTGCTGTATTTACTGCATTAGCCCAAAACACTTGAGATAGCTCCTTTTCATTCAGCATAACTCTAGCCATCTCTCCAATGGTTCTGTTCTTTCTTTCTATTACTCCATTCTGTTGAGGAGTTCTTGGAGCTGAAAAGTTGTGATCAATTCCATGCTCATTGCAATACTCCAGGAAGTATGAGTTTTCAAACTCTTCTCCATGATCTGACCTGATTGACACAATAGAAATACCTTTCTCATTTTGCACTTTCTTAGCTAAGGTTACAAATGCATCAAAGGTATCACTTTTAGAAGAAAGAAATAATGTCCATATAAATCTAGAGTAATCATCCACAACTACAAGCACATACAGATTGCCACCTATGTTTTTTACCCTAGAAGGACCAATTAAGTCCATATGCAGTAGTTCAAGTGGTCTAGTTGTGGTGACTACGTTTTTGGATTTGAAAGAAGATTTTGTTTGTTTTCCTTTTAAGCATGCATCACATTCTTTATCCTTTTCAAAAGCAATTTTTGGCAGGCCAGTGACTAGCTCGTTTTTAACCACTTTTGAAAGCTGATTCATGTTAACATGAGCTAATCTTCTATGCCATAGCCAACTATCATTGTCCTGACTAATTAAACAAACAGAATCTAAGGGAGGAAGTTCATCAAGATTAATAGTATAGTAGTTACCATCCCTTTCAGCTTTAAGGATTACTTTGTGATCACTTTTTCTGATGACCAGGCAAAACATTGAGTCAAACAGCACCCAATTTCCTTTGTCACATGTTTGACTCACACTCAGCAGATTGTGGTTGAGGCCTATCACAAACAGCACCTCTTCAATGGATGTTTCAGGATTCTTGCCCACAATGCCAATGCCAACTATTCTGCCATACTGATCGCCTCCAAAGGTCATCTTTCCTCCTTTCTTGTCTCTGAGGGTGATGAACTTCTCCTTGTCACCGGTCATGTGGCTTGAGCAGGCACTGTCCATATACCATTTGTTGCTCCTTTTAGCTTTGAGACAGACCTCCACAGGGTTCAAGTTTTCCTTTTAGGTACCCAAATCTGTTTGGGTCCTTTTCTGTCAGTAGTATTTTCCCTAGATACAGATGTACCTTTGGGAACCCATTTAACAGTTTTGTTTAGTTCATTTTTCTTCAAAGCACAAGAGCTAGAAATGTGCCCCTTTTTGTTACAGAAGTTACAGGTGGTAAAGGGACTGCTAGATTGAGAGGCAGGAAGAAAACAATGTAGATAATATTTTTGTTTTGCATGCCTTGATTGATTATATGATTCAATGTGAGGTGACGTATGATCTTACTTTTATTTCCATTAGCATGCACAAAATGTCTCATGTATACATTCTGATTCTTCTTCCTAATCTTTTCTTTAACAGCACATGGATCATAGCCAAGTCCAGCTTTTCCTTGTGACATTCTTTGGCTCCCCATTAAAGCAAACAACATATCTTTTCCTCTAGTAAGCCTAGACATGCTTTTTACTAAATATTCATTGGTTTGCTTTAGATCAATGCATGATTTATAGTAGACAGATTCAGCAATAGGTAGAGGTGCAATTTCAGAGATGTTGCTTTGAGATTCTAGTTTGTTAATCTTTTTCTTAGCTAGTTTCAGTTCTTTAGTAACTTTAACAAACTCATCATGTAGCTCATGAAATGCATCAAGTAATTCAGAATAGGAAGGTTTAGATTCATATACCTCTTCTTCTTGATCACTGCTGCATGGGGGTCCAGCTTCTTCAGAAGCAAGTGCCATCAAACAAATGTTGGCAATCTCATCTTCATCTTCTCCTTCCTCATCTGAGCTGTTGCCCTAGATTGATGAGATGTAGGCTTTCTTCTTTTTCCCTTTGTCAGCAGCTTTCTTTTCTTTCTCTTGCTTCTTTAGGAATTGAGGACAATCCCATTTGATGTGTCCCTGCTTCTTGCACTCATAGCAAGTCACAGGTTCTTTTGTTTCTCTTTTGCTTTCTCTAGCTGCTCCCTTCTTGAAGATTCTCTTGTTTCTCTTCTTGCTGTAGAATCTTCCGAATTTTTGGACCATCATAGCTAGAGTTTCTTCATCCAGCTCGTCTCCTTCATCAGATTCTTCTTCTTTTTCTTTAGCAGCTTTGAGGGCAAGACCTTTCTTCTTTCTGTCCTGTCGAGCTTCCTTGAGAGCTTTCATTTTTCCTTCATACTCTTTAAGGCTGCCGAAAAGAGCTGTGACAGAGGCCATTGATTCTCCTCTGGCTTCCTCTATTGCTGTTACTTTTGGTTGCCATTCCAGAGGGAGAGCTCTGAGGATCTTTCTGACTTTCTTTGTTTGAGTGTACTCCTTTCCTAGGCTCTTTAGTTGATCCATAATGAGGGTGAATCTTTTCTGTAGCTCTTTAACACTCTCTCCTTCTGCCATTCTGAAACTTTCATATTCTCCTATGCATGTATTTAATTTGTTTTCCTTGACTCCAGTTGTTCCTTCATGCGCAATCTGTAGGGTATCCCACATTCCTTTAGCAGTGGAGCATTGTGAGACTCTGTAGAATTCATCTTGGTTCAGGGCACTGACTAAACAATGCTTTGCCTTGAAGTTCAGCAAGACCTTCCTTCTGTCTTCTTCATTCCATTCAGCTTCTGGCTTCTCTTTATATTTTCCATCATCTGTTAAAGCCATTAGGACAAAAACTCCTTTCTCAATGACAAACCAGATGTCAAGATCAATTGATTGGAGATAGATATGTATCCTCATCTTCCAGTACCCATAATATTCTCTACTGAAGCCAGGTGGTCTATTTGTGTTGTTTCCTTCTGGTAATATGCTTTCTCCAAAGCCAGCCATCTTAATTCCCGGATTGTGAGATCCTTTGATTGGGAATCCAGGCTTTGATACCACTTATTAGTTGGCTGACTTCCCAAGAGGGGGTGAATTGGGAAGATTAGAAATTTCCTGCACAAAGTTAAAATGATGAAGAAAGCAAGGTATAATGAAAAACAAAGTATAAAGCAATAAGTTAAAAGAGAAGAGATAGGGAGAAGAAAAACTCATATATTTATCCTGGTTCGGTCTCTCTACTTGACCTACGTCCAGTCCCCAAGTCACCACTTGAGATTTTCCACTATACTGCAAGAATTCAAGGGCTTCTTCCAAATGCCATAGTACAACGTGTATGCTCTGTTTTCTAGAGCTCACTCAATCACTCTTAGAACTTTCACTATGTGCTTTACAATCCCTTGTGATATCTCCTCACAAGTAAATCTATCTTCCAGATGAAGATCAGATTATTTACAAAGTGAAACTCTCTTGAATAGAGTAAATATGAAAGTTGAAGTGCAAGTATTGAAGTAAGAGGGTAAAAGTCTTTGAGTAGAAGATTTGGCAGAATTTCAGTATATACAAAGTTTGATTCGTTACCCACAACTTCAAATGATGTTATATTTATAGATTTAGGTCTCAAATGTCCGTTAGAGACAAAATCTATCCGCTGGAGAAGTTATCCAACGTTTACTTTGAAAAACTATCCATTAACCAACGGCATTTAATGCTTCTGACATACTAAAATTCAAATTTTGGTTGGTCAAGAGACGAATTTAGAAGGAACCGAAGGTTAAAACTTCCAACGTTGAAATACTGAAGTTCGTCTGTTTATGAAGTGAAATTCGAATTTTGAAACTTAGAAAATGTTTCCATGTTGTGACATACGAATTTTCAAGTGAAAAGTTTTTCTGTTAAGTGTGAACAATGTTTTCAATTTGCTACAGGGCCCTCGAAATTCGAATTTTGGATCCCCAAAATTCGTCTGTCCGTAGTAGGTTCAAAACAGCATAGTAGTTCTTTTACTTTGAAATTCAAATTTTCAAAGAGTGAAGTTTGTCTGTCAGAGAGACCTCTTTTCAGACTTACTTCAACATTCGAATTTGTAAACACTGTCCTTTGTATGTCATCATCTCATTTCAACAGACTCACAACTTTAGTTTCTGAAATTCGAATGTCTCTGTTCAAAGTTCATCTGTCAGTGAACAATTTTGAAACTCAATATAATCTTGATTTCAGATGAACTTTAATATTGTTTCAGACGAATTTCTTCAGTTTTCATAAGTTTTATTTTATCCAAAATTCAAATGTTCAAAACTCATAGTTCGTCTATTTCTTAACAGCTTCTTTCAGACACATATGAAAATTTGAATTTTGGAGAATCAAAATTCATCTGTCAGAGAAACATCTCTTCAGACTTATTCAGTTTTAACTCGAAATTCGAATTTCCAAAGCCAAAGTTCGAATTTCCCATATGACAGTTCAATGTAAACTTTTCAAACTTTGTCTGTTGGTGGGTATGTTTCAAATATTTCATAATGTAACATAAAATCAAGGTTTTAAAATGTTTTTCCACCAAATCAAAGTCTTTTACCCATAACAAAAGATCCTACAACAATCCTAGCTGTGATTACTCAGATTTTCTTCACTTGAGACACTTTGAGCTCCTTTGATATCTTCAATCGAAGCTTTTCAATGTTGGTTTGGAATCATCAAAACTTCTTGATTCAACAAGTTTAATCTTTGTAAACAATCTAATCTTCATCTGGAAGATAGATTTTCTTGTGAGGAGATATCACAAGGGCTTTGGGAAGCACTTTGCGAAAGTGCAGAGAGTGAATAAGTGATCTCTAGAAAACAGATCACAAACGTTGTACTGTGACATTTGCAAGAAGCCCACTAAATTCTTGCAGAATAGTGGAAAATCTCAAGTGGTGACTTGGGGACTGGATGTAGGTCAAGTGGAGAGACCGAACCGGGATAAATTTCTGAGTCTTCATCTCTTTTCTGCTACTTTCACTTTTATTTATTTATACTCTGTTTTACCTTCATATATTGGATTCTTCACCTCTTTGATATCTTGAGGAAAATTTTTAATCTTCCCAATTCACCCCCATCTTGGGAAGCCAGCCTAACTAACAAGTGGTATCAGAGCCTGGATTCCCAATCAAAGGATCTCACAGTCCGAGAATTACAATGGCTGGCTTTGGAGAAAGTATATTACCAGAAGGCAACAACATAAATAGACCACCTGGCTTCAGTGGAGAACACTATTGGTACTGGAAGATGAGGATGCAAATCTTTCTTCAGTCAATCGATCTAGACATCTGGTCAGTCATTCAGAAGGGAGATTTTGTCCCAATGGCTCTAGAAGATGATGGAAAATACAGAGAAAAGCCAGAAGCTGAATGGAATGAGGATAAAAGAAGAGTCCTGCTGAATTTCAAGGCAAAACATTGTCTTGTCAGTGCTTTGAATCAGGACGAATTCTACAGAGTCTTCCAATGCTCCACTGCCAAGGAAATATGGGACACCCTGCAAATTGCTCATGAAGGAACAACTGGAGTCAGGGAAAACAAATTAAATACATGCATAGGAGAATATGAAAGTTTCAGAATGGCAGAAGGAGAGAGTGTTAAAGAGCTACAGAAAAGATTCACCCTCATTGTGAATCAACTAAAGAGCCTAGGAAAGGAGTACACTCAAATAAAGAAAGTCAGAAAGATCCTCAGAGCTCTCCCTCTGGAATGGCAACCCAAAGTAACAGCAATAGAGGAAGCCAAAGGAGAATCAATGGCCTCTGTCACAGCTCTCTTTGGCAACCTTGAGGAGTATGAAGGAAAACTCAAAGCTCTCAAGGAAGCTGGACAAGATAGAAAGAAGAAAGGCCTTGCTCTCAAAGGTGCTGAAGAAAAGGAGGAAGAATCTGATGATGAAGAGGAGCTAGATGAAGAAACTCTAGCTATGATGGTCCAAAAATTCGGAAGATTCTATAGCAAGAAGAGAAACAAGAAAATCTTCAAGAAAGGAGCTGCTGGAGATAGTAAGAGGGAACCAAAAGAGCCTGTGACTTGCTATGAGTGCAGAAAGTATGGACATATCAAATGGGATTGTCCACAGTTCCTCAAAAAGCAAGAGAAAGAAAAGAAAGCTGCAGACAAAGGCAAGAAGAAGAGAGCTTACATCTCATCAATATGGGGCAACAGCTCAGATGAAGAAGATGATGATGAAGATGAAAATGCCAACATCTATCTCATGGCACTTGCCTCTGAAGAAGTTGAAATCCCATGCAGCAGTGATCAAGAAGATGAGGTCTGTCTCAAAGCTAGAAAGAACAATAAATGGTATATGAACAGTGCCTGCTCAAGCCACATGACCGGTAATAAGGAGAAATTCATCACCCTTAGAGACAAGAAAAGAGGAAAGGTGACCTTTGGAGGTGATCAGTATGGCAGAATAGTTGGCATTGGCATTATGGGAAAGAATCCTAAAACATCCATTGAAGAGGTGCTGTTTGTGATAGGCCTCAACCACAATCTGCTGAGTGTGAGCCAAATATGTGACAAAGGAAACTGGGTACTGTTTGACTCAAAATTCTGCCTAGTCATCAGAAAAAGTGATCACAAAGTAATCCTCAAAGCTCATAGGGATGGTAATTGCTATACTATTGATCTTGCTGAACTTCCTCCCTTAGATTTTGTTTGCTTGATTAGTCAGGATAATGATAGTTGGTTATGGCATAGAAGATTAGCTCATGTTAACATGAATCAGCTTTCAAAACTTGTCAAAAATGAGTTAGTCACTGGCCTGCCAAAAATTGCTTTTGAAAAGGACAAAGAATGTGATGCATGCCTAAGAGGAAAACAAACTAAATCTTTTTTTAAACCCAAAAACGCAGTCACCACAACTAGACCACTAGAACTATTGCATATGGATTTAATTGGTCCTTCTAGGGTAAAAAGCGTAGGTGGAAATCTGTATGTACTTGTGATTGTGGATGATTACTCTAGATTTACATGGACATTGTTTCTTTCCTCTAAAAGTGATACCTTTGATGCATTTGTAACATTAGCCAAGAAAGTGCAAAATGAGAAAGGTATTTCCATTGTGTCTATCAGGTCAGATCATGGAGCAGAATTTGAAAATTCACACTTTCTGGAGTATTGTAATGAGCATGGAATTGATCACAACTTCTCAACCCCAAGAACTCCACAACAGAATGGAGTAGTAGAAAGAAAGAACAGAACAATTGGAGAGATGGCTAGAGCTATGCTGAATGAAAAGGAGCTTTCTCAAGTATTTTAGGCTGATGCAGTGAATACAACAAGCTACATCATAAACAGAGCCTACATCAGACCAATCCTTGGGAAGACTCCTTATGAGCTGTACAAGGGAAGAAAGCCAAATCTGTGACATCTCCATGTGTTTGGCTGCAAATGCTTTATTCACAACAATGGAAAGGAGAATCTGGGTAAGTTTGATGTCAAATCTGATGAAGGTATATTTCTGGGCTATTCTAGTAGGAGTAAGGCATATAGAGTTTTCAATAAAAAGCCTAAGTTGGTTGAAGAATCTGTGCATGTAGTATTTATCGAAAATGAAACTACTTCTAAACATGTTTCTGATGAAGATGATCTTGTTTCAAACTTTAAAAAGTTAGATATCTCTGATGAAGGTGTAATTGAACCTCCAAAAATATCTGAATCTCTTAATATAGAGGAAGATATTCAGGAGAGAGATTTTGAAAAAGAAAATAATGAAGAAATGTCTCAAGAACTCCATAGAGCTTGGAGATATCAAAGGAATCATCCTGTTAATCAAGTGATAGGGAATGTTCAAGAGAGAGTTAGAACTAGAAAACGATTAAGGGATCAAATGATTAATTGTGCTTTCATCTCACAAATGGAACCTAAATGTACTGAGGAAGCCTTAACTGATGAGTACTGGATTCTAGCCATGTAGGATGAATTAAATCAGTTTGAAAGAAATCAAGTCTGGGATTTAGTGCCTAGACCCAAAAATCATCCTGTCATTGGTACCAAATTGGTTTTTAGAAATAAACTTGATGAATCAGGATCAATCATCAGAAATAAAGGTAGACTGGTTGTTAAAGGTTATAATCAAGAAGAAGGCATTGATTTTGAGGAAACCTTTGCTCCAGTAGCTAGATTAGAAGCAATTAGAATTCTATTAGCATATACATGCATGAAAAATATTTTGTTATATCAAATGGATATGAAGAGTGCTTTTCTAAATGGAGATATCATGGAAGAGGTTTACGTAGATCAACCTCTAGGTTTTGAGAACTCCACAAAACCAAACCATGTATATAAATTGAAGAAAGCCCTTTACGGTTTGAAGTAAGCCCCTAGAGCATGGTATGATAGATTGAGTAGTTTTCTAACTGATAAGGGCTTTAACAGAGGAAAAGTATATACAACTTTATTCACTAAGAAAGAAAACAAAGATTTACTGATTGTTCAAATCTATGTTGATGATATTATATTTGGTGCTACTAATGAATCTCTTTGCAAGAATTTTTTTAAGTTAATGCAGGGGGAATTCGAAATGTCCATGATGGGTGAACTCAACTTCTTCCTTGGATTGCAAATCAAACAGTGCAATGATGGTATCTTCCTCAATCAATCCAAGTATCTGAAGGAATTGCTGAAGAAGTTTGGAATGGAAAATGCCAAGCCAATGGGGACACCTATGGCTACTGCAACCAAACTGGATATGGATGAAAAAGGGAAGCTGTTTGACATAACTCAGTACAGAAAAATGATTGAATCCCTGCTGTACTTAACAGCCAGCAGACCTGACATTATGTTTAGTGTTTGTATGTGTGCAAGGTTCCAATCATGTCCCAAAGAAACCCATATAGCTGCTGTGAAAAGAATCTTTAGATATCTTATTGGAACATCACAGATGGGTCTCTGGTATCCAAAGGGCAATGGAGAAGATCTCAAAGGATACACTGATGCTGACTTTGTAGGATCCAAAACTGATAGAAAAAGCACAAGTGGAACATGTCAGTTTCTTGGAGGATCCTTGGTTTCATGGTTTATCAAGAAGCAAAATAGTGTGGCCTTATCCACAGCATAGGCTGAGTATGTTGCAGCTGGAAGCTGTTGTGCCCAAATAATTTGGATGAAATAGCAGCTTGAAGATCTTGAGGTTAAGATGAAAAACATACCAATCATGTGTGACAACCAAAGTGCCATAAACATCACAAAGAATCTTGCCATGCATTCAAGAACAAAACATATTGAAGTTAGGCACCACTTCATAAGGGATCATGTTTTGAAAGGAGAAATCAGACTGGAGTATATCCCAATAAAGGATCAAGTTGTAGATATCTTGACAAAGCCTTTATCAGAAGATAGACATTGCAAAATAAGAAAAGAATTGGGTATGGTAAATCCCAATGAACTGCAAGTAAATCCTTGTATAATTCTATTTTTAGATCCTCCAACATTAAATTAATTCTAACTTTGGCATCGGAGTATATTTAATTTAAGTTGCAGGAGCTCCTCATGAGATTCAATGCGAATAAATCTGAGAAATAGAGCATATGAGAATGGAACAATCAAAAAGTGAAGAAAATAATAAAAATTCTTAGTTTCTGGATCCATTCTGTAAGTTTTTAAAGTTGAAATTCGTATATTGATTGTGTGTTAGACGAATTTCCTTGAAAATTTAAGTTTATGAGGAAGTCAAGATGGTCAACATTCAAATTTGGATGCCCAACAGACGAATTTCAGCCTGTTATAAGTTGGAACAGTTCTCGGTGAAGCCTCGAAATTTGTCTGTTGGCCCTTCAAAATTCGAATTTTCAAGAACAAAAAAATTTCAAAGTTTTGTTTGTCCAATATGTGATTATACTGATATTTATCTCTTAACATACGAATGTTGGAAAACTTTTACAAAGTGTAGAAATTTGAATTTCTGATTTGAAAATTCGTCTGTTGAAACATGCTCCTCAATGTTGAATCTTTGAAAGATGAAGTTTTATATGCATAAATCATCTGTTGTTGGTGAGTTGTTTGCTGTTTGATGTTTACACTTAAAAATTTGAACTTTGTTAGAACAAAGTTCATCTGTTCATCTTGTGTTACTTGAACCAAGCCACTGTTAGACGAACTTTCTGAAGAAAATTCATCTGTCAGTAAGCTTTGCTAAACGGTTTAACTTTTAACTGCTCGTAGTTCAAATTTTTACCCCTCAAAATTCATCTGTTAGACGGTTACTCATGTTAAAACCGACGGTTTTCCTTTAAACAGACGCAACCCTATTCTCTTCCTCTCTGGGTCTGTTCAAATCCTCTCTTCAATGCTCTTAAATTCTGACTAAAACTCTTTATCTCCCACCATTTAAACTGATTTTCACACCCTATAAACCCAATCTCTACTTCATTCTGAATCATTCATCAACAAAAATGGCAAGAGTAAAGAATCCTGAAGTTGGCAAAGGAGAGTCTCATCCAAAGAGATCAGTGAAATCACAATATGCTTCAAAGGAAGGAGAAAAACTGAAGAGAAAGGCCGAATCCAGCAAGGGAACTCCTTCCAAATGCCAGAAAACTACACCAAAGGGAGAATCAAAGAAAGCTAGACCCTCTTCCTCTAAGAAAGCAGAACCTTCAGTCCCTATTCCTACTGCTGCTGAGACTGCTGCTGAGACTGCTGCTTCCACTTCCTCCTCCAGTACTCAATCTGGAGAATATCAACTTACTACACTGCCATTATGGAGCACTCCACAAATTCAAGAAGAATACTCCACCAAGTTTGCCAACAAAAAGGTAATCAAGCCTCATTGTGTAAACTTGGAAGATTTCTTGGTCTCTAATAGTTTTGATGCTAGAATATGGATGTTGAGATACAAGAATCTGTTGGAGATATTGGAGAGATATGATGATGAAGTAGTAAAGACATGGTATGCCTCCTTAAAATACAATAGCAAGAAGAAGACGTATGAGGTCAATCTGAGATCAAAGACCATCTGGCTCACAGATGAGATCCTCAATGAAGTGCTAGAAATCCCAGGGCAAGATGGACTCAAGATTGATATCACTAGCTTTGGATACATGGATGAGGTCGAAGCTGCTGATGAAGAAGGTGGCCCCTTTCTGAACTACAAGGAGAGCACAATTCTGAGCACATTGTTCAGAAAAAAGGAAAACTGGCCAACCATCAACCTGCTGAAGCCCACAGACCTCAGTGCCCAAGTGAGGATCTTACACTACATAATGTCTAGGATCATATTCAACAAAGGAGGCAGCTTCAATCTGATAACAAGGGTAGAGGCACATGTCATGGCAGCAATCATGCGTGAAAAACTGATCAACATGGGACATCATACTTCAACACATGATCAAGGCAAGAGATCAGAGGAAGGAGTCCACACTCCCCTACGCAGCTATCATTTCCAGAATTCTGCAATATGCTAGAATTAAGCATCTTGAGAAGGGGAAAGGGAAACCCATTGAGATCTTCAAGGAGGAAGAACTTCAGAGAATGAGAATTGAAAGAAGTGAAGGAAGATAGATTGGGAAGGGAGCAGGAAAATCTGAAGATCTTTTCTTTGTTGAAGGAGCCTTCCAACAGCAAGAAGGCACTTCTGTGGCCCTTGCCAAACCTTCACCACAGCCTTCTCTGTCTGTCCCATCTCCATCCAAGCCTACTCACATTCCATCCACTCCCTCCTCTCGTGCCAAACCAACCAAGATCACTGAGTTGTATGACAGCATGTCTACACTCATTCTTAGCATCAGGGATAAGCAAAATACCAAATTTGCTCATTTGCAAGATCAGATTCATCAGTTGGAAAAGAACATGAAAGTGGTTGTTGATGCCTATGAAGAAATTCGTAGTGCAATTCCTGCCACATCAGCTCTACCTCAGCTAGGGTTCTCTGTGCCTGTTCAATCTCTAACCCCTGAGCCTCTAAGCCCCTTTGAGATAGCCTCTTCTGAGAATGATGATGTAGATGGTGCTGAGCCCACTAGTGGAATGAGGACACCTAGTCCTGGTCCACCCTTGGACTATGGTTTGGAAGAAGGACCTCAGGAAACAGGCCCTCATGAGCCAATTTCAGAAGATGCTCAGGATTCAATTCTTTCCACTCAAGAATCTGAGCAAGTTGAAAGACTAGTGGCAGCCATTTCTACTTCATCAATGTTGGAGGTTGCCAACAATGAAGAGAGAAGCATTGTGCCTGTTGTTGATTTTGAAGCTATTATTCTCAATGCTCTCTTGCAAGCTCAGAGAAGAAGGCTTGAGGAGATGTTTCATTCTGATGAACCTGATCCATCATCTCTCTCTGCATATGGTCTTTCAGAAGAGCAGAGGGCACAATTGCCTCTTTCCAGGTAGGAGATGCAAGAACTGCTGGAGATCTCTGATGATGAGGATCCAAGCACTGAGCCGTCTGAGCATCCTCCCTCAGTTGAATCAGATCTACCTTTTGATCCTGTGCCCCTCCAAGCTATTCCAGTTTCTCAGATCCCTCCTCCAGCTGATTTTGTTGGGCTTCCTGATGATGCCAAAAAGGGGGAGAAGAAGCAAACTGGAAAGTCTACTGCTGAGCCATCTGGGAAGACATACAGCAAAAAGACCAAGCCAAAGAAGAAGTGATTGAAGGATTGATTAGAACTTAGGCTTGAGTCCTCTTGATGTGCTGTATTGAGTTTTTGATGTTTGTTTTGATTGATTATTTGTACTGTGTATTTGATTTGGTTATTTTAAAGAACTTTGCTTATTTTGATTTCTGTAAAGCAACACTTGATTAAATGAAAGAATTTCTCAGTTGCAATGATTTCTTCTTTGAATCTCTTCACATGATCTGCTATATATGATATCTTTTGAAATATAATGTATATGTTGAGGGGGAGCTTGTTAAAGCAAACCCAAGTACTAATCCAGTTTGTAAGTTGTTTTGTCATCATCAAAAAGGGGGAGAATGTTGAATCAAGAGTTTTGATGATTTCAAACCAACATTCAAGAGCTTGGAATGAAGATATCAAAGGCGCCTAAAAGGCTCAAGTGAAGAAATTCTAGAGAAATCTGTGCAAGAATTGTTGTAGGATAATTAGTTATGCTTAAATATGGGTAAAAGACTTTGATTTGGTAGAAGGATGTTTTAAAACCTTGATTTTATGTTAAATTATGAAATATTTGAAAAATACCCACCAACAGACGAAGTTTGAAAGGTTTATATTGAACTGTCATGTTGGAAATTCGAACTTTGGCTTTGGAAATTTGAATTTTGAGTTAAAACTGAATAAGTCTAAAGAGATGCTTCTCTGACAGACGAACTTTGATTTTCCAAAATTCGAACTTTCATAAGTATCTGAAAGAAGCTTTTGGCAACAGACGAACTTTGGGTTCTGAAAATTCGAATTTCAGACAAAATGCAACTTATGAAAACTAAAGAAATCCGTCTGAAATAATGTCAAAGTTCATCTGAAGTCAAGATTATATTGAGTTTCAAAATTGCTCACTGACAGACGAACTTTGAATATGAAAATTTGAATTTTAGAAGCTAAGGTTGTGAGTCTGTTACAATGATATGTTGACATACGAATGACAGTGTTTATAAATTCGAATGTTAAAGTAAGTCTGAAAAGAGGTCTCTCTGACAGACGAACTTCACACTTTGAAAATTCAAATTTCGAAGTAAATGAACTAGTGTGCTTTTTGAGCCTGCTGCGGACAGACAAATTTTAGGGTTCCAAAATTTGAATTTTGAAGGCACTGTAGCAAATTGAAAATACTATTCATACTTAACAGAAAAACTTTCTAGTTGAAAATTCATATGTCACAACATGGAAACATTTTCTAAGTTTCAAAATTCGAATTTTGCTTCATGATCAGACGAACTTCGGTATTTCAACGTTGGAAGCTTTAACCTTCGGTATCTATGAAATTCGTTTGTTGACCAACTGAAATTCGAATTTCAGTATGTCAAAAGTATTAAATGCGGTTGGGTAACGGATAGTTTTTCAGAGTAACCATTAGATAACTTCTCCAACAGATAGATTTTGTCTCTAACGGTTATTTGAGACCTAAATCTATAAATATAACAACATTTGAAGTTGTGGGTAACAATTTTAATTTTGTATATACTGAAACTCTACCAAATCATTTACTCAAAGCTTCACACTCTCACACTTCAATAGTATGTACTTCAACCTTTATATTCACTCTCTTTAAGAGAGTTTAATCTTTGTAAACAATCTAATTTTCATCTGGAAGATAGATTTTCTTCTGAGGGGATATCACAAGGGATTTGGGAAGCACTTTGTGAAAGTGCAGAGAGTGAAAGAGTGAGCTATAGAAAATAGAGCACAAATGTTGTACTGTGGCATTGGCAAGAAGTCCACTAAATTCTTGCAGAATAGTGGAAAATCTCAAGTGGTGACTTGGGGACTGGACGTAGGTCAAGTGGTGACTTGGGGACTGGACGTAGGTCAAGTGGAGAGACCGAACCAAGATAAATTTGTGAGTCTTCTTCTCTTTTCTGCTACTTTCACTGTTATTTGTTTATACTCTGTTTTACCTTCATATATTGCATTCTTCACCTCTTTGATATCTTGCAGAAAATTTTTAATCTTCCCAATTCACCCCCCTCTTGGGAAGCCAGCCTAACTAACAAGATCAAGGCTAAAGGTAATATTTCTTCCTCCAACTTCTAGTGATTTTTGTTTTTGAGTTCTTGGTAGTTTGGGATTAATAAGATGAGTCTTTCTTCTTTTCTCCTATAAGCTACATTTTGACTAAATTATGAGAAGGGAAAGGGGAAAGGTTTTCATATAATAAACTTGGGAAGAGGCATGAACTATATGAGAACAACATGATTTCATGAGTATAAACAAAGTTGCAAAGAAAATCACTTTTTGCCCTTTATCTATGCATTTCGGCCAGATCAGTAGGGAGAGCTGGAGATAGAATTTGGTAATCTGAGGCCATATTTAGATTCTTCATGAAAGAATTACATGGAATAGATGTATTATTCATCATTTTTGAGCTAGGAATGAATTTTTGGTGAATTTTTGAAGAATTAGGGTTTAATTATGTCCAAATTGAGAATTATGAGGAATTTAAATTACAGGAGTGATCTAATGGCTCCATTTGGATAGGTTATTGATATTAACTATTACACATGTTGTATAGGTGAAATTAAGCCCAATATCAAATTGGGGAACCACTTGAATTCAAGCTAATTTCAAGCTAAAGTAAAGGTAGTGAGTATGTATGTTTATGTTAAATCATGTATTTAATGTCTTTGCATTGTTTGCCATGCTTGCTTGGTGATTTGAGACTAGAATGATTGTTATATAATGCTTGGAATAGTTATGACCATATTGAATTCCTTACTTGAATTACCAAGTTTTATGATTTATGTTGTACGTGGCTATGTTAATGTAAGGTGAAGACTTGATAAGTGATTTGATGTATGCTATACATAATTGCTACTAAGGTTTTCCCAAAACCTTACCCCTTTTTCCCATGACTCACCATGAATAGGTACAAGAGCTCTAATGGACAAAGGAAAGGAGAAAGAATGAATGTGAATTGTTATTTGTTCCTTGCTTTTGTATGAGGTTGTAAAATACCAAATATTATGTTAATGCTGTAGAAAATGTATGACAATTTTTAGTTCTGGATCTTGTGATATGAAGTTATTTTATGCCAAGTTTCATGCCAAAATGAGTTCATTTGCATGGGTTTTGGCAAGCAAGTTACAATATATATAGAAACAGAGCTTTTTTCCAGATGTATCTGTTCAGTTTGTCCTTGTTATGTAATTAATGTAATGTTAGGTTTCTGGGATTTTTAGACCAAATATAGGACATCTCAAGCTTTAAAATGACACCTAATTCACTCTATTTGGAGTCATGTAGAAAAAGTTATGACTTTTCAAAGTTAATGCAGAGATGCTGGAATTTGCAGAAAGACCAAATAACAGGGGAAATTTGGCGAATTAAACTGTATGAATTGGCCCAACAAATGCATCTGGAATTATTTTTCTCAAGTAAAGGATTTAAATATTTTTCATTGAACACCTGAATCACCTCAAAAGAATTTTTCTAAAATTAGTTATGAATTGTCAAAGTTGGTCAAAAATCTGAAAAATGCCATATGATCAGTAACCCAAGAAAAAGAAAAATTATTTTGTGATTTTTGGTCTTCTAATGATTCAAGTGCATGAGAAATGATTCCAAATTGAATGTTTTCAAGTACAATTAAGTATAAAAGTAAGTTGTGACAAAGCTACCAGCTAAAACTTGAATATTTTCATGCAAAGAAGAGCTAAAACTCCTTAGTCTTCTTCAGGCTAGTACTAGAGTCTTTGCATTAAATGATGGGTGATTCCTTTTCAATAACCTGTAGTGACTAATTCTGGGACATCACCAAGCTTATCGCATACAAGTATGACTCGATCAAAGGCCATACTAATAATTGGACTGTAGTTTTCCTTCCCTTGGATCACCCGAAGTAGTGGTGATTTAGGGAAGGGATATTCTTATTCCACTTCTACTTGACTCTCTTGGCCATATGAGAGGATTTAGCAGTAGAGATATATGATTATGCACCTCAGCACTTGGCCACGAGTGGTTTAGTATGCCACATGGTATTATCATATCTCGAATCAACATCATCCAATCAACCATGTCCCAATATGTATTATATGGTGATGATGCTCAATACTATGCTAACATATCAATATCAAAACACAATCATCATCATCATCATAATAGTTATCATTATCATGCTAGCATACTATTGTATTAGGATGCTTACACATTATCTGCATACATAACATTAACATATTCTCATACACTAGAAACAAGTAAGAAGATTAAAGCTTACCATACTTTCACTAGCCGTACACATAACATGATATGAAAAGAACAACATACATATAGGTAGTATCATGGTATGAAAGGGAACATACATATATAACAATAAATCAACACATATATAATATACACCCCAGTTATCTTGAATTGCTTACACAATGCACAAAGGGGGGTTTAGCAAGCTTTCAAAGTACTAGTAACAAATTGAATCCCTCCAATCAACCGATTTCACATTGTAATGCTATAATATCCTCAATTAAAATAATACACATAGAATTCAAAACCTATAATTCAACCATTCAAGCTTAACCTATGATTCCAAAGGCATAAACATGCATAAATAAGACTCAAATAATCATCCAAATCATAAACATCCACATACAATTTGAATTCCCAACTTCCTTAAAAATTTTAAGGTTCGGGTTTGTGCCAAATGATGCATAACCCCTTTTAAACTCATACCCAAGCATTTAGGATTACAAACAACACTTCAACAACTTATTTGCAACCATTTTAATTAGTAGAAAACAACCAATCATTAATCCCTAACCACAAACATGAAATTCACCTTATCTTTGTGAAGAAAAGAGAGCAGGAGGGATGGATAACCATTTACCAACTTAGATTGTAGCTTCTAGAGTCTAGAAATCACTCCTTAAGCAATTTTCTTTCTTCTTTGATGATTGAATTGTGTATGATTTAAACACATTTTGTGATTGGCACCTTAGCATATGACATCTCGTCATAACATGAGACCCTTCTATCTAAAGAAAAGTTACTGAAGTCCTCTATTTTTTTCACCATAGCACCTTTGTTTCAAGTAGTGGCGTGAAGAGGTTCTACCTCCTTTCTTGAATTATGCTTCCTTTTGTCCTTTCTCTGGTCTTAGTCCCTCCAGTGCTACATAAATCAATAGATATACTTCTTATTAGCTTGAGACTAAGTCTAGGACAACATGTTGAGGTTTGTTACACTAAGCTTTACTAAGGAGACTTCCTCTCCTTAGCTTTCTCCTGACTAGAGCTAGAGTTCTTTCTTGAAAATATTATCCACAGGGGAGTGAGGTAATAGTCCTATAACCAAGGGGTAATTTCAACAAATACAAAGGTTCAAAGACAAGTTTACATGTATAAAATATACGATACATGATGTAATGCAAATGATATACAATGGAACCCCCAAAAAATATGGCTAGAACCATGAGCTAGCTAAATCACAGGATAACCTCAACAAGTGGCTTCCTTCTAACAACCAGTAAAGGCTGATTCTAGGGTAACTACTAAGCTTACCTCCCACTAACCATGATCTAGCTAAAGGCCATTATACTAATAGTTAGACCATGACTGTCCTTTCCCTAAACCACCTAAATTGGTGGCTATTTAGAGAAGGTGTTTCCCTAATCTACAGCCACCTGAGTCTATCGGCTAAAGGATGACTATTTAGTGACAAGGCTATTACAAGCCTTACCACTTGGACACAAGTCCTTGTGTGTCTTTTAGTGGATTGACATACTACATAGAATTCACTGACATCGTCACCAAACCAAACCATAATCATCGTGTTCATTATCCAGTGACAATGCCAATATGTCATGTAAACATGCCAATCCATCATAAACACCATCATTGTAGAACCAATATATCATATAAAGTATAAACATAGGGATGTACTACAAATCATATTCATATATATCATGATACCATTCTTTCATGTTCTACTTGTCATCATCATCATCATACTAGCATAATATCCTTACAAAAGATATGATTATAGGGTTGCACAATAATTTTACATCAAGTTTTATCATACATACATACATATATCTAACCATTTCCATTTGCTTGTTATAGCTTTCAATAGAATAAAGAAGTATGAGAAAACTTATTAGTTGTTCTGTAAAAGGATGTTTCATGATATGAAAAGTTCAAAGCATATATAGTAAATAAATGTTATTCTGTAACAATCCTCATGATACTTGTATTGGCATTGTGTGCATAACTGAAGGAAATGTGATGGAGGAAAGTTTAACATGGAGAGGAAAAAAGCTTTACGTTGCAGTGAGAAGCAAGGCCATCATGGCGAGAGCAGATTCTAATGGCATTTTCTGGCTAAAACATGGTGTCACCGTGGTGAGTTGTCCTAGAGCTACGACGAAAGTCGGGATTTTGCTTAAATTGGAATAATTTCGGATGATTGGAAAGAAAGAAACAGAGGAGAAACCGAGGGAGCTTTGCTAGGGTTCGAGATTTGCAACCCTTGGGAGTGATTTTCAACCTCTTGAAACTTGGATCTTGGTTGGTAAGTGATCCCTATTCCTGCTTCTCCATTTTCTTTGATTTATACTTGAGATTTTTTGGTTATATGTTGCGATTTCCGATTTGGGCCAAAATCCACCAATTGAAATTGATGAAATGAGGTTAATAGAGTGTGATTTGGTATTCTTGTTGCTTGGGTGTGAGTTTTAAAGAGTTTATGTATGATTTGGCTTAACCCTAGGTTGTTTTTGGTTAGGGCTCTTGAGGATCTGAAGTATATGGGATTGATTAACATTTGAATGGTTCCTAGGAGCTTAATGATGCATGAATGTGGGGTTAGAACCTTGGGTTAGGTCTAAATTAGTTGAATTGTGGAATTTGGATATTTGGATTTGTGGTGTTGTGATATTGTGAAGCTTCTTTGGTTAATTGAAAGAGTATGTTGGCATTCAAGAAAGCTTGTGGAAGCACATGTGTGTGGTATTGACAACCTGAGATAATCGGGTGTTTGTATTATATGATATTACGTATATTTGTATATACATGCATGTTTCTTTCATATCACAATATCTGTGTGCTTGTGTGTACAATTTTCTATATATCGTAGTATGCACATAGCTAGATGATGATCATGATGATGATTTCATATGTGATGATGATGTGATATAGCATGATGCATAGTATGACATTGAGATCATGATGAAGATGGTGATTATATGATAATACATGAGCATCACCATATAACATTATGAGATTGTGATATATGGCGGATTGAGTAGTGATGATATGATATATAATATGATATGATTATGATGATATATGATTAGAGAGGATAACGATAGGATCCCTGCGGCTAAATCCCCTCTTATGGCCAGGAGGGAAAGGCACGCAGTGGACTGCACCTTCCCTAAATCACTGCCAATTCATTGTAGGAAAGGGAAAGGAGAGCCACAGTATAAACATTAGTGTTACCTTTGCTAGGTACACTAATGGGAGGTGAGCTTGGTGATGTCCCCAAAATTAGTCTTCACAAACTATTGGAAGGGAATTACTTATATAAAATGTCCTTTTATGATGACAGGCCGTGGTTCTAGCTGTGTGTGAGGGAGACATGCATTGCATTGAAGGGAATTACTTATATGAAATGTCCTTTTATGATGATAGCCCGTGGTTCTAGCTGTGTGCAAGTGAGACATGCATTGCATTCCATTTCATATTGCATTCATGAGACTGTATGAGATATATGTATATATATGTGTATGGTTGCCCTCGGTTATTGAAACATTGTCTCACACCCCTCTCCCATGAACTAATATTTCAGGTGATCGTTCTGGCACTAGTCTGGAGAAGATAAGGGAGTAGCATCAGATGTAAGAATACTAGGTCTATATAGTTTATGTTTATTTGGATATGTATCTTGTGCCAAGTAGGATAGATGGTTTGTAATTAAGTGGTGACTTGATATTGTTGTTGCAATGGAGTTGTTGTTATGGTATGTTATGTATGTGGAATTGTGTGGTAAGTAATGTGTATGATGAATGTAGTGTTTGTGATCCTAAAGGTGAATTGGGCCTTATCAGTGTGTTTTAGGGCCTGTAGCCCATTCTGTCAATTGGGATTCAAGGGGGTCAAATCTTAGAAGAGTGGTTCATTTGAGGTGAAACCTCTTTGGACAAGTTAGTTAAGTGGTTTTGGGCTTGTGTGAACAATCGTAAATGGTCAGGTTGCCTTTGGTGGTAAATGGGAGTTGTGAGTTGTGAGTTGTGAGTTTTGGTCAAAAAGTGGCCAAAATGGTATCAAGTGCCTAGAATCTTCATTTGGATTTAGATTGAAGTGAAATTGGTGCTTATAGATAGATTGAGACTAGATTGACTTATAGGCATTGAAATCAGGTAAATCGGATGTCGGAGCATAAAGTTAAGACCGTCGGAAGTTCACATCGGAAGTTGATGTTTTGCAGATTTTGCATCAGTAGTGGGGTGCTGAGATGCTAGTGTCCAGGCCGCTGTGCCAGTGAAGGTAGTAGCCATTCAGAAACAGAGGAGGGACAGACCCAGGCGGTATTGTAGTGACCACTGCCTTAGCCCAGTTTCTGGTGTTGTTTGGTGTTTTTTTGCTGCTTTAAGGTTTTGAGAAGGTGTTTTGAGATGTTTGGGTTTTGTTTGGTCAAATTTCAAAGAATTTGGTCAAGTCAGGAGATGTTTAGGACTAAGGTGTTACATATTCTCCAGTTAACTTAAATTGCTCAAACTCACTCAATACCTTGGTAGGTCATTAGAGAACCAACTACACACAAAAGAGGGAAGCAATCCAAGTTAATTCAAAATGCTATAATCATAAAACAAGCTCAATACAACTTCAAGGACCCTAAAACAATTAATTTCAAGCATTAAAGCCTTTCGTCCATACAAGGCCCTAATCTTTGATACAACATAATTACCACTTACAAATAAATCCGATGCTTCCCAATAACTTCTCAAAGTGTGGAAACTTCAATTAAATGAGCACATATCCTATCCAATCAATTTACATGCACATCAAATGGTGACATAGCTTCTGACAAACCATAACTTGGGGTTTCGAGCCTATACTCAACAAAATCACCAAACTAAAACCGTATCCACTCTTCATTAACCCTAAATTAGCTTCCCATATTCTAACACAAGTTAGAAAATTCATGCATCACAATGGGTTTGACACCTACAAGTTGTAAACCCTCCAATACACACACCTAAAAGCATGTAAGTATGTTATAACACTATATTGAAGCATTTCAATCCAGAAATTTTGACGAAAACCCTAGTAAATTTGAACATTCAACAAGGCCCACAAAAAACACCATAGAACTAGTGAAAAGAGAATAGGAGAAAGATGAAATCATGTTACCTCAAGTAGATAAGCCTCCTAAGCATACCAGACCGATCTATAAGCTCCAGGTTGTGAACACTGTATTTTGTCTGATTTTTAATATAAAATAATAAAATCATTTTTTAAGTCTAATTTGATTAAGGTGAAAATAAAAAAAATGTGTTTCCATTAGAGTTAATTTTGATAAAGAAAAAATATAAAAAAAGCAATAATGGAAAAATCCTAAAAAATTAATAATAATCATATCTTAAGGATAGGAATTTCTCCTTTATGAGATTTTCAAATTCATTGAGATTTTTATTTACAAAGAAAAAATAATAATAAAATCCAAATAAAAATGTATATCACAAAATATTTGGATTTGATTGCAATATTATTGTATAAAAAATAATAATGATAAAGATCAAATAAAAACAAATAATTTGATCTGATTACGCATTAAAGATGATTTGTATTAGGTTTTCATGGATCAAAAAGAATATTAAAAAAAAAGATGAAATTGAGAGAAAGAGAGAGGACACGCGAGGGTGGTCTGAGAGTGAAGGAAAAATTGAGAGTGAGTGTTGGTTTTTTCAATAAGTCTTAAGGTAGAAAATTTATTCTTTTCTTCTTCATTTCCATCTCCCTGTATAGTTGGAATTTCTAAAGGGTAGAATATTTTTATTTTGGAATGCGATCCTAAAGTTGATGTTTTGAGAGGTCCATAGAACAATTTATTCACACTGATGAACACCTAATAGGTGGAGGTATGCTTGTGGTATATTTTGTTTTCTTCTTTTCAATTTGTTTCTATAGACCTCAAAGTATGATATTTTGGTGAGGTCCTAGAGACAAATTACTCATATCCATGAATATCTTTAATAAGGATAGAAGCATATTCTCATTGATGATGTATAAATTTGTCCTACTTTATCACAATTTATATTCCATAAGTCAAGGTGTATAACTACATGATTATAATCATGCTTGCCGAACACGTTGACTAAATTAATGGAATAACACTCCATGATATTCTTTCTAACATAACCATTGTAATGAGTTTTTTTTTTTAATTTCTTTCTTCTCTTTTTTTTTCTTTCTTTCTTTTTCTTTTATTTTTTTTCTCCTTCTCGTTTCTTTTTTCTTTTTCTTTTCTTTTCTTTCTTTTTTTTTCACGTTCTTTCTTCTCATTTTCCTTCTTTTTTTTGTTTTCTTTATTTTCTTTCTTTCTTTCTCTTTTTTCTTTTCTTTTTTTTTATCTCCAAAAAATATGATATTAGATTATTACAACTTCTCTTTCAAGATCACGAAATTCAGTTGAAATATCTATCATTCAAAGTTGTGGTTGAAGTAGCTTTAAAGGAGGTAATTTTTATGTGCTTTATAATAATGATTGTTAGGTAATTGATTACATTATTCTTATTCCCTCATGCTATTATGATAATATGATATTTTCTCATAAAATATATATTTTTTAATTTTTTCCTAGTGGGGTTTTTGGAACCTCTGTGGATGTTTAGATTAATAAATTTACCGCATGTTGCAATGTGCTTCCACTGGTATAATTATCAAATTATGCATTTTTTATGGAAAATATTTTTTTAAGGATTTTCTCAAATATAATAAAGTTTTGAAAAAAAAATTCCTTTAAATATAATTTTATAATATATTTTCAAGTTATTTTATGTTAGATTTTTAGAAGTTTTCATTGGTAATAAATCAGTTAGTGAACACATGAGATTTTGGAAATCTCTGTGGATTTATTAACAAGTAATAAATAAATAGCCAAATAATATTTATATAATATATATATATATATTCAATTTATGAAAATAACAAATATATATAATTTTTCTTAAAAAACACAAACTTGTTGAGATGAGTTTTTACACTCAAACTACATAGACTTTGATCCCTCTGTTAGGGTACGTAGGCCCTAAACTCTTATTCTAGGTCAAGTCCATCTTTGTAAATAAATCCATTTTATTTATTTATTTATTTTTTCTTTTCTTTATACGAGTTTTATAAAGGTATTTAAAATAATTTTAAGACCACATTGTTTTTATATAATCAACTTAAGGTAATTATTCTGATAAATATGTTTTATGGGGTGCCTAACACATTCCCCATAATACAATCGAGTCTCGAACTGTAATATCCCAACTTTTATGGGATGCTATAGAATGAATAAAAGATGATAAACGAAGTGAAACGAAAAGGCTATATATAATCGGGCTTTAGAAGGAATTAATTTCTCATCTAATTTTCTGAAGAAGTTATGTTAGGTCCTTAATTAGAATTAATTTTTCATAAGGTTCTTAGCAGAAATTAATTCCAGAATTTACCCTAAAAAATATGCAATATACCACTTGAATGAAAGTCTGCTCCAAGCTGAGCGTAATGGTATAAGTATTGCATGCCCGGGAGGTCTAGGTTGAGAGATAGACCAATTTGAAAGTTAATGTGAATGGGAAAAGGAAATAATAAAAAAAATTGGTCTTTGGGTGAAATTACAAGAAAGTACCCGAAAGAATGGATAATTATATTTTAGACCCAGTTTAGGGGCAAAACGGTCATTTCTCAAATTAGAGGTAAAATTTGAATAATGCATTTAAGGCCCAAAAATGAAAAGGTTGACATCATAAAATGTAAAAGGAATTGGAAAAAATGGTGAGACACTGTTAAGCGTAAAGAAGGGCAAAGATGTTATTTTTACTAGTTAAATGGAAAAATGAGAAAATTATATTTGGGCCTCAAGAATCAAGAATTTTTACAAATTAGTCCCTTAAGAAGGTTCTCAACGTGGAAGGGGAAGAAGAAAGAAGTTTGGGGGAAATTACAAAAAAAGGACCCAAAAGTTTTAAGAATTATAAATTAGCCCCGGGTCAAGGGCATTTTTTGTAAATATGAAAAATTATAGTCAAAATGAAGCTCTCAATGAGTTAGACCAATGAAATATATTATGAAATTTAGTAAGGTCAAAATAATATTTATTGGGTAATTATGGTCTAATATTAATATTTTACCTGATAAAAGTCAGTTTAGACTGCAAGAAAATGCAGTATTGATCCAAGGACAATGATTGGACCTTGCTAAAATATATTTTGGGTCTAGATAATGATTTTTGACCAAAAGTAATTATTGGATAATCCTGTACCAATTTAATGACAATTTTAGCAAAAATAATCAATCGGTACGGGTAAATTTAATCGGTAAAGGGTATTCTAGTGAATTAAAATTTGTGAAGCAATTTTTGGCCCAAAAATCTAATAAATGATGTGCTGCACAGCTTGGGGACATGGATGAAAATTGTTTACTTGATTTTTTTAATAGATAACTTCTCAAAGAAGGCTTTTTGTCCCAAAAAGTAGATATGATTAAGTGAGTGATTAGCAAGTTAATTAAGCCATTTAATCACTCTTTCACTCCCATTTCAGACGTGTTCAGCTGCTGCCACGTGAGGAAAATACCATTAGTTAATTGATTTTATGAATACTTCTTTAAAGTATTTGGGGAAAAAGAAAGATGGCATAAGATGATTGGATCATACTTTCATCATTGTCTCCTCCTTGCCTTCTCTCTTGACCGACACTTACACTTGAGAAAGAGGAAAAGAGTGGTCTGAGAATGAGAAAGAAAGGCAGCAAGAACATGCAAGAAGAGAGGAGAAAAGAAGAGAGAAAAGAGATAGCAAAGGAGCAAGCATAAAAACTAGAATTCAAAGGTAAGTTCTACTATCCTTATCTTGCCTTCTCAAGCTTTTAGTGAGTGTTTCATGGAGTCTTTTCCTTTCCTCCCTCACCTTAAGTTTCAGCCATGGAGGAGTTTTGAGAGAGAAAGTTGAGCTATGGTAAAATAAACCTAGGAAAAGGCATAAATAAGAGACTAGAAGCATGATTATGCAAGTGGTTTGAAGTATAGCAAGCTAAATGTTTTCCTCCATTTTTATGCTTGGTTTCGGTCATATTAGGGTTAGAAATAGAGAAGGAATTTCATGATTTTGAGGTCAAAAATGAATTCCTCATGGCCTAAAATCTTAAGAACAAGTGTGTTGTACAAAGAAAGATCAAAGGAACACTAAGTGAAAAAGTTAGGGTTTAGTGTGCATGGTATTGTATAATTCCGAAAATCAGTGGCTAAATGGATTAAATGATGATATGTATAGGTTCAAGGAAGCTTAAGCAAGCCAAAGAATAGGTGCACAAAGTTTGGAAAGGAAGGGAATACATAAAGGTAGCATATTTCCATTCTATGCATTATATTGTCTTATGAATGTTTGTGAACTCTATGACTTGTTTGATGCCATGATTAATATTTTATGATGTCCATTGATTATTGGCTGAGTTGTTTAAAGGGGCTTGAAGCTCCGGAATGCCCAATTTACAAAGTGAAACTCTGTCGAAATTTTCATAAAATTGTTATGGCATTATATGAATTGATGAGTTTGCTTGATGATCTATATGAAATGTGATGATATATGTGTATGACTGGATAATGCTACTGAGATTCTTTGAATCTCACCCCCCTTTAATGACTAACTATGCTAGGAAGAACCAATGCAAAACAGCTAAGGAAGGAGCAAAAGGCATGAAGAAGGAAATGATGTTGCAAGCCATTGTGTTAATGTGAATGGTTACTTGTATCTTGTTTTATATGAAATTTTAAAATAGTGATTATTATGTTAATGTTGTGGAAAATGCATGAGAATTTCCAGTTCTGGATATTGTAATGTTAAGTTATGTCCTACCAAGTTTCATACCAAAATGAGTTCATTTACATGGGTTTTGGCATGTAATTTGCAGTATAGGTTGAAACAGGGTATTTTCCAGATATGTCTGCTTAGCTCATCCATGTTATATACTTAATGTGAGTTTAGATTTCTGGGATTTTTAATCCAGATAGAGAACAAGTAAATCTTTAATATGACACCTAATTCACCCCATTTGGAGTTTTGTACAATTAATGGTGAATTTTCTAATTCAGGGTTCAGAACAGGGCAAGAATGGGAAAACTGATAACTGAAAAGTAAGTACTGAAAAATTCAAAAGCTTATATAAAATCGTACAAAGCTCCAAAAATTCAGTGGTTTATATTTATGGAAATTTCTATGTTTTGAGTTTCATATGCCACTGATTTGGAGGTAATTGGAGCTATATGATAGGAGATATGGAGGTTTTCCCAAAACTGTTCCAGCAAAAGTGGAATTCTGACCCTTTATGATTCAAGTTAACACCATGTCCTGTGCAAGTTGAATAAATGTAGAAGAAAAATATTTATATAAATAGACTCACAGGTCTTTCATATTACATAAAGAATGTTTGATTTGGATCATGGTAGAGGGAGATAGGAATTTTTAAATATAAGGCCAAAATCCTGGGGAAGAGAAAATGACCAAATATACAGTAAATGTTTAAGGAATAAACTGTATAAATTGATCAATTAATTGCTCAGTTTCATATTTTTTTCATGTAAAGAAGGTTTTTATCTATTGTTAAAGACTTGAATCACTATGAAATGATTTTTATAGAATTAGTTATGAATTTTCAAAGTTCAGTCGGTAAAGTGGAAACTACCATATGAATAGTAACCGAAAATTTTTGAAATTTTGATTTTCATTCTTATGTGATTCAAGCTTAGAATCAAGTATAATTAGACTTAAAAGGGGTCTCATTCATGGGAAATAAGTCTAAAAGTAAGGTGTTACATGAACTCTTTATGTGTCGTAGACCATTTTTTTAAAAAAAATATTTTCTAAAATTTCTTTTTAAAAATTTTTGTGGCGACTCTACTTTATTTTAATTTTTCATTTTTGGAAGATTAAAAATTGGGTGCGACATAGGTGAACAAACCTTAGCAGAGAACCTAGGAGCCATCGACCAAGCATTGTTTAGTGGACACCATGAGCTAATTTTTATATCAGCATTGCGCCCGAGCATCGCAATGCCAATGCCTTCTGCCTCCACTCTTCAATTGCTTTTTTTTATTTCTTCCCTTCGGTCCTGGCTCCTTCGGCCTTGTATATTTCCAATATTATCCTTCCATGGTTTCTCTTACAAGTTTGGAATAGTTAAATTTAGTTTGTTATAGTATTCACAAAAGAAGCACTTGTTTAATCCTAATTAGGAGAGTAATTAAGCAACTATAAAATGCACAAATGCAATCTAATTTAAAACTAAAATGCAAGAAAAGTACACAATTATGTATGCAAATATGTGGAAGTATAGACAAGAGTGTGTGAGTGTGTAAGAAGTATGGATTACCTTTGGGAAATGGTATGTATGGAGTATGGATATGATGTAAGTTTTTTCTTAAATATGCACAAGCTAAATTAAAAGGATGCAAGTGAATAAGTATATGTATGGAAACTTGCGTAGACTAAAATGAAATTCAGCTAAATGTAAAAACTAAATTCAACTTAAATGTAAGAATGAAGATAAGGATAAATATGTAAAATTAATCTAAGTGGTCAAAACTAGCGGAAAAAGGGAATTAAGTGTGTGGAAAGTGTATGGTAATGTGAGAAAAGTTTATGCAAATGGATGAAAAAGGATAGAAAGGTGTCAACTAGTATAGGCCAAAAATTGTAGCTAAAATAGAAACTTAAAATTAACTAAAAATTGCAAGCTAAATGCTAGTGGAAGAATGTATGACCCAGGAGCTAAATGGATAGAATGCAATGTTATGCAACTAATCTATATGCAACCAAAACTAGTTACGAGATTGAGGGGATTTTATTCAAAAGCACTAAAAATGTAAAGTAAACTAAGAAATGACTAATAAATTAAAGCTACAGAGCTAAACTATGCAAGAATAAGGTAAATGAAGTGTGAAAATACATACATGAAAGAGAGGTGGTAACCTATCATTTCACTTAGAGGAATCACTAATTACTTCTTAGAATGAGGATGAAGAAAACCACATTGTACCAGCGTGCTTCATTGAAACTATTAATGTAAGAGCATGCAACATCACTTAGAATAGATATTATATTTGGGCAATATCACATAGAGTTACAAGGCATGATTAATTCCATACATTAGACATAGAAATTGCATGGATTCATCATCACCTAATCTTGATTGAAATTCTCATTAAACCATAACCAATCCCAATTTCACAACTCTAGTGCATAATCAACCATCTAACTTCTCAAATTAACCATTAACCATGATAATTTAATAGCCAATTCAAGACCACGTGGAAAAATAAGAGTGGGCATCTTGGCTGAGAATGGGCTATTGCAATTCATAACCAAAATTCAATCTATACGAGTACCAATCCACAATCCAATGGTCTGGCATCAAAATCCATATCTAATCCAACAATTATAAACCATAATTGCATTAATCTTAAACCAAATTAAGTAAGGTACTCAATCTTAATCTAGCCTTTGAAAGACATAAAGAGAATGGAAATGTGAGAGTAGTTATCCAATCCAAGCATTGCAATCCATAGACTTTGTTGTTCATCCTCCAAACTCCATGCTAGGCTCCCATCACAAGCTTACTCTTCCATGAAGGCTTTGAATCCTTCACTAAAAGGCTCTATCAAGATTTGACCAAAAGGAGAGAAGTGAGGTAGGTATAGGAGTTTGATGGAAATGATGGAAAAATGAAAGAATTTAGGATGCAATGGGAAAATTTTACCAAAATTCAAAGGAGAATATGAAGAAGAGAAAGGAAAGATGAAGAAAAGAGTGGAGGAAGGAGAGGGAGTATCAGCCTTTGTGAGGAAGAAGGAGGGGGCATTGAAAAATGTAGGGAAATTAGGGTTTTAGTAAGAGTAAGATGATGATGTGGCTAAGTGTTGATAAAGTGGACCAAAAGGAATAAGGCATGGGTGATGTGAACCAATTGGAATGTAAAAAGGTAGTGAGGTAGATGTACGTGTGGCTAGGGTTTATGAGGTAGAGCCTAGGTGGAATATTAGGGCTTAGGTAGATTAATGAGAGTAGAGAGAATTGATAGTATAGATAATAATGGGTGCCATATAATGACCACTTGAAAAGACAATTTTGCCTTCCTCTTTGCAATGATTGAAATGCCCTCCAATAGTCTTTCCACTTACAAAAATATGAAATCAAAATAGATTATGTAGCAAAAATAATTAAGCATGTAATTAAGCTACACTAATTGTAATAAAGTGAATTAATTCAATTAAGTGCTAATTAAGATTGATGGAGTGATGAAAATAAAGCACAAATAGAGGAGTAATTAGGCTAAATTATTGGAAAATAAAGGAATCAAAAAGGGAAAATTTTAGATAAATACCAAGCAAAAAAGATATTTCCAAAAAGCTACCTTAATTCACCTTAATTGAAAAAAAAAATACCAAGATCTGTAATTGGAATTACAATTAGAATGTAAAAGATGAAACTGCCCTTTCTATGTAAATGACCTATTTGCAAGTGATAATAATATATTTGCAAGTGAAATAGGCTTATTTGTAAAAGATGTTATTATGACTTACAAATGAGTCCATGTTATTTGCAGATAAATGCATGTCAGATCATATGAATATGCTAAAAAGCATGGTTGGGAAAGATATCAGATAAGATATATGTTTCATTAGCATAAAGGGTATAGTGGTAAGTATACATGCTTGATTCTTAATTGGAATTAAGTTCTCTTAAGATCCTTAGAAGGAGTTATTTCTAGTCCTTAACTGGAATAAATTGTAAAATTGGTCCTTAATAGTAATTAAATTTGAAATTTAGGGCAAATGATAAATACGTGGAAATGGACCTTTTGACATGCTGGACCCTATTAGAATAGTGTATTGAGCTCAAAATGTACAGTATGGAGATGATGCAAATTGCAAAATGCAAGAGAATATATATATGAGGGCCCCACAAAAAAGAAAAAAATGAAAATTTGGGCCCTACAATAAGAGAAAAGGAAAACGAAAGCATGTGGGCCATACATAAAATATTGTTTGGATTCGTTAGTATGATAAATGTAAATCCCAAACTAGTATATTCCCTATACACATTAATGGACAAATGGCATTAGTAGATGCCATAAAATACCAGGAGAATGTTTAGACTTAAAGTAAATAATACATGATTGATTTGAATCAAGTAAAATATACTAGATAGTAGAAGAATTATTTCTCTGTCCTAATATTCATATTGGCCAAAAATATCATTATATTTTTGGGAAAATATTAAGCCAATTTATGAGGTCAAAATTATGTCATGTTTATGTATGCCATGATGTAAAAAATGATGCATAAACATTAAGTCAATTTATGATGCAAAAATTATGTAAGGACTGTGTAAGTCATGACATAAAAATGATGCAAGGATGACAAAAAGAAGAAAACCCTAACAGGGAAGCATTTTTGCCATTGGATCAAGGATTACTTACAGGGCTAAGATTTATTCTTGTTGCTTATAAATAAGTGAATTCTTCCCCCCTTTTTGCTGCACATTTGGACCACATTTTTGAGTATTAGAGAGAGAAAAAGGAAAGGAAGAAAAAGAGTACGAAGGACTGAGAGGCAAGAGAGAAGGCCCCAAGGTAAGAATTCTTCTTTCCATTCTCTTCTAGTTTTCTTTCCAACCACTTAGCATAAGTTTGTTTAGAGTTTTAGGAAGCTCAATTTCTCCCTCCATTCATGGCCTATGTGTTTTGGCCAAGCAGGCTTCAAGGGGCAAGGGTTTGTGTTTCATAATGGCACATGTAGAAATGAGTTTGTAATGATGTATAATACCTAGAATGCATGCTTGAATAATGCAAAAGAATGAAGTTCACAATTTGGGTTTGTGTGGAGAATGTTTTGGCCAAGGAGAGTATATGGCCTAAGAGTTGGATTTTGATGATCCTAATGATTCCAATGAATTCCTAAGGTCCAAAATAGTTAAGAAAGAGTAATGGATTAATGATAGAAGTTAGTTTGAAAGATGTCAAAGTTTAGGGCCAACTATGCATACTTGAATTCAAATTGTGTGAGCAAGTTGTTTAGTAAGTTTTATCAATGTTTAGGCTCAAACCAAGCTAAAGAAGTGAACCAATGTAAGTAAAGGGATCAAGTTAAAGTGAAAAGGTTAAATCTCCTAGCTAGTAACTTACTATACTTTTATGTTATTGCATAATAATGTTTATACATGTTTTTATCCTATGAAAATGTTGTCATGTTGCTGTTATGACTATTTTCTTAACTGGTTGATTGTTTATTTGATGAGGGCTAAGCTTGGGATGTCCTATTTCTAAATTGAAACGCTGCTAAAATTTTGTTAGACAACATGGTGTTTTTGTATGCTTTACAAAATTGTGCAATGTTATCAATGTTTTTAATGTGATGTAATGATGTAATTGCATATGCAAGCTTACTACTGAGATTTTCCAATCTTACCCCAATAGTCCCTCATGATAGGACCAAGTTATGGCAAGGGATAGAACAATAGTGTTACATCTTATATTTTAAGGAATTTCCAATGATAACTACTTACTTTTAATTCGTAAAAATAGTCTTTGAAAGTTTGAACCAATTAAAAACCTAAAACTGTATACAATTGTTTTTTACAGTTTTTACAGCTCATTGCATTGTAAATTTCAAAATTCATAATTAAATGTAAAAAAATAATTTCATAGTGGTTCAAATTTCGAGAAATCTTGCCTATCTTGAATATCATGGGAAAAATATGAAACTAGAAAATAGACGCACAAATTTGTACTGTTTTTAAGTGTCAAATTTAAAAATTTGTTTCTCATAAAATACAAAGTCATTTGCTACATACTTAGGATCATTGGAAAGATTTGCATGTCTAATTTGTAACCATATTTACTTTGTCCATTTGTTTTACTCCTACTGGCTAGAACATCAACATAACCATTAAAGGGTTAGAATTATCTTAAACTGGAACAATTTTGGGAATACAAGCACAACTTCCATTATATAGCTCCAAATGGAGTCAAACTAGTGGCAAATCATTCATAAGACATGGCTATATACATTCATATAAACATCTAAATTTTTGAAATAATACACAAATTTTCATGGAATCCCAAAGCAGACAATAAATACAATCATAAAAAGTTTCCAACATATTGGTTAGCCTTATCATCCTTCCATGCTTTTGCTCCTTTCTTTGCTAATTAGCCCTATCATTAGGGAAACTTGGGTGGTGAGATGGGGACATCTCAGTAGCAATATTGCATATGTAATTATATCATCACATACATCTAAAACATTAGAAACATTACATAATTTTATACATCAGTACTATGTTGTCTAACAAAAATTCGGCAGTATAACAGCTTAGAAAAAAGGCATCTTGGGCTTTAGTCCTTATGATAAAATAGCCACTAATCATGAAAAACAGTCACAATAGCAACATGGAACATTTTCATAACATATAAACATTCATAAATATCAATTATGCAATAACATAAAACATAATAATGTGTTACATTGAAGCTTTAATCTTTGGCTTCCTTTTGGGTCTTTGCTCTTGCTTTGCTTTACTTCTTGCCTATTTGGCATGCCTAAAACTTGTTGGAAGAATTAATTTCTTAAGAATCTAACTCTAAGGTCAAGATCATTATTTGGCCAAGACATACCCTCTCAAGACCCATTACGGAAAAACTCAATCTTTAGTCATGTAAGCATGCACTTTAGACATTATGCAACCCCTTAAACTCATCATTGCTATTAGCTAAATGAAACATACACCCTTGCTTCCATTTTCATGCATAGCCGTGGGTTAGGGCTTTGGTAGAGTGAAAATGCTTCAAATCCTAACTCAACCTGTGCTAAACAAGAGGAAAAGAAAGGCTTTACTCTGAGACCTTGAACTTGTCTTCCTCCTTTTCCTTCTCACTTTCCTTCTTTCTCTCTTCCTCTTTCTCTTCTCTTTATGCCAACATTAATCTCCCCCACACCCTCTAGGTGTTTGCAAATGAGCAAGGAAAATGGGATGGGAAGGGGTCTATTTATAGAAAAATAGGTGAGAGTTGGCTCTTTAATTGCTTCTTGATCTAAGGGCACAAGTTTTTGCTTCAATATTTTATGTTACTTTACCCTTTTGTCCCAAGATATTTTTGGCTTTGTGAGAGGAATGGGTAAGGACATTTTTGTCCAACTAAGGGCCTGAAATACTTTTACTTTTTTACTTTTACCTAGTCTAGTAAAATTTTAAGTAATTACCTTTTTACCGGACCTTTTACTGTACTTAATAAATAATATTTACTAATCCTCTTTTTTACTATGATAAAAGTATATTGATCTTGAACTCTTACCCGGTTCAGTACTTTTACGGTGGGGTTCACTTGCCTAACTTTTTTACTATTCATATCCCCTGATAGTTTCTATTCATGTGGGACCTGCCTTTTACCAGGCTTGTACTTTTTCCTCTGCGGGCTCACATAACCAGTAATACTTATACTTTTAGCTTATGCCAAAGTATTATAATATTATTTTCTATCTCTCTAATTATAAAATGACCATTTTGTCCTTATCTTTTGGCAAAATGACTGTTTTGCCCTTTTAACCCCATTTTTTATTTTTTTAATATTTTGATCCTTAAATATACTTAATTAAATATCTAGACTTCCTCAATTATAAATTAATTTAGAACAATTTAGCATCATTCATAATATTATCTGGTCTCACAATATATATATGAAAAATGGGTGTAACAACCCTTATTACATTTCTCTAAACATAGTTCCAAGCTAACATGAAGTAATCCTTGTGTCATGTGCAGAACTGGAGGAAACAGGACCGCAGAAAGAAGTAAAATGGGAGAAATTCAATATTTAAGGAAAAGAAGGAGTCATACCGCGGTGAGATACAGGGCCATTGAGGCGAGACACATATAACAACTTGGAGAGTATTGGGAGTGAGAACACTGACATCACAATGATCTTATCTAGAGCCATGGCGAGAGTCACAAAATTTGCATTAGTCAGAAACATTTATGTCAATCACAGAAGGAGAAAACTGAGGGAGAACTGAGAAGCTCTGTTAGGGCACATGAAATCTGACCTGAGGGGATGTTTTCTAGACCTAGGGAGCTCCATTAATGGTTGGTAAATTGATCTTGCTTCCTCTTCTCTCTTTTCTCTTCGATTTTGGTTTGGAAATTGGTGGGAGAATGTGGGTTTTTGAGTTGGGGAAGAATCCACCAATTAAAGTGTTTGTTTTGGTGTTGTAGAAATGTTATGTAGTATTGGGAAGCTTTGGGTTTAAGTTTTGGTCGGGTTGTGATAGGTTTGAGTTAAACCATAGGTTGAAAATTAGGAAACAAAATGGAAATCCAAAGTTGGATGTGTTAGTATATTTGCTTGAATGATAGTTTAAGGTTTATTGGTGTGTGTGTGTATTGTTAGAATGCCAAGTTAAGCTTGGACTGCTAGATTGTGGATTTTAGTGTTATTGGAGCTATGTTAATTAAGGTACTATGTTATTATAGTGTATGATTGGCCAATTAGAGGCGTATAACTCGTGATGGGTGCTCCGGAGTCTTGCCTAAGCCCCTGTGTGTGTCATGTTAACAACCTGAGATAATCAGGTGTTTATATTATTTGTATTGTATTTATAAATGTAAGTATATATGTGTATATATACATGTTTCTTTCATACCATGATATTAATGTGTTTGTGTGTATAGTTTTCTATATATCATGGTATGCACACAGCTAGATGATGATTATGATGTTGATTGCATATATGATGATGAGGATGTGACATTACATGATGCATAGTATGACATTGAGATCATGATAATGATGATGATGATTATTTGATAATATGATATAAGCATCACTACATGGCATTATGAAGTATATAGTGATCAGGTGGTGATGATGATATGATATATGAGATATGATATGATATGATGATAGATGATTAAAGAGGATATGGATGGGATCCCTACGACTAAATCGCCTCCTATGGCCATGAGGGAAAGGTGTGCAATAGATTGTATCTTCCCTAAATCAGTCTTTGTCGACTGTTGGAAGGGAATTACCTATACTAAATGTCCTGTTATGATGATAGCTCATGGTTCTAGCTGTGTGTGAGGGAGACATGCATTCCATCTCATATTGCATTCATTATACTGCATGAGTTATGTATATATATATGTATGGTTGTACCCGGTTACTAAGACATTATCTCACACCCCCTTCATGACTAACATTTCAAGTGAAGACTCTAGTGCTAGTTTATGGAGGACCACAGAGTTACAGGTCTCTCCATCTTCAGGAATCCTAAGTATAATTGTAGTTGTAATTTAGTTTATGTAATATTGTGCCAAGTGGGTGCTAATTGAGTGTATTACCTGTTCCGAGTATTCCTGGGGAGTATTATTAGTATGTAGTATCGTGAGATTTGTATACGTGTCCTGTGAGTATTGGTTGCATGTTATGTGATAATATGATGTTATTGATGTTGAGGGATGATATGCAAGATGTTGATAGGTGTCATGAATGGTTTAGATGTGTGTGATGATATTTTAGACCCCGGAATGAGTCATCATTGTCAAGAGTGTGTTTGTGAGTTAGATCAGCCATATGCGGGAGCCTAAAGGTGGTTTTTGGGTTATGTATGTGAGTTTTGGGCATATAGCCCATTATGTGATTTTGGGGTTCAAGGGGGTCAATTCTCAGATGAGAGGTTTCTTCAGGTAAAACCTCATTGGACAAGTTAGTTAAGCCAAATAGGACCTGAGTGAATGGTCCCTAAGTGCCCATTTACCTTTGGTGGCAATTGGAGGTGTTAGGTAGTGAGTTTTGATCAAAAAGTGGATAAAACGATGACAAATGCCTTAAATCTCCATATAGAGGTGGATTCAGGTGAAATTGGTGCCCAGGGTTAGATTATAATAAGAGTGAACTGTAGGAGATGGAATTAGGTTGATTGGAGGTCAGAGCACTATGTTATGCTCAGTGGAAGTTGGCCCGAAAAATTAGTAATTTGCTAATATGGGAAATGATGCTGGTGCCGTGGCGCCAAATGTAATATTCCTATATTTATGGGATGCAATAAAATGTCTGTAAAGATAAGAAATGAAGCAAAATGGTAAGGCTATATGTTTGGTCTCCAGATGGAATTAATTTCCAATATAATTTTTGGAAGAAATTAGTCATGGTCCTTTATTGGAATTAATTTTTCATAAGAGTTTTAGTAGAAATGAATTTTAACATGTACTCCGGAAGTTATACAATATACTATTTAAATGGAAGCTTGTCCCGAGTTGCGCACAACGGTATAAGTGTTGTGTAGCTGGAAGGTCTAAGATGAGAGATAGACCAATTTGGAAGTTAATGTGAATAATACAAAAAGAAATAATAAAAAATTGGTCTTTTGGAAAAATTACTAGTAGGTGCCCAAAAAATGGAAAATTACATTTTAACCTGGCTCAAGGCAAAATAGTCATTTCTCAAGTTAGGGAATAAAATATGAAAATTTCATTTAAGTCCCAAAGGGCTAATATCATGAAATATACAGAGAAATAGTGAAAATGGAAAGACACAAAGAAACAAGAAAGGGAAAAATGATCATTTATCTAAGTTAGACTGAAAAATGAGAAATTATGTTTTTGCCCCTAAAGAAGTTCAAAAATAACATCCATCTCCCTCAATTCAAAATTCATAAAAGAAGAAGAAATAGAAAAGTCTTTGGGGAAAATTTCATCTAATAACCCAAAAGTTTTAGAAATGATAATTTAACCTTGGGGCAAAGGCAATTTTATGAATATGTCAAATTACTGTCAAAATGAAACCCTCGAAGAGAGAACAATATATGGCACTAAGGGATAATGTTCAAGTATAAAGAAATAATCAATGCCGAAAGTCCAAAAATAACTCTAAGTTACAAAGTAAAATGTGGGCCCCATGGAAGGTTAAAATGCTTCTGGGACAGGATATGGGCCTTACATAGATATCATTTGGGACAAAATGATTATAGAATTAAGGAAATAAATTTAGAATAGTCATGTAGACAAAAAAAGTTAAGTTACTTTAAAAGCAGTTTTATCGGTACCGTTAAAATGTACCCAATTTAAGATATATCTAGATTGGGAAAAATCGAGCAATTTTGGGACACCTCGAGCTCTCTTAGGCATGACTTTTCTGCAGCATATGAGGTCAAAGAATATTTTAATATTTCTTGGGAAAACTTCTTAAAGAAGGTGGCAAAAAGTAATCAAGGATTAGCAAAAAAGTAACCATGATTAGCTACTTAATTAAGCACATAATTAGCCACTTAAACCCTTATCTTTCTTCACCATTTCACGCGTGAACCAGCAGCCAAAACAGAGGAAGAAAATTCAAGAAAGAAAGGGAGGAAAGAAGGAAAGAAGAAGAGAAAGCTTGAGGAAATTTCAAGGAACAACTTCGGGTAAGTTGCATTATTATCCTTAGCTTGCTATTTGGAGTCCTAGGTGGTTGTTCCATGGCATAGAATTTCTTCCCCAACTCCTTAGGGTTTTAACCAAAGCATGATATAGCAAGGGAATGAGTTTTTGGACCATTAAACTTAGGGGAAATGCTAGAATAGTCATCTAAAGCGTGAAAATGGAAGTAGTTTAAAGAATTAAGAAGTATAGCAATTTCTTCCAATTTTCTATAATTTTTGGTCAGAACAGGGGTAGTATTTAGAGAAGGAATTTCATGATTTTGACCTCAAAATGGATTCCTCAAAGCCCAAAACCTTAAGAATAACCATTGGTTCAAAGAAAAACCAAGAAGAATGCAAATAGGAAATTTAAGGGTTTAGTGAGCATTGTGTGAAGTTGGCCCAAGAATCAGTGGCTTATATGCTTCATTGATATTATGTTTAGGTTCAAGGAAGCTTAAGGAAGTGTTTGGAGTAAGTACAACTCAAAGGAAAAGAAAGTGGGAGCATTGGAATCAAGTTGGAAGGCAAAGGAAAGCAACAAAGGTAGTATAGTCTATTTCTTGCTTTATGTTATTGTATATAGTCTCTATGTTATAATCTCATTGCCATATTGATGTTATGATTTTGTAAGATTGGTTTGGCTATTCTTATGAAAGGGTCCTAACCCTTGGATGTTCATTTTATAAAGGGAGACCATGCCAAAATTTTTCTGAACTATTATGACTTATCATATGCTTGAATGGGTGAATTGTTATTGTTGAATCAAGAGTTTTGATGATTTTAAACCAACACTCAAGAGCTTGGATTGAAGATATCAAAGAAGAACAAAGCTGTTTCAAGTGAAGATTTTCTGAGTATTTGCTGTTAGATCTCTTGTAGGATCTTTAGTTTTTGGTATGATTGGGTAAAAGATTTTGATTTGAAGAAAAGATGTTTTCAAACTTTGATTTTATGTTAAATCTTTGAATATTTGAAAAACACCCACAAACAGACGAAGGTTGAAAGTTTAAACTAAACTGTCAAGTTGGAAATTCGAACTTTGCCTTTGGAAATTCGAATTTCGAGCTAAAACTGAATAAGTCTGAAGAGATGGCTCTCTGTCAGACGAATTTTGGTTGTTCAAAATTCGAATTTTCATCTAGTCTAAAAAGAGGCCTTTTGTAACAGACGAACTTCACACTTTCAAAATTTGAATTTCAAGTAAAATGAAGTTTGTAAAAACCAAAGAAATTTGTCTGAAACTATGATAAAGTGCATCTGAAATCAAAATGAAATTGAGTTTGATAAATGCTCTCTGACAGACGAATTTTGAAGTTCCAACATTCGAATTTTCATATGAGTCTGAAAGATGCTTCTTTACAATAGACGAACTTTGAGTCTTCAAAATTCGAATTTCAAACAAAACAAAATTTGAGAAAATGGAAGAAATTCGTCTGAAACTATGTTAAAGTTCACCTGAGATCAAGAGTGATTTAAGTTTCAAAACTGCTATCTGACAGACGAACTTTGAACATTGAAATTTGAATTTCAGAAGCTAAGTTCTTGAGTCTATTGAAATGAAACATTGACATACGAACGATAAGAACTTGCAACATTCGAATGATGAAATTAGTCAGAAAAGAGTTTCTCTGACAGACGAATTTCGCCCTTTCAAAATTCGAATTTTGAAGAAAGTAATCTACTGTGTCCCTTTAAACGTTCAATGGACAGACGAATTTTGGGGATCCAAAATTCGAATTTCGAAGGCACTGTAGAAAATTGAAAACACTGTTCATACTTAACCGAAAACTTTCTTCTTGAAAATTCGTATGTCACATTGTGAAAATGTTTTGTAAGTTTCAAAATTCGAATTTCACTTCATGAACAGACGAACTTCGTGCTGTAATGTTGGAAGCTTTAATCTTCGGTTCCTTCGAAATTCGTCTGTTGGCCAACCAAAATTCGAATTTCAGTATGTCAGAAACATTAAATGCGGTTGGTAAACGGATAGTTTTTCAGAGTAACCATTGAATAACTTCCCCAACGGATAGATTTAGTGTCTAACGGATATTTGAGACCTAAATCTATAAATACAACATCATTTGAAGTTGTGGGTAACGAATCAAACTTGTATATACTGAATTTCTGCTGAATCTTCTTCTCAAAAGCTTTTACCCTCTTAACTTCTAAACTTGTACTTAATCTGTCATATCCACTCTTTACAAGAGAGTTATTTCATTGTAATCAATCTATTCTTCATCTGGGAGATAGATTTACTTGTGAGGGGTATTCACAAGGGGATTAGGAAGCACATAGTGAAAGTGCTTGGAGAGTGTGAGAGAGCTCAGAAACAGAGCATACTCATGTAATGTGGCTTTAGCAAGAAGCCCACTGAAATTCTTGCTGTATAGTGGATAAATTTCAAGAAGTGTCTTGGGGACTGGATGTAGGTCAAGAGAATAGACCGAACCAGGATAAATCACTGAGTTCTCTTTTCTTTATCTCTACCCTTCACCTTGCTCTGTTTTACACATTGTTTTCATTGTACTGTGATATCTTCACTAACTTCACTTTGTGCAGAAAAATCTCAGACTTCCAATTCACCCCCCCTCTTGGGAAGTCAGCCTTGCTAACAAGTGGTATCCGAGCCCAGATTCCCATACAAAGGAACTCACAGTCCGGGAATTATAATGGCTGGCTTTGGAGAGAGTATACTTCCTGAAGGGAACAATACTAACAGACCACCAGGCTTCAGTGGAGAGCATTATGGATACTGGAAGATGAGAATGCAGATCTACCTCCAATCAATTGATCTTGACATCTGGTCAGTCATTGAAAAAGGAGATTTCGTTCCAATGACTCTAACTGAAGATGGAGGACACAAAGAGAAGCTGGAAGCAGAATGGAATGATGAGGACAGAAGGAGAGTCCTACTGAATTTCAAAGCAAAACACTGTTTAGTCAGCGCCCTAAACCAAGATGAATTCTACAGAGTCTCGCAATGTACCACTGCAAAAGGAATGTGGGATACTCTGCAGATTGCACATGAAGGAACATCTGTAGTCAGGGAGAACAGACTGAACACGTGCATTGGGGAGTATGAAAGCTTCAGAATGGCTGAAGGAGAAACTGTAAAGGAGCTGCAAAAGAGATTCACCCTCATTGTGAATTAACTCAAAAGCCTGGGAAAGGAATACACTCAGTCTGAGAAAGTAAGAAAAATACTCAGAGCTCTCCCTCTGGAATGGCAGCCCAAGGTGACAGCAATAGAAGAAGCCAAAGGAGAATCAATGGCTTCTGTCACAGCTCTCTTCAGCAGCCTTGAGGAATATGAAGGAAAAATCAAAGCACTCAAGGAAGCTGGGCTGGACAGAAAGAAGAAAGGCCTTGCCCTCAAAGCTGCTGATGAAGAGGAAGAAGAAGATGAGGATGAGATTGCCAACATTTGTCTGATGGCACTTGCTTCTGAAGAAGCCACACCCTCACACAGCAGTGATCAGAAAGAAGAGGTCTGTCTCAAAGCTAAGAAAAGTAACAAATGGTATATGGACAGTGCCTGCTCAAGCCACATGACTGGTGATAAGGAGAAGTTCATCACCCTTAGAGACAAGAAAGGAGGAAAGGTGACCTTTGGAGGTGACCAATATGGCAAAATCGTTGGTATTGGAATTGTAGGCAAAAATCCAGAAACATCCATTGAAGAGGTGCTGTTTGTGATTGGCCTCAACCACAACTTGCTAAGCGTAAGTCAGACTTGTGACAAAGGAAACTGGGTGCTGTTTGACTCAAAGTTTTGCCTGGTCATCAGAAAAAGTGATCACAAAGTAATCCTCAAAGCTCAAAGGGATGGTAACTGTTATACTATTGACCTTGATGAACTTCCTCCCTTGGATTCTGTATGTTTAATTAGTCAGGATAATGATAGTTGGCTATGGCATAGGAGATTAGCTCATGTTAACATGAATCAATTATCTAAACTGATTAAAAATGAGCTAGTGACTGGTCTTCCTAAAATATCTTTTGAAAAGGATAAAGAATGTGATGCATGCCTAAGAGGAAAACAAACGAAATCATCCTTCAGATCTAAAAATGTAGTTACCACAACAAGACCACTTGAATTATTGCATATGGACTTAATTGGCCCATCCAGGGTGAAAAGTCTTGGTGGTAATCTGTATGTGCTTGTAATTGTAGATGATTACTTTAGATTCACTTGGACATTGTTTCTTTCCTCTAAAAGTGATACCTTTGATGCATTTGTAACCTTAGCTAAGAAAGTGCAAAATGAGAAAGGTATTTCTATTGTGTCTATCAGGTCTGACCATGGAGGAGAATTTGAAAATGCATACTTCCTGGAGTACTGCAATGAGCATGGGATTGACCACAACTTCTCAGCATCAAGAACTCCTCAACAAAATAGAGTGGTGGAAAGGAAGAACAGAACCATTGGAGAGATGGCTAGAGCTATGCTGAATGAGAAGGAACTCTCTCAAGTGTTCTGGGCTGATGCAGTGAATACAGCAAGTTACATCATAAACAGAGCCTACATCAGACCAATCCTTGGGAAGACTCCTTATGAGCTTTACAAGGGAAGAAAGCCAAATATGTCACATCTCCATGTGTTCGGGTGCAAATGCTTCATTCACAACAATGGGAAAGAAAATCTGGGTAAGTTTGATGCCAAATCCGATGAAGGTATATTTTTGGGCTATTCAAGTAGGAGTAAGGCTTATAGGGTTTATAATAAAAGACCAAATGTAGTAGAAGAATCAGTGCATGTGGTTTTCATTGAAAATGAAACTGTTTCAAAATATGTTACCAATAAGGATGATCTTACTATCAATTTTGAAAAACTGGGAATTTCTGACAAAAGTAAAACTGAATCTCCAAAGATATCTGAATCTGTTGACACAGAGGAAGATATCCAGGAGCAAGAGTTTAATGAAGAAAATAATGAAGAAACAACTCAAGAACTCCCTAGAGCTTGGAGATATCAAAGAAATCACCCTGTTGATCAAGTAATAGGGAATGTTCAAGAGAAAGTCAAAACCAGAAAATAGTTAAGGGATCAAATGCTCAACTGTGCTTTCATTTCTGAAATTGAACCCAAATGTGCTGAAGAAGCCTTAACTGATGAATATTGGATTATGGCTATGCAAGATGAATTAAATCAATTTGAAAGAAATCAAGTTTGGGATCTAGTGCCCAAACCCAAAAATCATTCTGTTATTGGAACTAAATGGGTCTTTAGAAACAAACTTGATGAATCTGGAACAATAATCAGAAATAAAGCTAGACTGGTTGCTAAAGGGTATAATCAGGAAGAAGGTATTGATTTTGAAGAAACCCTTGCACCAGTAGCTAGACTAGAAGCTATAAGAATACTGCTAGCATATGCATGCATGAAAAATATTTTATTATATCAAATGGATGTAACAAGTGCCTTTTTGAATGGATATATCATGGAAGAAGTTTATGTAGATCAGCCTCCAGGTTTTGAGGATTCTACAAAACCAAACCATGTTTATAAATTGAAGAAAGCTCTTTATGGGTTAAAGCAGGCCCCTAGAGCATGGTATGAGAGACTGAGCAATTTTCTGACTGAAAAGGGGTTTAACAGAGGCAAAGTTGACACAACCTTATTTACTAAGAAAGAAAATAAAGACTTACTAATTGTTCAAATCTATGTTAATGATATTATTTTTGGTGCTACTAATGAGGCTCTTTGCAAGAAATTTTCTAAGTTAATGCAGGGAGAATTCGAGATGTCTATGATGGGTGAACTCAACTTCTTCCTTGGATTGCAAATTAAACAGCAAGGTGATGGTATCTTTCTTAGTCAATCCAAGTATCTAAAGGAGCTGCTAAAGAAGTTTGGAATGGAGAATGCCAAGCCAATGGGAACACCTATGGCTACTGCAACCAAACTGGATATGGATGAGAATCGGAAGATGTTTGACATTACTCAGTACAGAAAAATGATTGGATCCCTGCTGTACTTAACTGCCAGCAGACCTGACATTATGTTCAGTGTCTGCATGTGTGCAAGGTTCCAATCATGCCCCAAAGAATCCCATGCAACAGCTGTGAAAAGAATTTTTAGATATCTTATTGGAACATCACAGATGGGTCTTTGGTATCCAAAAGGCAATGGAGAAGACCTCAAAGGATACACTGATGCTGATTTTGCAGGATCTAAGACTGACAGAAAAAGCACAAGTGGAACCTGTCAGTTCCTTGGAGGATCCCTAGTTTCATGGTTCAGTAAAAAGCAAAACAGTGTGACCTTATCTACTGCAGAAGCTGAGTATGTTGCAGCTGGAAGTTGTTGTGCCCAAGTCATCTGGATGAAACAGCAACTTGAAGATCTTGAGGTTAAAATAAAAGAGATACCAATCATGTGTGACAACCAAAGTGCTATAAATATCACCAAGAATCCTATCATGCATTCAAGGACAAAGCATATTGAAGTTAGGCACCACTTCATAAGAGATCACGCTCTGAAAGGAGAAGTCAGATTGGAGTACATCCCAACAGAGGATCAAGTTGCTGATATACTCACAAAACCTCTAACAGAAGACAGGCTTTGCAAAATAAGGAGAGAATTGGGAATGGTAAATCCCAATGAACTGTAAGATATTTTCGTGCAATTCTGTCTTTATAATTTTCAATATTAGAATCAATTCTAACTTGAGCATCGGAGTATGTTTAATTTGAGGTGCAGGTGCTCCTTGTGAAAATCAATGACAATAAACTTGAAGATTGGAGCACGTCAGAATGGAATAACCAGAAAATGGAGTAGATGATGTAAATTCTAAGTTTTGGATCCATTCTGTAAGTTTTTAAAGATGAAATTCGCTTTTTAATGTGTGTTAGACATATTTTGGTTCATAATATGTGCTTTTGAACTAATCAACATGGTCAACATTCGAATTTTAGTTGACCAACAGACGAACTTCGACCTGTTATGCCTTGGAACAGCTCTCAGTAATGCCTCAAAATTCGTCTGTTGAAACTTGAAAGTTCGAATTTTCAAAATCAGAAATTTCAAAGTTATGTTTGTCCATCACTGCTACACAAATAATTACTTCTTAACATACGAATGTTGGACAATCTTTACAAAAGTTGAAAAATCCGAATTTTCAGTTCAAAATTCGTCTGTTGAATCATGTCCTCCATGTTGAATTCTTGAAAGATGTAGTTCTGCATGATTAGTTCGTCTGTTGAATGATGGTTTGATTGATGCCTGCCTTTTTCTTTTCAACATTCGAACTTTGGTGAAACAAAATTCGTCTGTTGTGCTTGTATTGCTTGTTTCAAGCCACTGTCAGACCAACTTTCAAGATGAAAATTCGTCTGTCAGTAAGCTGTGCTGAACGGTTTAACTTGTAACTGCCCGAAGTTCAAATTTTGACCCCTCAAAATTCGTCTGTCAGACGGTTACACACGTTAAATGCAACGGTTTTCCTCAGAACAGACGTAACCCTATTTGTAACCTCTCTAAATCTGTTCTGATTCTCTCTTTAATCCTCTTAACTCCTGTCCAAAAACCGTCATTCTTCACCATTTAAACTTCCATTCGCATCCTATAAATCAAATCCAAGCCACATTCTGCATCATTCCACTGAAAAATGGCGAGAGTAAAGATCCCTGTAACAGGATAAGCTGGAACTCGGCCAAAAAGAACAGTCAAATCTCAATATGCCACAAAGGAAGGAGAGAAATCCAAGAGAAAGGCCGAACCCAGTAAAGCTACCCCTTCTAAATGCCAGAAATCATCATCTAAAGTAGAATCTCAGAAAGCAGGACCTTCCTCACCAAAAACTGCAGAACCTTCGGTTCCAGTTCCTTCTGTCTCTGTTGCTGCTTCCTCCTCTTCTACTGAATCTGGAGAGTATGAAATGACTACACTGCCACTGTGGAGCACTCCTGAGATTCAAGAAGAATACACTACCAAGTTTTCCAACAAGAAGGTAATCAAACCTCACTGTGTGAATATGGAACAATTCTTAATATCTAACAACTTTGATGCTGGAATATGGTTGTTAAGATATAAGAATCTGTTGGAAATTGCTGAAAAATATGATGATGAGGTAGTAAAGACTTGTTATGCCTCTCTTCAATACAACAGCAAGAAAATGAAATGGGAGGTCAACTTGAGATCAAGGACCATTTGGCTTGCTGATGAAACCTTCAATGAAGTGCTGGAAATTCCAGGACAAGATGGGCTGAAAATTGACATCACAGCCTCTGGATATATGGATGAGGCAAGCACAGCTGATGAAGAAGGTGGATCCTTTCTAAACTACAAAGAGAGCACCATCTTGGACACCTTATTCAGGAGAAGGGAAAACAGGCCAACAATAAATCAGTTGAAGCCCACAGACTTCAGTGTACAAGTAAGGATCCTGCACTACATAGTGTCCAGGATCATATTCAACAAGGGTGGCAGCTTCAATTTGATAACAAGGGAAGAGGCTCATGTGATGACTGCTATCATTCGTGGGAAGCTGATTAGCATGGGTCATATCATCCTCCAGAGAATGATAAAGGCAAGGGATCAGAGGAAGGATTCCACACTCCCCTATGCAGCAATTATTTCAAGAATCCTGCAATATGCCAGGATTCAACACATTGAAAAGGGGAAAGAAAAACTCACAGAGGCATTTAAAGAAGAGGAACTGAAAAGAATGGGTATTGAAAGAGATGAAGGCAGATGGGTTGGAAAGAGAGCAGGGAAATCTGAAGATTTGTTCTTTGCTGCTGATGCTACCCTCCAACAAGAAGGAACTTCTGAGGCCCCTGGCAAATCTGTACCTCAGCCTTCTCAGCCAATTCCATCTTCCTCCAGACCTACTCACCCTCCCTTCACTCTCTTTTCACAGGTCAAGCCAACCGAGATCACTGAGTTGTTTGACAGTTTGTCAACACTCATTCTCAGCATTAGGGATGAGCAAAATGCCAAATTTGCTCATCTACAAGATTAGATCCATCAGTTGGCTGTGAACATGAAGGTGGTGGCTGATGCTTATGAAGAGATAAGAAATGCAATTCCTACTACTTCCACTCCACCTCAGCCTGGTGTCCCTGAGCCTACTCTGTCTCCAACTCCTGAGCCTCCAAGCCCCTTTGAGATTGACTCCTCTGACCATGATGATGATACAAATGGTGCTGGTGCAATGAGGACACCAAGTCCTGGTCCACCCCTGGACTATGGATTGCAAGAAGAAGGACTTCAGCAGACAAGCCCTCTTGAGCCTATGCAAGAAGATGCTCCGGACTCAATTCTGTCCATTCAAGAATCAGAGCAAGTTGAAAGACTGGTTACAGCCATTTCAACCTCTTCTATGCCGGGAGAAGCAAGCAATGAGGAAAGGAGCATTGTACCTGTTATTGATTATCTTGCCATTGCTCACAATGCTCTGCTGCAAGCTCAAAGGAGAAGGCTGGAAGAAATGTTTGCTCCTGCTGAACCAGCCTCCCATCCTCTTGCTGCTTATGGGCTATCAGAGGAACAGAGAGCTCGGCTAGCTCTGTCCAGGCAGGAAATGCAAGAGCTACTTGAGGTCTCTGATGATGATGATGAAGAAGATAACCCTAAGCCTGCTGAGCCCCCTGTACCAGTTCAGCCAGAGATTCCTTTTGCTCCTGTCCCTCTTCGTGTTGTTCCTCTCACTCAGATACCTCCTCCAATGGACTTTGCTGGACCACCTGCTGATGCCAAAAAGGGGGAGAAGATAAAGTAAACTGGGACTAAGCAAGCTGGAAAATCTGCTGAGCCTTCTGGAAAAGGAAAGACTTACAGCAAGAAGTCTAAGCCAAAGAAGAAGTGATGTTTTTAGATCTTACGCTAAATCTTCTTGTTGTATCTTGTTTTGAATTGATTGGTTGTTTAATTTTTTTTTTTGAGAACTGCTCCTTAATTGGAATATGTATTGCAACAGTTTGATTATATATATTATGTTCTTGGTTGCAATATTTTGGGCTTTGAATCTCTTCACTTAATCTGTCGTTTTGATATCTTATGCATATGTTGAGGGGGAGCTTGTGAAAGCAGACCCAAGTACTAATCCAGTTTGTGAGTTGTTTTGTCATCATCAAAAAGGGGGAGAATGTTGAATCAAGAGTTTTGATGATTTTAAACCAACACTCAAGAGCTTGGATTGAAGATATCAAAGAAGAACAAAGCTGTTTCAAGTGAAGATTTTCTGAGTATTTGCTGTTAGATCTCTTGTAGGATCTTTAGTTTTTGGTATGATTGGGTAAAAGATTTTGATTTGAAGAAAAGATGTTTTCAAACTTTGATTTTATGTTAAATCTTTGAATATTTGAAAAACACCCACAAACAGACGAAGGTTGAAAGTTTAAACTAAACTGTCAAGTTGGAAATTCGAACTTTGCCTTTGGAAATTCGAATTTCGAGCTAAAACTGAATAAGTCTGAAGAGATGGCTCTCTGTCAGATGAATTTTGGTTGTTCAAAATTCGAATTTTCATCTAGTCTGAAAAGAGGCCTTTTGTAACAGACGAACTTCACACTTTCAAAATTCGAATTTCAAGTAAAATGAAGTTTGTAAAAACCAAAGAAATTCGTCTGAAACTATGATAAAGTGCATCTGAAATCAAAATGAAATTGAGTTTGATAAATGCTCCCTGACAGACGAATTTTGAAGTTCCGACATTCGAATTTTCATATAAGTCTGAAAGATGCTTCTTTACAACAGACGAACTTTGAGTCTTCAAAATTTGAATTTCAAACAAAACAAAATTTGAGAAAATGGAAGAAATTCATCTAAAACTATGTTAAAGTTCACCTGAGATCAAGAGTGATTTAAGTTTCAAAACTGCTCTCTGACAGACGAACTTTGAACATTGAAATTTGAATTTCAGAAGCTAAGTTCTTGAGTCTATTGAAATGAAACATTGACATACGAACGATAAGAACTTGCAACATTCGAATGATGAAATTAGTCTGAAAAGAGTTTCTCTGACAGACAAATTTCGCCCTTTCAAAATTCGAATTTCTAAGAAAGTAATCTACTGTGTCCCTTTAAACGTTCAATGGACAGACGAATTTTGGGGATCCAAAATTCGAATTTTGAAGGCACTGTAGAAAATTGAAAACACTGTTCATACTTAACCGAAAAACTTTCTTCTTGAAAATTCGTATGTCACATTGTGAAAATGTTTTGTAAGTTTCAAAATTCGAATTTCACTTCATGAACAGACGAACTTCGTGCTATAACGTTGGAAGCTTTAATCTTCGGTTCCTTCGAAATTCGTCTGTTGGCCAACCAAAATTCGAATTTCAATATGTCAGAAACATTAAATGCGGTTGGTAAACGGATAGTTTTTCAGAGTAACCGTTGAATAACTTCCCCAACGGATAGATTTAGTCTCTAACGGATATTTGAGACCTAAATCTATAAATACAACATCATTTGAAGTTGTGGGTAACGAATCAAACTTGTATATACTGAATTTCTGCTGAATCTTCTTCTCAAAAGCTTTTACCCTCTTAACTTCTAAACTTGTACTTAATCTGTCATATCCACTCTTTACAAGAGAGTTATTTCATTGTAATCAATCTATTCTTCATCTGGGAGATAGATTTACTTGTGAGGGGTATTCACAAGGGGATTGGGAAGCACATAGTGAAAGTGCTTGGAGAGTGTGAGAGAGCTCAGAAACAGAGCATACTCATGTAATGTGGCTTTAGCAAGAAGCCCACTGAAATTCTTGCTGTATAGTGGATAAATCTCAAGAAGTGTCTTGGGGACTGGATGTAGGTCAAGAGAATAGACCGAACCAGGATAAATAACCGAGTTCTCTTTTCTTTATCTCTACCCTTCACCTTGCTCTGTTTTACGCATTATTTTCATTATACTGTGATATCTTCACTAACTTCACTTTGTGCAGAAAAATCTCAGACTTCCAATTCACCCCCTCTTGGGAAGTCAGCCTTGCTAACAGTTATGATTTAAGTTTTTACGCATATATGATAATGTAATTGCATGAAATATGACTTGCTACTGAGATTCCATAAGCTAACCATTCCAAACACTACCATGTTAGGGAAAAGACAGGGAAGTAACTAAGGAAGAAGGCAAGAAGAATGAAGAAACATGATAATTATGTGAATTGTGGGTATTTTAATGTATTGTTATAGCATCATGTATAAAATTGCATGAGAATTCATGAGGATTGTATTTCTGTAACTATATCCCTTTGAGCATTATTGAGTGATATGCATGGATTTGGTACAAGGAATGACGATGTAATCATGTTATGAAGCTCATTTTCCCAATATAAGAATGGAAATGCTAAGTTAGAAACACTCTGAGAATGACAAAGGCACTGTTCATATGAAATAGGGTATAATGCATGAGTGTTATATTTGGCAAAAAGTAGATAGAATGAGATTTTTGTAAAGGCAAAGAACACCTAAATTGGATAAGTGTACAATTTATGGTGAATTTTAGAAGTTAAGAGTCAAAACTGGTTAGAGTAAGGAAAACTACTGGATTTTTTTATTATGAATACTGGAAATTTCAAAATGCAATAGAAAATCATACAAAGCTTCAAAAACTTAGTGGTTTGCATTTCTGGAAACCTGTAAGTCTTTGAAAATGAATGTCACTGGTTTGGTAGTATTTGGAGCTATAAAAAAGGAGTTATGTGATTTCTCCCAAAACTGTTCCGGTAGAAGTAGTGCTTTGACCCTTAATAACTTAAGTCAATTCCATGCCCTATACAAGTTGAATAAATATACAAGAAAATATGCTAGACATTAGACATACAGGGCTTTTTAATGATACAATGAACACATGATTTGCCCAAAATCCTGGGAAGTTTCAAAATGACCAAATGTACAGTAAATCTTTGAGAAATAAACTATACAAATTGACCCAGAAAATACTCTCTTTCCTATTTTTCCCATGTAGAAAATCTTTATATCTATTTTTGGACACTTGAATTACTATCATATGATTTTTATTGGCTTAGTTATGAATTTTCAAAGTTTAGTTGGCAAAGTGGAAAACACCATATGAACAATAACTAAAAATTTTTGAAAATTCTGTTTTCCATTTTTAATTGATTTAAGTTTCTAGACAAGCTTTGATGGATTAAATGAAGTTTAGTAGATGGGAAATGGGCCTCTAAGAGAGGTGTTATACCAAATGCCACTGCCTCACTAAGTCCACGACGTCACTATAGCAGGTTGCGGCCCCAACCTAATTCTGGCATTTGTTAATTATTACTCGAAGTTTTGGTGTTCTGAGAGTTAAGGATGGAGTGGTTAGATCGCATTTAGATGTATTTAAAGTATTTGGTCAAGTATGGAGGTTTGAGTTCGGTAGGGCATTACAAATGGCAAAGAAGATTAATGAAGTGGACTATTTCTTGAAAATTGTTTTGACTGTAACTACTGTCTGCTTTGGAAGACTATATAAAATTGTATAATGACATTTTTATATGTATTTTTAGAGTTAAATCTTTGAACATTTTGGCACTAGTTTGACTCCATTTGGAGTTAGTGTAATGGAAGTGATGAATTATTCCCCAAAACTGTTCCACTGTTAAACAATTTGGTATATTAAAGGTTATGATAGCATTTTGTCAAGTACGTACATAATAAATGTACAATTTTATATGGTTAGAAAGTAAACAAATAGAGCTTTCTAATGATGATAAGAATGCAAGAATTGGGTATTTGTGCTATGAGAAATGAATGCCCAATGGTAACTTAGATTCTAGACATGAATTAGAAATTGAAAATGAATAGTAATATTTAATGAATAAACAGTTCAAATATAAAAGATGAATTTCCATTTTCATATTTTTTCCATGAAATTCAAGATGTGAACGATTTTTAAAGACTAAAATCACAGTGAAACAAGTTTTGTGCATTCAGTTATGATTTTTTAATGTTTGTTGCACAATTAAATGAATGGTGCATATAAAACAATTTTTACAGTTTTAAGTTTTTAACTGGTTGAAGTTCTCAAAAACCTTTTACTGTATCTAAGTGAGGCATTTTATATGGGAAAAGTATTGAAATGTAGGATGTGACATATACAATATTATAATATAAAAAAAATTATACAAAAATAATACTATTTAGTACTAAAAATAATATTTTATCCTAAAAATTAAAAAAATTAAAAAAAAATTAGTTTGACTGGTTCAATCGATTCTCTACCTGTTCATTAGTTGTTTGCATCAGTTCATGATTAATTCCATCAGGTTTTCAGTTGGTTCTCACTAGTTCTGAACTTGGCTAATAGCCTTTGTTTAGATCAGACCATGTGCCGATTGTTGGTCCAATCGGTTAAATTGATTTGTTTGGCCTGATTTTTATTACTTTGGATATGGAGTGGTAGAAATGGTTAAATGGATGAAGGAATGAATACTTCTCAGAAGAAATTCACTAGAATTCACTAGAATTAACCTAAAAATCCCTAATTACTTATCGATAAGGCACAATTAGGCACAAAATCACAGTATTTTACATATATTAAGCAAGATAGGAAGAATAGAGCCTTAAAATTTTTAGGAGTATATAATAAACACAAAAAGAACACATTTGCAAAGAATTAGCTCCAAAATTCATCAAATCCAAAATTCAACTAAAATCATGAAAATCATTTAAAATCCTAATTTATCCAAAATTAACCATTAGAATTGCTAAGTAGCTAGGGGAGGAATGTAGAACTTCCTAAGAAATGGCTTTTGCTTGATTTAAAAGAAAATATGGAAATTCTCGAGATGTTAGACTTAACTTGGGTAGTTCTACTTCCCAAGCAAACTTTTAGGAATTTCTACTACTCGGGTGGTTTATTATTAGCTTCTTAGAAGTCTAGGATCATTTAAAATGGCTAAGTATAAAGGAATTTATGACTTGCCAAAGTTAAGGAATAAAATCTAGACAGTTTCAGGATGGATAAAAGAAAAGTAAACTTCCTATAATAAACTGTATGAATTGGCACATCAAAATCCAATTTCTTATTTTTCCTATGTAGAGGAATGAAAGCACATGCTATTTTTTGAAACTTGAGCCACCTTCATATGATTTTTCTATATTTAGTTATAATTTTTCAAAGTTTAGATTGTAAATGGGAATGACTAAATACACAATACCAAAAATTTAAATTTTCTATTTTGGGCAATTGAATGTTTTAAGCTTCCAAAACCCCTTTAATTAGTTGTAAGAGATATATAATACATGGGAAAATGACATTGAAGGTAAGATGTCATAGCTAGCTTGTGGTTGGGATTCAGTTTTGAAATATCCACCAAGGTATAAGTTGTAAAAATGTTTCAGTAAAAGTATAATGACCCTCAACATCAATTCTAAGAAAGACTTAACCAAAGGGTGCGGGACCGGATGGATTAAGACTAGAGAAGAAGTTAAATTAAGCAAGGAAGCAAATTTCCTGTTAACGCTTTGGTGAGATGCAAGGTTGCTGCAGCAAGATATGTCGAATTCAGCTTCTAGGCCAAGTCAGTAGGCATTGATGTCGTAGTGAGCTTAAGTGGCGTCACGATGCCAGTCAGGAAATTTGTTTAAATCTGAAGTTGAACCAGTTGCAGGAAGAAGAGAAAAATGGAAGGAAAAGAGAGAGTCATACTAGGGTTTCATATTTCCAGCTTGGGAGTTTAATTTCTGGCATCTTAGAAGCTTAAATCTTGTTGGTAAATCATCCTTCACATTTCCTCTTCATTTTTCTTGAAGTTGTTCTGTGGGGTTCTGATTTAGGTTATATTTCTTCTGATTAATCTATGTTTAAATGCCTTATTGATGTATTATTGGATGTATTTAAGCTCTGGGTTAAGGATTTTAAGTGTTTAAGTGGTATATTTCCCAAATCCTAAACCTTAAATCTTGCTATTATTGGGAATCCAAATGTGTGGGAGCATGATCATGATTTTATAGATTGTTTTGGGTGTTTTGATGTATGGGTTTGCATTAGGAAGCTTTGTTTTAGCCAGGTTATGCTTTGAGTTGGCAACTATGTATGCTAAGGATTGTGAATTTATGATGGTATTGAGAATTTGATCATGTATAGGTTGTAATATTGCTTAATTGAGATCTCTTGGCTTTGGGTTGTAATTGGAAATCATTGAATTGGTTGTGGTTTCTCCTTTTGGCTTACCAAGATGTTAAGTAGGAAGAATATTTGAGATAACCAGGGTGTTTTGTTCATGTCTTCTAATTAATTATATACGTTTAGTCCTTTTCATTCATGATATGCATGCTTTATGTATATGTTTTGTTCTTTCATATCATGATATGTCTCATAGCTTTAATACAATTGTTCCTTTTCATATCATGATATGTGCAGCTACACGGCTAATAAGTTTCCTATCCTTATCCTATTTTATGATGAAAAGGGCTATTGGTATTCATGAATAAATAACAATATGAATATGATGATATTACCATGATATTGGTTATGATATACCTCATGCTTTGCTATATACTTTATTGTGGTATGCTAGTACGATAGAAATGATACATGTGTTGATATGTTAGCATGCATTGGGCATTGTCACATGATACACATTGTTGGGATATATGGTTTGTGTAACAACCCTCATTACACTATCCTGAATTTAGTCTCAAAGCTAATAGGTAGTGTACTTGATAATGTGTACAAGATCAGAGAAACCAAGACCAAAGAATTGATCCAAATGGGATAAAAGCTGAAAATGAAACAGAGAAGGGTCACGCCGTGGCGAGGTATAAGGCCATCGCGGTAAGGGACACTCGAGATATTTCAATTTTTCCAAGTCGAGAGAAGGGCCACACCGCTACGAACTTACTAGTGTTAAATCAAGAAGTTTTGATGATCCCAAAACCAACCTTCAAAAGCTTGGAATAAAGATATCAAATGTGCACAAAGGGTTCAAGTGAAGAAATCCTGGAGAAATCTGTGCAAAGTTTGATGTAGGATATTTAGTTATGTTTTAATTTGAGTAAAAGACTTTGATTTGGTGAAAAGAAGTTTTAAAACCTTGATTCTGTGTTAAATCATGGAATATTTGAAAAAAACCCACCAACAGACGAAGTTTAAAAGGTTAATACCAATCTGTCATAATGGAAGTTCGAACTTGGCCTTTGGAAATTCGAATTTCGTACTGAAACTGAACAAGTCTGAAGAGATGCCTCTCTAACAGATGAATTTTAACTTGATGAAATTCAAATTTCGATAAGTGTTTGAAAGAAGCTTTAAGCAACAGACGAACTTTGGGTTTTGAAAATTCAAATTTCAGACAAAATGAAACTTAAGAAAACTAAAGAAATTTGTCTGAAATTATGTCAAAGTTCATCTGAAACTAAGTTTGGATTGAATGTTAGAATTGCCCACTGACAGACGAACTTTGAACATGAAAATTCGAATTTCAAAAACTAAGCTTTTGAGTCTGTTGCAGTGATATGTTGACATACGAATAATAGTATTTGTAAATTTGAATTTTGAAGTTAGTCTGAAAAGAGGTCTCTCTAACAGACGAACTTTGCCCTTTGAACATTCGAATTTTGAACTATATGAACCACTGAGCCTTGTAAACCAGCTACGGATAGACGAATTTTGGGGTTCCAAAATTTGAATTTTGAAGGCACTGTAGCAAATTGAAAATACTGTTCACACTTAACAGAAAAACTTTCAACATGAAAAATTCATATGTTACAACGAAGAAACATTTTTCAAGTATCAAAATTTGAATTTCACTTCATGGCAGACAAACTTCGGGCTTTCAATGTTGAAGCTGTTAACCTTCGGTTTCTGCGAAATTCATCTGTTGACCAACCAAAATTCGAATTTCAGTATGTCAGAGGCATTAAATGCGGTTGGTTAACGGATAGTTTTTCAAAGTAACCGTTGGATAACTTCCCCAACTGATAGATTTTGTCTCTAACGGATATTTGAGACCTAAATCTATAAATATAACATCATTTGAAGTTATGGGTAACGATTTTAACTGTGTATATACTGAAACTCTGCCAAATCATTTACTCAAAGTTTCATACTCTCACACTTCAATATTTGTACTTTAAACTTTCATATTCACTCTGATTAAGAGAGTTTAATCTTTGTAAACAATCTAATCTTCATCTAGAAGATAGATTTTCTTGTGAGAGGATATCACAAGGGATTGGGAAGCACTTTGTGAAAGTGCAGAGAGTGAATGAGTGAGCTCTAGAAAACGGAGCACAAACCTTATACTGTGGCATTTGCAAGAAGCCCACGGAATTCTTGCAGAATAGTGAAAAATCTCAAGTGGTGACTTGGGGACTGGACATAGGTCAAGTGAAGAGACCAAACCAGGATAAATTACTGAGTTTTCTTCTCTTTACTGTCATCTTTACAGTTATTTGATTATACTCTGTTTTACCATCATATATTACTTTCTTCACCTTCTTGATATTTTGCAGAAAATTTTTAATATTCCCAATTCACCCCCCTCTCGGGAAGCCAGCTAATCTAACAACTAGCACTATAGTAAGATTAGTGAAATCTATTTAAATCAAAAGAATTTCAATCAGCCAAGCGAGAGAAGAACGGAGGGAGAAATGAAGAACAAAGCTAGGTTCGAGATTTCTGATACTTAGGGGTAATTTTTGGTCTCTAGAAGCTTGATTTCAAGTGGGTAAATGATTCTTTCTCTCCCTTTTCCATTTTTCTTTGATTTTTGAGTTGATTTTTCAAATATATATGTTGGGTTTTCAGTTTTGGCCGAATCCTACCAATTAAAATAGATGTAATAGGATTAATGAGGTATTATTTAGTGCTAATGATGCTTGTGTATGAGTTTTAGAGGGAGTATGTGTGATTTATGCCTAACATTTGGTTGGAATTGCTTGATGGAGTGTGAAATCTAAATTGGAAGTGTTGATACATGATTTGAATGGTTATATAGGGTTCATTGATGGATGAAAATGTGGTTGAAACCTTGGGTTAAGGTGAAATAGTTAAATTATGGAATTTGGATAATTATACTATATGTTAATTGAAGATATTATGGTATTGTAGATATTGTTTGGTTGATCAAAGGAGTCAAGTCATTGGTTGGTAATCCAAGAAGCTCGTGGAATCTGTGTGTGTGTGGTATTGACAATTTAAGGCAACCGGACATTTGTTTTGTATTTATTGATTGTATCTATATATATATGCATTTTTCCATTCATACCATGATATCATTATGTGTGTGTATGATTTTTCTAATTATCGTGGTATGTACACGATCAGATGAGATAGTGTATGATAATGATGAACGTGATAATGATTACATAGTGATATATATATATATATGTTGATATGGCTTTATGTGATATCATATTATGACATTGATTGGTACGATAATGATGATCATCACATTGTGATATGGCACAAACATCACCACCACATGGGTATTATGAGAAAAGGTGGATCGGGTTATGATGGTGACATATGATATGATATGATGATATATATGATATGGTGAAATAAGGGAGAGTCCCTGCCACTAAATCCTCTCCTATAGCTTGGAGAGCCAAGTGGCAGTGGACTGTTCTTTCCCTAAATCACCATCAATTCACGGTGGTCCAAGGGAAGAAGAGCCACGATCCAAGCACTAGTGTAACCTTTGGCCGGGTTACACTAATGTGAGGTGAGCTTGATGATGTCCTGGAATCAGTTTTCACCGACTGTTGGAAGGGAATCACCTATTGGAAATGTCATGTTATGACGATAGCTCATGGTTCTAGCTATGTATGAGGTAGACATGTATTCCATTATATTTTTCATTGCATACATCATATGCACATTCGTGTGGATGGATGATATTGGTTGCTTGTGGTTGTCCCTAGTTACTGAGGCTTTGTCTCATACCCCTTTCCCATGATTAACATTTTAGGTGCAAGTTCTAGCACTAGCCCGAAGAAGACCAATGAGTTGTAGGTTTCTCTGTTTGGGAACATCATTGTAATTTGTAGTTTTTGCATTCAATCTATGTAATGATTGTGCCAAGTAGAGTTAGGTGTATGTATGTATGGTCGAGTTATCTTGGGAGTGAGATTGTGTATATTATGCAATGACATGGATGAATGTCATGATATTAACGTTGTTGAATGATATGTGATGGTTGTATGATGATGATGATGATGATATTGATTATGCATGGGTGAAGTAGGTCCCTGTGAGCCGGAATGGCCATACGTGTGAGCCCAAAAGGGATTTTGGGTCTTTTGTGCGAGCTTTGGGCATATAGTCCAATATGTGAATTTAGGGTTCAAGGGAGTCAAATTTCAAATGAATGGTTTCTCCGAGGTGAAACCCTCTTGGGCAAGTTAGTTGTGTCAAATAGAACCTGTGTGAATGGTCTGTAAGTGCCAAATTTCCTTTGGTGGCAAATGGAGGTGGTAAGTTATGAGTTTTGGCCAAAAAGTCACCAAAATAGTGTCAAGTGTTCAAAATCTTTATACAGAGATGGATTTAAATGAAATTGGTATCTATAGTTAGATTGGGATGAGATTGACTTGTAGGAGTTGGATCAGGTCAATCGGAGGTCTGAGCATAAAATTATGTGCATTGGAAGTTCACCCCAAAAACTTGAAATTTATTGATATGGTATCAGCAAGGGGCATTGTGTTGCCAAAAGTTTGGTCATGCCACCACACACTACAGTCTCTCACACACTGTGGCGGTACTGTAGCTCACCATGGCACCAACCTATTCTGCCTCTTTGAGGCCATGGCGACATTGTAGTAGGTCATGGCCTTAGTCCTCTTTTTAGGCTTTTTGGTGTTGTTTTTTGAGTTTTTGATGTTTTGGGAGTTCAATTTTAGGGTGTCATGTTTTGGTTTGGCCAGTTTTCAAACTTTTGACGAAGTGTAGAGGTGTATTATAGTAAGTTGTTACAGTTTGGGTGTTGATGCTTTATATACCACAAGGTATGCTAATTTGCTAAATAACACATGAGGCCTTGTATTCAGGCGGTGTGGCTTATGTTATTCCAGTCACTAAATAGGTTGTTCTTTGGCCAAGAGACTCAGGTGGCTATGAATTAGGGTGTACCTTTTCTAAATGGCCACTAATTCGGGTGGTTCAAGAGAAGGAAAGCTATGGTCAAACTTTAGTGCAATGACCTTTAGTCAGATCATGACCATTAGAAGGCGAGTTGGGTGGTGACCCTAGAATCAACTATCATGGGTCATTAGAAGGGGGCCACTAGTTAAGGTTACCTAGTCATAGTAACTAGCTCATGGTTCTTGCCATATATTGATGGGTGTTGTGTCTGCATTTCATGCACATTGCATTTATATTGATTATTACATTTGATTACTATTATTGAAGCATGTCCGTATGCTTGTGTATGTGTAAATCTCTAGTTACTGGGATGTTTATCTCACTCGATAGCTAACAATTCTCAGGTGAAGGATCCAGCATTAACAAGAAAAAGACCAAGGAGGGCTTGGGAAAGGAGGATTAAGAGTATTCATAAGTGTTGGGGTTTACCCCCTCCTTGTTATTGTTGTTTTAGTTATATTGTTAGTAAAGTGTCATTCTTACTATTGTGTAATGTTTTGTGTACCTGACTTATCTTTGTTGTTTTGAGGTCGAACTATTGTGTGACCCCTCTTATACTCTCTATGCTTGGTGTATGACCCTTTGTGTGTTGATAGGCCTATGGTTATGCTTGTGGTTTGATGAATGTCAATTATGTCCTTTGTGTGGCATGTGATATTTTCAATTCGTAATGTTTGATTGTGTTGGACTTGAGATTGGTGACTCCAAGTCCCTTTGAATATGTATGTCCAAATTGTGATTTTGGTATGGTTATTAGGCCCTTGGTACTTGAATGGGGCACATAGCCCATTAGCTTGATTTAGGGTTCAAGAGGGTCAAAACTCAGAGGAGTGATTTTTTAGATTAAAACCTTCTTGGACGTGTTTTTTATGTCTTGTGTGACATGTTAGAAGGGTTTGTGGGTACCAATTGTCTATTGGTGGCAATAGGAAGTGTTTGGTTCTTGATTTTAGTTAAAAAGTGACCAATTTGGTTCCATGTGTACAAAATTTTCATACAGAGGTATTTTGAGATGTAGTTGATATCAATAGTTAGAATGAGATTAAAGTAACCTGTACACTTTGGAATCGAGTCAATCGGTGGTCGGAGAGCGAGATTGTGCACATCAGAAGTTCATCGAATGAATAAGCTATTTTGGGGTTTGGTTAAAAAGTGCCACTTTGCTTTTATGTCTTCTCTCCCTTATTTCAAAGTATTTTTGGGCATTTCGGGGTTTCTGAGTATAGGATATTACAAAATGAATTTTAATATGAAATTTAAAATGTTAGCATCTTCTAGTGAAATAGTTGAAACCAAGAATAAAGTGACAGTTGCCATCCTTTTAAAATACTAACAACATATTTTTTCTTGTAACGTATGGTCTTGGATATTGTTCATGTGAAGTTAAAGAGCATGTTCGAGTCACTGGGCTTAACAAACAAAGAATTATAGGTTACTGTAGCAAATACAAAGGTACTGTAGCTGGTGTGTTAGACTACTGTAGCTTATATTAAGGGAAATATGCTGTACGGGGTTTTATATACATATATATAAATAATTTTGATATTGCTGTTGATTTATCATTATGTTTGATTAGATAGATTAAACAATTATAAACTTCAATTATTGAAAGCTTTTGCTCTTACCAACGGGAAGTGGAGCCTTGTAGATTGAAAAAACCACATTGGCAAAACTATTCTTTTTTGGACTCAACAATATTCAAATCTAATTTAGTATTCTGGACACTAAATAATTATTAAAAGAAAAGACTTTCAATTTTCCCTTAAAAATTATTTTTCAAATTACCTGTGTATCTTGATCCCAAAAGATATACATGTTTATCTGCTCTTAAATTAAATTTGAATTCAAATATGTTTAAAGATATGAATAAACATCTTTTATTGAGGAAGCAAAAAAGGATAAATATCTTTTAAATTTTGAGTTTAGATTTTCTTCTTTTCCTTTAATAACATATAAAAGAGTTTTATTATAGCAACTTTCATTTTTAATATTGAAACGAAATTAAAATTAAAGAAATATGATACATGCACATACACACAGATATATATATATAGACATATACATACATATGCAACTAATATATCAAGATTTTTATAACAATGATGTCAAGACGATGAGGAAATATATGATCGCATTATAAGAATTTTGCGAATTTTTGTCAATGAAATTGTGTTTGGAATAGACTTAATTTGTTGACTGATTGTTGGAAATACTCTTTGCTAAAAAAAAAAAAAGAAAAATTCTTCATCTTCAGAATTTACCATTATAGTGGAGAGTTTTCCTCCAATACCACAAACTCTCTGGTGCATGTAGTTAATTTTCAATCTCTGGGAATAGTTTCCAATGGCAAGGGATTTTCATAGGCATTTCCAGAAAATCAAGATCTCCAACCCCAACCCTAGGTGATTAAATCCAACGTTCTCTCACCCTAAAGTTCCATTACAAGAAAACTGAAAATTTGTGATAGAAATTTATGACAGAATTAGTGAAATTTGTGATGAATTTTAGCTTTATGACAGATTTTATAATAGACTATGTCTATTTCATTTTAACTCGTTACAAATTTTTTCAGAAAGATTGTAAGCAAGTTTAAATAAAGTGTTAAATAAATATAGAAAATATATAAGATTATGTTCTCATGAATATTTGTGTAGTTTTGGCCCCCAAAAAGAAAGAATATTTAGGTGGTGGAATTATTGATTTATACTAAAGGTAATAATTGGTACACATGTCATATACTCTTCCTGCAGCCACATGAATTATGTTGGTAGTCTAATAAATTGTATTTTTTTATATATTTCTATTCTCTTTACTTAGTATTTTTATTAATGAATTTTTACTAATTGAGATTAATTGGACTATATTTTATTTCATAAGCCAGTTTTGAATTAATGGGATTTATTTGATTAATTCTTGGATTTCATGTTTAAAATTTCTTTTTAATCTTTTTGTACATTGTGGCTATTAAATATATTTTGTACAAATTATTTGAACTTAATGGAATATCATTTATGTTATTTTTTATCAAATTGAATTAATTAGATTTACTTGATTTAATAATTCATAGTCCCTATGTATTTTGTCAATCCTAATCTTGCTTCACAACTGCAGGGTGTCACACCTTAACCTTAGGAACCATTTACTATTTATTATTAGTAGTTTAGATTCCAATTAGATGTATTTGGAAGCAAATTTGGGCCAAATTTGAAAATTCCAAAAATTTACCAAAAGTCACTATTCATTTGGTAAATATAAAAATTTGGCTGAACTTTGAAAAATCATAACTAATTCTAGAAAATTCATTTAAGGGTGGTTCAAATTGCTATATTCATATCTTAAAATACTCTATAAGGGAAAAATATTAATTTAGAATTTTATTAGGCAGATTGCTACAGTAAATTTCGTGAATTTACTTGCAATTTTACCCTAATTTTTCCAAATTCCATTCCCTAAAATTCCATAATACCATACATTCAATGGTAGTCACATAACACATATAAAATTGATCCAAAACATACTTTTATTCATCATCTAGGAGTCACACATAATTTACATATTGTGACATAAAATGTCATTATATTTGATATTACATAAGTATCCAAAATACCCTTAATATTTCTAAACATTTCTTCATGGATCCTCCTTTATCTCCTTGCCTTTCACATGATTTGAACCTAATCATGGTTAGATATTTGGTGGGGTGAGATTTAAGAAAATCCCAATAACATCATAATCCCATTCTTAGCATAATATTTAAAAATAATTGCAAGAAACATGATTTCATTTTGGCATGGTAACATTTAGGATCAAAAGGCATCTTTTAGCATGTTCATCATGTTCTTCACATGTTCATGCTTGTTCATGCAAAATTCATAGCATATTCATCATTCTTTCACCATTTTGATCCAACATCATCATCATATTCATAACATAAACATGTTTTCTACCTACCAATCATAGAAATACAAGATCTAACAACCATTTAGAAATAAAATGCAAGAAAGGGAAAAGATGTTACCTTAAACTTGCAAATTTTCCTTTCCTCTTCTCCTCCTTCTCTCTATAACTCACTCTCTCACTAATATATGGTGGATTTTCGTTTTTGGTGTGAATAATGGAGGGAAGGAAGAGCCTATTTATAGACAACAAGAAGCAACTCCATCCCTTTGATTAACTTTTGATCCAAGGGCCAAAATTGCACTACATCATCTCTTTTCTCCACCATACACCTAATTTCTTCACATAATTGTTATCTAATTAATTTTTCCTCTCTTGTCATTAATTTGGATGCCACTTTTATCTCCAAATAAGGTAAATATTGCATCACTATGCTTACATAAGCTTACTTCATCCAAACTTCCAATTTTGACACCTGATCTTTGAAATAGTGTCATGCATGGTGGTTAACTCTTCTCCACTCCTTTTGCACGAAATTTTGAGTCCATATTCAGCCCAATATGATGCCTTTAATTATTTGGGCTTAAACCATTTAATTCTAGGCCCAAATTTAACATATACCGGGTTTTCGGACTCTAATTATGTAAATTTTGTCTGGTAAAATTTTTCATGCATAAATATATTTAAAATATGAATTTCAAACTCATTATGACCTTAATTAATCATTTCTAAGCCCATATAATTTATTTTAGAAGATATTTTACTTTATTGGGCTCTAACCAAAAATACCGATAAAATTAGTGCTGATTAGTTTTTCCTGTAACTTCTCTGCATGGAGGATTATTATAAACCTTCTAATATTATTTTAAACTTATTCTTGATTATTTCATAGTCTACTGGGTCACCTATAATTTAATTAGCCTGGAAATCGGGTGAATTGGGCTCATTGGGCTCTTTATCCTTTCTTGACATCATTTGAGCTATTCTTGTCAATAATACTTCTGGATTTCCCAAAAATCATCCCTAGCCTATTAGGGTTTTCTACACCTTTATTGGGCCTCCATGAATAGTACTTTTGGCTCATTAAGAAACCGGTGCAGTCTTACTGGGCCCGGAATCCAATTTTTGGCCCAATATCCATTAGACCGATTCTATGGCTATTCAAACCTTATAGAAAAATCCAGTATCTCTTTTTATGCCCTAATATATCTGAGTTTCCTAATCTAGACTTATTTTGTAATTCTTATTAATTTACAGATTATGGAACTTCGGATCAATTTTCTGCCCAATATATCTATTTTCTGGTTTTACTTATTAGAGTATAATTTCTTACGAGAATTTTCTTGAATCACCTCCTATAACCAGTCTTAGTAAATACTGGACAGATAATTTGTTTGAGAAAATGACACCTATGTCCCCTTTCTTGTCTTTTTGCTAATATTTAATATTTTCAATTATGCCATCCAACTTTCTTTGTAATTTGGTCCCTGATCATTCTTTGCAATTTAGTCCCTACTTTGATCTACATAAGATATTTAAGCTCTTTTAATTCTAATTATGCAGTAATTTTCTAAACTAGAATTCCAACAAAATCATAAAAGTTTAGATGTTACACAGGGCCATGGAAGAAAAACAATCCAATTTAATCTATCATGAAACACACAATAATCTTCCTGCAGCCACTTCAAAATCTTATGTGGTCGTATTAGATATAACATTTCCTCGGGGCTACCACTTGTAATTGGTGGGATAAGATATATTTCCTTTTCGATGTGTTTATTTCTCACCAACATCAAAGATATTTCAGTTTCACTATTTTTTTTTTGACACCATTAATTATATCCGGTTTCTTGCCAATTTTTTTTTTACTTAAGATACTGCACTATGGCATTCTATATGCATGAAGTAATTACTGATACTAATTTGAAAAGATCAAGCCTTAGGAATGATCCAAACAAATGCCTTGTTATTGGTCTTATAATACATTACCAACAGAGACTCTAGCCATTGTCCCTTTTTTTATTATGAGCAAAAAGATAAGTTCCAAAACCAATGTACAAAATGCATGCAAATCTATGAAATACAGCCTATGTGAAAATAGATAAAGGAAGGGTTGCATCTTATAGATGCACTTTCAGACAAACTTAAGTGTCTGGTCAAGAAAAAGAAAAAAAAAAGACAAACTTACATAGTGGAGTAAAATTTTTGTAAGACCTACGAGAATGAAAAGGGCTAAAACGCACAAACACATGTGACTACTAAAAGATCATCGCCCATTTGCAATCTCAAATGCTGCTTGCTTCTGTATGTTATCATAGCCTGCAACTGTAATGCTAGCACTAGCACCCCCATATGCATCAGATACATGACCAAGTAAGTATTCACTTTCTTCTGCCGTCATATCCTCGTCCTTCCCCCAGTGATGCTTTTCTATTGCAGTCAGACCTTCTAACTCCATTACTACTTCTTTCATACTTGGCCTTTCCTCTCCATTAACTTTAAGGCACCTCCTTGCCAATAAGGCTACTTCCTTTAGCTGAATTGCATTTTTCTTTTGGTCTATCACTTGCATATCAAGAATTTCCCACAAGCGGTCTTCTCTCATTGATGATATGAAGTACGCAGCCAACTTATTGAATTCAGTTGCTTTCTTCCCTGTGAGTAACTCCACAAGCACAACCCCAAAGCTATAAACATCACTCTTCTCATTCAATTGACCTGTTTGGAGGTACTCTGGATCCAAGTATCCTATTGTTCCCTGAACCACAGTGGCAACATGAGTTTCTTCAAGATGAAAAAGTCTTGATGCTCCAAAATCAGACACCTTTGCTCTGTCATTGTGGTCTAATAGTATGTTGGAAGATTTAATATCTCGATGAATAATTGGAATAGAAGCAGCAGAGTGTAAATATGAAATGGCTCCAGCAGTTTCTGTAGCTATTCTCAGACGAGTATCCCATGTGATATTAGAGCACTCATTCTTTTGTGGATCTATGTGGTCAAGAAGAGTACCATTGTCTATAAACTCATAAACTAATAAAGGGACTTCAGTTTCAAGACAGCATCCCAAAAGTTTGACCACATTTCTATGGTTGATTTGGGAAAGTACAAACACTTCATTGATGAAATCTTTCATATGTCGAGGATCTCCTCCTACTCTGAACTTCTTAATGGCGACAGGTGTGTGGCCTAGTAATATACCCTTGTAAACTATGCCTTGTCCTCCACAACCTAGGATTCTGCTTTCATCAAAGTTGTTTGTGGCATTATTAAGCTCAATTTCTGTAAATATCTTGGTTCTCTCGTTATATCCTTCTTGTTGTGAAAGTTGTTGTAATAGCATGTTTCCTCCATTTTGTTCAAAATTCCTTTGTCTGAGTTGTTTCAGAGTTCTTTGCTTTTGAGCCCAACATAATGTGGAGACTAGTGTAAAGACGAACAACAAAGCCACACTAACACCTTCAAGCAATGGAGTACAGGATGTGATTTTGAGCAAAAAAACAAAAATTTTACTTTAATAATTGTCAAGATGCAAATCCCATACGCACTTTTCTCCAATCCAAAGTCCAAAATGAACCATAAATAATAAACCATATATGCTTTGAACTTGAAGATGAAAGCAAGACCTTCATATTAATCGATGTAATAGAGCTAAAAGAAACTGATATTTTGATAGTTTTGAAAAAAATTTGAATTTTAAAACATATTTGTATTTTGAAATTAGAAAATAAAATATATTTGGTATAATTTTAAATTTTCAACTTTTTGAAATTTTGTTGTTATTTTTTTTTTTGGCAATTTAAATTAAAACAATATATATAATTAAGTTTGTTTCCATGTGGATAAACTAAGTGCCAAATATAATCTCAAGTATTTCAAATCCAAAAGTAATTTTAATAAACATTATCCAAACAAAATCAATTCTCTCAAAATTATATTTTAAAAAAGTTTCCAAATAGAAATTAGGGTAACGAAACCTACTTTTATTCAAAATTAATATCCAAAATCACTTTCTTCTAAAATTATTTGTGAACAAATTTTCTAAAAATAAAAATAAAAAGGTTTTGTGAACAAATTTTTATTTTTAAAATTCATTCCAAAAACTATTTTGTAAAAGAAAAAAATTAAAACCAAACAGATAGTTCTTAATTCGTATGCTTACCTAATGAAATTATAAGGATAAGATTAGAAGTGTCCCGAGTGCAGCCTGTTCCATTTTTTAAGCCATCGCCCTTATCTCCTCTGGGACAAGAACAAGTGTAGCTACCATTCAAATTGTGGCATACCGCTTTGTCACTGCAATTATTCAATGCGTCGCTGCTGCACTCATCCACATCTAAATAACGTTTATAGCAAATCCCAGTTAAACCTATAGAACAACTTTATCATATATCCTATGTCAGAAAAATAGAGAGGAAGTAGTAGTACACAAGTACCTTGGCAGCCGCCATCGGGGAATGAGAGGTAAGGGTTGCCTTGGAACCCTTGTTTACATTTGCAGAAGTAGCCAATTTCACTTTCTGAATCTTGGCATTCGCTGTTGCCGACGCAGGCATAGCTGCTTGTATTTTTCTGGGCTTCAACGCATGTCTGACCGTCAACAGCCCAATTCAGAACCACAGGAGATTTTGTTGTGTTGCCTAGATTGAGAAGGTCTTGGGTGGTAAAATTGAAGGATCCATCTTCAGCAACAAAAGCATAGCTGCAGGGATTGAAGTCCAGCACGCTGCTATGGTTATAAAAACTGGATACAGTAACATTGTAACTCATAATGCCTTTGGGAAAAGTGGTTTGGCAGCAACCAACGCCAGAGCAGGACCCGTTAGTCACGGTGGTCAAGTTATTGCAAATCGACATGCAGCCCTGAAAATTGTCTCCGGTAAGGTCTGAGATGTAACCGAAGGTGTCACACCCGACTGCGGTGAATTTGTTCTTTGTATGGGATATGCTAAACTCCTGAATCCTGAAGAACCCACGCGACCTATTATTGGATCCGTTGTGATCATAACAATCGCGTCCTAGCCAACTCGAGACGCGCATCTCACCAGTATCCACGGAGATATCGAGAACTTGGATGTTGCTTTTTCTTAAATATGCGATGGGGTGTCCAGAGGAAGATATGGTGCAGTTAATAAAGAAAGTAGGATCTTTGAAGCAGTTTTCGTTTGTGCCAAAGGGATACGGGATGATCAGGTCCCCGCACTCGTTATCGCAACCCACTTTTGGTGGTGGTGGTGGTGCTGCCGCGGCCAGTGTGCAGGCCACTAAACCTACTCTCAGAAGCAATGCACTTAACCCCATCACTGTGATCTTAATTGTGTGCTTTCTGGTTCAAGAAAGCAACCAAATTCAGGCCTTTTATATCCCAAGTATCTGTCCCCACAATTCATGAATAAGCCCACTCCACTCTCTCTTCAACTTGTTTTACGCGTTAAGAGAAAAAAACAAAGAAAGATGGACTTGATCAAGTCAAAGACCTCGGGATTGATCAGCTCTTCAATATGAATGAGAATACATAGCAAAGACCCGACGTACGGATCAGTTATGTAGGTTCATATCTCCGTGTGCAAAGGAGATGTTGACGAAGACTCTCTCGCTTTGCATGGCCAAGTCGCCTCGTGGTTCATTCAACACAAGGATTAGATAATGAAAGCTCATTCAGGTTTCATGTTTTTCGACTAACTGGAAAAATCGGATCACCAAGACCAACTTGCATTGCATTCCGGAGCCTAATAATTATCAAATTAAATTACCCCTTGGTTGCCCAAAGAAAATTAATGTATCATTTTAATATTTTTATTTATTTCTTAAGAACATGTCGGATTAATTCGAGTAGACAAATTAATGTGAAATGCTTTAAATAAACATGAAAATGTAGACAAATCAACGGCATGTCCTCACTAAACTATTGCATCACTTGCGGAAGAACAATACTAAAGTTTACACAATTTATGATTCCCACAGGGCGATAGTTGCTGCAAAATATTATATATTTAGTTTGAGAAATCGTGAAAATGTGTGGGCAATAAAATTAAAGCAGCTACCCCACTTGCCTCTGCGGACGTATCAGCTGCCATCAACATCTCAAACTTAATTTAACACCAAAATGCTTCAATTTCTCGCATAGAATGGGTTTTTTTATTAATTAGATACTTGATTTAAATAACTATAAACTTCTATATCTTGAAGTATCAATTATTTTTTATTTCAGCCCACCTTGAAGTATCAATTATTAAATATTTCCTCTATTCCATAATATAAGGGACAATTGAGAGAGTTTCCATATTTCAAAATATAAAGAACATATGGAAAATGTCCGGTATATTTAATAACTTTTTTTTTTAAAATATCCTTAATTAAGATGATATATTTTCAATATAATTCATTTATATTAATTGTCTGATGGAAAAATTATTAACATTAAATGAGAGTATTTTTGAAAACTACTTTATATTCTAGATAAATTTATTATTTTCTTTAATTTGTATGATTTTATCTTTTATTCCTTATATTAAGAAATCTAGAGAAGAGTGGATGAAGTATATATTTACATTGTTGAAAAATTAATATACATATCTATAACAGTTATTACAAGTTTCAACGTCATTAATTGACCAGTAGCTCTTTAATGACCAGTAGCTCTCTATTTATATTGACCAATAGGTCTCAATCAAATAAAACCTACTAGTCAATTAAGTGTGTTGAGAACAAATAAATTTCAAATAAAAAAAAAAGATAAGATTACCAAAATACCCTTAGGCCTTCCCTCCCCCTCCTCCTCCTCGTTGCCCTGGTCTACAGTAGCCAATCAACAGTTTTTTGCGGCAATCAACGATGGTGGCCACGGTAAGCTAGTCAAAGATGATTTTGCAGCCTAAATGGTTCTTCTAGTGGCTTGCAACTTCTTTTTAAAAACTTGAAATTTGCTGATCACTCTGAATTTTCAACTTTATTTCTAAATTTTTATGACTAATTGTTTTAGTTGTTTTTAACTTCTTTTCTAGAATTTGTAACATACTTATTCTAAATTTACAATTCATTTCCTAAATATTTACATTGAATTATTCCAATAATTTGCAACTTTTTTTAAAAAATTTGTGACTTTATTACTCTAAATTTGCAATTTGGTTTCAGAATTTTAAAATTTTGGAAATTTCAAACCACTCAATTCATGCATAGAAAACTTTTTGAAGTTGAGTTGCAAATTCATACTATGTAAGTTGCAAATTCTAGAAATGAAGTTTCAAACCACAAGATTTTTTCAAAGTAAAAAATAGGAAATAAAGTTGGAAATTTAGACTAACAAATTACAAAGTTTAGAAAAGAAGTTACAAACTATAGGAAATTCATCAAATCAAAGTATAAAAGCAAAATCATTTTGAGAACAAATTTTCTATTTTTAAAATTTATTTCAAAATTCTATTAATATATATATGCATCCAAATGAATAGTTCACTACAACATTTTAAGCTACTACAACAGTACATTTTGCAATAGGCAAAAAAATTTTGTCTAATGAATAAATAGGCAACAATTTCTCAAGTGTAATCATTAACTTGCACTTTAAAGAACAATTTTTTGGTAATATTTGAAAATTGTAGCCTAAATTGCAATAGGCAATAGTGTTCAGCATGTTGCCTTGTATTTTTTAAATAGTTAACAAAAGATAACTACCTAAAAAAGATCTATTAATGCAATAGCTGTTACCTGTTGTGTATATGAATAAGCAACAATTATTACTTGTTGTCATATTTTTTTAAATAGAAGACAAGATATTAGTGTTGCTTATAACATTTTTATTATCCAACATTAATAGAGATGTTCAATCAACCTAGTAACCCTGTAACACCTCTCATGTTATCTTTCTTGACATTGTGTTCAGAACTGGAGAAAACAGGACGGAGGAAGACTCAAGTGGAGTTTGGAAGAGCTCCACACGATGGTAAGAAGCAAGGCCGCCGCGACGAGAACAATTTCAATGGCATTGTTTCAGCCGAAACTTGTGGAGCCACAGTGAGGTATGTTGAGGCCACGGTGAGATTCAGGATTTTTGTTTAAATCCAAATCATTCCGGATGATCGGAAAGAAAGGAAACGGAGGGAGCGACGAGGAGCTGTGCTAAGGTTTGTGTTTTCTAGCCGTTGAGAGTGATTTTCGGACTTCAAGAACTTGGATTCAAGTGGATAAGTGTTCTCTACTCCTCCTTCTCTATTTTCTTCGGTTGGAATTTGGGATTTTCGATTGTGAGTTTGGATTTCTGGTTTAGGACAAAATCCCCCAATTGAAATGGATGAAATAGGGTTAATGAAGTGTGTTGTGGTGTTGTTGTTGCTTGGGTGTTAGTTTTGAAGGGATTATATGTGTTTAGAGCTTAACCCTAGGTTGTTTTCGGTTTAAACTCTAGGGAATTCAAGGTGTAGGTGGTTGAGTAGTATTTGAATGGTCCCTAAGAGCTTAATAATGCATAAAAGGGGTGTTGAAACCTTGGGTTAGGTTAAAGTGGTTGAATTGTGATATTTAGATATTTGGTATATGTGGTTAATTGAAGAATTGTGTTATTATGAAAGTTATTTGGTTAATTGAGAGGGGTTCAAGAGTGTTGAGCAATTCGAGAAGTTCGTGGAACTCACGCGTGTGATATTGACAATCTGAGGTAACCGGGTGTTTGTTTATATTGCATTATTGATATTGTATGATAATGCGTATATTTGTGTATATATGCATGTCTCTTTTATACTATGATATTGATGTGTTTGTGTGTACTATTTTTATATATATTGTGGTATGCATACAATTAGATGATGATGATGAGATATGTGATGATGACATTAATATGATATGATATTATGATACATAAGCATCACCACATGACATTGTGAGACTGTGATTTATGGTGGATGGAGTGGTGATGATGTGATGACGATATGATGTATGATGATATATATATATATATATATGTTAGAGAGGATAAGGATAGATTATATATGTTAGGGAGAATAAGGTTGGATATATATATGTTAGGGAAGATAAGGTTAGATATATATGTTAGGGAGAATAAAGGTGGATTATATGTGTTAGGGAGGATAAAGATGGAAGTCCCTATGAGGGCGACATGCATTTTATTCATTTTTCCATTGCATTCATGAATTGTGTGTGATATATGTATATATGTATGTGTGTGATTATTCCCAGTTACTGAGACATTGTCTCACACCCCTCTCCCATAAACAAACCTTTCAGGTAACGGTTCTGGCATTAGTCCAAAGAAGACGCAGGAGTAGCTACATACATGTGAATACTCTATGTAATGTTTGTAAATTGGATATTGTATCTTGTGCCAAGTAGGATAGAAGATTTTGTAATGGATGTATGACATTGTAAGGATTGTTATGGATGTGGTATGTATAGTTATATGTGGAAATGAGGTTGTTTGTAGTATGTATGTTGTGTGTACATGTTATGTATGGTGAAAGTTGGTTTTGGGCCTGATTGGTATGTTTAAGGGCCTATAGCCCATTTTGTCCAATTCAAGTTCAAGGGGGTCGAATCTCAGAGAAGTGCTTCCTTTGAGGTGAAACCTCTATAAACAAGTTGGTTTGTTTGGACCTATATGATTGGTCTCCGAATAGCCAGTTGCCTTTGGTGGCAATTAGAGATAGTTAATGGTGAGTTTTGGTCAATAAGTGGCCAAAACGGTGTCAGGGGTTCAGAATCTCCATAAGGAGTTAGATTAATGTGAGGTTGGTGTCTATAAATAGATTAGAACTAGATTGACTTGTAGGAGTTAGAATCGAGTCAATCGAAGGTCGGAGCATAGAGTTATACGTGTCAGAAGTTCATCCCGGAGTGTAGAAGTTGTTGATGTGGAATATCAGCATGAGGCGCCGCGGCTCCAAAGTCCAGGCCACAACGCCAGTGAGGTCAGAAGCAAGTGCAGAACAAGGGAGGCCTAAGCCATGGTGGTACTGTAGTGGCCACGGCCCTAGCCCATTTTCTGGCATTTTTGAGTTCGTTTCCACAGTTCTGAAGTTGTGAGAAGTTAATTTCAGTTGTTTTGAGGTGGTTGGGTTGTGTTTGGTTGGATTTTGAAGTTTTTGGTCAAGTCTGGAGGTATAGGAGGTAGGGTGTTACAAACCCAATAGGTCCAATTCTACCTAGCATATTGGGTTGACTTGAAGACTGAGTTGGGTTGGATACCAGGTTGGGGTTAAACTCGGTCTTACCTAGCCTGGGCGTGTTTATAATTATATATATTCTAAAATTCTTTCATAAAAATTAATTTTATATTTTTTATACACCATATGTAATAAATTGACTTCATTATTATCATGAATATTTTTAAAATTTAAATCATATAATTTTATGTAATATGTTAAATTGATTTCGTAATATTATATAAAAGTAATTTATGACTATTAACAATTTATAATTTTTAAAATGTTATTTTTTATTTAATATTATTTTTCATAGGAAATGTGTTTTGGATTAATATAATCATATTTTGTTAATAATTAAATTAATTTATTAATTTGTTAAAATAATTTTTTAGGATCAAGTCAAAACTAGTTTCATGTATCAAGTTGGCTCGGTCTAGCCTGACTTTACAAAGTTTGGATATCAGGTTGACTATCAACCTGACCTTCCCAATCTTTGTGCACCTCTAAACATTACACATATTTTCCTATTAACTTTTTCTTTGTAATTTCTAAAAGAAAAAGAAATGAACAAATTTTTATACTAAAAAAACTAAAATCTATAACTGTTAATAATGAAACCTATAATTTTTTTAATACCAAAACCTTTATCACTCTTTTGTTTTTTTTAACAAAATAGTTTGCCTAAAAAAAATAAAAATAAAAATTTTCTTATTTAAAAACTTTAATTTTGTATAATTTTTAATTTTAATATTAGGAAGAAGGAAAAAAATGAAGCACGCCTTCAGTAATGAAGCCCACGAACAAAACATGAAATCCACAAACACAATTTGTACCATCTTGAGAATCCCTAATCTTTATCGCCTTTGGTAGCTCATCCATCTAATCTATTACTTTCTCCTTCTTAACTTACCTTCTCATCTTTCTTGCCGATCGTGGGTCTATAAATTTCAATTGAATGGGTCTTTGAGCTTCGCCTTCTCATCGTGGGTCTCTATCACCGACAAGGTTCACTAGATCTGTCTCTACCATCGATGAGGTTCAGTGGGCCTCTCAATTCCTAAGCTCTGTCACCAAGGTTTAGTGTTTCGACCTTCTTTTATGGGTCTCTGTTGCCAAGGTTCACTAGGTCTTTCGACCAAAGTCATATGAGCTTCATTTGTGGTTTCACATTTGTGCTCCATTCATGTTAAACCATATAAGCTAATACTTAACAATTTAACTATTTATATAGTGGTGTAGTTGGATTCTTTGTGATGATGCTACATAATTTTATTCATTTTGTGGGTCCCTTATACTATTTTATATGCTTTACACACTGATATGCTATCAGATTCATGTGCACTCTACTTGTAAATGAGAAAATTAATTATTGGATTTGCTTTCCTTTTTGCATTGGAGCATTACTTAACAACTCAAATGGTCCCCCTATTTTAGGTCATATAAGTCATTCTCAAACCTTAGTAGGGCCATTATTCAATGAATATAATCATTTTCATTTACTATTATATATCCTTTGCACTATTTCAACTTACAAAAATTGATGAGGGTATTTCAGCTTTTATGGTCAGTTCACGTGTATTGATGAGGGTATTGAGCTTTTATAAGGAAGGCCATTTCATCAATTTATTCCTTATCCCATTTATGGATTTAGTGGGGTGGTCAATCCAATTCAAAAGGTGGTTTTATGTATGAATGATTTTCTCTTTTTTTTTTTTTGGGCATTGATGTGGTCCTATGTTGATATTAATGGATTCAATGTGCCAGTGGCAAGGATGACATTATCTTGTACATTCATGGATAGGGACCATAATAATTTGGGTTATGTTGCTTCAAATTAGAGTAAGAGTTAATTGTATGCTCCCTTTGGTTTCATATATATTCTGTAGAAGAGATTCTAGTGCTAAAAAAAGAATAAAATCATAAAACACTAGACGATTAGTAAATTTGGGTCATTTACACATTAGAATAGCAAGGCTAAAGCATGATACTCTTAATCATTACCTTATGTCTTTCTCCTATTGATGTTAATAGTAGAGCCAAATTACCTATGTTCTTTTGTTTTTTGTCATCTTTTTCTTATTCTTCTTACTCTGCCTCTGTCATCATTCATCAGCATTCAAATGTGTAAACACAACATCACTCCAAACTATGCACGCATCACACTACATCACATCAAACACGTCATGTCCAACATCATTCCACATCATTATCATTATCATCACATGTTATCTAGCATAAACACAATATCATTATCATCACTTAGATTACAAATATTCTATCCTACTTGGCATAACATACATAGACAATACACATACACTACTATGACTAGATATTCCCAATAACAGAGTGGCTATGCTTCCCTCATCTTCTCCGAACTAATTCTAGAACATTCACTTGAAAGGTTAGTACATGGGAAATGAGATGTGAGACAAAGTCTCAGTAACCGGGGATAACCACAAGCATATATATATAATAACTTGTACAATAATACCATGAATGCAACATGAATGGAATGTATGTTTCTCTTGCATACAGTTAGAACCACAAACTATTGTCATAATAGGACATTTCATATAAGTGACTCCCTTCCAACAATAGTTGAAGACTAATTTTGGGATATCACTAAGCTCACCTCATACTAGTGCACCTAGCCAAAGGTAACACTAATACTCGAACCATGGCTCTCCTTCCCCTGAACCACCCCAAATTTGTGGTGATTTAGGGAAGGTGTAGTTCATTACTATCTGGCTTTCCAGGCCATGGGAGAGGATTTAGCAGTAGGGATCCTTTCCTTATTTCATCCATATTATATATCATTATATCATATCATTATATATCATATCATCATCCCCACCCGATCCACCATATACCTCATAATATCATGTAGTAATGCTTATGTCATATCTTATAATCATCATCCATTATATGTCTAGCCGTGTGCATAGCACGATATATAGATGCAAGTTCTGAGAATAACGATTTTGGAAACCCTTATTCTTAGCAGTTGGTAACATGAGCTTTAAGGGTTTAATACTTGGTGCCTTGTGTGCTTTGGGCCAGCTTGAAACCAATTTGGGTAGTTTCAATTACACATGTTTGAATTTCTTCAAACACATTTTAGTTTCATAACTTCGAGTTGATATTTCTAATATTTTTTGTTTTACTTTCAGTAACTTCAGTGTTATAAAGGAGTTATTGACACATGGGCATTGACCAAGGTTTAGGAATCTTTTGGTTAGTCATATGTTCTTTAAGTCTATTATCTACACTTAGTTTACGAATATTACAAATTATTTGGAAGACTGCTAATGGAAAAGTTTATTACTAATCATTAATGATAATATTGAATTAACCCAAGATTTAATAATCCCAAGATTGATGTTGTCTTAAGTTGCATAGCTCTCATGTATAGGTGTGAAGCAATGTTTGACCATTCAAGTTCCCTATTGATTCAAGAGGTAAGAACTCTCCAAATGCATAGTTTTTTTTTCACTTCTAAAATTGAAGAAATTGAAAAGTTTTAGCTGGGGTTAATAAACTGAGTGTTCTTCAATGTGCTAGCATGCGCAGAGTGTTTGCTTGCAGTTGACAAATCTTCAATCTAGTTTAGTTTTAAACAAGTTTCTATTAACATCCCAATTTTTATGTATGTAATTCATGACCAAATGGTGCTATGAATAATATGAAATTGTCTGGATAAATTTATGATGTTTGAAGAAGTATGGATATTTAATTAAATAGATTTAAGGCCCAAAATATTATAAAAATATACAAAATAGGCTGTAAAAGGGTGGAATGGTAATTTTGTCAAAATGTAAGGGTAAAATGATCATTTTACAATAGAAGAGAGAGAAAATAATATCATAATACTCCGATATAGGTTAAAAGCACAAATGATACTGGTTATGTGGGCTTAGAGAGAAAAAGTACAAGTCTAGTAAAATGTGAGTCTCATGTAAATAGTAAATACTGAGGGAGATGAATAATAAAAAGTAAGCAAGATAGATAGACCCCACATGAAAAAATAAAGAGGAAAAGGCAATATGACCCATAGATAAAGTAAATAAAAAAGATATAGAGTATAATAGAAAACTCATATAAAAAACTACTCAAATCAAAAGCAAATCAATCTGTAAAAGTCAAAATGGTAAAGTGACATTAAATATTAAAAGAAAAATACAAGCCATTGGATCACAATTAAATCTAAGGATCAAGGTTCATCCAACTTTCCTATAAATAGATCCCTTCCCCCATTGCCATTTGCTCATTTGATTGAAGCCTTGGGAAGCTTTAGAGAGAGGGGGAGGGTGAAGATATGTTAGAGAGAGAAAGAGAGGGAGCAAAGGAAGGAAGGAGGAGCAAGGCAAGAGGTCTCCATGGTAAGTCTCTCCTCGTAATCTCTTCTAGTATCTTTCTTCTTTCATTTAGCTTAAGCTTTAATAATGTTATAGGCTTCAATTAAGTTAATGAATTGATCTCAAGCTAAATGAAAGCAATGCTTAAAAAAAAGTTAGTAAAGCTCTCAGGTAGTCTCTTACCCTTACTTAATATTATTGCTTATGAATATTTTATATGTTATTATGATTTGTAAATGAAGTCACGTTGTTATTATAAATATTTTTCCATGATTTGTAGCTATTTTATGTTAAGAGCTAAGCCTCAGGATACCAATTTACTAAGCTGTTATGCTGCCAAATTTTCATTAGACAACATAGAAATTTTGATGTTTTAATAAAAATATGTTATGTTTTATATGCTTTTAAATTTTTTATGATAACATGATGGCTTGTGCAAGTTGACTAATAGAATTCCCAAATCTCATCTCATACCTCCTCAATTATAGGGCTAAGTAATGTTAAAGGAAAGAGTATAGCAGGGAAGATTGAAAAAGAAGATTAATATATTAAAACTGTTATACTCTGTTTATGTACTATCTACTTCTGGTTACTGTATAAATCCATACATATCTCCAAAAATTCATTAGTCTATATGTATAGATAGCTCTATGTCTCAGGAACAAGACATGATTTAGCTGTATTTGGAGCTATATAATGCTAGTTATCCATGTTTTGTCAAAACTGCTCTAGTGAAAGTTGTTTTTTACCCTTGAAGGTTTAAAACAGTATTCTGGCCAATATAAGTAAAATAAATTAACAAAATAAAAATGACTAGAAATAAGACATCCAAAACTTTCCAAAGATGCTAAAAATGCACCTAATGGCTCTCTATTTTAAAAGAAACAAATTTTAAAATTTAAGGCTCAAATTTTGAATAGAATCAGTGATATGAAAATGAAGAGTAAATTTTAGACAACAAAACTGTATAAATCTGTTCATCAATTTTCCATTTTTATATTTTTTTTCAAGAAATTCAAGATGTTCAAGATTTTTAAAAATTTAAATCACTATCAAATAATTTTTCTACATTTAATTATGAATTGTGAAAGTTTTCTGCACAATAAGTTGTAAAAACTGTGAAAATAGTTTTATATGATTTTAAAATTTTAATTGATTTAAGTTTTCTAATACTATTTTCATAGATTAAAAAAAAGCAATTTTCATGGGAAAAACTTTAAAATATAAGATGTAACATGTAGTCTGAGAAGCAAAGAAATTTTCATTAAGCTTTTGATCATATCTTCTCTTCACTTAGATTTTAGTTAGGTTATCAACAATCTTGTTTATAAATCATGTTGTAATTAAACTTTGAAAAACCTTTGACAGGGTCTCTACAAAAGGGCGCGTGATAGAACTGTTGAAAGCTTCACCATTAGAGACTGAAGGTATTGTTTTCATGTATATTGTTTTCATGTATTTCTTTTTTTCGGTCAGATGATACATTGAACTAATATTTTATTCCTTCACAATTTCAAATCTACTGATTGATGTTTAATTGCTTTGGCTTTCGATTTATCTTCAATTTAGGAAAAGGCAACGTTTGGTATCTCTATCCCAACAAGAATGCTTGGTAATGCTCTATGAATTGTAAAATTTTTTTTTGTTTAGATTTTTAGGAAGAAAACAAATATGTAAGCAAGGAATTTTTTCTAAGAATTGATATACTAGAAATTGAATTGTAAAATTTTTTGTCATAATTGAATTGCTAAAATGTACAATTTTTAATGCAATATATGTTGTTAATGGGTTCTGTGCGGGCCTAAATGAGCATGCCGAGATTACAAGTCCGAGGTGGATGGATGCCCCTTTGTCTCACTTTCCGGGCTCATATACACCGAGTTATAATTCGGAGGCCGAGCTTAAGCGCGACGAGCCGAGTAATACATCGGTTATTGAATGATAGGGTCGAATAATCAAAGGGTCAAATGATCGTCCGACTAAACAACATCTCGGACATATAGTCGACTACGGGTTTTTCCACGGAAACTGTATTGCCCCAAAAACACCAGATTAGGAGTAACAGTTATGGGATCATAGCTGTTACGGGATCATAGCTGTTACGGAATCATAACCGCAGGACGAAAAATCAGGGATCATGCGAAAAGAGCGTGATACTCCATAATGATCATTTATGAAATATCCCGATAAATTAGGGATTATAGGGATAAGGTGAAAAAACCTTAACGGTCAGAGAAGGTCAATAAAAAAGGAAAGAGGATAAGCAGAAAAGGGGATTGCACTACACAAAGGCCAGGTGGAATAGTTTCTCGGTCTTTTTGACGGAACATTTTTGGCGCCCACCGTGGGGCCGAGGAAAACTATCCCACCATCACAAAGAATCATGGTGCGAACCAGAAGCAGTGCGGGTGCAGGAGGACGGCGTTCCGAAGACAGGCCTTCTTTGGAGGACCACCCTGTCATTCGGGCAATGCGTGAGGAGATGGAGATGCTAAGAAAGGAGAACGAGGAGATGCGTGAAAGGAATAGGCAGCTGGAGCAGGAACGCTATCATGAAGATACTTCTCTTCCTCGAGGAGGGGAACGGGGGAATACCAACAGAGATACTCAACGATCACATCAGGAGGGAAGTCGACGTGAGGAAACACACCACTTAGAGACACACATTGACAATTTGCGAGGAGATAAGCAGGCTGCCCGGAGACATCCTTTCGTTGATGGCATTATGGAGACGCCATTGCCAAAAGGGTGGAAGGGCCTAAATCTTGAAAGATATGATGGTACTACCGATCCGGATGAGCATGTGGATGCATATGTTACACAGGTAAATTTGTTCACGAATGAGGATGCAGTTTTGTGTAGGGTCTTCCCTACGTCCTTAAAAGGAGCAGCTCTGAGTTGGTATACCCGACTCCCATCACGATCTATCGATTGCTTTGAAACTTTAGTTAATAAATTCAAAGCGCAATATGCGACCAGCCGACCCCACCAGCTCACATCGGCTGCGTTGGTAAACTTACGACAGGAGAAGGATGAGTCCTTAAGGAGTTTCATGGAGCATTTTTCTTCAGTCTCGGTAAAGATTCGGGATCTAAACCCTGAAGTAGCAATGCATACGATGCTAATGGCTCTCAAGCCGGGACCTTTTGCTGACCACCTATGTCGAAAACCACCTTCCGACATGGATGAGCTTAGAAATTGTGCGGCCGGATATATACAAATGGAGGAGGTCTCAAAGTTTAGAAATAAGGTCAGGACTGATCTGGATAGGCGAACGGACTCAAGCAGTCGTGGAAGTCTGAGGCCGACATTAGAGAAGGGGAAGTTTAAAAGAGAGGGTGTTAGTTGGGGACCGAAGTATGATTTCTACACCCCACTAAACACCAGCCGTGCTCGAATTTTGGATGAAGCTTGTAATACCGAATTGATACGGCTCCCAGCTCCAGGACACACCCCGGAGACGGCAGATCAGTCAAAACATTGCAGGTACCATCGCAATTATGGTCATACCACGGAAGAGTGTTGGACATTACGGAACAAGATTGAGGAGCTGATCCAGGCCGGGCATCTCGGCAACTTCGTACAAAGGGGTAACGAAAGTCGACCCTCCTATGGGCGAGGCCGAGGGGGAGGTCAAGTTCGGGCTCAAGTGGAACCTCGGCAATCGAACAAAGAAGGAGTGCAGCCAGACGACACTCGAAACAGGGAAGGAAACAGAATCAGAGGGGTTATTAATACTATAGCAGGAGGGTTTGCCAGAGGAGGAGCAACCAGCTCAGCCAGGAGAAGACACTTGAGGAACATTCGGGCGGTAAATGCGACAATGCACTGAGTGCCTCGGAGTTCTCCACCCATCACCTTTTCGGATGAGGATTTCGAGGGAGTTGATCCTAATCAGGATGACCCCATGGTAATTTCAGTGGAGGTGGCCAATTATGTCGTCAGGAAAACACTGATAGACCAGGGAAGCTCCGCGGATATATTGTATTATTCTACCTTCCAGAAGCTCGGGATACCTGAGGAAACGATCAAGCCTTATCACGATCTGTTGGTCGGTTTTGCCGGAGAACAGGTTCACACCCGAGGATACGTGGAGCTGTTGACCACCTTCCGTGGAGATCTCGGATCAAAAACCATTATGGTCAGGTACCTTATAATTGATGCAGTAACTTCTTACAATATCTTGATAGGTAGACCTGCGTTAAACGAGCTCGGCGTCGTGGTTTCCACTCTGCATCTCACAATGAAGTTTCCCTCGGCGACCGGAAACATAATTGCAATAAAAGCTGACCAAAAGGTGGCAAGACAATGCTATTTGGATAGCCTAAAAGTTACCAGAGGAAGGGTGGTTGGCAGCAGTGGACATACGAAAAAGGATACAACATCAGTGGGCTTGGTGGAGCTTGATCCTCGACTTGATGTACAGGACCAAAGGCCGAAACCTATTGAAGAATTACAGAAATTTCAGCTTGCCGGTGAAGACCGGTGCACTAGCCTTGGAAGTAAACTTGGAGGTGAGATCAAGGAGCAGATAACAAAGATGCTGAAGGACAATGCTGATTTGTTCGCATGGACTTCTTCAGACATGCCGAGAATTGATCCCAATTTTCTATGCCACAAACTGGCGGTGTACCCTGAAGCTAAGCCGATAGCGCAAAGGAAAAGGCGGGTAGGCGAGGAAAGGCGGAGGGCAATGAAGGAAGAAACTGCAAAGTTGATTGATGCTGGGTTCATCCGAGAAATTGAATATACAACGTGGTTGGCCAATATGGTGCTCGTTAAGAAGGCTAATGGAAGGTGGAGAATGTGCACGGATTATACCGACCTAAACAAGTCATGCCCGAAAGATACATACCCCCTCCTGAGCATAGATCGGCTAGTAGATGGAGCATCAGGATGTGGCCTACTCAGTTTTCTGGATGCCTACTCCGGGTACAATCAGATAAGGATGTACCCCCCTGACGAGGAGAAAACCGCGTTCATGACTGAGGACGCTAATTATTGTTATCAGGTGATGCCGTTCGGACTGAAGAATGCTGGGGCTACTTACCAACAGTTGATGGATAAAATATTTCAGGAACAGATTGGAAGAAACCTGGAAGTATATGTTGACGACATGGTAGTGAAGTCCGAAGATCCCTCCAAGCATGCTGCCGACCTTGGAGAGGTGTTCGGAAGAATACGGAAGTACAACATGAGGTTAAATCCTGAGAAATGCGTATTCGGAGTTAACGGGGGGAAATTCTTAGGATTCATGTTAACACATCGGGGTATTGAAGCCAATCCCGACAAATGCCGAGCTATTATTGACATGAGAAGCCCCTAAAACATAAAAGAAGTGCAGAAACTGATGGGGCGACTAGCATCACTATCACGCTTTATACCGAGGTTAGCGGAGAGAGCTAGGCCATTCTTCAAGTTGCTTAAAAAGGCCGCGCGGTACGAGTGGAATGAGGAATGCGAGCAGGCGTTTCAGAATTTCAAAGGCTTCTTCTCGGCACCTCCGATACTTAATCGGCCGACCCCCAACAAAGAATTACTATTGTATATGTCGGTGACCGAACATGCAATTAGCTCGGTGATGGTACAAGAAATGGGCAGGCAGCAGATACCGGTATACTTCATCAGCCGAATACTGCACGACGCTGAAACGAGGTATCAGACTATTGAAAAGTTAGCCCTGACTTTGGTCACATCGGCGAGAAGGTTACGACCTTATTTTCAAAGTCATGAGGTTATTGTGAAAACCGACCACCCTGTAAAGCAAGTCTTGAGGAAACCCGAATTAGCCGGACGAATGATCTCGTGGTCAGTCGAGTTGTCAGAGTTCGGTATAAGATACGAGCCTAGAGGGCCAATTAAGGCGCAATGTTTGTCTGATTTTGTCGCCGAACTTACTCCATCCGTCGATTCCAAAGACGGGGTCCGATGGACACTTTATGTAGATGGCTCCTCTAACACTAAAGGGAGCGGTGCGGGAATCATTCTGGAAGGTCCTGGTGGACTAATTTTGGAACAGTCTCTTAAAATCGACTTCTCAGTCACCAACAACCAGGCCGAATACGAAGCTCTTATTGCCGGGTTTAAACTAGCTAAAGAAGTGGGAGCGAGGCAAGTTAGGTGTCGGAGTGACTCACAGTTGGTTTCTGAACAAGTCTCGGGGACTTATCAGGCTAAAGATCCGCAGCTGGCAAAGTACTTGGACAAGGTAAAACGAATGGAAGAATGCTTTGAAGAATTTGCGATTGAGCACATTCCAAGAGAGGAGAACTCTCGAGCTGACCTGCTGTCCAGATTGGCTAATGTCAAAAAGCTCGGACAACATGAGACGATCATCAGGGAAACAATACATCAGCCCAGTATCGATCTTGATGAAGTTATGATCGGAGACAACGTGGATCGGGACTGGATGACCCCTATTTGGAACTATCTAGCGGAAGGGACCTTACCCAGCAACCAGAATGAAGCAAGGAGGTTGAAGATGAAATCTTCCCATTACATAATAATGGGAGGAGACTTATACAGGCGAGGATTATCAACTCCCCTCTTAAAATGCCTCTCTCCTGAACAGGCTAACTATGTTATGAGTGAAGTCCATGAAGGAGTGTGTGGGATGCATACTGGTGGAAGATCTATGGCAGCAAGAGTAATCCGGGCCGGTTATTATTGGCCCACTATGCGAGCTGATTGTACCGAGTATAGTAAGAAGTGTAATGAGTGCCAAAGGTTTGGTAGTCTGCGCCATGCACCGCCGGAAGAATTGCACACAATGATGTCTCCGTGGCCATTCATGGTCTGGGGAATGGATATTCTCGGACCTTTTCCGATGGGCAAAGGGCAAGTCAAGTTCTTACTAGTGGGCATAGACTACTTCACTAAATGGATTGAGGCGGAATCGTTAGCTAAGATCACGGCACAGCAAGTACAGAAATTTGTATGGAGGAATATTATCTGTCGGTATGGGATTCCTCACTCGGTGGTTACGGATAATGGAAGGCAGTTTGTTGATAGAAACCTGAAGCAATTCTATGAACAGCTCGGTATTAAGCATCGAGTGTCTTCAGTCGAGCATCCCCAAACCAACGGGCAGGCAGAAGCGGCAAACAAGGTTATCCTCGGAGAACTCAAGAAGAGATTGGGAAGAGCGAAGGGGGCCTGGGCCGAGGAATTACCGAGCATCCTATGGGCCTATCGTTGCACTCCTCAGTCAAGCACCAAAGAAACTCCTTTTAGGTTGACTTTTGGAGCAGACGCAATGATCCTGGTGGAAGTAGGAGAGCCGTCCTTTAGACGAATACTTCCCGACCAACATATGAATCAGGAAAGCATGGAAGTTGAACTAGATCTATCCGAAGAGGTCAGGGAAAACGCACGTATACAGGAAGAAGCTTGTAAGCAAAGAGCAGCTCGGCGTTATAATTCTCGGCTTAAGCCAAGGAGTTTTGTTACTGGAGATCTCGTCTGGAGAAAGCAGAGTGAAGCAAGGAAGAACATCGGTGAGGGAAAGCTAGCTGCAAATTGGGAAGGGCCTTACCGAGTTACTGAAGCGTTGGGCAATGGAGCATATAGGTTAGAAAAGCTGTCAGGAGAAGCAATCCCTAGGACATGGAATGCTTCTCACCTCAAAAATTATTTCAGTTAGTTGATGTATACAAGGAAGGTGATGTACTCTTTTTCTTAACTTGGTCTTTTGTCCCAAAATATGCAAAAGAGGGTTTTGGCCGAGAAGGTTTTAACGAGGCACGCCTATCTGTTTTAATAAAGGGAAATTCTTTTTCATGGTTATGTTTATTAGCCTCGGTCAAGTGTGAATCGAGGAAATGAAAATTCGGTCAAGTATGAACCGAGGTCTACAACTAATACTCGGTCAAGTGTGAATCGAGGAAATGAAAATTCGGTCAAGTATGAACCGAGGTCTACAACCAATACTCGGTCAAGTGTGAATCGAGGAAATGAAAATTCGGTCAAGTATGAACCGAGGTCTACAACCAATACTCGGTCAAGTGTGAATCGAGGAAATAAAAATTCGGTCAAGTATGAACCGAGCATTCGAATTAAATTTGGTCAAGTCTGAACCAAAATTTTGTTAAAAATTCGGTCAAGTATGAACCGAGCATTCGAATTAAATTTGGTCAAGTGTGAACCAAATTGTTGTTAAAAAATCGGTCAAGTGTGAACCGGGCACTCAAAGTAAATTTGGTCAAGTTTGAACCAAATTTTTGTTAAAGACTCGGTCAAGTGTGAATCGGGGAATTGAAACTTGGTCAAGTATGAACCAAGGTTTCTATCGTAAACTCGGCCAAAAGTGAACCGAGAGGCTAAATTAAATTTTAGTTGAGAACGAACTGCGGGATTATGTTAAACTTTGTCAAAAATTTGAACGCGGACAGGTCGTCAGAAGCCGACAAAAGATTGTTATCATTGATTAGAAAAAGAAATAGACAATCAAGGAGATGGGCAGTCCGAAGCTATAGGAACATTTCCTTTTTTGCATCCTATAATTCTTCTTCATCCACAAGCATACCATCTTTGACGTCTTTATTTACATCAAATGCCGAGAGCTCAATTTTCGGCAGGAAAAGATGCACCTGACGAAGTGCTTTATGGAAGCCCTCTACGTGCTCCTTCATTATTTGTTGCACGGCTTCCTGAACGTCAGCCTCACGCTCGGCCTGTTTTTTCTTAGCTTGTTACAAGTCTTTCTGCAAATTAGCAGCAAGGGCTGAGGATTCGGCTTCAACGCTCTTTGCCCAAGCAACCTCAGTCGTCAGGGCATCCCGCTCTTTTTCAACCACTTGCAGTTTCATCTCGGCAGCAGCGAGGGACCCTTTTAGTTCTTCTACCTGCCGAAGAAGAGCTGCTTGAGACTTTGCAGCCTCGGCGAGTTCTGAAGAAGCCTTGTCTTTTGCATTGGTTGTTTCCAGAAGCTCGGCTTTAGCAGCTTTCAGGCGACGGTCACTCTCCTCAAATTCCTCCCCACAGAGTGAGGCCATAGTCGCAGCACGTAGGCACATAGCTGACACAGAATCCAAAACAGCCTTGGGACCCCAATCGTTGCAAAGCTTCTTTGTCCCCAACTTCCTGGATGCCGCTCCCAAAAAACCTGGCAATGTTCGGATCAATGCTCGAAGGTGAGCGTGTAATGGGAGACGGAAGGAGAGGTGAGCGAATTGAAGAAACAGGCTCCTCATCGGTGGTCGGAAGCCGAGCGCATTTGCTTGGGGGGCTGTGTGGAGAGGAGGTGATTTCCACAACTTCCGGTGTTGTCATTATCTCGGCAGAAGGTCCTGCTGATGGGGCCATGTTCTCGGTAGAAGGTCCTGCTGATGGGGCCATGTTCTTTATTGATCGCCAGTTGAACTTCCCCATCACCACTGCAGAGTAGAAAGTATGTATTAAAAACTCAGACAAGTATGGCAGCATAAGAAAAAAGAAACTTAGCACTCACGTGAAAGATCTTTATTAGGAGTTGAAGAATAAGGGAGCCTAAGTAAGATTTTGCAGTTCAAGGGCCGAGGTAATTTATTTAACTTGTCGACATCCGCTTTTTCGGATGCCGACATATCTTCATAGCACCAAGACTGGAATTTGATCGGAGTCCGAGTCCAGTATAGAGGAAACCTGGGTCGTCCCTCCTCATTGAAAAATATCTCTGAGTAACCCTCGGCCGGGCGCACCTTAAAGAAACTTCCTTTGAAGTCTTTGTAGGATGAGGTATATGGACCGATTATTCCCTTTTTATTCATACCACTGAGAGAAATCCAGCCGATCTTATTTCCAAATCGGATCTGGTAGAAGTAGAGAAATTTTGGAGCGGTCGGTGTCATGTTCAGTTTTCTGCACAGGGCTTCGAAAGCCTTTAAAAACGCCCAGCTGTTGGGATGAAGCTGAGTCGAAGCGACGTTCAACGCCCTTAAAACAGCGCACTCAAACTCCGAGAAAGGAAGGCCAACTCCCAGTGACTCAAATAATGTTTTATACATATAAGTAAAATGTGTTTGCCCTCGTTGTGCCGACATAAAAACGTGCTCATCTTCTGTACACGGCTCGGCCACCACGGCCTCCTCAGTTTGTCTGCTAGACAGAGAGATGGATTTCCTCATTTCCATGATCGATTCAGCAGTCCGAAATTTAGAGTGATAAGATCCAACTTCTCCCTTAACCCAATAATATCCTGGAAGTTGAATGTCGGGAACTGGATCTTTTCGCACCCTTGAAATGATTTTTTGCGGGTTTGGTACGGTTACTTGCGCAGCAGTAGCCGAAGATGAAGCTCCCCTTTCAGTCGGGAGGTCGGCCAGACGAAAATTCAGCTCCCCGCTTGGAAAGGAGGAGTTTGATGGTGAAGGATCCTCTCCGATGCCCATAACTTCCCTCTCAACCAAGATTCGATAAGGGGACGACCCAACTGATGTCTCAGATCCTCGGCTTGAACTCATAATGATTGAGAAAAATATGGAATAGAGCGTAGTAACTGAGAAAAAGGGGAAGTATAGAAGAGGGCGTACCTGGAAAAATGACGAAAAGGGCGAAAAAAAGGAGGTTAGAGACGACGGAAAGATTCAGAAAGGGATGAAAAGCAAATGAAGTTTAAAGTGAAAGGATGAATATTCGAGTCCTACACGTATATAGTGAAAATCCCTTCTCAAAAACAAGCAGATTAATCATGACTTTGGGGAGCCAATCGTCACCATTGGGGAACGTGCTTCGACTGACGAAAAGACGCAGCATTAAATAACGCTGCGCGTAGCCGTACGTGTAAGCACGTTACCGTTTCAGAAACCGAAACGACAAAGAGCCTCTGGAAAGGTTTTGGAAGCCCTAGGGGATTGGAACAATTCAAATTCCAAAAAGTTAGTCTTTAGTCAGTCACGTGATTCGGAGCCCTCTTGTCCAAATTGGACTCGAGGCTCGAGGAGCTAGTGTGCGGGCCTAAATGAGCATGCCGAGATTACAAGTCCGAGGTGGATGGATGCCCCTTTGTCTCACTTTCTGGGCTCATATACACTGAGTTATAATTCGGAGGCCGAGCTTAAGCGCGACGAGCCGAGTAATACATCGGTTATTGAATGATAGGGTCGAATAATCAAAGGGTCAAATAATCGTCCGACTGAACAACATCTCGGACATATAGCCGACTACGGGTTTTTCCACGGAAACTGTATTGCCCCAAAAACACTAGATTAGGAGTAACAGTTATGGGATCATAGCTGTTACGGAATCATAACCGCAGGACGAAAAATCAGGGATCATGCGAAAAGAGCGTGATACTCCATAATGATCATTTATGAAATATCCCGATAAATTAGGGATTATAGGGATAAGGTGAAAAAACCTTAACGGTCAGAGAAGGTCAATAAAAAAGGAAAGAGGATAAGCAGAAAAGGGGATTGCACTACACAAAGGCTAGGTGGAATAGTTTCTCGGTCTTTTTCTAAATGAGCATGCCGACATTACAAGTCCGAGGCGGACGGATGCCCCTTTGTCTCACTTTCCGGGCTCATATACACCGAGTTATAATTCGGAGGCCGAGCTTAAGCGCGACGAGCCGAGTAATACATCGGTTATTGAATGATAGGGTCGAATAATCAAAGGGTCAAATGATCGTCCGACTGAACAACATCTCGTACATATAGCCGACTACGGGTTTTTCCACGGAAACTGTATTGCCCCAAAAACACCAGATTAGGAGTAACAGTTATGGGATCATAGCTGTTACGGGATCATAGCTGTTACGGAATCATAACCGCAGGACGAAAAATCAGGGATCATGCGAAAAGAGCATGATACTCCATAATGATCATTTATGAAATATCCCGATAAATTAGGGATTATAGGGATAAGGTGAAAAAACCTTAACGGTCAGAGAAGGTCAATAAAAAAGGAAAGAGGATAAGCAGAAAAGGGGATTGCACTACACAAAGGCCAGGTGGAATAGTTTCTCGGTCTTTTTGACGGAACAGGTTCAATAGAGTTACATATATAAAATTCTTTAGGAAAAAATGGCTTTTTCAAGTGTGTTTATTTAAATAAATGTTAATAAAAGCTAACTAAAGCCAGGTTTAGTTGGCTTCTGCATCAACAAACATCAACCAAATCAACTTTTGTTAACTCTTATAAATGCTAACAAATTAAAAACCCTCCTTTGACCATACTTGAAGAAACACAAAATAAACATGAAGAAAAACTAATTTTGGTGTATTGATAAATTCCAACAACAATGCATATAAAATGCATGCAAATCTATGAAATACAGTCTATGTGAATACTGAAAGGGAAAAAGAATAGAAAAACATGTGAATACTAAAAACTCATTGTCCATCCGCAATCTCAAAATATGCTTGCTTCTGTATGTTATCATAGCCTGCAACTATAATGCTAGCACTAGCACCCCCATATCCATCAAATACATGACCAAGTAAGTATTCACTTTCTTCTACCGTAATATCCTCGTCCTTCCCCCAGTGACGCTTTTCTATTGCAGTCAGACCTTCTAACTCCATTACTACTTCTTTCATATTAGGCCCTTCCTCTCAATTACCTTTAAGGCACCTCCTTGCCAATAAGGCTACTTCCTTTAGCTGAATTACAGTTTTCTTTTGGTCTATCACTTGCATATCAAGAATTTCCCACAAGCGGTCTTCTCTCATTGATGATATGAAGTACGCAGCCAACTTAGTGAATTCAGTTGCTTTCTTCCCTGTGAGTAACTCCACAAGCACAACTCCAAAGCTATAAACATCACTCTTCTCATTCAATTGACCTGTTTGGAGGTACTCTGGATAAGCATCCTATTGTTCCCTGAACCACAGTGGCAACATGAGTTTCTTCAAGATGAAAAAGTCTTGATGCTCCAAAATCGGACACCTTTGCTCTGTCATTGTGGTCTAATAGTATGTTGGAAGATTTAATATCTCGATGAATAATTGGAATAGAAGCAGCAGAGTGTAAATATGAAATAGCCCCAGCAGTTTCTGTAGCTATTCTCAGTTGAGTATCCCATGTGATATTAGAACACTCATTCTTTAGTGGATCTATGTGGTCAAGAAGAGTACCATTGTTTACAAACTCATAAACTAATAAAGGGACTTCAGTTTCAAGACAGCATCCCAAAAGTTTGACCACATTTCCATGGTTGATTTGGGAAAGTACAAACACTTCATTGATGAAATCTTTCATATATCAAGGATCCCCTCCTATTCTGAACTTCTTACTGGCGACACATGTGTGGCCTAGTAATATACCCTTGTAAATTATGCCATGTGTGAGATAATGTTTCAATGACTGGGGATAATCGCACATATAAATATATATATATATAACTCATACAATCTCATGAATGCAATATGATATGGAATGCAATGCATGTCTCCATCGCACACAGCTAGAACCATGAGCTGTCATCAGAATAGGACATTTCGTATAGATGATTTCCTTTCAACAGTCGGTGAAGACAGATTCCAGGACAACACCAAGCTCACCTCCCACTAGTGCACCCAGCCAAAGGCAACACTAATGTTCAGATCGTGGTTCTCCTTCCCCTGGACCACTTCAAATTAGTGGTAATTTTGGGAAGGTGCAGTCTATTGATGCCTGGCTCCCCTAGCCATAAGGGAGGATTTAGTGACAGGGAACCATCCTTGTCCTCCCTAATCATATATCATATCATCATATATCATATCGTCATCACCACCCGATCCGCCATATATCATAATCTCATAATGCCATATGGTGATGCTTATGTCGTGTCATCATATAATCATCATCTTCATGTCACAATAATACATGCATCATGTCATGTCACATCAACATCATTATCTCTAATCATCATCATAATCATCATCTAACTATGTGCATACCACGATATATAGAAAATCATACACACACACACGTCTATATCGTGGTATGAAAGAAACATGCTTATATACACAAATATACATAATATTATACAATACATACAATACAATACAAATACTCAGTTACCTCAGTTTGTTAATACCACGCACATAAGGGCTTGGGCAAGCCTCTGGAGCACCCATCATAAACTATGTGCTTCCTATTAGCCAATTAACCATTACAAAAACATAATACCTCAATTAATAGAATTCACATAACATTAAAATCCACAATCTAGCTTTCCAAGCTTAACCTGAAGTTCTAACACTATGCCAGATTTGAGAATAACAAATGCCTAATTGTAGGCAGTTATATAGAAAAACACTAACAAAAATAAGATAAGAAGGATTTGTAGGTGGTTATATAAATAACCGCATACAAAAGTTGATATTTGTAGGCGGTTTATTAAAGAACCGCTTACTAATGTATTATTTAATAAAAAATAAAAAATAAAATCAAATAGTAGGCCGTTATTAAAATAACCGCCTACTTTTATTTTAATTTTAGTAATAAAAATTAAATAAATAAAAAAAGTACAAAATAACTGCCTACTTTGGTTTTAATTTTAGCCGTAAAACATGCTTTTGAGCAATTCTTATCGCCTCTGCGTACACTGCTCTGTGCAAGCTCCTTACTGACTCCTTCCAAGCTCTCTTCCTTTGGCATTCTGGGGCTTGTTCTAGTTTGTGTCCGAGTTCTGTGGCTTGTTTGATTTTGTGTCCATATTCAATCTCTCTCCTTTAACCTCTATCTTCATGTTCTGTGGCTTGCTTGCTCATTACGTTGGTGGCTTGTCCAAGTTCGTGTTCATGCTTATAGTCTTTAGCCTCCATCTTCATGTTCATGTTTGTTTTTGTGTCCGTGTCCATGTCTGTTTCCGTGTCTGAGTTCTATGGCTTGCGTGCTCTCTGTGTTAGTGGCTAGTCCAAGTTTATGTTCGTGCTTGCAATCTCGGGTTACCAGATAACCCAACTCTTTTGAATTCCTACAGGTTGGCACCTTACCTCCACTTTTCTGTTTCCCACCAATTTCTCCTCTTATTCCACACCCCCACTCATAATTCGAGGTGTGCCTTCTAGGTGTTTACTAAAATGCCTATGTGAGATGTGTTCCTAAATTTCTTGTAATTTAGAGTATAAGGGAATTATATGGGATAGTATACTGGTCAAAGGAAACTTCATCGGTTACTGTCATGTGTTTGTCTTTAGCAATAATCTCTCATCTTTATTTGCTTGTATAATTTTGCTACCATGACCCTAAATTTTAATGATTCTGAAGTCACTTTAAGGAACATTATGTCTTGCGGGTTCAATATTCATGCTGCACATTAGTGTGATAGTCACGAAGGCAAAAGATGACAAAGAGAAATATATATATATATATATGTATATATATGAATATTGTGCATATTACAACCAATAGTAGTTTAAAATTAAATGTATGCAACGTATATATATTCTTCTTATCAAGATTTATCATTAAGCTTCATCCATACCTTCTCAAATTTAGTAATGTATATATGCCCATCAGTGTACCTGCTCCTTGTGAGCTTTACAATGATGTGGCTAGATGGCCAAGAGTAATGGCTGGCATTTTGCATCATTGACACGTTCATGTGTCATTCAAGTTTAGATAAAGTATTCTTCTCTCTTATCCAATTAGGTCATGACTACTCTGATGGAAATTAGAAAGGCAAAAGAATTGTGTATGGATTCAAATTCTAAAAATAATACTTATTTAAAAGTTAGATCATCTCAATATAATAGATTCTAAAATGATATTTTCTGTTGTTCTCTTTACTCAAAATATAATTAATTAATATTACTAGTTATAATTAGGATAGAATGATAGTTATTCACCGATCATGTATAATCCAGCTACTGATTGTATATATTTAGTAGGTGTTTGGGAGTTCTTTTGTGATGGAATGGAATAATGATGGCAATGGAAAAATTTATTTTTTATAAAAGAAAGTGGGGGTAAGAGATGACCTCTAAATTGGGATCAAAGATAGAATAAGTTGAGATTAATATTATAATTACAAAATTCCCCTTAACCTTATGGCAATATATATTGATAATCAATCTCATTCTTGAGGAGTATGAGTTTATTTCTCTAGTTCTTATCCAAACATACACCCTACTAGGAGATCTACTAGTAGTTACTTGTTTACTTGTAGGCACTGTACTTGCATATGGTGTTACTAGCATTGAAAAGGAACATACTATGCATGTAAGTTAAAAACCATTTTTGTATTTAGGGATACTTGTTAAAAAACTATTGATAGATACTTGTTAAACTCCTTTTCTTTTACAACCTTCTTGTTTGAGGATTCCAAACATTGTTTTATGGCATACTATTGTGGCCTGGTCTGATGACTGTACCATTTAGTGTTTCTCGTTTCATATAGCATATCTATGACTTCATTGAGGTCTCTTTAGAGTTTAAGCATCTATTTAATTGCTATAGAGACTTTAATTCTCACACCTATAGATTTGACAATTGGGTTTTAATAAAAAGTCTATTCTACTGAGATACTGGACATATTGTTCATATGGTGTTTTATAGAAGGAAATTCCTTTAGAACTCATGTCATTTTACCTAAATATAGTAAATGGATTGGGGGAAGTTTCATATACTACTTCAAAGGGGGTCATGTTAGTTGTTGAGTCAAATGTCATGTTATACTATAATTAAGCTAGTGGGAGCCATTTATTCCACTGCTTAGGATGATCTGTTGTCATACATCTCAGATAACACTTTAGGTAGCAATTTTCTATTTGGCCATCAGTCTGGAAGCAGTGCTCTGCTGAAATGTGTAGATCAATTTTGAAATGTCTTGGATATGAATATAATCTTGAAATCATGCAGGTTCCTGGCCTCCTAAAAGATAAGACATATTGGGTAGACTACACTAGGAAGTGAAGCTGTATTTGGTTTGTTCCTTGGTGCCGGTAGCTTGATACACTATGGACGGTAGTCATGGTTTTTTATCAAGAATTGATCTCCCAGCCTTGGTACACGCTCTCCATTTTTCTTTTTTGTTTCTCTTCCCATTTGATTAGTGTATGTTCTACTATTTGTTTTGACCTCATAGGATAGAATACTATTTGATCTCCAAACTAACTTAACAATTGCTGGATTGTTGCTTAGAGAAGCTGTGGTTGCTATATTTTTCTTTTATTTTTCTCTCCTAAGAGCATCAGAATTTATAATGCTAAAGTGAAGCTTGATTGTGTATATATCTGTGGCAACTTATTTCATGATTGAATTTCTTATCCTAATAACATTAAAAGCATATTATTACTACATGTATGGCATTTTATAAGCAATTAGGTAAGTTAAAAAACAATGATTGGTTAAAGATTGGAAGGATTAGTGTGTTCAAATCTACTTAGGAACCCATAGAGTCAACTTTATTTGAAAACAATTTGAAACATGCATAACTTGAGTTGTAACTATGACACTTTAAACAAGCATAACTTGAGTTGTTGATTTTCAAATTAGGCAAATTAGGACATTTTGGGAAGTTCTACTCATGTGCTAACTACTGTAAAAATTTGAGACTTATTAGAGTCCATTTGGTATAGGAAGACATTGAAATATCATATCTGGTGCAGGGGTGCAGAACTGGTTTATGACAGCTTTTCTAGACCAAATTCAAAAATTTATAGAATATTCTATACAGCTCCAAAAGTTACCATCCTTGTCTCAAATAAAACCTCTACTTGTCCTCTAAATACAAGCCAAATTTCAGACTTAATTTCGACCTCCAAGGCCCTCAAGGACAGACATACACTTTACTGTTCATTTATGTCCTGTTTTAAATTCTTTAATGCCCAAACTTGTATTTCATTGAGATTTCTCATCACGAACATATTTCTTATTATTCATATAGCATATAGAACTAGTTTAAAAAATATAATATGGTTTAAATCTTAAATTGGCTTCTCCACTTATTTAAATGGACATGGCTCCCCTGGCCATTTTAGGTTTCAATTTACACTTTACTATATAACTTGAGTTCCTACATTCTCATCATCTTAACGTCATTTCTAAGACACCATCAAGCATTTAGATCTATTATTAACTCATTGAATTCATCATATTCATGTCATGATCTAAACTTCCCTTAGCCCCTTAAATCTTTGTTGAGTCAAATTTTAACACTTTCATATATTAAACTAGTTTAGAAATTTTTATTAGCCTTATACTCTTAAGTAATGCAGGTTGAACATGTCCTTGTGTTTGTTACATATTAGCTATTTGGATTAGCTATTTAATTGAGAAGCTTTGAGGCAGCAAAATAAGGTGCTAAACTAAAGGGGATAGTATAGTACAAGGTTATAAGGTACGTTAATCTTGCTTTCAAAGTTTTTGAAAATGGTGGTGTTGAATGATTGTTGTACTCATTGACTAATGTTTGATTTGCATGTTTGATTTCCAACGTGTTATGTTGCTGATTCCCTTTAGAACTCTATCAAATAGCATGCAATATAATTACTTTATTAATTAGAAGTAATTTGATGATTGGAAATGATTGGGTATATGGTTGCTACTATGATTGGTTGAAATTTGCTACTTTTTGTATAAACATAGGGCTTAAGGCCCGGGAAACTCTCATTTTTATGTCATTATGCTACTGAATTTTCTTTAAAAATTAGTTTACGGTTGCTAGAAATAGTTTGTGGTTGAATCATGTATTACTTTATTCTCCTGGAAAAAAGATAGTCCTTATGTTTAAAGACAGCTTAGTTTGTTTGGGATTCATTGGAAAATACTAGTGTTTATAATTTATGAGTCTAACTTTTTTGTGAGTTGTTGTTGTAAAATTATTGTGTCAAGATAACTAAAAAAGAACTCAAATTAATTGCATGTAACTCTATAATCAAAAAATATTTTCTACAGTAAAGTAATAGGAGTTCAAGAATTTGGTTTTAATATATACATTGATGATGACTTCCTTTATCTAAAAAAAAAGTTTCAAATTTCTGCTTCTATATATATATATTATATGTTCTATTAATTCTTAATTTCCTTGTAATTTCTTTCTTGAAGAATGTGATTTACTTTTCAGCTAATGCAGTTATTAAGCAAAGCAATCAAACTAATATATGTCATTTATATTTGCATACAGTATGGTTGTTAATGCTTTCAATATCCTAGAGTTCTTTTGATTTTTCTATTTATGTTAGGTGTATAGAGCAATATTGGCAAGCCTTACATATCTACATATGAAGAAGATCAAAGATTATGGATTCAATTTGGTTAATTCTTGCTATTTGCTACATTTGATTTATTTTTGTCATGGTATTATTAGATTGTATGTTAGATTTTTTTTTCATTGTTTAAGTTGTATCCTAGCTTTTTTTTTCTTCTTCTGTTTTTTACTTTTATGGATTAGTGTGTGTAATTTCTTTAGTTTATTAATAAAATTGATATTAATTTGTAGATTTTTTTAATATAACAATTTCTTTTTTGTCAATGGGTTTAATAGGTCAACATTTTGATATAGGATTAATCCAGTATCAAAATATTTTTTTTTTTAAAAAAAAGAATACCTTTTGTAGGTGGTTATTTATATAACCGCCTACAAAAGCCCTCATTTTAAGACTTTTGTAAGTGGTTAAGAACCGCCTACGAAAGTCACTATCTTTTATGGTGCACCAATAAAAGGTGGTTCATAACCCCCAAGAAAAGCTAAAAATATCCGCCTAGAAAGTCCATTTTTGTAGTAGTGTAACAACATACACACATACCAAAAAACTTTAAACTACCATTCAAACACACACCAACACATACTACTTTTGATTTCCACTTCTTTTCCTAAATTCCAACCTAGGGTTTAACTTAAACCCATTGCAGTCCAACCAAAACTCACACCCAAGTAACATACATACCAAATCACACTCCATTAACCCCATTTCATCTATTTCAATTGGTGGGATTCAACCAAAATCAAAGATCCCAACTTATACCTGAAAAATCACAAGTTTAACTGAAGAAAATGGAGAGGGAGGAGTAGGAATCACTTACCAATAGAGATCCAAGCTCTTGGACACTGGAAAACACTCTCATTACCTGAAAAACTCAAACCCTAGTAGAGCTCCTCGCGTCTTCTCCGTCGCTTCCTCCATTTCTTTCTTTTCTTTTTATCCAAAATGATTTTGATTTAAATCAGTTTCTCGACTCTCACTAGTTTCAACTAGAAAATACCATTGGAATTGGCTCTCGCTGCACCAGCTTTGCTTCTCGCCATGGCGTAAAGCTTATTTCTTCTCCACTTGAACCTTCCTCCATCATATTTCCTCCGATTCTGCACATAATGCCAAAGACAAGCATCATGAGGGTTATTACAAGAGTAAAGACAAAGAACAAAGCTACACTAACACCTACAAGCAATGAAGTCCAGGATGTGATTTTGATCAAAAGAAAAATCAAACTTTGACTTAATTAAATATATATCAAGATGCTAATCCACTATTTACGTCTAATCTTCTCTCAATCCGAAGTCCAAAATGATGCATAAATAGATAAACTATATATGCTTTGAAGAAGGGAGCAAGACTTTCATATTAAGCAACGCGATAGAGCAAAAAGAAACTGCTATTTCATTAGCTATGAAAAGTAGTATTTGAATTTTAAAACATATATTCATATTTTGAAAAATAGAAAATGAAATATATTTGGTACAATTTTCGTGGGGAACTATAATTTGTGACCAAAGGAAACTTTATATTAAATAGAGACCTACTGATCAACTAATTATATTAAGAGACCAAATAATTTTCTAATCAAAATATGATATTGCCAAAATACCCTCAAGCCTTACCTATCTCTACTGCTCCCCTCACCATCACTGGCACCAGCACCTGCACCCAGTCACCAATCAACTATTTTTGGCAGTAGTCAATGGTACAATCAACTAGTGAAAGATGATATTTTGTAGCTTAAATGGTTCTAGTGGCTTGCAACTTCTTTTTAGGAATTTGAAATTTGTGACCTCGTTTCCAAATTTTTATTACTAATTGTTCAATAGATTGTAACTTCTTTTCCAGAATTTGTAGTATGCTTACTCTAAATTTATAACTAATTTCCTAGATTTTTACACTACATTGTTCCAATCGTTTATAACTTCTTTTCCAAAATTTGTAACTTGATTACTTTAAATTTGCAACTTGGTTTAAAATTTTTAAAAATTTAGAAATTTCAATCATGCATCTTAATTCTTATATAATAAAAATTTAAAAGTTGAGTTGCAAATTCAAACCAAGCAAGTTGCAAATTAAAAAAAAAAATGTCAAACCATTAGATTTTTCCATAGTAAAAAATAGGAAATCAAGTTGCAAATTTAAAGTAAACAAATTACCAATTCTTAAAAAAAAATAGTTACAAACTACATGAACAATTCATTGTAAAATTTATCAAATCAAATTATAAAAGCAAAATCGTATGAATGCAATGTGAGATGAAATGCATGTCTTCCTCCACACAGCTAGAACCACGAACTGTTATCATAACAGAACATTTCATATAGGCAATTGCCTTCCAACAGTCGGTGAAGACTGACTCCGGGACATCACAAAGCTGACCTCCCATTAGTGCACCCGGCCAAAGGTAACACTAATGTTCAGATCATAATTCTCCTTCCCCTTTCCCACCACAAATTGGCAGCAATTTAGGGAAGGTGCAGTCCACTACGCGCCTTTCCCTCCTGGACATAGGATGTAATTTAGTCGCAGGGATCTCATCCTTATCCTCCCTAATCATATATCATCATAATCATATCATATCATATATCATATCATCAACACCAAATCCATCATATCATAATCTCACAATACTATGTGATGATGCTCATGTGTTATCATATAATCATCATCCTCATCATGATCTCAATGTCATGCTATGCATGATGCCATATCATGTAATACCTTACTTCTAAACACCTTCAGACTTGACCAAAACCTTCAAATTCAACCAAACACAACTGAAACATCTCACAAATACTTCTCTAAACTTCAGAGCAACAGAAACAAAACAAAAACACAAGAAAATGGGCTAGGGCAGTGGCCGCTATAGTACTGCCATGGCTCCGGCTTATTCCAGAAACTCTCTCACTGCTGTCTTCACTGGCACTGGTAGGCCACGACACCCCCTGCTAGTTTTCTATACTAGCAAATTTCATACACCGAGGTGAACTTCTGACGTGTATAACTTTATGCTCCGACCTATGATTGACTTGATTCCAACTCCTACAAGTAAATCTAGTCACAATTTATCCATAGACACCAATTTCATCTCAATCCAACTCCGTATGGAGATTCTAGACACCTTACACTATTTTGGCCACTTTTTTATAAAAACTCACCACTCACAACTCCCATTTGCCACCTAAGGCAATTTGACCAACTAGGACCATTCACAAAGGTCCAAAACCACCATACCAACTTATACAAAGAGGTTTCACCTAAAAGGAACTACTCCTATGAGATTTGACCCCATTGAACTCCAATTAACAAATTGGCCACTTGCCCCAAAATACACCAACAAGGCCCAATTCCACCTTAATGCTCCCAAACACTAATACACTGGCTACTCAACATCCTGAACCACACATACACCATCATCCATCATACACATCGCATATAACACAATTCCACATACATAACATACTAACAACATTCATAAGATTACAACCATCATAATCCTCATATCCATTACAATCACACTATCCTACTTAGCACAAGATACATATCCAAAATATACATATATATATTCATATATATATATATCATACAATCCATGAATGCAATGTGAAATGAATGCATGTCTCTCTCACACACAGCTAGCACCATGGGCTGTCTTTATGACAGGACATTTCATATAGGTAACTCCCTTCCAATAGTTGGTGAAGACTGATTCTGAGACCTTACCAAGCTCATCTTACACTAATGCAACCCGGCCAAAGGTTACACTAGTGCTTGGACCATGCTCTCCTTCCCCTGGACCACCTCGAATTGGTGATAATTAAGGGAAGATGCAGTCTACTACCTCATAGCTCCCCTGGCCATAGGGGAGGATTTAACGATAGGGATCCCATCCTTATTCTCCCTAATGATATTTTATATCATCGTATATCATATCGTCATCACCACCCAATCCGTAAAATATTACAATCTCACAATGCCATGTGGTGATGCTCATGTATCATCATATAATCATCATCATCATGTCATAATGTCATGTATGCATCATGTCATGTCATGTCAATATCATCATCTCTAATCATCATCGTTATCATAGTCATAATCTAGCTGTGTGTATACCACGATATATAGAAAACAATATACACAAACACATATATATCATCGTATGAAAGAAACATGCATAAATATACAATTATACGTAATATCATACAATACAATACAAACACCCAGTTGCCTCAGGTTGTTAATACCACACACACATGTCCTTCCCAAGAGTTTTCTTGAATGCTAATTCTAGGACTTTGTTGAAACAAGAGTTTTGATGATTCCAAACCAACATTCAAGAGCTTGGATTGAAGATATCAAAGGAGAGCAAAGCTGTTTCAAGTGAAGATTTTCTGAGTACTTGCTGTTAGATCTTTTGTAGGATCCTTAGTTTTTGGGTAAAAGATTTTGATTTGAAGAAAAGAAGTTTTCAAACTTTGATTTTATGTTAAATCTTCAAATATTTGAAAAACACCCACAAACAGACGATGGTTGAAAATTTAAGCTAAACTGTCAAGTTGGAAATTCGAACTTTGCCTTTGGACATTCGAATTTCGAGCTAAAACTGAATAAGTCTGAAGAGATGGCTCTCTGTCAGACGAATTTTGGTTGTTCAAAATTCAAATTTTCATCTAGTCTGAAAAGAGGCCTTTTGCTAACAGACGAACTTCACACTTTCAAAATTCGAATTTCAAGTAAAATGAAGTTTGTAAAAACCAAAGAAATTCGTCTGAAACTATGATAAAGTGCATCTGAAATCAAAATGAAATTGAGTTTGATAAATGCTCTCTGACAGACGAATTTTGAACTTCCAACATTCGAATTTTCATATAAGTCTGAAAGATGCTTCTTTGCAACAGACGAACTTTGAGTCTTCAAAATTCGAATTTCAAACAAAACAAAACCTGAGAAAATGGAAGAAATTCGTCTGAAACTATGTTAAAGTTCACCTGAGATCAAGAGTGATTTAAGTTTCAAAACTGCTCTCTGACAGACGAACTTTGAACATTGAAATTCGAATTTCAGAAGCTAAGTTCTTGAGTCTATTGAAATGAAACATTGACATATGAATGATAAGAACTTACAACATTCGAATGATGAAATTAGTCTGAAAAGAGTTTCTCTGACAGACGAATTTCGCTTTTTCAAAATTTGAATTTCGAAGAAAGTAATCTACTGTGTCCCTTTAAATGTTCAATGGACAGACGAATTTTGGGGATCCAAAATTCGAATTTCGAAGGCACTGTAGAAAATTGAAAACACTGTTCACACTTAACCGAAAAACTTTCTTCTTGAAAATTCGTATGTCACATTGTGAAAATGTTTTGTAAGTTTCAAAATTCGAATTTCACTTCATGAACAGACGAACTTCGTGCTGTAATGTTGGAAGCTTTAATCTTCGGTTCCTTCGAAATTCGTCTGTTGGCCAACCAAAATTCGAATTTCAGTATGTCAGAAACATTAAATGCGGTTGGTAAACGGATAGTTTTTCAAAGTAACCGTTGAATAACTTCCCCAACGGATAGATTTAGTCTCTAATGGATATTTGAGACCTAAATCTATAAATACAACATCATTTGAAGTTGTGGGTAACGAATCAAACTTGTATACACCGAATTTCTGCTGAATCTTCTTCTCAAAAGCTTTTACCCTCTTAACTTCTAAACTTGTACTTAAACTTTCATATCCACTCTTTACAAGAGAGTTATTTCATTGTAATCAATCTATTCTTCATCTGGTTGTGAGGGATATTCACAAGGGGATTGGGAAGCACATAGTGAAAGTGCTTGGAAAGTTTGAGAGAGCTCAGAAACAGAGCATACTCATGTACTGCGGCTTTAGCAAGAAGCCCACTGAAATTCTTGTTGTATAGTGGATAAATCTCAAGAGGTGTCTTGGGGACTGGATGTAGGTCAAGTGAATAGACCGAACCAGGATAAATTACTGACTTCTCTTCTCCTTATCTTTACTTTTCACCTTGCTCTGTTTTACGCATTGTTTTCATTATACTGTGATATCTTCACTTACTTCACTTTGTGCAGAAAAATCTCAAACTTCCCAATTCACCCCCCTCTTGGGAAGTCAGCCCTGCTAACAGACTTGACCTCTCCGATCAACCAAGCAACCCTAACATTACCATAAAACTTCAATTAACACAATATACCATTTAACCAAACATTACAATTCAACCAATTTAGCCTAATCCAAGGTTTCAACAACACTTTCATGCATTATTAAGCTCGTAAGAACCATTCAAACACCAATCAATCTCATACACTTCAGATTCCTAAGAGACCTAACCAAAAACAATCTAGGGTTAAGCTTAAATCATGTATAAACCCTTCAAAACTCACACCCAAGCAACAAAAACACTAAAACACATTCCATTAACCCCATTTCATCTATTTTAATCGTCCAAACTAGAAATCCCAACATATAACCAAGAAAACCCAAGTTTAAATCGAAGAAAATGGAGAGGGGGGAGTAAGGATCACTTACCAACGTGAATCCAAGTTTCGAAGGTCTAAAAATCATTTCCAAATGCCAGAAATCTTGAACCCTAGCAGAGCTCCCTCGGTTTCTCCTCCGTTTCTTTCTTTCCAATCGACCAAAATGAACCAGATTTAAACAAAGCCCTCGACTCTCACCGCGGCTCCAGGGTAACTCGCCGCAGCGCCATCCCGTTCAACTAGAACAATGCCACTGGAACACACTCTCACCGCGGCTATCCTACTTCTCATCGCAGCGTAGAGCTCTTTCAAACTCCATTGGAACCTTCCTCCATCCTATTTCCTCCGGTTCTACACACAATGCCAAAACAATTATTATAAGTGTTGTTACATATCACATCATCATCACATATGTACTCATCATCATAATCAACATCTAACTATATGCATATCACGATATATAGAAAACAGTACACACAAACACATCTATATCATGGTATGAAAGAAACATGCATATATACACAAATATAAGTAATATCATACAATACAAACAATATAATACAAACACTCGGTTACCTCAGGTTGTCAATACCACACACATGTGATTCTATGAGCTTTCTTGAATGTCAATCCCATGACTAGTCTCCTCCAATTAACCAACAACCTTAACAATATCATAATACCTTAATTAACATACAATCAAAATATCCAAATTCCACAATTCAATCAATTAGGCCTAACCCAAGGTTCCAACCCCACATTCATGCATCATTAGGCTCCTAGAGACCAATCAAACACTACTTAGTCACATACATCTCATATTCCTAAGAGCCCTAACCGAAAACAACCTATGGTTAAGCTTAAACCATATATATACCCTTCAAAGCTCACACCTAAGCAACAAGAACACCAAAACACATTCCATTAACCCCATTTCATCCATTTTAATCGGTGTATTTCGGGCCAAACCAAAAATCCCAACATATAACCGAAAAATCCCAAGTTTAAACTGAAGAAAATAGAGAGGTGAGAGTAGGGATCACTTACCAACCAAAATCCAAGCTTCAAGAGGCTGAAAACTACTCCCAAGGGCCAGAAATCTTGAACCCTAGCAGAGCTCCCTTGGTTTCTCCTCCATTTCTTTCTTTCCGATCATCCGAAATGATTCGGATTTAAACAAAATCCTCAACTCTCGCCATGGCTCTAGAACAACTCACTGTGGCGCCACCATGTTTCAACCAGATAATGCCACTAGAACACGCTCTTGCCACGGCAACCCTACTTCTCACTGCTATATGGAGCTCATTTTTGCTCCACTTGAACCTTCCCCCGTCCTATTTCCCCCGGTTCTACACACAATGCTAATACAATGTCATGAGGGTTGTTACACATCTTGTTCTATAAAAACTATACTTTCACATATCTCAGTAAAAGATGATGCATAATTTTTTCAATTGGCCAAAGATGGTGTCTTAAATTAGTTAATGATGCATTTTTCTTTTTGTATATTTTATGTTCATTTTTATAACATTTTCATCTATGATTTTAAATATAATATTTTTACTTTTCATTGATTTATTTCACAAATCTAATCATCATATTGATCTTTCTTGTCAAATATAAAATTTAGCAATAATTATTTAGTTAAGAAATTTTTATACTTATATATTATACCCCAAATTAAAAAAAAAGTCAATGGCTATAAAAATAATGTTGGGTTAAACATATATTATATCCTACATCAAAAAATAGAAATTCTCAAATAATAAATAGTCTTGAGATCACAAAGTTTGGATTGTGTAAATGAAAGATTGTTTCCATAGGTACAAAGAAGGAAACCAACTTCCATCAAATGAGGGAAATAGTGATTCCTTAGGAAAGTAGGTTGCTACATACCAAACATGTTAGGTGAGGCTTCCTCTCTCCTTTTTCTTTTCTTGAAGCTTTTTTCCAATGTACCAAATATGACCTAAGAAAGCAACCAAATTAAGGCCTTTTAATATTCCATGTATCTGTCCCCACAATTCATGAATTTAGCCCACTCCACTCTCTCTTCAACTTGTTTTACGAGTTGTAAGAAAAAAAGAAAAGAAGAAGAAGAAATTAAGATGGACATGATCAATCAAGTCCATCAAGTCCTCGGGATTGATATGCTCTTCAATCTGAATGAGAATACATTAGCAAAGACCCGACATAGGAATCTGTTGTGTAGATTCTCTCGCATTGCATGGCCAAGTCACCTCCTGGCTCATTCAACGCAAGGGTTTAGATAATAAAAGCTCATTCAGTTTTTCTACTAACTGGAAAAATCGGATCACCAAGACCAACTTGCATTGCATTCCAGAGCCTCACACTTACCAATTTATATTACCTCTTGGTTCCCCAAAGAAAATTAATGTATTATTTTAGCATTAATATTTATTTGTTAAGAACATGTTGGGGATTAATTTTGAGTAGACAAACTAAGTAATGTGAAAAGCTCAAAATAAACATGAAAACCCAGACAAATCAACGGCACGTCCTCACTAAACTATTGCATCACTTGCGGAAGAACAGTACCAGAATTTATAATTCCCACAGGGCGATAGTTGCTGCAAAATATTATATATTTAGTTTGAGAAACGTGAAAATGTGTGCCTGATAAAATTGGAGAAGTTACCCCACTTGCCTCTACGGACGTATCAGCTGCCATCAACAGCATCCCAAATTTTAACACCAGCATACTTCAATTTCTCCGTCTCATTTCTTATTGAATTACTTTATCAGTTTTGTTGAAATTCAAATTTGACTTCACTTATTATTATTATGTTTTCTTTTTTGGCCAGATAGCGTACAGTGAGTTGACAACAACTTGATTTAGAATTATTTTTTTAATTAATTAGATACTTGATTTAAATAACTATAAACTTCTATATCTTGAAGTATCAATTTTTTTCAGCCAACCTTGAAGTATCAATTATTAAATATGTCTTTACAGTGTTGAAAAATTTATACACACTCCTACAATAAACATCCAAGAACAAGAGATTTATCTCTTCTTCTTTTTTGCTTTTTGTCTCATTCTTAATTTATTGAATTACTTTTTCAGCTTTGTTGAAAATCAAATCTTGCAGAAATTCTTTAAAAGTTTAAGCCAGTTCATAACACGAATATTTGATGGTCAATTCTTAGCATACAATGAGTTGACAGCAACTTGGTTTAGAATTGGTTTCTTATTAGATACTTGATTTAAATAACTGTAAACTTCTATTACTATATCTTCAAGTGAAGAGGTACCAATTTTTTTTCCAGCCAACCTTGAAGTATCAATTTTTTTTGTACGTGTGAACACCATATTTTGTTCAAATTTTAATATAAAATAATAAAAGTTTTTATTTAAGTCTAATTTGATAAAGGTGAAAATAAAAAAATTTGTGTTTCCATTAGAGTTAATTTTGATAAAGAAAAAAATATAAAAATAGCAGTAATGGGAAAATCCTAAAAAAATAATAATAATCATACCTTAAGGATAGGGATTTCTTCTTTATGAAATTTTCAAATCCATTGAGATTTAGATTACAAAGGAAAAAATAATAATAAAAGCCAAATAAAAATGTATATCACAAAAGATTTGTATTTGATTGCAATATTATTGCATAAAAAATAATAATGATAAAGATCAAATAAAAAGCAAATAATTTCATTTAATTACACATTAATAATGATTTACATTAGGTTTTTCTTCCCTTATCTATATAAAGGAAAGGTAGGTCATGGATCAAAAGGGAGGATCAAAGAAAAGAGGAAGAAATTGAGAGAAAGGGAGAGGATACGCAAGGGTGGCTTGAGAGTGAAGGAAAAGTTGAGAGTGGGCATTGTTTTTTTTTTTTTAATAAGTCTTAAGGTAGGAAATTTCTTCTTTTCTTCTTTGTTTCCATCTCCCTGCATGGTTGGGATTTTCTAAAGGGTAGAATATTTTTATTTTAGAATGCGATCTACTACCTTCTCCTCTTCTTGAATATTTTCATAGATCCCAAAGTTGATGTTTTGACAGGTCCATAGAATAATTTATTCACACTGATAAATACCTCATAATAGGTGGAGGTATGCTTGTGATGTATTTTGTTTTCTTCTTTTCAATTTGTTTCTATAGACCCCAAAGTATGACATTTTGATTTTAATTTCGTAAGTCAAGGTGTATAGCTACGTGATTATGGCCATATTTGTCGAACACATTGGCTAAATTAATGGAATGACACTCCGTAATATTCTTTCTGACATAATTATTGTAATGAGTTTTCTTTTTAATTTCTTTCTTCTCATTTTTTCTTTTTTTTTTCTTTTTATTTTTTTCTCTTTCTTGTTTCTTTTTTCTTTTTCTTTTTCTTTTTCTTTTTCTTTTCTTTCTTTTCTTTTTCACGTTCTTTCTTCTCGTTTTCCTTTTGTTTTCTTTTTCTTTATTTCCTTTCTTTCTTTTTTTTCTTTTTTTCTTTTCTCCAAATTATGATATTAGGTGATTACAACTTCTCTTTCAAGACCACAAAATTCAGTTGAAATATCTATTATTCAAAGTTGTGATAGAAGGCACATATAGTTTTAAAGGAGATAACTTTTATGTGCTTTATAATAATGATAATTAGGTGATTGATTACATTATTCTTATTCCCTTGTGCTATTATGATAATATGATATTTTTCTCATTAAATATATATTTTTTTAATTTTTGTCTAGTGGGGTTTTTGGAATCTCTGTAGATGTTTGGATTAATAAATTTACCGCATGTTACTCTGTGCCTCCGCTGATATAATAATCAAATTATGTGCTTTTTTATAGAAAATATTTTTTTTAATATTTTCTCAATTTTAATAAAGTTTTGAACAAAAATATTCCTTTAAATATAATTTTATGATATATTTTCATATTATTTTATGTGAGGTGTTTAGAAGCTTTCATAAGTATATAAACCAGTTAATGAACATGTGGAATTTTGGGAATCTCTATGAATTTATTAACAAGTAATAAATAAATAGCTAAATAATTTTTATATAATATATATAATTCAATTTTCAAAAATAACAAATATATATAATTTTTCTTAAAAAACACAAACCCATTGAGATGAGTTTTTACATTTAAACTATATGAACTTTGATCTCTATATCAGGGTACGCAGGCCCTAAACTATTATTCTAGGTCAAGTCCATCTTTATAAATAAATTCATTTTATTTATTTATTTATTTATTTATTTTTCTTGTTTCTTTATACAAGTATTATAAAGGTAATTAAAATAGTTTTAAGGCCACATTGATTTTACATAATCAATTTAAGGTAACCGTTGTTATGAATACGTATTATAGGGTGTCTAACACCTTCCCCATGACACAATTGACTCTTAAACCCTTTATATTTCATTGACTATGTATTTTTTTTTAAAAAAGGGTTTTCCAAAATTTCTCTTTTAAAAACTTTGGTAGTGACTCTACTTTATTTTCATTTTTTATTTTAAAAAAATTAAAAATCATGTGTGACAACATGAAATATCAATTATTAAATCTTTACAATGTTGAAAAACTATAACACACTTGCTGGCCCAAAGAAAAATTAATACACACTTCTATAATGGTGGTTACAAGTTTCAACACACACTTGGAAAGCATACTCACTTCTATAATAGCGACCCCTCTGATATCTTCTGGTGCTGAAGGGCAATCTGTTCCTTAAGGGCAAGAGGCTCCTGTGCGGTGTTTCCTGATACTACTTGCTTTCTTAATTTCCCATAAAAAAGCTTTAATTATTCTTCCTTTATACTTCATCTGTTCCTACAAATAGGGTGGCAGGTTTCAACTTTAATGGGCGCACTGCAAACTCGATAAATGATCATAAGTGAATTCAAATTTATTAGATAGATCAATAAAATATTGCTAGTTTGATGTTATCAATTAAAAATGAAATGAAATGAAATTGAATTAAAAAATATAATAAATTGTTTTTAAGATAAGAAAAAATCATTTTTTTACTTTTACATTAAAAATAGTTGAAAAAATTATTAAATAAAAATTATGTGCACTGGCAGACCTATGTTTGTTTGAGGGGGATAGCTGCCTCGCTAAAATTTTTGAAAACTGTATCTATGTGGTTGGCACGATTGACATCACGCCCCCCTGCCACCCTGTTTCTGCACCCACTATGGCTAAACGAAATTGACGGCATCATCGGGTGGGGCAGGACCGAAGGCACGCAGGGGCGGACATGCGTTGAAGGTGGGAGCGGCCCTTACACCCTCACTTCCTGTACCTTCCCTTAAATATCCATATATATATATATATATATAACATACATTACTCACACACAATAATACATAATATATATATATACACATTTGGCCCCCATCCTTATATATACTCACGTTGTGTAAATATATATATATAATATACACTACACACAAAATAAATAAATATAATATATATACATTACATATATTATTGATATATTAAAAAACAAAAAAACACATATTATTAGTTTGTTAAAGTATTTTTGCTATTGACTAATATTAACTTTTTATATATAAAAAAAAAAGAATCGATATTAATATTTATATTATGCATGATGAGTCATTTTTTGAAATTGTTTGGGTTTAGTTATCATAAAAATATATTTGCATAAACAGATTTAATTTTTGTTGTTTAGTTTAGATATAATATTGATTACAAGATGTCTAAGTATGGTTTGTTTGTTTTCTTTTTTTTTTTTGCCAACAAAGATGTTTATGTTAAACATAGAATTTTTAGAATATCTATATGTTAGATATGCTGGCTTCCCAAGAGAGGGGTGAATTGGAAAGATTAAAATTTTCTGCAAAAGTCAAGAGTGTGATAAAGACAAAAGTGGAAGTAAAACAGAGTATAAAGGAATAGCAATGTAAAAGCAGTAAAAGAAGAAGGAAGATATAGATGTTTATTCTGGTTCAGTCTCTCTATCTTAACCTACGTCCATTCCTCAAGCAATTACTTAAGATTTTCCACTATCTTACAAGAATTCAGTGGGCTTCTTGCAATTGCCTTAGTACAATTTGATGCTATGTTCTTAGAGCTTACAATCTCACTTTTAGTACTCTTGCTAAGTGCTTACCAAATCCCTTGTGATATCCCCTCATAAGAAAATCTTTCTTCCAGATGAAGATAAGATTGATTACAGAGAATGAACTCTCTAATTTAGAGTGTATATAAAAGTTGAAGTGTAGAAGAATCAAGTATGTGAGAGTATGAGATTTTGACTTGAGAATTTAACAGAGTTTCAGTATATACAATGTAAAATTGTTACCCACAACTTCAAATGAAGTTCTATTTATAGATTTATGTCATAACTATATGTTAGAGACAAGATCTAGCCATTAGAGATGTTACCCAACGGTTAATCTGAAAAACTATCCGTTCACCAACCGCATTTAATGCTTCTAACACTCAAAGTTTAAATTTTGGTTGATCAACAAATGAATTTTGCGATGACTGAAAGCTAAAAAATTTAACGTTGAACTTCAAAGTTTATCTGTTATGAATCAAAGTTTGAATTTTCATCTTTGAAAAATATTTCTTTGTTAGAACATACGAATTTTCAAGTTAAAGTTCTTCTAGTAAGTGTGAACAGTTGTTCCATATTGCTACAGTGCCTTCGAAGTTTGAATTTTGGTGCCCAAAATTCGTCTGTCAGTGAGCAGCTCAATAAAGCACAATAGTTCATCTTTTCAAAATTCAGATTTTCAAGATTCAAAGATTGTCTGTCAGAGAGAGCTCTTATCAGACTTAGTTCAAAGTTCAAATTTCTGAATACCAACATTCGTATGTCAACAGATTATCATAACAGACTTGCAAGCTTTGTTTCTAAAATTCGAATTTTCAAAATCAAAGTTCGTATGTCAATGAGCTAATTTTGGACTCTATAAACTTTACTTTAAGATGAGCTTTGACATATCCTCACACGAATTTTTCATTTTTAAGAATTGTGTTTTATCAAAAATTTGAATTTTCGAAACTCAAAGTTCCTTTTCATTCAGCATTGCTCTTTCCTTTTCTCCAATTGATCTATTCTTTCTTTCCACCACTCCATTCTGCTGAGGAGTTCTTGGAGCTGAAAAGTTGTGATCAATTCCATGTTCATCACAGTACTCCAGAAAGCATGAATTTTCAAATTCTCCTCCATGATCAGACCTTATAGACACAATAGAAATACCTTTCTCATTTTGTACTTTCTTAGCTAAGGTTGCAAATGCATCAAATATTTTACTTTTGGAAGAAAGAAACAAGGTTCAGGTAAATCTAGAGTAATCATCCACAATCACAAGAACATACAGATTTCCACCAATACTTTTTACTCTAGATGGACCTATCATATCCATATGCAATAGTTGTAGTGGTCTAGATGTGGTGACTGTATTTTTAGATTTAAAAAATGATTTAGTTTTTTTTCCTTTGAGGCATGCATCACATTCTTTGTCTTTTTTAAAAGAGATTTTTGGTAAGCCAGTGACTAACTCATTCTTAACTAGTTTTGACAGTTGGTTCATGTTAACATGTGCTAGTCTTCTATGCCACAACCAACTATCATTATCCTGACTAATTAAACAAACAAAATCTAAGGAAGGAAGTTCATCAAGATCAATAGTATAACAGTTACAATTCCTTTGGGCCTTGAGGATTGCTTTATGATCACTTTTTCAGTTAACCAGGCAAACCTTTGAGTCAAACAGTACCCAGTTACCTTTGTTACATGTCTAACTCACACTTAGCAGATTGTGATTGAGGCCAACTACAAACAGCACATCTTCAATAGATGTTTCTGGATTCTTGCCCACAATGCCAATTGTAACTATTTTGCCGTATTGATCACCTCCAAAGGTTACATTTCCTCCCTTTTTGTCTCTAAGGGTTATGAACTTCTCCTTATCACCAATAATGTAACTTGAGCAGGCACTGTCCATATATCATTTTTTGCTCTTTCTTACTTTAAGACAAATCTATAAAACAAAGTTCAGAGTTTCTTTTTAGGTACCCAAATTTGCTTGGGTCCTTTTCTGTCAGTGGCATTTTCCCTAGATACAAATGTACTTTTGGGAACCCATTTTACCTTCCTATCAAGTCTATTTTTTTTCAATGCACATGAACTGGAAATGTGTCCCTTCTTGTTACAGAAGTGACAGGTGGTAAAGGGGCTACTAGATTGTGATGCAAGAAGAAAGCAATGCAGATAATATTTTTTTTTCATATATTTTGGTTGATCATAGGATTCAATGCCATTTGAGATGTGATCTTTCTTTTTCTGCCCATTAGCATGCACAAAATGACTCATATACAGATTTTGATTTTTCTTTTTAATCATTTCTTTTACTGCACAAGGATCATAGCCAAGTCCAACTTTTCCTTATGTGATTCTCTTATTTCCCATTAAAGCAAACAACATATATTTACCCTTAGTTAGTCTAGCCATGGCTTTCAGTAAATAGTCATTAGTTTGTTTTAATTCAATACATGATGTACATCAGTCAAATTCAGTTTTATGCAGAGATGCAATGTCAGAAATATTGCACTGAGGTTCTAACTTGTTAATCTTTTTCTTAGCCTATTTCAGTTCTTTAGCTATCTTAATAAACTCATCATGCAGTTCATGAAATGCGTCAAGTAATTCAGAATAAGAAGATTCAGATTCATATACCTCATCTTCATGATCACTATTAGATGGGATTTAAGTTTCTTCATATGCAAGTGCCCTCAAGCAGATATTGGCAATTTCATATTCATCATCTTCTTTTTCATCTAAGCTGTTGCCCTAGATTGATGAGATGTATACCCTCTTCTTCTTGCCCTTGTCAGCAGATTTCTTTTCTTTCTCTTTCTTCTTTAGAAATTGTGGACAATCCCATTTGATGTGCCCTTACTTCTTGCATTCGTAGCAAGTGACAATTTCTTTTTCTTCTTTCTTGTTATCTCCAGCTGCTCCTTTCTTAAAGAATCTTTTGTTTCTTTTCTTGTTGTAAAACTTTCCAAATTTTCTGACCATCATAGCAATGTAAAAGCAGTAACAGAGAAGGGAAAACACAGATGTTTATCCTAGTTCGATCTCTCTATCTTGACCTACGTCTAGTCTCCAAGCAACTAATTGAGATTTTCCACTATCTTGCAAGAATTCAGTGGGCTTCTTGCAATTGCCTTAGTACAACTTGATGCTCTATTCTTAAAGCTTACAATCTCACTCTTTGCACTCTAACTAAGTGCTTCCCAAATCCCTTGTAATATCCTCTCACAAGAAAATCTTTCTTCCAGATGAAGATAAGATTGATTACAGAGAATGAACTCTCTAATTTAAAGTGTATATAAAAGTTGAAGTGCGGAAGAATGAAGTATATGAGAGTAAGAGACTTTGACTTGAGAATTTGATAAAGTTTCAGTATCTACAATGTAAAATCATTACCCACAACTTCAAATGAAGTTCTATTTATAGATTTATATCTTAACTATATGTTAGAGACAAGATCTAGCCATAAGAGACATTACCCAACGGTTACTCTGAAAAATTATCTATTCACCAACCGTATTTAATACTTCTGACACTCAAAGTTCGAATTTTGGTTGGTCAACAGACAAATTTCGCAGAGACCGAAAGCTAAAGACTGTAACATGGAACTTCAAAGTTCATCTGTTGTGAAGCAAAGTTTGAATTTTCATCTTTGAGAAATATTTCTTTGTTGAAACATACAAATTTTCAAGTTAAAGTTCTTCTGGTAAGTGTGAACAGTTGTCCCATATAGCTACAGTGCCTTCAAAGTTCAAATTTTGGTACCCAAAATTTGTTTATCAGTGGGTAGCTCAATAAGGTACAATAGTTCATCTTTTCAAAATTCAGATTTTCAAGATTCAAAGTTTGTCTGTCAGAGAGAGCTCTTATCAAACTTACTTCAAAGTTCAAATTTTCAAAATCAAAGTTCGTCTGTTAGTGAGCTAATTTTGGACTTTTTTTAAACTTCACTTTCAAATGAGCTTTGACATATCCTCAGACGAATTTTTCATTTTTATGAATTGTGTTTTATCATAAATTTGAATTTTCAAAACTCAAATTTCATCTGTCAGAGAAGGCTCTTATCAGACTCATGTCAAAGTTCGAATTTATGCACTCAAAGTTTGTCTATCAATTTGAAATTCGAAATTCAAAAGGCAAAGTATAAATTTTTTAAAGCAATAAATCAATTTTAGCACTTTAAAGTTTGTCTGTTAGTGAGTGTTTTTCAAATATTCCATGAATTATCATAGAATCATATTTCTAAATCATTATTTTGCAAGCTCAAAGTCTTTTACTCAAGTTAAATATAGTAAGAAATCCTATATCTAATCTTGTGCTAATTTTACCTGGATTTCTCCATTTGAGATCTTCCATGCACCTTTGATATCTTCTTTTTAAGCTTTAGAAGGTTGGTTTTGAATCATCAAAATACTTGATTCAACACTATATACGTTGATTTACTTTTATAAAATTTGAGGATCTATCCTAAATTTTTGTTCAAATCATCAATGTACAATGTTATATTAAAATGCCTGGTAAAAGAATGTTATATATAAATGTATTGAAAATACAAGCTTTTAACATTTTTTTTATAATTTTTCCTTATATTATTATATTACATATAGAATTTCACTATTTTCTGGTAGCTAACCATCTAGTATCTAAAGCCAATAACTTCGACTAATCTAAATTCGACCTTCATTAGGCCCCAGATGGGACGTGGATCTCTCAAATACATCTCTTCCATTCCCAAGCATATAGAATTTTGTAACAACCCTCTTGACACATTTTTGGCATTGTGTGTAGAACCGGAGGAAATAGGAAAGAGGAAGATTCAAGTAGAGAAGAAATGAGTTCCACGCCATGGCTTGAAACAAGGTCACCACGGCAAGAGCAAGTTCCATAGGACTATTTTTGCTAACTCGATGTGGTGGCACCACAGTGAGCTTATCTGGAGCCGCAGCGACAGTCAAGATTTTATTTAAATCAGAGATCATTTCAGAGGAACCGAAAAGAAAGAAATGAAGCGAGCGACGGAGGAGAATCAAGGGAGCTATGCTAGGGCTTGGAAATCTAGCCTTGGGAAGTGATTTTCGAACCCCAAGAGCTTGGATTGACATTGTTAAGTGATCTCTACTCCTGCCTCTCCATTTTCTTCTGTTTAAACTTGTGATTTTTGTTTATATGTTGGAATTTCTAGTTTAGGCCGAAATCCACCGATTGAAATGGATGAAATGGGGTTAATGAAGTGTGATTTGGTGTTCTTGTTGCTTGGGTGTGAGTTTTAAAAGGTTTATGCATAATTTGAGCTTAACTGTGGGTTGTTTTCTATTAGGGCTCTTAGGAATCCAAAGTGTATGGGATTAATTGATATTTGAATGGTTCCTAGGAGCTCAATGATGTATGGAAAGGGTGTTCGAACCTTAGGCTAGGTTAAAGTAGTTGAATTGTGGAATTTAGGTTAGGTTAAAGTTGTTGGCTAGTTGGAGAAGACTAGTCATGGGATTGTCATTCAAGAAAGCTTGTGGAATCACATGTGTGTGGTATTAACAACCTGAGGTAACTGGGTGTTTGTATTGTATTGTATGTATTGTATGATATTATGTATATTTGTGTATATATGCATGTTTCTTTCATACCATGATATCGATATGTTTGTGTGTACGATTTTCTATATATCGTGGTATGCACACAGCTATATGATGATTGTGATGATGATTAGAGATGATGATGATGATGTGACATTACATAATGCATGCATGACATTATGGTACATGAAGATTGTTAGCAAGGCTGACTTCCCAAGAGGGGGGTGAATTGGGAAGATTGAAATTTTTCTGCACAAAGTGAAATGGGTGAAGATAGCACAGTGTAATGGAAGCAACGTATAAAACAGAGCAAGCTGAAAAATAAAGATAAGGAGAAGAAGACTCAGTAATTTATCCTGGTTCGGTCTATCCACTTGACCTACTTCCAATCCCCAAAACAACTCTTGAGATTTTTCCACTATACAGCAAGAATTCAATGGGCTTCTTGCTAATGCCACAGTACAACGAGTATGCTCTGTTTCTGGAGTTTTCTCAATCTCTCTAAGCACTTCTATAATGTGCTTCCCAATCCCCTTGTGATTTCCCCTCACAAGTAAATCTATCTTCCAGATGAAGATTAGATTGTATATAAAGATATAACTCTCTTGAATAAAGTAAATATGAAAGTTAAGGTACAGATATTGAAGTTGAGAGGATAAAAGCTTTTGAGAAGAAGATTTGGCAGAAATTCGGTATATACAAATTTGATTCTCATTACCCACAACTTTAAATGAAGTTATATTTATAGATTTAGGTCTTAAATGTCCGTTAGAGACAAAATCAATCCGTTGGGAAAGTTATCCAATGGTTACTCTGAAAAATCATCCGTTAATCAACCGCATTTAATGTTTCTGACATACTGAAATTTGAATTTTGGTTGGTCAATAGACGAATTTCAAAGGAACCGAAGTTTAAAGCTTCCAACGTTACAGCACGAAGTTCGTCTGTTCATGAAGTGAAATTCGAATTTTGAAGCTTACAAAATATTTTCACAATGTGACATACAAATTTTCAAGAAGAAAGTTTTTCAGTTAAGTGTGAACAGTATTTTCAATTTTCTACAGTGCCTTTGAAATTCGAATTTTGGAAGCCCAAAATTCGTCTGTCTGTAGAACGTTCAAAGAGGCACAGTAGATCACTTTCCTTGAAATTCGAATTTTGAAAGAGTGAAGTTCGTCTGTTAGAGTGACTCTTTTCAGACTAAATTTAATATTCGAATGTTACAGGACTTTGTCATTCGTATGTCAATGTTTCATTTCAACAGTCTCAAAAACATAGCTTCTAAAATTCGAATTTTAATGTTCAAAATTCGTCTGTCAGAGAGCAATTTTGAAACTCAATATAATCTTGCTTTCAGATGAACTTTAACATTGTTTCAGACAAATTTCTTTGGTTTTCACAAATTGCATTTTGTCTGAAATTCAAATTTTGAAGACTTAAAGTTCGTTTGTTTCAAAGAAGCTCCTTTCAGACTTATATGAAAATTTGAATGTTGCAAAATCAAAGTTCGTCTGTCTGAGAGCATTTTTCAAACTCAATTTCTTCTTGATTTCATATGAACTTCAATATTATTTCAGACGAATTTATTTGGTTTTCACAAACTGCATTCTATCTGAAATTCGAATTTTGAAGATGTGAAGTTCATCTGTCACTAAAAGGCTTCTTTCAGACTTGGATAAAAATTAAAATTTTGAAGAACCAAAATTCGTCTGACAGAGAGACATGTCTTCAGACTTATTCAGTTTTAGCTCGAAATTCAAATTTCCAAAGGCAAAGTTCGAATTTCCAATATGACAGTTCAGTTGAAACTTTCAAACTTCGTCTGTTTGTGGGTATTTTTCAAATAAGTCAAGATTTAACATGAAATCAAGGTTTAAAAACATCTTTTCTTAAAATCAAAATCTTTTACCCTCATTTAAACATAACAAAAGATCCTACAGAAGATCTAGCAGCTATTACTCAGAAATTCTTCACTTGAAACACTTTGATCTCCTTTGATATCTTCAATCCAAGCTCTTGAATGTTAGTTTGGAATTATCAAAACTCTTGATTCAACATTCTCCCCCTTTTTAATGATGACAAAACATCTCACAAACTGGATTAGTACTTGGGTTTGCTTTAACAAGCTCCCCCTCAACATATGCATTATTTTTCAAAAGGCATCATACACAGTAGATTAAGTGAAGATATTCAAAGGGTAATAAGCTCTCAACATTGCAACCAAGAAATGCATTCATTTAATCAATTGTTGCAATACATATACCAATCAAAGAACAGTTTACAAAACACAAATAACCAACTACAATCAAACAATTAAAACACAACAGGAAGATTCAGCCTATGATCTAATCAACCAATCACTACTACTTTGGCTTAGTCTTCTTGCTGTATGTCTTCCCTTTCCCGGATGACTCAGCAGATTTTCCAGCTTGCTTAGTCCCAGTTTGCTTTATCTTCTCCCCCTTTTTCGCATCATTAGGAAGGCCAACAAAGTCCATCGGAGGAGGAATATGAGAGATAGGAACAGCTCGAAGAGGGACAGGAGCAAAAGGAATCTTTGGCTGAACTGGTGCAGAAGGATCAGCAGGCTCAGGGCTAGGTTCTTCATCATCAAAAACCTCAAGTAGCTCTTACATTTCCTTCCTAGAAAGAGCCAGTTGAGCTCTCTGTTCCTCTGAAAGCCCATACACAGCTAGAGAAGGAGAAGCTGGTTCAACAGGAGGAAACATTTCTTCAAGCCTTCTTCTTTGAGCTTGCAGTAGAGCATTGTGAGCAATGGTAATGTAATCAACAACAGGTACAATGCTCCTTTCTTCATTGCTTGCACCTTCCTGCATAGAAGAGGTTGAAATGGCTGCAACCAGTCTTTCAACTTGCTCTGATTCTTGAATTGACATAATTGAATCCTGAGCATCTTCTTGTATAGGCTCGGGAAGGCTTGTTTCTTGAAGTCCTTCTTCTTCCAATCCATAGTCCAAGGGTGGACCAGGACTTGGTGTCCTCATTGCATTAGCACCATCTATATCATCATCATGGTCAGGGGAGGCAATCTCGAATAGGGTTGGAGGCTCAGGAGTTAGAGATTGGACAGGCACAGAGGACCCTGGCTGAGGTGGAGCTGAAGTGGTAGGGATTGAACTTCTGATATCTTCATAAGCATCAGCCACCACCTTCATGTTCACAGCCAACTGATGGATCTGATCTTGCAGATGAGCAAATTTGGCATTTTACTCATCCCGAATGCTGAGAATGAGTGTAGACAAACTGTCATACAACTCAGTGATCTTGGTAAGCTTGGCCCGTGAGGAGGGAGTGGATGGAATATGAGTGGGCTTCGAGGGAGATGGGATAGGCACAGAAGGCTGAGTGGTAGGTCTGGCAGGAGCCTCAGAAGTACCTTCTTGCTGTAGGGAGGCATCAGCAACAAAGAACAAATCTTCAGATCTCCCTGCTCCCTTTTCAACCCATCTTCCTTCATCTCTTTCAATGCCCATCCTCTGCAGTTCCTCTTCTTTGAAGATTTCAGTGGGCTTGCCCTTTCCTTTCTCAATATACTGAATTCTGGCATAGTGCAGAATTCTGGAGATGATAGCAGCATAGGGGAGTGTGGAGTCCTTCCTCTGATCTCTAGCCTTGATCATGTGTTGAAGAATGATGTGTCCCATATTAATCAGTTTCCCATGCATGATTGTAGCCATGACATATGCCTCTTCCCTTGTTATTAAGTTGAAGCCGCCTCCTTTGTTGAATATAATCCTGGACACTATGTAATGCAGGATCCTCACTTGAACACTGAGGTCTGTGGGCTTCAACAGGTTTATGGATGGCCAATTTTCCCTCCTTCTGAACAATGTGCTCAGAATAGTACTCTCCTTGTAGTTCAGAGAGGGACCACCTTCTTCATTAGCCATATCTGCCTCATCCATGTACCCAGAGGCATTGATATCAATCTTGAGTCCATCTTGCCCAGGGATCTCCAGCACCTCATTGAATGTCTCATCGGTAAGTCAAATGGTCCTAGACCTTAGATTGACTGCCCACTTCTTTTTCTTGCTGTTGTATTTTAAAGAGGCGTATCATGACTTCACCACCTCATCATCATATCTCTCTAATACTTCCAATAGATTCTTGTATCTCATCATCCATATATCAGCATCAAAATTATTGGAGACCAAGAAATCTTCCAAATTTACACAATATGGCTTAATTACCTTTTTGTTGGCACACTTGGTAAAGTATTCTTCTTGAATCTATGGAGTGCTCCATAATGGCAGTGTGGTAAGCTCGTACTCTCCAGATTGAGTACTGAAGGATGAAGTGGAAGCAACAGCAGCAGCTTCTGAAGGAACTGGATCCGAAGGTTCTGCACTTTTCGGTGAGGAGGGTCCAGCTTTCTGAGAATCTGCTTTGGATGCAGTCTTTTGGCATTTGGTGGGAGTTGCCTTACTGGATTCAGATTTTCTCTTTGATTTCTCTCCTTCCCTCGAGGCATATTGTGATTTAACATTTCTCTTTGGTCGGGCTCCAGCTTTCCCAGCTTCAGGATTTTTAACTCTCGCCATTTTTCGGATGAACGTTGCTAAATGAGGCTTAGAATGGATTTAAATGAAGCGAAAGGAAGTTTAATCGGTGGGAAGCTGCAGTTTTTTTCAAAATTGAAGGGAATTGATGAGAGAATTAGAACAGACTCAGAGGAGTTAAGAATAGGGTTGGGTCTGTTCTTTGGAAAATCGTCTGATTTAATGTAAGTAACTGTCTGACAGACGAATTTTGAGAGGTCAAAATTCAAACTTCAGGCAGTTACAAGTGAAACCGTTCGACAAAGCTTACTGATAGATGAATTTTCTTCTGAAAGTTTGTCTGACAATGGCTTGGATCAAGCAAGGCAAGCACAACAGATGAATTTTGTTCCAATAAAGTTCGAATGTTGAAGAGAAAACAGTAGGTAACAAACAAAACATCAACCAATAGACGAATTATGCATGCAGAACTTCATCTTTCAAGCATTCAACATGAAGAACATGATTTAACAGACGAATTTTGAACTGAAAATTCGAATTTTTCAACTTTTGTAAAGGTTGTCCAACATTCGTATGTTAAGAAGTGATAATTCGTATAACAGTGATGGACAATCATAACTTTGAAATTTTTGTTTTTGAAAATTTGAACTTCCAAGATTCAACAGACGAATTTCGAGGCATCACCGAGAACTGTTCCAAGGCACAACAGGCCAAAGTTTGTCTGTTGGTCAACTAAAATTCGAATGTTGACCACATTGACCAGTTCAAAAATACAGTTTATGAAACAAAATACGTTTAACACACATTTAAAATATGAATTTCATCTTTAAAAACTTACAGAATGGATCCAGAACTGAGAATTTTCGTCATTTACTTCACTTTCTGGTTGTTCCATTCTGGTGTGCTCCAATCTTCAAGTTTATTGCCATTAAATCTTGTGAGGAGCACCTGCCACTTAAATTAAACATACTCCGATGCTAAAGTTAGAATTAATCTTAAAGATGAAACCTTTGAAAACAAGATTACACGAGAATAACTTACAATTCACTGGGATTTACCATACCCAATTCTCTCCTTATTTTGCAATGCCTGTCTTCTGATAGGGGCTTTGTGAGTATATCAGCAACTTGATCCTCTGTTAGGATGTACTCCAATCTGACTTCTCCTTTCAGAACGTGATCCCTTATAAAGTGGTGCCTAACTTCAACATGTTTCGTCCTTGAGTGCATGACAGGATTTTTGGTGATATTTATGGCACTTTGATTATCACACATGATTGGTATCTCTTTCATTTTAACCCCAAGATATTCAAGCTGCTGCTTCATCCAGATGACTTGGGCACAACAGCTTCCAACTGCAATATACTCAGCTTCTGTAGTGGATAGGGCCACACTGTTTTGCTTTTTGCTGAACCATGAAACCAGAGATCCTCCAAGAAACTAACAAGTTCCACTTGTGCTTTTTCTGTTAGTTTTGGATACTACAAAATCAGCATCAGTGTATCCTTTGAGATCTTCTCCATTGCTTCTTGGATACCAAAGACTCATCTGTGATATTCCAATAAGATATCTGAAAATTCTTTTCACAGCTGTTGCATGGGTTTCTTTGGGGCATGATTGGAACCTTGCACACATACAGACACTGAACATAATGTCAGGTCTGCTAGCGGTTAAGTATAGCAGGGATCCAATCATTCTTCTGTACTAAGTAATATCAAACATCTTCTCGTTCTCATCCATGTCCAGTTTGGTTGCAGTAGCCATTGGTGTTCCCATTGGCTTGGCATTCTCCATTCCAAACTTCTTTAGTAGCTCCTTTAGATACTTGGATTGACTAAGAAAGATACCATCATATCGTTGTCTGATTTGCAGTCCAAGGAAGAAGTTGAGTTCACCTATTATAGACATCTCAAATTCTCCCTGCATTAACTTAGAAAATTTCTTGCAAAGAGCTTCATTAGTAGCACTGAAAATAATATCATCAACATAGATTTGAACAATTAGTAAATCTTTATTTTCTTTCTTAGTGAATAAAGTTATGTCAACTTTGCCTCTATTGAACTCCTTTTCAGTTAGAAAATTGCTTAGTCTCTCATACCATGCTCTAGGGGCTTGTTTTAAACCATAAAGAGCTTTCTTCAGTTTATAAACATGGTTTAGTTTTGTAGAATCCTCAAAACCTGGAGGTTGATCTACATAAACTTCTTCCATGATATATCCATTTAGAAATGCACTCTTTACATCCATTTGATACAGTAAAATATTTTTCATGCATGCATATGCTAGCAGGATTCTTCTAGCTTCTAATCTAGCTACTGGTGCAAAGGTTTCTTCAAAATCAATACCTTCTTCCTGATTATACCCTTTAGCAACCAATCTAGCTTTATTTCTGATTATTGTTCCAGATTCATCAAGTTTATTTCTGAAAACCCATTTGATACTAACAACAGGATGATTTTTGGGTCTAGGCACTAAATCCCAAACTTGATTTCTTTCAAATTGATTTAACTCATCTTGCATAGCCAAAATCCAGTACTAAACAGTTAAGGCTTCTTCAGCACATTTGGGTTCAATTTGAGAAATGAAAGCGTAGTTGAGCATTTGATCCCTTATCTGTTTTCTGGTTTTGACTCTCTCTTGAACATTCCCTATTACTTGATCAACAGGATGATTCCTTTGATATCTCCAAGCTCTAGGGAGTTCTTGAGATGTTTCTTCATTATTTTCTTCACCAAACTCTTGCTCCTGGATATCTTCCTCTGTGTTAACAGATTCAGATATCTTTGGAGGTTCAGTTTTACTTTTATCAGAAATGCCCAGTTTTTCAAAGTTGAAAGCAAGATCATCCTCTTTGGTAATGTGTTTTGAAACAGTTTCATTTTCAATGAAAACCATATGCACAGATTCTTCTACCACATTTGATCTTTTATTATACACTCTATATGCCTTACTCCTACTAGAATAGCCCAGAAATATACCTTCATCGGATTTGGCATCAAACTTACCAAGATTTTCTTTCCCATTGTTGTGAACGAAGCATTTGCACCCGAACACATGGAGATGTGACAGATTTGGCTTTCTTCCCTTGTACAGCTCATATGGAGTCTTCCCAAGGATTGGTCTAATGTAGGCTCTGTTTATGATGTAGCTTGCTGTATTCACTGCATCAGCCCAAAACACTTGAGAGAGTTCCTTCTCATTCAGCATAGCTCTGACCATCTCTCCAATAGTTCTATTCTTCCTTTCTACTACCCCATTCTGTTGAGGGGTCCTTGGAGCTGAGAAGTTGTGGTCAATCCCATGCTCATTGCAGTACTCCAGGAAGTATGCATTTTCAAATTCTCCTCCATGGTCTGACCTGATAGACACAATAGAAATGTCTTTCTCATTTTGCACTTTCTTAGCTAAGGTTACAAATGCATCAAAGGTATCACTTTTAGAGGAAAGAAGTAATGTCCAAGTGAATCTAGAATAATCATCTATAATTACAAGCACATACAGATTACCACCAAGACTTTTCACCCTAGATGGTCCAATTAAGTCCATATGCAGCAATTCAAGTGGTCTAGTTGTGGTAACTGTATTTTTAGATTTAAAAGATGATTTAGTTTGTTTTCCTCTTAGGCATGCATCACATTCTTTATCCTTTTCAAAAGATATTTTTGGCAGACCAGTTACTAGCTCATTTTTAACTAGCTTAGACAGTTGATTCATGTTCACATGAGCTAATCTTCTATGCCATAACCAGCTATCATTATCCTGACTAATTAAGCATACAGAATCTAAGGGAGGAAGTTCATCAAGATCAATAATATAACAGTTACCATTCCTTTGAGCTTTGAGGATTACTTTGTGATCACTTTTTCTGATGATTAGGCAAAACGTTAAGTTAAACAGCACCCAATTTCCTTTATCACAGGTCTGACTCACGCTCAGCAAATTGTGGTTGAGGCCAATCACAAACAGCACCTCTTCAATGGATGTTTCCGAATTTTTACCCACAATGCCAATACCAACAACTTTGCCATATTGATCACCTCCAAAGGTCACCTTTCCTCCTTTCTTGTCTCTAAGGGTGATGAACTTCTCCTTATCACCAGTCATGTGACTTGAGCAAGCACTGTCCATATACCATTTGTTGCTCTTCTTAGCTTTGAGACAGACCTACAAAACAATATTTATGTTTTCCTCTTAGGTACCTAAATTAGCTTGGGTCCTTTTCGGTCAGTAGATTTTTCCCTAGATGCAGAAGCAACTTTGGGAACCCATTCAACTTTCCTGCCAAGTCCATTTTTCTTCAAAGCACAAGAGCTGGAAATATGTCCCGTTTTGTTACAAAAATGACAGGTAGTGAAAGGACTGCTAGATTTAGAAGCAAGAAGAAAACAATGCAGATAATACTTTTGTCTTGCATGCTTTGGTTGATTATATGTTTCAACGCGAGATGACATGTGATCTTTCTTTCTGTTGCTCTTAGCATGCACAAAATGTCTCATGTATGCATTCTGGTTTTTCTTCCTAATCTTTTCCTTGACAGCACATGGATCATAGCCAAGACCAGCTTTTCCTTGTGATATTCTTTGGCTCCCCATCAAGGCAAACAACATATATTTACCTCTAGTGAGCCTAGACATGCTTTTTACTAAATAATCATTAGTTTGCTTAAGTTTAATGCATGAAGTACAACAAACAGATTCAGCAGTAGGTAGAGAGGTGATTTCAGAAATGTTACTTTGAGATTCCAGTTTATTAATCTTTCTCTTTGCTAGTTTTAATTCTTTAACAACTTTAATAAACTCATCATGAAACTCATGAAATGCATCAAGTAACTCAGAATAGGAAGGTTCAGATTCATATACCTCTTCTTCCTAATCACTGCTGCATGAGGGTTCGGCTTCTTCTGAAGCAAATGCCATCAGGCAGATGTTGGCAATCTCATCCTCATCCTCTTCCTCCTCATCTGAGCTGTTACCCCATATTGATGAGATGTAGGCTTTCTTCTTCTTCCCTTTGTCAGCAGCTTTCTTATCCTTTTCTTGCTTTTTGAGGAATTGAGGACAATCCCATTTGATGTGTCCCTGCTTCTTGCATTCATAGCAAGTCACAAGCTCTTTTGCCTCTTTCTTGCTTTCACCAGCTGCTCCCTTCTTGAAGAATCTCTTGTTCTTCTTCTTGCTGTAGAATCTTTCAAATTTTCTGACCATCGTAACCAGAGTTTCTTCATCCAGCTCATCTCCTTCGTCAGATTCTTCTTCCTTTTCTTCAGCAGTTTTAAGGGCAAGGCCTTTCTTCTTTCTGTCCAGTCCAGCTTCCTTGAGAGCTTTCATTTTTCCTTCATACTCCTCAAGGCTGCCGAAAAGAGCTGTGACAGAGGCCATTGATTCTCCTCTGGCTTCCTCTATTGCTGTCACTTTGGGCTGCCATTCCAGAGGGAGAGCTCTGAGTATCTTTCTTACTTTTTCAAATTGAGTGTATTTCTTTCCCAGGCTCTTCAATTGATTCACAATGAGGGTGAATCTCTTTTGCAACTCCTTTACAGTTTTTCCTTCAGTCATTCTGAAGCTTTCGTACTCTCCAATGCATGTGTTTAGTCTGTTCTCTCTGACCCCGGTTGTTCCTTCATGTGCAATCTGCAGAGTGTCCCACATCCCTTTTGCAGTGGAGCATTGTGAGACTCTGTAGAATTCGTCCTGGTTTAGGGCACTGACTAAAAAATGCTTTGCTTTGAAGTTTAGCAGGACTCTCCTTTTGTCTTCCTCATTCCACTCTGCTTCTAGCTTCTCTTTGTGTCTTCCCTCTTCAGTTAGAGTCATTGCGACGAAATCTCCTTTCTCAATGACTGACCAGATATCAAGATCAATTGATTGGAGGTAAATTTGCATCCTCATCTTCCAGTACCCATAATGTTCTCCACTGAAGCCTAGTGGTCTATTAGTGTTATTCCCTTCAAGAAGTATGCTTTCTCCAAAGCCAGCCATCTTAATTCCTGGACTGTGAGATCCTTTGAATGGGAATCCGAGCTCTAATACCACTTGTTAGCAAGGCTGACTTCCCAAGAGGGGGTGAATTGGGAAGATTGAAATTTTTCTGCACAAAGTGAAATGGGTGAAGATAGCACAGTGTAATGGAAGCAACGTATAAAACAGAGCAAGCTGAAAAATAAAGATAAGGAGAAGAAGACTCAGTAATTTATCCTGGTTCAGTCTATCCACTTGACCTACGTCCAGTCCCCAAGACAACTCTTGAGATTTTTCCACTATACAGCAAGAATTCAACGGGCTTCTTGCTAATGCCACAGTACAACGAGTATGCTCTGTTTCTGGAGTTTTCTCAATCTCTCTAAGCACTTCTATAATGTGCTTCCCAATCCCCTTGTGATTTCCCCTCACAAGTAAATCTATCTTCCAGATGAAGATTAGATTGTATACAAAGATATAACTCTCTTGAATAGAGTAAATATGAAAGTTAAGGTACAGATATTGAAGTTGAGAGGATAAAAGCTTTTGAGAAGAAGATTTGGCAGAAATTCAGTATATACAAGTTTGATTCTCATTACCCACAACTTTAAATGAAGTTATATTTACAGATTTAGGTCTTAAACGTCCGTTAGAGACAAAATCTATCCGTTGGGAAAGTTATCCAACGGTTACTCTGAAAAACTATCCGTTAACCAACCGCATTTAATGTTTCTGACATACTGAAATTCAAATTTTGGTTGGTCAACAGACGAATTTTGAAGGAACTGAAGTTTAAAGCTTCCAACGTTACAGCACGAAGTTCGTCTGTTCATAAAGTGAAATTTGAATTATGAAGCTTACAAAATATTTTCACAATGTGACATACGAATTTTCAAGAAGAAAGTTTTTCAATTAAGTGTGAACAGTGTTTTCAATTTTCTACAGTGCCTTCTAAATTAAAATTTTGGAAGCCTAAAATTCGTCTGTCTGTAGAACGTTCAAAGAGGCACAGTAGACCACTTTCCTTGAAATTTGAATTTTGAAAGAGTGAAGTTCGTCTGTCAGGGTGACTCTTTTCAGACTAAATTCAATATTCGAATGTTACAGGACTTTGTCATTCGTATGTCAATGTTTCATTTCAACAATCTCAAAAACATAGCTTCTAAAATTCGAATTTTAATGTTCAAAGTTCGTCTGTCAGAGAGCAATTTTGAAACTCAATATAATCTTGCTTTCAGATGAACTTTAACATTGTTTCAAACAAATTTCTTTGGTTTTCACAAATTGTATTTTGTCTGAAATTCGAATTTTGAAGACTTAAAGTTCGTCTGTTTCAAAGAAGCTCCTTTCAGACTTATATGAAAATTTGAATGTTGCAAAGTCAAAGTTCGTCTGTCTGAGAGCATTTTTCAAACTCAATTTCTTCTTGATTTCATATGAACTTCAATATTATTTCAGACGAATTTATTTGGTTTTCACAAACTGCATTCTATCTGAAATTCGAATTTTGAAGATGTGAAGTTCGTCTGTCACTAAAAGGCTTCTTTCAGACTTGGATGAAAATTCAAATTTTGAAGAACCAAAATTCGTCTGACAGAGAGACATGTCTTCAGACTTATTCAGTTTTAGCTCGAAATTCAAATTTCCAAAGGCAAAGTTCGAATTTCCAATATGACAGTTCAGTTTAAACTTTCAAATTTCGTCTGTTTGTGGGTATTTTTCAAATAAGTCAAGATTTAACATGAAATCAAGGTTTAAAAACATCTTCTCTTAAAATCAAAATCTTTTACCCTCATTTAAACATAACAAAAGATCCTACAGAAGATCTAGCAGCTATTACTCAGAAATTCTTCACTTGAAACACTTTGATCTCCTTTGATATCTTCAATCCAAGCTCTTGGATGTCAGTTTTGAATCATCAAAACTCTTGATTCAACAAAGATGATGAGACATAAGCATCACCACATGACATTGTGAGATTGTGATATATGGTAGATTGGGCAGTGATGATGATATAATATATGATAAGGGAGGATAAGGATGGGATCCCTATCGTTAAATCCTCCCCTATGGCCAAGGGAGCTAGGCGACAATAAACTGCACATTCCCTAAATCACCACCAATTCAAGGTGGTCCAGGAGAAGGAGAACCATGATCCGAGCGCTGGTGTAACCTTTATCCGGGTTGTATTAGTGTAAGGTGAGCTTGGTAATGTCCTAGAATCGGTCTTCATCTACTGTTGGAATGGAATTACCTATACAAAATGTCCTGTTATAAAAACAGCTCGTGGTTCTAACGTGTGCGAGGGAGACATGCATTGCATTTATTTCACATTGCATTCATAGATTGTATGAATTATATATGTATATATGTGTGTGTGGTTGTTCCCAGTTCTGAGACATTGTCTTATACCCCTTTCCCATGAACTAACCCTTTCAGGTGAAGGTTCTAGTACTAGTCCTGAGAAGACAAGGGAGTAGCATTAGATGTGGGAATACAAAGTCTATGTAGTGTATGTTTATTTAGATATGCATCTTGTGCCAAGTTGGATAGATGGTTTGTATCTAAGTGATGACATTCATATTGTTGTTGTTGATGGTATGTTATGAATGCGGGATTGTGTTGTATATAATGTGTATGAGGAATATGGTATATGTGAGCCCAAAAGTGGAATTTGGCCTTGTCAGTGTGTTTTACAGCCTGCAGCCCATTTTGTCAATTGGGGTTCAAGGGGGTCAAATCTCATAGGAGTGGTCCATTTGAGGTGAAACCTCTTCGAACAAGTTGGTTAAGTGGTTTAAGACCTGCGTGAATGGTCTCTGAGTGACCATTTGCCTTCGATAGCATTTGGAGATTTTTAGTGGGGAGTTTTGGTCAAAAAGTAGTCAAAACGGTGTCAGGTGTACAAAATCTCCATATGGAGTTGGATTGAGAAGAAAGTGGTGTCTATGAATGGTTTGGGACTAAATTGACTTGTAGGAGTTGGAATCATGTCAATCGGAGGTTAGAACATAAAATTATGCACATCGGAAATTCACCCTAGAGTTTTGGAAGTTTGTTGGTTTAAACCAGTAGGGGGTGCTGCAGCGCTAAGAAGTCAGGCCGCGGTGCCAAAGAGACAGTATGCATGAGTTTCTAGAAGGAGATGGAGCCACGGCGATACTGTAGCAGCCGCGGCTCTAACCCAATTTCTAATGTCTTTTGGGATTTTCTTCCGCTACTTTGAAGTCTGGAAAGTTTGGGAGAAATGTCGAGGTTGTATTTGGTTGGTTTTTGAAGAATTTGGTCAAGTCATGAGGTGTTTAGAAGTAAGGTATTACAAATTTCACTTTGTGTATATATATTTAATTTTTTAAAATATTATATAATTATATATAATTTGTCATTTCATATTTTTTTATGAATTACAACATTATTTTGAATAATTAATTATGATAAATATTTAAAAAAATTAAATTAATAATACAAAATAAAAAATATTTTTTGAAAATTTGGTCTCACGATGTTCGCCCCTGACTTGGACAAGTCCAAGTCTCCAGGGATTAGTATCACACAATCTCTATTCTGCCACCCCACTTACCCAAGAAAAATCCCCCTCTTAAATTCCTCCATAGAAATTAAAGGACTTAGACAAGTCCAAGTCTTCGGGGATCATCACCACAGAAAAAATAAAAGTGTGGCCTGACTTCTAGTTGGGAGACTAGTTGGGAGATCATCACCACATACTTGTGCAATTAATTAAAAAAATATAATTATTTTAGACTCTTAAAAGATTATCAAAGCTATTCGATCTACTGTTAAAAATCGTTCTTTATTTTATGATTCTATTTGAGCAATTTTATCAAAAAGATATTGTTTAAAAAATAATATTCTCTTAAATTTTACCTCATGCATGTTGAGGATATATATTATTTATTAAAAGCACTGCATAGTGAAGATATATAATAGCAATCTAGTGAAGGCATGACTTATGGATCTGTTGCATAGGTTCTAATCAATGTGTACTTTGATCAGTACTACGGAAATGTCGACGAAGACTTGCATTGCCTGGCCAAAGTCACCTACTCGCTCTTTCCACGCAATTTATAATTCGTTACCTACTCACTCATCCCACGAAAGAGTTAGAAAATGTATGCTAAGTTTCATATTTTCCTAGAAATTAACAGGAAACATTGGATGACCAAGGCTAACTTGCATGGCCTAACAAATATCCATCAAAATCACAACTCAAATACTACAATTCCAACTTTCACATGTACTTTTCTTTAATACCTAACATTGAGAAACAATGAATTATTTTTTTTATTCAAGACAACCACGTATACACACTCACACATCTAAAATAGCATCACGCCGTAAATGAAACTTGATCTCATAATCTCCCTTTAGTTAGGAAGTACCTGGTTTCACTAGGCCTTTAGCAAGAAACTATGAATATTTAGTTCAACTTTTTCATTATAATCTTCCTAGCATCTTACTTTTCCAATAGCACTAATAATAGTCAATATACTATAATAAATAAAATAAAAATTTTTATTCGTTCAGTGTAAGTTAGATCCCTAAAAAATTTATTTTGTGACTAGTATATTATAAATAAATATTTGTCTTGAAGTATAGTTAATAAAGGGCATAAAGTATAAGTAAATTGAATTTTTAGATATTTATGGAATAAATAAAATTTTAAAATATAATTTAAAATATTGAAGTTAATTTTCTAAAGTATATTTTGGCCTTCAAAATATTTAATGGATTTTATAAATATTATTTTGGGCCAAAGAATTAATTATTGGAATTGTTTGACCATAATTGGGCTTGTTACATTATTGGACCATAATTTAATCCAATTAGGCCTTACTTCCCCAATGAAAAAAGCCTAAAAGGAAATTATTATATGTTTGCTCAAATTAAAAAGAAAAGCCTACAAGAAATACTTCAAAAGTAATCTAAGTCAGATAAAAAAAAGTGACTTCGGCCTATCTAAATAAATTTCCTAACCCCAAAAATATGGCCATGGGTAGGCCCACAAAGATTAGAGGTTATGAGTCCCAAATTATTCTCTTGAGGTCCAATAGCATAAAAGCAAATTTTATTGGGCCGACATCTTTACCCTAAGCCCAATAGCATAAAGGCATATTTGATTGGGCTAAGAACCATGCATTAAGCCCAATTGCATGAGAAGCTCTCTTGATGGGCTAAGACCATTAGAAAATGTTGCCACCATAAGGGAAAGGGAAAGGAGGAATGTTTACAAGCTTTCAAGACAAGGATTCGGTGGTTGGCAAAGACAATGCCAAGTCTCTCCAAAGCTTAAAAAAAGAAAGGGTGAGGAAAGTGCCCCAAGTAGCATCATGTGTTACAAAGAAAGCAGGATTTAGCTAAATTAAGATAAATGGCACCATTATCATTTAAGAAGGAGTTAGGTAAAATGGAGGGCTAGGAATGTTTCAAGTGCCAATATTGGAAACTGTTGAATGCAAGAAAGAATTCCTATAAAAAGAGAAACTCACATTCCCCCTCCATTCATACTAAACAAGGTGCCACATTCACTAGAGAGGAGAGAAAGAGAGAAGGCTTAAGATTTTGGGAGAAGGAAGGAAGGGGCAAGGCAAGGCAAGGCAAGAAGTAGGATTGAACACAAAGGTAGCAACGTATTCCTATTTTTGCATTTTTTTATTTGAGTAAAGGATATGATTTTTGCGTTGCCATGTTCTGGAAAGCATGTCTTAAATTGTTTGATCTTGTTTATGTTTGAATTAATGCCATGATTATGTCTGTTCAAGTTTATATTTATCCAAGAACATGTTTTAATCTTGAAAAGTGATGGTAATACTGTGAAATTTTGTTACTATGTTATATTGTTAATTGTCTGAATTCCATAATGGTTGAATGAAATTAAGTTAATTGAGTTTTTCTCAAATCTCATTCTCCAAAATGCTAACCATCTACAGGTTCAAGCCATATGAAGGAGAAAAAAAAGGAGAATAAGTCATTTAAGACTTTATGTTGTAATATAGTCTTTTTGTTATTACTTTAGTGTAATTATGAAACTTGATATATGTATTATGACATGATGTACTACATGATTGACATAGTTCATAATATATAATATTATGTTTTTAAATACTTTATGTGGAAATTTATGACTTTAGAATTTACTTTTCATTACTCCCAAGTTTATGGAATGAAAATTGTACTCATAATGTACCTATGTTTAGAAAGGTGATAGCTTGGTAAAAATAATGAAAAAGGGGAAGCCTTTGATCATAACATGAAAAGGGTATTCTAAGCTTCAAAACAATATTAAGATTGCCTCAATTGGTTTGAGTGTAGCATAAGTTGTGAAATTTCAGTGTAAAATAGTCAAAATCTGAAAAATTAGACAACCAAATGAATAGTAAATTTCATATAATAAATTACATCATTTGATGTATTGAAATTTCAGTCAAATGTTTTTCCCTTAGGGGACTTCAAGAATTTTAAGTAAAAATTTAAACAACCCAATAGAATTTTTCTATAATTAATTATGAATTTTTAAAATTAAGTAAAAAAATATAGAGTTACCCAGTAATAGGAACTCCGATAAGCCGTTTTGATCAATTTGAATTATTGACCCCTTTTAATTTCCAAATTATTTCAATGGAACAAAAGGCATATAATATAAATGGATAGTAGTCATTTTGTTATTTTAAAAGTTTAAAATATTAATGAGTATATTTTAATTACAACAGGCCGTGGAATTATATAATTTTAAAATGTAAGGTACAAATAGATCATTACAATTTACCGTCAGTTAAGGTTGTCTCTATGAAAGTGGGATAAATGTACCTCTAGTATTTGTTTGCTATATTTTTAATGATTTACTTGAATATAAAGGTAACGTACAATTGAATTATATAAAAAGAAAAAAATAAATTCCACCGGTGATTATGTTGCCCAGGTTTAATTTTAAAGACACATCTATATAGTAATAATTAGTTAATAATCTAATAAGTAATTAGAAATCCTGGCTGTCCCCGAATTTACCTATTTATATATCTGATAAATGTATCGTGAGTTGTAAAGAGTGCACATGTCCCACAATCTAGATAGTTTAATTTAGTTTATTTATCTATAACACAATAACGTATGTGTGTACACTAATAGTGTTTAATTCATGTGTATTAATAGCGAGTTTGTGTGTATAGCTAGCGGTCTGACCTGTGTGTACTTTCGATATACGTACCCTGTGACCTTATATTTTCAAATGGAAAAAAGATAGCTTAAGATCTTTATACAAAAATATTGATAAATGAATAGTATCCGTGTAAAATTCAGTTGATTTAAGTTAGAAATTTAATATATAGAACTACTGAATTTTTAAATTGGATTCTTAAAAGAAAATATTTCCAGTTGTAGGTCCTAAATCATCTTTCTCCCTTTTCAAACTATATGAGAAAATGATGATTGGCTTTGAATCAAATCACTTTGGCCAATTTTTCTATTGATTGTAAGAAAATAAAAATTAAGATTACCACGACTCAGTCAAGGTGACAAGGTCTACACAAGGCTATATTAAGGAAGACCAATTTTATTTTATTTTTCTTTTTTACGAGAGGAAGGGAGAAACAGAAGGGACCATTTACAAAGGATCAAGCGGGGGATCTCATACCCCTCAGCATCCAAAATCAGCAGCTGCTCAAGGTTGCTAAGAGGTAAATCAAGTTGGTGATGACCATGCGGCCAGCAGTAATGATTAGATTCATAGTAGATTTGCTTGATGTTGATTAGGCTAAGTCCTATTTTTGTTTCAACATTAATCTGCCAATAGCTTTATCTTTTATGTATATTTATTTTCTTCTCGTCCTCTAATGTCTAACCTTGGGCAACTCACGTGTATGGATCAGTAAATATATCTTGAGTGGATTGTTCAAGTAATTCTAATTACTTAGATATTTATGTTCATAAGATGCTAGACTTGTGGTGCCAACTGAAGGGTCATTAATGTTTTTTTTCCCCAATATTGTAACATCCTGCCTCTTGACACCTCTAGACTTAACCAAACCTTAAAAAATCTAACTAAATGCAACCCAAACATCCTAAAACAACATCCCAAAACTCCAGGACAGTAGAAACAAACCAAACAACATCAAAATTTGGGACAGGGCCGCGGCAGCTATAGTACCATCGTGGCTCCAAACCACCCCTATTTTACATCGCTACTGGACTCTCTGGCACCGCAGCTTGCTTCCTGGTGCTGCAACGCCCCCTACTGGTCTTCTACACCAGCAAAAATTCAATACTAGGGTAAACTTTCGGTGCACATGACTTTATGATTCGACTCTCGATTGACTTGATTTCAACTCCTACAAGTCAATCTAGTCTCAATCTATCCATAGACACCATTTTCACCTCAATCCATCTCTATATGGAGATTCTGGACAACTAACACCGTTTTGGCATCTTTTTGACCAAAACTCACCATTTACACTTCCTATTTGCCACCAAAGGCAATTCAACCACTTGGGACTATTCACACAAGTCCAAAACCACTTAACTAACTTGTCCAAAGAGGTTTCACCTCAAAAGAACCACTCCTCTTAGATTTGGCCCTCTTGAACCCCATTTGACAAATTGGGCTACTTGCCCCAAAACACACCAACAAGGCCCAATTTCACCCATGGGCTCACAAATATTACCACACTAACTCCTCAACACCCTGAATCACATATATACCACCATCCAGCATACACAGCACATATACACACAATTCCATATACATAACAATCCTCGCAATGTCATACATTCATTACAAAACATCCTATCCTATTTGACACAAGATACATATCCAAATTATACATAAACAACATAGATCTAGTATCCCCACGTCCGATGCTACTCATGCGTCTTCTCCGGGCTAGTGCCAAAACCGTCACTTGAAAGGTTAGTTCATGAGATAGGGGTGTGAGATAATGTCTCAGTAACCGAGGACAACCACACACACACATATATATACATATATAACTCATACAACTCATGAATGTAATGTGTAATGAATGGTATGCACATCTCCCTCGCACACAGCTAGAACAACAGGCTATTATTATAACAAGACATTTCATATAGGTAATTCTCATCCAATAGTAGGTAAAGACTGATTCCCGGACTTCACTAAGCTCCCCTATCACTAGTGTACCCCACCAAAGGTAACACTAATATTCAAACCATGGCTCTCCTTCCCCTTTCCCACCACGAATTAGCGGCAATTTAGAGAAGGTGCAGTCCACTGCGCGCCTTTCCCCTCCTGGCCATAGGAGAAGATTTAGTCGTAGGGATCTCATCCTTATCCTCCCTAATATATATATATATATATTCCATCCTTACCCTCCCTTATATATATATTATCATATATCATATCATTAATACCACCCAATCCACCATACATCACAATCTCACAATGTCATGTGGTGATGCTCATGTATCATCATATAATCATCATCATCATGTCACAATGTCATATATGCATCATGTCACGTCACATTAACATCATCATCTCTAATCATCATCATAATCATCATTTAGCTGTGTGAATACCACGATATATAGAAAACAGTACACACAAATACATCTATATCATGATATGAAAGAAACATGCATATATACACAAATATACATACTATCATACAATATAAACAATACAATACAAACAAATACCCAGTTACCTCAAGTGTTCATACCACCCACGTGAATTCCACAAACTTCTCGAGTTGTCCAACCCACTTGAATCCCTCTCAGGCTACCAAACAACCTTCACAGTATCATAATACCTCAATTAACCACATATACCAATAAACTAAATATCACAATTTAACTACTTTAACCTAACCCAAGGTTCCAACACCCCTTTCATGCATCATTAAGCTCCTAGGAATTTTTCAAGCACCAATCAATCTTATACACTTCAGATTCCCAAGAGCCCTAACCAAAAACAACCTAGAGTTAAGCTCAAATCATACATACACCCTTCAAAACTCAAACTCGAGCAACAAGAACACCAAAACACACTTCTTTAACCCCATATCTTCCATTTCAATCGCTAAATTTCGTCCCAAACTGGAAATCCCAACACATAACTGGAAAACCCTAAGTTAAAACTAAAGCAAATAGAAAGAGAGGAGTAGAGATCACTTACCCACGTGAATCCAAGCTCTTGAGATCCGAAAATCACTTGTCAAGGCCGAAAATCGTGAGCCCTAGCAGAGCTCTATTGTTATTCTTCGTTGCTCCCCTTCGTTTCTTTCTTTTCCTTCTCGTCCGATCAACTGAAATGATTCTGATTCAAACCAGAAATCCGACTCTCACCGTGGCCTCAGATAAGTCTGTCGTGGTGCCACCGTGTTTTAGCTTAAACAAAGCCACTGGACTTATTCTCACCGTAGCGGCCCTGCCTCTCGCTGCAGTGTGAATCTCAATTTTTCTCCACTTAAGCCTTCTTTCGTCCTGTTTCCTCTGGTTCTGCACATAACGCCAAAACAAAGTCATGAGGGGTGTTACAATATCATATGGCATTGTCAATCTTAACATTCACTAATTAATCTAATTAAACATGGAGAAGTCAGTATCATCTTCTCCAGTCAATTAAGTTCTTAGTGGCCACACATGCCCCATTAAAAGTGGCGGAGTCACGTATAAGTGTTACAAGTGATACCCATAAGTTTTGATATTTCACAACTCATGCCTTTCATATGTTGCACAACCTGCCTCTCATATATTCTTTCCACTGGTTTTTATCCACATCCAGATACATTTAAGTTTAAAAATATTTTAAATGTATGAAACTTATCTCAAATCCAATAAATTTTAACTCAATTTTAAATTCAATAGACCCAAATACGAATATTTCTTTTATAAAAAAAATATATCATTATTCACTTTTTCATTTTAGCAAGCCCGTCAGATTTAAATCATAAACTTATTAAATTGAAATTTATTATTCTAACTTCTTTTATTAAACCTAGATCAAACAAATTTTCTGATAAAAACTAACCCAAAACTGGGACATGAAGGTCAAGGGTTTGAAAAAACCTAGATGTGCAATCCAATGATAGATAAATGGATATTATTTGGAAGAGATGTTTTTAATAGTATTAATAATAAGTTAATTATTCAATGATTTCAACACATGAAATCACATAGAGTACAGTTGCAAGGTATTTAATTATCTTTTAAATTAGTAAAATATTTTTAAATTATTTTTTAAAATTAATTTCCACCCCTGGACTCACGGTCCTGGCTCCACCACTGCCCATTAAATCATTTGACAAAGATGTAATTACCATCCATTAACGTTTTCATGTTCCGTTGGATGAAGTCGAGACAAAACAAGTAATTTAGGAGTAAATTACCCAAATTTTCTAGGATTTTTTTCATTGAAATTACATGTATACAAATTTTCCTAAACTTTTATTCAAACTAGATTATCTTATCTCATACACCGCACTGGCTATTAAAAATAAATAAAATTTGATATTATAAAAAATATATATAACATTAAGTTCATAAAAAGATATGATACATAATTTTTGAAATTTGAGTGAAACAAAAGTAACAAAATTACTAGAGTTAGGAGATTTAAAATTTGAATGTAAAAAATACATTTGTCTTATATCGGAGAGAATAATGGGAAAAATAGTGGCTAAAGGAAAGAGAGAGAAAACCATAAAAGAAAAGAAAAAATAGAAAGAAAGAGAAAAAATAGGGAGATATATTATATTTTATAAAATATGGGAAATTAAAATAATTAAAAATAAAGAGAGTGATTGAGAGTACTGTTCATAACGGTGCTTGTAAAGAGTAAAATCCCCTTGAGAAATATTGGATTATAAGAGATTATACTTTTATTTTTCACAACCTACGTAACCCTAAACAAAAAAATAAATTACATAAACTTTCTTTAAAAGTAGCTTGAAATTCCACATGTTTTCTCTTCATTTTCAAAATGGGCACATGTACTCTAAGCTTTTTTGTCGCACAATGAAAGAAAATCATGGAGGATGGAGTGGCTCAGAAGACAAGAGGGAACTCTTACTCAATGATAGGAAAGAAATTCTTATTGATTTGATGTCTCTTAACAAGGAGATTATGCCTATTTATACTAATTTAGAGTAGACATGAAATAAATTCTAAGGAAGGGAGTTACAAGAGTTACAATCACTAATTATAAGGGTTATGAGTTACATGAACTTATTACTTTGTAACCTATGAGAGTTACCATGGAAAAATTATAGAGATTCATGGTAGTTTAATTTTCTGTTTCATCCTCCTCAAGTTGGACAGGACTCACCCTCGAGTCAAGCTCAGTGTCATCATCAAATTATGGAGATAGATCTACAACATTAAAAGTAGCAGAGACACTATAGGTGCCAAGCAACTCTACTTTGTAGGCATTATTGTTAATTTTTTCCACAATTTTGAATAGACCGTCAGCTCTAAGAAACAACTTGGCATTTGGTTGTTTTGGAAAATATTCTTTCCTCAAATGTATCCACACCAAGTCTCCTACATTAAAGATCTGCTATCTCCGATGCTTGTCTCGCTGAGTTTTGTATCTCAAATTTTGCTTCTGGATTCACTCTCGAACTTGCTCATGCAGCTTTTTGATTTCCTTTGATCTTTGGTCTGCATTAGCAATATAATATTGCTTGTTAGGTGAAGGAGTCAAATCCAGTGGACTATGTGGACGAGCACCATAAACTACTTCAAACAAGCACTTTCCTATAGCTTGATTGATTGAGTTATTGTAGACAAAGTCGACCTGAGCAAGGATAAGATCTCATTGCTTCAAATTCTTTCACACAAAACTATAAATTAGGTTTCCTAGAACCTATTAATTGCTTCAACTTATGCATCTATTTGAGGATGACTTGCACTGCTAAATTGAAGCTTGCTTCCCACCTTTTTCCTCAGAGTTCTCCAAAAGTGACTAAGGAATTAGACATCATGATCAAAAGTAATAGTCTTAGGAATGCCATGGAGTCTAACAGTTTCCTTAATGTGCGAATTTGCAACTTGAACAGCATCATTGGTCTTTTGACATGGAATGAAATATGCCATTTTTTAAAATTGATCTTCCACAACCATGACGAAATCTTTTTGCCTCTTTGTCTGGGGTAATCTGATGACAAAATCCATGCACACATCTTCCCACAATGCTTCTGGAATAGGAAGAGGCATGTACAAGCTAGTATTTTGGCTTTTAGACTTGGCCAAGTAGCAAATTCTGCACCTTTGAATGTGCTTATTGACTTCTCATTCAAGAGTCGGCCAATAAAAATTTTCTTTGACTAAGGTCACAGTTTTGTCTCAGCCAAAGTGACTAGCCAATCCACCATTGTGGACTGCCCAAATTATGGCCTCTCGCAATGAGTATTGAGGAATACATAGGGCCTTTCCACGAAATAAGAACATTCATGTCCGTAATATAGCTGGAAAGGTTGATTTATATTGGCATTCCATATTCCATGAAAATCAGGGTCATCTTGGTACAACTCTTTGATGGTCTCAAAGCCAATAACTTTGGCTTGAATAGTAAAAAGTAAAGCATGATGACAGCTGATTGCATCAGCTACTGAATTCAAAATTTCAGCCTTGTGCTTAAGCAGGAATGGATAAGACTACATGAACACACTCCAAGCAACATATCTATGATTGATCTTCTATAGAGAAATTAAATGCTTAAGAGCTTCATGATCAGAGTGGAGAATAAATTCTTTGCTTAGCAAATAATGACTTCAATGCTGTAGAGCTCAAACAATGGCATAGAACTCCTTGTTATAGATAGAATATTTGAGCTTGGCATCATTGAATTTCTCACTAAAGAAGGCAATTGGATGTCCTTCTTGGTTTAAAACAGGACCATTCCCAGTATTGGAAGCATCACAGCTAACTTCAAATATTTGGTCAAAGTTTGGAAGGGCTAGCACTGGGGCTTCTGTCAAACATTTTTTTAACTCCACAAAGCTCTTCAAGGCTTGCTCTATCCACCAAAACTTATCACCCTTAATGCAATTTGTAAGTAGTACGGCAATGGAACTAAAGTTTCTAATGAATCTCCTATAAAAGGTTGCTAGTCCATGTAAGCTTCAAACATCCTGAACTGATTGTAGAGTTAGCCAACTTTTAATGGCTTCTATTTTGCTTGGGTCAGCTTGAACACCCTCAGTGATGATCGATAATATAACCTAGAAAAATCACTTCATCAGTCAGAAGGAACATTTCTTCAAATTAGCATACAGTTTTTGCTCTCGCAGGGTCTGCAATACCTGTTATAGGTGGTCTATATGCTCTTCTCTATTCTAACTGTAAACAAGAATATCGTCAAAGTAAACAACAAAAAATTTGCCGATGAAGGGGAAAAGTACCTGATTCATTAATCACATGAATCTGCTAGGTGCATTTATTAGCCCAAAAGGCATCACAATCCACTCATAACAAACCATCTCTTATTTTGAAAGTGATCTTTCATTCATCTCCCAATCGAATTCTGATATGATGATATCCACTGTGAAGGTTAATCTTAGAAAAGATAGCAGCATCATGTAGCTGGTCTAACATATCATCAGGTCGGGGAATCAAAAACAATATTTGATGATGATTTTGTTAACTACTCGACAATCAACACATATTCTCCAACTTCCATCCTTCTTGGGTACTAGGTGTATAAGCATAAGGACTAACACTTTAACAAATCAACCCTTTCTTCAATAACTCTTCAACTTGATGTTGAACCTCAGCAAGTTCATGTGGACTCATCCTGTAAGCAGACTTATTAGGAGTTACTACTCTTGTGACAAAGTCCATAGTATGTTGGATGTCTCACATAGGCCATATGGACTCAGCAAGTTCATGTGGACTCATCTTGAAGGAATCTCATCTGGTATTATGTCTAAAAACTCAGCTAACAACTATTCAACTTTTGGTAAAATAGTGGATCCATTTTTTACTCGAATAATAAAACAAGACCTAGGGTATGGGCTTTTGCCTTCGACACTTTGAGATGCTTCTTGGTGATAAGGAAACTAATGGTTTGGATTCCTTTCTACTCTAGATGCATTCACTAAATGGCAGTGGAGCTAGCTTAATCATTACTCCATCCTTCACAAAGGAATCAATATTTTCATGACCATCATATAAAGCACATCGATCATATTGCTAAGGTCTCCCCAAAAGAAAATGACAAGCATCCATATGAACAACATCACAACAAACTTCTTCTTGATGCTTCTTGCTAATTGAAAGTGAAACAAGACATTGCTTAGGAACTCTTACTTTGCTTCCCTTATTGAGCCACTGCAATTTATATGGATACGGATGAGCCACTACATTCTCATAGCTTCTATTGTCAATGATGACATTACAAACTTTTCCATAAGTCGTGCAACGAGTATGGAAAATATTATGCAGAAGCCAATCTTCTTCTTTTACTTGTGCTACATGCAAACTTCGTCTAATCACCAATGATTCTCCATGATCAACAGAAAAAAATTCTTCATCATACACTGGCTCTTTGTCTCCAGGTATTAGCTTATTCTCATCAAAGACAACCTATTTATCAGAGGCTACATAAGCTTCCCCTTCAATAATGGTAACAACCTTACAGTTGGGACATTCTGAAGCAATATGGCCAAGCATTGGCATTTGAAACACTTTGGTGATTTAGAGCTAGATTCCTTGGTAGCCTTAGGTGGAGGCCTACTCGAAGAACAAGGTTATTGAACTTGTGTTTTGCAGCCATAAAAAAAAACTTCTAGTAGAAGAACTCGGTTGATAGGAGAACTTGTTGGGCAACTGCTTCTCGATATGGATAGCTAGATGGATGACATCATCTAGAGTCCAATATTGCTGAAGTTAGACTGGATGGGCGATATTACTTTTTAACCCTCCAAGATAATGGGTTATCATCTGCTTTTTCTTTTCTTGAATATTATACTTCATCATGAGCTTTTCAAATTTCCTAGTATATTCTTCCATAGACAAGGCTTTTTGCTGTAGATTTTGTAACTAAATAAAATTATCTTGATAATAACAATTAGGTAGAAACTTACAAGTAAGCTTACGGCGCATTTTCTCTCGTGTCTGTATTTTGCTTTTGCCTTCATGCTCACGCTTCTTCTTGATATTCTCTCACCATATTGAGGTATGCTTCTTGAGCTTGATGGCAACAATCTTGACTGTTTGTTTCTCTAGCACCACTTTGTACTCAAACACTCGTTTAATAATTTGAAGCCAATCTAAGAACTCATTTGGTAGTAGCTTTCCTTTAAAGTCTGAAATTTCAACTTTGATATCATTGTTGGGAACGATTGGTCTCTGAGGGCGGCAATTGCCATTTGATGAAGTATCACTATTATCTAAATTTTCTTCTTTTTACCTTCCTTGTTCCTCCAGTTGGGCTCGTTGAACATTCACAAGCTCTTGTAATAGTTGAACTCAATTTCTCAACTCTTCAATTTCTACTTCATGTACAGATTTGCATTATGGAGGCATTTTTTAGGCTAGGGTAGGCTAGGATTGAAAAAAAAATTTTTGTTTGAAAAGGCCTTAAAAAGGCTTACGGGTGTATTTGGGAGGAAGGTTTAAAAATGGGTCAAGGTCATAATTTTGGGAAATTTAGGGTAGAGGAGAAATTTCAAAAAATGTAGGGCTTTGGTGTAATTTTCTGGACGTTTGGGATCAAACTGAAATTTCTAAAAATTTAGGGCAAAAAATCATTTTAGGAAATATAGGGGTAAAGTAGAACTTTGAAAAGTTTAGGGGTCAAAGTATAATTTTGAAAGGTTTGTTGTAGAAATGAAATTTCAACAAAGTTAAGGGGTCAAAATGCAATTCTGGGAAAAATGGCTGACTGGGATCGCCTATATGGCAAAAAGAACCTGTGGCGAGTGATGAGTGGTTGATGTGTCATTAACTGGATACCTCAGTGCTGACATGGTAGCTAATGTGGTCGTCTTCAACCTCTAGACGGCATGTGGCTGTGTGTGGGATGCTACAAAGGAGCATGATCGGCGTGTGGTGTTTCGATGATGGTGTATCGTGGCGTGTGTGGCAATTTCCAAAGGCAAGCTCTTCTTGTCTGGGATTTTCTGACATCCTGAGCACGATGGTGATGTTTGTTTGGCCAAGAAATGATTGGAAAAGTAGTTTTCGAAGGTGGCAATAAAGCTCATACACTCTCTCTCTCATTGGAAAACTCAACTCTCGGGCCAATTTTGGATACTCAACCTTAGCAAAACTCAGCTTTGGACTTCTCACACCTTGCTTTGATACCAAATTGGCTCAGAAGACAAAAGGAAACTCTTACTCAATGATAGGAAAGAAATTCTTATTGATTTGATGCCTCTTAACAAGGAGATGATGGCTATTTATACTAGTTTAGAGCTGACATGAAATAAATTCTAAGGGAGGGAGTTACAAGTGTTACAATCACTAATTATGGGGGTTATAAGTTACATGAATTTACTATTTTGTAACCTATGAGAGTTACCATGGAAGAATTATGGAGATTCATGGTAGTTTAGTTTTCTGTTTCATGGAGTCTTATAGAGTAAAATTTGGCCTTGTTTTAGCAGTCAATTAATGTGGGCCAAAAAGAAGTGTTATTTTGCTTCTTTTTTATTTATTAAAAAACTAAACATGTCTTTCTTTTTTTTTATATGATTATCTAGCTGGCATCTAATACTATATATTGAACAAGATTTGAGTATTGTCATGTCCAAATGGTGTAACTCTCCTAACATGATTTTTTTTATCATCCATATATAAGACTTGAACTCGAGACATTTTATAAGATTATATGGAATCCCTTATCACTTAACCTAATCGTTATTGGTATCAAACATTTTTTTATAAATTACATGGCATTTGAGGAATAAAATGCACTTATCATAACCATTAAATAGTATACCATGTGTTATAAAGTTTATCATATCCTCCCTAATATCCTTATTATAAGGACATTTGTAGAAGATTTCTATTTTTCTGAGGTCATTATTACAAGACCCTCTCCAAATTGTCAATGCCCTTCATTTGAAATACCTTTTGTTTCTTTGGATTTCTCTTCCATTCCCAACACTTGTTTTTATTAGGGATAATTCCAAATTGTGAAATTTTCTTACAAATTTAAAAACAAAAATTAATTTAAGTGAATTATTTAATACATGTGAAGTTCTTAAAAAGCCCTTAATAAAGACTAGAAGGAGTATATTGAGTGATTGCGTGGCACCATATCATCCAATCATCTATAGACATGAAACTGAATTGCTTGCAAATTTGTCAGTACCTCTAATTCCTAGGAACTAAGAAGGATTATGGTAGCTTGGGGGTTGTTGAAGTTTGGAAGCTTTTTTATTTTGGATCTCTATATATGTATTTGAGCCTTCCATTTTTGGATCTCTATTCATGATCCACGATGAACAGAGTAAAAATAACATAAGACACTTGTAGGGAATGTGAAAATAAGAAATGATTTTGGACATAAGACTCAAACTGTACCCCAATTTTCCTCCATATAAAGATTTTAGACATCAAACACCAAAATTGTCATTTTTAGGTCCAACCAAGTCACCCAACTACTCCAAAACCAAAACTACCAATAATTTGGCAACTTATGCCATCCTCACTAGTCACAAGGGATAGAAGAACTTTGTCTAAGGTTATATCCTAATGGAACCACTTCCTTAGGATTTGACCCCCTTGAACCCCCCACCTTGACTAATGGATTAGATACCCATTTTCCCCACAGGCTATTAACATACCAAATCAAACCCAAAACTCAATCAACCACATCAAAATACATGTAAGCAACCAAACTCCAGACCCAAAATAAGGCATATCAACAATTAAGGTGACACAGCCATTATCAAACAAACATACATCCATGAACGTTACCATAAGGGGATTTAACCAACCCATCATACATTAAAGGGCATGAATAAATATGAACACAAGACTCATGCCAAGTCAAAGCCACCTAGGATACATTACATGCGATATCCTACCCACGATAAGACATTACATTTGATATCTAACAAATGTACTACACTTGGGATAATACTACAAGGCAAAAGCACGTGTCAAATAACACGATACCAAAACAATTGTCTCAAATGTCCTCGCTAGCAAAGAACTAGACTAAGCCTCCTTAGTCTTCTCCCTGCTAGTGTTAGAACCTCACCTAAAAATGTTAGCCACAGAGAGGTGAGAGATAAAGTCTTAGTATCTAAATTGCTGTTCAAATCAAATCAAACATGGAATCGATAGAACCCAAACTACTACAAAATATAATACAACAATGCAATGCACATGATATATAATGAGTTCCCACGACAATCACAGCTAGAACCATGATCTAGCTACTATCATAAGATAAGCCCAATTAGTGGCCCCCTTCTAATGACCAATGAAGGCCGATTCTGGGGCAACTACTTAGCTCTACACCCACAAGTTATGACCCAGTCAAAGGCCATTATACTAGTAGCTGGAACATGACTCTCTTTCCTTTGGACTACCTGAATTAGTAGTGATTTAAAGAACATTCATCCCTAATCCACAACCAGCTAAGTCTCCCAACAAAAGGACAACAATTTAGTGACAAAGATATATCACATCTCACCACCTAGATACAAAGCCTCATGTGCCATTTAGTGGATTGGCATACCAAGTGGTATTTCAAAGACATCATCATCCAACCAACATATGCTCAAACACACATATTATCTAGTGACAATAATGATATGCCATGCTAACATGTCATTTCATTTCATATATCATTATGCTAGCACAGTACCAATATACAATGTCTAAACATGGGGATGCACATTAAATCCTATATCAAGCTACTAATCACATGCTTCCTCATAATCATATACATGGATATTTTACCATTAGACATTACATGTCATATATAGATATAAGGATGAAAGAGAGCTATTATAGTCTTATTAGTCGTGCCAACATGATATCATGATATGAAAAGTTTTAAACATATATAAAATAGTAAGAGTTACACCCCTGTTATCTCGAGCTACCCGCACACACACAAAAACCACAGTAAGTCGTCAAAGTACCAACCATACATACACAAGAGAGATACAACGAAGTTAACATACACTTCTTAAACATGACTTTAGACCCAACAAATACCAAAACACCATTAGGACCATTTAACAACTCAAGGCCATGCAAGGCCTACAAGACCCATTCTCCTCATACAAAAAAGTAGTCACTTATCAACAAATCCAGCGCTTCCTAACAACTCTACGGAGCAAGGAAACCTCAACTAAGCAAGCTTACAATTTACAAAACCATAAAACACTAGAATCAAGAGGTGGCAAAGCTGCCGGTAAATCACAACTCACTAACCCAGGCGTGAGGTCAACAAAACCAAGATACCAACACCATAGCCACACATAAAAACACCAAAATCAACCTCCCAAAGCATACCCAAATCTCATAAATTCAAGCATCATACAAAACCTTAACGTTGGAGACTAGGGTTTCAAGAAACCAATATTCAAACATCCAAAAACCATATCCTAAAGCTTGTATATGCCAAACAACACTTCAATAATGTAATATCCTGAAATTTTTTTAGATGTTCAAGACTCAATATTTTAAAATTTATAAAAAATTTGTAAAAATGGGTATATACTGTTTGGTATTAAATAGGACAAAGAGGTCAATTATCTCGATTGGAAGGAAAAAGAAGAAAATAATAATTTTGCCCATAGAAGAAAAAAGAAAAGAAAAAGAAAAAAAAGGGTAAGTCGGTGGACGCTGGGAAAATTAAGGCAGAGTTTATAATTTTTGGGAAACATTACACCTAATGACCCAAAAGTTTTAAAAATTATAAATTAGTCCCGAGTTAAGGGCATTTTGTAAATATGAAAAATTATAGTCAAAATGAAACTCTCAATGATTTAAGTCCAATGGAATATATTATGGAATTTATTAAGGTCAAAATAATATTTATTGGGCAATTAGGATTTAATATTGATAGTATACTCGATAAAAATCAATTTGAACTACAAAAAGAGGTAGTAGTAATTGAAGAAAAATTAGTGATCCTTGCTAAAATATATTTTGGATCAAAATAATGATTTTGGATCAAAATTAATTGTTGGATAATCATGTACCAATTTAATGACAATTTTGGCAAAAATACCAAATTGGTATAGGTAAATTTAATTGGTAGGGGGTATTTTAGTCCATTAAACTTTATAAAGCAATTTTTGGCCAAAAATGAGGGTAAAGGACATGCTGCACACTGAAGAGGACAAGGAGGAAATTTTCACAAAAGTTTTATTAAAGTTAACCCAATTTAGTTAAGTTAACCAATTCTACTATTCATCCATCTCATCTCTCTCATTAAGTGCTTGAGTTAAGTCATCTTGGCCTTTATTTTACACTCTAAACATGTCTGGACAGAAGCAAGAAGTGAGAGGAAGAGAGCTTGAAGCACCAAGAGAAGAAGAAAGACAAGAGGTAAGGTTTGAAGGTCTAGGGTTCAAGGTAAGGTATTTTGATCTCTAGTATATATATTCTAGTGTTTGCGAAGAGTTATATGGGCTATTTTGTCTCATTTTCACCTCTGAAAGTTTCATCCTAGAGAGAGATTAGAGAGAGAAAATGAAGCTATAAGGAAACTAAACCATGAAAAGTGTTGTATATGCTTCAAGATACAAGAGTGTGCCATTAGATTTCAAATTTGTTGAGTTAGGATTTTTCTATAATTTTTGCTGATTTTTGGTTTATTTAGGGTTCATGATAGGAAGGTAATTTCATGATTTTGACCCCAAAAATGGATTCCTTGGGTCCAAATTAGGTAGGAACAAGTATGTTATACAAGAAAAACTCAAAGGAATTCAATTTGGAATTTTAATGTTAGTAAACATACTAATTGGAAAAGATGGTAAAATCAGTGATTAATGACCATATTTTGTAATGCATTAGGATTCAAAGAAGGGTTGAAAGACCAAAGAAGAGGTGTACAAGGTTTGAAAGTTATTGGAAAGCCACAAGGTAGTTAACTAACCACATTATGCATATATATTGTTATTGTTGCCAATATGCTTACTTGATGTAATTATTGATTGAATTGATGTTTTGTGATGGATTGAATTGATTAGCTATGTTTTTTAAAGGGTATTTGACCCTAGGAATGTTTATAATTTAAGGAGAGGTGCTGCCCAAATTTTTAGAAAATGTTTGTGTACAATTGACTTTAAATGAAAGTTTAATGTATGTTTCATGAAAGTTTGCAATGTATGATGATATATGAGCATGTATGGTAGTTCCTAATGAGATTCTTTAAATCTCACCCCTTTCCAAATGTCTAAAAAATTTTAGGGTCACGTTATGACAAGATTACCCAAGAAAGAAAAGGCAATGAGAAGCTAGTTAATGTTCAGGATAATGATACTTAGGTTGATACTATTATATGAGATGTTATGTAAAATCTTATGGGACATGATCATGCTATATTTTCATGTTAATATATTCCTTTAGGTTTGTTATGGAGTATCATGTAAAATAAAGGCAAGTTATGGCTAGGTATGTATATATATTAGTGTGTATTTTAGAAGTAGGAAGAATGCAAGAGACCTTTCTGAGCACTATCGGGAATCTGAAGTATTGTACACACCTCAACATATTTAATGCATGAGTGTTTTATATGTTAAAACTAAACATGTGTAGCTTCTTATAGACATAAATATCACTCAATTTGGAGTTGTGTATGATTTATGGTGATTTTTTAAAGTTATAGTCATAATCAGGAATTTTCTAAAATAACAATTGTTACAGTGAAAATTATACGAATTTACTGTATAAATTGGTTAAATATTTTCCATGTTCAATATTTTTTCCATGTATATAATATTTTAACCTATGTTAGGAGACTTGAATCATCTCAATATGATTTTTTTTTATTTAGTTATGAATTTTCAAATTTTATCAGGTAAAATAAGATTAACCAAAGGAATAGTACCCGAAAATGAAAACTATTTGGTTTGAGTTATTTATGCAATCAAGTCTCTAATCATGCATTAATGGACCTAAATATGGTTTAATACATGGGAAAATTGGTCTAAGCATGAGGTGTGACAAATAACATATTCTATCCCATTTTAATTTGTAAAATCTCTACCAAAACAAAGCTTTACTCATAAACATGAAAATCACACCCCAAGCTTGCTGAAAGAATAGATAGATGAGGCGGAAATTCAATATACTTACAAGATTAGAGCTTCTCAAGCCCATGAATCAAGCTCTCCAAACTGGAATCCTCAACTGGCAAAGCCATTGAAATCCCCATCATTTTTACTATTTTGGTAAGCTGCTTTGTGTTTAGTTTTATACAGATTTCACAATTGGCGTCACAATGCTGGTCACCTCTATCTCAAAATTTCAAATGCTTTATTTTCTCTCATTGTGGTGCATGATAAGTCCACTACAGTGCAAACCATTCCTATCTCCAACTTCCTCTAATTCCATTTTTTCTATTCCTCTAATCCTGACTCCTCTGACCTTGTAAAAATTTTAAGTGTACCCTTCCATAAGTCCACTTACATGTTAGGAAGAATTTATTTGGGGTCATTAAAAGTCTGGTTTTTAATACATTGAGAATAAGGTTATATGTTACCTTGGAGAAAACCTTATATTTTTCTCCTTCTCTTCCTCCTTCCTCCTCCCTTATGTCACATTTGGTATCCAGGAATTATGACCGAAAGGGATTCCTCATATAAGCATGTTTGGTATGGTTGAATAAAATTCTCTGAAGAATCCAATTCTAGCAAAAAAGCTAGAATGGGTTTCCTAAGCTATGGCCATGGAATTTGAGTGATTCTTGGGAAACCAAAAATTTGAGACTCCATTGTCCTCACTCTTTCTAGCCATTGCAGCGACTCCCCTCAATCGAAGAGCTGCCCATTGTTAGTCACAGTGAGAGCAGTAAAGAACAATGGCTGCACAGCGATAACATTGATAAAGAGAGGATCTTCTTGGTGATAGAGGACAATGATGATGATAGCAAAGAGGACAACGATGGTGACCATTGTTAGCAGAGATGATGGCTTGCAACTTCTGGGTGTGTGCGGCCAACAAAGATGAGTTTCTAACAATCCATCTTCAACTGAAATCGTTTCTTCTTTTAGATCTGGCTTCTTCGTCTTTCAAAAATTTAGATGTTGCGATTGTGTTGTCATCGATTATGGTTCTTGGGTACGATATGGTGAGGGAGTTTGGGTTCTGATCATCGCAAGTAGCTCTGATATCGCAGGTGGCTCCGATGGCTATTGGTGGCTTTGGTGACTGTCATTGGCTCTGGTGGTTATCGAACTAAAGTTGTGCTAAGAATTTTTTTTTTAGCAAATTTGGGAAAGGCTATTTTGGTCTTTTCCCATTTTAAATACATATTCTAAATAAAAATTATATAAGATTCCATCTACATACCAAACGTATTTTTAAAACTCATTTATATTCTTATTCTCATTCCCTTTCTAATTCCAACTCTCTTAAAAACCTTTCCAGCATACCAAACATAGCATTACTTCAAGACTTCTTCCTCTCTCAACTCTCTCTCTCTCTCTCTCTAGATCATGTTTTGGTTGTGCTAAAATGGGGGGCGGGAGGGAGTAGCTCTCTATTTATAGAGAAAGTAAATGAATTCTAGCCATTGATCTAACTTTGATCCAAGGGTCCATATTTGTTCTCTTTTTAGGCATTGTTGACAACATGATATCCACTTCTTTTTGCCTTCTTTCTAATGCCACTTTTGGCCCTTCTTAAGCTCGATAAAAGCCTCCCAAAAGATTAGGCTTACATGGAAAGATAAGGGCCTAATTCAGAGCTCATACTATTTTCAAACTTTTATGATGTAACTTTTGCCGATAAAATTCTCCATACACTCTGGGACGTAGAAAAAAGATTTAGATTCATTATTAGTTTCTCTAACATATTTGGGCTCATGAAAAGTGGTTTCGCACAATAAAAATGGAACATTATGCTTATTGAGTCTAAACACTCCAGCTTGGTCTAATAACCCTTAGCTTTTTTTTAGCAATTATCTTAAAATTATCAAAAATATCTAATTATTCCATTCTTCTCATTTTTAAACTTAGGAATGTCTACTCCTAACAAATAATGGTCTAATTTTAATTATTTACTTTTTAATTTATTATACAATTTATTTCTAATAACTCACTTCTTGGCCTAATACCTTTTTCTTTTGTGTTTCTCTATCTAATCAAGGCCCAACAACATCAATTAGGGTCACATAAGAATATTCTAGAGTCCAATTTACCAAATTCTTGCTAAACTAGAAATTAAAAGTATTTACCATTAGCGACCCAAAATTTTTCATAATTGTAAATGGGCTTTTTCTAATACAGAAGAACAAAGCCTAACATGCCCATTCAAGTTAGCATCACTAGCATAATCTGCAATTACCATGTCAATATACTTAATATCAATGAAATCATAAGAGTCAATTTCTAAATGAATCACATTATTAGCACTACTAGAAACTAGTATGCTATTATTCATAGAATTTTCCACTAATTGATTAGCAACATGTAAAGCATGATATTCCTCTAAAGGAAACAAACAATCATAATTATGCACAGAAGCACAAGCAACATCATGAAATTCATTTTCCAATTGTGCTACAACATAATTTTCAATTTGCACACTAGAAGCATAACCAAAATTACCTAGGCTTTCTACCATAACACTATCAACATCTAGACCAATTCTCTCTTCAAAATTTAGCAAGATATTATGTTCAATCCCATTATCACAATTAATAACATTAAACTTATTGGGATTCTCAAATTCAGCACATCGCAATTCAGATTCCAATTCAATTATTCCATCACAAGAGATATCATCAATGCAAGGAACATCATTTTTCTCACTAAAATTATCACATCTTAAATCACAAAAGAAAATATTAGAGTTTTTAGGATTATGTATACCTGTAGTGGATTCTCTCGTTACATCATCAGTTGTTGAAGTGATAGCAATATTATCATCCACTTGATCATCTTTCTCCATGTAGGAATCATGTGCATTAGGATTTGAAGTGATAGGTTCAAATCCTTATTCAATCCATGTTTTGTAAAACCTTTCCCATTAAACTTCCGCATGGTTAGTAAAACTAATGATGACATGATCAGCTTTGTCCTCAGTGAAATGGTAATGATCAAACACTTGCTCAATTCCTCTTTCCCATTCCCAATAAAGATTGGGATCATCTTTTCCTTAAAAAGAAAGAATCTTCAACTTCAGCTTTCTTAAGTTTTGGTCATAGTTGGGAACTTTCTTCTAAGACTTCTTGTGAGATACAAAGCTTAGAAATCCTGACATGGTTAGTAGCCAACAAAAGTATAAAGAAGAAAGGACCTCACTATTCCCTCATATGATTCACTCAAATAATGTAAATGCACTCGTGTTTCACACTAAATTAAGGCTTTTTTAAATATGATACAATTTCTCTTTTGCCTTTTTCCACTCGAAACTTGCTTTCTTATGAGAGTACTAAATTAAAACCACAACTTCAATCAAAAGGAAATCAGTTTATTTTTTAAGAAGTGGCAACCACAAAACCAAAATTAAAAATTAGAGTTTCCAAAGATCCTATTCAATTAAGTAGTGACCAACACAAAAGACACAAAACAATTGAAATTTCCAGCAAGGAAGCAAATAAAAAGAAGCTAGAAAATACAAAAAAAAAATGGAACAACGAAAAATTGGAAAAAAAAAAAAGAAAGAGATGAGTGGAGTATTATTTAAAGGAAAAAACTTGAGTGAATTAAGGACCATCAAAGTTGATAAATTAAGTCAATTAAGTCTCAAATCAAATCAAACTTTTTTGTTTTTTTTTCACTATTCCTTTTTTTGATTCTATATTCTTTTTTTCGTTGGCAGCAATCAATTTCTTTTTTTCTTTTTTTTAAATCTAATCTGGAGGATGAACAGTGATGATGAACAATATGCTGAACAGTGATAAAGAAATAGTGATGATGAATAGTAAGTGAAATAGTGCCGATGATGAACAGTGACTGAACAGCGCTGGTGAGCAATGAACAAAACAGTGATGGTAAACAGTGACCGAAGTAGTGAATGAAATAGTGATAATAATTTTCTAGAAGCAACAAAAATGGAATGAAACAAAGAGAAAGAAGCAAAACAGAAAACACACTTTAATTTGCAAACCTAAGCTCTAATGCTAAATGATAGGTGAACCCTTATGGAATCGATCCAAAGAACCCACTTTGATGCCTATAACACCCAGATCTTTGCGAAATAAAGAACACGAAACTGGACAACAAAGAAAATGAACAAAAAGGACAAAAAAAAACAACAAAAGAAAGCAATAGTAGAGAAGTAAGAAGGATAACTGTTGGTTTTGAGAAGTAAAACCCAAAAGAACTTGTGTCTTGAACCCCAGTTCTGGTAACGCCACAAAGATTAATCAATTTCTTGATAAGTTATAGTGTTCTCTCTAGCATCCAAAGAAATGCAACAGGAAAACTCACAAAACTAAAATTTTCCTTCATCTAAATCTGAAAAATACACATAAAAGATAGCCTTAAATAGACAATGTAAAATCTAATCTAATGAGCCTAGAAAACATAATTAATTTGGGCTCAAGTAATCCTAATGGGATTAGGAGACTTTAGGCTCAAATAAGATTACTATTGGACCTAGGAAACTAGTAAAATAAAGCTCCAAAAATAAATAACAAAAATTCAAAAGAAAATAATAAAAATAATATCTAAGCCATTATAAACATGCTACCACATTAATGAAATCACATGTTTGGCTCGTAACATGCTTATTTACAATGTAACTATCAAAAAGACTATTAATTAACTAATTGGACTTTATTAATCAACATAGTATAACTCATAATTAATAAAATAGAAATTAAAATATGTTAAGCCCAATAATACTTAAGTCACATGCTATTTTAGTGAAGCACATGATCTTTTAAATAATCTCTTCCAATGGGCTTCCATTAGACTTGGATTTGAAACTTGTAAAATTGAATTGCTCACAAATTCTCTAGCTTCAATTGGGCTACAAACTTTCTCCAATAATTGGGCTCTAACATGTATAACAATCTTTTTAAGTTATAAAACCTCCTATCACACTCCTGAATTTATCCAAACCCTCCTTTTGAACCATGACTAAAGCATCCTCCATCATTCCCTCTTACTCTTATTTCTATCTCTGAACTTCGTGTGATCTTTTCTGCACCATATGCTGGTTACTATGGAAAAAGAGGAATGAACGACTTTTCCAGAACTCAAAGGAAAGCTTGTCATTGTGTATAGCAGAGGCAGGGGCATTCTCAGATATATGTCCCTTGCCAAAGTTATGCTTCAAGGTTATGCGCAGGTTGTTCGAGACCAAGACTGTTCGTCTCTTATTGATAGGCTAGACAACGAGTGTGTGACTATTCATGTTGATGGAGCTTTCTCACACGTCACTCAAGCAATTGAGTGCGCCGGGGTTCTGCGACAGTTTGGTGGGTCCATTTTAGAAGTCTTCTCTTTTCACATGCCGAAGGGAGACAATCTTATGGTGGAGCTATGGAGATGTCCGATAGGTCTTCGATATGCTTGGGACCGTGGATTCAAGAAGTTGATTATATATAGTGATTCGAGTGAGGCTATTAAGTTAATAGGGGCAGAGGTACCGGAACTACATTCTGATTGTGCATTGATTCTTGAAGTGCAACGTATGATCCAAGGGGAGTGGAGAACAAAGCTGCTAGTGACAGAAATAAAAACATGGATGCTGATTTCTGTTAAGAGGGCTCTTGCACAAGCTACGGGACTGCAAGTGATGCTTGGAGAAGTCGTGACCAAGCTTCTTTTTTAATTTGCCATTACTTAGTTTTATTTGTTTTCTGCCTTACCAAAAAATGTATGTTTAATATTTATTTGTAATATGTGGCACTAATTATGTGATATATTTTAAAATTTGTAATTCAAAATCCAATTTTCCAGATTTTATCTAAAGATTTAAGTTTAAAACCAATAAATATTAAAAATTGCGCATCACAAAAGTTATGTTTAATATTTAAATTAGAATTCAAAACCTGTGCAATGCACTAAGAACTCTAAATATATTTGATCAAATCATATCAATAAATATAATAGAATGGATATCAATATGATATGCTTTTGCTATTTTATAATTATATGATTATCATAACAAAAAAAATTATTATCACTCTAAATTAATTCCCCCAAAATAATATTAAAGAATAACAAATTGATAATATGTATAACATATATATAATATACAATAGAAACATCATTATACTAAATTATTGAAAATTTATATTCACAAAGTTGTGTCAAATTTAAAACTAAACAAATAAATTAAAATGATATTATTATTACTTTTATCTAAATACAATTCAACTAATTTTGAATCCAAAACATAATCAAAATACCAGATGTATGTGCAAATTAAACATCAACCCGTTACGATAGTGATTACATTACAATAGCTTCAAATTATAAAATCTCATATGCAAATAGAAAATCATTAAAAAAACTTTATCAATAATCAATAGCAAGAGAAAAAATGAAATGTTTTCATTCAAACTAACAAATTACTTGAAAATCAAGGATAACTTATAGTAAGAATAACTCATATTTACTAACTAAAAAAGGTAGAATGAAAACAACATATGAACAAATGGAAGAAGGCCATGTTTTTTAGTATTTTATCTTTGAAAATGTCTTTAAAACTAAAAATAATCTCTCAATGATGTAAAAAGATTTGCATAATATAAATTTATGTAAATCACACTAAATAATGGCTAATGTACACCTAGACAATTAGATCATGATTTTTTTTTACAAATATATATATATTTGATTTTCATTTCCATATTTATCATCATATCAAATTTTTTAAAACATGAAAACATATATAATTGGAAAATAAATATTTTTAGACAATCAAATCATGATTTAGACTATGATTTTTTCACAAAAATATATTTGATTTTCATATCCATATTTATTTTCATATCAATTTAAAAAAAATGAAAACATATAAAATTAGGAAATAAATATTATTTAGAATAATGTGGGGCCAAATTTTTTCATAGTCAGTATAATAATGTGGAGGCCTGAAATTATGACATTTCATACTTTTGACCTTTACTTTATAATATATAAATAGATAGATTAATTATTTTGAACATCTAGACATCCAGCTTAAATTAATTATTTTAACATTTAAAGTTAATATGTCAAAAATAGAATAGTGCGATCATATCCCTATATTTCAAACTAATTCACATCTTTATACAGATTTAATTTGTGTGGTATATATATATATATTAAACTATCATAATCTAGCTTACATTCATTAGAAAAATAATTTAAATTAAAATATAGCATTGTGATTAGTTATGATTTTTGAATCTCATTCCTGTTATGTGAAATATTACTTATAATAAAAATCAAACAAAATATTAATTGTTACGATATTTGCGTGAGCAGAACTTGAAATTATTTGATTCACTCGCATTCTAATACCTAATTGTGAAAGTGCAATTCTTTTGTTCTCTTCCTCCTTCTACCTTCAGTGAAATCGCAGTTCTCATGTACAAAGCATACACGCCATGAGGATATGAATGAACGTTGATATCTCGCAACATATGAATCAACATTCTGCATAAGGGAGAGTCCCAAGTGCCATGAAAATTGAGAATGGTCATCCATTGAGGCTATAGCTGTATGTCTGTATATTGATATTTTTGTCTCATCATTGCTCCATACGTTTTGGACTTATTATATCTTTGGATTTATTACGTAATCATTTTACTTTATCTTTATAACAGTGATCCTTTATGATATATGGCTCGCTAGAAATGATGTCACCGTCAAAGGTGTTAAGGCAAGTCATGGTGCTACTTTACAAGTGGTTTGAAAACTTCAAACACAAGTATGGTTCATCATGTTTCTCACTCTTCTCATAAGGATTGCGGTGGAAAAAAAATTGATCTTTGGGATTGGTTTTCTCAAACTTCTATCATCTTTCAGATCAGCTTATCAATAGTTGGAGATTTGATCATGGAGTCACTAAAAGGTAAATTATATTGCATTTTGATTCCTCACAGGAAGGCTGTATAGTAGGCTACATAGTTCAAGATCCTCGTCTCCATCCTATTTCATGTCATCTTTAAGGATATTAGTGTCATCTTATATTCTCTTAATGCCTGCTCTTCGGTCATGGATGTCCAGATAATATATATTGTTATCGAGACTGTGATTTGAACACCATCATTCCATCGACCAAGTATGAATATTCAACTTTTTATTATTTGATATAAGTCTTGGGTTTAAATTGCTTTGATTGAGATTTTTTTGTTTGAATTTTAGATATGCCGATTTGGGAGATTCTGGTAAAACAAAAAAATAGAAGTGAGCAACCCGCACCCATGAGAACATCATTGTGCTCTATAGTTTCTGGACGGATAACAAAAGAACACTCTAAACTTCATCACCAACATTGTTTGTACGAGGGGAATATGAGGGAGCAGAAGAAGCACAAGTTGTGTGATGATGGCACTTGAGAAGTGATCAAGCTTTTGGATTTCAGTGTGTTTATAGATATTATTATAGTAGACAGACAAGAAACATAATTTAATTTGTCAATTTAACTTTATTATACATTGCTCAGTTTTGAACCTCTTAATGACAGAGTTAGAGCAGTTAGATTGACTAAATAATTTTAAATCCATAATTATTTAATAAATTTGAATAAAAAACACAACTAATAGCCGTTAATTTTTTTCAAAGATAGTGATTTAATTGATCCGAATTAATGTGTGCTTAGGTAAAACTTTACTGAATAATTTCTAATTTATTATTCAAATTTGTAACTTACTAATAAATTGGAAATTTAATAACTATTTGTCTAATCAATATGTGCATCACTAATGCCAAAATAAAGATTTAGGAAAAAAAATCATACCAAATTGTTTTATAGTTAAGATTTTAATCTCTAATAAATCAAACTAATTAACATTTAGTCTTTTCGTTAATTAAATTGTTTATATAAATATTAATCATCATGTTTATAAGAAATATAAATCGGCAATTGAGTGACATTTGTTAATTATGGCTTTTTTATTCCTTTAAAGTTAGATATCACTGAATTTCTTAACTTATATTACTAATACACAGTGGAAAATAATTATATGCTTTTCCTTATATGTTTTTTGTATTGTTTTCTAATTAAAAGTTAACATATGGATTTTTTTAATATATTATAATTTTAATCATTAACTATATATCAAAAGTATTAACTTCTTAAACTTAAAATAATTTAAAAGGTCTACATTTTATAATTAAAAATGTAATGGTGTAGAATATAATGAGCTATGCTCTCTAATTAGACAGAGAAATAAACTAAAATTACATTTGGGAGTTTATCACATAATAAAATTAAATGATCATTAATAGAATGGTGTAGAATATAATGAAGTGGAATGAAATGGAACAAAATGTTTATTGTTTGGGAGTTTTATAGAGGAAAGAATGATTTTGTTTCAACATTATTTGAGAGTTATTATAAAATGGAGGGAATAAAATAAATTATAACCATTTCTTTCCAATATTACCCTTATAAGTTAATTTAGATAAAATAAGTAGTGGCTGTCTCTTGTGAAAAATCAAATTTGTTTTTAACTTATAATAAAATATTTTTCCCAATAAAAGAAAATTTAGATATCAAGTGAATTTGTGAACAAATTTTAATTAAGAGATTAAATAACTTAAATTGAAGAAAGAAGTGAGATTGTGCATAAAATAAATGTAAGAAAAAAAATCATATTTGGACATAGTAGAGAGTCTAGAGACAATAGGAAGCAACCTTGATATAATGGAGAGAGTGAGGAGAGAGATTGATGTAATTGTAAGAGTGAGAGGAGAGCTAGAGGCATAATAAACGTTTTCATAGAGTTAGGGGTAATTTTATATTTACAATTTTGATTCTAACCATTATATCCATGACCCTTTCACTTGGAAATAAGAAAAATTGAATTTATAATAGTGAAAGGTGGCTTAAGAAGGCATCTATTGCCATTTCATTTCTTTTTAAAAAATTCTTCTAAATAATAGTAAAAAATCCATTAGCCACTCCACTTCATTCTATTCCATAAAAAAAAATCAAACATAATGTAAATTTCTAATTAATGTGGTTATTAAAATATAAATGTAGTCAAAATAAAATAGAAATAAAAGGTGAAAAATTTTAAAATGTTGAAATATGAAATTTGAATTTAAAATATTAAATTGCATGACACTATGCTGGTAAAATGTATTGAAAAGTGCTCATTCTCCAGCTCACTAAATCCACATATCCAAAGACTTACTCATAAGACTTTCACATACAGAAAAATAATGTTTACATTCTCATGTAAAATTTTTACATTTATCAAGACAAAAATTAACTTATTTCTTATGTAGTTCAAAAGTATCATTATTCTCTATTGTGAAAAACATTAATTTTTTTTACATCAAATGTACATTACGATTTATTGGAGTATCTATGCATTGGATGGATGCATTAATTGTTAGTATAGTTAAAATAACACAAACAACCCATAAGAGAGGGTTAAGCCAACATTTTCTGCATCATGCAACAGAATAATCCAATTGCTCTATCACCTCAATAAGAATTTGACAGAAACGAAAATTCTTATTTGTCCAGCCACTACTAGAAATATTAATATTAGTGATAAACAAATCTTTCACTAAACAATAAAATCCGTTACTAATTTTAGATTTAGTGAAAAAAATTTTCGTTACTATGTCTGCCACAAATATAACGTCACTAATTTTGTGACGGACAAATCCATCAGTGATTATTTTGTTTAAAAAATATTTAGAGTTTCATAACTTGTTTTTAATTATTATTATCCTCCCCCATACCAAACTTACTATCATTTTATAGTCCCAACACTCCTATTTTGTAGTCCCTTTATCTCTTATATATTTTTATAATTATGTGCATCCTGTCTGGTTTGAATTTGTGACCTCCATAAGACCCATGAATTGCCTATATGCTTTTCTAGTTGAGCTACAAGTAACATTCAGTCATTATGCTCAAATTTTAATATACATACACAAACACACACACAAAAAATATTATACAATATCAAATAATTTATGATTAAGTTAAATAATGTATCTTCAATTTCATTCACCTAAATACTAAATTTATATTTATTTTAATTTCTCATATGTATAAAATGAAATTTTATTTATAATTTTTATTTCAAAAGAAAATAGTTTTTGGACAATATTTTATTAATTTTAATAATAAAAATATCTATAACTTATTTGTCACTAAGATTAGTGACAGATGTAATGGTTGTCACTAATTCATTAATAAGTAAAATTTTAGTGACAATTTTTAGTGATGGCAAGTTGTGTATCAATAATTATATGAAAATTTTATAAAAGATTGATGGACTTCAATGTCCATTACCAATCCATTACATATATTTAAAAAAAAGTTTTGATAGATATTCATGACAAATTTCTATTTGTCACTAAAATTAGTAACAAATTTAACATTCATCACTAATCAGTCACTAATTTAAAATTTTAGTTACAACGTTTAATATTCATCACTAATCTGTCACAAATTTAATAATTTTTGTGGTAGAAATTAGTGACGGATGTATATCGGTTACTACATTTATAATTGTGACAATTTTTTCTAATTATCACTAATCCGTAACTATTATTTAAATTTAGTGACAATCTTTTGTCATAAATATTTCGTCATTAATTTAAATTTTTCTAGTAGTGAGAGAATGAGTTCCACGGAACATCATTCAACCATTTTAGAAATTATATTAAGTGGAGGATCAAAATACCTGCCTTTATGATATTGCTGGGTAAAATTATCATGGACATAGTAGAAACGGAAAAGACCGAGCTTCCAAGCAATTCCAAGCGGAAACCCAACCACTTTTTCGAGCCATTGTTGTGGAAATCCATGCGCATATTTTCATTCATTCGTTTAACTTTTTCTTCACAAAAATTCCTCTGCTTTCTGAATGCATGGATTGTCATGACCCCTGAAATGCTTTCTGAGAAATGATGAATGACAAGGGCTTTTGTTATCGAATCCAGACAAGTCAATTCACGAGATGAAGCATAAGCGAGATTCATAGTATATTCTATTTCCTCTAAAGTTAGTTATTGTCCACATGCTACTAGGCGTAATAACACAAAAATTCATGTGGTATTATCGGATATCACAATTTAACTTATTTCTTTTTGCTTGTGATCGGGTTGCAAATGCATGGAGCTATTACTTATAATTGGCAGGATAAGATATATCTTGTATTAATTTCCTTGTCGATATATATGGTACCACATATAAGATATTTTAGTTCCATTATTTTTTTCTACGTCATTACTTAAGGTTTCTTGTCGTTTAATTTTTATACCTAAAATACTGCACTATGGCATTCTTTATGCATGCTTGAAGTAGTTACTGATACTAATGCGAAAAGATCAAGAAGCCAAGGTGAATTTTCCAAACAATTTTTTTTTTTTTATATCTTCTAATACATCACCAACAGAAACTCTACCATTGTCCATCTTTTTTCTAATACTGATTTAGTTTTTTGAGAGAAAAAAGATAAGCTCCAATAACCAAGTATAAAATGCATGAAAATCTTTGAAATACAATCTACGAGCGTGAAAAATCAAAAGGACTGACTACACCTATAGATGCAGTTTTAGCCCAAATTAGTAAAGTAAAATTTTGGTAAGACCTACGAAAACAAAAAGGGCATAAACACACAAAACACTTGGGAATACTAAAAGATCATCGCCCATCTGCATTCTCAGATGCTGCCTGCTTCTGTATGTTATCAAAACCGGCAACTGTAACACCAGCACTAGCACCCCCATATCCATCAGACACAGGACCAAATAATTAAGTATTCACTTTCTTCTGCCATCATCTCCTCATCCTTCCCCTGATGCCTTTCCATTGCAATCAGACCCTCTAGCTCCATTGCTACTTCCTTCATAGTAGGCCTTTCCTCTCCATTAACTCTGAGGCACTTCCTTGCCAATAAGGCCACTTCCTTTAGCTGCATTGCATTCTTCTTTTGGTTCAGCACTCGCTCATCAAGAATTTCCCACAACCGGTCTTCTCTCATTGATGACACGAAGTAGGCAGCCAACCTATTGAATTTAGTTGCTTTATTCCCTGTGAGTAGCTCCACAAGCACAACCCCAAAGTTATAAACATCACTCTTCTCATTCAACTGACCTGTTTGAAGGTACTCTGGGTCCAAGTATCTTGTTGTTCCCTGAACCACGGTGGGAACTTGATTTTCATCGACATGAAAAAGTCTTGAAGCTCCAAAATCTGACACCTTTGCTTTGTTATTTTGATCTAATAGTATGCTAGAAGATTGATATCTCGATGAATAATTGGAATAGAAGCAGCCGAGTGTAAATATGAAATGGCCTCAGCAATTTCTGCGGCTATTTTCAATCTAAATATCCCACGTAATAGAACTCTCATTCTTTAATGGATCTATGTGGTCGAGAAGGGTACCATTGTCCACAAACTCATAAACTAATAAAGGGATTTCAGTTTCAAGACAATATCCCAAAAGTTTGACCACATTTCTATGGTTGATTTGGGAAAGCACAAAAATTTCATTGATAAAATCTTTAGCATGTCGGGGATCTCCTCCTATTCTAAACTTCTTAATAGCAACATGTGTGTTGTCCGATAATATACCTTTTTAAAGTATGCCTTGTCCTCCGAATCCTAGGATTCTGCTTTTGTCAAAGTTGTTTGTGGCATCCTTAAGCTCATTTTCTGTAAATATCTTGATTCTATCACCATATCCTTGTCATTGAGAAAGTTGTTGTAATAGCATGTTTCCTCCATTCTCTTCGAAATTTCTTTGTCTGAGTTGTTTCAAAGTTTTTTGCTTTTGTGCCCAACATAATGTGGAGACTAGTGTGAAGACAACCAACAAAGCTATACTAACACCTACAAAAAGCAATGGAGTCCAAAGATTTATTTTTAAGAGAAAAATGAGTTTCGAATTTTGACTTAAATTAAGATATGTCAAGATTCTAATCCTCTGTTTATTTCTGATCATTCTCCCCAATCCAAAGTCCAAAACGAACCATAAGTAAATAAAATTATATATGCTTTAAAGATGCAAGACGTTCATATTAACCACCAACGTGATGGAGGTAATTAAAGAACTGCTATTTCAATTTTGTTTTTATTTTTGTCAATTTAAATACAGACACATATTTTGTTCGCGCGTGGATAAATCTTATGAATGATGTTTTCTGTGTCAAATTAAATATTGAGTACGTAGTTTTATTTAAATATTTTTACTTAGGACTATCATAATTATGTCTATATATTAAAATATATTTTGAATACTCGCAAGCCAAGTCCTGAAATTAAAAGAATTAAATCAAATTATAAAAATAAAACGTTTTAAAAACAAATGCTTATTTTAAAAAAAAATTATTCCAACGACTGTTTTTCAAAGGGAAAAAAATCTTTAGGCCGAAAAGCAAAACTAAAGCCAAACATGCAGTTCTAAATTAATTCGTATACTTACGAAATGAAATTATAAGGATACGCCAAGTGTGATTAGAACGTCGAGTGTCCGGAGTACTGCAGCCTGTTCCATTTTTTAAGCCATCGCCTTCTTGTCCTCTTGGACAAGAACAAGTGTAGCTACCATTCAAATTGTGGCATAAGGATGGCACGGTGCAATTATTGGATGTGCTGCTGCTGCACTCATCCACATCTGAAATTTACGTATTTAGCAAAGCCCCATTAATTCTTTATAAACAACCGTATTATATAATATATCAGAAAAATACAGAGGATGTAGTAAAATATATATAAGTACCTTGGCAGCCGCCATAGGGGAGAGAGAGGTAAGGGTTGCCTTGGAACCCTTGTTTACATTTGCAGAAGTAGCCAATCCCACTTTCTGCAGAATCTTGGCATTCGCTGTTGTCCATGCAGGCATAGCTGCTCGTATTTTTTGGGGCTTCAACGCATGTCTGATTGTCCACAATCCAATTGAGAACCACACGAGGAGATGTTCTGCTCAGATCGAAGAGGTCTTGGGTGGAAAAATTGAAGGATCCATCTTCTGCAACAAATGCATAGCTGCAAGGGTTGAAGTTCAGCACGAGGTCATGGTGGTGAAAACTAGAAGTAGTAACATTGTAATTCTTAATGCCTCTGGGCAAAGTGGTCTGGCAGCAGCCAATGCCGGAGCAGGATCCATTCGACACGGATTTCAGGTTACCGTAAATCGACATGCAGCCCTCAAAGCTGTCTCCAGTGTAGTCTGAGACAAAAGCGAAGGTGTCACACCCGACGACGGTGAATTTGTTCTTTGTATGGGATATGCCAAACTTTTGAATCATGAAATAACAGTCCGTAAAATAATGGGATCTGTTGGGATAATAGCAATCATATGCTAGCCCAGAAGAGACGCGCATCTCCCCAGTATCGTCGGAGATGCTGAGAACTGGGATGTTGCTTTCTCCTAAATACGGAATGGGGTGTCCAGAGGAAGAGTTGCATGTAATAAGGAACGTAGGATCTTTGAAGCAGCCTTCCCTTGTGCTAAAGGGATACGGGATGCTCACATTCCCACACTTGCCGTCGCAACCAGCTTTCGGTGGCGGTGCTGCTGCAGTGGCAGCGGCCAGTAGTGTGCTGGCCACTAATGTTGCTCTCAAAAGCAATGCACTCAACCCCATCACTGTGACCTTGATTGTGTGCATTGTGCCTGAGGAACATATTCTATTCTGTCACCACGAATTCATTACTTGGCCCACTCTACCCTCCTTAACTTGTTTTCCACGTTGAGGTGAAAAAATGGAAAACGGAAAACATGAAAAGATCGAAAAGAACTTTTTTTACGCGTCTTGTACTATATATCTACATTTAATTGATGATGGACAGCCATATTTGATGATGGCGGGCGATTCCCATTCCCACCGCATTCGTGGAACGAGCGAAATAGGTGACTTGGCCGTGGGGTCGGGTCTCTCCTGCCGAGATCCTAAGTGCCAGCGATCCGGATCCTCTCCCGCAAAATCACTCTCCATCAAGATCTATACTGTACAATACATTTAACTGTTGTTCTATACCGTACAATACATTTAACTGTTGATAAATGATAAACTGACGTGAGAATCATAGGCAAAATGAATTTACTGGAATATGATATATAATTTTTTAATATTGGTAAGTAATAATTTTTATGTGGATAATTATTTTTGAATTTGAATTTTCTTTTTTCATGTTAATGAATGAACATTTATTAATATCTACTGATTTTAAATTAGTAAATTTTATGTGCCTATATTTTTATTTCCAACAAAAATAATTGAATGAATATTTGGGATTGAGAAAAGAAATTGTATGAATGATTTGATTAATGATTGAAGGAGTGAAATTTTTATCCATATTTTTTATATATAAAAGGTATGTAAACACCTTCCTAACTTCGTGTAGTCTAGTTAACTATTAGTATTAAAAAAATATATAAATATATTTTTATTTTATAACAAATAAAAATGAATATAAAAATTAAAAATTAATGCTCCCATCTCTAATTAATATTTATTCCACTTTACTTTTCCTAGTCCTTAAATACATTTAAATTCATTCTACCAATTTGTTTTTTGTTTGCTATGTCAGTTTAACATTTCTCAACCATTAGATGTGGTGTACGGTATAGATTTTGATGGAGAGTGGACTGAGACAATTTGCGGGAGAGGATTATCAACTGCCAGTTTTCTCTTTTTTTTATTTAAATTATAAATAAAAATTAGATTTTTCATGAATCATGTATATATATATTTTGTGAAGTTTTAAATTTATTTTATATTTTTTTAAAAAATATACAAAACTGTAGAGATCCAATTTGATCTAGTTTTTATTATATAATTTTTTTAATAAATAAAAAATTTAAAATTGTAAAAAAATATATATCTATAAAAATTTTGAAAATTTTATTTTTTACCTGTAATTTTTAATTAAAAAAAATAAAACCAGCTACGGCAGTGGCTGGAGGGGTCTCGACTGTCCCTTGGACGGGCAATGCAAGCCAATCTTGGTCAACATCAAGAACACGGTGATGTGAACCTACACAACAGATCCGTACCTCGTTTCTGTAGTAATGTCTTGTCATTTAAATTGAAGAGCGGACCGAAGACTTGAAGTCCATAATAGAAATGAGATGAAAATGGGAATAACAATTCATAGAATAATATAAGTGTATTTGGTATGGTATGAAATTTAATGAATATTTGTATTTAATTGGATAATAGTATCTTTAATATAAAAATTTTTTTATTAATTTTGTAATTATCAAAAAATAATTTTTACATATATTTAATAAAAGTAATATGATATTTAAATATACTTTCCCTGATTTGTAAAAATATTTTTAATAATTTATTTTATTTAAAAAATTATATGTCTATCTTTTTAATATATTGTAGTAAATATTAAAGTTATCTTATATATATATATATATTACATAAGGCAGTACTTGAATAATCAATGCAGGTCACATAATGAAGGCTCATTTTTTATCTCAGTCAGTCACGGGTTCCAGACTGATGGGCTCCATACATTAAATAGTGAAGAGTATTTTCACCAGATAAGTTTTTAAAAATTAAATAGTAAAGGACAAATCAGTCATTTCATAGCTTATTCCTGCGAATAGGCTTCACTCTGCCCATCCCTCATTAGAATATTCCCCATTTCTCGAAATGCAGGAATGGCCCTCCCAATGGAATGGAAATGGCACCATTCAAAAAAAAAACCAAACATGGGATTCCACACAGTACCTATTCCCTCCAACCAATCTATCGCTGCAGAAAGGGGTAGAATGGTAGATAATGAATGCTTCTTTTTTTTTTTTTTTCCAAGACGACGAATGCTAATTTAAGTTTCCTTTTTTTTTTAACACACAGGAAAAGGCGGGTGACCAAGACGAACTTGCATTCCAGGACCTAACATCCCTCAAAATCACACTTCAATTAATCAATAATACAATTCCGCCTTTTCTTATGTACCAAACCAAAAGAAAATACGAATATTTAGTCAATTTTCTATTATAAAATCTTCGGGGCTTCTTTATTTTTTCAACGGCATTAAGGTTAGTTTCTAAAAAATTTAGTCAAATTTTAATCCTGCATGTGTGCATAATATTTTCTCACTTTTAAATTTATCCAAAAATATTGATTTTCATGATATTTAAATCTTAAATTTGATTATTGTCCGGATATGATTTTGTAGTAAATTTAAAATTTAATAATATATAAAAAATCAGATCGGCTCGGCCAGTGCAATAGAAAAAATGGTGAATCAATATCTAGTCCACTATGAAATTAAGAGAAACTTAAAGGATCAACAAACCCATATATCCGATTAAGTTAAGAATCAGTTTGAACTAGTCAATTTTTTTAAGAAATTTTTAATTTATGTTTCTAAAACATGATATATATATATATGTTATATATATACACATATTTATACTTAATAAGCATTGAGAAATGAAGTGTAATGGTCAAATGGACAAAAAAAAGTGCATATAGATTATAAAATTATAAATTATAAAATAAGTAAATAAATGTTATAGATATCATATATCTCAAAATTATTTTATTTTTAAATTATAAAATATTATTCCTTTTTAAATTGTATTTTAATTCTTATCTTTACTTACTTTAAATTTTCTTTAGTTTACTATTTTTTTATTTGAAATCAATTTTTATATTTTTTACTACTTTAAATAAAATAATTCGTATATAATTATATTAATATAATTAACACCAATTCAAACACGATTTGACCACCATCCAACCATTGAACTGTGAATTAGTGTATTGTCCGATTTAATAGTTATTCTAGTTTTTAATACTTTAAAATATATACACCCATTATAGGTTATTTTAGTCAAAACAAATTTAATTTTATGGCATCTTTTTATTTTGGAATTGAAACCCTTAATTAAATTATCACACAACATAAAGAAAATAATTTGTGTGTTTTATTATCTTTTAAGAAATTCCTTTCATCAATTTATTAGTCTAATGACTTTTTGGTATATATGAATATTTATCAAAAACTAGAAAGCAATGTGGAAAAAATTGGACCAGACCAAACAAGTCGATTCGATCGGTCCCGAATGAGAATCGGACCCAGGTCCAGTCCAATCTGGCCATGGTTGAAGATTAGTCAATTTCAGAATCAAAACAAACCAGTACAAAACCGGTTGAATCGGCTAAAAACTAATATAAAACCGGTTTTGAAATGTTTTTTTTTTAATATTTTTTTATTTCTAATATAAAATAATATTACTTTTAGTAATAAGTAGCATTACTTTTGTGTAAATTTTTTCTATATTATAATATTATATAAGCATTGTTGTGATACATAATTATTAATAATGATAAATTTACTTAACAAATAATATAAAAATAGAATATTAATTGACTTTTTTGAATTCAAAATATAATTATAGATGAATATTAACTTATTTATATTTTAATATTAAGTTATAAAACTTATTAATAATATTTTTTTTCTATATGATATATAAAATTTTTAAATTTATTTTTATCCTAGATTAAATGTTAATTTTATGATAATGGATAAATAATTCTTATATTTTTCATCTATATTCTTTAAAATATATCAATTTATTTACAACTGGTTCGACTATTAAATCTTGAACTATTACCTCATCTTATTCAATGACAGATCCAATTTATAATTCCCTGCTAAAAAGAATGACTGATTCGTCATGTTTTAAAAATCGGACCGGACGTCCAACTGGAAATATCTCTGGATCACAGTTTTTGTGGTTCAACAGATCGAATCGGTAGTTGAACCGGTGATCTAATAATTACATAAAAAATAATATTATATGTATAATAATATATGTATAAGAAATAAAAAAATATCAAATTCTTAAACTTCTATAAATACTCTAATAATATATTTATATACATATGGAAGCTTGGAGTGATGGAGGAAAATAGTAGAAAGAGTTGAATTAAGCTAAAACTTCAAACTTGAAAGACAATAAAGACAAATGAGAGCAGAGGTTATAATTATTGATGTGAGAACTTGAGGATTTTGTTTCAACTAGGTAACATTTTCCTTTTATTTTACCTTTATTTTGTTTATTTATAAATTTTATATTATTATAATAATATAATTGTAACATATTATAAAGATATACTCTCCAATATTATAAGGAAACAAATGGACCTTTTTGTCCTATAATATAAGATAACATGATTTTTTTTGTTACTTTTACCCCTATTAATGTAATGTATAATATTGTAAATTGTGTTGAAATTAAAAAAAAAAGAATTTAATAATGGTAAAATAGAAATGTTTGGATTTTTTAAAAAAATTTAAGGATATTATTTTCATTTCTTAATATATGTAAAACCCCAAATATTACCTTATAATATAGGATGGAGGGAGTAACGATTTAAATTTTAAAAAAAGTTAAAAAATGGGTTAAATATAGGATGAGCTGATTTTTTAAAAGCCGATAAGGTTCACAGCTCAATGCTGATTTTCAGCTCAGAAGCCGGTTTGCACCAGTTCAATCTGACTTAACTCTTAAAACGATTCAACTCTACAAGACGAACCTAAAAAACTATCCAGCTGACGATCAGACCGGTTCGACTATCCAATCTAATCCGACTGCAAAAACACTACTAGTTCGTTGCAAGATTTGACCCTTCTTTAATATTTATAATTAATTTTATGAATAGTATGGCTATTTTATCATATTACTTTATTATAAAGTTTAAATCAAATATACGTACGTTTGGCCCAAAAAAAATCAAATATGCGTATTTAGCAACAAAACCTTCCCACGCAATGTACGGTGGATTAAATTTAGTTTATATTAAGATTAAAGAAAATATTCTATAATAGAATAAATAATAAAAATAAGTTTACAAAAAACAATGGATATAACAAAATTATATAAAAAAGCATATGCGATATGACTAATACTATTTTGTTGAAGGATAAAATTTAAATACAAAAATCAATGAAGACTGGTTATGTTAATCAAATTCGGCAGAATCTAAATTAAAAAGCTTGCAGAAAAATAATATTATCTAATTAAGTTTATAAATATCCTAATAGTTAATTAATGCTAATCTAATCTAATATATATTTTTCTAGGAAGCTGCCGGCTGGCCGACTTGACTAAATGTTCATGGCTTCTATTTTATTGGAAAAATTAAAATTCAAGATACTAATAAGAATCGAAAACCGTACCTGTTGAGTAATTTGTATCAAAGAAAATCAAATTACAAGTCTTCACTAAATATTTAAAGGAGAATTATTATTCAAGACTAGAATCAATATTTAATTATGAAAAGGGACCTACTATTCATTTAATTACAAAATATGGCCAAGTTTTTTAACTTAAATATAAAATATAAAATTACCAAATACCCTCCACTTTTATTTCTCCCCCTACCACCACCAGTCAATAGTTGCCAGAGGTCGATCAACAGCTGTCCAAGATCAGTCAATATCGGTCAACAGTCACCGATAATAGGTCAATGGCTACTAGCAACTAGTCAATATTCGCCAAAATTTTTTAGTACATTTTACAACTTACTTATTTTGAATTTGCAACTTAGTTTTCAAATTTTAACTTTGTAATTTTTTTTCCAAAATTTATAACTTTTTTACTTTAAATTTGCATCTTATTTTTCAAAATTTTTACTATGAATTGTTTCAATATTTTTGGAACTTCTTTTTCAATTTTTCCAACTTACTTACTTTGAATTTGTAACTTGTTTTCCAACATTTTATTATGAATGGTTTCAATGTTTTACAACTTCTTTTTATAATTTACAATTTGCTTACTCTAAATTTACAATTTATTTTTCAAAGTTTTACTATAAAATATTTCAGTATTGTTGCATCTTATTTTACATATTTTACAACTTACTTACTCTAAATTTATAACCCATTTTCCAAATTTTTACAATTAATTGTTTTAATATTTAGTATCTTTTTTTCAAAAATTTGCAACTCGTTTACTTAGAATTTGTAACTTGTTTTCCAAAATTTTATTATGAATTTTTTCAACGCTTGTCAACTTTTGTTCTAAAATTTTTTAACTTGGAACAATTCGTGATAAAGATTTGAAAAATAAGTTGAAAATTTAGAGTAGACTAGTTATAAATTATGGAAAAGAAGTTACAAAATACTAAAATAATTCATAGTAAAAATTTGGAAAATAAATTGCAAATTAAGAGTAAATAAGTTGCAAAAGCACCGAGAAATTTAAAAAAAATTGGAAAATGGGTCATGAATTCAAAGTGAGCAAATTGTAAAACATATAAAATAAGTTGCAAAAATATTAAAAGAATTCATAAGAAAAGTTTGGAAAATGAGTTATAAATTTAGAGTAAATAAATTGCAAATTGTAGAAAAGAAGTTGTAAAACACTGAAACAATTTATCATAAAATCTATAAAATAAGTTACAATTTTAAAGTAAATAAGTTGTAAATTTTAGAAAGAAAGTTATAAAATACTAAAACTATTGATAATAAAAAGATGAAAAATAAGTTACAAATTTAGAGTAAGTAAGTTGTAAAATCTAAAAAAGAAGTTGTAAAAACATAAAACAATTCATTAAAAATTTGAATATTAAGTTGCAAATTTATAGTAAAGAAATTGAAAAGTAAAAATTTAAAAACTAAGTTACAAATTCAGAACAAATAAGTTGTAAAATCTAGTAAAATTTCCGGTAAAAGTTGACCGGTTACCGGCAACTATTATCAGGCCTTGATCGGTCAATGGCAACAGTTGGCCAACATTGACTAATTAATTGCCTGTGATCGTTGGCCAATGTTGACTGATCATTAGCGGCCATTGACCAGGCACCGGTGGCCGCTGACGACAAGCGATGATCAGGAGAGAAATAAAAGTTGAGAATGTTTTGGTAATTTTATATTTTTTAATTTAATTTGAAAAACTTGTTCTCTTTTTGTAATTAAGTTAGCGGTAAAACCTATTTTGTAATTAAATGTTGAATAAGGTTCTAAATAGTAATTTTCCCAATTTTTAACTTACTTTGCGATATCCCTAACTTAGCATGACTTAGTACAATATTCATTTTTTATATTAAATGTTCTATTTTTCTTTTTGTACTCATACAAAATAATGTAAACAAGAGAAATGATTAGGTAGAGAGACAGATAGTAGAGAAAAAAATGGTGGGAGGGGGGGAGAGAGGACCTCAGGAAAAGAAAATAAGAGAAAGAAATAAAAAAAATTAAGAAAAGGAGACAGAAGAACTCTAAGAAAAGAAATATTGTTAAAAAATTCTTCATTTAATAATCAAAGTCTAAAAAGCACAAATTCTAATCATATGATAGTTCTAAGATAAGATAAATTTTTTCAAATTATTTTAAATCTAAAGAAAAAATAAATCCTAATTTAAATAACTATATTCTAGAAATAAATAAAACATAAAGTTCAAATCCTAATAAATTCAAGTAAATCAAAATATCCAAATAAAATAATAAAATAAATTTATTTAAAATTCTAATGATAAAGATAACAAATCCTAATTATCTAAAATTATTCATTCTCTATCATTATCTATATTTGAAAAAACTCATTTTCAGAGAGTCAAAACTTCACATGACAAATAAGATAGTAAAGGATGGGATCTAAGTAACGGAACTTTTCTTCAAAGATCCAAAGATTATTTAATTATGGAAATCCCTTCCAATGCATCAAGTGAAAAAACATTTTGTTTCCCCACAATAGTAGCAAATCCCCATAGTAACAAATATCACACAACAATACTAGCCTAAATCAATTCGTGCTTAGCTCATGAAAATCAAGGCAAAATTCCACCATATGTAGTATAATACATGAATGTGGTGGTACAAGAATAAGATAAAACTAAGGACTATAATCAACAACCATAGATGATACAACTTCTGTTGATGGAAATTGTTGTTAAGCTTGTAACTTTTTAAAAGCTTTCGCCTTCTAGAGGTAAGAGAAGACATCATTGTAAAAACATAATTATTCCTTCTCTTTGAATAAACTTCACTTTTAGAATCAAAATCTAGAGAACCTTGAGATTCTCTGTTCAACTCAAAAATTTCCTGCAAACGTTGCTCATTTAATCCATTTATTGACTGCATTATTTCCTCACATAATTTCTCCAACATTTTGAACCTACAGTTTGTTTTTTCAAATTTAAGTTTGCTTCTTCTTGATCATGTTTCGTATCAATTCGTAGAGATTCAAGTGCTTGGCCACATACTCTTTGCTACACTTTAAGCTTTCTCAAGACTTTGTTAGGTAATTTGGGAAATCTTAAGCATGATAAAAATCGACCTCTGATACTAAATGATATAAACGGAGGATGGGGTTAGGTGGAGAGATAGATTGTAAAGAAAATTGAGAGAGAAAAAGAAGAACTCAAGCAAAAGAAATAGGAGAAAGAAGTAAAAGAACTTAAGGGGAGGAGATAGAAGAACTTTAAGGAGAGAAATATCACTAAAAAATTCTCAATTCAATAATCAATTGAGTTTTAAAATAAGATAACTTTTTTAAAATTATTTTAAATCTAAAAAAAAGATAAATCCTAATTTAAATAATTAAATTCTAGAAATAAATAAAAAATAAAATTCAAAATAAACTCAATTAAATATAAATATCCTAATAAAATAACATTATTTAACATTCTAATAATGAAAATAATTAATCCTAATCATCTAGAATTATATCTATTCTCTATCACAAAATGTTCTAATTGAATTGCAAATTTAATCACGCCACACAATTTAGAATATAATTTTATATACATGTGAGTATTTTTACTGTCTATAATTGATTAATTAAGATATGTATTTAATAATTAGAGGACACTGTTAAACTACAACTCTTAGCGGCAACCTTCTTTCTTATTCCCTCGATTTTTTTTTATATTTTGGGTAGCAATTAGAGATTGCTAAATTATCATTAGCTCTTACAATTAATTCGGTATAGGCAGAACTTAAAATTAGGAAGAAAAATTAACCCCTCTACTTTAAACACAAAATATTCTATATCATAAAAACAAAGCTCAACTATGAAATCAAAAAAGTAGATACATTAATTTAAGTATATATATATTGTCATAAGAATCGGACCGGACCAACCGGTTCAACCGGCAAACCAAGAACTGGCCATATGTCCAATCCAAACAAGTGAGAAAAACGAAGGCATATAGAATTGGAGGTGAACTAGTGAAAATAGCTGAGAACCGGCTAAAATCAGAAAAAACCACCAGTCTAAGTAAATCAACCGGTTTAAGCTGTTAAAATGGAAAAAAAGAGAAAAATAGAAGAAGAAAAAAAGAAGGAGATAGAGGAGGTGAGAGAAGAAGATCAAGACTTACAAGTTACAATCACTTCCTCTCTTTTAATAGTAACAAAAATTAAGAAAAAGTTAAAAGAAATAGAAACAGTGAAACACTACCTAAAAAATGAAGAAGTTTGTACCCATTTGTTTCAACTGCTATGGATAGATCATCACTTTGGAATACTCTCGACGGAGAAGGTAGGAGTAGAAGGTTGCTAAGGTTTTATTTGGTTGAAGGTTATTGGGGGTTTTTTAAGGGGAGGAAGGAAAGGGGATTAAATTCCCTCCCCTTATTTGGCTAAAAAAATTGGACGGAATTGGGGGAATTCAATCCCCTCCCCCCACCCCTTTATAAATTCTCCAAAACTAGGGTTTTTTAGAGGGGAGAGAGTATTTATTACTCAATCCCCTCAAATCCATTCATAAACCAAACAAAATTTCATTAAAATTTCTCAAATCTCCTTTCTTCCAATCCCACTAAAAAAGATAATTTTAAAATCTCTCAAATCTCTTCACCTTCAATTCCCTTCATTAAAATCTTTCAAATCTCTTCTTTCCAATTCCCTCCTCCTAATCTCCTCAATTGAACTAAACAAAACCCATGGCTTGCAGAACGAAAATGAAAATGAAGAAAGAAGCTTGAAAAAGTGATGTTGAACTTCAAGAGAAACAGAGAGACGAAGGGGTGGGTAGGCTTAGGAAATGAGAATATGAATGCCTCTTAAGCATACATGATAGTTTGACTTTTGAATACCTTTTTCAATATTAAAGCAAAATTTTCCACAATTGCTTCACGTTTCCGTACGGTCTCAAACTTCAAAAAAGCAGTAGGTTTCATTTTTCCCTCCACGGTGATCCTTTTGAAGACCAACAAATTTCAATTTTCAGCTAATATTATAAATACAATTTTATTATTTTTTATTCTAATGTCTTAATTTTTTAAATAATATATTTTTTATTTCTAACTTTTTAAATTCATTGTTACTAATTAATTTAATATTTATTTTATTTTTATTCTAATTTTTACGTACGACAAATAAGGTAGTGTTGTACGAAAAATTTTAATATATAAATAAAAATTATATTGAGATAATTTTTTGTATTTTGTATTTTGATCTTACAATTTTTGGATTTATGTTTAAATATTTTAATGTATAAAATTAAAATTTTATTAATTTAATTATGAATATATTTATTTCTAATTTATTTCATTTCTTTTTTCTTATTCGTAATAAATAGATTTATTTTATTTCTTTTGCATCCTAGGAACTTCAATTATAAATCAAAATTAGGAAATTTTTAAAGGTGGATAGTTTAAGTTTCTTTTACTTATATATGATTTAAAATATATTATTTATCCCAATAAATTATAATTAAACCATTAATTCTTGAATTAGTATTTTATCTAGATTACAAATTACAACTTTGGTTGTTTTCGGAATTAGAGAGAATTAGAGTTTCTTTTTTTAACTATCTTCATTCCTTGGTATTTTATTTGAAATTTTCCATATATATATATATATATATATAAGACAGTAGAATTAATGTATCACGTCTAACACTTAAAAGTATTTTTAAAGCAAAAATTGATGCACCTCCAATTAAAAAAAAATTGAAGCACCTAATAATAAGCTACTATTTTGTATCTACGGCTAGATTATGATTGCTCATGCTTCAGTTGTACGCAATGTCACTAACTACGTCTCTTCGCTTCAAAGAGTCAATCAAAAGGCCTCATCTTTGGGAGAGGTTTTTATTAAGCTTGAGTAGTTTCAGAGTTCAGAGGAGCGATTGGCATATTCCTGAACTAATGCCCCAAACAGTGATGGCCTCTGAAGCAACCTGGAGGGTTTATCAAATTCTTTGGCTCGCCCTATCACACACCCAACAAAACATGACAAAACTTTAGGATTCTACTATATATATATATATCATATAAGAGAAGAATAAAAATAATGAATTTAAATCTCTTAAAGTGACTTCACCTGAAGTGAAAAAAGAAATAAACACATAATGGTGGATCTCACATAATTGAGGGCCGCTTTTATATGCCTATCTCTCTCCTCGGGTTAGTAAAAGTTATTTTAAGGAACCCATGACAATAAAATACGAAGTGAGAAGAAAGTTGGATACATATTTGTGATTTCCATTCCTGACATGTGGGGCCACCATTATCTGTATATCTCTATCCTCACATTAGTTGAAGTCATTTTAGGGGATGGATGTTAATATAATACAAAGTGATGAGAAAGTCAGATACGTAATTGTGGGCTCCATTTCAAATATGTAGGGCTCACCACTATGTATATATCTCTGTCCTCACATCAGTTGAAGTCATTTTAAGGGATTGATATTAATAGAATACCTGCATCGATGACCAGAACCCTATCACAGTCCATGACAGTTGGTATTCTGTGAGCAATGCTGATGATGGTACATGCTGCAAAATCCTCTCTGATTATCTTCTGAATCACAGCATCAGTTTGTGAATCCACAGAAGCTGTTGCTTCATCCAAGAACAAGAGACGGCTTCGCTTAAGCATAACCCTCCCCAAACACAATAATTGCCTCTGTCCCACACTCCAGTTTTCTCCGTTATCAACCACTGTACAGTTCAACAACATTCCTCATTATTAACAAAAACTTCAGACAGAAGTGAAATCTAAAAAGAAACTTTTGAAATGAAATGAATCTTTCAAACCTAAAGAGTCGAGTTTCTCAGGCTTGGAAGCCACAGCATCTTTTAGTTGACAACGTTCCAGGCTCTACAACAATCATTCAAATTAGTTATAGTATAAGTTTAGGTCTCTCGTGAAATCAAAATGGTTTAATTACGTACCTTCCATATGTCTTCATCTGTGTACTGTCCAGTTGGATCAATATTGCTTCGTACGGTTCCCTCAAAAAGAACAGGCTCCTGGGGAATGATACCAAAACGAGACCTGAGGTCATGAAGGCCTAAGGCGGTTATGTCGAGATCATCGATGATTATTCTGCCTCCTGAAGGTTCCACCAGCCTAAAGAAAACTTGGATTAATGTTGATTTTCCACTTCCTGTTCGGCCAACAACACCAATCTTTTCTCCCCCATTAATGCTTAAAGTGATGCCTTTAATAACCAGAGGAGTGTTCGGACGATATCTGACCTGTTTGCAAGAAAATCCAGTCATTACTATAGGAAGCACTAGTCTTGTTCCAAGCAGATTGCATATACAAAAAGACCAATAACTTGTTTTACAAGTAAAATATATTTATCAAGTTGGCTTTAGGGGGCACAAGTATCATTTATACTCTTGCCTGAAGCAAGCACATACTACTCAGGATTTGGATTTAATAAAAGGCAGCAAAAAATTTTCCCAACCATCCATTTGCAACTCATATGAATGAATGGTGTGTTTAGGTTCTTATATGATATAACGTACATCGTCTGTTTAACTACGAATGGACAGATGAGATGGACTCTTACCACCTCTTACTGAATCCAAATACACAATATACACCAGATATAGATAGTTATTAGTTTGGTTTATATTTTTGGAAACTAAACCATGGTTTCCAACCATCATTTTTCCCTCTTTTATCCAAATAGGTTTGTGGTAAACTTCTCTATTTTTATTCAAATTTTATTTTTGTAAACTATGGTTATTCTAACAAACTTTTTACAAAAGGGAAATCCAAATGGATACTAAAATATGTCTATAATTTCAATGTAAAATCCAATCAATTTGGTCATAAGCTAGTTGTGGCCAAATAAAGGTCATAAGCTAGTTACCTGCAACTCTTTGATATTGACATTGCCATGGGCGGGCCAATATGGAGGAGGGAGACGATCCTTAATATGCCATGCTGCTTCTGATGGAATTCTTGTGAACTGTTTAATCCTCTCAACAGATACCATTCTGTTCTCAATGAAGCAACTCATGTATATAGCCCAGAATAACACAGCATTCAAGGACAACCCATAAGAGAGAGTTAATCCAACATTTTCTGTATCATGCAACAAAACAATCCAATCACTCTATCATCTCAATAAGATTTTGACAGAAAGGAAAAATCTTTGGTCTAGAGAATGAATGACTTCTACTCAACATTATCCAACCATTTCAGAAATTCTATTAAGTGGAGGATCAAAATACCTGGCTTTATGATATCGCTGGGTAAAATGATCATGAACATTGTAGAAATGCAAAAGACCAAGCTTCCGAGCAATTCTAAGCGAAAACCCAACCACTCATTGGAACCATTGTTGTGGAAATCCATGCGCAGATTTTCATTCACTCGTTTAACATTTTCATCACAGAAATTCCTCTGCTTTTTGAATGCACGGATTGTCATGACCCCTGAAATGCTTTCTGAGAAGTGATGAATGACAGGTGCTTTTGTTATCGAATCCAGACGAGTCAATTCCCGAGACGAAGCAAGGAAATAACCCTGCAAGACCACAGTCCAGAACAAATAAAAACACAAGTTAGTCAGGAGGACAGGATGCGCATATTTGGGAACATTGGCCATTTGAGAAAGAATCGTGCCAGGGAAATCATATCATACCCGGTACCATATATTCAACCAGATAAGAGGAATCAACAAGAAAATTGTTGGCCAAGAATTTTGGCATGTGACAATGAAGATGCTGAGCACCGTGATGTACATGGAAATAACAACACCCACAAAAAATGGGAGATAAACATCAACATTGGTCTGATCAGTGGATGCCTGTACAAGTTTAAACCCAAAGAAAAATTAAAATCAGTACAGATATCTAAATAGAATTAATAGCTTGTAACATAGCATACTTGGCCAATGAGAACTTACCCTACTTAAGATCCTTCCAGAAGGTGTAGTATCAAAGAAAGACATGGGTGCATGCAAGATGCAATTAAGAATCTGGGAGAAGAAAATTTGAGCTGTCTTAAGCCCTAAGATTGTAACAGAGAAGGATCTTATGATCACAAGAACAACTGATACTGCAGCAATAATTGCATAAACGGAGATAAACAGAGAAGCTTTAAAGATTCGAGCTTGTTCTTCTGAGGTTTCATAAGCCAGCCAATAGTCACCAGCCATCAGAGATGCTTGCCATAACAAAGAAATGAGAATTACTCCCATAATGCCCCACCACCCATATGCCTCAGTGCAATACAATTTATAGATATGCAAGCTCACTTTGCCAGTTTCCCTCTCTTCATCTTTGATGAGTTTAGAAACTTCCTTACTAGCCTTGGGTTGGTCAAGAGAATTGCTTTCACCATTGGTTTCCTTAAAACTAGAAGTTGGCTTTGGAGATCTGGGAGATTTGGATGGTCTGGGGGAATTTTCACCATGCATGACTTTGCCTTGTTCTACAAGTTCCATAGAACTCTCGTGTGCTGCTACCAGATCTCCAAAATCCATTCCAGAATTTAATAGATCATTGTACTTCCCTGATTGGACTATCATTCCATCTCTCATCACCTTTAAGCAAAACATCATATCAGCATTCTTAACACTCTCCAAGTCAAATTGAACATTGAAAACAAATATGATAAAGAAAACTTACTAATATAAGATCAACATTATGCAGGAAATCTACTTGGTGTGTTACAAGAATAATAGTCTTGCCTTTTAGAGCTCCCTTAACACACTCCTGTTTAAAAGTTGCACCATTATAAAATGTTAGCTTTGGACTGGAACAAATTTAGAGCCCTTGAAGTGACTTCAGGTGAACTGAGGAAAGATAATTACAAAATTATAGGACCTACATGGTATAAATGGCCCCCACTATATCTCTCCTCACTTCACCTAAAGTCACTTCACAGATCCAAACTATGATTGAAACTACTGCAACAAAAAGAATATTTAGATTAAACAAAAGCATGAGTTTAAGAATACCTGCCTTGAATATTTCAGAGCCAGTATGAGCATCCACAGCACTGAAGACATCATCAAGAAGATAGATGTCAGAGTCTTGATATACAGCCCTGGCAAGTTGTATCCGTTGTTTCTGTCCTCCACTAAGGTTGATGCCACGCTCTCCAATCTCTGTCTGATCCCCATCGTCCATCATTTCCAAGTCCTTGTCCAAGCAACATACTTTCACAACTTCATTGTACTTCTGTCTGTCCATTGGTAATCCATACAGGATGTTATCCTCAATTGTCCCATTTTGGATCCATGATGTTTGAGCTACATATGCATTACTCCCACAAACCCGAACCTGCCATAATATAAAATCAATATCAAGTCGTAATGTTTATAAACTATAAACAGTATAACTCGTTCCTCATATTCCATGCAATATACAAGAAAAAGTGTCTAGTTATTATTTAAAACAAAAACAAAGAAAAAACAGCTTTAGTAATTGTCCCTTCCATAGCAAGAAACCATACCTTCCCAGAAATTTTGTGCATCTCACCAAGAATTGACGCAAGGAGAGAAGATTTTCCTGAACCCACAGTTCCAACAATAGCCGTTAGATCACCCTTTTTTATATTCAAATTAATATTTTTCAAGTCGTAATTCTCTTTACTATCATCATCCCAGCTAAAGGTACCATCTTTAATCTCTACAGCAGTTTGTCCATCCCACCCTTCCTCCCTCTCCACCGAATTATCTGATAATTCCCTACTCATCATATACCTATCCAACCTCCCAAGTGATATCATTGCCTGTGAAAGAGAGATCATTGATTGTGGAAACGTCCTGATGGGTTCCTGCAATATTTTAAATATTGTGGTTGTGGTGAAAACTGTGCCTGCATCAAGTCGAACTCCAAGCAAAATTGCTGTCCCAAACGTGAGGGTTGATATCAACAGTGGTGTGCTCCACATCACAATAATATTTCCAGAAATTGAATACATAAACTTAGAAAGCCAGTCAAATTCTGATTCTCGAAAACCCATAATCCTCTTATTGAAATGCTCTTCCCATGCTTGGAACTTGATCACTCGCATATAATTCAGCATCTCATTCACAGCTTTCATTCTCAAATCGCGATTCTTCATCACGTTGAATTGGAAACGGTTGTTTCGTCTAGTACCGAACACAACAAACACAAGAACACCAGCAATTCCAAGTAGTGCTGTGACCACTGAAGCACCTAAGTATTTGTAAAGAAGAAATAAAGCAATTCCAACTTGAAATGGCATCATCCAGACAGCATGTAGCTGCAGCATCATATCAGATAGTTGTTGTGCATCAACAGCCATATAATTCACTATGGTTCCAACACCATGGTCTTGTCTAGCTGAACATGACAACCTTAGCCCTTTCTTGTACAATGAGGTAATGAGAGTGCATCTTATGAGCATTCCCAGCTTCTGAGAGTTGAAGTTAAAATGGTGAGTGGCTAGAACTTCTATGAACTTTGCAACGAGGAGGATTAACACGAGGTAGTATCCTTCATATACAGAGCTTCTCTTTCCTGATGTGAAATCAACGAAGCTTTGGATAAGAATTGGACCAATGAACATGACACAGAGTCGAACAACGGCAAGGAAGGCTGTGAATGCTGCTTCCTTCCAGAAGCATCGAAGCAATGTGGTTAGAACAGGGTGCTTCGATCTTTCTTGTGGTTTGGGCCATTTCAGTTCAAACAATACAGACATCCTTTCAGCTCTATGTTTGGGGGAAAGTGATGGAACTTCATCAATCTTCAATGGCGACTTGTACCCTTTACTCAACAATGGATTTATCCATAGCCAAAACGCCTTGGATACTAAAGAAGCTGAGGCAAAACCAGTCACGTTTGATTTGTTCAGAGAAGGATCATACATATTAATTTCTCCATCAATTAGCGGTTGTGTTTCTTGTGTTGAGCTGATCCCAGTAGATCCTTTAATCGCTACAAAAAGGAGAAAAAGTGACAGAGGAAAGGAAATGAAACAGACAACATCGTCCATCCTAAAGTCGAAGCCTTCAGTTTCTCCCACAGTAACCAAACGGACAACCCCAGATGCTACGAACAAAGAAGTGACAATGAAGTTCACAATCCAGAAGACTCGAAGTGGAATCGGGTGAGAAACAGCTTGAAATCTCTTTTCATGAATGATTAAGATTGCCAGAACAACATGAGTCACGGCCTGAACTAACCAAAACAATCCATCAACTACCTTCCATGTGACTTGAGTGTCTCCGACAAATACCAGAACACCCGCAACAGTGAACAATGCGGCCAAAACAACCGTCACCATTAGAGTTAGCTTAAACCATATTGTTGTTCTGATGAAAACTCTGTCAGGTCTGATTAAGGGCTTGTCAAGTTCAGATGTGGGGTCAACGCCATTGGAGGTGAACCTGGAATAGAGCTTCTTGATGGCAAGAATGAGAAGGACAAGGATGAGTACGACGTCAATGGCTGACAAAAGAGCTCTCTGGGGACATGGAGAGAGGCTAAGAAATCTTAGCCATTGAGGTAGAGTTGAAAGGAACGTAGCCCCTGGGGTTTGTTTCACAGGGGAAGAACACGAGAGGGATGTGATCCAAGTTGAAGAAGACATGTTGATGCAGCAAAATCTATTCGCTATCTTTGATCCTCATCGATCCATGTTAATTTCTCTGCGTCAAACACAAAAACACGAGAGTGAATGATGAAGAAAGATTGAGAGTATCTTAAAAGCTGACCAATGAACAGGGCATCACGAGAATGACTTTGAAATTGAAAACTGGAGGCAAAAAGAAAAGTTCGAAGGGAAAAGGTGCGAAAAGGTCAAAAACGAGCAGATATTTAGGGCTTTTTTTAGAGCTTTTCACAATCTTGGAAAGCTCAGATCATACTAGCTCAGGAAAGCCAGACTGCTTTATATAAAAGAAAAACAAAACTGAAAAACAAAAGGCCAAATACATTCGCAGCTAAATGTTCTTTGGAAATGGGAACGGGTAGCCATCATTTCTTGGAACCAGACACCGTGTGCAGTAGAAAATTTGAAATTGTTTACTCTTTAATTGTAGGTACCCTCTGTATAAATAAACAAACTAAATATAAGGCATGGTTGCAAGAGAACAATAATATATTGTATCATGTACAGATATATTCCAATAAATAAACGTAAGAGCTAACGTGTGTGAATTTTTGACCACAAATAAGTTCCCAGTGGGAACCAAGCTTGCTACTGTTTTATTGCAAGGGTGAGAGACAGGGATGACCTGGGGAAGGAGAAGAAAGAGAAAAATTCTTGCAATTTCCAAAACAAGGTTCATGGCTTGAGGAATACTCAGACTCTATCAAAGTCAACGTCGGAGAACTTGAACTCTTGGTTTTTTTTATGACAGAACTTGTACTCTTACTTTTCAACAAACAAACCACCAGGGATGAATGGCCAAAAAAAATTAGGGATGTAAACAGAGAACAACTTAACACGGGAAAAAAATAGATTGTTAGAATGATATCAATATATCATCATATCCTACCTTAGTTTCTTTATATATATATAGTATTATATATATAAAAAATATAATTAATATATTAAAATTTACTTTAAATTTTTTAATATGTACTTTAATAAATAAATAGGTATGAATGGATTAATTAATATCATTTTTTTACTTTTGAAAGGTTATAATAAGCCTATAATTGGAAAAAAATAATTAATATTATTTTAGAATTTGAAAATGATATATTTCTAAATAAAAATAAAAATTTTCTTTAAAAGTGATAAATCAAAATAAATAGAGAAGTATGTATATCTTAAAGTTTATGAGAAATTATATTAACTCTATTTCAAAATGTAAGATTCATAGTTATTTATCTCACATAAACTAAAGATTAAATAAAGTTAGACGCACAGCTTAATTTAAAAAAAAATTATTATAACTTTTTAAAATCACCCTAATTAAATTATCCCATTTTAATTTTTTCACTCTCCTCCTTTATAACTGAATTCTATCATAAATAAAGATAAAATTAAAAATAAAAATATATTTAAAAAATTAGAAAAAAACATTAAATACCCATTAAACATTATATTTTATCTTAATTTATATTTTAAAATATTAATTAATCCTCAAAAGTTCTATACCATATTTTGGATGAGGGAGTACTATATTTATTAATATTAATATCAATGATCAACGGTACAAATCATTTCAAATTCATACCAGTACATGAGAAATTGAGAACCACGTAATTAAATATACTGTGAGAAATTATGATAAGAATATGTCGGTATCAATTGGCCCAAAGAAAAAAGTAGATTTGTCTGGACATCAATTATTTGATTTTTTTTGACGGAAAAGGAGATAGGTGGGGGACATTAACTGGAAAGTACTACTCTATACTGTTTTGGCAGCGAACTGACTACTGGAAAGCACATAGAAAGATCCGCTGAGAGAAACGCCTCTTGAAGGCGCGTGGATAAAAGCTCAAGGTTGACGTGGGTAAGGTATTAAAAATTAAATCAATGAATCGGATAAGATAACAATTCAAGGTTTAGATTCATTTATGAATAAATTAATATTTTTTTAGTTAATTAATATTTTATTTTTATATTATTTATTAAGTAAATTTATTATAATTAATTATTATATATCATAATAATATTTATAATATATTATAATATAGAAAGAAAAAAATTTATATTAAAAATAATATTACTTAATACTAAAAATAATATTATTTTATTTTAAAAAAAATTTAAAAAATTAAAAAAAAAAAGTCAGGACGGATTTAACCCGATTTTTAACCAATTTTTGATCAATTCATACAAATTCTAAAATCTCTCAATTCCCATCTATGACCCAATTAGACCAGGAGCTGATTTCCTATCAGTCGGGTCAAATCGGCCGATCCAATCCCTTCTTTTTTTACCATGCGTGGAAGAATTCCGCCCTCATGTTGTACTCAATTCAGACCATCAAACCGAAGTTGTTTTGGGCATTTTTAATGATTCCAAAAAATGAAATGTGAAAGATTTATTATACTTTTATGATTATTATTTAAGAATAATTAAAAAATATATAATAAAAATATTTTTCGTTTTATTTTATTTCATTCGGCAATCTGCACATCAAACATAATTAGAGCAGAGTATCTGGTCAAAAATTAAAAAACATACATAGAGCATGTTTTGTGCAAACATGATTATATATAAAATCTGGTCAAAAAATTAAAAAAAAATACTTAGAGTATGTTTCGTGCAAACATGACTATATATAAAATTTAAATAATTTTTTAAATTACTTATTCAAATTAAATTAGAATTTATCATATAGTATAAAGTATCAACCATTCTAATTAATATCAGAACTTCACATTGGAATTATTAATCTTATAAACCTAAAATTTCATTATTTAAACATAAATCTAAAATAAATATCTGAATATTTGAATCTTCATACTCTAATTTCAAATATGCAAAATATTATAAAATATATTTCCATGTTTCACTAATTCCAACATGTATGATTAATATTTGGCCAACAGAAGTGTATGACTAATCCACCACAATTGTATTCACATTAGAAAAATGGCAAACTAGAGTTATGAGATATATTGATTGACAATGATAATAAACAAAACAATAATGACTAAATTATTTAATAAAGAAAAATTCAATATTTTCTTTTTAAATCCCTATCTGCTAGCCTCACATTTGAGCCAATTAAGCCAAGGACTAAATGATAACTAAAATTTCAAAGCGTGCTAATGGCTAGAAATAAGAATAAAAAAGAAAATATGGCTACGCATGCATCCCTACCTGCTAATTAAAGTTATCTGCAAAATTTTATAATAGTGCTGAACAAAGGAAGAATAGTCATTCACAAAATTACAATGACATATACATATATATATATATATATATATCTCCATTCCCAGTTTTTCTTTTTTAAATAATCTTCATTGAGCTTTTCAGAATATTCATTTAACACAGTTAAGCTTTTCTTTATTGCCATGGCAAACATAACAAAGGAGATTAGAGCACTATTGATTGAGAATTTGGAACGTCATTCTCAACTATGTATGTCTATCGTAAAGTCAATGCAAATTGAGTCACCAGATTTGCTCACAATTTTCATATTCCATTTTTTTTATTGTTTACTACATACAACCTGTGGGGTGGAGGAGTCTATTAGATGTTGATAAACATAGGTACATGGTTTCTCGGTGTTTTTTATTTTTGGTATGGTTTGTCCACGAAAGCATTAAAAAAATAAATTGCAGGCTCCTTGCACTTTCCTCTATTGCAATTCTGAATCATGCATGTCAAACTTTAACCGTACAAATTAAATTAACTTTTTTACTTTAATAATATTTTTAAAAATTATTAAATAAGCTATTAATCCAATAATCCATTCGATAATAATATCCAATGCATTAAATAAAAACTAAATCAAATATTGAATTGGTTAAAATACTAATTCAAGACTTAATGACTCAACTAGAACCAATCAAAATTAAATTGATAGTAATAAAATGAATATTTTTTTAATTTTATATGTTATATATTATATAGAAAATAAAAAATAAGTTTCATAACCTAATATTAAAATCTAAATAAATTAATATTTATCCATAATTATATTTTAAATTTAAAATAATTGACTAATATTTTATTTCATATTATTTGCTAAGTAAATTTATCATTATTAATAATTATGTATTATAATAATACTTATAAAATATTATACTATAGAAATAAAAAATTATACAAAAAATCATGCTATTTAATATTAAAAATAATTTCATTTTATCCTAAAAACTAAAAAGTACTAAAAATATTAAAAATTTGATTGATTCAACCCATTTTTAACTAATTTATTACCAGTTCTTGACTTGTTTGACAAGTTTTTCATTGATTCTTACCAGTTCTAAGCTTGCCCAGTTTCTCTTTACATCCGAACCAAACTTAGCAGTAATTCTCAATCTAAATAGTTAAACCAGCCTATAGAGTCTGGTTTTTAATACTCTAGTAATATCCCTCCCTTTCTTTATATTTGGATTTTGTGCACATCATAAAATATACACTATATACATGTTTTATCTAAATTTTACAGGTGAAATTTGGACCATCCATATTTTACTATTTTGTATTTTTTTAAAGTAAAATATCATTTTTTTTATAACTTCATAGTTGTAAAATTGATATTATTTTATATTATACATCATTTAGCATAAAAACATTGTTAAAATCTCAACTAAATAAGAAGATTTAGACCTTCCAAATGTCATGAGTGTCCTAATGAGATATGCAAATAATATTTGCACATAAGATCCATTTGAATGGAGAGAAACCCTGCTGCCATTTCGCAGACGAGGGACAGAAAGTGAACTCACAAGAAGCGAAGCATATGAAGTTAAGATTAATTCAAGAGCCAGTTCACAACAAATTAATCATGATTTTCTAATGGTGCAAGAAATTATAGTTTTACACAGTCAAAAACAGAAAGGAGGAGGCAAAACAAACGAACAAATGGACTTACAAAGCTGTCTGTGACGAGGCTTTAGAACTGAAACGACCCATTTCTGCTAAGAACGGAGTGCTTCACAATCACCACAATTAATATATCATCAAAACCCTATATAGGAATTGGACTGAAGAGAGAGGAATCGGAATTCCTTTGGAATAAGAAAGAGATGAGGTTGGGCTTCACTGAAGAATCATAAACGGAACCCGATAAGGTGTGTACAGCTGGAAGACAGGTAAGAACCAGAGACACAGAAAAGGTTGTCGGTTAAATCACCTTTGGGATTGTCGGAAAAAAAAGGAAGCTTGGGGTGTGATGATGATAAGATTATTGCCCTTAAGAATAATTCGCCTAAAAAAGATGTAATATGTCTGAGAACTCAATAAGCTGTTGAATTAAGAATTGAGAATAAGCAAAATGGAAAAGAAGGGAAGGCTGTGTAGGTTTTCATTCTCTCAGTATAATATAATCTCGAGCCTCATCATCTTTTTCAAGCGGCTAGTGGCAGACAATAATAATAATAATAGAGGAAAGAAATTTAAGAAAAAGAAATACTAACCACACACGACTGGTCCGCGGGATGAGTTTAATTTAATATAGTCACGAAAAAGTCATATGCTATACAACTTCTTTTATTAGTCAACATCTACCAATTAAGCAGAGACAAAACTATTCATTATTATTGAATAATTAAATTAAATATTAAATGTACAATTCCACTTTACTTCGTGGTCCTTACGGTGAGTTTGAACCCTTCTCGAGGTTGCATCTAATTATCAGCGTAGAATTCCCAAAACAGATTATTATTAATAATTTCCCGTCGTTTTCCATGCTTCTTCTGATATGACTATGATAAGTCATTGTAGGACAAATTGAATTGTTTACAACTTCTCTAGGGTGTGGTGCAAGTATGCCATAGGTGGGGCCTAGGGAGCGTTAAGTTATATTAAAATTTAAAAATGGTAAATTAAATATATGTCATTACATGAAATTCTTATTGCAGACAAGCTAAAATACATAAGGTACCATGTTGAGTTATTTATTTAATAGGTTTCAATTTATTTTCTTATATAAAATAATATTAACAGCCACTGAAGTAATTATCAATGTAATTATATAAAAACATAAAACAACATGTATTATTGTGGGTCATAAACAGTATAATTTATTTATTAGACTCTTTGCAATGAAAAAATGGGAGGTGAGAGAACAAGATTGAGAGAGCATGTTATTATTCAATCTACTATTTATTGTTATACAAATCTTATAGCAAGTTGTTAGCTTATGAATACTATTATAATATGAAATATAGATTTAGTTATTTATTTTTAGAAACGATAAAAAAACTATTTTATTAGTGGAAAAAGTTCTTATTTCTTAAACAAAAAATTAGACATTCAATTGTCAATCTTTATATATAAAATAAATTTAGTTAAAAGGGATTTACAATCTATATTTTAAAAAAGATTAGTTTCTATTATGTGTAAGTTACTCCCGTCAGATAAGCAAAAAATATTTTTTAAAAAATATATTTTTTGTGGTCCGATAATTATTGGAATTTATAAACAGTTCCGTATATTTGTATGATGTTTTCTACTTATTTTTAATATTTATTGGAGAAACTGGGAAAAACAAGGGGAAACTTGGCAGAAAAGACTCAAACGACAGTGGAATCAGCATTCACGCATGTCTGGGTCCGCATACATGAGTTTATTTAATATGATCACGAAAGTCAGAAAATCTTTTTTTTTATTAGTCAACATCTATATATGATCAACGCTTTTTCCTCTACCCGTGCCAAAATAATTAAATAATCTATATATATGTACATATATATATATATATATAATATTTCATCTTTCTGGGTGGTCCTCCTTGTGGGTGTGAATCGGATTTAGCAAATAAATAAATAAATAAAAGAAAAAAAAGAACAACATGCTTGGTGTGTGTGTGTATATATGCGAGAGGTTCCAAGGCTCAGCGTTTTGATGTTGCAAGTTGTTTTTAACCATGCACAATTAAAAAAACCATCAAAACAAAATGTACAAATTACACCTTCAAAATCATTCATGTAAAGAAAAAGAAGAGGGGGGGGGGAGAAAGTGGCCTTAAAAGAATTTTTTTTTTCTCAAATTCATATATGTAAAGAAAAGTAAATAAAATCCTATAAACATTATTAAAAATTAAATGAGAGGCTATAGGTGAAAGAGAAGGGAAATAGGAGACAGAAATCTGGCTTTTTCATTGAGCAGTCTCCATAAATAACTTTGTACATCAAATTACAAACCTCGCTCACACTTAAATTTAGATTTAAATTTAAAATAACAATCTAGAGAGAGATAAACACATTCTAAAGATCTGCTAAAGGATTTGTTCTATAGAGAAATCAGAGCAGAGAGGAAAGTAAGATGGAAATGAGAGAGCAGGAGAGTGAAGAGAAAGAGAGAAGTGAGAAAGGGAGAGAGGAGAAAGACAAGTGCAAAATAATTAATCTAAAATGATTTTAAGCAAGTTCAAATTAAAAAACATTAATTGCTTATATGAAATTAGAACTAATTGATCCACTGCCCTCCAAGCAAAATCAACCGTTACTTAATTAAATGGAATTGGATTTCTTTTTAAAATCAGATATTTCTGTGTACCCAACACAAGGAAACAGAATTCTTCTCTCCAATTCACTTTTCCTACGCCCACTTCCTCCTATACACATCAAACAAACTGAGGGAGGCGTAAGAGTGGCTACATTTCATTATCGGAGTTGAATTCCAAAACAAAATCATATTTTTCATCAGCCACCTTTCACTAGTCTTAGATGCTAATGATGAGCCTTTGCACGATAAGTTTGAAGTTTTGAGAAGGGAAAATAAATATATATTCAATCATTAGCACATTCATATATAGTTTCACTCATTTGCCCCCAAGAAAATAAAATTAAAAATATATTACCAAAAGGGAATATTTCTTCCCCGCCTATTTGTTTTGTCTCAACTTGGAAAATGATAATTTATAGGTAACGTTTGGTTCTAAGAAAACATGATCAAAGAAAGGAAAGAACTATGGATTCTATTAAAACTTGTTTGTTATGCATCAACAGGATTTCCTTGCTCATTTCTTATGGAAGGACGTAGAGTTAAATTAATGATTAAAACAATGGAATGTACTAGGCGTGGATCCTATGCTGAACACAAAATAAAGTATTTATCAGTGGCATTGTTTATAAGTTGGGAATAGCGTGGTTTTCTATATATATATATATATATTGAAAAATAATGCATAATCTAAACTCACAAAATTTACGTTATAATTTTGTTTCTATAGATTAAAAAGAAATAGTCTTGCATAAAAAAAATCATTCGCGGGTTTTGATGCCCAATTTTTTTATCTTTTGCAAATTTTAGTAGAGATTAATTTCTAAGAAGAGTAATATATATTTTTTATTTTCAAACTCATAATTAGCATATAAAAATTTTATGTCTCAATCTCTTTTTTATTAAATTTTAAAATTTTTAGATTTATTATCATTCACTTAAAAAATAAATTAAAATGAATAAAATTTTCTCAAATCAAATTCATAAATTAAAAATATATTTATATAAAATTGTACTTATAAAATTAAATATCTCAAATAATAATTAATATAATTTAAAACTCATAATAATTTTTATTTTTGATATATTATATTAATTAACAATAACTATATAGTTTTAGGGCAGGTTAAATAATATATTATTCAGATATAAAATCCTCAGAATATCTATTAAAACTTTTATTTTTAGATTAAAATAGAAAAATTTTGTCATAACATGTATATGTTCTAACTTTTAAGTGCATGTTTGGTTCTCCTTTTTTAAAAAGATGTATTTGGGGCCCGTTTGGTTCTCAGTTGGTTAAAAATGAGTTTTAGTAGAATTGGTTTTGTAACGTAGTTATGATCAAAATTGGTTTTGCACTAACGTGTTTATGTTTGGATGATTTATTTGAAAATTGGTTTTAATAAAACTCATATTTTTCTTCTAAATTGAGTTTAAACTTTCTCCCATGATTAATTTAATTTACTTAGACTAAAATTTAATCTGTATTTATTTAATTGAGAACATAATATATTTGATATAATATTTTTTTATAGATCATGATTTATAAAAATTAAAATTTTGAAGGGACATTTTGGTCAATAGATAGAAGAAATTTTATGAAAATTTTAATTTCCTAAATTTTTTATTTTTTCTCATTTTATTGGTTTATTTTTATATTTTACTTTAAAATAAATAGAGGTAAAAATAAAAAAGAGAACGGAAATGCAGCAACCCATATGCTTCTCCCCCAACTCCGTTTTCTGCCAAATTCATGGTGGCAACGTAACTACTCTTCGACATCCAAACGTCAATAAAAATGAAAAACATGATTTTAGGCTTCAAACGGGTTTTGAAAATTGAAAACAAACAGGCCCTTGGTCAAACACAAACTGCTTTTTCGAAAAATGAAAAGTAGGTTAAACTGTGATATTGTAAAATGAAGGGAAAAGTTACTTTTCTTTAATAAAATGTGGGTTTTGAAAAATGAGAAACAAATTTACTTTATATTATATATCTAAAAATACTTTTAACCCTTATCATCCAAATAGATTTTTTGTCAAACTTACTTTTACAAAAAGAATATCCAAACATAAACAAATTATAACAAACTTACTTTATCTAACATTCATTTTTATAAATTTTATTTATCTTAACTTAATTTTACAAAACTAAAAATCAAACGCCTCTAGGTATAAGTAAGTAAACTTATATTTCTAGGATGAAAAAGTTTTAATATAAAACTCATATCACAAATGATGCTCCACTTTTTTATATTTACGGCTGAAGATAATAAATATAAATAAAATATAATAATTTATATTCAAAATATTTTTAATTAAATTTTTATCTTTTCTAATAATTATTAAATAATAATTCTTGATAATATTTTTTATTTAATATCTATTAAAATTTATTTACTAATAATTATTTTTAATTATATGATAATTATTATTTACTATCAATAATTAGTTTTCTAATCTATACTTATCCATCATTAACTTCTTATTTTGATTTAAAATATTAAAATAAAAAAATTATTAAAAAAAAAAAAAAGGAAGCCGAGCAAAGAAAGCTCGACTTCTTAGAGTAGGTAGAAGTTGAGCGTCCATTTGTTCCACCCTAGAGGAGGGGGAACAGGTTTCAGGGGTGGGGGTAGGGCGGCAGGTCTACTTTTAACAAAATAAAAAAAAAAATAAAAACACAACAGCACAGATCTGTGTAACAAAATTATAAAAATAAAAGGAAAATGTGTTAAAAATAAAACGAGCTGATGCAATTCCACTTTGAGTATTATATTACGGTGAAAACTTATTTTGGTATATTGTTTATTTTTTATTATATACTGTGGTGCTCAAAAAACGGAATTTTTCTCTATATCAGGACTTTGTTTGATTGTTAGAAAGATTTTTGAAGGAATTAAAATAAAGAAAAGAAAGGAAAGTGACCTTAATATCATAGAGTTTTCGTCTCAAATCATATTTAGTACGTAAAAATAAAATAAAATTCTATTAAAAAATTTGTTTGTTATGCATATTAAAACAACAACAACAACAATAATAATAAATGTTTTAATATGAAAATGATGATAAACTCTACTGAAGTCAATTTAAATGCAAAATCATGATCTAAAATTATTTGAGGGAAAATTTTCTTTTTTTCTACCCCAGAGTATCTCATATCCAAATTTATTCTAATTTATTTTAACTAGAGAATTTATCAAAGTTTAAACTAATTTAGATTAAACTAGTGAAGACTATCAAAGATGGCAAAATATATTCTACTATCAAGTACTATCAAGTATTTAATGTGATTATATTTTTAAGGTTTGAATTCAAGATCTCAAGTTAAACTAGTATAGTTTTTACTAATGAACTAAACACTTGGTAATATATGTAAAAAAATTTTGTTCATATATATATATATATGAATTTAAAACTAATTCCATCACCATCTAAGTAAAATCAATCATTACTTGTTTTGGTGGAATTGGACTCGTTCTAAAATCAAATTCCTTTATACCAAACATAAATGAAAACCTACTCCACTTACTTCGTATCAAATGAGGAGAAGGCTAAGAGTGGCTACATTTCATTATCATTGTCGAAATCATAGATTTCAGTAGTCTGAGATGACAATGATAAGTCTTAGAACGATGAGTGGAAAATTTTGAGAAGGACAAACAAATTCCTTTCCCTCGCCAAGCAAGAGTCGTGTCGTGTGCTTCAGAGCACTTTTTTCCCAAAGGAAAACAAATTCAATTCTTGGCACATTCGTAATTTCATTCATTTATCCCTAAGAAAATAAAGTTAATATTATTATCAAAAAGGAATTCTTCCCCTCCTATTTGTGGTATCTCAACTTGGAAACTGATAATTGCCGAAAGGAAAATAGTTGTGTTTTCAGTTTTGCTTTTTATATACAAAATTCCATCAATGTATTGCATACTCGCAAATATTCCTTTTTAAAAGTTTGACCAACTCAATCAAATAGCCTAACCCACGGTAAATTATAAGAGAGGGGACGGGTACAATGATTAAAACAAATGGACACAAGGATATAATAAAAATATTTAATTTAAATGTTATATTTATTAATTTATTTGTTTTATATTTTTTAAAATATATTATATACATTTACACTGATGCATAGAATCGGAATTTATGATAGATATTTATATTTTATGAGTGATTTGGAATATAAAATTGTTATAAGAAATGATAATAAATAGAAAGATATATAATTAAATTAAATTAAAATGTAAATAAAATCATAAAAATAAAACTATTATCTATTCTCAAAAATAATAACAAATAATATAATAATATTAGTATAATAATTAATCAAATCAATATAATTACTGAACAAAAAGACTAGAGAAATTTGAAAGTTCAAAAACATGATAATAATCGCCATTTAAAGTTAGAAGAAATGACACTTGAGGATTAAAATTTTTAATTAATCCTATTTTAGAATAAAAAAATTTGAAAATACCAGAAAAGGACCATGGTTTCAAATTGATCAAAATTTTAAATAGGAAATAACCTAAATTCTCTTTTAAAAACTTTTTATACTCAACATCTACTTTTTACTACTCTTCTTCTAAAATTTAACACTGAACTTTCTCAATTTTACACTGGACACAATAAAGAATTCAGCTCTAAGAATTTTACAGTCATCTTCTGTGTTTTACTACTAATATTCCACAATTTGACACTGAAGACTCCCGATTTTACATTGGATAAGTCTTAGAATTTTATACTAAACTTTCATTTTTTACTACTTAATATTTATTTTTTATTACTCTTTTTCATAAATTTTACACTAAATTTCCTCAATTTCACAATATGTTCAGTATAAAATTAAGGATGTTCAGTGTTAAATTTATGAAAAATAGTAGTAAAAAACAGATGTTGAGTGTAAAACCTTTTTACAAGGGTATTTAGGTCATTTCATATTCATATTTTTAATTAATTTGAGACCATGGTCCTTTTTTAATATTTTTAATTTTTTTTGTTCTAAAATAAAATTAATTAAAAGTTTTGGTCTTTAAATGTTATTTCCCAAGCTATCCATAGTCAAGAAGTGATGAAGACAAACCACGGTAGAAGATTAGGTTGAGTGATGGGCTCACCATCCATTAAGCAAGATTTCCAATCTAAGTCTTGCAACTATATATATATATATAAATCTAGAAGAGATTCTCCTCAATTATGAACCGGTAGGATTAATTAGCTGATAATACCAAATATTATATAATTTGTCAATAAAAAAATTATTTACCAATAATTATTAAATGATGTGATAAAAAACTCAACATCCCTAAAATAAAATCTCAAATTCGATCTAGCTTTTGTAAATAAAAAAAATGTTAGGAGAGCTTCTCTCTTTTACTTCTATTTACTTTTGGTAAATTCACTACCCCCAGATTAATGGAGTCTCATTTTTTTAGTGATAAACCATCTAATATTTACTACTATCTACTAATTAATCTAATGTAGAGTTAAGCAATTAGATTTCATCATTTAGACCACAACTCATGATTTTCTCAAAGGTGCAAGAATTATAGTTTTGCATAGCCAAAAAAACAAAGAAAGAAATAAACAAGAAGAAAACATAAATGAACTTACAAGTACAGGCTGCTGTGTGTGACGCTGGAGAGCTAAACCAAACAACCTATGCATTGAGCAATCGGAATGAGAGGAATCGGAATTCCTTGGGACAGAGATGAGGCTGACTTTCAGCTGAGGAAAGCCCAATCATCCGATAAGAACTAGGTATCGACAGGAAAGAAACAAAAAAGACCCAGCAGGTTTTCGGATCCTTCAGATTCTTTAAAATAAAATAACCAGAAAAATTGAAGAGGCAAATTATTCAGACTCTGCCAGCTGAAAATAATAAAAAAGTGGGAAGAAATATACTTACCAGATACTATATGAGATACAAATCGAATCAAATGTGTAGAACAAGGGAGATTGGGGAGGCGATGAGAGAAGAAGAGAGGAACAAGGGAGGGGAGGTGTGTGTGGTTTAGGAAGGAGGGAAGGCTTGGAATGATTTAAAAAGAGGAAAAGGAAAATAAAAAAAGGGTTTAAATTCTATTTTATTTTCACCATTTCACCTTCCTTAATAAAAATTTCTATAAAAAAGTTTTATTTGGTCAAAAAATAAAAATTTCTGTCAAAGCTTCTGATCATTTGAATTTTCCTATTCTTTTTTCACTATTCAAAGCTTTCTATAATTAATTCCTATTCTTTTTTCACTATTCAAAGCTTTCTATAATTAATTAATTAATATAAAAATTTATTAAGAGAGAACTAAGTATGTATAGTAATTGGTAAAGTATAGTAATTCTTAAAATGTTAAAGATAAAAGACATTTTAATCAAATTATTAACGACTGGGTTTAAATTGTAATATTTTTAAATCAAACACTTAATTAGTCCATATAAAATATTTTTTTTAAAAAAAAGTGAAGAAACCATTGTTGACGAAGTTCTGTATAGTGTAACCCATCTTAAGTTTTGTATGAGTAAATTTTTTCTCGTAGTATGTACTTTTGCCTCAAATTAATATACATCTTAGAAGTGCCAAAAGAAGAAATATATGGGATATTTTCTAACTAACAATTGTTGAGGCGGATAAAAATGATTCAATATCTCATAAATATGAATATGAGTTTATATCTTGTTAATGAAAAAAAAATGTTAAAAGTCGGGACAAATATTCGATTTTTGAAATAATAATGTTAAATATTAAATAATTATATAAAAAGAATGGGATATCCTCCAAGGACCAAGCATGAGCAAAACTATAAAAATATGTGAGGAGGCACATGCAAGTAATCACACACATTATCACAAAAGTCATGCAACTTTTTTATTAGTCAACATCTAATGCCTATGCCTTTTCCTCTCTAGCAGTGACAAACTAATCAATATGGAATATAAAAATTAGAGATATATACTAAAATAATGGTCCTTAGAGAGAGAGAGAGCGAACTCTATCATGGAGGATACATACATTTCATTATCGGTGTGGAATTCCAAAACTAATTAATAGTTTTCCGTCATTTTCGATGCTTCGTCGGATATGACAATGATAAGGACTTGCACGTGATGTTGAAACTTTATATATATACTCTTTCCCTCCCATTTATAAAATATTATTTTAAAAATTTATTTACTCTTTTTTATAAAATATTATTTTATTTTTTTATTTAAATTTTTTTTATTTCTCATTTAATAACTTTTTTTATCTCATAAATTGTTCTAGTCTTTAATTAGTAAATGTAAGATTGAAAGTTTATACTATTTATTTATAAATTTAAGAGTATAATTATATCTTCTTAATACCCGTGTAATAAAAAATAATATCTTATAAATGAGATCGAAGAGAGTATATATTTCCCTTGTAACTTTATAATATATACTCCAAGTCTTATAATAGTTTTTCAGGAGTCTTATAATATATATATATATATATAGGAGTATAAATTATGAGTATTCCTATAAACTAATTTTTTGAAATAATCATGACAATTGGTAAAATTACTTTTAATTAAATTTGTTCTAATAAAAAATTAAAATTTGAACTACTAACTACTTGTGTCAAGGATTAAAGTTGTTATCACTCATAACAATTGTGATCTATCCCCTCTATTTTAAAATAATTATCACTTTAAAGTTATATATATATATATATATATGTATATATATATATGTAAATTGAAAAAAAATAATAAATAGTTTAAAAATTAATAAAGTTTGATTATATTTTATTATAATTAAATTGTTTTATCCCATATAATGCACGAGACATATAAAAATAAAAAAAATGATCATATAGAATATATATAATATTAAGTTCATAAAATGATAATGATACAAAATTTATAAAATTTGAGTAAAAGTAATTAAAAAATAGAGTTAAAATATTTAAAATTTAAATATGAAAAATAAATTTATATTATTTGAGAGGGAATGGTAGAAGAAAAAAATAGTTATAAATTGAAGGTGTAAAGTGTTTTTCTGTTGTACATTTGATATAATCGAATAAATGAGAGAAATTAAATTAATAATAAGAGTATCAATAGAGAATTAATAAAATTATAGAGAGACATTTAAAAATATATACAAAATAAAGTCATTAGAGGAAAGAAAGAGAATAAAAAATAAAAAAAATATATGAAAAAATATTTTATAGTATTTGATAAAATATGGAAAATGTAAATAAATAAAAATTAAAAGTTAAAAGTACACAATGTTAAAATATTTTTTTTTTAAAGAGAGGAGGTTAAAGACGGTGAGGGAGAGTAGGGAATTAAAGGTCATAAATAAAAAGAGTAGGGAATTAAAAGTTTAAAATAAAAAATGTCAAAATAATTTAAAAATAAAATAATGAAGAAAGCAAGGAGAATACTATTCATAACAACGTTTATAAATAGTATTTTTTCTTTAAAAATATTAATGCATATAGATATTTTTGTTAATTATATAATACTATTTACTAATTCTCTCTTCCTTCATTATTGTAGAGTAAATTTATTAAAAATATTAATGTTGTTTTAAAATTATAAAATAATAATTATTTTGAAACATGAAAAAAAGTCTAAAGTAACGATTCTTTTTGGAGATATGGACAGAATAATGATGAATTTATCAGAAGGATCATATCTGTTTCTATTACATCAACCCCATGGTCTCACTAAGGCTGAACATAGGAGCCTGAGGCCCAGTTGATCTGATCTAGCCTGACCACTTCGGACCAATCGAGTCAGACCAAATTTCAAGCTGGGCTAGGGTTAGGGCCAAGTACTCTAACCCTGGCCCGGCCCGACCTATATATATATTTTTAATTTTTTTTCTAATTTTTTATATATCTTAATTAATTTTTGTAGAATTTTTTTTCCTTTATGTATCTAATATAATACATTTACTATGTAAATATTATAAAAATTTTTTAAGATTTTAATGTTTCAAATTTTTTTAATTTTTGAATTAATTTTTTAACTTAATATTTATGTAAAAATAATGTATAATGGTTAAATATTCATAAATTTTGAGTAATTTTTTTTAAGATTTTTTTTAGAAAATCTATTTTTAAGTATAAATAAATATATATTTTATTATTAAATAAGTTTTTTTATATTTTTTAATTTAAAAAATATATATATATATAGTATCGGACCAGCCCAGTACTTAGCCCGGTACTGACCCAAGATATTTCTGGCTGGGTATCGGGTAGGGGTCAAATCCGGCCCGACCTGACCCATGATCACCCCTAGGTCTCATGTTGCCAAGGGAATATAATATTCAATTTAATTCAATTATTGGAGCATTCATAATTTTTCTTTCATTTGTCCCCATGAATAATAATAATAATAATAATAATAATAATAAGGGTATATTTCTTCACCACCCATTTGTTTATCTCTAACTTGGAAATTAACTTATTCTAATATACAGTTGATTGGCCATCGCTTTTATATTATTTCGATTGTATTTTCGTACCCATAAATATTTTATTTATCAGGAGAAGTAATTCTTTCATATTTGAATATCCTTATGTATGTCTATGAAAACTTTTCTCATTGAAGGAAGGTTGGAGAATAATAATATAACAAAGAAGATAGTAAATTGAAGAAGGGATGCTCATTCATTTCTTTTCGTACACCCTTTGACTTCCTGTTCATGGTAAATGTTCATGGTTCAGATTTAATATTTTATTAGAATATAATTAAAATATTAAATTATAAAAATAAATAAATTTATATTATTAAAATTTGATCTAAACTCTACAAATTTAATCAAATGATTTTAATTTGCAATGAAAATGAAATGAAAAGTACACTAGAAAAAGACAATAGTTGGTTAATTCCAATGCTTTTTGTTTTGGTGTTCAAGTCACAAATTTTGACTTTGCTGTTCAAGGGGACGAGCATTATTGTTCATGAAAACTTCCGTATTTCTTCACCACCACGCAGGGCAATGGTCGGCTGCCGTACTCTACGGGCTATTCTCTAACTACAGCTATATATTATACAATCAAATGTCATAGTTTCAAAAGTCGAAGACTAATTTATTCAGGTCGCACTTTTTCGTTAATATAATCTAGCTGCCGTTATCTCCTCAATTTCTGATTTCATTTGGTTGGCTCGTTTGTGGTATATACATCTGCGGAAGTTTTATTTATTCCCTTAATCTCGTTTTCACTCCAAATTAAGTTGAATTAAACACCTGTTTGATACAACTGAAAGATTTTTAAAGGAATGGGAATGGTATAAGAAATAGAAAGAGACCTTCTATGAAAAGTAATTTTTCAACTCAAATCCATGTTTGGTATGGATAAAAAAAATAAAAAAGATTTAAAGATGAGAAATTATATAAAAAGTTTGTGGTATATACATCTGCGGAAGTTTTATTTATTCCCTTAATCTCGTTTTCACTCCAAATTAAGTTGAATTAAACACCTGTTTGATACAACTGAAAGATTTTTAAAGGAATGGGAATGGTATAAGAAATAGAAAGAGACCTTCTATGAAAAGTAATTTTTCAACTCAAATCCATGTTTGGTATGGATAAAAAAAATAAAAAAGATTTAAAGATGAGAAATTATATAAAAAAATAGTAAATGACTCAATTATCTTTTTATTTAAAAATGATTTTGGTTCAAAACTTGGCTGCACCAACATATGCTCAAGTTACTTAATGGAACTATCTAAAGAATAATAATATCTTGTTGGCTAATTTGAAAGCAAAATATATATCCGTCACAATTAAGTTTGCTCCACACTTAAGAGTTGGAAATTAAATTCCAAACCATTTGCTTAAAGAACAAGACTCACTACCATTTATATTAACTTGAGTTGCTTGTTTAAAATGAAAATTTTAACTTGGTGTGTTGCATATAAGTATAACAATTATAACATGTACTACTATTAATTAGCTCAAATTTATGCAAATAGAAAGATAAAATTCCTTCTCTCTCTCTCTGTTTTATTTTTAAGTGAAAAGAACTTCATTGAAAAACAAGACTGTACAAGAGGCTATGCAATAAAAATATCAGAAAAAAGCAAGAGGACAGAAAACAGGACGACCAAAAACAGTCTATCTATCCAATATCGAGGATGGACATAATGTTACTGGATTTGATTGTATGATCAACCATGCTTGGTAAAGAATTGTAGAAGAGCTTCTTGAGGGAGCAAGGTTGTTCAGATAAAACGAGCTATTAGGCATCTCCGAAGAATGTGATCAATGTCCTCATCTCCTTTTTGGCAAAGCCCACAAATTGCATCCTAAGCCATATGCCTTCTGCATCTTTTAGAATTACAAAGAAGTCTTTTCTTAACAGCAAGCCACAGAAAAGTGTGAACCCGTTGTGCTCCAAGCTACTCCAGATTAAGTCCCATTTTGTGTCTACTTGGTTCCAGTCATGTTCTACCCTGGCCTTATAGGTCAAAGCGACAAAAAAATTTTTGCTGGCACTATAATTCCAGAAACGAACGGCATGGTTGTTAGAGTTGGGAGCAATCTTAACTTGTGCAATCAAGTGTAAGATATCGTTAGGGAGATGTTGAAAGAGATTCCACTTCCATTGACCACTATCATCTATAAAATCAAACATAAACTTGGAGAGTTCTGTCTCAACAATGTCAACAAAGGCTAAATTCTTGAGTGGCCCAAGGTTGCCCACCCAAAAGTCACTCCAAAATTTGACTATTTGTGCATTACCTGGGTCCCAACAAATACCAAGTTTTGTGTCTTCCCAAACCTTAGCAATGCTTCTCATTAAATATGATCTAGTTTTAGTTTTAAGGTTCCCAAGGTCATCACCATATTACCTCTTAGGACTTGAACCCATAACAAACCAGGCTGAGCAACAAAATTGAAAGCAAGTTTTGAGAGAAGCACAGTTTTGGCCTTCTAGTTTCTTGAAACCACATCCACCATTTTTCTTAGGTTGGCACATTTTGTAAGGTTTAGTGTAATACAAGTTTTGATGATGACAAATATAAAGTAATAAAGAATAAATGCATCATATGTATCTGACATATATAATGTTCCTTAAAGTAGTAACATGTGTATTAGCATGTATTTAATTATGGTTATAATGCATATATCATACTATGTGCAAATATATCTATTATACTTTTACAATGAATAATATAAGTTGGATATATAAACTAGATTAACTACTTAGTTTGTAAGTGTAATATATTCAATGTAGGTTAGTCCAAGTAAGAAGAGTGAGCAATGGAATATAGAAATGGAAATCAATATCATGCCTCACTCAAGAAAAAAGAAGAGAAATGACCAAGTGGAAGTGGAACTCAATATTTAAAAACCTAGTCACTAGGTATATTTTGTTCTTACTTATGTCTTGAGGTGAGACTAATCTTTGAAAATTACTTAATCTTATTAGCATATATTTTAAATGAGTTAGATCAAGTAAATATGATGTTAGCATACGTTAAAGTTGAAAAACACTGACTGACAGACAAATTTTGAAGTTAATGCTTGAGTATTTTGTTAAAAATTTGAACTTTGCTGACTAAAAGTCAAAGTTCCAGAGGTATCACCTCTGATAGATGAATTTCAGGTTGTTGAAATTCGAATTTGGGTCAAGCATAATTTGTAAAAAAATGAAAAATTCGTCTGAAGTCATGTCAAAGTTCATCTAATATTAAAGTGCAAAAAGAGTTCAAAGTTAGTCCCTTAGGCAGATGAATTTTGGATTTCAAAATTTGAACTTTAGAATCAAACTCAATGATTTACAATTGCATTTAATTAACTCAAAAGGTTTTGGTTGTCAAAGTAGTACATCCTTACTTTTAAACATAGTGAAATTTGGTTTTCAAGAATCTAGAGTTTGACTTTTAATTAGTGTTTTTAAGACATCTCTCAAATACATATGACTTTGATGTAAAACTTATTTCATATGAAACTAGATTTAATAAGCTTTTCAAATAAGGTTATTTCACTTAAAATAAATGCCATATGAAAAAAGTTCTGGTTATTTAAAGTTGAGTAGTGAGATATGGATTTTCAATTTTGATCTCTTATCATTATTTTGATTATATCTTACAGAATACATTTGTTTTTGAAGTGAAACTTCTTGCATTTGAAAGTAGACATTGAGAGCTTTTCAACTATAAGTTATTTGTTTAATTTGGAGTTAAAATGAGAGAGTTATAGCTTCTGTAAAATTGTCTACAGTGCACAGTTTGAAGTTACAGAAGTTCTACCACTAATAGACGAATTTTGGGCCTCCAAAATTCGAATTTCGAAGAGAACATTTGTGCCATGTTGAGCTTGTCACTGATAGACAAGTTTTGGCTTTCAAAATTCAAATTTCGAATCTCCAAAATGTGAAAATACTTCTGGAACAGCTAACAGACAAATTTTCACATCCAAAATTTGAATTTTGAAAGGAAGAACTCGTGTTATATTGAGCTGAACTTTGATAGACGAATTTTGGATTTCCAAAATTCAAATTTCAAAAGCATTGCAAAAATATGAAATAACTATTCACACTCAACAGATGCACTTTGAACATGAAAATTCGTATGTCTTAAAATGAGAAATATTTGTCAAAATCAAAATTCGAATTTCACTTTTAAATAGACAAATTTTTTAAGTTCAATGTTAAAGTCTTTAACTTATGGTCTCTGTAAAATTCGTCTGTTGACATCCAAAAATTCAAACTTTGGATATCAGACACATTAAATGCGGTTGGTGAATGACTAGTTTAGTATAGCAACCATTGGGTAACGTCTCTAACGGCTAGATCTTGTGTCTAACGTCTTGTTACACCACAAATCTATAAATAAAACATCATTTAAACTTATAGGTAACAATCTTAAGAGAGCTTATGTGAAAATACTGTTCATATACATAAAATCTTTCTGTATCAACATCATCTGAAAAACACACCTCAATAGAGTGAGCTTTCAATGTATCATTTACTCTAAGAGAGAATTTTCATTATGTATTTATTCTTTTCTACAATTTCTAGGTAGATTCTTAGTGTGGGGTATTACTAAGGGAGATTACACATCTTGTAAGGGTGTGGGGAGAGTGGTTTTACATGTGCCTACTAAAACTTGTGGGATGTACTGAGACTTTACAGGTGCTGAGACCAAACCTGTGGGATATAGTGAAAAATCTCAAGTTGAGACTTGGGGACTGAATATAGGTCAAGTGATTGGGCTAAACTAGGATAAATACTTGTGTCTTGCTTTTCATCTTCTCTATTCAATTGATGTACTTTACTCTCTCTATTTATCCATGTTTTGCTGCACTTCTGATGAATTTGGGTTGTGATCCAAAAAGGGCGAAAATCTTGCATCACCCAATTCACTCCCCTTTTGGGTGACTAGCCAACCTAACACATTTCATTCCAGCTAATGAGGCTGATCCCTTTCATATTATATGAAGAGTTCCAAATAAAGTGTCTTACCATCTTTTCAATTTTCTGAAGGCGGGAGAGGCAAAGAAGCTTGCATCATGTAATAAGGAATAGCTAAAAGGACAGATTGAGCGAGAGTAATGTGGCCTACAAGGGAAAGTTACTTAGACTTCCACCTAGAAAGTTTTTCATGAATTTTCTCTAGGATGTAATTATAGGTTTCCTTTGTAGCTCGTCCTTGAAGAAAGGGAACACTCAGATATTTGCCTAGCTGGTTAGTCTATTGGCAACCCAGGAAGCCACAAATAGACCTTGCATCTTGTTGGGTGATATTCTTTGAAAAGCAAATATGTATTTTCATTTGGCTCACACGATGCTCAAAGGCTAAACAAAAGTAAGTAAGTACTCTTTGAACTAAAAATGCTTGAGCCATGAAAGTTTCACTAAATAAAATGTGGTTATCTGCAAAAAAATAGGTGAGAAAGTTAAGGTCCTTTCCTGCCTTTTAGGTTGGCTGGTCACTTAAAAGGGGGGTGAATTGGGTGATACAAAATTTTCATCCTTTTTTATTAACAGCCCAATGTCACTAAGAGATACAGCAGAATAGAGATAAATAGAGTATGATGAAATAGAAAGATGAAATGAGAAGATGAAGCACAACACACAAAGATTTACCCTAATTCAGCCTAACCACTTGACTAACGTCCAGTCCTTAAGCTACCATTTGAAATTTTTCACTACATCCCTTAGGTTTGATCCAGGTACATGTGATGTCTCAGTATATCACACAAATTTCAGTAAGCACTTATGAAGCTACTCTTCCCAGACCCTTACAAGATATGTAATTTTCTTAGTGTTTTCCCACACTAAGATTTTACCGAGAAGTTGTAGAAAGAAGGATTATAGAAATGAAACTTTTTTAAGAGTAGATAATACATTGAAACTCACTCTAATGATGTGGATTTAGCTTTGAATGCTCACACAGAATAATTTAATCCTTTTGCAGCGGCATTTTGGCACATAACTCACTTAAATTTGTTACTTATAAGTTCAAAATGAAGTTCTATTTATATATTTGTAGTTTAATTAGTCGTTAGATATAAGATCTATCCGTCAGACACAAATTCTATCCATTACTCTACAAAAAAGACATTTAACAACCGCATTAAATGTGTTAGACACATTAACATTCAAATTTTGAGATTCAATAGACGAATTTCGTAGAGTCAGCGTAGTTATGTATTTCACGTTGAACCTTGAAATTCGAATTTTAGTAGGCAAAATTTGAATTTCGAGCTATGATCATAATTCCAAAGTTAGCTCAAGACTTGAACATTTGAACTTTTATGTTAGAAATGTGTCTGTTGGGTTTGAACAATTGATTTACTACGCCAAATTTAACTTTTAATGGCGCTCAATAGTTGGCGTTTATTATTAAAAATGCCAATACAAATTTGGACTAAAAGATTAGTTGGCGTTTGTTAAAAAAAAGCTAACTAAACTTTATATCTTAGTTGGCATTTGTTCAAAAATGCTAATTAAATTTGAAACTTTAGTTTGCGTTTGTTAATAAAATGCCAATAAAATTTTAAAGTTGGCGTTTATTTTATCAAATGCTAACCAAAGTCCAAACTTTTGTTGGCGTTTATTTATAAATGCCAAGTAATATATAGACTTTAACAAACGCCATCTAAATTATAAAATTTTTATTTTAAAAAATAGGGAAGATAGGATTGATATCCTATACCGTGGATTAGAAAAATATGAACAGATCATATCATTATTCTTCCTTACTTTTTTTCATTCTCCTCTTTATTCTTCGGTGCAGAAGGTGTCTTTGCCGACTCATTTTCTCATCCCTCACCTCTCTCTCTCTTCTCACAATAGCACCGATCTCCTCCTTGCCTTCGATTTCACCGGCATTGATCTCCTCCTGACTAGGTCATTCAGATGATCCTTTCCTCCAACTTGATTTTGCCGGGATAGATCTCCTCCTCGCCTTCCATCATTGGGTCATTTGCTTTCACTTTCTCCGATCTCCTTCTCATTGCTTCCTAGTTCAAATTTGCTTCTTCTTGGTTCAAATCTACTTCAACAGACTTCACACTCTTGCTTCTTCTTAGTTTAGACCATGCTTCCTCCAAGCCATCGATTTCTCAACACTACACCAAATCTAAGTTGAAGGCTCCAATCGGTGTTGTTGCAGTAATCCTACAACGATACAATTAAAGGTAAGAGTGCCTCCTAGCCATTGATTTAATTTGTGGAGTAGCTTTCTAAATCCTTGACACAAGAATTAAAATTGTACATTTTTGTGTCAGTAGAATTCATATATATGTGTGTTGCATATTAGTTGAGTAAGTTGCTCTGTCACCCACACTCATTGAACTCGTTAATTTCTTATAGCCCTTATGTTGCTATAGATGACATATTATAGATGGATATACAAATTGAGATTTAATTTACTTTGGGAAAATTAAAGCAAAGGTTAATAATTTATTGAGTTTCTAGTTCTGATGGGTCCTCTGTGAGAGACATCAAATTTAGAAATGTTTTTCCCAAAGGATGAAGTGTAGTAGAAGTAGAACATATATACCAATAATGCATATATGGAGTAGGCCCTTTAGTGAAGTTGGTACGTAATAGAGACGTCATGGGGTAAATGGTGTTATAAGCTGCTTCATTGAATGGATCTGCCTAGTGGTCAAGCAAATTTAGCAGTACACCTGATAAATCACCTTGGTTCGAAGTGTACAATAATAGGTAAGACTATGATATTAGCCCTACTACTAGTTGACAAGTATCAAGTAGTGTGCCTTTATATAAATATGAGCTATGTATAGGTAAGATATAGCAAATATTCTTTTATGTCATTTTTTAGGTTCATATATAAAATCACTTTGATGGGAATGACCTTTTGGTGTACTCTCACCAAAATGTGTAATATATATAACAAGAGCAAGAGAAGCACATGAAAACTAGCTTCTGCACTAAGAAAATATTTATTTAAGGCACTAACAAAAATAATTACATATACCACATGCATATGTATAGCTACTGCAATCATGTGAAATTCCATGGAAGCATGAAAGGAAGTGCGGAATTATGAAAGGGAGACATGTGTTTTGTTAATTTATATTATATTCATTAGTCAAACATGCATGTGTTTGACTAATGAATATAATATATATAGGTTTCAGAATCTATATACACATATATATTATATTCATTATTGACCCCCTTTCAGACTATATAAAACAAGGATGCAACTCCTTATTGTACACACACATATATAGAAACAAAAAATCGAGTTATATATATATATATATATATATATCTGCTAGCTAGGCCTTGTCTCCTGATAAGGTGCTCAAACACAACAGTATTATCTATCTGATCTTCAATCTTTGCTGAGAAATTTCAATTTAATAGATTCTCTTTTTGGTATTTCAGGTATGTTTAGTTTTCAGCATTGTGTGCACTCCATTTAAACTCTGTTTTCAGCATTTGGTACACTTTGTTTAAACTTTTAACCTTGAAAAATTTCCTAAACTCAAATTATCGATGATAGTTACTCTAATTGTTGGGGTAGTTTGTCTCTTTCTTGTTAACTGCTAACCTAGTATGGTTTTGTTTATATTAAGATAAATATTAAAGAAATGGACAGTTTTCTCCCACTTGGAAACTTTCTTTTCTATATGTGCTAATGGTGCTGAAAGACAAATATGGAGATGTGATGTGGGGGTATTTTTTATTTTATCTGTCAAGTTTTAATGTAAATTTGTGATGCACCACTTCAAAATTAAAATAACAAATGAAAACTCAAGGATTATCCATTCATATGGACTAAACTTCATGATAAAATGAGTATGGCCTTAGGAACCTATGCTCTATGATATATATATATATAGTTCAACTTAGAGTTAATTTAATTTAGTGAAGTTTCCAAAACAATGTACGGCTATATCCAGAAGATGTCATTCATGAATTTTATATATTTGTGTGTATTTAAAGTGTGTGTTAATTTCTGACTTATGCTTACATTATAATTTATGGAACACAATAGGCCATATGTTGAATTCTCAATTAGTCTTGTTTGATGTTTGAGCTTGCTATTGTATATTTTTTCAGGCATTTGCAGATGAAATTGGGATCCCCTTCATGGAAATTAGTGCCAAAAATTCTACCAATGTGGAATAGGCTTTCATGGGCATGGCTGCTGAATAAAAAAAGGTTATTTATTATGTGTTTTTGAATTGTTTTTCTAGTAACCATTGGTTAATTTGTGGTTCAGCTCATTGTTAAAGCTTCCATTCTTTTCAATGTATTTGATTTTAAAATATATTTGTACAGAATTAGGAATTAGGAATATTGGTAAGTAATACTATTTACCTTATTCTTTGTAACATTCTCTGTTATCCTCTGTAATTTAAATGTGATCTCTTAAGAAGCACATCTCTTATTGGCATACCATCTCACCCTTGAATGTGCTCAATTGGTTTGTATATGGTCCTCTTTATTTTGTTTTCCCTCTTTCCATCTTCATTTTTTGTCAAGGGAGGTTTTTATTATGCCAAAGGAGAAGAAATATTATTGGCTTCACCTTATTCTTTATATGCTTCTCATACACTGTATTGGCACTGTATTTTTGTATTAGAGGTATTCTCTATCATCAGTTGTGTTCAGTTTGGAGTTAATAATGGAAAAATTAAGATACCTATAGAGAGAGAAGTTAGGAGTATAGATAAACTAAGTGTGGGTATATGCACAACTAAAAATGATAAGTATGAGATTTTTTTAATAGGAATAAGTGCTGGTATATTAAAAATTGAATTGTAAATTCTTTTGTTAATTGAATTGTAATTAAATTATTAGAATATATAAACTTTAATGTAATATATGTATTTTTTGTCAATGAGTTCAGTAGAGGTCCATAAGTATAAGTATATAAATAAATGCCAACAAAAGTTTTTTTTTTTAAAAAAAAAAAGAGAAAAGTTGGCGTTTCTGGTGGAAAGGCCAACTAAAGTGTCTCTTTTAGTTGGTGTTTTATGCACAAACGTGAACTAAAGTAGCACTTTAGTTGGCATTGATATCAGAAATGCCAACTAAAGTGGATTTTAATTGGCGTTTATAAAACGCCAATGAAAGTCTCTCATTTTTATTGGCGCTGGAATAGTTGATGTTTATGAACGCTAATAAAAGTAAAAAATAAATGCCAACTATTCTCTTTTTTAGTGTAGTAATTCAAATTTTCACAATGCATTTCGAAATTTAAATTTCAGAAACCAAAATTCGTCTATGAAAAATATGTTCAACATGATACAAATATTCTCACTTCAAAGTTCGTACTTTGAAACTCAAAATTCGTTCTGTTAAAGGCTGTGACTTTGAACTTTGACATTTACCAATAGTCCAATTTCAACTAAATGTCATGTGAATTTTGTACACTTTCACTAACAATACTTAGTTTAAAATTCAAATTTCACAATCAAAATTCTTCTATCAGAGATGAAAACTCTGTAACTTCAAATTTTAACAAGTAAAGTGTGAATTTTGAATAAAATAAACATGAATTATAAACAAAAATTCAGTTTGTTTAGAATGTTCAAATCTAATAAGTTTAAACTCATTTTAACATTCAGATTTACTTAATCTAACTCATTTAAGACAAATGGTAACAAGATTAAGAAAATTTCAAAGACTAAATCATCTCAAGACCTAAGTGAAAATGAAATATGCCTAATAGCTTGGTATTAAAAAATTAAGCTCTATTTTCACTTGGTCATTCTCACTCTTAGTATGCTCCTAATCTTTCATTCTTAGAGTATCCTTTCTCTTCTTTTTCTTTGAGTGAGACGTAATGTTGATTTTCCTTTTTTTATTCCAATGCTCACTTTTCCTTCTTAGATAATCATACATTTAATATATTACACTTACAAATCAAGTAGTTAGTCCAATCTATATATCTAACTTGTATTATAAAATATAAAAGCACAGTAGATATATTAGTACATAGCATGATATATGCATTATAAATACAATTAAACACATGCTAATGCACATTTTACTTCTTTTAGAAATAATACATATGTTAGATAAATATGATGTATTTATTCTTTATTACTCTATATTTGTTATTATCAAAACTTACACTATATTAAACCTAACAATCTCCCCCTTTTTTATGATGACAAATTACTAGTAAAAAATATGTTTAATGATAATTAGCAAATATGATGTCATTCACTTCAGATAGTTCCAGATTAAGTACATGCATATTTTTCACGCAACTTTTTCCCTTATTTGACATCAACAAAAAGGTTTATAAAAAAATTCTCCTGCAATTCTTCTTGCCCTATTTGTGAGGTTATACCAGTAAGCACAAATGTCTAGGGTTGTTTTAAGCACACACAAAGGCGCAATCTGACATGCAAATCATCATCAGAATTTATTATGCAATGTATGTTTCGATTACACTAATTGTTGTTGATATCAAAACTGATATCAATTGTTAGTGATATCAAAACTAATACCAATTATTGCTTGAAACTATTATGATACCAAATGTTGTGATGCTTATTATTAAAATGATCATGATATACACACATTACAAGAAGTATTTTAGAGTTGAAGAGTTGTTACCTTCTTCTTGTAGGATTAAGAAGAGATGTTGAAACATCATTTGCTCCTTTTAACAAATTAAGATCAAGTAACAAAACTCTTCACAATAAATGAAATGAGCCAAAGCATAAAAAGATTAATTAAAAAAAATGCTCCCCCTCAACTTATGCATTTCATATGATAAAATCATGAAAGCACATTGCATCAAATAAGCATGTTCATATAAAAGCACATGATGTAGCCATTCAAGTATTATGATTAAAATTTCTCTTTTAAGTCAAAAGGGGCTTTTTAAAAATATTTACATGCAAAGTTATAAGAACCCCTTAAGTATGAGCATTTATTCAAGCATAAATGTATTTAAGATCACAACTCAAATCAAAATTAGTATGCAAGGGAAGTTTTGAAAAACACACAAGTTTTGTTATACAAATAAAGAAATAAACTTGTGCAAATATTGAACTTCACAATAAGCACCAACATATTCAGATAACTTATTATTTGAACAAGAACCATACTTTATTTTAATAATCTCGAGTAACAACATCAACCAAACATATATAAAAACTTGTTAAACACTTACAAATATGCTTAATTAATAGTTAAATTCTTCCCTTTTTAGTGTGAATTCATTTAAGCACATCAGATAGACTTTCACCATTTAGTTCAAGGAGTACCTACAAAACAAAAATGTAGATTTTTCTTTCTTTGGTACCTTTCTTACTTGGGTCCACTTATGGTCAGTTTAAAATTTAAAATTTATTTTAGACCAAAGTTTAGTCTTACCCAAATATAACATATAATTTAATAATTGAATAGGATAAATGACAGAGGTTATCAAAGATCATCTCCTTGTTATTTTTGGCTTGTATGCAATGTAGTATTGCTCATGTCTCCCTTTTGTATACAGACCATTGTTTCTAAAGCTTATGCTCTTTCTCTTCTCAAGATAAGTGATTTGATTTCTATTTGAGCTGTTTCCTTGAGATGAGTGAATGATTTGCTTCCAATGTTTTTTTCTTGTGATTAGCAATTGCAATTTTAGAGTTTTGGGAAGCTTTCTTTTTTAGTGATTTCTTTCTTGCACCAATATGATCATTCTTTCTGGATTTATTTTGCACACATGAAACACAAGAAGAACATTTTGGTACTCGCTTTGATGTAAAAGGAGTAGGGAGAAGGAGAGAGAGAATAGAAAGAAAATAAGGGAGAACAAGAAGAACTCAAGGGAGAGAGAAATAGAATAAGGGAAGAGAAAATAGAAGAGTTTAGGGAGGGAGAAAGATAACTGAAACTCAACTCAATTCAACTCAATCTTTTTTTTTCATATGAATTACAATTATAGAGATTTATAAACTCAATAGAACTTTCTAGAAGATTATAAAATCTAATAAAATAACGAATTATTTAACCTAATGTCTAAATCTAAGGAGATTACAAGAATCTTATTTATTTTAGAAATTTTTAAAAGATTAAAACATTCTAGAACATTCTAACCTAAATTAAAAAAAAAGAAATAATAAAATAGGAAATAAATAAATAAAAAATAATATAAATTCTAATAATCCTAAAAAATGTGATGAAATCTCATTAAATCTAAAAGATATTTTAAATATCCTAATTTTTTTTCTATCATTCCTCTTTTCTTCGAAAAGATTCGCCCTCAAATTTTTGTCACCTTAGGGTTAACTTGAACTTGTTTCATTGATTTCTATCTCCACTTACTTTTGCTTTATCCATTCAAAGTAATCTTTTATGCTAGCCAACCAATTCAAGAAAGCACTCGAATCTAATAGTCCATCAAACCCAGGGGCTTCGATTTTGACCTTCTTGGTTATATCATCAGGAGGAATTCGCTTATAAGTTTCTCGATGATCTCTAGGGGGTAAAACATGCCTTCTATTGTACTGGTCTCTGGTGTATTGATTATCCTACTGATATCTTATATAGTCATTCTAATGGTTATTGATCTTAGGAAGAGGACGCCTACCATCTTGGTTTCCATTGCCATATTCAGATTGACAAGTCTCATAAGGTAGAACCTTAAATTGACTAGAGGAAGGTATCTCGTTGTGACTATTTGGATTTTTAAGTATACTTTCTGATATCTTACTCGAAAGTTGCTTGCTCATTATGTTCATGGACTGCCTCATCTCCTCGATCAATTTCTCTAATTTGTCAAACCTACGGTTTGTTTCCTCTCGATCTTGCTTTATCTTAATTTGCAGAGATTCAAGTGCTTAATCTACATACTCTTTGTTACTCCTTTCAACTTCTTCAAGGCTTTGTTGTGTAATTTGGGAATTTTTGGGTATGGTGGAAATTAGGCTCTGGTACCAAATGATGTAAGAGAAAGAGGGAAAAAGAGAAAGAGTAGAAAGAAAATAAGGGAGAACAAGAAGAACTCAAGGGGAAGAGAGATAGAACAAGGGAAGGGAAAATAGAAGAGTTTAGGGAGAGAGAAAGATAAATGAAACTTAACTCCATTCAACTCAATCTTATCTTACATTCGAATTACAATGATAGATATTTAAAGACTGAATGAAACTTTCTAGAAGATTACGAAATCTAATAAAATAAAGAATTATTTAACCTAATGACTAAATCTAGGGAGATTACAAGAATTTCATTTATTTTAGAAATTTCTAAAAGATTAAAACATTCTAGAACATTCTAACCTAAACTTAAAGAAAAAGAAATAATAAAATAGGAAATAAATAAAAATAATAATATAAATCCCACTAATCCTAAAAGATATGGTAAAATCTCATTAAATCTTAAAGGTATTTTAAATATCCTAATTTTTTCTATCATTCCCCATTTCTTCAAAAAGATTCATCCTCGAATCTTTATCACTTTAAGGTTAACTTGGACTTTCTTCCTTGATTTATATCTCCATAGTTACTTTTGCTTTATCCATTCAAAGTAATCCTTCATGCTAACTACCCAATCCAAGAAAGCACTCGAATCTAACAGTCCATCAAACTCAAAGGCTTCAATTTTGACCTTCTTGGTTATGTCATACGGAGGAATTCACCTATAAGCTTCTCAATGATCTCTAGGGGGTGAAGCGTGCCTTCTGTTGCATTGGTCTTTGGTGTCTTGATTATCCCACTGATATCTTATATAGTCATTTTGGTGGTTTTGGGTCTTCAGAAGAGGACCCCTACCATCTTGGTTTTCATCGCTATGTTCAGATTAACAAGTCTCGTAAGGTAGAATCTTAAATTGGCTAGAGGAAGGTATCTCCTTGCAACCATTTAGATTTCCAAGTATACTTTCTGATGTTTTGCTTGAAAGTTGCTTGCTCATTATATTCATGGATTGCCTCATCTCCTCGATCAATTTCTCTAAGTTGTCAAACCTATGATTTGTTTCCTCTTGATCTTACTTTATCTCAATTCGCTGAGATTCAAGAGCTTACTCCACATACTCTCTATTACTCTTTTTGATTTCCTCAAGACTTTATTGGGTAATTTGAGAATTTTTGGGCATGGTGGAAATCAGGCTCAATACCAAATGATATAAGAGAAGGAGGAAAAATGAGAGAGAGTAGAAAGAAAATAAGGGAGAACAAGAAGAACTCAGGGGGGAGAGAGATAGAACAAGAGAAGGGAAAATAGAAGAGTTTAGGGAGAGAGAAAGATAACTGAAACTCAACTTAATTCAACTCAATCTTGTTTTACATTTGAATTATAATGATAGATATTTACAAAATCTAATAAAATAAGGAATTATTTAACCTAATGACTAAATATAGGGAGATTACAAGAATCTCATTTATTTTAGAAATTTCTAAAAGATTAAAACATTCTAGAACATTCTAACCTAAACTTAAAGAAAAAGAAATAATAAAATAGAAAATAAATAAAAAATAATATAAATCCAAATAATTCTAAAAGAAATGGTGAAATCTCATTAAATCTGAAAGATATTTTAAATATTTTAATTTTTTCTATCATTGTTTTTGGGTCCAGGAGGATTAATGGTATTTTTTGGAACCCATTTCATGTTTTTACTAAAATAATTTTTCTTTATATTGCATAGATAAGCAATATATCCTTTTTTACCACAATATATGCATAATGGTGAGTCAGGCATTATAGTAGTCACAAAGGATTTTAAACAGCATTTACTTTTCTCCTTAGACTCATTCGTGCAAGCAACACCCGACCTGTCAAACACACTTTTCCATTTGCCAAGTGGAAAATTCAACTTATCTTTGCTTTGAGTGAAATTGACTATTACTTTAGGTGACTCCTATTTTTCTTTATTTAACCTATCACATGAATTACAAGAGGAAGTGTGTGTGTGTGGATTTCACAGATATTTTCTAATTCATCTATTTTCTTTTTAAGTGATTCATTTTCATTCTTTTCCAATTCTAATTTATTTTTTAAAGAAATTACTTTCTTTTTACTATATGCAAGTGTTTTTACTAATATAATCAGTTTACCATATATTTCATTATAAGTATCTTACAACTCATCAAAAGAAAAATCAGAATTAGATTTAGAGTTAGAATTTGATACTTCATGATCAGATAATACCATCAAGCATGAATAGGTATTCTCTGTCAAGTTTGGCTGATCACCCAAGAGGGGAGTGAATTGAGTGATACAAAATTTTTGCCCTTTTTGAATCATAGCCTAATTTCACTAAAGGAAGCAGTAAAACAGAGATGAACAGATAGTGACGAAGGGTATAGATCAAATGATAAAATGAGAGATTAGACACAAGAATTTATCCTAGTTCAACCCAAACTGCTTGGCCTATCTCCAGTTATCAAGCCACCACTTGAGAGTTTCACTATATCCCACAAGTTTGATCCGAGCATTTATGAAGTCTTAGTACATCCCACAAGTTTCAGTAGATACTTGTGAAGCTACTCTCCTCATATTCTTACAAAATGTGTAAATCCCATAGCATTTCTTCATACTAAGATTCTACCCAGAAATGTTGAAATGAATGATTACAAGATAGAAACTCGCTTTTAGAGTAGATAATACATTGAAAGTTCACTATAATGAGGTGGGTTTAACTATGAATATTAATACAGAAAGATTTTATGTATTGAAACAATATTTTGGCACAAACTCACTTAAATTCATTACCCATGAGTTTAAATGAGGTTCTATTTATAGATTTGTGATTTAACTATTTGTTAGACACAAGTCCTAACTATTATTCTGCAGAAAGAGCCATTCAACAACAGTATTAAATGCTTCTGACATTTCAAAATTTGAATTTTAAGGCTCAATAAATGAATTTTATAGAGTCAGCATAATTATGTGTTTAATGTTGAACTTCAGAAATTCGTCTGTCACAGAGTGAAATTTGAATTTCAAGTTTGCCAAAGTTGACCCATGGTAGTTTATGTAAATTTTCATATTGAAAATGTGTCTGTTGAGTTTGAACAGTTGTCTAAAGTTTTCATAGTGTACTTCGAAATTCAAATTTCAAAAGCTGAAATTTGTTTGTTAGAGGCATGTTCAACATGATACAAAAGTTCTCTATTCAAAATTTGATTGTTGAACTGCAAAGTTCATCTGTTAGATACATGTTCTAACAAGATTCATAAGTTTTCATTTTGAAATTTGCACTTTGAAATTCAGAGTTCATCTGTTAGAGGAAGTGACTTTGAATTTACTTTGAATTTCACTAACATTCAAATTTTGACTAAATTTCATGTAAATTTTGCACACTTTCACTAACAATGCTTAGCATAAAATTCGAAGTTGAGAGCCAAAATTCGTCTATCAGAGATAAAATCTCTGTAACTTTGAATTTCATTGAGCGATGTTTGAATTTTGCATAAAATAAACATGAGTCAAACACAAAATTTATCTGTTAGCCAATATTTCTTAATTCTAACATATGCTAACTTTAGATTTATTTAATCTAACTCGTTTAAACATATGATAACTAGATTAAGTAAATTTCAAAAATTAAATCACCTCAGAACTTAAGTGAAAACAAAATATACATAATAGTTAGGTTTTCAAAAGTTAAGCTCCACTTACACTTGGTCATTCCCATTCTTGGTATGTTCCCTTCTAATCTTCCATTCTTGAGCATCCTTTCTCTTCTTCTTTGAGTAAGACATTGTGTTCATTTCCCTTTCTTTATTCCAATGTTCATTCTTCTTACTTGGACAATTTTACATATAATTTATTATACTTACAAACCAAGTACTTAGTCCAATTTATATATCTAACTTGTATTATAAAACATAAGAGCACAATGGATGTATCAATATATAGCATGATATATGCGCCATAAACACATTTAAATACATGTTAATGCACATTTGACTTCTTTAAGGAATAATATATATATTAGACACATATGATGCATTTGTTCCTTAATACTTTACATTTGTCATCATCAAAATTTATATTATATTAAACCTAACATTCTCAACATCTTCATTTAAACTGTTGCCTTCATAAGTAATCTCCAGAGCATCCCACATTTCCTTAACTATGTTTCAATCTAACACTCTGAAGAATTCATCTTGTGAAAGAGCACTGACTATGGCATATTGAGCTTTTATATTTAGTATACTCTTTTTTTATCTTCATCATTCCATTTTGCACTCAGTTTTTCAACAATATGCCCCTACTCATTTCTCTTCATTGAAATGAAATCTCTATTCTCTATGATTTCCTACATATTCAAGTCTACAGGTTTCAAGAAGAGCTTCATCTTCATCTTCATCTTCATCTTTCAGTAGGTGTAATTTTGTCCATTGAAGCTTAGTAGTCTGCACATGCTAGTACTGTTTGGAATAGCTCCTTCTCCAAAGCCAGCCATCTTGCTTCCAAATGATTAGATCCTTTACTGAGAGTCCAAACTTTAATACCAATTATTAAGTTGGCCGGTCACTCAAGAGGGGTATATTGGGTGATACAAGATTTTAGTCCTTTTTTATGAACGACCCAATTTCACCAAGAGATGTAGTAGAACAGAGATGAACAGAGTATAATGAAGTAGATAAATGAAATAAGAAGATGAAGCGCAACGTACAAAGATTTATCTTAGTTCAGCCCAACCACTTGGTTTACATCCAGTTCTCAAGCCACCATTTGAGATTTTTCACTATATCCCACATGTTTCATTCGAGTACCTATGAAGTCTAAGTATATCTCACAAGTTTCAGTAGGGCACTTGTAAAGCCACTTTCCCTACACCCTTACAAGATGTGTAATTCCCTTAGTATTTTCTCATACTAAGATTCTACGTAGAAGTTGTAGAAAGAAGAATTACAGAAATGAAGCTCTCTTTAAGAGTAGATAATACATTGAAGTTCAATCTAATGAAATGGATTTAACTTTGAATGCTCACACAGAATGATTTAACCCTTTGCAGCAGCATTTTGGCACATAACTCACTTAAATTCGTTACTCATGAGTTTAAAATAAAGTTCTATTTATAGATTTATAGTTTAACTAGTTCTTAGATACAAGATCTATCTTTTAGATACAAGTTTTAGCCATTATTCTGCAAAAGAGCTGTTCAACAACCATATTAATGCGTCTGACACATAAACATTCGAATTTTGAGGCTCAATAAATGAATTTCGCAGAGTTACCATAGTTATGTGTTTAATGTTGAACTTTGAAATTCGAATTTTAGCAGGCAAAATTCGAATTTCGAGTTATGATAATAATTCCAAAGTTAGCTCGAGGTTTGAACATTTGAACTTTCATATTGGAAATATGTTTGTTGAGTTTGACTAGTTGTTTTAAGTATTCACAATACACTTTGAAATTCGATTAGAGACTGAAATTCTAATTTCATAGACTGAAATTCATCTATTAGAGGCATATTTAACATGAGAAATGTTATCATTTCAAAGTTTATACTTTGAAGCTCAAAATTCGCATGTTAGAGGCTGTGACTTTGAACTCACTTTAACCTTCACTAACAGTTAAATTTTAACTAAGCTTTATGCAAATTTTGTAAACTTTTACTAACAATGCTTAATTCGAAATTCGAATTTCACAATCAAAATTCGTCTATCAGAGATGAAAACTCTGTAACTTCGAATTTCAATAAGTAAAGTGTGAATTTTATACAAAATAAACATAAATCATAAGCAAAATTATATGTTAGCCTAGAATGTTCAAATATAATAGACTTAAACTCATGCTAACATTCTGATTTACTTAATCTAACTCATTTAAGACATATAATAACAAGATTAAGTAAATTTCAAAGATTTAACCACCTTAAGACCTAAGTGAAAGTAAAATATACCTAATAGCTAGGTTTTCAAAAGTTAAGCTCCACTTACACTTGGTCATTCCCATTCTTGGTATGTTCCCATCTAATCTTCCGTTCTTGAGCATCTTTTCTTTTCTTCTTTTTTGAGTGAGACATAATGTTAATTTTTCTTTCTTTGTTCCAATGCTCACTCTTCCTTCTTGGACAATCCTACATTTAATATATTACACCTACAAACTAAGTTGTTAGTCTAATTTATATGTCCAACTTGTATTATAAAACATAAAAGTACAGTGAATATATTAGTATATAGTATGATATATGTATTATAAACACAATTAAACACATGCTAATGTACATTTTACTTCTTTTAGAAACAATATGTATGTTAGGAAAATATGATGCATTTGTTCCTTATTACTCTATATTTATCATTATCAAAACTTATATTATATTAAACCTAACACTGCCTAGTCTAATACACTGCTAGTTGCCTTTATTTCTTTCCATGACTATAGATTGGGACAATCGTTCCTTGCAAAGAAAAAAAATGTAGGGACAGAGGGAATCGCCTTGTCTAATCCCTCTCAATGGCTTAACAGTCTCCTTTGCCTGTCCATTCCACATGATCTACTCAGATGGGGAAGTGAGGCATATCATAATCAGATGAATCAGTTGTTTAGGAAACTTAGCGTCCCTTATGGTATCTTCAATGAATTCCCATTGCAAATGATCAAATGCTTTCTCCAAGTCAACTTTTATGGCCATCTAACCTTGCTTTCCTTGCTTATGTTTCATGAAGTACAACACTTCTTACGCAATTATGATATTGTCAGTGATGTACCACTCCTTGATGAAGCTCGATTGAAAAGAAAGATGAGATGTGGCATTACAAACTTAAGCTTCGGCTACAACTTTTGTAACAACTTTATAAGCCACATTGCACAAGCTAATTGGCCTAATTCCTTGATAAATTGAGGCCTTTCAACTTTAGGAATCAATGCAATTAGAATTCAGTTAAGTTCAGAGTCAAGAGCTCTTTCATTAAAGAGATGACAAACCAGATTGTAAAGAGTAGTCCCAAATAGTTTCCTATTGATGTTGAAAAAAGAAAGCATGTAATCCATCAACCCAAAGGCTTTAAGGGGTTTCATTTCAAACAAAGCATTGGGAGTTTCCTTAAGAGAAATGGAGGAATTTAGGGAAATTAATAAATATTCGGGTATGACAGGAAACATACTTGAGATAGTATAAGTGGGCTAGGCTTCATCATCAATAGACTAGAGCTTCTGGAAATAATTTGTGACCATTGCAGCAAGAAGCGTATCATTGTGTTCCCAATTTCCATCATTAGTGCCCAAGGAGGAGATTCAATTTCTGCATCGGCGAATGAGGGCCTTCATATGAAAGAACGCCGTGTTGTGATATCCCAAAGTTAGCCAATCATTGTGTGACTTCTCTATCTAGGGGATTTCTTCTTGAAGGCATATGTTTTCATATTCCTCGATTAACGTCTGCTCAAGATCCACGAGGGTGGATGAGAGTGGACGTTGCTCGAGCCTCTTTAATCACAATATTTAACTCAAAAGAATCAATGAGTTGCTTGGTTTCGGTCCCAAAAAAAATGAAACTGATATGTTGGAAGGAAATAATGAAATAAACTTAAATTAAAAATTTTGAAAAGGAAATCAATTACAGTTATTTGGTTAAAAAAAATTAATAGAAGTTCCCAATAAATTATATCTAGGCTTCCCTAGTTTTTTATAATTCCATTCCAAAACTGCCCCTACCCTTTATTCCCCTCAGACCCTAAACGCAACGTCTTTCAGCGTTCACCTTCAATCCTATCGATCTCTACTTCAATGTTTCCTTCCATCATCATGCGTACTTCATCCTATTGCTTGATTCTCAATTGCCGGTATGAAGTTCCCAATAAATCAATTACATATGTCATGATACTTTTTTTTCTCTTTTTTGACTGAAAACTGTTAGCTTTTTCGAAAAAAAAAGAAAAAATAATATTTTTTTAATATTGTGAATTAAAAAAAGATATTTTTTAAAAATATTTTTACTAATTATTTCTCAAAAAGTCTGATAAATTGAACAAAAAGAACTGCCAAGTCTTTTTCATTAGATCATCCCGCACCGTTGATGTTTACTCCTTTTCGTCAAATAATAATCATAATAATGCGTTAATCATGGTCTCACCATGACACCATCTATTCTTCTGGAACATATAAATCTGAATGTTTTTCTTTTTCTTTAGGCGAACCGAATTCGATTAGATTCAATTTAACTAGATTAATTCCATCTAATTCGATTACAATCCACTAAAATTGATCAATTGGATAAAATAATATATTAATATAAAATATAAACTTTAGACTGCATCATTTATTAGTCATAAATAATTCTGCATTTATTTTATTCTTTTAATTTTTCAAATATTCTATCAGGTTCCTTGTAATTTTTTTTTCATTCCTAGATTTTTTTCTACATATTTTAGTGTTATAGAGTTTAAATTTAAATGTTAGAAAAAACCTGATAAAAATGTTAGAAAAATAAGTATGATCTTCTAAAAACTTTTTAAGTTGTTATATATCTTGTGTAAGACACCCGAATAAAAATCTAATTGACATGATTAATTTAATTATGTTAGTATGATTACAAAATATTTATGTTAGGTATTCAATTAAAATCAAATTAACTAATTAAAAACTAAATAATGTTTCATTTTTAAGTTAAGTATAAATATTTTTATTCAAATATAACAATATGTCTTACAGCTTTAATAGACAACATGGGGATCAATATTTAAATATCAAATGGATTTTGTGAATTTTTTTTGAAGGATTGTTTAAGCTTGGTTTTCTGATAAATTTTATTTTATCTTTTTAAATTTTAATTTTTAGAGGTATGGGCATGATTGTAAATTTCATTCCAGCTAAAAAAAGTTCAAAATAGAAAAAGCTTAATACAAAGAAATTGAGATTAAGGCCTCATAGAGGCACGTGGATAAAAGCTTAGGGTTGACGTGGCAGAATACCGTCTTCATGTTGCCTACCGGTATAGCCTTTTTTTTTTTTGGTGGAAACCGATATCCCCTTCCAATCAACTGGATGTTGTGTCTTGGGCTGGATCGTTTGATGTAATCCAATGTCTATAAATTAAAAGGGAAATTTATTTAATAGGAAGGAATAAATTTCACTCGCCGATGATTTTCACTTAAATGGGATAAGTAACTCTATCCCCAAAAATAATTTTGTTCAATAAACTTACTTAAAAAATAATTCTTTTATTTAGCTATTATATAACATATTGTTATTGATCGCAGTTGAGAAAATTAGACTACCAACCAATCAGTCCTTTGCAAAATGAGTGAATCCATTATGATTTTAGTTTAGTTGAATTTTGAAAAAAAATCAATTAAAGTAATAAAAAATAATGAAAATGGTAATAATTAAACTACTTGATACTAAATTGGTTAAAAATTATTTTTCGTCTAAACCGACTTTTGATATTTTCAGATAATTTATATAGTCTTCAACCTCTACCCAATATGTTTCATAAAGATTAATTGTCAAAGATTTTTATTTATTTTAAATATTGATATTTATTCTCTTGTTTGAGAAGAATTAATAGTGACCACAAACTTCAGCAGATAGGGAGAATGTAAAACTTTATAGAGCTAGATTAGGTCAGTGGTAGATCTATTTGGACTCGTTTGCACTCCCAAGTATAAATATGTGTGTGTGTGTATTTGGCATTGTTATGTTCTTGAAGACTTTTGGGATGGATGTGAGTTGTTTTTGAATTTTCTACTGTGCAACGTGTTGTAATCCACAATGATTTATGTTCAATATTTTGATGATAATAAAAATCAAATTTTAAATAATATTAAAAAAATTTATTAGTAGTTTAAACTTAATTATAGAATCAAATGAATTGAGGTTAATATATCTATTAGACTTATATATATTGTGATACGTTTTAGAAAATGGGCTACAATGTTTAAATGGGCTTTATATATTGGTAATATATATATATATTAAAGAAAAAAAGATATTTTAGGATTTTTATAGTAAAATATTAATAAATAAATAGTATAAGTTAAAAATTTAGTTGAGTCGAGTTGAAAATTTAGTTTATAGAAATACTGAATTTTTAAACTGGATCTTTAAAAATAATATTTTTATATAGGGATCCTGAAATATTTTTTTTATATTAAAATTTAAATATATAAATAAAATAAATTGTGAAATTGAAGAAAAATACATCATAAATAGTTGTGCCATGTGATATACATAGGAACTTGTGATGTGAAAAGCAGACTGTCTATGTTGAATTGGAAGTGATTTCTATCTCTTTGCACTATTGGCTACAGTAGTACTTTGAAAAAGACAAAACTGCTTTTGGAAGAAGATTGTGATGCACGTGAACTTTTTTTTCTTTTAATAAAATAATTTTTTATTTGAAAATAATCACTTCTTCTCTTTGTACAGCCTCACCAGACTAGCCAATTGTGAGAGGATAAGTTTTATGCGTACTTGGTTTGAACTTGATTTTATCCTGAAAATCAGGGTGATTATGGATCGAGTCAGATTAGGTTGGGTTTAAATCATACTCGATATCCCGCTTGATATAATTTAGGCTAGTACCAGATCAGTACTAGATTAGTCTGATATTATATATATATTTTTTAAAAAATAAAAAATAATTTAATAATAAAAAATATACTTATTTATATTGAAAAATAGATTTTTTTTAAAAAAATAATCTTAGAAAAAAATAAAATTTTCAAAATTTATGAATATTTAATAATTATACATTATTTTCACATAAATATTAAGTTAAAAAATTAATTCAAAATTTAAAAAAATTTGAAACATTAAAATCTTAAAAAGTTTTCATAATGTTTACATAGTAAATGTATTATATTAGATACATAAAAAATAAAAATCTTATAAAATCAATTAAGATATATAAAATAATTGAAATATATATATATATAGGTCAGGCCGGGTTGGGGTTAGGGTGCCTGGCCCTAACCCCGGCCCAACCCAGTTGATTCGATGTGGCCTGATTGGATCAGGCTAACTGGACACTAAGTCAAGTTGTGTAACCCTACTGAGAACTATGAAATTATTGGTAAGTTTAGACATCATATCTATAAGTTTTAGACGGGTTTGAAAGAATCTTGAAATTGGTGATGAGTGTTGGACCAAAATAATTGCTTTGTGTGATCTTCTAGTCCCTATTCTATTTATTTATTTTATTCTATTAATTTTAACCTAAGCTAACTAATTTCTATGTCTATACTTTCCAGTAGACTGATTTGATCTTTAAGTGTCTAGATACTAATTTGTTGCTGTTATAGAATTACTTGATGTTTATTATCTTTATTACGTTTATCAAATATTTAATATAATGAAATGAATTATCTTATAAATTAATTTTTTAGTGGCTAAGTAGTTTTCAAACATAATGAATTTAATAATTAATTTTCTAGGGTATTTTAGAATTTGTAATTAATTGTTTTTATATCATAAAATTGTCAAAAACACCTATTTACTCTCTCTAAAGATGTTTTTGGTTTGAGGGTATTGAAGATTTTTTAAGGGGAGGGGAGGGAATTGAAGGGGATTAAATTTTCTCTCCTTGTTTGTTGAAAAAATTAGAGGAGATTGGGGGAAATTTGATCTCCTCTAATGCCCTCCCTTGTCCCTTTATAAATTCCACCAAATTGGGTTTTTTGGAGGGGAGAAAGTATTTATTACTAATCCCTTTCAATCTCATTCTAAACTAAATAATATTTCATTAAAATCCTTCCAATATTTTTTCCTTCAATTCCATTAAACAAGAGAATTTGAAAATCCTTCCAATCACTTCTCCATCGATCCCATCTATTGATGATGCACGAGCTAGGCTTATCAAAGGGGAGGAGTTTCAAAGAGCTTGGTGGACATGGAAGGCATGATCATGTGACTCCTTTGCGAGGAATGGGTGGGCCTATGACAAGAGTAAGGACTAAGGCAATAAAGTAAGCTCTCAATTGATTGATTCAAGAAGTAATTGAACAAGAGCCCATCTACTTAGCTCAATTTTAAGCCCAAAAGGCTTCAAGAGGCATGTTCTTCATGGCTAGTATGCTAGAAACTAATCCAAGCCCAACAAACAAGGCCCAAATAGAAGAACTCACTTAAAGGAGCATGTGTTAAGCTTGTGACCTTTTAAGTAGTGTTCTTTAATTAAATAAATTAACAATTTTCATTTTTTTATTACTTAATTCAGAAATAAGGTTTTGACAATTAGTTTCCTATTTTGAATTTATTTGTGAGGATCTCTTCAATTTGATTTTGTTTCCTATTTTTGGGCACCACTTATTCAGCATGTATCTAGTCTTATTTTTGTGTAAGGTGGTGCCATTCTAAGAGATTTAGGATCTAAACTATTTTTAGCAAATTAGGCCTAGGGTTTTTTCTTTCTTTTTCTTTAAAAACGTCACTTTTGTACTTGCAAATCAAAGATGAATGAATAATGTGTTTTCACTAAAACTTTGTGAGTTTTCTTGTTCTCTTGGTGAGCTTGAGAGACTCTTTGGCATATCAAAGAGAGTGGTCTTCTCTTTGTGGTGTCTATAACTAAGGTTTCAAGAAACAAGTTTTCTTGGGGTCTTGCTTCTTGACGAATAACTTCTATTTTTCTTATTCGTACATTCTTCTTTGTTTATCTTTTCTATTTATTTAACGTGTTCTTGGTATTTTATTTGCTTCTCTTTGATCCTAGCACGATCCTTACGTTTCCTAATTCGATTGAAGGTTCGTGAGACAAGTTCTACACGGGTTTTCTGTCATTTGGTATTAGAGCTCTAGTTTGCTAGTATCAAGGTTGCTTCTTTCTTCTTTCCAGATTTGTTCTTGTGCTTATTTTATATTTTTCTGGCGTGATTCTTCTCACTTTGTGTCTCTTGTGTGTGACATCTTCATAAGTTGTTTATTCTTATTGTCTTTTTGTTGGATCATCTTTTCCTTGTGACTTGTTCCTATTTTTTGTTGTCTTCTGTCGAAATTTGAAGTTTCCTAAAAAAAAAAATTTCGCATTGTTTTTGTTGTTGCAATTTTCAGTATTATCTAGAAAGTTTGAATTTGTGTGTGTCCAGTTATAAAAAAATTCAAAAAAAAAATAGCTGCTGATAAAAAAAAGGGAGAAAAAAAAACAAGAAGAAGAAGAGAAGAGAAGCAGCTAAAAAAATGAAAAAAATTAATAAAAAAAAGAAAGAAATTTATTGCTGGACCTTTCAGATTTATTATATCAATCAACTACTTGATGGTCAAGATAGAATCTTTCTTGATTGATTGCTTGCTTTCCTAATTCATATAGTTTCCTATTTTATTGAGTGGATTACAAGTTGAAAAAAAAAATAAAAGTTGGTTCTTTTGTTCTTCTTGCTCTTCAAGATACATTGGAAATTACTAAATTCAACAAACTTGATTGGCAAGTTTCAAACTCTAGTGTGGATTGCTACTTTCCTAATCTTATTTCCTTATCTTGTTTCCTAATTTATCATTGTGCTGCAACTTGTTTCCTTTTTCCCCTATTGTTCTACCTTCCTTTTCTCTTCATTCTTAGTTTCCTAAATTCTTCATTTTGATTTTCCTTGCTTTGTTGTTGGCTGTCCAGATTTCTTTCCGTTTCTTTCTTTCTTGTTTTTCATGTCACTACTTCAGAATCATTCATTCATATTGTTCAATTTCTTTCCTACTACAGTTATTCCATCTCTTTTGGTCTCATTTTATGCATGAATTTTAGTTGATTTTTTGGTCCCAAATTTGATTCTTTGAAACTTGAATTTTGGGCTTTAGCTTTGTGTCCTCACTAATTTTTACATCCACCTCCCTTTTGATTTGCTAGAGTTGAATTAAGAACACTAAAGAGAGCAAGTGAGCGGAAAAAGTCAAGAGTGATTTGCATTATCGAAAAAAGCCACATTTTGTATGTGAAACACGAGTGAAATTGCATATTATTCTTGAGTGTAAACACGTGAGAAGAGTGTGAGAGGTCCCATTACTTTCTTTTCCTTTGTTTGCACTAACAATTTCAAGTAGAAATCATGTCTAGTGATGAAGGTGAAGTTGATCTTAAGTTGTTCGTCAAATCTGTCCATGAGCAATTTAAGAGGTTAAATGCAAGATTAGATGGCATGGAATCATCTTCCAATTCCAAAAGAGGCTGAAACAGAAATATGATGAGTGAAGATGAAAATAAATCTAGTGAAGAAGAAATGTCTTACTCAAGAAGGACATTTCATAAGAAGGATCCTCTTGGTAACAGAAAGATGAAAATCCCTTCCTTTCAAGGAAAAGCCGATCTCGATGGATATCTTGAATGGGAAAGAAGAATGGAACATGTCTTTGAGTGTCATTCTTATTCAGAGGAGAGCAAAGTGAAATTGGCTGCGGTGGAATTTACAGATTATGCAAGCATTTGGTGGGACCAATTGCTTACCACTAGAAGACGTACAGGTGAAGGTCCAATTCGGTCTTGGAATGAAATGAAGGCCATCATGAGAAAAAGACATGTCCCTAATCATTATTTTAGGGATGCTCATACAAAGCTCCAGAAACTAAAATAAAAATTTATGAGTGTTGAAGAATATCATCAAGAAATGGAGATTGCCATGATTAAGGCAAAAGTGGAAGAAGATCCTAAGTAAACAATGGCAAGGTTCCTTGGAGGATTGAATTCAGAGATTGCTGTTGAGGTTGAGATGCAAAACTACCTCAATATGGAGGAGTTATTGCATAAGGCCATAAAAGTGGAAAAGAACTTGAAAGCCAAGCAAATGTTGAAGGCCTTTGGAGGCTCAAGCAAGGAGGCAAGATTCTCCTTTAAGCCTAAGGGAGAGACCAAGCCAAAGGAGGAGAAAAAAGATGAAGGTGCAGCCCTCTACTCCGAAAGGTAAAACTGATTCTAAACCTTTTTCTTCTAATTCTTCTTCAAAAATTAAATGTTTTAAATGTCAAGGTTTTGGTCATATTGCTTCTCAATTTCCAAATAAACGAACTATGATCTTGATTAAGAATGGTGATATAGCTAGTAGTAGCGATAAGGAAGTTGAGGAGGGTGGATCTATGCCCCCTTTGACTGTTGATTATGACATGGAGATTATGGAGGTTGTGCATGGGAAAGCTCTAGTGTCAAGACGAGCTCTTAACATTCAACCAGGAGAGGATCTAGAAAACGAACAACGTGAGCATATCTTTCACACTAGGTGTTTTGTCAATAACAAGGTATGTAATCTTATCATTGATAATGGTAGTTGCACGAACATTGCTAGTACCTTGTTAGTTGAAAAGCTAGGTTTATCTACTCAAAAACACGCCAAGCCTTATAATTTGTTATGGTTTAATGATAGTGGGGATGCCAAGGTTACTAAACAAGTAGTTGTAGCATTTTCCATAGGTAATTTTCATGATGAGGTTTTGTGTGAAGTGGCACCTATGTATGCTGGACACTTGTTGTTAGGTAGATCATGGCAGTTTGATAGGCGAGTTAGGTATGATAGTTATTCCAATAGATACTATTTCCCATTCAATAATAAAACCATTGTGCTAACACCTATTCGTCCATTAGAAGCATTTGAAGATCAGAAAAGAATCACTCAAGAGTGTAAGATGAGGGAAAAAGAAAAGAGAGAGAAAAATAGAGAGAAAGGTGAAAAAGAGAGAAAAGAAGTGAGTGATGAAGTAAAAAGAGTAAAGAAAAAGAGTGAAGAAAAGAAAGTGAGCTTGTTCTGTGGAAGAAGTGAGATCAAGGAAGCTCTGTTTGATGAAAATTCATTGATTCTACTGTATAAGGATGTGTATTTGACTGTGAATGATCTACATAACTCTTTGCTCTCTAGTGTGTTAGCTTTGTTGCAGGAATTTGGTGATTTGTTCCCGGAAGAGATACCTGATGGTTTGCCACCATTGAGGGGTATTGAGCATAGGATTGATTTCATCCCCGGTGCTGCACTTCCAAATAGGCTTGCATATAGGGCAAATCCAGAAGAAATCGAGGAGATACAAAGGCAAGTTGAGGAATTGATGAAGAAAGGCTTCATGAGAGAGAGCCTAAGTCCTTGTGCCATTCCGGTCATACTTGTGCCCAAGAAAGATAGCAAGTGGAGGATGTGCGTGGATTGTCGTGCCATCAATAAAATCACAGTTAAGTATCGATATCCCATTCCTCATTTAGATGATATGTTGGATGAATTGCATGGTCCATGTTTATTTTCCAAAATAGATCTTAGGAGTGGATATCATAAGATTAAGATGAAAGAGGGAGATGAGTGGAAAACTGCGTTTAAGACTAAATTTGGTTTGTATGAATGGATGGTTATGCCCTTTGGGTTAACCAATGCTCCTAGTACCTTTATGAGTCTTATGAATCATGTCTTTCATCCTTTCATTGGCAAGTTTGTTGTTGTTTATTTTGATGACATTCTTGTGTATTCTAAGAGTCTAGATGAGCATGTGATACATTTGCATGATGTGTTTGTGATTTTGAGGAATAACAGGTTCTTTGGAAATTTAGAGAAGTGTACTTTTTGCTTGGATATTGTTGTGTTTCTTGGCTTTGTTGTAGGTTCTGATGGCTTGAGTGTGGATGAGGAGAAAGTTAAGGCGATACGTGAGTGGCCTACACCAAAGAATGCCAACAAGGTGAGAAGTTTCCATGGACTTGCCAGCTTCTATAGGAGATTTGTGAAAGACTTCTCAACCATTGCTGCCCCCATTGAATGATTTGGTAAGAAAGAATGTAACTTTTAAGTGGGATGAATCCCAAGAGGTGGCTTTCAATACCTTGAAAGATAGATTAACAAATGCCCCTCTTTTTGTACTTCCTGATTTCTCTAAGGTGTTTGAGATTGAATGTGATGCATCTAGAATTGGTATTGATGTTGTGTTAATGCAAGATTATAGGCCTATTGCATATTTTAGTGAGAAACTAAGTTATGCATGTTTGAACTATTCAACTTATGACAATGAATTGTATGCATTGAAAAGAACTTTAGAGACTTGGCAACATTATTTGTGGCCGAAAGAATTTATCATTCATTCTGATCATGAGAGTCTTAAATTCTTGAAATCTCAAAATAAGTTGAATAAGAGGCATGCTAGATGGCTTGAGTTTATTGAAACGTTTCCTTATGTCATTAAGCATAAACAGGGCAAAGAGAATGTTGTTGCTGATGCTTTGTCTAGGAGGTACTCTTTGATTACTTATGTACAAGCTAGGTTGATTGGTTTTGATTTGTTGAAAAGCTTGTATGAGAATGATGTTGATTTTGCTGAGATTTGGGAAATATGTGAGAAACATGGATTTGATGATTATTATATCTTTGATGGATTTCTTTTCAAGAGACATAGATTGAGTGTTCCTTATTGCTCTATGCGTGAGTTGCTTGTGAAAGAGACCCATGGTGGTGGTTTAATGGGTCATTTTGGTGTGGAAAAGACATTAACCATGTTGCATGAACATTTCTATTGGCCTCACATCAGAAAAGATGTTTTTGCTATGTGTGATAAGTGCATTACATGTAGACATGCAAAATCTAAAGTGCATCCTCATGGCTTGTATTCCCCATTACCTGTTCCCTCTCATCCTTAAATTGATATATCTATGGATTTTGTTTAGGGTTTGCCTAGGTCCCCTAGTGGAAAAGATAGCATTTTTGTTGTGGATAGATTTAGTAAAATGGCACATTTTCTTGCTTGTGCTAAAACTCATGATGCTGTCTACATTGCTGACTTGTTTTTCAAGGAGATTGTAAGATTGCATGGATTGCCAAGAACTATAGTTAGTGACAGGGATATTAAATTTCTAAGTCACTTTTGGAGGACATTGTGGAACAATCTAGGCACTAAGTTGTTGTTTTCTACGGTTTCTCATCCCCAAACGGATGGACAAATTGAGGTTGCGAATCAAACACTTTCTACTTTGTTGCTTGCTATAATTCAAAAGAATCTTAAGAATTGGGAAAAGTGTTTGCCTCCCATTGAATTTGCTTATAACCGTGTTATGCATTCTACTACTGGTTTTTCTCCTTTTGAGATTATTTATGGCTTTAACCTATTGACTCCTTTAGATATTCTTCCTTTGCCTTCTAATGAGTTTTTTAATCTTGATGGTGAAAAGAAAGCTAAGTTTGTGCGGGAACTTCATGCCAAGATTAGAGCAAACATTGAGAGGAAGAATGAGCAATATGCTCAACATGTTCATAAAAGCCGAAGAAGGGTTGTGTTCAAGCCTGGAGATTGGGTGTGGGTGCATTTGAGGAAAGAGAGATTTCCTGAGTAAAGAGAATCCAAGCTTCACCCAAGAGGGGATGGTCCATTCCAAGTGTTGGAAAGGATCAATGATAGTTTATAGAATTGATTTACCTAGTTCTTATAGCAATGTAAGTACCACTTTTAATGTAGCTGACCTCTCTCCTTTTGATGTTTGAGATTCAAGGACGAATCCTTTCGAGGAGGGAGGGAATGATGGAGCACGAGCTAGGCTTATCAAAGGGGAGGAGTTTCAAGAGTTTGGTGGACATGGAAGGCATGATCATGTGACTCCTTTGCAAGGAATGGGTGGGCCTATGACAAGAACAAGGACTAAGGCAATGAAGCAAGCTCTCAATGGATTGATTCAAGAAGTAATTGAACAAGAGCCCATCTACTTAGCTCAATTTTCAGCCCAAAAGGCTTCAAGAGGCATGTTCTTTATGACTAGTATGCTAGAAACTGATCCAAGCCCAACAAATAAGGCCCAAATAGAAGAACTCACTTAAAGGAGCATGTGTTAAGCTTGTGACCTTTTAAGTAGTGTTCTTTAATTAAATAAATTAGCAATTTTCATTTTTTTATTACTTAATTTAGAAATAAGGGTTTGACAATTAGTTTCCTATTTTGAATTTATTTGTGAGGATCTCTTCAGATTTGATTTTGTTTCCTATTTTTGGGCACCACTTATTCAACATGTATCTAGTCTTATTTTTGTGTAAGGTGGTGCCATTCTAAGAGATTTAGGATCTAAACTATTTTTAGCAAATTAGGCCTAGGGTTTTTGCTTTCTTTTTCTTTAAAAACATCCTTTTGTACTTGCAAATCAGAGATGAATGAATAATGCGTTTTCACTAAAACTTTGTGGGTCTTGCTTTTTGACGAATAACTTCTATTTTTCTTATTCGTGCATTCTTCTTTGTTTATCTTTTCTATTTGTTTAATATGTTCTTGGTGTTTTATTTGCTTCTCTTTGATCCTAGCACGATCCTTACGTTTCCCAGTTCGATTGAAGGTTCGTGAGATAAGTTCTACACGGATTTTCTATCATCTATAAAAAATATCTCTAATCCCCTCAGTTGAACCAAACAAACATTAAATATATTTTCACGTGTTTCCATAGTTTTACGATAAAGGTTGGAACTTATGTCCTTCTATACAAAGGGAAGAGGAGCAATAACATGAGGTTGCTAGCCGACTTAGTTGACCACAAATGTTAAATATAATGCTAGTCTATTTGTTTTTAAGCATATCTCTTTCCTAATTGAAACAAAACACACTGGTTGATCAAATATATGAGAGAAAAACAAAAGGGTATGTGAGAAATTTGGGAGTTGAAGGGGGAAAAAATGAATTAGCCTAAAATTATTATTTTAATATTCTGGAATGCCATGAGTGTGTTTGTTGAATCAAGTGTTTTGATGATTTCAAACCAGCTAGAGCTTAAAAGGAAGATATCAAAGGTGTACAAGAGATCTCAAGTGAAAAAATCCAAGAAAAAATGTGTATAAGATTAGATGTACGATTTCTCATCTTATTCACATGAGTAAAAGGCTTTAATCTTACACACAAATGTTTTAAAAAATGTGTTTTCATGTTAACTCATGAAGTATTTGAAAAATACCCAGTAACAGACGAATTTTAAAGTGTTAAACTTGATAAGTTACTTTGAAAATTCGAATTTTAATAACTGAAATTTGAACTTCGGATTTAAAATATGTTAGTCTGATATGAGGTTCCTCTGACAGACAAACTTCAGTCTTTGAAAATTCAAATTTCTGGTAAAACACAATCTATGAAAAATTCATCTGAAGATATGTCAAAGGTCATATGAAAGTAAAGTTTGAAAAGAGTTTCAAGTTAGTCTTTCGACATACGAACTTTGATTTTGAAAAATTCAAACTTTGGAAAGACATTTTATAAATTTGTTCAAACGCTCTTCTAACAGATGAACTTCAGTCTTCAAATACTCGAACTTTGAATAAAGTCTGATAAGAGATCTCTCTGATATGCAAACTTCAGTATTCAAACATTCGAATTTCGAAAAGAAGAACTTTTGTGCCATATTGAGTTGCTCACTGATAGACGAATTTTGGGCACCAAAATTTGAACATCGAAGGCACTGTAGCAATATGGAACAACTATTCACACTTACCAGAAAAACTTTAAACTTGAAAATTCGTGTGTTCCATCATAGAAAAATTTGTCAAAATTGAAAATTCAAATCTTGCTTTAGAACAGACGAAGTTTGAAGTTCAATGTTAAAGTCTTTAACTTACGGTCTTTGCGAAATTCATCTGTTGACTCCCCAAAATTCAAATTTTGGATGTTAGAAGCATTAAATATGGTTAGTGAATAGATAGTTTTATAGAGTAACAGTTGGGTAATATCTCTAACGGTTATATCTTATCTTTAACGAATAGTTAAGACACAAATCTATAAATAGAAATTCATTTGAAAGTGTGGGTAACGATTTTACGTTGTATATATTGAAACTCTGCAAAATTCTTTAGTCAAAGTCTTCTACTCTCACGCACTTCCTATCTTATACTTCAACTGTCATATTTACTCTAAATCAGAGAGTTTATTTGCTATAAATAATCTCATCTTCATCTGGAAGGTAAATATTCTTGTGAGGAGATTTCACAAGGGATTTAGGAAGTACTATGATAGGGTGCAAAGAGTGAAACTACAAGCTCATAGAACACAACATAAAGTTGTATTGTGACATTGCAAGAAGGCAAATGAATTCTTGCAAGATAGTAGAAACTCTCAAGTGGTTGCTTGAGGACTGGACGTAGGTCAAGAGAAGGAGACTGAACCAGGATAAATATTTGTCTTTTCTTCCCTTATCTTAATTTCACTTTGTTATATTTTGTACTGTGTTTTTCTGTCACTCTTGCTTTCACTGCTCTTTTACACTTTTGCAGAAATTTTGAATCTTCACAATTCGCCCCACCTTTTGGGATGTCAGCAAATCTAACAAGTGGTATTAAAGCTTGGTTTCCCAAACAAAGGATCTAATAATCCAGGAAAATCAATGGCTGGCTTTGGAGAGAGTATTCTACTAAAGGGAAACAACACAAATAGACCTCCTGGCTTCAGTGGAGAGCACTATGGATACTGAAACATGAGAATGCAAATTTATCACCAGTCCATTGATCTAGACATTTGGTCTGTCATCCAAAAAGGGGATTTTGTCCCTATGAAGTTGCAGGATGATGGCAAATACAAAGAGAAGTAAGAAGACGAGTGGAATGAGGAAGATAAGAGAAGAGTCCTACTGAACTTTAAGGCAAAACACTGCTTGGTCAGAGCACTCAACCATGACAAATTTTATAGAGTGTCATAATGTTCCACAATCAATGGTATGTGGGACACTCTTGAAATTGCTCATGAAAGAACTACTAGAGTAATGGAGAACAAATTGAACTCCTACATCAGTGAGTATGAGAGATTCAGATTGGTGGAAGGAGAAAGTATAAATGAAATGCAAAAGAGATTCACTTTCATTGTGAATCAATTGAAGAGTCTTAGCAAGTAATACACACAGCCAGAAAATGTCAGAAAAATTCTTAGAGCTTTTCCTCTAGAATGGCAACCAAAAGTGACAGCTATTGAAGAAGCCAGAGGAGAGTCAATGACTTATATTTCAGCACTTTTCAGTAATCTTGAGTGTCGAATCAAATGTTTTGATGATTCCAAACCAACCTTCAAGAGCTTGGAATAAAGATATCAAATATGCACAAAAGGTTCAAGTGAGGGAATTTTGGAGAAATCAGAGCAAGGATTCACGTAGGATATTTAGTAATATTTTAATTTGAGTAAAAGACTTTGATTTTGGTGAAAAGATGTTTTAAAACCTTGATTCTATGTTAAAACATGGAATATTTGAAAAACACCCACCAACAGACGATATTTGAAAGGTTTATACTGATATGTCATCTTGGAAATTCGAACTTTGGCTTTGAAAATTTGAATTTCGTATTGAAACTGAACAAGTCTGAAGAGAAACTTCTCTGACAGATGAATTTTGACTTGAGAAAATTCAAATTTTGATAAGTGTTTGAAATAAGCTTTCAGTAGCAGACGAACTTTGGGTTTTGAAAATTCGAATTTCAGACAAAATGTAACTTATGAAAACTAAATAAATTCGTCTGAAATTATGTCGAAGTTCATTTGAAACTAAGTTTAGATTGGATTTCAAAATTGCTCACTGACAGATGAACTTTGAACATGAAAATTCAAATTTCAGAAACTAAGCTTGTGAGTCTGTTACAATGATATGGTGACATACGAATGACAGTACTTGTAAATTCAAATTTTGAAGTAAGTCTGAAAAGATGTCTCTCTGACAAACGAACTTTGCCCTTTGAAAATTGAAATTTTGAATTAGATGAATTACTGTGCCTTATAAGCCAACTACGGACAGACAAATTTTAGGGTTCCAAAATTTGAATTTCGAAGGCACTGTAGCAAATTGAAAATACTATTCACACTTAACAGAATGTCTTCAAACATGAAAATTTGTATGTCACAACATAGAAACATTTTCCAAAGATCAAAATTCAAACTTTGCTTCATGACAGACGAACTTTGGATATTCAACGTTGAAGTCTTTAGCCTTCGATTTCTACGAAATTCGTCTGTTGACCAACTGAAATTTGAATTTCAGAATGTTAGAAGCATTAAATACGGTTGGTTAACGGATAGTTTTTAAGAGTAACCGTTGGATAACTTCTCTAACGGATAGATTTTGTCTCTAACTTATAGTTGAGACCTAAATCTATAAATAGAACATCATTTGAAGTTGTGGGTAACGATTTTAATTTTGTGTATACTGAAACTCTGTCAAATCATCTACTCAAAGTCTTTTACTTTCTCACTTCAATATTTGTACTTCAACTTTCATATTCACTCTGTCTAAGAGAGTTTAATCATTGTAAACAACCTTATCTTCATCTGGAAGAAAGATTTTCTTGTGAAGGGATATCACAAGGGATTGTGAAGCACTTAGTAAGAGTGCATAGAGTGAAAGAGTGAGCTCTAGAAACAGAGCATCATCTTTATACTGAGGTATTTGCAAGAAGCCCATTGAATTCTTGTAGAATAGTGGAAAATCTCAAGAGGTGACTTGGGGACTGGACGCAGGTCAAGTGGAGAGACCAAATCAAGATAAATATATGAGTTTTCTTCTCTTTACTCTTACTTTTACAATTTATTCATTTATACTCTGTTTTACTATCATCCTTTTCTTTCTTCACCTTCTTAACATTTTGCAGAAAATTTTAATTTTTCCATTTCACCCCCCTCTTGGGAAGCCAGCTTATCTAACATTGAGGAGTATGTGGGTAAAATAAAAGCCTTCAAGGAAGCTGGTTAAGACAAAAAGAAAAAGGGTCTTGCATTGAAAGTTGTTTTGTGAAAAAGAAGAAGAGTCTGATGATGAAGAAGACCTGGATGAAGAGACTTTGGCTATGTTAGTCAAAAAATTCAGAAGATTCTACAACAAGAGAAGAAATAAAAAAATCTTTAAGAAAGGAGCAACTGGAGACAACAAGAAAAAAGGAAAAGAGCTTGTCACATGCTATGATTGCAAAAAGTAAGGGCACATCAAATTGGTTTGTTCTCAATTCTTGAAAAAGCAGAAAAAAAGAAAAGAAAGCTGCTGACAAGGGTAGAAAGAAAAAGGCATACATCTCATCATTCTAGGGCAACAGTTCAAATGAAGAAGATGAAGATGAGGAAAAAATTGCCAACATCTGCTTGACGGCACTTGCTTCTGTAAAGACTCCAAGTTTATCCAACAGTGATCATGAAGATGAGGTATATGAATCTGAACCTTCCTATTCTGAATTGCTTGATGCATTTCAGGACCTGCATGATGAGTTTGTTAAAACTACAAAAGAATTAAAACTGGCTAAGAAGAAAATTAGCAAGTTAGAATTTGATTGCAAAATATCTGACACTGCATGTCTGCATGAAACTGAATCTACTTGCTGTACAGCATGCACTGAACTGAAAAAAGAACAATGAATATCTTTTGAAAACCATGTCTAAACTCACTAAGGGTAAAGATATGTTGTTTGCTTTGTTAAGAAGTCAAAGAATTGCACAAGGAAAAGCTGGACTTGGCTATGATCCTTGTGTAGTTAAGGAAAGGAATAAAAAGAAAAATTAAAATCTGTATATCAGACATTTTGTGCATGCTGATGGACATCAAAAGAAAAGCCACACCTCAAAATGCATTGAATCTTTTGTCCTACCAAAATATGTGAAACAAATGTATTATCTGCATTACTTTCTTTCTGCATCACAATCTAGCAGTCCATTTACCACCTGCCACTTCTGTAACAAGAAAGGACATGTTTCCAATTCATGTTTATTAAAGAAAAATGGACTTGTCAAGAAGGTAGAATGAGTTCCCAAAGGTACATTTGTATCTAGGGAAAATGCCACTGACAAAAAAGGACCCATGCAGATTTGGGTACCTAAAATGAAAATCTAAACCTTGTTTTGCAGGTTTGTCTTAGAGCAAGAAAAAACAACAAATGATATATGGACAATGCTTGCTCAAGCCATATGACTGGTGATAAGGAGAAGTTCATCACCCTTAGAGATAAGAAAGGTGGAAAGGTGACCTTTAGAGGTGATCAATATGGCAGAATAGTTAGCATTGGCATTATGGGAAAAAATCCTGAAACGTCTATAGAAGAGGTGCTGTTTGTAGTTGGACTCAACCTCAATGTGCTAAGTGTGAGTCAGACAAGTGACAAAGGGAACTGGGTACTGTTTGACTCAAAGTTCTGCCTGGTCATCCGAAAAAATGATCGTAAAGTAATCCTCAAGGCTCAAAGGGATTGTAACTACTATACCATTGATCTTGATAAACTTCCTTCATTAGATTCTGTCTATTTAATTAGTAAAGATAATGATAGTTGGTTGTGGCATAGAAGACTGGCACATGTTAACATGAACCAGCTATCAAAACTGATTAAGAATGACTTAGTCATTGATTTACCGAAAATCTCTTTTGAAAAAGATAAAGAATGTGATGCATGCTTCAAAAGAAAACAAACCAAATCATCTTTCAAATCTAAAAATATAATCACCACATCTAGACTACTGCAACTATTGCATATGGACTTGATAGGTCTATCTAGAGTAAAAAACATTGGTGGAAACCTGTATGTACTTGTGATTGTAGATGATTACTCTAGATTTACCTGGATTTTGTTTCTTTCTTCCAAAAGAGAAACATTTGATGCATTTGTAACCTGGGCTAAGAAGTGCAAAATGAGAAAGGTATTTCTATTGTGTCTATCAGGCTTGATTATGAAGGAGAATTTGAAAATTCAAACTTTCTGGAGTACTGTGAAAAGTATGGAATTGATCATAACTTTTCAGCATCAAGGACTTCTCAGTAAAATAGAGTGGTGGAGAGGAAGAATAGAAGAATTGGAGAAATGACAAGAGCAATGCTGAACAAAAAGGAGCTACCTCAAGTTTTCTAGACTGATACAGTAAACATAGCAAGCCATATCATCAATTGAGCCTACATCAAACCAATTCTATGGAAGACACCTTATGAGCTGTATAAAGGAAGGAAGCCAAACCTCTCACACTTACATGTATTCGGCTATAAATGCTTCATTCACAATAATGGGAAAGAGAATCTAGGTATGTTCAATGCCAAATCAGATGAAGGTATATTTCTTGGTTATTCAAGTAGAAATAAAGCATATAGAGTTTTCAATAAATGGCTAAGACTATATAAGAATATGTGCATGCTGTGTTTATTGTGAATGAAATTGTTTCCAAGAATGTCATTGATGAAGATGATCTTATTTCCAACTTTAAGAACTTGAATCTTTTTGGAGAAGACAAAATTAAACCGCCAAAAATATCTGAATCTACTAATATAGAGGAAGATATTTAGAAGAAAAATTTTGAATTTGAAAGCAATGAAGAAATGTCTCAAGAACTTCCTAAAGCTTGGAGATATCAAAGGAATCATCTAGTTGATCAAGAGATTTGAGATGTTCAAGAGAATGTTAAAACCAGTAGACAACTTAGGGATCAAATAAACTATTGTGCATTCATGTTTCAAATAGAACCTAAGTGTGCTGAAGAAGCATTAACTGATGAATATTGGATATTAGCTATGCAAAATGAATTAAATCAGTTTGAAAGAAATCAAGGTTGGGATTTAGTACCTAGACCTAAAGATCATCCTATTATTGGCACTAAATGGGTTTTCAGAAATAAACTTGATGAATAAGGAACAATCATAAGAAATAAAGCAAGATTAGATAATCAAGAAGAAGGTATTGACTATGAGAAAACTTTTGCTCCAGTTGTAAGATTGGAAGCAATAAGAATCCTCTTGGCCTATGCTTGCATGAAAAACATAATGTTATATCAAATGAATGTAAAAAGTGCTTTTCTGAATGGATATATTATGGAAGAGGTTTATATTGATCAACTTCTAGGCTTTGAGGATTCAACAAAACCAAACTATGTCTATAAACTGAAGAAAGCTCTTTATGGCTTAAAACAAGCTCTTAGAGCATAGTGTGATAGGTTAAGTAATTTTCTAATCAAAAAGAGATTCAATAGAGGAAAAGTAGATACAACTCTATACACCAAGAAAGAATTCAAATTTATGTTGATGATATTATATTTGGTGCTACTAATAAATCTCTTTGCAAGAATTTCTTTAAGCTAATCCAGGGTGAATTTGAAATGTTAGTAATGGGTGAGCTCAACTTCTTTCTTGGATTGCAAATTTAGCAATGTGATGATGACATTGTCCTTAATCAATCAAAATATTTGAAAGAGTTGCTGAAAAAGTTTGGCATGGAAAATGCCAAGTCAATGAGAACTCCTATGGCTACTGCAACAAAGCTTGATATGGATAAAGGAAGAATGACCTTTGACATAACTCAATACAAGAGAATGATAGGCTATTTGCTATATCTAACAGCTAGTAGACCTGACATTAGGTTCAGTATCTGTATGTGTGCAAGGTTCCAATTATGTCGCAAAGAATCCCATGTACAGCTGTGAAAAGAATTTTTAGATATCTAATTAAAACATCACAGATGGGACTTTGATATCCAAAAGGCAGTGGAAAGGAACTCATGTGATATACTAATGTTGACTTCGCTGGACCCAAAACTGACAGAAAAAGCACAAATGGAACGTGTCAGTTTCTTGGAAGATCCTTGGTCTCATGGTTTAGCAAAAAGCAGAACAATGTGCCTCTCTCCACTGCAAAAGCTGAATATGTTACAGCTGGCAGCTGCTGTGCTCAAGTCCTTTGGATGAAGCAGCAACTTGAAGATCTTGAGATTGAGATGAAGAAAATACCAATAAAGTGTGATAATCAAAGTACTATTAACACCACAAAGAATCCTGTCATGCATTCAAGGACCAAGCATATTGAAATAAGGTATCACTTCATAAGGGATCATGTTTTGAAAGATGATATGCCCATAACCTCTCCTCCTGTGCCTCTTCCTAAAATTAATTCTGATCTACCTTTTGTCCTTGTGCCTCTTCGAGCAATTCCAGTATCTCAGATACCTAATCCTGCTATACATGTTCAAATTCCTAACGATACCAAAAAGGGGGAGAAGTCATCTGAGTAAATTAAAAAACTGCTGCAGAATATCTGACAAGTCCTACAGCAAGAAGTCCAAACCCAAGAAGAAATGATTAGATGTTAGGATTGCTTGGCCTTTCTTGTATTGATTGTTTATATTTTTTTTATAATGAATGACATTCCTGCCTTTAAATTCTGTGTTTGCAATGTCATATCTCTGTACTGAAACTTTGAATGAATCAATGAGATTCTCTATTTTGATCTATTGTACATTATATACTTATCATCGAATTTTAATGCATATATTGAGGGGGAGCTCTTAGAAGCAAACCCAAGTACTAATCCAGTTTGTAAGTTGTTTTGTTATCATCAAAAATGGAGAGAATTTAAATCAAGTGTTTGATGATTCCTAATCAACTGGAGCTTGGAAGGAAGATATCAAAGATGTATAAGAGATCTTAAGTGAAGAAATGCAAGCAAAAATGAGTATAAGATTAGATATAGGATTTCTCATCTTATTCACATGAGTAAAATGCTGTGATCTTGTACACAAAATGTTTTAAAAAATGTGTTTTCACGTTAACTCATGAAGTATTTGAAAAATACCCATTAACTGATAAATTTTGAAGTGTTAAACTTGATAAGTTACTTTGAAAATTCAAATTTTAATAACTGAAATTTGAACTTTGGATTTAAAATATGTTAGTCTGAAATGAGGTTCCTCTGACAGACGAACTTCAGTCTTTGAAAATTCGAATTTTGGGTAAAACACAATCTATGAAAAATGAAAAATTCATCTAAAGATATGTCAAAGGTCATCTGAAAGTAAAGTTTGAAAAGAGTTTCAAGTCAGTCCTTCGACAGACGAACTTTGATTTTGAAAAATTCAAACTTTAGAAAGACAGTTTATAAATCTGTTCAAACGCTCTTCTGACAGACAAACTTCGGTCTTCAGAAATTCAAACTTTGAATGAAGTCTGATAAGAGATCTCTCTAACAAACTAACGTTGGTATTTGAACATTTGAATTTTGAAAAGAAGAACTTTTATGCCATATTGATTTGCTCAGTGACGAACAAATTCTGGGCACTAAAATTCGAACTTCAAAGGCACTGTAGCAATATGAAACAACTATTCACACTTACCAGAAAAACTTTAAACTTGAAAATTCGTGTGTTCCATCATATAAATATTTGTCAAAAATGAAAATTCAAATCTTGCTTTAGAACAGATGAACTTCGAAGTTCGATGTTAAAATTTTTAACTTGCGGTATCTGCGAAATTCATCTGTTGACTCCAAAAATTCAAAATTTGGATGTCAGAAGCATTAAATGTGGTCGGTGAATGGATAGTTTTATAGAGTAATCATTGGGTAATGTCTCTAATGGCTATATCTTATCTTTAACGAATAGTTAAGACACAAATCTATAAATAGAAATTCATTTGAAAGTGTGGGTAATGATTTTACATTGTATATACTGAAACTCTGCAAAATTCTTTAGTCAAAGTCTTCTATTCTCACACACTTCCTATCTTGTACTTGAACTGTCATATTTACTCTAAATCAGAGAGTTTATTTGCTATAAATAATCTCATCTTCATCTGGAAGGTAAATATTCTTGTGAGGAGATTTCACAAGGGATTTAGGAAGCACTATGATAGGGTGCAAAGAGTGAAACTGCAAGCTCATAGAACACATTATAAAGTTGTATTGTGACATTGCAAGAAGGCAAACGAATTCTTGCAAGATAGTGGAAACTCTCAAGTGGTTACTTGAGGACTGGACGTAAGTTAAGAGAAAAATAGTGAACCAGGATAAATATTTGTCTTTTCTTCCCTTATCTTAATTTCACTTTGTTATATTTTTTACTGTATTTTTCTGTCACTCTTGCTTTCACTGCTATTTTATACTTTTGTAGAAAATTTGAATATTCCCTAATTCACTTCCTCTCTTTGGAAGCCCACAAATCTAACAGTGTTGACGTAATACATGCATCAATTTTGACTTTTATTTGTTTATTCTTCAAGGCTTTTTTCTGATATTGGTCTCAAATTGAACGGTCAAACTAGCTCAAGAATTTTATTTCAAACGTTGGAACTTTCTGTTTATAAAAAATTTGATTTTTTTTTATTCTTTTCTAAGAATGATTCTTTGAATAGACTCTGAACGCTAGCATTAATTTATTGATTCGCTTGAGTCGAGCATAATTGTTTATATCACTTGACTCTTAGGGTTCTCAGAGAATTATCAGTTTCAATATATCATCATATGATACAAAATAAAATTATCTATTAATATTCATTTAATACTTATTAACATGAAATTAACATAAAATTAAATCATATTGTTATTATTCATTAAAGTTTTTAGGTAACAAAGTGATATTTTTACATGAAATGCACCAACATTAATTATGCACTTCAAATTATGTATTTTTTTTCAGGTAAAAAATTATTTATCTCTAACCAATGTATGAAAACTTTTTAGTTAACTAGATAATACATTACATGAGGTATGAATAATGACCTCCATTATTTATAACTTATAAATAATATGGCTTGTTATAAGTTTTATGGAAAAAACTTGTGCTATTACATATGTAAATAGTGTCTAATAAGCCAATTAATCAATGGCATATGAATATTATTTACTCCTTATATGCTTATTCATTAATGGTGTTAAGTCACTATTCAGCTAACCCAAAAAAGAAAAAAAGAAAAAGAAAATCCCTACTTCCACAAGCCATAAATTTCAAGGATGAATTTGGGAATTAGTCTAAGAATAAGCATTTGAAGCCTGTGCATTTCTATTCCATTAATGATACTTTTTCTATTCAAAATTGAAATGCTTAGGGCCTTTGGTACATGTCAAAGGAAATGAAAGACGAGGGAATGACTTGGTTTCTATGTTTTGGTATGTTGGAAAGTGGAGAAGGTCGGATTTAAGTTTCTAAAGATAAAGAGAAGTTAAAGGAATCATGGTTGAAAAGTCAAAAATGCTCCTACTAAGTTATTTTCTTATTTAAAAAAGAGGGCAATTTTTTTTTCACTTTAAATTATTTCCGTTCTTTCTATTTTTCTATTTTATGAAATATCAGTCAGTAAAGCATTTTATTTATTTTCACAATATACTGAACATCATTTTTTACATGTATTTTTATTCCATTCGCATGCCTGTTTCATTAAAAATATTTCCTTCTGGGCCTTATTCTTAGATTGGTTGAAGATTTAGTGAGAAATGCATATATTTTTCAACCAAAAGAAAAAGAAGAAATGCATACATTTCAAACGCCAAAATTCCTTTAATTACTTTGATGGGATGCAAGAGATGGAGAGAGACTTTTAATTAAAAGCTGAGGTTTACAAAACATTCATATTTCAATGATTAATTAATGTTTTTTCTACTTTTTTTTAATATGTTGATAGGAAGATTAAAATGCATAGGCCCACATCAAAATTCTAGCCCAGTAAACACCTCATTTTGTTCTTAGTATAAAAAATTTGTCTTTCTAACAACTGACAAAAAGGCCTTCTAAACACTGTAACAAAAACTTAAAAAGGACTGTCAATGAAAAAAAATAAACCTAAAAAGGTTTCACCCATTTGTTTCCCCCAATCTACATTTTGTGTTTTTCGGTCAGATGTGCCCCCAAATCTAAAAGTGATCCTAAACAATCCTAATTGCTCCTTGGGATTTCTAATAAGTAATAAGTCGATTTCAGAAAAGATTTTTTATAATTTAAAATATGTTATATACGTATTATTAAATAATTTTTCAAAAATGCCTCTTATTAATTAGAGAAATTGCATAAAAGATTAAATTTCTAATTGGAAAATCTAAAAAAATAAATTAAATATAAAACAGATTTATTAATAATTTTTTTAATATTAGTGAGTAAATTTAAAGTCACTTATATTTAAAATTGGTGGTAATACTTAACAAAATGATCATAAATACTCAACAAAACAATACCACTTCCACAACAAATCGAAACCTAACAATCTTTTAAAATTAATTATTTATTTATTAATTAACAAAACAAAAAGCTGTGCTCCATCCCGTCCTACTCCTACCCACACTCTAAATAAATAAATGTTAATTAGTTAATTAATAAAACAGTAACTGTTCCACATCCAGTCCACCTCCTAACCAAATCCTAAATATAATTTTGACTTTTGGTGATGAACAAAGGCAGAATGATACAAAAAGGCAGTGCCCAAAGCTCAGAGTTCGTCCGTCCACGGACCATGGGTTTGGCAATCATGCGCCACCTAATCTCCTGGCGTACGTTAGCCCCTCTCCCCACCTAAGCGGTGGTGGCCTTCCCATCTCTCAAGATCTCATAATCAGCCGCACACCACTCCCACCACCACCCCCTCTTTAACCCTACCCACCCAACCCTACCCATCATGTCTCCATTCACTTTTTCTTCCTCCGCCGCCACCTCCTCCTTCTCCTCCTCAATTCCAAATCCCCTTCTCCTTCACGCTATTCTGCGCCGCCCTCCTTATCCCTCACCCCTTGTCCTTCACCTTCGATCTAATCCTCCGCCACCACCGCCTTAACTTCTAGATCTGACGCGACCGCTTGCTCCGTCCTCCATGGCTTCTTCCCCTTCTCCTTCTTCTCCTGTTGATTCCACCACCTCCCCGCCCGCGGATCCTCCCACCGCTGTCCCCCTCCCGCTTCCTGCTCCTCCGGTGCTGCCCTCCGCGCAGCCTTCGTCCTCCTCCCGCCGCCTCCCGCCGCCATGCTGGTCTCCCGAGGAGACCGTCGCTCTCATCGACGCCTACCGCGACAAGTGGTATTCTCTTGGCCGTGGGAATCTCAAGGCCACGCATTGGCAAGAGGTTGCCGATGCTGTCACCTCCCGCTGCCCGGGCGCGTCGCCCCCCAAAACCGCCGTGCAGTGCCGTCACAAGATGGAGAAGCTTCGAAAGAGGTACCGCACCGAGATTCAACGCGCGCGCAACTTGCCCGTCGCTCGGTTCAACTCCTCTTGGGTCCACTTCAAGCGGATGGATTCCATGGAGAAAGGCCCTTCCCCTGTCGGACCCGAGAACGATTCCGATGATAGCCCTGATGAGTTTGACCGCGATGACGGCGATGAGGATCAGGATTTGTACGAGGAATTTAGAAACGGTGTGGGGTCCAACACGAGGAGCTTGAATAAATTGTATCGGAATGGGATGGGCGGCAGCAACGGCAATGGCAGCGGTGGATTTCGGATTCGAATTCCGAACGGGGTGAGCATTGCACAACCTGGGAATTCCAAATTTTATGGGAAAATTTCTGATCAGAAGTATAACTACAACGATAACAATTGCAACCCCAGTTCAAAATCTGGGCATGGCTTTAATAGCAACCCCAATTATGAAGCTAGGGTTTTGAAAGAGAGAAGTGGATTGGGGAAAAGAGAAAGAGAGAGGGAGAGAGATCCTGTGAGCGAGATGGTGTGTGCAATTAAGGTTTTGGGAGATGGGTTTGTGAAGATGGAGCAAATGAAGATGGAAATGGCGAGAGAGATTGAGAGTATGCGTATGGAGATGGAGATGAAGCGAACTGAGATGATTTTGGAGTCGCAGCAGCGGATTGTCGAGGCGTTTGCAAAAGCAGTTTCAGAGAAGAAGACAAAGAGAATGCCATCATCACCTTCGGAATCTTAATCAATGGGTGATTTAGTTTCTCACCCTGTAAAGTGAAGATGCATTGCTAAAGAAGCCAATGGCTTATCATTACCATGTGAGTTCAGTTCTGTTCTGTATTTCATCTTTGTTTAGAATTAGATAATTGCTTTTCTGTCTCTTTTTTGGTATTGTTTTGTTTTGCTTTTTCGTAGGGAAAACTTGGTCAGTTTAAGGTTGATGGTGGATAATGTATGTTTGGTACTTAATCAAATGATTCATAAATAAACATATATTATGAGTACTAAATGAAGTTGGCATGACATTGCGAGGATGTGACGCATAATGCTGCATGTGTGGCTTGTGAAACTCAACCAGGGATTCTGAAATTATTATTCTAGTGAGGGATTGAACAATGTCAAAGAGTACTTGAATTCTGTAAAGGAAAAAAATTTACACTTCAGATTTTAGATTAAAGGATCTTAAAGGAATAATTATTTGTAAGGACCAAAGTAGATTTTTGAAAAAATGCTACCAGGGTTACCTAAAAATTATAACTTCTCTTCTCTTTAGTTATAGGGAGGTTCACTAAATTGGGCCTTAGTTGAACCCCATCCCTATCTTACCCTGTAATTGTATGCTCTATAATACTTTGGAGGATTCAGGCTTGTAAATGATTAAAAGTTTGTTTTTAGGACTGAGCTGGAGGATCAGGATTTTCAGGGTTTGATCAAAGAATATGAGCCCTGGGACTCCTTGTATCAAATGCATATTTTGAAGTGCTCTTTGATATTATTGTCACTTCCTTTATCATGTTGGGATATCCAAGCAATGTTTTATTTCATTAAAACTGGACATGTTTTTTCTTACATTGTACGGAATTTAAGATAAAACTTTGTACCTTTTGATAATGGACATCCAGTAGGAGTGTTATGAAAATTTTGGATGTTTATTTAGAATATTCTTTACCTAGAGCTGAATCATCTTTTCTATTTGTTTTATTTAATTAATTAAGGGATTATTATCCTTTATAGGGGCTCTTGTATAAATGTCACTTTGATTGATAAATAAAATACACTTAGTTTTGAGTCCTTATATGTTCTGCTATGAGAAGTTCAGGTCATTATTAATTTTATATTTTTCGTTATAGATTCTTTCTGGTGTTAAAATGTCTTAATAAGTAGGAAGAGCGATCCAAAGAAGAGTGTATATGCAATTTGTTATTGTTTCAGTCACTTATTTTTACTCCTCTGTTTTCAATTCGAGAGATATTTTATTATTTATACAATTGAGAGGGTATAGGTAGTGTTAAAATATCAGCTTCAGGTTTTAGACTCATAATACGGTGTTTGGTATGTGTTGTCGAAGTCTGGTTTGGTTTAGCTATCAGGGCCCCAAAGGCCCATCAAACATGGCGATAATCTCTCCATTCAGCACTTTAGCATTTTTAATAAAATCATATTTAATTTGACTCATGATATATTGACTGAAGCATCAACTTATCAACAAAAATTAGAAATGTTTCTCTCGGAGCCTGAGTCTGGAAAATGAGCATTGTAATTCATAAATTCTGTAATTTTTTACAAATTTTATATTATATATTAATTTCATTGAAAGTTTACTTCCTCCTCCTGCCTCTAGATTTTATTTTTCCATTATTTTTGTTGAATTCTTCTTCCGCTTGGGAGTTAAACTAGCCTCTATGTGTTCTAAAAGAAATATTTGCATGTAAATTCCGAGAACAATAAATGTGCAGTATGTCGTATTTTAATCAATCAATATAAAGTAAAAAAAAGAGATACAGAAAACCAAACTCTGTGAGTTATGAACATTGTAAAGGCATGGAATTTTTATTACTATATAAATGCAGAGATTACTGCATACACATTTTTTTGGGTACCAGCATTAGAATACACAACCTCATGTTAAGCCTTCAAATGCTCATGAGACACAAGTTGTTAGTCATGCACTTACAAATTTTTTCGTAAAACTGTTTAATATTTGGTGATCATTTTAAGTTTTTACTAGCTCAAATTAAGTCATATCGGGCTTTAGACGTGGGAAAGGGGTTTGCCAAAAGCGTATTTTATATTCACATAATTTCAAATATGAAATATCGTAGTTAAACGATCCTAACTCATTTCCCTAAGGTCAAGAGCCAATAAACGACACATAATTTTAATGGCATCTATCCATCGCCCAATATGTTGGATTTTTCACTTCCATCTTTTTGGGGCCACGGTGATCATAACATAGCTGAATCTAACATCTGTCCAATTCAAAGTCAAACGCAGTCATTGCAAATCCGGCTGCATCATTTGTTTGTTTAGATGCAGCATTCATCCCTTCATCACTCCACTCCGTTGCATTTCTTCATATCCCAATGGAATGCTTATATCAGATCTATACTCGTCACTCCTTCACAGTGTTTTTTTTTTCTTTAATGTTCTAATGGATTAAATGGATAGTTAGATGTCGATTTTCAGGCTTCATTTTGATTCGGTCTAAATTTACCAGACACTAACTTACCAAATACCAAACAGTTCCTAATTTTTAATATCATAAAATGATCACATCTCACAATCACGATTTTAGGCTCAATTGCATAAAGTTCGATTGATTTTTGAGTCATAATACAGATATGTCTTGAGCATTTAAAACTTTACAATAAACCCTCCTGGAAAAGGAACATTTGCCAAGACAACCTTTTCCTATCAATTAATCTATTATTTCATTAACATAAGTTGATACCTCTGACAATGAATCCTTCCAAACTTCATTTTTTATGCAAATAATGACATTTTAAATTTGAGATATGTATTGTTAATTTTCTGAAACTTCAGCTAATAAAATAACAAACTAATTAACAATAAGAGTTATTTACACAAATTTAAAAATTTAGAAGTCATTGTAAGTTTTGAAAATCAGGGGAAAAAATTGTACAAAAGTAACAGTTCAAAAGAATAAAGTGCAACTTAGCCAATTGTTTAGAATAAGGTTATACTAAGTTATGCTATGTAAACATCTTACCACTCAATATCATATTATCAACCTAAAAGGAAGAAAGAAAAAAAAAGCATCCACATTTCACAATTTTATAGTAGTTTAACATTCATGAAAGCTTAAATTTTTCACGACATGAAAAGCTTCCCTTTAAATCTCGTAAGAATAAAGAAAAACTCTTGATATCCAGCTGATCTACATCTTAATCCATGCGTTTTAAAGTATACATAATCCAAACAATTCTACCAGTATTAGGTATAATGAACTTCCTAGAAACCAGCAGCTATAAATTTGGCCTAAATATCAACATCTAACTTTTCAAGTATGAAGAAATATACCTTGAGATGAAGATCCCTCCCACGACTACCTTAATAAAGTAATACCATCATCATCCAATAGCGAGGAGAAACTTAAAAAATATGAGAATAAATCTTTCTGCACCTGCTAAATTCTGTTTCTAGGTTTGCTAGTGATTTGAGGTCTCATGACTTTGTATTCATTCTTTGGAGTCGTATTGGAACAGGTTTCTCCAAGACAGATACACTGATGTTACTCCAAACCCCTGGCCTAGTAGGAAGCTGAGATATTTTCTCCAAAATTGCCATATCTTCAGATAGAACATAACCAAATACAGTGTATTCCTTCTTCCACTCATTATGATTAGCTAGGCTGATAAAGAATTCTGGGCCAGAACCAACCCATGCGATAGATCCTCTTCTTATGGCAGGACAGAATTCTTTTGGAAAATCCTTGAATGTAGACCCAGGGGCTTCCAATATTCCTTGAATTAGTGCATAAGGAGGACCAAATAAAGCCTGCATCAGCAGTTAAATCCATAAGCATATCATATGAAGGTTAAAAAAAAAAATAGCTCAAAGCTAAGTTATATAATTACAATAACAATATTAACCTTATTCTACTATTGTGAGGTAAGCAACATGATACGAAGCTAAGTTGTATAATTATCAAGAAAAAATTTAAATACCCCCTTTTAACTTTGAACCATTTGCAAACAACCATCTCAACTATGCAAATGAGAAAATACTTCCTTTACTATCACTCTTCCATTCAGTCCAAAAATATAAAATATCACTCCAGATTTAAACACTTATGCTCATTTCCCCACTAACCTGCTAATGAAAATTGTCACATGGGACACTTCCAGAATGTCTAGAATAACTAGAAACACCAGTTGAGAAAACTCAAGGTGGCATGTCCAGTAATGGGGTCAACAGGAAAGTATATAAAAGGGTATAAATTTGGATAGTTGATAGTTGAGAAGATATTTTCTGGTTCTTCAAATTTATATTTTTTTCAATGATTGAAGGAGGGTATTTGCATTTTTCCAATAATGGAATGTAAGAGCAAGACAGTAAGCAATTGTCAAGGAACTACCACTATATTTCTCCAGCCTAAAACAGAGGTACTAACAATTTCAGAACACAGTTGATGGGATGGAGATGAAGTGGATGCAGATATGGGAGGAATCAATTCCAAGCAGAGGAGGCTTAACAGTGAGCCACCTCTTGTTTTTCTCTTCTCTTTTTGTATTCTTTTCTATCTTTTGGCCAGGAAGTGAGAAAGAAAAGCAAAAATGTTGAGCATAAGAAACTTGTACAGCAGAAAGTAAAGATAAAAGAACAGTTCCCATAAAATGAAAAGGATTGAAGTAAGCCAGTCTCTAGAAGAAATCATTAAGGTTTAGAATTGAGTGCTGAATAACAGGATCACTACAAAGACATCATACCTAGCAGGGCATACATTTCAAGCCTTTGATTAGAGTTTTAACAGAATAACGCATGGGGAGGAGAGGAAAGGTTTGAGAAATCAATTCATAAAGGATTACCATATTTTTTTTCTAAATGGGATCATGATAGGCACTGATAGAGTACCATATTGACTAGGGATCATGGGATAATGGGTCAAGTGGGGTGAATGACATGTTGAATGGGTGGAGTGGATAAGCACGTAGTACATTAGGATAGGAGTTGGTTATAGTAGTGTCTAGAATTTAATTTATTTTATTTATATTTCATTTAAGAGATTTATTATTATAAATAGGAGTGTAAGGAGTAGAGTACGTATGGGTTGTATTTTGTATAAAACCTAGAGATTCTCCTCTTTTGGATTATTAGAGTATTATGTGGTTAAGATTCTTGCACCTACTGCTGTAATAATATTCTTGGCTTTATTAGATTTGTGAGTTAAGATTCTTGCTCATATTATCTAGTAAAGATTATTTCTCTTCTTTTCTCTTTTCCTACCTTGGACCCTATCAAGCACCCAATGTGAGATACTTAATCTCCATCAGACCAGCTCTAATTTCTAAATAATGTCACATGAAAATGTGAAGAGGAAATTATTTTACCATCTTTGAACATTTTCTTGTAAAATTGCTCCAAGTTCTTTGGTTGTGCATAAAGAAAACAACAGGATGATATTGGAATTTTGTATATTTATTATTCATCATTATGAAAATAATGAAGCTTACATATTTTTGGTGGTTTCCATCCGAGTCCCAAATGTTTCCTCGGCTTTCAGCACGATAAAAGTGGCATCCAGCACAATGTTTCAGTGCCAACAGCTCAAGAACATAGGCAACAGATCGTGGAGCACAGTTAGGCAAAAGCTGTAGCATGAAAGAATCAGTTTAAAGACAAAAATACGTATCAGTCAAATCTAATCGAAATAAGGGAAAATTTACTTCTAAGAGCTGCATAAAACCATTAGGAAAATAGATGGAAATAGCTTAGAGTTTAAAAAATTTAAGTTTCAAAAAGTTCCCACTAAATGGTAGCAACAACACAAAATTTTAGCTTCCTCATTTTCAATACATCTCCAGATAGCTTGTTGAACCTTGGATTATCAGGAAAGGGTACATCAGTAGATATTATTCCATTAATACACTGGTCATGACATTACATTGCATATTACAGTAAAGGTAAAATACAATTAATGCTTAGAGAAGCACAGATCCATATCTTAGAAGGGAAAAGTAGAAGTTTAAAACTTGTTGAGATATATTAGGGATTTTGGAGAGTCATGTAGATTAAGAACAGAATTACTTGTAGTACATTAAAAGAAAATTGTATAAGTATCTGGATCTGGTTGAGATGATAATATCAATATAAAAGGTTGGGCAGTAAATGCCATACACATCCTTGCTAAGTCTTTCAACGATATATTTTGTTTAGTCCTTTCCTTTTTTCCCTAAATTTTACTCCCCTATTTTCTCAACATGCTTTCAACACACAAGTATCACCCACATTGAACCATAATTCTAGCTTCTATACAGAAAGAAAATAAATAAAGTGATAATATCATTTGTCTGATTGTGTATTTCAGAGGTGAACCGTAGAAGTGTTTCTAAATTGAGTGTAATGTTTATGCGCTTTGTGTTTGGGTGGTTTTGCCTTGTTTCAGTTGGTGTATATGGCTTCTTTTTTCTTTTTGTTTTATTGGTTGAGGGTATAACTACTTGATTGTGGATTAATAGTTTGAATGGAATAATCTAAAATCCTTTCATTCAAAATTTTAGTTCAAGATGGTTAAATTATAGCATGGTACCAGTTATATTAAATTTTGGGTTAGGGAACATATGATATGAATCTCCTTTGTTTAGAAAATTTCAATTGAATGAACGTAGTTTTAGACATTTATGATAGATTGCTTTTTTAATACTAAAAATTAATATTATTATTTATTTTTTAAAATGTGTACACACATGTGCATTATTAAAAAATGATGATTGACGTGTTAGAATGTCCAAGTCCATGACAATGTCTTTGTTTCATATTTTAATAGCATTTGTATACTTTTTAAATGGGTCTAGAAATATGCTTACTTCTAGATCAACTTTACGGAATAGCAAATGGACACATTATATATCTTTTACATTCAAAGTAAATAATCAAGCTAAGCAGGGATACAAAATATAAATGGCAAAAGCATGTATTGAATGTAAAAGAAATAAAATATAATAAACACAGAAGAACTTACTCTTATATGAAGAACTCCATATTCAGTTTCCAGACCAACAATCCCCTATCAGAACAAATATTCAAGAAAAAAGATAAATAAATAGCTAATAGACATACAAACAAAAAATTAACATACATATGCTACTGTCACATATCTTAAACACGTATGTCAAACAAAAGTTTGTTGATAATATATTCTGAGCACATTATTACAAAATCAAAGATGGCTTACATACTAAACACAATTCTACACAGAAAGATATTTTTTCTAAAAAAAAAATAAAAGACTGTAAAATTATGATGGTGCAAACTATATCCATTGAGGTATTACAAAGGTTTAATTAATCAAGTGCTCTCTAAAATTTTATCAAAACATTTAACTGGATTTCTATAGTTTTAAGAGATGTAAGTGAATTTAATTTAAACTCTGCTGTTACGGTGTCCTGACTGCTCTGTGAAGAAACTTTGATAAAACAAAGGGTTGTAGTTTTGGCAATTGAAAAAATGCCACAACAGTCTACCCTTTACAGATGTTATTTTGAATCAATCCGATATTGCCAATTTAACTTTTGCAGTGAGTAATAAGACTCATATCAGATCATACGATATTGCTGACAGAAACTAATTTCCCTTCCAAAACCTCCTTTGTGGTACAGAGAAAGTGTCAAATTTGAAGGCAATAAAGTGCTGGCAAGCTCATTTGTTCCCTATTGAGCCTCTTCGCCTGAAATCCAAGGTTGAATAGGAGCATAGGAAGCTGGGGAAGGGAAGTGGTCTTATTGGCCAACCACTATCCAAAATTGTTTGGATGCTTTCTCATTTCTAGACAACTCTCTCTCTCAAACTTAGTGCCCATGATCAGCATAGTTAGGTTTGATCTATACCCAAAAAAGATTCCTAATAACCCATCTTCCATTTGATCAACTGGATGAGAAAAGCAGTTGCAAAGAACAGATAAAAAGGATGTCATGAGTGTTGTCTCCCCTTTCCTCCTGCTTCTTTAGTTTCTCTTGTTTTAAAAATATATTTTATACACAAAAAATTTATGTTTCTGTTCTATTCATTTTTTGGGTATGTAAAAACTTATCATGGGAATGATTGATTGGACATAATTCAATAATTATCTGTAAGGCTTTGTTTATATTTCCCAGGTGGGAGAGATTACTTCATGCAATATAGACTTTGAGGTAATTTCAGTTCTGCATCCAAGTATACTCTGAAATTTAAAGTTCACTCATCATAAAGACACGACACCTCAGCCCTGCTAATAGCCTTGGAAAATTCAAGAAACTACTCAACAAGTAAGAACTCATATAAAAGAATGTTGTAAATCAAATAAGATATTTATTCAGCAATAATTAGAAACATTTCAGCTCAACATACATGCATGAACAAAGTGAACTGTTTTGCCCTATAGAAAGAAGGGACAGAGAAAAAAAAGAGAAACTAATCTTCTAATGACTCACTTGTCATAAAGAGATGGCAACTCATACTGGCTATTATTATTTCTGGCAAATTCGAGCATCTACCAACAAGTGAGAATTCTTACACCAGAATGCTATCATAAAATAAATAAGATATCTATTTAACAGTAATTAGAAATATTTCAGCTCACAATAAATGTATTAAAATGATGACTCTCTAGAATCAAGAAAAAAAATTGTCATCGGTGCACATATCTTGAAGTAGTATAATATAATATTTATTCAACAAGAGAACTAGCAACAGTAATATGATACTCCTACCTCTCTCTTTCCAAAGACAAGCCCAGAAGTCCACATAACTAGATCACCTGAGTCTCGTTGTTCAGGGTTTAAAGCATCCTTCTGTCTTTTTAACCAACACTGCAACCAAAACAGGTGACAATCTAAAATCAGGTAAGTTCAGCATAAAAGCAGGGACATTCCACTATTGCATAACTATAACTTTGAAGCAAGGAAAACAAGACGCATTGAAAGAGCATATCTTTTTACAATGATTGTACTATTATACACCAGCAAACATACAAAGTCAAGCTGTAGAACTTTTTGGACAAAAAGTCAAGATGTCATCCTATTAAAGCACATAAGCATTAAGCTAACCATATTTTATAATTTATATCTACTCAGAAATTTTTGTGATCATTGATTCATGATATTGAATGATTCTTCAAGTGCATTGTGTGGAAAATATTAGATAAAAGGAACAATGTAGGTCTATAATCAGATTTTAAAGATGAGAATAATCTAGTCAATTAAGAGGAAAAGAGTATGAAATTACTCCGATCAAATTTTGCATTTATCTGGTTTCCACATACACAATGTGGTATCATTTACAGCATTAGTTAATTAGTACTATGCAATGCCCAGCTTTTGGTGCTAAATTAATCTAAAGCAAATTGCAATTAAAATATCATTGGTAATAGTGAGCAATCTGCTAATTCAATTAGGAGAGTCATGGAAAAGTTGCAATAGGAAAAGATAATTTTCTAACTGGATGTCCATGAAAAAAAATTTGGGTATATGTAACGATTGAGAAACATCAAGCCGACCCTGCGTTCACATGAAATGCAGAGAATTCATCATGCTGATGAACATAGCCCAGTTAAAGGTAACATTAAGCATGAGAAAAATTACAATTAGTTAATCAGAATTCAAAAACGCCTTCAATCAATCGAGGAGTTAGCTTCCAACTGTCAAAGGAACTATAAATTATCTTAGCACAGGTACGAGCAGAGAAACAGATCAAATTGACATAGAAGCCTAGTCACAAAGCCCAAGTATCCAATCACAAGTATAGGCAGAGCAACAGATTTAAATTAGCATAAAACCCGGCATTCCCAATAGTTTTCCAGATATGATCAAATATAGTAGCAAATCGAATGAAAATAGGAGCGATACCTCGCCAAATCTAGGTCCACAGGCTTCTCTATCTCCACAAAATACCCAAGAATTACACAAACAAGGCTCACCATCACCCCTACACAAAGCCTTACAAGCCTTGCAACAATCCTCCGAAGAATTGAACCTAAATTCTGTACCCCATTTCACAGCATCACCCCAGAGCTCCAAATGCTCAATCCCTCTACAACATTCTTCTTCTTTACTTCCCAAATCCTCTTCAACCCATTCTTGTGCTGAGGAAATTCCTGTTTCGCTGGGCCTGAAGACCGCAATGATGAAAAGGTATACCAAGAAACAGGAGATTATGCCCATTAAGAAGAGGATCAGAAGAGCAAATCGACCAAAACCTGAGTCAGTTTGGCGACGAGCCATTTGAATTTATGGACCGAATTAACTGACCCAGCAATTGCTCGTCCCAATTCTTCTTTACGTTGATGATATGAAAACTCGGGAGCCTCTATCAACAAAATCTGAAGGTAGCATTGCGAGAGCAGAAGGAGGAGGCGTGCATGGTAAGTTTCTAACGACACGTTTTTCGTCCATGTTCGTCTCTTCCCTTTCCTTCACCAGAAAAGGAGAAAATTCTCGTGACAATGTAAAAATATCTTCCGATCTTGTTGTTGTAATAGATACTAATATATAAGTAAAGATTAGATATCCAAATTCTGGCTAAAATGAAAATGAAGTCTCCTAAATAATGAAACGAACACAATGGATCGAACCTATGGATTTATCTTCTTTCTATTTTCAAAACTAGATGGATCTCGTATGAGTTCTTCCTATTTTATACATTTTTAATAAATTTCTTCCTATTTTATACTTTTAGTTTTAGTATGTGATGTGACCAACAATATTATTATAACCAAATCACATTGAACCGGATGAGATACTGATTCAAGATTTAATGATTTAATCGTTGTCTAATCAGGATCAAATCGATAATGAATAAAATAATATATTTTAAATAATACATGAGAAAAAATAAATAAACTTAGACTACTTATCTTTAAAATTTCATTAATTTTTTATAATTAAATTTCATATTGTGATTATGAAATGAAATAAAGTTACATATATTAAAAATAATAAGTATGAAATGAAATAAATTAAAAATAATCTTATTTACAATAAATTAACAATAGTTTCTTAAACAAATTGTTTAAATACAATCCTATCATTATATTAATAACAAAAATTTAAATAAATTTTAAGGTTTAATTAAAATCTTAAATTAAATAATATTGAATTATTAATATATTAACTTTTATAAATAGTCAATTATCTTTTAAGTTCATCTATACTAAAATTTTCATTTGTTATGTTATGAAAAAAATTAAAAAATACATATAATAGTGTACTTTTTTATTAATTAAGACTAATCAAAATTTTTTAACATGCAAATTTTATTTATAAAAATAATAAAATAATAAAATAACTGTAAAATATAAAATATCTGTTCATAATTATTTTATATTTTACTATAAAAAACATGTATATAAATAAATATGGGCTCCAATACATATTCCTCTTTCATGGTCTTTATTTTAAATTCTTAGCTTTAATACCCTATATTAGCTTCAATACTTATAAATAAACATGTGAAAGCTATGTGATATGGGTTTTTAATTTTTTATTATTGTTTTATATTTTTGACAGCGTACTGCTCTTATGAATAAGTGTGTAGGATATTGAAAAATCAAACACACATTTATAATTTCTTTGCCCGAGGTTCTTAATTCTACTTTCTTTTCAAATCAAAGCGCTCCTTCATCTTCTTCGTTCTTCTATCTTTTTTCAAAATCTCGCCAGTTCTTCATGCTTCATCATCATTAGCACCAATATTTGAAGTCTACTCTGCAAAGCCGTGAATCAGCAAGCAACAATTTCTAGCTCCTCTTCTTTCTCTTATTTCAGTTCAGGTCTAGTATTTTTTTAATTTGTTTTTACTGTTTAAATTTTTATTTAGATCTGGGTATTCGAATAATTTTCCCCTCCTTCTCCTTTTTTATTTTTCATCATTATTTTGGTGCCATTTTTCAATTTTCTTTAAAAAGAAAAAAAGTAAATAGGTGAACCAACTGAACCTTCCAAACCATCGGTTCAGCCAGTTTAGGGCTGATTTGGCCGTTTCACCAACGGTTCATTCTGGTTCCAAAAAGCTCCGATTCTCACCTCCTACTAGACTGGACATAGTGCCAATTCCCGGTCCAGTTGGTTGAACTGGCTGATCCGATCCGATTTTAACAACAATAGTGACCAAAGCAATTTCAGTTGAAAAATGGCCTCTGTCAAATAATTGCTGATTCAAAAATTTTATAAAGGGATGCAAAATTTTAAAAAGCAAATTAATTATTCAAGAAAAAAGAAAAATAAATAATCAATAATATCATTAAATAATAAAATATCATATTTTAAAAAATATAACTCCAATAAATTGTAATGAATGATTTAGTTTTATATCAACTAGACTTTTACCTACGCCATGCAAATTGCGAAAGCACAAACAGTCATAATGCTCAATTCAAAAGATGCAAATGAATAAAATGCTTCTAAAGGTCTTTGATTCTAGAGATTCTAGAGCAATAGCATACATTATACTCCCTCTAATCCTATTTATAAGAAAAAAAACTACTTCATAGATATTAAAAAAATAATTTTAGTTAGTTAAAGTTAATTAAGTTATCTCATATTTTAATTTTTTTTTAAATTAGTCTTACTTAATATAATATTAATTTGAATTACTAATATATTTAATATCTCTTTCACATAATTAATGAAGAGTAATTTTTAAAAAAGAAAAATTAAATACATCATTAACTTCTTTTTCCCCCTTTATATTTAGGATCAATGAAAGGAAAAAAATTTTCCTTCTAAATAGGAACGGAGAGAATATGTCCAAATTTTTTTCAAAATCTCCTAAGTAGTAACAAACGAAAACAATGGGACCAATAGATTTATCTTTGGGAATGTTACATAAAAATTTTAAATTACTAAAATAATTATTATAAAATTCCAAAATCTTAAAAAACTACACACAGATTCATTTGATATAAAATTTTGAAAAACAAATATTAAAAATTTTATTGTTAAGTATAAAATCGTACATTAATATTAAACGATACTCAAGTCCCATTGGTATAAAATCCTAAAAATTGAGTATAAAAAACTTTATTGTTGAATACAAAATCATACTCTAATATTTTATATTCATATTCTACAATTTTATACTTAGCAATAAGTATTTTATACTTATTTTCTAGAATTTTATATCAATGAGACTTGGGTGTAGTGTTTTTAGAATTTTGGGACTTTATAATAATTTTTTTTCATGTTTTGGGATTTTTCTTTAATTTTCGCTTTATCTTTTTCCTATTTAATTAAAGGTTAATTCAGAATTAGGTGGATATTGTCTGAATTCTTGTGTTTATATATTCCTATTTTATAGTATTTGTAATAGTAATTTAGTATGTGACGTGACCAAAGCAATTTTAGTTGAAAACTAGCCTCAGTTCTAAATACTTGATGATTCAAAAATAAAAAATTCTAAAAGGATGCAAAATATTAAAAGTCAAATTAATTATTCAAGCAAAAAGAAAAATAAATCATCAGCAATATCAATAAATAGTAAAATATGCCGTATGTGTAATTTAGAAAGAATATAACTAATGAATAGTGATAAATGATTTAGTTTCATATTAACTAGATTTTTTACTCGTAAAATGCACGGCAAAGCACTAAAAGATAAAATGTAGAGTTTAAAATAAATCATATATAAGTAATATCACAACGACCAATTTTTTCAAATTCGCTTCCTAAAGAATTTATATTTTAGTAGATGCCATATAATAATATTAAATAAATAGTAATAAATGATTTTAATTATATCTTATATATTGATTGAAATTCCTAAAATATAACAAGTTATAAACTTTTTAATAAAAATAAGTAAAATATTTTAATGCTGCAATATTCACAACCTTAATTAAGATATTAAAAACTGAATCATTCATTAAAATAATAAAAGTACTGATTCAAGGTTCAGTAGTTCAAATGTAGTTGAACTTTAATTAAACCAATAGCAATATAATTAATAATTTTTTTAATTTCATATGTTTTATATTATTAAAAATATTATTAATAAGTTTTATAACATAATATTAAAATCTAAATAAATTAATATTTATCTATAATCATATTTTGAATTCAAAATAGTTAACTAATATTCTATTTCCATATTATTTGTTAAGAAAATTTATTATTATTAATAATTATGTATCACAATAATATTTATACAATATTATAATGTAAAAAAATTATACTAAAAATAATGCTATTTTTTTAAAAGCTAAAAAATTTTTAAAAAAATAAAAAAATTCTGAGCAGTTCTAAATTGGTTTACAACTGGTTTTTATCGGTTCAAACTTGGTTTGATCAGCTTTTTATTGTTTCTCACAGGTTTTATAATCTTTTATAATCTTCTGGTTCTGCTCTTCTTCCAAATTGGATTTAACATCGATTTCTAGTTTTACCAATCAAACTATCTGATTTGATCTGATTTTTAATACATTAATCCTATTAAATCAAATTGCAGGCACAAATCCATAATATCCATGCTAAATTAATTTAATATTTAAAAAAAAATTAACACCATAGTATCGGAAGAAGCTCATAAATCCAAAAGATCCAAATGGATAAAATGCTTCTAAAGAATAACAATAATTCTGAAGGTTCTCTATGCTTCAAGAGCAAAACTCAAAGCAATGTAACGTGCTTATAAATCTATTGCTTAATTGTTTTTTTGGGTAATTTGGAACCTTTTAGTTCAACATTCACTTCCACTAACCAAACCGAAAGTTACCTGTAAATGTAATTGTAAAATGTTACATAGAAATTGGCTAAGACATTCACTTCCTTCCCAGTTTTATAGTAATCCCAGAAACGAATGGACTAATTAAGTGAATCTCTCATAATTGTGTGAAGAAAAGAGGCAATCGATGAAGATATTAATAGAAATATATATAATGTTTAAAGTTAGAGAAGGACAGGATTTTCCAAAGAAAATTTGAAGATGGAAATGATGATTCTATATCTACAATCATGTTTGGAGAGCGAGCATCTTTAACAAAGATAGATTCAAACTGAGAAAACGAATTTGAGATAAAGAATATATAACAAATTAGGGTATAAAATTTATAAATAAAATTCGGTATTTCGTTATTTTATGTGGCTATTGGAATCTCGCTTTCATCAGGGATCTTCAAATTCATTTCGTGTTGATGAATAAAGGCCATGTTTCAAGATCTGAATTACGTGCTTATCCTTAAGATGAGATATGAAGCATTCAAATTAAATTTAAATGGTCCAAATTTAAAATTTTTTTAGAGTGATAACTTCAGTTTTTTTCAAATGTTGCAATTAGAAGATTATCTTTATTTTTCATTTTGTATATCTCAAAATAAAAAAATATAAGAATCAAATAAAATTAAATCTAAATTATCCAATTCTAAGTTGGACAATCTAGATTATGAATGAGCTCTACGTGCATTCCCTATATTTTAATTTCTAAAGGTAATAGTTTTATAAGATTCCATCTCAAAATCAATTGGCGTCAAATACATTCCATCTCTTCATCTCAGCAGCAATACACTTCAGGGAGTCAACCCAAGCTTTACATGCGTATGATAAATTATCCACATGCCACTGTTTCATAGCATAAGTAAATTAAGAGATAATATTTATCATTTTAGTATTCTTAAAAAGACAAAATTTGAAAATGACATTGACAGGGAACTTCTTATTTCTTCCACTTAAGTTTATACAGTGGCAAAACAAAACCATATTTAAACTGTTGACCCTCCATCTGCATATATAATCTGTCCAGTGATGTATGAAGCAGCAGGAAGGCAAAGAAAAGCAACTAGTGCTGAAATCTCTCTAGGCTCTCCTATGTGACCGATAGGAATTCGAGACTTTATAGCATTCCGTGCATTTTCTCCACCACGTTCAATCTGTGAGAAGATCCAAGATTATGTCTCACTTTGTAATATGATATTATATGCAGGAAAAGAAACAGGAAAACAAGAAAGACAAAAGATACTCATAACATGAATATGAGTAATTAGATATAGCAGCAGGCAGGAACTTCAGTTTTGATGCAAAAAGTGATGAGAAGTGCGAACCCCTATGAAACATGTACATTGATATGAAGATACTGAGGCTGTCAAGGAACATACAGATAGTCTTGTGGGAGTCGTAAATCTGATTAGACTACTTGGTGAATATACGACAAAACAGAGAATAGTTGAGATAGTACTACTTGTTGGCATCCTTGAGAGGCATGAGTCTAAGATATCCTCTTTTGAATAATCAAAAGATCTCTCTTAGCTAACTTAGTTAAAGGCGGTCATGCTCTGGAGCCAAAAAGGGTAATCTCATGAAGAATCAATAAGGAAGCTTATTTACCATCGAACACTTGATTCCACTGATAAGGAAATTGTACCAACTTAATTAAAGGTATTGAGTTTGAGTATTAGGAATGCAGTCACGTTAAATGCTTGGTGGTAGAGCTTGTCATTCGAAAGGATCTTATTTGGCTGAATTTGGATTAGTTTGCATTTTGATAAATTCTCCAATTGAAGAGGAATAAGTTCAGGATAGCGGATATGAAAAAAAAAAATGGAAGCTTATTTGCTTTCGGATTTTTTTTTGGAGGGGGGGGGGGAGAGAAAAGAGTATCCAACTTGTCCTCACTATAAGAAGAAATGCAGTTATGAAAAAGTTTGTTGGCTCAAACTAAAAGCATGTGAAATGCAAAGCTTGAAATCTAATCTTGAATATGATTATAAGCAATTAGATATAGCAGCAGCATGCAGGAATTTCAGTTATCTGTTGATGCATTTCAGAAGTGGCAAAGGAGTAACAAGCCGCGGTTAAACATAAATTTGCAATTACATACCACCCTAGACTCCAAAAGTGAGGTCATTACAGCTCCAGGTGCTACTGCATTTACACGAATGCTATCCTTTTCCCATTCAAATGCCATGTTCTTCGTGACTTGATTCATAGCACCTAAGTACAGTTATGCAGATAATTCATCAGCTGCTTCAGCTGAGTCAATTATTTGCTGAAACTTACCATGCTAGATCATCATAGTTTCTGGCTCATGAAAAAAGAATATTGAACACCCTGCATTCATGCATTTAAACATTCGAAGAGATAGATATAGACAAATTTAACTATGTGTAGAGTCCATATTTCATCATTACACTCATTTTTTTCTTCTGTCTCTAACTAAAAATACTATATTCAGTACTGTAAATTGCAGGGGATCTGGATTGGGAGAAAATATATATATACCTTTGGATGCTGCATAGGCCAAATGCTCAGGGAAAGCTTTGAAACCTGCAACGGAGGAGATATTTACAATGGTGCCATTTCCTGATGCTTTCAGAAGTGGGTGTGCAAGTTGGCTCAAATGGTAAGTAGACTCAAAATTGGTTCCCATTATTGCTGATATATCTTCAGCTGTATAATCTGTTGCTTCCTTAAGTATATTTGTCCCAGCATTGTTTATCTAAGTCAAAACAAGGCATGGATAACAATTTTGCAAGGAAATATGACATCTATTAAGCATTGACTATTATGCAATCACATGAATGTTTTTCCATGGAATTGTATGTTCTAAATATCTCACACAAGTATTTCATTTGAAGAGAAGTTTGTTAGTTGAGTTAGGCACAACTCCAAGCTGTGTTTGGTGGATTTGGATTCCATGCCATCTGCAGTATCATTTCCAATCTAGTCAGAGAAATCTTGTCCGTTTGTTTTGATCTGGCGGTTGTCATCACGCCATGCCCTCCACTAGAAGTTTCAAAATAGTGTTGTTTCACGTGGATTTATCTGCATGTTGGGATATGTCCAAGCCAGTTTATTTTTTGTTCTGACTTGTATGTACACATGTCAATTATGTGTCTCCCATAGGGATTAATATCCAATAAGCAATACAGCTTGAAATATATGTTCCTCCGTATTCTCTAACTCATTACATTGGAAGGGTAACCAATAGACACTTGAACAAAAATTGAAGAAACATTGACAAATTCAACATGGGTAACTACTCTTTTTCCCCAAATTGCTTCAATATCACTTGGATTTTGCAAGAGAAACTTACAAGGATATTGAGCTTTCCATGAAATACAGAAGCAACAGTTGCCATCAGATTCTCTCGTTGTTCACGAAACAGAACATCACAAGCTGATCCAGTTACACTAAATCCTCTATTTTCCCACTCTTTCAGACATTTATTGATATCTTCTTGGTTACGTGAGCATATATGCACAGCTGCTCCGAATTCTGCTAATTCTTCCACCACGGCATGCCTAATTGAAAATCTATGAATCAGACTCAGAAGCAGAAAGAACAGTGACATGAATAAGAGACACAACACAATACAAAGTGTTTGATACAGATAGCAAAAACCCATTAGAGCTAGTTACTGTGAAAGGAAAACAAACCCTATGCCTCTGGTTCCTCCTGTGACTAGAGCGGTCACTCCACAGAGTGACCATCTTTTGTCTTTGAAGCTGAGCTTTGCTTCACCCATTTTTGTTGCTGTGATGTTGCCTGCACCGAATCCTCGAAATGGAAGAAAGTACTACTTTCACTTTCTCAACATCGTTGTATTCGGCACTTACTGGTAGTGAATGCGATAAGAAATTTGTGTGATTCAGAATGCTCGCATGATTGCATCGATCTGATCATATAAAGATAGTGACACCGTGAAGTCGACGAGCAGGGCAATTGGTTTCCCAGAGGTGGACCACACACAACAATAAAAGAAACAGACTTTTTAAAGTGTGGGGGGCGTACGTAAATGATTTGAGTGATAAAAAAAGAATAATAAAGCAATGAAATTTGACGCCTTTGAATTTAGATAACTGATTATTTCATGTCCAAAATCGCTAATACATGGTTTTTGCCAAACATAACACACAAAATCAATAATCACTTTTAGCTCAATAATCACTTATAGTGAAAAATTCTTGCTTATGATTATCAATAATAATTTATAGCCCAATAAATGCTGTTTTAAATTTATGACCAACCATTCTCACCAAAATGTCCAAAATAAATATACCTATGATCTTTTTCCATTGCAATCCAAGTGAAAAATTTTTGCTTATGATTATCAATTATGAATTGTGTTCATAATTCAATTAGAGATAAAAAATTATACAATTTTTGCAAGACAATTAATTATGTAATATTATTAATTTTTTGTATCATTTTTAATATTGAATTTTTGTGTTTTTAATTTTTTATATAACATATGTAAGACCATTAATCATGTAACATTTTCATATTATTTATCAATTAAAATTTTAATTAGTTATGTAATATTATATTATTATTAGTTATTAATATTTTTTTTGTAAAAAATCAGTATTATTTAATGAACAAGTGCCTTTTAGACATTTTAAGTGATTATCTATTTAAAAGTGTTTTTAATTGAAATCATCTAGATATATTTCATTTTTTTTAAAATCATTTATGAGATAGAAGCATTCAAACATAAGTCACTTTCCACAAATTAATCCTACAAAAATAAATTTTACAAAATTAATTATACTCAAAATCAATTATGTAAAATCTAATCCAAACATATGCTAATTCATTTCAATTTCTTTTGTTAAACAATTCATTCAATTATTGTTAATGAACACTTCCTTCCTTAAAAAAAAAAAAGTAGTTGCGCATGGTTTAAAAAATTATTAAATGATCTAAATTATAGTAAACTTTAATGTTGTTAGATTAAAATGTCCTTGTAATTAATAAAGGGTAAAGTTAATGTTTAACTTATTATTATTATTGAAGGGTAAACTTATACAAAAATAATTAATACTTGTTGAAATTCTAAAATAACAAATTTTTTACAAAAAGATCAAAACTCCAAAGCGATAGATTTTTTGAAACGAATGGAGTAATGACTGAAGTTCAGTTACCCTGTTGGAATTCTAACTATAAAGATTGATGCACAAAAGTTGAAAATGAATTAAGATGAAAACAAATTGATATATTGATTGAAGATGATGATACAAACTCTCTTGATAGTAACAAATATTCACAAAGTACCTATGTCACCAATGGTGGTGATGATGAAATCCCAAATAACTGAAAGGGTGATATCATAAATCTCCCCAGACCCTGCACATTAGAGAATGACCACTTTATATAGACTAGGGTCATAATACATTAACCAACTAGTTATAACTATATATTCCTTCCATTTTGCCAAAATTATTACTTTGAGTTTTTTAAAATTTTAATTAAGTATTAGTTATTTATTTTACTATTTTATTCTTTATTAATATCAAATAGATTATTTAATAAATAATTTAAATTAAAGTGATTTTGATAAAATGTCATTAAATTTTATTATATTCTAAATCATTTTATTGACTTATTTGATATGTGTAAAAAAATCTAAAACAATTGTTTTTACAAAGCGGAGGGAGTCTAAACTAGATATACTTTAAAGTGCAATATTCTCAACAAACTTAATAAATTTCAAGAATTCAATTGAAGTAGAATAGATTTTGAAGTAGTTAAATTAAATTGGAGTACGGTAGATTAATCAAATATGATAAAGGAAGAGCTCAAAGCTAAGCTTTACAAACCACATTTTGAGCAGCTCCAAGCACCAAATCTGAACCGCATGCGAACTCCGCCATCCACGTGGTGCAGAAAACCGACGAGCAAGCAGAAAGCGAAGTGTGAAAAATGTTGTAAAAATAAGTGTAATTGTAAATTTTTTTTAAATAGTTAAATTATAATATTTTTATACTTATTGTTATTATTATTATTATTATTTAGTGACGATTATATTTTTATTATTTTGTTTAAAGTGCTAAAAATATTTTTTATCATTAAAATTAATTAGTTTTATCTTTTTTTTTTATTATATTTCACGTCAAATGACCTGTCTATAATGACTAACATTTCTCAGGTTAAATGGAAAATCATTTTTACATTTTTATTATTTAAAAAATATTTATTTGAGTTCAAAAGGATTAAATTTTAATACAATTTAACCAAGTAGTTATAAAAAATTAAAATTAAAATTTTCACATATAAATATTTGTGTAAATATATAATGAAAATGAAAATTTTAGAAGTTAGATACCAACCAATATCAAGTTTGCGAACTTTAGAAATTTTTAATTATATAAAATGTAGAAATATTTTCTTATTGTTTTATTTGAGGAATAAAACAATATTATGCATAACTTATGAATAGTATTGTTCTGTTATAAATTTTGTTATAGATATTGATGGCTTTTTTTATGATTAATAAGGGTAATATGGGTTATGTAATACTAATATCAGGCCAAAAAAAAGGTAATGGTTACGTAATAATTATGTAGGATAATCCAGACTTTCTACATTGAAGAGCAAAAGATTATCAAAATTTTCTGGGTACAAAGAGAAGTCCTAACGTTATTTTATTATGAGGGCATAATAATTGTCTTTTAATATAATTATGATTTTTTTATGATCCTGTAAAAAACAAAATATTGGGGCATATAAAAAGAGATGAAATCAAAACAAAAAAGGCCTTAAGGGATGGGGGTACCGTGCCAGGAAATTAATTTTTTTTATTTTTTAATTTAAAAATAATAGATGATAAAATATGCTTTCAAAAGATCCTAAAGTTATGCATTTATGCCTATTTTATTTTCTTTCTATTATCGTACAGCTATATGATTGTAGAGATTCAAGTTTTATTTCTTAGTATTAAAAGGATAAAAACTATATAAATACACAATTGCATGGCTTTGGGAAGTATGTTTTTTTAGGGAAAAAGACATTTCAGGACCCACATCTAGAAATAATTTCTTTTAAGGACCTGATTTAAAAATTCAGTACTCCTATAAACTGAATTCCCAACTCGAGTCAATTGAATTTCGTACTAGTACTATTCATTTGTTAATATTCTCCTATAAAGGTCATAAACTGTCTTTTTTCCATTTTTTATATATAATTTTCAATTTTAAAAAGATGAAAATATTAGTTTCCTCCTGCCACAACAAGATTGGGGGTGGCAGGAGATACCCCACCCCTACTTAAAGATATCTATTTGTCAAACAAGGCATATCAGAAAGTACAGAAGCTTCAAGCAAGAAAAAGAAAATAAAAGAAAAGAAAAGAAAGAAAGGAAGAAATAAAATTATCCCAAAAGGGAAAAAAAAAGGACACTACATCAAAACATTCATTTTTCCATGGAATATTCTCACGAGTTGGAAGTTGGTGAGAATTTTTCACAAAAGTTTGATATTTCTCATTGAATTTCTCACTAAAAAAACATAGTGAGAAGAATTCATGAGAAAACTGTGAGAAAAGCTATTAGAATTGTTGCGCACTTTGGCGGGAAAGTGATGCCAAATTTTCTCACTGAAGTAGTTCGTGAGAAGATTTATGAGAAAGTTTCAAAAATAAATAAAATAAATGATAAGTAATTGTAAAATATATTCTCACAAATAAACATCCATGAGAATTTCTCACAACATTTACGTCAGTGAGAAGTTCCCACACATATGACTTTGTGAGAATGTGGCACCTTGAGAAAAAACAAAAATAAAGGAAAAAAAATAAAATGGCTTCTTTAAATAGTGGAGTCATGAGAAGTTCATATAGCTACATGTCCAAGAGAAGTTCTTATGATTATAAGCCATGAGAAAGTTCTTTCATATCATAAAATAGCTCAAGTTGTTATGATTAAAATGACTTCTCATGATAGCATGAGAGAAGTTCTCAAGGTTGTAAGCCATGAGAAGGTGGTCTCATGTAATAAAATTTTTATTATTATTATGAAGATTGGATTCGAACCCCAGTATTGACTTGACAAAATTTGAATGAAGCACTTAACAACTGAGCTAATTAGTTTAAGATTTTATAAATATTTATGAAATTTTACTTAATTCAAATTTGCAAACACCTTAATTTCATGAGAAAATAAGTGGGACATTATAAAATAGAATAAAAATAAAATAAAAATAGTCTAAAAAAATTCTCACAGCATGAAAATTATGAGAAATTCTCATTGTTTTATAGGCGTGAGAAATTCTCACAACTGCATAGCCATGAGAATGATGCTTGAGTAAGAAATTTGAACACTCAGAATTTTCTCACAACTATATTAGCCGTGAGAAAGATTTCATAAGCGAGAGAAATTCTCAATGTCTTGGACTATAGAAAAGCTTTTCAAAGCTTTCATGTGAAGCTCTTAGAGCATTCTCACGGCTTTACTTGCCGTGAGAATGTTCTCACAACCTATATTGTTATCAGAAAGATTCTAGAGTTTTTTTTGTAAGCTTTCATAATATTTTTCACAGCTTTTTTAGTGTGTGAAGTTTCTCACCGTCTTAAAGTCCATGAGAAAACTTTTAAAGCTTTTAAAAAAAAACTTTTCCAATAATTGGAACATAATTGTGAAGGGTCTTTTGGGCAAAATATAATAAAGAAAAAAATTATCAAAATGTAACTTGTGAGAAAATATTTGCTAATATATAACATTTTAAAAAAATAATTTATTATTTATTAAATAAAAATATTAATTATTTTATTAATTGAAAATTTAATCTTTATTAGTTTTAATTAATTAAAGCGTTTATTTTTTGAAAATAATTAAGTTAGGAAAAATTATTTTTATCATGAAATTAATTTAATTTATGAAACATAATTAAATCAATTTTAAAATTAATTAAATGATTTTTTAAAGAATAATTAAATTAATCCATTTAACTCATGAGGAACTTTATTTTCAAAGGATTAATGTCCATGAGAAATTTAGGAGTAAAAATATTAATGTTTTGAAGTGAGGACTCGAAACTTGGAATCTATGACTGATAAGGTTAGAGCATATACTTTATTAATAAGCTAGTTGCATTGTGTATTTTATCATGAGACACTTGATTATATATAAATTTATTTTACACAAAAAACATATTTACTTTTTAAGTTTTGAAATTCTTGACTCCCCATTCTAAATCCCTAATTTGTTAAAATTGTTACCTCTACTACTTCATTTTCCTTTGTTTCTTTCAAGCCTCCCTTGCCCCATTCTAACCCCTAAATCCCTACTTCAATCCTCTTGTCCACAAATCTAATAGCAACAAAGTACTTAAAGCTTCTCACTTGGTTACTCTCTCTTGGCGTGAAAATTAAAAAAGCAACTATTATTTCTTATAAAAAAACAACAGTTAGTGAAAAAAATTTTATTCCTTGTTTAAATGAAATAACTAGCAAGGCAATTAGTTAAGGATTTTTATTTCAAGTTAGGAAAGATGTCATTAGCAAGAAAATTAGTGAGGCTTTTTTTATTCTTTGCTTAAAAAAAATTTTTTTGTTAAGTGATTTTAATAATCTTCATTAAATAAGAAGTATTTTTAACTTAAAATTAATTTTAATTCATTTAATGATTTTCTAGATTATAAAAATAAGCCTACCTGTCACAGTGCGATTTGAATCCAAACAAGAAGTTTAATTAGTTGCTGTTACTACCCATTGACCTCCTATCTAATGTTGTTTTACGTATTGCAGTTTTAATATATATAAACTATTATTGATGACCAGACATTACGTATTTCATAGTTTCGCTCCTCCCAAGTTTCATATTTCCCACCCAAAATTTTTAGCAGGAGCGCCCTGTTCTTTTCCTCCATAAAGGCTAACGCTTTCCTTGGCACGGGTGAAAAGAGGGGAGAGAAAAAAATAGAGAGGAAAATTGGAAAGAAAACTATATTTTCTCTTGCTTGGCTAAGGAGAGAAAAGTGAGGGGGAGAGAAAAATAAAGGGAACATAATATGTAGATCCTACATGATTTTCCCCTCAATTTCTCCTAAAAAATAAAGAGATTTTAGAAAGAAAACTCTTATTTCAAAATTACCCATCAATTTTTTTTTTTCATTTTTCCCCTATCATTTCACGCTTTTTTTTCATTTGACTTCACTTCTTCTCATTCCTCCCATCTTCCTTTCATTTTCTTTCAAAGCTCGAGGTTTTGGCAACATACAGCCTTCGTGTGCTACGTACTTTTCTGCAAATCAGGTTAGTTTTTTCATTCCATATACATCTACTTAAAATTAATGAAAGCACAAGCCTGAAAAATCTTACCCATCCATATACATATGCAAATCTGTCTCTCTTTCTCCATATACATCTTCTCGCTCCTCCGTTGGTTCTTAGATTTGCTTCAATTTAATGAAATTGATCTGCTTCAAATTAGTGCCTTTGCAAGTTAGCCAAGTGTTTGCACACACACAGTTACCGCGTTAACTTAGCCAACTATGGTCTTGATAGGTTTTGAATTTTTCCCCAAAAAAGAAACTTGTCGGAAGAAGAAAATATGAAATCATCAATGGTGACCATTAAAGAATCTCACTTTATGTTACTATTCTATGGAATAACATCAATAAGAGAGAAAGAAAGATAGTAATAGGAAGTGATATGGGCGTTGTTATATTTCTTCAAGTAATGCATAGAAACAAATAATTAGAAGGGTCATATTTTGGGCATAGGGAGAGCCAAAAAGGAACAGAGTACCCCAAATAATTGCACTGCATGATTGGTTGCAAAGTATTAATTTTGGTTTTATTAATCAAAGTGATTCAGGAATAAAATATGTGTGTGTGTATGAAGTGAAGTTTTTGATAATAAAGAGTCATTAGATGGCCCAAACAGGAAAAAAAAAAGTCATCGTGCTTGTGTTGAGTTAGTTAGAATGTCTTAGATAAGATCCTTGATAGAAAGGGCTTGGTATATCTATTGGCTGCTCTTATCTCCTCAGTGATTGTGGATGGCAAAACTAAATATTGTTTCTGTAGTCAAAGAAAGGCCAGGTAAGAGAACCTTTTGTTCATTTTCTTCTTTTCTTTAGTGGTAGATGTGCTCAGGGAGGAGGGGGTGGTCTCTCTAGTGCCTGTAAGTGACTTTGTTGCCATTATTCAGACTTGCTTCTCCAATAACAATTTTATTATCTTTCTCTTTCAGATCCTAGTGTAGAAGGATTGGGGTTTAGTCTAGGAACTTGGTGGCCAAATTGGTTAATGGTTTAGGCACTTCTTGAGATCTACTTTTTTATAGCATCAAGACTTTGAATTGGATCTATTGCTTGATTGGCTATTGGAATAGCATCAAAATTTTACTTAACTACTAATAGAAATCCTAAACTAAGTGGCCTTTTATTCGGGACCAGTAGTGATAATGGCAAAACTAAATTTTTAGATATTAACACATTCCTTCCTTTGCTTGAATGGATAATGGAGTGGATCAATAAATGCTCCCATGCATGCTTTTTCTGACTCCAATATTTGATACTTAAGCCATGAACATGATATTTTTCATTTAGTACACAACTATTTGTAAGACCTTGTATTAGACCATTTGTAAGCATAACCCCTTCACCATTGCTTGTGGTATTCGTTAAATCAGGTGTAACATTGGTAATCTTATTGCTGTTACTAGATTTGCGTGCTTTATCATCATTGTAGACTATGTTCTGAGCATGAAATTGATAGTAATTAAATAAAGTATCCCTCTAGGTGCCAATTACTGATATGTTATCCTGAATTAAAATAATTCTCTTTTGTAGACCTTATTTACTAAAATCCTGAAGTTACTGGATAAGTACCATTTCATTTTACCTTTTCTGCTTTATACTCAGTTGCAATTGTCAGATAGTGCAGCTTGTAGAAGCCTTGAAAGTAGGAAATTTATGGTTTAGTTTTGACATTAATCTGAATAATCTTGGAATATGTATCATATAATATACTGTAGAGCTATCCTAAGCTATACCTTTTGCCACCTTTTGTACCCCATAAGCAAACTCCTCTCCTATTATATAACTATTATGTTCACAATCAGCTTTCTCAACTTTGTCTTTTTAACTCTTATATATTCAATACCCATTTAAAGTCGTACTTGATATACTGTAGACCTATCCTAGGCTATGACTTATGCCACCTTCTTTACCCCGCAAGCAAACTCCTCTCCTATTATATAATTATTATGTTCACGATTAGCTTTCTCAACTTTGTCTTTTTAACTCTTATATATTCAATATCCATTTAAAGTCATACTTGCAAGTGGCAGAGAGTAAAATGCACCATTATAGGTGAATAGTTTTTCCCTTTGATGTAAAGTTAAGAGAGAAAATAAACGTACCTACAAGCTAGGAAGAAACCTCATTGAATTGAATATAATCATATATTAAATGAATGAAGAAAGATATACATTATAGAGTGCGAAGAAGTAGATAGGTATGAAATCTAAATTGAAGGGTCCAAGCCTAGGCATCTAGGTGAAGCCACGTTGCAGATAATGGTATTGCCCCAATAGAAAATGGTGAGGATGGAAAAAAAAAAGGATATTCAAAAGCACAATATTTCCATTTTTTTTATATCTGGCTAAATCTATTTAACATGATATATACCAAAGAGGTCACCCACTTAGGACAAGAAAATAACCGAGACCATTGGGGATGAATAGAATAAATTTAGCCTGCTAAATAGAATTGTAACAGAGATGATTTCCTTTTTTTTTTTCTTTCAATTTTTAGGAGAGTGTCTTATCTTCCATCCACGTATTCCTTTTTATTTCTAATGCAATCTTTCTCTATATCTAATTCCTTGCTTTTTGTGAGTCGAGAGCTAAGATTTATATATATATATATTGCTCTAATGCTTTGCTAGAAATATCAATATTGTAACACTCTACCTCTAAATACCTTCAGACTTGACCAAAACCTTCAAAACCCAACACAACATAACTCAAACATCTTAAAATAACCTCTAAAAACTTCAGAACAGTGGAAACGAACCAAACAACATCAAAATTTGGGCTGAAGCCGTAGCTGCTACAGTACCACCGTGGCTCCAGACCTCCCCTATCTCACCATGCTACTAGATTTCGTGACACCGCGGCCTACTTCCTGGCACCATGGCACCTCATGCTGGTTTCCATACCAGCAAATTCTCCAACTTCGGGGTGAATTTCTGACCTCATAACATTATGCTCCGACCTCCGATTGATCTGATTCCAACTCCTACAAGTCAATCTAATCCTAATCTATCTATAGACACCACTTTTACTTCAATCTAACTCTGTATGGAGATTTTGGACACTCGACATCGTTTTGGCCACTTAATGACCAAAACTCACCACTAACAACCTCCAATTGCCACCAAAGGTAAATGATCACTCAAAGATCATCCATATAGGTCCAAAACTCCCAAATCAACTTGTCCAAAGATGTTTCACCTCAAAGGAACCACTCCTCTGAGATTTGATCTCCTTGAACTCCATTTGACAAATTGGGCTACTTGTCCCAAAACACACCAACAAAGCCCAATTCCACCCATGGGCTCACAAATATTACCACACTGACACCTCAAAACCTAGAGTCACACATACACCACCATCCAGCATATACAACATAATTCCACATACATAACCATACATACAACATCCATTCATAACAATCCTTATTCATGTCATACATCCATTACAAAACATTATATCCTCCTTGGCACAAGATATATATCCAAATTACACAAATACTACATAAACCTAATACTCCTACATCTGATGCTACTCCCTCGGCTTCTCAGGACTAGTGCCAGAACCGTCACCTGAAAGGTTAGTTTAGGGGAGAGGGGTGTAAGACAATGTTTCAGTAACCGGGGACAACCACACACACACACACACACACACACACACACACATATATCTCATACAATCCATGAATGCAATGTGAAATGAATGGAATGCATGTTTCCCTCGCTTACAGCTAGAACTACGGACTATCGTCATAACAGGACATTTCATATAGGTAATTCCCTTCCAACAGTTGGTGAGGACTGATTTTGGGACATCACTAAGCTCACCTCCCATTAGTGCACCCGGTCAGAGGTAACACTAATGTTCAGACCGTGGTTGTCCTTCTCCTTTCCTACCACGAATTGGCAGCGATTTAGAGAAGGTGTAGTCCACTGTGCGCATTTCGCCTCTTGGCTATAAGAGGCAATTTAGCCGTAAGGATCTTATCATCATCCTCCCTAACATATATATCATCATATATCATATCGTCATCACATCATCACCACCCAATCCGCCATATATCACAATCTCACTATGCCATGTGGTGATGCACATGTATCATCATATAATAATCATCATCATCTCAATGTCATACTATGCATTATGTTATATCATATCAATATCATCATCACATATGTAATCATCATCATAATCAATATCTAGTTGTGTGCATACCACGATATATGGAAAACAATATACACAAACACATCTATATCGTGGTATGAAAGAAACATGCATATATACACCAATATACATACTATCATATAATACAAATAATATAATACAAACAAACACCTGATTACCTCAAGTTGTCAATACCATGCACCCGGATTTCATGAACTTCTTGAGTTGTCCAACACGCTTGAACCCCTCTTAGGCTACCAAATAACCTTCACAATACTATAATTCCTCAATTAACCACATATACCAATAAACCAAACACCACAATTCAACTACTTTAGCCTAACCCAAGATTTCAACACCCATTTCATGCATCATTAAGCTCCTAGGAACCATCCAAACACCAAACAATCCCATACACTTCGGATTCCCAAGAGCCCTAACTAAAAACAACCTAGGGTTAAGCTCAAATCATACATACACCATTCAAAACTCACACCCAAGCATCAAGAACATCAAAACACACTTCCTTAATCCCATTTCATCCATTTCAATTGGTGGATTTTGGCCCAAATCTGAAAGTCCCAACATATAACTGAAAAACCCCAAGTTCAATAGAAGAAAAAAGGAGAGGGAGGAGTGGAAATCACTTACCCATGTGAATCCAAGCTCTTGAGGTCTGAAAATCACTTCCAATGACCGGAAAACTCAAACCCTAGCACAGTTCCTCCATTCTTCTCTGTCACTCCCTTCGTTTCTTTCTTTCATTTGGCCGAAATGTTTCTAATTTAAACTAGATTCTGGACTCTCGTTGCGGCCTCAGATAAGTCCGCCATGGAGCCACCATGTTTTAGCTGAAACAACACCACTGGACTTGCTCTCGCCGTGGTGGTCCTGTTTCTCACTGTGGCTTGAAGCTCTTTCAGACTCCACTTGAACCTTCCTTCATCCTGTTTTCCTTCGGTTTGGCACATAATGCCAAAAGAAGGTCATGAGAGGTGTTACAAATATGATATAAGAGAAACTATATCCTTATGATTATCTTTGCATATGTTTTTTTTTTGTTATTATGGGATACCATAGAGTCATTCTCTGCACTCTTTTCTGTATTCTAATGAAATTTCCTTTTTTATCCCCTAAAAAGAAAAAAAAGTGGTTGTGCATAACCATTGTTGGTCTGAAAGAGGAACAACTTTAGTAATGAAGAATTCAACAAAGATGTTGAGGGAGGCATTTTTTAATTTGAGTCCAAAATTAAAAAATCAATAAATTTTGGAGTTCCAAATGAAGGACATAACTTGAACCATGTATCGCAAGATTAGGAAAGGCGTAGTCGTACGTGTGTTGTACAACTTATTTGTTTTATTGTACATGCAATTTATTTGTTGGAAGAGATGTCAAGGCTACTTAATAAGCCTATAAGTGATACAAATATTGAAAGAGAGATCATGAGAAAACAATTGATAGAACATTTACAAGAGACTAAAAAATCTCGTGATGTTCTTTGAATGGGCCCACAAGCATTTCAATAGTTATGTGAGAAACTCCGAAACACTGGCATAGTTAAAGATTCTCGCTATGCTACGGTTGAGGAGCAGGTGGCCAAATTCCTCCACATATTAGCACACAATGTAAAACATAGAGCCATGGCCTTTTACTTTCATCGATCAAGGGAGACTATTAGCCGTCATTTCCATAATGTATTACGAGCCATTATTTCACTTGAAGCTGAGTTTCTTGTGCAGCCTTCTGGATTAGAAGTTTCTCCACAAATTCTCAATAATAGTAGATTCTACCCATATTTTAATGTATGCTTTTTATGTTTGTGCTGCATGTATCTTCCTTATGAGTAAGATAAATGAGCTAGAATTTTAAATGATATATTTGACTCCTAACCAATTTTAAATAATAGGATTGTGTTAGAGCAATAGATGGAATCCATGTTCGGGTGAAAGTGCCTAGAGAAGAAGCCACTCAATTTCGAGGATGAAAAGATTACCCTACACAAAAAGCTTTTGATGCATGTTCTTTTGATATGAAGTTCACTTATGTGTTGGCTGGCTGGGAAGGAACAACTTCGGATTCAAGAATTTTAAAAAATGCATTAGCAAGAGAAAATAGTCTTAGAATTCCACAAGCTAAGTATGAAAATTTATATTCATAATTTATGGTATTATATATAGATGCTTCTTTATTAAAACTTCTTATAAAATGGTTTATTTTGTTTTGGAAAATTTTTTTTGGGGATGGAAGCTTCCCATTCAAGGGTGGTCTTTTAACACCTTACAAAGGAGTTCATTATCACTTGAAAGAATATTCAACAAGATCACCACAAAATGCAAGAGAAATTTTCAACCATCGACACGCCTCATTATGAAATGTTATTGAAAGAACATTTGGTGTTCTGAAAAAAAGATTTCCAATCATAGCTAGTGGGACCGAATCACATTATTCACTCCAAATGATGACAGACATTGTGATAGCATGTTGTATATTACATAATTTTTTTGATGGGTATAGATCCTGATGAGAACCTAATTGCTGAAGTAGAACATGAACTATCACTTGATGGTAGTGATAACACAAATGATCATTTTGCACACAATCAAGAGGAAGACAATAGACAAGGATCAATCTTAAGAGATAACATAGCAGCCCATATGTGGCTTAACTACCAGAATGGACTTTGATTTAATATATTTTTTAAAGTTTAATAACAAGTTAAGATTGTGTGTTGCAATTCATAGTAGCCCATGTTGACTTGTATTATGATATACAATAATGTTTATTGTATCACTAGTTGAACTAGTTTATTGCCTTATATTATGATAGTAAAAAATCTTTGTTGTATTACTAGTTCAAATTGTGTGTTGCAATCAAATTGTACTCTTCATTTTTTCTTTTTATGTCATTGTTTTCTTTCATGTAGGTTGAATAATGGCACCAAACAAAAAAGATTCAACAAAAGACAATTTGCGATGGACACCCGAAATGGATGAAGCTTTCATTGATGCTTTATTGGAAGAGATGATGAAAGGAAACAATCTTGATGGCACATTTACTACATTTGCATATGATAATGTGTTGAAAGCTCTTAAGAATTTGTTTGGTCCTCACATTACAAAGCAACATTTGAAGAATAGGAAAAAAACATTGTCACAGCTATTTGCAGAGCTTCATGATTTATTTAATGGATTAAGTGGATTTTCATGGAGTCTTGTGACAAAAATGTTTGAAGCTAAAAGTCCAATTTGGAATGACTTGATTGAGGTGAGTAACTTGTTCATGCTAACTATTATCATTGTCAAGTAATATTTTGAATTTTTTTTTTGGAGTTTAGTTGTTAAAAGTCAACATTTTTTTCTTTACAGAAAAAACCAGGTGCGAAAAAGTGGAAGAATACACCTGTATTGCATCATGATAAGTTATATGATTTGTTTGGTGTTGACAGAGCAATAGGAAAATATGCTGGAATGGCTAAAGATAAGATAAAACAATGGGAGAATGAGTGCATTGACTTAAATGATTCTTTTGAAGGTGCAACAATGTATAACAGTGATTTTAATTTCTAGAATGAGATCATAAACTCACCACCTAACACAGAGTGCAGTCTAACAAATGGGACATCAAACCAATCCATAAGAGCTACATCTTGTAAAGGACAAAAGCGTAAGGCAACAATGATAGATACCATTAAACAAAGGTGTGAAAAGATGACAACAGGAATTAAGGAATTAGTTGATGTCATGGGAGATGGTAATACTCTCCATGATAAGTCTATTGCTATTGCTGAGAAGCAAGCTGAAATTGCTGGGAAACAAGTTGAGATTGCTGAAAAATGTCTTGCAATACTTGAAAAGAGTCAGCCTATATAGTGAAGGGCAAGTATGGGCGGCATTTGAAGAAATAGGAATAACTGAAGATCAAAAGCTACAATGTTACCTCTTCTTGTGTAATGAAGAAAGAAACAAGCAAACCTTCTTTGGAGTTCCACGTCAAGTACGACTTCAAACATTGCTTAAAATGATGACTGAAGCTAGAATGTTTTGAAACAAGTAGTGAAATGATAATTAGATTTTTGATTTGGAAAATAGACTTTTTATCATGATGTTTTTAGTGTAGTTACATTTTGATGGAAATGGAGACTTTGTTATATAAGAACTACATTTAAATTTAATCGTAATTTAGATAAATGCTTTAAATATTGAGCTTAGTTATCACTTTGGTGCTCTAATTAGACTATATTTAATTCTATTTGTTGTGTCAAATTTTACTTCCCTAAATTTTCTTGTCTTTGTTACGTTGTGTTGCTTCTTAATGTAATGTAATACTATTTTTTAGAGAAAAATACCTATATTGTTTTTAGATATAAATATTGATATATCATATATTTTTAATTTTAGCATTATTTTAAAATTTTTGAAATCAATGTATAAAAAATGATTTTAAAAATTTAATAAAATTAAGATTGGATAAAATAATTTGAAATGAAGATTAAAATCAAAATTACATTTTAATTTCATTTATTAATATGATATGGAAATTATGTAAACAATATAGTAGAATAACAAGTTTTATTATATGTAAATATATTCCTAAAAATAATAAGGGTATTATTGTCAATGTAAAATTAGTTATAAGGGTATTATTGTCAATGTAAAATTAGTTACTTTTCTCTCCTTCCTATTTTCTTCTATTTAGCCAAACATATGGAGAAAAAATCACTCCCCCTCACTTTTTTCTTCTCTTCATTTTCTCTTCTCCATGTTTTCTCTCTTTAGCCAAGTGGAGGGTAAGGCTTCTATTTTTTTGTGCAGCTTCCTCTGCAATTTCTTCAAGCCCAACCTTCCCTTCCCATATTACTTATATCCCTAATCCCTATCGTTTGCCCACTTTCCAAAATTTTTGGCTCCTAAAAATTTCGACCTCCTTCTCCTTCATTCCTTCATGGACACGAGTCACCAATGGCCACAAGTCCGACGGTAGTTTCCAGTCTCCATTTAAGTTCAGCTATAATCCCTAAATTGCTCCTCCTCCTCCAGCTCATAACCCTACTCTTTCTCAAGCTTTGCTCTAACTCGCTCCCATCTTTGTAAGTTTTCTCTTTTGTCTTTTCCATTTAACTTTATCTTTTTTTGTTTTATATATAGTAATATAGGTTGAATTGCGTTTATCTTTGTTTTGGTTATTTTCTAATCCATGAGAGGGAAAAAAAAGAAAGAAAGAATGGAAAGAGACGAATCTATGGGTTTATCTATCTATTTGATGTTTTGTTCTGCAAATGAGTTCTGTTTTTAAACGAAAAATGTGTATGTTGTAAATTGGGCTTAGCCAAATCTATGAGCAATCATACCATGTATTTCTTTTCTTTGTTTTTTTTTTAATATTTTCTCATTACAAATGCTTTTTGACTGACTTTGGGACTTAGGAGTCTATTTTAGTTTTGGAAAGGACTTCAGTCAAACTAAGATAAGTAAGGTCAGGACACGTGAGAATTTGTTTTAAAAAAACTGATAATAATTTGGTTTGCCATTGCTATTATATATGCACTCTTTAGAGCTTTTGGTTAAGGTGTCATTTTAGTCTTCCAAACCTCATTTTCATAGCCATTATTTAATTTGATGATGAGTATGTAAGGCACTTATGGAAATCACAAATGCAGGGTATATGGAGTGGAATGTTGTGGGGTGGAATTGGTTCTCATACCCTCTTGTTAGGCATTATGGTCCTTCATTGCAATTGGGACAAAGAGGTAAATGAGTTACACAAATTCATGAGAACCTTAGAAGTAGATGATGATGATGAAATGAAATAAGATTAAGTGGATCATAATGGGAATATATTTGTTTGCTTGTCTTAATTTTGTATTCTGAAGTGGTGTAGACAGAGAGAGCTCTGAGACTTGTAGAGAAGTGGGACACTGGTATTAAGGAAAATCCTCCACCCTTGGCATAGACAATCACGTGAAGCCTTATTTGATATTATCATTAGAAACCGAATAACTATTTCCTTAGATAGAAATCAAGATATATATAATGACATATACAATATCTATTATGTTACTGGTGGTTCATGGTACTTGCGACATTTTGACCAATGTGAAGTAAGCTTGGCTTAATGATGCATTTCTGCAAGGAATGATCTAAATATATTGAGAACTTGATGTTATAGGGTAAAATGGCCTTAGACACTATTGCTTTAAAGTTTTCCTTGATCAGTCTTTTATTAATGATTTTGCTTTGCCAACATGTTCTTCAACTCTGTAACTGTTGCTAGAATATAGTAATAAAAAAAACAGCTTTCAAGTTTCATAATAATTATCTAACTTTAATGTGTTGTTAATATCACATTAAATACTAAATGCATCATTTAATAGTAAATATTTTCTTTTGATTTACGTTGTCAAAAAGACTTATGAAAAATTTGCACTTACTTAGGAGCAACTAAAAAAAAAAAGTTTAGTGTAATCTCAATATGCTATTTTTAATACAAAGTCTTAAGTTCTCTTTGGTTGCAAATGGCAACAGGAAGCTTAGTTAAGTGAGAGAATACCTATGCTTGGTTGGATTTTTATGCTTGTGATTATGATGGATTTGATTTTCATGATTGCATTTCTTGTGTAACTAATATGCTTCTTGCTTTTGATACATTTTCCTTTGTGCTATTATTTCAAGTTATGCAGTTGTTGAATGACCACTTGTAAGAGAGCACCAACTTTCTTGTTGTGGTCTTGGCTTTGGCTTGTTCCCATAAGTAAAAGTTTACATTATAGTGTTTGATACTTTCCCATCATTAATTTGTAGATGAATGAGGCTGGGTTATTTTTTTGAATAAGTATTTTATAATCATATATAAGTTTTATTATTTATGTAAGTTGTAGATGATACTTTTCCATCATTAACTTGGAGATAGGCATAGCATATAAGATTTGGTCATTTCTTGAGGCCCTTCTTGAACATCAATAAAAGTTGGTCACCTTCCGGGCAATATTCTAATTGATTTCTGGTATTAGATTGTTATTTTCTATATTAGATTTTCAGCATTCTCACATAACTAGTTTGTGAGAATGCCTACTTTTTTTTTTTTAATTTCTTTTATCGTTTCTCACAAAATTTCTTATGGGTTATTTTGTGAGAAATTTCTCACATGAACAAATTTGTGAGAATTTCTCACAAAATTGAGTCCATGAGAAGTTTCTCACAGAAGTTGTTTTGTGAGAAATTTCTCATGGAAGAGTCATTTGTGAGAAATTTCTCATAGACTAACATACATGAGAAATACGCATAATTTCCATGAGACAAATTTCTCATAGATGAATTCTGTGAGAAAGATTTTTTTTCCCACGGCTAGTTTTCTCACGCTTGATTTTTTGTGAGAAATTTTGTGAGAAAGTGGTTTCTCATGGATTTTGACATTTTTTCTCACAGATTTTATCCATGAGAAAATGGTTGATTTGGTGTAGTGACTGTAAGAATGTGAAAATCATAGATGCTGCGCTGGAATATTATGAGCATTTGAAGGTGCCTGAGGAAGAGGCAGGAGAGGATAGGAATCTGCCATTGTTGGAGCTCATGAATGACATGGGTGAAACACCAGTTTACAGGGCTACCAGGTACGGGAAGCTTGAGATGCTAAAGCATATGTTTAGATTTGTAGATATCAAAGACCATTTTTACAGGCGATGGCAAACAAAAGAAGACACCACATTAGCCATGGTTGACGGGACTTCCATTCTTCACATCGCTATAATGGGCCGACATTTAGGTACATCTCTTTGTTATTATTTTCTTTTTTTTTTTTTTAATTTTCATAAAATGGTTTTTCATCTTGTTTAAAATAGCGTTTAGAATTATTATTTCTTTACGCCTGAAAATAAAGGACTTGGGCAATTTTATTTATATGACCAAGGATTTAGGCATGTTTGATTAATTGCTTTGAGCAGGGAAAGAAAATAGAATGATAATAGGATATTCCGTGTACACTTGGTGTGCAAAGAGTTCAAACAATAAATTGATTTTAATCATGCGCAATGAAATGTTGGCAAAAAAAAAAAAAAGGGATACACAAGGAAATCACCTTCAAAATAAAAATAATTAAGAAAATAAGAAAATATAATAAAAGATACTCCCTCCATCCCATTTTATTTGTCGTTTTAGAGAATTTTCAATGTCCAATTTTATCTGTCATTTTAGGAAACCAATAAAGCATGTATTACTTTTTTTCCAATTATATCCATATTCATTTCCAGAATTGAATTCATTACTACTTAAGTGGATGACTAATAAAAAAGTAATTATTAAGGGCTATACAATAAACTTACATCATTTATCCAGTTATTTATTGCCCTTCTTAATCCCTGTGTCAAAACCTTAAATGTCATATTAAATAGGATGGAGGGAGTATAGAAGTAGTGTTAGACAGATGGGCCGAAAACTAGCAAACCAGTTTTAGATCCAGTTTGCAGCATGAAGGTAATCAGTGGAAATGAAAATTGGAAAAGAACCGGTGAAACCGGCAGTGTATTCGGTCTAATCAGTTCAAATCTAAAAAAAAAATCAAAAGAAAACCCCACACACACAATTGGTAAATTGATTTTTAATTAATTTGTTTGATTAATTGATTTTTTATCACACACACACACAATTTCATAACTAAAAGAGCTGGTTCGAAATAATAGTTGTTGCTATATATCTAATGTCTGACCGGTTAAGGATCTTGGCGATGAAAAAAGTTTTCTGAGTAGAATATCAAACAATGAATTTATTCAAGTTGTTTTCTGGCAAAAAAGGAAACAAGAACTTGTTAAAGTTTTATCTTTGGGGAGATAATCTTCATTTTTAATGAATCTTTGGTTTATCAATAGGAGAAAGATATTTTAGATCAAATAGATCCCTAAAAAATTATTCCTCTAGTTTTGATTCCTTGTTAAACCATGAAGAGTCTGTTTTATCCTAGGCATAGCCACGGACACATGCACTATTAATATAACCCTGAGTATAACACCTTACATCAAAACACCTCATAACTTGACCAAATACTTCAAGAACCAACGAAACACAGCCTAAACATCTCATATTTACCTTCCAAAATATCAAAGCAAAGGAACAAAACCTAGAGGACACCAAAACTGGGTTGGGCCGCGGCAGCTATAGTACCGCCATGGCCTCAGAGCCCTTTGTTTCACTGACACCGCTGCTTGGTTTTCTAGCGCCACGACACCCTCTACTGGTTTTATACCAGCAAATTTTGACATCCTAGGGTGAACTTCTGATGTGTATAACTTTATGCTCCGACCTCTGATCGACCTGATTTCAACTCCTACAAGTCAATCTTGTCCCAATCTATCTATAGACACCAATTTCACTTCAATCCATCTTCGTATGCAAATTTTGGACACCTGACACCATTTTGACCACTTTTTGACCAAAACTCACCACTAACAACCTCCAATTGCTACTAAAGGCAAATGGGTACTCAAGAACTGTTCACATTAGTCCTAATTCACTTAACCAACTCATCCTAAGAGATTTCATCTCAATGGAACCCTCCTCTAAAATTTGACCCCCTTTAACCCTAATTCCTCATAATGGGCTACATGCCCAAAAACATACCAACAAGGTCCAAATCTATCTTTGGGCTCACATACATTATCATACTGACTCTTCAACACCCCAAACCATACATGCATCACAATACATCATATACAACACAAAACCACATCCATATTACCATCATTCCACAACGATATCATCTATCATTGACATCCATGATAGCCAATACAATCACAACATCAATGCCATCACTTAGATTACAAATCATCCATCCTACTTAACACAACATACATAGACACTACATAGATTTGGTATTCCCATGTCCGGTATGCTACGTCCTTGTCTTCTCTGGACCAGTGCCAAAACCTTCACCTAAAAGGTTAGTACATGCAGATATATACATAACTAATACAATCTCATGAATGCAATATGAAATGGAATGTATGTCACCTTCTCACATAGCTCGAACCACGAGCTGTCATCATAATAGGACATTTTGTATAGGTAATTCCCTTCCAACAGTCGATAAAGACTGATTCTGAGACATCACCAAGCTTACCTCCCACTAGTGCACTCGGCCAAAGGTAACACTAATATTTGAATCATGGTCTCCTTCCCCTTTCCCACCATGAATTGGCAGCAATTTAGGGAAGGTGTAGTCCACTATGCGCCTTTCCCTCCAGGCCATAGGAGACGATTTAGTCTCAGGGATCCCATCCTTATCTTCCCTAATCATATATCATATCATCATATATCATATCATTTTCACCACCCGATCGCCATATATCTCGCAATGTCATGTGGTGATGCTCATATCATGTCATTGTATAATCATTATAATAATCATGATCTCAATGTTATGCTATGCATTATGGTATGTCACATCATCATCATCATCTCTAATCATCATCATAATCATCGTACACTACGTCCTTGTCTTCTCTGGACCAGTGCCAAAACCTTCACCTAAAAGGTTAGTACATGCAGATATATACATAACTAATACAATCTCATGAATGCAATATGAAATGGAATGCATGTCACCTTATCACATAGCTAGAATCACGAGCTGTCATCATAACAGAATATTTCGTATAGGTAATTTCCTTCCAACAATCGGTGCAGACTAATTCTGGGATATCACCAAGCTCACCTCCCACTAGTGCACCCGGCCAAAGGTAACACTAATGTTCGGATTGTGGTTCTCCTTCCCCTTTCCCACCACGAATTGGCAGCGATTTAGGGAAAGTGTAGTCCACTGCACACCTTTCCCTCTTGGCCATAGGAGGCGATTTAGCTGTAGGGATCACATCCTTATTCTCCCTAATCATATATCATATCATTGTATATCATATCACCACCACCACCCGATCATCATATACCTCACAATGTCATGTGATGATACTCATATCATGTCATCATATAATCATTATCATCATCAAGATCTTAATGTCATGCTATGCATCATGGTATGTCACATCATCATCATCATCATCATAATCATCGTACACTATGTGTCTAGCCGTATGCATACTACGATATATAAACAAACCATACACACACACATCAATATCGTGATATGAATGGAAACATGCATATATACACATATATATATCAACATATAATATACAATACAAAAAATACAAACAATACAAACACCCGGTTACCTCTAGTTGTCAATTCCATACACACGTGATTCCACAAACTTCTCGAGTTGTCCAACATACTCGTACCCCTTTCGGTTAACCAAACAACCTTTACAATACCATAAAATCCTCAATTAATACAATGTACCATTTAACCAAACACCCCAATTTGACTATATAGGCCTAACCTAAGGTTCCAATACCCTTTCCATACATCATTGAGCTCCTAAAAACCATGCAAACACTAATCAATCCCACACATCTCAGATTCCTAGCTTCCACACACAATACCAACCTAAGGTTAAGCTTAAATCATGCATACTCCTTCTAAAACTCACACCCAAGCATCACAACCACCAAATCATACCTCATTGATCCGTTTTCATCCATTTTAATTGGTGGATTTTGGCCAAAACTGAAAACCCCAACATATACCCGAAAAATCCCAACTCAAAACCGAAGAAAATGGAAAGGGAAGATCAAGGACTACTTACCAACAATTTATGAACCCTAGCTTTGCTTCTTCTTTCTCCCTCCATTTCTCTCTTGCTCTTCCATTCTCAGTCCAACTGAAATATTTCTAATTTAAACGATTCTGGGGCGTGGCGTTGTGGATGCGAGTTAGTTTGCCACGGCACAAGTGCCCTCGACTAGAAAATATCTCAGAAATCACAGCTTGCTTGTTGCGGCGGCCTTGCCCTATGCCATAGTGTGGAGCTCATTTTCTCCACTTTTATTCTTTCCTCTGTCCTCGCTCTCCTGTTCTGTATACATTACCAATTACACTTGGTTAGCTAAGAACTAAGTTAGGAACAATATAATGAGAGCTGTTACACTGAGAAGGAGAGAGGATGGGACTTAGGTTGTTATATAAAATGAGAGATAGATCACTGTATATATAAAGTTGTGGATTGACAGATATAATGAGTAGCGGTTACAAAAAATTATCAATTGTAATAATTATAGGGTTATAAAATCAGTATAATAATAATTAGTTTTATTAAAGCATAATCAACCCAAAAATAATTCCTTTAGAAATACTTAATTATTACCAAAACCGGGATTCTTCTTGAATTGGTGCTTCTCATCACTGAATGTGTTTTTGTTGAACTTTATCAAGAGTCGCCCATGTGAGCTTAATGTTGATGCCACATTTGACTATATAAAGTTTTCAGACAAGTTTACGAGTCAATTTTGTTCATATATTCATCATGTAATTAATTTATTTCCTATCAATGCAAACCTTTTTAGTTTTTATTTCTATTCACACACATGTGAACTGAACAATCAGTGAAACGTGCAGTTGTTCTTCTTCTTTATTTGTTTAATATGCTTAATCAATCATGTTATTTATTATTGAACCTGAAATTTAACTTGTCGGTGCAGAGGTTGCCCAGTGGTTAACGAAAGTGAAAGGCATTGACGAAGTAGTCCATGCAAACAATGGAAATAATGGATTGAGTTGTCTTCAACTGCTGTGCGGAATGCCATCAGTTTTCAGGAGCTATGATTTCGACGACGACGGATTTCTGGGGAGGTTCATTTATGATTGTACATCTCTCCCTTTATCTTCGTCTAGTTTATTTCAATTGTAAAACTAGTATTTTGATCCACTGATATGATCCTTTAACTTGCATTATCTGATGACATTAAGTTTCGCTAACAGAGACATGTCTTCTTAAGACACATGATCCTACGTGTTTACTAGTGTTAAATATAGATAGTTTTGTAGATATTATTAGATTAGATTTTCTATTATTATTTGGAGATATTTTACATTATTTTGGAATTCTCCTATTGTGTATATGTTTTGTAACTTCTATCAGAGTAATATGACATACGTTTTTCCCTTTCTACATGGTACCAGAGCCCTGGTAATTTTTTTTTTCAGTTAGAAATATTTTTTTCCTCGCCTTTCGTCTCTATCATCACTGCCTCCCTCTGTTTTGCCAGTTTGCCGTCATCCTCTGTCATCACGACTCCCTTCCCCGCCGTCAACTTCCTCTGACTGGCCCACCCCCTAACTCCAGCCACCCAACTCTGCTGGATGCGCCTACACGCTCGGCTTCTACCTTCTGCCCATCCATTTTCTTTTGGTTCAAATCTTCGCTGTCAACCACTACCTCAGCCTACACGCACCCCAACACAATGTTCCTCTCCCCTTTTCCGGCCAACTCCTAAAATCTGGTAGCCAACCTTCACCGGACGCGCCGCCACGCGCTGCCACCAGAATCTGCCACCTTCCTTCTCTCTCTTCCTACACGTGCTCCCACATCCAGATACTATTTTCACTCATTTTAACTCTGTTTTTTCACCATTTGACCTCTCTTTTTCTCATTCCATCCTTGATATGGAAAAGTCAGAGGTTGCCCATCTTATTTCTGTTATTTTAGTGGCTCCAATTACCGCCTCTGGTTGAAAAGTATATAGGGTTTTTTAAAAGGCCATAAGCTATGGCGTTATGTTACTGGTAATATTCGGCATCCTGTTCGCGAAGCTGCTAAAACTGACTTGAAGTTTACTGAACGCCTTGATGAGTGAGATAGTAAAAATCATCAGATTATCACATGGTTTCGGAATACTTCTATTGCTAGCATCCACCAACAATTTGGCCGCTTTGAGACTGCGAAAGAAGTATGGAATCATCTTGCTAGTTGCTATACCTCATCTAACTTATCCAACCAATTTCAGTTGCAAAAAAATCTTAGTGTCCTAAAGCAGGACAAGGGTCAGCCATTGTATGAGTTTCTGGCCAAGATTGAGTCTATTTGGGATCAGTTGGCTTATTCAGAACCTATTTTCAAGTGTGAGGAAGATGCAGAAGCTTTCTTTCGGTACCATGATTAGCTTCGTCTCATTCAATTCCTGATGGCTCTCATGGATGATTTTGAGCCTGTTCGAGCCTCTTTGCTTCACCAAAGCCCTCTTTCGACTCTTGAAGATGCTCTTCCTCGCCTCCGCTCTGAAGAGACTCGACTGGGTCTTTTGCAGCGCAATCCTAAGATGGTCTTTGCTGCATCCAGATGCACTGTTAAGTCTTATCGTCACTGCCCCCAGTCTACTCATACTTTTGATTAGTGTCCCTATATTGAGTGTAGAACTTGTCAAAAGAAAGGACACATTGCTGCCAACTGTCCTACTCTGTTTTGTCGCTATTGTAAGAAGACTGGGCATCTTATTGACCAATGCCCCACTCGCCCTCCCAAGTCTGATCAGGGAAGATCAACCAGGTCTGGTTTCTCCTCTAAGCCTGCATTATCTGTCACTGATGAAGTTCTTACCACTGCTGCCAGTTCCACTTTGAGATCTTCCACTGCAGACCTCGAGGCTCTCCTCTGCAAGCTCATACCTGGTACTTCCAGCCCACCTACTGCCTTAGCTACTCCCTTAGGTACCCCTTGGTTTTTTTACTCTGCCTGCTGCAACCATATGACTAGTCAAGAAAATTTCTTCTCTTCTCTGTCTCCCAACACTACTGCCCATCCTATCCACACTGCTAATAATTCTCAAATACCTATTAGTCATATTGGTTCAGTTTCTTTACCTTCCTTAACTATCCATGACACATATTTTGTACCTGCTATTAGCTTTAATCTTATCTCTATTGGACTACTTGTTGATATGGGTTATGATATATTATTTAACGAACATGGTTGTGTTGTGATGAATTCTCAGACAGGACAGGTTATCGGGACTGGGCATAAGGTTGGTTGTATGTTTGAGCTCAACTCATTACATCTTCCTGAAGTCACTTCTCCTGGATTGTGTGCTGCTACCACATCCTTGTCTCTTGATTTATGGCATCGCTGTCTTGCTCATCCTTCCTTGAATAAACTTCATCCTTTACTTTCTAGTGGTCTCTTAGGTCGTGTCGATGATGAGTCTTTTCATTGTATTTTATGTCAAACTACCAAACAGCCTGCTTTATCGTTTAATAAAAATGACTCTATTGTTGATTCAATTTTTAATTTGATTCATTCCGATATTTGGGGGCCCGCACCTACTCCCTCTATGGGAGGATCTTGTTATTTTGTGATTTTTGTTGATGATTATTCTCATTTTACTTGGATATATCTGATGCAAAATCGATCTGAGTTGTCAGATATTTATATTAAATTTGCTACTATGATTCACACTCAGTTCTCTAAAGTTATCAAAGTTTTTCGTCATGATAATGCCTTGAAATACCGTGATTCTAAATTGCTCATATTTCTTGCTGCTCAAGGCACTATTTCTCAGTACTCTTGTCCTTACACCTCTCAGTAAAATGGTCGAGCTAAACGTAAACACCGTCATATCCTTGATTTTGTCCGGGCCCTACTTATTTCCTCTTCTTGCCCTGAACGTTTCTAGGTGAAGCTACTTTGATTGTTGTTTACTGCATTAATAGAGTCCCTAGCCCAGTTCTTGGTAACATCTCTCCTTTTGAACGACTCTATGGCACACCTTCTGACTACAGTCTTCTAAAAGTTTTTGCTTGTGTTTGTTTTGTTCTTCTTCCATCTCATGAGACCACCAAATTGCAAGCTCGTGCTCGTGTCTGTTGCTTCCTTGGCTATGATTCTGAACATAAGGGTTACCATTGTTGGGACCCCATCTCTCACCGCATTCGAGTTTCTCGTCATGTTGTTTTCTGGGAACATATGCAGCTCTCATCTTTGACTGACCTTTCCTCCTTTTCTCTTCCCTCGCCTTTTATCTTTACAGATACTTCTGTTGATCTTTTTCCTAGTGACACAGGTGCTGACTCTCCAACTGAGCTCATTCACACGCTTGACGCAGCGCCCGCTCCATATGAGCCTACTGTCTCTGATTCTCCAGTACAAGTTACGTCTATGGAGCTCATGTTGTCTGACAGTACTCAGCCCACTCGTGTAAGACATCTTCCTTTCTACCTTAATGATTACCATTGCTTTTCCATCATCCTTCAATTTCAGGAACCCCAATCCTATAAAGAAGCCTCTCATGATCCTCTTTGGCAACAAGCCATGGAAGAAGAACTGCAGGCTCTAGAGAAAATGCATACTTGGGATCTTGCTGATCTTCCTCCTGGTAAGACTCTGGTTGGGTGCAGATGGGTTTATAAGAATAAGACTCACTCAGATGGTTCTCTTAAGCAACGAAAGGCTCGTTTGGTGGCCTAAGGGTTCACTCAGGAGTACGGTATTGATTATGAAGAGACATTTGCTCCCGTTGCTCGAATTACTTCTGTTCGCAGCCTCCTCGCTATTGCTGCTGTTAAGCATTGGATTCTTCATTAGATGGATGTCAAGAATGCCTTCTTGAATGGTGATTTGGAGGAAGAAGTTTATATGAAGCCTCCTCCCGGGTATTCACATTCGAAAGATAAAGTTTGTCATCTTCGTCGAGCACTCTATGGGCTTAAACAGGCCCCTTGAGCTTGGTTTGCTAAGTTTAGTACTACCATGAGCTATCTTGGCTTCACTTGTAGCCCTCATGATTCTTCTCTGTTTGTTCAGACTAGTGATCGAGGCATTGTTCTGCTTCTCTTGTATGTTGATGACATGATTATCACAGGTAATGATCTGACAGGCATTCAGGAGCTTAAAACTTACTTGGGGCACCAATTTGAGATGAAGGATCTTGGAAGACTGAGTTACTTTCTTGGTCTCGAGGTACATCATGGGGAGAGTGGTATCTTTCTCTCACAGGTCAAGTATGCCTCTGATTTGATATCTTGGGCCTTTCTTACTGATAAGGAGGTTGAGAATACTCTCATTGAGCCTAACGCTCACTCTATTTCTACTGATGGGACCTTGTTGGAGAACCCCACATGTTACCAACAGTTGGTTGGAGTACTCATTTATCTTATGGTGACTCGTCCGGATATTGCTTACGCGGTTCATATTGTTAGTTAGTTCATGTCTGAGCCTCGGACTACTCATTATGCAGCTGTTCTTCGGATTCTTCAATACGTCAAAGGAACTTTGTATCATAGCCTTCACTTCTCTGCTAGGTCCTCTCTTACTTTACGGGCCTACTCCAATGCTAATTGGGGAGGTGATCATGCTGATCGCCGGTCTACTACTGGGTTCTGTATTTTTCTTGGTGACTCTCTTATCTCTTGGAGAAGTAAGAAACAGATTCTAGCCTCTCGATCCAATGCTGAATCAGAATATCGTGCATTAGCAGATACTACTGCTGAGATTCTTTGGCTCCGTTGGCTGCTTGATGATTTGGGAGCTTCTCAAAAATCTTTCAATGACATATATTGTGATAATCAAGCAGCTATTAAAATTGCTCACAATGATGTTTTCCATGAGCAAACCAAACATATCGAGATCGACTGTCATTTCACTCGACAACATATTATTCAAGGCAACATCATATTTGTCTCCATTAGAATGAAGCATCAGCTGGTTGATTTGTTTACTAAATCTTCTAATTCTGGTCATTTCCAATTTTTAGTAGACAAACTCAAACTGCTTTCTATCAAACCATCTTGAGTTTGAGGGGGGTGTTAAATATAGATGATTTTATAGATATTATAGATGGTTTTGTAGATATTATTAGATTAGATTTTCTGTTATTATTTGGAGATATTTTTTATATTATTTTGGGATTCTCCTATTGTGTATATATTTTGTAACTTCTATCAGAGTAATACGACATATGTTTTTCCCTTTCTACAACTAGACTTGGTAGATATAAAAATACATTTTTAAAGGACTAATAATAATGAAATAAACTTAGGAGACTGACTTAAAATAATAGAATAAGCTGAAAATCTAGTCTCGCTGTTTTCAAGTATATATATAACTTTATGGTTATGAAGAGTCTTGAAGAGAAAAGACTAAAATCACACACAATGGAAACAAGGTGCATGCTTGGATTCAGTTCAGGTTTCAACAATAATTGTCTTTATGATTGATCGTATAATTTGGGGTGACAGGTGTTCCTATCAAAGGATATGATGGTGGTGGTGATGATGATAAGTTTCTCAGACAAAAAGGAGACATAGAAAGCGGAAAAGAGAATGTAAAGCCATCTATCTCATCAATAGGTACTCATGACCAAAAACTGTTTATTTTTTTCAAAATGTTAAACACTAGCTACCTCTAGTCATATATAAATATATAAGTTGCAATCCCTCACTCTCTCCACTTAACTATTGTGGTTATTCTCTCATAATTATGAAGGATAAATTTAAAAATAAATATTTAATACTTTATTAATTCTCTAAAATAATTCATATTAAGGATCAAGAATTACTTATAAAATGTGATTTACATAAAATATCAGAAGTTGTATAATACGATACATGCACACACGCCTATTTAACCATGTTAACAAAATAATTTTGCAACATTTTGGGTCATGGAGTCTGTTACATCACTTTTGGGCTTTATCTTTTTTTGGGCATTGGTAGCCACCCCGTTTGAATACAAGCTGAGGCGTACAGGTGAGCGTCTAGCTAAGGATCATGGGTCTCTTTCCACCCAACTGTTAGTCAAGAGGCTTAACCCGTCTTATCTTTCTTAGTTGCCGTTATATCGAATGGCAAATTTCATATTGTTGATGAAAAATGTTATTTGTGGGCTTACAGTAATTGTTTTCTATTTTCTAAAAATGGGTTAATGAATAGTCTATTAAGATATTAAAAGCCCAAAAATTATACTTAGTGATCATAAGATTATTAGGCTAAGTTGACACACGGTTTTATTGAATTTGGTTAGCGGCTAAAGTATAGGCCATTATATTTTACTAAAAATTGTAGTTGACGAACCTAGCTAGTAAAAATTTATAGGGAAAATGATACTTTAAGACCAAAATTTTTAGTTAATACCATTTTATGATCAAAACATTTCAAAATAACGGAAAGGGATCATGGTTTTAAATTGATCAAAAATTTAAATAGGAAATGGCATAAATGCCCTTATTAAAAAGTTTTAACACAACATTCACATTTTACTACCCGTCTTCCACGATTTGACACTGAACTTCACCAGTTTTATACTGAATACATTATCATAATGAAAGAATTCAATTAAGAAAGCTTAGTATAAAACCGGGGAAGTTGATTGTCAAATCGTGAGATATAAGTAATAAAAAATGGATGTTAAGTGTAAAATTCTGAGAATGATTGGTTGAATTCCTAGGTGATTATAATGTGTCTAGTGTAAAATTAGGGTTATTTAATGTCAAACTGTGGAACATGAGTAGTAAAATGCGGAAGTTGAGTGTAAAATTATGAGAGTTAAATTCTTTAGTGTGTCCAGTGTAAAACCCAAGAAGTTCGTCATCAAATCATGTAAGACAAATAGTAAAAAACAGATATCGAGTGTAAAACTTTTTAACAAAGGTATGTAGGTCATTTTCTATTTACAATTTTGATCAATTTGATATTATGGTCCCTTTTTGTCATTTTGGAATGTTTTGGTCCTAAAATGGTATTAATTACAAATTTTGGTCTTAAAATGTCATTTTCCCAAATTTATATAATAGGCTATGCCCCTTTTCTAATGTTAACTCAATAGGCTTCACCACTCAAAACTGCTAAAATTCTGAAGTTATAGAGAGGAAGACTTAAACTAGGTTCTCCTCATTAAAATGAATGAATCATGTACATATTTTGTTCATTCATGTTCAAACACATATTAGATCCGTTATTAAATATTACATGTGGTATCTGAGTAGTGGTTGTATGCGTTTATTCATTAAAAATATGTCTTTACATGTTAATTGAGATTTATATTCTTCTTCTTGAATTTGATCTTCTTTTGTATTCCTGATCATCATAAGTTCTTCACAAAAAGAAATAAAAACAAAAAAAAAACATAAAAAAGCAGCTAGTGGCCATCAACAGTGGTGACCATCTTATTTGTAGGTTTATATTAACTATTTTTTGTTTTCTAAAAACATGTTAACGGGTGGTCCATTAAGATATTAAAAGCTCAAAAATTATATTTAGTGATCATGCATAAAGTTATTGGAATAAGACACACGGTTTTAATATGTCTAGTTAGTGGCTAAAGTGTGGGCATTATATTTTACTAAAGTTTACTCTGGGTGGGCCCATGAAAATTTATATAGTAGGCTAGCTTCCCTCTCTAACCATTATTCAATTAGCTTCCCTATTCAAAGTAGCTAAAATTCTAGGGCCATAGAGAGGGAAACTTACTTAGACTCTCCTAATCAAAATGAATGAATAGATATGCATTTTGTTTATCCATATTCAAACACATACCACATCCATGATTAAATATTACATATATAGCATATAAGAGAAAGGGAAAATGAAAAAATCTTAGAGCAAATTGATGAGGACAATATCACATTACTCCATTGCAACATATATACCGTACTTGGTAACAAGAATAACCTATCCTGGGTTGACACCTGTACAGACGTCATGAGGGAACCTGAAATATAATTAGAATACATATCATTCTAAACACACCATGAAAAGGATCAAATTAAGCACACTTATGAGATATAGATAAGCAGTGGTGTGTTCACATCATCACTACAAATTCTGTGTCTATACACTGAAGATGCATGTAATATCTGCAGGACAGAATTATCTTGATATTGAAGAAATTAAGAAGAAAAAGAAGCAGAACATGCTAGCAAAGGAGCTTGCTGACTTTCTTGTCGAGAAAGACAGTTCATGGATGTATTCAAAGCATCCCGAGACAAATAAAGAAACTGTATGGCCAGTCATTCCGCCTTCAAATATGGCTGCAATTGAGAAAGCCACACAAAACAATAAAGATGTCGACCAATCTTCTGAAAAACTCAATGGTTCGAAAGTTTATCATACGCCATTGCTTCTAGCAGCAAGTAGGGGAAGAGTCGAAATTGTGAAGAAAATCATTGACCTTCATCCAGCTGCTCTTTCCCACGTGAGTCACGATAATGAAAACATACTGCATGTGACTGTGAAGCATCGTCAAAGGAAAATCTATAAGCTCCTCAAGAAATATGGAGCCCTGGAAAGCTTGGCTGCTCGAATGAGTAACAAAGGTTGCACTCTCTTGCACCATATTGCGAAGATGGAATATTATAAAGGAAAAAATCAAGCTGGTGTTGTCTTCCAACTTCAGGATGAGCTCCGATGGTTCCAAGTAAGCACGAACGAACCTTTGTCAAATTAGTCTACGCACACATATACACATATATATCATTGATGCCCATATATATATATATATGCAGCGAGTGAAAGAGATCATTCCTGGTGCTTTCATCTTGCATCGCAATGTTGACAACCTAACAGCAGGAGAGCTGTTTGAAATAGAGCATTCGAAAATGCTCAATAATGCCCAGAAGTGGATCAAGGAGACAGCACAGTCATGTTCTACGGTGGCTGTCCTTGTCACCACATCTGTCTTCGCGGCAACCTACACTGCACCTGGCGGCTATGAAATGGCGTTGCTGTTTTACGAGATATGTATATCTTTCACTTCTTCATCATCATGGACATTGTGGCCCTCGCAAGTTCTGTATTGTCGGTGATGATGTTCCTCTCGATACTTACGTCATCGTTTCAGATGGAAGAGTTCTGCGATTACATCCCACAAAAACTAGCATATGGCTTCGCTTTGTTGTTCTTTTCCTTGACGGCCATGTTGTTGGCTTTTGCGTCAATAGTTTTACTCACCCTTGGGGTGGACTTGTATTGGATAGGGATTTTGATTTGTAGCATTTTATTATTCTATGTGATCTTATACATTGCAGTGCCGAAAATTCCCTTTGCAATATCCATCAAGTATATCGGGAAGACCCTAGGGATGATTCTCAATGTGTTTGTTCCACCCCCATTGCGTGATGTGATGAAGGAGAAAAGAGTAAGTCCAAAGTACTCAATGAGCTAGAGATGTCTCAACATTTTTTAAATTTTTATATATTCCTTTCCAATATCCCTAATTAGAGGTGTGCTTAAACTTAATTATTGCTTTGGGTTGGTGTAATTTTATGCAGTTTAATTTGTTGTCTAAAGAATATTGAGATCCAGTGCTTTCCCTTTAAACCCAATTTCAGTTGTTTCTAATTTATGTTGTAAAAGTGTTAGATTAGTGTTATGCTAAAAATTTTTAATTTTATTTTTGTATAAAAGTTATTCATTAGTTTATTTTTTTATCTTTAAATATATATAGATAAAAATGAAAGAACGACTAAATTAACTTTAATTAATAAATATACAGTTGAAACTAAATTTAAATAGCAAAGCATGGAATCGCAATCCAGCTAAAGACTAATAATGTAGCTTGTGTCCACATAGTATCATTTGCAAGTTGTTTCATAATTATATATTACTAGGAAATTTATTAACTTTGATTAAAACAAAGTAAAACTGTCTCATCATTGATTTGATGACGCATAGCCATAAACATTGTCTCTTTTTTTTTTTGTGCAAATCAACCATGTATTCATGGGGTTATAAATGAAAAAAAAAACATCAGTAAAGCATGCATTAGTGAGGGAGAAAACCGTCACCAAATTACAGCTACTGTCAATATTTTGGTGCAAAATTTAAATTTTTCGTTCTTTTATAACGGCTAAGCCATCAGAAAAGCATAAAAAATTGCCACTAGTGTCCGTATCTTATGAATTGCCACTCCTCTCAATTATGTATGTTCCAGAAAACATCCAACATGCAATAATATATAGCCTGAAAATATGTGCTCCTGCATTCTATAAATTATGTGTGTACACTAACCGATAGACAATTAAACAAAAAATTGAAGAAACGTTGAGAAATTCGACATGGGTAACTACTTTTCCACAAATTCCTTAATTAAAAAGCACTTAGATTTTACATGACAAACTTAATTATTACCCTCTCCATCTCATTTTATTTTATATTTTAAGATTTTTCAGACAGATTAAAAAAATTACTAAATAACTTAGATATATAATAAAGTTTAATAATACTTTACTAAAATATCCTTAAATTAAATGTTAACAGATAATTTATACTCTACTTACTATCATTTTTAATAAAAAATAAAATAGTAAAAATTATAATTGATATTTTATTGATAATATAAAATGACAGATAAATTAATATATTTAAAATTTTCTAAGTCTACAAATAAAATGAAACAGAAAGAGTGCAATATTGAGCTTTGCATGAAAGACGCAGGCCACTGTCGCCATCAAATTCTGTCGTTGTTCATAAAATATATAGAACATCACAAGCTAATCCAGTTACACTAAACCCTTTGCTTTCACACTTTGTTACTTTGTTGGAATTCTGACTCTAAAGATTGATGCACCAAGAAAGATGAATTAAGATGAAAATAAATAGATATATTGATTGAAGATTATGCATGGCACAAACTTTCTTGAAAGTATAAAAAAAAAACCAGGTGACCAATAATGATGAAGATAAAACACCAAATAACTGAACTGAAACACATACTCTATACTCTTATATGGACTAGGGCCATAACACGTTAACCCCAACTAGTTATACGCCAATTACAATATTCTCAACTCAATAAATTTCAAGAATTCAATTGAAGTAGAATAGATTTTGAAGTAATTAAATTAAATTGGAGTACAATAGATTAATCAAATATGATAAAGAAAGAGCTCAAAGCTATATAATTAGCTCTACAAACCACATTTTGAGCAGCTCCAAGCACCAACTCTTAACCCCATCTTAAAATAAAGTTAAAAAAAGTTTTGTTGTGGAAAAACTTTAAAAAGTTAAAATATATATAAAATTTTTATAGTTATTGTTATTATTATTTAGTAATGATTATAATTTTATTATTTTTGGTTAAAGTCCTCAAAAATATTTTTATCAATAAAATTTATTTTATTTTATTTTTATTACATTTACATGTCAAACGACCTGTAATTACTGAAATTTTTTATGTTTATATGGGATAATTTAAATGTAAAATTTTTTTTAAGGTACATTTATTCATAAGAAAAATTCTTTATGTGAATTCAAGAGGAATAAATTTTAAAATTTTAATACAATTTAACCAAGTAATTAAAAATTCAACGTATAAATATATGTGTGTGTGTGTGTATAATGAAAATGAAAATTTTACATGCTAGATATTGTAATCCAACCATTATCAAGTTCGCTGACTTTATAAATTTTTAATTATATAAAAACTAGAAATATTTTCTTGAGTATTATATAAAATTTGATGAATAAAATTTGCCAAACAAGGCACATCCGAAACAACAGAAGCTTAAAAAAAAAGAGAAGAAGAAGAAGAAGAGAAAAGAAAAAAAAGGACAGAAGCAAAATTATCCCAAAAAAAACAGAGAGAGAGATGTAGTTTTCTGAGAAATTGTTAATTTCATGGTAAAAACTTGTGGAGTTTATATCATAATGTTATCACAAACAAAATCCTACTCTCTTAATAAACACAGTACACTTCTACTTCGAGCCATTTTCAAACATTGCTTTATAGGAAAAAAAATTGGAAAACACTAAGAAAAAATTTTGTCCACTCCGTTAAGATTGTTAACAGACATATGATGACATGACTTGCATATGATAAATTATCCACATGCATGGCATTCTTTCATGGGATATAAATTAAGAGATGGTATATATATCCCTCCAAAATTGTAACAAGACAAAATTTGAAATGGCATAGATAAAGAACCTTTAATTTATTTCTTCCAATAATGTTATAACAGAGGCAAAACAAAACCATTTAGACTGTGAAACCTCCATCTGCATATGTAATCTGTCCAGTGATGTATGAACAGCAGGAAAGCAAAGAAAAGCATCCAATGCAGAAATCTCGTTAGGCTCTCCTATATATGCGACGTATAGGAAGTTGAGACATTACAGTAATATTTCTCCACCATGTTCTCTGTAAGATGATTAGAGATTGTCTCAGTAAAGGTAACAAGAAAAAGGACAAAAGATACTTATAATGTGACTTAAAACATCTATGACCGAAAAAAAGACAAAAGACATAGAAGAAATAGTCGCAGGATTAATGTACTTTAGTTTTGATGTAAGGGTTTTCAACGGTTATAACAGTACGAGCCTATGAAACACGTACATTAATATGAACACATTAATAAATCGAACTATTAGATTATGAGATTTTTCTAGATTTTTTATATATGATGTTTTGCGTTTGTGAAACTACTAATATGTTGAGAACCTTCGATGACATTATCTCAAACACGTAAGTGAGTATTGAAACATGATATTGGAGCTCTAAATGATCTTTACAGGTTGTATGTAACTTAAAGAGAGCAAATAGAAAACCGCCAAGGCTTTCATTCAAGTAAAACCTAAAACATCTAAGTAGTTATTATGCTTCTCCTCCTCCCTCATCTTTCACTGGTGAAATCCATCTGGTTTAGGTACTGAAGATGGAGACATATCATTAGAGAGCATTTGATTTGTCATCTCCTGCTATGTCATCAAACCGTAATTTAGCCTATGTGATGTTGCATAGTGATGATTTTGCAAAGTAGGATAAGACTTTGGTTGCCTTCCAATCGCCTTTAGCCAACAGTATTTTCGGAAGGTTCGTGAACTTAGGACAAACTCAAAGAAGAATTTTGGGCAGTGAAAGAACAACATATTTTCAAATTCTTAACTCGGGAAGAGAATTTTTGCTTTTTGGGCCTGAACTTGGTAAGGGGATTTGAGATCTTCAAGAAGAGGTACATTGAGGCAGTCAAGGAATATTTAGATAGGCTTATTGGCGTGTAAATTAGATTAGGCTACTTCGTGAATATATTAGTATGACACAACAGAGAATTGTTAAGAAAGTTCCTGTTAGTTCCCTGGAGAAGTATAAGTCTAAGAAATCCTCTTCGAAATAATCAAAAGATCTCTTTTAGCCGGAAAGAGAGAGAGAAGAGGGTATCCACTTTGTCCTCTCCATAAGAAGATATGCAATTATTAAAAAAGGTTGTTGGTTCAAACTAAGTGCAAGTGAAATGCAAAGCTTGTAATCAACCAGGTCATGTTGGAAAGGCTGGCAAAACAAGACGATTGATTATGATTATGAGCCATTAGATATAGCAGCAGCATGCAAGAACTTCAGTTTTCTTTCAATGCATTTCAAAAGTGACTAAGAAGTAACGAACAGCAATTAGACATCAACTTGTAGTTGTAGTTACATACCACCCCAGACTAGGTCATTATGGCTCCAGGTGCTACTGCATTTACACGAATACTATCCTTTGCCCTTTCAAATGCCAAGTTCTTTGTGACTTGATTCATAGCTCCTGAATACAGTTATGCAGATAATTCATCAGTTACATTGGCTCTGACTCAATTACTTGCTTAAACTTATCATGCTAGATTACCACAGTTTATGACCTGTCAAAAAAGTAATTTGAATATCCAATATTCATGCATTACATTCGGAAGAGAGATATACATACAAAAGAATGTGACTATGTGAGGATCATATTTCATCACTACACTAATCATTTTCTCTCTGTCTCTTTTTGAATGTGCTATATATATTTGTAAGGTTTAGTATAATATAAATTTTGATGATGACAAATATAGAGTAATAAAGAACAAATACATTATATATATCTGACATATATAATGTTCCTTAAAGAAGTAAAATACATATTAGCATATATTTAATTATGGTTATAATACATATATCATGCTATGTGTAAATATATCAATTGTACTTTTACAATGAATAACATAAGTTGGATATATAAAATAGACTAACTACTTGGTTTGTAAGTGTAATATATTAAATGTAGGTTGGTCCAAGTAAGAAAAGTGGGCATTGGAATACAAAAATGGAAATCAATATCATGCCTCACTCAAGAAAGAAGAAAAGAAAGGATGCTCCAAAAATAAAAGATCAGAAAGGAGCATGCCAAGAAGGAAATGATCAAGTGGAAGTGGAACTCAACATTTGAAAATCTATTCACTAGGTATATTTTGTTTCCACTTAGGTCTTGAGGTGGGATTAATCTTTGAAATTACTTAATCTTGTTACCATATGTTTTAAATGAATTAGATTAAGTAAATCTGGTGCTAGCATATGTTAGATTTGAAAAACTTTGACTGACTAACGAATTTTGAGAAGTTAAAATTCTTATGCTTTGTGAAAATACAAATTTTGCTGATTGAAATTTAAAGTTCCAGAGATATCACCTCTGACAGACGAATTTTAAGTGTTGAAATTCAAATTTCAAGTTAAGCATAGTTAATAAAATGTGCAAAATTTGTTTTAAGTCATGACAAAATTCATCTGATAATTAAACACTAAAAGGGTTCAAAAATATTTCCTTTGATAGACGAATTTTGGATTTCACAATTTGAACTTTAGAATAAAACTCAATGATTTATAATTACATTTGATTAACTCAAGAAGTTTTGGGTATCAAAGTAACATATCCTTACTTTTAAACATAGTGAAATATAATTTTCAAGAATCTAGAGTTTGATATTTAATTAGTATTTTTAGTACATCTCTCAAAATATATATGGCTTTAATATAAAACTTATTTTATATGAAACTAGACTTAATAAACTTTTCAAAGAAGGTTATTTCACTCAAAATAAAGGTCATATGAAAAAGCTATGGTCATTTAAAGTTGAATAGTGAAATATGAATTTTCAGTTTTGACCTCTTATCATTTTTTCGATCATATCTCACAGAATACATTTGTTTTTGAAGTGAAACTTATTTTATTTGAAAGTAAACATTGAGAGCTTTCCAACCATATGTCATTTGCTTGATTTGGAGTTAAAATGAGAGAGTTATAGCTTCTGCAAAACTATCTATAGTGTAAAGTTCAAAGTTACGAATGTTCCGCCTCCAATAAGCGAATTTCAGGCCACCGAAATTCGAATTTCGAAGAGAACTTTTGTGTTATGTTGAGTTTGCCACTGATAGACAGATTTTGGTTTCCAAAATTTGAACTTCCGGTCTAACAAACGAATTTTGGCTTTTAAAATTTGAATTTCGAAACACCAGAATGTGAAAATACTTCTAGAAAAGCCAACAGACAAATTTTCATATCTAAAATTCGAACTTCAAGTATAACAGACAAATTTTGACTTTGAAAAATTCAAATTTTGAAATCTCCAGAATATGAAAATACTTCTGGACAGCCAACAGACGAATTTCCATATCCAAAATTCGAATTTCGAATGGAAGAACTTGTGCCATATTGAGTTGCTCACTGACAGACGAATTTTGGACACCAAAATTTAAACTTCGAAGGCACTGTAGCAATATAGAACAACTGTTCACACTTATCAGAAGTATTTTAAACTTGAAAATTCGTATGTTCCAGTATAGAAACATTTGTCAAGATGAAAATTCGAATTTCAGATTTGAACAAATGAACTTTGAAGTTTAACGCTAAAGACTTTAACTTATGGTCTCTTCGAAATTCATCTGTTGACATTCAAAATTTGAATTTTAGAATGTCAGAAACATTAAATGTTGTTGGTAAATGGCTAGTTTTGCAAAGTAATCATTGGGTAATGTCTCTAACGGCTAGATCTTGTATCTAACTACACCACAAAACTATAAATAAAACATCATTTGAACTTATCGGTAACAATCTTAAGAGAGTTTATGCGAAAATATTACAACAATTTGTAAAAACTTTCTATCTCAGCATTGTTTGAAAAACCCACCTCAATAGAGTGACCTTTCAATATATTATCTACACTTCAAGAGAGTTTTCATTTTGTAAACATTTCTTTCTACATATTCTGGGTAAAATCTTAGTGAGGGGAAACACTAAGGGATTTACACATCTTGTAAGGGTGTGGAGAGAGTGGCTTCACAAGTGCCTACTGGAACTTATGGGATATACTGAGACTTCATAGGTGCCTGGATCAAACTTGTGGGATATAGTGTAAAAATCCCAAGTGGTGGCTTGAGGACTAGATGTAGGCCAAGTGGTTGGGCTGAAACAGTATAAATTGTTGTGTATTGTTCTTCATCTTCTTTATTCAGTTGCTGCATACAACTCTCTCTGTTTATCCCTGTTTTGCTGCACTCTTAGTGAAATTGGGTTGTGATCTAAAAAGAGTGAAAATCTTACATCACCCAATTCACCCCCCTCTAGGGTGACCAGCCAACCTAACAATATTCACTATTGTAAATATAGGAGATATGGATTGTGAGAAAAGATCTATATACCTTTAGATGCTGCATAGGCTGAATGCTGTGGCACAACTTTGAAACCTGCAATGGAGGAGATATTTACAATGGTACCATTTCCTGATGCTTTTCAGAAGTGGGTGTGCAAGTTGGCTCAAATGGTAAGCAGACTCAAAATTGGTTCCCATCATTGTTGATAGATCTTCAGCAGTATAATCTGTTGCTTCCTTAATTATATTTGTCCCAGCATTATTCATCTAAGACAAAACAAGGTATGAAGTCCACTAAAAAGTAAAAGGTGAGAATTGTTCAAAGAAACATGACATCTATTAAACATTGATGATTGCACAAGACTTAAACATATTTTGTCCATATCATGGTATGTTCTACATATCTTATTAAAAAAAACATACTTTGCTAGTCATGTTAGGCACAACTCCAAGCTGTGTTTGGTGGGTTTGGATATTAATATCCAGCAGGCAATATAGCCTGAAAATATATTTTATAGATACTGTCGGAAGACTAACCAATAGATGCCTGAACAAAAAGTTGAAGAGATGTTGACAAAATTGACATGGGTAACTATTCTTTTGCATCAAATTTCTCAAAATCAGTACACACACAGACAAAAAAATCCCCTCAGAAATCACTTGGATTTTGTGAGAGAATCTCACCAGGATGTTGAGCTTTCCATGAAAGATAGAAGCAATAGTTTCCATTAGATTCTCTCATTGTTCAGGATATAGAACATCACAAGTTGATCCAGTTACATTTGCTTTCCCACTCTCAGACATTTATCAATCTCTGATTGGTTACGTGAACATATATGCACAGCTGCTTCAAATTCTGCCAATTCTTCTACTATGGCATGCCTAATTTCAATTTCAAATCAATAAATATGAACCAGTAGCAGAAAGAATGGTGGCATGATAAAAGAAAACATCAAAATACAAAGTGTTTGATACAAATAGCAAACATCAATCTTCAATATATATAATAAAATCTATGGTAAGTTACTGTACATAAGTCATAATCAGAATACAACTCATTACTCATGTCCTATGCAATGTAGGGAGAAACGTATCTAGTTTACATGATATCTTTATTCTAGACAGTCCAAAGAGTTTTAGTTTTATCTTGTCCAAGATCTCAGTCATCCTTCATTTCATACAAGTATTGTTTAAGTGAATGAAGTTGGAAACCCAGAATCTAATATTGAAGTAAAGACCCATTAGAGTTATTATGAAAAGAAAACAAACCCCATGCCTCAGGTTCCTCCTATAACTAGAGCATTCATCCCAGAGAGTGACCATCTTTTGTCTTTGAAGCTGAGCTTTGCTTCACCCATTTTTGTTTCTGTGATATTCTGTGGAATCCTTCGAGAGGAAGACCGTACTTCACCTCCTCAAAAACAACATTGTATTTGGTACCGACTGGTACGGAATTCGGTAAGAGACTTGTGTTGTTCTGAAAGTTTGAATCGATCTCATCATATAAAGACAATATAGCGCCATGATGAGATCAACGAAGAGGGCAATATATTCAAGTAATGAAAAAAATGGATAATGAAACGATGAAAATAAAGGAAATGGGAAGTGTCATTGAACTTATCGGAATGCTACGGGTGCATTTGGAACAAAATCTGTCAAGAATTCATGAATTTTTTTTGGACCAAACTCATGAATTCAATTATAGTTAATTACTCGAATTATATCTTGGCGACAGGAGCTGCCAAGCTGGGTCCACATAAATTGTTTTTTAATTTTTTTGACGATGTTCCGGACTTTATTGGGATGATATTTGTAGAAGATAAAGCTTCCTGATCCACTTATAAATTTGGGGTTTCCATCCTTGTTTCAAAAAACTCGAATTATATTATTTTAAAATTTGGAAAAACTCTAATTTTGTTCCTTAAATTCTTATATAAAGTTTCACTTTATTCCTTTCATTTTATTAGGTTTCTTTTTTAACCTTGAACTTTTAAAATTAAATCAAAATTTTTCTTTCTCCTAATTCCATTAATTGACTTAACAGAAAATGTTTTTGCGTAATTTTTAAAGCTAATTCAATAACAAAATATCTAGCTCACTGAGTCACCATTATTTATTTATTAATTTTACCTTACTTTTAAAATATTTTTGAAATCTCAAAATTAATTATTAGAACATTAAAAAAACCCTAGATTTACTCTACATACAAAAAAGCTTGTGCTGTCAACACAAAAACCATTATTTACAATGTCAAATTGCACGAGTCAACAATTAATATTTACATTTTAAAATATCAATTTATTTAATACTCTCTTTAATCCTTAATATAAGGGTCCCTCTAAATGAACTTCATGATCCTCAATATAAGGGTCATTACAGATTTTACTAAAACATTAATAATGTGTGATTTCCAGAAATATTCTTAACAGTTTTAACTCATTTTCTCTAAACATTAATGTAGGATGGAGATTGACGACTTTTATTAATGATTTTTTGGAATATTATAGCAATTTTTTACAAAATCAAAGTTTCTAACAAATTTTACTTGCTTATTATACAATATAAAAAGAATCGGAGGTAGTATATGCATTGACACTACTTTCTTCCGAAGCTTTTTTAGTGTGACATTTTATTTTATTTTATTGCAACACAATACATAAAATAAAAAATATATTTTTGTTTTAAATGGCTGACAAAATTATTAGGGAAAATGGATCATGTAGTCCCTATAGTTTTCCTAAAAAATATATTCATCTTTCTTACAATAATCTTTTATGTTAACTAATTTAATTATTTTTATTACTATATTAAAAATAAAATAATAATATTATGCTGTGAGAAAAGTAATTTTTTAATAAAAGAAAATTTGGAAGAAATTTTTTGTTTTATATATATATACATCAAATAACCAAAAAGATTAAAATTAATTTTTAAAATAAAATTGTGAGATATAATTAATATTAAACCTCAAAAGAATAATGAAATTAATTATTTGAAAAGACATGCTTTAGACCACCCCAACAATTCCATGTGGGTATGTTGAGAAAGGTATGTTTGCTCAGATGGCTTCAAGGTGCATATCCTTGTCCGCGTTAGGAGATGACATTTTGAAGCTTTTCATCATTTATCCAACTTTGGCAAATGGCGCTGTGAGAATTGGAGATGGGGAGGACGAGAGGGGATAAAGAGGACATTGTTGGCTGTTTGGGATCAACAAAGAAGAGAAGAAAGGAGAAATAGTAAATCAAGCATTTTGCACAATGCTTATCCCTATCAGCCAACAACTCGCTGCACATCATGCAACTTCTTGATATTGCAGATGAACCCATAATCACTTTGTCAATTATCTGAGAGATTGATTTGTCTTGAGTTGATAAAAACAAGGCTATATTTTTACGCTTTTGTTCTTCATGTTTTAATTAATTATATGATTATATGGCACCCACATCATAGTTTGTTTGACACTTCAGACACAATTTAACGACTATTATGCCGCTTGACAATCTAGGGAGTTATATAAAAATGATTAAAAATAGAAGGATTAACACCAAAACGTTTTAGAAGTACAGGGATGTCCTTCAAAAAAGGACCAAAGTGAAAACTGAGGCAAACTTTGGGGACCAAATGATCAAGTTTCCCAAATTATTATATAAACTACCTTAAATTTATTCAATTATTTTTCTATGAGTTTGTCTTTAAAAATTACAAATCTAGCATTTATATTAAGTTAGTTAATAGTATCAAGGAAAAGAAGGTTTTTGGCTATGTTTTAACAATCAAAGGATAAAAAGGAAACTTAATCGTATAAAAAAAAAGGAAACTTAATAAAATTAAAGAACCAAACTGAAACTTATATAAAATTAAAGGACTATAGGAATAGGGCTATGTAACAATGCTCGTGACTTTGTTTGGCTCAATTCAATCCAGTCCCATTGAGCCAACATGGTCGAATTGGACTTTGGTCAAGTATTCATTACTATTAGAAATGATTTTATGTATATTACTTGATTTTGTAGGATATTTTTCTTTATAGTATATATTATGTAGTGCATTTATTATAGGATTATCATAAAGAGTTTTTAAAATTTTAATGTTTTAATTTTATTTAAAATATCAAATTAATTTCTTAACTTTATATTATATAAAAGTAATGTATAATTTTTGAGCATTCATTATTTTCAAAAATGTTATCTTTCATCCTAATATTATTTTAAAAATATGTATATTTTTATAAGAAAAAAACCTGACTCTGATACCAAGTGATGGGGAGGTGGTGCCTAGAGGGGAGTGCAGAGAGGAAAAGATTAGAAGTAGGAAGCAGTCGGACTGTTCAAACACTACTAGAAAAATGACATTTAGCGAGGGACAAATCCCTCGCTAAATGCCACTTTTCCCTCGCTAAATTGAAAATAGCGAGAGATTTTATCCTCGCTAATTTGGTCGCTAAAAACCGCGTCGCTAGTTTTAGCGAGGAATGAGTTGATTCCCTCGCTAAATTAGCGAGGGAATTAGCGAGGGATTTAATCCCTCTCTAAATTTAGCGATGAACTCATTCCTCGCTATTTTCTCGCTAAACTACAAAAATTCAAAATTGCCATGTTACTACCAAGACCACGCCATGTCACATCATTGCCATGTCACCCACCACTCATGCCACATCATTGCCACACCACCACCACATCACCGTAATTGCGACACGTCACTGCCATGTAATATAATGGTTTCAAATATGCATTTGCTTAGGTTCGAACCCATGACCTCCTGCTCTTAGTGCCTTTATATTCAAACTTTTGCCAGTTGAACTGTATTGTATTTGCAGTCTTTATATGAAATATTAAATACATATTATTTATTTACACACTAATACACACATATATTTATAAATTAATATATTGTTAAAAAATAAAAATATATTATAATTTTAATTATTAATATCATAAAATATTTTATATTTTGAATTTTGTAATAAATGAATTTTCATTTTCATGTTTTTGCCAACAAGTTATAAAAATTAATCTAACTATTTTTATTAATTTAAAATAATCAACTAATAAAAATAATTTTATAACATAATTATTAAAAAAATTTTAATTCATTAAAATTAAATTTTTAATAAAATAATTTTAATATATTAAAATTAATTTTAAAAAATTTAGCGAGGGATCTATTCATAATAATTTAGCGAGGAATAAAAAATTCCTCGCTACTTTAGCGAGGGAAAGAATATTCCTCGCTAATTCCCTCGCTAAATTTAATTCGTCGCTAATTTCTCGCTATTTAGATCATTTAGCGAGGGATGAGTGATCCCTCGCTAAATTCCCTCGCTAAATTACATTTTTCTAGTAGTGAAAGAAACGTTAGTATGACAATATAATAATGTATATAGAAATATAAAAACTTAAAAAGAAGAACATGAAATAGATACAAGAAAATAAAATATAGAAAGCTTAAAACAATGCCAGAATAGCAGTAGTTCGCACAGTTAAGACAATAAAAATAAAGTGTAGGAAAGCTAAACAAATGTCAAAACGGCGGTAGTCCGCATAGTCTAAACGGAGAATGAAAAGATTAATAATAAAGCAAAGAGATGGTTAACGGAAAATATTATTGAAAGAGAAAGTATGAGGCTTACAAAGAAACTCTCTTCAAAAATCTCTCTAACTCTCTCAAAATTTGCTATATTCTTGAAAGAGACTTGACATGTCTATTCTAGACATTCTAAGTTACATCTAATGACTACAATTAATTTAATCCAACGGTTAGGATGAAATCTGATCTTTAATATCCAACGGTCAGCATCTGATGGTCAAGATCTTCCAGTCAGATTGTGAATAGTTTTGGTCAATGGTCAACTATCAGTCAATAGTCAACTCATGAATAGTAACTGTGACTTTTGTCCTCAGTCTTTTGCTAGGTTAATTGTGAAGCATTCTTCTTTGTTATCTAAATAAGTACTAGATGATGAGTTAGATGATGATGGTTTTTGCTCATTTTTTAGAAATATGAGAGCTTGCTTTAATTGGTTGACAAAAGTTTACTTATCAGAGGTGGCGGCCAAATATGCATGTATCTAGTTCTTCTAGTTGAGGAATTTGCTGGTTTATGAGGTGATTAACCACTATGAATTATTCCTGAACCATACTTTAACTACATTAATGTATGCTCTACTTGGTTCAAAGTCTGCATACCACCTGATGTATGGTATTCTTTGAAGGATTTGGAGTCTGGTTGTTGAACTACTGTACTTGTAATGCCAAGCAAAGATCCAGGATATGGATAATTTGGAGAAGAAATGTAGCAACAAAGGAAAATGATTATCAACAAGGTTGATCTTTGTTTGAAAGTGCTGCAAGCCCTCTTTAATTGGTTATGACAATATATCTTCAATAGAACCAAAATAATCCCACCATTTAATAAACCATTGTGGAAAGTTGTAGGTAATTTTTCGGTTCAAGTTGATGAACCAGGTGTGATGCCATTATTTGTTTTGATACCAAAAGGTATTATACCAAGTATCAATGTAATCTCAGTAGTTATACCCAATGGGATCAAAAAGTTGAGAAATTTTTTTAGGTTTATTGAGGTCTTGGCCCCATTTTGAAGGGGTAAGGACTTTTAGTATTTGGATGGTTGTATAGGTATATGTGTTTCTATCAGAAGGGTCAAGATAATGTTTAATGGCGACAGAATCAGTGTCTACGAGAATAAACTCATAGAATCTCTGGGTTTTATTTGGTGCTAATGGCTTAAAATGGAATCTTGAAGGAACTATTTTTGGGGTAACATGGTTTGGATTCTTTTCAACGAATTCTGGTTCAATTTGAATAATGGTCATAAGCTTTTCTAATTTAGGAATATAAGTAGTTTTGTTTTTGGTTGGTTAGATAGTGGTAATAGCAGTTGGTTGGGCAAAAGTAATGGGTCTTTGGTCTTTCGGGTTAATGGTAATTTGTTTATTTTTAAGGTTCTCGATCATAAGGGATGGAAGGTCTCTCTCATCGTCATCATCTTCTTCTTCCTCCTCAGCTATATTAGCGCAAGATTCGGTTGGTAAATGGGTTAATCCTCGGACAGCTAAGGCTTGGAGTTTTCAATTTGGAAGACAAAATCTGCTTTGGTTTCTTTAGACTTGGTTTCTCTGGTTTATGAGGTTAGTACTTGTGGTTTAGCAGGGTTTGAGGAAATTGATTTCTGGCCGGATGACCTAATTTGAGTCTATGACTCAGGGTTTTGGGTAGAAGACCCAGTTGAGAATTGAGCTAATATTTGCACCATATCTATTTTCTCTTTCCCTTTGTCCTTTTTTAGAGGCATCTTTACCTTCCCTACAAAAACCTAGTGAGATAATCTGGGAGAGAGTTTGTATTGCCCCTTATATATTCAATGTCAAAATAAAAAACACTTAGTATGGCTTGCCAACGGGCAAAAATCTATTTTGATGTAATAGTTTTAACATCCTTTTGCAAAAGTTATTTTGCATATTTACAATTAACTTTGACTAAAAATTTTTTGTTTAATAAATCACTCTGGAATTTTGTGATGCATAAAACAATAGCTAAGATTTTTTTTTATGGTTGAATAATTTTGTTCGATTGGATTCCAATGCTTTGATGTGAAAGCAATAATAATTTATTTCCCATCAAGGCACTGTTTGAGGATTCCTCAGTACCCAATGTCAGAGGCATCAGTTTCCACTATTTTAAGAGCACGCAGACTAGGTAAAGCAAGGCACGGGAGCTCTTTAACTTGTGATTTGATTTGTCTGACAATTATGGTGTGGGTGTATGTCCACACCGGTGGGTTTTTCTTGAGACGATCATGAAGAGGTTTGATAAGATTATTTAATTGTAGGACAAAATCTCCTACGTAACTTAGGCAACCTAAAAAACGTTGTAGTTGGGTGATTTGATCAGGAAATTTATTAGCAAATTGGATAGCTTTATCAATAGGAGTAATCATACCTTGATAGATATGACGTCCTAAAACTTGGGTTTTTGTTTGAAAAAAGCTAACCTTTGCTTTTGAAACAGCAAAACTATTCCTTTTGGCTATATTTACGAAGATATATATATTTTAATATGTTGATCAATAGATTGGGAAAAAACTAAAACATCATCAATATAAATGATGATAAATTTAGTGTAAGGATTAAAAATTTCATTCATGATTCATTGAAATTCAGATTGAGCATTTTTTAATCCAAAAGGCATAACATTTCATTCATATTGTCCGAAAGGGACAATGAAGGTAGTTTTGTAACGATCTTTATTAGAAATTTGCACCTGCCAAAAACCAGACTTCATATCAAATTTTGAAAAGATTTTGGCTGAATAGAGGCTGTTAAGAAGATCTTTCTTGTTTGGAATAGGATACCTAATCCACTGAAGAGCTTGATTAAGAGATTTGTAGTTAATAACTAACTTTGGAGCTTCTCATTCTATTTTTGCATTCTTATTAACATAAAAAACAGCATAAGACCAAGGACTTCGGCTTTTTCAGATTACTTTTTTATCAAGAAGATCTTGGATTTCACTTTGACAAAACTCAAGGAGTTTTTGGTTCATTTAGATAAATCAAGCTTTGGTTGGAATTTGTGTTTCTTGGAACTCCTTTTCATAAGGCAACTCTACAGAATGTTTCTTTCTTTCCCAAAAGGCATTTGGAAGATCTAAACATATGGATTTTTGAATATGATTAAGGAGTTCTTGGACTTTCTTTTGAATTGATGGCTGGGCTAATTGAGTTTCAATATTTCTGAAAGAAATTTCTTCTTTTAAGAAATTGATTTGGTTTTCTTTAAGAAGAATATTGTTAAGTTCTTTAACTATAGGTTTTTTGATAAATGCAAAAAGAATAGATTTTCCTAAATATTCAATGGTTACTCCATTTTCATCCATCTTGAAAGGGCAAAGTTTGGAGATAAAAGGTTTTCCTAGGATAACTTTGTTTTTAATATTTTTTACTAAGGTAAAAGGGCTTTTTACCTTATAATCTTGGTTTTCTACAATGGCATTGGTTACTTTGTATTTTATTCTGAGTGAACTACCATTACAGGTATTAAGACACTTTTTGGTTTTCTCAAAATGTTTGGTTGGGACAAGACCTTCTAAAATACAGTTAGAGGCTGCTCCTGTATCCAATAAGGCTATTTCTTCAAGGACAAAATCATGGTTGATAATTATTTTGACTTTCATATAAAACGTTTGAAATTTTATCCTTGATATTAAGTTAAGGAAAGGTTCAGAAAGTTCTTCCTCATTTTCTTCATTGGATTGGGCTGGATCATTAGGTTTGGTGAATTTTATTTGTTCAATCATCTAGGCTTGTGTTTCTTGTTGAATCTTAAGATCCTTGATTTCTATTTTGAGATTATTTATTTCATGCTAGAGGTCTTGGAGAGTAGTAGGTTTAGGTGTGTGGTTAAATCTCTTTAGTGTGTTAGTCAGGCTGTACTTGTTGGCTAATGTAGGGAGTTTTGAGGTTTTGTGTTTTCATCAAATATTTCTTTTAATCTATTAAGATAATGTCATTTTTCTTCAAAGTCAAGTACGGCACAGATGACTTCAAGTAAGAAGTCTTGTTCTTTTGTGATTACATTAATTTCTTCATCTGAAGAAGAAATGTCATCACTTTAGGCCTAGTTAAAAGTTTTGGAGGTTGAAGATTCTTGGATTAGGTTAAGATTATCAGAGGATCTAGAAGATTGGTCATCACTATCTTCTTCCAAGGTGTTTATCGTTAGATTATTAAGTTGTTGAAGGACGGATTCATCAAAGTCAAAGGCTCTAATTTTCTTGTTTAACCTACAATATTTGGATTTATGTCCAGGTTTTCCACACCTAAAACAGGTTATGTTCTTTTTAGGGAGATCAATTAGAGGTTTGGATCTAAATTCTCTTTTTAGTTTGCGACGTGGGGTATTTGACTTATATTTTTTGTAGGAACGTTTTCTTGATTTTTTGTGATAATATTTTTGTGGAGGTTTGGTTTTGGACTTATGTTTCTTACAAGGAGCAAATCTAAATTGCTCACAGAAGGTTCCTAAATCTTTTCTATTTTGGGCTCTTTCTTTGGCTAATTGGTGGTCAATCTTATCATATTAACAGATTTTTAAAGCAACCTTTTGAACATAAGCTATGAGTTGGCCATAACTTAGATGCTCATAAGGGATTGTTCCATTAGCTTGGTTTCTTATTTTCTCTCTAACTTTATCTCCTAAGGATTTTGGGAGGCCAGCAAGAAATTTTTCTTTCCAAAATGGTTGTTGAGTATCTTCACGAGCACAAACTCTGGTTAGGAAGGCATCTCTATACCACATAAAGTTGGCAAGGGTTCTACATTTGAGGTTTGAAAGGAGTTCGGCAGATTTATCTTTCCATAAGGAGGGATCTCCTATAAAATGTTGAACTATGGTAAAGATTAATGCATTAACAGTATCAGGGATATATTCTCTATTTTCCCTAATTGGTGTACCATCAAGCTCAACTTTTATGGCATTTAAAATTTGGAGTTTTTCTTCAGATAAAACATAATTATCCCACCATCCTTTGAGTTGTCCGGAAAATCCAGCAACAAGGATGTTAACAATAGCTTCTTCAGAATAATTATGAGGTTTGACAGGCTGTGCTAACCATGGTCATATGTTGGAGGGTGGTTAGTATGTTATATTCAGTTTGACCATCAACATTCCACTCATAAATATTATTGGCACTAAAATGTTTAAAGTTTTGATCTGAGTGTTCTTCAATTAAGAGGTTAGGGGTAGTGGCCTTGGGATAATAATATCTAGAAGGAGTTCTTCAATTGAAAGATGTTTGGTTAATTTAGGAAATTTCTTCAGATTTGGAAGATGAAGTTACTTTAGTTAAGACATTAATAGTATGAGATGAAGTCCTAGAAGCTTGTGGAGAATATGGGAAAACTAATATTTTATCTAATAATTTAAGTTGGTCATTTATTTTTTTGAGAAAATCGCTAGGATGATTTTCAAACTCCTTTTTTGACTTTGACTGGAATATGAAATGGCTTAAATAATGGCGGTTCAATAATGGGTTTTGTTATAAAACTGGTTGAAGGTGAAGATGTAAAGGAACATCATATGGTTTAGAAACAAGGTGTTCTCCTATGGTTTGGAGATATTTATTTGTATAATTGTTTTGTTCCATAATATTTTGGATATCTTTTGGAGAAAAGGCTTCATTGGTTTGTTTGAATTTAAAAAGGGCAGCCATAACTGGCTTTTGTTTTTCATCAGTGAGACGAGTAATTAAAATGGTTTTGGAAGGCGGAAATTCATATTCTAAAACATCTTCTTTAGAAGTTTGCCAGGATTTTTTTATTACATTGATCATGCCTGCAAATGGATATTCCAAATGATTTTCTAAAGCGTAGGTTTCGAACCATTGAAAAAATGGAATATTCATTTGGACCATCACAAGAAACTTGAAAAATTTTTCTTGAATTTGTTTCCTTGTTTTTCCTTTGAAATTCTTAAAAAACCAATTTCTGGCAAGTTGATTTTCTTCTGCATAATCCTTTTGTAGAAGAGGTTTATCTATCTGAAATTTGTTTGAAATAGTATTTACCTCTTCAAAAGGTTCATGCAAGGAAGTGTAAGTTGGAGATAGCATAGATCTCTATTTTTCCTCATCTCTTTGATAGGTTGGTCTAGGGATGTTTGAAGAAGTATCTAACCCTTGAAAGTGAATAGTGGATTGGACACTAAATGGAGGAACACTACGTGGGATGGTTTGAGGTATTGAAGAGACAAAATGCCCTGGTAATTCCGAGGCTACAATTCTATAATCATCATTTGATAGAACTGTTCGAGTATTAGTACTAGAAGTTTCACTAAAGGACCTTTGACTTCTTTCAAAGGCTATGACAACAGTTCCGTTTGAACTTTGAGAAATAGATCTGATTTCTAGAGTTGGCATTGGTACGGATGGAGAGGCTTTCTCCATTATCCATGGTTTTGGTAGAATAACATCTTCCCATTTAATTATTTTTGGGATATGGACATGGGCTCTGGAATAATCAGTTAAGAATACAGTTGTGTGACCAGACTCTTAGGGTATTTGAACACAAGAAGTTAAGGAATTCATAAGTTTATAAGAGATTCTATAGATTAAGGCAACTAAGATAGATTCAGGCTTAATGTGAAATCCATTTAATTTTATATTTAATTTAAGAACATTCATGATATGTTCATAAGCTAAATGAACATTTCTGTCTGGATAACTATTAAAATAAATTGGTCCATCATGAAGGTCTGCTTCCACCATGCCTAGGAGAGAGTTGGTGAATTTATCATGCCTATTATCTTTAAGGCAAAGAAGACAAGAAACATTTAATCCTCTTCTAACTAGAGGTTTGATGGCAACTTGGACACATCCTATGTGTAAATAATTATAGTGTTTCCTATGTTGTTTGATAGAGTTAAGGGATAAAAGAGTAAATTCCTCTTTATCAGGTTTAACTGGAATAACTTTCTCAACGGTTTTGATAATATAGTCAGATTTGGTGAAGAATCTTCTTTCTAGTTTATAAAGAAGGTTTCTATCGACTTGAGGAATGGTCCAGTCATTGATTTCCTAGTTAATATTTTGGAAATGTATTTCTTCATTGAAAATATTGGTTGATGTGGTTGCTTCAGATTCAGAAATGGAAGAAGAGCTAAGAATAGAAGAGCGACGAGAAAGGGTAAGAGATCTGAACATTTTGTGACAAATCTCCCCTTGTGATATCATTACCATCAGGTTCCATAGAAACATAAAGAAAGAAAGTGAGTCAATAATTACTATTCAAATTAAATATTAAGATCCAACACTATTTTGACAACTCAATCCTAGCCAACGATTTTAAAATGAATAATATACTATAGAACATCCATGCATGTGAGTTTCTACTGAAGTCTGGATTTACAACCATATCCAATGGGATTTACTGCTATAACCTCACAATATCATGAATATTTTATAGATATTATATCATTGCTTCACTCAAGAGTGAAACGTACTATCGGATTGAGCAAGTAAATAGTATTAAAATATTAATACTTAACTTCATAAAGTAAATCTTGACTAAGATTCTATCAATATATTTTTTATAAGAAAAAATATATTTTAAATATAAATAAGTATACTTTTTTGTTGATAAATTATGTTTATCAACAAGCGAGACAATAGGTGGGAGTCAAGCCCAACTCGGCCAAACCCATGAACACTTCTAGCTAGGAATACATTTTTGCCTTAAATTTTAAAATTTTGACAAAATTTAAATACGTAATTTATTAATGAAATTTAAAATTATGATATATGTGTGTGTAACGAAAATCTTACAAATTAAATATTCCAAGATAATCCAAGTGTATTTAGTTAGTAAGAATCAGCACATTGAACAATCTGGATGGAATAGAATTAACATTACCATCACAAGAGTATTTAGTTGGATTCATCAACTTTCATTCCAATTCCAATTCCAATTAGAATGAGAATTCTAGTAGGCTTAGGAATAACTAATTCATCCCAGAGTTAATCGAATCATCCACATTCCTAGGAATAACTACCTGTAAATTTTTTTGGGAAAAAGACATTTAGGGACCTCCTAAGATAAATAATGACAAATTAGGGATCCTAATTTGTCTAATTTTCCTCAAGTCCACAGGTCCCACACTGGGATAAAAATAAAATCATATAGATAAAATTAACCCTCACTTTAGAAACCAAAAATGCACGCACGCACCGTTCCTTGGGTGTCAAAATCAGAAAGCGTACGAAGTCATCATCTTCATCAACAGAGCTCCATAAAGAGCAAAATTCTTCCTCTCCCCATGCTCAAAAAATCTTCCTCCCCAAAGCATGGTGTCATAATCAGTTGGTGTTTGGTAAAGTATTGTTATTCATCTCATCTGACTCTGTCATAATTTCTACTGTATTGTATTGTGGCTATCTCTCCTTGCTACATCATTGCTTTCATCTTCATCTTCTCTACTGCCTCTCTATCATTGCGACATCATGCATTTCAGCTTTGAGTATAAAGCATTGGTTGGTTGTCGATGAAACATTGGTAAACCACTGTCACTTATTTTGTATAGCTTAATAATATGTTAAAACTACATATATCACACTTTCGATGGCTTCTAAACTTATCAGTAGCATATGATGTTTTTTACTGAACTGAAATTTTTTTTTTCAAACTAAAGTATGGAGGAATACTGAAAACTGATATGAGAAGTATGGAATTATGCAAATGTCAGTTGGAAATACTTGTTATCTCCATGAAAATTGTGCAGAAAACTGATCTTTCTTGTAAACTGTAGTCTAAACCAACAATTGGCTTATTGGGTTATTTTATTAATAAATATTATGATTCACTCTTACTTAGTTAGTATAGATAAAAATGATAGGAATTTGTAGTTGGGAATTGTGGTTTAATTAATAGTTGTAATGAGAAATGATTTCATCTTGGTAAAATCACTTGTAACAACTAGATAGTTGCTTCTTGCAGGGTTGATTTACAGATGTCAAGTAGTTCATTGAAAGAAGTATTTTGTTATGTTCACTTTAGGGGACAATTTGTGAAAGATGTGCAAGGTAGGATCGAATATGAGAGGGAAAACAAATGCTGAGTTGTTAAGAGAAGGCATGGCACAGCACGAGGTGTTGAGAATGATATCATCGATAACGGGTAATAAATGCAACGGAGTTGAGGTGAAGTATACAATGAAGTTCGATTATAGAACATTTATAGATCTTTTAAATAATGAAGGAATTCAAAAATTGGTAAGGTTCAACGATGAATTTGCACATGTATACATTGGGAGGAACAAAATCAATGAAATTGTAGAGACACCGATGGAACATTAAAAAGGGTAAGTTGTCTTGGTTAGATATTTAGACATACTTAAATTGAGTTTTGGAATAGAATGACAATAATGAATAATATTGAGATTGCTGAAAATAGGTAAAACGAGTTGGAAATACTGAATTTCTCACTTGGGAATTATGTTAATTCAACTTGGAACATTTTTTTAGGGTTGATTAAATAAGACATTGAGTGCTAAAAATTATTGTAATGAGTTGGAAATTTTGAATTTCTCTCATGGAAATTTAATTAAATGAAATTGGACATATTTTGAAGCTGATTTTTTTCAATAATTTGTTGTAATGTACTGTGATAGTTTGTGAATGCAGGATAGATGCTATAACAGGATTCTCATTAGATGATTCTCCTTCTTGGGAGGAAGGGAATGCTTGTGGGGAGGATGAAAATCCTTCTTGGGAGGAAGTCAGTGCTTTATCTTATAGAACACAAAGTCTGCCTATACCCCGGCCAATATTGAATTCTACTAAATGGAAGGACCTATTTCTTAGAGTAGGACAAACATTTCCAAATGCAAAGATATTCTGAAAAGTAATGTACAAATACAGTGTTGCTCATAAATTTGGATATAAGTATGTAAAGAATAGTCATAAAAAGATGATTGCGAAGTGCATGGTTGTTGGGTGTCAATGGAAGATAACAACATATGTTGTTGGAAGAGAAAGCCCATTCCTGTGTGTACATCATTTTCATAATGAACTCACACATAGTGCACAAGACTACCTTCTTGTTCCTCGTAGGGTCAACTCAACACTGGTAGCATGTATAATTGGTGATCCTTTGATGGGTAATCCGGACAAAACAGCAACTGAGATGGTACGAGACTTACTGAGGGATTATGGCCTAATCCTTACTTACAAGCAAGCATATAGGGCAAGAGAAAAAGCGTTAAAGGAAATTCATGGGCGTCCTGATAATTCATATATGTTAATCCCATGGCTTTGTGATAGACTGATGGAGACAGACCTTGATACAATTACAAAATGGGAAGCATCAGGAAACAACACGTTTCAGAGGCTATTTATTGATTATGGATGTTGCATAAATGGATTTTTGCTTGGGGCCCGACCAATACTATCTATAGATGGCTCCCATTTAAGTGGTCAGCCTCATCATATGATGCAAATGATGACTTGTTTCCTCTAGCTTATGCAATTGTAGGTGGGGAGACATATGATAATTGGGCATGGTTTCTTCAGAATTTGAGAGAGATTACAAGTTCTGTGCAAATGACCTTACTTTCAGATAGGCATAATGCAATTATTAGTGCAGTGCAAGATATTTTTGGAAGTGATCGACATGCATATTGCTATCAGCATGTAAAGGAAAATTTCAGTTCTGAGTTTATGAAAATTACCACAGGCAGTAGAAGGAGAAAAAGAAAGGATGATGCACTTAAGTTGTTGGATGTTGTTGCTTATACAAGGTTGGAGTGTGATTTTGATAAAGCAATGGACAATTTGAGGTGTTCCTCCCCTGAGGTGACACAATGGTTAGAAACAAATGGTGACATTGATCGTTGGGCCTTATCTCGATTTCAGCATTGAAGGTGGGATCATATTACAACAAATCTGGCTGAGTCATTGAATGCTTGGTTGGTAAAAGAGCGGAAGCACAATATATATGCTTTAATAAATGAGCATCGATCAAAATTGGCAAAGAAATTGTATAGTTGCAAGATGGCTATGTCAAAGTGGACAAACGGGGTGAGTCTAAAAGTGGAAGAACAACTACAAGAGAATGTGGCAAGGGCTGAAATAATGGTTGCTGAACATTATAGCTTAAGTAGGATATCAGTTTGCACTATTTCCACAGATTTGAGGGTCAATCTCACAACTCGGGAATGCACCTGTCAAGCATGGCAAATGGTTGGCATTCCATGTCCACATGCATGTGCAGCAATTACATTAGTTCATGGAAATGTTTATGCATATGTTGAAGACTATTACAAGATTAGTGCACAAGAAAAAATATACAGTAGCACCATGATTCCAGTGGAAACTAATAACATGCCACTGTTGGATGAACTAACATCTAGTGATTATGAATCACAAACTTTTTTACAGCCTCCTATTACCACACGTGCTTCTGGTAGACCGCGGACTAGGCGACGGGAGTCTCAGTTTCAAAACAAGAAGGTGTACATGTGTTCATTTTGTCACCAACCTAGTCATAATTGCTCTAACTGCAAGAATCCTAATCCTATGTAGATCTTCTGTAAATGTGGAAGACAAAAGCCACCAGCATATCAACTGGTTCACCACTGAAATGTAGCTGGTTTTTATCTTCATTTTGTTAATGGTTTTAAATAGCCTTTTTGTATAGATATACACCCCAAAGCGATATTTTTTGCAAAAGTTGAAGTTGGCAAAAGTTGGTATACAACCCATATGTTTTTTTTGGAAATGGCCACTGCATATAGGTAGGTGATAGTGTTTATTATTGGGAACATGGGTAGTTAACATGTTAGAATGATAAATTGTAAATTGCTCAGACTACCTTTGATGTACGAATGTAAGAATGATATATATGACAGTAACATATATGCAAGTTGAACATATTTATGTCGTTTGTTATAATTCAATGTACATGCATGTGTGGAATGATGTCTACCTGATTTCACAAGTGTCCCAAATTGAATTCCCAAGTGACCAAAACTGAATTCTCAATTGTCTCAAACTGAATTCCCAAGTGACTCATACCTGAATTCGTAAGTCTCATACCCGAATTCCCAAGTCCCCCAAACTGAATTTCCAAGTCACCGAAACTGAATTCCCAAGTCTCCAAAACTGAATTCCCAAGTCCCGAAACTGAATTCCCAAGTAAACAAAACTAAAATCCCAAGTTCCCCAAATTGAATTCCCATGTTTCTGAAACTAAATTCCTAAGTCCCCAAAACTGAATACCCAAGTGTCTTATACATGAATTCCTAAGTGTCTCAATGTACATGTATGTGCGGAATGATGTCTACCTGATTTCACAAGTGTCCTCAAATTGAATTCCCAAGTGACCCAAACTGAATTCTCAAGTGCCTCAAACTACATTCCCAACTGACCCATACCTGAATTCCTAAGTGTCTCATACCCGAATTGCCAAGCACCCGAAACTAAATTCTCAAGTCCACCAAACTGAATTTCCAAGTCCCCAAAATTGAATTTCCAAGTCCCGAAACTCATTTCTCAAGTGACCAAAACTAAAATCCCAAATTCGTCAAACTGAATTCAGAAGTGCCTGAAATTGAATTCCCAAGTGCTTGTACCTGATTTCCCAAGTGCCTCAAACTGAATTTCCAAGTCACCTAACCTAAATTCCCAAGTACCCCAAACTGAATTCCCAAGTCCCTCAAACTGAATTCTCAAGTGCCGCAAACTAAATTCCCAAGTGTCTCAAACTGAATTTCAAATCCAAATTGAATTCTCAAGTCCCTGAAACTAAATTCCCAAGTCCCTCAAAACTAAATTCCTAAGTCCCTAGTGCTGAATTCTCAAGTGATCCAACTGAATTCCCAAGTTCCTGAAACTGAATTCCCAAGTGACCCAACCTTAATTCCCTAGTCCCATAAATTGAATTCCTAAGTCTGTCAAACTGAATTCTCCAGTGACCCAACCTTAATTCCTAAATCCACAAACTGAATTCAGAAGTGCCTGAAACTGAATTCCCAAGTGGTTGTACCTGATTTCCCAAGTGCCTCAAACTGAATTCCTAAATACCTAAAACTTAATTCCCAAGTCCTCCAAACTGAATTCCTAAGTGACCCAAACTGAATTCCCAAGTCCGTCAAACTGAATTCCCAAGTCCCCAAAACTGAATTCGCAAGTCCCCCAAACTAAATTCCCAAGTCCCCAAAATTGAATTCCCAAGTGACCAAAACTAAAATCCCAAGTCCCTTAAACTGAATTCCCAAATTCCTAGAACTAAATTCCTAAGTCCCCAAAACTGAATGCCCAAGTGTCTCATACTTGAATTCTTAAGTGTCTCAATGTACATGTATGTGTGTCTACCTGATTTCACAAGTGACCCAAACTGAATTCCCAAGTCCCTAAAACTGAATTCCCAACTCGCCCAAACTGAATTTCCAAGTGACCCAAACTGAATTTCTAAGTGACCCAAACTGAATTCCCAAGTCCATCAAACTAAATTCCTAGGTGCCCCAAACTGAATTCCCAAGTAACCTAAATTGAATTCCCAAGTCCGTCAAACTAAATTCCCAAGTCCCCAAAACTGAATTCTCAAGTCCCGCAAACTGAATTCCCAAGTCCCCAAAACTAAATTCGCAAGTCCACCAAACTGAATTCCTAAGCCCCCGAAACTGAATTTCCAAGTGACCAAAACTAAAATCCCAAGTCCCCCAAATTGAATTCCCAAGTTCCTAAAACTAAATTCCTAAGTCCCCAAAACTAAATACCCAGTGTCTCATACTTGAATTCCTAAGTGTCTCAATGTACATGCATATGCGGAATAATGTCTACCTAATTTCACAAGTGACCCAAACTGAATTCCCAAGTCCCCCAACTGAATTTCCAAGTCCCCAAATTGAATTCCCAAGTGACCCAAACTGAATTTCCAAGTCCCCTAACTAAATTCTCAAGTTCGTCAAACTGAATTCCTAAGTGACCCAATCTAAATTCCCAAGTGCCTTAAACTAAATTCCTAAGTGAATTCAGTATAAGGCACTGGGGAACTAAGGTTGGGTCACTTGGGAATTTAGTTTGAGGGACTTGGGAACTAAGCGAATTTAGTTTCAGGAACTTAGGAATTCAGTTTATGGGACTTAGGAATTTAGTTTGACGGATTTGGGAATTCAGTTTGGGGGACTTGGGAATGTAGTTTTGGGAACTAGGAATTCAGTTGGGGGACTTGGGAATTTAGTTTTGGGGACTTGGAAATTCAGTTTTGGGGACTTGGGAATTTAGTTTGATGGACTTGGGAATTCAGTTTAGGTCACTTGAGAATTCACTTTGGGGGACTTGGGAATTCAGGTTTGAGAACTTGGGAATTCAGTTTGGGGGACTTGGGAATTTAGTTTGACGGACTTGGGAATTCAGTTTGAATCACTTGGGAATTCAGTTTTGGGGACTTGGGAATTTAGTTTGACGGACTTGGGAATTCAGTTTGGGGGACTTGGGAATTCAGTTTTGGGGAATAGGGAATTTAGTTTGACGGGCTTGGCAATTCAATTTAGGGGACTTGAGAATTCAGGTTTGGGGACTTGGGAATTCAGTTTAGGGGACTTGGAAATTCAGTTTTGGGGACTTGAGAATTTAGTTTGACGGACTTGGGAATTCAGTTTGGGTCACTTGGGAATTCAGTTTGGGGGACTTGGGAATTTAGTTTTCCGAACTTGGGAATTCAAGTTAGGTGACTTAGGAATTCAGTGTGAGGCACTTGGGGAATCATGCACAAGCACTTGGGAATTCAGTTTCAGGCACTTCTGAATTCAGTTTGACGGATTTGGGAATTAAGGTTAGGTTACTTGAGAATTCAGTTTGACACACTTGAAAATTCAATTTGCGGGACTAAGGAATTAAGGTTGGGTCACTTGGAAATTCAGTTTCAAGCACTTGAGAATTCAGTAAAAAAATTTTAAACAAGAAATAAAATATTATTTTATTTTAATAAAAATACAATTTCACCATTCACTAAAATCCTCAACGTCCAGATTCGTAAGTCAATATCTTCACAAGACAATTGAGTTTTTTTTCACATGTAGGGAAGAAAGTAGGTGATCTATTAAGATAGGAAGCTGAGAGATCACTTTCACAATTTAATTGTCATAAACAAGATCAGCTTTATCCATTCCCTTTTCAAAAATCAATCAATCAAATCCCACTTTCTACATTCAAAATGCGATCAAATTCCAGATATGTCCTCCATTCAGTGTTAAGGTGAAAGGAAATAACACAACGTGTTCACCTCTTACCCTAATCTTTCGAGATTCTGAAAGACATACAACAACACCACTATAAAACAGCCAATGGCAACCACTATAATTTCAATAATATTCTTTCCTAATGTAGAATGGACCCAATTACAATTAGTCCATATCCACTTATAATGCATACAATACAGACAACTTTCTAGGAATAACAATTCTATTTAGCCCTTTAATTACAAGCTTCAGAACTAAGTTCCAGAAAATACAACAACTTGATATGATACTATCAACAATGCTTCCCTTTTCTATCTCTAGCTTCCTACTTCGCTTGTTCCATAGGTGCACTACAAAACTTTCCTTTTTAATTTCCCCTAGTTTCTTTATCATCTGCATCCATGTAAATGCCCTCAAACTTGTACAATAGAGCAATCAAGTTGGAGAGGCTTTGATTTAAAGAGATATCACCTAGAACAACTTTGACCTTGTTCTCATCTCCTACAACTATGTTAACTTCCTAGTCTGCTATCTCATCAATTCTACACTTTTGCCTATGTCCATTCCTTTTATCGCCAAAATCTCCATTAGCATTTTGGTCCACATTGCAGTTCAAGATTTTATTCCCCCTTACTTGAGCCTCTTTATTTATTTCAAATTTCATGCTAATTGAGCCATTTTTAGTAACTCCACTCTTGTAATCATACTCTAGCTCATTCATAACACCATCATTTAATTCAAAATACAGGCAATTATCAATTCTAATAACTCCATCAATGAGTTCTACCCCTGCCTCCATATTACTCGCTCTACACACGAGTTTAGTTTCTTTATCAAAACCATCTGGTCCAGTTTCACAACACATCCCATCGTACCCCGGCTTCACACAATAATATTGGCAACTTGTTTATGCCTTAGTTTTCGCTTTTTCAGTTCCTTGGGGTTTGAAATAGAGGTCATCACTTGTTGGCATAGTTGGTTACGTGGATATTTTACCAACCAATTCACCAACTCACGTCGCATATTATCTACTTCCTCCTATACAAACAAAAATTATAATACCCATGCAACTCCATTATAGACCAAATGATAATAAACTAGTATAAATAACATGAATCATGACAAACCCCCTAATCATTGTTAACTTGGGGCTAGTATAACCACCCCACTCTTTATTTGGAGTGTTGGTCCAATGCTGTAGCCATGATATCACAATCACTCTACAATCATCACTACAAAAATTACAAGCATTCAATCAAAAACAGCACAGATAGGCATTAACGTAATAAGAATAAATGAATTAATCACTGATGCCACTTACTTGGTTAGTTGTGGATGCATTTGGAGATATTTCAATTCCAAACTGTGGTTCGTTCCAAGAACACCTGGTTTGACTAATCTCAATATGTCTTCAATGTGTTGTTTCTATCGACATTAAAAAAGTCATAGATTATTTAAAACATTAGTAACATGGAAAAAATGATTTTCAGATGTTGTTTTAAGTCATACCATGAAATTGCTCATTAAGTTTATTCCCATTGCTATAGGATCATTTTTCGAAGCCTATCTCCTGTAAGACTAGTCCACACAAAACTTCCTTGAATATAGTGAGTCCAAAACATATATTGTAGCTGTCTTCACTTCCACAACATAGCAAAACCAGTGTAGTATGTGACACACTGGTGCAAAAATAAATTGACAATCCCTTATATAATACCCTACATATTCTGGCATTATGAATTTTAAGTTGTTCTCTGCTTTTTATTGCCTCGAAGTCATTCATTGCTATTTTCAAAATAATGAATCACTCATATCAGTTCATATTAATGCATATTATATATCATGTAAGAACAATGTTTATGAAAATGAAAAAATATTCAATGCAAAACATTACCATAAGCTCTGAGGGGAAAATGTGGCGCTGCATAACTCTATGTTCTTCCTTTTGGTCTTGAACCAAGATTCTTCCAATGATAGATAATACCTGCAAACCTTCAATGAAGTAAGAAATAGCAAATATAACAATTTCCAACTACAATATAATTCTAGAGAATACACTCACATGAACTTTTAACCATCTTCTTATACATAGACACTCACAATTAGTTCTTGTGAGTATGAGCCCATCAATATTGACAATTTCCCTATTACATCAATCAATGACCACATAATTAGGCATTTAGAATTAGTTTTGTAGTTAACAAAATAAACATTGCTGAACTTACTCTTTCCCATTTGTTATGCAGTATCTAAACACCTCCTCCTTCTCAATGGTGTTTGCAACTATCCTTCCTCTTGTTTGCTTAGATGATTGAGCTTGATACACAAATGAAGAATGCTTCGTTGCTCTCTTTTCCCTTTAAGATCTTCTCCATCCATCTTTTGCAGATGTCAAATCTTTGCTTGGTCCCTCTCCCTCCTCTTCTCCATCCTCTCATTCCACCTCCTCCTCCTTATCTTGTTCTTGGTCCTCTCCCTTTTATTGTTCTTCGTCCTCCCCCTTTTCTTGTTCTTCATCCTCTCCCTTTTCTTGTTCTTCGTCCTCTTCCTCTTATTATTCTTCATCCTATTCTTCATTTTCTTCATCCTCTCCCTTTCTATGACTTGGGAATTCAATTTGAGACACTTGGGAAATCAGGTACAAGCACTTGGGATTTCAGTTTCAGGCACTTCTGAATTTAGATTGACGGATTTGAGATTTTAGTTTTGGTCACTTGGGAATTGAGTTTCGGAACTTAGGAATTCAGTTTTGGGGAATTGGGAATTCAATTTGAGTCACTTGAGAATTCAATATTAGGGACTATAAAATTCAGTTTGAGGGACTTGGGAATTCAGTTTGGTGGACTTGGGAATTTAGTTTCAGGTGCTTGGCAATTCGGGTATGAGACACTTAGGAATTCAGGTATGGGTCAGTTGGGAATTCAATTTGAGGGACTTGGAAATTCAGTTTGGTGGATTTGGGAATTTAGTTTTGGGTGCTTGGCAATTCGGGTATGAGACACTTAAGAATTCAGGTATGGGTCAGTTGGGAATTCAGTTTGAGGCACTTGAGAATTCAGTTTAAGTCACTTGGGAATTCAGTTTGAGGACACTTGTGAAATCAGGTAGACATCATTCTGCACATGCATGTGCATTGAGACACTTAGGAATTTAAGTATAAGACACATGGATATTCAGTTTTGGGGACTTAGGAATTTAGTTTCAGGAACATGGGAATTTAGTTTGGGGACTTAGGATTTTAGTTTTGGGGACTTGGGAATTCAGTTTTGGGGACTTGGGAATTTGGGTATGAGACTTAGGAATTCAGGTATGGGTCACTTGGGAATTCAGTTTGAGACAATTGAGAATTCAGTTTTGGTCACTTGGGAATTCAATTTGGGACACTTGTGAAATCAGGTAGACATCATTCCACACATGCATGTACATTGAATTATAACAAACGACATAAACATGTTCAACTTGCATATATGTTACTGTCATATATATCATTCTTACATTCGTACATCAAAGGTAGTCTGAGCAATTTACAATTTATCATTCTAACATGTTAACTACCCATGTTCCCAATAATAAACACTATCACCTACTTATATGCAGTGGCTATTTCCAAAAAAAAAACATATATGGGTTGTATACCAACTTCTGCCAACCCCAACTTCTACAAAAAATATCGCTTTGGGGTGCATATCTATACAAAAAAGCTGTTCAAAACCATTAACAGAATGAAGATAAAAACCATCTACATTTTAGTGGTGAACCAGTTGATATGCTGGTGGTTTTTGTCTTCCACATTTACAGAAGATCTACATAGGATTAAGATTCTTGCAGTTAGAGCAATTATGACCAGGTTGGTGACAAAATGAACACATGTACACCTTCTTGTTTTGAAACTGAGACTCCCGTCGCCTAGTCCGCGGTCTACCAGGAGCACGTGTGGTAATAGGAGGTTGTAAAAAAGTTTGTGATTCATAATCACTAGATGTTAGTTCATCCAACTGTGGCATGTTATTAGTTTCCACTGGAGTCATGGTGCTACTGTATATTTTTTCTTGTGCACTAATCTTGTAATAGTCTTCAACATATGCATAAACATTTCCATGAACTAATGTAATTGCTGCACATGCATGTGGACATGGAATGCCAACCATTTGCCATGCTTGACAGGTGCATTCCCGAGTTGTGAGATTGACCCTCAAATCTGTGGAAACAGTGCGAACTGATATCCTACTTAAGCTATAATATTCAGCAACCTTTGTTTCAGCCCTTGCCACATTCTCTTGTAGTTGTTCTTCCACTTTTAGACTCACCCCGTTTGTCCACTTTGACATAACCATCTTGCAACTATACAATTTCTTTGCCAATTTTGATCAATGCTCATTTATCAAAACATATATATTGTGCTTCCGCTCCTTTACCAACCAAGCATTCAATGACTCAGTCAGATTTGTTGTAATATGATCCCACCTTTAATGCTGAAATCGAGATAAGGACCAACGATCAATGTCATCATTTGTTTCTAGCCATTGTGTCACCTCAAGGGAGAAACACCTCAAATTGTCCATTGCTTTATCAAAATCACACTCCAACTTTACATATGCAACAACATCCAACAACTTAAGTGCATCATCCTTTCTCTTTCTCCTTCTACTACCTATGGTAATTTTCATAAACTCAAAACTGAAATTTTCCTTTACATGCTGATAGCAATATGCATGCCGATCACTTCCAAAAATATCTCGCACTGCATTAATAATTGCATTATGCCTATCTGAAAGTATGGTCATTTACACAAAACCTGTAATCTCTCTCAAATTCTAAAGCAACCATGCCCAATTATCATATGTCTCCCCACCTATAATTGCATAAGCTAGAGGAAACAAGTCATCATTTGCATCATATGATGAGGCTGACCACTTAAATGGGAGCCATCTATAGATAGTATTGGTCGGGCCCCAAGCAAAAATCCATTTATGCAACATCCATAATCAATAAATAGCCTTTGAAACGTGTTGTTTCCTGATGCTTCCCATTTTGTAATTGTATCAAGGTCTGTCTCCATCAGTCTATCACAAAGCCATGGGATTAACCCATATGAATTATCAGGATGCCCATGAATTTCCTTTAACGCTTTTTCTCTTGCCCTATATGCTTGCTTGTAAATAAGGATTAGGCCATAATCCCTCAGTAAGTCTCGTATTATCTCAATTGCTGTTTTGTCCAGATTACCCATCAAAGGATCACTAATTATACATGCTACTAGTGTTGAGTTGACCCTATGAGGAACAAGAAGGTAGTCTTGTGCACTATGTGTGTGTTCATTATGAAAATGATGTACACACAGGAATGAGCTTTCTCTTCCAACAACATATGCTATTATCTTCCATTAACACCCAACAACCATGCACTTCGCAATCATCTTTTTACGACTATTCTTTACATACTTGTATCCAAATTTATGAGCAACACTGTATTTGTACATTACTTTTCGGAATGTCTTTGCATTTGGAAATGTCTTTCCTACTCCAAGAAATAGGTCCTTCCATTTAGTAGAATTCAACATTGGCCGGGGTACAGGCAAAATTTGTGTTCCACAAGGTAAAGCATTGACTTCCTCCCAAGAAGGATTCTCATCCTCCCCACAAGTATTCCCTTCCTCTCAAGAAGGAGAATCATCTAATGAGAATCCTGTTATAGCCTCTATCCTACATTCACAAACCATCACAGTACATTATAACAAATTATTGAAAAAAATCAGCTTCAAAATATGTCCAATTTCATTTAACTAAATTTCCATGAGAGAAATTCAGAATTTCCAACTTATTACAATAATATTTAGCACTCAATGTCTTATTTAATCAACCCTCAAAAAATGTTCCAAGTTGAATTAACATAATTCCCAAGTGAGAAATTCAGCATTTCCAACTCGTTTTACCTATTTTCAGCAGTCTGAATATTATTCATTATTGTCATTCTATTCCAAAACTCATTTTAAGTATGTTCAAATATCTAACCAAGACAACTTACCCTTCTAAATGTTCCATCGATGTCTCTACAATTTCATTGATTCTGTTCCCCCCAATATATACATGTGCAAATTCATCATTGAACCTTACCAATTTTTGAACTCCTTCATTATTTAAAAGATCTATAAATGCACTATAATCAAACTTCACTGTATACTTCACCTCAACTCCGTTGCATTCATTATCCGTTATTGATGATATCATTCTCAGCACCTCGTGCTGTGTCATGCCTCCTCTTAACAACTCAGCATTTGTTTTCCCTCCCTCATATTCTATCCTACCTTGCATATCTTTCACAAATTGTCCCCCAAAGTAAACATAACAAAATACTTCTTTCAATGAACTACTTGACATCTATAAATCAACCCTACAATAAGCAACTATCTAGTTGTTACAAATGATTTTACTTAGATGAAATCATTTCTCATAACAACTATTAATTAAACCACAATTCCCAACTACAAATTTCTATCATCTTTATCTATACTAACTAAGCACGAGTGAATCATAATATTTATTAATAAAATAACCCAATAAGCCAATTGTTGGTGTAGACTACAGTTTACAAGAAAGATCAGTTTTCTGCACAATTTTCAAGGAGATAACAAGTATTTCCAACTAACATTTGCATAATTCCATACTTCTCATATCAGTTTTTAGTACTCCTCCATACTTTAGTTAAAAAAAATATTTCAATTTAGTAAAAAATATCATATGCTACTGATAAGTTCAGAAGCCATCGAAAGTGTGATATATGTAGTTTTAACATATTATTAAGCTATATAAAATAAGTGACAGTGGTTTACCAATGTTTCACCGAAAACCAACCGAATGTTTTATACCCAAAGCTGAAATGCATGATGTAGTAACGATAGAGAGGTAGAAGAGAAGATGAAGATGAAAGCAATGATGTAGTAAAGAGTATGGGTGAGCGAAACCAAAATGAAACCGATCACCGAACCAAACTAAATGTAATTCAGTTTTTTTGGTTCGGTTATTTCAGTTTTCGCTTTATTATCGGTTATTTTTTTTGTGTTGTTCGGTAATTTCGGTTCGGTTCGATTTTTAAGTTGCAAAAACCAAATAAACCGAATTGACCAAAATTTATATATATATATTTTTATTTTTTGTTTTAAAAAGCATGCTCTTCAAAGTTCATTTTTCAGACTCAAGCCCAATCTCTCGGCCCAATCCCACTTGGACACCACCCTCCCTCTGAAATATGAACTCACCTCATGCCTCCCTCGGATCACTCCCTTCCTCCTCCCACACACAAAAGCATAGCAAACCCTAAAAAGTGTGTGTGGCCGCGTCTCCCTCCCTCCCGACTCCATCTCCTTTCCTTTCTAGTCTCACTAGTCACTCTCAAAGCTTTGATCGGTGCTCCCTCCCTCCTCCCTCTTCCTTTCCACTTCCGGCTTTCGTCTCGTTCTCAGATTCCCTTTCTTGTCTCACTCTCAGAGCTTCGATCGAACCTTTTAGGGCCCAAGCCATCATGCATGAGTACATGAGCGGAGCACTCTATCCACACCCCCATCAACATCATCGTCACACATCGACACGAGTAGAGGCTTTTTGAAACGCTAAATCCCCTTTAGGCAAATTCATCGTTCGCGTGCCGCGTTCCCTCCTAGACACTGCTCAATGTTGATGCTTGCTCCCTCCAGCCTCTATGTCTCTACTCCCAGAATCCCAGTTCTTGACCTCCGTCTCACTCCTAAAATCGCATTCATTCTGTGTCTTGGACTCTCGGTTCTATGTCTAACATCGTTCTTCTCTACAAGAGGTAACATAATAGTGCCCACTTATTCTACTTTGATATAATATATTGATATATTGACTTAGGAAGTTGTGTCTGCTGCTCTTGGAATGGTAATATTTTGCTCTAAAATCTAGTGCCCTAGTACCAAAGAGATACTACCCTATATCGTGTGTTACAACTAGGAGTCAATGTTGAGGTAGTTGGATTGTCTGGAATGAACTAGAGGTTTTCAATGTTGGAAAAAAGTTTGATTTGGTTGAATTCTTAGTTGTCGGCAATGCTAGGCTAATAAATTATGTGTGAACTTTTGCCTTGAGATTAGATTGCATCAAGTGCCTATTTTTTTAGATGTTAAGAATCTAGTTTATAAAATGCTGGGGGATCAATGATTTATGTAAGGTTAAGTATTGAAGGAAATGATAGTCCATGCATCTACTTAGTGTTGATCTAATTATTTTATTTGATTAAGTAGGGGATCTAACTATTTTTTTTACTTAAATGTAAGTTGCAGGTTGGGAAGCTCCTTTGGCTTTGACTACCATGTATCCATGTTTATGTCTTCATTTTAAATTTAATGTTATGCGTTGTTTGATTAATTTGTATGTTTTTGTACTGTTAATGTTGTAATTTTTTTTTTTATTTTTCAGTTTCCTTCAAGTAAGTTTAGATTGGATTTGAACCATTTGGTGATTTAAAACTTTGGGCTGAATTTTTTATGTTTATTTATGATATATTTATGGATTGGATTTGCTGGGAAATAGAAAAAAACATTTGGGCTCCTGTATAGGCCCAAACCGAATTGAAATAACCGAACTAAACTGAAATAATTCGGTTAGGTTTGGTTATGTAATAAGTGTTATTTCGGTATTCGGTTATTTCGGTTTTCAGTTGAACCGAACCATATAAACCGAATGCTCACCCCTAGCAAAGAGAGATAGCCACAATAGAAGAACAATACGGCAGAAATTATGACAGAGTCAGATGAGAAGAATAACAATACTTTACCAAACACCAACTGATTATGACACCAAGCTTTAGGGAAGAAGATTTTTTTAGCCTAGGGAGAGGAATAATTTTACTCTTTATGGAGCTCTATCGATGAAGACGATAACTTCATGCGCTTTCTGATTTTGACACCGACGGAGTAGTGCGTGCGTGCATTTTTGGTTTCTAAAGTGAGGGTTAATTTTGTCTATATGATTTTTATTTTATCCCAGTGCGGGACTTGGGGAAAATTAAACAAATTAGGATTCCTGATTTGTCATTATTTATCTTCGGAGGTCGCTAAATGTCTTTTTCCCATTTTTTTTTCTCAACCTAATGAAAGCTAACAAGGGGGCCCACTGATACGTATGCCATTGGCTCTTTTCCTTGCTAGGCGGACCCACAAAAGTTAACTTCTTAGTGCCCCATTAATTTTTGATTTTTAAATAGTCAAAAATGAGTTTTTAGCATGATTTTTGTTTTGTGGTATTGTTACAGTAAAAATTAATTTTAGACTAATATATTTATATTTAAATGATTTATTTAAAAATTTATTTTAACAAAAATAATTATATTTGAATAATTTTAATCAAAAATACTTTTAGTGCAATAATTTTTTCCCAAATTTTAATAAAAAAATTTTTCAATATTTATTTGATAAATATTTGCATCTATGTTTGTCTAAAAAAAATAAAAATTCAAAATTTAGTATTTTATTTTTTTTATTCTTATCATTTTGATTCATAACTTTTTTAAATTAAACTTAAACTCTATCGCATAATTAATTTAATTTCTTAAGACTAAAATTTAATTTGTATTTATTTAATTAGGAACATAGTCTATCTAATGTAATATTTTCTTGTAAGTCATTGCCTATGGAGATTAAAATTTTGAAGAGACATTTTAGTTATTCGATATGAAGAATTTTGTAAAAATTTTATTTTTTCATTTTTTTCTCATTCTTATTAGTCCATTTTTATTTAGCTTTATTTTAATTAATCCATCTCACCTCATTTTCAGCTAATTTCACTCAACCAAACAAGCTTAAGGGTGACCTTTCTGTTTTTTTCGGACAGCACCCATTCCTCACACAAAGTTTCTCATTCTCTTCACCGTCCTCATCATCCTCTCTATCACCTTCCATTTTTAGCTATTCCCCATCATTCCCGCACCAAATTTTAGCCTTCTCCTCCATCATTTCTAGCAAGCCGCCATCAGCTCCATCCATTCCTTCCACCTTCTCTTTGGCTCTGTTTGGTTCTACTTTTCAAACTCCGTTTCAGCCCAAAACCAATTCTCCTATTTTTTTGTTGATGTTTGGGTGTTAAAATGGACCACGTTGCCACCGTGAATTTTGGTCAAAACATAGTTGAGGGAGAAGCAATTCATTTGTTGCTTTTCCGTTTACTTATTCATTTTTGCCCGTATTTATTTTAAAGTCAAATAAAAATAGATCAATAAAAATGAGAAAAAATAAAAAAATTAGGAAAATAAAATTTTCATAAAATTTATTCTATTTATTGACCAAAATATCCTCTCAAAATTTTAACTTTTATAGATCATGACCTGTAAGAAAATATTATATCAAATATATTATATTTTCAGTTAAATAAATATAGATTAAATTTTAGTCTAAGAAAAATTAAATTAATTATGAAATAGAGTTTAAACTCAATTTAGAGGAAAATTATGAGTTCTGTCAAAACCAATTTTTAAATAAATCATCTGAATATAAACACGTTAGTTCAAAACCAATTTTTATTATAACTACGTTACAAAATTAATTCTACCAAAACTCATTTTTAACTAACTGAAAACTAAATGAGTCCAAACTCTTCTCTTTTTTACTCCCTCCAATGTGGTAGGTAGATCTGAGAGGTTCGTAATGATTTTTAATTCATCTAACGGTCACAATTAATGCTCAAACTTGGTTTGAGCCAATGGAAAAGCTCCATGGGAGTTGCTTCTCCTTCAACTCTATTTGAAGGAAAATCGTGGCTCCAACATGGTCAGATTTGTACACCCAAACATGTGAAGAAAAGTGGGAAACTCTGTTTTGGGCTTCAACTCGGTTTGGGATGTGAAACCAAATAGGTGCTTCTCGGTTGGCTTAACTAGGTCTGCAATAATTGTTAACAATCTCTCTTCCGCACACACCCTCAAAATTAAACTAGTTTTATTTATTAAACAGATAAGATCATATATCATATGCATCTTTTTTTTTCATTTGATATTATATTAGCAATATTAATTACTCTCTTATTTTTAATATAAGTTATTTTTAATTATTTCATCAAAACTAAAACTTGTTTTAATTTTCATTTTTACCCCTAATAAATACCATAATTTAAAAAAATTATAATATTCTTTAAAGTAATTAATATTTTTGTCATGAGTTGCAAGACAAAAATTATGTAGTAAAATGTGCAACCAAAGCCGTTTTACTTCGGGGCAACTAGTATAAAATTTGTTTAGATGATAACTAAATAATTAAGCAAATGAAAACTAAAAGAGAAAATTTCATAAAATAATTTTTTATGTATATATATATATTTTTTTATAAAAATAAGGGAAAATAAATATGTATGTAGGTAAATGTATGGGAATATATATAAGTGTGTGTGTGAAAATGAAAGAGACATGGAAAGTATAAGTGTAAGAGTGTGGGTATGTATGCAAAACTCTATCTAGGATGAAAGAGCTAAATTAATGTTATGCTAGTGCAAGCTAGATGCAAGGATTAAATATCAACAAGAAAATATGTAAAGATTAAAAATTGTATACAAATTTTTTTGTTGGAGGGGTTTGTGGCTTGAAAATGTAACTGAAAAGTAATGCAAACACTAATTAATTTTAAATAACACTAAAAGCTAACACTTAAAAAGAAAGTTAATTATGCAAAAATGAAATAAAAGAATATGAGAAATGTAATGATATGAGAGTGATGACCTAGCACAACTTGGAGAAGATTTAATTTGGGCTCAATTAATATATATAACTTGGACAATTACCATAATCAATTTGTCACAACCATTTAAAACCATTATTTTCTCAAGTATAAAATACATGACAAAATTCCTAAAATGTCAGTACACTTAGACATTTTATCAAAAATTTAACATGTAAGATAATGAGGCAAATTGATTAAATATGCATGGCTTGCACAATGAAATTCATAATGAGACTTAAACTTTCAAAGTCCATCAACCAATATCATTTTTAATATTCCCAATATATTGATCAAGAATCAAGTTATCTAATTAACACCTACAATACTAAATTAAGCAACTAAATTCAAAATTAAGGTAAAAGGGGACTAGACACAGATTTGTCCATAAATAACATAGTCTCAGTTTAACAAAATATCAAACCATACAATCTTTCAATCCACAATTCCAATTGGTCATAATAAAATCCATCAATTTTCATCAATAATTAATCAATTAAATATCAATTTAAGTCAAAATATTCAAGAACCTTATCCTAATTTAACTTAAAAATTGAAACAAAAAAATGAAAGAGAAAGGAATAATTAGGAGAAGCTCAAATTGAAATTTATTGCCCAGTGTAGCTCCTCCACAATGTAGCACCTCCAAGTTGCTCCAAATCACCACCAAGCTTCACCCCACACCATTAGCCCGAGCTCACCCAAACTCTTCCATGGCAGCCACGTTTATGCAATGAAGATGGAGAAAAGGATGAGTGCTGGACGAGTAGATGAAGTTTAATGGAGAAAATAGTGGAAGAGTCACAAACTTGATGGATGAAATGGAAGAAATTCGCGGCCAAAGCTATGCTTGAAGACTTATGGATGAAATCTCCATATAACAGAAGAATGAGATGGAGAATGACAAGAGACGAAGCAAAAATAGGTGTGGTTGGGTCAGAAATTGCAAGAAAAAGAAGGAAAATGGGTGGAGTAGGTGAGAAAAAATGGAAGAAATCAAGGGAGCCGAAAGAGGAATGAAGGGAAAGGTGAAAGGAGGAGGAGCGGCGGCTTCTGAAAAACTCACAGGGAAGGGCTACGCATCATCATAAGAAAAGAAAAGAAAGGGGCCTGTTTAGTTTCCTCAAAATGGAGGAAGAAATGTGTGATTTTTTTCATTAAAAAAAAAACTAGATATAAATAAGTAACTAAAAATGAGGAAAAATAAGAAAGTTAAGAAAATAAATTTTCTATAAAATCTCCCTTGCTAGATAATCAAAATGTCCTTTCAAAATTTTAATCTTTATGAATTATGTCCTGCAAAAAAATATTATTTCAGATAGATTATGTGCTCAGTTAAATAAATGCAAATTAAATTCTAATTCAAGAAAATTAAATTAATTATGAAATAAAGTTTAAGTTCAATTGGAGACAAATTATGTTTTAAAATAATAAAAACAAAAGAAATAAAGTATTAAAAAGAAATTTCTAAAGTTTTTTGACAATTTTACCCCTATATAACTCAATTCTTAATCATTTTTTAATTACAATTAAAATACTAATAACTTATAATTATATTGAAAATTATTAAATAAAATAAAATAGGAAGAATTAACCCTTTGAAATAATTTGGAAAATAAAAGAAAAAAATAAATTACAACTTAATTTTCAAAAATTATTCTAAAATTCTCATAAATCCAAAATTCGGTTAAAATTATGACAATCATTTAAAAATAAAAAATTAGTCAAAATTAATTATCAACACCACTAATTATGGGAAATAAAAATAGTGAAAATTTAAGAGTTATCAATTCAATAAAACAATTTCTAAGAAAGGCATTTTTATAATAAAACAATTAAAATCTCACAAACTCTTACAATTATATTTAAGATTATTAAATATGTGAGTTATATAAAGGACATTGTGCAACACTGAAAAATGTATTATGCAATTAAATTATGTCTTCTCAAATTTCAGCCTTGTTATAAGATCCACGTTCGAGGAATACCGAAGGAAATAGTTTGAACGCATCTATACTTATGGAGTAATGCTACTGAAAAAATGTAAGGTTTCAAATTACACAACTTTCATTGTTAACATTGTTCCAATTAAATTATCCACACGGCATTCATTCAATATTGTTAAAAAGACTAAAAATTACTTTAGTATAAGTAGTAGAGTCCAACGTTTGTAACATTCGATTTTTAACCTTTATATATAAAGTAAACCTAGTTGAGAGGGAATCACTATTTACCTTCTGCTCTCGATATTTTATGAGAGATTAATATTTATCCTCAATGGAAATATTCAAAAATCAGATCAAAAGCAAAAATCCTAAAAATTGGAAATGGCATTGATAAAGAACCTTTTATTTCTTCTAATAAGGTTATAACTGACAAAATAAAACCATATTTAAACCGTGAAACCTCCATCTGCATATATAATCTGTCCAGTGATGTATGAAGCGGCAGGAAGGCAAAGAAAAGCAACTACTGCTGAAATCTCTTTAGGCTCTCCTATGCGACTGATGGGAAGTTGAGACATTAGACTGTTTAATATATTTTCTCCAAGTTCTTTCTGCAAGAAGATCAGAGATTATGTCTCACTTAGTAACATGATTTTATATCATGCGGGAAAAGTAAAGGACAAGACATACTTATAAGATTGTGATGTTTTTATGCAGCAGCAGGCATGAACTTTTGTTTTGATGCAATGTTATTCAACAGTTGTAACAAGTAAGAACCTAAAAACACGTACATTAATATGAACACATTAACAATTAGCTGTTGTCAGCAAAAGGGTGGTTATCTTGTTAAATAGGAGCAATACTAATATAATAATACGTTGAAAACTTATTTTTTTCCTGGTTATATCAGGAAGGTTTAAATCCTTGATCACTACTCACACCCCATCTCATTCTTGCCACCAGAGCTAGCCCCAGGATGACATCATATGTTGAGAAACTCTAGTGATTTATTTTAACATAAATGATCTTCAGGGAAAGTATGTAACTTGAAGGGAGAAAGTAGATAACCACCAAGGCTTTCCTTCAAGTAAGACCTAAAACATCAAAGTGGCGTCCTTCCCCATCTTTCTCCGGCGAAAAACATCAAAGTTTAGGTACTGAAGATGAAGACATCTGAGGGAGTAGTGGACATTGGTAGAATGTCAACTCCTCTGTCATTTAACCATAATTTCCGATGTTATGTTGCATAGTGATGATTGTGCAAAGTAGTATAAGGCTCTGATTGCCTTCCATTAATCTTTAGCAATGAGTATTTTCTTAAGGATCATGAATTTTTAGGCAAGAAAAAGGTTTTTGACTTAGGAAAGGATTTTTTTTTTTGGCCTGAACTTGGGAATGGAGTTCGAGACCTTCAAAAAGATGTACATTGAGGCAGTCAAAGAATATTTAGATAGGCTCATGGGTATATAAATCAGATTATGCTACTTGATGAATATATGACAGAGCAGATCATTGCTGAGAAAGTACATGTTAGCATCTTTGAGAAAGGCTGGCAAAACAAGAAAACAGTAGCAAGTTGATGAAGATCTAATTGTTGCCACTTGTTAACTCGCAAAAAAGGGTGAAATCCCTTGATTAATTAAAATCAGGTTCTTCAAAGAGCCATCAGATATAGCAGCAGCATGCTGGAACTCCAGTTTTCTTTCAATGCATTTCAAAAGTGACTAAGGAGTAATGAACAGCAATTGGACATCAACTTGTAGTTACATACCTTCCCAGACTCCAAAAGTGAGGTCATTATAGCTCCACGTGCTACTGCATTTACACGAATATTATCCTTTGCCCATTCAAATGCCATGTTCTTTGTGACTTGATTCATGGCTCCTGAATACAGTTATGCAGATAATTCATTAGAAAAGTGAATTGAATTCCCTATATTCATGCATTCATACATTCAGAAAAGACAGATATAAGAGAATGTGACTGTGTGTACGATTTATATCTCGCCACCACGCTCATCATTTTTTCTCTCTTGAGATGTACTGTGTATGTTCACTCTTGTAAATATAAGAGATTCAGATTGTGAGAAAAGATATATATATATACCTTTAGTTGCTGCATAGGCCGAATGCTGTGGCACAGCTTTGAAGCCTGCAATGGAGGAGATATTTACAATGGTACCATTTCCCGATGCTTTTAGAAGTGGGTGTGCAAGTTGGCTCAAATGGTAAGTAGACTCAAAATTGGTTCCCATTAGTGTTGATATTTCTTCAGCAGTAAAATCTGTTGCCTCCCTAATTATATTTGTCCCAGCATTATTTATCTAAGTCGAAACACGGTATGAAATCAGTTGAGCTTTTGCCTCAAATTCCTCGAAAATCAATTGAATTGAGAGAGAATCTCACTAGGATGTTGAGCTTTCCATGAAAGATAGTGGTAACAGTTTCCATCAGATTTTCACGTTGGTCACGAAATAGAACATCACAAGCTGATCCAGTTACACTAAATACTCTGCTTTCCCACTCTTTCAGACATTTATTGATATCTTCTTGGTTACGGGAACATATATGCACAGCTGCTCCAAATTCTGCCAATTCTTGTACTATGGCATGCCTGAACTCAAATCAACAAATATAAACCAGTAGCAAAAAGAACACTGACATGAATAAGAGACACATCAGAACACATGGTGTTTGATACAAATAGCAAACATCAATATTCAATACATATAACGAAATTTATTAAAAAAAAACATATTATTTATAAGCCATGAACAAAGCAACTCATTCCGGTCTCAAATTCCATGCAATGTATGGAAAAACTCATCTAGTTTACATAATATCATAGCCACGGATACCGATGGGCAACTTATGTCCCACAGATTGTGTGTTTGTGTGTGTGTGAACGGACGCAATGACAATAAGCTTTGAAAACCACAACCTACTCACAGATAGTGTCGTTAATTAATCTATATCTGCATTTTTAATATGAATAATTTATTACATTTCATTCTTTACTCTTTTCAAACTATACATATATATATATCATGTGACTCATCTTTTTTGAAGTAAATGTCATCTACCTTTTAATTGGTACCTGATGATGTGTCCATAATCTAATTATAAATTATAAGAAACATTGAATGAATTAATCATTTTATTTGTTAAAAGTAAAATGTTAAAATAAACTATTTCAAAATGTAGAAAGCTAGAAAAATGATATCATATTAAGATTGATGATTTTTTTTCTTTTTTCTTTTTTTCCGCTCATTGAAGAGAGTACAATATATCAAGCCCCTCTAATAATTTTGTTTAGAGCTCAAAATTTCTAGACACGCCCTGCGTACATAATATCTTTATTCTATGCGGTCCAAGGAGTTCAAGTCCTATCATTTCCAAGATCTCAGTCATCCATTATTTTCATACAAGTGTTGTTTCATTTCACTCTAAGATGGATAAGATATTAAGGACTAGACAAATCTAAGACCTCTTGAACTGAATGAAATCGGAAACCCAAGAAACCAGATGGTTCTGAATTTGGAGAAGCAAATGGAGTTACTGTGAAAAGAAAACAAACCCTATGCCTCGAGTTGCTCCTGTGACTAGAGCATTCATTCTAGAGAGTGACCATCTTTTGTCGTTGAAGCTAAGCTTTGCTTCACCCATTTTTGTGGCAGTGATATTATTTGGAATCCTTCGAATGGAAGAACACACCAGTTTACTTGCTCAAAACACAAGATTGAATTTGGTGCTTATATACGGTAAGAGATATGTGGTTCTAAATGCTGGCTTGGATCCGATGATACAAAATCAGAGTGACACAGAAATCTAACCAATAGGATAATACATTTCTCATTGGTGACCACGCAACAATAATACTCCTTTCCTCCTATATTACAACACTTTCAACAAAATTTTTCTTATCCTACAATATAAAACTCTTCATAAGATTTAGTTAAATATTTATGAGTTTTTTCCAATAAAAAGGTTCATAAATTGACTCTTCAATTAACAAATTCCCTTTTTGTTGGAAAAAAAACTAACTCTTTTTACAAAAGAAAAGTTAATAAAATTAATTAAGGGTGTTTTTAGAAAAATAGTTTTTTTAAACAAAAGTCAAGACTTCAAACTATTTTTAACTGTCTTTCGTAATATATGTGATTTTTGTAAAATATTTTATAATATGGAATAGAGGAAACAGAAAGTAAGATCTTATACACTGGAGATATTACACACTTAAATTATTTGAGTGATAAAAAAATGAATAACGAAGCAATGAAATTTGATGTGTTTTTGAACTTAAGTAGAAGCTACAAGTGCGTTTCGAACGAAATCTATCATCATTTTTTAACCAAGAAAATCTATCACCAATTCAATTCAATCATTTGTTGATGACCTTAACTCCATTATTTAATACATTTTTAGAATTAATTAATTCAGAATAGATTATGAATTAGTTAAATGAACTTGGACCGCAAATAGATTAATCAAATATGTTAAAGAAATAGCCCAAAACTGAGCTCACAAGCCTCATTTTGAGCAGTAAAAAAGTTTTATCGTAATATATATATATATATATAGGGAAAACTAGACCCTTGTTCCTTTAGTTTCACCCTATTTTAAAATTGAACTGCAGTGCACACAAATGATTTGAGTGATAAAAAAATAAACAATGAAGCAATGAAATTTGATGCCTCTATGAACTTCTAACTATAATTCGATTCAAATTAATCGAAATCCAAACTGATGACCGAATATCAGATAATTATTACCAATACTTTCAGAATTGGACGGAACCAACTGATTTAATTGTGAACCGACGCCAAGTCCTGTTCAGTTATAGAGTTCAACCACCGATTTTAGGAACCGATTAACAATCAGTGGAACTGACTTTGAATTAGAAGAACTGATTGTGAACTAGTCACAACTTTTTTTTTTAAATTTTTTAAATTTTTTTTAGTTTTTAAGGCAAAATAATATCATTTTTAATACAAAATGCTTTTTAGTTTTATACAAGCACTATTATTATATATAATTATTGAAAACTATAACTTTACTTAATAAATAATATAATAATGAATTATTAGTTGATTATTTTAAACTCAAAATGTGATTTTAAATAATATTAACTTGTTTAAATTTAAATATTGAGTTATGAAACATATTAGTAATTTGTTTATGATGGATAATATATTAATAATTCAGTATTATATAGTTTAAAATTTTAATTAAACCATAAAATCTATTTAAACTATTTTAATCACTACGAGTGCAACCTAGGTTAGATACTTGAACCAATGTCCTGATTGGTTTAATGTCTGATTCAATTTTCACAACATTGGTTATTACTGAGAAATTGGACTACAATAGATTAACCAAATATGATAAATAAAGGTTGACCAAAATAAAATATGATTAAAAAAAACCCAAAACTAAGCTTTACAAACCACATTTTGAGCAGCACCATGATAAATGGAATCTCTTGAAATACCTTTTTTTAAGTGAGGAAAAAGAAAAACACATAATGAAAGTTCCACAAAAATAGAATTCACATGTCAGAAATGAAAGCCTAGCTTAACTCCATTGAAGTTGTCAGAAACCTTAAATACAAACTTGTGCATTTGGTTAAGCTGTCAAAAAAGTGTTTCAAGTCAAAAAATAAATTAAAACATTAAACCTTTGTTATCACCCTATTTTAAAATTAGATAATAAATTTAACAAGAAATGAAGCTCACTACCAACAAAATAAAGGTTAAAAGTCACATTTTCACTACACTTTAATATGATAAATAAAAATCCGTACGGGGCAACTATACTTTGGTATTGTTATCAAGTATTAATTTGCAAAGCATCTTTAAAGAATGGATAATTATGCAATTAAATAATCATTTCAAGAGTATAGAATAATTTACTTTACGATATATGAATAATTCAATTTTCAACCTCGTTATATCATCCAAGTAATTCAAGGTACGCAGAAATTTAAAAGCATCTATAGTTTTGGAATATGAAGCTGCCGTAGCAATTACAATTACAGAACTGCAAACTTGCAGCAATTAAACTTCAACTTTTCAACTTTTATCCCTCCCATCCAAACGTAAAAGTATCCATAATTAATCATGTTCTCACCCAAAAACCAACTACTTAAATCGAGGACGGTGGATTCAACGCCACATTCAACAATATCAAACTTCCGCAGATACCAATTCAATTGGTTATTTCATTTGGGTACCGCATACCATTGTATATATTCTCTTAAACAAGGGGCCATCAAATTCATTTTCATAGCGATGATCAGCCATAGTACGATTGCTTCCAAAAGTTAAGTTGCATACAAGTTTATGCCAAAAAAACACATCGGGCTCCAAATTAAAACAGCTGAAACAACGAAATGATCTTTCCGACCAGCCAAAGGGACACTAGTTCGCTGCATTCATTTCTCTGCTTTATTCTGTTAGGATAAGAGCTTTAGAGAGATAAGACACAAACATGTCCTTTCAGACTTAATTGATTTGTACCTCTCTCTCTCTATATCAACGAGGGAAATGAAGGGCCGGAACAGTTACGAGGTTTCAACAAATCTTGATATAACATTGATCGTAGTATTGGTCAAGTAAATTGTGGTCTTTCGTTCAACATTAGATATTATCTCGCCAATATCTCAGTGGGGACAAGACACGATATGCTTAATCAGTATTACAATATCACGCATAAAAACATCTGCAGAACAAAACTACTTACAATATAACAAAGCATAGTCAAAAATTATGAGCAACAGACAATAAAAACAAACATGACGCAAAAACTGGCTTCACCCAGCAAAAGAACTTCAGTAGAACACCCTGCAGTGCAGCAAACAATGAGAGACAGGAAACTAACAATTGAATAATTGGGTCAGTACACAGACTTCGGTTCCCAAGAAACCTAAGAACTTATCTGAAAGCACAATGGACATCCTAATTGAGACCATCTACTTGAAGCATGAGAATCTAGAAATGCTAACCACTCAGTATAGAGTGCTGATTTCCATGGAACAATCATATAAAACATTAAATTGGCAAACTTGGAAGTATTATTGCCAATCAGCATTAAAATATACAGGGATGTTTTCTAAAATCCTAGCAGCTCCTGCAGTCTAAAGCAGTCCTATCAATAACACACCTCCACATATTGACAAACCCAGATAGGGTATTGGGATTCTCAATCGTCCGGCAACATATTCCAGTACCCTTAAGACCAGAAACGTCATTGGAAGTGACTAAGTATCCACAACTTCACACCAAGTAAACTACCCTCCTGAATACAACAAAAGGATATATACAGACAAAGTGCTCTTAAGTGCTCATATGGGAAAAGAATTCTAGTAATTTTTCATGCTCTAGGTTTTGGGGCAAGGATTCTACAAAACCCATCAGGTCATAAACTGGTTCATAAAGTGCCAACTTCAATATTTGCCAAAACACACACAGTAGCAAGTGATTCAGGTGAAATTCAATACTTTTAATGCTACTATAAAACCTCCCCAATGTCGCACTATCCAATAATATAGCAGTCGTTATGCAAGTTGCGAGCTACCATGTACTTGGGGATTATTGCATTGATATAAATGAAAATTACGAGGGAGCTAAGTTAAATACTCATGAGAATAGTATTGAATGCTTCGTTATCATCATCTTGTTCTCTCCCTAGGTAGAAAATCTTAGAAAGTTATAAATGATTCGAGCAACAACTTAAAATAGTGCATCATGCTTTTTATGATACACCAGTTGAGTATGTTCCAATGAGTTAAATCTTTGACTTCATTCATTGCTCAAATAGTGCTCTTTAATATTACCAGTGGTAGCTCTATAATGCTCTGGTTAGTAAACTTCCGTTCACGATCATGACACAAAGAAATAAGCAATCCAAAATAACCAAACAGCTCTTTTTGTGATGTCATTGATGGATCTGGAAAGAGATAAAAAGTCCACAATCCTTAACCATAAAATGTAACCACTCCGACTTTAGTCTCTGTCCAAATGAATAGATGACGTTGTAGCAGTCTTCTAATTATCCACCCACATGGAATTCTTTTATAGAGGAAAAGGAGGTTTAAGTTACACATATCACATACTGAGAACTTTTCATCTCTAAATAACTTGAGTCCTTACATCACAATTTTAAGTACTGACTGACAATAAATCCCATCCAGTGAAGAGCCACGATAGTTTGAACTGACATAACCCTTGGTATTTGACATATTTCCATGGGGCTATTAATTAGCCATGTTCCTTTGTCTCCATACTGTAGGCACCATATTGTGCATATGCTTCAATAGTCAACATCCTACTGCAGCCACTTTATTATATCATATCTGTTCATAGACAAATTCACTAGTGACCATGGTGTGCAACCTTCGCCAGTCATATCCCTTGGGATAAATTTACAGCGATGCCATGTTGAGGATATTGAAAGTTCTTAATAAAACTAGATTATCTAATATTAGGTGCTGCATTAAGTTCAAGGCAATGACAAGGATTTAACTAAGGATTTACCTCAATAATAAGACCCAGACCCACTTCCACCCATGTAACTACCACCACCACCACCACCCACACCTCTGCCAGAATAAAGTGATGAGTATGAGCCGCCACCAACCTGCAACAGCATGGAAATGTGTAATTAATGCTCATCCATGTTCAACAGTACCAACAATTGTAACAGGAAAGGAACATACATCATTTCCACGAGACATGTAATCACCACCATAACTGGAGGAGTACATACCACCAACATCACTACTGCCAAAAGAACCTGAGATGCCACACACCATCATATAAGAACAACAAAATTTTAGCAAGGCCAGCATAAAGACAGCACTCTGATTATTAAGATAAACATTATCTGAGACAAACCAACCTCCACTATAACTCATGCCCTGGCGACTACTATACATCCCATGTGAGTCTTGACTTGACATAGAACTCCTGCTGCCACCATAGCCCATACTAGACCTCCCAAGTCTATCAACCAAAAAGCAAAGAGTAAGTAACCATGATCAAGGAACAGTGATGCAAAAATTCTCATAAGGAAACAAACCTATCACCATAAGCATCCCCATACTGTGAAGCACTACCACCATAGTCATAGTCCAATCGAGCTCTTGATTGGCGAGCACCACTATCCGCATATCGTGGAGGAACATCATCCTGGGAAAAAATTCAAAATATAAGAAGATTACATAAACCATAGCTATCATCTGTAAAACTTAATAAGATTTGATAAGGTGCCATAAAATATAAACAAAATTGACACTTACTATGGCAGCATATTGGCGTTTCGAGCCAGAGAGAGTGTCATAATCACGAGGGCGTCCTTCCCGGTAACTGGGATGAGGAGGTGGAGGAGGAGGAGGCCTCTCAAATCTTTGGCCATAGCCATCATCCACATAAGCCCTCCTAGGTGCCACACGAGATGTAGTACTTCTAGGAAGTTCAGAGTAGGTAGGGCCACGGGCAGGATAATCCCTATAAGAGGGGCGTCTCTCAGAGGCCACCCTAGAACTGTAATCTGCAGCCACTCTACCTCTTGGTGGTGGCAAATCCTCACGCCGAGCATAATCTCTCTTCATGCTATTTTTTGGATATGCAGGAACTAACAAAACATGATAAAATATATATTGTTTAGAAAGGTAGAATAAACAAAAGAAAGACTGTTATATGACTCTGTAATACTTACCTGCCGGTCTCCTATCATAAGATCTAGCCGGAGGAGCCACCGGCCTGGCTCTTACTGTCATTGGCATAGCTGGACGTCTATCTCTCACACTAAAAGGCCTGACTGGTGGGACACGACTACTAATGCCCCTTACACCACGAGCAGGTAAACTACGAGGCACAGGTCGACTCCATGATGGCCTTGTAACTCTTCCAGAAGCACGACTAGACCTAAAGTCCCCACGGCCAACATGTTTTCCATGGCCTCTCTGAAGTGGTCTTGATAATCTGGCCCTAACTTTTGCCTGCATGCATATGCAAGTATAGTTGTTAATGGTGCATAGTGCACAGTTGCTAAAAAGGCTCCTGGAGGCCAGGCACGCAGTTGACAGCATAGCAGTAGGCAACACTTGGCACATAATCATGTAAATAAATTAAAAGCAAAAGACTAGTAAATCCATTTTATTTAGTTGAAAGAATGGAAAAATAAACTAAAAACATGACTTGCACAAACAATTGTCCAAATTTGAAAACTATACGCATAAACTTCAATAATGGTTCTTTTCTCTCAGGTTTATTCGGGCATCAAACTTGTCTGCTTTTATATCGTTTATTTTCGTTGTAAGGCTCTGTGATCTCATCTCTAATATAAAAGTGTCTCATGAATAAATTAAATGAATAAAAATTCACATGAACAGGAAAAAAAATTAAGGCCCAGGAGAGACATAAAGATAGAGGAAAAGGGCAAAATAATATAGGGCAAAAACCCTTAATGAGAACAGAAAACAAGAAATAAAAAAAGAGAGCTGAACAGAGAAGAGACGAAAAATGGAAGGAAAAAACGAGCAAAACAGTGGGAGAACCAAACAGAACACCTGGGGGAGTGGGGAGGAGGAGAAATGAATCTGAAAGAGAGAAGGCTTCAAACTTAGTCTAGAAGCATTCAACTTCTTTAGAATAGCGAAACAGGAATTGTGATGAAAGGGTTTGCATGAACCTTGTCACATAATGCTCTGTGGCCCACAATACACCACCGACAGTGATGTACAAAGCACACACCAGTGTGCTATGTTGGTTCCATGATGCCACAGAAGTGAAATTGTGCTAGTGGCAACAACATGATGCTAGCGTGCTTTTAATATGGTTGGAAGCATTACAAAATACCAGATTTAACAGTTGCACATTTAATAGTTATATTAAAAGCCAATACAGAATACTGACCTTACTATCCCCTTCACCTAACTCAGAATTATTAATGCTTTTGGCACAAGTCACAGCAGCATCATGGGTATCAAATGTAACAAATCCAAAGTCCTTCCTCTTGGCAGAAGGCATGTTTCTAGCAAGCTCAATCTTCTCAATCTCCCCATATCTCTTAAGAAGAACCCGTACACGATCCTCATCCCATGAAGGAGGCAGACCATCAATGAATACAGTTTTAACCTGTAACATTAATACGCTTGATCAGCAAATGAAAGGTAAAATAACACATTAACACCAAAACTTGAAGGATGTACAACTTATCAACAGAAATGTGTTGAGCCCCCAACCCCTAAGTAAATGACTAGAATCATACAAAATTACTAATCAATGATACAAGTAAAGCAACAAAGATTGTTGTATGAGGCAAACCCAAATGGTTCGAGAAGATCAAGAAATATTCTAATTCTATATAATAATCCCAGGTAAAACATGCAATAAACCCAGAGCCAAAAGATTACCTGCGCCATAATCTCATCACCCGGATCAATAAAGGAATCCGCAAAGGAAACCTTTGCAGGCCTATCAACTCCAAAGACAACATCTCTCTTCTGCAATCGCTTAAAGGCATCCATCGCATCTGAGCGAGATGTAAACTCTAAAAATGCAAATCCACGGTTCATTCCCTCATTATTACTATCTTCTACTAAAGTTAAATCCTCCACATTGTCAACTCCATAATGCTTTAACTTCTCCTTTAACTGGCACCAAAAGTTCCATTTACAGTCAGAAACACAGCACACTCAGTTATTAATACTGACAAATATAACTCAGGCCTTATGTGGTATAGACTGAACATATACTTACAGCTTCCTTTGTCCATGTCTTGCATATGTTACCCAAAAAGAGAGTATCACTGTCCTGACTGGGGGTAACACCACACTGTTTGCCATTAATCTGAAATTGCAGTGATCAGAATTCTAAGCATATAATTTAGAATAATTTAAGTCCATTCTAGCCATGAGCAGATCAAAGATTACCACTGGATTTTTGAGCTCTGTTACAGCTCGTTTGGCTTGTTCCACAGTTCCAAAGCGCAAGAATGCAAAACCCTTATTCTTTTCAGTCTGAGGATTCATCATAAGCCTCACTTCAGTAACCTCACCAACTGCACTAAAAACCTTCCTCAGATCATCCTCGGTAGCATCTTTATCTAAGCCCCCAACAAATACTTCAAATTCCTTGCGCTTCCTCCTCTCCTTCAAACCTTCATGGTGTTCCTCTTCCTCTACATCAGCCATCCCTGCATGCTCATGCTCCTCTCCAGGATGCTCATCATCCTCTTCACCCTCAAGTTCTCCATGAACATCTTCCACTTCCTCCTCAACCATATCACCCTCTTCTTCACCTAAATTCTCATCAGGTTCTTCCTCTATCTCATCTCCTACCTCCTGAATGTCATCTTGCTCAATTTCCTTTTCATCATAATCAACTCCACCATACTCCTCAGGTTCATACTCTGGATCATTATCCTCCAGATCTAATCGTTCATCTTTCTCATATTCATCCATTGACTCTTTAACCTCATCCTCATCGTCTGCCACAAAATAAAGGTATCATATTATCCCAGTCAAAACAAACTTATCTTTTCCACATCATAATATTAATTAAATTAAGGTAGTCTGTATCCCATAAATGATCCCCTTCACTCTTGGTTGAAGTAATTTCCAAATTGTCACATCAACGTAGGATGAAATATAACACTACACATGCATGAGCAGAAAGAGAACTTAAGCCAATAAGACCGCCATCCATCACGGTTAATACAACCAATAAGCATTGGTATGGGTCGAAGAAAATTATGGATCTCCATACCATAGCCCTCTCAAGCCTATGTTGCAGCAAGTTCAACAGAGGCAAGGATGGCCGATTCCATCTTAGTATCTCCATCAAAGAAATGGTTAAAGTTCCCTATCTATGAAGTTGATTTCTCATCCACACTGAATTTAATAGCTTGTAATTTTAAACAACAACGAGAACATACAGAAATAATACAGAGACGGTAGGGAGAACATCAATTTCCTGATTTCCCTAACAACCTTATTACACTGTAACTATTATGACGAATCCAATACATTCCTACTAAACCAATCAAATAAAAAAGCCAAACAATTGTACTGATTTTGATTGGGAACACTGTATATTATTTTACAGGTAAATAACCGACGCATATTTTGAGTTAAAAGAAAAAAAAAATTTTAAGTCAATATATACTGCAAGTCGCATAACAGCCACATCAAATCCAGCAAACAAAAATTAGAAATATCGTTGCACACGCCTCCTCACATCAGATCCCAGTTAATAATCCTCAAATCTAGAAGCAAAATAATCTAATAAAAGGAGGGAGGAAAAAAGGCGCTTACTTTTCACAGCAGCCGACCGATTAGTGACAAGATTCGCTTCTTCAGCCTCTGAAGCGACTTGGTTAATATCAAAAGCCATCTGATTCATATCAATACCCACTTGTTTCTCCTCAACGACTGGCTTCTCCTCAACGACCGGCTTTTCTTCATGCTTCACAACCTCTTCTACAGCTTCAAGATTCTGCTGATTCTGGGCAGCCTTCGTCGGCGTTCCTCTGGCAGCTTTGCCCCCTCTCTTCGCGGCCGACGCAGCCCCTCTCTTCACCATCCTCGGAGGCATCGTTCACAACTTCACTCGAATCAAACCACCCAAAAAAAAAATCTCACAAACTTTCGCGGATCAGGAAGCCCTAAATTGACCCCTAATTCTAAGAACTGGAAGATTAGAGCCCGCTAAACACGCAAAAAAGAGAGGAAATTGGGAATCAGAAGGCACGGGGTAAAAACCCTAGAGAGTGAGAATCGAACGGGAGAAAGAACAAAAGCAAAACCCTTGAAAAGAAAACAGAGGCGACATCGGCTCGGGACCATATATATAGTCAGTCGTATTTTAATATGAGGAGAGAGAGGAGGGGGCTCCACGCGGTTTAGTTTGGAACGCACAGCAAAAGTATGTGGAATATACTGTTTAGAAATTTACTGTTATCTTGAAGACGAAGTATCTTCGATAATAAGTTTACTTTATCCTTATCATCAAAACTATTTCAAGATTAATCCTTTTAATTTTATTTAAAATTATAAATTGGTTCCTTAACTTATTATTAAATAAAAATAATATATAATTATGAACATAATATTTTATTTAAATAAATTAATTTTAAAATAAAAATAATAATAAAATCTCTTATTAAATAAATTACTAAGTATTTTGCATTCCTTAGATTAATACAAGTTATAAATAAATAATTAAAAATATAAAATAATACAAGAGAGGAAAAGGAAAATTGGGAATTGGGCTAAAATCCAATCACCAAACAAGCAAAAAATAACTTTCTTATATAAATTTCTGTTTTTTTTAAATATATTTTAAAATATTTTAAATAAATGTAATAACAATACTTAGTATTTTTGTTTAAAAATAAATAAATAATAATAATATTATTATTATTACTAAATAATAAAACTTTTATATCGTAGAAAAATAATTATCTAAATAACCATACTCCTAAGGTTTTTTTGCACTTCCGTAAATATTTTAGTTAATTATATTGCGTGAGATTGTGAATCTATATAGATGTACCACTTAAGTTACGTACAATTTATTAAAGTGTAATAATTATTTGTAAGGTAATCTTTTAAGAAAACAATGATATTTCATACAAAATTAACAAATTAATCAATTAAATAAAAGTTTCTAAATCATTGTTTTAAAATAAAGTAAAACTTTTATATCGTGAAAGTTTTAGAGCTTCCATAAGTACTTAAGAAATTAGTCTATTAGGCATGATGGCGAGCCTGTATCAGGTAGATCAATTTTATTTCATAAATAAAAAGAATTTCCCAAAAATACAAAAAATCAGAATACATTTTCAAAAGTAAAAAAAATGAAAGCATTTTCAAAATTAAAGAAAATAAGGAAAAATCAAAATATTTTCAAAATTAAATAAAATAAGAATAAGTACGCAAAATTAAATTATTTTATACAAATTAAAACATACAAACCCTCAAAAAATCATTTTGTTTGCAAAATGATAAGTTATTTTCTATTATCTTTCTCTTATTACTTTTTTTAAATATCAATTAACTTATACGCATTTTTATTCAAAATTACATAGGCTTTGATTTGTAAAGCAAGGTACTTAGGTCCAAGATTATGATTCTAGGTCAAGTCTGTCATTGTAAATATAAGGACATGTTTGACAGTATTTTCTATTTTATTGTTCTTAAAACTGTTTTCGAGAATAAGTTTTGAAAATAAAAAAATAAAAAAATATGTTTGAATAATTGTTACCAAAATCATAACTAATAAGTGTTAAATAAGTTATTCAAAATTTATAACTTTATCATTAATGAAGTGTGTATTTTCCACTTTTTATTATATTTTAAGAACAAAAACTAAAAAACATCTCAAAGATATTATGAGTTTTTTGTTCTTTTATTTTTTTTTGTTTTCTAGAACATTTTATAAAAAACAGGTTTACCAAACAAGTATTTTTATTTTTCTATTTTCGAAAACAAAAGAACCATTTTGGAAACAGCTGTCAAGCAGGCCCAACTATTTTCAAATTTTTGTTTTTCTATTTTCTAAATTGTATTAATTTCTTTTCTTTATTTTGTTTTCCAAATCTCCTTAATTTCCCTAATTACTTTCCTTTCTACCTTTAGTTTTTTTAGCATGTGAATAATAAAAGAATAACTAATATACTATTAAAATCATATTAATTTATACAATGAATTTAAGGTAATTATTCTTATGAATAGATAGCATGGAGCATCTAACATTTTCCTCCCGTACAATCAACTCCTGAACTAATCTCGGTTTTCGTAGATCAACCATTTCCTTATAAATTGGTTTTCCAAAATTTTCCTCAAAATTTTGGTTGTGACTTCTGATAAATCGGTTTTTTATCTGGAAGCCGAGTTTGTCTCTTCCTCTTCATTCTCTATACACTGTCCAAGTCGCATTTTTGGGTGTGACAATAATTACTGAGTATTTATATTTTTAAAAATATTACTTTTTAATTATAACATTATATTTTGGGGAAATATATGTTAGGTAAAGGTAATTATATTTTTAATTAATAAACAAATTTAGTTTTTCCTTTTTTTTAATTTTTAATATCAATAATCAATATCAATAAATATAATAAAACTGAAACCGCTTTTATTGTGCAGCAAGACACATTTCACTATTAAATGTACAATTAAATTCATTATTGAATCCACCTTTAAGTGAAGACCATGGCTTGTTGAAGAAGTTGGTGTTATGTTAGCTAGTCACCCAAGAGGGATAAATTGGGTGATATAAGATTTTTGTTATTTTTTTATCATAACTCAATTTCACTAGCTATGCAGCAAAATAAGGATGAACAGAGTATAATAAAGTAGATAGATGAAATGACAAGATGAAGTGCAACACACAAAGATTTATATTGGTTCAACCAAAATCATTTGCCCTACGTCCAGTTCTCAAGCCACCACTTGAGATTTTCCACTATATCTCACAAGTTTGATCCAAACACTTGTGAAGTCTCAGTACATCCCACAAGTTTCACTAGATACTTGTGAAGCCACTCTTCCCACACCCTTACTAAATGTGTAATTCCCTTAATGTTTCCCTATACTAAAATTCTATACAAAAATTGTAGAAAGAAATATTACAGAATTAAAACTCTCTTTAAGAGTGAATAATACATTGAAGCTCACTCTAATAAGATGAGTTTAACTTTGAATGCTGACACAGAATGATTTAATTCATTGTAGCAGTATTTTAGCACATAACTCACTTAAATTCATTTTTTATAAATTCAAATGAAGTTCTATTTATAGATTTATGACTTAACTAGTCATTAGACATAAAATATATTCATTAAACACAAGTTCTAGCCGTTACTCTACAAAAAGAACAATTCAACAATCACATTAAATGCATTTGACATACAAACATTCGAATTTTAAAGCTCAATAGACAAATTTCATAGAGTCAACATAGTTATGTATTTAACGTTGAACTTCAAAATCCATCTGTTACTAAGTGGGATTCGAACTTCAAGTTTGCAAAAGATACCTCAAGTTAGTATGTGCGAATTTTCATATTGGAAGTACATCTATTATATTTGAACAATTGCTTCAAGTTTTCACAATACACTCAAAATTCAAATTTCAGAAACTAAAATTCATCTATGAAAACATGTTCAATATGACATAAAAATTCTTACTCCGAAGTTCGTACTTTGAAGATCAAAGTTCATTTGTTAGATGCTGTGACTTTGAACTCACTGTGAACTTCACTAACAGTTGAATTTTAACTAAACTTTATGTGAATTTTGTACATTTTCACTAACTATACTTAGCCTGAAATTTGAATTTCATAATCAAAATTCGTCTATCAGAGATAAAACCTCTGTAACTTGGAACATCAGCAAGCAAAGTACAAATTTTGTGCATAATAAGTATGAGTCATATAGTAAAATTCACCTGTTAGGAAATGTACTTTAATTGTAACACGCTAACATTAGATTAATTTAATCTAACTCATTTAAAGCATATAGTTGTTAGGAATACTGATTTCCCAATAAGGGGTGAATTGAGAAGTTTAAAATTTTTCTGCAAAAACGTAATTTAATAGTAAAAGCAAAAGCTTACAGAAAAACAGAGTATGATGCATAAGAATATAAATGTAAGATAAAGTGAGAGAAGATTCAAAGATTTATCCTGATTCGGAATGCATTTGATCTACATTCAATTCTCAAATCACCACTTAAGATTTTTTACTATCTGCAAGAATTGAACGAGCTCTTTACAATGCCTCAGTATAATGCTTGTATTTTGTTCTAAGAACACTGAAAATCACTCTAACACTCTTACAAATATTTCTCAAATCCCTTTGTGATTCCTCTCACAAAAAATCTTTCTTCCAGATGAAAAAAAGATTTTATATAAGAATGATTACTCTCTTAACTAAAGTTGATATGAAAATTATAGCACATTAAATGTGGTGTGTGGATGAAAAAGCTTTGATAAAGAAATTTGGCTGAGTTATTGCAAAGATAGACTTAAATTCGTTACCAACAACTTCAAATGAAGTTCTATTTATATATTTATGACTTAACTAGTTATTGAATACAAGATCTATCCGTTAGAGATGTTATCTAATAATTACTTGGTTACCCACTGGTTACTCGGCAGAAATAGTCATTCACTAACTGTATTTAATGCATCTGACAAACCAAAATTTAATTTTAGGGTTCAACAGATGAATTTCATAAAGACAGAAGGTTAAGGTCCTTAATGTTGAACTTCAAAATTTGTTTGTTATATTGTGACAGTTGAATTTTGAGTTTGTCAAAGTTAACCTATGTTAGTTTATGCGAATTTTCATATTGAAAGTGCGTCCGAAGAGTTTGAACATTTATTTCAAGTTTTCACAAAGCATTCAAAATTCGAATTTTAGAAGCTGAAATTTGTCAAATTTTAGAAGCTGAAATTTGCCTATCAGAAACATGTTCAACGTGGTATAAAAGTTCTTCTCCATGACATTCGAATGTTAAACTACAAATTCGTCTGTTAGAAGTATGCTCTAACAAGACTCACTGTTTCTTATTTCAAAATTCTCACTTTGAAGTCCAAAGTTCATCTGTTAGATGAGATGACTCTAAACTCTGTTTGAACTTTACCAACATTCAACTTTTGACTAAGTTTCATATGAATTTTATGTTAATTCAGATGTTTTGATTATTTTAAACAAATGAGTTTGGAAATCCAATATCAAAGGAACACAAGTAACATGAAGAACAAAGTTGGAGTTTCCTGAAGGTTGAAGAATTGTTTCACATATTTTAGGAAGCTATTTGTAAAAGAAGATAGATAAGTTTTGAATTTCAATTCACCAAATATTAAATAAGATGTCTAATTAAATGATTAATGATTAGTTCATGATTTCAAAATGATTTTCATGAAAAAAGCTATCTTATGAGGATAAAATTTTAATTTCAAAATGTTTCTAAGTGTTCACTTTATTTTCATGAAAATGTTTTAGCTCACTACGTCAAAATATGCCTTTATTGGCTGTTATTTTGACTTTTATTGGCGGTTAAAAACAACCAAGTATGTTAGCGCCGAAAATAACTGTACCTTTCATTAGTGGTTTAGAACTGCTAAAAAAAGTTATATTCGTTTACGGTTATACACAATAACTGCAAATAAAAGTCATTCTCCATTAAAAAAATTGTTTTCTTTTACTTAAGTTGGCGGTTATATATTATAACCACCAACAAAAATCATATTCCTTTGCCATTATAAGTAATAACCGCAAAGAAATTTTGACTTTTAGTTGGCGGTTATATATACAACCGCCAACTTAAGTGAGAAAGATTAATTTTTAATTAATTTTAATTTTTACTTTTAGTTGGCGATTATGTATTTAACCCCCAACTAAAATTTTATAAACTTTTTTATATATTCAAATTTTAATATGAGTTAGCGGCTCTAATTTAGAACCACCAACCAAAACCTTTACGTTGGCGGTTGTATATAATAATCGCCAATGAAAGAACTTTTTTTTTCTAAATTTTATTATTTTCGCAATCCCACGAACCTGTTTCAGTGTCAATATAATACCCATAACTAAAAGACATATATCTAAAGCAAAAGTTATATTATATTCAAAATATCTCAATAAAAAGTTATAGACAATATTTATATCCAATTGACAAGAGCAAAAAATGATATAACAGACCTAATTAATATTATCTAGTAACTAGATTTCCAAAAGTATCATATATATATATATATCAGGCAAATCTATAGCTTCTACACTAACAACTAATATCTATACACATGACCAAAAACTACATATCAAACTATCTGTCATATATGATGACCAAGAGAACAAAAAAAGCATGCATCTTCTAGCCTTTAAAAGTGATCAGTCTAGGCTTCTTCCCTTGTACTGTCTACAACATGATCAATTTTAAATTCATAAGCTATCCAAAACATATTAGAACCACCAATTAAATGTAACTATATGATAGAACAAAAACCAAACAGCTACAAAGTACAACCAAACAACTACAAATAACACTATAGAACGTGTTCACTTATACCCACCTCCTGAGTTCAACCACATATTGGCTCCACTCCTCTATGAGTTTTTTTATCTGAGCTTTAGAGTATCCCTCAGAGTATGTATCCGGAAAATACTGAAAATAAAAATATTACATATTACAGAAGCAGTTTATATTATTAAAATTTTATATAAATATCATAAAAATGAATTATGTACATACCTTGGAGGGGATCGAGATTTGTTGATGTAAAATGATATCTTTCATATATTTCAGCACATAGTACCCACAATCATTATCATTAGATTGTTTTGGACATTGAATAAAATTATATGAATATTAGATTAATTACAATAAATGTTAATAATCTCAACAATTGATTGAGTATTAAATTATAAATACCTGAATACATGTCCATTTATACAATAAAGCCAGATCTTGTGGAGTCTTTTGGTTGTTAGGATTACTAGTGTTGCTTAACCTGCGTGCTGCTTGAAACATACTCACACCTCTGTTAAACATTACAAAAGAAAATTAATATAGAAAAAATTGAGGTTAATAAATAGAAAAACACAAAAACACATAATATAATTGCATATTCTTACTGATTTATCATCTCTAGCATCTGCGGGCGGTAGTCTGGCGGATTTCCTTTGGGATCCAAAAAATATATTTTTGGTTTGATTGGTTCAATACAAATCAGCATCCAATGATCCCTAGGAGAAAAATTTACTAGTTTTAGCAAAGAAACTTAAAATAAAGCAGTCCAACATGAAATAAGACATTATTTAAAAGTTTAGTGATAAGTGACTTACCCCTACATAAATGGTGCCAAAAATAACACCCCTTCACTCCCCTTTGCAGTCAATGCATCCACCATATCTTGCGACTATTCTGTGATCTTTCTCTGTGGCATCAAACCCGATGTATAAGTTGAAATATCTTGTGGGTGGATGAAGGCAAATCTGTCTGTCAGCTGAGAAGGTACTAGAATTTTTTCATACAAAAATCTAAAACGGAAAAAGTAATAGATTAGTATTACATAGTCAAATGAAAGATCAATTCATTTATATTAATTTCCATACCTGATGTATATGTTAATGTGTTGTACCCCAAGCCATCCATTATCAATGATGTAGGAGATCATATCTTCAGTAATCACTTCAGATACTTCCTTACCATAAACCCTGCATCATAAGGAATGGGTATCAATTGCCACAACCCCATGGTTAATATACCATTAAGCAATTCATGATTTTGTGAGTTTGTCCCTTCGCTGGTGCAATGATTGACTCCCCTGATTGTCCCAACACAACTTTCTTCCCTTGACTCTCTCCTGTAGACTGTGCAACACAAGTAGTCAATTGATTAACATAAAAACAAATTGTAATTAATTGGCTTGTCAACTAACATATACCTTTTTCAGTGGAGCTATAGTAATGAGATTCACAGGCTATGCTACAAATCCACCCACGGCCTGTTCTACCGTTTCTGCTCCCTCGGTAGGTACAGGCAACTCACAGTCTCTTCTTCGGGAAGTGCAATCGATACTCTGACATGTTCTAACTACAAGGGTACATTGTGAAGCATGTCCCCTGGGATGTTATGCACTTTCCCTTTTGCAACCACACGCCAAGGGTCATCCAGCCATAATAGACAATGTCCTATACCCTATACCAATCATAACATTAGAAATTATTAATATATATCAACAACTAACTATAAATTTAGTTAATAAAAGAAGCAATTACTGGAGGAAGATGCGCAGATGGAGGAGTACAACTATCTCTCACACTAAGACTGACTGCAACCCTTTGGCTCCTCTGCAACACAACTTGTTTGACCAACAACTCAAGCTGGGCTAATCGTCTATTCATGTCAGATTGTGTTTCATGTTGTTGTTGGACAATTGCCTCCAATTCAAGAACCCTAGCTACAGTGTCAGAGTGGTGGCGTTTGGTCCTGAAATAGGTCCTATTGGTGACACCAAATCCAACACCTCTAACACGTCCAAGGTGTTCAGGGAGCTCCAGTGCTTGGCTAAGTACATCCAACCCTGAGCCTTGCTCGCCTTTAGAGGTCTAATTTGAAATCAGGATTTGTGAAAATAAAACAAAGAAATAATTTTTTGTCCTTCTAAAAAATGAGAGTTCAAATCATTGTTGTAAGGTAGCACTTACTATTTTTTCAACAACTTTCTGAACATTCTCATTCTCAATAATCCCTTCTTTGTTTTTCCTAGATTTTGACCACAGCTCATGACGGGGTACTTTTGTCGACGTGGATCCCTCCTTCAATACCTGTGCATTCACTGAAATAATCATTGTGCATTCGAATAAATTTAAGGATTGACAAATGTAAGATATACATGCACTTACCAACTTCCTCTCTACTCCAGAGTATCCCAGACGGCCGGCTTGGTAAGGGTACTATTGACTCTTTGCCCTTTGACTATTTGCTTCACTTAATTTCTGAAAAATTTCAATACTAAAATCAAATAATTATAAGCAAAGAGGATTAGAATATTTAAATATGAACAGGAAAAATTGTTCACCTTAAACTTCTCTTGACACTATAGATTGATAAAGCCATCTCGGTGTTCCTGTTTTATGTAGATTCTAAATTTCTCAAGTGGATGCTCAATGATGTTGCCAGCTTCATCTTTCATAAAGTGCCTCGTCAAGATATATCGAAAATTATGCATTGAAATCCGTGCTTTTTGATATATATACACTCTATGGCTTTCATCAACGTCAAAAGCGAACTACAAAACAAAATGCTCAAATTAATTATAACAGGTTTGCATGCATAAAAAAATGTAGCTAAGTACTAAAATTAATTATAATTACTACTATGTATTGGAAAACTAAATCCTTCACAACAAAGGGGAGTTTCCTCCAATCATCCCATTCTGTATGGCTGATGGGCACCTTCAACTTTGCAGCCACTCCGATATAGCTACTTAACTTCTTCCCACCTTCATTGACTGGATGATTTTTGTAATTCCATTCCACATGGATCTTGTTTCCAGTATCTCTTGCATGGCAAACCTCTTTCATTACTGTCAAACCACGTCGGTGCTTCACCATCTCTCATTGTAATGTGACACACTTTGCCATATTTACCTATAATAATATCAAAATGATTAATTAAATAATGAAAAATAAATTACATTACAAGATAAGAAGATCATTATATTAAATAATGAAAATAAATTGAAGGCAATATATATATATATGTTTAAATACAACCTTTTCCTCTTTCTTTTTCTACCATGAATGACTCCTCCCCTCATTTTCATGATCCAAATCCCCTCTTCATGATCATCTCTCGTATAGAGGGCATAATCTCCAGTGGAACCAACAGCAAATGATGCCCCAGAAAATGGATCATCCTTAATATCTTCATCCTGTTGGTTTCTACCTTGATTGTGATGATCGATTATTTTGTTGGTGAACATGACAATCGACCACCTCTTATTAGCAGGATCATGGATATAAAACATCTTTTGAGCTTAAGATGCTAAAATAAAAGGCTCATCTTTGTACCCTATCTTATTAAGATCAACCAAAACAAACCCTGACTCATTAACTCGAAGGCAATTCTTGTTGTCTACCTACTTACAACCGAAAATTAGTGCCCAAAACAAGATGTAATCCAACTCCCATATGTGCTCAACTACCCCAAAGTATGACATATTTGCAAAAATAGGGTTTCTATCTTTGGCACTAGAATTATGCATTGATTGAGCTATAAGGGTTACCCCACTATTTTGCATTGTGCTCTGATCATTTTGCTCTTTGGTATAGAATATGTACCCGTTTATGAGGTAATCCGTGTAAGAGAAGACATGTATAGATGGACCATTAGCTAACCATCTCAACTTGTCTGAAACTGAACCAGGATTCCTTTCCTACTCTAAAATAATATGATCTCTCAGCCAATCTATAAAAAATCGATTGTGTTCTTTCGATATCCAACTCTTATTCTTATTGGGGTTTAAGCTTATAAGTTTCTCCTTGTGCATTTCCACATATGGAAGAACCTCATCAGAGTTGTGTAAAACATACAAGTGAGCTTACTCCCATTGTGTCCTAGATATGCTAACAATTTCCTTTCCCATAACCCTTCCCCAGATGTTCTTCCTATGTGATAATACTTAGGAAGGCCAATGTTATCAACATTCGATAAGTATTTAGTGCAAAATTCAACAGCTTCTTTGGCTATATACCGTTCAACAATACAACCCTCTGGTCTACTTCGGTTTTTCACATAACCTTTTAATATCTTCATGTAATGCTCAATTGGGTACATCCACCTCATATAAGCTAGACCGCATAACTGTGTCTCCCTAACTAGGTGAACCGTTAGATGAACCATCATATAAAAGAACGAATGAGGGAAATACATCTCAAGTTCGCACAAAGTGACAACAATGTCTCTTTGCAATGCCGGTAACTTCATAGGGTCAATCACTTTGCTGCAAATATACTTGAAGAAGAAACATAGTTTAGTGATTATCCCTCGAATCTTTTTGGGCAAAATGGATCTCATAGCATCGGCACGAAATTCTCTATCAAAACATGGCAATCATGAGACTTCAGACCCTTTAACTTCAAGTCTTTCATAGAAACAAGGTTCCTAATATTTGAGGAATACTCCTCTGAAACTTTAACCCCATCAAGAGACTTTCAAAAAGTGATTTTCTCTTTTCTAGATAGTGTATATGCTGCCGGAGGTAGATAAGTACGATGTTTCTCCTTCACTGGTGCCAACTCTCCTCTTATTCCCATAGCAACTAAGTCTAGCCTTGCCTTCACGCCATCTTTAGTCTTTCCCGGCACATAAGTAATGTACCAATAATGCTTTCACATGCATTTTTTTTCTATATGCATGACATCAAGGAAGTGCTTCACATACAAAGACTTCCAATATGGAAATTCAAAGAAAATTGACCTTTTCTTCCACCTACTAGTCCCAAGGCATCGCGCAAAAGGCTTCCCGAAGTTGTCATTCAAATCCTTTACCTTGTCCAACAATTGCTCACCACTTAATGGCAAAGGTCTTTTTCCTTCTATATTCCTATTAAACGCCTGTCTCCACCACCTGTAATGATGTCCCTCAGGCAAAAATCTACAATGTCCAAGGAAGACAAATTTTGAACCATGCTCCAATCGTATCGAATGTGTGCCTCCTTCACATATAGGGCATCCAAACTCTCCTTTGATACTGTAGCTTAACAAGTTCCTATACGTAGGAAAATCATTGATTGTACCAAACAACATAGCTCTCAATTTGAATGTCTCTTCCCTATATCTGTCATACACCTCCACACCCCTCTCCCACAGTAGCTTCAAATCATCAATTAATGGAGCCAAATATATGTTTATATCATTTCCAGGTTGTTTGGGTCCAAAGATTAACATAGACAACATCATAAACTTTCGTTTCATACATAGCCAAGTGGTAGGTTATAAATAACCAAAATCACGGGCCACGTACTGTGAATACTACTCTACATACCATGCGAGTTCATTCCATCGGTAGATAATGCAAGGTGAAGGTTTCTATCTTATACCCCGAACTCTTCATATTGATTATCAATTTTTTTCCATTGCGGAGAATCTACAGGATGTCGATACTTTCCATCTTCAATTCTTTCATCCGCATGCCATGTCAAGTGCTTCGCAATTTTAGGACTTTTGTACAAGCGTCTAAATCTAGGTATGATAGGAAAATACCATATGACCTTCATTGGACTCGATTCTTTCTTCTTATATCATGGGGCGTTGCATTTAGGACATCTGTTTAACGATGCATGTTCTTTAAGAAATAACACACAAGCATTAGGACAGGCATGTATCCTCTCATAGCTCATCCCAATAGAGCATAACATCCGTTTAGCCTCATATGTTCTGCTAGGAAGGTCATTACCCTCTGGCGGCATATCCCTCAAAAGTGTAAGCAATTATGTGAAGCTCTTATCACTCTATCCATTACCCGCTTTCAAGTTGTACAACTTTAAAACAACTGACAATATTGTGAATTTGGTACAACCATAGTATAATGACTTTTCTGCATCACTTTTCAACCTGTCAAACATCGCAGGACAATCTTGAGCTCATTCTCAATCACATTTGCCATCTCTTCAAGATGGTCAGCCTCAAATTTGGTTGTGTCAAAATCATTCAATCCACTATAACCCGAGCTACTATACCCATCATTCATTTCACCATGCTTTGTCCAATGTCTGTAACCTTGATCAATTCCATAACACAATAAATGATCTTCCAAGTCCTCTGCACTAACTAGCTTCCCATAACAACACTTTAAGCAAGGGCATAAAATATTATTAGGGTCATATGCATGCTCAACTGTGAAACTAATAAACTCCTTCACTCCATCCTTATACTACTGAGTCAAACGATTCATAGACATTCATGACCGATCCATACTCCTGAGATGTGTATCAATTTTGGCAGAGCCTCCTCTACAAGTTGAGGATAATTCTACAACAACATCTCATAAGAAAGTTAGACTTCCCAATTATAAGTACTACCATTTTTCAGCCAATCCCAAACAACCTAAGCTATATAATCATAACCAAAATAATATAGAAATAAAAAAAAAAGCTACAAATAAAGGAAGTAAATGCATAGGGAGGATATAAATTCATCCAGAATTACAGATTTCCATAACCAATACGATAAGATATATGTTATAAATGAAGTTCCAAGGAAAACTATAGCAACAAAAAGGCTAGGAGAAGATTACTTTGATCCACCAAACAAACACATTACAAGCAAAGAGCTATTCATTGAATATTGAAATCTTTTCTATGGTTATGCTTCCTCTATTATTAACTTGCCATCCATAATTCATAAAATTTTACAGCACTGCTTAGTCATAAACACATTACAAGCAAAGAGCTAACATGTTTGACAAATAAACTAAGCTACAGGCTAGTTTCATGTGACTATGGTTAGGTGGGAGTAATTGGATTTGTTTATAGTATATCTAACATGTACACCACTAGTTATAAATTCAAACAGAGCTCACCATGGTAACATGAACATAAACTATTGTGCACAATAAATTCAAGCAGAGCCCACCATATCATGGTACTGATCTATATAATAACTCTTGAGTGAACATAATTGATATAAAGATCAAAAGTTAAAATCAACACCTGTGAATAATTTGAAGATATGACAGATCTATTCTCCTTGGCACAATAAACACCAGATTTCTTTCAAAGATATAGGCTTGGCCTAATAAACACTCAAAGCAATTAGTTATAAGCATCACCCCAATAATTTTACAATATGACCAAATGCAACTAAGTAATTTCTTTTGGATTTATCGATTGACATATTTAAGGCATGTTTAAAGAAAAAAAACTACGAAAGTCTTGAAATGAGAAGCTGCATAATTCTCCCCATGATGAAAAAAAGCCCAAGATGATAGCTTACCTACTCACTGATTTTAGGATCTCAATCAGCACCACTTTCTAGCTAGGAGAGACACTAAAGAATCAACAATTCTAGCCAACAACCTAGTAAAATCAACATGCATAATGATTAAGTAAACAATATGAGAATATTAATGAAAAGAAGTGCACAAGAAACCATTGTAACTCATAATCTTCAAATTGTGCATGTACACAGGCCCAACATCTAGATGTCTAGAACTCAATCCCAAGTAGAGTATATATCAATGAAGGCACAAAACTTAAATCTGCATGAAGCAAATACCTGTTCAACTGTTACTTCACGGGCAAACAATTCTCCAACTTTTTCACTATCATCAGAACTATCTAAACTATCATGGCTTTACTTTGAAACTTTCAGAGGTTGTAGAAAAATAAATTTGAGATATTAAGACTTTGCAGCAAATTAACTAAGTATATTGTTATGTGGGCAACAAGGAGCTACCATGTCAACTGGGGACCTAATACAGATAGCAAAGAATCTTGCCTCTGGCCCAGCAAGTAGATGAGTTATAACATTGTCAGTGAAGCATGGAATTTTCAAAATGATTTGTAGTAAAGTAATTTTTTAGACATAGAAAATAGTAAAATAGGGATAAAATTAAAATTATAGAAATTGACTCTAAAGGACTAGCATTCAGTATCTTGGACAGTAACTCTTTCACTTGATCATAGCTGGCTACTTTAGCAGCATTGATAATCGCATATCTTGCTATATTGGGTCCAAGTCCAATCCAAAAAGTCTCAATTCCTTCTTGTATATTAATAAATGTTGATTAACTAAAAAAGACAAACATAAGTTTTTCCTTTTTGATAATCATTATCCTATATATTATGGGAAAATTAGGGGCAATTTTCGTCTTTAAGGGTTTCATCCAATTATTACAAAATGTCCAGATTGGATTCACAACATAAGATGGTGCCCCCACATAAAATCCAAAATCCCAATACACATCATGTCCATCATCATCAGCATTTTCTCACACCAATCTCTTCTATCTTATTCCCCATATTAACTTTTTCATATACACACATAGATTAGTAGTACATAAAGCTTTTCAAAATTCAAAATGCATTTATGTTCCTCATCTAGTTGTACTATATTGCACAATATTAGACATTCACTATGACATAGATTCCCTTGGCCTACCTATAAGAGCAACTCGAATATCAAGTTCTTCACTATTTTATTTTCTAATAATTAATTATAAATGGATAACTTTACATGAATCTAAGTTCCCAATATATCAAATAACTACACTATATATATAAAAGGTAGGGTCTAATTGAATTGTGAGTTGCCATCTAAAGAATATGATAGAAAGGGAATCACATTCCATACCACATGATGTGTAGAACTTGTCTTGAATCTTGGGACCAAATGTACGCACATGTCAATTAAATGCCCAAAAGAAGGCGCATTTTGGAACCATCATTTCGATTATCTGATAATCATAGTGCTTCCCATCCAAATGAGGAGCAAGAGCTAAAGAAGATGCCAAATTGCTACAACACTAAGGGAATGAGCTAAACTAAAAGAGCCTTGTGGCCACAATAAAAAATAGTATCCTGGAAGGAGCCCACCCAACGTAAGGAGACTGAAAAATAAAGTAAGAAACAAATGCCTAACACCCATTTCTTTCTTTCTTTCTTTTTTTTGGGGGGGGGGGGGAGGGAGAGAACAAACCCCCCATTTCTATGTCGACAAATTTGGACTTAATCCAGTCCTCACCCAAGGCTAAGTGAAATTCACGACCCCACATCCCAGCTTGTATCACAGAGAACCATTCACCCATTGAAAAAGAAGTAGTTTGAACATTATAGGAAATATTATAATGCTATAAAAAAATGGACTGTTCGGCTTCTTAATTCACCCTTTATGGCTGAATGTTTGGCCATGAAAAGAGGTGTTCACCCTTTTAAGACTTGAGGCATCACCTATGATCGATCACTATATGTATATCTTTAAGGACATATATTTCATCTACTTAAGACATATATATCCCTATATTCTAAGGATTCAACAAAATGCCATTAATTCTATCTATAAAGATAAGTCACATAACATTGTGTAGTCAAATATATGCTATAATACATCAGAGCTGGGTTTTTCTTCCGGTAACTTAGAGATCACTATGTTTTCTTTACGTTAGCTAACAAATACTTAAATGATACGCATATGCTTTCGCTTAGTTTTAAGGTGGTGACATCCCCATACACAAAACCCTTTGATTATGCTAGTACTTATCCTTCTTTATATCTTGGTTCCTTTGATTAATTGAATTTTGTTTTTACCTTTTCGATAGAAAAGATAATTATAATTATAAATATTAAAATTCCAAAACCTTCTTTTCAAACCGACATTATATTTATATCACAAACCCATGAAATGCAATAATCGAAAATAGCCAGAAAAGTAATTTCATCTCACAACCTTACCCTTAACCATTTATCAAGTCAAAGAATCAAAATAGAAGATTCAGGAATTGCACAACATTGAGAGTGATTTGAACGACCTCTTGAAAATTATGGAAGTATTCTTTAGTGTGATAAGTGAGGAGAATAATTCTCTTATCCACTTTATTTTAACATCCTAGTTATATTACTAATAAATGTTTTTTGAAAAAAAAAAGAGAGAAGTTTCAGCTGGTGGTCAAGTTGTAAGCCTTTCACTGAAAATAGAAAATGAAAAATTTTACCTTTGGCTCGAAGGATGATGGAAAGACAGCACAACACTCAAAACTCGTGATGGCCGCTTGAGACAATAGCGAAGGTGCGAGCGTTGCTTCCTGGATTCGGTTAATCTGCTGATTCAGTCCAGTCATGGGTGTCAAGAGGTGATATGGAACTCTGAACTCTAATAGCTATCTATATAGTGCCATAAAAAAAATATTGTAATGCTATATTGTAATGCCTCCTTGCTAATCTAATTACTTCATCATTATCAAGGATACTTGAACTCAACAAACTTCAAGGGAACAATACCTTAGGGTTTCTAGATTAGACTTGTGGAACCCACAAAGAAGCCACAGACTTCGGGATAGATCTCCGATGGGACGAAGAAGCCACAGACTTAGGGAACCCACTGAGACACCACACGGACTTAGGGATGCCAACTTGGCTGGAGGGAGAGAACTCGGACGCCACGAATGAACTCGAGAGGAAGCAAGAATGAAATGTGTTTGTGCCTGTAGTTTCGAATTGGGGCTGAAATTAAAAACATACACTTGTAATTTTTTTTTAAAAAAAGGAAATGTAGGTGGTTATTAGAAAATAATCGCCTACGTTAGAGAAATTTTTTTTTTAAATAATAAATATATGATGTTATTTTTAATAACTGCCAATGTTATTTTTTACTTAGTTTTGTCTTGTAGTTTTGTAGGCGTTGATTAAATAACTACCTACAAAAGTGTATCTTTGTATGCGGTTATAAAAATAACCGCCTACAAATCTTTTCCCGCCTTTTTGTCTCATTTTTATTTGCGTTTTTTCATATAACCATCTGTAAATATGCTAAAAAAAAAACTCATTTCTTTAGTAATGGCTTATAAGGATAAACTTATTTCTAAGTGTTTGCCTTGTTTTCATGAAAATACTTTACCTTATGTGCATAACCATTGAAGGTTGTGAGGATAAAGACTCAATCTCAAAGCCTTTTCAAGTATCCATTCTTTGATTTCATGAAAAGGGGTTGAAATTATCCGCATAACATAGCTAGGCATCATGTTCTTGGTTTGTCCAGATTATTATCTTGATAAGGCGGGCATCTTATTTACATAAGGGAGTGAACAATGAATGCCAAATGTATTGTACAGCCCGTTATCTACATAACTTAGAGAGGTTATCCGCATAACCTATATTTCAACATCCTTGAACTTTCCTCCATTAAATAGGTTATCCAGATAACCTAAAAAGATTATCTGCATAACCTATGTTATAGAACTCATGACTCTTCTTCAGCAAAATGAGTTATCCATGTAACCTTGGGAGGTTATCTTGATAACCTAAGTTTTACAAAAACTCAGTTTGGGAAAAACTTAACATTATTCTAACAATTGAGTAGGTTTTCATGAAAATATTCTTAAGTTAAAACTTAGTCATTCTAGAATGAACATTATCCGCATAACCTAGTTAGGTTATCCACATAACGAAAGGTTGATGTTGAAAACAAAAGCCAACGGTCACCCATTATTCGCATAACCTAAGGAGGTTATTCACATAATCTCTGTCAGATGCATTTAATGAGGTAGGTGAACAGCTATATTTTTGAGAATAACAGCTAATCCTTATTTCCAATAGATAATTTTGCTCTAAAAACTATAAATAGGACCTCATTTAAGTTCTTGAAAGAGAAGAAAAACATATATACGCCAAAACTCTACAGAATTGATTACTGATTTATTCAAAACTTACCTACCTTCTGTTTAGCTCATTCATTGTACTTAAATTTTCATATCCACTCTTTTGAAAGAGTTTTATATCTTGACTTGTATATTTCTACATACTTGTAGATAGCACTTAGTGTGAGGATACACTAAGAGATTTGTTTTTACTCTTGAGTGAGAAGAGTAAGAGCGTTTATTTAGCTTAAAGTTTGAGCTGGGGTTGTACTGCGGTTTTGCAAGAACCCATTCAAATCTTACAAGATATAATGGAAAAATCTCAAGTGGTGGCTTGAGGATTAGACGTAGGTCAAGTGGAGTAGATCGAACTAGGATAAATCACTGTGTCCTTCTCTCATTTACTTTGCAATTGCTTTTTATTTCTTATACTCTATTTTTCAGTAACTTTTTATTATCATTACTATATTTCACTTTTGTAGAAAAATCCAAACTTACTAATTCACCCCCTCTTGAGAAGCCAACTGAACTAACATTTTACACATTTTCACTAACAATACTTAGCCTGAAATTTGAATTTCAAAACTGAAATTTGTCTATCAGAGATGGAAACTCTGTAAGTTTGAATTTCACCAAGTAAAGTTCAAATTTTGCACAAAATAAGCATGAGTTAAACATGAAATTCGTTTGTTACCCAATATTTTTCAATTCTAACATATGCTAATATTTGATAACCTTAAAATCACATGTTTAAATATTGTAATAACTTTAAATAGGTAATTTTCAAAACTTTTTACCCAATATTCATAATGAGAAATCCTAGAAACTAAATCTTCTCTTGTTCTTCATTGGATTTCCACATTTTCTTCATTGATACTCCTTGGATGTTCTCCTTTCAAGCTCTAGTTATTTAGAATCATAAAAACTTCTTATTCAACATGCTCCCCCTTTTGGTGATGACAAAACAACTTGTAAATTGGATTAATATTTGAGTTTGCTTCCAAAAGCTTATCCTCCAAATATACATTAAAATTCAAATTTTAACATATAACTACAGCATATGTATTAGAGTAAAAGATTTAGGAGAATGGAAAAGGAAATGTTGAAACAAATTTCATTGAAGCAAACATGCTTAGTATAGATATTTAAACAGATTCGCACAAGTACATTGATCATATCTAAAAAGAATTACATTACAAAGAAACACAAAATCCTACAAAGTTTTAAAAAGTCCTAAAAAGATCTAAGCTCTGAAGATCTGTCATTGATCATTTCTTTTTGACCTTGAGCTTGATCCTTTTGCCATATGTCTTTCCTAATTGCCCAGCATCTCCAGATTGTCCAATTTCAGTTTGTCCAACCACAGCTTGTCAAGTTTTCTTCTCCCCCTTTTTAGCATCATCAGGAGCAAGAGTGGGTATAGAGGGAGAAGGCACTTGAGCCATAGGAATGACTTGAAAAAGAACTAGTACAAATAGAATTGAAAGAGGCATCTAAGGAAGATCATCATAAGATCTAGAAGATATCTCCTGAACTGCCCTGAGGATGTTAGCTAGTTTAGCATGTCATTCCACTGTCAGGCCTTTTTCAAAAGAAGGAGGTTGAAGAGCTGGTGGAGGGAATATCTCATCTAGCCTGTGCTTCTGAGACTGCACTACAGCATTATGTGCAATAGTAGCAAAGTCATTAGAAGGCATAATTCCCATTTTGTTATGAGAGCAATTTGAATAATAGGTAAAGTTGCAAGATCTACAACAAGTTTCTATTTGCTTAGTTTCTTGTGATGACAGAATTAAGTCTTGAGCAGCTTCCTCCATCATTGGCTTATGGGAGCTCTCTACTTGAGTGGCTTCATTGTCCTCTATACTGTAATCCAATGATGGACCATGACTTGTACCCTTACTAAAGCTTCTAGGAGTGATAGTAGCAGCAGTAGCATCAGTATCAGAAGGTCCTTTTGTAAAAGGACTTGGGACAGAGGAGAGACAGCTTTGGGAGGATTAGAGAAACCATGCTGAAGTAGTACTAATGTGGTTGGAAGAGTTTTGAAGATCATTGTAAGTATCAGCAACTACCTTGAGGTTCTTAGCCAAGTTAATTATCTGAGTTTGCAAATTTGCAAACTTGGCATTTTACTCGTTCATAATACTCAACATCATCTCTGTTAAACAATCATAGAGCTCGGGTATGGTACTAGGTTTAGCCAAGTTGTATGGGATAGAAGATTTAGGTTGCTGGGTTGGCTGTGGTTCAAGTTGGATGGTTGGAGCAGCCTCAAAGGTAGTTTCTTGTTGTTGTGACTCTCCCCTATCATAGAATAGATCTTCAGATTTGTCAGCTCCTTTTCCAATCCATCTACCCTATCTTCTTTCGATGCTCATTCTCATTAGCTCTTCTTCCTTAAATTCCTCAATAGGATTTTCCTTACTTTTCTCCAAGTGTTAGATTTTGGCATACTTGAGAACCTTGGTGATAATTGAGACATAGGGCGGAGTTGAATCTTTTCTATGATCTCTAGCCTTGATCATCCTCTGAAAGATAATGTTTCCTAGATTGATCTCTTTTCTTCGGATCAAGGCTACCATTACAAGTGCTTCAACTCTAGTAATTAAATTGAAGTTTCCTCTCTTGTTGAAAATGATCCTAGACACTATATAGTGTAGGACCCTCATTTGAGCATTGAGGTCAAAATGCTTCATGTTCTTTAGCTGATACTTGTTCTCCCATCTCCTAAAGAGTACATTTAGAATTGTACTCTCCTTGTAACTCAGATATTCTCTACCTTCTTCATCTACTTCATCATCCTCATCCATATATTTAGTGGCAGAAATATCAATTTTAAATCCATCCTATGCAAGAATCTCCAAAATGTTATTGAGATTTTCATCTGTTAGCCACAGATTCCTAGACTTGAGAGTTACTTAGTACTTCTTCTTCTTGTCATTAGATTTTAAGAGGCATACTAAGTCTGAATCACCTCATCGTCATGTCTTTCTTTGACCTCTAGAAGGTTTTTTTAATTTCTCATCTAGATTCCAGCATCAAAATTATTTGAAATGAGAAATTGCTCCATATTTGTGCAATAAGGAGTAACTACCTTCTTTGTAGCAAATTTTATGGTGAATTCCTTCATAATTTCCTCAAAACTACAAAGAGGCTCAATGGTCATTTACAGCTCCTCAGACTTTGTGCTTGACACAGGAGCAATAGGGGTAGGCTTCTTTGATACTGCCTTTAATTGTGGTTTTTGTTTCTTCAAAGGCATTCCCTTGCTTGATTCGCCTTTTCGTTTCTGAGTTTCAGCTTCTTTTGATGTGTACTAAGACTAGGTAGACCTTCTGGGTCTGCCTTGTTCCTTCTGAACATTAGTATTCTTCACTTTGGCCATTTTCCCAAGAAATTTGTTTTGAGGAATGTTTCAGACATGTTTGTAGGGTTTGGTTTGGAGTTTAATTAGTGGAAACATGAGTTTTATTTAAGGAATTTGAGAATGGTTGAGAGAGAATAAGAATAGCTTCAACTGAAATACAAATAGGGCTATATCTATTCAGTGTCTGTCCCTCAGATTTCTCTTTTGTAACTACTCGACAGATGAATTTTGAGGGTCAAAATTCAAATTTCGGATGGTTATGTTTCCACAAAGCATATAGAAGCTGTTTTCATAGATGAATTTTCAACCTTGAAATTCGTCTATCAAAGACATACTACTCAAACAATATCTTAACATTTATATTTCAGTATGGAAATACGACTTTTGGAGACCTAAACACAGACAAAAACTTCAACAGATGAATTTTGTTTCTCAAAGTTCGAATGTTCGATGCTTAAATCAAAAAGCATGTAAACATATAATATCCAACAGACGAATGTTGGGATTTAAACTTCAAATTTCAAGACTTTGTGAAGAAGTATCTAACATGCGAATATCGAATCATCAAAGTTTGAATGATGTATACGCACAAACATAGCATATACATATATATACAATCAAAATTCAAATTTCAAGAAATCAACAGATGAATTTTGAGCAAGCTAATATATCACATAAGGGACTGTAATTCGATTGTTGAACAGCCAAAGCTCATATTTTGAACAAGCAAAGTCACTCAATACATCAAATAAGGCATGAAAGTTCATCTATTTGCAATTAAAATACAACTATTGAATAATAGAACTTACAAACAGATGCTAAAAATTGGAATTTCCAATTTTCTTCAGCAAATGTTGCTTGTCTAGATGTGAGATACTCCCTTATTTTGATTTCTTATCACATAAGCTCATGAGAAGTACCTACAAAACATCTTATACATACTCTGATGCTTAAGTTAGTTATTCGATTTAACAAATTAACTTCAGAAAATGAAAAGATTAAGATAAATATTTGCTTACAACTCATTAGGATTTATCATTCTCAATTCTCTTCTTATGAAGTTGAATCTATCTTCAGCGAGAGGCTTGGTGAAGATGTCAACTAGTTGATTTTCTATTCAAACATACTCTAGGACTATATCTCCTCTCTGAACATGATATCTAATGAAGTGATGTATGATCTCTATATGCTTGGTTCTGGAGTGCATTATTGGATTCTTTGTGATATTGATAGCATTGGAGTTATCACACTTAATAGGGACTTGATGTAGATTAACTCTAATGTCTTTCAGTTATTGCTTCATCCAAAGAATTTGTGCCTAGCAACTTCCAACAGCAATATATTCAGTTTCAGTAGTAGATAGAGCTACACTATTATACTTTTTGCTGAACCATGATACCAAAGATCCACCAAATAGTTGGTAGGTTCCACTTGTATTTTTTCGATCAATTTTGAATCTAGCAAAGTCAGTATCAGTGTATCCTATTAGCTCTTCTTCACACTATCGTGGATACCATAAATCCATCTAAGTGGTTCCTTTGAGGTATTTGAAGATACTTTTTACTGCTGTTGCATGTGATTCCCTAGGACATGCTTGAAATCTTGCACACATGCATATACTAAACATTATATCTGGTTTGCTAGCTGTCAGATATAGTAGAAATCCTATCATTCCTTTGTATTTGGTGATGTCAAATGGCTTTCCCTCTTCATCCATATCAAGCTTTGTTGAAGTACTCATTAGGGTGCCAATTGTCTTTACATTTTCCATCCCAAACTTTTTGAGAAGCTCTTTCACATACTTTGTTTGATAAAGAAAAATTCCATCACTACATTGCTTGATTTGTAGTCCTAGGAAGAATGTCAGTTCTCCTATCATTGACATTTCAAATTCTCCCTGCATTAACTTAGCAAAATCCTTGCATAAATTTTCATTAGTAGCACCAAATATAATATTATCAACATAAGTTTGAACAATGAGCAAATCTAAATTAATTTTCTTAGTGAAAAGAGTAGTGTCTACTTTGTTAGGTTTGGCTAGTCATCCAACAGGGAGTGAATTGGGTGATGTAAGATTTTTGCCCTTTTTGGATCGCAGTCCAATTTCACCATATATGCAACAGAACATGGATGAATAGAGAGGCAATTGAGCGCAACAATTGAAGAAAGAAGATGAAGAGCAAGACATAAGAATTTATACTACTTTAGCCTAAACCACTTGGCTTACATCTAGTCCTCAAGCCACTACTTGAGATTTTCACTATATCCCACAAGTTTGATCCGGACACTTGTGAAATCTCAGTACATCCCACAAGTTTTAGTAGGTACTTGTGAATCCACTTTCCTAACACCTTTACAAGATCTATAAAATCCCTTATTGTTTTCCCACACTAAGATTCTACCCAGAAAATAGTAGAAAAGAATGATTACAGAAATGAGACTCTCCTTAACAGTAGATGATACATTGAAAGCTTACTCTATTAAGGTGGGTTTAACTAATAATGCTGATATAGAAAGATTTTATGTATTAGAATAACGTTTTGACACAAACTCAATTAAGATTGGTATTCATGAGTTCAAATGAGGTTCTATTTATAGATTTGTGCCTTAACTAGACGTTAAACATAAAATCTATCCGTTAGACACAAGTTCTAGCCATTACTTTGCAAAAAGAGTCGTTCATCAACCGTATTAAATATGTCTGTTTTTCCAAAATTTGAATTTCAGAGCTCAATTCACGAATTTCGCAAAGACGGCATAGTTATGTGTCTAATGTTGAATTTCATAAATTCGTCTATCACAGAGTGAAATTTGAATTTCAAGTTTACCAAAGTTAATCCATGTTAGTTCATGCAAATTTTCATATTGGAAGCGTATATGTTGAAGTTTAAATAGTTATCCCAAGTTTTCATAGTACACTTCAAAATTCAAATTTTAGAACCTATAATTTGTTTGTCAGTGACATGTTTAACATGATACAAAAGTTCTCTCTTCAAAATTCGACTATTGAAATTCAAAGTTCATCTGTCATAGGTATACTTTAACAAGACTCACAAGTTCTTATTTTAAAATTTGCACTTTGAAACCCAAAATTCATCAGTCAGAGGTAGTGACAGTGAACTCATTTTGAACTTCACCAACATTCAAATTTTGACTAAGTTTCATGTGAATTTTGTACACTTTCACTAACAATACTTAGTCCGAAATTAAAATTTCAGAACTGAAATTTGTTTATCAGAAATGAAACCTCTATAACTTCGAATTTCACTAAGTAATGTTTGAATTTTGCACAAAACAAATATGAGCCAAACACAAAATTCATCTGTTAACATAAACTAATATCATATTTACTTAATCTAACTCGTTTAAAACATATAGTTGTAAGATTAATTAAATTTCAAAGGTTAAACCACCTCAAGACTTAAGTGAAAACAAAATATACCTAATAACTAGATCTTCAATGCTTGCTTGAGCTCCACTTTCATTTGATCATTCCCTTTTTGGCATGTTCCCTTCTAATATTTAATTCTTTAGAGCATCATATCTCTTCTTTTCTTTTTTGAGTGAGACATAATATTGGGTTTCCTTTCTTTATTCCAATGCTCACTCTTCCTTCTTGGACAATCCCACATTTAATATATTACACTTACAAACTAAGTAGTTAGTCCAATTTATATATCCAACTTGTATTATAAACCATAAGAGCACAGTTGATATATTAGTACATAGCATGATATGTGCATTATAAACATAGTTAAATACATGCATTTTACTTCTTTAAGGAATAATATATATTAGATAATTATGATGCATTTGTTCCTTATTACTCTATATTTGTCATAATTAAAACTTATATTATATTAATCCTAACACACTTTTCCACGTGTAAATCCCTTTTCAGTTAAGAAGTTACTTAGCTTTTCATACTAAGCTCTAGGTCCTTGCTTTAGATCATAAAAAGCTTTCTTTAGTCTATAAATATGGTTGGGCTTTGTTGAGTCCTCAGAACTTAGAGGCTGTTCAACATAAACTTCTTCCATTATATAGCCATTCGGAAAGGCACTTTTAACATTCATTTGATAAAGCTTCACACCTTTTATGCAAGTATAAGCTAGAAGCATCCTTATTGCTTCCAATCTTGCAACCGAAGTGAAGGTTTCTTTATAGTCTATGCATTCTTCCTTATTATAGCCTTTAGCTACTAATCTAACTTTATTTCTTGTGATTAGACTGGATTTATCAAGCTTGTTTCTAAGTACCCATTTGGATCCAATAATCGTATGATTATTAGGCCTAGGTACTAAGTTCCAAACCTGATTCCTCTAGAGTTGATTGAGTTCTTCTTGCATTGCATTCATCCATTATTTATCATTTAATGCTTCTTCAATATACTTAGGTTCAATTTGAGAAATAATTGCACAATTATTTGTTTGATCCCTAAGTTGTCTTCTTGTTTTAACTTTCTTTTGAACATCTTCAATAACTTGATCAACATGATGACTCATTTGATATTTCCAAACTTTAGGTAGTTCTTGAGAAATTTGTTCATTATCTTCAAAATTGTGATCTTTCTTCTGAATATCTTCCTCTACAGTAGTAGATTCTGATATTTTTGGAGGTTTAGTTTTACCTTCCGTAGAGAGGTTCATCTTTTTAAAACTAATAATCAGTTCATCTTCATCTAAGTCAGGTTTAGAAATAGTTTCATGTTCAATGAATACTACATGCACAGATTCTTCTATAGCCTTAGACTTCTTATTAAATACTCTATATACTTTGCTTATATTTGAGTAGGCAAGAAATATACCTTCATCTAATTTGGCATTGAACTTACTCAAATTATCTTTGCTATTATTGTGGATGTAGCAAATGCATCCAAAAACATAAAAAGATAAGAGAGATTGAGCTTTTTTCCCTTATATAGCTTGTGTGGAGTTTTACCAAGAATGTTGAATCAAGAGTTTTGATGATTCCAAACCAACATCCAAGAGCTTGGATTGAAGATATCAAAGGAGCTCAAAGTATTTCAAAGTGAAGAAATTCTGAGTAATCTATGCTAGAATTGTTGTTTGATCTTTAGCTATGTTCAGGAATGGGTAAAAGACTTTGATTTGATGAAAAGATATTTTAAAACGTTGATTTTATGTTTAAATCATGAACTATTTGAAAAATACCCATCAACAGACAAAGTTTGAAAAGTTTATATTGAACTGTCATGTTGGAAATTCGAACTTTGCCTTTGGAAATTCGAATTTCGAGGTGAAACTGAATAAGTCTGAAGAGATTCTTCTCTGACAGACGAATTTTGATTTACCAAAATTTGAATTTTCATATGAGCCTGAAAGAAGCTTCTTAAAGACAGACGAACTTTAAGTCTTCAAAATTTGAATTTCAGACAAAATGCAATTTGTGAAAACCAAAGAAATTCGTCTGTAATAATGTTAAAGTTCATCTGAAATCAAGAATATCTTGAGCTTCAAAATTGCTCTCTGACAGACGAACTTTGAACATTAAAATTCAAATTTCAGAAGCTTAGGCTGTGAGTATGTTAAAATGAAATGTTGACATACGAATAACAAAAATTTGAAACTTCGAATGTTGAAGTAAGTCTGAAGAGAGGACTCTTTGACAGACGAACTTCACTCTCTCAAAATTCGAATTTCGAAGAAAGTGAACTACTGTGTCTTTTGAATGTAGTATGGACAGACGAACTTTGGGGTTCCAAAATTCGATTTTCGAGGGCACTGTAGAAAATTGAAAACACTGTTCATACTTAACAGAAAAACTTTCTTCTTGAAAATTCGTATGTCACAACATGGAGACATTTTCTAAGTTTTAAAATTCGAATTTCACTTCATGAACAGACGAACTTCAGTATTTCAACGTTGGAAGCTTTAACCTTCAGTTCCTTCGAAATTTGTCTGTTGACCAACCAAAATTCGAATTTCAGTATGTCAGTAGCATTAAATGCGGTTGGTTAATGGATAGTTTTTCAGAGCAACCGTTGGATAACTTCTCCAACGGATAGATTTTATATCTAACGGACATTTGAGACCTAAATCTATAAATACAACATCATTTGAAGTTGTGGGTAATGAATCAAACTTGTATATACTGAAATTCTGCCAAATCTTCTTCTCAAAAAGCTTTTACCATCTCAACTTCAATATCTGTACTTTAACCTTCATATTTACTCTATTCAAGAGAGTTATATCTTTGTAAACAATCTAATCTTCATCTGGAAGATAGATTTACTTGTGAGGGGAGATCACAAGGAGATTGGGAAGCACATTGTGGAAGTGCTTAGAGAGATTGAGAAAGCTCTAGAAAACAGAGCACAAGCTGTGTACTATGGTATTTGCAAGAAGCCCATTGAATTCTTGCAGTATAGTGAAAAATCTCAAGAGGTGTCTTGGGGACTGGACGTAGGTCAAGTGGATAGACCGAACCAGGATAAATTTCTGAGTGTTCTTCTCCCTATCATTACTTTTTTAGTTTGCTTTGCTTATACGCTGCTTTCATCATACCCTGCTTTCTTCACCTATTTCACTTTGTGCAGAAAATTTTCAAACTTCCTAATTCACCCCCCTCTTGGGAAGTCAGCCTAACTAACAAGTGGTATCAGAGTCCGGATTCCCAATCAAAGGATCTCACAGTCCGGGAATTAAAATGACTGTCTTTGGTGAAAGCATTCTACCAGAAGGGAACAACACAAATAGGCCACCTGGCTTCAGTGGAGAACACTATGGGTACTGGAAGATGAGGATGTAAATCTATCTCCAATCAATTGATCTTGATATCTGGTTAGTCATTGAGAAAGGAGATTTCGTCCTAATGGCCCTAACAGATGATGGAAAATACAAAGAGAAGCCAGAAGTAGAGTGGAATGAAGAAGACAGAAGGAAAGTCTTGCTAAATTTCAAGGCAAAGCATTGTTTAGTCAGTGCCTTGAACCAAGACAAATTTTACAGAGTCTCACCATGCTCCACTGCTAAAGGAATGTGGGACACTCTGCCGATTGCACATGAAGGAACAACTGGGGTCAGGGAGAACAAACTAAACACATGCATTGGAGAGTATGAAAGCTTCAGAATGACTGAAGGAAAAACTGTATAGGAGCTACAAAAGAGATTCACTCTCATTGTGAATCAACTGAAGAGCCTGGGAAAGGAGTACACTCAATCTGAAAAAGTAAGAAAGATACTCAGAGCTCTGCCTCTGGAATGGCAGCCCAAGGTGACAGCAATAGAGGAATCCAGAGGAGAATCAATGGCCTTTGTCACAGCTCTTTTCGGCAGCCTTGAGGAGTATGAAGGAAAGATAAAAGCTCTCAAGGAAGCTAGACAGGACAGAAAGAAGAAAGGCATTGCCCTTAAAACTGCTGAAGAAAAGGAAGAAGAATCTGACGAAGGAGAGAGCAAGAAAGAGGCAAAAGAACCTGTGACTTGCTTTGAGTGCAAGAAGTAAGGACACATCAAATGGGATTGTCCTCAATTTCTCAAGAAGCAAGAAAAGGACAAGAAAGCTGCGGACAAAGGGAAGAAGAAGAAAGCCTACATCTCATCAATATGGGGCAACACCTTAGATGAGGAAGAAGAGGATGAAGATGAGATTGCTAACATTTGTCCGATGGCGTTTGCTTCTGAGGAAGCTGAACCCTCATGCAGCAGTGATCAGGAAGAAGAGGTATATGAATCTGAACCTTCCTATTCTGAATTACTAGATGCATTTCATGAGCTTCATGATGAGTTTATTAAAGTTGCTAAAGAACTAAAACTAGCAAAGAAAAAGATTAATAAACTGGAATCTCAAAGTAACATTTCTGAAATTACTTCTTTACCTTCTGCTGAATCTGTTTGCTGTGAATCATGCATTGAACTGAAGCAAACTAATGAATATTTAGTGAAAAACATGTCTAGGCTTACTCAAGGTAAAGATATGTTGTTTGCTTTGATGGGGAGCTAAAGAATATCACAAGGAAAAGCTGGTCTTGGCTATGATCCATGTACTGTCAAGGAAAAGATTAGGAAGAAAAACCAGAATGCACATATGAGACATTTTTTACATGCTGAGAATAATAAAAAGAAAAATAATATGTCACCTTACATTGAAACATATAATCAACCAAGGCATGCAAAAACAAAGTACTATCTGCATTGTTTTCTTCCTGCTTCTCAATCCAGCAGTCCCTTTACTACCTGTCATTTCTGTAACAAAAAGGGACATATTTCCAATTCTTGTGCTATAAAGAAAAATGGACTTGACAGGAAAGCTAAATGGGTTCCTAAAGGTACATTTGTATCTAGGGAAACCATCACTGACGGAAAAGGACCCAAGCAGATTTGGGTACCTAAGAAGAAAACTTGAACTTTATTTTGCAGGTCTGTCTCAAAGCTAAAAGGTGTAACAAATGGTATATGGACAGTGCCTGCTCAAGTCACATGACTGGTGACAAAGGGAAGTTCATCACCCTTAGAGACAAGAAAGGAGGGAAGGTGACCTTTGGAGGTGATCAATATGGCAAAATAGTCGGCATTGACATTGTGGGCAAAAATCCTGAAACATCCATTGAAGAGGTGCTGTTTGTGATAAGCCTCAACCACAATCTGCTGAGTGTGAGCCAAACATGTGACAAAGGAAATTGAGTGCTGTTTGACTCAAAGTTTTGCCTGGTTATCAGAAAATGTGATCACAAAGTAATCCTCAAAGCTCAAAGGGATAGTAACTGCTATACTATTGATCTTGATGAACTTTCTCCCTTAGATTCTGTTTGCTTAATTAGTCAGGACAATGATAGTTGGCTATGACATAGAAGATTAGCTCATGTTAATATGAATCAACTTTCTAAACTAGTTAAAAATGAGTTGGTCACTGGTATACCTAAAATCTCTTTTCAAAAGGACAAAGAATGTGATGCATGCTTAAGAGGAAAGCAAACTAAATCTTCCTTTAAACCTAAAAACGTAGTCACCACAACTAGACCATTAGAACTACTGCATACGAACTTAATTGGACCATCTAGGGTGAAAAGTCTTGGTGGTAATCTGTATGTGCTTATCATTGTAGATGATTATTCTAGATTTACATGGACATTATTTTTTTCCTCTAAAAGTGATACCTTTGATGCATTTGTAACCCTAGCTAAGAAAATGCAAAATGAGAAAGGTATTTCCATTGTGTCTATCAGGTCAGATCATGGAGGAGAATTTGAGAACTCTTACTTTATGGAGTATTGCAATAAGCATGGAATTGATTACAACTTCTCAGCTCCAAGAACTTCTTAACAGAATGGAGTAGTAGAAAGGAAGAACAGAACCATTGGAGAGATGGCTAGAGCTATGCTGAATGAAAAGGAGCTATCTCAAGTGTTTTGGGCTAATGCAGTAAATACAACAAGCTACATCATAAATAGAGCCTACATTAAACCAATCCTTGGAAAGACTCCATACGAGCTGTACAAAGGAAGAAAGCCAAATCTGTCACATCTCCATGTGTTCGAGTGCAAATGCTTCATTCATAACAATGGGAAAGAAAATCTGGGTAAGTTTGATCCCAAATCCGATGAAGGTATATTTCTGGGCTATTCTAGTAGAAGTAAGGCAATTAGAGTCTTTAATAAAAGGTCTAATTCAGTAGAGGAATCGTGCATGTAGTATTTATTGAGAATGAAACTGCTTCTAAACATGTTTCTGATGAAGATGATCTTGTTTCAAACTTTAAAAAGTTAGATATCTCTAATGAAGATAAAATTGAGCCTCAAAAAATATCTGAATCTATTGATATAGAGGAAGATATTCAGGAGAGAGATTTTGAAGAAGAAAATAATGAAGAAACATCTCAAGAACTCCCTAGAGCTTGGAGATATCAAAGGAATCATCCTGTTGATCAAGTAATAGGGAATGTTCAAGAGAAAGTTAGAACCAGAAAGCAGTTAAGGGATCAAATGATTAACTGTGCTTTCATATCACAAATTGAACCTAAATGTACTGAGGAAGCCTTAACTGATGAGTACTGGATTCTAGCTATACAGGATGAATTAAATCAATTTGAAAGAAATCAAGTCTGGGATCTAGTGCCTAGACCCAAAAATCATCCTGTCATAGGTACCAAATGGGTTTTTAGAAATAAACTTAATGAATCAGGATCAATCATCAGACACAAAACTAGACTGGTTGCTAAAGGATACAATCAAGAAGAGGGTATTGAAGAGACTTATGCTCCAGTAGCTAGATTAGAAGCAATTAGAATTCTATTAGCTTATGCATGCATGAAAAATATTTTGCTATATCAAATAGATGTAAAAAGTGCCTTTCTGAATAGATATATCATGGAAGAGGTCTATGTAGATCAACCTCCAGGTTTTGAGGACTCTCCAAAACCAAACCATGTATATAAACTGAAGAAAGCTCTTTACGGTTTAAAACAAGCCCTTAGAGCATGGTATGATAGATTGAGTAGTTTTCTAACTAACAATGGGTTTAACAGAGGAAAAGTAGATACAACTTTGTTCAATAAGAAAGAAAATAAAGATTTAATGATTGTTCAAATCTATGTTGATGATATTATATTTGGTGCTACTAATGAATCTCTTTGCAAGAATTTTTCTAAGTTAGTGCAGGGGGAATTCGAAATGTCTATGATGGGTGAACTCAACTTCTTCCTTGGATTGCAAATTAGACAATGCAATGATAGTATCTTCCTCAATCAATCTAAGTATCTGAAGGAATTGCTGAAGAAGTTTGGAATGGAAAATGCCAAGCCAATGGGGACACCTATGGCTACAGCAACCAAACTGTACATGGATGAGAAAGGGAAAGTGTTTGACATTACTCAGTATAGAAGAATGATTAGATCCTTGCTGTACTTAACAGCCAGCAGATCTGACATTATGTTTAGTGTCTGTATGTGTGCAAGGTTCCAATCATGTCCCAAAGAAACCCATGCAACTACTGTGAAAAGAATCTTCAGATATCTTATTGGAACATCACAGATGAGATAAGATCTCAAAGGATACACTGATGCTGACTTTACAGGATCCAAAACTGACAGAAAAAGCACAAATGGAACTTGTCAGTTTCTTGGAGGATCCTTGGTCTCATGGTTTAGCAAAAAGCATAACAGTGTGGCCCTATCCATAGCAGAGGCTGAGTATGTTGCAGCTGGAAGCTGTTGTGCCCAAATCATCTTGATGAAATAGCAACTGGAAGATCTTGAGGTTGAGTTGAAAGAAATACTAATAATGTGTGACAACCAAAGTGCTATCAATATCACAAAGAATCCTGTCATGCATTCAAGGACAAAACATATTGAAGTCAGACACTACTTCATAAGGGATCACGTTCTGAAAGGAGAAATTAGATTGGAATACATCCCCACAGAAGATGAAGTTGCTGACATCCTCACAAAGCCTCTATCAGAAGACAGATATTGCAGAATCAGAAGAGAATTGAGTATGGTAAATTCCAATGAACTGTAAGTTATTCTTTGTGCAATTCTATTTTTTTTTAAATCTCACAACATTGAATTAATTCTGACTTTAGCATCGGAGAGTGTTTAATTTAAGTTGCAGGTGCTCCTCATGAGATTCAATGCTGATAAATCTGAAAAATGGAGCACAGTGGAAAGGAACAACCAAAGATTGAAGTAAAGGGCAAAAATCCTGAATTTCTGGATTTAATCTGTAAGTTTTATAGTTGAAATTAGTATATTGATTATGTGTTAGACGAATTTCTGTGAAAAACTAAGTTTCTGAGGAAGTCAGCATGGTCAACATTCGAATTTTGCATATCTAACAGACGAACTTCAGCCTGTTATTAGAACAAACAGTTCTCGGTGATGCCTCAAAATTCGTCTGTTGATCCTTCAAAATTCGAATTTTAAAGAACAAAATTTCAAAGTTATAATTGTCCAACATGATAATTATACTAATGTTTGTCTCTCAACATACAAATGTTGGATAACTTTCACAAAGTTGAGAAATTCGAATTTCTAACTTAAAATTCATCTGTTGAAACATGCTCCTCAATGTTGAATCTTTGAAAGATGAAGTTTTGTATGGTTAATTTGTCTGTCGTTTGATGGTTTGCTTGCTGCTTGGTGTTTTCTCTTGAAAATTCGAACTTTGTTGAGACAAAGTTCGTCTGTTCATCCTGTGTTGCATGAGCCAAGCCACTGTCAGACGAACTTTCTGAAGAAAATTTGTCTGTCAGTCAGCTTTATTGAACGGTTTAACTTGTAACTGCCCGAAGGTCAAATTTTAACTCTTCAAAATTTGTCTGTCAGACGGTTACATACGTTAAAACCGATGATTTTCATTTGAACAGACACAACCCTATTCCTATTCTCTCTGAGTCTGTTCTAATCCTCCATTCAATACTCTTCAATTCTGATCAAAAACCGTCATTCCCCACCGATTAAACTTCATTTCGCATCATTCAAACCCACTCTTTGCATCATTCTGCACCTTTCATCCATGAAAATGGCAAGAGTCAAGAATCCTGAAGCTGGGAAAGCAGAGGTCGGACCAAAGAGGAATGTTAAATCCCAATATGCCTCGAAGGAAGGAGAAAAATCAAAGAGAAAGGCCGAATCTAACAAAGGAACTCCTTCCAAACGCCAGAAATCTACGCCCAAGGCAGATTCTCAGAAAGTTGGACCTTCCTCACCGAAAAATGCAGAACCTTCGGTCCCTGTTCCTTCTGATGCTACTGCTGCTGCTCCTACTTCCTCCTTCAGTACAGAATCTGGAGAATACCAACTGACTACACTACCATTATGGAGTACTCCTCAGATTCAAGAAGAATATTCGACCAAGTTTGCTAATAAAAAGGTAATCAAACCTCATTGTGTGAACTTGGAAGAGTTTTTGATCTCTAACAACTTTGATGCTGGGATATGGTTGTTGAGATACAAGAATCTGTTGGAAATACTGGAGAGGTATGACGATGAGGTAATGAAGACATGGTATGCTTCCTTGAAGTACAATAGCAAGAAGAAGAAGTGGGTAGTCAACTTGAGATCAAGGACCATTTGGCTCACTGATGAGACATTCAACGAGGTGCTGGAAACCCCGGGGCAAGATGGGCTTAAGATTGACATCACTGCCTCCGGATACATGGATGAGGAAGATATTACTGATGAAGAAGGTGACCCCTTTCTAAACTACAAGGAGAGCACAATTCTGAGGACATTGTTCAGAAGAAGGGAAAATTGGCCATCCATAAACGTGTTGAAGCCCACAGACCTCAGTGTTCAAGTGAGGATCCTGTACTACATAGTGTCCAGGATCATATTCAATAAAGGAGGCAGCTTCAATCTAATAACCAGAGCAGAGGCACATGTCATGGCTGCAATCATGCATGGAAAACTAATCAACATGGGACACATCATACTCCAACATATGATCAAGGCTAGAGATCAGAGGAAGGACTCCACACTCTCTTATGCTGCTATCATCTCCAGAATTCTGCAGTATGCCAGAATTCAGCATCTTGAGAAGGGAAAGGGCAAGCCCACAGAGATTTTCAAGGAGGAAGAACTGTAAAGAATGGGCATTGAAAAGGATGAAGGAAGATGGGTTGGAAAGGGAGCAGGTAGAACTGAAGATCTATTCTTTGTTGAAGGTGCCTCCCTACAGCAAGAGAGTACCTCTGAGGCTCCTGTCAGACCTACTCCTCAGCCCTTTATGCCTATCCCATCTCCTTCCAAACCTACTCAAATTCCATCCACTCCCTTCTCTCGGGCCAAGCCAACCAAGATCACTGAGTTGTATGACAGTTTGTCTACACTCATTATTAGCCTTCGGGATGTGCAAAATGCCAAATTTGCTTATCTGCAAGATCAGATCCATCAGTTGGCTGTTAACATGAAAGTGGTGGCTGATGCATATAAAGAAATCAGAAGTGCAATCCCTGCTTCTTCAGCTCCACCTCAGCCTGGTGTCCCTGAGCCCACTCTGTCTCCAACTCCCGTGCCTCCTAGTCCTTTTGAGATGGCATCTCCTGTTCCTGGTGTTGAAGTCTAGGAAACTGAACCTGTTGGCGCGGTAAGCACTCCAAAGGCCTCCAGCAATGAGGCAAGTCCTGGTCCTCCTTTGGACTATGACATAGAGGAAGAGGGTCTTCAGGAAACAAGCCCTCATGAGCCTACTGAAGCAGATGCTCAGGATTCAATCCTTTCCACTCAAGAGACTGAGCAAGTTGAAAAGATAGTGGCAGCCATCTCTGCTTCTCCATTTCTGCAGACTGTCCTCAATGAGGAAAGGAGCATTGTGCCTGCTATTGATTATGAGGCTATTGCTCACAATGCTCTCCTGCAAGTTCAAAGAAGAAGGCTTGAGGAAATGTTTCGTCCTGATGAACCAGCTCCTCCCTCTCTTGCTGCTTATGGGCTTTTAGAGGAACAGAGAGCTCAGTTAGCTCTTTCCAGGCAGGCAATGCAAGAGCTGCTGGAAATCTCTGACGAGGAGCTAAGCACTGAGCCCCCAGCTGAACCTGAAATCCCTTTTGCTCCTGTGCCTCTTAGAGCTATCCCAGTCACTCAGATCCCTCCTCCGGTTGATTTTGTTGGCCTTCCTGATGATGCCAAAAAGGGGGAGAAGACTGAGCAAACTAGAAAGTCTGCTATTGGAAAGTATGCTGCTGAGCCATCTGGGAAAGGGAAGACGTACAGCAAGAAGACCAAGCCCAAGAAGAAATGATTGAAGATTTGTTTCAAAGATTAGGCTTGAAGTTATCTTATTGTGCTGTATAGAGTTTTAGATGATTGTTTGATGTTTGTACTTAGTGTTTTGAAATTAATCTTTGAAGAACTTTAATTGGTTTTTGTATAGCAACATTTGATCAAATGAATGAATTTCTTTGTTGCAATGTTTTGTGCATATTTCTCTTTGAATATCTTCACTTGATCTATTGTATATGATATCTTTTGAAATATAATGCATATGTTGAGGGGGAGCTTGTAAAAGTAAACCCAAGTACTAATCCAGTTTGTAAGTTGTTTTGTCATCATCAAAAAGGGGGAGAATGTTGAATCAAGAGTTTTGATGATTCCAAACCAACATCCAAGAGTTTGGATTGAAGATATCAAAGGAGCTCAAAGTATTTCAAAGTGAAGAAATTCTGAGTAATCTATGCTAGAATTGTTGTTTGATCTTTAGCTATGTTCAGGAATGGGTAAAAGACTTTGATTTGATGAAAAGATGTTTTAAAACGTTGATTTTATGTTTAAATCATTAACTATTTGAAAAATACCCACCAACAGACGAAGTTTGAAAAGTTTATATTGAACTGTCATGTTGGAAATTCGAACTTTACCTTTAGAAATTCGAATTTCGAGGTGAAACTGAATAAGTCTAAAGAGATTCTTCTCTGACAGATGAATTTTGATTTGCCAAAATTCAAATTTTCATATGAGCCTGAAAGAAGCTTCTTAAAGACAGACGAACTTTAAGTCTTCAAAATTCGAATTTCAGACAAAATGCAATTTGTGAAAACCAAAGAAATTCGTCTGTAATAATGTTAAAGTTCATCTGAAATCAAGAATATCTTGAGCTTCAAAATTGCTTTCTGACAGACGAACTTTGAACATTAAAATTTGAATTTCACAAGCTTAGGCTGTGAGTCTGTTAAAATGAAATGTTGACATACGAATAACAAAGTTTTGAAACTTCGAATGTTGAAGTAAGTTTGAAGAGAGGACTCTCTGACAGACGAACTTCACTCTTTCAAAATTTGAATTTCGAAGAAAGTGAACTACTGTGTCTTTTGAACGTACTACAGACAGACGAACTTTGAGGTTCCAAAATTTGAATTTTGAGGGCACTGTAGAAAATTGAAAACACTGTTCACACTTAACAGAAAAACTTTCTTCTTGAAAATTCGTATGTCACAACATGGAGACATTTTCTAAGTTTCAAAATTCGAATTTCACTTCATGAACAGACGAACTTCAGTATTTCAACGTTGGAAGCTTTAACCTTCAGTTCCTTTGAAATTCATTTGTTGACCAACCAAAATTCGAATTTCAGTATGTCAGTAGCATTAAATGCGGTTGGTTAACGGATAGTTTTTCAGAGTAACCATTGGATAACTTCTCCAACGGATAGATTTTATCTCTAACGGACATTTGAGACCTAAATCTATAAATACAACATCATTTGAAGTTGTGGGTAATGAATCAAACTTGTATATACTGAAATTCTGCCAAATCTTCTTCTCAAAAAGCTTTTACCCTCTCAACTTCAATATCTGTACTTTAACCTTTATATTTACTCTATTCAAGAGAGTTATATCTTTGTAAATAATCTAATCTTCATCTGGAAGATAGATTTACTTGTGAGGGGAGATCACAAGGGGATTGGGAAGCACATTGTGGAAGTGCTTAGAGAGATTAAGAAAGCTCTAGAAAATAGAGCACAAGCTGTGTACTGTGGCATTTGCAAGAAGCCCATTGAATTCTTGCAGTATAGTGAAAAATCTCAAGAGGTGTCTTGGGGACTGGACGTAGGTCAAGTGGATAGACCGAACCAGGGTAAATTTTTGAGTGTTCATCTCCTATCATTACTTTTTCAGTTTGCTTTGCTTATACGCTGCTTTCATCATACCCTGCTTTATTCACCTATTTCACTTTGTGCAGAAAATTTTCAAACTTCCCAATTCACCCCCCTCTTGGGAAGTTAGCCTAACTAACAAAGACTGGGTCTATTGTAGGCTCTATTCATTAGGTAGCATGTTGTACTCACTAGATCAATTCAGAAGTACTTTGGCAGTCCTTTTTCATTCACTATTGCACGAGCCATTACTTCTAGCACTATGTTTTTCCTCTCAACAACTCCATTCTATTGAGGTGTTCTTGGAGCAGAGAAGTTGTGCTATATCCATTTTCTTTATAATAGTCAGCAAATTGAGTATTTTTGAACTCACCACCATAATCTATTCTAAGATACACAATAGAGTAACCTTTCTTATTTTGAATTTTCTTAGTTAAGATTGGAAATACCTCAAATGTCTCATCTTTGGATGAAAAAAATAAAGTCAAAGTAAATCTAGAATAGTCTTCTACTACAACAAGCACATATAGGTTACCTCCAATGCTCTTAACATGACTAGGACCTATCAAGTCCATGTGAAGTAATTGAAATAGTCTAGATGTAAAGATAACATTTTTAGATTTAAAAGAGGACTTAATTTGTTTCGCTTTAAGACAAGCATTACATTATCTATCCTTTTCAAAAGAGATATTAATTAAACCAAAGACAAGTTCATTTTTAATAAGTTTGTTTAATTGATGCATGCTAACATGAGCTAATCTCCTATGCCATAGCTAGCTCTCATCATTTTTTCTAATTAAGCATGTTGATTCTAAACTGGGCAATTCATCTAAACTAACAGTATAACAGTTACCATTACTTTGTGCTTTGATAATGACTTTGTGGTCACTTTTTCTAATGACTTGGCAAAATTTGGAATTCAACAGAACCCAATTACCTTTGTCACAGGTTTGTCTCACACTTAGCAGGTTGTGGTTAAGACCAATTACAAACAACACATCTTCTATCAATGTCTCTGGGTTTCTTCCTATGATTCTAATACCAGCCACCTTGCTAGACTAGTCACCACCAAAAGTAACCTTTCCTCCTTTTTTATCTCTCAGCATGATGAATTTCTCTGTATCTCCAGTCATGTGTCTCGAACAAGCACTATTCATATACCACTTGTTGCTTTTCTTAGCCTTAAGACACACCTGCAAAACAGATTTTAATTCTTTCTCTTAGGTACCTATATTTGCTTGGGTCCTTTCTTGTTAGTTCCTCCCTTGGGCACTGTAGTACCTTTGGGAACCCATTTCCTTCCTTCTTGTATACACAAGAGGAGGATATATGATCCTTCTTATTACAAAAGTGGCTAGTGCGAATACGCTAGAAGAAAGATATGCATGTCCAAAATAATGTAGATAATATCTATCCTTTTGATTTCTTGGAGCTAGGAATGACTCTATGTTTTGTGTTGATTTACTGTAATTTGAATTTCCATAAGTACACACAAAATTTCTTAGGTAAAGATTTTGCCTCTTGCTTTTTAGCTTCTCTTTTATAGCACATGAGTCATATCCTAGACTCGTTTTGCTTTGACTCACTATTTGTTTTCCTAATAATACTTTCAGCATATCTTGACATTTAGTGAATTTGGTTAGAGTCTTTTTGAGATAAGCATTCTTATCTCTTAGCTTAATGCATGAGGTGCAAACAGAAGATGTAGAGGAAGAAAGTTGTGATGTAGTGCTAGATGCATGAGACTCATTTTCAAGCTTCCTTATTTTCCTTTTATCTTGAGACAGTTGCTTAGAAACTTTTGGCAAACTCAACAAGCAAGTCATTAAATGCTTTATGTAGTTTATTATAAGAGGGTTTAGAATCATTTATCTCAGAATCACTATCACTATCTTGATTATGCTTCTCCTCCTCTTCTGTAGCTTCTTGAGCCATTAAGTATAAATTTGCAATTTCATCCTCTTCTACTACATCTTCTTCATCTGAGCTATCTCCTCAGATGGATGACACAAATGCTTTCTTTTTTTCCCTCTATCTACCTTTTTGTCTTTCCTTTACTTCTTGGCAAGCTGAGGACACTCTCATTTAATGTATCCAGGTTTCTTGCATTCATAGCATATACTGGAGTCTTTGTTTTCCTTCTTGCCGCTGGTGGCTCCATCTTTCTTTATGAATTTTTTGAATTTCTTCTTTCAATACATCTTCCTAAATCTTCTCACTAGCATAGTCATTGTTTCTTCATCAAGCTCAGCATTTTCATTAGAATCATCATCCTCTTCTGATTCTACCTTGAGAGCTAAACTCTACTTTTTCTTGTCAGAAGAAAATTCTTTTAGAGCTTTCAGCTTTCTTTCGTATTCTTTTAAGCTTCCAAAGAGAGTTGTGACAGATCTCATTGATTCTCCTCTTGCTTCTTCTATAGCTGTCACCTTTGGTTGCCATTCAATGGATAAGACTCTGAGAATCTTTTTGACTTTCTCAGGTTGAGAGTACTCCTTCCCAAGGCTTTTCAGTTGATTTACGATAAGAGTAAATCTCTTTTGCAACTCTTTAATGCTCTCTCCTTCTTTCATTATGAAGTTTTCATATTCACCAATGTAGGTATTTAGTTTTTTTTCCCTCACTCCAACGGTTCCTTCATGGGCTATCTCAAGAGTATCTCACATTCCCTTAGTTGTGGAATAATGAGAAACTTTGTAGAACTCATCTTGGTTTAGAACACTAACCAAGGAGTATTTTGCCTTGAAGTTTAGCAAAACTCTTCTTTTGTCTTCATCATTCCATTCTTCTTCCGGCTTCTCTTTATATGTGCCATTATCCTACAACTTTATGGACACAAAATCACCCTTTTTGATGACTGACTAGGTCTCCAGGTCTATGAATTGATGATATATTTGCTTCCTCATCTTCCAGCATTCATATTATTTACCACTAAAACCTGGAGGTCTGTTAATATTGTTACCCTCTAGTAGTATGTCTTCTCCAAAGCCAGCCATGAGTTCTCCTGGATGGTGAAGTCCTTCAGCTGAGAGTCCAAACTTTGATACCACTTCTTAGAATGTTGACTTCCCCAGAGAGAGATGCATTAGGAAGTTTAAATTTTTTCTACAAAAACATAATTTAACAATGAAAGCAAAAGGTTGCAGAAAAATAGAGTATGATGGATAAGAATATAAATGTAAGATAGAGTGAGAGAAGATTCAAAGATTTATCCTGATTCGGTCCAATCTACTTGATCTACTCCAGTCCTCAAGCCACCACTTGAGATTTTTCATTATCTATAAGAATTAAATGGGCTCCTTGAAATGTCTCAGTATAATGCTTGTGTTCTGTTCTAAGAACACTGAAAATCACTCTCTAACACTCTTACAAATATTTCCCAGATTCCTTTGTGATTCCTCTCACAAACAATCTTTCTTCCAGATTAAAAAAAGATTTTATACAAGAATGATTACTCTCTTAACTAGAGTATATATGAAAGTTATAGCATACTAAATCTGGTGTGTAGATGAAAAAGCTTTGATATAGAAATTTAGCAGAGTTATTGTAAAGACAGACTTAAATTCATTACCCACTATTTAAAATAAAGTTCTATTTATATATTTGTGACTTAACTAATCGTTAAACACAAGATCTATATGTTAGAAATGTTACCCAACGGTTACTTAGAAAAAATAACCGTTCACCAACTACATTTAATACATCTAACATACCAAAATTTGAATTTTATGATTCAACAGAAGAATTTCACAGAAATAGAATATTAAGGGCTTTAATGTTGAACTTTTAAAATTCATCTATTACATTGTGGCAGTTGAATGTTGAGTTTGCCAAAATTAACTCATGTTAGTTTATACGAATTTTCATATTGGAAGTGCGTCTGAAGAGTTTGAACAGTTGTTTTAAGTTTTTATAAAGCATTTGAAATTTGAATTTTAAAAGCTAAAATTCATCTATCAGAGACATATTCAACGTGGTATAAAAGTTCTTCTCTATGACATTCGAATGTTTAACTACAAAGTTCATCTGTTAGAAGCATACTCTAATTAAACTCACTAATTCTCATTTTGAAATTCGCATTTTGAAATCCAAAGTTCATCTGTCAGAGGAGGTAACTCTGAACTCTGTTTTAACTTCACCAACATTCAAATTTTGACTAAGTTTCATATAAATTTTGCATACTTTCACTAACAATGCTTAACTTGAAATTCAAATTTCAAAACCAAAAAAAAATTCTGTAACTTCGAATTTCACCAAGCAAAGTTTGAATTTTATGTAAAGTAAGCATAAGTCAAACACAAAATTCATCTATTACCCAATATTTTTCAATTCTAACATATGCTAACATTTGATAACCTTGAAATAACACGTTTAAACATTGTAGTAACTTTAAATAAGTAATTTTCAAAGCTTTTTACCCAGTGTTTATAGTGAGAAATCCTATAAACTAAATCTTTGCTTGTTCTTCACTAGATTTCTTCACTTTCTTTATTAATACTCCTTTGATATTCTGCTTTCAAGTCTAGTTGTTTGGAATAATCAAAACTTCTAATTTAATAATGGTAATAAGATTTAGTAAATTTCAATGATTAAGCCACTTCAAGATCTAAGCGAAAATAAAATATACCTTATAGCTAGGTCTTCAAAAATTAAACTCTACTTTCACTTGATTATTCTATTTTTGGCATGCTTTCTTCTGATCTTCAATTCTTGGAGCATCATTTCTCTTCTTCCTCTTTGAGTGAGACATGATATTAATTTTCCTTTCTTTATTCCAATGCTCAATCTTTCTTCTTGGAAAATCTTACATTTAGTGTATTACACTTACAAACCAAGTAGTTAGTCCAATTTATATATCCAACTTATATTATAAAATATAAAAGTACAGTAAATATATTAGTATATAACATGATATATGCATTATAAACACAATTAAACATATACTAATGCATATTTTACTTCTTTTGGAAACAAAATATATGTTAGACAAATATGATACATTTGTTTCTTATTATTCTATATTTGTCATCATCAAAACTTATATTATATTAGACCCTACAATCTCTCTCTTTTTTATGATGACAAATCACTAATGAAAAATATGTTTAATAAACGATTAATACTTATAATGTAGTTTATCTCAGTTATTTCTAGATTAAGCACATACACATTTTTCACACAATTTCTTCCCCTATTTGACATCAATAAAAAGATTTGAAGAAAAATTCTCTCACAATTCTTCTCGCCCTATTTGTGAGGTTATACTAGTAAGCACAAATGTCTAGTATTGTTTCAAGTGTACACAAAAGCACAAGCTAAAATGCAAATCATTATGAAAACTTATTATGTAATGAATTTTCAAATTATACCAATTGGTATTGATATCAAAACTAATATCAATTATTACTGATATCAAAACTATTATCAATTGTTGCTTGAAACTTTTATGATACTAAATGTTATGATACTTTTTGTTAATATAATTATGATATGCACATATCACAAGAGGTATCTCGGAGTTGAAGAGTTGTTATCTTCTTCCATTATGATCAAGGAGAGATGTTGAAAATCATTTGCTCTATTTAGCAAGTTAAGACCAATCAACAAAACTTTTCACAATAAAATGAGATAAGTTAAAGTATAAGCAAATTAATTACAGAAAATACTCCCTCTCAAACTATGCATTTCATATGATAAAACTAAGAAAATACAATGAATCAAATAAACATGTTCATTCAAAAGCACATGATGTAGACATTCAAGTATTATGATTGAAAATTTTCTTTTAAATAAAAAAAAGCTTTTAAAAACCTTCACATGGCAAAATGAGAGTGATTCTCTATACCTTAATTTAGGTAATCTAAATTACTCAGGTGATCTTCATCCCTACGACCAAACACGCCAACTTAGATAATGTAATTAGGATCACTTTCACATATCATTTATGTGAATGAATCAAACAAGTTGTAAATGAAATAATGTTAGTTTGAAGTTTGGGTCAAATGACCTGATGCAACAACATGCAGTAAGTTAAAAAAAAAATGATGGAAACTTATTGATCTAAATGAATTAAAAATCCGCATAGTGCATTTGAATCCAAATCCCTTAAGATTGTGCAATAGAAAATAATTGAACGTTTAATATTACAAATGTCTTGAAACCCCGAGAATATCAGGAAAAAATTGAAATGAAAAAATTGAAAGTTAAAATAAAATAAAAAAGATATTTTATTTTTTATCAAATGAACATATTATCATAAAAATATCAGAAAAAATAAATAAATAAATTGCACCATCTGAATCAAATCTATACTTTTTTGTTTACCTGTCATCAATCAAATTTTTTTTTTTTGGTTAACAAATTCTGTACTTAAACCATTCAGATTCGACACAACTAATAAGCCCGATCATTGAGAAGTCATATCAAATTTTCAGTTTTCACATAAATAATAATCTTAACTATAATGCAGAGATGATGATTCGCATATAGGATAGAATGCATATATGGTACATTGATACCATCATTCTTTAAAAAAATATAGAATATAATATTTCTAAAATATGTATTTATATATTAATGAAAAAAAATCATAAAACACACTAAAAATATAATTGCAATTAAAAAAATCCAAATCAAGAATATTTATAGTCCTATCAAACAAATGGATAAAACCATTGCTACCAGAAAATTTCAGTAACATAACCATGTTTTTACTACTATTAATGCTGCCAGCTAATTGGAACAATATCAGTCCCATATCCTCCCTGGCCATCATCTATATGTGAAGAGGACAACTTTTATATCTAGTTCATTAGGAGATAGTTGCCATTTCCAAAACTCTAGCATGATCAAAGTTATCTCCCAGATCCCACCAGAAGTATTAGATATGTATCAAAATTTAAAAAAAAAAATTTCTAAAAAATAAAAATTGGACAATTTTCTCATACATAACCAAAAAGTAGTAGTGCATATCAGTATTACTAGAAAAGTATTTGACATACTGATAAATCAAGTGATTTGAAATATCGATACTTTATAGTCTTAAAATGATATAATATTTATTATTTAGGCATTAGAAATGTGTTGTATTTATGTTAAACAATTTCATATTTGATTAATTCTTTTGTTTTCTCTATAATTTAAGTTAAATAAATAATCAATATCAATTAATATAAAATATAATCTACGAAAAACTGCAATGTGGACATTTTTTATTCTGTGCAATGTATACAAACCTATTTAGTTTAATATAAATGTATTTTCTAAGGTTGTACCCTGCATGTTTTTAAAGTATAAAATATATTCCTCAATTAGCTAAAGTATACATTACAATAGCAATCCAATAAAATTTAGAATGTAGTGTCATAAAAAGCTTAGTTTAAGCAAGAAATGCACCGATACATGAGTCTCTTAAATTCTACATCGATGAGAATTGCATGTGTGAGTATATATGTTAGGAGAAATGAGCTATAGACCGTCATCTACAATAGATAATTTATTCAATCCCATAAATCCAATTAGCAAAAAAAAAAAAAGTAAATAAAAAATAAATAAAGGCAAGTGTCGCAAATGACTCTTGCAAGGTATCACTTATCCAATTTTGTAAGTTTTAGGAAACCACAAAGTTGCAGATGAAATATCAGGCTAGAAAAATAGTAAAAAAAAAATCAATATTAATTTCATTACCAATATAAAGTGACACGTTTTCCATACATGAATCAACCATCAATTTTTTAAGTCCCAAGATTTTGCACATTCTAGCTTAAAATATTTTCTTCAGTGAACTAGCAAGATTGAAATTTGAAAATTAGGCCGAGAAAAGAATTGTAGCTCAATATGAGCAACATTTTATGAAGAGTCAAGGCAACAAATATGAACAAACTGGCAATCTAAATGAACAATAAATACTTGGTTAACTATATAAACAATTTGACAAAAAATTTAAACTAAAGAATATCATGACTTTGATTTACTTTCTACAAAGACCTAATCAAAGTGGAAGTCCCAGGCACAATCAAACTTGCAGTCCCAGAAACAATAATGAAAATCATTTAACCATGTTGGCTCGTACTTCAAATCCACATGTTGGTCTGCCATTATAGGAGCTGCCAGTCATCCTCATGGGCACAGCCACCAGCATCATTCACAGGCTCCGTGTCAACGGAATCATCATCGTAGAATCTACCACTATCAACCGACACATCATCACCGGTGACTTGTCTTGAGGAGCGTCGTGACTGAGCTACAGTGAACAATGGTGCACCTTTTGACTCATCAGCTAGCTTGGAAGCCCGGACACAGAAATCATCAAAATCATCTGGTATCCACCATTGACAAGAAGAAAGAGTGGTAAAAAATAGGTTAGATATTAGCAATAGCATAAGAACTCTTGAGATTAAGCCAAAGTCCCAAGAAAAAGGAAAAAAAAAGCCAAAGTAGACAGAAAACCTTTGTCTCGGCAGTAAAATCCAATGGCCAGGGATGGGTCAATTGAATCTAGTGGTATGTGCTTAATGCCACTGTGAGGAATTTAAATGTTAGAGATAGAATGCAAATTGTGGAAAAATATATATATATATATATATAAATATTAATTGCAGGCCTACTTGCAGTGGTACGATGAAGTATTGACCTCCTGATTGTCCCCGTTGATATTCACAACCTGACAATCAAAGCATACAAGGTGAGATGTGAAAGCAAAAACAAAGCCCACAAGCAGTATGATCAAAGATATGCAGCAGTAGGATTGCCAATTAGCAACGATTAGATCATTTTTCCAGGCCACATCAACAAAGTTGTGGCGCCAGTACCACCACTGGAACACTAATAACGAGGTGACACTGTACACTTTGTGGTGGACTTAGTTTTCTTAAACCTGTAGCAACTCTAGCACATTGAATATGTTTAACTAACCCAACCACACGGTGCTCACAGCATTAACTGTGAATCTGCTCAAGCTAAATACCGGAGTTGCTGAGAGAGGAATAATGTTCAAGCATTGAAGAAACAGTGGCTGGAATGAAGAAAGCAATAAAATGATTACCTAGGCTCTAAAGTAAGCAGGAAAAAGAAGATAAATCAGAAGATACAGAGTTTGCCATTGATCTTTTGCATGCTCGTTATCTTTTTCTGTCCACTATGCCAATGCGTATGTTTCTAAAGATGAAGCAACTGCATTTTTCGACCTTTTGAAGTTTCTATAGAGTATAAGAAAGATATGAAACATATCCAGATTGCAAAGCCCAAATTTAGCTTTATTTTAAATATTTTTTCTGTGACATTATATTCTATTTTTTCCCTTTTTCTATATCTGAGGCATATCAGAAGATGTAGCAATGTAGGGGACAAACAGGTAAGTGCAGAATTAACACTGAAGCCCACCATCATAATAAGCCAAATCCTATGAGAACAGACATTATCCATGTGAGTTTTTGGTGGGTTTTCATGTGAAACAGAATTCATTAATTGGTCAAATAGCGTTGGTCCATATTCAATCATACACAATTTACAGTAGTTGAATGTTTAATATGATCTAATATGGTGTAGCTGTGGTGCAGCTACACTTGTTATGGACCACCAAGAGAACTACTAGCTATATGCCCAGACAATGATCTTGGTTAGCATTCAGCTAATCCATTTTCCTAGAAAACAAAAAACAGGCATCCCATATAAACCACCTTCACTTGGGCATCTCTAAAAATTTTACTAAATTGCATGATTCAAAACAAAAACGATTTTAAAATAACCAGTTTAAAAGGTTGCAATCATCATTTCTCAGCAATTAAATTTTTCAATGGCTGAGATTGCCACTTGGTGTATTGACACCAAAGAATCTCACTAGATTGAATTTTTCCCATCTACCCTGCATCCAATGTTTTTCTCAGTGTTGTCTCACTTGAGTTCATTTTTGTACCTTTTTTTTAATAGTGGTTTATCTCAGGGCTCTATGTTGGTATGTGTGGGGAGGGGCAAGTGCCTTAAAAAAAATTCTCCCCATTCCTGTTTACACCAAAAACTAGATAAAGAAACAAGTGGGAGTACTAGCTTGTTAACCTAAGTGTTAAAAAGATTTTTCAGCTCAAATTTTAAAATAATAAATCAATCCATTGGTGGCAGCACAATTTCGAATTCAGAATGAATTCAAGCAAGCAGAATTGCCATAATCATGTGACATAATTGAGACCACTGATCAGTGGGAACCATTCCATCTGAGTCATTATGTTAGATGCACCAAAAATGCCCATAAACAATATCATTAAAAAGTTAAAGTCAAGAAGGAATGGCAGACTCAGTTCAATTTGAGATGGCAGTCTTGCTAAAAATTGTTTACCATTACAGATACAGAACACTTAATTACGGAAACAAAGACTTGGTATCTAAGGTTCTGAACTACATTATTATCATTATTAAGTCATAAAATAATCATAATAAATGCATTTGAACAAAATATACCTGACACCTGATTTCATCAGTGAAAACTTGTGCATATGCACGTGCAAATCACAAGCATTTATTGAGATAAAATTCAGAACAATTCCAAATTTATGTCATTCTAAGATCCTGGAAGTGGCATCTATAGATACCAGTACTCTGAAGGAAAGCACCAGAGACGCAGAAAATAGGAAAAAAAAAATAATGACATTCTAATAATACTAATAAATTTTTTTTTTTTGGAGATAACTCTGAAGGTCAATTAAAATTTCCGCTTTGCAATTTCATTAACTGAGATATCAAGAAGGGGGATAAGCAAGCAGCATTATAAACATAAACATTCAGTATATATAGTCAATTAATAAAAAATATAATCCATAGAGTAACAAGTTCCACAATCTCAGTGCCATACCTGCTGAACACCATGTGGATCAAGGTAGAATGCCTTTTCATTCTGAACACCTATAATATATGTTGAAGCACCCGGTTTCCCCCCCAAGATTCCGAGGCTCTGGGGAAATGTAAATGTTGACTGCAATAATGGAATATACCTGGTAATAATTTACATATTCAACTTGTCAGCAATTGGACTTAAAAGATATAATCTCATTTAAACTTAAAATTAACATAACAATCAACCAACATGTGATAGATGGTTTTTGACTATGAATCCTAATTATTATCTCTTTTCACTCATGGGTAAGGTAAAGGAACCATCCATTATGTCACATATGAATGCAAAAAATATCTATCAACCCCAAACTGCAAGTTTGAAGAAAAATACTACAATTTCTATAAGGATATGTTTGATTGGCCATAAGAAGGGAAGGGAGAGGAAGTGCAGTAAAAATGAGGCAATTTTTTAGGCAATATCTGGTCTGTATGGTCAGTTTCTAAGCCTTCTTATTATTTTTTCTTGAGTAGGGGAACGTGGCTCATTTCTCATCACATTCTCATTCCCTTTCCCTTCCATCACAAAGATTCTACGTACCAAACATACCCTAACGATGGAGGAGTTCTATGAGTGCTTCAACATGCATAAGAGGAAAACTGGAGATATAAAGGGAGTGGGGTGAATGGAGAATAATATATAGTTGTTCACAATTTCAAAGCAAACTCAATTGTAGAAAGTAGAAACTTATGCAAGTTTTTTGTCTTAGATTGTATTATTTTAATAAAGAAGATAAATGAACCATTTTTATATGATGGTCCCTTCTAATGTCTCTAGAAACCACACCCCCCCCCCCAGGGGCCCGCCCCAGGGGAAAAAAAATAAAAAACTATTAAATGGCCAAAGCTAAATGAAAATCAATCATACAGAACAATATGAACTTGTTTACACACCTAGGATTGACCTTATCAAGTCCAAGAACCAAAGGAACCAGTAAAAGCAGAGGTGTCCAAGCAACATGGCCCTTTGAAAACTCAGAACAACATTTGGCAGCATCTTCAGTGCAGACAACAGGTGCTCCACCCCTTTCCCCATCTTCATCTCCAGAAACAACATATATAGCCATAGGAAGTGGCTGTTCTTCAGGGTCATTTGTATCCCTTTGACTACGGGATAGAACTTCCCATGTATGACACATGGCATATGGGCCCACCCATGACCCCACAGCAAGGCCGTACCCTTTTCCAGCATCAAGAAGATTATGAATAGAAAAAGAAGATGATTCAGAATCACCAAAAAGTCGCAAAATGTTGATGTATTCTTGATCTAGAGGCTGCATGTCAGGAAAACACTACAATGAGCCTATGCAGAATCAATGTAATTGATATAGCAAGATTAATTACCAGACACCAGAGGACAAGGGAATTTAAATAAATAAAATTAAATTAAATATCAAACTAAAAAAAGAAAGATGGATGAATGAAAAAAAGTAAAATTAGTGAAATGCCAAATTGCATGTAAATCACCTGACCTTTTGCGAAGGTTTTCTCCATGATCTACCTAATTTATGAAAAAGTAATGCCTGGGCACAAGGAAACCACACTAATAGCATTAGTGTAAAATATTAAATGATGACTATCACAAGGAACCAAGTGAAAGTCACTTAGACTTAAATGGTCATTGAAAAGAAAATAGTACATACCTGAGCCACAAGCATCTGACTGCTTCGAATCATACATCCCCAATTTACATCACTAGTATACTTTGAATCTCGGATAGAATCAAAACCTATAGGCAAGCATGAATCTTAGAATTTGTTAGGAATGTTCCAGTCAACTATTGCCTGTAATCTGAAAAAATTCCCAAAAATTGGAGGTACCACACCTTTCCGGTATGTCATTAAAATTTTTGATGTAAAATCTTGTTCAAATGCTGCAAATCCATTGCTAGTATCTACATTCCCAGATGACTCATGCTGTGAGATTTTATGGCAGACACCTAGGAGCCATATATCACCATCTGAGGCTGCAATATCAGTCCTGCTTGACCCTAGTACATGCTCATGAAATCTCCTCATTGAGCCAACAGTAACAACTTTCCTCACGGCAGCTGCCCACCCACTATGTCTAGAATGAACTGCTTTCTTTTCAGAAGCTGATGACTCACTATATGTTTCAAAGACTGAAAAAGGAGATGAAAAGAAGCTTGACCATAAGGAAGCCTTGGGAAACTTACTGTCGGTAGACCCTGCTTGTGAACAAGCAGGCCCCTGATTATTATCCAAAGTCTCTGTTGAACTTTTAGAAGAACATTTAACAGCGGCAATCTTCTCACAAATACCCTTCATTACCATTATGAAGCCACAAAGAAGCAATTTGGCTTCATAGAAGCAAACCAAACTAGTGCTAATATCTGCCAGTAAAGAGGTACAACTATGAAACAAAGTCCTGGCTCCAGAAACATATGCCCATAACTATAGACCGATAATCTAAAAGCATAAGGAAACATCTAAGAACAAAAACAAAACTTTCTTATCAGCTAAATCAGAAGACACTATGAGCTGCATTTACAACTACATCAAATAGGCATTAGGAGCAACGCAATGCGGGAAAAGTGCAAAAGGTCAAAGAGGTCTTCCTGCCTGACATAGCGATAATAAGTAACCATAATAACAAAGCAAAAAAGATAAGACCAATAAGAAAACTTTATTCCCATTATAATGGATTAACTAATAATATCATCCAACAATAATCCTGCATCGCCACAATTCTTCTCAAACCTAGTCCCCTGTTGCAGATCCATTTTATAAAGAACAGAGCCATATTACCCATTAAATAAAACCAAGGCCCCGAATTCATCGAATGGCATACTGTAAACATCAGAATTTCACTAGACAAACAACATAAACTGTGCAACTATATCGAAATTCAGGGGAAAAAAACACTTATAAGGTAACAATAACAAAATCACCTAGTGTTTACGTAAGGATCTCATAAGGAAATCTGCAAAAGCGGACCCAAATCAAACGTTTCTAAGACAAACGAAACAATTCCGGGGTACAATTAAAAACGACAAAATTCAGAAAAAGATAAATTTCAAGGGGAAATACAGACAATCAAACTGAAAATCGTAGCGGAAGAGACTCACGGGAATCGGTGAGCGACGATCCTAAGACGTGGAAGTAACGGCGGAGATAGAAGTCCGATCCTCACCTGAGCAATAAGACTTCGGACTCTCCTGCTCCAATTCCTCACTTTCCTTGTGTCGCTCAACTTCTTCCAAAGTTGAGTATGAAGTTTAATTATACCAATCTACGCTTCAATCAATCCTTTATCCAACCCTGCTCTTCCAAGCTATCTCCGATTTTTTATTCTTCTTTTCCATCGGAGCAGAGGCTCTTCTCTTTTTCGTTTTGTTTTTTTTTTTTTTAAATTAAGGGTTAACTAAAAACAATTATCTGTTGATTAAATTATACCAACATATGACAGTACAAGTTTAGTTGAAAAATATTTATCATTCTTTCTTCCAAAATAAGAAAAAACATATCTGTTAGATTAAATTATGCAAACATATGCTTGTACGAGCTGAAAAATAGTTTTCTCTTCTTATGTTTTAAAAATAATATAAATATATTTTAAATTTTATTAAAAGTATAATTTTTTATTTTAGAAACTTAACTAAATTTCATTTGAATTAAAAATTAAATTCCATCTAAGGTTACCCTAATTGATAAAAATAGATCATATCTTATAAAGATGCACAGATAATCAAAATATTATAAAATATTTTGTGAATTTAATAATGTTGAGCAGTCACAACAATTTGGTCATTTTATGCAGGGTTAAAAAAACCAGATCGGACTGGTTGGTCTGACCGGGAACCGGCCCATGGTCCGATATGGTAATAAATGGCAATCGGAGGGTTTCAAAATCGGTGGGAACTAGTCAAACCCGTTAAAAACCAGTTTGAATTGGTTCCCGCCCTTTTTTCTAATTTTTTAATTTTTTTAAATATTTTTTAAAATAAAATATTATTATTTTTAGTATTAAGTAGCATTATTTTTAATATAATTTTTTTATTTCTATATTATAATATGTTATAAATATTATTATAATACATAATTATTAATAATGATAAATTTACTTAACAAATAAGATAAAAATAGAATATCAATTGATTATTTTAAATTCAAAATATAATTATAGATGAATAGTAACTTGTTTAGATTTTAATATTAGATTGTAAAACTTATTAATAATATTTTTAATTTTTCATATATTATTAAATTTACTTTTTATTCTAGAATAAATGTTAATTTTATAATCATGGATAAATATCTTTTATATTTTTCATCTATATTATTAAAAATATATTAATTTATTCATAACCGGCCCAACCCCGGTTTGACCACTGAACCTTAAACCGTTGCCTCATCCGGTTCAATGGCTGGTCTGGTTTTTTGAACCTTAATTTTATGATACAATGTACAATTGTTGAGCTCTGGGTTTTTAAGAAGGATGCCTTGGATTGTGGTTAGAGATTTATCATAACAAGTTTACGTGAAGAAGATCTCTAATTCCTATTTTCCTAAGGGTATGTTTGCTAGGAGAGATGAGAAGGAAAGAGAGGGGAGAGATTTTAATGGAGGGAAAGGGAGGGGAGGAGAGATGAGATATAGAGGGAAGGGGAGGGAAAGGAAGGGAATTGAAGGAATTTTAATAATTTGTTATTTGGTTCAGAAGAAAAGAGAAGGAAAGAAAAGTTAATAATAATTTAATCATTTTACCCTTGAAATTAAATAAGTTTTGAGGGGAAGGGGAGGGGACTTTTTGGACTTTCTCCCATCCCCTCCTCTCAAAAGATCATTCCAAACACGGGGAGGGGAGGGGCTCCCCTCCTCTTATTTGGAATGAACATATTTTATGAGGGGGAGGGGAGCAAATTTCCTCTGCTCCCCGTCCCTCCCTGTACCAAACAGGATAAGAGATTTTGAAAAATTTGATAAGAATATCTATAATGATAATGGAGCTATCAATTTCATGAAGCTCATGTGAAGGTTCTTACAAAACTCTATTATTCAAAGCATCATCCACTTTTATAACTAAGAATGTCAGAAAGGGATAATGGCAAATCAAGCTGACCTCTCCACTTTGAGGTAGCATGGATCTTCCATGATAATAAGTTGATGAGTTTATGATGAGGATGTAGCTAGAATTTGGTTATCGGGGATCGTTGAAACTAAAAACAAAGGTATATGTTCTAATGTAAAAAAAATTTAACACCTATGAAACAAATTACGTTATATATAACTAATATGATATAAATATTTCAATATATTCATAGTCAACTTTTTAAACATATAATGAAAACAAATATGTAGCATCATTTCTTTAATTGTGCATGGCAATGTTTTTTGGCATAAAAATCTTCAATTATCATATAATGATAAATTTTTTAGCAATTTTTTTCTCAATATAAATAATCATATAATCAATATTATTAAAGAAGAAAAGACAAAAAAAAAAAAAGGAAAAGAAAAGAAAGGGTAAAGTAAGAGAGAGGATGTAGGAAAAATAGAAAAAGAAGAAAAAAATTAAATAAGAGAATAAAATTGAGTATATAACTCCTACAATGAGATAGGTTTAAGATACTGGATTTAACTTTTTTAAAATTTTTTACCTATTTTTTAGAATAAATCATAAATCTTAGGGGACCAAATATACATAATTTCTATATAATATAAAAATTTAGTACAAAAATTATATATCATACTAAATAAAAATTGAAAACTTGGGTGAGCATGGAATCATTATTTGGTTCTCACCACTGTGATGAGCACCCAATACTTACCATTTTGGACGGATCTAGATTGTCCAGTTTTAATCTAAATAGTCCAAATTTACAGATTTTTATTTTGATTTTTACATAATAATAGTAATATTTTAAAAAGTGACCATTATAAAACTATATCTATTTTAGATTTCACATTTAATAAAATAAAAATATATTAAAAATACAATAATAAAACATAATTAAATCTAGAATATCCAAATCAGATGAGCAGACTTGGGGGAGCATCATGGCTCCCCAAGTCACCCCTCCTTCTGTCCTTGTTTATGGTGAATAATTGGAGAACCGGTGAAAACCCAAATAAAAATATGAATAACTTGCATGAGAAGCTAATTTAATGGAGTAGAGAGTGCTTCGAGACATTCATAAACAAGAGGAATAATATTATATTAGCTAACTGAGGGAGTGTAAAGGAAAATTCATAATCTGTGAAAATTGTATCCTTTTCTCTTCAAGCTAGGAAAAAAAAACAAAAGCTGTGAAATGAGCGTAATTGTATTCTAAAGTATGGGGAGATGCTATGATCCATAAAGTCCAATCCAAAACAAAGTTTATGAATTTTGATAAATAAGGAACACGTCCATCCATAAGGAATCTGGTTTGGGCGGATGAGGGTTAGAAACCTTATCCTTGTACCATGACAAGTTTTGCTCAATTTGAAGGGACGGATGTGTATGACTAGAAAATTTGAGGCAAATGAGATTAGAAGGATCATGTTCCTTATTGGGTCCTTGAAGGCACCGGGTAGTGTGAACTTCCTACTTTGTTTTATCAACATAATTGGGAAAATGTGGGTGGGAATATAGTTTTGTGATGAAGCTTTACAGAAGCAAAGTACTAAAGCATCAACAGTACCTTGTTGGCTTTGATTAATAAAAATGAGAAACCTGCGAGCATAAGACATACGAGACCTATATCATTGTGTAATGTTCTTTGTAAGTGCCTTCTTAAAATCATTTTTTTTCTTTTTTGCATTAAATCACTAAATATCTTGTAGTCATATTGGACTTGGGTTGACTCAAGTAGGATTACAAGGGGAGCCAAACTCTCCCAATAAGTATTTAATACAATTATATATCTAAGGCTCAAACTTAAAATAACTAGTTAAGTTAGTATAGTTTTTACTAGTTGATCTATGCACTCGCTAGTAGTATTTTGCTAAAATCATTGTTGATATGGTGATATACCTACCTCTTAAGCTATACCAAATTAGGTGAGTTTTGTTCTTGGAAGACATAATCAAGAAAATATAGTGATTGTTTAAGAATTAATTCACAAGAAGAGACTAATGAAGGGGAAAAGAAGGTTCTTTGCAATCAATATAGATTTAGAGAAAGCCTACGATAGGCTTGGTGTTTCATTGAGAATGTCTTGGAAGAAGCGTGTTTACTAGATAAATTGAGAAGGGTGAGCATAAAGTGTATTACAACGGTAGCTACACACTTTGTTATGGAGTGGATCTTGCATTGAAAACTTCATTCCTTTAAGAGGAATTCACCAAGGTAATCCTTTGTTACTTGATATTGTTGTTTTGACTATGGAGAAACTAACTCATATGATTAATGATGCTAAAACTGAGGGAAAATAGCATCTTATTAAAATCAATATAACAATATATATATATAAATTCTAGAAAGTCATGCTATTCACAAGTCATGAACAGTATAATTCCTCTCACAAACACTCTGCTTCAGGCTGTGTGCAAAGCATAAGGCTCACATCTGGTTGGGAGAAATAGATATAAGGTTACACACACTTGTTATTTACTGTGATCTTTTAATTTTTAGAGAGGCTTCAATGCAGTTAATCAAGTGTGCAATGAATTGTTTGAATTGGTGTTGTAAATCATCATAACAAAAAGTGAATATTTCCAAGTCTACTATATTTTTGTAGACGAATGTGGTTGGGAAAAGCATGCAACTAATAACTGATGCATCTAGTTTCACTATTACTTAGGATTTACAAACATATTTGTGTACCTACTTTCATATGGCAAATCAAGGAAGAGAAGTTTAATTTTGTTTTGAATAAGATCAAGAGGATGCTTACAGGATGAAAGGCGAATTGTTTAAGCTCTATTGGCAAAGTAACTTCGGCAAAATCCATGCTAAGTCCTATTCCAATCTACCAATCATCGTTGCTAGAATCCCTAAGGCAATTTGCAATGAGATTGAGAAACTTGAAAGGAAATTTATCTAGGGGGCATGATCGATGTGAGTGACAAAAAAGTTCACATGGTAAATTGAAGCCAATTGGAAAAGGAAAGAAAGGTGGAGGTTTAGGGGTTCCTTGGTCCTTAATTTGTCAACAACTAATGAGGCATGCATGCTAAAATTGGCATGGTTGTTGAGAACCAAGAATAGAGATCAAGAGTTGAAGAAAAATCTTGGACAAATATAATCAGGGTCAAGAGTTGTTGATGCAACCAATGGTGACAAATGAGGCTTCTCCTTTATGGAAAGATATTGCTTCTATGTGGAACGTTCTTGGAGAGGATAGTTGGAAAAAATTCACAATGGTGAATCTACTTCTAGTACAATCATTAAGTAAGTGAAGTTATGAGATTTCTAAGGAGAAGTCATTTGTTATCCAAACAGTGGCGAACGCACCTTATCCATTGGAGGGGTTCTTCCCCACCCACCGACCCACCCCTCTATTTTTTTTTCAAAAATTTTCTTTGGATGTTCAATGGAAAAATTTTAGTGTTACAAAGCTCATCCCTCTCCCCTGATTTGAATCCAGTATATTGTATAACATGAGTGTTAGTGAAGCCACTTCCGCTATAGAATAGTTCACAAAGAAATTGCCACCCTCCCCAACAAAATCCATGTCTCTTGCATCCGCCCCTGTATCCAGAATTCTATCCATGCTTGATTGGGGTTGGAGGTCAAAGCATCTCACATTTATTGTGAAGCTAATGAATATGCAAATATTTTGACTAAATATAGCTTTGACATAAATCCTTCCAATAATACGTAGTGTGAAATGATTCCCAAAACTAGGCATGCATGTTTACTTATCAAATAGCATGGAAGTTCCTTGTGATAAAGGTAGCTAATCATGTACTCATATTTTTTTCATTTTCTTTTTAAGCCTAGGCCCCCATTGGTATACCTAAAAAATGTTCTTTTAGAATAAATTATGTGAATCATAAGACCAACTAGGCCTCTAAGCACCCTTACCCTTAACATTAATGATGACCATAACTATATTTTTCAATTAAAAGATATAATTCCATACATGAGTGGAACTATTAATTTCTGACTTTAGTATAATAAGATAAAAAAATACATGTGTTAACCTTTTATTTTTGGGAAAATTAATTAATCCATCCTTATAGTATCAGGCTATTTTTAATCAGGTCCCTATACTTTAAAAACTTAGAGATCAATCTTTATAATTTGAACTATTAGTTACGTTAATCCTTGTCATCGCCAGCTCATCCCATGTGGCATTGACGGCATTAAGATGATGCAAAGATGGCAAATGGCATTAAAATTTTTCCAAACGATCTCTCTCTTTTATTGCAACATTATGGACTCTTTCCTTCCCCCTTCTTCCTTTCCTTTGGTGGATGTATGAGGGTGGTTTGGCGAAGTCCAATGGAGATCTAAATGGGGTCCTCGAAGGTGGTGAAGTCCGACGGAGGTCTAAATGAGGTGGCCAAAGGTGGTGTAGTCTGACGAAGGTCTAAATGACGTCAACAAACTTCTGGTGTTATATTTTGATCATTGAATTTGTCTACACTAGTGTTACCAAATCAAAAGCAGAAATGCTTCCATTCGATGCCTCTACAACTAGGTACGATGTTGCAATTTCTAGGTGCCTTTGCTTCAATTTCTACTTTCATTCATTCATTCATCGTTATATATTTGCTACGGATTTGAAGTGATAGGATCTCAAAATTCCTTCTCTTCATCAAATGGAATGAGGTAAAGGGAAATTGGTAATTGCAAATGTGTGTGCCTTTGATGCTCATAAACTTCACCGCGCGACACCTCAAAATCCGTTGAGGTTCCTAAGATGCAGAAACTATTAGGTTAGCTAATGCAAAATGGAAATTGATGATAGTGTATTGCCTGCTCAAGAGAGCACTTTGGTAAACAAATTTTGCAACTTTATTAAAACTTGTCTGATGCAATTTTTTCCCCTTAGGTTAGTGGACTCCTCTGTTACTTACAATCATTGTTCAACATTTAAGTGTTTCCTGTATATATTGCATTGAAGTCCAACTATGATGCAAGGGAAGCTCAGAGTCTTTTTAAGATAATTAATATGGAGAAACTAGTTTAAAGAATGAAAATTTAAGTGAGTATCATATATATGTACTTTGAACATTATATTTTCTAGAGATTGTTTCTTTTGCTGGCACTCATCATTTATATATTGCACTAATTATATACATTTGATTTTGATTATGAATTGTAGCTACCATGGAGCTGTGATTTTTTTGACTAGTATGATGGACCAATTCCCAAGGGTATATTAGAGACAATGAAAGAGCAAGAGAAGACTATTGAAGGATTCAAGAGAAGAATGAAGATGATGTATACTGTGAATGTGTCTTTAGTTATGGCAATATTGTTTATGTTATGGGGTAGGTAGATGTCAGTTGTAGTTCGAATGCTGTTACTGTGGGATTGCCATGTAATGCTGGACCTTTTTCGTAGAAGCTGTGTGATGATGTAGTACTCCATCTAGGAATTATTTTGGTAGAGGCAGGTAGTTTTGCATTTATGAAATTGCACCTCGTGGCTTCTGATTTGTAATGCCAATTTGGCACAAACAAATATAATTTAATGCAAATCTATTTCTATACTTTTTGGCATTTGAATTATAATATATTCTCTTCTAACTTATGGATAATTACTTTGATTGAGTGGTTGAAAATTGGAATACAATAAATAAGGTTAGTTGGAGTGAGTCAAAATTTGATGCAAAGTTGATAATAACCTTCATTATTATGAAATGCAAATAAGGACATTATTATTTATGCTAGTGCCAAATAATACTTTTAGATACTAGAAGATCCAAACATATAATGGGTTCCACAAAGTTCCCATGAGCAGGTTGATAAAAATATTAAAAACACAAATAATTGTCACTAATGCATTTTCCCCTTTTTCAAAAAAAAAAAACACAAATAATAGTTTCATATACTAAAAGACCATATAAAGGGCCCTACTCGTCCATATATTTTAAATAGTACATCCAAAATAGGTCCACACGTATAGGACTACAACCAAAACACAAGTTTGACATATCTCTTAAAAACATTCAAGATAGTTTGACAGACCATATCATCATAAAACATCCAATAGATGGGGGGTAACAACCACTATGCTAACGCATAAAATATACTATTGTTGTCAATGGCGGAGCCAAGATCCTGGATTAGCGAGGGCGAATTAATTTAAAAATTAATTATTAAAAAAATAATATTGCAATAATTAGGTTAGTTTATTACTAAAAAATTAGATTCTAAAAATAAAAAGTAAATAATGATATATTTTTAATATTTAGGTTTAATGTGTTTGAAATTTTGGATCAAAATTATTGAGTTTGAGTTAGTTATCACAAATATAAAAAAAATTTGTACTCATAGATTTTGATCTAAATAAAAAAGAAACTTAGGTGGGTTCAAAATACTTAGGGGAGAGAGTGTAAATTATCAAACTTACATACTACTCTTATAATTTTTACCAAAGTGAGTGTGAGCATATACCCACTCACAGTAACATGGCTCTACCAATGGCTGCTGTGATGGAGGTATAATATTGATGAATTCTTGCTGTGAACCACTTTGATGGTTTCAGGTTCTTCCATTATGACCATAATTTCTGCGAGATGCAAAACAAAGGCTTGGGTTTGTCTTTCAATTCTTATTAGGCTGTGATGGTTCATTAGGTCCTCTTCTTCTTAATTTTTTGGGTCTTCCTAACCTTTTGTGATAAGATGGAGGATCCATTTCCTCCATACCAATCTCTTCCCACAAACTTTGTCCATTAATCGCTTTAACCACAGGAGTATAACAATGGATATACGCTTTTATCTTCAAACATGGATCCATATAGTCATAAGGGTCCTTTCGCATTGTACAAATAGAACTAATTGCATGCCTAAAATTGTACATGTTCATGTTAGCATTGAAGCAATATATAAACTAAAAGAATAAAAAAAATAACATACTTGCAAGGTATTCCGGTCAAGTTCCACCATCTACAAGTACATGTCTTTGCATCAAGATCAACAACAAATTTATGGGGATGATAGGAAAGTTCAAACTCCAATCCTCCAGCCCATCTCATCTCCCACTTCCTTGATTACTCAATTTCTTTATCCAACCTCTTTTTGGGATTTAGGAGCACATCTCTATGTCCTATTAATTTTGCTGCCTCTCTTCTGTATGCAGCAAATCTCATCATCATGTATGAGCGTATCCAGTGGCGGAACCACATTATGGTGAGAGTGGGCATATGCTCACATTCATTTTGGTAAAAATTAAAAGAGTGGTATGTAAATTTGATAATTTATACTCTCATCCCTAAATATTTTGAACCCACCTAAGCTTTTTATATTTGTGGTAATTAACTCAAGTCCAATAATTTTGATCCAAAATTTCAAACACATTAAACTCAAATACTAAAAATCTATCATTATTTATCTTTTTTTTTTAGAATAAAATTTTTTAGTAATAAACTAACCTAATTATTATAATATTATTTTTTATTTATTAATTTTTAAATTAATTCACCGCCACTGGTTCAGGGTCTTGGCTCCGCCACTGAGCATATCCATTCTAACAATCCAAAGATTGAAAGTTCTCGAGCCTCCAAGAGACGACCATTAAATGACTCTGCAATATTGTTCATGATCATGTCACACTTTGGATGTGAACTAAAATGTGGACGTGTCCAAAATGCTAGATGGAAATTTATCAAATGATCATGTGCCTCCTTTGATATATTTTTCAAGCGATTGATTTTCTCCTTCCATCCCTGGACATATGTCGCTTTTGCAGCCTGCATCACCAACTTTCTGATCATAATTTCACCTCCATATCTACTCCTTATGTTGGCATATAAATGTTTGACACAAAGACAATGTTCAACTCTAAGGAGAAGTTCATCAAACGTTGGCATTAATCCTTGCAAACATACAAAATATGAACATTAACTAAATATTAAATATGCACATTAACTTCCTTCTGCTGGTCAGATATAAAACCCCATCTTTGTGTTTCTCCTATGTCATGAAGAAGCTTGTCCAGGAACCATGACCATGAATCTCGATTTTCACCTTCTACAATAGCTACTGCTAAAGGAAAGTACTAGTCATTCAGATCATTCGGATCACATCCTATGGCTACTAGCAATATTCCACTATAAGGTCCCTTTAGAAAACATTAATCTGAGCTAATGATGGGCCTACGGCCATCTAAAAACCCCCTCTTCATAGCGTCTAAACATAGGTATAATCTCTTAAACACCGTTGGTCGTTTAATGAAGGGACGTACATTCATTATTTGAAAGGTAGTTCTTGGGTTTTTGGATCGCACCTCATTGGAATAATCCCACGATCTCTTATAGTCATCCTTGTAATCACCTTGAATCTCATCCTTTGCCATCCTTCGCATCCAAAATGCCTTACTAATCGATATTTTTGCCATGTAATTATCTTGCACTGTTGAGATGACTTCTGCATTCTTCATATTCTTATTTAATTTCATGCTATTCACAATCTTTTTTGAAACCCATTTAGCAGTAGCCATTCTAGAAGTAAAAGTCACACCACAAGTATGACTTGGATTAGTGGTCTTCATATGATATGTCATAGAATCATCTACCTTACTCATAAACATTAGCCATTCACATTCTCCTCTACATACCACCCGACACCTAACTTTATCATTTTTTTTCAAATGGTATGTCATACCTATGGAATAATGCATATTCTCTCATAACTTCCTTGAATTGATTAATTGATGTGAACTCCATTCCAAGTTTAAACTTGAAATTCTTGCACATTTTGTATTTACTAGTCACAATACCATCCTCCAAAAAAGATTCATCCATAGAGTTAAGTGAGTCATTTTGGCCATTTGCTAAGATTGAACCATCATCCTCATCATCAGAGGGAACCATATCATGTGATGGGACTATGAGTGACATATTGTTATCTTCAACATTATTAGGTAGATCTTCTTCCACTTTGTTCTCTCTATCATTGACTTGGATGCTTATGTCATTGTCTTTACGACTTGAACCTTCATTAATTACTCCATTCATGACCACCCATGACACTAGAAGCATCCATGTACTTCACACTATATATCAACAACTACACCATACAAAATAGGAAGGTTAATTAATCCTGTAGTAGACATCTTTAGTTCACAAATTCCATGTTTGAAAATTGAGGCATCATTAAAATATCAACATTAAAAAATGTTTGATGTATTACAAGCCTAGCCTATGCAATTAAGTACATTTATGACTTATGCAAAACCTTCTCTTGAATTGTGATCTTTTGCAATAATATAGTATGATAACAGACTGAAATCATATATAGACTAAGATCATATTTTCTTTTTATTATTAGAAGTTTCTATCCCTGACAGAACATATTTTTATAATATTAAATTATTATTTGAATATTATAACGGAACAAATGAACTTCTTTAACGTTATACCACATAATAATAGCTATTGTATCAAATAGTTTAATTATTATGCACTCACGTTATCAATGACACCTAATATAGTTTAATAATTTGACTAAATAATGGTTACCACGTGGTCACATTTCATATCACAAACTAAAAAAAGACTAGACTTTAGTTTAATATGCACTTGACTCAGTGGGCCCTTTTATTACTCACATAACATTAAAAAACTAAAATCGCACCATGTTGGCTTTTCTTTTCTCTAAACCAAGTTGTACGTTCACATTTCAATGGTTTTGAATGAAAATTTTCTTGTCATTGAAAAAAAATTCTAAAATTACAACCACAATTATCAAGTCCTGAGGACCACAATGGAATATATCACAGTAGGATGAACCTTTTTCAAAAGGATTCACGTGGCTTTTTGTGGGTCCTTTGTTACTTACTCATATATACTCCAAACCCAACTAAGAAAAAATACTGATACAAGCTTTCTCACATACTAAGACTTGCCTTTCTACAATTACTGCTACTATATCAGGAATCTTTGGACAGGAATGGTTCAGTCACTCCATCTCTACACTGGTTTGGTGCATTTGAACATCTTCTCCAGTATATCAACGGCTTTTATTTTCTAAAATATAGTGAGGAGAATTAGGGTTTGAAGACAAATTAGGATTGCTAGGTTTCGCAAAAATGCCGTGTGAATTTTTTTTTCGCTCAATTTTTTTTAGTGCATTGCTTATGCGGCTATTTTAATACATGTGGCATTGATTTATTATTCCACATAAGCCACCTTTTGCCATCTCAGCATCATCTTGACGCCATTAATGCCACAAAAGATGAGCTGGGTTCGGCAAGGATTAACGTAGCCAAAAGCTCAAATTATAAGGACTGATTTCTAAGTTTTTAAAGTATAGGGACCTGATTGAAAAAAGTCTGAAACTATAACGATGCATTCTTAATTTTCCCTTTATTTTTAAACATTATAGCATTTAGCAACTCTTGTTAAGTGTCTTTGAAATTTATTTTTGTAAATTTTCTAAAATCGATTCCTTTATTTATAAAATAATAAAGATAAAAAAATAAATGAAAAGGCACGTGCATACGTGTATATATATAATTTTATTTAGTTTTTTTAAAAAGCCTATCTTATAACACTATATCCCACCTAGTGTTACGTTTCAAAATATTTTGCGTCTGAAGTTCTTTTCTTGCCATCTTCTCCCTTCTTACCATTCAACAAGCAACATCTCAACTCTTATAGAACTTATAACCATCGTTGCCATTCTCAGATCAAGCTCTTTGGATCTTGCCAATATCGCTTGGTTGAAGGTTCTCCAAAGAGTACCAAAGCTCGTTACCCACGCTGTCGTCAATCTCTGAAGATCAAAGTAATATGTTGTTGATCTCGATCCCCATGCCAATAAAATGATAGATCTGCAACATTGCTTCAAATCCATTCACTTACTTCAGATCAATTGGGTTGCTTCATTTGTGACTGTGATTCTGAATCTATGATTGTTTTTTTGTTATTGCTTCATTTTCTTTGCTTTAGATTGTTGATTTGTTGACTGTGATAGGGAAATCGGAGTAATCCATGATAAAACTCGGTCTTACCTTGGTATCATTGTGTCATTTCTAGGCCAAATCACTGGCTAGGCCAAACCCAAGGCTAATCGATCCAGCACATGAACAATCCCATTGTATACCCTAACGTGGTAGAGAAGATCCATTTATAAGTTAACAGCAACGATTTTTATAAAGTGAATAAAAGAAAACTATGTGCATGAAAGAAAGATATGGGACGGTGGGCTCATGACATTGGTAGGTCTCATTAGACCTATCCCACATTTACTTTCTTGTTTTAATAAATTCTCTTATAAACAAAAGAATATGTTAATTAGCATATAAAGATAATCCTTACCAATAAAATCAATTCAATTTAGAGCTTTATTTTGAATTGAATAATTACATTTTGTGAATAATATCACTATAGATGAATCCCTAAAATTGCTATAGTAAACCAAACAAATCACTTTCTTATCACCTTTCTTCATGAATTAGCTTTGAGAAAAATTAAAAGCAAGATAAGAATTTGAATTTCCTCAATTGCTCAATTGTTTAAATGACAAGAGAGATAGAAATAGAGTAAAACTTATGTGGGAACCATATTCATTGACGAACCCACTTTTATCTCTAACTCTCTTTTTACTCTAAGCATTGAGATTATTTGAATCTAACAGAATAATTTGTAGCCCTAATTTGCACAATTAGTCACACATTCCATGAATTCCAACATCTAAAGTGCCCTGGCCATCTAAAATTAGCAGTCAAATTAGCCTTCTCCAACCTCTTATAAGAAGCAATCTTCTTGAATCGCTTCCAATCGCGGAGCACTACCTTGAGATCTGACACCTTCGCGGCAATGCTCCGGCAACAATTGGCATGAACAGTAGTGACAACTCTAAGGTCCTTGCTATCCTCACAAAATCCACTAAAATAAAGGGTGTCCAAGAACCTCACCCTCAGTCCTAATTCTCCAAATATGCCATCAGTTCCTATGAGATCCAACAGAACATCTTGGTCTTTTTGTCCAGTGGAATTGTACATCTTTGAGTACCATGTTTCAAACAAGGAAATGGTCTTGTTGTTCGATTGGATGAAGTAAAATCCAGTGTTGATTAGGTGTTTTTCTGACCACGGATTGCCCAGGTACTTGTCTGTGCTGATTTGAAGATCTTCGGTCTTGTTCTTGCCTAATTTTGTGAAGGGGTTTCTTAGCCACATTACATCTGTATCCTGTAAAAAAAAAATGAAAGAATTAGATATAAATTTTCATATTAATTTTTTATCGAAAGTTTCAATAAATATATGATGTGTAAATTTAAAAAAAATTAATCATGCGATGCTCAATTTCAAAATTTTATACTTAGAATATAATTCTTTTATTAGAATATTAAAGACAAAAAAATACTTATATATATTCGATCGCCTAATATATATATTGCTGCGGAAAAGAAAGTGTGACACTCAAACTTGTTAAATCATTTTAATTTGATTTAAAATATTTTTTTAAGTTTGACGAACATAAAAAATGTTTTTTTAACTTTCAACGTATAACAAAATATTAATAAATGATACAATTTAAATTATTTAAATTAAATATAAATAACCTAAATGGAGCCACAGGATGAGTTAGAAATATAAAATAAGACAAATGAAATATATGTCCCTGACTCTCTGTCACAGTGAAACTGTCTGATTGTCTGTTTCACGTGAGCATGAAATTAAGGAAAAAAATCAATAAAAGGTTTAATATACAGTTTTAATGAAGGAAATAGTAATAAAATATGTTGACCACCTTTAATTTTTCTCAAATAGAACAACAATTCAAATATTTGGGGGTAGGGCAATTTGGATCTCTTCGTTGAATTGTCTCTTTCTTTATTTTTATTTTAATATTCCCGACCACTGAATCAATTTTAATGGCCTTATATCAATCCTCAAATATATTGTTCAAGACATTATATTTTAGGCTGATAAAACCTAACGTCGCAAAGGATTTGAAAGGCTTTAAAAATGACAAAATTCTATAGTCAATGGTGAAAATTTATATTTTCATGACAAACTCAAATTTTTGAAATTGATAAGAGCTAAAAATTAAAATGGAGAAAAAAAAAACACTCCAATAAAGAGGATCCAAATTTGGAAGCAGGGATGACTGATTTTCTTGTAAGTGAAAATTTGACAAAAAGGAATTAGAATCATCAGCTAATAAAAATGAGACTCATGATGAATTATTGTCTCTTTCCACTACTGAATATTTCATATTTTTGAATTATTTGTTGACTTAGTGCATAAAATGGGGCCCTCTCAATTTATTATTTGGGACCAAGTCGCTATCTAAAATATGACACGTGAAAAAGCACTGTTTGAAAAAGTAACGTTAGGATAATTGTACTATATGTCTTAAACTAAAAAGACATAATGCCAATGTGACTAAGATGATGGAATTGGTGGTAGAGCTGTCACTCAATCGTCATAATCAAAGAAAATGATTTGTGATATATCTTTTAGTCGTATAATGAAAAAAAGGTAAGATACCATATCCAAATAACCTAATTCTTTTAATAAGTTTAGGATGAGGTGGTTTATAGAAGGTTATCCATATTTTCTTTTGGGATATAGATTGTTTTGGACTTTGATCCGTATCATTATCCTGGTTTGGTTTTTTATGATGACATGAAGGTTTCTACAATAAGTCTCCATTTAGAGGAAGAAGATTTTCTTTTAGTCCAATCCAATTATCTCAATCATAGCAATCACAATCAGGGTCACATTCTATGGGGCATAATTCCAAACAAAATAACCATGAACTTTCTTAACAAAACATGACTTAGCTCTGGAATCAATAGAGTGCACATGAATTTTTTCCTTGTGCTGATAGATTGGATTGATGGTCAGGATCTGTCCTTGAAAGGAAGAAGGACCTTGTCCTGGTCTTTTGAAAGTTGATTTAACAGTTCTATTAGAGAGTCTCTCTAAGATAGGAGCTTCTATTGTATGGATATCTCGATTGGAAGAGTGGAACTCATTTTCATAATTATTTATCCATTCAAGACGCATGATCTGAGTCAGTTTTTCCTTAGGAATTCCCCTAGGGATTTGGATCACCGAGGTATCATATTGGTTAGACACCATATACAATGCATCTGTAGTAGAATTGGGGAACTCAAGATTCATCGCATGATCTTGAAGTCGGTAAATCATTTGGTGATGAAGAGTGACCATAGTTGCTCATGGATTTTGCTTTGCTCCATGGATCTAAATCTCCACCTTCAATTGATGGGAAAGACTTTCATCATCAAGTTTGATATTGAAATCAGGGGCTATAGTCATCATAATACTTCCATTGCTATAAGTTGTAAGAAGTGCACCAATCATGGCATTTCTGTAGGAAGTGTAAGTAGAGTCAAGAACCACGATTCTGGCAGTAGCAGGTATGCCTTTTCGGCCATGCAAAGTAAGGACTAATTGAATAGCACCAACAGAGAGATGAGCGTATCCTTGTTGTTTCGAAGAATTAATTAAGGGCTAAGGAATATCTAGAGTCACATATTGTTCATCTTTAGCAGCTTTTAGTCCACACTGTTCTAAGTAAGAACTGTGAACATACTCTTTAACATGTGATCTAGGAGTCTGAAAGATTTGTCGGGTTCCCTATCTGAAAGATCTGGCATAGGCATGATCTTGGGAGAAAATAGCATATAGGCTTAGTAAAGGGATCTCAGTATTATCAATACGGAAGTTCTCTGGGATATGGGTAATTTCTACAAGATTATCTATTTTATTGGTTAAGGTTCTTTTTACAGACAGAGGAAGATTTTCAAGAGAAAAAGTTGAGGAAAAATGAATAGGTTCTAAAGAAGATGTTTGATCAGAGGTTTCACTCATTATCACTGGAATTCTCTCCCTAATCTTCTTCTATAGTTGCATCAAAACTTATCTGTAGATATCATAAGGCTCTGATACCAATTGGTCGTCCCCTCTTAGTAACATAGGAACTGGGCAACCATGGAACCAGACTAAGCACTATTCATGAGATAATCCAGCTTTCTTCTGAGTATAAACAGCCCCCCTGAGTATCAAGGACTCAAGGGACACCTTAAGATTATCTCACTTACTAGTGAGTTATCTGATACATGGATCTCTAGAACACTGATTACTGGGAAGTTACCGAGGTAGATCTTGATCAGATTCTTTCTGATACACAAGTTTCTCATGTGAGGCGAGTGTAGACCATACTTGAATTTTAGACAGACAAGATTAAGATGTAACTATATTAGAGTTTAAGGAGAGAGAAGAGAGGTTTAGAGAATAGCCATTGTATTTCACAAAGGAAGGCTAATGGATATTTCTGATCTACCTTCTTTTTACAAACTATGCTCCTTATATAAACTTGGAGCATCACTCATTACTCAGGCTGATTACAATTATTATAGACACTCAATAAAGTAAAGTAGTGGGAGACAAGTTTTATCAACTTTGTCTGTTGAATCAAGAAGTTTTGATGATTCTAAACCAACATTGAAGAGCTTGGATTGAAGATATCAAAGGAGCTCAAAGTGTCTCAAGTGAAGAAAATCTGAGTAATCATTGCTAGGATTATTGTAGGATCTTTTGTTATGGGTAAAAGACTTTGATTTGGTGGAAAAACGTTTTAAAACCTTAATTTTATGTTAAGTTATGAAATATTTGAAAAATACCCACCAACAGACGAAGTTTGAAAATATTACATTGAACTGTCATGTTAGAAATTCGAACTTTGACTTTGGAAATTCGAATTTCGAGCTAAAACTGAGTAAGTTTGAAGAGATGCCTCTCTGACAGATGAATTTTGATTATCCAAAATTCGAATTTTCATAAGCATCTGAAAGAAGCTGTTGAGTAACAGACGAACTTCAGGTTTTGAACATTCGAATTTCAAACAAAATGAAATTTATGAAAACTGAAGAAATTCGTCTGAAATAATGTTAAAGTTCATCTGAAATCAAGATCATATTGAGTTTCAAAATTGCTCACTGACAGAAGAACTTTGAACATGGAAATTCGAATTTCATAAGCTAAAGTTGTGAGTCTATTAAAATGACATGATGACATACGAAGAACAGTGTTTACAAATTCGAATGTTAAAATAAGTCTGAAAAGAGGTCTCTCTGACAGACAAACTTCACTCTTTGAAAATTCGAATTTCGAAGGAAATGAACAACTGTGCCTTTTGAGCCTACTGTGGGTAGACGAATTTTGGGGTTCCAAAATTCGAATTTCGAGGGCACTCTAGCAAATTGAAAACACTATTCACACTTAACAAAAAAACTTTTCACTTGAAAATTTGTATGTCACAATATAGAAACATTTTCTAAGTTTCAAAATTTGAATTTCACTTCATGAACAAACGAACTTTAGTATTTCAACGTTGGAAGCTTTAACCTTCGATTCCTTCAAAATTCGTCAGTTGACTAACCAAAATTTGAATTTCAGTATGTCAGAAGCATTAAATGCAGTTGGTTAATGAATAACTTTTCAGAGTAACCATTAGATAACTTCTCCAACGGATAGATTTTGTCTCTAACGAACATTTGAGACCTAAATCTATAAATATAACATCATTTGAAGTTGTGGGTAACGAATCAAACTTTGTATATACTGAAATTCTGCCAAATCTTCTACTCAAAGACTTTTACCCTCTTACTTCAATACTTGCACTTCAACTTTCATATTCACTCTATTCAAGAGAGTTTCACTTTGTAAACAATCTAATCTTCATCTGGAAGATAGATTTACTTGTGAGGAGATATCATAAGGGATTGTAAAGCACATAGTGAAAGTGCTAAGAGTGATTGAGTGAGCTCTAGAAAACAAAGCATACACGTTGTACTGTGGTATTTGCAAGAAGCCCTTGAATTCTTGCAGTATAGTGGAAAATCTCAAATGGTGACTTGAGGACTGGACGTAGGTCAAGTGGAGAGACCGAACCAGGATAAATATCTGAGTTTTTCTCCTCCCTATCTTTTCTCTTTTAGCTTATTGCTTTATACTCTATTTTTCATTATACCTTGCTTTCTTCATCATTTTCACATTGTGCAGAAAATTTCTAATCTTCCCAATTCACCCCCCTCTTGTGAAGTCAGCTTAACTAACAAGTGGTATCAGAGCCTGGATTCCCAATTAAAGGATCTCACAGTCCAGGAATTAAGATGGCTGGCTTTGGAGAAAGCATATTATCATAAGAGAACAACATAAATAGACCACCTGGCTTCAATGGAGAACATTATGGGTACTAGAAGATGAGGATGCAGATCTATCTCTAATCAATTGATCTTGACATCTGGTCTGTCATTGAGAAAAGAGATTTTGTTCCAATGGCTTTAATAGATATGGAAAATACAAAGAGAAGCCAAAAGCTGAATGTAATGAAGAAGACAGAAGGAGAGTCTTGCTGAACTTCAAGGCAAATCATTGTTTAGTCAGTGCCCTAAACCAAGACAAATTCTACAGAGTCTCACAATACTCCACTGCTAAAGGAATGTGGGACACCCTGTAGATTGTGCATGAAGGAACAACTGGAGTCAGGAAAAATAGACTGAACACATGCATTGGGGAATATGAATGTTTCAGAATGGCAGAAGGAGAAACTGTGAAAGAGCTACAAAAGAGATTCACTATCATTGTGAATCAGCTAAAGAGCCTGGGAAAGGAGTATACTCAAACAGAGAGAGTAAGGAAGATACTCAGAGCTCTCCCTCTAGAATGGCAACCCAAGGTGACAGCAATAGAGGAAGCCAGAGGAGAATCAATGGCCTCTATCACAGCTCTTTTCGGCAGCCTTGAAGAGTATGAAGGAAAAATGAAAGCTCTCAAGGAAGCTAGATAGGATAGAAAGAAGAAAGGTCTTGCCTTCAAAGCTGCTGAAGAAAAAGAAGAAGAATCTGATGAAGGAGACGAGCTGGATGAAGAAACTCTGGCTATGATGGTCAGAAAATTCGGAAGATTCTACAATAAGAAGAGAAACAAGAGAATCTTCAAGAAGGGAGCAGCAGGAGAAAACAAAAGAGAAGTAAAAGAACCTGTGACTTGCTATGAGTGCAAGAAGCAGGGACACATCAAATGGGATTGTCCTCAATTCCTAAAGAAGCAAGAGAAAGAAAAGAAAGCTGCTGACAAAGAGAAAAAGAAGAAAGCCTACATCTAGTCAATCTAGGGCAACAGCTCAGATGAGGAAGGAGAAGATGAAGATGAGATTACCAACATTTGTTTGATGGAACTTGCTTCTGAAGAAGCTGGACTCCCATGCAGCAGTGATCAAGAAGAAGAGGTATATGAATCTAAACCTTCCTATTCTAAATTACTGGATGCATTTCATGAGCTGCATGATGAGTTTGTTAAAGTTGCTAAAGAACTGAAACTAGCTAAGAAAAAGATTAACAAACCAGAATCTCAAAGCAACATCTCTGAAATTGCACCTCTACCTATTGCTGAATCTGTCTACTGTAAATCATGCATTGATCTAAAGCAAACCAATGAATATTTAGTAAAAAGTATGTCTAGGCTTACTAGAGGAAAATATATGTTGTTTGCTTTAATGGGGAGTCAAAGAATGTCACAAGGAAAAGCTGGACTTGGCTATGATCCATGTGCTGTTAAAGAAAAGATTAAGAAAAAGGATCAGAATGTATACATGAGACATTTTGTGTATGCTAATAGAAATAAAAGTAAAGATCATATGTCACCTCACATTGAATCATATAATCAATCAAGGCGTGCAAAACAAAAATATTATCTGCATTGTTTTCTTCCTGCCTCTCAATCTAGCAGTCTCTTTACCACCTGTAACTTCTGTAACAAAAAGGGGTATATTTCAAGCTCTTGTGCTTTGAAGAAAAATGGACTAAACAAAACTGTTAAATGAGTTCCCAAAGGTACATATGTATCTAACGAAAAGACTACTGACAGAAAGGACCCAAACAGATTTGGGTACCTAAAAGGAAAACTTGAACCCTGTTTTGTAGGTCTATCTCAAAGCTAAAAGGAGCAACAAATGGTATATGGACAGTGCCTGCTCAAGCCACATGACCAATGACAAGGAGAAGTTCATCACCCTCAGAGACAAGAAAGGAGGGAAGGTGACCTTTGGAGGTGATCAGTATGGCAAAATAGTTGGCATTGGCATTGTGGGCATGAATCTTGAAACATCCATTGAAGATGTGCTATTTGTGATAGGCCTTAACCACAATCTGCTGAGTGTGAGCCAAACATGTGACAAAGGAAATTGGGTGCTGTTTGATTAAAAGTTTTGCCTGGTCATCAGAAAAAGTGATCACAAAGTAATCCTTAAGGCTAAAAGGGATGGTAACTGCTATACTATTGATCTTGATGAACTTCCTCCCTTAGATTCTGTTTGTTTAATTAGTCAGGACAATGATAGTTGGCTATGGCATAGAAGATTAGCTCATGTTAACATGAATCAGCTTTAAAAATTGGTTAAAAACGAGCTAGTCACTGGCCTGTCAAAAATTGCTTTTGAAAAGGATAAAGAATGTGATGCATGCTTAAAAGAAAAACAAACAAAATCTTCTTTCAAATCCAAAAACATAGTCACTACAACTAGACCACTTGAACTACTGCATATGGACTTAATTGGACCTTCTAGGGTAAAAAGTATAGGTGGCAATCTATATGTGCTTGTAATTGTGGATGATTACTTTAGATTTACATGGACATTATTTCTTTCTTCTAAAAGTAATACCTTTGATGCATTTGTAACCTTAGCTAAGAAAGTACAAAATAAGAAAAGTATTTCTATTGTGTCTATCAGGTCAGATCATGGAGGAGAGTTTGAAAACTCATACTTCTTGGAGTACTGCAATGAGCATGGAATTGATCACAACTTCTCAGCTCCAAGAACTCCTTAACAGAATGGAGTAGTAGAAAGGAAGAACAGAACCATTGGAGAGATGGCTAGAGCTATGCTGAATGAAAAGGAGCTATCTCAAGTGTTTTGGGCTGATGCAGTAAATACAGCAAGCTACATCATAAATAGAGCCTACATCAGACCAATCCTTGGAAAGACTCCATACGAGCTGTATAAGGGAAGAAAGCCAAATCTGTCACATCTCCATGTATTCGGGTGCAAATGCTTCATTCACAACAATAGGAAAGAAAATCTGGGTAAGTTTGATCCCAAATCTGATGAAGGTATATTTCTGAGCTATTCTAGTAGAAGTAAGGCATTTAGAGTTTTTAATAAAATGTCTAATTCAGTAGAGGAATCTGTGCATGTAGTATTTATTGAAAATGAAACTGCTTCTAAACATGTTTTTGATGAAGATGATCTTGTTTCAAACTTTAAAAAGTTAGATATCTCTAATAAAGGTATAATTGAACCTCCAAAAATATCTGAATCTGTTAATATAGAGGAAGATATTCAGGAGAGAAATTTTGAAGAAGAAAATGATGAAGAAATATCTGAACTCCCTACAGCTTGGAGATATCAAAGGAATCACCCTGTTGATCAAGTGATAGGGAATGTTCAAGAGAAAGTTAAAATCAAAAAACAGTTAAGGGATCAAATGATTAATTGTGCTTTCATCTCACAAATGGAACCTAAATGTACTGAGGAAGTCTTAACTGATGAGTATTGGATTGTAGCTATGCAAGATGAATTAAATCAGTTTGAAAGAAATCAAGTCTGGGATTTAGTGCCTAGACCCAAAAATCATCCTATCATAGGTACCAAATGGGTTTTTAAAAATAAACTTGATGAATCAGGATCAATCATCAGAAATAAAGCTAGACTGGTTGCTAAATGATATAATCAAGAAGAGGGAATTGATTTTGAAGAAACCTTTGCTCCAGTAGCTAGATTAGAAGCAATTAGAATTCTATTAGCATATGCATGCATGAAAAATATTTTGTTATATCAAATGGATGTTAAGAGTGCTTTTCTGAATGGATATATCATGGAAGAGGTTTATGTAGATCAACCTCCATGTTTTGAGGATTCTGCAAAACCAAACCATGTGTATAAACTGAAGAAAGCTCTTTACGGTTTAAAACAAGCCCCTAGAGCATGGTATGATAGATTGAGTAGTTTTCTAACTGACAAGGGGTTTAACAGAAGAAAAGTAGATACAACTTTATTCACTAAGAAAGAAAACAAAGATTTACTGATTGTTCAAATCTATGTTGATGATATTATATTTGGTGCTACTAATGAATCTCTTTGCAAGAATTTTTCTAAGTTAATGCAGGGGGAATTCAAAATGTCCATGATGGGTGAACTCAACTTCTTCCTTGGATTACAAATCAGACAGTGCAATGATGGTATCTTCCTCAATCAATCCAAGTACCTGAAGGAATTACTGAGAAAGTTTTGAATGAAAAATGTCAAGCCAATGGGGACACCTATGGTTATTGCAACCAAACTGGATATGGATGAAAAAGGGAAACTGTTTGACATAACTCAGTACAGAAGAATGATTGGATCCCTGCTGTACTTAACAGCCAGCAGACCTGACATTATGTTTAGTGTCTGTATGTGTGCAAAGTTCCAATCATATCCCAAAGAAACCCATGCAGCTGCTGTGAAAAGAATCTTCATATATCTTATTAGAACATTACAGATGGGTCTTTAGTATCCAAAGGGAAATGGAGAATATCTCAAAGGATACACTAATGCTAACTTTGCAGGATCCAAAACTAACAGAAAAAGCACAAGTGGAACTTGTCAGTTTCTTGGAGGATCCTTCGTTTCATGGTTTAGCAAAAAGCAGAACAGTGTAGCCTTATCTACAGGGGAGGCTGAGTATGTTGCAGCTGGAAGCTGTTGTGCCCAAATCATCTGGATGAAACAGCAACTGGAAGATCTTGAGGTTGAGTTGAATGAAATACCAATAATGTGTGATAACCAAAGTGCCATCAATATCACAAAGAATCCTGTCATGCATTCAAGGATAAAACATATTAAAGGTAGGCACCATTTCATAAGAGATCACATTCTAAAAGGAGAAATTAGATTGGAATACATCCCCACAGAAGATCAAGTTGCTGACATCCTCACAAAGCCTCTATCAGAAGACAGATATTGAAAAATCAGAAGAGAATTGGGTATGGTAAATCCCAATGAACTGTAAGTAAATCTTTAAGGAACTCTGTTTTTAAATATTTCAACATTGAATAAATTCTAACTTCAGCATCGGAGTATATTTAATTTAAGTTGTAGGTGCTCCTCATGAGATTCATTGGCAATAAATCAGAAATATGGAGCACACTGGAATGGAACAATCAAAAAGTAAAGAAAAGGGCAAAAATTCTAAGTTTCTGGATGAAATCTGTAAGTTTTTATAGTTAAAATTCGTATATTGCTTATGTGTTAGACGAATTTCTGTGAAAAATTAAGTTTCTGAGGAGGTCAGCATGGTTAACATTTGAATTTCGGATACCTAACAGACGAACTTTGGCCTGTTATTAGAAGGAACAGTTCTTGGTGATGGCTTGAAATTCGTCTGTTGATCCTTCAAAATTTGAATTTTAAAGAACAAAATTTCAAAGTTATGACTGACCAACATGATGATAATACTAATGCTTATCTCTTAACATACGAATGTTGGATAACTTTCACAAAGTATAGAAATTTGAATTTCTAACTTAAAATTCATCTATTGAAGCATGTTCCTTAATGTTGAATCTTTGAAAGATGAAGTTTTGTATGGTTAATTCGTCTGTTGTTTGGTGGTTTGCTTGCTGCTTGATGTTCATTCTTCAAAATTCAAACTTTGTTGAGATAAAGTTCATCTGTTCATCTTGTATTGTTTGAACCAAGCCACTATCAGATGAACTTTCTAAAGAAAATTCGTCTGTCAGTAAGCTTTACTGAATGGTTTAACTTGTAACTGCCCAAAGTTCGAATTTCGACCCTTCAAAATTCGTCTGTCAGACGGTTATATATGTTAAAACCGACGGTTTTCATTTGAACAAACGCAACCCTATTCCTATTCTCATTGAGTCTGTTCTAATCCTGCATTCAATACTCTTCAATTCTGATCAAAAACCGTCATTTCCCACCGATTAAACTTTCTTTCGTATCCTTTAAATCTATTCTTTGCTCCATTCTTCAACATTCATCCGCGAAAATGGCAAGAGTCAAGAATCCAGGAGCTGGCAAAGGTGAAGCTCGCCTAAAACGTTCAGTTAAATCTCAATATGCCACGAAGGAAGGAGAAAAACTGAAGAGAAAGGCCGAATCCAGCAAAGAAACTCCTTCCAAATGCCAAAAATCCACACCCAAGGGAGAATCAAAGAAGGCTGGACCATCTTCCTCAAAGACAGCAGAACCTTCGGTCCCTGTTCCTGTTGCTGCTGAACCTGTTGCTCCCACTTCATCCTCAAGCACTGAATCTGGAGAGTATGAGCTTACCACACAGCCATTATGGAGCACTCCACAGATTCAAGAGGAATACTCCACCAAGTTTGCCAACAAAAAAGTAATCAAGCCACATTATGTAAACTTGGAGGATTTCGTGGTCTCTAATAGTTTTGATGCTGGTATATGGATGATGAGATGCAAGAATCTGTTGGAAGTATTGGAGAGGTATGATGATGAGGTAGTGAAGTCTTGGTATACCTCCTTAAAATACAACAGCAAGAAGAAGAAGTGGGCAGTCAATCTGAGATCAAGGATCATCTGGCTCACTGATGAGACGTTTAATGAGGTATTAGAGATCTCAGGGCAGGATGGCCTCAAGATTGACACCACTGCCTCTGAATACATGGATGAGGTAGATACTGCTGATGAAGAAGGTGGCCCCTTTCTGAACTATAAGGAAAGCACAATTCTGAGGACATTGTTCAGAAGAAAGGAAAACTAGCCATCCATAAGTGTATTGAAGCCCACAGACCTCAGTGTTCAAGTAAGGATCCTGCACTACATAGTGTCTAGGATCATATTCAACAAAGGAGGCAGCTTCAATCTAATAACAAGGGCAGAGGCACATGTCATGGCAGCAATCATGCGTGGGAAGCTAATCAACATGGGACATATCATACTTCAGCACATGATTAAGGCAAGGGATCAGAGGAAGGACTTCACACTCCCCTATGCAGCTATTATCTCCAGAATTCTGCAATATGCCAGAATTTAGCATCTTGAGAAGGGGAAGGAAAAGCCCACGGAGATCTTCAAGGAGGAAGAACTGCAAATAATGAGAATTGAGAAGGATGAAGGAAGATGGGTTAGAAAGGGAGCAGGAAGAACTGAAGATCTATTCTTTGTTAAAGGTACTTCCCTACAGCAAAAGGGTACATCTGAGGCTCCTGTCAGACCTGCTCCTCAGCCCTCTGTGCCTATCCCATCTCCCTCCAAGCCTACTCACATTCCATCCACTCCCTCCTCTCGTGCCAAGTCAACCAAAGTCACTGAGTTGTATGATAGCCTGTCAACACTCATTCTTAGCATCAGAGATAAGCAAAATGCCAAGTTTGCTCATCTGCAAGATCAGATACATCAGTTGGCAAAGAACATGAAAGTGGTGGCTGATGCTTATAAAGATATCAGAAATGCAATACCTACCACATCAGCTCCACCTCAGCCAGGGTCTTCTGTGCCTATCCATTCTCCAACTCCTGAGCCTCCAAGTCCTTTCGAGCTTGTCTCCTCTGAGCATGATGATGTAGATGATGTTGAGCCTGCTGAAACAATGAAAACACCAAGTCCTGGTCCACCCTTAGACTATGGTTTGGAAGAAGAAGGACCTCAAAAACCAAGTCCTCATGAGCCTATGCAAGAAGTTGCTTAGGATTCAATTCTTTCCATTTAAGAATCCGAGCAAGTAGAAAGACTGGTGGCAGCCATTTCCACCTCTATGCAGGAGGGTACAAGCAATGAAGAAAGAAGCATTGTGCCTGTTGTTGATTATGAGGCTATTGCTCACAATGCTCTCCTGCAAGTTCAAAGAAGAAGGCTTGTGGAAATGTTTCATCCTAATGAACCAGCCCCTTCCTCTCTTGCTGCTTATGGGCTTTCAGAGGAACAGAGAGCTCAGTTAGCTCTTTCCAGACAGGATGCAAGAGCTGCTGGAAATCTCTGATGAGGAATCAAGCACTGAGTCCCCAGTTGAACCTGAAATCCCTTTTGCTCCTGTACCACTTCAAGCTATTCCAGTTTCTCAGATTCCTCCTCCAGTTGATCTTGTTGGCCTTCTTGATGATGCCAAAAAGGGGGAGAAGAAGAAGCAAACAGGAAAATCTGCTGCTGAGCCATCTGGGAAGATGTATAGCAAGAAGACCAAGCCAAAGAAGAAGTGATTGAAGACTTGTTTAGATCTTAGGCTTGAGTCCTCTTGTAGTGCTGTTTAATGCTTTGTGTTTCTGTTGTTTGTTTTGACTGTTTGCATTTTGTACCTCTTATGTGTATTTGGAAGAACTTTGATTAATTCTGTCTCTATAAAAGCAACATTTGTTTAAATTGAAAAATTTCTTAAGTTGCAATGATTTGCTCTTTGAATCTCTTCACATGGTTTATTATGATATATTTTGAAATATAATGCATATGTTGAGGGGGAGCTTGCTAAAGCAAACTCAAGTACTAATCCAGTTTGTAAGTTGTTTTGTCATCATCAAAAAGGGGGAGAATGTTGAATCAAGAAGTTTTGATGATTCTAAACCAACATTGAAGAGATTGGATTGAAGATATCAAAGGAGCTCAAAGTGTCTCAAGTGAAGAAAATCTAAGTAATCATTGCTAGGATTGTTGTAGGATCTTTTGTTATGGGTAAAAGACTTTGATTTGGTGGGAAAATGTTTTAAAACCTTGATTTTATGTTAAATTATGAAATATTTGAAAAATACCCACCAACAGATGAAGTTTGAAAATATTACATTGAACTGTCATGTTGGAAATTCGAACTTTGGCTTTGGAAATTCGAATTTTGAGCTAAAACTGAGTAAGTTTGAAGAGATGCCTCTCTAACAGATGAATTTTAATTATTCAAAATTTGAATTTTCATAAGCATATGAAAGAAGCTATTGAGTAACAGATGAACTTCAGGTTTTGAACATACGAATTTTAGACAAAATGAAATTTATGAAAACTGAAGAAATTCATCTGAAACAATGTTAAAGTTCATCTGAAATCAAGATCATATTGAGTTTCAAAATTGCTCACTGACAGACGAACTTTAAACATGGAAATTTGAATTTCAGAAACTAAAGTTGTGAGTCTGTTAAAATGACATGATGACATATGAAGGACAGTGTTTACAAATTCAAATGTTGAAGTAAGTCTGAAAAGAGGTCTCTCTGACAGTCGAACTTCACTCTTTGAAAATTCAAATTTCGAAGGAAATGAACTACTGTGCCTTTTGAGCCTGCTGCGGACAGACGAATTTTTGGGTTCCAAAATTCGAATTTCGAGGGTACTTTCGCAAATTGAAAACACTGTTCACACTTAACAAAAAAACTTTTCACTTGAAAATTCGTATGTCACAACATAGAAACATTTTCTAAGTTTCAAAATTCGAATTTCACTTCATGAACAGACGAACTTCAGTATTTCAATGTTGGAAGCTTTAACCTTCGGTTCCTTCGAAATTCGTCTGTTGACCAACTAAAATTCGAATTTCAGTATGTCAGAAGCATTAAATGCGGTTGGTTAATGGATAGTTTTTCAGAGTAACCGTTGGATAACTTCTCCAACGGATAGATTTTATCTCTAACGAACATTTGAGACCTAAATCTATAAATATAACATCATTTGAAGTTATGGGTAACGAATCAAACTTTGTATATACTGAAATTCTGCCAAATCTTCTACTCAAAGACTTTTACCCTCTTACTTCAATACTTGCACTTCAACTTTCATATTCACTCTATTCAAGAGAGTTTCACTTTGTAAACAATCTAATCTTCATCTGGAAGATAGATTTACTTGTGAGGAGATATCACAAGGGATTGTAAAGCACATAGTGAAAGTGCTAAGAGTGATTGAGTGAGCTCTAGAAAACAGAGCATACATGTTATACTGTGACATTTGCAAGAAGCCCTTGAATTCTTGCAGTATAGTGGAAAATCTCAAGTGGTGACTTGGAAACTGGACGTAGGTCAAGTGGAGAGACCGAATCAAGATAAATATCGGAGTTTTCCTCCTTCCTTTCTCTTCTCTTTTAGCTTATTGCTTTATACTCTATTTTTCATTATACCTTGCTTTCTTCATCATTTTCACATTGTGCAGAAAATTTCTAATTTTCCCAATTCACCCCCCTCTTGTGAAGTCAGCCTAACTAACATTGTCGTCTACTTTACAGCACATTACCTAAAGGACTGTCAACAACAAATAGACAAACAACTTTAAACTGTCAGTACAAAAGACAAAAAACTTTAAAGATTTTTACATGTGGGCTCGTGACGACTTGATTTGTTTTTGATGTCACTGTCAAGTTTCCTTTTCTTTTTCTTTACAGCTTTTCTCTGTAACTTATCCAGTTTTGCATCAATATCAAAGTCTTTAGAAGTTGTAGGCTGGATAGGTGTCTGTGAGAGAAAATTTTGTAAGAACTGATGGTCTATCTCATTAGGGTCTTGTGATTCAAGATACTAAAGAGGATCTTAGTCTTTCGAGAGGTATGTCATTGGTAGATCTTGACTAGATGATGCTTGAGTGTAATCAACTGATGGTGCTAGGGAAAGTTCATGCCATTCAAAGGGAATGGCTTGTCCTGTGGTGAACTTTTCTTCTGGAATGAAGAACTCTCCTGGTAACGGTCCAAAGGATATGCATGTCTGATCAGTTGCATTTGTGAAATTATTAAGACCTAAAAGATAATTTTTTAATTCATTAATAACTTGATGTTCATGAAATGGCCAATGCTATGTTGTACCCTACAGATGGGTTTGGATAAGAGTAAATGAGTTTCCTTGATGATCAGCTTCATAAGGGCGATGGACCACAAAGAAGGTATAGGTTTTCTATTTTTGCAGGGGAATGTTCCATAATTTATTTTCTTCTATTTCTTTGTAAAGACGTCCTCTCCATACTGATAATGGAGCATACCAGGCAAGGAAAGTAGCTAGGTTGAAATAAGTGTTCTGTTTATCAGTCAAATACTGATAAGTCTATCTTGGAGGCAAGGCGATGGCACAAGTGAACAAAGTTGAAAGGGACCACATATACGACATAAATTCAGTAGTAATTGGTCCTTTGACAAAAGGTATGACCAAGTATGGCAGTAGCGGATCAAAGAACTCAAGCTTGGGTAAAATTCCTGTGGTTTATAGGAAAAGATGAAGATAATAAAAAGGGCCTGGAATAGTGGTTGGATATTGTGTTGGAGGGAATGACGACTTAGATTAGAGTGATGGCTGGGATGATGAGGGTAGTTACTTGGATAGTACTTAAACATGGCTGAGATTGTAAGGATAAAGAGAGGTGAGGGCTTTTTGAGAGTGGTTATCCGAGTGTTCTTCGAAAGAGGTCTTGAGAGTAAGTCTATTAGCACATTGTGCTTTCCTTTGATGTGCTTCACCGTCAATTTATAGCAGGAAAACCAATCTTTCCAGCGAAGTAATTATTTTTTTGGAAGTATTTTCATTTTCTAGTCTAGAATGGCTGGGAAGGAAGTGTTATCCATTTCAACAGTGAATTAATTGAAGCTGAAATGAAAATTGAATTTCTCGATTCCTCTTTTGACAGTGATAATTTCTTTGTAGACAGCATGATAATGCTTTTCAGTTTCTTTGAATTGACCACTAGCATGTGCACAATAATATCTTTTACCATTGTCTTCTTCGGTAAGAACAGCTCCCCAAAAATCTTCACTAGCATCTATCTAGAGGATAAGATTTCCTTTATCGGGAATCTTTAAAGGTGGTGCATGCTGTGCAATAAGTTTCAACTTTTTTATTGCTTCTGTCTGCTTGTCAGACCATAATGGAGGGTTCTTTTCCAAAAGTTTTGATAGCTGGCTGATATACTGAGTGACATATGGGATATAAAGTCTCAGATGTAATTGATGATACCCAAGAATCTTTGGATCTGTTTGGTGGTCAATTTTTTGTTAGGAAAGTCTAATAATTGCTGAGCAGTATGTGGGCCGGGTAGGAAATGACCCTTAGAGAAGGTCATGCCCAAGAATTGGATTTGGGCTAATCCTATTTGGTTTTTGGTGGCTGAAAGCATAATACCATATTTTTGGACAATTTGTTGAAATTGGGCCAATAGGGCTTTATGGGTATCTTCTGTTTCTGAGTACAGAAGGATATCATCTATGTAAACAAGGGCTGAATGAAAAATGGGCTCAAAGATTTTTATCATGGCTTTTTGAAACAAAGAAGGGGCAGGCTTAAGCCCAAAGGGCATTACTTTCCATTGATACTGAGCATTAGAAATGCAAAAGGTAGTCTTATACCTGTCATCAGGATGGATTCTTAATTGCCAGAATCCTGCCTTAAGATCAAATTTTGAGAAGACCTTGCATTCTTTAATTGTACAGCTTGTGTATTGATCTTCGGAAGAGGAAACTTATCATCTTGTAAGAAATGATTAAGAGGCTTGTAATCAACGACAAATCTCTTTTTTCCTCGTCTTTTTTCTGCATCCTTTTCAACATAAAAAGCTTGACATGCCCATACTGAATTTTGTTGGCTCAATTAATCCTTATCTTAAAAAACCTGCACATTCTTCTCGAGCTAAAGATAAATCTTCAGGAGACATTCCTAGATGGGAGGCCTTTATAGGATTAATATCTTCATTCCTTTTGAAAGGAAGACGAATGAAGAATTCTTTATTTTTCCAGAAAAAAGAAGGATGAACAAATTGCTCATGATTTTCTGGGCAGAAAGATAACAACTTATCTCTAAGAGTTTCATAACTTGGAAGCACCTTTTGAATTTAAAAAAGGTTACTAAGTGTTTCCCATGGAGAGAAAGAGGACTTGTAACGGATCTCCTTGGGAAGAATCTGTAATCCTTTCGCAAGGTGATAAACGTCCATACCAATCAACAAGTCTTTGTTTGACAATCTGCTTCCAAGTAATCTAGTCCAGATTGTACAGTTTGGAAAGAACTGGATTCCCACCTTTCTTCTACAAATCAAATTTATTAAGAAATGATTATCGTCAATAGTAGTAAAGTATTCCTTATGAGGAATCCATTATTCTGGTGGCAGGACATAAGGTTTCATGACACTGCAACAAGATCGTGTGTCAATAAAACCAATAGCTGATGCGGGTTTGTCATATTTGTTAGCAAGAACTTTAATCTTAACATTGGGAAGGGGCACCGATGACTGTGATCTGGTGGTTAGGTTGATGTTGCATATTTGGTGTTCTGAACAGGGATATTGACAAGGGCATTGCTTCCTTGAATAAGGCAGAATACTCAGAATTTGTTCTTCATCAGAAGAATCTGAATATGTATTTTGTTGGATCACAAAGCTAGTATTTTCATCTTGCAACTCCTGTTCTTCAAGGATTGATTCAATATCTTCATCATATGATAAAGATAAAAGTCTTTCTAATTATGCAAAGCATCTTGATGTCTCTTTTGGACTTGTTTGGACACTTTTTTGCAAAATATCCTTTCTGTCCACAAATATAATACCTGTCAGACTTTTTTGAGGTCAACGCTCTGCATTTGAAAAACCGGAAGGGTTTTCGTCTTCTTCTTGGGGTTTTCGTCTTCTTCTTGGATAACTTTTCTTCTTGTGAGAGAATCTGACAGGTGTTATATTTATGGATAGAAAGGACATTTTGTAAATCTGGCAGATTCTCAAAATGTCCTTTCTATACCGACAGTTTAAAGTTGTTTGTCTGTTTGTTGCTGATAGTCCTTTAGGTAATGTGCTGTAAAGTAGACAACAAAGTTGATAAAACTTGTCTCCCACTACTTTACTTTATTGAGTATCTGTAATAATTGTAATCAACCTGAGTAACAAGTGATGCTCCAAGTCTATATAAGGAGCCTAGTTTGTAAAAAGAGGGCATATCGAAAATATCCATTAGCCTTCCTTTGTGAAATATAATGGTTATTCTCTGAACCTCTCTTCTCTCTCCTCAACCTCTAATATAGTTACATCTTAATCTTGCCTGTCTAAGATTCAAGTATGGTCTACACTCGTCTCACATGAGGAAGTTGTGTATCAGAAAGAATTTGATCAAGATCCACCTCAGTAACTTCACTGTAATCAGTGTTCTAAAGATCTATGTATCAGATAACTCACTAGTAAGTAAGATAATCCTAAGGTGTCCTTTAAGTCCTTGATGCCCAGGAGGACTGGTTATACTCAGAAAAAAACTGGATTATCTCATGAATAATATTTAGTCTGGTTCCATGGTTGTCCAGTTCTTGTGTTACTAGGAGGGGACGACCAGTTGGTTATTATTGTTGCATTAATCCAACGTGGTTAAATTTTATATAACCTATTTAATTTCATATATAGTACATATATGATACAGAGAAGAATATAAACTCAAGCAGACAAGCATAGACAAAGAGCCAACTTTAGAAAACGAGCAATCAAAGCGGAGCCAAAAAAAGAAAAAAGACTCGTTGGTTAAAAAAAGAAAGAGTATCCCAAAGAATTAAGAAAAAAAACAAAGATAATGAAATCCCACTATCAGTTTGTAAGCTTCCGTTGTGACTATATTATATATATATATATATATATATACAACTTTAATTAACATTCTGTTTATGCCAAAAAAAACAAAACAACTTTCTTATTAATATTGTCTTTTGATATTGAATGAATGAAGTAGATTAAAATACATTACCTCGTTATTTTGTTAGCAAGTTTAATTTTTTAATTATTAATTAATTTATCAACAATTTTAAAATATCTTTAAGATGTGGGAGTAACATAATAAATAAAATATATATATACACATATATAAATTTCACTTTTTTATAATACTCCTCTGTTTAACTGTCACTTAAAAGAAATTTTTTTCTATTTATTTATTAGTTTAAAATTTCATAACAATATTAATTATTATTTTTCCATTTATACCCTAATATGTTAGTTTAAAAGTCAAAATAGAGTAACATTAATTCATTTTTCTATTTATTTATTTCTTTAACTATATATTAGAAAATTTAAAAATAATTATAACATGTTAATTATTTCCTTTAATTTTAAATATAAATCACTTTTAATTATTTTATACATATTAAAAAAAATTATTGAACTCATTAAAATTTGTCCCAAATGTCATTTATTCTACAGATTTACCCTATTTAAATGTTACATCTTTCCAATTTACAAATTACATTATTTTTGTTCAACATACTTAATTATGGGTATTTAGGGAAAATTTTATTTAATGATCTTGATATGGCTTATATTTTAGATCATGAAAACTCTTCTCTCAACCACTCATATTTAAAATTGGATAGAGTATATTAATTAATCTGTGTGTTAAAATATTATTAAACAACATATTAAACAAATGAAGAGAGTAATATACTCATTCCAGTCTCAAATATAAAAAAAAATTATTTTACATACGCTAATAAATCTAGTTAAACTCATATAATTTGTAATAAAATATGTTTTTTTTTAAATTGTTCTTAAAGTAATGACCTTTTCCTCTACATTTGATTAATTAATACTCATTGATAAGAGGTATTTTTTTAGAATACTAAATTTATTGCTACAAAATCTACATTTTTCTTTTATATTTTGGTCAATATACACCACCAAAATTTACTTATATTTAATAATTTCTTAGTGGACATGACATAGTGTGTATAGCAGTAGGTGCTTGCCTTTAATTAATAGTTTCAAGCCATGGTGGTGGAGAAAATTCATTTAGTTGTGCCCATATAGAGCCACCAATCCTGTTGTTGTGAAGTGAAAGCCATGTGTTTTTCTTTTTTTGCCAAAGTGAAAGCCATTAAAACTCAAAGATTTACACCTCACAACTCAACACACGGATGGTCCAAACCACAACATGACAATAATAAATGTTACTTCAACTTCCTATATAGTCCCCTCTTCATGAGTATAGAAACATAATCTTTGAGATCTCTGCCTTCATTTAATTTTTGTAGTTTCCAAATGCAACCTCAAAGCTGGACAATTAAATTCTAATTAATTATCCCTTTAATTAAGTACTCTCTCTGGTCCCATTTATAAGATGTTGTTTTTCATTGTACGGGTATTAAGAAGACATAATTATGCTCTTAAATTTATAAAAAAAATAGTATAAACTTCCAATCTTACCCCTACTAATTAAAGACTGGAACAATTTACGAGACAAAAAAAGTTATTAAATGAAGGGTAAAGAAGGAAATTCAAATAAAAAAATAAACCAACACCTTATAAATAGGACCAAACAAATTTTCAAAACAACATCTTATAAATGGGACCAGAGAGAGTATATCTTCCATACTGAACTATTGTAGATTACTTTCTCCTCTGATCCTATATATAAGATATTTTGCATAGAAAATATGCATATTAAAAAGAGTCTTTTTAACATTTGAAATTTTTTAAAAAAGAACTAAAACATTTATTTTTAACCTTATTAAATGCTCAATCATTATACCTATTAGGTGTAGAAACTAGACAGTAATAACAAGGTTAAAAATGGAAAAATTATACTTATCATCTTAGAAGACCAAAACTTTGTTCTATAAAGCATTCTATATATGAGATCAAAGGGAGTATCATATTTTCTTGCCATAAATGTTGATTTCAGTTAAAGTAGCCAATAAAAACCTGCCTAATTCATATGTAAGATTATAAAAATTCATAAAAATAAGTACTCCCTCAGTTTTAAAATATATGGTGAAATTTTGAAGGATAAAGATTTGAAAATATAAGTCACTATGTGAAAATTAGTAAATTTTACCCCTATTTATAATGGTACTCAATTATAAGAGAGAAGAGCCATAAAAGTTATGGTTTGACATAGAATAATTCATTTTTATTCCTATTCAATGAGAATAATTTTGGAAAGATGAAAAATTTTTGAAAGAGTCAATGTTTCCTTGGTAAATGTAAAATAAATAAATATGAGTTATATTTTGAAACAAATAAATATATAATAACGTGCATTTCAAGAAAGATAGAAAGAAAGGAGATTATAAATGTAAATTTTATATTAATTTATATTGTTCTTTCTATTTGAATGTGAAAATGCATGAACATATTTAAAATCATGCAGATAAATTTTCTTGAAAAAGTTTATAATGAAATAAGAATTTGATGAAAAGGTCTTTTACTCCAAATTTTGTGACACCTTAACAAGTGCGAGTAAACTAATAGGACAGCCATGTATCAATTTAGTTCTGAGAATTGAATATTATTAAACTTATATTTTGCTTATAGGATAACTGTAATTCGACTACTAAAAATTTTTTAAAATAAGATGTGGTATGACAAAAAAATAAAACAAAATTAAAATGTAAGTTAACTTCTTTATTTTAAAGAACCTATATATTTGCTCCTTATTGTTTTCCTTTAAATTTAAAATTTAAATCTTTATATTTTATATGAAAAATTATTCACTCTAAGACCACTAAAGATAAAGGAAAAAAGTGAAAAAGAATAATGGTAAACGTCATAATATAATACAATCTAAAATTAATGATATTTATATTTAAAAATATTAAATTTAAAAACTAGCTCAAATGATTTAAGGACAAAAGATTTCAACAAGGTTCCGAATTGCAATTTGTTGATCAATTTAAATTTTTAGTCGAATCTTTTGGGGTAATTATCAAAGTCAAAGCCCTCAACATAAATATCTTTAACTTATGGTCCTTAACAGTAATTTGCTCATAAAACGAAGAAAAACGTACCGTGAAGATGAAGCTGTAGCCTCGTTTGAGAACTTCTAAGAGGAAGTGAGTACGTGTCCACATTATGTCGATGAAATCCCTCGACATGTACACTTTCTCTCTCTCCAAATCTCCGCCGTCTGCTTCCAGTCTGAAGCAGATCAGCCGTCGGAACCGACACCGCTCGTACGCCGTCCGATCCACCGCGACTATTAGAACGTGATCCACCAGAGACCTCGTGCCTTCTCCGACCCAAAAGCTCTCGAGAAAAAGGTCGAGCATGGTGGTGGCGTCTTCCCTCACTCCTGCCTCTGCGTACGCCCTGTTTATCACTGTTATTATCACCATCTTCTTCTTCCCCATTGATGCTCGAGCCAGAGCTGCATCAAGCTCATCTCCAACTTCATCATTGGCGGTCTACAAAGATACACACAGATATATATATCTATATCTATTTAGTTAACTCCTTCTGGCTTCAACTCTTAAGACAAACGTAAAATATCTTCTTCTTTGACTAAATCCTTTGGAGTAACAGTAACTTCTATATATATATATAAGTATGTGTGTATGAAGTCTGACAAAAGAACCAGTTGACCTGACGGTCAGATAGTTAGTAATCAACAGTACAACTAATTCTCGAACAATTAATTAACTGTTTGAAATCAGTCGATTGAAAAAAAAATACTTAGTTTCTCTGGCTCATCCAAAAACAAAGATGGGAGAATTTGAGGTGTTATATATAGATATATAATAGCTTAGCATGTGAACATGAAGATCATTTGTTAATGGCAGTGTACAGTAGTGGTGCGATTTAGAAAGCTCCTAAAACTTTAATTTAGGATGAATATAATGGATGATTTAGCTAGATTTAAGATCTTTTATTTGTTCTGAGAACTTCAATAACAGAAATATTAATTACATCAAATATCTGTCATTTTTTGGATGACATATTCTTGTATGTCGGAAACAACAAATGACAGAGAACTTGAGATATAGAGCATATATGATGAAGCTGATTGGGGTTCATCTATGGTTTCTACGATAGGTGGGATCAAGAAAGCTACTAAAACTTGCATGATTTAACTAGATACGACTCAAGATCTTTGATTCGTTGTCGAAACTCTAAAAAACAGAAATAGTATAATCAAATTCTGTCATATTTTACTAGGCATATATACTGTTATTTGTCTGAAAACTCCAGCAATATTAAATTATGCCATCTTGAAGCTCATCTGGAGTACATCAATGGTGTTCCACAATACAGAAAGCTGCTAAAAGATTGAAAATTTGAGCAAAATAAAGAAGACCCAGAAACGATATTCAAGCAAAAAAACAAAGGGAAGCCATGATACGAACTTACAGATGAGATTGGTGGCAACTTGCAAGACGAAGGTGGTTGTTGGTGGTGGAGGGAAAGTAAAGGGTTAGAGAAAGAGGAAGAGAGAAAGAGGAAGGCAGAAACGAGAAGCGAGAAAAGGGCCAAGTAATTAGTGAGGGATTGTTCAGGACGATCCATGGCTGATTATTGGATAGAAAATAAAAGGATAGATTTGTACTTTGGAATGTGAAAATCTGATTACTGTGGGAATAATTGAGAGGAGAGAAAGATGTGACTCGTCGGATCATACCATTACAGAACCAAAAGGAGAAGTATGAGGGATACGTTGGGGGGACGTCAATGGTGGGGTTATGGGTAGAGAAGGCTTAAATATACGAGGGATTGGACAATTTTCAAAGGGTACGGGTTTGGTTACGTCGCATCGTTATGAAATTCATGACATATCGGTGAAGTTTGCCGCTCTTATTCCATTAATTGCGTTTTTTTTTTTATATTTTTTTACTGTGCTTAATTCTATCTTTTTTTTCCCTTCTTTTTTACTATCAAATATAATATTACCGACCTGGATTCGAGTGTTGTCAAATTGCAGATGAAAAACATCTCTCCATGATATCGTCTTGTTCTTGTTGTTTTTCTTTTTCTTCACTTGAATTTTAGACCTTGCTTTCACAACATTGAATTCCTTACACTCTGATTTAACTTTTAATTTTTAATAATATTACCTGATATTTAGTTATTACTTTGAGTTTCAATTAATTTGAATTGAGTTATAATTAGACTCCATTTGGAGGAAAATTCTTCCAAAAACATTTTTTATATTCACAATATTATTTCAAATATATATGTGATATCATTCTTAAGCAATTCTAACTCTTTAATTTCATTAGGACCAAATGTCCCTTGGTTCACTCAATTTAACTTGGTTAATCATAATTTTCCATTCGTTATTCGATGCTATTAATTAATTTGGATTCAAGTTGTACCAGGTTTTAAATGAGACAAAACCCTTTTAAAGTAATTTTTTTTTTCATTTGCAAAACTGTAAGTGTAAGGAAAGTCAAGCAAAAAAAGGTAAAATTTAATGTACTATAATTTTTCAAACAGATTTATATTAATTTACAAGAGATAATTTCATATTTTGATAATTCTAATAATATTTTCATAAAAAAGTAATATAACGTTGCAAATCACACTGACTTTAATTACATGTGTTGTATGATATTACACTTTATAATATCAAATTAAATTACTTGATGATAATAATTCACTATCTTGATTAAACTAACGTGGGTTTTTTGTTTTTTTTGGCTTCTCCTACCAGAATTATAATGTGGATTGACTGGTAGGTAATTCTATGATTAGACTCTTTTTTTTTTTTTTGCGAACGTATGACGAAGTACTCCTTAAACATAGTAAAAGAGTATACGAAATTTAGTTAATTTTCCACTCATTCTTTTCTCTTTAAATTTCACAAAATAAAATAAAAATTCTAAAGAAAAATCCAGCTCCACTTGCTACAATCTTCAATTTGAGGGTATAATAATAGAACTTTTGTAAAATTAATTAATTGCCAAGTGCGAAAGGCACACCAGAGTTTTAGGACATGTTTAATTTATGTTTTCAAAATAATTTTTTTTACTTTTTAAAAAGTAAAAATAGAAAAATAGAAAAACTTGTTTAATAAACCTGTTTTTTATAAAATGTTCTGAAAAATAAAAAAATAAAAAACAGAAAATTCATAATATCTTTAAGATATTCTGTATTTTTTGTTCCGGAAAACACAAAAAAGTAGAAAATACTCACCTTATTAATGGTAAAGTTATAAGTTTTGTATAATTTATTTAACACTTGCTAATTATGATTTTGGTAACAATTTTTTAAATAAATTTTTTTATTTTCTTATTCTCAAAACTTATTTTGGAATATAATTATATAAAACTATTTTGAGAATATTAAAATAGAGAATGCAGTCAAACAAGCCCTTAATTTCAAATTTTAAAAACAGTTTACCTATAATAAACAAAAAGTGAGTTTTTTAAGCTTTATATTGCAATTTCCTCAAATGTAGGTGCAAATAGAAAGAGAATTGCAAATTAACTAAAACTTTAAAAGAACTTAGGTAGAAATAAACTGTAGTTGCATATATATGTGTGTGAGTCATTAAAATATTAATTTCTCAATTTCTAAACTTTTGTTATTTAAGGTGAAGACACATAAATTAAGAAATTATTAATTAATATAAAATTTTATTATGTATTGATAAAAATATCCTCATTTAATCTAGTTGGGAAAAAATTTGACCAGACCTTATAATTCTAAAATAACAAAAGTTTAGAAAGGGTGAAAAAATGAAATATGTTTAGAATTTGAAAACAAAATAACATGATTGAAGTTGGCCAAAAAGAAAAACAATATGGTTGAAGGTACGTGCAAAGAAAACAAAGCTGGGGAGCCAACTAAAGTGAATAGTAAATATGAAAATAAATGATGAAAAGGATGCTGAAATGATTAAACACCTATTTGTTTCAGTTTTTTTTTAATGTGAAAATACTTTTTTCATATAAAAAAGTATTTTTAAATTTTTTTATGGTGTTTGTTGAAATTTTTAAAAATAATCAGAATATAAAAAAAGTAGTTTTTTGCTTATTTTGATAAGTTTCTCTAAGTGGCTTTTGAGAAAAAGTAATCATGGTAAATAAGAGAGAAAAATGTACAAGAGGTGGGGTGCAACAAAGTAATTTTAAAAATTATAAAAACAATAATATTTGACCTCATGGGAATATTATAATATAAATTCATATTTTTTTATTTGTTAAATAATTTAAAATGTGTTTTTCTTTATTTTAATCAAACACAAAATAATTTTTACTTTTTCAAAAATCTCTATATAATTAATTATTTTTTTAAATAATCTGAAAATCACTTTTTAAAAAGGTTTAAATGGACCCTAAGTCTAATGCATTGTGCTATTGTGTGGTAATATGATTGATTGTGTTTTTTAAAGAGTTCTCCTCTACACTTTACAATACAATACAATACAATACAAAACGCCTTCAGATTTGGGTACTGCACTTCTTTCTCACTACCTCTTCTATTGCTTCATGTTTTCTACTTATTCAGGGGTTACTTCCCCAACTCAAAATCCTAGAAGCTCCATTTAAATATATCATGCCTAATTATTTAAGGGAAAATAATAGTTAAATATCGTGAAAGAAAGTTAACTCCAAAATCATACCCATAACTTGTGCAATTTCCAATAGATACAAAACTATCAAACTGGTATTAAAATATGCTAGAAAATGTCAATCTTGCCTCTTAATTAAAGTTGGAAATATATGAGGATTAGTTGAAAATGGAATAGTAAGGGTCAAATCGATATTTCTCTATCACAAATTAATTCAAGTTTGATACATTGACATAAATTGGGAATTTCACATGTTATAGGTATTTTTTGGAATTAACTTGCCACTGTAGTATTTAACTGTCATTTTCTCATTAAACATTTTTAATGGATTAGTTAAAGTTAATTTTGGCCAAAAAATAACTGGGTTGACCCATCTAGATTTCAGCCCTAACAAACGATAAATTTACATAACCCACCTTCATTTTACTAACATTAGATATTTATTTTTTTCTTATTTCATTTTCAATGTCGTTATTAAGATTAGATTTACATAATCTGCCTTCAATTTCAAAAAATGGAAAATGCATAAACTTTACTTATAAAAATAAAATTATGTTCATATGGGCGTGGACATTATACACATGCAATTTGTATCTCATAATTGAATTTGTTTAGATTGTCGTTCGTAAATACTTAAAAATTTGTGAAATGTAAATAAGTTGTATAAAAAACAAATCTCTACCCTTGTTTTTCAGAAACTGACATGTTTAGTAACTAAAATAAAATGAAAACATGTTTATTTTTTTTTGGTAAGCAAAACATGTCTATTTTTTTTAAACGAAAAATATTATTTTTTTAAATGAAAAATATTATTTTTTTTATTATATGCACTTGACATCCTAGATTTATCCAACATCAATTAGAGGATTTATTGGGTCAAAACTAATTTAAATCAAACCAAAAAGAACACTTTCAAGTGGTAAGTTTTATGATTTAGTATTTAATATGACTACATTTTCAGAGTTCATAATTGCATTGTATGATATTATTACATTTTATAATATCAAAATTACTTGATGACAATTATTCACTATCCTGATTATACTAATATGGGGTTTTTTTTTTACCATAAATATACTAATGAGGTTGACTGGTAGGTAATTCTATGACTAGACTCTATTTTTTTTTTTAGGCAAACCTATGAATAAGTACTCGTTAAACATAGTAAAAGAGTATACAAAATTTTGTTATTTTCCACTCATTCTTTTCTATTTAAATTTCACAAAATAAAATAAAAATTCAATTCCTCTTGCTACAATCTCAATTTAAGGGTATAATAATAGAAATTTTGTAAAATTAATTAATTGCCAAGTGCGAAGGGCATGCCAGAGTTTTAAGCTTCAAATTTTAAAAACACCTTTCCTATGATAAACAAAAAGTGAGTTTTTGGAGGATTTTTATTACAATTTCCCTCAAATGGAGGTGCAAAAGTGCAAATAGAAAGAGAATTGCAAATTAACAAAAACTTTAGAAGAACTTAGCTTGAAAATAAACTAAAGTTACATATGTGAAAGAGTCATTAAAATATTACCACCTCAATTCTTAAATTTTTGTTACTTAAGGTTAAGGCATATAGATTAAGAAATTATTAATTAATGTAAAATTTGACTATACATTAATAAAAATATTCTCATTTAATCTAGTTGTAGAGAGAGAAGGGGAAAAAGACTAATAACAATAAATAAAGATGTAGTTAAAAAAAAATTGACCAAGTCACTAAAATAACAAAAGTTTTGGAATAAATTAAAAAAAATCTAAAAGAACAAAAGTTTAGAAATGGAGAGAATAAAAATGGGATATGTCTGGAATTTGAAAACAAAACAATATGATTGAAGTTGAAAAAAAAACATGGTTGAAAGTATGGGCAAAGAATACAGAGCTCGGGAGCTAACGGTGAGTAGAGGTGTGCATGGGCTGGGCCGGGTCTGGATTTGGCTGAAACCAAGGCCGGCCTGGCTATGATTGGGATGTGTCTAGGTTAAATTGGGTTCCTGGCGAGTTAACACGGTTTCAAACCAAAGTAATCATAAATGAGAAACAAAGTGTGAGGAGGAGAAGAATATTTGAAGAGATGAAGATAGAAATCAAATCCATAAAGAAAACCAACCAACAAATTAAATCACAACACAACAGATATGGATTTAGAGAACCATATTGAAGTGATTTGGCGATCTCACAAATATACTATATTGCTTGTACAGAAATGAAAGGGGAAAGAAGTAGGGAGTAGCGGCAGCGAGGTTGCTTTGATCTTGGGAGATTGATGATGGCATGGTCGCGTTGTTGATTTTGGAGGAGGAAGAAAATGAAGGAGAAAGGAGACGGCAAGCAAGGAGGAAGATGGAGATCAAAGAAACGTTGAGATTGAGAGCAACATGGTTCCTTTGGTCTTTGTAAATTAGTGACGACGTGGCTACATAGTTGATTTTGGAAGAGAAAGAAGATGATGGAGGAAGCAGATGGCGAGAGGGAGATAAAGACTGAAGAGTGTTGGCAGCACTAAGGGAGTAAAGGGGTGGGGGTTAGGTTAAACTTTAAAACATTAATAAAATCTTTAAAAACATAAAATATATATCATCACGGGCCAGTCTAGGTTGTTTAGGACCAAATACCAAACTCGTAACCCGAACCAATTTCTCAACCTAGTGGGACTCGGGTTGGGTTGGGCTCATTGGGCCATGCTCACCCCTATCGGTGAGTATGAAAATAATAAATGATAAGGATGCTAAAAGGACAAACTTTTGTAGTAGGCTATTGTGTGGTGATGATTGATTGTCTTTTTCACTGCGCTTTCCTCTTATATTGGTGACAATACACATATGCTCCATTTTATCACATATTATAAGATAATGTGAGGTGTTTTACGCATATTAAAAAATATTTATTATTTTCTTAAACTTTTGAAAAAAAATTAAAATTTTTAATTTTACCTCTATTAATTCCACTCATTTCATTAAATATAGTACAAATTATAATACTAATAATATAATAAATAAAAGACAAAAATAACAAATTATTATATATTATCTTATATTATGAGTTAAGCAAAATTTCTTAAATTATTTTATAATATGGGACAGAAGAAGTACCGTATAAATAGCCTAGAGGTGCTACTTTCTCTTGTCTCAAAGATTAAGTTAGGTATGAATTAATTCATATTGTGAAATTGGTACTACTTTGTGCATATTTGGTTTAACTTAAATAATCAATTATGAGCCCAAAATTAATTATCTAGAAGCAAGGATTTGTTGCTTAATTTTACGTAAGAATAATTAATTATGAGGTTGATAATTGATTATGTTAAATGAATTCAAATAGGTATTTTCTAACTTCCTCTTTTATTGCCTCACGTTTTCTACTTATTCAAAGGTTACTTCCCCAACTCAAAATTCTAGAAGCTCCATTTATTTTTTCATCCAATGAAATTTTAGAAAAATATATCATGGCTAATTATTTAAGGGAAAGTGATAGTTAGGTAAAGTGTTATTTTTCCACTCATTCTTTTATCTTTTTAAACTTCACAAAACATAATAAAAATTCTAAAGAAAAATCCAACTCCACTTGCTACAATCTTCAATTTGAGAGTATAATAATAAAACTTTAATAAAATTAATTAATTGCCAAGTCCGAAAGGCACGCCAGAGTTTTATGCTTCAAATTTTAAAAACACTTTACCTATAATAAACAAAAATTGGTTGGCCAAGTGGGGGATAAAAAAACAGAAAGTGAGTTTTAGAAGCTTTTTATTATAATTTCCTCAAATGTAGGTGCTAAAGTGCAAATAGAAAGAGAATTGCAAATTAACTAAAACTTTTAAGAGAACTTAGCTTGAAATTAAACCGAAAGGGCCATTAAAATGTTATTACCTCAATTCCTACACTTTTTGTTATTTAAGGTTATGGCATATAGATTAAGAAATTATTAATTAATGTAAAATTTTACAATATATGACAAAAATTATAACAACTTACCTTTAAACATCTCCAGACTTGACCAAAACTTTCAAAAACCAACCAAACACAACTCAAACATCTCACAAACGCTTCTTAAAACTTTAAAGCAGCGGAAACAAACCAAACAGCATCAGAAACTAGGCTGGGGCAGCAGTCGCTACAATACCACTACGGTTCCAGACCTCCCCTGTCTTACCACGCTATTGGACTCTCTGACACCGCGACTTGCTTCCTGGCACCGCGGCGCCCCCTACTGGTTTTTTATACCAGCAACTTCCATACTCTGGGGTGAATTTCCGACACACATTATTTTATGCTCCGACCTCCGATTGACTTAATTTCAACTCCTACAAGTCAATTTAGTCTCAATCTATCCATAGACACTAATTTCACCTCAATCCAACTTTGTATGGAGGTTTTGGACACCTGACACCGTTTAAGTCACTTTTTGACCAAAACTCACCATTTAACACTCCTATTTGCCACCAAAAGCAAATTGACTATTCGGGACCATTCACACAGATCCAAAACTACCAGACCAACTTGCCCAAAGAGGTTTCACCTTAAAAGAACCACTTCTCTAAGATTTGACCATCTTGAACTCCAATTGACAAATTAGGCTACCTGCCCCAAAACACACCAACAAGGCCTAATTCTACCCATGGGCTCACAAACATTACCACACTGACACCTCAATACCCCGAGTCACACATACACCACCATCTAGCATACATAGTACATACAACACAATTTCACATATATTCACCATACATAATAATCCTTACAATGTCATACATCAATTACAAACATCTTATCCTACTTGGAACAAGATATATATTCGAAGTACACAGAAACTTCATAGACCTAGTATTTCCGCGTTCGATACTACTCTCTCGCCTTCTCCAGACTAGTACTAGAACCGTCACCTGAAAGGTTAGTTATGGGAGAGGGGTGTGAGACAATGTCTCAGTAACTAGGGACAACCACAAACATATATACATATATAACTCATACAATCCGTGAATATAATGTGAAATGACTGCAATGCATGTCTCCCTCCAGACAGCTAGAACCATGAATTGTCGTCATAACAAAACATTTCGTATAGGTAATTCTCTTCCAACAATCGATGAAAACTGATTCCGGGACATCACCAAGCTCACCTCCCATTAGTGCACCCGGCCAAAGGTAACACTAATGTTCAGATCGTGGTTCTCCTTCCCTTTTCCCACCACGAATTGGTAGTGATTTAGGGAAGGTGCAGTCCACTGCATGCCTTTCCCCTCCTAGCCATAAGAGGCGATTTAACCGCAGGGATCCCATCTTTATCCTCCCTAACATATATATATATATATATTCCATCCTTATCCTCCATAATATATATCATCATATATCATATCGTCATCACCACCAAATCCACCATATATCACAAATCTCACAATGCTATGTGGTGATATTCATATCATCATATAATCATCATCATCATCATCATGATTTCAATGTCATGTTATGCATCATGCCATGTCACATCATCATCATCATATGTAATCATCATCATAATCAACATCTAGCTATATCCATACCACGATATATAGAAAACCGTACACACAAACACACCAATATTGTGGTATGAAAGAAACATGCATAAATGCACAAACATACTATTATACAATATATAAAATACAATACAAACAAATACCCAGTTACTTCAGGTTGTCAATACCACACACGTGATTCCGCAAGCTTTCTTGTATGACAATCCCAAGACTAGCCAAACACCACAATTCAACTATTTTAGGCTTAACCCAAGGTTCTAACACCACTTTTATACATCATTAGGCTCCTAGGGACTATTCAAACACTACTCAATCCCATATACCTCGGATTCCCAAGAGCCCTAACTAAAAACAACCTAGGGTTAAGGTTAAATCATACATAAACCCTTCAAAATTCACATCCAAGCAACAAGAACACTAAAACACATTTCATTAATCTCATTTCATCCATTTCAATTGGTGGATTTTGGCCCAAATCCGAAAACCCAACATATAACCAAAAAATCCCAAGTTTAAACCGAAGAAAATGGAGAGGGAGGAGTAGAGATCACTTACCCACATGAATTCAAACTTTCAAGGTCCGAAAATCACTCCCAAAAGTGGAAAATCTCAAACCCTAGCACAACTCCTCGTCGCTTCCTCCATCTTCTTTCTTTCCAATCGTCCAAAATAATTCCAATTTAACCAAGTTTCTCGACTTTCGCCGGTGCTCCTAGACAACTTTCCGCGGTACCACGCCTTTAGCAGGAAAACATGCCATTGGAATTGGCTCTCGCCGCAACGTGGAGCTCTTTCAGACTCCACTTGAACCTTCCTCTGTCCTGTTTTCTCTGGTTCTGCACACAATGCCAAAACAAAATCATAAGGGGTGTTACATTGTAATGTCCAGCGGCTTCTTTGGGATTGATAACTGTCCCCACAAACCAACACAAGCATTTTCAGTGTGTTTTGTCCTCACTCACACAACTACTTCATAGGAAGTCACCCATTCCATAATTGCTCCAGGTTAAGCACGCTTAACTGAGGAGTTCTTAAGGGATAGGCTACTGAAAAGATAGGTGTACCTTGTTGATATAGGTAGTACCTATCAATTTCTTTAAGCTATCTTTTAACCGTATAGTCTCATACCTATACGGTCTCTGGATCCCTCTCATTTTGGTATGTATTCAATTCATTCATATACCCCTCCTGCTTAGAAGTTTGCCAAAAGCCACTCCTTGTCTGTGCCTCATCACTTTAAATTACCCCATTTTCTTGCATCGGCGATCACTCCCCGCCCTCATCAACACCCAAATGTCACATGCCCACCAGCTTCCGCTTGGTTCGTCCCCGAACCATACCATACTGAGAGAGGTTGGGTTCTGATACCAACTGTAACGTCTGATGGCTTCTTTGGGATTGATGATTGTCCCCACAAACCAACAGAAGCCTTTTTAGTGTGCTTTGTCCTCACTCACACATTTTTTTCCTATGAGGTCATTCATCCCAGAATTGCTCTAGGTCAAGTACGCTTAACTGAGGAGTTTTTAAGGGATAAACTATCAAAAAGGTAGGTACACCTTGTTGGTATAGGTAGTACCTATCAATTCCTTTAAGCTATTATTTAACCGTGTAGTTCCATACCTATACAGTCTCTAGATCCCTCTCATTCTGGTATGTATTTGATTTATTCATATACCCCTCCCGCTTAGAAGTCTGCCAGGAGCCGCTCCTTGACCGTGTCTCATCACTTTATCTCACCCTTTTTTTCTTGCATTGGTGATCACTTCTTGCCCTCATCAGCACCCGGATATCACAAAAATACCATTATTTAATCTATGCTGTAGAGAGAGAAGAAAAAAGATTAATAATGAATGAGGGTAGTTGTGAAAAATTTTTCCACCACTTAAAATTTTAAAATAATAGAAGTTTTGAAATAAAATAAAAAATCTTAAACAACAAAATATAGGAAAGAAAAAATAAAGGATTTGTGTCTGGAATTTGAAAACAACACATGATGGAAGTTAGGAAAAAAAAAGGCAAAAAATATGATTGAAGGTACGGACAAAGAAAACAAAGCTTGGGAGCTACCGGTAAATTTGAAAACAACTGATGCATGGCGGTATTGTGTGGTGATGATTGATTGTGTAATTTATTTTTTACTGTTTTCTCCTTTTATACATGTGACAGTACATTACAATCGCCTTCAGATTTGGGAGCTACCTCCTCGTCTCAAAGATATGTGAAATTATGAATTAATTCATATTGTAAAACTGCGGATGAGTGGTACTTTCTCACTTCCTCTTCTACTGCCTCACGTTTTCTAAAAAAATATTTAATTATTTAATTATTTATCATGCCTAATTATTTAATTATTTTGGCCCTAAACATTTTAAAATGGGCTTAGTTAAATTTAATTTGGGCGTGAAAAAATAATTAGATTTAACCCATTAAGATTTCAGGCCTAACAAAAACTAAATATTAGTGTGATTAAAAAAATGAAGGGAAGTGGATTCAGTGGCTTTGCCTTAGCTTGGCTCCAGCAGGTTGATTGTTTGTGTTTGAAATATATAATTTTTTATTATTTCATTTTCTGTGTCATTATTAAGATTACATATACATAATCTGCCTCCAATTTCAAAAAGTGACAAATGCATAAACTTTACTTTTTTATCGTGTCGGCGTTGATATTACGCACATGCAATTTGCATCTGATCATTGAATTTGCTTAGATTGTTGTTCGTAAATACTTGTTTTAAAAAACTTATGAAATATAAAATAAGCTGTATAAAAAAAAACTCTACTCTCGTTTTTTAGAAACTGACATGTTTAGTACCTAAAATAAAATGAAAAAATGTCTCTTCTATTTCTAAATGAAAAATAATAAAAAGAGATAATTAAATATTATATATTTCGATTTTTATAGGAGGAAAAGATAACATTTTTCCTCACACAAACCGAGCAGAATGTATCTTCATATTTTGTTTTTTTTCAAAAGAAAGGATTGAAATGGCTTGAATGCGCACCTTGTAGGGGATTTGCATTTGTTTGATCGCAAGATGATAGAGAAAAATAAATGTAATATAGAAAAACAGTCATATTCTTACACAATAATAATAATAATAAACGCCATTAAATATAATAAATATTATATAATAAATTCATGCCTCATTAATATTAATATCAACGCAAAATATCAAATTTATAGCAAATTATACTATCTACAAATTATGTATATTATAATTAACTCTTTTTTTTTTAATGCATACAATGCATAGGAAACATCCAATGCAAACCATACCATTTATATGGTTTATAAATAGTATATTAAAAATAAACCACACTATTAATGAGCTTATATATGAGATTTTATAGACATCCATATTCTAAATTATAGATACTATACTATGTTACTATGCAAGAAGCAGCGAAGACTACTTCACATTGAGCTCTCTATTCTTCTTCCTGTTTTTCGAAAGCTTCTCTCAGTCAGAGTGCAGGGACTTGTAAACCAATAGATAGTTCCACTCTCATGCTTATAAATAAAAGAAAGGACAAAACTGTAAAAAAATTGATACAGCATTGTGATGTTTTTTGCAGAAATATCTTCTTTTCTTTTTTTCTTGAAGGGAAAAACAGTTTCTGGGACTTGTATTAATACTTGAGAACAAAAGAATGATAATTTTGTTCATAAGGATCGCTCTCTCTTGGCAAAAAAAGAAAGAAAAAGGAAATGCGATGAGCTGCATACGCATTGAGTCTTACATGGAGACCTTGTCTGCTAAGGATAATTAATCTCATTAGTTCTTAGTGACCCGTAAAGCAAGATAAGCATTAAATTAAACATGACTAAAAAAGAAGATACTTCCTCCCTCCCATAAGGTAATAAGTGAGATTTTTTTTGTCTCATATTATAAGATAATATGGTTTTATTTATCAATTTTGCTCCTCATTAATGTAATGTCTAATAGTTAATTGATGACATTTAATAGGGGTAAAATAGAAAATTTTGGATATTTTTTTTGGAAAATTTAAGCATGTTACATATTTTTCTTAATATACGTGAAATTTCACTTGTTACTTTATAATATGGGATAAAGGGAATATTATTTTTATGCAAGGTATTAAAAATCGGACCAGTCATTGTACTAGTTGATGCACCGGTTCAAGGTTCAATGGTCGGACCGGTTGTAAATAAATTGATATATTTTAAATAATATAGATAAAAAATATAAAAGATATTTATCCATGATCATAAAATTAATATTCAATCCAAGATGAAAAGTAAATTTAATAATTTTTTTAATTTTATATATCATATAGAAAATAAAAAATATTATTAATAAGTTTTATAATCTAATATTAAAATCTAAATAAGGTAATATTAATCTATAATTATATTTTGAATTCAAAATAATCAATTGATATTATATTTTCATATTATTTGTTAAATATATTTATCATTATTAATAATTATGTATTAAAATAATATTTATACAATATTATAATATAGAAATAAAAAAATTTATATAAAAAATAATGTTACTTAGTACTAAAAATAATGTTATTTTATCTTAAAAATAAAAAAATATTTTTTAAAAAGTAAATCGGTCTAAACCGGTTTTGTACCCGTTCGTACCAGTTTTGAGATTGCTTGATCCTCATCTATGACCAGACCAAACTGGATCTGGCACCAATTTCTGGTCGAATCAACCAGTCCGATCTAGTTTTTTATTCCTTATTTTTATGATATCACATTGGAAAAACCAGAATTCATAAAACATGACACCCTGCATGCGCAACAATAAAAACTAAAAGGGAAGTTAAAGGTAGAGAGGAAAGCCATGAAAGTGTTGGTTGGCATATATATGCTTCCTGTTGTAGTTGCAGCGAACTTTCTAGTTCCACCTCCACTTCACCCATTTCAGGCCTCTCATCGGGATCTTCACTTAAGTAACTCTCTGCAATGCGCATGTATAATGTCCAACACTCTGGTGCTATTTCTCCTATTAACCGTGTCGTCAAATTTTCAAACGGTCAAAATTTGTCATTCCAAAAGAGTCCTAGCTATCATTAAATATTTACAAGTTATTTTTGAGCTTAGCGTTGTACCAATCTGGTTCGCTTAATAGAGGATGACAATGGAGACTCGAATTTCCTCATTCTCATACGTTACGAAACTGTTTCAATTACTTTCCCTATTGGTTTATATCCCCAAAATGTCAAACTGTTTGAATAAAAACTGAAATCAAAAGCCATTAAAGCTCTGAAATATACAAGGATGGTTGATGCAACGATTATAGCAAAGGCCAACGACATGGCTAAAATGAGTAAAATCCCTCATTCTCATATTTTTTTGTTTTTGGCCAAAAACAATTATATTTTGTTTTTCTCTAATTCAATGATTTGAGAAGCAGAAGCTCTTGGTGAGCATTGAGAATCTTCTTTGAGATTTTGATTAAGTTTTCAATTAAAACTTAAGCTGTATAGTTTCAACTCAATTTTTTTATGATAACTAAATGATGTTAGTTATGTTAAGCAGCTAGAAAATTTATATGATGTTAAAGCTTAAGTTGTTTAGGTTTTATGGATAAGCATTGCTTCCAAACTTGATTAATGACCGAATTTTAGGGTGTTACTATCTGCGAATGAAAAGGAGTAAAATAAAAAAGAAGCTAGAAAAAATAAAAGGGAGAAAGATATTTAAGGACCCCCATATGAAGATATTCTCTTCCAAGGACCTAGATCAAAAATTCAGTACTCCTATAAATTGAATTCCCAACTCGAATCAACTGAATTCAACTCTTGTACTGTTCATTTGGCAATATTTTTGTATGGAGGTCCTTAAACGTCTTTCTCCCAAAAATAAAACCACTTCTAAGATTATTTCAGAAAAAAATAATAATACTATTATATAATATAACAAAAAATAATAAATATTAAATGAACTTACACGTCTATATGTGTGGCGGTTAGTGTGAAAATTGAACTTAAAAAAATATATTAAAAAGAATATTGGAGGGTCTCACTCATACGTCTATCTGCACATCTCTCCTTTTACAAATATAAATATAAAATATATACTTTACCCATTAGATATTATTGTTTTAACTATAATAATATATATTCTCACCATTAGTTATTAACTCTCGGTAGGCAGGCATTTCCAGTTTTTTTTTTCCACTATCTGATCTATAATCCATTTATTAGTCTTCCATGTATGGAAAACAGTACAAGTTACTGATGGGAAATAGTACCATTTATAGTCGGAAAAACATGACACAATAATCTTGCATTTAAAAAGCTACCTCTTCTGAAAGGTGGTTTTTAATGGAAAATTAAACAGATCCGCTGAGGGTCTGTCAGATAAGTCGTTGGAAAAGTGGTTAGGGATAAAAAATAAGTTTAATAGAGTTACGAGTGTGATGGTTTCATTTTCACTTTTCTGTTTAAAAATGATTTTGGGCCAAAATGTGTTTTCCGAAGCAGATTAATATTAATTGTTGCTTTTCCGTTCTCAGTTCTTCATTTTCTCTGATATTTATTTTAAAATTAAATAAAAATATACCAATAAAAATGAAAAAAAAAATAGAAAAATAAAATTTCCATAAAATATCTCCTATTTATTGATCAAAATATTTCTTTAAAATTTTAATTTTTACAGATCATGACCTGTAAGAAAATGTTATATCAGAGATATTATATTTTTAATTAAATAAATATAAATTAAATTTTAATCTAAGTAAATTAAATTAATCATGAAATAGAATTTAAGCTTAATTTAGAGGAAAATTATGAGTTTTGACAAAACCAATTTTCAAATAAATTATCCAAATATAAACACATTAGTTTAAAACTAATTTTTATCATAACAACGTTATAAAACTAATTATACCAAAACTCATTTTTAACTAACTGAAAATTAGACGAGACTTTATTCTGAAACTGAAATCATTATGCCTCGGTATTCTCTTGCTTTTTCAAAATCATTCTCGACTCTTCATCTTCTCTCTGGATTGAATCTTCATCTCTCGTCATCTTCTTTTTTCTTGTCTAATCCTCATCTCTCTTCATTTACGTCCTCCTACTTCTTTAATAATACAAGGAAAAAATTCGAACCAAGAGCACCATCATGAAGCTCAATCAAAGACTGCTGGGAATGTCACAATATTCAATATCTAGGCAACATCTTTAAAACTTGGGAGAAAGACACTTAAGGACCTCCATGTAAAAATATTGTCAAATGAACAGTACAAGTGCTGAATTCAGTTGATTCAAGTTGGGAATTCAGTTTACAGGAGTACTAAAATTTTATTCTGGATCCTTAAAAGGGAATATCTTCATATGAGAGTCCTTAAGCGTCTTTCTCCCTTAAAACTGTGTTCTTAACTTTCTTCTATTCTCTGTTTGACTTTCTTCTTTTTTCAAAGTTCTTTTGTTCTTCCCTCATTTTTGTTCTTTCTTTTTTTTTTTCCAGTTGAAATTCTTATCTTGTCCTTGCATTTGGCTTTTCTTTTCTTTTTCTACCCTTAAACCAGATAAAGCGATCAGCCCATCAATTTTGACCACTTCGACACTGATTCAACCGGTTCCCAATCAATTTTTCATACCTCTGGTTATACCATATCTCCAAACCAAACACGTGACCAATTCCCAATTCAACCAATTAAACCAACCAATCCAATCCAGTTTCCAAAACACTTTCTTAGAGGTGTTGCTTCTGATTATAACCAACTTAAGTTTAATTTCAAATTTACAGTATTTTGAAGAAGCCCTTTCCCTGTTTTAAGAATTCAGACCATAAAAGAGCAAGCAGAAGTCTCTAGTACTTCACCTTCAATGACACTTTAAACTGGACAATAGGAACTTGAACTCCACAAAATATAATAAATCTCCAAATTGATATTATGCAACTCCGCCTCAGTACTATAGCAGCAATCATCTTGCACATTCAAGTTTAAAATGACTAGGGGCACAGTGAACTATATTCATCTCAACCCGGTTCAGTCAGAAGACAACTTGCCCTATATCTTTTGCAGGATATGCCTTGTCCAAGCATGATTAACGTGTCCATCATGTAATGGGAAACTAATATTAACGGTGAAATAAACTAAATTTTAATGCTACGTGAACACCATCCACTGTAGCAATGAAAGAACAAAAAAAGATGGAGAAACCATAGAAATAGAGGTTAAAAATGTGTATTATACAAGTCTTACCACATTCAACCAGAACAAATTATCAAAGAATTAAGCATATAAATGGTGATTAATGCAGTGTCTCAAACTACATGGAAGGGGAAGCCAGTTTGATACAAATAAGACAACTGAGCATTGTTAAATACAGAGTATAAAATACAGTTGCATCAGAGCATAGATTACAGATACAGCTAGGCTGTGGGGCTTAGAAAGGCCAAGTACTTTGGTTAGTGACAGAACCAAGGGAAATGTCTATCAATAAGAGAGGATATTAGTAGCTGAGAGTAATGGTTGGGGAGACGACTTCCTGAAGTCATCGAGGTCATAAATGGCCGAATAACAAACCTGTATTCATATCAAAAGCAACTCATGGGCATTTTCTTTGGATATAAGAAGCTCCATGTTCTTCGTACCTATCAATTGCACATAAAAATTTAGTATTGAAAGATTATATGGGAAATTTTGGAAGCCCAAGCTCTTCATACCTATCAATTGCAAATTGAAAAAATGTCGTATTAACTAGGTTTGAAACTTTCATTAAAAAAATAAATTGAGTTAGGAGACCAAATGTCGATAATCAATTTTAGATTGGGCACATGACGGAAAAATTTACCCATTTTAAAAAATAGGAAGGCAAGATGGCCTTGCTCAGAACTAGGGAGACCAAATTGAAACTTAGATATAATTGAAGGGATTAAAAGTGTATTTAAGCTTATTAAATAATTATCCACTTAAATACAGTGGGAAACTTAGAAGCCGACCTTGACAGTTGTTGGTCTTCTGTTTTTTTTTTTTTTTGGGCAAAAGGTTGAGTAAGACAAGCCCTATTGTGGACCTCAAAGACAAAGTGGCCATCAATTTTATTTTTTCCGGGTATCAATGAAGTCCCCCAGAAGGATGGAAGTGGAACAATATTATTACTCTCAGCTACAATAGTAACACCAAAATCTGCAAAAATTGTCAAATTAACAATGGTGTAGCTTTCAAGAACCAAAATAGGTTGATTTTTTCTAGTATACATTGAAAAAAAAAAAGGCAATAGGATTGAAAATAAGAAATTTTTTTAAACATATTTGAAAATTTAAACTATACTTCAGATTTTAAATTTATCAAACAAGCTTTGACAACTAATTGATACTTACTCAGATTTGGAGAACCACATTTGCTGGAAGGAGCCAAGAGAAGCCAATATACTTCCACCTATCCAAACACTGCATAATTCACGACCATAAGTGAGAGGACACATTGAAATGCATAAAGGCATGCATAAATAAAATCATGATTATACTCCCATTTGTTCTTAAACAATTTGAAATAAATTATATTGCAAACAGTGGCCAATGTATTTATCACACAAGAAAGATCACTTCCTACAAGGCAACACAACAAAACCCCCCAGATATCTTCTTATAAAAACTTTAGTCTTTAATCCTACATTAAATGTTAAACGAATCTCTGTGGACTTATCCCAATTATCTTATGCTCCAGGTTTATTAATTCATACAAATGAAAAGAGACAACAAGGCCAACCAGGCAACACAACAAAACCCCCAAAAATCATCATGTAATCAAATCTTTGGCCCCACTTCACATGCAGCATTGTCTCCATTTAATTTCTCCTCGGAATTATCTGAAGTTTTAGGTTCAATGAATCATACAAAAGGAACTAGAAAACTTGCTTCTACAGCAAAATTAGAACTCAAACAGTGCTTTGCTAAATGTAAGAATAGCCATTTCATAGAAGTAGTTAAATTTTAATAGGCATTATGTTGAATTTACTTTTAAACCAAAACAAAAGTTCATAGTCTCCTGATTTGGATCAGGTGTGTTCTAATCCTTTGGGGGCAATAAAGTTGCACTAGAAATCACCACATGAAGCATTTGAAGATCACCCCATATTCATTAACGTTCATGAAAGTAGTTAAATAAATATATTATTACATTTTTATGCCAACAAATATATTACAATATTAATTTTAATAAAAAGACCTAAAATACACCAAAATAGTATCAAAGGTTATTGTAACAGAAACTGCATCATCAACAATGAAGAGCATGACTAACTATATTGACAGAGAGATTGATCCCCACCTGAACCTCCTTTCAGTTGCATTACCACTGGCCAGCACTTTTACTCTAGCAGCTTGAGGGGACTCCTGCATCAGAAATATACTAATCAGTTTTTAATATAGAAACTAGTACTTACAATAAGATTCAAACTTCCAATATATACGTTCCTATAATACAACAACAACAACATTAGCCTTATCCCACTATGTGGGGTCGGTTACATGGATCAAATGACGCCAATGAGCTCTATCAAACGCCATCTCCTCAGATAAATCATTTCTCAAAACGTCATTCATTATAACTTCCTTTAATATCCTTTTTGGTCTTCCTCTACGTCTTTTTATTGGGCTACAGGCCATTTAATCAACTCTCTTCATTGGCTCCTCTTGCCCTCTTCTTTGTACATGCCCAAACCACCTTAAACAATTTTCAACCATTTTCTCCTCGATAAGTGTTACCCCAACTTTCCTTCGTATACAGTCATTTCATATCATATCCAATTTTGTATGACCACACATCCATCTCAACATTCTGATCTCTGCTACTCTCATATTATGCTTTTGTTGTCCGTTCAAAGCCCAACATTCACTACCATATACATTTCCATAATAGATTATAAATAATACTTACAATGAGATTCACACTTACAATATACCCAAATCACGTCAATATTCAATTATATTGATACATCAGAGCATTCTAGTTAAAGTCAACTTAGATGTATGCTATCAATTGTTGACACATCAGAGTATGTTTAAGTGCAAACAACCCCACCCTAGAAGTTACTCAAACTAAGAACTAACAAGAAATTTGGTAAAAGTGTATAAAGATGAAATCAGCTTGTTGAAAAAATATACCTCTAGCAAGTCTTTCTCAAGGCGTTCCTTCAACTGCTGCATTGAAGCTGTACCACCAGCAAGCTGCATATGATAGACAAAAGTTTTAATTATAAACCCAATGATATGGCACCCAACCCCCAAGCATATGAATGATGCACCAAACTATAGTTGTTAATGGCCACAGCACACTTGCAAGGGAATCACCAATGAATGAGAAAGGAGAGAGGAAGGAAAAAGATAGAGATATAAGAGATTAACAAACTTGCACCAACATTTTACCAAAATAATAATGTGGCACAGGATGTGTGTGCTGCACACCATAGTCATAGTGTGCCACACTGCCACTTAAATTTTGCAAAGAAACAAGGGATGCACAGCACAAAACTCTGGCACTACGCCCCATGACAAGGGGCATGTGATGCTCCATAACAACATAACACCAAAGATTCACATGCTAAACTAATTTTATCTACAGACAAACACAAAGATGCAAGAACATAATGATGTACTCATAAGGTAATGCAAAATCAGTTTTACCAGTATGCTACTAAATAATTCTCTTCGAATGTCCACATCACACTTATTAATACTCTCTATAACCTGCACATAAATAAAGAAATAGTAAAATCATGACAAAAGGAAGAAAAATTAAAGCAAGAAGACATGCACTTTAAATACTTAATTACCATCTGTGGCAGACCTCGAAGTGAACGAGCAATCTCTGCAAAACTCTCCATACCAGGAATTGTCTGTTTTTTTCATAAAAGAAAATTTAGTGCACGCAAGTACAGACAGAAAAAGATGAGCATTGACTGTGAAGTTAACTATATAAGCAAAGAACATCATAGAAAGCATACATTCTGATGCAAAAATAATGATGGCTTTGGAAGAGTGCACACTGTGAGCACTGCAACTAACACAAGCCCATGTAAAAAAGCTTTTCTTTTTAAATAAGAAAATCTTTTATGGGCAAAATCAACTTTGAAGTAGCTTAACAAATTTAGCTTTAGCTTGAAATCAATGCTAGTAGAAACAAGAAACTAAACAGCCTAAATCTGTTACCTTATGTAGTTAGATGAGTCTCTGCATACCCCAAAAAAGTAACAAGATGAAAAACAGCATCAACAACAAAGTTAACAAAGACAGCAAATACTAATTGTGCCACTATGATATTAGGGTATTAACATTAATTCATATTAAGATTCTGGATTAAACATTTTCCATAAAAGTTGTCATAAGAACATCGAATATCAATAATTAATGAATCTCCTTCATTATAAGGTAAGCAAAATCTATTGCACAAACGGAAGGGGAGCATTTCCTCCCTATCTCAAAGGAAAGTCACAACAGTGGGGTTGTAAATTCTGTCCAGCAAGGAAGGTTCGGGCAATTGGGTGGACATAGATATGCAAGATCATCTTACATTACAAGGATATAAGGATTTCAATGGCTAGGCCAGCACGCATTCAACAGTCACTTGTGGCATAATTTGTGTAGCTAAAATGAAATCCTAAAGAACCAACACAAGAAGATCTCAACATTTCTCAATCTTACCAAAATCAAATTCATTCAGAGAACAATACATAATTCGGCCAACTAATCAAAATTTTGGATTTACCCACAAACCCAGAATATATCACAAATGCTTTATAACAAATCAACAAAACGTGTAAAGATGCAAGCTACACACCTGGATCAGGGATGGATTAAAAAGAACATCCGGAATCTTGAATCTATCAGCTCCAATTTCAATTGTCCTGTGTTATAATAACTAGTTAATAAAATCAAAACAACAGACAAAAAAAGGCCATAAACCAGAAGCAGAAAGTAGGTTGTGAACCAACAGAAATCGTTAAAACCACACCAACAATGAGACGGGAAATAAGTAAATCAAAGATTAAAACGTCATAATTTCTATGAGAAAAAATAACTTGGACTCACTGGCCATCAGGAAGTTCATATGGGGTCATTGGAATGTTCGAGTATGCACTCTCTGCACAGAAAAGGAAGAATAAGAATGTCAAAGCACAGGAAACATATGTAAGGCAGTTATTCATGCATATCGTAGAGAGATCAATGAACACACTGCACAAAATCAACAGGATTCAAACATGATATATGAAAACAACAGGCACACAAACCATCATATGGAGTATCAGGAGCTCGGCACACGCATTCCTTGATATCACTAGCAATCACCCTCTGTTGCAAGGGAAAAAAAAAAGTCAGCAAATGTAATGGAAATATCAAAGACATATTCTTTGGTTATCCACAAACCTGGGAGTAAAGTTTGTAGCTTTCAGTTGTATTGGGAAAATCAACATCAACAATCTGTAAACAAAAGATAAATTATTCATCTAAAGTCATATAGCAGCAATATATCTAAATGATGGAATAAATTTTACACCTATGAAGCTAAATGATTCAAAAGTTCAAGATAAAAATTCTGGCTAAAAAGTCATAATAACTTTACATAAAATTTGGCACTCCTGCCCCGGAGGCATCAATGAAACTAGGTTTTAAAACCCCATGCTGCCAAAGTTAGAAATTTAGGGAAAGCACAGAAAAGAAAACCATAATGCTTTGTTTCTAAAGATTAACAAAATATTAGATGAAACAAAGTATGCTACTCACAAGTAAAATAAAATGCAATCTTGATATACCTGAAACTCTCCAGGCCGGATTTCCTTTCTCTTAAAGAAATACCGGGGTTTTATCTGAGACAACATCATAAAAAGGAAGAATATATCAACAGCCAGATAAAAAATATACCGACTTCTTCACACAGATTTGGAACAGGAAAAAAAAAATCCAATTTTGTCACTCACCACAATACCTTTACTTTCCAGACTTTTCATCAAGCAATCTGTAAGAAACTCTCCTCCAATAGAAGAAGTTGCAACTGCCTGTTGTAAAATAATACATCATATAAAGAGGTAGTAATGTTTGCACCCAGGAAAGAGAACGAATGACAAGACACAAGAACAGTGTACATGAATAAATATTAGCAAACAAATATATAGGATCCCCTTATAGCAAAAGCAAACCCAGAAATAGTGTTTTACAAATCATCACAGCACTAATACCAAAAAAAAATAAATAAATAAATAAAATAAAACAAAATAAATTAAAACTTATGCGTTTTATACGCTGTAAGTGCATCAATAGAGACTACTTGTTTAGAAACCCTTAAACAGGTTATTTTCTCGAATCTAAATACTCAAATGTTGTATTGTGTCACATCAAATATCATTTATCAATTATCTTTTCTAAATATTTAAAACCTATTATAAATATATTTATAACATGTTTCAATAATTCACTCTTACATCAAACCTGTCCCTGGTCAAGATAAATTTTAAACATTGATTATTGAAGCAAACAAAGAAATAAAACAGAATCACAACTTCTCAGAAAGAATTTAGATGACGAGTAATACCTTTTGAAGAACATAACCATCATGTACAGGTGCAACAGTAGTTGACCCTCCACCACTGAGTAATTAAAAATAATAAAGAAAAACTACTCATCAACAATGATTCCAGCATTATAGTGTAGTATCCTAGAAAAAATAACATAAAACTGCATATGTGGTCCTTGGATACCCAATTCCCCAATTTAATAGACCCACCTCAAATCATAATTGAATTCTCATTTTATTTTAAAATAGCACCTGCAGAATACTAATTTGAAACTTTCAGAATAACAAGGTCCATGATTGAAGGGAACTAAACCCTGCGAATTTAACTTTGGAAATTACCAGTGAAGTAATGGCATATGAGCTCAAACATGAGGGTCAGTTTGAACCTTTCAGGATACAAAGGTCCACAATTGAAGGAAATTGAACCATGAAATTTAACTTTGGGAATCATCAGTTGATTAATGGAGTATGATGCTGGAAAAATGAAGACATGGCAACAGAAATAGTAGCCCATAAGATCTAAGAATAAATATAGTGGCAAGCAATTTATTATAGTTATTGTTATAGTAATAATGATCAGATGCTTGACATTGTTGGGTTTCATAGTAGATTAAGATTTATAAGAATAGGCATTTATTGAAGGTTATTGCAAAGGTGGCAAATTGGAAGCCTCATGTTTGCAAATCCATGCATGCTAGTCATAATACTGACCAACACAACTATAATATTTGAAGTTAGACTGTCCAATAATTATGACATGTATCGTATGCATGCTCCAGGATTGTCACAAACATAGGCGATGAAAGGAACCCTCAAACGTAGATGAGCAATCTTATAGCAAATTTCCAAAGATGACTAACTGGCAGAACTTGAGCAGAGTATCATGCCATCATACATCCGCAAGAGTTTCCAAATAAATCCGACCAAAATTTTTTTCATCAACATTCTTGTCTTCTTTTTGAGAGTCAAACAATCCAAGTCCACCATTCAATCTTCGGAAAGTTCAATGCAAAAGTCAATCGTGCTATTCTCAACATTGACACATATCATCTCACTATTATTTCATAATCAGATATTTGAAGAAGATTGTGCTCAAAATCAAAACTTTCAAAGAGATAAAAAATAATCATTCTTTAAATTTTATGTCAGTTTAAAATGAGGTTTTTGTCAAATACATTGAACAAACACATGCATTTCAGCAAATCTGCACTAATGTTGTTTTCTCCCAATTGAAGGACACTAATTTTTCTGAATAGAGGAAATTTTTAGAAGCGTGTGACTTGAAGTATTCTGTACCCGTATAGAATTTCAAATCAACCTAACCCATCTTAAATGGCCCAGCCTAGTTTTGGCACCAAGAAGCCTCAGGCCAACTCGGCTACCAGCCAGAGATTCTGGCCCGACATTGTTCATGTGTCAAGCCACAAGCAAGATCAAAACCTAGCTCAAAATGGCCTATGATCACCCCTAAAACTAATGGAATAGGCATAATCAGGTTCATGATAAATAATTTTAAGATTTTGACGAGACTTGATCTGATGTGATTAATACCTATAGCAGAACAAAGAAAGAAGAGAAGACAAGAAAGATGCCTATGGGATGTGAATCAACTAATGGCTTCAAGCTTTATTCTCGAAGAATCAAGAGGGGGGTAGTGGAGGATGAAAATATAACAAAAAAATATAAATTAATTATTTGTGCTTTCTATTCAGATGTGTTACTTTCTTCTCTGTTAATTTCTCTTATTTGGATGTGCCTGGGTCATTAGCCGTGTCAGAATTCTATCTATTCTCTTGAATGCAGAACAATTTCGCTAATTATTTATGTTTCTTTACAAGTAGTGGTTCTCATTAGATTCTAAGAGATATTTGTAAAAGCAATCATGGGCCTTTGCTTCATGATTGAAATTTTTTAGACGAAATGGTCCTCAACATGGTATTAGAGAGACTCCATGTCAATGAAACGTAATCTGCAGCTCAAAATACCCATTTTTACTCATTCATATTAAAGTAATTTCTTACAGAATAAGTGAATATTGTGTTTAATTTAAAGAAGAATATCCATACCACAAGACAAACATGTGACATCTCTTACCCATCAACAACTAATGCTGTGGCACGCCCTGAGGCAAAAGATGTAAGAACCTAGCATTAAGCAAAAACCCCTTATTCATCAATTCATTCACCAGTCAATCATGTCAAGAAATAAGAAGTTAGAAATAAATTTCCAATAATTATTTCTTTTTCATTAAATAATTAATATTCTTCAACAAGGAGGTATAGAGAAGTAAAGAACTATTCACTTACAGCATTCTTGGCCAAAAACAAAGCAGGTACTTTGTACTTTTCAAACATAAGTTCAGCTGTCCTGTCCACAGAACAAAAATAAACAATAGATGTTGATGAATCAAACTGAACTCCAATACTAAACACGAAATAACCTGATTATCATACAGCTGAATCAAATCAAAAAGAAAGAAATACAGCAAGAATACCTTTCTCTCTGTTGTTGAGTGTTAGAAGAAGGTTCTGCAAGGAGCATTGGATGCTCTTTAGGATCGATCAATAGGCATTCCCTAAAAGAAGCATGACCAGTCACTAGTTAGAAAATTCTTAGGGTATAAAAAAATAAAATGATGTGCGAAGACTTACAAGGCAATGACCATGAGAAAATAGCAGAGGGAAGAAAACAGAACCCATCAGTCATTACACATAGAATATAAGCTGTCAAACCAAATTTTGAAAAGAATAATCACTACTCCAAGAAAATCATGAAAAACCTGAAAGCATGATCCCATATGCTGTCAACAATATCCCAGTCAGCAACAATTCCATCTTTCAATGGGGACAGCACCTGATGGCAAGATATAAATATATGAATCATTATAAAATATCTAAAAGCATCTACCTAAACTAGTCAGTGATTGTGAAGGGTTACCTCCATATGGTCTCTGCGGTATCCCAAGGACTGTGATCCAACATACAATTTGCGCTTTCCTTTGCTTTTGTCAGAATCAAGAATTTTAGTATTGTTTTTTGAATCCGCAGCAGAAGCAGAGTTTTTATCAAGATTATCAGGTTCATCAATGTCCATTTGATCAATTGCTCCAACAACCTAAATAAATACAAGTCGAAACAACCATAAGACATTATATAGTCCATCAATCAGAAAACTATCTATAGAATTTCTATATGCCCTGATAAACTTTAAACCATACATATGTCCAAATATATTATATACTTTCAAGCGGTAAAAGCTTATCACCACTGAGAATGTCAGTGCCCAGTAAAGTACCTGACAAACCTCCATAGCAATAATTAACGACATAATATTAAAAGACTCGAAACACTAACAACCCAACATTTCCGCGTAACAGAAACAGCATTTAAGAAAAAAGACGAAATGAGAAACTAGGGCAGCCAACACTTACGGAGGGAAACACAGCCTTGGGAGCATCTTCGCCGGCATAACCGGCTTTGCAAGTGTGGGAGCCCAAGTCAATCACAATTGCCGATACTTCGTCTGTGAATTCCCATTTAAAAAAAAAACACACACACACACACACAAACACACACGCACAATGCACGATGAGAAAAGATAATATTCCGAAAAGGGAAGCAGAAATAATTAGATAAGCCAAAAAGAAAAAATTCTACGCACCACCACCATACATGACTGAAGCTTTTCTGTGGTTCCCGAGAGAGAACTTTTCTCCCTAGATGTTCTGAGGGATTTTGAAAAGGTGAGAGTTAGACGAGAAGGAAGCTCGAATGCTAAAAGCCGCCGAGTCAACAACTTTCCGGCCGTCGTCCCGGCGAAATAGAAGGTGGTAACTGGAGCACCTTGCAGGTGGCAGAAGGTGGTCGCTGGATGGGAGTGATTACGCACGAAAGAATGGCCTGGGTTAGGGCGTTCAGCACCTCTCCTCTAACCGCTGTCCACTGCGCCTCAACCTCCCACAAAAACGAGATCGTTTTGCATTTCTGTGAGATCCTGGCCATTCACATGATCAACGGTGATCAATGTTTATTTAAAGAAACGACGTTGTTTCACCCTGAGCAATCATACCCGTCCTTCTTGCTTGTAAAATCGCAGCTGTCCGTTCCTTTATTCCTACCAACACTATCGTTGTCCTCCTTCTCCAGGAGCGCGGGAAAAATCGAAGTTTTGGGTGAAGGACGACGAAGCATGATGGGGGGCTTGGGGACGACTTGGATTGTAAAAGAAAATGGATGGTCCAGATTTCACCCACATAACCATAAAGCGGTGATGTTTTGAGGGGAGTGGAGGCACAAAGAATGGGAAGGTTAGAGGAGAAGTGCCAAGCGTGGGTTATCCAACCTTAAGCTACAATGAAAATGGGACTTTCCTTTTAAAGGATGTTTCTTTGGTGTAGCTCAAGCCTAATAATTTCTTAAAGGGAAAGTAAGTTTTTGATTCATGAGGTTTTGTTTAGTTTTGAATTCAGTCCCTGAAGTTTCATTTTTTAAATCCGTCCCTCAAGTTGCATCCGTTAGCTAAACAAGACACTGTCAAATATACTGAGTTGGTGGACAGAATAACATGTGGCAAATGATTTGTCAAATTGTAGATGAGATGTTGAAAAAAAATTACACGATGGAGGCTAATGTTACAAAACAATGTGTTGAAACAAAAAAGAAACAAAACGCTCAACACTTGGATTTTTCCGCTCGATACTTCCATTCTTTCTCTATTAGGGTTCTCAACATAGTCGAGTTCTTTGTGTTAGTGGCCATTGTCTTTGGCTTGGTGTTCAATGTCACCTTATGCAACATGATTAGGTGAGTGTGATTTGAGTATTGCCTAATTCTTCTTCTTCATTTGTAACTTATTTTGCGAGTTTCCAACTTTGTGTTTGTGTGATTGGGGTTTCATAACTAATTTTGCATCTTCACCTCTATGTGACTTTATTAGTGTGATTGGGATTTCAGCTTCACCTCCGTAATTGATTCTTCTCCTTCTTCTTTCATAGACAATATATATTTCTTATATTTTTGCTTGCTAGAGTAATGCATTTCATTATTTTTAGACCTGACAGGGATTTTGGTGATTGGCATAGCTTCTTTGAGTCTACAGTGTTCATGAGTCCTCTCTAGTTTTCTGTTGTTCTTTTCCTCTTTTGAAACTATTCTATTTTGTTATATGATTTTAACAGCTTTGCTTTTATTCAAATATATGGTGATATGCTTCCCTTAAAAAAAAGAACAAGGAATCTGAAACTTCATTGGCCTTTTCAATGGAAATGAGGGTGACTGAATTTTAATGTAACTAGTTGTATTATGTGAGTTGCAAATAGATATGTTACCTAATAAAAGAGAATTGGATTGGTTGCAATTTTTAATTTTTTTAAAAAAATTTGTAGGAGATATGATGCTGCAATTGTTTTTAGTGGCTTGATGGGAAGAAGCAAGATGAAGTGATTGCAAAAGGCAAGAAGATCAAGATACTTGTTCATGCACTAATATCAAATTTGAGAAATTGTAGGAATTGCTTGCTTGATATGAATCATAATATAAGTTGTGGTGGGGTCATTCGTAATTGTACTGGACATTGGCTTCAAGGTTTCAACTACAAAATGAAGAATATGCATCTTACCAAAATTAAACTAGGGGGACTAAAAAAATGGCTTCTGATATGTTGGAAGATGCGTTTAGTTTTTCTTTGGGTGTCATTATGCTGCTTTATGGGTCTTTCCTTGGGTGTGGTTTTGTAGCATAGATCTTTGGGTTTGATTTTGAGTTCAACACAAAAAAAAGGTTAGCTTGATGGGTATGTCTTGCATTATTCCATATATTGTTCAGTACGTTTGCCTCATGCTTATATTATTCTGTAGCATATTCATTTGTGTTGTATAATATGTACACATGTATGTATGATAGTATATGTGTATATATATATACACCTATATATGCTCTACTATATATATACATGACAGTGAAGAATAGGAGAGATTAAAAAGTGTCAAGCATATGAAAATGAATACTTGATAAAAATTTTCACCTTTTTTTCTTTTTTGCTTTGTATAGATTCTTAAATTCACCTTGATCTTGATTTATGATTACAATTTACCATCATTAATACTTTCATCTAAGTATTGCACTAGAAAGAGAAAAGCTAAGTCTGAGGTTCTCTCCAAATACTTTAACTCTTCTTGAAGTAAAAGAATACAACATACAAGATAAAGAAAAAGATGGAGATTCCTAATCATTTTCTTTTGATTATAGTTACTGTCAATGCTTTTCTAATATGAAAAGTATTGAAATAATATTTTTCTGATGTGAAAAGCATTCAAATTATAAAATAGTTCAAGTCTTATAGGATGGTTAGATTAGGATTGTGTTAGCACTTGGTTTTGGTTTGGAGTTGTAGTTGATTGAGTTTAATCTACTTTGTTTTGTAATGTGATTCTACTTTATTTAAGATATATTACAGTGTAATTTGTGATTGTAATAACCTTTGTTGATTTCATGGAAATTTGTTTGTATTTTTATCATATGGGATTCCGTATTTTATGATTTTTGCATGGGGCATCCTAAAATAATAAACTGGGTAGAATTGTCAAGTTTCAATATAATAAATTGGATAAATGCATATTCTACTACATGATCAAAAGCAACTGATAAAATGTCTTTCATGTTCAAAATTGGTAAGACAACAAAAGCTAAGCTAAGTAGTGATAAAACAAGAACTGATAAAATAGAAATTGATTGGATAGAATTATGCAAGCATAACACTAACTAACTCATTCATTCAAGTGGTTAATTATATAGTGAGAAAGATAATATAGTGAACATCACATACATGTGGCAAAACTAAATAATATCATAATATTTTTTTCAATGTTAGCAATCTTTTAACCTAGGATTATTAAGCAAAAGTTGATGCTGATTTGTTGAATGAGGCTACTACTTTCCCAAAAAAAAAGTAATAAGAAGGCTTGATGTAATATATATTGTGGAAAAAGGTCATTACTGATATGCAATCAAGTAGTCCTCTACAAAAATGTTCTTGCTCACATTCTTACATTAATAAATCTGATAGTTCAACATTCACTACTTACAAAAGTAAATTTGATATCAAGCTTATTCTTACTCAAAAACAAGCAACACACTGCGACATAGAATAATAACCTCATCCATACAAAATTGAGAACACAGATGTGGACAATAAATCAACAAGAATCCATTGAAAAATCAACTATCTCATATTACAACATAATCATCTCACTTGAAATACTAATTGACAAAATGAAACATTGTTGTTCAGCAAAATAAACTCACTACTAGACAAGATAACAAACTATCTAGATACCACCAACTACTTGACAACAAACTACAAGTCATTAGCCACTTCAATTTTGTAGAGCCTTCCATATCAAAAATCACATCGTAACAATCATTGTCACAAGTGCATGATTTAGCAACTCAATCTTTTTCTTGCATTTTGTCCAACTCTTTCCTTCTAATCTTCTTCGAAGTTTAATTGGGCATAGGTCCATCTACTGAATCAAATTATAGCACCATGCCTTTAATCTTGCAATGAAAGAACACTTTTTTCATCTATACATGAATAATATGAAATTACTTGCAACTACCAAGCTTTTAGTCATCACATGTCACTACTTAGCACAATTAAAAAACTAGAGATAGAGTGAAAAAGAAAAGCTTAGTGCACAAAGCATAACTTTATAGATTTCATCATGTCTCCTGAAATAACATTAGTTTTCAACCAATATTGATTTCACCAATTACCCAGTCTAAAAAAATCAAACCAAACATAGAAACACAACATTGACTATATGAGAATTTAAATATTGAAATGCAAGACTGAAAATGGGGAATAATATTTTACCATATAATTTGGGGGTATGAGAAATCTACGACTTGTGTTCCTCTCTATTTAAGCTGTCAAGATTAAGTTTGCAGATTGAGCTCACCGATGATGTTCCGAAATCCCACTTCGTTCAACTTATTCATAAATCAAATGCTCCAAACAAGGGATGAAGATGGAGAATAGAGTTGGGGATGAAGAAATCATGGTTGGCTATGGATGAAGAACACAAGTTTGGTCACAGATTAGGGATGAAGAAGAATGAAGATGGATAATGTGAGTTTGGCTGAGAAGAATGAAGAAGAATGGAGAACTAGTTTGATTGGCCTACATACTCATTGCTGCTCCCCTCTTCAATGGCGAGAAATGTCAACTTACAATCCTCTCTATGTTACATTCAAAGCATTAATTTGACTATCCAATGTGTCCCTTTGTTTCCTTTTCAATGTCCACAAATCTAAATTTACCAGCCATCTCAACATATTTAATAGTGTTAGTTCCAAATAATAGTCCTTTCATCAATTTCTGAAATCATGGGGATTAATGGGTCTAACAGAGCAAACTACAGGGATTGTGTTAAAAAAACATTAAATTACAGGGACCAAAATCAAAAACTGGCTAAAACTATAGGGATCAAAAACTTTTTTTCTTTTCTTAAATGGTCACCAATCATTATATTCTTATATCAATAAAAATTAAAAGTTAAAATAGGAGCCATTATTTTATTGTATCTTTCAAAAATTTGTAAAAATTGAATTTCTTGTATGTTAGACCTCAAAGTATTATAGTTCTTATTTTTCCAAAATTATATAAAATATATAAAATTATATAAAGAGTTATCATAAAAAAGTAAAAGAGTTTAATGGTTCCTACTTCCTAGTGACTTAATATTGAGAGTACATATTACATTATTTGTAAATCTGACTCTTTTCAACGTGTGGAGTTTCAAGTCTCATATGAAGTGCTTTATGTATATATGTGTTTTTTCCCTTTTTACCCAAAAAGTGATACGTGTGTATAAATAAGTTATTTAGACTGTTTAATTACCATCAATGTTATAGTTTTGACTTTTGACTTTATGTCTATTTTTTTTTAAATAAGAAAAGTTCTTATATATATATATGTATGTATGTATGATTTAATATAATTTGATTTCAAAAATCTTAATTTCTAAAGTGCACCAATTTGTCAAACTCTTAATCAAATTAGATTTTATTCGGAAATAAGGTGGGCAAATTTAAGGTAAAAATTATGGATTCACTTATGGGCAAAAATTAAGGAAATGTGTTTCCTTTATTGAATTTAGGATCGTACACTTTTCATCCCTTAATTTTACACTTGATTTCACTTTGATCCCTTAATTTTATTTTTCTTTTTAATCTTTTAATTTTCAAAATGTAATCAAAACTTTCTCTATTAGTAACTTCATTAACTATGTTAATAAAAAATGCTAACAAAATATTTTCCAATATTAACACATTTATCTAACTCAATTTTTATAACAAAAAGTCTTATAATTAAGATTTTGTTTAGAAGTTGATTATTTACAATTTTTATTTTTTTTAATTTAATTTAAAAATATTTTAAAATCAAAGATTAATGAATACACAATCCTATTAACATTAACAACTTCTATATGAAGATTAACATATCAACATTCAATAATGCCTTGTTATCATGTGAGATTGCTTTTTCAGCATTTTCTATTAACATAGTTGATATTAATAGTAGGAAAAATTTTAATAGCATTTTGAGATTAGGGTTAAAAATAAATAAAATAAAATTAAGGGATCAAAGTGGAACTTCGTGTGAAGTTAAGGCACCAAAGGTGTGTACTTTCCACCTTACTTCAAGTTAGACCAGACTTTTAAAGGTTCAGATTTGAGCCTAAAAAAATGGCCTTATACAGACTAATAAGTCAAACTCTAGTTTTATGTCTATAATATAGGTTTAGCCTATTTAGTAAAAACCTAATATATTGCAACATTTGTATGCAACACCATATTGCTTTAAGAGACTTGCATATATGATGTGTCTAGAACTCTAGTTAGTCCTTGACTTGTGTTGTTTTATTTGAGGCTTTGACCTCTCTTTGTTAATTAAAAAAAAAAGACATCAAATTAATGTATAATAAGAGGCAATATTCTCTACAAATATGGTTGCAAACAGAAAAAAAAGTTGACCATAATATTTTTAATTCATAAACAATTAAAAATATAGAATTTATAGCAAATTATACTATTTATAAATTATGAACAGTATGACCAGGTTAAATTCAATATGTATATACAAAAGTTTAGTGCCAACTCAAATTGATGTAAGTGGTAAAGGCACACATCCTTTAAGCAAATTATTAGGAATTTGATTCCCAACTTTTGTATATAGAGCAAACATAGTTGAAAAAATCTATCATTTGCCTTAACATCATGAGAGAGATTAGTCTTTACTATTGGTGAGGGATACTCTAAAAAAATGTGTCTAGTTATCATAAAAAGTCATAAGCAAAAATATTATCAAAATATATACTACGATGAGTTAGTAGGAGAGATTCCACCTCATACATGTGAGTACACTATTATCATGTGTGTGGTTTTTCTTTTAAAAAAATTATATTAGAAAGAAACATGGATAATAAATTATTATCCATGAGGAAATTGATATTTTTATAAATTGTATGATCAGATCAAGACTGTGACTACCACCTTTGTAAAGTTCCTTCGTATAGCTACTTAAATCCCATCTTTTTATAACCAAAGCCTTAGGCATCAAACAAGAGTGAGAATTAAAATTAAAACTATTAAAGCTTATAGGAAAGCTTCCAGAATTCTTCTAAATATGCTTCAACATGAGCAATGGCGGTGGTAGGAATAACATTTTATTATTGACTTCAAAATTGTTTCCTTCTTTCTATTAATGATGCTAGCATGATTATTAAATATTTACCTTTCTTTGGATGAAATATTAAAATAAATAAATGAAATATTATTTTATCATTTGACCATTTTAGTTTCTTTTCTTTTTTCATTTTTTATTGCTTCATATGAAACATGTGATATTGAAAACAAGAGGATCATCAATTTCATCCTTCCTTCCAAATAGAATGTAACCTTTGAAGTTCTTGACCTTTGAACTTTTTGCAACAAATGTTCTCTTTGAAACCTGACAAATTAGTTAAATGTTCATATCGCATGTGTTTGTGTAGTTGTAAAACTTAAATTGATTAATTCCTCTGCTGAGTGAATAATCTAGACTTGAATATGATTTCAAACACCTTAAAAACAAAATCCTATAAAAATTGATTAAAATCCTATGTTAAAATATAATCAGATCAACTAATTTGCCTAGTCAAACAAAGCTCTTAGTTGAAGCTCACTCAGGACAATGACAATTATTTAAACACACATAGACAATTACATTAATTTATGTTTATGTTTCTTTCAATATAATATCAATTAAAAAACTAAAAGCTTTAGCCTAAAACACTATATCTAGCATTGTTCCACACTGTTTCGTGCACTGTGTTGTCCTGTTTCTTGTGTTGTTGCCCATTTCATTTCACTATTCTTTATCATTCATTCTCAGTCTGCATGCATGTGTGTCCTGTTCATGTCCGTTTGGCCTCTATTTGTTCCTCATTTGCATGCATTTATTCTGCATGCTTTTGTTCAGTAATTTCATCCAGCTTGTTCCTAATGTGTTACAGCTACATCATTATTCTTTTTGGGTTTTGTCCAATTATTGACCTTTGTTTTTTACCAGAAAAAGAACCCATGATGTTCCTTTATTATTTTATCGGTAAAGGGCAATTATTCATCTCATACTTCTATTAGTTTCTCTTTATGCATGATGTAAGGTGTGTTAATGGCAGCTAAGAGAAAGTGTTGTCCTCTTTGTTATGAGCTATATTCTTTTTCTTTGTTATCTTAGCCTCTTATCTCGGGTATGCATTTTGGTCCCAGGTGTTGAACGAGACAATGATGCTTTGTCTAACAACTGTGATGGGGGAAGGAGGATCAGTGGCAGGCTTTTTTCTATGCTTCTGTTAGGGGGTTGTGCAGTCATCTCCTGTAGGTCCTTATGGGGGTCAAGTCTTAGTAGTTTTGGGGTATGTATTGTTGTGTATTTGTTGTTTCTTCTATGTATTTTTTTATGTGTATCTTCTCAGCCTTTTGGTGTCTCTTCTTTCCACTATAGTTTAGCTGGTGGGATCGGTTTGGTTAGTAAAGATCCCTCTTTTTGAGTATGTTTTTCCTCGTGATCGAAGCTTCATTCGCTAGCTACTCAGGGCTTTTTCTGAGAAACTGTTGAGGTCATGTTTTATGTTATGCAGGTCTTTCTCCGGATTTTGTTGTCGATGAGGATTATGTTGTGGCAAGGAGAATTAGTTGTTAGTTTGCTGCCATGGGAACCATGGGGTGCTTGAATTGGTCCTTTTCTCTAGGTTCTTGTGTTGGAAGAGGTATGTAGCATTTTTATTGATCGATGAATTTTTATTACATGTAGAGATTCGCTATCATCTTTTGCAGGTTTTGATGGGGGCCTTGCTTCAGGAATTTTGAGGTGTGTTTTGTTGTGTGCTTTTTGTTCTTTGTGTGTATTTTTTATATATATATTTTCAACTTTTCTGCCTTTCTTCTTTCAGCTACAATTCAATTGATAGGATCAGTTTGGTCACTAAAGATCACTCTCTTCCAAGTGTGCTTTTCTCGTGATCCAAGCTTTATTTACTAACTCCTTAAGACTTTTTTTTATAAGCTACTGGAGTTATGTTTTATGTTATACATGTGTTTGTATGGATTTTGTTGTCGATGAGCATTGTCTTGTGGGAATGAGGATTAGTTGTTGATTTACTGCCATGGGGAGCATGGGTTACTCCATTGGTTCCTCTTCTTGGAGTTCTTGTGTTGGAGAAGGTGTGAAGCATTTGTAATAATTGGTGAATTTTTATTAGATGCAGAGATCTTTTAAAGTTATTACTTCATTGGGTCCTTCTCCTTATATTAACTTTTACATTTTGCATTCTTAATTGATGCTCGTGTCTCTGTATTGGTCACTCATTCATAAAGCTTTTTTGCTGGATCATATGTTATTGTCCAGGTGTTGATTTTTGAGCATTTATTGGTAGAGGATTTAGTGGTCCTTTCACTGGAGTGTTTGGATTCTAGAGTTGAGTTTCTTTGGTCCACATTAATGTATTTGTAGCTTTTTTTTTTTAGTTTTCTGATGATTGGTTTTTGATAAGATATTTTAATTTCATTCCAATTTTTTGTGGGATATTTTTTGGGCTTACAACTGATTTCCTCCCCGAGAGGATCCATGACTAATGTATGTGAGTTGTTGTTGACATATAATATTGCTAATTAAAATACTTGCATGTTCCTATATTGCATTGTGTGCTCCATTTGTATGGTGTGGTGTCATGGAAAATTTTTAATTTTACTTTTTATGGAGACTCACTTGAGAGTATGTACAGTGTAGTGTGATGGTAAACGTGGGTTAGTAGCTTGACGTCCCCTTATGTATTGGCTAATGGATTAATGAAGTGAGAGGAAGAGATCAACTTAATTGGATTAAGTAGGTGTTGATTTCCCAAGTATTGATGTCATTCCAAATGCACTATATGAAGTCCGTTCTCATGATGGATTGATATCTCTATATATATCAGTAGACTTTTAGGGAAGATCCTATCTCGTTCATATAAATTTGAAAAGAAAAGACAACAGCCTCGAATTATGCAAATGGGTTTAGAATTAAACAAGTATGGTGTTGTGGTTGATCAATGACGAAAATTAGTCACCCCACCAAGCATGGTATCTATACTTGAATTAAATTAAATGGAAAATAAAGAGGTCAATTTATTGATTAAACATGTATAACATTGATGAATGAAATTAATGAAGGGCAATTTGAGAGTATAGTATATGAAGTAATTTATAAGTATATGATTGCATGAAAAAAAATGCTGAGTAGAATTGAGATTTTTATTTAAAGAAAAAATTGGGACATGTTATATATTCCATTAATTATATCTCCATTTAGAGCTATAGTATTTTAGTTTTGTTATTATGTTTTGGGTGAGGATTGCCTTCTTTATATTTACAATAATTTAATTGTTACATCTCTCTTTTTTAATATGGTTTGTGTTTTTTAATTAAATTAAATGAAAAATAAAGAGGTCAATTTATTGATCAAACATGTGTAAAATTAATGAATGAAATTAATGAAGGGCAATTTAAGAGTATAGTATATGAAGTAATTTATAAGTATATGGTCGCATGAAAAAAAATTGCAAGGTATAATTGGGATTTTTATTTAAAGAAAAAATTGGGACATGTTATATATTCCATTAATTATATCTCCATTAAGAGCTATAGTAATTGAGAGTCAATGCTAAGTCTTACTAGATAGCAAACTTTTAATGTAGCTCGGACTCAGAGTCAAAGGGTGAGGATTACCTTCTTCATATTTACAATAATTTAATTCTTACATTTCTCTTTTTAATATGGTTGTGTTTTTTTTTCTTTTTTTGACAAGATTATTTCTATTTGTTTTCTTCCATAAACAAATACCCTTGAATATCTTGACAAGAGAGATGCCACCTATGAATGTTCTCATTGCGGTGTCATGATGTGGTATAATGAGAGAGATAAATATGCATCAACCTTAAATCATCCAGTGTTTCCTATGTGTTGTTGTCAAGGCAGGGTAAAATTGCCTTCTATTGAGAGTCCCCCCGAATACTTCTATCATTTATATTTTGATAGGGATTCACTAGATTATAGGAAGTTTATTAAGGATATCAAATTGTACAATAGTATGTTCTAATTTACTTCTATGAGAGATAAACTCAAGCATTTTACAAGCTTAAGGCCCTATTCATTCATTATTTCTAGGCAAAATTATCATTTCATCGGTAGTTTATTGCCATCCCATGGATTTCCTACAGTCTACTCTCAATTGTATGTGTATAATACTCAGCATGAAGTCTAAAATCGTATTCATGCTATGAGGTATTTCCATCATTTAATCATTTATTTTTCCCCTTTTTCGTTCTTTGATGTGGTCACCTTGAAGTGTTAATGAATCACCATTGGATGTGTTAACTTGCCTTAGAGAAAAAATTTGTATTTAGTCATTCAACTAGTTATGTGAATAGTTGGATTTGGATGGGTGTCAATTTTTGCCAAACTTGGGTTGATGGATAGTGTGTTGGAAAACTTGATACACGCATAGCAGATAACAACATTGTTTAAGTCGAGATGTAAAAGAAGAATTTTACCTTTGGTGCATGTCTTTTCAGGTTCTTCTCATGCCGTCGAACCCCAGGAACTGACACGTCTGATCAGCTCCCTCCACTGGTATCCACAAGAATGGTGAGTCTAACTCGAACGACATGCTAGCACCTCTATTTGCAAACATTCGTTCATTCTCTGTGCATTTGTACATTCTCTCTATGTGTGTGAGGCCGCTTTCTCTTTAGGGTAGATAGAGACTTTCTGTTTGATTATGTATTTAATAACCCTAGCCTATATCAATATATAGATAGAGTTTATATTATTTGATTAATTTAAAATCAAATATTTAAATTAAATCAAATATTAATTAAATATATTAGTTTCAATTTAAATCTATTTAATAGATTAATTTAAACTAACTATCTAATAAATATCCAGAATTAAATCTAAATCAAGTTCAAATTATTAGTTTAAATTTAAATCTATCACATAGAATTAAATTTACAACTAACTCATTTAAATTGATTTAAATGTTATATATATATATATTTTGAAATATTTAATATATCAAATATATATCAAACATATATCTATTTTAAATTTTATAAATAAATGTATACATATATTATATATATATACATTTATTTATAAAATTCATACACCCGAAATTGAACGTTAAATTCATTGAATTTAAACACATATTAGATTTAATGAATTTGGACATTCTAATTTGAGTTGGTCTGTTCTTGTGTGTGACCTTGCAGGACCATATGATGTTAGCAGTGAACTAATAACATTATTAGACCCACAAGTCACAAGTAGCCTCTAGTAAGACATTGTGACTATCCAAATTATATAAGATCGGTAATCTGATACAACCCACCATATAACCTTATCTTATTCCTTTTGTCTCACGATATATAGGTCAAGTCTGAGGCATGAAAATGTCATCCTCATCTTACTTGACCATCACTTTCTAGATATCTGAGCAGACTGACAGAGCAAATGAAAATTCTTCCATTCGAGCACGGTCATGCATTTCTCAATCTCACTCATTAGGGGACCCAGATATATCTCTCCATTAATTAAAGAGACAAATTCCATCTTGACCATTCATCTTCGTCCATATAAATTCCACTATGTCCGATCATAGCCTTTATGATCTCCCGATTAAATGTGACTTTTGACTATGCCAAAGCACAATGTTCCCTATGTAGGAAACCATGGTGGTTTTAGGTTTTAGGGCTTAGTGACACAGTTATATATATATATGTATATGAGATAAGCTTATGGCTTGATCCATGCAACTATATCATGACATGTCGATCCAATGACTATTCCCTAATAGGTGCTTATGATTTGATTTGTATCTATATACATAATTAACCCATAATTATCAATCAAAATCATACTAGTCTTAATTCATCATTGTTCCCACAAAGATGAATGACTAAGGACATTTAGGATAAAATGATTTATCTAAAGATATTATTATAAAGAAAAACATGCAAACAATATAATAATAGAATAAAAGAAAAACACATTTTTTTATAATGAAATACAATGTTCATAATATAATGATTAACCTAGGGCACAATCTCCAACATAGTGATATGATTATATTTCGTTGTCTCATTTATTTTTGCTTTTTTCTTAGGTCTTACAAGTGGCAATCTCGACTTGATGATGAGATTGTCAAAAAGATTATGAATACTTTTGATGATTTTTATCTCTATATTAAAAAGTATAGAATAGTAGCTCATATGGTGAAAGATAATGAGGATGTTGATGTCAAAATACGACTCCTAAATGTGACAAACCAATATGGTAGAACTTATTATCAGCCTTCTTCTAATGTGATGACATTAATTGTGGGTGATTTTGACTCCTCTTATAGTGAAAGAAACATTCTCATAGAAAAATAGTTAGGTAAATTAAAAAAAATCAATGAGCTCCATAGAGGTTATCTTTCTCTGCAATATCATATCCTTTTTTGATATGGAAATGGTGGTTATGAAACTAACATACCTCTTTATTCAGTTACTACTGGGAAAAAATTAAAAAGGCAATTTGTTAGCATCCACAAGTTCATATCATATAGATTAATGATGAGGGCTAACGAAACGTCCCTTTTGTTACATGGAGGTAGGTTGTTTTAACAATTTGTTATTGATGCCTATTGTATGATTGAGGCTCAACTGTTACAATACATAAGAAATAACCAATTTCAAATAAGAGCTAATCTGTATAAGGGTCTCTCTGATGTTATTTTAAGGGGAGAGACAGAGGCTATTGGCACTTGGAAGAGGATAGTACTACCATCTTCTTTCACAAGAAGGGCACGTTATATGATATTGAATTATCAGGATACAATAGCAATTTGTAGATGATTTATTTATCCAGATGTGTTTATAACATTCACTTGCAACCCTGCTTGGAACAAGATTAAGAGAGTGTGTGCTAAGCACTCACATTTAGCCTTTGATAGACCATACATTGTATCTATTATTTTTGATATGAAGTTGAGGTAGATTATGCACATTCTTTAAGAGGACAAGGTCTTTGGTGATGTGATTGGAGGTGTGTCTTTGTTTACTTCCTTCAATATTTTATTTATATACTTTCTCTTCCCTAATTTATTTCTTTTCGCTTGTAGAGATTTACACAATCAAATTTTAAAAAAGAGGCCTCCCTCATGCTCACATTTTATTGTTTCTTAGTGAAGAGAGTAGAATAAAGACTCATAAACATCTTGATAGCTTAATTTCTGCAGAAATACCTGATAAACATGATGACCCATTGCTCTATCATCTTGTGGAATGTTTTATGATGCATGGTCCTTATGGAAATATGAACCTGGGTTCCCTTTGCATGCAAGAAAATAAATGCTCCAGGCATTTTCCAAAGAAATTCATTAATGAAAGCAAGATAGACGATGAAGGATATCCAACATATAGGAGAAGAAATGATGGTCGATTCATTAAGAAAAAAGGTTTTTTCCCTGACAATAGGTTTGTAGTTCCCTATAATCCTTTCCTACTCCCGGCACATCTAAATGTGGAAAAGACAAATCATTCAAAATCAGTTAAATATTTGTTCAAATATTTGACTAAGGGAGATCATAGAGTCGTTATAAGTTTATACTCTGGTGTATATGATGAAATCCAGCAATACTATGATTATAGGTACATCTCTCCCTATGAAGCTACATGGAGAATATTTGCTTTTAATATTCATCATAGGTATCCACCAGTGGAACGCTTGAAATTCCATTTGCCTGATAAACATTCAGTCTTGTACAAAGACTCAGATCCCATTCAAACTATTCTAGAAAGAAACACGGCTAATCAATCTATGATGCTAGCATTATTCATAATGATTTGGTGAAGACTCTTACATATCCAGAGTTTCCTCAATGTTTTGTTTATGACTATTCCAATAAAGAGTGGCATCAAAGAAAGAAGGGATTTGCAATTGGTAGGCTTTATCATGTTCCACCAACTTCAAGTGAATTATATTTTTTACGCATGCTTTTGACTAAAGTGAAAGGACTTCTTTTGAGGCTATTAAGATAGTTGATGGTGTTACTTATCCAATGTATAGATCAGCATGCTATGTATTAGCCCTTTTGGATGATGATCAATAATTTATTGATGCAATCAATGAAGCTGCTCTATGGGGGACTAGTCATTTTTTAAGGAAATTATTTACCCAAATGTTATTATTTTGTTGCTTATTGAGGATAGATTTAGTCTGGAATTCCACCTAAAAAATCCTTTCTGAAGATCTTTTTCATGTTCCTCAGGACATTAGTGATGATTCTAGTATGTGTTTTCTGCATTCCTATTTTTACATTCTATCATATTTCTAAGAATTAGCTATGTTCTTTAATTTTCACAGGCAATTTTGCTACTTAATAAGACAAAGAAAGAGCTACATTAAAGGAGATAGAAGGGTTCCTGTAGAAGAATGGTTTGTCCTAAATTACCCTTCCCTTTTAATCTTGAGGATGAGACCTCTATGGATTATATAGTGCTAGAGTATTCAAATTTTGATCAAGAAAGTATGAGGATTGAAGTTGAAAGATTAGTGTCAAATTTAACAGATGAGCAGAGAATTGTTTATAATTGCATCATGTTGAGAATTGATGCAAGAATCTCAAATTTTTTCTTTGTTTATGGTCAAGGTGGAATTGGAAAGACATTTTTATGGAATGCACTTATATCAACACTTAGGAGCAAAGGTGAAATCATTCTTGCTGTTTAGGAGCAAAGGTGAAATCATTCTTGCTATTGCGTCCAGTTTAATTGCAGCCACCCTCCTTCCAAATGGTAAGACCGCACACTCTTTATTGTCAATCCTTATCTCAATAAATGAGGATTTCACCTATAATATCAAACAAGACTCCCCAAGTGTAGCTTTAATTAGGCATGCAAAATTGATTATATGGGATGAGGCTCCTATGATAAATTGATATTGTGTTAAGGTGGTTGATAGAAGTCTTAGGAACATAATATATACTTTAAATTCAGACAATCATTCTTAGCCATTTAGAGGGAAGTGTATAGTCATTGGTGGCAACTCCCATCAAATCTTACCTATTATATCTAAAGGTTCTCGTGCCAATGTTGTCCATGCATGTATCAATCATTCCTATCTATGGTGCCATTGCAATGTTTTCCATTTAAGACATAATATAAGACTACAATCTCATTCTCCTCATGATTTTGAGAAGGTCGAAAAATTTGCACAGTGAATCCTAGATGTTGGAGACAAGAGACTAGAGCAGCCGCATGGTGGCTATGCAAACATCCAAATACCTAATCATCTACTTATCACATGTTATGATGATCTTATCCAAGCCATTGTGGATGCCATTTTTCCTAAGCTTAAAGAGAATTATCGGGATGCAGCTTACTTTACTAATAGAGCAGTACTTGCAGCCACCATTGATGTGGTGAATAAGATTAATAGTTTCATTTGCACTATGTTTTCTGGTGACAGTGTTGATTACTTTAGCTCCAATTTTGTTATCCTTGATTCGAAAAACTCTGATTCCTTTGACAAATTATATGATATTGAATTTTTCAATAGTATAGAATGTTCATGTCTCCCACCTCATAGATTGTCTCTTAAAGTGGGTATGCTTGTGATGTTAATGAGAAATGTAGATCAATCTTTCTGGACTGTGTAATGGGACAAGGTTAATTATAAGTCAACTCGTGCGTCATGTGATTGAAGCTATTACTTTAAATGGATCTCATCCAGGCAAAAAGGTACTTTTGCAGCATATGGATATGAATTCATTTGAGAAAAGTTGGCCATTCACCTTAAAAAGATGACATTTTCCAATTATCCCTTCATTTGTGATGATTATCAATAAAAGTCATGGTCAATCTCTGAACAATGTTGGCCTCCATTTACTAGACAATGTTTTTACTTATGGGCAATTGTATGTTGCTATTTCAAGAGCAAAAAATGTTGAGCAACTCAAAATCTTGATTTACAATTCTAAGCTGTAGCCATTAACTAGGACTGCTAATGTTGTTTTTGAAGAAGTATTTAACAATACTGAGTAGTGACTTGAAATTTCAGGTTTGCTAGACTTGAATGCAACCTTATCTTCTTTAGTTGTCCTTGAGTTGTTTAGTACCAATGGCTTTGATTTCATGCTAATAATGGGTATGTTACACCCTTTCATTTTTATTGTTTTGTACTTTCTTTATTCATTTGTCCGAATAGGTTGTGCTCTTTTTATTTACAATTTCAAATTTAAGTATGAATCATTTTTAGATATATTCTTTTGGTTTATAGTGTAGGTGAAGGGAGCATGAAGATCGGCATCATAGTGGACGGTGCAAAGTTATTGGCACACTGGATATATACCCACCATCTAAGTGTGCACTTAGTATAATTTCTAGTACATATGTATGTATTATTATAGGCGTATCAAAACTCAATCGGTGATTTCTACTTAGATCATGCTTTACAGCCATGTAAAAAAGATCAATAGTTTCTAACTATTTTGCATTTAAAAATATAATAATACGCATTTATGAAAAAAACCTCCCAATCACTTATTTAATTGGCAACAATGTCCATCAATCATGTTAATATGAAAAAAAGATGGACTACATTGCTTTTTTAAATTCAGTTTAGGTGACATAAAAAATACAGCTATATATGAGATTTACATTACATTTCTCTATTTTTTTTAATTACACATTACTGCAGAACTTTATTAAAATAAATACTTATAAATATCACCTATTACACCCCATATGAGAGGTTCAACAACTTATACTTCTTCTCATCCAAAATTAGTCATCTTAGACTAATTATACAACAGTCAAGAAAACTAGTTTTGTTCATTAAATTTATGTAGAAAACATTATTTTTAAGTCTTTTGTTTATATTTTCCACAAAAAGTTTTAACTCGGCAGAGCATATTCAAAGTGATCCAATTTGCATACTCATAGTCATTAGTCTTTGTGTAGGTATAAATCATATTACATTTATGTCGTAATTTAAACCAGCAAATTTGTGTTGAATTTCTGCTTTAATATGACCATGGTCTCATATCAAATAGGACTAAGCAAATTGAGTTAGCGTAAGGATTTTTATTAAACATATAATTACATATCTTTGAAAGGTGCTTCCTTTTGGAGTCTATGGTATGAAAACTAAAAGGTATAAATTTAAAAAAGGATTATAGTTTTTTTTGTAAAAAATATGAACTTATATGAGTTTAGTTCACACTAATTATTTAATTTAATCAAGATAACCATAAGAAATGAATATGATTTTTCTTCAATTTTTCCACTGTTTACTTCAACATCACTTACATTTGGACTATCCTATTAAACGTGGGTGCTTTAGTTTAATTTTTTCACAGCAATATTATTAAAATACTAAATTGTAAGAAAATGGACAAATAAATTTTTGGATTATTAATACTTAAAAAATTTTAGCACTCCAAAAATAGAAAGCAAAAAGGATTCACTTTTTAAAATATTAAATTTGAACCATACTCCCCAGTATTTATCACTTGAGATTGATATATGATTTCTTTTGTTTTCATCCATAATCCATTATAGTGCTTGTGAACACCCTATTTTGTCTGGATAAAAACAAAAATAATAAAAAAAATTAAAAAAAATGAAAGAAATAAAATAAAATTCCCTTTTATGAAAGAAAATTAATAATTATCATCTAAATTCAAGAAAAATGCAAATCTTCCAAAATAAAAAAAAATCAATCAAAAATCCATTAAATCATCTTCCAGTCTTATTTTTATAGTATCTTAAGCCTTTATTTGAAAACCTTTTTTTTTTTCAAAAGAGGGCTTATGAACAAAAAAAGAAACAAAAAATAAAAAAGAAAAAACAACTAAACAAAAAAAATAAAAAAGAAAAAAATATAATAAAATAAAGAAGGAAAAAAATTACATTAAAAAAATAATATAAAAATTATTAATTAAAAAAAAAGGGGCTGAAACGCTGAAACTCAGCGTTTCAACCCAAAAAAAACTTGAGCCCTAATTCAGGGCTCAGGCACGAAAAGAAATAGAGGGAACACGGGAGACTGAGGGAGTCAGGTACGCGAGACCGGCAGAGAGAGGCCAGAAGTAGTCTGAGCAGGAACAGAGGGAGCCGCAGGTCCAGGAAAAAGGGGAGCCGAGCACAGAGGGCAGAGAGTCAGAGAGAAAAGCAGAGGGAGCGAAGGCGTGAAGTAGAGAAGGCCTGAGAGAGCAGAGCATGGGTGAAGAGGCAGAGGAGTCGTGCACAAAAAGAAAACAGAGGGAAAAAGCAAAACAAAGGAGACCAGAGGGAGAGGAGAGTTGAGAGGAAAAAATCGGGAGAGTACTCGTGAGATGGAAACAGAGGGAGCCGCGGAGAGAGGGAGTCCAGATTGAAGGAACGGAAGAGAGCACGACGGCAAAGGGAGTCGGGGCTAGCACGAAGAGAAGGAGGGGCCACGGAAGCCCTAGAATTTGAAGCTGAAAACCCTAGAGACCGAAGAACTAGGGGCCGAAGAAACTTTGGGAAACCTTGTGCTGAAAATTTCAGCCTCAAGATGGAGAGTGGAGGCAGAGCTTGGAAATCGACGTAGACTGAAGAAGCTAGAGCCCAAGCGTGGTCTGTGCCTGAGTAAAACACGAGAAAGGGAATCGCTGGGACGAAGGAGAACGCAGGTTGAAGGCAGAGTTGGTGCCGCTGACCACAGGGACCTTCGCTGGGTAAAAAAAAAAAAATTCTTCCATTGATATTTGCTGAACCTAGGATATGTTTTGTGATGCCCTGTGCCTGAAGTGTGGTGCCACTGCCCCTTTACGCATAGCTTTTAATATGTTGCCTGTGAAATTTTGCCCAAATTCTTATTGATTGATACTCTATTATTTAGGAATTTTGTGCTGACAATTAGAGGTTCTGTCATGAATTCTTGCTCTAATATATCACTGTTTGAGTTGCCCTCTGTCGAATGATTATATTGATTCAAAATGGGGATGCTGGGCTACTATTTTCATTCCTTAATCTGATTTGGTTACTGATAAAGCTTCTAGGAAAACATTACTAGTCATGTAGTTCCTATCCCACCTGGTTGTTTGATATGAGTATAGCATATTTGCATAAACAAAAAAAAGGTTCCAGTGATAAGTTTAGCCTGTTTTTGATGAGCTGGAACGATAGGGTTTTGCAAAGTGGTATTTCTTGGCACTTACCTAGTTTCTTGAAAAGATTGCATCATTAAGACATTTGTAATAATACATGATCTCAAAATACATACAAGGAATTGAGCATTTGTGGTCTATTGTTAAGATATTGTCAAGTAAAGCATTGCTGCTATTGTCTATGTTTCCTTGAGATTTGTTGATGCTTAGAGATTGGGTCAAATGATAGGTGAGCATTTGTTGTCTTAGGAAACCAGCCCCAGAGTTGTGATGCTAGTTACCCCATACTTCTATTCCACGGTACTGTCTTGTTGATCATATAAGGGGTTCAATTGAACACCACTAAAGTAGTGCTCCTCTTCAATGAATGCAATAGGCTGAACACATTGATGATGCCTTACAGATTTTAAGATTAGGGAACAGTGGTGCTCGATCTCATAGATCCTTTTCTTAGGAAAATCATGAGACATACGCTGATTTTTAGAGTTCAGAAAGTGAGAGGAAAATAAGTCCAACGAGCTTGCATAGTATCTTGTCCTTTTCAATTTCCAGGGTGTGGTTTCTACGTTCATTTCTGCAAAGTGTTATAAGTAGGAGATAATTTGATTGGGATGCTTGACTCAGAGATTTATAATCCTTGCTTTAACTCATGCTATATTGCTTCTCCTTTGTGATGTTTGAGCCCGGGTAATATTTGCATCAAATGTTTTGAGTGATCGAAATTATGCTCAAATGTGCCCTGTGGTAAGCACATGTCTACACCATTGGCTTAATTTGTTGTATGGCACCGGTTTCATGTTAAAGTTATATCTTAAGTAAGACACCTGAAAAACCTCACGTTTAGTTGTTTCCCCTTCAATAGAAGAATGGGTGTGTGTATATATATATAATGATCATAACGACCGGTAATACGCTCAAGTTAGCCATTGTGCCACGTGTGGTTCAAGAATCCACGCAGGTATCTAATTTACTGAATTGACATGAGATTGTGAATTCACGTAGATATATCAGTTAAATAATTTTTTTTTTAAGAAAATAATTATATTTAAAAAAAAAGTTATGATAATATAACAATTTTTTTCCAATTTTCTTTAAAAATGTATAATAAAATGGTTATTGGAAAATCGAATAACAATAGCATTTCATGAATTATCACTTTAAAATAAAACCTCTATACCATAAGGTTTAAAACCTTCGTAGGTACTTCAGGAATCGGTTTATCGGGTATAACTACGAGTCTGCACCAGATAAATTGGTTTTTATTTAAAAAAAAAGAGATAAATTTTCAAAAGAATAAAAACTATATATATGATGGTTTTTGAAAAATAAAAAAAATCAAATAAAAGTATTTTCAAAAATCAAAGAAAAAATAAAAAAAAATATTTTCAAACAAAATAAAATAAGAGTAAGTAAGTGGAATTAAATTATCTTTTGCAAATTAAAACACTCCAACTCAATCTCAGAAATTGTTTTGTTTGTAAGATGATAAATCATTCTCAATTAGTTTTCTCTTATTACAAAAATTATAAAAAATACCAACCAACTGACACGTATTTCTAGTCCCAAACTACGTGGACTTTGATCCTCATCGCAGGGTATGTAGGCCTCAGGCTCCGATCCTGAGTCAAGTCCGCCTTTGTAAATAAATAAATATTTTACAATTTATTTGGTTTTTTTTCCCTTAATTTAATAAATGTTTCTCAATTTATTTTCTTAATTCTTTTTTCTCATTTTGCTTAAGTATCCTCAATCCTAATTTAATTTATTTTCTTTATTTTATTTTTTAATTTATTTTCTTAAATTTCTTTTTCCTCATTTTTTCTCTAAACCCCCTTAATTTCTAAGTTAAATTATTTTTCTTATTTTATTATCCAAATTTTGCAAATCTTCTTAAATTCTTCTCTACCCTTATTCTTGTATGTGAATAATAAAAGGAAAATCAAAATATTTTTAAAGCTATATTAATTTACACAATCAACGTAAGTTAACCATTCCTAAGAATGAGTGTTGTGGGGTGCCTAACACCTTCCCCACACACAATCGACTCTCGAATCCAATTCTGTTTACGTAGACCATTCTTTTTCTCTTCAATTCGGTTTCCCAAGATTTTTCCTTAAAATTTTGGTGGCGACTCCTCATAAGTTGGTTTTCACGCGAAAACCATATTTGTTCTCATTTTTCCTTTTGTCGCATTTTTCTAGGTGCGACAGTGCTTGTATATTATATACTCATTTATTTTGGGAACTTATGTTCAGAAAATAAATCCTTTATTTATATATACATATATATCATATTTTTATTATTGCGTCAAAATTTGTCATTCCATCTTATTGATCTTCATTTATCAAGTGATCTAGATCTACTTCGTTTTGACATTTTGGAAAACTAATATTTACTTACAAAGTTAAAAAGAAGTGAGTTCTTTGCACTTAATAAAAAATCATACGACATTTATTAGAGCACATTGAGCCTATTACACTACTGATCAATGATAGCTAATCAGGTAAAGCCACTGATAAATGGCTTCACATACATTATGGTGTCATAGCACATAAACAACTCACCCCACTGATAATCATCATGTAGATAAGCAGGCAGGAGTAGATCATTCCACATGATGACACAAGCAGAAGCATACTCAGCTACATTAAAAGACATGATTTTGTGATTTCTGGAAAGTAGTATTATAGGGTTTTCTTGACCTTTGTAGAGGCTAACGTCTAGCACATAGAAAAATATTTACCACCATCCTCAAATCAACACAGCCTATAATATTCCAGCCATAATAGTTAGTCATCAATTGAAAAATTGTGAGTTTCACTCCATTTTCATGGTTCTTTAAGATGATGAAACACTCTCCACTAGATTCTCCAAAGAATGCAATTAGGCTATCCTTTATTCCTGGTGGCATGGTTCAATAATTCAGAGATTTACTTGCGATTTCAACAGAGTGATTTCTCATCTTTGGAAATCTAGTGAATGGCCCCTTTAAAGTACATGGGGCAACCAAAAAAAATATTGGCGAACAATCAAACACCGTGCATTTATCACACCATTGGGAAAGCTCTAATGAGTAGAAGTGCATTGATAATTTATTCTCCATTTCTTCTTGTCTTTTAATGCAAACCAATCTATAATGAGAAGATCTTATAGGATCAAATGCGAGCCCTAGACATACAACATTCATTGTGAACTCTTTGCTGGGAAATCTTATAGTAGTATGCTCTATTGTTATGAGGTTGCAAATAAAAAACTTGAAAGGAGATATCAAATCGAAGCTTATATCCAAGATAAAGCTAAAGTCAGCGTACATCTTTAGCCTATTGCTACAAGCCACGAGAGACAGGCCATTGCAAGATTGAATAATCAAATAATGTGCTAAATGGAGGTATGTTACCTGAGGAATTGTAAAAGGAGAGAAAATTCTGCTATTAGTCGGGTAAGGAAGGGTTTCAAAATATATGGAGATTTCCAACATGGACTTTAACAAGATAGCATTAGGAGAATGACGTCTAAGGTGCAAGTGAATAGAATGTGAATATCAGAAAAAAGAACTCAAAATAGGATGATTCTACTTCTTGCAAACAACCTTAAGATGAACAACTTCTTTGGAAGGTACTCTAATTAGTATCTAAGTTAACATGTCGATGTTTGCAAAAACATCAGCCATAGTGATTGAGGTTGTATTGCTCTTCATTTCTTCAGATTGAAATGCAATTTATATTGTTTTGAAGGAAAAATCTAATTGTGCCATAATGAGACATGTTAGGAAAAAAAAATCTTCTAAAAATGAAAACCCTGGATGCATATCAAGCACATCTGGGATTTTTATCGAAAAAAGCTTAGTCATGTGTTTTTCCTTTTGTCATCATGAACTGTGACTTTCACGGTTTGGGTTATTTCAGAGATCATTCCAAAGAAGTCTTCTTTTTCACTTTATTAGATAAAGATTTTAGGGGACATGCAATTATTGATTGCTTACATATCATTTGGAACATATATTTTTTTATATAAATGTAAATGCATATGCATATTAATTAAATTAATTAATTATAAGATGTTGTCTCATTATTTTATCTAGATTTTCTCCATTATCCTTCTTTTCATACTTTTTTTGTCTCATACATTCTTCCAGTCAATGAAGCCACTTTTAGCGCTGATAATGTTCTTTAACAATGATTTAACCCCTTGCCAATGAAATGAGAATGCATCTTCAATCATTATAACAAGTAGAGCAAGTTTTCACATATATATATATCTACCTTTATCCTTCTAAGTTAAGGCAAATATTTTTCTATGTTGCTATTGACACTATTTGGAGAAGGAAATCTTCATGTACAATTGAAAGCGTATTGCAATAGAGATGCACAGTTCTACTTACGATCAAATTAAGGATATCAACACAACCAAAGAGACATGGAGACTCAAAGTAAGGACCGTTAGGAAGTGGGATGTTGCAAGCGACCAGGACTCTTCACAGATTATTCGTGTGTGCATGATTCTCATGGATTATGAGGTAATTATACTAAATTAATGTTTCATTTGTGCCTCTAATTATTTTCCTTATCTTCACAAACATCTTCACTCATATCCATGAAAGCAAAATTTAGGCAGCAATATTATCATTGGATTTAATCAAGAAGTATGGACCTAATTAATTTAGGGTCAATGCTATGAAATGCAGAATTTCCACATACAAGAAAATGCTGGGATGTATAAATCAACCTCACATTGTTACATATTAGCATTTAATCAACACACTCATTTTCACAAGATCTCGTGTAATATACCAGCTAATTCTTATAATTTTACTTCCATCAAAGATATCTTGGAGATGAAAGAGGGTGTTGATTGTCTCATTGGTAAGCATCTGCCACTTTCCCCAGCAGAAGGTGAATGCTTTTCAATTACATTACTCACTTGCACTCATTTTTTAGGTCTATTTATTAACTTTGTAGATGTCATCAAGTGTTTGAAAGCAACAACTTCACTAGAGCAATTTAAGTTCAACAATGAGACCCATCACAGATTCACATTCTCCATTGCAGATAGCGAGTATTTATTCCTGGATATTTATATTTACATTTTTCAAATTCCTTAGAACAAACCTAGAGTAAACCTAGGGATAATTTTATTGAATGCATTTTGTTCAGTGAAGTTACATTTGCTGCCTATTACGATACCCTCCAGCACACTGAGTCACCAGTCATCATCGTTTTATAATGCAAGAGTAAAACATGGATAATCAGGTGAGCTACAGATTACTAATTCCTGGTCAATCACTAAAATTTCATTCAATCCCGATATATCTCAGATGAGAGCTCCAAAGGACAAGTATATGTAGTCCTCTCATTATTTGCAATTGTTTGATATTATACTTTTATCTTTCTACTTAAATCTCAAGAAATCTTGCCTTATTTTTAGTTTATCATGTCTGATGATCAGGGTTCTATCGTCTATGTCTAGACTAGCACTCCAATGCAATCAATTTGTCGATTCTCAATGCTCACAATCTTCCACTTGTGATCTCTTACAAACTCCTAACTGAATCTATATCTCAGATATGTACCACCTAAATGAGGTTATTGCAAATATTATTGGGTAATTATATACATGAAATCCAGTTCTATATTAAGGCAAATAAAATGCATTTATGGTATTCACAAGCATTTGCATGTACTATTATGGCTGAAGTGCAAGAGATACAAAAAAGTTTTAGGTGGTGGTATTATGGATGTGTCAAATGCAACAACAAACCAAGAGAGACAAATGGTTATCAATTTTGCAATGGGTGCAAGAAAAATATCAATCATGTGGAGTTGAAGTAATGCCCATATTGCTGGAATCAATTTCAGGGTTTTTTTTTCTTCCTCTCTCTGTTTGATGAACAATTAAATGAATGTTCATTGATCTTTAACTTCCTTGTAGATACAAAGTTCATTACCAGGTATCAAATGGCACTAGTCACATATCGGTTTTGTTCTGTGATAAATGTATTACATGGATATTGAATACATCTCTTGATCAATTACTTAGCAAGTTAAGAAATGTAATACTCAATTTATGGATCTAACTTAACTCTCATTTGTAATCTCTAGACGTAGGAGAGTTAGATGCCTATTTCATTGTTCCTTCTCTATTCAGGATGAATGGGCATATTCATTTCTGGATGAACTCAATAAGCTTGTAAGACAGAAGATGATCATGAGAATAGTAAAAAATAAGCTCAGTCATGGGACAACCTTCTCAAGTTTTACAGTTACACAATAACAGAATGATCCATGTTTGTTTGAACATTTTACACTATCTAATCCTGAGGTGGACCTTTCATTGCAAATTATTTTATTGTCTGCATATTTTTGACACCATTTTTCTCTTTTCCACCCTATCTTTTTCCCCATCTTAGGAGTTCAAGTATTTTTTTTGTTACTCTTTCAAGGCCTTTAATCGATGAGAGAGCAGGAAAGGAATACCCAAAAGAGGTCCTCCCGTAGGGATATTGATATTGACTTATCTGATGTTGGTGTTTATTCGATCTCTCTTAAAAAAGTGATTAAAACCATTAAGGAGGACTAATCACTTCACAAGAAATGCCTATGTCTTAGTTTTAGTTTGTTGTTTCGTGTATTGTTTGCTTGATGTGCAATATGACTTTGTGTTTTAATTTCTATGCATGCTCGATTTTAAGTAGAAGTGCATTTTTAATCCTATGTTATGTACACTATGTGGTTTCATTGCTCTTCAACAGACTTTGCATTTTAATATATATGAATGTTGAGCCTTATGCTCTAAAATTGCGAGTCCTATCCCTCTATATTATATATTCTATATAAAAAGGTTAGTACTAAGGTCATTGCAAAAAAAATTATAATATCTGAACTTTTATTATAAAATCTATAATATAGTGTATATCTCCAAACTTTATTTATAGTTTGGAGAAGACGTAATTGATGTTATATTCAGGTCGTTGACAAAAAAAATTGTAATTGCATTAGTATAAAAGATGTGTGGAAAATGAATTACATAATTTACAACTGTGCATAAATTTTTTTTTAAAAATAGGGTCCATTAAAAAAATGTTCAATAAAATAGTGCATTGATAGTGCTACTATGAGCTAATTAAGTGTACTTGATATAATAACTGCACGTAGTTTGGAGAAGATGTAATTGGCGACGATTGAAATTATGTGCAGCAATAAAAGCTTAAAAAAGTACCAAAATGGAAGGGACAAACAGTTAATTGACTAATGATTCAAAGTATGGCCTTAAATTTGAACTTTTTTTATTCTTTTTCTCTTTTTTTAGATACCGTTTGTATAATAAAAATAATGATATTGGTTAAAAAGTAATAATAATAAGGAAAATAATAATAATAATAATAATAACAACAACAATAATAGTAGTAGTAGTAATAATTATAATAATAATAATAATAATTATTATTATTATTATTTTATATCTTTTAATTCAAACGAACCATTGAAAAACATTGCTTTAAGGAATTCTAATTTAAAACTAGGTTTAAAGAAATAATGTAGTATATGGCACAAATCTACATCGTTTCACACTAGAGTAACTAGATCAAATCCTACTTAGGAAAGAAATTCAGCAATTAAGAATGCAAATATATAAACTAACAAAAAAATAACTAAACAAACTAAGAGATCAAAACTAGTATGTAAAGGGATGTGGATGTATGTATGGAAAATATTGACAAGTGTATGAGTATGGAAAATGTTGTGAAAACTGTAGGATATGTATGGAAGTGTATAAAAGTGTGAATGTATGGATTGTGTGCATAGTTTAAGTCCAAAATTTCCTAATTATGTACTAAACTAAATGCAATGCAAGTGACCTTAACCTATATGCAAACTAACTAATTACAAGTTTTTTTTGGGGGGGGGTGGAGGGATTTATGACTTGAAAGGTAAATGAGAAGTTAAATCAAACACTAACTAATAATTAAACTAAGAAAATGCTAATTGATTAAAGAGAGTTTACTAGTGCTAAAATGAGATAAATGAGTGAATAAAAAACTGTAATATAATAAGTGTGATGATCTAGTAACAACTTAGAGAAAGAAAAATTTGTTTTGGGCTCAAATAATTAATTGAAATTGGATAATTAATATAATCAAAATGCCACATGCTATTAAAACCATTAGATCCAAAATATAAAGTACCAAACAAAATTCCTAAAATGATAACACACATAAGCATTTTATCAAACACCTAATATGCAAGATTATGTGACAAATGACTAACTGTGTATGATTTGCACAATAATTCCATAAATAGCCAAAAGTTACAACCCATCAATCATCATCAATTCAACAGTTCCAACTTTTAATCAAGAACCAAATCACCTAATTAATCACCTACAATGTTAATTCAAGCAACCCAATTCAAAATTAAGGTAAGGAATTCCAAGATGTAATTAGTCAAAAATTTAACAACTTGCATTAACAATTAGCAACCATACAAAATTCCCAATTCAAAATCAACAATCAACCAATTCATACATTAATCTCAAATTAAATTATTCAATAACATATCCTAATTTAGCCTAAGACAAGTATAAAAAGCTAAGGAAAGGGGAAGAGAAATAATTACCCAAAGCCCAAGTATCACTGTAGTCCATAGCCCTTGTGAAATCCTCTCCAAGTTGTGCTAAATCGCCACCATCAACTTACTCCCCCATGGCAGCAAAAATCCCCACCATTCAAGTGAGCATTCCACGGTCTAAAACAAATGAAATAGTGGCAGGATGATCTCTGAAGAATGAAGTGGAAGCAAGTGATGAAAATGGAAGGAAAACTAAAGAAGGTGTTTGAAGTTGAAACCATGAAAAATGGCTTTGAAAATGTGAATGAGAGAATAAAAGAAGAAAAGGCTAAACTATTTGGACTGTAATGGAGGAAGAGGACCGCAAATGGTGTGGGGAAGGAAGAGAGTAGCTGAAAATGGTGGAAGGCTAGAAGAGAAAATGGAGGAAAATGAAAGAATTCCAAAGAAAAGAAGAAAAGAGGTGGAGGTGGCGTCTGGTGGTGTCTCTGAAATGGAAGGGTTTGAAGTATAAAAAAGAAAAGGTAAAGGTCATGTTTGGTTCATGAAAATTGGGGCAAGAAATGTGAAGTTAACTAATTAAAAATAAAGCCAAATAAAATGAGTAACTAAAATGAGGAAAAAAAAAAAAGAAAGTTGGAAAAATAAATTTTCTATAAAATCCCCCTATCAGATGACCAAAATGTCCCTTCAAAATGTTAATCTCCATGAACTATGACCTGCAAGAAAATATTATATCAGATAAATTATGTCCTCAGTTAAATAAATGCAGATTAAATTTAGTTCAAAAAAATTAAATTAATTAAAAAATAAATTTTAAGCTCAATTGGAAAAAAATTATGTTTCAAAATGATAAAAAGAAAAGAAATAAAATACCAAAAAGAATTTTCTAAAGCCCTTTGACGATTTTACCCCTACATTAGTCAATTCTTAATCATTTCTTTAACTACAATTAAAGTACTAATGACCCATAATCACATTGAGATTATTAAATAGAATAAAATATGAAAAATTAATTCCTTGGAATATTTTGGAAATTAGAAAATAATTAAATTGAAAACTTAATTTTAAAAAATTATCCCAAAATTCTCATAAATCAAAATTCGGCTCAAATTATGAAAATCATCTAAAAATCCAAAACTAGCTAAAATTAATTATCAAAACTACTAAGTATGGGGAACAAAAATAATGAAAATTTAAGAGTTATCAACCATCAATTCATAGTTCCCCATTCAACTCAACTAGCATCAAGATTTCAATATAAATGCATGTGTTCTAAATAAAACTTTTTATAGATTTTATTGCATTGAGTTCTTTCAAGGGTAACTTAAGTTACACCTCCATGTAGAGCATATTTCTCTTTAATCTTTCATGAAAACATGTTTATTATAATTATTTAATAAACACTACTCCATTTTAATCTAATGACATGTGTTGTGATCCTTATTTTCCCGTTGCATTCTTAGAAACTTATTGAATTTAACTTCTAAAAAATGTTGTCTGTTTATTTTCAATTGTAAACAAATGGCATTGGTTTGAGTCAAATCCCAATTGAGGTCCCCATGTTGCATTCTCCCATTCCATTCTTAGCCACCTTTGCTTTCTCCAAACAAAAAAAAAAAGAGAAACTAGAGCTATTGGCTTGAGTCGCGCGTAGTAAATTGAAATAGAATGAAATCCCAAATTCCAGATTCCCCATGTCTCCAAAAAAGCAATGGCAGCTGCATGGGAATGAGTTCTCTTCCCTATTGAATGGAATACGCGTTACTTAAATATCTAATCCACCCATTCCATCTTTCTATCTCTCTTTTCATCCCAATCTCTCTTCAAAGTCATGGCATCTCTTCTGATTGTTCCTTTGTCAAACTTGTACCCATCACAGAACCCATGCGGTATTTTGTTTGCATTACCAAGCTGTTTTGGAATCAACAGTTTAATTCTTCCGATCTCACTAAATCACTAGACATGTTGTTGCTTGACAGCAATGTAAGCCTCTTACATGATACCTTACACAAGTTTAGTAACTTGGATCATGTTTTCTTTTCATGATGGTTATTTTGTTCTACAAATGGTTTATATTATTACTATGATCCTATTAATGAGGTCAGATCATTTTTAAAATAAGTTTGCTGTTTATTGATAATTGATTTATGTCTATTGCATTTTGATTCCTTATGATATTTTTCTTTTTTGGTTTATCAAATCTTGCTAAGATGGATAATTTTCTAGCATGCTATACACAAATAATATCTCATGAACTGTCACACCCGAAAATGCGACGCGGATGGCGCGGAGAACGAAAATAAAAAGAAAAAAGGGTGAAATCGGCCCGCCGGGCGAGAGGCCGGTTTCGGAGGGAGTCGCCACCAAAATTTTAAGGGAAAATTTTGGAAAACCGAATAACAAAAACAAAAAGGGACAAGGACTGGTCTGCGAATCAGAGTCGGGTTCGGGAGTACGATTGTGAGTGGGGAAGGTGTTAGGCACCCCCACAACACCCGTTCCAAAGAACGGTTACCTTAGGTTGATCATGCAATTTTTATGGCTTTTTACAAATTTGTTTTAGTTGCCCTTTTACCATTCACATGCAAAAATAAATGAATATAAAAATAAGGAAAATGTAACATGAAAAATGAAAATATGAAAAGTCCTTGAAAAATAAAATAAGAGGAAAAATATTATTTATTTACAAAAGAAGACTTGGAAAAATAAATTGGTAAATATTTATTAAATTAAGAGAAAAAACACCAAATAAATCAGAAAAATACTTATTTATTTACAAAGGTGGACTTGACCCAGAATGAGAGTCTGGGGCCTACGTACCCTGCGATAAGGATCAAAGTCGACGTAATTCGGACTAAAATGCGAGTCACTGGGTTGGTGTTTTTTATTGTATATATTCTTTGAAAAGAGAAGTTCATAGAAAATAATTTTGTCTTTCCACAAATAAAATAATTTTCAGGATTGGTTGGTATGTTTTAATTTGTAAAAGACAGATTAATCTCCATTATTCGCTCTTTTCATTTTCATCGTATATATATATATTTTTTGTGTTTAATCAATTTCTAAAAGAGGATATGTGTTTTTACTCAATATGATTAAAATTATATGCAATTTATTTCGATTTGAATAAAGAAATATTTGGAAACATTTTTATTTTTATATAATAAAATCAATTGGTTTGTGCGGTGACTTTATCACTCACACTTACCCATTGATACCTAAGTGTCCACGGTAGTGTTACTCGAGACAAAAAGGCATAAAAGTTTGAAAGAAAACAAATTTTTTTTATACATATGATTTTTATTTTATTTTTATTATGAAAATCATTTTAACACCTATTTATTTATTTATTAAAAAAGGAAATTAAAAAAAAATGCGATCATCCTGTATGTTTTGAAAAATAATAATCAGCATATGTGGTGACTTCATCACTCATAAGTTACTAATTTACGCTTAAATACCCACAGTGTTACTACTCGGGGTAAATAAATGGGAGAATAAAGACTCAAAGGGAATCAATACTTTTTGCTTCAATATTTTCTTTTTTTATGAAAAGACAATAAAAATAAAAATAAAATGACATGAATAAGAAAAATGAAACTAGAGGAAAATAGATAACATTGGCCTGAATTATTATTATTATTATTATTATTTACAAAAACAGAAATGGATGAAATTCCCTTAACACATTTAAAAAAAAAAAGTCAATAGGGAAAATTTAAAATATCATATACATTTATTTATTATTATTATTATTATATATATATTTTTAATAGTAATCAGCATATGTGGTGACTTAATCACTCACAAGTTACTGATTTTCACTTGTATACTCACGGTGATACCACTCGTGGCATAGATAAAACTGAATAAATGAAATCATTTTTGCATTAAGTTATAAAAATAAATATTATTATGGTTATTTTTTAAAAAAATGATAAAAGAAATTTAAATATGACTTTTATGTATACATTCTTAGATTATTTATTTTTATTTGTTTATTTATTTTATTTTATTTATCCTTTTTTTAGAAAAAGAGTTAATTAGGATCTGTGGTGACTTTATCACTCATAGCTCACTAATTAACACCTAAATGCCCACGGTGTTACCACTCGGAACATAAAGGTCAAAATAAAAATTTGAAATAAAGAGCTCTCATTGAATTATTTATTTTTAATTTTAATAAATAACTAAAAAAACATTGGTACTTGTGAATAAAAATGAAATAAAATAGAATAAAATTTAGCCAATGTTTATACCATGGCAACTCCTCACTCATGATATAATTGACTGACGCTCTATATGCACACGAAGAATTGGTCCCTCGTGGCAAACTCTAAAAGCGAAAAGAAAAAAAAAATAAAAAAAAAATACCAAAATCAGAAATAAAAACAAGAATCAAATACAAGTTATCAGTGTGTGTGTGTGTGTGTGTGTGTGTGTGTGTGTGTGTGTGTGTGTGTGTGTGTGTGTGTGCATACTTAAACAATACTTTATTTCAACATAAAATTACAAGAAATAAAGAGAGAAAAATCAAACTGTTTTCTCCTTTTGATTGGTCGTTGCTTTGATGAAGGTGATTCATTCCTTTCCAGCTTGACTTCATGCTCCCATGCTTGCCTTCGTGTTCCTCTCGATGAGGAGGACTCATTCTTTTCAAGCTTCATTTCGTGCTCCCATGATGTCCAAACAAAAAGAAATACAAAGACAGTAGCTATCTTGGCAAATCTTTCCAACCAAGAACTAAAGAAAAAATTTTTGGGGGCTTAGAACTACAACTACACGTGATACATTATTACCTGAATTTACTTGCATATTAATTGTATGGTAAATTATAATCAAGCACTGAGCATGGCAACTGCTGGCATTGAGATCAAGATATTGTTTCACACCCTGTCATTCTCAACAAGCTAAGAACCAATAATTGTTCCACGGTATCACACTATAATGACCACATTTTGTAATAAGGCTGCCGTGTAAACAAAGAGGTAGAGGGTTTCACTAGCTAGTAACATTATGCCATGGGATAATCAAATTACATGCAAAACACCCCATATTAGGAGAAAGATCCTATTGGCACCTAAACCAAACGAGTTACCGTAGATAGAAAATGGCTCTCTATCTCTCAAGTCCCAGCTAAATGATCACATGACAAGCTAAAAAAAGACAGGACCAAACATCATATTTCATATAATACCATTTCCTAAACAAGTGAAATCCTCATGAGCATTTTGTCAAACATTTGTCATGCAAGCCTAGAACAGGACGCCATACAATCTTTGAAGACCCAAATGCTGAACCGATTCATGAAAAAAAAACCAGCGTGTGTGCAGGAAGCAAACCATAGTTTTCATACACACATATAGTGCAAACCAAGAAGTGTCATGCTCAGCCATTCATCTCGAGATTGCAGCAAGCAGTAAAGAAAGGAGAGTGTAAAGTCATTACCTGTGTGGGTATGCTCTGGATCTCTGGATTCTTTCCACTGCCCCCGAGTTCAAGGTGACCACGGCCGCTCGAATTCAATCTTCGACCTGCACTCCATTCAACTTCGTGCCCTCTCGCCCTGGTACCTCCCTCACCCACTCATGCTCAGCTTCTCTCTGTCTCAGTTGTCTCTCTCTGTCACGGCCTCCTTCCTCTTCACAGCTCCCTCGCTCTCCTCGGACACCCCAGAGCCTCCACCGTCTCTCGCTCTCACTCCCACGGTTTTCTGTTCCGAGCTCCCTCTGTTTTTTTTTTCTTCCTCCACTCGGTCTCCTCCACAGCTCCCTCTGTTGCTTCTTCTCCTTTTTCGCAGCTCACGGCACCATGCTCCAGCTCCCTCGCCTCTCGGTCCCTCTCACCCATGGCTCCCTCTGTTTCATATCTCAGCCTCCTCGTGACCCTGCCGCGGCTCCTTCTCAGCTCTCTCAGCCTCAGCTCTGCCCTCGGCTTCCTCCCCTGGTTCGGCCACGCTTCCTCTCAGCTCCCTCAGTTTCTTTCCCTTCTCGGCCGGTAGCTCCCTCGGTTTCATATCTCAGCCTCCTCGTGACCCTGCCGCGGCTCCTTCTCAGCTCTCTCAGCCTCAGCTCTGCCCTCGGCTTCCTCCCCTGATTCGGCCACGCTTCCTCTCAGCTCCCTCAGTTTCTTTCCCTCCTCGGCCGGTGGCTCCCACGGCCTCCACGGTGGCTCCCTCCTCGTGGCTCTCTCCTTCTCTCTCACGCGTGTAGCTCCCTTTCTCTCTCTTCTCTCGTGTGCTTTGCTCTCTCTTTCCATTTCAGTCTTCGCACGTCCCTCGATTTTTTCTTTCAGTGCTTGGCTCCCTCCCCCCCTTCTTTCTGCAGCCTCTGCTTTTCTCTTTTTCAATTGCCTGCTGCCCTAAACACTTAGGGCATAGCTATTTGGGTCCAAGCCCATGAGCCCTCAATTGGGCTGGTGGTATCTTGGGCCCACAATACAACTCTCCTCTTTTTTTTTTATTCATTTTTTATCTTTATTTTTATTTTCTTTTGTTTCCTTTTTTTTTTAATTTTTTTGTGTCTTTTCGCTTTTATTTGTATTATTATTATTTATTTATTATATTTTATTATTATTATTATTTATTTTTATTTTGTAAAATGTCCGGACAAAATACGGTGTTCACATGAACACAATTGTGCCTCAATCAGATGTCTTTTTTGTGTAGGAAATTGCCATTCATGCTCAGTTATTAGATCTAACCCTCTTTCATATATATGCCCATATACTTGCAGAAGGTTCATCATATATATTCACTCACTTTATTGTCAACTACAATAGACACTTCGAGATGCCAACAAGGCTTCCATATATGATAACATTCCAGCAAGACACACAAGTGTTCCTTCTCCATACTAGTATTCCACATGATGTAGTCTACTTAACAACTATCCCAGAATTACTGGAGTTACCTTTGTTGCCAGCGCAATTGATGGGTAAAAACATCATGTAAATTCACATACAAGATATATATGCTTATTGATAATTAATGTAGCTGCTTTGGTGGTCACAAATATCACTGGATTAGTGGATCCATCAACTTACAATTGATTGCCAGCTCCAAATAAATCTCAAGATCTTGTGATCACATTCAAAGTTAAAGACAACATGTTATTTCATGTGGTGATAGTTTGCACATTGAGTTAATTTCATGCGCTCGCTTCCAACTATGACTAAATCTCATAGGTCCAGGAAAGTGAAGTGCGTATTCTTCAAAGATACAACATGAAGAGCTTTGCAAGATTGGTCACGGTTCATCTTCAACCAACATCTCCTTCATGCTATCATATTGCACATTAAAGTCGTGAAAATCAATTGTATAATCAAATCCAATGAATATATATTTCATGTAGATATTATGATATATGTTTAATCGTCTAATTTTTATCAATGCAGATTGAAGAGTCCTAACTAACAATTCAAGTGCAGCAAAAATTATATTTATCTATTTCCCATGACATGGAAAAACATCATCCATATTGTACTTCATCTTATTTCTCCATATCAGTTATGAGTTGTTTTAGGATTTTATACATGTCTTTTTAAAAAATTCCTATTTAGGTGTAACTTATTAAAAGCCAAGCATTGGGGATTTAGGTGATCTGCAATAAATAGGGTAATAGGTTACTGGACTTTCCAATTGAAGTGAATCATATTGAATTTCACCCTCAAATGGAATTAATGAGTATTATACGCTAATATATTTTCTTGAACCTAACTATGAATGTTGTAATATTATGTATAATCATCTTATGTTATTAACAATATATCAAGTTTTCTCTTCTTAATATTCCTTTTCACCCAGTCTATTTAATTATTCATTTTTTAGTCAGAAAAAGATCCTTTCCTTTTTTTTTTTACATTTAATTTTTTTTATCAAGAGAGTTATCAAGGAAGTATTAAAATGCTAAAAATGTTGATGTTATAGCAAATCACATTGAGGTTTACATACAATGAATGTCAATTTATTTGCACACTCATAGAGTAAATGTTATAGTAATTAATATATCAAATTTGCTCTACCTCATACTCCTTCTTCCCCCATCCATCTAATATTCACATATCTTTTTCCTTTTGTTCTATTTTATGGAATATATTTTTTATTGAACTATTCTATGAAATATTTATTTCACTAGAGTTAATTAAATAGTATTAAAATGCATTTAAAATCCATGTGCTATAGGAACTCTCATCCATAAATATGACTAACCATTGTATATCAATAGAATATTTACTTTTTTGTGATCTATATCATCATAGGAATTTTCTCTCTTAAAGAAATAAGTTTTTCACTGCTTTATCTACTTTAATTTAGAGTAATTTGTTTTCATTTGCTTATCTTTCATGTACATTTAGATCAAATTGTCTAAATTTCCTAAATAAAGCCCCAGCCTATGCAATATCAATATGAAACATCAAATAAAATCAACAATTGTTCTTACCTTTTTTTTTTTTTTTTGGAATCCAAAGAAGAAAAGTTCAAATTCCTATTAAGCAGAAACATAAAAAAATAACATTAATATTCAAATTGCGACATGATACATAATAAATTTTAAATTTTTGTTTTCTTACCAAATTTCAGTTATTTATTAAAGTTATAACATAAGTCAACTCAAGAGTTTAGAACGTTGAAATCCTAAATATATGTATACACATCTATCTAGATACATTCTTACCAAATTCGTTTCATTCGCCCTGCAACTAAGTATATTTGCAATTATATTTTTACTTTGCATATCTATTCTATAGGGAAAAACATATATATCATTTAGATTCCAATTATTATAACCAATTTCAAAATCAATTTTTACATTTTTACAAAAAGGAAACATAAGCAAAGGTAAGTAATATTAAATTAATGACATTTACACAATTACATTTTAAGCTAATCAAACTAATTCAATCCCATTTGATTAGATGACAACATTTTTATGAAGGAAAAAAGGAATATAAGTCCAATATATTTTTTAATTGAAGAATTAGTAAACAGACATATTAATTGAATCTAAACACACTAATCTGTTCTCTAATACTACACTAAATCTTTTCTCAAACTTAAAAAAATTTGTCACACAAATAATCTTTTATCGATATTATGGAGTTAGAAAAAAGACAATTCATATGCCACACAATGTCTCTGTCACCATTAAATATTGATTGGTCAACCAAAGTTTTAAAGTCAAAAGAAAGAAACGTTGCAATAGATGCATGACATGAGAAAGTGTGGTTAATTTTGATTGATGTCAGCATCACAATTTACATTGCTAATTGCAATGATAAGAACCATAAAATAATCCCATGTTGCCTCCTATGTCAAGTAATCCCTTACATCACCACTCAACTTCTTTTCTTTTTGCACGATCTCTCCCTCTTTGCTCCTCTTTAACTCCCATCTTCACACCTATATATGCAAAGGATTAGTTTTATATGACAACAATATATATAAGAGTAGAAAGGAGTTTCTTTAGAGATACATCACAACTTTCACTTGATCTCTTGGTTTATTGCAACAATGTAAATGCTAACTTTTTATACTAATTATTTTCTTAGCATGCATGCTTTCAACCATTCCACTAACAACCTATATTTATCTGTGTGTATGATCACCTTCATCTATTTTTGTAGCCAGTGAAAAATCACAGATACCATGAAAGGCCATTACACTAGAGATAATCATGGTCAAGGAAACTTTGACAACCATCTCAAACAATTATCTTCTGGGGATTCATCATCTCACTCAAGGTACCATTGTCTTTTGTGTGAGAGGAACTTCAAATCAAGACAAGCCCTGGAAGGGCACATGAATTACCATGCAAGAGAGAGATCAAGGTTGACACCAATCATAAATGACTTCCTAGGTTTTGATTCCTTTAAGCCTTGACACATGCAACATGAGTTAACTTCGGCAACAAATAGGTTCTCTATCACAGGCGCGATGATGAATAACCACCCATATCAATCCTCATCCTGTAAGTACTCTTGTGCTTTCTCTTTTCCACCATATTTTGCTTCCATGGATAAGGCCAAAAAAAGCTCCTTCCGAGTCATCATTATTTTGTTATCAAGACAAAAAAACTAGTATGGGTGCAAGTCATCCACTACTTTTTATTGCTTGTGCTACATTGCCTTTTCCATCCCCTTTTATTCCATCGAGTAACACTATCATGTCTCTTTTTGAGACACTGGATTTCAACCATCAAAGCCTAGGGCTCATGATTCAGCAGATAAGTGGGCTAAACCTCTCAACACCGACTAGCATGCATCAAAGGATTAATTATATAACGGATATTGGACATGTAAGCAACAACTCTACATTGAAATCTAGTGCACAAGAAGGTCAAGGCATAAAAGAGCACCTTTTGGAGCTTTGTCTTGACACTCTTTAATTAAATCTATCATTCATCAATGTCAACTATCAGTTTAGTCTTCCACCTCTATCTATTTATCTGTTCAATCTCTGTTATGTGTCTCTTACTTTTGCTTTTTAGTGTCTTTAATATTCCATGAAAGAAAACAGTCTCGCCAGAAATTGTCTTTAATACATTATCTGTTGTGTTCTATCTCTGTTTCTTTTCAAAACAAGAAGAGCAATGCTAAATTATCATAGTAATAACCACCATAATACTGGTAATAATGGTTATAATAAGCATAAATATGAGTATTAATCATAATGATTACAATAAATCCAAGAAAAAGAAATTACAATAGATCGGATGAGATTCCATCTAAATAATTCAAAACATGAACTAAATATTTATTTTTACTTTGCCCACTCTTGATGTTAGTTAGGTCAATAATTAGAGAACAATAATTATAATAAAATAAATCATATTTTATTTCTATAAAAATAGCTGAGTCAAAACAAAATGACATTCTAAGTCAAATAAAAAAGAAAAATACTTAAAACATTAACCATTCCAAAAGGGGTATTAGAGCTAAAAAAGAAAAAGGGATATGTTCTTTGTCTCAATCAATACCACTGTGATGATTGAAGCTAAAATGTTGGAAATTTATTACCAAATATTTCTGATAATTAGGCAATCGGTAATCATAATTTAAAATCTCAACCTTGAGGTGCAATATTTCTCAGTGGTATACCTTAATTAAAGTAAAACTCAAGCATTTATTAAAAAAGATAACAAAAGTAGAAGGCAATTAATTAAGGGAGCCATATAGGCACCCTCAGCATATTACACCTTAATGCCAAAGTTACAATATTAAACTAACTAAAACAGTCATTTTAAATAAAAACTATACAAAAACAATGTAAAATATAGAAAACTAATTGGTCATGGCAAATATGCACAAATGTTAGTCTCTTCCCATGTGATTCCTATTATAACTCAAATTATGCTGAGAAATTTAAAAAAAAAAATTTAGTCCATTTAATAATCTCTTTCCTCAAGGTTGACCCTTTTTTGTAACATTATTAATACATCTCCTTATTGTTTCATATTGTGATCTTCTTAGAAAAATCCTCAGATTTATTTCACAGCATCATTCTAATATTGATATCATTATATATGGTTTACAATTTGCTATTGCTCAAAAAAATACAAGATATTCATGCATTATGGAAATCTTTATTTAACCATTTAACGCTTCCTTGTTGTTTAAAAACTTCATGTTCTGTAATACCATCCTGTCAAATAGTGTTAGCTTTTCAGATAGCCACCCCACTCATTGACAACATCATCCCTATTTTTCGAGGACCCAAAACGTGTGTGTGTTGCAAGATAACTTCTACCATACATTAACATCATTCATTTTTCGAAAAGTTTGCTTTCTCACAATAGATAAAAACAACTAATACTGACCTATAATAAAAAAAAAGATACAAAAAGAACAAAATAGTTCTAGCTTTCTACGTTCTGAGACAACACAAAAAATGACATAGTTTGGATCAAGTAAGCGGGCCAAAAGCCCATAACTAGTTACACAATAAAAAAAAAGGCCAAGAAAAACAAAACCGAAGAACCACACTTATGAGTACATCTTCAACATGAAAAAGACAAAAAAAGGGGCCTAATTCATGAGCCCACGCAATCTCTAGTTTATTATATGCTATAGACATTATATCTCTAATTTTATGCACCAATATATAAAACAATGTTTTCTTATACTAGTAGACACATAAGCTCCATCAAGAGTCTTGGAGTGCAATATGTTACTCATAATAATAAATTAACACTTCAAATGTTTTTTAGGATGAAAAGAAAGGAAATCATTCAAAAAGAAATAAAAACATGACTTTAATAATAGCAAACTAAATCTCATGATTTTGTTAAACATAAGCCTACAATTTACAAAGCTTTTGGGACATGAGTAATAGTAAGGAAATCAATCGAGAAGAAACATAAAGGAAATCATTAAAAAAGGAATAGAAACATGATGTTATTAATATCAAACTATTTCCTCCATCTCATATTATAAAGTAACAAGTGGAATTCTACACATATTAAGAAAAGTGTATCATATCCTTAAATTCCTCAAAAATCAATATTTTACCCCTATTAAATATAATTAATAAACATAAATTTACACTATAACAAAATAGGTGATTTGCGATGGATTTTGAGATGGAATTTGAAAAATATTCCGTTGCAAATAGTGTTGCCACGGAGTTTGAGATGACATTGTATCTGTGGCAAATAAGCTCATTGCAAACACTTTGCCATGGAAAAAATCATTTCATCCCAAAATTTGTGACAGAATTTGTAATGAATTTTATTCCCTCCCAAAAGTATCAAGATAACATATTCCAACTTTGCGATGGAGTTTGTGAAGAAATTAATTCTGTCACAAAGCTCCAAGAATAGCCTATTCCAACTTTGCAACGGAACTTGTGGCAGACAATTTAGCTACAAAACTTGTGGCAAAGTTTTATCACAAGTACTGTTGCATTTCTTGAGACGGAATTTGTAACAATATTAATCTATGGCAAATTTCGTCACAAATTTCATGACAAACGTTGCAACAGAATTGATATGGAAAAATCTGTCACAAATTTAATAATTTTAATTTTATTTTTAACTATTTCTAAATTCTTCAAAATCATATGAAGAAACATATAAACTAGAACAACTTGAATGCAATGATAATATGAAACACATATTTTTCATATAAATTCATCCCATAAAATCTATCAATCTAACAAATATTAGTAGGGTTCCCTTCAAAATATTAGTATAAATGTATGATTCACATCATAACTACAAAAACCCAACAATCCAACAAAATAAAATAGAAGTCTAGTAATAGATAGAAATCTAGTAATAACCACGAAGCAAGAGGAGAATGATGTTCATTGTTTGGGTCATCTTCATTTTTAATCTACCACAGAACAAAATCTTTGAAAGCTAACTACAAAAAAAGCAAACTTGTTATAAGAGGAGGAGTCAAACCTAAGCAAGCTTCAATCTTTGTCTCTTTAAGCCGCAAGGAAAATGGACGAGCTTTAGGCACAATAGATTGAGCGAGATGAAGAAAAGACGAATTGTGCGGTAAGTGAGAATATGAGATGCACGGCTATTTGTGAGGGTGAGAGCCAAAGGGTTAGGGCTTTATATCTGGGAATTTGACAAAAAAAAATGGCTAGGAGGGAACAAACAAAAAAAAGAGAGGGAAAGAATGAAAATGGGATGATGTTGTTTTCTCTTTGAAGGATATGAAGACCTATTCAAATAAACAAATAAAGAAATTCATATTCTTAATTAATTAAACAAATAATAAAGAATAAATATTTATCAAAATTAAATTTTAAAAAATAATTTTATTTATACTCTTAAAAATATCATTTGATGACAAATTATGTATAATTATTATTATATATTTTTAAAAAATTAAAAATATATAAAGTTAAACTATATTTCTAAAATACTTATTTTACATAAAAAAATATATAGCAAATTTATATTGTTTTGGTGGGGAATAAAAAGTTAATACTAATCAATAATATAAATGTTTTAATAAACTATTAAAAATACATTTTATTTCCATTTAAATATATCAATAAAAGATACATATTTATTCACATACATATATTTATCTATGTCTGGAAGTGGGAAGGAGTGTGTATACTACATAGAAAGTTGGAGGAACCCTTATATTATTGCTTCATCCATCACTAGTATTTGATATGTTAATAGAAGTATATGTATTTATATTTGAAAAATAAACATATCCTTTATATAAAAAAGCTGCTCCCAGACCCAAGGTGCAGGAACTAAGTCAAACCCAAAGAAGAGATATAATGCCTTAGTATTAACAATTGTGTATAAATTATGATTATAGCACATAGTAATAATATATTAATAATAAAATGATTGCATTTGGACAAAGATTATTGCAAGGATTCAAAATGGTGATCAATTGTTTTTGTTTAAGATGAGTTGGACAAAAACTTGTTGGTTACAGAGACTAAAGAGATCTAAGTGAGAGAGATTGAGAGAAAGGAGATTGAATTTGCAAGATTGGTCAACAGAGTTTGAGAATATGGGAATTGAAGAGATAAAGTTAACTAAGAGCCAAACAAATTGAAGGTGAAAACTAAAATTTGGAAGTTAAAGTTTCTTTGTCTAAGGTTAAAAAACAATTCCCTCAAGGAAAACATTATAACCATATACTTATACCCAATCCAGTAAATATCATTATCATTTAGGCCCTCAAAAATAAATTAATTGAGAATACATAATATAATTACATATATAATTATATAATATTCAATTATATAAAATTAAAATCATAAATATATAATTTTGGGTATATGAAATATAATTATGCAAATTGTAATTAATACTATATTTTTAAATAATTAATATTAAATATTTTAAATCATTTTGCAACACACATTTGTGACGAAACCCTTTCCATCACAAATTTGTTGCAAATCCATCGCAAATTTGACCACAAATCAAGGAAAGTTATCCCCAAAATATAGTGACGGCATTTGTGGCCAAATTGTACATCCCAAACCATTGGAATGAATTTTTTTTTAAATGTTGACATTTTGTGGCAGCACTATAATGACTTTGTGACAGATGCATTTTGTGATAGACAATTCCATCACAAATATTTGAGACGAAGTCCATGTCTATCACAAAAGCTTGCAACAGAATTTATGACAAACATGCCACTGATTTGGGACGGAACATTTTTCATCTCAAATTTTCATCGCAAATTGCTTGTTTTGTTGTAATGTTATAATACTAGACATTACATTAATAAGAGATAAAATCAATAAATAAAATCATGTTATCTTATAATATGGGACAAAAAATTCCACTTATCACCTCATAATATGAGAAAGAGTACATCTCAAGAATTTAGTTATACAAAAGTCAATGATTCACAGAGCTTTTGGGACATGAGGACAAATTTTTAACCATTTTATAGTCCTTAAACTTAAAAGCACAACAAATTGAGATGGTCCTCATGACTCTTGCATTCTTCATAATAAATTTAGCAAGTTTGAATTCATCTTCCCAGCCTCAGTAGCCACCAAGATAGAATTCCTTCAAGTGTGATAAAAGACATTAAGGAACATCAAGCATTAGTTCCATCAACCTTTCCTGACATGAAAACTATCAAAGGGCATAATAGTTAGAAAACAGACTAATGGAACCGTAATGCACATGCAAATTAAGTTAAAATCAACAAACCTAATGAATTACAAGAATTTCAAGTTTGGGACAGTTTTGTAAGTATTTCATTATTGTATTCCAATCATGATCATAAGAACCAAATTTCAAGTGGGTTAAATTATAAAATGTTGGAATGTCATGACTAGTTGGCCAACAAAGTTGCATGAGGAGGACCAAAATGAGTTAAAAAAATTTTAGTTATCAAATCTAAGAATTAAAAGCAATAATATCAATTTACTAATCATCATAAATCATACCATATGTATTCGTAGAATTGTAACATTAGAAAAAGCCCTCAATGTAATTGGAGAGAGTGAAACATCAGTTAAGACCAAATTTTTAAGCTTTTCAATGTTTAACATTGTGTTGTAATTAGGTATAGGTATACCACAATGTTTTAAAAAGAGGACAACCAAAAATAAGATTCACCAGGTATTTGGAATCTAGAAATCAAATGGCATTCAAGTGTAGCACTTTAAGTGAAGGCAAATTAACAGAAGGAGTATTCATTGTAACCCCACTTAACTTCAAACCACTAATAGTGCTATAACTGAAAATGTACAAGGGTGTGCCAATATGAAATTTGTAAGATGTTTCACATAGCTCTAGATGCTTGACTTTGTGATTTATTGCTGCATTAATCCATATGTTAATCTTAATAGAGGGCAAGTTTTTATGTCCACACTTGACACAAAACCTTTTTATGGGTTTCGAATCTACCAAGATCAAGGCTGCATCAACAAAGTGAGGAAAGAGTTCAAGACTTATAATTAGTTAGTTGCATATGGGTTTTTATCACTGCATTGCATCCTTATTTATCTAGTTGTGAGGCTTTACATTCATCAAGCATTTAGATAGTTATTATTCTTAGTTTTGCATACCAGTTTAGAGTTCATATCATTTGCATATTTGTGAATATTTATACATTGCATTTAAATTTTTGCATTATAGTTAGCATTTTAGGTGAGTACATATTTAGGTAATCTTGGGATTAGACTAGTACATATAATACTACCCATACACACACTTTTATACACTTCCATATTTACATCAACACATCTTTCCATACTAGTTTTGGTCTCTTAGTTTAATGGTTTAGTTTTATAGGTTTATTTTGCATTTTAACTACATTAGCATAGTTTTAGTCTGGTTTTTGCATATTTGTAAAAAAAAATTTCACATATGTAATCCTCATTCACATACATACTTACATACTTCTCTTACATTTTAGTTTTTAATTAGTTTACATCTTGCTTTTTTAATTGCTTAAATTTCTCTCATAAGTAGGATTCAATTTAGTTATTTCTGTGTAAAATGACCTAGGTTTGTACCTTACACTACATTATTTCTTCGAACCTATTTTTTAATTGAAATTTCCTATGGCAAGGTCTTTCAAGGATGCCAGAGGTAGAGGTCATTAGAGGTGTGACGGAAATGGTAGGAACAAAGGTGGATGGGAGAGAAGATAGAGGAAGGTGGATAAGGAGATGTGTTGTAATTTTAAATTGTGATAAGAGTAATAATGTCCTTTTATCTCATTTACATCTTTGTAATCCGGATTACAAGGGTTTTTGGATGTAAAACCATTTACATGAATTACCTTCAAGCATATAATCCTGATCACATGATAATTGACGAACCAAACATGCATACCCCTGTGATGTAAACTCAGTCATATCCCCTTACTCCTCATGTAAACGAACCAAATGAGGTGTTAGTGCATTACTAATGGATAATTCAAGAAAGTAAATATGAACACAAACAAATTGAGTCAAATTGTTAAAGAAAATCAAAAGAATGACTAATTGGCAATAGCGCAAAATTTGCAATAAAGCTCCATGAAGAGTACGTGTTCAATATGAACACATGAAAACACATAATCATGCAACAATAGGAAATGTAATGCTCTTTATTACTATTCAATTTTTTTGGAATTCTTTGACTTTATTAGTTAACAAAACACAAATGGAAGCAAATATTATCAATTATAATAAAGAAAGTGGATCATGTGTGGTTGCTTTATAGTCAACAAATTCTAAACTAATATGAATCATGGATAGCTTAGAAATATGCGATACCATTGTAATTATGATTAAACAAATCAATTAACATAAATTGATACTTAATACTATAACCAACATTATGTATCTTTTAAAACTCATCATTATATTTAGAAAATGAATGTTTTAGTTGAAGTTGAACCTATTCAAAAAAGTTCATCAAACATCGAGTTTTCTTATGAATTACAATATTTTTAACAGTTCTTCACTACACACTTTGGAAAGTGATGTGTAACATCCATACTAAGAAAAATAACAATCTAACTGCCAAGTTTTGCATTATTTTATAATACTATCCGAATAAAATAGATATTTGAGAACATTTAAACCATTTTACTATCAAACCATTTGCAACAAGTATCATTTCCAAAGAATGTATTATCAAGAGTTCATACCAGTTGAACAACCTTAAATAACCAAATAAGACATATTGGGGTCCACAAACTCCTTCTAACAAATATTATGCCCAAAGAACCCAAGCTACTAGCACGGCCACGGCCAAATCCCAATTCGCATCCCCAATACATAGACAAGTATTCTCACAATATTTCAAGTGTCTACACTTTATTGAACCATTAACCCTCATCATTAGCCCATAGGGTCTCATTGTCAAAGACACCATATAGACAACTTAGTAAATTCTATTATTAAAGAGATTATAATTCTTACATATAAAGCAATTTTATCTATACTTTATTAGTTTATGAGTTTATAACCATATACATAGAACCAATACTTTCCAGGACTTCATAAGACATCATCAAAATATAACAAAGAGTTTTCAATCAAAACATTAATAGCCCATAAATTGTACACTTGGTCAATTTCACTAACATGATGCAACTATATATATATATATCATAACATACAATTAGTCATAATAAACACTACCTCCTCATAGAGATAGCAGGAGCATCACCACCTCCAGTGCTTTCCCTTCCTAAATTAAAGCATTTTCCAAAAAAAAAAAGAAAATATTTGTTTTAAGCAATCCCAAGATGTATATTATAAATCCTTCAAGTCATGACACTTAGCTGCATCCAAATCACAATTACTCATATAAACACCCATCAAGTCACATCTTTTAACTAACTGTTATCTAGTAATACCCATTTTAAGCAATCCTAAGATGTATAGTATACCTCATAGTTAAAGATTCAAATTTTCATATTTACATTATTCCTCTTCAAGGTACTACCCACCGGTACACATACATCTTCAAGTTAATAATTTATATAGTAATTTAACTCCAAAACTTACCAAACTTTGCTCACTCATTCTTGGTATCTCAAAAGAAGAAAAATAAAATAATTTTTTATTCAAACAATAAGCATTTCAAAATTCCATATAAAGATTTGAAATACAAATAATATAAATCTCTCGATAAACTCACATCCATTGCCTTAAATAGCTTCCCAAAAAGATTATTCAGTAAAACCATAAAGCTATTGTTGCACCTAGAAATGTGATGCAAACAGCAAGCGGAAAGAGAAAGAAAAAGAGAAAAAAGAGACAAATCAGGTTTCAGGACAAAAATTGACTTGTGAGGAGTTGCCACTAAAATTTTAAGAGAAAATTTTGAAAAACCGAATTAAGAAGGAAAAGGATGGTCTGCATAGTCAAAGTTGGTTTTGGAAGTTGATTGTGCTTAAAGAAGGTGTTAGGCACCCTATAACACCTGTTCCTAAGAACAGTTATCTTACGTTGATTGTACAAATTAATATGACTTTAAAAGAATTCTGGTTATCTTTAAATTGTTCACATGTAAGAATAAGGGTAAAAAGGAAAAAAAATTACAGAAAGTAAAATAAAGAAAAGAAATGAAGAAAATTGGAAAATATTTATTTATTTATTTATATAAGCGGACTTAACCCAGAATTAGGGTCTCGGGCCTATGTACCTTGCAATAAAAATCAAAATCCATGTAGTTCATGCTAGAAATTCGTGTCTATGGATTGATATTTTTTAATTATAATTTTTATCATAAGAGAAAGCTAATTAAAAATAATTTATTAATTTGCAAACAAAACGATTTTTTGAAATTAGGTTTTTCAGTTTTAATTTGCAAAAGATAATTTTAATTTCACTTACTTACTCTTATTTATTTAATTTGAAAAATATTTTTTTATCTTTGACTTTCGAAATGATATTTTTTTGTTCTTTTGAGAATTTTGTTTTCTTCCTTTTCTTCTCTCTCTCTCTCTTTTTAAAAGATAAACCAATCTACCTACTGTAGTCTCACAGTCATGCCTAATAGACCAATTTATTAATTACCTATGTAAGCTCTAAAAACCTCTTTGGTATAAAGGTTTCATTATATTTTTAAGACAATAATTTAGAAAATACTATTACTATTTTTTTAATATAATAATTTTATTATATTTTTTAAAGTAAAATCTAAAGAACTTGTTATTATCATTATTTATTTTTATGAAATATAATTATTTTCTTGAAAGAAAGAAAACACTTTTTAAACAATCATTATACATTTTAATAAATTGTGTGTAACCTGACCGATATATCTACGTAGATTTGTGACCTCATGCGAAAGCACAGTGAACCTGAATATTTGCGTGGGTTCCAAAAATCTCATGTGGTGTGATTATTAAGCAAATTTTTTTAAAATAATATTATTATTCATTTATGTTATTTTCTTTTACAACATTTTTTATTTGTATGAGACATTTAGAAATATCATCTTGTCATCATTATTATATTTTGTCTCGATATCAATTTATTAATAATTGTTTAATCAATTCCTCTTTATAATAATATTATTATTACTTTTAACCAGAGATTAAAAATATTTTGAAATATATTCTTGTTTTAAAAGTAGAACTACATCTCACTTTTTGCAATTTTGGCCGAGTCTCCTTGTTCAATTAATGGACTTTCTCTACAGCTCCTACTCCCTCTCTCTCTTTCTACAATTTCAGTCGACCCTCCTTTTGGGTTGTTCTCTTTGCTCCCATCCAAACCCATAGGGTTTTTCGACGTGATCTCTTTGTCAAGATTTCTCTCGCTCTTTACAGAGCCTCGACAAGTGGCTTCCTCATCCAAAAACCGAGTGCATGGCTGCTTCTTCCTTTCCTTCTCGTCCCCAATTTCATGCTTGTCTTCTCTACTACTGCAATTTGCCTTCACCTCCACTACTCATAGTATTGGGTACGAAGTAGTTGAGGGATTTTGTTGTCTATTTCTGCCCCCAAGCTCTCCCTTACTCATGCACACTCAGATCATAGCTTGTCTCTATCTCTCGTCCTCATCTGCAATCACTTGCTTCTTTATCTTAGATACCTCAACCTTTTGACCGAGCTCTTCTATCTCTTGTACTTGTTTGATGCAAACCTAGTCGTAATCCTACATCTTCACCATTTTCTTTGAGCCAAACTCCCCAAACTCCCTCGGTCTCCTCTTCTTGCCTCACGCATGCATGAGCCCTAGCTCCCTCTTGGTCTCACCTTACTCTCATTCTTTCTGGTTCACTCCTTTGCTTGTGCTCTTCTCTTCTCTTCTCGTACCTGAGCCCTTCAATTAGGCCTTAGGATTACATTGGGTTGAAACACTGAGTTTTAGCCCAAGGTTAGTTAAAATTTTTTTTGTCATTTATTTTGGGCCAAATCTTGGCCCAAAATTTGTATTTGGTAAAAGGGTTTGGGCTACCAGTAATCCCAACTCAACACCTTTTCTTTTCTCTCCATTTTTCTCTTTTTAAAAAATTAATTTAATAACAATTTTTAATTTAATTTTACTTTAATTTTTTAAAAAAATTTTAATTATAATTTTTAAAATTTATTTTTATTATTTTTATTTTATATTATTATTATTATTATTATTATTTTATTTATTTATTTGATGTTTTGTTGTGTTTTTTTTTCAAGATCCCATTAAAAATTCTTATAATTAATTAAATTTTGTTTAATTAAATTTTCTTAATTTTTTTAAATTTTATTTTTATGCCCGGATAAAATAAAGTATTCATAGTTATTATAAACATTAAGCTCCCAACAATAAGAAATTGAAACTCAATCATAAAATGGAAGAAAGTTGTGAAATAACAAGAAACAGAAGGGAGAGGATGAACTTACACCCCAACACTAACCACTAGCTTGCCGGAAAACTCCCCCACTACTGTCAATGCTCTAAGTCTGGCCATTCCCCGTTGTCATGCCTCAACACAAAGTTGAACGAGTTTCCTTTCCCATTTCTATCTTCCTCCCACACGTCAAGTCTATATGTGTGTTTATAAAAATGGGTTATTATATTTTTTGTTAACATATATATATTTGCTTATTGGAAAAAAAATAGGGAGAATGACAATTTGAGACCAAGGGTTTGAATTAATGCTATTTTGAGATCCAAAGATTCTGAAATGTCATAAATAGACCCTTGGTCTTAAATTGATCATAATTGAATAGCCAAATTACCGAAATACACTTTTTTGAAACAAAAGTTCATCCAATGCCCGACAATGTTAAATCCCAAATTGTGCCCTAACTCTTCTCTATGCTCTCCAACATTTTGCCTTAGCGCTACTCCATCTTGCTCGTCGATTGTCCTTGAAGGTAGAAGTTTGCTCGTAGCTTATGCATTCTTCACTTGAGATTAACTTCAAAATTTCATCATTCATTGCGACGAGGATTAAGAGGGTTAGAGGGAATGAATAGAGCATCTCGTTTATCAAGCCCTTTGGAATCAACTGAAGAGAGGTAAGATTACACTTATATTTTGGTTTTTCATTGTTGTTCTTATCAAACTTGCTAAAAATCCTAATCACCTTATGGTCCATGGCAAAATAGAGCTCATTACTTTGTTGAAAATGTTGCTGAAAATTTTTATTTTTAATTGTTTTTCAATTTTCTATTTTTAAAATGATAATCGTCATAGAAAGATGATTGGATTTTGAAACTACTTATGTCCAATGTAGAATTTTATTTGACTTCCTCTCTACTAGTTTCTCTATGGGTCATGTGTATTGATGCCATGTTTGTAATTTCAACTTGGGCATGCCTGATGCTTTATGACATTGTCCATTGTTGTTGGGGCCTAAGTTATCATTGTTGTTCCTTTTCATTATCTTATTAATTTATGTAGGAGAAAACTAATTCGAAAACATGTCCATGTGACCGTGATGCTTTCAAATTCAAAAAATAAAGTGTTTACGGTTAAGGATTTCTAATCTTTGATTTAGGATGAAGAAGATAAAGTGAATTTTGCTTTCTCTCTTTCCTCATTGCTGTAACTTCAATTTGGTATGAGGAATTTAGATGAATTTGACTTGTCTATGCTTGCTCCTATGTTGTGATAATGGGTAAAAAATTATTATTGCACATTTGTATATTAGTATGTCTATATGTTTCTTGGTCATGGCTTATTACTATTTTGCTTAATTATTTATTTCAATTTAATTAAGTAGTAAAAAGTAGGAGTTGGAGTTGTAATTATTGGATGCTTGGTAGTAATTATGATATGTTACATGAAAAACATGGCTTCCCTTCCATTCTCAACTTGTGGTGCTGCTTTAATTTCTTTGTATGGCTTGTTGACATGATTTTTCTTTAATAGGTTAGTAAAACAATAATGGTGAAAACTAAAGATCATAAACTATCAGGCTTTAATATATTCATGTAAGATTGGAGCTCTTATTTCTATATATAAGGTTATGTTGTGATCTATTTATAGATAATGTGTCTGATTCATTATTTTGTTATGTAGGCAAGAATATCACACAAAAATAAAGATATACATAAAAATGTCATAGTGGCAAATGTGGACATAAGTGCACCCTAGGAAAGGCTATTGAAGCCAGAAAAGGAAGCAAATAATAAGATAGCTCTTGATGCTAAAAGAGAGGGAGAACAAGCAAAAACAAGTAAGAAACAAGATGGACCACTATTCAATATGCATTGTTCACCTAGTCAATTCAAGGAAGTCACTAACAACATTAATTAAAATGAAAAATTGAAAAAGAAGGTCCAATATATGGGATTTGGATCCCTCTTAGAGCTTAGGTGTAAACAATTGCCTCGAGAACTATGTGAATAACTGTTGAATGCATTTGATCCTCTTACATTGACACTTTTAATTAAAGGAAACTGAATGGTGTTATGTAGTGGATATTGATTTTTTGGCTAATAATGTATGGATACTAGTTTAGGATTTTAGTAGAAATATTAATTTTTTGGCTATTAATGTAATGGATACTAATGTAGGATAGATAGGGATATAGATGTTTTCGATAATTGTATATCAAGTAAATGTTGGAATATCATGTGATTTTTTATTAATACTTCAACTCTTTTCATTTTCAGCCATTCGACATTGGCATTTCTGTGTTTTACACTATTTCTATGTGTTATATGGATGTTTTTGTTAATTCCAAATTTAGTCCCAATTTCTGACATTGCACTCCATAAATTTAACACTCATGGTCAAGCAATTGACACTGATCTCCCTCTATTTTACACTAAATAGTTTATGTTCACTAAAGAATTATACTCATTAGTTCCAATTTTTGACACTTGATTCCATAAATTTGACACTCATATTCTTTTGTTTGACATTAAATAGTTTATGTTTACTAAAAAATTGCAACTTTTAGCCTTAGTTTTTGACACTCTTCTTTAGACATTTGACACTCATATTCAAGAATTCAACATTGATCTTCTCTTGTTTTACAAAGAGTAGTTTAAGTTAACTAAAAAATTATGAGTTTCAGTCCCACTTTTTGACACTTTTTTTCAGACATTTGATACATATGTTCAAGCATTTGACATTTATCTTCCCCCTGTTTTACATTGAACAATTGATGTTCACTAAAGAATTCAATTCATTAGTCTTAGTTTTTGACACTCGTGTCTAGACATTTGACACTCATGTTGAAGCATTGGACACTAATATTCCATTATTTTACACTGAATAGTTTATGTTCACTTAAAACTCATAAGTCCTAGTTTTTGGCACTCCTTTTCAGATATTTGACACTCATGTTCAAATATTTGACATTGATTTTCCCTTGTTTGGCATTGAATAATTTATGCTCACTAAAAAAACTCATTTGTCCTAGTTCTTAACACTTCACTTTAGATATTTGATGTAACACCGTGATTTAGAACCACTTTCCCATATATTAGATAATTATTAAGACCATTTATACCTTACTAGAACCTTGAATCACATAATATGTTATAATAAAATTTTTCAAAAATTTGGGTACTATTTATTTTAACTAAATCCCTTTTACCGACCAAACTTCAGAAAATCATAACTAATTCAATAAATATCATATGCAAGTGATTCAAGTCTCTATAGATAGTTTAGAAGATTTTCCACATGGAAAAATATAAAATAGAGTAATTACAAGGTCAATTAGTACAGTAAATTTCATGAATTTCTACTCTCATATGGTCAATTTTAGAAAATCTAGTTTCCTAGAGCTAACTTTTGAAAAATCACCATGATTTGTATACTCATCCAAATTGAGTGATCTTTAGACCATTTAAAAGCTATTTCTATCTACTTTTTAACCATATATAATATTCATACATTACATTACAAAATGTTCAAACAGTGGTGGGCTCACTTTGTAATAGTCAGAATGACCCTTTACATCCTGATACTTTACCAAACAAAAGTTGTAAAATCTTTACATAGCCATAATTCATCCTCATATCATGCCATACATTCACTAAGACCTAAATGAACATAAAAGCTTGGAGAAACAGATTTAACATCATATTTACAAATTTACATAAAAGATCAAAGTTCATGGCCATTGCAAGCATTATCAATCTAACCAACAAGTTCTTTCTCCTTTCCTTTCTCTTCCTTGGAGGTCTTACCATGATTGCTTCCTAAATATAGTTAATATATGGGAGGGTGAGATTCAAAGAATCTCAATAGCTAATACCCAAACATGCCATCATATTATCACAATAAGTGTGAACATATCAAGAAAACATATTTCATCACATTAGCATATTGAAGTCATACAATTTCACAAAATTTTTGGCAGAGTTTCATTTAGAAAAATGGACATCCTAGGATCCCAATACCCCTCAATCAACTCAGCCAATAACATTAAACCATCACAAAACAATATTATACTCATATGACAAAGCATCAATCATATTGAAAGTAAGTATGACAATACATTATAAGGGAAATTAACTACCTTTGAGTGTTCCAAAGGTTCCCACACTTGGTACACCAATTCTTGGGCCTTCCAATATTTCCTTGAACCTAGCCATATCATCATTTAATCACTTTAGTCACTGGTTTCAAGAGAAACACTATACATTGTACATTAAACCTAAAATTCTTACTTAGCTTTTTTTTGAGTTTTTCTTGAAACCAACACTTATAATTGACTAATTTGGACCCAAGGAATCCATTTTTGGGGTCAAAAACATGAAATTTCAACTTTAAATATGAATAGTAGCTATCCAAAAATCAGAGGAAATAAGGAAAATTTGCTATACTTCTTAATACTTCAAACTACCTATATAATCATGCTTTAACTGAACATTCTAGCTTTTCCCCAATGTTTTATGATTGAAAAACTCATTTTCTTGCTAAATCTTAGTTTGGCCGAAATCCTAAGAGAGTAAAGAAGAAAAATTACTCCATAAACCATGCTTCAAATTCCATAAACTACAAGTTTAAGATGGTAGATAGCTACTTACCAACTTGAGCTTTTGATTTCTCCTTGAATTTCCTCTTCTTCTTTATCTCTTTCTCTCTTTCTTTCTTGCATTTTTCTCCCCTGTTTTACTGCTGGAAAATAACATGCAAAATGAGAAAGGAAGAGAAGGATTATGTTGCTTAATTACAAGATAATCATGGTTAATCACTTAAACTAACCATGGTTACTTTTAGTGCCAAAAATGTCAACTTCTTGGAGAACTTTTCTCCAAAAATTCTTATTACCCAAACTGCCCAAAATCACACCTAGGGAGAGGTATTTGAGTGTCTCACACTGCTCAATTTTTCTTAGTCCAAAAATTTCTTGAACCGGGCAATTTTTAATTATACCAATAAAACTGCTTTTTATAGTAATTTAGCATTTTTGGATTACAGGACCATTCCAATTTTATTTTTATATTTTTTTTAATTATTCTGCCCCAAATGATATCTATGTATGGCCCATATATTGTCCCGATTACTTTTTTACTGTTTGTGAGCCCACAATCTACTTTATCGAATTAAAATTACTTTTGGACACTCGTACTAATTATTTCTTTATCCTTAATCATTAACCCTTAATGCCATAGACCGTTAGACTTCTCTCATCGAGGGCTTCATTTTGATAGTAATTTTACATATTTACAAAATCACCCAAGACCTGAGATTAAATTATAATTTCTAAAATTTTTAGGTCATTAAATATAATTTCCCCCAAGAGCTTTTCCATTTTGCGTGATTTTTATATATTTAGGGACATGGATGTCATTTTTATAATTTTTTAGAGATAAAAATATAATTTTCTCATTTTTCATCCAACTAGGAAAAATGACTTCTTTGCCCTATTTTATACAAAATGATATCTATCTATTCTCACAAATTTTTTATACATTTCATATTATCGTTAATTTCTTCTTTCATTTCTTGGTATCCAGTAAAATTTGGGATATTACATTTGACACTCATATTTACACATTTGACACTAATTTTCCCTAATTTATATTGAATAGTTTATGTTCACTAAAGAATATCACTCATTAGTCCCAGTTTTATACACTTGACTCCATAGATTTTATTCTTATGTTCAACCATTTGACATTAATCTTCTATCATTCTACACTATGTAGTTTATGTTCATTAAAAAATTATGAGTCTCAATCCCAGTTTTCAACACTCCTTTTTAGACATTTGGCACTTATGTTCAATCATTTGACACCGATCTTTTCTTATTTTATGTTGAATAGTTTAAGTTCACTAAAAAATGTTAATCCCATTTTTTGACGCTCATCTTCACATATTTGATACTCATGTTCAAACATTTGATAATGATTTTCCCCTGTTTGACACCTTATAATTTATGTTTATTAAAAAATTGTTAGTCCCAATTTTTGACACTCCTCTTCAAATATTTGGTACTTATGTTCAAGCATTTGACATTGAATGTAACAACTCTAATTATTAACTTTAAGAAGAATATTGCTAAATGTCGCAAGATTAGAGGGACTAGTACCGGAGGAAAGGTCAAAATTAAGCAAAAAGGGTATAAGGATGCAGAGAACAGCGGTGCTGCAACATGGAGCAAGGGTGCCGTGACAAGGAATGTTGGGAGCTAGGCATAAGTAAGGATAGTAGAGATTTGCACCACGATGAGATTAAATGGTGCTGTGGTGTCAATTGTGAAATGTGTTAAAATTTGAAGTGTTTCAATCATGTTAGAACAGTGAAAATGAAGGAAAAATTGGTGCCTTTGCTAGGGTTTCATCTTCATAAGGCTGAGGGACATGTTTGTGACCTTGGGAAGCTTAAATCTCATAGGTAAGTGGTTTTCTTTCTTCTCATCTCCATTTTCTTCAAGCTCTTCGGAGTTTTTTCATGGTGTTAGCTTAGGGTTCAGGTTTGGTTGCATTCGTATTGATTTAATTGTGTTTAAATGCTTCATCAATGTATTGTTAGATGTTTCTAAGTGTTGGGTGTTGGTTTTACAATGATTAAAGGGTATTGTCATCAAACCTTAACCCTTAATTATTGGTCTTGATGGAAATCTGAAGTTCTGTGGGCTTGATTCCAATGTTATGAATTGTTTTGGGTACTTTGGTATATGAGTTTACTCAGGGAAACTTTATTTCAACCAATTATGCATTGGGTTGACAAGTTATGTATACTAAAGGTTGAGAAATTGTGTTGGTAATGAGAATTTGGTATTGTGTAGATTGTTAACTTACTTAATTGATATCTCTTGACAAAGAAAGTAAAGCTCAACGGTAGTCTCTTACCCTTATCTTTATGCTATTGCTTGATGATGTTGTCTATGATAATATGTTATGAAAATATTACCATGTTATTGCCATAACTGTTTTGTGATTAGTTGGCTATTTTATGATGAATGTTAAGCCTAAGATATCCTATTTTTAAGCCATTATGTTGCCAAAATTTTGTTTTAAATGTTTAATGAAAGTATGTAATGTTTTCTATATTTTCAAATGTATTGTGATGACATGTTGACATGTATAAGTTGACTATTGAGATTCCACAATCTCACCTTATAGTTTCCTAAATGTTAGGCTCAAACAATGTCAAAGGAAAGCATATTAGCCATGAAGAATGATGATATTGGAATTGTTACTGGAAACTATTTTCATTCTATAAATGTTGCCAATTTTGAACTGTTGTATAAATTTGAATATGTCTCCAAAAATTTAGTGATCTATATATATGGATAGAGCCATGTCTTGTGAACAAAATGACACTGGCTTAGATGTATTTGGAATTATATAATGGAAGTTATGCATATTTTCATTAAACTATTCTAGTGAAAGATAATTCTGACCTCTGGAGAGTTATATTAGTACTCTAACTAGTAGAAGTATATAAAATGTATGGAATAAAAATGGTTAGAAATTAGATAAATAAGGCTTTCCAATGATGCTACTAATGCTTGAATTGACTTTGTATTTTATGAAATATGAATTTTTGAATTTATGGCTTAGGATTTGGACAGAAACTGAAACCTGAAAATAAACAATAAAATTTAAAGAATAAAATATACGAATTTGAGTATTTAATTTCCAGTGTCATATTTTTTTTCCATAAAGTTCAAGATGTGTACAATTTTAAAGACTAGAAACACTATGAGACACTTTTTGTGCATTTAATTATGAGTTTTGAAAATTTGCTATGCAATGTACTGTAAAGTTTGTGAAAAAAGTTTTTCACAATTTTAAGTTTTTAAATGATTTAAGCATTCAAATGACTTTTTAATGCCTAAAAGCCAAGCAGTTTGTATGGAAAAACTATTAAATTATAAGATATAACACTAAGTCATAAGCCCATCTATATTAGAAGTGTTTATGTACACAAAAGAACATTGTCCATTTGCATATACAAAAGGATATTTATAACCATGTACCCTAGAATGTTATGTCATAAGCCTATCTATATCAGAAGTGTTCATATACACATCTTGCTATTGTCCAATTCCCACAATCACATTATGCATTTCAAACTATTCAGTTGAGGCAATGGTGATGGGACACTTGATATTATACAAGGTAAATGATCGATCTCATGTTTTGAGGGAGAGCCAAAGTGGAAATTACCAATTATATGCCTCACCCTGCATGTTCAATGATTATAAATTTATTACTTCCTTGAAACAATAACATGATCAAAAACAAAAGGGAGAAAAGAAATAACTCAGTAAATATTTACTAAACACACAATAATATTATTCCACTCTTATCTGAAAAAAAAAATGTATTACATAGAGGTCTTTATATAGGCAAAATAAGAAAAATCTAATTCTAAAGAAACTAAGAATATTTAGGGTTCAAATAATCCTATTAGTTCTAGAAAATTTAGAAGATATATCTAACTATAAAAAATCCTAATAATAAAAATAAAAATTCAAAGAAAAATAATAAAATTGATATTCTAATCCTAACACTATTAAATAATCTCCTTAATTTAAATCTAGGACATCTCTTAAAAAGATCTCTGATATATTTTATTCATTCTAATTTAAATATAACTAATGATTTTGACTCTAAGGAAATACAAATTGGATGCCAACAAAATAAATAAAGGCACAAAATTATCTAAACAAAAAAAAATCTAAAAATTTATTGTAAGAGATCATGTTGATAGTGCTTAAAAATCTTTAGAATATCTCCTTGATTTCCATCACAAAATGATTATTATTTTTATGCACATGTAAAAACTTACTCTTTGGGTGAGTCTATTATTGCTTTTATACTTTAATGACCCTTCCTAATGATCTATAGGTGAGCAAAATCATCATCGAACTTGATTAGACTTTCTACCCCACCATCATATATGAGGCCTAAAAATGTTGTGTTATCAAAGTTTAATGTATACTTCAACTTTGAACCATTAACATCATAGTTAATAGATGATGATATTGATATTATTAATTATTCAAGTGAGGTTCTTTCTTTAATCAAACTTCCACTTAATTGTCTCCCATCATAATGTCAAGTGCTATTGAATTCCTTCACCATTTCTCCACCAAAATGAAAATAACAAAAAATTTCCTTTAACATTTCACCACTCATATATCAACGACGATAAAAAAAAAAGAAATATGTTATAATATATTAATCTATCAAGTTAGTATTTATTATTAACAATCATGATTTCCAATTTGTTATTCGACATTTACTACTAAATCTTCTAGAATTTATTACTGATATCAGCTATTTACTACTCAATATTCCCCTAATTAGCATTGACAAACCAATGTATAATAAAATATGTTATAACATGAACATTGAACAAATAATAAAGGTGTCAAATATGAGAAGGGTTTAACATATAATAGAATCAAGGTATCGAATACACATTGAACAAAGCAAATAATCAAATAATAAGAATGGTTTAACATGAACACCTAAGATATAAAGTCCATGTTGTTGTTATTTTCTCACCCAAGAGATTTACATTAGCTTAAGCTATCATTCTAAAACTCACAACAACTTCACATGAATAATAAGGTAAGAAGAGTCATGATCTACCAAGCATTTACCCAATTGAATCCTAAGAAGAGGAGAAACCTAACATTTACCTGAAAAACATTCACTAATAGAGAGAAAGACTAGATGAGATGGAGGGAAGACCGAGTTTGTGAGAGTGGACAGAGTAAGAGAGCTTGGTTACCCTCGCAAGAAGAACAATCGAGTGTTGATTGAACATTAATGGTTGGAGGGAAATATTGAATTGTTTTATTTTAGTAATAAGGGGTATTTAGATCATTTAATCATCAAATTTTGTTCAATTTAGGACTAAGGGTCTCTTTCTATCATTTCAGAATCTTTTGGCCTCTTAGTGGCATTACTTTAAAATTCTAGTCCTTAAATGTCATTCTCCCAAAAAAAAATTTATTTATTTATTTATGTGTTTAAAATTAAATCTTTCCTTCTAATTAAAGATTTATTTGAGGTATTAAGATTTCCACAATTTCCTGGGTTTCAAAAGTTTTTAAATAATAATAGCTCATGAAGAAAATAATTAGTTTAATATCTAATATTAATTAATTATTAAATTCCATTTTATTAGGCTCCAAATTATTATCCAAATTTAAGGGTGTTGTTTAGAATAAGAGTTTGCATTTGATTTTTTTGGTTCAATTTGATCTAAAAATCAAATAAACCGAATACTAAAATGATGATAAAAAAGTAACCGAACTTAACCAAAATACTTGGAAGAACCAAATCGAGCCAAAATATGTTTGACTTTTACAATTCAATTTGGAACTTTGATTAAAGCAAAATAACACAGATTATGAAGAAAAATCTAAAAGCTTTCAAAATATCTAGACAAATACAAAAGCCTCCAAAAAAATTCAAAAAAATAAAAAAGAATTAATAACATTATAATATTCTATCTAAATAACATTGGAAAATATTCCCATATAAAAAATACTGAAAATCCATGTTAACCTCAATATCATCATCATTCACAATAATATTTATGATGTTGAAATGAAAAATAACATTAAGAAATCTAAATCCAAATCCAAATCCATTATAAAAAAAATTAAGAAAATTAAAAAAAAAATACTACATCTTGATCTTGCATTAAATCAAAATCTCCAAAAGTATAATATTATAATAAATTACACTCATTAAAAATAAAAAATAAGAAAAATGGAAAATATGATTCAATTCAATTTATTTAAATTCTTTATAATCGAACTAATATAATCAAAATTTAAAATAAAAAAAGATCAAACTTAATTTGGTTGAATATCGGTTTTGGTTTACTTTTGCACGCCTCTAATTTAGGAGATTATAGAAGAAGACTTATATCCTATTACTTATTATATACTTAGTATCCAATTACTTAATAATGAATGACATGTGGATAGTTTTCACACATCATTTGCTTAGTCATTGACACCGTTAAATTTCTCTCTTTTATGATAACTTTGTTAAATTTTTTTTGCCATAATAAGCAAAAGAAATCCCTGAAGAGCTCCCTTCCACATTTTTTTTTCCTGATCTTCTGTATGATCGCTGCCGCTCTACACGACCCTAGCTTCATTTCCTGGTGAGGGTTAGTACTCAAAGCTATATAATATATACTTCCTCCATTTCAGTTTATAGTATACTTTTAACTACCACACACGTATCAAGACAATGATTAGTAACCAAAATTTTTTTCCATTATTTTCCAAATTACCCTCATTTAATAATACTTCTTACACTAATAAATTGAAGTTATTCTTTTGTTTATTCTTTTTTCTGATTTCCCATGGGTCATCAATCATCGTGAAGAGTGAGACTTTTGGGGGAAATTCTTCTCCATTTATTTATGGTTTGACCGAATTATTAAAAAATTTTCATTAAATGCATTGGTAACCGTAGAATATATGGACTTACTTATTAGGGATAAGATTGGAAAGACAATAAAAAAATATAATGTAATCGGCATAGTGCACTATATTTCGAAACATGAATTTTTCAAAATAATGCATTATATAGCATAATGGATGGAGTACATAATACCTATATATATATATATATGGAAAAGCGAAATTGAGAATTTGACAGACATTAAATGACAACCTTTTTGCAAGAAAAAGATATTATTCTCTAATTAGACATCCTTTGATTATGTCTATGGATTATGAGATAATGAGACAAAAGCCAAGAAACTCTGAGCTAACTACCCCGGAGGAAGAATTTTCATTGGAAATAAAAGTTGAATGGAAAGTAAAATTGGGATGAAAAAAAGACGTTTTATATGTATAACAAAAGAAATAAAACGAGCTAACTGTACTTAAGTTGAGATGAGAATAGGGATAGGAGGCTAGAGACTTATCTTAGGCAGCTTATGGCTTGGTTTGAAACCTATCACACCGGCCTGTGTATATATATATATATATAATAATAATATAATATAGATGACATATTATATATAAAATATTTATATATAATATAATAATGTATAACATTTTGTTTATTTTTTTATTTAACATTAGATTTAATGTTGTAGGTTTTATTTGGTTGGAGGCCTATTTAAAATTGTTAGCACTTAAGTCTTGAAATCTACTTAAAAAAATGTCTATTTTTTAAAATAAGCTTTTAAGTATATCTTAGGTTTAACTAGAATTTTATGAGGTTTAGGTTGGGCTTCAAAAAAAAGCCTTATATAGAACTATAAACTAGCTAGCCTTAAATTTTTTACTTATAATATAGGCTTGGTCTGTTTATTCAAAATATGCTTGGCCTATTTTCAATTTTAGAAGAGATTCAATATTTTTAAAGCAATATATGTTTGAAAACAAATTTGTTAAATAGAAGGGGTTCTATATTCTTTGTTTGAATTTAAATATTAGGAGGGCTACTTTCTATTTGTGATTTAATAAGGTTTAGATTTAGATAAATTAGTAATATCAAAGTATTAGTTTTCTTTTTTTTAAATTGAAAAATTAGATGTGGGAAGAACCCAAAATTACAACAAAATGGGTTAAGACCCCATTATATATATCTTCAACAAGAATCCTGAGAATCTGACAAAAAAAAAAACTAGAATCTTGAGAAAGTCTGGAGTATCTTCAAATAGATGAAGCTCATGAGACTATTCACAGCTTACCCAGTGACGGATCCAGAACTTAACGTTTGGGGGGCCTGAATTGAAAGTAAAACATAAATTGGGGACTAAAATCCAATTTAAAATTTTTACAAGTTAAAGGCATAAGTTTTACTAAAAGTGCACTAAAGTGTGGAGCGGAGCACCTGTCCGCTTCTGAGCTTATTGCCGAATTGTTTCCTGTATTGATAGTGTCTGTTAACACATGAAACAATTGAACTAGTTGAGGCATTAAACGATGGTTGAATAGTTTGAACATGGTTAAATAAGTTATGATTAAATTAATATATTTTTATGTTTAATTATATAAATTATTTTAAATAAGTAAAATACAAAAATATAAAAATTGATTTTAAAACAAATAATAGTAAAACTAAAAAATTAAAATGAGTAAATACAAGATGTTAAATATATAATCTAAAAAGTTAATAAATATTTTATAATTTAAACAATAAAATGAATGAATATAAGATATAAGATATTTATAACGTATATAAATTAATTTATAATATATCCACACATGATAAAAGTACGTTGGTCAATTAGGGTTAACCGCACCCCTAAACATGTGTGCATATATATATATATTGAAGTATATCAATAGTATATACATATTTATACCAATTATACTTCGACATTGAAAAGAAATTGCCTAAGCCATTGCCTCATCTGGTTAGAAAAAAAGACAAGTTGGGATCTAAGAAAAAAAATATTTATCAACAAGAATTTCACTTGAAAATTTTCAAGTGATATATATAAATTGAATTTTCAATTGAGATCAACTAAGTTAATTTCTAAGTGTTAATATTGTTTGATAAATTTTTTTTTCCTTACGTGCTATTTTGTCTTTCTCCCAATATATTAGGCAAATAATATATTTCTAAGGCACGTGTCAGTCAAAACATAACTTCCAATTCACATAGCATCAATGGTTGATAGGGTGTCGGCAATATATATACATATATATTAGGGAAATAACACTTGCGGGTTAAAATTTTAAATTAAATACAGTAAGGAATCTTTTAGTTTTTTTTACTACTAAACATCATGAATTTACTACTGCTTTGTTCTGTATTTACTACTGAAAAAATTGTAAGATCCCTTACTATATTTAATTCAAACTTTTGGTCAACTGTCATTTTCCCTATATATTATAGTTGACAAAACAATTTTAACATAGCTTACAATGCACACCTTTTATTATGGCTAATAAAAACCAATTTTTTCTTTTCTTAAATAAAGTCATTTGATGATGAGGAAAAAAAAAAGTCATTTAATATAGTATATTTCGAACAGAAAATTTAAATATGCTCTAAAATTTTATACCTACCCTGTTAATCTTTTAATGTTTTCAATGTATTCTTTTAGAAACATGTACTACTTACCTCATATCCTAATCATAAAAAAAAAAATTTATAAAATAATAAAATATAATAAAGTTCTTAAGGAGATGTTTAACTCCATTTTCCATGAATAACTAAACTAATTATATATTTTATACTTTTATTCTCACTTTTTGCAAATTCTATTATTTTTTTTACTTTTAATTATATTTTATATTCATTGTAAAATTATAATTTTATGATACAATTTTGTTGTTGTCTCATAAAACAAGATAATGTTTTTAGAAGATTTTATTGCATATATATTGAAAAAAGATTACAAAATATTTTTCTATAAAAATTATATATATTTTATTGTCTAATAATATTATTTTGGTGAAAATGTAAATTTGAAGTATTTTAGGCGTACCAGATGTGTGAACCTTAAAGTATATGTGAATCCTAACTTTTAATTAAAATAAGTGAGATTCCTGAAGTCCTTCCGTATAATTTCCCTAAATGCAAATAATAAAATATGAGCAAATATTATATTTATATTTTTTTATAAAAACACACTAAATTTGAATATTAATTATCATGGCTTTAGATGGTGTACATGTTATAGTTAAGAGTCGGTATCATTCCATGTCAGGTTTCTGTAATATGCGTGTTATATATTAAAATAATCATAGAATATCGTCTGAAAATATATAGTTTCATATATACTCATGTTTAAAAGTGAGCCTCATATTTATGTAGTAAAACAGTTTTTTCTTTTTTCTTTTTTGACCAGAAAGTAAACACAGTCATTACGAGTTATACACAATATAAATTACTATAAATAAAATATAAATTTTATAAAGATACTAATAATTTTTCTTAAAAAAGCTGTACCTGTACTGTCTCTTAGTAATTGTTTAGGATACGGTCCGTGTTTCAATTAAGATAATTGATTCCTTATTTTATGGTTTACACCGTAATATTTATGACCTCATAACGAACACATTTATGAACTTGGTTTCATTTTGACTAATTTTTACTACACGTGCGCTTGAATATAGTGATTGACATCTTTGACCCCAAACGAAAATAATTTGACCGGCGGATACATCGATCATGATCATATTGCATGTAAGGAAAACTAGTGTAATAAGGAAAACCAGTTCAGCTCTTACCTACTTGCGTCACAAGCAACACACATCTAATTCCTCTCGATCTTTAACTAAAAAGGCAAGAAACTAATTATAATCCCCGGAAGATTATTCTCAAAACACGTTGGATCTTAAAATTATCTCGTCTGTAAAACTTTCCTTTCTTCTTCTTCTTTTTCTTCATTATCTTCACCTATATATATATACTCCCCCCTCCCCCAACAGACAATTCAGCATTGACCATCCAAAGTTTCTTCCGTCTTCTTCTTTAAGCTTCGGAGTTTTTCCATGGACAACAGTGTTCAGTGTGAACTGTGCAACAAATACTTCAAGTCTCGGGCGGCATTGGGAAGCCATAAGAAGGCTCACAAGCCAAAGACGCAACCGCCTCCTACAGACGAAGCTGCTGCCGGACTTATGAAGTTGATGGTGGCAGAGGATTATCTCCAACCTCTCCAAGCTCTGCCTCCTCTGATAAAGAATAATAATAATGTTGTGGCTGAAGATCATCAAGCTCAAGGAGAAGGAGGAGGACGACGTTTTGTGTGTGTAGACTGCAACATCAGCTTCCCGTCTCACCACGCGCTTGGAGGTCACAGGAGCGGCAAGCACAGCCGTAGGAATAGGAGATTACTGCCGTCTTCATCAGAACCCAACCAAGGCCTTCGAAGAAGTATGAGGCTGTTTGGGGTTAATCTCGACGTACAAGCATCATCGTGAACGAAGGAATTTCAGAAACACTCATGCAGTTCTTTTTTTTTTTTTTTAATTTTACTATTATTATTTTCCTTTTAATCTAGTTAGGAAGTACGTTATATATAGTATATTTTCTTTTAGGATGGTCTTGGGAGCTTCAGATATTCATTATTGTGGGTTTCTTCTCTAGTATTGGTTTTAATTCGATTCTGCTTTTAGGAACTTCTAATTCTAATTGTTTTGCTAAATATATTATTTTGCTTCAGTTCTTGATTAATGTTGATCCGGGTTTATGAGATTATGAGTGTGTGTGTGGGCGTGTGTGTTTTTTTTTTTGGTTGGATTGATGATTATTATGAGAATATTGGTACTTAAATGTAAGAAAATATTCATATCGATCCGCGTAGTTCTTTTTTTTTTGGGTTGTGTGTCTAAACTCTTGGCCATGACAGTCTGAACGGAAAAATAATGGATCTCATAAATCATAATTAATAGCGACAAGTGCAAAAATATTGTTGAATTATCTGGGTCAATTTTTTGGTTAATTTGTTGAAATATGAGAATTGTATAGGGAAAAAATTAATTTAGGAGATTATATAATGGCAAGATTAATATTAAAAGTGATGAACGTACTGATAAATGGGAAAATTAATTCCAATAAAATTGATTGAATAATTTATTTCAATCAACATTAAGTAGAAATCAAACATTTACTGCGTTTATCTTTTTCCTTTTCCCTAATAGAAGTTCATCTTATCCAAGTTATCACTCCAACCTATATAATATATATGGAAAAAACGAAATGGAGAAACAGATGCTAAATGCCATTTAAAGAAAAAGGAAAATATTCTTTACTTAGACAACTTGATTCTGTTTATAATTGGTTATGAGATATGCATCCGATAAAATTGGATGAGATAATGAGACAAAAGCCTAGAAACTTTGAGCTAATTACCTTGAGGAGGAATTTCCAAAGGAATGAAAAGTTCATTGGGGAGTAAAGTTGGAATGGAAATTGAAATGAAATGAGAATGGAATGAAAATAGGTATGAAAAAAAAGATATTTTTTTTTTGGGTAAACTATGAAAAAAATTATCTTTGATATATATAAGATAAGAAATTAAATATAATAATGATAATTAAGTCTTGGAGTTTTTAGTCTTGTGAATAAAAATATTTGTTTTGTAGAATAGAATAGATGTGATGTTCGTTATTTATATTTGAAAAAAGTCTTTCTAGAAAAACTATTTTTTTTTCTTAGGATTTGATGATGTTTGGATTTAAATTAGTTAATATTATTAAATTGGTTGAAATATTGGTTCAAAGTTAAACGTTAGTTGAAATAATCATGATTAAAATAATAGTTTTAATTTTTAGTTGTTTACTAACTATTTTAACTAAGAAAAGGAAAAAAAATAATAACAAGACTATAAAAAATTGACTTCAAAACAAACAACAATAAAATTTAAAAAATTAAAGTGTGAGAAGATAAAAAGTAAAATTATAATTTAAAAAAACGAATAGGTAGTTTATAATTTAAAACTATAAAAATAAAAATTATAAGATATAAAATATTTATCTTGTATATACTTATTTTATATAATATATGTATATATATTTTGCTCATTTCTCATTTAGTCTTTCTTTTCTAATGCTTATTAGGCGTAAGTTTACAGTACACAAATCGAAAGACATAATGCTTATTATGCCGTGGTATCGTGGTAAAAGCTTTCCTCATCCAAAGAAAGGAAAAAAAAACTTCCCTCCGTCCCTCGCTAAAACCATCCATACCCAAAATCTCTTACTGCAGTTTGTTAGCCAGGCAACGACGACTTCGGAGAAGGAAGCTCGGACGACGACGAGGCGAGGTAGTTCGGTGACGGCGGCATCAAACGGCGGCAAAGGCTGAAAGACCCACGCCTTGGGACTGTTTACTGTTGAAATCGCATTTCACAACGGCTAAATACGGTAAAGCCCTTTCCCGCTTATGTTACAGATGGATTTAGGATTGGATTTTTGGATTTTCCTATTTCTTCTCTGATCTTCGAAGCTCTAGGCTTGAACATGGTGGATATGGTTGGAGCTACATAGAAAATTGCAATTCGGATTCAAAGGTACAGGGGCAAGATCGACTTTTTGAAGCGGGGGCCAATTGGCCAATGCATAAAAGCTAATTGTGAAAGGCTGGCATCTGAGTTGCAAAATGGCTTCTGATGGATGGTTTTTAAGTGTAGAGAAGGAAGTGGCCGTGCTATTTTTTTATTTAGTCTTAGAATGGGAAAACACAAGTCTAGTTAAAAAGGCATTTTTAAATGACTGCTGCTTCATGTTGTTGTTGGTTATAGTAATGGTGCATGTACTGCCATTCCATGATGCTGGTTGTTCTGTTGAAACTGTCTCATGATACTGGGTTATTATTATTTACCAGTTTTAGGATCATGACTTTGGGTAAGGTACTGATTTTAGATTTTGAAAGATAGGTCCTATGGTGCTAGTTTGCTGGCATCAAATCCTGATTTTAGGTTCTTTAATTGGATCTAAATTCAAGAATATGGTGTTAGCTAGGCATTGCCTATTTGTTTTCGTAGTGTAGGTTGCTTGGTTGTGCTGATTTTCTGAATGCACATTATTACTTCCCAATCATCCCTCTAGTTTTCACCTTGGTTGAAACTAGAGGGGAGGACGCATGTGGTGGGTTTACGTTATGTTTACTAAATGATTTGCAAAGCTGAAATTTTATACATTTCATTTCTTGTTTCCGCATGAATCTTCAATTGTCACCAAGTTGGAAGTAAGAGGATAGGGTGCAGTTTAGTGTGATTATTTGATAATTATTTTTCTCTGTTGAATTTTAATTTCTATGAATTCTTGTACTTTGCTTGATTTATTTGTTACTTTTAATTTTTTTTTTGGTGAATTACTTTTAATTTTATTAATGATTTTAATTTTTCTTTATTTGATATGACCACAAAAATTTTCACTCAGTTTGGCGCATTTAAAATTTTAATTATAATTGATCTTGGTGTGTTTTAGTTCCTGTCTGCTCCTTTCAGTATTTGAGCTATTTTGCTTTCTACTTGTTTTCAGTAAAGCATAATGTTGTAGCAAAAAAAAAAATTGAAAGTTGAAAGGGATTCAAATCTGAAGATTTGTTCGTGCTTTGCATGATAGAAGTATTAACATAGAATTTTTAAATCTAGTTATTTGATTTATATGTAATAGATATAATTTGTGTGAGAGTTGTGAGTGTGTGATGGCTAGGTTATATCGAATGTTTTAATTTCTTGATTTATAAGTAATCAATATCACTTGTGTTAGAATTTTTCCACCATGTGAATGGAATGAGTAGATGACAGAAAATGAGAGGGGGGGAAATCAGCTTTTAGTGATATAAGATCTGCAATGCAATTGTAGAGTTATATCTAAATCTCAAACTTTTCAGGTCTTCTGCACAAGGCTGAGGTAAGGCACTGACTGTTGGTCACTACTGTTTGCTGACCAACAATATTATCCACGCTGGAGGTATGCATCTTCTGATGCTTAATGTTGTTTATACATATGGTTGAATCAGTGATTAAGGTTGCATTTTCAAATTCACACAGTCATGTCATCAGTGGAAGAAACTTCCAACACTCTGCCTAAGCGGAAGTTATCCTGCTCCACTTGCTTCGATGCCCTCTGGTTTTGCTACTGTAATTCGCAATCCAAAGAACATTAAAAGTTTATGCCTTTTCCTTCATGTCTAGTTTCTACATCTAATAAAGCATTCAATATTATCTCTGCAGCCCCAGTACATCAAATGCAGCAATATTACAGACTTGGTGTGCTCGATAACTGTTCTACAAAATGGAGTGCTCTTGCTGATTGCTTGATGCTGAAGACCAAACGTGCTTCCGAGGTGCAGGTTAGTTTCTCATTTCCACTGTCTTGTTAGCAGTTGATAAGTTTACAACCATACAGTCTCTTGTAATCTTGGGAAGAAAATGACACTTGCAGAAGAATTCATCTTCCAAGTATTTAAATTTAACTGCAATTAGACAAAGCAATTCATGCTTAAAAAATGGGAGGAAGCAATTATATTTGCTTAGTAAATGTAGTTCTATTGTGGTGAACTGGCAATGTTTCCTTTACAACCAAGGATGTGCCAGCCTCATAATTAATGTTGAGAACATCGTACATTGGGTTAAACTTGATCTTTGATGTAGGTGATCTACTTATAAGTTGTACCCTCTGCCTATTTGGGAGATTCACACATCTGTTTTGGACTATTCAGATTCAATATTGACAATGTGGGATTTTTTTCCTTCCCAATTTTGGTATCTTTTATTACTTTGAAGTGAGCAGGATGTAAAATAGATATAACTTTTCAATTACCACCATAACAAATGATTTGAATTTAAAAAAAAAAAAAGTCGTAACATCTAGACTGTTCACTGTTCTAATAAGATTTAGATGGTCTAGAAAAAGTGTGCACTTCCCCAAAGTGCAGAGGATCTGCACTGCTTATAACGACATATTGGAACTTGGAACTGAACTTCTTGTTGAACACTTTCATGAACTTTGCCCTCATGCTTTACAGGCTAGTAGGTTCAATGAACCATATTGACTATTTCTTTATTGAGCTGCACTTGAAAAAAGCAGATTCACTTAGTTTTAATGAATTTTTCTCCATATTTTATCCCTGAGAGCTTATTCTTAGTTGTGCTTATTCTACAGCTTCATTAAGCCTCAATGTAACAATTTATATGTTCCAGCGAGGCTGAGAAGAGTCTAAGTTGTGTCTCTTTTTTGCAAACTTCTCTTTGAATTTTTTCTCCCCTTTTCTGTTGGTTTGCTTCTGACATACTTCATGTGGTGAATGTCTTAGCTCCGGGGATGAATGTATAGCATGGCATAGTGGATGTTCATAATTACATTTAGGTCCTTTATTCAGTGTATTATGGAGCATGATCTAATGACCTGAAAAAAGGTACTGGTTGTAAATAGCATTTTTTGTGAAGATTGACAGATCGAGATCCTTTCCATGTGAGATCTCACATGACATTATAATTTGAGAAAAGAAATAGAAATAGAATATGTGAAACTCACTTAAGTAGGAAACTTACTTGAACGTTGGATTTTTAGGGCATGTTTGGTAAATTAAAAATAAAATAAAATAGAAAGAAAAATAGAAATGGAAAAATATAATTTTGTAGGTGGAAAAAGTCTCCATGTGTCCGTAAAGAAAAAATATAATAAAAAGTGAAAATTAGTATAGCAATACACTCCTTCCGTTTCTTTTTATAAGACTCTTTTAATTAAATCACACAAATTAAGGAAGATGGTCTAGTTATGAGTCTTATTTTTTCAAAAATTATTATGCATTTTCAAAAACTACCCTTAATTATATCACATTAATCTCAACATTGAAAAGAGAGGTAGATATTTGCAAAGTGAATATATGAAGGGCATTTTTGGAAAAAAGTTCATAAATGTTTCACTTACTTTTATAAAGGGTTTTATATTAAGGGATATCAAAAGTTTCTAGAAGGGGTCTAAATATAAAAGGAATGGAGGGAGTATAATATAAGATTTATGACAAACTATATTATTTACAAGTCATGAATAGTGAAGTTCGTTTTGGGAAAACGTGTTTAGTTATTAAATAATGATAATGGGAGTAGAACATTTATTGCATATCTTATTTATTTATTTTATTTAATGAAAAGGTATTCCCTTTCCATGGGAGCAACTAAACAGGGCCTTTTAGTGTGTAGGTCTCACATACTTTCTTTTTCTCTTTGCATGAGTTACTGTCGTTGTGTCATGTGAATTCATCAATGCTATGTTTGGTAGGAAGTAATTATTTTGAGGGAAATGGAAAGGGAGAAGGAAAGGGAGAGAAGAATTCCATAAAAGGACTATTTTATATTTATAGAAAGTTTGAATGATATGTACCAAACAAATTTTATAGGAATTTCTCTCTCATTCTCCCTTTCATGAGACCTCTTTCATGTGTACCAAACCTAGGCCAAGTGAATGATGGGAATGGGTGGAAAGTTTCATGAGGTTGTCTTGCTTATATACTCATTTTTGGGTTTGTTAACCTTGAGAACAGTCTTTCCAACTCTTTTTGTGAATTTACTGTCAAGTGGATCAAGTGCTGGCATGCGCCATTAAAGACGAAGTTTTCCTCACTTCTGGCTTTGCTTTTCTTTTTTCTTGTCCTTTTTTCTCCTGTGGATGATGAAAAATGTAGCACCATGAATGAACTAGACCTCTTCTGATTGGTGCCATTTTCTTGTATTAATAACTGTTTCCATTTGTAATATAGTCTGTATCAAAATTGTGAGGTTGAATCAACCAGGCATGTCAATTTATCTGTATTGCTGTTCGTGTAACGAGTTAAAACCTGTGTGCAGGAAATTCTGGAAGCTCGTGAAAAAGCAAAAACACACATCTGGACTTTTCGGACAACAGAAGCATCTTCAGATGCCTGGAAAGAACTATATGGTCATTTGGATGAAGATGGTTCTAAAAATTGATGGGGCTTTGAGGAAAAATTATCTGATATATTTTTTTTATGGGAAAAATTTGTATGCATCTGTTTCTTTCTTGTCTTGCTTTCTCATTAAAACATTATAAATGTTTGTTTTTTCGATAATAATATAACAAGCGTATAATTTTTTGCAGGCATTTTTATCATTTTTATGGCCTTAGCTTTATATTCGAGTGTTCAATTCAACCTAGTGATCAACTGGGGAGAAAAACGATCTGAAATCGGTCGAGTTTCAGGTTAAATTGGAAGAATAGACTTCAAGTGCGTAATTATTCATTTGTTCCATTGGGCACCAGCATGTGAAGTCACATACTTCCCATTACAAACATTTTAAACTTTTGAAGAATTATGTTCTTTTTGGTTAAAATTTTATTTAATTTTTAATTTTAGTCTCTACCACCAAAGATTTAATGATATTTAATTAAATTTTATTGACATAATTGGTTATGTATTATTTTAATACTTGAAATACATGACTTCTTGGTCAAAGGAAAAAAATACGTGATTTATATTAATGAACGAAGTATTGAGGAAATAGATAATGAAATAAAGTTAATTGTATAATTGATAAAATCTTGAGGAAAATACAATGATAAGGATTTAAACTAAACAAATGAGAGAACGAGACAATAAAAACCACAAAAAAATTTTTTTTTTACCAGGAACAAAAAAAAAATTGTTGAATCATGGATCATTACCCACATTTACCACATGTTAAATCAAATTAAATTAAATAAATCAAGTTTTCAAATAAAATTTTACTCGTACTAAATCATTACCAAAACGTCATTCTTTTAGAGCGATTAAAAAGAGAGTGATTAAATACATAAAGAACTTTTTCTTTTTAATAATGTTCTTAAATGTATAATAAATAAAATTAAAAGCAGCCTTGTGCACTATAGAAATTAAAGGAGTTGGATAGCTTCCCACATAATTTATTTTATATATATATATATATATATATACTGATGATACATTGATGACGTCTTATTTACATGGAAAAAGAGAATTTGAACACAACCTTTTTTCATGACCTTGAATTCCCTTCTCTATAAAAAGGGAAGCAAAGGCTTGGCCTTGTCATGCCCACAAAGTCACTATGGCATTCCCATCATCGATTTGTGTGTTGTCCCTCATTCTTAGCCTTGGCAATAATGGCCTCCTCCATATTGAAGCTTCTCACCATTTTTACCAAAATGTTGATGCTCAGACTGCTTCTTCTTCTTCTATCTCCATCAATCAACCTTACAGAACTGCTTTTCACTTCCAACCTCACCACAATTGGATGAACGGTCATCATATTACTTCCTTCACCTACCCTTTACTATTATCCTATTCTGCTTTGCTTCATACCTACCTTCTTTATTTCTTTTCTTTCAATTTGTTTTTTAATGTCTAATATTTTATCTTTTTGCTTCTTGATTTGTCTTTTTGACATGTCGAGGACTTGGCTTCCAGATCCAAATGGTTAGTATACTTTACACTTTAATTTCAATTAATCTCTTTCTTAGTTTCAAGCATCTCAGTATATGTATGTACGTATATGCATGAAAATGGCTTCTAGATTCTATAGGCCTGGTTTGGTTGCACCAAGGGAAAGGTAATCTATCCCTTGTATATATAAAATCAAATACCCTCTCCTTCCTATTTTATTTGTCATTGTGAGGTTTTTTTTTTAATATATGTCAACAAAATCATTAAATAACCTAGATTATAGTAAAATTTTAATAATATTTTATCAATATATTCTTGAATTAAATGTTAAAAGGTGATTTGTATTTCCCATACTATTATTTTTAATGAAGATAAATTAGTAAATAAAATAATTAATATTTCATTAATAATGTAAAATAATAAATAAATTGAGATATTTAAAATGTAGGATGGAGGGCCTCTTGTCTCATATATATATATATATATATATATAAGGGAAAAAAATACTTCATACATACAAATATTGTTAGTTGAATTTTATTAACCTAATTTAATTTGTAGTAAAATATTTTTTCCCAAAACTGCCTTCAATTGATAGTCCTTTTTTCCACCACACCAATTGATGATCATTAAAAACACAAAATGCCCCAAATTAATGAAGAGTAATATTAGAATATATCATTTATTGCACCAAACATATGCATTTTTCTTATATTTTAAATCAACACAATCTTCCAAAATTTTTTTATATTTGAGACCGGATCAAGTATTTATTATACTTTTATTATCATGATTCGACAAAAACAATCCTTTTTCTTTATTACTTTTTCTTTTAAGGATACAATGGATATTTTTCACTCATAAAATTATTTTTTTAATTTACTCCATTGTGTATATCAAATGAGTTGACACTAAAAAAATAAAGCATGAAGTGTGCATGTATATGTGAATTAGCTATTAAGTTCTATAATAATACTATATAGGTATATGAATCTATATATATATATATATTTTTTAAAAAAACTATAAAAAATATTATTAAAGTGCACTCAAAACATGAGTGAATGAATGTGTGTGGATGCAGGACCAATGAGACACAAGGGAGTGTACCACATGTTCTACCAGCACAACCCAAAAGGGGCAAGATGGGGCCACATAGCATGGGGCCACTCAGTGTCACGTGACCTTGTGAACTGGACCGCACTGCCCCTTGCTCTTTCCCCTTCCAAGCCTCATGACATCAATGGCTGCTGGTCTGGTTCTGCCACCTTCCTGCATGGAGGACGCAACAAGATGCCTGCCCTTCTCTTCACTGGCCTTGGTCACAACCAGACCCAGACCCAGAACCTGGCTCTTCCCTTCAACCTCTCTGACCCTTTTCTTAGGGACTGGGTTAGGTCTCCCCTTAACCCTCTCATATCTCCAAGTCCTCAGAATCACATCAATGCTACCTCTTTTAGGGACCCCACCACTGCTTGGCTTGGCCATGATGGTTTGTGGAGAATTCTTGTAGGTATGATATATGCAACTTGGATAGAGTAATAAATGCAAAAGGATTTCACTGGGTATAAAATTCACATTCATAATTATTCTCATCCACTCTCTTTTTTTTTTTTAATCTCATGCTTAGCTTAGACATTCATAAATTGAATGTAAAGGATTTGGAATAGTGTGGCATATATGGACGGCTGAAATGTTTAAATTTGCTTTGGATCTCTCCTTCATGTTTTATCAAATTAAGAGAATTTGAACCCTTAACCACTATTTACACCCCATTCCACATTTACCACCCAATCAACTACCATATAAGTGATTTTTGGAGATATAAACTACTCCTTCTAGTCCATAATAAGGTGTAAAACCCTTTTTTTTTTTCCACAATATAAAATATGGGGACTCAAATAGACAATTTTGCCCTTACTACATTTAATTAGTTATTTTTCTCTTTCTTCTATAAGTGTAATCACTCATAAAAATTTTGTCTCTCATAGAAAATTGCTTACTTTAATTATTTTAATATTCCCTCAGTAAATAGGGGTAAGTTTGGAATTTTTAGTATATTTAAAAATATTTTTCAACTTTTTTAATGGGTATAAAAATGGGCCATACATCTTATAATATGGTTCGAAGGGAGTATAATACTAAGCTCTTACTTAACTGACTTGTGATTATGTGTATTAATTATTTTGTAGGGAGTCAAAGAAGGGACAGGGGAATGGCACTTCTATTCAAAAGCAAAGACTTTGTCCATTGGGTGGAAGCCAAACACCCATTTTACTCAGCCAAACACACCGGAATGTGGGAGTGTCCCGATTTCTTCCCAGTCTTCATTAACAGCACATTTGGTGCTGAAACCTCAACACTTGATGATGATCATCATTTTCGGCTTAGGCACGTCCTCAAGCTTAGCCTGTTCGATGTTGCTCATGATTATTACCTCATTGGATCATATAACATAACCCAGGATAAATTTATTCCGGATAAGGGATTCCAGGACAGAGACTTATCCTCAGTCTTGAGGTACGATTATGGGAAGTTTTATGCCTCCAAAACGTTCTATGACGATGCAAAGAAGCGAAGGGTTTTATGGGGTTGGGTTAACGAATCCTCGCTTCCTAGCGATGATATTAAGAAAGGATGGTCTGGAATTCAGGTACCAAATTTTTATTTATACATATATATTTTGAAATTATTTATATATTCTACTTTAAAAAATTAGCATTTCACAGCCATGTTGCTTCCATATATAAGTTGATTATCTTTTTGTCTACCGAGTTAATAATATGATTTAAACATTATAAGAAATTTGAGAATCAGATTAAAGAAGTCATGCATGCAGTCATTATTGACACATAATTCTTTTATGTTTACGTGAAACCTTAATGTAATAAAAAAATTGGTTCAAATGGAAGAATTAGAAAATTTAGGTTCTTGAATTTTATTTTATGGAAATTATTCATTTAATTTATATTACATATGTGTTTAATAATACATGACGTATCTAATTTTTATAGACAATTTTATGGTTCACAATTAAATCAAACATTTATTATATTATTATTGAAAAGTTACATGTTTAATTAAAAATTTGATAGTAAATATATAATAAATTGCATGAAGTTTGGTATAAGCAATGAATATGATGCCTATCCAAAGCTTATGAAATTAATAATAAAAAATTTCTCCCAAACATCATGACCATAAGTTATCAACAACATTTTTTAAATTGAAGTTATTATTTATATTCTATAAAGTTATAACTTATTCTCGTTAATGTTACAAGAGTGTTTTTGTCCAAGGATGGTAATAAATCCAATGTTAAAAACTTTAAGAAATGTAAGTGATAAATGTAGAAAGTATTAATAATAATTTAGTCCTTGAAAAAATTCTGAATATTTTTTAAGATCATTAATTTATAAAAGGCCTGGTGTTTGGTTGCAGGGGATTCCAAGGCGTGTTTGGCTCGATGAATCAGGAAAGGAATTGATGCAATGGCCGATTGAAGAAATCGAGAAATTACGAAGCAACGAGCCTCTCATTTGGCATTCTAGAGTGCTTGAAGCTGGTGCTCTTCTTCATCTTCCTGGTCTCACTGCAGCTCAGGTGAGTAAGATAACGAAAATATTAAATTAAAAATTATTTAAATTATAAAAACTTATTTTATTAAATTATGAAGAATATTTTAAAAAACTTATAAATACTCCACTCAAACCTATAAAATGTCTTATATTATATTATGGGATAAGAGATTATTTGTAAAGCATATTATGTTATGTGAGGGAGAGAGTAAGTTGTTAAATCATTTGCATATACACATCTTTCTTAGGTCGCCGTTTCGTGAATCCACGTGTGGAGTGTATGATTTGGCTGAAACTGAAGCTTTTTTTTTAATTAATAAAAAAAAATCACTCCTCACAAAACTCCACGCACACCTTCATCTTTCTCAGTCCAACTTTATTTGATGAGGGACTTCTTCCCACGCCAATTCACACTTACTCCCAAAGTCCCAATACTTTATGACTCTTGTTTGTGTCTGACGGGATTTCTTGCAATGAAGTGGAGAATCCAAAGGCTTGAAAATGAGTCAAACTATATATGATGAAAATTGTGGTGTCAATGGTTGAGCAGGCAGATGTACAAGTATCATTCCAAGTGAAGGAGTTAATGGAGAAAGCAGAAGAGTTGAACTTGAAGCAAAGTGGTGGGGAGGTGGTGGACCCACAAAGGATTTGTGGGGAAAAAGGTGCATCGGTTAAGGGAGGAATAGGACCATTTGGATTGCTGGTTTTGGCATCAGAGGGATTGCAAGAGTACACTGCTGTCTTCTTCAGAATCTTCAGTCTCAAGAACAGGTTGGTGGTGATCATGTGCAGTGACCAGTCCAGGTACGTCCCATCAACGTGTTGACACTTGAGAGAGACACCTCCCCACGTTTATGCCAAACTTTTGTTTTGTTCTGATCTCTCCCTTAAGTAGTAATGAATTTGATTCTCAATTTTTCAGCATGAAACAAATTTAATTAGAGAGATTAATCATTTTACCCTCAATATTCTGAAAAGATTAATAATTTATCTAAAGCAATGATGTTTAATAGAATTTATTGGTATCGTATGATCCATGTAGTCAATTTCACTTAATAGAAAAAGACTAATATTATTATTATTGTAATATTCTAAAAAGATTAATCTCTAGTGATAGCATACTTCAAGTCAATATATACTTAAAAGAAAAAGAGCAATTGTATGAAATTTAAAATTAAAATAAGTTTTATCATTCATAGAAATTTCATGTTATATACATTTTGATATTATATATATTGATGAGTGAGAGGGAATGAATGATGATGAAACAGGTCTTCGTTGAAGCGTCAGAATGATTTGTCATCTTATGGGGCTTTTCTTGATGTGGACCCTATTCACCACAATCTTTCCCTTCGCACCTTGGTAAGTTAATTGCACTTTCTACTTAAATCTTACGAAAAAAAGTTATATTTATTTTAATTAATATATTATCATATTTATCATTTATTATAAAATTTTTAATCATATATTTAAAAACTATTTTGGAGAGTCCTTGCATGGAATTTTTATATTGGTATAAAATAGTTGCTTTTAAGTATCTCTTGGAAATATATAGATCTGCAAGTTATAATGAATATTACCAATGAAGATTAATTGATCTAGTTGGTAAATAATTGGCCAATATCTCACAATGAGGTTGGATTTAAATCCCATTACTAATGTGAGAATTTTATTTTTGAGTAATGTATAAGTATTTCTGGAAGTGTTATATAAGTCGTGAGACTTGTTTTGATCTTGTGATTAGCCAGAGCCTAACTTATCCTGTACTTTACAAGGAGGTTGGATTTAAATACTGTTGCTTATGTAAGAACTTTATTTTTGGATAATTTGTGAGTACCTCTAGAAGTACTATATAAGTCGTGAGACTTGCTCTGATTTTAAAAGATTATGATGAATTGATGATCCATTTCCTAGAAATTTTTGTCTGTGTTACTGCAAGAAAGTCTAATATATTTATTTCACAGATTGATCATTCTGTGGTTGAAAGCTTTGGAGGAGACGGAAAAGCATGCATCACAGCCAGAGTCTATCCCACATTGGCCATCAATGATGAAGCTCACCTGTTTGTTTTCAATAATGGATCTGCCAATCTCAACATTACTTCCCTTACTGCTTGGAGTATGAAGAAAGCTAAGATCAACTAATTAATAATAATAATTAGATTTATTTGAATAACTAATAGTTGTCTCAATCCTACAATAACCAGTGGTATAAGCATCAATTAAACCAGCCCACTAACGAAATCATCACAATAGTACCTTCGAATATATATTGAGTATCCGTTTTAACTACCTTTTTATAAAAACTCTTTTAGAATAATCATAGTTTATAAAAATAAAGTTTAGATAAAAGTAGAGAAATTTATTATAAACTTATTTGAATAAAAAAAAATAATTGTTAAAAATCATGATTTATAAAAATACAAACTAAATAGATACAAAATAGTTGTGATTAAGTAGTTTGGACATTATAACGAAGCTAGCTATAATATTACATATATCTGAACATAATGGGGTCCACTATAACTAGTAATTTATTTAAAAAGATTATAATTTTTAGTGATAACCGTAAATGTAAATTTATTTAAGAGACCAAACCAAATTAAATATTTGAGTTTTTTTTCCTCTTATATGTGATTCCAATTTAGAAATCCAACAATTTTCCACAATTTCCATCTTTAATTTGAAGGTTGAAAATCTTGTTCATCTTTGCATCCCTCTTAACCTTTAATGATTTTAGTGAAATGATTGCCTATATTTCTAAGGCACTCTTGTAAAAATTATGTAGTGAAAATGAGAATTTATTTTTTAAAGTTACAATGAATTTTATGTCCTATGGCCGTCAGGCCGTGGCCAAATCAAAATGAGATTATGCAAATTGTTGCTAACCGGTTTGAAACCAGACCGTCACATCCTCTTAAATCTTTGTATTGTGAAAAACCAAAAACAGACAGGAAGATGAAAGGAAAAAGAACAAGTGAGTCTCATACATAATTTTTTATTATTTATATTTTTCTTAAATTCTATAAAAATTTTACGACAAAAAGTTCTAGAAAATTTTTATCGGACATAACTTGTTGGTTCATGTTTTTAGGATATATGTCTCCGGGGACTTATTGATAATCACTCTGCTTAACGAATATTGACTATACATACATTAAAAAAAAGCGTCGAAGAATTAAATTCATCTTTGATTTGACAGTTCGTGATGCTAAGTTGAGTTTATCTGTATACAGACATCTATATATATATATATATATGGACGAGTAAATTATACGTTTAATTTATTAGCTTTTTGAGTCCTGAAAGGTGGAAATGAATTTCAGCAACAAATATAAATAAGTAGAAAAAAATTCCCAATAAAATATAATTAAATATGCTTATTGAATATTGATAACATACAATCCCTAGATATATAGAAAAATTGAGACAATGGATATACTAACATGAAGAAAATTGTCACACTGATGAAATAAAGATATGGATAATGGCTTTGTTAGAATAGCCAGTGGGTTTGTCAGTGATGAAGGTGGTGCAGCTGCAGGAAAGCCTCTTCGCAGATGAGGTTGTGCAATAGATAGAGCAAACAAAGTGCTGAATTAAATTAAGATTAGGAGAGACTTATATTCAGAGAATTAATTATAAAGAAAGATTTTAGTTAATAAAAAATATTAAAATTTAAAATATTAAGTAATAAAATTGGAAATATATATAGTAATAGACCCTAATTTGTAATAAATTTATTATTTTGGTCTTAAAATATAATTTTTTTTAAGATTATATTGAATAAAGGAAGGTAATTTAGTCATTTTCTCACTTTGGAATGAATGCGTATCTATGTTTTTTCTTGCCATAAATTATATTATATATTAATATGTGAAAATTACATCATAGCAAACGAAGGAAGGCGTCTTTTCTATCAAACCCAATATAATATGTAGAAAAAATAATAGCAAAGTAGGATGAGAGACCTAGATCTTTTGATATATCGCACATTCCTATGTTTTTTTTTTTTTATATAGAAATGAGAGGTCAAAGCGTCAAAATATTACTCATAGAAACTAATAGGGGCTTTATACAGTAGCAATTCCCGAATACACTCGGGAGCAACATCAAAGAAAGTAAATGGGAGTTCATTGACTTTCCCTCAATTAGTTAAGGCATCAGCACACAGTAATTAGAGGATCTTAAGATCTAACACACATCAATTTGCCAGTCCTTCTTGATCCATTTGAGCACCATCAAAGTCGTTGAGGAAAGATGAATAGAACTAGAATTACCTTTTAATATGCTTAACGTTGTCCACGAGTCCGTTTCCACAATAACACTTCTAAGACCAATTTCCTAGCATATCCTCAATCCTTCAAACACCCCCCACATTTCAGCTTCATTGATGTTACAACACCCCAGAAAACGTGTGAAACCCTTTAACCACCTTCGATTATGGTCTCTGATTGTACCAGCGCGTGAGGCTTTCTCATGTGGTTGAAGAACTAAACCATCAATATTGAGTTTTGCATAACCTTCCTTCGAAGGACCCAATGAGTGGGAATGTTCGTACAATTAAGATTTATATCAGAAACGTTCTGCACACTGTGCAAGCATAATCTAGGTAACTGCTGTAAAATATAATCCAAAGGGCGTTTAGGTCTTCTAAACGAATCATCAAAGATACACCTATTACGCCACAGCCAAAGTTGCCATGCAGTAAGTCCCCAAATTAAATTCCATTGACCCTCTCTAAATAGGCCCACCTCCTCCGTTAGATTCATGCACACCTACTCCGTTAAGGAAGCAGTGAAGAAGTGATTTCTCTTGGAGTTAACCACAAGCATTTCCCAAATTGGCTTAGCATGAACGCAATCTAGAACAATATGGAGGGCATCCTCCTCAATCAAAGGGCAATGATTACAAAAAGGATGACAATTGGACCACTTACTCTGTCTCTTATTGGTTAACAATTTCTCATGAGCCAAAAGCCACATGAACGTTTTGAGCCTTTTCACCCAACCCCACTTCCATAGTTTTTTCCAAATACCATCTATCAGGCCTGTGTCTTCCTCCACCAGCATCTGGTAACAACTTTTAACAATAAACTCTCCTGATGCCATGGCCGCCCATGATATTACATCTAGCCCCAAGGACTAGCTAGGAGGAATAATGCACATAATGCGGGGGATAATGTCCTGGGGAACAAATTCAGCTATCTTGTCTAAGGACCATCTACCGAATTGGTCAACCCATTGATTAATAGTTGAATTTTGCAACTCCTCAGGGATAGGTTTTGTTGCAACATCCACAAGCTTGGTTTTATCCTTTAACCAAACATCATTAAAGAACAGAATTGATGAGCCATCTCTGACTTTCCAAGCTACGTTCGCATGAATCCTCTCATATTGTTGAGCAATAAATCCCCAAAGGTTAGAATTCCCTTTCTTAACAACAAACTCATCAGTACCAGTTCCTCTCTCCATATATTTTTTCTTTAATACTTCAGTCCACAAGCCATTCTCCTCAATCAGCAATTTCCATGTTAGTTTTGCAATACATGCCTGATTTAAGGGTTCAAGTTTTCTTAACCCAAGGCCTCCTTGGTTTTTAGGACGACACAATGTTTCCCAGTTCACCAAGTGTACCCTTCTCTTCACCTAGCTGTCCCCCCATATAAAACCTCTTTGCAACCTTTCTAGTTCCAAACATATTGAAGAAGGGATTCTATGAGAGAGCATTGTGTATAAGGGAAGAGAACCAAGCACTGATTTAGCAAGTGTAACTCTGCTTGCTAAAGAAAGAGAGACAACTTTCCAATTTGAAAGTTTCCTCCTAGTCTTCTCCACTATGTAATGAAACGTCTGAGTACTCTTTTTACCTCTATGCATAGGGACAGCCAAATAGGTTCCCAAATTAGAAGAAGCATGTAGCCCCACCTTCCTTGCTAACATATCCCTTTTCCTCTCATCTACATTTCTTGAGAAAAACATTGATGATTTTGCAAAGTTAGCTCTTTGCCCAGAAGTATTGGAAAAGTTTTTCACACAATTCATCATATTTTGCATGTTTTGTTCAGTGGCCTCACCAAAAAGGAGTAAATCATCTGCGAACATCAAATGTGAAATTTTCGGACCATTCCATGAGATGAGAAAAGGTTGCTAATTGCCCTCCTCCACTTTGTCCAAAATCATATGGGATAGCTTATCCATACCCAAAACAAAGAGATATGGGGACGTTGGGTCACCCCGGCGCAATCCCCGCTGAGGGTAAAAATCCTCTGTCATGCTACCATTCCACTGGACGTTAAGAGAGGTTGTTGAGATGCATCTATGAATCAAGGATCGAAATGGGGTACTGGTACCAACTTCAGCTAAGACTTCATCAATGAAACTCCAATCAAGCTTATCGTAGGCCTTCTCAAAATCAATCTTAACCATACAAAAACCTCTTTTACCTTTCAATTTATTCATAGAGCGTACCACCTCCTGCCCAATAACAATATTACACTGGATATTCCTTCCAAGGGACAAAACTAGCTTGAAAAGGAGATATAATCTTATCCAAAAGAGGTTTCATGCAATTGGCAATTATCTTGGTTAAGCATTTGTAAGCAAGATTGTAAAGCGAGATAGGTCGAAAGTGAGTTACCTGAGTTGGATTTTCTATCTTAGGGATGAGAGCTATAAGAGTTTTGTTGATGCCTTCCATAGAAATTGCCCCACAATATAGATCTTGAACAAAACTAGTAAGGCTAGAGCCTACCATATCCCACTGCGATTTGTAAAAGATAGGCAAGAACCCATCCACTCCAGGAGCCTTGAAGCTACCCATAGCAAATATAGCCTCTTTCACCTCAAGGTAATTGGGAATCTTGTCGAGGTAGGAGCATTCCTCCTCCGATATAGTAGGGAAATTCACACTAGTATAAGGGTACTCAGCCCTTTCACAGTCATTCATAAATAGATTCTTGTAAAAAGAGATCACCAACTTTGTCAATTCTATAGGGTCATCTATCCAAACCCCGTGTTGATAGCGCAGAGTCAAATATCTATTTGTCCTCCTTCTCACTAAAGTCTTCAAATGATAATACCTTGTATTGCAGTCCCCACTTTTAATCCACTCTATACGGGCCTTATGAAACCATAGCATTTCCTCCATTCACATAATCTCATCGAGCTCCTGCTGTAAATTGCCCTCAAGAACTCAAAGAAATTTAGAGAAGGGGTAATGTTTTGATTGTTGGATTCCTTTCAAGCGGCAAATAATCTCATTATGTTTCCTAAAGACATTCCCAAAAACATCTTTATTCCACTTCACCAAATCCTCTTTAAAGTCATCCAAAGCTTCGATGTTAAAATACTTGGCAAGCCGATTGAGTTCCTTATCAAAGATCTTGGGGTCCAATGAATGGATAGAAGAACTATTGAATGACTTATTATACACTTGATGCAAGGAGTTGACAGCCTTTTAATCCATCTTGGATAGGCCCATGTAAATAATGCATTTGGGTCCCAATTCTTCTCTACGTATTACAACTTTGGGCCTCTGGTACCAAAAATATCCCTTCAAATGTGAAAAATCTAGCAAAATAAAGATATTGAGGATTCCTACCAAAAAAAAAAGATATTGAGGATATAATTACAAACACTTCTTGGATAATACAAAGGCACAAGAAAAATTTCAAGAAAATCAAGTCTAACACTCTTGGGAAGTTTGGGTTAAAAAACAAAAAAACTCTTGGGAAAATAAAGCATTTCAAACACTTCTAGCATTTATGAGAGGCATGTGGTTTTTGAAGAGTACAGTTATATAGTCGTATATTCAAAGCACGCACACTATCTTGTCCACGTAACCCAAAATTCTTCAAGAGTATGTGAGTTGGATCTTAGATGGTTTTCATGTTGGAATAATTTTAATATTATGTGTTGATTAACATTAATCAATGGTCAAATTAATAACCAAACCACAATTATTAAACATTAATTGTATTGTGCTAAGCGCTTTATCATTTATCAAAATGAATTGGATTAGATTGAACAAATCATAATAGGATGGAATATTTAATTTATATAATTTCAAAAAGGCTCCAACTCATAGACTAATTTTGTAGTCAATGATTTAAGTTGACTAGAGGCATTTTTATAATTTGCCATTTTGTTTCATAACCCTTATATTTGTACATTTGTCCTAGTATTCTTGCTCTCTCTTAGTTGATGTGGGTTGTGGTATTTTCTCTCCTCCTCTCCATCATCACTCATACTTGTAGTATGTATTCCATACTAAATTTTAGATATACTCTTGCAATTTACACTAATTTACTTCTTTAACAAATGGTGTCAGAGCTTCCCATTATCATGCAATTTTCGGACCAAACATAACTTGATTTTTGTAAACCAAGTTGGGAGATTTGTCTATTATATTTCAGGCTTCATTTTGGTATATTGCATGCTAGCTAACTCGATCTAGAGTGGGAGAAAAAAGATTTGAAGGTTTCAGGTCAAACTAGAACCCTAAATTTAAGATATTTGCTTTCTTGTTTGTTTGATGTTTTAGCTTCAATTAATTGTTGATTTATGTTACTGGATGCCTCCAATGTAGTTTGTTGTGGATTCCTTGAGCTAATAACACCTGTATCATGTTGATCGAATAGCAAATATTTGTTAAAATTTTGAAGTTATGATTTGAATAACAAATATTTGTTAAAATTTTGAAGTTATGATTTTCCATTTCGAACGTTATTAGGTTCAATTACTTTGTAAGGTTTGTACTTTTGGGTGTGCATAATTTTAACCTAGAGCTCAATTCCGTTGAGAGCCACCATTTTTACATATAAAAATATCGAAATTTTGAAGAAACCAATGGCTTCAGTTTCACCATTTTGGGAGAAATTTCTTAGTTCAAATGCGAGATTCTTGCTTTGGGGGAATGTTTAGAATGGTTTTGTGGTGGTCAAATGAGTTAAATCACAATTTTGAATGGTTAAAGGGCACCATTTCCAAGGTCTGGCATGGTGTGGCAATGGTAGATTTCCGCCGAGTTCGAGTTTGGGGTATAAAGGAAGAAAATGACACTATTTTTATCAAATTCCACTCTTAGCATGAGGAAAGAATAGGCATGTGGACCAAGTATTTTTTGGGCCTCTTGGCCTGCTTTTTGATTCATTCTGCCTTTATTTTTCTTTTAATTTTTAATGGCGATTTTTACAAATTTTTTTGAGCACTTTTGGTATTTATTATTAATTTATCGAATTTTATACAATCAAAAAATATATATTGTATTCCTAGAATTTTGGCCTGAAAGCTTTTGTACACAACCTATACAATAATTTGGATTTGGTTATATTAATAAATTCTTGAACACTTGTGTCATTTATATTTTAAATAATTATAAGCCAAAATACATTTGAGCCTTATGAGTCATTGGAGATGTAATGAGATATTTTTGGGCCTTCCTCTTTCTTTTGAATTTGTTGGAATTGGGCATGACTTTTGGGCATTTTGAGAATTGAGATTGGATCATAATTTGTGCTTTAGAAAGCCTGTTTATAAGATAATATTTATTGGGATTTTTTTGGTTGCTGTGGGTTGTAGTATTTTCTCTCCTTGTCTCCATTAACAGTTTAACACTCACACTTGAGCAAGCAAGTATTTCACACTAAATTTCATGCACACTCTTGCAATTAATGCCTATTTATTGTTTAACAAATGGTACCAGAACTTCCTATTGGAATGCAATTTCCTTATCCAACAGCTCGATTTCTATAATACAAGTTAGGGACTTTAGGGTTTTGTTCCTCACATTTCAAGCTTCATTTTGGTATATTACATACTAATTAACTCGATTTAGAATGGAAGAAATAAGTTCTGGGAGTTTCTGATCAAACCAAAACCTTAAATTTTAGAAATTCAAATTCATCCTTGTTTGATGTTTTTGGCTTTAGTTAATTGTTGATTTATGTTATTGGATGTCTCTCATACACTTTGTTGTAGGTTCATTGAAATAATAACTCCTGTATCATGTTGACTGAATAGCAAACATTTGCTAAATTTTTGAAGTTATGATTTTCCATTTTGAATATCATTCCGTCCAATTAGTTTGTTTGTTTTGTTATTTTGGGTGTGTATAATGTTAATCTAGAGCTCAATCATATTGAGAAGCCACCACTTTCATAGACCGAAGCTCAAAATTTTCAAGAAACCCTTGCATCCCTTTCACCATTCTGGCCAAATTTCTTCATGGAAAACACAATAAACGTTTAGAATGGCTTTTGTGGTCGTTAGGTGGGTTAAAAGCACCATTTCAAAAGTATAGTATGGTGTAGCAATTTTAGATTTTCGATATGTTTGAGCTTGGGGTGTAAAAGAAGAAGATTCATTTCTAGCTCAAAATTTATTTTCCTATTTAATGGTGATTTTTACAAATTTTTTTAAGACCTTTAATTAAGTGCTTATATTAATTTTTCGACGTAAAAAATATATATTATATTCATGGAATTTTTCATTGACACGAAATACCCCACGCTACTCGGCGTCGAGAGGGTAGAAGATCCCAAAAAAATCACGGGGATGGCGTCCAAAGTCTCAACAACACCACCTTATCCCGGTGCTGCCAGAATCGCTGACTCTCCATGTTTTCCTCAATACACTGCTTCTCTCAAATGTAACGTACTGAAAGAACTCTTTTTTTTTTTTTCTATCAATTCTATGTCTTGTTGTTCTGGAATTTCTATTTGAAATTTATCCGAGACATGATCGGTTCTTAGCAGCTAGGTTTGCGAATTGATGACTTACGAATGTACTTGTTTAGATATTCCGATTTTGCCGATATATGTATTTAACTTGCCGCGTTGAAATTTATTCATCTGAAATTATACTTTGTTTTCCTTTTATTTTGATGTTATTATGTATAATTTTGGAGCCTAATCTAAAAAATGGTCAGTGATTTTATTTTAATTGGAGATTAAGAGCTTGACTAGCATAACAAAATGCCAATCAAGCTTCACCCTTGCGAGGGAATTGGTGTCTAAACTTAAATAGGAATTATCTTCGATTGTTAGCAGGGACTTTGTAGAACTTCGAATAAGAATTCACTAGATACATCTTTGTTTTAGGAATGGGAGCTTTGCTTTAACTTGCAAATATCAAAACAATATACAGGAAAGGTCCATGAATTTAGTTTCATTCTGCTTTTCGTGTTTTCCTTAGTTTCGTTCTGCTTTTCGTTTTTTCCTTCTTTGATGAAGGAACAGAAAAAGTCAGATGTGTACCAATGCCAAAACAGCCTTAATTGTTTTTTCCCCTTTCCTGTTATTTCATGAATCAGAAGCCCTGAGTTTAGGCTATGTGATTTCTGTATCCAAATTTACTCTATACCTAGTTGCATCTTCTATTTGAGCGTGAAGGAAAGGCTTATCTGGGTGGTGACTCAATTGAGAGCCTTACCTTAGAAAGGAATTCGGTCATCAGATAATTTCTTTTAACTAACTTTGGAGCCGCAGTATCTGTGATGCAATATATTCGCATAGATCAACTTAACTAATGTATTCCAACAACAAGAAAAAGAGATACATTTAGTTTGAGGTGAAGATTAGATGCTTGACTCACTGAATGAAATGCCAATCTAATCATTTTTCTGCTGATTCATCACTGTTACGGTTTTGTTATCATTGTCCGTAAAAGGAATTATATTTGAAAGACCAGTGATTTTGTGAAACTTACTACATGAACTCACATGATACTTCTTTATTGTTGTTTCATCTCTAAAGGAAAATTGGTCAAGAAAGGGGGAAAAAACTCTCCAGAAAAGTGATCAATATGCAAACACATAAAGATGAAAACATATGAGAAAAATTCTTCAAATCGAATTCATTCTGCTTTTCATCTTTTCCTTTAATTTGAGGTCTTAAATAACCTGCACCTAGGATGAAACATGAAATTGCGGTTTTAGTAACCAGCACTTGGTTTTTCTAATGCATAAGGTGGATGAGCTCACTGAATTCCCTTTTTTTGGTTGGTGTATGAGTATATGGTTTTGTTATCCATAAAAGCGTGACATAATATTTTCAAGTAACTATTATTAAGTTGGTATAGATTTATATGAATTTTTTAATGTTGCTCTTGAACTGAATGGAATCATGAATCCATTACTAATGTCTAGTATTTTTTTTTAAGAAAAAAACTATAATAGATATTTCTTGATTAAATGAATTGGGTTAGAAAGTATGAGTAGGCCATTTAATCAAATAATGCAAAGTGATGTTGACATTCTGCTACTTTGCGTATAATTAGTCTATCTAACTTTCCATATTTGTCAGGTCTTGAAGAATTTAATTCAGATAAGAGTAAATGTCAGGAACAATTTGATGTTTACAAGGAGTGTAAGAAAAAAGAGGTATTGGAAATATCAGCTTTTGCTGTCCCTTTTTTTTTTTTCTTTTAATAATTTGGTGGCCTGATGTACCTTGTATACTTATACATTGCATATTTGAAAAACTTGGAATGGAGCATCAGGTGTTGCATTTGAATACTGTTGCTCTACCTGAAATTGGGTGTACGGAAATTGAGGTCATTATATTTTGGACATCAAATTATAATTTACCATCTTGTGGTTTGGCCTGGACTCAATTTGCCTCCCATTTGGTTTAAAGTGTCACATTTAACACCCTTGTGATTTGTTCAATTACCCTTAAGTGCCCTGTGAAAAGACTATAGAACTGTTTAAGGTGTAAGTTATAGATACTTTCAAGTTTCAACTATGAAATTTCATGCCATTTTGAGATTTCTGTCATATTGAAGTGGTAATGTGGGAGAGTTGAATGAGACATTTTATACTGCTAAGAAGGGATTTGATTTTAGGCCAAACTGTTAGGAGGTAAATCTTAATTTTCCCTATATTGGATGGTGATGGTGCTTTTCATGTTTGTTTATATCAAAGTGATCTTAAGTACTGCTGCTCCACTCCTCTGCTCTTACCTTTCCTGCCATTTTCTTAAGAATATTGACTGTGCAAAAATCTGGGTTATCAAGCAAGGCAGGAAAGACAAAGTAGGCTTTTTAGCAAATTAGGCAGGCAAGTAAAAATTCATGGCTTTGATTAAAGGGAAAATTGGGTTTTGGGACCAAAAAATCAACATATTTGGTTTTTGGGACTACAATTGATTTTTTTGCAGCGAGAATTGAATTTTTTGAACCAGGATTTGATTTTTTTTATTTCGCACAGAAAATCATCTTCGGTACCAAAAACCAAATATGTTGATTTTTTGGTCCCAAAACCCAATTTTCTCTTAATTAAACAAGGAGCTTTATCATCTTGGTTAAGAAAAAAAGTAACAATTAAGAAAAGACTTCCTTAACTCCAACAGTTATAAATGAAAAGAATATTCCCTAATTATACAGTCTCTGTTCTGATCTGTATTATGTAGTTGGATTAGATCAATATTACTATTATTATGGTAAATACTACTGATTTAAGAAAAACGGAAAGTAAATAATCTACTAATCCTTCCAAGAGCAAGAATCTCACTCAAGAAAAATCAATAGCCAAGGAGAAGCTCCAGTGGGGAAATAACTCTGAATTCAGTTCCTAAGTTCTCCCAAAACAAACTACATGACCCAGTATTTATTAGCAGAAAAATAACTGATGACTCCTAGAAATAAGAAGCCACTAACCATGACTCCTATTCTGACGACAACTAACTAGCCGGCCTGAAATGATAATTAAAATAAATAAAATACTGGACTTATTCTCCAAACTAATGACTCCACTATCCGAAACTTAAGCCACAATGCCCATGACTCATAACAAATTGAAACAAATTGAACAAACTGAATAATTAAAAATCAGAAAATAACTAGGCTTGCTGCTGGACATGTGATTTCCTACGTGCATAAGTGATTAAAAGCTTATCATATTATTATTTTCTTTGTACAACTAGCTATCTGTTTCACGTAACCCCTGCCTATCCGATCACTTGAGCCACCATAGGGTGCCAGATCAGTGTTATTCACTTAAAATTGATTGTTTAAAAGAAATTGGGTGAGGTTTGCCATGGTTAAGATGGCAAAGGACTGTGACATAGGGGCATCATAGTCAAGTCATTTTTGCTCTCAGTTTCCTTCTCTTGTTTGTATTAGTCATAGTGCTTCTCAGTACTGAAGCTGGGAACTCTCAAAATAAAACTTTGAAAATTGACTGCTACAATCCATGCTCCTTCTTCTTCTTCCTCCTCCTTATTTTTTTTAATTTGAAATTGAATGTTTTGTTGTGGCATTATATGTGAACCAAGTCTTAGTTCTTAGGTTGATGTTGATCATTCAAAATTTGGTTTAACTTTTCTCTTCATTCATTTCCTCCATTCCTCATCATCTTTTGCTGAATATGCACCATCATTTTTCTTTACTAGTTTGATTGCTATACAACATTTGATAACTGTTTCGGGAGCTTTCCCCCTTGTTGCCTTGTTGCTTGATAGCAAATGGATAAGGTGTAAGAGATTTTTTTTTTAGGGAAAAGAAAGGCTAGGAACAACCTAGAAGATTACATAAATTGGTTCAGAGAACTACTCTCTTCTCCTCTATCAGTGTCTAAAATTTGCCTACAACCTATAGGAGATTGCATAAGAAGGATGAAATCACTATTGATGCTATGATCCTGGTGTGCAAGCCAGTTCACGCATTCATGAGCCATTCTCGGTGTAAGAAAGTTTATGTTTAGCCAAAATTTTTCCTTTTCTGAGTACTTGGTAGGATTAGGAAATAGATTGCATGAATGAATCTTGTAGTGAGCGAACCATATAATTGAAATGAGCAAGCCCAATTTGATTAAATTAAGTTGTTGCTGGGTTGCTCCCTCCTGTTGTTCACTTATCGGTACATAGGTGCAGCTTAATTTCGAATGAAGTTGTCATACTTCATAATTGGCAATTTCGAATTCCTTACTAATCACTCTATAGTGTTAAGTTGATGTTTTTTTTTTTGTGGACATGAAGCATTGTTCTGTGCTTATTAAACATGATATATGTAGCTAATTTCAAAGATTTAAATAACTTGCAGAGGCAAATAATGTTATCATATCATTGCTTGATAATGCTGCATCTCAAATCTTTAGACTCTCACGTGTACTTTTCCATTCTCTGATGAGTAAATCACACCATATTACAGATTATGTAAATGCATATGGTTCAATTTGTGTGGAATTGTCCTCGTACTAATGATCTAGCTGGTTTTACTTGTGTTTTGTACAGAGGGAGGCTCGACTGGAACGTAATAGGAATCGATCTTTCTTTTCATGAAGTCTGTTAATGCTGCTGTTTGTATCATGGGAGGTAAAAATAGGTTATGAGTGCCCATGGATCATGTTGGTCCATCTTTGTGGCATTAACTTTGTGGATTTATTCAGGGTTATGACATGAACGGTGTCCAAATAAAAATGAATGATTGATCTGTCTCTCTAATATTCTGCTTCACGCTGCTTACTTTCAATATTCAAATAATATATCTATTAAATACTGAAGTTCTAATGTTTGTCCATCATGAAATTCAACGAGAACTCACAATCTAGGGATGATATGTTACTCTCAAATGTGCCCTTAGAATTTTTTTTATAATATTATTTATTATATCGTTATAATTGTTGTCTGATAGGGGGTTTTTTTTGGTACTTTTTTCGAAGTAATATACCAGTATCGTATTTTACTTCTATTATTTTTAAAATTAATTAAATTGTGAGACTTTTGTTTTACCCAGAGTCTAGGAGCCGCATTGTTTATAATTTATAAATAATGTAGTTTTCTACTGATGGGAAATGAGAAATTGAAACTCTAGAACCAAAATTGTAATTCAGCTCAAATACTCCTTAAAAAAAAATTAAGGGAAACTATAACAAGCATAATCAAAATACATAACAGGGAACACACCGGGGAAAGACTACACCCCCAACTGTCCTCATACATAATATCGGAATTGTCTTAATATGCAAATGAGCTCCTAAGCTTCCATCTCTGCCTGAATTGTCTTCTACTCGAATCCTTCAGTTAATTTGATGAATCTAATCCAAACTTAGCATTTAAAACATTTCATCTTTTGCCACAATTCAGATATATAGCCTGTTTCATGTGACTCTTTTTTTCTTTTAAATTACAAATCAAAATCTTTTACCATAGTGTTTTAACTATGTTTAATACAGTTAGCGATAGAGCAAAGCAGATATAAAGAGACGTGAATCTGATATATAATTTCACTTGCTTGCCTTAACTTTTCGGGCAATATATGATTTTGTAACCTTAAATAATTCAATTTGTGGATTCCATGAAGATGGATTTTTCTGCAATAGTGAGATTCAAAATTTAAGCTAAGTTGTTCACAGTTTCTCTTCTTAATGTTGAAAGCGCAAACTTGGATCCGTTAAAAACAGAAGATAATATCGTTTACTGTTTGAACTGAACACACCAAATTATAACATTCATGAATCTCAAGTACATAAATATCCAATACACATTCTGAAGCTCAAATTCTCCTCATCATTAGAAGAACTCCCTCCCTAGGCTCTACGATCAGATTGAAAGCAGGAGAATGGTGGTAATTGGGCGAGAGAGAGAACTGAAGCTTGAGCAGAACAAGAGACAAGATCACCTTCAGTTCCGTCATCGCCAAATGCTGGCCGACGCAGGTGCGAGCTCCGACACCAAATGGAAGGTAAGCTTGAGGATTCTTGCAAGCTTCATGGACCCCATTCGCAAATCTCTGAGGGTTGAACTCGTGGGCATCAGGTCCCCATAGTTGAGGGTCTTGTTGTATTGTTGCGATAGGAAGCTGAATGTTCATTCCTTTTGGAATCAAAATGCCTTTCAATTTAATATCTTGTAAGGCTGATCTCTCAACATTCGTTGATGGTGGGTAAAGCCTCATACTCTCTTGAATCACCATTGTTAACTGTAGGCAGTATCATTTTCAAAAAGCATACTCAAAATGAGAATAAGAACACACACACACATTTAATCTATATACCAAACAATGACCAAAATATTTTAGCACAAAGTACATACCGTCTTCATGCTTCTAAGTATGGTTGCATCAAGAGTGCCATTTGGACAAACTTGAAGCACCTCAGCTCGACAACGATCTTGCCAATCCTGGTGTTCTGCTAACAACATGAAGGTCCATGACGCCGCGATCGCCGTCGTCTCGTGTCCAGCAAAAAATATGTTCTTACAATTATCGATTACGAACTTGTCAGGTGAGATAAGATTTGATAAGAAGCCATCCCCACTATCCTTATGACATTTTGTGGCACCCTCCAATATCATTAGCAGAAGATTCTGCTCATGACCTTCATTGAGGCATTGCTTTACAAGTTTTGCTATCGCTGTGTTGATCTCTCTCTCTAATCTCCATATCTCTCTGTTCCTTCTTGTTGGCAAGTATCTAATATTTTAAAAATTGAATTAATTTTTAAATCAAAATAAAGTGTAATATAGGCATGTGAGAAATAAATCATACCTTAGTCCTGGAATTCCCACAGCTGACTTGGTTGTGAGCTTTTGAAGATCTCTAAGCTTTGTGAATATTTCTTGTCCTTTCCAATAGTTGCTTCCAAAACATGTTCTGGCAATTATATCAGCTGACAAGCTTCTCAAATCTCCATCTATCTTTATCTCTGAAACCACTCCTCCCTCACTTTCAATTCTTGCCTCCCAATTCCTCACCATTGCTTTTGTGGATTCCACCATCAAATTAACCATCCCCTTTAACATCATTTACAATATATTATTTAATGTAAGTGATTTTTCAGCTGACAGATAATTTCATTCATGGAAGATATCATGATGACTAATTTGTATTTAATAAATAAATCCATAAATTGTATTTAGAAAAAATTTTGAAAAAGACCGTAGCCGAAAAGAAAATCAGAAGCTATTGAATCTTTTGGAGAAAAAATGAAGTGAGGGATTTGTGTGGAAAACACCAGGAGAAAGTGAGTTTTATATTTTTCTTATTTTTCTCTCTTTGAATTTTATCTAAAGGAATTGGCGCCAAATCAAAAATAAAACAATAGAAATAAAAAGTGTACCTTATATTCATTCTTTTAATTTATTCTTTCTTTTAAATATATAAAAATTACTATGAAGAATCACAATCTTTTTTTTTTCATGTAAGTATTAAGAGTATTTCCTAACCAATAACTAAACATTAATCCCTTTAAGTTATAGAAATTACCAAAATAGGTTTTATATTTCCCAATAAGATAATGAATCACAATCTTATTCCTAATGACTTCTATTCAAGCAAAAGGTAATTAATAAATAATGTAAAATCAATTTTAAGAGGGAAAAATGTTTCTTCTAGGGCAATAATCATTCAAGTCTTTAAACTTGAAAACAAATAAGCAAGCTTAAACATACAAAAATCTTTTGATATTAAAGACGCTATTTATGTTAAGGATTATTGTAATACTTAAAACTACTAAGTACCTGATGCAAACCAAACAATGGTTTCTAACCATCATTTTTTCCTATTTTATCCAAATAGGTTTATAATAAATTTATCTACTTTTATCCAAATTTTATTTTTGTAAATTGTGATTATTCTAAAAAATATTTTATAAAAAAATAATCTAAACGGATACTAAATAGAAAGTCACAAGACAAGGAAGGTTGCATGATCATACCTTGACCTTATCAAGGTATAATTGAGGGGCTATGGTCTTCCTTTGGTGGGCCCAAAGAGACCCACTTGATGGTAATATGCCTTGTCCAAAGAGTGGCCCACGTTCCTTAGATAGATATAAAGGCTTCCCTAGATTCAAGGAGGTGCAGAGGCTCACTTCCTTCACCATCTCTATATCTTGGACCATCAAATATTGAATATTTCCACTAGAATACAAGCATATGGGCCCTGTACGCATCAAAATTTATGAGAAACTACAGGACATTTTAAATTCATTGTACGAGAACATTTATTTATTTTTTTAAATGAAACATATAATTTAAGAAAATATATAGTGCTTGTGTATTTTAAAAGCATTATTTCAATAAATAGTGATTAAAAATTATTAATGATATGATTTTATATTAATGTTATGTCAATAGATAATAAATGAATACTAATGGATGGTTTTAATTTTTATATAATATATAGATTGACAATAATCCTTTTTCAGTTTGATTTTTTTAAATAATTTTCCTTCAACTTTAAAACATATAGTAGGATAAAGTATAATAAAATATTTTTATTAGATAAAATATGTAATCAGCATCTTATAAAGCATGTGTAGTGCAAATTTTAGTTATTGGGTCAATCTGATGGTCTAGATCATTCATGTACCCTTGACCGTTAGACTGATTCAAGGGGGAAGATCCATTATCCCTAAAGCCAAAGATGAGACTTTTCAACACCAAATTTGGAATTTAAAGTTACGTAAGATATATGTATGAAACCAAAGATGAGACTTTTCATCTAGACAATCGAGTCCATCAGCAAAAATTTAAGTACTAAGACAAAAATTATGAGCTTGTTTGATAGCTGTTTTCAAAATTAAAAAACTATTTTGAAAATAGAAAACTAAAAGAACTTCGGTAAATTTATTTTTAATAAAATATTTTGAAAAATAGAAAAATGAAAGAACAAGAAAACTTAGAACATTTTTAAAGTGTTTTGTAGTTTTTATTTTGGAAAATACAAGAAAATGTGAAAAATACCCACATCATTAATGGTAAAGTTATAAATTTTGAATAACTTATCTAATACTTACTAGTTATGATTTTGAAAACAATTATTTAAACAGATTTTTTTATTTTTTTATTTCCAAAACTTATTCTTAAAAACAGTTTTGTAGAAAGCTGTTTTGAGAACAATAAAACAGAAAACACTATCAAACATGTCCTATCATTCCATTTTTTATTCATAAGATCCTAAAATAAAAACATTTCATATATAATCAGGGGTGGTTGGGTTAAATAGTGAAAAATTTAATATCTATTAAATAAGATCTTGATTAAGTTTTTGTGTTATGAAGAGAAATAATCATATTGAGAAAGTTACTTATTTAGACTAGGTAATGCTCAAACCTGACTCGATGGTAATGGATATTCACGAAAACCCAAATCAAATTGAATTGACTCATACGCCATCAAAATATATGAAAACTCAACATTGAAGAAGTGTGAGGAAGAAACGGTACCGTATTGGTTTTTCCATTTTGGGATGTGAGGGAACATAGTGAAGGGCCAGCAATGAGAAATAGAAGGGTTGTGTTGAGATGGAGACAAAAGCTTCTGCGTTTGAAGGGACTTCATTTCTGGAATATTTCCGAGCAAGAAGTGAGGAAGAGGGCCATTGATCCCTTGCTTACGAAGCTTCTCTCTCATCAATCTTGGCTTCACAAACAGCGAATTCAAAGCATGAAACACTAACACTAACAGTGCTGCAATGATCACCGCTACTATGCCCATCTCTCTTTGCTTCTTTAATTTCCACCTTTTCTTCTTCGATCTCCTTCCTTTTCGATCTTTACCTTCCCACGTTCACTGCTCCACTAAATATATACTGTGAAAAATAATAATGTAGTCATTGATGGAATATAAGCATGTTGCATGAGTGACACGTGCTACCAAGAAGTTACGCCAAGAGAAGCTGAAGCACCATTCGTTACAAGCAGACATGAGTGACGTGTGTTATACGAGGAAGTTAAGAAAGAGAAGAACCATTTTCTTTTTTTTTTAAAAAAAAAAAATTAAACCACCCAGTATCCATATTAGGCTACTTTTGATTAATTCAAGTCGAATTGAGTGAAACCATAGGGTCAGTAAAAGTATGACTTTAATTTGTTGATGGTTCTTTAAATAACCACACAAAAAAAAAGCTTAAATAACGTCATCTAAAAAGAAACACAAGCCACAGATTAATATGTACTTTCTCCATGTTATAAGATATTTTATAAATTTTTTTTTATTTTATAATATAAGACATTTTCTAAAATTTAATGGAGCATTTATGATTTTTTTTAATAATAATCTTTATAAATTTACTTTATAATTATCTCAATTCTCTTTTTAGAAGAAAGTTGATAAAATTAATTATGGATATTTTTAAAAAAATAATAATTTATTTTATAAAATTAAGAAACCACCTTTCCATGGTGTGATTTTTTTTAAAGCATTTTATAATATGGGAGGGAGTATAACTCTTGATGAAAAAAATCACACCGACTTTATTAATTTCTGTCACCTACTTCGTCTTTACTTTTACTCTCACTTACTTGTCTTTTCTGCTCTTCCCAAAGTTGGGACCATCTCTCATTCATCCCCCTCTCTCTCGCACGTGCTTCCTCTGCCCTTTGCCTTTGGATCTGGCTCTAAGACCACCATGACAGGAAGTTCTCTTCTGCCACTCTGATCTGGAAGCTTCTTCTTGACATTCCAAAATTCATGTCATTATGCACATTGCTTGTAACTTTTTACAACTCTCTGCTTATGCTATGTGCATATGTGCTTGAAATGATTCATGCTTTGGCTTGTTTTTAAGTTAATTTGAGAGTTAATGATGACATTATATGCTGTAGGGTTTATAAGGAGATGGAATCAATTTAATAAGAAGGGACTTGAATAGTAGTGTTGTTGGTTGCATTTTTTGTTGTTTGTGGGTGTGCCAAAAGAATTAATCTTCAATTTAGTTAACCTTTCAATCAAACTACCTGAGAATTTGGGGTCTTTTATCACAATTTTTTCAAATATAAATTAAACAATATGAAATAAAGTAAATTAAATAAACAACAAATTCTAAGATAATAAGGTTCCATGAAAATTAGATAACTACGGGAAACTAGGATAAATTGGAACCTAGAGACTGATTGTTATTGTTGAGATGTGTGTTGTTTTGGAGATGTGTTTGTGTAGCCGCTATCTCTTGAATGTCTTCTCTATTTATAGGCACAAATAACAGCTTCCTACCTTTTATCGGTTTCACAAATTTAGGGTGTGTTTGATTTCACTTTAAATAAGTGGTTTGGCTTCAAAACCAAGTTTTCATTTTTTTTTGTGGGTGTTATGGTGTGTCACCAGACCACGTTGGAGAAGTGGTTTAGAAGCTAAACGGAGTTGAGGCAAAAATGACTCCAATGTTGCTTTTTCGTTGGCTCCAACTAGGTTTGAAAAGAAGCCAGATAAAAATGAATCAATAAAAATAAGAAAAAAATAGTGAATATGGGAAAATAAAATTTCCATAAAATTTTTTCTATCTAATAACCAAGATACTCCCTCAAAATTTTAATCTTTATAGATCATAACCTGTAAGAAAATATTATATCAAATAAATTATGTTCTCAATTAAATAAATGCAAATTAAATTTTAGTCTAAGGAAATTGAATTAATCATAAAATAGAGTTTAAGCTCAATTTAGAGGAAAATTATGAGTTTTGTCAAAACCAATTTTCAAATAAATCATCCGAACATAAACACATTAGTCAAAAACCAATTTTTTCACAATTACGTTACGAAACCAATTCTATCAAAACTCATCCTTCACTAACTAAAAACCAAACGGGTCCTTAGGCCGCTTCACTTTTCCATTTTCTCCATTAGTCCACTTGCTTATCTTTAGGCACAAGCATGTACGTCACTTTGCCACTTTCCCCTCTTTTATATTTTTCTTTAAATACTTAGTGGATAATGATAGATTTTTCTAGAACCAGCAGCAGAAATAATATTTTAACAATATTTAGGCCAAAACTAATAAATATTTATTTCCTTCATATTTCCTTTGGGCTGAGGCCACTAAAAATATGGTGTAAACAAGTGTCATTTTTATCAACATATATATAATGCATTATATAATCATTGAATCAAAATTCTCTTTCAACCGTCAGATCAAGCTAATGAACCAAATTTCAAATAGGAGTGAATGGCAGTTGCTAACAAGAAAGACCCATCATATATAATACTCCAACGATGCTGCTATGGGCGTCATGACAATGTACCAACATGCATGGATAAAATAGAGAGAGAAAGAGAGGATAAATTTTCAAAACAATTTTTACTGGTAATTAATAATGGTAAAATTGGGATGTTGGGTTTTTTTTTAGAATTTTAAGGTGTGCAACTAATTTTTCTGAATAAGTGTAAAACAGTTGGAAATCCCTCATAATATGAACCAGAATGAATATTGACTTAGGAGTATTAAATGCATACCATCGTCCAATAATTTCATCATTCAATTGGGACGAGCCTTCGAGTATCTCTAAGCTTTGTGAATATTTCCCTTTCTAGCCCATCTAAAGGAACTTGTGGTAAATAAAAAGTAAATAAAAAAGGTGTACCTTAGACAACACTTATTTTAGTGACCCAAAAAAAAGGCATGACTTTTTTTAATACTCTCACTTCAAAATATGTAATAACTACTACCCATGCAAACCTTAATTAGTAAATAATAGGGAAAATTAAGCTTTTAGTCCTTAAACTTTGCACCAGTTTTGAAATTAGTCCCTGAACTATTTTTTTTTCAAAATCCTTATTAAATTTAACAGTTTAGGCGTTAGTCCTCAAGCTTTTAAACTGTCAAGCAATAAGTCCTTGATAGTGCCACGTGGCTAGATGGAGGGTCACGATGATGATGTGGCTAATGGTAGTCTGATGTGGAGATAACACATATGCCATGTGGATTAGTACCTAAGTGTGTGGGAAAAAAATTGGGCTTATGTGACTAATAAGGGAAAACTAACAAAAAAAAAAGGATAAAGGACAGAAGTATGTGTTTGTCTGATATGTGCCCTAGATGAGAAGTATCTTTTGAGAAATGGTGAATGAAGTCACAGTCGCGGACAGTGGTAAATGAAGTCGGTCATTGGAAGTTAGCAGTGAATCATTTGTTGGAGAAGATGAACTCTTGAGCAGTGTTGGAGAAGTCAATCATGAAAGAGAACGCCCACATCACCAATCCTAAGGTTAATACCTCTCTCTCTCTCTCAACAATTTGTGTTTTCCATCGATTGAGGGTTTTCACTACATTCCTCCTCCCCACCCCCCTCCCCAAAAGAAATAAAAAAAAACAATTTGGGATTATTCTTTCTGGGTTTTCTAGGTAAAACTTTACCTTTTCAGTGCAAACTTCTATTAAAAGTGACTTGTTTTCTATGAGGGAGTTAAACGCTATAACTGGAGTAATTCTGTTCATGTCAATTTGAGGATTTTTTGTAAGTTCATATTTAAACAATTGCTATTTGTGCTAGGAAAGATTAATTTTGTAAGGCATTATTTTTTAAGATGAGTTTTCTTGGCAATATTAGCAAGACTAGTGCTTAATGATAAAATAATAATTAGATGGCTACTTTGGTTAGAGTTCGGAAGAAATAGAGATTAAAGATTTCTCTCAGAACAGTGTATTGAGTGTACAATGATTAATGATGATGAGGAGTTTCTTATGGAAGTCATATAGCAAAACTGTTGCATAGTTGTATCTCTTTGAACAAGAAGTCATAGACATAGCATGGTTTTCGGAATTTATTCCCTTTGTTACTAATGTACTTGTGGGCATAACATGGCCATCCATAGACTGTTTGTATAAACATTGGATTAAAAATCTAAATGCTAACAAATTGCTTAATTCTATGTAAATGTCATTGATTCTCTTGGGCTATTGATTATGTAAACTCTAAAGAAAATATATAAAAAAAAAAACTTTGCTATTAGTATTGTTATCTATCTAAGAAATAGCTTGATGCATAATGGATGGTAAGAGTCAAAAAAGACTGAGGGAGACCCAAAGCAAGATCTTGTATGCATTAAAGAGTAGTTATTTGTTTGCTTCAAATCTTTTTATTTGCTTTCATATAAATATCTAAAGTTTCCAAAATTCATCTGTCTCAGAAATAGCTTGATGCATAATTGATGGTACATCTTTATGGCCTATAAGGTGTGCTGAACTTTCTGCTTAAAAATTTCTGTTTTTTGGCTATTTGAAAACCAAAAAGTTTTTGTTAAAGATAGATATTCAGTTGCTCATATTCTGTCCTAACGTTTAGTCAGCCTATTCATAGATTCAAGTCTTATAACTCTATCAGTTTATTTTGTTTGAGAAATTGCATGCTGTCATTTTCAACCTCTGCTATATAATTCTGTTACTATGAATGCCTATTTGTATTATTGTTTTTCTCATTCAGGTTATACTATCTTGAGCTGAAAATTTATAGTAATGGCATCTAGTCATGTGCTGAAAATTTATTTGTTTATTCATGTGCTGAAACTTGGGAAAGAGATATGCACTTATATCTGCAAAATTTCATGTCTTAAATTTAATGATATCTTCAAGTGGGGATCAAAGCAAGTGGATGCAAAAGTTGAGGTACCGAAATAGGAATTGGTTTTGCAAGCATCGAGCACGTATTAAAATCTCAGAGTCAGATAAGAATCCAAGGAAGTTGTATGCAATATGTGAAACAAATAGGTGAAAATTTTTTGATTGGGTTTATTCAGAAAATGAGGAAGGAGAAAGTTCTAATAGTGAGAGTGTCTCCGAACATGAATGTGATCTCATACAAAGGGTGTCAAAGCTGGAGGTAGCACATGAAAATGATAACCTGAAGGAAAGAATTGCCAATGTGGAGGAAATTGTTAATGGCATGAAAATGGTTTTCAGTAATTAACTTGTCATCGTACTTAATGTTGTTTGGTGTTAGCTTATGATGTGTTGTAAAGTGACCTCAAGGAAAAAGTCCTTTGTAAAGCATGTAAAGTGACCTATTCTATAGACTTGGATGGAATATGTTGTACCAAATTTTCAAGTTAAGATGAATATATATTTATTGTGCTTTAATCTCCTTTTTAGACCTAATATGATATTTATAGGGGCTGTCGTTTGAATATAATATACTTTATTTCAATTTTAGACAAGCCTTAATTGATATACATAATACTCAGGTGTTAACTCAGAACATGATACATAATACTCACATGTAGCACCTATGTATAAAAATAGGTGCAAACTCAAAACGGGTGCTGATATGTATAGAAATAGGTGCAAACTCAAAACAAGTGCTGATATGTATAGAAATAGGTGCAAACTCAAAATAGGTGCTGATGTAAATATATATGCTATGGGAACTAATATGTATAGGAGCTGCATGTATAAAGGAACTAATATACACATTATTTGGTATACACATGGGAACTGAAATGTATAGGTGGTGCATGTATAAGGCACCCTATTTGGAAGATCTAAACATTGGGATAGAAATGTTTGAGAGTGCAGATATTATAAAGTATCTAAGAGCAACTTATGTGCTTCAATAAACTATCAGCATAATGGCAAATTACAATAATTCTGAAAACTATTAGCATAATGGAAAATATTCCTGCGTGTCTCTCATTATTTCATTTTTTTTTCATTACCTTATTGTAACAACTAACAACTAGCTTCTTTTCTACAAGCCTACAAAGTTGAACTTGGCATTATTTAGCACCTTCAGAAGAATCACCTAGAGAACTAGTCATACAATACTGACTCATGAAAATGCTCATTTTCTTACAACAAGAGATCGGATTATTGGAATTAGACAACTACCAAATCCAATAAAAACTCATATTCAGGGGCAAAAAATACTACCAAATTCAACATCTGATAGCTTAGGCAATGAAAAAAAGGAAACGTTGGGAGAATATCTGACATGAAATACCTAAGGATGAAGCTTCTCAAACTAATTTTGTGGGTTTCAAACACCTACATTTAACCTACATGCACATGGTTTATTGCCAAACAAAAGGGTCCAAATCCTAGAGTTTTGCTCTTGTACGGTTGTTCGAAGAGGTAAAGAGCTTTCAACTTCTTTGGTGGCATCAAAGTTCCTTTCTGCAACAACTTTGGACAAACCAAACATTTGAAACAATCCATAACCACACTATATCAGAAGGCAGTAAAAAGGGAAAACCAAAAGGTGAGGCAGTAGTGACTTATGAAGTCTACTTTTCTTGCTCGATTTTCTAAGTGTCCATGACTCTTAAGAGTTAAAAAAAAAGTTGTTTCTGTAACACAATGATCATCAAGGTGTTCCAATTGAAAACTATAAGCATAATGGCAAATTACAGTGAGTACTACAAAGCTAATAATACTCAGCAACCATTGATAAATATTTTACACAAATAATACTCAGCAACCAAACTAATAGAAAGACATGGGAATAATAGCTTGTCATTGAACAAAGTAGTCTACCATCAACATCAACTGCATTTTCATATTAGAATCAAAATACTGACTTCAAAATACCAATTGCATTTTCATACTAGAATCATAATACATAATATGTCTTCAAAATATATCTTCAACCAAAATAGATGTCTAAGGTGGAGTAACATCAATGGATTCTTGGGAAGGCTGAGCAATTGAATTTTTGCATGTTCTCTTGTTATGGCCATAGGTTCCACATAATGTGCACCGAATCTTTGTGTTAGTTTTCCTAGTTTTGTTAGGCCTTGGTGGTTCATCAGCCACTTTTCTCCTTAACTTCTTTGGACGTCTAGGTCTAACATGTAGTTTTGGTGGACCAACAGGCTCTATACCAGTCTCCTCCCACATGTTCTTACCATTGATTGAGTGGATGATAGGACCTAACAATCTTCATATGCTATATGTTTTAGATATCCATGGACATAATCATGAGGATTCTCTCACAATGTAAAAATACTACTTATTGCATGTCTGTGCAAAACAAACAAAAATCATTTCATCAAAGAAAAATCAAAGTTATTTATATTTGGACATACACAGCTATGTAATGTAAAAGCTTGGAAACATATACAGTCATTAAAATGAATAAAATATAATTTAATTAATAAATAAATACATCAAACTAAAATATATATAAAGACTAGTCATTGAGTCCAACTAAAATATGAAAGTAATATATCATCTCCCAAATGTTCATTAAATACTACAAATTAATCCAAATACCTGCAAGGTATGCTTGTAAGAGGCCACCATCGGCATGAATATGTCTTTTCTTGTAGATTAACCACAAAATTATGGGTATTGTAAGTAACCTCAAAATCCTTCCCACCAGCCCATCTTGTCTCCCATTTCCTACTTTCATCCACTTCTTTATTTAGCCTCCACCTCGGTTTTGGGCATACAGTCCCTTTTCCATGATACTTAGCTACCAAGATCCTATTGTGAGCAAATCTATTCGTCAGGTATGTGCAAATCCATTCAAACATCGAAGTTATTGTCAGCTCACGAGCCTCAACCAATCTTCCATTAAATGACTCATTTATATTGTTCAAGATCATGTCAGAATAAGGATATTCATTGAAATGTGACTTCATTCAACATGATGGATTAAATGACATTAGGTGATAATGAGCCTTCTTTGATACATTTTTTAGCTCATGCATTTTTTGTTTCCATGTTTTGACATAGGTTGCCTTAGTAGCTTGCATTACAAGATCTCACACCATTGTTCCCCCTCCAAAGCGAGTCTTGATGTTGGCATACAGATGACGTTCGCATAACTGATGCTCTACTCCCCAAAGCTTCTCTTTAAAAATCGATATTAAGCCCTAACCAAGAAACAACTTCATATTATTAACATATATATATGAATCATATTCATCAAACAAAAATGGGAAATAATCATTTCATACATATAACATAAAATAATAATAACTCAAATTCTTACCTTTTGTTGATTCGAGATGAAGACCCATTTATGCGTAGTCACATCTCCAATATCATCTAGCAAGTGACTCATAAACCAAGACCAAGAAACTTTGTTCTCACTCTCTATAACTACAACAGCGAGTGGGAAATATTGTTCACTAGGATCCTTAGCAAAAACCACTAGCAATATTCCCCCATACGGTCCTTTCAAAAAGCATCCGTCCAATCTAATAATCAACCTGCATGCCTTTAGGAACCCTCTTTTAATCGGTTCAAGACAAAGATACATCCTCTTAAATATTGGTGGGCGATCAATTTCCACTCTCTCATAATATTGCAGTTGGAAGGTGGTGCCCAAATTTCTCTTTCTAACTTTTGCCATATAATCCCAAAGCTCACTATATTGTTCTGTGTAGCAACCATCAAGTTCTTTCCTTGCTCTCTTCCTTGCAAAAAATGCCATATTAACTAAAATGGTAGCATAATGACTATCTTTAATTGAAGAGATAATATCACCCAGTTTCATGTTTCTATTTGATCTCATACTCTTCACAATTTTCCTTGCAACCTATTTAGAGGTTGCCATCTTTGAAGTGACTGTGATCCCACAACTATGATTTGGGTTGAATGTCTTTAACTTAAATGTGTGTGATCCACTGAACTTGCTAACAAACAAGAAAAATTTACACCCACCTTGACACACCACCCTACACCTTACTTTATCATTTTTAACAAACTTTAAATCATGCCCATGGAGTAATGGATACTCCCTAATAGCATCCTCAAACTTATCAAAGGACTTAAACTCCATCTCAAGTTTAAACTCAAAGTTTCTGCACATTTCACTTTATTTATACCAACTACACCCATTAGGGGCAATGTCATCCTCTAGATTAGATTCTCCAACAGATTGCACATCATCTGACTCATAATCTGATGCGAGAGACTCTTTGATCATGAACAAATAGGGATTTTTTGTAGGTACTAACTCATTTGGATTTTCTACAATAGCTATAGAATGTTGTTCATCCACAGAGTTCACTTCAGCTTGCGTAATGTCATCAGTGACATCTAAGTCAACATATCAATGGAAACAGTCATCATTCGTTTCATCTTCACTATCATCAAATCTAATCACTATGCTGTCATCTGTATCATTCTCTGAAGAGTAATGGACCGCTACATTATTTTCATCATCCATGACTAGCAAATCTATAAAAACCAAATAACTTATTATTAGTAAGGTTGAATTTAAATCAAGGTTAAAAAATGATTAATTATATAATGTATTTTTTAACAAAAACTTGACATATAAAACTCCTTTATTGGGACCACTTCACATAAGTAGCCATCTTTATGTCCACCATAGGATTTCTATCGCATAATTGTAGTGGGTTAGGAAGAGAGCCAAGGCACGATTCTATATCTTTTTTGGGACCACTTAAAATATAAATAAGAGGTTCTATATTCACCACAATTTATGCACGTGTCTCACATAAATCTAAAGGCTATATTTATAAAGAAAGCATTTCAAGTTTGTGTTCTTCACCTCCACATGCAAACCAACAAAGGGCTATATGTATATGGTCTCATAAATCCTATCCAACCACCACATACAAACTGACAAAGGCCACCGTTTCTATGTGTCATCCTAATTTTGAACCCCATAAACATATTATACATGCCTCGGTCATTACTATGTTTTATCTACAAACATCACTTAGTCATTATTCCACTTTAGCTACAAAACACTTTTTCCAAAATATTCTCACTCTATAATTGGCCTTCTTTATCCGAAAAGATTCCCTCTTGTGCTTTTTTCTACTTGTGACATTCGAACAGTGGTAATGACGTAATGCTTAAACTCACAGACACCAAGCTCTTCAAAAATATTCTATGTCTTGATCTTGTTTTTTTACATGATACCCAAACTTTTCTTTGCTTTTATGCAAATACAAAATTAAAAAAAGAAGAAAATCTTTACCTCACCAAATGCCAGCAGCTTAAAACACTTTTGTGATTGACTTCTCCAACACTGCTTGAGAGTTCAAATTCTTCAACACTACTCGAGAGTTTGTGTTCTCTAACAAATGCTTCACTGTTGGCTTCACCGCTAACTTCCAATGACCAACTTCATTCACCACTGTTCGTGACTGTGACTTCTTTCACCATTTCTCAAAAGGTACTTTTCATCTATGGCACATATCGGACAAACACAGACTTCTGTCCTTTATCTTTTTTTTTTTTGTTAGTTTTCCCTCATCAGCCACATAAGTCCAATTTTTTCCCACATGCTCCAGTACTAACCCATGTGGCATACGTGTTATCTCCACATCAGACTATTGTTAGCCATGTCATCATCGTGACCCTCTGTCTAGCCACATGGTTCCATCAGGGACTTATTGCTTAATGGTTTAAAAGTTTGGGGACTAACACCTAAATTGTTAGATTTAATATGAATTTTGAAAAAAAAATTAGTTCAGGGACTAATTTCAAAGTAAAGTTCGGGGACTAACGCCACCATCTCTTGAATGGCTTCTCTATTTATAGGCACAAATAACAGCTTCCCACCTTTTATAGTTTTCACAAATTTAGGCCGCTTCACTTTCCCATTTTCTCCATTAGTCCACTTGCTTATCTTTAGGCACAAGCATGTACATCACTTTGCCACTTTCCCCTCTTTTATATTTTTCTTTAAATACTTAGTGGATAATGATAGATTTTTCTAGAACCAGTAGCAGAAATAATATTTTAACAATATTTAGGCCAAAAACTAGTAAATATTTATTTTCTTCATATTTTCTTTGGGCTAAGACCACTGAAAATATGGTGTAAACAAGTGTCATTTTTATCAACATATATATAATGCATTATATAATCATTGAATCAAAATTCTCTTTCAACCGTGAGATCAAGCTAATGAACCAAATTTCAAATAGGAGTGAATGGCAGTTGCTAACAAGAAAGACCCATCATATATAATACTCCAACGATGCTGCTATGGGCGTCATGACAATGTACCAACATGCGTGGATAAAATAGAGTGAGAAAGAGAGGATAAATTTTCAAAACAATTTTTACTAGTAATTAATAATAGTAAAATTGGGATATTGAATTTTTTTTATCAGAATTTTAAGATGTGCAACTAATTTTTCTTAATAAGCATAAAATAGTTGGAAATCCCTTATTATATGAACCGAAGTGAATATTGGCTTAGGAGTATTAAATGCATACCGTCATCTAATAATTTCATCATTCAATTGGGATGAGCCTTCGAGTATCTTTAAGCTTTGTGAATATTTCTCTTTCCAGAACATCTAAAGGAACTCGTAGTAAATAAAAAGTAAATAAAAAAGGTGTACCTTAGACAACACTTATTTTAGTGGTCCAAAAAAAAGGCATCACTTTTTTTTAATACTCTCACTTCAAAATATGTACTAACCACTAATCATGCAAACCTTAATTAGTAAATAATATAATATGAAATTAACTTTAAGAGGAAAAAAAGATTTGCTTCCATGAGAACAACAACTCAACTTTTGATCAACTGGTAGTAGAGATGCTATATTATGTTAAGAGTTACTTTAAACTAAAAGTTCCAACCATTAAGCAAAAAATTCACTAGACAAAAATGTAGCAAAATCATACCTTGACCTTATTAAGGAATAGATCAGGAGAAATTTTCTTTCATTGGTGAGCCCAACGAGGCCCGCTTGTCAATACGATGCCTTGGCCCAAGGGTGGCCCATAATCTTTGGATAAATAAGAAGGCTTCCTTAAATTCAAAGATTTGCAGAGGTTCAGTTCTGGTCCAAGAGGTTCACCTCCATCACCAAGTCTATTCAAGAACATTTACCAAAAAGAAAAAGTCCATTCAAGAACATGGGTCCCTGCTTGCATCAAAATCAATATAAAACTATCAAGCCTAAGAAAAATATAAAACCAATTAAGTTATTTGACTCTTTAACTTGGGCTCCTTTATTTATGCAATGACAGTTATTTGACATTATTATTTTATTATTTATTTCTCACGCACATAACAAAACATTTTATACCTATCCCAACGGACCAATTGCATATCAGCACTATAATTAATTTTCAAATTAAATTTAAATATAATTGTTATATTTTTATTATCAAACTCGGCAAGTTTCTCATACATTGAACCAAATATTAAAAAATAGCCTCATAATTAATATTATTGATTCATTAATGAGTCCCACAATTAATAATTGCTAATAAGAACAAAACAGAATAATCATAAAATAAAAAGTTATTTTAAGTAAAAATCATGTGAATGTGGAAGGCTGTTGTAATATGTTGTATGATTTAGCTTTAGCACAGGAGTTAGCTTTGGAAAGTCCGGTGAAAAGAGGAGTATTCAAGTAATTACAAATGTTATTTAGAGCTTATTTTATCACATTGAAGACCCAAGGTGTTAATATGTATACGATGAAGTTGAATGAGGCATTAATCATACATGTTTGGGTCCAAATACATACTAAAATGAGTTATGCAAAGGTGACATCATCAACTATACTAAGAAAGATAATCACATTTTTGGAGCCTAAATTAAAAAAAAAGTCAAGTCCAAAATCCCACATTAAGAAAAAATCAGTTAAGGAGGTATGTGCTTTATTATTGAAAGATGTGTCTAAATCATTGGATAACTTAGTCATGTGCTTCATTAAAAAGTTACATGATTAAAAAACACAAGCTTATGATAAGCATGTTACATTGGATTAGTCAGTTGACTCATTAAAATAATCATATACTTATATCACGTGACTTTATTAAAAGTCATATGGGAAGGAATTAGTTTGGGTCTAGATTTGGATAATCTTTTTGTTATTAGTTAATTGATTTGTCAGTTTTTAATTTGCATTTTTTTTGGGTCAAAATAAATTATGATCAATAAAATCTAAAGTAAAATACTATGACATTCCCCTATATTTAATCTAAATTACGGAGAAATCCATTTATTTTAGAAACCTATGCAAGCCTCCCCTAAATTAGAAATTATGTTACACAAATCTCCCATTTATTTTCAAGATTCTATTTCCATCCACCAAACAGTTAATAAATTGCTAACTCACCTAATTTAACCTTACCAAAATATTCCTCTTTAATATAAATATTTATTTAGAATGTTTCCAATATTTTTTTAACTTTTTAATTTTCAATTAGAGTGAACTTTGTGCATTTACATAGAATTTGAGATAAACTGCACTGATTACAGTTTGTAAATAGTACATCTTACATTTATGTTATGTTTTATTTATATTGAATGATTTAACATATTTTTGTTTTAATAATTTCTAATTTAATATTTTTAAATGTCTTTATTTAAATATTATTAAAATTAATTATTTAAAATCACTGAATAAATATTTTAAATTTTAATGTCATATTAATAAGAGATATTATCATGTTTTTTTATAAATATTTTAAATTTATTTATACTCCATGAGTGACGTGTTACAAGGAAGTTAACTGAAGTTATATTTTCTTTTTCTTTTTTTTTGGATTAAACCACCTAGTATCCTATAGTTATATTAGACTCTGATTAATTCAGATTAAATTACATAGGACCTTAAGGTCGGCAAAAGTCTGACTTTTGTTAGCAATTGTTTAAATAACCACCAACAAAGACTTTAATAACTTCATCTCGAAAGGAACACAAGCCACAAATTAATATAAAAAACATCTAACTTTCTTTATTAATCTCTTTCACCTACTTCATCAATATTTGAGATGGCCAAAAGAGCTAAGAGCTCTCGAAGCTATCCTAAATAAAATATAAAATGAAGTTTAAAAGATGAAATTATTATGGGAGCAAGTGCCAATGCCATATCAAATTGAATACACTCGAATCTCAGGGACTCAAACAAGAATAATAAATAAACAAACAAATTTAAGGATAAGAGGGTGCCATGGAGGCTAAATAAAGCTACAAGGAGTTAGGATAAATTGCAACTTGGGGGTTAATTAATTATCATTGTTGATATGTGTATTGTCTTGAAGATGTGTCTATGTAGCCTCCATTTCTTGAATGATTTCTCTATTTATAGGCACAAATGATAGCTTCCCACCTCTCACAATTTCTACAAATTTAGAGCTTCACTTTATTATTTTCTTCATTAGTCTACTTTCTTATCTTTAGCCAGAAGCATAGACGCCACTTTGTCACTTTCTCCTTTCTTTATTATATTTTTCAATAAATACTTAGTGGATAATGATAAATTTTTCTAGAATTGTCGCACTCGATTTTTAATCTTCCAAAAATGAAAAATTAAAAAAAGTAGAGTCGCTATCAAAATTTTTAAAAGGGAAATTTTGGAAAACTTCTTTTTTTAAAATATGGTCTACAAAATAGAAAGGATTCAGAGTCAATTGCATCATGGGAAAGGTGTTAGATACCCCATAACACTCATTCATAAGAACAGTTACCTTAAGTTGATTATACAAAATCAATATGGCCTTAAAACTATTTTAATTACCTTTATAGAATTCATATAAAGAAAAGAAACAATAAAAAATAAATAAAATGGATTCATTTACAAAGACAGACTTGACTTAGAATAAGAGTCTAGAGCCTACGTATCTTAATATAGGGATCAAAGTCCACGTAGTTTGAGTAAAAACTCATGTTAATGGGTTTGTTGTTTTTAAGAAAAAATCTATATTTTTAATAAAATAATTTTTGAATAGTTTCTTTCATTATTTCCAAAAATTGAATTATTCATGTTATATATGAAAATACTATTTAACTATTTATTTATCATTTATTGATAAATCTGCGGAGATTCCCAAAATTCCATGTGGTCACTAAATAGTTTATATACCTATCGAACTTCTAAAAACCTCACATAAAATAACATAAAAATATATTATAATGTTATATTTAAATAAATATTTTTATTTAAAATAGAGGTAAAACTTTATCAAATTTGAAATAATCTTTATTATTTTGGTTTCAAAAATATTCTCAATAAAAAATGCATAATATGATTATTATACCAGCGGAGACACTTCACAACACGTGATAAATTTATTAATTCACATATTCACGGAAATTCCAAAAACCTCACATAATACGATTTTTTTTAAATTGTATTAGGAAATTATTATAAAAATAAAAATATTTAATTTATGATAAATATTTAATTTCAAATTTAAGGAATCTTTTATTTGAATTTCTAAAATAACAATCATGAGATTAAAATTATATATATATATATACGTATACAATTAAATTGGTATACCAGGGAGACTTGTGTCGTATACAGTAAATCAATATCTATGAAAGTTCTAGAAACTTCACATAGCGATATTCTATTAACAGCATCAATCTGATAAATGATGATTGTGTGATTATGTAATATCATAAAAAATAAATAATAAGCTAGAGATGAAAGAACTTTGTTACTATAGCCGAGAAAAATAATGCAATGAACCACACAACCTCAATGGCTTAATATTGTATAATATTCACGCTAATCATGCTTCGCCTCCGTCTACAGGAATATCATTCTAAAGCCACCGAAAATATATATGTGTATATAAAGAGGAAAAAACATTGAACTATATTGTCAAAAGAAAGAAATCATTCAATTAAAGTGTCACCAATGCTCATTATTATTCGTTAATTTTTTAGAAGCAAAATTAGTTGTCAATAAGAATTATATTACCTTACCTTATTACTTTTTCCTCAAACACAAATGGAGAGATTATAAGCAACTCGGGTCATTGGTTTACATATATAAGAATTTTGCATCAAAACTGTAAAATAAATTGAATAATGAAAGAAATAAAGTATCACTACTATCCAAAATTAATTTTAAATATCAAATCACTAGTTTGGAGTTGTGGATGTAATGCAAAATAATAAGAAAAAAAAAGTAAAGCAAAATAAATAAGAATGACTCTCTCTCAGACATATAAAGTATGTCTTTTTCTCTATTAAAGATACTTATAGGTATGAGAGACTATCTCAAAACATAACTTACAATAAAGAAAATATAAAAAAGAAAAAAAGAAAAATAATTCTAAAAACGACAAAAAGGTAAACTCACATTTTCTTTTTTCCTCTCTCAATGCTATCCACATTTTTTTTCTTTGTTTCTCCAACTCTCCAACTCACTCTTCCTTCCTTTCTTTTTCTTCTTCTTCTCTCCCTCTTCCTTTTCTTCTTTTTTTTCTCAATCTCTCGTCCTCTCTCTTTTCTTTCCATCTCTCCTTTTTTTTTCTCTTCTCACCTTACCTCTATTTATAGTGCTAAAAAGCAAATCATTCAATTAATGCTTTAAAATCACAAAAATCTCTTTTATTATTTTTCTTTCATATTCACATTGAGATTGATTGATTTCCTTTATTTTCTTTTTCTTATTAATTTCATATCAAATCTCAATCCTTGATTTTTCTTGTTCTTTTCTCTTTTTATATTTTATTACTTTTTTTTTAGTTTTATGAAAATCCCGAAAAGAAGAAAATCATAACTCCTCAACATATGATAATCTTTAGGAGATATTATTATTTTTTGACTATTTTATTTTATGTAATTTTTTTCTTTTCATATTTATTAAAAAAATTATTTTTTTTAAAAGGACCTAGACAAAATATGATGTTCACAGTTGTCCCTCTTTACTTGTTTCTTAGGTAAGAAAGAGAAAAGGTGTGGGTTTTTAAGTTCTCGCATAAGGAACAAATAAAGATATGAACACATATTTTGTCCATCCATGCAATGCAAAGATGACACTAGACTCCACTAGACTTAGCCTTGGTTTGAATTTAAAGCTACCATGCATAAATACAATGAGGCAACTAGATTGCCCCTAACCTGACTAATGATCAACCTATATGCCTGCTAGTTTAGTCCATTCAATTCAAAAAAAAAATTTAAGAAAAAGAGTCACTTGAGGCCTCACTTTGTTTCTTTTTCACCATATGGGTATTTACCACTAAAGCGAAGAGCCGTAGGATCATTTGGCATCTAGCCATTTTGTCATAAATTGTGGCATGTGCTCGTACCCAGTACATGGTGAACAAAAATAGCTAGTCAAGCGAATTGAAAATTTTAATATTAAAAGGCATTCCCATTGGTCATGCATGAGCCATTTGCGGTCATCAGAAATTTTCTCTTTCTCTCTCTTTATTTATGATTAGCCCTTTTATTATCAAATTGGACCTAAATCCAGAATTTCCCATCACTTTACCTAAGCCCATGGGTCCTTAACATTACTGAATATTTTCTAATATCTCCAGTGTGCTTAAATAAATTAGGAACTCAACTTCTTATTTATATGTCTTTAATTATTTTAGAATAAGATAGTAAGAATAGAACAATGCACACCCACCCAGAGTAACAAGTAAATTTCACCTTATTTGGACCCATGCTCTAGTGCAATGAAATTATCAGGGATTCTCTTAGTTTCCCCGTACATTTTGTACTTCAATTTTATTGGGGGCATTTTTCTTTCTTGGGCTGTTATGCGCTCTTTTGACGCAAAGATCAAACATTAGTGATGTAAACCCCCGGTTACTCAAGCTTACATAACCCGCTGCACCAAGATGCTACTAGCTCACTTATAGCTCATGCTGCATTGTTTGACGCGAAGGACAACACTTTTTGGTGAAATTCTCCGGTTACTAATAACTTCTCCAGTCAGCGAAGTGGATATATATATATTTTGCATTTATTTTCCTTTTGGTTTTTTCCAACCTGATTCATTTTCCTCAAGGTGGATTTTTATGAGTCCATACAGGGAATTCTATTATAGCTCTAATATGGGTATATAAAATTCCACTCTCTTTTCTCTAACTCCTATAGGTTTTCCGAGGCGTTGAGATTACCAAAGTGGGCTTTGCCTCTCCCGACGAGGTTTTTCCATACACACGGCCAGGAATCCAATTCTGGATAGCATGCTTAAGGGACTCAGCTATCTATCAACTATGCTGAACCTTGTTGGTTAACCCCTATGGATTTGATTATGCTCAATTATGTTTAAGAGTTCTTAACTTATTTTGACACACTAAAATCAACTAGAATTTTCAACCATATAAAGGATCTCCACTTTATTTAACTAGTAGTGACAATATATTCTCTAAGTCCTTTCTTGGTTGTTATTGTCTTTATATATATTTCATTTTCAAATCCCCCTGACTCACATCTCATTGTGTCCATACAATAACCAATGGAGTTTTCTTTAGAAACACTATTTTGTTTGCTTGACCAACTATTCCCATTTTCCACAAATTGGGTTGTGGAGTTCAAAAAAAAAAGTTTTGCAGATGACTTCTTACTTACTTCATTGTCCTAATATTAAAGAGATAACCAAAGCAATGCCTTAGTGGTTTTCAAAATATGTATTTAAAACTGTGGACCAAACACAACAAGGACAAGGATGAACATATATGCATCTGATGCAATGAAGAACTGAATCTTACTATAACTAAACTATATGGGCCTAAGATGGACAATCAAATGAGGACTATCTAACTCAATATAATGGAGTGACCAAAAAAATGTCAAGTTAATGAGATGCCCCTCTTTACTTAGTGACTAAGGGAGAATATTGAAAGACTAAGTTGTATGACATTCACCACTTAGGAGTAAGTGAAGATGAAACATTGTATTATGTTTGGACATAAAAAAAATAAAATAAGAATAAAGTGCAATGTTAGATGGAAGTAAGGTACCTATTTTCATAGGACTTTGGTGAATGCCTATTGTTACAAGGCTTTTGGTGCCGACCAAGATGGGACTTTAACGATAGTGAAGTGCCTATTTTTATGGGATTTTGGTGGATGCCTGCCGTTACAGGGCTTTGGGTGCCAGCTGAAACTAGACTTTGTCAGTAATGAAGTGCCTATTTTTATAGGACTTTAATAGAGGCCTACCGTTACAGGGCTTTGGATGCCAATCGAAACTGAACTTTGGCGGTAATAAAGTGCCTATTTTCATAGGACTTTGGTGGAGGCCTACCGTTAAAGGGCTTTAGGTGCCGGCCGAAACAGGACTTTGGCGATAGTGAAATGCTTATTTTTATAGGATTTTGGTGAAGGTCTACCGTTACAGGGCTTTGGATGCTAGCCAAAACTGGACTTTGGCGGTTGTGAAGTGCCTATTTTCATAGGACTTTGGTGGAGGCCTGCCGTTATAGGGCTTTAGGTGCTAGCCGAAACTTGAATTTGGCGGTAGTGAAGTGCCTATTGTTATAGGACTTTGGTGTAGGCTTGCCATTACAGGGCTTTGGATACCGGTTGAAACTGAACTTTAGTGGTAGTAAAGTGCCTATTTTTATAGGACTTTGGTGGAGGCCTGCCGTTATAGAGTTTTGGGTGCCAGCTGAAACTGGACTTTGGTGGTAGTGAAGTGCCTATTCTTATAGGACTATGGTGGAGGCCTACCATTACAGGGTTTTGGGTGCCAGTCAAAATTGGACTTTGGTGGTAGTGAAGTGCTTATTCTCATAGGACTTTAGTGGATGCTTGCCGTTACAGGGCTTTGAAAAAGAGGAGCCAGCCGGAACTGGGCTTTGAGGGGCCTGTCGTTTTAGGGCTTTGAAAGAAAATAGGGGCCTAGCGTTACAAGGCTTTAAAAAAAATAGGGACTCATCGGAACTGGGCTTTGAGGGGCCTGTTGTTGCAGGGCTTCAAAAAAATAGGAGCCAGCCAGAACTGGGCTTTAGGGGGGCCTGCCGTTACAGGCCTTTGAGAAAGAGTGGCCAACTAGAACTAGACTTTAAGGGGGCTTGCTGTGGCAGGGTTTTGAAAAAGAGACTAACATTATCAATATTATTATGCAATGCATGTGAATTAAATGTGAGGTGTATACAAAATGATATTGGACTTTCAAAGCTAGATACTCTTGCTTTATTTTTTTTCAAATATGAAAGATGAGTAAAGGATGTAAAGTTTCTCTTTTGATTTGGAAACAAGATAGACATGTCTCTATTCAAGTGGGGATGAATGCAAGGTATGTTATGAATGATGAATGGAACGGGGAAGAGTTTGACATTTTATTTTGCCCCAATCTTGTGCCATACATGTATATATATAATGCACATTATATGGATTTTGTTCTTTTGCCCCAGTCTAGGTGTAAGCTTACATATAGTGCAAGATTTTCTTTCACTTTTATTTGTCCTGGTCCAAATAAAGACTTGTTGGATAAAGAATGAAAAAAAAAATGCATGATTTGCCCTAATCTAAAAATAGATACTCATTTAATAATTAGTAAAAGATGCAAGATTTATCTTTTAATTTTTACTTTTCCTAATCTAAATGGAAGTTTATTTTGATACGATGTATGCAATGAATGATAAAAGCATGATGCAAGATTTATTTTTATTTTCTCCAATCTATATGGAGGCTCATTGAATGATTAGTGGAGGATGCAAGATTTATCTTTTGATTTTTTTGTTTACCTCAATCTAGATGCATGATAAAAGATAATGCAAGATTTATCTTTTCATTTTTGTTTTTTCTAATCCAAATGGAAGCTTATTTTGATGCAATGTATGCAATGAATGATAAAAGCATGATGCAAGATTTATTTTTGTTTTCTCCAATCTATATGGAGGCTCATTGAAGAATTAATGGAAGATGCAAGATTTATTTTTTGATTTTTTTTGTTTGCCCCAATATAGATGGAGGCTTATTTTAATGCAGTGGAAGGTGTATGAGTTGTGCAAATTTGATTCCCTATCTATCCTATTATGGATGAAATTTTATTTTGATGCAATGTATGAAATGGATGCAAATATTCCACTTTTAATAAATAAAAAAAAACCTTCATCATTTTGTGCAAAGTACACACACATGAGTCACTCGATGCATATAGAGGGGAGAAGGAAAATGTGTCCACTTATGCATATTATGTTTGATACAATTGATGCACAAGAATATAGGATTCTTGATCACATAAAAATAGGAAAGTCAATACTTACCCTAATGAGGAAATTCATCTAAATGAATGACTTTTGAGGATACTTTGGATAAATGGATATTACCAACATGAGAAGGCTATAGTTTTAATTTTCATAACCGAGATGAACTCATTTAATCATTTTTTCAAGATAATTTCCTTACCCCAATTTCATACCATGTTCCTGATATGACCATCCTTTTTGGTCAACTTTTATCTTTAATTCTTGAGAAGTTAATGACCAAAACCTACTCTTACTTTATTAAACAATGTTAATGTAGTCATGCATGAAGTTGAATTTAATGGAATGTTAAGAATGATGAAACATATCACCATTTGCATGAAGGAGATTTTGACTGAATAGATATGGAGTAATAGAAACAGAAAAATCCCAAATTCTACTATGAAGATTTCTTCAGAAAAAAAAAATGAATGGGAAATGAAGTGATAGAATTGAAAAATGTTCATATTCTATGTTGATGTTCACTTTTCTGAAAGTGGACAAGTGATATGCAAAGAAATACAAGTGAAAAGATACCCTAATCCTATATTAGGAGCATTTTATTTGAATGATGGAAATGTGAAATAGAGATGAAGTGATGGAATTGGGAATATGCCCTAAATTATGCAATCAAAATGTTTTTTTTTTAACAATGGGAAAATAGGGAGAAGCATATTTCTTGGCTAGAATATTCCATTTCAAAATACTACAATTGATGTGAGTAAAAGATTTTTACTCTAAGCTTTGCCTTTTGCACCAGTTTAAGTTACCTTAGACTTGGAACCCTCTTTCATAAGAAAAACTATCCCAATTATTTTTAAACAAGTTAAATCTCAATGAGGACTTTTGGGATTGCTAATTTGATCAAGGTGAATGCATTTTTTAAAATACAAGGGATATTAGGTTAAAAAATAGCCTATCCTTATCAATCCTTCCTCTAATCATCTTCACGTACTTTTCTAATGAGATTTTATACTGAAACTCACTTACCAAGAGAGGATATTTTAGGTTTGTAATATGGATACGAAAAAGAGAGTTGCAGGTTAAGAACATAAGGATTTCAAAGGCTCAAATATTAAGATGGGATTATAATGAGTAGGATATTAAAGGCTTATTACAATGACAAGGGTTACAAAGGCTTGAATGTTCATGTGGGACTAAAATTAAGGTGGTAGTACAATGACAATGGTTACAAAGGCTTGAGTATTCTTGTGGGATTATGATGAGAAATTTACATTGGAAAACCTACAATCTTGCAAAACTTGATGTCTCCTTAAAGCCTCAGTTGGGAGAACTTTTCTTCAGCAAAAAAAATTTATTCTATTTTCACTTCTCATTCAATGAGAGTCACTTGCTTGAGGATTTTTTTTTTTTTTATAATAGCTTCTGTTTTTTCTTTGGAAGAATTTTACTTTGCTATTCTCTCTCCCTTGGTTACTTTTCCAATATCTTCTGCCTAGCTTTTATTATTGATTTTACCCATTATAACATCAAGATTGCTATTTTGTAATTATTCTTTTGTTTATCAATATTAAGGGATAGAAAGAGGTTTTCAAAAGCAAAAAGTGGCTGAAAATGGTTAGGTAATGTTTAGGGTAGGCAAAAAAAGAAAAAAGTGATCATCTCTTGACATTTGAATTTTTTAGCATAAAAATATGTTAGATACTTTTCAATAACCACTATTATTGGTTCAATTCGAATGCCTCATGTCCTCGATTCAACTTGTTTGTGGGACTTTTTTTTTCATCTTTTTCTTTCTCTCTTTTTTTTGAAAAAAAAAAGAAAAAAAAACTGGGCAACATATTTTGCTTTAGATTTCATCTATTTTTCACGTCAATTGAAGTGTCTTTATTTGGAATATTGAACATAATATGACAATGGATGAATGCTTTCTGAGAAATTGACAAGATGAATAGACTAGTAGAAGAGAAGATGGAAATACATGACCAAAACATTAATAAAGTTAGTCTCAGTACTAGATCTTTGTTAGGTTGACTGGTCACCCAAGATGGGAGTGAATTGGGTGATGCAAGATTTTCACTCTTTTGGATCACAACCCAATTTCACTAAGAGTGCAGTAAAACAGGGATAAACAGAGATGGTTGTGTGCAGCAGCTGAGTAAAGAAGATGAAGAACAATACACAATGATTTATACTGGTTCAGCCCAACCACTTGACCTACATCCAGTCTCTAAGCCACCACTTGAGATTTTCCACTATATCCCACAGGTTTGATCCGGGTACCTATGAAGCCTTAGTACATTCTCATAAGTTTCAGTAGACACTTGTGAAGCCACTCTCCTCACACCCTTACAAGATGTGTAAATCCCTTAGTATTTACCCACACTAAGATTCTACCCAAAATATGTAGAAAGAAATGTTTACAGAATGAAAACTCTCTTGAAGAGTAGATAATACATTGAAAGTTCACTCTATTGAGGTGGATTTTTCAAAAAATACTAAGAAAGATTTTACAAGTTGTAGCTGTATTTTCGTATAAGCTCTCTTAAGATTGTTACCCATAAGTTCAAATAATGTTCTATTTATAGTTTTGTGGTATAATTAGAAGTTAGATACAAGATCTAGCCATTAGAGACGTTACCCAACGGTTTACTCTGCAAAACTAGCCGTTTACCAACCATATTTAATGTTTCTGACATACTGAAATTTGAATTTTGGATGTCAATAGACTAATTTCGAAGAGACCGTTAGTTAAAGTTTTTAGCGTTGAACTTCGAAGTTCGTCTGTTTAAAGCTGAAATTCGAATTTTCATATTGACAAATGTTTCTATGTTGGAACATTCGAATTTTCATATTGACAAATGTTTCTATGTTGGAACATTCGAATTTTTGAAGTTTAAAGTACTTCTGGTAAGTGTGAACAGTTGTTCCATATAGCTATAATGGCTTCCAAGTTCAAATTTTGGTTCCCAAAATTCGTCTGACAGTGAGCAACTCAATATGACACAAGTTCTTCCTTTCGAAATTCGAATTTTGGATGTGAAAATTCGTCTGTTGGATGTTCCAGAAGTATTTCTGTGTTTCTGGATATTCAAAATTCAAATTTTCAAAGCTAAAATTCGTCTGTTATACTTGAAGTTCGAATTTTTGAAGTCAAAATTCATCTGTTAGCTTTTTTTGAAGTATTTTCACATTCTGGTGTTTCAAAATTCGAATTTTGAAAGTCAAAATTTGTCTGTTGGACCTGAAGTTCAAATTTTGAAAGCCAAAATTCATCTGTCAGTGGCAAGCTCAACTTTGCATGAAGGTTCCCTTTGAAATTCGAACTTCGGAGGCCCGAAATTCGTCCATCGCAACGGAACCTATGTAATTTCAAATTTTGCACTGTAAACAATTTTTCAGAAGCCATAACTCTCTCATTTTAACTCCAAATTAAGTAAATGACCTATGGTTGGAAATCTCTAAATTTCAAATTTTAAATGAAACAAATTTCACTTCAAAATAAAATGTATTCTATGAGATATGATTAAAAAAATGATAAGAGATCAAAACTGAAAATTCATATCTCACTACTCAACTTTAAATAACCATAGCTTTTTCATATGATCTTTGTTTTAAGTGAAATAACCTTCTTTGAAAAGCTTATTAAGTCTAGTTTCATATGAAATAATTTTTACATCAAAGCCATATGTATTTTGAGAGAGATATTAAAAAAACTAATCAAAAGTCAAACTCTAGATTCTTGAAAACCAGATTTCACTAACTATACTTGACTCAAAATTTGAATTTCAACACTTGAAATTCGTCTGTCAGAGGTAATATCTCTGGAACTTCAAATTTCAGTCAGCAAAGTTCGTATTTTCATAAAGTATATGAAGTTTAACTTCTCAAAATTCATCTGTCATCAGAGTTTTTCAAATCTAACTTATACTAATATCAGACTTACTTAATCTAACTCATTTAAAACATATGGTAACAAGATTAAGTAATTTTCAAAGATTAATCCCACCTCAAGACCGAAGTGAAAATAAAATATACCTAGTGACTAGGTCTTCAAATGTTGAGTTCCACTTCCACTTGGTCATTTCCTTCTTGGCATGCTCCCTTCTGATCTTCTATTTTTAGAGTATCTTTTCTTTTCTTCTTTCTTGAGTGAGGCATGATATTGATTTCCATTTATGTATACTAATACTCACTCTTCTTACTTGGATCAACCTACATTTAATATATTACACTTATAAACCAAGTAGTTAGTCCAGTTTATATATATCCAACTTATATTATTCATTGTAAAAGTACAGTGGATATATTTATACATAGCATGATATATGTATTATAACCATAATTAAATACATGCTAATGTGTATTTTACTTCGTTAAGGAACATTATATATGTCAGATACATATAATGCATTTGTTCCTTATTACTCTATATTTGTCATCATCAAAACTTATATTATACTAAACCTTACAATCTTTACATAGTTTGATGAAGATATGACACATTAGAGACTTACTTCTTTTGAAGAATGGTCTTATTGGTGAAGGGTATGATTTGAATTATTTTGGGGTAATCTTTTGTGAGTGTCTTAAAAGAGCAAGTCCCCCAACTTTCAAAGAAGTTAGTTCTTCCCATGCTTATATGAGTGATGAATAATTTTCTTACGGTCACGGAGAAACTTAGACACAACCTTTTAACCCAAAGACTCATGTTGACTTCCCATCTCAAGGAACCAGTAATCCCATTGTCTACAATATTTATCATGATATACAAAATGATTATGCATGCGAATGCATGCTCATTATGTTATACAACTGATAAATTGACTAGTGCATTTATTCTGGTCCATTATCATAAAGGAATTATGAGAATCTTGAGGCTTTTGTTTAGGTGTATTTCAAGATTGGACTTTTGAATGATAGGTGGCAAGGTGGTATGTTTACTAGAAAGGTTTAGGAGTACATGGACTTTTGTTTTCATCATAACTCTTGTTGCTTTTCATGACAATAGATAATTATATATGAGGCTTTGGTTGCTTTAGTCACAAGCTTGATTAGTTAAAATATTAGCGGGCTACTTTTGGATCCTTATTACACATGATTAATTCATGGAAGACCAAATCTCTCCAAATTTAGGTCATGACTTTTGTAAACCTACTAATATATTAGCCAATCAAATTTTGGTTTTTTGTTTTGTTTTGCTTTGTTTTTGTCTTTATTTATTTATTAATTTTGACACCAGGTTTAGGTGGTAGATCACTTCTTCTTGGTATTTATTATTCTTAAGATGGGGAATTATGATTTTGTTTTATTCATACCTTTTGAAAATTAAGTGCCTAATATCATTAATGATGTTCATGCTATATACATTTAAGAGTATGCTCCTTTTAACATGTTATCAAGCTCATTTACTTCTTTGTGAAAAAAGCGAAAGCTCACTTTCTTCTAGATTATGACGGGGAAGCAAATACTTAGTGAAGGATCAAAATCCCTACACAACATGATTGTATCTTTTAACATGTATATTTACTTGCTAGTCAAGACTTCCTTTGAAAAAAAAATTGGAAGGAGATTTCTCACCTAAGCTAGGTGTTTATTGCATCATAAGGAAATAGAAATAACACTTACCAAAGATCAATATCCAAACGTGATGATACATTCAGATCTTATCCCTAAAATTTCATAGAAGATTGTCAATGGCGATTTGGTTTACTTTTATTTATTATTTTTTAATGATAATTAACTAACGAAGGATCAACATCCAAATGTGATTAATACCTTAAGATCTTATCCCTAAAATTTGATGGAAGATTGCCAATAGTGATTTAGTTTACTTTTATTTATTATTTTTAATGATAATTAACTAACGAAGAATCAACATCCAAACGTGATTAATACCTTAAAAAAATATCTTATCCCTAAAATTTGATGGAAGATTGCCAAGGTGATTTAGTTTTCTTTTTGTTATTATATATTAATGATAACTAACCAATAGAAGATCAACATCCAAATGTGATTAATATCTTAAGATCTTTATTCTTAAAATTTGATGGAAGATTGCCAAGGTAATTTAGTTTTTTTTTTGTTATTATATATTAATGATAATTAACCAACAAAGGATCAATATCTAAATGTGATTAATATCTTAAGATCTTTATCCATAAGATTTAATGGAAGATTGCCAAGGTGATTTAGTTTACTTTTTTAGTTATTATTTATTGATAACAATTAACCAACGGAGGATCAATATTCAAATGTGATTAATGCCGTAGAATCTTTATCCCTAAAACTTGATAGAATATTGCCAAGACAATTTAGTTTGCTTTTAGTTATTATTGTTTTTCTTTTATAGTTGACTAATAAGACTAATTTACCCATTAGGTAGAAATTCCCACCTTGATGAGCAGAATAGAAACTATTAGCCTACGAAAGGTTAACGCTACTAAATTTTTGAAGTTGTTAATTATATCTCTCATATCAAAATGAATCACTTAGGCTCATAGGCACACTAAAAAAAAATCCTGATCCTTATAAAGTTATCCCTTACTATGAGGAATGTAAGGTGATAATAGTCTATTAGGGTCGGGAACCCATAGACAGGCATTAGGTTGCTAATGCATACGCCCGCATTGTATTGTACCATGTTATGCAAAGATTTTGATACATACTCTGGCGACAAGGTAACAGTGTGTCACCTTTTTCTATGTTTGTTTTTTTTTTTAATAATGATATGATATGACCAAAAAAATGCTCTCCTTTTGTCCTATTATGGGATAAGTGCTAGGGTATAGAGATATCTAACCCAAAAAAAGTTAAGTACTAGCTAACTGGTTGGATATTAGGGTTTATCTATTAATGTGCCAGTTTTCAGGGTTGGTCTATTGTTCTAATAAGGTCTTCAAGTTGCCCCCACCAAAAAGGTGAAAATCCTATTAGTAAACTTGATTCACTAAAAACTCAAAAGTTTCACGGGAACCAACTTTACAAAATAGGTAACTGCATTGACAAAGCCTTCATAGTAACCTCCTAGGGCTCCAAAAACTTTACAAGGAAACTATTATAAACTTTACTAGCCTAGGTTACTCACGGACCCGGGTATAGGGCCCAAAATGTGTGTGAGGAGAATGTGTAAGCGCTCAGTGTGTGAATAGAGCATACATACTTGATACATACAAATTACTAAAGCTGTCCAAACGGGCCAGCCTAATGAGCAAGCTCAGGCCTCAACTTTGGGAGCAAATACATAATCCGGGCTTTTTAAGTCCGACTGTGGCGGGTTAGCCCGAAAAAGCCTGTTTTTTTTTCTTCTTTTTTTTATTGTTTAAAATATTAAAAAATACATATTATTTTATTAATTAATAATATATAGATTATAAAATTTAAATATTATGTTAGTTTTTTATGAATTATGATTATAATTAGTTATATTAGTTTAAATAATTATATGAAGATTTTTTATTAAAAATATTAAAAAATTAAAAAAAATCCCACGGGTCAGCCCGTAGGCTCGATCCTGTGGGCTCGGGTTTGAAAATTCAACCCCGTTTGTCAAATCGAGCTTTTCAGATAGGCTTGAGGCGAGTCGGCCTAAATGGGCCGAGCTGGCCCGATTTGACAGCTCTACAAATTACCCAACCCTCATCTGCTAAGCAGATAACAATAAGAAAAATATATAAAACAATATACAATAAGCTCATTATTCATATAGTAAAAGAAAAAAATTAATAAAATAGTCCCTAGTGGAGTCGCCAAATTGTCGCACTTGATTTTTAATCTTCCAAAAATAAAAAATTAAAATAAAGTAGAATCGCCACCAAAATTTTTAATAGGAAAATTTTGGAAAACATTTTTTTTTTAAAACATGGTCTACAAAATAGAAAGGATTCAGGAGTCAATTGCATCATGGGAAATGTGTTAGACACCCTATAACACATGTTCATAAGAACGATTACTTTGAGTTGATTATACAAAACCAATATGGCCTTAAAACTATTTTAATGACCTTTATAAAACTCGTATCAAGAAAAGAAACAATAAAAAATAAATAAAATGGATTTATTTACAAAGACGGACTTGACATAGAATAAGAGTTTAGGGCCTACGTATCTTAATATAGGGATCAAAGTCCATGTAGTTTGGGTAAAAACTCATGTTAATGAGTTTGTGTTTTTAAAAAATATATATATATTTTTAATAAAATAATTTTTTAATAGTTTCTTTCGTTATTTCCAAAAATTGAATTATTCATGTTATATATGAAAATACTATTTAACTATTTATTTATCATTTATTGATAAATCCACATAGATTCCCAAAATCTCATATGGTCACTAACTAGTTTATATACCTATAGAAACTCTAAAAACCTCATATAAAATAACTTAAAAATATATTATAATGTTATATTTAAAGAAATATTTTTATTTAAAATAGACATAAAACTTTATCAAATATGAGATAATCTTTATTATTTTGGTTTCAAAAATATTTTCCAAAAGAAATGCATAATATGATTATTATATTAGCGGAGGCACGTCACAATACGCAGTAAATTTATTAATTCAAATTTTCACGGAGGTTCCAAAAACCTCACGTAATATGATTTTTTTTAATTGTATTAGAAAATTATTATAAAAATAAAAATCTTTCATTTATGATAAATATTTAATTATAAATTTAATGAATCTTTTATTTAAATTTCTAAAATAACAATCATGAGATTAAAATATATATATATATATACACATATACAATTAAATTGGTATACCGGGGAGACCTATGTCGCACACAGTAAATCAATATCTATGAAAGTTCTACAAACCTCACATAGTGATATTCTATTAAGAGCATCAATCTCATAAATAGTGATTGTGTGATTATGTAATATCATAAAAAATACTCCCTCCATTCCTTAATATAAAGGACAATTGGGGGAATTTTCGTGTTTCAAAATATAAGGGATATATGGGATTTATCTAGTGTATTTAATGACTTTTTTTCAAAAATACCCCTAATTAAGATGATATATTTTCAATATAATTTATTTATATTAATTGTATGATGGAAGAGTTATTAACATTAAATGAAAGTATTTTTGGAAATTACTTTATATTTCAGATAAATTTATTACTTTTCTTGATCTGTGTGATTTTGTCTTCTGTCCCCTATATTAAGGAACGGAGGAAGTAAATAATAAGCTAGAGATGAAAGAACTTTGTTACCGTAGCCAAGAAAAATAATGCAATGAATCACACATTCTCAATGGCTTGATATTGTATAATATTCACGCCAATCATGCTTTGCCTCTATCTACAGGAATATCATTCTAAAACCACCGAAAATATATTTGTGTATATAAAGAGGAAAAAACATTGAACTATATTATCGAAAGAAATAAATCCTTCAATCAAAGTGTCACCAATCCTCATTATTATTCGTTAATTTTTTTAGAAGCAAAATTAGTTGTCAATAAGAATTATATTACCTTATCTTATTACTTTTTCCTCAAACACAAATAGAGGGATTATAAGCAACTTGGGTAATTGATCTACATATATAAGAATTTTGCATCAAAGCTGTAAAATAAATTGAATAATGAAAGAAATAGAGTATCACCACTATCCAAAGTTAATTTCAAATATCAAATCACTGGTTTGAAGTTGTGGATGTAATGCAAAACAAGAAGGAAAAAAAGTCAAGCAAAATAAATAAGAATGACTTTCTCTCAAACATATAAAGTATGTCCTTTTTTTTTATTAGAGATACTCATAAATATGAGAGGTCATCTCAAAACATAACTTACAATAAAAAGAATATAAAGAAGAAGAAAAAAAAATAATGGATTCTAAAAGCGACAAAAAGGTAAACTCACCTTTTCTTTTTTTTTTCTCTTTCAATGCTATCCACGTTTTTTTTTGTTTCTCCAGCTCTCCAACTCAGTCTTCCTTCCTTTCTTCTTCTTCTTCTTCTCTCCCTCTTCCTTTTCTTTCTTTTTTTTTCTCAATCTCTCATCCTCTCTCTTTTCTTTCCATCTCTCCTTTTTTTTTCTCTTCTCACCTTGTCTCTATTTATAGTACCAAAAAGTAAATCATTCAATTAATACTTTAAAATCATAAAAATCTCTTTTATTATTTTTCTTTGATATTCACATTGAGATCGATTGATTTGCTTTATTTTTTTCCTTATTAATTTCATATCAAATCTCAATTCTTGATTTTTCCTTTTCTTTTCTCTTTTTTATATTTTTATTACTTTTTTTTTTTAGTTTTAAGAAAATCCAAAAAAAAAGAAAATCATAACTCCTCAACATATGATAATCTTTGGGAGATATTATTATTTTTTTACTATTTTATTTTATGTAATTTTATTCTTTTCATATTTTTTAAAAAAATTATTTTTTTAAAGGGACCTGGAAAAAATCCAGTGTTCACAAGAATTACCACCAAAAATAATATTTTAATAATATTTAGAGCAAAAACTAATAAATATTTCCTTCATATTTTTTCTTTGGACTTAGCCCACTAAAAATATGGTGTAAACAAGTGTCATTTTTATCAACATGTATACTGCATTATATAATCATTAAGTCAAAACTCTCTTTCAGCCGTTAGATGAAGCTAATGAACCAAATTTCAAATACTCCCTCCGATCCTATATATAAGACCATTTTAATTGAATCACATAAATTAAGAAGGGAAGTTAAAACTAATTAATTATCTCAATTTCTCTAAAAATTTTAATATTTTTTCAAAACTATCATTATTTAATTTCTCTCTTTTTCTCTTTGCATACATTAAATAGGGGCATTTTTTAAAAATGTAGAATAAATATCACCTTGTATATTGTAAAGAATCTTATATTTAGGACTAAGATAAAAGATCATATATATAAGACCGAAGGGAACAGGAGTGAAGAGCAGTTTCTAACAAGAAAGAGACCCATCATATACAATACCCCAATGATGCTTATATGGGTGTTATGACAATGTACCAACATGCATGAATACAACAGCATATATGAAGAACTTTATCCTCGTATCTCCAAAATGAGAAAATCAAAAGCTAAGTTGGGAGAAAATATATATAATAATGCTTAAATAGAAGTATCAAACACACGTGTGCTTCCATATTAAATTTCAGACAAGCATAAAATTAAACTCCCTTTACTTTGTTCTTAACAAGTAAGATATATCTGAGTCTTATCAGTCACATCATTATTTTATACGATTCTTTTTTCTAAATATGAGAATACTTTATAGGAAATTCAATATTAATATAATATAAAATTTATTGGAAACTGCATTATTCATAAAAATAAACAATGTAATTTATTCTTTAATCTAAATTAAGATATATAGGTATATGGCAGTATTAAATGCATACCGTCGTCCAATAATTCCATTATTCAATTAGGAGGAGCTTTTGAAGATGTTAATCTTTGTGAAAATTTCCCTTTCCAGTTCATCTAAAGGAACCCGTCACAAATGAAATGAAAAGTAACTAAAAAAGGTAGCAAAATCATACTTTGACCTTATTAAGCTTTTTTTTGTTTTGGTTAACTGACCTTATTAAGGTATAGTTCCGGAGCAATTATCTTCCTTTGGTGAGCCCAAAGAGGCCCGCTTGTTGATACTATGCCTTGGCCGAAGTGTGGCCCATAATCTTTGGATAAATAAGAACGCTTCCTTAAATTCAAAGATGCGCAGAGGTTCACCTCCTTTGCCAACTCTATATGGAGGATCATCAAGAACGGAATATTTCCACTACAATTCAAGAACATGGGCCCTGCACGCATCAAAATAAATAAAAAATTACCAGGCCTTCAAAAAATATAAAACCAACTTTTTTGACCCTTTTTTTGCCACAGTTTTTTGACATTGTAACTTGAGTTCATTTAGGTGCTAAAAATAAAATGAGTTGTAGGAGTGTTGAAAGCAGTGTTTTCAAATTCAGACCGAACCAGTCAAACCACCATCCGCAGGCTACATCGGTTCGTTTCAATGGTTTGAATCGTTTATGTGGTTAAGCCGGATCGAGCAGGCAATTGAGCTGGAAACCGGAACGATTCCAAGAGAATCAGATGGTTTTTTATATATGTTTTGTCAATTTATAAATTAATTAAATATTATTATTTTACAATATTAAAAATGTAAAAATAAAATATTTTTTATTCTTATTAAATATTATTAATACTCCTCATTTTTATTATTTAAACATAATTTACATTTTTAGACATTAAAAAAATTTCTTTTTTATCCCCATTAAACATTATTAATACTCCTCATTTTCATTACTTAAAAAAATCCTTTTTAGATATTAAATTAATGAAGAACGAAAATAACAAATAAGTTCATGTTACCTTATAATATGAGACAAAAAAATTCTACTAATTATCTTATAATATGGAATTGAAAGAGTATAAACTAATATAATACATTATGAACTTATAAAGTATTTGACAAATTTAATATAATGTATAAGTTTATAAATTATGATTATTTTATATATCAAAATTTTATATAATTTTAATTAATTGATGTGACTATATAATAAAATATGTGATTTTATTTGTTATATATCTTTTTTATTGTATATAGTATAATTTTTTACATAATTATTACGTCACCGATTCGACCGACCATCCAATCGGTTGAACCGTAAAACCCATGACCCGGTGACATTTCCAGTTTGATGTCCAGTTCTGTTTTTAAAACATTGGTTGAAAGTTTAAATTTTCTTGATGTAATAACAGTTATTTGACATTATTATTTTATTATTAGTTCTCACACACATAACAAAACATTTTATACCTATCCCAATGGACCAATCGCATATCAGCACTATAATTAATTTTCAAATTAAATTTAAATATAATTTTCATATTTTTATTATCAAACTCGGCAAGTTTCTCATACATTGAACCAAATATCAAAAAATAGCCTCACTATTAATATTATTAATTCATTAATGGATCTCAAATTACTAATTACTATAAGAACAAAATAGAATAATAATAAAATAAAAAGTGATTCTATAAGTAAAAATTATGTGAATCTGGAAGGCTCTTGTAACATATTGCATGATCTAGCTCTAGCACAGGACTCAGATTTGGGAAGTTAGGTGAAAAAAGGACTATTCAATCAAGTGCAAATCTATTTAGAGCTTATTTCATCATATTGAAGACCTAATATGCTAATATGTACATGAAGGAATTTAGTGATACCTTAATCATGCTTATTCAGGTTCAAAGGTATACTAAAGTGAGCTATGCAAATTGGGTGACATCCTCAGCCATCCTTAGGAGGATAATCACGTTTTTGGAGCCTAAATGAAAAGAAAAACCAATTCCAAAAATGTCACTTTGACAAGAAATTACTTAAAAAGCCATGTGCTTAATTAATGAGACATGTGTCTAAGTCATTAGATACCTTAGTCAAGTGCCTCATTAAAAAGTCACATGATTAGATAACACAAACTTAAGATAGGCATGCTACATGGGATTAGTCATGTGACTCATTAAAATAATCATGTGCTTACATGACATGTGACTTCATTAAAAGTCATATGACAGAGTTAGTTTGGGATTCGATTTAGATAATTCTTTTGTTATTATTTGGTTTGATTTGTTGGCTTCCAATTTGTTGGGTCAATAAATTAGGATAAATAAAATCTTGAGTAACATAATGTGATCTTACCTTATATTTTACCTAAATTAAAAAAACATCCATTCTATTTTGGAAATTAATCTATACAAACCTTCCCTAAATAAAAAATTATATTACATATATCTTCCCTTTATTTTCAAGATTCTATTTCCATCTACCCAACTATTAATAAGCTGCTAACTCACCAAATTTAACATTTTCTTTATCAAAATATTCCTCTTTAATATAAATATTTATTTAGATTGTTTCCAATACATTTTTTTTTATTTTTTAGTTTTCAATTAGAGTGAGTTCCGGGCATTCATATATAATCTGAGAAAAATCGCATTGTTCACAGTTTGTAGATAATATGTCTTACATTTATGTGATGTTTTATTTATACTGAATGATTTGACATATTTTTATTTTATTAATTTTCAATTTAATATTTTCAAATGCATTTATTTAAATATTATTATACTTAAATATTTATAATTATTGAATAAATATTTTAAATTTTTAATGTCAAATTAATAAGATCTTATTAGATAGAAATATTTTAAATTTATAAAATAATATTATCATGATTTTTTATATAAATATTTTAAATATATTTAAATTTTTTGGGATAGAAATTAGAGATTTTAGATTGTAAATGTAAATTAATAATTTTGTTACTTTAATATAAATTTTAATTAATAAAAATGGTATTATATAATTTTTAATGGAATATTTTTAATGATGTAAAAATTGGACTAAAGTATATATTTTGAAAATAGAGAGGAGGTTTCTATAATTTCAACAATATTAAAGGAATGTTAGTGTATTTTACTCTAAAATCTATTAAATATATTTGATTCTTAAGTAAAGAAGATTTTTTTATATTTAAGGAGATTATCTAATATCATTAGAATTAGAATTTATTTTCTTATTTTTAGTGAATTTTTGTTTTTATTTTTAGTCCTTTAGGTTATTAGTTATCTCTTTTAAATTTCCTAAATTATTAGAATTACTTGATTTCAAGTATTTGTAGTTACTTTAGGATTTTTTTTCTTTGCCTATTCAAATGCATCATTTGTACGCACTAGAAGTTAGGGTAAGAATGAGTTTTCTATTTTCCAGTGAGATCTACTAATCCATTGGTGTTCAGCCAGTGCCGAGTCACTCATCATACGCTTGGTCAAACTTATCCAACACCAGGTCAACCTTAAAAATGATTATTTTATGAGTTTCAAGACCATTTGGTGCTGGATATGAAGGTCTTAAGGTCATCCGGCTTCAGCTCACTTCATAGAACATGTCATTTTTTATGTTTTAATGACTAGAACATTACATTTTGAGCCCTTTCAGCCCTAGTGTGATGGACAATGGATAATTAGAATTTAAAATTAAATATTTATGTTATTTTTTAGATTTCATTAGATTTTATGTTATTAAGATTTATATTACCTTTTATCTATTTCCTATTTTATGATTTTTTTTCTTTAAATTTAAGTTATAATGTTCCAGAATGTCCCAACCTTTAAGAAATTTTTAAATAAGTAATATTTTTGCGATCTCCTTAAATTGAATCTTTTGGTTAAATAATTTTCTATTTTATTATATTGTATCAATCTTTTAGAAAATTTTATTGAGTCCTATAAATAATTATTGTTGTAAATTGAATTTCAAACTTAAATTAATGAATTGAATAGTAGTGATTATTTGAAATTTTTTCTCTCCCTTAAATTCTTCTATTGTCTCCCTTCTACTTTTCCCTCTTATTTTTTAAATCTATGTACTTTACTTGAATTCTTATATTTCTCTCTATTCTCTTTTACATCATTTGGTACCATGCCCAAAAATTTTCAAGTTACTTAACAAAGCCCCAAGGAAATTCAAAAGAAGTAGCAGAGAGTATGTGGACCAAGCATTCAAATCTTTGCAAATTGAAATGAAGTGAGATTGAGAAGAAGCGAAATGTAGGTTTGAAAAGTTAGAAAAATTGTGTGAAGAAATAATGCAGTCAATAAACAAATTAAGTGAGCAATAATTGTAGGAAATTTTTGAGTAGTACGGAGATAAACAATCTCAAGTGATGCTTTCATTGCCACAGGAAGACAAAAGATTGAAGAAGGAACAAGTATAGAAACAAACTTCACCAGTGGAGTTGCGCCGTCTAAGATTGTTGATTGTGATTCTTAATTTTGTCTTGTCGTTGTACTACCTCATTCATGTATTACACGGTTTATTGTGGAGAAATAAAATGTTATTTCACTTGATGATTCTTTCCATCATTATCTTATCCGTTGAAAGAAATTTCCAGAGTTGAAGAATATTTGAATATCTAAAGAAAAGTTCTTTCACTTAAATGTCATAATTCGCTATTTTACTTGCTAGAAGAGTTTCTTAGATCTAGATGTTATATGGAGTATTAACTCTCTAAAGGAGAGTTCCTTTAAGTGGAGGAAAATGATGGAGAATGGATAATTAAAATTTAAAATACAATTATTTTATTAGGACATTCAAGTTATTTTTTTTTAGATTTTATGACTTCTTTTAGAAATTATTAGGATTTATATTATCTTTTATTTATTTTCTATTTTATGATTTCTTTTTCTTTAAGTTTAGGTTACAATGTTATAGAATATCCTAGTTTTTAGGAAATTTCTAAATAAGTGAGATTATTGCAATCTCTCTAAATTGAATTCTTAGGTTAAATAATTTCTAATTTTATTAGATTGTGTCAGTTTTTTAGAAGGTTTTATTTAGTCCTATAAATAGCGATCATAGTAATTCGAATTTCAAACATGATTGATGAATTGAATAATATTGTTTATTTGGAATTTTCTCTCTCCCTGGAGTTCTTTTATTGTACCACATCTTTTAGAAATTATTATGATTTATATTATCTTTTATTTATTTTCTATTTTATGATTTCTTTTTCTTTGAGTTTAGGTTATAATATTATAGAATCTCTTAGTTTTTAAAAAAATTTTAAATAAGTGAGATTCTTACAATCTTCCTAAATTGAGTCCTTAATATAAAAAATTTTCTATTTTATTAGATTGTGTCAATTTTTTTGTGAAGTTTTATTGAGTCTTATAAATAACTATAATAATAATTAGAATTTCAAACTTAATTGATGAAATGAATAATATTGTTTATTTGGAGTTTTTTTTTCTTGGGGGAGGGAGGTGTGTTTGTGGTTCTGAATAGATTGGAGGCTTTGAAGTGCGGCTTAGAGTAAGGGGAAGCGAGAACGTGATTGGGGTGCACTGATTGGAAAGAATTTCACCATAATGCTCTGTATATCTTCTTCTCTTTTCTTTTCTGTATTTGCTATGATATATTATGGGGTTGCATTTTGATTTGGTATTTAAGACCACGTGTGGCTAAACTCCTCAAGAACTTAAGTTTGTTATGAAGCTAATTGTGGTTTGATGTTTCTATGATGCTTGACGATGGATTCTATTGAGTACTTTAATTTATTCAATTCGATTTATATTTTCTGTTCACTTGTATAGCTAACTTGTGGATTGTGTTTGGGTGTTTAATTTGGATTGAACTTGGAAAAGGGAATTCAAAAGACCTTGAATTGAATAGCATAGGAATAGGATTGATTATAGTGAATCAATTTGTGCCTAGAATAGGAATATATCTAGGGACCAATTAGCATGTGTGTGGGTGGATCGGAAGACACCTACATGCATTCGAGGACTCTGAACTAATTAAAGAATTGATATTAATCATTCATCTAAGCTAAGCGAAACATCGATAAAGCAATTAGTGGATTAGTAAGCCTGTGTTGCCTTCATCTGTTTGGAATTATCATTAGTATTTTGCTAGTATTTACCTTCAGTATTATATCTCGCTTGCTTGATTTGCTCAACTTGAGAGAAAGTAATTAACTAACTACTTGATATTCACTCACTAATGTTACAAATCCTCAAGGGAATGATCTTTTAATCACACTCTATTACTTGATACGACTGGTGTACAATTTCCTCTACCATTACCAGTGCATCGACATAATATACATATGTATATATATTTATGAATAAAAACTTATAAGTAATATTATTAAATAATAATATAACAAATGCTACAAATTTAAATATTTAACGGCGTACCCAATTGTCAGCATAGTTCTACCAATGTAATTTTTTTTTTCATCTACAAAATTCAAACTCTCAATTTTGTATAATAGAAATTGAGTCCCTTCCACTGAACCTAATTAGTGTTGGTTAAATAACAAAACAATTTAATAATAAAAAGTTTAAGTTCATCTACTACAAGGCAGATTCATAACTCTAAAAATGCTTATTACAAGAGTTGCTAAGCTTTCACATAAACAACAAGATTTAAACCCATGTTTTTGTGAAATACGGGTTAAGTGCTTATCAACTGAATGAACCTCTACAGGCACACACAAAAAAATTCATCAAGCCAAAGTGATCTAATAATGATGATGCATATAGATAACACCCCCATAAAATATTGAAATTCCTTTTTTAGACTATCACCGCTATTTCAAGTATTTTAGAAATTTTACTTTCACTCTTAAAACAAAAGCATCATTAAGAGCAATTTTGTCCTTCTCCCAAGAGCAATTCTCGGTTCCTCTTTCTTCCTCTCCTCCATGACAAAAGATTTTCAATGAGATAGCCGTGATCATGATTTGGGACGTTGAAAACTTCATAAATATAGCAATTCTTGGTTGCTATTGCTCCCAAGAGCTAGTTTTCTTATTTTGAAAAAATGATTCGGGTCGTTTTGACACAAAATCACATCATTATGGTAACAAAATTAATTAATTTCATGTACACACACACACACACACACACACTTGTATTCAATAATAAGAACAATCTATTCTTTTGAATTCTTACTATTATGAAGTTACAATTGAATGTGAGATCACATTATGAGAATATGTTTATCTACTGCAACTTTATTGCCTATCAATGGAATTTTTAAGGCAGAAGATGATCTCCGGCAAGGAAGGCTTATTGGGCATCTATGGATTTGTGTAGATCCTTTGTAATTAGTTTTCATTAAAAGTGTCCACGTTATTGAATTAAAAGAAGAAATCAAAAAAAGAAAGAAACTTTCCAGCAGATTTGATCGAAGAAGACGCTGAAGAGAAGAAAGATGAGAACAAGGAATTGGGATCGCTATTGAGAAATTGATAAAATGGTGTCCTTACGTGATGATCGACGTAGATTTTTATTTTAGGAAAAATATTAAATTTTTAAAATTTATTGAGAAAAATAGTCAAAATTCCAGGTCATATACTCATATGGCAAATATTTTTGCCAAGTAATTTTATTTAGTATGACATGGTATATGCCATTAGATTCAACAGTGCTTTTCATGGTAGGGAATTTGGCCACCATCTAAAATATGAAGGTAGTTAATTTCAAACTCTTAAAAATTTAGGGAAATTATATGCAATTAATCTAAAGGTCAAGGGACTTATATGTATTTTTGCCAAAGAAAAAATAAAAACATCAATTATAATGCATTAACATGATAATGAAAAATTGTTAATAACAAGAAAATGAATTTCATTTAATGTTTAAAATACTTTAATCTAAATAATATAAAGTAATTTTCCAGTCTTTTGGTCTGAACTTCAAATAAGATTCAGATATTCTCTATTTCCTTGGAAAATATGTGAGAGGATGAATTTATAACACAAGAATTAGATAAAGTGAAAATGGAAAGAAAAAAAAAAGGGGTAAAGTACGATAGATTTAATCAAACGGCAATAATTATTGTGAACTTGAAAGAGGGACTAAAATGAATTGATTCAGAATGAATTGATAACCCAGATGATAGAAGAGGAGAATGTGAGGGAAAGGGTAGATAGAAAAGAGGGAAAAAAAAAAAGAAAACTTAAAAGGAAGAAAGATAATTGAAAACAATTCAATTTGACTCGATAATCAAGACATACTAAGAAAGTAATTTTAAAACTATTTATAGGGCTTATATCCCTCGCTAAAATTATGGAAACAACTTAAACTTAAAACCAAAGAAAAAATTAGAATAATCCAATATAAACTTATAAAACCAGTTAATAAGGAACCAAATTCAAATAAAATCCAAATTTTATTCTCCATCACCAGATTTTGGTTTCATACATCAAACCCTCCAAGACCCAAACAAAAATCAGTAGATTTATAATCCGTCAGAATATGATAAAACCCAACGGAAAAGAAATGCGAGGAACAAAACGGTACCGTTTTGCTTTGTCCCTTTCTTTCATGGATTTTGGCTTCACAGTCAACACATTCAAGGCATAACATGCCAACACCAACAGTCCTCCCACCACGATCATTGTTATTATGGCCATCTTTCTCCGTTTCTTCTTCTCTTCCTTCATATTGCTCTCCTTAAATACTATGGACAATCATATAATGCTATTCAGGAATAATCATGAAATTATAATGAATTATAATTTGGATTTCCTATTGAAATTATAATGCTGTTTAGGAATAATCATGAAATTATAACAAATTTTGGTTGACCTAAATTCTCTGCCGGGGGATGGATGTACATGCATCTTGATTAAACTATGCTGCAGGTGCATGCATAATCTTGATAAAGCTATATATGCAATTTTACCTAGTTCAATCGCAACTGTCTACTCAATCAACGAACCAAATCACGATTTGTAGCAAACAAGTATCAACCTTTGATTTGGTGTAATCGTAGCCATTAGTCATAAAAGCCATCTATTTTTCTTCATATATTATCCTTCGCGTTCATGGCTCTCCATAAATACAATGAACAATCAGGCATCTAATAATGGCTTTGGATTTCATGGAGTGCAATTTAGGAATATGCATCAAGTAATGGGTTTAGGCTTCTTATTGAAGTGGGGCCCACATTCCTCCTCTATCTCTGTTCTCTATCTTCACTTCACCTCACCCAAGTTGCTTGCACAGTGCAGGGAAGATAGGTAAAGCTATGTCACTTTTACCCAATTGAGTCACGTCCCTCCATTCCATCAACGAATTAGATCATAGCCCTTGATTAACATGATCATGGCCATCCATTTATCGGATCTTCCCCTTTGATACCTAATCTCTCAACTAAGGTGTAAAAATAGGGACTCGACCAGCCGGTCAGACTGAAAAACTAATAAACCTGTTACCAGTTCAATTTGAACAATGAATCACCCCGAAAGAAAACCAATGAAAATATAGGTTTCCTCTGCATTCACAGTTATTTTGTGATTCCATAACTTGCCCCATTAAGAGTTAAAAGAGAGTATGAACTATAGAGAAAACCTTAGTTCTCTAATCCTCAATGATTCAAAGTTGTTAATTTTTCTGTATATGTGATCAAGTCTTCAATACTTAAGTATGATTTTGATGTTCTAAAATCATTTATGTTAAATGAAGTGTTTTGATGTTTCCAAACCAACCTTCAAGAGCTTGGAATAAAGATATCAAAGGTGCACAAAATGTTTCAAGTGAAGGAATTCCAGAAAAATCAGTGCAAGAATAGATGTAAAATATTTAGTAATGTTTTAATCTGAGTAAAAGACTTTGATTTGATGAAAAGATGTTTTAAAACCTTGATTCTATGTTAATTCATGGAATATTTGAAAAACACCTACCAACAGACGAAGTTTGAAAGGTTTATACTGATCTGCTGTTTTGAAAATTCGTACTTTGGCTTTTGAAAATTCGAATTTCAGATAAAATGTAACTTACGAAAATTGAAAAATTCGTCTGAGAATATGTCAAAGTTTATCTGAAACTAAGTTTAGATAGGGCTTCAAAATTGCTCACTGACAGATAAACTTTGAACATGAAAATTCAAATTTAAGAAACAAAGCTTGTGAGTCTATTATAATGATATGTTGACATACGAATGACAGTATTTATAAATTCGAACTTTGAAGTAAGTCTAAAAAGAGATTTCTCTGACAAACGAACTTTACCCTTTGAAAATTCAAATTTCAAATAAGATGAACTACTATGCCTTATTAAACCAGCTATTGACAGACGAATTTTGGGTTCCAAAATTCGAATTTCAAAGGCACTGTAGCAAATTAAAATTACTGTTCACACTTAACAGAACGACTTTAAACATGAAAATTCGTATGTTCCAACATAGGATGATTTTCTAAATATGAAAATTCGAATTTTGCTTCATGACAGACGAACTTCGAGAGTTCAACGTTAAAGGCTACAACTTTTGGTTTCTGCGAAATTCATCTTTTGACCAAATGAAATTCGAACTTTGAGTGTCAGAAGCATTAAATGCTGTTGGTAAATGGATAGTTTCTCGGAGTAACCATTGGGTAACATCTCTAATGGCTAGATCTTGTCTCTAACGTATAGTTGGGGCAGAAATATATAAATAGAACTTCATTTGAAGATGTGGGTAATAAAATTACTTTGTATATACTGAAACTCTGTCAAATCATCTATTCAAAGTCTCTTACTCTCACATACTTTATTCTTTGTACTTTAACTTTCATATATACTCTGATTAAGAGAGTTTATTCATTGTAAACAATCTTATTTTCATCTGGAAGAAAGATATTCTTGTGAGGGGATATCACAAGGGATTGGGGAAGCACTTAGTGAGAGTGTAAAGAGTGAAAGTGTGAGCTCTAGAAACAGAGCATCAGCTTTGTACTGAGGCATTTGCAAGAACACCATTGAATTCTTGCAGAATAGTGGAAAATCTCAAGTGGTGACTTGGAGACTGGACGTAGGTCAAGTTGAGAGACCGAACCAGGATAAATATCTGAGTTTTCTCTTCCCTATGGCTACTTTTACTATTTATTCATTTATACATTGTTTTACCATCACACTTTGTTTTCATCACTTACTTGATGTTTTGCAGAAAAATTTTTAATCTTCCCAATTCACCCCCCTCTTGGGAAGCCAACTTATCTAACAAGTGGTATCAGAGCCCGGATTCCCTATCAAAGGATTTAACAGTTCTGGACATACAATGGCTGGCTTTGAAGAAAGCATACTAACAGAGGAAAATAACACAAATAGACCACCGAGCTTCAGTGGAGAACACTATGGATACTGGAAGATGATGATGCAAATTTATCTTCAGTCAATTGATCTTGACATCTGGTCCGTCATCCAGAAGGGAGATTTTGTCCCAATGGCATTGCAGGATGATGGGAAGTACAGAGAGAAGCCAGAAGCTGAATGGAACGAGGAAGATAGAAGAAGAGTCTTGCTGAACTTCAAAGCAAAACACTGCATGGTCAGTGCATTGAATCAAGACGAATTCTATAAGGTCTCACAGTGCTCCATTGCCAAGGAAATGTGGGACACCTTGCAAATCGCTCATAAAGGAATAACTGGAGTTAGAGAAAACAAATTGAACACCTGCATAGGTGAACACAAAAGCTTCAGAATGATAGAAAGAGAAAGTGTATAAGAGTTACAGAAGAGATTCACTCTTATTGTGAATCAACTGAAGAGTTTGGGAAAGAAGTACACTCAGATAGAAAAGGTCAGAAAGATCCTCAGAGCTCTCCCTCTAGAATGGCAACACAAAGTAACAGCAATAGAGGAAGTCAGAGGAGAATCAATGGCCTCTATCACAACTCTTTTTAGTAGCCTCGAGGAGTATGAAGAAAAAATGAAGGCTCTCAAGGAGGCAGGACAAGACAGAAAGAAGAAAGGTTTTGCTCTGAAAGCTGCTGAGGAGAAAGAAGAAGAATCTAACGATGGAGATGAGCTAGATGAAGAAACTTTGACTATGATAGTCAGAAAATTTGGAAGATTCTACAGCAAGAAGAGAAACAAGAAAATCTTCAAAAAAAGAACAGCTGGAGATAGCAAAAGAGAAGTAAAAGAACTTGTCACTTGCTACGAGTGCAAAAAATAGGGACATATCAAATGGGATTGTCCACAATTCCTCAAGAAGCAAGAGAAAGAAAAGAAAGCTGCAAACAAAGGTAAGAAGAAAAGAGCGTACATCTCATCAACATGGGGTAACAGCTCAGATGAGGAAGAAGATGATGAAGATGAAATTGTCAACATCTGTCTGATGGCATTTGCCTCTGAAGAAGCTGAAATCCCATGTAACAGTGATCAAGAAGATGAGGTATATGAATCTGAACCTTCATATTCTAAATTATTGGATGCATTTCATGAGTTGTATGATGAGTTTGTTAAGGTTGCCAAAGAATTAAAGCAAGCTAAGAAAAAAATTAACAAACTAGAATCTCAATACAACATCTCTGAAATTGCTTCTCTCCCTATTGCTAAATCTGCTTGCTGTAAATCATGCATTGAATTAAAGCAAACCAATGACTATCTAGTGAAAAGCATGTCTAGGCTTACCAAAGGTAAAGATATGTTGTTTGATTTAATGGGAAGTCAAAGAATATCACAAGGAAATGTTGAACTTGGCTATGATCCTTGTGCAGTTAAAGAAAAGATTAAGAAAAAGATTCAGAATGTATATATAAGACATTTTGTGCATGCTAGTGGCAATAGAAAGAAAGAACATATTTCACGGCACATTGAATCTTATGATCAACCAAGGCATGCAAAACAAAAATATTATCTGCATTGTTTTCTTCCTGCATCTCAATCCAACAGTCCCTTCACCACCTGTTACTTCTGTAACAACAAGGGACATATCTTCAGTTCATGTGCTTTAAAGAAAAATGGACTTGACAGGAAGGCTAAATGGGTTCCCAAAGGTACATCTGTATCTAGGGAAAAGACTATTGACAGAAAAGGACCCAACCATGTTTGGGTACCTAAAAAGAAAATATAAACTTTGTTTTATAGGTTTGTATTAAAGCTAGAAAGAGCAATAAATGGTATATGGACGGTGCCTGCTTAAGTCATATGACCGGTGATAAGGAGAAGTTTATCATTTTTAGAGACAAGTAAGGAGGAAAGGTAACCTTTGGAGGTGATCAATATGGCAAAATAGTTGGCATTGACATTATGAGGAAGAATCCTAAAATATCCATTGAAGACGTGTTGTTTGTAATCGGCCTCAACCACAATCTGCTAAGTGTGAGCCAGACATGTGACAAAGGAAACTGGGTACTGTTTGATTTAAAGTTCTGCCTGGTTATCAGAAAAAGTGATCATAAAATAATCTTCAAAGCTCAAAGGGATGGTAACTGCTTTACTATTGATCTTGATGAACTTCCTCCCTTAGATTCTATATGTTTGATTAGTCAGATTAATGATAGTTGGTTGTGGCAAAGAAGATTAACACATGTTAACATGAATCAACTATCAAAACTGGTTAAAAATGAGTTAGTCACTGGCCTACCAAAAATTTCTTTTGAAAAGGATAAAGAATGTGATGCATGCCTAAGAGGAAAACAAACTAAATCTTCTTTTAAATCTAAAAAAGTAGTCACCACAACTAGACCACTAGAACTATTGCATATGGATCTGATTGGTCTATTTAGGATAAAAAGCATTAGTGGAAATCTGTATGTGCTTGTAATTGTGGATTATTACCCTAGATTTACCTGGACATTGTTTCTTTCTTCTAAGAGTGATATGTTTGATGCATTTGTAACCTTAGCTAAGAAAATGCAAAATGAGAAAGGTGTTCTATTGTGTTTATCAGGTCAGATCATGGAGGAGAGTTTGAGAATTCATACTTCCTGGAGTATTGTGATGAGCATGGAATTGATCACAACTTCTCAGCCCCAAGAACTCCTCAACAAAATAGAGTGGTGGAGAGGAAAAACAGAACAATTGGAGAGATGGCAAAAGCAATGCTAAATGAAAAGAAACTCTCTCAAATATCTTGGGCTGATACAATAAACACAGCAAGTCACATCATAAATAGAGCCTAAATTAGACCAATTCTTGGGAAGACTCCTTATGAGCTATACAAAGGAAGGCAGCCACACCTTTCTCATCTACATGTATTTGGTTGTAAGTGCTTCATCCACAATAATGGAAAGGAGAATTTGGGTAAGTTTGATGCCAAATCTGATGAAGGTATATTTCTGGGCTATTCTAGTAAAAGTAAGGCATATAGAGTTTTTAATAAGAAGTCTAAACTACTAGAAGAATCTGTGCATGTAGTATTTATTGAAAATGAAATTGTTTCCAAACATTTCACTAATGAGGATGATCTTATTTCAAACTTTAAAAATTTAGATCTTTTTGATGAAGGTAAAATTGAACCTCCAAAAATATCTGAATCTATTAATATAGAGGAAGATATTCAGGAGAAGACTTTGAGGATGAATATAATGAAGAAATGTCTCAAGAACTTCCTAGAGCTTGGAGATATCAAAGGAATCATCCTGTTGATCAAGTGATAGGGGATGTTCAAGAGAAAGTTAAAACCAGAAAATAGTTAAGGGATCAAATGATAAACTGTGCTTTTATTTCTCAAATTGAACCTAAATGTACTGAAGAAGTCTTAAATGATGAATACTGGATTTTAGATATGCAAGATGAGTTAAATCAGTTTGAAAGAAATCAAGTTTGAGATTTAGTGTCCAGACCCAAAAATCATCCTGTCATTGGCACTAAATGGGCTTTTAGAAATAAGCTTGATGAATCTGGATTAATAATCAAAAATAAACCTAGACTGGTTGTTAAAGGATATAATCAAGAAGAATGAATTGATTTTGAAGAAACCTTTGCTCCAGTGGCTAGATTAGAAGCAATTAGAATTTTGTTAGCATATGCATGCATGAAAAATATTATGTTATATCAAATGGATGTGAAGAGTGCTTTTCTTAATGGATATGTCATGGAAGAATTTTATGTAGGCCAATCTCCAGGCTTTAAGGACCCTACAAAACCAAACCATGTTTATAAACTGAAGAAAGTCATTTACAGTCTAAAACAAGCCCCTAGAGCATGGTATGAAAGGTTAAGTAATTTTCTAACCAAAAAGGGATTCAACAGAGAAAAAGTAGATACAACTTTATTCACTAAGAAAGAAAACAAAGATTTACTTATTGCTCAGGTCTATGTTGTTGATATTATATTCGGTGCTACTAATGACTCTCTTTGCAAGAATTTTTCTAAGCTAATGCAGGGAGAATTCAAATTGTTCATGGTGGGTGAACTCAACTTCTTCTTTGGATTGCAAATTAAGCAATGTGATGATGATATCTTTCTCAATCAATCCAAGTATCTAAAAGAATTGCTGAAAAAATTTGGGATGGAGAATGCCAAGCTAATGGGAACACCTATGGCTACTGCAACCAAACTGGATATGGATGAAGGGGGAAAATGTTTGACATAACCCAGTATAGAAGAATGATTGGATCTCTGCTATACCTAACTGCCAACAGACCTAACATCATGTTCAGTGTCTGTATGTGTGCAAGGTTCCAATCATGTCCCAAAGAAACCCACGCAACTGCTGTGAAGCGTATCCTCAGATATCTTATTGGAACATCACAGATGGGTCTTTGGTATCCAAAGGGCAATGGAGAAGATCTGAAAGGATGCATTGATGCTAACTTTGCAGGATCCAAAACTGATAGAAAAAGCACAAGTGGAACATGTCAGTTTCTTGGAGGATCTTTGGTTTCATGGTTTAGCAAGAAGCAAAACAGTGTGGTCTTATCCACAGCAGAAGCTGAATATGTTGCAGCTGGAAGCTGTTGTGCCCAAGTCATCTGGATAAAACAGCAGCTTGAAGATCTTGAGATTGAGATGAAAGAAATACTTATAATGTGTGACAACCAAAGTGCCATTAACATCACAAAGAATCCAGCCGTGCATTCAAAGATGAAGCATATTGAAGTTAGGCACCACTTCATAAGGGATCATGTTCTGAAAGGAGAAATCAGATTAGAATACATCCCAACAGAAGATCAAGTTGCTGACATCTTGACAAAGCCTTTGTCAGAAGATAGGCATTGTAAAATCAGGAGAGAATTGGGTATAGTAAATCCCAATGAACTGTAAGTAAATCTCTGTATCAATCTGTTTTAGAATTTTTGACATTGATTTAGTTCTAACTTTAGCATCCGAGTAAGTTTAATGTAAGTTGCATGTGCTCCTCATGAGTTTAAATGATAATAGATCTGAAAAATGGAGCAAATCAGAATGGAATAGTCAAAAGGTGAAAGAGACAGCAAGAAATCTGAGTTCTAGATCCATTCTGTAAGTTTTTAAAGTTGAAATTCTCATTTTAGTTGTGTATTAGACGAATTTCCTTGATAAATTATGTTTTTGAACAAGTCAGAATGCTCAACATTCGAATTTAGATGCCCATCAGACAAACTTTAGCTTGCTTTACATTGTAACAGTTCTCAGTAGTCCCTCGAAATTTGTCTGTTGGTCTTTGAAAGTTCAAATTTTCAAAAATAAAAGGTCAATGTTATCTTTATCCAACATGATGATTATACAAATGTCTATTCTTAACATACGCATGTTGGAAAACCTTCACAAAGTGTAGAAATTTGAATTTATGATTCAAAATTCGTCTGTTGAAACATACTCACAATGTTGAATCTCTGAAAGATGAATTTCCATAAGCATAATTCGTCTGTTGTTTGTTGCATTGATTATTGCTTGATGCCTGTTCTTCAAAATTCAAACTTTGTTGAAACAAAGTTCGTCTGTTCATCTTGTGCTGCTTGGACCAAGCCTCTGTCAGATGAACTTTCAAAAGAAAATTCATCTGTCAGTAAGCTTTGCTAAATGGTTTAACTTTTAACTGCTCGAAGTTTGAATTTTGACCCCTCAAAATTCGTCTGTCAGGCGGTTACACACGTTAAAACTTACATTTTTCCTTTGAACAGACACAACCCTATTCATCTCTTCTCTGAGTCTGTTCAAATTCTCTCTTTAATTCTGACCATAAATCTTCTTTTCCCACCGTTTAAACTCCTTTTCGCATCCTATAATCCCATTCTCAGCTTCATTCTGAAACATTCATTCACGAAAATGGCAAGAATAAAGAATCCAGAAGTTGGAAAGGGAGAGGCACGACCAAAGAGAACGGTTAAATCTCAATATGCCTCAAAGGAGGCTGAAAAATTGAAGAGAAAAGCCGAATCGAGCAAGCTAACTCCCTCCAAACGGCAAAAAATAACTCCAAAGGCTAAATCAAAGAAAGTTGGACCTTCTTCACCGAAGAAAATAGAGCCTTCGGTTCCTGTTCCTGCTGCTACTGCTGTTGCTTCCACTTCCTCCTCCAGTATTGAATCTAGAGAATACCAACTCACAACAATGCCATTATGTAGCACTCCTCAGATTCAGGAGGAATACACGACTAAGTTTGTGAGTAAAAAGGTAATCAAATCTCATTGTGTGAACATGGAAGATTTCTTATTCTCTAACAGTTTTGATGTTGGACTATGGATGCTGAGATATAAGAATCTGTTAGAGATATTGGAGAGGTATGATGATGAAGTGGTTAAGACATGGTATGCCTCCATGAAGTACAATAGCAAGAAGAAGAAGTGGGAGGTCAATCTGAGATCAAGAACCATCTGGCTAACAGATGAAGCTTTTAACGAGGTATTAGAAATTCTAGGGCAAGATGACCTTAAGATTGACATCACTGCCTCTGGGTATATGGATTAGGTAGAGACGACTGATGAAGAAAGTGGTCACTTTTTGAACTACAAGGAGAGCACAATCCTGAACACTTTGTTCAGAAGAAAGGAGAATAGGCCACCAATAAGCTTGCTGAAGCCCACTAATCTCAATGCTCAAGTGAGAATCCTACACTACATAGTGTCTAAGATTATCTTCAACAAAGGAGGTGGCTTTAATCTGATCACTAGGGCATAGGCACATATAATGGCAGCAATCATGCGTAGAAAGCTTATCAACATGGGACATATCATTCTCCAACGCATTATCAAGGCTAGGGATTAGAGGAAAGACTCTACACTTCCTTATACAGCAATCTTCTCTAGGATCCTTCAATATGCCAGAATTCAGCATCTTGAGAAAGCAAAAGGAAAGCCTACTGAGATCTTCAAGGAAGAAGAGCCGTAAAGTATGGGGATAGAGAAGAAAGATGGAAGATGGGTTGGAAAGGGAGCTAGAAAACCTGAAGATTTCTTCTTTGATGAAGATACCTCCCTACAGCAAGAAGATACCTCTGAGGCTCTTGCAAGACCTACACCCCAGCCTTCTCAGCATGTTCCATCTCTATCTTTGCCTACTCACATTCATCTACGCCCTCCTCTCGTGCCAAGCCAACCAAGATCACTGAGTTGTATGACAGTTTTTCTACACTCATACTAAGCATCAAGGATGAGCAAAATGTCAAGTTTGCTCATCTACAAGATCAAATCCACCAGTTGGCCAAGAACATGAAAGTGGGTGCTGATGCATATAAAGACATTTGGAATGCCATTCCTGCCACATTAGCTCCACCTCAGCCAGGATTCTCTGAGCCTGTTATGTCTCCAACTTCTGTGCCTCCAAGCCCCTTTGTGCTAGCCTCTCCTAAGCCTGATGATGGTGTATATGACACTGAGGTTGCTGGTACACTGAGCACACCACAGGCCTCCAGCAATGGGGCAAGTCCTGGTCCTCTCTTGGACTATGGTACAGAAGAAGAAGGCCCTCAAGATTCAAGCTCTCATGACCTTATTCCAGCAGATGCTCAAGAGTCAATCCTGTCCCAGTAAGAATCTGAGCAAGTAGAAAGATTAGTGGCAGCCATCTCCACTTCACCATTCATGCAGGCTGCCCTAAATGAAGAAAGGAGCATTGTGCCTTTTGTTGATTTGAAAGTCATTGCACACAATGCTTTCTTACAAGCTCAGAGAAGAAGGCTTGAAGAAATGTTCCTTCTCCTGCTCCCTCATCTGTTACATATTATGGTTTCTCGGAGGAAAGAAGGGCACAATTGGAAGTTACGAAGCAAGAAATTTCTGAACTTCTTGAGATTTCTGATGATGAAGATAAAGACACAAGTTCTGAAATTTTTGGGTCCTTACCAAAGCTCAATTCAGAAATGTCATTTGTCCTTGTACCTCTTCAAGCTATTCCAGTGTCTCAGATCCCTTTTCTTACTGATTTTGTTCACCTTCCTGATGATGCCAAACATGGGGAGAAAAGTGAGCAAATTGGAAAGTCTGTTGCAGAGCCTTCTGGAAAAACTTACAGCAAGAAGACAAAGTCAAAGAAAAAGTGATTAGAACTTATGCTTGGGTCCTCTTGTAGTGCTATATTATGTTTCTGTTGTTTGTGTATTGTGTTTCTGTGTTCTGTAATGTTTTGCATTGTTTCTTCTTGTAAAGTGACATTTGATGAAATGAAAGAATTTCTTGGTTGCAATGAAATGTTTTTGTTGGACTTTGAATGAGTTAATAAATCTCTTTACTTGATCTACTACACATGATATCTTTTGAATTATAATGCATATGTTGAGGGGGAGCTTGTTAAAGCAAACCCAAGTACTAATCCAGTTTGTAAGTTATTTTGTCATCATAAAAAATGGGGAGAATGTTGAATCAAGTGTTTTGATGATTCCAAACCAACCTTCAAGAGCTTGGAATAAAGATATCAAAGGTGCACAAAAGGTTTCAAGTGAAGGAATTTTAGAAAAATCAGTGCAAGAATAGATGTAAAATATTTAGTAATATTTTAATTTGAGTAAAAGACTTTGATTTGGTGAAAAGATGTTTTAAAACCTTGATTCTATGTTAATTCATGGAATATTTGAAAAACACCCACCAACAGACGAAGTTTGAAAGGTTTATACTGATCTGCTGTTTTGAAAATTCGAACTTTGGCTTTTGAAAATTCGAATTTCAGATAAAATGTAACTTATGAAAATTGAAAAATTCATCTGAGAATATGTCAAAGTTTATCTGAAACCAAGTTTAGATAGGGTTTCAAAATTGCTCACTGACAGACGAACTTTGAACATGAAAATTCGAATTTTAGAAATAAAGCTTGTGAGTCTGTTATAATGATATTTTGGCATACGAATAACAGTATTCATAAATTTGAACTTTGAAGTAAGTCTGAAAAGAGGTCTCTCTGACAGACGAACTTTGCCCTTTGAAAATTCGAATTTCAAATAAAATGAACTACTTTGCCTTATTAAACCAGCTAATGACAGATGAATTTTGGGTTCCAAAATTCAAATTTCGAAGGCACTGTAGTAAATTAAAATTACTGTTTACACCTAACAGAATGACTTTAAACATAAAAATTCGTATGTTCCAACATAGAATGATTTTCTAAAGATGAAAATTTGAATTTTGCTTCATGACAGACAAACTTCGAGAGTTCAACGTTAAAGGCTACAACTTTTGGTTTCTACGAAATTCGTTTGTTGATCAACTGAAATTCGAACTTTGAGTGTCAGAAGCATTAAATACGGTTGGTAAACGGATGGTTTCTCAGAGTAACCGTTGGGTAACATCTCTAACGGCTAGATCTTGTCTCTAACATATAGTTGGGGCAGAAATCTATAAATAAAACTTCATTTGAAGATGTGTGTAATAAAATTACTTTGTATATACTGAAACTCTACCAAATCATCTATTCAAAGTCTCTTACTCTCACATACTTCATTCTTTGTACTTTAACTTTCATATACACTCTGATTAAGAGAGTTTATTCATTGTAAACAATCTTATCTTCATCTGGAAGAAAGATTTTATTGTGAGGGGATATCACAAGGGATTGGGGAAGCACTTAGTGAGAGTGGAAAGAGTGAAAGTGTAAGCTCTAGAAACAGAGCATCAACTTTGTACTGAGGCATTTGCAAGAAGCTCATTGAATTCTTGCAGAATAGTGGAAAATCTCAAGTGGTGACTTGGGAACTTGACGTAGGTCAAGTTGAGAGACCGAATCAGGATAAATATCAGAGTCTTCTCTTCCCTACTGCTACTTTTACTGTTTATTCATTTATACTCTGTTTTACCATCATACTTTGCTTTCTTCACTTTCTTGACGTTTTGCAGAAAAATTTTTAATCTTCCCAATTCATCCCCCCTCTTGGAAAGCCAGCTTATCTAACAATTTAATCTCCATAAGTTTATTCTTCCACAAACAACATATAACCTTGGTCATCTTATATACTTTCTCTGTCCCATTTTATTTATCATTTTAAAAATTTAAAATGTCCTAATTTATCTGTCATTTTAAATTACTAATTAATTATTAATTATTTTTTACTATTTTACCCTTTATTAAAAACAATAATAGGTAGAGTATAAGTCATCTTTTCGCATTTAATTTAATGATATTTTGATAAAATGACATAGGTATCCACACAGATGAGTTAATTTTATGCAAATACTATAAAATGGGTTGAAGGGATCCATGTAAATTATCCATATAAAATTTACACAAATAATACTATTTTGGTAAAACCACATAACTTATCATTCAATTTTATTATAATTTAAGTTATTTAATAATTTTATTAATTTGTGTAAAAAACCTTAAAATAACATATAAAACGGGATGAAGGGAATATGTAAGTTATCCATACAGGTAAGTTAATTTTATGCAAATACTCCTCAATAATGTTACTTTTACACTTTTTTTTTTGTGCTTGTTGATTTTCAGTCTCTCTAATGACTTATTGCTTCCCTCCCCCTTTGGTTTTGATCCACCTACATATCTCTCCCCATTTTCATCTGGAGATTTCTTCCTGCACCTGGGTAGGTACCAGAGGAAGAAGGAAATGAAAACGGATTATGTTGAATTTTACTATGTGCTGGAGAAGAACTTTAATTTGTCATGACACTGTCGTAAGGCATCTATATATATAAGCAAGACAAATACTCCCTCCAATCCTTAATATAAATTTTTTTTTTAATTGAATCATGCGGATAAATGATAAGTGTTAAAATTAGTTAACTATGTTAATTTTTTTAAAAAATCACATCATTCCAAAATTATTCTTATTAAATTTCTTTTTCTCTCTTTTATGAATTAAATAGATATATTTTTTGTAATGTATAATAAATACTATCTCATATTTTGGAAATGATTTTATATTTAGGACTAATTAATGAAAAGTGTTCTATATTTAAGACTAGTGGAAATATTATTTTGTTACAAGTATATGTGGTATGTGGCACCTGTGCAATGAATAGGAGAAGTTCTCTTTCATCCATACATATTAAAATTAATGTATAATGCATACAATCAGTTGTGTACATTCAAGGGTACAATAATGCAATGAATGATAATATCTTTTTATTACATTTTGTATAGCCCATAGATTGATAAAAGATAATAAAAGAATGCCATTGCCTTTCAATCTATTTATAACACACCATAAAAACATATTAATTGACATTAATAAAACATGTACATTTATTTTGTACAACATAAAACAGCATTACTCTAAATCCATTTTTATATAAATCGAGAATTAATTTACTATTATATAATTTTTTGTGTGAAGCCACTAATTTGTGAATAATGTTATGTGTGAGATATTTGGCTTGTATTGCCCTCCGTGCTATGTCAATTTCTACCATTTTTTAAACATATAATTATTTTTTAAAAAGTATGTTCATGTGGGGCTAATCTTTATTGGAGTATATGAATAGTTCCTATCATTTTGTATGTATGGTATTTTCTTAAATGTGTATATGTATTCCCTGGCAAGTTGCAACACATGGGTTAAATTTCTATGGTTATTGAAAATTTCTTTATATTCTACGTTGAAAGTTATGTTAATTTCCTATCTGATCATAAGAATATATACAAATATTTTCTCAAAATAATAGAATTCCTTTTTTGACGTAGATCAGGAATTTTCCCACTGACAGCAAGGATTAATATCGGATAAATGAGCAAAATGCTATACTTGTGAAAAGATTTTACCCATATACAACAACTTTCATAAAATTTACCAAGATACTATACTTAAAATCATAATCTAAACTTACATTTTTGCATGTTTATTTTTTTTTAAGTAACAACACAAGTCATGATTTTGAATCATGATTTGTGTTGTTACACAAATTCACAGGCCAGCAGGGTTTGTAATAAATTATTTTTTTAAAATATGATGCAAATCGTGAAGTTACCTCAAGATTTGCATCATGTGTGACAAGTGACAATAAATTATTAAGTAATAATTATATGCGTTAGGATTTTACCACACCACCATTTTAGTTTTGACAATAAAGATAATTTTAGTTTTAAGGTTAATTATTATAATAATTTATTACACAATTATTAATATAAGGTAATGATTAATAATTATTAGGTAATAATTATAATAATTGTTAAAATAATAATAATAATAATTGTTAGGTAATGATTAATAATTGTAATTTATATGTAATTGGATGAAAATAAAGAGGTAATAGAAAACGAGAAGACGAGTACATGACGATAATAGCCTTAGCATAAAAATAATATATGATTATTTTTTATTATTAACGACATATATAAAGTGTTAGATAACTATTTTAATTATTATTTATAATAAATTAATAAAATTTGTTCTTTTAATTATCAATAATTACAAAATTTAAATTTAAAGAATTCCATATTTATTTTTATTTTTTAAATTATTACTAATAAGAAAATAAATAAAAATATGCTTTCAATTTTTAAATCAAATAAACAATTCCTACAATTTTAATCTATAAATATAAAAAGAATACAATAATTAACAAGAAAAAGAAGTTTCTAGTGTGTTCTAAGCCAACATCCCATAATGCTATAGTTTCGAGATTGGGAACCTTCGATCCATTCCATTTATCAATATAAAATTAACAAGAAAAACAAGTGGCATCATTCTTAACTTAATTTCCTTCACTGAAGCACACTAATTTATGAGGACATCTCAGTAGAATCATCATTTGGTGCTCATCACATTTGGGTTGTCTAGATTAGATTTGGATAGTTTAAATTTTACTTTTTTAAATAAAAAAATCGTAATTTATATATCTTAAATCATGTTTTAAGATAAATAAATAGTACATTCAATAAATAAAAAATTCTACAACATTATAAACTCATAATAATTAATAAATATAAAAAATAAATTATTTAGAAAATGAAAACTAATAGTGATTTCCTAAATAAATGACAAATATATGCAGTAAAATCTAACAATCTTAAAAATCTAACAACCTAATATGATGCAGTAAAATTAAAATAAACTAGATAATTAGATTATAAAATTAGATATATGTAATACATAACTAAATATACTTACTTGTATTCTGGTGTAAAATTTGTAGAAAAATAAGTAAAAATCAAGATAGATGTTGTTGAGTGAAAGATCAAGAAACTAGCTCTCGGCTAATGATCCAACAAATTATTCTACTTCAAATAAAGAAAAAAATTTTTTAGCAAGTGAAGATGTCTAAAGAAGAGTAACTGAAGTGAAGATTCAAGAGTGAAGAAAGATTCATAATCTACCAAAACTGAGATCTCTTTTATAATCAAAACTAATTACTTTTGTAGCATTACACGAGTACTCTTTAATTTTTAAGACTCCCTACACTGATTTACACAGCGTTATAGGCACAGTGTTGCATCAATCAATAGTGCATGCAGCAGTGTTAAATGACCAAACATTGCTACATGCAACAAATATATATATATATATATATATTAATTTAAAAAACTAACGCTGTCATGGAACAGAGTTACACTACTCCATGGCAGCGTAATGCTGCAGCGCTAGTCAGCTTTCACTAGCGTTGTAGCCTTTTACTTAAAGTCTATGACTTTAAGTGAAAGACTTAAAGTCACAGATGTGACTTTAAGTCATATCATGGACAAAAAGAAAAATTTGTTCGTGACAATATATTTTTTTTAATTTATAAATCATAATTATAATTCATGCTTTTCACAAATCGTAATACTCATTTATGTTTTCTTATTTAACTGCTCCAATGCAAAACGGAATTCTACACTTCGTACGATTTCTGAAAAGCATTATATATTGGTAAATATATTTGAGTTTATTGTATATTGGTAAATTTTTTTTATTGTTATATTTTGATCAAAGAGCCATTAATATCTCTCAAAGTACTAAGAGCAAGGGGTAAACTCCTCCAAATAGGTTTGTTCCATATTTAAAAATTAGAAATCAAACTTTTAATCACTTAATTAAAGGATGAGAATCCCAATTACCCACATGAATCTGACTTAGTAATAGAAGATGCGACCCAATGCATATATAGACCAAATTGAAGTCTTGAACCTGTAGATTGACCCAATCTAATTTGACTCAATATGATTGCATTAGTTTGGGCTAAGCTAAACTGTCAGGAAAAATTGAATATTTTTTGGGGAATATTTAGGACTTAAAAGACAAGCAATATTAAAAAAGAACAAAGGCAATTTTATATGAAATTTTAAAAAAATCAAAAGAATATATAAAATATGATGAACAAAATAAATGTATTCCTAAAAAAGTCAGCATAATTAAAAAAGAATATCAAGTACATTACGTTAAAAGAAAAAATAAAGATGCGAAAAAACTTTGAAAATAGTATTATAGAATAATAACTTTTGAATTAATATTCATCATTAATGTCAGTAAAAATGCAATACACACACACAAAGATGTTAGCCATATCAGGATGGATCATATCACAAGACTGAAAGGACACTTTTTTCTTTTGTCTGTGTCACCTATTTCTTTTGGAAAAAAGAAAAAGGATAGGCGTTAGATTGTTTGGTAAACTAAGTGCTATTGTGAATATATTCAAGTCCCACCATTAAAGGTTTTACTTTTTAGACCTTTATAAATATAAAGCATAAAAGTGAGCTCACTACGTGTTTGAGTACTATGAAAAAGGAGTAAGTGAATATTCTAGGTTCTTTACCTGGTTTTTTTTTTCAATGTTAATTACTAGCGTTTCAAATGCTTCGGTTGTAATTGGAAATTTGGAACGATTTATTTGGTATGGTTTCAATCTTATCTAGTATTAGAAATAATGTTAAGATACAGCAATTGAAATTGGTTACTGAATTGATTAGTATATGTAATACTAGAATTGCAATGTCAGTAAGCTTCAATACTGGAATTGGAATTATTACTGTAATTGGTTATTGTAAATGACTGTGAAGTATCCTGTAATGTACTAGAATTGTTACTATAGTGTATTGCAGGTGGGGTTGATTGCAAAATAAATTAATACATTATTACAAAAATATTGCCCTTTCTTGGCAGTTATGAGAATAATTACCAATAAAGGTATATCTTTATTGGTGGTTATGCACACAACCACCAATAAAGGGAACCTCAGTTGGCGATTATAAACCACCATTGTGTGTATGAACCCTATGTTGGTTCTCACATTGTTGATGTTCTAAACCTCTAACAAAAGTGAAATTTATTAACTACCCCCAGTGTTGTAAGAACTAGATCTGGACCGGCTAGTTCAATCAATTCAATTGAAAATTGATATCAGGTATGATTCAGATGCAAGTAATGACCGACCAGTTCAAGAACTAGTTAAAAACCGCCCAAACTGGTTCCTTTTTAAAAAAAAAAATTTAAAGCATTTTTTTATTTTTAAGATAAAATAACATTATTTTTAGAATAAAATATTTTTTATATTACAATATTATATAAATATTATTATGACATATAATTATTGAAAATTATAAATTTACTTAATAAATAATATAATAATGGATTATTAGTTGACTATTTTGAATTTAAAATATGATTATAAATTAATATTAACTTATTTATATTTAAATATTAAGTTATGAAACTTATTAATAATTTATTTATGGTGGATAATAGATTGATAATTCATTATTATTTAACTTGAGACTTTAATTAAGTTATAAAATTTGTTTAAATTTATATTATTTATTTAAAATATATTATTTTAATCATTATCAGTCCAATCCTGATTATATTATAATTGAATCATTGAACCTTATGTTAATTACTAGCGTTTCAAATGCTTCAGTTGTAATTGGAAATTTGGAATGATTTGTTTGGTATGGTTTCAATCTTATCTGGTATTAGAAATAATGTTAAGATACTGCAATTGAAATTGGTTACTGAATTGATTAGTATATGTAATACTAGAATTGCAATGTGAGTAAGCTTCAATACTGGAATTGGAATTATTACTGTAATTGGTTATTGTAAATAACTGTGAAGTATCCTGTAATGTACTAGAATTGTTAACATAATGTATTGCAGGTGGGGTTGATTGCAAAATAAATTAATACATTATTACAAAAATATTGCGCTTTCTTGGCAGTTATGAGAATAATTACCGATAAAGGTATATATCTTTGTTGGTGGTTATGGCCATAACCACCAATGAAGGGAACCTCAGTTAGCCATTATAAACCACCATCGTGTGTATGACTCCTATGTTGGTTCTCACATTGTTGATGTTCCAAACTTCTAACAAAAGTGAAATTTATTAACTATCCCGAGTGTTGTAAGAACCGGATCTAGACCGGCTATTTCAATCAATTTAACTAAAAACCGATATTAGGTATGATTCAAACGCAGGTAATGACCGATCAGTTCAAGAATTAGTCAAGAACCGGCCAAACCAGTTCCGTTTTAAAAAAAAAAAAGTTTAAAGCATTTTTTTTTATTTTTAAGATAAGAAAACATTATTTTTAGCACAAAATATTTTTTATTTTATAATATTATATAAATATTATTATAACATATAATTATTGAAAATTATAAATTTACTGAATAAATAATATAATAATAGATTATTAGTTGACTATTTTGAATTTAAAATATGATTATAAATTAATATTAACTTATTTATATTTAAATATTAAGTTATGAAACTTATTAATAATTTATTTATGGTAGATAATAAATTGATAATTCATTATTATTTAACTTGAGACTTTAATTAAGTTATAAAATTTGTTTAAATTTATATTATTTATTTAAAATATATTATTTTAATCATTATCAATCCAATCATAATTATATTATAATTGAATCATTGAATCTTAAATCAGTGTCTCATTCAGTGCAATTTTGGCAATATTGCTGCCCATCATACCTTTTTTGGCATAGTGTGAATTACCACAATATACATTAATCTTAATTTATTTGATGTATAATCAATAATCAGCGATAGTAATTAAAAAAATAAAGCTTTTTAGCCATACGTGAAACAATCTCAAATCATCTCCATGTGATCAAAAGAAGCTTCAAGGAATAAAATCAAGTCATCAACAAAGAAAAAGTCCATTTCCGGTGGGCCTTAATTTTGCAGACATATATACATAACAGTTCCATAGCTTTATGAGCCTAATTAATAAAATGATCGACTCTCTCGATACATAAAACAAAATAAATAATGAGATCGGATTCCTTAATGAATGCCTCTAGACGAAGAAAACGCCTTATGTGATTCTCTTTCAAAATACGATTACATAACTATAATACTTTAATTTTGACTCCATAGATTTCACATAGATGGATCTTTAATTTCGAGAATTTAATATTTAAAAGTTTGTTAGTTATCTCAATCACATAAGTCGCATAAGCTGTTCAATATTTTGGAACGGCGAAATTGGATACTTTAAAAAGAAATAAGGTAATAAAATTGTTCACTTATGAGCAAAACACATCAAATTAAAACAAACATTATTCATAAACCTGCTCACCCAAAAAAAAATATCATAAACCTTAAGAATTCCTCCAATGCATATAATGTCATACATCTTGATCCTCAAATTCTCCTTATCTTGATAAAAACTCCCTCCCCAGGTTCTATAACCAGTCTAAAAGCAGGAGAATGGTGGTAACTTGAGGACAGAGAGAATTGAAACTTGAGCAGAATAAGAGATAAGATCACCTTCAGTTCTATCATCGCCAAATGCTGGCCGGCGCAAATGCGAGCTCCGACGCCGAATGGCAGGTAAGCCTGGGGAGTCTTGCAAGCTTCAAGGGTGCCATTTGCAAATCTTTGAGGATTGAACTTGTGGGCATCAGGCCCCCAGAACTCAGGGTCTTGTTGTAATATTGGGATAGGAATCTGAATATTCATTCCTTTTGGAATTGAAATGCCTTTCAATTTGATGTCTTGTAAGGCTGATCTTATAACAAATGTCGCTGGTGGGTAGAGCCTCAGTGTCTCTTGAATCACCATGTTTAACTGTAGGCAGTAACATTTTCAAGGAAGGTATTGATCAAGAAGCATGCTCAATTTGGAAGAGATCCACATGTATGATACGCATTAATTTGATCTTTTCTGGATAAAATGTAGTCTATATATGCTTTATTCTTTTTTTTTTTTTATGGTTTTGCTCAAAATCAGCTTGTCCTCATTCGACTCTTTTGTAGTTGCTTTCTTATTTTTTTACTAGATATGATTTTTGTTCTTCCTTTCACTTAAATTATCATATGAAAGTTATAATAGGAGTGAATTTCATTGTTGAAAGTATTTTTTAAGTGGACTTGAAATTACATCTTTACCCAAACCTTAAATTGTACAGGAAATATTTACTTGATATATTAAAAAAAAAGAAAAGACCTTGTTATGCATTAAAAATCTAGTCATGCATGCAATATGTTTCCAATTTCAAACCAAGCACATCCAAATTTAATGTCCTTTTTATCATTAATTATTCCAAGGTCAACGACCCATTCATTATGTGTGAAAGAAACAAAATTTATTTCCAATGCAATAAAAAAAAAAGATTTGTGTAACATCTTTTAAGCATGCATGACTCTTAACAAATCATAAATTTGAGATCTGTTTTTAAGTAAAAAATCATTTTTATTTTGTTTTTCATTGATTGTGTACTCATACCTACTCTTACCATAGCTAGTCAAGAAAGAAATTAATGGATTAATTTCTAATAACACTTACCGTCTTCATGCTTTGAATCATGGTTGCATCCAGATCGTCGATATTTCCACAAACTCGAAGCACCTCGGCTCGACAACGATCTTGCCAATCTTGATGTTCTGCTAGCAACATCAAGGCCCACGCCGCCGTGATGGCCGTCGTCTCATGTCCGGCGAAAAATATGTTCTTGCAGTTATCTATGATGAACTTGTCGTGGGAGATAGGATTCGCTATAAGTCCATAACTGCCAGCCTGATTACCTTTCGTAGCTCCTCCCACTATCATTTGCAAAAGATCCAACTCATACCCTTCAAAGATGCGTTGTTTTACAATTTTTCTTATCATTGTGTTGATCTCTTTCTCCAATCTCCATATCTCTCTGTTGCTTTTTGTTGGTAAGTATCTAAAGCAGTTCATTATAGCATATTTGTCATTAGTGGAAACAAAAACATCAGCACATAGGATTTGGATATGGTAATTAAAAAGCGGTAATTAAGAGTTTATTCTTTTTTTTATATATATAATTAAGGGTTTATTCTAATTGAATGTTTAATTGCAACTAATATTGACATATAACCCTACTAATATTGGTTTCATTTTCGTTAGCTATCTTCTAAATTAACATTGTCAAAATTGAATTGATTAATAGTTTATTTACAATTCATTATTCGTGCTATAATTAAACTAAACTTGAATACATGCATCTTTAATATTTAATATTTATACAAAAAATATAAAAAATACACATATATATTATAAAATAATATTTGAAAATATATACATATTTAAGAACATACAAATTAATTAAAATATTTTACATATAATAACAGTATGTCTATGTAAAATGAGTCGATAAAGTCTATTAAATACTATAAATATCTATCACAGAGTAAAAAACTATAACCTCCGAAACTTTTTTTTTTTTTGAGTGCAAAGATAAATACAAACACCAGAACAAAATTACATCACAAGGGGCTCATGCCGGCCCCCAGATGAAATTTCATGTCACATCCTCAGTGTCTACAAATTTCTCTTTTTCTAAATATATTAATGCATTATAGATAGTTCAACCAATATATAATATATATATAATTCGTAGAAAATCATGTTATTTCTAATTATGTATAGTAAACTCATTCTTTAAACTCTGAGTAATACACGAAGGTCACATCTAGTTTAAGATATAGAGGTGTGCATGCATAGGAGTATTAGTGCATACCGTTGTCCAGGAATTCCAGTATTGAGGGTGGATAAGAGCTTTTGAATACGTCTAAGCTTTGTGAATATTTCTTGTCCTTTTGCATAGTTGCTTCCAAAACAGGCTCTGGCAATTATATCAGCTGACAAGCTTCTCAAATCTTCATCTATCTTTATCTCTGAAACCCTTCCTCCCTCACTTTCAATTCTTTCCTCCCAATTCCTCACTACTGATTTTGTGGATTCCACCATCAAATTGATCATTCCCTAATTTAACGTCATTTAAAATATATTAATTATTATGTGTTTTTCAAGTCACAGATATAACAGTATTGTACATGGAAGATTATTCATAAGCAAAGAAATAGAACTATATCAAGGAAACGGCATATTCACTCAGGTTCTATGGTAATGATATGCATATGGATGAACCATATTTGATAAAAATTCAGGAAGTGCATTTAGACAGAAATTAAAAAAAAAATCCAGCAACAGTGTGTATTTCAAAAAAGAAATTAAAATAAAATTCAAAAAAATCTACCAAATCCTTTGAAATAACTTCTCAGAAATTTCAAATAGAAAATATGTGAACAATTAATGTAACCGATTGGAGAGCACAGGAGTAAAAGTGGGCTTTATCTATTCCTCTTTTTCTCAAATAAAAAGAAAGGTGGTCAAAATAATAGAACGAAGCAAAAAAAAAAAGTGAACCTTATACATATTATTTTGTGTTAGTATCTCCAAAATATATAATAATGTTATATTAAAACACAATGTTCTTCCTTAAAAGTTAAAACTACTACTCATACAAACCTGAATCAGTGACAAATAAATCATATAAAATCAATTTTAGGAGGGAAGAAATACTTGCTTCCACAAAAAGAATAATTCAACTATTAATCAACTAATAGTGGAGATGCTATATCATGTTAAGGATTACTTTTATTTAAAAATTCAAACTAGTAGCAAGCAAAAAAAAAAACACAAGACAGAGAATACAGCAAAATCATACCTTGATCTTATCAAGGTATAGTTCAGCAGCAATTATCTTCCTTTGGTGAGCCCAAAGAGGCCCACTTGATGTCAGTATGCCTTGGCCCAAGAGTGGCCCATGATCTTTGGACAAATAAGATGGCTTCCCTAAATTCAAAGATGTGTAGAGGCTCACCTCCTTTACCATATCTGTATCTTGGACCGTCAAGAACGGTATCTTTCCACTGTAATGCAAAAACATGGGCCCTGCATGCATCAAAATCAATATAAAACTACCATTTTTCACCCAAAAAAAAAATAAAACTATCATTTTTGCACATATTGGGAACAACTTTCAATCTTAAATTATTCTAGAAAAGTATAGTCAAGAACTGGAAATTTATATTACAAATTATTATATTAAAATAAAATACTGTCATTATCTACTGTTTCGCATCTATTTAAATGGATATCAGTTTTTTTATAGGCTATTGCTTCTCTATGATAAGTGTTTTTCGTAATTTAAAAACTGAATAAATTTGGTGCATCTACACAAGGGAACTTTTCTAGTCAATAATTATAAAAATCAATTTTTTTGAGAACTCTAAATCTATTTTATCTTCAATACTTCTTAACATTGCTATACACTAAATTATAATATGATTTCAGGTTAGAATGACCTTTGAAATTCGTTATTATACCTAAATGAATAAAAATGTTTCTGCAAAATTTAAAGGACTAACTAAAAGTACATTTGATATGATTGGATAGGAATAAAAAATAAAAGAATAATTTGTATGCATTTATTAAAAATAATAAATAAAAATTATGGCATAGTAATAATTTAATACATATTATATAAAAATTTTATTATTGTCTAACACTCTTGTTCCCTCTCTCTTTCTCATTGCTTTTGCAGCAAACACACCCTGCTTTTAACATGAAGGAACATGGATAATAAATTGATTAAAGCACCAACATTAATCCATCAGAATATAATAATAAACACCCTGCGTTTTAAGCGCTTTGATTAAAGCACCCTGCGTTTTAAGCGCTTTGATTTCTGGAATATTTCCAAATAACAAGTGAGGAAGAGGCCCATCAATCCCTTGCTTATGAAGCTTTTCTCTCATCGATCTTGGCTTCACAATCAACACATTCAAAGCATAATACACCAACACTAACAGTCCTCCCACCATCAATGTTATTATGGCCATCTCTCTTAGCTTCTTCTGCTTCTTCTTCTCTCTTCCTTGATCTTTACAGCTTTACTGCTCTTGTTAAATACTGGTGAACAGTCGTTGAAGGCTATCTATTTAGGAATAATTACGAAATAAATTGGATTTAATTGGATTTCCCTTTGAAGTTTGATTCGCATAAAAACTGTGGCCCACCTTTTCCTCTCTATGTACACTTCACCTGACCTATATCCTTTGCACAGTGCCAGGGTACGTGTATCTTGATTGAACTATGATGCACGTGCGTGTCTCTTGATTAAACTATATACCTCTTTGGTTTTTAATTTGTTAAAATACAATTTTGAAAAAATGGTGAAAATTGGTTTTTGACCAAGCCGACACTATGTCATTTTACCTCGATCAATCGCAACCCTCCGTTCAATCAACAAACCAAATCAAGCCTTGGAGCAAACGCACATCAACCTTTGACTTAGCATAATCGTAGCCATCTACTATTGTTCATCTGTTTTCCCTCATGTTCACTGCTCCCCTTAAATACAATGTAATAGTGGCTTTGGATTTCCCGAGTGCAATTTATTAGAGTGGGGCCCCTTTTCCCCTCTATCTGTATCTGCACCTAACCCACGTCCTTTGTATGGTGTTGGGGAGATGCGCGAGGCGCATCTCAATGTGGCTATATCATTTTTACCATATTCAATCACAACCCTCCATTCCATTAGCCAATCGAATCACGACCTATGAATACATCTTACAACTTAAGTTAACATAATTGTGGCCATCCATATCCATTCACAACAAAAATAATGTGCATTAGCAACTTTATTTATTCATTTTACCTTCGCGGATGTTTAAACACTTGCTAAAAATTTTACCAGCAGCTTTAGAAAACCATCACTAGAGCATTCGTCAAGAAAGTTTAGTAGCAATTTAAACTAGACTATCAATAAAACATAGTGATTGGCAGCGATTAAAGAACTATCACTACTACTAATAGTTTGTAATACACCACCATCAATGACAGTTGCTAAACCACTAGCAATGGAGTAGTTGTGCAACCGTCATTGCTAATGGCATTATATAATCACCAATAAAGCAAAAAATTTATTTCTTTTCTTTTTTATGACAAAGTAGAAAATTTTCTTAATCCAACATTTTAAAATTAAAATTATGCTGCTTCCTTAGCCGCGATTGAAAAATATAAACTACCGCCAAAGCAACATCTATTAAAGTGATCTTTATTGGTGGTTTTCATGCTAAAACCGTCGCTAATATTTTAAAAAATTCAACCAATGAGAACATAGCTCAACTGGTTAAAGGCTATACTTATAATGATGTTCCAACTATTGTCCTAGACTTAGTCTTGAGCTAATGAGAAGTTTGCCTTTTGAATTTTTACTTAGCACCGAAGAAACAAGGATCGAAGGAAGGATCAAGTGGGACAAATTCAGCAATAGAGATGGAAGTATATCACGCTGCGGACGGAGTTAAGGGTATCGTGGGGAACGACCAATGGACTTCAAAATTTTTTGAGACAAAACAGCTTATCATATGTAGCAAGCTTATCATGTCTTGCTCCGTGGCTTCAGTGTTTGAATTTTGATAAATTTGAACGTGTTTCAGTTGATGAAATAGAAAAAATTGAAGATGAAAGAGAATGGCTATGCTAGGGCTTTCTATTTTCGGTCTTGGGGAGCAATTTCTGGACTTTAGAAGCTTCAATCTTGGTTGATAAGTGAATTTGGCCTCCTCTTCTCTTTTTTCTGTCTGTTTTTGGTAAGAAATCCGTGAGAGTAAGATGGATTTCAAGTTGGTTGAGGCTTCTACTGATTGAAATGTTTGTAAATGTGTTATTTGATGTTGCTTTGGCTTATGTATGAGTTTTGGAAGGGTTAGGATTGGTTTTTATCAAACCCTAGAATGGAAATTGTTGAGGAAGCATGTAATTCGAATTTGTGGATGATTGGTATTGGTTTGGATGGATGTTAGGGACTCCTTGATGTATGTTGATGTTAATGAAACCATGAGTTTACCATAAATAAGCTTGGTTGATTGGATTGTGAGTTATTATAATGTATGTTTATTGTGTTGATTGGTGGTATCATAATGTTTTAGTACCTCAAGTAGTGATTGGGAGTTGCGACATTCTTTGAAGTAGTTGGAAAGCCTTGCAATTCTATATTAGTACCCTTACAGCCATCATTTCCCTTCATGTATGTGTTTGTATGTTGATAATCCAAGGTAACCGGGGTATATGTTTTGTGAAATGTGGATTTCATATTTACATATAGATGTTTGTTTCGTTCAAAATATCAAAATTAATGGTGTCAAAATGTTAAAACTTAAGACTATAGCATGCAATTTTTCTAAGTTAAGAGGGGTCAATTGACCCCTCTTACTTACATGTAGGTCCGTCACTGGATAACGTATAATACCACATGGTATATCGATCTATTGGTGGAACACACGAGACCTCGTGTTCAATTAGTGAGGTTGATAGATGTATATCTCTGCTATTAAATCCTCTTCCTGTGGCCAAGAGAGAGTGACAGTAAATTTGGAGATACACCTTCCCTAAATTACTACCAATTCTGGTGATTTAGGAGAAGGAGAACCACAGTCCAATCACTTATGTAGTATTTGGCCAGGTCATACTAGTGAGGGAGTCACTTGTTAGGTATACCTTATAATGGTAACTAGCCTGTGATTCTAGCATGTATGTTTGTAGGGACATTCATATCATTGTATTGCATTTTTATGTATTATGATATATTATTCTATCATGTGAATTGTTGTTGTTTCCCTTGGTTACTAAGACTCTATCTCACATCTCTGTGATTAACATTTTATGTGAGAATTCTAGCACTAACTCAAAGAAAACAAAGAAGTCTTAGTTCTCTCCATTTCACAAGGGCCTTTGAGCTCATAATTGTTAGCTTGTATGTTTTGGGTTTATGTAACTTATATTGTGCCAAGTAGTTTGCTTATGGTATTTGTTGCCTATAATGTTACATCCTGGGTATATGTTATTATATGTGGTTGAGGTATTATGATGGGTTGCATGAAACTTGTTGATGTGACTGATTATAAGATGACCTAGTTGGTATGCTATGTTATGTGTTTGTAAACCCATAGTACGTGTTAGATTATGGTTATTCTGTGTGTATTATATCTTGCTGAGCTAGAAATGCATGTTTGTGATTAGTATATGTGGTTGTTTGGTTAAGTGGAGTATCTAACCTACTAGTTGTCAATGGGGTTAAATTCTACAGGAATGGTTTTCTTAGGATGAAATCGCCATAAACCCAGTCCTAATGGTGTTTGGAACTTGGGTCAGATGTTGGTTTTGGTGTTGGTGAATTGGTCTAGAATTTGAAGTCCCAAATGCCAAGTTTTGGTCTAAAACTAACCATTTCGAACTCGGATGTCCAAAATCTCCATATGAAAATATTTTAAAGTGTGGTTGATATCTATAGTTAAAGTGGGAGTGGAGTGATCTATATGAGTTAGAATCAGGTTAATCAGAAATCGAAGAAAGAAATTATACACATCGAAAGTTCACCTGAGGCATCAGAAATTTCCTAATGCCATATCAATTCAGGGCACCACGACAAAAGCATCCAGGCTATGGTGCCACCCTCTTCTGTCTCATTTTCATTTTCACGCAGAGCTTCCATGTCACGATGACATTGTTATTGGCCACGACCCCATCCTTTGTTTCATTCATTGATGCTGTTTTGTTTTCTTTTGAGTGTGTTTTCGGGTCTTTGGTTGTGAGATATTACATTACTAGCTTAACTAGTTTGAGCCTTCGCAGCCCCATTAAGGGAGAGCTTTAGGTGTGTGTGTGTTGTAACATAATAGTTGGTTAGATTTTTAAGAAAATATTGATAATAAAGTTTGAGAGAAAAACATTAAAAGCACGAATATCTAACAGAACTTATGACTTTGCCCAATGTGAAATGATATGATCCCTTATTGGACAAATATGCAAATGTTATACTCAATTTTCTGTTTCCCAAATACATTAGTCAACAAAGATTACCTTAAATTAATACATTAAACAATTAATAGCCAAAAATTTGCGAACTTCTTAAAATTGGGATAATTTTTTTTCTGTCGCATTAAAAATGAGTAAGGGCTATATTTGTGACAATAAGATTTATTAATATCCAAAAAGAAATTGCTTTAGTGCAACATATAGATGGACAGATGTCAAATGTTTGACAAAGAAAATAAAATAAAAGACAAGCAATTCAGAATTCCTTATGTTTTGATAAAAAAAATTGCTTATGTTTGTTCCACGTAATTATTTGTCTCCATAAGTGCTTCATATATAATGAAGAGTAGAAAGAAAGAAGAAGATATATGTGAAGAATGAGGCCAAAAAATATGCGAAGAAAGCAGATTTCATACATAATTTCACTACTCCAGGAGGCTCTATCTTTCTATGTATCATTACATAACTATAGCTAATTCAGTTTGCTGACTCCATCCCATTTGGTATATCATTCAGATGAGTAAACTTCATATTTGCAATCACATTTTAGATTAATCCTATATTTGACTCATTTTAAAATATCACTTGTAAACTTACTTCTCCCTCTAAACGAATATTTAACCAACAGACTAAAAAAATCATTGTTGAGTTTGAAAATATACTTTTATTTCTCAATCATTTTGTCAAATTTATTTTTATAATAAAAAAATTTAAATATAAAACATGTTACAACGAACTTAATTTTATGCAAATTTCATAAATTTTATTTTATTTTAATTTAAATTTATAAGCTAAAAACCAAACACATTAAATTTCACGAAGATGGACCCTTTCAGAACGCAAGATTTTAACTCAGTCACAAAATACAGCTCAAAATTTTGGAACCGCGAAATTGGATAGTTTTAAAAGAAAAGATAATATTGTTTACTTTTGTACTAAACACATCAAATTAAAGCATTCATAAACCTGAAGTACATAAAATACATATATACTACATATTTTGATGCTCAAATTCTCCTAAGCATGAGAAAAACTCCCTCTCCAGGTTCTATAACAAGTGTATAAGCAGGAGAATGGTGATAGCTAGACGAGAGAGAGAATTGAAACTTGAGCAGAATAAGAGATAAGATCACCTTCAATTCTATTAATGCCAAGTGCTGGCCGGCACAGAGGTGAGCTCCAATGCCGAACGGCAAGTAAGCTTGAGGAGTCTCGCAAGCTTCAAGGATCCCATTCACAAATCTCTGAGGGTTGAACTTGTCGGCATCAGATCCCCATAGTTCAGGATCTTGCTGTATTATTGAGATAGGAATCTGAATGTTCATCCCTTTTGGAATTGAAATGCCTTTCAACTTAATGTCTTGCAAGGCTGATCTTACAACAAATCTTGCTGGTGGATACAGCCTTAGAGTCTCTTGAATCACCATCTTTAACTGTAGGCAGTAACATTTTCAAGCAAGATCTTGATCAATTACCATGCTCAATATGAAAACGGACGAGATTCACTTACAAGATATGCGTTATTTTTCTCTTTGCTGGATAGATTTAAGTCTATGCTATTTCGGTTTGGCTCAAGAACAGTTTGTCCAATTTGGTATATATATTTAAAGAAAACAGAATTTGTTTCCAAGGCACAAAAAATAAGTTATCTAATATTTTATTATATTTTTATTATCATTTCTTAATTGTGTTCATTCTATTCTTTTTTATTTCTTTTCATCATGTAGACCAAAAATACATAATCAGTGAGGCAATTAATGTGAGTTGATACAACAGCATCCATTTTAACATTTAAGGCATAAATAACACTTACCGTCTTCATGCTTCGAAGCATGGTTGCATCAAGAGTTCCATTTCCACAAACTTGAAGCACCTCAGCTCGACAGCGATCTTGCCACTCTTGGTGTTCTGCCAACAACATCAAGGCCCAAGATGCAGTGACCGCCGTTGTCTGGTGTCCGGCGAAGAATATGGTCTTGCAGTTATCTATGATGAACTTGTCATGTGAAATAGGTTTTGACAAGAATCCGCCACCACCATCCTCATTACATTTTTTAGCACCCTCCAGTATCATTTGCAGGAGATCCTGCTCTTCGCTTTCATTGAGGCGTTGGTTTACAAGTCTTGTAATCCTTGAGTTTATCTCTTTCTCTAATCTCCACATCTCCCTGTTGCTTCTTGTTGGCAGGTACCTAAAACAGCTTGTTATAGCATATTTGTCATCACTGGCAACAATAACTGGAAGAACAAAACATAATTTGGGGTATAATGTATTTTTCGTCCTTTAACTATATATATATATATATATGTATGTATGTATGTATGTATATTGTATAGCTTTGCTTTTTGTATCTTAGGGTATGTTTGCCTCATTTTTATCATATATCTTTTAGACAGTCACGATTTCTCATATACTTCAATCCAAGTCCATAAACCTACTCATATTTGTTTCACTTTCATCATTTATCTTTCAAATTAACATTTTAAAACCTGTACTGGTTATTGAACCAAAATACAGAATTGTGCACACTTCAATATTTTACTATGACTGAACAATTTGAACTAAAGTTGAATACTTTTTTTAAAGTTAAATGAGAGGTAGATTTCACAAAAATTCACATTCATCCGAATCACTCTTTTTTCAAATGTATAAATTCCGAGAATTTGATTTATTATATATTTAGGCATAGGAGTATTAATGCATACCGTAGTCCTAGAATTCCAATAGTTGACTTGGACATGAGCATTTGAAGATCTCTAAGCTTTGTGAATATTTCTTGTCCTTTTGCATAGTTGCTTCCAAAACAGGCTCTTGCAATTATATCTGCCGACAAGCTTCTCAAATCTTCATCAATTTTTATCTCTGCAACCACTCCTCCATCACTTTCAATTCTTGCCTCCCAATTCCTCACCATTATATGTGTCGATTCCACCATCAAATCAACCATCCCCTTCACCAAGAAGAACAATTTGTATATTAATTAATAATTAATATAAGATTTTTTTTCAGGTGAGAGATATTTTGATCCATGGAAGATCATTCCTAAGCAAGGAAATAGTCATTTCTTGATCACTGAAAAAGAAGCTTAAGTTAGGCTCTTCAATAATTACAATAATGAATTATCTACATTCAACTAAAGTGAATTGGAGAAGATGGATTTTAATGAGGGGGAGGGGAGGTGAGGGATATTAATGACTTTTTGTTTGGTTGGGTTAGAGGGGAGGAGAAAGGAGAGGAGGGGAGGTATTTTAATGATTTTTTATTTGGTTCAAAAGGGGAGCTAATTATGTAAGAATTGACTATTATACCCTTATATATAATTGCAATTCTTTCCTCATTTTTTTGTCTTTTATGAAAGAATATAATTATATCAGAATTCATTACTTTTGTAATTTTTTACTCTCAAAATCTTTTAATACTTATCTATGATATTTTTTTTAAATATGCTTTGCAAAAGATTTTTTTTAATAATTTTAACATATAATCTCATTATAAAATTTTTAACTTTAACTTAAAAATTTAAATATGCAATAGAGAGAGATGCCAAACTGAGCTTGGGTGTGATGGAAAGATTAAGCATGAAATAGAGATAGAGGGTCTTAGTACTTATTTGTAATGAAGGGTAAATTGGTCCAGATGTGTCAACATTATTTCTCTCCTCTCCAGAAAAACTCCAAATTGGAGGAGAGGGAAATAAGGGGAGGGGAGGGGAGAGAGAAGACAAATTTTACCTCCCATCTCCTCTAATTTTCCTAACCAAACAAGAGTTGATGGATCCCCCTCACTCCTCTTCCCTCCCATCCAAAAACCCCAAACCACCAAACACTAGTGAATAAATGTATAAAACATATTCTAATCAATAGGTAGTAGAGATGCTATATCAAGTCAAGGATTAGTTTAGTTTAAAAATTTAAACTACCAAGCAAAAATTCTCAAGACAGAATGCAGTAAAATCATACCTTGACCTTATCAAGGTATAGCTGAGGAGCAATTATTTTCCTTTGGTGAGCCCAAAGAGGCCCACTTGATGATAATAAGCCTTGGCCCAAGAGTGGCCCACGATCTTTGGATAGAAAAGAAGGCTTTCCAAGATTCAAAGATGTGTACAGGCTCACTTCCTTCACCATCTCTATATCTTGGACCATCAAAAACTGTATATTTCCACTATAATGCAAGCATATGGGCCCTGCAAGCATCAAAATTAATACATCAATATATTTCACAAAATTAAAATCATTTGTCACTGTTATCTTATTATTTATTTTCAATAAATGTATTTTTTGAAAAAATAAAAAATAAAAACTTGAATACTCTTTTCTCATATAACATGTAATGCAATGCCAGAACTAGATAGTAGAAACTGTGCTACATTATGTAAAATAGAAAATAATCCTTTTTCCCCTTAAATTTTTTTGCAAATAATCCTCAATTAACATTAAAACATATAGGATAAAGTATACCAAAATACTTTAGTATTGAATAAAATATATCATAAACATATAATAATGCACATCTAATCAACCAAATAATAAACTGAGTTAATTTGCGAAAATTGAAGTACTAAAACAAACTATTGTTTCATTCTTTATTTCATATAACTAAGATCCAAGAACCAAAACATTCCATCAACATCGGCAGAATAGGACAAAGATAATCATCGTGAATTTAATATCACTAAATCTCTTATCTTCACTTCTTAAAAATATATTAATTTTTACAGATTGATTGATGCTTGTGTAAATATGTCAATAGGACACAATTCCAACAATAATTTTTGCAGAGATAAGGTATCAAGATACCACAATTGCTGAATCCACATAAAGTAATAAATTAATACTGAGTAGCTATAGAAAACACAAATATTCAAAGGAGAAAAAAAAAAGCAGAAGATGCTTGTTGCACCCGGAAAAATGCGACGGAAGGAAAAAAGAAAACAAATCTGATTTTTGAGTGAAAACCGACTTGTGAGGAGTCGCCACCAAAATTTTAAGGAAAAATCTTGGGAAACCGAATTGAAGAGGAAAGGACGGTTTGCGTAATCAGAATTGGATTCGGGAGCCGATTGTATGTGGGGAAGGTGTTAGGCACCCCACGACACCCGTTCCTAGAAACGGTTACCTTACATTACATTGATTGTGTAAATTAACATGGCTTAAAAATGTATTTTAGTTTTCCTTTTATCGTTTACATGTGAGAAAAAAGGGTAGAGAAGAAGGTAATTAAGAAAATTTGGAAAATTTGAAGGATAAAATAAAGAAAATAAATTAGATTAGAATTGAGGATATTCAAGTAAAATGAGAAGAAAGAATTGAGAAAATAAATTGAGTAACATTAAATTAAGGAAAAAACATCAAATAAATCAGAAAATATTTATTTATTTACAAAGGCGGACTTGACCCAGGATCAGAGCCTGAGGCCTACGTACCCTGCGATGGGGATCAAAGTCCACATAGTTTGGGACTAGAAATGCGTGTCTGTCGGTTGATATTTTTTAATTTTTGTAATAAGAGAAGGTTTATGGAAAATACTTTAACTTTTTGCAAACAAAACAATTTTCTGAGATTGAGTCAATGTGTTTTAATTTGTAAAAGACAATTTAATTCCATTTCACTTACTCTTATTTTATTTTGTGTGAAAATATTTTTTTGTTTCTCTTTGATTTTTTTGTTTTAAAATGATATATTTTTGTACTTTTGAAAATTTTTCTTTTAAAAAGAGAAAACCGATCCACCTGTTACAGACTTGCAGTCATGTCCAATAAATCGATTTCTTAATTACCTGCAAAAGTTTCAAACCTCGCGGCATAAAGGCTTTATTATAATTTTAAGTCTATAATTTAAAAAATACTATTATCATTTATAATAAAATTTGAGAACTTGTTATATTATTATTATTATTCATTCTTTATAAAGTATAATTATTTTCTTAAAAGAAAGTTCACCTGGTACATCTGCGTAGATTCGCAATCTTCCGTGATGACACAGCTAACCAGAATACTTGCGTGGGTTCTAGAAACCTCACGTGGTGTGATTATTAAATCAGTCTTTTCTATTATTATTATTATTTTTTTAATAAAAATCAATAAATATTATTTATTTAAAACATTTCAAAATTGTATAACACTCTAGATCATATGCCTGCGTGGACTCGCAGACTCATGCGACAACACGTTTAATTAAGATGCCTGCGTGGATTCAAAAACTTCACGTGGCGCAATTATAGGCAATTATTTACTTATTTCTTATTATTATTTTATTCATTTATTGTTAAAAAAAAAAAGGTTATCCAATGAATTGGTGTATCTGCGCGAACTCTCGGTCTCGTGTGACATTATGGCTAATTCAGTTACCTGCGTGGGTTCTTGAACCACACGTGGCATAATGGCTAACTCGTATGTTACCGGTCATTATCATCATTATATATGTATATATATACACATTCTTCTATTGAAGGGCCAAACAACTAAATTGTGAGGTGTTTCAGGCGTCTTACTTAAGCACTAAGCCAATGGTGTAGACATGTGCTTACCACGGGGTGCACTTGAGCGTTATTTTGGTCACTCAAAAACATTTGATACAAATATCACCCATGCTCAAATGTCACGAAGGAGAAACAATATAGCATGAATCAAAGCAAGGATTATAAATTTCTGAGTTAGGCATCCCAATCAGATTATCTCCTTATAACACTTCATGGAGATGAATCTAGAAACCATATCCTTGGAATTGTAAAGGACTAGCTACCGTACTAGCCCGTTGGACTTAATTTCCTGACACTCCCTAAAAATCAACCTATGTCATATCATTTTCCAAAAAAAAAGATCTATAAGACTGAGGATGTTTTTAAGAATGTATGCACCGCTGTTCATTAATCTTAAAATCTGCAAGGCATTAGGCATCATCAATGTGTTTAGCTTATTGTATTCATCGAAGAGGGACACTACTTAAGTGGTGTTCAATTGAGCCCCCTATATGATCAATAGGATAGTAGCAAGAAATAGAAGTAGGGGTAACTAGTATTACAACTCTGGGACTGGTTTCCTAAGGCAACAAATGTTGCCTATCATTCGAATCAACCTCTAAGCATCAGCAAATCTCAGGGAACATGGGCAGCAGCATCAATACTTTACTTGACACTAATTTAACAATAGACCACAAACGCTCAATTCCTTGTATGCATTTTAAAATCAAGTATTCTTGCCAATGTCTTAATGATGCAGTCCTTTCAAGAAACCAAGTTAGTGCCAAGAAATACCACTTTGCAAAACACCATCGTTCCAGCTCATCAAAGACAGTCTAAACTTATCACTGGAACCCTTTTTTTGTTTATGCAAATATGCTATAATCATATCAAACAACTAGGTGGGATAGAAACTACATGACTAGTCAGCCGAGTCAAATTAGAGGATGCAATCAGAAGCCTTGCATTCTTTTCGAAACAAGGCAATCAGACAGCGCAATATCAAGGCAAAATACCCGATTGTCAAAACAAAAATTCTCAACGACGAAGCATTTGATCAATGAGAGTTCGGACAGGATTTTCAGGTAATAACATTAACAGATGGGGATGAATGCATGACTCAGACTAAAGCATACGTTATCTGGAATACAGAATCAAACTCAAGATGAATCCAGGAATACAGGATACCCAAGCATAGGACCACAGAGCAACATACGAAACTAAGACCAGAAAGCCAAATTGAAGCCAAGAAAATAAAACTAACCCCAAGCAATGCCGATGAAAAAGTCTTGTTCTCGACATTCTATGCTGCCTTCGTTGCTTAGTCGGTATCCTCCTCTCTTCTGCAATTTCAGCCGATTCTCTCTCCGGTTGCTCTCCCCGCCAGTATCCAAGCCTTTAGGGTTCTCGGTGATCCCCAATTTCTCCTTTGTTTCTCTTGAATTTTCACAATTGCTCACTGTCCCTCTTCTACCTTTCTCTTTCTGGGTTTTATTCGGCCTCCCACTTCCAGTCCCCGTGCTCGGCCCCCTTCCTCTCTCACTTTGTTTCTCAGTACTTTGCCTCGCGTGGTTCGTGGCTCCCCTTCAGACTCTCCATCGTGCCCGAGCTCCCCCCATTTTCTTTCAGTCTCCTCCGCGGCTTTGCCTTTCTCTGTGTTCGGTTCAGATTCCAGTTGCTCACCATCGCCCTCTACCTCCTTTCTTCCTTCGGTCCGGTCTCCATCGTGCTGGAGCTCAACCCACGGCCCCCCTCTGTTTTTCGGTTCAGAATGAAGTCCCCTCTCGCCCTCTCACTCTCGCGATACTTCCCCCGGTTTTTTTTTTTTCTCAATCTCGCGGCTCTCCTTCCTTTTATCCCCATCGTCCATTCTTCACTCCCTCTGCTTTTCAGACGGTTTCGTGCACGCTTCAGCTCCTTCGCCCATATTGCTTTTCTTTCTTTTATGTCCAGCTTTTTCAGTTCACGCGTGCTCTGCCTCCCGTGTTCCCCTCGGTTTTTTCCTTTCTCGCAGCCGTGTCTCCCTCTGCTCCGTGTCTCCTGTAGCTTGCCTCTTCGGGCTGCCTGCTGCCCTAATTATTTGGGCATAGGTCTTTTGGGTCCAAGTCCACAAACCCTCAATTGGGATTGTGGTATCTTGGGCCCAAATACAACCTCCCTCCCCCCTTTTTTTTTTATATGTTTTTTGTTTCATTTTTTTTATCATCATTTTTCTTTATTTTTATTTTTGTTTGTTTCCTTTCTTTCTTTTTTTTTGTTTTTTAGATTTTTATATTTTTAGATTTTTTCTATTTTTATATATATTATTATTTATTTTATTTTTATTTTTGTTTTTTTTTTGTTGTAAAAATATCTGGACAAAATAGGGTGTTCACAATGCTTTTCTTTGTTGATTGTGTTTATTGTTTACTTTTGAACTGAGAATTATTATAAGCTGGTTTGGTGCACAAACGAAATAAATAGAATAAAAAACTAATTTTATAAATGAAATATAATTTATATTTTAGAATAAAAATAATAAAATATAATAAATATTATATTTCTCTGTATACATTTCTATCTATTTCTATCAAGCCAAAATGATGTAACCATGATGATAAAGCCCTCAAAAATACTGAAAGACCATTTACTTTTGTTTCCATTATATCAGATTCTCTACTTAAAACACAAAAACCAAGAAAAACCGATGGATTTAAACTCAAAATACATAACAGAAGAAGAATCAAAATGTGCTAACACCTCCAAAACACAAATCAAAATGAATTGACTCAGACTCCATGCGAAGACCTAACAGAAAAGAGTCACGAGGAAGAAAACGGTACCGTATTGGTCTTTCCATTTGTAGAGGTGAGGTAAGAGGGTGGAGGGCCAGCGATGAGAAATAGAAGCTTCGTGTTGAGGAGGAGACTGAACCTGCTGTGCAAGGAGGGTGTCGACTTCTGGAAGATTCCCGAATATGAAGTGAGGAAGAGGACCATCGATCCCTTGCTTACGAAGCCTCTCTCGCGTCAATCTTGGCTTCACGATCAACTCCATCACAGCATAATACAGCAACACTAACAATCCGCCAACGATCACTGTTACTATGCCCATCTCTTCTCCTCGCTTATTCCTTTTCTTCTCGATCGTCTCTTTCCTGTCGCTCCCACTGCTCTCCTCAAATAGTAACGAGGGGCTCTTGAGAAGAGAAAATATCTCCCCGAGCAAACAGTAATCCCTGTTTGGTACAGGGCGAGGGAGGGGCCCTCATACAACATTTTCATTATAGGGGTAGCGTAGCAAATATTCATCTCAAACAGGGGGGAGGGAAGTCCCTCCTCTGGAATAATATTTTAAGAGAGTAGGACAACCTTTCCCTCAAAATGTGTCCCCCCAAAATTGGGGGACACGATTGAGCTGTCCCTTCTTTTATTTTTATTTTTTTAAATAAAAAATTTTAAAAATATTTATTTAAATATTTAATATTAAATAAATATTATATTTAAATTTTATATCTAAAAAAATGAGTATTAAAATTTTAATATTAAAATATAATTTTATATTGAATATTAAAATTATTTATACTCATATAAATAATAAAAAAAATTTTATTTTTAAAAATAAAATAATAAAATTATTATAACTTTCCTCCCTTCCCCTCCTAAATTAAATAATAAATTATTAAAATTTTTTTTTTCGATATCTCATCTCTCTTTCTCTCTCATTTTTTTCATTAAAATTTCTCTCCTTCCTCTCCTTCCCATTGCTCCTAGCAAACAGTGACTTTTTCTTACTTCACTATTAATGATAGCAACTGATAGGAATATTTGGAGATGAACGACTCATGCACACCGTTTTGAATGAGAGGTAGGAGTGAGGTGTTTCTTTTCTTTTAGGCTCTGTTTGGGGCAGTTTTCTATGTGAATGAATTTCTAAATTACGGCTGGTATGTGAGGGAAATAAAATGGAATCACCAAACAAAAAAACACATTAGTCTGAGATTTAAAAAAATAGGCAAATAACACAAATGCCCAAACCCATTGGTCTCTTCTTACCCATTGATGAAGCAAATTACAACCAAGAAGATCAATGTTTGAGAATTGAGACTAATCAAACTACACATATCAGATTTAATACAATCCATCAAAACCCAGAAACCATAAAAAATCACAATCCAGATTAACATCAAAACCCAAATAATCAAGAAGAAATTTTCTTAGAACAACAACAATTTGATTTTACTGTCAGAACGCAGAGGTTGTTTCTGTTGCCGAAGTGAATGAAGGAAAAAAAGGAAAAAAATCGAAGCAGAGGTGTGGAGCTAACCCTGATCTCATCACCGAAGTGGATGAACACCAAAGTAAAGGGCCTCATTGAAGTTACCATTGCTGACGTGGATGAACGCCGACGTTGCCGAAGCAAAAGTGGTTTCAAATGCCGTCTCCGGGAACGAACCCAGATCTATGTGGGATGGTGGCGGCGAGCCAAGGAGGTTGAACCCAACACCACTGCGAGCTTGAACCTGGACCTCCATTGCAAATCTGGTCGAGATGGCATGGAAAGGCGACAATGCTAGACGGATGGTGGCGACTATGGACATATTTGGATTAGTTTTCCATAACTTGCAAAATAGAGGGAAGACGGCAGAGGGACAGCAACGACTGTGATTGAAGGCAAAAACTATCAAGTACAATTATAAGCTCCAAAAATGCACGAAGTTAGTGTATGTTGGGATTACTTTTTCCATATCTAATTGATAACGAGAATTTATATTTAGATATTTTTAGGTGAGAAGTAATTTTTAAAAGAATAAATGAGTTTAAATTTTAGAAATTTAAATAATTATTAGATAAATAATAAGAAAGTGACGTGAAAGAAGTGATTATGAAAAAATAGAATAGATGAAAAGTGATTATAGTTTACACTCTCTCCTTTGTGGGAGTTTTTCTCTCTCTCTTTTTGTGGTTCTCACCCCTCTTATTACACTTTCATTCACGTTTTGTCTTCATTTGCATTCCTTTCATTTGTCCTTTTGCTTCACCAACATGGCGCATGACTCGGATGGTACTCTCGGAACACGACGTCAACCTGTTGGCTTGTTTTGGGAGGGTGTTGTTGGTGGAGGTCATTCATCCTTTTCATTAGTGGGAAAAGTTCTTAACAAGCCTCAAAGTGCCATTTCTACTCAGAATATTCTGTTTTACAGTTGGGATTTGAGTAAGGGAGTTACTATGACTGACGCAGGAGATAACTTCTTTATCTTTAAGTTTGATGATGAAATTGCTATGCAACGTGTACTACAGGAGAGTCCTTGGTGTGTTGCTGGTCATGTCATTAATTTAAAACGCTGGACCTCTCTCTTTTCAGTGAAGGAAGTGGATATGCGGTTTTGTCTTTTTTGGGTACAAATTCATAACTTGCCATGGGAGGGTATGAATGCACAGAACCTTCAAACACTGGGTCAGTTAATTGGTACTGTTGTGGCTTATGAGGAACCTAAACTTCATGGTAGTTTGGTTCGAAGTTATGCATGAGTACGTGTTTTGATAGATACGACCCAACCATTTATGGAGGGCGTTTGGGTTTCCCGTCCAGGCCTTAGTAAGCTGTGGCTTCCTTTTTGTTACGAGAAACTCCACACCTTTTGCTATCATTGTGGATTTTGGGCCACGATTGAAAAGGGTGTCGTACCCAGCGTCCTCGTTCTCTTGGTGATGTTGATCAATGGCGATTTGGTTCTCATTTGACAGCTCCATCAAATAATGCACTCGCTCCGGTGGTGGCCATATTACCTGAGGAGGATTGGGCTCGTCCTGCAGCTATCTCACCGGCGGTTCAAGCCTCTGTGTCCTGTACAACCACCTCGACAATTACTAACAGTTCTACGAAGGCAACTACGGGTCTTGTAACTTGCATGCCCACTAATTCTTCTGATGATACGTGGCAACATTTGGAGATGGGAGTTAATAATACATGGCAAACTCAGGAGTTTTCTTCTTCCACGTGGACTACTTTAGTTTCTGTGGATAGGGGGTGTTGTTCACCTTACCCATTATTCTCAACGTATCATGATATGGACTTGGATTTTAGACCGCTCCGTTCTCCAACTTCTTTGATTGGGCCGCTTGTGGATGGTATTATCCAGCCCAATCCCAGAAGTGTATTGTACACAGTCTCTGATAGTCTAACTATACATCCAATTGGGTCTACTTCTGGGGCTTCCTATTATGTTGAGTTACCGAAAGATGATGAAGCTTCTCGACCCTGTTTTGAGGCGGCACTCCCAACCAGTTTCTATGTCTCAGAACTCGCACACGATCTTACAAATTTCACCCTCAAGCGACCTTGTGCAGATTCTTACTTGTCATCACCATTGAAGAGACGTCGAATCCACAATGGAAAGGCCAAAGTAGTTGATCCTATTACTTCTTCTCTGCCATCTACTCCACAGCATCCTTCACGGGTCCTGCCAAATGGTGGTTATGTTTGCTCTGATACAGGGTGTAATTCATTGTTCGAGGTTCCAATTGCTGAAGTTCTTGATGTTCAATTTTGGCGCAAGGGTATTGTCTCATCTAATGTTTGTGATACGCATATTTCATCTATTGGTTCTGTTGTTTCTTCTGATGATGATCTTATTCTGGGGCTCGGTGGCTTACCTTCAAAAGCCACCCAACAGCCATGAGTTCTCTAGTGTGGAACTATCAAGGTTTGGGGGTTGCCTTGACAGGAAAAGTGCTTAAACGACATTGCTCTAAATATAAACCCTCCCTAGTCTTCCTGATTAAAACTCGTATGAACAAGGTAAAGATTGGAAGACTTCAACGCCGGCTTGGCTTTAGATTTTCTTTAGTTGTTGAACCTCAAGGATTATCTGGAGGACTAGCATTATGGTGGAGAGACAGCATTGATTTAATTGTACATTGGTCCTCTCCTAATTGTATTCATACAGAAATTCGTGGAGGTTTAGAAAACATTATTGGGTTTATCACCTTTGTTTATGGACCCCCAATTGAACAGCACCGTACTTTATGGTGGTCAGAGTTGTCTTCTTTTAATCCAGGGTCTTCTCCATGGATTCTTTTGGGTGATTTTAATGAGCTACTATACTCTATTGAGAAACAAGGTGGAAGGCCAGGTTCTCATCGACGATTGTGTGCATTTCAGAACTTTATGTTCCATAATCACTTACTGGATATGGGTTTCAAAGGCTATAAATTCACCTGGTCCAATAATCGATTCGGAGATAATAACATTCGTGAACGTCTTGACAGAGCTCTTCGTAATCTAGCTTGGTGTGAGACCTATGAGAAATCCCAAGTTATTCATCTAGAGGCTATGGGTTCAGATCATTGTCCTTTGATGTTAGTCTTCAATTACAAGGACAGAAAAACTTGCCGAACTTTTAAATTTGAACAACAGTGGCTTACTAATGGTGACTGTGCAAATATAGTAGCCAATAACTGGTTGTCCCAAGGTTGTGGCCATGCTGATTTGATTGATCAGTATCTATTTAAACTTGAACAAGTTCGACAGGCCCTAATCTCTTGGAGCAAAATAGCCTTTCCAAATAATAAGAAGATGATTGATGGTCTTCTTAAAGATTACCAACATTGCGTGGAAAGTGACTGGACTGCAGACACTAAATCTCATGCTGATGCTTTGTTGAAACGCATTGAGGAATTATGGGATCAAGAGGAATTATACTGGACTCAACGTTCTCGTATTCAATGGTTGCAGGTAGGGGACAAAAATTCCAGGTTCTTTCATACAGCAGTACAACAAATGCGTATTTCTAATAAAATTATCAAGCTTCGCATAGAGGATGGTACTTGGTCAGACAGGCAAGATGAGATTGAACTTTGTCTCTCTAATTTTTATTCTCATCTATTTACCACGAGGGGTACTAGAGATATGTCTGCTGCTTTGTGGTATGTGCCATCTCTCATTAGTGAGGATGATAATAATCTATTGTTAAGTGATGTTACTGATGATGAAATAAAATGTGCTGTTAATGCTCTTGGGGGTTTAAAGGCTCCGGGGTCTGATGGCTATCCTGGTCTTTTCTACCAAAAGATGTGGTCTACAATAGGTGAAGATACTTGTGACATGGTGAAAAGTTTCTTCAATAATAGTTGTACCTTGCAAAAAATTAATACCACTAATCTGATTTTAATACCCAAGAATCAAACTCTTGAACAAGTTGGTCATTTTCGTCCTATTAGCTTATGTAACTTTACGTATAAGATTATTTCTAAGATAATAACTATTAGGATGACAACTTTATTGCCTCGAATCATTAGTGATCAGCAACGGGCTTTTGTAAATGGACGCATGGGGCCTAATAATACTTTCATAGTTCATGAGGCCTTTCATTACTTGCAACATAGAAGTGCAGCTAAGTGTGAATTTGCACTTAAACTAGATATGAATAAGGCCTATGACAGAGTTGAATGGGACTTCCTTTCTGAGGTTTTGTTGAAATTGGGTTTTCATTCTTTATGGGTGGCTAAAATCATGCAATGTTTAGAGTCTGCTTCTTTTAATTTACTGATGTCTGGACAGAAAATTACAGAAATTATTCCACAAAGGGGACTTCGTCAGGGAGATCCGCTCTCACCATGCCTTTTTATTATTGTAGCTGATGTTTTGTCTCGTATGGTTGTTCACATGGCTGAAACTAGTGATCTGATGGGTATAAAATTGTCACGTCACTGCCCAGTTCTCACTCATTGTTTCTTTGCAGATGATTCAGTATTTTTTTCTGAAAGCGGATACATCTAATTGTCTCACTTTTAAGTCTTTGTTGGAATGTTATTGTACAGCTTCTGGCCAGATGGTAAACTATGCAAAATCTGGTATCTTCTTTTCTAAGAACACTTCTCCTGAGTTGCAAGATGATTTATGTCAGATCCTTGGTGTTGATGGTGCATCATCTATTGGGAACTATTTGGGACTGCCTGTCTTATAGGGTAGATCCAAATCTAAAGCACTGGCTTTTGTGTGTGACCGAGTAGAGGTAAAAGTGCAAGGTTGGAAATTTCAGTTACTTTCTGAGGCTGGTAGAGAGACACTCATTAAAGCAGTAGCAGACGCTATTCCAATTTATCCTATGCCATGTTTTCTTTTCCCTAAGAAAACATGTCAACAATTAGATAGCATTATTGCTCGATTCTGGTGGGGACAAAAAGATGATGAAATGAGGATACACTGGGTTGCATGGTCTTATATGACAAAAGCTAAAGCTGAGGGGGGCATGGATTTTAAGGACTTGAATTGTTTTAATCTTGCACTCCTAGCAAAACAATGTTGGCGGATATTGACATCACCTGATGACTGGTGGGTGAGAATTTTAAAAGGTGTATATTTCCCTTCATGTGATTTTATGGGTGCTACTAAAGGTGGCAGATCCTCTTGGGGTTGGCATAGTTTGCTTGCAGGTCGAACTTTGCTTCAGAATAACATTATTTGGCGGGTGGGCAGTGGCCTTTCTATCAACTTTTGGAAGGACCCTTGGATACCTTCGTTACCAAATTATAAATTGTCTTCCTTGCCTTCTTTAGATTTTCCTACAGGTTTTACTGTTGCAGATTGTGTTCTGGAAGGTCAATGGCATCTTGATCCTGTACAACATCTCCTCACTTATGAGGAGATGTAAGCGATCAAGTGTATTCCTGTATCATCTTGTGGTATGGCTGATGTTTTATGCTGGACTAAAGGACGAAATGATGTATTTTCTGTCAAACAGGCTTATCAGGTAGCCACATCTCTTGCTTTAGAAGAAGGTACCCATCGTCCAGGCTCCTCATTCATGGTTGATTCAGAGTTGTGGAAATTTTTATGGCATTTAAAGGTCTCACCAAAGGTACGGAATTTTATGTGGAGGGTATGCACGGGATCTTTAGCTACCAAGGAGAATCTTTGGAAAAGGAATTGTAGTGCTGTTCCTATGTGCCCTTGTTGTACATCTAATGTGGAAACCATTGAACACCTTTTGTTACTTTGCAATTGGGTTCAGTTAGTTTGGTTTGGGTGTCCCTTAAATATAAGAATTTGCCCCCACTCTATTACCAGAATAGATGCATGGCTATTTTCATTATGGCATGATTTGCATCTACCAGAAAGAAGTTGTGCGTTAATTGCTACCCTATGTTGGTATATTTGGAAGGCACGAAACTCATTTATTTTTGATAGTATTCCTCTTAATCCAGAACAAGTGATCTGTTCAGCCATGGAGTCTATTGATGAATTGTGGCACCAAAATGGATGGGATCAACCTTTGTTAGATGGTAATGAATCTGTTTTGCCTACTCCTACTTCTTGGCAACCTCCACCTTTAGGAGTAATTAAGATCAACACAGATGGCAGTTTTGAAGGAGCTGGGCATGCTGGGATTGGCTTTATCCTTCGTAATCATCTGGGTCAAGTGTTGAAATTTCATAGTGCTAGATGTTTAGCCATTTCTAGTTTTATGGCAGAGTGTATGGCTGTACGTGCAGGTTTACAGATGGCTCAAACACTTCATTTGCAGCATATTCTTTTGGAGTCAGATTATCTCCTTCTTGTCCAAGCGGTAAATTCTGGTTCCATGGGACCGGAATGGGAGAGCTCCGTATTTGTGGCTGATATTTCTCAACTTTGTCAAGCTTTTGCTTCCTGCTCTCTTACATGGATTCCTAGGACTTTGAACAAGGCAGCTGATTGGCTTGCTACTAATTTTAATAGTGGGATGTGTCTATCTGTTCAGGATCTTTATCCCCCATCCCCTTTATCTGTTATTCTTGTTAATGATTGTAGTGGTTGTAATAGGTAGGGATTCTTTGTAATTTCTTGAACCTTATTTTATTAATATATTTGAACTTTTAGGCCAAAAAAAAAAAGAAAAGTGATTATAATAAGAAAATAAACTTAATTTTTCTCAACTATTTATTTAAGATATAATTAATTATTAAAATGGGTGATGTGTTTGATAAATTTTAAAAATAATCAATTATGGGTCTTAGTTCCTATAATCACTTATTGACACTTAATATGATAGGAGATTCAAAGATTGATATTATCACTTTGAGCAAAACATGTAAAGAATATAAAATCATGGGAGAATGACTCTTAAGATCAAAATTTTGAATTGAGGTCATTCATGTACCTAAAGATTATAAAATAATAAAAATAGATCCATAGTCATAAATTTAATAAAATTTAATTATTAAATTATCTAAATATCTTTTTGAAAATCACAGTATCAAATAGTTAAAAAAAATATATCAAAATTTGACTACAAGAGTGTCAAATTCATGAAATTAACATGGAAAGATAATTGGCTTGTGAAATTTCACTCCTCAATGTAAAAGAGGGAAAAACTAATATTAAATTTTAAAATAATAGTATCAAATGATTAATGGAGAAACTCAAAAACTGAGATTAAAACTTCTAATTTTGGTAAGAGTAAATTATTCAGCATAAACCAACTAAACTGTTTAATATAAAACTATTAAAAATTAGTGTCAAATCCTAAAATTTAAAAATTAAATCACTAAGGAACATTAAATATTTGACATTCGATATTTTAAACTTCTAAAATTAGAAATTAATATATTAAATGTTTAATAGTAAAAAATTTTTAAAACTGGGATAATGTTTCGTTTTCTTTCACATTAAATGAGTAAGGGCTATATTTGTGACACTAAGATTTATTAATATCCCAAAAGAAATTGGTTTAGTACAACGTATAGATAGACAGATGTAAAATGTTAGACAAAGAAAATGAAAGGAAAGACAGACAATTCAGAATTGCATATGTTTGTTCCTCGTAATCATTTGTCCGCGGAAGTGCTTCATATATCGTACAAAATAGAAAGAAAAAAAGAAGATAAATGTGAAGAATGACGGGAAGAAAGTAAATTTCATACATAATTTCACTACTTGAAGAGGCTTTCTCTTTCCATGTATCATTACAGAGCTATAGCTAATTCAGTCTGTTGACACCATATCATGAAGACGGACCCTTCGCAAGATTCAAAATTTAAGTTAAATCAGTCACAACTGCTGTACAAAATTTTGGAGCCGCAATATTGGATAGACTTTTTTTAATTAAAAAAAAAGCATAATACAGTTTGCTTTTGTACTAAACACATCAAATTGAAGCATTCATAAACCTTATTAAGTACATAAATGCATATATACTACACATTTTGATCCTCAAATTCTCCTGATCCTGAGAAAAACTCCCTCTCCAGGTTCTATAACAAGCCTAAAAGCCGGAGAATGGTGATAACTAGATGAGAGAGAGAATTGAAACCTGAGCAGAATAAGAGATAAGATCACCTTCAATTCTATTAATGCCAAATCCTGGCCGGCGCAGACGTGAGCTCCAATGCCAAACGGCAAGTAAGCTAGAGAAGTCTTGCAAGCTCCAAGGATCCCATTCACAAATCTCTGAGGGTTGAACATGTGGGCATCAGACCCCCAAAGTTCACGATCTTGCTGTAATATTGAGATAGGAATCTGAATGTTCATCCCTTTTGGAATTGAAATGCCTTTCAACTTAATGTCTTGCAAGGCTGATCTTACAACAAATGTTTCTGGTGGATACAGCCTCAGAGTCTCTTGAATTACCATGTTTAACTGTAGGCAGTAACATTTTCAAGCAAGATCTTGATCAATTAGCATGCTCAATATGAAAAAGGAAGAGATTCGCTTACAAGATATGCATTATTTTTCTCTTTGCTGGATAGATAGACTCAAGTCTATGCTTTTTCGGTTTGGCTCAAAAACAGTTTGTCCCATTTGGTATATATATTTAAAGAAAACAAAATTTGTTTCCAAGGCACAAAAAATAAGTTATATAATATTTTATCATAATTTTATTATCATTTCTTAATTGTGTTCAATCTATTTTCTTTTTTATTTGCTTCCATTATGTAGATCAAATATACATAATCACAGAAGTAATTAATGGATTTGATACAACAGCATCCATTTTTAACATATAAAGCTCAATTAAATCATACCATTTTCAAGTTTCGAAGCATGGTTGCATCAAGAGATCCATTTCCACAAACTTGAAACACCTCAGCTCGACAGCGTTCTTGCCAGTCTTGGTGTTCTGCCAACAACATCAAGGCCCACGACACTGTGATCGCCGTTGTCTCATGTCCGGCAAAGAATATGTTCTTGCAGTTATCTATGATGAACTTGTCAGGTGAAATAGGATTTGATAAGAAGCCGCCACCACCATCCTCCTTACAATTTTTAGCACCCTCCAGTATCATTTGCAGAAGATCCTTCTCTTCACCATTGTTGATGCGTTGGTTTACAAGTCTTGTAATCATTGAATTAATCTCTTTCTCTAATCTCCACATCTCTTTGTTGCTTCTTGTTGGCAAGTACCTAAAGCAGTTCGTAATAGCATATTTGTCAATTGTCATTACAGACAATAATAACTGAAGAACAAAACACAATATGGTTATAATGTATTTTTCATCCTTTAACTATATAAATACATATATCGTTGTAAGCTTTGCTTTTTGTCTCTCAGGGTATGTTTGTCTCATTTTTATCATATATCTTTTAGACTGTCACGAATATTTCTCATATACTCCAAGCCAAGTACGTAAACTCATTCATATTTGTATCATTTATCTTTCAAACTAACATTTTAAAACCTGTACTGGTTATTGAACCAAAATACAGAATTGTGGACACTTCAATATTTTACTATGATTGAACAATTTGAACTAAAGTTGAACATTTTTTTTTAAAACTTAAATGAGATGGGAATTTCACAAACATTCACATTCATTCGTATTACTCTCTTTTCAAATGTATAAATTCCGAGAATTCGATTTAACATATATTTAGGCATAGGAGTATTACTTATACCATAGTCCTGGAATTCCGATAGCTGACTTTGACATGAGCTTTTGAAGATGTTTAAGCTTTGTGAATATTTCTTGTCCTTTTGCATAATTGCTTCCAAAACAGGCTCTCGCAATTATATCTGCAGACAAGCTTCTCAAATCTTCATCAATTTTTATCTCTGCAACCACTCCTCCCTCACTTTTAATTCTTGCCACCCAATTCCACACCATTATATGTGTCGATTCCACCATCAAATCAACCATCCCCTTCACCATGAAGAACAATTTGTATATTAATTAATAATAAATAGAAGATTTTTTTTTCATGTGTCAGAAAATTTTATCCAAGGAAGATTATTCCCAAGTAAGGAAATAATCATTTCAAGATCACTGAAGTCTGAAAGAGATGCTTAAGTTAGGCTCTATGATAATTACAAACATGAATGATCTGCATTCAGTAAATAAATGTATAAAACATATTCTGATCAGTAGGCGGTAGAGATGCTATGTTAAGTCAAGGATTAGTTTAATTTAAAAATTTAAACTACTAAGCAAAAATTCTCAAGACAAAGAATGCAGTAAAATCAAACCTTGACCTTATCAGGGTATAGCTGAGGAGCGATTATTTTCCTTTGGTGAGCCCAAAGAGGCCCACTTGATGATAATATGCCTTGGCCCAAGAGTGGCCCACGATCTTTGGACAGATAAGAAGGCTTTCCGAGATTCAAAGATCTGTAAAGGCTCACTTCCTTCACCATCTCTATGTCTTGGACCATCAAAAACTGTGTATTTTCTTTATACAAGTATATGGGCCCTAAAAGCATCAAAATCAATATATCAATATCAATATATTATACAAAATTAAAATCATTTGTCACTGTTATCTTATTATTTATTTTCAATATATGTATTTTTCGAAAAAAAGGATTGAATATTCTTTTCTCATATAACATGTAACGCAAAGCTAGAAAGCAGAAACTGTGCTAGATTATGTGAAATAGAAAATAATACTTTTTCACCTTGAATACTTTTTTTTTTTGCAAATAATCCTCAATTAACATTAAACCATATAGGATAAGGTATACCAAAAAATTTTTATATTGAATAAAATATGTCATAAACATATTATAAAAGCAGATCTAATCAACCAAATAATAAATTGAGTTAATTTGCGAAAATTGAAGTACTAAAACAAAACTATTGTTTCATTCTTTATTTCATAACTAAGATCCAGGAACCAAAACATTCCATCAACGTCGGCAAAATAAGACAAAGATAATCATCGTGAATTTAATATCACTAAATCTCTTTTCTACACTTCTTAAAAATGTATTAATTTTTACAGATTAATTGGTGTTAGTGTAAACATGTCAATAGGACACACAATTCCTACAATTACAACATTAATTTTTGTAGGGATTAGGTACCAAGATACCACAAGTGCTGAACCCACATAAAGTAATAAATTAATATTGAGTAGCTATAGATAACACAAAATATTCAAAAGAAGGAAAAAAGCAGATGCTTTTCTTTATTGTTTGTGTTGATTGTTCCTTTTTGAACTGAGAATTACTATAAGCTGGTTTGGTGCACAAACGAAAAAAACATAGAATAAGAAACTAATTTTATAAAGAAAATATAATTTATATTTTAGAATAAAAATAATAAAATTAAAATATAATAAATATTATATTTTTCTCTCTCTCTTTCTATATATATATATATATATATGTCTATCCAGCCAAAATGGACTAACTAACAACGATGATTCGTGCAGATAAAGCCCTCAAAAATACTGAAAGGCCATTTTCTTTTATTTCCATTCCTAATCTTTCACTCTCAACTTCAGATTCTCTACTTAAAACACAAAAACCAGACAAAGTCAAAACGAAAGAGAAAACTAATGGATTTAAACTCAAAAGACAGTAACTTGAAAGAGAGACGAAAAAGTAGCAGAAAAGAATCAAAATGTGCTAACAACTCCAAAACACAAATCAAAATGAATTGACTCAGACTCCATGCGAAGACCTAACAGAAAAGAGTCGCGAGGAAGATAACGGTACCGTATTGGTCTCTCCATTTGTAGAGGTGAGGGAAGAGGGCGGATGGCCAGCGATGAGAAATAGAAGCTTCGTGTTGAGGAGTGGACTGAACCTGGTGTGCTCGGAGGGTGTTGATTTCTGGAAGATTCCCGCGGACGAAGTGAGGAGGAGGACCATCGATCCCTTGCTGACGAAGCCTCTCTCGCGTCAATCTTGGCTTCGCGATGAACTCATTCACAACATAATACAACAACACTAACAATCCGCCAACGATCACTGCTACTATGCCCATCTCTTCTCCGCGCTTCTTCCGTTTCTTCTTCGCGATCGTCTCTTTCCCGTTGCTCCCACTGCTCTCCTTAAATAGTAATGAGTGGCCTCACAAAATTCGGGTGAAGAGTAAAGTAGTAATGAACCCATGTAGAACGCCTTTTTCTTACTTCACTCTTACGCTATGTTTGTTTTGGTTCAGTGAGGGAAACTGAGGAAAGAGATTTTAAAATGAAGAAAAGAAAAGGATGCAAAAAAATGAATTTTAATTTTATTTCAATTTAGAAAAAAAATGAGAGATTTTGGTGGAAAAATTTTAATGTTACTTAGTAGACAAGGAAAAGAAAAATAATTATAAATTAATTATTATAATATTTTTTATATTTCTCTTTCTATATTAAAAAGAGAATTTTTTTGTTTGTTAGCTTGATTATTCAAAAGAGGGTTCTTAATAGTAAGGAGATTGATATCTTAATATCACTAATTAATACTTAAATGAAGGATAAAAAAAATTATGTTAGCCAGCATTTCTAGTGTTAGAAAGCATGCACAAATTGCTGAATGAGGAATTTTTGTTTGAAAGTGTTCAGATTCTATATGTGCTCTAAGTTGCTGCACCTGTTTATTTAAGATGTTTTATATTTTTTTCTTTTCTAAATCTCAACCATGATTATATATGTTAATATATAAATATATGATTGCATATATTAATATACATATATTATATTAATATATATAAGTGTGTTTGTATGCGTTCATCACTTTATACATGGATGTAACTCTATAGATAACGGTATTTTATATTTAAAAGGTGAGAAAATGAGAATAGTTGGAAGTGGAATAGCATTGGATCCTGCGAACACGAGTAAAGCATTGGTGGTGTAGCACTTTTTATGTGTGTTATCATAGGCTGTGGAAATAAATGGTACATCAACTTTATTTCCAATGTCATATTCATCATTCAAGGCATCATCCATGTGCCATTTGTCTTGCTTTAGTACAACGTATAGATAGATTTAAAATGTTCGACAAATAAAATGAAACGACAAACAAACAATTCAAAATTGCTTATGTTTGTTCCTCGTAATTATTTGTCCGCGTTAAGTGCTTCACATATCGTACAAAATAGGGGAAAAAAGAAGAAGGAAGATATATGTGAAGAATGATGTGAAGAAAGTAAATTTCGTACATAATTTCATGAAGAAGGACCCCTTCCAGAATCGCAAGATTCAGAATTTTAGTTATACCAGTCACAACTGCTGTACAAAATTTTGGAACCACGAAATTGGATAGATTTATAAAACAAAAAGCATAATATTGTTTACTTTTGTACTAAACACATCAAATCAAATTCTACACATTTTGATGTTCAAATTCTCCTGATCATGAGGAAAACTCCCTCTCCAGGTTCTATAACAAGTCTAAAAGCCGGAGAATGGTGATAACTAGATGAGAGAGAGAATTGAAACTTGAGCAGAATAAGAGATAAGATCACCTTCAATTCTATTAATGCCAAGTGCTGGCCGGCACAGATGTGAGCACCAATGCCGAACGGCAAGTAAGCTTGAGGAGTCTCGCAAGCTTCAAGGATCCCATTCACAAATCTCTGAGGGTTGAACTCGTGGGCATCAGACCCCCATAGTTCAGGATCTTGCTGTATTATTGAGACAGGAATCTGAATGTTCATTCCTTTCGGAATTGAAATGCCTTTCAACTTAATGTCTTGCAAGGCTGATCTTACAACGAATGTTGCTGGTGGATACAGCCTTAGAGTCTCTTGAATCACCAAGTTTAACTGTAGGCAGTAACATTTTCAAGCAAGGTCTTGATCAATTATATATATAGCATTGTATATTATATGGCCTTATTTTTCTTTTTGCTGGGTAGATTGTAAGTCTATGCTACTTTGGTTTGCCTCAAAAACAGTTTGTCCCATTTGGTATATTTAAAGAAAACAGAATTTGTTTCCAAGGCACAAAAAATAAGTTATTTAATATTTTATTATCATTTCTTAATTGTGTTCATTCTGTTTTCTTTTTTATTTCTTCTCATCATGTAGACCAAAAATACATAATCAGTGATGCAATTAATGTGAGTTGATATAACAGCATCCATTTTAACATATAAAGCTTAAATAACACTTACCGTCTTCATGCTTCGAAGCATGGTTGCATCAAGAGTTCCATTTCCACAAAATTGAAGAACCTCGGCTCGACAGTGATCTTGCCACTCTTGGTGTTCTGCCAACAACATCAAGGCCCAAGATGCAGTGATCGCCATTGTCTCATGTCCGGCGAAGAATATGGTCTTGCAGTTATCTATGATGAACTTGTCATGTGAAATAGGTTTTGACAAGAATCCGCCACCACCATCCTCATTACATTTTTTAGCACCCTCCAGTATCATTTGCAGGAGATCCTGCTCTTCACCTTCATTGAGGCGTTGGTTTACAAGTCTTGTAATCCTTGAGTTTATCTCTTTCTCTAATCTCCACATCTCTCTGTTGCTTCTTGTTGGCAAGTACCTAAAACAGTTTGTTGTATCATATTTGTCATCACTGGCAACAATAACTGGAAGAACAAAACATAATTTGGCTATAATGTATTTTTCGTCCTTTAACTATATATATATATGTATGTATGTATGTATATTGTATAGCTTTGCTTCTTGTATCTTAGGGTATGTTTGCCTCATTTTTATCATATATCTTTTAGACAGTCACGAATATTTCTCATATACTTCAATCCAAGTCCATAAACCTACTCATATTTGTTTCACTTTCATCATTTATCTTTCAAATTAACATTTTAAAACTTGTACTGGTTATTGAACCAAAATACAGAATTGTGCACACTTCAATATTTTACTATGACTGAGCAATTTGAACTAAAGTTGAATACTTGTTTTAAACTTAAATGAGAGGTAGATTTAAAAAATTCACATTCATCCGTCACTCTTTTTTCAAATGTATAAATTCCGAGAATTTGATTTAACACATATTTAGGCATAGCAGTATTAATGCATACCATAGTCCTGGAATTCCGATAGCTGACTTTGACATGAGCTTTTGAAGATCTCTAAGCTTTGTGAATATTTCTTGTCCTTTTGCATAATTGCTTCCAAAACAGGCTCTCGCAATTATATCTGCCGACAAGCTTCTCAAATCTTCATCAATTTTTATCTCCGCAGCCACTCCTCCGTCACTTTCAATTCTTGCCTCCCAATCCCTCACCATTATATTTGTTGATTCTACCATCAAATCAACCATCCCCTTCACCATGAAGGTAAATTTGTATATCAATTAATTGATAACTAATATAAGTGATTTTTTAGGTGACAAATAATTTTATACATGGAAGATTATTCCTAAGCAAAGTAACAGCTATTCCTACAGCCATGGTATAAAAAACCGAATCGGACCAGCCGATTCAACTGGTTGAATCGGAAACAGGTGCCAAGTCTGGCCAAACAAGTAGAAAAACTGGCTGAGTTTAGAATTGGTGGAATCAATCATGAACTAACCGTAAACCGGTTCAGAATTGGTCAAATTTTTTTAAAAAAAGTTGTATTTTTAATTTAAAGATAAAACAATATTATTTTTAGTACTAAATAGTATTATTTAGGTATAAATTTATTTTTATCATTATTATAATATTGTATAAGCGTTATTATAATTCAATATTATTAATAATAACAAATTTACTTAACAAACAATATAATAATAGACAATTAGTTAATTATTTTGTATTCAAAATATGATTATAGAATAATAGTAACTTATTTAAATTTTAATATTAAATTATGAAACTTATTAATGACAGTTATTTTTTATATAATATATAAGATATAAAATTAAAAATAGATTAATTTTATTATTATAGTTTGATTATGATTCAACTTCGATTGAACTATTGAAACTTGAACGATTGTTTTAACTAGTTTAATAATTGGTCCAGTTTTTAATATCTTCCCCACTACATCACAGAAAAAGAAGCTTCCTTAGGCTCTATGGTAATCACACACATATAAATGCTTTTTTTCTTCAATTAAAAAGAAAAACATATATATATATATATACTTTCTACTTAAGCTTAATGCACAACAGTAATCCAATTATTGATCAATCAGTAGTAAAGATGATGCAGCATTACTTTAAGTATTACTTTAATTAAAAAAAATTAAAAATTTAAATTACTTAGCAAAAATTCTCAAGACAGAATGCAGTAAAGTCACACCTTGACCTTATCAAGGTATAGCTGAGGAGCAATTATTTTCCTTTGATGAGCCCAACGTGGTCCACTTGATGATAATATGCCTTGGCCCAAGAGTGGCCCACGGTCTTTGGATAGATAAGAAGGCTTTCCAAGATTCAAAGATGTGCAAAGGCTCAGTTCCTTCAGCATCTCTATGTCTTGGACCATCAAAAACTGTATACTTCCACTATAATACAAGCATATGGGCCCTGCAAGCATAAAGAATAACACATCAATATTTAATATATCAATATATTATACAAAATTAAATCATTTGTCACTGTTTTTTCATATGACACGCAAGCAATGCTAGATCATGTGAAATAGAAAATCACCCTCTTTCACCAGGAATTTTTTTGCAAATAAATTAATCCTCTTTTCACCTTTAAACATACAGGATAAAGTATAACAAAATGTTTTTATTTTAAATAAAATTTATCATAAGCATATTAAAATGCACATCTAATCAACCAAATAATAAATTGAGTTAATTAGCGAAAATTGAAGTACTAAAACAAAAAATATTGTTTCATTCTTTAAAGATCCCAGAACCAAAATATTCTATCCACATTGAGAGAAGAGGACAAAGATAATCATCGTAAATTTAATATCATTAAATCTCTTATCTTCACCTCTTAAAAATGTATTAAAACATGTTAATACAGAACACACAACTCCAACGATAATTTTTGCAGAGATCTGGTATCAAGATATACAACAAGTGCTGAACCCACATAAACTAAAGTAATAAATTAATATTGAGTAGCCACAGATTACACAATATATTTAAAGGGAAAAAAAGTAAAAAAAAAAAGGAAAAATTAACCTTTTGGTCCCTGAACTTTGCATCAATTTTGAAATTAGTCCCTGAACTAATTTTTTTTAGATAATGCTCCCTAAACTATTTAACCATGGCATATTTAGTCCCTCAACTTTGCGTCGATTTTGAAATCAGTCCTTGAACTAATTTTTTTTAGATAATGCTCCCTAAACTGAACTTTGCATCAATTTTGAAATTAGTCCCTGAACTAATTTTTTTTAGATAATGCTCCCTAAACTATTTAACCATGGCATATTTAGTCCCTCAACTTTGCTTCGATTTTGAAATCAGTCCTTGAACTAATTTTTTTTAGATAATGCTCCCTAAACTATTTAACTATGGCATAGTTAGTCCCTCAACTATCGTATTATTTATAAATTAGTCCCTATAAGTGTCACGTGACAAGATTGATATGAAACGGTGCTGAAGTAATAAATAGAGTTGCTGATGTGGCAGACACGTAGGTAAGAGGTGCTGACTAGAATTAAAGAGTAGCTGATTTTAGTCCTTATATTTTACCATAATTTATAATTTAGTCCTTAAACTTTATTATTTTTCTTATATTCATCCTCAAACTTTATATCTATTTAAATAGTCATCATTCAACTATTTAGGGACTATTTAATCCTAATCAACATTCCTTATAATTAAAATATATTTCAATTTGTCAAACTTTTACAAAAAAATATTCAAACACATCATCTTCTAACAAACTTACTTTTATCCAAACTTTATTCTTACAAATTTCACTTGTAAAAGTAAGTTAGAATAAATGAAATTTGTAAAAAAATTAGTTCAGGGACTGATTTCAAAATTGATGCAAAGTTGAGGGACTAAATATGCCACAGTTAAATAATTTAGGGAGCATTATATAAAAAAAATTAATTCAGGGACTGATTTCAAAATCGATGTAAAGTTGAGGGACTAAATATGCCACGATTAAATAGTTTAGGGAGCATTATCTAAAAAAATTAGTTCAGAGACTAATTTTAAAATTGATGCAAAGTTCAAGGATGAAAAGGTTAATTTTCCCAAAAAAAAAAGCCTGCTTTTCTTTGTTTTTTGTTTTGATCGTTTCATCGACGAGCTGGCTCGGTACACGAACCAAAAAATAAATAATAATCCCCTTCTTAATATTTCTTCTTGTCAAATCATATCAATTAAAAATTAAATTTAAAATTAATTAATTATTTTAATTTTTTTAAAAATTTTAATATTTTTTTAAAATTATTCTTATTTAATCTCTCTTTTTTTTAATAAATTAAATAAAAATATTTTTCTAAAAAAATATAATAAATATTATCTCATATATTATAAAAAATTTTATATTTAATATCAAAATAAAAGGAGGTAATAATAATAATAAAAATAATTTTATGAATTAAAAAATAATTTATATTTCAGAATAAAAAAATAAAAATATCATGAATATTTTATACCGAGCCAAAATGAATGATGCGTGCAGATAAAGGCCTCAAAAAATTATCGAAAGTCCATTTTCCAATACGCCATCTTGAGAATGAAGTCTATCAGCAGAGTATTCGTTTTCTTTTATTTCCATTTCACTTTCCCAAACTTTTGGTCTCAACTTGTTCGTGGAGGTCTCAGATTCTCTACTTAAAACACAAAAATAAGAAAAAGTGAAAACGAAAGAGAAAAAAATGATGGAGAGTTATAGTCAGAATGCAGAAATTGTAGCGTGTAAGAGAGACGAAAATGCAAATCAGAATGTATTATTCACTCAGATTCCATCAAAATGCGCGAAAACCTAACAGAAACGAATCGCGGGGAAGAAAACGGTACCGTATTGGTCTCTCCATTTGTAGAGGTGAGGGAAGAGGGCGGAGGGCCAGTGATGAGAAATAGAAGCTTCGTGTTGAGGAGGGGACTGAACCTGGTGTGCTTGGAGGGTCTTGATTTCTGGAAGATTCCCGAAGACGAAGTGAGGAAGAGGACCATCGATCCCTTGCTTACGAAGCCTCGCTCTCGTCAATCTTGGCTTCGCGATCAACTCATTCACAGCATAATAAACCAACACTAACAATCCGCCAACAATCACGATTACTATGCCCATCTCTCCTCCTCGCTTTTTCCGTTTCTTCTTCTTCTTCGCGATCGTCTCTTTATCGTCGCTTCCACGGCTCTCCTTCAATAATGACGAGGGGCTTCTCGAGAAGACAAAATACCTCCCTCACAAAATAGGAGGAAACCTTTAGTCACTAGCTTAGTAGACAAAGTGCCTTCTTTTATTGGTCAGTACCTTTCAATTCATACATTTATAACCCGTTTGGTTCAATTACAATGGGTTAGGTAGGTAATGTGATGTGTTTGGTTCAATTACAATGGGTTAGGTAGGTAATGTGATGTGAAAGGTGTGAAGGGAAGTGATGTGATTATGATTACATGTAGATTTGTTTGGTACGGTAATGGAGATGTGAAAAATATATTTATTTTTTATATTTATTTAAATACAAATAAATAAAAAATGACTAAAATGCCCTTGAATTAAAAAAAAAAATCCTCCCCTTCTTTCTTCTTCCATCCCCGCCGGCCAGCACTATCATTTTCCGGCCACCAGTCCTTCCATCAACATCTTGTCTCTCAAAAACAGACAAGCCATTAAAAGTGAAAAAAAAAGATTAAAAGTTGCAGAGAACGATGATGTTCTCGACGAACTGGGAGAATGAGCTGCTAACGAAGAAGGTGACAATTTCGGCTAATCCAGATCTGTGACCACCTTCAACGATGGCATCACGTTGCATCCTCGCTACCAGAGATGAAGCCCGAAGATGATATAGTGATTCAGGAGGACAAAGATAATGGGAGATGATGGCAGGGAAGCTGGGGTGGGAGACAACGGCAGAGGGTTGGGGGAGGGAGATGACGGTGGGGTTGGGGATGGGAGGTGACAGCGGAGGGTTGGGGGTCGGAGATGACAACGAAGGGTTAGGGGTGGGAGACGACAGTGGGGTTGGGGCTGGGAAACGACGAAGGGGCTGGGGGTGGGAGACGACAATGAAGGGTTGGGCGTGGGAGACGAAGGCGGGGTTGGGGCTGGGCGATGACAGCGGGGCTTGGGGTGGGAGACGACAGTGAAGGGTTAGGGGTGGGAGACAAAGGCGGGGTTGGGGCTGGGGCTGGGTGACGATGGCGGGGCTTGGGGTGGGAGACAATCGCGAGAGGCTGGGGATGGGGGACAACAAGAGAAGGTCGAAGGTTTTAACAAGGGTATTAATGTCTTTTACATCTTATTACATACCTGTGAAGGCCTTCACATACAAAATGCTATGTAATCAGGATTACATCTATAGAGGTAATCAGGATCACTTATGTAATCATCATCACAGGTGAAATGTGCAACCAAACAGGCCAAACTAATGTGATGTGAAGCAGGTCACTTCACATAAGGGGTTTGGTGAACGAACCAAATGTGACATTAATGCGTATGCGTATGTAGAATTACTTTATTCCTGTAAGGCTTTTATCGGCAAATTGACCCAAATGATGAGATGCTATAAGTTGGAAAAAATTTATGAAGATGCTATAATTGTATAGTATTTAAAATTTTAAAGTTTTGTTCAATGTATATCATGTTGGACATGGATCCTCTCCTGCCAAATTTTATCAAGACTTCTCTCCAACCAAATGTGGACCATTAGATGAATCTGAAGGCTGAAGCATAAAATTAGATTTTTTCCCCCAGCAATGCTAATCTTTTTCCCTTTCTTTTTTTCTTTCTTTCTTTTTTTTCTTTTTGTTTTTTTGGGCAAACATAATCAAATTGTTTCACATGAGTTAGATTTTTCATTTAGCAAAACTGGAGATGATGCAAATTTAGGTGAATAAACTTGACCATTTTTAACATCAAATAGACCTCTATCCCAAATTTCTGTTTACTCTTCCAATTGTGTCTGTTATCTTCTGTCCGAATCCTAAAAAATAGATACTGACAGATAGGGATAACATTCAAAGGCAAAAGGCAATTCTGTGGGGTAGAATGGCAGCGTAACAAGACTGGAGGAAGAATAGCAATGTATTTTCAGAGCAGGAAATGTGTATGGCCGAGCGAGAAACATATTTGTAAATTATAATGTGTTTAGTATGCTGTAGTATGAAATTTCTTTACAAATCTTTAATCATATAAACAGTGGAGATTTGGCTGGAGAGAAAGATGGAGACAATGTGGCTGGAGAGGATCTGGTCCATATCTTGTTTCCTATGGAGCCGAGATACATGTTACTACAATTTAAAAAAAAAAATTAAATAATAGCAAGCGACCCTTCCATCTCCACTGCTCCTTCTCTCTCCCATCATACACTTTTCTTTCCTCCACACAAACACACACACACACGCACACACACATATATAATATTACAAGCACACACATATATAATATATTTATATATGCAGAAAAATAAATAAATTGTAAATTAGATCAATAAAATTTAAATAAAAATAAATAGACTTATTTTGTAAAAAATAAAAATGCTAAGAAACACTAAAAAATAGCATAACTATATTGATAAAAATAAAATCCTTTTAAAATTATGAATTAATTAAAACAACGAAAATAAGTGAAATTAATACAAATAATTGATTAAATATTATAGCCCTTCATAATGTATATATATTGACATATATAAATTAAAATATATAAAATATTTCAAAACTTACTTTGGTTATTTTTCCATCTTAAAAGAATTATTGGAGAGTTATAAATAATTTATTTGATAACCCGCAACTTTGAATGTGTAATTATTGTATTCATTTAACAAAAAAAAACTTTGTTAAAATGAATATAATTACATAGAATAAATTAAAATTATTATTAAATATATGAAAAAAATATAATTATAAAAATAATATTAGTAATGCATATGTCATGCTTCTTAAAAAACATAATCAGAAATCAATTATATGACATATGCATTACTAATATTATTTTTATAATTATATTTTTCTCATATATTTAATAATAATTTTAATTTATTCTATGTAATTATATTCATTTTAACAAAGTTGTTTTTTTGTTAAATGAATACAATAATTACACATTTAAAGTTGCGGGCTATCAAATAAAGTATTCATAACTCTCCAATAATTCCTTCAAAATGAAAAGATAACCCAAATAAGTTTTAAAATATTTATATTTTTTAATTTATATATGTCAATATATATACATGATGAAGGGCTATAATATTTAATCAATTATTGGTATTAATTTCACTTGTTTTAGGTGTTTTAATTAATTCATAATTTTAAAAGGATTTTATTTTTATCAATATAGTTATACTATTGTTTTTTTAAGTGTTTCTTAGCATTTTTATTTTTACAAAATAAGTCTATTTATTTTTCTTTAAATTTTATTGATCTAATTTACAATTTATTTATTTTTCTGTATATATAAATATATTATATGTGTGTGTGCTTGTTATATTATATATATATATATATATATATGCACGTGTGTTTGTGTGGAGAGAAGAAGAGTGTTTGGTGTGAGAGAAGAGGGGCAGTAGGGATGAAAGGATCGCCGTCCTTTAATTTTTTTGTTTTTTTTAAATTGTGGTAACATGTATCTCGGCTCCATAGGAACCGACATGTACATTAAACAAAATTTCAAAATTTTGAACATCGTACAATTATAGTATCTTGATAAATTTTTTTCAACTTATTGCATTTTAGTATATAATTTTTTTATATGCAGCATTTGGGTCAATTTGTCCCTTTTATGTCTAAATAATTAAAATTTAATTATTTTAAATTTATAATATTTATTAGAAATAAAAATAATAATTATATTAATTTTGAAGTAATTTTAATATTATAATAAATTTTTCTTTTCAAAATCATTTTTCACAGTTTAATACTAATTTAAATAATTATCCATCAACCTATCATAATCTATTGTAACCACCATTGACTAATTCTCAAATTTAATTTTTCTAAAATCTAAATCATGATATATATATATCATAATACTAAATAGAAATCCAATTATAAGTATACAATAATATTAAACAATAACATAATTATAATTCATAATTGAAACCATGAAAATTGTCATAAAATTCAAACAAAAAATATTTATTAACTTTCAATCATAATCATCATGAATCATAACTTTATTCAACTTTCACATCATAAAAAAATTTTAAAATATGGGTTAGCTTGCATTTACTCGCTGGCTAAGTAGGTTGAATTAGAAAAAAAATTCACTTTAAAATAAGCTACATTTTTTTCCAATCCAACCTATTATAAAATCAAGTTAAATGGTCAATTCATGGGTTATAGTCGGTTGTTTTTGGGACTCTTCATATCTTAGTTAATTCATTTTAGATTAATTAAATTTTAATATAACTTTTAATACCGCATGATTTGATATATTAAAAAAATACTTTTTGAATTTGTTGTATTATAGAAAAAATTAATCTATCCAGAACGCATTTTCTTTTTTTGATAAAAGCACACTTTTAATCTTTTAATTTTATATTAAACTTCATTTTTACCCCTTAATTTTATTTTATTTCCTTTTAATCCTTTAACTTTTAAAATATAATAAAAAATTTTCCAATTACTAACACTATTTACTATATTAACAAAAAATATTGGCAAAGTATTTTTAAATACTTACACATTTATCTAACTCATTTTTCATGATAAAAAATTCTAAAATTAAGATTTTATCTTGAAATTGGTTAGTTGTAACTATTTATTTTTAATTTTTTTAATTTAATTAAAAATATTTTCAATCTAAAATTAATAAATATATAATGATATTATCAATGACTTGACAATAAAAATTGATATGCATCAATATTAAATAATACTTTGTCAGCATATGATAATGTTATGTTAACATTTGTGCTTCATATAGTTAATGGTGTTAGTGATTAGAAAAATTTTGATGATATTTTAAAAATTAAATGATTAAAAAGAAATAAAATAAAATTAAGGTACTAAAATAAAATCTAGTATGAATTTAAGGGACTAAACTTGTATTTTGGCCCTTTTGTTTTTTTGGGCGAGTACGCCTTTGCTTACTCTTACTGTTAAGCCACTTTGAATGTTAATCTTCTCAAAGCATGCGATACCATCAAGAGAATCAACCGACGTAGAATGGTTTCTAAATCTCCAAAATTACATTGGGTATTAACGAAATACCCCTACCACTGCTTATATTGACGCAACAACCATTACTAAAAATTCTACACTAAAGCACAGGTAAGAATCAACTGATGTAGAATGGTACTACCAATATTTAGAGCAAAACACCATTATACTTCTATGCTCCATTACCACAATCGGATAGATATATACGTGGTGATCCAAACTTTCACTTCCATATTTCAATCTACAGTTCCCATAAGATAGATGAACTTACCGACATAAATGAAAGAATACGTCATTGTACCTGAAAAAAAAAAAGAAAGACTATATTGCACCATGGGAATCTAAACGTAAGTTCTTGCCATATGGGTGTTTCAGTCCAATGGAAATGAAAAATGGAACAGATTATAAGACTAGCAGAATTAAAGTTGAGAAGAGAAAATTGAACCTGCTGCAGAAAAAAAAAAAAGGAAAAAAAGAAATGGAATTAGCTTCGACCCTCCCTTTGCCTTCTTCAAACTGTGTTTTGTAGGTTCAACTGCAGTACGTTAGGTTAGGAGGGAAAAGTTCTGCCATGTTTTCATTTTCAGGTCCTCAAAAATACTCAAAAACGCAAGGATTCCCCTAAACAAACCTAATTCAGTTCAAATCCCACTTATCAGAACTAAACCGGTTATAATCAAATCAACAGAAATCAGATCTAGTAGCTTCTCGTCTCATTTTTATATATATATATAATAATAACTAGGAAGTATACCCATGCTGATGCAAGGGCAAATAGTTTAACAGTATACTGTTTATTTAGGTGGAAAAAATGAAAGCAAGAGTAAACGGAATATAATTATATAGTAATTGCAATAGTTTGACCAAATATTAATTTTACACTTCTTGTCAATAGTGTAAATATCAAATATCAGTATCTGATTATCGGAGTTTTTTTTTTAATTCAAATTTAATTTTCGTTAGTCCCAAGTAGTTGTGCAAAACTGATTTACCTGAATCAATAACATGGCAAATATTAGTAGACGTGAAATTGATGATTTAGATTTGACTACATAGTAAACTGATTTGGTATACCATCATTGATTGGTATATGTGGACGCAATAAGTCAAACTCAAATGGCTTGACCAAAAAAAAAAACCTCAATTCGTTTTTTTATTGGTGTTCTGCTTGCCCATGTGTTAATGGTAGTCCTTGCCACGTATCCATGAAAGAGGCATTTGATTTTACTTTTACTATGTGAAAGAGGAAATATTTAAAGTGCTTGTGTAAGTAATGATTTAAAGGAAAAAATAAGCATTTTGTCCCTAAAGTTTTGCTTGGTTTTACAATCAGTCCCTGAAGTTTATTTGTTTTTAATGCAGTCTTTGAAGTTTTATCTTTCTCATCCATTTCTCCCTTTGCTTTCATAAACTGGTGGAAGGACGTTCATGTGCCATTGATGGTGTCGACTTTAACTGATGAGGATGACAGAGAAACATGTGGCATCTGATGTGGCCTCTCTTCTGAACCATGTTTGAAAGAAAAAAAAAAGTTTATCCACCTATATCAATGTTAAAAGTAAAAAAAAAATCATTACCCAATCTAATATTCCCAAAACACAGCATCCGGAGCACAATTTCTTTCAGTTCGCTCTTCTTCCTGTACGCTCTGTCATCGTGTATTCATCTTCGCTTCATCCAAGGGCTTGTTGATCTTGGAGCTTAAAGTGCCGGCATCCTCTCTTCCTTGTCTGCCACATCTATCCGTTACTAAGGTACATCTTCTATGGCTTCTTTTCCTTATTCGAAATCTTCTAGGGTTAAGTTCGAGAATCAAAATCTGCTTCTTTGGGTCTCAAGTTCTATTATGGTTAATTTTGGGTGTTGAAATTTGCTTTGAAAATTTCCACGGCTTCTTCTTCTTCTTCTTCTTCTTCTTTGTGTGTGCTTTGGTTTGGGTGTTGAAATCTATTATGAAAGGGAGGTTTTGGACGTATCTTGAAACCTATTATTCCATTCTTCTTCTTTATATTTTTCATCTTTGAGCATATCTTGAATCTGATTTGCACACAAAGAAGAAGAAGAAACCCAAGTGTTTCCAATTGGTTAATTTTCACATCCTTGTCTCCTAATGGTTATCTTTCTATTCCATGAGTAGTCTAGAAATTCTTGAATTGGCATATATATTGTTGAAATGTTGTCCTGGAGATTAATTTCTTCGTCATTTTGATATTTAAGCATTAAGAATTTGATTTTGACATTATTATTTTCTATTTAGATTTCTGGAGTAGCTTAATTTGCCTTATTGATTTGATGAAGATAAGATGACCATGGTCACCAGTTTAATTGGTGCCCAAATTATAAGGTTAACATATTCATTTTTATAATCTTCTTCACAGTGGGAATGATACTGTGAATGATACTACCTTGCCTTCCTCTTATGGTTCTATATTCATGATACTAAGAGTTAATTTTTTTATAGACTGAAATAAAATTCTGTTATTCTAATTTTTGAAAGATAATGGCTAAAATTTTTTTTGAGATGTATTCTTAAGATGACTGACTTTTTTTTCCTCAATATAGGAGGCATGGTGCTGCAATTGCTTTGATTGGATTTGGATAGATGGATCTGTACCCAAGCAAACTTAAGCAAAAATTAAGCAATAGGAGCTGGACAAAGGAAAATGCAAGAGAGAAGTATGGTGCTGAATATTGCAATAGTGATAGTGATTGAGTGAATGTGATTCTAATGTGGAAAGCATTGATAAACTGAAGTTAGTTAAGGCTATTGAAGTGAACAAGATTCTGTTGTAGTAGTTTTAATGTTGTATTATAGTTTGGTTTGATCTAGTGTAGTTGTTAGATGCAGGTTGTAGTTTGCTTATGTTTTCATTATGTAGTAGTTTTGTGATGCTTATGTACTTTGTAATGTGACAGAGTTGGTTGGTTCAATGCAATGTTTATTTGCTATCCAGTTTTGGCATCCAAATTTTTACGTGTTATGTTAATTATTATGTCAAATTGGAACATCAGCACAAGTTGTCAATATACTTTGTGGCTCCTTTGGACAGCAAGTCAGCAAGTATATCAGTGGAACAATTTTAATTTCTAGCTCCATTCGATAGCAGTTAAACCCTTTGACCTGTTTAACTTGTATGCATTAAAGTACAAAGATAACATAAATCAGTAAACCATTTCCTTTCCATTAACTAATTTTCTCTCATTACATCAAATTGAAAACAACACACTCACATTACAAAAAACACTAGCTCACGCTCACATCACAGCACACTCACAATGTAAAGACCACAACCAAAGTACAAAATAGCTAGCATTGTCTCATTACATAATACCATAATACAGTAAATCTAATCTGCTACAGAGCCAAATGAAAACTCTTTAGCCAATAGCATCCTAGTGAAGAGCTTTATATTTCTCTTCTATTTAACAATTTCCTTCTCCCATTGATTGATTTTCTATATACTTTCTTGGGTACTGCACTTTGATTTCTCTAAGGAAAGAGCTTCATATATGTATACCTCCATCATCTAGTAAGCTTTACACCTCCACCATCTAGTCACTTATTTTTTGATATATAACAGAAATAAACAGTTTTGATTTTCAAGAGAAAAACAAAAGAACTTAGCTACTACAGAATCAGTTAGTTACAGCAGAATATTTACATCACTACAGTAATTATTGGTTTGAAGGTGAAGACTCTTTTTGTGCACAAAGTCATAGACCATGTGTATTTTTAAATTTTTTCCCACTCCTGCATGAGTAGTACAAATAGAAGTTAGCATTTGATTAAAGGGTCTCTGGCTTTAAAACCCAAATCACTCATGGATCCAATTTGTTTTATCAGACAACATATCTATTTGCAACTCAAGGTATACAACTAGTTAGAAAATAGAAACGATTGAAGTCAAAAAGTAAAAACCATTGAAGTTGGCCATAGTGATATGTCAACTATTGCCAGCATCAAATCATTGAAGGGTCTTTGGCTTTGTACTCCCTCTTAGGCATAAATTTTGAACTCACAAGTAAAGATGTCCCACATTAACAGGAGAATTGGGTTCATGTCATAGGCTTTCACTAGACTTCTGCAATTCCACAATGGAATAATGAAGAAGTTGATCGAACAAAACAAAAAAAAGCCAATGAGCTAATAGCTCAAATGACACCAGTAAAATTGACACATGTTTCATGTCCAGGGTTCAAAGCTTACACTACGTTGCCATAGAGGTTTTCATGTCCTTCAAGAACCACTACCAAGCATTGCCAACCTTCTTGAGAGGACACTGCTGGTCTCTGGTTCATCATAATTGCATTAATTAATCCCTTCATTACCCAAAAAAGAAAATGGGGCACCTAAGCAAACACATAAATGCATGACTCCCAAACACAGAAACATAAAGCAAGCACAAGGCAAACAATGAACTCTCGTAAGCCGAAAAGAGAAATTGAAGCTAAGATTTCAAAAGACAAAACAAAGAAATCAAAGCTAAGATTTATGAAGATGAAACAAAGATATCAGATCGAATCAATGAGCACTAAGACTTCAATTTATGAGTACAAAGAACCCCTAAATTAGTTATAGAAGAAGAAGAAGAAGAAGTATGAGTCTACGTCACTTGGAGACTATACCAGACAGAAACTCACCGAAATCAATTATCGAAGAAGAAGAAGAAACATGCAATACTCCAATCACACTCACCTAATCGTGCTGCATGAGGCAATATTGAACGGAAACTCAGAGATGGATATGATACCGAACAGAAACTCGAAGACAGTGGCTAGATGCAGAGAACTCGATCTCACTGGAAAACACCCTAGTAGACAAAGAAGGGATGTATCGAGTGAGGGAGGCAGCACATCTTCTATGAAGAGTCATTCCAATGCAAGGTTTTCTCTTTTATATTTTTGGCCACAATGCACCGTTTCGAAAGGTTGTAGCATACAAGTGTCAATTTTTTCCACCCTGTCACCTAGAGTTTGACACGTTATCGCCACGTGTTATTCTGTCTTCCACCTAAGCATATTTGACGTTGTTAGTGCCATGTTTACATCCCTACAGAAATTTTTGAAAGCATGGGGACTAACAAACTAAACGGATGAAATTTTAGGGATAGATTTGAAAAAAATTAAACTTCAGAGACTGATTTCAAAACTGATCAAAACTTTAGGAACCAAAAGCTTATTTTTTCCATTAATTAAAGTAAATTTGGATTGAACTTACCATATATATATATATATATATACCAGATATTGTGAACCTAACAACAGGTTCAAAATCTTCCTCATGTGTTAAATGTGATGATTACAAAAAACCAATGACATCTCTGGAATTTTTTTTTAGTTTGTATGATGGATAATATGTTGTTTTTAGATGAAACTTTGAACGGAAAAAAATTACCTACAATATTGCCAGGTGGATATTGGAATTCCAATATTTTGTTTATGCGAATAAAATTGCAAACATCAATGGAAATCTGAGAATTTTCAGTATCCTTAATTTGTGTTGAAAGATCAAATGTAATTCTGTCAAAATGTTGATATATATCAGAATTTGATATGATCGCATGTGCCAGTATGCCATGCATGATAAAAACAGATAGTCGATTACAGTAGGTTTTGAATGGTAATGTATACTTAGTAATTATTTATATATCCACCAACATGAATTCGAGGTAGTTGATGTTCTCTGGGTGGTTGACGTTGTAATTCCAAATAATTTTTTTATCCACCAAAAAATTGCAATGATGATTTTTTTTCTTTCGTAGAACGAAGTGTAAAAAAGGAGAATGAGTACATAAAGGTATATTAATTTCTAACACCACTCATACTGAAATAAGTTTTAATGCTTGGTTTTTCGTTAAAGTTTTAGGACAAACCTTATATATTTTTTGTGCTTTTCTCCAATTACAATTTGTCATTTGGATTTTTTTTTACATATCATCTATTTAGTCATTAACCATATAGTTAATGATGTAACATTTTTTATTTGTGATATCATAGGCTGTAAACATAAATGGTCCATTAACTTTATTTCCAATGTTATATTCATGCATAAATGCATCGGCATTATCCATGTGCCGTTTGTCTTGCTTTAGTAGAACGTATAGATAGATTTAAAATGTTCGACAAATAAAATGAAACGGAAAACAAACAGTTTCAGAATTGCTTATGTTTGTTCCTCGTAATTATTTGTCAGCGTTAAGTGCTTCATATATCGTACAAAATGGGGAAAAAAAGGAAGACATATGTGAAGAATGACGTGAAGAAAGTAAATTTCATATATAATTTCATGAAGAAGGACCCCTTCCAGAATCGCAAGATTCAGAATTTTAGTTATACCAGTCACAACTGCTGTGCAAATTAAATTTTGGAACCACGAAACTGGATAGATTTAAAAAAAAAAACGCAAAGTATTGTTTACTTTTGTACTAAACACATCAAATCAAAGCATTCATAAACCTTAAGTATGTAAAAAGCATAAATACTACATATTTTGATGTTCAAATTCTCCTGATCATGAGGAAAACTCCCTCTCCAGGTTCTATAACAAGTCTAAAAGCCGGAGAATGGTGATAACTAGATGAGAGAGAGAATTGAAACTTGAGCAGAATAAGAGATAAGATCACCTTCAATTCTACTAATGCCAAGTGCTGGCCGGCGCAGATGCGAGCTCCAATGCCGAACGGCAAGTAAGCTTGAGGAGTCTCGCAAGCTTCAAGGATCCCATTCACAAATCTCTGAGGGTTGAACTCGTGGGCATCAGGCCCCCATAGTTCAGGATCTTGCTGTATTATTGAGACAGGAATCTGAATGTTCATTCCTTTTGGAATTGAAATGCCTTTCAACTTGATGTCTTGCAAGGCTGATCTTATAACAAATGTTGCTGGTGGATACAGCCTCAGAGTCTCTTGAATCACCAAGTTTAACTGTAGGCAGTAACATTTTCAAGCAAGGTCTTGATCAATTATATATATAGCATTGTATATTATAGGCCTTATTTTTCTTTTTGCTGGGTAGAATGTTAGTCTTTGCTACTTTGGTTTCCCTCAAAAACAGTTTGTCCCATTTGGCATATTTAAAGAAAACAGAACTCGTTTCCAAGGCACAAAAAATATATTTAATATTTATTATATTTGTATCATTTCCTAACTGTGTTCAATGTTCATTCTATTTTCTTTTCATCATGTAGACCAAAAATACATAATCAGTGAAGCAATTAATGTGAGTTGATACAACAGCATCCATTTTAACATATAAAGCTTAAATAACACTTACCGTCTTCATGCTTCGAAGCATGGTTGCATCAAGAGTTCCATTTCCACAAACTTGAAGCACCTCAGCTCGACAGCGATCCTGCCACTCTTGGTGTTCTGCCAACAACATCAAGGCCCACGATGCAGTGATCGCTGTTGTCTCATGTCCGGCGAAGAATATGTTCTTGCAGTTATCTGTGATGAACTTGTCATGTGAAATAGGATTTGAGAAGAAGCCACCACCACCATCCTCATTACATTTTTTAGCACCCTCCAGTATCATTTGCAGGAGATCCTGCTCTTCACCTTCACTGAGGCGTTGGTTTACAAGTCTTGTAATCATTGAGTTAATCTCTTTCTCTAATCTCCACATCTCTTTGTTGCTTCTTGTTGGCAAGTAGCTAAAGCAGTTCGTTATAGCATATTTGTCAATTGTCATTAATAATAACTGAAGAACAAAACATAATATGGCTATAATGTATTTTTCATCCTTTAACAATATAAATATATATATCGTTGTATAGCTTTGCTTTTTGTATCTTAGGGTATGTTTGCCTCAATTTTACCATATATCTTTTAGACAGTCACGAATATTTCTCATATACTTCGATCCAAGTCCATAAACTCATTCATATTTGTATCATTTATCTTTCAAACTAACATTTTAAAACATGTACTGGTTATTGAATCAAAATATAGAATTGTGCACACTTCAATATTTTACTATGATTGAACAATTTGAACTAAAGTTGAATATATTTTTTTTTAAAACTTAAATGAGATGGGAATTCCACAAACATTCACATTCATTCGTGTCACTATCTTTTCAAATGTATAAATTCCGAGAATTGATTTAACATATATTTAGGCATAGGAGTATTAATGCATACCATAGTCCTAGAATTCCAATAGTTGACTTTGACATGAGCTTTTGAAGATCTCTAAGCTTTGTGAATATTTCTTGTCCTTTTGCATAATTGCTTCCAAAACAGGCTCTCGCAATTATATCTGCCGACAAGCTTCTCAAATCTTTATCAATTTCTATCTCTGCAACCACTCCTCCCTCACTTTCAATTCTTGCCTCCCAATCCCTCACCATTATATTTGTTGATTCTACCATCAAATTAACCATCCCCTTCACCATGAAGGAAAATTTGTATATCAATTAATTGATAATTAATATTTGATTTTTTAGGTGATAAATAATTTCATACAAGGAAGATTATTCCTAAGCAAAGTAATAGTTATTTCTACAACCATGGTATATATAACCAGACCGAACCAACCAATTTGACCGTTGAATTGATAACTTGTGTCAAGTCTAATTAAACAAATAGAAAAACTGGCAGAGTTTAGAACTGGTGGAACCAATCATGCACCGGCTGTAAACTAGTTTAGAACCGGTCAAATTATTTTTAAAAAAATTGTATTTTTAATTTAAAGATGAAATAATATTATTTTTAGTACTAAATATCATTATTTTGTATATAAATGTATTTTTATCATTATTATAATATTATATAAGCATTATTATGATATAATATTATTAATAATAATATATTTACTTAATAAATAATATAATAATAGATAATTAGTTTACTATTTTGTATTCAAAATGTGATCATCGATGAATAATAACTTATTTAAATTTTGATATTAAATTATGAAACTTGTTAATAGCAGTTATTTTTTATATAATATATAAGATACAAAATTAAAAATATATTAATTTTATTATTATAGTTTGATTACTGTTCAACTTCATTTGAATTATTAAACTTTCAATCATTATTTTGACTAGTTCAATTACTGATTTGATTTTTAATACCTTCCTTACTACATCACAGAAAAAGAAGCTTCCTTAGGCTCTATGATAATTACACACATATAAATGCTTTTTTTCTTCAATTAAAAAGAAAAACATATATATGCTTTCTCCTAAAGCTTAATGCACAACAGTAATCCAATTATTCATCAATTGGTAGTAAAGATGACAAATAATTTTATACATGGAAGATTATTCCTAAGCAAAGTAACAGCTATTCCTACAGCCATGGTATAAAAAACTGAATCGGACTGGCCAATTCAACTGGTCAAATCGGAAACAGGTGCCAAGTCTGGCCAAACAAGTAGAAAAACTGGCTGAGTTTAGAACCGGTGAAATCAATCATGAACTAACTATAAGCCGGTTCAGAATTGGTCAATTTTTTTTAAAAAGAAGTTGTATTTTTAATTTAAAGATGAAACAATATTATTTTTAGTACTAAATAGTATTATTTAGGTATAAATTTATTTTTATCATTATTATAATATTGTGTAAGCGTTACTATGATTCAATATTATTAATAATAACAAATTTACTTAACAAATAATATAATAATAAATAATTAGTTGATTATTTTATATTCAAAATGTGATAATAAAATGTGATCATAGAGGAATAGAAATTTATTTAAATTTTAATATTAAATTATGAAACTTATTAATAGCAGTTATTTTTTATATAATATATAAGATATAAAATAAAAAATATATCAATTTTATTATTATAGTTTGATTATGATTCAACTCCAATTTAACTATTGAAACTTGAACCATTGTTTTAATTAGTTTAATAACTGGTCCAATTTTTAATATCTTCCCCACTACATCACAATAAAAGAAGCTTCCTTAGGCTCTATGATAATCACACACATATAAATGCTTTTTTTCTTCAATTAAAAAGAAAAACATATATATATACTTTCTACTTAAGCTTAATGCACAACAGTAATCCAATTATTGATCAATCAGTAGTAAAGATGATGCAGCATTACTTTAAGTATTACTTTAATTAAAAAAAATTAAAAATTTAAATTACTTAGCAAAAATTCTCAAGACAGAATGCAGTAAAGTCACACCTTGACCTTATCAAGGTATAGCTGAGGAGCAATTATTTTCCTTTGATGAGCCCAACGTGGTCCACTTGATGATAATATGCCTTGGCCCAAGAGTGGCCCACGGTCTTTGGATAGATAAGAAGGCTTTCCAAGATTCAAAGATGTGCAAAGGCTCAGTTCCTTCAGCATCTCTATGTCTTGGACCATCAAAAACTGTATACTTCCACTATAATACAAGCATATGGGCCCTGCAAGCATAAATAATAACACATCAATATTTAATATATCAATATATTATACAAAATTAAATCATTTGTCACTGTTATCTTATTATTTATTTTCAATAGATGTATTTTTGAAAAAAAAAAATTTGAATACTCCTTTTTCATATAACACGCAAGCAATGCTAGATCATGTGAAATAGAAAATCATCCTCTTTCACCAGGAATTTTTTTTGCAAATAAATTAATCCTCATTTAACCTTTAAACGTACAGGATAAAGTATAAACACAATATTTTTAATTTAAATAAAATTTATCATAAGCAAAAAATTGAAGTACTAAAACAAAAAAATATTGTTTCATTCTTTAAAGATCCCAGAACCCAAATATTCCATCCACATTGAGAGAAGAGGACAAAGATAATCATCGTAAATTTAATATCATTAAATCTCTTATCTTCACTTCTTAAAAATGTATTAAAACATGTCAATACAGAACACACAATTCCAACGATATCTTTTGCAGAGATTAGGTATCAAGATATACAATAAGTGCTGAACCCACAAAAACTAAAGTAATAAATTAATATTGAGTAGCTATAGACAACACAATATATTTAAAGGGCAAAAAAAAGTTAAAAAAAAAGCCGGCTTTTCTTTCTTTTTTGTGTTGATCGTTTCCCTTTGAACTGAGGATAACGACAAGCTGGTTTGGTGCACGAACAAAATAATAATAATAATAAATAATAATTTTATGGATTAAAAAATAATTTATATTTCAGAATAAAAAAATAAAAATATCATAAATATTTTATACCGAGCCAAAATGAATGATGCGTGCAGATAAAGGCCTCAAAAAATTATCGAAAGTCCATTTTCCAATACGCCATCTTGAGAATGAAGTCTATCAGCAGAGTATTCGTTTTCTTTTATTTCCATTTCACTTTCCCAAACTTTTTGGTGTCAACTTGTTTGTGGAAGTCTCAGATTCTCTACTTAAAACACAAAAATAAGAAAAATTGAAAACGAAAGAGAAAAAAATGATGGAGAGTTATAGTCAGAATGCAGAAATTGTAGCGTGTAAGAGAGACGAAAATGCAAATCAGAATGTATTATTCACTCAGATTCCATCAAAATGCGCGAAAACCTAACAGAAACGAATCGCGGGGAAGAAAACGGTACCGTATTGGTCTCTCCATTTGTAGAGGTGAGGGAAGAGGGCGGAGGGCCAGTGATGAGAAATAGAAGCTTCGTGTTGAGGAGGGGACTGAACCTGGTGTGCTTGGAGGGTCTTGATTTCTGGAAGATTCCCGAAGACGAAGTGAGGAAGAGGACCATCGATCCCTTGCTTACGAAGCCTCGCTCTCGTCAATCTTGGTTTCGCGATCAACTCGTTCACAGCATAATACAGCAACACTAACAATCCGCCAACAATGACTGTTACTATGCCCATCTCTCCTCCTCGCTTCTTCCGTTTCTTCTTCTTCTTCTTCGCGATCTTCTCTTTCCCGTCGCTTCCACTGCTCTCCTTGAATAATGACGAGGGGCTTCTTGAGAAGCAAAATATCTCCCTCACACAATACGCGTAAAGCAGTAAACAATATACCCCTCCGTCTCTTTTAGCAGGCCCTTGTAGTTGTCACTAGTTTAGTAACCACTAGTGTCTTTTATTGGTCAGCACCTTTCATACCTTTCATGCGCACGTAGAATTACTTTATTCCTAAAATGTTTTTATTTAAAAATAAATGAAAGTGAATTGTTTTCAATTTGTAATATTTACTAGGGGATAAAAATAAAAATTATATTAATTTTGAAGTAATTTTAATGTTGTAATAAATTTTTATTTTTTTAATTTTTTATAATTTAATATTAATTTAAATAATTATCCATCAACCTATCATAATTTATTGTAACTCATCATGGTCTAGTTCTCAAATTTAATTTTTAAAATATAAATCATGATATATATATATATCTCATACATACTAAAATAGAAATCCAATTATAAGTATGCAATAATATTAAATGATAATATGATTATAATTCACAATTAAAACCATGAAAATTATCATAAAATTCAAACAAAAAATATTTATTAACCTTTAATTATCGTAAATCATAAGTTTATTTGACTTTAACAACATAAAAAATAAAAAAAAAGTTTAATATATGGGTTAACTTGATTTTACCCATTGTTTAAGTGGGACGAATTGGAAAAATTAGGCCGATAAAATAGGTTGCAATGTTTTTTTTTTTTTCAATCCAACCTATTATAAAATCAAGTTAAATGGGTCAACTCATACTCATAGGTTAGAGTCTATTTTCTGGACTCTTAGTTAACTCATTTTAGATTAACCAAAGTTTAATATAATTTATAATACTGCATGATTTGATAGATTAAAAAAATACCTTTTGAATTTGTTCTATTATAGAACAAAATCAATCTATCTGGGTGCCTTTTCTTACATGACTGTTAAGCCACTTTGAATATTAATCATCTCAAAGCATGTGTTACAATCAAGAGAATCAACCGATGTAGAATGGCTTCTAACATCCGAAATTACAATGGGTATTAACGAAATACCCCTTCCACTGCCAATATTGACGCAACAACTATTACTAAAAATTCTACACTAAAGGAGAGGTAAGAATCAACTAATGTAGAATGGTACTAACAATATTTAGAGCAAAATACCTTTATACTTCTATGCTCCACTACCACAATAAGATAGATATATACGTGGCGATGCAAACTTTCACTTCCATATTTCAATCTACAGTTCCCATAAGATTGATGAACTTACCGACATAAATGAAAGAATACATCACTGTACCTGAAAAAAAAATAAAGACTATATTGCATCATGGAAGCTAAATGCACGTTCTAGCCATATGGGTGTTTCAGTCCAATGGAAATGAAAAATGGAATAGATTATAAGACTAGCAGAATTAAAGTTGACAAGAGAAAGTTCCTACTGCAGAAAAAAAAAAAAAAACAAAGAAAGAAATGGTATTAGCTTCGACCTTCCCTTTGTCCTCTTCAAACTGTTTTGTAGGTTGATAAAATAATATCATTGTTCAGTTTGGTGTTTGAAACTTTGAATTGTGGGAGGGAAAACTGCCGCCACTAATCAAAACTAAACCGTTAAAATAATATTTGCTGGAGAACATCCAAACTCCTCCATGCCCATTGACTTACCTGTGATTCTACCCCGCACAGCACCACCCGGCCCTGACCCTGAGTACCACGTTCTGTAGACAAAGAATTTCAACATAAAGAATGAAGAAGGATCGAGATAGAATAGAAAAATACGAGCAAGAAAGATATTAATCGGTGGCATCCTTCATCATACCCAAATTTTGAATCTTATCCTCCATCAAACCTTCTGTCAGTGAATCCTAATTAATTGATATCAATATGAAATCAGTGGGGTACTTTGTAGCTCGGTTTCCATGCTCGATCCACTCGCACACTTCGGATCAAATGTTATGTTCAATTGTAGTTAGGTTCTGTGCTTTTTCGCCGTCTTGTACTTTAAAATCCGCTCGATCTAGTTCAATTGCAGTTAGGTTAGGAGGGACAAGTTCTACCATGTTTTCATTTTTTAAGTCTTCAACAATGCTCAAATACACAAGGATTCCCCTAAACATAACTAATCCAGTTCAAATCCCACTTATTAGAACTAAACCAGTTATAATCAAATGAACAGAAATCAGATATAGTTTGTTCTCGGTTTTATATATAATAATAATAATAATAATAACTAGGAAGTACATCCATGCTGACGCAAGGGCAAATAGTTTAACAGTATACTGTTTTGTTTAGGCGGAAAAAAATGAAAGCAAGAGTAAGTGGAATATAATTATATAGTAATTGCAATATTTTGACCAAATATTTTACATTTCATAACTAGAGCAAATAAAACAATTTTACACTTCTTGTCAATAATGTAAATATCAAATATCAGTATCTGATTGTCGGAGTTTTTTTTTTTTAATTCAAATTTAATTTTCGTTAGTCCCGAGTACGTAGGTGCGCAAAACTGATTTACCTGAATCAATAACATGGCAAATATTAGTAGATGTGAAATTGATGATTTAGATTTGAATCCATAGTAAACTGATTTGGTATACCCTCATGGATTGGTTTATGTGGACGCAATAAGTCAACCTCAAATGGCTTGACCAAAAAAAAAATTCGTTTTTTTATTGGTGTTGTGCTTGCCCTTGTGTCAATGGTAGTCCTTGCCACATATCCATGAAAGAGGCATTTGATTTTGCTTTTACTATGTGACAGAGGAAATATTTAAAGTGCATGCATGTGTAAGTAATGAAACATGATTAATTTAATTAATTAAAGTAAATTTGGATTGAACTTACCATATATATACCAGATATTGTGAACCTAATAACAACAGGTTGTTTGTTGAATGTTGAATGGAAAATCCTCCTCATGTGTTAAATGTGATGATTGCAAAAAACCAGTGACATCTCTGGAATTTTTTTTAGTTAGTATGAAGGATAATACGTTGTTTTTAGATGTAACTTTGAAAGAAAAAAAATTACCTACAATACTGCCAGGTGGATATTGGAATTCGAATATTTTGTTTATGCGAATAAAATTGCAAACATCAAGGGGAATCTGAGAATTTTCAACAACCTTAATTTGTTTTGAATGGTTGAAGTTGGCATAATGTTTTGAATGGCTTAAGCTTTAGTAACACTTTAAAGCTTTTAATATTTTAGAGTTTGGTTATTTTAGATTACAGTTACTAAAATTAAACTTAGAAAATTAAAAGTAAAAATAAAAAAGTTAGAGTTCAACTATCCAATAAAAAAAATCAAGTTTTTGAGTGGATGAGAGTAGGGAGGCTTAAATAAAGTGTTTTGAATTCGTGATCATGAATTAGTTTGAGTTTAACTACAGGATATCAAATGGTTTTAAAAAAATCAGATTCCTTTTCTTTAGGAAAATAAAAACATTTTTTTATGAAGTGAAATAGATTCAGCTGATCCAAAAGAGATTCCAAACGCCACTCATGGTGGGATATTTAGTGCTGTAATAACTGAGAATTCTACAGTAAAGTTGTACGGCAATCTGAAAAGTAAGAAGTTTTCTTAAATACTATGATTCTTTTGAATGCACCTTGATACTGGATGAGCACCATGTGATTATTTTATTTTATTTTTGGAGATTTAAATTTAATAATATTTTATTATTATATTTTTTATTTTTTTAAATATAAAATCTAAAATAAATATAATTTTATAATTGTTATTTTTTAGAAAAATATTATTTTTATGTAAAAAAATCAAAGTAAAAAATTGTAAATTTGAATCGTCCAGATTAAAACTAAACAATCCAGATTAAAATTGGACAGTCCAGATTGCCCTGGAATGATGAGTATTGAGTACTTATCACAGTGATAAGCATCCAATACAGATTCGATTCTTTACTGGTATTTTTTAATTAAGACAATTTTTTAATTAATGTATATCTATTCATGTGCAGAATGGAAAAATGTATAAAAATTTAATTAATCAAAATGAGTTTAAGGTAATAATTTAGATATGCGCCTTGGAGTTTGCTTTTGTAATCTTTATTTATTTATTTTTTTATAAGCCGAAAGATAAAAGACAAAAACAAAGAAAAAGAATATCAAGTTACACTTCCCCTTTCAGTTCAACGTCAACTTCCATGCAATCAAAATCTTCTATTCTCTCGTCCCGAATCTTTCTACTAGAGGTACCATTCAAGTTCCGACAACCAAGTTTCTGATTAGTCTTCCACAAATAGTAAAGAATAGCTTTAGCTTCGACCACAATCTCATTAGTGTTGCTGTGAACATTATAAAAAACTCTTTCATTTTGCTTCTTCCAGAGGATCCAGCAAAAAGTAGAGAAATGATCACTCCATCTACCTTCACCATAACCTAACTTCCTTCATAGGTTCCTAACAGTCCAATCAAACATATCAACTAAGAAAAATTCATTCCATACGAAGATATTCACAATCTGTTTCCAAACATCTCATGCTACATAACAGTCCCGTAATGCATGAATTGTGTCCTCAGTGTACTCCGGACCTGACATAAATCACACATACCTAAGTTATGCAAGCCACGATGTAGCTTCATCTCATTTGTCAACACTCTATCATGCAGCATTATCCACGTAAACATCTTGCATCCTTGGGGAACCTTCAGTTTCCAAAGTTTACCCTAAATGGAATCCATAATCGTTTTTTGAAGGATAGAGAGAATTCGTATAAAATCGATGATAGAGAGGAGAAAGAAATTTTTCAATTGGGAAAACTTCCTCTAACGATTCTTTTCAATTATAAATGATAATTCCATTGTCCATTTCGATATATAAAAAATTATCAATTTGAAAATGCTGTACGAAATGAGATGTCACAATTTTTTTTTCATCCATGTCAAAGTGATGAGTCCCCACCAACAAGATTCTTATAAGCGGATTTAATAGAAAATTGACCATGTTTCTCATAACACCATCGAGCAATCTCATGATCATTTGAAGGATAGACAACTACCACACCATTTGAGATGTAGTCCCAAGCTGCTTTAATGTCATTCCAAACTCATGAACCTGCCCTCTTTTTATCAGTGCTAGGTAACAAATCATTTTTATGATATTAAATGAATTCTCTTCTTTTCTACCTTAGATCTCTATAAGAAACCCCTGGCTTGCATATCAATCTCCTCCAAACAACTAGTAGGAAGCATAGTTGTTTGCATGGGGTAATTTGGAATTGCATATATAACTGAAGATATCAATGTGTTTCTTCTAGCAAGCTAAAGACAATTAACCTTTTAACTACCCAAACTGTCTCTAATCTTATGATGTGTCCATTTTATACATATAAAATACCCATATTTAAACTCTAAATTATATCTAAATATGTTTATATTGGTATATTTTGGTATGATTTGACATACTTTTGTGTTTCATGACGTTATAGGTTCATTTGGAAGCATTCGGAGCAAAAACGTTACAAATCATTCATGCTGAAAAGTTTTGACATCCTTTGATAGTTTGATCATAACTCTCACATATGAACTCTGATTGAGGTTTTTTAAGATGTGTTGGAAAGATAAGACACATAGCTACAACTTTTATGTTTTGAGTTTCCCCAAATTCTAACATTATCATAGTGAAAATCGAACTCAAAATATCAACATGAGCTGGTGATGTTATGAAGCTGAAAGGTGCATCTGTCCGTACAAACATTACCCACACGGCGCCGGGTCAAACACATCCGGCATCGGGTCAAGCACAAAAAGCCCATAAAAACTCATTTTTGACTCGTTTTAGTGATATTTTGGGTTTTTATGAGCTTCTAAATTTTTCCTATATAAGGAAAGATACACGATAGAAACACAAGTGAGGATTGAGAAACGCACTCAGAAGTCAAAGAACATGGTTTTAAACGTATCTGAGAGCAACTAGAAGCATCTTATAGAGAAAGAGTAAGGAGATTTGACGAGTATTAATGATAGATTCATTCTTCTCTAATATAACTCTATTTTCTTATTATTTTCATTATGATTTGGGATTTTAGTTTTAGTTTCGATTTGACTTTTATTTATATGAGTAGCTAAATTTCCCAGTCATGAATAGTGATGTAGCCTGATTGGGATGGATTTGATTTGTTTCTCTAGTTAAGACTTTTTGATTTGTTCTTCAAGTTATATTTAATTTATCTCTTTTGTTCGTTCATGTGGATTTTATGCTTGATCACCATAGAATCTAACTAATGGGTAAACTTGATGGACTGAGAGGTAAAGAGTGAACCTAGATTTAGAGAGATAAACATGAATAACTAATCTAGAGATAAAATTAGGAATTCATGGTGATATATATTGTAGTTTTCAAGATTTAATTAGAAAATTTAGTTGCGGGAGAGCGAATTAAATCCTAATTAAATAAGGACTAATTGACAATTAGGACGTTTTAGAAATAACAGTTACTATAATTATATAGAGTCTAATTAAGAAATAAAATTTAATTATCACATAAGGTGAAACCTAATCCCTTGACACTTCTAAAACTGAATCAAAACTCAAACATCGTTTTATTTCCTAGTTTTTTTATTGCTTTTATTTGAATTATCAATTTGATTATAAATTAATTTTTGGGATTAAAAGTTTGGACTATAAATTTACTACCTCCCTTGGGTTCGACCTCTGGAATACTCTAAAGATTTTCTTTTATTATTGCGATCGACCCTGTATACTTGCAGGATATCTCGATCACCTTATCAATCACACACTTATAAGTATCCTTCAAAACCCTATCATGATAAGAGGCACTCTTAAATATTTACCAAAATCCTCTGTTTTCACAAACCCAAAGCCTCACTAAGATTAGAAGCCACGTTAGAGTTCACATTAGAAGAGAAATAAACTTTGCTTTTGGATTCATTGACTCGTTGCCTAGAAGCCATGCAAAACACATCAAGGCATCTTTTGATAACATCTACCTATCCCATTGTAGCTTTAGAAAAAAGAATGATGTTATCTGCAAAAAAACAAATGAGATATATTGAATTAAATGCACCAGTTTTTCCATACAAATGGCAAACAAATAAGGGGATATTAGGTCTCCCTACCTCAATCCTCTACATGGGACAAAGTTGTTCGTCCTACTTCCATTCCAAAGGATCTGCATACTCGCAATAGAGATAGACTTCCTAATGACTTCAATTCATGGGAAGATGGAGTTCCTTTAAGCAAGAAATAACAAAGTCCCATTTGATTCTATCATAAAGCTTTTCCAAGTCAATCTTAATAGCCATAAATCCTTTCTCCCCCTTCATATTCTCATACTATGAATCACCTCTTGAGCAATAATAATATTATCCAAACTCAATCACCCAGGCACAAAACTATATTAATTAGGAGCAATAATTCCAAGAAAAATTCCCTTAATCCTATTAGAGATGACTTTAGTAACATATTTATAAATCACATTATATAAACTAAACCTCTAAGAGTTTCAGGATAGCCCTTTTTAGGAATAAGGACAAGAAAAGTATTGTTTACCCCCCTAATAGACTCTGGATCATCAAAGACATGCTTCACAAAATCAACCACGGAAGAGTTCAAATAGCTCCATTGACTTACTTTGAAAGAAAAGAGCATTTAGATCATCAGGACCAGGAGACTTGAGACTCCCCATGCTGAAGATTGCCTGTTTTGTCTCTTCCATAATAATAGGATTCTCCGACCCCAAAAGCTTCTCAAGTTCAATTGGCAAATAAGACACCTTCAGATTTGATAGACCAACACCACCACCATCTTCCTTAAACAAATCGATAAAAATGTAGTGGCGAGGTTTTTTATAGCCTCAACATCATACACTCATTCACCTTGATCATTCATCAAAACTTTAATTCTATTGACTCTCTTTCTAGCATTAGCTCGAATGTAGAAGTATTTAGAGTTTTTATCCCCAATGGAGAACCAATCATACTTTGCCTTTTGTGCCCATAAGACTTCTTCATGGAGTAACACCTCTTCCAAATCAAGCCACAATTCTCGTGAAGTTGATCTATAGAAGATCTACCATATTTACAAATATACCAATTAAGACCCTCAAGTCTCCCAATAATATGTCTCTTCTTCCTGCCAAGATGCCCATACACTTCCCTACTCCATCTCAACGCTTGGTGTGTAAAAGATGTGACGTTGTCCACCTAGCTTTTTTCCACAATCCACAAGTCCTCAACCAATCTTTCAAAATCATCATGAAAAAACTAGGAAGCTAGAACTTGGAAAGGAGACTCCCTTCGTGAAGGAACACTCGACAGCATACTAAACAAAGTGGGACTATGTTCCGATTTGAACCAAAAAAGGTTAGTCACGGAAGCACCAGGGAATTGATCCATAAATGCCATATTAGAAAGAACTGTATCCAATCTACTTTCACACCTTTTAACGTTTATGTTTTAATTAAATGGATTTTTGGTATATTCAGTGAAAGAACAATTATGAGGTGAATTAAATAATTAAAGATAAATAAATAATAAATAAATAAATAATGAGATCATATCTTATAGAAACACCAAAGAAACTCTTTGCATAATACGTAAAGAAGAACATTTTTTAATATAAAATGATTTAAAGAGAACCCGTTTGGATACCCTCAATAAGTGCTCATGGGATCTATAATTACTCATTATAGGAGATTTGCCACACATACCACCATTTTAATAATCACTTATATCTCAAATAATCAATTATAGGAGAACCTAAACTTTTCTGCTTATCATAATTGCTTCTCCTCTTACTCCACTTTTTATAATTACTTATTTTACTTTTATTTCTCATTATCCATCTAATAATCACCTAAGGGGGCTGTTTGGTGTATCTTTTTCAAAACCAAACCATCATTTTCAACCATAGTTTTCTAATAAAATGTGTTTACCCAAACACAAACTTTTTTTTTTTCAAAATAAAAAGTGGTTTAAACTTTAGTTTGAAAAATGAGGGAGATAATTTTTTTTTGTTAGCAAAACCATAATTTTGGAAAACGAAGGTGATACTAACTTTATATTCATTTAAAAATACTTTTAATTCTTATCATCCAAACAGATTTTTTGTCAAATTATGATTTTGTAAAAAGAATATTCAAACATAATAACTTACAACAAATTTACTTTTATCATACTTCATTTTTACAAATTTCATTTATTCTAACTTATTTTTGTATAACTAAAAACCAAACTGTCCCTTAAACCCCAAAAATCAAAATACATTTATTTTCTCAAAATCATTTCTTAACTAAAAATATCCAAATATAAATAACTTTTGATAGAATCACTTATTTTAATAATCAATCATGAAAAATCACTTATCTTCATAATTAATTATAAAAAAATTAATCTAAATAGGCATTTATAGTGTATCAATATATAATATAAAATAGAAAGAAATCGTAGTGTTCATAAGGCAAACAATGCTGCCCCATTTTGGGCTTTGTGCCTTTCTTTTTTTTATTTAGGTGATTAGGTGACTCCTATTATTTTGGGGTGGGGAATTAGTGATGAATTTTTTTTTAATTCAATATTTTTTAGAACTAAATAAAACATCTTCACATCCTACCACACGAATGAGTGGGAGAAAAATCAAGTTAATTGTGAATGGTGGAATTTCTTTTGTTAACAACATTATTGGAATTATAACGATTATTTCTAGAAAATGAGTATCGATAGTTGTAGTTTTTTAATTGATTGAAAACGTAGTAAATAGTTACACTAATAACTTCAACTACGTTGGGATAAGTTTTTAATCCTTTTAGTTCTTGGCAAATGGTAAAAGAAAAAATCTGTAAGTTTATCAAGATATACTGCGCAGCTGTTGGTTTTGTACTTTTATTTTTGAAGGATGTTGGTTTTGTACTTTGATGTGTGAAAAATGCAACTTCTACAATTAATAGTCCTCTCCTTCTTATCAGCATTGTACGGAATTTCAATAAGTTTTTGTGATTACTAAATAGTTTCTTTTTATTTTAAATAGTAAATTAATATTTTTAGAAACACTAAGATATTTTATTAATCATTATTTTCATTTAATATATTAAATCTTTATTTTCATTTAATACATTAAATGAAGTATTTCAATACATATTAAATTTAACATATGTAGGATCTACTTCTTTTATTGGGTATAGTTCAAACATTATGCCAAAATAGGCGTTTCTTAGCGGTTATTTTGAATTTTCTTGGCAGTTATTAACCGTCAAGAATACCAACATCGAGAAAAGTTGAGGTTTTTGTTTGCGGTTAATAACCATCAATGAAAGTAGACCTTCATTGGCAGTTATATACAGAAACCGCAAAGAAAAATTTTTTTAATTATCTATTTAAATTTTTTTATTTTAATTACTTTTGTTGGCGGTTGTTTTAAACAATCGCAAACTTATGCCTTTTTCTTTTCTTTAAAAACTAGTAGCATTTGAAATAACTAATTTTCCATTTATATCTGACAAAATTCAAGAAATCACATAGATAATCAAAATCAGTATAAACCAAATTAGAATTTCTATCAAAACCTAAATTTATGATGGGATATTTACAAAAGAAGAAGAAGAAGCACAAAATAAAATTCTGAAAAAAAAAACTAAATTGGAGTAGTCAAGAGGCATTATACTAGGAAAATAACAAATGAAATTGTACATGAAAAAACAATCTTCATCCCCGACGCTATCCCATACATTACGTGAAGTAATTAAACCTTCTTGAGCAACTCTATTACAAGCATCACAAACTCTATTTTCGGCACCTTGTACTAGAGATTCTTGCACAGATTTGTCACCTCTACTAGCTCTTTGATCAAAAGCAAGAGGCAGTCATCTTTTTGTTGATATTTTCGAAAGTCGACTCCTTAATCGCAAGAAGGTTCTAGATCCAACACTTAAAAGTTAGAAGACAACAAGGATCCACAACTCTATGAGATTTGGTGCATAGTATACATCATCCTGTGCTTGTAGCTCTCAATTTGATCAAGCAGAAAAATGTGGGTGTGGAGAGAAAAGAAAGGATAGAAGGAGGGAGGGAATAGAAAAACTGCAGATTGAAGAAAAAGGCAGTGAGAGGGTATGGAGAGAGAATAAGAAGGAACAACGTAAATGATTTTGACACATAAAAAGAAAGAAAGTGGATGTGAGAGAGAAAAGTGAGAAAGTGGTCTGTTACATGAAAAGAAAGGAAGTCGGTGTGGGAGAGAAAAATGAGAAAGTGGTGTGGAAAGAGAAAAGTAACGGGTGTTAGGACCATAAGATTATTTTATTCAACGGCTATGCATATCAGTCCGTGCCATGTGTTTCTTTTAAAATAAAGCTTATACTTTTCTTGGCAGTTATTTATATAATCGCCAATAAAAGTCTTGAAAAACTTTTTGTTTGTGATTTTAGTAAAAATAGCCAAGAAAAGTCTAATCTTTTATTGGTGATTATATAAATAACTGCCAACAAAAGTCTCACAGGTTTTTGTTGGCGGTTCTTTATACAACCGCCAAGAAAAGTCTCGGTCTAATATTTATTGGAGTTTTTTCTTATAATCGCCAACTATTAGACGTTAAGAAAAACTATTTTTTTGTGTAGTGAAAATCTAGATATCCATTTTTTTTTCTAGGAAAAAAAAATCCAGGTGTCCGATATGCTTAGTGATTAACGTTCCACTAAAATACTTTTTTCATTAATGTATTTGTTGGTGAGGTGTATTGATAAAAATGCATATTTAGATAATTTATACTTTTTTGAATTTATTTCTGTTTTTTTCACAAATTAAATAAATTGTGTTATATATCTTGGAAGGAGTTTTATATTATGAAATTGCATAGAGTAACATAGGTTTTTTTTTATTTATAAGTATATAATTTAAAATATAAAGCATTTTTTTTATGAAGAAATATAAAGCAATATTTTGATTTTGGCAAAACAAAAAGAAACATTTTGACGAAATATCAGATAGAGTGGCAATCCTATTAAAATATTTGCACTTTCAGGCCAAAAAATCAGATAGAGTGGCAATCCAATGAAAGGGTGGTTACTCAGTGCAGTTATTTACTGAAATGGTAATTTTCTGAACAAGAAAACATGTTGCTATTGTTAGCAAGGCTGACTTCCCAAGAGGGGGGGTGAATTGGGAAGATTGAAAGTTTTTCTGCACAAAGTGAAATGGGTGAAGATAGCACAGTATAATGTAAACAACGTATAAAACAGAGCAAGCTAAAAAGTGAAGGTAAGGAGAAAAAGACTCAGTGATTTATCCTGGTTCGGTCTATCCACTTGACCTACGTCCAGTCCCCAAAACACCTCTTGAGATTTATCCACTATACAGCAAGAATTCAACGGGCTTCTTGCTAATACCACAGTACACGAGTATGCTCTGTTTCTTGAGCTCTCTCAAACACTCTAAGCACTTTCACAGTGTGCTTCCCAATCTCCTTGTAATTTCTCCTCACAAGTAAATCTATCTTCCAGATGAAGAGTAGATTGTTTACAAAGATATAACTCTCTTGAATAGAGTAGATATGAAGGTTAAAGTACAGATATTGAAGCTAGAGGGTAAAAGCTTTTGAGAAGAAGTTTTGACAGAAATTCGGTATATACAAGTTAGATTCGTTACCCATAACTTCAAATGATGTTCTATTTATAGTTTAAGGTCTTAAATGTCCGTTAGAGACAAAATCTATCCGTTGGGAAAGTTATCCAACGGTTACTCTGAAAAACTATCCGTTAACCAACCGCATTTAATGCTTCTGACATGCTGAAATTTGAATTTTGGTTGGTTAACAGACGAATTTCGAAGGAACCGAAGGTTAAAGCTTTCAACGTTACAGCACGAAGTTCGTCTGTTCATGAAGTGAAATTCGAATTTTGAAACTTACAAAATATTTTCACAATGTGACATACGAATTTTCAAGAAGAAAGTTTTTCGGTTAAGTGTGAATAGTGTTTTCAATTTTCTACAGTGCCTTCGAAATTCGAATTTTGAAGGCTCAACATTCGTCTGTCCATTGAACGTTCAAAGAGGCACAGTAGATCACTTTCTTCGAAATTTGAATTTTGAAAGGGTGAAATTCGTCTGTCAGAGAGACTTTTTTCAGACTAACTTCATCATTCGAATGTTGTAAGTTCTTATCATTCGTATGTCAATGTTTCACTTCAACAGACTCAAGAACTTAGCTTCTAAAATTCGAACGTTAATGTTCAAAGTTCATCTGTTAGAGAGCAATTTTGAAACTTAAATCATTCTTGATCTCAGATGAACTTTGACATGGTTTCAGACGAATTTCTTTTATTTTCTCAAGTTTTGTTTTGTCTGAAATTCGAATTTTGAAGACTCAAAGTTCGTTTGTTTCAAATAAGCTCCTTTCAGACTTATATGAAAATTCGAATGTTGGAAAATCAAAGTTCGTCTGTCAGAGAGCATTTTTCAAACTCAATTTTATCTTGATTTCAGATGAACTTTAACATTGTTTCAGACGAATTTCCTCTATTTTCTCAAGTTGTGTTTTGTCTGAAATTTGAATTTTGAAGATGCGAAGTTCATCTGTCACTAAGAGGCTTCTTTCAGACTTGGATGAAAATTTGAATTTTGAACAACCAAAATTCGTCTAATAGAGAGCCATCTCTTCAGACTTATTCAGTTTTAGCTCGAAATTCGAATTTCCTGAAGCAAAGTTCGAATTTCCAACTTGACAGTTAAGTTTAAACTTTCAAACTTCGTCTGTTTGTAGGTGTTTTTCAAATAAGTCAAGATTTAACGCAAAATCAAGGTTTGAAAACATCTTTTTCTCAAATCAAAATCTTTTACCCAATCACAACTAAAACTAAAGATCCTACAAAAGATCGAGCAGCAAATATTCAGAAAATCTTCACTTGAAACACTTTGATCTTCTTTGATATCTTCAATCCAAGCTGTTGGACGTTGGTTTGGAATCATCAAAACTCTTGATTCAACAGCTATGCACTAATCGCCATGTTATCTTTCATTGTAATTGCTAGTTCTCAATATTTATAGCTGTACAGATACAGTTAATCAATATTATTCCTCTTGTGAAAGAATTGAATTAATTATGGGTGGGAGAGAATATGTTTAGCTACCAAAGATTGGGAGCAGTGAGACCATAGTTCGTCACATTTGTGTGAGAATTTTACATTGTTACTGGCTTTCCTATCCTAGATTACCAGAGAGTATGCAGATTCATTATATAGTCATTTCAAATGAAAAGGTGATTGACAAATTCCTGCTAAGTGTTAGAATTTCTTTTTATTTATTTCTTACTTGGGTGAAATTAGTTTTGGAACTTATGCTTTCCCTTCATTGAAATTATTTTTGAAATTTGTGTAGGAAACTTTAATTCAGCTTGTGCTTAGGCGGAGAGAATATGATGTTAAATTCACTGATGTTTTTGTCAACGGAAAGTGCTTTCTAATCTCTAACTTGAATGTTACTGACTGGGTGTTGTGTGGGTAGAAAAGAACGTCCTTTGCTGTTGCATGTGAGAGATGATTTAGAACTTGAGAGTTGCAATAGGATTCTTCCTCTTTACCCATTTGATTTGATAACTGTTGGGGATGTTGGATGGTTGCCAAGTAATACTGATAAGTCAATTGGTAAACTGTTGAACTTATTGTTATATTCTTTTTGGTGTGATGAAAATTTAATTGTGCCTTTGTTGTCTGTAAAATTTTACTTCATAGATGTCTATGGCTACTTGGATAATGTAGGTCCACTCTTCAATTACAAGGAAGGACTAGATCATTCCGTGTACATCTATATGGATCTATGGGATCAATCGTATGTAAACTATTTTTATGTTTAGTATTGTACATCTATAGACACATGGAAAAATTGATTATCTTTCTTGTGCAACAGCGAATATATGTTTCAGTGTATATTCTACAATGATGTTGGAAAAGCAATTCTGGAGGAAGTAGGGGATTGTAGTTTGAAGGCTATTGTGGTTGTTGATCGGGATCCTGCAAGTATACAGGGTCGATCGCAGTAATAAAAAATCTCCAGAGTATTCCAGAGGTCGAACCCAAGGGAGGTAGTAAATTTATAATCCAAACTTTTAATCCAAAAAATTAATTGATAATGAAATTGATAATTCAAATTAAAAAGAAAAGAAATAGAAAACAAAATGGAGTCTGAGTTTGATTCAGTTCTAGAAGCGTCAAGGGATCAGGATTCACCTTATGAGATAAATAAATTTTATTTCTAAGTTAGACTCTATATAATTATAGTGACTGTTGTTTTTAAAGCGTCCTAATTACCTCTCGGTCAATTAGTCCTAATTTAATTAGGATTCAATTCGCTCTCGCGCAACTAAATTTTCTAATTAAATCTTGAAAACTACAACATATATCACCATGAATTCCTAATTCTATCTCTAGATTAGTTATTCATGTTCATCTCTCTATATCTAGGTTCACTCTTCACCTCTCAGTCCATCAAGTTTACCCATTAATTAGATTCTATGGTGATCAAGCATAAAATCCACATGAACGAATAAAAGAGATAAATATAATAAAAAGATAAATTAAATATAACTTGAAGAACAAATCAAAGAGTCTTAACTAGAGAAATAAATACAATCCATCCCAATCAGGCTACATCCCTACCCCTGACTGGGAAATTTAGCTACTCATATAAATAAAATTCAAATCAAAACTAAAACTAAAATCCCAAATCATAATAAGAATAACAAAATGGAAGAGTTTATAAAGAAAAATATAATCTTGCTTATATACTCCCCAAATCTCCTTGCTTTATCTCTATATGATGCTCCTAGTTGCTCCCAGATGCGTTTAGAATGGTGTTCTCTGGCTTCTGAGTGCGTTTCTGAATGTCCCCTTATGTTTCTATCGTGTATCTTTATATAGAAAAATTTTAGAAGCCCATAAAAGCCCAAAATATCAGGAAAACACGTTTCACGGACCCCCCATTGCATGACCCGGCGCCAGGTAACTATAAAATTAATTGATACGGCACCGGGTGCTTCTAACATGCTGAAAAACGTGAAAATCCGAGTTGACCCGGCGCCGTACGGACTTGACCCGGCGCCGGGTGGTCACTGTTGTACGGACAGCAGTTTCATGATGTTATCAGCTCGTGTTAACACTTTGAGTTAGATTTTCTCCATGATAACGTTAGAATTTGGGAAAACTTAAAACATGAAAGTTGTAGCTCTGTGTCTTAGCTTTCCAACGCATTATAAATCATCTCAATCGGAGTTCATATGTGAGCATTATGATCAAAATACTGAAGGGTGTCACAACTTTTCAGCATGAACAATTTGTAACGTTTTTGCTCCGAATGCTTCCAAATGAGCCTATAAAGTCATGAAATACAAAAATGTGTAAAATCATGCTAAAATATATCAATATAAATATATTTAAATATAATTTAGAGCTTAAATGTGGGTATTTTATATGTATAAAATGGACACATCAAATCCCCCCACACTTGAACATTTGCTTGTCCTCAAGCAAGACTAAAATTGTGCTGCATTCATAAAGTTATTTCTAGATTTATCAAATTTACTTCTCTTTACTAGTGATAGTTCTTCACCAATATAAATAAAAGGAGTACTCAATAAATCAAACATTAGGTTCAATAGCAACTCACTTATCATTCCCATTAGTCCATGAGACTTTTGTATGTGTGTGTGTATACCTAGCATGTGACAAATGTAGACAGCCAACTAAGCAAGAAGAAGAAAAATTACAACACTTATTTAAGAACTTAAAATATCTCAATCAGTTATGCATAAATCTCAACTCAACTCATGTGCAATGGAGATCAACAAGGATTTATTTAATTTCCCCGCACTTTGTGCTTCAATTTTATCTGGGGATTTATTTGCTTTTCTTGGGCCGTTATACTCTCTTTTGACGCGAAGATCTCGCATTTGTGATGCGTACCCCTGGTTACTCAAGCTACATAACCCACTGCACCAAGATGCCTTTGGCACACTCATAGCTCACTTTGCACCTTTTGACGCGAAGGTCTCGCATTTGTGATGCGTACCCCCGGTTACTCAGCACAGGTTGAACCAGTGGAGTGTATTTATATATATTACTTTTTTTTTTCTTTTTTTTTTTTTAAACCTCGAATCATCTCTCCAACTAAATAATAAATTCATACACAATGATTGTAAATATCCAAGTTCAAAAATAAATATATAATTCATCTTCCTACAAACTCAGTCACTTTTCCAAACCTATCACATGCTAAGTTGTAGTGCTCAATTTCATAGTCTCAAGACTCATGTTCCTGACTTGTAAATTAACTATCTTACTCCATTAAGCACAATAATTGAGTATCTTATGGTGACAGATACAACCACTAGCTCAGAAAAATAAGCAAAATAAATCTAAACAAAATCAATTAAGCACATAAATTTGTAAAAAATTTTCTAGTTTCAGCACATCAGCACAATTCTTAGGACAGATCAACTAAGAACATCTAATAAACTCCCCCCACACTTAGATCCAATATTGTCCTCAATGTTGCAGGAATAAAATAAAAGATAAAGGAACTAAGACTCCCCTGATTTATAGATGATACTTGAAATGTTCTTTGGAGTCCTTTGTATTTGTTCCAGACTTGTTTTTACCATAATCAATTCAATCCTGCAAAAAGTCTTGAGAGAGAGAGTTTGGAGTAACAAGAGCAAGGAAACAAGAAAATAAAAATAGAAAATAAAAGAAGAAAAATAATGTTGGGTTGCCTCCCAATAAGCGCTAAATTTAACGTCGATAGCCAGACGAATTAGAAGATCACGAGATGGCATCCTCCAAAGGCTTTGATCTAAGCCCTTCAGATTCAGGGATCACCTTTTTCCTCCACTTTAATTTCATTCTTCCCTTAGAGAGACTCTTTATGATAAAGGTAGGTACCAGCCAGTCCGTTCGGATTACACAAGTGCTCTTTTTCTTTTGGGGATTAGGAGGTGCCGCTTTTCGCCTAACATTTGCGTCCTCTTTGACAATCTTTTGAATTGAACCTTTATCAACATCTAAAGATCTGGGAGGAGAAGCCAATTCTTGCCTTTGATAGTTCTGCCCTATAGCTATGCTGCAACAAGTTTTCTTAAAAGTGGGATTGTTATAGTTGGCAAGATTAAATTCAGCTTTTTCATTCCCGACTCTAAACGTCAATTTCCCATTTGGCACATCAATTAAGGCACCCGCAGTAGACAAGAATGGTCTTCCTAGGATTAGAGAAACGTCTAGTTCATCCTCAGTATCCAATACCACAAAATCAGCAGGAATAATTAGCTTACCTACTTTGACGAGTACATCTTCCATAATTCCAATTGGGTACCTTACTGACCTGTCAGCTAGAAGTAGAGTCATACTCGTAGGTGTTAGATCTGTGACCTCAAGCCTCTTGCACAAAGAGTAAGGCATCAAATTAATACCAGCCCCAAAATCACATAAACAATTATTAATCAGTTGAGAATCAATAACACAAGGAACAGAAAAACTCCCCGGATCTTTTAGCTTTGGAGGCAACTTTCTTTGCAGGATGGCGCTACACTCTTCAGTCAAAGGTACCTAAGTGCATTCTTCCAACTTCTTCTTGTTTGACAATAGCTGCTTGAGGCATTTAACATATGAGGGCATGTTCGCTAGTGCCTCAGCAAAAGTGATGTTAATGCGGAGCTTCTTAAATATATCCAGGAACCTTTGAAAATTAGCTTCTTGCCCTTTCTTTTGTAGTCTCTGAGGGAAAGGAATAGAGGGTACATATGGCTTCACATCAGTGGAAGGTGACTGTCCTTCAGTATTACCATAAGCTTTTCGAATCTCCTTATTCTCCTCATCCTTACCTTTCTTACCACCCTCAATTTTTTTCTTCATCTCTTCCTTCAATTCTTTGCCACTTCTGAGAGTGATTGCCATAACTTCTTCTTTTGGATTAACTTCAGTGTTGCTAGGGAATTGGCCTTGTATCTTTTCAGTCACCATGTTTGCTAAGCGACCCACTTGTGTCTCTAAGTTTCGAATAGCCGCTTGTGTAGCATTATTTGTAGTGATCTGGCTAGCCATAAATTGATCAAAATTTTTATTTATGGTTGCCTGACCGACCATAAATTGCTCCAAATTTTTGTTGGTAGATGCTTAACTAGCCATGATTTGAGCAAGCATCTCCTCCATCTGAGGAGACTTTCCTGTAGATAGTGTTGGTGGCTGAGGGGATGCCTGTTGCTGAGATCCTGGTGGTGCTGGTGGATTTTTCCAAGAGAAATTCAGATGATTTCGCCACCCCGGATTATATGTGTTCGAGAAGGGATCATTCTTTCTTTGTAGAAATTGTGGACGTTCAGTATTTGATCCCATATAATTAACTTCTGCATTCCCTTCAATCATGTGAACACATGTGTCTGCAGTATGACCCGAACCACCGCATGCAGAGCATAATTCTTTAGGAGGATTAGAATTATTTCTCTGTTGTTGAAAAAGAAGATCCATATTTTGATTTAACTTTTCTAACTGTGCAGACACATCAGAGCGAGAGTTAACTTCATTGACAGGTACTCTCCTGCTTCGTATTCCCTTTTGTCTGGTCTGAGTTGCCACTTGATCATATATATTCATCATCTCTTCGGCAGTCAAGTTACCATCCCTTGCAGCAATGTCCACTAGAGACTGGGAGGTAGGGCTCAGAGCATTATAGAACAGTTTGGCAAGCATCATATCTTGAAATCCATGGTGTGGACACTCATATAAGTAATCCTTGAATCGATCCCAAACTTCATAGAACGGCTCGCCTTCCAGTTGTGCAAAAAGATATATTTTATCCCTCAGGTCTATAGTCCTCTGAGGAGAGTAAAACTTGGCAATGAATGCATCGTAGATCTCCCTCCATGATGTCAAAGAGTTTTCTGGCAGATTAAGAATCCATCTTCGAGCACTATCCTTCATGCAGAAGTTGAAGCATCTCATCTTAAGCTCCTCCTGAGTCAAACCATTTGGAGGAAGTTGATCAATCCGGTCATAGAAATCCTTCAGAAAGCCCAATGTGTCTTCACCTATTCGCCCATGAAATTGTGGCAATGAGTTTAAGTGTATGTTCTTAAACTCGTAATCTTTAGCATTGTCAGATAGCCGAATACATGATGGGCTATCATAGATGGTAGGCTTATCTGCATCTCTCCAAAGTAGATTAGCTTGAGTCCTAGCAGGCACTACTTCATTAGCCATCTCGTGCCTCCTTCTAGCTCTGTTTTTCCTGCAAGCACGTTCAATTTCAAGATTAATAGCAATCGATTCAGAAGTACTATTAAAACTTTTAGATCTTAACAGCATGCAGCGAGGAAAAAAAAAATTTAGAGACAAATAAAATAAAATAAAAAAAAAATTTATAGGACTAAAAATAATGAATTAATAAATCCGTCAACCTCCCCGGCAACGGCGCCAAAAACTTGATCGGGATCCTGCAAGTATACAGGGTCGATCGCAGTAATAAAAAATCTCCAGAGTATTCCAGAGGTCGAACCCAAGGGAGGTAGTAAATTTATAATCCAAACTTTTAATCCAAAAAATTAATTGATAATGAAATTGATAATTCAAATTAAAAAGAAAAGAAATAGAAAACAAAATGGAGTCTGAGTTTGATTCAGTTCTAGAAGCGTCAAGGGATCAGGATTCACCTTATGAGATAAATAAATTTTATTTCTAAGTTAGACTCTATATAATTATAGTGACTGTTGTTTTTAAAGCGTCCTAATTACCTCTCGGTCAATTAGTCCTAATTTAATTAGGATTCAATTCGCTCTCGCGCAACTAAATTTTCTAATTAAATCTTGAAAACTACAACATATATCACCATGAATTCCTAATTCTATCTCTAGATTAGTTATTCATGTTCATCTCTCTATATCTAGATTCACTCTTCACCTCTCAGTCCATCAAGTTTACTCATTAATTAGATTCTATGGTGATCAAGCATAAAATCCACATGAACGAATAAAAGAGATAAATATAATAAAAAGATAAATTAAATATAACTTGAAGAACAAATCAAAGAGTCTTAACTAGAGAAATAAATACAATCCATCCCAATCAGGCTACATCCCTACCCCTGACTGGGAAATTTAGCTACTCATATAAATAAAATTCAAATCAAAACTAAAACTAAAATCCCAAATCATAATAAGAATAACAAAATGGAAGAGTTTATAAAGAAAAATATAATCTTGCTTATATACTCCCCAAATCTCCTTGCTTTATCTCTATATGATGCTCCTAGTTGCTCCCAGATGCGTTTAGAATGGTGTTCTCTGGCTTCTGAGTGCGTTTCTGAATGTCCCCTTATGTTTCTATCGTGTATCTTTATATAGAAAAATTTTAGAAGCCCATAAAAGCCCAAAATATCAGGAAAACACGTTTCACGGACCCCCCATTGCATGACCCGGCGCCGGGTAACTATAAAATTAATTGATACGGCGCCGGGTGCTTCTAACATGCTGAAAAACGTGAAAATCCGAGTTGACCCGGCGCCGTACGGACTTGACCCGGCGCCGGGTGGTCACTGTTGTACGGACAACAGCTTCATGATGTTATCAGCTCGTGTTAACATTTTGAGTTAGATTTTCTCCATGATAACGTTAGAATTTGGGAAAACTCAAAAAATGAAAGTTGTAGCTCTGTGTCTTAGCTTTCCAACGCATTATAAATCATCTCAATCGGAGTTCATATGTGAGCATTATGATCAAAATACTGAAGGGTGTCACAACTTTTCAGCATGAACAATTTGTAACGTTTTTGCTCCGAATGCTTCCAAATGAGCCTATAAAGTCATGAAATACAAAAATGTGTAAAATCATGCTAAAATATATCAATATAAATATATTTAAATATAATTTAGAGCTTAAATGTGGGTATTTTATATGTATAAAATGGACACATCAGTTGTTATATATTTTTGCTGCAAACATTCGATTAGAAAGAGGTAAGTTTTGTAGTTGAGGTTTTTGATAGAAAAGTTTAAACATAGACATATTTATTTTGACTTCTTCTATATTTTCTGTTGCATATTATATTTCAGTACATTTTTCATATAAACTATTTCATTTAGAAGCATTAAAAAGCTCTTCGAAAACTTGAACCATTTTAAAACTTGAAAATGTTAAAAGCAATTTTTCGCACTGTTTTGAACATTTGTACAGCAAAATTTAGAAGAGCATAACTAAATGTCTAAAAATCATTTCATAGTGGTTCAAGTCTTTAAAAATTGTACACATCTTGAATTTTATGAAAAAAATATGAATTTAGAAAGTTATCGCTCCAATTTGTATAGTTCTTTCTTTAAACTTTAGTATTCATGTTGAACTATAAATTTGGACATTCATATCTCATAAAATACAAGGCCAATTCATGCATTATTTGTATCATTAGAAAGCTCTATGGGTCTACTTTCTAATCATTGTACATTTAATATTTACCTACTAGTCATAGTTACCAACATAACCCTTCAAGGGACATAAATAGCTCTCACTAAAATAGTTTCAAAAAAACATTCATAACTTCTATCATATAGCTCCAGATGAATCCAAACCAGTGCCAGATTATTCACAGAACATAGCTCTATTCATATAGTGACATCTAAATTTTTGGACCAACGTTTGAGTTTACTCAACCTTTCAAAATAAACAGAATTTACAGAATTAAACAATTTCCAGGAAATAGTTCAGCATCATCAATTCTCCTTGCTGACATGCTTTCCTTTATCATTGTTTGGTCATAAAATTATGAAACTATGAGGTTGAGATTGGGGAATCTCAATAGTCAACTTGCACATACTAGTACATTATCACAACACATGTAAAACATTGAAAATGTTGCATAATTTCATAAAACATATAAAACATCAATGTTATTTAACGAAAATCTAGCAGCATAACAGCTTAAAAACAGGATATCCCGAGCTTAACTCTGATCAAATAAATAGCCAACCAATCACAAAAACAGTCATGATAACAATATGACAACATTTTCATAACATATAAACATGTAAAACATTATGGTGCAATAACATAAACATATAACAAGAGACTACCTTAGAGCTTTTACAAATCCTTTACTTTAACCATGTCTTTTCACTTACTTGGCTTGCTTCCTTAGCTTGTTTGAAGCCCATTAACATCAATAATCTTCACTAAATAACTTGATACCACAATAGGAACATAGTATGCATAAATGACCCTAAACTTTTGACCTTTTATAAACTAACTTTTAACCTTAATCCTTTGATTTTTCTTAGCTAATTTGGTCTCAAGGAACTCATTGGATCCATTAGAATAATCAAACTCCAACCCTAGGACACACTTCTTATCTTGGCCGAAACCATGCCCTTAAAAGACCCAAAGTGCAAACTTCATTTCTTTCATGCATTCTAGGCCTTACAGAACATCATAAACTCATTCCTATCATTAGCTTCATGAGACACAAACCCTACACCAACTTTCTTGCTTTAGCCTAGACACACATCAAGCATAGGAGGAAGAAAAACCTAGTTCTTCCACTTGTTATTTGCTTGAATGAACCTACGAAACAAAAGGAGAGAGCTTTCCTCAAGCTTGGAAACCTTTCATCTTCCTTCATCTTCCTTGATCTCCTTCTTTTTCTCTCCTCGGCTTTACTCTCTCTCCGTCTCTTCATGCCAACATCCTTTCTCTTACACTCTCTTGGTGTTGTGAAATGAGCAAGGAAAATGGGAGGGATTAGGTTCTATTTATAGGCAAAAAGAGAAAAACCTTAGCCCTTGGATGAAGTTTTGATCCAATGGCCTTGAATTATTTTTCATTATTTTATGTTACATTACCTCTTTACCCTTAGATATTTTATCCATTGTAAGAGAGAGAGAGGGAACAACAATTTTGTCCTTTAAGGCCCTTAAATTTTCAATTTCAGTGAGGGAGGAGAGGGAGTTTACGATCTTGAATTTTTGCATATCAATTTGGCTTTTGTTTGTGTACTTTAATATGAGTTTTCTATTATATCATGTATTCTTCCTATGTACTTTATTTGTCGAACCTACTACCTTTTTCTTTTTACTTTTTCATGTGGGGTCCACTTGTCTTTACTTTTTACTATTCATCTCACTCAGTTGGAATTTACTATTCACTTGGGACCCGTATACTATCGTACTTATATTTTTTCGTTTCCGGGTCCACATATCCAGTATCACTTGTACTTTTACCATGTACTAGAGTATTATAATATTTTCTCTCTACTTTTCTAAAATAACCATTTTACCTTTACCTTTTAACAAAATGATTATTTTGCCCTTTTAGGTCCTTTTTGGACCTTTTTATGCTATTTTAAGCATTTAATCTATTTAATTACACTTTTATACATCTCTAATCATCACATATCAATTCAGAACATTTCACATCATTCATGTGATCATCTAATCATTAAATACATATAGAAATATAGGGATGTTATGTAACAACGTACCCCCATTTCATCCCATAACAGCACTCTTAAGCCTCAAAACGAAGAGAAACTCCAAATTGAATTAAAACAGTGTATCCGTGAGAGACATAAGCAATTTGCTTAATTTTAGGGCAAATTTCACCAGCAGCTTGCTTTCTGGCACCGCGGCGTCCCCTTCTGATATGATATCAGCAATTGCTTAATTTTGGGGTGAATTTTCATTGCACATAACTTCGTGCTCCGACCTCTAATTGATCTAATTTCAACTCTACTCTCATCCCAGTCTAACCATAGATACCAATTTCACTCAAATCTAACTCTATATGGAGATTCTGGATGTCAAACACTGTTTTGGCCACTTTTTTGGCCAAAACTCACAATTTACTACCTCTATTTTCCACCAAAGGCAATTTGGCACTCAATGATTATTCATACAGGTCCTATTTGACTCAACCAACTTGTCTAAGAAGGTTTCGTCTCAAAGAAACCATTCTTTTGAAATTTGATCCCTTTGAATCTCAAATTCACATAATGGGCTACATGCCCAAAACACATTTACATTGCCCAAAACCTCTTTTGGGCTCAGACATACAACCGATCTGGCTCATAGACACACACTCCAATAGTAATGACCTATCCTGAGATCCAAATCATCATCACACACATATAAATCATACCTATCACATATTATTCATTACTACCAATATCCTTGCATAATCATCTATATTATTCACATCACTTCACCATCATTCTATCATCACATAGCACACAAATAATACTCAAATATAGACATCAAACTACAGCAACCTACTTGACACAATATTACGTAAATTAGATTACAAACTACCAATTATAATTTTTATTCCTCACTAAATTATTATGAATAGTGAGGAATTTAGTCCCTCGCTAAATTTTTTAAAATTAATTTTAATATATTAAAATTATTTTATTAAAAATTTAATTTTAATCAATTAAATTTTTTTAATAATTAAGCTATAAAATTATTTTTATCAGATAATTATTTTAAATTAATAAAAATATTTAAATTAATTTTTATAAATTTTTGGCAAAAAATGAAATAGAAAATTCATTTATTACAAAATTCAAAATATAAAGTATTTTATGATATTAATAATTGAAAATACAATATATTTTAATTTTTTAACAATATATTAATTTATAAATATATATGTGTATATTAGTGTGTAGATAAATAATATATATTTAACATTTCGTATAAAGACTATAAATATATTCCAGTTCAATTAGCAAATGTGAGAATATCAAAGCACTAAGAGTAAGGGATCATGAGTTCAAACCTAGGTAAAGGTATATTTGGAATCATTATATGATATAACAGTGATGTGTCATAATCATGGTGATGTGGCAGTGGTGTGGCATCACAATGCTGTGATATGGTGTGATCTTGGTGGTGACATGATAATGATATGACAGTATTGAATTTTTTGTAGTTTAGCGAGGAAATAGTGAGGAATGAGTTCCTCTCTAAATTTAGAAATGGATTATATTTCTCGCTAATTTAGTTAGGAAATTAACTCATCATTCACTAAATTTAGCGACGCGATTTATAGCGACCAAATTAGCGAAGGATTTAATCCTCGCTATTTTCAATTTAGCGAGAAAAGAAGGGCATTTAGCGAGGGATTTGTCCCTCGCTAAATTGTTATTTTCGAGTAGTGTTATACTTGTGATTCCCAAATGTGGAGAGACTTACAACTCATTGGTCTTCCCTATACTAATACCAGAGTTTTCATCTGAAATGTTAGTTATGGAGGGATGTATGAGACAATATCTCAGTAATCAGGATAAACACACACACATATATATACACCATCAATATCACATATATATGCAATGATGTTGTGCAATGCCAAGTGTTATGCAATGCATGTCTCCCTCAAACATGGTAGAACCACGAGTTGGTGTCATCACAAGACATTTTAATAGGTGGTTCCCTTCCAATAGTCAATGAAAACTGATTCTAAGACATCACCAAGTTCATCTCATACTAATGCAACTCGGCTAAAAGTTACACTAGTACTTGGACTGCGACTCTCCTTTTCTTGGACCACCGCGAATTGATGGTGATTTAGGGAAGGTGCAATCTACTGCCACCTGACTCTCCGAACCATAGGAGGGGATTTAGTGGCAGGGATGTTCTGTCCTATCACCAAATCATATTATCATCATATCATATCACAATCTACTGTCAACTAGCTCTTCTGGTCACAGGAGAGAATTTAGTGGTAGGGATCTTTCATCATATCATCATTTCTTATCTCATCACCACCTCCCAATCCACCACATCTCACTATACTCATGGGGTGATAATATACATGTCATGCTAACATGCTTTTAACAATATGTATATAATCATCATCACAGTCATCATCATGGTCATGCTAGCATGAAATCATGTATGGATGCTACAATCACATATGCACATATCAATGTCATACTCATCATTATCACATACAAACACCTCGTCTAGCCATGTGCATACCACGATATATAGAAAAATCATACACATACACATAACAATATCATGGTATGAATGGAGACATGCAGATATACATATATATATCAACATACAACACATATATTACAAACACTTGGTTACTTGAAGTTGTCGACACCATGCACACAGGGTTTAGGCAAGCCTTGGGAGCATCCATCACGAACATACGCTTTCAATAAGCCAATTAGCCACTACAACATCATAATACCTTTAATTAACACAATACCCACATTAACCATAATTCACAATCCAACCATTCTAGCTTAACCCATTGTTCCAACATCATTAACATATCTCAATAAACCTCAATTACATATTCCAACTATAATTATCCACATACATTTTAGATTTCATACTCCCTCTACAATTTCAAACCTAGGGTTCCACTCAACTTCATCACAATCCAACCAAAACTCATACACAAACCTTCCTAACACTACATAACACTTCTACAACACCAAATTAAGCATTTTAATTTATGGAAAATACAAACCAACCGAAATCCAACATTCTCCCACAAATTTCAACCCAAAACCAAAGAGAAAAAAGTGGAGAGTAGAGGAGAGATTACTTACCAACCAAGATTGAAGCTTCAAGAGTCTGAAAATTATCTCCCCAAGTTGGATTTCTCATACCCTAACAAAGCTCCCAAGTTTCTCCCTTGGTTTCTCCTTCCACATTCGACTGAAATGGCTTCTAATTTATAAAAGTTCAGGGTCTGGCTATCTAAAGTTTTTTTGAAGTTACAGCTCACTTGCGCATGGCGGCCTTGTTTCTCGCCACAACGTGGAGCTTTTCTACCTCCGTTTCAATCTTCTTCCATCTTAGTTTCTCTAGTCCTACACACATCATCAAGTATAATTCACATTAATTCAAGACTAAGTTTATAATAGTATAGTGAGGGTTGTTACATGTTACATCTTTAGGCCAAATGCAAGAATTGACAAACATTTCTAGGAAGAGTAAACTATTTCTTGATGTTGATATAAATAAAGCAATTCAACTGCGATGTCCTATCTAATTATAGATTAGATAATAGTTGAATATTTGTTTGTTAAGATTGTGTTGATGACGGATTGGCTTTTTTTATATCTTGTATATTTTAAGGACATCTTTTTATGTGATGCTTAATTGCAATGTTTGCTTGAATGATTCAAGCTTAGTAGTCTTCCAAGTTTCCTGAAAACGTGAGTATGGTTAGTTAGGTAATTTAATTAGTAAACATTCCTACTAGAAGAAATAATGAATTGTAGGAAGAAATATTGAATTAATTGCTATAAAGAAGATCTATAAGAGATTAGAGAAAGCATAGTAGACTATATTAATTTTTGAAATATTATGAAAATTTAAAGTATGATTTTGTTTGCATCGATCAACAAAATTTATTTTAACTTCACTGATGAATTTATACGAAATTAATTTGCTGCGAACTGACTATGGGCATCTTTGAAAATTTTTTTTACATTACAATATGTTTATAAAAATACTGAAAATTAGTTTTCTTTTTGTCAACAAATATTATATAACATAAGCAAATGATGTTATAAACACCATTTAATAAAACTTGGTTGCGAAATTTTAGAACAGAATAATGATTCAAAAATGGAATAAAATATTAATATGTGGTATCTAAAATCGAAAATGAAAATCTAACATTTAAATGTAGAATATTATTATTTGACAAGACTATCAAGTATCTACTGTCAATTAACTATAGGTATCTTTGAAAATTTTTTTCACATCACCTGTTTGAAAAAAGTGAAAATAGTATGCATTTATTTGATCACAAATTTTAAAATTCAATAAAGAAAAAAAAAAGAAACTGAGAAGTAAAATGCAGTATGCAAAGTAAAAAATGAAAATTGTTAAAATTTGTCAAAATCAAATTACTTAAATCAATTTAAGTGCCAATTTTTCTCTTCAATCAATAATAGATGAGTGATTTAGACTAGATATAACATCAATGTTTACTTTTACTTATTACTGTGGAAATAATCAATCATTTGGTATCTTTTGAAATATTTGCCCTTATTTCACATTTACTTTTACTTAGCACATTCAAAGCATGAGACATGGAGAGATATAAAGAAAAATGTGAAAGAAAAGTTTAACCACTCCATGTCTCATGCTTTGAATGTGCTCTAAAAGTAGCAATATTGAAGCATTTTGTTAATGAATAGTAAAAATATTAAGTGATGAGATATATGTAAATATAATACTCTCTCCGGTCTTTAGTGTAAATCACTTCTAATTATCCCATCAAAATCAAGAAAAGTTTGTTACATCATTAAAATTATCTTAAAATTAATTTATTTTCCATCTTTACCCTCTAATAAATACTACAAAGTCAAACAATTCACATTCTTTCTCATAATTAAATAAGAGCATTTTGGAAACAAAATAATTAATGCTCCAAAAACTCATAAAATGTGACTTATATTTATGGCCATAAAAAACTTCTAGAATGTGACTAATAAAATGGACCGTAGGGAGGGAGTATATGCTAACTTTAATGAACTACATACAATCAAATTGATATAATTCTTGAAGATCGATTGTCTATATGTTTATCTAGAGTTAGACAAAAAATTAATGGTAAAAAATTTCTATAGATATATTTAATATGAATAGTTTTCTTTCATATGAAAAAAAGTGATGATAATATTGGTAGAACATTTAAAAGTATAGAGTTTTTTTTTATTTGGTATTGGCCAATGATACCTGATGAGCTTAATAAGATTATTTAAAAGTCAAGATTTGATAAAGTATTTGGATGAGTTTTATTGGGTTATATTACTCATGGAACAAACTTTATTGTTGATGACGTATTATGTTACAAATAAATTTGCTTAGTTTCAAAGATATTATTGTATTATTCAATGTCATATTAATATTGGAAACATATGATAGTAAACCTGAAGTTTGCTAACAATTAAAGAAAAAAAATTACAGTGAACTTGAAGTTTACTGATCCAAATATTCATTGTTTGGCATAACAAGTTAGATCATTCAGGATCATTATGATGCAAAAGATATTTGAAAATTCACATACATCCATTAATTAAAGAGTCTCAAGATTCTTCATGAATTGTCAAAATATATAATTCAAGAATTCTCATGTGTTGTTCTTAAAGAAAATTGATTTTCGGATCATCACTAGCTATAATCAAGATTTAATCCCTGCATTTTTGGAATTATAGAGTTAATGTACATGGGCCCATTGCCACTATGTGGACTAAATAATTAATGATTTTGATAGATGTATCTATATATAAGATAATCACATGTGCGTTAATTTGCAATTCACAACCTGAAGCTTGCAAAATTATTTGTATAAATAATTATATTTTTCAAAAATGTGATCAAGATGATTTTTCATGGAAATGCTAATGAATTTATATCCTAGATTTTCAATGATTATGACATTCTTATTATCCAATAAAGAACTAGACCAATATTTGTGAGAAGAAAATTTTCCATTTCAATATGGAAATATATATATCTGATTTGGTGTAGTATCTATACACATCAAGCCAATGAGTTGCTATAAATCTCCCCATAAAAATTGGCTTACAGTAAGGAGCCAAATATTGATTTCATTTTATAATTTCAAATGTGCAATGAATATCCTTATTATTCACCACAATGCATATAGAAAGATACTCAAAGAAAATTAGGAATAAATGTTGGATAAGATTCTCCTTCTTCTTGTTTGTCTCTAAATGAAACAAAAGGATGTTTTTAAAGGAAACAAATGGATAAACGAGACTTATACATCATGATTTGTTAATTGTTATTGTGACAAAGTTTTCTCAAAATTAGGGGGCAATAAAAATGGATGGAACAGAAAATAATCTATTTTTCTAATCTTATTTAGATCCTCATATAAAGTATCATGGATCAAAAGTTCATAAATAATGCATTCATAAAATATTAAAAAATAATTGCTAGATGCATTCATTGACCTAGATGAGAATTGCTAATCTTGTATTCCAGCTAAAAATGCTCCATTTAATGTCTAGTGGGATAAATAAAAATGAGTCACACTTGAAGTGTGAAAGTCCAATTAGTTCCAAAAATATATATCATTGAAAAAGAGATGAGTAAATAATTAAGATGACCATATTGAGGAAGCGGACACTCTATAAGAGGTTTTAAGTATAACACCAATATCCCTAATATATAATTTTGAAGTTTAATTGTGTTCTTTGGATCAATTGAGCATTCACCCTAAATTAGAGAATTTCTAAAATAGATAAATAAAAAATAAAATAAATATTATACATATGGGATAGAGGTAAAAGTTACTTCTTTGATTTATTTCACCTTTATAAAAAATCACTAAAATTAAATAAATAAATAAATTTTAGTAGATGCACACCATGAAAGAATAAGGGACTATTGACCAACTAAATCTAATTAGACATCGAAAATTGTAATGACATAGTCAATAAAGGTTAGAGTTGCAATGTTGTCGAGAATTACAGAACGATGGCGCAATCTGAATTGGAAGAGTCATGATTTGTAGCAACAATGTGGATGTTGTAGTCAAACCAATGATCAATGATGATGAAAGCTGCTGTTGATATGAAGACAAAGTCGAACCCATACTAAGCCCTAGACCCATCGATTGTGAAGTTATATTATGATCAGAAGCAAATGAAGACATAAGAGAGAGAGATTGACTAGATGATGAGACTGAAGAAGTACTGGGAGAGGCCATTGAGCATGTTGATTGCTTAGGGTTAGAATTAGGGATATCCATTACGTTAGCTAGATAGAGCTCTAATACCAAGTTGACATAATTGAGAGAAAATGATTTGGCAAAACCCTCATTGACTATCGTATAGGGCTCGCTAATATATGAATATATTAATATTATTCAGTATTACAAAGGACACACTGAAATATGATTAGACTTAATACTAATTGAGTCATACGTCTCTAATCAACAAGATAGCCTATGTTTCAACCAGCCATGTGGTAACCACGGCCACTAGGACTGAAAATCGAGATTGAGAAGCCCTCATTACTTAACATCACATTTTCTGCTGCCTGACTCCAGGAAAGCGTGTCAAAGACCATTGGTTTTTTCATTAAATGAAAATATCGCATCCTATCAGTTGTGCTTAGACCTTCCTTTTGCTGAACAAGGGGAGTACTACACTATTGTCATGAGCACCTGGGACAGTGAGGAGTATCTCTCCCAAATGCCTGACTGTGGCTTATGGGAAATTAGCTCTTTGTTTCTTAAATTGTGTCGTATCTAGTGGTCTTCATTCACTAGGTTTATTCTGTGATGGACAAAGTAGGGCGAGAGACAGGGTGAAGTGAGAAAGGGAGAGAAAGAGAGGTTGGTGGTTAAAGTAGAAGGAGAGATAGAGGTGAGATTTTATCTGGAGGTGAGGAGAGAAAGATGATACCATAACACAATATATGGAACCGAGAGGTCCTATATTTTATAGTGTGTGTACAAACTGGTAATAGGGTTAAAAAAAGGATTGATGAGGGATTGAAAAAGTAATTGTGAGAAGATTGTGAAAAGGGATAGATATAGGGGATGAGGTCTATAACTACCAAATCAATTTTTTTATATCAAAACCAAATCAATATTTTGATATGGGAATTTGAAAAAAGAAAAGCGGAGATATTGTGACACATGCAATGATACGGTATTTCGGCCTAATTTTTGTACATCCCTCCTCTCCCCATTCAAGAATTGTTAAGACTTAAAAGAGAGAGATTCAGTAGACGATGAGACTGAAGAAGTATTGGGAGAGGCCATTAAGGATGTTTATTGATTAGGGTTAGAATTAGGGATCTCCATGGCATTAGCCAGAGAGAGCTCTGATATCATGTTGAAATAATTGAAAGAAAACAATTTTGCAGACCCCTTCCTGATTATTGTGTAGGGCTTACTAATATATATCAATATTGTTCATTATTACAGGGGATAAACTAAAACACAATTGGGCTGAATACTGATTGAGTCATACATATCTAATAAACAAGATAGCCTATGTTTTAACTAGCCATGAGGAAACAATGGCCACTGGAACCGAAAACCATGATAGGGAAGCCTTTATTGCTTAACATCATATTCCCTACTGCCTGACTCCAGGAAAGCATGTCAAGACCATTGGTTTTTTCTTTAAATGACAATACCATGTCCTATCAATTATGCTCAGACTTTTCCTTTTTGTCGAACAAGAAGGTATTGAAGGGGAGTGCTACACCATTGTCACGAGCATGGGAAGAGTGAAAAATATCTCTCCTAAATGACTTACTGTAGTTTATGGGAAATTAGCTCTCCATTGCTGGAGCTTTGTGCATATTTAGTGGTATTTGTTCATTAGATTTATTGTCCGATGGAGAAAGTAGAGAGAGACAGAGGTAAGGTGGGAAAAGGTGAAAAAGAGAGGCCAATGGACAAAGTAAGGGGAAAGACATATCGAGGTGAGATTTGATCTAAGTGTGAGAAGAGAAAGATGATATCATAATATAATATATAGGACTGTGAGGTCCACTCCTCCATATTCTTTTTCTTTTTTTTTTTAATTTAACAATTATATTGAATATTTATATTTTATAGTGTTTGTATAAAGTAGTAATGGGGTAAAAAATGGATTAGTGAGGGATTGAAAAAGTAACTGTGAGAAGAGACAAACATAATGTGTGAAGTGTATAACTGTCAAATCAAATTTTTTATATAAATATTTTAACCAAATCAATATTTTGACATGGGGATTTGAGAAGAGAAAAGTGGACATGTTGTGCACACACGTAATGATATGGTCATTGGCCCAATTTTTGTACATATCTCCCCTTGCCATTCATAAATTCATTAATTGTTAAGACATAAGAGAGGAAGATTTAACAGTGTCGGAGATTGTGTCCTAAACCAATCATTGTATTATGAATGTTGTACTTCATAATGAAAAAAGAAGGTATTTTTTTTTTATTATATTATGATATTTTTTGCATGTTTTTCTTTATAATAATATTTTTGAAAAAATTATTTTATCTTAAACGTCCCTAGTCAATCATCTTTGTTGAAACAATGATGAACTAAGACTAATATAATTTTGATTAATAATTATAGGTTAATTATGTATGAAGATACAAATCAAAATCATAAGCACCTATTAGGGAATAGGTGCTAATAGGTACTGAATCAACACGTTATGAAATAGCTGCATGAATCAAGTCATAAGCATATCTTATATATATAACTATGTCACTAAGCTCTTAGACCTGAGATTACCATGACTTCCTATATGGCGAACACTATACTTTGGCATAGTCAAAAGTTATATTTAATCAGGAAATCATAAATGCTATGATCAGACATAGTGGAATTCATGTAGAGGAAGATGAATGGTCAAAATGGAATTTGTCCCTCGATGAGTGAGATTGAGAAATGCATGGCCATGCTCAAATGGAAGGGTTTCATTTGTTTTATCAGTCTGCTCAGAGATCGAGATAGTAATGATTAAGTAATATGAGGATGACATTTTCATGCCTCATCTTGACCTTAGGGGTGAACATGGGCTGAGTCGGGTCGGATTTGACCCCTGCCCGATGCTCGGCCCAATGTTCTTCGAGCCCGTACCGGACTGGTCCGATACTATATATATATTTAAAAAAATAAAAAAAATAAAAAATTATTTAATAATAAAAAATATACTTATTTATACTTAAAAATAGATTTTCTTAAAACATAATCTTAGAAAAAAATAAAATTTTTTAAAATTTATGAATATTTAACCATTATACATTATTTTTACATAAATATTAAGGTAAAAAACTAATTCAAAATTTAAAAAATTTGAAACATTAAAATCTTAAAATGTTTTTATAATATTTACATAGTAAATGTATTATATTAGATACATGAAGAATAAAAATTCTACGAAATTAATTAAGATATATAAAATAATTGAAATTTTTTTTTTAAAAAATATATATATATAGGTCGGGCTGGGTCGGGGTTACGGTGTCTGGCCCTAACCCTGGCCCCGCCTGATTGGCTCGATGTGGTCAGACTGGACCGAACCAACTTGTTCACCCCTACTTGACCTATATATCATGTGACAAAATGGATGTGATAGGGTTATATGATAGGTTGTATCGGATCACCGATCTCATATGATTTGAGTAGTCACAATATCTTGTTAGAGGTCACTTGTAACTTGTGGGTACAATAGTGTCATTGGTCCACTGCTAACATCATATGGGTCTAGAGGATCGCGCACAAGAATGGACCAACTCAAGCTAGAATGTCCAAATTCATTGAACCTAAGATGTTTCTAGATTCGATGAATTTAACGTTTAATTTAGGATGAAGGAATTTTATAAATATATTTGATATATCTTATAAAATTTGAAATATATATATGTTTGATATATTATATATATTTCATATATTAACTATATATTTGATAGATTTAAATTTAAACTAATATATTTAATTAAGATTTGATTTAATTTAAATAATTGATTTAGATTAATCAAATACAAAACATTATCTATATATAATAGAGACTAGGGTTATTTGATATAGAATTAAGAAAGTCTCTTTCCACCCTAGAGAGAATGAGTGGCCGTACACTTAGAGAGAGGAAGTGTACGAATGCACAGAGACCTCAAGTGTACGGATGTTCACGAACAATGGTGCTAGCATGCCGTTCATGTGGATACCGGCAGAGGCAGCTGATCAAAAGCATTAATTCCTAAGATCCAATGGTAAAAGAAAAACCTAAAAAGCTACACATCAAAGGTAAAAATTTTTCTCTATATCTTGATTTAAGCAACATTGACGAATTCATGAAAGGAATTCGATATTGTTATTTGCTGTGCGTGTACCAAAATTACCAACAAATAGATGATGAGATTGAAATGGTATAAGGAGAGGCCACTAAGGATGTTGACTTATTAGGGTTAGAATTAGGGATCTCCATGGTGTTAACTAGAGAGAGCACTGATACCAAATTGAAATAATTAAAAGTAAATGAGTTTGTAAAACCCTCACTGACTACCGTGTAAGGCTCACTGATAGATAGATATATCTATCACTACAAAAAACACATCAATTTTCTACTGAACCCCTCATACTACATTCCTACAACTGTCATTTTTTTCATCTTCCCAAATTCCTGTATCATTTCCTCCTATCATTTTCATCATATCCTATTAGCATTCAGAAGCAAAATAAGTTAACATATAAAAAATTTCCAATGATTTAAAAAAGCTGCCCATTCACTGATTTCCTACTACCATATGATAACATTTTCTACTATCATTCATAAGTAAAAAGAAAGTGACAATATAAAAATGTCCAAACAATTCAAAAATGCTACCAAGTCTCTGCTAAGTCTCTCACTTCATTAATAATTTCCTACTGCCATTTACAACATTTCCTATTACCATTCATAAAAGAAAAGTGAAAATATAAAAGAAATTTCAAACAATTTGAAAAGGCTGCCATGTGTCATCACTTCATTTATTTGTGTCATGATTTACTACTACTATTTGCAAGATTTCCTACTACCATTCAGATGGGAAAAAAGTTAAAATATAAAAATTTCAAATAATTCATAAAAGCTGCACAATCTACTATTAAGTATATGTGTATGAAAAAAAGATTTCCTACTATTTTTCCTACTCATATTCAGAAGCAAAACAAGTTAAAATAAAAAAAAAATAGTAAGAGGTATTATTTATTTATGTCTTTATGAGATACATATTACCATTTGAATCTAGCTATTAAGATTCAATCTCCCTTTTATGTGTATATATTTAGTTTTCCATGTGTTAACATTCATACCTCTCTTAACTTCTTTCCTCCTATTCTCCCTTTTCGCCATTCTTTCTTCATTATTTATATTTGTCAAAAGGCTCATGTTTTTCTCGTAGTTAGTAGCAAGAAATTTGGTTGAAGTGACAACTGGAGTTTAGTTGAATTAGTTTCAATGGTTGATTGAGGTATGTATGATTAAAATTTGAATATTTTTTAAAGTTATTAATTGATTTATAATATCATTGATTTTTTTTAGAATAGAAAAATCTTTTTATAACATTAGCAAGATAATGTTGCAATTATTTATGAGAATTTTTTATGTTTGAAATTGTTTATGATAATTTTCAAAAATGAAAACACCTAAACATAGGAGGTGGATGTATAATAGATTAAATCCTGGGCATAAAGGATGTACACATGAATTTCTTAAAGGGGTAAAAGAATTTATTAGTTTTGTTTGCGAAAAATGACCTAGTTCAAGAAATAGGAAAATTAGAAAAATAAGATGTCCTTATTCTAAATATAAAAATAAAGTATATCTTTCTATTGATGAAGTACAAGTTAGTCTATATCAAAGAGGATTTCAACCTAGATATTGGTATTGAACATGTCATGGTGATGCTTATCCACCCTCAACTAATGTTCATGCTAGAATATTTAGATCTAAAACAATAATTGATGACCATAATAATAGTTATCAAAGAATGATTTTTGATACAGCTGGTCCTAATTTTAATGCTTATAGTTTTAATGAAGTAGTTTATGATGATGATACTAGTAACGATGATGAATCTCCAAACATTGAAGCACAAAAATTTTATGATTTATTAAATGCATGTCAACAGCCACTATGGCTGGGATGTAGTAATCTATCTGAACTGTCAACTGTAGTAAGAATATTGTTAAACATTAAATATGAGACCAGTATGTTGCAACATGCATGGTTTTAATCTATTTGGAAGTTTTATGAAAAAAAGGTTTTCCATCCCATAATGGTGTACCTAAGAATTGGTATGAAACAAAAAAGTTAGTTTCAAAATTTGGATTATCTGCTCAAAAAATCGATGTTTAATGGATGTATGTTATATTACAAAGATGATATAGATAAGACAATATGTAAATTTTGTGGAGAAGCTTATTATAAGACAAATAAACCTGATGGAAGATGGAGTTGTAAGGAAATTCCAAAAAAGAGAATGCATTATTTACCAATTACTCCAAGATTACAAAGACTTTGGGGCTGTTTGATTATAGTTTTTGGAAACAGTTTTTGGTTTCTGAGAACAAGAAAATAAAAGAACTCATTTGGTGAAACGTTTCAATAACATGTTTTGAAAAACTAAAAAACAAAAGGATGTTTTAGAGAACAAAAACATGAGAACATCTTTGAGATGTTTTTGGTGTTTTTGTTCGCTAAAATCTACAAAACACGGAGAATAATCCCCCATTAATGGCATCTTCATAATTTTGAGATGCCTTGTGTTACCTAACACGTTCTCCATCTTCCCCATTCAGCCATCATTCCCAACCCAGTATTTGGCCGTTTCATTAGCCCTCATCCGTGCTCCAACCGTTGGTTCCCTTGGCTGCCATCATCACCCCCACTAATAGAAGGGGGAGAACTAGAGGGAAGCCGTCAACTGTAAGTGAGAATGAAGGAAGGAGTTCGAAGCGTGGGTGAGAATGGAAGAGACAGAGGGAATCGAAAGAGGAAGCTGGAGAGATGGAGATGAAGATGATAGAGGGTGAGAAAAAGGAAAGAACGTGTTGGTTGGTTATTGGGAGGTAGTGACAGAAAGTAATAAAAGAAAGGTTATGACTCGTTTGTCTAAGAGAAAAATGTGGAAGGAAATAAAATGTAGACCGCTAAAAATAAAGATAGATACAAATAGATAAATAAAAATGAGTAAAAATAGGAAAGTTAGGAAAATAAAATTTTCATAAAAATTCTCCAATCTAATTACCAAAATATCCCTTCAAAATTTTAATCTCTATGAATTATAACCTATAAGAAATATTATATCAGATAGATTATATTCATAATAAAACAAAATGTAAGATAAATCAGATTAAATTTTGGTCCAAAAAAATTAAATTAATTATGACATAAAGTTTAAACTCAATTTAGAAAAAAAATAAAATGATGAGTTGCATTAGATAATAAAAATTTCTCCAATTTTTCTAATTAACTAACTTTGTACTAATTATGTAAATGTTACTATTGAAATTTCATTTAAAACTATGACTAATTCAATATTGCCTATGTGATTTATGTTGGTAAAATATATTATTTATTGTTTATTTTACTAAATTTTATCATTAAATTAGTCTAATAATGCCATATGCATATTAAATTATAGTAAAAAAATGTACCAATTATTGTAAACAATGTTTCATAAAATAAGTAAATCAAACAAATTTTTTGTTTTTTTATTCTCGAAACATGCTTTCAAAACAATTTTCTCAAATGAATTTTTTTTTTCTGTTATTAGAAACAATTTTCATAACATTAATTCAAACATATATTTTTTTTATTTTGTTCCCAAAACTTGTTTTTTAAAACATATTTACAAAACTGTTTTCAAAATATAAAAACAGAAAACACAATTAAACAAATCCTTTATATCTAAATGGGCTCTACAGAGCTTATGCGATGTCATTGGAACAATAGAAGACATAATGGTGTACTGTGTCATTTGTCAGATGAGGAAGCTAGAAAACATTTTGATAGGGTATATCTTGATTTTGGTAAAGAGTCACAAAATATGCAATTAGGCTTATGTGCAAATGGATTCATTCTGAAAACATCCTATTTTGTCCGGAACAATTATGAATACCCTATTTTGTTTGGATATTTTTTTTAAAAAAATAGAAGATAAAAATCAAAAACAAAAGAAATAAAAAAAATTCCCTTTCATATAAGGAAACTAGCACTTATCATTTACTTTAAAGATAAATACAAATTTTTTAAAATCTAAAAATATTTTTTGAATTCAATTTCTCCCTTCTAGAATCTGAGATCTAAAATTTCAAATAAAAAAAAATCTAAAATTAAAATCTTTTTAATCTTAAAAGAAATTAATAATAATAATAATCTTCAAATAGATTAGACCAAGACAAAACAAAAAACCTAATAATAATAAAAATATATAAATAATAATAAAATAATAAAAAAATAAAAAATGAGAAAAGAGGGCTGGGATTGAAACACAGGGCAACGCAGGTAGCCCTGCGTTTCAACCCCAAAGCCCTAACAACATAAGAAGGAGGCTCAGCACGGTGAGAAAAAAGTCATGGAGGGAGCTAGGGGGTTCGAAGACGGAGGCAGAGCAGAAAGAGTTTGAGCGAACATAGGGAGGCAGAGAGCTTGAACGTTTTTAGAGCTAAATACAACAAAAAAAAAAATTAAAATTACCAAAATACTACAATTCACAAACTATTTACCTAAATCCTACAAATTTTGTAAATCGTAATCCACCAAACCGATTCTAACCATTCTTCTGACAAAGTTCTACAAATCGTGATCCATCAAATTGACTTTCACAATATATTTTGATGACAAACTCCATATGTGCTGCACCAATTTCAATGTCTTCTATTTTTTTTTATTAACTTAGAGTGGCAGCCTACGCTATCACCCTATCATTCCCTCCTTCAATAAACCCTCCCCCCACATACTTATCTCATCCAACCAATTTTCTGTACGTTCAACTCTCTCATTGTGTAATGTATATATATAAATAATTATTATATATTACAATATACTCTCTTTTATTATATTTATAAGATATTATCTAAAAAATTTATTTAGTTCTATTTATTATATATAGTGTCAAATTTTCATATGAATTTTTTATTTTATTCTATATTTTTATTATCTCATAAATTATTCCCTATTTTAATATACTTTTTTTCTACGTACCCCTTGATCTGAAATATAAATTTTATTTGACTAATTAAAATTTACTTTACATACACTTTGTAAAATTTCTGGGTTTCTTTCCATTTCAAAATGGTATCATAGTTCAGTGCCTTTGCGATTTATTTGTCTAGCACCGATAAAATGCTTCAATTTAGATATGATTTATCTGGAAATAAATCTCTTTTTTTTGTCTCAAAACTTTAGCTTATAGTTCTGTCTTAAGCTTACTCTTGATTTTTGTTTCTATTATTCCTTTCTTGCATGATTTTTGGGCCATGGGGTGAGATTTGATTTGAATGCTGAATCTGTATCATTATACGCATGCTTCTATATCTTGTGGATAAGCATGAGCTTGTGATGTTCTATATAATTTAATACGGAACTTTGAATGCTTGAGATGGTGCATTGGTCTTCAGGATATATGTATGAAAGTATGAAATCGGCCAATGATTTTCTCTTTCAAACATAGCCTGGAATATTTTCTGATTACAGGGAGTAAGTTGTTTTACTGATTATATAGTTGGGTCTAATGCATTTTTTGTCTTATATGGCCATTCCCAGTAGTTAAAATAAATGTTAGAGATTTTCCTTTTGTGATGAAGCCTATGGGTAGACCCAAGGAGAGATGCCCTATTGTGAGATCCACGTGTTTTGGCGAGATTTATTACCCTTGTGAGATTTGGGTACCGAAGTTACTGTACCGATTTGGGTACTAAAGTTATAAGAGTTTTTCTTTGAATCCTTTTTGGATTATGGCATTATTGGTGTTGTTAATCTTAATCTACGATGACAACATGAATGCATTCGATATAATGCTTGACTTCTTGATTGTATCTATATGCATATCTCCAATTGGCTATTGTGATATGATAATTTTATATGCATGCAGAAAATTTGATTAAGGCTATCAAACCGACATTAAGGTCTATATAAATTTATATTCATTTATAATCATATTTTAAGTTAAAATAGTCTAACTAATAATTTATTATTATATGATTTATTAAGTAAATTTATAATTTTTAATAATTATATATCATAATAATGTTTATATAATATTAAAATATAAAAAAAATATTTTGTATTAAAAATGATATTATTTTGTCTTAAAAACTAAAAAATGTTTAAAAAAATTTTTTTTAAAATAAAAGTGGGATCAGGTTAAATCGATTTAGGACTAGTTCATAACTGGTTTGACTAGTTCAAAGTTGGTTCTACCGGTTCGCACCAATTTCAAAATATACAAGTTCTTCTTTATAACTGAACCTGATATCAGTTATTAATCAAATAGGTCGATCAGATCTAGTTTTAACAACTATAGTGTTAACTAATTAATATAGTCATATAATAGAATTCATCAAGGTAAAAAAACTAAAAAACCTATGGCTAGATTTTTCTCAAAGTTCGTAGTTTTGGAATGGAGTCCTGAACTTGATCAAGAAAGGAAAAAACATACCTTCTAGGATTTCATGATAGATCTACCTGATGCATTTGATTTGGATTCTTTTTAGTCTTCTTGAATGATGGCTTAGATGTTTAATAACATTATATATAATATTATTTTTATTTAATTATTATTTCATCATAGATTTAACCTATTAAGTCATGAAAATCATAACTTGATGTATTTTTAATTTATCATCCAATCCGATTTTTAAAATATTAACCAAAAACAGCCTCGTGATTTCTTGAAACAAATACTAAGCCAAATTCCTCTATTCATAATTTCTCTTACTTTTAAAATTTAATACAATTTTTTTAACTAGAAAATTTTCATATAATTACACAAAAAAATCTAATGAATATATTGATAATAAAATTTATATTATTTTGGTCATCAATAACATTTATAATAAGTTATATTAAATAATATAATATAATTTATTTTTCAAATCTAAGCCATTAATTCAATGAATGATTTTGAATATCTAGGCCATATCTGATAGTATTAAGTAGTAATTTTTAAAAGAAATAGAAAGGAAAAGGACGGAAAACGGTTTCATATGTACATCTACACCAAAAACGTATCGTCTTCGTTTTTTTTTTCTTTTTTTTTGTCATGAAATTCCTTTCCAATCCCATCTACCCGAGGATGACGACACAAGATGCTCCATCACGCAGCCGTTTGCCAACATAACATCAATTTTAGCCCTGAACTGACGGAAAAAATCTAAGATTCCTGGTCAGCTAGCCAGTTGAGGCCATTGTCTCTAGCTTGCACTCGCGCCACAGAGAGATTCCTTCACGAAAAGAGAATCTTGATCTCCCGACCAATTCGAAAGAACACAGTGATTAGAGGAGAAGGACAAAGACTTCACGATCACTCAACTTCTCTCCCTCTCCCTGATCAAGCGGAAGGAGGAGAAGAATTTCTTTCCTCCATCCTCTTTTCCGTCTCATTGCTGCAAGGGAGAGATATCAGAGTCTTGTGGTGAGGCGAGTAAGAAGTTTTGTGTTGTTTTCGAATCTCTCATTCATTGGTCTATTTCAGCTGGTTCCTTAATTCCTTTTAAATGGAGAGCTGTTTCTCAGATTACATGGAGGTTCATTCTGGTTCTTTGCTTTTTGGGCTTGTAAACCCTCAACTGAGGTTGAAAATGCCCATTTTTCTCACCTTACTCCCCCCCCCCCCCTCCCCGCGGGATCTTTATTTCTTGTTCCATTTCTGTTCATATGAGCATTTGATTACTTGTGAAGATTGTGCCCATTGTTCAAGTTGGCATTAGATGGCCAGGATAGGGAACGATAAGCTGTTTTCTGAAATAGCGTGTTATAGCTCTGAAAAAATGTTTAATTTCGTATATTTTAGTGTACTTAGATCATGCATCTGAATGTCATTGTTAGTATTCCTATATATTCCTTTCGGGTCGCCATTTAATGGATTTGATTTTATGTTGTCCATACTGCTCTTAACTTTACTGTGAGCTAGTTTTGGCCTCATCAAAATCTAAAATTAGTCGCAGCATTCTATAGTTCGTGCAATTTTCTTTTTGAACAAGTAGAGGTGACCAAAAATCTTGCTGAACATTTTGATTCTCTAAAACAGTTCAGGCAAGCTGATTGTTTATTTGACTTTTTGTAGCAAAGAGAAAGGGTGAAAAGTCAAGAGCTGCGACCGGTGCCAAACACAATGAGTGCTGTTCACATTTGTCTTAATTATTCAACTTCTCAATCATCATGCAATCTTCGGAAGTTTTTCACTTTAGACAGAGAAAGCATATTAGCCAGAGAAAAAACAAGTACTCAAGTTAGATGTCGGAGGGTTGTGAATGCATGTCTTAATGTGGGTGTTGAAGCACCTAATAATGCTGGGAAGATACCATTAGGGAAGACTAAGGAGGTGATTGAGTCAGAAGGGAAGTTTTTGGTGGGAACGTATGCAAGAGCACCAGTTGTGCTTGAGAGGGGGAAAGGGTGTAAGTTGTATGATGTTGAAGGGAGAGAATATTTAGATTTGAGCTCTGGGATTGCGGTTAATGCACTAGGGTATGGGGATGAAGACTGGTTGAAGGCAGTGGTTGAGCAAGCCAGTATTCTTACTCATGTCAGCAATATATACTATTCAGTCCCACAGGTATGGGCGTACCATGATTGATCTTCCTGTCTTAAAAAAAAAACTGCCTTCAGTCTCTGTGAAAGCATGGAAAATCATAACATCAGCAGTTATTAATTTCATAATTTGTTAAAATTGAGATATTGTTGTCTTAGAGACATGTAAGCCAACAAATAATACTGCTACTTGCTTCCTGTTTTCTTGATTATAAACATTTTCAAACTTGAACGCTTGCTCGTTATATTATATTTCATGATTTTAACAGGGTATGCAGGGATTGAGATCATTTTTTGGTCAGGGTTTGGGTTGTGGTGTCTGAAATGTTGATATCATTTATTGCTCTATGTGCAGTATATGGTGTATAAATTGTTCCTTAAGTTTAAAAGGAGATCTTGCAAGTATTTCACTGCCCTTATAATGGCAAAGGTTAAACCCCAAATAGAAGGAATTGCTAAAAGAACTTGCATGGTTTTAAAATTCATGAAGATATGAAAAGGGAAGGATACTATGAATGGCAAGAAAATTCTAAATTTGAGTGGTGGAACTCAGTGGTGAATGACAATCCATAATAAATATTGTGATAAGTAAGTTTCTGGACTGTAGATGAGTGTACTAATGTACCTCTTATGCAGCGGACTGAAATTCGGTACTCATAAAGCTTTGTTTAACTTAGAAGTGCATGCAATGTTTACATAATAATCTTGTATTTCTCTATGACATAGTTCTCCTATAATTCTAATTCTAATAGGGAAATAGAAAAGTAAACCAAGTTGAAGCATCATATAAACAGTAATATTGTCTGTTCAAAAGGAGCAAAACAACCAGTTTATAATTCTACTAGGACCTTCATTAATATCATAGATATGTCCTTGTTATAGGGTTTGAGATCTAATTTTGTTACTTTGTTCAATAAGCTGTTATTATAGTTTACTTGAGTTCATGTCTTGTATTTGTGTCTTGTGTTGACACATTACTGTTTTGAACCTTTTATCAATTTCTTACTTAGTTTGGCATTGGTGCAGGTAGAACTTGCAAAGAGCCTAGTTGCCCATTCTTTTGCTGACCGTGTATTTTTTGCTAATTCTGGAACTGAGGCAAATGAAGCAGCTATTAAATTTGCAAGGAAATATCAAAGATACCCGAGTACTGATGGGAAAGAGCCTGCAACAGAGTTTATAGCTTTTAGCAATTGCTTCCATGGGAGAACCTTGGGTGCACTTGCTTTGACAAGCAAAGAGCAGTACAGAACACCATTTGAACCTGTTATGCCCGGAGTGACTTTTCTAGAGTATGGAAACTCCCTGGCAGCAGTAGACTTAATTCGCCAGGGCAAGATTGCTGGAGTTTTTGTGGAACCTATTCAAGGAGAAGGGGGAATATACAGTGCTACAAAAGAATTTCTGGAGGCTCTGCGTAATGTGTGTGATGAGACTGGGGCTCTTCTTGTGTTTGATGAGGTATACATTTTCTAAGCTCACTTGGATAAAAGTAACCAAATGCATTTCTTGTTAGTTAATTTTGGGGAACTGAAGTATGCTTATCGAAGTAAGATGGAGTCACAAAAATGGCTCCCCCCACGTAGAGAGAGAGAGAGAGAGAGGGAAGATTGCTTCTCTTCTTGTAAATATGCATAGATTTCATGTAGTAACTTGTATATATATGGTACCGTTATATGTCTAGTTATTCCACTTTTTAATGGGCTTTGTTTTTTTCCCCTGCAATTTTCTAGGTTCAATGTGGCTTAGGCCGGTCAGGGTTTCTTTGGGCCCATGAAGCTTATGGTGTCTTTCCAGATATCATGACACTTGCCAAGCCTCTTGCTGGAGGTCTTCCTATTGGAGCAGTCCTAGTAACTGAGAAGGTTGCTTCTACTATAAAATATGGTGACCATGGAAGCACCTTTGCTGGGGGTCCTCTCGTTTGTAATGCTGCTCTTGCTGTCTTGAACAAAATATCAAAACCTGATTTCCTGGCTTCTGTCTCTAAAAAGGGTTTCTACTTCAAAGAACTTCTAAAGCAAAAATTGGGAGGAAACCGGCACGTGAGAGAAATTCGTGGTGTTGGGCTAATAATAGGAATTGATTTAGATGTTCCTGCCTCACCTCTTGTTGATGCATGCCGAAATTCTGGTCTTCTAGTTTTAACAGCTGGAAAAGGAAATGTTGTCAGGCTTGTTCCGCCTCTAATCATAACAGAACAGGAGCTTGAGCTTGCCGCTGAAATTCTACACCAAAGTCTGCCCGTTCTTGATGAGAATAATCAAAACTAGGAGTAAGAGATATTGCCTTCCTATTTGCCTACTGCCATTAGCACTTTGATTTTGTGTATTTGTCAAATAGGTCAAGGCTTGGATAAGAAAGTGGGAACTTTATTGCATTAAGTTATTGCTTAGTAGGTAATAATATTGTTGGTAGGCTGTACCAATATTTCTATAATGTGTCATATTAGAAGGTTCCTTGTCATAGATGGTTTTTGATAGAATTTAATGGCACTATATTATCCATGTAACCGACCTCATTTAGTGAAATAAGGTTAATGTTGTTAATGTTGTTATTGTCATCAAATTAGAAGGTTCATGTTTCATCACAAATATATTGCTTTGTAAAGTTTAATAACTTCAGGTTTGCTTTTTTAGCGCCTCAAATGTTCAGTATTACTTACTTACTAAAATAATAATCAGTATATTAACATAAAAGATAAATCTAAAGCAAGGTACATTATTTACAATAATAGTATGGCTGATTTCTCATATTCACTGCAATGCACAATAAAAACATGTCTGATTAATATGAAAATAATATGTAAAAGTAAAATGGATTTGTACTGTTATTGATATTTAGGGCCTCTTTTTATTTGTTTAGTTGCTCCTTATATTCTTTTGCTATTCAATATGCTTGTGAATCCTGTGCATGATATGGATTATATCTGAGTTCCTTTTTGTTGAGGGATGACTTGGTGGTTTGAAGGCTATTCTTTCTTGACTGGAAAAGCTTCCACTATTGTTTTAGACATAGATTGTTTCGAAGAAAGCCAGCAGGAACAGCTTAATAGATTCCATGATGGTGGTGACTTTTGGTGAAGATGATGGGAATAAAAAGTTAAGACTGACTCAGGTAGGCTTAATAGATTCCACAGGTACATTTCATACAATTGGATAGTATGAGCTCTGTCAATTCTGATTGGATTAATTGACTCAGGTAGCCTTAATAGATTCAGGTAGGCTTGGTCATACTAGTCCTTATATTGGTCACAAAATTAAATTTTATAAATTAAAAAATACATTAAACTTTTTCTAGTAGTTTGTAATTACCCTCCATTAAAAATAATTGATAATATACTTTTTTTTTTTTGTGTGTGTGTGAGTACTCAATATCAATCTAGGACATGAGTACCACTTATATCAACTTAAATTAGTTTCATATCTACTATTTTATCACATAAATAGAGTGATTTATAAGACTCATTTTATATTAAATAAAACATTCTGTTTGCTTCAAATTTTTTTATTAAAATATACAAATAATATTACTTCCTATCACTTATATATATATATATATAGAGTATACTGGAGAATCTTCACAAACAGTCCAACAGTAAGAACTGCTCATGGAGGGATAAGGATATTAAAAGTCAAAGTATTAAAAACTGGATCGGTCATTGAATTAGATTAAGCAATGGTTCAAGGTTCAATGATTGGATTGAGATCGAATCGGTTGTAAATAAATTAATATATTTTAAATAATGTAGATAAAAAATATGAAAGATATTTATGTATAATCATGAAATTAATATTCAATTTAAGATGAAAAATAAATTTAATAATATATAGAAAATTAAAAATGTTATTAATAAGTTTTACAACCAAATATTAAAATCTAAACAAATTAATATTCATCTATAATGATATTTTAAATTCAAAATAGTCAATTGATATTCTATTTTTATATTATTTGTTAAGTAAATTTTTCATTATTTATAATTATGTATCATAATAATATTTATACCATATTATAATATAGAAAGAAAAAATTTATACGAAAAATAATACTATTTAGTACTAAAAATAATATTATTTTATCTTAAAAAAAAATTTAAAAAAATTAAAAATTATAAAAAAAGAAAGGCTAAACCGGTTTTTGACCGGTTCTTGATTGGTTTGACCGATTTTGCTCCGATTTGCATCGGTTCTGAAGAGCTCTGTTTTCATCTATGACCGGATCGAATCGGGAGTCGATTTTTGGTCGGACCAGCAGGTCTGATCTAATTTTTAATACATTGTTAAAAGCAACTTTGTATTATGAGTAGAGTTATATACACAAAACATCCTTTTTTTTTCTGAAAAAGAAAAACATAAAAGGCCTCCGATCCAAAAAGGCAAAAAGAAACATATGTTGGCTGCACTGACCAAGACCTGCATCCTGCAGGTTGAATGGCTGATTCATTAACCAGCTGTTTCTCTAAGTTTTTTTAATCATTTTTTTAAAAAAATTTAAAATGTGTATTTAAACTTTTGAAAATAATAATCAAAGTATAAAAATAGTAAATTCTGATTGTTTTAAAAAGCTATTCTGAATGGCTTTTAAGTAACTAAAAATAAAGTTCTTTTTTATAATTATAATCAAATCTAAAATAATTTCTACTTTTCGTACATCAAAACAATAGAATAAATCACTTTTTTATGTGATTTAAAAATCAATTATTTTAAAGCTTACACAAATGGGCGCAAAACCTCTCATATTGTTTCCACCTAAAAACATTTATATGTTACCATATTCTACTTTTTATAGTTTATATTATAAGGATTCTTCTAGTACTCTTATTTACTTCAAAATATAAGAGATTATGTAATTTTTAGTAGGAGTTTAGTTTTTTACCCTATTAATTATCATTTTGTAAATTTAAAAAAAAAAGAGAGAAAAATGATGAATTTTTAAAATAATTTTTATTAATAATTAATAAGGGTAAAATTAGAATATTAAGTTTTTTTAGAATTTTAAAGTATGTAATTAGTTTTTCTTAATAAATATAAAATAATTAAAAATACCTTATAATATAAATTGAAGGGACAATCACATTTCCATAATTTTTTAATTAATTAATAAAGCTGAGAAGCTCACCACGTGTCCTATTACATGTAACTAGGTACATCTAATCAAAGCAAGCATCAACAAAATGCTTTTCAACTATGGCATTTGCACCTTTAAACCCTGAATTTTCTTGTCACCATCGAACTTAAGCATCAAAACTCATATCCGAGTCATTGCTTCCTACATCAACAGCTGTCTTTGCCCTGCTAATCGGTCATACTCGTTCTTGAGGATGTATTTGTTAAGTTGAGTTGTGAACACTATATTAATAATAATAATAAGTACCAACTAAATGGAAAAATGCTAAAAAGAAATTACCCTCCCTTTTCTTTTGATTTATTCCCTCTTGAGATGTGGGAAAAATATTTATTTTATGATTTTACTTTATTTTTAGGTTTTTTTGGGATAGGAATAACCATCAATGTGCTATATAAAATTAAAATTATTTATTATTATTCATTTATTTTTTGTTGATATATTATCAATCTAAGGCCAACTCATTTATCATCATTTATATGATAACCGTTAAAATGATATTTTTTAAATATATGGATATGGTATATTATTTATTTATATATTTTACTTAAAAATTGAATGAATATGTTCAAACATTTCTAATTTCCTGGTCAATTTATGTAAAAATATAATAATTTTATTATTTATTAATTACTATCTTTTTTCAATTTTTATAATATATTAAGTATATAAATTTAAGTACTAAATTTTTTCTTTCCTTATAAATATAAGCTCTAAAAGTTGTCTAGTCCTATATATTGCACACCAATCTTCTAATCTTCTGACTTACTATAATTAAGATGATGAACAAATGCTATTTCAGTGGATCAAAATAGAGATATTTACCAATAAAGACTCAATAAAGTTGCAGATAATAACTCTCATAAGTATGTTATATACTATTTAATTCCTGGCAATATTTATAGAAAATATTTTATTTTAGAATAGGTAAAATTTATTTTGATAATTTTTATATTAAAAAAAATTATCTTTCAAGAGGTGGTTAGGTGATTTCTTTGATACTAAAAAAGTTTAGAGATATTTTTCATCGATGAGAGCCAGATATATTTTTAAGTTTCTTTTGAACTCATCCATTTTATCTTTCTAATAGAGAATATTTATTCTTTCCAATCATTAAAGTTAAATTAAACAAATGAAAACAGGCACCTTGTTGTAATTATCAATTAACAATCGTCCCAAAGATGGCATTTCAGTTCAATTGAATATTCCATTATCCTTACATCACAGGTCCCCACTTCATTACCATAAATTCCTCGGACGCGCATTACCATGATAGCCATTGACATCCTGAGATAGAAACGCTAAAACCGTAATGTGATTGGCAGATATAGAAAGTGGTGTTAAAGTCCAGGCAGAGTGAGAAAAAAATTTCAAAAAAATAGCCAGAGGGAATGTGATACAGAGAAAGAAAGAAAGGCAGAAATTTCAGACGAAGAAAGAAACTCAGACTTGAGTCACAGTTCCATATGTAATGCATCAGAAGAAATCTGAAGCTCAGATCGGAAAAGAAAGCAGCGGCGTCTCTTCCGATTTCAATCCCACACCCCCTCTTGTTTACGCTTCTTCAATTCACCAGAAGCACCCTCCCCACCATCACGATCAATCCCATCACCATCTTCTTGCTCAAATCCTCACAGAGAATCCTCCCCAGTATGAATCTTCCACAGCTCCTTACAAGCGACCCCTTTTGACTCAAACCCCTGCGTCCCTTTCTAAATCCTCCACCCTTAACCATTTCCCCACCACCTCTCCTCAATTTAAGTCCCAGAACATCTCAATCGCCACCAGAAGCGCTGCTTTTCCGATCATCCGCCGTCTCAAACACATTCGCCGCCTTCGTGTTCATCTGCGCGTCATCTTGTTGCTGTCTCTTCCGTTCTTCTACTTCTTCGTCTCCCATCCGAGTCATTCCTTCATCCTCGATTTCCTTTCCGCTTTTGCCTTCTCCGCCGCGCTCTTGCTCTCGCTCAATCTCGCTATCCCTCGTCTTCCGTCTATTCGTCTGCGTCTTGCGCGTTCGTTCCCAATCAAGCTCAAATTATGTTCCCAATCCACACCACATTTGCCCGTGTTTTGGACTATCGGCTCACGCCAGAAACAGGAAAGAAGGCTCAATTCGGGCTGTTGGGTCCAGGTGTACAGCAACGGCGACGTTTACGAGGGAGAGTTTCATAAGGGTATGTGTTCGGGAAGTGGGGTGTATTGCTATAATATGAGTGGGAGGTATGAAGGAGATTGGGTTGGCGGAAAATATGATGGATATGGGGTAGAGACATGGGCAAGGGGCAGTCGCTATCGTGGGCAGTATAGGCAAGGCCTAAGGTATGGATTTGGGGTGTATAGATTTTATACTGGTGACGTATATTCTGGAGAATGGTCGAATGGGCAGAGTCATGGATGTGGAGTTCACACTTGCGAGGATGGGAGTCGGTATGTTGGGGAATTCAAATGGGGCGTCAAGCATGGGCTTGGTCACTACCATTTCAGGTAAGTTTAAGGAAACAATTACATTGTCTTCTTATGATCAAATTGTAGAATTCTTTTAGTTAACTAGGACTTTGGTGTCTTTCTTTGTATCAAGCTAGTAGAATTCTCGTGAACAATCAAGATTTAATATTTTTCTTATTTTTTTAAGGCTTTTAAGTCGATTTTAGAATTGTTTGCTTCTGCTATTTCATGTTTGAATTGGGTGACCAGAAAGTCGAGTATGTGTGTGTTGCCTTTTGTTTTGCATTCTCTTTTTTCTGGTTTGCATTCTTATTACTTTACAAGTTTTCATTTTGATAATTAAGGGTCAAGATACTGCAGGCTTCATTAGTCCATTATTCCAATCTTGATCACTTGCTTGTTTCATCTGCTGCGTTGGTTCCCTAGTTTTTCTAATGGACAAGAGACATATATAGTACTAGCTGTGTAGAGAATGTTTAGAAGCCTATCAGAGAGAGTTAGAATAGTTTACATACACACAGAACATATATTATATCTTAGTTACAACTCAGTTTCTTATATTTCTTGCAATTCTTTCTGTTTTGTAATCTTATGTTGCCCTTTTGATCATGCGATTCATATATTCACGATCTTAGTATGGCATTCTTTTTCTAATATTTGTTATGGTTTTAAGGGTATATGAAGGTGATAAATGGTATAAAATGTTGTCATTTGAATTATTTGGCTTCATTTGTTTTCAAAAGTACACCTCATAGTGTTTCTAAAGTACTCTTCTTGGGTCTTCTGATTACCTTGTTGTGACAATTGTTGTGTGAAGTATGTTATGCAATCGGAAGAAACCCCTTCTTCTGACTTCTGAGAGGGTGTTCATTTGTAATAGTCCTTTGCTTATGGAAAAAAAGAGGGAGCAAGGAAGAAACTTAATATGGCAATTGGATCTTCAGCAACTTACTACTTTGTTGGATTTTACATTATGAGAGTGACTGTATCTGCATGGGCTTTTGGCAGTAAGCTGTTTAGGATCCTCCTGTCCTCACTGTGGACTTCTTTGATTTCACTTTATGATTTTAAAGAAGGGGAAAAAGAGCAAGCTAGCAGCAATTAAGAGAAAGGAGAAAGAACAATGTTCTTAGCACTCTGAGGCACCGGGACCTTGTGCACGAATACCAAATTCTACTTAATTATCTTCCTAGTTGTCACTACCTACCTGACCAACTTCCTCTAGAAGAACCTCTCTTGTCGTGGTAAATATGTTCCCTCACCCACTATGATAATTCTCTGGCAGTTACCCAACTAAGTCTTCTAATCCTTCTGCAGAATTTCCATACAACTGCCCTGTATTCTTTCCTTATACCCCATCCTTGAAATTTCACCTTGCCCTCAAGGTGAGAAAATGAAATTGTTACAGGAGGCCCTTTTTTCACTTGCCCCCTTCTCCCCTTCCAGTTCACCGTAGTCATAAGATTATCAACATCAGCAGCTTCGTGTTTTGGCATTGATGTCCATGTGAATGTTTTTCTTCTTATTTTAAGCATTAACATTTCTCATTCTTGCTAAGATTTTCAGCTTCTGTGATTCCCTAAAATCACACTCTCTGCTATACCCCAGTGATTTTGAACATTGAGCCACACCTTGAGTCCATGGAATTCCTCATGAATTCTTGCATATGTTGCTGTTTCACAGGCTTTGGAATAATAGAATAACTCCCATTGGTCTCACTTAGTTTCAATGACCTTGGAGCCTCTTCATTAATAATACTGGGCCTTAAATATTCTTTAACCTACCATTTTTGGATTTTAATCTCCATTGTTTTGGTGCAATTGAAATCTTCTGGTTACTGACCTGAAGACATTGCATGGAACAGATTTCTAGGCTAAATCATCCTTACCTCAGCTTTGACACCTATGTTCAACCTATTTATGAAAGCATCCTTCAGGATCTTGTTGACCATTCACGCAGTGGTGCCAACTCCAGCAGTTCAGCCTTGAAGACCCGCAAGTTGATAATTGGGGATCACGCCTCTCTCTGTTGCAACCATTCCATTAGCTGAAGCTGCTTCATCTTTCTTACTGATTTTATTCACCATGAAGTGCCTTTCTGATTGAAAAATCCAGCTGAACTGGGGGCAACACCAGTCATCATATCTGGTAATTCCCCACAGACCCAGTTGTGGCCACCTCCCCCTGTTTCTCCAAATCCTCAACCTTATTCTCCATTTTAGTGCTCACCATCATTCTTAAAGACATTGCTTTGACACCAAATTGTGAAGATCCTACTCTCCTAACTATGAACTCATGTGAATTCAGACAGAATTATAGCTAAAAACAGAGAAGTAGCAGCAATCAAAAGAAAAGAAGAGAAAGAAAAATGTTTCTAGCACTTTAGGAACTAGGGCCGCACATGAATACTCAGATCCCATCCACCTATCCTCCTGCCCTTGTCTTCATTTATCACTACTAACCTAATGAAGCTCTTATAGAACCTCTCTTGTTGACCTCCGTGTGTTCCTTCACTCACCATGATAATTCTCAGGCAGTAATCAAACTAAGTTAATCCTTGCTGCCCAATTTCCACTTAATATAGCCCTTTCATTCCTTCCTTGCTTACATCTTTGATTCTATCATCTACCAAATAGCTATGTAGCACAGATGAATGTGAAAGAAATTTAATGTTGAATTTATATAAAGATGAGTTTGCTGTTTATATGTTAAGTGGATTTGATTTGAAGTATGTTGACTTAATTAACAACTTTTGTATTCTTTCTTGTTATTATAAAAGCTAATTTGTATTATGCCTGCCCAACTTAGAAGAAACAAATTTAAAGGGGGGAAAAACAAAGGTTTTTAAGGGATTGCATGATATCTGTGGTTCTTCTGTATTCCTTCATTAATGCATCTGAATATAGTCATAACTATTTTTCTGTTCTAATTTTCCATTTCTGTTATTGCTAGCCTTCCATTCTAATTAATTAGAATGCTTTCTCATGCAAGATCATATCAACATTCTGTGGTTTAATGATTATAACAGTTGGCTCAGTTTAGCCCTGGCCATGGCTGCTCTGCAGAAGTAAAAGTCTAGAGTTTGGATGTAAAATAGATGGTCTTATGAACCTGTGAGGGTAAGTGAAAAGGAAAAATTCAAGCATAATTATATGCTGAGCTGTTCATCTGTTTGTTGATCTTTCATGTGATTGATATTGCATTTATATAGTTATTGTGTTTAGGTGACCTAAAGCTGCCAGACTAGTATGTTTGTAAGAGACACAAATATAAAAATAAGGAATTTCTGTTCATCAAGAAAATAGGAGATAGAATGTTACTAATTTGGAGAAAACTACCAGAGGAAAATCTGAATATGTAGTATACATATATATTTGCTTTGTTTGTTGGTATCCATGGGCCATGACCTTAGAAAGGTTTATTCTCTTTATTTAATTCCACTTCATGAGAGAAAGAGGTACTTGATGTTAGGGCTTGGGTATGAAAGTGCTGTGTACGTCCCAAAATTTGAATTTGAGTCTTAAGCTGAATCTGTCATCACTGATTGCAACTACAATGGCATATAGTCTGAGGATCTTCTTTAGTTGCCCAATTCTTCTCCCAATGACCTTATCATCATCTGTTTGTCATTTTTTTTCCCTGTAGTTATGCTGTATGACTTATTCTTCATATAGAACTTCTACTAAGCTTTCTTACCAGGTACATCAGAATCTGTTTACCTTTTTCTTGTACTTTGAGATCTTTTCATGTTAGAGCTTTCTAACATTCTACTTATTGAAAACCTTAGTTTTTTCAAGGACCAAAAACATTAGTTTCAAAAACAGTAGAATATTTGCTCTCCTGAATCCTGATTAGTGTACTCTGGTACTTCATAGGCACTTGATTGCACTTATAGCAGATATCTGTTTTCCCTTGCAAAAATGACTGCCTCTCACACCTGTTGGTCTGGTCAGTATCCGTGAGTTGGATCCTGGACATGCATTGAGAGAATATATACATGAATGCATCATTCTAATTCTTAGCAAATGTAGGATAGCTTCTCTTTGAAGGGATATACTCATTTGTGCCGTATTATTGAATTGAATTATGTCTAGTGTTCTCTGCTACTAGTTTCCTTCCTCAGAAAAAAAAAAGCCTATATCTAATATATTTTTGGAATTAACTCTTTGGTGTTGATAGAAATGGGGATATTTATGCTGGTGAATACTTTGCGGACAAGATGCATGGTTTTGGCATATATCGGTTTGCAAAGGGACATCGCTTTGAAGGAGCGTGGCATGAGGGAAGAAGGCAGGGGCTTGGGATGTATACATTTAGAAATGGAGAAACCCAATCTGGTTACTGGCAAAATGGGGTTCTTGACGTTCCAAGCACACAGAACACTCCATATACATTGTCTCCTGTTGGTGTCAATCATTCCAAAGTGCTCAATGCTGTTCAGGTACATTCTTTTGCTTATGATTTATCAACCCTCTATTCATTTTTATAGTAAAAAGAGGGATGATTTTGAGAATGTTCAATATGTCCATATTGTTGCACATATTTATCAGTTTGAATGATTCTTTCATTTCTGTAAATATTTCGTAAAATACGAGGATGATTCATATTTTGAGCTGGTTACTATAAAATAATCAAATGCTACAGCGCAAAAGTCATGCGTTCATATAGCATATCAGTGTCTAACTTTTTGCATTGTAGCATTTCTACCATCAATTTCTTAACTGCGGCATATGGATACTGGGCCCAGGTTGATCTACAGATTTCCTTTGTAATTTGGCTTTGCATCAATGTTTTGAAAATCAGACTGAACGTTTGAACCGAAAATGCTACTGGGTCACGATTTTTATGGTTCAACCGGTTAGACCGGTGATCGAACCAGTAACGTAATAATTAAATAAAAATAATATTATACATTATAATATATGTATAAAAATAAAATATCAAATTATTAAGAAAGTAAATTTAAGGAGTCAAAGTTCATAATAAGTTAAGAGACTCATATGGTAATAATATATGTTAAATCATTACAAGTAATATTAAAACATTTCAATGTAGTAATACTATAAGATCATATTATAAAATGACTATATAATGCAATGAAAATTTTCATTTTTATAATTAGTAATTTTAAAATAGAAAGGGACAGTGTATTTACTCTATAATAATTTTTATAATTAATAATTTTGGCCAAAAAGTTTAAATTTAGGTTAAATTTTATACAAATTAAAAAATTGTCCGGTTCTCTAAAAACTGCTCTGGTTTTCGGCTCAAAAGTCGGATCAAAACGGCCTAACCCCTAAAACGGTCTAAAGCTGAAAAACGAGCCATTGTCTCTAGGTGATGGTCCAACCGGTTCGACTGTCAGATCTGGTTCAGTTCTCAAAACATTGCTTTGCATATGGCTTGTTTTCATATGATGGTACTTCTCATTGTATGCATGTCAATGTTTTCTTGTTTTCATATCATGTTACTTCTCATTGTATGCATGTCAATGTTTTCTTGTGTAACACGAGATATTTTTCAGTGCTCTTAGAGTGCCATATCTAGTGGGCAGCGTCTGCTGTGTTATTAGCTTTCGCGATTGATTTTCTGGTTGTATTGTACAACAGGAAGCGCGACGAGCAGCAGAGAAAGCCTATGATGTGGCCAAGGTAGACGAAAGGGTGAACCGTGCAGTAGCAGCAGCTAATAAAGCAGCCAATGCGGCAAGAGTAGCTTCTGTTAAGGCTGTGCAAAAACGAATGCATCATCATAATGCCAACAATGAGAACGACATTTCCATTCCCATTGTGTGACACTTCGCACTGCAGCGCTTCTCTGTTAGAATACTATCTTGAAATTACAGAGAGTCTGGTGGCTACTCCATTGTTTTAGTCATCTTGAAGTACATTGCCATCATCTTTTCTGCCATTTTTGTTCCTCTGGATTTTGATTACTCGTATAGTCTAGAACCTTTAGAGGACCGGGTAGTTGGCTCAATGCTGGATTTCTTCTTGTATAGAGGGACAGTGTTATGTCCATACGATAAAAATGGATTTGGATTCTCTGCATTCAACAAGTAAATGCAAGATGTGTAATTAGAGAGAGATCAAAAGAAAATGAGTGTGTGGAAATAGAGCAAGTGGGTATTATTATACACACTTGCATTCTTTTGTGTTATTCTCTCTAGTAAAGGCATGATACATTACCAGAGAATTTCAATCCATTAAAAATATATATTTTTTATTACAGTTTTGTAAATTTATGTAGGAGTGCTGGTGTGCAGGTGAAACCTCAACCCAGCTAATGTTGTATGATTGTTTGGGATCCTAATAAGAGAAGTATCTTACTAAAATGTTCCCTTTCTCTTTTCCAGTTATTTTGCTTTATCTAATCTCTGGAATGTTATATGGTTGTTTCACCTGTAATGAATGAACAGATGGCATGCTTTCATAATATGGCCAAGGAAAGAGGATAATTTTGTGGAGAACATTTTACCAGAGATTGATTTTGTTTTCAAACCATTTTTCTTCAAGTTTTAAGGCACGTTTGATTCATGCTTCCAAAATAGTTTTTCTATTTTTGAAAATAGAAAAATAAAAATACTTGTTTGGTAAACCTGTTTTGTATAAACTGTTTTGAGAAACAGAAAAACAAAAAAAAATTGAAAACTCAGAATAACTTTAAGGTGTTTTGTAGTTTTTGTTCTGGAAAACACAAGAAAAGGTAAAAAACATCCACCTCACTAATAGTAAAGTTATAAATTTTGAATAACTCATCTATCACTTATTAGTTATAATTTTGAGAACAACTATTTAAACAGATTTTTTTTATTTTCTTGTTTTCAAAACTTATTTTTGAAAACAGTTTTACAAAACTGTTTTGAGAACAAGAAAACATAAAACACTGTTGAACATGCCCTTAGATTCTCTAAAATTATCAAAAAAATTTTAGGCTGCAAAATGAATGTATTAATCCTCAAATTTTATAGGCTTCTCTTAAAAAAAGTTAATTGGAGAAAAGAACAAAAAAAAGGTCTAGTATAAGTTAAATATACCAAACCACAGCACTATTTATATTATAAAATTTATAGATTATCAGATCCTTCACGATTTCACAGAGGTGTTTTGAATTTAGTGATTTACAACCTCCCCGACCATGAAAATTATTAGTATGTGATTAGAAGCAAGTACACTCATCAAAATTGTCACTCACTTGTGCTCTTTTATGTTTTATCCTGTTCTTATTTTAGTCACTAGACAAGCCATGCAAATTATTATCTTCTTGTTACCATTGGTGCTTTTCAGAATCATCACTCGTCATTTTTTACATTACAACATATTATTCTCTCTGTTAGTTATAACTTATGTGAGGTTCTTTGGTATTTGGGAGATATTTTTATTTTTAAGATCTTTGATTGTTAACTTTATAACTTACAAGTAGATCCCATTCGGTACCCATCGCAGCACTTATAAGTCATTTCATGTCATTGTTTCACAAAATAATTTTTTTTTGGATGAAAATTGTTTTGTAATCCTCTAAATTTTTTTAATGCTTGTTTGAGAGCATAGTAAAGACTGATAATCGATTAACAGCTTCTTTGAGATTATGTCCATCTCACAATGATTAATATATATATATATATATATATAAAGTTTCTACATAGCTAGTTTTGAATTAGATTTCACCCAATTTAATAAAAAACTTAAACTAAAATATATATATATATTAATTATTAAAAAAAGAAATTTTGGCTCCCCACATCTGTTGGTCTAGCTCCACCTCTAGATATGAATAATGTGATTTATAATAAATTTTATATAATATATTAAGTGTGTAAGTTTTTTTTTTAACAGAAAGTTTATGTAAACTCGATTATGAAGTTTATCAGAACAAGCCCTAAACTTAAAAAGTATAAGTATTTATAGAAATACCTATATATTATTTATCACTAGGATTCTTACATCAGCAACAAAATTTGAACCCACCTTCTTTTATGGTATAAGTTGCATTCTTATTAATTAAACCAACTTGTATTCATTATTAATTGTATATCTTAATATAATATATTATGAGCTTATGGCTTGTTTAATATATATTTATATATATTATATGTCAGAGTTTCTTATTCATTATCATGTTGCTTAAAACAATTAAAGCATGGAGAGTGAGATTATGCTAGATTTTGACGTATAAGGTCTTATAAACAACTTAATTCTGACCCTCACACATGCCCTTTCTATTTTATTTGCATTCCCACTTACATGGTGTGTTGTGGCCAAATTTTTCTTTTTTTTTTTCTTTTAAAAAAAGAAACTTACTTGGTGTGTCATGGTTGGGCCAGACTGCATTTTGGTACTGCCATGGCCCAACTTGATGTTGTTAAGTCGATTATCTTGTAAGGGTTCGTTTGGTTTTCAATTGGTTAAAAATAAGTTTTGGTAGAATTGATTTTGTAACGTAATTATGATTAAAATTTGTTTTGAACTAACGCGTTTATGTTTGAATGATTTATTTGAAAATTGGTTTTGACAAAATCTAATAATTTTCCTCTAAATTGAACTTAAACTCTATTTTATGATTAATTTAATTTACTTAGATTAAAATTTAATCTACATTTATTTAATTGAGAACATAATATATCTGATATAATATTTTTTTACAGGTCATGATCTATAAAAATTAAAATTTTGAAGGGACATTTTGATCAATAAATAAGAAAAATTTTATGAAAATTTTATTTTCTTAATTTTTTTTATTTTTTCTCATTTTTATTGGTCTATTTTTATTTAATTTTAAAATAAATATCAACAAAAATGAAGAAGTAGAACGGAAAAGCAACAATTAAAATGCTTCTCCCAAAAACTCGTTTTGCGGCTAAAATCATTTTCAAATAGAAAAATGAAAATAAAACAAACACACTCCTAACTCCTTCAAATTCATTTTTGGCCATTAACCACTTTTTCAACTGGTTTCCAAACATACCCTAGGTTGGTTTCACAAGTTGGTTGGATCACTTTTTTTTATTAAGTTTTTATAAAAATTGATAAAATCAGAACTAACCATGGTTAAAAAAATTGTACCAGATTGACCGATTCAGCCGGAAAACAGGTGAACCGGTCACGTGTTCGGTCCGAAATATGACAGAAATTGGTGGAAGGAAGAATCAATCAACAATTGAAAAAATAAGTCAAAAATTGGAAAAACCAAACCGGCAGTTCAACTGCAACAAATGGTTCGACTTGCTAGATCTACAAAGGAAGAAAATTGGGGAGGGAAGTTGAGAGAAAGATAAAGGAAATTGTAGAGGGAAGTTGAGAGAAAGACAGAGGAAAGATGACCCTACCTCTTCCTCTTTGAACAATGGAATCAGAAGACGGAGAATGATCAATGGTTGATGCCATAGGAGGAAAAACAAGAACGAAAGGGGAAGAATAGACAAATAATGACAGAGAAAAGAGAACAGATTGAGGGCAACGGTGGAGACTGGAGAGAGAAAAGCAGAGATTGAAGGACGACACGCTTACCACTGTTGATGAAAGGATTTTGGATTGAGAGGGAGAGAGAGAAAGTGGCCGAATGTTAAACCTAAAGGTGGTAAATGGGTCGGCCCGTCATAGGCCCACCTTTTGGGTGGGGCGAGGCTGGCTGGGGCACCTATAAGCCCCAGCCCGTCCCGCCATACACAGGCTGGCGGGCCTTTTTTTTTTTTATACTTTTTTGTTAAATCATAAAATTCCTCCTATTTTTTTTTACTTTTTTTGTTTGACTAGCCCCTTTTTTCCCTACTTGGTTAAATTATTAATTTCTTATTTACTATCATAAATAAAATAACTACATTCATGAAATCTTTTATCGGTTTGGTGCATAAAGTCTTAAAGCATAATATATTAATACATTAATATGGTAATACCACAAATAACATTTAGTTCAACAAAATAAAATACAACTAAAATTAAAATATATGAAAGATTGAGAAAGAAAATGATGCTTAAGCCCTTTTTTTTAGTTTTTATTTTTTTTAGATATAATTATATCTAGTAAAAAAATATAAAAATATTTAAAAAAAAAGCGGGCCAGCCTGTGGGCTAGGCAGGCTGGCCAGCTTAAAGTGATAGGCTGGCGAGGTGGGCCAAGTTTTTTACCCTCATTATAAAGTATCTCAATTTTTTCTGCCCGTCCCACCATTTTTAACGAGCTAAGCGGGCCTACCCGCGGGCTCTGACCTATTTTACTGGCTCTAGTTAAACCTCATAGTGCATTAATACTTCTGTAGATGAGTAACTTGACATGCTATTTCACAGCCTCACATAATGGCATAATCCGACATATGAGATCTTTAATTTACATTCCTTTCAATAAAAGAAGCAAATCCTCACACTTTTCAATAAAGCCCTTACATTCCCCATAGTTTGAAAAGCTCAACGATATACAAAATATGATATTTAAATTAAATATGAGTTTTGAGACAAAATAATTAAATATAGGTTTACAAAATATTTACATATTTTTTATATTTTTAATTATATTCTTATTTTTTTTATACTTTTTAAATTTTATATATCACTTTTTTTTTATAAAAAATAGTTAATATATAATTAGCATTTTACTTTCTTTAGTCCTAAATATAAAATATTTTTAATTACCTCACTACACCAAATTTGGGAATAGTTGGCGTTTGTTTTTCACCTTTATTGGCGTTTTAAAAATGCCATTTAATAATGCGCTGATGAAAATCGTTAAAAATAATGGCGTTTGAAAAACGCCAACTAAAGTCAGACTTTAGTTGGCGTTTAATATGGAAATGCCAACTAAAGTTTTGATTGATTTGTAAAGAGGATGTTTGACTAGATTCTCCTTCAGATTCTACAGAAGAATCTTTCTTGAGAACCTAGATGGTTCTGGTGTTTTTGGATACTACAGAAGAGGGAGTCTCAGGGACTATAGTTTGACGAAGTTGGAGTTGAGACATTTTCTCTTTGATTTGGTCAACTATCTTTACTTTAGCTTTCGCTTGTAAATCAAGTTTTTGTTGAGGTGTATACTCAAAAGGTTTAAATAAGGGTTTTTGGATCAAAGGAGTTTCAAATTCAGTTTTTGGCTGAATTAATATTGTTTGAATTTCTGATTGTTGAACTAAACAATCACCTATCCTTTGTAGATAAAGGTTAATATAATTGTTTTGCTCAACAATATTCTTTATATCAGAAGGATTTACTTCTTCAGAAGTATGTTTGTATTTGTAAGGAGAGGCCCAAATAGGTTGGTTTTTGTTATCAACTTTTCCTGAGATTTGGACCGTTCCCAGAGGAAATTCAAAAGAAACAGTTTGATCAAAAGTTTTCCATTCTTGTTTTATAACATCAATTTCAGTAAAATATGGATAATCCAAATTTTCACTTTCGGCGTAAGCCTCAAACCAGTCGAAGAATGGAAGGTTTTGCTGGATAATTTCAAGAAACAAATAAAACTGTTCTTGAATTTGTTTTTTTTTAATTCCTTGAAAATGTTTAAAAAACCATTCTCTTTTCAAGGCATTTTCTGAAGAATAAAATTCCTTTTGTAAAGAAGGTTTGTCAATTTTGAAATCCTTTTCTGAAATTTCATAAAGATAGTTTGGCGTGATAGTTGGTAAAGTCCAATTATCAAAAGTTTGATTTAAGTTTGAGAAAGAAATCTCTTGTTTAAAAATCTTTTTGTTTGGAGATTTTGATTCCTCATTTGAAGGAGGGTTTAAAGAAGAAGCAGAAGAAGATGATTTTCTAGAAGAAAAAGATAAAGAATGCAACAAAGACATAATGAAGAAAGTAAAGAAAATGAAAGCAGTAGATGAGCAGAAATTAAATTAACGGTGAAAGATAATAAGAATTCTCCCATATCTAAGCATCATTACCGTCTGGATCCATAGTGGTATAAGAATTAAAACTTCACCTGACTCTAAGGTTCAGAATAATTTATTAAAACACTAGTAGAATTATTTTAGAACTTACTCTAGCCAGATCCGAACATAATATCTCATATATCATACACTACTGTAGGGATCAATCGCTCTCCTCACCTGGGACTTACAGCCTTACCATCCCTAGAAGGACTCATGCATGATACACAAGAATCATATTCATGAGGACAAAATTCCATTGCTATCGAGCTTAGTTCCTCAAATTCATTCTAGAATTCTGAAGTCATAGAGGCAGATCCAGATCTAATTAATACATCTCTACTTCACCTTCAGGCTCTGATACCAGATAGAGGGAAGTGACCCTGAAGGAAAAGGAAGAGAGGGAGCCGGTAGTAAGAATGTGAAGAAGAGGAGTAGACAGACTACTTAGCACATAAATAAATTATGCATTGCACAAAATAAAATATGAAGAGGGGATGGTTCAGGATGAACTAAGGTGGTAGAACCAGTCAATTCAGTTCATATGAACAAGGTAAGGATATGAATGCAAAAACTGAAACTAAAAGAAAGATTTTATTCAAAGAAAGTAAAAACTTACAAGAACTAGGAGGAAGGAAGAAGAAAGAGTGAGAAGGCTTTCTCTCTCAAGGATAGGGAGCTTCTTAGAAACTTAGTATATCGTAATACCAAGTGATGCTCTACCTCTGAGACTCGGCCTCTTTATATAGAAGTGAAAAGCAAAATGTGAATCGGGAGACTGGGACTGTTTAAACAGTTCCGGTTGTACTTTGACATTGTTTGGTACTGTATTTGCCGACACTACAGTGTTTATTAGTGACTTGCAAATACGACGTCATTTAAAGTGCTGACACCACAATGATTATTGGTGACTAGTGTTTTAATGGCCTAATCTTCATTAAGGTCAATTAAGTCCTCTTCTTCTTCATTTTGATTTTCTGAAGTTGATGAAGAGGCTTCTTGGTCTTCAAAAGTTGATTCTTGTTGCTGAAGTAGTTGTAATACAGTGGTTAAGTGATTAATCAAACTAGCTTTGTCCGTTGAGGATGCTAGCATGACTTGTATCCTAGTTCTCTGATTTAGAAATTTACTCTGTTCAGTCATACAAAGATATCTAGGATTTTCTTTGAACCATTTATCCACTGCTTTACTGTCAACTCTTTTTATGTCAAATTTAGCCCACCATCTTACTAGGGTAACCTTAGTAGAATTGGTAGGATATTGGTTCCTGGAATTGGTGCCGAAAACCTGTATTTCCAAGCGAAAATCTAGGATACTGACAATTTAGAAAAATAATGAAGATCGAGAGGAAAAGGATCTTCATCAAGATTAAATTTTTGTTTAAATCAATCAAAGGCTTGTCCCACTTGAGGGGGTAAAATTTGAGGGACTGGTCCTACAAAATTCCACTAGTGAACAAACCATTGTGGAAATTCATACTTGGTTTTAGTTTTGAAATATATAAACCAAGTATGAGAAAACAATTCATTTTGAAAATACAATACATGGTACCATGCATCTACATAGTCCCAATAATTGTATCCTTGTGGTTCTTAAAGAATCCCAAAATGTTTTGGTTTTTCAAGAGGTTGTCCCCATTGGGATGGAGTGAGAACTTTGAGAATTTGTATAGTACTATGGGTTATCATTGGTCTACTTATTTTATCAGTTTTTTGTTCAAGGTTTACTGATTCTGAATGGACTAATATTAACTCATAGAATTCTCTTGTTTTTCGCAAATCAGTAGGCTTGTAATGAAATTCAGAAGGGAAAACATTAATAGCTATTTGGTTTGGGTTTGAGTGATAGAATTCAGGTTCAATCTGGACTAGATTCCTTACTTGGTTTTCTTTTAAAATGTAAGGGGTAGTCATGATCGAAGGAGTTTGAGAAACAATTGCTTTAGATGTTTGGGAAGCAATTGCTTTTGAGGTAGATGCCACTGTTTTTTGGGATTGATTCTTTGAAATTAGTGGCTGTTGGTTTGCTCTATCATAGTCCTATTTTGAAATGATAGCTTGTTGCCAAGTGGTTTCAGGTAATTGTTTTTTGGCATATGCTTTGGCATAAGACTCAATAGTCTTTTTTGAGGAAGTTTTGGGTTGTTGGGCTAAAGACCCAGTTTGACTTTGCGTTGATGACCCGATGTTTTGTTGGGCTGAAGGCCCAGTTTGGGTTAACTGGATAGATGATCCAGTAGGAGTGGATGATTCCTGTTTAACTTCTTGGTTGGATCCTTGATTTTGAGATCCAATTTGCTGAAGTAGATTTTTCACTACAGTCTCAAGTTCAGCGCTAGAGACCGCAGGTTGGGCATCCTGAAAGATACTCAATTCTTTATTGGGCTGCTTTTTCTTTTTCGGTGGCATTGGTTCACTCTTGATTTTTTCCCTGTAAAAACTCTTGAGTAAGAAAGTCTGGAAGGGAGTTTGAAGTTCCTTTTATAAATTCAATTTCAAAGTAAAAAATGCTTAAAATGGCTTGCCATCTGGCGAAGATTTGTTTTGAAGCAATGTTTTTAACATCCTTTTGCAAAACGTCTTTTGCTGACTTACAATCAATTTTAATAAAAATTTTTGATTTAATAAGTCAGACTGAAATTTCGAAATGCACAAAACAATTGCAAGAATTTCCTTTTTAATAGTGGAATAATTTTGTTGAGTATTATTCCAGTGTTTTGAAGTAAAAGAAGCAATTTTTTCTTTTCCATCAATCCTTTGTTTGAGAATGCCACCATAACCAATGTCAGAGGCATCAATTTCTACTATTTTGAATGCTGAAGGATTTGGAAGGTTAAGACAAGGAAGCTACTTAACCTGAGATTTAATCTGTTTAACAATATTTGTATGAACATCAGTCCAAGGAGGAGGACTAGATTTAATACGCTCATGCAAAGGTTTAATGAAATTACTCAAATGAGGAATAAAATCAAAAATATAATTTAAACAACTAAGAAATCTTTGAAGTTGATTTTTGTCAATAATTTGATCTGGAAATTTACTAGCAAATTCTATAGACCTTTCAATTGGCAGAATAGATCCTTGAGATATCCAATATCCCAAAAATCTAATTTTTGTTTGGAAAAGACTTATTTTCATTTTAGAGACTGCTAAACCATTTGATTTAGCAATTCTAATAAATTTATAAATATGTTTGAAATGTTGATCTATTGAGTGAGAATAAATCAATACATCATCGATATATACAATAATGAATTGATCATTATCACTAAATATCTCATTCATTATTCTCTGAAATTCAGAGGGGGTATTTTTCAAACCAAACGGCATAACATTCCACTCGTACTGACCAAATAGGACAGTAAAAGCGGTTTTATACCTATCTTTTTCTGCGATTTGAATTTGCCGAAATCCTGATTTCATATCAAATTTTGAAAATATTTTCCCAAAATGAAGTCTTTTCAATAAATCAGATTTATTTGGAGTAGGATATCTAATCCATTGCAATATTTTGTTTAAAGGTTTATAGTTTATAACTAACCTAGATACTCCTCTTTCTTGTTCTGCGCTATTATTAACATAAAATGCAGCACAAGACCAAGGACTCCTAGATCTCCTGATCAAATTCTTGTTTAATAAATCATTAATTTCTTTTTGACAAATTTGAAAGTGCTCTGAACTCATTTGAATTGGTCAAGCTTTTGTTGGTATTTGTTTTTCAGAAAAATTCTTTTCATAAGGTAGATCTACTATATGCTTTTTTTTGTCCCAGAAAGCATTTGGTAAATTTGAGCAAATGGTTTTGAGAATTTATTTTAAACAATTTTGAATTTGGTTTTGTGTATTTTTTAAATTCAATTGTTCTTCAATCTGTTTGAAAGAAATTTCTTGCTTAAGAAAATTGATTTGCTTTTGTTTAGCAGAAATAAGATTTAGTTCTTTTATTCTGGGGCTGTAAGTAAAAGGGAATAAAATTGTTTTTCCCAAATATTGTTTTGAAATTCCATTTTCATCCGTTAAATAAGGTTTAAGTAAATGGGCAAAAGGGGCTCCAAGAATAATCTTAGACCACATTCCTTTAACCATAATAAACGGAGTTTTAACTTGAAATCATTGATTTTCAATAACAACATTTGAAACTTTGTATTGAACTTGAAGAAGAGTTCTTTCAACTCTTATAAACCGTTCAGTTGTTTTTTCAAAATATTTTGTTGGAATGATCCCTTCTCTGAAACAGTTAGCCTCAACTCCTGTATCAAATAAAACATCTTCTTCCAAAATAAATTCATTGTTTACAATTATTTTGGCTTTGATGTGAAACTTTTGTGTTAAAACTTTTGTAATTAAGTTTAAAAATGATTCTGGAAGGTTTGGTTTGTTGGAAACACTATCTTCGTCTGTTTGAGGTAGTTGAGTTTGATGATTTTGGATTAGCTGTATATCCTGAATTTGGGATATAGCTTCTCCATGAACTTGCTGTTGCTCTTTAATAAGGCGAATTTCAGTTTTGAGATTTTGAATCTCAAACCGAAGGTCGGAGAGGGTAGCTAGTTTAGGTTTTTGTTTAAACTTGGCTAAGGTTTGAGTAAGATCATATCTATTTGATTGAACTAAGGGTTTGCCGTTTGAAGGGCTTGGTGTGTTTGAAAGGATATCTCTAAATTTTAAAAGATATTCTCCCTTTTCAGAATCTGGCAGTTTGCTAATGATATCAATGAGAAGATCATGTTCCTTATTGATAACATTTATCTCAGAAGATGAATTTTCTTGAAGATCATCATTTTTAAAGGATTTAAGATCTTCAGAAGATTCCTTTTCTGATTCTGATGCTGATTCTTCAAGAAGAATGTTGTTTATTTTTTCTAAAACATCTTCTTCGAGATCAATGTTTCTTAATTTTTGGGTGATCCTATAATATTTTGAAATATGACCAGGCCTACCACATTTGAAACAAACAATATTTTTCTTTGGTTTAGATTCAAACTTGGGTTTGGGCTCAACTTTGGGTCTTGACTCTGGCTTTGAATAGTATTGGACCCTTTTGTTTTTGAAAAAAGGTTTTTTCTGTTTTTTGTGAGACTTGGTTTGTTTGCAAGGAGGGAACCCAAATTGCTCACAGAAAGTACCTAATTCTTGTTTATCATAGGCCTTTTCCTTTTCAAGCCGAGTTTGTAGTTTATTATCTTGGCAACTTTTTAAGGCAGTTGGACGTAAGATACCAATTGACCATATGTTAAGTTTTCATAAGGGATCTTACCATCCTTTTCATTTCTTAATTTATCTCTAACTTTATTACCAAGAGATGTTGGTAATCCAGCTAGAAATTTTTCTTTCCAAAATGGTTGGTTTGAATCATCCCTTGTGAGAACTCGAGTAATGAAGGTATCTTTATACCAACGAAAGTCTGATAAAGTTTTGCATTTAAGATTCGACAGAAGTTCGGCTGACCTATCTAGCCACAAAGATGGATCACCAATAAAATGTTTAATTATTGTAAAAATGAGGTAGTTTGTGGAATCAGGAATGACTTGGTCATTGAACAGAATGGGTGTTCCATCTGCTTGAGTTTTAATGGAAGAGTAAATTGTATCTTTATCTTCAGAGGAAAGATAAAAATCCCACCAACCCTTTAATTGTCCAGTAAAACCAGAAACTAAAAGATCAGTTATTTGTTCTTCTGAATAATCATTTTGGGTTTGATAAGCATTGCTTACCATGGTCATGTGTTGAAGGGTTTGAAGGATGGCTGTTTCACTTAATCCGTCTATGTTCTATTCATAAAGATTGTTTGAATTGAAGGTTTTGAAGTTTTGGTGTGGTTTTTCTTCTAGAAGAACATCTGGAGGGGTTGCCCTACTGTAATACAGTTTGGATGGTTTCTTCCAGTTTTGCTGATTGATTTGTAAAGAGGATGTTTGACTATATTCTCCTTTAGACTTTCGTTGGCGTTTCCAAGTTAAACGCCAACTAAAGTCTGACTTTAGTTGGCGTTTAACTGATAAACGCCAACGTTTTTTTGATATTAGTTGGCGTTTATTATTAAACGCCAACATTTTTTCAGACTTTAGTTAGCGTTTATCTGTTAAACGCCAACGTATTTTCTGATCTTAGTTGGCATTTACGATTAAACGCCAACATTTTTTAGCCTTACGTTGGCGTTCATCCATTAAACGCCAACTTTGTTCATTTTTTATTACTTTGGTTGGCGTTTCCTGTAAAACGCCAACGAATTATTATCATTATTTTTTTTTTTATTTTACTACTTCTCTGATTACGTTACACTACCTGTATTACAGTCAAGAACAATGTTTTTATTGCTTTGCAGGCAACCGCTCAGAAACATTTGCAGTACATTTTTCTACAAATGCTTTAACTCTAGGGGGTCTGTTACTTTTGCCAGTGATGCTGGCTTGATTCCCCTAACATGAAAAGCAATGGCAAGAAATAATTATGATGATGCTAAACAATTAAACTTCAGAAGTATCATTCTCACAATAGAATTCTCATATCATACGAGTAATAAGGTCTCTATATTTGATTTAAAAAAAACAATTAGCTTCTAATGTTTTCCAACAATACACATTGTGTCTTACAGTATATATGACAGAGAAAAGAGCCATATAAAACACAAAATTCCAAGCCAGAACAAGACCACTGGGCATCATGAACAGGTCCCTCTTTATAAAAATAACCTTTCATTATTGATTATATAACCTAAAAAACCAAGTTCTTTTGCTAACAGTAACAACTTACAAAGTCCAAGAGCCACAACTGTTTCTTGACTCCCATATGTTGTCAGGAGGCATAACTTTGATTCTCCATAGTAACTCTGATTGGTTTTATCAATATCTGATTGCACCAGCACTAGAAGTCCAGAAGATCCATGATTCCAATTAAACTGGACAGTTGAGCATCGAAAAAAACTTCATCTTGCAATAGGTTGACTTTGAGAATCTTTTTCACAAGCAAATATCTGCACACTAGCAGGAATCCCCAACACAATAGAAAACTTTTTAGTATATGTATTGCAAATTCAAACTCGGACAGTGTAATCACCTGAAAAAAAAAAAGTTTTAGGTTGATTTTTATAACCTTCTCTTTACTGTTCCCTCAGTACAACCCTATATCTTTTGATGCTTCACCTTTCCTTCACAACATCCACACCTGCACTATATATAAGAAAATAAAATATTGGCATTATGTAGATAAATTTTTTCAAAAAGTTATTCATAATAAAAACAAGTTAAATTTACCTCTCTATTCATAGGCAAGTATCAAGGACGAAGTTACACCACTCTTCGATGAGTTCCTCTATTTGCGTATCGGAGTACTCGGAATAAGAGGTGTCGAGGAAGTACTGTAAATTAAAAAAATTTACATAACTGAAAATGGCAAAATTTTATAAGCATTAATGTAAATATAAAATTACCTACCGTGTCTGGGATTATACTATGACCATGTGTAATGATATCCTTCATGAATAATATCACATAGTATCCACAGTCATTATCATTTGGCTGTTTTGGACACTAAAGAGGAAAATTATATTAATTATACAATACAGAAATATTAATCTCAACAATTGTTGATTAAATATAAATTTATACATACCCGTATCTTTTGCCACTTATATAACGAGGAAGCTAAGGGTTTTACCATTTTGCCCTTATGATTATCTCTACACCCTTGGCCTACTCGAAATATTGACACAGCACTGTTTAACCATAAAATATAAAAAAATGTTAGAATGAGCAAAACCTAATTTGAATTATTACATATAAGTGTGAAACATTAAATACATGAAAAATAAATCTAGGTTTCTTACTTATTAATGATCCCCATCATTTGTTCGCGAAGTTCCGAATCATAATTCAAAGGATCCAAAAAATAGATAGTTGGCTCCAATGGATTGATTGCAATTAACATCCAGTGTCCACTATGAAAAAATAACCAGTGTCATTAGGAAATTATAATTCAGCAGATGAAGTCAAATATATTAAATCTTGAGAATTTACTTACACATTATGATACGGAACCAAGAATAAGACATCTTTGTCAGCCCTTGCAGTGAATGCATCCGTAATTAACTGCTGCTGTTCAGTAATCTTACTGTCCAGCAATTTTGAAACATAAGCAGCAACCTCTTCAAGATGGATGAATATAAATTTGTTTGTAAGATTGCAAGGCACCAAAAATGTCTCGTAGAGATATCTTGAATAGAAACAAAATAAAAAGTAACATAGGTTAATATGAAAGCCTAAATTGAAAAAAATTAAAACAAATAGATTAATATCAAGTACCTTATGTACAAGTTAACATTCGCAACCCCGATCTACTTCCGATGGATGATGTAATCCACAATTTCAGTGTTGATACTTTCAAATACTACCTTATTATAAATGTTCTTGGCAAATTTCACACGTTTTTCGACTTTGCCCTTAAGCGAATATGGTAGAAACTTGACAATCATCCTTCGAAAGGTGTCTGGAACTGGATGCCTGGGTGGCTGCATGAGTGGTGGAGCTACTGATTCCTTCGAATGTCCTGACTCTCGGACATTACTCTTCCCCTTCAACTAAGCAACAAAGTGGGAAATTTTGAGACACTGTCAGCTAAACTGAACCTCTGAATGTAGTGGCTAATTCAAGACATCTAGTATCAAGTTAGTATCCTGTCAACTAACATACCTTTACTAATGCAGCAGCAGTGATGAGGTGTGCGAGCCATGCTACGAAGCTGCCCAATGCCATTCCAATTGTTTCCATATCCCCCGCAGGAACAGGCAACTTCCTAGGGTGTACTGTTAGGTGAACCATCATGTCAAAGAATGAAGGTGAGAAATACATCTCAAGCTCACACAAAGTGACAACAATTTGTCTTTGCAATGTGGGCAACTTCCTAGGGTCAATGACTTTGCTGCAAATAGCCTTGAAAAAGAAACATAGTTTCGTGATTGTCCCTCGCACCTTTTTCGGCAAAATGGATCGTATACCCACAGGCATCATATGCTCCATCAAAACATGACAATCATGAGACTTTAGACCCTTCAACTTCAAGTCTTTCATAGATACAAGGTTCCTAATATTTGATGAGTATCCCTCCGGAACTTTAACTCCATCAAGGAATTCACAAAGAGCAATTTTTTTCTTTTCTAGATAAAGTATAAGCAGCTGGTGGAAGATAAGTACGTCGTTTGTCCTTGATCGGTGCCAATTCTCCTCTAATTCCCATAGCAACCAAATCCAGTCTAGCCTTCTTACCATCTTTGGTCCTTCCCTTCACATTGAGTAACGTACCAATAATGCTATCACATACATTTTTTCTATGTGTATCACATCAAGGAAGTGTCTCACATACAAGGACTTCCAATATGGCAAATCAAAGAAAATTGACCTTTTCTTCCACCCACTTGTCCCAAGGTGTTTGGAAAAAGGTTTCCCAAAGTTGTTAGTCAAATGTTGTACCTTTCCAAACAGGTCCTCACCGCTTAATGGCAGAGGTTCTCTTCCGTCTTCTATATTCCCATCAAATGCTTTTCTCCACCCTCTATAACGATGTCCCTGATGCAAAAATCTCCGATGCCCGAGAAAGACAAATTTCCCACCATGTTCCAACCGAATCGATTGTGTGCCTTCTTCACATATAGGGCAACCAAATTCTCCTTTGATACTATATCCAGACAAATTCCCATACGCTGGAAAATCATTAATTATACCAAACAGCATAGCTCTCAAATTGAATGGTTCCTTCCTATACCCATCATACACCTCTACACCACTCTCCCATAATAGCTTCAAGTCATCAATTAGTGGAGCCAAGTATACATCTATATCATTTCTGGATTGTTTAGGTCCAGAAATTAACAAAGACAACATCATGAATTTTTCCTTCATGCATAGCCACGGAGGCAAGTTATAAATCACCAAAATCACGGGCCACGTACTGTGTGTACTACTTTGCATGCTATGCGGGTTTATTCCATCAGTAGATAATGCAAGACATAGGTTTCTATCTTCTGCCCGAATTCTTCATAGTCACGATCAATTAATTTCCATTGCGGAGAATCTGCAGGATGTCTAAGCTTCCCATCTTTAATTCTATCATCTGCATGCCATGTCAGGAGCTTCGCATTCTCCACACTGTTGTACATGCGTCTAAATCTAGGTATGATGGGAAAATACCAAACTACCTTCATTGGACTCGATTCTTTCTTCTTATAACGTGGGGCATTGCATTTAGGACACTTGTCTAATGATGCAAATTCCTTCCGAAATAAAATGCAATCATTAGGACAAGCATGTATCCTCTCATAGCTCATCCCAATAGAGCTTAACATTCATTTAGCCTCATATGTTCGGCTAGGAAGCTCATTATCCTCTGGCAGCATATCCTTCAAAAGTGCAAGCAATTCTGTGAAGCTCTTATCACTACATCCATTGCCTGCTTTCAAGTTGTATAGCCAATGGTGAGTGATGACAATAGAATCAGGAAGATAATACATAGAATGGCAGCACTATAAAAATGTTGCATTTTACTTACTAATTTTATTTTGATGAATCTTCAGATCCCCAGACCCTCACTAGGAGACCACTTCTAAGATGCCGACATGTAATTGACTCATACAGAAAGAACAAGGCACAACCAATTATGATTAAAACAAGAGTTTAAATTATGGTGCAAGAGTTCAAATTTTGTTACAAAGAAAAACTCACCAACCTCGAGGTTCAACAGTATCTGAATTCTGAATCCAACAAAAAACTGTGAGAGAACACCTTGTATTTGGACTGAATAGGAAAAAAAAACAAAGTAAGAGAATCATATAAATTGCCTAAAGAGAAGCAACGTGCCAATGGGAAAGACTTGCAAGCAAACACAACATGCAAGAAAAATATAATTTCTATAAACTAGTCTATTTTGTAGTAGTGACATATATATAATAATTTTTTTAGGACTAAGGGTAATTAATTTAATTTATATTTGAATGTTAAAGCAATGCTTGAACTCGCTATGTACATATCACTATCCTTATTTGAGTGGAATCACTTTAAGAAGTGCGTGCGAGAGCTAAATCAGAATCGGACTAGCTTAAGAAGCCTCCATCATAGCATCCCTACCCCTACCAAACACTACTCATGATCCTTCCTCCCTTCCTTTTCCCTTTCATGTATATATATATATATTCACAACAAAAAAAACATGCATTCACATTCACTCTTTTCTTTTCCTGCTTTCAATGTTCACCACTGTATACTTTTGCTCTTAGCAACATCCATCGTTAGTTAGATTTAACTGTGTAAATTAATGTTTTGTATCTATCACACATTGAATATATAAGCCAAATAGAATATGTGATTAATATATATATATATATCATCATCAATTTGGTTTCCATTAATTAATGTGGGCCTTGAGTGTGTGTATATGGATGATAAGGTGGCATAAGAGAGAGCCGACGACCGTGTAGAATCAGTACATGTTCTCTGCATATAATCATCTCATATATATATATAAAGGAAATGACAGTCTTCCAGATATGCAGATGAATAGATGATGATGATGATGATGATGTGTGTGTGTAGATTTAAGTACTGATATATATATATATATATTTATATAGAGTGAGTGAGTGTTTGAGTTATGAAAAGTTGAGGCGCCTGGGAGCATTGAAGATCGGTGTGAAGTGAAATGAAATGAGAACTAGTTAAAGAAAGATTCTTTGGCTTACTTTGAGTTTGGAGGTTCATATGCAGAGAGGTACAATACAACACGTGACACACGTACAAAGACTTTGATTTTGATCCCTTCTATCCATATACAGCAAATATATTGGTATATATATATATGAATGAATGTTGATCAGGTTCAGGTGGAGTGTCACTCAATAATAGATCCATATATATATATAAATATTTCTGGGGGAGAAAGGACACATGGATGACTAAAACAAATTACATTACAATATGGGCAATGACTCATATATGAATTCGATAGAAACAGCCACGAATATGAGAGCGTCAGTAGGACAATATGGGGTTAACTCAAAGCTGGCCGCCGTTTGCCGTTTGGTCTGGGAGGGATTTCAAGTTCCTCTGAGAGAATGGAACTGGGCCTCTTTCACTCCATTCACCGTGACCGTTGATAGGGAGAGAGACTACGAGATCAAGCGATTTTAGGTTGAAGGGGATTTCGAAGGAGCAAAGCCATGGTGGAGGAGGAAAGTGTGTAAACTTTCGATGCGTGGTGGCCGAAGAGCTGTGCCAGAACAGAGCTATGGCAGAGGAACAGATTCAGAGCACGGTGGGAATGAAGATGACACAATTCTAAGAACACGTGATTTAGGGTTCTGATAAGTGATTTTAAATAACTTAGTTAGCATTTAAATCTTAAACGCTAACTAAATATAACATAGATGATGTTTACATGATAAATGCCATCTAATATTTTTAACTCAGATGGCGTTTAAATATTAAACGCTAACTAAATATAACATAGATGGTGTTGTTTAAATGATAAACGTCATCTAATATTTTTAACTTAGATGGCGTTTAAATATTAAACGCTAACTAAAATTTTAAAAATAAATTTAAAAAAAATTTCGGTGAACCTTAATTGGCGTTTATTAAACAAACGTCATCTAAAATTTATATTATTTTACTAATTTAGATGGTGTTTTTCATATAAACGCCATCTAAAGTCTAAATTTAATTAGCGTTTACCATAAAACGTCAACTTTAGTACTATATTATGACTTTAGATGGCGTTTATTTTTAAACGCCATTTAAAATTTCCAATTTAGATGGCGTTTATTTTATAGATGCCATCTAAAATTGGACTTTAGTTGGTGTTTATTTTATAGACGCGAACTAATATACTTGGTTTGATTTTTATTGGCGTTTTTATAAATAAACGCCAACTATTCAGCACCAATAAATCCTAAATCGGGCATAGTGTCTTATGTATCTTAAGAAAAGATATTAGATTACTAAATTTGTCAAAATAATTAACATATCGCACAACTCTATAAGATGTCCTATATTTTGGAATAAATATTACTTATAGAAGATATTATATATTTAAGATTGAAGGGAATATTAATTTAATGACGATCAATTCAATTATGGTTGGACCACGGTCAAACCACTGAACCTTAAACCACTACTGCGACCGGTTCAATGATCGATTCATATTAAAAAAGCTCTACTAAATAATGCTTAAGTATTTTTTTAAAAATTTTTATGCATGAAGAGTATTTTAACTAATAATCGAAAACTAATTCTTTTAAGGTGCGGAAATTATCAAAATGGACTTTATCTTTTTCAACATAGCCTTTTCCATACATATGGAAATGAATTTAATTTCAACAAGATGCTTAAAGGATACAATTATCCTAATTATTTGTCAATTGTATCAAACCTTATTGCTTATAATGCATAAGTATTTGTATGACATTTCATGACATAATTTAATTTGGCACATCAAATATCCTTGTTGAAGAATGTTACCTCAATACTAGGAGTTAACATCTCTTAAATAAAGTTGAAAGTTTGAATCTTGTGGATAGAAAAAATTATATTCAAAGATCTATCCCCAATAATATATCATCTGTACAGGGCCATGGAGGTATATGGGCAACTAAGGTAGTTGCCTTAGGCCCCTCAACAAACACCTTTATACCCCTTTTATGTATATATTTTAGGATATTAACAACTTTTAAAATATGCAACCATTTTCAATTTTTTATTTGAATATAAAAAATTTAAAACTTTACAGGAAGATAAATTGAAAAAAAGTGTATTAATCTTTAAAATTTTTTATGTTTAAATGAATATTTTGATATTGATAGTCTAGATATATTAGGTATTAAGAGAAATGTTGGCAGAAAAAATTAATACTCCAATTGAAATTAAATTATATCAAAAGATTGAATTTTTCCAAATGCATACATTGTTAATTTATAAAATATTGTTGCCAACTTGTGATGGTTGCTATTGCTGAAAGAAGTTTTCCCAAATTAAAACTGGTTAAATCCTATTTGAAATCATTTAGTTACTGAAAAATGAGACGTAAAATTTGATAAGTTATATTATAACTAATTTTAATAACTAATTTTAAAGTTTAGAAAGCTAGAAAAAAAGATATAAAAATTAATAAGTTATATTATATTAGGTCTTTAATAATTTCATCTTAGAGCTTGAAATTTGTTAACATGAACTTGCATATGTAAAAGAAATTATCTCCATAATTCATGTCATCAGAAGTAAAAAGCTATTCAGAAGGGCAACTTGTTTAACTAAGGAGTTACATGGGCCTGGCCTGGAAGAAATTGTTTTGGACTTTCCTTCGGCTATCCATAAAGGAAAAAAAGGAAGTCGACCTTCTTTGAGCGGGCTGTCTGCCATTAAAACGACATCGTTTCTCCAAACAGATCAATAAACCCTAAGCATAAACTTACAACGAGTTTCAGTAATATGTATATATAGCATTTCCACTCAAACGGCGCTAGCGGCGGCTCAGCTCAGGGCCTTATCCAGTGGTTGCTTTCTCCGTTTCCTCTCCAGCTACACCGCTCCCCAGCTAGCGAAAATGGTAAACCATCTTGTTTTTCTGTTTCAATCATTGTGTTTAAATTTCAGCGACTATTGCTACTTTGTTTCTTTCTTGATGTGATATGATAGGCATTGTACACTTCTTTTTTACTTGGTTGTTTTGAGATTAGGAATGCAAACAATCACTTTTACAGATGGCCGTCTCTATTGTGGTTAGATTATGGGTTGTTGTAGTTTTACGAACTTTTTGGGGATCAATTATCGTTTGGTCAATGTTATATAACTGGATCATAATGAGTTGGACTGCCGACATCATCAAATTTCCATATGAATTTCATTATCGTGTTTCGGATTTGCGTCCTTACATGAAGGATTTGTATTTGTCTGCAACTCTAACATCTATTTTCCTGATCTGAATGGGAGGAAAACTTGAAAGAATATAGAGAAAATTGATAACGATATTGTTTTCTCCACGTGATATTTGCGCAAAATGCATGAGTAAATGTAAGTTATGTAAGTTTGCTTTTGTGAGATATGTTCTGCATTCTCTTGTTGGGTATGTCACTGCTTTGCTCATTGGTTTTCTTATGTGATGTAGACCAAGAGAACCAAGAAGGCCGGTATTGTTGGGAAATACGGTATGTTATAATTCCTCTAGTTGCTTTGGTTATGAATATGTTGGGCAGTTTTATTTTACTGGAAAGAGATAGACAGCTGTCGATGATGGAAGGTAGACATAGGAGAAAGAACATGTTTTAAATCATTAATTGGATGCTAACATTGTCGAAGCTACTACTTTAAGGATTATGGATATTAGAACATCTGCACTTAATTTTAAAAATTCTGAATGGTAGTGGCTAACTTACTCGGTCAGGGACCTTATCTGTCTATCGAGAATTGTGAATTACATTTAGAACAAACGGTAGTCCTAGCCAACTAATGTTTAACACGCTCCTTTTTATTCATGGTTATGGAACAACAAAATTTCTTCTAGCTGTTAGGAGCCATGAATGGATTTTATAACTTGGAGCAGTGTCATTATTATCATTTTTTTTTTCTGGCATTTTATTCTTCCATTCTTTCATATTGGTGCAAAAGCTAATCTGGTCAGATTATTTTATGAAGCTGATGGAATATAAAGTGGATCATTTTTGGAGATTTTTTTTTTGAAGAAGTCTAACTTGCTGGATTGATAGTTACTGATGTCTGATTCTGGGCATTTTTTTATATGATTTATGTCCATTAAATATTTTTGGTTTTATTCAGCGCAAATGCTTCATCAATAAAATGTAATAGCAATTTCTTTCAGTTTCTTTTGTGTGCTTATACATCATAACATCATTCGTTGCTTTTGGGTTCTTGATCTGGTTGTGTATAGTCTATTTATGTTATTATTATCTGGGTGGTGGGTTAGATGGCTTTACTTTTGCTCCTAAATTTCAGGCACTCGGTATGGTGCTAGTCTGAGGAAGCAAATTAAGAAGATGGAAGTGAGTCAGCACAGCAAGTACTTCTGTGAGTTTTGTGGAAAGGTATCCTTTCATCTATGTAATTACTTTTAAATTACTCCCTTTAATTCTTAATATAAGTCACTTTTAACTAATTTACCGAAACCAAGAAAGGATGGTTTCAGCATTAAAATTGTCTTAAAATTGATATAGTTTCCATTTTTACCTATAATAAATACCACAAATTTAAACAATCTATACTCTCTCTCTTACTAATATATAAGGGTATTTTAGAAATAATGTAATTAATACTCCAAGAACTTATGGAAGATGACATATATTTAGGACTATAGAAAACTTATAGAACGTGACTAATATAAAGGACTTGAGGAAGTACTTAGGATTATAATGTTCTTATTTACTGGGGCAACTTAGACTCTGATGACTCTTTTCTCTTACAGTATGCTGTTAAGAGAAAGGCTGTGGGCATATGGGGCTGCAAAGATTGTGGAAAAGTGAAAGCAGGAGGTGCTTACACACTGAAGTAAGAATCATTGCCTTTTTTTTTTTCTGCATTTTTATTAACTTGTTTTCTTGATATGAATGGGTGGGTTGATCTGCTCGATGTTCATTTTGACAGTACGGCAAGTGCTGTCACTGTTCGGAGCACCATTCGGAGGCTGAGAGAGCAAACTGAGGGTTGAAATTGAATCTCTCACTGTTCATGCTTTTCATAAGCAAGCATACATTTTTAGGTCTGTTTAATTTTTTTTATTGTAATTCTTGGAGTAAATACTTTGATTCCTAACTTTGAGGTTGTTGGGGTTTTTTGCCACATTTAAGTTAATCCCTAATGCTTCAAATTAATTGTGTCAATGACTGATTGATTACTTGTTTCTACTTTCTGGCTAAAAGGCAAATATTACCCTAAGCTTGCTGATTTCCATCTCATTCTTTACTAAATCCAGTATGTAAGTTTTAATTGATTATATACACATTAGAACTTTTTTTAATAACAAAGTTTAGGTGAGCTGGTTTTGGGGGCTCACTAGGGTTAGGATAGGTCTCAGTGCTTTAAAAGTGGTTGTAGAGGTACTTATAGATTACTCATCACCGAAGTCCTTACATCGATAGTGAGATTAGAACTCACATGTTTCTGGAATATAAGTTGTATCATTACCAATTAGATCAATCTTTGTTAGCTATGTTAGAAATATTTTAAAATGCAACTCCACTAATTTAAACTAGGTGAGGATAGATGAGAAGTTCATCGTTCTTGAATCTTTATAACCAAAAATACCTTAAGAACCACTGAAAAATATCATTAAATTTTGAGGATTTTAAGTGATAAGAAGGAAAGGCAATGTAACGCAAAATAGGCTAGTGTTTTACATTGGTTACTTAGAATATTTAAGACAAATATTAAATGAATAACCAATATAGGAAAAACAAAATGATTTGACTACCTATGCTGTTTTAGAGCAATGTCTCGTAACGAATGAAATGCCTCAAAGTCATACCAATAGATTTGGAATAGAAACTGCAAGGAAATAAATAAATAAGATCAATAGCTAGAGCCCAAACTGTTTCATTGCATTAGATGAGAAATATTTATATTACTATTGAAAATTAATCTAATTGATAAGGATGTGATATATATTCTATAAGGATTTGGAGTTTAAAATTGGTAGGTAATCATGTTAAGTCTTCAGTGCTCAACTCACAAAATTTTACTTGAAAAAAACAAAAGGTCTATAATGAGCAATAATATAACCATTGTACATTGTCCTACCAGTCACCATGGTGCTAACCTTTCCTGTTTGTCTAATTTTTTCTATTTGAAAATTTGTTCATGCTTTGTAATTTCTTCCTTCTCAATATTTCCCTGATGAAAGAAGTTCTGTAGCCAAATTACCGATGTAGCCCCCAATCATACCATTGATAATTGAAAGGGAAAAAAACATGACAATCCATTCAACTCGCGAAGCTATCATATAATCTGCTCAGAAAGCTCAAATAATAATAATAAGGCATTTAAAAATTAATTGAAAGAAAGAATAACAGATTTTAGAAAACGATATGCAATTTTCTTAAAAATACTTTATGAACCAATACATCTCTTAAAGCTCTTCAAGCACTAAATCTGCAAGGCATTTCTCCATTAGGCATTATTTATTAAATTGCTCATAAAATATACTTATACCTCGGAAGCATGACAAAATATAAGGTATTTTCATTGACCGAAAAATTGATAAACTTGATGACAAAATATAAGGAATTCCGTTTAAGTTTTTTTTTCCTTTTCATAATTTTATTATGTTTCCTGATCATGCATAAACACAATTATTTTATCTACAAACTGATAATTTTCAATTGGCTTTCTTTTTTAATATCTTCATTAGAAAAGGAAATTTTGGTGAAATTTTATGTTTGAAATTACTTCAAATATTAACAATTTATTACTCCATTTTTTTTAAAAGGTAAATTGCACAATGATTAAATTATAAATTAGTCCATATAATTTGTTTGACATTTAATATACATTTTTTCTTGATGAAAATCATATTTTGGTATCTTAAAATTTCATTTGGATTTTATTTCAGTAATGATTCAAATAATTTATCATGGACTTTTTTTTCTCTATGTCACCTGAAAAAAAAAATAGCTAATTTGGTTGGTGGTGTGATTTTGTCTGTGAAGTGAACGAGCTGTAAGTATATAATTAAAAGGAGAATTTTATAGAAGATAAAGTAAGAATAACCTAATAGATGTACTTCTTAATATTGTCTTCCTACATATGAAAATTATGGATCGATATAGGGGAAAAACATAAGCCAAAACTAATACAATTATCTTATCTTACATTTTTGCTTAAACATGTTCAAAAGGGTCTGATTTCTATCCAATTTGTGAGAAATTTCATAATGTCTTCACGGTGGTGGTTGATTATTTTGAGAATTCAAATGATGCCACTGAATTTGGAGGAAGTACAATAGTCATATTTGGGCGAGGATTCTCAAATAAACTCAATTGTGATACAACCTACACATATGACACAAGAAAACACATCTAAGATGAATTTTTGGAATTAGCTTTCCACACAAAATGGGCAGCACCTTGTACATCGAAGTTTTAAAAATTAGTTGCAATACTTAAAACTTGTGAAAAAGTACAACTTGCTATAAATGCTATATTGCGAGTTTAGTCTCCCATGCATCGCATAAAATATAATAGATGACCCCCAAATTTCAAAGTTTGTAAAGAATGTAGCATGATATTAATTTTATATTGATATTGATTGATATTTTTATTTTCTTAAAAGAAAGATAAAATAATGTTTAAGATAATGCAAGTTATGCCTTTTTGGGATTATAAAAGGAATTCTCATCCATTACACTTGTAGATGTGGGCAATGTAAATGTTGACCCAGTAAGATTCACATTTGAGTTGAAACCATTAATTGTAATACCAAGTGACACTGAGCTGTCTTCAAAGTTCACAACCTATAGAAATATTTGGAATTTCAATTGAATAACCTAGTTAGTCATCAATTAATTCAAAAGCTGATGATCATCCATACCTTACCTTGATTCTCAAATAACTCTTTTTGTTTTTTGGGTTTTCCCAAACAATTGTTGATACTACAATTGAAGATGGGCAGAGCTGGTAAAATGGGTCAAGCCCAATGGGCTGGCCTGAAAAGTTCAAAAAAATAAGTGGGTTGAGCCTTAATTTTTAGTGTTAAAATACAATTAGGGTTTTTTGAGGCTAACCCGTGGCGAGCCAATCCAAGCGGGCCACAAGTTAGCCCGAAAGCCCATTTTGTTTTTTCCTCTTTTTTTAAATTTAAAATATTAAAAAATATATATTATTTTATTAATTAGTAATATAAATTGTAAAAATTAAATATTATATTAACTTTTTGATCAATTATGATGATAATTAGTTGTATTAATTTAAATAATTATATAAAAAAATTTAAAAAAAGAATAAAAATATTAAAAAAAAACCTGCATGCCGATGCGTAGACCCGAACCCACGGGCTCGGGTTTAAATTTTTAAGCCCGTATGTCAAATCGAGCTTTTAGGTTTGTCCCAATTTTCGATTTGACACCTCTAAAGATAGGGTTTCTAGTATTGAGTTAAGATATGTACCTCTACTTGATTCTAAGAATAATTGCTGCAACTAATAGCTTGGAATTCCAAAACATTGATGTGAGTCAAATACAATTGCATCTGGTATCCACCTATTTATCCACACAAAATCACACAATCTCAATCTTGTATTTTAAAAATAAATAAATATATATAAGTACAGAAGAAATGATTAAATATATTACTTTTGGTCATTGATATTTACAAAAAGTGGGGCATTACTAACCATTTCCATAGCATCACTGCATTATAAAAAAGAAATTTCATCAAGCTATGAGTATTAAGTAATTTGAAGGCTTACTAAGTAACTAATGATGAAAATTTCATAATTAAGAGAAGAATGCACCTATTCTTTTCTAATTCCATAAGAAATGCAGCTTCTCCCAAGGGACACAAGAGGATTCCAAATCCAACATTTTTTTTTTGCCAAATAGCATACTTACTTACAAAAACTTTTGCACCAAAACGATTCAAAGAATCAAATTTGTTATGTATTGAGAAAATATCCCTAGAACTTGTATAAATATGAAAATCAAACAAATTAGTTGGATGATCTAAGGGAGCAGCAGTAGCATCACAATTCGAGATGATTTGAATATCAGGATAGTAATGTTTTATGGCATTGTAAAACTTAAGGTAGTTTCTTAGGTAGTTATAAATTCCACAATCTTCGTTTCCAATAGCTATGTATTGTAGATTAAAGGGTTAAGGGTGTCCCAAAGAAGATCTTATTTTGCCCCACTTTGATTTGAGTGGACCTCTTGCAAACTCAATCCCATCAAGAACTTCCTACAAGAATTATTAATACAAAATGAAATAAATCCAACAAGAAAGAATAAGGAATAATTTAAAAATATTATAGCAAGTTATGAGTGCTAAATTATACTTGCACAAAAGGCCAGATATCAGTTGTATTGACTTCTTCGTGACGAATGATACCAACATTAAATACCCATATTGGTAATACACTAAGATCTTCAACAAGCTATTAAAATATAACAAAGTATAATAATTGGTATATGTAAGAACAAGATAAGCTCAATATGAGTGGAAATAATTAGAAAGTATACACTTGAAGAAATTCCAAAAAGCCAAAACCATCATCAGTCTAGTAGCCCCATATATCATTATAATGATCTGGTCTCTTTTCCCATGGTCCAATGGTATCCTTCCACCTAAATGCATTTCTCAAGTGATCTCCTCAAACATAAGTACCACCTAATATAGTGAAAATGGATAGCTAAATTATAATATGATCCTGAAAATAATTTATTTTGAAACTGCTAGCCTTTTAGTATATGCAATTTTACATAGGCAAACCTAGAAATCTAATAAATTTTGGTTTCAAATCTGCCACCATTTGATAAAGATCCTTTCCAAAGCTATGTCCCTTGTGTAGATAATATAATATTCTAGTCATGAAATAAAAGAGGAAAAGGGACCAAGATCTCTTGAAATGTATTTTAGATTAAATGAAGATTTAAAGAGTAAGAAAAGGTAGCCCCATTGTTGTTTTTGTGGGACTCACCTCCCTCTCCCCCTCTCTTTTCACTTTAGTAGAAATACATTATCTAATCAATATATTCTAAAAGGAAAATTGCCTTTTTTTTTTATAAACAAAATTGCCATTTTAATTGTTGAAAATTATGATTTCATCTATTACAGACACTATAAGTGTCCATGAGCATAGCTGAGTCTTGGTCTAACCTAATAACTCCTTTTTGGGTTGTTGTAATTTGGAGGCTTGAATTGAAGTCTGATTTCAAGGCTTCAAGAATAGTTGCCATTCTTCTTCACTTCGAAACATGTTTTGTTGAAGCTCCATACATCAATCATTCATTATATAGTTTATATATATATATATATATATACACACACACAACTTTGTGTATATTAAATATCAACAAAATACAATTATGCTAGAGAAAAATCTCTAATTAATAACCCAATATTAGTAGAAGCTAGTTCTTGTCTATTTAATCGTATGAAGAAACTTTCAAATTAATGGATCCCAATGAATGTACAAAGAAGACCACTTTGTATTTCTTCCCTTGCTCAATATTCTAAGGAAACAATTAGGATACATTAGTTAAGAGTTAAAATAGCACAACGATAGAGAATATAATGATAATCATAAAGAATATAATGACATATAATCAAGTGTTAAAAATATATAGTTATACCATGCCCCAAAAACCGGGGTTAGAGAGACCAAAGCCTTGAGGGCAATCACTGGGAGAAGGACAAAGGACATGCAATTTTGTGGCAACCTTATTGCGAGGAAAGCTAGAAGCAAGTTCAGTTACCACCTGTATGGTTGATTCATCTCCAATAATTGACCATGGGAAAAATACTTGAAGGAACCATTGTACCCCAGCTTCAAAACCTTAACACATTAATGCAAGTAATTGTTTAATTATCCAAACATTATATTTAAAAGGTAATCTTAAAGTGAAAATAAATGTTTTATAATAACCTCTATTGTTTACAAGTTCTACCCATAGTGCTTCAGACGCCGCATGATTAATTTCCTACAAATTAAACAAATAGCCAGTTAGTCATTTGCATGCCACACACACTACCTTTAACATTGCATAACATATTCACCTCAAAAACCACACTACTATAATAGGCCTTCCTACGGAATCCACATTTACATGTAGTGTTGCATTGAGGGCATTAGATTGAGAAGCAAGGACTAATAGTATGAGCAAAAGAGCACAAGCTTTGGATGATGACAATTTTATGAAATACTCCACACCAACTTTTCTATTTCTTTGGGTTTATGCTTACAAGTATTCATAACCAATGTCTAGAACTAAGTGTAGACATATTAGAGTTGAGAGAGAGCTTATCTGATATATTGTTTTCATTAATACCTAAAATATATGACAAAATTTGTCCTCCAACTATTTCTAGCAAATCCAACAATCATAATCTACTTTGACATTTTAATATTGGATATAATTTTGTAACTGACAACAAATTCAAAGAAAATTTTGAATTATGACACCTTGAAAATTCTTGTTTTAGTGTGGTTCTCAATAGTTAATAAAAAAATTAAGTATGAAACTCAAAGTGAAGCTTATAATTTCAAAATGCATAATTTAAGAATACTTATGGAAATTAAAATTTTTCTAAATTAGTCGTTTTGACATCTATTTTATATCCATGAATATATGTCTAAATCCCAAAATCTTAAAATTTGATTTGGATAGTTTAAGATTTAAAATCTTTGTTTTTATTTTTCAAGTTAAAACCATCATTTTAAAAAATTGATAGCTAACATGCATAGTATCTTTTTTTTTCTTTAATTTTATTCTTTTTCAAGAAAATATTAAAATTATTAAAGTAAAATAAAATCTAAATAATTAAATTTAATTTGAACTTATCAAATTAAAGATAATTATTTCCTAAAACTCTATTTTATTCCAGCTAGGTGCTATTACATAATGGCTTGTTCCGCTCTTCCTCCAAAATCAAATCATCATTTTTTCTTCAATCCTCTTCTTCATTTTCATACTTTGAATATTGTGATTTGTGCAACTCTCATCCCTTTCATTCCATATAAGTTCCTTATTTGGAGTTTTCCAATTTGGATCGCTGATTAATCCATGAGATTCACACTTGAATGTCATCTATATCAATCTCCATAACGTAAATTCTAAGATCAACTTAAATTATGGAAGCTTAGGTTGAAGGGTTAGATCTAGGATTAATTTGTCATAGTGATAGGAAAGTTAAACTGATATTAGGGATTTAGGTGTTTGATGCAAGTAAGTTAGGAAGTATAGAGCAAGCTCAAGCATTGGAGAGAAAGAAGCTGAACATGTGATCCAAAAATGGAAAACAGTTGATTCATTACAAGGCATAGGAGGCCCAATGATGAGATGTAGACCTAGGGCAATGAAAGAGGCCTTGAATGATGTGATCAACAAGTAATTTGAGATGAAACTTTTGCACTTAAGTGAATTTGAAGTTTAAGAGCATAAGAATGACATGATTATGTTCTCATATATACAAGTTTTAGATTTGAGCCTCAATCAAGCCTAACATGAAGAACTCACTTAAAGAGCATGTGACTCACTGAAAGAGTATGTGACTTAGGGATTAATGGGTTTAATTATTGTCAATTTCATTTTTATTAATTATGGGCTTAATTTTATTGATTAATAAAGTCCAATTAATTAGTTAATAGTTTTCTTGATAGCTCATCTTATAAATAAGCATGTCATGTGTCAAAGGTGTGATTTCATTAATATGGTAGTATGTTTATAAGGGTTCAGGTATTATTTTTATTATTTTCTTCTGAATTTTTGTTATTCATTTTTGGGATTTTATTTTATTGGTTTCCCAAGTCTATTAGGAGTATTATTTGAGTTCAAAGTTTCCTAATCCCATTATAATTACTTGAGTCCAAATTAATTAGGTTTCTTATACTCATTAGGTTAGATTTTTCCTTGCCTATTTAGGGCCCTCTATTGTAGACGTTTTTGACAAACTAGATGAATGAAACTTTCAGTTTTGTGAGTTTTCTTCTTACATTTTTTTGAGTGTTAGAGAGAACACTATGACTTATCAAGGAATTAGTCATTGCTTGTAGCATCACCAAAACTAAAGTTTAAGAGATCAGTTCTCCTGGGTTCTATTTCTCAAGACCAACATCTTTCCTCCTTATCTTTTCTCATTTTCTTTGTTGTTATCTTGTGCCTTTTTTGTGTTTCTTCCTAGCTGTCTAGATTTCATGCTCTTTGGTTTGCAATGATCTGGTTGACATACACATCAAAGTGGGTTCTTTGAATTAGTTCCATAAAGGTTCACCTATCAATGTTATAGATTATAGAGTACACCTAGTTAAATTGATATTTGTATTTGGATGTTTAGTTGTTGTATTAATTATTCTATGTTGAATATAATTCTAGATGAGATTGAAGATACTTTCGAATCTTACACAATAGGAAAAGGGCCATACACCCTAGTGTATCTCTCTAAGTAATTGTATAAATAACAGTCATACGTTTGTTTCCTTATGCTAATACTTTGTTTTAGAATCTTTTGATTTTTAAAATTTTCACATTCTCCATTATGTGGCAAAAACAAAACTTTGTTTTAAAACCTTCAATTGTCTATGGAAATTGGGTGGGTAAGGTAAAGCTTTCAGTCTATTTCTCTCTATGTTCCTTCTTATTTTGTCCATCACCTTTCTCATAACTTTACAAATTTTATTGATTTTATCTTGTCAATCAATGTTATCAACTAAATTGATAAGACGCCAAAATTGTAGTAAGGGTGTCAAGAATAGTAACAGAGTACCTATGTAACAACCCACATGGTTAAGAGCATGATTAGTAGATAACCAATTGCCAATATGGATTAAAAAGAATTCAATCTAAATGGTCTTTTTGGAAAAATAAGTAATTTTAGGATTTAGTTATAAAGAAGTCTAGGAGTCAAGATGCTAAAATTCTATTCAAAGTGTTATGGCATGTGGTCAGATGTATTCTAATGACCCTTTTGGTATTGAGATTTATTAGAAAAGTTGTGGTGGTATTTCGAAATGGTTTAATGAAGCGTTAATTGCTTAAAACATGATATAATACTTTTCTGCTAAAAATTGAGCAACTTTTGAAATTCGGTAGTTTAAGGGACAAAATGACATCATTTTAAGTGAGACTTTTTTCATTGGAAAATAGATATCTCAAGCTTCCCAAAGAGTCATAATTTGCTTTTTTTTTTTTTAGGTTTGTAATTGAAGCTATGGGGTTCTTAAGTTGGGATCATGTGCAAGATACAAGCAACTAAAAATGCCTAGCTAGCTGTGGTGCTAGGTCACGATTTTGTATGAAAGGGAAGGGTTTCAATTGACTGGAATAGTGCAATTTCAAGGAGAATCGAGGGAGCTCTTCTACGATTTGGATTTCTAAGATAAAAGGCATGATTTGGTGGTTTGGGAGACTTAAATTCTTTGAAGGTAAGGGGTTTCCTCTCATCTTTTCTCAAGCCTATGGTGAATTTTTTATGGGTTCAGCTTGGGGTCCAAATCTCTGGAGGTTTTGACTGATTAAATTGTGTTATAAGGCTTCAATGGTGTGTTGTGAAGCTATTCCAAACTTTGGGTTTGAGTTCTTAGGGTGTTATTACTTGTAGGTGCTCAACCCTAGTCACTTTCATTGGGATTTCTTTGATGCATGAAATTTCTGAGTTAATGGCTAGTATGGGAAGTTGAATTGTGTTTAAATATGAGTGGGTTAGTTGGTTGTTGCTTGGTTTTGCAGAGTAGAAGTTTAGAACCCCAAGTTATGGTTAATTAGAGACTAAGTAGTTATTTGAATGGTGTGTTTGATGTTTGTGTAAGGTATGAGCTTGCTTTATTGAAGTTTCTATACTCCAAGAAGTTGTTTGGAAGTGACAAATTTGTTGGTAAGTATCTATTTTGTTATTTGAAGAAATTGGGCCTTGTAGGCACTAAGTGACTTTGGTGATTGGAATAAGTGTATTGGAGATTTTTTTTTGCTAATATCCTATTGGAGTTTTGATGATTTTTTTGGTCTTGTTTTATGTTTGGAAACATCATATATTAACTTGGATTGCATCCATATTGTGTGTATGTAGTTGGTTTCCAAATGACCTATCGTGGTATTGTGTGAGTTCGATTAGGGAGTAACTTTTGTTTATTGTATCAATTTGGCATGGTTAGTAAATTTCTTGTACTCTCTACTCTTTTTGAGTTTATGGCAAGTAAATGGAAATGATTAAATATATATACATGCATGATAGAGATTATAACTAGAGCATGATATATGATCATTGTGCATCCCCATTTTTATGTTTCATATGATATGGTAGTGCTAGCATGGCAGTGTGTATAATGAAATGACATGTTAGCATAACATATTGGTATTGTTAGCAGTGATTGTACATGTTTGGGCATGATTTGGTTGGGTGATGATGTTAGTGAATACCACGCGGTAATGCCTTTCTATTAAATGACACATAAGGCCTTGTGTCTAAGTGATGAGGCTCATTATATACCTATCACTAAATCATCATTCTTTGGCCAAGAGATCCAAGTAGCTATGGATTGTGGATGCAATTTCTCTAAATCACCACTAATTTAGGTGGTCTTGGAGAAGAAGAGGCATGATCCAACCATTAATGCAATGACCTTTGGTTAAGTTATGACTAGTGGGAGGTGAACTTAGTGGTTATTTTGGAATCGACCTTCATAAGTTGTTAGAAGGGGGCTGCTCATTGAAGTTACCCTGTGATGGTGACTAGTTCATGGCTCTAGCCATTATTGTAAGGGGTTCCATAACATATCACAAGTATCACACTTTGCACCATGTACTCTATGCATATAAACTTATATATATATATAATGAACTGTTACTCGTTGTTTTCCTATTACTTCTCTGGTTACTGGGACAATTGTCTCACCCCTTGTGGTTAACATTTTTAGGAAAAAATATAACTCTAACATGGAGAAAGTGTAACGTTCGGCCACTTCTTTGGGATTGATGACTGTTCCCACAAACCAGCACAAGTCCTTTCGGTGTGCTTTATTCTCACTCACACAACTCCTTCCTAGGAAGTCACTCATCCTAAAATTGCTCCATATTAAGCACGCTTAACTGAGGAGTTCTTAAGGAATATGCTATAAAAAATGTAGGTGCACCTTATTGGTATATGTAGTACTTATCAATTCTTTTAAGTTATTCTTAACCCTATAGTCCTATACCTATACAGTCTCTGGATCTCTCTTGTTTTGGTATACATTCGATTCATTAATATGTCCCTCCCACTTAGAAGCATGCCAAGAGTCGCTCCTTGTTCATGCCTCATCACTTTTATCTCACACTCATTTCTTGCATCGACGATCACTCTTACCCTCATTAGCGCCCGGATGTCACATGCCCACCAACTTCCATGTGGTTCATCCTCAAACCATACTGTACTGAGAGAGGCCTAGCTCTGATACCAACTTTAATGTCCGGCCACTTCTTTGGGATTGATGACTATCCCTACAAACCAACACAAGCCTTTTCGGTGTACTTTGTCCTCACTCACATAACTCATTCCCAAGAGGTCACCCATCCCAGAATTACTCCAAGTCAAGCACGCTTAACTTAGGAGTTCTTAAGGAATAGGCTACCAAAAAGGTAGGTACACTTTGTTGGTATAGATAATACCTATCAATTCCTTCAAACTATCCTTAACTATATAGTCTCGTACCTATACAGTCTCTGGATCCCTCTTATTCCGATATGCATTCGATTCATTTATATGTCCCTCCCGCTTAGAAGCCTGCCAGGAGCCGCTCTTTGTCCGTGTCTCATCACTTTTATCTCACACCCCCTTTCTTGCACCGGCGATCACTCCCCGCCCTCATCAGCGCCCAAATATCACAAAAAGATGAGGAGAATCAGTTCTCCATGGAAGTGTATGCGATATTTGAGTATTGTAGTTTAGGTATAGATTTAGTTTAGAACACATGTTATATATGTATAGTATCATGCCAAGTATATGAACATCTTTGATGCTGTGTGACTTATTTAGCTTTTAAGTATCATGCCTTGCCATTTGCATTTCACTCGTTTAGCTTGTGTTACCTTTGGTTTACATGTTCATTGTGGCCAAATTAATGTGTATGCAATGTTATTTGATGGGTTTGACCTCATTGGGATCTTGGCATTACTTGGTGAATGTCTTGCTTGGATGTCTTACGTGTGTGAAGTCTAGACATGTTATATTTGCATATTATTATGCCAAGTATAGGAACATGTTTGATGCCATGTAACTTGTTTAGATTTTAACCATCTTACCTTGTCATTTGGATCTCACCCTTTTGCATGCTTGCTTTTACAGTTGCTACTTGATGGTTTAGCTTGTGTTGCCTTTGGTTTGACATGTTGATTGTGGCCAAATTAGTACATATGCAATGTTATTTGATAAATTTGAGACCTCATTGCAATCATGGTATTGCTTGGTGAATGTTTTGCTTGGATATCTTAAGTGTGAAGTCCAAGCATGGGAATACCATGTTCGGAGCCAAGGTGTTAGTTGTTTCAAGTGTACTTTGATGAGATAGTTGTTTAGGAGGTTAAATATGATTTTTGGTGGGATTTGAAAAAAGTAAGTATGTCACCTACTAGTAAGGAATGAGATCAAATCTTAGGGGAGTGGTTTTCTTGAGGTACAACTTCCTCTAATAAAATCTTTAAGTCATTTGAAACTTGTGAGAAAGATTTTGATGGTTATTTGTTTGATTGTGTGGCTTTGGGTTGGTTTAGAATCAAATTTTGGCTTAAAAATGATTATTTCGGTCTCATGGGTTCAAAATTTCTATACAGTGGAATTTTGAGATGTGGTTTCCATTTGTAGTTAGAAGACTTTTAATGTGACCTGTAAACTTTGGAATGATGTAAATTGAGGTCTGTGTTGGAAGTTGTACATACCAGAAGTGAAGCATAAAAATGAGAAAATTGTTGTCATTGATAGCGACAGCTAGCTGCAACGCCACACCTGCTAATATATGTTTTGTATTGGAAACTCTTATGATGTTACAACCTTTCTTTTCCTAAATTGACTTCTCTGCAAAGCAGATCATTTGCAGATCAATATGTTTATCTCTCTATATATAGAGGATGAGAAAAAGTGATATTTTATTTTTAAATTTACAACAAAAATTAGATTTTTTTTTTGTTTAATTTGCAGATGATACATAGAGTGTGATATGCAGAGACGCCGTACTGTTCTTCCCCCATATCATATATGGCTTGTTCTGGTCTTGCATCATTATTAATGGTGTCAAGCATAACTCTGCTAACTACTTTTGTTATGACTTTGTTAAGTACTTATTAATTGCTCCAAGACTATTATATCATTTATATTTTGTCCAATAAAAATCAATTAAATCAAATAAAACATTTTTATTTTTTCCATGCACATATAATCTATGTCTTATTAAAATATTTTTTTGTCGTATTCTCACTCCCTCTCTTCACATTTAAACTACTCTAAGTAAAAGCATATAAATAACATAATACCCGAAAGTATATATTAATCTCTCACTTATATCGATCCATAAACTCTAAGAAGTTTGAAAGGTTAAAAAAAGCTTTAGGAAGCTTGGGATGCTGCTCAGTTGGAAAGCAAAACAATTTCTTGCATTCGCTTTTTTTTTTTTGAAGTGGTGTTATTATTTACTCTATTAGAGGAAATACTCAGGAGACATGTTAATTCATGCCGATCTACAGGCCCATGAATATAAATGTTGCATCGATGTTATAATATAAAGTTGATACGTTCTTTTGTAGATGTTATAAAATTTGAGAAATAAATTATACTGCTCATAATTTGTAAATAATATAACTTATTATAAATGTTAATATACATTGATATATCAATTAGATAAACCCTTGTGCATCACACAAAACTCAAGTATATCCCTCTTGTGAATAATATAATTTGTTATAGAATTTTTAAATATATAGACTGAATGTGATACCTCCTTTGTCATTAATAAATTAATAACGATAAGAATTCACTTAGCCTGATTAGATATTCTTAAAGATAATAAGAAAGCTAAATCCATCAAATATTTATAATGATGTTTTAAAAAAATGACATATAAAGGACTTAAATTAAGCAGTATTACGTTATTACAAATATTTAAAATTTTACTAAATATAGTTTTTTAATCATATAGATTTTGGTGCCGCTTTTTTTTCAAGTTACCAAAAGGTTTATGTGCAGTAGCGCTTAATTATAACTGACTTTTCCCTAAGCATATGAGAACTTCGAAATTTTATAGCACTCAAAAGCTACAACTGTCTCACATGCTAGTCCAGAGCCCCTACGTTTATGAAAATAATTGTATATAATACACAACTAGATTTACAACGTGCTCTCTAAAAGCATGATCGTAAAATATTCCCCTTGTGTACCCAAGTCACTACTTCACATCATCAATATCAATATATTATGCAAAATTATAGAATGCTCCACTAATCATGAGTTGTGAAGGGTGTGATGCAGTGCATGAGAGCCACATCTAGTTCCAAATAAAATTACAATTTCCAATTATTTCCTAATTTCTTGCTCCTGAATCATATCCGAGAATGGATCCATGCCAATACCTTCCAGCTTCTGCATCTCAGAAGAAAAAATGCACAAAGTATTCCCAAAGCCATTTGATTTACACAGTCGTGAGTAACTGATATAAACATGATTACATTGCTTATCTCTATAGTGAGGGATTCACAACGGAAGGCACAAAGAAAGTCCTCCCTTTGGGATTAGATGAAAGATAAAATTACCCCGAGCATATCACAAAATTGCAGCAATCAATAGGTTTTGGGATGATACAGTTCAGAGAAAGGAAATTACCCCCAATTTTGTTAATACTTATGCGGTAGTTAAACTCAAAGACCAATCATGCAGTTCAGCAATAAAAATTATTCTATCTCTTAGCATCCAAACTTATTTTCAACCAGAAAGCCCTATCTGCTCCTTTATGTACCTCAATTTGTTTGCACACTAATAAATGCATATACATAGTGTAAAGGGATGCGCAAAGTCTTATACAAAATATAAAATATCACAAGGAGAAAGGTTTCGCATACACGTCGAATGGTTCGCAGGATGTCAACTGGGGTTCCTGTTGAAGCAATAAAAGGGGGAGAGAATTAAAACAAGTCAGTGGAACTAGTAAATTATGTTTCTGTGCAAGGAATCAGAAAGTAGAAAGTTTAGAGGTGGTTTGCAAAATAACATGTACAGAAAATCCAGTGGAAGAAATAAAACAACTTAGCTCTTGGTTTATGGACATATTTCAAATTAAACAAGTATTCTTTTTACCTGTCCCAGGCCACCACCAATGACACTTCCACCTGTCAAAAGCATGGAGACAAGAGTTGTCACCACATCACCGCCAACAGAACCACCATTACTGCCAACATTTCTGATTGCAGTACGCATTGAATTAAGAATGCTCCCATAGGTAGCCCCATGACCCCGCTCGATGGCTTGGATAAAGCAATATGTCATGGCCCCAGTTGACGTAATCTTTGACAGTGCCTGTTTCCAAAAAAGCACTAGGATGATTATATTCTCAGATAAAAAATGTCTAGTTGATATGACTTTTGAAAGATCTCAACTCAAATATTCCGAAACTTACAGATGTATCAGCAGAGGTTTGATGATCATCACAACCACTAAATGAGATAACTTCTCCACCATTGGATCCTTTCCATACGCCCGACCTAGGGCGATGGTCCTCCCACACATACTGCCCACTCCTATTACAAAAAATATAGAAAGAGTGAAAACATAGTGCCAGATAACTGTTTATATTCATAAAATATTGTGTGTGTGTGTGTGTGTGTGTGTGAACACAATGTCAATCAAAACCATAAAGGCATTTCAAATAGTAGATGAGAGAGAATGCTTTGGAACTTATGTTACATATATTGATAATAGAGTGAAATTTGTTCAACTTGCGATACAGCTGAGACGCAGATATAGTAAAGAAATAATAAACATGAACTAATCCTGTTATAACACCCTCCTCAGTTGAAGCATATAAACCATATTCACGAATCACGAAACTTGTGACAAAGGCAGGCAATATGATCCTTGAGATTAACAGCAGTGCTAAAAGCAGGAAAAAAGATTAACACTGGTAAAATGCACAGCCAAATGAGCAATTAGAGTTAAACACAACTTGAGAAAAGCACTGCTTGAATAACACAGCGCAAAGTTAGGATTGTGTAAAGGTTAGAAAAGCACAAGTCGAATGGTTCACAGCAAGAAGAGTGGCTGAAATGATGCCCGGCCAAAGAAAATAGTTGAAGTCCAACTACAAAATTTGTTTATATAGAAATTGAACTTGAAAGAGAAGATATTCAAAATATTTAAACCTTGCAATAAGCAATTATAAAAGAAGTATAACCTGTTCATTCTGCAAAGGAAGGGCAAATCTAGCACAGTGCCACTATGGCAAGCATCAATTAGTGCATGAAGCTTAACACCACGAGGTAGAGGTCTGACAAGTGCTGCATTGATCTCATCATCAACAATCATACCCTGCGTTTCAAAGTCAAGGGGACACAGAGTTTCATCATATCCGTCAGCTTCATCACCACTATAGTTCCTTTGTTGTGAACCATGACCAGAATAATGGAAAACCAGGGAGTCCCCTGGTTGACATCCTTGTACAAGCCAAAACATTGCCATCCTCATATTGTGCTTGGTTGGAATTCTGTAGGGATCAGTTTCTTCTTCTGCAATTAAATTTCAGATGATGACCAATAATAAACTAATTATGACATGAAATTGAACTCCAATAAACACAGAAAACTATTAATAAATACATAGAAATTGATTAAATTCTAAAATTATTAGCCAACATGACAATAAATTGCAAAAATATTAATAACTTGCATCTTAAACATTTTTCATATGCATTTTCTTGACGCAGCCCTAGGATGAAAAGAGAATGAAGTCCACTCCTGGAGCTGAAGGATAAGAGGTGTTGTACCAATATTCAGCCAAAGGAAGCCACTTCACCCATAGGTTAGACTGGTCACTAGTCATGCAGCACAATTAGCACTCCAAATATCTATTTAGGACCTCTGGGTGGAAATCTGTTTGAGGATAGAAAGTCAAAGAATACAAGAATTTCCCTTTCTGGAACTTGAAAAGCTCTTTCCAAAATCTCACACAAAAACTTGGATCTCTACCTATGACAACCATCTTAGGGAATCCATGGAACTTCACCACATTGTCCATGAACAGCTGGCCTACTACTATACTTAGATCACCCAACTAATGAAATAGTTTTCCAAAACGAAAGAGGCAGCTAACTAATGAAGTCCGTGCTTAGATCACCCAAATACTGTCTGAAATGGGAAGAGGTTGCAGCAGACCTATTGTTGCAACATTTTCAGCTTTACGATATTGGCAGATGAGAAGGTCTCCTATAATAGGCAGTCATCCTTGAACGCCCTCCCAATGTATCAACATGAAAGTGTTGCAGCCGATGTAAAGACAAGCTCAAATGATTCCCAAAGGAAAGCAATGCCTCGAATCTGAAGGAAGTTGAAAGTTTGGATCTGGATATTCCTATTGCTTTGAGGAGGAAGGGCTCCAGAACATGCACTCAAAATTCCATTAGAAAATTTGGGTCACATGATAAATTCTCTCCTACATATCTGATGGAACTGAATTCCAGAAATGGTATTCAATCATAGAAAATAATGTACAAGGTGTTAATCTAATGGATTCAATTACAAGCAGTAAACAAAATGGAAGAAAAGCACAATACTCCTAGCAATTCAAGAGGTCAGTCTGTCCACACACTCATCAATGCTTAACCTTCTCCTGACTACACCACCCACAATATATTCCCATGCCTTACTCCTATCTCTCGTTCTTACACCTAACAGCCCATGAGTTAATTACAAGCTCATCCCACTAGTTATGGGTCCATCACTTCCTGGCCCTCAAAGTTTCACTTTGACCTTAGGGTGAGAATTAGAAGTGGGAACACGTGAATTTTTTCCTAAATAGCTCAGCTTATGTGTGCTTCAAGAATTTTCACTTGGCTTTCAGTAATAGCACTACCAAATGCCTACTTCACCACCTGTACCAATCTAGCTTGATCCTTTACTTGAGGAGGTATAATGCTAGAAAAATTTTTTCTATAACCATCCTTAATTCGTACCATAACCAGATGATGAGCAAGATTGTTTTTCTTCATTGGAAATTGAGAAGCAGAAACAGATTTAAGCTCAAATATAAACACTAGATAGACTAATTGAGCTCTAAGCTTAGTTCAGGTGCTAAGAGTTAATGTGGATTTGGGTAGCCTCCTATGTTCAATCATAGCAACAATTTTCCAATTTACCAATAAAATAGTAATTTGAAGTTATTCACTAAATTTCTAAAGCAAACATTTCTTTGTTTAAGTCCACATTACCTCTAATTTGAGAACATGGTTGCAGGAGGACAATGTGAAAATTCAAAATTTGTACTTGGTCTCGCTTTTGTATAATCACAGTTAACAAGAATTAAGATAATTTTGTAGTAGTAAGTCAACCATCACTAGAAAGCTTTTCTCCAGTGCAATTACTTGTGAAAAATAAATCTACTCATAGTTGCTTTAGGTGTAACTTTTACATTTCTTAAAATGTTTACGGTCATCTTCTGAAATTGGAAGTTATCACCACAGTTTAACAAGTTTTACAGGTGAAACTAAAGATTGAGTAGGTGTTTAACAAATAGGAGAACTAGTGTTTCTCAGGTAAACTCAATATCTTCGCAGCTTAATGTTAACATTCTATCTTCCAGGTACACGTTATTTAATCTTACCTTCCACAAAATTATATTCAGCATGCTGGTTGTGGACAAATAAAGATGGATCGAAGGGTTAGAAATACAAAGAATTAAACTTCCAGATAACAACGTCCAAGTCAAACGATGTTATACTTGACAACTTCCACAGAGTTTAAGGGGAAAAAACAGAAAGCCCAATAAAATAATTGCACCTCTTTGATTTCCCAACCAGGCACCCAGTCAAGAAGATCGTAGGATCAGACATAACCTGACATACCCGTAAGCATGAGGATAGAAGATTCAGGAAACTTAAACTTGTTGATAAGCATGTAACGCATGCATTTCGCGTCATTGATGCATCCTTTGAGCTCGTGGCGAGAGTACCGGTAGGATATCCCCACGATCACAGCCTTCTTCCGGCCGTGAGGGCTGGGCGGGGGGCCAGGAGGCGTGCCAGAGTAAGGCGACGGGGAGTGCCAGCTGGCAGGCGGAGGCGCGTGGGCTGGAGAAGGCGGCTGTGGAGGGACGGAACGATGGTCAGCGATGTGGGTGACGGCATGGCAGAGGGCACAGCGGATGGATCGGGCGGCCGGCGGGAGTTGCAGCGGCGTGCCGCAGTTGGAACAATCGACGAGCATAGGGGGGGAATACATGGTGGAGGAGCAGGTGAGAGGGAGAGTGGTAAATTTGGATAAAGATTAGGGGCAGAATTGAAATGCGACCAAAGTTAATTTCGTAAATTAAGGTATCGGAGTAGGTGCTTAAGGGCGCTTCTGAATATTTGGGAAAAAGAAAATCGACTGAGACCTGTGGATGAAGTTATATACCAAAAGCGCGTCCGGGGACGGAGAAGATTCATTCGAAACATCTAAATCCATTTGTTTTTAAAAGAAAAATATGATCGATGGTAAAAGAAAAAAAAAAAACAAAGAGAGAGAGAGAGATATGATCAATGTATCCATTAATGGTTGGACCTCGATCAAAATGATCATAATTTAATTAATATATTGGTCAATTTTATTAATTATTTTAGATAAACAATAAAAAATAAAATTAATGTTTGAAAAAATAAAATTTGAATTAACTAGCAGTAAAAAATTTAGGAAATTAAAAGAAAAATATCATAATGATATAATTTAAATCAAAACTAGAGTTTCTAATCCCGCGTACTGTGCGGCCGTTTTTGTTTAATAAGAACTTGTTTAATGTAAAGAACATATTTGTCAAAAAAAATAAAAAAATTGTAACGATTCTTCTATTATATATATATATATATAAAAGTAGAACTAAAAGCTGGAATCTTAGACCTCCATATCAGTATTTTGGAAAAAATTAGTAAAATTTGAGTTATTATTTTTAAGATTTCATATTAGTTTTTTATTATTATATCGTAAAAACAGTTAAGATATCAAGATTTACACTTTTAGATATTATTATAAATCAATAGTTTATATTTATTCATAAATTAATTTGTGAGATTATATTGTTAGTTATTTATTATTATATTTTAACAACAATTAAGATATGAAATTTTGAAATTATTATAACAATCTTTTCTTTTTTTGATTGATATATGTTTATTTTTTAATATATTATATTTATTTTTTGTGTTTTATCTTATTGTTTATTTTATTTATAATGTATAATAGTTAAACTATTTGTTTTCAAGTTGTTTTTTTCTTGTTGAGTAATATTTGGGAAATGTTGTTATGAGGGTTATCAATCATCTGAGACATGATTGACGAATTAAAGTTAGAGTTATACGATTATGAAAATTAACCTCACATCATTCACCAAATGATTATAACTCAATTGAGTTAGTTTTGCAAGATACTGATATAAGTTTTTAATGTATAGTGTATATATTATCCTATAGTGGTTATGTTATTGCCTCTAACTTTATTATTTTTTATATTAAATTAAGGTGATCATATTCATATAGTGATAAAAAAAAATGTTATTCTTCAAGTTTAAAGATATATTTAAGGAGAGCAAAATATACATTATAAAGACATTTAGTGTTGGAAATAATACCGATTCATACCACACCAATAACCATGAATTTAAATTACATTTCCAATATTCAACCTATGTGCAATTACAAGTTGATAATAGAGATATACATTCATATGATTTTTTTGTTTACTTCTTTTAATAAAATCCTATCAAGAAATTTATATGATCGTTTCTTAGTTGGTATGAATAATTTTAATTATATTCAATTTTACGTTTTAGTTTATGACATGTATAAATTCATTTATCACTAAACAATTTGTTATAGATGTCATTGGCAAGTTAAGTAGGATTGAAGGGATTAATCAGCTGGTGAAGGATGGTAAGTAACAAAAAATGGTGAAAATAATAATTGAAGATAATAAGTACGGGTGTTTAAAGTTGTTGTATTGAAATTAATTTTTTTATTTTATTATTATTAATTAACTTTATATATATATATATATATTCTTTTTATATATTCATTTGTTTTTTATTGTAACGTGTCATTGGAATGTTTAATTATATTATAATCATTTAAGTGATAAAATAAAAAGATGTTAATTTTAAATAGTTGAGATTCTTTAAGAATTTGAAAAGATTGTTATAAAAATATTTCTGGAATTTAATATATAAAAGTGGTTTTTTGATTATTTAATATTATATATGATATTGTAAATTTCTTGGTAGTATATATCTATTATATAAAAATTGTTAAGTTTTTTTATGTGATGGATATTTAAATGATAGAATTTGCAAGATATGAAATACATGAAATTTTTGAGTTTTTTTATTAATTTTTTTAATTGGATACGTTCAATCATTAAAATAATAAAATTAATTAGATATGGTTAAATCAAGATGGATTTTGGTCTTATTTTTTCATATAATCATAATTTTTTGTTACTACAAAATTTTAAAAGAAAGAATTATTAAGATATAGTAGAAATTTAGTAATAATAAATATCACTTAATCAGTCAATAATAATAATATTATCCTTTTAACATATGAGATTAACAGATTTGATGGTAAAAAATTAGTAGAAATAAATTAATGGATTATGATTATTATCATGCCATTAAAATAAATGGGAGTTAAGATGATTAACTACCAATTTTCAAGTTAAACAACTCAAATTTTTCAATAAATAAATTATATAATTAATACAATACAATATATTTTTGTCAATGATGTGTTCAATCCATTGATTTTATATATATAATAGATTAAATACTTCATTTACTCAAAAAGTTATATATAAAAATTATAATAAATTACTCTAATCCTAATTAACATTAAATCATATAATTCAACAAATTTTCTAATTAATATAAATTTTCAAATTGATATTAAATCATTTAATTGTGAAACTAATCAAATTAATAAGAATTTTAGTTGAAATTGACTTAATAATTTAAATGAAATTTTAAATCAATAATTATTTAATAAATTTGAATAAAAAAGCACAACTAATGATGATTAATTTTGTTTGGTAATTTGGTAATTTAATTTTTTTAATTATATTTGAATGAATATATTAAAATAAAACTATCTTTAGCAAATTAATTTGAATTTAATGTAATTTTAGATTTCAACTTAATTCAATTTCATAGATTATAATATTTCTAATAAATGTTTTTTCATATCAAATGTCATATACATAAGTAAATAAATAAAATCAACATATCTTTAATTGAATGGTAAGTGTGAACATCATATTTTGTCCGGGTAATTTTAAAATATATATAAATATAATAATAAAAAAATAATATTTAAAAATAATAATAAATGAATAAATAAATAATAGAAAATACAAAAAAAAGAAAGAAAGAAAGAAAAAATAAAAAAAAAGAAGAAGAACAAAAAGAAATAAAATATAAAAAAAAGGGTTTTAACCTTGGGCTGAAATTGTTTTAGCCCAAGGTGGACCTCAGCCCATTTGGGGCTCAGGTCCAAGCTCACCCTGAGCCCTAATAGAGGGCTTAGGCGTAAGACACAGAAAAGGAGGAGGGGCCGCAAGGAGATGGGGGAAAAAGGCGAGGAGGGTACAGCCGGAGGTGAGGGGATTTAGGGCACAGGGGGATGCGAGAACAAGGGGAGAGAGGCACAGAGGAAAGGCCGAGTGTGCTTGGGTTCGGAGGGAGGAGCTGGCCGCGAGCGTGGAGGAGACCGAGAGTTGAGATCTGAAATGAGGGAGCCGCGAGGATGTGGGGACAGAGGGAGCTCGGGGAAGGCCGCCGCGAAGAGAAAAGAAGGAGGGAGCCCTTAGGGCTCGGCCGAGGAGGAAACTAAGGGAGCATGAGAGACGGAGGAGGCCGCAAGGAGAAAATCAGAGGGAGCTCGAAGCAGAAAAGCCGCGACGAAGCAGAGCGAGAAACACAAGGGAAGAAGAACAGAGCAGCCGTGGAGACAGAAACAGAGTGAGCCACGGTGAGGCTCTGAGTTGGCCACGAAGGAGAGCTGGAGGTGAGACAGAAACCGAGGGAGCCACGGTGCGGAGGCTAGGAAGAGAGAGAGGACAGAGGGAGCTCAGAGGGAGGTCGAAGTAGGGAACCACGGGGGAGATGCAGAGAAGACCGAGAAGTAGAGACCAAAGGAGGCATGAAGCACCAGAGGACGAGCCACGAGAGTCTGAAAAGAGGCAGAGGGAGTGATCAAACAAAAACAAAAGGATCGTGGGGTGCACAAAGAGAGGAAATACGTTGACAGAGGAATGAAACCGAGTTTAAGGGCAAACGTAACACCGTCCTGAACTCGAGACTGTGGGCACACAGGGAGCGAGCTTGAGCCAGAAGGAGCATAGATGGAAATGGAGGAAAAGGCCACCTTGAAGTCTCAAAGGTAACCTCTTGTTCCTGGGTTTCCTTTACGTACGGTGTACTTAGTTAGGTTATGGCTTTCTAGCTGTGGAATCATGGGACTTTGTTTCTTCTCCGCCCTCTCGTATGCATGACATTTTTGTTTCTAATTAGTTTATGTACAATTTCTTTCTTGATGGCTTACTGACATCAGATGCTTATGTAAAGCATTTGAGATTTCACTGAGTATGGTTGTTTATTAGATTCCTATGATTACGATCAGGAAATATCATGCTTGGTAATACATGTTTCGCATATATTTGATGAAATGCATATGAGCTGGTTTTTTGTGTTTGAGTGCTGAGATAAAGCTTTCGATCAAAATCTCTACGTTTTGATAGTCCTGTACCCGCTCGAATATTTTAAATGTTGTTAGGAAGTTGGGGTCTTAGAAACCATAGAGTTGTTTAACCTGTGTTTACCTCCTAGAGCTCTTCTCATTTTGGAAATGGGTGGATTGTTCATGATGTTTTATTTCCAGACGCATTAACATGTTCACCAACTTGATTTCGCTTGAATATTACATCCCATTATTTTCCAAACCTGAGGGTTATTATGACGCTAAGAAATTGATTGTTCTAGTTTGATCATGTTTTCTTTAGTATCTGCTTGGGGATAAAAAGATATTGATGTTGGGAGGAAATTTTCATTCTTGTTCAAGGGTCTAATTTTCTGGTTGACTCCTTTGTTAACTTGAGAGTTAGATTGAGGATGAATTGCCATTGTTGGTGGAATTAGTTTTGGCTAACATATTTGGGCTTATTTTTTCCAGATTATAAAAGGAAGTGGTGGGCCATTTTTGTTACTTCAAATGGTTAAGCTTGGGGTTTAGCTAATGGGGTTTGGATCATAAAAGAACTAAGTTAGTTTAGGTTTTTCTTGGTTTGGTTTGAGTTCATTTTAAATAATGGCATTGCTTATGTGTGCTCCTTTGATTAGCTAATGATTTATGCTTTTCTGTCTTGTACATACGTCCACTAATTTGCCTTAGTGTTCTTATTTTGTTTTGTTTGTTTCTAGGCTATCTTGTAGGTTGTCTTTATTGTTGGTTGTGGAATTCTAAATATATGTTACAGACACATGGGATGAAGTTTGTACACATTTTGATGGGTTTTGGTGAACTTGAAAGTAATCTCTTGCTCTTTTGAAAATACTGCTCACTGAACCCTCCTTCCAAACATTGAATCCCTTTATTCAATGTTTCATTCTCAACTTACTGATATGAAGTATTTACTTGAATTCGATGATGGTTGTGGCTGGCTTTGTTAGTGTGAACTATATATATTCAAAGGGTTGTTCTCTGAACTTTGATATAATCCATGAATATTGAGGGGAAGCCTGTTGCTACTGTGGCAAGTGTATTGTTACCAATTTAAAGTCAATGATATGCCCATTTGGCCCTTTATGTCCTTTACTTGAACCCTTTTTTTTTAGTCTTTATGCTCTGAGTGGTAACACCGTGGGTATTTAGATGTCAATTAGCGAGCTGTGAGTGATAAAGTCACCACAGATTCCGATTGATTTTTTTTAATATATATATATTGATATATGTATATAAGCCATATTTAAAATGCCTTTATTTGCTTTTCTTTCTATGGCCGTATTTGCTTTTATAATAAAAAAATAGAAATGATTTATGAAAAAATATAATTATTTTCTCCAATTTTATCCCTTAAGTTTTTTTTATATACCTTCTACTTCGAGTGGTAATACCATGAACATATAAACGTAAATCAGCAAATTATGATTTTTTTTATTAAAAGTAAAAATGAATGATTCAATGAGAGTCCTTTACTTCAAATTTTCATTTTGCTTTTATGTTCCGAGTGGTAACACCGTGGACATTTAGGTGTTAATTAGTGAACTATAAGTGATAAAGTCACCACAGATTCTGATTGATTCTTTTTCTAAAAAAAAATAATAAATATAAATAAAACAAATAAACAAATACAAATAAATAATATATGAATATATACATAAAAGTTATATTTTTAAATTCTTTTTACCGCTTCTCTTTTTATAAAACAACCATAATTGTATTTATTTTTATAATTTAATATAAAAATAATTTCATTTTTTTTTAATTTTATCCTTTAAGTCTTTTGTGCCTTTTGCCACGAGTGATATCACTGTGAGCATATATGCGTAAATCAGTAAATTATGAGTGATTAAGTCACCATATATGCTGTTTGATTTTCATTTTCCTTTTGGTATATTTGCCTTGAGTGGTAACACTGAGAGTATTTTAAATACAGATCAGTAACTTGTGAGTGATGAAGTCACCACATATGCTGATTATTATTTTTCAAAATATACCTAATGATCACTTTTTTTTAATCGCTTTTTTTTTTATAAAGAATAGGTGTTAAAATGATTTTTATAATAAAAATAAAATAAAAAATTATTTGTACAAAAAATTTATTTGTTTTCTTTCGAACTTTTTGTGCCTTTTTGTCTCGAGTAATACTACCGTGGACACTTAGGTATCAATGGGTAAATGTGAGTGATAAAGTCACCACATGAGTCAATTGATTTTATTTTGAGAAAATAAAATTGTTTTCAAATATTTCCTTTTCAAATCAAAATAAAATGTTTAAAATCACACATAATTTTAATCCTTGTTTTAAAATCTAGAAAAAACATATATTCTTTCTTTTTAGAAATTGATTTTGTAGAACCAAAACAAAAAAAATAATAAATAAATAAATAAATGAAAAGAGTAAATAATGAGAATTAATATGTTTTTTTTTACAAATTAAAACGCACCAACCAATTTTAAAAATTGTTTCCTTTGTGGAAAGACAAATTATTTTCTATAAACCTCTCTTTTCAAAGAATATATAAAATAAAAAATACCAACCCCGGGACAAGTATTTTTAGTCCGAACTACGTCAACTTTGATCCCTATCACAGGGTACGTAGGCTCTAGATTCTAATTCTGGGTCAAGTCCACTTTTGTAAATAAATAACATTTTCCTCTTGATTTATTTTCCCAACTTTTCATATTTTCATTTTATTCTTTATTTTCATTTTTACATTTCTCTTATTTTTATATTTATTTTTACATGTGAATGGTAAAAGAGCAATCAAAATAATTTTTAAAAGTCATAAAAATTGCATGATCAATCTAAGGTAACCGTTCTTAGAAACGGGTGTTATGGGGGTGCCTAACACCTTCTCCACTCACAATCGTACTCCCGAACCCAATTCTTATTCGCAGACCATCCTTTTCCTTTTTTGATTTTTATTTTGGTTTTTCAAAATTTTTCTCAAAATTTTGGTTGTGACTCCCTTCGAAACTGGCCCTCCGTCATGTGGGTCCGCGCCATCCGCATCGCATTCTTGGGTGTGACAGTGAGAAAATAAATTATGACTATATTTTTCTTAATTTTCATATATTTTACATGATTATATATTAAATTTATAACTTTAAATTAGCTGTGAGTGATTTATTTTTATCCAAAATACCCTTTATAACTTTAATTGAAATATACATTTGCAAATGTATTTATAGACAAAAATTCATGATTCAATTAACAAAAGTAATTTAATTTTGATTGCAATCATGTACTATTATAATAGCTTCTTATAAAGGTATCATTAAAAATATATTTCAATCAAAATAGGAAAATCAATTAATTTTAAACTAACTATAATATAAAATATAGAAAATGTAAAAAGATAATAGATTTAAAATCATAAATGAAAAATGTATAAAATCTCAAAAGATAATATATTATTATCTTTGACCTATTCATGATATTTATGCTATTATTTAAATTTAAATTATACTATTATTTAGATAAATTATATACATGTATATATATATTAAACCATTTGTTAAATTTAATTAATAGTTATATTTCAATTAAAACAATTTTTCATTATTATTTGTAAATGATTTAATTTAAGAATTTTTGTGATTACTTACTTGATGTTGTAGATCTATTCAAAAATTTTAAAGAATTTTCATATGTAAAATAATATTTTATCTATCTACAATATTATATTTGATATTTGCATATTTATCATTGAATTATTATTAAAACTAATATGTTATCTTTCAACTCTATAAATAATTGTATCAATTTAAAATGAATTAGCATGGTCATCTTTCATTTTGTTTGAGAGACCTTTTTTCGTTTGCTATAACTCTGCCTATGTCGTGTTGAGAGAGTCATCATTTACTGTGTTTAATTTACTCCGTTATTAATGTTTCTTCTATATGTATTTAATTAATGACTATAATCAGATTATTTATGGATATGAGTATCTGCAATTTTAAGGTTGGTCATCTAATTTCTTATAGATTATAATTGGATTATCTTAATTTGTTTAATAATAGTCATATAACTTTTTATGTAACCAAACTCTGATAATTTTTAATATCCATTTTCTATTTATTTTTTATGATTTTTATCTACAAACACACACATATCTATATATGTGTGTTTAATTTAATATTTGATTTATCATCACATAATATTTACATATTTGGAATTATATTGTTTGATCTTTTGACAAGTCCACTTTTCTGCTATCAAAGTTTTTTTCTTACACACACACATATATAAATTGTGAATAGGTTCCTTAAAAATAAACATTGCACAAATGTTTTGCAAAACAATGCTAGAAAATCAATATGATCTCTAACAAAATTGCAGAAAAAAAAATTTGAAGAAAATCTAGCTTACATTCTAATGCGGAGGGTATTTTCAACTAATTCTACAATATATTTTATGTATGATCGATAGCTATTGTCACTCAAATTGAAAGATTTCATCCAAGTTAACATATATTGAATGTGTTGAGAATATTTATTTAATAGAATATTACTCTCAAATGTTCATTATAGATTTTTTTTTTTATATTTTTTCATATAGTTCGTGTATTTGGTTTATACCATTATATATATAATGTTATGTTGTGTATAGTTATTTGACATACTCTCTAGGGGATGTATAAAAATTTTTATACTTTCCTATTATATATCTGGGAAAGGAGGAGTACTTTTTGTTTATAGATATGGAGGCACCGGTAAAACATATGTATGAAATACTCTTTCAACCTCTTTTAGATCCAAGGGTAAAATTGTTATTAATGTATCATCAAATGACATTACTTCTTTATTATTGCCAATTGAAAGAATTGTGCATTTACAATTCTACATATTTGTTCATATTCATGAAGATACCATATGCAATATAAAGCAGTGTATTCATCTTGCTAAGCTGTTGGTTCATACTTCATTAATTATATGGCAAAAAGCACCTATTGCCAACAAATTTTGCTTTTATGCTCACGATCGGAGCCTTAGATATATCTTAAAACCATCCAATTCTTCAACTATGAACCTTCCTTTTGAAGGTAAAATAGTTGTATTTGGTGGGAATTTTAGACAAATTCTGCCTGTAATACCAAGAATGACTTAGGAAGATATAGTTCTTGTTGCTATTAATTTATGTTACATCTGGAATCAATGTAAATGTCTTACTCTTACAAGAAATATAATGTAACATCTAAATTTTTATGATTTTGTTTAAATTCTAGTTTAAAGAATTACTGCATAATTAGAATTAAAGGACCTTAAATATCTTATGTAGATCAAAGTAGGGACTAAATTGCAAAGGATGATCAGGGACCACATTGCAAAGAAAGTTTGATGGCATAATTGAAAATATTAATTATTAGCAAAAAGACAAAAAATGGGACATAGATGTCATTTCCTCAAACAAATCATCTGTCCAGTATTTACTAAGACTGGTTATAGGAGGTGATTCAAGAAAATTCTCGTAAGAAATTATACTCTAATAAGCAAAACCAGAAAATAGATATATTGGGCAGAAAATTGATCCAAAGTTCCATAATCTGTAAATTAATAAGAATTAGAAAATAAGTCTAGATTAGGAAACTCAGATATATTAGGGCATAAAAAGAGATACTGGATTTTTCTATAAGGTTTAAATAGTCATAGAATTGGTCTAATGGATATTGGGCCAAAATCGGAGTCCGGGCCCAGTAAGACTGCACCGGTTTCTTAATGGGCCAAAAGTACTATTCATGGAGGCCCAATAAAGGTGTAGAAAACCCTAATAGGCTAGGGATGCTTTTTGGGAAATCCAGAAGTATTATTGACAAGAATAACTCAAATGATGTCAAGAAAGGATAAAGAGTCCAATGAGCCCAATTCACCCGATTTCCAGGCTAATTAAATTATAGGTGACCCAGTAGACTATGAAATAATCAAGAACAAGTTTAAAATAATATTAGAAGGTTTATAATAATCATCTATTTAGAGAAGTTACAGGAAAAACTAATCAGCACTAATTTTATCGGTATTTTCGGTTATAGCCCAATAAGGTAAAATAGCTTGTAAAATAAATTATAAGGGCTTAGAAATGATCAATTAAGATAATAATGAGTTTGAAATTCATATTTTAAATATATTTATGCATGAAAAATTTTACCAGACAAAATTTACATAATTAGAGCCCGAAAACCCGGTATATGTTGAAATTGGGCCTAAAATTAAATGGTTTAAGCCCAAATAATTAAAGGCACTATCTTGGGCTGAATTATCACTCAAAATTTCGTGCAAATAAGAAGGAAAAGGAGTGAAGAAGAGTTAACCACCATGCATGATACTATTTCAAAGATTAGGTGTCAAAATTGGAAGTTTGGATGAAGTAAGCTTATGTAAGCATAATGATGCAATATTTACCTTATTTGGAGATAAAAGTGGCATCCAAATTAATGAGAAGAGAGGAAAATTAATTAGATAACAATTATGTGAAGAAATTAGGTGTATGGTGGAGAAAAGAGATGATGTAATGCAATTTTGGCCCTTGGATCAAAAGTTAATCAAATGGATGGAGTTGCTTCTTATTGTCTATAAATAGGCTCTTCCTCCCCTCCATTATTCACACCCAAAAATGAAAATCCACCATATATTAGTGAGAGAGTGAGTTATAGAGAGAAGGAGGAGGAGAGAAAAGGAAAATTTGCAAGTTTAAGGTAACATCTTTTCCCTTTCTTGCATTTTATTTCTAAATGGTTGTTAGATCTTGTATTTCTATGATTGGTAGGTAGAAAACATGTTTATGTTATGAATATGATGATGATGTTGGATCAAAATGGTGAAAGAATGATGAATATGCTATGAATTTTGCATGAACAAGCATGAACATGTGAAGAACATGATGAACATGCTAAAAGATGCCTTTTGATCCTAAATGTTACCATGCCAAAATGAAATCATGTTTCTTGCAATTATTTTTAAATATTATGCTAAGAATGAGATTATGATGTTATTGGGATTTTCTTAAATCTCACCCCACCAAATATCTAACCATGATTAGGTTCAAATCATGTGAAAGGTAAGGAGATTAAGGAGGATCCATGAAGGAATGTTTAGAAATAGGAAGGGCATTTTGGATACTTATATAATATCAAGTATAATGACATTTTATGTCACAATTATGTAAATTATGTGTGACTCCTAGATGATGAATAAAAGTATGTTTTGGATCAATTTTATATGTTTTATGTGATTACCATTGAAAGTATGCTATTATGGAATTTTAGGGAATGAAATTTGGAAAAATTAGGGTAAAATTGCAAGTAAATTCACGAAATTTACTGTAGTAATCTGCCCAATAAAATTCCAAATTAATATTTTTTCCTTATGGATTATTTTAAGAGATGAATATAGCAATTTGAATCACCCTTAAACGATTTTTCTAGAATTAGTTATAATTTTTCAAAGTTCAGCCAAATTTTTATATTTACCAAATGAATAGTGACTTTTGGTAAATTTTTGGAATTTTTGAATTTGGCCCAAATTTGCTTCCAAATACATCTAATTGGAATCTAAACTACTAATAATGAATATTAAATGGTTCCTAAGGTTAAGGTGTGACATTTTTGGTATCAGAGTATATGATTCTGGTAAAGACAACTCGAAACTTATGGCTTCAGAAAGCATTTGGTTGTATAGTTAAGATTGATAGTGATGAGTTATTGTTTTGAGGACAGGAAATATGTCTTCTGGCAGTAACACTCCTATCTCTAATTACAATGGGTGGATTAAAGAGTCATCTGAATCCATAGAGGAAACTTCTTGTCCTATGAATGATAATGAAGTACCAAATCTCAATTAGGATGTACTGGAAGTTGAAAATCTAACAGATGAGGATTTAGAAGACTGCCCTGAGCTGGAAGAATTAGAAATGATGAAGAAGGTTACTCCTTGAAGGAATGTTTGGATGAACTAAAACGAAGAAGATGGGCTAAAGAGATGCGAAGAAACATTAGGAGAGGATACCGGACACTTGATGCACCAGAGCAAGAAGTTCCAAATAATGACTCAAAGGAAGTAGCATCAATTGATGGAAACCCACTAAAAGAAGACTTAATGGTTCATGATGCTGGCAACCATCAGGCTGCTGATGAAAGCTCCACATCATCTTAGAAAGAGATAGATATATGTTTAGTTAGTGATGTGGCAAGGGACTGCAAATTTTGTCACTGTAAATAGAACAGTCCTAACTAACTAAGTTCAAAGGTAGAATGAAATATTATGTAACATATATGGATGCTTGATATAAAATATCTGGTATAATGAATAAATAACTCTATGATATGTTGTGGTGAAATGGATCCTTGTTTATTTTGAATAGATAAAATGGTGAACATAAGAGGAGGAAGACCATCAACAAGAGGACGAGGAGAACCTCAAGTAGATCCTTTACAAGTGATCCTTAATCAGCTTAACCAACAGCAGCAAGCAATAGAACGCTTACAAGAGGCTATAAATAACGAAAGAAATGTAAATCCACCACCACAACAAAATCCACCAAGACAACCTAGCCCACCAAGAGTACAAGAATATGATCAACAACAAGTGGTAATCCAATTCTATAAGCATCAACCTCCCTCATTTGATGGAAAGTTTGATGTACAGGTAGCTGAAGATTGGATTGCTAAGCTTGAAAAGATCTTCAGGGTTATGGGTTGTGAAACAGAAGTAAAAGCATTATTAGCCACTCATATGTTAGAAAAAGAAGCAGATCGTTGGTGGAACAATACAGAGTTAATTCTCCAAGGAAGGAATGTCCTTATTACTTGGGAAATATTTCTAGAACAATTCCATGAGAAATATTTTCCGAGGTCGGTAAGGGATAAGAAAGAAGTAGAATTCATTACTATCAGGCAACAAGAAAATGAGTCTATGGATGAGTATGTAGCACGATTCATCCGATTGTCGAGATACTGTACTTATTTACAGCAAGTAAATGATGAAAGATGGAAGACATAAAAGTTAGAAAGAGGTTTGAGGCTAGCCATTAGAGAAAGGGTGGCTCCAATGCAGATTAGAACTTTCAACCATTTGGTGGAGGTAAGCAGGATTACAGAAAATAGTCTAAATCATAAGTTTATTCAGACTATTGAACCTGTAAATGTTAAAAGGCCAGCTGAAGAAGAAGCAAGACAAGATAAGAATAAGAAGACTTGGAATAAGAATAAGAAGTTTAAGAGATTCGGAAATAGGAATGGCCATGGCAATCAAAGGAATACCTCTGGATTGACTTGCCGTCAATGTGGAAAGATCATGGTGGAAGACCATGCCTCGCAGGACAGAATGCCTGCTTTAAATGTGGGAGAGCTGGACATTTTGCAAGGGACTGTACAATAGAGGTGAACAATACCAGACCCCGAGCCCAAGGGAGAGTTTTTGCTCTCAACCAGCAAGAGACTAGGAAGTCACCTGAAATGATTGAAGGTACGATTAAGATAAATGATTATCTTGTAAATGCTCTATTTGATTCAGGTGCTAGTCACTCATTCATATCCTATGATTGTGCTGGGAAATTAGGGCTGGTAATTACTATAATGCCTTACGATTTACATGTTTCTACCCCTACTGGAGTTAAAGCTATCACCTCCCATGTGTGCTTGAATTGCACTGTCCAGTATAAACATTCCTGCATCACCATTGATTTGATTTGTTTACCCTTTCCCGACATTGATGTTATTATTGGTATGAATTGGCTATCTGCCAATAATGTCCTTCTTGATTGTAAAAATAAGACTTTAATTTTGCCTACCCCTGAAATAATTCCAAATACTGAGGCTAACCTAAACTTTCTGACGACTACTCAAGCAGGGAAATACCTAGAGAAAGGATGTCAAGGATATCTAGTTTTTTTCTCAGTTAAGGTTGAAATAGAAGAAGGAATTGAAGATATCCCAGTAATAAAAAAATTTCCTGAAGTTTTTCCTAAGGAAATCACCGGTCTACCCCCAGAAAGAGAATTAGAATTTATCATCACATTATACCTGGAGCCGGACCCGTTTCCAAAGCACCTTATAGAATGGCTCCTAATGAAATGATAGAGTTAAAGAAACAAATAGAGGAACTATTGGAGAAGGGTTTTATTAGACTAAGTGTCTCACCTTGGGGTGCTCCTGTGCTGTTTGTAAAAAAGAAGGATGGAAGCCTTAGATTATGTATAGATTATAGAGAACTTAATAAGGTGACCATAAAAAATAAATACCCTTTACCTAGAATTGATGATTTGCTAGATCAACTAGTAGGAGCCAGTGTATTTTCAAAAATTGACTTAAGATCTGGCTATCACCAATTAAGGGTTGAAGCGGAGGATGTTCCAAAGACTGCTTTTAGGACAAGATATGGGCATTATGAATTCTTAGTTATGCCATTTGGTCTTACTAATGCACCAGCTATTTTTATGGACTATATGAATAGAATTTTTTGACCTTATTTAAATCAATTTATTGTGGTCTTTATTGATGATATACTTGTATATTCTAAATCTTATGAAGAGCATGAGAAGCATTTGAGAATCATTCTGAAAACCTTGAAGGAAAAGAAATTATATGCTAAACTTAGTAAGTGTGAGTTTTGGCTCACAGAAGTCCAGTTTTTGGGGCATGTAGTGTCCAAAGAAGGGGTCGCAGTAGATCCAAGCAAAGTGGACGCTGTACTACAATGGTAAAGACCCAAAACTGTGACTGAAGTGAGAAGTTTCCTAGGTTTAGCAGGATATTATAGAAGGTTTATTCAAAACTTCTCTCACATTGCTTTGCCACTTACTCAACTTACTATAGAAAGGATCATTCTTTTGTGTGGGATCATAATTGCGAAAATAGTTTTCAAGAACTCAAGAAAAGGCTAACCTCCCCTCCTGTATTAATCATACCTGAACCACATATGACCTATATGGTCTATAGTGATGCAAGTAAATATGATTTGGGTTGTGTATTAATGCAGCAAGGTAGAGTTGTAGCCTATGCTTCTAGACAATTAAAACCTCATGAAGAAAACTATCCCACACATAATTTAGAACTTGCGGCTATTGTACATGCTTTAAAGATCTGGAGGCACTATCTTTATGGTGCAAAAGTAGAAATTTATTGTGACCACAAGAGCCTCAAATATTTACAAGAACAAAAAGAACTCAATATGAGGCAAAGAAGATGGATGGAATTATTGAAGGATTATGAACCGACCATTAATTACCATCCAGGAAAGGCCAATGTAGTGGCCGATGCCCTAAGTCGAAAATCTATTCACATAGCCACCATGATGATTAAAGAACTAGAGCTAATCGAAAAATTTAGAGATTTAGTTCTTGCTGGGGAAATGATGATGAATGAAAGACAAATTGGCAGAACTAGGATTGAAATGGAATTATGGAAAGAAATCAAGGAAGCCCAGCAAAAAGATGAATTCTTAAAAGTAGTCAAGGAAAAAATGGAGCAGGGACAAGCCCCAGGATTTGAGGAATCAAGAGAGGATGGTCTAATGAAATTTCAACAAAGAATCTATATACCTCCAATAAATGAAATAAAAGAAAAGATCATGATAGAAGCTCATCAGAGTAAATATACTATTCATCCGGGAATTACAAAAATGTATCATGATTTAAAGAAATTATTCTGGTGGTCCGGAATGAAAAGTGATATTACTCAATTTGTTGCTAAGTGTTTAACTTGCCAAAAAGTAAAAATTGAACACCAAAAGCCTGCAGGATTATTACAACCTTTGGATATCCCAGAATGGAAGTGGGATAGTATTTCAATGGACTTCATAATGGGTTTACCTAGAACTTTATCTGGATATGATGCTATTTGGGTAATTGTGGATAGACTTACAAAAACTTCCCATTTTTTAGCTATGAAGTCTACCTATACCTTAGATAAATTAGCACAACTATACATTAAAGAAATAGTTAGACTTCATGGTATACCCAGTAGCATTATTTCAGATAGAGATCCAAGGTTTACTTCAAATTTCTGGACATCCTTGCAGAAGGCTTTAGGTACCAAGTTAAGATTTAGCACAGCTTACCACCCTCAAACTGATGGGCAAACAGAAAGAACCATTCAAACTCTTGAAGACATGTTAAGAGCTTGTGTTTTGGAAATGAAAGGAAACTAGGATTCATACTTGCCATTAGGAGAATTTGCTTACAATAATAGTTATCATTCCAGTATTGAGATGGCTCCTTATAAGGCTTTGTATGGAAGGAAGTGCAAGTCCCCCTTATGTTGGGTAGAACTTGGGGAAAGGAAATTATTAGGTTCAGACTTGGTAGATCAGACCTCCAAACAGATTGAATTAATAAGAAAGAAATTGTTAACGGCTCAAAGTAGATAGAAGAGTTATTTTGATAAGAGAAGAAAGCCGTTAGAATTTCAAGAAGGAGATCATGTTTTTCTCAAGGTATCCCCTACAACTGGAGTGGGTCGATCTCTGAAAAGTAAAAAGCTTAGCCCAAAGTATATTGGACCCTTTGAAATCCTTTCCAAAGTTGGACATGTAGCCTACAAATTGGCCTTACCTCCAAATCTAAGCCAAATTCATAATGTCTTCCATGTTTCCCAATTGAAGAAATACCAGCCAGACCCTTCACATATTATAGAATATGAATATGTTAATTTGCAAGATAATTTATCTTATGAGGTAAAACCAGAGAAAATCATTGACTTTCAAGTCAAGCAGCTGAGAAACAAGAATATCCCTCTGGTAAGGATGGTCTGGAAAGGTTTATCTCCTGAGAAAACCACTTGGGAAATGGAGGATGACATGAGACAAAAATATCCAGAACTATTCTAAGGTATGTTCCAAATTTCGAGGATGAAATTTTATTTAAGAGGGAGAGAAATGTAACATCTAAATTTTTATGATTTTGTTTGAATTCTAGTTTAGAGAATTACTGCATAATTAGAATTAAAGGACCTTAAATATCTTATGTAGATCAAAGTAGGGACTAAATTGCAAAGGATGATCAGGGACCAAATTGCAAAGAAAGTTGGATGGCATAATTGAAAATATTAATTATTAGCAAAATGACAAAAAATGGGACATAGATGTCATTTCCTCAAACAAATCATCTGTCCAGTATTTACTAAGACTGGTTATAGGAGGTGATTCAAGAAAATTCTCGTAAGAAATTATACTCTAATAAGCAAAACCAGAAAATAGATATATTGGGCAGAAAATTGATCCAAAGTTCTATAATCTGTAAATTAATAAGAATTAGAAAATAAGTCTAGATTAGGAAACTCAGATATATTAGGGCATAAAAAGAGATACTGGATTTTTCTATAAGGTTTAAATAGTCATAGAATTGGTCTAATGGATATTGGGCCAAAATCGGAGTCCGGGCCCAGTAAGACTGCACCGGTTTCTTAATGGGCCAAAAGTACTATTCATGGAGGCCCAATAAAGGTGTAGAAAACCCTAATAGGCTAGGGATGCTTTTTGGGAAATCCAGAAGTATTATTGACAAGAATAACTCAAATGATGTCAAGAAAGGATAAAGAGTCCAATGAGCCCAATTCACCCGATTTCCAGGCTAATTAAATTATAGGTGACCCAGTAGACTATGAAATAATCAAGAACAAGTTTAAAATAATATTAGAAGGTTTATAATAATCATCTATTTAGAGAAGTTACAGGAAAAACTAATCAGCACTAATTTTATCGGTATTTTCGGTTATAGCCCAATAAGGTAAAATAGCTTGTAAAATAAATTATAAGGGCTTAGAAATGATCAATTAAGATAATAATGAGTTTGAAATTCATATTTTAAATATATTTATGCATGAAAAATTTTACCAGACAAAATTTACATAATTAGAGCCCGAAAACCCGGTATATGTTGAAATTGGGCCTAAAATTAAATGGTTTAAGCCCAAATAATTAAAGGCACTATCTTGGGCTGAATTATCACTCAAAATTTCGTGCAAATAAGAAGGAAAAGGAGTGAAGAAGAGTTAACCACCATGCATGATACTATTTCAAAGATTAGGTGTCAAAATTGGAAGTTTGGATGAAGTAAGCTTATGTAAGCATAATGATGCAATATTTACCTTATTTGGAGATAAAAGTGGCATCCAAATTAATGACAAGAGAGGAAAATTAATTAGATAACAATTATGTGAAGAAATTAGGTGTATGGTGGAGAAAAGAGATGATGTAATGCAATTTTGGCCCTTGGATCAAAAGTTAATCAAATGGATGGAGTTGCTTCTTATTGTCTATAAATAGGCTCTTCCTCCCCTCCATTATTCACACCCAAAAATGAAAATCCACCATATATTAGTGAGAGAGTGAGTTATAGAGAGAAGGAGGAGGAGAGAAAAGGAAAATTTGCAAGTTTAAGGTAACATCTTTTCCCTTTCTTGCATTTTATTTCTAAATGGTTGTTAGATCTTGTATTTCTATGATTGGTAGGTAGAAAACATGTTTATGTTATGAATATGATGATGATGTTGGATCAAAATGGTGAAAGAATGATGAATATGCTATGAATTTTGCATGAACAAGCATGAACATGTGAAGAACATGATGAACATGCTAAAAGATGCCTTTTGATCCTAAATGTTACCATGCCAAAATGAAATCATGTTTCTTGTAATTATTTTTAAATATTATGCTAAGAATGAGATTATGATGTTATTGGGATTTTCTTAAATCTCACCCCACCAAATATCTAACCATGATTAGGTTCAAATCATGTGAAAGGTAAGGAGATTAAGGAGGATCCATGAAGGAATGTTTAGAAATATGAAGGGTATTTTGGATACTTATGTAATATCAAGTATAATGACATTTTATGTCACAATTATGTAAATTATGTGTGACTCCTAGATGATGAATAAAAGTATGTTTTGGATCAATTTTATATGTTTTATGTGACTACCATTGAAAATATGGTATTATGGAATTTTAGGGAATGAAATTTGGAAAAATTAGCGTAAAATTGCAAGTAAATTCATGAAATTTATTGTAGTAATCTGCCCAATAAAATTCCAAATTAATATTTTTTCCTTATAGAGTATTTTAAGAGATGAATATAGTAATTTGAATCACCCTTAAACGATTTTTCTAGAATTAGTTATGATTTTTCAAAGTTTAGCCAAATTTTTATATTTATCAAAGGAATAGTGACTTTTGGTAAATTTTTAGAATTTTTGAATTTGGCCCAAATTTGCTTCCAAATACATCTAATTGGAATCTAAACTACTAATAATGAATAGTAAATGGTTCCTAAGGTTAAGGTGTGACATATAAGATTCCTTCCAATAAATTCATCTTATGTTTATAGAGAAATACAAGAGTTTGATCACGAAATTCTTTCTATATGTGATAGAATAATTACTGATCCTAATAATATGATCACTGATATTAAAATTCCTTATGATTTTTAACTGGACATCTCAAATGATCATATCATATCAATTGTGGGGACCACATTCAAATCTTTATGAGAAATTAAATATTTAATCTTATTTATAAGATAGAGTTATATCAGCCCATATTTTGTCTGTTTGATAATGTTAATGAATACATGTTATCTTTATTACCTGATAAAGATATGACATACTATGGTTTTGATAGTATATTAAAGAAAAATGACAATGTAGATTTTGTTAATAATTTTTATTCCACTAAATTGTTAAATTCAATTTCCATATCAGGTCTTCCAAATCATGAAATTAGGTTAAATGTTGGAGCACTTATTATTTTCATGAGAAATATTGATAAGTTATTGGGTTTTTATAATAACACTCATCTCATTGTTACACAAATTAGCAAGTATATAATATTTCAAGTTAAAGTCATATCTGAATTAAATGTATGAACGGTTGAAAATTTGTATACTCAGAATATTTATGATTCCATTATATTCAAGGCTACTATTTAATATGAAAAGACGATAATTTCTTATAATGTTAGTTTTTGTTATGACCATAAAGAAGAGTTAGAGGCAAAGTTTATGCAGAATACATTTATACTTTCCAAAACCTGTATTTATATATAGACAACTCTATGTTGTTAAATTGTGTGTACGATCTAAAAGTGGATTAAAGATAATGACTTTAGATAAGAATGACAATTTTGTTGAAACAAGAGTTTTGATGATTCAAAACTAACATTCAAGAGCTTGGATTGAAGATATCAAAGGAGAGCAAAGCTGTTTCAAGTGAAGATTTTCTGAGTACTTGCTGTTAGATCTTTTGTAGGATCCTTAGTTTTTGTTATGACTGGGTAAAAGATTTTAATTTGAAGAAAAGAAGTTTTCAAACTTTGATTTTATGTTAAATCTTCAAATATTTGAAAAACACCCACAAACAGACGATGGTTGAAAGTTTAAGCTAAACTGTCAAGTTGGAAATTCGAACTTTGCCTTTGGAAATTCGAATTTCGAGCTAAAACTGAATAAGTCTGAAGAGATGGCTCTCTGTCAGACGAATTTTGGTTGTTCAAAATTTGAATTTTCATCTAGTCTGAAAAGAGGTCTTTTGCTAACAGACGAACTTCACACTTTCAAAATTCGAATTTCAAGTAAAATGAAGTTTGTAAAAACCAAAGAAATTCATCTGAAACTATGATAAAATGCATCTGAAATAAAAATAAAATTGAGTTTGATAAATGCTCTCTAACAGATGAATTTTGAACTTCCAACATTCGAATTTTCATATAAGTCTGAAAGATGCTTCTTTGCAACAGACGAACTTTGAGTCTTCAAAATTCGAATTTCAAACAAAACAAAACTTGAGAAAATGGAAGAAATTCGTCTGAAACTATGTTAAAGTTCACCTGAGATCAAGAGTGATTTAAGTTTCAAAACTGCTCTCTGACAGACGAACTTTGAACATTGAAATTCGAATTTCAGAAGCTAAGTTCTTGAGTCTATTGAAATGAAACATTGACATACGAATGATAAGAACTTGCAACATTCGAATGATGAAATTAGTCTGAAAAGAGTTTCTCTGACAGACGAATTTCGCCCTTTCAAAATTCGAATTTCGAAGAAATTAATCTACTGTGTCCCTTTAAACGTTCAATGGACAGACGAATTTTGGGGATCTAAAATTCGAATTTCGAAGGCACTGTAGAAAATTGAAAACACTGTTCATACTTAACCGAAAAAATTTCTTCTTGAAAATTCGTATGTCACATTGTGAAAATGTTTTGTAAGTTTCAAAATTCGAATTTCACTTCATGAACAGACGAACTTTGTGCTGTAACGTTGGAAGCTTTAATCTTTGGTTCCTTCGAAATTCGTCTGTTGGCCAACCAAAATTCGAATTTCAGTATGTCAGAAACATTAAATGCGGTTGGTAAATGGATAGCTTTTCAGAGTCTCGCAATGCACCACTGCAAAAGGAATGTGGGATACTCTGCAGATTGCACATGAAGGAACATCTGGAGTCAAGGAGAACAGACTGAACACGTGCATTGGGGAGTATGAAAGCTTCAGAATGGCTGAAGGAGAGACTGTAAAGGAGCTGCAAAAGAGATTAACCCTCATTGTGAATCAACTCAAAAGCCTGGGAAAGGAATACACTCAGTCTGAGAAAGTAAGAAAGATACTCAGAGCTCTCCCTCTGGAATGGCAGCCCAAGGTGACAGCAATAGAAGAAGCCAGAGGAGAATCAATGGCTTCTGTTATAGCTCTCTTCGGCAGCCTTGAGGAATATGAAGGAAAAATCAAAGCACTCAAGGAAGCTGGGTTGGACAGAAAGAAGAAAGGCCTTGCCCTCAAAGCTGCTGATGAAAAGGAAGAAGAATCTGATGAAGGAGATGAGCTGGATGAGGAAACTCTGGCTATGATGGTCAGAAAATTCGGAAGATTCTACAGCAAGAAGAAGAACAAGAGATTCTTCAAGAAAGGAGCTGTTGGAGAAAGCAAGAAAGAAACAAAAGAACCTGTGACTTGCTATGAGTGTAAGAAGCAGGGACACATAAAGTGGGACTGCCCCCAATTCATCAAGAAACAAGAAAAAGAAAAGAAAGCTGTTGACAAAGGGAAGAAGAAGAAAGCCTACATCTCATCTATATGGGGTAACAATTCAGATGAAGAAGAAGAAGATGAGGATGAGATTGCCAACATTTGTCTGATGACACTTGCTTCTGGACAAGCCACACCCTCATGCAGCAGTGATAAGGAAGAAGAGGTATATGAATCTGAACCTTCCTATTCTGAATTACTGGATGCATTTCATGAGCTTCATGATGAATTCATTAAAGTTGCTAAAGAACTGAAATTAGCAAAGAAAAAGATAAGTAAGCTGGAGTCTCAAAGCATAGTTTCTGAAACTGTCTCTTTGCCTATCTCTGAATCTGTTTGCTGCACTTCATGCACTAAACTTAAGCAAACTAATGATTATTTAGTTAAAAGCATGTCTAGGCTCACTAGAGGTAAAGATATGTTATTTGCATTGATGGGGAGCCAAAGAATATCATAAGGAAAAGCTGGTCTTGGCTATGATCCATGTGCTGTCAAGGAAAAGATTAGGAAGAAAAATCAGAATGCGTATATGAGACATTTTGTACATGCTGAGAACAATAAAAAGAAAAATGATGCATCACCTCACATTGAAACATATGATCAACCAAGGCATGCTAGACAAAAATATTATCTGCATTGCTTTCTTCCTGCTTCTCAATCTAGCAGTCCGTTCACTACCTGTCATTTCTGTAACAAAAAGGGACATACTTCCAGTTCTTGTGCTTTGAAGAAAAATGAACTTGGCAGAAAAGTTGAATAGGTTCCCAAAGTTGCATCTGCATCTAGGGAATTACTTACTGACTGAAAAGGACCCAAGCAAATTTGGGTACCTAAAAGGAAAACATAAACTTTGTTTTGCAGGTCTGTCTCAAAGCTAAGAAAAGCAACAAATGGTATATGGACAGTGCCTGCTCAAGCCACATGACTGGTGATAAGGAGAAGTTCATCACCCTTAGAGACAAGAAAGGAGGAAAGGTGACCTTTGGAGGTGACCAATATGACAAAATCGTTGGTATTGGAATTGTGGGCAAAAATCCAGAAACATCCATTGAAGAGGTGCTGTTTGTGATTGGCCTCAACCACAACTTGCTAAGCGTGAGTCAGACTTGTGACAAAGGAAACTGGGTGCTGTTTGACTCAAAGTTTTGCCTAGTCATCAGAAAAAGTAATCACAAAGTAATCCTCAAAGCTCAAAGGGATGGCAACTGTTATACTATTGACCTTGATGAACTTCCTCCCTTGGATTCTGTATGTGTAATTAGTCAGGATAATGATAGTTGGTTATGGCATAGGAGATTAGCTCATGTTAACATGAATCAACTGTCTAAACTGATTAAAAATAAGCTAGTAACTGGTCTACCAAAAATATCTTTTGAAAAGGATAAAGAATGTGATGCATGCTTAAGAGGAAAACAAACTAAATCATCCTTCAAATCTAAAAATGTAGTTACCACAACTATACCACTTGAATTGTTGCATATGGACTTAATTGGACCATCTAGGGTAAAAAGTCTTGGTGGTAATTTGTATGTGCTTGTAATTGTTAATGATTACTCTAGATTTACTTGGACATTATTTCTCTCTTCTAAAAGTGATACCTTTGATGCATTTGTAACCTTAGCAAAGAAAGTGCAAAATGAGAAAGGTATTTCTATTATGTCTATCAGGTCAGACCATGGAGGAGAATTTGAAAATGCATACTTCCTGGAGTACTGCAATGAGCATGGGATTGACCACAACTTCTCAGCACCAAGAACTCCTCAACAAAATGGAGTGGTAGAAAGGAAGAACAGAACCATTGAAGAGATGGCTAGAGCTATGCTGAATGAGAAGGAACTCTCTCAAGTGTTCTGGGCTGATGCAGTGAATACAGCAAGTTACATCATAAATAGAGCCTACATCAGACCAATCCTTGGGAAGACTCCATATGAGCTGTACAAGGGAAGAAAGCCAAATATATCACACCTCCATGTGTTCGGGTGCAAATGCTTCATTCACAATAATGGGAAAGAAAATCTGGGTAAGTTTGATGCCAAATCCGATGAAGGTATATTTTTGGGCTATTCAAGTAGGAGTGAGGCTTATAGGGTTTATAATAAAAGATCAAATATAGTAGAAGAATCAGTGCATGTGGTTTTCATTGAAAATGAAACTGTTTCAAAACATGTTACCAATAAGGATGATCTTACTATCAATTTTGAAAAACTGGGAATTTTTGACAAAAGTAAAACTGAACCTCCAAAGATATCTGAATCTGTTGACACAGAGGAAGATATCCAGGAGCAAGAGTTTGATGAAGAAAATAATGAAGAAACAACTCACGAACTCCCTAGAGCTTGGAGATATCAAAGGAATCACCCTGTTGATCAAGTAATAGGGAATGTTCAAGAGAAAGTCAAAACCAGAAAACAGTTAAGGGATCAAATGCTCAACTGTGCTTTCATTTCTGAAATTGAACCCAAATGTGCTGAAGAAGCCTTAACTGATGAATATTGGATTATGGCTATGCAAGATGAATTAAATCAATTTGAAAGAAATCAAGTTTGGGATCTAGTGCCCAGACCCAAAAATCATTCTGTTATTGGCACTAAATGGGTCTTCAGAAACAAACTTGATGAATCTGGAACAATAATCAGAAATAAAGCGAGATTGGTTGCTAAAGGGTATAATCAGGAAGAAGGTATTGATTTTGAAGAAACCTTTGCACCAGTAGCTAGACTAGAAGCTATAAGAATACTGCTAGCATATGCATGCATGAAAAATATTTTATTATATCAAATGGATGTAAAAAGTGCCTTTCTGAATGGATATATCATGGAAGAAGTTTATGTAAATCAACCTCCAGGTTTTGAGGATTCTACAAAACCGAACCATGTTTATAAAGTGAAGAAAGCTCTTTATGGTTTAAAGCAGGCCCCTAGAGCATGGTATGAGAGACTGAGCAATTTTCTGACTGAAAAGGGGTTTAACAGAAACAAAGTTGACACAACCTTATTCACTAAGAAAGAAAATAAAGACTTACTAATTGTTCAAATTTATGTTGATGATATTATTTTTGGTGCTACTAATGAGGCTCTTTGCAAGAAATTTTCTAAGTTAATGCAGGGAGAATTCGAGATGTCTATTATGGGTGAACTCAACTTCTTCCTTGGATTGCAAATTAAACAGCAAGGTGATGGTATCTTTCTTAGTCAATCCAAGTATCTAAAGGAGCTGCTAAAGAAGTTTGGAATGGAGAATGCCAAGCCAATGGGAACACCTATGGCTACTGCAACCAAACTGGATATGGATGAGAATGGGAAGATGTTTGACATTACTCAGTACAGAAAAATGATTGGATCCCTGCTGTACTTAACTGCCAGCAGACCTGACATTATGTTCAGTGTCTGCATGTGTGCAAGGTTCCAATCATGCCCCAAAGAATCCCATGCAACAGCTGTGAAAAGAATTTTTAGATATCTTATTGGAACATCACAGATGGGTCTTTGGTATCCAAAAGGCAATGGAGAAGACCTCAAAGGATACACTGATACTGATTTTGCAGGATCTAAAACTGACAGAAAAAGCACAAGTGGAACCTGTCAGTTCCTTGGAGGATCCCTGGTTTCATGGTTCAGTAAAAAGCAAAACAGTGTGGCCTTATCTACTGCAGAAGCTGAGTATGTTGCAGCTGGAAGCTGTTGTGCCCAAGTCATCTGGATGAAACAGCAGCTTGAAGATCTTGAGGTTAAAATAAAAGAGATACCAATCATGTGTGACAACCAAAGTGCTATAAATATCACCAAGAATCCTAATATACATTCAAGGATGAAACATATTGAAGTTAGGCACCACTTCATAAGAGATCACATTCTGAAAGGAGAAGTCAGATTGGAGTACATCCCAACAGAGGATCAAGTTGCTGATATACTCATAAAACCTCTGCCAAAAGACAGGCTTTGTAAAATAAGGAGAGAATTGGGAATGGTAAACCCCAATGAACTGTAAGATATTTCTGTGCAATTCTGTCTTTAGAATTTTCAATATTAGAATCAATTCTAACTTGAGCATCGGAGTATGTTTAATTTTAGGTGCAGGTGCTCCTTGTGAAAATCAATGGCTAAAAGGTTTAAAAGAATGGAGAACTCCAGATTGGATCAACCAGAAAGTGAAGAGAATGACAATTATTGTAAGTTATGGATTCATTCTGTAAGTTTTAAGGTTGAAATTTGTATGTTGTTTGATTGCTAGATGAATTTCATTGATAATATGTGTTTTTGAACTGATCAACATGGTCAACATTCGAATTTTAGTTGACCAACAGATGAACTTCGGCCTGTTATGCCTTGGAATAGTTCTCAGTAATGCCTCGAAATTCGTCTGTTGAAACTTGAAAGTTCGAATTTTCAAAATCAGAAATTTCAAAGTTATGTTTGTCCATCACTGCTACACAGATTATTACTTCTTAACATACGAATGTTGGACAATCTTTACAAAAGTTGAAAAATTCGAATTTTCAGTTCAAAATTCGTCTGATGAATCATGTCCTTCATGTTGAATTATTGAAAGATGCAGTTCTGCATGTTTAATTCGTCTGTTGATTGATAGTTTGATTGTTGCCTGCCTTTTTCTTTTCAACATTCAAACTTTGGTGGAACAAAATTTGTCTGTTGTACTTGTATTGCTTGTTTCAAGCCACTGTCAGACGAACTTTAAGGATAAAAAAAATTCGTCTGTCAGTAAGCTGTGCTGAATGGTTTAACTTGTAACTGCCTGAAGTTTGAATTTTGACCCCTCAAAATTCGTCTGTCAGACGGTTACACACGTTAAATGCAACGGTTTTCCTCAGAACAGACGCAACCCTATTTGTAACCTCTCTAAATCTGTTCTGATTCTCTCTTTAATCCTCTTAACTCCTGTCCAAAAACCGTCAATCTTCACCGTTTAAACTTTCATTCGCATCCCATAAACCTTTCCTTAACCTCATTCTGCATCATTCCACTGAAAAATGGCGAGAGTAAAGATCCCTGGAGCAGGACAAGCTGGAACTTGGCCAAAAAGAACGGTCAAATCTCAATATGCTACAAAGGAAGGAGAGAAATCCAAGAGAAAGGCCGAACCCAGTAAAGCTACCCCTTCTAAATGCTAGAAATCATCATCCAAGGCAGATTCACAGAAAACTGGACCTTCCTCATCAAAAACTGCGGTCCCTTCAGCTGATACTGCTACTGTGGCTTCCTCCTCTTCTACACAATCTGGAGAATTTGAGCTTACTACACTGCCACTTTGGAGCACTCCTGAGATTCAAGAAGAGTTTTCTGCCAAGTTTTCCAGCAAAAAGGTAATCAAGCCTCACTGTGTAAATATGGAGCAATTTTTGATATCCAACAACTTTGATGCTGCATTATGGTTGATAAGATACAAAAACCTGTTGGAAATTGCTGAAAAATATGATGATGAAGTAGTGAAGACTTGGTATGCCTCTCTTCAATATAACAGCAAGAAAAAGAAATGGGAGGTCACTTTGAGATCAAGGACCATCTGGCTTGCTGATGAAACAATCAATGAAGTGCTGGAAATCCCAGGACAAGATGGGCTGAAAATTGACATCACAACCTCTGGATATATGGATGAGGCAAGCACAGCTGATGAAGAAGGTGGATCCTTTCTGAACTACAAAGAGAGCACTATCTTGAACACCTTATTCAGGAGAAGGGAGAACAGGCCAACAATAAATCTGTTGAAGCCCACAGACCTAAGTGTACAAGTCAGGATCCTGCACTATATGGTGTCCAGGATCATATTCAACAAGGGTGGCAGCTTCAATTTGATAACAAGGGCAGAGGCTCATGTGATGACTGCTATCATACGTGGGAAGCTGATTAACATGGGTCATATCATCCTCCAGAGAATGATAAAGGCAAGGGATCAGAGGAAGGATTCCACACTCCCCTATGCTGCAATTATTTCGAGAATCCTGCAGCATGCTAGAATTCAACACATTGAAAAGGGGAAAGGGAAACTTACTGAGGCATTCAAAGAGGAGGAACTGCAAAGGATGGGCATTGAAAGAGATGAAGGACGATGGGTTGGAAAGGGAGCAGGGAAATTTGAAGACTTGTTCTTTGTTGCTGATGCATCCCTCCAATAAGAAGGAACTTCCGAGGCCCCTGGCAAATCTGTACCTCAGCCTTCTCAGCCAATCCCATCTCCCTCCAGGCCTACTCACCCTCCTTCCACTCCCTCCTCACGGGCCAAGCCAACAAAGGTCACTGAGTTGTTTGACAGTCTGTCAACACTCATTCTCAGCATAAGAGATGAGCAAAATGCCAAATTTGCTCATCTACAAGATCAGATCCATCAGTTGGCTGTAAATATGAAGGTGGTGGCTGATGCCTATGAAGAGATAAGAAATGCAATTCCTACCACTTCAGCTCCACCTCAGCCTGGTGTCCCTGAGCCTACTCTGTCTCCATCCCCTGTGCCTCCAAGTCCCTTCGAGATTGCCTCCTCTGACCATGATGATGATGATATAGATGGTGCTGGTGCAATGAGAACACCAAGTCCTGGTCCACCCTTGGACTATGGATTGGGAGAAGAAGGACTCCAAGATACAAGCCCTCATGAGCCCATGCAAGAAGATGCTCAGGAATCAATTCTGTCAACTCAAGAATCTGAGCAAGTTGAAAGACTAGTTGCAGCCATTTCAAGCTCCTCTATGCAAGAAGATGTGAGCACTAAAGAAATGAGCCTTGTACCTGTTGTTGACTATGTTGCCATTACTCATAATGCTCTACTGGAAGCTCAGAGGAGAAGGCTGGAAGAAATGTTTCCTCCTGCTAAACCAGCTTCCTCTTCTCTTGCTGCTTATGGTCTTACAGAGGAACAAAGAGCTCAACTAGCTCTTTCCAGACAGGCAATGCAGGAGCTGCTGGAAATCTCTGACGAGGAAACAAGCACTGAGCCCCCAGCTGAACCTGAAATCCCTTTTGCTCCTGTGCCCCTTGGTGCTATTCCTGTCTCTCAGATCCCTCCTCCGGCTGATTTTGTTGGCCTTCCTGATGATGTCAAAAAGGGGGAGAAGTCTGGGCAAACTGGAAAGCCTGCTGCTGAGCAATCTGGGAAAGGAAAAGGGAAATCCTACAGCAAGAAGACCAAGTCCAAGAAGAAATGATTGGAGATTAGGCTTAAGTCCTCTTGTTGTACTTTGTACTGTGTATTTGTGTTTTGAATTTGTTGTTTGAACTGGATTTGATGTTTGAACTTTGCTTAATTTGTTTCTGTACAAGCAACTCTTGATTAAATGAATGGATCCCTTTGTTGCAATATTTTGTGCCTTAAATCTTTTGTTTTGATATCTTATGCATATGTTGAGGGGGAGCTTGTGAAAGCAAACCTAAGTACTAATCCAGTTTGTAAGTTGTTTTGTCATCATCAAAAAGGGGGAGAATATTGAAACAAGAGTTTTGATGATTCTAAAACAACATTCAAGAGCTTGGATTGAAGATATTAAAGGAGAGCAAAGCTGTTTCAAGTGAAGATTTTCTGAGTACTTGCTGTTAGATCTTTTGTAGGATCCTTAGTTTTTGTTATGACTGGGTAAAAGATTTTAATTTGAAGAAAAGAAGTTTTCAAACTTTGATTTTATGTTAAATGTTCAAATATTTGAAAAACACCCACAAACAGACGATGGTTGAAAGTTTAAGCTAAACTGTCAAGTTGGAAATTCGAACTTTGCCTTTGGAAATTCGAATTTCGAGCTAAAACTGAATAAGTCTGAAGAGATGGTTCTCTGTCAGACGAATTTTTGTTGTTCAAAATTCGAATTTTCATCTAGTCTGAAAAGAGGCCTTTTGCTAACAGACGAACTTCACACTTTCAAAATTCGAATTTCAAGTAAAATGAAGTTTGTAAAAACCAAAGAAATTCGTCTGAAACTATGATAAAATGCATCTGAAATCAAAATGAAATTGAGTTTGATAAATGCTCTCTGACAGATGAATTTTGAACTTCCAACATTCGAATTTTCATATAAGTCTGAAAGATGCTTCTTTGCAACAGACGAACTTTGAGTCTTCAAAATTCGAATTTCAAACAAAACAAAACTTGAGAAAATGGAAGAAATTCGTCTAAAACTATGTTAAAGTTCACCTGAGATCAAGAGTGATTTAAGTTTCAAAACTGATCTTTGACAGACGAACTTTGAACATTGAAATTCGAATTTCAGAAGCTAAGTTCTTGAGTCTATTGAAATGAAACATTGACATACGAATGATAAGAACTTGCAACATTCGAATGATGAAATTAGTCTGAAAAGAGTTTCTCTGACAGACGAATTTCGCCCTTTCAAAATTCGAATTTCGAAGAAAGTAATCTATTGTGTCCCTTTAAACGTTCAATGGACAGACGAATTTTGGGGATCCAAAATTTGAATTTCGAAGGCACTGTAGAAAATTGAAAACACTGTTCACACTTAACCGAAAAACTTTCTTCTTGAAAATTCATATGTCACATTGTGAAAATGTTTTGTAAGTTTCAAAATTCGAATTTTCATGAACAGACGAACTTCGTGCTGTAACGTTGGAAGCTTTAATCTTCGGTTCCTTTGAAATTTATCTGTTGGCCAACCAAAATTCGAATTTCAGTATGTCAGAAACATTAAATGCGGTTGGTAAACGGATAGTTTTTCAGAGTAACCGTTGAATAACTTCCCCAACGGATAGATTTAGTCTCTAACGGATACTTGAGACCTAAATCTATAAATACAACATCATTTGAAGTTGTGGGTAACGAATCAAACTTGTATATACCGAATTTCTGCGGAATCTTCTTCTCAAAAGCTTTTACCCTCTTAACTTCTAAACTTGTACTTAAACTTTCATATCCACTCTTTACAAGAGAGTTATTTCATTGTAATCAATCTATTCTTCATCTGGGAGATAGATTTACTTGTGAGGGGTATTCACAAGGGGATTGGGAAGCACATAGTGAAAGTGCTTGGAAAGTTTGAGAGAGCTCAGAAACAGAGCATACTCATGTACTGCGGCTTTAGCAAGAAGCCCACTGAAATTCTTGCTGTATAGTGGATAAATCTCAAGAGGTGTCTTGGGGACTGGATGTAGGTCAAGTGAATAGACCGAACCAGAATAAATCACTGAGTTCTCTTCTCCTTATCTTTACTTTTCACCTTGCTCTGTTTTACGCATTGTTTTCATTATACTATGATATCTTCACTTACTTCACTTTGTGCAGAAAAATCTCAAACTTCCCAATTCACTCCCCCTCTTGGGAAGTCAGCCCTGCTAACAAATTTAAGTAACATAACTTCAAATATTGTATACAAAATAGTGTTTAATAATCTTAACTGATAGTTTTACATTATTATTTTCTTCATAGTCACTTATTATTAATACATTAAATACTTTGTAATGTTATTTTGTTCTCCAATTATATGTATAATTTTATCATTAAATATGTCTAAAAATATAGATAGTTTTATTTATCCTGTGCATCCGGTTACATATTAGTTATAATATAAATAGGTGCAAGTTTTGTCAAATAAAATTGGAATTGGTTTTAAAATAACTTAAATTTTATAAGAGAAAACTGCAAGTTCTAATGTTTGGTCTTGTAGTTGGGCCTTTTTTGTAAGCGAGTTTTTGTTAACAGTTTTGCACGTAACTAAAACTTAAAAGTTTGTTTCTTGATTCAGTAAGTTATAAGTTGTCGTTGATTAAGAATTTTTTTTTTGGAATATTTTTTATCCAGCAAGTTTTGCAATTATTTAAGATGATAATAATAAAGACTGTTCATACTAATCAGCGGAAAATTGTATACTAATTATGTTATTTTGAGTTTGTAATGGGCGTTATAAAATAAACCTAGTATTAATCTAAAAGCCTCTTTGCATACGAAAAAAATAAGCATTTAAGGGAGTGTATAAATACTTATTTTGTAATGTTAGCAAACACGTTAATTTTTCAATAAAGTGTTTATGTTTCAAATAAGGAATTATGGGAAAAACCGATTTTTTCTATTTATAATAATTACTTATCCTTTCATAATCACTTATTTCACTTTTCATTCTTATTATTCACCCAATAATCATTTAAACTTCCAAAATCTAAACACATTTATTTTTTTAAAATTACTTATAAGACAAAAACATTCAAATACAAATCACTTATAACATAATTATTCATTCTTATAATCAATTACGAATGAATTAATGCAAACACACACTAAGTAAATATTATAAAGTTTCAAATGTTAAAACGTCGACCTTTTTATACAACTAAATTTAGTGCATAGTTCTTCCCAAAATACCTTCATAAGATCAAGAAAGATTAAGAGCATACCATCAATTGACAAAAACTTCAAGAGCAAATAGTATACATTAAATTGTCAAGCACATAAATTATTTCTAATATTTTTCATGCCAATGTCATGAATTATATATTAAGAAACAATAAGATTATTGCTAGAAATTGAACAAAAGGGGAAAAAGCAAACGGATTAAAACATAGATGTTCTAGAAGCGTGATAAAAATATATTATTAGAGGAAAATATAACAAAGAATCACAAGAATGTTATACTTACTCTACCGCCCACAGTGAGATAATCCTTGTGCTCAACAACTCCAATCAATTGAATTGCATTGTATCTAGCTTCTTCTACGTCAGAAAGAATCTGCATTGAATATAAAATAAATAAATGTCAATAATAATTCAAATCTCTAAACATGTAATATAAAGACCAATAATAAACACCCTACAATATGTTCAGCTTTAGAATGAAATCACAGAGTGTAATGAAGTTAAGCTTTAGAATGAAATCACAAGAGTGTAATGAAGTTCAGAGAAGAAAAAGGCTTGTGTGGTGCAGTTTTTAAAAACAGTTTTTTTATTTTTTAAAACAGAAAAATAAAAAAATTTATTTGGTAAACCTGTTTTTTAAAAACTATTATAGAAAAAAGAAAAATAAAATAACAGAAAACTCAGAACATCTTTAAGGTATTTTGTAGTTTTTGTTCTAGAAAATAAAAGAAAATGTGGAAAAAACCCACCTCATTAATAGTAAAATTATAAATTTTGAACAACTCATCTATCACTCACTAGTTATAATTTTGAGAACAATTATTCAAACAGATTTTTTTTTTGTTTTCAAAACTTATTTTCGAAAACAGTTTTACAAAACTATTTTGAGAACAAGAAAACAAAAAATACTGTCAAACAGGCCCAAAATCATCTACCCTTTAGGTTATGTTTGGTTGAACGGAGGGGAGAGATTTTATTAAAATCATTTTAATGATAAGAGGGGAGGGGAGAAAAGGGAAGAAATTTTGATTTTCTCGTATTTGGGTATGTTGAAGAGGAGATGAGGAATTTATTCATTTTTTCTCTAAATCCCTCCATTTATGGAGGGGAATGGAGGAAAAATTCCTTCCTACTTATTGATCAAACAATAAAAATCTCAATTTTTCCTCCTCTCTTCTCCTGCTTATTGAACCAAATAAAAAAATGTCAATATAATAAAGAATCACAAGAATGTTATACTTTCTCTGCCACCCACAGTGAGATAATCCTTGTGCTCAACAACTCCAATCAATTGAATTGCATTGTACCTAGCTTCTTTTACGTCAGAAAGAATCTGCATTGAATATAAAATAAATAAATGTCAATAATAATTCAAATTTCTAAACATGTAATATAAAGACCAATAATAAACACCCTACAATATGTTCAGCTTTAGAATGAAATCACATAGTGCAATGAAGTTAAGCTTTAAAATGAAATCACAGAGTGTAATGAAGTTCAGAGAAGAAAAGGGAAAACAATTTTTTTGTTTTTGAAAAAAGAAAAATAAAAAAATTTATTTGGTAAACCTGTTTTTTAAAAACTGATATAAAAAACAGAAAAATAAAAGAACAAAAAACTCAGAACATTTTTAAGGTATTTTGTAATTTTTGTTCTAGAAAACAAAAAAAAAATGAAAAACACCCATCTCATTAATAGTAAAATTATAAATTTTGAATAACTCATTTATCACTCATTAGTTATGATTTTGAAAATAACTATTCAAACAGATTTTTTTATTTTTTTTTGTTTTCAAAACTTATTCTCGAAAACAGTTTTATAAAACTATTTTGAGAATAAAAAAACAGAAAATACTATCAAATAGACCCAAAATCATCTACCCTTTAGGTTATGTTTGGTTGAAAGGAGGGGAGAGATTTTATTAAAATCATTTTAATGATAAGAGAGGAGGGAAGAAAAGGGAAGAAATTTTGATTTTCTCGTATTTGGGTATGTTGAAGAGGAGATGAGGAATTTATTCATTTTTCCTCTAAATCCCTCCATTTTAAGAGGGGAAGGAAGGGAAAATTCCTTTATACTTATTGAATAAACAATAAAAAATCTCAATTTTCCTCTTCTCTTCTTCTGTTTATTGAACCAAACAAAATAAAAATTTTAATTATTCCTCCCCTCCCCTTCCCTTTCCCCTAAGTCCCTCCAACCAAATACAAAGTTAAGAAGCTAGCATCAATATAGCACCCCGGCAAGCAGTCTGCCTCTTAATTTATCTCAATCATTCGTCCAGTAGCTGCTCAGAAATCAACCTGTTGAGTCCCTGCCTTCCTTCGATTGTCTTCTCCCATCAATGGCGGCAATTAATCATAATAATCTCCAATTTCTTTTGAACCAAAAGTACCTAAAGTGTCACTTTATATGAATAAGGAGAAAGATTGAAAAATAAAATTAATTTATTTTTTTTATCTAAAAAATTAATTTCTTTCTAATAGATGTAAAACCTGCTTTTTCTCTTTCTCACCTTGTTGTCCGTGAAAAGATTTCAAAGAATTTTCTGAAATTTCTTTCTTTTTTGGAGTATTTCAAAACTCGTTCAATTGATTTGATTTTCCTGTAGTTGACTTCTCTCACCTCCTTTGAACACTAGCAGTAATCTGCAGCCATCACTCACCATGAAAATACTGTTGGAATAAAATTTTTTTAATGTGTAGCTTAGCATTGATCAATGGACAAATGACTTACCAAATTACAATAATTTAATATTAAGTAGTTTAGTTCAGTACTTTATTAAAATAGATTAGGTCTATACTAAATAGATTATAATAGGTTGGAATATTCAATATATTTTACTTTTGGAAGAGATTCCAACTCACAAGCTAACTATGAAATCAGTGATTCTATCTAAGCTGATTAGGGGCATTTATGTAATTTGACCACCTCTTATAACATATATATATATATATATTTATGTCTTTGAGGATTTTGCCCTAACCCTTCATTTTGGGCTAAACATACTTGGCCAAGTGGGTTGCTATCTCTCCCATCCTCTCTCGTGCATCTTCTTTTCATCTTCATCAACTCAAGGATGGATTCTAGCATCAAAGTAAAAGTTATGTTTGAATTCAAAATAACTAAATAAAATTGTTGATTATATATATAATGACAGATTTATGAAACCAGATAAATTATAAAATAGCTCAATTCAATTATTAAGCGACTCATTGACAATGACAGTGACTGACAAACCAGAAACCAGAACATGATTTTCACTTGTCATTCAAGATCCTCATTCCTCAATTCAGTGATGGTCCTTACAAATATTAAATAGCTCATTACATATTGGATGAAACATGGTAGGAAATTCAATCGCGCGAAAATAAACTCAGATACTGGTTGGGGAATGAGGGAAATTCAGGAAGCTTGTCGACATTTACAATTATAAGCAACACAGTGAGACAAAGGGCCCAATATATACGTTTCGAAACAGAAGACCAGTGGAAGCATTAGTTAGAGAGAAAATTAACATGATCAAGGCAAACATGGAGTGGTTAAATATGTTTAGCAAGAACATACGAAGAAAAAATACAGAATAGAACAAAGAGGGAGACCAGGGAAAAAGGAGAAAATGGAAAACGGAATTGAATTGAAGTATCTAGAGGACTGAAATAAATACCCTGACTTTCAATGCTGTTGTGATGTCCTAAGATGAACAATTCACTTTAGGATTGTGTGAAAGGGAAGACTGTTAAACATAGGACTCTAATATATATAGCTCAAGTTTTTGCAGGATCAGATACCTTCATGAAGGAAAATCTTAACTTCAATAAAACATTTGTTCACTACTTTCTGGACAGATTATCATGTAATGTGATATATTCATAAAATGTCTAAACTCATACCTCTACATGGCTGTAATCTACCCTGAAGCTGCTTGTATAAACACCCTCATTGTCTTTGTAATAATAGGATTTCTGCAAGTATCTGTATCTATATCAACTTTTTTTTTATATTAGCAAATGTTTTACTGATTTAAATTCCAATTGAATTTTTGGCACTTGATATCTATGAGCCTCATGTAGAGCACAAATTTGGGAAGGTCAACTAAAGATGCTATAAATCATAATTCAACAGAGTCTATAAATCATAATACAACACAGTCATATTTTCTTGCAATATCAGTTTCCGCATGACATTTATTAATAATCTCAGGCACGGAAATGCACTAAGAGAACATACTTCTTTGAAGGATTTTAAGCAGAAGTGCTATATCATAGCCTCTTAGTCAACCTAACCATGAACGAATTGACAGCTGCTGATGCATTTAAAACAATCCACAAGGCAAATGCATTTCCTTTACCTGCACAGTGCACCGAGACGAGGCTTCCCACAAACACCTACAATCAACGCTTTATTGGGATCTTGAGCTATGAAAGCATAAAGCAGAGGTTGCATTCTTGCTCCTTTCTCTCACAGAGCATCCATAAGAAAATAACAGAATTTAGTCAAAGCCTGGGGATAACCCAGTACTTTTGTATCAGCAGAATCTTCAAGTTTTACCCATCTGAATTTCCTTCTACTTCTTATACAGCCGCTCTTGGTTATAGCTTGAAATATATATAGTTATATATATAATCCAATAATAAAAGGAACACATGCAATGCAAAATAATAATAATAATAATAAACATCAAAATGAACAGAAAACAAACTTATAAGAAACAAAACCTAATACAAGCTCCCTAATATTACTCATAATAATTATATTGAAGTTTAAATTAGATCTAGAAGGATGAGTAAAAAGAGATGCCTACCCATTCTTTCTGCATGTGATATTGATCATATACATCTTAGGATGAATAATATTTTTTTTTTGTTAACATGTTGAATAATATTCTATCAAAGGCCAAATACTCTCTTTGGTCCTAAATATAGAGCATTTCACCTTGATAAAAAATATATGACTCTTTTCAGAATATGAGCAGTATTTATTATGCATTACTAAAAAATGTCCATGTTCAATTCATGAAAGAGAGAAAGAGAAAGAGAAAGAAATTTAGTAAAGGTAATTTTGAAAAAACATTACGATTTTTTTAAAATTAAAATAATTAACTAATTTTAACTCTTATCTTTAATCCACATTATTTAATTAAAATGATATTAAATTATGGATTGAAGCAGTATATAGAATAGCTTTCCTAATATTATGAAAATTTGTCATGAACTCATATATTTTCCAACTTGCAATTTTTTATTTCCAAAATTTAGGAAGCATGTAAAAGACCATCCCCATGATTCTTTTTTCCCAATTGCAAGTGCCTATAAATCAAATATTCTGAAGCCGTTCAGTTATGATGTTAACGGCAATTTTCCTTTTTAAACGCTTTGTATCATTTTTTCCCATCCTCTTATGCTTGAAAATGTGATCCACTCTTCTTGCAATAGAGTGTTCATAGGTTTAGTTTAATTCAATTTGGAGTAAAAATCAAAACGAACCAAACCAATCAGTTAGCCTCATTTTGGGAACTATTCGGTTTTCCTTTTAATCAGTTTGGTTCGGTTTTAAAGTCAATTTGGATCATGCTAAAATGATTTTTTTTTAAAAAAAGTAGCATCCTTTTCCCAAAATTAAATTAAATAGGTATCATATAGATATTTTATGAACGCAACTTATATCTAAATAATTAATTTACTAAAACATGAATTTTTTGAGTAAAAATTTTATAAATCTTTCTTCACATGGTTATTTATAATAACTATATTCTTTCTCTATCCAATAAATGTCTTGTAATCTTGTTCATAAGCTATCTTATTCATTATGTGGGCTAAGAGACACATGTTAATGAGTATAGTATAACTATAAAATGTATTAAATAAAAAAAAGAAAATCTATTAAATAAGTATATTATAGTTGTATAAAAAAAATATTAATAGGTTTGATTTGGTTTGTTTCAAGTTCCAAAGGTCTAAAATCAAATTAAATCAAATCGAATTAGTTTCAAAAGTAAAAAAACCAAAACAAACCTTATTTAAGTTCGATTTAGATTTGTTCAAGTCAATTTGGTAGGGTTAATTGGTTTGGATCGGTTTTGAACACTCTTAGCATATATATGATGTGTCTATTTTATACCTATAAAATACCCACATTTGATATGGTTTTTTGTTGAAAAATATTAAGTTTTGATATCACAATTGCATGATTCTATTTAAATTAAGATATATTTGCATTTCAGGAAAAATTGAAGGACAAATGGAGATTTTAAAGTGAAAGAAGAAGACAAGAAGACATAGAAAAATCCATCCGGTTTCCATTTATCACCCTCACCTGTGGCTAGGTGAGGAGGCATGGGCAGCAACAAGTTACATGATGACCCGGCGCCAGGTCCACTAAATAAAACTTCAATCGGTGCCAGGTGAGGATAAGAGGAAGATAAATGCAAAATCCATCCAGCGCTGGGTACACTAAATAAAACTCCATCCAGCGCCGGGTGAACACATGTGGCAACTATTTGAATAATACCACGGAATCGTACGATATATATATATATATGGGTTTAGAAAGAAAAAAAAAAAGAGAGGAGGAATCACTATTCTGAGCCCTAGAAGATTTATTCCAAATTCTTTACAGCTAAGGGAGAGCATTCTGAAGGCAAATTTAAGAGGACCGAAAACGTAGTGAGGCTGAATCACTCTATTCTTCCACTACGTTTCTTTCTTTAGATTTTGTTTAGATGATTTGGGAGATTATTCTTATTTTGAATTTAAGAACCATATTTATGCGTAGCTAATTATTCGAGTTAGATATAGGGATGTGGTTTAACTAGGATTGGTTAGAGTTTACTCTGGATTATGACTCTTATTTCTGATTGAATTTTTCTAATATATGTATATTTGATTATATCTATCTCTTTTGTGCTTTATTGGGGATTTTGTGATTGACCACTATGAAATTCATTCTGTGGGTAAACTTGATAGACTGAAAGGTGAAGAGTAAACCTAAACCTAAAGAGATAGACATAAACAGTAATTCTAGAGATAAAATTAGAGGTTTATGGTGACTTTAGTTATAACTTCAAGATTTAATTAGGGATTTTAGTTACATGATAGTGAATTAAAACTTGATTAAATATAGACTAATTGACTGAAAGGTAATTAGGATAATTTAAAAATAACTGTCACTATAATTATAAGGAGTTAAGTTAAGAGTAATTTTAATTGTTCCAGGAAGATGAAACTCAATTCTCTAATGCTCTCAGTGATTGAATTAAACTCAAATTGTTGCTTTTATTGTTAATTTTTCTTAGTTTAGAATTTGATTAATGTTTCACGAATTGTTTATTCTGACTGAAATTATTTAATTGAGTAAATCATAACCTCCTTTGGGTTCAACCTCTGGAATATTTTGGAGATATTTTTATTACTGTGATTGACCCTATACACTTGCAGGATTTCCGATCAATATAACCTCCCAAGGTTAAAGTTTTAAAGGAAGGAAGTCTTTATTAAGCTACCATATGTTAGGTTGTAACTAACATATTTAGTTTTGATGATGTCAAATAGTGGAATAAAAAAATTATATGATATAATTATTTAATGATATTTATATCGTGCTTATTATTTGAGGAAGAATTTAACTAATTACTAGACTTAATATAGATTTTTTATGTATTTAATTCAATAAGAAGGATATAATTATGGAATAAATTAGTGGAGTCAAGAATTTTAATAAGGAGAAGAGAGGTTTGGAGAAGAAGAACTTGGAAACTTAGTTGGAAGATCAAGATTTAAGTTTTTAATCTTTGAGTTTGAATATAAGTAGATGAGAATATTTAAGTTTAAAAGGTTTTTCAAACAATTTTAAAACATTTTGTTGAGTGTCATTGAAGATTTTAAGTTCAAAAATCAAATTAAATTTTGATTCCTTCATTTCTATGAGTTTTCGAAGTATCAGCAAAAGTAACCGATTGTCCCTTTATTACAACCTATTATATCAGTTATTCTTCTTAGCGTCGTGCCTTCTTATCATCTCTTTGCTTTGTCCGCTTACCTGTGTTTAGTGCCTTAATCAATTATATGTACATATAATCGATTATATCAATTGTTATGTGAGTTCAACCTTATTCTTTTCTAACACAATCGATTACCTCCTCAAAATAATCAATTATTACAGTTCTGGTCTTTTCTGTTACCCTTTTATTTTGCTTCCTAATCGATTACATTCACATCTAATTAATTATATTGCTTCATATAATCTGTTATTTCCATAAATAATTGATTACCTTCTTAACGCATGTACAAACTCTCTGTTTGAAATCTAATTTGTTAAATTCTCAAATATAATTAGTTATCTTGCTTCTCAAACTTATTATCATCCTTCAATAATCTGTTACAAGCTCTAATATAATTGGTTATATTTTCTAACCTTCTAAATTCCTTTACAACCAATTCTTCTTGACTCAATTGATTGATGAAACTCAATCAGTTGATTTAAACTAAGTTCAATTTATTATTGTGGATATGTTATTGGGAATAGCCTTGAATCATACCATAATCGATTAGACTTTCATAGTATAATCGATTATCTCAGTGAAATGTTTGCAATGGCTAGTTCTTCAAAATAACAACTAGTTATTTATGCATAAAGGTTAATTAATTACTCCCGCTTATAAATAGAGCCTCATTTAAGTTGAGAGAAGAGAGAATGATGTTTTGAAACTGTTTTATTGAATCAATGATTTATTTCTCAATCAAATACTTTCAACTACACTCTATGAGCTCTGATGTATTTATTTACTCTTTGAGAGAGTTTTTGTTTTTTGTATTGATATTTTTTCTATAAGAAAATTCTCTAGGTGATCTAGAGAGACTGCTCAAGGAAAGTTTCCTTGAAGGGAATTTATAATTACATCAAGAAAAGTGTGGAAGAGAGACAGACTCAGGGAAGTAGTCTTAGATGTACTATAGCTTCACAAGTTGCTGGATCAAACTTGTGATTATAGTGGAAAATCTCAAGTGAGTTGTTTAGGAATTGGATGTAGGTCAAAAGGTTAGGCCGAATCAGAACAAATCTGTGTCTTGCTCTTCATCCTTTATCTCCCTCACTCTTGCATTAAGTGCTATGTTTGCCCTTGTTTTTGGTACTTCTCTACAACATTGGGTTGTGCTTAAAAAAGACATAAAATTTGTAACATCCAATTCAGCCTCCCTTTTGGGTAACTAGTCTACTCAACACCATAAGAACAAAGAAATTCTGGGAGGAAACTGGGATGGATTGACCTTAGAGGCACAAGGGGAGGAGGTGCTGGATGTAAAGTGGGTTAGAGTAAAACAAGGATAAACTTGAGTTTCTATTCACTCTATCCCTTCTCTATTTACATTTCAAGTTGATTGGCCTTCTATTTTTTTTTTTAATATTTTGCTGCAAGAATTGCTTACATCTTGATAGAAGATTAGGGTCATCATTGATAACTCTTCATGCTTGTTTAGCATTAATTTTAGGGTTAAAAGTTAAATTTACCCTGAAAGTATTTCCCGATGAGTTATGGGCATCATAAACAAACTTTTGTAATGTAGTTTGTTGTGTTTTAAAAATGGAGCAATTCACCCTACACTAACAGGTAATGTTAAAGTAAAAAAAAAAAAATTGGTCCCTTCCCTGACTAACAGTAAATGTTATGATTTTAGCATTGACTATTAGTATAAGGTGACATTACTCTAATTTTGAAACATAGGGAGCAATGCTGATGCAAAAATTTGTTTAGGATGCCTATAGCTCTTTGAGAAATACTTCTAAGATATATAAATTTTCCCTTTAACCCTTAATTTTAACCCAAGGCCACCTTCTTCGTTAGGATGACAAAGAATCTCCCATTTAAGCAAATGAATTGTTTTAGCCACATCATTACAGCCCCATCAAAAAAATCATGAGCAGACAACATATCTAACACATGACATATTCCCTCTACCCATATTATTAGACAATATGAGAAATTTTTCTTGTCCTATAATATAAGATAACATGTATTAATTTGTCATTTTTTCCCCTTATTTATTGTATAATTAGTATTGTAATTTGTACTATATTTAATGAAATGATGGAAATAATAGGGGTAGAATTGAAATTTTTGTTTTTTTTAAGAAGTTTAAGAATATAATAAATATTCTTTTAGGAAACTTCAAACATATGAGAACGGATACACCACTAAGAACTTAGAGATGACTTGATCAAGGTAAGTCTACTAACTTGAGATAAATTAAGAGCCTTCCATTGCTTCAGTTTGCACTTCACTTTGTTTAGAATTTACTTTTTATCTCTATCAACAACCACATAAGCACCAAGATAGTTACCAAATCTTGAAGAAAACTTAGTATGATTAACACAAGGACTCAACACACGAGTAAGCTTTTTCTTGGATTAAATCTTTGTCCAGAGAGAGAGAGAGAGAGAGAGAGAGAGAGAATAATATGCATACATTAAATGAGAAATTGGCAATTTACATGAAAAAAACTTGTATGCCTTTTCCCCCTCCCCTTGATTCTTCCTATAGAGTCATACATGAAAAAGGACATTAATTAGCACATAACAAAAAGATATGGACAAAGAGGATCTTATTGTCTAAGTCCTTATAGGTTGAAAATCCATTGAAAAATTACTTGATATTGTAATGCAAAAACACAACTCATTATCATCTTAATCCATAATAGAAGGAAAATTCATGACTTTAAATTCTTACTCTAAGAAAACATGGGATACTTTATCATAAGCTTTGGCAACATCTAGTTTGAAAGCACACCTACCATTCTTGCTATATATTCTGATTGTGAATCTTATTCATGATCTCAGCTGTGAGGGTGATATTATTTGTGATCAATCTGCCTTCTAAGAAATCATTGTGAAAAGAGATAATAACATAAAAAAAGCAGGCTTAATCCTGAAATAGATCACCTTTGCAGTAATTTTATAGATCACATTACATATAAAGTTATAGACACGAAATTTGCAAGAGGAGTATCGCATTTTTTAATGAGAATAATATGTTTTATAAAGCCCAGGATGGAGAGAGTGTAAGGAGTAGTTTGAAAAACCCAGAATCCCACATTGCTTATGGACAAGACTCTCTATGGGTATAAAAAGAAGAGACTAGGTCATTTGTCAAAAGATGTTTTGGAGGGAATATTAAGTGGATTTAAATATTAATAATTTAATATTTAAGTATTTAGCACGTGGCGCGTCTTAACCGTAAGATTAATTTGATGGTGTAGTTCTGATTTGAATTTAAAATTTTAATAATCCATCAAACCAAATTTTAATTATTCAGTTTTTCCCAAAATATTTCTTTTTTATTACCAACATTTAGAAATTAATTATTAATGTTTTGATCTCTTTACAACATTCAGAAATAGCTGGTTTATGACTTTGATTGAGTTTTAATATTGAGTTATTTTATTTGTTTATAAAAGACAGCAGATCAGACTTGGGAAAAATATAGAAAAATACTCTCTACTTTCTCTGTCTTATATCCTCTTTGGTACTCTTTTGTGTGTTTTTGTTGAGATATTAGAAGTTGCTATCTACTGTCTCAGGTACTTAGAATAATTTCTAGGGGTGATTCGCTGAATTCCAGCAATAGTTATAGTACGAGCAAATAAGACTTTAAAAATAGTATGGTTGTCATACCTTTTTTTGGCACCAATCAATTTTCATATACGATTCACATCCTAACATAGAGAACTCCTTTACTAAATGAAAAATATCTTCCCTCAAATATAGCCAATAAGTTTGATAAAATTTTGCACGGAAACCATCTGATCTAGTAGCATTGTCAGAAGACATAGAAAGACACTGCATAATCAACTTCTTCTAAAAGACAAGGAATAGTCAATCTTAATAAAACATCACGAATAAACACATCTTTACTTTTTATCCATCGACTATAGAATAGACAAATGAGAAAAATTTTGATTTTTAAAGTTCTTATTATTGTTGTCAAAATTGGACCGGACTGGCCGGTTCGATCGGGAACCAATACCAGATTCGGTCTGGTTATAGAGAAAAATCTGTAGATTTCAGAACTGGTGTGAACCGGTAGAATCAACCTTAAACCGTCTGAACCGGTTGTGAATCAGTCCTAAACTGATTTAAATCGGTTCTAATTTTATTTTTTTAATTTTTAAAGCATTTTTTTAAGATAAAATAATATCATTTTTAGTACACAATATTTTTTTTTTTTATATTTTGATATTATATAAGCATTATTATGGTATATAATTATTGAAAATTATAAATTTACTTAACAAATAATATAATAATGAATTATTAATTGACTATTTTGAACTTAAAATATGATTATGAATAAATGTAAACTTATTTAGATTTAAATGTTAAGTTATGAAACTTATTAATAATTTGTTTGTGGTGGATAATAAATTGATAACTTAGTGTTATTTAGTTTAAAACTTTAATTAAATCATAAAATTTATTTAAATTTGTATTATTTGTTTAAAATATATTATTTTAATTACTACCGGTCTAACCTCAATTAGATAACAGCTAAATTATTAAATTTTGAATCAATACCCTATCCGATTTAATATCCGATTCAATTCTAATATTGGTTCTTATCCATAGACAATATTAGGGCCAAATAGTGTTTAGTTTAGATAGCATGGTGAATCTACTCAAGTCCAGTTACTTCAAGTGGTGTCAAGTCAAAAGTTTAATAACAAAGATTGCAAAAATGGAGCTGGGCAAGGTGTCACGCCATGCAAGAAACGGTGTTGTAATCGTGATAGCCTACTCTGTTCTACTTTTCTATCCCATTAATTTTATGAATTACTTTAAGAAATTTCAAATATTCTAAATTATCTATAACTTTATATTATCAATAAAATATTAATTATCTTTTTTATTATTTTATCATTTATTAAAAATTATGATAAATAAAGTACAAGTAATCTTTTACATTTAAATTTAGGACATTTTAATAAAATATTATTAAACTTTTTTATAATTTAAATTATTTAATATTTTCATTGGTCATTGTAAGAAATCTTAAAACGACATATAAAATGGGAATGAGAGAGTAGAACTCAAAATCAATAATGATTGTAATCAATTAATTAATACTCCTCGATTCCAAACAAACAATTGTCATTTAATAAAAATATTATAATAAAATATTGGTAATTTTTAGATTATTTGTTAATTTTCTTAACTTGTGAAAATAACTGCAAAGTAATAATTATTTTGAAATAAAGTGAATATTATCTGAATTAAATCTTTGCTTGATTTAAGAAGAAGAAAATAAGCATAGGAAACCACAATAAGCAACAAGATACTTCCTCCAGTCTTATATATAAGGAATCAATAACTACTCCAATTTCATATATAAGGAACAAATAACTAACTCACAATGAAAAGAATAGTTAGCCCAATTAAATGTGTTTCAAATTAAAAGTTTTTTTCAAAAATAACTCTAACTTAATATTATCATGCAATTAGTGACACATAATTAAATTTACTATTAATAATGATGGATGAAGGATAATTTGGTAAATGAATAATTAATACCCTAAACTTCAACATTTGCCCCTCATATTTGTAACAAAAAGCATTTCCAGATATATATATATATATATATATGTATGTATGTATGTATGACACTAGAAGGACGGAGATAAATGGCCATAGGGATCAAGTCAACTTTTCCCTACGTACAAAGATAAATACCCATTGAAAAATAAATAAATAAAAATGCATCAAGCAATGAGATATCAATCTTTCCTTTTTCTTTTTCTTTTTTTAATCAAGAAGCAATGAGATATCCGGTGAATAGCTGGGAAACCACAAATTTGACATTAATTTGTTAAAATTTTCATACTGATCTTTTGAAATTTTATACAAAATAATAAAAATGAATGAGAAATTTTGTGTTGATCTTCCCAAATTTGACAATAACCTATAAAAATTTTTGCACTAGTGTCTCAGAATTTTAGTAATTTTAATTTCATTTTTTATTACTTAAAGACTCTAGGTTTATTATTAAAATTTTGAAATATTTTGATGCAAAATTTTAATTCAATTCTTATGTGGACTCTAATCGTCATTTTTCCTATGAAAAAGAAAGATCAAATGTCATTGGACAACTCAACAGGTTAATAGGTCTACGCGACAAACATTGAATAGTTTATTCACGTGACGAAAATTGTACTTAAGGACCAAACTAAGAAATATATTTGGAGTTAAGAACCTTGAATTTTCAAATTGCAGGTAAGGAGTAAGGACTAAGATGAAAAAATATGAAATCATGAAAATGACCCAGACTTAATGTAAATCAGACTAATATTGATTTTTAATTTACTTTCAACTCATCTTCCATAATTTTTAATTATATTTTAAAGAATTTCCAACTATTTATTCGAAATTTCAATGCCAAGTAACCTATTTAGCATAACTTTAGAGTTCTATATCATTTCCAACTACTTCTGCATAATTTCCAACCATCGTTCGAATAATTTCCAACTGATCATTTGAAAATTTTAATGCCAATATCATCAACATAATAATCATATCAATCATAATTTTGAAGAATCAATATCTATCATTATTATCAATATAAAAAAATCAATATTTCAATATCATCAATATAAAATATGTAAAAAAAAATAATTATATGCAATATTCAAAAGCATACCTATGTTTAAGGTGATGCACAATTTGATATCTAGTACAATTAATCGCCGAATTCAGGTTGGGTCAATGTAGCTCCAATTAGGCAAAAGCTCTTCAAATGTGATTTTTTCATAGACATATATAATTGAACATCGTACAAGACTTTAGGTAAGGGATACTGATTAATTTATTACTACCTAATAAGTGAGTATACCTACTTTTTCGGTAAGCAAAAGCATACCTATTTAGGATAATTAATTAATACATGGAGGAAACTAAAACATGTGATGCAATGATTTCTTTTGAATTATTACGAGTCCCTAATGACAACATAAATGAGGATTAGTTGGAGATTCATACTTAAAGCTTGGTAGAACATTAAACAACAATGCAAGTCTTTTTTCCCCCATATCCCAGTGACCATTTGTCAAGTTTTTTTTGTGGTCGACATAAATTACTCCCTCCGGTCCCATTTATAAGATGTTATTTTGAAAATTTATTTGGTCTTATTTATAAGGTGTTATTTTATTTTTTTATTTGAATTTCCTTCTTTACCCTTCATTTAATAACTTTTTTTATCTCGTAAATTGTTTCAATTTTTAATTAGTAGGGATAAGATTGGAAGTTTATACTATTTTTTTATAAATTTAAGAGCATAATTATGTCTTCTTAATACCCGTGCAATGAAAAATAACATCTTATAAATGGGACCGGAGGGAGTATACTATAACCAAATTTTCCAAATGAAGGGAAGTTTTATTCTAAAAACAAGGCAATATAAATGTTAATGGTTGCTAAAAAGCAAATATATCCTCTCAATTACAGCCAATTGGTGACCTTTTGAATCCCAACCGAAGCAAAAGAAGCACATGCTTTTTTTTTTCAAAGTAAATGTTTTTCAATGCGTGCGGAAAAGTATTTTTTGCCATATTTGCTTTTTGCCAAATATTTTACTTTTTCTCAGTATTTTTTAAAACAGAGTGATCACTAAACAAACCAAAATATCCGTTCATGATTAATTGATTGGACTAAAGTTGAACCTATGCTAATTAAATTAATATATTTTTCTTATATACATCAAATTAAATAGCATATAAAAATAAAAATTTCATATTAATAAATTTTATAATCCAATATCAAGTATAAAGAAGTTTTGTAAACTATATAAATCTTTCAATTATATTATATTCACGCAGGAATTATATTTAGTTGGGTGGGTACTGTGAATCTGTAAAGGCATTATTGATTGGAAGCTCTGGCTAAGGAAAGATTAGCAAACACCTTTGGTGAATGAGGAATGGTTGATAAGTATCCAAACTGTACTTGAATTTAAGTTAGCAGATAGTCCTATGTAAAATTAGTTATGGTAATTTTATAACTTTTAAAAATTAACCTCATTAAATTATAACTCATTTTAATTGTATTTCTTTTAATTTTTCTACCATAACTCTTTTGACTATTTCAAAAAAGAGTAAAAATGAAAAATAAATATTAAATTTTACACAGAGTTTATAAAATAATTTATATTTTAAAACCTTAATCCTCCAAAATCATGTTTTATAATAAGAAATAGATGGAATATTATAAAAAAATTGTTACTTCCTCTGATCCCTAATATAAGACTCTTTTAACTGAATCACGCGATTAAAGATATGATTTAAATTTGTTAACTATTTCAATTTCTCTAAAAAAACATAATATTTTTTTAAAACTATCCTTATTTAATCTCTTTCTTTCTCTTTTTGGGATATATTAAATAGGGACATTTTTTAAAAATATATAATAAACACTATTTTGTATATTATAAATGGTCTTATATTTGGGATCACGATGAAAAAACCTTATATTTAAAGATGGGGGGAGTATATAATAACGATGTACTCTACCACCTATCTCTTCAATTATACTTAAATATGATCAATAAGGAGCTCTTGGAGAACTGTTTACCAATTATTAGTGAACATCACCCTCCCATTTCCATTAGCTAACATCAATCCATCACTTCTTTAGGCCAAATATCCATATTGGCTTTTTCACCATGCTTTGACTAGAAGGCCAGCCTCTTCATGCCGAAATTAGGTGAGCGTAGTGTGATGGATGAATAGTATTGTATTGTTAACAATTCGATTTCTTTTAGATTTTATTGATTCTATTGATTGATATTAATATTTATAGAGTTCAGATTTTTTTATTTTGATATATATTTTTGAAAAATATAAGATAAAATTAATCTATATATATTTCATTCAATAGATAGTCTATCCACTGAAAAATGAAAAGAAAATGTTGTTTGTTTTATATAATTAAAACTCTTGTAAACTATAAAAAATAAATTATATATATAGTTGAATTGGTCATTTGCTCTTATAATTTGTATATTGAGATGTTGCAATAAAAATATGAATAATTCAAGTCCAAAAGTTAAAATATTCAAAATGTCGATGATATTTGCCATAACTAATTTTTTTTATAATTTAATCAAGTTAAAAGTTAAAGTTTTAATGGAAATTATCAACAGCGGTTGAGTTAAGTGGTAATAAATTCAATATCAAAATTTGAGCAAAAATAATATTATTTCCACATAAAATTTTTGCTAAAATATGAGGAAAGATGTAGACTCAACATTAATCATATATAATAAATTCTCATTTTGGTGGTACCAATCAGTTATTGAAAGTTCCATTAAGTCTCAACTAATTTAAATTAAATTGTAACTAATTCAAATTGAGTCGGTATAGAATTAGATGCACCTGGGTGTAAAAATTAGTAGCAATATTTTCAATACACAAAACTCATCCTCAAAACCTTGTTTTAATAAAAACTAATCTCGACTTAAACCAATTTCTGTTACTTTATGAAAATGAAAGTTATCTAGAAATATCAAGTACAAAAAATATTCTCATCATGCTGTTTTATTCATGATGATGCCCTAGACGCAACTCCATGCTTTCAAAATTTTCTATATTTAAACCTCCACGATCTCTCCCAAGCAAATCAACCAAAACCTAACCTTCTTGCAATTATTCAGAAAACCATTTTCTTTCAAAGTCTTAGAAATGGCAGAAAGTAGGGTTGATAATGTTGTATCCAAAATCACCATCAGGCCATCAAATCCAACCCCAGATCACCTTAAACACTACAAAATCTCTCTCCTCGACCAGTTAGCTCCTCCTTCATATTACATTCCCATTATTCTCTTCTATTCAGTTTCTGATCATGAATTTACCAGAATGTCTCAGAAGTTGAGGACTTCATTATCAGAAGTTCTCTCTCTCTACTACCCATTCTGTGGAAGAATCAAAGGAAACAAAAGCAACACCTACGTGGATTGCAACGATGAAGGTGTCCTTTACCTTGAAGCTAGAATTCCCTTGAAGCTCTCAGATTTTCTCAAGAAAAATAATAAAAACCCACAACCCAGTGAGATTCAAGAGTTTCTTCCCATAGATCCTTACAATCCTAAACCAGAGGAAGGTGATGATGATAATCCTCCATTAATGGCAGTTCAAGTTAGTCAGTTTGACTGTGGAAGTGTGGGGATTGGCGTGTGTATCTCACACAAGGTTTGTGACGGAACAACTGTAGCTTCTTTCCTCCAAGCTTGGTCTGGAAAAGCAATGGAGGATGGAAGTGAACAAGCTTCTCCTCCTCTTAATATGGAAGCTTCTGTGCTTTTTTCATCAAAAGACATAGAGATTGACGTAAGGAATGGGATGATTGGTGAGAAAAATATTACAACTAGGAGATTCTTGTTCAGTGGAAATGGCCTGTGTAGACTGAGGGAAGAAATTTCTAAAGGTTGTAGTTTTAAGTTCACTAGAGTTGAAGCTGTCACAGCTTTGATATGGAAGTCCGCCATAGAAGCTGCAGCAACAGCAGATGCAGCTCATCAAAGTTGCTCATCGATGGCACATGCGGTGAACATACCGGATGTTGTCACCCTTGCCGGAGAATTCCTTAGGTAAAGACATGTAGAGATGACACGCTTCACTTATTTCTTAATTGTCGATGATCTTGTTTTTTTGGTAAACTGATTATTTATCAATGTTTTGATGTACTTTCTTATACTATACAACAAATAACTAAATTTGCAACAGAAAAATCCATCGTTAGTCAAGAAAATCCGTCGCAAAACTGTTTTGCGACAGATTAGTATGTTGCAAATGAAGACATCACAAAATTTTTGTGATGAACTGATGAATTTGCATATTTTTCATAAACAGTGCAACTTCATTTATATAAATTAAAATGCATTACTCACAAGCTATAAGTAGTAGTGCAACTTTTTGGGTTCTGTGTAACCTTTTTTGTTCTTTCAAATCTTTCTCCATGCATTTTATTGGGGTCTGTAGAACTTTTTTATTTCTTCAAATATTTTAATCGAATTTAAATGTTAAAAAGATTAGTACAATATTTTAGAAACTTTTAAGTTACTATTTCTCTCATGCAATATACAGAAAAAAGATCTCTACTTGGTTAATAAATCAGAATATATTAATTTTGCTTACTCTTGGTATCAATCTACAGGTAATCTCTGGTTGTGGGCTATTTCTCCATTGCTTGAAGCCGACAAACTAAGGGAGGTAAAGTTGCAAGATTTAGCCAAAGTAGTGAGAAAAACCATAAGAACAGTTGATGGAAATTACATGAGTAAACTTCAAGGTAATGATGAAGGAATTAGTGAAATGCTTAAACCATTGGAAGAAATGTTGTTTCTAATGGCCAAGAAAGGTGTTCCTTGTTATGTCTTTAGTAGCTGGGAAAGGTTTGGTTTCTATGAAACAGACTTTGGATGGGGAAAGCCAACCTGGGTTTGTACTATTGGAGTGCCTGCAAGAAATACAATCATTCTTATGCCAACAAGATCTGGAGATGGAATAGAGGCCTGGGTCTCCTTGAATGAGCTTCATATGTTCCACTTCGAGAACAACCCACAGCTTCTTCAGTTTTCTTGTTTTGATCCTTAATTTACTAGATATTGAGCTCCGTGATACACGTAGTCCTTATGAATAATGTGGTTCTCACTAGATTTTATATTTATAGATTGATTCTTCTATATTAATTATATGATCTGCTACTTGTTGATTAAGTTGGTGTGGAGTATGAAGCATTAATTTATGTATTTGCAAATAGTTAGTTGAATTTCATATGATGTAAGTAAATTATGGGTTATATATGAGAGTTTTGTAAGTGATTAAGTAATATATATTTATTGAAATAAAGTGTTACATCCAAAATAGATATATACTGAAGTTTTTATAGCTCCTTGTAAATCGTATGCCTTTTACTAGCTAGCTTATGAAGTATTTATGTGTTTGCGTATGGTTAGCTAATATGACGTGAGTTAATTATATATTTGCTGAAAGAAAGTGTTATCTCCTATCTAGGAAGTTTTATCTTCTTCATCGTTGATCTTTTGTTCTGCATATCATCTCGAAAGTCACCTCCAACTTTATTAGTTCTTGTAATCGCCATGCATATATAAAACTATATATATATATATATGTCTGTGTCTTGCCAAGAAATAAAAGAAAATAAATGCAGAAAGCCCCTTTCAACTTTAATTCAAATAGTTCCCTCAAGTTTTAAGATAAAAAGTGAAGTTTCAAAACTTGCACATTTTAAGAAATGGTTCGTCTGCAAGGATGTGACCAATATGCCGCAAGGGTTTGTTTGGGTTCGTACCCCATTATCAATGTAAAAATTTTATTGATAAATAATTTATAAGTACATCTATTACTTTTTAAACTTGAGGCTTATCCTAATTCTAATAAGGGTCTGTTTGGCTTTTAGTTAGTTAAAAATGAGTTTTGTTAGAATTGGTTTTGCAACATAGTTATGATAAAAATTGGTTTTGCACTAACGTGTTTATATTTGGATGATTTATTTGAAAATTGGTTTTGACAAACTCATAATTTTTCTCTAAATTGAGATTAAACTCTATCTCATGATTAATTTAATTTCCTTGAACTAAAATTTAATCTGCATTTATTTAATTGGGAACAAAATATATCTGATATAACACTTTCTTATAGATTATGATTTATGAAAATTAGAATTTTGAAGGGATATTTTGGTTAATAGATAGGAGAAATTTTATGAAAATTTTATTTTCCTAATTTTTCTATGTTTTCTCATTTTTATTGGTATATTTTTATCTGCTTTTAAAATAAACACAGATAAAAGTGAAAAAGTAAAACGGAAAAGCAAGGATTGATTTGCTTCCTACCTCAACCCGCTTGAGAGCCAGAATGCGTTGTGAACAAAATCATTAAATCAAAGCCAAACACAATTTATTTGAATCAAACTCATTCTTTTTGCTAAATTTCGTTTCAAACGGCTCTCCAATCAGGCTCTAAGTCTCTAAGCCCCAATTCACCTAAGCTTTTGTTTAATATGAAAAAAATCCTTCTGCATGATTTTCTATTATTGCTATGTAATAACTTCACTCTCCATGAACAAGAAGTTAAAGTTCATTTTCTTTCAACAAGTTTCTAATGTAAAATAGATTTTACTTTATACACTAAGCAAGTTTAATTGGGTTTAATTGGTTGCCTTTTTGTCGTAATGTAAAGCTTGATTACATCAAATCACATAATTTTCATTACATCCAAATTTGAAATGAAGGATAATTACAACAATTAATCCTTATCAAAAGGCTAAAGTGCCTGTGAACACATTATTTTATTCATGACATTTTAAAATTAAAAACGAAGGATAAAAGTAAAAAATTATTATTTGGGTCAAATATAGTTTTAAGATAAAAAATGGCTTGACAAAAAGAAGAGAGATGATTTTGTTTCCCGTAATAATTAATAAAGATAATGTTAGGACATAATATATCTTTTCTTTTAATTAATTAGAGATTTTGCTTTTTATATTTAAAAAAAAAAAGATAAAAAGATAAAAGAAAACATAAGGAGAAAAAACATGGCTTGCATGAGAGGTTGGGGATCATGGCATTGATGTATTGATAAAAAAGAGATATGGGAAGATAAAATAAGATTTGAAAATTATTGCATTAAAGTCACAAAGCTATGAAAATCCTAGGCTTCCATTGCATATCATATATAAGAAGGAGGAAGGGATGAGAAGGATCACCAAGAAGAAAGCAAAAAAAATTAGAGAAGGGTTTTGGAGAGAGTGAATAGAGAGAATAGGGAAGACGTAAGTAGTCTGGTGATTTTCTTTTCTTGTTCATCTTTCATCTCATTACCTGTGTAAAATCATCCCAGTGAGATTAGGAAAGGAAATGGTTACTCAATAGTTGCTTATTAGGGTGAAAATCATTACCATATTTCTATCACAATGATGGTACCTTGCCCTTACCAATGAATGCCCTCTTAGAATATGGAAGTGTTCTTCTACGATGGGCAAATATTATTTTACTTAGATTTGCATTCATTTTTATAATTCTATGGATCTTGGCAATACTTTTCTCTTGTTGCAAATATCCTTGTGCCATAGACAGAGCTGCTACGCTTAGAAAGCAAATTCATAAAATCAACCATACTAGCAAATTTTGAAATACATGCAGCTAAATGAGTAGATCGAAATGACTCCTTGATTCAAAATATTTTGTCCAACTTTGCCGGAACACGTACAATAGAACACCACGGAAAGCCACTACGCATTATTTCCAACTGTTTTCTGATCTTGGCTTGCTCCTTCAAATTTCTTTTTTAGTGCCATGAACAAGATATCTTGATTATCTCCAAAAAGGGTCCATTTTTTAATATAAAGCTTAGCAATTTCATGTCAGCTGCACTTTCCTCAAACTATGAAATCCTAAACGATTTGAGACTAGACCTAAAACAATGAGGCACTCTATTCAATGTCCGGTTCTCCTCATTCGAGCCCAATTCCGAGTCCCATCCCTAAAATATAACCAACAAACAAGTTTATGAACAGAAATAGTACAATTGTTAGCTTTGACACATATATAGGGAATGCTTGTAGAATATAATGATACAAGATGCATGTACCCCGGCAATTTCAAGAATTTCCAGATTAGGGGACTCCTCAACAATGGCCATCTGCGTTTCAGCACTATGGTCAAACAATGCCGTTTTCAAACAAATATGGGACAAATTGTGGAATGTAGGAAGGTGTGAGACAAGCAAGATTTTCTGCATCAGAAAGAATCTACGAAAGAAAATAGAAGCAAATTGATTATTGTCGTACAAAGGAAACCTGCAAAATATCACTCGATAGCCTCTTTAAAGGGGCATTGTCCATAGCTATTGTATAAACATTATAAGTAAAACAAGGGGGATTGTTAAACATACCTCAAGAGTCTTGTTTGAGTGTTCGAGAGACTTGACATGACAAATTCCACTTAAAAGTTTTATTGGCCGAGCAACATAAAAGAAGCCACTGGAAACATAGATAGAGGCCTTAACTAAGGAGGTTATGTTAATTGGGACAAATTCTACTCCCGAATAGTTTGTGCAACTCAATGATACAAGATTAACAGCATCAATCATGACTTCATAGATTTTTGATATAGAATCCTCATCATAGTCATCCTCCTCATCACCGATGAATAAGGTCCGTAACGTTGGAATTTTCATGCTGACATTCTTGATTTTCCAATTACGACTAGTCAAGGTCAAATTCTGAAGGAGTGGAGAAAAGTTGTTGGGCTGATGTTTCATCTGAAAATTTTACATGATAAAGTTTCAAAGTCTTCAAGCCTGGGAAATAGATGCAACAAGGGATTTCAAAACCAAATCTAAGCTTCAAATCCAACATATTCAACGACTCAGGGGCTAATAAGTTATTGGTTAACACAAAGGAAGATCTTACATCAACGGTCACATACAAATTTCAGTAAAGCCGATATCCAAGAATTAGTTTGTTCTGCATCAATGGGAACTCCACATGCATCAAAAAGGAACCCACAAATATATTCAGCTTTTTGAAGCAGTCTTTGATTGAAAAGGCTTCTCCCTGCGATCTCCTCTTCAGTTTCATTATTGCTGAAAAGAAGAAGTTCAAAATTAAGTCACATAAGTAGGTCCATAAGAACTTCCACCTTCTTGCTAATGTGGAGGTTCGAATGGCATCTTTGTTTGAGGGAAAAGAAAGAATGTGAACTAGAACACCATCAGGTAATTTGCTTTTATCAGGTCTTTTCTGTCACCCACATCCTTTCTGCAATGCTTACTAGAATCACATGAGGAGATTGAATTGTCCATGATCTGTTTTGTGCAATTTCCACCTCCCTACGAAAACAAACACATGAACTATGATATGTAAACGGGAAGGATAGAATAAGAGAGCAGCAACTTAATGGTTATACGCAATTAGAAGCTGAGCAGCCAGTTTCCCCATAATGGACAAACAGAATATATGGCTTCCTGGCTGATACACAACTTGTAATTCAAACAGTTACATTTATAAAATTATAAAGTATTTGCAACTACGTGTGCATAAAGCTATTTTATATCACAAGAAGACAATGTTCAAGTTTTTACCATCCATTAAAAAATGTAACAATTGCATAAAATTACGCAAATCAGAATCTCCCATTTTTGAAAGTACCACTGTTGACTTTGGAATTTCAGACATTACAACTGTACCATAAAAACATCATTAGGTTCATAATCTAAATGTTAAGGAATGTGTGGTCATACTCGCGGCTATCTCATCTCCAGCAATATCAGGCAAGATAGGAACCACATGTTCCAAGTACAAATGTCTTATTTGGACTTAAATTCTAATGAAGAGGAAAAACTTCATCAACATTCCCTTTATTATTTATGTGATTATATCTAACAACAGGAGACATCAGGAAAAGGGGGAAAAAACTTAAAAGACATAAATCTAAGAAATCAAACTGTTTGACTAAACAACAAAATATGTTGGGAAAAAAATGAACAACAAAATATACCTCATCATCTCAGTATGTATATATTAGTTGCATTTTGCTGTATGCTACAGCGTCACTAATCACTTTTCAAGCATAAAAAGAAAATTTATGATGCGTAAAGACGCAAAAGTGTAACTCACATTTCTATATATCTAAGAAATAATTGGACATTTCGAGAGTTAAAGAACTCAAACATAAAATTTCGAATCAAACAGAGAGTAGATGCTACTTACCTGAACTAACTACAGCGACTATGAGAAGCAATCGATAAAAAAAGAAAGACGAATTAATGCTGCCCGTTCAATTTGGAAACCATCGAATAATATCTACTCATTCACCTCAGAAGACACCGAATCAGCCTACTACTAATTTGCTTCAACTTTCTTCATGCTTCAGGTCAGATTACCTTTCCCGGCAAACGGCGACGTCAAAGACGAAAGTATGAGATGACTGGATGGTGAAGGTATGAGATGTCTGATTATGCCAATGGCCATGATTAAATCACTTAAGATCTTGTCATTTTTCCTCTGCGCAGACTGCTCATCTCCAAGTGTTGTCTGTACAAGAGTCCAAGAATTATATTAACCTTTCATCATAAACCACCTCTATACGACAAGGTAGGGGATGATCAAAGCTACGAAAAGAAAAGAATCTTGGGCAAATCTATCTTTAGGTTTAGTGTTAACCAAGTCTAAGAAAGGGTGATCATTTGTGTCCCATCTTGTTGGAAGGCTGATGACCTCGCATTTTCTGTAAAAAATGAATCTTCCTTGCACCTTTATCGCAACTTCTTTGCAGGCCCTCACTTATAGATCTGATTTCTGCCATAGCTTGAGGGTATTCATAACAGTGAGTAGTGGACCCCATATAGCAGTCAGTTTTGTGGTCTCTGATGACACCTGCAGCTATAATTCCTCCTCCGGCACTTTGAATACTTTTCATATCTAACCTGCACGATCCATCTTCAAGAGCATTTCATTTGCTTGGAGTCTTTAACAGAGTTGACTTTATGGTATTTAACAGAGTTGACTAAGGTACATGATGAATTATATAACCCTAAGTCATTATAGGCTCTATAAAGACTACCAGCAACACTAATATTTCGAGAATGATTTTCAGTATTAAATAAGAGATTGCATCTTGAAGTCCAAATGTCCCGAAAACACAGGCGAGCTCTTGATGCCAGCAGTGTGTATCCTATCATGAGTGGCCAACCACAAGAAAGTTTTGACTTTTTCTGGTGCTGGCCGCTATCAAATATATCTCCATAAGGTCCTGGCGTTATCTCCTGTATCTGCAAACAGAAAATTAAAAGCATATTTTATAGTAAAAATACCATCAGTTGATGGTAACCATATGATTTTATCCTCTCCTCTCTCATCACTTGGAGGTTGAGTGCGAGTGATTTGGTTAACAATCGAGTCAGTCCGGCAACCAGGTTCTTAATTTGGCATGGTTCCACATCCCAGAATTCACCACAAAATCTGCCACCTTCTCATTAAGATTAATATTCAGACTTTGACCAAGCCAGTCCACTTGTCAAGCCAGAAATAGGTAGCGTCACCTCTACCCACTCTTCTTCCCAGTCCTTCTTCAAATCTAATCCTTACACTGACAATACTTCTCCATGTAAGAGAAGAAATGGCTCTTCTATTTACAGTTGTATTTGGCAGCTCACTTTCACTACATTTGTATTTGCCTCTTAAAACTTTGACCCGCAAGCTACTCCTGTTCATTATAAGTTTCCAGCAGAGCTTCATCACAAAAGCTTCATTTTGATATCTTAAAACCTTCAGACCAAGGCCGCCTTCCTTTTTACTTTTGATGACATCTCTCCAATGCAACAAATGAACCTTCCTATCCTCCTCATTTGATCCCCACAAGGAACCCCTATCTCTATCTCTCATTCAAAAGCATTCTAGGAAGCGGCAATTTTGTTTGCATAAAGTAACTAGGGAGGGTTGAGATCACTGACTTAATCGAGGCAGCAGTCCAGCAAGACTCAAGAACTTGTATTTGTCGTTTTTCTTTGTCCTTCAGGAAAGATACCAACTTTCCATGCCTCAGGGATGTTCTTCTATCGGTTAGTACTACATTATTAATCTAAAAAAAAATTTCAATTTTTTGAGAGGGTGCAAACTTAATTTTGAAATTCAAATTTAAAAACAATTATTTAAAACCATATTAAATAAGAGAAATACGAATTAAAAAAAAAAAGAATGAGACATTATATGTCAAGAATCCTTATATGAAGAATGAAGAATAGATCGCGTCGGGTGTTATAAATGGTAGACATAAACACCATTAAGATTTGATTTTCCTTCTTTTTTTTTTTAATTCAAAACATCCATTTTTCTTTTTTTTTTTTATGAGAAAAAGTTTAGGTTTATTTAGATTTCGAAGGCTCATTCGGGCCATGTAAACTTCAAGACTCAAAAGACACTTATAGAGATACTTATAGATTGCCGACCAATAAAATCTTTATCGAACCCATATCATTATAAGGTATGAGTCACATCTTTTCCAATTTTTCATTTTTACTATATCTAGTGATTTGCATTGCATGAAAGATGAAAATATAAAAATTTAAATGGAATAATAATAAAATTTTAATTATTAATGAATAAGATAAAAGAAGAAATCAAATACAATAAATGTAACTTCATCCCAAAAAAAAAGTGTAAATAAAATTTTACAATTTGATTATAACCCATTTTAGGTGATTTTTTCATTTAGTGTTGATCCGAAATAGAGTAGGACATTCTACAACACCAAATGAGGTACTAGGTGTTTTTCATCTCCGTGCTTTTTTTTTTGCCACTTGCATTGTATAATAGTCAATTATTGCATTTCGGTTTGATTGTAATTGTAGTGCTGAATTGAAAATTTGGTTTTTTTTAGATCCTAGTTGTCAAAATCTGGAAGAGAGAAGGCATGCAGGTGAGGAGGGAAAATTTTGTTGTCATTTCATTTTTATTTTTATTATGTAAATGGAAAAAAATGCTTTTTCATCATTTTTAATATTATACTAAACAAATTCATGAAATAATTTATATTCTAATATATTCCATTCTATTTCTCTCTATCAATGTAGATTATGTGAACCAAACAGGTCTGAAGGGTTTGTTAGCAAAGGTGAATAATAACTAACAATGTCTTAAGTTCTTCTTAATTCTTATTAGAGTGAATAAAACTAATTATTTGATGCCATTTTACTAATGTAAAAATTTAACATTTTAATAACAAGAAAATAGTATCATGTTTCAAAATGTGTGCGTGGTTTTTTTTTTATATGGTTTACAAATTAATTAACACTAGCTAGAAAGATAAGACAAAAGTTTTAGAGAAAATTAATTTTTTCAATCCGTGAACTTTACTTCAATTTGTAAATGAATCCTGTACTATTTCTTAATGATCCCTTTGACTATGTTGCAATTTGTAAGTTAATCCTCAAAAACTATCAATAAATCAGTACTTGAGAATGCCACATGTCATAACAGTGCGCAGACTCTGCTGATATATCTTTAAAAAAAAAACCAAGAATTTTACACAAATCTGACAATAATAATTATTAGTCTAACAAATATACTCTATATATATATATATATGTCAACCTCTTGTTGTAAAACTCTCATTTTACGAGTTGCAATACGTAGTTAGATATATAGCTATTTGCATGGCTCTCAAAATTGATAGAACAAGGCAAAATAGAATGTCATGGAGCGAGCAAACAATATTGTGAAGCAAGGAGAGGGATCAAATACCTCCTTATTAAGATGAAACTATGACGTAATAATATGTAATTGCCTTACTAAGCTTAAGCAAGAAGACAATTAATTTCACTTGTGCTCTGGTGTTCTTTTCTTTCTGATGAATGAGATTCTGAACTGTTAACTCAGAAGAAGCTAATTAATTAAGAAAATGCGTTCATAGGTCTAAAAAATATTTTGATAAGTTCTCTATCCTTTCTACATATCAAATATAATAATCAATTCCATATGATGTTATGTCAAATGAACGAAGAATTTTCACTTTCTCATACTAATTGCCCTCTCTAGAACTTTATGTAAGTGGATTTTATTCACGCGTATGTGAGCACGATTTTGTTTTTTGGGGACGGAAAATGTGCTTCAAATTAAAGTACGGGTTCATTTATAAATTTTTGCAATGGTAGAGTTAAACAGCAGGTGATTGAATTTTACATATTTAGTATGATAATTCAAAATTATTACAAACCACGTACTTGATGATTAATAACAGTTGAATTGACAAGCTTAATTATCATGTTCAGGTGCACTGCCCCCTGATGCCTGATGCTTTATAAAATTATTTAGTGTTAATTTCTATTCCTTTTCCCGATTCATAATTCTTCAAGTCAAAAGTTACATTTTTCCCCGCGCCGGAACAGTAGTAAGGCAATTTTCCAGACTCACTTAGAAAGAAGCAAAGTAGAATGACCAAAAGAAAATTAAAAATGATCAGTTGGATCAATATATGATTTATACTCTCACAGTTCCTTAATATAATGGATACAAAATCACAGGAGAAAAATAATTTTGTCCGAAATACTCGCTCTGTTACCATCCATAAAGCATGTTTTAAAATTTATTTAAAATATAAAACACTTTACAATATTAGAAGAGTATTAAATTAATTTTTTTAATTTTACCCAAAACATTTATAATAAAGAGATGAATTAGAAGAGATATAATTATGATAAATTACAGTTTAATGAGGATACTATTGAAAAATTTTGGTAATTTTTTAAAATTTTAAGAATTCTAACTAATCTTAACTAATTTTCTTAAAATGTGTAAAGTAGTTAAAAATAACTTATATATATGAAAACAAAGGAAGTATAAAATAATTTCTAAAAGTGTTCTCATTTACTATTAATAAATTTTACATTATACAATTAATATAAATAAATTATACTAAAAAAATATCATCTTAATTAGAGATTTTTTTTAAAATAAATTATTAAATATACAAACAAATTTCTTGTAAATATAAATACTCCGCCCATTCTCCTTTATATTAGTAAGGGATGGAATACAATTTTGGTTGAACATCAATAGTTACACATGAAAACTAATGTGCGATCCAACCTTCAAAGAAATGGCACACATTCTAATTGGGCAATATTCCTGTCAAAATCACATTTGTTTGAAAAGCCACACAAAACTCAAGACCAGAGAGGTCTTCCAGCGATCTGAGTCCACACAAATTTGAGCATTAATGACTCCAGATGAAAATGAAAACACAAGCAGAAAAGAATGCGCCACAGACAGAGCTGCTGTGCTTAGAAAGCGAATTCATAAAATCAACCATACTTGCTAATTTTGAAATACAGCTAAATGAGTAGAAATGACGACATTAAAAAAAAAATTTCAACTTTACTGGAACACAATAGCACACCTCGGAGAGCCTTTACGCATTGTCAGGAACCGTTTTCTGATCTTAGCTTGCTCCTTCAAATTACTCATTAAGCGCCATGAACAATATATCTTGATTCTCTCCAAAAAGGGTGCATTTTTTAATATAAAGCTTAGCAATTTCATGTCAGCTGCACTTTCATCAAAATATGAAATGCTAAACGATTTGAGACAAGACCTGAAACAATGAGGCACTCTATTCAATGTCCAGTGTTCTGCATTCAAGCCAAATTCCGAGTCCCATCCCTAAAATATAACCAACAAACAAGTTTATGAACGGAAATAACACAATTGTTAATCTTAGCAAATGCTTGCAGTGTATAATGATACAAGATGTATGTACCCCATCAATCTCAAGAACTTCCAGATAAGGGGACTTCTCAAGAACGCCCATTAGTGTTTCGACAGTATCCTCAGACAATCCTGTTTCCACACAAATATGGGTCAAATTCAGGAATGTAGGAAGGAGTGAGACAACATTTTCTGCACGAGAAAGAATGTAGGAAAGAAAATAGAAGTAAATTGATTATTTCCATACAAAGGAAACATGTAACATATCATTGGAAAGCCTACTTAAAGGGACATTGTTCATAGTTGTCCTATAAACATTACAAGAAAATGGAGGGGAATGGTAAACATAACTCAAGAGTCTCGTTTGAGAGTTTGAGAGACTTCACATGACAAATTCCACTTAAGAAGTCTTATTGGCCGAGCAACATATACGAAGCCACCAGAGACATCAATAGAGGCCTCAACTAAGGAGGTTATGTTAATTGGGACAAATTCCACTTTCAAATAGTTTGTGCAACTAAAAGATCTGAGATTTACAGCATCAATCATAACTTTACACATGTGTGATAAATCATCCTCACAATAGTCATCCTCCTCATCACTGATCATTAAGGTCGTTAATGTTGGAATTTTTATGATGACACTCTTGATGTACCACTTACAACTAGTCAAGGTCAAGTTTTGAAGGAGTGGACAGCCAGAGAAAAGTTGTTGGCAGATGTTTTGTCTGAAAAGTTTACATATGAAAGTTTCAAAGTCTTCAAGCCTGGGAAATAGATGCAATGAGGGATTTCAAAACCAAATCTAAGCTGCAGATCCAGCATATTCAATGATTCAGGGGCTAACAAGTAATTGGCTAACACAAAGGAATATCTCACATCTAGTGTCAAATATAGCTCTTCAATTTTATATTTCAATAAACCAGCTATCCAAGAATGAATTTGTTCAGCGTTAACAAGAATTCCATGTGTTAAAACGGAACCTTCTTATATATTTAGCCTTTTGAAGAAGACTGTCCACTAGATTGAAAAGGCTTTTTCCCTGCAATCTCCTCTTCAATTTCATTCTTGCCAAAACAAAAAAGTCGAAAATGAAAGTCAGACAAGTAGGTCCATAAGAACTTCCACCTTCTCGCTAATATGGAAGTTCGAATGGCCTCTTTGGTTGAGAGAAAAGAAAGAATGTGAAGAATAACGCCATCAGGTAATTTGCTAATTAGATCTTTTCCATCACCCACATCCTTTCTGTGACGCTTACAGGAAGAACGTGATGAGACTAAATTGTCCATGCTCTGTTTTGTGCAATTACCACCTCCCTAAGAAAACAAATATGTGAAACATAATATGTAAAGGGGATGGTTAGAATAAGAGAGTAACAGCTTGAAGGTTATAAGCAATTAGAAGCGAAGCAGCAAGCTTTCCCTTGATGGACAAACTAAATATCTTGCTTTGAGGCTGATCGTACACAGCTTGTAATTCAAACAGATACATTTATAAATTATAAAGCATTGGCAATTAGATGTAACATCAAGCTATGTTATTGCAAGCACACAATCATCAAGTTTTTACCATTCATTAAAAAATGTAAAGAGGGGATAAAATTAGACTAATCAGAACCCCCTTTTTGTCAAAGCAAGTACCAATATTGACTTTGAAATTTCAGACATTATAACTCCACCATAAAAACTTCATTAGGTTCATAACCTAAATGTTATGGAATGTGCAGTCACACTCACGGCTACTTTATCTCCAGCAATTTCAGGCAAGATAGGAACCACATGGTCCAAGTACAAGTGTTATATTTTATGTTTGGACTTGAATCTTAATGAAGAGGGAAAACTTCATCAACATCACGTTTATTATTTACGTGGTTATATCCAACAACTGGAGACATCAGGAAAAGGGGGGGAAACATAAGTGCATCAATGTAAGAAATCATACTATTTGAATAAACAACAAAATATGTTGGCAAAAAAAGGGGGAAAAAGAGTAAACAACAAAAGATACCTCATCATCTTAGTATGTATATATTAGTTGCATTCATCTGTATATTATAGCATCACTAATCACTTTTCAAGCATAGCAAGAAAATATGTGTGAAGACTCAAAAGCGTAACTCACATGTCTACGTATCTAAGAAATAATTGGACATTTCCAGAGTTAAAAAAACCCAAACATGAAACTTACAAATTTGGGTATTAATGACTCCAGAAGAAATCGAAAACACAAGCAGAAAATAATGTGCCATAGAGTGCTACTATGCTTAGAAAGAAAATTCATAAAATCAACCATACTTACAAATTTTGGAATACAGCTAAATGAGCACACATGGCTCCTTGATTCAAAAACTTTGTTCAACTTTCCTGGAACTCAATTGCACAACTCGCCAAGCCTCTACGCATTCTTTGCAACCGTTTTCTGATCTTAGCTTCCTCCTCTGAAGCTGATAAGGGCCATAAACAGCATATCCTGATTCTCTCCAAAACGAATGCATTTTTTAATATAAATCTGAGCAATTTCATGTCCGCTGCGCTTTCTTCAAAATCTGAAATGCTAAACGATTTGAGACTAGACTTGAAACAATAAGGCACTCTGTCCCATGTCCAGTCTTCCAAGCCCAAATCTGGGTCCCATCCCTAAAATATAACCAACAAATAAGTTTATAAACGGAAATAACACTATTGTTAGCCTTGAAACATAGCAAATGCTTGCAGTGTATAATGACGCAAGATGTATGTACCCCAGCAATGTCAAGAACTTCCAAATTAGGAACTATCAATGTTTCGATATTATGCTCAAACAATCCCGTTTCCACAGAAATATGGGTCAAATTGTGGAATGTAGGAAGGAGTGAGACAAGTTTTTCAGCACAGCTAAGAATCTAGCAAAGAAAATGAAAGCAAATTGATTATTGTCATACAAAAGAAACTTGTAACAGATCACTGGATAGCATATTTAAAGCGATAGTGTTCATAGGTGTTGTATAAACATTACAAATAAATGGAAGAGATAGGTAAACATACCAAAAGAGTCTTGTTTGAAAGTTTGAGAGACTTGATATGACAAATTCCACTAAAAAGTTTTATTGACTGAGCAACATACATGTAGCCACCCGAGACATCAATAGAGGCCTCAAGTAAGGAGGTTATGTTAATTGGGACTAATTCTACTCTAAAATAGTTTTTGCAACACAAAGATACAAGATTTTCAGTATCAACCATGACATTACAGATGAGTGATAAAGCATCCAGACAATAGTCATCATCTGCATCATCGATGATTAAGGTTGTTAATGTTGGAATTTTTATGCTGACATTCTTAATCTTCCAATTGCAACTAGTCAAGGTCAATGTTTGAAGGAGAGGACAGCCTGAGAAAAGTTGTTGAGCAGATGTTTTGTCCGTAAAGTTTACATATGAAAGTTTCAAAGTCTTCAAGCCAGGGAAAGAGATGCAAGAAGGGACTTCAAAACCAAATCTAAGCTGCAGATCCAACATATTCAATGATTCAGGGGCCAACAAATTATTGGCTAAAACAAAGGAAGCTCTCACATCTAACGTCAAATACAGCTCTTCAATTTTATATTTCAGTAAACCAGATATCCAAGAATGAGTTTGTTCAGCATCAACAGGAATTCCACATGTCAAAACAGAACCTTCTTATATATTTAGCATTCTGAAGTAGTCTGTCCACTAGGTCGAAAAGGCTTTTCCTTGTGATGATTTCCTGTTAAGTTTCATCCTTGCCGAAAAGGAAAAGTCGAAAATTAAAATCGGATGAGTGGGTCCATATGGACTTCCACCTTCTTGCTAATGTGGAGGTTCAAATGGCTTCTTCGGTAGAGAGAAAAGACAAAATGTGAAGAATAACACTATCGGGCAATTTGCTTATTACATCTTTTCTGTCACCCGCATCCTTTCTGCCAAGCTTACAGGAATCATGTGAAGAGACTAAATTGTCCATGCTCTGTTTTGAGCAATTTCGACCTCCCTAAGAAAATAAATATATGAAATATGATATGTAATGGGGATGAATAGAATAAGAGCGCAGCAGCTAGAAAGATATAAGCAATTAGAAGCTGAGCAGCCAGCTTCCCCTTAATGGACAAACTAAATATCCGGCTTCGGGGCTGACTGTAAGCAGCTTGTAATGCAAACAGATACATTTATAAAGCAATTACATGTAACATCAAGCTATTTTATCGGAAGCACATAATATTCAAGTTCATTCCATCCATTAAAAAATGCATTCAATGCATAAACTTACACTAATCAGAATCTCCCCTTTTTTCAAAGCAAGTACCACTATTGACTTTGAAATTTCAGACACCATAAGTCTACCACAAAAACGTCATTAGGTTCATAATCTAAATATTAAGGAAGGTGCAGTCATAGTCACGGCTATTTCATCTCCAGCAATTTTATGCAACCTCTCAACCAGATGATCCAAGTACAAATGTTATGGTTGGACTTGAATCCTAATGAAGATGAAAAACTTCATTAACATCCCCTTAATTATTTATGTGATTATATCTAACAACAGGAGACATCATACTGTTTGTATAAACAACAAAATATACCTCACCATCTCAGTATGAATATATTAGTTGCATTCTGTTGTATACTATAGCGTCACTAATCATTTCAAGCATAGAAAGAAAATTTATGATGCGTCAAGACTCAAAAGCGTAACTCACATTTCTACGCATCTAAGAAATAATCGGATATTTCGAGCGTTGAAGGACTCAACCATAAAATTTCAAATCAAACAGAGAATAGTTGCTATTTATCTGAACTAGCTACAACGATTAAAAGAAGCCACCCGTAGAAAAAAAAAAAAAAGAATTAATGCAGCCCTTTTAATTTCGAAACCATCGAATAATATCTACTCATTTACCTCAGAAGACACCGAATCAACCTCGTGCTCAGGTGCTTCAACTTGGTGAAGGAGGAATTACGGATCATCGAAGCAGACGATTGGGTTAATGAAGCTAGGTTAAAATTAAATAAGGGCTGGAATTCGACTTGAGGGACGGTTAGGATTGAGTTTAATAAACAAAACAGTGCCGTTTTCAGTTTAGTGGGTCGTGTGTTGAAGCATGAGACAGCCGATTACACGGATGGCCAGGATTCTTTTGTGTTAGACAAAATTCTATCCTGAAATTTTCTGATGTAGCTGACAGAGCCATGACAAATGATAAATTATTATAAGTAATTTCTCCCTGAGCACTGGAATATGGCCTCCCTGAAACTAAAGGATGAATTGATTAAATTTTTCTTATTATAACAATAAATTAAATGTTTTATTCTGACCACAACTATAAACTAGAAAAATACAATTGTGTATAAAATTTATGAGTAAACTAAAAAATACAATTGTGTTTAAAATTTACGTAAAAACATATTTTGAATCCCTTAACGTTTTCACTAATTTTCATTTTAATGCTTTAATTTAATTTTATTTCTTTTTAATATCTTAATTTTCAAAATATAATAAAAAATTTCTCAATTATTAATGCTGTCAATTATGTTAATCCTAAATGTTGATAAAATATTCCCACATGTTGACAAAAAATTATTTGATGTTGACACTTATTAATTTTTACCATCAAGTCACTAATATCATTTTATATTTATTAATTTTAAATTTAAAATATTTTTAAATTAAATTAAAAATTAAAAATAAATAATGATAAATAATCGACTTCTAAATAAAATCTTAATATTAAAAATTATCATAAAAAATATATTAGATAACTGTGTAAATATTTGATAATGCTTTTTCAACATTTTAGAATATTTTACTAGCATTTCCCTTTAATATAGTTGTTAGTATTAATGATAGGAAAACTTTTAATTATATTTTTTAAGTTAAAAATTCAAAAATAAAATAAAGTTAAGATAAGGAACTGTTTTTTTTTTAATATATTGAGCTTCTACCCATTTCTCATTCCACCCTTACTACCTGAGTTAGTCTCAAGTGACAATATAATTAAGAAACTAAAAATATACTTTTATCTAAAGTATAAATTTATATTAATTATTACTGAGTTAATCTCAAGTGACAATATAATTAAGGAACTAAAAGTATACTTTTACCTAAAATATAAATTTATATTAATTATTACATTAATTTACTCTTTTCTTTCTATATCTCTCCAAATATATCATATATATTCATTTCTGTTAGTACAAAAAACTTGAACCATATCCTAACGGTGCGAGCATCATTATCCAGGCAAATACGATAGTATATTTCGTGAGAAGCTGAATTCTTTTTTTGATACAACGTGAGAAGCTGAATTCTAGAGGACAAAGTTGAGAGTAAATTAAAACCTCTCGTTAAGAAAACCTAACAACTCAGCCTAAGCTTTCTGATGCTCAATTGAACCTTTCATATTTGCAGTTAAAACGTTGGAGATATATAATACTTAAGACAGGAAATCCCCCTATGGTAAAAATGCTAGCCTCCTACACCTCAATAATTCATTTCCTGCAAATTAAATACCTATCAGCACCAAAACCATTTTTCCCCTCTAACTTTTAAAGGACATGAAGAGCATCACCATCCTCTAAATAAATTTCTCTAACTTTCTTGACATAATAGGATTCGGAGGCCGGAACTTCTCCAACTGCAAGGTCGAGCTCGATCGAATCTCACTTAAAACGGCATCTCCCTTGTCCAATTTAATTACCTCCAAGGTGCTTCCCAGAACATCAGCTGCAAGTCCAACTTCCCAGAGTCGACCAGGCTCCTCACCACCTTCATAGATTAACCGCCCTATCTCCGTCAAAGAAATGATATTCTCAGTTATAACTTCAGCAAAAATACGGCCAAGAAATTCAGATGCTCTGGGGGCATCATTAACAGCATCCTCCAAAGTAGTGAGAACAGCTTCAAACCTAGACAACAAAAATAAATAAATGGCATTAACTTTAATCACAATTAACAGTTTTCATAACTGATTAGCAAACTGTTAAGCCAGTCTTACCCTTTAATGAGCTGGGATTGACTCAAGGTGCCATCCTGAGACTTTGCTAGGTTTACAAGTAGTTTGGCCAAAAGCTCTCTTTCCATGTCCTTTCTCTCAAAAGAGTCTGTGACCCAAAGAGAAACCATGGTAGGATGAAAGCTCGGAGAGTTCAAATCTTTGACACACAAAGCAACCTCCTTCTCATCTCTAGCACTGGAAATCACAAATTCCGTAAGGTCAGTGCATGAACTGGAAAATAAATCAATCGCTGCTCAATACAAAAATCAGAGAATGAATCCAGATGCACGTGGTGAATTTAATGTTGGCTCCATTCAAAAATAGAAAACTAAAATATCAAAAGATTGGGTGTTTTTTGAAATTCAACTTTATGCCCTTGCACTGTCTTCGAGACAACAGTAGGGTTTTGTCCCATGAAATGTGGCCGATGCTAACCATAGCCCTATATATGCATTTGCGTTCACAAGCATCACATGAAGACAAGATAAACAATTTTATGTCTTACAGCAGCTATTAACTGTGATATAATTTTTACACCACAGATCCATCTTTAAAATTTAAATAAATTTTTCATTTAATTTTAATCAGAAGTTTCACACCCTATTGCTTCAAGGGAAGTTTCAGTTATGCTTGAACAGCCACATGTAAACAGATGGAATAAAGAGGCTCTAATTCGCACATAAAAGTAAAATATGAACCAAAAAAAAAAAAAACTTAATCTTCTACCTCAAGGGAAATAGTTTGCCTTACTCGTTAATAAGAGAACTTGTAAGTGAAATAAATAAAATAAAAATAAAATAAAATCATCCAAAGAAAATCTCCTCCTGTCCAGTATGCTAAGGATTATAATTCTTAGAAGTGAACACTACCAATCAAGCTTCTCAACAAAAGAACCAGCAGTGGCCACAAACTGGAATGGAGAGTATAAAAGAACCATAAAACGAAAACAATACCAATAATATTCTTTAATTGCCGACATAGACATGTCCTGAAGTCGTTCTTCTGACCAAGCCTTCTCTGAAGAAGTGTTGTGGGATACTGTTTGCCCTTGCATTCGCACAGGAGGTGATGTCGCAACAGGTCGATCAAAACTCTGATTTACATTTCTCAAGTCCCTATTACCATGATTCATATTACTCTCTTGAGTACTTGATTGATCATAAGCAGTTGGACCAGCAAATCTATCTTGACCATATCTTGGCTCTTCCCTTGAGTTGTAAGCTGCGCGTTCAGACAAATTGCTATAGCCATTAAGACCAGTTGTCATTCTTTGAGAGTCTCCAACTACAGGAGGCACATCAGAAACAGGTGAATTTGAAATAGCAGTTGGCACTCTGGACATTCCTCTTGCAAGACCACCCTGGGGTCCCAAGGTTATAGAATCATCACCTAAAGGTCTTTGAGGCAATGTCCTAGCCTCATAAGACTGCCTATCATCCCATCTAACATCCTGAGAACCATACCCACGAGATTGAGCTGGCAACCCACGCAATCCACCCATCTGAACATTCAGAGGAGATAACATAGATGACCCTCTTGGACCAAAATCCATAGGGATCCTTCTCGCTGACGAATTATTGCCTGGACCACGACCCAATCTACTACTTTGGGCCTGCCTCTCTTGGGCAGCATCTCTGTGTACCTCCTCAATCTTCTTGGGACCTTCAATTTTCCTCTTCAGTTGCCATTTATTCTTTCTCAAATCAATGGCATCCCTTAGCATGAACCTCACCCTAGAAGATAAATTCATGTTGGTTGATAACAATTTCATCCTTTCAAAATATGCATCCATATGTACCTTGGCTTTGGGATGGTCAATCATCTCCCCAATAGTACTAATCAGCTTGCACAAAGCTTCAACATCTTCCTCATCAGGATCCTGACGAGGATGACCAAGTAACTGCTTGATGCACTCATGCATTATTTTCTCCGTCAACATTTTCTTTTTATATAGTTCTCCAATCAATCTGATATTACCCAGCATACGTCTTCGCGCCTTAATTCTTTTTTCTTCCCTCTCTTCATCAGACTGCTTGACCTCACCCTCATCAGCCTTATTAGCTTCCTCTTGCTCTCTTTCACCTCTCTCAAATTCCTCCTGGCACTTATTTAGAAGTAATCTCTTAAAAGTTATCTTCTCATTATCTTCACTGAAATCAGGCAACTCCACAGCCAGATGTAAACAGAAATTGGCATACATTTCACAGAAGGTAGGCTCCATCAAAGCCTTCTCAAAAATTTGTGAGATGACACCAGTGAGAGTTACGGCATTGTCAATGTCAACTGCTTTTACCTGCTCAAAAAGTTTTTCAAAATTCTGAGGAGTTAACTTGTTCAGTATAGCTTTCAACTGCCTCTGTTTTGCCTCTTCTACATCAGCAACTTTGCCTACCTCATACTTCTTCTCAGCTTTGTGCATCATTTGAGAAGAAGGAGAAGGAATTAGGCCCCTCTGTGGGAAGCTAGCAGAACGCTGCCACCTATCACCATCAGGGCCATTTCTTTGCATGCCTCCTTGATTTCCCATAGATTGCACTGGCCCAGAAAGGATACCTCCAGCATATTGCAGAGGTGTCTGTGAACGTGGGTTTCTCAAAACACCAAAATTGCTTCCTTGGCTAGGTCGAAATCCTGTATTACCTCCAAAACCAGCATCCAAACGCATATCACGCCCCAAACCAAAAGGACCTGAAGCTTTATTCCACCTCTCTTCTTCAAACACGCCACTCCCACGGCGGTCTAACCTAGACAAACTCCCTGACCTATCTATACTTCTTCCAGGACTTGGGTGCAACTGTAAATCACGTTCAAAAGGGGAACTAATATTAGCATTCATCAAAAAACCAGCAATGTCAGCTGCAATTTCAAAACCCACAGGAAGATCAACGCACTGCTCTGCAAATTTCGAAAGGAAATCACGAGAGTATTTTTTTGCTGTACTTCCAGTTCCATCAGTGGCCAGTTCTGATTTATCTGAAACTTCCAATTTTGGGGTAGATATGTCAGCAGCATCCTCCCAGTCATCAAGGTCAGCTTTACTCTGTCCGCCCTTACCAGCTGCTGTAGCATCTGCAGGCAACTGATTCAAACTTCCAGAAGTTGAAACAGTTTCCGTTATCTCTGAACTTATGGCAGCTTCTTTCTTTTCCTCAGGTTTCTTATATGCATTATAAAGATCAGAAGTTGGCCCAGCAGCATCGGCCTTCTGAAGGAATTCTCTTTTTTTCTTCTTCCCTTTGGATGTAGTTTTCCCCTTATTTGGTTCTAAAATAGGTTTATCCTTGGTCACTGACGCTAGGAGGGACACTGAGGCAGAGCCAACATTCTCTGCACTGTCCTTGCTATGTCTTGAAGGTGCTTCTACAGGATCAGCATTCTGCTGATCTGATGTATCACAGTTTGAAGAGAAAGTTTCGTTATTAACTATACTATTATATTGATTTGAAGAAATATCTCTAAAGTCCAATGCAGTAGCAGTACCTAAATTACCACCCGTCCTGTCACTTTCTGCACTACAACTCATAGATTCATCCTGTACTTGATGTATCATCTTTGATGGTAGGACCTCTGCACTTGCTTCATCTTGTTCAGACTGATTAAATTCAGAGGACTCCAACACAACAGATTCTATGCATGAGCCACTGTCATTACTATTTTGCTTAGATCCCTCAGGAGACATTCCATTTACATCACCCACTCCCAAAATATAATCCTCTGTTAGTTTATGTTGCTGTGATGATTCCTCTAGCTGGTTATGATCATGATTGTGCAAACTATCAACAGCTTGAGCACCAGATCCTTCAGCTGAAATACAAGCAGGACCATCTGCATAGCAGTTGGTCTTCACTTTAACAGCATTCCTATTGTCATCACTGGGAATTGACAATGTGTCAGAAGTTGCTAGGTCATTTCCACTGGACAATGCTGCAGAATAATTTGTGATAGTTTCTACACTTTCAGAAACAACACTGTCAGATATCCCAATATCAACAGCCCTAGGAAGCACAGCTGCCACAGACGGAGATTGTACATCTACCTGTGGGAGAAAAAAAAAACTTAATACAGTACATTCACATACACCAAAACAAAATCAGGAAAGGTAGTCTTAAATCATTCAAGTACCTCGTTCTGTGATTGTCCTTTGTTTCCTAATTTCTTCTGACTATCTTTCAAAGAATTTGACCTACTAAGAGATTCCTTTCTTCTGAATTCATTATTGGATGCAACAGAAACAGAATCATCACTCACAGCAGGTGAAGAGCACGTTATGTGAGACTTTCTATGGTACTCAGAAGAAACAACAATAGATTGTTTGGGTGAAGACCTTGACGCTGAAGAATCATTGGACACCTTAGATTGCTGTGAGGAGACTTCAGAAAAACGTTCAGACCCTTTTTGTGACACAGATGAACTAGCATCACCAAATACCCCAGAAACACAAGATTCACTCTTTTCAATTCCATAGATACAAGAATTGGACAATGATGAGTCCACAACACCAGAGCCACCACTGGGCTTCACAGTCACAGAAGTTAATACTGATGTAGTATGTGAGATCACATTGTGCGCATCACGAAATTGTTCTGGATTAGGTGGTTCAACAATGCCTAGAGTAGGAACGGAAGTTTTATTAACAGACAGGGAATTAAGAGATGAATGACTCATGAAACCCACATTTTGGGGACTTTGGTTCACAGGATAATTACTTCTTTGTGGCTGTGAATTAGAAGTTATTGGGTTGCCCGTTATAGAAAGAGAATTAGGAGATGGGAAAAACAAAGAACTAGTATTGTAAGAGCTGGGCGGATAATAATTTATAGAATGAGAAGCAGCAAATGATTGAACTGGTTGAGATTGAGACGACAAATTAGGATGAGGTCTTGCACCTGAGGAACCACCATCATAATACAAATCTGCCCTTTTGTCAAGTCTCAGCTCTTCATGTGTCTCAGGATGAGTTATCTTTACAGGAGTAGTTTTACGAGGACCGGCAAATTTTACTCCTTGCGGTTGGGTATACTGCGAGTTAATGCTGGCACCAATGTTACCTAACTGATGGGGTAACTGAGCACCTATTTGAGGACTGAAACTCATGTTCTGACCTTGAATAATTCCTTGAGGATGCATAGAATGAGGTTGGAGACCAGGAACAAAAACCTGTTGTTGCACTTGTGCAGCACTTCCAATGGGTAAGTGCATTGGTATAGACATCTGAAGAGATGTTGTCGGCATACCCTGAGACTTGATCTGCAGATTATGACCACCAAATTGTACAGGTACCTGTGTATGTGACTGATGATATGGCATCGTCATTGAAATTCCTTTCAGGGGAACAGCTGAAGGTTTCTGCATCTGGCTCGATGTGGGTAAGGGTGACACCTGAGGATCCTTTTTGGCCTTGGTCCCTGATTGAGCCCCCACAGTATTAGATTGGATAACCGGACCTGCATCCTTCCTCGGTGGCTGCTGCTTTGGAACAGGAGGTGCAGGCATTGAAGGCACAGGTCTCGGAGAATTGTTACCATGAAGAGCCTGAAAGTTAAGACAATTACTAGCATTGCTATGGAAAAATAAAATAAAATAAGAATACAACGCAAACTTTCACCAGACTGGGTATGGAAAAACAAGGACATTCCTATTTTAGATTCTTACTTGGAAAAACAGTTAACCATTACAAATTTAGGTCATAACAGGAGGAAAAAACAGCAGTCACCACTTACCATCTAAAACTTGATTCTCTTTCATACTGAAAGAGCAGCTGGTGGCAATGAATTTATTACATTGAACATCAAGAAAATAAAGGAAGAAAATGTAATACAAGATGCACACCTGGTCAAGTTTCTGCTCATCCAAATTAGGAGGGGCTGAACTAGTACGAGCAGGAATCTGCATATTATAATATGTACCTGATGAATTTCAATTACTTCACCTAAATTTTCAACCAAAATGTGACAGACAAAAAACTTTAGACACACTTTAAGCAAATAACAGATCAGAGCGTACCGCCATCCCATTCATAAAACCAGGACTAATGCTTCCAAATTGAAAAGAAAATCCCTTCGATAAATCTCCTGGAGCTGACATTAGAATGAAAGAAAAATATATATCTGATTAGTTCAGACTCAATGAATACACAACCAAAATTTTGCAAGATGTCAAATAAAATGTCAAGCTAGAAACCAAGACATTAGAGCTTCTTCCACATCTAATGTAACAAGTATAAAGCCTAAGGTTAACATACCCTTAGTAGTGGTTGTAGGAGCAGCAGGATCAGAACTCACAGGAGGAGACTGAGATATTTGAGCTTTAGGAACAGTTCTCGTGCTCTTCTGTGCAGCAGATGATTCAGTTGACTTGGAAATTTCATTTGTAACTGGTGCATCAGATGCTCCTATTATACCACAAATAAAGTCCATATATACACAATCACAACAGGTAAAATACTTGGTATAAAAGAATTAATGTTTGCACATTCTTCCGTTCGAGGGGGTCTTCCTCAAGTTATCACGGTAATGTTTTCCTTTACAAATATAATTCTAATATAACCAGGCACTAGAGAGAGAGGAAAAGAAGAACTAAAAAATGTCAACAGGGGGAAAAAAAATCCTACACATACCATGTAATTGTGACTGTAAATGGGTACCATTTTGTACTGTCCGAGCAGTAGAAGCACTTTTAGACTCGCCTGAACTCGCAGTGGATGGGTTTGCCCGAGATTGCCCACTTTGGGCATTAGAAGACTTCTTGATACTATGACAAACAAATTGAGTAAAGAAGAGAATATGGAGTAATGAAAAAAAAATTAATGAACAAATCATCCATCTTAAGTCACAACACAAACCATATCTCCCAATCTACACCTTTTCATAGTGAAAACATGGTTCCACAAACGAAGCATAAGGATCACAACCCCATATAAACACTATCCTTCAAAACAAAGATGAATCGAAAAAGGCGAAAGAAAAAAAGAAACTTCGAAACCCTAACACACCTCCGATTGGACGACACTGAGGAACCCGATGTGCTTGACGGTGAGGGCGGGTGCCCGGCGCCGCCGCCGCCGCCGCCGCCCTTAACGTAAGTGCCTGAGGAATTTCGCTGCTGATTGAAGCTCACGGATCGCCCAGTCCTTCGGTATAGAGTGTCGCTCTTATCGGACTTTGATTGATTGAAGGACATAAATAACAACCCTTAATTCCTCAAAACACAATCAGCAACAAAATAGAAGATTCCCCTTCAAAATTTTCCCTGCAAACAAACAAGCAGATCCACAATATCATGACTCACAAACCCATTATGCGTCACCAATTCAAAACCACCAAACCGTTTCCATAATCCACCAAAACAACAACCCGAAAACAAACATTCTAAAATAAAATAGGGTAACAGAGTGAAGCACCCGGAGAGTGTGGACTGGGCCAAATTAGGGTTTCACTGGGTGCTCGTGGCAGAGTGAGATATACACATAGGTGAAAATGGGGGAAATGAGAGAAGAAAGAAGAGTGAAGAGTAAGGAGAAGAGAGAGAAGCCAGATGGGAGATAGTTGTTTGGTAGGAGAGAGAAATCATAGAAAGAGAGAGAAAGAGAGGGACGGTAACAAACAGATCAGATGGTCAACCGAAGAGCGTAGGTTTTTTAGGAGATCCCAAATCGAATGGGTCGTCGTGCTTTTTCGAAGTCACTCCCTCAACATTGCTCTCTTGCTTATGTTTTTATTTTCTTTTGGTGAATGCTTATGTTTATATTTATTTAGCAAAAGAAAGAAAACTTATCACTGGGCAATGTACTTAAATTTAAATTAAAAAAATACGAAAATTCAACATACAGAAGAACATAAAAATAATAATTTATTTAAAACGTTATTATTTGATATGATTTAAAAAATAATATTATTATTAATATTTAATATAAAATATATAACGTGTCATCCTATTTATTTATAAATGATACTCATGCGCCAAACAATAAGCAATGCATGATGGGGATGTTTTTATAAACTATAACTAAAGTATATAAAAAAATTAAAAAAATATTATTTAATTGATTAATCAATTTTCAATTTAATATTGTGCACGTGTCGCTCTTCTGGTATTGCCAGAGAGGTTTCAGCTTAGGTGGTTGTGTGCGCGGGGCGCTGCGTGAGTGGGACTCTGCGGCACTTTCCTTGCTCACTGCTTGCAACGAAGACAAGGAATCCCAAAAAATCGAAAAATAAAAGAATCCATACACGCGCGTTTGCAATGAGCTCTTTCATGCCACAGTCCACGCGCCGCCAATAGTGGAGGCCAACAGTAATACTCCATTGTCTTGATTTATATTAATCATTCATATTTACATAAGTAATAAATTTTTAAGAGTTTAAATATTTTTCTAAAGAGACCTTACATAAAAATGGATACATTTTGAAAAATCAAACATTATTTGTGCTTGTGGATAGTACTGTTTCATATAAATTTTATAATATATATTAAATTTATTAATAAAATAATTTTTAATGATAAATTTAAATATAATAATTTAATTTTAAAAATATAAAATCTAGACCATGCCAAATTAAAGGGAAAATTAATCTTTTGGTCCCTGAACTTTGCATCAATTTTGAAATTAGTCCTTGAACTAATTTTTTTTAGATAATGCTCCCTAAACTATTTAATCGTGGCATATTTAGTCCCTCAACTTTGCATCGATTTTGAAATCAGTCCCTGAACTAATTTTTTTTAGATAATGCTCCCTAAACTATTTAATTGTGACATAGTTAGTCCCTCAACTATCGTATTATTTGTAAATTAGTCCCTATGAGTGTCACGTGACAAGATTGATATGAAACGGTGCTGAAGTAATAAATAGAGTTGCTGATGTAACAGACGGAGTTGCTGATGTGGCAAACACGTAGATAAGAGGTGCTGACTAGGGTTAAAGAGTAGTTGATTTTAGTTTTTATATTTTACCATAATTTATAATTTAATCCTTAAACTTTATTATTTTTCTTATATTCTTCCTCAAACTTTATGTCTATTTAAATAGTCATCATTCAACTATTTAGGGATCATTTAATCATAATCAACATTTCTTATAATTAAAATATATTTCAATTTGTCAAACTTACTTTTACAAAAAAAATATCCAAACATATCATTTTCCAACAAACTTACTTTTATCCAAACTTTATTTTTACAAATTTCATTTATTCTAACTTACTTTTACAAGTGAAATTTGTAAAAATAAAGTTTGAATAAAAGTAAGTTTGTTAGAAGATGATGTGTTTGGATATTTTTTTGTAAAAGTAAGTTTGACAAATTGAAATATGTTTTAATTATAAGGAATGTTGACTAGGATTAAATGGTCCCTAAATAGTTAAATGATGACTATTTAAATAGACATAAAGTTTGAGGAAGAATATAAGAAAAATAATAAAATTTAAGGATTAAATTATAAATTATGGTAAAATATAAAAACTAAAATCAACTACTCTTTAATCCTAGTCAGCACCTCTTATCTACGTGTTTGCCACATCAGCAACTCCGTCTGTTACATCAGCAACTCTATTTATTACTTCAGCACCGTTTCATATCAATCTTGTCACGTGACACTCATAGGGACTAATTTACAAATAATACGATAGTTGAGGGACTAACTATGTCACAATTAAATAGTTTAGGGAGCATTATCTAAAAAAAATTAGTTCAGGGACTGATTTCAAAATCGATGCAAAGTTGAGGGACTAAATATGCCACGGTTAAATAGTTTAGGGAGCATTATCTAAAAAAAATTAGTTCAAGGACTAATTTCAAAATTGATGCAAAGTTCAGGGACCAAAAGGTTAATTTTCCCCAAATTAAATATAAAAGATTTAGAAGTAAATCCATTTTAGGAAAGTAATCAGAAATTCTAGTAATTATTCATTTTAATATTGATAAAAACTAGGGGTATTCACGGGTCGGGCATCACCTTGGCCCGGTGTCCGACCCTGAACACCCCCAAGCTAAGAAAATTGGCCCGCAGCTCGACCTGGCCCGATATGACCTGGTCCTTCACCGGGCTGGATTTGGCTCCCTATAAAAATAAACATAAAAAATAAGTTAATTTAATTTTTTAATAACTAGTTTCATTTAAAATATATTCTTATCAGAAATAATATTGAGTTAAAAAGTAACATTTATCAAAATTATAAATACTCAATAATTATAAATTATTTATTTTATATAATATTAAGTTAAGAAATAAATTTAAAATTTGAAATAAAATTAAAAATTGGAATAATAAAATGTATCTATTATAATTATAAAATTAATTTATTACATGAGGCATATAAAGGAAAAACAATTATATAAAATTATTAAATATTTTTAACAAATAAAGAAAATTGAGAAAATTGACAAAAAATAATATATACCAAGTCAGCATCGGCCTGTGACTTGTCTGAGAACCGGCCCAACCGGTCCTCTTATATTTCAAGATTTTTTCTTTTAAACCCAACTCGACTCGGCCCGGCTCGAAATGACAAGGCCAACTAGGCCTATTGAACAACCCTAACAAAAACATCATCACAAAATATCGATGTGCAACCTACAATTGGAAAAAAAGAAACATTCTTTTGAGTTAAAGATAGATTAAAATTAAGAATCACTTAAATGGTATAATAAATATAGTGTATCTAAGGGATGATTCCAATCTCGATGAGAACAGGATCAAGTTAGGATAATCTATTCATCATTATTGTTTAGCATTGTGCCTTAGTTGTATGATGTTGAAATTCTTCCACAATTTGAAGTATGGTCTATCATGATTTGTTCTTATTTTGTGGGCTACATATTTTGAAAATTTCATTCATGCATTTCATGGTAATTTTTAGAACTCTTCCTCCTCAAACATCAAGTATACTTGAAAGTTTTGGTACATGTCCCACACTAATGGCTACTGAAAAAGTATTTTTGGCCAATGATAGTGATAAACTAGTTGATCCTTCTTATTATAGACAAGCAACTTGAGCTCTACAATACCTTACCCATACAAAACTAGATATTAGTTTTATAGTTAACAAATTAGGTCAGTTTGAGTTCCCCAACAAACTTTCATTAGAAAGTTGTGAAAAAGACTTTTCAAATATCTAAAAGGAACTTCTAGTCTTGGGTTACACATCAAACCCTTTGAAATTTTATTTTTATCTAATTTTGCAAATGTAAATTAGACAACCTTGATGATAGAAGATCAATGGAAGGTTACCATACATTCTTTGGTGATTCACTAATTACTACGTGCTCGTAAAAGCAAATTATCTTAAGATCAAGCACCAAATTAATAAGATTATAAAGCTCTTGTTGATCTAGTTTGTGAATTAATATGCAATAGATATTAACAAAGGTCTCATTTGGTACAGTGGGAATAAAAGTAGAATCCACCATTTGGCTTGTTTGGTGTGTGAGATCTACACGTCCTATGGAAGTCCACAACCATCAAAATGAATGGACATAGCTTTCTTACTTAGAATTATGGAACTCTCTACCCATTTGCCCTCCTCTCCCTTGGTCTATGTTTGCAATGCAGTTGCCTTCCTCACCCTTCATCACCTAATGCCAATAAAGGTAATGCAGTTGATCAGCAATAGCGGCAAACATAACATCAACAACAATGGTGGCACCATTACACTATTGCATCCATGAAGGCTCATTGACAACTTCATTGACATTGAGTGCTTTAGTTTTTATCGCTCAACCAGCAACTTTTGTCACTGCATTTAACTATGGTCAATCAATAGCCATAGCTTCAACTTTTGCATAAACCATGGGTTCGATTTTGTTTGTGCAAATCCGTTTCTTTTCTCTTGTGCAAAAATGTTTGTATGGATTGTTGTTTCGAAGTTTAAGATTTTTATATTGTTGTTGAGGAGTTCAATTTCTTGATTAACCATATTGTCTACTAAAGTCGCCAGCACTAGCTATTTCTCAATGGTGGTCTTGTGTGTCTAGGGTCTTCATTGGAATTATTTTAATTGGGAAGGATATTTTGGTCTTTTCACATTATAAATTCAAATATCAAATAAAAATTATACATAACTTTTGTGGGCATGCCAAATGTTTCCTTAAACCCTAATTCATTCCCACTTCCTTTAAAAACTCTTCCAACACACCAAACCAGGCATAAAGGAATAAAGAGTTTCCATTAAAATAAACATCTATAATATGGTGTGATATATCACCACTCTTACATCAAATCCAGTGGATCATGCTAGAATAAAGCATATAGAGATTGATGTACATTTTATTTGTAATTAAATATTGAGCAACAAACTAAGTGTTTAATAAATTCCTATTGGAGAATAAGTCACATATTACCTCACCAAACCCTTGGCTATATCAAGTTACATATAGTATTCAATATGTTTTTATTTTTGGAATTAAGACAAATTTATTTTAATATTTGTGTCACTTTTCTGTTTATTTTGGTTACATTACTTGTTGAATATTTTGTATTATATTTTTTGCATTTACTCATTGTGTATAAGTGTCATAGTATAATTAGAGTACTATTAGTTATTTTATCCATTTTAGGTTTGCTTTTGCATGGCATATTGATAATGAAGTGTGCTACCAATATGCATATAGCACATAGTAATTGTTTCTTTCCATTTCTTTCCAAAAGTGTTGTCTTATAGTGCACAATAGTGTTGATAACTTTTCTTCTATCTCTGGTCTTAACATAAATGTTAACAAGAGTACTCTTTTTCTGGCTGGAGTTTCAAATGATGTTAGAGAAGCTATCTTAAAGGTTTTTGCATTTACTAAAGGTCATTTACCTATTAAATACTTAGGTGTGCCTTTAAGTTCCAGGAGATTAATTGCAAATGATTTTGAGCCACTTATATCCAAGATGGTATAGCGAGTAAGACATTGGACAGCCAAATATTTAAGTTATAAAGGGCGTATTCAATTGGTGGCTTCAATGTTGCTCAGTATTCAAAGATTTTGGAGCCAAATCTTTCCAATTCCTTTAAATATCCTCCAAAAAATACAGACTATCTTTAGTAAATATCTATGGTTTGGTGAAGATCAAGGCAAAAAGGGTCCCATTTCTTGGGCAACCATCTGTCAACTCAAAGAAAATGGGGGATAATGTTTTAAGGGGCTACTTTCTTGAAATAAGGTAGCCCTATGTAAACTATTCTTTGAATGTGCATATGTGGCCTCTGAATTTATTTGGTGTAGATGGATTAAAGAATATATGTTAAAAGGCTATTTTGTTTGACAAGTTATGCCTAAAGACTCAAACTTTTGGTGGTGGCAAAATCTTCTGAATATTCATGATGAGCCAATTGAAAAGAGCACTCCAACTAATTATGAAAGAATATTGAGGTTGCTGAAAAATTGCTTCCTTAATGAGTGTTATAGGATCTTTCATCTAGAGCTTCTTGAGGCTCCCCGGTCTCCTATTGTTGGAATTGGTATACATTAACAAAACATTCTGTGATTGCTTGGCTTGCTTTCCATGGCAGGCTAGCAGCAAAAGATCGATTGAAGCGATTTAAGTTGCTATAGGATGATCTTTCCAATTTTTGCCAAGCTCAACCTGAAACTATTGATCATTTATTTTTTAAATGTCCTACAGCTATAAGAATTCTAAAATTGCTAACAACTTGTGTTGATTTTGATATTAATTCCTCTAGATTATCGATGTGGCAACATATCTTTGTGCAAATTAGGAGGAAGCAAAGGCTAGTGTATAAACTTTGGGCAACTATATTCTATGCTGTGATTTATGCTATTTGGCACGCTAAGAATGCATTGATTTTTAAACAAAAAATCTTTGATAGTGCTCAAATTTGTCATAGTGTAATAAATGACTTGAAAGTCAAGTGAAAATATTTACTCAGTGGTAGGAATAGGTATAGTAAGATGGTATATATAAAATTTAATATCTTGCAGACTAGGGCTGTTTCTTTTTCTAGTTGTTCCTTTTATGTCAACCTCTTTGTATAAGTTGCTTACCTCTTTTGATATATATGATTTTTGAGCTTAATAAAATCTTTTTCTCCTTCCTTCAAAAAAATAGTGTACCCCCAACATGTACAACTAACATTTTTATATATTTGTTTTTGTTTCTATTTCTTTTTAAGAAAGTTTTCGTTCATATAATAATGTGCTCCCAACCAAGTTATAAGTCAGGAATAAAGAACTAATGAAAAACAAATCAAATCCAACCATTTTGTGAATGCTAAATTTTCTAGCTACCATTTTGAGTTATCCTTAGCTTTCATTGAACCAAAACTAGGGCACTGTCTATTTTGCTTTTCATTATGTTTTTAATGGAGGCTTTAGACTAACAAACCATTGTTTTGGAAGGACTTGACCATATGAGATATATCATAATTGATTTGACCCCAATATTAATGAAGAATCCTACATGAAAATTATACTCTTAAAGTATCCCCTAGCTGCTAAAAAGCTGCTTTTTTAAATCTCTTGATCTATGAATTCCCTCATCAAAAGTAGTTTTAATGATCCATAGTTAAGCATATGATATTGAGTCCTTGTAGATGCGTCTTGGTTTAATTGTGGACTTTTTTATTTGTGAAAAGGAATAAGCTTTGAGGCATTCCAGTGCTAGACTTATATTTTGTTTGTAATCCTCCACCCAATTGTTCTGAGTTTTTAGGCTTTAACATGGAATTCATGTTTTTCTTTTGATTGGTGAATATGTAAACAAGTATTGTATTTTTTGTCACCTTGTATTATTATGTTAATTAGGCTTTTTAAAAAATCTATATCCCCCCAACCAAGAATCAAACACAGGATCAAGTGAACATATTATAGCACTAAAACCACCCACCCTAAGAATCTAACTACATTAATTAGGCTTTTTGCATCCACTTGGACTCCCTTCACTATACTGCTAATGTTACTATATATCAGTGTAAGGATAGAAATATATATCTAAAACATAGTGGGTTGCATCCTTGTATTAGTGATTAGCAGAAGAGCTTGAGCAACTCATTTGAACCAAAGAAAATCAAGAGTATTATGACTAGGACAAAATAGGTATTTTCAAGAGTTTTGAAGTGATTAATGACATAATTGTCCCTTAATCAGATAAAATAAGATTACTGACTTCAAAATTGGTTTATATGTTAAAGTCTCTTTCAAAATACATAAATTAAATATCTTAACCTATTATGATTTATTCATTTAAACCCAATTTATTTTAATAAAGTTCTAAGTATAACTAATTAATATTAATAGTTGTAGTTTGGTAATTAATTTTGAGTACTAATTAATTATAATCCATGATAAAATTTTAACATCTAATTCATTTCTCTTCCTTCTTATGCCCACAAGGACACTTTTCACTTATATTTGTTGGAGAATAATGGAAAGAAGGAGGAAACGTTTAGGATGAACATGAGAAACTTATGCCTTGTCTTAACACATGGATTAAACAAGTATTTCACCGTGTCGCAATGAGGAATATAAAAAAAATCATGATATGAGTTAAATGCAAGTTTGTGTACTAGTTGGAAAGGTCCAAACCTAGGTTTGGAACCCAAAAAAGTGATCGTAGCTTTTTCCCATTATCATTGGATATTGTAAAAATCACTTCCAAAAAATGGCTTCTGACCCAAAACTCATTTCTACCATAAAGATCCATAGGACAACTTTTGCAGTTGTACAAGTGATTTTGTGGCCGTTGGAGCATTAATTACATGACTGAAAACCTTTAACAACCTCCAAGCTTTCATACTCGTTCAAGCTTCCTCTAAGTGCAAAAATTGAAAATATCCAACTTGAGCCTCCCTTTCCATTCCAATTTCATCACCTCGGCATTTCAATTTAGATCCGGTGGACAGCAACCTCAATAACACAAATCCTTAAAATAACGACCTCCTTTCACAGATTGAGCTTCTTGAAACAGTAGACAATGACCTTCTTCAAATGGCATTCTCTCTTCATAGATCCTTTGGAACATCAAGCTTCAGCCTCCAAGACATTATCCACTTCACAAATCGAGCTCCAACCTCTATTTAGGTGTTATCTCTCATTCTTTGTCACTTGTTTTGTTGTTTCCTAACTTCTTCATGACTTTAAACTCCAACCTCTGTTGACATGTGATAAGTCACATTTTTCCATTATTTTTGTCTTCCATACTTTGGGCTTTTGTAGTGAAATTTTGGTTAATTTTAGGTATTTAGTGTAATTTTCTTATTTTAGCTAAATTCAGAATTTCGTGGAATTTAGGACTAAAAACATGGAATTAGGTTCATTTTGTGTTAATTATTCATATTCCATGATTTTAGGGCTTAACTCTTTCTATCGGAGTATGTTTCCACTCAATTAGACTTATTTAGGCTAAATTAATGATTAATTAAGCCTAATTGGGTGATTAATTAGGAAATTTTAGAATTAAATCTTGTGAGTTTTCTCCTAGGAGATACCATTTTATACACTATTTAATGATCCCTATCATCCCATGTCATAGTTTTTCATTCATGTTGAACTCATTCTGAACTATTGTTTCTACCATTTTCTATTAAACCATTTTACCTCTAGTTAAAGGTGTATTTGATTTTAATTTTAATTTTTCTTAATGATTTTAGATTTATTCACCTAACTATGTTTGTAGGTACTTAATTAACCCTAATCCTAGTCATTAAGGTTGCCAAAATAATTTAGGGTTTTGTTTTGGAGTTGATCAAAGTTCGATCAACCAATGATGTTTTGATAATTTTTCCTTGGATTCTTATTTCTCATTTTTATGTTAGGACTTTCAATTACTTTCTTTTCCATTTATTTAAGCATATTTTTCCTAAATTTTTCATATTAATTTTCATTGCAATTAAGCTCTTAAACTTATTAATTTTTTATTATATCTTTATCATATAATTTTATTTAATTATGTTACTTGATTATATATGTCACATGATTTTATTTTTTTGTAACATTTTTTAATTGGACATAGGGCATAGGCAAGTAGGCTATAACATAGCAAGACAAAAGCTTATTTGGTGAATCCTCTCCCCTCATTGGGTACTTAACCCACATCACATATATTTAAGCATATACCTTAATTATTAATCCACCTCATCTGGCCACATCACCATATCACTCTCTAATTAACCCTTATACCCTTGGAAGCACCCTAAATCTAATTTGGATGTCATTTGTGTGGCTATACAGATGAGACACTTAGAGGCTGAAGACAACTTTCTATTGTGCATTTCCATTATTCTCAAGCTCACCATGAAATTCTCTCATTTTCTCTTCAATTCAATCCCAATTTCTACCATTCTTCCCTAAATTCATCAATTTTCTGTCTTGTCCTCCACCTCTTCTAACCCTTTTCATCATTTAATCCATCAATCTACACCACTTGAGCTTGATCATGGAAACCAATTGGAAGGAGTTGCCAGAATTTTTCAAGAACCAAGGGGAATTGCTTTCAAACATCGAGTTTGAGGTGTTAGCTTGTGAAATTCAGTTCCTTTTGGATATGGCTGAGTTCTGGATGTGTTCTTCTCTCTTTAATCTCAATGTGATAGCCATGGAGTAGAGTTTAGGTGGCATCATGACTTGACCATGGAAGAGGCTTGAAGATTCATGTGTCAATTCGCATCTAGGGAGATATGTTTACACTTCTCTTTCTCCTTATTCTATGTCAATTTCATTAGTTTCTAGGCTAAGTTCAGGTCTGGACAATTGATGAGAATTGATATAATTAGGTTGATTTTAAGATGGATTATGTATTGGATTATTGAAACCTATGTAGGAGTGTCACATTCGGAGATGTGACGTAGATGGCGTGGGAAATGAAGGAAAAAGGAAGAAATCGGTCTTCACGACAAAAGTTAATTTCAGAGGAGTCGCAATCAAAATTTTAAGGGAAATTTTGGAAAACCAAATAAAAAGGAAAAGGATGATCTGCGAATCAGAGTTGGGTTCGAGAGTACGATTATGAGTGAGAAAGGTGTTAGTCATTCCCACAACACCCGTTCCTAAGAACGGTTACCTTAAGTTGATCATGCAATTTTTATGACTTTTAAAAAATTATTTTAATTGCCCTTTAATCATTCATATGTAAAAATAAATGTAAAAATAAAAGAAAATGTAAAAATGAAAATAAAGAATAAAATGAATATATGAGAAGTTGGAAAAATAAAATAAGAAGAAAATATTATTTATTTACAAGAGCAGATTTGACCCAAAATCAGAGTCTGGGGTCTACGTACCCTGCAATAGGAATCAAAGTCGAGGTAGTTCGGACTATAAATACGTGTCACTGGGTTAATATTTTTATTATATATATATATATATTTTTAAAAGAGAAGTTCGGAAAATAAATTATTATTCTACAAATAAAACAATTGTCAAAATTAGTAGTTGCGTTTTAATTTGCAAAAGATAGTTTACTTTCCATATCTTACTCTTATCATCACTTTTTCATTTTTATTTAAAAAATAAAATATGAAAACAATTTATAAAATCAACTAGCTTATGTAGTGATTTTATCACTCACATTTCACCGGTTGGTACCTAAATGCCTACGGTGTTACTACTCGAGATGGATAGGCGTAAAGAAAAAAAAGTTTGAAGAAAAATAAATAATTTTTGTACAAATCATTTTTACTTTCTTTTTATTATAAAAATAGAAATAGATAAGATTCTTTTAACACATATTTACTCATTTAAGGGAGAAACATTAAGAAAAATACAAAATGTGATTATTACATATATTTTTGAAGAGAAATAATCAGCATATGTGGTGACTTTATCACTTACAAGTTACTGATCAATACCTAAATACCCACGGTATTACCAATCTGGGCAGATAAGGGATAAGAGTTTGGGTGAAAACAAATAATTTTTTGTTTCAATCATTTTTATTATTATTATTTTTTTTTTAATTTTTTGAAATGAGAAGGCAATTAGAAAAACAAAAACATAAATAATAAAAGAATGAATAAAAATTGAAGGAAAATAAGTAATCTTAGTATGAATTATTTCTTATAAGATCCTCTTAAAACATATTTATTAAAAGGAAAGCGTTAAGAAGAATTCAAAATATCATTATTACATATATTTCTAAAAAAAAATAATCAATGTATGTGGCGACTTTATCACTTACAAATTGCTGATTAATATTTAAATACCCACGGTGTTACCACTCGAGGTAGATAAGTAAAAAGAGTAAAAACTTGGAGGGAAATGAATAATCTTTGTTCAAATTGTTTTTATTTCTTTATTGCAATGAAAAATGCAATTAGCAAATCTCTTTTTTTTTATGAATACTTTTTGCTTAAATTACTTTTATTTACTTACTTAAAGAGATGCACTTAGAAAACCTCTTTTAATTATTATTATTATTAGTTAAAAAAAAGTACTTGAAAAAGGATCAAAGATAAAATTGCTACATTCAATATATTATTTATGTATTTATTTTAAAAATTATTTATATTACTTTTTATTTATAAATTATTTGTATTTCCTTATTTTAAATTGTGAAAAATAAGAAACAAAACAATTAAAAATCCTTCTTTAAAACTTGGAATAGTACTATAAAAAAAATTAAGGTGAAACTTCTATCTATATTTTCATTTTCCAAAATCAATTTTCAGACAGAATCAAATAGCATATATGGTGATTTGGTCACTCATAATATACTGATTGATACGCAAATACTCATGGTATTATTACTCAAAGCATAAAGGTAAAAGAAAATTTGCAATAGAGGTTTTTCTTTATTTCAATTATTTATCATCTATTTTATTTATCTTTTTTTTTAATAAAGATAAAGAAACCATTTGAACCCAAAATATTTGAAAGTTAACCAATGTGAGCACCATGGTAACTCCTTGCTCATGATACCCTTGACTGACACTCTACTTACCCACAGAGATTTAGTCCCTCGGGGTAGACTCTTAAACTCTCTCTCTCTCTCTCTCTCTCTCTTTATTATATTTACTTCTCTTTTTTTTACTCACACATAAACCAAAAAAAAAACTTTCAAACAATTTATACAATGGCTCATATCCATACCACAAAGTCCAAACGCCAAAACCAAGCTCTCATGCAAACAGATCCAGACAATTTCCAGCATTCCTTCCATTCATGCAATTTATCAAGGCTTAAATAATAAACACAGGCCAAAAGAAAGAGAGGAAAACAAAATGTCATAACCAAGGGTAATCCCACCATAGCATACAAGCAAGCACCAAGAGGAAACAAAAATGGCACCCAATTGTATGAATTAAGTGATTCCAATCTCGTGGCCTTAAATTTTCGAAATAGAAACCCACCATAAGATTTGGGGTTCACATCATGATGGAACAAAGCATGACAAATCATTTAGTCCATCAACCAATACTTGACGACGTTATTAAGCAACCAAGAGAAATAAAAGACAACCAAATGCAAAGGTTCATATATGAAACCATGACAATATCCACATTAGGCAAATGAGCTCCTCTTATAAGCAAAGGCCTTGACAAGAGCAAGCCACACAGACAAGGTGAACCTTAGAACACAATTATGGGCCAGATTTTTAAACACCAATAATCTCAGTCAAAACAACTTCAAATTATAGAATTCCATTCACAACAGACAAGTTGCATGAAGTATGACATCAACTCTTGAATCAACAAAACCCAAAAAATTCCAAAGACATACAAAGCATGAGTAAGCGATTATTCAATCCTAAAATCAAATCCTAATTCCAACCAAGCTCACATCAACACAAACTAACCTAACAGCCAATTTCAACTAGTCAATAATAAAACAAAGTCCACTGAACACTTTTAAACAACCAACAGAGCTTATTCTTGAGTTCATTCTAGCACTCTCAACCCATTAATTAAAAACTTTAAATTTGAAATACAGATTGCCCAGAACACATACAATAGGTCGAGAAAATAAATTCATATCACAGCACCATCTGATACGGGTTGCCAATTGACTATGAAAATAGAGCATCTCATCTAATGTCCACAACAAACAATATTCAAACCAGAATCATAAATCCAGTTTTGACCAAAAAAAAACCTCAACTCATTGTCTGTAAACTAGGCTTACTAGTTAAAGATCTTTAGCTCCTTGCAATTTGACCCTTTCTATAAGTTGCTTCCTTTTGCCTCCACTTCCTCTTCTCTTGGTCTCACTGATATCTTGCCCTTGGACTCCCTCTCTCTGTTTCTCCAATTCTAGGGTTTCTTCGGTGCCCAAATTTTCTCCTCTCATGCAATTGCCTTCCCTCAGCTCTTGTAGAGTTCCCTCGAGTGGTCTTCATCCCAAGATCAAACGCGTGACTACTTTTTCAGTCCCATTTCAGGTGCCCGCCTTTGTCCTACTTCCATCCGAAAAATCATGCTCGCCGAATGCTCCCTCCCTTTAACTACTCTGCTGTATCGAGTATGGAGTAGTGGAGGGAGATGATTTGTCGTTTCTGCACCTTCTCTCTCTTAATCTTGCTTCTTCTCTCATGCTCTTGTCCCTTCAGCCTTTGCTCAACCCCTACGGGCTCCTACTGCTCTTCATGTCTAAGCCTCTGCTCAGAGTCTCCTTTCGCCCCTGGACTAAATCTCCCTCTGCGCCTCTACGTACCTCAGCTTGTACGCGACTCCATCTCTTTAGGGTTCCCTCTTGCTTTTCTTTTCTCTTCTCCACGACTAACTCTGCTAAGAGCTCCCTCCGTGTCCTGAATGCCCGAGCCCTTAGGGCTCCCTCTAGTTTGTCCACAAGCCTTTCTTAATTGGGCTCGTGGATGCTTGGGTTGAAATGCTGGATTAGCATTTTAGCTCAAACACCTATACCTTATTTTATTATTTTTTTACTATTTACTATTTTTTATTTTTTATTTTATTTATTATTTTTTGTCATTTTATTTATTTATTTTATTATTTTTTAGTGTTTGGGTTTTGGGGTTAGAAGATTAGGCCACCTACATTCAACCCAAATTCCATTCTAACTCTATTTTTCTTTTCTTCTTCTTCTTTTTTTTTCTTTTCTCTTTTTTTTTATTATTGCCTTATTTTATTTTATTTTTATTATTATTTTTTGTTTTTGTTTTATTATTATTTTTTTATTTTATCCATTTTTAGTTTTTATGTATAATATCCAGACAAAATATGGTGTTCACAAGGAGGATGAGATATTGGAATTGGCTTGTTATTCAATGACATTATTGTGTTCAATTGATTTTCCAACTACTATACCCTTTGATTATCATTGGTTTAGTTATTTAGTTTGATGAATTATGTACCTAATTGACTTCTTGTTGATATGGGTTTATGAGTTGAGAAATCAAGTTAATTGAATTGTTTGCAATTGGCGAGATTGATAAGCATGCCACATTATCCAATTGTTTAAATTAGCTTGCATAATTGCCATGCCTATAATGTGTTTGTGAAAATGCTTGATTCAATGTTAGTTGATTTCATGCCAATTTTTTATTCACATTGTGTATAGGTTATTTTATGGTCTTGAATTGAGCAATTATGCATGCTAGTTTATTCACATGTCTCCCTAGGTATCATTTTAGAGTCTTAGAATTGCCAACTTCCATGATCAAGTTAGAAGCCACATTCATCCATATTCTTGCATCTTTGTCCTAGTTTCTATCATTCCATTCATTTTCTATAGGCTAAGTGTTCATTTCTTTTTAGTTTAAGTTTTTGAACTAGTTTGCATTACTCTGTTCTTAGTCTAGTTTGATCATTGTCGTTGTCTTTCCATGTACTAACCTCCCCTCAAAGTAAGCTCTTAGTTCAGAATTCTCATATAGATCATAGGCCTTTCATTGCATCATTCTAGTTTTAGGAAAGTTGCATTCATAAGCATACATTTAGACATTGCATTTAATTAACTTAGGTTGCATATTAGTTTGCATTCCATACATTTGTGTAAGCATTTATACATTCATATAATAGTACTAAGCTTGCCTTTGCATTAATTTTGGCATCCTTATTTGCTTAATCACTATTATAAGATTAAATAATTTGCTTCTTAGTAAAACAACCTTGGTTGCAGCATTTTACTTCAAAATCCTTTGCAATCAAGTTTATTAAATTACAACCTTCGACATAGAAAATAGATATTTTAAGCTTTCTAAAGAGTCATTATATGTTATTTTTCGATATCTATAGCTAAATTATAAGGTTCCAAAGTTGAAATCAAGTGTAGAACACATGCCAGTAAAAAATGAGCATTGTGCCTTGGTAGGGTCATCATGTGCCGTGGCAAAAGTCATAGATCAATTATAAAAACTAGAGATTTTTGGCATTTTCATATGGGAGGAGTCAAGGTTTTATGGTGTGGCAACTTAAGATAATTCTCAGAAGTTTAGGAACATGATTTTTTGCAAGATTAATGCTTGGAATCATCAAGTAAGTGATTTTTCTCATATCCTCTCCTCAATTTCGAATTTCTTAAGATTCAAATATGGTTTTGGTGCTGTGTGAGGAAAGATTCAATAGTAGGATGTAACTTTCTTGATAGTTTTTGACACTAGGGAGTGTTTAGAAGCTTTCTCTTGGCTTGCGTACTTGAGATTTATTGTGTTTTGGGTGGTGGAAAATGTATATGCAAATTTTCACTTGCAACCCTAAAGGTGGAGTTGGAAATCCAAATTTGTTAATTATTGGGCTGAAAATCTTTTATTGTTGGCTCAATTGGTGTTAAATAAGTTGTATACGAAGTTTCCTAAACCCAAAATCATTAAGAAAAATTAAAATTAAAATTAAGTGCGTCTCTAATTAGAGGTAAAATGGAAAAAATGAAAATTGGATGAATAGTAGTCCAGAATGAGTTTAACATGAATGAAAAACTAGTGATATAGGATGGTAGGGATCATCAAATGATTTATGGAATGATATCTCTTCGAAGAAAACTCACAAAATATAACTTTAAAATTTCCTGATTAATCATCGGATTAGGTTTAATTAAGCATAACATTACCCTAAATCGATGGAAATGGCTCCAATAGAAAGAATTAAGCCATAAAATAATAGAATATGCATAATCATTATAAAGTGAATATAATTCCATGATTATAGCCCTAAATTCCACTAAACTCCAAATCTGGCTACAATATGAAAATTACAATAAATACCCAAAATTAACCAAAATTGCACCATAAAAACCTTAAGTGTGAAAGATAAAAATAATAGAAAAAATGTGACTTATCAAGTACCTTGGATCCTTCCTCTAAGTCTAAGGTGGGATGATATACATCATTATTCTCTTCTACGTCATTAGATAATGTCCTAGATAAGAGTGCCCATGCATGTTCTTTAGTTACTACTACCTTTTTTAATAAAACTGACAATTCATTTTTGAAAGGAGTCCTTTATTTCTATACTTTGCATAGAGTGGATTTTTCTGCATATTTATAACCAATCATTATGATATATTACGCTCAATAAAGATAAAGCTTATAACATCAAATTAACAATTGCATAGTACTTGCTACTCTTGCCACTAGCTATTAGATATAGTAATCATATGTATGTTAGGATTCCAACCAAAACCTATTTCTTTATCAAATAACTTGTACCATGTCGTCTACTTTTTTATTTTAAGGAATTCAACTTATTTTTCAGTTGTATCCTATCATAGGTCTTGCCAGTTTGTTCTTTAAATCCGGAAACTACTTATTTCCATATTGCTTTTGTATAAGTGATTCCATGCCGTTACCCTTTATAGACTTGTTACAAACACATCTCGATTAAAATTTCAGTTGTCTTTGTATCCCAACTTGCCTTTACCTTTTCATTACTCATGATTCTATAACCAAAACATCCATAATAACATAATGATCCAAACTACACATGTGTAGCAAGCCAAACCAAGATTTTTTTCATGCCAGACAGAGATATATACTATTTCCAAACATAGTTAAAATTATGGTACATAAGAAAACACCTTACAAAGGTGAATTGAAGGTCTGGGCCTAGTACAAAGATTAGCTCTCAAAGGCAATATACGTTCAAAGCACTTCAAAATCATAGCCATAACTCAATGATTCACTGAATTACAACATTTATTGCCAAAACCTAATCACTTTTAACTTTCAAGATCCTTTAAATACTTAATGTGAATTAAACCGAAAAGAAAATGAACACCAAAATGAAAGAGAGTCATAGCATCAACATTCCAACCAATCACTTTCTTATTCTTTTCCTCAACACTTAACGTCGAGTTAATCTTCCAAATTGACCTATATAATCACATAATTTAGTCTTTTTATACTAAAAATGTAACATCCTTACCTTTTAGTCAATATTATAAGAGGGTAAACAAAAAAAGGATAGTATAGAAATAATTATAGTGAGATAGTGAAAACAAATGAATCCATTTGTAAAGTAAAATTTTTCTTATAAAATCTCAACTTGAGATAAAAACATCTTTGATATTCAATTTTATCATTTTCATAAACTTTTAAATAAACAATGAACAATGTACTACCACTCAAAAACACATAAACACCTTGCAATGCATAAACTAGGGTGAGAAAGAAGGGTATGCTGTGGTATAGACAAGGTGTGTCGTAGCACATATCAATAACAACAAAAAGTTGTTGATTTTTAGTTAAAAATCTCAACTTTTGATGCTCATAATTGTTACAATAGGCCTGTGATTCATGTGATTCTAAGACCTTCAAGTTACTCTAAAAATCTTCTAACTAAAGAAACCAACTACACTTCAAAATTCATTTGTATGAGAATTTTAAATACCCAAGACCTAAATGGTTACTTTTTGCCTTTCAACTTCAATTCTACCTCTCAAATCTCACCTAAACCAACAAAATTCAAACCAAATCATCACACACAATTTTCAAATGTCCTAAAGGCCACAAAAATGATGGTTAAATCTTAAACAATTTCCCCCATAAAAAACTTGACTCCTAAACCTCAAAAGCCACCAACAAGTGACATGTCCAAAAATCAAAATTCAATGCCAAAACTTGAAATGACTTTTTAGACAAGTTATATCAGACATAATACACTTGGGCAACCCATCACCATATGTAAAACTAAGCTAAAACAATAAATCCAAAATCACACCAATGATAATCATGCAACAAGCCACGCATGATATACCAAACACTAGATATTACTTTAGACCTCAAAGATAACTCTATAAATATAACTTAGAAGACATATTACACATGCACATGCCATTGGTTCTTGCATCACCAAGTCAAAATGACATGATCAACTCACACCCATCATTTTCAAACATAAAAGTCATGAATTAAGTTATCATTCTTTGCATGTATCAATCAAAATAGATTTTCATTAAATCTTCCTAAATCTTTCTCATATCATCATTCATTTTATCAAGTAAATAGAAATCTCATAATGAAAGTATTAAATCCAAAATGGCATATGGTTCCTATACTTGGTATTATACATAATACATGAGTAAAATCAAAGTTTTATGTCTTTACCAACCATCAACAAAAAAAAACATCATATCTCCATGACGTTAAAGGAGATTTACTTCTTAACCTCCTCCTTTCCAGAACTAAACCCTTCATCTAGAAATGTTAACAATAAGGGAGTGAGATGTGAATCCCAATAACTAAGAAAACAACAATAAAATGTAAGTATGTTTCTCATCATATGCAAGGGAATCCCCCAAAGTCATGGCTAGAACCATGTTTGTTACCATCATAGGGCAACCCCAATAAATGACCCCATTTCTAACAACCCGTGAAGGACGGTTATAAGGTAATCACTAAGCTCTTTTCCTACTAGTCATGACCCGACTATAGGTCATTTCACTAATGGTTGGACCATGGCTCTTCTCCCCTAAACAACCTGAATTGATTGTCATTTAGTGAAGGTGCATTCCTAATCTATAGACACGTAAGTCTCCAGCCAAAGGATAACTATTTAGTGATAGGGATATTACAAACCTCACCATTTGTGCACAAGATCTCATGTGTAATTTAGTGAATTGACATATCACATGATATTCATTAACATTGTCACCCAACAAAATTATGCCCAACAATGTATAACAACCAGTGATGATGCCAATATGTCATGTTAACATAACATCTCATCATATTCATTATCATGCTAGTATGGTACTATTTTATAGAAGATAGACATGAGGATATACAGATACTTATATATCATGTTCACTTGCTACAATTTTTATCTCGTATATCTATAGCTACTCACAAAATATTTTCTATAAGTTTGAAAGAGAGGAGAAAGTGCAAGAAACTTACAAAGCATGCCAAAGTATGTGTATATCATGATATGGAAAACTAAAAGCATATACATTAAACAAAAGTTACTCCCTAGTTTCATTCAAATAAAAAGTTGCTCCCTAGTTATCTCAATCCAAAGAAATGAAAAACCAACACCATGGCAAGCTATTCAAGTGATTCAAGCTACATACAAACATGTGGGATAAATAATAAGTAGTCAAACATACCTAGTAAGTTCCAACAAGTTCCAAATAAAGCTACAAGTATCCAAATTGGTGATTGATTCCAAAATCAACAAATCCATAAATCTCAAAGCATAATGATAAACATCACATTTCATTCAAATCACTTACTAACAGTTCTCATAGACTACAAACAATACCACAAGTGCAAACAAATCTAAACTTCAAGCTTCAAGCCCTATCAACACAAAATTCCCAAAATTCAATTGATTAACATACAAGTAAGAACTGAGTTAGAAAATACAACTCTTAATTAGCTCCAATTTGATGCAAAATTGATAAAAAAAAATGTATTCTTTTCCATTTGAAAATTTTCATAACAACGAATAGGATGTCCTTGTAAAATTTCATTCACCAATGAATGACTTATGTACTGACTAGTTCTTTGTGGCTCTTTATATATATGTTTAACCACATATAGCCCAGCCAATGCATTGAATTGTGCAACCTCATCAAAATTATCATTGGAGGAGTCTCCCATTTTATTCTTTTTACTTGTAAGTTGAAAAATAAAGTAATTCTTTAGAAAATAGTTTTTCTAAAAGTTCAATATATTAGATAAATTCAAAAGTCACATATAAAACAAAGTTTATCAAAGTGACAAAAGTCCAATTTCATACAATAAAGTTTACAAAAGAGAACAAAAGAAGCCAAATACCAAATTAAATCAAGGAGACCATCCTAAATTCGATAAGTAGCTAACTTCAACCATTTTAACAATTTGTCCTCATGTGGTCTCAATGATATAAAAACATCATTTTTCATCATGTGTAAAAAAAGTTCACATCATCAAGAATCCGCTTAAGATCCATTGTGATAGCCTTTATTGTGCCTAGTTTAGCCATCACTTCACCTATAAATGTTGCAACTTTTTATTTCCTTATGACTTCTAGGCATAAGCAATTCTAATAGTTGCATGAACTATCTTTCTTGCATTTAGGATTCTCTGCTTTTTCTTTCCTTTGGAAAGTCGTATCCTCTTCCTCCTTTCCATGATTTTTTTATTGGAGTATTGACAACCATGTTAAAGGTTGCAATTTAATAAACTTGATTGCAAAAGAATTTGTAATAGAAGGGTGCAACCAAGATCGTTTCATTAAGGAGTAAATTGTTTAGTCTTACTTAAGATAGTGATTAGGCAAATAGGAATTCTAAAACTAATGCAAATGAAGCTAGATACTATTATATGAATGCACAAATGCTAATGCAAATGTATGAAATGCAAAAATATGCAACTTAAGTTAATTAAATGTAATGTCTAAATGCATGCTTATGTATGCAAATTCTTAAAACTAGAATGATCTAATGCTAATCCTATAATCTATATGCAAATGCCATGGACTAAACCTTATTTTTGGAGTTTAAGATTAAAAATAATGACAATGATTAATCTAATCCAAGAACAAATTAATACAAACTAATTCTAATACTAAGAACTAAACTTAACCAGCACTTAGCCTAAAATTGGAGTGAGAAAACTAGGAAAAAGATGCAAGAATTTAATGGATGAATGTGACTCTTAGCAGGAACAAGGAAGTTGGCAATCCTAAGACTCTAGAATGATATCTAGGTAGACATGTCAATAAATTAGCATGTACAATTTATCAATTCAAGACCATGACATAACCTATGCATAATGAGAATGAAAAATTGACAAGAAATCAAATACCATTGACTCAAGCATTTTCATAAACACGTTATAGGCATGACAATCATACAAGCTAATTATGAACAATTGGATAGTATAACAATGCCAATCAATTTATCCAAGCTATAACAAGGTAATTAACATGACTTCTCAACTCAACAAACTTCCAATCATCAAAAGCAAGGTAATTAAGCCCATAATTCATCTAATAAATCAACCAATCCAATGATCATTGCAAGGTACAATAGCTAGAAAATTGATCAAGCAATGAAATACCATTGAAAAACAACTCAAATTCAATACATTCTCAACCTCCTACTTAGGTTGGATCTTTCCATAACATAATCTATTAAATTAACAACCTAATAATATCAAATTCATCACTAGTCCAAGTTTGTACAACCCCCAAAAACCAACGAAAATGACATTAAATAGTAGGAAAAAGAGATGGAAAGAATAGCTCCCTAAGTTGCAATCAAGCGCGTGAATCTTCATGCCATCCTCCTTGCTCAAGCTAAGACACCATTTCAAGCTCACTCCATGGATGTCACATGAAGAACAGGAGGAGGAGGAGTTATTTAGATTTCATCCATGTCAAGAGAAGAGCAAACTCCATGAGTTAGCACTTGAAGATGGTGATTGATACTTGTTCTTCCTCAGTTAAAATTTTCTAGCAACTCCTTCAACTATCTTTCATGGTCAAGACTTGCATGGAATTGATAGAAGGATTAATCAACCAAATTAGTGGCTAGAAGGTGTAGAAGATGAAGAATGGAGGACGAATTGATGGTAGAATTGGCATGAATTTGATGAAAGAACGGGAAGGCTCACATAATTAAAGACAAGAACAATGAAGATGCTAGAGAGAGCTTGAGAGTCTCTGGCCTTCATGTATGGCTATTGTCGAGATGCACAAAATGAATGGCAATTAGGTTTTTAGGGCTGCAAAGGGTATAAAGGTATTTGTGGAGTGGTATGGTGAGGTATCATGGTGATTTGACCAAAATAATGACATGTAAACCTAGGTGGAATAAATGGCTAATAGAAAAAAATAAAACAATCAAACTAAGCTCTCCAATCTATGTCGTAGCCCACTTGTCCATGCCGTATGTCCTATTAGAAATGTTACACAAAAATAAAATCATGTGACACATACAATCAAGTAACATAATTCAATAAAACTATAGTAAGAACATAATAAAAAACTAATCAAGATTAAGAGCTTAATTGGAATAAAAATAAACATGAAAATTAAGAGGAAAATATGCTGAATTAAATGAAAAAGAAATCAATTAAAAACCCTAAAAAAATAATGAGAAAATAGGGATCCATGAAAAAATGACCAAAGCACCTTTGATTGGCCAAACTTCAACAGACTCTAAAACAAAACCCTAAATGATTTTGGCTTTTTTTTTTTTTATCAATTTTGCATCAAATTGGTAGAACATGGATTAAAAGAAACTAAGAGAATAGGAGTACAAGAAATGGTTGCAATATTTTTAAACATGGTTGGACATGGGGTGAGAAATAGGATGCTACAAGAAAGATTTTAACACTCAGGAGAGACTATAAGCAAATATTTTCATAAAGTTTTAGTGGCTTGTCTTAGACTATCAATAATGAATATCAAGGCATGAGATAGCAGATTTTGTAATATATCACCAAAAATATGACCTAATGGGTGATATTGGCCATTTTTCATGAATGCTTTAAGAGCTATTGATGATACTCATATCTCATGCAGTGTTAGTCCCATTGAACAGTCAAGATTTATTGAAAAAAAAGGACATCTAACACAAAATATAATGGTTGTATGTGATTGGGATATATGTTTTACTTTTTCGTTGCTTAAATGGGAAGGAATCATACACGATGCTCTTATTTTTAAGAATGCCCTTACAACTCCTTTCATGAATTTTCTACATCCACCTCCTAGTATGTTTCTTGTTAATACAATCATTTATTGTTTGAGTTGAAATCACAAATGATTAACAACACTTTCATTGATTATTAAGTAAATATTATTTGATAGATAGTGGCTACTCAACAGCAATGAGATATCTTGGTTCATATAAATGCGAGCACTACCACCTTCTAAAATTTAGGCATATACATGGATTTGCAAACCACAATGAAGTATTAAATTATTACTACTCAAGTTTAAGAAACATGATAGAAAGGATTTTTAAAGTTTGGAAGAATATAATTGTAATTTTATGTCAAATGTTTATGTTCAAATTTGAAACACAAATTCAAATAGTTTGTGCAATAATGACTATACATAACTTCATTATAAGGAAATCTAAAACAGAATCTAAGTTCTTGCATTATAAAGATGAAAACATAGTTGAGCATGAAGATGATGATCATGTTGTCGAGTATTGGGCATCATCTTTAAGTTTAACCATGACCTCTTCAAAAGACATGGATTGTATTCGTGATTCAATTAGAGATCACATTGTACAATATTTGGATGAGAATTAGCCCTGTAATATTATTACATTCTCATAAAAATATCATTTTATTTAGTTTAAAAATTAAAAGTGGTTTTTTAGGTTTGCTTTCATATTCTTTGTAAATTAAAATTTTAAGTAAAAATTATTAATTAGCTTTTTAAAGATAAAATTATTATTAAAGAATAAAAGCGCTTTAGATATTTTCATTTATTACACTTTGATTGAAGTCATCCAAACATATTCATTTTGATAAAATCACTTTTGAGGTAAAAATATCTAAATATGAATCACTTTTGACAATAACAATTTGAACTAAAATCATTTCTATAAAATCAATTCTATTTAGAATCATTTCTATAAACTCTAATTCAAAAGACACACTAAAGAATTCAAAAGAAAACCCAAACTAGAAAGAGCCTATTCCTAGAAAGATTTAAGTCTACCTTCATAAAAGAACTTGATGTGGTTTTTTGCACAAGAAAAACTACTTTGGTTTTGGAACAAGGCTGTGACTTGCTAGTGCTGCGATATCACTCATATAGCTATTTATTTATTTATTTATTTCATATTAGGCCAGGATAATTTCTTTAGATTCGTTTATTTCAGTCTTTAACCCCATTTTATCATTAAAAGCAGATATCTTTTATTAATTTAAATATATAATTTTCCAACACCAGGGACTATTAGATGGGTGATAAGAAATTCAATACTTCTTAAATAAAATTTTAATATTTTTTGGAAGAAATACTCATCACTATATAAAAAAAAAGATACAATTTTTGGATGTAAAATAAAAAATACAAGTTTGGGTTAAATTTAATAAAAACTTATTCTTTCTATTTTTTATAAATTTGAAAACAAATACACATTCTTTTTATTTTATTTATGTATATTTAAATAGATATAATATAATAAATTAGTTTTTCTTTGCCAATAATTTATTAAAAAGATTTTAATAACCAAAAATATAATATTTTAAAAATAAATAATTTATATACTTATTTTTCTATTTTATTTTACATTTATTATTATTATTATTTTAATCTTGAGCCAAAAGAAAAACTTCCAAGTCAATCCACCATTCGATTTCCTCACCAAGCTGTGTCTGCGTTTCTTTCCACAGCTAGCGTTGCCCATCTCTTCTGAAACGTCAGTTTCCGTTGGTGCAGCATCAACTTGCCGAAGAGTCCTTCAGATAATAGAGACCCTTTTATCTGATGACAATTGAGCTAATCATTTTATTATTTTTCACTGCTATATTGGCCTCAATTTTGCGGTTGACTGCCGTTATAATCAATGGCAGAAAGAGCAGAAATAAAGCCGTTGGCTTCTTCCATCCCTATACCAACGACGGTGGCGGCGGCGAAAGGGTGCTGTGGTGCGCCGTCAGAGCCGTGCAAGAAGAAAGGCCTGACCTAAACTGCGTCGTTTACACCGGAGATCACGACGCCACACCTCAGAGCTTGATGGGTCGAGCCCTCGATCGCTTTGGGGTCAACCTGCTCTTCCCCCCAAAGGTTAGTTTTCCATTTCTTTGTATCGTTTTATTGCGTTCGTTCTGTAGTTCACTTGGAGAACATCCGCCTATGCGTTTCAAGTTCCTTCATGCTTTGTTTGCTTTACAAGGTAGAAAAATGAAAAGCAGATTTACGCTTGTCATTTTGCAGCAATAAATAGTAGAAATTCAGGTTTAGGGAGAGAGTGTGGATTTTTGTCGACAATGTCATGTGCTGCTTCCGGTTAAAACATTGATATTATTTCTTTGACCTTTTTAGATCAAAGAAGGATTTCGTTTGAAATAAAGGAAGGAATCATCATTCTATGAATTTTACCCGTGACAAGATACATGTGATGATTATTTGCTGCAATGAAGTGATTAATTTATTTTCAATGGTAAATAGTGCTACATTACTAATAGGATAGGTTTATATCAAAGAATCTTCGTTAAGTTCATACTTGTTTGATTTGGTTTTGGATGTTCTAATAGAACATATATAGGAGTAAATTCCAAAGTGTATGTTATTTACAGATGATATAGTCTTAACTAAGAACTCAAGAGAAGAGGTTAACTCTAAACTTGAGTTATGGAGACATACTTTGGAATCAAAAGGTTTTCGTTTGAGTAGAAATAAGATGAAATATATGCATTGCAAATTTAACAAGAGGCTAGTTAGAAATGATTTGGAGGTAAAAATCAGAGAGCAAACCCTTCAAAAAGTGTCTAAGTTAAGATATTTGGGATCAATTTTACAGAGCAATAGTGAAATTGATGGTGATGTTATGCATAGGATGTAAGCTGGGTGGTTAAAGTGAAAAAACGTATTAGGAGTTGTTTGTGACCATAAGGCACCTACTAACCTTAAAATGGAAATTTCATCGAACAGTTATAAGACCAACATTACCATATGATAGTGAATATTGGATTTTCCAAGGACAGTAAGAGTATAAGATGAGAGTATCAAAGATGGGAATGTTGAGATGGATGTATACTCATATAAAATTGGGTAAGATGTAAAATAATTGTATACGAAGGAAAGTTGGAGTAGCAACTATCGAGGAGAAAATAGTGGAAAATCATTTAAGGTGGGTTGGTTATGCACAAAAAAGAGGGCAAGGAGAGTCAGTGAGGAGAGTTGATGAAATGACTTGAAGTCCTATCAAAAGGCGTAGAGAAAGATCAAAAAGGACACTAAGAGAAGTTATAAGGAATGACTTCTTGATAAATGATTTATCTAAGGAGATGGTATTTGATAGAGTCCATTGGCGTCGTATGATCCCTGTAATCGACTTCACATTAATGAGATGAAGTTAATGTTGTTGTTGTTGGTAAATAGTGCTACTTACTTTTGGCTTGTATGGTATTAGAGCCTAATTAGTTTGTTAAATGGTCCTCCTTATTTATTTATTTATTTATTTATTTTTGTTGTTAGAAAGTCCATTTTATTTTGATGTCATCAATTCTTAGGTGATGCATTTGTACAAGAGGAAATGGATTGAAGAAACGACTTACCCACGCTTTACTATGATTGGCCAAAGTCTGGGTTCTGTTTATCTCGCTTTGGAAGCTTTGCGCAAATTTACCCCGTCATATTATTTTGACACAAGTGGATATGCTTTTACGTATCCGCTTGCTCGGATGTTTGGATGCAAAGTTATTTGCTATACACATTACCCTACTATCAGTACAGACATGCTATCTCGCGTTCGTCACCGCACCATGATGTATAATAATGATGCCTTAATTACAAAGAGGTTTGACATCGAGTTTGTTCATATTAGTTTCTTTTTTTTATTTTTTTTCCTTTTGTCTTTTTTGTTTTTTAAACCTAATTCTTCTTGGGTAGTTGCTTCTGTTCTGTTCCTTTCTAAACCTGGAAAATGATGGTAATTACCCTACTTTTGATAAATTTGATTACTTATAGCTACTGAAAAAATGGAGGGAGAGTTGGATGAGTTTGGGATGGAAGGTCTATAAAAGTAGTTGCATTAAATGCTCCTGTTCTGCATTAGTTTTCATATCATTTTATGATATCATATCTGTTTGTCTAAACTGAAACTTTTATCTGTGGGAGTACACGTTCAGTACTGATTCCTTTGCTTTCTCTTTTCCTTCATCACAAACACACAGCTATACAATAATATGAACTAAATCGGATATTATCAATGTCTAGAATTTTGCAACTTCATGGATTTACTGAAGCTGTTGAGTTATAATCTTTGAACTCGTATAATATTTTGGAGCAAATCCTTCATAAAATTAGAGAACTTCATGTCATCACATTTTCATCTGTTTGGAACCTAACAATAATTTTCTTGCAGTACGTGGCTTTCTCTTTGCAAATTCATCTACTGCACAATGTTCAGCTTGATGTATGGGTTTGTAGGATCTTGTGCACATCTAGCCATGGTCAACTCCACATGGACCCAATCCCATATTCAAAAGCTTTGGGGAATTTCGGGACGCATTAAGAGAGTATATCCTCCTTGTGATACTGCAGGACTTCAGGTTTGTAATTTTGCTATTTCTTGTCTTCTGCAAATGTGGTTGGTCTATAGCCATGTTCCTCCTCCCTCTCTGTCTCTCTATGCATCAAATGGACAACTAGCCTGTGTTACAATTTGGTGTTCCTAATGGTCCTTTTTCCTTGTTGCCTCCTTGTGGAATATATTTACAACATGTTAAGAGCTTCTCTTTGCATTTTTGTCTCAAGCAGGAATTCAGTTTTAGCATTTAGTAATTCTCTCTATTGTATATGGTAATATCAGCCTAAACACTTATTACTAAGTCGGTATGAGACATTTTATTCATTGTTTCTACACAATTTGGACAGTTGCTTCCTTTGGAAAGACCAGTTGAAAATCCAGTAATAATATCTGTTGCACAATTTCGACCAGAGAAGGTGGGCATATACATATTAACCTTGTCAGTGGGAGGTACAATTGATTATGGTGGCTCATTGGGCCTTTATTGAATATAGAAAATTTACATATTTTTTTTTATGTTAGGCCCACAGTCTCCAACTTGAAGCATTTTCAGCTGCCATTAAAAGACTAGATTCTAGCATGCCAAAACCTAAGCTCAAGGTTGTAGGTAGCTGTAGAAACATATCAGATGAGCAAAGACTTCAAATGTTAAAAGAGAAAGCAATTGAACTGAATGTGGACAATCATGTGGAATTTTACAAGAATCTAAAATACAGGTCAGTGCACATGGTTTTATTTCCTGATATTTGTATTCTTTTTCTCCTAAAATGATAAGATTCTCTTGTAGGGTGAAAATTCACGATTTCTTGAGAATGCTCATCTTTTACTTAGTTGATGCATGATGCATCTGGTCTAGCTACTCTTCTGGTTTCTTTTCTGCATAGGAATTTGCATGACATTAATTGCTATTTTGTCTGTTTAGCTAGTTCGGTACTAAGTAGCATTTGATGGGAGAAGATATGCTGCACTATTTAATGATAAAATTTCTGACTATTGGAGATAATACCTACAATAAGGTAAACTGTGTCAAATAACTTGTCATTCTGTTAAATTGATTCCACTTGGGTAACTTTACATCATAATTTATCTTAGTGGAATGAGAGCGTTGTTTTAATTAATTATTCTGTAAAAAAGAAGCTCTTAATTAAAAAATTATTGTGTGATAGATGAATACTTAATAAACTAATTCAAATACTTTTAAATCCTCTTCCAAAAATTGATCCTATGAGAAAGCTAATTCCTTTTCCTATACTTTCACAGCCATAAAATTCCATATCACTCCCTGCTTATTGTCATTCCTGTTGTCTTTTTGTTCTCTTCTATTGCTTCAAACTGCAGACTGCATCACCTGATGCTGATATAGCTTATTGCTGTTGTGGCAGCTTCTGCAACTGCATCAGGTCACACAATTGCTTTCTGCAATGGCCACATTTCTCTGCTTTTTTCCTGGCAATCACTACAATTTAATTTTACGCTGTAATTCACGGGTTCTTTAGAAGAGCCCACTAATTCATCTTCTATTTAGAGCACCACTAACTACGAATAATATCTTCTATTTCAATTTTATTTTTTCCTCCTTTACCAAGTGTAAACCTCAGCATGTCCAGATCAACTATACCAGTTTCTTGGAGACTTTCTTAATATTTTAAGTTTTAGCATGCAGTGAGGGCATAAAATACATTAGTAAGATTTACTGTCAGCAAATTCTAAGGGTGTTTTGCAGTTTTACAGAATTAGTTGTCCTTCCAAGTCAGCATTAAGCTTATGTGATGAGATTCAACTCTGTCAATTTTATATATTGATGATATAGAATATGATTGAAACCAGTAATGCTTATATCTTGCCCTCAAATTCAATCATAAGCTATTGTCCCCTTTTCTTGCTAAATATACATTATGTACTGTGTTTTGAGTCTCATATAAAATCTACTGACTCTGGAAATTTTTGTCCTTCAGTAATATGACAGATGTGAGTCATAAAATCTCTAAATATACATTATGCTTCAAACTTGCAGGGATTTGGTGCAACATTTAGCAAGCGCTGTTGCTGGCATCCATTCCATGACAGATGAGCATTTTGGCATAAGTGTTGTAGAATATATGGCTGCTGGTGCCATCCCAATTGGTGGGTTGAGATATGTGATCTATTTGTCTATTTACTTATTTATTTTATCTGTGGTGCATTTACAGCAATGTTTGTTTATTCTTTCAGCTCATAAGTCTGCTGGCCCAAAAATGGACATTGTATTAGATGAAGATGGACAGAAGACCGGATTTCTTGCCTGCACTGTTGATGAATATGCTGATGCCATTTTGGCAATTATAAGAATGTCAGATATGGAGAGGCTCAAAATGGCTGCTGCTGCAAGGACACGGGCAAAGAGGTTTTCTGAGCAGAGGTTTTACGAAGATTTCAAAGCTGCAGTACGCCCTATTCTGTGTCATGCATCTAATTGATGGTCTGCCAACTAATCAACACTTTTCAGATAAAGATTGACCTAGCGTTTTGCTACAGATATGTTATTCCATTATCCGTTCTTTGTTGACATTTTTTTTTTTATAAACAAAAAGTTTAGCTGAGTTGAGTCCTAGTTCATTAGTGTCATAGCAAGGATCATAGTTTAAAAGGCATTTACAAGGGTATTCATGGATTACCTATCTTTACATTGATAGTAGAATTTGAACTCATGGATTACCAATCGGATCAACAGTGATTAGCTGAAGTCTTTTATACGAAATGGTAAACTATTCTCTAAGTAGAGTCCTGTCAGTAGTTGGATATATATATCTCTGTCTCTCCATAGGATGCTTTCAAGGCATATTGGTTCGATGGTCATTGCTCAAAACCTGTTAAACAACTTTTGAAACTCCTGATTTTAAAAGAGTAGATAATAAGAACGGATTTTGCTTACACACACACACACACACACACATATATATCTGAGATCAAATGCTGGATGATACCTATGGAGCAAGGTGAGTGCTAAGCATTATGTAGTCAAAATTAGTGTAATGAATATCAATCTATGTATGAAATTCGATTCGGACTCCTCAATAAATGAGACTCTCTAAAGAAGCCTTCAATTGTCCACGTCATCTCAGAATTTTTGTGCGTCTGACTGCTTTTTCGGTTACTCTCATTATGTTTAGAGCTCTCATCTTATCATGTAGACTTGGAGATTACTCTCAGTTCTCATTTAGATTTGTTTAGTATGCAAAATAAAATGAAATAAAAAATTACAAATAAGAAATGCTTTTTGTATTTATAAATAAAAAATGATAAAAAAAACATTACTGATAAGGAATGTTTATTAACTAATCTCAGCAGCTTGCGCAGTATTTCACGGAAGATAAAATAAAAGAAAAGTTTAAGTCGCATTTCCAAATATGTGTGTATTGAATCTATTGGTACAAATGACAGATTTGTCTAGTTCTGTAAGTCTCATTGCCAAAAAAAAAAAATACCAATGACAAAGATTTACAAAACCAAAAAAAAAAAAAAGGGAAAAGAAATGGAAAGGAAGGAACGGAACAAAAAGAAAAGTGAACTTATGGAACTGGATCTGTCTAAAGTTTCATTGTGTGTCTAAAGCACCTCAAAGCTTAGCTTAGACGACATTGTAACACCTAATATTCCTACAACACCCTCCAAGCGACTTACTAGAACTATCTTGGATAAGTCCTCCAGCACTAGCCAAATTCAGGTGTTCTTGAGGCTTTGATTTCTCGGTGTTTGGCCATTTACCTATTTGCTATATCAAGCTTCTTGGATTGATGTGAATGCTGCAGGCCTGCATCTGTGCAACAAATTCTTTTTTTTTAAAAAAAAATGTGAAATGTGCTACAAATTCACTGAAATCTATACACAACTTCATTTGACTCTAACAATGTTTGAATAATGACCAATAGTTTCAAATATCAGAGAATTATACAAAAATTATTTTTATGAAAAAACCCTCTGATACCTATTCATCACTTTAGGTTATGGCTAATTTAAATTGAACTGTCAAATTTCAAATGAGAATCCTAACTTCTTCCATTAGAATCAATGCCAGTTGATTACACAAAAATTATTTTTATATTGATATTTTAATTACAATTAATTTATATAGTAAGTTTTTTAATCCATTGCCCTCAATTTTTTTTTTAAAATCCCATGTAATCTCTTCAACTTTCTTTATTTTCTCAAAAATCCTCAATGTCCCTTCAAAAACCGTACCCTTCTTCTTTCTTTCACAAATTTTAAGATTTATTTGAAAGTTAAAAAATTAATTATTTTAAGATTTAAGATCTGTTTTGGGAGGAAAAAAAAAATTTAGGATCTGTTTTGGTACAGTCATGTGCCTAATCTGCACACTTATTATTTCTCAAAATTTTTTGAAGGAAAAACGAGTCCATTGACTTCAAAGCGCTGCTTGTTACTCTTCTTATCAGAGTCATGAGCCCGCACGACTCCTGCGTGTTCCTCTTCCTCTCATCTGAAAACTCTGCTCCTCTTCCTCACCAGCCACGCGACGTCGTTCACCACCCTTAGCCTTTGTCATCCTACTTTTCCGGCACGTTAGTTGTCGGAGGAATATCTTATATCAGCTGCGTTAATGTCTTTCTCTTTCCCTTCCTTTCTCTTGTTCATTTTCGGACATAACAGGAGCTGTTGGTGAACTCCTTCTTTCTCCTATCTTCCGTCGCTTGTTCTCCTCGTGGAAGACTGATTTTGGTTGTAGCTCTTACTTCTTCATTTTGAACGTGGAGGAGCTTTAAGTTTGCTGTTTTCTCATTAGAGCTTCAAACTGTCAAATTTACACTTCAATATTAGTCCCTCAAGCCCCTCAAGGTAAATTTTCAATCTCTATATCTAATAACTTTATAAGAAGTCATACTGATTTGTCGCTTCCTATATGGGTTCCATGCAGTGCACAAGACCCGCATCACATCTAGTGTAAATTAAATTAGAGAGTCTATCTTGGAAACATTTGGGGCTGGTTGGAGAACAATAAAAGTGAGAATATAAATTTAGGGGATTTCATGTAACTGATTAAATTGTTTCTTGTTATTTTCTTAGAATTGATTCCTATGAAGTTTATGTTTGTAAGTATTAGAATGATTTTCTTAACCCTTCATTAAAATTCCAAAATGGTACCTCAATAAGAATTGCTAGTTTAATATTAAGAGTTGACTTATGGAATAGGTAATTCACTTATCAAGTAGTGGGATTAAGGAAATAGCATGATGATCTTTGTTAATGGAGAAGTGGAAGCTAAAATGATCTCAAGAATGAGTTTTTCTTAGAAGGACAAGTGTGATTCTTTATGTAATTTTGTGGGCCTTCATTTTAGCTTATAAATGATGATATTTGGATGGAAATTTGGTAGAGCATTGGACTGGTTATGTGCTGTGAATTGTAATTATAAATAGATAAATTTATGGGCTATATAAGAACTTCGACTTGAGGGAACTGGGTGCAGCAATTGATTGGGTTACTCTATTGTGTAATTGCTGCTCTGTGATGCTGAATTGATCTTGTAAATGGGCTGTTCCGGACCTGTTAAATTGCTGGAAAATATGCTGAAATTTACTGGTTTATGGTGTTATAATACAGGACTGTTTGATGAAATTTTGAGCTGATAATCTATGGTCATGAGATGGAGAATTACTGGCCTGTTAGTGAATAATATTTTGATGTAGAGTATTAAAAACATTATCATTTGAAATTTGTACTGTGAAGTTGTGTAATGTGGATGCTAATCATGTAGAGTTTTGGTGTTATATTGTGATATTCATGGGAGCTTTATTGGTGGCTTTTCACATTTTTATAGAATTAAGGGTGATGTTGAAAATATGGTGTTACTAGAGCCATTTAATGCTTGGATTGGGGTTAATCTTGACTGCTAATTTGCTACTATTTCATATATACAATTTACTACCCAAAATGTTCCAATTGTATAAGTCAAATTGTGATAGTGTTTGCATTGTAAATATTTTAGGAATCTATGGCTTCATTTCTTAATATTTCTTCATTTTGTTGATAGTTTGATTTATATATCTTCTTTGTAAGTTTTTATTGGTTTGTTTAATCATTTAACTTGTATATTCTTTTCATTTACATTTTAGTTCTCCCTCTTTATTTTTTATCAAAATCATTTATCTGTACCAGCAGTATTTGTTCTTGTTTACATCCAACTTATGTGTTTATTAGACTGTTAGCGTGTCTAAAACCTAATAAATTTGGGTACAATATGTCTGCATGACTGCTCTTGTTAGAAGGCCAAATTAATTTTTTTTTTTTTTTTTTTGTTTTTGTGTTTTTGCTTATCTGGGGTTTGATGAATGCATGGATTTAGTTCTGGATGATGCTGAAGAAGTGAACATTCAAAAGAAGAGCAGATAATTTCTGGGTGAGTTGTGAGATGTTGTTCTGTTTATCATGGTATGGATTAATAATTTCATTTTTATTTCCTGGAACTTATAAATTAAAACTTCACGTAGGTTTTCATTTATCCTTACTAACTTTTTGCATTACTGATTTTATAGATTTTCTGATTAATCTGGCTGTTTTTGTTATACATCAAATTGTTGTTTTTACTGCCTTTATTTTTTTTCCTCCACTCCAAAAATCTTTGACATGATCGATTCTTTTTCCTCCACTCCAAAGATCTTTGACATGATCGATTCTTTTTCCTAATGATGAAATTTTGAGCTCAATTTTTACTTATATGGCTATGAATTTTAGCTAATTTGTTAGATGGTTCGACCTTTTGAGATTTAATATTTTGAAACTCAATTTAATGAACCATTGAAGGGAAAGAAGTCAACACTTGAAATTTGGGTAGAAAAGTTTGCACAAAAATTGCCAAGTTTTCATATTTTTGTTATGAAGATTTTTTAATATAAACTATGATATCTTTTTTTCTGTGGGAAAATTAATATATATCACAGTGTTTGCATCTTTAATTTTGCTTTATGATTTTTTAAGGCAACTTCTATAACTCTTTTATTACTAATTTATATAGGATAACCACATATAAATTTACATAACAACAACAAGAATAATTTGTTCTGTTTCATGATTCCCATTTCTTGACCCATATATGTTAGTGTAACCCGTAATAATTACAAAGCTACAAATTTTGGCACTGTGAGTGGACCAGACCAGCTCATGTGTGTCTAAGTTTCATCTCTTCTCTTTAGCTACAAGAACTTTACTCTTGTGCTTTGGAGATCAAGATTTGCTTGTGTCTAACTGTTTTGTTCCAAGGTTGGGTTAGATTGAACTCTGGCCTTAATTGCAAATTATCTGTGATTTTCAGATTATGTAGCACTAAAATGCAAGTTGTTTATATTGTTTTATTTGCTTCCTTTGAAAGGTGGATTGCTGTATGATAGGTTCATTTCCAACATTGTATGACTAAAGGACGTTTGATTATATGAATTTTGCAGGTGTTGTGAAGAATAATTAGGATGGGGAGTGTTACTGAAGGGAAGCTGAAGTTTTGTATTGATAGAGGCGGCACGTTCACTGATGTTTATGCTGAAATCCCTGGTCAATCTGATGGCCGAGTGTTGAAACTCCTGTCTGTTGACCCATCAAACTATGATGATGCACCAGTAGAAGGGATCCGAAGGATTCTTGAAGAATTCACAGGGGAGAAAATTACAAGGAGTTCAAAAATACCCACTGAGAAGATAGAGTGGATAAGGATGGGTACAACTGTGGCAACAAATGCACTTTTAGAGCGAAAGGGAGAAAGGATTGCTGTGTGTGTTACTCAAGGTTTCCGAGATTTACTCCAGATTGGTAACCAGGCTCGCCCCAACATATTTGACCTCACGGTATCAAAACCGTCAAATCTATATGAGGAGATTGTGGAGGTGGAAGAGAGAGTCCAGTTGGTGCATGATAAGGAGGTAGAACATCAGGGTAGTTCATCATTGGTTAAAGGAATTTCAGGGGAGCTTGTGAGAATTGTGAAGCCTCTTAATGAAGGAGCACTGAAGCCAGTACTGAAAAGATTATTGGACAAAGGAATCAGTTGCTTGGCTGTTGTGTTGATTCATTCATACACTTTTCCGCAGCATGAACAACAGGTAGAGAAGTTAGCTTTGAGTCTGGGATTCAGACATGTTTCTATTTCATCTGCTTTGACTCCTATGGTTCGTGCTGTTCCTCGAGGTTTAACAGCAAGTGTGGATGCTTATTTGACCCCAGTTATTAAAGAGTACCTATCAGGATTCATGTCCAAATTTGATGAGGGACTGGGGAAGTTAAATGTTCTGTTTATGCAATCAGATGGCGGGCTCGCTCCTGAGAGTTCCTTTTCAGGGCATAAAGCAATTTTGTCTGGACCTGCTGGTGGTGTTGTTGGTTACTCACAAACTCTTTTTGGACTTGAAACAGATAAGCCACTAATTGGATTTGATATGGGAGGTACATCTACTGATGTAAGTCGTTATGCTGGGAGTTATGAGCAAGTGCTGGAAACTCAGATTGCTGGTGCCATAATACAAGCTCCTCAGCTTGACATAAACACTGTTGCTGCTGGTGGTGGTTCGAAGTTGAAGTTCCAATTTGGAGCATTTCGAGTTGGACCAGAGTCAGTTGGAGCACACCCTGGTCCTGTGTGTTATCGAAAAGGTGGGGAGTTAGCAATTACCGATGCGAACCTGATTTTGGGATATGTTATTCCTGATTATTTCCCATCCATATTTGGGCCAAATGAGGATCAGCCTCTTGATGTCAAGTCTACAAGAGAAGAATTTGAGAAGCTTGCTGGACAAATAAATGCTTACCGAAAGAACCAGGATCCATCTGCAAAATACATGACAGTGGAAGAGATTGCACTTGGCTTTGTGAATGTTGCTAATGAGACCATGTGTCGTCCAATAAGACAGTTGACTGAAATGAAAGGCCATGAGACAAAAAACCATGCACTTGCATGCTTTGGAGGTGCTGGACCTCAACATGCTTGTGCTATTGCTAGATCATTGGGTATGAAGGAAGTGCTGATTCACAAATTTTGTGGGATCTTAAGTGCATATGGCATGGGATTGGCAAATGTTGTGGAAGAGATGCAAGAGCCTTATTCTGCAGTCTATGGAGCTGAATCTGTTGTGGAGATCTCACAACGAGAAGCTATGTTACTGAAGCAGCTAAAGCAGAAGTTGCAAAATCAAGGATTCAGAGAGGAAAGAATTTCAATAGAAACATATTTAAACTTGAGATATGAAGGTACAGACACTGCCATCATGGTCAAAAGACAAAAAGCTGAAGATGGAAGACCATGTGACTATGCGGCTGAGTTTGTGAAGCTCTTTCAGCAGGAGTATGGCTTTAAACTCTTGAACAGAAAGATAATGATTTGTGATGTTCGAGTTCGTGGTATAGGAGTTACCAATATATTGAAGCCGTGGGCCTTAGAACCTGCATCTGGCAGTCCTAAGGTTGATGGCTGCTATAAGGTATACTTTGGAAATGGTTGGCAAGAAACTCCTCTATATAAGCTTGAAAACCTGGGGTATGGCCATACCATACTTGGCCCTGCAATCATTATGAATGGAAATAGCACTGTGATTGTAGAACCCAACTGCAGAGCCATTATAACCAAATATGGCAACATCAAGATTGAAGTTGATTCTTCTTTAAGCAGTGTTAAAATTTCTTATAAGGTTGCAGATGTTGTACAGCTCTCCATATTCAATCACAGATTTATGGGAATAGCTGAGCAGATGGGAAGAACACTGCAAAGAACTTCCATTTCAACAAATATCAAAGAACGACTTGATTTCTCTTGTGCTCTCTTTGATCCTACTGGTGGTCTAGTTGCAAATGCACCTCATGTCCCTGTGCATCTAGGAGCCATGTCTAGTACAGTTCGGTGGCAGCTCAGCTACTGGGGTGACAATTTAAATGAAGGAGATGTTTTAGTTACCAATCATCCTTGTGCTGGAGGTAGCCATCTTCCTGACATAACTGTTGTTACACCGGTGTTCTACGATGGGAAGTTGGTGTTTTTTGTTGCAAATAGAGGGCATCATGCAGAGATTGGGAGTATCACTCCTGGCAGCATGCCACCATTTTCAAAGTCTATATTGGAGGAGGGAGCTGCCATCAAAGCATTTAAGCTTGTTGAGAAGGGGATTTTCCAAGAAGGGATCATCAAACTCCTTCAGTTCCCAGGCACTGATGAGCGGGGAAATAAAATCTCAGGAACTCGAAGGATTCAGGATAACTTGTCAGATCTGCGAGCGCAAGTAGCAGCAAATCAGAGAGGAATTTCCCTTGTCCAAGAGCTCATTGAGCAGTATGGTTTGGAAACTGTTCAGGCATACATGAATTATGTACAGATGAATGCAGAAGAAGCAGTAAGGGAGATGCTCAAGACAGTTGGTAACAAGGTGTCATCCAAGTCGGATGAAAATGTTGTGACTATTGTAGAAGAGGACTACATGGATGATGGATCTGTCATTCACTTGAAGCTAAGCATTGATTCTAACAAAGGAGAAGCAGTTTTTGATTTTGGTGGGAGCAGCTCAGAAGTTTATGGTAACTGGAATGCACCAGAAGCTGTAACAGCTGCTGCAGTAATATACTGTGTTCGATGTTTGGTAGATGTTGACATTCCTCTCAATCAAGGTTGTTTGGCTCCTGTGAAGATTCTTATTCCTGAAGGCTCATTCCTTTCGCCAAGCGATGTGGCTGCTGTTGTAGGAGGTAATGTCCTGACATCTCAAAGGATAACTGATGTCATATTTTCTGCATTTCAAGCCTGTGCTTGTTCCCAAGGTTGTATGAATAATCTCACTTTTGGCGATGATACTTTTGGCTATTATGAAACCATTGGTGGTGGAAGTGGGGCTGGTCCTACCTGGGATGGTACCAGTGGAGTGCAGTGTCACATGACAAATACAAGAATGACTGATCCAGAGATTTTCGAGCAAAGATATCCTGTAATTCTGCACAAGTTTGGACTTAGAGAAAACAGTGGAGGAGCAGGATTTCATAGAGGTGGTGATGGGCTCGTAAGAGAAATAGAGTTCAGGCGTCCAGTTATTGTTAGCATTCTTTCTGAGAGACGTGTCCATGCACCGAGAGGGCTGAAAGGAGGAAAAGATGGTGCTTGTGGGGCTAATTACCTCATAAAGAAAGATAAACGAAGGATTTATCTTGGTGGTAAGAACTCCATTCAGGTGCAACCAGGTGATACTCTTCAGATTTTGACTCCAGGTGGTGGTGGATGGGGTTCTCCATTATAAAACCTTTTTAGTTTCTCTTGTGAGAGAATTTCTTCTTGTTTGATGTTCCAAAGTGGGGTTAAATCTGTGGTGTTGCCACCTTTGGCTTAACAATGTAGGATGCTCCCTCATCCTATTGCTAATGAATAAAAGTTTGGATTATGCCATTCTGCAATTTCAATCTTCCAATTTCTTATTATCTCACTTCTATTGATGTCATGATCAATTTGTCTTGTTACAATAATCTAGCAGCATTACTTCACTTTTTATTAGTTGTCAAGTGAAGATGCAGCTGAGAAATTTTAAGATTTTTTTTTTAAATTGTAAGACTGTTAACAAAGATTGCATATAATTGCTATATCTATTTTTTACTGTTTATCATTGGATCTTTTACTTTCAAATTTCTGTTGTGTATCAGTGAGTCTAAATCTTGTTTCTAACCCTCTAGAAAGGATGATGCTGCTGTTCGCAATTTTTAGAATTGAAATTTGTCAAGTAAAAAGGTAAATAATTTATTGATCACAATTGATCAATATTTATATCTAGGAAGAATTCCATTTTGCACTGGAAAACCAGTCTATTATTGTTAAACACATGATATGCGGATATGACAGCAGCAAGTTTGGAACTGAAGAGGAAGCAAAATGCTAAATTGTGTGGTCATTTTGATGCTTATAAGTACTATGAGAGAAGTTAAAATAATACAAAGCAAATACCGAAAAGTCATACGCCTGTATCTTCTGATTTCACTAGTTCACTAGATATGGAGTAAAAGATGATTTGATGACTAAAAAAAAAAAGAAACTAAAATCTAAATAAAATAATAAAGAATACAAGAAAATACACTCATGATTTCACATGCTTAGGCTTTCAGTCTATGTTTATGGATGAAAATGAGGGACAAATTTCACTAAGAAAAGCAGATGTTAGAAAAAATGGTTGAATTAAATTATTAAAATTGCATTTGATACACATGGAACTACATCACAATCCAATGTCCTTTTGGATTCCATGTTCATTCAATACTCATCCTTTAATCTAAATCATCTAAATTAAAATTGAAAAATCCATATTTTATTTTATTTTATTATATTAATAATATTTTTATTTTAACAGGTACAACTGTCTTAGAAAATAGACTTTGTAAAACTTTTACTTTTACAACTATAAGACGACTATTATAGAAAGTCCATTATTTTAAGTATTTTAGAATTACTAGTGAAAATTTACAATAAAGACAATAATCTAAGTGTCAAGATTTAAACAACTAAAATTTGATTTAAAATTGAAAATAAAACCTTTAAATCTTGCTCGACAACCCAAATTTTAATTTGGATGATAATTCAAATCTCATCTCAAGAAAGAGCACCGATGAGTCCCATGTACTTATCTCTAAGATGAGCATTAATCCAGATTCACCTAATGAATTCTCTTTCCCGGCTACTCTTCTCCTACTCTCTTCAAATTCTCCGTTATTTACAGTATGAAGCCTCTCTATGATAAACTCTCTTATTTAGAATTCATATATCACTCTTTTCAAGTCATGAATAGTGTCTCTCATTTCTTCAGGGCAACACATGAAAAAATTATCTAATTTGATTAAATTCTTAACTAACCAAAAGATAGCAGTTGGATTGCTAGTTCAACTAAATCCGAAACAAATGTACATTCCCAACCATTTTACAGCAATTGAAGAATTTGATGTAAAACAAGAAAACTTGGTCCTGCACAAACCGCATGGAAAATTAAGGGGAGATTATCAAATGATTACAGAGAGAAATTGAATTAACAATGACTTGCCTTCTTGAGTAACGCAGAGCCCAAAATCAAGAATGATTATGCAGTGGGTTGATTGGTGAATTAGAAAATGTTCAGGGGCATGATTTCAGGAAGGATTTTTTTTTTTGGGTGTCTGTGAAAATAAAGATGGATGAGAGGGGTTTGTTAATTTAAATAGATCTTGAAAGAGGCTTAATAGAAAGAGAGAAAGAAGAAGCAATGAGAAACTGGTTCTTAAATAGAATGACTAAATATATAGTGCCATTAGTAAGGGTATATATTTGATTATTTTTTAAATTAGATCAATCATTTAACTGATGAAGGTATTAATTTATAATTCGTTTGTTTAATTATGTTATAAAAGATGGAAATTGAATTGTATATATTAAAAAGTTCTATAATTAAAAATATGCAAACTAAAAATATTTTAACATATTTTTCAAATTATAAATATGCTTATTTGATGTTAAAAAAAACCTCAAATTTGAGACATTAAACATAATTTTAAAAAACCAAAACAAAAGAGGAAATTGAGAAGTAGGTCTAACAAAACTAGATAACCTTGTATTGCTTGAAGCTCAAAATGCTATCACAATTAATGATGTATTTCTCCCGATCCACATTATAAGGTATTTTATATCAATTACACGTATATTAAAAAATCATTATTTTACCTGAAATTAATGAAAAAAGTATCCATATTTCATATTTTACCTTTATTAAATACTTCATTCTATTATTATTATAGGGCTATAAACAAGAAGTATCGAAAAATTAAATATAGGAGTAAAATGAGAAGAAAACTATCAAATATCTTATATTTTAAATAAAAAACTTATCATATAAAATATCTTATAATACGAACCGGAGGGAGTAAATCCTTATTGAAAGTAAATAAATCTAGCCTCAATAACAAGAAGAAACATGTCAATTGCTATTTGTAGCGTAAGAATCCACTATAAATTTTTATCACAAAGACCTCGTAGAGTTCGATGAGAGAGTGACACAGAACGTGAAAATGTCTATAGAGTCCATTTCCTTTATTTTTCTCCCACCGAATTTCTTTTTTCCTCTTTTTCTTCACCCTAGAACAACACAATTAAAAATGTTAGATCCTTTGTCCGGAAGAATGAAGAACCTTGGATCCAAACTCCTATCTGTATTAACTTTCTACTTAATTTCCCTCTTCGTCCCTAGCTATCTTCACCTTCATCTTTATTCTCCCCTGATATCTCCTCTAAAGATTTTCCCTTTGGTTCTGGCACTAAGAAAGTAAAGAAGAACCCTAAGACATTAATCATTCCCAACACAATCAATGAATTTCTCACTCCTATACCTGCAGGATATCCTGCATCTGCCTTGCTCTTATCTTGATTCTGTGCCAAATACAAAAACCCAAATGCCCCAACTATAGCCCCAAGCTTTCCAGTTGCTGATGATATCCCATGACAAGTAGACCTAAACCTCGCCGGAAAAATCTCCGCCGGGACGACGAACGTGGTCGCGTTCGGCCCAAAGTTGGCGAAGAAAAAAGTGAAAGCATACATCACCACAAACCCTATTCTATTCTCCTTACGGGCCCAGTGATTGTAAGGAATAGCTAGGGCGAACATGAACACTGTCATGAAGAAGAAACCCATCAACTGAATGGTGAATCTTCCCATTATATCGATCAATCCAACGGTAAACCAGTAACCTGGAACTGTACTGCATAAAGCAATGAGCGTCTGAGCCCTAGCGATCTTGAACACTTCTTCAAGACAGTTCATGGTTTTCGCAGGAGGAATCCAACCTATCGCACTGAAAATGTCCTTCTGGAAGAGATTCTGACTGTAAAACGCAATGTCAAGCAAGAACCACGTGCTTGTTGTTCCTAGAAGGTGAAGTCCATGGCGGGTGAGGAATTCCTTGGAGAACATGCCGTATAGTTGAGGTTGTTGTTGCTTAGGTTGTTGGGGTTCGGCTTGAATCTTGACTTGAAGAACCTTGGACATGTCGGCTGCAGCACGCTGGGTGTTCTGAGCAACGAGGGCGGTGTAACGAGCGGTTTCCGGCATCTTGGTTCGCCAGTAATAGGTTAATCCGGCAGGGATGGCTCCCACCATTAGGATTATTCTCCAGACGTAGTCTGCTTGAGGAACAGTTGAGCCGACTGGGTCAACCTCGTAAGGTGGTGCTTTAAACCTGGGATTTTCATGCGGGATGATGACAAGATAACTAGAAATATCATTTGTGTATTGCAATGAAGAGTTATGATTCCTTTTTGTTCTTTTAAATTTAAGGTTAAATGATCTACATGTACAAAAATTTTTTGGTTATGGATAGATAACTGCTAAAAATCTTTAAGATTTGATAATGAATTTTCCAATTTTTTTTAACTTATACAAATAACTCATTTGTCATTAATTATAGTAGCTTTTTCACCAATGACATTGTATCTGAGTGCATAAAGCCCAAGAAAAATTACCTACTATTCTCAAGTCAAATTGCTTACTACAGATTATCTACATATAAAGTTATTGAGGTTATCTGCATATTTAAGAGAGTTATTGTCATACAAAATTATTTTCACAAATTTAATTAGTTTATAATATTTTTTTTTTACAAATTCCAAAGGTTAGAAAATTATTTGTACTATGACTCAAAAGTTTATGAAAATTTTATGTACATAGTTTAACCTTATTTTAACAGGAGAAATTAGTATGCAGACCAAAGAAAAAGGAAATCAACATCACAGCAATTGTGCTACCTAACATTTTCAAGAAAATAACCTAATAATTATGCTTTGTTAGTAAAATAACAAACTGATTAATAACAAAAGAATCTGCGGCCAAAGAAAAACTTAATAACTAAAGGATAATCATTTGCATATATATATATATATATGTAAGTTTAGATGGTTTTATTGTCAAGGTTTAAAGACTAGAGGTTATACTCAAGTAAGATTTGTAAAATTTGCAATTGTTCTCACCTAATCTTGAAAATTGCAGATATAATCATTGCAACCATGCCACCTCCCAAAATCCCAAACCCCTGCATGGCGAAAACTGCAGCAATGAAAGCCCCACGAGTCTTCTTGTTCGCATACTCAGACATTATCGTTGCAGAAAGAGGGTAATCACCTCCAATCCCAAACCCAAGCCAGAATCGAAAAAAGCAGAGTGTGGACATCACGGCCTTCGGATCGTGTCCAAAAGACAAACCTAAAGCAACACAACGAGACACCATCATGACTAAAAAACACATACAAAGATATTTACATACTATCCACAAATAAAGTTCTCACATTATTACAGTTGGACCTGAAGCAACATAACAGCGCATCATCAATCATCAAAGTCAAGCCATACACTTTTTATTGTTACAAAAATTTAGGTGATTTGTATTTCAAAACTCATTAGTATCTAGATAGGCCTCACGAGTTAAAAATGCTCATAAAGGTACTTATAAACTATCCACTAGCAGATTCCTCACATTGGTACTAGGATTCTTGTAAAGTATGAGGCAAATCTTTACCAATGACAGCAACTATTGGCTGGAGACTTTCTTAATAGTTAAGGCATAAAGCAGTAAGTTTTGAAGTTATTTTACAATTCTACAGACCTGAAGCAATGGAGCAAAACACCATCATCATCAGAGTCAGGCCATAAACTTTCTTTCGTCCCATTTTGTCTCCGAGCCATCCAAAGAATAACTGCCCAGAAAGTGTTCCACAAAAAGCGACGCCGTTTACTGCTGCTGATACATTAGGTGGCAACGAGCCAGGCTTTGACGAGCCGTCGACGTGGTAGTATATGCGACCGAGAAGCTTTGTGATGAGTGATATGCAGAAGAGGTCATAGGCATCGGTGAAGAAGCCCATTCCAGCGATGATGATGGTTGTGAAGTGGTACCATTGTGTTTTGGCAACGTCTAGTGCGTTTAGCACTTGTAGGTGTTGTTCATTGCCCATAGTGGTTTGGCAACCTGCTCACTAGTAAAACAAAAGGAAGAGAAATAATGATTCTATATTTATATATCACATAAAATAAATATCAAGCAAAAGCTGTGAACAATGCACCGCTTGCTATATAAGGTTTCATATAATAATGTACAAGTCCCACCACTTGGCTTGATTGATGAATCTGATATATACAAGTGTGTGTGTGTGTCTATTAGAATGGTTTAAATTATTTTATTGGTAATCTCATTTTCAGTTTTATATTCCTAGGCACATAATTATGCTGGATATATTGATTAATTAGTGACTGCCACATTGAATAATCCATCAATAATACCAACATATAACAATAGGAATTGGACATGAATAGTATTTTTTGCGTCATCAATTGGATTTATAGTTTTCAATAGAAGAATCATGATGAAAACCTAGAATGCAAGCTTTTTTTTTTGTCATTATATTTTTGAACTGCAATTGCAGCTTTCTGTAATTACAAAATCAGTCGCCATGGCAATATGGTTTAAAAATATGGTTTCTACATTCCTTTCAAATTAATTTAAATCGCCATATACGGACAAAACAAAACATGGTAATAAAAATGAAGCTTAGAAAAACTTACGAACAAAACAAATTATACAGGAGATGAATTCCATTCAAACGAAACTGCTCTCTCTCTCCCTCTAAATTGGATTCCCTAATTCATACCCTCAGGGGAAATAAAAATGATACAAGAGAATATAGCTATGTATGGAGTCCACATCTCATCATTACACTCATTCACACTTGGTGAATAATGGAAGAATCTGGACTACGTACTTTCTCGATCTCTTTTTCTCTCTCTACATATAAAGTACCGTTGATGATAAAGCTTTTTCACCATATGAATATGTACATGCAGACATGTATGGAATTAATTATTGATTTTCATGAATTAATGCAAACATAGATTGATAATGATGAGCTTGTGAGAAAGAACTGACCTTTGAGAGAGCTAAACCTTTGGACGGTTCGGAAAAATTAATGATTGTGAGGCGAGAAGACGATGACGATGACCAATGATATATATACAATCTGATACATGGAAATATTCCACTGGTGCATATAAATATATAATCCAGCTTTCTCGCCCAACTTTGGTCAACCTGATTCTACAACTCCGCTTCACCTCATTGATTAATTTTTTTTTACAATTAAATTTATTATAATTGAGAATTGAGTGAAGATGTGAAGGAAATACAGTTATATAATTAATGTTGATCATGCATTTTTTTGAGAGGAATTTGTATATCCTAATTGACTTAAATGGGATGAACGAATATCCCCCACAAAAGAAGGTGGCTCTTCAATCCACACTTGAACATCGGAAATTGACCTGCTTTTTCTCATTCTGAGTCAGAGTGATCAAAGCATATCCTTGTCAGATTCCCAGCATAATCTAAAAAGGTCTGAATAATAATAATAATAATAATAATAATAATAATAATAATAATAATAAGGATTTATTGATTTAAGGGCCAATTAAAAGCATGCCTTTGGTCAACACGATGATTATGTTGGTGGAAGGTAATAATCAATATTCCTTGAAAAATGTTCGAAGTTTGAATCATACGAATGAAAAGGAAAAAAAAAACTATAATGACAAAGCTTTCACTCATTAGGTGACACGTAATAAGAAGAAAGAAAAGATGAGAAGAAAGAGAGAGAGAAGAAAAGAAAGAATGAAAATGATTGTAAACATCCTATTTTATTCGGTTGTTATACATAAAAATTTACAATAAAAAAATGAATGAAAAAAATGTAATTGGGACTTCTAATTTTATAAAATAAGTGGAAAACAAATAAAATAAAATAGCAACAAAAATAATATAAAGTAAAAAAAAAAAGAAAGGAAGAAAAAGAGAGAAAAATTAATTAGTTAAAATTAATTAAATAAAATAAAAAAAAGGGTGGTGGGGGCTTAAAATACTAGGCTTGAAATGCTGAAACCCAGCATTTCAAGCCCACAATCTCCCTGAGCCCTAATTAGGGCTGAGGCATATGAAGGCTCCGGAAGAGCCAGAGGTAGAACAGGAGAGGGAGCTAGAAAGCTGAGCCACAAGGTCTGAGTAGAAGCAGAGCAGAGAGACCAAAGAAAAGACAGAGGGAGCCGCGAGAGAAGAAGAAGCATGCGTGAGGAAGGCCAGACCAAAGGAGAGACAGAGAAGATCGAAGAGAGCCTGAGAAGGTGAGTCTGTATGCAAGCATGGAAAAGACATAGGGAGTTGCAGAAGAGAGGCAAAAGCGTTGACTAACGAAAAGGATGAAAAGATAAGCAGAGGGAGCTCACGCGAGAGGCTCAGACACGAAAGCCAGAAAAGCTGAAAACATGAGCAAAAGCGCAGGATCTCCACTACTCCGTACCTACCATGGAAGAGCAGAGGGAGGCGGAGGTGGCACAGTTGCAAGCAACCAGGACAGAGAAACAGGCAGACGGTGCACGAAAGCAGGATTAGGAAGGGCAAAAAAGCAATCACGCACCGAGTAAGCCTCGGTTCCTTCACTTGAGGGAAGCCTATAAAAGATCGAGGGAGGCGAGGTGGAAAAGGGGGGAGCAATCACAGAAAATTCTAGGAGATTTGGGATTGAAAACCATAGAGACCAAAGTTCCAGAGGCCAAGGGAACGGGAGCTCAAGGATTAAAAGGGGAGCAAGGGATCCGAGGAGCAAATCAAGGGCAGTATCATCTGGGTCAATAATAATTCGATCATTTAGCGTGGCTAACTATCTCTTTAATTATTCCTCCTTCTGTTTCTATTTGGGACGAGTTCAGTTCGGTTTATATATTAGCCATCCTTGTTTATTGAATCATAAGTCCTCTTTACTGGTTTATTGCTATGGGCGATTTGTCTTTAATCGCAGCACTTGAGACGGATTAAACATGTTGGTTTGATTTGTCTACTGGGATAGCCTCATAGTTATTCAACATGCAAAGTTATGTTTCTATGCTAGTTTAACATGGTAACGACTCATAGGCTTTATATATGGTAGGGATGGCGTCTTGGATATTGGTGTAGGTTGTTCATAATGTTCTAGAATATTTGTATCCCTGCATTGAATTAGTTTGAAAAAAGAAATTTGCCTCTGATTTTATTACGAATTTAACTAGTTTAAAAGGCTTTGGTGTTCTGGAAAGTAATAACATAAACATTTGAGTGTCAATAGTTACTGATTCGGTGTTGGAATATATACCTGAGTAACTTGGCCTTGTTTGAATCCTATGAACACTCTGTCATTGTGAAAGGCTGAATTAGGTTATAGTGGGCTTGAAATTCCTTAAACCTCCATAATACTTTTCCCGTTGCTATGGTTCCCCTACCCCTTTGTCTAGATTGGCTGCGAAAATACAATGCTGATTGATTCAACCTACACATCTTGAGGCAATGATGATTGCAAGCTTTATTCCCTATTTAGTTACATATGTTGTCATCCTCTAAGCATATTAGAGAAATTCACTAAGAATCTCTTGGTCACAAAATAGAGCTTGAATTATATTATGTGCTTGCCTTAGGACTCATGTATTTCCTATGGTAGCTTTAAGTTCAGAAAGGTTTTGTTATTGACTGCCACAAATTTACCAATATGATTATCGTTGGATGTTTAGGTTCAAACTGATTATTCCCCGACTAAAGGAAAGACTTTTGTTTGTCAAATGTGGGTCTCAAATGAAATAAAGGAAGAAGGAGTACAGTTTGGGCTTTTCCTTTCAGGCCAATTTATTTCTTAATGGTCACAAAGTCTTGGCTTTTTGTATTGAGGCATAAGCTTTATATAAAGTGATTCGAGGCTAATTAAATCAGTCATATGAGCTTATAAATGATTCCAAAAATCGGTGAGTTTAATTTCTTTTTTATGTTTGTCACGAAGGCTTGTGCATATGGGGCTGCATGAATATATTAATAAGATTTGCCTATAATTGTGGTTCCAATAGTTTTTCATTCAAAATTTTATTTTCTCATAAAAATAAATAAAATAAATATAATTGGCTTAATAATTACACCACGTGAGTTTTTGGAACCCACGCAAATATTCTAGTTTACTGAGTTGTCATGTGAGATTGTGAATTCACGTAGACATATCAGCTAAATAACTTTCTTTTAAGAAAATAATTATATTTCACAAAAATGCGTTATGATAAGATAACAAGTTTTTCAAGTTTATTTATTTTTCAAGTTTATTTAAAAATGTATAATAAAATCATCATTTGAAAATAAAAAAAATAGTAGTATTTTCTAAATTTTTGTTTTAAATGTATAATAAACCCTTTATATCGCAAGGTTTAGAACTTCTGCAGGTAATTAAGGAATTGATCTATTGGTCATGACTGCAAGTCTGCAACAGGTAGATTGGTTTTTCTTTAAAGGAAAATTTTCAAAAGTACAAAAAAAAATATGTCATTTCAAAAGAAAAAATATATTTTAAAAACCAAAAAAATAAAAATAAAGTATTTTCAAAACAAAATGAAATAAGAGTAAGTAAACGGAATTAAATTATCATTTTACAAATTAAAACACATTAACCCAATCTCAGAAAATTATTTTATTTGTATAAAGTTAAATGATTTTCCATTAACTTTCTCTTATCACAAAAATTTCATAACTAAAAAAATATCAACCAACTGACACACATTTCGAGTACCCGAACTACATGGATTTTGATCCCCATTACAAGGTACATAGACCCCAGGCTCTGATCCTGGATCAAGTCCGCCTTTGTAAATAAATAAATATTTTCTAATTTATTTTCCTAATTCCTTTTCCCCATTCTTTTCTTAAATCTCCTTAATTTTTAATTTAATTTATTTTCTTTATTTTGTTTTCCAAAGTTGTCAAATTTTCTTAATTTCTTTTTTTTTTCTACTCTTATCCTCACAAGTGAATTATAAATTGAAAACCGAAATACTTTTTTTAAGTCATATTAATTCACACAATCAACGTAAAGTAACTATTCCTAAGAACAAGTGTTGTGGAGTACCTAATACCTTCCCCACACACGATCGACTCCCGAACCCAACTCTGATTACACAAACCATCATTTCCCTTCCTAATTCGGTTTCCCAAGATTTTCCCTCAAAATTTTGGTTGCGACTCCTCATAAGTCGGTTTTCTTCAGGAAACTCGATTTGTCTCACTTTTGCCATCTTTTTCCTTTCGTCACATTTTTCTAGGTGCGACAATAATAATAATAATAATAATAAGGATTTATTTATTTAAGGGCCAATTAAAAGCATGCCTTTGGTCAACATGATGATTATGTTGAGTGGAAGGTATTAATCGATATTCTTTGAAAAATGTTCGAAGTTTGAATCATACGAATGAAAAGGAAAAAAAAACTATAATGACAAAGCTTTCACTCATTGGGTGACATATAATAAGAAGAAAGAAAAGATGAGAAGAAAGAGAGAGAAAGAGAAGAAAAGAAAGAATGAAAATGATTGGAGGAAAATATGAGTTGTATCTTCTATTCATTAACTGAGATATATATACAGAGTTTAAGTATGAGTAAATAAATAAAAAGTCTAACTAATTGAAAACAAAGTGTAAAACTAACTTAGTTACATGAGAATAACTACCCTTTTTCTTTAACTAAATCTGTGAAAGACCACGAGCTGGAGCAGCTTTGATGTATCAAAAAACTCTGTGAGCAGCTTGAACTTGAAGGTGTTTATCAGTAGGATAAGCCATGAATTGGCTTAGTTGTTAAACAGCAAAATAGAGATCTGGTCTGGTAGTTGTAAGGTAAAGCAATCTGCCAACAAGTCTTCTATAAGAAGATATAGATGCATCAAGTAAAGGTACACCACCATCTTTGGTCAGTTTGCTGGATCTATCCATAAGAGTAGTGGTAGGTTTATAGGCAAGAAATCATGTGTCTTCCAAGAGTTCAAGTGCAAATTTGCATTGACATAAAGAAATGTCTCGCTTGCTGCGAGCAACTTCCAAGCCAAGGAAAAATTTGACAGTACCAGGATCTTTGATCTTAAAAGAATCATCAAGCTCAGTTTTAATATGCTGAATTTCAGCTAAATCATTTCCTGCTAAAATAATGTCATCAATGTAGACAAGTAGAATAGTAAAAGAGACATCATAATGCTTCACAAATAGTGAATAGTCAGATTTAGCTTGAATGTAACTAAGGGAAATAAGAATAGTGGAGAGCTTATGAAACCATTGTCGACTAGCCCGCTTAAGCCCATATAAGGACTTCTACAATTTACAAACCAAAGTAGAATCTGATGTGGTAATACCTTGAGGAAGAACCATGTAGACTTCCTCATCTAAGTCTCCATATAAAAAGGCATTGTTGACATCTAGTTGATGAAGATGCCAACCTTGAGTTGCAGCTAGAGCAAGAAGAAGCCGCATAGTGGTCATTTTTGCTACTGGGGAAAATGTATCAAAAAAGTCAATTGCCTCAGTTTGAATATATCCCTTAGCGACAAGACGGGCTTTATACCGTTCAATAGGACCATCTAACTTATACTTGATACAGTACACCCATTTACAACCTATTGGTTATTTGCCTGCAGGTAAATGTGTCAATGTCCAAGTATTATTTTGCTCAAGAGCCTTAATTTCTGCTTGCATGGCATTCCACCAATGTTCATGTTTAATGGCCTAACTCTATGTTTTTGGCTTAGATTCACTTGAGATAGCTAATACAAATCGTTTATGAGAAGTAGAAAGAGAATCATAAGAAAGGATAGAAGAAAGAGGATGTAATATACCTTTGGAAGAAGTTGATGGTAGAGCTAAAGCATTGAAGGAACAATGATAATCCTGCAGATAACTCGGTGGTTTATGTAGTCTAGTAGAGACTCGAAGAGGTGGGACAGCAGAAGAATCAAACTCAGTGGTATAAGTTTCAGAGAGAAGCAAAGGAGATGAATTATTATTATCAAGAGAAGAAGAAAGTGGAAGAGAAGTAGACAAAAAATCAGATGATGGTAGAAGAGAAGAAGAATTAGCACAAGAATCAATGGAAGAAGGTAAAGATATAGCAGCAGAATGTAATGGAATAGAATCGGATGTATGAAAAAATGGAGCAGAAAGTAAATCATAATCTGTTTCTATATGTGAAGGAAGCATTTCAGGTACAGCAGATACATCAACAGTCTTTTGTTTGAATGGAAAATAATGTTCATGAAAAATGACATCACAGGAGATAAAAATCTATCGTGTATGTAAATCAAACAAAGTAAATCCTTTGGTGTGAGGTGGATAACCTAAAAAAATGCATTTTCTTGCTCTAGGATCAAATTTAGTTCTATTATTAGCAAAAGCAGATGCAAAACACAGAGCCAAAAACTCTTAAACATGAAAAATCTGGTTTCTTATTGTAAAGTAAAGAGAAAGGTGGTTTGTTATGAATTACTGGAGATGGTATACAATTAATAAGAAAAACAACATAAAAAATAGCATAACACCAGAAATTTTTAGACAAATTTTGCTTGAAATAAAAGAGCTCTTGCTACGTTTAAAATATGTTGGTGTTTGCGTTCAACCAAGCCATTTTTTTGAGGAGTTTCAATGCATGATGTTTGGTGAACAATATCTTGCTGTTGATAAAAATAATTCATTGCAAATTCTAAGCCATTATCTGATTTTACAATTTTAACTTTTGTTTCAAACTGTGTTTCTGCATATACAATGAAATTTTTAAGATGTATGCGAGTTTCAGTCCTGGTTTTCATCAGGAAGACCCAAGTGTATCTGCTGTAATCATCTATAATTGTCAAAAAATATTTGTATCCATGTATAGAAGCAACAAAATATGGTCCCCATATATCAACATGTATCAAAGACAAAATTTTACCTGAAAGAATAGGAAACAAGGAATGATAAAAGTTTCTGCTTTGCAAAATAGCATACATCACATGGACTAATATTTGATTTCAAGAAATGAAAGGGTATTCAGTATGTAGAGCTTTATGTGTAGCATGAGACAAATGACCTAAACGGTAGTGCCAAAGATCAAATGATTCTGCTGTTGGAGAGGGTTGATTAGACAACTGAGAAATACTATGTGAACCACCATCTGCAGCTTGTAAGAAATATAATCATTCATGTGCTTTAGCTAAACCAATCATCTTCCATGGTTGGAGCTGTTGAATGAAACAAATGGCAGATTTAAAAAGTAAGAAACAATCAATTGATGAGGTAAGTTTAGTAGTAGAAATCAAATTAAGAGTAAATGAAGGAATATACAAAACATCATAAAGCACAAGCTCTGCTAAGATTTGAACTGTACCAGAAATATGAGCATAAACATAACTACCATCAGGAAAAGAAACTTTAATAGGTGCAATGTACTTATAAGAGACAAAGAGTTCAAGACTATGGCATACATGATCTATAGCTCCTGTATCAATGATCCAGGGAGCCTTTTGTGAAATAGAAACAAAATAAGAAGCAATGACATGTATACCTGGATTCTGTTTAGGTGTGACAGTAACCACATGATTAATAGAATGATTTGTATTTGAAGAAATTTATGAATTTGATTTTACCAATTCCAAAAGTTTTTTATATTGTTTAGGCGTAAATTGAGGTAACAGAAGAATGCCTTTTGCATCATTTTGATTGAAGGACTCAGGAGTACTAATGTGTTAGACAATTGAAGCATTATTTCGTTGGCCCTAAACTTGAATCCTGGATGGAAACCCTGTTTCCTGGAATAGGTTTCAATCGTGTGGCCAATTTTGCCACAATGAGTACAAACTTTAGCAGGTCCGTTTTGAGTTGGATTCTTGTTCATTGAGCCATGATAAAATCGTGATGCTACAGGTTGATTAGCCTTGTTAAACATAATCATTGGTCCTATGCCAAGATTCATCTCACGCTCTTACTAAACAACCAGTGAGAACACCTTGTTAATAGAAGGCAACCGGTCCATAAGCATAATTTGTGATTTAACTGCTGAGAATCTATCACTCAAACCCTTCAAGAAACGTATTACCAGATCTTGCTCTCTGTAAATCTTAGCCAATTTTCCAGCCTCGAAGAACATGCAGGATTACAAACACAAATCTTGATAGGATGAAGACTTACAAATTCATCCCATAAGATCTTTAGTTTAGTGTAGTATTCATTTATCGTCTGATCACTTTGTTTAAGACAGAAAATCTCCTCTTGAAGATCGGCGATACGAAACACATCTCCTTGTGAAAAATGTTCTCTGAGATCAATCCACACATCATAAGCCTTTTCAAGCCACATAACACTCTGAGCAATATTCGGTGATAGCGATTTAGAGATCCACGCATTGACCATCGTGTTTCACCGTTCCCATGCTGCAAACATCGGATCGGTAATCGGAGGCGCAAGTATCGTTCCATCAACAAATTTTAATTTGTTTTTGGAAAGCAACGCCATTCTCATGGCACGAGACCAAGGAGCATAATTCGACTTTGTCAATGGTGGAGATACTAGGACCAGAGCTGGATTTTCATTCGAGTGGAGATAATAGGGGCTAGAAGGGTTTTGTGATGGATTAGAATAAGAGAGATGTGAATCAGAGCTGGCATGTTGACCTTCTTCTTGAGATTGAGAAGACGCCATGATGAAGAAGCTCGGAACAGTAAAGAAAAATCTCAATTGATCATGAAAAGTTCAAGGCAAGTAGGTGTTATGGTGCTCTAATACCATGACACGTAATAAGAAGAAAGAGGGAGAGAGAAAAGAAAAGACAGAATGAAAATGATTGAAGGAAAATATGAGTTGTATCTTCTATTCATTAACTGAGGTATATATGTAGAGTTCAAGTACGAGTAAATAAATAAAAAGTCTAACTAATTGAAAACAAAGTGTAAAACTAACTTAGTTACATGAGAATGACTACCCTTTTTCTTTAACTAAATCTGTTATTGGGGTGCATCTTGATTCGAATTAGAACTAGTAAGCCTTGCCAGTATGATTCTCTAAAAACAAAAAAAGTATGCTAAATCGCAAGATTAATTCGGAGGGCTCAAATACAAAACACAACTAAAACACATATAATAAGTCCTAATTTTTTTTTTGGGTAAAATAATCAAAAGGAGGCAAATGCCTCAAAACACACTACCCAGTAGAAATGGATTCAATACAATCATAATAAGTCCTCATTATAACATATATATATATATATACTCCATCCTGTCTAAAATATAAATTATGTTTAACTAATTGCACAAGAAATAAAAAAAAGGTAGTTCTACTCATTAAATCTATCAAAAAATACAATATTTTTCAGTAGTACTTATATTTAAAAGTATTACATTTAAAGTTTGGTATCTCTCTTACATTTAAGTATAGATAAGAATAAAATAGAAAAAAAAACATTTAATACCCTAGAAATTACCAAATATGATTTATATTTTCGACAAAAAAAAAAAACTTTTGAAATGAGACTTATATTTTGGACTGAAGGAAATATATCATATACTAAAACTTTTCCAATTTCAAGTAAAAACCTAATTTCACAAAATTTTACATTAACATAGATCCCAAGATTTGTAAGAAAAAAAATTATATTTAAGCTCAAGTCACATTAATTAAAGGCCAAGAAATCCAAAAGTAAGTAAATTTCTATGTAATTAGGCATAAAGATCAAAAAATTAGGTTGGACCATCAATTGGGTTATGTTGGTACATGTGAAACTTGCAATATTGAGTTGATAGTTTACTTGTAAGATATAAATATATTATACTTACTAGTCTCATATAGTCAAATTAGGTTTGCTCTTAATGATTCTAATTAATTAATCAAACAAAATATTGTGGGTGAGTGAATTAGGATAAGCTTCTTTGACATTGAGAGACATTTAGAGGAGGTAAAATTGATTAATCATAAACTACACTACTACAGAAATTGCTTTTAAGTATGCTTATTTTTGGCCTTTGGGTATGCTTTTGAAGCATACCATATGTGACCACTCCAAAAACCTTTGCGTACGCTTCAAAAAACATACCCAATGATTGGTAGTTGCCACATAATAAGAGACTTTGGGTACCCAAGACGGCATTAAAGGTACACTTTGTGGTAAAAAGCATACCCAAAATATAGTCTTTGGGTACTCACACCATCACAAGCTTACCAAAGGGTGGGCTTTGGGGTACGCTTTCGAGCACACCTAAAGTTCTGTCATTGGGTATGCTTCATTTTACAAGTGCATCCAAAACTCCTTTTTTCGTCCCTTTTTTCACATTCCTTTTTGTTTTCTTCCCAATTCCACCTATTACATATATAAAGTCTACAATACACCTTTTTCATCCATTCCAACAATTTTATAACAATGAATCAACTTATAAACACAGTGTCTATGATTGGGACTTGAGTAGTATAGGATGCCTAAGTCCCACATTAAATAGTATAGAATGCTCAATGGAATATTTAAGTGGATTGGTTCTTCCACCTCAATAATTAGCTTTTGGGGGAGCTTCCCCAACCCACTTATGTACTTATCAGTCTACTCCAGCGATTCCACAATACAGAATCAACTTACAAATGGCAGAGTTCAAGACATAATTGTTGGCTAAAAAATTCAAATGCAATTCATGTAAAAATAATAAAACATCACAACATTGTTCTGACACATACAAAACATGTCAAAAAGTCTCCTAACAATGTCTAAAACTTCATAGAGTTCTTCTATTTCCAAAACATGCCAAAAACTCTTTAAGCAAGATTACAAAAAGTCACAAACCAAACCTTAATTTGGAAGTCCAACCATTTGATGAATTTAGAATATCTTTTTAAATTGTTACCCTTACTCCCCCTCTCATCTCTGTGCTCTTTTTTGTCTATAGTCTCCATTTTATTTTTCTATCTTTGTCAAAAAGACACTATCAAAGAAGTTTCTCCATCATATCAAAATTTCACAAACTACGCCAGGAAATCAAGAAGGGTCTCATATACCTGAAAATTTACCCAAAACTATTCTTTTATGGTATAACTAATATATTCGTTTTGGCTTTAGCATATTCTGAGTACCTCCATGAAAATCCCATCCACTCCAACAGCAACTGCTGCCCTTCCAATGTATGGTATCAATTCTCGAAGGCCTTCAGTAGAAGCACCCCCACCTTACAACTACACAAAGAAGTAGAACTATAATCATTGATTAAGATTTGAAAAATTCTTTTAGAAGTTAGGTAAGTGCGGGAAAATGGATATCAGATATGGATGAAATATACTAGTAGGTCAAGAAAGGCTTCAGTTTGGTAAGTGACACACATGATACTTGAAAAATACACTGTCCTTGCACTGTGAAAAAATGATTTACTAGAATGGATAACACAGTTACTAGTCCAGCTAAGAATGGAAGCAACACAAGGAATTTTGATATCATGAATTTGCAAAACCAAAGTTATGCTTTCCCTCCAAAGTAACACAAACTAGAATGTACTGACATGCTATGAAATGGTTTATTCAGAAAAAAAAAATGCATTATACATTTATCTCTATCTTATGCAATTGTTATTAAGAGCACCGCAGGGTAGAATAATCTGCTGCATATTATATTATATACAAAAATTAAAAAGAGGCAGAACCATATTCAGTACAAAACAAGAAAGGGAATCATAATTTAATTTTCATACCTTTTTTCTAGCTAACTGTTGTAATGAATGTGTGATATCAGCTACCTAGAATGATTAGTTTAACAAGAAATAGAATGGTGTATGGATGTAGTGTTGACTACAGAATTGATGTTTGATTAATTAGCCAGGATCAAGGGATCATTTGAACATTTATGTCCTTATTGACTTGGAAATCAGAGATCAATTAGAGAAATCTTCTTGCAACCAGATGTAAGGCAAAAGAAAATATGTATATTTACTTTGAACTCTACTTTCATACACACTCTCTAGTCTATTAATCTCACTTCCTTTATACATTCTTCCTCTCTAGCATTTTTATTATTCAACTGGTAGCACCAAGAAATATGACTGCACCAAAATATAAATTTAGTTTAAATAATAAAGCTTCTGCGAATAATAGTACTCTAATAAGAGCACAAACGAGTTCAGTGTCATTTTCATGAATAGGCAAAGTGGTTTTCTTTAGAATTGATTAGCAAATTGAATCGGAGATTCTATGTTAACTTGGCATCATAAATTGAGAGAGATATTCTATGCTTCTTCATTAACATATCAGTAAGTATGACATAGGTCCTATGAAACACGTCAAAGAATACATTCGCTGCATACAAACAGCTATCATGTAAAAATTATTACAAAAGATCTTCAAGAAAAGTTACATGTAAAAGCTTCAGTAGAGGTGTAGGTCAGAGAGTCAACATTTTTAGTGACCTATGGCAGAAAATATTTACTTACAATGGGACAGTTGGCTTCTCTCATCCACTCCATGTTTCATTGGTCAACAATCAAATCATCTATAGAACAAAGCAACAGATTAATATATTTTGGATTTTTAAATAATCAACCTATCATTAATTCAAGCTACAGAACTAGCTTTTCTTGATGTTGATGATTTTTCCAGTTTTAGTTGCTGCCACTAGAAGATCTATCTGCCATGAGAGGGGAAATTAAAAAAAAAGAAGTGAAATCAGGGATATCTATCTACCAGAAAAGCCAGCCAGTTATACAGGTACTGATAATTGAACTGGAAAAAAATTATTTTACTTATCGACATAAGAATGCTGGAATCTGAATAGCATTTGCAACCCTGCCAACTGGTTCACACTGGCAAAAGAAAAGATGAATGTGTAACAGTTAGTTCAGAAATCAGGTGCCTAAACTTCATTAAATTTCACCTCTAACAAGAAAGTATTGGAAGCATCCATTCAATGAATTAAAATAATATTATATCATGAATTTAATAATAAAAAATTGCTAGCCAATTTAACTCAAGTTTGGATGGGTATAAGCCAAAAGGAAAAGGAAATATAGCAAACTCAAATCAAACTTTATAAGACATAGTCTGGAACCAATTAATTGTCTAAGCAAAAATTTTTTCTAAGATATATCTCCAAATAGATCAATTTCTTTGGCCATCTAGATACATGCATCAAGTCCCAAAAATATGCAATGTACAAGGCTACTCAACAAGCAAAGGGATCATTAAAAATAAGGACTGGCAGTCAGGCCCGAGTCTGCTAAAACAACATTTGTTATTTAGAATCTTAGTGACCTGTTCGATTGTTGAGGTAAATGAGCCAGTGTCTCTACTCCTACTTTACCCAAACCTAAAAGGCATCAGTTAATATTGAATGACAACTTGTCAAAGTAACAAACAATGGAAAAAAACATTTGATAACAAAAATAAAGAAAAAAAAATCACTACATCTAAATATAAACAGTAATAAAGTAGTATGCTCAATAAGATTCATATTGAATTCACTCCTTTTGCGATGCATCTATATGGCATTGTAGAAACATTGGCCTCTATATTTGTGCTCCCTGATAAATGTACAGGTAAAATAAAAAATAAGTAAAAGGCTAAATAAGAAAGAAAAGAAATATACCAGAAGAACGGGGCCTTCAAACCAAAAACAAGAAATAATGATAAGGACATAATCAAAGGAATAACAGCCATAAAAACTGCATTCAATCAAGATCCAAGAATGTTAGATTACAATTTAAACAAAGTGAAACTTCTTGATAAGGACATAATCAAAGGAATAACAGCCAAGTCAAACAGAAATTAAGAAACCCAAAAATAGAGAGACCCATTTTGAAGTCAAGGAACAAAGAACTTGTCCATGTCTTCCTTTTTTCTCAAAAATAGGGAGTCTTGAATAGAGAAGTAGAATGTTACAAACATATTTTATGGAACAAAACTATGGTGTCTAAACAAAGAAGGCTTAGAAAGTACATAGGTTTAGAAAGCACTAGCTGTACTGATTCTTGAGTGAAAAGCTGCAAGAGAGAAAACTCTGTGCTTATAACTTGGCAAGTTTACATCATATAAAGAAGGGATAGAAGGAAATAGAACACAAAAATAGAATATAAGTACCCTTATGTGAGATTTTATTATTGGATTAAAAATGCTTGAGTATATGATATAAAAATCCAAAATGACAAGACTTGCATGGATAAAGCCAAAACAGTAATCATTCATTTCATTGCAAGTTTCAAATTTTCAAAAATGAAAAAGAAAAAACCAACCTCTAATGTGATGGAAGAGAGCGTCTTTCTGGACAAAGGAGGTCCTGGAATTGGGTACCCAAGCGTGAATCATACAAGCCAGAGAATTGACTGGTTCATACTCAATGAGTCACCCACAAACATAACATTCTTCCCCTTGTATTTCTCCAAGAAATTCAAAGCATTGAACCTGCACAAAAGCGTGTGCCCATTTAACATGAAACATGAGGCTCTGATACACACACAAGCGCACAACAAAACCTCAAGTATCTTTATGTAATTTGAAGGTAGTAAGTACCTTGGCAAGGGACAAGAGACCCACGAGTTGATGGAGAACAGAGACCAGGGACGCTGATGGAGAAGATGGAGAAGACCCCATGACCTGATGAAGACGAAAGAGACCGACGAAGCTTCGGTGAACAGGATGGACAACTCACGGCCAATTGCGCACAACCCACTAGCCACCACGACCCGCGAGTTGAAACCCACGGAGCTCTGTGCGCAACCCACTAGCCACCACCACGACACTTATCCACACTCGATAAGCTCCAGTAACCCACGGCCAGAGACCAACGAAGCAGATCTCACCAGAACAGAGAGCTCCGGTAACGCACGACCTGTGAAGAAGAGCAGTATGGGAGTGCCGAAATCCAGAGGAAGAGTTAGTGGGTTCTTAGTTGTTCATCGGCTGATTAGAAGAGGAAGACCCACGGTGGAGGGCGCGCGAAGAAGAGGCGGGAGAGAATTTTCATTAAGAGAATAAAGGGAAAGTGAACTTCTCTGAGTGTCTGTTTGGATTTCGATTATAATCAGATTATATGGAGAAATTTCAAATATAAATTATTTTTCAGTAACTACTTGTGTATTATATAAATTATTTTTCAGTAACTACTTGTGTATTAAATAAATGCTCATGAAAGAAGCCGATTTTTTCTATGTATGATAGTCATTTATTTTTCATAATTATTTATTTCATTTTTTTTTATTATCTAACCAATAATAACTTAAACCTCAATATCCAAACATATTTTTTTTCTTAAAATTATTTATGGGGTAAAAATATCTAAACACAAATTATTTTTGACATAATCACTTATTATCGTAATCTATTATAAATAAGTACTTATCCTTATAATCACTTATACATAAATTAATCCAAATACTCAAATATTAAGACCGAAGGAGTAAAGTTTACTGTCACATTTTAATTGGGTTTTGGGTATGCTTATGAGAATAGAGTGCCAAGAGATTCTCACTATTTCAGTATGCTTTTAAGAAAAGTGTACCCAAATACATATGGTACAGATTCCAAAATTAGATAATTTGGGTATGCTTTTGGCTGTGAAGATATCCAAAGGTATTTTTTAGTACGCTTTTTTAATATGCATGCCCATATGTACGCACCTAAATCCTAACTCTGTAATAATGCTAGCACTAAATACTATTATAAACAATTGGAAGAGGATAACTCTTGCACTAAGAAATAATTTTAGCAACAACAATCCTAAGTAGCCTTTATAATCCTAGAATCGCCATCAACACCTAACTGTCATTTAGTTTTTGCATGTGCTTTTTATTCTTATCATTTGAGTACGGACGTAGCCTAATAAATTAAGTGAAAGTCCAATAATTGATACTTGATTAGATTTTGAACCAAACCAAAATGATGATACTTTACTCATTCTTTATCATTTGTTGGGACACGTATACTTGCAAAGTTAGACGTATTCTAATATTTTCTGCGATCTAAGTAACGTCCTTCATGTGGATTAGTACTAAACAACAAAGGACAAAAAAAGGAAAATGTTAGCCTCAAGACCGTGTCATTCAGGTAATTAAATTACTCAATATTTTTTTGCCTTCTTCTTGTCAAGTTTTTAATTCCCTATTAAGTCGAAACAAATCAAACTTTTGTGAAAATTAGTTATTAGTCAGTACTATATTTTATCTTGGCTAAAGAAATCAAATCTTTAAAAAAAAGAAAGAAATAAAGAAATTCTAAATTAGTCATTCTCTCCCTTATTGTTGGAATTTATATGGACGTAAGTGATTTTTCATTAGATTATGTGACTTATTTTAAAGCATTTTCACTTTTTAAATCTTTTCTCTCTTTTGCCCGATATCCACTTTGACTTCGATCACTAACTGAAAGAAATAATGGTGATAGTATTTATACGCATTCCAATTCTTCGAGTAATTTGCGATAGTGCCTTATTATCAATACTTAATATATTCAATATATTGTATTTAAAAAATATATTCAATAATAAAATTTATTAGAAGTCACATTATTTATTAGTCATAAACTACATGGCTTTTGTTAGATTCCATGTGATGTATGAGGGAGAAGGGAGAGACCATTTCTTGATGCTTTTGTTAAAGAGATCTGAATTAATGAGCTACAACTTACAACTCTTGAGCTACTCACTTCAAAGGTTCCATTTCAAGGGTTCCATACTATCATTTGGCATACTTTTTAGGAAATTAACTTTACATAAACTTTCCACATGATTTGTTTACTTAATTGTTTTCCAGAAAAATTAAATTATTTTTAAATAAATATATTATATTTTAGAGCTTGTTTGGAAAATTTTTGGGATTGGCAAAAGTATGTTTGCAAAATACTTTAGGCTAATCTTATGTTTGGCTATATCATCTAGTAAACTGATTTTTACCTTTAAATATATTTTTAGCCAACAAACTAAAGAAATTACTTTATAATTTACAAATGTACTTTTATCTTACAATTGTTTTATCAAATTTACTTTTATAATAAAAAATATCCAAACATAAGTCATACTATAACAAACTTACTTTTATCAATATTTCATTTTTGTAAACTTTATTTTATTTCAACTTAAGTTTATAACCTAAAAATGAAACGGGCTCTTAATGTTGAAGACAAAAATTTCTTTTTTATTTCATATTTTTTAAAAAAAATTAAAAACCTTTTTCAAAAAAATATTATAAAACACTTGAGAAATAGAACTTCTTAAGAAGTAGTTATTCTCTAGAATTTACTCATGAAGTTATACATTCCGAATTAAATACAACTTTTTAACAATTTCTATATTTTTTTAACGAAGCAAAAATAATTAATCTATTTCCCAAGTTTAGGGCTTATTTAATTACCTTCAATGTTTTTATGTTCTCAAAACAATTTTATGAAACTATTTTTTAAAATAAATTTAGGAAACAAAAAAATCTATTTGAATAACTTGTGTTGAAAATATTATCTTAAAACAAAAAATTAAAGTAAAATTCATTTGAAATTATATTATATTGAAAATAACTTTTATGGATTTCAGTGGATGATGGTAGATAATAACGACTAGTAAGAGACAAGGTGGCATGTAGTTGTAAGCATTGTTCAGATAACCAGATTGGACTGGTCAGTTCAACCGGTCAAACCGGGAATCAGTCCCTGGTCCAGTCTGGTCTGGAACTATCCCAAAACCGATCTCCCCAAAAAATCGGTTAACGACCTGTAAAACCGGTCGGAACCGCTAAGAACCAGTTCGGTTCTTTTTTTTAAAAAAAAAAACTTAAAAAAATTACAACTTTGGACCTAAATAAAACAGATTTCCAAGCCTATTAAGATATCTCAAGATAGGGCTGCACATCTTGGCCCGATGCTCGGTTGACCCAGTCCAACCCTACCACATTAGGACAACCGAGTCAAGCCAAAATTCGGGCCAAGCGTTGCTGGCCTTGCCCAGCCCGACCTATATATGTTTTTTTTTTCAATTATTTTATGTATCTTAATTGATTTTGTAGGATTTTTATTTTTTATATATCTAATATAATATATTTACTATGTAAATATTATGAAAATTTTTTAAGGTTTTAATGTTTCAAAATTTTTAAAATTTTGAATTATTTTTTAACTTAATAGTTATGTAAAAATAATATATAATGGTTAAATATTTATAAATTTTTAAAAATTTTATTTTTTTCTAAGATTATTTTTTAAGAAAATCTATTTTTAAATATAAATAAGTATATTTTTCATTATTAAATAAATTTTTTATTTTTTAAAAAAATATATATATAGTATCGAGTCGGCCTGGTACTTAGCCCAATGTCGGCCTGAACCACATCGGGCTGGGCAATGGACAGGAATCAAACCAGGTCAGACCCGACCCATGATCACCCTCATCTCAAGGATACCTAATATATTATTTCTAACATGACCAACAAAACTATTTTTATATAGGTCTCAACACACTCACTTTATTAAAACTTGAGCAATGTGGAACTTTCAAGTGTCAAATGATTTTTATTTTTTCTTGTTTTCTTTAATATTTACTTTATTTTTTTTATTTCTTGAATTTTTTTCTCTATGTGATAACATTATTCTAATATTTGTAATATCTATTATTTATCTATACTTTAATTTTAAACTTAATTATTTTAATTTAACTTTAATATGACTTTTAAAAGTACTTGATAATAAAGATTTATAAACTTCTCCTCTTCTAACTTTTTTCTTTTTCCTTCAAGTTTTGCTCGTTTTTTATGTTTATTTCTTTAATTTTTTCCTTTATGTGATAACATCATTTTAATCTTTGTTATGTCTATTATTTATCTATATTTTAATTTTAAACTTTATCATTTTAATTTAACTTTAATATGGCTTTTATAAGTGATTGATAATAAAGATTTATATCATTTTTCTCATCTAAATTTTTCTTCAATCTTTGCTTTTTCTTTTATTTATTTATATTATTTTAATCTTTATGATATATATTAATTACAACCGATTCAACCCCGGTCTGACCATTGAACATTGAACCACTACCTTGTCCGGTTCAGTGTCTGATCTTAATATTGGTTGTAGGTAATGGAGGTTGACGATGGTCAATAATGGCTGGTGACAGTTAATGGTGATTGACAATGTTTGGTGATAGTCAACTGGCGAGAGTTGGTAGCGGTTGGTGATGGTTGATAATGTTTGACAATAGTAAGTGGTGACTATTGGTGATTGACAATGGTTAGTGGTGATCGATAATGGTTGGTAATAATCAATAGTGGTCGACGATGGTTGGTTATGATCGGTAGTGGTCAATGGTGATCAGTGACGATTGATGTTGGTCAATAACAATCAATAATGATTAGCGATGTCGACAATGAATTGTAGTAGTTAGTGGTAGTTAATAGTGATCGAGGATGATCAATGGTGGTCAGAGGTGGTTGATGGTGCCAATGACAAATGATGGTAGTCGGTGGTTGTTGACATTTAATTTAAAAGCAGAAATTAATCAAGCCCTTAACTTCCCTCCTCCTATTAGTTCTCTTATTCCAAGCTACCCTTAATTGGATGGAAAGAGCATCTTACCAAGAACAAATCCTATTAGTTAAATTTAATTTAAATAGAACACCTTTTAATCAAATTTGGACGTCTGTTAAACTCAATTTCTGATAATCATTACTTGATATCTAAAATATTTTGATTCTTATTACATCAAAAGAAATAGTTGACAAAAATATGCAGTCACAAACGTATAGTTTAATATTATATAATTGATGTTATATTTTTTCAAAAATAATAATAAATACAAAACGTTTATAAAAATTCATATATATATAATATTTTTATTTAAAAAATTAGTAATAATAACCAAACAAAAACTTTTATTGAAAGGTTGTATGAGGGAGGGAGACGGGAACAAGAGAAAGTAAAGATGGGAAGAATTTGGCCGTTTGAGAAGATTTGATTATGGAACCATAATTATTTATTTTCAAAATTTTGCCAAACACACCACTCATTTAAATAATTAATTATATTGCAAATAAGTAATTATAGAAAAAATTATTTTTTCCTACTTATGATAATCACTTATTTTATTTCTCTTTCTCATTATCTATCAAATAATTACTTAGATCTCCAAAATCTAAACATATTTATATTTTCAAAATCACTTCTCAACTAAAAAATCCAAATATAAATTACTTTTGATATAATTATTTATACTCATAATTAATTATAGAAAATTACATACCCTTATAATTAATTATGAAATAACTAATCCCAACATGCATGAAAGAAAAATACTTTTTCCCCCGTACAGCACTAGCACACAACTACATAGAATGCTTGGAATATCAATTGCTTGAGTTATCTCGTAACTAATTTAACATCTAAGATTTTAAGTTTAAGTCTTATAAATAAAAAAATTTATATTAAAAGAGTTATCTTAATTTAAATCTGACAATGTTCAAATATAACATAATAGGCATTGAGTTTCTTACCACTCAATTCTGAGTCTCGTGGATGAACAAAATCACATTAAAAGAGCTACCTCTATTTGAGACTCACAATGTTCAAATCTAATTAACCTAATAGGCATTGAAACCCTTATCACTCAAATCTCAATCTTGTGGACCAAAAAATTCATGTTAAGAAAGTTACTTTCATTTTGGCCTAACAATATTCAAATTTGGCATGATATATAGTATTGAATTCCTTACTACTCAACCCTAAGTTTTATAGATGAAAAAATCATATTAAGAAAGTTATTTCTATTTAAACCTGACAATATTCAAATTCTAACATATTAAACATTGAATTCCTTACCACTCAACATTCATTCACCATTAATAACACACGTTTTATTTAGGTAGACCAAACAATATTCTTGCAAATAAGGAACTTTGCATCATTAATTATCAAATACTAGACGCGTTTTTCATACATTATATAAAGTTTAAAATGATATTGATAGTCTATCCAAAAAAATGAGATTGATATATAGTTAATAATTTTTTTTAATAATGCAACAGCTTACCGTAAATTTTATAATTTGTATTGGTTATTGATATTACCATTTATCATACATATCTCAATTATAATTGTACAATGAAGGTGATTGTGTCTAAAGACACGCTATCTTCAAATAATCTATATTTTACTGCAGTTGTTGATGTAGTGTTATCCACACATTTTTTTAGAATTTTAAAAATACAAATCAAATTATTCAAAATTTATAAATAGTATGATTTATTATAAATTTTATTATATATCATATTAATATATTAATGAGCTTTTATTCTTGAACTAATTATATTGGTGTATTTATAATACTTTCTTTTATCCTTAATATAAGACATTTTTAACCAAATCATGTGAATTAAGAATTAGAATTAAAATTAATTAAATACCTCGATTTCTCTAAAAATCCCAACATTTTTCTAAAATTATCTTTATTTAATCTCTTTTTCATTGAATATATTAAATAGGGGTATTTTTTGAAAATATATAATACATACTACCTTGTATATTGTAAATGGTTTTATATTTAGGATCAAGATAAAAAATTCTATATATAGGACGTTAATTATAATAATTAATCATGATACTTTTTATACAATAATTACTAACACTTGATAATCCCTATATATGTTTCCGATTGGGTGCTTGTATTGGGCTATAAATTAAATGAGATAACTTGTTTAAACTCACATAATTGAATAGACCAAAATCTTAAACTAAGATCATCAAATACGTTAAATAAGTTGATTATATATAAAAAATGTGTTAAATGAGTTGACTCAAAAAAAAGAGAGAGCAGTGATTATAACTGATAAGCCCCTTTAATCCTGTCTGGCATCAGCACGTAGAGGACGATATGTAAATTATTTTTCTGTTGAAATAATTATAATCATAAGCACACTTGTTATTGTTGGCCAAAAAAAAAAAGCACACTTGTTATTGTTTGGACTAGTTCATCTAATTTAATTGGAACATTTTCTGTTTTTCTCCTCCCTTCAATACTTCATGATCAATATCAATCAATATTCAGTGTCTAACATCAACTCCAATATATCCATATATTAATAGATATAATATAAAATCCATAACAAATTAAATCTTTCATAAGTTACCAGTAGTGCAATTTAGCATTTTATTTTTTAGGGAAAAAGTATTAGAAATTTCTTTTTTAAAGTATATATAATATTTCATGAAAGATAATAGGGATAATTAGTCTTTTGGTCCCTAAACTTTGCATCGATTTTGAAATTAATCCTTGAACTAATTTTTTTTGGATAATGCTTCTTAAACTATTTAACGGTCACATAGTTAGTCCCTCAACTGTCAGACATTTTATAAATTTGTCCATATGAGTGCCACGTGACAAGATTGATGTGAAACGGTGCTAATATGGCAAAGAGAGTTGTTAACGTGGCAGAGAGTTGCTGATGTGGCTAACATGTAAGTAAGAAATGCTTACTAGGATTAAAGAGTAGCTAATTTTAATCCCTATATTTTACCATAATTTGTAATTTAGTTCTTAAACTTTATTATTTTTCTTATATTCATCCTCAAACTTTGCTTCCATTTAAATATTCATCATTTAACTCTTTAAACATTAGTCATCTCATTTATAAATGTGACAAATAGTAAGGAAAATACAAAAATAAATATGATGAGTTCAAATGGGTGAGTAGTAAAAATAATGATATGAAATTTTCTTATGAAGTAAAGATCATCATTTTGTTTATGTCTTTATTTCAAATTTGAGCATTCAAGTTGCAAACTTAGATTTCAAATAATATTGAGATAATTGAAATACAATTCCAAAATAACTAGGGGCAGTGTGAGACATAAATGATATAGGAAGTATGAGAAATAATGTAATTAATAAGGCTAAATAATAGATAATATTAGAATTTCTTAACAAATTTAATGATCTAACTCATTTTCTTAATATATGTTAGACAATTGAAAATGTTTTATATTTAGGATTGGAGGAAATATATTATTATTATTATAAAACATATATAATTCAATTAGTTACAGAATATTATACTATAAAACTTATGTCTTTTTAAGTAATTATACATCTAAAAATATTTTTAACTCTTATAATCAAAACATGTTTCAATTTATCAAACTTATTTTTACAAAAAGAATATATAAACATAACATTTTACAACAAACTTATTTTTACCCAAACTTTATTTTTACAAATTTCATTTATTCTAACTTACTTTTACAAATTGAAAAACTAAACAGACTCTAAATAATTGAAGGATGATTGTATAAATAGAAGCAAAGTTTGATAATGAATATAAGAAAAATAATAAAGTTTAAAGACTAAATTAAAAATTATGGTAAAGTATAAGGATTAAAATCAACTACTTTTTAATTCTAGTTAACATACCTTACCGACGTGTCTGCCACATCAGCAACTCCGTCTGTCACGTCAACAATTCTGTTTGCCACATCAGCATCATTTCACATCAATCTTGCCACATGGCACTCATAAGGACGAATTTGCAATCGGTCTGATAGTTGAGGAACTAACTATTAAATAGATTAGGAAGTATTATCTAAAAAAATTAATTTAGGTATTGATTTCAAAATCCATGCAAGGTTCAGGAATTAAAATGTTAATTTTCCCAAGATAATATATCTTTATATGTATATATAAATATAAAATAAGGTGCACTATTTGTAAGTTATAAAGAAAACATCCTCATTATTCATCCTCTGTCCCTCTGCGTTCATATGGGAACGAAAAATGTGGTAGTCAATTATTGGTCCCTTTTATTTTATTTTATTTTTATATATTTAATATTATTTTATTTTATCAAGTACAGAAAGTAAAACAAAAGTGATCTTCTAATTGTTAATCTTTTTTAAAAAAATAAAATTATCACTTCAAAAATTAAAAATTTTAAATTTAGACGGTCTAAATCTCTTAATAAAATTATCACTCACAAAATTCCTATCCTAAAGTTGATGCAATGTAAGAATCCAAGGAAACTAACGCAATGAAATTGTTCTTCCGTTAAAAATATGGATCAAGTGGACTAAGTGTAAATCATATTATTAAACAAGTTATACAATTCAACCTATTAATTAAATTAATAAGCTAAATGAACCGATTCAACTAAGTTTGATTCATTTTATGATTTTAACTCCTCATCACCAACATAATTATAATTAAGAAGTAGTGTGATTATGAGCTAATGGCAGCGTTTAAATAAAATCATCATTCCCTTTGACAGCTATTATTGTTATTATATTTTTCCAAACGGATATTATTGATAATTATAACATATTAAGTGCAGCATAATATTTGCCTTTGTTTATATATAAACTAGATAGTCACTTGTCAATTTCACACATTTTAAGAAATGAAATTTTGATTCCAAAGAGATGTAGCAGCGTAAAAAATAAGTTCTCAGAAAGGATTTTTCATCGGTACTGTTGCCATCGCAATATCCGGTAAAACGAGATCTGAATTAGTTTAGGTTGGATAATAAACCTAGGTTACTCCAAAATATCAGACACAATAATTAAAAAAAAAAAGGAAATGAAAACAATCTGTCCTAGTGACACATAGTTGTTCTCAAATTTTACGTATAAAACCTAAATAAAAAATTATTTCATATTGACTATTCTTTTCTATTTGCAATTGCATTCAATTGTTATTTTTAAATTTTATTTGTTCGTGCAATCTCTTTGTTTTCGGCCACTTTCTCCATTTACACGAATATTACCTAGTTGTGAGTGTGTGTGCAGACAGTGGCCAAAGAAAAAAAAAATTTAACCCTATCATCCTGATGAACAAGAAATATACAAACAATATATTTTCGAAAAAAAAATTCATGGCAACCTACTCAACATAATTTTTTTCAAAGTATAGAAAAATGAGAATATTAATATATATAAATAATTTTAATATTTATATATTTGATTTCATATAATAATAATAATAATTTATTACTTTTAGAAAGATAAATTGTCCCACTAACCGAGAGTTCTGGATTTGCCATTATGCACACCTGATAGCTAAATACAATTGTAGAAGAAATTTCATTTGAATTATTATTGGACTGAAAGTCACGTTAAATAGTTATATCCAGTCTCATAAATTTAATTGACAAAAATAATTATTATTGAATTTAAATATAATAATTAACATGAATGCTTAAGCAATAATTAAGGTCAATTGGAAAAAATTAGAACCAATTGAAATTCTGAAATTCAATATTCTGGAATTTCAATTAGTCTATTATATTGAATATTTGATTGTTCTAAACACAAGTAATTAGTGACCTGAATAGTATATACACATTAATATTGATAAAGGAAAAAAAAAGAAAAAAACTTTGGTTAAGTTGACTTCTACCTTCGAGAAAGTAATTAAGCGATACTTAGACAATATGATTAGATAACTAAGTTCATTGTATTTTGATTTCAAGCCATAAAGAAGAGACAAAGTCTTGCCAGTAGAACAGGAAAAACAATAGAAAAAAAAAAGAGGGGGATTATAATAAAATTTTGGGGTAAAGTTCAGTTACCCATCAATTGCACAGGTCAAATTAAATATTTTTTCATGCAATTCATGGGTGAGATAATAATTTCAAATTTTTTCAAAAATTATATTTGAATCTTATTAAAATGTGAATATAAATATTAAAAAATACTAATAAAATTGCATGGAATCCAAGCAAAAGTGTAAAACAGGTTGAAAGAATTTTAAAAGATGTACAAAATCTAAAAAAACCATTCATGGCTTGTGATTCAAATTAAAAAAAACCATAAATATTGGTGTAGCTTGTTATAAATTTTATATTTTAAATTGATGATATAGATTAGTTATATAATGTACCTTATTTGGTATTGAATATAAGGAATTTTGAAAGAATTGTTTTGCTCTAAATTATATTATAAGGCACAAATAGCATATGTTTAGTACTTTAAATAATTTATTTAAGTTATGCCTTTTATTAAATAACATATTTCCTTGAGTTTTCCAGGTAGAAATTAGTTAAAATAAGAGTTGTAATTAAGTATTGTTAAATTTAATACAAAAGTTTAAAAATTAAATTAGGAGCATTTGTAGAAAATATTTTTAATTTGTAACAAATGTAAAACAGTCATGCAGCTTTTCTTAATATTGATAAAATAGTTATTTGTAACTTATATTAAAGATTAAAGATACCAACAAGCATTGATCTAGTAGAATAGATTAGAGTTGCTTAAACACGATATCTCATATTTGAGATAATATGAATAAAAAAAATATTTTTAAGAGAGTTTCTCCAATGGGCCCAACTATAACTTTAGATCAATTGAAGTCTAAAATAACATATACCAAATGTTTATTAAAAAAAAGAAAAACACCAAAGGTAATGTATTATAAATTCATTTATAACTATATCCACTTGCTAAGCTTTAATGACAACTTTATCCACTTGCATCGCTGTTGTGCTAAAATATGTTTTTTTTTATACGAACGGAACAAAGCTGTTGAACTAAAATATAATAACATGAATGCGTCTAGATTAATATAACTTCTGCAAACAAGTTAAGTTTTTTAAGTTGACTTGTGCCTTCACGAAAGTAATTCAGATTTGAGATCATAATATTATACTTAAAAAATTATTTCAAAAAACAAAAAGGAGAAGTGACAGATTTGACAGTACTAGAAGTGGAAAACAGAGGGGGATAATAATTAATAATAGAATTTTCATACATTGCTTGACACTTCTGTCATGATTACGCCACATGGGCAGACTTAAACCTTGTCCAATTTATTTTATGCAATGCACCATAAAATATATTTAATTTATCTTAAAATTTGTGAAAATTGTAATTATGCAAAGAATAAAAAATTTATTAATTTTTATTGAATTTACTATTTGAGCTTAAAATTTTATTATCATCATCAATATATCAATACATAAAATATAAAATTTATAACAAATTATATTATTTATAAGTATATAATTATTTAAGATTCCTGAAATGTGAGAGAAATGTGTCTAGTTTGATAAAAATTACACCTCATAATATGTTAGTATTAAAAGTTGATAGTAAATTGCATAAAATTAGCTAATACGCTAATAATTTTAATTTTTGAAAATAATTATAATCTGAAATATTTTAAATATGAATCACAGATATAGTTTTCTCATCGAAGTAGTCAAAAGTTTAAATTATAAAAAATATTAAATTTATATTTTTAAAATCTTGTTATACGTATTAAATTCCAATTTTAAAAAAAAATAAAAAAAATTGAATTCATAAATTTTTAATATTGTCGATGTTTTGAATTACTATATTTTAAAATTATACTTCAAAATTATAAATTCATTATATGTTTTTGGTGAACAAATTGAAAATTTTAAATTGTTGTAAAGGATTGCAAAATAAAATTTTAAATCACGTGAACAATTTACAATGCAATATATATATATATATATATATATATCTAAAAAAATGAATTAATATATCAATATATAATTTATAACAAATGATTCATAAGGCATAACTAGTGCATGCAACTTATTTCCCATATTCTATTTACAGGAAAATATATCTAAAGAAAAAAAGATTTGATTTTTCTTAAATAAGATTGAGATTTTGAAACTTCTAAATGAAAAAAAAAATTAGAAAAATTATCTTAATTGAACTCGATAATACTTAAATCTTATTTGATATTATTGAACAATATAAATATATAAATGTCATGTGATGAATTAAAGCATAGTTCATAAGGATTATAGATATATAAATATAGAATACTTATATATATATATAGATCTCGTATTACTTATTTTATAGATGTAAAAATATAAACAATATATATATAGATTCTATGAAATTTAATATTTTTTCCGGTCCAAAATATAAGGAGTATTCTAGAATCTTTCTTTAATCCATAATATAAGGTGTTATGTAATTTTTAGTAGTAGTTTATCTTTTTTATTTCTATTCATTGACGATCAGTCTCGGTAATTTGTAATGGAAAAGAGTGAAAATAACTTTAATTATTGGTAATTAATAAAGGTAAAAATAATATGTCAAGTTTTTTTTTAGAAATTTAAGAGTATAATCAATTTTTCTTAACATGTATGAAGTAGTTGAAAATTTCTTATTTTTTGGTTCAGAGGAAATATTTATCATTGAATATGTAGTTCAACTGATTAGGGGCAATGTTGACTTAATTAGTGATATTAAATTCAAGTTTAGGTATGTAACTGTATTAAATACTTAGTAAAAGGGTGTTACCATCTTTTTTATTTTAATTAACCTGATTAGTTAGAGTATAATGTAACTACCAACTCGTTCAGTAAAAAATAAATTCAATAGTTTTTGCATATAATATTCATAAGTTACTTATGACCGGCCACAGCCCGGCAGCTCAACAAAATTGGCCACTGATAAAAGGTGACGTCGAAAAAAACAAATAGTAATAAATAATGTGAGAACTTTGACTATTGACTTCGGCATTGAATTGATGTGTCTTTGCCCTTTTACAGGGGTGTACTAGCGTAGGTGGACGCAAAACGTGAATTTTGGGGGAATTGGTTTTTCAGAGATAAAAAATATGATTTTAAAAAAATTAAAACATATAAAAATAAGATTTTTAATAAATTTTTTTATGTATAATATTATATATTGACAATTTAAAAAATATTATAATAGATCTTTAAATTTTATACTTTATTTAATATGATAAGTGCATAATGTATACAAATATATGTTTGTGTATTTACATATTATATAAACATAAAAATATTAGGAGGGCTAAACCAACAATTATATATATTTGGGAATAATTATATGTAAAAATCAAATACAATATATTAAATGGGGGAAGGAGTGAGGGGACCACAACTCCAGACCCGCGGACCAATGTGTCCACCCGTGTGTGCATGGATAGAGTTGAGACGAGCTACATCCTTACCCGATGTTCTGCCTGAAGAAGGCGTTGGGCCAAAAAAAAAATTGTCCATGGCTTGTCTTGGCCCAATGTGGCCATGGCCTGTATGGGATGGGCTAGGGCTTGCCTAGTCTGCATTTTTTTATACTTAAAAAAATAAAAAATTAAAAATCATAATAGAAATTTCTTTATTTCCTTTTCATTTTCTATCAGTTTTCAAGACTTTTTCATTGGCTCCCTAGGATCTATCAAAGGAATACAATAGTAATTCAAGGAGGAAGCAAAGCAGACATGGACATAAAGTTGTATCAATCTGCACTTAGCCTTAGGAAACCGGCATGGAAGCATATGCGGAAGTGAAGTATCACGTCTTGTGAAGAAAATATTGTCACGCTAACTAAGATAGTTTGATAATGCTACATAGCCAAATTGTAAATTGTAATTCAATATTCATTAGAAAAAATATTATACAATAAAAAAAGATTAGTTTAAGAGCCAAAATAACACAGAAGAAGAATCTAGCCAATAAACAAGGCTAATAACTAACTCGTCTTTGCTTTAGGGGCTAAGTGGGAAATCACTGGAGAGTTGGCTTAAGATTCTCCAACATGCACTGGGCAAAGGAATTACTGTGCCTATTTATGCCACCACAATTCAAGCAACTTTGAATTGGCAAGTGAGGCCTCATATTCACGTCCCTTAACTCTAGATAAAAGTAGCCATTTTACCCATTGACAGTTGGCCTATCAGAAATGCATATTATAGAACAAGCAAGCAAATAAACTATGGAGGAGCTTATTAGCTCAATTTTTAGTTACAATACATGTCATGTAATCATAATTAGCCAGTCAACAAGTGTAACAATTAGAAACCTAGACTATGGAGGAGGAAGAATTGAGTTCCAAACCTGCAAATTAAAGCTATAAAACAACCACTATCCTAACCTTAAATCCTTAACTTATAATTATAAAGTCATCAACATAATTAAAGTTTCTCAAACCTAGGAACCAATCGGAGTAGGTAAGAAAGAATGAATTACATTCAAAGAATAGAGCAGCACAAGTGAAGGGAAGAACGGGGGAGAACATGTCAAGAGCAGTGTTAGGTCTATAGCACTTGAGGTTCAAGCACTGAAAATTGTCAAGTTGGACAGAAAAAATAAATTTTATCTCACATCAACAAAAGTCATCATATGATTAATATGAGCACTCTGAATTCAACGTCACCAATTATAGATATTCTCATCTTTAAAGGATCAAAATCCATCCACCACACATATCTCTTAGACAAGTAATATTACTTTGTTAATTTACAAATAGATAACAACATTACTTTGTTTTTTTGATAATTTTTTAAATAGAGAATTGCTTTCCTATTTATTTTTGAACCCATCTTTATAATTTCAATATATTTTTTTATCTAAAATTATCATAACAAAAATTTTGAATGTTTGCTACCCAATAAATGGAGACATGCAACGGGAGTTCCATCTTCGTTGCTAAGGAAGACATGTAACATGTTTAGAATGCATTTCAATTTCCAAATCACATCACAAAATGGGGTTGAGTAAAAGGAAACCCAAACAAAAGCTTCTCTCCTACATCCTTACTCTTCTCATTCCAATTTCCAAGTTCCAAAAAATGCATTTCAATTTCAAACCACAAAATCGAGTTACAACCTAGGTAGTAGGCACTACGCAACTCAATACACAAATAAGGGGAAGAACTAAGAAGAACATACCAGCAAGTAGTGACTGCAAGGTGCCAGAGGTGGTGTTTGTGTGAGGCTATGAGTGTAAGGTGGTCCTTTGAAGATGAGATTTGGTGACCTTCAAAGATAAAATATCAACTACGATGCCAGTGTGAAGCGGTAAGGGTGTTCATAACTAATCAAAACCGATTTAACCAAACTGACCAAAACCAACCAAAACTGATTATAAAATAGGTTTACTTTGATTTTTTAACACACCAAATTGATTGGTTTGGTTTTGTTCCATAATATTGCTTGGTTATTATTGAACCAAACTGAACCAACTAAATATTTATATATATCTTTACTATTTTTTTTAATTAGTCAATGAACATTGATGATTAAATTGAAATCCACCATTACTATATCAATATGACATAACTTAAGCTAAGGAATTTGAGGAGTGAGCGGACAATTGACAAATATGGGTGATAACTGAAGGAAGGAAAAATGTAAAGTTGAATAAATATTATACACTAAATCTCTTAAAATTTATTTTTCTACAAATACTTCTTTTTTTTTTCAATTTGAGTTATATATTGACAACTCTTTAAATTTTTAATCATATACAAATAATTTTCTTAACATAATGTATCCTCCTTTGAATGGAAACGGAAACTCATTAGCTATCAGACATGTTATTTGTATAAATTAAAATAAATTAAAAGATATTATCAAATTTAAAAAAAGTTAAAATTCATATCCTTTTGTATTAAAATGAATTTAATTTTATTCAAAATTTTAGTAATATAAATATAAATGTTCACACTTATTGACAAAGTTTTTTTAGTTATTTAGTAAAAAAATTTACTAAAAATTTATAAATTTTGATTTATAAATATCATTTTTACAAAATGGAAAAAATTTATTATGATTTTATGATCAATTATTTGAAGGTAATTAATTATAATTACTAGAAATTTTATGTAATGAGCAAATTTATTTAAATTGTGATTTTCTCCATATCAATTTTATAAAATAAACTTATTTCATAAAATCACATAGTTTAAAAAATATACTTAATATTTTAAACTGAACTAATCCAAACTAAACTAAACTGACATAATAATCAAACTAAATTGATTAAATTGTAAACCGAATAGGTCCTTACAAATGTCAAACTGAGTGGTTTGGTTCGGTTTGGTTTTGGTTCAAAATTGAACCAAAACTGAGTCTATGAACACTCCTATGAGGCAGTCCGATGAGACCGACAACAACTTTCAATGGAGGAGGAGACAATGTTGATGCCACGATTATGCTTGTGTGAGGTTGTGACTTGTGAGTTATGATGTTAAGTTTAGGGCAAAGCACGATCAAGCGAAATAGAAAGTAAGATGACAAGACTGAGTGTCTGAGTCTAAGTGCTCATTTCTGAGTAAATGATCTCTAATGTTTTACTTTAAATAGTGTTATCTTTGCACCTTCAATTGAAAAAAAATTAATATATATTATATATGCACGGGCCAGGACAGGGTTGGGCATGCCCTTGCCTGTGGCCTATCTTGGCCCATGTATACTTTAGCCCGATTTTTTCTTGAGCCCTGTTCTCCTCTTTTTTGGCCTGGCTAGGCTGGTGTGAATGGTCTGGGCAAGATTGGGCCGTCAAGCAAGTTGAACACCCTTATCCTTTGGTAGGTATTTATTTATTTATTTTTTATCTACAAGTTCTTATTTGAATCCAAAATCAATTGTATTAGGATTTTGTTAAACAACTCACACATTTTCAATAATCATTTTTACCCAAAAACAAATTAAAACAGGAAGACAGGTATCAATTTGCGGGTTGGCTCATTTTATAGCAATTTTGGACTCAGAAAAACAGAACTCATATTGAGACAATATCTTCCCAATTTAGACTGCTTAACTCGCGAGTTATTCAGGCAAAACCACAAAACCTGTGGGTTAGCCTATTTTGCTTGCTTTCTTATTTTTTAATTTTTGTCCTTTCAAATTAACTTTTTTCTATTTTTTCATGTGTATTTTGTTTGATATTAGAATTTAAAATTGAAATTGCCTTATACTTTGAATTGGAATTATCCCATACTTTATATTTAATGTTATTAAATTGTGATACTTACATAAATGATTATTAATATATGTTAATATATTTGGATGAATTATTGACTTATGTAATTTCTATTTTAAATTTAATTATGAATCAATCATATTATTTATTATTTTTTTATCATTCAAATTAGTGATTTAAATTGTTATTCAAATGTCAAAAAAATTGAATATATATATATATATATATATATAAATAAACATATGGTCTCCTTGGCGGTCTTTGCCCAGTCGGCCCAAAAAAAGGGTTAAATGCGATTCTATTAGCTCACAGTGTGTCAACCAATTTTGGGGTGAGTTGAGTTGACCGTTTTTCAACTCTAAAAGAAATTGATTATATAAATCAGTGAGAAATTGCTACTTACAAAAAAAATTGATTGTGCTTAAAAAAATTATTTAATTTTTAATTAATTATGTAATATTATTATAAACTAATAAATCTTTTTTATTAAAAGTATTATTTAAAGAACTAGAGCATTTTAAATATTTTAGTAATTATTAATTCAAAAATATTTTTAACTAAAATTATCTTAATATATTTTATTTTATTAAAATTACTTTTGAGATAAAAATATCTAAATATAAATTATTTTTGAGAAAATTAATTTTAATTAAATTCAATTCTATAAAATCAAATATACACTGAATAAATTATTAAAATCTAATGGAAATATGAATTCACTTTTGGTGCTCATCTCCTTATTATAATCTGAATCGTTTAAATTAAAATTAGACAGTCTAGATTTAATTTAATTTTATTATTATATTTTTAATATATTTTTATTTTATTAGATATAAAATTTAAAATAAAGATAATTTTATAATTATTATTTTTTTAAAAAAATTTATTATGCAAAAAAAATTAAATTAAAAAATTTTAAATCTAAACTATCCAAATTAAAATTGAATGATGCTTATTTCATGGAAGTGATTAGCACATTGAAATACACACAGGGAATTGGATGATTAGACAAACACAGGGGAATTGATTCATGGTACCCATTTCTTTTTTTTTTTTTTTACCAAATTCATGGTACCCATTTCAACGATTGAATAATTGAAATTAATGACACGATTAGTTGGGTCGTATCCGTCGAAAACCAGAAGGAAGCATCCGGCGCAGGTCGTATTTTTGTTTCTTGTTTTTTGTGAGAGGAGCAGGTAGTATTTATTAAGATCAAATCAACCATACCAGCGATCTTGCTTGGCTTCGTTCTTCTTATTTTTCGTAAATTCTTTGGCTTCGTCTTTCAATTTCTTGCGAAAGAGAAACTCACACCAAGTTAGGCCTTTTGTGCTCTTCTCTTCTCACCCATTTCCTTTTGTAAGTCCTTTCGTGGTTTCTCTCGGATATGCTATTTCTCTGCATGCGCAATTTTAGTTGATTTCTCCGTTCCTCAATCTTCTTCGGTTCTCTTCACTTTTTTTCGGTGTTACGTTCGGTATGCATTCGGGCTTTCATTGTTTCTTTGTTTGCTTTTCACATTGATGTTTAGATTGAGGATAATGGAAGAGAGGGGAAGTGAAAATGAATGATTATCGGAATCTGAATCAAAGAAATCTTCGACATTGAAGTCTTACTTCCCTTCCCTTCGCTTCCATTCTCCTCAATCTGAATATACTTTCTTAGCATTTGGGTCGTTGTTTCTTCTCTTTGGTTTCTTTTTCTCATGGGTATTGGATATATACATTTCACACTAACTGTAATGGCGATTTGTTGCAGTTTTCGTAGTGAAGTATGCGAGGATCATAGCTGTTTCTGTGGATATTGAATACTTTAAGTATATTCGATGAAGTGCTTTTCCTACTTCAAAGATAAATACAGGGGCAGAGGACAAAGATCAGCACCTGTGTTGAAAGAGCAAGAGAAATCCCAGTATTCAGGAGCTGATAGGATCGCCAAATCTTCATGCTCTACAACCTCCACTCGTAGTATTCCAGAATTGTATGAGGAGAGGGCTCATAATTTGAGGGTTTTCTCTTACACAGAGCTCAGGCGTGCAACAAATGATTTCAACAGGCTTTTTAAGATAGGGGAAGGAGGATTTGGGAGTGTATATAAAGGTTCAATTCAGCCACTTGATGGAAGTGGAGATCCTATTTTAGTTGCCATCAAAAGGCTGAACAAGGATGGATTACAGGTAAGAGTCCCCAAATATTGTTTGGGACCCAACTTTCAAATTTTACTTCGACTATTCATAGCTGTCCATCAGTACATAATAGAAATCTAGTGTAAGTCGTATTATTCATAATCCAAAAACAAGAACAGTACAACTCATCATTCATCAGACTCCATGCACAGCCTATATCTAGTTTTCTTACTTATATTGTTGCAAGGATAGTATTAAGTTCTAGGAGATCCAGTAGATGAAATCATAGTGATTGCTATAGTTCGTAGGATGATAAGCTCCGCCAAAATTTATGCAACTAAAATAAATGCTTTGGAGAAATTTGATTAATCAAAGAGGGATTTGAATATAGTGCTGAGTTTCACAGGTCCAAATTGTCTTGTCTCTAAGGAATTTCTGTATATGCATTGTGCTTTTGTCTTGTCACAAATCAAATTGGCATGTCATTAGGTGTGAACGTTGATATGATCAACCTGGTAGTGTTCTTGGTAAATGAGAATGATTGGAAGACAAGCTCCAGGATAGAGCCAATGGTAAGTGGAGTAGGAGAAACAGAAAATTAAGAGGGGCTTATCCCTCTGAATGGCCATGATTCCAAGTTATTAGCTCTAGAACCCCAAAGAAGAATACCCAGCAGTAAATAGAAAAACCTGAAAATGAGATAAGCTCTAGCAAAGGTCAAGATTGCTGGATACCAGCTAATACCACTCCAGCCCATCTTCGTATTTTCTTCTCTCTATCCCTTAACCATTTTCTCTATGAAGCCAATTATCGGTTGCAACCTGTCCATCCCTTACTCATCACAAGAATTCCTTCTTGACTCCTCACTTATTTGGGCTATAGTTAAATAGTATCTCGGCCCCTGCCTTCCTTTATAAACTTGTTGAATTGGGCTCCTAATAGGAACCTATTTCATCGTATGGCTCTATTGCTGGTAAAAACCTTGAAGTTCAATCATAATGTGATCAGACTCTACCATTAATGGAAGTAGATTTATGTAATCCAACCTGTGAACCAAGTTATCATGCCAGCTGGTGCGTTGTTGCATTATATGGAATTCAACTGTCTGTTTAATATGTCAAATTATCTGCTACGACAATCAGTTAAAGTAAGGTTCTTTAATATAATTAAACTCTCAAACTATACTTGTAGCCAGCCATCTGCATCAAGAATCAACTTTAAAGGACTGTACAGATTCCATTGAGTTATTCCTACTGATTTTTTTATTGTCCGTACGATAGTGGTGGATCATATTTGTGCCACTAAAGACTTCACTGGCCCCTTTTATCTTTACAAGATTTTAGGATTTAAATTTCTATATGACCTTAAGTAACATCTTAATGCTTCCTCCCAACTAGAGTATTATATCAATGAGTGGCTCAAGTTCTATGGAAACTTATGGAACACATGAAAGCTGCTTGTGTATGCTTTTGTTCCTGCATCACTTTAAAGTAAAACGGCTTTTTACTCTTAGCTGAAAGGAAGCATGGGACATGTTTTCTGGGCCTAAGCTAGTCCATTTCTTCATGTCATTTCAAGTTTTACTTATCTGAGCACCCAAATAGCAAGTTCATTTGTTGTCATTTACCCTAGTTTGCAAAATACAGAAGCCAAGAAGAATACTTTGGTTGCACTGATATATGCATATTTGCTTCTAAATTTAATAAAATTTAATTCCTTATGTTGGATTGTATCTGTGTGACTCCATATATCTGTACTTTAGTTAGTGCTTTGCTTTTTTATTTTTCATTAAAATGATATGAGTATCTTCTTCCAAACATCATTTTTCTTGATCCTGACATATAGGGTCATAAACAATGGTTGGCTGAAGTTCAGTTTCTTGGTGTTGTGGAGCACCCAAATCTTGTCAAACTCATTGGATATTGTGCGGTGGACGGCGAAAGAGGGATTCAGAGACTACTTGTATATGAATATATGCCAAATAAAAGCTTAGAACATCATCTCTTTCATAGGGTATATGATCCTCTTCCTTGGAGAACAAGACTTGAGATACTACTTGGAGCAGCTGAAGGATTAGCTTATTTGCATGAAGAATTAGAAGTTCAGGTATCAGTTAAATCAGTTTCATCATCACATATTAGTTACCCCTATCTTCCTTCTTGAATAAAAACAAATAAAAAAAATGCAATAAATTACATCTATGTTTTGGCAGAAAAACAATTATAAGTGCTCAGACTAGTCAGTTGAACTTCCTACACCTAACAATGATGTAGCTTGGAAATTCCGAGCATATACATACATGTGTGTGTGTGTATTCATATTAAGTTTGATTTATTTTTAGAATGTCATGCTTTGGAGACTAACTGCCTAATAATTTGAAGAGAATGTGGAAAATCAGTAGGAAAGAAGAAGAAATTAAGGATCTTTCCAATTGAAGAGGCTAATATTTCTTGATATTGTTATGTCACTTATTTCAGTAGATCAGAAATTCACTTACTACTTTGCTAAGATGATCCTTCCAGAGGTTTTCTTAACTTACAGAACAGAGTGGGTGATCCTGTTGATGAAACCTCTTGATTAATGCTCCCTTTCCGAAACCTTACCTTGTCATCCTTTCCTTTTTTTAAGGAAATTTAATGGAATTTATTTAGTCTTATTACGACCTTAATCCCCTTTTTAGCTGAATAGGCAGCAATGCTCATTGACACCAAACAATTCAACAGTGATAAACAAGGAAAGTATTGTTAGGGTTCTCTGTCATTGAATCTTTGAGTTTATGTTGTGCATGAGTAAAACTTTTCTATGTTATCCTTTAAAAAATTGTGAATCTCTGTACCAAATTCTGAACAAAAAATGGACAGCTAAGATTAAAACAATAGAATGGAGGGCCAGTTTGCACAAGCTACACAGCAGGTGATCCATTCGCCTTTTAGTAGTGAACCTAAATAATGATGGCAGAATAACCTCTCCATTTTCATATCTCAAAATTTCGTAGTTCTGCTATCTTATATTACATCCTCTGCATTCGACATTTTTTCATCCTTTTTAACAGTATGTAATGTTGATGCTTCAGGTAATATATCGAGATTTTAAATCTTCGAATGTGTTATTGGATGAAAACTTCAAGCCAAAACTTTCTGATTTCGGACTTGCTAGGGAGGGCCCAATTGCTGGCCATACTCATGTTTCAACTGCAGTAAGTGTTATGTGCTTATATACGTTGCTTTAGATAGTGTTATATTTTTTCTGATCTTAGAATATTGAATGCTGAAGAACTGTTATGTTTTCAACAAAACGCAATTTCATGTATCAGGTTGACCAGCACCAGTTGTGAAATCAATTGATTGATCATGAAAGTAATGGATGTAATAAAAATAGTTTTGGTGAATGACTATAATTTCTTTCTAATTCGTCAGTGATAACGCTTCCAGCGTGCATTATTATAAATAATATCTCAATTACTCTATTACATGTAATTTGAATATGCACATTTGAAAACCAGGAAAAACCATGAATACTTACTTTGCTTTTCATTTGACTCTCCAATCAGAAGAAAAACTATCAAGAAACTGAATTAATCCATTTTTCGTCATTCATCCAGCTTGTTTGCTCTAGGTTTTGCTAGAAGAATATCTGAGTCCTACAGCGCATGATCGAGTTTGTTTGTTTCTCATATCAGGTGGTAGGTACATTTGGGTATGCTGCTCCAGATTATGTTCAGACAGGCCATCTCACAGCGAAGAGCGACGTGTGGAGTTTTGGTGTGGTACTATATGAAGTTCTTACAGGAAGGCGGTCATTGGAAAGAGACCGACCCAAAATGGAGCAGAAACTTCTGGAGTGGGTGAAACACTATCCTGCTGATAGTAAAACATTTAGCTTGATTATGGATCCACGGCTCGAAGGACAATATTCTTTCAACGCAGCGCGAAAAATTGCCAAGCTTGCTGACAATTGCCTCAGTAAGAGTGCAAAAGAGAGGCCAACAATGAGTCAGGTGGTAGAGAGATTGAAGCAGATAATCCAAGCTTCAGATGAAGAACATGTTTCAGAGACAAGCTTCGAAATATTAGAAGATAACCCACCTGACGCTGTAGAAAAACCAAATGATCAATCTGGCCCCTCAGAATTGTACAAGAAGAGGATGGCCCATCTAGCAAAGCTTGGTGAACATGTTGAGGGTAGTAGCAGAAGAAGATTTATGATCCTCCAGAAGGCTAAAGTCTCTTAATAGTTTCATCACTAGCAGTATTGCAATCCATCAGTGTTGAGATAAATTGGTAAATTCTTGGGCAATGATAATGGAAATAAAGAGGAAAAGTTTTTGTATAGAATGGTTACATAACCTTATAAGATGTAATCAAGGTATAATCTTCTGTTCAGTGACCTCTTTATATTTTGCAGGTTTAGCAGTTGATAGATTGAGTTTGCCTTTCTGTGTATAGTTCTTATGGTAAATGATTTTAGGGCAGCACTTTTATTCTTTCTTCAATTTAAATGCTAGGGGTCATTTGGTCTGAACAATGGAAATGGATTGAACAAAATTTGAGATATGTAATATTTATAATACCGGCTTTATAATTACTTATTCATTTTTATTAGGGAAAAATATATTTTTAATCCCTTAACTTTACACTAAGTTTTATTTTAGTTCTTTAATTTTATTTTATTTCTTTTTAATCCTTTAACTTTTAAAATATAATCAAAATTTTCCCTATAATTAACATGATTAATTGTATTTGTAGAAAATATTGATGAATCATTTTTGAATGTTAACAAAGCATTTTTTAAATACTTACATATTTATCTAACTCATTTTTCATGACAAAAAAAAAATCTAAGGTTAAGTTTTTGTTTAAAAGTTTTTATTGGTAATTATTCATTTTTAATCTTTTAAATTAATTAAAAAATATTTTAAATCCAAGATTAATGAGAAATATTGATGACCTGGCAATAAAAATTGACATATCAACATTGAATAACGTTTTGTTAGCATTTTTGTTAACATAATAACAACATTACTAATAGGGAAATGATTATATTTTGAAAATTAAAAGATTAATATGAAAAAAAATAAAGTTAAGGAATCAAAATGAAATCTAGTGTAAAGTTGTGGGACTAATAGTATACTTTTACCTTTTTAATAATTTTTTATCTAGAGGCACAAATGCAATTATTTACCTGTAAATTAATTTTTTATTTTTTAGTTTTGGTATACAAGTATCTGATGTCGTCGTAGAGATATTAATAAAGTTATTTTATCTCTACGAATTTTCTAGATTTGACTTTTGAGATATGGACTTAATGTGTATAAGCAATTTCAACTATTTTGCAACTTGAAAAGGAAAAAGGGGAGTCACACTTAAAAATCAAAACTTTGAATTAACGCTATTAATAGATCTAAAAATTCTGAAATAATAAAAATAAGTCCATAGTTCTAATCTTAACAAAATTTTATTATTAAATTACCTAAATACCCTTTTTAGAATGATAATGTCAAATAACTGAAGAAAAATGTCAAAATTTGAGTGTAAGAGTGTCAAATTTTTTAAATTGAGTGTTAAATAATATGGAATAACAGTTGTAATTGGTCAAAAAAATTCTATTCCTCAGTGTAAAACATAGAAAGATTAGTGTCAAATCCTGAAATGACAATGTTAAATGACTGATGAGGAGTGTAAAAAATTGGAAGTAAGACTTCTAAATTTAAAAGTTTAGAATGTTAAATATCAAATGTTTGACATTCGTCCTAGTGATTGGACACTAATCTCCAACTGTTTTATACTGAATAGTTTATACTCACTAAACATAGAAGCCTCATTTCCAGATTTTGACACTTATTATCAACACTGCTATGTCATAATTTGATACTAATCTTCCTCTCTTTTACATCAAGAAATGAAATTTCATTGGCCAATTACAACTATTCGTTTATGTTATTTGACATTTAGCTTTAGGAATCTGACATTCTTCTTTAGCTATTTAACAATATTATTCAAACACAGATATTTAGGTAATTTAATGATCAAATTTTGTAAACGTCTATTTTTTCCATTTTATAATTTTTGAGTTTGTTAGTGGCGGTGATGAATTGAACTTTTTCTTTCATTTTTACTTTTGTTACCATTTACCTATTTTGTTTAGGTTTCAATGTGTTTTTTAATATAAAAATAGATGAGTGAGTGTGTTTTTTTTTGGGGGGGTGGTTAATTATTAATATAAATATAAATTAAAATAGGTTTACATTTTTTTAAGTAATTTTTTCTACAGGAAAATATTGACTAGGCTGCTAAGCCCATGATTCTTAAGTAACTAGGTTAATCAAGAAAGTTTATAACTGATTTGCTTATTTTGCTTTTTTTATTTTAGGGATAAATAAATTTTTTGTCCATGAGGTTTTAGTCAGTTTTGAAATCAATTCCTGAGGTTTAATTTTTTTTAACTCAATCCCTCAAGTTTCTACCGTTACCACCATCCATCCCTGAGGTTTCAGAAATGGGGAGAGGGATGTCCAGGTGGAGATGATGGTGTTAATTAAGATGATGTGGATGATGGAAATACACGGCATCGTTGGCAACATTGAAAACACACACGGGACTTTTTAACGATATTGGGCTTATTCAAAATAAAATGAATTGGACTTTTTACCAAAAAACAAATGGAGGAAAAAGAAATTAAAGAAAACACACGGGTTTTCTGAATCAATTCTTAGACAAGGCCTTAGACTTAGAGTTCGTCCCTTCTCTGCTAGGATTTCCTCAATCGTCCCCAGTAGTTCAAAGTTTGTCACTCATTCGGTCATTGTTCTCACAATTCTTAGCCGCTTGGGTCATCGTTCTCATCGTTCTAACCATTCTCTTCCTCTTTGGTCATCGCTCGCGGCCTCTTTGGTCATTGCTCTCACCGTTCTCACTGCTCTCTTCCTCTTCGGTCATCGATCTCTTACCCAGGAAATCAATTTCAGGTGCGTGTGTGTTTCACTTCACACTTCATTCTTCATGTCATAGGGTTTCCTCCTAGTAGAGCCCTCTCTTCTTGGCACATCCATTGGAGGATTGTGGTTTGCATCTTACTATCATTCATTGTAATTGTTTGAACTCCCTGTTTGTCATTGATAACTTTCAACCGTTTTAATGCTATATCTTTGGTGCTTGTGATTGTGGTTTGATTATATTTCTTGTCCGTCATCGGTATCATTGCTTTGCCTCTAAGATGTCATGGATATTCAGTTTAGTTTCATCTTCCAATAGATTTTGTTGCATGCAAGGCTAAAAAAAATGGAATCTGGAACTTCATCGGCAGCTTCAATAGGAAGGAGGGTGACTGAACAATGCAGATGTGGTGATCCTGTGCTGATTCTCACTGCATCAACGGAGAAAAACCAAGGTCACAGGTTTCTGAGATGCCTAAATTTTAAGGTAACCTGTTGAGTTCTATATTATATATTTGATATTATTTGTTTCTCTAAGGGATTATCAGTGAGCATAATTTCTTTGAGTGGATATGAACCTTGGGTCATGATAGATGGAAGTCATAATGATATTTTGGTTTCAATTTGTTATACTGTAACTGATTAATTGTTTAAAAAATATTGCAGGAGGCATGGGCTTGCAATTTCTTTGAGTGGCTTGATGGTCCAATTCCAAGGCAAACATTAGAGAAGATCAAGAAGCAGGATGAAGCAATTGCAAAAGGCAAGAAGCAAATGAAGCCGATTATTCGTGCACTGATGGTCTTGATGGTTATGAATGTTGTTTTAGTTTGGGTTTCTTTGAATGAGTGTTGGATGTCTGAGTTGTAGTGTGAGGTTTTTAGGTTGTGTGTTGACTATTTTTGGCTTGTTATGTAAAAGTGGCCTGATGTCGTTAACTGCTGCTATTTTCTAGATAGGAGACTTGTCTAACTGTTAGTTTGGCTATGTTGTATTATGTTCAGCTATGTTCCCTTTTTTGTACTGTGGCTATGGACCACAAAGTATGGATGTAATCTTGTCATGTAATATTAATATGAAGTTCCTTGTGTCATCAATTATTTTGCTGTCCTTTTTTTAGCTAATAGGGACCACATAAAGGATAAGTCCATTGTGGACATAAGGGACTACAAAACTTCATTTGACTTGAATGAATTTCTTATACTGCTATGGAGACTCAATAGGCCTAAAAGGAAGAAGCTTTTCTTTTGACTTAAATAACTAAAGGAACATTATGAATCGGATTAGTATAATGCTCACACTATAAAATGATGTTGCAAAATTATATATGGTGGTTTCTAGTTACAAATTGAATGACAATGAAGAACATAATGTAGAGAAAACCTTCCAAAGATCTTGCAACACCCATGAAGTTTTTTGCCACCAAATTATGCAGATCTTCACCAGCCCAGATTGGAAATATACATATATTGACTGCCAAAGAAACAGCAGCACCGAGTGCAATGAAAAATCTATTTGTAGCAGTATGAATGAATTCCCCAGTTCGATAACCAAACACTGTAACTAAATAGTATGTGATCAAGAACACACGGAACCCATATTCATAGGCCTTCATCATGGGATATAGTTTTACATAACTTAGAAATTTACATAAATTACACAACAAGCTTTGTGTTCAATATAATGCTCACACTATAAAATGATGTCGTGAATACTTTGTCAAAGCTAGTAGTAGATAACTAGCATAATTCTAACATCCAACCAACATAAAGCAAAAAAACTTAACAAAAAGCTACATCCATAATAACTAACATCCAACCAACTTGACCTAAAAAGCTAAATCTATAATAACTAACATCCAACCAACTTGAACCAAAAAGCTAAATCCATAATAACTAACATCCAACCAACATAAACCAAAAAGCTAAGGACATAATAACTAGAATTCAACTATGGGTGACTTGATGGTGGAGGGATAACATGAACACTTTCTTATGTGCTAGAAGAACTTCCTCACTTCTTGCAAGTTCTCTTGTTGTGTCCGTAATTACCACATGCAGCACATCGAACACACTTGATGGTCTTTTTGACATGGTGTGACCTTAGTGGCTCGTATGCTTCCTTTCTTCATAGCTTTTTGGTGCTTATGGTTTTTTGGGGCTTAACGGGGTCCAATCCTGTTCTAAACCACATCTTTTCACCATTTATTGGCATAATAACTAGATATAGCAACCAACATATGCAACTTAAGTCAAATTGAAATGCACATAGTCGTGTGGATCTTCTCGTTTATTTCTTATGGTACTTACTGCATGCATGCAAAATGTACATAAATTGTTAAAACTATTATAATTGTGAAAAAAATTACTAACATATTAAGTTATTTACCTGCATGGTATGCCACTCAATTGCCATATTTGACATGAACAAGTCCTTTGGTCAAGTTCAACAACAAACTTGTCTATCAACTGTCTGACATATAATACTTCAAATTTATTTCCTCCTGCCCATCTGGCTACCCAATTACAGGATTCTACCACTTCTTTGTCCAACCTTCTCTGAGGTCTTGGGCACACCTTCCCCATATAGTTAGCAACTCTAATTAGATTCTTTGCAAATGTTGTCATGAGATATGTTCGGATCCATTCAAGCAACCAGACAATGGGAAATTCTCATGCTTCCAATATCTTCCATTGAATGACTTCGTTATGTTATTCATGATCATATCATATTTTGCATATTCTCCAAAGTGTGACTTAGTCCAACAAGAAAGAGGAAAAATCATTAAATGATCATGTGCCTCCTTTGAAATGGCGTTCAACTCATTCATCTTTTCTTCCCAATCTCGAATATTAGTGGCCTTCACCACACGAACCACTAAGTCTCTAATCACAATACCTTTTGTTGGTCAGAAATGATTTATAACTCCCAAGCAACTCTCCAAATGCTTGTTGTAGCCCTGCAAGTCAAATAAAGGACAAACCGTGTAACCAAGCAAATATGACAAATAATAGTTGATCAAAGAGTTTTTTGAATAATCACATCTCATACCTTTTGTTGGTCAGAAATGAAAATCCATCGATGTTCATACACATGAACAATGTCATGAAAAAGGTTTTTCAAAAACCAAGTCCAAGAATTCCTATTTTTACTCTCAACCACTGCCCAAACTAATGGAAAGTATTGGTCATTTGGGCCCCGAGCTATAGCTGTAAGTAATATTCCTCCAAATGGTCCTTTTAAGAAGCATCCATCTAATCCAATGATTGGCCAACATGCTGCCAAAAAGCCCCTCTTAATGGATTCTAAACACTCATAAATTCTCTTGAAAATATGTGGTTGCTCTATTTGCACCCTACCAGTTACTAATTGGAAATTAGTGCCCAGGTTTCTGGATTGTACTTCATTGCAATAGTTAGGCAACATGTGATACTCCGCTGCATAATCACCATTAAGGATAGCCTTTGCCTTTCTCTTAGCTCACAATGCCTTATTAACTGAGATATTAGCCATATAGTTTTCCTGCATAAATGAAATGATATCAACTAGCTTCATGTTCTTATTTGACCTCATAGGTGCCACTACCTTGCCTGCAATCCGTTTTGAAGTTGCCTTCTTGCCATAGAATGTGACGCCACATGAATGCTTAGATTTAAAAGTCTTCAATTGAGATGTTAATTAATCTCCCACTTTGCTTACATACATTAACCAAGGACATCCACTTTTGCATACAACTCTGCATCGCACCTTATCATTCTTTACAAAGTGGACATCATAACCATGGATTAAGACATACTCTCTAACTGCATCCTTAAACTGACTAATGGAAGTAAACTCTATCCCCAACTGGAATTCAAAGTCGTTACCCATCTCTGCGTGGTTGTATTGGCAATACTTGATGTTTGTATCATCATCCTCATCAGACCCATTAATAGAATGCAGATCCTCATTTTCATCATCAGATTACATCATTACATTGCCCTCATCATACAATGCAAGTGCTAAAATTGACTCTAGGAAGTAGAAGAAGTAGGTGGATTATGTGCCCTATTTGCACAATGATCATTGTCTTTATCAATAAAGTCAATTATATTATAATCAACATAATGACTAAAGTATTCATCATCAATTTTTGCATCATCACTATCCTCAGGGTCACTAACATATTCAATTTCACTTTCTCTCTCTACACTTATACCTTTGTCTTTGTTTCGTGCCATGTGAAGTAGATGTACCTATAAAAGCATTAAAACAATTTTTTCCTTTCAATGAAAATTATTCATTTGTCCTGGACATGTGATCACGTGGGAACCAACATTGACATCATTTCACTCTCTCTCATTTATATAGAGGTAGACACATATGGATTATAGATAACCTACTATGCAAAGAAGCTAAAGTCCACAAAGGAAAAAATAACTAATAATGTCTCCATGTTAGATTCAGAATTCTTGGGCTTTTTTTTTGTGAAACTAAAAAAAAAAAGAACCATGTTTTGTTTCTGGTGTAGAATGAGTGGCATGCCATTTGAGTTCAAACATAGTTGTGGTTGGGTTCATTATGCCACTTCAGAATTCTAAGCCACACATAATGCTCAGCAACAAAAAACATCACGAAATATGTGTTCGGCCAGTAATCTAAATATCTTGTATATATATATATATAAACACCATTAAGTTACAGAACCAAATAAATACGTTATTGAGCTACAGAACCATGTTTTATTTCTAGTGCAGAATGAGTGGCATGCCGTTTGAGTTCAACACAGTCATGGTTGGGTTCATTATGCCATTTCAGAATTCTAAGCCACACATAATGCTCAACAACGAAAATCATCAAGAAATATGTGTTCAACCAGTAATTTAAATATCTTATATATATATATATATATAAATACCATTAAGTTATAGAACCAGAGAAATACGTTGCTGAGCTACAGAACCATGACCTACAGAATCAAACCCACTTATTAAGTTACCATTTTCATTTTAACAACTAAACCCTGCAGAGATACAGATGCACACCCAACCAAATGGCCATAAAGATGCGTTCTTTGTTCTGTATAACTCACAAACTAAGATGGAAGATTAGCAAAAATGCACACCCCTTCATTTTACTATTCTTTTTTTAGATAAATATCCAAAGAAACACCCATGATTTTTTTGCTCTATGTTATGGGTTTTGAGGTAAATACCCAAAGATATACCTTACCTCTTCCTTCTCTCGGCCTTCCTCTATTGATTTCACCTTGTAGGGATGGGTGGTTGTTGGTGCTCTATTGTGCGATCAATTCTATCTTGGTTAGGGCTTGTCAGAATCATCTCACACAAGAAAGGAAGTGCACAAAACCTCTCTCAAATATTTGCTTCGTTACACCACATTCTCCCGCTCATGAGAACATGAAGCTCTACGTTTTGTGCAATCCAACGTGTCTTTAGCAGCCATCTAATGTGTTGCCAATGATGCCAATGTGTATTTCCATTCTCCACATCATCTTAATTAACACCGTCATCTCCACCTAGACATTCCTCTCCTCGTTTCTGAAACCTCAAGGATGGATGGTGGTAATGGTGGAAACTTGAGGGATTGACTTAAAAAAAATTAAACCTTAGGGATTGATTTTAAAATTGATTGAAACCTCATAGACTAAAAGCTTATTTATCCCTTCATTTTATTACGAAGTTTCAATTATTTTTAATTGAATATTTTTTTAATATTAAAGATATAAATTCTTTTTTACTTAGCAAGTGTTATTAATGTTTAGGATTAGTTTAGAAAAATTTTATAAAATACTACTAGGAAAGCAGAATTTACTTGGTTTTACTTAGTAAGTTATTTAGTTATTCAGGAAATTGGGTTTTCAAATACAAATGCAATTCACTTAACTTCCTCCTCTCTTTTTCCCCCCTTTTGTTTTTTGCGACCTCTACAGTGATTACCATGATAATTAATGAGAACTCGAAGTTAGTAAATGCTATCTTTTTAACTAATAGTTTGTAACGCACACATCTGTGCATGGGAATTTCAATTTTGTTTGGCTTAATTCATTCCAATAAAAATAGTGACGTAATAATAGAAAAGATTTGACATTTATATTTTATATTGATACATTGTTTCCGGGATTTTTTTTCCTAAGTAGGGCCATGAAATTTGATTCATGGAAGACTCTCAAATCTAGATTATTCATATTAAAATTGAAGAGTTCAGATTTTATTTTATTTAAAATATTAATATATTTTTATTTTAATAAGAGTAGAATGTAAAATGAAAGTAATCTTTTAATTATTACTTTATTTTAAATATATTTTGGTATACAAATTAAAAAAATAAATCTAAATTGTTTAAATTAAATTCGAACGGCTATAATTTCATTTTAGAATTAATTATGCAATTGAATTAAGGGCCATTGAGTATGAGTTTCTGGGTTTGATAATTTGCAATGAACATGCGTTTCTCCTTTTTTTTTTTTTAATGAATTACGTTTTTGCTTTTATATATATAGACAAACATATATATGCTTTTATTACCGTTTTGGTAATTTGCTTTATACTATGTTATTTAGCTTCCGCCGTCCAAACTTCCAATGCATTTTTTTCATTAAACCACCTATATTCAATAATCATATTAGACTTAAACTAAACTAATTCGAGTTAAGTCAAGTAAAACTACCAAAGTGACAAAACTCTCCAAACTAGTATTTAATAACTTCTTTTTTTAATATAAATAGTTGAATGTGAGAGAATTAATATAAATTAAAATACATTTGCATCCATTTTTCTTTTCTTTTAAAAAAATCAATATTTCTTCAAAGGGTAAAAGAAAATAGAACTAGATACTTGGCTCATGAGAGGTGACTAACTAGGTTAAGCTAGTTAAATAAAGGGTGTGTTTGGATTAAATTATGTATAAGTGATTATAAGGATAAGTGATTATGAGAATAAGTGATTATGTTAAAAGTGATTTGTGTTTGAATATTTTTACCTCATAAGTGACTTTGGGAAAAGAAATGTGTTTGAATATTGAGGTTTAAATAATTATTGGGTGGATAATGAGAAGAAAAAATGAAATAAATGATTATGAGATGATAAGTGATTATCATAAGTAGAAAAAATCAGCTTTTTTCATAAGTACTTATTTGAGGTATAAGTGTTTATTGAAAAACTATTTCCGTTTGGCAACTCAAATATATAATCACTTAGGACCCGTTTGGTTCGTAGAATTATTTGGAATGGAATGGTTGGGAATGGAATGGAATGGAATCTTGTAAGTCAAAATTTTGTTTGGTTCACCATAGGAAAGACATAGGTAACAACTTAAATTTGTTTGGTTGGACATAAGAAAATGATGGAATGAGATATAAATAATGTGCACAAAGTCAGAATTGCACCTAAGTAAAAATTTAACCTCACATCAATTGCTTCAATATTGTGTTCATAACATAACTTTTTTTTTTTATTTTTTAGTTACAGACGGGTGACGTCTTTTTTTGTTTGGTTCAGACAATAACCTCATTTTTTAAGTTTTTACATATTTTTATTTTTATTAAATAAAAAATATCTAATATAAATTGTAATATAAAAAATAAAATGGAAACTTACGTATATTTCAATTCTTATTATTTTTTATTTTAAATTTTTTAAATTAAATATTTTTAGAGAAAAAAATCATATAGAAAAATTACACTAAATAACTTGTATGAATTAATGAAAAATTTTCAAGAGAAAATGGGGTACATAATCTATGAAGGGTATTTTAAGAATAATATTTCATAATTAAGGTCATTTATGTCATTTAGTCTCCATTCCTAGTGGTAGGAATAAACAAAGTCAGGGTTCAAGGTAGGAAAGTTAACTCTCAAATCTTTGGTAATCTTCATTCCTATGGGAGTCCAAATTCCTATTCTCATGTCCAACCAAATAGTCCAAGTGTAGGAATAGAATCTGGATTCCCACTCCATAGATTCCTAGGAAATGAACCAAACAAGCCCTTATGGATCTCATAATTACTTTTTTATACCAAATCCAAACAGGCATGAAAGTCTTAAAACAAAAAAATGGACAAACCCTACAGACACAATTGATGTGGGCCATTTTGTCTGCGTACATTCACAATAACCTTTTTTTTCCCAACCGCTCAGTTACTTCCATTATCCTTAAAGACATTAGTCTTCGGGCAATCGACCAGTGATATTCATGGTACAAAAAAAAATTACCAATTGGATGTGATCAATAACTAATTAACTTTTGACGCAAAATTTTAATGAGTAAATAAATAACATTCTAAATGGGCTACCAACAAGCTAACCTGTTCCATACAAATTATATATAAAATTTTAACAACTTTAATTTTTTATATTTATAATTTGAATGAAAATTTTTATTAGTCTGGAAAAATTGTTTTAAATGACAAAATAACAAAAAAAGATTGTAATATGGGCCAAATTGCTTTCGAGTTACTTGTTTGATTTTGAAACCATGCTATTTATATATTTTGGAACATGTTAAATAGATATAACGCTTGACAAATTAACTTTTAAATAATGAAGTACAAAATTGGATCCTAATATCTTCAAAAGCCTTCTTTAGTTTTAATTGGAATTAATATATTCTTGCCATCATAAAAAAAAAACAGCAAAATAACTGACGGCAATCTATTTGGGCCTGAGCAAGATTAGCACCCAACTTTCATTTTATGTTACATAGTTATCAGTGTAATTATGTTAACTACTAGGAATAATTATTCATGATCCTTTAGAAATTTTTTAATTTCTCTGAATAAGTGATAAATAAGAAACAGAGAAACTATTCATGTTTATAACCTAAACTCCACCACGTAACATTCATGGGGACTAATTTGTAAATATTTAATAGTTGAAGAACTAATCATGTCATTGTTAGATCAGGAAGTGTTTGAAAAAAATTAGTTTATGAACTAATTACAAAATTGATGCAAAGTTTAATTTTCCCTAAAAAGAACAAATGTGCTTAATTAAAAAAATATTTATATATATGGACAAAAATGCTATTACTCAGCTCAGTTGAAAGTTTTTATTGAAAATAGTAACTTTCTATTGAAAATTGTAATACTTTTCAACATTTTAATTTTATTAAAATATGTAGAGAAATATTCAAGTGATATAAATAAAGATACACAAAATATCATTATGAAATATAGATCTCTTAAATTTCATATTTATATATTGATATTAATTATAACGCATTTACATTACATGTTTAGTAAGTTTTTCTTATGAAAAAAAAAAATTTATGGGCCAACCGTATAAAGATATATAATATAATGAATGAGTTGGACCATTTTGATAGCTATGTACACAATTATTTACAAATGGTATGTATCTTAGTTGGACGAAAATTGATTACATAAATTTTTATCAAGAATGATAACTAATTAACTTTTGACAAAAATAAATAAATAAATAATAGGCCATAAAAAAGCCAACTTGTTTAACCCTAAAATTCTATTATTTTTAAATGTTTATTATGATATAAATGTATAAAAATATTGCATTTTGAGATTTTTAATGAAGACAAACAGTGTAAAACTGTAAATATATATATACACACACACATATACATACATCATGTTTAAAGACAAAATGTGTGTGTATATATTTGTAAAAAAATATTGTATTTTTTTCTTTGTAAAAAAAGAAGTTATCTATAGAACTATCCAATTTAAACACATGATCGATTTTATCCAAACAAAATTTCAGGTCCCACAAGAAACCATAGCAAAGGACAGAAGCCATAGTACTTGAGCCTGAACGAGGGTAAGAGATAGGGTGAATTCAAAGGCGTTATTCACTATTCATAACGTGATTTCTTTAATTAAATAAGTTATTTTTGCATAGTAGCTAAAAAACATAATTTATTTTTGCATAAAATTTTCTCACTAATGTCATGCTCCCTCTCTTTCTCTCTATTTACTACTTTTGAAGAAATTTTTTTATTTTTATTTATCCATTACTTTCGAATTCAAGATAATATTAATTATTATTTTTCCAATCATATCCTTATCTATTTTTTAAAATTTAAATATAATATTGATTGCTTTTTTTTAATATATTCATTTATTGAAGGATATATTAGGAAATTTAAAAAAAATTATAATACATTAATTGTATTTCTTAATTTGTGTACTAGATCTTAAATGACAAATAAAAATAACGGGAGGTAGTATATAAACAATGAAATTTGTATTACTCTCTGCGGTTTTTAATATAATATCATTTTAATTAAATCATACAAATTAAGGATGGAAGAAAAAGTAGTTAACTATTTTAAATTTTTCAAAAATCAATGCATTTTTTCAAAATATTCTTATTTAATTTTCTCTCTATTTTTTAAATGAATTTAGTAGAGATATTTTTTGAAAACATGTAATATTCTTTTGTATTATGAAAAATATCTTATATTTAAGATTAAGATGAAAAAAAGGTATATTTACAATGGAGCCCACATTTCAGGGTGGTCTAAACTCTATTCAATTTTAACGAGTGAATTTTTTTTTTGTGATTAATAAAATTGACTTTTTGTTTGGAAAAAAAAATAAAACACGCAAAGTGATTGTGCTAATATATTAGCATGAGGGGTTCATATAAGTGGCAGCCCGTATTATTGTCCACTTCTCTTCTGTCCGGTGCCCTTATCATCAGTTCAGTTCTGAATTCTGATTGATGATAATACACAGGTGGATTGCACCACGTATAATTTTTTTTTTTTTTCACATAACTTCAAATACTTCAAATTTTTTAAATGTACTAAACATTTTTAAATATGTTTTATTCTAAAATATAAGAAATAAATTATTTTTACCTGTATTCTTTTCTAATTTTATTTTTAATTAAAATGGATTTATTATTCTAAGTCATGAGTTGTTAAATAAGAATATTTATAAAAAAAAAATTCTTCATGACATATTTAAGATGTTTCACCATTTTTTTTTATTTTGATGATTTGATTATTTGTTTCATACATTTGAAACGGAAGGACTAACTTAGATTTACCTCACTTCATTTATTTACCACATACTTCCTCCTATCCTAAATATAAAACACATTCTAGGAGTATTATTTGATCATAAATATAAGATACTTGTAGGATTATCAAGTGCATTAATTAGTTTTTTCCATTTATACCCCTGAATTATAATTAATAGGTGAGAAATAAATATTATGGAAAGTATGTAAGATAATAAAATTAATAAGGATAAATGATGAAAAAAATTAAAATTTTCTTACAAATTTAATAATCATACTCCTTTTGTAATATACATAAGGTGGTTGATAGTATTTTATATTTAGAATCGAAGAAAGTATAAATTTTTCTTATGATATCCTGCTCATTTATCTAGTAGTTTGTAACTCTTGTTTTTTTAATAAAATCATTTAGTATTTTAAATTTTGACTAATTCAAGGGAAAATTATCCCAAAAAGTATTATATTTTATCGTCTTTTGCCCCATACTAGGACGTCCATGTTTATGACTCATTATTGTGCAGATTGAAAATAGAAAGTTTCAGTGAATTATTCACAAGTTGAATTGAAGGCCTTCCTCTTGAATGATATATTTTGTTGTGAATTAAGTTGGATACTGCCATTATCACATGGGCGCACTTCATTTTTCTCACGTGCATTTGATGAATCAGAGTGGCAGAAAGAAAAAGCTGCTTTATATCTTCATAATACATAAATCAAATATTTTGATATATTATCAAATAAGCATTTGTTACTGGGCCTCACGTGAGTGAGTGAGTGCTAATGTAGATTAAAAGATATGAGTTTTGAACCGCTACCCAATCCCTTTTATCCATTTGACAAAAAACAGAAAAAATAGCATTTGTTACTACCAAAGAAACTTTTCTACCTATCCATATTAAAATTAAAAAAAATTAATAAATGTTTTGTTGGTTTTCTTAGCCTTAAACATATTCGTCAGAGTTTGATTACTAATTTATATATAAAAGAAAACTTTATTAAAAAAAAGTAAAATCTACTTTAATAATTGTTATACTTAAAAAGAATTAGTCTTGATAAAATAATAAATAAATGCTTCCCCACTTTCCAATATAAAAAATTTTAGAGAAAATATTTAATTCAAAATATAAGAAAAAATATAGATAATGAGATATTTCAAAAATACATCTCAACCATTATGATTTTTAATAATAATTAATTACTTTAGGGTAAAGAAAAAGATGATTAATTGAAGGTAACTTTAAAAAAATATGTTTAACTAAAAATTAAATATGTTTAACTAATTTTATTAATATACATAATGTGATTGCTTTTTTGTTATATTCTGAAGTACTTCTTAATTAATCAAATATTAAAATTGCAATCATACTAATAATAATAATAGCTAGCCTGCAAAGTTGCAGAACTATGACGCACGGCGAGACGACTTCTCCAGTATACAAAATAAATAAACAATATAGTGGCAGATGTAGGAGCCTGTCCGCTTAACCACCAAAAACACGAAGTGCACTTTCTTGTGAAAGTATGAAGGGAAAATTACTTACAAAAACCAAGTTAAAGTAATAACAATAATTATACTGAAGGATCTCCAAATTAAAAATAAAAAAGGACCCATGTATTTGATTGAAAGAAAAAATAGATTTGGATGGAAATGCTTTGATTTACTCAATTATAGTTCAATTAAAAAAAAAGCAGGGAGATCATTTGAAAATTTAGAAATAACAGTTGGAAGTTATCTAAACAAGAGTTTCAAAAATTATTATTAAAATTTAAAAATTATAATTTTAAATACTTTAGTATTAATTTTGATGATTTGATATACAATTGAATGATTGATTAAATTTATTAATAACAATATTTTATAAGTATAAATTAATATACTAAAATTTATTAATCTCTTCAATATCCAGTGATTGCTAAAAAAGCGTGGTTTTTATTAAAACCATATTTGATTTATGAAATAAACTTTTTACTCATTGTTATTAATTCTTTTTTTCTCAAGAATTTATTCTACCTTGAATTATGGTAAATTTATTGTACTTAATTTGATATACTCAATCATAGCTCAATTGAAAAAAAGTAGGGACATTATAGGAAAATTTTGGAAATAACAGTTGGAAGTTATCTAAAATCGAGTTTGAAAAATTGTTATTAAAATTTAAAAATTATATTTTTAAATACTTTAGTATTAATTTTGATGATTTGATATACAATTGAATGATTGATTAAATTTATTAATAACAATATTTTATAAGTATAAATTAATATACTAAAATTTATTAATCTCTTTAATATCCAATGATTGCTAAAAAAGCGTGGTTTTTATTAAAACCATATTTGATTTATGAAATAAAATTTTGACTCAATGTTATTAATTCTTTTTTTCGTGAGAATTTATTCTACCTTGAATTATGATAAATTTATTGTAATAAATAAATTCATTAATATACATCATCCATAAATATTAGTTTTAAATTAAATTATTATTTAATATAAATTAATGAAATTTTAAAATTGTTTTGTGGAATCTTTTGGGTAAATGATTAAGTTCCTAGCGTTTTACAGAAAGGTTTACAACTAAGTGATATGTATGTCAACATGTATAATGTTGGTGGTTCTGGGATATCTTCATAATAGATAAATAAGCCAATTTGTTTGACACATATTATAAATACATATATAAAATATTTTATTTAAAATTTTAATTTTAATTAATTTCATGGTGCTCACGGCTTTTGATATCTCCCATCTTTTGCCATCAAAATGAAGTTGTTCGACCGTGATTTCGTTGATTAAATATTTTAAAAAATGAGAAAAGAAGCAGTGGCTTTCATATGCGCTGCTCATTAAGTGTTAATTATTAGGTATGACTATGAAACACATTCTTTTCTCTTTGAAATATGACATGCACGTATTCTCCTATTGATAACAGATTCTGAAATTCTTTAAGGATAACATAAAAGTATTATCTCACAAATAAAAAAAATAATATCAGCCTATCACATTCTTACTTAACAGAGAAGTGGCAAGATTTCATGCTTTTTTTTAGAAGATTTAGAATGGTGACTGTTTTGGCATCTTAGGACCTCTACCTCCTTCATGTTTATATGTATTTTTTTATATTATTCTTTATTTATATAGATTTGGGATTAACTATCTTGGTTGAGATTTTGTGGATTTGTTGTGCTTTCATTTAAAAAAAGAAAAAAAGCATATATTCACATAATAGATGGGGAACGCGATTCCGTGTGTGAATGCCAAATCCATGTATGGAATACGTGGATTTTCGTGAGAGAGGAAGAGAGTTTCTTTTTTTAAATTAAAAAAAAAACTGCGCTACCACAATGTTTTGTATGTGGTTGCGCATGTCGTGCGTGGCTTCACGCCACGTACGGAAATTGGGCTCGTTGGGAAATGCAATTCCGTGCGTGAAGGTCAAATCCACGCACAGAATGCGTGGATTTTCGTGATAGAGGAAGAGAGTTTTTTTTTTAAGTTTAAAAAAAAAAATGTGCGGCCACATTGTTTTGTGTGTGGCCGCGTACGCTATGCGTGGCTTTGAGCCACGCACGGAAACAGGGCTCAACGGGGAACATGATTTCGTGTGTGGAGGCCAAATCTTAGCACGAAATGCGTGGATTTTCGTGAGAGAGGAAGAGGTTTTTTTTTTAAATTAAAAAAAAAAAACTGCGCGGCCACAGTGTTTTGTGTGTGGTCGTGCATGCCGTGGTGTGGCCTCACGGCACGCACTGAAATAGGGCTCGACGGGGAACTCGATTCCGTGCATGGAGACCAAATCCACGCATGGAATATGTGGATTTTCGTGAGAGAGGAAGAGAATTTTTTTTTTAAGTCTTTTTTTAAATTAAAAAAAAATTGCACCGCCACAGTGTTTTGTGTGTGGTGGTGCACGGCGAGCCATGCACGGAACAGGGCTCTAATAGACGGATGTTATGAGTCGGATCTGATCAAGTATTGTTGGGGTAATAATAATATATGCATCACGTGATTTGTATTTCCTTAAATTCTAAATTATACTCCATTACCATCAGCTCTTGGCATAGTCTCCTACGATTGTAAGATCCGGACAACCTGTTAAATCTAAAATGAATAATTAATATTCAAATAGGCCATAAACAATAAAACAAACCAACTTTTATAGCGCAAAAATCATATTATTTTAAAAATTTTATTGCTTGAAATTTTGAAATGTATGTACAAAATATTACATTTACAGTTTGTTTATTAAAATATTTTGTTATTTAATAAAAATGTGAAATAATTATAATATGGGACGAATGTTTGAGTTGACTTGTTTAACTACGAACACAAGCAATTAGCTAAAAAAATTATCAACCCATGCTAGTTCTATAAGGATTTACTTATTTTAGCCGTACGTATATTAAATACATATCACGCTTAGAGCACAAAATTCGATCGTTATATTGTATAAAGCCTCCATTAGTTTTAATTGGTCCTTTTTAATAAATATATTGTTAAAATAAAATAAAATTATATGACATAAGGCACTGAAATATAAATCCTGAAGAAGTTATACAGCGTTGAGGCAAGCCAGGATAATGACACAGCACATACTTTTAAACCAGGTGGTAATAACAAATGAAAGGGCATTAAACAAAGATTTTTTTTTGGTTTAAAAAATTAGTAAATAAAATATTAGAAGATAAAACCAGTTGAGCGTAAGTACAAGAAGCTGTATCTTAAACAAGTAATTCACTTGTCTTTCTATTTCTATCCGAAAGAAATTAGTTCCTACTATCAGTCAGAATATTTTTGGTCTTAAAAAAAGTTAAATAAAAAACTTAGTATCTAATTTAAACACTTGAAATTTATTATTATCATTTTTTTTTGGGTAAACAAACACTTGAAAACTAATATTTCCAAACAAAATTGAGAAGTAATAGAAAAGTGCTGTTCCCTTCGGCCTGGACATGGGTCGGACCCAACCCCATCAAATTTTTTTTTTGTTTTACTATTTTATTATAACTAATTTGTAACCAATCCTCGTTTTTCATGTATTATCATTATCATTTATATTGAAAAAAGAATTAGAACTCTCCCCTTAGATCGCACTGTGAATAAGGTGACCATTAGTGCCTTAATCCTGCATTATCTCATGAAATCTCTCATATTAGGATTCTTGAATATTTAGTTAACACGCTTTTAACGAGGGATTCTCCCATTCCTTGAGGTTTCCTACCATAATCGTGCCTACCTTTGAAATTTCAAAAACGCTGAAGTTTACATGAAACCTAGGGAAATCATGTTTAACCTTTGGAAATTTCAAATTTGCCAACTCGATAATCTTAATTATGCAACGAACCATCAAAACAATTTTGCTCTAGAATACAAGGTACCTTATTATTAATATAAATTCAAGACTGTTTTTACTTCAATCTTGAAATCTTGATCAATAACCAATTGTTTTTTTATAAAATACAAGTAATAAAAAACTCAAACCGACAAAAAAAGATGACCAGGCATACCTACATTCCTTGATCATTTGCACCTTGATCATTTGTAGAAATTGAAGAATGATCAATCACATTTTTACATATATTTTTACCCTTCTATACCTTCTATACTTAGTCTTTTATTTACTAATTGTGCCTAACTGGGACTATATGAATATGATTTTACTTAATTTAGCCAATTTAGAATTAAAATTTCTTGGGATGTTTATATCAACTTTTAAAAATAATTAAAATATAAAAAATTAGTATTCTAATTATTTTGAGAAGCTATTCTGAGTAGTTTTAGAAAAGTGGATACGGAAACTACATTAAACTAACTCTACAAAATTATAAAAGCAACAAAAATTTTTTCCAGTAGAATATCGCAACAAGCTTGCCTCACTTTACATGATTGTAAAAAGTGACAAAGAGCAAGTTTGTTTCAACTATTCTTTTATAAAAAGAAATCACTTTATCAATAAAAAAATTAATATTAAAAATTTTTAGAATGTTTGTTTAAATTTTTAAAAATAATCAAAATCTAAAAAAAAAAATTGTCTTATAAGTATTTTGAGTAGCTTTTGACAAAAAAATGGTAGATGCAGTAGGTAAGTGAGAAAGAAGTAAAAACATGAATATCACATGTTATGGATAAAATGAACATACAAAATTGCAAAAAATAACATAATTAGTTTCTAAGAGAATATCATAATACCCTTCCCTACCTCTTGTAAAAACTGCCTTTTTTATTTCAACCAAGCACAAAATAAATTTTACTTTTTTCTTAAAAATATTTTTTCATTATGAAATGAGAAAAAAATATAATCTGGGATCTGTTGTTTTAGTTAACTTGTTCGACTATAAACACACGCAATTGACTAAAAATATTATCAACCCATACAAGTTAGACATGGATTTGTTTGGTTTGGCCCATATATTAAATGCATATCAATGCTTGACAAAATTAATTTTAATTGCCAATGAAGGTTTGTTCATAAGAGGGTTTGAATCTCACTATTAATATAAATATTTTATTAATGAATAATTTATAAATATTTTTTGAGTTTTGAGGCTTGTTTTTACCCTGATGAATCCCTAAGACTTAACTCACTTAAAGTTTCATGTGTAAAAAAATAATTAACCAATAAAACATAGAAGTCGAACATGATATTTTAGAGAGCCTCAATTTGTTTTGATTGGTTATCTTTAATCTTAATAATTATATTGTTAAAATAAAAAAATGACATAAGGCATTTGAATATATAATTATTAAAGTTATGCAACGCTGAGTAAATACTTTTAAACTAGGTGCTAACAACGTATAAGAGGGATTAAACAAAGATTTTTTTTTTCCAACAATCAGTAAATTAAAATTGGAAGTTTTTCTTACCTGAAAAAATAGTTGATAGTTTTTTTCCCTTTAGTTTAAATATAGGTGATAAACGATATTGAGTGAATTTAATATTAAGTAGATAAGCACATCATACGAAGAAAAATGATAACATTTTTTATTCTGCTATTTAACATTTAAATTTTATTAAAATATTTAGAGAAAACACTTGAGTAATATGAATAAAGTTGCATCGGCAATGAAAGCTTAGAGTGATATAAATAAAGTTGTATAGAAATATTTTAAAACTTAATTGAAATTCTAAAATGACAAATATTTAAAAAAATTCTTAGAACTCTAAAATGGTAAGTTTTTAAATCTAAAATGATAATTTTATTAATCAAAGGAGTAAATCTTATTGAAGTTACAAAAACATCGAGGAGAGGCAATTTAATGACGCAGCCGAATAAATTTAAGCGAGGTGATAATAAAAAATTAGAGCAAGTAATAATTTTATGTGAACAAATTTTTTTTGGCCAATCTGAACAAAATTTTAAGTCCTATATTAGACAATTGGGGAAAAAAAGAGAAAAGGAAAGATAGAAAGAAAGAAAAACTGTAGCCATTGGTACTTAGGCCTGAACAAAGGGTAAGAACCTAACCTCATCGGCCCATGGAATGAATACCATAGTGTTATGGGAAAAAGATTGTTTGGGACCTCTCAAGATAGATAATGACAAATTAGGGATCCTAATTTGTCTAATTATCCCCAAGTCCCGCACTGAGATAAAAATAAAATCGGATGGACAAAATTAATCCTCAGTTTAGAAACAAAAAACGCACGCACGCATGGCTCCTCTATGTCAAAATCTCAAAAGCAAGCGCGCGCGTGCACGCACAGCTACCTTTGTTTCAAATATGCCCTAATGTCATTTTCTCAAAAGGCAAAATCTATTGCATCCATCATTTTTGAGTCTCAGCTTTCAGTTCTCTACTCCAGTTTGTGTTGAAAATCATCTGCCCCATGGTGTTTGAGTCTCCGAGTTTGTGACTTTGCTGCTGGATTTCGTGTTCATTTGGTTGGGGTTGTGAGTTTAGAGGTTCCGAGTTTCTGAGTGCTTTACTCCATTGTCTCTGAGTCTCCAAGTTTGTGAGCAGTCTACTCCAGTTGGCATTCATTTGGTCAGGGTTGAAGGTTCTGAGTTTGTGAGCATTCTATGGTTCATCGTTTTCAAGTGTCAGAGTTTCAAAGTTAATTTGGTCGAGGTTGAGTTTACTAGAGGTTGAGTTCACTGCTTTGTCACCAAACTTCATCCTGTACAGTGATCCCAAGATATGGCTATTCTTCCATCGGTTCTATTAGTTATGGTATGTTATATTCCTTTGTGTGATTTAGCAAACCCTAGTGAAGACATGACATTTTGTTTTGGGAATACGTGGTATTTCTTGTTGGTAATTAGGCTATACTAGTATGTGAAGTAAAATTGTGTTATAATTTGAAGTGGTCAGTAGGCTCTGCACTTCGAAAAAAATTCGTTGTGAAGAGAGGGAAGATGTTACTGGGCAACCAAATTTGTGTATTTTGTTTCTAGGCATTATTGGTTATGAGTTGTTGTATTTTCTGTCTTTTTCTCATATAAGGTGCAGCCAAATATGGTGACCAAATCTGAACAAGTTTCAAATCATCCATGCAGTAGCTCTATGGAAATTTATGTTTAAAAATTTGATAGAATTAATTTTTGGTTTTAATATGACTGATTAGCCAAATGTGACAATCAATAAAGAACACATATTTAGTGGTGGTTGTGTTCTATCTAATTGAAGTGTATTGATCTGACAAAAAGATGCAAAATTTTCTTAATAGGTCAAAAATGGTAAAGGAAAAGGTTAGAGAAATAACATCGGAGTATTATGAGGTATGCTATTTGTGAGTTCAAGTAAAGTACATTTCTTGATTTGAAGTTATGTTGCTAACATATTCTCTTTTTTAACAAACAGGTTCCCTTTGAAACAAGATGTTCACCAAAGCAATTGCAAGAAGTTTTGAAGCATGTCAAGGGAAGATAGACATTGATGGAAAGGGTGGCAAAAATTGGTTTTGCCACCCTATTAGACATGGAATGTTTTGTTCTACACAGAGGGTTATGTGAGGAGGTGATCAAGGCATTTGATCCAGCTACCTCAAGTGTTTATGTTAGAGGTAAACAATGGCAAATGAACCCCAAAGCCATCAATCGATTGTTTGGGTTACCTTATAGTGGGCAAGAAATTATGTTAGACGGTGATAGTGACACCTTCATTTTATTAAAGGGGGAATTTGGGGGAATAGCTTATAAGGTGATAGAAAATAAGATACTCTTAGGTGAAGATAAAAATAGATTTGGATTATTCTTTATTTTGTATTGCTTGGGAAACTTTCTTTGCCCAAGCACAAGTTCAAATATTAGTCATAGATTATTGAAAATTGTGTTTGGTCTAAGACTTGGAAACACTCGGTATGACTGATCTTCTTTTGTATACAGGGAGCTTGTAAAAGAAATTTTAGAATATAAAAAGTGGGTACAGAAAGGGAAAAGTGAAGGAAAAAAATTGTTGGAGGGTGCTTATACTTTTTAGTGGTATGTGGTTTCATTTTACAAATATATGTTTTAGGTCTTATGCAATATTTTCCTCATCATCCCTGTTTTTAGTTATATGCTTACTTTCAGTCCATTTGCAGCTATTTTTTATGCAATATTTTCCCCTTGGTATAAATAAGGTGCCATAACCTCAACATGCATTGAAATATTGGACTCATGAAAGAGTTAGCGTTTTGAGGATGAGAATGAGAGCTTCTATGGAATATTGCAAACATTTGGCATCAATGAAGCAACCTCCTCCTTAGACTTAACACCCATGTTTGCATTCTATGATTTGGTAAGAGTAAATTATTATAATGCTTCACTTATATAATTCTCTATAAAATAACATCATTTTCATTGTTGCAGGAATTAAAACATCTGTATGCTGAGGTCATGAACTATATGGGTAGAGTTATGAGGCAGATGTTGAAGATGCAAGCAAGCAGAGATGATGCAGACAAGCATGAAGAAGGGGAAAAAGAGGGGGATAAAGAAGAAAAGAAAGTGGCTGATGAAAGGAAGGAGGAGAATGTAAGAGAAGACAAGGAACATGATGACAAAGGAGGGAAAGAGGATGAAGAAGAAGAAAGAGAAGAGGACAAAGAAGAGAAAGAAGAGGATGAAGAACAACAAAAGGGAGAGGATGAAGAACAAGAAAAGGGAGAGGACGAAGAACAAGATAAGGAAGAGGAGGAGGAAGGAGAGGATGAAGAAGAAGAGGGAGAGGGACCAAGCAAAGATTTGACATCTGCAAAAGATGGATGGAGAAGATCTCAAAGGGAAAAGAGAGCAATGAAGAGTTCTTCATTTGTGTATCAAGCTCAATCATTTAAGCAAACAAGAGGAAGGACAGTTGCAAACACCAATGAGATGGAGGAGGTGTTTAGATACTGCACAACAAATGGGAAAGAGTAAGTTAAGCAATGTTTATTTTGTGAACTAAAAAACTAATTCTAAACACCAAATTATATGGTCATTGATTGATGTAATAGGGTTATTGTGAATATTGACGAGCTGATACTCACAAGAGCTGATTGTGAGTATCTAGGTATAAGAAGATGGTTAAAAGTTCATGTGAGATCATTCTCTAGAATTCTATTGTAGTTGTAAGTTGTTATATTTGCTATTTCTTACTTCAATGAAGGTTTGTAGGTATTATCTGTCATTGGAAGAATCTTGGTTCAAGACCAAAAGGAAGAACATAAGTTGTGTAGTGCCACATTTTCCCCTTAGAGCTTATGGTAATGTTTTGCATTGAATATTTTTTTATTTTCATAAATATTGTTCTTATATGATATCTAATATTCATTAATATGAACTGATCTGAGTGATTCATTATTTTGAAAATAGCAACGAATGACTTTGAGGCAATGGAAAGTAGAGAACAACTTAAAATTCATAATGCTAGAATACGTAAGGTACAATATTGGGGATTGTCAATTTATTTTTGCACTAGTGTGTCACGCACTACACTGGTTTTGCTATATTGTGGAAGTGAAGGCAGCTACAATGTATGTTTTGGATTCACTATATTCAAGGAAGTTCTATGAGGATAAGACTTATAGGAGAAAGGCTTCAAAAAATGACCCCATAGCAATAGGCATCAACTTAATGAGCAATTTTGTGGTATGACTTGAAACAACATATGAAAATCATTTTTTCCATGTTACTAATGTTTTAAATAATCTATGACTTTTTTAATGTCGATAGAAGCCACACATTGAAGACATATTGAAATTAGTGAAACCGGGTGTTCTTGGAAAGAACCATAGTTTGGAATTGAAATATCTATAAATGCATGCACAACCAAGTGAGTGGCATCAGTGATTAATTCATTTATTCTTATTACATTTATGCCTATTTGTGTTGTTTTTCTATTGAATGCTTGTAATTTTTTTAGTGATGATTGTGGACTGATTGTTATATCATGGCTATAGCAGTGGACCAACACTCCAAAGAAATAGTGGGGTGGTTACACTAGCCCCAAGTTAACAATGGTTAGTGGTTTTGTCATGATTCATGTTATTTATACTAGTTTATTATAATTTGGCCTATAATGGAGTTTCATGGGTATTATAATTTTTGTAGGAGGAAGTAGATAATATGCGACGTGAGTTGGTGAATTGGTTGGTAAAGCATCCGCGTAACCAACTATGCCAACAAGTGCTGACCTCTACTTTAAACCCCAAGGAACTCAAAAGGCGAAGACTAAAGGCATAAACAAGTTGTCAATATTGTTGTGTATTTCAATTTGGTTGATGACCTTTTTGTACAAAGTGCCAAAGTGGAATTACATTTATGAATGAAAATACATGTAGTAGTGGTTTTGTACTTTTGATTACAATGACCCTTGTGTACAAAATTCGAAAGTGGAATATAATTTTTTGACAACTTATCTCAAACCATATGTATGGTTATGTACAACTCTTTCTAGCTACGTAGGGTACTAAATTGCCAAGTTCAAAATCCTACTTGGGAATTGAAAATTCTCCACCTAGGAATTTTGGGAATTCAGGTGGGATCAATCTGGAATTTTGTTGTTACTACTTGGGAATATAGTTTTATCCACATGGTAACTCAGACATGATCAGCTGGAATTTTGTTACTTTTATGACTTCATTACTTTTATAATTGGATATACATGTATTTTTATAGATTTTAGGTACAGCTGGGAATTGAAACTAAATTCTCAAGTCCCTCAAATTGAATTCCTAAGTGGTTCATACTTGAATTCACAAGTGTCTGAAACTAAATTCCCAAGTTCCTCAAACTGAATTCCCAACTGCCTAAAACTAAATTCCCAAGTGACTCAAATTGAATTCCTATGTTCCTCAAACTAAATTCTTAAGTCCCTCAAACTGAATTCACAAGTCTCTCAAACTGAATTCCCTAGTGTCTCATATCATACTTGAATTTCCAAGTGCCTGAAACTAAATTCCTAAGTGACCCAACTTGAATTTCCAAGTCTCTCAAACTGAATTCCCAAGTCCCTCAAACTAAATTCCCAAGTCTCTCAAACTGAATTCCCAAGCGTCTCATATCATACTTGAATTCTCAAGTGCCTGAAACTAAATTCCCAAGTGACCCAACCTGAATTCCCAAGTCCCTCAAACTAAATTCCTAAGTCCCTCAAACAAAATTCCCAAGTCTCTCAGACTGAATTCCAAGTGTCTCATATCATACTTGAATTTACAAGTGCTTGAAACTAAGTTCTCAAGTGACCCAAATTGAATTCCCAAGTGCCTGAAACCAAATTCTCGAGTGGCCCAACCTGAATTCGCAAGTGCTTGAAACTAAATTCCCAAGTGACCCAAACTGAATTCACAAGTGTCTCATACCTGAATTCCCAGGTCCCTCAAATTGAATTCTCAAGTCCCTCAGACTAAATTCCCAAGTGTCTCATATCATACTTGAATTCCCAAGTGCTTGAAACTAAATTCCCAAGTGACCCAAACTGAATTTCCAAGTCTCTCACACTAAATTCCCAAGTGACCCAACCTGAATTCCCAAATCCCTCAAATTGAATTCCCAAGTGCTTGAAACTAAATCCCAAGTGATCCAAACTAAATTCCCAAGTCCCTCAAACTGAATTCCCAGGTATCTCAAACTAAATTTCCAAGTCCTTCAAACTAAATTTCCAAGTCCCTCAAACTGAACTCCCAAGTGTCTTACATCATACTTGAATTCTCAAGTGTCTAAAACTAAATTCCCAAGTCCCTCAAACTAAAGTTTCAAGTGTCTCATACTTGGAAATTCAGTTTGAGAGACTTGAGAATTTAGTTTGAGAGACTTGGGAATTAAATTTGAGGGATGTGAGAATTTAGTTTGAGGGACTTGGGAATTTAGTTTGAAGGACTTGGGAATTTAGGTTGGGTCACTTGAGAATTTAGATTGGGTCACTTGGGAATTCGAGTATGATATGAGACACTTGGGAATTCAATCAGAAGGACTTGTGAATTTAGTTTGAGGGACTTGGGAATTCAAGTATGAGACACTTAAGAATTCGATTTGGATCACTTAGGAATTTAGTTTCAGGCACTTGGAAATTTAGTTTGAGAGACTTCGGAATTCAAATTGGGTCACTTGGGAATTTAATGTGAGGGACTTGGGAATTCAATTTGGGTCACTTGGGAATTTAGTTTTAGCCACTTGTGAATTCAAGTATAATATGAAACACTTGGGAATTTAGTTTAAGGGACTTGGGAATTCAGTTTGAGGGACTTGGGAATTCAGTTTAAGGGACTTGGGAATTCAGTTTGGGTCACTTGGGAATTTAGTTTCAGGCACTTGTGAATTCAGGCATGATATGAGACACTTGGGAATTCAGTCTTAGGAACTTGAGAATTTAGTTTGAGGGACTTGAGAATTCAGTTTGAGGGACATGAGAATTCAATTTGGGTCACTTGGGAATTTAGTTTGAAGGACATGAGAATTCAATTTGGGTCACTTGGAAATTTAGTTTCAGGCATTTGGGGATTCAATTTGAGAGACTTAGGAATTCAGGTTGGGTCATTTGAGAATTTAGTTTCAGGCACTTGAGAATTCAGTTTGATGGACTTGAAAATTCAGTTTGACGAACTTGGAAATTTAGGTTGGGTCACTTGGGAATTTAGTTTTAGACACTTGAGATTTCGGTTTGAGAGACTTGAGAATTCAGGTTGGGTCAGTGGAGAATTTAGTTTGAGGCACTTATGAATTCAATTGGAGGGACTTGGGAATTTAGTGTGAGAGACTTGGGAATTCAGTTTGAATCACTTGGAAATTTAGTTTCAGGCACTTGTGAATTCAGGTATGATATGATACTTGGGAATTCAGTCTGAGAGACTTGGGAATTTTATTTGAGGGACTTGGGAATTTAGTTTAAGGGACTTGTGAATTCAGTTTGGGTCACTTGGGAATTTAGTTTCAAGCACTTGTAAAATCAGGTAGACATCATTCCACACATGCATGTACATTGAATTATAACAAACGACATAAACATGTTCAACTTGCATATATGTTGCTGACATATATATCATTCTTACATATATGTTACGTACACAAACATCATTCCTACATCAAAGGTAGTCTGACTAATTTACAAGTTATCATTCTAACATGTTTACTATCCATGTTCCCCAAAAATAACTCCTATCACTAACCTATATGCAGTGCCCATTTCCAAAAAAAAGCATATATGGGCTGCATACCAACTTCTGCCAACCCCAACTTCTACAAAAAATATCGATATGGGGTGCATATCTATACAAAAGTGCTATTCAAAACCATTAACAGAATGAAGATAAAAACCAACTACATTTCAATGGTGAACCAGTTGATATGCTAGTGGTTTTCATCTTTCACATTTACAGAAGATCTACGTAGGATTAGGATTCTTGCAGCTAGAGTGATTATGCCTAGGTTGGTGACAAAATGAACACATGTACACCTTCTTGTTTTGAAACTGAGACTCCCATCGCCTAGTCTATGGTCTACCAGGAGCACGTGTGGTAATAGGAGACTGTAAAAAGGTCTGTGATTCATAATCACTAGATGTTATTTCACCAATTGTGGCATGTCATTAGTTTCCACTGGAATCATGGTGCTACTGTATATTTTTTCTTGTGCACTTATCTTGTACCGGTCTTCAACATATGCATAAACATTTCCATGAACTAATCTAATTGTTGTACATGCATGTGGACATGGAATGCCAACCATTTGCCATGCTTGATAGGTGCATTCTCGAGTTGTGAGATTGACCCTCAAATCTATGAAAACTGTACGAACTGATATTCTACTTAACCTATAATGTTCAACAACCATTGTTTTAGCCCTTGCCACATTCTGTTGAAGTTGTTCTTCCTCTTTTGGACTCACCCCGTTTGTCCACTTTGACGTAGCCATTTTGCAACTATACAATTTCTTTACCAATTTTGATTGATGCTCATTTATCAAAGCATATATAGTGTGCTTCCACTCCTTTACCAACCAAGCATTGAATGACTCAGCCAGATTTGTTGTAATATGATCCCACCTTTGATGCCAAAATTGAGATAAGGCCCAATGATCAATGTCACCATTTGTTTCTAGCCATTGTGTCACCTCATGGGAGAAACACCTCAAATTGTCCATTGGTTTATGAAAATCACACACCAACCTTGCATATGCAACGCATCCAACAACTTAAGTACATCATCCTTCCTCTTTCTCCTTCTACTGCTTGTGGTAATTTTCATAAACTCAGAACTGAAATTTTCCTTTACATGCCGATAGCAGTATGCATGTCGATCACTTCCAAAAATATCTCGCACTACACTAATAATTGCATTATGCCTGTCTGAAAGTATGGTTATCTGCACAAAGCCAGTAATTTCTCTCATATTCTGAAGAAACCATGCCCAATTATCATATGTCTCCCAACCTACAATTGCATAAGCCAGAGGGAACAAGTCATCATTTGCATCGTATGATGAGGCTGACAGCAAGGTCCCCTTGTATGGACCACTCAAATGGGAGCCATCTATAGATAATATTGGTCAGGCCCTAAGCAAAGACCCATGTATGCAACATCCATAGGCAACAAATAGCCTTTCAAACTTGTTGTTTCCCGATGCTTTCCATTTTGCAATTGTATTAGGGTCCGTCTCCATCAATCTATCACAAAGCCATGGGATTAACATATATGAATTATCAAGACGCCCATGAATTTCCTCTAAGGCTTTTTCTCTTGCCCTATATGCTTGCTTGTAAGTAAGGTTAAGGCCATAATCCCTCAGTAAGTCTCGTATTATCTCAGTTGCTGTTTTGTTTTGATTACCCATCAAAGCATTACCAATTATACATGTTACCAGTGTTGAGTTAACCCTACGAGGCACAAGAAGGTAGTCTTGTGCACTATGTGTGCGTTCATTATGAAAATGAGGTACACACAGGAAGGGACTTTCTTTTCCAACCACATATGCTGTTATCTTCCATTGACACCCAACAACCATACACTTCCCAATCATCTTTTTTCGACTATTCTTTACATACTTGCATCCAAATTTATGAGCAACACTATATTTGTACATTACTTTTCTAAATGTCTTTACGTTTGGAAATATCTGTCCAACTCCAAGAAATATGTCCTTTCATTTAGTAGAATTCAAAATTGGCTGGGGTATAGGAAAACTTTGTGTTCCACAAAGTAAAGCATTGACTTCCTCCTAAGAAGGATTCCCATCCTCCCCACAAGTATTCTCTTCTCCCAAGAAGAAGAATCATCTAATAAAAATCCTGTTATAGCCTTTATCCTGCATTCACAAACCATCACAATACATTACAACAAATTATTGAAAAAATCAGCTTCAAAATATTTCACTTTCATTTAACTAAATTCCCATGAAAGAAATTCTGATTTTCCAACTCAATATAATAATTTTCAGCATTCAATGCCTTATTTAATCAACCATAAAAAAATGTTCCAAGTTGAATTAATGGAATTCCCAAGTGAGAAATTCTGCATTTCCAACTCGTTCTACCTATTTTTCAGCAATCTCAATATTATTTATTATTGTCATTTTATTCTAAAACTCAATTTAAGTATGTCCAAACATCTAGCCAAGACAGCTTACCCTTCTGAATGTTCCATCGGTGTCTCTACAATTTCATTGATTCTGTTTCCCCCAATGTACATATGTACAACTTCATCGTTAAATCTTATCAATTTTTAAACTCCTTCATTATTTAAAAGATCTATAAATGTACTATAATCGAACTTCACTGTATATTTCATCTTAACTCCGTTGCATTCATTACTCGTTATCGATGATATCATTCTTAACAACTCGTGCTGTGTTATGCCTTCTCTTAACAACTCAGCATTTGTTTTCCCTCCCTCACAAATTGTCCCCCAAAGTGAAAATAACAAAATAGTTTTTTCAATGAATTACTTGACATCTGTAAATCAACCTTACAAGAAGCAACTATCTAGTTGTTACAAATGACTTTACCAAGATGAAATCATTTCTCATAACAACTATTAATTAACCCACAATTCCTAACTACAAATTCCTATCATCTTTATCTATACCAACTAAGTAAGAGTGAATTGTAATATTTATTAATAAAATAACCCAATAAGTCAATTATTGGTTTAGATTACAGTTTACAAGAAAGATTAGTTTTCTGCACAATTTTCATGGAGATAACAAACATTTCCAACTGACATTTGCATAATTCCATACCTCTCATATCAGTTTTTAGTACTCCTCCATACTTTAGTTTAGAAAAAAAATTCCAGTTTAGTAAAAAAAATCATATGCCATTGATAAGTTCATAGGCCCTCTACAGTATGATCATATATAGTTTTAACATATTATTAAGCTATACAAAGCAAGTGACAGTGCTTTACCAATGTTTTACTGAAAACCAACCAATGTTTTATAAGCAAAGCTAAAATGCATGATGTAGCAACGATAGAGAGGCAGCAGAGAAGATGAAGATGAAAGCAATACTATAGCAAGGAGAGACAACCACAATAGAAGAACAACTCAGCAGAAATTATGACAGAGGCAGATGAGAAGAATAACAGTGCTTTACCCAACACCAACCGACGATGACACCAAGCTTTGGGGAGGAAGATTTTTTATGCCTGGGGAGAAGAAGAATTTTACCCTTTATGGAGCTTTGTCGATGAAGACTTTGCGCACTTTCTGATTTTGACGTAGAAGGAGCCATGCGTGCGTGAGTTTTTGATTTCCAAACTGAGGATTAATTTTGTCCATCCATTTTATTTTTATCCCAACGCGGGACCTGGGGGCTTAGGGATGATTAGACAAATTAGGATCCCTAATTTGTCATTATTTGTCTTTTGGGGTCCCAAGCAATCCTTTTCCCTAGTGTTATACCGTGATTTCATCTATTGAATGTTTTTTTGGTAGAAATCCATTGACTATTTTATTTGTGCTTAAAATTCTCTTACTAAGCAATTCAATACAAAAAAACTCCCTCACTAATGTTATAACTGAAATTTCTAATATTTAAAGGGCCAAACAAAGTCTCTTCAATTGTAGATATTGCATATTGGATACGGGTGTAAAGTGATTGTGCTAATATATATTAGGGAAAAAGACATTTAAGGACCCCCCAAGACAGATAATGACAAATTAGGAATCATAATTTTTCTAATCCTTCTCAAGTCCCTAGGTCCCCCATTGGAATAAAAACAAAATTGTTTGGACAAAATTAACCCTTAGCTCAGAAACAAAAAAATGCAAGCACGCAGGGCTCAATCTCAAAAACGCAGCCACAAACGCACAGACGCACGGACAGCTCCCAAAATTAGAAAGTGAGCAAAGTCATCATCTTCATCGATAAAGCTTCATAAAGGGCAAAATTTTTCCTCTCCCCAGGCTCAAAAAATCTCCCTCCCCAAAGCTTGGTGTCATCTCAGTTGGTGTTGGGTAAAACATTGTTATTCTTCTCATCTACCTCTATCATAATTTCTGATGTGTTGTTCTTCTATTGTGATTATCTCTCCTTGCTACATCAATGCTTTCATCTTCATCTTCTCTGTTGCCTCTCTATCATTGCTACATCATGCATTTCATCTTTACTTATAAAACATCGGTTGGTTTTTGGTAAAACATTGGTAAAGCACTATCACCTGTTTTGTATAACTTAATAATATGTTAAAACTACATATATCACACTTTCGATGGCATATGATCCGAGGGCTTATGAACTTATCAGTGGCATACGATGTTTTTTATTGAACTGAATTATTTTTTCTAAACGAAAGTATGGAGGAGTACTGAAAACTGATATGAGAGGTATGAAATTATGCAAATGTCAGTTGGAAATGCTTGTTAGTATCTCCATGAAAATTGTGTAGAAAACTAATCTTTCTTGTAAACTGTAGTCTAAACCAACAATTGGCTTATTGGGTTATTTTATTAATAAATATTATGATTCACTCTTACTTAGTTAGTATAGATAAAGATGATAGGAATTTGTAGTTGGGAATTGTGGTTTAATTAATAGTTGTTATGAGAAATGATTTCATCTTGGTAAAATCATTTGTAACAACTAGATAGTTGCTTCTTGCAGGGTTGATTTACAGATGTGAAGTAATTCACTTTGTTATATTCACTTTGGGGGATAATTTATGAAAGATGTGCAAGGTAGGATCCAATATTACCACTTGTGCTCCTGGTAGACTGCGGACTAGGCGATGTGAGTCTCAATTTACAACAAGAAGGTGTACATGTGTTCATTTTGTCACCAACCTGGGCATATAATCGCTCTAGCTGCAAGAATCATAATCCTATGTAGATCTTCTGTAAATGTGGAAGATGAAAACCACCAGCATATCAACTGGTTCACCACTAAAATGCAGTTGGTTTTTATCTTCATTCTGTTACTGGTTTTGAACAGCTTTTTTATATAGATATGCACCCCAAATCAATTTTTTTTTTGCAGAAGTTGGGGTTGACAGAAGTTGGTATACAGCCCATATATGTTTTTTTAGGAAATGAGCACTACATATAGGTAGGTGATAGTGTTTATTATTAGGAACATGGGTAGTTATAATGTTAGAATGATAAATTGTAAATTGTTCAAACTACCTTTGATGTACGAATGTAAGAATGATATATATGCCAATAACATATATGCAAGTTGAACATGTTTATGTCATTTGTTATAATTCAATGTACATGCATATGTGGAATGATGTCTACCTAATTTCACAAGTGCCTCAAACTAAATTCCTAAGTGACCCAAACTGAATTCCCAAGTACCCCAAACTGAATTCCCATATATCTTATACTTGAATTCTTAAGTCCCTCAAACTAAATTACCAAGTCCGTCAAACTGAATTCCCAAGTCCCCAGACTGAATTTCCAAGTTCGTCAAACTAAATTCCCAAGTTCCTGAAACTGAATTCCCAAGTCCCTAAAACTGAATTTCCAAGTGTCTCATACCTAAATTCCTAAGTGTCTCAATGTACATGCATGTGCGGAATGATGTCTATCTGATTTCACAAGTGTCCTAAACTAAATTCCCAAATGACCCAAAATAAATTCCCAAGTGACCAAAATTGAATTCCCAAGTCTCTCAAACTGAATTCTCAAGTCCCAAGCTCATCAAGCTGAATTCCCAAGTCCCCAAACTGAATTCTCAAGTCCCTAAAACTAAATTTCCAAGTCCCCAAACTGAATTCCCAAGTTCCTGAAACTGAAATCCCAAGTGACCCAACCTTAGTTCCAAAGTGACCAAACCTTAGTTCCCAAGTGGCACTTGGGAATTCAGATTGGGTCACTTGGGAATTTAGTGTCAGCCACTTGGGATTTCAATTTGACGAACTTGGGAATTCAGGTTGGGTCACTTGGGAATTCAGTTTGAAGCACTTGGAAATTTAGTTTGAGGTACTTGGGAATCAAGGTTAGGTCACTTGAGAATTCAGTTTGAAGCACTTAAGAATTTAGTTTGAAGGACCTAGGAATTCAGTTTGGATTACTTGGAAATTCAATTTGAGGCATTTAGGAATTAAGGTTAGGTCACTTGGGAATTTGGTTTCAGCCACCTGGGCAATCAGGTACAAGCACTTGGGAATTCAGTTTGAGGTACTTAGGAATTCAGTTTAACGGGTTTAGGAATTTAGGTTGGGTCATTTGGGAATTCAATTTGATGGATTTAAGAATTCAAGTTGGATCACTTTGGAATTCAATTTGAGGCACTTGGGAATTCAGTTTGATGGACTTGGGAATTAAGGTTAGGTCACTTGGGAATTCAGTTTGAGACACTTGGGAATTCAGTAAAAAAAATGTTAAAAAAGAAATAAAATATTATTTCATTTTAAAAATACAATTTCACCATTCACTAAAATTCTCAATGTCCAAATCTGTAAGTCAATATTTTCACAAGATAATTGAGTTTCGTGTCACATGCAGAGAAGAGAGTAAGTGCTCTATTAAGATAAGAAGCTGAGAGATCACTTTCACAATTTAATTGTCACAAACAAGATCAGTTTTGTCAATTCCCTTTTTGAGAATCAATCAATCAAATCCCACTTTCCAGATTCAAAATGCGATCAAAATCCAGACATGTCGTCCATTCAGCGTTAAGGAGAAAGGAAATAACACAACATGTTCACCTATTACCCTATTATTTCCAGATTTTGAAAGACATATAACAAAACCACTTTAATTTCAATTATATTTTTTCCTACGGTGGAATGAACCTAGTTACAATTAGTTCATATCCACTTATAATGCATACAATATAGATAAATTTATAGGAATAACAATTCTATTTAGCCCTTTAATTACAAGCTTCAGAACTAAAAGTTGCAGAAAATACAACAACTTGATATGATATTATCAACAATGCTTCCCTTTTCTATCTCTAGCTTCCTACTTCGCTTGTTCCATAGGTGCACTACAAAACTTTCCTTTTTAATTTGCCCTAGTTTCTTCATCATCCATTTTGATTGGAGTTCATCTCTTGGCCTTTGAAACAGATGACCAATACCTCTCTAATCCACAGGATAGAATGCAGATGGTGGCATAACAGTGAAGTTAAATCCTAGTCTTCCACTCACCCTTAAGACTACTCTAGAGACCAAATAAGGACCATTTTGACCCCACTTGTTCCCATCAAATGTGAGGGCGAATTCTTTAATAAACTTGGAAAGTAATGGATGGTTTTTGTCAAATATCAGTAGAGTATTGTTCAATCTGCTCCATTTCCCTATTTTTGCATTGAAATTCTGTGCTCCAATGGTGCTTCTCAGTTTAGAGAAACTTTTTAACACTATAACATCTACATCCATGTAAATGCCCCCAAACTTGTACAACAGAGCAAGCCTAAGCAAGTTAGAAAGGTTTTGATTTAAAGAGATATCACCAAGAATAGCTTTGACCTTGTTCTCATCTCCCATAACTATGGTAACTTCCTAGTCTGCTATCTCATCAATTTTGCACTTCTGCCTATGTCTATTCCCTTCATTGCCAAAATCTCCATTAGCATTTTGGTCTGCATTGCAGTTCAAGATTTTATTCCCCCTTACTTGGGCCTCTTAATTTATTTCAAATTTCATGCTATTTGAGCCATTTTCAGTAACTCCACTCTTGTTATCATACTCCGACTCATTCATAACACCAAAGTATCATGCTTGCTTGTAAGTAAGGATTAGGCCATAATCCCTTAGTAAGTCTCGTACTATCTCAGTTGCTATTCTGTTCGGATTACCCATCAAAGCATCACCAATTATACATGCTACCAGTGTTGAGTTGACCTTACAAGGCACAAGAAGGTAGTCTTGTGCACTATGTGTGTGTTCATTATGAAAATGATGTACACACAGGAATGAGCTTTCTCTTCCAACAACATATGCTGTTATCTTCCATTGACACCCAACAACCATACACTTCGCAATTATCTTTTTTCAACTATTCTTTACATACTTGTATCCAAATTTATGAGCAACACTGTATTTGTACATTACTTTTCGGAATGTCTTTGCATTTGGAAATGTCTGTCCTACTCCAAGAAGTAGGTCCTTCCATTTAGTAGAATTCAACGTTGGCCAGGGTATAGGCAGACTTTGTGTTCCACAAGGTAAAGCATTGACTTCCTCTCAAGAAGGATTCCCATCCTCCCCACAAGTATTCCCTTCCTCCCAAGAAGGAGAATCATCCAATGAGAATCTTGTTATAGCCTCTATCCTGCATTCACAAACCATCACAGTACATTACAACAAATTATTGAAAAAAGTCAGCTTCAAAATATGTCCAATTTCATTTAACTAAATTCCCATGAGAGAAATTCAGAATTTCCAACTCAGTACAATAATTTTCAGCATTCAATGTCTTATTTAATCAATCCTCAAAAAATGTTCCAAGTTGAATTAACATAATTTCCAAGTGAGAAATTCAGCATTTTCAACTCGTTCTACCTATTTTTAGCAGTCTCAATATTATTCATTATTGTCATTTTACTCCAAAACTCAATTTAAGTATGTCCAAACATCTAACTAAGATAAATTACCCTTCTGAATGTTTCATCGATGTCTCTACAATTTCATTGATTCTGTTTCCCCCAATGTATACATGTACAAATTCATCATTGAACCTTGCCAATTTTTGAACTCCTTCATTATTTAAAAGATCTATAAATGTACTATAATCGAACTTCACTGTATACTTTACCTCAACTCCATTGCATTCATTACCTATTATCAATGATATCATTCTCAACAACTCGTGCTATGTCATGCCTTCTCTTAACAACTCAGCATTTCCCCCCTCATATTGGATCCTACCTTGCACATCTTTCACAAATTGTCCCCCAAAGTGAACATAACAAAGTGAATTACTTGGCATCTGTAAATCAACCCTACAAGAAGCAACTATCTAGTTGTTACAAATAATTTTATCAAGATGAAATCATTTCTCATAACAACTATTAATTAAACCACAATTCTCAACTATAAATTCCTATTATATTTATCTCTACTAACTAAGTAAGAGTGAATCATAATATTTATTAATAAAATAACCCAACAAGCCAATTATTGATTTAGACTACAGTTTACAAGAAAGATCAGTTTTTTGCACAATTTTCATGGAGATAACAAGTATTTCCAACTGACATTTGCATAATTCCATACCTCTCATATTAGTTTTCAGTACTCCTCCATACTCTCGTTTAGAAAACATATTTCAGTTCAATAAAAAACATCATATGCCACTGATAAGTTCATAAGCCATCGGATCATATGCCATTGAAAGTGTGATATATGTAGTTTTAACATATTATTAAGCTATACAAAATAAGTAATAGTGCTTTACCAATGTTTTACCGAAAACCAACCGATGTTTTATAAGCAAAGATGAAATGCATGATATAGCAACGATAGAGAGGAAGCAGAGAAGATGAAGATGAAAGCACTGATGTAGCAAGGAGAGATAATCACAATAGAAGAACAACACAATAGAAATTATGACAGATGTAGATGAGAAGAATAACAATGTTTTACCCAACACCAACTGAGATGACACTAAGCTTTGGGGAAGAAGAGTTTTTGAGCCTGGGGAGAGCAAAAATTTTACCGTTTATGAAGCTCTATAGATGAAGATGATGACTTTGCTCACTTTCTGATTTTGGGAGCCGTCCATGCGTCTGTCAGTACGTGGCTGCGTTTTTGAGATTGAGCCCTGCGTGCTTGCATTTTTGTTTCTGAGCTAAGGGTTAATTCTGTCCAAACGATTTTGTTTTTATTCCAATGGGGGACCTGGGGACTTGGGGAGGATTAGAGAAATTATGATCCCTAATTTGTCATTATCTGTCTTGGGGGGTCCTTAAATGTCTTTTTCCCTATATATTATACCTTAAAACAAAATTTAGACCTATTTTCTAATAATCATGAAGTCCAATCATCCAATTACTTCATGCCACATGGAATCAATGTAGTGAACTACACCTATCCAAGTACACCTTGTCAATTGATAAGGTGATAAAAGTAATCCATGTGGCATAAAATAATTGGATTATGAGTTCTAATGGTTATAAGAAAATGGATGTAAATTTTTTCCTTATACTTTTGGCATGTAGAATAATAATGTAATATGTTTTATCTTTTAAGTTTAAGTCAATCAAATTAAATATTTGATAGTAGAGTTTGTGATTAAAAATAATTTACTGAGAAATAAGATAGGATTATAATACGGCTTAAAAAATTATCTTTTACTATGGAATTGAAGGGGTATTTTTATATTAGGGCCAGCCTTTGAGATTGTTCTGTTGTGTTGAGGTACCATCATGTTCTCTTCGGTTCTGATCAGATACGGAGGTGGACTCAGACCACTTTTCCTTTTCGTGTATATCACGTTTTCTATGTTGTATTTAATGGATCACCATTGATGCTTTGCTTTCTTTAGAAGATGTAGAAAACAGGAGGTAGAAAAGAAAAGACATTCTCTCTTATTATAAATGAACAAGGGAGTGAAAAAATTCTATACTGAACTGAGGAAACATATGGTTGATATCTCTTTTTCTCTTTAAAATGATTTTTCTTCTACAATCTCCATATTTAAGAGAAAATTTTAGGGGAAAAAATGCTGTGCCATGCCTCTTTCTCTACACTATTTTTCTTTCATTTTTTTCTATTTTTTATTGCTATCCAAACATTAGAAAGAAATTCTATTTTTTTATTTTTCCTTCTAATTTTATTCTTCCATTACTTTTTCACCCCCCTTCAAAACACAGGGTAAGTGAAGTTAAATTTTATTTGCCCTATAGCTTGTGAGACTCTGTACCGTCCATATTAACGGAATTAGAAAGCTACAGTGAAATGATTCCATAGGTTGAATTGAAGGGCTTTCCTTTGAATGCTATTTTGCTGTGAGGTAGAACCGCCACTGACCTAGTCACATGGATACTGCATTTTTCTTACCTGCATTGCATTCGGCGAATCAGAGTCGCAGAGAAATAAAAAGCTGTTTCATATCATCACATACACAAATCAAATATTTAGATATGGTATTAAAGGCGACTTTCTTACCTGTCCATATTAAAATAAAAAACAATTAACAATTAACAAATATTAAAATTACATATAATAATATTTAATTACATTTATTTGTGAAATATAGGTATAAAATATTTTATTTAAAATTTTAATTTCAATTAATTATTTTATTAATTGGAAAAATTAATATATTTTTTTTTAAAATTAATACAAGGAAAACCCAAGTGGGGCAAATGGATCAAAGCATCATAACTAGCACCGTCAGACGTGGATACATCCTGATTTAGGAGGGGAACACACTCGAGGGGGGAGGCAGATATACCAGAAAAAGAAACTGAAGCCCAACTACTTGGGCCAGAACTGTAAACCCCATCTTTAATTCATAATTATTTTTCTTATAACTTATATATATATTGTGTATATATATATATATTTATAAAAAAAATAAAAAATTAGAAATTTAAAACTTTTCTTATACAACTAAGCATCAAGTCTATAACTAGTCAATATATCCATTTCATACTGGAAGGTTATATAAAACAAAATTATTATCTTAACAATGTCTCCAAAAATCCTACCATAAAAATATCATAAGTATCAAACATACATCTACATAGTTATTTATATTATTCTTAATACTAAGTCTTCATATAGCGCCCAGAGATAATGAGTCCTGATTGGGATTGGTTGGAGGTTCTTGGTTTAAATCAATAAATGGAGGAATTGGATCCTTAACTTTGGGGGGAGGTGCCTGAAAATTCTCTGATGGAGGTACCAGGTAAACTATTGGAGGTGGTACTAGGAAGTTATCTAGTGGGAAAATTAGTTTGTCTTCTGGTGATGCGATATAGTGGTCATGAGATGGAGAAAAGAAGCTATAGAAGGGGAGGGGGGGAGAACCGGTAGGGGGTTTAGTGGGTATATTTATAGGATTATGAACAGTAATATTTTGTATGACCTGAACTCTTAGACGCCCGGGTAGTATATCGTGATTCATTCAATCTCAATTAAAATTTGAGTGAGTGGCATCTAGACTATTGTACTTCAAACATGAGTGATACATGAATAAAACAAAAGAATATTTTCAAGTGAGGGTCGAGTTGCTAATAGCAGAAAATATTTTATTTATTATTTCTTTTTCCTATATTGAAATATAGATATAAATATGCACAGAAAATTTTAATTATTAGCACATCTAAACATATATCTTTCACCATTCATATAATCAAGGCATCTCCTAAAGTGGATCCACAAAATATCAAAATTCTTACCCCCTCTAGATATTCTTCCAAAGGATTCCTTCTTTGGGGTTAACTTGAGTGCTAAACCTTCAAGGATGCTTTGTAATTATACTTTTTTATGCATATTCATATAATTTTGTTAATCAAAATAGTCAATTGATAAAATATACACACGTTTATGGATCATTTAAGGTACACCCAAAATTCCACAAGTAAGTTCTAGAGCGTTTATAATAGTTCCTAGAAAGAAGGTCTAAAGCACATGAGAAAGAACATCTAATGTGCATATATTTAACAAAAACTATAATTCATATTATAATAATTTAGTAAATAAATAATTAACTTCAAGGATAGCTCGTAGAATCATTGTTGTGATACTTTTGAGAAAAAGGAAGAGAAGCATATATAATTATATTTCATCTAATAAATAAATAAAATAAGAATTCAAATGTACAGTGTCAATATAATTATCTCAATAAATAAATAAAAAATTATATGTTAAATTTATAGTAGAATTTGAATAGAAATTTTAGATGTAATATTATAAAGGAATAAGAAAGCAACAACATTCTCAATTCTTGTCTGGAGCTAATTATTAATTGAGTAGGGAGAGGGTATACTATAAAGGAAAAGGAATCTCAAGTTCGTGCATGATTAATACCACAGAAAGAATAGCTATAGTTATACATGCATGTGGATGCTTGAATAAAAGAGATACAATATAAATATACACATATATAGGTGTGTGTGTCAGATGGGTGCATCATGAGATAGGTGGGTGAGACATGTGAGATAAGAAACATGAAAGAATAGGATTTTATGATGGATAGAAATATATATATATATATCATTACACCACCTATCACAAATCTACCAACAGAGCCATATATAAAGATTAGTAGTATCACTCAATAAGACCCAAAAAACTTACCCTTTTTGTCCAACTTTCAGCCATATGTCCCCCCTCTCTCTCTATTTTTTTTTTCCTTTGATGTCTCCCAAATAGGAAACATGCCCCTTATATAGAGAAAATGATGATTGAGTCAAATGAAATTCCTCTTTTCCTTCTTTAATTACATACATGTATCAAGACATTTTAATCATTGAAGATTCATGCATTTGGCGTGTCTATAAGCCATCTTTAAGTTTATCTTCAAATGATGTCTACCAAGACTTCATCATTGCTTAGGCAAAATTTCTTTTTTCTTAATGTTCATGGGTTTGCCACATATAGGCCTATAGTACAATATTTTTGGGCCTATACGCATACATATCATACATGTTATATATATATACACACACACATACGTTTTTAAGGGTGGTACAATTCTCCTACCCTAAATAAAAATTTCGCCCTCAAAATTTAAAGGTTCCTTATTGAAATAGTTTAGGGTGCTTTTGCTACATTTCGTATTCCATTTCCCATGTAGCTTCCTCTAGTGTAAATCCTTCCCATAAAACTTTGACAAGGAAGATGGTCTTATGCTGAAAGCGTTTCTGATCAGTATCCATTATTCTGGTAGGTTTTGGATGATATTTCAAGTTTTTATTCACTTGCATTGACTCATTGACTATAATGTGTGAAGTGTCAGGGACATACTTATGGAGTTGGGACACATGGAACGCAAGATGAAGATTGGACAAATTGGGAGGTAAAGCAATTTGGTAGGCCATTGGACCAATTCTTTTGATGATTTGGAAGGGTCCAACATACCTTGAACTTAATTTCTTGGTTCGGAGAGATCTACCTATTCCTATAGTAAGAGTGACTTTAAGAAACACATGGAACCTTTCTTCAAATTCTAGAGGCTTCCTTCTTTTATCCGTGTAACTCTTTTGCCTGTTCTAGGCTATTAGCATTTTCTCCTTGATTAATTTAAGCTGCTCGGTGGTTTCCTGAACCAATTTCGGACCTAATAATCTTTTTTCACGTATCTCAAACCAACATAATGGTGATCTACATTTTTATATCGTAGAGAGCTTTATAGGGTGCCATTCCAATACTAGAATGGTAACTGTTGTTATAAGCAAACTCCACTAACATTATGAATTTTTCCCAATTTTCCCTTGTTCTAAAATACAATCTCTAAACAATCTTCTAAAGTTTGAATGGTTCATTCTGACTGACCATCCGTTTAAGTATGATAAGCCATACTAGAATTTTGTACCAAAAGCTTCGTGTAATGCTCCCTAAAATCTAGATGCAAATATAAGATCCCTGTCAGAGACTATGCTTAGAGGTCCTCCATGCAACCTTACTTTCCCCTACACATACAATTGGCAAGTTTGTCTAGTGAGTAGTTGATCTTGATGGGTACGTAATGTGTTGATTTAGTCAATTGATCAACTATTACCCAAATGGAATCTTTTCCTCATTGGGTTCGAGTTAATCCATAGTAATGTGATCCCATTTCCACTCAGGTATTTCTAAAGGTTGGAGTAAGCCAGAGGGTTTTTGATGTTCTATTTTGACCTTTTGGCACATCAAACATTTAGACGCAAACTCAACAATTTCCCTTTTCATCCTTGGCCACCAATACATTTTCTTTAAATCTTGATGTATTTTGGTAGATCTAGGGTGTATGGTATAGTTACTTTTGTGTGTTTCTTCCGAGATTTTCTTTCAAAATTCCCCTACTTTTGACACACACACTCTTCCTTGGTATAGAATGGTTCCATTAAGTGCTTGTGAAAAATCCTTATGCCCAATTTGGTCTTTAGAAATTATCTTGTTGCTGAGATTATCTAATCTAAGCTTTCAAATTATTCTCTATTTTAAGCTCACTTAAGCACAAGCTATTAGGTAAAAAGGTTACCTACTGTCTCTAAAATACTCTATTATCTTATCTTCTTCCATCATCAAGAAAGCTATCTGGAGAGACTTTCTACTCAAAGCATCAGCAACTATATTTGGTTTTCCGGGGTGATAATAAAGCTTAAAATCATAATCTTTTATAAGTTCCATCCATCTTCTTTGACGTATTTAGCTCCTTTTGATCAAAAAGATATTTAAGGCTCTTATGGTCACAAAAAACTTCAAAGTTAGCCCCAAACAAATAATATCGCCAAATCTTTAATGCAAAAATTATTGCAGCTAATTCCAAATCATGGGTAGGGTAGTTTTCCTCATGTGATCTTAGTTGTCTAGAGGCATAAGCCACAAGTCTTCCTTGCTGCATTAAGACACAACCTAAACCATTTTTAGAAGCATCAGTATATAACTCTGAGAATGGCATTGAGAGAACCTAAGCCAGAAGCTCTTATTGATCAGTCTAGTGCTGTAAATAAGGCCTTGATTGGGATATCCTGCAAGTATACATGGTCGATTGCAGTAATAAAAATATCTCCGGAGTATTCCAGAGGTCGAACCTAAGGGAGATAGTAAATTTATAGTTCAAACTTTTAATCCCAAAAATTAATTGATAATTAAATTGAGAATTCAAATGTAAAAAGAAATAAATAGAAAACAAAATGAAGTCTGAGTTTGATTCAGTTCTAGAAGCGTCAAGGGATTAGGATTCAACTTATGAGATAATTAGATTTTATTTCTTAGTTAGACTCTCATAATTATAGTGATTGTTGTTTCTAAAGCATCCTAATTACTTCTCGGTCAATTAGTCCTAATTTAATTAGGATTCAATTCGCTCTCGCACAACTAAATTTTCTAATTAAATCTTGAAAACTATAACATATATCACCATGAATTCCTAATTTTATCTCTAAATTAGTTATTCATGTTTATCTCTTTATATCTAGGTTCACTCTTCACCTCTCAGTCCATCAAGTTTATCCATTAATTAGATTCTATGGTGATCAAGCATAAAATCCACATGAATGAACAAAAGAGATAAATATAATAAAAAGATAAATAAAACATAACTTGAAGAATAAATCAACAGAGTCTTAACTAGAGAAACAAATTCAATCCATCCCAGTCAGGCTACATCCCTACCCCGACTGGGAAATTTAGCTACTCATGGAAATAGAAATTAAATCAAAACTAAAATCTCAGATCATAGTGAAAATAATAAGAAAATAGATTTATATTAGAGAAGAATGAATCTATCGCTAATACTTCCCAAATCTTCTTATTCTTTCTCTATAAGATACTCCTAGTTGCTCCCAGATGCGTTTAGAACCGTGTTCTCTGACTTTTGAGTACTTTTCTAAATCTTTCTTTATGTTTCTATCATGTTTCTTTATATAGGAAAATTTTAGAAGCCCATAAAACCTAAAATAACATGAAAACACGTCAAAAATGTGTTTCTACGGACCCCTATTGCATGACCCGGTGCCGGGTGACCATAAAATCAATTAATACGGTGCTGGGTGCTTCTAAACTGTAGAAAAACGTCAAAATCTGCATTGACCAGGTGCCGTATGGGTTTGACCCGGCGCCGGGTGGGTTCTATTGTACGGAACGTGCACCTCTCAGCTTCATAACGTCATCAGCTCATGTTGACATTTTGAGTTTGATTTGCACCATGATAACATTGGAATTTGGGAAAACTCAAATGTGAAAGTTGTAGCTCTATGTCTTACCTTTCCAATTCATCTTAAATCACCTCAATCGGAGTTTATATGTGAGAGTTATGATCAAAATACCAAAAGGTGTCGAAACTTTTCAGCATAAATGATTTGTAACATTTTTGCTCCGAATGCTTCCAAATAAGCCTATAACGCCATGAAACACAAAAATATGTCAAATCATACTAAAATATATCAATGTATATTTAGATACAATTTAGAGCTTAAATGTGGGTATTTTATATGTATAAAATGGACACATCAGGCCTATCATAAGAAATGGTATGAATCCAATCACCTTTGTCTTGCAATGATTAAGGTCATTATTGACAAAGGAATCAAGGAGAGCATTCCAGACAAAGACATTGCAGTAGAGTATATGAATGTAGTTGGGGAGAAATTTAAGAAATTAGACAAGACTCAAAAGGCTTATTACCTTTCTTTACTTGATAACACCCGTTATGGTGGAGTGTCTAGCGCCAGAGAACACATCATGAAGCTCATCCATTATTATAAATGGTTGAAGTCATATGGTGTTGACTTGGGTGAGAGCACTCTAGTTTACCAAGTCCTTCAATCATTGCTATCTGAGTATGCATTCTTGAGAACCTCTTACAATCCACAAGAGGCAGAGTGGTCCATAGACCAGATGATATCTATTGTGACTCAAGAAGAAGAGACAATAAAGGAAATCAATTCTCATCCACCATCTGTGAATCATCTATCTCGTGGCTCTAGTAGTAAATCGAATGGTCGTGATAAGAAAGGAAAAACGCCAGAGGTTTAGAAATTTGGAAAACCTAGGTTCAAGAAGAATGGTGACAAGAGTAAGGGTCCACAAAAGAGATTAACTAGCACATGCAATTATTGTAAGATTCCTGGTCACAAGATGTCTGATTGTTTTAAGTTGAAAACACAAGTGTGAAAATGAAGGTATATCTTTTAGTAATGTTACCCCTCTAGCTCTGGTATGTTTTGAATTCAATAGTGTTGAAACATCTTTTGAGTCTTGGTGGTTGGATGGTGGTGCAACTATTCATGTTACAAATTCTTGCAGGAGCTCAAAAATAGGCGGATCCCAAGTGAAAGGGAGAAGACTATCCTGGGAATTGCTGGTAGCAGGATAACAGTAGAGTACATAAGATTAGTTTCTTTATGTTTACCTTCTGAACATATTTTGACTTTAATCAATGTAGTTTATATACCTTCTGCAATGAGGAATATGATTTCTACTTTTGTTTTGGACCTTTGTGGCTATTCCTTTTGGCAAGGGAATAAAAAAGACCAATATTTATTTTAATTCTATCGTTGTTGGAATTGCTATTTTACAAAATGGTTTATACTATTTGATTTCAGATAATTCTCCTCCTGTTGATGTTAGTAATTCTGTTAATGATGTAATTGGGCATAAACACCCAAGAATTAATGAAAATTCTTCTATTTTGTGGTATCGGCGTTTAGGTCATATCTCTAGAGAGAGATTAGAAAGGTTGGTCAAATATGGCATGTTACATGATTTAGATTTGTCAGAGTTCAAGATTTGTGTTGAATACCTTAAGGGAAACTTACTGCTAAAGCTAGAAATAAAAGGGTAAGAAGGTTAGAAAATATTCTGGACCTAATCCACATTGACATTTGTGGACCTATTACACCTTTTGCTGTGGGTGGTTATAAATACTATATCACCTTTATAGATGATTACTCTAGGTATGGTTGGGTTGATCTTCTACATAAGAAGTCAGAATCATTAGATGCCTTCAAGAATTTTAAGGCAGCAGTTGAATTAAAGACTCAGAAAGTCGTAAAATGCGTAAAATTAGATAGAGGTGGTGAGCATTATGGGAGGTATACAAAGGCCGAGAGGAATCCGGGTCCATTTGTCTTATTTCTGTAGGAACATGGTATTGAAGCACGGTATATTATGCCTGGCACTCCACAACAAAATGGGGTTGTAGAAAGGCGTAACCGTACTCTAATGGATATGGTTAGAAGTATGATTAGTCACTCCTCTTTGCTAGAGTCATTATGGGGTGATACCTTGAAAACTGTTGTCTATATTTTGAATCAAGTACCAAGTAAATCGATGCCAAAGACTCCATATGAGCTCTATACTAGAAAGAAACCCAGTTTGAAACACTTTCAAGTGTGGGGTTGTAGGGCAGAGGTGAAACCATATAATCCTCAATTGAAGAAATTAGATTCCAGATCAATTAGTGGATTCTTCATTGGGTATTATATAAGATCAAGGGGGTGTAGGTGTTACTGCTCCACATACACTACAAAGGTCATCAAGTCTGATAGAGCATTTTATTTTAAAGATGACTTGCATACTGGGAGTTCTATACCCCAAGTTATCAATTTGCGTGATGAGATCACACTACTACAAATTTGGGAATAGTTGGCGTTTTTTTTTCAAATTTATTGGCGTTTTAAAAATGCCATCTAATAATGCGCTGATGAAAAGTCTTTAAATTACAATGGCGTTTGAAAAACGCCAACGTTTCTTAAGTATTTAGTTGGCGTTTATTGGTAAACGCCAACTAAAGTGAGACTTTAGTTGGCGTTTTTGTTACAAACGCCAAATAAAACCTTAATAAAAATTGGCGTTTATAAATAAACGCCAACTAAAGTGAGACTTTAGTTGGCGTTTTATTTAAAAACGCTAACGTGTATTGAGGTTTTAGTTGGCGTTTAGAACAAAAACGCCAACTAAAGTCTCACTTTAGTTGGCGTTTACCAATAAACGCCAACGTTTTTATGATCTTACATAGCGTTTACCATTAAACGCCAACGTTTTTTATCATTATTTTTTTTTATTTTACTGTTACGCTACACAACCTACAGTTATTCATTATCATCCAGATCCAGTGAACCCAGAAATTGGAGTAAAACATAACAAGACGGAGTAATATATAGTATTATATTTATAGTACCGGCCAGTGGAAATTCCAGTGATCAATTAAGAAGCAAACTAATTAAAAAAAGAAAAAAGAAAACCATGAATAAATATTTCAGTTATTGACAACAGAATGTGCAGGAAGAAGCCAAGAATACAAGCAAAGGTGTTAGTATCTTTAGGATTAAATGTCACTTGCATCACATAATGAGAGTGCCCCTCAAATATCTGAGTCCAAACCCAGCCTTTCTCCCAATCCCAAAGCTTTTTGAGCATATATCAGCAGAGATGATGACAGCACGTAAGGAAGGGTAGGATGAATTGCCACACACCTAATAATGTAATGTGTATGTGCCTCGAAAACTTTAACTTTATCCATTGTGTTGTAATTATATACACGAATGAACATATCATCTGCTCCAGCAACCACCCACTGTTTGCGTGCAATAAATTTGGCCGACCTAACTGCAAAATCATGCTGTACTTGAGCTCCATTGTGGTATTTTGAGTTATAATAATAGTGAGAAAAGATACACTTTCAAACAATTTTGGCAGTACAGGTAAAAATTTGTTTGCTAAAGAAAAAACAAGGATCATGTACCTGGTAACTCAGTAACCTCAAAAGACTTGGCCAAGGAAATGGTGAAAACAAACATGGGGTATCCAGAGCCATAGTTATGAATTTCACAATTCTAATCTGTCAGTTTGAATAGAAGAATGCAAAAGGCACACAAGAAAATTTATTCCACTGCAATATATCCACCATAATTATTACAACCCTCCATTGGCTAAAACGCACTAACAAGTTATAATAATACACAGGATCTCAATTAAAAAATTTTCAGGTACCTGAGATTGGGAGTTCCAAATACAGACAGTTCCTGAGTATAAACTTGCCAGAATCCTGTGGTAGCCATGGCAAAATCACACATTTCAGCAAATTAGCCAACGATAAACTATTTACCAATCCTATGTCATCAGTAACCCTGTTGACAAATTCCATGACTAATATTGATATAATTCTCACCATTGTCACACAGTAGAAATAATCAAATTCAGAAAGCAACTATAGAATTTTAAATTGCAGCATGGTTAAATTTACCTCTCTATTCATAGGCACTTATCAAGGACGAAGTTACACCACTCTTCGATGAGTTCCTCTATTTGCGTATCAGAGTACTCGGAATAAGAGGTGTCAGGGAAGTACTGTAAATTAAAAAATTATAACTAAGCGAAAATGGCAAAATTTTATAAGCCTTAATGTAAATATAAAATTACATACCGTGTCTGGGATTATGCTATGACCATGTGTGATGATATCCTTCATGAATAACATCACATAGTATCCACAGTCATTATCATTTGGTTGTTTTGGACACTAAAGAGGAAACTTATATTAATTATACAATACAGAAATATTAATCTCAACAATTGTTGATGAAATATAAATTTATACATACCCGTATCTTCTGCCACTTATATAATGAGGAAGCTAAGGGTTTTACCATTTTGCCCTTATGATTATCTCTACAACCCCGGCCCGCTCGAAATATTGACACAGCACTGTTTAACCATAAAATATAAAAAATGTTAGACTGAGCGAGCAAAACCTAGCTAATTTGAATTATTATATATAAGTATGAATCATTAAAAACATGAAAAATAAATCTAGGTTCCTTACTTATTAATTATCCCCATCATTTGTTCGCGAAGTTCCGGATCATAATTCAAAGGATCCAAAAAATAGATAGTTGGCTCCAATGGATTGATTGCAATTAACATCCAGTGTCCACTATGAAAAAATAACCAGTGTCATTAGGAAATTATAATTCAGCAGATGAAGTCAAATACATTAAATCCTGAGAATTTACTTACACATTATGATACGGAACCAAGAATAAGACATCTTTGTCAGCCCTTGCAGTGAATGCATCCGCAATTAACTGCTGCTGTTCAGTAATCTTACTGTCCGGCAATTTTGAAGCATAAGCAGCAACCTCTTCAGGATGGATGAATATAAATTTGTTTGTAAGATTGCAAGGCTCCAAAAATGTCTCGTAGAGGTATCTAAAGTTTAGAAACAAAATAAAAAGCAACATAGGTTAATATGAAGGCCTAAATTGAAAAAAATTAAAACAAATAGATTAATATGAAGTACCTTATGTACAAGTTAACATTCGCAACCCCAATCCACTTCCGATGGATGATGTAATCAACAATTTCAGTGTTGATACTTTCAAATACTACCTTATTATAAATGTTCTTGGCAAATTTCACACGTTTTTCGACTTTGCCCTTAAGCGAATGTGGTAGAAACTTGACAATCATCCTTCGAAAGGTGTCTGGAACTGGATGCCTGGGTGGCTGCATGAGTGGTGGAGCTACTGATCCCTTCGAATGTCCTGACTCTCCGACCTTACTCTTCCCCTTCAACTAAGCAACAAAGTGGAAAATTTTGAGATTAACCACCTTAATATACACATAATAATAGTATATGTCTATAGGTCCTCTAATATGAAACTTTGAATGTAGTGGCTCATTCAAGACATCTAGTATCAAGTTAGTATACTGTCAAGTAACATACCTTTACTAATGGAGCAGCAGTGATGAGGTGTGCGGGCCATGCTACGAAGCTGCCCAATGCCATTCCTATTGTTTCCATATCCCCCGCAGGAACAGGCAACCTGGTACCCTCCTCCCTAACTACCTCAATCGACACTTTTAGATGATTTGTAGGTACGGGTGCATTATGAAGCATCTCTTCAGGGCTATTATGCACATGCCCCTCCGCAACCACACGTCGATTAGGTGTTTCTAACCATAGCTGGCAATATGATTGACCCTGTTCCAATCAATGCATTAGAAATCAACCATTTATTAGGGGTAAAAAAAAAGTTATCTTTTAACTTGTTCATGATAGCAATTACTTGAGGGAGATCGTGAGGGGTAACAGTGCAACTATCTTTGGCACTAGCCGACACAGGTGGTGTCCCTTGCGTTCCCTGTAGTTGAAGCACCATGTTCGTCAATTCAGCTAATCGGAGCTGCATCTGAGATTGAGTCTGATGTTGTTCCTGAACAATAGCCTCCAATCGGGCAACCTTTGCAGCATCTGATGATGATCGAGGCCCAAAAAAGGCTTTGTGTGTCACACCAAACCCTGTACCCCTAACACGACCAGGATACTCAGGGACCCCCAGTGCCTTACCAAGTATGTCCTGCCCAATGCTCTCCTGGTCACTAGCTTGAGGCATCGAATAAGAGAGTTCATTCTGTGGAAGAAAGAGAAACAAAATATAAATTTTGCAACTAAATAATAAGTATTTGAAAATATATATAATACAATAATACTAACTATTGACTCGGCAACTTTCCGAACGTTGTCATTGTCAATTATCCCATCCTTGTTCTTGCGAGATTCTATCCATAGCTCATGGCGTTCGATTTCCCTCCCTTCTGACCCCTCCTTTGATTGCTATGTTTGATCACAAATAAGCAAATGTGTCAGTATTTGAACATAAGTGTCATTCATAGAAAAATCAACTATCAAACCACGTACCATCTTAACCTCTATACCATGGTATCCTTGATGACCCCCTCTATATGGGTATTGCTGCTTCTTGGCTCTGTCACTATTGGCTTGGCTTAATTTCTGAAAAGTTATGCAGAATATTAGTTTTAGTGTAACAAAAACTAAGATAAAGTACATATGATTAGGTTTATGTCCACCAAAAAAGTCGCAATAAGAATATTCAATGAAATGACATACTATGCTAATAATGCACACAACAAAGCAGACTTTTATTCAATGACTAAATATATGTACTATAATTAATTTAAGACCAACAATGACAGAAATGGTTTACCTGAAAAGATTCTTCACGACGCCTAGCAACAAAAGCATCCCAGTGTTCCTGTGTAATGTACAACTCAAACAACCGAGGCGGATGAACAGCAAAGTTACCAGCTGCATCTCTCAAGAAGAATCTAGTGAGAATGGATCGAAAATTTCGGAGTGCGACACCAGCCTTCATATATATGTGTCTCCTGTGACTATTATTGATGTCAAAAGCAGACTGCAACATGCATTACCGAAAAGAATTATTATCTGTATATATGTACACACATTATAATCAAATGACATACTATATTATTACCTCTATATCTTCGAAAATATTATTCTTCACAGGATCAGGGACTTTCCTCCAATCCCTGTGAGGATGGGAGATTGGAACCTTCAACTTCGCAGTGACCCCAATATAACTGCTCAATTTTTGTCCACCCTTTTGTATTGGATTGCCTTTGCGATTCCATTCGACATGAATCTTTTGGCCAGTGTGTCGGGTGTGTATCACCTCTTTCAACACAGTCAAGCCACGCCGGTGCTGTTTGATATATTTCTGTAGCTCTTCTTGACCATCATCAGCACCACGATCATGATCATGAGCAGAAGGGGATGCCATTTACCTACAATAAAATTCCAACAAACATGTAAGATATCAAAGAAGGAAAAAAAATTTAAAGCAAATACAACACATAAAAAATTTTAATAATAAATCAAAAATTTATACATGTCGAAGGAAATAAAATTCAAACTAAGGCAAACAATAAAAAATATTCGATAATTCAAACCTTTTCCTCTTTCTTTTCAGATGGTCACTAATCCGTCCCCTCTTCCAAATCCAAGTACCTTCTTGATGGTCATCTCTCACATAAAGGGTATCATCTCCACCAGGATCAGTATCAAGTGATGTCCCATGGAAAGGATCATCCTCAATGCACGCACCTTGATAGTCTGGATCATCATCTAAGGTGTCAATTATTTTGTTCGTTAGCATAACAATTGACCACTTCTTATTAGCAGGATCAGTGACAAAAAACACTTGTTGGGCTTGGGATGCTAAAATACAAGGTTCATCTTTATACCCCACCCTATTAAGATCCACTTGAATGAACCCTGAATCATCAACTCGGAGGCCGTTGTTGTTGTCAACCCATTTACAACTGAAGACAGGTACCCGGAATGAGATGTAGTCCAATTCCCATATGTGCTCAATTACCCCAAAGTATGACATGGGTGCAAAAATGGGGTTTTTGTCTTTAACACTAGATATATGCATTGATTGAGCTATAAGGGTTATCCCACTATTTTGCATTATACTCTTATCATCTTGCTCTTTTGTATAGAACGTGTACCCATTGATAAGATAACCAGTGTAAGATCGTACATACATGCTTGGACCCATAGCTAACTGTTTCAACCTGACCGAAACTGAACTAGAAGTCCTCTCCAACTCTGTGAGGATGTGATCACGCAACCAATGTATAAAAAGTCGATTATGTTCTTTTGATATCCAACTCTCATTCTTATTAGGGTTCAAGGTTCTAATTCTCTCCTTGTGCATTTCCACATATTCATCAACCTCATCCGAGTTGTGCAAGACATACAGGTGAGCTTGCTCCCACTGTATCCTAGAGATACTAACTATTTCACTTCCCCGAATCCCTTCACCACTTGTTCTACCCAAGTGACGAGACCTTGGAAGCCCAATGTTATCAACACTCAATAAGTATTCAGTACAAAATTCAACAGCTTCTTCGGCTATGTACCTTTCAACAATACATCCCTCTGGTCTACTTCGATTTTTCACATACCCTTTCAATATCTTCATGTAACGCTCAATCGGGTACATCCATCTCATATACGCTGGGCCACACATTTGTGTTTCCCTAACTAGGTGTACTGTTAGGTGAACCATCATGTCAAAGAATGAAGGCGGGAAATACATCTCAAGCTCACACAAAGTGACAACAATTTGTCTTTGCAATGTGGGCAACTTCCTAGGGTCAATGACTTTGCTGCCAATAGCCTTGAAAAAGAAACATAGTTTCGTGATTGTTCCTCGTACCTTTTTCGGCAATATGGATCGTATACCCACCGGCATCATATGCTCCATCAAAACATGACAATCATGAGACTTTAGACCCTTCAAATTCAAGTCTTTCATAGATACAAGGTTCTTGATATTTGATGAGTACCCCTCCGGAACTTTAACTCCATCAAGGAATTCACAAAGAGATACTTTTTCTTTTCTAGATAAAGTATAAGCAGCTGGTGGAAGATAAGTACGCCGTTTGTCCTTGATTGGTGCCAATTCTCCTCTAATTCCCATAGCAACCAAATCCAGTCTCGCCTTCTTACCATCTTTGGTCTTTCCCTTCACATTGAGTAACGTACCAATAATGCTATCACATACATTTTTTTCTATGTGCATCACATCAAGGAAGTGCCTCACATACAAGGATTTCCAATATGGCAAATCAAAGAAAATTGACCTTTTCTTCCACCCACTTGTCCTAAGGTGTTTGGCAAAAGGTTTCCCAAAGTTGTTAGTCAAATGTTGTACCTTTCGAAACAGGTCCTCACCGCTTAACGGAACAGGTTCTCTTCCGTCTTCTATATTCCCATCAAATGCTTTTCTCCACCCTCTATAACGATGTCCCTGATGCAAAAATCTCCGATGCCCGAGAAAGACAAATTTCCCACCATGCTCCAACCGAATCGATTGCGTGCCTTCTTCACATATAGGGCAACCAAATTCTCCTTTGATACTATATCCAGACAAATTCCCATACGCTGGAAAATCATTAATTGTACCAAACAGCATAGCTCTCAAATTGAATGCTTCCTTCCTATACCCATCATACACCTCTACACCACTCTCCCATAATAGCTTCAAGTCATCAATTAGTGGAGCCAAGTATACATCTATATCATTTCCGGGTTGTTTAGGTCCAGAAATTAACAAAGACAACATCATGAATTTTCGCTTCATGCATAGCCACGGAGGCAAGTTATAAATCACCAAAATCACGGGCCATGTACTGTGTGTACTACTTTGCATACCATGCGGGTTCATTCCATCAGTAGATAATGCAAGACGTAGGTTTCTAGCTTCTGTCCCGAAATCTTCATAGTCACGATCAATTAATTTCCATTGTGGAGAATCTGCAGGATGTCTAAGCTTCCCATCTTTAATTCTATCATCTGCATGCCATGTCAAGAGCTTCGCATTCTCCACACTGTTGTACATGCGTCTAAATCTAGGTATGATGGGAAAATACCAAACTACCTTCACTGGACTCGATTCTTTCTTCTTATAACGTTGGGCATTGCATTTAGGACACTTGTCTAATGATGCAAATTCCTTCCGAAATAAGATGCAATCATTAGGACAAGCATGTATCCTCTCATAGCTCATCCCTATGGAGCTTAACATTCGTTTAGCCTCATATGTTCGGCTAGGAAGCTCATTATCCTCTGGCAGCATATCCTTCAAAAGTGCAAGCAATTCTGTGAAGCTCTTATCACTCCATCCATTGCCTGCTTTCAAGTTGTATAGCTTCAACACAGCTGACAATATCGTGAACTTAATGCATCCAGAGTACAATGGATTTTCTGCATCCCTCTTCAACCTATCAAACATCCCCGGACAATCCTTAAGTTCATCCTCAATCACATTGGTCATCTCTTCAAGATGATCGGCCTCAAGTGTGCTTGTGTCGAAATCATTCGATCTACAGCTCTCACTATACGTATTACTGCTATAATCATTATTCGTCTCACCATGCCTTGTCCATCGTGTGTAACTTCGATCAATTCCATTGCAAATTAAATGTGATTCCAAGTCAGTTGCACTAACTAGCCTCCCATAGCAACACTTCAAGCAAGGGCATATAATTTTTTCGGGGTTATCAACATGCTCAACTGCAAACCTAACAAACTCTTTCACTCCATCCCAATATTCCTGAGTCAAACGATTCGCAGACATCCATTTCCGATCCATACTTTTATTAAGTTGTGTAACCTTTTATAACTTCTGTATAAATTTTGGCAGTGATCTTCCCAAGTTGAGCCTCCCAATAATTCTACAATACAACACCAACTTACAGTCCACGTTATTTCATATGGATTAAATACCATAACCCCATGATTAATACATTAATATTCTTGCTACATAAAAAAAACTAGATTCATTAATTGTACTACAATTATTTGTTTTTCCTAACTTTACTTTCTGATTTATTAAAGCATATGTTACTTTTCAAGTCCTTAACTAGCAAAAATATTCAACAACATAGACAAAAAAAGAGTTCCAATTATATGTTGCCAACCATCCAAATCAACTATCCATAGCTTTTCATTTACTAAATTATAACTTTGAGAAACAAACCGGCAGCATTACAACTAAAGAACCATAGCATTAACCACTTAGCAAAAATCACCTGACTTAGCTAACTAATACAAAACTTTTACATAAACATAATCAGGAAGCATACCTCAGACAAAGTAGATATCTGATGGGCTAGCACTACAAATTCTGTCAATATGAAACAAGCACACCAATGACACCTTCATACAAGTGAAGCAACAAGTTAAATGAAGGTCAACCACAAAGTAGTTTGGTGGTGCGTCCACATATGCATGTATGAGTAAGGAAAGATATATATATATATATAGTAAAATAACACTATTATTATAGAAAAAAATTAAAATAAAAACTATAAATCTTAAACATGTAAATTAAAATTAAACGGTCCAAATTCACCCAGAATGATGAGTATTGGGTACTCATACATAATCAAATTAACTTACTTTTGTTAAAAAAAAAATGAAAACATCAAACATAAATCACATTACAACAAATTTACTTTTATCCAAACTTCATTATGGCAAACTTCATTTTGTTCTAACTTATCTTTGCACACTTAAAACCAAACAGACACAAAACTAGCCGTTTGAAGTAGAGATTATCATGAATCTTGAGGGTGTAAGAGGCTATGGAGGTAGGATGCTTTAGTTTTTCTTCTTCTTTGTCCTCTTGATTTTGTGGGATTTTCTTCTGATTTTTCTTGGCTAGGCACATCTTGCAAGGCATTTTGGGAAGAATGAGGAATAACGTTGTGTCTGACACTTTAGAATTGTGTGTGCTCGCAAAAATAGGTGTGGGTGTGTGCAGGTAAGGTAAGAAAGGAGTAAGAGTGGTGATGAGGGGACCTAGCTCTCAAATACTAGGTGGGCAGTGGATCAAACTAGTTTTAGCTGTTGTGGATTTTGACCCTGTCAAAATATTGTTGTTTGGCATGTTGAGGAATATATTAGGTTTACAGTGTTGTGCTGTTATGAATTTTTTCTTGTTTTCAACATAATGTTAAAAATTATGCATGCTTCTAATTAAAAAGTTATAAATAACAGATATTAAAGAAATTATAAATAATGAATATTAACAGTGACATGTGAAAAAAATATATGTATATTAGGATATTGAATAATATTGGGCTAATAAATTAACCAAGAGAAGAAGTGGGTTCACGCGGATAATGGGTTTTATTGACCATTAAAACATTACTCCTCTACTCTTTAATCTTGGAAGCAATAAAAATCAATCAGATGACCTTACATTTCATCATTCTACCAAGAAATCCGGAAAATCTGTCCCACCATATGGGTGCTGAATGTTCAATCCAGCGGAGTTAATTTGATCCGCAAGTGCCCGCTTGACTGGAATCTAATTTATCGAGTCCAGTCAATTTTGCAAATTCATTCCTTATCGTGCCCTTTAATTATTCTACTGTTTCTACACTTTCCACGATTGGTTTCTTTTCAACTCTGTAACTTATACGGAAGAAAACTCAGTGATGCGTGCATTATTAGGAAGAGAATGTCTCAAGTTCTTAGCGTCAAAAGTTCATATTTATCAACCTTTAGAAAGAATAACACCTCACTGGCCAAAACAAAAAAAGAAGAAAGAATAACACCTCATATAAAAACTACTACTATGCAGAATAATTAAGTCAATATTAGTAGTCAGTCAAGGGCAATGAACTAATTACAAATTGACAGAAACAGTATGGGCAATGACTCATATATGAATTTGACAGAAACAGCCACGAATATGAGAGCGTCAGTGGGAAAATATGGGGTTACCTCAAAGCTGGCCACCGTTCGCTATTGGGTCTGGGAGGGATTTCGAGTTCCTCTGAGAGAATGGAACTGGGCCTCTTTCACTCCATTCACCGTGACCGTTGACAGGTAGAGACGCTACGAGATCAAGCGATTTCAGGTTGAAGGGTATTTCGGAGGAACAATGCCGTGGGGGAAGAGGAAAGAGTGTAAACTTTCGACGCGTTGTGGCTGAAGAGCTGTGCCAGAACAGAGCTATGGCAAAGGAACAGTTTCAGAGCATGGTGGGAAGAAGACGGCACAATTCTGAGAAAATGCGATGTAGGGTTCTGATAAGAGTTTTAAAATAACTTAGTTAGCGTTTAAAAATTAAACGCTAACTAAACATAATATATATGGCGTTTATTATGTAAACGCCATCTAATATTCATAACTTAGATGGCGTTTATGTGATAAACGCCATAAGAAATTTATACTTAGATGGCGTTTAAAAGTTTAAAATAAATTAAAAAAAAAATTTCGGTGGACCTTATATGGCGTTTATGAAATAAACGCCATCTAATAATTTATATTATTTTATTAATTTAGATGGCGTTTTTATTATAAACGCCATATAATGTCTGGAATTAGTTAGCGTTTATTATAAAACGCCAACTTTAGTTTTACATTATGACTTTAGATGGCGTTTATCTTTAAACGCCATCTAAAGTTCCAAAAATAGATGGCATTTATTTTTTACACGCCATCTAAAACTGGACTTTAGTTGGCATTTATTTTGTAAACGCGAACTAATGCTCTTGGTTTGCTTTTTATTGGCGCTTTTATAAATAAACGTCAACTATTCAGCGCCAATAAATCCTGAATCTGGCGTAGTGTCACTACTTTACCCATACCTACTTTAACATCTCCTCCATTTAACAAAGATGATATTGATCAAGATTTGGTTGAAATAGATACTGATCTTCCTATGGAAGAAACTGGTGCACAAGTCCAATTGAGACACTCTTAGAGAGCTCATAGGCCTGTAATACCAAATGATTACATGGTTTACTTGCAGGAATTTGAATCTGATATGATTAGTAATGCTGATCCTATATCTTTCCAGCAAGCAATATTGAGCACTCAATCTTCTATATGGATTGAAGCTATGAATGATGAGATTGCCTCTATGCATCATAATAAAGTATGGGAGCTTGCAGAATTACCAAATGGATTCAAGTCAGCTGGTTGTAAGTAGGTCTTTAAAACTAAATGGGGAGCTTCTGGTGAAATAGAAAGATATAAAGCCAGACTCATAGCTAAATACTACAATCAAAGGGAAGGTATTGATTCTACACAAACCTTCTCTCCAATTTCTACCAAGGATGCTTTCAGAGTAGTCATGGCTCTCGTTGCACAGTTTGATCTTGAACTTTACTAGATGGATGTCAAGACTGCTTTTCTGGATATGGATTTATATGAAGAAGTCTACATGAATCAACCAAAAGGCTTTGTGGAACCAAGTAAGGAGCACTTGGTGTGCAAATTATGTAAGTCTATCTATGGGCTGAAACAACCCTCTAGACAATGGTACTTAAAATTTGATGAGGTCGTCACCTCCCTTGTGTTCATTGAGAACAATTAAGATCAGTGTATTTATCATAAATTTAATGGGAGCAATTTTGTAATTTTAGTGATCTATGTTGATGACATCTTATTAGCCAGCAATTCATTCAGTCTCATGAATGATACAAAACATATGTTGTCATGCCATTTTGACATGAAGGACCTTAGTGAAGCATCTTTTGTCCTTGAGATTCAAATCTATCATGACAAATCTCATGGCATTTTAGGTTTGTCTCAAGTAGCTTATATTGAACGAGTGCTCAAGAGATTTAAGATGAATAACTGTGCCTCTAGTCCTGCAGCTACTCAAAAAGGTGATATATTGTCTTAGTCATAGTGCCCTCAAAATGATGCTGAAAGGGTTGAAATGGATATGATTCCTTATGCTTCCGCTGTTGGTAGTCTCATGTATGTACAAGCATGCACTCATCCAGATATAGTCTTTGCTATTAATGTGTTAAGTAGATATTTAAGTAATCCTGGTATGGATCATTGGAAGGTAGCCAAGAAAGTCATGAGATATCTTCAAGGCACTAAAAATTATATGTTAACTTATAAAAGATCTAATTCTCTTGAAATTGTTGGCTATTCAGGTTCAGATTATGCCTCTTGTATAGACAATCATAAGTCAACTTATGTATATATCTTTATGATGTCAAGAGGAGCTATTTCATGGAAAAGTGTCAAACAGACACGCATAGCTGCCTCAACAATGGAAGCAGAATACATTGCATGTTATGAAGCCACCTATCAAGTTGTATGGTTAAAGAAGTTAATTTATGATATGCATTTAGTTGATTATATATCAAGACCCTTAACAATTTTTTACGATAATTCATCTGCTATCCATTTCTCTCAGAGGCACAGGAATTGTAATCGCATCAAACACTTTGATGTTAAATTCCTATTTGTTAGAGAGGATTGCTGAATCTCATACTTGCATTATTCACATACCAGGTGAAGATATGCTTGTAGATCTGCTGACTAAGGGCTTACCTGTAGGAGTATTTCATAATCATGTAACTCATATAGGTCTTGTTAAAACTTTGTGATAGCCTTAGTTTAATGGGAGTCTGAGATATATTTGTGATATTTATTGTGTTTAAAGACTGTTTATGTAATATTGCTCAGTTTGGATATTGAAACATTTGTGATGTGCTTCATATCATTTGTCTCCCTATCGGATTTGATGATTTTTGTGTGATTGCACCTTAAATCACTTGTTTTCCTATCAGATTAAGTGATCTTGAGTTGTTTCTTTACTAGGCTATGGTTGAAAGACCAATCTTATATTCTGTTCTATTCAGATTATGAAACATTGAATTACTATATTTTTGCTATTACTTGTTTTCCTATCAGATTCAGTGATTTTGTATAGTTTCATTTTTTGGATTTTGTTTATGGATTACTATGTATTGATTGTTTTCTACTATTTGCACTTGGTTAGTGCATTGGATATTCTAAAGAATTAATTAAATGCTATCCAAGTGGGAGATTGTTAGATTTATTATGGTGGATTAGCATTTAATTAATTATACGAATAATTTTATATCTTAAAATTAATTGATTCTCATTGATATTAAGCTTGGAACAAATTAGGCTCTGTTTATAAGTATGTGATCTGTGATAGGTTGGATCACACATATACCCATTGGGTAGAGGCCCCAACCTACTACCTTTTAGTGGCTAGTGGTTTCTTATCACTTATCTAGTTTTATGGAGAAAAAAGAGTTATATTTTATAATAGATTAATTAATTTTTGATTTTTTTTTTTTTTTGTGAAAGGCTTACACTCTCATTTTGAAAAGATTTCTCTAAGACTAAAGGGTAAAGTAGGTTGTGAAATCTACTCTATTATTTTCTGTGTGTCATCAATGGCTTCCTCAAGACCCTCATCAGATATGTTCAAATTGTAAAACATAAATTTTATGGTCTTATGATTATTAATTCGTATAATTAACAAATAAGGGATGAAAAACTGAATAGACTTTTTTTCTTGTTTGGATGAATAGCATAAGACTAAAAGAAAAAATTTCTTAGAAAAATATGTGGGCTTCTTTTTTGTTTTCTGTCCAAAGTTTTCACTTTTTAAAAGACAATTTAAAAGAAAAAAATGTAGTGCTCTTTATATCACTTACTTTTTTTTTCTTGTCTTTTTTTTCTTTTGTTATTTTCCAAACATTAGGTAAGTGAAAATTTCTCCCCCATTGGCTATGATTTTTTTTTCCACAAGTATCTTTGACTTACCCATTTCCATAGGAGTATTTATTAGATTAAGAGTCAAGTAAAATCTTTTCTCAATCTTACCATTAAGCATTTAACACTGCTATATTTCTTGGATTTAAACTTTAAGACCTCCATTTAAGTTGATAAGAAATCAAATCAATGTTTGTTGCAGTACGTATAATTTCATTTGTCGAGTAGTTTGTGACTCTGTACTATGCAGATTGATAGGGTTAGAAAGCTATAGTGACTGATTCATAAGTTGAACTGAAGACCCTTAGCTTCCTTTTGAATGTTATTTTGTTATCAACAACAAGTGTATTACTTCTGTCATTGTCTTTTGGTAACGCTCTACTTTCCTCACTCTCATGCATTTGATGAATCAGAACAGAAAAGCTGTTTCATATCTTCATAATGCAGAAATCAATTATTTAGATCTGCTATCAAAGAAGAATTTACCGTGTAAATTTCTTGACCTAATATCCATATTAAAATTAAAAATAATTAATACTTAATAAATATGTCTTAATTTATCTACTAGTAATAATAATAATAATAATAATAATACGTATCCTGCAAAGTTGCAGAACTGTAAAGCATGCTAGTTTTCCAGGATACGGAATAAATAAATGTCAGTGATTCTTTTCTTTTTGGGGCCTGAAATGTTAGTGATTCAGGGCCACTAACTACGACCGTGTCAACTTTACCCCTGACATGAAAACGTGGATTGTAAATATGTCCGTAGTTTGTCGACGTCGATTTCTTCAAAATATAGATGAATAAACCAATATGTTTAACACAAATTTTAAATATTTTATTACTTTTATTTGTGAACTAAAGGTGTAAAATATTTTATTTAAATGTTCAGTTTTAATTAAATATTTCATTAATTACAAAATATATATTTATTGAGTATTTCTTAGACAAAAAAATTGTATTGATCATTTTAAGTCAGTTCCTCAAATTGCATTTGAGTAATTACTTTATATATAAAGCGACTTACCAACCAAATCCTGAAGAAGAATAAACTATAATATTGACATCTTAAAAATTAAAATGAAGAACGAATTAGAATTTATATAATTTTGAATTCTTATTAATAAAATAAAAAATATCTAATAGACATTCACATTAAATATATTGAACCTGGATAATAAATTTAGCACACTACCCTCCCTCACCTGGCCCAGAACAGAATCCATTAGAAAGAAACCCTAATAAAAGGAAGCCATCAACGCTCTCCTCTGCGAGTCTCACATTCTCACTCTCACCGTCACATCTAAACTTTCCTATATCTCCCACTTCCGTCGTCCACAGTGTGAGACACTCAGTGGCTACGACTACTTCGGCCGTCCAAGAATACCAGTCTACTTCTTACTGACTGCCCCAGAGGCCCAAACTCTGTTCGACTGTTCTCTCATCTGCAGAAGACTTAAGTTGTGAGGTTTGGTGGATTCGGACATGCAAGCAGAAACGGAAGCTTTGAGTGCTTTCTTTTGGGAATCCTAAGCAATGCATTGCCATTGAAGATGCTACGGCAAGCCGCACCTTCACTAGAAATGCGAAGATGCTCTGGAGAGCTGCTCTGCTTTCACCGTGCTGTCTATCCCTTTCTGCTCTAACTGTGATTTCTCGATTAAAAGTTTTTCTAGAGCATTTCCTACAACTGTAATTATGTAAAATTCAAATGGGTGGTTCAAATTATATCAATTCAAATTGGGGTTGTTGTACAGAAATTAGTTTTTAAATTGTAGTATTTGGTACGTTTTTATTTTTTTTAAATAGTTCACAAAAAATAGATTAAAGGAAAAACTTCTACCTCTTTATTTTTTTTAATTAAATGTTTTGTTTTATAAATTTATGTGAATTAACTTCTAAATATAATTCCTTGTATTTTCTTGTGTTTATCCCTTGTATTTGCTCATTTTGACTTTATATCATGGAAGTTACAAGTTTATAAGTCATGAACTCATTTTTCATTTTTTTTAAATCTTAGTAACTATATGCCATAAATTATGCTGCCTCAAATATTAAGACAATTTGAGTTCTAGCTGTAAATTTTTTTTTTTTGGGTTTTATTGAGATACTTTCTATTTTACTAGTGTTTCATTGTGAATGATTTGTATTTATTAACATCTCTATCACAATTCCATCAAGTAGAATTAACTTCTTAACATGATAATTAAATATAATATAATTATATTTAGCCCATGTCACTTTCACGCAAGGTGTCTTTGATCTTTGTTTTTTTTTTTTTAAGGAGCCACTCAATGGCAAATTACTGATTATTCATGGTAAAAGCGTTTTGAGCATCCCAGGGATAAAGCCAGGCCTAGAATTCTGGTTTTTTTAAAGATTTTATTTTTTTTGGCCACAAGATTTTTTTTAATAATTATAAAAGTTTTTTTTAAAATAATTTTATAACTCAAAAAATTGTTTGATGATAAATTATGTATCAAAGAGTTAAAAAAATAAAAGGAGATAAGATGGTAATTTAAAAAGTAAGAAAATGTTTGTTTATGAAAAAATAGATCTAAATATAAATAAACATTTTATAATTAAAATAATTATGAAATATTATAAAAAAAAAGTAATGGAGTGTGAGAGTTTTTTATTAATAGAAATAAAAATGTGAATATATCAGAAAAAATTAAAATAAAACAAAAATAATTTAAAAAAGCCCCCACTCCCTAATTAATATCTTGGACGTTCACATTTTAAAAGTAAAAAAAAAAAATTAAAAGCTTCTTCCTCTTTACTCCCTAGATATATGTGCATGTGCCACCTATTTCTTCTTCTTCATAGCCATTTTTTCTGTGTCATCTCCTAAACCTTTCCTTCTCATCTTATAATCTTATTCATCGCTATTTCTGTTATTTCCTTCAAAACCTAAACTCTAGCAGTGAAATCCCTCATCTATCAGTACCAAAAGGGTGGCCAAGCTTTAGAAAACAAAGGGGATTATAAGAAATGGAGGAAGGATTATAAGTGAAAATGCAAACTTTGGGGGGACCATGGCATCCCCTAGTCCTCGCTTCCCTCCGTCCTTGGAGCATCTAGATACAATAATTGAATACATCCCAGGGGGGCCATCAAATTGATTAACAACAAACACACTAGTATTAGCTTGTTTTGTAATCCAATCAGCACATATGTTGCTGTCCCGATAAACAAGGTTCATATGAACTTCCCAATGTTGCAGAATCTAGCTCTTAATTGTTGCAATCAGATCACCATAAGGATGATTTGCTACATCAGCTTTACTTATCAATTCTAAAGCCGTGATGGAGTCACAGTTAACTCTAATCCTTCTGAAGCCTTTTTTCTAGCATATCTCTAAGCCAAACAAAATGGCCCACAATTCAGCTACAGCATTTGTACAATATCCAACATTGCAATTGAATCTCCTGATCCATTCACCCAAATGATTCCAAATCAGACCTTTACTTGCTGAGTGTCCACTCATTTCTATAGCACCATCAACGTCTAAACTCATCACATCTTGCTTAGGGGGTCTCCAATATATCCCTTCAGTCTTTTCCTTGTCTATCAAATTCCACTGTCTTGTTAAAAATTGGTCCTCTACAAAGGACATATACAGGCTCTTCCATATCACAGTTTCGCTTGACAATTCTTTATCCTCAAAAGCTTTAATACATCTGGTTTGCCAAATGCTCTAACAGGCGTAAATAAACATCTACTTCTAAGCTATCTTACCCACTCTAGGTGTCCCAGTATTTGTTGAAGAATTCCACAAGATCCAGTAATGCAGGTTCTTGGAGAAGAACTCATTCCAATGGTATCTAGGCACTAGTTTCTTCCATACCTCCCTTGCTTTCTGAAAGTCTCTTAGAACATGAAGGTTACTTTCAAGTTTGTTGCAGGTATAGGGGCAGTAGGGTGTCATGCATAACTCTTGATTATATCTTAGCTCATTTGTCACTAATCTGTCTTTAGCAGCTAGCCACAAAAAGTTTTTAAGCTTCTCTGGGCATTTCCATTTCCTTATGACTTGCCATATCCTATCATATTGGGTTGAGTTTTGTTCACTAATTGCTTCATATGCCAATTTGATCGTGTACCTCCCATCACCAGAGTTTGTCCAATATGGATGTCTTTGATCTTTTACTATGTGTCTTGTTGTAATACTTCTTTTAGCATCTTTAAATGGTGCTTTGTAAAAAATATAAAAATAAAAGCTTAAATTGACCCCAAAAAAAAAAAGAACCCGTGAAAGTCAGATATGGATTTATCTATCATGGTCCTTATTAAATAGATATCGTTTAACAAAATTAGTTTTAATTAGGTGATGTGTCTATTTTGTACATGTAAAATACTCACATTTAAGCTTCAAATTTCATTTAAATGTGTTTACATTGATATATTTTAGCATTATTTTAAATATTTTTTGTGTTTTATGGCATTATAGGTTCATTTGGAAGCATTCGAAGCAAAAAAGTTACAAATCGTTTATTTTGAAAAATTTTGATACCTTTTGGTACTTTGATCATAACTCTCACATCTGAACTTTGATTGAGGTAATTTAAGATGATTTGGAAAGATAAGACATATAGCAACAACTTTCATGTTTCAAGTTTTCCCAAATTCCAATGTTATCATGGTGAAAATTGAACTCGAAATGTCAATATGAACTGGTGACTTTCTGAAGTTGAAAGAAGCACTGTGTGTACCACAGAAGCACCCGGCGCCAGGTCAACGCATTTTGAACATTTTTCAACCTTTCACCAAGCACAGTATTGGATGAGTATATGGCCACCTAGCTCCGAGTTAAACATTAGAGGTCCGTAAAAACATGTTTTTAACGTGTAAATGTGTTTTTGTGATATTTTAGTCTTTTATGGGCTTCTAGACTTTCTTTATATAAGGAGACATGGTAGAAACACAATGGGAGCATTCAGAAACGCACTCAGAGGCCAAAGAACACGATTCAAATGCATCTGAGAGTAACTATGAGCAATCTATAGAGAGAAAGTAAGGAGATTTGGACTGTATTGAATCAAGATTATATTTTTCTTTATAAACTCTTCCTTCTTGTTATTCTTATCATGGTTTGAGATTTTAGTTTTGATTTAATTTCTAATTCTATGAGTAACTAAATTTCCCAGTTAGGGGTAGGGACGTAGCTTGACTGGGATAGATTGGAGTTGTTTCTCTAGTTAAGACTGTTGATTTGTTCTTCAAGTTATAATTAATTTATCTTTTTATTATATTTATCTCATTTGTTCATTTATGTGGATTTTATGCTTGATCACCATAGAATTTAATTAATGGGTAAACTTGATGGACTGAGAGATGAAGAGTGAACCTAGATTTAGAGAGGTAAACATGAATAACTAATCTAAAGATAGAATTAGGAATTTGTGGTGATATATGTTGTAATTTTCAAGGTTTAATTAAAAATTTTAATTGTATAAGAGCGAATTGAATCCTAATTAAATAAGTATTAATTGATTGAGAGGTAATTATGACACTTTAGAAACAACGGTCACTTTAATTAGGTTTGGCTGAATTCTGATCTCTTGACGCTTCTAGAACTAAATCAAACTCAGACTTCATTTTGTTTTCCATTTCTTTCCTTTTTAATTTGAGTTTTTAATTTAATTATCACTTGCTTTTAGGATTGAAAGTTTGGACTGATAAATTTACTATCTCCCTTGGGTTCGACTTCTGGAATACTCCAGAGATTTTTTATTACTATGATCGACTCTATATACTTGCAGGATTTCAATCATTAGGAAAATACTAAATTCGAATAGTATAATTTCTAAATCTTCCAGAAGTTTTTATTGGGCTTTTTATTTAGTACTCCATCCTTGTCTTTTTATAAGATTTTTTCACAAAATTCCACAGACTAAGTGTATTTTTAAAGGACATCTTTGAAAAAAAAAAAGAGCTCATTAATGTTTCATTATTTAATTATTTGTTATATAAAATTTTATATTAAAGAACATTAAAATTTAAAAGCTTTCAAAAGGAATCTTATTTAAAAAAATGGGAGAGAATATATTGTTAACGTGAAAACCAATTATATGGCCTGAGGCATAGTAATATAAATCATATTGAAATTACAAAAACAATGAGGAGAAACAAAGTAACAAGCCCGTGGAAGCCTTAAGGGCAGACCCATTGAATATGGAAGTACGTGTAAGTTCAGTGGGTAACGGTAGTTTTTGGAGCATTCACCGTTTTATTCAGCATATAATCACATCAAATCCGCTTCAAAAGAGATAATCTTGACTCAATCATAGTTATTGAAAGAAATAGTAGGAAAAAGTACATTAACTTTGCACATACATATATAAAAGCCCATGGAAAGATCTTTATAGTGGACGACAACACAATATATATATATATATATATATATTAGAACCAATGGCAACCGTAAAACATTGGCTTTTCTTTTTCTGGGCATTCATAGAAATAAACTTTAATAAAGCATAATTAATTAATTTTCTCCATCCCATAAGTCTTCCTTTAGTGAGGTGGCAGGTCCTATGCATACTCGGTGCTGCTTGACTTAACTTGTCATAGTCGTTTTGAGTGAGTGACCAATCAAATATTTCCAAGTTCTGCTTCATTCTCTCCTTGCTATAACTCTTAGCAGTAAAACTCACCCCTTGCTCGTACACCCATCTCAGGCATACCTATTGCACCACAAATGAAATGATCGCAATTAATATTAGAGCTACTTCATCACGAAGAATAAATTAAGGGAACTTCACATGTCAAAGTGAGAACTTTAACTATTAAGAATAAAGAGGGTGTTTGATTTCCGGTTGGTCTCAGTCAAATAGTGGTTTTGATCAAAGCAATGTAAGAATAGTTTTGCCTCCAAAGCAGTATAAATTACCTGAGCAATAGTTTTTCCATTATCCACAGCGATCTCACTGAGCAATGGATTGTCCATAACATGATTGGAACCACATCTCTCTCCTTTACCCCCTAAAGGAGAATATGCAGTGACGATTATACCCTTTGCTTTGCAGAGTTCTCTCAGGTTCTTTTGTCGCCAACAGGGATTCATCTCTACCTGTATCATTTGTAATTAAAAATTATTACCTCATAGCATGTCTTCCCAAAGCACGATCATATTTAGGTGGTAGTAGTAGTACTATTCTACCAAGAAATTACTGTTAGATACTCTCACGCATTCATCAATAAACACGTAAGATATTACTCCCTTCCATCCCTACTATAACTCCTCTTCTAGTAGCTTGCTAATTACACTCTGTAATTAATATAAGATACAACTGAATTAATTTAATTAAGGCAATTGTGTAAAGTAATAAAATTTTTGGCAAATGTAACTATTTTAGCTTATTGTAACTATTTTTCTTATTTCATATGTTGAAAGTGACCTAAAGTAGAATTGTATTTAACATGTGTCTTACTTGATTGACAATAGGAGGTATTGTGGCAAATGAGAGAAGGTTTTCCAGCTTCCTGTTAGAAAAATTGCTGGCTCCAATAGATTTTGTGAGTCCCAATTTCTGGCATTCCTCCATTGCAGCCCTACTCCCTTCAAGTCAAATGGCATTACCTCAGCTTCATCGATTGGAAATACCAACTTCCCAGGCTTAGTACTGACGGGCCAGTAGATCAAATACAGATCTAAATATTCTAATTTCAGAGACCTTCATCAATTGAAAACCCCAAAAAAAAAAAAGTTGGTTCAGTGACGATATTTTTTAAGTATGTTCAAATAAGTACACTTTTGATAATTTTTCTAGCTTCATAATTATGATTCTCATCGAAGCGATTGCTGTAAAGAAGGAATGACATGATGAGGATGATTTTGGGAGCACCAGAGCTTGGAAGTGATAAAGAGCTCGTCTTGTGTCTTGATGAGGCCAAGGTGAAGCGCTTCAGCTATGGCTTCCCCTAGATACTACTCCGACCCATAAAATGAGGCTGTATCGAAGTGTCTATATCCAAGTTTGATAGCCTCCATGACTGCCTCTTTGACGGTGTCCTTTCCCGCCGACTCAGCGGCGGTGCCCAGGCCAATCACCGGCAGGCTACGGTTGTCGGAGAGAACCAGATGAGGAATATTTGTTACAGACATGGTGGGAACTTGCGATTCAGAATCTGATGAATGCTTTAGCTGCACTTTAATTTTTAAGAACCCATGCCTCGATGCAGGCGCTGGAAAAGTTTTAGAAGGAAGAGGCATCAGAAAAGTCACGTGTGTTTATGAGAATTTTCTTTTTTTCGTCGAAAATATAGTGTATGAGACTTTTTTTTATTCTTATCTTTATCTTTAGTTATTTTTTACTTCTTTTTTATAATTTTATAATAATAATAATAATAGAATGTGATAAGATAAAATGAAAAATATTAATAAATTTTTTCATTAATTTCAAATAAAAAATAAATTTCTTAAAATGCATATAATTGAGATAAAATACATTATAATATAAATATTTGATAGTATATTTATAATGTTAAAGGACTGAAGTACCGTTCCACCACTACTGGCATATGCCTGTTTGGGAGCCAGTTGGGAATAGAGTTTGGGCCTGTAACTGAGTTTCATGGCCCAAAATTGGTGTTTGGCTATTTTGTGAACAACCCGTTACCAACTCATTCTTGTCCTGAAATGAGGTATCCGAGAAGCGGCTTCACCCTTGCTTCGCCATTTGGTTCTCCATTGCCAACGGAAGATCTGCATTTATTGTCGACCGTTGGAGGACATTATTTGTAGTAATAAGTTGAACTCGTCTCTTTGCTCCACTAGTTTATTTCCTCTCTTTGCTCAATGCCCTCATTATCTCCTTTGAAGCTTGAACGCTGCAGCTCCAATATGAAATTCTCACTCCCAACCTCGGCATTCGTTCTTGTCACTGGAACTGCACAGGTTCGCACTCCCAACCTCGGTGTTCCTTCTCATCATCGAAACTGCATAAATCTGCACCAACCTTGGCCTTCCTTCTCATCCCTGGAACCACACCGATCCCCACCAACCTCGGTGTTCCTTCTAGTCACCGGAACCGCACAGATCTGCACCAACCTCTGCATTCCTTCTTGTCACTAGAACCGCACGGATCCACGAAGCAGATTTGAAGTAGGTCGAGTTGTAGCAGTTCCTTCGATTTGAACCAGTCTGTTTGATCTGCACCGAAAGAAGTCTCGCCGTCTTGCATCCTCGGTCTTTTCCTTTGTTCAAGTATGTTTGGTCTCCTCTTCTCCTCTGTCTGGTCATAGCTTTTTTTTTCTAAACTGGCTAGCCTGGGTTGGAGAAAGTATGTGCATTGTGATGAAGAAATAAATAGAGAAAGGTGGACAGATTGTTGGTACCGCTACTACCCAAGAACTTGCAATTTTTTCAAAATTGGATTTTAGTTTGTTCTGCTCTCATTCATGGTGTAATATGGAAATTGAAGAATCTACATAATTTTTTGTTTTAGAAAATTATATATATATATATATATATATATATATATATGAAAGCAAACAATGCAACGAATCCCATTATTTGCAAACAATGCAAACAATTTTTTTTTGTATAAAGATCCCATTATTTGCAGAAAATTAAACAAATAAAACAATTTTTTGTTTCTCACACCCTTAGGATATCATGGATTAGGTGCTTCTAATTTTGCTTTTTGGTGCAGTAGTTTTGTGCTTGCGTTAAAAGTTGTTCTTTCCGTTTGTGAGATACTTGCAAAAGCAAGTTAATGGTTGCTTTATATAGAATGTTGCTTTCATATTCCATTTTTACTTTTGTCATAATATTCTCCATTGTTTAATAATATTACAATATTTGCCAGAAGGTTTCCTTTTAGACGAGAATGTCATTGTTACTTCAGTAGCTTACAAAATAAACAAGTGTTACCAAAAGTGGGACTGATTAGGTGTCACAGAAATTCTTGTAGCCACAAGACATTCTTGTGTGCCTTTCTCAAAAAAAGATTAGACTCTACACCACATAAAATTGATCTAGGTTCTTGGTCAAATATCAATATGAATAGAAAATCTTGCAAAACACCATAACTGTCCTCTGAAAATTATGTCATAATATTGTTTTTTTTTCCAGTTCACTTGAATGTATGTCTAAAGGCATTGCTTAGTTGAATAATTTCTGTCTAATTTTTATAAGAAGCACGATGAGTAATGACAAGTCTAAAGCTACATGGGATAGAAATGCAACTAAAATTTTCATTGACCAATGCTTGGAATAAGTGTTGAAAAAACAATGGTGTGGCACCACCTTTACAAGAAATGGGTGGACTGCTATAACCAATGGATTCAATGAGAAAACTGATTGGGCATATGACAAAACTCAATTGAAAAACAAGTGGGACAATCTTAAAAAAGAATGGCAAGTGTGGAATAAATGTTTTGGTAAAGAGACAGGCTTGGAATTGGATATAAGCAAACATACAATACTACTAATGACTGGTGGAAGAGAAAGCTCAAGGTATGCAGTAATATGTTAAGTTTTAAATTTTGTTTTTATGATGTGTATTATCCAATATTGATTAATTGGTTACATGCAGGAAAATCCATTATACGAAAAATTCTGAGAGAAAGGACTCCCCTTCTCTCGAGAATTAGATTCTTTGTTCATGGATGTGTCTGCCACAAGAGCCATGCATATGCACCATCTTCTGGAATACTACCTACTAATATAGATGATGATGATGTGTATCATCCAGCATTTGAAGATGCAGAAGAAGGATCTGGAGACAGTGATGAAGTCTTAGGGGCTAGTATTGGATTTACTGCTAAGTTGCAACAAACTATTTACATAAACACTTCTCAGGGAACCACTAGTGGAGGTAATAGAAAGGGCAAGCGGAAGAGAGGTAACAAAAAGCCAAACACGATGATGCTAGTTGATGCAATCAGTAGAATAGCTGATGTGTCTAAGACAGATCAGCAAATGGTTCTTTCAACATCCCTTGGTGATGTGATTGCCGATTTACAAAAAATTGAGGCAATTAGCAATAATATTGATTTCCATTCCCGATGCTGTCAATTTCTTATGTCATCTCGAGATGCAAGAGAGACATTTATGGCCTTGAAAGAACATAAGGAGAAGTTGGTGGCATGGTTGAGGCTTGAAGTTTACAAACGCTAAATTGTCTTATAATGGATTATGTTTGACTATTACACTTTAGATTATGTTTGGTTAAACTATATATTATGTCCAACTATTAAGTTCTAGCTTGTGTTTGACTATTAATCTTATGTTTGACTATTGAACTTTAGAAAACTGTGCATGGCTTATTGAGGTTGTATTTCTTGCCTATAGGTTATATTTGTTCTAATGGAAGTCTTATAAAAACATCTAAAAAGGGCTCAAAAGATCTTTGCATTGATTGGTTTATATGCGGTAAAACATTTGTGTAAAGAGCCATGAAGAACTTATAAGTATACATGGCATATATGGGTGGAAGAAATTTTAGGTGGACATCCTATTTGTTGTTATGAAATGTTTCGAATGGAGAAGCATATATTCTATCTTCTTTGCATGGCATTGGAACAGCGTGGATTGGAAGGAACTAATCAAATAGGGGTGCATGAAAATGTTGCAATATTTTTACATTCAATCAGACATGGGGTATGCAATAGGGTGTTACAAGAAAATTTCAACACTCCAGAGAGACGATTAGCAGAAATTTCTATGATGTCTTACAAGCTTGCCTTTTACTCTCAATGCACTACATCCAACCACAAGATAGAACATTTCCTAACATACCAAAAAAATTCAAGATGATCCCCGATATTGGCCCTTTTTCAAGGATGCTATAGGAGCAATTGACAGCACTCATATTCCATGTGTGGTTCCTATTAGTGAACAAGTTAAATATATTGGAAGAAAAGGAATCGCAACTCAAAATGTGATGGTTGTATGCGATTGGGACATGTGCTTCGTTTTTACATTGCGTGGATGGGAAGGCACTGCACGCGATGCTCGGGTATTTCAACATGCTTTGACAACTCCATCCATGAACTTCCCGCATCCACCTCAAGGTATGTTTGTATTTGATACAATTATGATTTTTTTAATTTATATAACAAATGACTTACTACATTCTGAATTATTATTAGGTAAATATTATTTGGTTGATGCGGGTTATCCAACACTAATTGATTATCTTAGTCCGTATAAAAGTGAACATTATCACCTTCCAAATTTCCGACATTCTTTTCATTTTGGACCCATAATGAGTACTTCAATTACTATCATTCAAGTTTAAGGTGTACGATAGAAAGGACCTTTGGGGTTTGGAAGAATAGGTTTGCCATTTTACAGCGTATGCCCAGCTTCAAGTATGAAACACAAGTTCAAATAGTTTATGCAATAATGGCTATACACAACTTTATTAGAAGGCATTTTGAAACTGATTATGACTTTACGCAATTTGAAAATGAAAATATAAGTATTGAACATGAGGATTTCACTCAAACTATTGAGGATCCTTCTATGCATTCAAACGTGACATCATCAAAAGAGATGGATCATATTTGGGATATAATTAGAGATCACATTATACAATCTATACAACATAATTAGTCATGTAATATTATCAATCTTATTTATAATATTTTAATTTTGGAACTTTTATTTTTTTATACAAATATACACACAGATATTGATTTATTAAATAAATATTGGAAAAAGAAAATTTATCTATTAAAAATTGGAAAAAAATTATACAACTATAACTTATTTTATTTAAAATCATCCAAATATAATCACTTTTACCAAAACTAATTCTCGAATAAATCATCTAAATATAAACATGTCAATCTGAAATCAATTTTTATCAAAACCACGTTACAAAATCAATTCTATTAAAACTCATTTTTGACTAACTGAAAATCAAACGGGGACATACTCACATGGGAATTGCATTTTTCTTTCCTGACTTCTGTGAATCAGAGTGGCAGAGATGAAAAACTATCTCATGTCATGACAACACACGAATCAAATATTTAGATACGCTATCAAAGACAACTTTCTTACCCGTCCATGTCAAAATTAAAAATAATTAACAACTAACAAACATTAAAATTACATGATAATATTTTATTAAATTTATTTGTGAAATATAGGTATAAAATATTTAATTTAAATTTTTTATTTTAATTAAATTTTTACTAGTTGGAAAAATTAATAATATTTTTTAAATTAATACAAGGAACCAAAAAAGAGCTAATGGATCAAAGAATCATAACTAGCACCATCAGAAGCGGATACATCCTGATTTAGGAGGGGAGCACATTGCAGTGGGAACCAGTGTGGGAAGCAGATATACCAGAAAGAGAAACTGAAGCCCAACTACTTGGGCTCACAGCACAAGAGCCCAACTTCAGCCCATCAAATTATTAAGAGATTTGAGGCGTGCTGGATTTGGCTACTCAGCAGCTAACAAAACGGGGAAGCTTTGAGTTCCTTTAATGTTTCCTAGTGCTTTTAATTACAAAATCCTTGTCAACTTCCTTCTTTTGGTCAACATCATTCAAGATTAGAGATCTTATTAAACCCACAGCAACATTACTTGAGACGGAGAGGAAATATTGTACGGGTCAAGCAGTTGGGCGAATACAGAGGACTGGACTGATAGGAATAGTAATATATAAACAAATATACTGTAAAAATAAATCTATCATACTTACAAGAATCTATAAAGAGCAATCAAATAAATATATTATAAAATATAAACACTATAAATACATCAAGAGATATCAAAATTTTTAATATGCAAAACCCCTCAAGTTAAGGGTAAAAATCATAGGTCATCCAAACTAATGAAAACAACTCTACTATAATCAAAATAGGAATATAATAGAGTCTCAATCAAATGCACAAATCAGTGCCAACAACTCCCCCAACAATCGAAACAAAAAATTAATAATAGAAAATCAAGAAAATGAAAAATTCAAAAAATACAGATTCAGTATAAATTGAGTAATTCTCACATTGAATAACAAAACAACAATCCAGCTGTTGAAAATGAAGAACTAGATGTCTCGAACCTGCTGGCAAAATTTTAGTCCAATCCAACGATTAAAGAATCCATAAATGAATTTTTTCTTTGACTATTATGTAAATATAAGAAAATAACATTTTTCTCTTTCCCTCTCTAAAAAATGAATATTCTAACTTAATATTACCTCATTTTGAGTGAGTGACCAATCAAAATTTTCCGAGTTCTGCTTCATTCTCTCCTTGTTATGGCTCTTTACAACAAAACTCACCCCTTGCTCGTCCACCCATCTCTGGCATACCTATTGCATCACACTTAATACTAGAGCTACTTCATTACGAAGAATAATTAGTCACTTAATAAACAATGTCAAGAACAGATTAAGGGAAATGAATCAATTATGATGGAAACTGAAAACTGAGAACTTTATTAAGAATATAGGGTGTGTTTGATTTTCCGTTTGTCTTAGTCAAAATCATCAAAATGTGATTTTGATCGAAGTAATATCAGAGTAGTTTTGCATCGAAAGCTGCAACATACGTAAGCAACAATTTTTCCATAAGCCACAGCGATCTCATTATGGTCAATGCTGATGTAATTTTATTTATCAAAAAAGGTTGATCTAATTTACCACTTGAAATATGATATTATCAACTAATTTAAATTCAAGTCAGCTCAAACTCTTTGTTTTGGTGGGGAGCTCTCCCAAGGCAGTTTTTTTTCTCCGTTTATGCCCTTACTAATTACACTCTAATTAATATTAGGTCACAACTAAATTAATTTAATTAGCGGAAATTTTGTAAATTAATGGAAATTTTTTTACAAAATTAATGACTTCTGCTTTTTTTTAACTACATCTCTTTTCTACAAAGTCTAGCAAAAATATCATATTATTTTAATTTTTTTTATTACATGAATTTGTGAAATACATTTATAAAATATTATATTTAGGGTTTTTAATGAAATATTTTGTTATTCAGTAAAAACAAATTGTGAAAGGAAACTACTAGTATTATTGGACTATTAAATAGATTGACAAACCCATGTTGGGTTGGCCCAGTGATAAGCAGATTGGATCTTGGGTATTCATGCAATGCTCAAGGTTGAGGTTTGAATCCTCGTAAATAATTCTATGGGGAGGAGAAGTAACCCAAAACTGCTTCATTTTTCGAAATAGTTAGAACCATTTCTGCCACCATTTACTCACAAAAAAAAAATTAAATAGATTGACAAAGTTAATGTTAACTAGGAAGTACAAAATTTCGAACATGATATTTTCAAGAGCCTTCGAAAGTTTTTATTGGGCTTTTTATTCAATATATTGTTAACGTGAAAATAAATTATGCTTATGACATAAGTCATTGTAATACCATGTAGCGGAATACTTTAATAAATCAGAGCGATTTTGGCCAAAAAAAAATTAGAGCGATTAAAGCAACAATTTTTTAGGAAAAAAAAAGCACAACATTTTTTCAAAACTTAGTAAATTAGAAGCTATCTATATTTAAACCGGGCCCAGATTAAACACGTGAAAAATAATAGAGTTATCCAAACAAAAGCTATATAAGAAATAATAGGAAGAAAAAACTATAGCCATAGCAATTGGGCCTGAACAAGGCAATAGCCCAACATCATCGGCCCATTTGACACCGAATTTCAGAAGGGTTGATGCTTAATTCTTAACTTCACTTTTTCTAGTTATACAATATTTTTTTAATGGGATACTTTTATTTTAATGGCTTATTATGAGCCATTTGCATTTTCTTACCGATGAATATTAATTAAGTTTTATTAGCTTAAAAAAAATTTGTGGACTATTTTAAACTCGTGAAAAAAGTGATAATTAATATGTTTATTGAATCACATAAAAATCACTCAAGAAATAATAGCAGAAACAAGCACAAAAAAAGCCCAAAACGGATGCCATACTGATTGGACCTGCACAATGAGGAGAACCCAAATTTTGGGCCAAAGGGCCACCATATTTCCATATTAAGGGCCTATGTGAAAAAATGTTGAAACAAGCAAACATCATTTTGGGTTAAATTGATAATTAGCTAATTTTTAAATCTTATTTTGTTAACTTACCTAGGTTTAGCATGGGAGAAAATACTTTTTAGAATCATAAACTTATTTTTTCCTCACAATTAATACCAAATTTACTTTTACAAAAAAAAATCACGTTAAAAAAATTTTTTTTTATTCAAATTTCATTTTCACAAGCTTAAGTTTTACAAAGGTAAAACTAAAAATATCCTTAGTATGAAAATATTGTTTTCTTATTAAAAAATTATTTTGTGAAACAAAATCGAACCCGTAGAAAATGTGAAGAGAAGAGAAATCATATGGCGTATGGAGATGCTACGTTAGCTGCTTCTTCAGCAACTTTTGTTGCTTCGATGCTACTCTTAGCCTGTTTGGATAGCTTCATTTAAGCACTTATGGAATCCATAAGTGCTTATGTGGTGAAGTTATCAAACAAAAACAACTTTTAAATAAGCACTTATACTTTAAATAAGTGCTTATTGAAGAAGCTGATTTTTTCAGCTTATGATAATCACTTATTCTCTCATAATCACTTATTTCATTTTTCCTTCTCATTATCTACCAAATAATCACTTAAACCCCAATATCCAAACACATTTCTTTTCTCAAAATCACTTATGAGGTAAAAATATCTAAACACAAATCACTTTTGACATAATTACTTATTCTCATAATCACTTATACATAATCTAATCCAAACACACCCTCTGTTTGCCAGTGTTGTTTATTTGAAAAACTCTCATCTTTTTTTCCGGATGAACAAGTTTGCTTTATATTCATCTTAAATATTTCAAAAAATTAATCTTATAAAAATATGGGACTACGATGGGAAAAAGATTTACTATTTTACTAAGTATTAAAATTAAGTAAAAATAGAGTGATAAAAAAATGGCCTGCAAAGTTGCCACGCATGGGAGAGGGAAAAAGTATGCATGGAAGAGTGAAAGCATTTTAATGGTTTTGATGATTGATTAGTTAAATTCAAATTTTGGGTGTGAAAAACTTGAGATCCAAATTGGCTTTAAGAAATGAGGATGTCAACATAGAGTAAATAGTGGGTACTTAACTTTATAGATAGGTCATAGGCATTTAGATGCATGTTGCTTTATTTATATAATTATTTATTTTTACCAGATTTTATATATGTATGTATTTTTTTTTCTGGCCAACTATATGTATATATTGATGATATGCATTTACATACATTTTACTTTATATTATGTATGAATGTATATTATATTATTTATAAATTAATAAAACTTTAAAACAGTTCCTCAAATTGCATTTGTATAATATAATTACTTTACATATGAAGTCACTTATGAACGAAATCCTCAATGAGAATAAACTACAATATCAACGTCTTAAAATGGGAAAAATTTGAATTTATATAATTTAAAATTCTTAATAGTAAAATACTAAAAATGTTAAAATCCAATAAATATTGACATTACATGTGTTGAACCTAGATTATTATAGATTAAGCTCACTGTCCCTTGGCCACTACACAAAGCCCATTAGAAACAAACCCTAATGTGGCTATGTGCCAAGTCATCAACGCTCTGCTTTCCTTTTAGGATGCAGACGGCGAGCTAAAGCTTGAAGAAGAATAGCAAGAGGAAGAAGACGGCAAGCTCTCCTTTCTTTTTAAATCACCTCCGACCTCCTCGCCGGCTAAACATCATTCTACTTCGTACAAGACTGAAGAGCTGACAGATCTGGCCCATTCCTACTTGTAATTGATCTTGCTGAATCTTAAACAAATTATATTTCATTTGAAGAAAAGTGGGATCCTTTTTACCTGCATTTGTGGTACACCTCAAGAGATATTTCAACTCCTACGATTTCATTTTCATAGCATCTTAGTTTTCAACTATGTTATGAAGAATATGAGAGCTTTGTAAATTGTGTGCTGTTATTCTGTTACGAAACAAGATGAGGTGAATGAATGGGATATTCTTTTTAATAAAAAAAAAAAGAAACATTGATTCCTCGTCTGTGAAACAGATGAGGTTATTCTGTTAACTGTGCTAACATGTTATTGTTCATCTTATGAAATAGGTGAAACCGTTTTATACAATGGTTGCTGAACCCTAAAATGATTAACGTTGTGATGCCATTTTGTCCTTGGATGGCGTCTCGAACCTGCAACCTCTCACATGCATGAGTGAGCATGCTATTGTAGGCCGCGTCTTCTGTACCTTCGAGCAGGTGCCGTTATGTTTCTCGGTGGTGTTAATCTCTTTCCAAGTTGGTGGTGTCAATTTCTTCCCAAGTCGGTTGTGATTTCTTTGATTAAAGTAAGAATGACATCGGGGAAGCAGGAAGGGAAGAAGGAGGACATTTCGATACATAATAAAGATGGCTACACTTACCAAATTGTTGGAGAAGCGGACGATCTAACTCACCATGATAAGAGTTGCTAAGACAATTCTGAACTTGGTACCAAAAGCGTAATTGTCTGACAGATAATTAAGAAAAATAGAGATCACTTTATTTTGATAGAACTGAAGAGGTAAAAGAATGGATGGAGATGTGCAGAAAAATGATTTTGCTGGCTAATGAAGCAATACCAAAGTTTGTTGGAATGTTCAAGCACCTAAAAGGCATGATCAACTTGATGAATACATCGTTTGAGATAAAGGATTTCTTCATGTTATGTAGACAAATCAAACAAAAGCTCAATTATTTAATAAAGTTCTAATGATGTAATGATATGTGAACTCTCTATTTTAATTGAATTTATGCAGCATCTTTCGGGAAGTTAATGCAATCACCAATGTCTATTTATGCAACTATCTTCCATACTATCGTTACCAATCTACGACTGAAGTAAAGATGCGAGATCTTTCACCTAACAAGGAAAAGAGAAGGTAATTTAACCAATTAATCTTGTTAAAATTAATTGGCTACTCTGTGAATCAGGTAAAACAACATTACACCTCCAAAGCAAAAATTTTCTAACCAAATCCCACCTACAAGTGTCTACAACACAAGATCACACAGCTGCGCATCAGAAAACACAAGTATGGATGGAAATCAAGAAGTAGAAATTGAATCAGCTGTGATAAGTAAGCAGATGTCCACTATGGAAACACAAATTGCTGAGATGAATACAACATTGAAACTATTAGCTGAATTTGCAAAGGGCAAAAGCGCCCATGAAACACCCAGCGCCTCAAATCTCCCACCATCTAATGTTGAAGTAGCTCCCAATTCACCTGGGATAGTAGGGAAAGAAGGATAGTCGGGCTTAGAAATAGATGCCGACATGACAAGAAACCCACGAATTTCAGCTTCTAAAAAGCCAAATTTTGGAAAAGGGATTGCAAAAGAAATGGAATACCCTGGTGAAGATCCTTTATACACTTTCCAAATATGAGCAATGGTGTATAAGGACATGGAATTGAAGGATGAATTGGGAGAAGTGCAAGAACAACTGAAAACCTTACAGGGATTGAATGCTTTTGGGTCTTTAAAGCTAAACGAACTATGCCTTACCCTCGAAGTGGTCATACTTAAGAAGTTCAAGTACCAAACTTTGATAAATATGATAGTAGCAGTAACTCTATATACCATTTGATGTCCTATTGCATAAAAATGTCTGGCTATTCCCAAGACAAAAAATTCTATATCCTTATGTTCCCAGAGAGCTTAACCGGTCTTGCATTACAGTGGTACATGCAGCTGGACCGGACAAAGATTAAAAAATGGAGGGACCTTACAGAGCTTCATGAAGCAATATAAATTCAACATCGATATTGCTCCCGCCAGAACTGAAGGCTATGAATAAGAAATCTATAGAATTCTTCAAAGTGTATGCTCAAAGGTGGAGGGTATTGGCTTTGCAGGTTCGGCTTGTCATGGAACCAGATGAAATTTGCTTGTATTTTATCTGCACTTTGCCAGAACCCTTCTACAGGCACATGGTGAAGACCCATAGTGATGACTTTGCTAATCTCATGAAGGTTGGGGAAAGGATTGGCACAGATATATGGAAAGGGAAAATTGCCACACCCCAAGCTAGAAGCAATACCCAGAAGGAGGGCAGCAAAATGCTCCTCTCAAAAAAAGTCATCCATGACCTAATTTTGGAATGACAAACACTGAATTATACCTAAAGCTCTTAGAAGCCCAACTGTTGGGTCCAAGGCCTCACAAGCCGTTGGCACTAACTTATTTGCTTGGTATAATCTCAATGCCACATGTGTTAATCACATGAACGCCCTGGGACACTCAATAAAAGATTGTTCCACATTCAAGTGGAATGTATGGGCCTTAATCTACTCTAAGCACATTCAGCTAAAAACTGGCGAAGGATCGACTATCATTAGCAACCCACTCTCAGATCACCATGGACAAGTAAATGTCATCGAAAAGGAGGGTGAGCTTTGTAAAAGTCTTACAGATATCAAGGTTCCTCTCAAAGTTCTTTATGCCAATTTGAATATAGCCGAATATATGCTTAAAGTCCCGGAGGATGATAATGAGATAAAGGGAAGAACGAAAGGCAACATACTCTAAATACCATCAGAGCAAAATAGGGCATGATAGTGAAAATAGTCTTCAATTCATAAAGGAAATAAGGAGGATGATGGTCCTAGGGGTTGTGATTTGCGAGTAAAATTAATAAAGAAATAGATGTAGTGGAGAAAAAGGCTATTGAATTAGTCATTAAAGAACCAACACCACAAGAGAATGCGGGATTGATTTCTTTCGTTATCAACAAGGTTCCTCCAAGCTCCATGGTATCTTCACATGATATCAATAATCATACATTATTTTTACACAATAATAAAAAATAATTTAAAATAAAATTAAAAGATTGAATTCTTAAGAAATTCACAATAATGATATAGCTAATTTATTATATATAATGTATCAAGAAAAATATGATATAAAATTAATATTTATAAAATTTTAAAGATATATAAAATTATATATGCCGGGACAAGATGAGACCGGATTTGACCTCAACTTAATGCCTAACCCAACCTGATATTTGCGATCAACTCAGTATGTCAGGTAAAACCGGATCTACTGAGTTAATTCAACACCCTTAATTTTTATATATATTATTTATTCTAGGTACTTAATGTACGTCAATCTAGTACTTTAATAACTAAATTTAGTTATTTACTTTGTTAATTTATTTTTAAATTTTAAACTTATATGTTTTGGTTTGATTTGATAAATATACGTTAAGTATATAATTTTAAGTATCTAAGCCTTCTTCTTTTTTTTTTAAATCTCAAGTGAATTACCTACATATATATCATTTATTGATTTCACTAATGTGATAAAGTCATGCTAAAATTATTCTACTATGAAATATGTTAAAGCTAAACTTATCCAAGCAAAGCTATATTTATTAATATACAACGGTCACATATATTATTTTTAAATTAAATATTTTAATAAATCAATGAAATTTTAAAATTAATTTTTCTTACATTAACTTTTGACATAAAGATATAAATATGATCCACACCATGATTGTGCTTAAAATAATATATTAAGTTGTGAAAAATTCCATTTTCACCTAAAAATTTTTTAGTCTCATTTATAAGAATTCGAGTTTGATTAAAAAAAATGAACGGAGGTACCATTTTCCAATTAAATTTTTTTTGGTTTCACATCCCAATTTTCCCAAAAAAGAAAATGAGAGCAATTGAACAAAGATTTTTCAGTTTTAGAGATTTCAATGACAGAGTCTCATGTTGTTTGGGAAAGCTTCTTTATCATATTCTGGGGTATTCCCTAGCGCATAAAATCTGCCAAAAGTGTTATTGCAAAATAGCTCGAACAATGAAAGATGAAAACAAATTATACACTAATCATATAATGTGCAGCATTTTGATAGATATATACTTAATTTACCAATCACTGTGATATTTTTTTTTGGACCAAACCAATCATTCTAAGATTGAAATAATTTTAATAAATAAATAAATACTAGTCAAATAGACCATAAATAGATCACCCTGTTTGAAACAACAATTTTCTTATTTTAAAATTTTTATTCGATGAATTCGTGAAATAAATTTGTAAAATAATATACTTAAATCAATGTTTCTTGCACTGCGTATAATTTCATTTGTCCAGTTGTTTGTGACTCTGTACTGATGCAATCTAACGGAGTTAGAAAGTTGTAGCGAATGATTCATGAGTAAGACCGAAGGCTCGTCCTTTTGAATTAATGCTATTTTATTTTCGAAGTAGGATTACTTATGCCGTTGTCACATGGGAACACTTTGGTTTCCTCACTCACATGCATTTGATCAATCTCCCAATGGCCCAGCAGTTTAGTGGCACCAGGCAATTCCTAAGTAAAAGGAGGTTGTGAGATCAAATTCACTCATGACGACGTGATGCCATCTTAGATATATGAATATAGGTTGCAAATGTGGTTGTCCCCAGTAAAAAAAAAAAATAGAAAAGTATATTCACAATGCAGAAATCAATTGTTGGCCTGTGACTGAGTGATTTGTTTGATGAATTTAGTAAATATATTTATTGATCATTTCTCAGCCAAAAAATAACATGTTGATCATTTTAAAACAGTTCCTCAAATTGCATTTGCATAATTACTTAATGTATTAAGTGACTTATCAACGAAATCCTCAAGAAAACAAACTATAATATTGACATCAAAATGAAAAGACAAAAGTAGGATTTATATAATTTTAATTTCTTAATAACAAAATATTAAAATATAATATAATTGACAGTAAATATATTGAACCAAGATAATAGATTTAGCCCCCGCAATTGGTCCCATACTCAAAGCCCATTTTATAAAAAAACCCTACATAGGAATTAGGTGATGTAATGGGAAGAGTGTAAAGGGGTATAATGTGAACATGATTACATATAAATTTGTTTGGTATAATATTTTAAAAATAGGGGAATGATGTTTATTGTTTATTAAATAAAAATACATATACATATAGAAGTACAATTTTGTTCATGGTAAAAAAAACAAAACTCCCTCCCAATCATTCTTCTTCCTGATAGCACTACCATCGCACCACTCCCCACACCAATATCTGACCATCATCACACCACTCAACCCAAATCTATGTGCCCCTCAGCCCCAAATCAATAATCAATAAATTAGGAAAAAGATGAAAAAAAATGAAGATGAAGATGACAATCTACGAATGAAGATGATGGTGTTAAGCCATGGATGCCTGCTCAACCTCATCTTCAGCATCCTCCATCATTCAACTCTATCTTCCTTCCTCCTTAGTCATGAATGTAAACCTAGATTTGAGAGTTTAAACAAATCTATGAACGTGACTCAAATCTTCAGCGATAATGCCGGAGATGGTGGAAGGAAAGGGTGGGAGAGGCTCGGAGGAGAGAGGGAAGGTGGAGGCTGATGCCAAAGATGGTGGAAGGAATGGGTGGGAAAGGCTTGGAGGAGTAAGGAAGGGTGGAGGCTAATGTCGAAGATGGTGGAAGGAACAGGTGGGAGAGGCTCGGAGGAGTGAGAGAGGGTATAGGCCAGTGAGGTGGGGTGGGGGAGGGTGGAGGCCGATGGAATGGTATGGGGGTGGGGTGGGTACTGATGGGGATGGGGTGCAAGTCAATGCTAGGTTTTGGTGATGCAAATTTTTTTTTTAAATAAAGGACAATTTAGCTATTTCCCCTCCATTTACACTAGTGTGAAGGCATTCACATAGAAAAATGAGTGTCAAGGACTTCACATTAATTGAGGTGAAGACCTTCACCTAATGTAATCTTGTTCACATGAGTTTGGGCTAACAAAACAGGCCAAGTGATGTGATGTGAGATCCAACCGTTCACTTAACCTATGTATGTGATCCAACCAAACAACACATATGTGTCCTAAGTGTCACTGCTCTCCACACTAATCTCTGCTCTCCACACTAATCTCACATCCTTTACTCTCACATTCACTCTTTCCTCCTCTCATCTAACTTCTCCCACTCTCAGTCTCACACTCGCACGGTGCCATTGAAGGCATGTTGAGTGAAACACTACAATTATAAAAAGATATTATCTAAATATAACAAAAGTGAAAGATACTACAAATCAAATCGGAAGATCAGATTATGATTTGTAACGTTTATTTTTTTTAAACAAAATAACACAAATCGTAAACCTCAGTCATGATTTTTATTTCACAATTTGCATTTATTTTTTAATATAATGCAAATTATCACTACGCCAAAAATAGCCTTTCTTAGCGCTTAATAGTTGACGGTTATAGGGAAAAACGCCAATAAAAATGATGCGGAGGCTTTTCTTGGCGGTTCTAGAAATAACCGCCAAGAAAAGTCTAACTTTTCTTGGCGGTTATTTGGCGAACCGCAAAGAAAAGCCTCGTATAATTTTTGTTGGCGGTTCTAGAAATAACCGCAAATAAAAGTTTGACTTTTTCTTTGCGGTTATTTGGAGAACCGCCAACAAAAATAACGCGGGGGCTTTTCTTTGCGGTTCTCTAAATAACCGCCAAGAAAAGTCTGACTTTTATTGGCGGTTATTTATAGAACCGCCAAGAAAAGTTTTTACAATTTTTTTTTTAAAAAAACACACAAGGCACGGATCAGTAAGCAAGCCATGAATCAATGTTTATAACCATTGATAAAAAAGATCTGACGGCCTTCCTTTCTTTCTATCTCTTTCCTTAACACATCTTTTTCTACACCCACTCATATATTTTCATGTCACGCATCAAACTCCATCACTTTCATATATTTGAATTTTTTCTCTTTTCACACCTAATCACTTTCCTTCCCTCTCTTTCTCTCTCCACACCCAATCTCTTTCTTCTTTGATCTGCAAGCTCTCTCTCCCTTACATGTCTTCTTCCTCTTTCATCAGATTCAAATCGTCATTCTTACTCTTTCAATCAAATTTATCATTCTCTCCTTTTTTGTTTTCTTCTATTCTCTTCTCCCTCAGTCAAGATTTTCAAAGCTTGATCAAGATCTTGTACAAATCTCGAAGCATGGTCCACATCTCATATTGGCACCAACAAATTACAAGCTTCTTCTTCATCGGTGACTTTGTCCACTGCCTTCATCGCCGACTACAGTGTCTGTGTCTACCTTCGCCGACGGCTTCGTTCTCTCTCATCTCATCTTGACTCTGAAGTAAGAAAATGAATCTTGAAGATTGAAGAAATTTTTAAAGTTTGTAATTTTTTATGACTTAAGGTATAAATATTGAATCTGTGGCAAAATTTTTTCTTTTTCTTTTTTATTTTGATTTTTTTGTTACAGTGTGTTTACGTAAAATTTCAATTAGATCTATCTATAATTTATGTTGTATATTTTTTTTACCTTTCGATGATTCTGAATTACTTATTAAGGATGCTTGTTCTGTGATTACTTTTTTAAAAAAAAATTACCCTTTGTTGGAAATAACCGCCAAGAAAGGTTATTTTTTAATAAAAAATTTACCTTTTGTTGGCGGTTATTTGAAACAACCGCCAAGAAAAGGTAAATATTTTATTAAAAAATATACCCTTTGTTGGCGGTTATTTCAAATAACCGCCAACAAAAGTCTATTTTTGTTGGCGGTTAATTACCGCCAACAAAAGTTATCTCTTATGTCGGCGCTCAAATAGTTGACGGTTTTAAACCGCCAATAAAAACCAAAAGAACCGTAAAAAATCTCATTTTTGGTGTAGTGTATGAAGTTGAATCATGATTTGCATTATTTTTTTTATATCAATTATTATAATTATAATTATTAGATAATAATTAATTAATTAATTAATTATTATAGTTATTAGGTAAGGATTAATAATTATCAGGTCATGATTATTATAATTGTTAAGAATAATAATAATAATTGTTAGGTAATGATTAAGAATTGAGAATTATAATAATTAAAAACTTACAAATAATAAAAAATTAATTTTTAAACATAAAATATTTAACAAATTAATTAGTAATTATTAAATTTTAATTAATAAAGCCAATTTTTTACATCAATTAAAGATAAAAATTTTTCTTTTATTGTAAAAAAATTATATATATCATACATAATGACTTACCATGCCACATTTTGGTCTCCTCTGAGTACGTTGTGGTCGTCCCTGTCTTATGGGTTCTTTATATTGAGATTTAGGTGACTCGTTAGTAGTTGTAGCCGGTGGGGTATTTAGATCAAATATTTGAGATTGAATGAAGCAGTGATTTTTTCTTCAATAAAAAAAGCAACAAAAGAGAGAAAAGAAGAGAAGACTAGAAGCTCAATTTATAAAATGAATGCAAAAAATGAAAGAGAACGCTGAGGGGCTTTAATTACAAGAATAGGAAAGCATTGTAAATTTTGTTCTTATGCTATTACATTTTCTCGTCTAGGCAGGTACTCTAGGTGTGACTGACCAAATTGGCACAATGCTACAATACTGCATGCAGTGTTGTGTCAATCAATGCTACATGGGGTAGCGTTGTATCAATCAATGCTGCTCCATGCAGCTTTATTTAATAAAAAAGAAAAGAAAAAAGCTGTCTAGTGTTAGGCGGCTTTATTTAAAAAAAATTAATAATGTTGCATCAAAGCATCACTCTTATTCGAGGAAGACTTAAGCTAGCAGATATGCTTACTTCCCCGGTCTTTATTCGACTATTTCAAACTTCAAAATCTCCCCCTCTTCAACAAATATGGCCATTTGCGCCATGATTTTCAGTTTAATTTTAGTTGATGCTTGTGATTGATTTAAGTTGCGAGGCTTGGTGGATTCAGCCATTCACCCGGCTGCAAGTAGAAATGGAAGCTTTGACTAGTTTTCTTTTCTGGAAAGTCAAGTGATGCATTACTAGTGAATATGTTGCGGTACACCGCATCTTCAGTAAAAATTGTAAAGTTGCTGATCGATGCTTTTATGCTTCACGGTGTTGTTTATCTCTTTCCTTTTTTTTTAAGTCAATTGTGATTTATTCAATTAATTAATGCTGCCACAATTTAAATCTTCTTCCTAAACATTGAATGTGACGGGGCCAGGACCAACAATTTTGAATTTTCATGTATTTTTATGTTTATAAGTATCCTAATCATGATTTTCAAAAGGTTGGTTGAGGAGCATTTTGTGAAAATTTGAGAGTTTCTCTAAACAACTTTCAATTCAGATAGGATATAGTTAAGTTGAAGGGAAGAGTTCGAATGAAACATTCTGTTTTGTCAATTTTAAATAATAGTATACCATGGTCAACCCTTTTCAAGCCATGCTTTCCTTTTTGGCAATTTAAAAATACCATCATATGTTTTAGCAACAACCTTTTTCCTTTTTATTTTTTACTTCTGGCTAATTTTTAAGTTTAATAACAACATTTTAGATACAATATTATAAACTTTTTTTCAATGTCAAACTAAAACAATGATAACTAATAAACAAATTGTATGACTTTAGAGTTTTAGAAATTTTTTAGAATACTTGTTAAGCTTGTCTGAAACATACACCATTGGTTTTATAGGCCGTAATCAATTACCTATCATGTACAACCTTTACTTCATCAATATAATTAAATTAAATGATTTAGTAATAAATTCATAAGCAAATAATTAAATCTCCCACCTATATAAAATTAGACCATGTAACCCAACTCCTTGTAAAAGAAAGAAAAAAAATTTTCCTTAATGATACACAGAAACAACTTAACAAAAACAATCCACAGAAATGGAAAAAAATTATATATATATATATACACACACATACAAATATTCATTAATATTATATATATATATATATATTACACATACAAATATTCACTAATATTAATCCACTTTGGTTTCCATTCTTGGAAAACTATAACTCCCATTACCAATTGTCAAAAGCTACATTCGCGTACTCCCTCATATACATATTATAGCCTCTATAGGTTATCAAATGAAGTACCACACCTTCCCCTATGTCCTCATCTTCAACAAGATGTGCTTCTTCTTCATTCTCAAACAACACCTTCCAATATAATCCCCAAACGGTGATCAAACTGTCACACTTATTCAGTCTCCTCTTATCGCCACATCATACTCACCATTAGTTCTTCCACAATGCAGCAAACAAACACAACTCCGCTTTCTTTACTCCATTTTTTCTAGCCATCTCAAACCATTCGCATCAACAACAACAACAATAGCCTTATCCCACTATATGGGGTCAACCACATGGATCAAACGACGCCAATGAACTCTATCAAACACCATCTCCTCAGATAGATCATTTCTCAAAAGGTCATTCCTTATAACTTCCCTTAATGTCCTTTTTGGTCTTCCTCTACGCCTTTTGATCGGACTCCAAGCCATTTGATCAACTCTCTTCATTGGCTCCTCTTGCCCTCTTCTTTATACATGCCCAAACCACCTTAAACGATTTTCCACCATTTTCTCCTCGATAGGTGCAACCCCAACTTTTCTTCGTATACAGTCATTTCGTATCTTATCCAATTTTGTATGACCACACATCCATCTCAACATTCTCATCTCTGCTACTCTCATCTTATGTTCTTGTTGTCCTTTCAAAGCCCAACATTCACTACCATATAGTATTGCTAGCCTTATAGCTGTTCTGTAAAATTTACCTTTAAACTTAGTAGGCACCTTGCGGTCACAAATAACTCATGTTGCTTTCCTCCACTTTAACCACCCAACTTGTATCCTATGTATAACATCCTCATCAATTTCACCATTATTCTGTAAAATCGACCCCAAATATTTAAACTTTGACATCTCAAGGATGATTTGCTCTCCAATTTTTACCTCTGAATCATTTCTAGTTGACCTCTTATTAAATTTGCAATGCATATATTCCGTCTTACTTCTACTCAAACGGAAACCTTTTGATTCCAAAGTATATCTCCATAATTCAAGTTTAGAGTTGATCTCTTCTCTTGAGTCCTCAATTAAAATTATATCATCTGCGAAGAGCATACACTTTGGAATTTCTTCTTGTATATGTTCAGTAAGAACATCCAAAACCAAATCAAACAGGTATGGACTCAAAGAAAATCCTTGATGTAAGCCTATTGTTATAGGGAAGTCCTTTGTCACACCTCCAGGGGTTCTCACACTTATTGTTACCCCCTCATACATATCCTTTATAGCTCGAATATAAGTCACACGGACACCTTTCTTCTCCATTGCTTTCCACAATACATCTCTTGGCACTCTATTATAGGCTTTTTCCAAACCAATGAAAACTATATGCAAGTCCCTATCTTTGCTCCGGTATCTTTCCATCAAACCCCTTAATAAATAAATAGCATCTGTTGTAGACCGTCCTGGCATAAATCCAAATTGATTTTCTGAAATACAAGACTCCTGTCTGAGTCTATACTCAATTATTCTTTCCCAAAGTTTCATTATGTGACTCATGAGTTTTATTTCTCGATAATTAGCACAATTTTGAATATCCCCCTTGTTCTTGTATATGGGCATCATAGTGCTCTTTCTCTATTCCTCTGGCATTTTCTTGGACCTTAAAATCTCATTAAATAACTTAGTGAGCCACCAAACCCCCTTCTCTCCTAAGCACTTACAAACTTCAATAGGAATGCCATCGGGACCAATGGTTTTACCATTATCTATTTTCGTAAGAGCTTCTTTCACCTCTCCAACCCGGATCCTACGATAGAAATTCAAATTGAGATCATCTTCATGGGTTGTTAATCCTTCAGTATCAATAGTCATATCCAATCCATTATTAAAAGCTTATAAAAGTAGCTCTCCCATCTTTTTTTGATATCATCGTCTGCAACTAAAATTTTTCCTTCTTCATCCTTAATACATCTTATTTGGTCCAAATCTCAAACCATTCGCATCAGAGTAGGAAAATTTTATATCGACGAGGACTATGTTACTCCTTACACTCTCCAATCGATCAACATGCTCCTATTGGATGACGATGTAAAGTCAATCCACCATTTGCTTTCATCTTCCTTGCTTACCATTCTACTTATCTTTAAAGAAACCAATTTATGTACTTTTCTCATCTTTAAAATTAATATATAGAGAAGGAAGACAACTTCAAACATAAGCACATATAATAAAACTGAGATTTTTATATTGAAAATGAAGCATATTTTTTTATTATTGCAAAATAATGAAACTTAGAAAAGTTGTGAAAAAGTAAAGTGGTGACTTTTTGAAGAAGAGACAAGCAATTGATGAGTAGGAAAAAGCATGGAAAGCCTACAGGATCAAGCTATTCTAATTCATATGTACTTTCTTGTTTCTATTTTTACAACTCACACACATGGCACCAAATCTCAACAAAGCTTCATGTTCTCAAGGTACAAAAACTCTCCGTTTGAGGACTAGCCTAGCTTGATCTATGCATGCCTTGGTGGCTTAATCCGTCTCCATGCTAAAGGGATGTCACACCCGAAAATGCGACGTGGATGGCGGTGGAAAAGAAAATAAAAAAGAAAAAAGGGTGAAACCGGCCCGCACGACGGAAGGCCGATTTCAGAGGAGTCGCCACCAAAATTTTGAGGTAAATTTTGGAAAACCGAAACAAAAACAAAAAAAGGATAAGGATTGGTCTGCGAATCAGAGTTGGGTTTGGGAGTACGATTGTGAGTGGGGAAGGTGTTAGGCACCCCTACAACACATGTTCCTAGGAACGGTTACCTTAGACTGATCATGCAATTTTTATGGCTTTTACAAATTATTTTAATTTCCCCTTTACCATTCACATGCAAAAATAAATATATAAAAATAAGAAAAATGTAAAAATGTAAATAAAGAATAAAAATGAAAATATGTACCCTGCGATAGGGATCAAAGTCGACGTAGTTCAGACTAAAAATGCGTGCCACTTGGTTGATATTTTTTATTATATACATTCTTTGGAGGAGAGGTTTATAAAAAATAATTTTTTTCACAAAGAAAACAATTTTTAAAATTGGTTGGTGTGTTTTAATTTGTAAAAGATATATTAATTTCCATTATTTGCTCTTATTTATTTATTATTTTTTGTTTAATCAATTCCTAAATCCTAAAGGAGAATATATGTTTTTTCTCAAATTTAGAAAATGGGATTAAAATTACATGTGATTTTGGACATTTTATTTTGATTTGAAAAAGAAATATTTGAAAATAAATTTTATTTTCACAAAATAAAACCAATTAGCTCATGTGGTGACTTTATCACTCACACTTACCCATTGATACCTAAGTGTCTACGGCAGTATTACTCGAGACAAAAAGGCACAAAAAATTCGAAAGAAGAAAAAAAGGAAAAAAAAAACTTTCGTTGTACAAAAATTTTTTTTTATTATAAAAATCCTTTTAACACCTACTTAAAAAAAAGTGATCATTAAGTATATTTTGAAAAGAAATAATAACCAGCATATGTGGTGACTTCATCACTCACAAGTTACTGATCTGTATTTAAATATCCTCGATGTTTCCACTCGATACGGATAAAAAAGGTTTGAAGAATGACAAATAATTTTTGCATAAATCATTTTTATTTTCTTTTATAGAAATAGATAAGATTCATTTAACACATATTTATTTATAAAAAGGGACTCAAAAATGTGATCATTACGCATGTTTGAGAAATAATGATCAGCATATGCGGTGACTTTATCACTCACAAGTTACTAATTAGTATTTAAATACCCACGGTGTCGCCACTTGAGGCAGATAAGTGAAATGGATAAAAACCTGAATGAAATGATTAAATTTTTTTTTATTTATAAAAAAGGATGCAATTAGAAAATACTCTCTCTTTTTTTTTTCTTTTTTTTCTTTTAAGGAGTAATTTTTATTCAAATTATTTCACTCCCTTATTTCAAATTATGAGGTGTAGTCGCAGAAACCTCCCTTCATTTTATTATATGTTTTGTTATTTTCACTCAAAAAAGAAACTTAAGATAAAATTGCTATATCCCATATCCATTTTTTTTTCTTTTTATTTACAAATTATTTGTATTTTTTACTAAAAATAGGAAAATGTGGTTAAATTCTTCTTTTTTTTTTTTTGAAAACTTGACATAATTCAATCATTAAAGGGAATGCAGATGAAATGATAGTTACAACCCAGAGACACTTTTTCAATCATTTATTTTCAAGAAGTTACTAATTTTGGCCCACCACTATCAAAAGTATTTGACTAATCAACATACAACTTCGCAAGATGTGAACCTTTGAAGCTAAGAATGCCTATTGATCAAAACTGCAATATTCATTTGTGAAGACTTAGGAGAGTTCATGCGAAACCAAACAGAGGTACACTTTTCATACTAAAGAATTGGATTGGCCACAACCTTAACTAGCTGTGATTCGTGGCCTAATCCCCTCAAACTGAACCTACTTCCTAAATGAAAACTTCTTGTATCACTTTAAGTAACACACATCATTTACAGCATAAGGTGCATACATTTATGTGCAACAAATGATCCTGATTATGGTGCATAAGTAGGATGATTGAAAATTTAGTATGATATTCCATAAGGTACTAAGACTTCTTAGGCAAATCGAATATGCAATGCAGGCACCTAGACATTTTCCCACGTGAAGTTATAAACATCAAAACATGCTTTCCCATACAAGAATTTTGGATTCATCTATTAGCATGCTGGACAGTTGGGGAGTGTATATAAACATGCTTAACAAACTGACCTTATAGATACTACACTGAAGCTTGTCCAATCCAATCGAAGACTAAGGGATACAACTAAAGGTAACACCTTACTATTACAATTCATACATGACAGCAGAGAATGGGATATTAAAATAGCTAAACGAATCTATGCTTTGCCAAGGACCAACTAATCAGTCATCCCATTAATTCCAAAACCAGATTCACACCATGATTCTTAATGTCCTGCTAAAGAATTCATTCCACAAACTGAGAAGCTCCCTATGTCATGCTTAAAAACAAAAATTATTTGCAGCATAATATGCAACAATCGGATCAATACCCAGGCTAAGAAAGTCATGACCATAGACCCCCTTTAGGAACACCCCATGGCCTCTTTAACAAGCACATTATAGGACATTACAACCTTTGGAAGAACAAGAAATTCGGGACCATTAGACTTGAAATACAACCATAAGCTACATTTTGAGGTACATGATGTTTCTTTCCTAATTAAACAACTTAGCTCGAACACAACATTGGCACCACACAGATTAATGGAATCATGACAATATTTTCTATAAGGACAAAAATTCCACAGCTACACAGAGCGCGTACCCAGCAAGAGTCACAATTAGATAAAAGAAATTACATGGGTGCTAAGATGAAATTCTCATCACCCAACCCACTGACATGTCTCGGTCAGTCATAGGCAACAGAGGATTCAATCCGAACCACATGGAGACAGTAAACATCACCCTAAATTATATCATCCATTGCTTTAAAATTAGAAAGTTAAAAGACAGATTACTCATAAGGCCAACCAGTACCTTGCACCGAATACTCCACTGCCTCTTCCACTCGGATTCTCGGCTTTCCCTGTGCACAAATTTGCCTCGCCGTCCTTCGTAGTACCCCTCTGTGAGTTAGCCCAAATCTTCCTTCAATCTTTGTTTTCTCTCACGCTTGCGGCCGTCTTCCCCTCCTCTCCTGGTTCGGACTCCCCTGTTTTCCAGACTTTTCTTTGATTTCTTTCGGACTCCCAGAAAAACTCCCTCCTCTAATCCCTTTTCTTCTCAGCCTTTTATAGGCTTCCCACGAGTGAACAGAGACAGATCTTTAGCGCGTGATTGCCCAATTCGGCTCTGTTTCCATGCGCCGGCGTCCTTCCTCTGGCTTTTTTTCATCTTCATAGGTCAACTCCTTTGCTTCTTCAGGTCTCCTTTCCCTGGTTCCTGTTCCCTCTGCTCTGCTTTTTTCTCTGCGGCCGGCCCTCTTTTTCTCTGCTCTACCTTCCGCGGCCATTCCTCGGTTTCTTACTCCCTCGGTTCCCTTCTTCCTAGCCTCCATAGCTCCCTCTGCGTCTAGTCCCCTCGATCGCCTGCTCCCTCTGTCTGACTCCCTCAGTTCTCTTTTCTCTCCTCGTGCCTCTGCTCCCTCTCTTTCTTTTCTCTGCTTTCCTCTTTTCTCACAGCTAGCTCCCCCTCCCCTCAGCAACCTTCACTGAGCCCTAAGGGCTCCCCTCGGTAGACCAGTCCACGAGCCCTCAATTGGGCTGGTAACACATTGGGCTGAAATGGTTTCAGCCCAATGTGGTCTTCCCCCCCCCTTTTTTTTTTTACGAAAGGCTTTGGTTTTTTTTTTATATTGGATTTCGGGCCGAATTTTGGCCCAAAGTCCTCCTTTTTTTTGTTTTGGGTTTTATTTATTATTTTTATTATTATTTATTTTTTTTTTTACTTTTCAGGCCGAATTTGGGCCCAAAACTTTCTTTTTTTTATTTTTTTATTTATTTTTTTTGTCATTTTTATTAATTTTTATTTATTTTCCTTTATTATTATTATTTTTTGTTATTTTTGTAAAATGCCTGGACAAAATTGGGTGTTCACAAGGGATATGAGTGTGATGATTAGATTTTATAACAGTAGTTCCTCATAGATGATTTTCTATTGCAAAAAAAAAAAATATGCATCTTTTATACTTAGTTGAGAATCGGACTACCATCCTACTTTGAAATTAAAGCATCTTGTCCTTCCATTTCTAATTCATATGCATCTCAAACCTTAGAGGAAGAGTTAGGCAAGGGTTAATGTTTTGTAGTACACAATAAAGATAAAACAGAACCAACAAAGCAAAAAGCAGTAACTTCTTAAGTGCAATTTGTAACATATTCATAAGCTCTGTTTCTACATGCATCTTTTCACCTCATTACTCTTTTATTTTGCTGTTCTTCACCTCATCTATCTTTGATACAGCTCATCATACTCTCCACTTTATTTACATCTACAGACATGACTAGCTCACTCACTCCACCCATCTATGAAGCTGTCGAATCTTCATCACAATATCACAAGCCTTTGATAAATTTTCAGCATACAATACTAGGGTAGATTTATCATTTTATTTACTTCCAGTTTCACTAAATTCATTTTCCAATCTCCTTAACATTGAAGATGACCTTTCTTCTTCAACCACCCACCCATTACCTGCTACCTCTTCAGCAAAGTAGCACAAAAAAGTGATTAAAGAATGGCCTATCGACATTCAACCAGGTGAACATGTTCAATCTCATCTTCCTTATGTATGGGTGATCAACATACGCGATAAGATAACTGTTTCTATCTATGAATATTCTCTTGCTACCATCATTAACTGACCCAATTTATAATTCAATATTTTAGACTTTCTCTTAAATATGTACACTTTCAAGCATTTGTTACATTAATTATCTTTCAAAATTAAAAAAAAAGAAATAGGGACATAAATGTGACCTATTACTAAATCATTTAATTTAACTATAAATGAATCTTTAGAATAATCTAGCTTATGGGTAAAGTCATCTAAAATGGTTCACTCTTTATTCTCTTTTTCCATCAAAGCTGCAACAATTTTTGTATCTTTCCTATATATAATTAATTTCTATCTTTCTTCTCTTTTCTAACTTTTTTTTCTTTCCTTTTCTTTATCACACACAGCTTTCTATCTCCAACTTTCCCTCCTTTTTGGAGTACAGGACATGTTGAAGATATACATCCTCCCCCAAAATATATTATATTATATTTACTATATTTATATTTAATATAAATATATATTTATATATATATATAATATCTTTTCGGGAATGTAAGAAATGAAGTTAAAGCAATTGATAGATACATATATAAGTTATATTCTTTCCAGTCATTATTTTACCTGAATTAGCTAAACAACTTTGATATTATGCTCTAATGCATGACAAGAAACTTCTACAAAGTATGGTTTAAATACAGTTTTAGAACCATAATTACAAAGTTTCAAAAAAATAACACATGTTATTTCTCAATTTACAGAAAAAACACATTTCTCCCTGCTTTTTTTAAAGATTTTTTCCTTTTCTTTTTCTTTAAAGATTATAACTTTACTCATTAAGTATCTGAAATCTCATTTCCTTGCTTTTAAAACATTATACCCCTCACTTTAAAAGCAATTTCAGGGCATGTTACTATAAGAAACTACTGAAATGTTACCAAAGCAATTTTTATCCTAAACATGTATCACCATCAGCAAAAGGAACAACAAGTTGCACTACTACTCCTCCTAACAACTACCATTTGGCACCAATACTTATATGAATTAACTTTACAACTACTAAGCATTTTGTTCTTCAATCAACATAGTTAATCTTCATGTTGCTCTATACAACAAAATCAACAACACTTATGATAATGTAACATAATGTTCTTCATTTTATTATGACTTTTTTTTTTTACCTTCTTTTGTTCCAACAACACAAAATCTTATTGTGACATAACTCAAATATGTGTGTGTTGTGGAATTGCATTAGTCATATTATAATGCTAAATGAATTAGCAAGAATATTTGTTCTTCTTGCCACATCAACAGTGTTAGCAATCAAAAAAGAAAAGCAAGAAAAAAAAGAAAATGGAAAATAGGAAGTAAAGGAAAAAAACTATATTTAACCTCAACCCAATCACATAACTCTTCATAAGCCCAGAACCAAGGGCCCAAGTGAAAGAAGTCTTGCATTTACTAATAAAAAGTCTACATGCTGAACCACTGAACGCTTGGATCGACTGGCAGAAATTATTCCAGCTTAACCATGGGTCTTCGGTTTGAGACATAGGAATGTAGTAGCGTGGAGTGGTAGGGGCATCAACCCTTATGGTGCTTGTCTAACCTCAAATCCAGATTAGTCTAGGTCATGTTGAAGTCCTCGTAGCTCGAATGAGACAGGTTCCAGGATACCCAGTACTCACGCGAAAAAAAAAAAAGTCTACATGCTGAGCAAAAGACAACAACACTGTACGTTAGAACTGGCTCCTTGCTTGATTTTTAGAAGACTTGTAATTTTAGAATTCTAATAAAATATTAATTTTTTATTTTAATATTATATCCTTTAAATATCAAATTAATTATTTAAGAAAATATTTAAATTAAGATCATTTTAGTAAAATATTATTAAAATTTATAATATTTTAGATCATTTAATTATTTTTTTATTTGTGTTAAAATTCTTAAAATGATAATTTTATTTTATAAAACACAATAATTGCTTATTCCACTCATTTATTAAAGACCAAACCCATTGAATACGGAAGTACCTGTCAGTTTAGTGAGCAATGGTAGTTTTTGAGCATGCATCATTTTATTCAAATCGCATCCTGTTCAAAGCAATTATACTCCCCCCTGACTCTTTCATGAAATAATATCATATTAGCATAAGCCACACTGATTAAGGGTGTGATTGGATTGATTTATATATAAGTGATTAAGAGAATAAATGCTTATTCATAATAGATTATGAGAATAAGTGATTATGTTAAAAGTGATTTGTATTTGGATATTTTTACCCCATAAATGATTTTGAGAAAAGAAATGTGTTTAAATATTGGGGGTTTAAGTGATTATTGAGTGGATAATGAGAATAAAAAGTAAAATAAGTGATTATAAAATGATAAGTAATTATCATAAATAGAAAAATTAACTTCTTCCATAAATACTTATTTGAGGTATAAGTGCCTATTAAAAAATAGTTTGTGTTTGACAACTTCTCCATATAATCATTTATTTGCTCTCATAAGTGGTTATGGAGTAAATCCAAACAGGTATCGAACCTGACTAAATGAAGTAATTAGCTTTTTGGGACCGTGTGGGCCACCTTATCACAAGAATGATCACTCTGTTTCTTTTGCTTTGGGTAAGCAGCCTAATTTTTTACACCAAAAAGGCTATATAAAACTTATTTCAAAATTAGTTAGACGTTAAAACTAAGATCTGTGTGTTACAACTCACAATTCAAACAGTGAAAATTAATGGATTTGTTTTTTACATTTGCATAAAATTTAAAATTATATTTTCTATCATATTGATTCTAATAAAAAAAAAATTTCCTGTACAATTTCATCGAATATGTAAATGGCAGCCTCTAATAATGTCCTCTTCTATCTAGTGAGCAAATTCTTATCACAATAGTAAAAGATATTGACCTAGACGACTCTTCCTCTACATGTAAATAAATTTTTTTTCACGTTTTCTCGTAAATATCCATCTTTCTTAAAAAAACAAAAAAAAAGAAAAATATTTTTTAGATGTTGTCTGCTTAAAAGTGGATCTAAAAATGAAGGAGAGAGAAAAGTAAGCAGGGGATTCAAAATACTAACTAAAGAGGTCAATACCAAAGTCAAACTATCAAGGCGATGCTTAGTGTTCGGATTTTGTGTTCATCAGGGTGATGAGCATGTTCGTCACCTCTGGTCAAATTTGAACTGTCCAAATTTGTTTTTAATGGTCCAAATTTATACTTTTTTATTTTAATTTTTTTAATAATAAATTATTTTTTTTAAAAGTGACAGTTATAAAATTATTTTTATTTTACATTCTGCACCTAATAAAATAAAAACATATTTAAAATATCACAACTAGATGGTCCAGATTTAATTTAATTTAATTATTATATTTTAAATATATTTTTATTTTATTAGATGCAGAATGTAAAATAAAGATAATTTTATAATTATTACTTTTTAATATCCATAACCTTAAATAACAAAAGTTTTGAAATGAAGGAAGTGTTTTTTTTAATATTGCCCCTAATTAAATTGATTTAATTATAAATTTATGTTAATTGCATGCGTAATTAGCAAGGGAATTTGTAAAAGGAAAATTAAATACCTTAAACATTTTATATTGTCCATTATATTTAGAAATACAAAAACTTTCTAGAATGTGACTTATGATAAGAACATAAAGGAGTACCACCAATGAAGCTTTTATTACCCGTCAATTTTTCTACTTATCCATATTTTAATTGTCATTTAAAGTTGTTTTTACATAAATCAATACAATTATTAAATAATCTTAATTATAGTAAAATTTAATTATATTATACCAAAATATCCTTGTCTCAAATGTTTTAAAGTAACTTGTATTCCACCTATCACTTTTTTTAATAAAGAGTAAAATAGAAAATTAATGCTTTATTGATAATGTAAAATATGTTATAAAAATAAAGAAAAGTAAGAAAGATGAACAAAAGAAGAGATATAAAGGAGACAAAGTGAAGAGTTTTTTACATTCCCTTCAAGTGTGTAAATACAAGATACATGCCCTCTATTTATATATCTCAAATCATTAAAGACTTACATAACAGTTACAAATACATAAATAAGAATATAATAGCATAATATTACACATTTGTAGGTTATAGTATATTAACTATGAAAAAACCCTAAAAAACATTCAATATAAATATTATAGAGTGTAGGACATAAACCTTAAGGAAGATATGAAATTGAAGACATTAAAGGTGGAGGATGCTAATGGTTAGGGGTTATGGGCATCCACACAATTATTATAATATTTACAATACTTCCCCTTGGATGACCATAACAAAATTATGCTACGTTAAAATCTTACTAGAAAAAACCCAATAGGATAAAAACCTAGTGAAAGAAAAAGAGTGCACAATATTGAAGCTGCCTTATTAAAAACCTTACTAAGAAAAACTCAGTGGGACAAAAATTTGGAAAGGAAAAAAGAGTACAATATAGCATTTACTCCCTAATGTTAATATCACTTTATACCTCCGAGTCAACACATCCCAATTCCATATAAAAACTTCTCAAATGTTGTAGTTGGTAGTGTCTTGGTAAACAAATCTAGAAGATTATCATATGAACGAATTTGTAGAATATCTATGCCACCACTCTTTAGAAGATCATGAGTGAGAAAGAATTTTGGGAAAATATGCTTAGTTCTATCTCCTTTTATATATCATCATTTTAACTGAGCTATACATGCTATATTATATTCATATAGTATTGTTGAAATCTTTTCCTCAAAAAGTAAACCACACATCTTTTGAATATGTTGGATTATTGACTTTAGCCAAACACATTCTCGACTTACTTCATGCACCGCAATAATCTCTGCATGATTTGATGAGGTAGCCACCAAAGTTTGTTTTGTTGAGTGCCAAGATATAGTTATGCCTCCACATGTAAACAAGTATCCTGTTTGGGATCAAGCTTTGTGTAGATCAGATAAATACTCTGCATCTGCATAGTCAATCAATTGTGATCCATATTCAATTGAATAAAATAACCCCATATCAATAGTCCTTTTGAGATATCAAAATATGTGTTTAACTCTATTCTAGTGTCTCCTTGTTGGAGAATAACTAAATCTTGCTAATAAATTTATAGCAAATGCAATATCAAGTCATGTTAAGTTAGCAAGATACATTAATGCACCTATAGCACTAAGATATGGTACTTCAAGACCAAAGAGTTCTTCTTTATTTTGTCAGGGACGAAAAGGATCTTTATTTACATTAAGCGATCTTATAACAATTAGGGTAGTTAATGAATGTGCTTTATCCATGTAAAATCGCTTTAAAATTTTTTCAATATAAGATGATTGATGAAGAAAATTTTCATTTGTCAAATGCTCAATTTGTAAACCGAGACAAAATTTTGTTTTTTCAAGATCTTTCATTTCAAATTCCCTCTTCAAATAATCAACTATTTTTTAAACTCTTCAGGAGTTCCAATGATATTTAAATCATCAACATATATAGCAATTATAGCAAATTTGATCCATTTCTTTTGATAAAGATACAAGGACAAAGTACATCAGTTTTGTAATCTTGCTCTAGCAAATATTCATTGAGACGATTATACCACATTCGTCTAGATTGTTTCAACCCATATAAGGATTTATACAAACGAATTGCATAATTTTCTCAAGATTTTTTATATGCTTTTGGCATATTAAATCTTTTAGGGAATTTTAGTACCTAAAGAATCATATAAATAGGCAGTAACAACATCCATCAAATGCATATCAAGTTTTTTATATACTACCAGACTAATTAGATACCATAAAGTGATTGTATCTACTATAGGAGAATATGTCTCTTCATAGTCAATACTAGGTCTTTGTGAAAATTCTTGTGCTACAACCCATGCTTTATATCTAACAACTTCACTTTTCTCATTTCGTTTTCGCACAAATACCCATCTATATCCAACTGGTTTTACACCTTGGGGTGTTTGAACTACAGGTCCGAAAATTTCATGCTTTGAAAATGAATTTAATTCATCTTGAATTGCCTCTTTCCATTTTGGTCAATCATTTCAATGTCTACATTCTTCAACAAATTTTGGTTCAAGATCTTTATTTTGATTTATTATCTCAACAATCACATTATATGAAAATATGTTGTCAACAACTATATCTTTTTTATTCCATTTTTTTCCCATAGAAATATAACTTATTGAGATCTCTTCATTATTTTCAGATACTTTGACCACTTTTGGAGTCATTTGATTAGTTATGTTTTGCACCTCTATAAGAGTATCAACCTCTTCAACTGAACCATCTTGATTATTTACTCATTTCCTCTTTTTAGGATTTTTATCTTTGGAACCAATTGGTCTATCATGCTTCAAGCATGGTTTAGATTCATTTGCACTACTTAATTATTCATCTGGAACATTAATTCGAATTGGAGCATTTTCAGCTGGAATGTAAGATTTTGTAATTTTCTTTAGGTCAGTAAATGCATTTAGCAATCGATTTGCAATATTCTACAAATGAATTATTTTTTACACTTCTAATTCACATTGTTTTGTTTGAGGATCTAAGTGCGATAATGATACAAAATTCCAAGTTATCTACCTCAAACGTTGAGAAAATTGTTTCATCAAAATGACGATCGACAAATCTTGCTATAAATAAATCTCCAGTTAATGGTTTAATATACTTTATTATGGAAGGAGACTCATAACCATCATATATTCCCAACCTTCTTTGAGGACCAATCTTTGAACGTTGTAGTGGAGCAATAAGAACATATACTGCACATCCAAAAATTCTAAGCTGGGAAATGTTCGGCTCCTAACCAAAAGCCAATTGTAATTAGGAGAATTTATGATAACTTGTTGGCCTAATGTGAATGAGTCCTACTACATGTAAAATTGCACATCCCCATGCTGAAATGGGAAGCTTTGTTCTCATAAGTATTGGTCTAGCAATTAATTGGGGGTGTTTAATAAATGATTCTGCTAAACCATTCTGAGTATGCACATATCCAACGGATTTTTCTATTATTATTCTTGTTGACAATCAATAGTCATTAAAAGCCTGTGATGTAAACTCACTAGCATTATCAAGATGAATTGTCTTGATTGCAAAATCTGGAAACTGTACTCTTAATCAAATTATTTGAGCAATTAATCTAGCAAATGCTAAATTGCAAGTTGATAATAAGCACACATGTGAGCATCTTATAGATGCATCTATTAAAACCATAAAATATCTAAATGGTCCACATGATGGATGGATAGGTCTACATATATCCCCTTGAATACATTCCAGAAATGCAGAGGATTCAGTCCAAATCTTAGTTAGTGATGACCTTATAATTAATTTGCCTTGAGAATATGCAGCACATGAAAAATATTTAAACTGAAGAAACTTCTGGTTCTTCAATGGATGTCCATGTGAATTTTTAATAATTTTTTGTATCAAAGTTGATTTGGGATGGCCTAATCGATCATCCCAAATGATAAAAGTATTTCTATCAGTAACCTTCTGGTTTACTGTGACATTTGTTTCAATTGTACTAATATATATATATATATAGTACAAACCAGATGATAAAACAGATAATTTTTCCAAAATATGCTTCTTTCCAGATACAATAACTGTAATATGTAGATATTCAATATTTTTCTCATTTGTAGTCTCAATATGATATTCATTTCGACGGATATCCTTAAAACTTAATAAATTTCTTCGAGACTTAGTAGAGAACAATGTACTTTCTATAATAAACTTCGTCCCACCGAGTAATATTATAATTGCTCATCCAGAGCCATCAATTAATTTTGAATTACCCACTATAGTAGTGACACTTGCATCACTTATTTTTAAATGAGAAAAATATTTTTTATCTTTGAGTATTGTATGCATTGTAGCACTATCCGCAAGGCATATATCTTCATTATTGCATCCAATCAAATGGTGAGAAATATCAATTTCCTTCATTAAAAGAAAGAAAATACATCATGAGACATAATTAAAAGAAATAAAATACATGACAGAATAAGAAAATTACTGTCACACCCGAAAATGCGACTCGGACGGCACGGGAAATGGAAGAAAAAGGGGTGAAACCGGCCCACACAGTGGGGGCCCATTTCGGAGGCAGTCGCCACCAAAATTTTGAGGGAAATTTTGGAAAACCGAAACAAAAATAAAAAGGATAAGAATGGTCTGCGAATCAGAGTTGGGTTCGGGAGTATGATTGTGAGTAGGGAAGGTGTTAGGCACCCTCACAACACCCGTTCCAAAGAACGGTTACCTTAAGTTAATCATGCAATTTTTATGACTTTTAAAAATTATTTTGATTGCTCTTTTACCATTCACATGCAAAAATAAGAAAAATGTGAAAATAAAAATAAAGAATAAAATGAAAATATGAAAATTTGGGAAAAATAAAATAAGAGGAAAATGTTATTTATTTACAAAAGTAGACTTGACCCAGAATGAGAGTTTGGGGCTTACGTACCCTACGATAGGAATCAAAGTCAACGTAATTTGGATTAAAAATACGTGTCACTGGGTTGGTGTTTTTTATTATATATATTCTTTGAAAAGAGAGGTTTATAGAAAATAATTTATCTTTCCAGAAAGAAAATAATTTTTAGAATTGGTTGGTGTGTTTTAATTTGTAAAGGACACATTAATTTCCATTATTTACTCTTTTCATTTATTTATATATATATATATATTTTATTTAACCAATTCCTAAAAAAAATATATGCTTTTCCTCAATTTTGAAAAATATGATTAAAATTATGTGTGATTTTGAACACTTTATTTTGATTTGAAAAAGAAATATTTAAAAGCAATTTTATTTTCACAAAATAAAATCAATTGGCTCATGTGACGACTTTATCACTCACAATATATCCATTGATACCTAAATGTCATCAGTGGTGCCACTCGAGACTAAAGGCATAAAAAAGAGTTCGAAAGAAAACAAATAATCCTTTGTACAAATGATTTTTTATTTTTTATTTTTTAAAATAAAATCACATAAGATCTTTTAACGTATATTTATTTATTTAAAGTGAAAACATTAAGAAGAATTCAAAATATGATCATTACATATATTTTTGAAGAAAAATAATCAGCATATGCGGTGACTTTATCACTCACAAGTTACCGATCAGTACTTAATATACCCGCGGTGTTACCACTCGAGGCAAATAAATGAAAAAGATATAGGCTTGCAGGAAAGGAATTCTTTTCGTTCCAATCATTTTATTATCTTTTATTTTCATTTTATTAGAAAAATAGAAATAAATAAGATCCATTTCAAACACATATTTATTTATAAAAGGGAATTCAAACATGTGATCATTATATATGTTTTTAAAAAATAATAATCAGCATATGTGGTGACTTTATCACTCACAAGTTACTAATCTATATTTGAATACCCCGGTGTTAACACTCAGGACGAATAAGTGAAAAGGAGAACAACTTGGAAGGAAACAAATAACTTTGGTTTCAATCATTTTGTTATTATTATTATTATTCTTTATTAAAAAAAAGGTAATAAAAAATTAAAGAAAAATAATTTTGGCAAGAATAATTAAACAAAATAGAAATAGATTAAGAAGAAACCTAGATGTCCTAATTACGTATATTTCTAAAAAGAAATAATCAACATATGTGGTGACTTTATCACTCACAAATTGTTAATTAAAACTTAACTACTCACGGTGTTCCTACTTGGAGTAGAAAAGTAACTGGCTTAAAGGATAAAAATTGAAGAAAAATAAAATTTACATAAATTATTTTTTACTTCCTTATATTAAATTATAAAAATAAATGCGGCCATGGTGACACATTTTTTATAAAAGAAAAGAAAAGCAACAAAAGAAACTTGAAAATTTAACCTATATGTACATATATTATCTTTCTTTTTATTTTTACTTATTTACTTATAACAAAACTTAGAAAACCTCTTTATATTATCATTCTATGTATTTATTTATTTATTTATTTCTAAAAAAAATACTCAAAAAAAGGGGATTAGGATAAAATTACTACGTTAATATATATATATTATTTATTTATTTTAAAAATTATTTGTGTTTCTATTATTCTTTATTTATAAATTATGCATACTTCCTTATTTAAAACTATGAAAAACCAAAACAATTAAGAACTCATTTTTTTAAAAAAACTTGGAATAGTACTTCCAAAAAAAAATTAAAGTGAAACTCTTACTTATATTTTCATTTTTAACAATCAATTCATAAAAAAATTCCTTATGCGAGACCTAGTCTACACTCTGCATTCTTACTATTTAGAACTTGATAATAGGGACATGCTTCCAAATTGAGCATAATTTAAAGCCATTGAACCAAAAACCAAAATATGCATCGGAGGATACAAGAAAGACCTAAACCATAGACTGAAAAGAATCATCTTGTTTACCTTACCTAATTGGTTCCAACCTATTGCTTGATGCTATTCAAGGCACATATGTTGCAAGCGATAATCCTAGACCAGAAACAGCAAGATCTGGCTACAACATAGCGATTTCCTAAGAAAATCCTAACGATCATAATAACTCGGTTGAGAGCTACTTTGAAATACCTCTATGACTTGTGATAAAACCAAATTCACAGCAAATTTTCCTATCATCTCTCACAATTACAAAAGTATTTCCAGAGTTCAAAAGGGCCCAGAAAGAAATTTCGCGAGACCACAGCAACCATAACTTACAGTTCGCAGCTTAATGAGATAACTTGAGAAAACAAATTGAGAAAACTAAACACATATCTTGAAACAATAGAGAAACAATTCTTCACCCATGAAAGGACAACATATAGATTCACAGAACACTTTGCATTTATCCTAAGGGAACATAGCTCATCTACACAACTTGCCAAACATAGTTTAATGATAATCTCCCCCAAAAATGGAGTACCAAAACAACTCGTATAACCAAATCAAGAGACAAAATTAATTAATAGACTTCAAAGTAAAGGGAAAGGGAAGACAATGAGGAAGCAGCAAGGAAAAGGAGCAAAAAAATCTCAGTTCAAAGTCTATATTTAAAAACAACAGCTACCAGTTGGCGATTCCAAAACCTTGCAAGTCGTCCTTTCCTCCGAGTCTCTTGCCTTCTTCTGTGACTCCACTCTTCCTCTATTTCTTCATATCCCCCCCTTACAGCTTCCTCCCTTCTGCCTTTTATACAGCTCTCGCGGGTGGCTTGCCAACCGAGCAATCAGGCGCGTGACTGCTTCTCCAGCTGTACCTCATCCCTCTTCTCACGCTCACATCCTCTGCTACTCTAACGCGGCCTCCTATCGCCTTCATCCTAACAAAATTTCACCTCCACTACCCTGCTGTACTGAGTACGGAGTAGTGGAGGGATTGTGTTGTGTGCCTCCACCCCACACTCTCTGCCTCTCTCATGGATGAATCGTGGTTGGCCTCTCTCTCTGTCTCAGAAACTTTCATACCTGAGCATCTGCTAGGGCTCCCTCTGCATCACGGACACTCGGCTCCTCCTTCCACATGGCTCTCTTCTCCTCGTGCCCTGCTTCACCATGTGGTCCATTCTTGGCCTCTCTGCCTCACAGATTCAAGCCCTAGCCCCTCTGGTTTACCTTCGGCCGAGCCCTAAGGACTCTCTCTGATATGCCTTCAGCCGCTCCCTCTACTCCCATCTGTCTCCCGCGGCAAGCCTCGTCTCTGGTCTGAACTCCCCTCTCGGTCTGTCATCTTCCTTCCTCAGCTGCGATTCTCTCTCCGAGATTTCCTTCAGCTGCCCCCCTCTCTGCTTTTCCTCGGTTTCCTCGCGACTGAGCTTCCTCTGAACTTTCCATCCTGAGCCCTAATTGAGGGCTCAGGAAATTGGGGGTGAAACGCTGAAAGCTCATCGTTTCATCCCCCTCCCCCATTCTTTTCCTTTTTTTTTTTAGTTAGGTTTCATCCCAAATTTTCTTTTTTTTTTTTCGAATTCTGGGCCAAAGTTTGGCCCCTAAAGCCCCCCCTTTTTTTGGATTTTGGGCCCAATCTCGGCCCAAAATAATTTTAAATTTTTTCTTTTTTTTTCTTCTTTTCTCTTTTTTATTATTATTATTATTATTTTATTTTTTATATTTTTTATTTTATTAATTTTAAATTTTTTCTTCTTAGGGCTTTGGTTAAAATATTTATTTTTTATTTATTTATTTACTTTAAGAATTTTCTCAATTTTAATTTAATTGATTTTATTTATTATTATTAGTATTATTATATTATTTATTATTTTTTTTAAATGTCCGGACAAAATGGGGTGTTTACAATTACATAATGAGCAATATAGCCCTTATTATAAAGAAAGTACGAAAAGAGAAGACCATAAACACAAACATTCTAATTATTTTTCATTTCTAACTTCTCTAATCATGATTTTCAAAGAAGTCAATTACTTCCAAATGTGTCATATTAATGACATTAATATCAATGGATCCATTAAGACAATTAAGATCATCACCCTTGTATGCAAAATTTGCCTCAATATCATCATTTTGATAAGTCAATTTTTTTCCACATTTTTCCCTTTCTTTTTTATGGAGACTCGATATCAAGTTTTACAAGATGCTCATGTGTACGATAGGTATGTTACCAATGCCTCTTCATACCACATCTAACATTGATTTTTGGTGGCTTTAGGAGAGTTACTTGGACTACTTTTCTCCTTTCTTTACCCTTTATTTTTTTTCTTGTTTTGGTGGTCATTTTGATTATAATTGTTACCACCACCACCACGAAAATGGTAATTATTACTGCCCTTACCACAAGCACGACCACGGTAGTGGCTACGAGCATGACCATGGTAATTGTTAAGTATTGCCACATTCGCTTTAGGGAATGGAGCAGATCCTGTGGGACGAATCTCATGATTTTTCATCAAGAGCTCATTATTTTGTTCAACCACAAGAAAATATAAGATTAATTTAAAATACTTTTTACAACTTTTTTCACGATATTACTACTACCGTAGCACATTTAAGACACGAAAAGTTGAAAAGGTGTTTTCCAATAAGTCCTTATCAGTTATTTTTTTCACCACATAATTTCAATTGAGAATTTATTTTAAAAACCACTAAATTATAATCACTAACAGTTTTAAAATCTTGCAAACGCAAATGCATCCATTCATAACGAGCTTTGGGCAAAATCACCATTTTTTTATGATCATACCTTTCTTTCAAATTATTCCATAACTTAAGCAGATCTTGATAAGAACCAAAAACTGTTGCTGACTTATTCAAGAAGTAGAAAACGGGTTAGAGATAGATTAGGAGCTTAACAACTATATTTGTTGCATTTCTCAGATATTTCTATTATTTTCTATTGAGAAATAAGTGGGAATACCCACCTGCACGTTTGAGAAGTTTTAGCTTCAATTTGGATATTTTTTATATTTTCTAGATTTATTTAAATCATTATCTCTGTATTTTTTCATTAAATAGGCCCTTGGTAGAGAGGAATGAGGAGAGAGTATTACAAAGATTATTTCATTTGTTTTAGAGATTCTCCTTTGGCTATTAGTTAAGTTGTGAGTGAGATTCTTGTTTCAGCTTTCTAGTAGAATATTTTCATCCTTTATTTTGTAAGCTCCTTGGTTCTTACCAATTTGGTATCAGAGCGCAGTTCAAGATGGTGACCGCAAGTTCATCTAATGTTCCACCGAAATCTGAGAACCCATTTTCTTCTTCATCTGACCCCTTAGCAACCATTGCTTCCTAACTTGAAACCTTGGAAGTCTTGGCTGATAAGGTGGTTGTACTTGAAGCTGCTTTAGTAAAGAACAACAATAAGCAAGGTAAAGAAGCTATGGGAGGGCCGTATAGACACTCTCATTGGTATGAGGACAGTGAAAAAGATGATCACTCATGGTGGGCAAGACATAAGCCTCCTCACACCAAAATTGAATTTCCAAAATTCAGTGGAGGTGACCCCAAAGGCTGGATCCTTAAGGCTGAAAAATATTTTAGATATTACTAGACTCTAGATGATCTCAGAGTTGATGTTGCTTCAATGTATTTGGAAGGTGATGCGCTGGATTTATTTTCTTGGATCAATTCTGAGAGAACAGTCCTCTACCGAGATGAACTGGTGAAGGTGTTGGAAGAGCATTATGATCTACCAAAATACTTGAATCCCAATGGGCACCTTACAAATATTATACAGACTGGGTCTGTATAGGAATATCATCAGGAGTTTGCAAAGAGATTAGCAAGGGTTATGAATTGGCCTAAACATTGTTTACTTAGGGTATTCATTAGTGGGCTTAAAGAAGAGTTAAAGGCTAATGTTCAAATTTAGAAGCCCAGAACAGTCCACAAGGCGGCACGTTTAGCTTTGGAGTTTGAGAAAAATTGATAGTTTCTCGTGGGCCCAAGCCAAACTTCTCAAATACCCAAAATCGTTTTGCTTTTGATCACTCATATTTAGCATAAGATACACGAGAAATCAGGGGAAGCACTTCAGAATCTTTGAATCCTATCATAACGTTGCCTTCAACTTTGATTCCCCCAAAATCCTCAACAATGATCTCGGTGAAACCCAGCCTACTCGAGTCTGAGAATCAATATCGGCGAGATAAGGGCCTATGCTTCCAATGTGGTAAACCATTTAGGCCTAGGCATCACTGCAAAGCATCGTTCTCCCTCTTAGATATTACAAAAGAAGGCGAAGAACTCATCCCTCCAGAATCCAAAGACATCGACGCTGATATGGGTGCTGCAAGTGCCGAACTCTCTTTCAATGCCATTCCGGGGAAGTCATTGACCTCAGCAATGAAGCTTCAGATGACTATACGAGGCTGTGAGGTTCTTATTTTAGTTGATAGCGGCTCTATCCATAACTTTATTTTGGAAACTTTGGTTACTGAATTGCGCCTACCTATTCGGTCTATCCCTTTTTTTGGTGTGCCAATTGGAGATAGATGTATGGTCCAATGCAATCAACTTTGTCCAGACATTGAGGTGAACATTTCTGATTTATCTATTAAGGAAAATTTTTACCCCTTCTCTTTGGGTGGGTCTGATGTGGTGCTTGGAATCAAATGGTTAGCTTCTCTCAACACTATTCAAGCTAACCGGAATAAAATGTTTATGATTTTTTTGGTTAAATGGCAAAAAATATAAGCTTCAAGGGGTGACTTCGGATAGTAACAGTTCTATTCATCTTCAAAGTTTGTTTCTAACTTAAGGATCAATGGAGGATGATTATGCTAAGGCTCTGAATATGGAAGAAATTTTTGTGGAATTTGCTACGGTTTTTTCAGAACCAACTTCTTTACCCCCTTCACGTGACCATTATCATGCCATTCCCTTGGTTCCAAATTCTTCTCCACCCAATTTGCAACCATACCGTTATCCTCACTACCAAAAAGATGAAATTGAAGCTCAAGTAGAGGAATTATTGAAGCGTGGCTTTATTTGTCCCAGCTCAAGCCCATTTGCAAGTCCTGTGTTGCTAGTCAGTAAAAAAGATGGGTCGTGGTGTCTCTATATTGATTACCGTCGACTCAATTAGATCACTATACCAAATAAGTATCTTATTCCAAACACTGATGAGCTTTTGGATGAGTTACATGGTGCTGCATATTTTTCCAAGATTGATTTACGCTCTCGTTATCACCAGATCTGTGTGCTTCCTGAGGACATTCATAAAACAGCTTTTTGTACACATTCTGGCCACTATGAATTTTTAGTTATGCCATTTGGCCTAACTAACGCTCTTGCCACTTTTCAAGCTGTTATGAATGATTTATTTAGGCCATTTTTTAGGAAATTTGCTCTTGTATTTTTTTATGACATTTTGGTTTAAAGCTCCACTCCACAACAACACTTACAACATCTTTGAGAGCTTTTTTCCATTTTGCAACAACACTCTTTCTTTGCAAATGCCAAGAAATGTTCTCTGGGGCAATCTAGAATTAACTATTTGGGCCACACAGTTTCTACTTGTGGAGTTGAAGTGGATTCTGACAAGATTACTATGATAATCGACTGGCCAGTTCCTCAATCTGTTAAAGAGCTTCATGGGTTCCGAGGGCTCACAAGCTACTACCGGTGCTTTGTCAAAAATTATGGTATGCTTGCTAGACCTTTAACTGAGTTGACAAAGAAAAATTCTTTTTGTTGGTCTGAACAGGCACAGCAAGCTTTTGAGACCTTGAAGCTAGTGATGACTACTACTTCGGTGTTACATCTGCCTAACTTCCAACTCCCATTTATGGTTGAGTGTGACGCCTCTATGGAGGGTATTGGTGCTGACTTGATGCAAGAAGGACATCCCATTGCTTATTTCAGCAAGGGATTCTCATTTTCTAATAGATACAAGTCCACTTATGACCGTGAACTACTAGCGTTGGTGCTTATAGTTTAGAAATGGCGTCATTACCTACTTGGCCACCGTTTTTATGTTCAAACAGACCACGGTAGCCTTAAGCATCTATTGGTACAGCACACTCTCACTAATTCTCAGCAACGGCTCATGCTCAAGCTTCTTCCATTGATCTTACCATCTTGTATAAGGCTGGAAAAGACAATACAGCTGTAGATTTGCTCTCTAGAAGGCCACAACACGCTGATTTCTTCCAAATTGTCATTCCTCTAGCGGATGATCTTCATCAACTGCCAGAAGCTTTATTGGCATATCCTGAAACTAAAGCCATAATTGATGCTCTGCAACAAAAGCCCCAATCTCACCCAGATTATAGCTTGGTAAAGGGCATATTATATTTCAAGGCTCGTCTCATTATTCCCAACCAAGCCTCTCTCAGAACTAAGCTATTGGAAGAAGCACATGCGACCCCTACTGGTGGCCATAGGGGTTATCTTAAAACTTGGAAGCATCTAGAAGCTCACTTGCATTAGAGGGGCATGAAAACTGACGTTAAAAATTTTATGCAACACTATTTGACTTACTAAAAATAAATACTAAACACTTGCACCTGCTGGTCTTCTTCAGCCACTTCCTATCCCTGAGCAAATTTGGGAGGATATATCTCTTGACTTTATTACAGGCCTTCCAAAGTCTAGAGGTATTGATGTTATACTTGTAGTGGTGGATCACCTTAGTATGTACAACCATTTCATTGCCCTATCTCATCCATATTCTACTAAGTCTGTGGCTGGTTTATTTTGTCAAGAAATTGTTAGGTTGCATGGTATTCCTCTATCAATTATTTCAGATCGTGATCCACGCTTTTTTAAGTGCATTTTGGCAAGAACTTTTTCGTTTGAGCCAAACTGGCTTGAATATGAGTACAACCTATCACCCATAAACTGATAGGCAAATGGAGGTAGTGAATCGCTGTTTGGAGACATATTTACGTTGCTTTGCTCATGAGCAACCCAAGTTATGAAGTAGATATCTTTACTGTGCAGAATTTTCTTTCAATACCAGTTTTCATGTTTCTTCCCACAATACTACATTCAAGCTTGTGTATGTCGTGACCCTCCTCCCCTTTGTCCCTATGTCAAAGGTGAAACTTTAGTGGCTGACTTAGAGGAACAATTAGAAATGTGAGATGCTATGCTGAAGGTTCTCCAAGACAATTTGAAGAAAGCCCAAGATCGCATGAAAGCCCATGCTAATCAACACGGAAGAGAACTTCAATTTGAACTTGGTGATGTTGTTTTACTCAAATTACAGCCTTATCGTCAAAAATCATTAGCCAAAAGGAAATTTGAGAAGCTGTCTCCAAGATTTTTTTGTCCTTATAAGGTTATTAGGTGCATTGGACAAGTGGCTTATGAATTGGAACTACCTCAAGGTTCCAAAGTTCATCCCATTTTCCATGTTTCTCTCCTGCTGCCTGCACCTGGTCAAGAACTGTTAACTCCTCCTGCTCCACACCCTCTATCTTCAGATATGGAATTGCTGCTCACTCCTATAAAGGTGCTTAATCACCACTGGACTACTGATAGAAAATTGGAACTCTTAATCTAGTGGGAACATAGACCTCTTGAAGACTCTAGTTAGGAAGATTATGATCTGGTTGCTGCTCAATTTCCTCTCTTCCGACTTGAGGATAAGTCGTTTTTTCCGCGGGGGAGTAATGATAAGAACCCAAAATCGTTGTTGACTTATTCAAGAAGTAGAAAATGGGTCAGAGAAGGATTAGGAGCTTAACGGCTATATTTGTTGCATTTCTCAGATATTTCTATTATTTTCTATTGAGAAATAAGTGGGAATACCCACCTACATGTTTGAGAACTTTTAGCTTCAGTTTAAATATTTTTTATATTTTCTAGATTTATTTAAATCATTATCTTTGTATTTTTTCATTATAAATAGGCCATTGGATGAGAGGAATGAGGAGGGAGTATTACAAAGACTATTTCATTTGTTTTGGAGATTCTCCTTTGGCTATTAGTTAAGTTGTGAGTGAGATTCTTGCTTCAGCTTTCTGAATATTTTCATCCTTTATTTTGTAAGCTCCTTGATTCTTACCAGATCTTTTACTATTAAATATTCCGCTTTCAATCCTTCATGCAAATGATGGCGAAAGAAAATCATTATCTTGGCCTTATCTTAATTAGTTGCCTCATTTCCTGGTAAAATTAACTCTCCTAGACCCTTAGCATCTAAATAAATTTCAGTATCTAACACTCAAGACAAATAGTTTTTGCCCGTTACATCAAGAGCCATGAATTTAAGTTTGGTAAGATTTATCATGGATCAAACTAAAACAACAATAAGAATTAGATTTGATTATAGAAGTTAATATATACATATATATATATATATATATAAAGTATGAATAATAATGTACAAAATAAAATATAATTAACTATAAAATTTATCAAGTATTCATATATATCATATTGGAAATCTAAACAAATTATATATTGAGTTCTAAATAAATAATAGCTACTATATAACAACTCATGATGATGAAAATAAAATTCCAAAAACAATAAAATTTTATGAAATTGGAAGAGAAAAATAAACAAGATGACAAATTAGAAATACAATAACAAAATTGAATCTACATACTAAATTATATCTAAGAAAACTAAATAATATTCATGATGTTTTTCACTATACTAATTAAAGTGATATAATGATAATAATACTTTTGAAACTAAAAAAAATTACAATTATGTATATTTTCAAATTAGATGATCATAACAGATTGATAAAATTGAATCCAAAACAAAGAAGAAGGAGCAGGTGGAGAAAAAAGAGGAAAAACTTGACAATATAAATTTCACTAACAAAAGCCAAATTTGATAATTGAAGGTTAGAAATCAATAGATGTGATATTGGTTATAACAAATTAATAAAGCATTATAGAAAATATAACTCGAATATCCGAACAAGTCATGCTGATAACATGTTATAAAAATAAAGAAAAGTAAAAAAGATGAATAAGAGAATAGAGATGAACAGGAGAAGAAAGAAACAAAGTGGAGAGGTTTTCGCATTCTCTTTAAGTGTGCAAACACAAGATACATGCCCTCTATTTATAGACTTCAAACCATTAAAGACTCACATAACAATTACAAAAACATAAATAAGAATATAATGGTATAATATTACACATTTATAGGTTATAGTGTATCAACTATAAAAAACCCCGAAAAAACATTCAATAGAAATGTTATAGAGTATAGAACATAAACCTTAAAGAGGTTATAAAATTGAAGACATTAAAGGTGGATGATACCAATGGTTGGGAGTTATAGGTATCCACACAATTATTAGATTATTTACAGTATGGTTAAATTGGAATAGTTGGAATTTTCTAGAATAACAATTAAAATGTGATGAATTGATTTTTTTTCTGCACCAAGAGTATCCCCAACTGATAATTAAAGACTAATCCTTTCGAGTAGCCAATAAAATACCAATAAGCAAAATTATTATTCATGTGACACAATTGAAAAGGAAAATTTATTACAGATGGAATTACTTCTGAGTTAACTTGTTTTACAATGAAACAAGACAGATGTTCCCTCCATTCTAGAATATAAGAAGCAAATAATCATAATATTAAAGCCAAGAAAATGGTCACACATCTTAAATATGTCACAAAAGAAAATTTTTTCCACAAATGTCCTCATTTAATTTTTCTCGTAAATTAAAATTACAAATGCTCTATCTCACTTAACTTTTCTTGTAAAAACAACTCTACTTTAATCATGGCTAAAATTGAAAAAATATATTAATTAATCAAATAAAATACATTTATCTCTTATATTTTGAAACAAAAAAAAATTAGAAAACATCTCCGATATTTTGGAACCAAAGAAGTATAAGCTTGTATATTTTGGTCCATATAAAATGATATCACGTTTGATTAGTTATGTTTAACGGACAAAACTCGATCATGATATCTTCAAGAGTCTCCTTAGCCAATAATAGGGGGAAAAAACTGAAGCCTAACTGCTTGGGTCTGAATATGAAAAGAACCCAAATAACTACTACTCAAATAGGACATATATAAATAGGCCATTTTGTTTAACATAATTTTTTTCATAAAAAATATATTTTTTAAAAATAATCGTTACATGAATTTGTGATATACATTTATAACACTAAAAATTCTATTTTATTTTAATTTTGGTACATAAAAAATGTTATTTTCAAGACACAACGTGAAAGAAATTATAGTTATGGGCCGTATTGTATGGTAAACTTTTTTAACTATGACCCATTGAATTGACCCATAAAATTTGAATTAAAAGAAAAAAGAATTGACTCATAAAAACAACTATCAACCCATGGAACCTAGAAACGGACTTATTTGTTTTGGCCCATTACACACACACAAACACGTTTACGTGCGCTTGACAAAATTAATTTTAACCAGTGGAGTATAAAAATCGAATATGACATTTTAAAGAGCCTCCATAATTTTTAATTTGTCCTTTTAATTAATCTGTAGTTAACATAAAAGAAAATTATGACATAATCGCTCTAATCCTTTTTATAAGAAACTTTCAACTATTTTGCATGGATTAAGAAAGTTAGTTATCATCTTTAAATCCTAAAAAAAAAAATCAAACATTCCTTTTTTACTCCTATCTAATATAATAATACAATTCATATTAAATATCATTTGATCAATTAAAAGTATCTCTTTCATTCAAAAAGTCTAATAATAATTTATAAAAAAAAATAAATGATGAGAAAAATATAAGAAAAATTTTACAAAATATTATAAGATTCCTATAAAAAGGAACAAAAAAAAAACTTTGTATAAAGAGGACTGGAGGGAGTAAGGCATTGTGGTATAAATCTTGTAGTTATAAAGACGATGAGGTACACTAACATCTAGGACTTGGAGAAAAGAAACCAGCAAGAGATATATATATATATATATATATATTTGTTTTTCTTAGAATTCTGTCTTTTGATATTTATTTTCCCTAGTCAATCTTTGTTTTTTTCGACATCATTCATAATTGTTCCCTAGTCAATTTTGTGTCGTATATATATATATATATCTCTCTCTCTCTCTGGTTTTTTTTTTTTTGTTACAGGACTATGCTAGATGAATTTATGTAGTAAGAATGTTTCTTGTGAAAATCTGATAACTAAATAGAAGAGGAATGTATATAAATTTTATCTTGTTCGTTCAAGGATTAATTTCACTGACTATATTTTGACGTTGTCATTAAAAGAAGAAAATTAATATTATTCTGTTTTACATATAGTTGCTAGTTAATTTTCATCAGGGTGAAAGTTTGACGTTTATATATTTCTTCACTTTCATTGTGTGCTGGCTGGATCTCTTTTGTGAAATTTTAGGCTTTTGCATCCAACTTATACAGCAGTTCTTCATACAAGTGTAGCTTAAGTTTGACGAAAAAGGGCCATTTCGATGTTTTTATAAAACATTTCGATGTAAAACAGCTCTTGTTTTTTGGATATTGTTTGATATATTTTTTTAATTTTTTAATACAAGTGAAGCAACTCTGTTTTTTTTTTAGATTAAGATGGTTTAGCTCTCCATTTACAGTTTTGTTGCGTTCGATTGCTTGTTTTAGTATGCCGTTGTACTTATTTCGAGTGGGACCAATTTTGATATGTTTGGGTCAGAAATTAAAAACAGGGACCCTTTTTTTTTTTTTTATAAACAAAAAGGGACCAATTTTGACATTGGAAGTCCTAGGGGAAAAAAAGTTTTTTTTTTATTCTTCACAATGCAGAAATCAAATATCCAGATATGCAAAATTTGAGCAGTAAGTACAATTTAAACAGTGAAAAACTTTATACCAATTAATTGTGAGCAATATCTAATTAACTTTTTTTATGATTTTTTAGTAAGTAAATGAATAAAAAACAGTAAAAAAACATATGAACAAGCCAACTTGTTTTTTTTTTATTTTTTTTAAAGAAATCATACTTCAATCTGTAAAATACATGCACAAAATATTATATTTAGATTATGAATGAAAAATTTTATTATTTAGCAAAAATTGTCATTTTATATCATAAAATAGAAAACAAAATGTAGCAGGGGCCAAATTGCTTCATAAATTAACTTGCTGAATGATCAACAATGCAAGTCAAATATTGAGTTATAAATTCTAGACCATTTTAAATAATATCATGTTAAAATTTAAAAGTTAATAAATTAAAAGTTAGATTGGTAGAAAGAAAGATAGTTTTAAGAAATGGAGAACAAAAAAATACATTTTAAGAAAAATCAAGCCCCTCAAGAAATAATAGCAAAATCGTATGGCCATGTTACATGGGCCAGAAGCCAACTCCTTCAGCCACAGTATTCTAGAAGGATCGTTGTTTCCTTATGGTAGCGGCTGAACCCAATTAAGAGAAGAGGGTTAAAGTCGAGGCCGTGATATATTCGGATCCACAGCGGCCGTGGGAACGGAGAGCTTTGAAAACTTTTTTTTGGAGACCATAGAAATTGCGAAGCGATGAGAAATGCACATAAAGATGCTCGGTAAGCTGCTGCTTCTTCAGCATGCTTTTATATTTCCCTGTCTGTTTGAAAAACTCTCTATCTTCTTTTATTCGGATGAATAGGGCAGCTTTTCAGTGCCCGTCTAGTTTTCAATTAATAAAAAATAAGTTTTAGTAGAATTAGTTTTATAACATAATTATAATAAAAATTAATTTTAGACTAACTTGTTTATATTTAGATAATTTATTTAAAAATTAATTTTGACAAAACTCATAATTTTTCTTTAAATTAAGTTTAAACTCTATCTCATGATTAATTTAATTTATGTTAATTAAAATTTAATCTGTATTTATTTAATTGAGAATATAATATATCTGGCATAACATTTTCTTACAGGTTGTAGTTTATGGAGGTTAGAATTTTGAAAGGACATTTTGGTCATTAGATAGGAGAAATATTACGGAAATCTATTTTTTCAATTTTTTCTCATTTTTATTAGTTTATTTTTATTTGACTTTATATTAATTAATACTCAACCACAGTTTGTAACGGAAAAGCACCCTCCAAGCTATCAGCCAAAATAAGTTTCCAACCACAACTATTTTCTAAAGGTAGAAGTGATATGATAACCAAATATATTATTTCCATTTCAAAATTGGTTTTGGACTCAAACTACGTTCCAAAAGCATATCCAAACAGGCCATCATTCGTCAATGATTTCCTTGATTAAAGCTATGTTTAGATTGGCCGTTTTCAATCTAGCTTCATGGAATTCCTTTTTTTTTTTTTTTCAGATAGGTTGATGTCTCATTGATTTCACGGAATATTTAAGAATATGATTTTAGTTTCTTTAAATTCTAAAGGACTGAAAGTATTACAATCAAACTATAGTCGTAGTATCCTATCGTGATCTTTCTCACAGTATCCATTTCCAAGCAAAATAGTGAAGAGAAGAAAAAATAAGCTGTAATGCTTCTGCTTCTCTCAAACTTGGTGCTTCTCACAAATGTCTACTTCCAGGGTGCAGATCTTCTTCACTTGCAAGAAACGTTTTATAAGCGGATCCTTTATATGACTTTTACAATAATTTTTTCTTACATCCAAAAAAGGTTTTGTAAGTGAATCAAGTATTAGACTATCGGAAATTCTGGGGAAAAAGGTTACTAACGTGAAAGGTGATCAATTTGCATGAATTTATTTTTATTTTTCTCTGGAACCATGGCAACTTGTCACAGTTAATCCGTACGTAGAAGCATTGCATACAAAGTCCATATTGTATGGAAATTTTAGTCTTTTAAAAAAGGATAAATATATATATTTATATAATTTGTATGGAAAAACTTAAAATTCGCTAGCATTGAATCTGCAAATATTGGTTGGCAAAAAAAAAAACTCTGCCAATATTGCAGAATTGCTCAAATGAACTGCATTTTCAGACAAACAGTAGCATATTATTGCAAAATAGCTCAAACAAAGAGATGAACATAATTTAAAACAAAAAAAAAAGAAAACAAAAAGAAAAAAGAACAACAGTCAAGGTTAATGTGTGTCTCTGAAATTTTTTTTTGTCATTTATATAAATTTCGATTTGGATTATAGGATGACACAAATTAAATGGGAAATAAGATCCTTTACAATATACGAGGTAGTATTTATTATACATTTTAACACTTCCAAAAAATGTCCCTATTTAATGTATTCAAAAAGATAGAAAAAGAGATTAAATAAAGATAATTTTAAAAAAATGTTAGGATTTTCGGAAAAATTAAAATAGTTAATTAGTTTTAATTACAATTCTTAAATCACGTAATTCGATTAAAATAGGCTTATATTAAGGATCAGAAGAAGTACATGTCTCTTGGACCTACTTTCCACTGGAAGCATTTTTTATTCTAAAAATACAAGAAAACACATAGAACACTTATCTCATTAATAATAAAATTTTAAATTTTAAATAATGCATTTAATACTTATTAGTTATGATTTTAGAAATAATTATTTAAACATATTTTTTTATTTTTTTTCTCAAAATTTGTTCTATAAAACCATTTTGAAAACATTAAATCAGATAATACATTCAAAAATAAATAAGATTTAAGTGAAACCGAAGGTACTTTGGCTCAATTCAAGTTGTTTCATCCGATTTGGGCCACATCGGTCGGATTAATTTTGCTTAATTATGGTACCTTTTTTTTAATTAAGTACTTATAAAATTTTAAACAAATCTAAAATAACAAGTCTATATATAAAAAAAAAGTATAATAATAAGTCCATCCAAACTAAAACATTCAACGAAAAATTATACTTTAAAATTTTTTATTACATTAGTATGGGAATTACATATCACATAAGTAACTAGATTTTTTTAATGCACATGATATATATATAATAAATTAAAAAGTTTTTAAAAGATTATACTTATTTTATCTAACATTTTATACCTATTGAAATGAGTAGAAAATTTTGAAGAAAAAACTTGCATAGGACCCAAAATAAATTAGTAGATAAAAATGAAAGAATTAAAAAAGAAGTTGTACGGTTATCACTTATGAAGAGTACAATTTCCTATAAATTTTATTGGTGATATTAATTTTAATGAAATCTTTTTTTTAAGGAAAATTTGATATTTTAAACGACGAACTTTAAAATAATGAAGTACAAAATTGCATCCCGATATCTTGGCCAAACAAAAATTGGATCCCGATATCTTGGCAAAAACAACAGCAAAAAAAGGAGGATCGCAATATTTGGGCCTGAGAAAGATGAGAGCCCAACTTTTCCGGCCCATGAACAATCGGGCATCCCTTCAGTAGGATCGTTGCTTCATTGTATAAAGGTTGCTGAACCATGAAATGGTTAAAGGTGTGAGGCTTGGTAGAGTTGGCCACACGGCCGCAAGCAAAACAGGTGAAAGTTTTTGAGCACTTTATTTTAAAACCCTAAGGTAAGCTTCTTCTTCAATAGTTTTCGCTTTGGTGATTATATGACTTATGGTGCTGTTATTTTTTTTTTGGGAATTGAGATAGGGGTTTAGTTACAAACTAACTCATAGCAAAACAGTTCTATCAGCATCTAATAAAGCGATGCATCTAGGTGGTGGCTTTCCAGATATTTCAAAGCGTTTGCTTCTGCAGTGCATGGACTTCCTCAGCAACGGTGTTGTTAATTTTTACATCTTTCTTAAGATTAAGTATAAGCGACTGTGGTTTCTTTGATTAAATATTTACGGACATATACAAGTATGTCCAATGACTCTTTAACTGCAAGATACTCTTCAACGGTAAAAAAACTAGTGAGGAGAACTACTAAGAATTAGGTGAGGGGTATGGATGTTGCAATTTCCAGCAAGTTTTCCACAATTGTTGAGGAAATGAGTCAAATATAACAGGCAATCTGACGGAGAATTCTCAATTTATTATTAAGGAGTATTCAAGCAGTAGATTCGAGGAGAAGTGTGGTAGAACAAGCTATGGATACAGTTAGAAAATTGTGTTTGTCAACCCTATTAAATAGGGTTTCCATATGACTGAGATTAGACCCTGTTAATAGAGTATTTGTGGCTGCCATGGTGCTGTTAATATCAAAACTTGAACACCGGCTGTGATTTTGTTGATTAAGTATTGAGAGATTCTACTACACATAAAAGAGTTTAGGAGTACAAAGTGAAAAAATACGCAAAATATTACTACATACCATGTCGAAGATATGTATATCAAACAGCATGCTGAAGCTATGTCGCACAGCATGTTAGCGAAATCATCAAGAAGCTTAATTCTTAGTTCTCCCAATATCTTATTGAACTTTGTATCATCATCGTTATTGATGCTATCGATTCTATGATTTATATTATTAGAGCCTATGACTGTTTTGGTGTTTTTGTTCTTTCTCTTATCATTCTTTAATTGACTTAAGCTGATAAGAACAATTAAAGGCAGATTTTTCTCCATCAATGGGTGTCTGGTCAAGTAGTAAGGGACTTGACCAGTATTCTATGGAGTTGAGATTTTGATTCCTGAGAAATGTAATAGTATTAAAAAAAATTAAGGTCTCAAAGAGGATTTCACATTGGTACCCGTCTACCACAGTAAGGTCCTATAGAACTGGATCTGAATTAGTTTGAGGCGGGTAATAAACCCAAAATACCTTAGATATCGTGTGATATTATTAGAAAAGGCATATTTTTCTCCAAGTTGGTGATATCAATATTCATTCTCTCTCTCTCTTAGTTGAGAAAAACAATTACATGTAAATTTCTCTTAAGAAACAATTTGGCAGTTGAGAAGAACAATTGCTGACAGCTAATTTGCTTAGAGACATTTCCCGTTTGAAGGAATTCAACATCCTTATTGGATATCAATAATTCAATTATATTTTTTGGGTCATTATTGTTTAGCTTTTATCATACATTATGGAATTAATTCACTCAATTTGTCACAATTTCTAATTTTGTTATGTAAATGCATTTTTGTGGTAGAAATAATAATTGAAAGATTAATATTTCATTTTGTTTAAATATTTAACTAAATATTAATAACATAAACGAAGTTTCACGAGATGTGAAAAAAAAAATTATATTAAAGCTAAAGCTCCGATAAAGATGTAATTTATATATATATATATATATATTTCTAATCGGTGATTTTTTTCTTTTTTTAACCGAGTGAATTTACAGAGTTGGATAAAATCATGTGGCTTCCATTACACCAAAACTTTTGTTGGTGGCTTCTAATATAAATAACTATCTATAAAAGTCTATGTTTTATTGCCTATTACTTTGTTGGTGTTTACATAAATAACCACAACAAAACTTTTTTTTTTTGTCGAAACGCTCCTTGAAAAGAGAGAAAGAAGGGTTGAAAAGGAAATTGATGCAAACCACAGTCATAGTGTTAGCATTAATTCAAATTTATAGGATACATTAGCTCCATCCCAAAAGAAAACAAAATAAAAAAGAAAATCAATCTATGGATTATAAATTTAGCTACATGAGAGTAGAAATTTAAATTATTGGACAACTGATTAAACTTGGAGATACTTGTGAAGGGCTTCCCGTCATAATCTTGCCACATTCACTCATCAATCTATAGATCATAAACTTTCTTTATTAATATGATTATAGTAGTAGTTTTATTATAAAAATATTAAAATTTAAGTGATAAAAAAGAAGAAGAAGAAGAAGAAGAAGATCTTTTGTGACCTTGTACTACACAGATTGATGATGCTTGCCAAGTGAAAAGACTTATCATACTTTAAAGTGTTTCAGTCGTTTTCTTACTTACTAGTAATGTCGTTTACTTGCTTGTCCTTGAGCTTAGCTTTTAACATTGTCGTATTATTGATCAGCCACGCTTCCTTGTAGGTTCTCCCATGAAATAGGAAGGTTACAGACTTACAGTGAATAACTCAGAAGTTGAAGCCCTTCCAGTTTTATGCTATTTTGTTGTGAGATAGGACCACCTCTGCCATTTTCACATGGCGCCACTGCATTTTTCTTTCATACGTTTAATGACTGATGTGGCAGCAAGAAAAAAAAAACTGTTTTATATCTTCTTTGAGAAATCAAATATTCAGACACAGTACCCTACTATTAAAGAAAAAATATTTATTGGCTTATTAAATATTAGCATTAGCATTACATAAAAATAATAATTAAAAATATATTTTTGCCATAATTTTAATAATTTCTTTTCGCCCTAGCGTCTCCTCCATTTTCGTGTCTCCCTCTCATCTGTTGTTCCCAATTTTCAACTCTTTTATCCTTCTTTCATCAACGGCAACCATTTTTTTTCCTCAGACTGTTTTGGATTGGAGTGGTTCGTACTAATCAGTTCGTTGGATGGAAGAAGAGAAAGGGTTTTATCCTTTTAACTTCAAAGTGAGAAAGCGAACTATTAATTAGAGGAACAGTGTAAAAATTGCTTGCGACAGAGAGAGTACTGACGGAGGAAGAAGATAACCTCACCGCCTACCACCATTGCAATTTCTTGGGCATTGAGGAAGAAGAGAAAGGGTTCTGAGCGACAAACAAAAGCCAAAGAAGGTTTTGGACTGTCAAAAGCAAATGAAAAGTCTTTAGGAGGTTTTTATAATATTAAAATAATACATATGACATAGTATTCTTATTCCAAGAGTGCCTACAAATTCCTCTATATGACTACACAATGTGAGTAATTATTACATGCACAAGAAGTAACACGTCGATCAGTCTTTTTTTTCTAGCTATTGTGGTGTCCTCCATTATTGTGAATCCTTGCAACTTCCAACAGTTTTTCATGGCAAGTACCTTTGGTTCAATTGACGAGTATTTTCGCTGCTGGAGGCCCATGCTATTTTCACTGAAAACAGGAAAAAAAAAAAAGGTTCTTCAAGAAAGGCAGTTGATGAAGGAAGCATAAAGGAGAAAGGGGAAGTGAAGGATTTCAAATGGAGGACGCCACCAGCTTCAATGGTGCTTCCATTTCCGGCGCCAGTTTTAACCTTTCCACCATAGTCGCCGGCTCCTGAAAAAAAAGTCGTGGATGATGGAAACATAGAAGGGGTGAGAGAGCATCGAGAAAGTCGTGTTACTATAAATGAGGGAGGGAAACTGGAAACTGAAAACTGAAAAGACGCTGAGGCATCTCTTTAAAAAAGATTAATTAATGAAAATATGAAATTATTTAACATGTAGCATTAGAATGATCTGAGTTGATTTGATGTTACTTGATTGGATTGAGCACAGGTGATGTCGATGCGCGCTCCAGGCGCATGTAATAATTTCTCATGAGATGTTGGGTTGAGTGGCATGAGAATTTGAGTCTTGTCAGAAAAAATAAAAAATTACTCCATTCTATCTAAATTATAGAATATTTTATATTAATTATATGTATATAAAAAAATTAATATAAAAAATATTAATATTATTTATTTTATTTTTATTAAATATCTCATTCTATTATTATTATAGGATTATAAATAAAAAATAATGAAAAATTAAAAAAAGAAATAAAATAAGGAGAAAAATATCTAATATTTATATTTTAGACTAGAAACTTATCATACAAAACATCATATAATATAGACTAGAGAAAATAGGTTGGAAGAGAATTGGGATAGTTCCTTTGATTTTAAATATATGAAACCTTTTAAACTAGATGATGCATTAACTATTTTGATTTATATTTTTAATTTATAATTAATAGATGAGAGATAAATATTATAAAAAATATAAAAAATAATATAATTAATAAAAATAAATTGAAAAAAATATTATAATATTTTAAAAATTTTAATGATGAGCTCTCTTTTTTTTAAAATATGTAAGATAGCTAGAATTTAGAAATGTTTTGTAAATTTAAGATTGGATGAAGTACATTTAATAATACATTAATACACAAATTTGTTCTATAACACCTTTTAATCTCAAATATAAGAAATATTTGAGTTGGGACAAATGAAGGGGCGAGGACGGGGCAAGCAGGGTGTTAGCCCATACTCTATTAGACCTTTAGTAAAAATTATACATTTTGCCTGTAAAACTTTAACACTTAGAATTCGGACCCCACTTTATATTTTACTTTTAATTTAACCTAATTTTGGATCCGTTCCAATATTTAAAAATTTTTCTTAATTCAAAATATAAAAAATAAATAATAGTTATTTAACACATTCAATGTTCTTTTTAATAATGTTTCTTATTAATAATTATTTTTATTAATTATACGATAACATTTTTAGATATTAAGTAATTATTTTTTAAAATTATTTTGAATTTTTGACACACTTAGCTAATAATTTTAATTATTTTTAATTATTTTATATAAATTAGTTATTTATTCATATAGATAATATTAAATAGTATACACATATAAAAAAATTAAAAATTTATTATTATTATTATTCATCAGTTCCACGTGCTGAGACGCCGAAAAGTGATTGATGTGTCCCACATCAAAGCTCTCCTTTGCACGCTAGTTTCTTTGTGCATCGAACTGGCTACTGCTTTGTTTTTCTAAGTGAAAAAAAAAAAATCGAATGAAGGGCTCCGGCGGATCTCAGGCTTCAGATCAGTGGGGCGGGTAAAGTATATTTTTTTTAAAACTAATAAATAATAGTAACTATAATTAATTAATTATGAAAAGCTAAACATAAATGTTAAAATTATATAATATAATATAAACATAAACGTAAAATTATATTATATTATATAACTCCGCCTATGTAGTGTCATAGCCGGTCCCAAGGCCGGGTAAAGGAGGAGGGTTGTGTTAGACCCTCGACAGCCAACGTAAAAATCTATCGAATCTCATGACATGGATCAAAGACGTATATATGTTAAGGCTGGGTCGTTGCCCAGAAGTAACGTGTTGTATGGCTCGAATGCAGTGTCAAATGAGTTAGAGCCGCTACATCGGTGCCCGGGTGTAGTGATAAATGAGCAAGGGTTCCCACATCATGCTGGACGAATGTGGATAAAGAAGCTAGCCCAGAAAAGTAAGATTATATTTGGTTCTTGAAATATTGGTACATTAACAGGTAAATCCATGGAGGTGATTGATGCTATGATTCGAATGAGAATTAACATCTTATGTCTTCAAGAAACTAAATGGGTCGGAGAAAAGGTTAAGAAGTTAAATACTACTGACTATAAACTTCGATATGTAGGGAAGGTTAGAGGAAGGAATTGAGTTGGTATTATTGTGGATAAAGACTAGAAAAAGAATGTAGTTGGAGTCAGAAGGATTGGAGATAGGATCATATCCTTAAAAGTGACTATTGGACATGATACGCTCAATGTTATTAGTGCTTATGCACCTTAAGTAGAGTCGGATGCACATATTAAAGAAAAATTTTGGGAAGATCTGGAGAGTCTGGTTCAAGATATCCCACAAGAGGAAAAGATCCTCATTGGGAGCGACCTTAATGGTTATGTTGGAAAAGATACAAGGTAATATATGGGAGTTCACGGCGGTTATGGCTTTGAAGAAGTAAATGAGGAAGGACATTCCATTCTTGATTTTTCAATGGCTTACAACCTTACGATTGGTAACACCTGTTTCAAGAAGCAGGAAGAGCATTTAATTACATATAAGAGTTGAGTCAAAAAGTCACAAATTAACTTCTTTTTGGTAAGGAACTCAGATAGATTAACTTGTAAAGACTGCAAAGGAATCCCTGGTGAGAGTTTAACTTCACAACATAGGGTCTTGGTCCTTGATGTGATAGTTAAAAACCGTAAACTGAAAAGTCGAAAAGTTTTTAATCCTATGATTAAGTTGTGGCAATTAAAAGGTGAGAAACAAGGGATCTTTACGAGGAAAGTTATGAAGGAAGGTAATTGAGACTTGCAAGGAAGTGCTAACATCTTGTGGGATGAGATGGCTAAAAGGATCAGAGATACCGCTAAAGCAGTATTGGGTGAATCTAAAGGTTTTGGATCTAAGGATAAAGAATCTTGGTGGTAAAATGAGAGTGTGCAGGAGAAGGTCAAATATAAGAAAAAGTGTTTTAAAGCCTTGCATTTATGCAATAACTATGAAAATTGGAAATGTTATCGGTTGGCTAAAAAGGAGACTAAGAAAGCAGTAAGCGAGGCTAGATCTAAAGCTTTTGAGGAATTCTACCAGGATTTAGGAACAAAAAATGGTGAATATAAGATTTACAAAATTGCCAAGAGAAGGGAAAGAAAGTTAAGAGATTTGGACGAAGTAAGATGCATTAAGGATGAAGAACGAAAAATTTTAGTTGCAGATAATGATATCAAAGAAATATGGGAGAGCTACTTTTATAAGCATTTCAATAATGGATTGGATATGACTATTTATATTGAAGGACTAACAACCCATGAAGATGATCTCAATTTGAATTTCTATTGTAGGATTCGGGTTGGAGAGGTGAAAAAAGCTCTTAAGATAATAGATAATGGTAAAGTCATTGGTCCCGATGGTATTCCTATCGAAGTTTGGAAGTGCTTGGGAGAGAAGAGGGTTTGGTGGCTCACTAAGTTATTTAATGAGATTTTAAGGTCAAAGAAAATGCCAGAGGAATGGAGAAAAAGCACTCTAGTGCTCATATACAAGAACAAGAGGGATATTCAAAATTGTGCTAATTATCGGGGGATAAAACTTATGAGTCACACCTTGAAACTTTGGGAAAGAGTGATCGAATATAGACTCAGAAAGGAGTCTCATATTTCAGAAAACCAATTTGGATTTATGCCAGAATGGTCTACAATAGAGGCTATTTATTTATTAAAGAGTTTGATTGAAAGATACTAGAGTAGAAAGAGGGACTTGCATATGGTTTTCATTGATTTGGAAAAAACCTATGATAGAGTATTAAGAAATGTATTGTGGAAAGCAATAGAGAAGAAATGTGTCCGTGTGACTTATATTCGAGCCATAAAGGATATGTATGAGGGGGTAAAAATAAGTGTGAGAACTCCTGGAGGTGTGACAAAAGACTTCCCTATAACAATAGGCTTACATCAAGGATCTTCTTTGAGTCCATACCTGTTTGATCTGGTTTTGGATGTTCTTACAGAACATATACAAGATGAAATTCCAAAGTGTATGCTCTTCGCGGACGATATAGTTTTAATTAAGGACTCAAGAGAAAATGTCAACTCTAAACTTAAATTATGGAGACATACTTTGAAATCAAAAGGTTTCTGTCTGAGTAGAAGTAAGACGGAATATATGCATTGCATATTTAATAAGAGACCAATTAGAAATGATTCAGAGGTAAAAATTGGTGAGTAAATCATCCCTGAGGTATCAAAGTTTAAATATTTATGGTCGATTTTACAGAATAATGGTGAAATTGATGGGGATGTTATGCATAGGATACAAGCTGAGTGGTTAAAGTGGAGGAAAGCAACATAAGTTATTGGTGATCGCAAGGTGCCTATTAAGCTTAAAGGAAAATTTTACAGAATAGCTATAAGGCTAGCAATGCTATATGGTAGTGAATGTTGGGCTTTGAAAGGACAATAAGAGCATAAAATGGGAGTAGCAGAGATGAGAATGTTGAGATGGATGTGTGGTCATACAAAATTGAATAAGATACGAAATAACTGTATACGAAGAAAAGTTGGAGTAGCACTTATCGAGGAGAAAATGGTGGAAAATCGTTTAAGGTGGTTTGAGCATGTACAAAGAAGAGGGCAAGAGGAGCCAATGAAGAGAGTTGATCAAATGGCCTGGAGCCCGATCAAAAGGCGTAGAGGAAGATCAAAAAGGACATTAAGGGAAGTTATGAGGAATGACCTTTTGAGAAATGATCTATCTGAGGAGATGGTGTTTGATAGAGCTAATTGGCGTCGTTTGATCAATGTAGTTGACCCCACATAGTGGGATAAGGCTATTGTTGTTATTGTTGTATATGATATTATATTCACACGCAATTGCATAAGTAACATAATGGAAGAAAAAAAGAATTTATATGAAATGAATGGAATTTTTGGATCCAAAAATTTGTTTGATACCAAGAAAAATGAGATGTGGATATAAATTTTGTTTGACATATATGTGTTTGAATAATAAAAATAATGTTTTAAAATATTGAAAAATAAATGTATCATCGAATAAAATTTTACATCAGATAAGAAAAAAAATTTCCTTTTTCTTTTTCTCAATTTTCTGATGATTCTAAAAAACCCCACCATCTTATCTCTCTTTCATCTTCACTCTCACACTATTTTTCTTAGAATTCCTATTCTGTGATCATCAGCAATGAGCACCAAATGTTTATTATCAAAACTAAATCTGGATCATTTAGTTTTAATTCATATGGTTCAGATTTAAAATTTGTTTCTTAATTTTTTTAATGATAATAATATTTTTTAAAAAAGTGACAATTATAAAATTATTTTTATTTTAAATTTTACATTTAATAAAATAAAAATATATAAAAAATATAATATTAAAATAAAATTGAAACTGGACCATCCAATTTGAATATGAATGGTCGAGATTCAATTATAAGCATTCAGTGCTTCTCTCTCTCACTATTTTTCTTCCCTTTCTCTTTCTTCTTTTCTTCTTTCCCTCTCACACTAGTCTTGTTCAAAAATCATACTATGAGATGAACCCACTATTGAAACTGAACCTGAAAACTCAGTACTGAAACACAAAACTTTCAAAATAATTAATCTCTGATGGTTTTAATAGACAAACCCACATTGGAAACAAAAGCCATGAAATGTTTGCTTTTTCACTTTCTTTCTCTCTCATTCTTGGCATCCTCTCTCTGTGCTTCATCATTTTCTTTCAACAGTGGGTGCAAAGAAAGAAGAGGAATGGGACATTAACTAAATCTAACATATTTTTACATGATGTTTTAGGAAATGAGGGTGGTCATTTGTCCCCACTCAATTATACGTAGGTCCGCCTCTGTAATGAAACGGCTGTGGTCTTTTCCATGGTAATGTCGTTTTCATACTCGTGGTTGAGCTTAGCTGTAAAGACTCCTACCACTGTCGTATAATTAAGAAGCCTGAAGGTGGTCTTCTTATATATGGAAAATTAGTAAGGTACAGTGAAAGTGAATAATTCAAAAGTTCCCATTTGCATGCTATTTTTGTTGTCTAAGTATGACCACGATTACTGTTCATTGAGAAAAAAAGGAGTAGGACCACAATTAATTAATTACTACTGCCACTGTCACATGGATACTATTAATTAATTTTTATTTTATATCATAAAATAAAAAAAATGTATTATGGACCAAATTGCTTTTTAAATTAACTCGTTTAATGATGAACTATGCAACTCAAATAAGGAGTTATATATTGTGGCCCATATTAAATAATATCTTAAAACTTAATAGCAAATTAAAAGTTAGAACTAAAACAAAATTTCTTACGTTTACCCATCGCTTTATATAAAAAAATTATAAAAAAAAATCAGTTAGATCTAACACTCTGTCTAATTTAAAGTTTAAACATGTGAAACTGAAAATTACTAGATATTTTATTTCCGAACAAAATCAAAAACTGAAAATTTCCAAGAAATAATAATAGTAAAAAACTGTGGCCATATTACATGGGTCAGGAAATGGGCCAAGCCCAACTTCTTCGGCCACGAAATTCTTTGTTTCCTGTTGGCTGAACCCTTATAAGAGAAGATGGTTAGAGTTGAGGTGTGACGTAGTCGAATGCACAGCGGTAATCAAACCGTAGAATATCCGTCGCGATGAGAAATCGTACAGCTTATGAAGATGCTACGGTAAGCAACTTCGGTGCTTTTGTGTTTCCCACCGCTTGCCGTTTATTTGAAAAAAAAACTCTCATCTTTTATTCGGATAAACAGGGTGGCTTTATATTCGTCTGTGATTTCTTTGATTAAGGTATGTTTGGATTGCCTCTGGTTCTTTACTTTTTATAAAATCAATTTTTTTCCATTATTCCATGTCATGACATACTACTTATCTTTACTCCATCCATTAGCAATTTGCATTTGCATTTCTGAGTCCTTTTAAGTAAACTCTAATATTTTTTCAGTTACTCATTACTTATTTTAACAATGTTGGATCATTTATTCTGGGTAAGTTCTATTAGTTTCTGACTCTTACTTTTCATTCAAATTATTGTAGAGGGATAATATGATATTATATTCTAAACTAACCTCTTCCTCGGAGTGAAGAAGAAATGGAGCAAACTAACAATGCAGGATCGACTTGTGTTTTCAGATCTGAGCACAAAACAGCTGGATGAACTCGGGTCTTCAAAATTAACAAGAGTACGAGCCACATCATGAGTCTTTTTTATGTGAATCTGGAGGGCTCAATTAACATATTATATAATCCAACTCATATGTTGGACTTTAATTTTGGAAACTCATTATTAGAAGAACCCTTCAATATATTAGAAATTTTTTTTGGAGCATATTTCATCACACTGAAGACTCAAAGTGCTAATATACACTTAGAGAAGTCAAACAATCGAGCCTAAATACATGCTGGAATGGGTCATACAAAATTAATGATGTTCTCATATATCCCAAAGAAGATTAAAATATTTTTGAAGCCCAAATGGAGAGAGAAGCCCAAATTCCAAGTCCCACTTATATTAATTTAAGATTATCTTTTTGTTTTAATTTGTTTTGATTTAATTTGGTTTGATTTGATTTAAATTATATTATGATATTTTGTGGTTTCTAACTTGTATTCCATAGAGCAAAATTTTAGATTTAAATTAATTTAGTTTAAATTCTATTAGATAAACCTTATCTTTAAGGAATATCTAGTATTATTAGGATTATAATATTATTTTTTTAATAATATATCTCTCTTACTTTTTACCACTCAAATTAGTATCTTATAGTGTTATTAAGAAAATCACTAGTACTAATCAAAAGCTAATGGCAAAAATAAAAAATGTCAGAGTTCAAGAGTCAACTTTTAAAATAATAAACAAGTTTATATTCTCGGTTCTCTCTTTGTTTTTTTATCTCCTTTTTTTTATTTGGCCTTTTTTTTTACGCTTTCAGCAAATGATTTTTTTTGCCACAAAATATTCTTAGCAAACTGAAGTTGCCCAGAAATTTCAATCAAGAATTTCCAGCAATCTATATGTTCAGCAAACAATTACTCTCAGCAAAGATAATATCCAAAAACAGAATTTTCCCGATTTTAAATCTAAAATTTGGCTCCATGGAATACAAGATAGAAGCCACAAAATATTATAATATAATTTAAATCAAATCAAATCAAATTAAATCAAAACAAATTAAAACAAAAAGATAATCTTAAATTAATATAAGTGAGATTTGAAACTTGAGCTTCTCTCTCCATTTAGGCTTCAAAAACATTCTAATTTTCTTTGGGATATATGAGAACATCATTAATTTTGCATAGCCCATTCCAGCATGTATTTGAGTTCGATTGTTTGACTACTCCAAGTGTATATTAGCACCTTGAGCCTTCAATGTGATTAAATATGCTCCAAAAAGAATTTCTAATATGCTGAAGGGTTCTCCTAATAATGGGCTTCTAAAATTAAAGTCCAACATATGAGTTGGATTATATAATGTATTAATCGAGCCCTCCAGGTTCACATCACTTTCCCAATTGCAAGTGGTCAGTCATAGGTATCACATCACACAACACTTCATCAGAATATCTTCCAATAGTGAATGATACTAGAATCTAGTTATCTACCATGACCTCTCGAGGTTTATCAAACAATAACATCTTGTAGGGCCAATGATGTTCAATGCAAGGTAAACCCAATTTCTTTACTAGTATAGTACTAGCAAAGTTTTCATGAATACATGGGTCAATGATCATAGTACAAATTTTCCCATTAGATACTTCAACAAGACAACGGGTATGAAATTGACATTCATATATGCTCAAAAGCATCTCTTTGATGGAGAAGTCCTCATCTGATTTTGAATTGGTACTTTGATCATCATCGCTAGACATCTTTGAAAATCAAGAAAAATATCATACCAAGAATGATGTATAGATCAATACAGATGCAAATTTTCTATATTCATGGCTTTTCTCTCTGTTTTTTTTGGCCTTTTTTTCTTTTTTTTCAGCCAAGAAAATTCAAAAATAATTTCAGTAGCAAAATTTTTTTTTGGAATACTGATGATGCGTTTTGGTCGAATGGGAAGAGAAGATGTACGCAAGACAATTCTTGAAACGAACGACTTCTGATGTGGGAAAGACTAAGCCCGCGTTTGGATTTGCTAATTTTTGACCTTAATAAGGGCGTGTTTGGCTGTTGTAATTGATGAAGACTTCTTTTTTTTTTAATGGCGGCTACACAAATTGAAGATAATGTGGATAAAGTCTGAATCCAACATTTTCTCTGATGCCAACTGATATGGACCCCACGAGGACAGCAATGTGGAAGCTTGACTCAAACGGGTTGATCAAGCTAGAACCTAATGAGTGTTAGGTTTGGCTGGTCACCCAAGAGGGGGTGAATTGGGTGATGTAAGATTTTCACCCTTTTTGAATCATAACCTAATTTTACCAAGTGTGCAGCAAAACAGGGATGAACAGAGAGAGTTGAGTACAACAATTGAATAGAGAAGATGAAGAACAATACACAACAATTTATACTGGTTCAGCCCAACCACTTGACCTATATCCAGTCCCCAAGTTACCACTTGAGATTTTTCATTATATCCCATAGGTTTGATCCGGATACCTATGAAGTCTTAATATGTCCCACAAGTTTTAATAGGCACTTATGAAGTCACTCTCCCTACACCCTTACAAGATATGTAATCTAATTTAGTGATACCCCACACTAAGATTCTACCCAGAAATTGTAGAAAAGAATGAATATAGAATGAAAACTCTCTCTTAGAGTAAATGATACATTAAAAGCTCACTCTATTAAGATGGACTTTTCCGAGGATACTGATACAAAAAGATTTCATGTATATGGATAACATTTTCGCATAAACTCTCTTAAGATTGTTACCCATAAATTCAAATGATGTTCTATTTATAGATTTGTGATGTAACTAGACGTTAGACATAAAATCTAGCCATTACAGACATTACCCAATGATTACTCTGTAAAACTATCTATTCATCAATCGCATTTAATACGTCTAACATCCAACGTTTGAATTTTGGGATGCTAACAGATAAATTTTGCAAAGACCATAAGTTAAAAACTTTAACATTGAACTTCAAAGTTCATCTGTTCAAAGATGAAATTCGAATTTTCATCTTGACAAATATTTCCCACGTTAGAATATACGAATTTTCACGTTTAAAGTGTTTTTAATAAGTGTGAACAGTTGTTCCATATTGCTACGGTGCTCTCAAAGTTCAAATTTTGGAGATCCAAAATTCATCTATCAGAGTTAAGCTTAATATGACACAAGTTCTTCCTTTTGAAGTTAGAATTTTAAATGTGAAAATTCGTCTGTTGCCTGTTTCAGAAGTATTTTCATATTTTGGAGATTCAAAATTCAAATTGTCGAAGCTAAAATTCATCTGTTAGACTTGAAGTTTGAATTTTAGATGAGGAAATACGTTTGTTGGTTATTTCAGAAGCATTTTTACATTATGGAGTTTTGAAATTCGAATTTTGAAAGACAAATTTGTCTGTTAGACTTGAAGTTAGAATTTCAAAAGCCAAAATTTGTCTATCAGTGGCAAGCTCAACATGGCACAAAGGTTCTCTTCGAAATTTGAATTTCGGACGCCCGAAATTCATTTATCAGTGGTAGAACCTCCGTAATTTCGAACTTTGCACTGTAGATAATTTTGTAGAAGTTATAACTCTCTTATTTTAACTCCAAATTAAGCAAATGACCTATGGTTGGAAAGCTCTCAATGTCTACTTTCAAATGCAAGAAGTTTTACTTTAAAAACAAACGTATTCTATGAGATATGATCAAAATAATGATAAGATGTCAAAACTAAAAATTCATATCTCACTACTCAACTTTAAATTACCATAGTTTTTTCATATGACCTTTACTTTCAGTGAAATAATCTTCTTTGAAAAGCTTATTAAGTCTAATTTCATATGAAATAAGTTTTACATCAAATCCATATGTATTTTGAGAGGTGTATTAAAAATACTAATCAAAGGTTAAACTCTAGATTCTTGAAAACTAGATTTCACTATGTTTAAAAGTAAGAATGTATTACTTTAAAAACTAATGCTTCTTGAGCCAATCAAACGCAATTGTAAATCATTGAGTTTCATTGTAAGGTTCAAATTTTGAAATCCAAAATTCGTCTATTAGAGAAACTAATTTTGAACTCTTTTTAAACTTTAATATCAGACAAATTTTGTTATGACTTCAGGCGAATTTTGCACTTTTCATTAACTATACTTAACTCAAAATTTGAATTTCAACACTTGAAATTCATCTGTTAGAAGTGATATCTCTGGAACTTCGAATTTCAGCCAGTAAAATTTAAATTTTCAACAAAATACATAAGTATTAACTTCAAAATTCGTCTGTCAGTTAGTGTTTTTCAATTTTAACGTATGTTAACATTAGATTTACTTGATCTAACTCATTTAAAACATATGGTAACAAGATTAAGTAATTTTCAAAGATTAATTCTACCTCAAGACCTAAGTGAAAACAAAATATACCTAATGACTAGATCTTCAAATGTTGAGTTCAACTTCCACTTGGTCATTTCCTTCTTGACATGCTCCCTTTTGATATTCCATTTTTAGAGCATCCATTCTCTTCTTCTTTCCTGAGGTTGGCATGATATTGATTTTCATTTCTGTATTTCAATGCTAACTCTTCTTACTTTGATCATCCTACATTTAATAGATTACACTTACAAACTAAATAGTTAGTCTAGTTTATATATCACACTTATATTATTCATTATAAAAGTACAATGGATATATTTACATATAGCATGATATATGTATTATAACCATAATCAAATACATGCTAATACACATTTTACTTTTTTAAGGAATATTATATATGTCAGATACATATGATGCATTTGTTCCTTATTATTTTATATTTGTCATCATCAAAACCTATATTATACTAAACCTAATAATGAGAACCTGCCTTACAGAATTCTAGCTATAAGAAGACACCACAAGAGCAGATCAAACTCTTGATAAGTCGGGTGTATTCTCAAAATAATACAAAGAACTAGTGAAACTCACTAATTAAATAAACGCTAAATAAAATTGATCTATCTTAATTGTGTGTAAAAAAGAAACATATAAATAGACAAATAAATATCCTAAAGTAATTAGGAATACTTAAAACTCAAATAATCCTAATAAATCTAGTAAATTCTAAAAAGATATCCAATTATTTAAAGGTCTAAAAATAAAAGTAAAAATACCAAAGAAAATAATATAAAAATGATATTCTAATCCTAATACTACTAGAAATTCTTTAAAGATAAGATTTATCTAACAGAATTTAAACTAAACTAATTTAAATCTAAAATTTGGCTCCATGGAATACAAGTTAGAAGCCACAAAATATCATAATATAATTTAAATCAAATCAGATCAAATTAAATCAAAACAAATTAAAACAAAAAGATAATCTTAAATTAATATAAGTGAGACTTGGAACTTGAGTTTCTCTCTCCATTTGGGCTTCGAAAATATTCTAATCATCTTTGGGATGTATGAGAATATCATTAATCTTGCATGGTTCATTTCAGTATATATTTGGGCTTGATTATTTGACTCCTCCAAGTGTATACTAGCACCTGGAGCCTTCAGTGTGATTAAATAAGCTCCAAAAAATTTTTTTAATATGCTGAAGGATCCTCCTATAATGAGTTTCCAAAATTAAAGTTCAACATATGAGTAGGATTATATAATGTGTTAATTGAACCCTCTAAATTCACATCACTTTTAGAGACCCGATGATGTAAGCATTGGGTGAGATGAGAGATGAAGTATACATTGTTAGTCTACCATATAAGGCTTGGCCAAAAGTTTGCAAGTGTTGGGTTATTGGCACATTTTTAGGGAGTGAAGTTTGATAAGAAAGAGCCGAAAAACCGTTTTAGTCTATCACAATTATGGTGAAGAGCGAAATGCGTGTTGGAATTTGTTCTAGGCATGAAAGAAGTAAAAGTGACGTGAGGGTAGTGTAGTACACATAAGAGGCTACAAGGAGCAATAATATAAATACTTTTTTTTATTTATATTATAAGATATTTTATATCAATTACATGTATATTAAGAAAATTATTTTTTACTTAAAATTAATATAAAAAATAATAACATTTTCTATTTTGCCCTTATTAAATGTCATATCTACTATTATTATAAGGTTATAAATGAAAAATATGGAAGAATTAAAGATAGGGGTAAAACAGGAAAAAAATCTAATACCCTATATTTTGAACCAAAAACTTGTCATATAAAATGTTTTATAATATAAATCGGATGGAGTAATTTGGATAACTGATTGCTTTGTAAAGAGGAGTTGGGATAATTGGAGCTGGAGTCTGTCAATTAAGATAGATAATTGGTTAAGATTTGAGCACAAAACAGATGAGCTAATTTTCGATGTGTAAGCTTCAAGATTAATTAGTATAGTTTGGTTGCAATGAAGTGTTATCTAGCAAATAAAATCACCCAACAGTCCTTTCCAATCTTTCTTGCAAATTCCATCTCTACTCTATAGAAAGGTAAGCATGGTGGTTCACATCTTTCTTCGTCGTATAAGTGGATCCTCAATATAACGTGCAAGGAACATTTTATTCCGAATTTCCTCTGGCAAAGGAGAAAGCTTCTTGTAATTTGTAAATGTATCCAAGTATTAGATTATAGGGGCAAAAAACAACAGTGAAGGTCAATGTGTGTCTCTGATTTTTTTTTTTTCGTTATTTATATAAATTTGGATTCGGATTATGGAATGACACAAATAAAGGCAAACATCACAGGCTATTATTATTAGAAATTGGGTTATAATGTATTTATGGTTTATTTAATTTGCATTATTTTATTGTATTGAGATTTTTATTTTAATATTTTATAATGAATAATTTGCTTTATTTTCCTTTACTATTATAACTCCCATTAATTTAATATTTTGGGTAACTAAAATTTTAAAATTCAATAAGTTGATTAAAAAGTATTCAATCACTGTGTAACAAGGAAATTATTCTAGTTAGAGATAGAAATAGAAAATTTTCCTTCCTAAAAAATAAATAGATATTTTTTAATTTTTTTATTGAATTTCTAAATTAAAAACTAAGCATCTATATAATTATTAATTAAATAAAATAACTATACGTTAAGTAAAAATCATATAATTAATTCTTGGCTATCAAAATCATATAATTATTATCAAAGTTTATATATTGTTATACCTATTATATTTTAATTATTCAAATTTATAAATTGTAGATTTCAGAAAAAAAATTTATCTGTTTATACTTTTTTTGACGGATCTTTGTTTATAACTATAATTATAATTTATAATAAGCACCTTTTTCTTTGTACGGTAATTTCACAATTGTGTTGCCGAGTGTTTGGGTTTGGAATCTTTTCTCTTTTTTTTTTTGGATAAACTCCATTCTGTTGTTTTCTGTTTGAAAGAACTCATGATTGGGCCTTCCATGCTATGTAAGAGTTTCCTGTGAAATAGTTCAGGCCTTCTGACGAGAACCAAATTAATTCTTCTATATTTATCAATATAAACATTAATTACAACCAAAATCACTGTACATAAACACTTCTATTAAATAAATTATATAAGTTCTTACAAAAAAAAATTAAATTATATTCGTTGTTTAAGAAGTATACGAATAAATAAATATATCAGTGATTCAGAGCCGCTAGAACGAGCTTGTCGACTTTATCACATAAAAAGAAATCGTGGACTGTAATGTGTTTATGGTTTGTGGATTTCTTAAAATAAATAAATATGCTAATTTGTTTGAGCGCAAATTATATTTTATACATTTTTGTTACATTAATTTGTGAAATACATGTAAAAAACATTTTATTTAAATTTTTAGTCATAATTAAATCTCTTAAGCAGCGACACACTTTCTTTTTTTGTGAACATAAAAAATATTCCAGTTGACAGCTGAGATGGGAAATTAATTTCTTTCAAATTGTTGAGATCACACCGAAGCAAACTTTTGTTCTCCTAATAAGGTGTTTTTCATACATAGTCAAAAGTCAAATTTCAAAAACATGCTTTTAGCCCATAACTTTATATCAAGTTTCCCTTTAATCCCTTAATTTTATTTATTTTTTTTTAATTCTTTAATTTAATAAATACAATTAAAAGTGTTAGTACTATTTACATCGTTAATTATATTAATAGAAAATGTTGATAATGTCTTATTAAATGTTGACATGGCAATATTTAAAGCCAAATTATTAGATTATTATATATTTATTAATATTATATCTAATATAATTTCTTTCAAATTGTTAAGGTCCCAAGCAAACTTTTTTTCTCCGGTCTTTTTCACATACAGTTAAAAGTCAAATTTCAAAAACACACTTTTAGCTTGGGTGTATATTGATCCGGTTGGGCGGAATTTACCCCATATTGTCCTGCCTGATGATATTTGGGTTTAACTAGATTAAGTATCGGTCAGCCTGATATCAAATAATTTTTTAAAATATTAAAAAATAAAATAAAAAATTAACTTTATCAGTTAACAAAAAATATAATTATTTATGTAAAAATATATTTTTTTGAAAAATAATGTTAGAATAGAAATTAATTTTTTAAATTGTAAATATTTACAATTATACATTATTTTCACATAATATTAAATTAAGAAATCAATTTAAAATTTTAAATAAAATTAAAATATCAAAATCTTAAAAAGTTTTTTATAATAATCATGTAATCTATTACATAAGATATATTAAGAAAAATATCTTATAAAATCAATTAATATATATAAAATAATATAATTTAAATATATATATATATATACACATATATATTACGACCTGAGTCAGACAAATCATAGCTAGCCCGATCCAAACTATGGCCTGGCCTGGTTGACCCGATAGGATCGGGTTGGACCGAGCCAACCAGGCCACGAGTTTACATGCACAGCCGTACTTTTAGCACATAACTTTATATTAAGTTTCACTTTAATCTCTTAATTTTATGTATTTTCTTTTAAATTCTTTAATTTAATAGATACAATTAAAAGTTTATGTACTATTTACATTGTTAATTATGCTAACAAAAAATACTAATAACACCTTATTAAATGTTGACATGTCAATCTTTAAAACCAAGTCATTATATTATTATATATTCATTAATATTATATCTAAAATAATTTTGAATAAATTAAAAAATAAATAATAAATAATTATAAATAATCAACTTCTAAACAAACATTAATATCATGATGTTTTTTATCGTAAAAATTGAGTAGATAAATGTGATAATATTGAAAAATATTTTGTTAACATTAGAAAATGCTCTTTGTCAGCATTTTCTATTAAGATAATTAGAATTGTTAAAGATAGAAAAAAATTTTATTATATTTTAAAAATTAAAAAGCTAAATGAAGTGAATAATAAAAATAAAATTTATTATAAAATTAAGGGAGGAAGCTGCTTTTGCCATTCTTTTTTTAATAAGCAAAAGTCTAAAACTGTATAATGACTTGAAAATTAATAAATTAAGTTGTTTAGGGAATAATAGGGAAAAATTAAAGCTAGACTAATTAGGCCTTAGAAAGGGGAGAATTTAAGGACTTGTTTGACAGTATTTTTTGTTTTTTTATTCTCAAAACAGTTTTGTAAAACCGTTTTCGAGAATAAGTTTTGAAAACAAGAAAATAAAAAAATCTGTTTGAATAGTTATTCTCAAAATCATAACTAATAAGTGATAAATGAGTTATTCAAAATTTATAACTTTACCATTAGTGAGGTGAATGTTTTTCACCTCTTCTTGTGTTTTACAGAACAAAAATTACAAAACACCTTAAAGTTGTTCTCAAATTTCTATTTTTTTATTTTTCTATTTCCAAAACAGTTTATAAAAAATAGGTTTACCAAACAAGTTTTTTTATTTTTCTATTTTTAAAAATAAAAAACTGTTTCAAAAATATAAATCAAATAATAGATCCTCAGCTTTTTGGGCTCACTGGCCACCGTATTTCAAGGAAGATCGCTGTTTGGTTGTTATTTTCTTAATAAGCCTAAATAGTGACGCAGCCAAATTCTTTAAAACATGCGATAAGTAATTTTTCAAAATTATTTAGATCCAAAAACTAAAACCTCTTATTCAAATTTATTTATATATTTCAAAGTACTAAATTTTAAATTATATATTTATGTTAATTAATTAATGTTGGGCTTTGAAAAAATAAATAGCGCAAAAAATGTGATAGAAAAAATGAGAATATTAATATAAATATGTAGTTACTTCTACCAATTTTAAATATAAGAAACTCTCAATTACTTCATATATCTTAAGAAAATGAGTTGGATTATTAAATTTGATAAGAAATTTCAATATTTTTTCACCATTTATCTTTATTAATTATATTATCTCTCACAATTTCTATATCATTTGTCTCTTACATATTAATTATAAACTAAAGTTATGAAAGAAAAAAAATAATTAATACACTAGATAACACTACAAAGTTCCTTATATTTTGAATTAAATAATACTTCTAGAAGGTATCTTATATTTAGAACTAGATGGAGTGTACAAAATAGACAAGATACAAAATAAGTATATAAGAAGAAAAATTGTAGTAGATATTAAGGAGAAAATGGTAAAAAATTGATTAAGATGATTTATATATATATATATATATATAAAGAAGATTAGTTGAGGAGTCAATGATAAAGGTTTGATCAAATAGCCTTCGCCCTTGTGAAAAGAGAGAGGGGGACTGTGAAGAATACTTAAAATATTATAAGGTGAAATCTGTTAATTAATTTACTTTCACTTCAAATTATAAGTCATATATTTTAAGAGTTAAAGTTTTAAAATACATGTCATTTTGTAAAAATTTGGAGGAGTTTTTCAGTTATTTTTACCTATGTTCAATGATAGTACTTAATTATGAGAAAAAATGAATAAAAAATTATAGTGTAGAGAAAATTAATTATTTTAATTCTTATTTAATGAAAGTAATTTTGAAAAATATGGTTTGTAACTAATTTTAAATACTCTCTTTGGCTTGTGAGAAATAAATAAATAAAAATTATAATTTAAAATAGAAAAAGGAACACATAAGTAGAGATAATATTTGATAAAATCTATTAAAATTATGTGATAAATGTTGTCAATGTGGGTGTTGTTATTGATGTTAATTAATGAGCAGTCTTAACGATTATATATAATATTAGAAATAATTATAAATACATATTTATGCACCCACTCAAAACAACAACTTATCATTTGTAAAGCATTAGTGTCACCTACCCATTAAACTATTTTTATTTTGAGGATTATGCAAGTGCCAGTAATATTGCCCTCTTCCGTTTTTTACCAATTCCATCATGTGCCCAGTTCTGTCTGCCACCACTTTTGCTTTGTGTAAAGATCAGGCCATGACCATGTGGGTATAATAGGATATGATGACTATTCTCAGGCCATGGCCATGTGAGTGTATAGGTTAGTGAAATCAATCAAACCCAGATTTTTTTGGTTTAATTGATTTGATTTATTGGGTTTGGGCCATATAGGTAGGGTTATGTGGCCCAAAAAAAAATAAAGAGAGGGTTAATTAGGCTTAATTTTGGTTTTTTTTTAAGAAAAATACTTATGTACTTAAATATATATATATATATATGAATTTAGTATACTTTTGTGAAATGAAATCAGAGTAAGTGTATTTTAAATTTAAAAATAAAATAATAATATTGACAACATAAATTGGTTAAGGAATATACAATACATGAAAAATATATTTGGCCTAATTTGATTGGAATAAAAAATATATAAGCTTAGGTGCATAAATTTTCTCTTTTTTTAAAATTACCCCAAAATTCCTATCGGTTGAATAGTCTTCACTTCGTTAGTAATTCAGCGAACAAAGATGTATACAAACAAAAAATACAAATAAAAATCCTAACAACACCAGAAACTGATGCTCTCGTCCTATTTGTAAACAACTGGACGCGAAGATGTGACTAAATGGCTAAGACTTCTTTTAGAGGAAATTTGGTATTCAGTTTATAAATTTAAGGTGGAATAAAATGAAGTTTATAAAAATAAATTTTTTATAAAAACAAATTTATTGTAATATGATTTATATTTGAATGTTCTTTATTAAAAAAATATATTTAATAAAATAAATGTGAGACAAAAGTATGCTTACAAATTGAAAAGTAAATTTTTTTAATCTATTGACTAAAAATAAGTTTAAAGGTAAAAATACTTTTATAGAATGACCTTTTAAAATGAAATAAATATAAAATTATCAAAAAAATATTTACAAACGTATTTTTATTGAACAAAATGATAAATCAAATAGGATTTTAAGGATTTGAAAAGAAAAAGAAACTATCGTTCAGCTCACAAAATAATAGTATTTATTTTAAAATATTTTATATTTCAAAAATTATTGTTAACATGTTCAGATAAAAGCTTTTGATGATATTGGTGACTCCACTAATAAAAAGGTCATGTTTTGCTATCATGTTGGTTTTGGTTCTGTGTTATAATGGGAATAGAAGTCACACATGTAAATTTGACCGAGGCCCACACAACTGCTTTCTTTCCATCACGTGGCCCCCTCTTGTACGGAAAAGATTACTTTGCATTGCTTTGAGAATAGTGGGAAGAGAGATAGACTGCCAGAAAAAAGTTTTATAAAAAAATTATATTTTATTTATAAAAAATTTAAATAATATACACCAAATTAATTTCATAAAAATTTCTTTTCCAGACTCTTTCTCATGAAACTTCTTTCAAATATATCAAACATAACCTTACTATACTACCGGAGTGTAAACTTTTCCAAAGCCTCCGCCATTGGTGTAGCTTAATTTCAAGGGAGAGTATTAGTCTGTTTGGATAGCTTCATTTAAGTACTTATGGGGTCCATAAGTGCTTATGTGGTGGAGTTGCCAAACAGAAACAGTTTTTGAATAAGCACTTATGCCTTAAATAAGTACTTATGGAAGAAGCTGATTTTTTCAGCTTATGATAATCATTTATTCTCCCATAATCACTTATTTCATTTTTCCTTCTCATTATCCACCTAATAATCACTTAAACCCCAATATCCAAACACATTTCTTTTCTCAAAATCACTTATGAGGTAAAAATATCCAAACACAAATCACTTTTGACATAATCACTTATTCTCATAATCACTTATAAATAATCACTTATCCTCATAATCACTTATACATAATCTAATCCAAACACACCCTATGACTTATTATAAATTATTAAATTTTATTGATTATATTAATTTTAATGAAATATTTAATTTTTTAGGAAAATTTGTTATTTTATACGGAAGTCGGAGAAGATTGTAATATGGGACACATTGCTTCTAAGTGAACTTGTTTTAGTATGAATCCATGCAGATTTGATTATGGGTTTATATATTCCAGAACTTGGTTATTAGAATTTAAATGCAATTTAAGTCCTTGATGAAATAATGGCAGATAACTGAAGCCCTTCGGATTGGGCCTAGAAGAAGGGTAAGAACTGAGCTAAATGCGATTTAGGAAAAATTAATTGTTGCAAATAACACTATCGGGAAAAAAAAATTGTAATATGGGCATTGTTAGTTAATTGCCTGACTTTGAACCCATACTATTTATATATTTTGGCCCATGTTAAATCGATATGACATTTCAAAAAATTAACTCTAAAATAAATAAATAAATAATGAAGTACAAATAATACTGACATCTTCAATAGCCAGTTAAGTTTGAATTGGGATTTTCATTTCATATATTATTTTATGAAAGATTTTTTTTATATAATATTTGACTGAATTAGATTCGCGCATTGTGGCGCTCAAATGAGGTAGCTCTCTTAATATGTTTTTTTCATTCATATAACTTAAACTCAAGATCTTATTTAAAAAAAATATCGTATCTCTTATTACTCAAGTCGATTGTTATTGTTTTTTTTTTTTATGGAAGATTTCATTTCACGTATTGTTGCGATTAAAACAATAATAAGTGAGGAGTATGGCAATCTGTTTGGGCCTGAGCAACATGGGAACCCAACTTTTCCGGCCCATGGACTATCAGGTATCCCTCTAGAAGGTTCATTGCTTCCTTATATAAAGGTTGCTGAATCCTAAAATAGTTAAAAGATGAGAGGTTTGGGGGAGTTGGTCATTTAGCCGCAAGCGCAGAAAAGGGGAGCTTTGAGCAGTTTTTCACTTTTTTTAATTTTTTTTTTTTCAGTTTTTGAGACACTAGTGATGAAAAATTAGATTAGAAGTGAAGGTGCATTGCGAATCTAATGCTATGGTAAGCCGCGTCTTCAATGCTGTCGCTATGATATTTTTATATTTCTTAGTTTTGCTGTCATTTCTTTGATTAAATATTTTAATTTATATGTAAAAAATATTGTTATTTGGTCCACCTGGGCGTAAAGGATTTGAGGAGGGATAAAAGTATATGCTTTATCGTCTTTTTTAATGGGTTCATATTTTCTATATCCTCACATGATATATATCATTTTAGTATCTAAATAAGTTAGATTTCCAAATTGTAAGAAATAATCCATGAATATTTCAATGGTATACTTACTGGGAGTGTGGGAAGAATAAAGAGTACGTCCTTACCATTTCCTAATAAGAAGGCCACTGTTATACCTGTAATTTTGACTTTATATAATTATATATTTTGTTCCGTTTTATTCAGATATTTTCTATTTTACTATCTTATTATGAGTAATTTGCATTTCTTTTATTTAGAATTAACTTTTTAACTCATCAATAAATTTAATGAGTGACTTAATTTGTGATTGTTTAACTTCAAATAATTGAAATTTAAATCATGTCAATTGATATATAAGTAACAATATTTGTGAGTTAGTTAATTTGTTAGCTTGAAAGGCAAATGAAGATGAAGGTGAATTTAATATGAATTAAAATGCATTTACATTATTTTCTTTGATATTTTCATTTTTCTGGAAAAATAAAACAAATTATGACTAGCCATATAACGAAGAGAATTTTGACAAACACATGCTCAATATACCAATCATTGTGAGAAAATAAAAGATTCAAAGTCAAAATAAATAAATACATTTAAAGTCAAAATAATCAAATAAATAAATAAATAGCCTTTTTCCCTAGTTCTTGTGCTGCCTGTCTTGAATATATATATAACCGACAATATGTAACATATCAACTCGGAAAGCTGCATTTAAACAGAGGCTACAATATGGTAACGGCATTTTTTTTGGCCCAAAAGAAAAAAGGAAAAAAAACTGACAGGTTCGCGGTCTACAGGGCAGGATGAGAACAGAAGACACAGCATTTAATTTTAATTGCATAGGGTCACTATTAACTCGGACAAGAAAACCTCAAGCAGCGATGTAAAAATTCTCTTATTTTAAATTTTTATTACATGAATTTGTGAAATACATTTATAAAAAAATATAATTAGAGATTTTTTATGACATCTTTTTGTTAATTAACTATCAAGCCATGGAACTTAGAAATGAATTTATTTATTTTCACCCATATATGTTACCAGTGAAGTAGAAAATGGAATATGATATTTCAAAGAGCCTATCCTTTTTAGTTAATATTGTCTACCGAAAAACATATTATGACATAAGGCATTGGAGTATAAATCTTAAGTTATAAAATGATGAGGAGGTAACAACAAATTAGGAGGATAAAACCTAGATTTTTCAAGGCCGAGTAAACTAAGTTTGAATCTATAATGTCCCAGTTGGTACACAAGAATTGGCATCAGGAAAGTGGAAATGGAACTGAAATCTGCCTCATTTCTTACTTAGTGTGATTGAAGCTGGCTTCCTAAGGAAGCCTTATGAAGACCCTAGTGATGATGGCTGAGATCTGGCTTCAACGGCTCTAGGCTTAGGAATTCCAAGGTGAAAGATCTAGGTTTGGTTGGGTTGAGATTGACAGATTTGAGAGCATTTGAGTTAACATTCATTTTTTAACTCTTCTTCTTTGACAATGGTGGATTTTGTGTTTGATTGTTTGCATTGTTTGGTTGTTTTTGTGTTGGATGTTTTGGGTTGATTGCTTTTTCCAGCCATTGTGGCTGTGACTTCTGATGATGTGGTAGTGGATGATGGATGGTGGCTGTGATGTTTTGGGAACAGGGGCATATTGGTCTTTTTACATCATAATTAAAAACATTAAACTTAAATAATACAAGGATTCCACGATCATACCATTTTCACTTCTTTTTTCTCCCCCATTTTCATTTCCTTAAAAATCACTTTCACCAAAGAAACATAGTATAACTTTATGACCAACTCAAAATATGTGAAAATTACTTTTTTTTTTGCATGAAATTTTGGTATGATGTGGAAGTAGTTTTTGGAATTTAAGGTTTTTTATCCACAAGATTTGAATTCACAATCTCTTTTACCCTTCATGTGGAAGGAGAAAAGATGAGAAGAAAAGAAAATGGAAAGAAGAAAAAATGAAGGGAAGGAATTTTCTATCCCCGTGTTTGGATCAACAGGAGAAAACAAAAAAGAGAGAAAAATGATTAATTTCACACTAACAATAATATCCTTGTTATTTTTTTAAAAAATAAATGCATACAATAAAACTTGTTATTATGCTATATTATTTATATAATTTTCATAAAATACTAATCAATGAAATAAAAATATAATTTTAATTTTAGTCTTAATTTTTAATTATTTTGTTCTATTTTAATTTTTTATTTCAAAAACTATAAAATATATTTTCCCTCCTAAATGGAATTAATTTATAATATATTACTAAATGGAATTAAAATGTGTTTAAAAAATTATGAAATGTATTTAGAAATTATAAAATTGTGGGCAATTTTAGAATGAGAGTTTTCTTAAAATCTCTCCATGTTTAGAGACTAAAGTTGGAGGGAAAACCATGTAGAATCCACATATTATTTTTTCTCCAATTTTTTCTCCCTTCTTCTTTTCTCTCCGCACTTGAGTAAGGGAAAATCCGACTTTTCTCCTATAATTTTCTCTCCTCTTATCTTTTCTCCTCATCCAAGCACATATTTAGCTTTTGCTTGAAATGAAGGGAAAATAGGGGAAGAAGAAAATTAAGAAAAAATATAAATAAATATAGACATAATATAGTCTATATGCATATCTATTTTTTCCTTAGTTTTCTCCTCTTCTTATTTTCCTCACATTTTAAATAAATCATTAAGGATTATTAAGAGCCTTGTTTGATTACAGTTTTTAAAAACAGTTTTATGTTATTGAGTGCAAAAGAAATAAAAAAACAACTCATATGATATGGCCGATTTTGGTAAAATATTTTGAAAACTACAAAATATATCAATGTTTTAAAAAACAGAAAATAAGAATAATGTTTAAGATGTTTTAGGGTGTTTTTTGTTCCCGAAATTGTAAAAACATAGAGAACAATCGATTCATTAATGGCATTTTCGTAATTTTGAGAAGCCTTTTGTGTAACCTAGCGAGTTCATCCACTGTTCCCATTCGACCATGCCCTGATCCCTAATCCATACTTCTACCACTGGCTCCCTTAGCTGCCGTTGTCACCTCATCCGTCGTAGTGCTGCATCGCCATCTTCTTGCCTTAGTCTTCATTAAGTTCATTTGTGTTCTACAGAGATTAAACGATTGATTGAGAGAGTGAGTTTGAGAGACGGAGAGAGAACACAGAAGTCGAGACTCCGGCTTGTTGGTTTTGGTTTTGTTGTTTTGTTTTGATTTTTCCAATTGAAGTTTGATTTTGATTTCATCTTCTTTCCTCCTTCCTCATTCCATTCCAGAGAAGAGAAAAAGAGAAGGGCCAGTTCGATTCTTCCTGTCTCCATGCTCTTTCCAGTAGTCCTTCAATTCTGGTTTTTGATATAATCGTTTATGCTACGTTTTATAAGTAACTAAAAGATATAGATGTGGACAAGGAAATTACAGAGCGACACTCGGAGAGGTCGTCGATGCAGCTGGCACCGACGAGTAGCTCCCTGAGAAAATTGGAGATGTCTTCTCCATCAACTCCAAAATCAAAGTCTTTGTCTGTGAGGACGTTGATTATGTAATCAATAATTGGCTGATCCACATCCTGAACCCATCGTCCCACCACCTCGTGCACCGTTGAGCTTGCAACTTCTATCGTCTCAGGCGATTCAATGATGTCTGCTCGCACTCACACATTGCAAATGACTGGAGGAGATAGCATGCTGGTACGACCCACGTCGCTCCCTGTGGGTGTGAGTTTTTTTTTTTTTAATTTCTCTCCTCTCTGATTTGGGCTTTAGCAAAAGATTGCATATCATGGACCTAGCTCCTAGGATAATAATGTGTGGCTGATAAATTCTGTTTGGACATTGTACCAAAAAAACATCTATTTAGACACTTTTTTTTCCTGAAATTACATGAAGTTTAAGAATAATCATAGATATATATAAAGTTACGAAAATTTTTTTTCTATATATTGATAAAATATAGTTAGAAAGGACCACAGTCGTGACACAATCAATAGATAATTAGGCCTCTTAAATATGTTGTTCTGAGTTCAATATTTAATCGTATGTATAGAAAATGTCTTTTGTGTGGACTATTGGTATTCACAAAAAAATATTTAGTTGGAAAGGAATCTTTTTCATTTTTGGTCAATTTTACAATTTTTCCTTTAATAATTCCTATGTGATCTATGTTAGTAAAATATCTCTTTATTATTAAAATTAATCTAGTAATATCATATGGATATTAAATTATAATAAAAAAGTGTGCTAATTATTGTAAACAATGTTCATAAAACAAGTGAATCAAATAAATTTTTTTTATTCTTGAAACAAGTTTCTCAAATGGTTTTTTTTTTAATTTTTCTGTTCTTAAAAACAGTACTAACAATATTGATTTAAACAGATTTTTTATTTTTTTCCTAAAACTTGTTTTGGAAAACATTTCTATAAAATTGTTTTAAGAACATAAAAATAGATAATACAATCAAATAGGCCCTAAGTAGCTTCTACTTGAGTTAACCAATGCTCTCATATTCTACTAAGGGCCCGTCTGGTTTATATTTTTAGAATTTTTTTTGTTTTTGAAAATGAAAAAATAAGAAAACTTATTTGATAAACTTGCTTTTTATCAAATATTTTGAAAAACAAAAAAAATAAAATAACAGAAAACTCAAAACATCTTTAAAATATTCTGTAATTTCTGTTTTGGAAAACACAGAAAAAAGACGAAAAATACCTATGTTATTAATGATAAATTTATAAAATTTGAATAATCCATTTGATACTTGTTAGTTATAATTTTGGTAATAATTATTTAAATAGATTGTTTTTATTTCCTTGTTCTCAAAACTTGTTTGAAAAACAATGTTATAAAACTATAAAATAGAAAACACATTCAAATAAATAAACTCAAAAATACTTAAAATTTATCCATTCAAGGGTGGGAACTGAGATTTCAATTTCTTCAGTTTGATTATATAAGATATTAAATCCATGTAACTGGAAAAAAATAGTTTGACAAATATTTAATAGGTCATCTCCCTACTTATGTTTGGCCAAAAAAAAATCGCTTTACTTATGTAATAAAAGAGGGAGAAGGCTCAATTTAATGTGTAGCACTAGATTTTCAATTATTTATTAATGTCTAATTTTGATAGCTATAAATAATTTAACTATCAATATTTGATCAGGACAAGAGAAGGGGAAACTATGAACCTATGCAAGTCAAATATGGATTTATGTAATTTGGCCTATATTAAATAGATATTATATTACATTTGACAAAATTAGTGAACGATACAATAATGACATAAGGCATATTAATATAAATATTATGGAAGTTATAAAAATATTGAGGAAAGCTCAATTGTAGGTGGTAATAACAAATCCATGTTTCCTGGAGTTATAGAGATTTTTGTCACTTAAACAAATGATTGGGAGTTCAACTTCCTTATTTTATGTGTATGGAGGAAAGTTTGATGGGAGGGTCTATTCTTCTTTTTTTATACTTTCAATAATTAAGAGAGATTAACCTTTTTTGACTCGGAAAAGCCAGTGGGGCAATATATATATATTTTAAATAAGTGATAATAACTATTATCATATTTTGTTTTTCATTTGAAATAAGCTAAAATTATATTTGAGTTCTCTTGATAGTATGATAGCCTCACTAATTTTGCCTCTCATCTTGCAAATCAACTCAATTTTATATTTATTGAGTTTAATAAAATCATCATAAAAATTTTGACGCATGAACCCAAAAGAAATTTGAATATAAATATATTTAAAATCTGAGTTTAATGAGATTAAAATATTAGAACTAATGATATCAAAATATTAAATCTTAGGGGTATAAAATATGAATTTCCTAGGGATGTCAACTGACACTCAAATAAGGATAGGTCCGCCACTTATAAATGAGAGGGATTAAACCAAGTTTTTTCAAGACCCAGCAACCTGGAGCTATCTATAGAATTGTGTAAAATTTTTTTTTTGTGAATTAATAGATTTATCCAAACAATTTTCTTTTATGGAAACTATCCAAGCAAAATTTGATGTCCAACAAGAACTGATAGCAATAAACTATGGCCATAGTACTGCAGCCTGAACAAGGGCAAGAGCCCAATTTCTAGGCCCATGTATACCTGAATTCTAGAAGGATCTATGTTTTCTTTTAAAGTGACTTATCAACAAAAAAGAATGAAGAGATTAGAGTTTATATGTTAAAATTGAATAGAATAGTTTTCGGCTGAAAATTGAAAATACTTTTTCGTGCTAAAATAAAAGTAAGTTGACTTATCAACATAATCCGCAATAAGAATAAACTATAGTATCAACATCTTAAAATGAAAGAAAAAAGAATTATAATTATAGTTTATATAATTTCAAATTTTGAACATGTTAATTTTTTTAATACTACTGCACCCCTCAAGAATTGAAATCTCGACCCCGAGAAATGTTGGTCAAATTCTTTACCACTTGATCAGGCACACATTGGTTAATTTATTAAATATTAACATTATATAAACAACAATAATAATAATAATAACAATAATAATAAAAGATAAAACATAGCCCCCAGGACCCCGAAGCATTAAAAACTTACTGGTTCATATGCACATTAGAGCAAATAGACGGCAGCTTCTTAATGATGTATGGGTTGATTTTTTTTTTTAATTAGACTTAGAGGATTGGATAAAATCATTTTTTGTAAGTGGTAGTTCAAAACCCATGTCTCCTAATTTATATACTCACAAACTTTCACTTTCTCACTGATGTGGAATTTAAAAGCCTCTATCTTCATGTGAGACTCAAATACGTGAAACCTGCTCTTACTCCTAAATTTACATCCTGGTATGGGATGATTTAAATATATGTAATGTTAGATAAAAAAAAGTTATATGATGATCAAAAATTAAATTGAATGAAAGCCCAAAAAAAAATGGAAAATGGAAAGTTGGAAATAAAAAATTTAGATAATAGAAAAAATATAATCCATATTGATGGGACAGAGCCCAACTTCTTCGGGCCATTAGCTGCCTTAATATATTCTAGAAGGATAGTTGGAATGCTTCATTAACACACACACACATATATATAGAGTCATAAAATTGGGCAAAACCTGGCGGATCAGTTTAAAAAGTCTGAAAAAATGAGTTGTCTCGGGTCTCAATTTCATGAGTAAATACATAATTCAGGCTTTTTGAGCCCGGTCCGTTTAGGCCCGGTCGGTGGCAAGCCACAAGTCGGCTCGAAAGCCCGAGACTTTTTTTTTTTAAGATATTAAAAAATATATACTATTTTATTAATTAGTGATATATAAATTATAAAATTTAAATATTATATTAGTTTTTGATAAATTATGATGATAATTAATTGTATTAATTTAAATAATTGTATAAAAAAATTTTATTAAAAAAACATAAACAATATTAAAAAATTAAAAAAAGCCCGCGGGACGGCCCGTAGGTCTGATCCCGCAGGCTTGGGCTTGGTTTTCCAAACCCATTTGTCAAATCGGGCTTTTTAGCCTGGTCTGATTTGGGTCCGGTTTGAGGCGAGTCAGCCCGATTTGACAATACTATATATATATATATATATATATAGCATGAGAGGACCATGGGAGCTATCCCAAAATGTGAAGCCAGTAAGCTGGTTTTCTCCAGCTCGTGCCTCGGTGTCTTCTCGGTGTTCGCTGCTGTTAATCTAAAAATCTCTTATCTTCATGTATAAATATATATTCGATTGTGATTTCTTTGATTAAATAGTTAAGAAAGTTCGAGAATGCTGAGTGATTTATTTATATCTTTGCAAAGTTTTTTAAGAAAAGGAAAATTAAAGTGAAAGGCTTACTAGGTGTTGCAATAGACTGTGATCAGTTTGTATGATTTATATTTCTTCAAGAATCACGGCATTCATAATGGATTCTTCATTTTTTTATTATATAAGGTAGTATGTTTGTATGATTTAATTTTAATTTTTATTTTTTAAGAATGATAGGCTTATGTTGGAGCAATTTTAGGATTTGATGACATGCATGCAAAGAGGTTTTAAATTTTGTTTTCGCTCTTCTAACTTTCATAGAAAATCCCATATTATACAGTAAAACGTCTTTAATTACGTTCTATATCATATTTTGGTTTCTGGGTATGGCGTTGAATTTGCCAAACGTGATAGTGCAGAGTTGCTCAAACAATGAACTGCACTTTCAAATACACATTGAATCAGCATATATAGAAGTGAAGTTCAACAGAATCGAAAAAGAAAAAATGCACAAAGTCAATCGCTATATAATCGGAGATTAACGAGTGACTCAGTGGAAGATAATTTAGCTTTGAAATTTAAATAATATAAATTAATATAACTGTGAAAGTGAATTGTATGAAAAAAAATTAGGGTGAAGCTAATTTAATATTGAATTCAAACGCATTTACATTATTTTCTTTGATATTTTTGTGGAATAATAAAATAAATTACACACTAACCATATATAGTGGAGAGCATTTTGATAGATATATACTCGAATTACCAATCATTGTGAGATTTAAGGAAATCTGTTTTCTTTAAGAAAACTTCCTTTTATTGTGCTTTCTTAATTAAAATAGTATTCTCTCTTATCCCATTTATAAGAAAAAGTTTTTTTTTTGTGGTTCTAAATATAAGAGAAAAAAAATAGTTAATGGTATATTAAATTTTTCTTTTCAAAAAATTACCTTTCATTGATTATATGAGAGAAATTAAATACATTAATGATTTAAATTAGTATTAAATTAGGTAGGAATATTTTTGAAAGAAATTTAAAATATGAGATAATTTAATTAACTTTAATTAACTAAAATTACTTTTCTTAATACATGTGAAGAAGTTTTTTTTTTTCATTATAAATGAAACCGGAGGAATAGTAATTTGGCATCTTCTTAACTATATTTATTGATATTTTTTAGCCAAAAAGATTGTATCAATCATTTTGAAGCTGTTCCTCAAATTGCATAAGTTTAATTACTTTTGTTATTATAATATCGATAGTTGGCAAAAAAGAAAAGTAATTATAATATCGATCGTTTTTAAACTATAATATCGATACCTTAAAATGAAAAAAATGTGAGTTTATATAATTTCAAAATTTTAATAATAAATATTAAATATATCAAAATATAATAAATACAGGCACTAAATATATCAAAATAAATTATTTAATATTCTTATATTTTAAACTAAGGTATTAATATAATTATTATGAAATAAAAAATAAAAGAGTATAAAAATGAAAGGAGAACCAACTATTCTTTTCGCTCTCTTTTGTCATATACAAAATATTTAAGAACCAATACCGCCAAGTCTGTCATCACATGAACACCAAAATTTTTTATGTGTTGGATATACTAACGAAAAAGCAATTATTATTACCCGCCAAATTTTCTACCTATCCATATTAAATACAATTAATAATTAATAAGTCTTTATTATTAATTTATTAAATATTAACATTAAATAATAATAATAATAACAACAACAACAACATAGCCTGAAAATTTGAAGCCTGATTCTGAAGCATAAAAAACTTTTACTGGTTCATAATGAATAGTGGAGCATAGAGGTCGAGGAGAGTAAGTTGAGCTCAACTTTGCATTTCTTTCCATTGATGAATACCGATAAGCTTCTAAATAATGTATAGGATGTTTTAAATATATATATAATATCAAGTAGAAAAAGTTATATGATGACTGGAAATTAAGATTACTAATAAGCTTAAAGTTAGAGCCATTTATGGGCAGGATTTGGACAGGGCAGACCTTTGCTCGTTGTCTGCCTGAAGAGGACAGACCAGACCTTTTCTCGTTATATGATGACTTAGTTTCTTTTTCCACAAATTAATCACTATAACAATAAAAACCAAGTAAGAAAAAAGTAGGCTAGGAATTGGAAGAAACATGAAGGGAGAATATAAGTAATCAGTTATGAGAGCAATAATGAATCAAAAAAATAGAAGAGAACAAAGAACACATAGAATTAATTATAAATTCGCTTCTTCTTCTTCTCCTTCTATATTATTGATGAATAAAAGAGAGGAGAAAAGCAAGAAAATACACTTTTGAACCAAATCGCATATCTATAGTGTGTGCTAATCTTTGATATTGCAGCCAGCATGAAGGCGAAGAACATACCAGAAGATGAAGGGGATAGGACTTTGGTGAACAAGAGATCTTAGATAATTAAAGACGATGAAGGCATGAAAGGGAAAAGCCATTGTTGCCACTGCCAAAGCTAATTCATTCTAGATCGTTGGAGGCCATTGAGGATGTCAAGGAAAAGTCCAGTAAGGCTTGCCGCTACCTCATGTTGTCATCGCCCATCGTCATCTGTTGTACATGTTTTTGCTTTCCTTGCCGTCGATGGTGTTGTTCTACCCAGTTTCAGTTTCACGCCTTCACAAAATCCAATGAGCTGCAAAGGGAAAATTAAAGGAAGGAGAGGGTGACAATGAACACAACATAGATCATGGAAAGGTGGGAGATGGGACAATGGGTGACCTTGGATAGAGAATTTGGAATTTTAGGATTCAACAAGGGCGACAAAGAATGAGCGACTGAGAGAAACCTACACACTATGCCTTTTGATTAAAAAAAATAATAACAAATATGTTTGCTTTTTCTTTTTTTTTTTTGGTTGCTTGAGTGTATGTTTGCTTCATCACTCTGTCTCTCTATAAAAATTAAATGCATAAAGCTAATGATGGTAGTTGGCATATTGTAACATGTCATCTCATGCAAATTTCTCTCCGCACTTGTTTTTTCAAAGAAATCACACACACACACACACACACACACACACACACACACACACACACACACACACACACACACACACACACACACACACGAGCATATGTGTATTATCAAAGAGCGAAATAAACCAAATTTATCTTCGAAATAAGCCAATTTTTCAACATCTACAATTTTCCCATACATTTCTTCGAATAAGGATGTTCAATAAGGTAGAAGAAGAATAATATGACAAAACAAGTTGTGATAGCAACTTGATGAAATTTTATTGCTATATTATTGAGATATTTTTATTTTTGATATTTTTATTATGAGTAATTTGTTTTTTTAACTCAATTATTCAATTTAAATTGCTTAATTGAAAAAAGTAATATTATTGTATTTAACAGGTTTTTTGTTCTACTTCGCTTGCTTTATTAATTTACAAAATTAACGAACTACAATTCCCCTAATTTGTCAGTTAGTTGGTTTATGTCGATTACGCATAGTTATTTCATATAATTATAGTTAAAATAATTGTTCTATATATCTAGACAATTTTACCAACATATATACATAAACGAAAATTTAAGTACTACGTAAAAAAAAAAACAAATTGATATATGATATATAGTTATATATAACTAAATAATAAAGAATAGTAGTATCATATATATATATATGTATTTATATATATGCGGCATATGTAATTCCATATGCACATGATTAAAATAGTATTTTGTTGTCATCTTCATTATATTGATCATTTTAAAATAGTCCCTCGAACGACAAGAGTTTGAAAATGGTCTTTGAAATTTTTATCTAAAATATTTTAAGATGATTAATACTCAATTTTAAAGATAAAACTTTTATTTTGTTAAAAAAAATTATATAGTTAGACTTATGCCCTGCACATTTAATTATTCAGTCTACTAGAACATTTCTGTTGCAGTAATGCAAGGGGAGTTTTTTTCTGGATAATGAAAAAAGAGAGAAGGGATCTGATCAAAAAAAGAAAAAAGAGAGAAGGGATATTGCACAAAAATGAAAACATAAGAAAAATACAAAAATATTTTGAATTCATGCTTTGTCATAGCAATATTTTGAATTCAAAAAAATTTTCCACTCGATTTCCTCCCATTTCTTTCCTTCTTTTTCTTCTGACGTGGTTCTTTAAAAGTGTTTCATGGTGTAATATGATGAACAGTCGAACACGAATCTTACTCTTATAGGGCGGGATAGTACTCTCTTTATGGAAATACTCTCTCATACTTTTATAGCGAAAAAACTGTTTTATATCTTTGTGGAATCAGATATTTTCTCGTTTTTTTCTTAATAAAAATTAACAATATTAAAAATTTTAAATATATAAATTGTGAGAAAGTTTTATATAATACCAATGATAGGTAAAGAAAAGGCAAGTAATGATGTCAAAGTAAAAATTACACTCTTTGATGTTAAATATAAGTGACCTAGAGAAAAAATTTTAAAGTCTAAAATATAAGTTATGTCCAGATTATTAAATAATTTTTTCATAAATACCAATCATCAATTAGAGAATGAGAAAAAGATTATGCAAAACATTAAGTTTCTAATCAGAAAATACAACATTAAATAGGATAAATCTGAAAAATAAATTAAATTTAGAAAAATTTAAGGAGTTCAACAACTTTTCATTTAGATAATTATAAGTAACTTGTATTTAATAAATAAAATAGCACATTTCATTCTTCACTTTTAAGCATTTTATTCAGTAAATATTCTATGATAACACCTTATGTGTCAAATGAGGCAATACATCATCGTCTCATTGTGGATCAATAATAGCCCAACAAAAAAAGAAGCCTAACTGGTTGGGCTTGAGTGAGAAAAGAACCCAAATTCTTCAGCCCATGGGCCACGATATCTCTAGAAGGATCGTGGCTTCCTTATATAATGGTTGCTGAACCTTAAAATAATCGGGGGTGTGGGGCGTAGATGGATTCCGCGATGCAAAATCAGACAACGAGTAATGGTTGATGCGGTGAGCTGCTTCTTCAGCATTTTTCTGAAATCCTCTACCACTTGTTTACTATGCTGTTGTGTCCCTTGTAGGGATACTTGTTTCTTAGTTTCTTCTATTTTTTTACCTTTTCTATGGTATTCGATTGTGAGTTCTTTGATTAATGGGCTTCATATACTCAAACCTAGCTTGGCATAAAACCATTCATGAGTTACATCATTAACATTTTCAATTCTGAGGTCAACTATGAGCTTTGAATACTTCTTGTACCATGATTGTCCCTGCATTTCAACTCGGCCTCATGTGAACTCTCCTGAAAGATGAATCTCCAGGTAGAAGTCAGAAGTAAAACTGAGAAGCACTAAAGATAAAGGAAGCAATGGGTGACTGGCTGAGTTGTTTTTCACTGGTAGAACGAATGGCTGGAGATTTGTATGCAACTTCAAACTCATAACAAGTAAATTAAAGTTAAAGGAAGCAATGGGTACTGGATTACCTGAGTAGCTCCTTGCCAGCAAAACCAATGGTAGGCTCATTCTCCTTCAACACCTCTCTGGGAAAAAATTGGATGCAAAACCCATAACAAGTAAACGAAAGTGAAATGAGAAGTATGAAAGCTAAAAGAAAGAAGCAATGGTTGATTACCTGAGTCGTTTCTACATGCCGTTACAGGATGCCGTCCTATACCATTATTTATAGTCGTTATTGTTGTTTTCAAAAGGTTCTTAGTTTCCATTAGATTGAATTCAATCTTTAGGATAGTTTGAAAATATTTTTACCTTAGGTAGAGATAGATTTGGTTTCTCACTTTCATTTCTTTGAATGTGCAAGTTATAATGCAGGACCACTCTCATTTGAGTCATTTCTTTGATATAATTAATTTCATGAATCTTACTGATATATTACTGAGGCATTTTCATTCTAATGTTTTTATTGTCAGCAATTTAATTTTTTTTACTCAATTATTCAATTTGAATTGGTTTATTGAAAAAATTAAATAAAATTGAATTTAACCGGTTTTTTTAATACTATTTCACTTGTTTTTATTAACTTACAAAATTAACGTACTAATTCACCTAATTTGCAAATTAGCTGGTTTATATCTATCACGTATATTTATTTCATATAATTATTGCTAGAATAATTATTATATATATATATTTATGAACATATACGTAAACGAAAACTTAAGTACTATGTAAATAAAAAAGAAAAAATAAATTGATACATGAAATATAGTTATATATAACTAAATAATAAAGAATAGTAATATCATATGTATTTATATATGAAATATATATATATATATATATATGTAATTCAATATATGCATGATTAAAATATTTTCCACTGAAATTCCTCCCATTTCTTTCCTTCTTTTTATGGGGTGGTTCTTTAAAAATGTTTGATAGTGTGTTATATGTTGCTACAAATACTATAACTATTACCTGTCTGATCCTTACTCATTAACATGCAAGAAATTAATAAAAAGGTGGCGTATGACAAAAAACAACAAAATGATGAAAGAAAGGAGCGGTGCCGGTGAGAGACGTGAAAGTAAGAGAGAGAAGAAAAATAAGAAAACAAGAAGAAGCCATTTACTTTTGTGTGGACACCAGTCAGTTTAGTGATAAAAGTGGAATATAGGGAAAATTGGGTTTTGATAAAAAAAAATTAAAATATTTGACTCATGAGATCTGAGTTCATCTTATTTTCGGATTAGAATCAAATTTTTCTATGTAAGAATCGAAAATTTCCAGTTGAGAATCAAATTCTTTGGAATCAAGTAATAATTGAAAATTTTTAAGTGAAAATAAAAAAATTTTAAGTGAGAATCAATTTTTTTCAATTTTAGTACCAAAAATTAAATATTTTGATTTTTTTATACCAAAATCTAATTTTCCCTTCTTTTTTATATATTCTTAGCTGTGTAGACAGCTATGTAGCACCGATATGGATACGTGTATCAGATACGATATGCCATGATATGAAAGATACGACAATTTTTAAAATTTTAGGATACATATGCAAGAGATATTTATACATATATAATATTATTTATATAATTATTTATATGTATAATTAATAAATTTACCTATTAAAATAAAATAAATATTAAATATTTTAAAAAGTATAGTATAAATGTTAAAATAAATCATAAAATATTTATAATAACCATAGTTTAATGTAAAGATTTGAAGTGATACAAATAGATATAAAGTGGTACGAATGGATACATATATATAAAATATGAATATCATATCATATCATATATCGGATTGAGTGTGTCTATTTTTTTTTAAGTATTAGTGCTTCATATGTAGACAGCAGCTCAGTGGAGTAAAAGTGGAATCAACCTTTCAAAAAAAAAGTGGAATCAACTGTTCATTATACCTTTTAAGAAACAAATGCATGGGAACTAAAGGAAATCTATGAGCAAAACAACATCTCAATCTCAAGTACGAACTAAAAACACAAGAATATTACGTATCACATTATATTCATATTGCATATCTAGATTGGTACATTATTGATTTTATTAATAACTTCTCTATTTGTATCACATGATACACTCTAGGTATATCAATGAGGTGATATCTAAAGTAGATTTTATAATTCACCTAATGATTGATGAATCATTATAAACTTACCTCGGAGTTGGAAGAAAATTAAAAACAAGGGAAGATTATGTTAATTCAGATGATTTTGATAATTCTAAACAAATGAGTTTGGAAATCCCATATCAAAGGAATTCAAGCAAATGAAGAATAAATTTGGAGTTTCTTGAAAATTGAAGAATAATTTCACATATTTTAGGAAGCTATTTGTAAAAGAAGGTAGTTAAGTTTTAAATTTTAATTCACCCAATATTAAATGCGATGTCTAAATGAATAATTAATGATTAGCTCATGATTTCAAAATAGTTTTTATAGAAAGAGCTACTTTATGAGAATAAAGTTTTAATTTAAAAAATGTTTCAGCTTATGAGGATAAAGTCCCAAGTTCAAAGATGTTTTTAAGTGTTTACCTTATTTTTATGAAAATGTTTTACCTTATGCGCATAACTATTGAACGTTATGAGGATAAAGGCTTAATCTTAAAACTTTTCCAAAGTCTATTCTTCAATTTCATGAAAAGAGATTAAGGTTATCCGTATAACACAGCTTGGAGACCATGTTCTCAAGTCAGTCTAGGTGGTTATCTTGACAAGGTAGGCTCCTTATTCGTATAAGGGAGTGAACAGTGAAGACAACTTGTACTATGCAGCCCGTTATTCGCATAATCTAGGGAGGTTATCCGCATAACGTATATCACAGAACACTTGGACTCTTTTTTGTTAAATAGGTTATCCGCATAATCCAGGGAGGTTATCCGCATAATCTATGTTTCAGAGTATTTGGACTTTCCTCGGTTAAACATGTTATTCACATAACCTTGGCAGATTATCCTGATAACCTAAGTTTTACAAAAAAACTCAGTATGGGAAAAACTTAACGTTATCCTAACAACTGAGTAGGTTTTGATGAAAATATTTTTGAGTTAAAACATAATTATTATGGGAAGCACGTTATCCACATAACCTAACTAGGTTATCTGCATAATGAAAGAACTATGTTGAAAACAAAAGCAAATAGTCACCCGTTATTCGTATAACTTGAGAAGGTTATCCACATAACCTCTGTCAGATGCATTTAATGCAGTAGGTGAATGACTATTTTTCTGAGAGTAACGGCTAATCTTTGTTTCCAATGGATAGTTTTGGTCCAAAACTATAAATAAGATATCATTTAAGTTATTGGTAATGAGGAAAAACATGAAAACGCCAAAACGTTGCAGAATTAATTACTGATTCTCTCAAAGCTTACCTACTATATATTTAGCTCATTTGTTTTACTTAAACTTTTATATCCACTCTTTTGAGAGAGAGCTTCCATTCTGAATACTCTTATACACTTCTTCATAGAGTTTAGTGTGAGAATACACTAAGAGAGTTGTTCTTACTCTTAAGTGAGAAGAGTGAGAGAGAGAAGAGTGAGAGAGGTTTGTACAGCTCAAAGTTCAGTCTAGTGTTGTACTAAAGTCATTGCAAGAACTCATTTAAATCTTGTAAGAGATAATGGAAAAGTCTCTAGTGGTGGTTTGAGGACTGAATATAGATCAAGTGGAGAAGACCGAATCAGAAAAATCACTGTGTCCCCCTCTCATTGTTATTTATTTCTTATACTCTATTTTTTCGTAATCTGTTATTATTACCATTGTATTTCCTTTTGCAGAAAAATCCAAACTTTCCAATTCACTCTCTTCTTGGAAAGCCAGCTGAACTAACAGATTAAAAATTGAAGTTTGTGGAGGGTAAATTAGTAAATATGAATTATTCTAATATAAGTTTTAATTAGTAAATTAGGAGCTTTTTAAAATATTGATAACAATGTTAAGATTTTGGATTAAAAATAGGTTTTAAAATACAGAAAATGTCTTCATAATAAAATTAAAATATACGGGAGCTCAATGTATTTTGTATTTTATGTTTTATTAGGATACATGTAAATCTGGTTTTATTCATTCAATATTCTTTCACATATTTTAATCTAATTTCAATATTAAAAAATGAGTGCAATAATGTGTGTGTATATATATGTACTATTTTTTAAGTTACTCTAAAACCAAAAATAAATAGGGGCAACTTTTTCTTTACGTATGCATATGATATATTGGACTTACCCCATTTCAATGGAAGAATTTATTAAGGTTCAGACTAATCTATATTAAGTCGGGTAAAACTTTTTTGGGTAGTAAGTTTTACCACTAAATATTTAACACAACTGTATTCTCAGGATTCAAACTCGAAATATTTGATTAAACTGTTATAATTTCCTTACCAATTAAACCAAGTGTTGGGTGGAAAATAAAAACAACTTTACTTGATGACTGATTAAGAATTAGGTTAGGCCGTTATCAAATTGTACACAAAATTTTAATGTTTAGGTGATCCAAATAATTTTCTCTAATATTTTTTCACTAAATGTTTACACTTATCATATAACTCAATTATTTAATCCCTTTGACAAATTTATTTCAAAAACTGATAAGTCTACTTATCTTTTTAAAAAATGTATCTTTCAAAAATTAAAAAAAAATGATTATTCAAATAATCTTTTTATATATATAAGTCAATGAAGAAATAGAAAGTAAATAGAGTATAAAGGTTAAAACGCTGAACGTTTTCAGCGTAGCAGCGTTAGACTGTTGATTAAAAATTATTTAATTATTTTCATAATATTTCAAAACTTCTTTGTAAACAATAATATTTAAATGTTGTGACGATATATTTTGTTTTAAATTCTTACACTCTGGATCGGATACAATGATTTAAAAATTGAAAATGATTGAAGATATATTGTGGGGATTAAACCTAGATAATAAGTAGAACCTAAATCCAAAATTGTTTGTGCAATTTAAACACATGAGAATACCAACTCAAGTTAGCATAACTGAGTAGTAAAGACTTTTATGTCTTTGTATTACGTATAAAAAAAACTTAGTTGAAAGAGAATATCTTTTACTGTCAATATTTTAAAACAGATTAGTTCATATTACTAATGACAAGGATACTGATATGTGAAAAAAGTCTAAATATGGAAAAATTAATAGATTTGACCAAACAACCTTAAACTGATTAGGCCTAAACAAATGGAAGAACCTGGCTTTTTGGGCCCAAGGTCTATCGTATTACAGAGAAGGATTGCTGTTTTTTTTTTTTGCAAGCCGAAAATAATGATGCAGCCAAATTTTTTAAACCAGGCAATTAAATACAAAGGCTATAAAACCTTTTTCAAAATTAGTTAGATGCTGAGATAAGATCTCTATGTACAATTAATTGATATGTTTTTTTCATTTGCATAAAATTTGAAAATATTAAAAGTTTTATATTGGGCAAAAAACAAATAAGGATTTAGAAATAAAAATATTATTTCTCAGGACCACATTTAGAAACTTTCAAGTAGTATAAATTGAATTTCCGAGTAAAGTAAAATAAATTTCCAATTGAAAATCCGGATTTGAAAATATATTTTATACAGTGTCCCCGGTTGTCTTTTTCCCTTTTATGTTAAATTGAGTAATGAACAACTTTTTCCTTGTACAGTTTTGTCGATCATATAAGTGGCAGCCTGTAATATTGTCCTCTCCCGTCCGATGCCATCATCTTCTCAGTAATGATCACAATAGTAACAGATGTGGACTTGACCACTCTCCTTTGTGATGTAATTTTTCTGTGTTTTCTTGCAAACATCTATGTTTCTTAAAAAAAAAAAAATTATCATTTTTTAGTTGTCTTTAATGGCAGCATCAAATGAAGTTAAAACAAGTGGTGATTGGTCCTAGTTAAAACAACATTTAAGCACAATGTTTTAGATTTATAATTGTTTGAATACAAAAACCACTTTTTACATAACTTCTTTAAATGGAATTGACCTTAACTTAGATTTGTATTAGTTAAACTTTAAAGTGGTGATTGGATACTAAAAGGTTATTATCAAGAAAAAACATCAACTTAAAATAATGTAACTAGCACAACATAACAAGGTATGAAATGTCAACGGTTCAAAATTTACTCAATTTGTTTCAAAATATAAATCATATTTAGCTAATTGTATAGTAACCAAGAAAGATAATTTTACTAATTAAATCTATAAAAAATCTATTATTTTTCAATAGTACCATTTTTTAATACATTGCATTTAAAGCTTATATTTCTTTTATATTTAATTATAAACAAAGGTAAAATAGAAAAAAGAACATTTAATGTCCTATATAAATTATCAAACGAGACTTATATTTTGGATAAAAAAAAAAGTTTTGAAAGAGGACATATATTTTAGACTAGAAGGAGTATTATTTTACTTTTATACTTTTAACACTAATATTATTATTTTTATTAATTTGTATAAGTATATAACTTAACAAGAAATTTATAAGATGGATATTATTTTGTACTTTTCCTCATGTAAAATAAAAAATTATTAAAATATAATTGAGAAAGGAAGAAAATCAAGTGTTAATAAAAAAAAATTAACAAAATTTGGATCATTTAATTTAAATTCCATCAAGATGATAAAAATGAATGAAATATAAAAAAAAAATTGGGAGCACAAAGAGGACAGAGGGTAGAATAAAGAGAGGAAAATAGGTGAAAATAGGAATTTCCGGTTCAGCGTCCCCTCTGAGCTCGAAATTAGTTTCCACTGAAATTCCTCCCATTTCTTTCCTTCTTTTTATGGTGTGGTTCTTTAAAAATGTTTGATAGTGTGTTATGTTAATAGTAGTATGGTATTATCTATCTACCTTACTCAGCGAACACGCAAATGATATAATTGTATTTGACAGGTTTTTTTTTGTTCTATTTCGCTTGTTTTATTATCTTACAAAATTAACGAACTAATTCACCTTATTTGTCAGTTAGTTGGTTTATATCGATTACATATATTTATTTCTTATAATTATAGTTAGAATTATTGTTATATATATATATATATGTAAACGAAAATTTAAATACTATGTAACAAAAATACAAATTGATATATGAATATATAGTTATATATAACTAAATAATAAAGAATAGAAATATTATATATATATTTATATATGCTATACATGTAATTCAATATATACATGATTAAAATAGTGTTTATCATTGTAAAATAGTCCCTCAAACGATAAGAGTTTTGAAATGGTCTTTTGAAATTTTTATGTAAAATATTTTAAGGTAATTAATACTCAATTTCAAAGATAAAACTTATATTTAGTTGAAAAAAAAATATAGTTAAACTTATACCCTGCACATTTAATCATTCAGTCTACTAGCTAGATTTTGATAGATCTAAACCAAGATATTTTAATGTTAGGTAATCCAGATAATTTTCTCTAATATTTTTCATTAAAAGTTGATATTTACCATATATTCCCCCTCATAAAAAATATTAATCCTATTTTAGAATTTTTTTCTAATATAAAATATAAGTTCTATTTAGTTAAAATTAAAAGTATTGATTATTTTTTCTCTAATTTACTCTTATATTTAATTAATTTGTGAAAAAAAAATTATCTTAACAATTATCTTTATTAAGAGTAATTTTTGAAAATAATATAAATTTTTTATAAATTTAATTAGTTTAATATCTTTCCTTAATTTGTATGTAATTAGTTAAATATGGCTTATGAAATAAGTCAATGGTTTCATCCCTTGACAAATTTATTTCAAAAGTGATAATTCCAAAAAAAATGGAAAATTAAAATAAGAAAATTTATTTTCATGTTTACTTATCTTTTGTAAAAATATATCTTTCAAAAAATAAAAAATTTGAAAATTTTCGACCCCACCTTTTTGGAATTGCACTTTAATTTAAAGCTAAGCTTTAAAAAAAAAAGTAAAAATTGGGAAAAATTACAAATTCATACCAGCCATAAAAATTTTCATAGATTCATGCGTCAAGGAAGTGAATGACCATTCCACATTCTTATGAAATACAGTTCAAATGTAAAAATTTCCAAGAAACATATGAAAATTTTTAAGAGGAACTTAAAAATTTCTAAGTTAAAAAATTTTCAAACAACACTTGAAAAGTTCCATTAGAGACATGAAAAATTTTACGTTTGATGATTTACAAGCAAGACATAAAATTTCTAAAAGATACTTGAAAATTTCTAAGGGAGGCCTGAAATTTTCTAATTTAAAAAATTTCCAATCCATATTTAAAAATTTTCAAGATGGATATAAAAATTTATTTTTCATAATTTACAATCTAAACTTAAAAATTTCCAAAAGACACATGAAAACTTCATAAGGCACATAAAAATTTCTTAGTTGAAAATTTTCCAACCAAGACTTGAAAATCTCTGAGAGGGAGACGAAAATTTATTGTTCTATAATTTGTAATGCGGACATGAAAATTTCTTCGAGTTATATGAAAATTTTCTGATTCTAATAAACTCTTCATTTCTATATTAGAAATTTTTAGATACCCTCTTGAAATTTTCATGTCTACAGTAAATTATATAACAATAAATTTTTATCTCCCTTTTGAAAATTTTTTAGTCTTAATTGGAAAATTTTTAACTAAGCTTTTTTGGAAATTTTCATGCTTATCTTAAAAATTTTCATGTTTGGGTTGTGAATAATTAAACATGAAATTTTCATGTCTCTAATAGATATTTTCAAGTTTTGATTAGATATTTTTCAATACAAAAATTTTTAAGCCCCTTTTAAAAATTTTCATGGATCTCTTAGAAATTTTCACTATAAATCATGAAAAAGTGGAATAATCCTTTACTGTCATTATTTTCCCCCAACGTATGAATTTGTAAAAAAATTTTCATGGCTTGTAAAAATTTAATGATTAAAAGAACCTTTATATATATAAATCAATAAAGAAATAAAAAATAAATATAATATAAGGGATAAAACGCTGAATGTCTTATACGTTTAAACGGTTGATTAAAAACTTATTGAATTATTTCACAATATTTTAAAATTTTTTCTATAAATAATAGTATTTAAATATTGTGAGGATATATTTTTTTTAAATTTTTATTTTTTAGATCAGATATATTATTTAAAGAGTATAAATTAAAAATAAATTATAGGGATTAAAGTTAAACCAAGGAAAACTGAAGCCAGACTGATTGGGCATGAACAAAGGGAGGAACCTATCATTTTGGGCCCAACGGCCACCGTATGACAACAAGGATCGGTTTTTTTTTTTTTTTTTCAAGCCGAAAGTAATGACGCAGCTAAACTTTTTTCAAAGTTTTAGACGCTAAAACCAAGATCTTTGTCCACAATTCTGAGGCGTGAAAATTATTGAATATATTTTTTTCACTTGCTTAAAATTTGATTTACGCTTTTCATGGCTATTTATAAGATATAAATAGCCAAATTACACATATTAAATAATACTGTTAGGATTAGGGGCATTAATTGTGTTAGAATTTTAAATTAATTTTTTAAAACATTCCTACTTAAACTTTGAAAATTTTATTATGTTATTAATGATATGCCATAACATGGGAAAATGAAGGGTTTAATATTAAGAGTAGAATTGAAAAATAAATAAATAAATATATGTATCATATATTTAATAAAAAAAAAAGCACTTTCTTTGTAGTATCTTATATTGTAAAAAAGTAACAAGAGTAATTATTTTGTGTTTTCTTTGTAAACTTCCACGAACACTGCATTAATTAGATATCAGGGTATGAAATCTAAATTTGGTGCACACAACATCAGAAATCTCAACGGTTTAGAATTTATTATTTTACTTTTATATACTTTTATAATTATAATATTATTACTTTTATTAATTTATATTTTTATAAAGATTTTTTAATATCCATCTAGAATATTATTTTTTATTTACCCTAAAGTTGAGTCATATTCTCTATTTATATTGTTTAATTAATTAAAGAACTATTATTTATCTTAAATCAAGACTTCACTTATCTCTTATATAAATACTCATTTGTGAATGAATAAAGTGCACTTACTTTTGACTTTTTATATTTTCTTCTGTCCCAAATCTTTTATCATCTACATTATTTCACAATATGTTATCACTCATGTAAGATGGATGATATTTTGTATTTTACATCATTTAGAATAAAAAATTATTAAAATATAATTCAGAAAAATGAAAATCTGGTTTTGATTAAAAAATTAATAAAATTTGAATTTCGTTAGTTTTTTATATTAAAATATAATTTTGTATTTTTTATCTAGACGATAAACATGAAATATATTTAAAAAAAAAAGGAATACAAAGAGGACAGAGGATATAAAGAGAGAAAAATAGGTGAAAATGAGACCGGGAATCCATGCTCTCTGGTAGCAATATTTTGAGTTCAAAATTATTTTCCACCCAAATATGCCTCCGATTGCTTTCCTTATTTCTATTATGTGGTTCTTTAAAAATGTTTGATAGTCTGTCATGTTAATACTACTTATTTATATGGGAAAAAGAGGTTTTAGGACCCCAACATAATAATAGCATTTTAGGACCCCTAATTCATGTAAAAAGTATTCAAGTCCTTTTTAGGGAATATAAAAATAATTAAGTGATAAAAATATCGTTGAGTTAATTAATAAAAAATAACCAAATTTTCAAGTGTTAATAATTAAATTTTTAATTAAATATAACTGAATTCTCAAATGGTTGAAACTAATTTCTCAAGTGTTTAGATCTAAATTTTTAAGTATAACTGAATTCTCAAGTTAATAAAACTATATTTCCAAATGTTTACTATTATATTTTTTATTTTTTCCTTTCTATATTATAACATTATATAAACATTATTATGATATATAATTATTAATAATGGTAAATTTACTTAACAAATTATATAAAAATAAAATATTAATTAACTATTTTATATTTAAAATATAATTATAAATTAATATTAACTTATTTAGTTTTTAATATTAAGCTGTGAAACTTATTAATAATATTTTTAATTTTTTATATAATATATAAAATTAAAAAATTATTAAATTTATTATCATCGGTTTAATTTCAATTAAACAATTAAATCTTAAACTAATGTCTTAATCAATTCAATATCTGATTCAATTTTTTGAACATTGCGTTACTTAATATAACATGAGAATATATATAACTTCAAACTCATAATAATAAAATTTTGATTATATAAAAATAATATATATATACACAGTAAATATATCAAAATAAAAGTATTTAATATTCTTATTTTTTAACTAAGTATTAAACTATTAATATAATTAAGTATTAAACTATAAATATAATTCCTTTTTTTGTCTTAGACAAAAAAAAAAGAATATATATAACTTCAAACTCATAATAATAAAATTTTGATTATATAAAAAATAATATACATATACAGTAAATATATCAAAATAAAAGTATTTAATATTCTTATTTTTTAACTAAGTATTAAACTGTTAATATAATTCTTTTTTTATTGGAGACAAAAAAAAATTACACAATCAAAATCATAACTTATTATTATTAGTGAGACAAAATCTCATAATCTTTCTTTATTCAAAGAATGTTGGTCGCGGTCCTTCGCATTATTAATATAGTTCTTATTGAATAAAAAATAGAAGACTAAATGAAAATGTAACTAAAAAAGGAAAACAACGATTCTTTTCTGTCTCTTTTGTCGTGTACATAAGGACCAGTACGGCCAATTCTGCCACTGTCACGTGAACACTGCAAATTTCTTTCATACATTTGATGTCTCAGTGGCGCAGAGAGGAAAAAGGGTTTTATATTTTCTTCATGAAATTCAAATACTCAGATAATTTATTAAGGATAATTTATTATTACCTGCCAACTTCTCTACCGATCCATATTACAGATAATTAACATAATAATTATTTATTAATTTATTAAATATTAACATTAAATAAAAATAACATTAAAAGAAAAAACATCCTGCAAATTTGCAGGACTCTGAACCGAATCCTAAATAGCTTTAGGGAATGACAGTAACAGGCCAAAATTTTAAATTAATTATAATGTCAAATAAAAACATGGGAGAAAGACATTTAAAGACCCCATATAAAGATATTCTCTTCCAATGATCCAGATTAAAAATTCAGTACTCCTATAAACTGAATTCCCAACTCGAATCAACTAAATTCAGTACATGTACTGTTCATTTGGCAATATTTTTATATGGAGGTCCTTAAATGTCTTTCTCCCTAAAAACATTTCACAATTTCAATAAAAGATCAAGGTTCATAAATAATAAAAAATAAAATTAAGTTACTAACATCCTAGAAAAGCAGTATAAAAATGCTCATAGATCAGTGCCAAATTTAGAAATATCAGTGCAAAATTTCTTATATACATTTTCATTCTTCTATATAAAAAACTTGGAAATTTAGTGTTAAAATCTTAATAAGTCAATATCAAATATTAGAAGATCAATGTGGAATTTCTTAAAGTGTAATTTTTTAAGTTATTTTCATTGTTCTATTTAAAATCCTAAGACATCAGTTAAAATTTTCACATTAATTTTTTAAAATTTTATTTGAAACAATAAAACTTCTCACTTCTCATAATCTAATATTAATGTTTTCAAATTTGATATTGATTTATGAAAATTTTTACACTAATATTTAAATATTTTATATAGAACAACAAAAAATGAGCTTCAAGATCTTATATTGATGTTCCCAAATTTGACATTGACTTGTGAACATTTTTTACATTACTCTCTCAGAATTTTAGTAACTACAACTTTATTTTTTATCATTTCAGAACGTTGGTCTATTATTTTAATTTTTAAATGTTTTGATATGAAAATATAATTAATTTATAATTTTGGTTTCTAATTATCATTCTCCGGAAACTTTAGTAGTTCAGGATGCATTGTTGAGCATAGAGGTCTGAACTTTGAATTTTCTTAATTTGAGTTTATTTCGATGGTATTCATGTATCTTTTTAATGTTAATATTATTTAAAGAATTTATGTTCCCTTCTATTAACGAATATTGATAAGCTTCTGAATAAGGTATGGGATGTTTTGAATATATATAATGTTAAGTTAAAAAGTTATACGATGATTGAAAATTAAATTGATTGAAGACCTCAAAGTTCGGGAACAAAAATCTAATCTGAATCACAAAATAATTATAAATTGAAAACAAAAAACACGATTTACTGCTTCTTATGAATGGTAAGTATAATTTTAAAGATACCTTCTCTCTCTCTTATACTCCATCCAGTTCAAAATATAAAGAATTTTTAAAAAATTTTTTTAATTCATAATATAAGGTGTTATGTAATATTTAGTAGTAGTTTATCCTTTTTGTCCCTATTTATTGATGACCAGTCTCATAATTTGTAATGAAAAAGAGTAGAAATAACTTTAATTATTGGTAATTAATAAGGATAAAAATGGGATGTTGAGTTTTTTTTTTTAAGAAATTTAAGAGTGCAACCACATTTTCTTAATATGTATGAAGTAGTAGAAAACCTCTTATATTTTAGATCGAAGAAAGTATATTATAAGAAATTTTTAATTAATTTATACATTTTTATAAATATTAGTTATAAATTTCAAACTTCTAAGAAAATCCCAACATCTCACTTTTGTTGATTGGATGGAGTTAATTGTTTAACAATTGTTTGATTTCTACTATTACACCAAACTAACATAAAAGCAAAGAGGAGTTAGAGCTAGAAATATATATATATATATATATTAAGGTTTATAGGTGCTAGGTGCTAGGTGCTAGAAATATATGATATGCTGTTTTTTTTAATCCGATACTTTTTTTATTGAAATTAAGGTTATGGATAAGAATTAATCAAATGCATAAACGAAAAATAACACGAAGGGGACGTACTAGAGCTAAAAACGCAGGTGATGCTAGATGGGCCTGAAAAATGGTATGAAACCAACGTTTTGAGCCCATGAACCACCGGATTTCTGGAAGGATCGATCGTTTTGCTTTATATAATGGTTGTTCAACCCCTCTATCACTATACTATTCACAGTGTACTCTACTTACAGCCTCTACGATAAGCAAGTGAATGGGTCAGATGCGTGGGAGAGTTTTAGTGGTTTATCTTTGGGTCAATAATGTTCATCCCTCTTTTTGTGCTATTTCTACTCGTAGAGCCGGATGAAGATAAATGGGCTTCTTCAGCAAGCAAGCTTCTGCTTATGGTGGTGCATTTATGTTTTACGATGCTCTTAATTTTAATTAAGTTAATGATTATATTCGATTGTGATTTCTTTGATTAAATTATCTAAATTTGGACGGGCCCCTCTCACAAGGAACTCTTCAACTACTGTGTGGGATGAAGCAGATATTGTGGGGAGACGACGGTTATTTCTTTTTTGCCCACAGACGAAGGATACTTTGTTAATCGTCATATTCTAGCATCTTATTATATCAAACTTAGTTCAATTTTATATGACCTAGGTTTTATACATATGATATTCTTTGTATAGATATGGAAGAACACACAAGATATTTGAAATATTTTAAGAGGACATCCTTGGAAGCTTGGATGGATTTTTATTTTATATTTTCCTTATTTTGCATTTATCTTGAATCCTAGGTCATCTATTTTGGAAACAAGGGTTATGATTGATTTTAACATTTCCTACCTTTCTTCCAATTGGTGAAATGGATCAAGAGCCATCTCATTCAGATATGAAACTCATCTCAGGACTTCAACCGTTCTCTTTATCTCTCTCAAATCTACCATAGAAATCACCTAATTTCTCCATTCTATCATTAAATCCTTCCATTTCTCCACCAAACCTCCAGTTCTATTCCATCTAATCCATTAATTTCGTCCTTCCCCTCACTCAATCAGATCTAAACCATGGCTGTACTTAAGAGAAACAAGTGCAGAATTTTATTGAATCAAGAAAGAACACCATTCATCAACAATCTTCCATTGGTTTCATCTTCTCTTACTTCTTTGCTTATAGACGACTTTGAAGCACCTTAATTTTCTACTTCATTTCTAGCATGTGTTCATGGCTCTTGAGTGAGGAATTGGCTAGTTCAAGGAGGAAGAAGGCATGGATGATGAAGATGCTGGGCCAAATTGAATCTACGGGGGAATGTCACTCTACTTTGGTCCCTTTTGATTCTTACTTTGTTAGCTTGTTTAATTGACTTGTAGGGCCATTCAATTAGGTCAATTAGGATTGGTTTAAGGTCTGGGATGATAATGAATATTGTATATATTGGCTAGACCTTTCAAGAGAGTGAATTTTGTATGACTTTGAAATAATCTTTTTTTTGTTAATGGCATCATGATATTGATTTCGGTTTTGAGCATTCCTCTTAATTCTTGATTTAGCTTCTTAGATATCATTGTTAATGTGTTTCAGATGGTAAATTCAAATGTTGGATGGATTGTTTGAATCAAAATTTGGTAGTAATTGGGCTAATCTAATGAATGTATGCCTATGAAAAGTAATGACAATTCAAAGTTTTTTAATTAGTTTGAATTAACTCTATACCTTTAAGGAGCTTGTTTAATTATTTGAATAACCTTGAAATATCAATTGTACATGTTCAAACGCCTCATAAAGGATGCTAAATTGAGCTTTAACTTGTGTTCAATTCATGCTAGTTCTTGTGCATTTCCCTTGAAAATAATACATTTTGTTTTATGATTCATCCATTATCTAATTTCCAACATTCTTCACGGTTTTTCTTGCATTAATTCCACACATTCTCCACGGTTTTTCTTGCTTATTTCTGGGTCTTCAATTGTTCATTCTCTTAGTCATTTAGATCTAATTCATAGCTTCTTTGCATTGCATTTTCCTTAAATGTTTTCAAGCACACAAGCCCCCCTTGTTAGCTATAGTTTCAACATCTAGTGCATTGCATCTGCATTCATTTTAGTGAGCATTCCATCACTCTAAAACACCTACATAACCACGGCCTCAACCTCTCCTTCTATAAACTATCGCTTTGTTCCATTGTTCATTATATTTGCCTTTAGGTAGTTAACTAGTTTATGTAGTTTGCATTCTTAGTTTAGGTCATTTAAGTTAATTGCATTCTTGCATTTAATCTCGCATTTATGTTAGTTTCCATCATCATATCAATCATTTGCATTGTCATTCATTGCATTTAAAAATAATAGAATAAAAATAATCAATAAAAATATTCAAATTTTTCTCTATTTAGCATTTTAGGTAGACTTAGTTTTGTAAAACATTAAAATGATCTAGGTTTGCACCTTATTCTACATTATTTCATTTAGCCTAGTTTTTAATTGAAATTTCCTATGACAAGATCTTTCAATTTTTGGCGTAGTTGTGAGAATTAAGCTGTTTTTTAATATTGTTCTTAAATGGAATTTGTAATATCATTACCTTCAAAGCCTACCTAGGATTGTTATTTTCAATTTTTTATGTAGTTCTTAAATGGAATTTGTGATATCTATTTTTTAATATCTTTACCTTCAATCTGTTAGAGATAGTTTGAAAAAAACTAAAGTCCCACATTGGATGGGAGTAAGGTTTATGAAATATATATAAGAGAGAGAAGGCAAAGTATATTAAAATAATTATTGAATAAATTGTTAAGTGGATTTAAATATTATTTATTTAATATTTAAAGCACTTAGCACTTGGCACGTGGCGCGTCGTGATCATTGGATTCATCTAACGGTAGAGATCTGGTCTGGTATGAATTTCAGATTAATATTTTAATTAATCATTTTTTTTCAGAAACAGAATTTCAAATAACAACGTTTTGAAACAGTACATTCTGAAACAACATGTCATTTGATATTCTGTTTCAATTTGACAACAATGTTTCAAATACAAAGTTCAGAAATGAACAGGTTCATGAACAACGTTTCAAATACAATGTTCAGAAACAAATAGGTTCATGAACAACTTTTTAAATACAATGTTCAGAAACAAACAGGTTCATACACAACGTTTCAATTTTCTGTTTTCTACTATTATAAAAGGATCAGACTAGAGACAAAAAGAAAACCTCACATTCTCTCCTCTTGCTTACAAACTCTCTGTTTCGTTCTATGTTTCAAGGTATCTGAAGTTGCTGTCAGATATCTTTGATGCTTAGAATAACTCCTAGGGGTGATTCGTCGGATCCCTGCAGCAAACCTAGTGGGGGCGAATAACACCTTAAGGACAGTGTGTTATCATACGTTTCTGGACACCGGTTGTTTCATATACTGTTCCTAACAATCTTAAGGTGTTATCTTTATTTTGATTGATCATGGAGACCACCCAGGAATCAGCATTCAAGGTCATGAACCAGGACTTCATCAAATTGGATCGTTTTGATGGAACGAATTTCAATAGGTGGAAGGACAAAATGATGTTTTTGCTGACTGCCATGAAAATTTCGTATCTGCTTAATCCTGATCTGGAGCCTCTTGTTGAACCGAGTGATCATGAAAGTGAAGAAGTTAAGGCTAGACGCAAGAAGAGGGCAGAAGATGAAGTGCTGTGTCGTGGCCATATTCTGAACACACTGTCAAACCGATTGTATGATCTCTACTCATCCTTCTCATCACCAAAAGAGATCTGGGATGCATTGGAGGCCAAATACAACACAGAAAAGCAAGGAACAGATAAGTTTCTGATTATGCAGTATTTTGATTACAAATTGCAAGATGCTGTTAACATTTTAGATCAAGTTCATGATTTATAGATTGTAGTTTCTAAACTGAAAGATATGAAGGTGGACATTCCAGAGTCAGTGCAAGTAGGTGCCATTATTGCAAAATTACCTCCTACTTGGCATGAATTCAGGAAAAAGTTGCTGCACACCACAGAAAGTTTTACTTTGGATCAAATTTTGAAACATATAAGGATTGAACAAGAAACTCGTGTCTTACACAAGAAGCATTCAGAATCTCAAACCAAAGTTAACTATGTGGTTACTGCAGGTCATAAAAATCAGAATTTTCCTGGAAATAACAACAATAAGAGGAAGAACCCCGAGCCCACTGGTTTCAGTTCTGGAAAACAATTCAAGACTCAAAAATCTTGTTTTGTTTGTGGAAAGAAAGGACATCTTAAAAAGGATTGCAGATATAAGAAAAGGCCAAGGAATGAAACTACCAATAGTGCAAACATGGTAAATACAGAATGTGATGAAATTATTGCCATGGTTTCTAACATGCATATTGGTACGATTTCATAATTAAATATGGCTGCTGCTGTAAAGTCATTTGACTGGTGGTATGATTCTGGAGCAACAGTTCATGTATGCCATGACAGGAATCTGTTCAAGAATTATGAAATTGCTCAACAAGAGCAGCATGTGATTGTGGGCAATGGAAGCACAGCAAATGTACTTGGAAGAGGTAGCGTTGAGTTACAGTTTACTTCTGGAAAGAAGATGATTCTGCATAATGTACTTCATGTTCCAGAAATTAGAAGGAATCTTGTGTCTGCAAGTGTTTTGTCTGGAAATTCCGTAAGTGTTATTTGTTTACTAAATTAAAAAGTTATCCTTAACTATAAATATGCTATATTTATAAACTTTTTAATATATCATATAATTTTTCTCTTAGTCTTCTATTATCTATATTATAAACAAATAAAATTAAAAAAACAACTTAACTATATGAATATATCGTATTATAAATTTTCTAAAATTATCAATATTTTGTATGCATGAATATACTATAATTATGAACACATAAAAAAATATTAAGCACATTTTTTATTATAATTGAAATAAGAAAAAGCTAAATGATTTAGCAAAATAAATATATCTAACTAGATATATTATCATAAACTATGAAATAATTAGCTATATAAATATATTTTTCTTAATAGATTATTATCTCATAAATTAACTGAAAAGATTATTATTATCTTATAGATTTTAAATATTTATTTACTAAATTAAAAAGTTATCCTTAACTTTATATATGGTATATTTGTAAACTTTTTAATACAACATATAATTTTTCTCTAACTTTCTATTAACAATATTATAGGACAAATAAAATTTTTAAAAAAATCAATTAACTGCATGAATATATCATATTATATATTTTCTAAAGTTATCAATATTTTTCATGCATAAATATACTATATTTTTTATTAAACAAATTTCTTATATTTATTAAATTAAAAATTGTAAATATTACGAGATATGCTATATATAGATATGCTAAAAAATTATAAATATTAAATTAAAAAATTATACTAGATTTTAAATATTTATTGACTAAATAAAAAAAAATTATCCTTAATCTTAGATATGCTATATTTATAAATTTTTTCATACAGGATATAATTTTCCTCTAGCTCTCTACTATCTATATTATAGAACAAGAAAAAATCACTTGTGCTTAACCATTAGAAAAAATTATGTATCCAGCCTTAATTACAATACCCCTTAACATTGTATATAATTTTGGTTAAATCATAATCCATAATGGCATTTGTAAATAAGTATGAGAATTCATGTAAATCTAAATCATAATTCATAAAGTGTTGAAGTCCAATGTACTAGAACTTTTGTACTCCCAAAATCACAAAACTTAAATCAACCTACATTGAAGTATATGCCATGAATTAAGAATAAATAATTTTTCACACAAGTAAAACAATCAAAGAAAAACTTGCCAAAAGATTTTGAGACTCACTGTATGGCGAACCTCACACATAGTATGTAGTATGCCAATCCACTAAAGATCTGAGAACATGATATAAGTCTGAATGCCATTACTAATTTCTATTATCAATATTATAAAATACACAAATTAAAAAAATCATGTATTTAAATATAATATCAAACTATACAAATACATATAATATTGATCACAATTATACTTATTTTAGTAAAGATTGACAAAAAAAAATAGTGAATATAGAGAAAAAAGCTGAACACAAAATGTAGTTTAGTTTTAAGTAAAATACATCAAAAATTATGAAGACAGATTTGAGATGGAAATGAAGGACGCAGGAAGAAGATTTGAAGAGCACGGTTCAGGCTTCCTCTGAAATCTGAAATGAATGAGAATGAGCAAAGCACGCACTATAAGCTTTCTCAAAAATATGAAATGAACGAAGAACACAACGATGATGTTGTGCCTTTAAATAAGTCTGAGGCTTCACGTTCCCCCTGCTTAGCTTGGTCAGTATTGCGTCTTGTCCTTTTTTTAAAAAAATATATAACTGAATCTTGGTTTGGCGGAAACTGGCATTCAATTACACAATGCATAAATGAAGCAAAATTGAGATTCAATTACATAGTGCATAAATAAAGATTGAAGACCTCAATTTCATGGAACCGAGATCTTAAAGAAACTGACATTTTATTTTTTTTTTAATTTTAAACTTCACAATTGTCCTGTCGCTAGTCTCTCCGTATCTTTTGGGTATGTTCTTAGTCAACACACAGTATGAGACTTGGTACTCCCTCCCTCTATTCCTTTCCAATTCTCATTAATATAGTGTTAGGTCTTGTCATTTAAAAACATAATAATTAAATGACTTGGTACTCCCTTCCCTTGTTCCTCTCTAGTGTTGGGTCTTATCATTAAAAAAAAAAGGAAAATAATTAAATGCATAGTATATGTAACAACCCTTATTACATTATCCCTAACTTAGTCTCCAATTAACTAAGTGCAATTGATGTCATGTGCAGAACTGGAGGACTAGGACGGAGGAAAGAATCAAAGTAGAGAAAAAGGAGCTCCATGCCACAGTGTAAGACAGGACTGCCGCGGCGAGAGAGCTGCAATTTTGAAAATATTTTCCAAGCCGTGGCAAGCTTACTGGCGTCACGACAAGTGTCAAGATTTTTGTTTAAATCAGAATCATTTCTAACGAACAGATGAAAGGAAAATAGAGGGAGAAAGAAGAAGCTATGCTAGAGCTTGAATGATCCAACCTTTGGAGGTGTTTTTTGGCATTTGGAAGCTCTGATCTTGGTGGGTAGGTGGTTCTTGATCCTTCATCTCCATTTTTTTCTGTTTTGAGTTGGGATTTTTCGGGTATATGTTTGGATTTTTGGTTTTTGCCGAAATCCACCTGATTAAAATGGATGAAATGGGATTAATGAGGTGTGATTTGGTGGTTGTGATGCTTGGGTGTGAGTTTTAGAAGGAGTATGCATGATTTAAGCTTAACCCTAAGTTGATATTATGTGTGGAAGCAAGGAACCTGAAGTGTGTGTGGTTGGTTAGAGTTTAGATGGTCTTTAGGAGCTCAATGATGCATGGAAGTAGAGTTGGAACCTTGGTTTAGGCCTATATAGTCGAATTGTGATTTTCGTTTAAGTGATATATTATGTTAATTGAGGATTTTATGGTATTATAGAAGTATTTTTTTGATTGAAAGGGGTACAAGTGTGTTGGACATCCCAAGAAGCTCATGGAATCGCGTGTGTGTGGTATTGATAACTAGAGATAACCGAGTGTTTGTATTGTTTGTATTATATGTTATTATATATATGTGTATATATGCATGTTTCCGTTTATACCATGATATTAATATGTATGTGTCTACGATTTTTCTATATATCGTGGTATGCACAAGGCTAGACACATAGTAGGTGATGATTATGATGAGGATGATTGTTATATATAATGATGATGATGTGACATGACATGATGCATGTATAACATTGAGAACATGATGACGATGATGATTACGCGATGATATATCACGAACATCACCACATGGCATTGTGAGATATATGGTGATCAGGTGGTGATGATGATATGATAATATATGATAGGTGAGGATAAGGATGAGATCCCTGCAGCTAAATCACCTCCTATGGCTAGGAGGGAAAGGCTAGCAGTGGATTGCACATTTCTCAAATTGCCACCTCTTCATGGCGAGAAAGGGGGAGGATAACCACAGTTCGAGCTCTAGTGTAACCTTTGGCTAAGTTGCATTAGGGTAAGGTGAACTTGATGATATCCCGAAATCAGTCTTAACCAACTGTTGGAAGGGAATCTCTTGTACGAAATGTCTTGTTATGACGACAGCTCGTGGTTCTAGTTGTGTACAAGGGAGACATGTATTCCATTTCATATTGCATTCATGATATTATTGTATGGGTTATGTATATATATGCATGTGGTTGTCCTTGGTTACTAAAACATTGTCTCATACCCTTTTCCCATGAACATTTTAGATAAAAGGTTCTAGCACTAGTCTGGAGAAGATAAGGGAAGCATAGCTACTATGATATTGGGAATATTAAGTCACTGTAGTGCATATGTGTATGGTCTATGTGCTTTGTGCCAAGTAGGATAGTATGATTGTAATGGATATGAAAATACTAATGTTTGTAATGATGTTATTGGTATAACATGTATGTGATGGTTTGATGTGGAATGATATTGTGTGTGATGTATTGTGATGCTTGTTTGGTTTGGTTCGGGGTGTTGAGAAGTCTGTATGGTAGTGCATGTGAGCCTAAGGGTGGATTTGGGCTTTATTGGCGTGTTTTAGGGCATGTAGCCCATTATGTCTATTTAGGGTTCAAAGGGGTCAAATTTTAGAGGAGTGGTTCTTTTGAAGTAAAACCTCTTTGGACTGGTTGGTGAAGACAATTAGGACTTGTGTAAATGGTCCCGAATGGTTAAATTATCTTTAGTGGCAAATAGGAGTTGTAAGTTGTGAATTTTGGTCAAAAAGTGGCCAAAACTATATCAGGTATCCAAAATCTTTATACGAAGATGGATTGAGATGAAATTGGTGTCTATGGATAGATTGAGACAAGATTGACTTGTAGAAGTTGGAATTAGGTTAATCAGAGATCAGAGTATAAAGTTATGTGTGTTGGAAATTTGCCCCAAAAGTTGAACTTTTGTTGATATGACATTAGTAAGGGGGCACAGCCATGCCATAAGTGAGGTCGTGATGCCAAGCCCTCTGTTTTGGCAATGCTGGAACTCAAGAGCACCGTGGCAGTATTGTAGCGGCTACGGCCCTGTACTCTGTTTTGGCTATTCTGGTGTTGTCGAGATATTTTATGGTGTTTTCTGCTGCTATGATGATTTGGGTAACAAAGTTGAGGTGTTTTGAACTGTGTTTGGTTGGAATTTGAAGTATTTGGTCAAGATATGAGATGTGTTAAAATAGGGTGTTACAGTATAAGACTTGGTACTCCCTCCCTCTGTTACTTTCCCATTCTTATCAAAGTATTGGGTTTGGATCTGAGATCTTTCAACTCTTTTTTTTTGCTTCACAAGACGTAACACTCCATCATGGTAGTGTTGTGTCTTATCATGTCTTTTTTTAAAAAATAAAATTTAAAAGTTTGAATTGAAAATTTTTTTAGCATGGTACATTATCTGAAGTTACACATAGTTAGCTATATATTCTCTTGGGTTCTAAATAATAGATATTTTTTTAAAGCATTGTTTTGTTTAAATATAATATATCTTGTATTCCTTCGATCCTTAATATAAAATCTTTTTAACCTAATAACATGAACTAAGAATTTGAGTTAAAATTAGTTAACTAATTCGATTTTTCTGAAAATCACAACATTTTTCTAAACTATCCTTATTTAATCTCTTTCTCTGTTTCTTTGGGACACATTAGATGATGATATTTTTTGGAAATACATAATAAATACTATCTCATATACTGCAAAAATTCCTATATTTAAGATCAAGCAAAAATGCCATCTAATTAGGACCGAAGGGAGTAGTGTTGTTTAGTGTAATAACTTTTTTAATACCTCTACTTTATAATTAATAGATGAGAGATAAATATTATGAGAAATATGAAAAATAATATAATTAATAAGAGCAAAATATTAAAATTTCATGGCAAATTTAATAATCCAACTACTTTTTAAAATGTGTAAATTAATTAAAAGTGTCTTATATTTAGAATTAGATAAAGTATACATTATTTTAAACAAGCTATGTCCTTTGAGAAGTTTGGACCTTAGAGCATGTGGCATTCACAATGTCCCATTATTTTCTTTCCCTAAAATGTGATCTTGGTTTTCACTAAACTGGGATCCATGAGTTTGTGTGTGTTGGTTCAAAAAATAAGATCTCGGTTTAGTACGAACCAAGATCCATATTAATTCTATCTCTGTTTGGGAGACATCGAGATGGTTATTAGTACCCACTTTCTTGGCTTTTGTCAGATCGAGATCTCATAATTTGCAGCAGTTTGGTAAATCATTTTCAACTTATAGCATCTGGGGAAATTATTTCTTTTATTGATGTATTTAGGTAAAAATGCCTATGCGCTTATTTGGTTGATTTGATGGAATCTAAGATCAAACATGTATTTTGAAGTTTGGTAGCATGATGGAAATTGTTAGAAGATAGTTGGTCAACATTATCCATTGATGCGTCACTCAGGATACTTAAATTACAGTGCTATTAATTTTGATTATGTTATTATATATGTTGTATTGTGATTTTTGTGTATAAAATCATGGCTCAAAGTTGTGGGGCAAAAATAATATTTCATTCCTATTATTATTTTCAGTCAGAGAGTTTTTTTTCTTGGTTATTTTCTCCATTTAACTTCAAGGAAGTTGTAATATATTTTCCTTCATGCTTATGTACAATGAAGTTCTTATTGATATATTTTTTCAAAAAAAAAGATGAAGTTCTTGTTGCCTTTTGGCTTCAAGAAATTGGATTTGTAAAAGGACAAAACTTACATGCTTAACCTTACAACCATGTGGTCCATTTGTCCAATGACATCATGCCACATGGATATTTTATCCACCTCATCAATTAAACTCTTCAACCCCATTAAGTATCATCGTTATATATGGAAAATTAAATAAATAAAAACAAACCCTAATGTGGTAATTTACTCTCTCAACACCGGCTCTCTTGTGATGTTGGAAGTAGTTCTCAATGCATCGGCTCTCTTTGTGCATCTTAAAGTGCTTTTCCCAGGTAAATTCCCCAATTGTTTTGTCTTCATTTGTGAGTTTCCCAATAGAATTTAATATGTGATTAAAATCTGAGTTTGTCAACAAAGCTACCAACCTATGGCCTTCATAGATTTCAAAAATATGATTTGTTGTTTGAAGAGTACTAATGTGTACACAAAAATATTACCATCAATTAAAATATTATTTATTCAAAGAAATTGGTTCCATATTGCTTTCATAATTTTTGTGAGTATAATTCCTTTATAAAATTGGTTTTGTTGTCATCTTTGTCAGTTACCTAATAAATAGTTCATAATTTTTGAATAAATTATTCATAGCTTTTTTGTTCACTATGCTATGAATTTAGATTTTTTTTATTTTCTTGCAAGAGCTTTTAAGTTCATCATATTTTATAAACAACTATTTTATATTTTTTTAATAGTGAATTTGATTGATAATATCAATATATCTACTCCACTATTATCTGAATTTGCGGTTAAACATGAAGTAATTGGAACATAATTAACTCCATATGTGGGCATGGAGTTTGAAAGTAAAGATCATGCATATAGATTCTAAAGTGCATATGTTGGTTTTTTTGGGTTTAGTATTAGAAAAGAGTGGGTAAACAAATGCAAAATGGATCATAAGATAATAATATCTCAAAAATTCGTATGTTTCAAAGAAGAATTCAAAAGGGTGGATAATTGTGAAGCAAGAAAGGTTCGTAAGGATTTGAGAACAAGATGTTTGGTTCAAATGACCATTAATCGACAAGAAAATGGAAAGTATGTGGTTACATTTTTTGAGAAGAGCATAGTCATTCATTAGCTATTCCTAGGAGCAAGCACAAACTGTCCTCTCAAAGAAAGATATCTAATGCTTAAGCAATTCAAATTAAATTAGCAAATCATTCATACGACATAAATTGATTTTTGAATTTTTGAGTCGGCAAGTTGGAGGGAGAAAGAATTTTGGGTGCACCCTCAAAGATATTAGTAATCATTTGACTTGTAAGAGGATGACAAAACTTAAAGAAAGGAAGGCTTATACATTGATCCATTATTTTGAATCAAGGAAATCTAAGAATCCATCATTTTTTTTTTATGAAATTCAACTTGATGTTGAACATTAGATCACAAATATTTTTTGGGTAGATGCAAATATGGTTGTAGATTATTTTTATTTTGGCAATATGGTTTCTTTTGATACTACTTAGTACACAAATCGTAACCTAAGACCATTTCCACCCTTTGTTGGATTCAATCACCATCAACAAACTGTTATATTTGATGCTGCATTATTGCATGATGAAACTATTGAATCTTTTGAATGGCTATTTAGAATTTTTTTGAAGGCAATGTGTGGGAAGAAACTAAGTACAACTTTTACATATCAAGATGCAGCAATGGCTAAAGCAATTGCAAAGGTTTTACCTGAATCATATAATCATTTGTGCACTTGACATTTATTTTGAAATGCTCTCAAGATTGCCAATCATGCTTTCAAGAAATTGAATTCTTTTGCCTCAGAATTGAGACATTGCATTTATGAATATGAATATGAAAATGACTTTCTTGATGCATGGAAGTCAATGCTTGACTAGCATGACCTTCACCAAAATAAATGGATGCAAGCTTTGTTTGGAAAGAAAGAAAAAATGGGCATTAGCATATGGGCAACATGCATTTTCCACTGGAGCTATATCAACGCAGTTGAGTGAAAGATTTGATGGCTGATTAAGAGGTTATATGAAGTCCACGCTGAATGTGTTAGATTTCTTCATACATTCTGAAATGCTGTTGAGGGGCATGAGATATAAGGAGTTGGATGCAAATTATGATGAGTCAAATGACGCTGCCACTACATATAGATGTCTTTTTGTTGAAAAATGCAAGAAATGTATATACACCAATCTTCTTTTATCAAGTTAAAGAGGAATATATGAAGTCATGTAACACAATCTTTAATGAATGTAATCAAGTTTTAATGCTATTTGAATATAAAGTGTGTGTAATTGGAGATATGAGATTATAAGGTTAACTTTGACTCAAAAGATCAAACAGTTGATTGTAGTTGTAAGAAATATGACATTATGGGAATTTTATGCTGTCATATATGCTCTTAGAGTCCTTAACTTGTGGAATATAATAATTATTCCTCCAAGATACATTCTTAAGAGGTGGATGAAACATGTTCGGAGTGGATGTGTTTTTAATAATAGTGGACGAAGCATGCTCGTTTCAAGGATTTATGTCAAAGTATACTTGAGATATCAAGTAAAGTTGCGGAATCTCAAGATGCTTCAACTTTTTTTTTCCCCAAAAGGGTTGGTTGAATTAGGTATGGAAGTTGATAAAATATTGAGTAAAGGTTCTTCCACATCAAACCAGCAGCAAATAAGCAAGACCAACATAGTGGGAGAAAAAGATGCATCTCAAACAAAAGGAATGAAGAAAAAAGGGGGTGTCTCGTGATAAAGAATGTCCTGAAAGTTGTGTAGAAAAGAAGTAAAAAAAAAAAGAAAAAAATGTTCACAGGTGTTTTGAAGGGCATCTTAATTTTATTATATTCAATTATCTTTTTTATGTCCATATTTATATAATTTTAAACTTTTTTTTTAAAATGTAGCATCAACGTCACAAGGATGTTTAGAATATGAACTTGTGAATTTGTCAGCTCCTTTTTTACAGGTATATTTTTTATGTCCATATTTATGTTAATTATAATTTTTGTAAAATGTTGGATTAAGATTAAAAGGACGTCTAGACTAGTAACTTTGAACTCTTTGTACAATGCAGATACCTGTGACACAAGGATATCAAATTTATGAACCTACAAGTTCTAATCTCATTCAGGTTTTATCATGTGTCATTGAATTTTTGTTGATATACCCATGTCCTTTAGCTAATATTTTTCATTTTAAATATGACTCAGATTGACATATTGAGTCAGAACTTTAAAGACATTTGCAGTGCAAGAAGTAACATTTTGAAATAAAGTGTAGAACCAAAAATATTTTGTTGTTTTACTTAGTGCTGAATGATTAATGGAATTATTCAAAAACTAAAAAAAAAACTATTTTCCTTTTATGTTTTAGGATTCATGTTTGGCTAATAATACTTTTTTTTTTATAACTTTGTTGATTCCTTGTATTTGGGAATCATGCAGAATGTATTTACGCTTATAAATGCTATGATAATTTTTTATCTTTTGTTGATGCTTGATTCTTCATTTGAATTTTTGACAGAATGCAGTTTGACATATATCTATTGATTAGAAAACTTGATTCAAATATGATTTTCACTCCCATTACATTTCATTTTTATATCCAAATTCATTTTAATATTATATGCTATAAGAAAATGGCCATTTGAAACATACATACTTGACATAGTTGAATAATGATCACATGAATATATTAGATATTGCATATTAAAGTACCAAAAAAATCAAAATCAAAATCAAAGAACTTCCCAAAAAAATTCTTTTTGATAAATAGGCAAATTTTATTAATCAAGCATGAAGACTGTTAGTCAAGGTACAAGAATTGAGATTATAGAACGAGGATCAGTAAAAGAAATAAAAACCAAAATATCAAACTTGCAATCAAGAGTTGCAATATCATCACTCAAGGCATCACTATGATATCTCCTTCTGAATGCTTCAAAGCTGCTCAACCTTCTTTTGCTTTTTTTTTTTTCATAGGTTGCTTCTGTTTGTGTATCTATGCCCTTGTGATATCTCTCCATTAATCTCATTCCCATTAAAATGCACTATGCTATGAAATGTTCAAATCCATATGATAGTATAATAGAACATGTATGTTTGCTAAATGCAACAATTGTCACCATTCTCCAACTTTGACTTGGTAGAACCTCAAGAAGTCCAATTTCTATTGGGTAAGTCACATCTACAAAGAGAAAGGTTTTTTTTTTTCTATTATGAGATTAAAACTAAGATACTAATTATAGTCCATTGACAAGGCAAGAAGTGCAAAACATGTTAGATTATATAACTTCACTTAATTAATGAGTTAATGAGTTTATTAATTTATCATCAATCAAATACAACAGACTAAAATTTTCAAGCTAAAACTAATATTAAATGTTGGATGTTAAATAGACCACACAAGATACAAAGCATATTAAAGAATAATTCCTAAATCATTCACATCAAAATATCCACAGCAAGCACTAGATATACTTGAATTTTAATTAGTTCACATGTTAACTCTTCTTAACAACTAAATCAATTTCTTTGAATAATTTTTTTTAATTAATTGTAATATTTTTGCATACATTAATACTCTTCAAACAACAAGTCATATTTATGAAATTTATGAGTTTATAGGTTGGTAGCTTTGTTGCAAATGAAGGCAAAATCTTCAGTTATATGTGAATAGCTTTGCTTACAAAAGATGGGCTTGATTGTAAAAGACAAGAAATATATACAAGACTGAATTAAGTGACACCTATTGACAAAGTGTCAAGCATGTTTTGAGCCTTAATAGTGTGATCAATGTGAACCAAGACGTCTCTGACCAAGCCTTCTACATTAGCAATAAATTGCACCTGATTTTAATCACATATTAAATCCTATTGGAAAGTCACATATGAAGACAAAACAATTGAGGAATTTGCTTGGGAGAACCACTTTTACATGCACAAAGAGAGCCAATGCACTGAGAAACACTTCCAACGCCACAAGAGAGTCGATGTACGTGAGAGAGTAAATTGTCAAATTAGGGTTTATTTTTATTTTTTTAATTTTTCATGTATAATGTTGATACTTAACAGGGTTGAAGAGTTTAATTGATGATGTGGATAAAGTATACATGTGCTATGATGTTATTGGACAAATGGACCAAATGGTTATAAGGTTAAATATGTAAGTTTTGTCCTTTGTAAAAGTAGACTTATTCATCCTACTCATAGTTTACTTGATACAATTAATTTCTATTTTCATCTTTCTGAAATTTTATTGCTATATTAAATATTTTATCATGAGAAATTTTCATTTTTTACTCAATTATTCTATTTAAATTCCTTAATTGAACAAAAAAATATGGATTAAAAATAAGAGTTAAAGTTAGTTAACTACCTTAATTTTTTAAAAAATACTTTTTTAAAAATACCCTTATTTAATTTTTCTTTCTCTTTGAAATGAATTAAATATAGCAATATATTGTAAAAATATATAATAAATACTATATCATATTCTAAAAATAGTTTTATATTTAGGATGAAAGTAAAAAAAAAGACGGGAGGAAATATTATAACTGTATTCAACAACTCCCAGCGTTAACAGTCCAATTCACCTAATTTTACAGATAGCTATTGGCTAAAAAAATTTGTCTATTAGTTGGTTTATATCCAAAATATAAATTCAATTTAACTAATTGCATGAAAATAAAAAAGAAGGTAGTTTTACTTATTAAATTTGTCAAAAAAAAACTATTTTTCAATATTGCTCTATTAAAGTCTAAGATAACATTAATTATAGTACATATATTATTTACTACATCTCTCATATATTTAATTGTAGACCATGAGAAAACAGGGAAAATATATTTGATGCCCTATTTTGGACCTGAAGGAGTATTATTGTGAGAGATAGAGCAATGGCAAGTGAAGGTAAATGGAGAACTACTGAGACCACTGAAAATTACTCAACATAATTTCATTTGTGCATCACTGGGCAAATGAAATTACGTTGTTTATATGTTAATAAAAAAACATGTGGCCAAACAAATATATATGTTAATAAAAAATAAAATGAGACCGCTGAAAATTGCTTAATATATTTACGTTTATAGTATATAAGTAACAGCTAAGCATGAACGAAAACGGCAATCTATATTGTACTGATGAGTAGATATAAAATAGTTTTTTTTTTTAATCTTTGCGACATAAATCCGAAAAACAGCTTTTTTTTTTAAATCTTTGAGATGTAGGTCCAAAAAAAAAATAATATTAATTTTATAACTATCAAATTGTAAAAACATATTTTAATTGCATGACCTACTTTTGACATAAGAATTTGTGAGAACCACCATTATGATTCTGTTTCAATTATATTGTTATTTTACACTTTCAATGTATTATTAATTACTTTTTTTCTCCCAATTATACTCTCCTTTCATTTAACTCAATATAGGTCATTTAATTCATTATACTCCCCACATCTGACGCACACAGATCTGATAACTTAAAAACATATAGGATATGAAAATTTTAAATTTACTAAATTTTCAATAGAACATAGCAAATTTTTCAAGAGATTGTTCTTATTCACTATGAGCTAATTGTTGAACAATTTTTTATAAATAAAGTCATATGGAAACAATTGTGAATATAAATAATTTATTCAATTATATATATTTCAAATTTTATATAAACATATATTAAAATTTTATATAGTTGTTGACTTTTCATCGCATTCAAAGGCAGACAAGCACTGCACGTGCTAAAGGCACTTGACCTCAAAAGAAATATATTACTGACTTTTAAATCACACATTGTGGGCACTCAGGGTTCTTTATCACAATTTTCCTAAATTTCCAAGTTAAAATACAAAATGCCATAATGACGATTAGAAAAGAAATCTAATCGACCAAATTCCTAGCTTCATGTGAGCCTGGACCCACTTGAGTAAAGAAGCTTGAAAAAACTTCCTAAAATCCTTGGATAAGAGCAATGGCACTTTGATAGGGATTGCTGGAGCGATTTGGGCCGGACCTAGGAAGCGCACTTTTTTCCCAAATAATAGTTGTAACTGTTCTATAATTTTAGGATAATAATTATTGTTATACTATTTTTTTAAGAAAAAATATTTCACCCTATGGGCTTGAAAGCCACTAATTCATAAGAGGGCCTTCCATTCTTCGGCCCAAAAAAAACAAGGCTTTTCACAGTATTAATCCATTTGTGACGTCTATATTGTCTTAACATTAATTAAATGTAAGTTGTTTAATTAATTCGTTGGACTGACCATTCATCCACAAACGAAAGGACTCTGCATCGATGTATCTATAATCTTCAATAAAATAAAACCAAACAAGAGAGAGAGAGAGAGAGAGAAGTTGTCGTCTATACTTTATGGTGAGGTTAGTGAGGTGTAAAAATCAGATAATCAGATAAAATAAAACCAAATACCCAAGTATGCAACTGGGTGATAATATTGTATTTCTTTTGCTTATAACATTGGTAATGATTTATTAGCATTTAATCTAAAAGAAAAAACAAAAGCAAATCACAATAAAATGTCCACCAAAAAAAAAAAAGAAAATCTTAACAGCAAAAAGCTATAGTATTATTTATGATGGACATGGAAAAGGCGTTCAAAAGATTCTTAGACAATATAATATGATTCTTCACAGTGGATTTTTAGATTCTTTTTTTAGATAATTTTATTTATTTATTTTTGTTGGTTTCCAATCTGTATTTCTTTGGAGCCAAAATCATTGATTAGATTTAAATTAGAAAAAATAAAATTTATTAGATAATCTTGGAGAGATTTCTTAGATTTAAATTAAAGAGATTATTTAATAGTATTAGGATTAGAATATCAATTTTATTATTTTTCTTTGAATTTTTGTTTTTTATTTTTAGGGTTTTTTTTTATAATTAGATATATTTTTTAGATTTCCTAGATCTAATAAGATTATTTGAGTATCAAATATTCTTAATTGCTTTAGAATTAGATTTTTCATATTTTGTCTATTTAAAGGCTCTTATGTAATAATACTTATTCGGCCGAGATGAGTTGAATAATATTTTGTATTTTGAGTTCTTCCCCTAAAATCTTCTATTTTCTCTCTTCCTTAAGTTCTATCTTTGAACTTCTATTTGCTGTCTTTTTGCTTATCTCCCCTTTCTTTCTGTCTCTTTCCTCTCTTGTTCTATATCTTTCTTCCTTAAACTCTTTCTTTTCTCCCTCTTTCTGTTTATCTTCTCAATTTCTCTCAGATTCTTCTACTCCTTCGTCTACTTTCTCTATTCTCTTCTCTATCTACTCTTACTTGCTCACGTCAATTTATATGTTGAAATAACACATTACCAATATTTTCTTTTTTTTTGGTCAAAATTTTCTTTTTGTTAATAATTCTGTTATGATTAGAATCTTCTTTTTATTTTCTATTTTAGATTAAATATTAATTGGATACTAAGTTATTATCTACATATAAGAATAAAAATACAATAATTCCACTTGAATAATAACTGATTTTATTCAAGAAATTTATAAAATAATTGTATAAAAACTTTTGACGAAATATTAGGAGACGATAAATACATTTGAAGCAGGAAACACTATCTTACTCTATATATTATTTGAAATCATTTTAAATATGCCTAGTTTTTTTTTTTTAATTTTTAGCTTGATTAGACCAGGCAGGATTATGTTCAAAGCATTTAATTTACAAAATAGATGTGTGAGACAAAATGGGTTAATCCGTAATCTGGAAATGAATTCACACAATAAATTGATTTATTCCACTGAAGAACTCCAATATTAAATAATAATCCTTGAATCCATATGGATTTTAGTTTGGACTAACTTGAATTAAAAACCGATAATAATTTTTGTATTTTTGGGGCAGCAACTTTTTGAATATATATATATATATTTTGAAGACATATGCCACGCTATTGGGCCTAACAATGATAAATGTCAACGTTTTTGGCCCATGGGCCACGGCATTCTAGAAAGGTCGTCGTTTGCTTTATATAATGGTTGGCAAACCCTAATCTGAGTGAAGAGACGGAAGACTTTCACAGATTTGGATGGATAGGCACAACCAAGAAGGGAAAGATTTGGAGTACTTTTCTCAAAACCCTAGGAAGTGCGATGAGATGATGTGATGAGAGGTCAAAGTCGGATTGCTTGTGAAGATGCCTCCGTATGCTGCTGCTTCTTCAGGGAGCTTTCGCTTCGGTACTTCCACGTTTCACGGTGCTGTGGTGCTGTTCATTTCAGTACGCTCTCATCTTCGTCTCTTTGCAGGAATGTAGAAATTCTGTATTTGACTGTGATTTCTTTGATTAAATATTTTACTAATTATTATCATAATATTTAAAGGATTCTGTATCAATAATAATATTTAAATATCTTGATTATATACCTCATTTTGATATTTTCTCATTTTTTGATATATTATCGAAATATTTAGATATTATTATTGATACAGAGTCCTTCAAGTATTATGATGATAATTAATAAAATATTTAATTAAGGAAACTTTTCTTTCTAAAGATTATTAGTCAATATATTTTTCATTTGAATTTCTATAATTTTTTATTTGTACTGAAATATTTTTGTTTAAATATTTCATTTTGAATAATTTTTTATTTTTTATTCTGTTAATCCACCTTAATTAATTAACTGAATTATTTGTGAAAAATTTAACTCCTCTGTATTCACCTGATTTGTGAGTTACGGCTAGTTAGCTTATATCTCTAATATATATATATATATTTGATCATGTTATATAATTAGATTTACTATAATTATTATTATTTTATATATAAAAAAATCATAACCCTATTTAACTTTAATTAGAAAACCCGCTCATAAAAAAATCAAAGGCTATTATGTTTAAATTTTGTTATTTATTCATTTATTTTTTAAATGGAAGAATTTTTTTAAAAAATTAGTTTTATTAAAAAAATATTTGATTAATATTTAAATTTTCAATTGAAAATGCCTTTAAATCTTTACATGGAAAAATAAATTTAATTTACCCTAAAAATCCTTTTGATGTTGATGCCTGAATGGTAAGTATAACTTGTAATAATGTATCTTTTAGATATAACTCGTAATAATCTATCTTCTAGGGTATCCGTGAATTCTTTCACCATTTGAGGTGTTAATTTACTCATTAAAATATGGCTTATCTCTATCCAAGACCCTGCATCACAATTTTAGTTTTACGATTTTTTCTGGGGCAAGTGCGTAAATATGTAAATGAAGTTTAGGTTATGAATGAGAATTATCAGATGCATAAACAAAAAAAAAAACACTTGAAACCTATACCAACTTGTCGTCCTCTCTCAGTAACCTTAGAATTAATCGTACCAGGTCACCAATTTGTATGTATAACTGGTCGTCCCCTCTCAGTAACCTTAGAATTGTACCATGTCACCAATTCATATGTATCACTCTAATTTTCTTACGAGTATAAACAGCATTTCATGGGCATAAAGAACTCAAGAGACACCTTAGGAGTAACACATAGAAGTTGATAAGTCTGACATTCTGAATCTTAAGTTACAAAGAAGTTACTGAAGTGCATCTTGTTCAGATTCTTTTTGATATATAAAATTCTCATAAGAGGCAAGTGTAGAGCATACTTGAATCTATGCAGACAAAACTAAGATATGACTATTTCAGAGTTTCGGGAGAGAAGAGAGAGATTTTAGAAAGTAGTCATTATATTTCGCAAAGAGAGGTAATTGGATTTCTCCTCTTGCCGCTGTTTTACAACTTTAGCTCCTTATATAGAGGTGGAGCTATCCTACGGACTCATTACATTATTAAAGACAAAAGCTAGTGATAAACAGGTGACAGACAAGTTTTATATCTTAATTAGCTTTGTCAGTTCATTTACAAGAATAAAAACAACTAACTTTATGACATACTAGCTTATTATATTGAGAGAAAAGACTTAGAGGACTATTGGCATACTGCCTTTACATGAGGACAAATGACTTTAGACTGTCGGCACAAAAGGATAAAATGTTAAAAGTTCTTATGGATAGATTCATGATCGTATGAAAGATTCATGACAGCCCTGTCTGCTCTCTTTGCTTTTCTTTGCTTTCTTGAGTTGTAACAACTCTAGCTCTTTGTCAATGTCATAATCATCAGATAAAGCTGCTTGAGTGTTGTACTGAGAAAGCAGGTATTGGGAATCCAGCTCATATGGGTCTTGTGAGTTTGGAGGAAATTGCAGATAATGTTCAGAATCTTGTGTCAGTGGAGATGCCTGGTTGGAGGACTCTTGGCTAGTCAGAGAAGCCAAGGATAGTCGAGGCTAGTCAAAAGGGACAGCCTAGCTCGTGGTAAATATTTCTTCGGGGATGAAAAATTCTTCTGATAAAGGTCCAAGAGATATGCATGTTTGTTCAATAACATTCCCTGTAAAGTTATTAAGATTTAAAAGAAAATCTTTAAACTCAGAAATAACTTGTTTTTCTTGAAATGACCAATGAAGTGTGGTATTCTACATATGAGTTTGAATCGGTGTGAAAAGGTTTCCTTCATGATCTGTGCTGTAAGGTCGATGAACAACGAAGAAGGAATTAATTCTTTGTTTTCTTGAGGGGATATTCCACAGATTATTTTCCTCAGTAACTTTGTAAATTCTTCCTCTCCAAACTGGTAGTGGTGCATACCAGCTAAGAAAAGTAAACAGATTGGAAGTGGAATTTTGCTCATCATTCATATATTGATAAGTTTGTTTTGGTGGAAAAGCATAAGCACAAGCATACAAGGTGGATAAAGACAACATGTACCACATAAACTTAGTAGTGATAGGTCCTTTGATGAAGGGTATAACTAGATATTGAATGAGGGGGTCAAAGAACTTTAGTTTGGTTGAGATTCCTTTGGCTTGCAGGAATAGGAGTAAATAATAGAAAAGATTTTTTCTGGCAACACAGTTTATGTCTAAGACAGTGGATGGATTCTGTTTTGGCTGCTGAGATGGGACTTTGGCATTTTTGAAATGGTGAGGATGTATAGGGGTGAAGATTTGTAGATGTTGTTTAGCTGGGTGTTTTTTGCAAGAGGTCTTGAGAGCAGGTCTGCTAAAACATTGTGCTTTCCTTTAAAGTGTTTCATTGTGAATGTATAGTGGGCGAACCAGTTCTTCCAGCGAAGCAATTGTTTTTCCGGAAGTAATTTTTTCTTTTGATCCAGAATGATTGGGAAGGAAGTATTATCTATTTCTACAGTGAACTGGTTAAAGCTAAGATAAAAGCTGAATTTTTCAATTCCCCTTTTGATAGCGAAAATCTATTTATAAATGACATGATAGTGTTTTTCAACTTCCTTGAATTGACCGTTGGCATGTGCATAATAATACATTTTTTCTATTTTCTTCAATCAAGACAGCTCCCCATTAATGTTCACTCATCGATTTGGAGGATAAGATTTCCTTTATCAGGAATCTTTAAAGGTGGTTGATGTTAAGTAATTAGTTTGAGTCTTTTTACTGCTTGTGCTTGCTTGTCAAACCATGGTGGGAGGTTCTTTTTCAGAAGTTTAGACAGTTGGTTGGTGTATCTAGTGACATATGGAATGAAATCTTGGATATAATTTACAATACCCAAGAATTGTTGGATTTAATTGGTGGTCAATTTTTTGTTAGGAAAATCAAGTAACTGCTATGCAATATGTGGGTTGGGTTGGAAATGACCCAAAGAGTCATAAATCTTTCATACGATCATGAACCTATCCATAAGAATTTTTAATCTTTTGTCCTTTTGTGTCGATAGTCTAAAGTCATTTGTCCTCATGTGAAAAATAGGTTGCCAACAATCCTTTAAGTCTTTTCTCTCAATGTAATAAGTTAGGATGTTGTAAAGTTGTATTTATCCTTGTAAGTGGACTGACAAAGTTGATTGAGATATAAAGCTTGTCTGTCACCTATTTACCATTAGCTTTTGTCTTTAATAATGTAATGACTCCGTAGGTTAGTTTCAACTCTATATAAGGAGTTAAGGTTGTAAAACAGAGGCAAGAGGAGAAATCCAATTATTTCTCTTTGTGAAATATAATGACTACTTTCTAAAATCTCTCTCTTTTCTTTCGAAACTCTGAAATAGTCATATTTTAGTTCTGTCTGCATATATTCAAGTATGTTTTACACTTGCCTTTCATGAGGATTCTGTATATAAGAAAGAATCTAAATAAGATCCACTTCAATAACTTCTTTGTAACTTAGGATTTAGATTGTCAGGCTTATCAACTTCTATGGGTTACTCATAAGGTGTCCCTTAAATCCTTGATATCCATGAAATATTGTTTATACTCGGGAGAAAATTGGAGTGATATATATGAATTGGTGACCTAGTATGATTGATTCTAAGGTTACTAAGAGGGGATGGCCTGTTAAAATTTCATATATTTATTTATACAAACACGTGAAAACTAATGGATATATCCAAATAGAATTCTAGTCCTTCAACAAATAGGAGCTGAAATCGCTGGTCAGGGCCTAAATATGGATAATACCCAGCTTCTTCGGCCCATGAACTAGATGAATCGTTCATTTTAGGGCTGAACAAAAAAAGCCCGAGCCCGGTTGGCCCGATCCGGCCCGACCATTTTGGGCCAATCGGGTCGGGCCAAATTTCGGGCCGGGCTAGGGTTAGGGTCAAGCACTCTAACCCTAGCCCGGCCCGACCTATATATATATATATATATTTTTTCTAATTTTTTATATATCTTAATTAATTTTTGTGAAATTTTCTTTTCTTTATGTATCTAATATAATACATTTACTATGTAAATATTATGAAAATTTTTTAAGAGTTTAATGTTTCAATTTTTTTTAAATTTTGAATTAATTTTTTAACTTAATATTTATGTAAAAATAATGTATAATGGTTAAATATTCATAAATTTTGAACAATTTTATTTTTTTCTAAGATTATTTTTTAAGAAAATCTATTTTTAAATATAAATAAATATATTTTTTATTATTAAATAAGTTTTTTTTAATTAAAAAAAAAGATATATAGTATCGGGCCAGCCCGGTACTTGGCCCGGTACTGGCCCGAGCCATTTCGGGCCGGGCATCGGGCAGGGGTCAAACTCGGCCCGGCCCGGCCCATGATCACCCCTAGTTCATTTGCTTTATAATGGTTGCTTCGGAACCCTAAAGGGTCTGAGAGACCCGAGACTTCATAGATCCGGCTGTCCAGCGGCAACAACGAAGTGAAAATTTGAAGTGTACTTCGGAGGGGATGCAAACTCTTGCGCAACTACATCCGTTGGATCGCTTCGTAATTGATAGCCAGCCGATTCAGTTTTGTGCCCTGCTGTGCTCCTTTCGTTTGCCTTCTTCTTGATTAGGTCTGCATATATTTATGTTTGACGCAAATAGAGAAATAGTAAGAAAAGATAGCTCATGGGGGCTTTTAAACTTGGTGCTTTTTCAATTCTGAGCTTGCGTTTTAGCTTGCTACTTCGTCGATACGCTTGAATGAATCCACACGCAACCTGGCATGTAACTTTCGAATGTTTGACTTTGGTGGATACATTATGCAACTGTGATTTCTTTGATTATTAATTTTCGTCTAGCCAATAAAGTATATTGGTTTGGTCAAAATATTTTTTTTGTCTTATTATCGGTGGCGGTCGTAGTAGAATTGTGTGGTGGACCCAAGAAGCTGAACCAAGTTTAAGCCCGACCACATTTTCTTGGAAAAGACAATCTTAGAGTAAATTTGTTTCTCCTTTTCCAAAACCCACGTTTTGTTAACGGAAAAGTAACTTTTCTCCTCCTTTTCCAAAATCACAGTTTAACCCACTTTTCATTTTTTAAAAAGTCAGTTTGTGTTTCACATATGTTTGGCCAAAAACATCTTTTATAAAACCATGGTTGAAAACCATGGTTACGTTTTGTAAACATGGAACCAAACAGGCCCTTAGTAGTTGAGTCAACCATTTTAGCAGTTGAATCAACTTTGAGTGGTGATGAGAACTTATAAAGCCCTAGTGTCAATTAGTAAATGTGTTAGTAAATGTGTAGTCTTCCAATTATGATTTGAAGTGAAATCTTATATTATAATGTGATCATACTTTAATTTGGATGTATCAATAAAATTGCGGTGAAAGAATCTTTATTGGAGTAATGGAATTGGTTTTGCCTGATTGGATTCTTTACTTTTCCTTTCTTGATGGACATGTTTGAATATAAAATTGACACTTTGAACACATAAGCATCATTAAGGATCATAACGCCATCTTGTTTTTATCAGTGCATGCATTATTATTTTTACTTCCCAGTTTCCACCATCAGTGATTTTCCAGAAGAGTTGTGCAAATGCAAACTATACGGTCATAGCGTTCCAAATATTGAAGGCCTTCTCTTTTAAACGTTTAGGCATAGCCTTAAGCTTCACCCATGAAGCAGAAATCAAGAAAACAATTAAGCACTGTCACCAAAACTTATTATCATTCATTAAAAAATGAATTACAAGGTCACATCCCAACAACGTAGAACTAAAGTTATGCCCAAAATCATCATCGATGTGTTCTCCCATGATCACCCTTTTCAAATATATCTTTCTCAGGTTCTATCATATCGTGTATTTTACTGTCCAAAACAATATAAAATGACTGTTAAAAAATTAATAAATGAAGCATTACACAATATCAAATTAGAAACATCTAACTAGTGCCCTAAAACTTCCAAGACCTAAACATCCATGAGCCATCACTACTACAAAATAATCATTTTATGTCTCTTATTTATGTCTATTAAAACAAAAACAGACATAAAAAGTTTATTGGTGGAAATTTTGTAAATATGTGGATAATATTTAGGTTTTCTATGGCTGTTTTTTGATAAACAGCATAGAAAGGTTAATAAAAAATTCAGTGTTTTTAGATTAAAAAAATGTTTTATATTTATTTTATTTTTTTAAAAATAAAAAAGGAAGTTTTATTTTGTTTAAATTAAAAAATTTAAAGGTTTTTGTGGTTATTTTTAAGAAAAGTACAAAAGAAAAATTTTCAACCAAAAAGAATATTTTCTTTTTTGTTTATTTTTTGGTCTTTTAAGGAGAGCTATGGTTGTTTTTGGATACCATAGAAAGGTTAGTACAAAATTCAATGTTTTAAATTAAAAAATGTTGTGTATTTATTTTCTTTTTTAAAAATAAAAAGAGTTTTTAAAGAAATAGTTGTAATTAGTGAAGCGTTTTTGTGGTTATTTGTTAAATAATAACGGTAAAAAAGATAATCTTTATTTTCTTTTTAAATAAAAATAGTATTTTTATATTTTAAAATAAAATAAAGTCAAAGTTTTTAATTAAAAGTTATTTTAAATTTAAAAAATAAGATATTTTAGATTAAAAATCTTGTATATATTTATTTTATTTTTTAATTTGAAAAAGAATGTTTTATTTTTTAAAATTAAAAAATTTGAAGGTTTTGATGATTTTTTTTCATAAAAACAACTATTGAAAATCTTTCATTTAAAAAGAATGTTGTTTTTGTTGTATGATTTATATGCTTGATCTAGCGAGCTAAGGATTTCGACATAATTCCTTGGTGAAGCAATTGCTGATTTACTAAAAATTGAGGGAATCAGCAATGATATTGATTTCCATTCCTGATGCTGTCAATTTCTTACATCCTCTTGAGATGCAGAGTTACATTTATGGCCTTGAAAGAACACAAGAAGAAGTTGGTGGCATGGTTGAGGCTTGAAGTTTACAAACTCTAGATTGTCTTGAGATGGATTCTGTCTGACTATTAAACTTTAGATTATGTTTGTTTGGTTAAACTATTGATTTTGTCTGACTATTAAACTCTAGATTGTGTTTGACTAGTAAACTTATGTCTGACTATTCTGTTTGACTATTGAACTTTAGAAAGATGGGTATGGTTTAATTGAGGTTGTATTTCTTGACTACAGGTTGTGTTTGTTCTGATGGAAGGGTCTTGTAAAAAACATCTAAAAATGGCTTAAAAGGTCTGTGCATTGATTGGTTTATATGTGGCAAAACATTTGTGTAAAGAGCCATGAAGAACTTGTGAGTATATAGGCCATGTATGGGTGGAAGAAATTTTAGGTGGACATCCTATTCATTGTTATGAAATGTTTCGAATGGAGAAGTATATATTCCATTTTCTTTGCATGGCATTGGAATAGCGTAGATTAAAAGGAACTAATCAAATAGGGGTGTATGAAAAGGTTGCAATATTTTTACATTCGGTCGGACATGGGATAGGAAATAGGATGTTATAAGAAAGACTTTAACACTCAGGAGAGACAATTAGCAAAAATTTCCATGATGTTTTACAGGTTTACCTTGTACTCTCAATGGACTATATCCAGCCATAAGATAGAGCATTTCATACCATACCCGAAAAAATCCAAAATGATTCCCAATATTTGGCCATTTTTCAAAGATCCTATAGGAGCAATTGACGACACTCATATCCCATGTGTGGTTCCTGCTAGTGAAGAAGTTAAATTTATTGGAAGAAAAGGAATTGCAATGCAAAATGTGATGGCTGCATGTGATTGAGACATGTGCTTCATTTTTACATTGTGTGGATGGGAGGCACTGCACACGATGCTCGGGTATTTCAACATGCTTTGACAATTCCGTTCATGAACTTCCCGCATCCACCTCAAGGTATGTTTCTTATTTATACAATGATGCTTTATTTTAATTTAAATAACAAATAATTTCCTACATTCTGAATTATTATTAGGTAAATATTATCTGGTTGATGCGGGTTATCCAATACCAACTGGTTATTTTGATCCGTATAAAAGTGAATGTTATCACTTTCCAGATTTTCGACGTTCTTTTCATTTCGAGACACACAATGAGTACTTCAACTACTACCATTCAAGTTTAAGGTGCACGATAGAAAGGACTTTTGAGGTTTGGAAGAATAGATTTGTCATTCTACAGTATATGACCAACTTCAAGTATCAAACACAAGTTCAAATAGTTTATGCAACAATGACCATACACAACTCTATTAGAAGGCATTCTGAAACTGATTCTAACTTTATGCAGTTCGAAAATGAAGATATTAGTATTGAACATGAGGATTTAAGTCAAGATATTGAGAATTCTTCTATACATACAATCGTGGCCTCTTCAAGGAAGATAAATCATATTCGTGATATAATTAGAGATCAAATTGTACTATCTATACAACATAATTAGTCATGTAATATTATCAATCTTATTTATAATATTTTAATTTTGGAACTTTTATTTTTTATACAAAAATATACACATATTGATTTATTAAATAGGTATTAAAAAAGAAAATTTATCTATTAAAAATTGGGAAAAATATTATACAACCATAACTACTTTTATGTAAAATTATCTAAACATAATCACTTTTATCAAAATCAATTTTCAAATAAATCATTCAAATATAAACACATTTATCCAAAACTAATTTTTTTAATAACCACGTTACAAAACCAATTCAACCAAAACTCATTTTCAATTAACTGAAAACCAAATGGGCCTTTACACAGTTTGCCATTACTGATTTGTCACTTGACCTTGAAATTTCAAGGGTCTTGAAAAACAGCCATAAAAGAATTATAAATTAAAAGTATATATTTATTTATTTTTTATTTTTAAATTAAAAATAATTACATTAAAGCTTTCTACGGCTGTTTTTGAAAAAACAGTCGTGGAAAGAATTTTAAAACCTATTTTGATTTTGCCGCGGCTCTCACTTTGGGCGCCTCTGCACGAATTCATTTCGCGGCTCTCATTTTGGTTCCTCTGCACGACTTCATCTTTCGCGTTCTACCTTCGGCTCATTTGCTCTCCTCCACTACTAGGTACCTTGCTCTTCTTTTTCATAAAAACTTCCAAGCCTCTCAGCCCTCATTCATTTCTTCGCCCAAATCCTCCACCCATTCCTTCACTTAGTTTCAGAGACTCATCCTCTTCTTCCTCTGTCGCACTGTTGTTCATCATCGTCTTGGCTCCTTATTCATGTTCTCCTTCATGAATCGTTGTGGGTCATCTGTCTCTATCGGATCATGGTTGTGGGTCACGGGTTCATGCGTAATGAAACAAAGAAAGGGATCTCAAATAGCAAGGTCCATTCACCCATCTCTATCAGATCTGGTTCTTGTTTCTCTCTTCTTCTACATAATACATCTTTCTTCTCTATTTATGCTCAAGATACTTAGCTATAAAACTGAAACAAAATTTGAGGAAATTGATATTTCACTTATTAGTTGGTGAATTTCTCGAATCATTCGATCTCTTTTGAATTAGAGGAAATTGATATTCCGCTTGTTTGTTTTATTGTGTCTTTTTTCCTTACTTTGAAGGGTTTGCGATTTTCGATCTAAGCAATTCCATTATTTGGAGGCCTTAGTTTTTGTTTTCCATTAATGAAATTTTTAATATTATTTGTTATTATTCTCCTGTACTTCATTACTTATTTTTGGTGGAATTATTGCTTAGCTTTACCATAATAATTGGTGCATATTGGATTATTAGAATATAAATATTATATGCGCTATAGCTTGGGTTTTACTTTTTAATTACGAAGATTAGGGCATATAATAGAATGACATTTAGTCTTTAATCTCGTTTAACACCATTGGAAATTTGTTAGAATTCCAGTGAGGAGGACTTAGTAATGAATAGCGAATCTGAAGTGGTTTTTTCTGCCTATTTAGTTGTTCTGTTGGCTTAGTTGCAGGTTTTAAGAATGCCATTTTTTGCGTTATTGTTACTGAATTTCTGTTTATATTCATACTTCATGTTTTTCTTTATTTGTCTAATGGTCTAGGAAGACCATAATTCTTCTCAACAAGGGATGTCAATTTGTTTGCAGGTATTTTGTTTGATGCTATTTGTAAATATAAAAAAATAATAAATATATATAGTTATTGCTGAGTAATGATAATAGGGATATAATAAATAATGCAAGTATGGAACTTTGTATAATGGATTGCTTTTTGGTTTCCTTCATGGTAACCAAGCAGAGCCTAAACTGTAGAACAAATAGGTTATCAGAAGATGACCCCTGCTCAATTTGGCTCAGTTTTGAAATTAGTTTTAAATGTCCGGTTCTTGCTTCTAGTGGATTTTTATGTTCACTAAATCTCCATTTTATATTTATTTTCTCGATTTATTAGGCCCAAACCTGTTCCAAATTATCTTTAAATGTTCATAATTATAATCTATTACTAAGTAAGAAATCTTGAATTCCGACTAATAAGACTTAGACAGTATTAATGAGTAATGTAATTGTGATAACATATTAATTAGTCACATCATTTAATTGCATATCTCATTTGTTCAATTAATTGTAGTGATCTTGTGATTTCTGGTTTGAACCTCAAAATGGAAGAACTAACATGATGCTAATCACGTTGGAGTGGGCCACATTCTTGCTTAGCTTATCTTAGTGTTGCCTAATGCTAATGTGACACTCCTAACTATTCTAATCTGATTTCTATTAGATAATATGCTTAATCAATATTGAATAATGTGGTTGATCAATTTGTTATAACAATTTCGTTACTTGTTAATATTGTTGAATTCTTGATTATAGAATAACAGTTTTGAAGGCTTTGACGTTGGAATAATTTCTTCAGTGGTAATCTTGAATTGTTATTATCCTTTTTATCTTTCATTTGTTGAAAAACAAGATTAAGAAAGCTTAGTGAAAATAGGGTACTAGTCCTTTTTATTTTCCTTTTGTATAGGTGCCTGATCAATCTATCTTACTGTGCTTGCAAAAAATTTCTATCCAATGCTACCTTTACAGTTGGGATTATGTGAATGAATACTTTATGAATTGTGGTGATTGTGTGTATTAGATAATCCACTTTTAAATGCTAAATAGAATATTTTTCATCGGTCATTGTGTGTATTAGATAATCCACTTTTAAATGCTAAATAAAATATTTTTCATCGATTCACAATAGAATTTTAACCTATCCTCTGTTATAAACCATGTTATTGGAATACCATACCTATACAAATTCAAGAGGTTTCTCAGTTTATGCTTTGAAACTCACAGATGGAGGTTAGAAATTTTCTGCACTTGCTACTACTAATAACATACCCATACAAATTTGCCTGGTTATGTTAATATGAAAGTTGTTTGTTGTCCTCTTTGATTGCCAGTTCCCTCAGCAACTTGGTAGTGGTTTATATTTTAAATTGGCTTTTCTTCTTTTTGGACCAAAATCAAGATCAATTCAAGTTTGAATATTCCTGATTGGATATGCTTAATGAGTTAGGTTGTGTGGTCACGTGTGTATGTTTGGGTTTGGGTTGGATTAGTGAGACTCAAACCTAGATCTAATCCATTGTCATCCCTAGTTTATGTCTTTATTCTCCTTTTACATTCAAGTATGCTTTTCAGTTTATGTATCATTTGTATTGGTCCATTATTCACTTTTGGTTTTCTGTTGTACTTCCATTAAAAGAGGTCAGATTTGCGAATGGATCAGCTAAAGTTATGATCAGATCAACCATTAGTCACTCTCTCTCTTTTATTTTTTAATGTCTCTTAATTGATTTCCACATGGATCCAGTTTGTTCTTTAATTGTTAGGCCAAGCAGCCAAGCTGAGGTAGCACCAGTTGTGTCAAAACGGTTCTCTAGCACTATTTCAAGGTAGGTATTTTCTTATTCAAAGAGCTCTATGCTGATTTGTAATTATGACCTATCACTTTGTTAGGTTTGGCTAATTTGGTTTCTGCAGCAAGTTAATAATTACAGAGCCTCCCCACCCCTACTCATTTTGTGTTTAAAATAAAAAAAAAGAAAGATGAAGAAAACTTTTTTAATTAGATAATAGCTTTTTCAACACTCTTAAGTTGTAGCCATATACTGATCATCCTATTATATGTTGCAAATGTTTTTCCTTTGGTTGTTTTGTTTGGTTGCTAGACCTATTGCTACACTAACTAATTTGTCAAAATCTGATGCTTTTGTATGTTTAGATTTGAGAAAAGATGAACTGCGTAGGTTTTAATTAATGGATTTTGATGACCATTACCTTGAAAAGACATAAGAGCTTCAATTTGATGCCATTTATTAGCATTTGTCTAAACTCAATAGGTTACACTGGATTTTGATTACACCTGCTTAACATTTCTTTTTTCTTTTCTTTTTTTTTGGGCAGATTGTCTTGAGATAATCAAGATGCTCATTAGGGTAAAAGAAGTTGATTTCAAGCATAGCTCAACAAATGTAGTTGCCAAATTAATAGAGGTTTTAGAAATATTTATTTTTGCTTGTTTAATCACTTTGTAGTGTCAAGATATTAATTATTGATTTGTAGGTTCATATTGATTATAATAATGAAATTGCTTTTGAATTGCTATGTTTAGAAATTGTGTAATAATAATAATAATAATAATAATAATAATAATAATAATAATAATAATAATTATTATTATTATTATTATTATTATTGTTGTTGTTGTTGTTGTTGTTGTTGTATTTTTTTAAAAAAAGGATGGGATTTCTATAGTTGGTTTTTAGAAAAACAGTCATAGAAGGTGGTCCTTTCTATTAGGGGTGTTCACGGGCCGGGTTGGGTCGGGCATCACCTCTACCTGGTGTCTGGCCTGAAACACCCTCTGGATTGAAAAAATGGACCCGTGGCCTGGCTCGGCCTGGTGAAGGGCCGGGCTAGATCGGGTCGGGACCGGGTCAATACCAGGTTGGGTTTTGGCCCGGTATAGAAAATATTAAAAAATAAATAAATAATTAATTTAATTTTTAAATAAAAATATAACTAGTTTCATTTAAAATATATTCTTATAGAAAATAATATTAAGTTAAAAAGTAACATTTATCAAAATTATAAATATTTAACAATTATACATTATTTATTTTGTACAATATTAAGTTATGAAATAAATTTAAAATTTGAAATAAAATTAAAAATTGGAATAATAAAATGTATCTATTATAATTATAAAATTAATTTATTACATGAGGTATATGAAGGAAAAAAATTATATAAAATTATTTAATATTTTTAACAAATAAAGGAATATGAGAAAATTGAAAAAATATATATATACCGGGTCGGGCCGGGATGGCCATGTCACTTGCTCGAGCATCTTTTTGGCCCGGCCCGAAATGACCGGGTCACTCTGGGTCGACTGGGCCTCCGGGCCCATTGAACAGCCTTTTCTATGGCTATTTTTTGAATAACAGCTGTAGAAAGTGGCTCATTTTATGGTTGTTTTTGAAACAACAGCTGTAAAACGACATACATTTTATGACTGTTCTTTAACAGATGCAAAATATTATACTTTTTACGTCTGTAACTTCTACGTCACTTCAAAAATAGCCATAAAAAGCTCAAAATAATGGACGTAAAAAGAATTTTTTTGGAGTAGTGCATTATAGTTTTTTTTTTCCTCTTGTATAGCAAAAGTGCTCAAAACTAAGAGATGTGATCATCGTATTTTGTCCGGATCTCTTTGAAAAAATAATAATAGATAATAATTTTTTAATAAATATGAAATGAAAAATAATGAGAGTTTTCATAAGATAAAATAATAAAAAAAATAATATCTCTTAAAGATTGTCATATCTTATGATTTTTTCCGTTTTAAAATTTTCATAAAAAATTTAAAAAGTAATAAAAATAAAAAAGAGAAAGAAAAATTAATGATTGAGATTTGATATCAAAATAATAATGAGAAAAAGAATGCAAATCAATCAATCATAATATAAATATCAAAGGAAAAAAAAGAAAAAGATTAAGAGAAAGAGATTAACAGAGGAAGAAAAGAACGGGAGAGTGATTGAGAGAACAAGAAAAAGAAAGAAAGGAATAGTGAATTGGAGAGTTGGAGAAACAAAGGCAGAAAAACGTGGGGAAGCTTTGGAAGAGAAAAAAAGAGAGTGGGTTTTATTTTTCTTTTGTTCTTTTTTATATTCTTTTTATTGTGAGTTATATTTTGAGATAGTTTCTATCCATAATTATCTTTAATAGAGAAAAAGACATTTTATATGTTATGAGAGAGAGTTATTCTTATTTATTTTGCTTTACTTTTTTTCTTATTATTTTACATTACATCCACAACCCCAAACCACAAACCAGTGATTTTATATTTGAAACTAATTGAGTAATGGTGACACTCTATTTCTTTTATTATTTAATTTATTTTACAATCTTAAGGTAAAATTCTTGGTTGTTATTTTGGATCTCATGGTTGTTATTTTTTCATAATTTGAAATTAAATATTTATCATAAATGAAATATTTTTCTTTTTATAATAATTTTCTAATACATTTTTAAAAAAAAAATTATACTATGTGAGATTTTTGGAATCTGCTTGAGATTTTTGAAATCTTTGTGGATATTTAGATTAATGAATTTACTGCATGTTATGTTGTATCTCCATTGAATTGTGCATTTTCTTTTTAGAAAATATTTTTGAAATCAAAGTAATAAAGATTTTCTCAAATTTGATAAAGCTTTGCTTCTATCTTAATTAAAAAGATTTTCTCTATACATGTTTTATAAATGTAATTAAAATAATTTTAAAGTTAAATTAATTTTATATAATCAATTTAAGGTAACCATTCTTATGAATGAGTGTCATGGGGTGCTTAACATTTTTTCTATGACGTAGTAACTTTTGAACCCTTTATGTTTCATAAACATTTTTTTTAGAAAAGGTTTTCCAAAATTCTCCATTTTAAAAATTTCGGTGGAATTTTTACTTTATTTTAATTTTTTGTTCTGAAAAATTAAAAATCATGTGCAACAAAAGACATGAGTGCATTTTGGTCAACGAAAGATGGGTGCGATTTATTAGGGTCGACTTAATAGAATCACATTAAAGAATCAACTTGATCTAAGCAGGGAGGAATTCAAAGTCCAAAAATCATATAGTGCAGAGTGACAATGAATCATGTCTCAACTAAACGAACTCACTAGTTTTTGTGATTTTTTTTTTCTTTCTTTTCATCAATTTGCATTCTATGAACCGAACATGTCTTTCGTTCTTTTATACTTTTGTGGTTCTTTGAAAATGTTTGATAGTGTGTTATATGTTTCTACTATTCTCTACCTCCCTCGTTGAATATGGAAGAAATTGATAATTTCCATGGTCGGATTTGAACTCTTCACTCATATAAATAGAGAGAAAAGGGAGGTAAAGAACAAAACAAAAAGGTGGAAAAAATAAAATGACGAGAGGTGTGTGATGTGGGTATTAAATATTAATAAAAACGGAAAAAGACATTTGGAGGATCTTTTAAGAAAGAAAATCTTCACAAAGAACTAGGAAATTTGTAAGTCTCCAAGTAAAGGTGGCAATTTGGCCTAGCCCAATTCATTTGTGCTAGCCTCACAAGTCGAGCGAAAAAATACCTATTTTCAAAGTTTGCAAGCCCATATTTTTTTAAAACATTTTTTGTAAATTTTTTTAAAAATTATTTTACATAATTATTCAAATCAATATAACTAATTATCACTATCATTCATCAGAATTAAGATAATCTTTTTTTTTGTTTGCGATTGAAAATTTTCAAATTTGGAATTAGGAATGAGAGGTATGAGATTGTGATCAAAATAGATGTATTATTTAAAATAGAGTGGTAAGTTTTTGTCCTTTTAAGTAGTATTTAAAAAAAAAAAGGAAAAAAGGGGTCAAACGGGCCAATCTGTGGTCTACTTGAGTTGGTTCATACGAGCATCGAGTTTAAGTTCAAATCTAAAAGTTTGTTTTCTATTTGGGCTCCATTTTTTAAGTTTAATAGAATAATTTTATCATGCTAAATAGGTCAATTTATCGAGTTTAACCTATATTATTAGCTTTATTTCTAGGTGAGACTTAGATTCATGGTAGAAAATTTTTTTCTTCCAGAGTGGACAAAACTACCCGTAAAATGTGCGTGCTAAAAAGTTGAAAAATTTCAACCACTACTTGGAAACTTTGGGTTTCTTAGTTGGAATTTTTTTAAAAACCATTCTTTTACACTAAATTGTGGAGTGATAAAAACAGTTATAAATAGTTGGAAATCTTTTAAATATTACTTAGATATTTTAACTACCCACTCGAATTTTTTTCTAAGCCCTAATTTTTTCCACACTTAAATTTGTAAATTTTTTTCACACTCCATATTTTAGTGTAAAAAAAATAGTTTTAAAAAAACAATTCCAACTAGGGCAATCACAATTTTAAAATTACGTTTGAAAATTTTCAACTAATCACATTAGTTTTTAGTACTCCATATTTTAGGGATATTTTTATACGCTTGTAAGATTTTTTTTTCTCGAGCCAAAGACTTTTCCTTATTTACAAATTTCGATGGTTTATTTTTTTTGAAAATTTTCTGTCATGCACTCAAATGTCTTTTTCCCTAACGAAAAGCAGTAATGGTGAGAGACGACCAAGGGTGAGAAAGGGCTAAGATGTGTCAAAATGATACTGTGGAAAGTTTTTCTTTTTTTAATGCAAGATAATATGGGAAGTAGGCGAACAGTTTACATAAACAAGTTGTCAGTTGGGCTGACCTAGTCCAACTTGAGTGGGTTACCTTGGCGCAGTCAACTCAAAAGTCTTTATAATATTTTAGCAAAAAAAAAAAAAGTCTTTATTATATATCAAGAAATGAGGAAATAAATTAAAACGCTTATACTCCCTTTTATCCTTAATATAAGATTATTTTAATTGAATTACGTGAATTGAGAAGAGAAATTAAAACTAATTAACTATCTCGATTTATCTGAAAATCCTAATATTTTTCTAAAACTATCCTTATTTAATATCTCTCTTTTTCTCTTTAAATACATTAAATAGAAATTTTTTGAAAATGTATAATAAATATCACCTCATATATTGTAAAATGTCTTATATTTAGGATCAAGATAAAAGATCCTATATATAAGATCGGAGGGAGTATTTTTTTTTAAATTATATATAGTTTAGAGTTAGATTATTGATATCATTAGTGATTGTTTCATGATTAATATCTGAAACGATCTTTAAATCCGAAAAGCCAAAGATAATTTTATCGAATGAACTTCACTATTGACTGAAGTCAAAGTTTCAGTTTTCCGCTCCTGGTGGACAAGTTTGTTTAGGTATGGGAAAATTCTAGTTAAATACCAAGAAAATAAGATATTTTGAAAATGATACCTCAAGTACCCTAATTTCAAATATTCACCATTTGTTGCAAATTAGAAATAAGTTTTGAAGAGAAAAGTCCAATTTGCTCCTCTTCTAATATTTAGAGGTTCCTCTATTTGACACTCACCCTCTCTTACTTGTCCTCTCCTTCTTTGCCTCCTTCTTCCTTTCTACTTTCATCTAGCCTTCATTTCCCACTGTGGTTTGTGTGTATGTGTTTGTGAAGCTTATACATCCTATCATCACCTTCATCTGTCTTCCTTGATCAGCGTTGATCTGTGCTCGAGCTCCTCAACCCTTGCTTAGTATTCCTATCATCAATCTATCATGTTTCGGTTTCTGCCTTCTCACGAGTCCAACAAAGTCAACACCTTTCCTCCTATAGCCTCACCGACGATGGTGGCTTCAATCTCTCAATGAAGTTGGGAGCAAGTAGCGGCTAGGGTTCTACTGTTGCTACTACCTTCTTTCCTCTTTCATTACCTTCTTAAATCTATTAGTACGACCTTCTTCTTATTGGTTCAGTGTTTGGTGTTTAGTGTTCTCGAATCTATCTTCTTCCCTCTTCACTACCTTCTCAAATCTACTAGGTTGTAGCCTACCTTCAATGGTTTTTTTTTTCTCTGAATTTTGAAAATACTTGTTAGAGATGCTAATGATAAGGGTAATCAAAGTTTGTTTTTAATTTTTTTGTGATATTAAAATAGTGTTCAAAGACTAGGGCTAAAGCTTAATTATTGAGATTGTGGTCACTGGTCATGTTTTCTAATGTATCATTATTGTCTGGAATGGTGAAATTGTTAGCTTTATTCTTTGATTTTTTTTGTTCTAGTCTAGCAATCTTTTTCCTTTTTGGGTTTCTTCATATAACAATCATAATGCATGGTATCTTATATTTGCAACTTGTTTTCACTTCTTTGCAACTAATTTTTACTTATTTGTAATTCAATTTTGCTGATTTGCAACTCCTATCGGTTATTTGTAACTGATGCTTATTTATAATTGATTTTTTCTTATTTGCAACTAAATTTCATTAATTTGTAACTCCTATTAATCATTTGTAATTGATATTTATTTGCAATTGAATTTTGTTTATTTGTGATTGATTTTCACTCATTTGCAATTTTTATCTATCATTTACAACTTATGTTTATTTATAACTGACTTTTACTCATTTGCAACTCCAACCAAGTATTTGCAATTGATTTTCACTCATTAGTTGGAATTAGATTGATTTGGGGTATACTTTTTAAAATATTTTATTTTCTTAGTATTTATTTCAAATTTTCTCTTTAGATATTGCAAGGTTATATGGATTTATTGTGGCTTTGTTTAGCAATTTTCCATTTTACTTTAAAAATAATAATAATACTAGTTAAAATTAAAGGGTCATACAAATGATAATAAAAGGAAAAATATATACAAATATATTATTTCTTAACAAACTTTTTTTTTATCAAATGGATTTATAAATCTGGATAAAATCACTTAAAACATCTATCTATAACCTATATAACCACACATATTCACTTTTTATTGACGTGAGTTTTAAGAACTTCTACTTTTTTCACTAAAAACCCTAAGTATACAAGACCCGCTCCTTGTTTATCTACCATTTATTTGAGATAGGCTTGCTTACAATGTTACGCACCCAAATTATTATTAATTATAATTTATAATTTAGTTATCTCTCACCCTCAATTTTGGACCGCCGGCCCAGACACTGATTTTCGTAACACTTCAAGAGAGAAGCTTCTCCGTTTGCGTGGGTGTGATGACGAATGCGGAAACGGAATCACACGCATCCTGCGTAGGAGCAACGTCTAAAGAGGAAGCAGCAATGTCAATGACGAAACGGTAGCGGACATCGTTGTTGGCGAGACGTTGCATAGCCTCGTTGATTTGATCTGCTTTTATTAACTCTATGTCACATGTGATGTTGTGCTTCCCACATGTGTCCAGCATTTCTTGCGTCTCCTTCATTCCTCCAATGATCCCTCCTTTCACTGCCCTTTTGCCTGCCATAATTAATTAATTAATCAAGAAGAATCTATTACCAAAATAATAATAATAATAATAATTAACAAGAATCAATATAAGATTTTTTTATCCCTCTTTTTTTAATATAAAATCTCTTTAATTAAATTATACGAATTTGAATGGAAGTTAAAGTTTATTAATTAATAATTATTTTATTTTTTTTTAAAAATATTTTTTTAAAATCATTCTTATTTTTTCATAAAAAATTTTAGGTAAATTAAATCTAATATCACAAAAGAATCATGGCATACTTCATGGCTTAAAAAATACTTACAAAAAGTATCTATATATTATTCATTAATAAAGTAATAGCGAGATTTAAATATATATATATCATTATAAGAGCAAATAGGACTATATATTATTGTGAAAATAACTAAACATAATTTCACTTTTAGAAATTTTACATAGATATTCCTTAATTCGGTATTGACTTGTTAAAATTTTAATATTGATTTTCCAATATTTTACACAAAATATTAAAAATGCACATAAGTGATCGTCTTCCTCCAATTTGACACTAATTGGAAAAACTTTTACACTACTCTTACAGTATTTTAATAACTTTAATTTCAATTTTTTATGATTTAAGGACCTTGCTCTATACTTAAAATTTTGAAATTGTAATTAATTTATAATTTTGGTTTCTAATTGTCATTTCCCATTACTATTATTATTAAATGCAAGTTAAGGTGAACGGAATTTTACCAAAGATCAAAGGGAAAGCAGGCAATTGGAAGGGCTTGTCGGGAGCACCGACGATGAACAAGGTGCCATTCACTTTAAGCAACTCCAAGAGAGGCAACAGAGAATGCTCTGCTGACACTGTATCCAATATGAAATCAAGCGTCCTCTTCCCTTCCTCCATCGCTTTCTGGTCGCTGCTCACTATGAACTCATCCGCCCCCAGCCTGTGCTTCGCCTCCCACTCCTTGGACGCCGACGAGCTGATCACCGTCACGTGGTGGCCGAACGCCTTCCCGAACTTCACGGCCACGTGTCCCAGCCCTCCCAAACCCACCACTCCTATCCTCTTCCCCCCTCTCTCCACCAGATCGTGATCCTTCATCGGACTGAACACTGTCACTCCTGCGCACAGTAGTGGTGCTGCTTCATCCATTCTTAGATTTTCTGGTATGTGTACCACATATCTGCACATTTTCAAACAAAAAACAGTTAACTGTTGGATTGATAAGCGATGGCTTTAAAAGATGCACAGGGAAATTGAGATTATTAGTAGAAAGGAAGGTGAACCTGTAATCGGCGACTATCATGTCGGAGTAGCCGCCATAGGTGATGCTGCCGTCCCAGAAGATGCCGTTGTATGAAAACTGTAATTGTTGGCAGTAGTTCTCCTGATCACTCTTACAGTATTCACACTCCAAGCACGTGGCTCCCAAGCACCCCACCCCTGCTCTGTCCCCTTCCTTAAACCCCTTCACGTTGCTTCCCACCTTCGTTATCACCCCTGTGATCTCGTGCCTGCCATATATATATATATGCATGCATTTACTATTAAATCTAATGCGCCAGTCATTTTGCACCATGAAATATGTTTTCTCAGTGATCTATATTTGAGTTACATACCCGGGAACTACAGGATACATAGTGATGCCCCAATCATTTTTAGCGTAGTGAAGGTCAGTGTGGCAAATCCCACAATACAAGATCCGTATAGTGACATCGTTAACGCCGTTCTCCCTGATGTGCCACATATATATGAAAGAAAACGAAACAGCATTAATTGATATGAACTTACGGCTCACAGAGAAAGAAATTAAAGGGAAGAGGAAGACACAGTCGTAGTACGAACGTAAGTACCTTCGTTTGAAGGTGTAGGGAGTAATTTTGCCGGAAGAATCGTGAGCAGCCCATCCAGAAACAGTCTGTGTGTGATTGGGCGTAGTCTGGGCCATACCACAGTTTCACAACTGATTCTTCTAATGCTTGGAATGGAGCTATATAAGGGTATATATGCAGTGGGGAGGCTCTTGAAACTGCATGCCTTTTATAGAGGAATGAGGAATCCAAAATATATATGCTTGTGCAAAAACTAGACAAATTAAAAATCATTTTTGTGGTTGTTGTAGCTACCGGGGAAATTACCAAATAAGCAAATGACAGTTGACCCTTTTGGGTGTACCATAGATTAGATGGTTTGTTAGTTAGGCATCATTAATTTATTTAGATTCGGATATATGTAGATATCAGCCATAAAAGACAAACTAATGGTAGGTATATATCGAGCATATATATATATATATATATGCTCTCACACAGCATATAGTATGAGCAGAAATGAACTGGTGATAAAATAAGTCACGTATAACAAGAAATGAAACTACTAGAGATCTAAGTAATAACTAAAAAAAGAAAAACGTTTTCGAACATGGAGAAGAGTTACGTGCACACAAGGGCGGACACACATAGAAGCTGAGGGGGCTATGGCCTCCCTCAGCCTTTTGCCCCATCCCTTATATATATATATATACACATATATTATACATTACGCACACACAAAATAATATAATATACACACACACTTGGCCTCTCCCCTCTGCCTCCCCTTCAGGGATGTGTTCACACACTTTATATATTCATTTACTCTCACACACACACATATATAAAATATATAGTATAAATTGCACACGCACAATAAATAAATAAATGTAATATGTATACACAATATACACTAGTGATATATTTAAAATGAAATAAAATATATATTTTATTAGTTTATTCAAACATATTTATTATTGACTAATATTAACTTTTGATAAAAAAGAATGCTACTCAATAATTTTTTGTCAGTTAATCTATTTTTTTATAAAAATATTTGGATTTAGTTATCATAAAAATATATTTGCATAAATATGGATTTAATTTGTTATTTAATTTACATATAATATTAATTAAGAGTTCTTTAGTATGTTAAATATATAATTTTTAAAGTATCTATATATCAATTTATTTTTATGAAATTTGATGATCTATCCTAATTTTTTTGTTGAAATCATCAATATACAAGCGATATATAAATATATTGCAAATATAAGCTTTTAATATATTTTTTATAATTTTTTCATAAAATTAATATATTACATATATGGTTTCACTTTATATATATTTAATTTTTTAAAAATATTATATAATTATACATAATTTATCTTTTCATGACTTTTCTAAGCTATACAATTGTTCTGAAAAATTAATTATGATACATATTAAACATTAAATTAATAATACTAAATATACATCATTTTTAAAAATTCCCCCCAAACATTCGTGATGCTGCGTCTGCCCTGTGTGCACACACGCACCATAAAAATAAATAAATAAATAAATAAATAAAAACTTAGAAAAGTAGCTAAAATACAAGTTATTGGGCTGTTGGGAATGGGTTCCTGAGTCAAGTCAATAGAAAGTAGAAGTGTAGACTTTGTTGGTAAAGCAGCTTCAGTGAGTTCTCGCTCTTTGCCCTTCAATTTCTTTGTTGCTTCTTATGAACTCACCAGCAAATTGGTATGATGTGATTCGTGACTTCCCTCACTATTTCACTCCTAAAAATCTAAAGAATTTGATTTTAGACTATCGAACCGATCCAGTCAATTTGACTGAAAAATCAGTGAACGGATTACTGGTTTGGTTTAAAGGAAAGGATAAACCAATGGAACCAGTAAAAAATTGGTAAAACTGTAATGGTTCATAGGGGATTTTATTTATTTATTTATTGAAATGGAGCAGCCAATTAGAACCCAACAAGGAAGATGAAAATATAACCAAGATGCCAATAAGAAAGAAAAAATGTGAATGGGAGCTTCTGTCCTAAATAATGAGTAGAGAAAAAAATAAAATGAAGAAAGAAGAGTGATATGATTGAAGAAGATGACGATATGATATTGCATTTAAATAATCAAGAATCTAGAATTTGACAATGGGCCAAGAAAAGAAAATGGGGCCGGGGAGGTCCCAGTCCTTGTAGAAAAAGAAAATGATTTCATTAATTTCCAAGTGTGGAACGACCAGAACGTGGAAGAAAGTAGACTGCTGAATTTGCAAAAGAGAGATAATACTATAAATGAATGGAGGAGGTGGATGCCTTTCGGTTTTTGTCTCATAGAAGTGAGAGGAAGATGGATAACGATGCTCTCTTTGCCTTTAGCCCCACATTTTGCCATCCACCAATTAGCTGCTCTTACCCCACCCATCTTTGTATTCTTTTGGGTGTCGTTTAGCCCAAATGTTATCTGCAGGGGCATCACGGGTAAGAATTAAAATGTGAATTTAATTATAACTTAAAATTAAAATGTTTCAAAATTAGAATAAGAGACTAAGGCTGCATTTGTTTCAACTTTTTTTTATGTAAAAATCACCTTTTTCATATAAAAAACACTTTTAAAATTTTTTAGAGTATTTGTTTAAACTTTTAAAAATAATTAAAATCTAAAAGAAAGTAGTTTTCTACTTATTTTGAGAAGCTACTCCAAGTGACTTTTGAAAAAAAGCAGTTGTGGTAGATGAGAGAGAAAAATGTATAAGATGCGAGGTACAATAAAGTAATTTTAAGAATTGCAAAAAAAACAATATTTGATCTCATGAGAATATTATAATATAAATCCATATTTTTTTCTTTATTTACTAAACAATTTAAAAAATAATTTTCTTTATTTCAACCAAATATAAAATAATTTCTACTTTTTAAAAAATTTCTAAATAATTAATCATTTTTTTAAATAATCTGAAAATCACTTTTTTTTATAAGTTTAAGCAAACGGGCCCTAAAAGTCCTATATAAATTCAATAAAATTATAAAGTTATATTATGAAAATAGCCTCACTAAAGTTGTTAAAATTTTCTTAATTAAAATGTGGACTGCAAATTAATTGCTTGTGACTAAGTCCCAAATTTAGAAATCTAAATCACAAATTTAGTCTTGAATAATTCACAAGGCAATTTCCGACTTTCAATATTAAACAATTGAAGATTGAGTTAAAAATTGCATGTTAAAAAGTAACAAACATATAGGAAATCAAGTTGCGAATTCTTGAAACAATTGAACAATTCACAAGTTAATTTTTAACCTTCCCTATTAAATAGTGAATTATTAGTTGGTAAATTACTTATTACCTTGTTGCAAATATGGAAAATCAAAATGCAAATTCCTAGGGCTATAGAACAAGTTTATTTCCATTTTCCCCTATTAAAAAGTGGAGAATGAGTTACTAATTCATCATTACCCATTTGCAAATTTAGAAAACCATGTTGTAAACTACTAGAACTTTTGAATAATTCACAAATTAATTTCAATCTTCATTATTATAAAGTGCGGAGTGAATAGGAAATTTCTCATTACCAAGTTGCAAGTTTAGAAAGTTAAATTGCAAATTATTTAAATTCATAAATAGTTTATCTCCAAACTTCATTATTAAATGATGGATGATGAGTTGCAAATTGCTTGTTACTAATAAATTGCAAATGTGTGAAACCAAGTTGCAAATTTCTAAGACTATACCATTAGGGTGAGGGTTATTTAATAATTTGCTAATGAAATTCCAATCACTTAAGGACTTTTGGTCTAAGCTCTCATTATAATTTTAAAATGTTTTGATCCTAAATTACACTTAAATTTCTTTTTCATCCTTAAGTGTGATTTTCCAAATGTTATGAAATCTTTGCTGAGAAATATCAATTTGATTTGCTTTAAAAATTTGTCAAAAATATATGGTACAGGAGTGGAATAATCTTGTTCCCATCAGTGTTGATCAATCTCTAGCACCGTGGTGTTAATTGGGATATCTATTTTGGCGTTACTTGCTAGAAATTATGGGAAAAGAGAAACAAATTCCTGTTCACACGTAAGAACCCCTTTAAGCTCTGTTTGTTATGAGGGAATGAGCATGAGGGAATGGGAATAGATGAGGGACTCCATTATGGAGCTTGTTTGGTACGCTGGTAATTTGTTTCCCAGTAATGGCCAACTCCCACGTATGTGGGAATAGACAAACCCCACGTCAGGCCTAGTATTTGATCATTCCCAAGCTTGTTTCCACCTGTGCCCTTTATCTCTTCCTAGCACAGGGTCACCTTCTGGCCACACACAAACCTTGGGCATCCTATCGTTGTCAATTGCCCAATGGCAGCCATTCCTCCTTCCACATCAAGGACCCTTCCCTAACAATAATGAGCTTCTCCTCCCACTGTCAATAGCTACCGATCATCATCTGTGTTGTCAATGATTTATGGATTTGCTTACCATTGGCCTCTAGATCTAACACCATTGTCAATGATTTTCATGTTTGGTCCCCTTTGTTTTGCAAATCTCCATCGTCGTGCTACTGTCTAGAGTAGGTTATTTGTCATCGTTTTTGATTATGTCTTTGCCTCTACCATGGATCTCCCCCAAAAACCATCATCGCCGTCAATCAAAATTTGTTTGGTTTCTATGCTTCAACAGTGAAGAAAATGGATTGATGGGACGGAGGGGAAACTTTTTGTAATTTTTTTTTCTGAGGGTACTATGGTCTTTTAATAATCAATTCCCAATAAGATTCCTTTCCATACCAAACATACTTTTAAAACTCATTTTCACTCTTAATCACATTCCTATTCCCATTTACATTCTCATTCTCATTTCATCAAAAAATCATTCTATATACCAACACTATAAAAAAATAGACTTTCAGTGACGACTTTTGGTGGTAACAAAAAAAAGTCACCACTAAAAGTATACTTTCTGCAGCGACTAAAAAAGTTGTCGCTGAAAGTCAATCTTTCAGTGCCGACTGAAAAAAATCATCACTGAAAATATATTTGGCGGCGACCGTAAAAGTCATCGCTAAAAGTCCTTTTTTTCGGTAGCGGCAAAAAAAGTCGTCGTTAAAAATAGCTTTTAGCGATGATTTTCAATGTCGCTGCCAAAAGACGGACTTTCAGCGATCGCTTTTCTTTGTCGCTATCAAAAGTAATACTTTTAGTGACAATTTTTTTCAGTCGTCGTCGAAAGACAAACTTTCAGTGATTACTTTTTTAAGTCATCGCTCAAAGGAAAACTTTCGGTGGCGACTTTTTAATGTCTCCGCCAAAGTTAATTTTTTGAATTTTTACTCTTTTCATTTTAAAAATTAATAAATAACATATTAAAATAATAATTGTATTTTATTTATACACTTTTATCATAAGTAATTAGATATTTAATACATATTTTGTGTTGTAATTATTATCTAGTATCTTTGTTCAAAGATAAAGTATTTTACTATTTTTTCATGTAAAGCATTTTGAACATTTTGAAAGTGCTTTATCTCTACCTGATGTTAAATTAAGTGTTTTGATGATTCCAAACCAACCTTCTAGAGTTTTGAAAGAAGATATCAAAGGTGCATGGAAGATCCCAAATGGAGAAATCCAAGTAAAATCAGCACAGGTTTAGATATAAGATCTTTTACTATATTTTATCTGAGTAAAAGACTTTGAATTGGTAAAAGAATGTTTTTAGAAATATGATTCCATATTAATTCATGGAATACTTGAAAAACACCCACTAACAGATGAACTTTAAAGTACTGAAATTGATCTATTGCTTTGAAAATTCGAATATTGGCTTCTGAAATTTGAATTTTGAATTGAAAATTAGTTAGTCAAAAAAGAGATTCCTCTAACTGATGAACTTTGAGTGCAAAAATTCAAACTTTGACATAAGTCTGATAAGAGCCTTCTCTGACAGACGAACTTTGAGTTTTGAAAATTCTTATTTCTAATAAAACACAATTCATAAAAAATGAAAAATTCGTCTGAGAATATGTCAAAGTTCATATGAAAGTAAAATTTAAGAAGAGTCCAAAATGATCTGACTGACAAACAAACTTTGATTTTGAAAATTCAAACTTTAGAAACAAAGCTTGCAAGTATGTTATGATAATCTGTTGACATATGAATGTTGGTATTCAGAAATTTGAACTTTGAACTAAATTTGATAGGAGGTTTCTCTGACAGACGAACTTTGAACCTTGAAAGTTTGAATTTCGAAAAGATGAACTATTGTGTCTTATTAAGCTGCCCACTGACAGACGAATTTTGGGTATCAAAATTCGAACTTCAAAGGGACTGTAGAAATATGGAACAATTGTTCATACTTATCAGATGAACTTTAACTTGAAAATTCGTATGTTCCAACATAAAAATATTTTTCAAAGATGAAAATTTGAACTTTGTTTCATAAACAGACGAACTTTGAAGTTCAACATTAAAGTCTTTAACCTTCGATATCTGTGAAATTCGTCTATTAACTAATCAAAATTCAAACTTTGAGTGTCAGATGCATTAAATGCAGTTGGTGAACGGATAGTTTTTCAGAGTAATCGTTGGGTAACGTCTCTAACGAATAGATTCTGTCTCTAACGTATAGTTAAAACCTAAATTTATAAATAGAACTTCATTTGAAGTTGTGGGTAACGGATTTTACATTATATATACTGAAACTCTATCAAATTCTCAATTCAAAGTCTTTTACTTTCATACTTCATACTTCTGCACTTCAACTTTCATATACACTTTAAATTAGGGAGTTCATTCTTTATAATCAATCTTATCTTCATCTGGAAGAAAGATTTTCTTATGAGGGATTATCACAAGGGATTTGGAAAACACTTAGTCAGAGTGTAAAGAGATAGGTTGTAAGTTCCAAAAACAGAGCATCAAAGTTGTACTAAGGCAATTGCAAGAAGCCCACTGAATTCTTGTAAGATAATAAATAATATCAAGTAGTTGCTTGGGGACTGGACGTAGGTCAAGATAAAGAGACCGAACCAGGATAAACATCTGTGTCTTTCCTTCTCTTTTACTACTTTTACCTTACTGTACCTTTATACTCTGTTTTACTGTCATTTTTGCCTTCATCACTCTTTTGACTTTTGCAGAAAATTTTAATTTTCCCAATTTATCCCCCTCTTGAGAAGCCAACATACCTAACACTTTAGATTAAAGATTTGAAAGGTCAAAGATTGAATTCAATTCACATTTATCTTTACTTTTCCTTATCTTATTTAATAAAATATGTTATTCTCATTAGGATAATTTGTTTTAATTCATAAAGGGATTGATAACTCTAATAAAAGAAAATTAGGAAGACAAATTAATCCCTAATTATCTAATGTGATCAACCTTGTATTTGGAGGAATTCTTATTAGGATAACTTAATTTCTAATATATTTAACATATAAATTAATATTAATGTTATTTATTACCAATAATAATTTTGATGAAGTAATAATGTACTAAGGTAATTATCAATAGTTAGTCCAAGAGAATAATCTGTTATACTATGATTGAGACTCTCAGCCCAAACTCCTATAGGTGTTGGTAGTGTAAATATTTTCACATAATGTAAAAGTCTAATAAAGTAATGTCACGTAGAGAAAAAATGATTATGTGTTGTTAATATATTTTCTTGAAAAATAAATAATAACAATATTTAGAAAATAAATATTGGCTAATTCTCTCTTTCTTATCCTCTCATTCTTTTTAATCTTTTTTTATTATCTCAATCATAACATATTGAATTTATTACATTTTCTTTTAAATCATATCACAATCAAAATTACAATATTTATTTTAATGATTTTTTACGAAATTTCTATTATATTATATTATATATATATATATTAAGCATATATAATATAATATTAATACATATGGATAATAAACATTATATACATAATTATTATTATTTAAAAATAAAAATAAATTTAAAATTTGGCTGGGAAAACCAATTTTTTCCTTGCTAAATGAAAACAAATATATTTATAAGAAAATTATTTCAGATTTAAAAATAAAAATTATAATATAAATATTCATAGAAATATATATAATATTTAATGATATTAATAATTGAAAATAAAATATATGTGTATTTTTTAATCATAATATTGATTTATAAATATGTGTGTGTATTAGTGTGTGGATAAATAATATATATTTAATATTTCATATAAAGACTATAGATATATTTCAGCTCAACTGGTAAGAGAGTAAACACAAAAGCATTGCGAGCAAGAGGTCATGGGTTCGAATCTAAGTGCAGGCACATTTGAAACAATTATATGACGTGGCGGTGGTGATGTGGTGGTCGTCCGACAGTGTTGGTCACATGGCAGCCAGCAGACTGAGGCGGTCGTTCGACGGCGGTGGTGATGTGGCAGTGGTCCGATGGTCGTTTTAGTGGTAAGTAGATATTGTCGCTAAATGACAAATTTTTAGCGGCAACTAAATATTGTCACCAAATAACAAATCTTTGATAGCGATAATTTATATCTTCAACGACAACTCTTTTCGCAACTAACTGTTTTCTTTTGGTAGCAACATCTTTATCATCATCAAACTTTCGGCAACGAGGTTTGTGACGGCGACATGGTGGCTTCAAAAATATCACCGCTAAAAATTTTTGGCAGCAACGTTTCATCTTTTAGCGACGAGTTTTATTCCCGCCGAAAGTCAAATTTTTGGTAGTGCAAATAGGGCCTTAGTGTTGATCAAGCTCTTCGCTCCATCCACTTTATATCTACCCTGACCATTGATGCCAATCAATCTAATATATAGCACCATGACTCAAGTGCAACTCTTGGAGCCTTTGTTCCCCCTCCTTATTTTGTATGCGTCCCTCACTGTTTTTTGATTTGAGGCTACCCTCTGTACATACATTTTGCAATAAAGCAAGAATCTTTTCATTGTGGCAATTCCCATGGATCAAATGCAAAAAGTGCAAAGGTTTTGTTTGGCTATCAGTTTGGTTTTGTTCCCCTGGCAGCTACACCCTCTTGCTTTATTTTGTATGCTGGTCCTCTGTTTACGTTGATTCTTAATAGCTTCTTCCCCATTCTCCCAAAAAAAATGCAAAAAGAGCAAAAAGGAAAAATCTTTTATAACTGAGAAAACAATATTATATATATATATATTATATATAAGTGATATAATATGTACTTGGTTGAAATTATTTTAGTCATATTTATTATTTACCATTTTAAAATAATTCCTCAAATTATAAGAGTTTTAAAATAGTCTTTTTTTTATTTAAAATATGCTAGGATAATTAACCCTTAATTTTAAAAAAATATCTGTTTAAAAATTTATATATTTAAACTTATATACCCTCAAAATTCAATTATTCAATCAGAACATTCCTCTTGCAATATGTAAGGGGAATTTAATGTTGTTTTTGGATAACAAAACCAAAATCAAGTGAATTGCGCTAAAAAAGGAAATATGCAAAAAGACCAAAATTACAATTACAAAATCTATAAAATTTAATATGCACTGTGCAGAAACAGTACAATGTATTTAATTTTTCACATATATATAAAATTTTATATAAAATACTAGTATTTGTAAGTAATCAATGGTAAATAATATAAATAGTGCAGTTTCCATTGGAGTTTGAACTTCTAGTCTATCTTTATTTTATTATTATTTTTATTTATATTTCATCTTTACATTATTTTAGAATATATCTATCATCCATAAAACTATATATAAATTAAAAAACCAAATCTTTAACTACTATTGTTAAATTGGTAAAATACCCTCATGGATGATGGAGTTTAGTTAATGCCCATATTTGTGAGAAGTGTCCATGTTTGTAGCAACGGTCCAGAAAATTTAGATTGTGGAGCAACATGCACATGTGTTTGTGTGTGTGTGTATATATATAACATGTTATTGTTAAAAATATAAACACATGTCATAATTATACTCTATGAGTTTTCGTATTTTTTGAAATATTGAATGATTTTCTCATTTTTTAATAGAATAAAAAATTTCTCTTCATGTATAAGTAACAAAGAATTATTTACCCATTAATCTCCTATACAATTTTGCATTCAATTAGTGATGATATTTATAGTGAAGAAAGCTGTTTCAACTCTTGTAGTTTTAGCCCGAGAAGCAAATATACTAATGGTTATACTGCATGCTTCCCGATCTCTATAAATTTTATAGAAAGATCTATAAGCCCCTGAATATTGAAATGATTTACAAGCTTTTTATTTAATGTTAGAGCATATGTCTATGAAACGATTTACAAGCTTTTTATTTAATGTTAAAAATTCGAATGGAGAAGATTTTGAAAGATAAAACTAAGTCAAAAGAATTAATTTATCTTTATCAAATGCAGAAAATGAATATCTTAGATTTAAAAAGTCAAATTATAAATATGTGATGTATAAAATAAATATATGATTACATAATAAAAATATGTGATATATATATTAGATATGTATAAACATTTGCTGAAAAATTAGGTGGCATCAGAAGTAATATTAACAACTAAGGGATGCAATTAATATTCTTTATATATATATATATATATATGGGCATATGTGTGCCTGTAGTATTTAAGCAACCAAAATGTTAGTAGGGTCCCACAATTATCAACAAAGATCCGATTCTCTGTGTAAGTACAGATAAGTATGACATTTTATCTCTTGGATATTAGTCGTATTAGGTATATTTTTTATTTTACGCTGGTTAAAAGAATTGTTGATTTGAAAATAAAAACTAGGCGTGTTTTTGTTATACCTAGCAAGCAAATCTTTCATTAACTATTTTAATATGTGTGCAATCAACTCTCTGTGCATTTAATGCATAATATACTATACTTATGATGGGCAACTTTATCAATTAAAATTGTTGATTCACTTTTTAATTAGAAAAAGTCCTAATACTTATGATGGGTAACTTTCTCACCATTTAAGTCCTATACTTATGATGCATAATATGTGTGCAATTAAAATGCAGAATATACTTGATATATAATCCAAAGCTAAGACATGAAAATGCCACGTTTATTAAAAAAATAGAATTAGTTGGATTGATAAATTATGTGGGAAGATGCATTACATAGAAAACTTTATAGAAGCTTTTATTTATTTAATATTAAACTTTTCATCATATACATAGTCATGTTTGTAAAAAAAAAAAAAGCAACAAAATTAACACAATTTACCTATCATTAATGGTGAGAAATTGAACTCATATTGATGGATCAATTCATCATCATTTAGTATTTGCACAATGATAGAGAATTAAAAATCAAACATATATTTATAGTTGGTAGTATGGAATGACCTATTGTTTTGCTCAACATTAAATCTATAAATGTGGTAGACACCACTCTCATAAAGCAAAAATTTAAACCTTTGAACAAATGATTTCTTTGCAACGGTACTTGTGCGATTGCCCTGCATATATGAAGTAATTATTAAACATGAAGTTGTGATCTAAAATAATAATTATAGATTGAAGGATGATAAATATTTATAAATTCATCCTACAGCAACAGATCTATGAATTGACTCCACATCCTCAAAATCCTAATATTAATACTCCATTTGTTATGGAATTAATTGATAAAGCTTACAGTATCAAAGCTCTTTATCCTGCAAACTTTGGGCAACAGAAAAAAGGATGGATTATAAGTAAATACAAATGTATAGCATAAGTTGGACTTTGGGTGCTATTTATAGAGGATATGATGAGCAGGAAAAATGCAAAGTTAAATTTAAAAACTAGCAATAATTAATTTAAGTACCCACAAAAATACGGGAGATATTGTTATTATACTTATTTTAATTGATGAGGGAGTAAATCTTGCCATATTTGATTCAAATGAATTTGGTAATTATATTATATAGTATATAATATATATAAATGTAATTGAATCGGATCGAAGGGGGAGTAATTATATGAGATAATATTTATATAATATAATATATAGATATATGCAACAGATGTTGGGGTTGGGGGAGTATCAGTAATTGTATAGTATATGTTTTTAAATTGTTAAACGGATTTAGGATCAGTAACTATATACATATAATATTTAAAAAATGAAGTATATTGAGATAAATATATTTTGTTAATTATAGATTATTTTTCAAAATTTAAAAGTACATTAGCATTGTTTTCGGATTAAGTAAAAAAAAAAATTTAAATATGGGATTCTATATTTTTGTTACAAATAAAACTAATTGTAAATTAGAATTGTAGTTAATATTTCTCAATTTTAAATTGGTATGATAGAAATTATTATTGATATTCATTGATAGTTAGTTAGGCTCAGATTATCTGAAACAATGAGAAAGCTGCTTTCAAGTTTGAACTTTCCTAAGCATCCAAAAGAGTTATTTTTTTCATTACTTTTATATATATAATAGATTATTGAATCGATCAGGATCAACAAATGAGAATCCAAAACTTATAATTAGTTCGGATAAAAAAAAAACTTATGATGGTGAATAAATTTATTTTTTCATGTATTTTTTTCTTTGATAATGGTGAAACATAATAGCCGAAAACGCATCTAAAGCAACATGGGCCTGAAGAATGGTAACAGTCCAACGTTCTCGGCCCATGGGCCACGGCATTCTGGAAGGATCGTCGTTTGCATCATGATGGTTGCTGAACCTTTGTTGAGTCCAACGTATACACACACAGGGAAGGAACCAGGAAAGTTACTTGTTATTAAAAAATAATTCTAAACATTTATTAAATTAATAAAATATTAAAATTTGTTAAAATTGAGGACAAAATAAATACAAAAATTAGAACAGCATTGAAAAGATATAATTGAATTTATCATTTATTTTTTATGGAATAAAATATTACCCAAAAAATATAATGAAAGCAATGCAATGGGTATCAATTATCAGAACCATACTCTTTTATTTTTTTATGGAATAATTTATCTCTTTGATGTTATATTATATTGAATTTTTTGTAATATTTTTTAATTAATATAAAAAACTAAATAATTAAAGAAAGTTATTTTCATTTAATTATATAAAGCTTTCTCTTTATAATAAAATGAGAATATGGTTAAAGAAGTCTTAAAAAATCATTTTTATCTGGGAAGGAATAAAAGTTAGAAAAGAAAAAATATACCATTATTATGATTTTATATTATATTGAATTTTTGTAATATTTTTAATTAATATAAACAACTAAATCATTAAATAAAATTATTTTCAATTATTATATAGAGCTTTCTCTTTATAATAAAATGAGAATATGGTTAAAGAAATCTTAAAAAATCATTTTTATCTGGGAAGGAATAAAAGTTAGAACAGAAAAAATATATCATTATTTTTTATATACTAATATTATTATCAAGGAATTAAAAATTGGACCGGTCATTGAACTAGCTGAGTCATCAGTTCAAGGTTTAATGATCGGACCGTAGTCAGACCAGTTGTGAATAATTTAATGTATTTTAAATAATGTTGATGAAAAATATAAAATATATTTATCCATAATTATAAAATTAACATTTAATCTAAGATGAAAAGTAAATTTAATAATTTTTAATTTTATATATCATATCGATAATTAAAAATGTTATTAATAAGTTTTACAATTTAATATTAAAATTTAAATAAGTTAATATTTATCTATAATTATATTTTGAATTCAAAATAGTCAATTGATATCCTATTTTCATATTATTTGTTAAATAAACTTATCATTATTAATAATTATATATCATAATAATATTTATATAATATTATAATATAGAAAGAAAAAATTATATAAAAAATAATGTTACTTAGTATTAAAAATAATATTATTTTATCTTAAAAATAAAAAAATATTTAAAAAATTAAAAAAATTTAAAAAAAAAATCAAACCAATTCAAATCGGTTTTGTACTGATTCTTGACCGGTATGACTGATTTTGTCCTAATTTGTACTGGTTCTGAAATTGCTCGATCTTTATCTATGACTGGACTGGATTAGGTATCGGTTCCCAGTCGAACCGGCCGATCATTATTATAGGAATGAAAGTATACTAATACCATATTTTCATTTAATTACGGACTATTATTTATTTATTTATTTTTACTGACTATTTTTTTATTATTATTTTAAGGAATAAAATTTAGGGGCGCGACTGCCCCTAAATTCCTAAAGGTGAGCCCGTCCCTGTGTGTGTGTGTGTGTATATTTGTGAGAGTCCACCGTCCGTCAGAAATGCTGCTTCTTCACGGTGCTGTTACTATTTCCGGTATGTTTTGGAGGAAAGAAGAAGATAGCTTCAATTTTTCAGAAGTAATTTGTTCATTGTTAAATGGTTTCTTTTTTTTTTTTGCCCCCTAACCGAAGGGTGGATCGAACTACTGTACTAATGACTAAAGTGTCAAACACCGTATTCATCAAGTCCCAAGCTCATCTTCTCTTTAGAGTTAAATGGTTGATGTTAATATTATTAGGGATTGTGTAGACCGATCTTAAAGAATGATATTTATTTATCATCAAAATATTTAAATATTATTATTGACACCAACAAGTCTTGAAATATTGTTATGATCATTAGTAAAATATTTAATTAAAGAAATAGCATTTCAAATTTTCATTGTATCTTTATTTTTATAATTATTTTATATGAATTCTTGCTTGTATTTATATTTGAAATGGATTTTTTTTACTTAAACATTTTATTATGAATAATATGCATTTTTATTCTATTAAGTCACTTTAATTAATATAATAAATTTCTTAATCAAAATTATTTAAAAATATTTATATTTATATCTAAATTGTTTTTTAGGGGGTCATTTGACATAGGAAGTTAACTTCCTAAAAAGTTCTCATTTAAATTGTTTTTTAAAAATAAATGCTCTCCATTTCAAAATATGAGATATTTATGAAAGATTACTGTTTCGAAATATAAGTCACAAGGTAAGATTTATGTAGAATTTAATATTATTTTTTCATTTTTACCTATTTTGAAAATAATAAAAAAAGTTATTGTTAAAAGAGATTAAGAAAGATACAATTAAATGAGGTTATAATTTAATATTTAGAAACTTTTGGTAGTTTTTGAAAAATTCAAGACTTCCAACTAACTTTAACTAATTTGTTTAGTGTATGTAAAGTATGTAAATATGACTCATAATTTGAAATAAAGGGAGGAGTATATCATTTTTTAATGTTAATAATATAAATATATAGTATTTTTGAAAAATTATATTCTCTTCAATTTATATTATAAGGTGTCTTGAGTTTTTATTTTTGTCTATAACTAGCAGTGCATCCCATGCAATATATGGAATGTTTTAGTAAATTAACCTTATAAAATAGATTTAATATAAAATATATTTAATGATATTATTAATCCATAAGGAATAATTTATTTTATGTCTTAACAAATTTTAAAATATGATAAAATATGAATATATATATTTTAGGTGAGAAAAATATGAATATATATAAATTTTATATACAAACATTATTTTTCATTAATACGTGAAAATCATGAATGTATGAACTGAGATACGTGGATTTGACCATAGTTATGATAGATCTTCAAAAAAACATGTAATAGGAGATCCTGCGTCGAGCACAATTGTTCTCTTAATTAAAGATTGATTCTCACTTAAAAAATTGAAATATCTCTGCTTAAGAAACCAACTTGAAATATTAATCTCTTAAAACTTTGTTTGTAAAACAATCATCTGGAAATGTTCCCACTTAAAAATAGCCCAATTAGCTCATATATTAGTATATAGGTCAAACTTAAATACTTTTATGCTACTATGATTATATAACAAAATTTCTAATTTAATAACTACATTTTTTCCTCTACTCCTGCGGGGATGTGGATGAGCGGGAGACATGGAGACGTTTTATTTAATTTTAAAATATATTAAATTTAAAAAAAACCTTATCACTAACTCTTTCTATTAAAAAAAATAATATTAAATAATATTAATTAAAATTAATATAGATTAAAAAAATAAAAAAAATGTGGAAGCACCTAAAAAAATAGGAAAAGATGGATTCTGTCTACAAAAGAAACAATGAATGAATGAAGAAAAAATATGACTCGCTTAAATAAAAAAGAATATAGAAAACAAAAAAAGAGAGAGAGAGAGGAGGGGGCATGGAGTTTAAGGGATGGATATTTATTATGCGACTATTGTACAATAGGGTTCCATTCTTCTTTTAATTATATATATAGATATATATTGAAAATTTTAAAAAATAAGTCAACTTATTGATTTTACAAAAAATCAACTAACAATGCGTATTTTTATATTATTTTTAATTCAACCACTTACTAATTAATACATAAATAGAATCAAACCTGTACTATTATAATATGTAAAATAAAATTAAACAATGTATTTGTCATAAAAGACACAATCTCAAGATCAATGAAATTGATAAAAATAATATATTTACCTACTTTCAGTGAAAAAATCTTACTCAATAACATTAAATTGAATAAATACATCAAAATAAAATACAATACTGCATATTCTAGATGATCAAATAAAGCATTGTATGAATAAACTTGCTACATAGAGATAGATATATACAAAATCGATGATAGTATCTTCACGTTGGACCATCGGCCATGAACGATGGACCGATAACATTATCATCAAGTTTTCTTCTACCAAAGTCCGTACCATATTCAATATCTACAATAGACATAATTCACGTGGGTTTTAAAATTTAGATCAGAAAGTATAATGTTGGTAAAAACAAAAATCAGAAAGTATAATCCTGATACATTTAGCATATACCAAGATTAATCCTAAGTTTCCAATTCAAACCTTTCTTCTCAATAACCCAGAAATAAGAGCTGTGAAGCCAGAAGTAACAGATCCGATTGATCAAGAAATAATAGATCCGGGCGCCCAGAAATAATTAAAAGTCAATCATTTGCAACTAATGAAGGAAGTGGCCAGATGGAGAGCAAATATCAGCAGAGAGAATTGAGAAAATAGACATAGATGCAGGATATGATCGTAACTTTGGGATAATAAGGGGATTAAAACGAATATATATATATATAGAAAAGTAGAAACTCCTAATTTAATGCATGATAACTACAATAAATTGAATTGATATCATATGATTGTCAACAAATGCTATAAAAAAATATATTGATATAGTTATTCTTTCAGACTATGCATTCGCTCTCCTTATTTTTTCTTGCTCCTTATGCATAAATTGGCTTCCAATTTTAGTTCTTTTTAAAATTTTCAATCAGACAACAACCAAAAAGATTGGCTCCCAATTTTTTGAACATGATTAAATTGTCTCTCAATGTTTCTTTGACTAATATATAAAGCATGATTGTGGAATTAGCATCAATCACAACAGGACATTTAACACATTAATTATATAATACCTCGTACACATGATTATTGTATAATTTTTATGCATACCATATACCTTAACATGCATTCTAGTTTAAATAAAAATATTCCATTTTTATACATTAAAAAATTACTAAATTAATCCTTATAACTTTATATAAATGAGGTTTTTCAAATTAATTATCATATAATATTAATTAATTGGTGATTGATTGCTTGATAATATTAAATGCCTCAAAATAAAGAGCATTGATTACTGAATTATGTGACAATAAATTATGAGGATTCATAATTAAAAAACAATGAAAAATCATATTATTGTTTTTATTTATTTTATAGCATTTCACACATTTTTTATTTATTTTTTAAAAATCGTACAGATTAGGTTTTATTAATTTAGTATGATTAAAAAATAGAATTTTGTAGCATAAATATGTTATTATGCAAGTCTGCAACAACTATTTTTATAGAAGCTAATTGAATATATAGAATTAATAAACAGAATTGTAGAAGTCATTTTGGGACCAGAAGGCAAGTGCGGTTAACTGGAAGCCAATTATTAGAATCCCTAAATTGATGTCCTTACTAATATTGAATTAGTTTCTAGCATGCAATTCTGCAACAACTACTCCCTTTATTTCATTTTATTTATTATTTTAAAAAATTTTAAATATCTCATTTTTTTATTATTTTAAAAAATTAATGAAGCATTAATTTTTTTTTCCAATTATACCTTTAAATAATTAATAATATGTTTTATTTTTTGTTATATTTTAATACTCAATATTCATTCCTTACTATTAAAATGGAAATAATAATTAAGAGTAATTTAATAAAATTATATTGTTTATTAAGTGAATGATTATCTTTCTTAATCTAGGACGATGGAGTATACTATTACGGACTATACACACACACACGTATATACTCATGTTATTGGTCCTTAATTTTCGCTTTTTGTGCTCTCTATATCTCGTAATTATCAATAATGGTTTAAAAAGTCTGGTAGTACCCACACCAACCGAGATAGAAAGGGGACCATCAAATGATCAAAATGGTCCCAACTTGAGAGATAGAATCTGAAACTGATGCAGTACTATTCATGACAAGCAGTTGGTAAACACTTTTTTCTGTACAGCATATTATTTATTTATTTTTTCTCCGTCACTTTCATTGACACAAGCTTCCAGCTCAATTAATGCACGCAAATGTTTTACACTAGCCGGAAACAAAGTTAATGTACATTATTTTTTGGTGTGCATAACATATAATATAAAGTAATATGTAATATGTAATGATTTATTATTTTTATTTATTATTTATTATATTATTAATATTATAATTTATATTATATTTAATAAAAAGAATGGAATTAATAAAAATAAAATTGAAAATTTTTATTTTTTAAAAAAATTTTAAAATATAATAAATATTTTTTAATATACATAAAATTTTTCACATCATCTTACAATATAGGAAGGAAGGGGTAAATGGCCGTGCATAGGATAAACTGCACTATGTGTTCTAATTTTAGGAGTGCTTGAATCAAACATGCATACATGGCTAATTAAGGCTCTAAAACTGATTTAAATCAAATAATTTATAATTTTTTTTATTTTTTAAATCTACATATATATATATATATTCTCTTATTATTGGAGAAAATAATAAGAGTGAGCTCCATTTTTGGACTTGGTATACAAAATTGTGGCCACTTCATACTATCTATCAAAGTATATTAACCATGCACAGGACCCACACCTCAATACACACAGTAACATTTCATTTTCAAATGGATTTTGAACCAAAATGGTGAAATATGAAGCCCCAAAAATGAATGCTTTTTTCGAGTCGCTTTAAACAAACAGCCGCATCTTCTTTTTTTTTTTTTTTTTATGTTAAACAGCTGCATCTTCTATAACTAGAATCTGGTTACCTTGCCATGTGTTTTCTTTTACATTATTTTCTCCGTCCCATTTTATATCATGTTTTAAGATTTTTAATATAAATTAATAAAATTATTAAATAATTTATATTGTAGTAAAATTTAATAATATCTTATTAAAATATTTTTAAATTAAATACTAAAAAATACTTGTATTTCATCTACTATTATTTTAATAATGGGAAAAATAATAAAAATAATATTATATTACAGACAGACTGAGATATTTAAAATTCTTTAAAATAAAGAATAAAAGAAAGTAATATATATTACAAAACTTTTAAAAAAAATTTAATGTTTAATATTATGTGCATAGTTTAAAAAGGTCATTAATAATTTATATTATAGTAAAATTTAATATTATTGGACTAAAATGCCCTTATAATATATTTTATTTTAATATTATATTTCTATCATCTTAAATACTGTCTTTCCATTATTATCTTTTATGTTGTTGCCATTGGGCAACCAGATTTTTTATATTAACATTCAATAAAATTTTAAAACGATATATTTTTTTTATGACAGAGGGAGTAATGCGTACAAAGAAGACTCTCACAATAAAGTAGAAAGCTTGAGTTGAGTCCATTCAGTCCAATTATGATATATATATATATATATATATAGAGGGACAATGAAGATGCATTCTTGGACTTTGGATTGCCACCCGTAAACTTGTTGGATTGTTAAATCAATCCCACGGTTTTCATACCAAGAGGAGCAGGCTGTCTAGGGATTGGTCCACTTGCAATTATGAAAGGGAATGGTCAAGACTCAAGACAGTGAAAAAGAGAGAGATAAAAGATATACACTTTTTGTAGCAAGTTGCTAACTTTTTACTACGTACATTTTTTCAATTCCCTGTCCTTTTAGAAGAAAACTATAGGTTCAAGTGATCAAGTCCAAGATAAGTCTCATGCTCATCTACTCATAGTCTACATCTCCTCGCAACTGTTTAGGCATAGTCGACATGTCAGAAATGGTGAGCAACGAAGCTTCATCTTTAAGGGAAGCAAGCATTCCATTATTGCAACACTACCCCTCATCAACTATTCCATTGAAAGATGACCAAGACCTCGTGCGAAGGGTTTGGGTGGAATCAAAGAAGCTCTGGCACATCATGGGCCCAACAATCTTCAGCTGTTTAACTTCCTATGTCATATTGGTCATCACCCAAGCGTTTGCCGGCCACCTCGGTGTTAGAGCCTTTGGTCATTCGCCCACAACACTATTGCACCCACTCAAGCCCAATATCACACCACACACACAAAAGCCCAACACAACTCTCAGGTACACAAAGGCTAAGGGAAACCTAATAGAGCATCATCATCCTTATCTTCTTTCCATCTATGTACAATGCATTGTTTGCTCCACTTTCTCTGCATTGTACATCTTTGTATTTCAACACCTCATCTTCTCTCTATAATTAGTAGGATAGTGGTGTGTGTGGTGTTGTAGTGTGTGTGAAGCATGTATATTGTACTACTATTCTTTTATTGGTTCCCTTTGTAATTGATCTTCATTATAAATACCATGGTTTGCTCTTGGGTGTAAATCATCAAAATACACTTACAGAGATTCATTAAATTAGAGAGTTCACTAACTTGGTATTAGAGCAATGGAGAATCCAAGTGCTGATGATCACACCTCACAACATAATCGTGATGGTTTTGAGTCAAGACTAACTTAGATGCCAATTGCTCCTATAGCTACAACAACTTAGGTGAATAAATGGGTTACCATACTCAACAGCCTAAACCAAGCAGGTTCGGTCAAGTTGGCCCAAAACAACTACTTGTTATGGCGAACAATGATCCTCCCAATTATTCAGGTCACAAGCTTGATAGTTATGTGTTGGGTACTAAAGCTTGCCCACAAGAGTTCATCTTCGAAGGTGATGAGTTGATGGTCATCCCTACCTTTGAAGAATGGATTGCTATTGACTAAATCCTCTCTAAGTGGCTTCTTTCAATGATGCATATAGAAGTAGTGATATTGGCTAAATTAAACCTTAACTACCGCAAGTTTTTGGGTCGAATCAAGTAATACAATGATGAGTCAAGTATCGTCCCACGAGGAGTTAAACGAATAAAAGTGAGCAATAGACAATCCAATTTCTTCAAAGTTAAGTGAAACTTACTAAATTGCAAAATGAAGATTAGATAAAAGGAAATTAAATTTGAGCACAAAACTGGATGAAATCAAACATTCTCAAAGAAAACCTAGAGCTTCTAATCCCCTATTTGATTCTTAGCCTTAATTTTCACCTAATTGTTTATGTTTGATTTTCACTTTGGTAATCAAGAGATAAATATAGTTATAGATGTCTTCCGAATCACCTACAACTCTATCTTAATTAAATTATACAATTCCTTACATAATTAATTAAGATGATTAACAATTAGTTCAACTTTTAACTTGATTATACAGGGCTCTTAGATATATTCTTATCTTAATTGCAAATTAGAGTGAAAATATAATCTTGTATTACTTAATTCAATGGTCTAATTAAAATTTCCTTTTCCAAGATAAACCCTAATGCTCAAATTCTAACTTAATGGTGGCCAAGCATTAAGAGGGTAACAATAAATTTAGAATCAAGTAACCAAAGCTACAAATAAGCATAAATAGTTGGAGAAAACATAAACTAATCCACAAATAAGTTCATTGTTACTCTAGGTCAAGAAGAAAATTAGCCACACATGGCTATATACAAGCTGAAAATAACAAATAAGAACATCAAATCAAAGAACATGAAGAAAAGAAGTGAATAATTAGTGGAATCTTGGACGGATCTTCAATTTTTCTACAAACCCATACTTTCTCCAAGCTTCTTCGGTGCTTTCTCCACTCCCTTGAATGTCCAGATCTATCTAGTAGCTGTAGAATAATGAAAACCCTCTATTTTCAACCCCAAAAATCCTCAAATCCTGTCATTTAATAAAGCTATGTGTTTTGATATAGCTCAGTAATGCTACAACATTCAATTTTCACTTCTGCAGTGCAAAAAATGCTCTCCTGAAGATATATCAGTGCTGCAGCACTCAAATCTGATGCTACAACACATAAGTGACCTTTTTTTTGTCAAAGATATTGATGCTATAACATTCATGCTCCTATGCTGTAGCACAGAAAAAATATTACTCCATGTAGTTTTCCAATCAACCTTGCAACTTGAATCTTCATGCCATGGTCTTAATGCAAATGTTTACTTGATTTCCACACTTCCAAATTCCAAATTCTGCTCTCTTTTACCTCTAATGCTTCCTCCTGCCTGTAGATGTCATTTTTCATGAATATAATAAGTGGAAAATTAATATCTAAAATGCACTAATGACTCCTCAAAAACACGAAAAAGTATCACAATTAATCATAAATATGAGGAGTCATCAAGTAGCTACTTAGATGGTTCACTACACAACATCTGGCTCTTTGATCAAACTATAACAAAAAAGAAATTTATCAATATACAACAATCTCAAAAATATTTACCAATATACAATACTTTCGAGAAATCATAGTCTAGAGTTCCGTTTTGAGCTGGAGCAGTTGAAAAAGAAAGTGTAATCTAGTAACACAATTTGTTAAAATCGTAAGTTACATTTATGATGTATAAATTTTTTTTAAAAAAATATAGTCACGGACAAACTTTTTTCTCTAAAAGTTTGTCTGTGACATGACTTAAAGTCTGTGACTTTAAGTAAAAGGCTGCAGCGCCAATCAAAGCTGACTGACGCTACAGCATTAGGCTGCCATGGAGCAGTGTAACTCTGCTCCATGGCAGCGTTAGTTTATTAAATAATATATATATATATATATTTGCTGCATGCAGCAGCATTTTGTCATTTAACACTGCTGCATACAACGTTGATTGACGTAACGCTGTAGGCACAGGGTTGCATCAATTAATGTAGGTAACTGTAAAAATTAGGGAATGCGCACGTGATGCTATAGGAACAATTGATTTTGATTATATAAGAGGTCTAAGTTTTGAAAGATCATGAATCTTTCTTCACTCTTGAATCTCCATACTTCAGTTACTCCTCCTCAGACTTCTTCTTCACTTGCTAAAAAATTTTTCCTTTGTTTGAAGCAGAAAATTTGCTAGATTGTTCAATCTCAGCTAAGAGCTACTTTCTTGATATTTCACTCAACAACATTTATCTTAATTTTCACTCATTTTTCTACAAATTTTATACCAGAATACAAGTAAGTATATTTTGTTATATATTACATATATATAATTTTATAATCTAATTATCTAGTTTATTTTGATTTTACTGCATAATATTAGGTTGTTAGATTTTTAAGGTTGTTAAATTTTACTGCATATATTTGTCTTTTATTTAGGAAACCACTATTAGTTTTTATTTTCTGAGGTAAAATAATTTATTTTTTCATATTTATTTATTATTATGAGTTTATAATTTTGTAGAATTTTTTATTTATTAAGTGTACTATTTATTTATCTTAAAACATGATTTAAGATATGTGAATTACAATTTTTTATTTAAAAAAGTAGAAAAAAGTTCAAGAGTAAGTTCAATGAAAAAAATATTATAAAAGACATTTATAAAATATACAATTTATTTAAATATATATATATATATATATATTAAATTTTATATAATTTTAACATTTATATATAATATTTAGTTGATAATAACCAATGAACCATTTTTAAAACATACCACCTCCCACTGCCTTAGAGTCCTAAATTTACAAGTAGATTAGAAAGAGGAGAGTTGGGAAGAGTTTTTTTTTTTGGCTAGTTAAAACGAAGATTTTTTTCATTGTTTCATTTATAATATGTTTATTTTTATTTGGTTCATTTATGATGTTAAAATATTTAGTTTAGTTAAATCCTTTATTTTTGTATACTTTCGTGATGTTCTAACCTTTTTTATTTACAAATTGTACTTTTTGTTTACATTAATACTACATGATTTAGGGTTAATAGAATGTAAATTTTTTAAATTTTGAATAAAGATAAATTTTTTTTAGGAAAAAAATTATTATTATAAGAGTATCAATTTTCATGAATCAAACTTTTAATAATAAATTAAGAAAAATTCAAAAAAAATTTCCATCAAGTATAAAAATAATTTTGATTTTTTAAAAGTTTAGCATAATTTTAATATTTTTATATCTAACTTTATATGATATTTATTAGCTTTAACTTTTAAAAAAAATAATTTTGGCCCGACATAGCCACGTTCTTGGTTCTTTATATATATGCATATATATTTTATATAACCTAATAAACTTACATTCTAAAAATAATAAATTAACTTTATTTATGAACAAAAAGATAAATATATTTATCTAAAATGTATTTTTTTAAAAAATAAAATTATCATAAAAATAATATTTTATAAAATTAGAAGCACTTGGGAATCACACATAATTTTTATATAAAAAATTAGGAAATTGATCCTTAATTTTAAATAAAAATAAAAATATTGAAAGATTAAAAATATTTAAGAAATAATAAATTCAATTTATTATATATAGATTTTATTGGAAGTGCTTAGGAGAGAAGGGGGTTTGGTGGCTCACGAAGTTATTTAATGAGATTTTAAGGTCTAAGAAAATGCTAGAGGAATGGAGAAAGAGCACTCTGATGCCCATATACAAGAACAAGGGGGATATTCAAAATTGTGCTAATTATCGAGGAATAAAACTCATGAGTCACACCATGAAACTTTGGGAAAGAGTGATTGAGTATAGACTCAGAAAGGAGTCTCGTATTTCAGAAAACCAATTTGGATTTATGCCAGGACGGTTTACAACAGAGGCTATATATTTATTAAGGGGTTTGATGGAAAGATACCGGAGTAAAGAGAGGGACTTGCATATGATTTTCATTGATTTGGAAGAAGCCTATGATAGAGTGCCAAGAGATGTATTGTGGAAAGCAATAGAGAAGAAATGTGTCCCTGTGGCTTATATTCGAGCCATAAAGGATATGTATGAGGGGGCAACAACAAGTGTGAGAACCCCTGGAGGTGTGACAAAGGACTTCTCTATAACAATAGGTTTACATCAAGGATCTTCTTTGAGTCCATACCTGTTTGATCTGGTTTTGCCTGTTCTTATTGAACATATACAAGAAGAAATTCCAAAGTGTATGCTCTTCACAGATGATATAGTTTTAATTGAGGACTCAAGAGAAGAGGTCAACTCTAAACTTGAATTATGGAGACATACTTTGGAATCAAAAGGTTTCCGTTTGAGTAGAAGTAAGACGGAATATATGCATTGCAAATTTAATAAGAGGTCAATTAGAAATGATTCAGAGGTAAAAATTGGGGAGCAAATCATCCCTGAGGTGTCAAAGTTTAAATATTTGGGATCGATTTTACAGAATAATAGTGAAATTGATGGGGATGTTATGCATAGGATACAAGCTGGGTGGTTAAAGTGGAGAAAAGCAACATGAGTTATTTGTGACCGCAAGGTGCCTACTAAGCTTAAAGGAAAATTTTACAGAACAGTTATAAGACCAGCAATGCTATATGGTAGTGAATGTTGGGCTTTGAAAGGACAACAAGAGTATAAGATGGGAGTAGCAGAGATGAGAATGTTAAGATGGATGTGTGATTATACAAAATTGGATAAGATACGAAATGATTGTATACGAAGGAAAGTTGGGCTAGCACCTATCGAGGAGAAAATGGTGGGAAATCGTTTAAGGTGGTTTGGGCATGTACAAAGAAGAGGGCAAGAGGAGCCAGTGAAGAGAGTTGATCAAATGACGTGGAGCCCGATCAAAAGGCGTAGAGGAAGACAAAAAAGGACATTAAGGGAAGTTATAAGGAATGACCTTTCGAGAAATGATTTATCTGAAAAGATGGTGTTTGATAGAGCTCATTGGCGTCGTTTGATCCATGTAGCCGACCCCACATAGTGGGATAAGGCTATTGTTGTTGTTGTATGCTTATTAAAAAAAATCATATAAAAAATTAATATATATGAACAATTTATAAAAAAATTTAAAAATTTAATTAATATATGAACAATTTATATATCTACACTTTGTATTAAATATATTCATATATGTTTATGTTAAAATAAAAATTATAATATATAAAAATAGGTGGCAGGTAAAAAAACGATATATACTTTGTTATATATTAAATTTTGTCATGTATATATGAATTTATATAATAAATTTAGTCATTAATTTAAGAGTGGAACAAATAATTATAGTTTTAAAAGATAATAAATAAACTGTATAATTGCATAAATAAATTGTAGTTAGGAATAATAACATGTTATATGAAGTATAATTTTTAACAAAGAAGTTTAAGTTCAATATTTTCACAGTAAAGAGGTTATTAGCCTATAAATTTTTATTGTGTAGTTATCAATTTTTTTTATGCATTCATATTTATTTCTTGTTTATGAATAGAAAATAAATGATTCTATAAAATAGGAACAAGAATGAATAGTAGAAGAGAGTGGGTGTACGTATATACAAATGGACGGATATGTACTAGTCCACATGGTGTAACATTTGAATAAGACAATATAAGAATGATATGTGTTGATTCAAATATTAGTTTGGTTCAATTGAAGCAAGTTATTGAGCAAAACCTTCAACTTCCTTCTAATCAAATTGTGTCAGAGTTAGTATGTAGATGTCTGATATACATAAATCCACCATGGCACCAGTTATCTATTCTTGTAGATGATCATGGTATACAAAGGATGTGACAAATGAATTCACAATATTCAAATTAATTGACTGGAGCAGAGTTGTATGCATACATTTCAAATGTAGAAATTGACAGCCATTTCGAATGACAACCACTATAGGTCCATGTTCCATATATAATCCCATCAAGTAGCAATCAGGTGGATGCAGAAGAACAAGAATCAAGGCTTAGCGTACACTTGGGGAAATTTTCATCCATTTGATTTTTGTCCAAATTAATGTTGGCAATACTATACCATCATCTTCACTTCATCCAACTGAGGATATTATGGATGACTTCAAGAATGAGGATGTGTATGATTTTTTAATAAATGCCGGTAGTCAGAATAATGAAGATGAGAACAAACATGAGGCCCATGAGGAGAGTTTTGAAGGTGCTGATAATGTCCCAAACCCAACACTGCGTATAAATGAACATGAAGAGCCTGTAACTAATTTTTTTTCACATGTTAATGTAGAGTCAGCTGTAGCTCTTGAGTTTAGTGAAATGGGAGATATCCTATCTGTTAGTAATAGTCAGGAGTTTGAAATTGGCTAGACTTTTAATAATGTCCTTGCGCTAAGACTTACAGCAAAACTTTACTCTGTCCGAGTTCATCATACATTCAATGAGTATTTGTCAAGTAATAAATATGAAAAATGTTGATGTATAAACTATAGATCTAGTTGCAATTGAAGACTACATGCTTGCAGAAACCGAAATGGAACGATTTGAAAAATCACCAAATATATGGGGTCCCATACATGTTTAGCCATATCATTAAGTCAAGATCACCTTAAGTTGGACACTGATATCATCTCATCTTCTATAGTAGCAATGGTGACTGATCAACAGGACATTAAAGTTTCTCAAATATTTGAGTGAATGCATTTGATGTTTGGGTACATCGTGTCATGCAGGAAAGCATGGAAAGCAAAGCAATTAGCACTTGCTATTGCTTTTGGTAATTAGGAGAGCTCGTACTCATTACTACCTTGGTGGTTAGCTGCTGTCCAACATTTCATGCCTGGGTCGTACATTAAAATTTCAAGCAAGCCTTGTTCACAAACCAATTATGAAGGGTAGTTAGTTGACATGTTTAAGCATGTTTTTTGGGCATTCAAACCATGTATCCATGCATTTGGTCATATAAAGCCTATCATCCAGGTTGATGGAATTTTCCTGTATGGAAAATATAAAAGCACACTTCTTATGGTTGCAACAAAGGATGGTAACCGTAATGTTGTACCACTTGCATTCACTGTTGTTGAAGGGGTGACAAAAGTTGCTTGGACGTGGTTCTTATATCACATGCACCAATGTATGGTTAAGAGTAGAACGGGGATATGTTTAATTTTTGATAGACATCCTTCAATCATATTTGCAGTTGTAAGTGAACGTGTTGGATGGCAAGTAGCACAGTGATATCATGTTTTTTGCCTATGGCATGTGGTCGCTAACCTCCACAAAGCACATGGAACAAATTGGTTGAAGGAAAAGTTTATAAATATCGGTGAATGTTAATCGCTTTGTTCACATGAATTAACATGTGATTATGAAATTAGTAACTGTAAATTTCTAATTATTTGCAGGCTATGGATATCAGCACCATTATGTTAACCAACAATTGGAAGAGATTGCATTGACTCATCCACCTACAGCTGCTTAGATTGCTAACATCCCAATAGAAAAATGGTCTCGCGCATATGTTAGTGGGTACCAGTGTTACAATCACATGACAACAAACCTTACTGAATGCATGAATGGTCTTTAAAGGTGTTCGGAGTTTACCAATTACTGGTATTGTGAAGGCTACCATGTATAGGGTCAACAATTATTTTATCAAATGTGCCCAACAAGTGCATGCACAAATAGTTGCTGGACAAGTGTATTATGAGACATTGAACAAAAAGTTAGAAATGGTAACACAGGGTGCATTTGCATGCATTGTTCGCATATATAATAGAAGAGAAACATCATTTGAGGTTGTTGAGCCCTACAATGTTCAAATCCATCAATTTAGTCGTTGTTGCAAAGTAAACTTAAATAAAAGAACATGTGACTGTGAAGAATTTCAGGTGCAGGAGTATCCATGCATGCATGTCATTGTAGCATCTGCCTTAGTACAAGTAGACCATTTGTAATTTATGGATCTGATTTTCAGATTAAAAACTATAAGCATTGCTTATAGTAATGAGTTCCATCCGATAGGTGATGAGGTTCATTGGCCAGAAATTGATATTCCAAGTTTGATCCCGGACCCTGCAATGATTAGAGAAAAAGGTCATCTTCATTCAACTTGAATACGTAACGAAATAGATTTGACTATGGTCGGACAAACTAATAAGTGTGGATTATGTAGGCAAATAGGCCATAATCGTTTCACTTGTCTACAGCGTCAGGCTTCTAGATATTAATTTGTATACTTCCCTATGTATTTAAATTTTTTTAAATATACGGATATGACATTTTTTAAATATTGCAAAAGTCATGAAAATTGTTAATTGTAATTGCTTGTATGAGTTTATTATAGTGACTATATTAGATTGTACTTTATTTTTAATTAACTAAAAACATTGCAGAGACAATTCTCAAATGGCATAATCATAGCACATCATTAACCCAATTCTAGAGGACAATTCACTATTATATTTGCAACCACAACATATTTTTGAGGCTATGTGGACTCAAAATATAAGTAACTTTTTTTTACATGTAATTATCAATTGTTCATAATCATTAGATATTTTATTTTGACTTTTTCATGTCAATCAGATTCTTCAAACTTGAAGAGTCATGCATAAAGACCGACTAATTGAGCCATCAATCCAAATTGTGTCTTACTTTATGCAGACTAGATTTTATGGAGTTGCTAGAATAGGCCAGTTGAGTATAATCCAACTTTAATTTCAACACTTGTTGAGAGGTGGCGTCTGAAGACCCATACTTTCCATATGTCCCGCGAAGAAAGCACAATTACTTTCCTTGTGAATGGCTACCTGTGAGTGGTAATACAGACTTAGATTGGGCTAATATTTGTCATATGGGACTTGGCATTATACCACCTCAAGGTATATATATGGACAGAGGATACTAGTTACTTGGCTAGCAGAATACTTTCCTAACCATGATGATGATGCAGATGAATTACAAGTACAAAGATTCACTTGTGCATACATACTCTAGTTGTTTGGTGGACTTTTAATGCCAGACAGGTCAAGCCATTAGGTTTATTTAATGTACCTTCCATTGCTTTGGGATCTCTCAAGTGCTAGCCAATATTCTTGGGGTTTTGCAGTATTAGCATAAACCAAATAGGAGGAGGGATAGATGGATGTATGATATTACTTCATCTTTGCTCATGGGATCGTTTCCCGATGTTAGCACCAGAACGACCTCCACTAGCAAATTCACGTACATATATTTATCCTCTATTATCACCCTTGAGATTTATGTATGCTTAATTTACACTCCAACTATTTAATTTTGACTTATTATTTTAACCATACAAATTTTAACAAATTCTTTCATGCCATTATAGATGGAAGAAGGTTGGAGGACAACCTCATCGAATTAATGAGATGTTGCATACTTATAGGAAGTTACTTGATGCAATGGGGGAGGAAGACATAGTCTTGCAGCCTTATGAATCTCCAACGGTGCAGCAATTAATTCCAGGATATTGCTTAAAGTCACCACAAATTTGGTGAGCTTTAGTCCCATTGATATGCTTCCATATAATTGAATGGCATCATCCCATTGTGTGCTTAGGCAATTTGGTCTTCAACAACCACTATCTATCGCCCCTGTTTGTTTAGGAAATTGCCACACAATCCAACTAAGAGGAAGAACAACAAAAAACTGGATTCAAAAGCACATGGAGTATATTACATTATGGTTTGTGTGACATAATGCTATTGTTGAATCACCTGTGGCACATGAAGTATTAGATCATAGATCTGAGTACATGCGATGATATTAGAGACACACTTGATGGTGGATTCACCCTTCTAGTGCAGCAATTGGTTTTGTGGTCAGTATCTAAAATCATTGTCTGTTTATCTTGTTTTATATGGATAATGTCATTAACTAATAATTCCTTATTGTTGATTTCATATCAATATAGCAGATGAATTAATTCAACTAAGTATTCAAGACCTTTTGCTGATGCCAACTAGGGAATATCAACAAAGGGTTTTACGGGACTAACAAAATATTAGAATGACATTAAGAGAACAACACTAAAACATGGTCCCTCAGCTTGCTCCACCTGCAATTTAGCTACCACATCCAGTGATTGCTTAGGGTAGACCAAGTAAACGACGTGGTGGCTATTTGTCAACTCAACCACCAGTTGCAGCTGAAAAAGAAGAGGAATAAAATCAACATATGGTGGGAGATGTAGAGGAACCAAATCCTGGAGTTGCTTCTTCTTAAGATATTTATACTCAATGCCATTACATGCCATTGTCATCTATATCCCAATTAAGCTCGCCCAATTTACATCAATTCGGGTTATTTATGTTTTTATTGGAGAATTCAACACTTTTTGAGCCCGAGTGTGACAATTATTCATTTGAAGTTGGCGGGCCATCAAATGAAGTGTTTATGACCCCTTAGCAGTCAATTCCTCCAATTAAGTCTCCTGTATTTGATCTGAATACCCCACCGGCTGCAGTTGTCATCGAGTCATCTGAATTTCAACATAAAGAAGAGCCCATAAGACAGGGTCGACCACAACGTTATCAGAAGAGACCAAGATGTGGTACAGGAAGTCATTACGAATAAGGTTAACAATTTCTTTTTTTTTTTTGAAAATTTGGCTTTATTAATTAAAATTTATTAATTACTAATTAATTTGTTAAAAAAAGTTTATGTTTAAAAATTAATTTTTAATTATTTACAAGTTTTTAACTAATACTTTCTCCATTTTGCTATGTATTGCACTTTTTTGAGAAATCTTTGTTTCATAATATAGTGCACTTTGCCGATTACATAGTGTATTTTTTTTTTCTGTCCAATATTGCCCTTAACTAGTAGGCTCAAATATTCTCCATTACTAAAATATTTCCAAAGGTTCAATGCATTTAATGAGGGTAATTTAGGAAAAGGTGGGAAAGTTTTTTAGTTACCCATTATTGTCTTGGTTCGTGTGTGGTAGTTAAAAGTGCATTATAAACTGGAACAAATAGAGTATACTCTCTCTGATCCATATTATAAGATATTTTGTATCAATTATACACCTATTAAGAAAATCATTTCGTTACTTGAAATCAATATAAAAAGTACCTATATTTCCTATTATACCTTCATTATATTCCCCATTCTTTTATTATTGTATGGTTATAAATTAGTAGTATGGAAGCTTTAAAGATATGGATAACATGAGAAGAAAAATATCCAATACCCTATATTTTGGACAAATAACTCATACAAAATGTCTCATAATATGAACCAAAGGGGGCATCTATTATACTTAATTATTAATCATTACCTAACAATTATTATTATTATTTTTTAACAATTATTATACTTATTACCTACTAATTATTAATCATCACCTTATATTAATCATTGTGTAATAAATTATTATAATAATTAACCTTAGAACCAAAATTGTCACACCTATAATTTATTGTCAAAACCAAAATCGTGGTGAGGCAAGATTATGACATATATAATTATTACCTAAAAATTTATTGTTACACAAAATTGTCACACTTAATGCAAATCGTGAGGCAACTTCACGATTTGTATCACATTTAAAAAAAATTAATTGCAAATCGTGAAATTGCATCACGATTTGCCTGACTTGCCAATCTTAACACAAATCGTGATTTTGAATCACGATTTGTGTTATTAATTTTTTTAAAAAATAAACATACAAAAACTTAAGTTGAGATTACGATTTTAAGTATAGTATCTTGGTCAATTGTATCAAAGTTGTTGTATATGGGTAATATCTTTTCAAAAGTATAGTATTTTGCTGATTTATCCCACAACATATGCTAATTTGTGGAAAGCAACCTAAGATCTTCTTGGTGCTTTCAAGCACACTCAAGTTGCCCAATACAAAGGTGAGCTGCAGAGAACTAGGAAGGAGTTGATGAAAATGGAAGACTACCTTAATAAGATCAATACTATCTTAGACAATCTAGCCTTAATTGGGAGCCTTATGCTACTTCCGGATCTAGTTATGCAAGTTCTCATGGGACTTGAGGAGGAATATACTCCTATTGTAACTTTACTGGCTAACAAAGATGATTTGTCATGGCTTGATTTGCAGTCATATCTTTTGACCTACAATAGTCGGCTACAACAATTGAACAAAATTGCCATTAATTCTGTGAGTAACGCCTTGACTAACATGGCTATTAAGTCTAAGAACATCAGTGCTACTCCTGGAACTCACTTTACTAGGTCACCATGGAGGAATCAAGCAGGGGATCCCAGAGAGGAGGACATGGCAGAGGAAGATCATTGTACTATTCTAATAGACCAACATGCCATGTATGGAATACGCAAGGTCATGTAGCTGTCAATTGCTTTTACCACTTTGATAAGAGCTTCATGGGATCTGACAACTAGAAGAACAAAGATGACTCCTCAGCCTTCTTTGCTAATGCTAAAATGGTGCACGATCCAGCGTGGTACATGGATAGTGGCACCAATGATCACGTGACTCATTAGGTCATTGATGGAGGAGTTGTGACTGACAATTGTGGAGGTAAAGGTAAAAATAGCCTAATGGTTGGTAATGGGCAAAAACTGAAAATTTTAAAAACCATTCAAGGGAATATATCCTGTGAAACTTTTGGATAGCTTGTGCTTACTAAGGTTTTAGTTGTTCCTAAAATAAGGAAAAATTTACTTAGTGTCTGGAGAATGGCTAAAGAAAACAAGGTACTAATGGAGTTTTATGATGATGACTGTTTTGTTAAGGACAAGGCAACACGTAAGCTGCTGCTGCACGGGAAAGTTTGTGATAATAGGCTCTACAAGATGAATAAGGAACCAAATTTTGGCATTGAAGTTGGAGACAATCAACTTACTAGTTCCATTATTAATCACTTTGCTAGTTCTGTTGTGTTCGTTTTATCTTTAGAAATGTGGCATAAGAAGTTAGGCCACTTGGCAAATAATATTGTAAAAAGGGTGCTTAGTGACTATAATATCCAACTTAAAGAGAATGATGATTTCAGTTTCTGTGATGCCAATATGGCAAAGCACCTGCTATTCTTTGTCACCCATGCTCAATTTGTTCTTGAACTTGAGATAGGATTAAGTTTTTTAGCACAAGCACACATGTCACTCCACTACTAGTGGGAAGCCCTCTCCATGACTATACACATTATAAATAGACTTCCAACTCAAATTCTAGACCATACATCACCATATGAAGTCAAGTTTGGGAAGAAACCAAGTTAAGCAGAAATAAAAGTGTTTGGTTGCTTTTGTTTTCCTTGTTTGCATCTATGCAACAAGTATGAGCTATAATTTCATAGTGAGAAATGCATTTTCATGGGATATATATAGTGGAGCTCACAAGGGTTACAAGTGCATGAACTCAATATGAAGAATTTACATTTCTTGACATGTCATTTTTAATGAACATGAATTTCCATTAGCAGGTGACTTTCTCCACTCAAATCAAAGTAATGCAGTAAAACCACTGGTAGTTACAGCAACCAACAATTACAATCCAATCTAATGGCTGAGTGATACATTAAACACACAATAAGAGACTAATACAACCTCTGCAACTGATGATATTGATGAAAGAAACTCCATTCAGATAGCAAGCCTTGAGCCTCCACAAAATTATCTAGAAACACAAATCATTCTGATGAAGTCTAAACTCCCAATGTTAACACTGGTGAATCTGCAAGACCAACGACATCAACACAGCCTTCAATCAATTGTAAATAGCCTATTGATATCACTATGCAACCTGCTAAACCAATTGAAACACAACACACACCCCATGATCACTCGTGCCAAGAGTGTAATAACCCACATTATATTGTCCCTAACTTCGTCTCTGGCTAACTAAGTATATTTGGTATTGTGTGCAGAATCTAAGGGCTAGGATGGAGGAAAGAGTCAAAGTAGGGAAAAATGAGCTCCTCGCTACGGTTAGGAGCAGGGCCACCGCGATGAGCGAGCTCCAAATTCGAAAGTATCTTTTGGACAAAGGCACTATCGCCGTGACTAACTTACCTGCCATCGCAGAGCCATGCCTTAGATTTGTTTAAATCAAAAACATTTTGGACGAACAGACGGGAAAGAAACGGAGGGAGAACTGGAGAAGCAGTGTTAAGGTTCAAAGATTTTGGCCATTTGGAGTAATTTTTAGCCTCTTGGAGTTTGGATAATCATTGGTAAGTGATCTCTACTCCTTCCTCTCCTTTTTTCTTTGATTTTGAGTTATGTTTTTGGGTGATGTGTTGGGTTTTTGGTGTTGGGCTGAAATCCACTGATTAAAATGGATGAAATGAGATTAATGGAGTATGATTTGGTGTTTATGATGTTTGGGTATGAGTTTTAGAAGAAGTATGCATGATTCAAGCTTAACCCTAGGTTGGTATTGTGTGTGGAAGTATGGAATCCAAAATGTATGTAGTTGAGTAGAGTTTGAACAGTCTTTAGGAGCCTAATGGTGCATGAAAGTGGGGTTGGAAACTTGGGTTATATGCCTATATGGTTGAATTATGGTTTTTGGTTAAGTTATATATCGTGTTAACTAAGGTATTATAGTAATGTGAAGGTTGTTTGGTTGATTGAAAGAGGTACGAGTCGTGTTGGACAACCCAAGAATCTCGTGGAATCTCGTGTGCGTGGTATTGACAACTAGAGACAACCCGATGTTTGTATTGTTTGTATTATATGTTATTATATATATGTGTGTATATGCATGTTTTCATTCATACCACGATATTGATATGTGTTTGTGTATAGTTTGTTTATATATCGTGGTATGAACAAAGCTAGACACATAGTGTATGATGAGTATTAGAGATGGTGACGATGATATGACATTACTTGATGCATGAATGGCATTGTGAAACATCATGATGATGATTATATGATGATATGACATGAGCATCACCACACGACATTGTGAGACATATGGTGGATTGGGTGGTGGTGATGATATGATATACGACGATATGGTATGATATGATATATGATTAAGGAGGATAAAGATGGGATCCCTGCTACTAAATCGCCTCTTATGGCCAAGAGGGAAAGGCCCAGTGGACTGCACATTCCCTAAATTGCTGCCAATTTATGGTGGGAAAGGGGAAGGAGAACCATAATCCGAACATTAGTGTTATCTTTGACTGGGTGCACTAATGGGAAGTACGCTTGGTGATATCTCATAATCAGTCTTCACTGACTATTGGAAAGGAATTACCTAAATGAAATATCATGTTATGACGACAGCTTGTGGTTCTAACTGTGTGCGAGGGTGACATGCATTCCATTTCATATTGCATTCATGAGATTGTATGAGTTATATGTATATATGTGTGTGGTTGTCCCCAGTTTCTGAGACTGTTTCACACCCCTTTCCCATGAACTAACATTTTAGGTGAATTTTTTTGCACTAGTCTGGAGAAGACAAGGGAGTAGCATACCGCATGTGGGAATATCACGTTTATGTAGTGTATGTGTAATGTCTATGTATGTTGTATTAAGTAGGATAGTTTGTTGTAATGGATATGAGGAGTTGGATAATTGTAATGATACTCGGATGTGTATGTATGTTAATGATATGGTATTGATGTGTAATGGTATTAGATGTGATGTTTTGTGATGCATGTATGATTTGGGGTGTTAGAGAGTTTGTATGATAGTATATGTGAGCCCAAAGGGAGTTTTGGGCCAAGTATGTAAGTTTTGGGCCTATAGCCCACTTTGTCAGTTTGGGGTTCAAGGGGGTCAAATCTCAGAGGAGTGGTTCCTATGAGATGAAACCTCTTTGCAAAAATTAGTTAAGTGGTTTAGGACCTGTGTGAATGGTTTGAAATGGTTAGGTTGCCTTCGGTGGCAAATGGAAGTTGTGAGTTGTGAGTTTTGCTCAAAAAGTGGCCAAAATAGTGTTGGGTGTCCAAAATCTCCATACAGAGTTGGATTGAAATGAAATAGGTGTTTATGGATAGTTTGGCACAATATTGACTTGTAGGAGTTGGAATTAAGTCAATCGAAGGTACGAGCATAAAGTTATACGTGACGGAAGTTCGTCCCGGTAGTTGAATTTTGCTAATATTGTATCAGCAGATGGGCACTGTGGCTCCAAGAAGCCAGGCCGCGGCACCATGGAACCAAAGGGCATTAGAGCCATTGTAACACCCTATCTCCAGACACCTCCAAACTTGACCAAAAACTTTAAAATCTAACCAAACACAACCCAAACATCTCAAAACAACTCCCAAAAACTTCAGAACATCGAAAATGAACCCCAAAACACTAGAAAATGGGTTGGGGCTGTGGCCACTATAGTATTGCCGTGGCTCCGGCCTTCCCCTGTTTCTCCATCACTTCTAGATATTGTGGCACCGTGGCTTGCTACCCAGTGCCGTGGTATGGTGCCTCATGCTGGTTTTCTATACCAGCAACTTTCACACTCCAGGGTGAACTTCCGACATGTATAACTTCCCGTTCTGACCTCTTATTGACTTGATTCCAACTACTACAAGTCAATCTAGTCCTAATCTATCTAGAGACACCACTTTTACCTCAATCCAACTCTGTATGGAGATTCTGGGCCCTTAACACCATTTTGGCCACTTATTGACCAAAACTTACCATTAACAACTTCCAATTGCCACCAAAGGCAAATAGTCACTCAAAGACCATTCATATAGGTCCAAAACCCCTAAACCAACTCGTCTAAAGAGGTTTCACCTCAAAGGAACCTCTCCTCTGAGATTAGACCCCTTTGAATCTCAACTTGACAAAACAGGCTACAGGCCCTCAAACACACCAATCAGACCCCAATCCAACTTTCATCATACATAATACATAACATGCATTTCCACATACAAAACCATACATACATCTATCCATAACAATCCTTACAATGTCATATATTCATTACAAAACCTTCTATCATACTTGGTACAAGTTACATGTCCAAAACACATAACCTACATAGACCTAGTATTCCCACGTCCGCTGCTACTCCCTCGGCTTCTCAGGACTAGTGCTAGAACTGTCACCTGAAAGGTTAGTTCATGGGAGAGGGGTGTGAGACAATGTCTCAGTAACCGGGGACAACCACACACATACACACACACATATATATATATACATATATCTTATATAACTCAAGAATGCAATATAAAATGAATGGAATATATGCATGTCTCCCTCCCACACAGCTAGAACCACGGGCTATCGTCATAACAAGATATTTCGTATAAGTAATTCCCTTCCAACAGTCGGTGAAGACTGATTCCGGGACATCACCAAGCTTACCTCCCATTAGTGCACCCGACCAAAGGTAACACTAATGTTCGGACCGTGGCTCTCCTTCCCTTTTCCCACCACAAATTGGCAGCGATTTAGGAAAGGTGTAGTCCACTGCTCGGCTTTCCCCTCCTAGCCATAGGAGGCGATTTAGCCGCAGGAATTCCATCCTTATCCTCCCTAACATATATCATCATAATCATATCATATCATATCATCACCACCCAATCCACTATATATCACAATCTCACAATGCTATATGGTGATGCTCATGTATCATCATATAATAATAATAATCATCATCATGATCTCAATGTCATGCTATGCATCATGTCATATCATATCAATATCATCATCACATATGTAACCATCATCATCATAATCATCATCTAGCTGTGTGCATACCACGATATATATAGAAAACAGTACATACAAACACATCTATATCGTGGTATGAAAGAAACATACATATATACACAAATATAAGTAATATCACACAATATATACAATATAATACAAACAAACACCCGGTTATCTCAGGTTGCCAATACCACGCTCACACGAGTTCCACAAGCTTTCTTGAATTGTCCAATACACTTGAACCCCTCTCGGTTAACCAACAACCTTCACAATACCATAATTCTTCCAGTAATACAATATACCATTTAGCCAAAATCACAATTCAACTACTTTAGGTCTAACCTAAGGTTCCAACACCCCTTTCATGCATCAATAAGAATAACCTAGAGTTAAGCTCTAATCACATATAATCCCTTCAAAACTCACACCGAAGCAACAAGAATACTAAAAACCTAATTCATTAGCCCCATTTCATCTATTTCAATTGGTGGATTTCTTCCCAAACCGGAAATCCGGACATATAACCGAAAAATCCCAAGTTTCAACTGAAAAAAATAGAGGGGGAGGAGTAGGGATCATTTACCAACTTGAATATAGGCTTCCAAGGTCCGAACATTACTCATAAATGCCGGAAATCTCAAACCCTAGCAAAGCTCCCTCGTTTTCCTCCGTCGCTCCCTTCGTTTCTTTCTTTTTTGTCCGATTGAAATGGTCCAGATTTAAACAAGAATCCCAAATCTTGCCATGGCTCCAGGACATCTCACCGTGACACCACTAGTTTCAATTGAAACAACACCACTAGACATGCTCTAGCCGCGGCGACCCTACTTCTTGCCATGGCGTGAAGCTTTTTCAGACTCCACTTGAACATTCCTCTGTCTTGTTTCCTCCGGTTCTGAACACAATTCCAAGAAAGATATCATGAGGGGCATTATAACCGTGGCGATATTATAGCGACCACAGCCCCAGCCTAGTTCAGGTGTCTTTTGGGTTTTGTTGCATTGTCTAATATTTTTGAAGGTGAATCTGAGATGTTTGGGCTATGTTTGGTTGTTTTTTGAAGTTTTTGATCAACTCAGGAGGTGCTTAAGATTGAGGTGTTACAAAGAGCAAGATACATAAGCCTAAAATTCCATATGTTGTAACAATTTACATTGACAAACAATTATAGCCAACTAAACCTAGAAGTTTTTCTGAGGCTTTAAACCAATCACACTAGAGGAAGGCAATGGAATCAGAATATAATGCATTGATCAACAATAAGATGTGGAAACTTGTTCCTCCTAACATACACCAAAATGTTGTGGGGGAGCAAGTGGGTCTTCAAAATGAAATTCCACCTAGATGGAAGTACACAACACTACAAGGCTAGATTGGTGGTGAAAGGATAATACTAAGAACTAGGGATTGATTTCAATGAGACATTCAACTTAGTTGTCAAGTTTACTACCTTTAGAGTTATACTAACTCTTGCAGCAGCAAAGAATTGGAGAGTTAGATAGCTTGACATCAACAATGCCTTCCAAATGGCATTCTTAATGAAACTATGTTCACAAAGCAGCCCAATGGATTTGTAGATTCAAGGTATCCTACTTATGTGTGTCAACTCTCCAAAGCACTCTATGGACTTAAATAGGCACTACGAGCTTAGTTTAAGTGACTTCGCAACACTTTGCTATCAAGGCTTCCACAACAATAAGTGTGATAATTCCTTATTCATCTATAATGATAGAACATTGATCATGCTCATACTTATTTATGTGGATGACATCTTAGCCAATGGCATCAACATACACAACTTGAACAAGTGTATTGCACAACTGAACATTTTATACTTTCTTAAAGATCTTGGTGAATTATACTATTTTCTTGGGTTTGAAATCTATAGAGAGTACCAGATTTTACATAAATCAAGGGAAGTATATAAGTGATCTTCTACAAATATGTAATCTATCAATTTCTTCAAGCTTTGCAACACCAATGTCAACTAGTCAGTGTTTATCAGCTCAAAAGGATAAATCCTTTAACGATCCCATACTCTACAAAAAAGTTATCAATGCTCTCCAGTATCTGTGAAACACCAGGCCAGATATAAGCTACACAGTAGGGAAGCTCAATCAATTTCTTGCCATTCCCATGGAAGTCCACTGGCAAGCTATCAAGTGACTACAAAGATGGCTGAAAGGAACTGCACACCATGGACCGCATATCAAAACCTATCAACAACTCCAACTAGTTGCCTTCTTTGATGTTGACTAGGCATCATGTCCAGATGATAGGAAATCCACAGGAGGCCACCTTGTTTATCTAGATGTTTCTCTCATCTATTGATCATCAAAGAAGCAAAATGTTGTAGCATGATCGAGTGCTGAATCTAAATATCGCTCTTTGGCTCTAACAATAGCTAAAATCATATGGCTTAGTTCTTTACTTAAAGAGTTGAACATTCAACTTCACACCCCTTCAATTATATGTTGTGACAATGTTAGTGTAGCATCCTTAGCCTTAAACCCAGTCCTTCATGCATGAACCAAGAACATGGAAATTATCAGAGATCAGGTCCTTGCTAAACTTGTTTCAGTTCAGTTTGTTCCTTTGGAAGACCAATTGGCTGATGCCCTCACAAAGCCTTTACCAATCACGAGTTCCTTCTTCTCAGGGAGAAACTCGGGCTGACTGTGTCCCTCTCTAGTTTGTTGGGGGATGGTAGAGCCTTTGGTCATTCAACCCACAACTCTACTGCACCTACTCAAGCCCAATATCACCCACACACACAAAAGTCCAACACAACTCTTAGATACATAAAGGTTAATGGAAACCTAACAGAGTATCATTGTCCTTATCTTTTTTTCGTCTATGTACAAGTGTGTGTGTCGTTCGCTCCACTATCTCTGCATTGTACATCTCTGTATTTCGGCACCTCATTTCTCTCCGTAATAAGTAGAATAGTGATGTGTGTGGCGTTGTAATCTGTGTGCAAGCATGTATATTGTACTATTATTCTTTTACTGGTTCCCTTTGCAATTGATCTTCATTATAAATACCATGGCTGGCTCTTGGGTGTAAATCATCGAAATACACTTAAAGAGATTCATTAAATTAGAGAGTTCACAAACTCTTGGTGACCTTGAGTTTGCTGCTATGTCCATTGTCATAAACGTCATTGTGGGATTTGACATCAGCCTCATGGTATTTTACATATACTTTTTGCTTCAAAGTTGCAATGTTTCTTCGAAGTTTGATCCAACTTGTGATATATATATATATATCAATGGTTTGTGTTTGGTCAGCTGGGTATGACAAGCGCGTTAGAAACACTACGTGGGCAGGCCTATGGGGCCAAGAAGTACTACATGTTAATTGGGGGTTTACCTACAACGTTCATTAGTTGTTCCTTTCGTGTGCTGTGTTCTACTTTTACCTGTGTTTCTATTTGTGTCGCCATTGTTGAAGCTGCCGGGTCAGCCACGGGACATAGCAGAGCTAAGAGGTGTTTTATCTGTGTGGATGATACCGCTTCACTTCGGTCTTGGATTGCAGACGCTTTTGTGGAGGTTTCAGCAGAGCCAGTTGAAGGTTGGGATGATTGCTTGGATGTGTCTAGTGGCACTGGTTGTGCATATAGCTATCAACTGATTGTTTGTGTACAAACTTGAGCTTGGAGCTATTGGAACTGCTGCCACCATTACATATCATTGTGGATTTTGACTTTAGGGCTTCTGATTTACATTGTTTGTGGAGGTTGCCCTCTTTCATGGACTGGTTTCTCCTTGGAAGCTTTTTCCGGTTTATGGGAATTCGTCAAACTATCAGCTGCTTCAGGCGTTATGCTCTGGTACCTTTTGGTTGATCTCCTCTTTCAAAGAATAATAATTTTAAGAAAAATTGGCAAAAAATTTTTTTTTAAGAAAAAATTATGCTATATTTTAATTATCTAAATTAAATGAAGTCATCATTATCTGAAATGAATAAATGCTCTTGTATGATTGTTCCATAGAGTTGGGAAATGATGAGATGGTGTGTGTGTGGGGCATTAACTTGTGTAATTTAACTTGCAGCTTGGAGAATTGGTACTTCAGAATACTGGTACTGATGACAGGTAATCTAAAGAACGCCGAGACTACCATCGATGCTTTATCTACGTGGTAAGCACTCACCCTTTTTCCTTGTTGTATATACTAAGTTTGCCTTTTTATTATATTATATATATATATATATTGGCCTCATGCCTTAATTATTTGATTGCCATACCTTTTCCTTTTATTATTTTTATTTTTTATTTTTTACTTAATGGAATGATCTTTTATTTTTTTATGTTGGGCAAAAGTATGAACATAAATGGATGGGAGATGATTATTACTTTCGCATTCTTTGCCGCAACTGGGTAAGATATCTCTCAAACTTTTCCTCTTGAAACATTGTTCTCCACCGTTTCAAATATTTGCATTAACGAATCATGTTAATTCCATTCTATTACTACTAGACACGTGACTGAGACGACGTCAGATTAATACATGAGGCCATTAAGTCTAAAATTAAGTATAGTGCAATCTATGATAGTTTCTGTTTGCTTGCCGGATAGCTTAGCATTTGAATGAAAATTAATCTATCAATTTGGGAGGAAGCTTTGGATTTATTTTTTTAGGGAAGCTTTGGATTAATTCAGTGTGACTTTTGAACATTTGTGTCCTCTCGTTAGTTGTGGGATAATCTCTCCTAATCTTAAATATATATTTTGAGGCTGGGTTGTCTCCTGCCATTTCCATCCTAAACCCAACCCCCCCCCCCCCCTCTTTCTTTTTTCCCTTTTTCGCTGTCTTTTAAAGTTTGAGACCAAAGCTTACAGATAAAAATTAAAGAAATTTTCAGGAGTTATGTACTTATGCAGCTTTTAATTTTTTTTATATTACAAAATGAAAACAAGATCTTTACAGTTATTAAATTATATAGTAGTAAAAAAAACATAGAAAAATAAAAAATTACATCATTACATAACAAAATGACTTCAGAAAATCTGTTTTTCATCTACAAGAATTGGTCTAAAAAAATTAAAAAAATAGGAGTGGGAGGACAAAAGCAAAAAAGAGAGACCCCAAATTCAAATATTTATGGTTGAGACCGTGACATTATTTAAAACTCTATACTTTATCCATTTCATAATATAAGATAATTTTTGGGATTTTTCTTGTCCCATAACATAAGATAACATTTGAAAATTTGACAATTTTTCCCCTTATTAATGTAATACATAGTCTTGTAAATTATGTTGGAATAATGAAAAAGAAAGTATTCAATAATGTTTAATAGGGGTAAAATAGGGATGTTTGGGTTTCTTTAAAGAATTTAATGATTTTTTAATTTCTTAATCTACGTATAATCTCAAATGTTACCTTATAATATGGTATGAAGGGAGTATCAACTTGTTGCAGTTTTATATATTAATAATTTGTACCAAAAGTTATGTATGTACAGAGTTTGGATGTCTTCATATTTTCTTTCAATATTTCTTTTCATGCATAATTTTTTTTCTATTGATTATGACTAAATAACTAAAGAAATAGTATATAAATGGATAATATATTTGATTTAATCATCTATATTTAATATTATTATGACTTATGAGTGAAATACCCTTAAGAATAATATCACAATACTTATTGATGATAGTATTTAAATGAACAATATAGTTGGTTTAATTAAGCATTCCATCATTGAGTTGGGTAACTTACTGTTAGAATAAATACGGTAATAGTTGGCGCCAAAGTCAGTTTTGGTTGTTAACTAATGAGAATTGGTTCTCATTTTCTATCTCTTTTTTTCTCTTCTCTCACTCTCTTTTAGTAGCAATATGCTCCCATTTGTTCTAAATATAGAACATTTTGACTTGTTCTAAATATAAGGTCTTTTTAAGAACATGATATAATATTTGTTATGCATTATAAAAAAATGTCCCTATTTAATTTATGAAAAAAAAAAGAGAAGGAAATTAAATAAAAATAATTTTGAAAAGATAATATAATTTTCAAAAAAATTAAGCCAGTTAATTGTCTGAACTTGAAGTTGTAGGAATTTAAAGTGTTCGAAGAAATGCCAAAAACAAAGTGAGAGAAGATTTTTGGATCTAGTATAAACAATTGTAAAATTTTCATTTGAATTTTTCTTTTGATTTCATTTTTTATATATAAGCTCTATGTGAAACTGGAGTGATAATAATGTCGCTGTGAAAGTGCTTTTGATCGAACTAAAGAAATAGAGTTCTGACTGGTTTTTTCTTTTTGGAATAAAAAGACCCATTGGAATAAAAAGACCCATTGTTGCAGTTCTATACAACAACAGCCAATGAAAAGTAGATTTTTTCTAAAAAAAGAATGATTTTCCTTTGTGGTTATTGCAAACAACCATAAAGGAAAATTATACTTTCATTTGTAGTTATCAATTACAAATGAAATTTTTTTGGCACTCAAATTCTTTATGATTAAGAACCGCAAAAGAGCACAAAAAATAACCACAAAAAAATAGTTTTTGGTGTAATGCATTAAGGAAAAAATATGGCATGTAAATAAAATTTGCAGTATTATATCTTACTTAATACATGTACATACTTTCTATATCCCTAATTATAAGAAATAAATGACTACCTTATTAATATGAAGGAAAAACAATTTTGGTAGTTAAATTTATTAATTGTGCTATAATTTCATTTTTTTTCTTCACAATTGCCCATATTTAAAGTCTAGATTAAAACGAATTAATTACTAATAATTATCAATATAATCTTAATTAATTAAGGACATAAAAAGAAAATGATATTAATTACTCTACAAATTTTATTCATGTCTCTTGTATTTTGGGATAAATAAAAAATTTTAAAATTATCTTATTATTGGGGAGGTGGAGGGGGAAGGAGTATTAGATATAAATGTATCAAACAAGAAATATATGTTTCTATAATATATGTGGAACTATTTACTTCTTATAGTTTTTACATCTTTGGTATACAATCAAATACCTAACAAGAACATTAACATCTCATGATTGTATTGCTGTTTCTATTGGTTTCACTCATCATGGATGGTGTCTTCTTCTGTCAAGATATAAAAACTTATGCTGACATTGTGTCAGACTATTAATTATAATACTGAATGTGCAGAGTGAGGGTAGCAAATGAGCCTGGAGCTGGAAATGGAAAAGTAGCCAAGTTTGCAACGAAAGTCTCAGTGGTGACGTCAACCATAATAGGCCTGGTGATATGTGTTTTCATTATGATCTTCCACAATCAAATCGGCTATTTATTCTCTCCAGGCAAACCCGTCGTTGACCAAGTCAACAAGCTGTTTCTTCTCTTACGGTGTGTTTGGATTAGCTTTTCTATAAGTGATTATATGCATAAGTGATTATGTATAAGTGATTATGAGAATAAGTGATTATGTAAAAAATGATTTGTGTTTGGATAGTTAAACTTAAAAAATGATTTTCTATAATTGATTGTGTTTGGATAAAAATTCTGAAAATCACTTTTGGATAGATCTTGACTTGAAATGTCTTAAATGTCCCTGGTCCTTAAATAATACTACTTTTTTTATAAATGAATTATTTATACATAATAATATTATGTAATGGGATAAAATTTTAATATGTAAATATGTAAAATTCTAATTTATGAATAATATGAAAATATTACATAATTAGAATTGTCAGTATTCATGTTAAAGTAAAAATTAAAAATACTAAAGTTTAATATTAAAAAATAATTATACATAACTAATTGTCTTGTAAAGATTGGACAATTTGATCTCTAAGTAAATCACGAATATAATCCATTTCTCTTGAGAATGTCATAGTTGAACTTCCAGATGCGGGTTGATACTCATCACCATCATTACCGTCTTGCTGAACCACATCTTCAGTTTCAAATCGTAAGAATTCAGAATCTGTTTGGGAATTCTTTCTAATGAAGTTGTGTATAGCCATTGTTGCACATACTATCTGAACTTGTGTTTGAAATTTGTAACTAGGCATGCGATGTAAAATTGGAAATCTGTTCTTCCAAACTCCAAAAGACCTTTCTATGGTGCATCTTAAACTGGAATGGTAATAATTGAATCGTTCATTATTGTTCGCATATCCAGAGGAACGCCGAAAATCTGGAATGTTGTAGCGTTCACGTTTATATGGACCAAGATATCCAGGTGGTGTTGGATAACCAGCATCCACCAAATAATATTTACCTAATGGTCAATGGAAACATTGTCAAACATTTGTAATGGCAACTCAATAATAGATAAAGGTATTAATAAGAAACATACCTTCAGGTGGGTGCGGAAAATTCATGGAAGCCGTTGTGATGGCATTATCAAAAACACGAGCATCATGTGCAGTGCCTTCCCATCCAGCTAACACAAAAGTAAAGCACATGTCCCAATCACATACAACCATTACATTTTGTGTTGGATATCCTTTTCTTCCAATAAATCTCGGTTGTTCACTAGGAGCAACAACACATGGGATATGAGTACCATCAATAGCGCCTATAGCATTTTTGAAAACCGGCCAATATCACTTATCACGCCGTATTTTTGATGGTACACCACGAAATCTATTATCTTTTGGCTTAATATTTTTTGTTGCTAGTCTAAGGCAAGCCGCTAAGACTCGATAGAAATGTCTATTTATAGTTTGTCCTGAGTGTTGAAATCTCTCTTGTACCATCCTATTTCCAACCCCATGCCCAATCATGTTCAAAAAAAGTGCAAGCATTTCTTCCACCCCCATTCTCCTAGTTCCCTTTAACCCATGTTCTTCTACCAATTCATTGCAAAGTTGAAAAAATACATTCTTTTCCATACGAAACATCTCATAACAACGAATAGGATGACCTTGTAAAATTTCATTTACCCACACATGACCTGTATATTCACTAGTTCTTCGGGGCTCCTTACATAAATGTTTTACCGCATACAACCCAACTAATGCGGTGACGTTTGCAACGTCATTAAAATCATCTTCAGATGAGTCTGAGTCTCCCATTTAACTCTTCAAACCTGGAAGGTGAAATATTAAAGTAAATATTTAGAAAACATCATGTTCTTCATAATTCTTTGAAAAAAAGTAGTGAACTAAAATTATACTTCAATCTACAATGGGCAAATATCCAAGTCACATTTATAACAAAGTCACAATAAGCAACCTAAGATAACAAAGTTAAACATCCTAAATTAGCAATAAAGTTGAACATCCTCATAGGAACTCTACAAGTCACATTTTACAACTAAAGTTAACTGTCCTAAATTCTAGATGCAGCAAGCTTCAACCAGGTCAACAATCTTTCCTCATCATGTCTTAAATGTATAAAGATGTCCCTTTTGGTGGGGTCTGAGAGGACTTCACAACATTTGGAATACCAGTCAAGATCACTATAGACAGCCTCTAATGAACTTAATTGAGCCATAACTTCACCCATAGATGTTGAGGCCTTCTGTTTTCCTCGCGATTCCTATGCATCAGCAATCCTACTGATAGCATCAACTATCTGCCCTGTATTGGTGGCTTTATGTTTTTTCCTTCCTTCTGAAGGTCCCATCCTCTTCCTCTTGCCGCTACTTTTTTCACTAGAGTACCCTTGGGAAGTGTTCAAGTTCAGATCCCCAAACTCACCACTCACTCTAGCACTTTGTCTACATGAATCATTACCCGAGATCTTCTTCACTATCTCCTGATCCCTCCTGTAGGTCTACACATGGACAGTACACATCATCATCCTCTCCAACATCATCAGGTAATGTCCCTGACGGCGGTGTCCATGCATGCACCCCACTTGCCACTACACTTCTAAATAATATTGTTAATTCACCCTCAAATTGAAGTCCTCTATATCTGAATTTCTTATATTCTGGATTTTCCTGCAAATTTACTTATAATTAGTATAACATATTACACAAAAATTCAGTAAACTACGGATATTATAACATCAAATAAATTAAATTACATACCGATATCTTTTTCTCCCACCATGAATCAGATGCATCAATAGTTTGTTGTCCAGGAAGCCACCCTACACCTGACTCTTTTTCGAGCATCTTACACCATAAAGTCCAATCTTTTCTAAGGACATCCAACCTATTCTTAAGCTGTGCCCTAGTGTAATTTCTGCCAGTCTTTTCCTTAAACCCAGCAATAACAGCAACCCATCCAGTTTTATTCAGACTACTGCCCAGCCGCTGCCCTTTTTGGACTTGTTTCACACATAGTTTGATCAAAATCTCAGTTACATTCGTGTCCCAAGTTGCTTTCACCTTCTCATTACTCAAGATTCTATTAACAAAAAGTTTAGCTAAAAGAATCCAACACTTTTATAACACCTAAAAACACAATCAACTGATAATCAACAAATGACAGCCAATTAAAGCACATAAAGAGGATAATAAAATGCAGAAAAGAGTTGAGATGCAAATCTTCAAATCGAACAACAGTCCAATAACTAGGAATGTATATAAAAAAAAACCAACTTTAGGACACCTAGCAAGCACACCCAACAAGCAAGCCATTTCAGTTTTGTTTCTTTTTAGCATAGAGCAGAACTGAAAGAGAGGGCAGGACAGAGGGTACTCACACAACAAGCTCATCCACGGAGGTAGCAGACACAGGATGAGGCAACACACCCACGGAAGACGATGGAGCTGCAAGCAAATCATAGTGGAGCGTGAGACATATCAGATCAGGGAAAATCAGGTTTATATGGAGGACGAATACTCGGATTTAAGTCCAACTTCGATAGATCAAGCAATATTGTTACTAGAACATACCGTCTGTCCCAGATCCAGAGATTGAAGGCACCTACAGTGATATAGCCGGGAAGTGCCTCGCAGAATTCTCCAAACGCCGACGACAGTTTTTGGTGAGGATGAGAAACAGAGGACAAGGCAGAGTATTTTTTGGATGACTGTGGTCCCACGGCTGAGTGGTTCTGAGACGCGGTGGTCGGAAATCTAAGAGAAGGCAGAGTTCCCGGCGATGACGAGGAAGAGAGGTCAAGGCAGAGTATGATTTTTTGGACGACTGTGGCCGTGATGTTGACTGGATCTGAGACGCGATGGTGAGAAAGGAACGAGAAAGCAGAGCACGGCAGTGAGGGAGTTTGCAGGCGGCCGATGGGGGTTTGACGCGGTGATCACCGAAGGAGAAGAGAGGACGACAGCTATGGAGGAGTTTGTAGGAGGCCGACGACTGTTGAACGCAGTGACACTCCAAGCAGAAAAAGAACCAAGCAGGATGATGACGGTGGCTGGGGAGCAAATGGCCGAAGAAGAAGATACGCGAGACAAAAGTAAAGGTGGGGCAGTTTTGGTCAAATGGGTTGATAAAAAAGTTAAGAGCCCATTGAATGCGTCCAACGGTCATATTATTCCCTGAAGTGATTATGGAAAAGCTACGGAAGCCAGCTTAATTCAATCGAGCTTATTTTTGGGATAAGCAATTATGCAAACTGGGTTGGTGTTTGGGAAGTTATTAAATAAGTGCTTTTTTTTACATCATAAGCGCTCAATTTGTAAATCCAAACAGGCACTTAGTCTTCACAATTCTGCTCAACCAGTTCTCTCAGGCACTCTCTTCATATCCTTTTCTACCATTTTGGCTTCCAACTATATATGTTATTTGAAATGGCATAAAACTAAACTATCAAACTGAATGATTACGAACAGGGGTTGCTGTGGGATCAGGCTGGCAGTCATACGTGGCATACATAAACCTGGGATGCTACTATCTTATCGGTTTGCCTTTGGGAGTTTTGATTGGCTGGGTCTTCCATAAGGGGGTCATGGTATGTCTTTTACTCAGTATTTGCTCATAACACGTGAATAATTTGATACACACGAAAATGAAGTATATTTATTGCAGGGTATATGGGCAGGGATGATATTTGGCGGTACAGCGATTCAGACTGTAATATTGGCCTTCATCACCGTTCGGTGCAACTGGGACGAAGAGGTAATAATTAACAAGGAATGGAAATTTATGAACTTCTAAAATGAGGCGATCTGAAAAGTGAGGGGATATGAGCTTGGTTTTACTGTTGCCTTGGGTTTCTCCACTGCTAACCTGAATTCTCTATCATCAAGCATTCAGACTGTTTTTTCAATTTTAGTAATTTATTAATTGTTAATCTGAGCATCTTTGTTTTTGCCATTTTCTGATGGTATAAATATCATATATAAATACAATATTTTCTTCCTTTGTTCAGATGCTTGCATTGCTCCTTGCCTCTGTAATGCTTAGCATAGCAACATTTGTTTTTCCTTCCGGGAAGAATACTGCATCTAAGTTGTGAATTGCATCAGATTTTTTTTTTTGGAAAAAAATGAGAAAAGTCGATGACTTGATGTTTATATTGACAAAACACTATGTGGGCAACCTATAAAAAAAATCTGCCATCACCAAATTCTACTACACAAATCATCTCATCATAAATTCCTTAGCTCACATATCAATGTGTTAATTAACTCAACAAACTTAGCAGCTAATTTTCATACCAATCATTATATAATGATAAAAGTAGAATCACTTTTATGTATATAACATATAACTAAATGAAAATAAATTTTCACATTACTTTAATTTTACTTTATCATGCCTTAAACTTTTATTGACTCATAAAAAAATTCGTAAAACTTAAATTGTGGCTTTATCTTTAATCTTAGAAACTAATCATTTAACATTATTAACTTTAAATTGTACCATATCATAGTATTACTTGTGCTGTTAGTGCAGTAATTGTAAAAATTTTGCCCAGGATACATGACAAACCAAAAATCATCCAAAGTATAGAAAGATATATCATTTTATTATGCATAATTCTACATTTATAGTTATTTTAATCCATAAAAACAATATAGAAAAACGTGAGTTCGCTAAAGATGGAATAATAATAATAATAATAATAATAATAATAATAATAATAATAATAATAATAATAATAATAATAATAATAATACACTTTCAAATAAATTTCAAAATTTTAATTTAAGGAAAAAACAAAAAATTCATTGACATTGAATCATCCTTAATTGAAGAAAACCATGTGATTAATTATTTTTTTTAATAAGAATGTGACTAATTCTTTAAGATGATCGTACATATAACTTTGCCTAATGCTCACATAATACTTGGCTAAATTATTAGAAAACCGGCGTTGTGGCATAAGTATTTTATACACATGTAAGCAACACTGTTAGAATCGTATCAACAATATTGTCATAATCATATTGGAAGTTAAATTGGATAAAGTACTAATTCAAAATTCAATAATTCAACTGTTTTGTTCTAATTGGTAGTCATAATTAAAATAATATATTTTAAATAATATAAAATAAATAAATTTCAGACTACCCATCTTAGTATAACATTAAGATATTTCTAGTTTACTACTATTAATATACATGTCACATTAGTGACTTATGACTTATGTTGAAATATTAAAGTAATTCCATTAAGATGAGACAAAAATATAATATACTCCCTCTAGTATCAAATATAAGAAAATTTTGAGAGAATTGTATTGGTCTAAATAAAATATAAGGGAAAAAAAAAGCTCAATTATGCTATTTGAGAACATTTTTTAAGCTTTGATCAAAATATTCAAAGCAAAATTAACATATTCATCATTGGAAATGCATCCTATATGAAAGGTGATATATAATTGGATCCTTGGTTTCCAACTCAATCTTGGATTCATGCCAAGATACTGCAGCTGAGTTGCATGCTATCCTCACCAGATTCCAGCTGTGTATAAATTGAGGCTATACCAAACTGCACATACATACAGATTCTATGGAAGCCTTAAACCTTGTTTGGAGGGATGCTGGGACCAGTCATCCTCTATGGAATGAAATAGAGGAAGTGAAATCTTTGTGTGCAATAACTAGGACATTGAAATCCACTATGTTGGACGAGATGCAATTGAGTGTGCCGATTTTTTAGCTAGAACAACTGCCCAGGGGGAGGAAGGCTAGTGCATCATACTTGAGGAACCTCCTCCTCATTGATTAGATCTCCACTTGTGGCTATCTGCCTCGTGTTTTGATTCTTCTTTTCCTTTGAGTTTTCTTAAGTCGAAATCTTTTATATATATAAAGATAGGTGGGATTAGGGGAAATTTGGAGTGCCACGTTAGCAAGGAATTATGAAGAGCTACCTCAGCAAAGAGTTAGAGGAATTATATTAATTAATGGAACCTCAAGTGATATGAATAGGGGGGAAATGATAGGATAGAGAGATATAGAAAATAGGATGGAGAAGTAGAAGACTCTAAAGGGAGAGAGAACTCAATGAGGGAAAAGGGGAAGAACTTTAGAGAGAGGGGAAAATTACTGGAAATATCTCAAAATCAATAACTAAAGTCTTAATACAAATGAGTAATAGAGCTTTTATTTATAGAGCTCAAATTCTAGTCCTATTAGAGTTCTAAAATAAAAAAATTGTCTAAATAAAAGATAAATTAAATTTGAAGAATAAATAAAAGATAAAATCTAAATCCTAATAAATTTAAAAAAAATTAAATATAAAAGATAACTTAAATATCCTAACAAAATATCTATATTTAAAATCCTAAATTATTTTTTGATAGAGAAAAATAATCTTGGGATTATCTATTTTCTATTATTCTCCCCACTTGAAAGAACCTTTCTTCGAAGAGTTAAAACTCCATGTAACATCTAGATTTAGAAAATCTTTCCAGTTAGTAAGATAGCAGAAGATAAGATCTAAGCAAAGAAACTTCTCTTTAAAGATCCAAATATTTTTCAATTCTAGAAATCTCTTCCAATGGAAGAGATACTGGTGGAAAAGATCATTATGTAGGAAGATAACATGCTCTTCCATAATAGCTTTTGCTCTCAATGGTATGACAGATGGATGAGATAGAGTAGGAGCATGTTGAAGTTGAACATTAACAACTTTAGAAGGCACAACTTCAACTTGTGGAGAATGCAGAGATTGCTTCTGTACTTGTTTCTTCTTCAAGCTTTCCTCTTCACGTAGCAATAGAGGCACTACCTGAGATTGTTCATCTCTATGCTGCTCAGGCGAAGGGTCTTCAATGAGAGTGTCGTCTTCTTTTGGTTTAGAGAAATTGTCAATAGGGTTAGACACCTCATGGTATGTATTTTCTTTCTCAATTCGAATCTTGTTTTGATCAGTGTTATTTGCTCACCCCATAGCTCATTAATTTCAACAAGCATACTTTCCAACCAATCCAAGTGATTGAAAGAAGCCATAAGAAATGTAGAAAACTTTAGCTTTGATATCAAATGATATGAATATGGGGAAATGATAGGGTAGAGAGATAGAAAAAATAGGAGGGAGAAGCAGAAGACTCTTAAGGAAGAGAGAATTCAACGAGGGAGAATGAGAAGAACTTTAAATAGAGGTAAAAATTACTGGAAATATCTCAAAATCAAAATTAAAGTCTTAATACAAATGAACAGTTATTGAGTTTAAATTCTAGTTCTATTAGAGTTCTAAGATAAGAAAATTACCTAAACAAAATTTTAAACAAAAGATAAATTAAATCCTAAGAATAAATAAAAGATAAAATCTAAATTCTAATAAATTTAAAATAAATTAAATTAAATCTAAAAGATAATTTAAATATCCTAACAAAATGTCTATATTTAAAATCCTAAATTATTTTATGATAGAGATAAATAATTTTGGGATTATCCATTTTCTATCATCATGTGTATAAGGTCCTTTAATCCCATTAAAATCTATTCTCCTTTTGGTTTAACCATATCCCATAGAAATAGTCATATTTCTTTGCCATTATTGTACTATTTTAATACTAAACGATTAATGTATTTAGTAAAATCTTTTGTGTTATAGTATGGTATTTATATTGCCATTTATGTGTGTGTTTTGAAACTGTATTTTCCTTTAATATCTCCATTTATGATTTTGGTAAAATTTTGGTCTATTTTTCTATTTTAAATATATGTAGATGCTAAAAGTATTAATATATAATTCCAATTAAATGATGGTTTTTTACCAACAATTAAATCACGGTTACATTTATACTATTCTAATTGATTTGTGAATATTGCAAATAAAAAACATTTGTCTCGAAAACATTCACACGCACGTGTGCTTAATTCTGTGTCCTAATTTATTATTAGTATTCCGAATATATTTCCAAAATACTATTAGTTATAGTTAATGTATTTATTATTTTATAAAAAATCATTGTCAATATGTGAATACTGTATTTTGTCTAGGTATTTTTAAAATGAAACAAAACTAATTGAAAATTTATCAAGAAATTGAAAAAAAAATGCCAAAAAAATACCATTTTTAGTTAATAAATTTAATGATTATCACTTGTTTTTAAATATAAGATTCAATTAAAATGCTCCTCTTTCTAATAGTTTTTTTTTTCTTTTTTCCTTAAAAAAACAGAAAGGAGAAGAAGTGAAAATAAAAAAAAATGCACTTTAGATTTTCCTTTAAGTTGACTTGATTTCCTTAGTTTAAATTTCAAGTAAGGTTGTTATATATATGTGTGTGTGTGTGTGTGTGGAGGACCCCTTTTAGTAAAAATGTAAACATAAAATGCTGAATTGTTCAGCGTTTGACCCTCCCCTAATATCGATGCCCAATTTCCTCTTTGATGTCATTGAAGCCGAGTAGCAGTGGAAGGAATGAAAAGCTATGGCAATTGAAGGAAAAATTGAGGGAGCAGTCTGGCATAACGACTAGACAGAGCAGCGCGAAGACCTATCCCTCCCTCTTTCTCTTGTCGCCATCAACCTAGAGTCAAAGCTTGGCAGTGATGCAGCAAACAGGGCAGTAGGACAGAGATGCAGAAACATAACGAGGGGAACAATCCAAAAGGTTCGAGGGTCCAAGATATGATGCATGTTTTGAGTCTCATCAGAGAGAGGTATTCATGTATGAAGAGGAGGGTGGAGAAGGAGGCTCGATTGGGCTATAAGAGGAGAGACTAGAGGGAGAGCGAAAGAGAGGAAGGAGGGGAAGAGAAAAGAAGGGAACGATTAAGAAAGAGAGGTGTCTGAAGTGATAATAGAGTGCAGTCTGAAGAAGGGAAAAAGAGAGCACTTGAGAAAAACTAAGAGCAGGAGAAAGAAAGAGAGAAACAGAGAGTGAAATGGGGAGTTGTAAGATTGTGGAAGGAGGAGAAGGAAAGCAATAGGCTCTGTTCGAATAGGTGTGTAAGCCCAGACGTATAAGCAAGAGCCAGAACAAGAAAGGGTCTTGTTTCCATTTTGCTGTTGTAGGTTTGAACTGCCCTCTTCAACCCTTCTAACTCTCCATAATTTGTTCATGCTTTTTGTTGTGAAATATGGAGTCATACCATGATATATCTTGTTTTGATGGTAGTCACATGATAGAGTTGCATAATGAAATTTATATTGGCTTTGTTGGTTTGGCTAAGGACTTTGTTTAGAATCTATTGGGTGCGTTCAAGTCAAATAAGTTCATATAGAATGATTAGAGTAGAATAAGTCGTTGCTATGATGTTACATGCTCTCTTTGCTTGGTGATAACGATGTGAGGGTGCGTTTTATTATGTATTGTTTGCGTCATGATGAAGAATTTGTAGTTGCGACGAAGATAGTTCATTAAGAGTTGATCAAGGCCAGTCATCATGACAAATAGTGTAAAACCAGTGTAGTCATGATGAAGATTCTTTTTCCAAATGGGAGGTCACAACGAAGAAAGAGTGGTCACGATGAAGATAGTGTGATGAAGATAGTGCATTAGTGATGTTTTGTTCAGCGACCAAGTCCTGTTTTGATTTTGTTTGTTGGATATCTTGGCTTTAGAGATAGTATATACTTTCTTTCAATATATATATATATATATATGAGAAAAAAAAGGGAGTTTGTGTGGTCAAGGAAAAAATATATATGTGTATGAGAGAAGAAAAAAGTGTGTGTGGTAAAAAAAAAATAAGAGAAAAAATATACATATATATATATATGAAAATATAGGTAAGAGCCCTCAATTTTTCTCTTTGCCTTTATGCTCCGAGTAATAATACTGTGAATATTTAGGTATTAATTAGCAAATTATAAGTGATAAAGTCACCGTATATATTGTTGTTTTGAAGTTGATTTTGAAAAATAAAAATACATGTAGCAGTTCTACCTTAAATTCTTTTTTAATACTATTTCAAGTTTAAAAGAAAAAAAAAGAATTTAATTGGTAAAAACAAATAAAAAAAGAGGGGATTCTCTAATTGCATTTTTTATCTCATAATTTGAAATAAGGAAATAAAAATAACTTAAATAAAAATTATTCATTTTTCTCTAAGTTTTTATTCTTTTCACTTATCTGTTTCGAGTGGTAATACCGTGGGTATTTAGATATCGATTAACAACTTGTAATAATCACTTATCTGTTTCGAGTGGTAATACTGTGAGTGATAAAGTCACCATATATGCTGGTTATTTCTTTTTGAAAATTTATGTAATAATCATATTTTAAATTCTTCTTAATACTTTTCTTTTAAATAAATAAATATGTGTTGAGTGGATCCTATTTATTTCCATAATAGAAAAGAAAACAAAAATAATTTATTCAAATTTTCCTTTTCAAATTGATTTTATTTTGTAAAAATAAAATTCTTTTCAAATTTTCCTTTTCAAATTAAAAATAAAAATATTCAAAATTACATATAATTCTAATCACATCTTCTACGTTGAGGAAAAACATATATTCTCCTTTTTAAGAATTGATTTTCCTTAAAAAAATAAAAAATTAAAAAATGAATGATAACAGAAAACAATTGAAATTAATTTATCTTTTGCAAATTAAAAGACACCAACCAGTTTTGAAAAATGTTTTCTTTGTGGAAAGATAAATTATTTTTTATAAACTTCTCTTTTCATAAAATATACATAATAAAAAATATCAGCCCAGTGACGCGCATTTATATTCTGAACTACGTCGATTTTGATTCCTATTGTAGGGTATGTAGACCCCAAACTCTAATTCTTGGTCAAGTTCACTCTTGTAAATAAATAATATTTTTCTCTTATTTTATTTTCCCAACTTCTCATATTTTCATTTTATTCTTTATTTTCATTTTTATTTTTATTTTTATTTTCTCTCATTTTTATATTTATTTTTGCATATAAATGATTAAAGGGCAATCAAAATAATTTTTTAAATAAAAAAACCATAAAACTTGCATAATCAACTTAAGGTAATCATTCTTAGGAACGGGTGTTGTAGGGGTGTCTAACACTTTCTTCACTCACAATTGTACTCCCGAACCCAACTCTGATTCGCAGACTATCATTTCCTCTTTATTTGGTTTTCCAAAATTTCTCTTAAAATTTTGGTGGCAACTCCTTCAGAATCAGCTTTCGTCACGAAGGCCGATTCTTTATTCTTTTTCTTCATTCCCGTGCCATCCGTGTCGCATTTTTGGGTGTGACACAATAAAATTTCAAATCAACATTTAATATTTTAATGTAATTATTATTTAATTTGCATTTTCTATTATATACATCATACACGATTTTCCATATTTAGTGACAACAGCCAATTATTTCGGGAGCATGCAATTAATCACCTTTTAATTGCATTATTTTATATTAATTCAATGGCTAGGTGCCAACAGTGCACTGACACCTATATTAAGCTATTTGAATTGATTTCCAAATGCAAGCCATGCACCCATCCTGATCATCTAGAAATTTGTCTATTGCTCATCGGTTGAAGAGGATGACTTGCAACTCTACACAAGGATCTTTGAATCCACTAATCGATCACTTGAAAGGCTACTTTTGGGTTGATCCATAGTATGATGTTGTTTCATATACATGCTTTCTCATATTGATTGATGATTGATTGTATAATCCGCATGAGAATTGCTTCTGAAGATGATGATTTATCTTGCTCCTCCATCTTTCTTTCTGCTTTCAGGTGAATGAATTAAACCATCAATGGGTACCCATCACACATTCCAGAATGGCAACATGTTAGGATTGTATCTATTAAGAGGGATGTTCCTGTGGATCATATGGCTAAGTAAGGATGTGCTTCTTTTGAAGGTAGCATCCATTTTGAATTTAACATAGTGAACCTAATCTATATATGTTGAGTGAAAAAACTCACGCTTTATATCTATGTGTTGTGGTTATACGATATTATTTAGTGCATTTGATTCTAACTTAGCAACATTCATCATAAACAAGGTGATACAGATCAAGGAGATGTGTCAAAGATCCTTAATAGCTTGTTTGGTATACTGGAATGGTTTTTGATGGAATGAGAATAGAAATAAGAATAGGAAAGAGAAAAAGAATAGAGTTTAAAAGTACGTTTGGTATGAAATAAAATTTTAATGGAATCCTAATATAAATTTTATTTGGTATGTGATTTTTTTATATGAAAAGAAAACTATAATATATGGAAAGACATTAATGTCCTTGAATTAAAAATAAAAAAAAATCATAAAAAAGATCTCTAGTCTATTGAGTTGAACCAAGAATGCTCATCTCCATCGATACTTCTCTCTCGCTCAATTAAGCACCCACGCATAGTAGACCTTGCCATTAGACCACATCGGACCATTGCTAGACTACCGTCATCATTCTTTGTATAGCATCCCATCTTAGGCGTTGCACAAGCTAGACCCTTCTCTCAGTTGTAGAAGAAACGAACCTTGGGGTTTTTTGGCTTGTCAAATTCAGTTAGAGTCATCTTCATTTTGAAAATCATATATGCTATTTTCATCTCTTTTGTAGTTATCTGGCCAATATTGTTAATCTTTCTTCAAAAGTCTTGCTACACTTGAATTAGTACTTTGATTCATTGATTCTGGTTGAAGCTTTAAATTTTGAATTTATTATTTATTTATTCATTTATGTAAGTGATATGCTTTTTGGCACATGTACTATGTCTATAAATACAACATTGTCTATTAGTTATTTCCATTGGTGAGATAATATGCCATGGAAGAGTTTTAATCAACTATTTTGGTGTCTCTAAATACAAAACTTTTCATAGAATTGAGGTTATCTAACATTAAAAATTAAGCAAGAACATTACCTATTAAAGTTGTACTGAGTTTACATGTATTAGTAAAAAAACATGAGACTACTAGAGAATTTGGGGAAGCTCCAATCAAAAGCCATGATCTCTGGTGGAAGTCAAATTGCTTCCTTGCCAGATTAATGTAATTCCATTTGTGAAATAAATGAGTTTTTTAATAATAAAATTTGGTTATCTTATTTTCTTCCATTATATTGACATTTGCTTAATGGAATGCCTCTTTGTTGCAAATATGTAATCTTTGTCTTTTCCCTCTTTAGTGGGTCAATTGGTGAGGCTTAAACACTTATCCATATTAGGGAGTTCATTAATAGGCTTGCTTGCTATTATTAGTAGCTTGCAAAATATAAGAACTTATAATCAATGAAGCTTGAATACTATGTAATTGTTCTACTGCTTCCTGTTATTTTTTTATTTGGAGCATTTACTTTTTAGAGAAGTTTATGATCAATTTAGTTGTTTAATTTGAGCGGTTGAGTTCATCTATTTTTTGTTGGTAAGTGTTCATATAATTTTAATTGCTTCTATTTGGAAGAATTACAAGCCAATAATATGCTTCTGATTAGCTTTCTTTAAGCATTGCATGAGCATTATAAATTTGTAATGCAAGTTGTGGGTGCATGTGCTCTGGGGAGGATTCTTCCCTTGTAAAAGAGAATGAAAGATTTATTCCATTAATGTACTCTTTATTTTATTTGGTTTTTTGTTATTCTGTTATGTTATCCTCCATTTTGTGACATGTATCTTTCTCTTCATGATACTTTCCATTTGATATACATTCGTAATCTTTAACTGTAAAGTTTAGAACTGATGTGTAGGTAGAAATTGGGATTACTATGTAGTCACATGCTATGTGCTAAAAAAGTTGTAGATGGGAACAAATTAATTTAAAATAGGAGAAATATTTTTGGGTGAAATATTATTTAGGTGTACTTGATAATGGGACCTTTAGTTTAGGAGAACCTAATGGGTATTAATCAAGTCAATATTTGATTAACTCATTAACCACTCTTTGTGCACTAAAATATCATCACTAGAAATTTTGAAGTTTTATTTCTCCCTGCCATTTTGTGAACAAAGGTTTTATTTTCTTTTAAACTATTTTTGGATGCTTAAAGGTGTTATTTATTTATTATTCTTTTTCTTTACTTAATAAAAATACGAAGACATGCTTTTTAGTCTATACTATTAATTTAGTTCTTTTGAAGAGATACATGTTATTGGTTTCTAAATCTAGTGAAAATTATCTTTTTTGTTAATGATTTTCAGCAATGGATAAAGATGAATATAGTAGACAAGCTAGTAAGTATGTTTAGAATCCTGAGGAGGATGCAATGCTTGTTGAGTGCATTGTTGAGTTATGTCATGAAGGATTATATATGGTTGACAACAAGTTTAGGATTGGTTACTTAAGCTGTTTGGAAAACAAGATAGAGCAAAGGCTTGCAAAAACTGAAATTAAGGAAGTTCATATCAATTTTCGCCTAAAGACTCTTAAATCATTGTGCTATTATATCTTTTGACATGCTACATGGGCCAAATGCACATGGGTTTGAATGGGACTTTGTAAACAACTGTGTCATAGCAACGGAAGATGTATGGAATCAATATCTTATGGTAAGGTTGTTGACTTAGCATGTTTCTTTCATTATTATAAGTTTTCAATACTCTATATATTTGACATTTGTTTATATTTATTGACAGGTTAATAGGTAGGCGGTCATATTAAGAAACAAGTCGATTCCCCACTTTTAACAATTATACATTATGTTTGGATTGAACTAATATGTTGCTTCTTATGCTTTGTATTGGAACTATGGATGATAATATTATGTTGATGTAATTTTTGGTAATTGTTAGCTAGGGTGAACAATACTTGTGGGAGTTGTCAATGTAATTATCTAATGCCAATGAAAGGATAATTTGTTGACTAATGAATGACGTTTGTCTTATATTATGTCAATTTAATTATTTGTATTTGTTAACTATGGAAGATTATCTTCTTGTGGCAAAGCAAAGTGGAAAAATATATGACTTGTGTAGGAAAAAAATATTATCTTCTTGTGAAAAAGATATGACCATAAACCATGAGCTTCAATTATGCATCTACATGAAATATGGTCATGGACATAGAAGAAAAATATATGTGAAAGGGAGACAACAAATATTAAAAAAAGGCTATTTCTAGTATAAATTTTAAATGTAAGTTAATTTATTAAAAGACTATTTAAATTTTATATCAAGTAAAATAAAACTATTGAAGTATAGATTTTAAATATTTATTTGATAAAACCAAGACATGTAACTTTGTTGGCCCAAAAGATAAACACGTTTATTATATTTTACATGTTACAAATTGCTCTATAAAAGTTATTTGTCCCTTTATATATTTTGTCTCCCTCTTATGTTTGCTACCATTTCTATCTTTATTTTTTTTTCTTTTCATTTAATTAATGGGCAGTAGAATCACTAACAAAGAAAAGGCGATTAAACTCAAGTCATAATTCAATATCCATCCCATTCATTGTCAATATTTCCAGTTTCCATACATTCAACTTGTGCAGAATATCCACTAAATACTTCCTACTGTGACAAAAGGTAGTGATTCTATACAAAATATTTACATAAATCAAAGCCTGCACATACATGCATACATAAGGTAGCAACAATTTCATACACAAAAAGGCTATCTACTATGACAAAACCAAAAAATATATATCTGTCATGATTGACAATGCAGACTTAGCTATATATACATAAAAAAAAGAAGTAGCTTCCATGACCTACACATTTATGTTTGCAAGTATTTTGTGAACCACAGTTGCCCTAGCCTTATCTAGGAGGCTAGGGAATCCAACCAATACTTTATCATCAGCCACCATTTTGAGATATGCATCAGTGCTTTCATCTTTAGTAAGTTCTTCAACTTTCATAAGCTTACTATATAGAGTTTCTCTTCGTGCATCTAACATTGCCTCTCGAGCCAACTTGTCTAAGCGAGATGCCAAATTAGTAGAGGAATCCTTGATGTCCTGGGAAGTGGCAGTTAACATCTCTTTAAGTGCATCAGATGTAATTTCATCATGGTTACTACTAGTTCTTCTCCTTTTCCTAGACTTGGAAGTGCCACCATTTGTGTTTCATGGTGGGCCCTCTGAGATTGCAATTGATGGGTCTATCTCAAATTCAAAGTCATCATCATCATCAATCTCATCAACATTGGCATCAACCGTACCACCTCCATTGTCATCAGTGACATCAACATAGTTTATTGCCTCTCTTCCCGTTGCGCTATCTTTTCCAAATACATTGCATAACGCATCAAAGAGAGGAAAGGATTTGCCACGGAATTGAGCAACCTTCTTGTGGCTCTACAAACAAAAAAAATGACACATCAAATTCAAAATGCATCTACTATAACTATATTAAAAAGAACATAGGTTTATTAGAATGTTTAACCTTGATATATTCATCCCATACTAGCTTTTCAGTGGGTACACATTGTTTATTTAGATCACATCTAAATCCAAAAGTGTTTGCACCATATAACATACCATAAACAATGCTCCAACTAGCTTTCAAGGTCTTTAAGCGAGATGTTATGTGAGGATTAACTAGCAACCCACATCCAGGTGACTTCTCCTCTAGTAGTTTTTGAACCTTCTTCAAACCTCTAAACTTAAACCCATTATCTCCAACTAAAGTCCCATCATCATGAAGCTCTTGTAAGCATTGGACAAGCAATGCGTCCTCCTCAGGTGTTCACTAATGATGCATTAGCTTTGATGAACTATCACTTGCCATGATCTTCCTTAAACAATGAACATTATTATTAGCAATTAAAAAAAAACTTTACTCACTAAGTATGATGCACTATAAATAATAACCTACATTCACTAATACAATGCACCATAAATAATAGCCCACATTCACTAATATAATGCACCATAAATAATTGAAAGCATCCAAAAATACAAATATCCATAATTTTCATAATACAAATACCATACAGAAGTGTCATATAAAGCATCCTAACTATACAAATATCCATATAACATATTAAAGTATCATACAATTATAAAAAATATTAAAGTATCATAGGCTTAACATCTATACTAGGTAGCTATTCCAATCCTCACACACTGTCCCTATGGGTCATAAAGTCATCAAACATTTCATTCACCAATGTCTCATGAAAGTTACTCCATGCATCTAATGTCTCAATTGTTTGAATGAGAGGTATGTCTACATCATAGCTATTTGTCTCCATTGAATCTATCTCAACCTCAAGTGGATCTTCTCCTTGTTGACAGATCAAATTATGAAGGAGACAACATGCTATAATAACTCGGTTATGGGTTCAAACAGGGTAGAATGAAGAACTTCTAAGAATCACCGAACGTAATTTCAACATCCCAAAACACCGTTCAATGACATTACGTGCAAATGAGTGCCTCATATTGAAGCACTCATTTGGAGTTAAAGGTTGTCGTCCATTCCTCCAATCACTTAAGTGGTATTGTTGACCTCAAAATAGGGCAAGGAATCCTTCACAATTTGTATATCCTGCATCAACCAAGTAATATTGGCCTACATAATGAGAGAAATTGATAAGTAAATGCCCTTTATTATGCTAATAATGAATTAAATTTTAAATGCATTACCTTGAGGTACTTTCAACCCAATCCTATGAGTGATTGCATCTCACAAAACTCTCCCATCAGCTGCTGAACCTTCCCAACCTACTAATACATAAATGAATTGTGCATTTGGAGAGCAAACTCCTAACACGTTCATAGTTATTTCTCCCTTTCAATTTCTATATCTTGCTTTGTCCATGGGAACCTTCACTTTAACATGGGTTCCATCAAGAGTACCTAAACAATGTTGCAATAGACATATAACCAATTGAATGAATAAATAATTAAATTATATAATTCATTTAAGCCATTATTTTTTTTCTATAGCAATATAAGACATGATTTAGATATGAGATTACCTTGAACCACCTCCATTTCTCATCCACTAAATCCTTAGGAATTGGCTCGGGCTTCTTAAAAAGCTCTCCACCCAATTTCATCATGACAGTTAATATTGAATTAAAATACCTACTAATAGTTTTATCAGATCTCCTAAAATAATATTGTATAACTTTATTCTTTACATGATGAGCAAGAATATGTAGGAACATTGCCACTTGCTCATCAACCAACATGTTTTTGGTTGGTTTTAGACCTCCTATGGTATCAAGCATAAGATATAGCTTGTCGAATGTAGCCCTCTTCATTCTAATCTGGTTATAACAAGTTATGTCACTACTATAAACCAAGTTTCAAAGGTGAACTCTGTTAGCATAAAAGTCTACAGTGTATGGCCTGCGACTAATATGATGCCTACACATGGCTATAGTGACACAAATGGCCAAAAAACATTGATGCATAGCATGAACAACATGTAACCACCAAATTAGTAGATGAACTATCAAATCTCTCAATTCTGGATCCATAACTGTAGGTTCAAAATTAGAATGTAATAACTGCCATGAACATTTTTTTAACCAAAGTAAGTTCAATTATAACAAAAATATACTAAAATAGATAAAGGCAAGCTAAATAAGGAGATATAGGAGAATATCCACAATTTTAAATATTCAACAAATAGCTACAACACATATTACATGCTTCTAGTGGAGAAATACATCAATATGTTCCATAGCAAACTCACAAAAAGGGGCAAACGTAAGCTTAAAATAAATCATGAGCTTTATGGGCCAAGGTATAAGCTCTCTGAGCTTTAAAATGTCAAACTTCTACTACTTTTATTTTTGCTAAATCTGACTACAAATGAAATTTCTAGTTCTATATAATAAAACAAAACCAAAGTATGAAATATTCAAGTTTGGAATATAGGAGATACTCATGTATAATCATTTGTTTAATATATTATATTTTAGACTAATATATTTTTTAACTAATCATCCTAATTTATAAGTAACGGGAATTTTTCTAGGTCTCCTATTCACTATTTAGTAATTGTGAGTTCTCAAGCACACCCAATTGAATGACCAAATATCTCTGAGCTAGAGATTCCAAATGCAAAATCCATATAATAATGTTATTATGACTATATAGCCATTATCTATCATAGGAGATAAAATACCCTTTGATTTCACCATTTTTTTTTCTTAACATTACATCTAGAGACTACAATTTGGGTATCAAGTCAAGAAACTTCATATCATGATTTTGTTCATCAACAACTTCGACTAGAAACTTACCTTGTAGTTGAGAAGTTGTGAGTTTTCAAGCACACTGCGTTGCCATCCACAGTTCACCGTCAGTTGTCGCTTTCTTTGTCGCACACTGTCGTTCTCTCCATCGCTCTCTCCATTGCTCACTCCCTCTCTCAATGATAAAGTGACATGTGATGGGTAAAATAAAGTTTGGGCAAGGTTAGGGCAAAATATTACTTATAAGGCAAAATTGTTAATACAAATATTTGATGAGGGTAAATTTGTCTGAAAGAATAGGATTCCCGAGAGCCCATCACGATTTTTTACAATTTGTGATAGAAGCGCATTCCATTAATTTTGCCTGAATCATCATTACCACTAATTTTATTTCAATTGTACCAAACATCACTATGCCATGATTCATTTTCCAATTCCTTTTCCATCTTCAGGATTCCACCATACCAAACACAGTGTAAGAGCTATCCACATAATCACTTATAATGAATTTTTAGATTTTTTTTTGTTTAGATGATTTTGTTTATTTATTTATTTCATTGGCTTCCAATTTGTATTTATTTCCTTGGGTCAAAGCCATTGGTTAGATTTAAATTAAAATAGATAAAATTTATTAGATTTTTAGGTTTAGTGGATTTTCTAGATTTAAGGAGATTATCCATTAGTGTTAATATTAATTTTATTATTTTTCTTTGAAGTTTCATTTTTATTATTAGGATTTTTTACAATTAGATATATCTTTTAAATTTCCTAGATCTAATAAGATTATTTTGACTCCAAATATTCCTAGTTGATTTAAGGTTAGGTTTTTCTTGTTTTGCTTATATAAAGATCTATATATAATGCAATTTCTTTAGAGAATAGTGAAATAATATTATTGTGAGTTTTTCAGAAAAAAATTACTGAGTTATTTCTTTTCTTTATTTTGTTTTCTATTTCTCTCCCCTTTTTTTCCACATCCGACCTACCGTGAAAAGTGATCAAGTTTGTGGGTATCATTATAGTTAAGGATCTAGAGACGAGTTCCTTTAGAGTTCTAATTGATCATCTTCTGAATCTTTTAAGTCAAGTCCACAACTTTATATTTTCCAGGTTACTTAGGATAGATCTAGTCAAGTCCACAACTTTATATTTTCCAGGTTACTTAGGATAGGTCTCTAAGGGGTTCATATCAGTTAGTATCAGAGCTCAATTTTGAAATTCAAGTTTATCTTTTGTGTTTCATGTTCTTCAATTTTCTTCTATCTTCTTCTTGGTTGTTCTACTCTTGTGTAAATCTTCATCTTCTTTGTCTTCCATCTTCTTGTGTCCTATTTTGTGTTGCTTGTTATCATCTCACCACTTTCTCCATCTCCACATCTTGTTCTTCTTGTCTTCTTCCATTTGTATTTGTGAAGTAGGATCATAGCTCTGGTCCTATTTAATCACAATAAGATAATATGTTAGTGTTGGATCAATTATTGGCCAAAAAAATAGTAGGGGATTAATTGACAGAAATAATTGTCCAAGTCAATTAAGAACAACAGATGAACAATTTCGAGCAATTTTTTTAATTGATTCCTTCTTTTAAACAAAGGTTTAAATGTTGCCTTGGTATTTAAATTAAATTTTAATAACACCCCAATTCACGTGATAATTAAGATGGCATTCATCTCTATTATCGTTAAATGTGTTATATATTGTACTATGAATTTTGAAATGATATAATGATTTAGCACAACATCTTCAAAGATGTCACAAAAACATGCAAATAAGAAGAAACTAAAACATGATGCTACACATTCTTACATTTTGAACTCAAAAATTGTGATTTACTATAAACCATTATTGGGATTAATTTTTTAGACCAAATATTAGAAAAATGTCATCACAATAAAATTTAAAAAGTGTGATAAATTTTATAGGCCTAGATATAAATGAAAAAAGCATGCATCATAATATCAGAACTATAATGATGATAATGAATTATTAGTTTAATTATTTGAGATTATAGTTAATAGGAAAAATTATTTACAGCACTGTGGGAGAAATACCCCTTTTGAAGCCCGATCTATCTCGATTTAGATTAGTTTGAACTCAATAAATATTCTTCAATTAAAGTAGATAAAATCTTCAGTTAGTTTGGACCCCTTTATGGGTATATATAAGTACCCCCTTCATCTATTTTATTTGTTATTTTAAGATTTTTCACACAAACTAATAAAATCATCAAATAACTTAAATTATAATAAAATTTAAAGATATTTGACCAAATTAACCTTGGCTTAACTACTAAAAAATGACATATACTTATTTTAATAAAGGGTAAAATAGTAAAAAAAATTAATATTTCATTGGTAATATAAAACGACAATTAAATTGGGTTATTTAGAATTTTCTAAAGTGATAAATAAAATTGCATGGAGAGACTATTATATTGGTTATATATATATATAAGTTATTTTTAATTAATTCACATATATTAAAAATTTTGATAAAATTATTTAACGGCCTTGAATTAAAAAAAAAAAAGAAATCATCTTTTTGAAATTATCCTTACTTGAAATTATTAAATTATAACTCATCTTAATTGCTCTCTCTTAATCTATCCCTACCTAATCTAACTATTTTAATCATTCTGTCTCTTATAATTATGAAGCGAAAATTTGAAAACAAATTTTTAATGCTTTATTAATTCTCTAAAATGACCTATATTAAGCATCAACAACTATTTTTAAAATGCAACTTTAGGACCAAAGGTTGTGGACAATTTACTAGTACCAAAACTCATTTCTACGTCTACAATCTAGATTGGTTGTTTAAAAACCCGATCTAGAAAAGTAACAGGTGATAATTTTGTAAATAAATTCTTTAATTCAAAACTTTCTAGATCTGGTATTTAAAAAACCGATTCACAACGTTCAAGCAAAATAAAAAAAACAATTATTATAATCTCCTTCTTCAGCTCTATTTTAACTTTACTTAGAACTAGTTGAAAAGACCCTAACAGAGAGAGGGGGCATTCGATGACGAAGGAGGAGGAAAATTTGAAGGCGTTTAGGCATGACATACGATAGAGGCATCTCATCGATGACGTTCGATGGTGGCATTGTGGTGAAGAAGGCTTGCTATTCAACAAATTTTCACTGCCCCCCGTTGCATCCACCTTCATTTTCATACTATCCACGTATAGGGATTTTCCTCCTCTCTACCCTTGGCATCATGCTTTCCTCAACAACTATGTTTAGGTTCACTTCCTCTCTCCGTCTCTCCGTCTCTCCCTCCCATCCCCGATCCCTGTGCGTAGTGGTGCCATTGGGTCTTTTGTTCAGGCCGTACTTTCCGATGCTAAGTCTATTAAATTGGCCTTTCTCCTTTGCCATCTAGTGGACTGTGTAAGTATTTCTGATCACTCTTTGGATTTGTAAAATAGAATTTTCTGGGCTGGTAGAAGACTTGACATTTACACTTTTCTATGTGTTGAGAACTTGCGGTGCCATGCCTAACTTAAGGGTAGAGAGATTCATGTGCTTGTTATTCAATATGGGTTTGAGTTAGATGTGGATGCAGTTAAAGCATTGATAACCATGTCTGTGAGATGTGGTTATATGGATACTGCAAGATTAATGTTCGATAAAATGCCTCATAGACATATTAGTACGACATAACAAGAGAGAAACGAGCTCTTCCTTTCCCTTTGTGGGATTAGTTTGTGTTAGTCTTGTTGTAATAGTCAGCATCAAAGCTGGACACCAGAATCAGCGTAACTTTGTTTTCATGCTTGTCAAAGGGAAGAACCCTGTTTGGCTTTGTTATGCCTGGTCCTAATCAGCCACCATGTGATCTGCCATACATCTATTATGGACCGATAGTATAACTTTAATGGGCAACTTGGCACTTATACTATGAATCTACAACAAAGGATTTAGATGTAGACTTTTTGGCACATAAGGAAGGATATTCATAAAAGATGATGGGCTGAAATGGAAGTGGCATGATTATACTACTAACTAAATTTTTCTTTTGTTAATTTTATGTGAATCCTTTTCTATCAGTTCCCTTGAGAGTCATATTTTTCTAAATTTTCTTAATGTGTTTTCTTTCACAAGTTATTGCTAAACTAGATGGGAAATTGATTTTAGGAAATAGCTAATTATTGACTTTTCTTAGTTCTAAAATAGTGAATTTACATCAAATATATGTAATGTTATGGTATATTTGTTATTGAATTAAATCATTTTTTGGCCAGCTAAGGATAAAGGTGGATAAAGTCTTGAAGATTGTTTGAACTGGCAAGCTAATTAGAGCTAGTTTAGATGCAAAGGATCAGATTTATACTTCCAATCTAAATGAAGAACTTTGGTAGGTAAGTTGCTACCTTTATGATTTTCTTGACTCTTGACCATTATAGAAATATTATTGAAGAAGTAAGGATATAGAGGACATGCTTATTTTTACAATATAGAGGATGTGCTTGGGATAAATTACATACTCATTTGAAAGTTTCCTTAGGTGCTTCTTTTATTGTAAATTCTGATTTTTTTAAAGTGTTGACTAATGTGACCTTTGAGGAATATTTGTTAAATGTCGAAAATAGATTCCTTGCTGCTCATGTGTGGCTAGGCCGTGTATTTCTCATGATTCTTGTAGCAAAAGTTTAGAACACCTTGATGTTGGACTTGGACTGGTCTTACATTAATTAGCTATATATATATATATATCATGTGTTTGGGTTAGAAGATCTTAACAAACATTGGTATAGTGTTTAGACATAAGTGGGTTTTTGTGTGGGATAATACACCAATCATGCACTAGATATTAACAATGTTAGGCACTATTTAAAAGTATGGTAGTATTTATATTAGAAGGGATATTATAATTGATAGGTGTGCATCATCAATGGGTATACGCATCCTAGGGTTAGTGAGTGGTTTTTGTGGTTATATATATGGGTATATGCATCCTTGGAACCTCTTGATGTTCGCTTTTTTTGTCAAATGGAAAATTTTCAAGTAAATCTATAAAAAGATTGATTTCTAATATCAGGCATTCCAATATCCATGCCATTTGCAGAGAACTTACTCAAGCTTTAGGCGAGAAGGTGTCATAGATTTCTTCTAAGTGGCACATGTTATCCTCAATAGTATGCCCAACCATTGTTCCTTTTCTTGTTGATTTATCTGTTTAATATTTTTTGAGAAAATCTGCAAAAGACAGGGGTGCTAGTAAGCTAAATTAACAATCACATACCTAGATTGTCATCTGGCTAATGTAACTTTAATGAGTGCACCAATATGAGAAATAGGAAGATGAAGGTAATAGAAATATCAAATATCAACTGGTATAGTTTAGTGAATCCATGTGTAATTTTTCTAGTGTTTAAATTCTTTCTTCTCAAATTTTATAATTTAGAGGCATTGAACAATCTCTTGGATTTAGTGGACTTCATGTGGAGGATGCTATTGTAAGGTTGATGGTGCCTTTGTGACATACTGTCATTCACTAATTAGCTTAATGTTATTGTAAGGGTAACAAATTGGATTTGGATAAAGATAAACCAATGTAGGTTTATGGAGCTTAATGACAATAACACATAGTAACATACTGTCATACATTAAGTCAAAATTTTGTAGTACTAATTACGTGGAAAGCAATAGCTTAATGTTCTGCTTTGTTTTGCAAGAAATTTAATGAAACTTTTTGCTAAGATTTGTTGCAAGAGAGGGATAATCTGGACTGAGACTTATGAAAGTTGCTACATATGTATTAGCAACTTATTTAATGAAATTTAATGCACTCTAATGTATTGATTATAGAATAAGGCAATCTAAGAATCATGTTATGTAGATATTCCATTCACTAGAAAAGGCAGGGGATCTTAAATAATTTATGATTCCTTTTTAAAGTAATGAGCTATGAGAATAGAATCAGTTGGAAGCCTTTATAAAGAAAAGAGGGACTCCTATAACTCATATCACTTTTTGTTTGATCTGCAGAGCAAAAGAAACAAAAAGTTTCTGAAATAAAGGCTGGAATTGATGAAGCAAAAGCTTTGGTACTTTCTTCTATTTGTAGGAAAATAGCCTTTCTTACTTCTGTACTCTAGAATTTTGATATGACTAAGCTCATGATATTGTAGATTCGAAAAATGGACCTTGAGGCGAGAAGTTTGCAACCAAACATCAAGGTTGTACTTCTTGTTAAGTTATGGGAGTATAAATCAGATTTGAACAATGTTAAAAGTGAACTTAAGAAGATTGTATCCGGTAACTTAAACCCTTCTGCTCGGGATGAGTTGTTGGAATCAAGCATGGCAGATACTTTGACAGTAATATTCCTTATTGATGTATTGCTTAAGAAAATTTCATTGTGTTGTGAAACTATTCTGAAAAACGACAATTAATTTTTTATTCTTTCTTTGTAAATGAGTAGGTTAATTTGAAGCTAATAGATTAATTATTGACTTGCTGTTGTTGACGTGGCTTTACCATCTCAAGCAAAACACACTAATGCCATTATGTCACGTTTCTATTACTTTAGCCAAGCTATCACAAATTAGGGTATATTATATGTAGGGTAGGTCAATTACTATGTACAATCACCTTAAAGAAACAGCCATATGAATTCCTTGTGCCACATTTATAATTCTTACTGTGGCAAATGGTAATTCTAATTCTTACTGTGGCAAATGGAAATTATTCTGTCTGATTCCCAGATTTGGAGAAAGAACCGTCCTCTCCAGATTTAATGAAACTTTTTATGATTTATTTATTTATAGTCACATTGCATTTCTTATTAATATATGTATTTCTTCGGTTTTAATTTTCTAGACTCTGAATATGCAAACTGATGGTATGAAGAAACATTTGACTTTTGTTCCTCTTCTCCAACTTGGTGAAAGTTCAAGTATTTGGTGGCATGGAAGAGCTAGTGGCATATCTTAAAGCTTCTTGTGAGTATAAGCTAGTGACTTCGTTTCATTTGCATGAAAACTTGTTTAAAGTTCTAAAAAAAAAATAGTAACTCATTCTTACTCGAGGGTGGGTTTAGGTGGACACTTGGACATGAAATTCTAAATCACCCACTTCAACTTTATGAACATTGTCTTGATGTATGTTATATTTTTAGATTAATTTCAGGCTTTATAGCCCTTTAAATTTGGGATACATTGGGTTATTTACTGCATTTTCTCCTTGTACAATGATTTTGTTGATTAGATTGTGATCAATGAGTAGAAAAAGCATTTGCTTGGCTCAAATTTTCTTAGTTTGTTATTGGTGCTGATTGGGCTGGATGTAAATTGATATTGTACATATTATAAATTGTGAGATGATATACATTATTAATAATAATGAAAATTCTTTTGAACTTTTTGCAAGAAAAAAGTGTAGCAAGGGAGTAAAATAAAAAACAAATTATTTTTTTTTCCAAAAGAAGGGACATTCTAGATCGGTTATGACTTACAACCAATCTACTTTCTAGATCAATTGTAAGTCATAACCGATTTAAAATGTCTTCAAGGACACCTATTTATTATTTTTTTTTACTTTCTAGACATGTTATTTAAATAACCGATCTAAAAATAATTTTTTAAATTAGTTAAATAACCAATTTAGAAAGTGAAACTTTCTACATCTATCAAATCTATATCTGTACCAGAATCGATCTAGAAAATCTATTGAAACCAATCTAGAAAATGCTCAGTGTAGTAGATATAGGAAGAATTATTAATGACTGAACTTTTCACATTGGAATTTCGTATGTCATGTATCCAATGACTACGCAACTGTTTTTGTGGTAGAATTACTATGCGACTGTAGTGTAATTAATTCGAGATAATAATTTATTAATCATAGTAAATTAGTTAGTTGTGAGTCAATTATATATTACTGTTACTTTTTTTTAGCATATAAATTTCTTATAACTACTTCACATAAATTTAAAAAAATAGTTAAATTCATACAAAAAATTTCATTACTTTAAAATTGCCTCTAAGTAAATCGATTTAATTGTGACCTTATATTAATTGTAGAGTACAATTAGTAAGGGTGACATTTGCGGAAAAAAAAAAATTAAACGCTCCAACCATTTCAACAAAATTTTTACATATGTTTAAAATTATATGAAAATCTTCGGCTTATAATAGAAATTGAAAGGAGTAAAAATTTTATTCAAACAAAATTTATAATTTAACTTATAGCCTAATTGTCAAATTAATCTGGAAATTTTTTATTAAAAACACTTTAAGTTAATTGAATGCAGTTTATTTCATTTTCAAACTTAAATTTAAAATTGTTTTTTGAAATATGAAATAAACCTTTTTTGGATTAATTATGTAATTCAATAGATATTCAAAATGTAAATCAAAATTATGAAGAGGACATATATTTTCTTAAAAAAATGGTGAAAAATGAAAAAGGTCTTTTAATGAATGCTATAGTTACACAAAAGGTGAGGAGAATTTTGGCAAGACAAATGAGTAATTTAAGCGTCATACAATTTTTTATGAGTTGATATGAAAGTTTAAGCCAAGTTAAGGTAAAATTATATGTCACTTGGTATAAGAGAAGTAAGATAAAGAAGTTAAATTTTATGGGAAATAAATAATTACTGTTGTTTGGTTCAAAATAATTTAGAAGTTTTTGGGAAGTTTGACTTAATTTGAGAAATTCCAATTCTCGAATATTTTTCTGTAGAGACTCTTAACTCCTTAATCTATTTCTTTAATACAAAGATTATATTTAAAATCTAAACATAATATATTTATTAAAAAATTATTTGATCTTTCCAAGAAATAAAGATAGAACAAGCAAATTATTCATGAACTTCCTCAAAAGTTATTGGAAATTATACTAACCATCCCCTTAAAATTATATGAAAATTTTTATAAAAGATTGTTATATGTTATATGTAATTGATTCTCTTATTATAATTGCTTTGTTGTATTTGTTAAAAGTTTAATGTTAGTAGATTTAAAATAAATATATTTTGTTAAACTAGATATGGACCCCATATTTTGCATTATGAAATGAGTCATATGTTGAATCAAGAGTTTTGATGATTCCAAACCAACACTCAAGAGCTCGGATTGAAGATATCAAAGGAGATCAAAGTTGTTCCAAGTGAAGATTTTCTGAGTATTTGCTGTTAGATCTTTTGTAGGATCTTTAGTTTTAGTTGTGATTGGGTAAAAGATTTTGATTTGAGAAAAAGATGTTTTCAAACCTTGATTTTGTGTTAAATCTTGACTTATTTGAAAAACACTCACAAACAGACTAAGTTTGAAAGTTTAAACTTAACTATCAAGTTGGAAATTCGAACTTTACTTTAGGAAATTCGAATTTCGAGCTTAAACTGAATAAGTCTGAAGAGATGGCTCTCTGTCAGATGAATTTTGGTTGTTCAAAATTCGAATTTTCATACAAACCTGAAAGAAGCCTTTTTGGTAACAGACGAACTTCACACTTTCAAAATTCGAATTTCAAGTAAAATGAAGTTTGTGAAAACCGAAGAAATTCGTCTGAAACTATGATAAAGTGCATCTGAAATCAAAAAGAATTTGAATTTGATAAATGCTCTCTGACAGACGAATTTTGGCTTCCCAACATTCGAATTTTCATCTAAGTCCGAAAAAAGTTTCCTTGAAACAGACGAACTTCGGATCTTCAAAATTTGAATTTCAGACAAAACAAAACTTGAGAAAATAGAAGAAATTCGTCTGAAACTATGTTAAAGTTCATCTGAGATCAAGAATGATTTAAGTTTCAAAACTGCTCTCTAACAAACGAACTTTGAACATCAAAATTCGAATTTTAGAAGCTAAGGTCTTAAGTCTGTTGAAGTGAAACATTGACATACGAATGATAAGAACTTGCAACATTCGAATGATGAAGTTAGTCTGAAAAGAGTCTCTCTGACAGACGAACTTCACTCTTCAACATTCGAATTTCGAAGAAAGTGAACTACTGTGCCTCCTTTTCACCTACTGGGAACAGACGAATTTTGGGCTTCCAAAATTCAAATTTCGAGGGCATTGTAGCAAATTGAAAACACTGTTCACACTTAACCGAAAAACTTTCTTCTTGAAAATTCGTATGTCACATTGTGAAAATGTTCTGTAAGTTTCAAAATTCGAATTTCACTTCATGAACAGACGAACTTCGTGCTGTAACGTTGGAAGCTTTAACCTTCGGTTCCTTCGAAATTCGTCTGTTGACCAACCAAAATTTGAATTTCAGTATGTCAGAAGCATTAAATGCGGTTGGTTAACGGATATTTTTTCAGAGTAACCGTTGGATAACTTCTCCAACGGATAGATTAAGTCTCTAACGGACATTTGAGACCTAAATCTATAAATACAACAACATTTGAAGTTGTGGGTAACGAATCTAACTTGTATATACCGAATTTCTGTCAAAACTTCTTCTCAAGAGCTTTTACCCTCTCAACTTCAATATCTGTACTTTAACTTTCATATATACTCTTTTCAAGAGAGTTATTTCATTGTAATCAATCTACTATTCATCTGGAAGATAGATTTACTTGTGAGGGGTATTCACAAGGGGATTAGGAAGCACATAGTGAAAGTGCTTGGAGAGTTTGAGAGAGCTCAGAAACAGAGCATACTCGTGTACTGTGGCATTAGCAAGAAGCCCATTGAAATTCTTGCTGTTCAATGGATAAGTCTCAAGAGCTGTCTTGGGGACTGGACATAGGTCAAGTGGATAGACCGAACCAGGATAAATCACTGAGTCTTCCTCTCCTTATCCTTACTTATCAGCTTGCTCTGTTTTACTTGTTATTCTCATTACACTGTGATATCTTCACCCACTTCACTTTATGCAGAAAAATTTCAATCTTCCCAATTCACCCCCCTCTTGGGAAGTCAGCCTTGCTAACATCATATTATTTATGGTTTATAAATAATGTATACTTATTTAATTGAGGTTGAAGGAAGGTTTATATTTCCATAATCATTATGGCATCATCAAATTTTAGGTTACTCTTAGCTTCCGCAAAAGACAATTTCTTATAGTGTTGCAATATAAAATGATAATAAATAAGAGTCATATATCTCATAGAATATGTGAAACTTAGTATTTATTTATGATCAGCTTTTCGTTTCTGTCACATGTATGGATTAGATAGGAAAACAAACAAATACAACTTTTAATATAATTTGTAAAAAAGTTTTTAATAACTTATTACATTGAAATATTAATTATAAATAATATGTATTACCAGTGTAATAATATCTTTTAGGTTTGACTATATCCCGTGTATTACACGGGTACATTACTAGTTTTATATCAAAATGAATAGTTTGATGATTATCAAATCTTATATTGCATACCATATTTTTCATAATTGGGAATGTGGCACAGAGTAAGAATGATGCTATACCAATTGATGACTCAAATTAAAATTAAAAATTGAACAAAAATAAAGAAAATGACATTCAATATATCTCTATTCAAATTGAAATTTTAATTTTTTTAATTTATTTGCATATATCAATTTCAATATAATATAAACAACTAATACACCAATATAATTATAATTGGAGAGTTAATTGCATATGACATAGGATCTACATGAAAGTTTGCACCCAAAAAATATATATAAATAAATTTTCATATAGTTCAATTTATAAATAGTGATTGGAGAAAATTCATACATATTATTTAAATTTAAACTTATATCCAGCAGAATTATTTTTTTTATGCACTAAGTAAAACTATGTAATGAAACATGAATGACATAGAGAATGAATGCCAAACAAGTTCTCATTAGACAATTTGAATAACAAAAATATTTAATGTTGATTAGCTGTGATTTATTACAGATTAAAATTTTAAATTGGATTCTATTAATAACATTTTGTTTAAATATTTAAATTTCCATTAATTATGAACCAACTGATAGACAATTTAATTATTCAAAATAATAATTCAAAAATTAGGAGTTATATTCTATTTGGATATATAATTATTCAATTTAAATTTTTACATTTAAATAAATTTGTAACAAATCAATTTATTTTGAAAATTAACATTTATGTTAAATTCAAATGATCAATTTTCAAAATAAATTTTAAAGCATAAAAAATTGAAAACTAATAAAATTTAAATTATTTCAGTAATGAAATTGAGTGTGCGCGTCAATAAAAAGTTATTGTTGACAATAATTTTTAATTTAAAAATATAAAAGGAAAATTTTCAAGTTATTTAAATATTGTTTATGAAAAATTTTTAAAATTGATTGGTAGTAATTTATGAAAAATTCAAAATTAAATTTGTGAATCATTTATTATGATATGACTTAAATCTTTATTTTTCAAATTAATTATGAAATTTCAAAGTTAAATCCCATATTTACTAAAATTTCACCTAAATCCTAGTTATCATGAATCAACTAAGTAATTTTTCTTGTTGAAAATATTTCAAGTTAATTGTTCACAATTTATTAAAAATTTATTTGCAATTTAAAATTATTTATTGATATTGAAATATGACATACTCCCTCCATTCTTTAGTATAACTGTACAAGGGATAACTGGGAAGTTTTAACGTTTCAAAATATAAGAGACATAGGGGTTTATGTGGTGTATTTAATAATTTTTTTCAAAAATAACCATGATTGAGATAGCATTTTTCTAATACAATTCATATATATTAATTGCGTGATGTAAAAGTTATTAATATTAAATGAAAGTATTTTTAAAAACTCTTTTATATTCTAGATAAATTTATTACTTTTTTTTAATTTGTATAATTTTATCTTTTATTTCTTATAGTAAGGAATAGAGAGAGTACTACCCAGCTAATTTATCAACCAATGTATATCAATGTTACCTTTTTTTTTCTTCTATGGCCTGATTTCAAGATTCTTTTAAGAAAGAGAGCATAAGAGAGAGAAAAGGGGGAGGAATTATTAAATCTAATTTTTGCACAGGTTTTAAATTATTATTAATTATTAATTGTGGTAAAAAAAATTTTTTTCATTGTCTTTTTCATGAGATATTTCATATTGATATTTTACCAAATTAGTTGGTATTTTGGAACCGTACCTATTATGACATTTTTTAATCAATGGGCATAATTTGTTATATTGATTAATATATTTTTAGATTTAAAAAAAATTATTCAAAATTTTTGAATTCCTAATTAATTATGTCATAATTTCAACACATATTTAAATTGGGGAATTATTTTTTTTGATAAAAAAAGCCAATTAGATAGAGGAATCATCTTAAACACATTAAATGATATAAATAAATGATGGCAAAATAAAAAAAAATTGGCTAAAGTATATTCTTTGTCTCTTAATTTTATAGTTGGTTTCATTTTAGTCTTTTAAATTTATTTTATTTCTTTTTAATCCTTTAGTTTCAAAATATAATCAAAATTTTCTCCATCATTAACACCATTAACCATATTAATAGAAAACACCAATAAATCATTTTCAAATGCTGACAAAACATTTTTTTTATGTTTACATATTTATCTAACTAATTTTTTATGATAAAAAAAATTTAAGATTAAGGCTTTGTTTAGAAATTTATTATTTGTAATTATTTATTTTTATGACATGTCACCCCAATGTATTAAAACAATGGGGCGACATATCGAAATTCTATGCTGCCATATCAACATGGTAATATGAAAAAAAAAGGCTCCACACTATCAATTATAGGTTAATATATTTGAATTAAATGTCATTGTTATAATATCCCTTATTACATTATCTCTAAGTTGGTCCCCAGCTAACAAAGTGTAATTGGCGTTGTATGCAGAACCAGAGGACTAGGATGGAAGAAAGAATCAAAGTGGAGAAAAAGGAGCTTCACACCAAGGCATAAGATAGTGCTGCCACGACGAGAGAGCTGCAATTTTGGAGATATTTTCCAGGCTGAGAAGCTCCATGCCGCGACGGGTTTACTAGTGCCGCGGCAAGTGGGGGAAAATTGGTTTAAATATGAAACATTTCAGTTTGGCCAAGAACAAAAGAGCGAGAGAGAAAGAAGAAGTAGAGCAAGCGTTCACAATTCTCGGCCCTTGGGAGTAATTTTCGGCTTCCTGGAGCCTGGATTCTTGTTGGTGAGTGATCTCTGCTCCTCCCTCTCCATTTTTTTCGGTTTTGAGTTAGGATTTTTGGAGTATATAGTTGGATTTTTAGTTTTGGCCAAAATTCACTGATTAAAATGGATGAAATGGGATTAATGGAGTGTGATTTGGTGTTTATAACTTTTGGGTTTGAGTTTTAGAAGGAGTACACATGATTTAAGCTTAACCCTAGATTGGTATTGTGTGTGGAAGCAAGGAATCCAGAGTATGTGTAGTTTATTAGAGTTTGGATGGTCTTGAAGAGCTCAATGATACATGAAAGTGGGGTTGGAACCTTGGGTTAGGGCTAAATGGTTGAATTGTAGAATTTAGATAATTGTATTATATGTTAATTTAGGGTTTTATGATATTGTAGAGGTGTTTAGTTGAACAAAAGGGGTACAAGTTGTGTTGGACAATCCTAGAAGTTTATAGAATCTGCGTGTGTGGTATTGATAACTAGAGGTAACCGGGTATTTGTATTATGTGACTATATGTTGATATATATATATATGTATATATATATATATATGCATGTCCTTTTGATACCACAATATTGGTTGTGTATGTGTATGATTTTCTACATATCGTGGTATGCACATGACTATTTGAGATTGGATGATTGTGTATGTTTGTGTATGTATGATGTTGTAACAGCCCCATATCATTGCATGCTAGCATGTCTATATGATGTTTGTAATGATGATATATATATGTGGTTGAGGCATGTTGGCATGACATTGACATCATCACCATATGATTGCATAGTAAGAGATGGATGTTGAGGTGATGATGATATGATAGATGATGATGATATGATAAAGATCCCTGTCACTAAACCCTCTCCTTAGGAGAGTCAGGTGGCAGTGGATAAGATGATATGATGAAATATCTTTGTCACTAAATCTTCTCCTATGATCAGGAGAGCTAGGTGGCAGTGGATTAGGGATGCACATTCCCTAAATTACCACCAATTCATGGTGGTCTAAGAGAAGGAGAGCAACAGTCCAAGCTTTAGTGTAACTTTTGGCCGGGTTGCATTAGGGTAAGGTGAATTTGGTGATGTCCTGGAATCAGCCTTTACTGACTGTTGGAAGGGAATCATCTATTAAAATGTCTTGTGATGATGACAGCTCGAGGTTTTAGCCATGTATGAGGGAGAACATGCATATCATTCATTAGTATTTCATTGCACCATGTGCATGATTGTGTGTATCAATATATATATTGTGTGTAGTTGTTCCTTGTTACTGAGATATTGTCTCACACCCCATTTCCCATGAACTAACATTTCAGGTGAAGGTTCTGGTACAAGTCCAGAGAAGACAGGGGAGTAGGGTACCAGATGTGGGAATATTAAGCCACTGTAGTGTATGTGTGTATAGTCTATGTACTTTGTGCCAAGTAGCATAGGGTGATTGTAATGGACGTATGTTATTGATGAGGATTGATAGAGATGATGTGGGATGTATGTTTATGTATGGTGAATAAATGTGAAGTTGGTGTTGAATACGTTAAGTATGATGTTTTGTGATACATGTATGGTACGAAGTGTTGAAGAGTTAGTATGGTAGAGTATGTGAGATCAAAAGGGATTTTGGATCAAATATGCGAGTTTTGGGGCCTATAGCCCACTTTGTTAATTGGAGGTTTAAAGAGGTCAAATGTCAAAGAAGTGGTTCCTTTGACATGAAACATCTTTGGACGAGTTAGTTAAGTTGATTAAGATCGGTGTGAATGGTCCTTGAGTGCCCATTTGCCTTTGGTGGCAATTGGAGGAGGTTTGTGATGAGTTTTGGTCAAAAAGTGAGTAAAATGATGTCAGGTGTCTAAAGTCTCCATACGAAGATGGATTGAGGTGAAAGTAGTGTTTGTGGTTAGATTGAGATAAGATTGACTTGTAGGAGTTGAAATCAAGTCAATAGGAGATTTGAGCATAAAGTTATATGCGTCAAAAGTTCGTTCCGGAACTTTGAAATTTGCTTATGTTAAACTAGCAGGGGACGCCGCGGCACTAGGGCCAGGCCGTGGTGCCAGACCGTCTATCTGAAACTCAAAAGCACTAGTGCCGTGGCGGTACTGTAGCGGTCACGGCGCTGCACTCTGTCATGGCTGTTTTGGTGTTCTCGAGGTGTTTTATGGCATTTTTCACTGCTCAAATGTTATGAGGAGGTAAAGTTGAGGTGTTTTGGTTTTATTTGGTTAAGATAGGAGATATATCGGAGTAAAGTGTTACAATTATAACTCCCTTCTAAAAATGTTCTCATTATGCCTTTAATGTAAGGTATGTACTGTGTTATTGATAAATATTCAAATTTTTTATCAATTCAAGTATTTTCTTTCCTCTTTTTAATTAGAAAGCAATATAAATTATTTGAATATAAGGTATTTAATACTTGGTTGAAAACTTTCAAATTTTTTTTAATTCAAATATCTTCTTGTCTTTTTGGTAATCACTTTATATCTATATAAATCATAATCGTCTTGACAAAATCAATTATTGTTTTTTCTATTTTCAATTTTTAAGCAATAAAAATCATTGAAATATGGGGTATTTAATGTGATTGATGAATTTTCAAATTTTCTTTTAAAATCATTATTAATTTCCCATGTCAATTTAAAATTTAAATCAACATAATCATTATCATGTAATGCCCTGTGGAATGCTAATTAATTTTTTCTGCAGTCATAGGGCTGGTAGCTGTTGCCAATGACTCTATAAATTCATAAGTTGTTTGTTAGTGTAACCTTCAATCCCATCCCCCTGATTTCGTTTCATCCCCTCATACGGTTTCGTTGTTACGCTATTAATCGTTTGAAGACAGTTCCAGGATTTCAATCTTTTCCTTCAATTTTTTTTTGGGGGAATGACACTTAAGGATCAAGACTTTGAATTAATCCCATTTTAGGATCATTAAATTCAAAAATACCAAAAAAGGACCATAATTTCAAATCCATGTATCATTATAAAGGAGGATATTGTTTACTGTTCATTAGTCGCTTTTCGGTGTTGGGCTCCGTGTAGATCTATTCTATTCATGCCATGTGTCTTTGAATTGGTTTTGATTGTTGCCACCTGTCCAATGTTTCAAGGTTATTAGCCATATGGATTGTTGGGCTGCGTGCTATGTGTCTCAGTTTACTTTCATGACATGTGCCTCCCTTTACCTCTCACACTTGCCACCTGTCATTATTTTCATTAGTCACGAGCCAAAAGCTAGCACGAAACTGAAGCCCAACCTATTTTGGTTAATCCAGTTTGTTTCTTTTAGGTTAGATTGCAAACTTCTTTCCCGTGGGATTACAAACTAAAGAGGTAAGCAAATATTGATAGCTATGTCAAGTCAAATCACAGATTCATCATTCATCTATGCCTGCAAAACCTGACTTTTAGTGGGCTCTATAAAATATGCAGCAAGCATATTTTATTTCCATCTGTGCCTAGCTTAAAGATAAAGCGTCCAGCAAGCACTATCCCGTATGGTTCTCATCTCTATTTTCACATTAAAACTTGCTCCATGTTCGTACCTGAAAGATTGTAGCTTTTCTATTTATATTGCTCAAACAGAGTTCATAAATACCCAGACTCTACTGCTGAAGCCTCTTCATCTTCACAAGCATGGCGGCCTCACATCACGTGCTTCTCAATGACTTGGATGATTCGAAAGAAACTTGGAGGATCATTGTTAGAGTGTGGCGGAGGTGGACTATAAAAATTCAGTCGTCTTCTAGGCCGATCTGCTCGGCCTCCATGGTGGTAGTTGATCAACAGGTACATTGCCATACTTCTTCTGCCTACTTCCTCAATTTTTCTTACTTATATAGTCTTCTACAGGTATTTGTATCTCATTTCGGCTTGTGAGACTATTTTTTTCCTTACAAACAAATAAGATTGTATATATAAAAACTAAGGATGCAATGGAGGAACAAATACCTGTAGTCTAAAGAATAAACTTCACTATTCACTATTGTAAGTAGTGTTAGACCGTACATCTTACAGCAAACACTTCAGCAAAAGCTTCACTATTCACTATTTCTTTCCTTCAGGGAACTAAGATCCAAGTAACAATTGGAAAGGAACTTTTTCTGGAGGCATTTGCTAAGGAACCAGTTGAAGGCAAATGCTATGCTATTGAGAACTTCTCCCTTTCTGAAAACAAACTGTGTTACCGTGCTACAGACCACCCATATAGAATCAATTTTAACAAGTGTACATTTATTGAGTCATTGGATCTTCCACTACCTACCGAATGCTGGAGTTTTGTGCCCATCTTAGACTTGGTCAGTGGCAGAAAATCACCAGACGTATTAATAGGCTTACACTTTTTTCCTTTGTTACCTATGTATCTTATGCCTGTTTCATCATTCTTTCCCTTTTTGTTGTGATTGGATTTATTTGTGGTCTGCTGCCTATTTTAAATAGATGTTATTGGTTTCCTGAAAAGCTTTGGCCAGTTAGATGAATTTAGTAAGAATAATGAAAGTCATAAAAGGTTGTGCTTCACCTTGGCTGATGAACAGTGAGCTCTTAATCAACCTTGGTTGATTAATTCATTAGATGTTGATTGTGTCATAATAGATTACTGATATGAACTAATTCATATGTAGTGACAACTGCGTTAATGTTGTTTTGTTTGGAGAATCTGCATATGATGCTTTTTGTTCGAAGGAAGAAGATATGGAGCCTCCTATCGTGGTGGTATTGCAATTGGCTTGACTAAAGTATAATGATGGTAACATTTTAATCAGTCTTCTATTAGTGTATCTTCTTAATCCTAATTGAGGTATATATGTGATGTTGTTGCAGGAGTACCAGAGATTGCTAACTCCTGGTCAGCTACAAGAGTTCTATTTAATCCACATATACCACAAGTCACTAATCTCATGGGTAGATTTCTATCTCATGTGGTTGAAAAACTCTGTTTCACCCAGGAAATAATGCCACACCAGTCGCACTCTGGATCCGTTGCTGCAAACCTGCTTACCTTTCCTAGAAGATACACAATAGCGCAACTTATGGCAAAATGCAAGGTTAGGAAAACAATATATTTACTTCTATGGTATCATTTTGTTGCCATCCGTTAAATTAATATTGATGTCATCTATTCCTTCTCTGACAGAGTACAGTTTGTGTCATTATGGCTACCATTCAGAAGATAGAAACTAATTTTGGTTGGATGTATGAAGGATGCACCAACTGCAGTGCCAAGCCCAAAATAAAGGACAATGTGCCTTACTATTATGGATGCAAGAAGGACTTACCTGCCGTTGAACCTAAGTTTGACTCCCTAACATATAAGCAGTTTGCTTTAGCAGTCATGTTTTATGTGAATCTGAATGGTCTAATATTTAGCGATGTTTCCAGGTATAGGATTCATTATACTGTAAATGATGATACTGGAACTACATCTATCGTGATTTTTGATCGTTTGGCTATCAATTTGCTGGACAAGCCCGCACAAGAGTTAAAGGATCAGCTTGAGAAGGTTAGAAAAAAGTGCATGCAGGTCATGTATTTTGTTTTATGTATTGAATACTTCAGCTCTGACTCAATATGCAAGACAAATCAAGAATATGAGTCATTTGAGGAATTTTATCCAACAGAATTCTTAAACAGTATCAACTGTTCTGGAATGCCTTCGCACAAATTGACGCTTAAGGTTGGTGCACCTATCATGCTTCTCCGCAACATTGACCAATCATGTGGACTTTGCAATGGCACACGACTAAGAGTCAGTCAACTTGGAAGTCACATCATTGAAGCAATAACATTAAATGGATCACAACCAAACCAAAGGGTTCTTATTCATAGGATGGACATGAATCCATTAGAATCAAGGTGGCCTTTCAAGATGCAAAGGAGACAATTCCCTGTGACATTATCATTTACTATGACCATAAATAAAAGTCAGGGCCAATCTCTCCAAAATGTTGGAATCTACTTGCCAAAACCTGTTTTTACTCATGGTCAACTTTATGTGGCACTCTCTAGGACCAAAAGCATGTCAGGTTTGAAAATTCTTATACATGATTCAGAAAACAATGCCTCTGATACAACCACCAATGTAGTATACCAAGAAGTTTTCCAGAATCTGACATCATCAAATTGACATGCACATGAGTAATCATACCATACAAAGTTTTCTATACTATGAAGCACCTGATATCTTAGGTACATTGGCTTCTTTTGGTGGTGTAAAAAATTTTTTTTTGAAACATAATTTTTATGGCCACCTTATAGATCTATTCTACATTGCAGGTCCCCAAAGCCATCATCACAATCTAGAAGATATGATTAGAATTTTGACAATGACAGACATCAACTTCCATACACTCAAATCAGCAACAGACCTTGACTACTCTATTAGTTACATGGCCATGCTTTTAGTATTTTGTGTGGTAACCAATCTTACCATGTAAAGTTAAACTTATATGAATTCGTATCTATTTTGTGATTTTGGGTTCTCATTAATATGAATCATATAATTTGAACTGTGAATTTTATGAAAAATTATTGGTAGGATGAATATTTTAAATAAGGATGCCTAAGAAAAATTACCTCAGTAAAGCATTGTACACATTTGATATTGATCAGAAACATCTTCATGCTGGATTCTTTAGTAACAAGACTTTAGAACAAGTTAATGCTTTTATACCAAATATAACTGATGCTTTCTCATATAATATCCAGCTAACTTACTTCCCCATTATTGATAATTTGGTTGTACGTGAACAAATTTTGAGAATTAATTAGGTAATCAAGAACATATACAATTTGGGATGAAGTTCATGTTGGATACACAAGACAGGAATTATTGATTGCCTCCTTGGTATTGTAGTAACCTTTTTATTAGCTGAAAGAGATACATATGGTTTGTGCGAAAGAGATACAATTGCTGATAAGAGTCTGACCTAAGTAACTGAACTTTCAGTACATCATAACTCTACTAAGTTCAAACCACTCCATGGATTCACACTATCAACATGATACACACCAAAGGTTAACCTCTAGACTTCCATAGGTCGGACTGCAAAATCTATGCCGTACATGAGTATATCAACTAAAATACTTACACTATAATGTAAAAATACCAAAATTGAACACAAAGTCAGGTTCTACAAGACAAGGACACTTAATTCACTCCGAACACAGCAAATAGACAACGAGAATAGCTTTGATGTCCTCATCAAGTTAGTATCAACTACTAAGTGAAGAACTCCTAAGGAATATTTTAAATATGCCATCTAGTAGAAGAATCTCATTTTGAATATTCGATTTTTTTGCAATTCAAAGAATATTCTGTTGCATGGGTATTATTTTCATTCAGTTTTGAAGAATCTCATCTTATTGCATGGTTATGATGTTCATTTAATTCTAGCATATATTTTTAATAATCCTTTACTATAAAGACCATGTTAAAACATTGAGCTATTTAAAATACAGACAAGACTTGCCATCTGTTTTCTAGAATAATATCTAACTTCCCACTTTCATTAGTATCATATCATTGGAGAAGCACTAAACCCCATCCTACCACCTTATTCCCCTTTGTTATAAATCCATCACAAGCTTTTCAATTTAGGTTTACTGTTCCCTAGACAGAAATGAATCCAACACAGCCTGAAACCTTATGCCTTACAGGTTCCCAAACAGTTTTTTTTTTAATTCCCTTTCCCAGCCAAGACGAAAAGTGAACAAAACATGATAATTTATTTGATTCATTTTACCAAAATCATCAATTCTCACACAATGAAATCAATGGAAAGGAAAAAAAGCAAGTTCGTTCAACATAACAAACCAGCCATATACTATAACCAACTAAAACAATCAACCGTGTTAAACTAAAACCATTAAACCGGTCATAACTAAAAGGCGAGAAAGACATGTTTAATTTGTTTATCCGAATAAAAAAAATTATTAGTGAAATTCAGCCAATTTCTCACCACACTAACAAGAACTTAGGCAAAATAAATTAGCTTATCTTACATTTTTAGTTCTACCATCAACAACATCATCGTGAAAACCACTTCCCACTCCCTGAAGCTTCCTCGGGTTTAAAACTGCTTCCTAGAAAAAAGCAAAATCAAACACAGATGGTCCAGACATATGGTGAATCAACCCAATCAAAGACCAAGCTGTAAGCACTGCTAGCCATTGATATTTGGTGCTTCCATAAACACAGCCAATGAAAGAAAAGTGATACTATCTCAAATATAAGCTATTAGCACTCGTCTCAAAAAAACATACACACCTGTAGGCATTCAACCAGATGACGCTTATCAGCAATTGCTTTCATCTCTCCTCTGAAGCTTATACCATTACTCTGATGTGCACCATAGTCAACTATCATGCGGCAACAAAAGAGAACAATGGCGTGTCAAGAACTAAAAAGAGTAAAGTAAATACGAACATGGAAAAAAATCTCATGGATCAAGTGTTCTAAAAAGCCAAGTTAAATGAATTGCTGGGTCAAAATGATGGGACGTTCAGTGGCCCACATCGTGTTGTCTTCAAAAAATGGTACTACCCGCTCTGTATTTTTAAAAACAATAATTGTATTCTGAGAATGCTTATGTTCATTAAATTATTTTTCACTTTTGATAAAATAAAACACATTTGTTTCTTTTGAACACTAACTAAATTTGCAATCTCATATATTTTGACAATAGAAACAATACAGCTCAACCGCGCATTTGCACGGGGGAGAATTCTAGTTAATTAAAAACGTAAATATGAAATGACCTAAATGCCCTTATTAAAACGTTTTATACTCAACATTTGCTTTTTACTACTTTTTTTCATAAATTTGACACTGAATATCTCCAATTTTACACTGAACACCTTGTGAAATATGAGTGTAAAATTGAGGAAGTTTAGTGTAAAATTTATGAAAAAGAGTAGTAAAAAACAGATGTTGAGTAGTAAAAAATGGAAGTTAAGTATAAAATTCTGAGACTTATTCAGTATAAAATCAGAGGTCTTCAGTGTCAGATCGTAGAATATGAGTGGTAAAATGCAGAAGATGAGTGTAAAATTCTGAGAGTTGAATTCTTTATTGTATTCAATGTAAAATTTGGGATGTTCAGTGTCAAATTTATGAAAAAAAGTAGTAAAAAGCAGATGTTGAGTGTAAAATATTTTAACAAGGGCATTTAGGTCATTTCATATTTACGTTTTTAATTAATTTGAAATCATGGTCCTTTTTTGGTATTTTCATATTTCGTGGTCCTAAAATGGGATTAATTCAAAGTCTTGGTCCTCAAGTGTCATTTCCCCTTTTTTTTTGTGATGTCAGCATTGATTATGCACAACTTTTGAGCTTTTTTGAATAACGGTGGTCCTAACCTTTGGTATTGTAACCAATTTTCCAGGATGATAATTCCATCACTTTATCGAGTGTGCCTTATTCTCCATTTTAGAGAGAGGGCAACGTACATGCACTTGGATTCTTTTCATCTTCTTTCTGTGGATGGTTGTCGAAACTGATTCTATACATCTCTTGGTTCTTTTTTTCTTTTGCATTTTGCAATATGATAATGAAGACCTTCGTTTATGATGCAGGATCAAGTTTTTCTGTTTTTTTAGTTTGCCTATTTTTTCAGTTTCCTTTCATTCCTTCTTTAATGATGTCTAATTGATTAAAGTTTTTTAGGTTGGTTTTCTTGCAATCTCCTAGAGGATATTTTGATTGATTTGGCATTTTTCAGGATATCATATGTTGATTCGAGCCAAAGACAAAATTCACATTAATAAATTTTCATCATGGTGCAAATAGATCATTGGCAGCATGTATATATGCAGAAAGAGGAATTAATGTTTCTACTGTTATCACTATTCTAATACTAATAATCCATTTATGTTCACCTTGACTAAGCTTGAAGAAAAAAATAGTGATGAACGTGAACGAAAACAAAGGGTCACACCAATAAATGTGCTTGAAAGAGTTAAAGATAATATGAAGGAGTATCCTCAAAAGAGTTAAATAGTTGGTATAGACACGGACGCTCTTTTGCTAGTCCACAGCACTTAAGTGCTTCCATGTGTTGTGTAGGATTTCTATATCCTCCATTTCCAGAAGTAGGGATCTCACCCCATTAATATCATCTTCCCATTGGTGGTAATGATATCAGATCTGTTTTTTTTTCCCATAATCATATGCATTCGATTCAAATCATATTTAATGTATTTTTATCTTTTTGATATTCAAATTGTGCTAATCCTATATCTCTGAAAGGTTTTTTATACTTAATTTTCAAATATATAATAGATTTGGTTTATTTCATTTGATCTATATATGGGATCTTTTTAAGTCTTTCATCGTCTTTAATTAAAAAACTTATATTTGATGTTAAAAATATTTGTATATTATTCACTTTTAAGATATGTATAAATTTAAATATTATGTGTGTGTATTACGAGAACATAATAATCAATGACATAACTTGTGATTAATTTGATTTCCTCACAAAACATTGACATTATAATTACTAAATAAACATTTATACACACACACACACACAACTTAATTGCAATATGAGATCCAATCATTTGCAGTGCACAATTTTTTAAATAGGTAAAAGATTTAATTCGAATAAATTGTGCTTGAATTTGACATCAAAACTAATTAATTTAGTTAAATAAATAACTAATGAATTTTGGGTGTTTCAATTTGTTCCCTAATCAAATTTGAATATAAATTAGGTGGCAATAAAGTATTCAGTTTGAATTTAATTCATAAAATTTCACATAATATGTAATTTATTGAAGTTATTTATTAAAATTTATTTTTCTGAATGTATTTGTATATCTGAGGAAGATAAAATTAGCCTTCCACAATAATTTTTTCATAAACCTCTACATGGTTAGAGTCAATCAAATTATCAATGTTATTATATTATCATGTTTGCAAGGAAAAAAAAGACGAAGAAGGATTAATTTAAATGGATATGCTAGAATCCACCAAATATTAAAGTCAATCAAATTCAAAATTGTTTTAAATATGGTATAACTACAACATTTGATTTTCAATCAATATACAAATATGATTTATATGGATTTTTCTCTGTTTGTTCTCCACATTCACTTCAAATTCTATATTTTTAATTTTTAAGCAAAATTTTAAATATATAATATATTTTCTTGATTAAATCAAATGGAAAAATAGTTTACATTAAATGGATATATTAGAATCAAATACAATAATTAATTTCAATCAACATAATTATTTTTCAAACTATTAATTGATATTAATGGCAATTCACACATCAACATCAACATGTATTATTAATTGGTAGGATTCAAGAATACATACCATACATAAACAAAGAATGGGATATTACCCTCAGTTGGATTGAGAATGAGTCCAATCAGTTTACTGGCTTGCGGAAATTGCGATGAATTTCACGACTGATTTACAATGGTTCAACTTAGCTTCTCTGAAATATCAAGTGCTCGAGAGGAATGAAAGAGTAATAGGGCCTCCGGGTTTAAGCCCTCCTATGTAATTTTCTGGACCAATGGCCTTGATGTATTAACAAACTTGCCATTTTCGTTATGTCCATTAAGTTTTCAAGTTTTTTTTATGTTTGTTTCCATTTTTTTTTTCGTTTGTACTTTGTAAACTTTAGTATTTGATGTTAGTACCTAATTTAAAATTACTTTTTCATTAATACCCAAATAATTATTAGTAATTTATCTCAATGACTAATCAATTATTTTTTGTTTAGTATCGAAATATTCTCCAACTGACAGTCGAATATTGATCCCTTGAAGGCGTAAAGATCATCGAAATGAGCTTTACTTATTCCAATAAAACTTTTTACATATATATATATATATTCAAGATTGAACTCAAAAGAGATGCTTAAAGGACCAATTACTAATCAATTGTTATTTGCTCTATTCTCTCCTATGGAGACTCATCATCCTTGGCATTCATATGACCCATTGAATTTTTCTTTTTTCATTTGACCCATTGAATTTTGAATCCATCTATTGTCAACCCAGGATGTGGGCCATCACATATTCGAGCTACGTTGATATGGTGATTTTCTTCCATTAGTTTCACTGTAACGATATTTTGATGTAATAAGCCTTGTGTGTGTCATTGTGTACAAGTTACATTTATCCTGTATTATATTTTCTCAGATTCACTTTCTTCACTATATCTTTCATGTCAACTATGATATATACTGCCTTCAAATTTTATCATTTCTCATGTTATGCATCATGTGAAGAGGTTGAAGAAGCGATGATTGGGGAGAAAAAAAGGAGTTTGGAATATACAAAATAGGGAGAACATGATCTTTTGGATTCATGTATATATATGGTAGATGATCATATACGCCATCAATTAAGTAAGAATATTTATATTATTTGATTCATTTGTTCCTTTTATATACACCATCGATCTACTATTATATATCAGGTAGATTTTTAGGTCAATCCGGTGCATATTTAATAATCCACTAACTTATTGTATACCAAATCATTTGACATTCAAGCAATCAAATAAAATTGCAAAAATGTTCACCTTGAAGTCTATTTAAATGATCCAAAAATTTTAGGCAAAAACACATTACTTTACACTAAATTTCATTTTGATCCCTTTATCTTATTTTATTTCTTTTTAATCAATTAATTTTTAAAATATAATAAAAAATTTTCTTATTACTAACACCATTAACCATGTTAACAAAAACTGTTGACAAAGTATAATTTAATGTTAACATATCAATCTTAATCATCAAGTCACAATATTTCATTAATCTTAGCTTTAAAATATTTTTCAATTAAATTGAAAGCTTAAAAAAATAATTATAAATAATAAATTTCTAAACAAAATCTCAATCTTAGATTTTTTTTTATCATAAAAAATTAGTTGAATAAATATGTAAACATAAAAAAAATGCTTTGTCAACATTTGAAAATAATTTGTTGGTATTTTCTATTAATATGGTTAATGGTGTTAGTGATGGAGAAAATTTTAATTATATTTTGAAATGTAAAGGATTAAAAAGAAATAAAATAAGTTTAAAAGACCAAAATGAAACCAACTTAAAATTAAGAGACAAAAAATATACTTTAGCCAATTTTTTTTATATTTTTCCATCATTTATTTATATCATTTAATGTGTTTAAGATTATTCCTCTATCTAATTGGCTTTTTTTAAATAATTCTCCAATTTAAATATGTTTTGAAATTATGACATAATTAATTAGGAATTCAAAAATTTTGAATTACTTATTTTAAATTTAAAAATATATTAATCAATATAACAATTAATTATCAAATTATGCTGATTAATTAAAACATGTCATAATAGGTACGGTTACAAAACACCAACTAATTTGGTAAAACATCAATATGAAATATCTCATGAAAAAGACATTGAAAAAAAACAAATTTTGATCGCTCTCTTATGCTCTCTTTCTTAAAGAATCTTGAAATCAAGCCATAGGAAAAAAAAAAAAAAAGGTAACGGTGATATGCATTGGTTGATAAATTAGCTAGGTAGTATTTCCTCCTTTCATTAATATAAAGAATAAAAGATAAAATCATGTAGATTAAGGAAAGTAATAATTTTTTATGAAATATAAAATAGTTTCTAAAAATACTTTTATTTAATATTAATAACTTTTACATTATACAATGAATACATATAAATTGTATTGAAAAAATGTCATCTAATTAAGGGTATTTTTGAAAAAAATTATAAAATGCACCAAACAAATCTTATGTCTCTTATATTTTGAAATATTAAAACTCTCTCAATTATCCCTTATACTATAGAATGGAGAGAGTATGACACATTTCAATATCAATAAATAATTTTAAAATGCAAATTAAATTGTTAATAAAGTGTGAACAATTAACTTGAAATATTTTCAACAAAAAAATTGCTTAGTTCATTCAAGATAATTAGGATTTAGGTGAAATTTTAATAAATATGGGAGTTAATTTTGAAATTTCATAATTAATTTGAAAAATAAAGATTTAAGTCAAATCATAATGAATAATTCACAAATTTAGTATTGAATTTTTCATAAATTACTACCAATCAATTTTATAACTCTTAAAAAAACATATTTAAATAACTTGGGTAACCATCGTTGTCATGTTGTGAATTGGAAATCATATTTCTGAATCATAAATCGTAATACATATCAAATTGTAAGATTCAATAACAAGTAAAGCATAGCTTGAATTATAAAACATGACATATATTTCTATCTTTATAATATGTAAAATACTTTGGATTAGTGGCGGACCCAGGACCTGGGACCAGTGAGGGTGACTAATATGAAGAAGATTTAATTTAATAATCTCTCAACTCTCTCTCTCACTAATTTGAGTTTTAGAAAATAAAATGATATTAATTATAAAAATTATTTAAGAATTTAAGTTAGTTGGTTTTTTTATTGCATATTACTCTAACATGTCATAATAGGTACGGTTACAAAGCACCAACTAATTTGGTAAAACATCAATATGAAATATCTCATGAAAAAGACATTGAAAAAAACAAATTTTGACCACAATTAATATTTAATAATTCCTCCCCCTTTTCTCTCTCTTATGCTCTCTCAAAGAATTTTGAAATCAAGCCATAAAAAAGAAAAAGAAAAAGGTAACAGTGATAAATTAGCTAGGTAGTATTCCTACCATTCATTAATATAAGGAATAAAAGATAAAATTATACAAATTAGAAAAAATAATAAATTTTTCTAGAATATAAAATTGTTTCTGAAAATACATTTATTTAATATTAATAACTTTTATATTATACAATAAATACATATAAATTGTATTGAAAAAATCTCATCTAATTAGGGGTATTTAAAAAAAAACTATTAAATGCACAAGATAAATCATGTATCTTTTATATTTTGAAATATTAAAATTCTTCCAATTATCTCTTATACTAAGGAACGGAGAGAGTATGTCACATTTAAATATCAATAAATAATTTTAAAATGCAAATTAAATTTTTAATAAAGTGTGAGCAATTAACTTGAAATATTTTCAACAAAAAAAATTGCTTAGTTGATTCAAGATAATTAGGATTTAGGTGAAATTTTAATAAATATGGGAGTTAATTTTGAAATTTCATAATTAATTTAAAAAATAAATATTTAAGTCAAATCATATTAAATAATTCACAAATTTAGTATTGAATTTTTCATAAATCACTACCAATCAATTTTATAACTTTTTAATAAAACATATTTAAATAACTTGGGTAACCATCGTTGTCATGTTGTGCATTGGAAATCATATTTCTGAATCATAAATCGCAATACATATCAAATCGTAAGATTCAATAACAAGTAAAACATAGCTTGAATTATAAAACATGACATATATTTCTATCTTTATAATATGCAAAATACTCAGGATAGTAAATCGAACCCAAATGTTAAGAACAGGACTTGAACATAAGTCATAAATTAGCTCATTAGTCATGTAAATTGTAAGTAATTAATTCTTTGAAATAATCTGAAATGATATTGATGGATATAAAAAAGGCGTTCAAAAGATTTTTAGATGATATTCACAATTTTTTATAATGAATTTTTATATATTTTTTTATTAGATAATTTTATTTATTTATTTTTTGTTGGCTTCCAAGTTATATTTCTTTAGAATCAAAATCATTTATTAGATTTAAAATAGAAAAAATAAAATCTATTAGATATCTTTTAAGAAATTTTCTAGATTTATATTAAAGAGATTATCAAATAGTATTAGAATTATAATATCAATTTTATTATTTTTTTTGAATTTTTATTTTTATTTTTATGATTTTTTATAATTAGATATATCTTTTAGATTTTCTAAATCTAATAGGATTATTTGAATCTAGTTACTTTAATATTGAGTATTATGAGTTATTTTTAAAACTCTTCTATTTTCTCCTTTCTTGTGAGTTCTCCCCATGAACTTCTCTTTTCTTTTTTTCTGTCCATTCCTTTCCTTTATTTTGTATCTTTATCCTTTGAGCTCTTCCCTTATTCCCTTATTTTGTATATTTCTCCTCTGAACTCTTGTTTTTCTCCCTCTTTCTCTCTATCATCCCCTTCTTTCACATATTCTACTCCTTTCTCGTGCTTTTTTTGTCTCTCTTTATCTCTTTACCTTATCTGATCTCTCTCCTCTGTTCATATCAGATATCTTTCTCTTTCTTTATAAAAGGCATATGCATTGCTTAACAATAATAAAGCAATGCCGTGCCAATTTTTCATTTTTCACATATTTCTGAATTGCAAAGTCGTACTGTTCTGTCACATTGGCTTTGAATTGAACAATTTAGAGTCAAGTCACCCATCAATTGACGTCGTTGGTATTGTGACTTGTTACGAAGCATAAGATTTGAATTGTAGATAGTACGATTTATAGCTATTTTTTATTTAATTAGGAGTTCACATCGTTGGCTTTGTGATTCATTACAATTTGTAAAATTTGAACTGTGAATCTTTATGATTTTGATAACTGTGGGAGTAATGTGATCAGAGACAAAAGTAACTCCAGAAACATTTTCTTGAGCCGCAAAGAACACTATGATTAGGACATTCTGGTTACACGTGAAATTTCTGGAGAAATTTTTATGCCCTTTGGATCGTTTGAGGGACCACGGGGAGTATTTTTGTATTATTGCAGTTTATGCAGGGATTTTGTCACTCTTTACTGAGAAGGATTTATGTTCTGTGCAAATACAGTTGCTTCCTGCCCCGGTGATCAAGTCGAAAACCGGAAGAACAGACTCCCTCTTATCGTGCTTGGTTGTCATTAAATACAGTGCTACCAATATTACCTTGGTTTGAATTTCCTTGTGGTAGAAATTAATAATGTCTGTTTGGCCCTTGTTATTATTTACCATTTGATGATTTGGTGGAAACTGAGTAGTAAATAAACTAACATGCAAGAAAGGATTTGGATGATTTCGTATGATAGGACAATGATGCAAAGAGATTGGCACAAGCAGCATTTTGTTCTAGTAATTAATTCCAGTGTTTATATCACATGAAATTATTCAAATCCATACAAAGGGAGGCATATATTATCAATCTATATATATATATATATAATTCTAGAAAGCTGCAATATTTTGAGTCATGAACCGTGTGGCTTATCTTAGAGACAAACCCTAGTTCTTATAAGTATATATGCATGAGGCGAAAATAATTGAATGTCATGCTAGATAGAGATTGAGCTCAGAAGTATGGTGTGTCATGGAATGGCCGATAGATTTGTTTAAGATAGACCATGACATTGATCAATGGAAGAGAGGTCATTTTGTAGCAAAGCTCAATATGACATAATGGGATTGTATATAAAAAATTATTTTATTTTACATTAATTTTTCTTTTAGAAAGAGGTTATAAGTTTAGATCTCTTAATAAATGATTTATTTTAGAAGAGAGATTTTGATGGAGTTCAATAGCGATATATAATCCATGTAATCAATCTCACTTAATAGGATAAGATTAATATCATTGTTGTTACTTTATTTTTCTTTTACTTACGTCTAACAATATAAATAGATATAACAGCCATCTAAGGCCACTCATGTGATCATAAAATAGGATGTGAATAGTAATCAAGGATTCAAATTCTTTTTATATAATAAAAAGTAGTTACAATTGAGAATTATTTGGTGTTTGAGTTGGATATGCTTTAATTTACATGGTCAATCTGGGAAACAACTTCAGTATTACGGAGCCAAATTTATGCGAATTGAGAGGAATTATTAGACGTGTTTGAGTTGAACGCATCTTCTTATTAAATGACAAAATACATAAAGCAGTGTTATGCTCCTTGAAAACCCCCCTCTCCTTACCCCTCCCATTCTTAATATGCACTCAATTAAAAATTATCTCTAATTTTCTTTAATTGTACTATATACCCTTAATTTATCATCACAATTTACACGCTGAGTTTTTATTTTTTTTCTTTTAGCACTAAGCTTTTTAAAAATATATAAAAATTAAGGTTAAAAAAACTGGCCCAGGCATTGAACTGGTCAAAACATTGATTCAAGATTTAATAGTTCAACTGGAATTAAACAGGTGGTAATAAATTTAATAATTTTTTAATTTTATGCATTATATAGAAAATAAAATATTATTAATAAGTTTTACAATTTAATATTAAAAATTAAATAAATAAATATCCATTAGTAAACATATTTTGAATTCAAAATAATCAATTAATATTTTTTTATATTATTTATTCAATAAATTTATCATTATTAATAATTATATATCATAATAATACTTATACAATATTATAATATAGAAAAAAATTTATACGAAAAATGCTACTTAATATTAAAAATAATATTATTTTATTTTAAAAATAAAAAAATTAAAAAAAATTTTAAAAAAATTAAAAAATAAACCGATTTGATCAATTTTCAACCGATTATCATCAATTTTGGAAAGAGACGATCAAGATTTATGACTGAATCAAACATAGGAGCCGATCAAACCAGCGAGTTTGATCCAATTTTTTGAATATTGTTAAAAAGCATTCATAGTCCATTCTTCATAAGCGCTTTCATTGTTGAATGCAAGTGTTCGATTCATTCAAGTAAGAATGAATCACCCTCTCTCTCTCTCTCACTCTCTACATATATGTATGTTTTTCTTTTCCAAACCCATTAAACCACCCTCTCCAAAAATTCTAACTGGACCATTTACTTAGATGAAAACAGGATGCGAAACTGTCATATCAATGTTCCCCATTTACAAAATTCAAACTTAAAATTTCATTTTAAAAAAATGTCAAATTATTTGAACCAGCTGAAGGCGGTATAATAAAAATTATATTTAATCACCCTAAACTTTGCATTCAATTGGACCCCATCTAAGACATTAGCCCAAATATTATGCGCAAAACAAATACTAGAAAATTCCTAATCAACAAAATGCCTTGTTATTCAGAAACAAACCAATGCAATGCCTAGAACAAAAAGCAGAAAATTCTTTAGTTCCTAAATTTTCAAACAAAGGCCAAAACCTCACTGTCAGTCATTTGAAACCCTTGTTTCTGCAGTCTATTTTCTGAAAAGCCTTATATTTGCCACTAAGTGTTGAAAATGCAAGGAAAAACAATCCACAGGAGATTAGTTAAACAAATCTTCACAGCCATTTGATATACAAAAATAACAAAAAAATAAAAAAAGTAATTTTGAAAATAAAAAATCCTTATATCCTCCTTGATACCAAATGGGCCTTAAGCTTATCAAAGAGATGTGGTTAAATGGTCAAATACATCATGTTATAATCTGGGCATCAGCTAAGCTAGAATTTTTATTTTAATTAGTTTTTACCTAATTGTGATAGTCCAAGTAATTTTGGTCTTCACCTGCAAAATGCAAACATGGTTTTTAGACAGATTGTTCTGTAACCATCAACCAGAAAAGTAGATACCTACATTAATTCAGAAATTAAACCACAGAAAAACCTAAACTTCAATTCCAAAGGTAAGCATTTAATTAAAGGCTACACAAAAGAGGGGAAAAGGGATAACGATTTTGGATGCAACCAAACCTTGCCTGGAGCGATACTATGTTTTCCTTTTCTTTATTGTTTTGGGAGGGGATTATAAAAGCACTTATTAGGCATTAAAAAAGATCACAGGGCATATGCTTCTTCAAAGTCATCCACTTCATCATCCTCATCCCAATCATCTTCTTCCACAACTTCTATATTTTCCCGCAGCATTGTAACAATCTGCTGAAATCCTCTTGGTCGCCTCTACACATAATCAGAGGGCATTGCATGAGACTCATTAGAACAGGCTGGTTGGGTGGGACACTTAGCCAGCCGATCGCACTTGAGCACGAATGTTCCAGAAGATGGGTCATGAATATCAACACTAAAAGCAGGTGACAATGGGCGGCCCAAAACTTTAACATGAGAGACGCTGCAATCACAATTTTCTTCAAATTAGGATCTTTGAAATACCATCGACAATACAATCTCAATAGCATACTAAGGGCTGATTCAATAAATTAAAGGTTAAATCTCAGCGCAACTAATGACAAATTTCGCAATGTCTGCATGAACCTGTGTAAAATGGAACTGGGAAAGGACAAAAAGAATGCCCATGTATTCTACAGTTGTACTGCTTAAGTATCACCATTTTGACGAAGATGATTGTTACATATATGACAACAGTCCGACGGGAGAAAAGAACAAAATCTTGCACTTAAAGGTGCATTCTTTTACCCCCAGTATACATCACTTAAAGGAGACTATATAACTAACTCAGGAAAAAGCCCACCATCCATAATGGAAAGCGAAAAACCTTTTTTCATTTTGTGTGTTGTGGTGGCTGTTTTTTTTTTTGGTTTGTGCTTTTTGTTTTTTGTTTGTTTTGTGTTTTTTCCCCCCGGGGGGTGGGGCAGGGGGGGTGGTTTGGTTTTGGGAAGAGAGAACTAAAATAGAGTGGAACTTGCTGCAACTTTATCAAAGAAAAAACAAATAGAGATGGAACACACCAAATGTAGAATAAGTTGTCGATTTCACAAATCTGAACGCTTCCCAAAAGCTCAATCTGCAAGATACCACCAATACAAAGCGCAGGTTCTGAAAGCTTGAACTTCTGTAACTGGTTTTCCTGCACTTAAGATGAATGCTCAAGCAGAAATTTGTAAAAAAAAAAAAAAAAAAAAAAAAAAAGAAGTTGACTATTCTATCACATAGGATTTCTCTCAACTTCATCAAAGCTAGATCATTTCCAATTTAGACAAAAGTTTATTCTCCCATGCTCCAGCAATATAGTATACAGGCACTTCAAAAACACTCGTATTATACATGAGATGACACTACGCAACACTTTAAATTAGATGTGCACATTCTAGATTTTGCTGTGTCTTCTAATAGTGACCATGCCGGTGTCTATGCTTCCTGTGGAATTACTCATAAACCCAAAATCAAATTGATATGAGGTGTGCCAAAAGGGTGTCCAAAGGTTTGGTTTACAAAAATTTGGAACCGAATCTGTTTATTAAGGAGATCGATTTGGTTTGGTTCTTGGTTAGTTTGCATTGGTTTGGATCAAGTTTAAATGATTTTTTATTAATTATTAATATTTTTCTTCTAAATCTTTATTATTTTATGATCTTATGTTAAAAATTGAATATCAACTTATATTGTTTGCTGATACATTGTACAATACATTATAAAGTAATTGTAAGAATGGGCTTGCGTTACTAAAGGCTTATTAGGGTTTTCCTTGGTTAAGCTATCTTTATTTATTCATATTTTTATGCCTTTCATCTTTACAGATTCTGTTTTATTCTCAGATTAGATTTAATTCTGTTTTAGGCGATATGATTCTGATTTAGCAAATCGGATCAGTTTTACAGATTTGGTGTGTCTAGGGCTAGCTACATTAATCGCTATTTATGTACCTCTGTTCACAAGGAATAAAACAGCTTTTACAGCCTAATTTTAATAGTAATAATATGCATTTTTCAGGCCAAAAAATTATCACAATTGTTTTTTGGTAAGTATCGCAATTGATTTGTTAAACTTCTTATAAACACCCCCTCAAATTATAATTATTTTACTACATATTTTGACTTATGAAAATAATTAATAAAATAATATTAATAGATATCAAGTTTGGTTCAAGTCCCCAAAGCTCAAAACCAAACTTGAACCAAACCACTCAATTTTTACTACTTTAAAAACCAAACCTCACCTTAATCAGTTTTGATCGACATATATTGGTTTGGTTTAGTTTAGTTTGGTGTAGTCAGTGTGGTTCAGTTTTAAACACCCTTAGACTACCAATCATCTACATACATCATGCTCAAAAGTCAAAACACAACCATTCATTCCCTCTCACATACACTATCACGTGGGCCAAAAAATTAAAGGACTAAAATAATCATGAATGTAACATTAAGACAGAAGGGGATTGCCAAGACTTGAACACAGTAAGTTTCCAAATAACCTACCAATTATCTGAAATCCTACAATGGGAGGTATAGGACTCATTATGTGATTGTGAGTGACGGAGTGACAGATACACTTAAAAGTATTCAATTTTCTCATTTACAAATATATCTATAAATAATGCTAAGATGAACATAGTGTGATATGCTTTCTCCTTCACACACTGAGATATTGTCCAGTGTCCACAACCTAGACGTTTCATTAATTAAAATATTCTTATTGATTGTAATATACACAACTACAATAATCTAGCTTCAATGCTTCTCCACCTCCTCAAGCTCGATCCAGAAAACTATATCCACTATGCCATCAACTGCAACCAGTAGTAGTCAGCTAAACTATCTTTAAAATATATAAGGAGTTTTAGATAATTTGTTCATTTCAATCAGTTTTGCTAACTTGCAGGTAAAAGAAGCCTAAAGTCCTCTAATTATTGACCCAGTAACGCTGCCTTTACAGAGTTTAAAAACCTTGAAACTCTTCCAACCTCAATATTGATCATCTTTCCTAAACATATCTATCATAATGTCTAAAGAGAGTTCAACACAATGCCAATTGGGTTGAATAGGTTAATCCAGCCAATGAACAAATGGGTGTCGGCCAACACAAGATATTGGACATAAGAAAGATTGTGGTATATTGGACACATAAAAGGGCAATTAGATACAAGGGCAGTATTCAGCCACCAAACATCTTAAAAAAAACAAAAAGAAGCTTTATCCAACATCCCCATGTTTGTATAATACACAAAATACGCATACTTGCAAAACAGAAAACCCAAACCAAGAGTCAAAATGCATTCATATTAATGAGTCACTAAAACAGCCCCCTATAGCCATCACCCAACAGATTTCCTTCCACATAAATAAGGCTCATTTGGGCTTTCCTAGAGCATCCACTGCAAGGATAGCTCTCTCATTTCATCACCAGAGACTGATGAAGTGGAATTATATGTAACGTGAATCATATTTACTGACATTTGTCATTCTCCCACCCTCAAGTCAAAAGTGTCATCTCATGTAAAAAAGAGAGTTAAATACCTGGAGTACACTGGCTATCACAATGAGACAATAGTTACTATTCAGGACAGGCTCCATTACACAATTATGAAAGACAAAAGTGATGGAAAGAAGAAAACTTCATTAGCAAACTATTAATTGTATTTGAGATCAAGGATCAAATTCTATGAAACAAAATGAAGCAACTGAAAAAGAAGCATGGGAAGTAGCTACTATTCAAGAAGCAAAATTGTTTACCTGAGCCATTGGAAACTCTGGTGAAACGTAAGTCCATACATACTTCTCATCGGAAGAAGCATCTAAAGAGGGACTAGGATGACCCATTTTGATTCGAACGGATTTTGCTGAGTATATAGGAAGCCCTCGATGAAAGAAAACTGAACAAGAAAAACAATACTATCAATTAAAAAGCTTACAAAAGTAAATTAAAGGCAGCTAGAACATAGTTTGTGGTGATTTCAAAGTGTACCTTGGAAAGGATGAACACTAATTTCCGTAATAACACAAATTGGGGAGACCAACTTGTATGTTAGTGTCTCAGGCACATCAGGATTCTTTTGTCCTTTACTGGACCAGTATGAAGCTCTCCCTCCAAAATGACCTCTTGGCTCCAATGTATTATCAATGCTTTCCTCAGGATAATTATCCGTGCTAGAAGCACCAATGGTCTCTCCAATACAAGCCACAATAGCAAATGACATAGAGGCTCTAGCTAAATAAGAAAAGACTCGATGGTCCTTCTCTAGAGCTTGCCATTCCATAGAATAGCTAGATCCAACTTCTTCAGGTTTCTTTGCACCATTTTTATTAAGTTCAACAACTTGTGAGGCTCTAGAAAATTGAGGCAACATTCTCAAGCATAGCTGTTTGCCAAGACCATTTGCAATCACTGCAAATCAATATACTAGTTGATCAGAACAAATTAACATTTTTCATTGAATTTTAGTTTCTACAAAACTCTTACATCCTTTGAGAATGATTCCCAGCAGATTTCACAGCTTTGGCTGCCAGTAATTGTTATATTAAATGACATAAATTTTGCTTTTGAAAAAGGAAAAAATTTATTAAGGTCAAAGTAGCAGAGGAAAGGACAATAAGCCATCCTCCAAGACAGACCAAACACAAAATGCAGAAAGTAAGAGAAAACATCAATATTTGGAATCCCCATGCATATATTAGGGTATCTGACATGAAACCCTAAGAAATTTCTACCAAATAAAAGGCTATAAGCTGTTCTATCCCGTGGCAAGGGCAGAGACAGAGATTTGTCATCAAACATTATGCTCCAACCATGAAGGTTAATGAAATGAAATTACATTTTGAAGCCATGGAAACAGAGAATTTGCAGGTTCAATTCTCTACTTTATATGATTTTCCTCCAAAGTTGAACGTTCTCAGTTGGTGTCCAAAATATAATGTCTCATCCCCTCATCTGGTGGAATCTCTCATTCATTCATCTAATAAATTTTCCTTTGTATTACGTGTAAACACATATACTTTTTATTTATTTTCTCCACATCATAATAAAATCCAATAAAGTAACTATCACAAAGAATAAATTCTAATAAGCAATGTATGTGTGCTCATTAAAAACTCATAATTCTCATTTATGTCATCAATGCCAAATAATTCCAATTGAGCAGTTGGCAAAGAGAGTAGATTCTACGTAGCATCTCACAAAAACGTGTAGTTATTCTCTTTGAGCATTGCAAGGTAGGCTCTTTACTTGTTCATAATCAACCATGTTGAGAACACATTTCCATTTCTAATGTTTAAATACTACTAGAAAAGACAAGTATTTTAATATAAAGCTACTAGGATGACAAACTTTTCAAATTTATATTAATCTTTCAAGTTAAAATAATTTTCACAAAAAAGGGAAAATCCATTTCTTTTCACCTAGTCTCCAAGGAGATGGGATTATCTATCTTTTTCTGGTTTCATCATTAGGGTTTGAACCCTAAACACTATCCGAACCTCACCCCACCCTTATCACTTGAACTAGCCCTAGGTGGTTTGGATTATCTAATGTTATTCTAAACAATAGTTCAGATTACCGCTATACACCATCAAGAATGTCTTCAAGGCCTAGGTCAGTTGACAATCCAGTTGAGTAGCACACACTCTTGCCATGGACATTATTTTGCACACCATTTACAACAACATGCAAATAAAAACAAAAAGTGAAAGTTTGGTCATGCAAGCTGTAATCTTCATGTCAATGTATACACGCTGATGGTAAGAATATGTACTAATAAATTAGGAAACAAAATAGCTTTCAATATAACAATTCTATCAGAAGTATCCAAAAAATGGTACAGGTGTAATCATGTATGCTGTAATCTTGTCAAGGTACAAGTGAAGATGATAAGATGAGGTTAAAATTTTGGGAAATATATAAAACAGAAAAGAAAGCATAACCCTCATGGGATCTCTTGATCAGATGAGAAACATAATGTAAAATGTAAAGTACTAAAATTGGTGTTCTCACATGAATGAGACATCAATCAAAATTAAACGTAAAAATTAACTGGTATAGCTCACCAAAGTGCCGCCAAGACCGCGAGACACAGCTAACTCGGACAAGGTCAGACGGATCATCCAGACACATGAGAATCTTGTGCGACATGGCAGGATCAAGGCAGTCGATGAAATCCGCACAAGATCCCATATTGTGTAAAAGTAAAACCAAGTTATTTTACAAACCTGAGAACCTGAATTGGCACATCAACAAAATTTTAACAATTAGCACTGCTACCTTCAAAGTGAAGAAGAAAAGGATTTTTAAGATTTTAACAAGTAGTCAGTTTGTAATTATTTGTTGTCATATTGGACTTCCGCCAAGATTTTTATCAAAATTAACGCACATATAAATACTTCACCTCTCCGAAACACCATATTTTTCCATACCTTTTATTACCTGACACATATACGACAGTAGTGTGGGCTAACAATCGAAGTATGAGAAAAATCACGAAAATGGCTCACTAAAATGCGAAAAGTCGAATTGCTTTAAGAGAGAAACAGAAATAAAATATTTAATAACCAGAGAAATTCACGATAATTTACACTTGTTTCAAATTAAGTAACGGGTCATGAATTTCACAAAATAGAAAAGAAGAGCGAAAAGTAACGGAATTCTGAGAGAAAATTTAAAACAAGAAAAAGAAAAAGAAAAATCGAACAGAGAATAAAAGGGGCCTTCACCTGAAACTTGAGAGAGAAAAAGAGAGAAGTACGGCAATGCTCACCTTCGTCGTACGCTGGAATACGTGCACGTCCGAAAACGAAACCCTAAAAGGAAGACATGAAATTGAGGGACAGGGAGAATTGTTGGTGACAGGCAGGAGGAGGGGACAGGGGAGAGGGGACAGAGATGGCTTACGAGTGGAAGAAAGGGAGATTTGAAGGCTCCGGTTAGCCGAGCTGGTTTTTCCAGGGTGCAAATTATTCTAAAATTATGAAATAATAAATATAATCTTTCATTTTCACGTCGTAAATTCCCTTTTTTTTTTCGTGAAACATCCTAAATTCTCTATTTCCTCGGTTTTATTTATAAGAATTTTTATCTTACTTCTAAATATGAAAACTTTTATAGGATATGGCATAATATTTATTATATATATTTAAAAAATATTTCTAGTTAATATTTTTTAAAGAAATAGAAAAATTAAATAAGAGTAATTAAAAAAAAAATATTGTGTTTTTCGGATAAATCAAAATAATTAGCTAATTTTAACTCTCATATTTAATTTGAGTGATTTTATTAAAATGATCTTATTTTAAAAATTAAATACTATTATTTTTGTAAAAATATATTATATATATAAAAATAGGTCCAAAAGCTGAAACCTTAGATGTTACATTAATCACCTATAAGAAATTGGGTATTTAATTTTATCTTTTCCTGATTTTAGGGTTCCCACCATTTATATATATATATGCTAATTTTTTGTTTGGGTTCAATTCACTTAAAGGAAAATATGAATGTTGTTGTAACAGATTATAAAATTATAGATATCTGAATTTGAATGTAGTCCGTGATTTTTGCATATGAAATAATGTATGTATAATTGTGGTTATAATTAATAAATAATATTTATTTGCATTTGTAAAATGAGTGGGATGTGAATTTTGTTTATATTATAAATACAGTTAAAGTATTTAATATCTGGCTTTCGAAAAGGTCGCTTATAAAATTAGTGTATCTAAAGTTTAATTGTATCCTTATTTTTGCAATTCAATTAATTTGTATATAATTTTGCTAATGCCAACATAATGAGGAGTTACTACCTTGTCATATTGAATGATAATCTATAATCCAATTGAAACATAGATAATATGGGAATACAAACTTTTAACCCGTCATTTAAATTAGATACCACTTTAACCTGAATTACATGCTTGTCAATTTATGTAATGATGAGATATGTTACATTACATAAATCCAATAACTTATCAATATTCCTCACAAGAATCATGGGCTTCCAACTTTTAACCTTATTTCATAATGAAGAATACTTGACATGGAAATAGAATTGAGGACTTCAGTGGAATAAAAATAATCAAGAGAACTTTTATTACTATTATCCTTGAGTATACTATCATAAGTATACCATTTGTTCACCAGGTACCAAAGATAACATATATTCATTAACATTATTAATAACAGATAAAGTAAAGGCTAATATGTCTCTATCTCTGAAATAAAATGAGGCATTTAAATTATTGTGAAGATTATGATATGTAGACTCTACAATTAATCTTATAAGATCATCAGAACCATCCAGTAACAAATTATGAAAAATCTTAATATCAACATTTCCATCATTACTGTTTGTAATCGTTCCATCACCAATAGAGAGAATCCAGTCAACAAACTCTTGTATTTCTCAATTGACTTGATATGAATTAGATGGAATGAATCTTATATTTCTTGTAAGAGTAAGGAGTTTACAGTAATTCTAGATATAAGATAAATTAATGGTAGCAAAAACTATATCCTCTTGAGTTCCCTACAATATTATAGGTAATATTTGTCTAAAATTCTCATCAAATACCACAACCTTACCCCCAAAATGAAGGTTTATGGTTGATGGATTGGATAGCTTTAAAATATTCTTGAGGTTACGATCAAAAGCTTCAAAGTAAAATTTATTAGTCATACATGCTTTATCACATATAATTAATTATGTATGAAGTAATAGTTTAGTAAGATAACTACCATGCTTTATATTGCATGCTGTATTGTCATTAACAGCAAGAGGTATGCAAAACTATGAATGCAGTTCTTCCACTGGGAAGTAATAAAAAAGCAATACCTCTTGATGCTACATTAAGAACAATCTTTCCTTTTGACCTGAAAGAAGTTGAAAGAATATTTCATACATAAATTTTAACAGTGCTATATTTTATTTTTTTTTCCTTGATGTAGGTTTAAGTAAAAATTAAAACTTTGATTAGGCTAATTTATGACCAAGAATACTCCTTCCGATCCATATTATAGGGTATGAGACTCATTTTTATATCCATTAAGAAGATTGAAAAAACATCTTTAAACATATCAAAAGTTCCAAATTTGCCCCTATTTATTGAGGAAATGTTAAAATAATTAAATCATGTAATTTCCTATGAGCTTTATAAGTGTAGAAGAAAGAAAAGCAATCAACTTACACAATTAAATAATTTTTGTTGTATAAAAAAAACTCACATAATTAAATATAGGAAGGATAAACTTGTCCATTTGAATCCATACACCTTATATTATTAACCAAAAAAAAAATAAATTACACACTCTATATTGTGAATGGAGGGAGTATAAAGTATCATTCATCCTTGATCTAGTATATATAAATGAAGAATGAAAGAGTACTGTAACTATGAATAGAATTTCTAGTATTAGAAATGTCCGACAATGGGGGACATTCAATATGTGTATCATTAAATACAGAAACAACATCATTGTTCTCGAATCTGTTCATCCACTCTGTTCAAAATAAAAAATACGCCAATTGAAGTATGCATATGTATATATCTATATATATATATTGTATTCGTTAATTTATAAAACCAGAATTCATACTAATTGAAAAGAATTATTGTGTAATACTTACTGTTTTCCCACGTGACTATAATTCGATGACAACGTGAAGCAATCTGTGATGTCCTATCGTAAATATTATCTACAAAAACATGGTTATATTTTATTAATATGTCCTCTTAAGCAAACTATACTACAAAATATAAATTAAATTGATTAAACTAAATATATTGCTATATCATAATATATTATGATTTTGATACTAATAGTACACGCAAGCTTAATTTACTATTTGTCATCTCCATTTGTGTTAACTAAGTATTAATTTGTACCATCTGATGTAATGTAGATGAACTAAATTGAAGAATTTCGAGTCGTCCATATTTAATAGTGTTGAAAATATGAATCGAACATATGAAAATAATTCGACATACTTTAGAATAAGAAAACAACTTCTGTTTTAGTTAATATTTATCATTATCATGATTATAAATCATTTTATTATCCATATTCTTTTTTCACGAACAAAAGAACGGCGCAAAACTTCAACTTTGGCGTTTAACTCTGAATAACATCATTGAGATTCAAAACATAATTGCACATAAAAGTATAGCTATTATACCAAACTTGGAAACTAACCTCCAATATCTGAATTCAACAACAGATGAACATGGGGATCTTACATTAGGATGTCAAATATCCGCTAAAAGACATAGACGAAATTTTCATAGTTAACATCAAGCTGAACAAAATAAACCGTAAACATTTTGTGCTTAATGACCTTCGATCTTAGACTAATTATGAATCTTTTTAATTAGAAGTTTAATAATGATTTACAACTCATTAATTTTCGGTTAAGATTTCACCTTGTTGCCTCTAAAAAACGCATTTAAATTGGAGTATAAGTTATATGTCCCATTTTGATAAATAAAATTAAAAATATATATATATGGAAATTTATATATATTTCAAATATTTAAATCATTAGCATAATGGATAAGTTCACTACTATAGTAGAAGTATACAATATTTTTATCATTTAATATGACAAGCACAAAGAAACTTGAAAAATATAGCATACAAAATAAATCAAAAGTATATCTCAATAAATTATTAGATTAGTTGACGGTACATTGATTAAAATCATCTGTCACAATATTAAATATAGTTTAAAATAGTTTTGAAAAAAAATCAAACTACAGTAAATTTAAGAAAAAATTTAACCAACTTATCTTAAAATATCCTCTATTTGATATGAGATATGACTTTTTGAAACTTAATGGATAAGTAAATTCTATATTAACGAATTTATCTTAAAGCATCCTTAATTTGTTTGATATGAGATATGACTTCTGGAACTTAATGGACAAGTCAATTCTATTAATTAATCAAAGCATCCCCTATATATTGGTTAATCTAAATGCATAACTAATTGATTCAAATAAAGTTGACTATATATCCTAGATAATAGTATACTGATTATTAAAAAAAATCTATGAAAATATTTGATAATTATGTAATCTCCAAAGTCTTAAAAAAGATATATTATATCCAACTTATTATCCCACATTGATTCTATAGGATATATAATATTTAAAAAGCAAAAATAAAAAAAAGGATTTGGCAAATTTTATTCATAATCTTTATATAATCTTAATTTTAAGAGCATTGGATATTTTTTAATATGAATGATCTGGCATTTGAGGATTGCTAATATGTTGACTGAACAATACTACAATTGGAAAGTTGGTTTGGTAATCAAACAAATTAATGCGTTATTTTCATACAAACTCCATTATTTGATTTCTTTTTTTTAAATACTACTCCCTCTTATCTCAAATATAAAAGAATTTGAGAGAAGATATTTGGCCCAAAATATAAAAGAAAAAAAGATATATTTCTTAGGGAATAGTAATCAATAATCGGTGAGTGCTATAATTTGGTGAATAATGTCGCTAATAGTCAAAAGTAATAGGTGCCAAAAACCATAAGGTGAATCATTAACGAAATCACCCATGTCTGTTAAAAAACAATCTGGGAATTAAGAAAGGAGTCATAATTTCAAAATCTAAAAAGCATCAAACAATCCATGAATAAACACTTGCATTTGCATCATCCAATCCATAAAAGCCCTAAAAATAAGTTGCTTTCCAATCAAATGTGTTAATTTGCTGATATCACCATGAGCCTGTAATTAAAAAAAAAAAAGAACTTTATATCATATAATCAGAAAGTGTTATTTAAAAGATTTAAAAATATTATTAATTTATCTAAATAGTAGAAGTATTGTTAATGGATCACTCCTGAAAATTTCAGTAGCATTATGAAAATGTCATATACATCAAAATCTATAACATTACATAATTAATATTACAGAGAATCAACTTGTAAAATAATATTCCAACAAAAATGCAAATACCTGGTGCATAGAATTATTGGCATAAGGTGAAATTAGAGCTTTCCCTTGATAGTATCAGAAGACAAATGGTGAACGTTGTTCTTCGTCATGAACGTATTTGAATAAAAAAAAAAACAATAGCAAGATCTAATGAGTTTTGTAGCAATGATATATTTATAGATACAAATACATGATTCAAATATTGGATATTAACTAATATTGATTCCAGTGATATAATATCTTAACAACCTTTTCTAAATCCATATAAATTCAACTAATATTACAAACGCACATAAAAATTAAATAATGATTATAAGTAAAATTATGTACAAATTAACTGAATTGCAAAAACACAGAAACAATTAAACTTTAGACACACTAATTTTTTAAGCAAGCCAGATATTGAATATTTTAACTGTATTTATAATATAAACGTAATTCAAATCCCACTAATTTAACAAATGCAAATAAATATTATTTTTTAATTATAATCAATGTTGTCAGAACCGGACTGGGCATTGAATCGGACAAGTCACTGGTTCAAGATTCAATGGTTCGACTGAAGTCGAATCGAGGTCGGATCGGTAGTGATTAAAATAATATATTTAAAATAAATAATATAAGTTTAAACAAATTTTATAATTTAATTAAAGTCTCAAACTAAATAATATTGAATTATCAATCTATTATTTATCACAAACAAATTATTAATGAGTTTCATAACTCAATATTTTAATTTAAATAGGATAATATTCATCTATAATCATATTTTGAGTTCAAAATAATAAGTTAATAATTTATTATTTATTTTTTATTAAGTAAATATATAATTTTTTATAGTTATATATCATAATAATGCTTATATAATATTATAATATATAAAAAAACATATTTTGTACTAAAAATGATGTTATTTTATCTTAAAAATCAAAAATAATTTTTTAGAAAAATTTGAAAAAAAAATACTGCAGAATCGGTTCAAACCGGTTCAAGACCGGTTCAAGGCCGGTTTCACCGATTCTTGGCTGGTTCTCACCGGTTCTGAACAGTGCCGGTCTTATACTATGATTGGACCAGACCAGACACTGGTTCCCGGTCCGACGAGTCGAACCGGCCGGTCTGGTCCGGTTTTAATAACAATAATTATAACAACAATTATATATACATTATTTCATATGCAAAAATCGTGGATGACATTCAAATTTAGATATCGAGATTTTTATAATATTTTTTTTTGGGTTAATATAGGGAGTCAATAGACCCTATAAAAGTGTAACAAACAATAATAGTACAAAGTCATAACAATCGATACAAAGTATAACAACAAAACAAACAAAACTAAAAAAAAACTAAAACTAAAAAGAGAGAACAGCTACGCGGCGTAGTATCCCGTGACCCGCCGAATCCTTCATCATGAGTTCTTGCAACTCAGATGTTGGTGAAGCCATAAATTGATAGCCAAATGTACCAGTGAAATTTAAGGTTGCAATCCTATAAGTACAACCATTTGCCTCCATATATACATATATGTTTCAAGTTGATTTCCCAATGCTTCTTAGTCCACATCCTTGCTTTTTGAAGAAGCCTTGCATCTCCTCCAAAATCCTTGCTTTGGTCTTGTAGAGCTTGTATAAGCAATAAGAAGTCTGATTCCACCACAACTTTTCTCAACCCCAGCGTCTAGCATGTCTTGAGCCCATGGATAATAGCCCAAGTTTCAGCATCCTCAGCAATACATATACCAATTCTATTCATAAAGCCTCTGATGGGCCTATGGTTATTGGGCCAGCCGTTCAAGTATACAAGGAAACTGAAAACAGGAGGGATAGTGGGCTGAGAGATACAGGAGGGGCCAGAGATTGCAAGTAATTAGTATCCTTAGTATAATGTTGGTTTTGGGCTGGGTTCTATTGTGGATTTGGGTAATTTGCTACAATGATTTCTAGAGTTGTGTGCCTGTACAGAAGCAGACAATTAGTGAGAGTTTTCTAATCTTGTGAGGAGAGAGTCTTCAACCTCTCGAAAGTTGAAGAGTATTTGTCTAAATTCAATTTTTGTTCACTGTTCAGCTAATTAATTAAGCTTTTGTTATCAAGTTTGCATCAAATTTGGTATCAGAGTGCTTCATCCAGGGTAGGTATGGTCAATACATGAATGGAAGGGAGAGTCGACACTATGGAGAGGGACTTGCAGGAGACACGAACTGATGTAGCAAGTATTAAGGCATTGATCGTCTAGTTGCAAGAGCAAATGACGACTATACAATGGACTTTGAACTTGGTCACACAACAACAACACAGTGACTAGGAAACAATTCAAGCCCATATGACACAAGGAGATGACAACCCACAAACAGAGGTTGGAATTACCCCTATTTTCAGGAGAGGACCGGATCGGATGGCTGTTTCTCATGGAAAGATACTTCACGATGAATGGGGTGACCAAGGAAGAGAAGTTGGATGCAACAACTGTGGGTATGGAGGGAGGAGCCTTGAATTGGTTTCAGTGGGTTGAAACTAGGCAATCGGTTGCTGATTGGAGGGAGTTCAAAAGAGCTGTGTTGAACGATTCCACTGTCATTAGTGGGGCGACACATATGAGAGGTTAGTGGGATTGAAATAGGTTGGCTCTGTTTCAGAGTTCAGGGACCAATTCGAGTTAATTTCAGCTCCCATGACTGACATACTCGAAGAAGTGCTTATGGGAGTTTTTTAAAAATGGTCTTAGTGAAGAAATAAGGGCAGAGGTTCATTTGATGCAGCCAAGAAGTTTACCAGACTTGATGAATTTGGCTTTTCAAGTGAAGGGAAAGAACTTGGCACTCCAAAAAGTCAAAGTTGAAAAGAAGTCGATGTCATTTAAGCAACTTGGAGGGTCAAAGTGGAGTGGAATTACACCTTATTCCCAACGATACTCTAGTCTCTTTGATTCTCTAAAAAGTGGTGCCACTAGCTCGACTAGCAAAGCAAGTGAGTACAAGGGAGGGGAAGTTGTTAAGAGCATAGCTAATAGGGCGTTAATTCCAATAACGACTCCTAATAGTAGTAGTGGCAGCAATAATAAGGGTGGGCAGCACTTGACTGAAGCTAAAATCAATAGACAAAGGGAGATAGGGTTGTGTTTCAAGTGTGAGGAAAAATATAGCCCTACTCATTGATGTAAAAGGAAGTAGTTGAGAGTGATGCTTATAGAGGAGGAAGAGGAAGGAGAGGAAAATGAAGAGTTTGAGGAGGTAGAGGCTTAGGGTAAGATTATGGCCCAATTAGAACTCTCAATGGCATCAACAGCTGTCTTGACTAGTCATAAGACCATGAAGTTGGTGGGCAAGCTGAATGAGAGGGTAGTGGTGGTCTTGATTGATAGTGGGGCAACCCACAACTTTATTTCTGTGAAGCTAGTGAGAGAGGCGAGACTGGATATGTAGGAAACTAAATATTACTCCATCACTATTGGGGATGGACAAAAAATATATTCCAAAGATGTTTATCGAGAAATGGAACTAGAACTACAGGGATTATCAGTTAAGCAAACTTTTTATCCCTTCAATCTTGGGAGTGTGGACCTTGTTCTTGGAATTGAATGGCTGGAGTCACTCAGGGAAACTCAGGTAAATTAGGGACAATTGTACATGAAAATTTGAGTGGTGAAAAGGAAGTAGGTATGCCTTAAAGGAGATCCAACTCTTTCCCACTCTAGAGCTTCCTTCAAGGCCATAAAAAAAGCTTTAAAGGGAAAAGGAGAAGCCTACTTATTAGAGTTCAAGTCAGAATATCATGGGCTGCAAGGGAAAACCATTATTGTTGAAGCTGAAATTTAGTCATTGCTACAGCAATTTCCTAAAGTGTGTGCTCCTTTACAAGGACTACCTCCTCACCAAACTAAGGATCATGCCATAGTTGTCAGGGAGGGTGCCCAAACTCCAAATGTAAGGCCCTATCAATATGCTCATTCCCAAAAAACTAAAATTGAGAAACTTGTTAAAGAGATGCTTGATGCAGGAGTAATCAGACCTAGCAATGGTTCCTATTCTAGTCACGTCTTGTTAGTTAAGAAGAAAGATAGAAGTTGGAGATTTTGGGTTGATTATCATGCTTTAAATAAAGTCACTATTCCGGACAAGTACCCTGTCCTTGCTATTGATGAACTTTTAGATGAATTAGGAGCAGCCACATTGTTTTCTAAGCTGGATTTAAAATCTGGATATCATCAAATTCGAATTAAACCTGGGGATGAGCATAAGACAGTGTTTAGGACTCATGATGGCCACTACGAATTTCTTGTTATGCCATTTGGGCTTACCAATGCCCCTTCCACATTTCAGTCCCAAATGAATGACATCTTTAGGGAACACTTAAGAAAGTTCATTCTTGTGTTTTTTGATGATATATTAATATATAGTCAGGATTGACCACCTACATGAATCATTTGAAGGAAGCCTTGCAGCTATTAAGGAAGAATCAATTGGTGATTAACACTAAAAGGTGTATTTTTAGACAGCAGAGGCTTGAATACTTAGGTCATGTAATCTCTTCACAAGGGGTACAAGTTGATCCTTCTAAGATTGAGGCCATGGTCAAGTGGCCAACACCTGGAAATTTGAAAGCATTGTGTGGATTTCTAAGTTTGACTGGGTATTATAGAAAATTCATCAAAGACTATGGCAAGATAGCAGCCCCACTAACTACACTGTTGAAGAAGGATAATTTCAAGTGGGGAGAGAAAGCTCAAGAAGCTTTTGACAAGTTGAAGATAGCCATTGTCAAAGCTCCTATATTAGCCATGCCAGATTTTTTAGTTGTCCTTTTGAAATGGAAGCTGATGCTTCTGGGAGCGGGGTAGGGGTAGTTTTGATGCAACAGGGGCCGCCAATTGCTTATTTCAGCCAAAACTGTCTAAACGAGCTAGGCAGGGGTCAATTTATTAGAAAGAATTAATGGCAATTCTATTAGCTGTCAAAAAGTGGCAACATTATCTAGCTGGCCACCCCTTCATGATTAGAACAGACCAAAAAGCACTTAAGTACCTATTGGAACAGAGAGCGATAGACCTCGATCAAAAGAAATGGGTTACTAAATTGATGGGGTATAAATTCATTATACATTACAAATCAGGTAGAGAGAATAGGGCAGTGGATGCGCTATCAAGGCAGGGGGAAACTGAAGTCGAATTGAATGCCCATTCTTTATGGAAGCATGAAAGTCTTGAAGAATTTGAAACTGAAATACAAAAGGATGAATGGTTGAAAAATATATGGCAGTAGATTTTAACTGGAGGAAAAGCTCCAAATGACTACAGCATTAAGAATGGTTGTTTAGTGTACAAGGGCAAGCTAATTTTGCCTTGAAACTCCCCAAAAACACAGGAGCTAATAAAAGGGATTTCATAACTCGCCTGTGGGAGGACACTCAGGTTACTTTAGAACTTATAAACGACTTTCTGAGGCAGTATATTGGGAGGGAATGAAGAATGATGTGTAGCATTATGTGGCTAAGTGCGATACATGCCAAAGAAACAAATATGAAGCCTTGAGTCCAATTGGTCTCTTACAACCACTACCAGTTCCAAGTCTAGTTTGGGAGGACATTAGTATGGATTTCATTGTTGGGTTGCCAAAGTCTACCTAGTTTGACACCGTTATGGTAGTTGTAGATCGATTGGCAAAATACAATCACTTCATACCTCTTGCACACCCTTTTACAGCTAAGGAAGTGGCTGAGATATTTACCAAGGAGGTAGTCAAATTGCATGGGTTCTCGAAATCGATTGTGTCTAATAGGGACAGAGTTTTTGTGAGCCAATTTTGGAAGGAGATGTTCAATCAGTTAGGCACTACTCTCAAGTACAGCTCGGGATACCACCCTCAAATGAATAGTCAAACCGAGGTTGTCAATCGCAGCTTGGAGACATACTTACGATGCTTTGCTGGAGAAACACCTACGAAATGGGTAAAAATGCTACCATGGGCTGAGTATTGGTATAATACCACATATAATCAATCCATTGACATGTCCCTATTCGAAGCTCTATATAGAAGAGATCCTCCTACTCTCTTTAAATGGAAAGAAGACTGTTCATTGGTAGAGGAAGTAAATAAGCAGCTTACAGAAAGAAATAATATGCTAAAAAAATTAAAACGCACCTTGAAGTAGCCCGAAGCAAAATGAAGCAGCAAGCTGACAAAAAAATGGAGGGACGTAGAATTTAAGGTTGGTGACACAGCATACCTGAAGATTCAGCCATATAAACCAAAGTCTTTATCCAAGAAAAGCCATGAAAAATTATCTCCTCAGTTTTATGGGCTATACCAGGTATTGGAGAGGATTGGGAAAGTTGCGTACAAGCTGCAATTACCAGAAACAGCTAGAACACACCTGATTTTTTATGTCTCATAGCTTAAAAAATCAATCTCACAATTCATACAGGTTTAGCCATTACCAGATTTTCTCACAGAAGAATTTGAATTGAAAATGGAACCAGAAGATGTTAGAAAAGTACGCAAGATGACTGATGGCAAGTTACAAGTTTTGATCAAATGGAAGACTTTATTTAACTGTGATTGCACTTGGGAAAACTATGAAATAATGCAGGTGCAGTTTCCACACTTTCCCCTTAAGGACAAGGTGAAACTTGTAGGCGGGGGAGATTATGGGCCTGTGATTATTAGGCCAGCCATTCAAGTATACAAGAGAACTAAGAACAGGAGGGGTAGTAGGCTGAGAAATACAAGAAGGCCAAAGATTGCAAGTAATTAGTATCCTTAGTATAATGTTGGTTTTGGGCGGGGTTCTGTTGTGGATTTGGGTCATTTGCTACAGTGATTTCTAGGGTTGTGTGCCTGTATAAAAGCAGACAATTAGTGAGAGTTTTCTAATCTTGTGAGGAGAGAGTCTTCAACCTCTTGAAAGTTGAAGAGTATTTGTCTAAATTCAGTTTTCGTTCACTGTTTAGCTAATTAATTAAGCTTTTGTTATCAAGTTTGCATCAGCCTCTAATCTATCTTCCCTCTTTATCTCTTATTATTCCACCCAATCCTGCATTACCAGGTTTTTCATGAGCTGCACCATCAACATTTAACTTGGTCCATCCATTCGAAGGAGGCTGTCATTTAACTAGTATATGTGTACTAGTTCTTTGTTCAGTGTGCACTATGTTCTCTTCTCTCCATTGCATACTCGATATGAACTGCATAATTGTCTCTTTGTGATTCCTTTCAACACGTGTCTCTTCTTCAAAGATTGCTTGGTTATTTCATTTCCAAATGAACCAACAAATGATTCCAAATAAAATATTCCAGCTTACTCCATGTTGTTGCTCATCATGAACCTGCAAATTATTTTCTAACCAAATAGATAAAGTGTTAGCATAGAAAACATTTCTATTTGATGGATGAATGAAAAGATTCCGTATGGATATTGCTCCCTCACAATCTCTCAAAGTGTGGATTAGATCTTCTTCACCAACACCACATCTTTGGCAATTGGCACCTTCATTAGTCCAATGACTTCTAACTTTTTGAGTTAACAGTCTACCATTCACAATGAGCCAAAGGAAAGTTCTAACTCTTTCAGGAACTTGTAGCTTCTATATCTTATCCCAAATATCTCCTTCATTACTATAAATGTCTCCAGTAAGCATTCTATATGTGCTTGAAATAGAAAAATTCCCATAATTATTCGGGATCCATTTAAACACATCCACTTCAGTATTAACACAAGGCGGCATCATAGCTTGAATTTTAAATAAACATTGCTCATCAATAACACCTTGTAAAGCTTTTAAATCCTAATCTCCATTTTGTAAGATCAAATCAGACACCTTTAATTCCTCATACATTCTTTCTCTATTAGGAACTTTATCTACAAGTTTACCTTCATTTCTCACCCAAACATCCTTCCACACAAAAGTATGTTTTCCATCCCTGATATCCCAGAACAAATTTTCAACAAAATTACCCCAAATTTTCATTAACTCTTTCCATAGCAAAGATTCACATGCTTTAATCTCAGCTCCAGTTCTTACATTAAAATCTCCTCTATATTTCCCCATTAGAACCTTCACCCATAGATCTTCTTTTCTAGAAACTATCCCCCAATCAAGCTTATACAAAAATGGCTCATTCATAACAATAAGAGATTATGTACCAGCTCCTCCATTTTGTCTACTTTGACACATCCTATCTCACCCAATTGCATGTCATTTCCTATTACCATACTCCTCTCCCAAACAAAACTTCTCTCCATTCTTTCAATATCCTTGATTTTTTTTTAGGGAGTTTCTCATACTATATTTGATGTAAAGCCATATTACTAGTCACAGATTTAACAAGAGTAATTCCTCCAGCCAAAGATAAGGTTTTAGCCTTCCAACCACTTAATCTATGCTGAACTTTATCCACAATGTGGCCAAATTTATCACTAGCCTTTCTTTTATTAGTAATCATAGCTCCTAGGTGTCTCCCTAATTCACTCACTTCCTTATAGCCACTCACTTGGCAAATACTTCTTCTAAATTCCTTCTTAGTGTTAGGGGAAAAATAAATACTAGCTTTACTAGAATCAACTTTATGGCCAGCCATGTTACAAAAAAAATCAAGACATTGCATAATTTGCTCCATTTGTTCAACATTAGCTTCAGTAAACAAGACTAAGTCATCAGTAAAATAGAGATGTGTTATAAAAGGGCCCCTCTTACCAACCCTCAATCCTTTCCATTTGCCCATTTCAACAAAATCTGTGATAATGTGTGTTAATTTTTCCAATTCACAACACAAAAAGATATGGTGAGATCAAATCCCTTTGTCCAATACCCTAGTTGGATAAAACTCCTGAGTTTTCTCCCCATCCCATAAAACATTAACAAAAGTAGAAGAGATACAATGCATAACAATATCCAGAAAATCACTAGGCTAATTTAACTCATCAAAAATATTATTCAAAAAATTCCAACTCAATCTATCATAAGTTTTTTCAAGATCAACTTTAATAGCCATAAATCCTCTTTACCTTTCATCTTTTTCATGGAATGTATCATTTCCTTAACAATAATGATATTATCTTGTATATTCCTCCCCGGAACAAAACTAGCTTAGAGGGGAGAAACTAAATCAGGTAGCATGGTTTTTAATCTTTTCACCAAAATTTTTGAAACACATTTATACAGAACATTTGATAAAGAGATAGGTCTAAAATGAGTTACCTATTTAGGCTTTTCGATCTTGGGGACAATGTGCTATTGACATCCTTAATACGACTATGATTCCTCCAAATATCCATAATGAGGTCACACACATTCTAACCCACAATATCCCAATTTCACTTGAAGAACACAGCCGGATAACCATCCTCTCCAGGGGCTTTCAAGTTACTAGTCTCAAACAAAGCTTGTTTTATCTGAAGTTCACTCACTATTTTATTTAACTTTTCTCTTCTCTCTTGCTCTACCTCTGGCCACTGACAAGAAGTGTTATACCAAATCTGATTATGGTCTTCTTTATAGAACAATTGCTTATAAAAGTCAGCCACATGCTTTATGATATCATCTTTCTCTTCAAGCCATTCTCCTGAGTGGTTTTTCAGCATCTTAACTCTATTCCTTTTCCTTCTAATAGCCGTTTTGGTATGATAGTAAGCAATTTTTCTATCATCATGATTCAGCCATTCAACATAGGACTTTTGAAACCACATGTTATCTTCTTGATCAAGAACTTTTTATGGACCTTCTCTTAACTCCAATTCCAATTTTTCAAGGTAGGGATTATAACAGTGTTGGATTTTCCTTTGTATCCCCTCTATTCTAGCTAATAATTGCTTCTTTCTTTTCATAATGTTCCCAAAGACATTAATATTCCAATCTTTAAGAAAAGGAGTGAGACTCTTAAAATTTTCATTTGCATCTTTAATATTTTTCCATTGCTCTCTTATAGCTTCATGAAATCTAGGATGTTTCATCCAAGTTGCTTCAAATCTAAAAGGTCAATTAACATGCTTCTTGTTATCATTAGCAAGGGAGATTATAAGAGAATGATGATTAGAATGCAATCTAACACCAACTTTAATAGAAGCATCAATGAACTTATTCCTCCACTGCATATTGCACAAAGCCCTATCCAGATGTTTATAAATTCTATGATATCTTGGCCATTTTGGACCCCTCCAAGTGAATTTAGGACCATCTGATCTTAAATCAATAAGACCACATGAATTGCTCCACTCCCTGAACCATTTACATCTTCTTGCATTAGGAGTAGCTCTATCTCTCTGTTCATCAATAGTACAAATTTCATTAAAGCCCTTAGCCAGCAACCAGGACCCTGAACAATTTGTTCAAAACATTTCAAGTCATCCCATAAGATCCTTCTAAGATTTTCTTAAGGACTAGCATAAATTGTTGTAAAAACCAAGGGTCTTCTTCAGAAATTTGAATTTTGCAATGAAGTAATTGTTGATGCTTAACCATAACCTCAAGATTAAGATTATCATCATTCCACATGGCCCAAACCCCACCACTCGTACCCTGGGTTTCAATAGTTTCAGAAAATCTTGACCCAATTCTTCTTCTTACACTCTCACCCTTATTCCCCCTACTTTAGCCTCAAGAAGAATAACCAACTAAGCTTTATACTTTTTCATCACTTCTTTCAAGGCATGGCTAAAATCCTTACTAGCCACCCCTATACTATTCCAAACAATTATCATAATATACAAAATGAGGAAATTCAAGATCCAAACACAAGCCTTACAGAGAGCCATACTTTTGCGCATCGTCATGACTCCTATTCGCCCAAGCCAAAGCCAATCTCTCATTCACAATATCCCACGACTCTGGAACACACATCAAACCTAGATCCGGTGGGTCATTACCTCCACCCCCATCCATCTCCATGTTTGATTCTAGTGGAAGGCTACAATAATTGTGATAGCCTTCATTAACAGGCTCTATAATTTCCATTGAATTATCATTTGGCTCGTGTCTTTTCTTTTATCATCTTTAGCAAGACTAATTTCTACTTCCTGCATTTGTGGCCCATTTTGTATATCAATCTTCATTTTTCCTTTTCCCTTTAGAGACCCATTTTGATCTTCCTGCCCAATTATGTTTCTAGTCTCATTTTGTTGTTCCATCACTTGCGTCTCACTAAGCCCATTATAATCCTTCTCATTTGGCCCACATGTGCTATCCTTTCCTTTGCCTTTATTTTTAATATTAACTCCTGGTGACTTTGGGATTTTCCTCATTGATTATTGACTCTTCTTACCTACCCCTTCTTTTTTCTGAAACCTTGAGCTCTCACCTCTATAGCTATTCTCAAGCCTTATCTGTTGCAAATTAACCACATCCTTTACACTACCATTTATTCCCTCATTTTGACACTCTTTATCCTCTAGTATCACAAACCTTTAGCTAGTATGACCTTTTGCCCTTTATCATCCCCTGTTTTCTGTAATGGAAGCTTTCCATCATTAGAATTCTCCACTTTATTGCTATATGAGACATTTCTTCTTCCCTGGATCGGTCTCTGAACCACCATCCACTCTCCAAAAGGTGGCTTAACTAGTGAGAACATCTGCTGCTCATTTTCCTTAACCTATCCTTTTGAAACATTTTGTTCACCATTTCCCACTTCCACAACCATTCTTTTTTCCTGACATTGGTCTTGGTCATACCTATACCTACCACAATTAAAGCATATCAAGTGGGCATTAGAGGTTTAGTGAGATCCAATTCTACACACACTGTTGAATACCTTCATCTTGAGGTGTAAAGAGTAGTACTATCAATCTTAACAACCTTACCTACTTGACTAGCAACATTAATTAAAAATTTTTCACCATAATATTCTATAGAAACCAGAGGAAATCGAACCCAGGCAGCTATACTATTAATCTTTTCACTTTCTGGATTAAAATTTGGTTGCCAACTTTGCACAGCAATATAATGGTCTAAAACAAGCCAGGGCCCCCCTGTTAAGATCTCATACATATCATTACCATCATGAAACTTAGCCAAATAGAACCCAAACCCAATATCAATTAATTCCATTGAACCCCTTTTTCCCTATAAAGCCTGAAGTTTCTTTTGTAAATAATAGTATCCAACATACTATTAATCATACCAAATTACATTATTTCAGTGCATTTTCCTTGAGTTACGCATACATATCTATACATAATTGACACTCAGGGTAGAAAAATTATAATTTAATCCCAATAATGCATAGTAGTATGTTTTTGCCTTATTATGCATTATTTTGTTCTCATGAAAGATTATAAATCATCATCTTTGTTGCAGACTTTATGGGGAGAGTAGTGGAGCAACCAAGTCATTTTTGTAGAGTTGGAAGACTAGGAAAAGAGGGAGAGAATGTAACTTGAGAAAGACATGGGAGTAAAGAAGGGAGCAGGCTTCTAAAGAAGACCATGCCATAGCTTGATGGAATGAAGCTGCGGCCTCATAGCAGATAATAAGGAAGACCACAGCCTGAGATGCCCACACCGCAGCTTCATAATGAGACCACGGCCCTATAACAAATAGTGAGCTAGACACCACAGCTTGATGACACGAAGCCGCGCGCCTGGATACTATAGTCGCAGCACCAACCCTTCGTCAACAAAACACAGAGCTTCACTTGAACTGAGTATTTGAAAGGTTTGAGAGAAATATTCGAGTATTCTAAGCTAAGGCACGAAGAGAACATCCAAGAAGCAACTTTGGGAGCTTGGGTGTGCTAGGGTTTGACATCTTGAAGAAGATTGAAGCTAGGGTTAGAAGCATTGAAGAGATTTGAGCTTCCCTCTTTGGTTTTCCTGCATCTCCTTCTTTCTTTCCTTACTTATGTTCAATGATGATGTTGAATGGGATATATTTTGTTGTGATTTTGTTGAATATGAGTGGCTGGTTGTTTCATTTCTAAGATTATTTAGAACCCTTGTATGGATTAAATACTCATTTCTTCTTTATATTTGTGATTAATGCCATATTTATGTTGATTAAGCTTTATTCTTAATGTCTCTTATTGTTTGGCCACCAATAAGATTGTCTTGTTTATTTAAGTGATGCTTGAGGAAGCTAGCTTAAGTAGAGAACTTGAGTTAGGTCATGTGAGAACTCGAATCTTACCTTGTTGAGTGAAGAGTTGTGTTAGTGGGATAGAGATATACTCATTAACCTTATATAGTCACTTTAGGATTTCAATTGAATTAGGGAGTTTAATTAAGTAGTTAAGAGATTACTTAATTAATTAAACTCAACAGCTATTTGGAGATTCGAGAGAGCACATGCAGCTAAATTGATATCCTGACTAATGTAATCTTGCATTAAGAACAAATGTAAAAGGAGTTCAATTGGGTATTTATGAAATACAAGGGAGATGAATAATCCTAGGTTTCTTTGAATTCTTTGAGTCCTTAGTTATCCTTGTTGCAATTTTTATACACTTGTCTATCATAGTATAAGTTAATTAAATAATGAACCATTTAATTGCTTTACTCAAATTAATTGAAAATGTAATATCCAATGTTTGACCACTTTTAATCTAAGTCCCTATGGAAAAGATATTCACTCATCACTTTACTATTACCTCGGCCCGTACACTTGCGGTATGCCCCGGTGGTGAACAAGTTTTTGGCGCCGTTGTCATGGATTTAGCATCAAAAGTTCTTTGGTCAACCTAAGACTAGTATTAGTAGATTAAGTTTGAGTTTATGGATAGGAAAATAGATACTTTGTGCAATTTAAATTTAGATTTATATACTTTTTATTTTTTTTATTTGTTGATACTTGTTTGTTGTTTTTGGTTTGTAGGTACCTATCTCATGCTCATGCAAGGCTTGGTTCCCAACAGATTCAAAGTGGTTCTGGAGGGTGAAAATATCTTTGAAGGAGGCAATCCTAATACTCCTAAATCTCAAGAAACTCCAGCCATGAATAAAGGTGAGGTGGATGAAAATGATGTATGAACTCTTGATGACTTATTAGTGGAGAGAATGAGGGCTATCGCTCTAGTATCCACATGCCAGATATCTAAGCTCAAAATTTTAAAGTTAAGCAAACGATGCTACAGTTGCTACAAATGAATGGGCAATTTGGTGGAACATATTCAGAGGATCCCAATACTCATTTGACTACTTTTGTGGAGGTGTGTAACTTATTCAAGCAAAATGGTGTTTCTAAGGATGCTTTGAGATTGAGGCTCTTCCCCTTGTCATTGAAAGATAAAGCAAAGTCATGGCTTAATTCTCTTCCAGAACAATCTATTGATACTTGGAATGAGTTAGCAAGGAGATTTAGAGCAAGGTTCTTTCCTTGGGTAACTTCTCTTAGAGCCAAGGACAAAAAGTGAATTAACCTTCCTCATTTGGTGTAAGACCTAACCATCCTCCCAGTTTTCAACCTCAAGCTAGGCAAATTCCCATTAAGGAGGAAGAATCCAAAATGGAGAAAATGTTGTCTCAAATTCTAGCTAACCAAGAAACTGTAAGAGTAGAGACTAACACTAGTTTTGCAATTCATGAGACAACAATCAAGAATCTTGAAGTGCAAATAGCTATTATGGCTTTTCAATTGAATGCTTTACAAAAAGGCGGTTTTCCAAGTGACACAATTCCCAATCCAAGAAGAGAAGGCATGGAAGAATGTAAAGTGGTCACCTTGAGGAGTGGTAAACAAGTGCCCGAAGTCATTGATCCTAGGGTGAATTATAGAGGTGATGAGGAAGTGGCTGCTCAAGAGGAGAATGAGAGTGAAAAAGAAGAAGTTGTGAAAAAATAGTGAGGAAGAGAATGACATTGAGGGAGATAAAAGAGAGGTAGAGAGAAAAGATGAGAAAGATTATGAAAAAATAAGTGGAAAGAAAATAAAGCAAGAAAAGAGCATTCAAAAAGTAACCTCTCCTTTACCTTTCCCCCGAAGATTCAAGAAGCAAAAAGAAGATAAGCAATTTAAGAAATTCTTAGATATCTTCAAACAGCTGCATATTAATCTTCCTCTAACAGATGCATTGGAGCAAATGCCTGCATATGTAAAGTTCTTGAAAGATATATTGTCCAAAAAGAGAAGATTCAATGAGTTTGAAATGATAACCGTGACAAAAAGTTACACCGATATCATAAAAAATCTGCCACAGAAGTTGAGTGATCCGAGTAGCTTTATGGTTCCATGTAAAATGGGTAAAATGACCATCAGAAAGGCTTTATGTGATTTGGGCTCCAGTGTGAATCTCTTGCCTATTTCTGTCTTCAAGAAAATGCAATTAGGTGAGGCAAGGCCAACTACTGTGACTTTGCAATTGGCGGATAAGAGCTTGGTTTGTCCGAAGGGGTTCATTAAGGATGTGCTTGTATGAGTGGGTAATTTAATCTTTCCCACAGATTTCATCATTCTAGATTGTGAAGTAGATTGGGAGATGCTCCTCATTCTAGAGCGTCCTTTCTTAGCTACTAGTAGAACCCTCATTGATGTGAAAAAGGGTGAGATTACATGGAGAGTTGGTGAAGAAAAGTTGGCATTTAACATGTTCAAGGCCATTAAGACACCTAATGAACCAGAGGAATATTGCTTTGCTGACATCATTGATCAAGTGGTGCATGAGGAATTCCACAAGTCAATCACTCAAGACCCTTTAGAAGCTCTCTTAATTGGGTGTAAAATGGAGGGAGAAGAATTTGAAGAATGTTTGGCTTTGGTGAATGCTTCCCCGACCATCTCCAAAAGTCGCATTGCATTTGAGTTGAAGCCATCTCTTATTGAGCCACCCACTCTTGAGTTGAAAGTACTCCCAACTCACTTGAAATATGTTTATTTGGGAGGAGACAATATATTGCCGGTCATAATTACTTTTGATTTGAATGAAGATCAAGAGAGGCAACTTTTAAATGTCCTGAAGGCATATAAACAGGTTAGTGGGTGGACCATTGTAGTTAAAGGGGGTTAGTCCATCAATCTGTATGCACAAAATCTTCTTGGAGGTAACCACAAAACTTCCATCGAGCATCAACGAATATTGAATCCTATCATGAAGCATGTAGTGAAGAAGGAAATTCTGAAGTGGTTAGATGCAGGGATTATATACCCTATCTTAGATAGTTCTTGGGTGAGCCCAGTCCAATGCGTTCCTAAAAAGGCAGGCATAACTGTAGTGGCTAACACCCACAATGAACTTATTCTTACTTGCACAGTTATTGGTTAGAAAGGATGCATGGACTATCGCAAGCTAAATGCCGCCACACAGAAGGATCATTTTCCATTACCTTTCATTGACTAAATGCTTGATCGATTGGTTGGCAAGGAATTCTTTTGTTTTTTTGGATGGATATTTAGGTTATAATCAAATTGTCATTGCTCAAAAGGACCAAGAAAAGACCACATTCACTTGTCCTTATGGTGCCTTTGCATTTTAAGAGGATGCCCTTTGGTTTGTACAATGCACCAGCAACTTTTCAAAGGTGTATGATGTCCATATTCTCAGATATGATTGAAAAGACCATGGAGGTATTTATGGATGATTTCTCGGTGTTCAGGCAATCTTTTAAGGAATGTCTTAAAACGATGTGAAGAAACCAATCTTGTGCTCAATTAGGAGAAATGTCATTTCATGGTGCGTGAAGGCATTGTATTAGGCCACAAAGTGTCCAAAAATGGATTGGAAGTTAACAAATCAAAGATTGAGGTGATTGAGCAACTCCCTCCACCCACCAATGTGAAGGGTATTCGAAGCTTTCTTGGCCATGCGGGCTTCTATCGTCGCTTCATAAAAGACTTCTCCAATATAGCTAAGTCTCTATGCCTTTTATTGGAGAAGGATGTGGAGTTTAAATTTGATGACAAATGTCTTAATGCTTTTGAAGAGCTCAAAAGAAGATTAGTAGATGCACCGGTCATTGTAGCTCCTGATTAGGATCTTCTATTCGATGTTATATGCGATGCTAGTGACTTTGCTGTGGGGGTTGTTTTGGGTTAGAGAAAAGAGAAGATTTTCCACCCTATCTACTATACTAGCAAAACTCTTGATGATGCTCAAGAAAACTACACTACCACAGAGAAGGAGATGCTAGCCATAATATTTGTTTTTGGCAAGTTCATGCCATATCTAGTTAGTGCTAAGGTAACAGTATTCACCGATCACTCCACCATTAAGTATCTGTTTAGCAAGAAGGAGTCAAAGGGGTGCTTGATAAGATGGGTTTTGTTGTTGCAAGAGTTTGACTTGGAGATTGTTGACAAAAAGGGCTCAAAAAACCAAATAGTGGATCATCTATCAAGAATGGATAGTAATGCACAAGTTGATGATGAAGGTGTTATTCATGAGAAATTTGATGATGAACAACTCTTTGCTGTTGAGGATGTGGTGAATCCTTGGTATGCTGACATTGTAAACTACTTAGCATGTGAAATGATACCCTTTAATTTGAAGCTTTATCAATAGAAGAAATTCCTTCATGAAGCTAAGTATTACATCTGGGATGAACCTTACCTCTTTAGGTGATGTGCTAATTCATTGATTAGACGGTGTGTCCCAGAGTGTGAACAATAATCCATACTTCATGTATGCCACCCTTTTGAATATAGAGGTCATTTTGGCGGGGAGAAAACAGCAGCCAACGTGCTTCAATGCGGTTTCTTCTGGCCAACTCTTTTTAAGGACTTGTATGAGTTTGTGCTTAAATATGATAGATGTTAAAGAGTTGGAAATATTTCTAGAAGAAATGAAATGCCACTCACCAACATGCTAGAAGTGGAATTGTTTGATGTTTGGGGGATTGAATTCATGGGACCACTTCCCAAATCCTTCAACAATCAATATATTCTAGTGGCAGTGAATTATGTCTCAAAATGGGTGGAAGCCATTGCTTGTGTGGCCAATGATGCTAAGATAGTGATTAAGTTCTTGAAGAAGCACATCTTCACCAAATTTAGGACTTCACGAGCCATTATCAGTGATGGTGGTACTTATTTCTGTAACAGCCAATTTCGAGAACTCTTGAAGAAATATTGTGTGAAGCACAAAGTGGCCCTTGCTTATCATCCACAGTCTAATAGGCAAGCTAAAATTTCGAATCTAAAGATCAAGACCATTCTTGCGAAAATTGTGGGTGTCACTAGAAGGGATTGGGCCACTAAGCTCGATGATGCACTATGGGCATACTGCATAGCCTACAAAACTCCCATTGGGATGTCACCATACCGACTTGTCTTTGGCAAGGCTTGTCATCTACCTATTTGGAGTATAATGCTTATTAGGCCATAAAAAAGCTAAATTTTGATCTGAAGGAGACTGGTGAAAAGAGATTACTACAGTTGAATGAGCTTGAAGAGTTCCGTCTTAATGCTTATCAAAGCTCAAGGTTGTATAAGGAGAAAACAAAAAAGTTGCATGATCAAAAAATTCTGCCTAAAGCATTTGTGTTTGGCCAAAAGGTGCTTTTGTACAACTCAAGGCTCAAATTGTTTCCAGGCAAGCTCAAATCTAGGTGCTCAGGACCATTCACTATGGTTCAAGCATTTTCTCATGGAGCTGTGGAACTTGAAGGAAATGATGGCAAGAAATTCAAGGTCAATGGAGAGAGATTGAAGCATTATTGGGGTGGAGAGGTAGATCGTCAAACCTCTACCCTTCATTTGTTGGAGCATAGCTAGTGCTGTGAAGAGTTGGGCTGGCGACTATATAAAACTAGCGCTTCTTGGGAGGCAACCCAAGCTCTTTAACTTTTGTCTCAGTGTTTTTGTTTTGGTTGTATGCTTTGTGTAGTAGGTTTTATATTTGTTCTTGGTTTTAATGTAGGTAAGGTATGTACAGCCATTTGGGACCAAAAGAAAACAAATTCATGGCAAGGAGTGAAGAAATACTAAACTGGAAATTACATATTAATAGGGAAGTCATTAAACTCAATCCTCATTTAACCCTTTTTTCTGCAAATATTGGTGATAGTTAGGTTTTGGGGTCTAACTTTGAGCAAATTAATGGATGATCAATGTTTAAACATGAACAACTAGGCATGATTGAAAATTGTTGAGCTGCAGTAGTGGAATTGGATAGGATTTGAACTATGTGATGTGCTCTTAGCTGCCATTGTGTGCCAATCATAGTTGTTTTCAGCATGCATAAGGTGAGGGATGTGTTAGATGAAAAATTATGTGCATGTTTGCTGCTACATGTGCTGATAGACTCAGCAGAATCGTTAAGTCGTGGCTTGAGAATGTAGAGCCACGGCATGAAAGGAAACAAAGGGACTCTTAATCTTGAGAACATTGACTCCGTGGCCACAAAATCTAAGTCGCAGTGTGAGTGAAACCAATAGGATGCTCCATTTTATGCAGGGCATTCTCGCCATGGCCCCCAAATTCAAGGTCGTGGTGAAACAACTTCTAGTAGCTGAAGCACAATCCTGGGAGTGTTCAAGCCGCGGCTTCCAATACAATGTTGCGGCGTGAATCCTACCTTTGCTGCAGCTCTTCAGTTGATGCCGCGGCATGAGCTGTGATAGGTGTACTTAGAGTTACACTGAACCCAAGTTAGCTGCAGCTGTACATTACATGCCACGGTGATAGGTCTTATATGGGTCAAACCACATTAGCCTTCATCATTTCAGTTGACTTGAACCCTCAATTTTTTTTCTTTCTCTCTTCGCGTCGTAGCCTCTCCTCCCTCCCATCTCCAACCCTCATTTCCTCCCCACCAACCACGCCCACACCCTCGTCATTTCGTCTTCATAGCCTCCCTCTACTCTATTTCCTTCAACCCCATACCTCTATAACTCCCTTTCGTTCCACCATAGCTTATCCCATCCGTTCCTCATTACCGCAGCCTCCCTCCGTTATGAGCTTGCTCCATTTGAGACCACCGCACCTCCATACAGCCTCACGTCTATTTTCTACTCAGTCCCCGTCCCCTTTCTCCATCTCTATCGTCCCCTCCTTGTTCCACGGTTGTGCCTACCACTCCCCACAGTCTCTTCCTTCATTTTCTCGGTCACCAGGGGTTAGTGGCAGAGTTTGGCCTTCCTCCCTCGTGGATGCTCTCTCTCTCTCTCAGCTGCCCTGCTCTGCATTATTTTGGGTAACACCCCTCTTTCTTAATTGTGTTATAGGAAATTGAAATGGAATGGCTGTGTTGAATATGTGCTGAATTTTATCTATCAAATAGGAAGTATGCGGGTCATGTGGATTCAGACTGCTTTAAAATTTAGTTTGAGTCAGATTGGGACCTTTTGATTAGAGTTTGACTGTGTTTGAGTCTGTAGGCCAATGTTAGATGCCTATGTCATTAAGTTGGCCTGTGGTCCCCTGTTTTGTCACTCTTCTGTGTTGCCATTACTTTATAGCGTACCCCATATCACACTGCTATCACATGTTCATTGCTATACCTATTGGTGGTCCCCTTAGTCGTGGCTTACAGTTGTTTGTTAGTTTTGTCAATAGTTTGTTAGTTAGTATGTCTTGTGTCAACTTGTAGGTCAGGGTGTTTGTTTGTCTTTTGTGAGAGTTCTCTTGTTAATGAATCCTTTTAGTATCTAGGCTAGCTGATGTCGTTTACTTTTGGTTGTGCTTATGTCTTTTTGGTTCTTTGGGCTAGCTATCTTTTATCTGCCCATGAATGCTTCTTTGCAGGTATGGCCCGCACCAAGTGACCCAATCCATCATAGGAGGCACCTCCACCTCTGCCTAAACAACCTTAAGAAGAAGAAGAAATAGAACTAAACAAGCCCCGGCCACTCATTTTTGAAAAATACTTTCCATATAATAAATCCTATGGGTTTAATTACTTGGCAGGAAAAAAAAAAGGAGGTTCTATCACCTTGGTCCGAGAGTTCTGTGCGGAGGCAAAGAAATGCATCGCCTTGTGGTGCAGTACCGGTCCTTCACGAAGCATACTGAGGAAGTGCCCTACCAAGAGATTACTGAGTTGCTCAGCTTGCCTGGCCACGCCCAGCGGCACATCGTTGATGGCACCCCTCATCACATCAAGCGTGCTAACTTGCACCAAACGGCGCACTACTATCTGCACTTCATATGTAACAATCTGGTACCAATAACCCACTTAAGTGACACCACTAGGGAGAGGGCCCTCCTCATCTACCTATTCATGCGAGGAGAGCCAGTGGATGCCACCCAGCTTATCTTTGATTATTTGAGGAACTCGGTCACTAAGTTGCATATACTTGTTGGGTTTCCTCATTTTATCTTTGGGTTGTGCATTAAAGCAGGAGTAGCCCCAAGGCAAAGTGTGGAGCCCTTCCCACACAAGTAAGAGTTCAAATATGACTCCATCAGAGTAGCTGATACTATCAACAGAGGGAAGGGGGGACTGGGAGAGGCCGTGGTCCCCCCCAACTCCTCCCCCTCTCCATTACTATATAGAGGGAGGTGAGAGGTTTGGTTCCCCACTTCCCCTCCCTCCCTCCCTCCCAAATATTAATTCTTTTCATATATTTAAACATATACACACTAATAAATACATTCATCAATATATATTACTAATATAATTAAATGAAATGTGAAATATGTATTTTACTAGTTTGTTAATACATATATTTATTATTGATAATGTTGACTTTATTAATAGAAATAGTAATACTTGATATTTATATTATATATATTAGTCTTTTTGTTTTTATTAATTTTTTAAGAAAACATATTAAAAGTCAAAACAAGTAGTAATAATATGGTTATTTGGTAATTAATTTGCATATAATATAAATTAAGATTAGTTTTAGTATGTCAAACATATAATACCATATAAAAAATATAATTTTTATATTTTTCTTAAAATTAATATATTAAGACATATGATAAATATATCTATATTTAAAAAATTAAATTAACATGCATATGTATATATATGACAAATGCTTTAAAAAAACTTAAACTAACCATATATATTCTAAAAATTTGGCCCCCCCATAATTGGCTTCCTGGCTCCGTCCCTGGATGATAAGGTAGAGCCTAGCAAGGAGCAGCCTTAGGATGAGCTCGGGGAGGTGACACCCATTGAGCAGCCTATACTGCCACCACCACCTGTTGAGGCATTCACGAATGAGAGGATTTTTATGTATCTACAGTAGGTCCACCAGGATGTCCAGTGCATCAGAACCACTCAGATCAAAATGGATAAGGACATCAGGCGGCTGGCATGGCATTTGCAGGTTCCTCTATCTTCGAAGGACATAGCTGGACCATCAGAGCCTATGGAGATGCCCGGAGCACAGGACCCCGTAGATGACAACTAACTTAGAGCTTTTCATTTTCCTTGAGTTGTTTTTACGCTTTGTTTTGAACTCTTATTCCTTGTCTTTATGTATCTTTAACGTCGTGTAGTTTTAGCTTTTGGTTACCTTTCTCTCACTACTTTGTAGTTTTCTTTTTATTAGACCTTAGTTTGCATTTGCTGCCTCAAACTGCTTGTGTTGAAATACTTTGATCTGTTGAATTCATATAGTTGAGACAGCTTTTGCTTTACATTGTTATTACTTTAGTTGCATTTGCATATTCTTTTTGTCCCTCTCATGCAGTTTTATCTGCTTGTGTTGTGATACTGTTTGAGAGATACCCCTCATTTTACTCCGGTGCATTGGTCCTGACATTAAGGATAATGTCCCATTTTAGTTTGGGGGTGAGGGATGTTGTTTTTTTTGTTCTTTTTGGGTTGAATTGATGTAGTTTTAAAGTTTTATCATTACTCTTCCCCATTTTCAAATCCTGCTTTGAGCGAAATTGTTGAGTTATCTTCTGAATTGAGTGCATGGATCCAATGATTGTGGGGTGCTTAGATTATAGATTGCACAGGAAAGGTGTTAGCTCAGCTGGCTTCCCAAGAAGGGGTTAAATTAGGAATATTGAAATTTTTCTGTAAAGACAAAATACAATAGTGATACTGAAAGGTAACTGAAAATAGAGTATAAGAAATAAAGAGTAAAGGGAAGAGAACTCAGTAGTTTATCCTGGTTCGGTCTATTCCACTTGACCTACGTCCAGCCCCCAAGCTACCACTTGGGATTTTTCCACTATCTCTTGCAAGATTTGAATAGGTTATTGCAATGACAGCAGTACAACACCAGCTTGAACTTTGAACTGAAACAAGTTCTCTTACTTTTCTCACTCAAGAGTATGACTATCTCCCTTAGTGTAATCTCATACTAAGTACTCTCTATAAGTGTGTAGATATTTATATAATGAAAACTCTCTAAAAAGAGTAGATATGAAAGTTGAGATACAATGAATGAGCAAAACAGAGGGTATGTAAGCTTTGAATGAATCCATAAATTAATTAGCAGAGTTTAGCGTGTATCTTGTTTTTTTTTTCCCTTCGCTTCTACCAACAACTTAAATGAGGTCATATTTATAATCTTGGGACAGAACTATCCGTTGCAAACAAAGATTAGCTGTTACTCTCAATAAAATAGTCATTCACCTACCGCATTAAATGTATTTCACAGAGGTTATGTGGATAACCTCCTCAGATTATGTGGATAATGGGTAACTGTTTGCCTTTATTTTCAATGTTGATCTTTTCATTATGTAGATAATCTAGCTAGGTTATGCAGATAACGTACTACCCAGAATGACTAAGTTTTAGCTTAGAATCATTTTCATGAAAACCACTCAGTTATTGGGATAACGTTAAATTTTTCTCAAACTGAGTTTTTGTGAAACTTAGGTTATCAGGATAACCTCCCAAGGTTATCAGGATAACTTATTTTGTTAAAGAAAAGCTATTAGTTCTGTAACATAGGTTATATGGATAACCTCCCTAAGTTATGCGGATAACCTTTTAATAGAGAAAAGTCCAAGTGCTCTGCAACATACGTTATACGGACAACCTTCCTAGGTTATGTGAATAACGGGCTGCACAGTACCACTTGCCTTCATTGTTCACTTCCTTATGCGGATAAGATGTCTACCTTATCAGGATAACTGCTTGGACAGACTTAAGAACTTGATCCTTAAGCTGTGTTATGTGGATAGCCTTAATCCCTTTTCATGAAATTGAAGAATGAGCTTTGGAAAAACTTTGAGATTGAGTTTTTATCCCCATAACCTTCAATAGTTATGCGTATAAGGTAAAAGATTTTCTTGAAAACAGGGTAGATACTTAGAAACATCTTTGAAATTGAGACCTTATCCCCATAAACTAAGACATGCTCATGAAAACTAATTTGAACACTTAGAGTCATTTTGATATTGAAGCTTTATCCTCATAAGGTAGCTTTTTTCTTGAAAACCAGTTTGAAATCGTGAGTTAATCATTCAATTAGTTATCTTATTTAACATTGGGTAAATTAAAGTTCAAAGCTCAACTACCTTCTTTCACAAATAATTTTTTAATTCATGTGAAACAACTCTTTATTCTTCAGGAAACTCCAACTTTGTTCTTTATTTCTCTTGTGTTCCTTTGATATTGGATTTCCAATCTCATTTATTTTAGAATCATCAAAACATTTGAATTAATAAAAGTTATGTAATGCTTATAGCTACTTGAATTACAATATCAATTTCTTGTTTTGTGGTAATTTTGAAGAAAATTTCTGCCACAATAATTGAGGAATAATTTGAATGTTTATATTAAGAGAGAATAGTAGCAAATCAATGTGCATAATTTGTTTGAATGTCATTACTCTAGAACCTATCTTGGAACCCCTTGAGGCAAATCAAGGACTACATGTATTTTTGGGAAATGATTTGGGCATTTTTTAAAATGCGTTTGAGCCTTTCAAGCCTACCATGATGAATATTTACTCTCTTGAACCCCATATGAGCCTTAAATTGAAAAACCATATGAATTTTCTTGTTAGAACCTTACATGAGACCTTACCCACTTAGCTTGAAAAACCATGAATTGCCCTTAATTTTGAGATAATTGATAAATCATGAGTAGTAATTAGAAAGGGTGAAGGGATGGGAAATGATGTAAATTGTATATTTGGGTATAGGGTGATGTTAGTTGTGCATAGTTATATTAGTTGCACTCTCATGAGTCATTAAAGTTGTATTCTCCTTTATATTTAAAAAAATAAAAAGAAAAAAGAAAATAATAGAGGAGCAAAAGTACAAAAATGCTTGGAGTGCAAATGCTTCATTAAGAGATAAGTTTAGGGGGGTTTTTACTTGGCTTCATATATTACATCAAAGTTAAAAATGAGGAAGAGAAATGGTTTGTAATGCATCATTTATCTCAAGATATTTGCAATCCCTCTTTCCCCTTCATTTCAATAAGCCATTAAACCTGGCCACGCTACAAGCTTAAAAGTCTCTTTGATCTCAAAATTACATGATTGTTTTTTTATAAATGGAGAGGGGGGAAGAGGTTAGGCATATGAAGTGTTGATATTGAGGCATTTGTTATGCATATTGGAGTGTTACTTTCAATCTTGATACTTGCAGGAAAGTTGTTCTTTGATTAATCACACACACGCTTTGAAATTGCAAGGAAACTAGTTATTGGATTGAAAGTCATGTAGCTATGGTCATTTGACTCATTCCTATGTTATTTATCTTTGGATGTACTTGGTGAGGAGAAAGTTCGTGCTACTATAGTAACTAGATAATATATGCAATCTAACTGGTTTTCTTTCTTCAAGTTTACTCAAGGACGAGTAATTGTTTAAGTTTGAAATGCCCATGCTATGGCTTCATAATGAGGTTGCGGCCTCATGACAAATAGTGAACTAGACACCATGGCTTGATGACACGAAGCCGCGCCCTGGATACTGTAGCCGCGATGCCAACCCTTCGTCAACAAAACGTAGAGGTTCACTTGAATTGAGTATTTGAAGGGTTTGAGAGAAATATTCAAGTATTCTGAGCCAGGGCACAAAGAGAACATCCAAGAAGCAACTTTGAGAGCATGGGTGCGCTAGGGTTTGACATCTTGAAGAAGATTGAAGCTAGGGTTTGAAGCATTGAAGAGATTTGAGCTTCCTTGTTTGGTTTTCCTGTATTTCCTTCTTCCTTTCCTTACTTGTGTTCAATGATGGTGTTGATTGGGATATATTTTGTTGTGATTTTGTTGAACATGAGTGGCTAGTTGTTTCATTTCTAAGATTATTCAGAACCCTTGTATGGATTAAATACTCATTTCTTCTTTATATTTGTGATTAATGCCATATTTATGTTGATTCAGCTTTATTCTTAATGCCTCTTATTGTTTGGCCACCAATAAGATTGTCTTGTTTATTTAAGTGATGCTTGAAGAAGCTAGCTTAAGTAAAGAACTTGAGTTAGGTCATGTGAGAACTCGAATCTTATCTTATTGAGTGAAGAGTTGTGTTAGTGGGGTAGAGATATACTCATTAACCTTATATAGTCACTTTAGGATTTCAATTGAATTGAGAATTTAATTAAGTAGTTAAGAGATTACTTAATTAATTAAACTCAATAGCTATTTGGAGATTCGAGAGAGCACATATAGCTAAACCGGTATCTCAACTAATGTAATCTTGCATTAAGAATAAATGTAAAAGGAGTTCAATTGGGTATTTATGAAATACAAGGGGGATGAATAATCATAGGTTTCTTTGAATTCTTCGAGTCCTTAGTTATCCTTGTTGCAATTTTTATACACTTGTCTATCATAGTATAAGTTAATTAAATAGTGAACTATTTAATTGATTTACTCAAATTAATTGAAAATGCAATGTCTAATGTTTGGCCACTTTTAATCTAAGTCCACATGGAAACGATACTCACTCATCACTTTACTACTACCTCAGCCCGTACACTTACAGTATGGCCCGGTGGTGAACACATATCTTCCTAACACTTCAATAGTCAGTGTTTGTTGCCATGGTTCTCCTATGCGTTTCCTCTCCACATCAGATAAGTAGATAAATGAGGATCCTTACTAGTCATCTTCGTTGTTATACCTTCCTTTAGATCTTTAAGACCATGTAACAAATCCCAAACCTCTTCTTCTTTCTCATTTAAAGAAGGCTTCTCAGGAAATCCATGGGAAAGCTTTCCTTTTTCACTTGCTATTAAAGCTTCTCGATAGGAAGGTTGGCTCTTCAGTCTACCCTCACTATTCACAACTTCGCAATTTAAATTTGTGCTCCTTTGTTCACCACTAGCTTCCCCTTGATCATCCTGCATCCATTCTTCATCCCTAATCTGCAGAGCAATTTTTCCTGAGAAACCTTCTTCACCCTCTTTTTTCTTCTGCCACCTACCAAAAACACTTCCATTCTTTTCAACTCTATCATCCACAATTCCATCAGAAGACCTATGCTCTTTGGGACTCTCTACCTCCATGAGAGACTATGTACGTTCCATGGAACTTTGCCTTCTTGGAGAATGTTCCCGAGCCCTCGTGCATGGATTAGCGTTTGGATCATCATCGTGGCCTATGGAAAGAAAACACAAGACTATAGTAGTGCCGAAGAACAGAGAGTTAGAGATGAAGATGTACGGAAAGAAAAAAACCAAACTACGCTTTCCTGCAATACTCTGAGATTTTTATAATCTGTTGCAACATTCATATTTCCCTTTAAGTGAATTGAACAAAAAAAAATAGCAGATATATATAAATGGTAGCAACACATAAAATTAAATACCCAATTTCTTATAGGTGATGATGTCGTTCTTTGATGTTTCAACTTTAGGACGTACTTTTATATAAAAGTTTCAAAATATAAGTCCAATTTAAATTATTATATAGGAACCAAGAAAATCACTTTTACTCATTAAATCAATCAAATGCATATATTATTTTTTCATAATATCCCCATTTAATACATTACATTTAAACTTTGTTATCTATCTTACATTTAATTGTAGGTAAAAGCAAAATAGGAAAAAAATATTTAATGTTCTAGAAATTACCAAAATAAGACTTATATTTTGAATAAAAAAAACTTCTAAAAAAGAATTTATATTTTGGATTGGAGGGAGTATATTATACTTCCAATTTAATACCCTAGTTGTTAATTGGAATAAGAGTTAATTAGGGTATTTTTTAAACATATTTTCTTTCCTTAATATTTTTTTGGAATTTTCCCTTTTGAAATTGCAAGATTAGATGTATTTATTGCGGCTTTGTTTAGCAATTTTACATTTTACCTTAACAATAATAATAATAATAATAGTTAAAATTAAAGAGTCACACAAATGATAATAAAAAGAAAAATATATAAAAAAAAAATATATTATTTATTGATAGACTTTTTTTTTAATCAAATGGACTTACGGGACTGGATAAAACCACATAATATGGTTGATAGTCCAAAACTTCTACCCTATAACCTATATACTCCTATACACACTCACTTCTCATCGATGTAAGATTTAAAATTCTCTACCTTTCGCTAAGAGCCCCAAGTACAAGAAACCCGCTCCTCCTCTTATTTGATTATGGTTTGATTTGACTATTCATGTTTTACGAGAATGGATGAGGTGAACAAGTAATCTTTGTTTATCTACCATTTATTTGAGATAGGCTTGCTTACAATGTTACACACACAAATTATTATTATTATTATTATTATTATTATTACAGTTATCTCTCACTCTCAATTTTGGACCTCGAACCAAACACACATTTTCTAAGGGTCTGTTTGGTTTCACTTTTGAAACCAAGTTTCAGCTCAAAACTTGGTTTATTACATTTTTAAAGATGTTTGACTACAAAATTGATTCACGTTGGAAACCAAGTTTGCTCTCAAAACTCCGCTAAATCAGAAGTAGCTTGTAGGTTACTTCTCAATTTTGCTTCTTCATTGCCATCTACATTTTATTTTAAAATCAAATAAAAATAAACCAATAAAATTGAGAAAAAAATGAAAAAATTTAAAAATAAAATTTCCATAAAATTCCTCTTATCTAATGATTAAAATGTCTCTTCAAAATTTTATTTTTCATGGACTATAACTTATAAGAAAATATTACATCAGATATATTATGTTCTCAATTAAATAATGCAGATTAAATTTTAGTTCATGTAAATTAAATTAATCATGTGATAGAGTTTAAACTCAATTTGAAGAAAAATTATGAGTTTTGTCAAAACCAATTTTCAAATAAATCATCCAAACATAAATACGTTAGTCCAAAACTAATTTTTATCATAACTACGTTATAAAATCAATTCTTCCAAAACTTATTTTTAATTAACTGAAAATCAAATGAACACTAAGATCTTCTTCAAGAGAGAAGCTTCTCCGATTGTGTGTGCCTGAAGACAAATGTGGAATCACACGCATCTTGCGTAGGTGTATCGTCTGAGGAGGGAGAAGAGGAAGCAGCAATGTCAATGACGAAATGGTAACAGACATCGTTGTTGGCGAGACGTTGCATAGCGTCATTGATTTGATCTGCTTTTGTTAACCCTATGTCACATGTGATGTTGTGCTTCCCACATGTGTCCGGCATTTCTTGTGTCACCTTCATTCCTCCAATGATCTCTCCTTTCACTGCCCTTTTGCCTGCCATGTCATGCCCATAATTAATTAATTAATTGCTACCTCCGGTCCTATATATAGGATCTTTTATCCTGATCCTAAATATAAGACCATTTACAATATACGAGGTAGTATTTATTATACATTTCCAGAAAAATGTCCCTATTTAATGTATCTAAAGAGAAAGAGAAAGTGATTAAATAAAGGTAGTTTTGGAAAAATGTTGAGATTTTCGGAGAAATTGAGGTAGTTAATTAGTTTTAATTCCAATTCTTAATTTGCGTGATTCAGTTAAAAGAGTCTTATATTAAGGATCAGAGGGAGTAATCAAGAAGAATCTATTACCAACATAATAATAATGATTAATAAGAATCAATTTGCATCAAGATGCAGCCGATAGGCTTTTTTTTATCCCTTCTGTTTTTAATATAAAATCTCTTTAATTAAATTATACAAATTATGTATGAATGGAAATTAAAGTTTGTTAATTGATAATTATTTTATTTTTAAAAAAATTATAATATTTTTTAAAATTTATTCTTATTTTTTTCATAAAAAAAATTAAGTAACTTAAGTCTAAAGTCACAAAAAAATCATGGCATACCTCACGACTTAAAAAATGCTTACAAAAAGTACATGTATATTACTCATTAATAAAGTACTTATGTTGATAGTGAGATTTAAACTCATATCATTATAAGAGTGAATAGGACTATTATTATGAAAATAACTAAATAAAATTTCACTTTTAGAAATTTTACATAGATGTTCCTTAATTGAACATTGACTTGTTAAAATTTTAATATTGATTTTCCAATATTTAACATAAAATAACAAAAATGCACATAAGTGATCTGGTCTTTCCTAATTTGACACTAATTTGTAAAAACTTTTACACTACTCTTACAGTATTTTAATAAATTTAATTTCATTTTTTTATGATTTAAGGACCTTGCTCTATACTTAGAATTTTGAAATGTTTTGGTTTGAAATTGTAATTAATTTATAATTTTGGTTTCTAATTGTCATTTCCCATTATTATTAAATGGAACTTAAGGTGAATAGAATGTTACCAAAGATCAAAGGGAAAGCAGGCAATTGGAAGGGCTTGTCGGGAGCATGACGATGAACAAGGTGCCATTCACTTTTAGCAACTCCAAGAGAAGCAACAGAGAATGCTCCGCTGATACTGTATCTAGTATGAAACCAAGCGTCCTCTTCCCTTCCTCCATCGCTTTCTGGTCACTGCTCACTATGAGCTCATCCGCTCCCAGCCTGTGCTTCGCCTCCCACTCCTTGGCTGCCGACATGCTAATCACCATTACGTGGTGGTCGAACGCCTTCCTGAACTTCACCGCCATGTGTCCCAGCCCTATTAAAATAATTTTAAATAATTATGTGGATTGACATTAATTGATTAATTAAGAGGAATAATTAAAATCAAGCAATTTGTATTTAGTATTAAAATATTAAGTCTAGAACAGAGTGGGACTATGTTAAAGGTGTGCAGCCCAATGATAGGTAGGGTTGCATGCTAGCCTATTAGGTAGAGGTCCCAATTGGTAGCCCCTTAGTAGCCAATAGTTCCCTATCACAAGGCTGGTTATATGGAGAGAGAGATATAAAATTATTATTAGTATTTTTATAGTTATTAAGAAGAGGTCTAATCAGTTTTAACATACGATCTTAAAAACTGAGTGAGACTGCATCCAGTAACCCGACTGTTGAGAAAAAAAATCATTGCTCTCTTTCTCTCTCTCCATCTAAGAAAATTTTGGTAACCTAAGGGGAAAATCCAATTGCAATTATCTATTTTCTTGCTCATCAATGGCTCCCATGAACTCAGGTATGCTTTAATTACTCTATTATGATATGAAATTAACTGTTTATAGTCTAATTACATATTGGTAGCATATGGTATCAGAGCAGATACTGTCAATAATGTGATCTAATTGATTAATTTTGAAGTATATGGTACAAATTTTGAAATTGAGTAAAATTCATAATTTCATGTGTTAACCCTAGGAATTAGGCTTTTGAATTTTTGATGCAATTGATCAAAATTGATTTGAGTTTATGATGCATATATGGTTGTCATTGCCTATTATATATCTAATTTGTATCCGTGCGTATATATATAATGTCTAAAACAATCTCGATTAAATTTTTTTCCGTGTTCTCATTAAAAAAAATCAAATTGTCAGATTGTGTAAATATACCTTCGATTGTAGTTTTGATTCATGTTTATGGATATCCATTGAACAATTTGCACAACATAATTGCTAGAATCATGCACCTGTGTTGAGATTTCAAAAGGGAGGAATATATGAAAATTGAGGCATTTCGTTTTCTTGGTTTCTGGCTTCAAAACTCCATATTGATGCTTGAATCATGGCCTCCACATGATATAGAACGTTTCTATGATTTCAAAATGCTCCGGGGACTCAGCTTTGGTGTTCCACGAATTTAGCAATGGCGGACTGTCTACCATTGCTGAAAAGCTTCGCTGGGGAGGTTAAAGATGACCTCTCTAGCAAAACCCACTCGCGGTCTTATGCACATGGGGCACGTAAGGGCCACACGCTGGGCCATCAAGCCCAGCACTTCTCTCGGTCCCCTTGGAATTTTATTTTGTGATAATTTATTATTTTTTCAAAATTTTTTGAAACTATTAAATATTTATTTTAAATTTTTTGAATGTTTGATTTAGTAAAATTGGACTATGTTTTGAGAATTTGAGCCTCAAAATTTTTGAGCATGTTCTATACAATAATATTTTTTATTAGTGATAATCACTTTATCTGGCTATGAATGTGATAAGGAAAATAAATTATAGAAATTATAAAGATTTTGTATTTTCCCACAAGGAAAAATATTAATAATAAAATAATATTCATGAGCCTTCTAGACATTCAGGAATACATTATATTAACGGTATGATATCATCAATGTAATTTTGGGATTTGTACTCTAGGTACGCAGGTAGCATATATACATATATATTTTAATGTTTTTTCATTGTTTCTTATACCCTAACGGTATAGTTGCATTGAATGAATTTTTTGTACGGACTCTATTGTAATTGAATTTTGTGTGGTATATATGACTTACCTTGGCACAATTTTTGTGAAGATAGTTGCATAACTGATTTTGATTGGGAATTCTATTTATGATTATGTTGTGCACACATAATTACTATTTCCCAATTTTGGTTTTTTCAGTTTGTTTTTCATCAACTATCTACTGTGAGGACTCTTGATGGTACAAATTATGAAGATTGGAAGGAGTCCTTAAACATATACCTCACAATTTCTGAAAATGATTTGGCTCTTAGAGAGACTATGCCGGCTGATCTTACTTCTGAGTCCGATGCTACTGCTAAGAAGTACCACAAACAATGGAATGAATCAAACTAGATATCTCTACCTGTAATTAAGCACACAATTGAGAAATCTATCAGAGAGATCATTCCTGACAAAGATACAGCTACTGAATACATGAAGGCTATAGGGGACAAATTCAAAAAACTAGATAAGACTCAAAAGGCTTATTATCTATCACTGCTTGATAATACTCGCTATGATGGAGTGTCAGGCGTTAGAGAACATATTATGAAAATGGTGAATTTTTACAACAAATTGAAGTCTTATGGAATTGATCTTGGTGAGAGTACTTTGGTCTACCACGTCCTTCAATCTTTGCCAGCTAAATATAGTTTCTTACGAACCGTTTATAACTCTCAGGAGGCTGAATGGACAGTGGATCAAATGATAGCCATTGTCACTCAAGAGGAAGAAGCAATTAAGAAAAGCAATTCTCATACTCCATCAGTTAATTACTTCTCTCATGGTTCGAGCAGTAAATCTCGTGGTCATGACAAGAAAGGAAAAAAGCCAGAAACTAAAAAACCTACAAATTCTGGGTTTAAAAAAGGTGATCAGAAGAAGGGTTCACAAAAGAAGTTCTTTAAGGGCAATTGTCACTATTCTAAGAACCCAGGCCATAGGATATCCGAGTGTTTCAAATTGAAGAACAAGAATGCAAGGGATGGTATATCTTCTGAATTCTTCCCTCTAGCTCTAGTTTGTTTAGAATCCAATAGTTTTGAGATACCCTCTAATTTTTTGTGGTTGGATTCTGGTGCAATGGTTCATGTTGTGAATTCTTTGCAGGGGCTCAGAAACAAGAGGATCCCAAGTGAGAGAGAAAAGAGCATTTTGGGATTTAAAGGCAGTAGAGCTGTAGTAGAATATATAGGAATCGTTGATTTGTGTTTACCTTCTAGACACATTCTAAATTTAAATAATGTTGTTTATGTACCTTCTGCAAAAAGAAACCTGATTTCTAGTTCTGTTTTGGATAAAGATGGATATTCCTTTTGGCAAGGAAAAGGAAAGATTGACATTTATTTTAATTCAACTGTTGTTGGTACTGGTTTTTTATATAATGGTTTATATCATTTAAGTCATGATAGTTGTTCAGTTGAAACTTCTGTTGCTTCTGCTCATGCAATAGTTGGGCACAAACGTGCTAGACCTAATGAAAACTCATCTATGTTGTGGCATCGATGTTTGGGGCATATTTCTAGAGATAAATTACAGAGGATAGTTAAGAAAGGTGTTTTGCAGGATCTGGATTTTTCAGATTTTGAAACTTGTGTTGATTGTATAAAGGGAAAACTTCCCGTTAGAGCTAGAAATAAAGGGGTGAATAGATAAGAGAATATTCTAGTTTTGATTCATACTGATATATGTGGACCCATCACCCCAACTGCTATGGGTGGATTTAAATACTATATCACTTTCATAGATGATCATTCTAGATATGGGTGGATCGATTTGATACATGAAAAATCAGAAGCATTAGATGCCTTTAAGAAATTTAAGGTAGCTATTGAATTGAAATTTGGTAAAGCCATCAAATGTGTTAGATCTAATAGGGGTGGAGAGTATTATGGGAGATATACTGAGATTGGTAGAAATCCTGACCCATTGGCTCTATTCCAGTAAGAGCATGGGATTGAAGTTCAATATACAATGCCTGGTACTCCACAGCAAAATAGGGTTGCAGAAAGGCATAATCGTACTCTCATGGATATGGTCAGAAGCATGATGAACCACTCCACATTACCAAAATTTTTGTGGGAAGATGCCCTGAAAATTGCAGCATACATTCTAAATTTGGTACCCAACAAATCCATGCCAAAAAATACCATATGAACTCTACTTCGGAAAGAAACCTAGTGTTAGGCATTTTCGAGTTTGGGGATACAAAGCAAAAGTAAGACCGTATGATCCTCAGTTGAAGAAGATGGATCCTAGAATTGTTAGTAGTTTTTTCATTAGGTATTGTGCAAGATCGAGAGGTTGTAGATTCTATTGCCCCTCTAACACTACTAGGGTCATTGAGTCAAATCGAGCATTTTATTTTGAAAATGACCAAGATAGTGGGAGCTCAATACCTAGGGTGATTGAGTTACATGATGAAAGCACTGCTTTGCCTATACCCATTTCATCATCACCCAAAACTAATAAGATTGATATTGAGAATCCTACTAAGATAGGTGTAGAACCACCTATAATTGAAACTAGTGAACCAGGTGTTGGGTTAAGACATTCTCAAAGAGCTCGTAGGTCTGCAATACCAAATGACTATATGGTTTATATGCAGGAGTGTGAATCAGACAAAGTTAATGACATGGATCCTATATCTTTCCAACAAGCAATGTCTCTTCCTTAGTCATCTGATTGGTTAGAGGCAATGAAAGATGAAATTGCCTCCATGCATCACAATCATGTGTGGGAACTTAATGAGTTACCAGCAGGATACAAGCTTGTTGGTTGTAAATGAGTCTTTAAGACTAAAAAATGGGCTAATGGAGAAATTAAAAGGTACAAGGCCAGACTTGTAGCTAAGAGATATAATCAAAAAGAGGGCATTGATTACACAGAAACTTTCTCCCCTGTGTCTACTAACGACGCATTCAGAGTAGTTATGGCCTTCATAGCGCAATTTGATCTTGAGCTTCACCAGATGGATGTTAAAACTACTTTTTTAAATGGAGACTTGTATGAAGAAATCTACATGACTCAACCTGATGGATTTATTGAACCTGGTAAGGAACACTTGGTGTGTAAGTTGCGGAGATCTATTTATGGATTAAAACAGGCTTCTAGGCAATGATACTTGAAATTTGATAAGGTTATGACCTCGGAGAGATTCACTAAGAATGTTTCTGAACATTGCATTTATCAAAAATTCAATGGCAATGATTTTGTGATCTTGGTGCTCTATGTGGATGACATCCTATTAGCTAGTAATTCATTGTGTCTCTTGAATGAGACAAAACGAATGTTGTTATGCCACTTTGACATGAAGGACCTTGGTGAGGCTTCATTTGTTTTGGGGATTCAAATCCATTGTGATAGGTCTCATGGAATTATGGGTTTATTTCAAGTAGCTTATATTGATAGAGTGCTAAAGAAATTTAGAATGGACAATTGTGCTCCTAGTCCAGCTCCTATTCAGAAAGGTGAGACAATGTCACCATCTCAGTGCCCTCAAAATGCTGATGAAAGGGTTGAAATAGATAAGATTCCTTATGCTTCCACTTTTAGCAGTCTCATGTATGCATAAGTATGCACTCGTCCTGGTATAGCTTTTTCTATTAGTGTACTTGGTAGATATTTGAGTGATCCTGGTAAGGATCATTGGAAAGCTGCTAAGAAGGTTATGAGATATCTTCAGGGTACTAAGAATCATATGTTAACCTACAGAAGATCTAATTCACTTGAGGCTATTGGCTATTCTGATTCAGATTATGCTTCTTGTATAGATGACAAGAGATCAACCTCTGGGTATATTTTCATGTTATATGGAGGAGCTGTTTCATGGAAAAGTGTCAAGCAGACACTTACATCTACTTCAATTATGGAGGCAGCATATATTGCATGTTATGAAGCCACCTATCATGCCGTCTGGTTGAGGAAGTTGATTTCTAGTATGCATTTGATTAATTCTATATCACGTCCTCTTACCATATTCTGCGATAATTCGTCCGCCGTGCAATTCTCTCAGAATCACAAGAATTCAAGCCGCACTAAGCACTTTGATGTAAAATTCATGTTCGTCAAAGGGAAAATTACAGAATCTCATATTTGCATAGTTCACATTTCCAGTGAGTCTATGCTTGCATATCACATGATGAAAGGCTTGCCGGTTGGAGTATTTAAGAATCATGTAACCCATATGGGTCTTGTTACTTTAATAAAGCCTTAGTTTAGTGGGAGTGTGAGATATCTTGTCATTCATCTATGTAATGTTTTTTTGTTGATGCACTTTATATCATTTGTTTCCCTAACGGATTCAATGATTTTGTGTGAATGTGCTTTAATATCACTTGTTTCCCTATCGGACTCAGTGATTCTATGTTGTTTCTTTATTGAGTTATGGTTGAAAATACTAATTTCACATTCTGTTCTATTCAAATGATGAAACCTTATGTTTATTGTCATTTGCTTCCCCAACAGATTTAGTGATTTAGTGAAGTTTCATTTTTTGATTTTTTGTTGAGGCTTAATATATATATTGAGGGCTTGATTAGTATATTTTGGAATTATGGCACTTGCTCTACTTAATTAATTAATGTCATCTAAGTGGGAGATTGTTAAAATAATTTTAAATAATTATGTGGATTGACATTAATTGATTAATTAAGAGGAATAATTAAAATCAAGCAATTGATGTTTAGTATTAAAATATTAAGTGTAGAATAGATTGGACCTATGTTAAAGGTGTGCAACCCAATGATAGGTAGGGTTGCATGCTAGCCTATTAGGCAGAGGTCCCAATTGGCAGCCCCTTAGTAGCCAGCAGTTCCCTATCACAAGGCTAGTTATATGGAGAAAGAGATATAAAATTATTATTAATATTTTTAGGGTTATTAAAATGAGATCTAATCAGTTTTAACACACGATCTTAAAAACTGAGTGAGACTGCATCCAGTAACCTGACTATTAAGAAAAAAAAATCATTGCTCTCTTTCTCTCCCTTCATCTAAAAAATTTTGGTAACCTAAGGGGAAAAGTCAATTGCAATTATCTATTTTCTTACTCATCAATGACTCCCATGAACTCAGGTACACTTTAATTACTCTATTATGATATGAAATTAACTATTTATAGTCTCATTACATATTAGTAGCAAGCCCTCCCAAACCCACCACCCCCATCCTCTTCCTCACTCTCTCTACCAGATCATGATCCTTCACCGGACTAAATACTGTCACTCCTGCGCACAGTAGTGGTGCTGCTTCGTCCATTCTTAGATTTTCTGGTATGTGTACCACATATCTGCACATTTTCAAACAAAAAAAATAGTTAACTGTTGGATTAATAAGCGATGGCTTTAAAAGATACACTGGGAAATTGAGATTATTAGCAGAAAGGAAGGTGAACCTGTAATCGGCAACTATCATGTCGGAGTAGCCGTCGTAGGTGATGCTGCCGTCCCAGAAGATGCCGTTGTATGAAAACTTTAATTGTTGGTAGTAGTTCTCCTGATCGCTCTTACAGTATTCACACTCCAAGCACGTGGCTCCCAAGCACCCCACCCCTTCTCTGTCCCCTTCCTTAAACCCCTTCACATTGCTTCCCACCTTCGTTATCACCCCTATGATCTCGTGCCTGCCATATATATATATGCATGCATTTATTAATAGATCTAATGCCCCAGTCATTTTGCACCATGAAATATCTTTTCTCAGTGATCTATATTTGAGTTACATACCCGGGAACTACAGGATACATAGTGATGCCCCAATCATTTTTAGCGTAGTGAAGGTCAGTGTGGCAAATCCCACAATACAAGATCCGTATAGTGACATCGTTAACGCCGTTCTCTCTAATGTGCCATGAAAGAAAATGAAACAGCATTATTAATTGATATGAACTTACGGCTCACAGAGAAATTAAAGAAAGGGAAGAGGAAGACACAGTCGTAGTACAAACGTACTGTTAGAGATAGTTTGAAAAAACTAAAGTCCCACATTGGATGGGAGTAAGGCTTATGAAATGTATATAAGAGAGAAAAGATAAAGCATATTAAAAAATAATTATTAAAGAAAAAATGTTAAGTGGATTTAAATATTATTTATTTAATATTTAAAGCACTTAGCACTTAGCATTTGGCATGTGGCGCGTTATGTTCATTGGATTGATCTAACGGTGGAGATCTGGTCTAGTATGAATTTGAGATTAATATTTTTAATTAATCATTTTTTTCATAAACAGAATTTCAAATAACAACGTCCTGAAATGATATATTCTGAAACAACATGTCATTTGATATTCTGTTTTAATTTGACAATAACGTTTCAAATACAACGTTCAGAAATGAACAAGTTTATCAATAATGTTTCAATTTTATGTTTTCCACTATTATAAAAGGATCAGACCAGAGACTAAAAGGCACCCACGCATTCTCTTCTCTTGCTTACAATCTCTCTATTTCGTTCTGTGTTTCAAGGTATCTGAAGTTGCTGTCAGATATCTTTGGTGCTTAGAATAACTCCTAGGGGTGATTCGTCGGATCCCTGCAATAAACCTAGCGGGGGTGAATAACACCTTAAGGACAGTATGTTATCATATGTTTCTGGGCACCAGTTGTTTTCATATACTGTCTCTAACACGTACGTACCTTCATTTGAAGGTGTAGGGAGTAATATTGCCTAAAGAATCGTGAGCAGCCCATCCAGAAATAGTCTGTGTGTGATTGGGCGTAGTCTGGGCCATACCATAGTTTCACAACTGATTCTTCTAGTGCTTGGAATAGAGATATATAAGGGTATATATGCAGTGGGGAGGCTCTTGAAACTGCATGCCTTTTATAGAGGAATGAGGAATCCAAAATATATATGCTTGTGCAAAAACTAGACAAATTAAAAATCATTTTTGTGGTTGTCGTAGCTTCAAGGGAAATTAGCAAATAAGCAAATGACAGTTGACCCTTTTGAGTGTACCATAGATTAGATGTATTGGCAAACCTAGGAACTTGAATTAGTAGGGATAATTTAATTAATAATTTTCTTAAAAATTTAAAAAAATTAATTAAAAGTAATAATTGACAATTAACTCATACTTTATAATTGTTATGTGTGTAAGAAAATTTAGGCTTAAAAAGGTAATAAAATAAACAAAATATTGTATCTTTTTCTACATTAAACTCTAGTCAATTGTTTAATTAAATTGGCAAAACCTATTTATAGAGCTCTTACAGAATTTCTAATTGTTATTTTAAAAAATTGTATTAAGAAAGTTGTTAATTTTCTCTTCAAAATTTTTTTATTTTCTATTCAAAATATAAAAAATTTACAATATTTAATTAAAAATATCTAAAAGTATCATTAAAAAATATATCATTACCTAATTATCTATTAGTGAAAAAAATAAAAGATATTAAGAATAAATAAATATTTTTAATCAACCAAACGTAGATTGAGCTTTTTTTTTTGTCATACATATAATGAATTAATGATTATTCTAACTAATATAAAAGTTTTCAACTATGAGTCTAGTATACAAACAAATAAACAATAGTTGTTTTGTAATATATAAAATAAATAACTTTATGTAATAAAAGTAATAAAAAGACACAACAAATTTCCTTTTCAATTTTATCTCTTCCCTGCATTACTATTTCATCCTTTTTTTTTATTCTTGATTATTCTTATTGATATTTTATTCTAATTCAGCATTTTCTCCTAGGGTTCAAATTTTTAAAAAGTGAGGGGGCAAAATGTAAAAACTTACAACACCTACTTATTATTTTTCCATGAGTGAGGGGTCAGCGGCAACCACTGGATAACATGTGGATCCGCCACTGATTAGATGGTTTGTTAGTTAGGCATCATTAATTTATTTAGATTCGGATACATATGTATATGAGCCATAAAAGACAAACCAATGGTAGGTGTCGAGCATATATACATATATATATATATATATATATGCTCACACGCAGCATATATATATATATATAGTATTAGCAGAAATTAACTTGTGATAAAATATGTCACATATAACAAGAAATGAAAATATTAGAAATCTAACACTTGTTTTACAGTATTTTCTATTTTCTTATTCTCAAAATAGTTTTATAAAATTATTTTTGAGAATAAGTTTTGAAAACAAGAAAATAAAAAAATCTGTTTGAATAGTTGTTCTCAAAATCATAACTACTAATAAATGATAGATGAGTTATTCAAAATTTATAACTTTATCATTAGTGAGGTGGATATTTTTCACATTTTCTTATATTTTCCAGAATAAAAACACCTTAAAGTTGTTCTGAGTTTTCTATTTTTTTATTTTTCTATTTCTCAAAACAGTTTATAAAAAACAGGTTTACCAAATAAGTTTTTTTATTTTTTTATTTTTAAAAGCTAAAAAACTGTTTCAGAAACACGAATCAAACAGACTCCTAATAATAACTAAAATAAAAAAACGTGTTAGAACACAGAGAATAGTTACGTGCACACATGCACCATAAAAATAAATAAATAAATAAATAAATAATAAAACTTAGGAAAGTGGCTAAAATACAAGTTATTGGGCTGTTGGGAATGGGTTCCTGAGTCAAGTCAATAGAAAGTAGAAGTGTAGACTTTGTTGGTAAAGCAGCTTCAGTGAGTTCTCGCTCTTTGCCCTTCAATTTCTTTGTTGCTTCTTATGAACTCACCAGCAAATTGGTATGATGTGATTCGTGACTTCCCTCACTATTTCACTCCTAAAAATCTAAAGAATTTGATTTTAGACTATCGAACCGATCCAGTCAATTTGACTGAAAAATCAGTGAACGGATTACTGGTTTGGTTTAAAGGAAAGGATAAGCCAATGGAGCCGGTAAAAAATTGGTAAAACTGTAATGGTTCATAGGGGATTTTATTTATTTATTTATTGAAATGGAGCAGCCGATTAGAACCCAACAAGGAAGATGAAAATATAACCAAGATGCCAATAAAGAACCCAACAAGGAAGATGAAAATATAACCAAGATGCCAATAAGAAAGAAAAAATGTGAATGGGAGCTTTTGCCCTAAATAATGAGTAGAGAAAAAAATAAAAATGGAGAAAGAAAAATGATAGTATGATTGAAGAAGATGACGATATGATTAAACCAAAGCTTCACTGCTTCATGCACCGCCGATCATAATGAATAGTTAGTAATTATATCAGTAATGCATAAATTCCAATAAACATGATAATTCCAATATTTTATTATTAATGTTATTTGTTAATTGTTAATAGACTAACAGCATGTTTGGATAGTAAGTATAAGTATTTATGGAGATCCATTAGTGCTTATGTAGTGCAGTTATCATACGAAAATAGTTTTTTAATAAGCACTTATAGCCTGTTTGGATTTCATTTTTAAGCACTTATGGAGATCCAAAAGTGCTTATGTGGTGGAGTTGTCAAACAGAAACAGCTTTTCAATAAGCACTTATGCCTGAAATAAATGCTTATGGAAGAAACTGATTTTTTCAGCTTATGGTAATTACTTATCCTCCCATAATCACTTATTTCATTTTTCCTTCTCATTATCCACCCAATAATCACTTAAATCTCAATATCCAAACACATTTCTTTTCTCAAAATCACTTATGAAGTAAAAATATCCAAACACAAATCACTTTTAACATAATCACTTATGAATAATCATTTATCTTCATAATCACTTATACATAATCTAATCCAAACACACCCTTACACTTTAAATAAGTACTTATGGAAGAAACTGATTTTTTCAGGTTATGATAATTACTTATCCTCCCATAATCACTTATTTCATTTTTCTTTCTCATTATCCACCCAATAATCACTTAAACCTCAATATCCAAACACATTTCTTTTCTCAAAATCACTTATGAAGTAAAAATATCCAAACATAAATCACTTTTGATATAATGACTTATTCTCATAATCACTTATACATAATCTAATCGAAACATACCCTACAAATAAAATTTTAAATCTTTTACATTTAAATAATCTAGAATCTAGAATTTGAGAATGGGTCAAGAAAAGAAAATGGGGCCGGGGAGGTCCCACTAGTCCTTGTAGAAAAAGGAAATAATTTCATTTCCAAGTGTGGAACGACCAGAACGTGGAAGAATTTGCAAAAGAGAGATAATATAATACTGTAAATGAATGGAGGTGGATGCCTTTCGGTTTTTGTCTCATAAAAGTGACAGGCAGTTGGATAACGATGCTCTCTTTGCCCTTGGCCCCACACTTTGCCATCCACCCATTGGCTGCTCTTACCTCACCTATCTCTGTATTCTTTTGGGTGTCGTTTAGCCCAAATGCTATCTGCAGGGAAATCACGGGTAAGAATTAAAATGTGAATTTAATTATAACTTAAAATTAGAATAAGAGACTTGTTATAAAAATAGCCTTACTAAAGTTGTTAAATTTTTCTCTTTTAAAATGTGGAGAATGAGTTGCAAATTAATTGCTTGTTATTAAGTCCCAAATTTAGAAATCCAAATTACAAATTATTAGATCTGTTGAATAATTCATAAATCAATTTCCAATTTTTGATATTAGACCGTGGAGGATGAGTTAAACATTGCCTGCTAAAAAGTAACAAATATATAGGAAATCAAGTTTCAAATTCTTGAAACTATTGAACAATCCAGAAGTTAATTTTTAATCTTTCCTATTAAATAGTGAAGTGCTAGTTGACAAATTACTTATTATCTTGTTACAAATATAAGAAACCAAAATGCGAATTCCTAGAACTATAGAACTAGTTAATTTTCATTTTTCCCTATTAAAAAGTGGAGGATGAATTGCTAATTCATCATTACCCATTTGCAAATCTAGAAAACCATGTTGTAAACTACTAGAATTCTTGAATAATTCATAAATTAATTTCCAATCTTCATAATTAAAAAGTGAAGGGTGAGTAACAAATTTCTCATTAACAAGTTACAAATTTGTGATGTTAAATTGTAAACTATTTAAATTCATAAATACTTCATTTCCAAACTTCGTTATTAAATGATGGATGATGAGTTGCAAATTGCTTGTTACTAATGTGTTACAAATGTGTGTGAAATCAAGTTGCAAATTATAAAACTATTATATTAGGGTGAGGGTTATTTAGTAATTTGTTAATGAAATTCCAATGACTTAAGGACTTTTGTTCTAAGCTCTTGTTATAATTTTAAAATGTTTTGATCCTAAATTATAATTAAATTTCTATTTTGATCATTAAGTATGATTTTCCCATGTTATTAAATCTTTGGTGAGAAATACTAATTTGATTTGCTTTAAAAATTTGTGAAAATAATATGGTAATAGTTAAATGGACCCATTGTCTCATCTCTTCTTTGTTTATGACCTAATTCTCTTTGGTGACACCAGTGAATACCCTATTTTGCTCGGACATTTTAAAACAAAAAATTATAAAAAATGAAAAAATAAAAGAAATAAAACAAAATTTCTTTTTCTATGAGGAAAGTAGTAATTATCATTTAATTTCAAGATAAAGAGAAATCTTCCAAAATCTAAAAATATTCTTTGAATCCAATTTCTTCCTTCTAGAATTTGAAATCTAAAATTCCAAATAAAAAAAGGAAAAAAGAAATTTAAAATTAAAATCCTTTTATTCTTAAAAGAGAGCAGTAATAATAAAAATCTTCAAATAGATTAGGTCTTGTCAAGAAAAAATAAACAATAAAAACATTAAAAATATATATATAACAAAAATAATATAAAAAATAAAATAATAAATAAATAAATTTTACCAAAAAAGTATTAATTAAAAAAAAGGAAAGAAGGGGCTGAAACGCTGTGTTTCAACCCCAAGTGACCTGAGCCCTAATTTAGGGCTCAGGCACACGAGACCAGAAGCAGGTGAGAGCAAAGAGGAAAAAGGACAAAGGGAGCTGAATTGGAGCACGCAAGCATGCAGAAACAGAAGGAGACATGCACGAAAGAAGAAAACAGAAGGAGCACGCGTGAAGAAGAGCAGAGCAAGAGGGAGGATGGAGGAACCCTAGAAAAGAGGGGGAGTACGCGAGACCAGAGGAAGGGGACAGCACGATGGAATTTGAAGGGAAGGCAGAGCCGTACAAGAAACTGAAGGAGGAGATGGAGCCGCGTGCATGAGACAAAGAGCCACAGAGGAGACTGAAAGAAAAAGGGAAGGAGGCAGAGCACGATGGAGACCAAGAGCGAGAGGGAACTTCAGTCTGAACAGAAAAACAGAGGGGGCCGCGGGCGGAGCTGAAAAAAAAGCTGAGGTAGTCCAAACCGAAGGAGGAGGAGAATCCGAGGGGGCTAGAAATTTGGGGTTGAAAATCCAAGAGACAAAAATTTTAGAGCCGTGAGGAAGTCTGAGCAAGAGAGGTAGGGGAAGCCGCAGAGAGGAGACAGAGAGAAAAGCGGACAGAGTGAGGGCGTGAAATAGAGAAAACACAGGGAGGCAGAGCATGATGGAGACGAGCCATGATCCAGCGAGGAAACACCGAAATCCGAGGAGGAGAAGTGTAGGCCACTGAAAATCACTAATTGAAGAAGGAGCTGAGGTTGAAGGAAGCAGGTCAAATCACAAGATTCTTATAATGCCACAACTCTAGTTTCACAATGTCACTCACAACTTCGTCCACCATTTCTCCAACGCTTCTCCACCATTCTGCTTGGTGAGCTCTATGTTCTCCTTCTTCATTCTTGCTCTGTTATCATCGTGATTTGGTGTATTGTGAGCTACTGTGTTTTCCTGGTGTTGTTCCTCTATAACTTTCTCCCAGTTCAGCCCCACTACCTTTCCATGCTTCAATTTTTTTCATGTTCTGCTTTATGAGCTACATGTCTTTGTTGTACATTTCCCCCCTGTTTACTGGTTGGCCTAAATTTTGTACCAAGATAGTGATAGGTTGTTTTGCTTGTTGTCCTCCTGACCTGTGTTCGGTGAATCTATAAGCAATTGTTGGCTTATGCTTTGTATTTTGTGAATTTATTGAGCTTCTTTCCATTAAAGAAGGCAGTGCGTTCTTTGCTTTTGGATGTGCTAATCTGGTGTTGATAAAATACTCTAATCTCAAAGTGGATTAAACTGCAATGAATATCGTCGGCCTTGAAAGTTTGGTCCATGGTTACGCTTCAAATGTGCCCTAATCAATGTTTGACAATGTTATTTGCTTTTCTCTCTTGAACCCATCAAAGGTGTTCTAATGAACTTGAAAGTAGTGTGTACTCTATAAAGTTATTGAGTTGTTTTCTAATCGGAGGAGGGTGTTGTATTATGCGCCTTTGGGTTTTGTTGTCTAGGGCCAACTGAGATGCTGAAATTTTGAATTGATTCAACTATGAAATGAACATGTTTTGTGTCTCTCTTATTTTAGGTTCAAGATTAGCAAGAGGGAATATAGTGTTCACTTCCTTAAAGACCCCTTTTGGTTTCATAGATTTTTAAGCAAATTAGATGGTGGGAACAATATGGCACATATGTTTATTCGGTTTTAGTCTCCTCAAGCGGTCATATGACCTTGTGTTTCTATGCCTAGGCACTGATTTGGCTGCTGTGTGATTACATGTGATTATAACAATGAGAAAGAGATATACATCCGTGATTTTGCATGCCCAAAAGCCAGCTTAGTGTGCTGCATGTTCATTTCCAGTTTTATGCCCATGAATGAATCATTTTCCATGTTCTTTTCATTTAAAGGTTGGGTGTATTTGTTGCACATATGAGACACGTTTTGAACTTCTAAACTGAACTTTATGCTCATTATTTCACACACTAGGATTTCAATTTAGTTGTTGGTTACTTAAGTTCCCTTTTAGTGAAGAAAAGGTTTATATGGTTTGGTTTTGGATGAAAAATTCACCTTGCTAATATTCATGGTTGGTACATATCGTTTGATTTATAAAGTATGCTCATACCATTTAGCTTCTAAAGGGAACCATTAATAGCATATTTTGTGCTTGGAGGCCCATGGGTGTTTTTCATATCACTTTGGACTAGCATGATGTTGTCTATGAATGCTTTGGAGGGTAGAATAGTTGATGATGTGAAGGCTTTGCTTGCCCTTGTATTGGAATTGGAATGTTGTCATGAACTTGAGAGTTTTAACTTACACTCTTCAAATTTTCTTTTGAGCACCATGGGAGCATGAACCAAGTTTGGGAGAAATCAAGACCATCATCATCGAGGCAGAGAAGGATTGGAGCATAAGCAAAATAGTTTGATCCTCTTTCTTATCTCTTTTGTGTAACATTTTCATTGTATTGGAGTAAACTATCATATGAATTTGAATTTGCACATCAACACACACACACAAGACAAATTTATGTACGAGTTTTAAGTTTCTTTAATACATATGTATATTAAAAAAAAAATTGGTTACGAAAGTTTTAGAGCTTTTGCAGACCTTAAAACAATTACACCGTACAAGCCTACGGGGCTGCACAAGTGAATTAATAAGGTCCACTTATAATAATAGGACCCAATGACCTTTCCATTTTATTTTTCTATTGAAAATAAATAAATAACTCTTTATTGTATAAACTTTTATATATTTCAAAATATTATAAATAAAATAACAATATTTAGCAATTTTACTTAAATAATAATAATAATAATAATAATAATAATAATAATAATAATAATAATAATAATAATAGAAATAATGGATTTAATAACCACACCACATGAGGTTTTTGGAACCCACGCAAGTATTCGGGTTTACTAAGTTGCTGCGTGAGATTGTGAATCCACGTAGATATATCAGTTAAATAACTTTCTTTTAAGAAAATAACTATATTTCAAAAGAATAAAATGATGTAAGAAGTTCTTCAAATTTTATTTTAAAATATCTAATAAAATTATTATATGACATTTTAAAGTATAATAAAATCTTTCTACCGCGAGGTTTAGAACTTTCGTAGGTAATTAAAGAACTGATCTATCGGGCACTACTGCGAGTTTGCAACAAGTAGATCGATTTTCATTTTCTTTTAAAAAAAAAGTTCCCAAAAGTACAAAAATATATCATTTTTAAAACTCAAAAAATAAAAGAAAATATTTTCAAAACAAAATAAAATAAGAGTAAGTAAGCGAAATTAAATTATCTTTTACAAATTAAAACACACCAACTCAATCTTAGAAAATTGTTTTGTTTGCAAAAAGATAAATTATTCTCAATTAGTTTTCTCTTATTACAAAAATTACGATAAAAAATATCAACCAACTCACACGCATTTTTAGTCCCGAACTACATGGACTTTGATCCCCATCGCAGGGTACGTAGGCCTCAGGCTCTGATCCTGGGTTAAGTCAGCCCTTGTAAATAAATAAATATTTTTTAATTTATTTTCTTAAATTCCTTTTCCTCATTTTTTTCTTAAATCTCCTTAATTTTTAATTTAATTTATTTTCTATATTTTGTTTTCCAAATTTCCCAAATTTTCTTAATTTCTTTTTTCTCTACCCTTATTCTCGCACGTGAATGATAAAAAGAAAACGAAAATACTTTTAAAGCCATTTGCACAATCAACGTAAGGTAACCATTCCTAGAAACAAGTGTCATGAAGTGCCTAACACCTTCCCTACACATAATCGATTCCCGAATTCAACTCTGACTATGTAGACCATCATTTCCCTTCCTAATTCGGTTTCCCAAGATTTCCTCTAAAACTTTTGGTTGCAACTCCTCACAAGTCGATTTTCATTTTGAAACCCGATTTGTCTCACTTTTGTCCTCTTTTTCCTTTCGTCACATTTTTCCGGGTGCGACAACACCTCTCATCACCAGATCACCACTATGGATAGAATACTCAGTCAATTTTGCAATAACTTAGGGCATAAAATTATCACAAGCAAGACACATCCTTTTTCTTAAAAAATGTGGCACCCTTCAAAACTAAAATTTTCTCCTGAAGAACTTTAGGTAAAAGTCATGAGATATAAATATAAACGGGAGGCAGAGAATCAAGTACCCTTCAAAACTAAAATTTGCTCCTACGCTTGGAGAAGTATCTCCACAGTATGAGAAGAAACTTCCATACATTTGGGATTACTTGGCAAGTAGGAGATGGCTCCAAAATCAGATTTTAGGAAGACAGTTTGGCTAGATGACCTTAGACCCCTCAAGCTACCCATTTTCAAAGAAATTTCAAAGTGAGAGCTAAACAAGCCAATCAAAGAATTCGTAGACAGCAATGGGGAGTGGAACTAGTCACTTTTTGAAAGTTTACTTCCCGCAGGAGTCAAACCTCATATCACATCTAAGAAACCCCTAGCTCTTGAAGATGGAGGAGCTAGCTCGCTATTATCGGATACATACTGCAAATGGTAATTTCACAATCGCCTCAGCCGATAACTGCTTAACTTGGAGCAACAAGGATGAAGAGGACAGTAGATGGTCTTGAGTTTGGAAATGGAATGGAGCCCAATGCACTAGAACATTCCTTTGGCTTGCCATCAAAGATAAACTACTGACCAATTGCGTGAGAGCCCGTAGACATATGACTACGTTGACCTTATGCTTTATATGCAACAAAGATGAAGAAGATATTGAGCACAGCATGAGGAAGCGCATGATGGTACAGGAGCTGTGGAATAATCTTGTTCCTAATGAACCGCAACAGTCCTTCTACAGCAAGCCTTTGATGAATTGGTTCTTTGACAATCTCCAGCACCGTGGTGATAATTGGGATATCTATTTTTGTGTTACTTGCAGAAAATTATGGGAAAAGAGAAACAAATTCTTGTTAACACAAGACCTCATTAATATTGTTCAAGTTCTTTGCTCCATCCACTTTATATCTACCTTAACCATTGATGCTAGTAAATTTGATAGCACCATAACTCACGTGTAGCTCTTGGAGGCTTTGTTCCCCTTCCTTATTTGGTATGGGTCCCATACCGTCTTTTGATTTCTAAGACTATCATTATACATACTTTTTGCAATAGAATTTCCCTTTTCACCCAAAAAAGTTCAGGTGGGTGGAATTTCAAGGGACTCTAGGTCTCTCCCACGATACCCCTCCTACCATGATGGTGTAGTGGTAGGGTTTCTTTTGTTTTTAAATTTGTTTGAAGTTAAAATTTGTAGATGAAAAAGTGTACTTTTTAGAAATCATAAAGATATATATTTGTGTAGTTTTAAATTTTTATTTATTTAAAAACATTATACAACAAAAATGGATCTTCGCAATCCTACAATTTTTTAATAACCGAGAAAAAAGCATTAAAAAAAATTTAAAACTACACAAATATTTGATTGCATAATCCCTGAGAAGTAAGGATGAAAACAAGCCAAGTCAGGATAGATCTTGTCTAAATAGGTCAAGCCTGCACAACAAGTTTTAAGCATGAGTCTGACCTGTTGACCTATATCATGTTTTTTTTTTAGGCTCAGGCTTGAGCCTTTGACAAGCCTAACCAGGCTTAAAACTTATTTAAAGGCCTAGTGGGCCTTTAAATAGGCTTAAAGACTTAGGCCTTCAATGCTTTAATATATCAATATCAAACAATCTCAAACATAACAATATTGTTTGACCAAGAACTGATAAGAGAGAAAGCAAATAAACAAGTATGTTTTTTCTATTGATTCAACTTAGACATATTTTCTGCAATGGCATTAAATTTCTCTCTTATCTTTCTAATCTTACAAGCAACTATTGGATTCGAGGATGAAAAGAAGTCACGTACCTAGAGGCTATAGCCATACTTTTGATGTCACTCTTTGGAGCTTAACGATGCCAACATGTTTACGAGACTTGTAGACACACCAAATGGAATATGTTCAACCATCCTTCAAAGACATGCAAAAAGGTAAATGCAAAAAGTCATATTCTCATATAAAGGATTAAAAAATGTAATATTCTCACCTACAACTTTTGTTTTCTGTTTTACCTTTCACCCCATTAAAGTCAACCCCATCAACTTTTCCTCCAACAACCTTTTTCACAAACAATAAAAAATGAAACAAGCAAACATTTAAACATTGATGTTTAATAAGTTTATGTTTTCAATGGTGTGCTCTTCATCATGTTTTATAAATTTTAAGTTTATTGAAAAGACCATAACATAATTAAAGATTTTTAGAAGAAAAGAGAATTTGTTTTTTTGGTGAGGCAATGGATTGAAAGTGTCGGTCACTCTAGGTTTTCTTGGCCATAACTTATTCGATCAATACTTAGTAGTTTAAATAGAAAAGAATAGACAACGGGCCTACCTAATATTAGTCACAATAATAAGATATATTATCCCCTAAAAATTTGATCAAGATAAGAAACAAATAATTAAAAGATAACGGTAAATAACTAAGAGATAATAGCAGGTAAATAAAAAATAAATAAATAATAGCCTAAAAAACACTAATGCATAAAAGGGCGCACTCCAACACTCCCTCTCAAGTTGGGGAGTAGATATTGATCATACCTAGCTTGCCACATAACTCATCAAATTTGAGCCTGGATAGTGCCTTTGTTAGTAAATCAGCCACTTGAAGCTTGGTAGGAATGTAACACACTTCAATTTGTCCTGAATCCACCTTTTCTTTGATAAAATTGCGATCAATTTCGACATGCTTGGTTCTATCATGATGTATAGGATTTTTGACAATCCAAATAGTTGCCATATTGTCGCTGAATAATTTCATAGGGCCTTCTGTATTAATTTTAAGCTCTTTAAGCAATCTATCTAGCCATATCCTTTCACAAATGGCTAAAGGAAGTGCCCTATATTCTGCTTCAGCACTACTTTGTGCAACAACTGATTGCTTTTTGCTGCGCCAAGTGACCAAATTTCCCATAACAATGTATAATATCCTATAGTTGAGTGCCTATTAGTAAGAGAGCCAACCTAATCAGTATCAGAGTAAATTTGTACCCCTTTTTTTTGCACATTTCTTGAAATACAATCCTTTGCCTGAAGTAAACTTTAGGTATTTTAGGATTCTATATACCTCTTCAAGATGCTCTTCACAAGGATTGTTCATATATTGACTCACTACACTCACTGGGAAGGCAATGTCAAGCCTAATGTGAAAAAGATAAATTAACTTACCCATCAACTTCTCGTATCTTCCTTTATCAATAGGACTTCCAGGTTCTTTTAGCCTTTCTTTGTAGTTCAACTCCATAGGTGTATCTAAAGGTTTACACCCAAGGAAACCAGTCTTTTTTAGAAGATCTAGGGTGTATTTGCACTGTGATACAAATATTTCCTTCTTAGAACGAGCTACCTCCATGCCTAGAAAGTACCTAAGATTTCCCAAATCCTTTATGTCAAATTTAGAGGCAAGGAGTTTCTTTAATCCCACTATATCCTCAGCGTTATCTCCTGTAATTATGATGACATCCACATAAACAATTAATACTGTAACTTTACTATTAGAGGTATGTTTCACAAATAAAGTGTAATCAGTTTAGCATTGATTATAATCAGCAAGTTGCAAAACTTGTGTAAATCTCTCAAACGAAGCTCATGGAGACTGTTTCAAGCCACATAAGACTTAAACATCCTACAAACCTTTCCCTTAGTTTCTAGTGAATTAAATCCAAGAGGAAAATCCATGTGCACTTCTTTTAAATCTCCATTCAAGAAAGTCAAAGTTAGATGCAAGAGATAATAATACCTTAACTGTATTAAGTTTTGCCACTAGTGCAAAGGTTTTTTGCAAATTGATCCCTTGAGTTCGAGTAAACCCCTTTGCCACTAATCTAGCTTTATACCTGTTAATACTACCATCATAGTTGTATTTGATGGTGAAAACCCACTTATATCTCATAATGGATTTCCCTTTTGCCAACTCAGTCAATTTCCAGGCATTATTTTTCTACAAAGCCTTCATTTCCTCCATAATTGTAGCATTTCACTCAAGTATTTCTAGTGCTTCATAAACATCACTATGTGCCTTTTCATTTGAAATGCTAGCAATAAAAGATTGCAACTTAGAAGATAGACGCTTATATGAGATATAGTTACCGATAGAATACTTTGTACATGTGCGTTTTCCTTTCCTTGTCGTATTTCTAGTGCTTCATAAACATCCTTAGACACTGCTTGTGAAGTTGTAGGTGTTGGTGGTGTCAGTACTTGTGAAAAAATTGTAGATGTTGAACTATCTCCATCTTGTCTTTCTGATACTAGGGCCTAATCTGATATAAGCCAAATTGAATAGAGGGTGGGATGTTGAAATTCATGGCTCTGGTACCATGAAGATTTTTAGAAGAGAGGAAAATCTATTTTTTAGATGAGGCAATGGATTGAAAGTGTCAGCCACTCTAGGTTTTCTTGGCCATAACTTATTCTATCAATTCGAGGTAGTTTAAATAGAAAAGAATAGGCAACAGGCCTACCTAATATTAGCCACAATAATAGGAGATATTATCCCCTGAAAATCTGATCAAGATAAGAAACAAATAATTAAAAGACAATAGTAAATAATTAAGAGATAATAGTAGATAAATAAAAATAAATAAATAATAGCCTCAAAAACCCTAATGCAAAAAAATGGCGTACTCCAACAATAATTATAAGTTCGTAAAAATGCAAACAAGACTACACAATACAATAAGTTCATAATAATATAAACAACATCATAATACAATTTTAAGTTCATGATAATACAAAGAAGTTTATTTGTTGAAGACACAACACATAAGTACAATAATTCAAATCCAATCAAATTAGACCAATCAAGCTAAAAGGTAATACTAATATGAAAAGAGACAATCACAGCATTAATAATCAAGCCTTCAATATGACATCTTCTTATTTCAGTGTCTCTTACACAATGAAAAGCAATTGACATATTACACAACATAACTATACTAATAAACATTTTTAACTGGCAATATAAAAAAAATTGCATTGAAGGTTCTTGCTTTTTGTTTTCTCCTTAGACCATACTTATGACGAAACCAATCTCTACTGCAAATAAGAATTTCTATAGATTCTTCATTCAATTTAACATGATATTCATCAATTACATTGCTTCCAACACTAAATGTAGACTCTGATACCATAGTTGAGATAAAAAGAGCTAGTATGTCAATTGTCATCTTTGATAAAACTTTGAACTTTGCACTATTGTTCTTCCACCACTCTAAGTCACAAAAAGTTGAATCTAAATTGGTAAAAGGGATGTAAGGATTACCTCCAAATAAATTTCTAACTCTGATTTAGTAAGAGGAATTAGATGCCTTTGATGCACCATCATCAACATTTACTACTTTCCTTTATTTCATTCCTTTATTATTTCTTTGTTGTCCAAGAACTTCTGAAAAGACAATACCATCAACATTCACTTCACTAGATACAAAGGATGCGTCTTCTTTATATAAGTCCATATACTCCTAATATAAATTTTGCAATGCTTGTTTGACCTTATCCACATTCCATTTAGCCTCACTTTTTGGTTTATATATATATATATATCAATGGGAAGCTTATCTCAACAACATCCAATTTGGTCATTGGATCCAAAACACCGGTAATAGCCATCAACAAATTATATTCCTCCCAATATTTGTCAAATTTTTCTTTCATAGGCTTTATCATTTCCCTCATCACAAAAATCGTAATCATTTGCTGCATCATTAAATACTTGTTTCAGCCTATGAACTTTAGCAAGATCTAAATTAGAACTAGGATATTCACTGATGACGTGAGTGGCATAATTAAAAACTTCTAAAAGCCGACAAACCTTCTCAATCTTCTCATAATCCTCAAATGATGATGCATAACTATAATATGGCTCTTTTCATGATAATTAGCAAGGGCATGCTTAAATTTCATTATTGTGGTCAGCATCAAGGATGTAGAATTCCATCTTGTAGGACAATCAATAATAAGTTTCATTTCTTTCAAGCCCTTTAACTCAATAACTTCACAGAAAGATTTCAACCATACATTGAAAGCACTTATATATTTGACACTTTCATGAACATCATGAATGACATCTTTAATCTTGCTAAGGTCATCTTGCACCAACAAATTTAGTATATGCACACAACATCTAACATGAAATAGTTGTCCCCCAAGCACCAACTTATTGCTCAATAACAAGTTCCCCTTTAAGTTTCTTAAGCATGAGCCATTATAAAAAAGCATTGTCCACAAAAAACTAAGAATACTTTGTTTTTGATTCCCCATCCTTTCAAACACTGGAAAATTGCATTAGCTACATCCACTCCTCACATTGGAGCAGGAGCTTTGACAAAATTCAAAACCCTCTTTTGAAGACCCCAATTTGTATCAACAAAATAGCCAATGATAACCATGTATTCAACTACCTGTTGACTTGACCTTCATATATAAGTTGTAATACTAACCTTGCTCACACTCTTCAATATATTTTTCAAGATTTTCTTCTCAACCTCATATATTGCCAAACAATCACTTCATGCTAGTTTACAAGAGCTTTCCTAAAATCTAGAATTGTAGATTCAAAAGTTCATATCAAAACTTGATCTTCCACAATACTAAAAGGACACTCATGCCCATGATGGCAACAACAATGATTTCTCTCATTTTTTCATTAGAATACTTCAAGCCAGGAATAATGAATGGGTTAGTACCTGAATCTCTAGAGGAATGAAATGGGATGGTGGCTCACATTTTTTTCTGAGATATATGTAACCTTCTTTGTATACAAATATGTGAGTGCCTCTTAAGATGGCTAGTGCTAGCTCCGCTCCTACTAGGAGCCAATTTCTCTTTATAATATAAGCACATTGTTTTCTTGACACCATCAGGAAGTTGAATTTCCTCAAAATCTTTCTATACCTCTTAAGTTTTTCGCCTTTTCTTTGTGATAATAGATTGTATCGCCGCACCCAATATCTTCATTTTCAATGGTTGTAACTTCAATAGAGTCATCTTGAGGCTAACTTGAACTAGTTAGAACATGCTCATTAGTTTGCTCTTTAATAGCAGATTCAATTGTGTTGACATTACTTGACATTAGATAGACTTGGCCTATACATATAACATGAATGCAAGTTTAATTGAACCAGCTAACCACTTGTAATTACAAACTGATAGCAACCACTTACAAATTATCAAGTTTTTTAGAGCTAGGTTCAAATTCAACCCAAAACTATGCAAAACTATTAACATTTGGCAGAGTCCCAACTAGAAAGAGGAACTAGAAAGAAGTAACGAGTAAGAATACATACCTAGGAACAAAGTCGACGAAGGCCAGCTCGTAGCTCGCTGAGTCGTAGGTCATAGTAGCTATGGGGAAAGGGATGTGATGGATGAAATAGGAGACAGACAGACAGACGAGGATACAAAGTCAGAGATGATAGATGGAGGTCAGTTAGGTCACAGATGGAGTGATGCAAGCTTAGGGCCCATTCTTCTTTACCCTCTAGTCAGCTAACTTGAAGACAAAGTTGAAGGTGATAAATGGAGGCCACAAATGTGAATCTGAACCTGCAGTGGATGAAGGTCAATCAGGTCACAGAATCCAGGGCTCGTTCTTCTTCACTCTTAAGTCTTCAAATTAGATGTGACTGTTAGGTTGGCTAATTTTATTTGAAAGGCTAATGGGAATTGAATCAACTATATCTATATCTTACACTTATATTGTTTTTAAAAATTTCAAAAACTTAAAAATACTAATTATCCTCTATTTAGCAAAACTTAATCTAAAGGTCTCCTTCCTTAAGATAAAAATTGAGGCTTTTAAGTCCCTACACATACTTTAAATGTGAACATGTTCAAATTGTCAATATGAAGATTAATTTTTTTAAAAAAAAAAGCACATTTTAAAGTTAAAATTAGTGTATAATATTCAATTATTTTTTGGTTAAAACATATCAATTATTTAAAAGCTGAAAATCCATTTGATTTTACCAATTTTAATTATAATTTGAAGAATTTGTAACACTTTTTAATTAAATTAAAATTATCTTTTGAAATTCAACTTTCAATAATATTTTTTTTTTGTCAACAGCTTGCAATGATGTTGATTGTTTGGATTTAAAATTTTATAAAATTGACAGGAATTTGTTGCAAAATTAAATTAATAATTTTAATATTTTTGTTAAAATTAAATTTATATAATTTATATAGTGACTAATTAATTTTTTATAGGATTTACAAAATTTTAAGTATCTAATAATTAATTAAAATTGATATGAAGATTGCTTTGATTGACTGGAAGAATATTTGGGATAACTAACATTGTATCCCCTCACATGCAAAAATTACAAGCATCATGATCATATTTGAGGACTAACTCTTCTAAATCAATATTCATTAAATTATGTTGAACTAAGAATAAGTTATAGAGAATGGGAAATTCTTTGTTTTTCTTATTAATGATTGCAACTCCATTGATATGGTCTAGCAGTAAACAAAGACCGGGTAGAATCTGGTTGATAATCAACCTAATGCCTGTCGTTATGAGGTCAAGGCATCGGGTTAGACCGGTATATGAGATCAGGTTGACCCTGATCTTTAAAAAGTATTTAAAAATAATATAATAAATTAATTTTTTATTTACAAAATTATAAGCACATTTATCCAAAATATATTTTCTTGAAAAATAAGATTAGGATTAAAAAATAAAATTTTCTAAAATTATAGCACTAAATAATTATACATTATGTTTACATAATAATAAGAAATTAATTTAGAATTTTAAATAAAATCTAAAGGATTGAAATCTTAAAGTTATTTATGATAAGGATTAAGTCAATTTATGATATATAATTTATAAAGAAAATTAATAATATAAAATTAATTAATATTTATAAAAAAGGTTTTAAAAAATTAAATTATATAGATGGAGATTGAGTGGGACTAGGTTTGACCACATTTGGGTGTTCAACCAAGCCCACTCTCTGAACCAACCCAGTATGCCGGGTTGGATCAGGCTTATGAGGCTACGAGTTGGTTGAACACCCCTTATGATCAATCAAATTCAGGGTTGCATTTAAGCAAGTCCTATATGCTGCACTGGCAAATCTAGGGCTACACATGAGCAAGTCCAAGGCTACTTATGAGCAAGTTTGAGGTTGCACCTGGACAAGTCCAAAAAAGCTTAATTACAAGTAACTCTAGGCTACACCCAGTCAAGTATAAGGGTGCTCATGAACAATTCCAAGGCTGCACACAAGTAATTATGAGGATGCTCCTGAGCAAGTCTGGGGTTACATTTAAGCAAATTTGGGGATGGTCATGGACAAATTTAAGGCTACTTATAAGCAAGTTTGTGGTTGCACCCAAGCAAGTCTATAATGTTCACTAACTTCAAGACTGCATATAATGCTCCCTAGCAAATCTGGTTTACTACAACACATATATGAGGTTCATCTCCTTTTATTTACCATTTCAATATCCTATGTTGTATTTATATAGGGAAGATAATTATTGTAAAGATATTCTCCATATATAAAATGAGGGGGTTCTAATGGTTAGAACAATAAGTTCACATTAAGAGAATATTTTGCTTACAAGATTTAGGATTGAGATAATGATCATTCCATAATTAATAAATTGGGTTAAGTTGTTCTAACAATTTTTGATAGACGACCATATAATAGTGGAGTCTTATAGATCATCATTTGTACAAGCTAATTAGAAGCAACTAAAGACTGAGTTTTATCAAGGTCTTGCGAATGTTGTTTTCAGGGGTGAACCCACACCCTCTTCATTAGGGAAAAGTATAATCTTTCCTTCATCTTTCTCAGTTGGCGTGAGGTATACCATTTAAAATTATCAAGATGTAATGTCCATTTTTAGATGGCTAATTATCCTAACCTTTTTTATTACCTTCATGTGCAATCCAATGTGGCCATAAATAATAAGAAACCTAGAATCTAAGAACTTTCATCAAGAAGATCGTGTAGATGTTTTATAAAAAATTTGAAGATCAAGCTTGATATGATGATCAAAGACATAAGAAAGAATAAAATCTTCTAAAAAGTTAAAGCAAGTAGTACATCATTTCTTTCCTTTTTTTTTTCTTTGCCATTATCATTACTCTATGTATACTCACACATTATATGTTATTTGGTGCAATCCTGTAATATCTTAAAATTTCTCTTAAATATTTAAGGCTCAATATTTTAAAATCTATAAGAAATTTACAAAAATGAATATATACCATTTTACATAATATAAAACAAAGAGGTCAATTATCTCAGTTAGAAAGAAAAATGAAAAAATAATCATTTTACCCCTGAAAAAAAAAAGAGAAAAAAAAGAAGATGGGAAAAAAGAGAGAGAGAGAGAGGGATAAGAATGAAGATGAAGGGGCGGTGGACTCATACGCATTCAAGGAAGTAAATTTTATAAATTTTATGAAAAATTACACCTAATGACCTGAAAGTTTTAAAAATTATAAATTTATCCTAGGGCAAGGACATTTTTGTAAATATGAAAAATTACAGTCAAAATGAAGCTCTCAATGAGTTAAGACCATTGGAATATAGTATAAAATTTATTAAGATCAAAATAATATTTATTGGGTAATTATGATTTAATATTAATGTCTTACCCGATAAATATCAGTCTAGACTATAGAAAGAGGCAGTATTCATTCAAGAAAAATGTGTGGGTCTTATATTTAGACCAATTGGAATAATTATATTATGATAATTTTATATCCCAATATGATTATAATTAGTATTCCAATAATAGTAAAATATACTGTTAAAGTAGCTTTATTTGTCTAGACCGATTCAAGATATATCTGGATAAGTAAATATCTAAAATTTTTGGACCAAAATACTCCCCATTTCGTGCCCCACAAGCTGCATATGTCAAAATAGCCTTGGTTTATTATTTTTCATGAAAAAGCAAGAAAAATCAAGACATTAAGTGGCAAATTTTCATTGGTTGATGAAATTTATATATACTCCCTTCCTTCCCATGATTTGGCCGACCATTTAGCAAGGAAATAAGGAAGATAAGTCTGCAATTGAAGAAAGGAAGTGCAGCCACGTGAGGGAGGAAGAAAAAATAGGAAAAAAATTGGACGAAAATCCAAGAAAATTTGTAAGTGTTTCTCTTATGACTTACAAGTGTTCTAGTGTCTTTTCTTGGTTGTTTGGCTTAAGTTTCCATGAAATATTTTCTTTCCCATCTCTCTACAATTTTGGTATAAGCTTGTTTAAGTATGGGGAGTTATTTTAAAGTCATAAAATTATGATTTGGTATGAGATTGCAAGAGGAATCAAGTATAGTATGATTTAAGCAAGTTTTGAGAAAAATCAATTTCTCTTCCTATAAGTCAGATTTTGGTGAGCTTATTGTAATATCCCTATTTTTATGGGGTATTATAAAATGAATAAAAAATGAGAAATGAAGTGAGACGAAAAGGTTATATAGAATTGGGCTTTAGAAGGAATTAATTTCTCATCTAATTTTCTGAAGAAGTTATGTTTGGTCCTTAATTAGAATTAATTTTCCATAAGGTCTTTGACAGAAATTAATTCCAGAATTCACCCCGAAAAAATATGCAATATACCACTTGAATGAAAGCCCGCTCCAAACTGAGCGCAATGGTATAAGTATTGCATTCCTGGGAGGTCCAGGTTGAGAGATAGACCAATTTAAAGTTAATGTAAATAGTGAAAAAGAAATAATTAAAAATTGATCTTTGGGTGAAATTACAAGAAAGTGCCCGAAAGAATGGATAATTATATTTTTGACTCGGCTTAAGGGCAAAACGGTCATTCCCACATTAGAAGTAAAATGTGAATAATGAATTGAAGGCCTAAAAATGAAAAAGTTGATATTATAAAATGCATGATGAATTGGAAAAAACGGAGAGACACCGTTAAGCATGAAGAATGACAAAGAGGTTATTTTTCCCGGTTGGATGGAAAAATGAGAAATTATATTTTTGCCCCTAAAGAATTATTAGAAGGACATCCATATCCTTAAAGTCATAAAAATGACGCGAAAATATATCAGAAATGTCTTGGGGAAAATTACACCTAATGACCCGAAAGTTCTAAAAATTATAAATTAACCTCGGGTCAAGGGCATTTTCGTAAATATGAAAAATTATGGTCAAAATGAAGCTCTCAATGAGTTAGACCCAATGAAATATATTATGGAATTTATTAAGGTCAAAATAACATTTATTGGGTAATTAGGGTTTAATATTAATATTTTACCCGATAAAAGTCAGTTTAGACTGCAGGAAAATGCAGTATTGATCCAAGGACAATGATTGGATCTTAATAAAATATATTTTGGTTCTAGATAATGATGTTGGACCAAAAATAATTGTTAGATAATCTTGTACCAGTTTAATGACAATTTTGGCAAAAATACTTAATCGGTACGTGTAAATTTAATCGCGAAAGGGTATTTTAGTCCATAAAAATTATTGAAGCAATTTTTGACCAAAAAGGGAGTGAATTACGTGGAAATTCAGATTGGGACACATATGAAATTTTCCAAAAGCTTTTTTAAGAAGAAAAGCAATAAAGGCCAAAAAGTAAAAAAAAAAAAAAAGACTTTATGAGTAAGTCATTTCAAGTCTTCATCTTCTTCTTCAAGCTCGTCCGAACTGCAGCAAGGAGAGAGGAGAAACATACAAAAAAAAATTCAAGGGCAAGAAGAGCAAGAAGCAAGCTTTGGACTCCAAATTTTCAAGGTAGATTTTCATGGTCATTATCTTGTGTATATTTGAGTTTGGTGGGATTTCATGGAGTACTTCTCCTTATTTTGCCTCTGAAATTTTCTGCCTAGAGAGAGAGAGGAGAGAGAAAGTGAAGCCATGGAAAAACCAAGCCATAAAAAATGATGTATAGGTCTTAAGTAACAAGATTATGCCATGAGATTGCAATTTAATCGGGTAGATATTTTTCTACAAATTTATGAAATTTTCTGCCTATTTAGGGTTTGAAAATGAAAGAGAATTTCATGATTTTGACCCCAAAAATGGATTTCTTGGGTCCAAAATAGGTAGATACAAGTATGTTGTACAAGAAAAAGCTTAAGATTAAGAAAGTGAAATTTTTAGCTTTTTGAAGCTTAATTCGGAATCAACAGTAACCGAGCTAGAGATGGAATTTGGCAATTCTGAGGCCATATTTGGATTCCTCATGAAAAATTACATGGAATAGAGGTATAATTCATCATTTTTGAGTTAGGAATGAATTTTTGGTGAATTTTTGAAGAATTAGGGTTTCATGAACACTTTTTGAAGAAAGTCATGGAACCATTAGCTTGAATAATTGTTTGATTATGCATTAGGACTTGAAGAAGCCCAAGGAAGCTAGGGGGAGCATTGGTATCAAGTTGAAGAGTAAGAAAAAGCATGAAGGTAGCAATTTACCTATTCTTGCCTTATATTGTCATGTGATTTTCAATGAGTTTGATGACTTGCCTATTGTTTGCTATGATCAATTGTGATGCTTTGAGAATGTTGGCTAAGTTAATTGAGGGTTTTGAGACCCCGGGATGTCCAAAATACGAAACGAAACTCTGCCGAAATTTTTGTAAAATATTATGGCATAAATGTTTAAAAGCATTTACTTGATGTTTTATGATGATTATATGCTTAATGTGATAATATGATTGCATGAATGGTGATTGCTACTGAGATTCTTTGAATCTCACCCCCCCTTCAATGACTAATCATGCTAGGGAGAACCAATGCAAAAGAGTTAAGGAAGGAGCAAAAGGCATGAAGAAGGAAATGATGTTGCAAGCCATTGTGTTATAGGGTGAATGGTTATTCGTGCCTTGCTTTGTATGAAATTATAAAATAGTGAATAATATGTTAATGTTGTAGAAAATGTATGAAAATTTCCATTTTTGTATGTTGGGATATGAAGTTATATTCTACCAAGTTACATGCCAAAATGAGTTCATTTATAAGGGTTTTGGCAAGCAAATTGCAATGTAGACTGAAACAGGACATTTTCCCAACATGTCTGTTTCATTCGCCTTTGTTCTATACTTAATGTGAGGGTAAGTTTATGATATTTTTATACCAGATAGATGGAATCTCCAGCTTTAATATGACACCTAATTCACCCCATTTGGAGTTGTGTACAATTAATGGTGAATTTTCTAAGTTAGGGTTCAGAACAGAGAAAGATTGGGAAAACTGGAAACTGAAAGTTAAGTACTGGAAAATTAAAAAGATAATATAAATCGTGCAGAGCTCTAAAAATTCATTGGTTTATATTTATGGAAAGGCATATGTTTTAATTTTCATATGCCACTGATTTGGAGGTAATTGGAGCTATATGATAGGAGATATGGAGGTTTTCCCAAAACTGTTCCAGCAAAAGTGGAATTCTGACCCTTTATGATTTAAGTTAACACCATGTCCTGTGCAAGTTGAATAAATGTAGAATAAAATTATTTATATAAATATACTCACAGGGTTTTCATATGACATAAATAATGTTTGATTTGGCTCATGGTAGAGTGAGATATAAATTTTTAAATATAAGGTCAAAATCCTGGGGAAGAGAAAATAACCAAATATACAGTAAATGTTTAAGGAATAAACTGTATAAATTGGTCAAGTAAATGCTCAGTTTCATATTTTTTTCATGTAAATAAGGTTTTTATCTATTTTTAAAGACTTGAATCACTATGAAATGATTTTTATAGAATTAGTTATGAATTTTCAAAGTTCAGTTGGTAAAGTAGAAACTATCATATGAATAGTAACTGAAAATTTTTGAAATTCTGATTTTCATTCTTATGTGATTCAAGCTTAGAATCAAGTATAATTAGACTTAAAAGGAGTCTAATTCATGGAAAATAAGTCTAAAAGTAAGGTGTTACACTTATTATGATGGGAAAGAGTTGGATTTTCATTATGTTGATGCTAAAAATGGATTCCTTGGGTCCAAATTAACTAAAAACAAGTATTGGATTCAAGGAAAACCAGGAGATAAAGAAAATGAAATTCTAGGGTTTTGTGAGTTTTTAAGAAGTAACTCATGAAACTAGTGAATAAAGTGAGTGTTTGATGGTGTATTAGGAATTGATAAAGCCCAATTAAGTTCTTGAAGGAGGTGGAACCAAGTGGTAAAGCATTGGATTCAAGAGGAAGAACTAAAGGAATACTTCAAAGTAGCTAAGTTTCATATTCTTGTTTTATGTTCTTTCATTGTCTTTCTATGATTAAATTGTGTTGCCATATTGCAATTGTGATTTCTTTGATTGGTCTTGGATGTAAAATGAGGGATTTTATTCCCCAGGATGTTCATTTTCTAAGCCGTTATGCTGCCGAATTTTTTATGACCAATGTGGTAATTTATTATTTAAAGGTGATTGATGTGATTAAATGCGTTCAAATATGAGTTATTTGACATGATTGACATAATTGCATGAAATGTAACTTGCTACTGAGATTTTCCTCAATCTCATCTCCTCGAGTATCCCAATAATAGGCACAGGCTATGGCAAGGGAGTCTAAAGAAAAGGGAAGGAGAATGAAGAAGAGAATGATGCTTGATGGTGTTTTCAAGCTATGAGTGTATATTTTGAAATTATGTATAAAACCGTGTATATGCTTTTAGATCTGTTCCATTGTGCTATTATGTCCTTATGAGCATTATGAAATGTTTGGCATGGATTTGAAACATGGAATGATCATGTGAGCTTGTTATGAAGTCTACTTTGCCATGTTATATTGTTAGAAGTTCATTTGGTAGTAATGAAAATAAAGTCAATATTATTTGACCAAGACATGGCAAGTAAGTCAAGTGTTATATTATCTGAAACTAGAGAGAACAAGCTTTCCAATGAGCTAAAGAACACTCAATTTGGATATGTGTACAATTTATAGTATATTTTTGAAGTTATGGGTCAAAACTGGCCAGTAAAGTAAAAGTTATGAATTTCACTGTAAGTATCACTTATTTTGAAAGGAAATATAAAATTGTACAAAGCTCCAAAAATTCAATGATTTACATTTTTAAAACTATCTGTGTTTTGAGTTCAATATGCCACTAGTTTGAATTCGATTGGAGCTGTACAATGAGAGATATACAAGTTTTCCCAAGACTGTTCCAATAAGAGTGAGGCTTTGACCCTTAGTAATTTAAGTTGAAATCATGCCCTATCTAAACTAAATAAATGTATAAGAAAAATATGAAGGCAAGTAGATATATATATCTTTCCAATGGCATATAGAATACATGATTTGGCTCAATATAGAGTTAGATATGAATTTTGAAGTTATGGCTAAAAAAGAGAGAAATGACCATTTGTACAGTGTAAGTTTGAGTAATAAACTATACTAATTGGTCAGGTTAAAGGAATTTTCATATTTTTATCTTGTATATCATGTTTCTAGCTTCATTTAGAGACTTGAATCACATTGATACGATTTTTCTGGATTAAGTTATGATTTTTCAAAATTCATCCAGAAAACTTGAGAACTTAATGAATAGTATCACATTTTTTTATTTAAATATTTTGGTTTTATTAATAGTTCAAGCTCTTAATATAAGCGATTTGGACATTGTACATACTATAATATATGGAAAAATATAGATAAAATTAAGGTATTACAAATCCCTTATCTATTCTTTATCTATGGTATTTTGATTTTGATTCACACAAAGATTTTTATATTATTATTTTGATTGCAGTATGTTGTTTTCCTTTATGTTTTTAATGATAAACAAGTGTCTACTTCATTTTTTTTCAATATTAAGATTATCCTTGACTTTTGAATTTAAAGGTTCCTACAAGTGACTCATTTGTACTATAAGGTATTCTTGGTTTTCATGTAATATATTTCATGTAATCCTTAGTTTGCATAATATGCTGCTCAAAAGGGAATGTTCACTTTACAACGTTTTCATTTTTTTCTTATGTTTCCAATTTCCTTTCATATATGATTTTTTATACACCAATATAACTATAATAGAAATACTGATAAATTATTTGGGAATATAATAGCATGCGTCTTATTGTTATGCAAACTAGTAAACATGTACTTTAAGCTAAGGTGATGTTAAGATCAAATGAAGGAATGAAAGTTTGTATTTCTAGGATTTCTATGACTTTATCTAATTCTAGACCACCATTCAATATGAAAAGTGTTAGGTTTATTATAATATAAGTTTTGATGATAACAAATGTAGAGTAATAAGGAACAAATGCACCATATTTATCAAACATATATTTTATTCCGAAAAGAAGTAAAATATGCATTAGTATATGTTTAATTGTATTTATAATGCATATATCATGCTATGTACTAATATATTTACTGTGTTTTTATATTTTATAATATAAGTTGGATATATAAATTAAACTAATTACTTAGTTTGTAAATGTAATATATTAAATGTAAGATTGTCCAAGAAGGAAAAATGAGTATTGCAATAAAGAAAAGAAAATCAACACTATGTCTCACTAAAAGAAGAAGAGAAATGATGCTCTAAGAATAAAGCTAAGAAATGAGCATGCCAAGAATGAGATGACCAAGTGAAAGTAGAGTTTAACTTTTGAAGACCTAACTATTAGGTATATTTTGTTTTCACTTTAGTCTTAAGGTAATTTAATCTTTGAAATTTACTTAATCTTATTATCATATCTTATATGAGTTAAATTAAGTAAATCTGAATATTAGTATGAGTTGAAACTTGTTAGATTTGGACATTCTAGGCTAACAAACAAATTTTGCTTATGATTTATTTTTATTTTGTGTAAAATTTGTACTTTACTTATTGAAATTTAAAGTTATAGAATTTTCATTTCTAATAAACAAATTTTGATTGTAAAATTTGAATTTCGAACTAAGCGTTGTTGGTGAAAGTCTGATAAAGACAGAGTATCTGATGTGCTTAAATGGATTCATACTAAAAAGGAAAGGAATTAGCTATTAACCGCATTCATGATGATTTGAAAAGTATGTATGTTTAAATAAATGCTCAAACTTAGGATGAGCTTATAGATTTGCATATAAATGTTTTTAAAAGCACTTCTTGATTTAAAAGAAAATTTTCAATCATAATGTTTAAATGCCTACATCATATGCTTTTGCATGAATATTCTTATTGGATACATTGTGCTTTCTTGATTTTATCATATGAAATGCATAGGTTGAAGGAGAACATTTTCTGTAACTAATTTGCTTATACTTTAACTCACCTCATTTATTGTGAAGAGTTTTGTTGCTTTGTCTTAATTTGCTAAAGAGAGTAAATGATATTTCAATATCTCTACTTGATCCTAAATGAAAAAGGTAACAATTTTTTCAACTCTGAGATACATCTTATGATGTGTACATATCATAATCATATTAACAAAAAGTATAATAGCATTTAGTATCATAAAAGTTTCAAGTAACAATTGGTATTGATTTTTATATCAGTAACAATTGGTTAATCTACACATATAGTGCATAATAAGTTTTGATAATGATTTGCATATCAGATTGCGCCTTTATGTGTACTTGAAACAACTCTAGACATTTGTACTTACTGGTACAACCTCACAAATAGGGTAAGAAGAATTATGGGAAAATTTTTCTTCAAACATTTTTGTTGATGTCAAATAGAGGGAGAAATTGTATAAAAAATATGCATATGTATAATCTGCAAATAACTTAGACAAACTGCATTATAAGTGTTAATTATTCATTAAGCATATTTTTCATGTGTAATTTGTCATTATAAAAAATGGAGAGATTGTTAGGTTTAATATAATATAAATTTTGATAATAACAAATGTAAAGTAATAAGAAATAAATACATCATATTTGTCAAACATATATTTTGTTCCTACAAAAAGTAAAATGTGTATTAGCATGTGTTTAATTATATTTATAATACATATATCATACTATGTACTAATATATCTACTGTGTCTTTATACTATAATATAAGTTGAATATATAAATTGGATTTACTACTTAATTTGTAAGTGTAATACATTAAATGTAAGATTATCTAAGAAGGAAGAGTGAGCATTGGAATAAAGAAAGGAAAATCAATATCATATCTCACTCAAAGAAAAAAAAGAAAAATAATGCTCCAAGAATTAATGATCAGAAGGGAGCATGCCAACAATCGGATAACCAAGTGAAAGTGAAATTTAACTTTTGACGACATAGCTATTAAGTATATTTTGTTTTCACTTTGGTCTTAAGATGATTTAATCTTTGAAATTTACTTAATCTTATTATCATATGTCTTAAATGAGTTAGATTAAATAAATCTGAATATTAGTATAAGTTAAAGTTTGTTAGATTTGAACATTCTAGACTAACAAACAAATTTTGCTTATGATTTATGTTTATTTTGTACAAAATTCGTATTTTACTTATTAAAATTCAAAGTTACAAAGTTTTCATCTTTGATAGACAAATTTTGATTGTGAAATTTGATTTTTGAACTAAGCATTATTGGTGAAAGTCTAATAAAGATGGAGTATCTGATGTGCTTAAATGGATTCATACTGAAAAATGAAGAAATTAGCTACTAACCAAATTGGTTTATAAGTGTTTAACAAGTTTTCAGATATACTTGGTTGATGCTATTATTTGAAGTTATTAAAATAAAATATGATTCTTGTTCAAATCTTGAGTCATCTAAATATGTTGGTACTTACTGTGAAGCTCAAGATTTGTACAAGTCTATGTTTTTATTTGTATAATTAAGTTGTGTGCTTTTCATAATTTCTCTTGTTGAAAAGTATATATGTTTAAATAAATGCTCATGCTTAGGGGGAGTTTATAAATTTGCATGTAAATGTTTTTAAAAGTATGTTTTGGTTTAAAGGAAAAATTCCAATCATAATGTTTGAATACCTACATCATGTGCTTTTGTTTGAATATGCTTATTTGATGTATTGTACTTTCTTGGTTTTGTCATATGAAATGCATATGTTGAGGTGGAGTATTTATGTAATTAATTTGTTTATATTTTAACTCATCTCATTTATTATAAAAAGTTTTATTGCTTGGTCTTAATTTGCCAAAGGGAATAAATAATGTTTCAGCATCTCTCCTTGATCCTAAATATAGAAGGTAACAACTCTTCAACTATAAGATTCCTCTTGTGATGTGTGCATATTATGATTATGTTAACAAAAAGTATCATAACATTTGGTACCATAAAAGTTTCAAGCAACACTTGGTATTAATTTTGATATCAGTAACAATTGGTATAATCTGAATATGTAGTGCATAATAAGTTTTGATGATGATTTGTATATCAGATTGCGCTTTTTCTGTACTTGAAACAATCTTAAACATCTGTGTTTACTGGTACAATCTCACAAATAGGGCGAGAAGAATTGTGAGAAAATTTTTCTTCAAACTTTTTTATTGATGTCAAATAGGGGGAGAAATAGTGTGAAAAATATGTATATGTGAAAATAGCTGAAAGAAACTGCATTATAAATATTAATAATTTGAATACAGTTTTAAGCCGTATCAAAAGATTAGATCCCCCAAAAACAAAAAATTCAGATATTTCTTATAAAATATCATTAACGTCTATACAAATTACTACCGCTAAAAGAAGTTTTCTAAAATTAAAATTGCTTGATCTTTATCTAAAATCACCTCTATTACAAAATAGATTGAGTAAAGTCCATATGTTATTTCTTGGAAGTGTAATATTATAATTAGTTGATTATAAAGTTTTAATTTGAGAACTCAAAAAAGCTAAAATGTTGTTAAGAACATCGATAAATTACAGTATACTAGGCCCTTCAATAATTTGCCTTAAGCCTCAATTTTTTGACACAACTTTGAATTGAAGTCATGTAAATGGAAAAATTACTATTGAGAAAACTTAGTATCTATATGATCCAATTGAACTCAATTCAAATTAGCTGAACACAAATGAGTTTGAGAAATCGGTTGATACACAAAAGAAAGAAAGAAAGAAAGCTGCAAGGCTTTAATTCCTTAAACAAAATCCTTTTTTTAACAACATCGCTCATCCTCATTCCAAAACTCACAGTTTTATCATTATTAATCCTATGAAAGTTAGAATCTGCAAAGCATGACTGAAACTTTCACCAGATCATCAAATGTAAGATATCCAAGCAAAATGAAGACAGAAAGGAAGCCAATAAGGATCTCCATCTTTCTTCATGTTAGTCCTACAAAAATTTAACCTGCCTCTCTCTCTCTCTCTCTCTCTCTCTCTACTTCAAGAGAAATACTTTAGGGGATCTCATTTTACCTACCCTATATAAAATAAGCAAAAACATAATTACTTATACATAAGCAATTCACAAAATTGAACTACACGTATCCAAACTCAATTGGAAAGTGTCTTCCCAAAATTTCAATTACCGAACGACAAATTCCACTTCCAGTTTGATTTTAGATTTCCTACCTGTCATCATCGAGTATTTGTCCATCCGAATCACAACTCTTCTTCACCAGGAGTGTCCAATTTTGACTTGTTTCTTTTCTTGGACGTTGATTTGCTTCCTTCATCTCTTGCAATCTTCTCACTTCGACCATTTTCTTTTGATTTCTTGCGATCTTTGTTCTTCTTAGATTTCTTTTTGCTATCTTTTGTGTCCCCCATGGTTTCCTTTTCAGAATTCTTTCTTTTCAAAGGCAATGCATCAAATTGTTCACACTGTTCTTCGTTTGTTAGCTGGCTTGCCCCCATGGTAATTTCTATTTTCCACATGAGAGACATAGAGATTAGTGGTGCAGCTAAATGTAAACCAGCAAGACAGAGAAATGATGACTCAATATATAATATATATATATACATGTAGAATCACCAAAAATATATATAGTGGTCCAAAATAATCACAAAAAACATATATGGAAATATTTAATCAAAATACTAGAGGCTCAACAAAGCGGGTTCCAGGGACCTTACATAAACCCGCTATTGCTAAGGATCTTTCAAGGCAATCTTATATGAATTGGATCACAAACAAAAATAGCATCCTTAATGATAAATCAACATGCATGAAGGATAAATCCCCCAGATTTTTATCCATAAGAACCAGGTAATAAAATTACTTGGGTGTATCTTGCCCAGCAAATGCTCCAGACCACAATATTTCATAATGAATACCCAAGTTTTGGTTTAAGTACCAAAACTAATGAGCACACCCTTTCTCATTGTTAATTCCCTTTACTCGTAAGTCACAACTTGCTTTGGGAATCCTAGTTAATATCAGCACCTCCTTTAAACTGTCTTATTTGATGGAAATCACCTGGAAGTCATAATAGAGGTTAATGCAGAGAAAAGGTACTTCAACTTGACTCATTTCAAATTGAAAGTCATCTACTGCTTCTATCTACTTGGAATGTTTTCTATGTTCTAAGTTGCCAATGTTGCAACTCATATTTTAGCCTGTTGGGCTCCATTCCGAATTAAGTCAAGTCCTACACCTCTTTTCTGAGGAACCTGAGGCTTATGGTGGCGCTGTCCGGTTCCCCTAGAAAGAATGTACAGAGACACAAGCCAATGACATGACAAAATCTTAATTGTCTGAATGCAATTTTAAGTATCAGGTCATGTTTGATGTAGTGTTCAAGATGCAATGAACATGGCTCCTTATTAGGTGTTTTTTTGCTTCTTAGCTGTCCCTATTTGCTCTTGAAACATATTTATTTACTAATACCAATAAAAAGGGGAGTGCAGGACATAAAAATATAAATAAATCCTTTTTGTGGCTCATCATTCTCCTTGACTATACTCAAATGCCTAAGGTAACCAAAGCATTTACATGTTCAGGGATGAACATATAGATTTTAACAATTTATAGGGGGTTCAGTTAATATATATATATATAGCGGGCCATATCTGTGATTTCCAGCACAGAATTAATTTTAGCAGTATTCTCTCTTGTAGAACATTCCAAGAAATCTTTTCTGTTAAAATCCTTGATGATTAGGAATTTCTTGTAAATAGTGTTATTTCCTTTTTTTTTTATCAATATTTAGTAATTAGTAATTATAGAGAAGATATCTTGGAGAGAGTTTAGGGATTATTTACTGATTCTTTGACTTTAACCTGTATATATTCTGTGGTTCCCTTCATCTTGTATCAATACACAGAATTGAAAAATAAAATTCGAGTCTTTTTCTCCACATTTTCTTTGGGCAATATATGACAGCACCCTCTTGCCAGTGCCATTGGTGTCCTTTCTGGCATATCATGTGCCTCCATGGAATAGCTTTTCTAAATTTAAAATAGTGATAAGCTCCAAGGGACAGTAGCTGAATTCATAACTTTATTGACAGGAAAAACAAAACACTGACTGTCCATATCACCTATACGCATACAAATTGACCTTTGGAGTTTTTCATTGAGAGTCAGCCAGGATTTAACTGCTTTAAAGGCTAGTGTGCTTATTTTACCCAAAAAAAAAAAAGGCCAGTGTGCTTAAACTGATTTTTAATTATCAACTTCCACTTCCACTTCCACTTCCACCTAGGGGTTAATATTAACACAGGATTCAGGTCCAGCTGTATTTCTCCTCACAAATTTAATCTATGGACTTTCTTACAGTAACAAAAACGTAATATTACTTTCATTTAACATACACTATACGCAATAAAATAGGGAAAAAAATCACTAAGAATATACTATGTAAGCAGAAAACAAATAAATGTAACACTTGACATATAACTATACAATCATAATAATCATCAAGTCACAAGTATAATGATCATCAACTGCAATAAATAAATCACTAATATCACTGATCAAATTAATAATCATTCAGGTTAAACCTAATATCCAAGGCGCTGCCAAGGTGAGTTCCTGGTTAAAGCCAGTGCCTCTCATTGTGTAAGAGGCATTGACCCTTTCCAACACCTCACATCAGTGTATTAAGGGCTAGCACCTTTGACTATCTTGCTCTTATTCAGAATATTGAATTTCAATTTAATAGAATGGAAACTGACAGCTGTGTCCTATAAATATTCTCTGACCCCACCTTTTCAATTTTCAACTCTAGGCATAAAGTACCATTAATTTTCCTTGATCTTAAATGGATTTTAAAATACAATATTTAAAAAAAACGAAAGAAAGAAAGAAAAAAGAAATAGACAAACCTTCACCAATGAAATTGGAGTCAAAAACAGCATGCATAAGATGTTGCTTCAGGAAGACCTGCATGAGGAAATTTTTGTCATCATGATAAATTTCATAATTATTTGAAGTGTTTTTCATTTGAGTCAACCTATCATTATGTACAGTAACATACTCCAAAGAGTTTGAACAATCATTGGGCAACATACCTAGTTCAAGTTAAGAAATGACGCCTTTCGAAAGGCATCAAACACAACAGATAGCTTCACAATAAACTCAGCTAACCATAATCAGTCTTGAAATTATCATGTCATCCAAGACGCCATCATATTCTTTGATTTTCAACATTGCAATTATTCTTAATCAGATCATCCGTCAGTAATTACTCCTACTAAGGAAGTGAACAGGGATCCAGTACCAACTCTTACTCTTATTTCCCTCTATCTTTGTTATTTTATTCTCTGTTTTAGAAGGATGATGAAGTGCCTGTGATGAACTTATCTCTACTACAAAATTCATATTTTAAAACAAAATATCAATGGCACATAAAATTTGCTTGACCTGCTCTGATATATGCTGCTTTTGCTTTAAGAGTTGCATAGTTTTATCATGTGAAAATTATAAATTTAATACATATGGCAACTTATGGGTGTAAAAATTAAAAGCATTGTCACATTCAATTAATAAATGGGAGGTGTCCTAAAAGGGAATACGAGGTTATGGAGAATGCCATGGGCTCAATTCAACAGTAAAAAAGGACACCAATGGATCAAAGTGGACGTGAGCTATGTCCTATGGATTTTATCTATTAAAGATTTTGCATAATCTCTTAAAACTTAAGAGCAAACAACTGGATCTCAACGTGTAACATTCAAAATCCACATAATTTCAAGCATTAGTGCATGAAGCAAAACGTTTGTAAATGCATTATTGCAGCTTCGAAAAAATAAACATCACTAAGTCATAATATTCCATAGAAGTGATACACAAGCCAACATTTATAGAAGCACTTTACCCCTTCTTGATAAAATAATAGGATATGCAAAGAGAATGGAAATGTTCCCTGGTTTAATAAAGAATCAAGCATCTCTATTAGCACATAAAGGTTTTGATGAAACAATAATTATGTTAAATTGCTGAATAAAGACCAGTAAATTTAGGTTAAAATATCATCTACTTCTTTTACTTTGTAGTGTCATAGATACCCCAACACATTTTAACATAACATGAGCTATATAGCCCATTGTCAATACCATAAGGATAAATAAGACAAAGGGTGCAAAGCATACCGCAGAAAGGAGCTGCCTGGTCTTTGTATCCCAAATACGAAGGTAAGCGTCCAGTCCTAGAAGCATGTTATGAGATGTGCTTTAGTAATCAATATGGAAAATTCCAAATAATAATACAATAGTAAAAAACTGAAATGTTCTTATCAGACCCAAAAATGTTTAGTCAGCAACTAAAGACCAGTACTTTTTGAACTCATGAGCTTTAGCAACAATCATCCAGAAGGAAGAAAAGGGAAAAGAAAAATTACGAACAATAATAGGCTCAAATGCTTTGACCAACAACTAAAACAATAATTTTCACTGACAATAAGATTGCACATACCACACTATAACTTAAAAGCAAGCAACATAGAAATAAAAAGACAGACCAACCTCTAGTAACGTAGCCGCTCCACAGGTTTTTACAAAAAGAAAGCTCACTTACCACATGAAGCTATTATAGGTAGCTCAGGGTGCCTGACTATGGATCTGATGCTTCCAGAGCATTTGCCAGTAAAACATCCTAGCAACTTTCCTGTAACAAATTGTGTAACGATTAATATAATAGCTCATGCAAAAAGATCAACTCATAGACAACAGATGCAAGAAGACATCAAATAATATTAACATAAATACAGCTGCTCAAACTCAATGCAATTAGATCTGATGCCAACAAAGAGTTAGAAGATCCAAGAAAAAAAAAATACCAATAGACAATGAGGCTATGACAAATCGAGATTCCCATTTTTTTATATGGGAAACAAATGTATGCAAATCCTAATAAATCTCTCTTTATTACGTCTATACCAAAAAAAAAAAACTGAGTACTGCAACAAAGGAACTAATTAGAATCGACCTCCTAATCTGTGTGATTTACAGAGTCATACACAAGCTTAAAGAATTGTGAAGGCATCAAGATTTCCAGTGTCTGAACTATATCTTGGGTCCACATTTAATGTCTTCTCATGCAAATAGGAAAAAGTTGTTTGATGTGAAATGTGAATGGGTAGCAGCTGCAAAACAGCACTGCAAAAGGTCTTGGGGAAGAAAATGTCACTTTAAAGTGTTAAACATAAAATGCAAGCAATGCAATAGGTCCTAGAGATCCCCTTAAATTAAGGAAGGAAGCTTTAATGAAGTCAACAGCTACATTGACCACGATGTATACAGCTCAAAATCTCAACCTGTCCCTAGAATCTTTACTTTTGCACCCTCTCCTTTGTCCCATATAAAAGGAGGCTGCTACGTGTTTTAGGCATAGTGCCTATTTGGTTCTCATTTTTCAAAACGAAACTGTACTTTCTAACCATCATTTTCTCCTTTTTCATCCAAACAGCTTTTCAGTAAACTTATCTACTTTTATCCAAACTTCATTTTTGTAAACTGTGGTTATTTTAAAAGTACTTTTACAAAAAGACAAACCAAACGGGCACATAATCTCCAGCATTAAATTTGGTTTTGTTCATTAGATAGTTTCTTTTCAGAGGAGAAATTTGTTTTATACAGTAAGACAGAATACAACTTTGTAGAAGATAATATCCACAGAAAATGGGGGAGGGGGGGAGATAAAACAAAGAACATCAAGAAAAGAACATAATCTCAAATATGCAACTAGGGAGACTAATCTCTCTGCAAATAAGAATAGGAAATTCCCTATAAACAGTCATGCAGAAATTCAAAGTGAAATCAACAAAACAACTTTATCCCACAGCACATGAAGCTCTGATCAAATAAAAGATAGTAAATTTATCAGCCATAAGAAAAGACCACCCAACCAATTATCTCAACAACTAAAAGATACAACCTCACTTTCTTTAAAAAAAAAAAAAAGCCCCATTAAACTACAACGAAACTTATAGTACTGAAGGGTTGAAATTGAGAGGTTGCCTCAAGATCCTAACTATGGTTTCATAAAAAAAATTAAAAAAATAAAAAAGATCCTAACTATGGTCAACTCAGGCTTGTTTACAAAGTATAACCTGCTTTTTCCTGAGAGAAGCAAGGACATGATCAACCTGTGTCTGCTCCATGCATGCCAGTACTAATATGAAACGTTAAATATTTACAGATTTGACTCCTCCATAGTTCTTAATAGAGTAGTTTCAAGACCTAAAAAGTAAAGATCATTAAATGGACACAAATGCATAAATGGCAAATTGACACTCAAACATTTGGAATCCCACAATTGATTTTTCTGTCAACTGCTATAATAGTGCACTTTACTCTCTCAAGTACAAGGTGCAATTATAGTCACAAAAGATCGACAACAATTGGCCAATTTATAGCATTGCCTAAAATCAAATAAATTACCCTAGTGAATCAATTAGAGGAACAAGAAGACATCAACCAAGCAAGTAGAGCCCAGATAATTTAGTCATGGAAGGAAGATACTGATAATCACTACAGAAGAGTATTAATATGGAAGCATGATGAACAAAGCCATTCATGAATTTATATGACTGGATGCCAAAAGGCCCGCACATACCTGTACGTATATCAACAGAAGCAAGGTCACCGGACCCATTCCCAATATAGATTGAATGGCCATCTATATCCTCAGCCACTGCTTTGATTGGTGTCTCACGAAAATCAAATGAGATAACAGGCCTTCGCTGAGCAGAGATGTCATATAGACGAACCTGTTTGAAAGCTCATGGATCACATGTTAAAGAGTGATTGAATGCATTCAAAATTAAGTCACTTGGCAAGGGGTAGATAATAGAACCACTGACTTTTTATTTTCTAAAATAGCAAGATATATAAGAACTAATATCTGCAGTTTGATCACTCCATCTTCGTACCCATATATCCAATTTGACAAAAAGAACAGTCAGTAGATTATAATATAGTTTAAAATTGTCAATGGCAAGAAAAACACAGTTATGTGTTTATCGCTTATAGCCTGTTATGTGTTGCAGGCTGCACTAATGGCAGTTTTATATATCAAGTGCTAACTTCATCTGCTACGAACTTATTTAATTCTGGCGATTATCCCAATGTGCCTGTTTATTTTCTTTTATTATGTGTTCTAAAAAATTTTACATTTTTTAGAATATTTGCTGAAATGGCTGTCAAGGATCAATATTGTGCCCAGTAAGCCATTCACTGGGGGCTTGCCATTCACCATCGTAAACCATTGACAACACTGAAATATAGTAGTACATAAATAATATGGTTGATACATGTCATTCCCCAGTAAAATATCATCTCTAATTCTCTGGGTATTTACAGGACAAGTAAATTATAAACCTTCTCATGAGTCCTAAATATATCTACAGTAACAGGATATAAGCATCAGTGGCAATGAAGGTTCCCTAATTATTAGCACACATTCCAAATACGTTTATAGATTAATTTCAAATCTTCAAAATATGTCATTGTTTAAAATTACCTGATGGCTGTTGGTTCCAGCAGCAAATTTACGGTGATCATCTTTGCTTAGAAATGTAGCACATGTAAACCAAGTAGGCGTAAAAATACCGAGGCTGTTCTTAGGAGGCTGCATAGTGCAAAACAAATGGTAATATTATGCATGCAGGAAAAACTAAATATGATACAGCAAAAGATAATATGGGTGGGAAAAAAGCAATTATAGAAAGAACAAAATTAAGTAAATTTAATGCAGACTCACAGGTTTGCCATTCCATATCTTAGTGGTGCTGTCAAGATCCCAAAAATTAACTTCAACACCTTTCCTAAGTGATACATAAAAGCAATAGTTAGAATATTTCAGCTCAGAAATCTAAAAATAAGATGACAGACGTTCATTCATAATGCTTTTATTGATTTCTCACAACATTTAAGAAGCACCTCCCTCACCATCATTTTCCGTTGCCTGTAAGCTTGTATTATTGCAAAACTTTTCTATTTTTGAATATTTCTACTTTGGAGGTCTTGCATTTCATAGAATATTTTATTCTCTAGCAACCTTAAATCAAAAAAATCAGAGAGGTTGCTATTGCTTCTTGAAACTCCCAAACAACTATGAGACTTTGCAAATTGCAAGTCTTTTTCACAGTTATAATATTAAGAAATTTAAGCAACCAAAAAATATCAAAACTTTCTGATTTGGTCAATAAACATGCTGACATTAGCACAAATGAACAGTAGCCATTCCAGTAGCAGCATAAAGTTCTATAACTCAATATGCCTGCTACTTATATTATGTCATGTGTTTTAGTAAATCCACGCTAACAAAAATCTGTTTATATGCTTAGTTGAATGAAGGTTGACCATGGAGAAGAAGAAACTTGTAAGTTTTTGCCCACAATGTTTTCACGAGTTTCTGCAGATTCATTACAGAGGTCCTGAAAATATGAATGTGCAATATACAGTTAAAGTGGTATTCTAGGATTTTCATGCAGAGATTTACACCCTAGCATCTGCTGCAGTAAATGATAGTATTTAAAACACAAATATGATTATCTTCTAATGGTTAGTTTAAGAAAATATGGGTTATCAATTATCAAAGAGATCAGATCACTGCATTTTTTAATGTCCTATATTCCTTTTGGTTCACACTTTTTGCAATATCAAGGGAATTATCTTTTACGTTGTTCCTATATTTTCTACTCATAAAACTCTTCTCTACAAAAGTTTATGAAATAAATTATTTGAACAGTTTGACACTTGTTTAGATTCAGTTAATTTTTACAGCTTATATGTCATACTCATGCAAATTGTAATGACTCACCCTCCAAATAAAGCATACTTCTCACTTCCATCCACCTTGCAACATAAGATGTTACCGCCACCACATACATTCCATGTTGAAGAACTAACAGAGACAGATTCTGAAGATGAATTGGTCACTTCAATGGACTGTACACTTGCGTTTCCCTTGGTTGTGCAAGTAAGCAAAGAACAAGACCTACTAACAGGCACTAAATCTGATTAATTTTGAAGCCGTAGAAAAATTGACATGTAGCTGAGACACACTCACAGGTACATAAGAGCATTGCAAATACTTAAAATATATCAACCATGTAAGTATGAGCAAACAGCCAAACACATGCTCTAGAGCACGTTACAATTTACAAACAACCACTGCACCCCAAACATGAACGCCAACAACCATTTTGGTCTTACAGGACATGAAAATAATGAATATGTGTGTGAAGGGCTCAAATAAGTTTTCACTGTGATAATTGCTTTTTAACAAAATTATGCATAAAAAATATAGCACAAAAGAGACATAACATACAAATTCGAACAGTTAAATGTTGATGTTACATATACTACCTCGAAGCTAGTTCCAGGTTTCGCTTCGCCAATAAATGCAATCCAACAATAGCATTTTCTTCGGACTGAATATCTTTAACATTGGCATTTAACATTGTAGCCTGAAGATCTCCATTTACAGGGTTCAGAAGCTCAACCTACAGTGTATATGTAGATTGAAGCACTTTAGAATTTAACACAAAAGATTGAACATCAAAACATGTATAGGAACCTCCAATGGTATTATGAAGGAACGAACCTAAGAATTAAACAATATAGATTGAACACCAAAACATGTTCAGCAACCTTCAAAGATATTATTAGGGAACTTACCCGACCATTTTTCCTTGCTACAGCTAATAACTGCAATGCCAGAAAGAAGAAGATAATGAGAGAATAGAATTTTATGTTTACCCTTCGTACCTTCTCAACACAACACATACCGGGTCAGACATGCGGTTAATGATAGATACGGCCGAGACGCATTTGGAGGAGTCTGGTTCACCCCATCGATCAACGACCCTTGGAACTCCAAGTTGCTTATCACGAGTTTCAACAACTAACCCAAACAAAAAGACCCGAAAGTGAGTCCTAAGAGTTAACCAAAACAAAGTGTGAATTTGTAGTAACTGGGAGATGAGGATGTATATATGATCAATCAATCACCTTTGATAAGACCAAGTGCGTCGAAGGTTAGAGCCCGAAACGGAGGGCAACCAGGACAATCAACGGTGGTGGTCCGCGGCATCGTTCACGGCGCTTTTGGGTGGCAGTATTGCGCCGCTAGGCTTCTTTGAAAGGGCCTAATTGTGCGAATGGTTTCTCTAGCAAAGAGCAGCACGCAGCGTTTAGTTACTATAGGAAGCATCCAGGCCGTCAATTGGTAGCGAATCTCTACCGTCCGTTACGTAAGATAATTTACGGCTCAATGCATCTGCTTTTTTTGGCCACCAAAAATACTTAAAGCATTTGTTTTTTTGCTGAAACAAATACATATTACCTAGAAACATACACATCCCAAACTAGAAATCTACTAAGAAGAGACCATATATCCTTAAGATAAGTTTTAATATAACAAGGACCCTGAAGATTCCAAAGTAGCATTGACCTATGACTTTCTTTAGGAACAAATATTTGCATCGGGTGCAATTGCAAATCTTCCACCGTCCTTTGACCCTTCATGTACATTGGTGATGTTCGAATAGACCTCATTATAGCATGGAGATTTCCGCTAAAACCACATCCACCATCAATGAACCCGTGAAACGTATAGTCCCTCTCCCTCTGAAGTAAATTTGTGATTCAGCTATCCATTTCTTCCTGTTTCTAGCTTTATTTCTTTTCATGAAAATAATGATAAGCCATCCATTCCAATAATTAAATGGTTTTCCACCACCATCAAGACTGAATTCTCCGGCCGAAACATAGTTAATACACATAGCAATTTCAGCCGATTGCCTCTGTAAATATCAAGTGCTCGATGAGTATCACATTTTCCTTTATGCACTATCTGATTTCTATAGAACCAAATAACATATAAAATATTGTTTATCAATGCCACTAGGGTGTGCACGGGTCGAGTTGGGCCGAGCTTCATTCCTGCCCGATGCCCGGCTCGTGTACATCCGGGTTAGGCCGGGTTAGGTATCGGGCCGGTCCAGTACCACATGATTTTTTAAAATATTAAAAATAAAATAAAAACTAACTTTATATATTAATGAAAAAAATTTAATTATTAATGTAAAAGTAGATTTTTTTAAAAATATAATGTTATGATAGAAATTAATTTTCTTAAAAATTATAAATATTTACAATTATACATTTTTTATATAATATTAAATTAAGAAATCAATTTAAAATTTTAAATAAAATTAAAATATCAAAACCTTACAAAATTTTTCATAATATTCAAATAATAAATGTATTATATAAGATATATAGAAAAAATCTTATAAAATCAATGTATATATACAAAATCATATATATTAAAATATATATATCTATATATATTTCGGGCTGGGCCGGACAAAGTGACCCTAGCCCGAAGCCCGGCCCGACCCGAAATGAAACAAGGCCCGGTTGGCCCAATAGAACTGGATTGGATCGGGCCAACCAGACCACGGGTTTTCTGCACACATCCAAGATAAAAAAAACTCCCATTGATATTATGAGTTCTGATTCTCAAAGAAGATTCAAACCACAAAGATCTAGCAAATGGAAGACCATAATTACTCAATTTCCACATAAAAAGCTGAATCCTGATTTGAACTGGGATCTTCCAAATTTGTGCCATGGAACCAACACATTAGCATTAGTATTCTATCTTGAATTATTCTGAGAATTTATAATGTAATTATATCCCTCAGACACTGAGTAAGAACCCTTCGAACCATATGCTTCCATATTAAATTATCCCAAACACCAGTTACTGAAGTAGGAATCCTGCAACTATTAGAAGCTACTTCCTTTTAATATAAAAGTAGCAAATACTTCATGTTCCAAGTTCCCCTTTCATGCAGAATAATAAGGTCTCCAACACTAGACAGTGAAACTGGACAGCCTGGCTGCATTGGCCACCAATTGTGGTTGAATATGAAGTTAAACAAAACTGAGTATCACTTTGACTCGGCTGCCCTTAGGTTAATTTTTTAAACACACAATTTGGTAGGTGATCTGATGCCTTTTGGCCAAGGTCGTGACATATTAAGCCATTAGTTGGCCTAGTTAAAATAAGAAATAAAAAAAAAAGGTAAAAAGTAAAAAATTATTCTATTTACTCATTAGAAGTATAAATTGGTCTCATTCAAAACATATTTCTTTTGAAAAAATTATATCACGATCAGAGTAACATTCTTCAAATTTTCAAATACTCAACAATTATGTTATTTTTTACATAATATTAATTTAATAAATCAATTTAAAATTTTAGAATAAAATTAAAAATTGATACTATTATAAAAATCTTCAAAATAATTATAAAATTAACTATTATTTAGGATGTATGAAGAAAAACAATCACAGAAAATAATCAATATTCATAAAAATTTTGAAAAATTTAAGAAAGAAATTGAGGCGGGTCAAGATGGGTTAATACCTCTCCTGGTATCTACCAATTCTTTCTGATTGACTTATTAAGTTCAAATCAAGCAGATTTGAGCCGTCGAAATTTCCCCCCATTTCAGTTGCATCCTTGACACGTTTAGAATTACATTTCCCCGCTCTTTTTTTTTTCCCTAAAAACATATAGAATTAATCTTTTCCCTGTGGAACTTGATCACCCGCTACATACCCCAGCACGTTACACATGTAATTCTCCCAACAAAAATTAGCTGAAGTACAAGCTCAAGTGATTTAGCTCAAGACTCTTGAGCTTTCTGGTGAAGATATCACAAGAAGCACAGTAGAAAAAAATTAACTTTCATTGCCATAAATGATATAGAGGACAATGTTTCAAGCGGTTACCTTACAAGAGGTATAATAAATACCCTTCCAATTAAAAAAATAAGGTATTTTCTAAAATCTTTCATTGATTCATAGTATAAGGTGTTATATAATTTTTTATAATAATTTACCATTTTTACTCTTATTTATTTAAAATTAGTCTCGTAACTTATAATAAAAAAGAGTAAAAATAATTTTAATTATTAATAATTAATAAAAAAAAAGTAAAATATTGATTTTTTTTTTTAAATTTAAGAATATAACCAATTTTCATTAAAATGCCTTCGGTATGTTTTGGACAAGAGAAGTAAGGTTCACTTTCATGTCCAATACATCTAAACAATTACTTCTGCTATTTTGTCTTCATTGGCATTGTCACAGCTTCGTTCCCTTCTCTTAATTAGTTTCTCTTCCCAAAGGTGGGTTCAACAAGCAGGCATGCAATATAAAGACAAATTTCCAATTCAGATCTAGCAGACAGCAGCAAATAAAACAAAGTTCCAAAATTAGATCCAGCATATAGTAGTAAATAGATCACAGATTTGTAGAATCTAGTCTTTTGTCTTAGTCTGATATAAACTGATCAAACATTTGCAAACAACTGACTTATGTATCAACTTAATTTCTGTCTTATGTCCTGTGCAATACAAGCATTGAAAATTCCCAAAATAAAAATTTTGCACATTTGCTATGGCTTTTGATTCCTGGCTTCATTTGGGTTCTCAGAACCTGCAACAATAACCAAAAATCATCAAAATTATACAACTACACAAGGCTTATGCAGATGCTCAATCAATTAATTAAAGAACAAAATTCCATCTTAAATACTTTTGTTTGGCAGAGATATGCAGGAGCTCATAATCAAGAACAGGCCAATAGATGCAAGAACAGCAAGCAACATAAGGAAAGTGTAGAAAGAGTATTTTGTTGATACACTGAGAATTTGTTCAGAAAACATGGAATCCATTAGATAACTCAAATAACTTGAATAAACTTGGAAAAGTGCTATGAGGAGTGGACCATGAATCAGATAACGTGAATCTAATAAACTCGTAATTTTGATCAAGAGGATTAATTTACTAGCAACATATATATATATATGTATGTATGTATGTATGCATGTATCTATACATATATCAATTTCACATAGTCACATTAAAACCTTTTCTTGATTATGCCTCTTAATCAAATACATGAAGAATCTTATTTAGAGAAATGCCTATAATAATTTGAAAGATACTTACAGATCAATTAGTATTGTGTCAATAAAAATTGTCAAGAGCAATATAGAAAGAGGTTTCTTTACTTACGAAATTTTAGGGTAATTATAATGTTGAATCATTTATTTCTCATTCTAGTCTAGATTTAGCTTTTATCTGATCGAAATTTATGTCTTTAGTTTCATTATTTTTTGGGACCAGATTTTATGTCTTTTAGTTCAACTACTATCCACTATTATTATTTGTTTGATTTAGATTAAAGAACAAAATTTTAATACTTAGCATAATTTTATGGTGGAAATGATTCATACATCATTATTTAATATTAAATAACTTATACAATAAACTCATTCTATGGGAACGATGATTTATGAAAATGTTATACCTTTACTAATAACAAACTCATTCAGTTTTTTAAGATGAGTTGTTTGACTATTGGCTATATTTGTCGTAAGTTTTATCCATCTGAAAGCAACGCCTTTGACCTCTTTTGATTGATCTACAAGATCCATTCTCAATTATCAATATATGCCTGCAGATACAAGGGGGGAAGAACTTTAAGCGTTAACAGAAGGTCAAAACTTTGACATAAGAACTTGGATAACGGCTTGAAGAAGGCCTTATCTGACGAGACTTTAGTTGGGTATTGAATGATTGGAGTTTGATTTTCACTTCATAGTAGCAAGCCTTAAGATCCCTCAACTCTTTTGTTTAAGAAAAGCACTATGCCTGGGATCACAAGTAATGAATCCGAAAATCTTTACAGGATGGGCAATACAAAGTGTAGCAAAATAATCAGTACCTTAGAATTTGGCTAAGAAATGCATTTCACCAAAATGTGGAAGAAAGGAAATAAAACATAAACTCATTGTTTCAAGATTTTTTCCCTCAAACTTAAAAATTCGACAAGTCTCTTGCCTGTTTAATGATGTTCTTTATGTGCATCTCAGCCGGGAAGGCTGCTTGTAGATGTGCGAAAAACTATCATCACAGAGATAACTGCAAATAAAATTTCGAAGTTAATAATATGCGAAAAAAAGTAGGAGAAAAAAAAAAAGGAGACAAAGGTACTCTTCACTAAACATGAAAAAGGCTGGGCTCACATTGCTTGGCACGCAAGAAATGGGCCATTGCTGGGCCCCAGTTCACATGAGTGAACCTTGTCTGAAAAAAAAAAGTTCATGAACGAATAGAAAGATGATATTGAAAATTTATTTCTCACATCTATGGGGATTATAGTGAGATAACTGCATGGATTATCACACATGGCACATTCGTGTCCAACTCTCCTTCCATGTTATGCATCAACAGAAATTCCTGACATACATTGCTATCTGCTATTTTTCTACAAGAAAATACTGAGTTAAAGGAAAGAAACATTGATGAAATACTTTAGTTTGGACATTATGAGAGATACCTGGAGTGATCTGACTCGCTTTAAGAGCGCTTCAGAATACATTAAAAGATCTCCTTTAATTCTGTGCCAGCGAGCATATCAGGCCCAGATATCAGCTGCTGATCCACTCCCATGTTTTACTATCTGCATCAGAATAAGAAATATTTAAGTAAAGTTCGGCAGACTTCTATGTGCTATATATCTTTGCATAACCTTTATATAATATGCACTCGCATCATTATCTTCCACAAAAAAAAGAAAATCAACAGAAGACACAAACATATTTAAGCAGCAGGCATTAGGATGTATAAACTGGTATTTTCAAATTGTTAATTGTAATTAATCAGACAAGAAACTGGAAATGCATGTCCTTATTTTGTCCATGAAGGGAGGGTTGCAGGGAAGAAGGGTGCTTCTCTTCAACGATGAGAAGAAGCAGAAAAAAAAAATTACCATAGGAATTGTGTACCTGCTGTAAAGCCTTTCCAAGTAACAACACCATTTGCTCAGTTTCATGCGATCTTCCTTCAGAAGATACTCCAGATCCTTGCTTATTAATTTCTGATTCAGAATCCTCAAGGCAGAATCGATGTCCATTATGCTGATTATCAGTTGTCACAGGAGACATGGAATGACTTATTGAAACCCTTCTTTCCACTTATCTCATAATTCTCTCCAATAATTCTATATCTACTCTTTTATTATTGCTAATGTCCAAAACCATTTATGCACCTTCCAAAGCCTAAAAATTATGTCAAACTTGATAACTGATTAAGTGATAAAGAATCAATGAAAATAATGCTTTGGGTTAAGAGTTATTTTAAAGTAATACACCCAGCTTGCCTCATGTATTATGCTAAAATTATGAATATTTGCTCAAGGAAAGAGATCAATTAATGCATAGTAATGTCAAACCTTTTATCTGATTTTATTTTATCATATCACTTTCAAGTTTCAGCTTACTGTGTTTGTTAGGAGGTTTTAAAAGGTTTAGGAAAATCTTGTTACTTAAGACGTAAGATAGTGTGATTGCCTAATATACGCTTACTATATGTCACTCAAGGTTTCAAATCAACAGTTGTCTGGAACTCAAGCCTCATAGGATTATAGGGCAAGAGTATGGACCCAATAAAATTTAAAACTAGAAACTCAGTAGCAAAGAAATGCATAGGAGGCATTAAGATGATAACCATCTAGCAGGATTGTCTCTAGGTCATGTGTGAAGAACCGTTGAAATTGAGTTATATTCCTACACAAAAAAATTAAGTAAACTAAATATATTGTCAATCGATAGGAACCTGCAAATCCTTCGAGATTCTAGTAACAACGACAATAACAAATGACAAAGGGAAATAATGGGTTTTGATATTAGTATAGAACAAAGTACAAAATGCACTGGATCAGTTCCACAGGTCAGATACTGATTCTAGCCAAAACCCAAATCCCAATTAGACCCAACAATTAGTCACAAAGTAACAAATAAGCTGAAACAGAATATGGCGTTTGAGAGGCCAGGACTCTCCCCACACTACACTCTTTTCCAAAATAACAGATCTCCTGTTCGCCCCATGCTGGAGATGGAGTTTACAAAACCAAGAAGTTACATTCAACTACTACAACACTGCCCATTTCCCTCTTTTGTATGTCATTGATCATTCCTATGTCTGATTTCCACCTTCTGTTGAATCACAGTCTCATTTTCATCTGCTGATCATAGTCGAATCATACAATTGCAGGTGACTATAAATCTAATTATCAAATAAAAGTGGTACCATGGAGAAGCCGCCAAGCCATGGTGTTCATTCAGGGAAGTTGTACCGTGGTTAACAGGTCCATATCATCAGACTGTGCAGCACAAGTCAAGGTAGCAAAAGGTGTTAGTGTGAAGAGGACAACATCCAAACTCTATGGGAGAAGGCAACACACAAGGCCTAAACTTGAGATAGTTATACCCTCTTTTTATTGTAAATCAGATGCATCAGCCAACCACCACTATAGTTTTTCACCCTCCAAGTCAAGAGATTCTAGCTTTCCTTCAAGTCCCATATCAGGGAATTCGAATTAGATGCAAAGTCCCAAAACCCCTTCAACAATTTTTTCTCAATTAACTATTTTGAAAGAATAAAAGAAAGAAGAGTCAGCAATACCGGAACCAAATAGAGATGAAAATGAGAAAGCTACCAAAGAGAGGCAGTTTTATTTGCATCCATTTCCACGGTCTAAACCAGGATACACTGAACCAGAATTACTTCATTGTTCCTCCTGGTATCTCCTAGTACAAGTGGTAAGAGTATAATTTTAACCATCCCCAAATTTCCATTTTGTATCTTTCCATTCTTCAGATTATAGATACCATGCCATCACATGGCAAAAATACAAAGTTTGAACAAGTGAATAAATTTTGCAATATGTGTCCTCTTTTTCTCGTGCTAATCTCACCTACAAGTATTAAATATTTTACTGGTACAACAAAAAATATGGATAATTTGGCTAAACTAAACAATTGAATCAAGCTTTGTGGTGCAATGAATGTCGCACAAACCTCCATCTATAGAATACGCCTGCATGACTAATCCTGCGATACCATGAATGACACAATATATTGCCGATTTAGCTAAAATTCAACTGGTTCTTTAATTTGTTGATCTAATGTACATAGCGTACTGTAAATAATACTCCTCTGTGGATGGGAACAATCCCCAGCCACAAAAATGTTATTTGTCCTATCAACTTCAATCCAGCTGCATCCCGCTGGCTTTTTCATATCTTTGTTCCTCATCATCCTCCTAACCTCCATGACCCCATCCCATCTAGCATCTGCTGCATATAAATTCGACATCACAACATAGTTTCCAACATCGTTAGCATCAATTTTGAAGAGTTGATCTGCCACAATACAACCTAGTTCCACCTCATGATGGATTTTGCAGGCACCAAGCAATGTCCCCCACACATTTGCACTAGCTTTGATTGGCATCTGGGACACAAGAGCATACGCATCATGAATGCGACCACCTCGAGCCAATAGGTCCACCACGCTAGCATACTGCTCCATAGTTGGTTTGATTCCATGGATTTTCTCCATTGAAGAAAATATCTTCAGTCCTTCATCTACAAGGCCAGCATGACTGCAAGCAGATAACACAGATGTGAAGATAACATTATCTGGCTTGATTCCCTGATTGAGCATATGAGAAAAAAGCTCAAGCGCTTCATCAATCATACCATGCATAGCATACCCACCAATCATAGCAGTGAACATAACCAGATCTTTAACAACACTTGAATGAAATAGCTTATTTGAACAGCCTATGATGCCACATTTGGCATATGCATCTAAGAGAGCACCTTTCAAGCGAACATCATCTAAACAAGATCTGATAATATAACCATGGCACTGGTTCAGCAGGTGGACTGATGCTATTTGCGTGCATGCAGGAAGGAGGCTCATAATAGTCACTGCATCAGGCTTCATCCCTTGAGCTTGCAACTCAGAGAACAGACAAAGAGCTTGCTCAGGAAAATCATTCTCGGCATATACTCGAACCATAAGATTCCAGGTGGTAATGTCCGTCTCAGACATCCCTTTAAATATCATATTTGCATCATGATGTGATCTTAAATCTACATAACCCGAAATCAGTGAATTGCATGTGACTAAATTTCTTCTGTCTGATAGATTGAGAAACATTTTGGTAGCATACTCCATGTTACCACATTTGGAATATGCATCAAGTATAGCATTCCCAACTGTGGGTATAGTACCACATCCCAAAAAGCCAGTCTTAACAGAATAATTATGTATTTCTTTAGCCTTGTCTACTTGCAAAAGAGAAGCACAAAAGTTGATTATGGTCAATATTGTAATGGAATCAGGCCTAACTTCTTCTCTAAGCATCCCATGTAACAAGCTTAAAAATTTAGAACCACACCCTCGCTTTCCAAAGGCATCAAGCATAGAATTCCATGAACTTATATCTTTCCTTGATATCATTAAAAATGTATGAAATGCCGCTTCTATATCACCGCATTTTGCATAGAAATTTACACAGGCATTTCCAACTGCTGTATCCTCAAAAAGGTAAGTGTTTCTGAAAATATATGCGTGAATCTGTTTTCCCACGTCCAAGTTTCTTAGCTGAGCACAAACAGGAAGGATGCTGATAATAGTCACAGAATCTGGCAATAACATCTCTTCAAATGCCAAATTACCAAATATATGCAATGCTTTTAACCATTCACCATTAGATGCATAACCAGCAATAATAGCATTCCAAGAAACCAAATCTCTTGCATCCATTTTGCAGAAAAGGTATTCTGCCTCTGCCATTTGTCCAACTTTTACATAAAAGCTGATTAAAGCATTATAGACAGAAATATCAGTTGACAGTTCAGTCCGTTGCAGCACGTAAGAGTGAATTTGTCTTCCAAAATGACGGGCAACATTTCTGTCAAATGAAGCACAAACCGGTAAAATACTTGCAATAGTTGAATAATTCGGTTCTGAGAGTCCTTTCACCATTGAACTGAACAATGCAAATGCATCTTCCAAGAACTCATTCTCAGCAAGACCTGCAATCATTGCATTCCATGAAACAACATCTTTGTGAATAATGTTATTGAAGACAGCAAATGCATCATTAGACACCAGTCCACACTTTGCATAAAATGATACTAGAGCATTTCCAGTAAGGGTGTCTGTTTCATATCCAGATTTGATTACATAAGCATGTGCGCTCTTCCCAGCATCCAGATCCCTTGAACGAGCACATATGGGAAGAATAGTGGCCAAAGTAACAGAATTGGGCTTAGACTCTCCACTAGCATGCATATTCCGAAACGTTCGAATCACATTAGGGAAAGGTTTATTAGACCCAGAAAACCCAGATAAAACAATATTCCAAATAACAGGATCATTCGGACTCAGCTGATCAAAAAGTTTTTGACAGTCATCAAATACACCACATTTGGCGTACATGTTAAGCAGTGCTTTGGAAGTGACCTGGCAAGAACCATGGCCCTGTTTAACAATAAAACTATGTAGAGCTCTGCCCAAGTTGCCAGCCAAAAGGGTAGTGCAAGACTTGAGAATGGCAGCAAATACTTGGTGATCTGGTTTATAAACTATAGAACCCCGTAAGCACTGAAAGAAAAGCGTCAAGGCTTCATTATGCCTGGCATCTACACATAAGCTCCTAATTACGGGATTCCACGTCTTGAAATCCTGTTGAGGCATGCCCAATGGGAGCTACAACGGGACTTTAGGCGACGATGAAAGACGACTAGTAGAAGAAGCTGTCAACAATTCGCTGAAAGCTATGAACTTACGCATATTGGAAAGAACTTCGGCTTAACCATTTCTTGTTCTTCAATGAAACTAGCAAGTAATTATAACACACAGACAGAAAAGAAGAATCATCTTCGTGGACATTTTTACATGAGAGGACCAAGAAACCAAGTCTCTCTGAGGCATTCCATCGAACAGCTTGGGTGCCATATCTACGTAGCCACAACGTACGTAAAAAATTAATCAACACATTCTGGACGTAAATGTCAGAATTAAAGCTCAGCTTCAGAATAAGAGAGGAAAGCTCCATACCCATTTTCAATGAAGAACAGGCCTTGAGGACAAATGGCAAAGTGAAGTTGTCAGGTCGAACACCAGCTCGATGCATTCTAGTGAAAAGAGAGCAGGTTCGGTAGGGAGACCATCGTGTAAGAACTCTGAGAACAGAGTTGCAGGCGAATGTGTAAAATATGGGATAGCGAAGCAACGTAGGAGATTATGAAGAGAGGAGTTTTCATATTGACCAAACTTCATCAGCTGAGCATGTAGCTTGTACACATTATTCCTAGCTTTACGAGATCCAAGCTTTGTCACACTAGGATAAAATTGGCAAAGGAAAATACCATGCACTTGGATTCGAGCCCATGTCTGCAAAAATCATTTAAAGCCTTTACTCAGCACTTTATCTGCTTATTTATTTAATGAATATTCTTTCACCCTTTTTATAAAGAGTTTGCAACTATTTTACATATTAAAAAAAATTTTTGTTACATCCATAAATTTTTTATAAAAGAGCTTAAGATTCCATTTTACCTTTTTTAATTAAAATAATATAAGTATAATTCAATTAGTAATTATTATTATAAATAAAAGAGAAAAAATGAGCTAACTAATTATAAAGTAAAATATCTGTTTTATTAAGAAATAATTAAAACGCAGTGATTAAATATAGGGATAGAAAAGAAAAATTATTTTATAATATTATATAACAGTATAACACCTTATAAAATTGACAAAAAAAAGTTTTTAAAAGACAGCTCATAACAAAAGGAGGGAATATATTAGTAGATGTGTGTGTATCTGTGTGTGTTGCATTTGTTGGCAAAAAAAATGAAATAAAAATAGTCGATGCGTGTGTATATATATATATATATATATATGTTGGAAAAAAAAGAAATACATATATATATATACTCCCGCGTGTGAATGAATGGAACATTTTGCTTTTTTGTTTTCTTACTTAACTGTACACTCTATCTGATTCATATTATAAAGTATTTTGTATTAAATATATGCTTATTAAGAAAATCATTTTTCATCCAAAATCAATACAAAAGTATCAATATTTCACATTTTACCTTTATTAAATATTTTATTCAATTATCATTATAAGATTATAAATGAGAAATGAGAAAAAATTAAAGACTTAGGTAAAATAAGAAGAAAAATATCAAATACCCTATATTTTGAATCAGAAACTTGTCATATAAAATATCCTATAATACGGATTGGAGATAGTATGTTTCTATCCAAAATATAAAATATATGTTTATATCAATAAATTAAATTAATTTTTAAAAAAATATTATTATATTAAATATATTTTCCAAAGAGTTACACTCAACTCAATAAAATGACAAATAAAACAAATACATATTTCTTAGCTTACTAAAAATAAAATAAAAATATTACATTGAATGATTATTTATATAGAATTTTTATTAGAAACTTTACATGTAATATTATATATTACATATTAAAATAATCTTATTAAAATAATAAGATTAGAAACTTTATTAGAAGCTTTATTACATATTATTTTAATATTAAAAAAATATGTAGTATTATATTTTAGGGAAAATATGTATAACATCCCTCATTTTTTTAAATGTTTAAAAATAACACCTTCATTTTTCAAATTTTGACTATTAACACCCTAATGTAAAAATGACTGTTAAATCTAAAGTAGTATATGCCATGTTAAACTAATCAAGACTTGATAAATTATGTGAAATTTTTGGTATTTCAATATCTTAAAATATATTTTACAGATTTTTCATGTTTCGAAATATAAAATATAAAGAATATTAGATATTTATCTAATATATTTAATAATTTTTTAAAAACATATTTCTAATTAAAATAACATTTTTTCTAAAAACTTTATTAAGCGTAATTTTGTCATTCAACCATTAGCAATCCCTAGTCGCCATTTTCGTCACGAGATCTTCCTTGGGCAGTGAAAAGGACAATGTCTTCTGTTCAACGCTTGCCTCAAGTCTTCATCTTCAACTAGCGGCACCTCTCTTTTGTTGAACATTTGCTTCGGGTCTTCATCTTCTTGCTTCGAAATTTCATGCGTATGCATCCCATCTCCAAATCTGTTCGAAGCCTTTGGCCGTGGATTTAGAGAGACGCAATGGTGACATCGGCTGTGCGAATTGCATTGGGAAGCTCATAGCATGCTTGGAGTCAGCGGCTTCTGAGGACTGATGAAATCGTTGCCTCGTTCGTGAAAACCCAACACATCAGATGGAAGGATTTGAACCAATTTCTGCAATGGAAGAGAAAACCAATTTCTGGAAATTTGAAGCACCAGTAGAGGTGTCTTCAGCAACTGTCTTATTTTAGGGAGCAAATTTTTTGGAGCAAAAAAATTTTTTTCCCAATGAAACTATACTTCATTTCACAGAAAAAAAAAAAGACCATCATGAGTGCGTCAGTTTTTTTCGGTTGATGAAGATATGGACTTGTTATAAATTAGTAGTTTTGCTTGCTTCAAGATTGTGCATTCCGCTTGTTAGAGAGAAAAGGGAGGACTCCGGCGAAGAGAGATGTAGACGGAGACAGACGCAAGTGAAATTAAGATTGCTATTTTGGAGTGACAAAATTGGCCCTGAAATAGAACTATGCGTTTTATGTGAGGGTAATTGGATAAAAACTTAATATACCAGAAATTCCATGTCATTTGCTTTAAGTATTTTTAATATGCTGAGGTGGCATAAACAGCTATATTTAACGGTAAGGTTTATGATCAAAATTTGAAAGCTGAGGGCGTTAATTTTTAAACTTTTAAAATTAAGGGGGTTTATATATAACTAAACAAAAGGTTAGGGAAATTATGCATATTTTTGCCAAATATTTTTTTTAGAAACTTTATTACATATGTAATATTATATATTACACATATTAAAACAAAAAACTTTTTTTGTCATTTGATAGCACTTAAGGTCTGCTGGGAAAGAATTTTGATAAAAAGAGAACCAAAAAGGGAATGTGAATAAGAATAGGAAGGGAATGTAATAGCACTTAATATCAAGATATTAAAAATTGAACCGGCTATTGAATAGGAAGAAGTAATAATTCAAAGTTCAATAATGAGACCGGGGTTAGATCAGCGTCAGACCGGTTGTGTATAAATTAATATATTTTAAATAATATAGATAAAAAATATGAAAGATATTTATCCATAATTATAAAATTAATATTCAATCTAAGATGAAAAATAAATTTAATAATATATAGAAAATTAAAAATATTATTAATAAGTTTTATAACAAAATATTAAAATCTAAACAAATTAATATTAATCTGTAATTATATTTTGAATTTAAAATAGTTAATTGATATTCTATTTTTATATTATTTGTTAAGTAAATTTATCATTATTTATAATTATATATCGTAATAATATTTATATCATATTATAATATAAAAAGAAAAAATTTATACAAAAAATAATACTATTTAGTATTAAAAATAATGTTATTTTATCTTAAAAATTTTAAAAAATATTTAAAAAAATTAAAAAATTAAAAAAAAAAAAAAAGGTCAAACTGGTTTTGTACCGGTTCTTGACTGGTTTGACCGATTTTGCCTTGGTTCGCACCGATTCTGAAGAGCTCCGGTTTTCATCTATGATCGGACTGGACCAAACCAGAGGCCGATTCCAGGTCGAACCAATCAGTCCGATCCAGTTTTTAATATATTGCTTAATATACTAAAAATATATTTGGTATCAAATAAAATTTTAATGGAATACTTATACGAGTTTTGTTTGATCCGTGGGTTTTTTACATAGAAGTGAAATCATAATATATGAAAGGACAATAATACCCCTAAATAAAAATAAATTAATACAATTATTTAACTTATAACAAAATAACATTTTTTTTAAGGAAAAACCTTCACTCTCATTTTTTTTTTCTTTTTGATATTTTCGTTCTTCAAGTTTGAAGATGGAGCATCACCCATCTAAGAAGAAGATAGCAATGAGGTGAGAGGATGATTAGTGGGGCTTTGCTATTGGTGTTGGAAGCATCGTCATCGGCATTGAAGGAGGGAGGGAGCGCCAATGACGCTGAGGAAGAGACCAGATCTGGTAGGGATTTCAGATCTGGGCGGCATTATGAATGACAGTGGACGAAGAGTGAGAGGGGAAGTGCTATGCCGGCGTCAGTCCTTCCTGGGTACGAATGCGACAACAACCAATGCTTAAGTTGTTGATGGGCAACAAACTTGATCCGATGTCTCACCTTCCTCAATCTCGTCGAGATGTTTCTAGTGATGGCCGACGTGATGCTTCACCATGGAATGTTGTCGGGAGGGATGGGATAAGTTCTATGAGGGCTATTATGGCACACAAAAAAATGGTTTCCAGGAATGTGAAAAATTCCATCGAACCCCTGATGGAATGGGCGTTCCAACATATAATAGAAAATTCGGTTCCCGGAAAGTACTGTCACTGCATACCAAACCAAGTATTTTGGCATTTCCAGTGCAGATTTCCTTTCCTTCAAACAAATTCCTTCATAAACAGGCCCTAAAGGACTTGTTGAAAATCTCATAAGATGACTTTGCCATTTGATAGTTTTTAAGTTTAATTGAGTTTGAAAATTGTTGAGGAATAGTTAGAAATACTTGAGTAGTTGGAAATTTTTTAAGGCTAGTTGGAAATTGCTGATGAGTGATTGGAAATACCATGGCTTTGTCATTTATTTGTTCTTAAATTTAATCCTAAGTTTGGAAATTATTAAGGATGTGTTGAAAATATTTGATGATTGGTTGGAAATTCCTAAGAGCTGTTGATTGAAAAAATCATGACTTTATCATTTGTTATATTTGTTGACTCTTAAGTTTAACCCTGAATTTGAAAATTAGTGATAATGGATTGTAAATTCTTGAGGAGTGATTGGAAATTGCTCACACACACCATGGGAAAATATGTTTCCATTCATGTAAATGTAAGCTGGTTCTTTCCATCATTAGTTGGAAAGTTGTTTGCAGTGCAAAACCAGTATCGATAAAAGACCAAATTACTCACTGTAAATTAAAAATAATGGAGGGGCTTCGTACAATTTTAAAATTAGTATCACAAATTATTATACTTTTATTGTAATTCATCACTTCACTTAACCTCCATTTCGATACAACTCAACAAAAAAATTACATCACTTTTCATTCTTTTACAAGACAAATAAGATTTCATAAAGTTATCATCATTTTTTTGGTTCTTTTTCATGTTCGTTTCTTCTTTTTGTTTTTTTTCAATTAGGACTGTTTCCAATAAACAGTCGGTTCCATAATCTATTTTGATAGGTTCACCAATCAACATTTGCAATTATGACTCTTTCTAATTCCTCAAAAAGATGAAATGAAATTAAAACAAATCACCAATTACATGATTTACTTCTAGATAAGATAATAAGAACCACAGCTATTTTTCACAATGGTGAACACAATTTATTTCCATACTCAATTTGTAAAATTCCAATATAATTAATATAACGATATTCAGAAAGAGTTGAAGTAACATCAGTATACTACCAATACACCTGTATATATGCACACAAGGATTAATATAATCCAAGTTATGCAAAAGAGAACATATCCCATAAGAGACAACCATTGTATAGATAGTTATATAGCACACGAGCTCAGTTTTAGTCTTACAAGAGCCTTCCATGCTCTAAACTATACCACCTCAGGTTGTGACCATGTAGCTATGAGAACTTGATAGGAAAACAGATGGGGGTATAAATGATGGCAATATATTGAAATAAGAATACCTGAAAGAGCAAAATTGATAGAGAGAAAATCAACATTCAAATGGTTAGTAGCTGAAATTGTAATCTAGATCTAAAGTAAATGTGGATAACAACATTCGGAGAGAGATGAAAATAAGAGGGATCGGGAGGATAAATTGTATCATTTTACTACCTAAATACATGAATACATAAATCTACTTCCTCCATCCCATTTTATCTGTTATTTTAAAATTTTTCACACAAACTAATAAAATCATTAAATAACCTAAGTTATAGTAAAATTTAATGATATTTTATCAAAATATCCTTAAATTAAATATCAAAAGATAACTAGTACTCCACTTTCTATTGTTTTTAATGAAGGATAAAATAGTAAAAAGGATAATTAATACTTCATTGATAATGTAAGACATCGAAATTTTTTTAAAATGACAAATAAAATGGAATGGAGAGCATAGAAGATTAAATTTGGTGAAACTGATGTGTCAGCAAACATCAAGACTGAAAAAAAGGACAATTCTACGGTGCCACTTGCCGGAAGTGGCATTGCCTATGTGACAAAATTTTGTCCCCTATAATAATTAATAATTAATAAATGATATAATTACTAGTAAAGAATAAAGAAATGATATAATTTAAGTACAAAGACTAAAGCAGTGCACATACCACAAGTGGTACCATAGAATAATCCAACAAAAGTTAAGGTAAGGATCTCATAGATGAAGTCATAAAAAATACAACAGCTTGAGATTTCTGTTAGCCTAGAAAAAGAAAATTGATATCTTCTTTGAGATTTCTAATTTTCACACAAGCCTGGCTCACTTACAAATATCTTATTATCTTTATGTCAAGGCTATTAAGTTCTCCGATATAAATATGACATGTAATTTCTTACAGCCCAATAACACATGATTAGGTCTTTCAGGAAACGTTATCCACATTTTAAATTCTTATTGGAAATTGATAAAGAAATTTACCTAAGTTTAATCTATAAGCAGTAATTCAATTCCCCATATGAAAACAACCTATATTTAACTCTTTTCACATTTAAATGTAAAGTAACTAGCCTACTTACAAACCTATCACCCCTTAAATTAATGCTGCCTCGTTTAGCAGGAATATGGGAACCATAAATTAAATAGGAAACAAAAGGCTGAGCCACCAAAAAGTATACCAAAATACTATTCCCACTTTGGATGACTAAAAATATCATGGTGATCGCCAAACATATGAAATTGTTGAGCATTTTTAAATGTACCACACAAAATAGTTTAGCATATGAAATATTCCCATTAAGCCCGCTAGAACATATGAATTTCTAGCCTCATGAAAGAGAATATTCCAAAAAGCAGACATGAAAGAATCAATACCTCTATACTTGGAAAGAGAAGAGAAAACATTTTAAAACAAGCTCTACGTAAAGCATAAAAGGAGATGCCCCAGTGCACAGCCACCCTACCAGTGTTTGTCCAATATTTTGATTAAACTAATCTATCACCTACTAGAGTACTACTTGCATCATAATTCATAAACTTATTGAATCCACTAGTGCAAAAGGTAACCATCATGCTCCTGAAATGAGAAAGGCAAGGAGAACAGAATAAAGATTAAGAACACACCAAGACAAAGCTTTAATGGCCAGAACACCCAAAAGAAAAATGAAGACAGTCTGAAAGATACATGAAATATTTAACATATATGGCGCAACTTTTACCTCTAATCTTCAAGCACAACAAAATTAGGGACGTACATACTCAATCAGCCTGCAAACACCACAGACGAACATCAATTCCAGCAAAAGTTTGCAGTCAGAATTGGCAGATAGAATTTATATTAAGTAACCAAAAAAGTATCTATTTTTCTTGTGGATATTTGGTCATATATTATTACACGCTTCAACCTTTTTAAGCACTTCTCAGGTAGTGTTAATTTAGACAAGTGAAATAACTTCATTGAAGCAGTACTTGTAAAAATTGACGATAAGAGGTGAAGCAGTAAGATTGCAGGATATGTAAATTTCATTGGATTTTCCTTCTTATGTTTGAGTAGTGCAATTTAGCACAAGTTTCAAAACAGAATTTATGTCCAGCATAATTGGATAGAAATACAACAACAACAACATTAACTTTATCCCACTATGTGAGGTCAGCTACATGGATAATACGAAGCTATTGGGCTCTATCAAACATTATCTCATCAAATAAATCATTTCTCAAAAGGTCATTCCGTATGTCCCTTTTAGTTTTCCTCTACGTCTTTTGATAGGACTCCAAATCATTTGATCAACTCTTTTCACTGGCTCCTTTTATCCTCTTTTTTGTACATGCCCAAACCACTTTAAACAATTTTCCACCATTTTCTCCTCGATAGGTGCTACTCCAACTTTCCTTTGTATACAGTCATTTCGTATCTTATCCAATTTTGTATAATCACATATCCATCTCAACATTCTCATATATGCTATTCCCATCTCATGCTCTTGTTATCCTTTCAAAGCCCAACATTCACTACCATATGGTATCGCTGACCTTATAACTGTTCGATAAAATTTTCCTTTAAGCTTAGTAGGTACCTTGGGTCACAAATAACTCCTGATGCTTTTCTCCATTTTAACCACTCAGCTATCCTATATATAACATCCTCATCAATTTCACCATCACTCTGTAAAATCGATTCCAAATATCTAAACTTTAACACTTTGGAATGGTTTGCACTACCATATAGCATAATTGGATAGAAATATTCTTGTAAATTTTTTAATATTTTGTTGCTCCAAATCTTTCTAAATTGTAACTGATCATTCTTTCTTTTAATTTGCCCCAACTGTTAAGCTTATCAAGACAGTAAGTAGGGCAGGACCATGATGGTCTATATTAACAAGCATCTAACTGTTTACAAATTTGCTCTTCTCTGTTCAAAGTATCAACTTTGACTTCTTACTAATGGGAAGAGCAATTGATAAATCAATAAAAAAAGAATTAAGCGCACTTTAAGGGAAAGAGAACATTATTTTATCATTGAACAAAGTTCCATACTAGCAGCCAGCAAAGTTTCATCACATGAGGCCACTAGTATAAATATAGGATACATAATGTATTGAAACTATCAAGGTATATAGGATACATCCCGCTTAACAATGACAATGACTATTTTCTAATTTTCTTTTTGATGCGAAACGGAATCTATACATATATACTTTTGACATGAAGCGAACATAGTGGGATACCTTCTCATTTTTGGGGGTTAAAATGGCCTTGACTGATTCAAAAACCTCTTCAATAGGCCTTGCAGCATCAACCTAAGAATTAAAATCATGTGCCCTCAGAACAGAAAAGAAGCAATAACTAAACAAAAATATGGTAAAAGTGAGAAAAAGAGGAAAAAAAGAATAAGTTACCTTGCGAACTTTACCCTTTGCATCATAATAATTAACCACTGGGAGACTAGACTCCAAGAAAACCCTAAACCGCTTCCTTATAGTTTCAATGTTGTCATCCACTCTTCCCTTTATTATTTATTTACAAGTATAAGCACACATAAAATACTGAAAAGTATAGAGACATAAAAGCATCTAATAATGAAGGGGGAAAAAAAATAAAAAAAAAAAGAAATCAACCTCATTTCTAGAAAGGAGGCGCCTCTCCATCTCTTCATCAGGACACTCAAAAAACAGAACAAATGCTGGCTCTATTCCAGTCTACAAAGCCGTAATACATTTTGGAAGTTAACAGAAAGTACATTGATTTACCCAGGAAAATGAAAGAAATAAAGAAATATTGAGTAATGAAAAATGAAAACCTACCACTTCCTCAAATGCTGCACGGTTTTCCTCATTACGTGGAAAACCATCAATAAGGAATTTGTCATTGCCATTTTCTTGCATTGCTCTTTGAAGAAGCTTAATTGTTACCTCCGAGGGAACAATTTTCCCTTCTTGAATCATATTATTAATCATTGTGCTGTCAAATATCAGTAAATAACTATGTAAATAAGATCATGCCCAGAATATGGACAATTTAAACACAACAACTTAGAGTGGCATCGGCAGTTGAAAAGGAATAAACAAGAATCACTATAACAAGATACATATCCATCTTCCTGATTTGAAATTAGTCGAGAACACATAAAGAGAATCATCGGTACAGCTAAGAGTTTGTCAGATCAAAGATATAAATAGGTGATATTGCATTAATTAAATGACATAATCAACATAACTTTATGGGGTTATCGGAGTGTTTCATTGAGCTACTAAATGGAAAGCAAAGGGACATATAGAAATCAGTTTTATGTTAGTTGTTACAGAAACTAAAGGCAATTGCACATTGTCCTCCACAACATGGATTAAAGAAATCGAGCAACCGTGTAAAGGGTCAAGCCACCATATAATTAATTTTGACATGAAGAAAGGTTATCTTACATCCATACTATGTTCAAATGAAAGTAACAAGTTTTTTGACCAAGTTTTCTTCCAAATAGAAAACAAAAGGGGGCTCTAACTTTCAAGAAACTAATTCAAAATTTGTAACTTTGTCAATCATTTGCCTGCCATCCAAGTTCAATTTTTTAATTAAAATATGAAAGAAGAATCAATATATGATAAAAAGGAGGGCAGAGCTGCAATGTGCATTAACCGCACAATGCAGCTCCACCCCTTGGACTGCATGCCCTTCTTGCTCTCTCTCTCTCTCTTGTTTTTTGTTTTTTGTTTTCTTTTCTATTTAAGTGAGTCCCATTTTATCCTCATTCATTCTTTCTTTCTTTTGTAAGCGGGCCCATCTTTTCCCATTTTTTTTAGGTGGGCCCCACGTTCTTTCATTTTTTTTGGGCCAAATTCAATCTTTTTTAATACTATATTCTTTTTTAATCATTTTTCACTAATTAATTAGCTATAATTTTATTCTTCCAATCTCTATTAATTTTAATTAATATCATTTGATATTAATTTTTTTTGGGGATAGGAGGAGTTAATGATGAGATTCTTTTTTAATTCAATATATTTTAGAACTAAATAAAACATCCCTATGTCCCCCCGCACATCTGCGTCGCACAGGGGGTAAAATCTGGTTCATTAGTAGTGAAAGAAAACAAGCACGGGTCTTGCCAAGGAAAACAAAAATAAGTCATATGAGACCAAAACAAAGAGAAAAATTGTATGGTAGAAGTTTTCCACTCCTAAGTCCCTCAATGAGCCTCCTTTTCCCACAAGGGAGCAAGGAAAAAAGCTGTGAGATGAAACCCACAAAGAAGCAATAAAGATAAGACCCAGCAAAACTAATGCTAGTGCACAACCACTCAACCAAAAGGACTAGTCTCTTATGATTTTAAGGATAGAAATGATGGGTCGGAGAGGTTCTTTATAAACAGTCCACACAATATGGCTATGAATATTTCACTACTACTTTTAGAAGAAGTGCAAAAACAGTACCCATTTTCAGAACCAGATTTGATTTCTGCTCGCAGAAGATCACCAGCGCTAAGGTGAGTATACCCAAAGTGTTCGACAATTTTTGCACATTGGGTACCCTTTCCACTGCCTGGGCCACCTGTATGATTAACAGATAAAAATTAATTCACGAGTCAGAAGCCATCCACTAGAACTTCCAATGAAGAAAATAAGGACAAAAGACGGAAAATCAGAATCAATCTTGGAAAGGAAAAAGAACTGAAAAAGAACTACTGAAGTCTGTCACACCATAAAGTCATAAAAAATTTTCCACCACACACAAAGTAAACCACAAACAGAAACAAAGATAAAAATCATAAAAATTGCATTTTGTTGCAGGAGGAAACCAATTTTCTTCCCTTTTCAGGTTGATCAGATTTAGTGCTGCAAATCAGCCATCCACTAGCATAAATAACATCCCTCAACTGGACCTAGGTCTCAAAGCTAGAGTTCTGGTGCTCAACCATTAGAACAATAAACTATGAGACAAGGATTATCAGCAGATCTGGAGATCAGCATATTTTGGAAATCAATGCCGGTAAGGTATGCATATAACATTCACAACATTCCTTCTGCTCATCAAGCAATATAAAAATAGAAAAGTATGAATCAAAATTTCCAGTGATTGATATATTTACTAAGTGACCTGCTATTGCAGCTTCACTTCAAAATGCACAAAAAAAAACATGCCAAACTGAATAACAAGACAATAAAGAACGAACTTTAATACAAGCAACTTGCAGTTCTGTCAGGCACATGACAAACAGAACCAAACTACTGAGCTTCCCAGGCTATGTTTAACTATTGTTAAAGGAAACACTTCAAAATACTATTAACGTATAAGAACTCAGTCAGTTTCTTTTTCTTTCAATTTTCCTTTTTTTTTTTTTTTTTCAGATTTACTTTTTTTCCTTTCAAGATAATCACATTATCAATCTCTAGAATGAAATCAAATTAGTCATGTACTTTCAAGTTCATGAGTCGAAGTTCTTTACCATTTAGAAAACCATTTTTCTGCAGCAACTCAACCAATTAACAGAAAAAGATTATAGTTGACAAATAGAAATGTCAGTGAAAGCTAAATGCATTAGAGAAAACTGTTCACTGAAGGCTAAATTTACATAACAATTAAAAGGTCTTATAATCTTAATTACTATCTGAAGGATGTATAAGCTATTTTAAATCTCAAAATGTTGGCAACTGCTGGAACTATAACCAAGGTATTGAAGAGAGTTACTGAGTTCTTAAAGAAAGAAAACTCTATGCATAAAGCTTTCTTGTGCCCAAACAATCTAGATTAAAAAAAATAATAAATAATAATAATAATAACACCATCATGAGGGTAATGCAAATCCCATTATAACATAGTAAGTCAGTCAGTTGAAATAAATCTATTAAAAGAAATTTACTCAGTATACCTGTTTTTATGGTTTTGAATATAATTTAATATAATTACAACCTGATCTTTCCAAATTAACCGACCAAATTATTATTTTCAAGAAGAGGTATACACAATATGATACATGGGGGAAGATAGCAAACAGAACTATAGTGAGCTATCAGCTTGACTAAGGTCAACATAAATTCAAAAGCCTATAAAGAAAGGGAAAATGTCAGAATTTTCCACAAGTCAATCACAAAATAGTAAATAAAAAAAATCACTTAAATGCTACCAGTCTGTGCTCACCTAACACAAAAACAACCGTAGGCTTTTTCTCCACGACGCTTCCATTTGCACCCTAAGAGCCAAAAAAAGAAATATAAGTTTAGAAAGAAAAAAAAGGGAAAAGCTAAGACTAATCATGCAAAAACAAAGGAATAAAAGAAAAAAGCTTCTCAATGTTCAAACCTCAGGAATTCTACACGGCAGTCGGAAAGACAAAGGTCTCTTCACTTTAATAAGATTGTAAAAAAAAAATCATCTTAATTTCTTAAATGCTAGAAGCAGACGAATGGATATAATGACCAAAAATACCTTGTTAGCTGCTTCAACAACCGTTCCCATGAGTACCTACTAAATGCTGTATCAAAAAGTATCTGCACAATATTCAAAAGCAAATATAATTATTTGTCCAGATACTATAATATTAAGTTGGCCATTAGGAACAGAATAAAGGCCAATCATCAAATGCGACAGAGCAAAACAGCCATTGAGGTTTCAATCAAAGCAGAAACATGTACATGTTAAGTGAATAGGCAAAAAACAACAAATTTTGGTGAGATAAAAACTGAGTTAGAGCTCATATATTTGCTATTTGTGATTTGAAGTCTCACATCCCTTGACAATTAGCTATTTGCGGAAATTCAGCTGATTTATAGAGTCAAAGTGGTATTCACTGTTGAACAGATCAAGGCAGACGTGTAATAATCTTGATAGATCTTCATATAAAAAACTTCGGTAAAGTAAACAAATTTTCAAATTTAGATCTGGCCAAAATCAGGCAAAACAACAGCTCTGAACCATAGTTAACATCAAATGCATGCGAAATTAACAAACAACTAGAGGAAACCATTTCTCTTCCAAAAGGGACGGAAAAAGAAAACTAGGAAAATGAAGATTTTGAAAAATTGAAAGAAAGATCATTTAACTCCCCCCTCCCCCACCCCCACCCCCACCCCCACCCCCAATGACATGCAACTGTTACAAAATTGATCAATATCCAACAGAGCAACAAAAATGCTGCCTTTCAAACAGTATCATTCTGGGGCTAACAGGGGGTGTCAGTTCGCGGAATGGAAAATTCATAGATCCCAATTAGATTTCAGATCCATGCAAAATATTCAAAATTTGAGGCATAAAAGCAAAACATTCAAATGGGAAGAGATCAAATAAGCCCGAAATGTTAAGAATGTCCTGAATTTAAAGAGATCCAAGAGATGCAAACTAAATTCCAAGAAATTGAAGCAGCGTACCTTTGAGAAAGAGAGAAAGAATACGTAAAAGGGAGACACAGATGCGAATTTGTGCCAAGAAACTTTGGCTCCTTAAATACGAGCGAATAACGCCCCTTCTTGGTCGTTTTGGTGGGTAGGGGCAACATTGTAAACTTACATTTACAAAGCGCGTGGGGCTTGCGTGAATTTAACGGCTACAAACTAGAAACAACCCCTTCAATTAATTTAATCCAGAAAATTAATCGAGAGATTTATGGAGGTCTCATGCAAGATTCTTTGAGTTCAAGCGTCTTGCCTCTCAACCCTCTATCGCTCGAGTGAGACGATCGTGTAATAAACCTGCCGATTGGGTTGCAGGAATGGCCGCACAGAGGATGTTTCCGACGGGAATGGACCTTGCTTCTCGAGACTGATCGTGTCTCTGCACTTCGTTCCACCTACGATGTCCCTGATGATGGAGAAGAAATTGGTTTATTTTCCCATGCTCGCTTGTTCCCGTTTGCGGTTTGCCTGTGTTGTTTTTAGGTTATGTCGTTTTGCTTTGGTTAACACTTTGTGGGTTTGTCGCTTGGTATTTTTAGGCTTGTTGGTTTCTGTACCTGTATGTTCTTTCTCTAATATATCCATATTCATGATTCCTAATGGCCAAAAGAAAAGAATAATCGGGAAATTGATTGAAACATACATTGAAAATAAGAAAATAAAGGTGAAACTTATATGAGAATTCATTGATAGATTTATTTGTGAATAATTCTCACAATTAATAACTCAATATTTTTTTAAGGAAGTCAAATTTAAACTTTGTGGATGGAAAAAAAATTATAATTGGAAGGATTGCTTTCAATTGAAACTTAATCTGACCTAAATCCAAATTAGTTGATGATTTGTCATGAAGTAACAAAGAAAGTTATAGGAGAATTCATTGATAATTTATTGAGAAGAATCCTCATAAATAATCAGGAGAAATAACTAAAATATATATTGAGAAAAGGGAACAAATAAAGGTGAGACTAAGAAATTTGAGTCTGTTGAGTATTCTTTTAAAATTTATTTTAAGAAATATAATTGCAGAGTGATGAAAAAATTCTCCATGATGAGAGCCCTTTTCTCTCCACAGTAAGGGCCTAATTTCAGAGTCAAGTCTTTGTGCTGGGTGAGTGTGCGCGTGCGTGCGTGCAATTGAAGAGTGCAGAGTGGTCAAGATATGAATGTAGAGTGGTCATAGGAGGAAGGCAGGGAGGGTTTGAATCAGATCACTAACAGTGATCTTGACAATCTCGAAAGCCTAGTCACATTCAAAGAAGGAAGGGTCCGAGATTAATGGCATGAATCAGAGTTATTTGAAGGAAGGATCTCGAGAGAACGTTCAAAGAAAATTCTTGGCATTGCGAGCCTTTCATTTAGATCTGGATCTTCTGTGCCCTTGACATTGGAAGCCGTTGAGATCTACGATGACAATGATCCTCCTAAGGCCTAGGATGCTTCGGATTTGGGCATTCAAAACAGTGAAACTAGTAATATACTAGATCTGAATGATTAAGATGCTTGGAAGTTGGAGAAATGGTTTACGAGGAATTGGAGGTCGTCGGAGAATCAGAAGAGGAAAGTATTATGGTCATATCAGAATTGGAACCAATAGATTTAGGGCAATATATTAGAATAAAGCATGGGTCCATTTAGATAAGAGCAAGCTGTCTATAGTGATTACAATTGGTGTATGCTATTTTGATATCTCAGAGTTTATGTATTTGACTATACTTGTCTGTGATTAAGGATGGCTTGAGACGGTTCCACCTGGAGATGAGTGACTTATACTTGTCTGTGATTTCTTTAGCAAAAGGTGTTTGTTGGTTTTGAAAGGCCTTTGAGTTATTTGGTATTGGGTTGCAGGTGTTGTTTTGATCTTTCTATCTTTATGAATAAAGCATGGGGCCATTCAGATAGGATTAAGTTGACTGTAGATTTCGGAGACTTGGAAATTTTTTGGTGATCTGGGAAGTTCTGCTACGAGTTCTCTAGAGGTGAATCTTTGCTGGGTGCCTTGACTTTGCAACCTAGTTGATGTTGTTACAACTCAGAAGCGTTTTAAAGGAATTGTGTCCATTTGGTTGAATTGTCAAACTCCTAATCTGTAGATCTATTTGTTGGTTGTTTCGCCATTTTCTTTTACATTTTTGTCTTGTTCTTATTGTGAGAGTTGTAAGGGTTTGAATGAAATTGTTCTTTTCTAGCCCAAAGAAAAGGGTGAGACTTATATCTATTAAGATAGATGAGAGATACATTGAGACAAAGGAACAAATAAATGTGAGACTTATTAATGATATTTGGATTGAGTGGGAATAATTTATTGTCTTGTTTCAAGTTCAAATTCTAAAAATTTAACCAAAAGAAAATTCAAGTTTTATAAATAAAAAAAATTTGTTGGGGGAAATTACTCACATTTAAAAACCAATACAATTTGAATTCAAATTAGTTGATAATATTAAATACAAAATGGTTCTTACTAAAAAAGACAACATTGTGAGACTTATGTGTGGAGCATAGAATTTGGATCCCTCAATGAGCTTCACTCTCTCATTTTATTTTCCCTTTTTCAATAAATCCTTTGAATGAATTGAGGAAATTTGAGTCTAATTTTTTTTTTTGAAGTAGTAAAGATAATGTAGGACTTTAGGCTTACCCAAATGAATTTTGACCTGAAATAGTTCCGAGTTTGGGTGGTGGATCTTTCGTGAGGAGTCCTTTTGAGTCACCAAGAAGGTAGGGGACCTTTGAGCGCGTTTTATGTAAAGAAATTGAGGGAAGAATTTGAAAAATATAATGATTGCATTTAATCAAAATTTGAAAATATGATATGATTAGTAATTGATTATTATATTTAATCTAAATTTCTTAATGGGACTGGGACTTCAATGCCCTGCTAAAGTCATTCTAAAGTAAAGTGCAGTCATGATGCTATTACCTAAAATTTACCGGACATGAAGCAGAAAATTAGGGGATGAAGGGATTATTAGACTTGACTACTGGCCAGATCTATGTAAAATTAGGTTGGGTTCTATAAACAACTAGATAATGGATATTTTACATGTTTAGTATAATAATTTAAAAATTAATGGAATTAAAATATATTTAAGTATATAAAAAACTTAAAAAGAATAAAAAGAAAGTTACACAGACTGTAATGAAATATGTGAAAACATTAAAAACAGGATTATACAAAATTTAAAAAGAAATCACATAGAGGATAACTTATCCCTTATTTCTTTTATATTATATATATATATATTATTAAGGTATTAAAACTGGACCGGTCATTGAACTGACTGAGACACCAGTTCAAGGTTCAATAGTAGGATTGGGGTTGGACCAGGGATCCGATTATTTGTGAATAAATTGATATATTTTAAATAATATAGATGAAAAATATTTATCCATAATCATAAAATTAATATTCAATCTAGGATAAAAAAATAAATCTAATAATTTTTAATTTTATATATCATATAAAAAATTAAAAATATTATTAATAAGTTTTACAATCTAATATTAAAATCTAAACAAGTTAATATTCATTTATAATTATATCTTAAATTCAAAATAATCAATCGATTTTCTATTTTCATATTATTTGTTAAGTAAATTTATCATTATTAATAATTATGCATCATAATAATACTTATATAATATTATAATATAGAAAAAATATTTATACAAAAAATAATATTACTTAGTATGAAAAATAATGTTATTTTATCTTAAAAATTAAAAACATATTTAAAAAATTAAAAATAGTCAAACTGGTTCAAACCGGTTTTGTAACGGATATTGACCTTCGAACAATTTTGTACCCACTCTAAAATTGCTAAGTCTTCATCTATGATCAAGCCGGATGAGGTACTAGTTCTTGGTTGAACCAGCCAGTCCGGCTTCTAATACACTATATATTACATTTTCACCAATTCTAAATATAAAACCTTTTACCTTGATTTTAAGGTTAGATTTAGTACACATGAAAAGAGTTTCATAATAGGGAGAATGAGAGAGAAATCTTAATGAAATTTGTTTAGTACACATGATTTACTCTTTCTAGAAATAAAATATAATTTTTTCATAAAGTTATTTTCTCTTTTTCCTTCTTCCTTTCCATTTTCTTTAAAATGACTCCTTTTTTAATACACATAGCCTAAATGTAAAGTCATTTCTAAGATATGAGCTAACATTTATTATGTATTACCAAAAAGCCCCTATACAATTTATTAAAAAAAAAGAAAAAAGATTAAATAAGAGTAATTTTGAAAATATATTGTAATTTTTAAAAAATTAAAATAATTAACTAATTTTAACTATTATTTTTAGTTTACGTAATTCGGTTAGAACTATATTAAGGACGAGAGGGACATATAAAGTGTCATTTTAGAATTTTCACACAAGTCAAAAAAGTTATTAAATAATCTAAATTGTTATAAAATTTAATAATATTTTATTAAAATACACTTAATTTAAATTTATTTCACACATATTAAAAAAAATTAAGAGTATTAATGAGAAATAAATTAATAAAAAGTATAATTAATATTTTATCAATATTATAAAATGATGAATTTTGACTATATTACTCTAGGATAACTAGATCTCTAAGCATCCATGGGGAGCTTACGCCGGATTCCATCAGGAGGATCATGAAGGGCGCGCAAGAAAATGAGCACAAGAATTCCTCTCCCGAGTCTGATATGAGATTTTGGCCCAGAAAAAAGTATGAAGTGAGATATTTGCCGACACTAAAACTATATTTAATAGAAAGAAAATTACTTTTAAGATTAAAAAAATAAAAAAAAATTATTTTAATATATTTAATAATTAATTATAATTTTTTTATTAGAAATCTCTATATTTTTTTGTAACCAATAATATTATTTCCATTAAAACTTACAGGAGAGATTTGCCAACACTAAAAAATAGTGCCTTGAAACGGGTCACAAGAAGGCTTCGAGACGAGATCTTCTCTTTGGAGACAATTAGGTGGGATCCGTGCAGACTGCAGAACATGAAAAACAGTCCCACTCACGTTTTTTTATTCCCAAATACATCCACTCATCATGATTCATAATTCAAGAAAGATGAAGGGCTTGTTTTGATTATTTTTCTGAAAATAATTTTTCTATTTTTAAAAACAGACAACTCATAAAACTTGTTTGGTAAATCTATTTTTTATAAACTGTTTTCGAAAACAGAAAAATAAAAGAATAGAAAACTCAGAATACCTTTAATGTGTTTTGTAGTTTTTATTCTGGAAAACATAAAGAAATGTGAGAAACATTCACCTTATTAATGGTAAAGTTATAAATTTTGAATAACTCATTTATTACTCACTAGTTATGATTTTGAGAACAATTATTCAAATAGATTTTTTTGTTTTCTTGTTTTCAAAACTTATTCTTGAAAACAGTTTTATAAAATTGTTCTCAGAATAATAAAATAGAAAACACTGTCAAACAGACTCTTAGTTACTTGAGCTTATCTTTATACTTTTTCTATTTTAAAATAATTTAAAAATAATTATATTTATTATATTTTACTATAATATCATTATTAATTATGTAATACTTCTTAATATTTCTCTTTTTATTTATTATTGAAAGATAAATTTATCCAAATATAATTAATTCACTCTTAAAAATTGTGAAGTGATAATTATTTTGAAATAAGAAAAAAATCTAAGTGACAATTATTTTGAAATAGAGAAAATATATGACATTTAAGATTTTTTCATGGAGATTAAGAAATGCAATTAATATATTAAAATACATTTTAAATTTTCAAATTTACCCTTAAAGAAGCAAATGAATAGAAAAGAGTTATTAGTGCTATTTTTTTATTTTTAAAATGATAGATAGGGATATAGTTGAAAAAATAACAATCAATACTGTCTTGAAATTTGAAGATAACATATAAGAAGAAATAAAAATTTTCTTTAAAAGTAACAATTAAAAAGAAATGGATGAAGTACTTAATGTGCCTATATTAAATCAAATTAAAACATGTGAATTTTAAATTCAAAAATAATTTAACAATATAAATAATAAAAATTAGTTATAATATAAATAATACATGGAAAAATCCGCTTATTCTTATTTGGTTTGATAAAAGTATATTAAGTATATAAATTTAAATGCCTAAATTTTTTTTCTTTGTAAATAATATGAGTTGATAAAAATTTTATATCAAATCAAGCAGGCCTAGCATGGCATGAAAATAATTTTCCTAATAATACACTCACTATAAATTACATATAATTGTTTAGATTGGACATTTCTTATAAGAATTTTTCTGGTTCTGGCTCTTATAAGAATTGTAAATAATAATTATATTAGTCTTGCCCTTTTTAAGATATTCCAGATTTCATTGGGATGCTGGTCTTAGAAGATCATTTGGGGTTTTAACCTTTTTGTTGTAAATACTGGGTTTTTCCCTTCTTGTGTATTAAAAAAAAAAAAAGTCTTGCAATAGGGAGATGAGTTTTATGAAGTACGTGACTATGTGTTACACTTGCACCCACCATCTTCCATTTTTATTTTTCTCCAACTTAATTTTATATTAAATTATGAATGCCTACTATGGGATGAAGAAAGTGAAACTTGACGGAGAAGGTTAAAGGCAAAATATAACTTGTACTTTCTACGCTAAAAGATGAACTAACCAAAATATAACTTATACTTTCTCCGTCAAGTTTCACATTTTTTATTATGAAAAATTTGACTATTATTAATTATTCATATGTCACCCTATTCTTACTATTTAAATTAATCTCATGTAGTTAAGTTTGATGTTCAAGCACGCTTGACTGTAAAGTTCTAACGAGATCCAATGTATTAATACTTATACAATCATACCCGATTTAAATGATAGAAGCAAAATAATTTTTGGGTTTTTTTGAACTGTTTCGCATGTTCACTTCTTCTGGTTTTTTTGTGGACCGGATTAAATTTAAAACTTGCTAGTTTTCGTAGCTCTTTCACCGCTTCATAAAACAAGTTATCAATACCACAAAAACCAAGCCCCTAGAAAATAAAAGCATCATAAAAACTAAATACTACTCCATTTATTTTTTTTATAAGTAACGTTTAAGATTTGTTCACACTAAGTAAGAAATATAATTAATATATTAGAATTTTTTAATTTATGTAAAAAAATCTTAAGCATCACTTATAAAAAAAAAAAAGGAGTAGTATTTAGTTTTTATTCAAATGTGACAATTGTTTTCATTAGAATTTCTTTTAGTGTAGAAAGTGACAGTATATTCATTCATGTTGTGCCCCCAAATATTCATTTATTTTTCTAACTTTCTTTCTTTCTTTCTGTTTCAGAGTTAATCCATCAACCATACATCCTAATTCAACTATTTTATGATAGATTTAGACTATTGAAATTAAATTTAAACAATCAAAAATTAATATCGCTTTGAACCATACTTCATTTTTCAATTTTTGTCATCTCCCTTACGCTTATACTTTGTGCACAACTGTTTTTGTTGCTGTGTTTACGTGTTAGACCCACATGGCTTCTAGAGTGATTAGGAATGAAATAGATGGGTCCTGTTTATTAGATAAGCTGACTTCCTAAGAGGGGGGTGAATTGGGAAGATTAATAATTTTTCTACAAAACGTCAAGAGAGTGAAGAAAGCAAATTGTGATAGTAAAACAAAGTATAAATGAATAAACAGTAAAAGTAGCAGTAGGGAAGAGAAAATTCAGATATTTATCCTGATTTGGTCTCTCAACTTAACCTACGTCCAGTCCCCAAGTCACCACTTGAAATTTTCCACTATTCTGTAAGAATTCAGTGAACTTCTTGCAAATGCCTCAGTACAAAGTTGATGCTTTGTTTCTAAAGTTCACACTTTCACTCTTTGCACTCTCACTAAGTGCTTCCCCAATTCCTTGTGATATTCCCTCACAAGAAAATCTTTCTTCCAGATGAAAATAAGATTGTGTACAACAAATAAACTCTCTTAATCAGAGTGAATATGAAAGTTGGAGTACAAAGTTTGAAGTATGTGAAAGTAAGAGATTTTGAATAGATGATTTGACAGAGTTTCAGTATATACAAAGTAATTTTGTTACCCACATCTTTAAATGAAGTTCTATTTATAGATTTCTGCCCCAACTATACGTTAGAGACAAAATCTAGCCGTTAGAGATGTTATCCAATGGTTACTCTTAGAAACTATCCGTTTACCAACCGCATTTAATGCTTCTCACACTCAAAGTTTGAATTTTAGTTGGTCAACAGATGAATTTCACAGAAACCGAAAGCTACAGCCTTTAACGTTGAACTTCTGAAGTTCGTCTGTTATGAAGTAAAATTCGAATTTTCATCTTTAGAAAATGATTCTATATTGGAATATACGAATTTTCATGTTTAAAGTCATTATGTTAAGTGTGAATAGTAATTTCAATTTGCTACAATGCCTTTGAAATTCGAATTTTGGAATCCAAAAATTCGTCTGTCAGTAACTGGTTCAATGAGGCACAATAGTTCATTAATTCGAAATTCGAATTTTCAAATGGCAAAGTTCGCTTGTCAGAGAGACCTCTTTTCAGACCTACTTTAAAGTTTGAATTTCTGAATTTTGTCATTCGTATGTCAACATATCAACATAACAGACTTACAAGCTGTGTCTGAAATTCGAATTTTCAAGTTCAAAGTTCGTCTATCAGTGAGCAATTTTAAAGCTCTTTTTAAACTTGTTTTCAGATGAACTTTAACATATTCTCAGAGAAGCCTCTTTTCAGACTTGTTTATTTTCAATACGAAATTTGAATTTCCAAAGTCAAAGTTCGAATTTTCAAAACAGCAGATCAGTATAAACCTTTCAAGCTTTGTCTGTTAGTGGGTGTTTTTCAAATATGTCATGAATTAACATAGAATCAATGTTTTAAAATATCTTTTTACCAAATCAAAGTCTTTTACTCAAACTAAAAATATTTCTAAACATTCTACATATATTCTTGCACTGATTTTTCTAGAATTCTTACACTTGAACCCTTTTATGCACATTTAATATCTTTATTCCAAGCTCTTGAATGTTAGTTTGGAATCATCAAAATACTTGATTCAACACTGTTTTCATGCGTGACGTGAATCCATGCATGAAATGCGCAGCTAGACTAAAAACACTGCTCCTCCCTTTTTTTTTTAAAAAAAAAAGGACCGCTACTCTCACAAAAATCCACAATGCCGTGTGTGGATTTGGCCTTCGTGCATGGAATCGACTACCGAAATAGATTAACCATCAAAGTTGAAAATGAAACTAGATGTCAACAAAATGGATTTTGACTATAGTGTCAATCCAGGAGGAGAAGAGTTTGGTAGAGAAGAGAAAGTCAGAAGTAAAGGAGAGGGATAAAGATAAAGAAAATGAGATTGGTGGAGGAGGGTAATTTTGTTCATAAAAGAATTCTTATAAGTGGGAATGAGAAAATATAGGAAGTAAGGTGGTATTTCTCATTCCTTATTTTTTTGTGTACATATGGAGTTTCGATTTCCATTTTATTATGCAATCAAACAGTCTAACTTTTAGAGTAAAATCCAAAATTTTTCTCAAGTATCTTAGAAATCAAATCAAACATATTCTTTTAGTCAATTTATATTTATTTTTATTTAACCAATTTTATGTTTTAAATTTTTTTTATCTCCGTAACATCATACCAAACAAACTTTATAATAATAATAATGATCATCATTTTATTTTATTCCCTATCATTCAGAAATCAAATGGGCCCCAAAGTTCACAACAAATTCCATCAATATCATCGATGTCAATATCAATATAAAAGATATTACATTTGTTAAAAAGAAGAGTCCGCACTATTTATTACTTAGGAATAATTCGTGTCAACAGTCAAACTTCGGACAATGTACATGACCTCACCTAGTTATTTGTCATTATAATGAACTAACCAAAGTCCACCTTAAAATAAAGATAACCCCTGATTTCTTTCTCGATTTCTTGTAACATTTGCCATTTTTCAGAGTTGAAAAACGACAATGACAAACAGCACGAATATAAAGAATACTTGAAAAATATCAGAGACAACGACAGAGGAAGAGTACTTAGGCGAAGAAGAACAAAATTAAAAAAAAACATAATTTAATTTATTGGTGATAATGGATTTAATTACTTCAATGTTATATCTAGTGTCCACAATTTCAGGACCCCACAGATGGATTGTAAAGTTTGTTGATCAAAGATTTAGCTTAAGGGCTTCCGATGCAAAAGATTGCTTCAAAACTCTAGTCAGTGTCGTTATCCAACCATGTTGAAGGAGTGTCCCATGACCTTAAAAAGTACCATTTTATATCTTAATTGGTAGCCAATGTGGGACATAGCACCAACCAGAGAGCAAGCCCATCGTGATTTGCCATGCTAATGAGGCTCATATGGGGATTGAAGCCTCCCTATTTATGAATATGATGTTCCTTCATGAACTTCTTGTCCTCCAAAAGTGAAGCCTTTCACTTCTCTTGGTACTTGCTCATACCATTGATCTTCGCCATCTGCAAATTGAGCAGCTCATGTACTTGGCATTTCAGCTACACGAGAAAAGCAGAGACTTTTGTTATGCATTTTCAGAAAATATCAGAGATTTAACGCTATATATGTCCAAGGTATGAGCTCGGATCTAAATTTGCTTTGAACCATTTAGATTTTAAATTTTGTTTTTTTTAAGATAATTTTTTTTTTCAAATTTATAGTTAGAAGATTATTTTTATTCTGCATTTTGCTTATTATGAAACATAGATATTAATTTTTTTTTTAAAAAGAAAACATTTGAATATAGAACGTAAAAATTTAATTTAGATGATCCAAATCTTATAATATAAAGTGAGGATCCTTGATCATGCCTGAGATAGTGGGTAGAACACCTGACATTATTTAATGAAATGACTATTACCCATGCCAAATAAAGTATCAAATCTAGGAGTAAGAAATTAAAATAATAAATAAATATGAAGATGACCAATATTGCTTGACCACTAAAGATTATTTTTATGTCTTCCAAAATATTACTAAACAATTAGTAGAAAGTGGTTATGTTCTCTCTATAATTCACTGTTTGAAAAACTTCCACATATCTTTCATGGTCATTCTGTCAAGAAACTGATTAATTAAGAACAGAATCTCACCTCATGAAGTCCTTGTTCTGTTTTTACAGAGACATGAAGAGCACCATCAGGTCCTGATTTCCGGTACTTTGACAGCTCAAGTTGCTCAGGATCCGCGGCATCTGTGGCATAGACTACTGGAGCCTTTTCCAACAGATCAGACTTGGACACAACATCAAGCCACAAGTGTTCAGTAAAACTTTCTCTTATTTCTTTGTATATGACGAACTGCATAATTAACCATCATCAACTGAGTGCCTTTTCTTTTATCAGAGGAAAAACAATAAATAGAAATTATCATTCCTAGTCATTTATACACTCCCAGCTTTGTTACATAAGATGAAAAACAGAAAAACAGAGAGAGAGAGGGGGGGACCGAAAAAACAAAAGAATAAACACGACATGTAAAGTGGAGGGACTCTTCTTTCTTTCTGTGTTGCAAATGATATAGATATACAATCAACATTGTCACTAGTCTCAACTCAATGACAAACCTGTAAATTTTTTTGTTGTGGGGACAACATATGTTCTCAAAGAATTAAAAACCGGATCAATTATTAAATCGGTTAATGTACTGGTTCAAGATTTAATGGTTTAACTATGGTTGAATCCTAATTAAACTAGTAGTAATAAAATTAATAATTTTTTTTTAATTTTATATGTTATATATTATTAAAAAAATTATTGATAAGTTTCATAACCTAATATTAAAATATAAATAAGTTAATATTCAATTATAATCATATTTTGAATTCAAAATAATCAACTAATATTCTATTTTTCATATTATTTGTTAAATATATTATTAAAAAATATTATTAATAAGTTTCATAACTTAATATTAAAATCTCAATAAGTTAATATTTATCTATAATCATATTTTGAATTCAAAATAATCAATTAATATTTTATTTTCATATTATTTGTTAAGTATATTTATTATTATTAATAATTATGTATCATAATAATGCTTATACATAAAATTATAATGTAAAAAGAAGAAATTTATATAAAAATAATGTTATTTGGTACTAAAAATAATGTTATTTTATCCTAAAAGATTAAAAAAAACCTATGACCAGTTCGAATTGGTTCACAATTGGTTTTCACCAGTTCAATACCGATTTTTGACCGGTTCTCACCGATCTTATATTCCTCCAGTTTTACTCTTCTTCTAGACCGAATCTGGCACTAATTCCCGGTCCAACCAGTTAAATTGGCTAGTCCAATTTAATTTTTTAAACATTGTACGTTCTCTATGAGTTTGCATATTTTGGAAATACTATTTTTTTTTTTCACTTTCAATACAATCAAATATTTCTCACTTTACATAAGTAACCAAATAATCATTCACCCATTCATCTTTTATGCGATTTCACATTCAATTCTTGATCCACATTCATGGCAGAGAAAGCTCTTTCAACCAAGGGTGGACCTATGTGTAAAGAAGCTGCACCCACAACTTCTTTTCTTAATATTATATACTAATTGCCCCCAATGTTTGAGTATCTTACTTCTTAGTACCAATAAATTTTTCTTTTTCATTTTATATTCTGATATATTCATAATTCCTTTGAAGCCTTTCCCCCCTTTTTCTATATCTTGTCTTTCTCGCTACCGCATTTCACCTTCAGCCCTTCAGTCATTCCTCTTTCATCCCTTAACTTCCATCTACACTCTTTACCCTCACCCACTATCCAGCTATCATTTATTCAAAATTTAAATTCAAATTTCGTGTGTTAGCTTAGGTCCGTCATATTGTTTTGCTTTCAATTATTCAAAATTTAAATGCTTATTATTATTATTATTCATTCATTCATTCTCTTGAGATATGATTTCTTTTAAAGGTTCTTATTAGTCCCGTGCAGTGCAATGCAGGGGATATTTTCTAGTTATGAATATACAATAACTTAAGATTGAAAAAAAAAAGGGTTCAGTGAAGTAATATATGCAAATATTGATCCTTCAAAAAAAAAATATATATGTATACTCAAATAATGAGGGTGATTAATATACAGTATAATATATATATAATATTAAGTAGAAGGATAAAATTTGTTGGGGCAGCTGCCTTTACACATAGGTATGCTCCAAACTAGTCCATCTAAAAGAACATTAAACTTCATCGACCAAACTACACAATAAATAGACAAGTGCAAGGCAAAATTAGTGGATTTTAGAAGCCGCAGCTTAGTTCCAGTTTTATGTGGACATTGTTTATTCTCAATTGGGTTTCATCTTTTTAATGGTTGACTGTTTAGTGGTCAAGCATTAGAATTTGCATTTTGATTAATTTGAGCAAAACAGCAATTTGATCACTATCTAAAAGAATTATCACCTAATAAAAGAAAGTAGTTAATTGGAATATTGATTAAAGACAACTTGGTTGCAATTTATTTCTCTCTCTTGTACATCTTAAACACTCATTTTATTCTTGTACATCTTAAACACTCATTCTATATTTGTTCTTAATGATTGATCATGTTAGCCAAGGGTTCTACAATAGTGTAAAACCTAATTAACTAATTAATCTTTTAATCAATTAATTAAACCAATAATTCCAAACCAAACCCTAAAGTAACTATGTGAGGTCAGTGAGTGTATCTCTATCTCACCAACAAAAGTCTCCATTCAACATTGCAAGTATCAAAATTTACACTTGGTTTAACTCAAACTCTACGCTCAATCAAGCTCTCTCAAGCATTAATCAAGTCAACCCATCTAACTTATTGGAGGCCAATCAATAAGAAGCATTAAGCATGGAGAAAAACGAACATAATTATTTCATTAATCACAAATATAGAGGGGAACAAGTATCTAATTGACAAGGATGCTTACAGAAAATAATTGACAATAATAAAAGAGATAATTTCTATTAAGAGAAAATGGAGTAAGTATCTCACTCAATTTATCCTAATAGCCAAGTAAAGGAGAATCTCCAATATACTAAAAAAAATGAATCAATTTGCTGATCCTTAAGCCTTCAGCAGTGCTCTTATTTTATAGTGACATAATGGGCATTACAATAATTGAAAATAAATCAGAAAAATCCTAAAAGATTCCTAAGAATCAGGATAGAAATCTTTGACTGACTCCACTTTATTCAAAATGCATAACTAATTCCTACAATTCCTCAATTGCAAATCAGGACTATTTCAGAAAATAAATATTAAAAATAATTAATTCAACTTCTGATTATTCTTTCTTCTTTGGTATACTTGCAACGGTCTCTTATCATTACTCCCCTCCTCAAGAGAAGACTTGTCCTCAAGTTTGAAAGAAGGAAACTGAGATGCCAATAAGTCATAATCTTCCCAACTTGCTTCTTCTAGAGGTCGATGTTGCCACTGGATTAAAAGTTCCAGATTGTTGTGTTTAGTCCAGCGATGATCAAGCACTTTCGCAGGTTGTACAGTCAATTCCAGATCTGCGGAAAGAGGCAAAGCAGCAGGGGGAGAAACTGGAAGTTGCCCATAAGCTGGTCGAAGAAGCGACACATGAAAAATGGGGTGAATTCTAGCATCCTTAGGCAGCTCTAGTTCATAAGCTACCTTTCCAATTTTCTTTAAGACTCTACAAGGCCCAAAAAATCTTGGAAACAGCTTTTCAAACTTCTTCTTAGCAAGGGATTTCTGACGAAAAGGCTGTATGCGAAGCCAAACCACATCGCCATCCTTAAATTGTAGCTCTCTTTGATGCTTGTCCGCATAAACCTTCATCCTGTTCTGAGTTTTAAGCAAATTCTCCTTAAGGAGCTTAAGCATAGCATCACGAGACTCCAGTTGTTCTTCTAGCTCCACAATGTGAGTCTCTCCCTTCACAAATGGGTGCAATGGAGGGGGAGCACGGCCATAAACAATCTTGAAGGGAGTGGAGTTGATAGAAACATGATATCTTGTGTTATAAGAATATTCTGCCCAGCACAAGAATTTATACCAAAGTCGTGGTTGGTCATGAACAAAACAGCGTAAATAAGCTTCAAGACACCTATTCACCACTTCCGTTTGACCATCTGTTTGAGGGTGATAAGCCGTGCTCATCTTAAGCTGAGTTTGACTTAATTTAAATAACTCTTGCCAAAAATTACTAAGAAATAATGAATCTCTATCAGAAACAATAGAGCGGGGCATACCATGAAGGTGAACAATTTCATGGCAGAATTTTTCAGCAACACTCTTTGCAGTATAAGGATGGGAAAGAGTAATGAAGTGAGCGTACTTACTAAGTCGGTCTACCACTACTAGAATAACATCGTAGCCACTTGATTTTGGAAGACCAGTAATGAAATCAAGCGAAATATCTTCCCAAATTTGAGAGGGAATAGGTAATGGTTGTAACAACGCAGCAGGAGCCAAAGTCTGGTACTTGTTCTGTTGGCAAGTGGCACAAGATTGCACAAAACGTTTTACATTAGTTTTTATGGAAGGCCAATAGAAATTCTCAGCCAATCTCTTAAGTGTCTTGAGATAACCACTCGTAGGAGAGGAATGGGTTTCAGCAAGTAGCTTTGAACGAAACTGAAACATTAGGGATCACCAAGCGATCATTATAGAATAATCTTTCTCCCACAAGATGATAAGCAGGGCATGACGAAGGATTTTGCTGTAAGGCAGTGATAATTTCCTTTGTAACAAGATCACTCAACAATTCTTCTGAAAGATCCAGCATCTCAACTGGAAGAGGCATGGCTAATTGGAAGAAATCAGGATATTGCGGCCTCCTAGAAAGTGCATCAGCTGCTGTATTTTCCTTTCCAGATCTGTACAAGATAGTTAAATCAAAGGGCAGCAGCTTTAAAATCAGTCTTTGCTGAGAATTAGTGATGACTCGCTGTTCCAACAAATATTTTAAGCTAGCATGGTCAGTTTTAACCCAAAAGTGTCGACCAAGAAGGTAATGTCTCCACTTTTGTAAAGCCAAAACTAAAGCAAGAAGCTCACGATGATATGAAGACTTAAACATGTTGGTCAAAGAAAAACCTTTGCTGAAATAAGCAATGGGATGATTTTGCTGCATGAGGATGGCCCTAATTCCATCCATGGAAGCATCACACTCCATTGTAAACTCTGCATTGAAATCTGGAAGCTGCAATACTAGAGTTGTAACCAAGGCTAGCTTGAGGCGCTCGAATGCTTGTTGAGCCAAGTTGCTCCAAAGAAAGGCATTCTTTTTAGTCAAATCAGTCAGGGGTCTTGCAATGATGCCATAGTCCTTGACAAAGCGCCTGTAATAACCTGTGAGTCCTAAAAATCCCCTCAACTCCTTCACATTTTGAGGGACAGGCCATTCCACAACAACAGTAATTTTATCAGAATCAACTTCAACACCTGCAGCTGAAACTATATGACCCAAAAATTCAATTCTGGGTTGGTCAAGTAAGCATTTCTTTGGATTGGCAAAATAGGAATTATCTTGCAATGTTTGCAGCACAGTATGCAAATGTTGTTCATGTTGTTCAGCAGAGGGACTATAAACTAAAATGTCATCAAAGAAGACAAGTACAAATTGTCTTAAATAAGGCCTTAAGAGATCATTCATGGCTGCCTGAAAGGTGGCAGGGGCATTAGTCAACCCAAAAGGCATTACAACAAATTCATAATGTCCCGAATGTGTCTTGAATGCAGTCTTATGAATATCAGCAGGCAAAACACAAATTTGATGATATCCAGATGTTAAATCTATTTTGGAAAAATAAATAGAACCATGTAATTCATCCAAGAGCTCATCAACATTTGGAATAGGATACTTATCTGGGATAGTAATACTGTTGAGTTTCCTGTAATCAATGCAAAGGCGCCATGATCCATCCTTTTTCTTCACTAACAATACTGGGCTTGCAAAAGGACTGGAACTGGGTCTAATAAATCCACACTGTAGCAATTCATTCACCTGCTTCTCAATCTCCGTCTTCTGGTAAAATGGATATCTATAGGGACGAATATCGGGTGGTGTAGCTCCAGGCAATAGTGGTATAGTGTGAAAATGCCTTCTGAAGGGTGGCAATGAATCTGGTACTTCAAAGACAGAATGAAACTTAATCCATATACCTTCAAGAGAAAGCAGAGGGAGGCATTTTTCAGCAAACTTAGCCTCTGTTTGGAGCATAGAATGAAATTGGGCAATAACACGATCATCCTGAGACACCCCTTGGAGCTTATATCTCTTCTCATTGAGCCAAAAAATCATGAACATCTCATTCCAATTTGCTTGCACAGTATTAAGAGATGCAAGCCACTTGATTCCCAGAACAAGGTCAGCCCCACCCAGAGAGAATGGATAGAGATCTTCTGTAATTTTTAAGCCTGGAAACTGTACCTCAATTCCCTTACAGATTCTGTGGCAGCGCACAATACTTCCGTTCCCAATCTGAACTTCGAAAGTCGAGATAGAGTGAGTGGGAAGATTAAGCTCTTGCACCAACAAGTCAGAGATGAAGTTGTGGGTGGAACTGCTATCCACAAGAAGCAGGACGTTGCGTGATCGGAGAAAGCCACGAAGCTTCATAGTTGGCGTTGTCGACTTTCCCAGAATCGCGTGAAGGGAAATTTCAGCCTCTTCAACGATTTCTTCTTCTTCGATGGGTTCCCCAAAGTCGAAAACGAGATTCCCTTTCTCATCGATCTCCATTAATGCAAAGGCACTGGATTTGCAGCGATGGCTTGGGCGAAACGTCTCTCCGTAGCAAAAACAGAGGCCCTTCTCTCTACACTGTTGACGGACGGAATCCCACTGGGTAGGCTTAGAAGGAGTCGCGGTCGAGAATTTAGAGGGATTTGCCGATGAAATCGCGAGTTTGGAGGGATTATGTGCTTCGGATATTCCTCCCCTGTTTTCTCGAGCGTAAGGCGTTTGGGTGCAACCGAATGAAGCTGATCGATTTTGAATGGCTGGAGTATTGGGCTTGGGCCCATGCAACTGTCTTCTTTTCATATTGAAGAGCTAAGCTTGCTGCTTTATAAACAGTACGCGGTTTTTGGATTCTAACATCTGCTTTTAACTCTTCTTTTAAGCCACCAATAAAAATTCCCAGGAGGCAGTGTTCAGGCCAATTTGAAACTCGTGCTACTCGTTTTGCAAACTCTTGTCTATACCCCTGCACGGATCCAATTTGCTTGATAGTGGCTAAATATTCATCTGGGTTTTGGTACTCAAGGGGCCCATAATGCTCTTGCAAAGCCTTTACAAATTCATCCCAGTACATAATCGTGCGCTCAGAATTTATCCAGGAAAATAAATCCAAGGCCTCTCCTTCCAAATACATTGAAGCTACATCAACTTTGAAGTCATCCGGTGTCTAGTAATATCTGAAATATTTTTCAGCTTTAAGAATCCATCCACGAGGATCACCTCCACTGAATTTAGGAAATTCAATTTTGGTGTGTGGTGGTCTCCTTTGATAACCCCAAGGATTATCAAAATCACTATCTTCATCCCCATGAGAATGCCTTCGGGAATTGCTGAAAGGAGCTTTCCCTTTTTCATGCGTAGAAGTAGTAGCAGCAGCAGCAGCCTCAAGAGCAGCAACTTTGTCTGTTAAAGCATCCAAAATACTGAGTTTTGATGCTATCGCAGCCAAAGGATCTGAGTGTTGCTCAGGTGGGTTATTAGCAGAATCAGAGGCAACATGGGAAGTGCGAGTTGTAACCATTGTGGATTAACCAGTCTCTGAGGCCAAATTGACAAGGATGCTTACAGAAAATAATTGACAATAATAAAAGAGATAATTTCTATTAAGAGAAAATGGAGTAAGTATCTCACTCAATATCCTAATAGCCAAGTAAAGGAGAATCTCCAATATACTAAAAAAAATGAATCAATTTGCTGATCCTTAAGCCTTCAGCAGTGCTCTTATTTTATAGTGAAATAATGGGCATTACAATAATTGAAAATAAATCAGAAAAATCCTAAAAGATTCCTAAGAATCAGAATAGAAATCTTTGACTGACTCCATTTTATTCAAAATGCATAACTAATTCCTACAATTCCTCAATTGCAAATCAGGACTATTTCAGAAAATAAATAATAAAAATAATTAATTCAACTTCTGATTATTCTTTCTTCTTTGGTATACTTGCAACAGTCTCTTATCACTAATCCATACAAGAGTTCAAAATAACCCTCGAAACACTTGTTTAGCTACACATATCTACAATAAAGTCATAAATACAACAACATTAGCCTTATCTCACCATGTGAGGTCGACTACATTAATCATACGATGCCAATGGGCTCTATCAAACACCATATCCTCAGATAAATCATTTCTCAAAAGGTCATTCCTTATAACTTTCCTTAGTGTCCGTTTTGATCTACCTCTACACCTTTTGATAGGGTTCCAAACCATTTAATCAACTCTCCTCACTGGCCCCTCTTACCCTCTTCTTTGTACATGCCCAAACCATCTTAAACTATTCTCCACCATTTTCTCCTCAATAGGTGCTACTCCCACTTTCATTCGTATACAATCATTTTATATCTTGTCCAATTTTGTATTACTACACATTCATCTCAATATTCTCATCTCTACTACTCCCATCTTATGCTTTTATTGTTCTTTCAAAGCTTAACATTCACTACCATATAGCATTACTGGCTTTATAATTGTTCGATAAAATTTTCCTTTAAGTTTAGTAGGTATCTTGTGGTCACAAATAACTCCTAATACTTTTCTCCGCTTTAACCACCTAGCTTGTATCCTATGCATAACATCCCCATCAATTTCACCATCATTCTGTAAAATTAACCCAAAATATCTAGACTTTGACACTTCTTGAATGGTTTGCTCTCCAATTTTTACCTCTAAATCGTTTCTAATTGGTCTCTTATTAAATTTGCAAAGCATATATTCCATCTTATTTCTACTCAAGCGACAACTTTTTTATTCCAAAGTGTGTCTCCATATAAAGTTGACCTCTTCTCTTAAGTCCTCAATTAAAACTATATCATCCGCAAAAAACATACACTTTGAAATTTCCTTTTTCTTCTATATATATTTTGTTAGAACATCTAAAACTAAATCAAACAGGTATGGACTCAAGAAATATCCTTGATGTAAGTCTATCCTTATAGGAAAGTCCTTTGTCTCACCTTCAGGGTAGAAACCAAGGTAGAAACTCAATCTCTTGAAATCTCCACACTAAAGCTTGAATCTTCACCTCCAATAGCAAACCCTAGCACACAAAGCCACCCAAAATGTCCAGAATGAGGCTGAAGATGAAGAGACTCAAATTTATGTAGAAACCCTTAAGCTATGTTGTCTAATTGAAACTCTACATTTTAGCTGTCAGAGTGTAGTGCCACGGTGTGACTTGATTTTGAGTAACATATTTCACTTTCATGCCTCGGCGCAGCATTACCTTGCCGCGGCGGCCTTTGTTAACTGAAATAAGAAGACAGAGCGCGTCGTGGCAAGGTAATGTTGTGTCACAAAGTGAAAGTCAAATATGTTACTCATAATCAAGTCATGCCACAGCGCCATACTCTGACAGCCAAAACGCGAAGTTTCAATTAGATAGCATAGCTCAAGGTCATTTGCATAAATTCGAGTCCCTTTGTCTTTAGCCTAATTTTGGACATTTTGGAGGCATTTTGGGTACTTTTGTATTCTAGGGTTTGCTATTGGAGGTGGAGATTCAAGCTTTGGTGTGCAAATTTCAAGAGATTATGCTTCTAACTTGGTTTCATATTCTCTCCTTCCATTCCTCTCCTTATATTCTGCTATAAGTCCATTTATCTTGTATATTTGTGACTTCATTGTAGATATGTGTGACTAAACAAATGTTCCCAGGGTTATTTTGATCTATTGTATGGATTGGATACTTGTTCTTCTCTATATTTGTGATTAACAATATGATTATATTGATTTTTCTCTATGCTTAATGCTTCGTATTGATTGGCCTCCAATAAGTTTGCTAGGTTGACTTGATTGATGCTTGAGAGAGCTTGAGTTAAATCATGTGGGAACTTAATACTTGTAATGTTGCATAGAGAGTTTTGTTGGTGGGATAGAGATACACTCACTAACCTCACATAGTCCCTCTAGAGTTTGGTTTGAAATTATGGGTTTAATTAATTGATTAGGGGAGTAATTAATTAATTAGGCTATACACCTATTAGGAGTCTCAAGAGAGCACTTGTAGATATCATAGAACTCTTGACTAGCATGATCAATCATTAAGAACAAATATAAAAGGAGCTAAATGAGTGTTTAAGAAATACGAGAGAGAAATAACCTTGGCCTCAATTGCAATCAAGTAGTCTTTAATCAACATTCCAATTAACTAGTTTATTTTGGTAGTTGATAATTCTTTTAGATAGTGATCAAATTGTTATTTTGCTCAAATTAATAAAAAATGCAAAGCCTAATCCTTGACCACTTTTGACACAAGTCGTCGAGAAAACGATACCTTGCTTACCACTTTACTATTTACCTCAACTTGTGTGCTTGCAGTATAGCCCGATGGTGAACACATATACATGTCAGTTATTCTAATAATCAAGTTGTTATGGAAGCATGTAATCAATGGTACCTGATCCACAGGTGAAGTGCCACACTCCCCAGAAAGGTCATGAACATATAAAATTGCAGTTGGTAAATGCGAAAGTGCAGCAAGCGTCAGCTTTTCCAAATTGTTCCTGTCTTCTGAAGATGCAAACCAGGAAGAAACAGTGATAAAAAAAACCATGTTAAAAGAGAAAACAAATTAACAGTAATTAGAAAAGTCCCCATGCGCATATATACAGAGGGCATTCAAATTTGAAGGAAGCACTCATCCTGAAAAAAATAGTCAAAGATGATACATCTATATGAATAGGAAATGAATAGTAATTCACCAGTGATAAGTGATTCTATTTTTATATATTGATATATTGGTGGATTTGACATTAACTAATTGAGTGGATAACCGAGATTCCCTACCAAGTCATCCCACCGACACTAGTTTTATATCCAACAACATGGAAGTTGCTAGTGGATTTTCAAGGAATCAAGGTGCATTAGCTCCACTTATCACATTCTATTCCATCTCTTTTAGACACTAGATTACTGAAAGCAAACACCCCCCCTTCCAGTCCCAAGAAGATCTCCCAACTGAGTGACTCTTCTTCCCATTGCCCCTACATCATAAATTGTCTCCCCTAATCAGTTGCATTCCATCTACAACTGTTGTTAATCTTCATGACAACGTGAGTTCTGCTGATAGTATAAGATCTATGCTGTTAGCAATACTGAACTTAATGCATAGAGACTGGGAAATAAAGAATCATCACATGAGCAGAGAAGCAAACAAATTAGCTGATAAACTAGCTAAGTGTCCTGCTTCAAAGAACTTGTAAATAGGCTTTGCCTTGGCACTTTGTACCAAAAAAAAAAAACGGATCCTAAAGCAAGATTAAATAGTAAAAGGATGCATCACGCATGCCTGAATAAGAGTTGTTCCCGATTTGACCAACTAAAGAAAGATGCACTTCCAAGTTCCAACCATCCAATCTTATAAAAATCATCTGAGCCATCAGCTTACCAGACAAAGGACAACCCAGTCAAAGACCAGAGAAAAATCACAGATACAGATTACAAATATAAGCTAACAAAGACATGGAAATCACCACCCAAAATTCATCACAACCAGACCGCTCTAAGCCAACTTAATCCTCAAAGCAACAAATGAATAAAGGATCTGTAATAAAGAAAATCTCATATATGCACAACAACATGCCACTAAGAAACTAATGATTCACGAGACTTTAAGTAAAAAATGAACTTTTAATTACCATATTGTCTCTTCAGTAAGCCTGGTGTATCTGTCACCTATAGTTGTATCACGTAAGTAATTAGAACATGCATAGTGAAAGCAAAAACCAAAGAAAACAAAATAACAAACTATAGAAAATTTCAGACCTGAAACTTGTGATAGTTCAAAACAATGTGACCTATAAGAATCCCTCTAGTCGTGAAGGGATAGTTACAAACCTGAAATGCCAGAGAGAAATGAAAGGACAAAGGCTGAAGAAAAATTATAAGACCCATGAATCTTAATTTTAAGCATAAACATGGTTTTGCAGCTTTCACCGAATGAAAGATTATTGAAAGATAAGAATAGAGTTACTCCACATCTATAAATAAGAAAGAACAGTATACTTTCACAAAAGAGCAATAATATGAAAATGTAGAAAATGATGTTTAATATACTTAAATATGATGTCTTAGCTTTAAGACTGTGTGAATGCAAAAAGGTCTTTGGGAGAGCTCCCCTTGAATGAACCCGACCGTAGCTTGATTTGGATTAGTCGAAACCCAAAATGGTGACTGAATACCATATGTTATTACCCAAAAAAAAAAAAGAGCAATAATATCATGAAAATATGACATTTTTGCTGAAGTCTCATGAACTCTATCAGATATAACCAAATGAAGCATGTGGGAACAGAGTTGAGAATAACCAGGGGATTCAAGAAATTAAAACTTTGACCCAGGATAACTGCCATCTGTAACTTTTTCTTGGTTCTGTTCATTTACCTCTGCCATAATTCTTTCATGTTTTTCTTTTTCTTTTTTTCTCTCTCTGTTTTTTTTTTGGCCAACATAATTCTCTCATTCTTTTGTATATATATTCTGTGGGCAATTGATATTGATCGCATAATAAGAAGAAAAGCTTTATACCTCCTCTGCTTCTCATTCCCATCTGTCTCTATTTCTCCTTATTATTCTGTTTGCTTTCACTATTCATGGGGTTGGAGATCACAAGATTTTCTAGTATTAGAAAATCAAGTTTGACTATCAGACAATTGCCTTTAGTTATTGAGTTTTTTCAGTCAAAAATCATTTCCTATTTCGTCATCCCTTGTATCTCCATCATATCTGCTGTTATTTTTTAATTTTTAAATGTCCTCATTCCATGGTTGAGTGGCAGGTCATTTGTTGCCATCTCTCCCCTATTTGTACCCAAGTTTTCATGATGGAATCAAAGCAATTAGAGTCTATCATAATCCGAATTTTTTCACATGGTATCAAAGTTAAGGCCTGATCCAGCTAACCACATCAAGGAAGACAAGAAAAAACAAGGACATCCAGGATTACTGCAACCTCCCTAGCGCTAATACATATGATGGGTGACTAGAGCACACTCCAATCCAAAGATCTTTGCTATTCAACTTATTGATGGCAAACTACAAGCCAACTTAGGAGCCAATAAGACATTTTAAGGATCAAGGTATCCAATAACTTCACAGTGCCAACACCAGCAACCTTCAGGTGTGAACCACAGTATTTGATAACTTCTCTAAGGGTTGGAAGTGGGTAAGATTCCATAATCCTCCCCCTAGTCTCTTCATAATTTGAATTTAGCCCAAGAAATTTACAAAATTCTCTTTTTTCTGAATTGCTGGAAGTAGAAAGCATCAGCTACACAAGACCATTTGTGAATCTCACAAAGATCAATTTGTTGCAGTACTTCATGAGCCTATTGTAGCATTGAATGACCCCCATCTATCCTTGTCTTAAGTCAAGGATAACCCCTTCAATCTCAAATAACAAGGTGGCATTCTCCACTAAAAAGTAATTCTCCCTAGCTGCTTCCCATATTTCTTGAGCTCTTTAACAATACAAGAAAAATTTCTCCAATATCATTTGTCATGGAATAGATCAACCATGAAATTATCATGTTGTTTTCAGAATTCCAAATCTGATTAATCATAACATTTGTCATGGAATAGATCAACCAGGAAATAACCATGAAAATTGCAGGTCATTGATATTGTGAGCAGAAGTACCCATCAGGTAGCCAAACTTACCTCTTCCCCCTACGTCAGAACACTGGATGACTGCTCACTTATGTACTTATGTTGAGCCTATGCCCAGTGATGAGGGCAGGAAAAGCATTGTGAGCTCCTTGGAGCAAAAGTGGCTTTGCCCATTCTGTTTTTGGGTATTAAAGGCAGAGACATGACCGAATATGAAAGAGGGATGATTAGGCATATTGTTGCTCTGATACCATGTGAAAAATCAGAGTGGAATGACTCTCTGATTCCATTTACATTCTGTAAAGTTGAATACATAAACATACATTCATGCTGAGAAGTCAGACATGAGAACCCATAGAATGTGGATTAGCTAATCAAATTGGTTTGAATACAAGATAATATCAGAAAAATAAATGGAGAATAAAACATAAATATATAATAACTAATTTACAGCTGAAAAACAGAGGAATTAATGAAATAAAACACGTGCACAGTCATGAAAAAGTTAAACACCACAAGAAAAAGAATGTACTTCAGCAGAATCACAACACAGCATGCCAAAAAAAGGTCAGGGATTCCGCTGCACACCTCAGGCTTTCCGGTAGAGAGTACACGGACCAAAGAAGATTTCCCTACATTAGGAGCTCCAACAAGGCAGAGTGTAGGCGTTTCCAGGTTAATTACAGGCATTGCTCTTAAAGTCTGCAAGGTTTAAAGTAGATACGCATATAGAGGAAAAATTTGTGAAAAAGAAAAATTCCCGATCAAATGGTCCTCCCAAATACCTTGGCAATGCCCAACAAATCATCAACAACTTTCCCTTCTCGAGCAAAAATATCTTCAACTTTTTGAATGCCCTGCAACAAATGTAATATGTAAGAATCTCCCAAAAAAAAGAAATGAGATGTTCCAAGTAAGATATAAAGCACACCTCATTCAGTCTTTCCTCTGCTTCTCTCTTTGATGAAGACTGTTATATGAAATCATGATATCAATAATGTTAAGTAAAGGACAGCAGGAGAAAGCACCAAAGCAACAAGAGGTCTGTATAAAGAAATATCAGACTATTCCATCTTATAGAATTCAATATACAATAAATGATAGATCTGGCTTTTGGCTGACCAAAAAACATTAATTTTCCAAAAGAAAGCAACATGCTCAAACAAAAACTAAAAGAACACATATTGAGCAATGATTACTGCTTTTAGAATGAAACAAGAAGGCCATGAAAGGCATCAGTGTTTGATAAATCAAGCATAATACAGACAAGAAAATTTCTGGCTTCTATCAAGCCAAGAACAAGTGACAATAGATATCTAGTCCAAGCATAAAGGCATTTTATGATATATTGATCAGATACAAAACAACTTTGAACTGACGCAAATTTCTAAGTAAGATAATCAAAATAAGAACTTCTAGTCCCACCATAGATTTTGTGAGAAACTGATCCTATAGAAATTTAAAGTTACTTTAAATGTATATACAAACTAAAATAAAATAAAATTGACCCTATATATACAAAAATAAGATAAACTTTAATTTCATCATAAAGATATGTGAGTTACTAAACAAACCTTAGCACAAAGTGAAGCATGTTCCTTTCCAACAGATACTACCTTCTTCCTTAAAGCATCTACCTTTCCCAACACCTGCTAAATAGTATATCCACATTCAACAGAATCATGATACTGTGCAATGTAATAAAGATGTCTAAAAGGACAAGACTAAAATCCACTGCCAACAAAATTTGTACTTCGAGCATTTACAATAGCAACAGAAGTCCAACAACAAATATTCTAATTGCTGCAAAGCAATGTTCCTTATATACCATTTCATAGTATCCATCTCCGAGTGTTAATTCAATAAGAGACTTTTCATAGGGATGAAGATATGTTTTCTTCGGAAAATTCTCCACATATGTCCTCAAAGGAATGGCCAGTTCCTGGATAGATCTACAATGTCAATTTTCGGTAATTTTTTTCTATAATAGAATATAGAAGTTCTAACAAACATTAGAATAACAGGAAATATTTGGGAATTAAGAACATACTTTCATCAGTGCATCCAGTTGCTTTGCACCCCTATTCTTCTCTCTTTTTGCAATGTTGACAATGCCTTGAGTTTAAGCAAACTAAAAATTAATATTAATGAAAAGTTCAATAATCAAAAACAGACATGCCAAGATTAAACCAAAGAACATCATTCTGGTCAAAAACCTTTTGTTGGAGAAGTTCTCCTTGCCTTTCTTAGTGCTGAACCAAGAATATCAACAGATGGCATCACCATGGGCAGCTTTTGAAATGCTCCTATGGCTTCTATTTTTTTAGATGTTTTTTCCTACAATTGGATATTTAAATGGTAACCACAATTTGGTTTGCACAAGTACTTTAATTTAACACATTGAAAAGAAAGAATAACAAAAAATTAATAGTCACAACAAAACCCACAAATAGATTCGAGATTATGAATAGTAATAGTAAAACTAAATTTCACATATGACATCTAAATGTGTATTCACACATACACAAGCCAAAGTAATAAAAGAAGCAACAAAAAAAATCTTGTAAATGGAAGTGCCCACTATAATGAAAATAGATTGCCCCCCCTGGCCCTCGTGGGTGCGCACAGGCACCAAGATAAGAATGCTATTATAAAAAAAAATAATAATAATAAAAAATCCACAAGATTTATGATACTAAAAGGGTAAATCCATTTTTAGCCAAAATGATATTCTGATAGGCACCTAAATGGGATGGAAAGCCCTCCCTCAAAGGCTAGGTATTAAGGTGGGAGAACCAACATGCTTAAGTAACCCATAGAGCACCCCATATTACTCAATGTGAGATTAGGCATCCCATACTACTCTCGAAAACCAAGGAGGAGAGGGTGCTTAGCATCCACTTTTGGGTTTCCCTCTTTAATTTCAGTGTCCATGAAAGTTTACTCTCAGCCAATGTGACAGCCCTTAATCCATCCTTGGAGCAAGGCTTAAGCTTGCCAAATAAATAATAGAACGCGAGTGCAATCATATTCCATTGGGAAAGGGCAGTGGCATATCACAATGCTAATCCTTCTATCCTTCTCGTGCACATTTTAATATTACCTTATCTTCCGCCAATTGAGAGGATTGAGTGGCTAAGCTACCTTCTTTAAGATTCATTTAAGTTTGCCTTAGCTCCATCTACAGTACAGTATAATACTTCCACCTTACTTGAAGTTACCGGACAGATGATAGGTAAGGAAGAAATTAATACCTTGGTATTCTTGTCTTCAATCTGCACAGTGGGAATGTAGCTTCCATTAGCAACTTCATACGAATTAGTTTGGATGCTGTTACAGAAGCATATGATTGGATGCTTATTGACACGGAGTATTCCTGCATTAAGTACCCAGTTATAGGCAATGGTACTATTCTTGAAAGGAGAGGGGGAAAATTGGCGAAGAAACCAAGTGCAAACTCTGATAAATTGCAAAAGCCAAGGACAAGAAGAATAGATTAATACATAAATATAAAAAAATAAAAAACACCAGCAACAACGTACTTGACAAGAAGCGTTTGTACAGAATAAAAATTTAACAACACAGATTTTGAACCAAAATTTAAAGCCAACCTTTGAAAGTGGGAACATTGACTTTGAAAAATTGTGATTTTATTGTCTTCACCCAAGTAAGAATAAAATGAAAACCAATTTGGGTTGCCGAAGAAAGACATTAGAAAAGCAAATCAAATGTGAAAGTAATGTACGCGACAGTAAACACTAAATTCGAAAATGGGATGAACAACCTTTATAGAATTTTGAGCTTCCGATAAGGGTATTACAATAAGGAGTCTGCCCTTTGAGAAAAAGAGTTGAAGAGGCTCTCATCTCGAGGTAGCAACGGCTAAAGTTGCCGGAGGATATTATATCGCCAGTGTTTTGTTTTTTGGGTGAACAGGTCGCCGTGTTCTAGTGTTCTTTGGCGGTTGGGCAACGGGAGGATAATGCGTTTGGATCCGGGTTGTCTAGGGTCACAATATCCTGAAATAAGCAACCAATGCTGAACAATGAACACATTCTAAGAGCACATACGGAACACATTCTGCCATTCATATTAAAATCCAACACTTCAGATTTAATCTTAGTTTCTTTTTATTTCATTAATATCTTTTAATTTTATTGGATGTATAACCTAAAGATAAATTTATAATTATCCCTTTTTTGAAAATATAATAATAACATTAAAAAATAGAAATTAAGAACTTTAAATTTGCTTCATCCAAATTATATTTAGTTATTATGAATAATATATAAATTTGTGAAATTTGTGATCATTTATGTCAAAAAATTCATTTCTCAAATTTTCTTTTTTTGTGGTAGAAATTTCTCAAATTTTCTACATGATATGGAAAAAATGTCAAATAAAATACAAAATTTATAACATATTTTATTATTCATACTATGAATAATAAAGCTAATTCTTTACAATTACTCGTTACATTTCTTTGGCCAAACAAAAAAAAAAGTTACATTTAAATATTAAAAATTTAAAGTTTGACGTTTTCAAATTATAATTAATTTGACAACTAAATTCCTTATATAATAATATTTTTTAAAGAGAGTTACTGTTCATAATAATGTCTCATAGACACTGCTCTTTCTATTTTTTTTTTTCAAATACTTTGGTATCCAATTTGAAGGTGCAGGTTCACCTTAAGATTTTCTATTTCTTCCAAGATACATGAGTTAATTCCTCACTTAAAATAATTGTTTCAAATAATTTTTTTATTTTAAAAATTATCTTTTCTCCATGGAACAAAAACCCGGACCAGACCGACCGTTTCAACCAGTTCCCAGTGCTAAGTCCGGTCCGATTATAGATCTCGACCATCATTTTCCAGAACCGGTGAAAAACCGGTCAAATCGGTCTCGAATCAGTGTAAAACCAGTTTATTTTTTAATTATTTTTCTATTTTTTAAAATTTTTAAAAAAAAAATTTTAAAATTTTTTACTTTTTAAAAATAAAATAACATTATTTTTAGTATCAAATAGCATTATTTTTTGAATAAATTTTTTTCTTTCTATATTATAATATTATATAAGTATTATTATGATACTAAATTATTAATAATAATAAATTTACTTAACAAATAATATGAAAAAATATTAATTAACTATTTTGAATTCAAAATATGTTTACAATTAAATATTAACTTATTTAGATTTTAATATTAGGTTGTGAAACTTATTAATAATAATTTTTTATTTTTTATATAATGTATAAAATTAAAAAATTATTAAATTTATTATCACTTATTTGATTTTGATTGAACCACAATTGAATAATTAAATCTTAAATCAGTGCCTTGACTGGTTCAAAACCCGATTTTGTTTTTTGAACCTTGCTTTTCTCGCTCAATTCCTCACTTCCCTATTTTCTCTCTTTAACTTTGCTCTCTTATACCAAGACCAGCTATCTCTATAATTTTATCTTAATAACTTCACATACATATTAGATTTATTTGTTATTTAAACTTTTTCACAAATTATTTTCACAAATTTTCTAATATTTTAAATTTTTTCTAAATTTTCATTATTTTTATGTTATTTTTCTGAAATTTTTATTATTTCTTAATTATTGATTACTAATAATTTCTTATAATTAAATATTATGAGTTTCTGCCTTTTTTAATATTATTATTAAAATTTATTTCTTATTTTTTTAACTTCATATAGAACATGAACATTCATTAACAGGGGCATAGATGTTAGAATATCAGCATTTGCTAAGTCATCCAAAATTTGGTGATAAACTATTTTTATGATGATGCAAGACTTTGAACATTGAAAAGCAAAACCATAAATACATAGTGAAGTTTGGAATGATATAACTCTTCATAATTACGTGTATGGCGATGACATTTGGTATGTATAATAAAGATAATATAAAGTTTGATAAAAAATAATATATATAATCATTTGTGTATTGTAAATACAAAATATAAGGTAATGAATTACAATATCCAAAACAGTATAAAAAGCTGGTAATTTCCAGCATGGACACTTCAAGCAATTAATTCCAAGCTATAAGAAAGTCCAACTAACAGGATTTTGAAGAGCTAGTAATTTACCGCCAAATAATATTGAGCAAAGTAAGATACATTAAAGTAAATTAAGAAATCAACAGCTTCAATCAATTCCAAATAATAAGATGTGAAGGGTTGGTTAAACTAATAATGGAGCCAAAGACAAAAGTGGGTTTCCGAGGAAGTTGGTGGCTTGGAGAGCCATCACCACACAACCAACTATAAACTTACTAAAACTACAAACTCTCCTGTATAATAAAATTGTAGCACTTGAATATAAATAATCCAAAAATCTTCCAACGAAGAACTTGGGAATGACTATTTTTGCTGTAATTTCTTGGCATAATAAATATTATCTTGATGATGTATACTATACTGCACTGCAAGTTCTATTGTTGAGTGCAATGGTTATCAATTTGACCTGCATTTAATGTTAAAAACATAATCGGCTAAGTGATGCCTGGTCCCTAGAAAAAAGCATGGAAATACAAATGCATAATTGGATTACCATATATGAAATAGTGTGCATGGCAAAAGATTTTTCATGTCCAACTAATTGAATAAGTTAATAAACTTCGCCAAATTGGAGCTATCAGGTTTGGAACAAAAGTAAACATGTCTCTAAATTATTTGAGACTGAATACAGGAAGAATTGGAACTATCAGCCTTTAGCTTTTGAGTTTTCAAGTTTGTACGTGCCCTTATAGTAAAATAAACAAACAAACTTACTAATAACTAATTAACAAAGTTAAAAAGCTAGTGCAAATATCATAAGAATAACCTTTGTTTTTCTCCTAGATAATGCTGACACATATGATGCTAAAAAATTAATATATCAATTTAGCATATTCACAATGCAGGAGATTCAAGATTATCCCTCACTCCACAAGGTTCGAGACCTTCCTAAATGTAGCCTATCAATCAATATTGGAACATTGCATATATAATACTTGAAGACTTGGACATGGACCATCGTCTAGCTTCCTTTTCTTAATGCAACTCAGGACCAAACTTTGACACTATGTCTGTGTCTTAGTGAGGGTTGTTGAATCAAGTGTTTTGATGATTCCAAACCAACCTTCTAGAGTTTGGAAAGAAGATATTAAAGGTGCATAGAAGATCCCAAATGGAAAAATCTAAGTAAAATCAGCACAAGATTAGATATAGGATTTCTTATCGTGTTTAATTTGAATAAAAGACTTTGAGCTTGCAAAATAATGATTTAGAAATATGATTCTATGATAATTCATGGAATATTTAAAAAACACCCACTAACAGACGAACATTAAAGTGTTAAAACTAATCTATTACTTTGAAAATTTGAACTTTGGCTTCTGAAATTTGAATTTCGAATTGAAAATAAGTTGGTTAGAAAAGAGATTCCTCTGACAGGTGAACTTTGAGTGCAGAAATTCAAACTTTGACATGAGTCTGATGAGAGCCTTCTCTGACAGATGAACTTTGAGGTTTGAAAATTCAAATTTCTGATAAAACATAATTCATAAAAATGAAAAATTCATCTGAGGATATGTCAAAGCTCATATGAAAATAAAGTTTAAAAAGAGTCCAAAATTAGCTCACTGACAAACGAACTTTGATTTTGAAAATTTAAATTTTAGAAATAAAGCTTGCAAGTCTGTTATGATAATCTGTTAACATACGAATGTTGGTTTTTAAAAATTCAAATTTTGAAATAAGTCTGATAAGAGCTCCCTCTGACAGACGAACTTTGAATCTCGAAAATTCGAATTTCAAAAAGATGAACTATTGTGCCTTATTGAGTTGCCCACTGACAGACGAATTTTGGGCACCAAAATTCGAACTTCGAAGGTGTTAGTTAGGCTGGCTTCTTAAGAGAGGGGTGAATTGGGAAGCTTGAAAATTTTCTGCAAAATATCAAGAAAGTGAAGAAAGCAAAGTATAGAAGGTAAAACAGAGTATGAGTAAATAAACTGAAAAATTGCAGTAAAGAGAAGAAAACTCATATATTTATCCTGGTTCGATCTCTCCACTTGACCTACGTTCAGTCCCCAAGTCACCACTTGAAATTTTCCACTATTCTGCAAGAATTCAGCGGGCTTCTTGCAAATGTCTTAGTACAAAGATGTTACTCTATTTCTAGAGCTTCACTCAATCACTCTATGCACTCTTACAAAGTGCTTTCCAATCCCTTGTGATATTTCCTCACAAGAAAATCTATCTTCTAGATGAAGATAAGATTGTTTACAAAGATTAAACTCTCTTAAATAGAGTGAATATGAAAGTTGGAGTACAAAATATTGAAGTGAGAGAGTAGGAGACTTTGAGTAGATGATTTGACAGAATTTCAGTATATACAAAGTTAAAATCGTTACCCACAACTTCAAATGATGTTATATTTATAGATTTATGTCTCAAATATCCGTTAGAGACAAAATCTATCTGTTGGAGAAGTTATCCAACGGTTACTCTGAAAAACTATTCGTTAACCAACCGCATTTAATGCTTCTGACATACTAAAATTCAAATTTCGGTTGGTCAATAGACGAATTTCACAGAAATCGAAGGTTAACAACTTTAACATTGAATGCCCGAAGTTCGCCTGTCATGAAGTGAAATTCGAATTTTGATATTTGGAAAATGTTTCTATGTTGTGATATACGAATTTTCAGGCAGAAAGTTTTTCTATTAAGTGTGAACAGTATTTTCAATTTGCTACAGTGCCTTCAAAATTCAAATTTTGGAACCCCAAAATTCGTCTGTCCGTAGCTGGTTTACAAGGCTCAGTAGTTCATATAGTTCAAAATTTGAATTTTCAAAGGGCAAAGTTCGTCTGTCAGAGAGACCTCTTTTCAGATTTACTTTAAAATTTGAATTTATAAATACTGCCATTCGTATGTCAACATATCATTGAAACAGACTCACAAGCTTAGTTTCTGAAATTCGAATTTTCATGTTCAAAGTTCGTCTGTCAGTGAGCAATTTTGAACCCCAATCTTAACTTGGTTTTAGATGAATTTTTACACAATTTCAGATGAATTTCTTTAGTTTTCATAAGTTTCATTTTGTCTGAAATTTGAATTTTCAAAACCCAAAGCTCGTCTATTACTGTAAGCTTCTTTCAGACATTTATCAAAATTTGAATTTTCCCAAGTCAAAATTCGTCTGTCAGAGAAGCATCTCCTTAGACTTATTCAGTTTAAATACGAAATTCGAATTTCCAAAGCCAAAGTTCGAATTTCCAAGATGATAGTTTAATATAAACCTTTAAAACTTCGTCTGTTGGTGGGTGTTTTCCAAATATTCCATGATTTAACATAGAATCAAGGTTTTAAAACATCTTTTCACTAAATCAAAGTCTTTTACTCAAATTAAAATATAACTAAACATCCTACATCTATTCTTGCACAGATTTTTCTAGAATTTCTTCACTTGAAATATTTTGGGCACCTTTGATATCTTTATTCCAAGCTCTTGAGGGTTGGTTTGGAATCATCAAAACTCTGGATTCAACAGAAGGCACTGCAGCAATATGGGACAACTATTCACGCTTATCAGAAGAACTTTAACTTGAAAATTCAAATGTTCCAACATAGAAATATTTTTTAAAGATGAAAATTCGAACTTTGAGTGTCAGAAGCATTAAATGTGATTAGTGAACGGATAGTTTTTCAGAGTAACCGTTGGGTAACATCTCTAACGGATAGATCTTGTCTCTAAAGTAATCGTTGGGTAACGTCTCTAACGGATAGACCTAAATCTATAAATAGAATTTCATTTGAAGTTGTGGGTAACAAATTTACATTGTATATACTGAAACTCTGTCAAATTCTTAACTCAAAGTCTCTTACTCTCATATACTTCATTATTCTGCACTTCAACTTTTATATACACTCTAAATTGGAGAGTTCATTTATTGCAATCAATCTTTTCTTTATCTGGAAGAAAGATTTTCTTGTGAAGGGATATCACGAGGGATTTGGGAAGCACTTAGTTAGAGTGCAAAGAGACAGGTTGTAAGCTCTGAGAATAGAGTATCAAAATTGTACTAAGATAATTGTAAAAAGCCCATTGAATTCTTGTAAGATAGTGGATAATCTCAAATAGTTGCTTGGGGACTGGATTTAGGTCAAGATAAAGAGACCGAACCAGGATAAACATCTATGTCTCCCCTTCTCTTTTACTGCATTTACCTTACTATTCCTTTATACTATGTTTTACTGTCACTTTTGCCTTCATCACTCTCTTGACCTTTGCAGAAAATTTTAATCTTCCCAATTCACTCCCCCTTTTGGGAAGCCAACATATCTAATAAGTGGTATCAGAGCCCGGATTCTCAAACAAAGGATCTAATAGTTTAGGAAAATTCAATGGCTGGCTTTGGAGAAGGTATACTACCTGAGGGAAACAACACAAACAAACCACCTGATTTCAATAGAGAACACTATGGATACTAGAAGATGAGAATACAAATCTATCTCCAGTCAATTGATCTGGACATCTGTTCTGTCATCCAGAAAGGAGACTTTGTCCCAATGAAACTACAGGATGATGGAAAATACAAGGAGAAGCTAGAGGACGAGTGGAATGAGGAAAATAGGAGAAGAGTTCTGATGAACTTTAAGGTAAAACACTGCCTGGTCAGTGCATTAAACCAAGACAAATTCTACAAAGTGTCACAATGTTCCATAGCCAAGGGTATGTGGGATACGTTAGAAATCGCTCATGAAGGAACCACTTGAGTAAGAGAAAACAAATTGAACTCCTGCATTGGTGAATATGAAATCTTCAGAATGGTGGAAGGTGAGAGTATCAAAGAGCTACAAAAGAGATTCACCCTTTTTGTAAATCTATTGAAGAGTCTTGGCAAGGAGTACACTCAGCCAGAAAATGTGAGAAAAATCCTCAGAGCTCTTCCTCTAGAATGGCAACCCAACGTAACAGTAATAGAGGAAGCTAGAGGAGAATCAATGGCCTCTATCACAGCCCTCTTTGGTAGCCTTGAAGAATATGAGGAAATGATAAAGGCTCTTAAGGAAGCAGGACAAGACAGGAAAAAGAAAGGTCTTACTCTAAAAGCTACTGAAGAAAAAGAAGAAGAATCTGATGATGGAGATGAATTAGATAAAGAAACTCTGGCTATGATGGTCAGAAAATTCGAAAGGTTTTACAACAAGAAAAGAAATAAAAGATTCTTCAAGAAATGAGTAGCTGGAGACAACAAGAAAGAGGGAAAAGAACCTGTCACTTGCTACAAATGCAAAAAGTAAGGGCACATCAAATGAGATTGTCCACAATTTCTAAAGATGCAAGAGAAAGAAAAGAAAGCTGCTGACAAGAGCATGAAAAAGAGGGCATACATCTCATTAATCTGGGGTAACAGCTCAGATGAAGAAGAAGATGATGAAAATGAAATTGCTAATATTTGCTTGATGGCACTTGCATCTGAAGAAACTCAAAATCCATCCAACAGTGATCATGAGGAAGGGGTATATGAATCTGAACCTTCTTATTCTGAATTACTTGATGTATTTCATGAACTTCATGATGAATTTATTAAGACAGCTAAAGAACTGAGACAAGCTAAGAAAAAGATTAACAAGTTTGAATCTTAGTGCAATATCTCTGACATTACATCTCTGCATAAATCTGAATTTGCTTGCTGTACATCATGTACTGAATTAAAGCAAACTAATGACTATCTACTGAAAGGAATGGTTAGACTTATTAAGGGTAAAGATATGTTGTTTGCTTTAATGGGAAGTCAGAAAATCACACAAGGAAAAGCTGGACTTGGCTATGATCCTTGTGCAGTAAAAGAAAGGATTAAAAAGAAAAATCAAAATCTGTATATGAGACATTTTGTGCATGCTAATGTGCATAAAAAGAAAGATCATATTTCAAATCTCATTGAATCCTATGATCAACCAAAATATGTTAAACAAAAATATTATCTGCATTGCTTTCTTCCTGCATCACAATCTAGCAGCCCTTTCATCACCTGTCACTTCCGTAACAAGAAGGGACACATTTCCAGTTCATGCGCATTGAAGAAAAATGGACTTGACAGGAAGGTAAAATGAGTTCCTAAAGGTACACTTGTATCTAGGGAAAATACCACTGACAGAAAAGGACCTAAGCAAATTTGGGTACCTAAAAGGAAACTCTGAGCTTTGTTTTGCAAATCTGCCTTAAAGTAAAAAAGAGCAACTAATAGTATATGGACAGTGCCTGCTCAAGTCACATGACTGGTGATAAGGAGAAGTTCATCACCCTTTGAGATAAAAAGGAAGGAAAGGTGACCTTTGGAGGTGATCAATACGGCAAAATAGTTGGAATTGGCATTATGGGCAAGATTCCTGAAACATCTATTGAAGAGGTGCTGTTTGTAATTGGTCTCAATCACAATATGCTAAGTGTGAGTCAGACATGTGACAAAGGTAACTAGGTACTGTTTGACTCAAAATTTTGTCTGGTCATCCGAAGTGATCACAAAGTAATCATCAAGGCTTAAATGGATGGTAACTGCTATACTATTAATCTTGATGAACTTCCTTCCTTAGATTCTGTCTATTTGATTAGTCAGGATAATGATAGTTGGTTATGGTATAGAAGATTAGCACATGTCAACATGAACCAACTGTAAAAACTGGTTAAGAATGAGTTAGTCACTGGCTTACCAAAAATCTCTTTTGAAAAAGACAGAATGTGATGCATGCCTTAAAGAAAAAAAAACTAAATCATCTTTTAAATCTAAAAATGTAGTCACCACATCTAGACCACTGCAACTATTGCATATGGATCTGATTGGTCCATCTAGAGTAAAAAGCATTGGTGGTAATTTGTATATTCTTGTGAGTGTGGATGATTACTCTAGATTTACTTGGACCTTGTTTCTTTCTTCCAAAAGTGAAACAGTTGATACATTTGTAACCTTAACTAAGAAAGTGCAAAATGATAAGGGTATTTCTATTGTGTCTATCAGGTCTGACCATGGAGGAGAGTTTGAAAATTCATGCTTTCTGGAGTACTGTGATGAACATGGAATTTATCACAACTTCTCAACTCCAAGAACTCCTCAGTAGAATGGAGTAGTGGAAAGGAAGAATAAAATAATTGGAGAAATGGCAAGAGCAATGCTGAGTGAAAAGGAACTTTCTCAAATATTCTAAGCTGATGCAGTAAACACAGTAAGTTACATCATTAACAGAGCCTACATCAGATCAATTCTGGGGAAGACTCCTTATGAGCTGTACAAAGGAAGGAAACCAAACATTTCACATCTGCATGTATTCAGATGTAAGTGTTTTATCCACAACAATGGAAAGAAGAATCTGGGTAAGTTTGACGCCAAATCTGATTAAGGTATATTTCTGGGCTATTCTAGTAGAAGTAAAGCATATAGAATTTTCAATAACAAAACTAAATCTGTAGAGGAATCTGTGCATATTGTGTTTATTGAAAATGAAATAGTTTCCAAGCATATCATTGATGAAGATGATCTTATTTCAAATTTTAAGAACTTAGATATTTTTTAAGAAGGTAAAACTAAACCTCCAAAAATATCTGAATCTATCAACATAAAGGAAGATATTCAAGAGAAAGACTTTGAGGATGAGAATAATGAAGATATATCTCAAGAACTTCCCAGAGCTTGAAGATATTAAAGGAATCATCTTATTGATCAAGTGATTGGGGATGTTCAAGAGAAAGTTAAAACTAAAAAACAGCTAAGGGATCAGATGATCAACTGTGCTTTCATTTCTTAAATTGAACCTAAGTGTGCTAAAGAAGCCTTCACTGATGAATACTGGATTCTGGACATGCAAGATGAATTAAATCAGTTTGAAAGAAATCAAGTTTGGAATTTAGTGCCTATACCTAGAAATCACCTTATCATTAGCACTAAATGGGTCTTTAGAAATAAACTTGATTAATCAGGAACAATAATAAGAAATAAAGTAAGACTGGTTGCCAAAGGATATAATCAAGAAGAAGGTATTGATTTTGAGGTGACCTTTGCTCGAGTTGCAAGATTAAAAGCAATTAGAATCCTGTTGGTCTATGCACTCATGAAAAACATAATGTTATATCAAATGGATATGAAAAGTGCTTTTCTAAATGGATATATCATGGAAAAAGTTTATGTAGACCAACCTCCAGGCTTTGAAGACTCTACAAAACCAAACCATGTTTATAAACTAAAGAAAGCTCTTTACGATTTAAAATAAGCTCATAGAGCATGGTATGAAAGGCTAAGCAACTTTCTAACTGAAAATGGATTCAATAGAGGAAAAGTAGATACTACTTTATTCACTAAGAAAGAAAATAAAGATTTTTTTATTGTTCAAATTTATGTTGATGATATTATATTTGGTGCTACTAATAAATCTCTTTGTAAGAATTTCTCTAAACTAATGCAGGGTGAATTTGAAATGTCAATGATGGGTGAGCTTAACTTCTTCCTTGGACTGCAAATTAAGTAATGTGTTGATGGTATCTTCCTCAACCAATCAAAATATCTGAAAGAGTTGCTGAAAAAGTTTGGCATGGAAAAAGCCAAGCCAATGGGAACTCTTATGACTACTGCAACTAAGCTTGATATGGATGAAGGAGGAAAAACTTTTAACATAACCCAATACAGAAAAATGATTGGATCTTTGCTATACCTAACAGTTAGCAGACCTGACATCATGTTCAATGTCTGTATATGTGCAAGATTCTAATCATGTCCCAAAGAAATCCATGCAACTGATGTGAAATGCATCTTCAAATATCTAATTGAAACATCACAAATGAGACTTTGGTACCCAAAGGGCAATGGAGAAGATCTTATTGGATACACTGATGCTGACTTTGCTGGATCTAAAACTGATAGAAAAAACACAAGTGGAACATGTCAGTTCCTTGGAGGATCCTTGGTGTCATGGTTCAGCAAGAAGCAAAACAGTGTGGCTCTATCCACTGTAGAAGCTGAATATGTTGGATGTGCCCAAGTTATTTGGATAAAGCAGCAGCTTGAAGATCTTGAGATTAAGATGAATGAAATACCAATAATGTGTGACAACCAAAGTGCTATTAACATTACAAAGAATCCTATCATACATTCAAGGACAAAGCATATTGAAGTTAGGCATCACCTTATAAGGGACCATATTCTAAAAGGAGAAATCAGATTAGAATACATCCCTACCGAGGATCAAGTTGCTGACATTCTGACAAAGCCCCTTCCAAAAGATAGATATTGTAAAATCAGAAGAGAATTGGGTATGGTAAATCCCAATGAACTATAAGTATGACCTTATATCTATCTAGATTAAAGTTTCTGACATTGAATCAATCCTAACTTTAGCATCGGAGTGTGTTTGATATGAGTTATAGGTTCTCCTCACAAGTTCAAATGATAATAGAACCATATAATGGAGCTAATCAGGATGACACAATCAAAAGATGAAAAAGAAAGCTAGAAATCTGAGCATCTGGATTTGTTTTGTAAGTTCAGAAAGTTGAAATTCGCATTTTAGCTGTTTATTAGATGAATTTCAGTGATTAAACTATGTTTTTGTGAAGTTAGCATATTCAAAATTCGAATATGGATGCCTATCAGACGAATTTTAGTTGGCCGCACTCTGTAACAGTACTCTTCTGTCCTTCAAAATTCATCTGTTGAACAATAGAAATTCAAATTTTCAAAAATGAAATGCAAATTTTGTCTCTATTCAACATGACTAATATATGAATCTCCATTTCTCAAAATACGCATGTTGAAAAATTCTTTACAAAATGTTAAAATTCAAATTTTGGAATCAAAATTTGTCTATTGTAACATGTTTACTTTATTGGTTCTCTGAAAGATGAATTTTCATGAGTAAAGTTCGTCTGTTGCTTGTTTTGTTCATAATTACTTATTGCCTGATTCTTTCGAAGTTCGAACTTTGTTGAAGCGAAGTTCGTCTATTCACATATTGTTTTCAGAACCAAGCCTCTGTCAGATGAATTTTCAGTTGAACATTCATCTGTCAGTAAGCCTTGCTGAATGGTTTAACTTGTATCTGCTCAAATTCAAATTTTAGCCTCTCAAAATTTGTCTGTTCAGTAGTTACATACGTTAAAACCAAAGGTCGTCCTCTGAATAGATGCAAACCTATTCGTCTCTCTCTCTCAAGCCTGTTCAAATTTTCTCTTTAATTTTCATTAACTCCGTTCATGAACCTTCATTTCTCATCGATTAAACTTCTTTTTGTACCTTATAAACCCACTCTTTGCATCTTTCTGAATCATTCCTCACTAAGAATGGTAAGAGTCAAGAATCCAGAAGTTGGGAAGAAAGAGTCATGGCCAAAGAGCTCTGTAAAATCTCAATATGCCTCCAAGGAGAATGAAACTCAGAAAAGAAAAGGTGATTCCAACAAGGCAACTCCCTTCAAAAAGCAAAAAACTACTCCAAGGGCAGAGTCGAAGAAATCTGCACCCTCTCTTTCGAAGAAAGCAAAGCCTACTGTTCCTGCCACTCTCGTCACTGCTGCTTCTTCTACCTCCTCCAGCACTGAATATGGAGAATATCAACTGACCTCACTGCCATTGTGGAGCAATGCTCATATTCTTGGAGAATACACTAACAAATTTATCAGCAAAAAGATAATCAAGCCTTACGGCTTGAATTTGGAAGAATTCCTAGTTTCTAACAACTTTGATGCTGGGCTATAGATGATAAGATACAAAAATTTGTTAGAAATACTGGAAAGATATGATGATGAGGTAGTTAAAACCTGATATGCTTCTTTGAAATTTAATAGCAAGAAGAAGAAGTGGGAAGTAAATCTGACCATCTGACTAACAGATGAAAGCTTTAATGAGGTTTTAGAAATTCCAGGGCAAGATGGTCTGAAGATTGACATTACAACCTCAAGGTATATGGATGAGACTGAAACCACTGATAAAAAAGGAGGGCCTTTTCTGAACTACAAGGAAAGTATGATTCTGAACACTCTGTTCAAAAGAAAAGAGAACATACCACCTCTAAGCTTGTTGAAGCCTACTGACCTCAGTGCTCAAGTTAAAATCCTACACTACATTGTGTCCAAGATTATCTTCAACAAAGGAGGCAGTTTCAATCAGATTACAAGGGCTGAAGTACATGTGATGGCAGCTATTATGCGTGGGCAGCTTATCAACATAGGACACATCATCCTCCAATGCATGATCAAGGCAAGAGATCAGAGGAAAGATTTCACCCTTCTCTATGTAGCAATCATCTCCAAGATACTTCAGTATGCCCGAATCCAACATCTTGAGAAAGAAAAAGGAAAGCCTACTGAAATCTTCAAAGAAGAAGAACTGCAAAGGCTGGGAATAGAGAAGAAAGATGGAAGATGGATTGGAAAAGGAGCTGGAAAGACTAAAGACCTTTTCCTTGATGAGGAAGCCTCCCAACAGCAAGAAGGAATCTCTGAGGCTGCTCCAAAATCCATACCCCAACCCTTTCAGCCTGTTCTATCTCCATCTTAGCCCCCTCAAACTTAAGTACCATCAACTCCATCTACTCAAACAAAGCCAACAGAGATCACTAAGTTGTATGATAGTCTGTCTGCACTCATACTTAGCATCAGAGATGAGCAAAATGCCAAGTTTGTTCATCTGCAAGACCAGATACATCAGTTGTTAAAGAATATGAAAGTGGTTGTTGATGCATATGAAGACATCAGGAGTGACATTCCCTCCACATCAGCTCCGCCTCAGTCAGGATTCTATGAACGTGTCATGTCTCCTATACCTGAGCCTCCATGTCCTTTCATGCTAGCCTTCCCTGAACCTGATGATGCAGTGCATGATACTAAAGCTGTTGGCACATTGACCATACTACAGGCCTCCAGTGATGAGGCAAGTCCTGGTCCTCCCTTGAACTATGGAATGGAAGAAGAGGCCCCTCTAGAACCAAGATCCCATGAGCCCATTCTAAAGTTGCTCAGGATTCAATTCTCTCATTTCAAAAATCTGAGCAAGTTGAGAAACTAGTGGCAGCCATCACTACCTCACCATTCTTGCAAGTAGCCCTGAATGAAGAGAGAAGCATTGTGCCTTATGTTGATCTAAAGGCTATTGCTCATAATGCTCTCTTATAAGCACAAAGATTAAGGCTTGAAGAAATGTTTCGTCCTCCTGCTCCCTCACTTATTTCCACTTTTGGTCTCTCGGAGGCATGAAGAGCTTAATTGGCTATCACTAGGCAAGAAGTGCAAGAACTTCTTGAACTCTATGATGATGAGGATTCTAATTCTGAAGCTTCTGAGTCTTTGCCAGGGCTTAATCCAGATCTGCCATTTGTTTCTGTACCTTTTCAGGCAGTTCCAGTATCTCAAATCCCTCATCCTAGTAACTTTGTACACCTTCCTGATAATGCCAAAAAGGGCGAGACTGTAGCAGAGCCTTCTAGCAAGACCTACAGTAAGAAGTTCAAGTCCAAGAAGAAGTGATTAGATCTTAAGATTGCTTAGTCCTTCTTGTAGTATTGTTTTTTTTTTGTCTTAAGAATGAAAAATCTTTGTTCTGTATTTTATGATTGACATGTTCTGACTTTGTAATGAAATGGATTAATGAATCTCTCTGTTTGATTTTCTGTACATAATATCTTATCTTTTGAATTATAATGCATATGTTGAGGGGGAGCTTATTAAAACAAACCCAAGTACTAATCCAGTCTGTAAGTTATTTTGTCATCATAAAAAATGGGGAGAATGTTGAATCAAGTGTTTTGATGATTCCAAACCAACCTTTTAGAGCTTGGAAAGAAGATATCAAAGGCACATGGAAGATCCCAAATGAAGAAATCCAAGTAAAATCAGCACAATATTAGATATAAGATTTCTTACGATGTTTAATTTGAGTAAAAGACTTTGAGCTTACAAATTAATGATTTAGAAATATGATTCTGTGATAATTCATGGAATATTTGAAAAACACCTACTAACAGACAAACTTTAAAGTGTTAAAACTAATCTATTGCTTTGAAAATTCGAACTTTGTCTTCTAAAATTCAAATTTTGAATTGAAAATAAGTTGGTCAGAAAAGAAATTCCTTTGACAAATGAACTTTGAGTGCAGAAATTCAAACTTTGACATGAGTCTGATAAGAGCCTTCTCTGACAGACGAATTTTGAGGTTTGAAAATTCGAATTTATGATAAAACACAATTCATAAAAATGAAAAATTTGTCTGAGGATCTGTCAAAACTCATCTGAAAGTGAAGTTTAAAAAGAGTCCAAAATTAGCTCACTAACAGATGAACTTTGATTTTGAAAATTTGAATTTTAGAAATAAAGCTTGCAAGTCTGTTATGATAATCTGTTAACATACGAATGTTGGTTTTTAAAAATTCAAATTTTGAAATAAGTCTAATAAGAACTTCCTCTGACAGATGAACTTTGAATCTTGAAAATTCAAATTTTGAAAAAATTAACTATTGTGTCTTATTGAGCTGCCCACTGACAGACAAACTTTGGGCACCAAAATTTAAATTTCAAAGGCACTGTAGCAATATGGGACAACTATTCACACTTATTAGAAGAACTTTAACTTGAAAATTTGTATGTTCCAACATATAAATATTTTTCAAAGATGAAAATTCAAACATTGCGTCATAAACAGATGAACTTTGAAGTTCAACGTTAAAGTCTTTAACTTTTGGTATTTATGAAATTTGTCTGTTGACTAACCAAAATTCGAACTTTGAGTGTCAGAAGCATTAAATACAGTTGGTGAATGGATAGTTTTTCAGAGTAACCATTGGGTAACATTTATAACAGATAGATCTTGTCTTTAACATATTGTTAAGACCTAAAGCTATAAATAAAACTTTATTTGAAGTTGTGGGTAACAAATTTACATTGTATATACTGAAACTTTGTCAAATTCTTAACTCAAAGTCTCTTACTCTCACATACTTCATTCGTCTGCACTTCAACTTTTATATACACTCTAAATTGGAGAGTTCATTTATTGCAATCAATCTTTTCTTTATCTGGAAGAAAGATTTTCTTGTGAAGGGATATCACAAGGGATTTGGGAAGCACTTAGCTAGAGTGCAAAGAGAGAGGTTGTAAGCTCTAAGAACAGAGCATCAAAGTTGTACTGAGGCAGAAGCCCACTGAATTCTTGCAAGATAGTGGATAATCTCAAGTAGTTGCTTGGGAACTAGATGTAGATCAAGATAAAGAGACCGAACCAGGATAAACATCTGTGTCTCCCCTTCTCTTTTACTGCATTTACCTTACTATTCCTTTATACTCTATTTTACTGTCACTTTTGCCTTCATCACTCTCTTGACCTTTGCAAAAAATTTTAATCTTCCCAATTTACCTCCCTCTTGGGGAGCAAGCATATCTAACAAGGGTAAGAAAGAATAATATGTTTGTTCCTAACTTGCACCTTAACCGATTCCAATATGTCTAACACAGGCCTAAAACCAAGACACTATTATAGTTAATTCTAATATTAAAGTGAGGTAGAAAACAAAATATGAAAAGACAACATAACATAAATTAGTAAAATCGTATCAAAACTCAAAGAATGTCAAGAGATGGCAAAGGCAAACATAATGAGAAAGTAACATAAAATGTATTTGTTAGGGTAAAAGAATGTCAACAGGTGCTAAATGAAGTGTTTGCATACCACAAAATAGCCAATGAAATAGTGTAACACACGAAGACAGAGCAACAATAAGAGTTTTTTCGAATATTCAATGTAAAATAGCTATGCGATAGTGATCAAGAACAAATTAAGCCACTAAAAAAAATAGATTGATGGTGGTACAGTTGAGACAAATTAGAAAATTTAGATTGTCATCAATTAAGGAAATATTCAATGAAGATTTAATGCATCAACTTCAAGTAGCTTCAATATAATAATAACAACAATATTAGCTTTATCCCACTAATGTGAGGTCGGCTACATGGATCACAAGACGCCATTGAACTATATCAAATACCATCTCCTCTAATAAATCATTTCTCAAGAGGTCATCTCTTATAACTTCCCTTAGTGTCCTTTTCGGTCATTCTCTATGTCTTTTGATAGAGCTCTAAGCCATTTGATCAACTTTCCTCACTAGCTCCTCTTATCCTTTTCTTTGTACATGTACAAACTACCTTAAACGATTTTTTACCATTTTCTCCTTGATAGGTGCTACTTCGACTTTCTTTCATATACATTCATTTCATATCTTATCCAATTTTATATGACCACACATCCATCTCAACATTCTCAACTTTGCTACTTCTATCTTATGCTCTTGTTGTCTTGTCTAAGCCCAACATTCACTACCATATAACATCACTGACCTTATAGTTGTTCCATAAAATTTCCATTTAAGCTTCATAGGTGCGTTACGGTCACAAATAACTCCTGATGCTTTTCTCCATTTTAACTACCCAGCTTGTATCCCATGTATAACATCTTTATCAATTTCGCCATCACTTTGTAAAATTGATCCCAAATATCTGAACTTTGACACCTCTGGAATGATTTGCTCTCCAATTTTTACCATGAATTAGTAATTCGAACTCTACAGAAGTCTTAGCACAGAAAAAGAAGCATGAAGAAGATGAATTGATATGTCGTGGTCATATTTTGAATACCTTGTTTGATTGATTGTATGATTTGTACTTTACTTTGAAGACACCTAAAGAAATTTGGACTACTCTGGAGACTACATATCAGAATGAGAAATGAGGTACAGACAAGTTTCTTTCATTACAGTATTTTGAATTTTTGATTCTGAGCCTATTATTGAATGAGTTCATGAATTACAAGTTTTGGTCTTCAGACTAAGATCTTGATGTGAAAATAACTGATGCATTACAAATTGGTGCAATATTGTCTAAGTTGCTTGTGTCTTGGAATAGTTTCAAGAAAAAGATATTACATTCTCATGACAATATTACCTTAAAACAATTTCAAACTCATCTGCAAATTGAAAATGAAACACTTTAAAGAGATGCAAGATCTCTACTTATTGTTTCTAAGGTTAATGTCAGTGAGAAGAAATCTAGAAAGAATTATGGCAATGGAAGTAGTAGTATGAAAGTGTCAAAAAACACTTTTAAGAAAAAGAAAAAATCTGTAAACTGTTTTCATTGTGGAAAGATAGGCCATGTAATTCTTGAATGCAGATATAGAAAGATAGGAATTGATTTCAATAAAAAGACTACTAGACAAAAAACTATGGAAAAAGCAAACGTGGTTGATAGCAGTGTACAAGACATGGTACCCATGATTTCCACATTACAAGTAAGAATGATTACATAATTGAATATGGCTAATGCAGTTGTCAAAAGCAATGATTGGTGGATATATTCTGATGCCACAATTCATGTATGTAACAATAGAGGCTATTTCAAGACCTACACAGAGACAAAGATGTTACAAATGATGGCTTCCCAAGAGGCGGGGGGTGAATTTGGAATATTAAAAGTTTTTGTAAAATGTCAATAAAGTGAAGAAAGCAAAGGTAACAGTAAAACATAGTATAAGTGAATAACAAGTAAAAGTAGTAATAGACAAGAGAAGACACATATGTTTATCCTGGTTCGATCTCTCAATCTTGACCTTCATCCAGTCCTCAAGCCACCACTTGAGATTTTCCACTATCTTGCAAGAATTCAGTGGGCTTCTTGCGAATGCCACAGTACAGCTATGATACTCTGTTTTAGAGCTCACACTTTCTCTCTTTGCACTTTAACTAAGTGCTTCCCCAATCCCTTGTGATATATCATCATAAGAAAATCTTTCTTCCAGATGAAGATAAGATTATTTATAATTGATAAACTCTCTTAATCAGAGTGTATATGAAAGTTGGAGTACAAAGAATGAAGTATGTGAGAGTAAGAGACTTTGAGTTGATGATTTGGCAGAGTTTCAGTATATACAAAGTTAAAATCGTTACCCACAACTTCAAATGATGTTATATTTATAGATTTAGGTCTTAACTATACGTTAGAGACAAAATCTATCCGTTGGAGAGGTTACCTAACGGTTACTCTGAAAAACTATCCGTTCACCAACTGCATTTAATGCTTCTGACACTCAAAGTTCGAATTTTGGTTAGTCAACAGACAAATTTCGTAGAAACTGAAAGCTAGAGACTTTAACTTTGAACATTCGAAGTTCGTCTGTCATGAAATAAAGTTCAGATTTTGATCTTTGAAAAATGTTTCTATGTTGGAACATACGAATTTTCAAGTTTAAGGTTCTTCTAGAAAGTATGAACAGTTGTTCCATTTTGCTACAGTGCCTTCGAAATTCAAATTTTGATACCCAAATTTCGTCTGTCAGTGGGTAGTTCAATAAGGTACAATAGTTCATCTATTCGAAATTCGAATTTTCAAAATGTAAAGTTTGTTTGTCAGAGAGGCCTCTTTTCAGACTTACTTCAAAGTTCAAATTTCTGAATACTATCATTCGTATGTCAACATATCATCATAACAGATTCACAAGTTTTATTTCTGAAATTCAAATTTTCATATTCAAAGTTCATCTGTCGGTGAGCCATTTTGATGCTCTTTCCAAACTCAGTTTTTAGATGAACTTTGATATATCCTCAGACGAATTTTTCATATTTCATAAGCTGTATTTTGTCTGAAATTCAAATTTTCAAAAGCCAAAGTTCGTCTGTCAGAGAAAGCTCTTTTCAGACTTGTTCATTTTCAATACAAAATTCGAATTTCCAAAGTCAAAGTTCGAATTTTCAAAACAGCATATCAGTATAAACATTTCAAACTTCGTCTGTTAGTGGGTGTTTTTTAAATATTCCATGGATTAGCATAGAATCATAGTTTTAAAATATCTTCTTGCTAATTCAAAGTCTTTTACTCAATTTAAACATGGCTGTAGATTCTACATCTATTCTTGTGCTATTTTTTCTTGAATTTCTCCACTTGAGATCATTTGTGCACCTTTGATATCTTCTCTCCAAACTCTAGAAAGTTGGTTTGGAATTATCAAAATACTTGATTCAACATTCTTCCCTTTTTTTATGATGAGAAAACAACTTACAAATTGGATTAGTACTTGAGTTTGCTTTAACAAGCTCCCCCTTAACATATGCATTAAAATTCAAAAGATATCATGTACAATAGATCAAGTAAAAAGATTCATTAATTCATTCAAAGTTCAATCACAAGGATGCAATCATAGAGTTCAAAACAAAGAAATTTTCATTTCACCAAAAAGTCACTTTACAGGATATTACAAGAAACAACAAGAACACAATACAAAAAAACAACATAACAACATTACAAAATACTACAAGAAGAACCAAGCATCCATAACTTCTAATCACTTTTTCTTGGACTTGGACTTCTTGCTATAAGTCTTGTCAGAAGCCTTTCCAGTTTGCTAAGATATCTTCTCCCCTTTTTTGGTATCATCAGGAAGGCGTGTAAAATCAGCAAAAGGAGGGATCTGAGATACCAAAATAACTTGAAGAGGTACAGGTACAAAAGGTAGTTCTAAATTGAGCTTTGGCAAAGACTCAGAAACTTCAGAACTTGTGTCTTCATCGTCATTATCCAAGATTTCAAGAAGTTTAGAAATTGTTTGCCTTGTGACTGCCAATTGAGCCCTTCATTCCTCCGAGAAACCATAAGTAGAGACAAGTAAGGGAGCAGGAGGACGAAATATTTCTTCAAGTCATTGTCTTTGAGCTTGTAAGAGAGCATTATGTGCAATGGCCTCTATATCAACATAAGGCACAATGCTTCTTTCTTCATTCAAGGCAGCTTGCATGAATGGTGAAGTGGTGATTGCTGCCACTAGTCTCTCAACTTGCTCAGATTCTTGATGTGAAAGGATTGAATCTTAAGCATCTGCTGGAATGGGCTCATGGGAGCTTAGTTCCTGAGGACTTTCTTCCTCCATGCTATAGTCCAAAGAAGGACCAAGACTTGCCTCATTACTGGAGGGCCATGGTGTACTCAATGTGCCAGCAGCCTCAGTGTCATGTACAACAATATCAGAATCAGGAGAGGCTAGCACAAATGGACTTAGAGGCTCAGGAGTTAGAGACATAACAGGCTCAAAGAATCCTGGATGAGGTGGAGCTGATGTGGCAAGAATGCCACTCCTAATGTCTTCATATGCATCAGTAACCACTTTCATGTTCTTAGCCAACTGGTAGCTCTGATCTTGCAGATGAGCAAAATTGGCATTTTGCTTATCCCTGATGTTGAGTATGAGTGTAAACAAACTGTCATACAACTCAGTGACCTTGGTTGGCTTGGCACGAGAGGAGGAAATGGATGGAATTGGAGCTTGAGCAGGTCGAGATGGAGAAAGGACATGCTGAGAAGGCTAAGGCGTGGGTCTTGGAGGAGCCTCAAAGGTCCCTTCTTGCTGCAGGGAGGCATCTTCATCAAAGAAGAGATCTTCAGATTTTTTAGCTCCCTTTCCAATCCATCTTCCATCTTTCTTCTCTATACCCATCCTTTGCAGCTCTTCTTTCTTGAAGATCTCAGTAGACTTCCCTTTCCCTTTCTCAAGATGCTGAATTCCCGTATACTGAAGGATCTTATAGATGATTGCTGCATAAAGAAGTGTTGAGTCTTTCCTCTGATTCCTAGCCTTGATCATGTATTGGAGAATAATTTGTCCCATGTTGATAAGCTTTCCACGCATGATTGCTACCATCACATGTGCTTTTGCCCTTATGATCAGATTGAAGCTACCTCCTTTGTTGAGGATAATCCTAGACACTATGTAGTGTAGGATTCTCACTTGAGTACTAAGGTCAGTGGGCTTCAGCAAGCTTATAGGTGGCCTATTCTCCTTTCTTCTGAACAAGGTATTCAGGATTGTGCTATCTTTGTAGTTCAAGAAAGGTCTACCTTCTTCATCTGTAGTCTCTGCCTCATCCATATACCTAGAAGCAGTAATGTCAATCTTCAAGCCATCTTGTCTTGGAATCTCTAAAACCTCATTAAAGGTTTCATCTGTTAGCCAGATGGTCCTTGATCTCAGACTGACTTCCCACCTCTTTTTCTTGCTATTGTATTTCAGAGAGGCATACCAAGTCTTAACTACCTTATCATCATATCTCTCCAATATCTCTAACAAATTCTTATATTTAATCATCTACAGCCCGGCATCAAAGTTGTTAAAGATTAAAAATTCTTCCATATTGACATAGTGAGGCTTGATTACCTTCTTGCTCACAAACTTGGTCGTGTACTCCTCCTGAATATGAGCATTGCTCCATAATGGCAATGTGTTCAGCTCGTTTTCTCCAGATTCAATACTGGGGGAGGAAGTGGAAGCAACAGCAGCAGGAGCAGGAGTAAGAACCATAGGCTCTGTTTTCTTTGAATCAGCCTTTGGTGTTATTTTCTGCCTTTTGGAGGGGGTTGCTTTACTGGATTTGCCTTTTCTTTTCAATTTCTCACTCTCCTTTGAGGCATATTGGGATTTCACGGTTCTCTTTGGCCGAGACTCTCCCTTTCCAACTTCTGGATTTTTCACTCTTGCCATTTTTGTGGATGAATGATTCAGAATGATGCAAAGAATGTGTTTATAGGGTGCGAAAAGAAGATTAATCGGTGGAAAATAAAGATTTACGATCAGAATTAAAGGGGATTAATGAGAGAATTTGAACAGACTCACGAGAGAGATGAATAGGGTTGCATTTGTTCAGAGGATAACCTTTAGTTTTAACGTGTGTAACCGCACAATAGACAAATTTTGAGGGGTCAAAATTTGAATTTTGAGCAGTTACAAGTTAACCTATTCAGCAAAGCTTACTGACAGATGAATTTTCTCCTGGAAGTTCATCTGACAGAGGCTTGGTTCAAACAGCAAAAGATAAACAGACGAACTTTGTTAAAACAAAGTTCGAATTTTGAAGAACAGGCAACAAGCAATTATCAATACAACAATCAACAGATGAATTTTAATAATGAAAATTCATCTTTCAGAGATTCAATAATGTGAGCATGTTTCAACAGATGAATTTTGAATCAGAAATTCAAATTTCAACATTTTGTAAAGAGCTTCCAACATGCGTATTTTGAGAAAAGAAAATTCGTACAATCTTCAAGTTGGACAAGGATAATATTGGAATTTTATTTTTGAAAATTCCAATGTTCATATACTAATAGACGAATTTTGAAGGACCACTGAGAACTGTTACAATGTAAAGCAAGCTGAAGTTCGTCTGATAGGCATCTAAATTTGAATGTTAAGCATGCTAACTTGTTCAAAAACGTAATTTATCAAGGAAATTCATCTAATACACAACTAAAATTTGAATTTTCACTTTATAAACTTACAGAATGGATCCAGAAACTCAGATTTCTTGCTTTCTTTTTCACCTTTTGGCTGTTTCATTCTAGTGTGCTCCATATTTTAGATTTATTGCCATTTAAACTTATGAGGAGTACCTACAACTTGAATTAAACTTACTCTGATGCTAAAGTTAGAATTAAATCAATGTCAGAAATTCTAAAACAGATTCGCACAAGGATTTACTCACAGTTCATTGGGATTTACCATACTCAATTCTCTTCTGATTTTGCAATGCCTATCTTCTGAAAGAGGTTTTGTCAAAATGTCAGCAACTTGATCTTCTGTAGGGATGTATTCTAATCTGACTTCTCCTTTCAGAATATGATCCCTTATGAAGTGGTGCCTAACTTCAATATACTTTGTCCTTGAATGCATGACAGGATTCTTTGTGATGTTAATAACACTTTGGTTGTCACACATTATTAGTATTTCCTTTATTTCAATCTTAAGATCTTCAAACTGCTGTTTCATCCAGATGACTTGGGCACAACAGCTTCCAGCAGTAACATATTCAGCTTCTGCCATGGATAAGGCCACACTATTTTGCTTCTTGCTAAACCATGAGACCAAGGATCCTCCAAGAAACTGACATGTTCCACTTGTGCTTTTTCTGTCAGTTTTGGATCCTGCAAAGTCAGCATCAATGTATCCTTTGAGATCTTCTCCATTGCCCTTTGGATACCATAGACTCATCTATGATGTTCCAATAAGATATCTAAAGATATGCTTCACAGTAGTTGCATGGGTTTCTTTGGGACATGACTGGAACCTTGCACACATACAGACATTGAACATGATGTCAGGTCTGCTGGCAGTTAGGTATAGCAGAGATCCAATTATTCTTCTATACTGAGTTATGTCAAATATTTTTCCTCCTTCATCCAAATCAAGCTTGGTTGCAGTAGCCATTAGTGTTCCCATTGGCTTAGCATTTTCCATACCAAATTTTTTTAGCAATTTCTTCAGATATTTGGATTGATTAAGAAAAATACCATCATCACATTGCTTAATTTGCAATCCAAGGAAGAAGTTAAGCTCACCCATCATTGACATTTCAAACTCACCTTGCATTAGCTTAGAAAAATTCTTGCAAAGAGATTTATTAGTAGCACAAAATATAATATCATCAACATAAATTTGAACAATAAGTAGATCTTTATTTTCTTTCTTGGTGAACAAAGTAGTATCTACTTTTCTTCTGTTAAACCCTTTTTTAGTTAGAAAGTTGCTTAATCTTTCATACCATACTCTAGGAGCTTGTTTTAAACCGTAAAGAGCTTTCTTTAATTTATAAATATGGTTTAGTTTTGTAGAATCCTCAAAGTCAGGAGGTTGATTTACATAAACTTCTTCCATGATATATCCATTAAGAAAAGCACTCTTTACATCCATTTGATATAACATTATATTCTGCATGCATGCATATGCTAATAGAATTCTAATTGCTTCTAATCTAGCCACTGGAGCAAATGTTTCTTCAAAATCAATACCTTCTTCTTGATTATATCCTTTAGCAACCAGTCTAGCTTTATTTCTAATTATTAATCCAGATTCATCAAGTTTATTTCTAAAAACTCATTTAATGCCAATGATAGGATGATTTTTGGGTCTAGGCACTAAATCTCAAACCTGATTTCTTTCAAATTGATTCAATTCATCTTGCATAGCTAAAATCTAGTATTCATCAGTTAAGACTTATTCAGTACATTTAGGTTCAATTTGACAAATGAAGGAACAATTTATCATATGATCTCTTAATTGTTTTCTGGTTTTAACTTTTTATTGAACATCCCCAATTGTTTGATCAACAGGATGATTCCTTTGATATCTCCAAACTCTAAGGAGTTCTTGAGATATTTCTTCATTTTTCTCATCCTCAAAATCTTTCTCCTGAATATCTTCCTCTATGTTAATAGATTCAGATATTTTTGGAGGTTCAATTTTATCTTCTTCAGAAAGATCTAAGTTCTTAAAATTTGAGATAAGATCATCTTCATCAGTGACATGCTTAGAAACAGTTTCATTTTCAATAAACACTACATGCACAGATTCTTCTACCAATTTAGACTTTTTATTAAAAGCTTTATATGCTTTACTCCTACTAAAGTAGCCCAGAAATATACTTTCATCAGATTTGGCATCAAACTTACCCAAATTCTCCTTTCCATTGTTGTGGATGAAGCACTTCCAGCCGAATACATGTAGATGTGAGAGGTTTGGCTTTCTTCCTTTGTACAGCTCATAAGGAGTTTTCCCAAGAATTGGTCTGATGTAAACTCTATTTATGATATAACTTGTTGTGTTTACTGCATCAGCCTAGATACTTGAGAGAGTTCCTTTTCATTCAACATTGCTCTTGCTATCTCTCCAATTGTTCTGTTCTTTCTTTCCACCACTCCATTTTGTTGAGGAGTTCTTGGAGCTGAGAAGTTATAATTAATTCCATGCTCATCACAATACTCTAGAAAGTATGAATTTTTAAACTCTCTTCCATGATCACACCCGATAGACACAATAGAAATACCTTTCTTATTTTGCACTTTCTTAGCTAAGGTTACAAATGCGTCAAACGTATCACTTTTAGAAGAAAGAAACAATGTCCAGGTAAATCTAGAGTAATCATCCACAATTACAAGAATATACAGATTTCCACCAATGCTTTTAACTCTAAATGGTCCTATCAAATCCATATGTAATAGCTGCAGAAGTCTAGATATGGTGACTACATTTTTAGATTTAAATGATGATTTAGTTTGTTTTCCTCTTAAGCATGCATCACATTCTTTATCTTTTTCAAAGGAAATTTTTGGTAGGCCAGTGACTAACTCATTTTAACCAGTTTTGATAGTTGATTCATGTTAACATGTGCTAACCTTCTATGCCACAACCAACTATCATTATCCTGACTAATCAAACATACAGAATCTAAGGGAGGAAGTTCATCAAGATCAATAGTATAACAGTTACCATCCCTTTGAGCCTTAAGGATTACTTTGTGATCACTTTTTCGGATGACCAGGCAGAACTTTGAGTCAAATAGTACCCAGTTTCCTTTATCACATGTCTGACTCACGCTTAACAGATTGTAGTTAAGGCTAATTACAAACAGCACATCTTCAATAGATGTTTCAAGATTCTTGCCCACAATGCCAATGCCAACTATTTTGCCATATTGATCACCTCCAAAGGTCACCTTTCATGAAATGCATCCAGTAATTCATAATAGGAAGGTTCAGATTCATATACCTCATCTTCCTGATCACTGTTGGATGGGATTTCAGCTTCTTTAGATGCAAGTGCCATTAGATAGATGTTGCCAATCTCATCTTCATTATCTTCTTTTTTATCTGAGCAGTTGCCCTAAATTGATGAGATGTATGCTCTTTTCTTCTTGCCTTTGTCTGCAGCTTTATTTTCTTTCTCTTGCTTCTTGAGGAATTGTGGACAATCTCATTTGATATGTCCCTGCTTCTTGTACTCGTAGCAAGTGACAATTTCTTTTCCTTCTCTCTTGCTATCTCCAGCTACTCCTTTCTTGAAGAATTTCTTGTTTCTTTTCTTATTGTAAAATCTTCCAAATTTTCTGACCATCATAGCCAGAGTTTCTTTATCTAGCTCATTTCTATCATCAGATTCTTCTTCTTTCTCCTCACCAGCTTTCAGAGCAAGATCATTCTTCTTTCTGTCTTGTCTTGCCTCCTTGAGAGCCTTCATCTTTCATTCATATTCTTCGAGGCTACCGAAGAGGGCTCTGACAGATGCCATTGATTCTCTTCTGACTTCCTCTATTACTGTTATTTTGGGTTGTCATTCCAGAGGAAGAGCTTTGAGGATCTTTCTGACCTTTTCTGTCTGAGTATACTCCTTGCTAAGACTTTTCAATTGATTCATAATGAGAGTGAATCTCTTTTGCAATTCTTTGACACTTTCTCCTTCAACCATTCTGAAGCTCTCGTATTCTCCTATGCAAGAGTTCAATTTGTATTCTCTAACTCTAGTGGTTCTTTCATGAGCGATTTCAAGAGTGTTCCTTGGCTGTGGAGCATTGTGAGACCCTTTAGAATTCATCTTGATTCAATGCACTGACCAGACAATTTTTTGCTTTGAAGTTCAGCAAGACTCTTCTTCTATCTTCCTCGTTCCATTCGGCCTCTGGCTTCTCTCTATACTTCCCACCATCCTGCAATGTCATTGGGACAAAATCTCCCTTCTGGATGACAGACTATATATCTAGATCAATGGACTGGAGATAAATTTGCATTCTTATCTTCCAGTATCCATAGTGCTCTCCATTGAAGCTAAGTGGTCTATTTGTATTATTTTCCTCTAGTAGTATACTCTCTCCAAAGCCAGCCATTGTTCTTCCCAGACTGTTAAATCCTTTGTTTGGGAGTCCGGGCTCTGATACCACTTGTTAGATATGCTGGCTTCTCAAGAGGGGGGTGAATTGGGAAAATTAAATTTTTTTGTAAAATGTCAATAAAGTGAAGAAAGAAAAGGTGATAGTAAAATAAAGTATAAGTGAATAATAAGTAAAAGTAGTAATAGAGAAGGGAAGACACAGATGTTTATTCTGGTTCGGTCTCTCAATCTTGACCTGCGTCCAGTCCTCAAGCCACTACTTGAGATTTTCCACTATCTTGCAAGAATTTACTGGGCTTCTTGCGAATGCCACAGTACAGCTATGATACTCTGTTTTAGAGCTCACACTTTCTCTCTTTGCACTTTAGCTAAGTGCTTCCCCAATCCCTTGTGATATCCCCTCACAAGAAAATCTTTCTTCCAGATGAAGATAAGATTGTTTACAATTGATAAACTCTCTTAATCGGAGTGTATATGAAAGTTGGAGTATAAAGAATGAAGTATGTGTGAGTAAGAGACTTTGAGTTGATGATTTGGCAGAGTTTCAGTATATACAAAGTTAAAATCGTTACCCACAACTTCAAATGATGTTATATTTATGGATTTGGATCTTAACTATACGTTAGAGACAAAATCTATCCGTTGGAGAAGTTATCCAACAGTTACTCTGAAAAACTATCCATTCACCAATCGCATTTAATGTTTCTGACACTCAAAGTTTGAACATTTGAGGTTCATTTGTCATGAAGCAAAGTTCAAATTTTGATCTTTGAAAAGCGTTTCTATGTTGGAACATATGAATTTTCAAGTTTAAGGTTCTTCTAGAAAGCATGAACAGTTGTTCCATTTTGCTACAGTGCTTTCAAAATTCAAATTTTGATACCCAAATTTTGTCTGTCAGTGGGCAGTTCAATAAGGCACAATAGTTCATCTATTAAAAATTCAAATTTTCAAAATGCAAAGTTCATCTGTCAGATAGGCCTCTTTTCAGACTTACTTCAAAGTTCGAATTTCTGAATACTATCATTCATATGTCAACATATCATTATAACAGATTCACAAGTTTTATTTCTGAAATTCAAATTTTCATATTCAAAGTTCATCTGTCGGTGAGCCATTTTGATGCTCTTTCCAAACTCAGTTTTTAGATGAACTTTGATATATCCTCAGACGAATTTTTCATATTTCATAAGTTGTATTTTGTCTGAAATTCAAATTTTCAAAAGCTAAAGTTCGTCTGTCAGAAAAGGCTCTTTTCAGACAAGATTCAAAATTTAAATTTTTGCAGTCAAAGTTTGTCTGTCAGAAAAGGCTCTTTTCAGACTTGTTCATTTTCAATACGAAATTTGAATTTCCAAAGCCAAAGTTCAAATTTTCAAAATAGCATATCAGTATAAACATTTCAAACTTCGTCTATTAGTAAGTGTTTTTCAAATATTCCATAGATTAGCATAGAATCATAGTTTTAAAATATCTTTTTGCTAATTCAAATTCTTTTACTCAATTTAAATATGACTGTAGATTCTACATCTATTCTTGTACTAGTTTTTCTTGAATTTCTTCACTTGAGATCATTTGTGCACCTTTGATATCTTCTCTCCAAGCTCTAGAAAATTAGTTTGGAATCATCAAAACACTTGATTCAACAAAAGAAAACCATAACAGGTATTGATAGGAAACCATGCTTCAATCAACGTGATAGGAAAAGGGTTTGTGGAGGTAAATTTAACTTCGGGCTGGAAGTTGACACTGCTGAATGTATTCCATGTGCCTGAAATTCGGAAGAATTTGGTGTCTGCTAGTTTGTTATCCAAGAAGGGTTTCAAGATTATAATTGAATCTAATCATGTAATAGTATCTAAGAATAAGATATTTGTAGGGAAAGGGTATAATTGTGATAGAATGTTCAAACTATCTATTAATGAAGTGAATAATGTTTTTGCATATATTGTTGAGTCTGATTATTTTTTACGGCATTCAAGGTTAACCCACTTAAATTTTGGATCATTGAAACATATGACAAAAAATGACTATATAAATTGTAAATATCACAATGTTGATAAATGTGAAATATGCATACAAGCAAAGATCACTAAAAGGCCTTTTCCTCAAATAAAAAAGAATACATCATTATTAGAGATAGTTCATTCAGATATATGAGAATTAAATATTGAATTGACTAGAGGAGGGAAGAGATATTTTATCACTTTCATAGATCAATTTTCGAGATACAATTTTGTATATCTACTTAGAACAAAAGATGAGGCTTTTTAGAAATTTCAAGAATACAAATCAATTGTTGAAAATCAAAAGAATAGGAAAATAAAAATCATGTCTAATGATAGAGGAGGAGAATATTTTTCTACTGAATTTAATAAATTTTGTGAAGAACATGGCATCATACATCAATGTAGTGCACCTTATACTCCTCAACAGAATGGTTTGGCTGAAAGAAAAAATATGACTCTTGTAGAAATGACTAATGCTATGCTATTAAATGTACACTTGCCACATAACTTATGGGGTGAAGCTTTATTAACAGTTTGTCATATATTGAATAGAGTTCTTTCTAAGAAGATAAATACCACACCATATGAACTTTGGAACAATAAAAAACCCAATTTGAATTATTTGAAGGTGTGGGGGTGTATTGCATATTACGGAATTTCTGAGTTTCAAAGAACAAAATTAGGATCTCAAGGAATTAAAAGCATCTTTGTGGGATATGCACAAAATTCTAAGGCATATAGACTTCTTGATTTACAATCAAATATCATAGTAGAAACAGTACATGTAGAATTCATTAAAAATCAATTCATAAAGAGTTCTTCAGATAGTTCAATGGTTGCACAAAGAGAAAATAATGTCGACATTAGTAGAACATCACTTCCAAAAAATTATGTTAATAAAAGAAATAATGCCAATACTGATTTGCAACCTAGAAAGAGTCAAAGGGTTAGAAAAGAAAAGGATTTAAGTCCTGACATCATTTCAACACAATCAATAGTGTTCCTTGTTGAAGAAAATAGAACCAACATTTGTAACAAAATTCCCATACTATTTAATGTTAAGAATGACCCAAAAACATTTCAAGAGGCAATGTTCTCTAGAGACATAGTTTTGTGGAAAGAAGTGGTAAATGATGAGATGGATTCAATTATGTCAAACAATACATGGGTTTTAGTTGATTTGCCTCCCGGTTCAAAACCCATAGACTGTAAGTGGGTGTTTAGAAGAAAATATAACACAAATGGTTCTATTCAAACCTTTAAAGCAAGGTTAGTAGCTAAAGGTTTTACACAAAAAGAAGAAATAGATTATTTTGATACTTATGCTTCAGTAGCAAAAATAACATTTATTAGAGTGCTATTTTCTTTAGCTTCTATATATAATTTGTGTGTTCATCATATGGGTGTTAAAACTACCTTCTTAAATGGAAATTTAAGTGAGGAAATTTATATACAACAACCTGAAGGTTTTATCCTTTCTGGAAATGAAAATAAAGTCTGTAAATTAAAAAAAATTCTCTTTATGGTTTGAAACAAGCACCAAAGTAATGGCATGAAAAGTTTGATAGTGCTATGCTAGAAAATGGTTTTATGCATAATAATGCAAACAAATGCATTTATTCCAAATTTACAAATGAGTATGGTGTTATAATATGGTTGTATGTTGATGATATGTTGATCTTTGGTACAAATATGCTAGGTATATCTGAAACTAAGAAGTATCTAACCTCAATATTTAAAATGAAAGATCTAAATGAGGTTGTTACTATCTTACATATAAAAGTCAAAAGAGATAGTGGAAAAGTGATTTTGACCCAATGACATTATATAGATAAAGTGCTTGACAAATTCAGACATTTGGACATAAAGAAGTTTAATACTCCTTATGATTCAAGTATAAAATTATATGTAAATTCAGGAAGAGCAATAGCACAATCGGAATATGATAGTGCAATTGGCAGTATGATGTATGTAATGCATTATACTAGACCAGACATAGCATTTGTAGCATGTAAACTATCAAGGTTTACTAGTAATCCATGCAAGGATCATTGGAAAGCCATAGCTAGAGTTCTTGGATATTTGAAAAGAACAAAGGATTTGAGAATTTATTATATTGGCTTTCTTGTAGTGTTAGAGAGATATTCTGATACTAGTTGGATAACCAATATTAATGATAATAATTCAACATCAAGATGGATATTCACTCTTAGAGGTGGTGCTATTAGTTAGGCATCAAAGAAACAAACATGTATTTCTCACTCTACAATGGAATATGAACTTATTGCATTAGAAGCTGCAAGAAAAGAAACAAAATGGTTAAGAAATATGTTATTAGATATAAAGTTGTGGCCACAACCTATGCTAGCCATTTCTGTTTTTTGTGATAGTCAAGCCACCATGAGCTTGGCTCAAAACAAAATGTATAATGGGAAATCGAGACATATAAGTTTAAGACATGCTTATATTAGAGAGTTAGTTGATAATGAAACGATTGCAATAATTTATGTAAGATAAAGAAATAATTTAGCTAATCCTCTTACCAAAGCATTGGCAAGAGAAGCAGTACGTCATACTTGTGAAGAAATGGGGCTCAAACCCTCACAATAACAAACACTTGCAATAGATACCCAACTTTGAGTTAGTATATACTCTAACAATACAAGTTAAAAGGGTAACAACGAAGTTGCTTGTGTTGATGGAAAGACCTTGATCTTAAAGCTTCATTGTATAGTATGGTGTACCAATAAAAGGGTTAAATGGAGTTAATGAGTAGTGAAGAACAAAAATTATAAAACTTCATCAAGAATATTGTTTCGAGGTGAGGATGACAATTGTCTTAATGGAGATGTTAAATATCTGAAGTAACAGAGATATAATAACATACTCCATCTATATAAATATGGAAGTGGTGCCGCTTCAAGCAAGATTTAGGAGTTTATCTTGTTAAATATTCATGAAATCAGGATTAACACATGGCCATAAAAGTGCTAAAGCAAGATATTAGAACATCTTAATACCTTAATAATGTCATGTGTGTGATACTTTTGGTTTTGACACAAGGGATTATAGTTAAAATCTTATGATACTAAAAATTCCATCAGAACTTTAAAGTATTTACACTAGCCGGAAGTTAAAATCATTAAAGATACTTTCTGTTATGCATGGTATTATGAGTAATATTACAAACTAGTGGGGAATTGTTAGAGGAGTTTGTAATATTTGTAAGACATCAAGTTTCACCTTGAAAGGGGAATAATTGAGAAAAGTATATAAAAGAGAAAGCTTTATTCCCAAGTTAAAATAATTATTTAATAGATATATTATATATTGTAGTGTAATATAACATAATATAATATACATCTGAATGACTTGGACTTGGATTTGGGCTTTGAAGAAAAAGCACAAAGAATTATTTAATATTTATTTTCAAATTTTAAATAAATATTTATTGAAATTCGGATTTAAATATTATTTAAATATTTATTTAAATTTGAAAATTAAAATATGAAAAGTTTTATGTTGAAAAAGTGTCTGGTCATTCATTTTAATTAGACATGTTCATTCTTTTTATTAAGACACATTTTAGCTTTAAATCTTTTCATATAAAACAAAGTACCTTTTAACATTAAACCTTTTTATATAAAATAAAGTATTTTTTAACTTTAAACCTTTTCACGTTAAATAAAGTATCTCTTCAGACAGTGCTTTTTCAAATCTATAAATACCATCTTTTCACACAGACAAAGGTGTGAAGAAATTTCAAGTGTTCTAAGAGGTTATATTGTATCATGGAAGAGTATTATCTAAGTAATCACTCTTTCAAAAAAGTAATCTCTGACGCCTGAAAGCCTTCTATTCATATATATATATATATATATTTTTGTAACACCTTCGGCATCCACCACACCCTATTGTGAAAACCAAGTTGATGTACCATTTTTTCTGCTTTAGTCTTTTCACACCGAGTTTCAAGAATGGCTAGAAAATCAACGCTGTAGTGAATTTTCATTTCACGGATCGGGGGGAAAACTCTTGGCCCCTGTTCCTCTAGCATTCCATATGAGGATGTTATTAATAAAGAAACTCGTTCAGCATTATGGGAATTATCCTCTCCCATTAAAACCATATCCCTGCACATAACCTCTTCCTCAAGCACCTTTGTTTCCCCAGTTCATTGCTCCTCCGTCGTATCTTAGTTCGCATCACAAACCTGCATGGGGAAAGAATTATGCACGGTAGTGGGCTTCTCGTATATGAGCCCACTAATCCTTTTCTTTTCGCTCTAACCATACTTGGTGGTTGATTCTCTTTTCCACATGGCTTGGGCTTACTTGAGCTTTTCCTTTTGGATCCAACTGGGACACTGCGATCTCTATAATTTTATCTTAATAACTTCGCATACATATTAGATTTATTTATTATTTAAACTTTTTCACAAATTATTTTCATATTTTTAAATTTTCTATTATTTTAAATTTTTTATAAATTTTTATTATTTTTATGTTAATTTTCTGCAATTTTTATTATTTTTAATTATTGATTATTAATATCTTAGAATTAAATATTATGAGTTTCTGATTTTTTTAATAATATTATTAAAATTTATTTCTTATTATTTTTCTAACTTCTTATTTTTAAAATTTGCCTCCATTATTCTTAATTTATTTTAAGTTTTGAATTTATTTAATATTTTTACTTCTTTTATATAATTCTGTATTTTTTATTATTAATTCTTAATTCTTGATTATGCTCTAAACCCACATCTACAATAGTCTGTCCCTTAAAACTGAGGATTTTCTTCCTTTTCTATCATTCTCTCCTCTCTCTTTCCTGTCCTCATTCATCAACTGCTGGTTATAGTTTTTACTGAAAAAAATGAGATACTACATTTTTAAAATGGTATTTTACGTTTAAATTCTTAAATCAAATACTGTTAGTCATATTTCATTTGAAATTTAAATATGTAATTTTTTGTATCATTTTCTAATTTATTAGTGATTAGTAATAGTAATTTATATTTTCTTATTATAGTTATTTGGAATGATACTACATATTTTAATGTTATATATATATATATCTATATTTTATTTTATGACATTTTCTAAAATTTTAATTTTAATATGTCCCATGCTTTGACCAAAAAAAAGTGCCCTTGCAATGCACGGTTCGCAATTATACTTTCTTTTAATGAAAATAAATTTTTAAAATTGCCTTTTATTCAAAATTACTTTTGTAGAGCTCCAATTCAAATGGGCACTAAATGATAAAATTGAAACTAAATAAAGTTAAAGAATGAAAATAAAACTTGGGATAAAGTTAAACCACCAAAAGTATATTTTTGCCAAAATGTGATCACTATTATCAATACTATTATATCAATATAAAATTTTTGTTGGCCAACCAAATCAATATAAATTTTAAAAAAAATTATATTGTTCACAACTTATAAATAATACAATTTTTGTTAGTCATCTTGCAATTCCCTTTCCTTCTTTTTCCTTTTTCTCTCTTAGTAATCCTTACATATACATACATATGTATATATAACAGCACTATTTATAAATCTTCTTAGATTAAAAAATATTATGATTCATTCCCCCAATAAAAGTTGGTCGAGTTAATAAAGATGTGACTCATATTTCATATTCTTTAAGCCCTAAGACTTATTCTAATCCTGAAAATTCCTCAAAACTCAACTCACCTAATTTTTCTATTTAAAAAAATATATGTATAATATGACTCATTTTTCAAACTTTATGTAAAATATGAAAATATTGTCTGGCTAATTACTAGTATATTTGCAACCTAATGGGAATAAGAAGAACCGGAAGAAAATAAAGTACAAAATTTTAATGGAAAATTAATTAGAAGGACCTAAACAAGGTAATTAATATTTATTGTGAAGGATAATAAAATATGATTAAAATAAAGGGTCAAATGATAAAAAATGGAACGCCGCTTAACCATCATATATATCCTCAATAAAACAAATTAATCCTTAAGAGCCTAGCAATAAAACACATCCCCTCCCTCCGAATCATCTAGCACGATGAGAAGAAAATCATGTCCCATTGGAAAATCAAAATCAAGGAATAAGTAATATTTGCAGCCAATCAATTAAATCATTTTGAAACGCCATTTTGTGACCTTCATGATGTCCTATTACCCAAAGAGTAATTTTACTTTGATGTGAAGAGGATTTACTAGAGTGCTTCATCGTGAAGTTAGATAAGAAAATGTGCGTGGGCCCGTTCTTGTGGTGGGGCCCACATACCCGCTGCTTTGTTTTTTTCTCTTCCTAACTTTTCTGTTGGGCCCAATCTTGTGATGTGGATTTCAGGGGTATTAAAAAGGACAACATTAATTGGGTCATTTACGGGAGCAATTTTGGACCATTTCCCGATTTGGGTGCATTTGGTCCTTTGTATGTTATGACTTCCTTCTTGAGCTTCCTTTGGCTGATGTCAGTTTGAAATATTTTTGCACTAGCAAAATTAAGGGCCTTGTGTGATTTATAGAAGAAACGGATAACAAATGATAAATAGAGTCATAGAGATGCTAGAGGCCTCAGCTATGAAGAGTTTAAAAAAAAAAAGGGATTTATTATAAAGGTTATACTTTCTTCGATTCTTTTTTATAAAGGACTTCCAGCTATTTCATGTAAATTAAAAAAGTTAATTACCTTCTTAAAATTTTAAGAAAAAAATCAAATATTTTATTTTTTATCCTTATTTATTATAATAATACAATTCACATTAAATAAAACTTTCAATCATTATTAAATTAAAAAGTGTGAAACTTATTGAAGAAAGATTAAAAGTATTATCATTTTTTTTTCGCGTGAACACCCGGTATCTTAGAGCTTATCTCACTCAAGCTGTGAGAACTTTAAGATGACCCAAACTAATCCGGATTCGAGGTCTGATAGGCACCACAAGGGTTGGCATCCTTACCACTTCACGCTGCTGCATTCCCACATCTCAAATCCAAGACCTGTGATTAAGCTGGAACGACTCCTGCCAGTCGATCTAAGCATTTAGTGGTTAAAAATATTATCATTTGATCAATTGAGAGTGTATTTTTTATCTAAAAAGTTCAATAATAATTTACGAAAAAGAAATAAAAGATGAGAGCAAAATAAGAAAAATCTTATTAAATATCACAAGGTTCCTTATAAAAAAAATCAGAAAAGATTTCTAAAAAATCTCTTATAAAAAGTATTGAGAGAGTATATGTTAAATTATTTCAAATTTGTTATATTTTGGTCATTTAACCTAATAACATTTTTTTATGATTTTTCACAATAAGTATTACTTTTTTTAAGTCATTCAGTGTAATTCTCCCAAATTTTTTAATATATATATATAATTAAGAGAAAATCATGGGTAAAATTATAACCACAACAACAATAAAATAGTACTAGGTCATTCTTTTTTATATGTTAAATTAATTTAAACTGTAAAAAAAAATATGACAAAAAATGATAGAAAAAGTTAATTGATTTAACAAATATGATTATAGAGATTTTTTTTTACTTTAATTATTCAAATTTAAGTCTTAAAAATTTTTTAAAATATATTAAATTAATATTAAAGTGTCTTCTCACATCAGCTCTCATAAGTTTTTGAAATGAGAAGTATAATGTGTTTTTAAAATTAAAAATAAACAAAAACAAATAATGCATCCCGAACACATTAATATATAATATAAAATTACTGTGTCTGTTAAATGAAATTTACCGTAATTTTATTGTGTATGTTAACAAATTTGTTATAGGCATCCTAAAAAAAAGAAACATGTGTTATTATTAAGTACTCCTCATCTTTGAATCATAAAAAATAAAAAAACATGATATTAATCACTTAGAACGTAACGCGATCGAAAAAAAACTTCACACAGACCAAACTACCCTTTTTGGCCTGACCGAACAAACTACTCTCTGGAAGTAATCGGAACACAATAAGCATAACGATTCATGAAACTGCCCTTTCATTTTCAGTGACCATCAATGAACTCTTTGATCTTAGCAACAAGACAAGCCGTTTGCTCCGCCGTATCAGCGTCCGCCTCCACCCCCAGAGAGTTCAGATAAAACGTATGACCCACTCCTTTATTAACAAACACTTCCACTTCCTTTTTCGCCTTCTTCATCGCTTCACAGTACTCCATCTCCGTCTCTACCATCAAGTCCTTCTCCGCCACGCACACCAGCAACGGCGGCACCTTCACGTCGTCCAGCGGCGCTGCCGGATCCCCCATCGGACACGTTGTGGGGTGGTCCTTGTTGCTCCCTTCCGGTAACCCCAAGATCAGCAGCTTGTCTATCATTTCTAAGTTTAAGAACGGCGACTCCGGGTTCTCCGTCGCCGACTTGCTCCGCTTCGACCGGACAAATCCTGGGTGGAGCACAATCCCTCCTGCGAGTCTCAGCGGCGTTATGTCCTGCTTTCTGGCTCGTACGGCGATCTGATGGACTAGATTCCCACCGGTGCTGTCACCGATGAGGAAAACCCGATTGAAGTCGGTGCGACCGGCAAGGCATTCTGGCGGGTTCGTCTCGCACTTTGCCACAGATTGGAGCCAGATCAAGCCGGAGAAAGCGTCGTCAATGGCGGCAGGAAGGCGGTTCTCTGGGGCGAGTCGGAGATAAACCGAGACGGAAATGACCCGGGCGGTTCGAGTGATCCGAATGTAGTTGTAGTTGTACGCGTACCAGTCGGGTTGGGTTGTGCAAAACCCGCCACCATGAAAATGAAGGAGTACCGGAAGTTAATCATCGGGTTTGGTCTCCGGTATATAAATTCGGACACGACGGCTGGAAATGTTGTCGATGACGACGTCTTCGTGGCAACTCCGTCCGGGAATTCACGGTCAGGAGGAACCGGTTCAGTGAGGAATTTGTATTGAGAAGGGCCGGTCCAGGTGCGGTCTACTGAGCCGTCATCATAGAGTCTGAGCCAACCGACGACTTCGCCAAGGAGCTTCCTTTGAGGGTCCATGACTGAACCGATAAAGGAGAGTGGTAGTGTTTTGCTAAAGAGTGATTAGTTGGTGTGCTTTCAAGTGAAGGAGTCTTACATAATGGGACTTACAATTAAGGACCTGAATCACAATTTTATTGCAAGGTGAGATATACTATTTATTTAATGACAAAGGAACCAATTTTGTAAAATATTAAAAAATATAAAATTAAATTATCAAAATACGTTAAGTTCTATTGCTTCCATGCTATCATTAGTTAACAATTATCCATCATTGGTCAATGTTCACCCTTAACTAGTTAATGCCGGTGACTAATTAATGTAACTTTTTTTTTTATAATTTTACAACTTGTTATTTTGAATCTACAACTTAATTTTTAAATTTTTACTTTAAAATTTTTTTCTAGAATTTATAATTTTTTTACTTTAAATTTGAAACTTATTTTCTAATTTTTTTCTAGGAATTATTTCAATATTTTTACAATTTTTTTTTCAGATTTTCCAACTTACTTACTCTGAATTTATAATTTATTTTTCAAATTTTTATTATAAATAGTTTTAATATTTTACAATTTTCTTTTTAAAATTTACAACTTATGTACTCTGAATTTATAATTTATTTTTCAAATTTTTACTATAAATTATTTAAATATTATTATAACTTATTTTACATATTTTGTAACTTGCTTACTCTTGTAGACACAGGTTATCACTTGGGGCCCTAGCCCCCTCCAATAATTTTTTTTGTCAAATTTTGTTTGCATTTTAAATGAAAAAGTTAAATATTATACAATCTAATCCCTCAAGATTCGATTTTTGGACCAAATGGAACATGTCATCATCAATAAAACCACCCATTCTGATTCCAATATGTGTAAGGGGAGCACAAAATTTAAGATATAAATATTTTCCAAAAAATTTGGCCCCTACAAACCATTACTCACTTGTCCCCCTGCTTACTCTGTTAACTCTAATCTATAATTTATTTTTAAAATTTTTATTATTAATTGTTTTAGTACTGTGTGAATTCTTTTCTAGAATCTGTAATTTGTTTATTCAAAATTTATAACTCATTTTCTAAATTTTTACTATAAATTTTTTTAACACTCTTCAACTTTTATTCCAAAATTTTTTAACTTGGAATAATTCGTGATAAAGTTTTTAAAAATAAGTTGTAAATTTAATATAGAAAAATTACAAATTCTAGAAAAGAAGTTGTAAAATACTAAAATAATTCATAGTAAAAATTTGGAAAATAAATTGCAAATTAAGAGTAAGTAAATTGTAAAATAAGTAAAAAAAGTTGTAAAAGTATTGAAAAAAATTTATGATAAAAATTTGGAAAATGAATTGTAAATTCAGAGTAAGTTAAAAATTCTAGAAAAGATGTTATAAACTATTGAAATAATTCATAATAAAAATCTGGAAAACAAGTTGTAAAATTTGAAAATGAAGTTGTAAAAGGATTTAAACAATTCACATTGAAATTTTGAAAAATAAATTACAAATTTAGAATCAAGAAGTTGCAAATTCTGGAAAGAAAATTGCAAAGTAAAAAGTTAAAAACTAAGTTTTTAATTTAGAATAAATAAGCTGCAAAATTTAGAAAAAAAAGTTGTAAGATATTCTGTCTCGATGAACATTAACCATTAACTACTAGTCGTTGACTAGTTACCGTGATTGTTGACCATAGTTGACATATCACCAGTGATTTTTAACTGACGTTAACCGGTTACCCACGACTGTTGACTGACAATGGTGAGGGAAGAAATAAAACTTGAGAATATTTTGGTAATTTTATATTTTTAATATTTAATTTTAAAAAGTTAGTCAATTTTTGTAATTAAATTAACAATAAATCTCACTTTGTAATAAAATTGTGATTCTAATCGTGAATAGTAATTCTCCCCATATAATTAGGGACTACATTTTTCTTGGAGTAATTATTAAGAAAAATAAAATATTTCTTACACATCTATTTCTTTCTTATTCAAACAAATGGATTTTGTCATTATTGAAAATACTGTGCCATGACATCTCCGTATAGTTTACATCCTGTCATATTTATGTCATTTAACATGTGTTCTTTTAATAAGAACAAAATAGATGCAATGCTTAATATTCGTTGTGGTGGGAAAATTCCCTCCGATTTATTATATAGGTTTTCGAATTTCAAATTAAAACTGTTACTGATATTTAATATGATTTTTTTAGTATTATTAGTTTGTTCTAAAGTGGTCTTCCACTATTGGTTTCTTAGTATACTAACTTACATTCCCTTCTTTTATTGTTTGTTTGAAATTTAAACTTCTAAGAGCTCCACATATAAATCAGTATCTAGGTGGTATTAAAGACACATTTTTTCTGAAAAATTATGTTCTGATTCTTCCATTCAAACCGGATTGTTCTTCCGGATGCGTTGGATTATAGCAAGTGATGATTTCAACTTTCACAAAATCCCTCTGCCCTCTCTCACTAAACATATTTGCCTCATCATCTCCCTTCTTTTCTTCTGCAAGAAATCGAACTAGGAGAGAACCAAAAGAAGTGAAGTGACACTATGTTCCTTTCATTCTACTTTCTTTTGATCCAATTAGTTGCTATTATGGTCTTTTGGAATACTATTGTTGTATTGGTTGAACTTGCAACATATAATTCACATTTTAGAGTAATAATTGCAAACTGTATGAGTATATTTATACCACCAATTTAACATATTGTATTTTCTTATCATAAATATCTAATAACTTTTATTCAATTTTAACAGGTAATCCATCATTCAAAAACTACTCCATCTTAAGTTCTCTTTACATGATAATCATCCTTAGGAAAACAATGGACTCATAAAGACTGCATCATTCAAATTTGTTATGAACGAAAACTTTAAGCTATTCTCTCTAAAATTTTTGTTGTATCCTCCCAAGAGAATATGATTATGTCAAGCTTAAGAACAAACTAGAACAATGTATTTGTACTCTTACTATCAACAAGAAAATTTTATCATGTTAAGATATGGTTTGTTAATTTTTTTCTCCCAATCATTCTCATAATAATATAGTATAAAAATTAAATTCCAACATACTTTAATTTCTACTAACATTTTAATAATTGTTACTTCTATTTTTCATTATAAAAAGTACTTCATATGAAAGATAAATTTCTTCAAAATGCTAGATATTCTTAAATACTATAATTATTAGAATCTTGGGCAATCTCATACATTAAGTTTGGAAATAGATCAAATTTCAATCAGATTGATGTTTTTGTATGATGGGTTAATTGAAGAAAGTGAAGGTTCCTTATCACTCAAAAAAAAAGTCAAGGTTTTCAAAACTAAGTCTTACAACTTATTACTAGCTTAGCTATATATTTATAGATATAATATACTTTCTCATCTAATTTAAAATATAAGTCTTATTTGATTAATTATACATGAATCAAGAAAAGTAGTTTTATTTATTAAATCTATCAAAAAATATATTATTTTTCAATAGTACCCCTATTTAATGTATTACATTTAAAATTTGCTATCTCTCTTACATTTAATTATGAATAAGAGTAAAATAGGAAAAAAGAACATTTAATATCTTAGAAATTATCAAATGAGACTTGTATTTTAGACGAAAAAAAAGCTTTTGAAAGAGAATTTATATTTTGGATCAGAGGGAGTATAACGGTAATAGAGATAAGGAGGGAGACCACCATTTAGGCCATGTTTGGTACGCGGGAATTAGGATTCTGGAATAGGAATGGGAGAGAAAAGTCATGATGATGTGTGTTTGGTACGTTAGAATCAAAAGCAATGGGAATGATGGATTCCAATATTTATGGGAATAATGAAGCCTATGGCAGAACTTAGGAATGCTAAGCTGGGAGTAAGAATCAATTTTTTTGGACAAAATTGCCCCTCACTGAAATAGAAAATTACTAATTTCTCTGTCCTAGCATTTTATTCTCTCCCTTCAGCCTTCGATATTTGATGTCGCAAGCTTTGTCTTAGTTGAAGGTCACTCGTGGTGGCAGAGTTGAGATTGCCACTGGAGCTTGAAGATCGTTAATGGTAAAGATCATAATCTCTTCTCTTTTTGCTTTTTTCCCCAACAGAGTCGATATCACTACCGAAGCATTCAGATTTTATAATAGGTATTTTTGAAGAAAAAGTTTGATGACCTAAAGAACAAAATTCAACTCTTATATATAGTCAAATCAATTTGTCTATTTCTTTGAGTTTGCTGAAGAAGCCCTTCATCATTTTGCTTTTGTTCGTTAAATCAATCAAACACTATCTTCAATTATATTTACAAATATTTGCTACACAAAACCCGGGCCCCTTGTCTTAATTTAAAGATAATGAGTAGTATGTTTCCTTATGTTCTTTATTCTAACATATAATCATGTTCTTTGACATATCTTATTTGATTGGTTACTTCTGTTTTTTTTTCCCAACCGCTGGCTGTCAAGTTTGGACCAAAAAATCTAATGTGTCTTTGTTGGAGCTATTTGTTAAGTTGATGTGATTTGTTCATTGTTTTTGTTCCTTGTCCTGATCGCGCAAAGTATTCTGAACCATTTGAAAGAAAAATATATAGGGAAAAGTCAATTTTGTGAGGTCGGTATCATTCCTTGGTCAATTTACCAATCTTTTTTATATTGAGTAATTTCATTCATGTCAACAAAATAGAAATAAGCTATGATCCTTTATATTAATAGGCTCCAAGGAACCATAACATAGACAATTTTGGATTTCTTTTTTCTTTAGTTGTTATGCTTGTTATTTGGAATAACAATAGAAGGATGGGTTTATGTATATAAATGGTTATTGGTGATAATCTATGTCTTGGTTCAGAATTTATTTCAAAATCTGTATATTGAGTCCATATATATATCATTGAGTCCCATGCCTTGTAGGCCTATAACATGTGGTTGCATAGCTTTTGTTTTCTTTCTTGTCCAATACATGGGGTAGGACAGCTTTACATTATGTACATAACTATTATCTGCTTAATTATGTTTAGGCAAAGAAATTTCAGTTGGTCATAATGGACACAATATCTATTTTCTTTTGCTTGATGGCTATTGTTAGACATTTTCTATCCTTTACTATTCTTGCTATTTTTTTTTCATAAGATACTATTCTTGATTTTATAGGCATTCGAACTAACAGCTTAGTTGGAGATATTAGCTCATTTGATCTTTTTAATTGCTATTTGGCATTTGAAAATTCTAATTCTTTGACTTTTTTATTATTTTTTTTCTTTTAACTTTCGAATCCTTAACAACATTTCCTTAGTGTCTTCCAATTACATTCCAAGTATATAAATGTCTATTATGGATTATGAAAAATCTATTGTAAATTATGAAGCAATCAATTTAAGAAAAAAGACAATATTACTTCAAGAGGAATATAGAAAAACAAGAAGTATTATGAAGGGTTGGGAAATGACTGAGTAAAAGAGGGAAATGAATGGGGGAGATAGGTGAAGGATGGGGAGCACAAAATGAAAGTATGGGTGATTACAGTGGTAACTTTGATTAGGTGACCTTGTTGTAATCATATAAGCCCCCCTCTCTCTAAATACACACACACATATTAAATGTGAAGTAATTCCATATTTTTATTTTTTTAAACGGAATACAATCTCTCTTTTCCCACTTGTGTTGAAGTTTTTTTTTTTAAATGGTAATATGAGGGCTCCAATTGAAGATTCAAAGATTGGAGTGGTTGCTAATTAATGTGAATTCAATGGCTTAATTGAGTTTTCATTACTTGACACATCAGGAACCTGACACAATATGACTACTTAAAAATGGGGTTTACTTGAATATGCTTGTGGCTGACTAATAGTTCATGCATCAAATTGATAAAGTGTATAGGGAAGTTGAACTCAATAATTACTTTATGTTCTTAATAAAGATCAATTGATTATTTTTTCTTTTACAGATTAGGATTTTATCATTTGAAGTGTGTGTAATATATATATAGTCTGATACATATGCATGAGTCTGAATAATATATATGTATGTCATATTATATTGGACTAGCTGTTGGATTGGATAGTGGGAGGAAAATGTTACATGAATTGATCTATAACGCCATATATAATATATAAATGAAAAATATATAAGTATATCATATATAGTTTCTTTTTTCAATATAATGATGGCTTTGTCACAAGAAAAGAAAGAGTTGTATGTTTGTTCCTTTGGTGGGTTAGCATGGCTGAGGCAATGCACGGATTTTTTTTATTCTTTATGTATGTCTATTACGTTGAGGAGGTGACAAATAAGTAATGTAGCTTACACTATGGACTTTCACATGAAGAGTCTATCTTAGGGGATTGATTTATAGTAGTGATGCAACTTGTTACAACTTACTTAGAATGCATAGAGTAACCTTTAACAAGTTATGTTGCATGCTTATTGATGTGTGAGAACTTAAACCTACCAAGAATATGCTTGTGGACAAATAAGTTACAATTTTTTTACATATACTTGCGAACATGTGAAGAATAGGGTGATTCAATATAATTTTGGCAGACCTGGAGAAACTATAAGTAGGTACTTCAATTTATTGCTTAATGCTATGATGAGTATTGGAGGAATGTTATTTAAAAACTCTAAGTCAATGCCGGAGGATTCAATTGATGATAAGTGGAAGTGGTTCACGATACATACTTGTTGAAAAGTTTGATTTATTTATACTTATTGTGAGAAGTTTGTTTACTTTATTCATATATTTATGATCTTTTACAGAATCGTCTAGGTACTTTAGATGGCACTCATATCAAAGTAAAGGTGACAATAGATGATAAGACAAGGTACCGAAATAGGAAAGGAGAAGTCACTAAAAATGTCTTGGGGGTTTGTTCACAAGATGCTCTATTCATTTGTGTATTGCTGGATGGGAAGGATCTACAGTTGATGGGAGGATATTACATGATGCAATTAGTTGGAGGAATGGGCTTAAAGTTTTGAGAAGGATTTCTTGCACCATATAGAGGTCAAAGATATCACTTAAGTGAGTGGAGGGAAGGGCAGCAAGAAGAGGTGAGCGTGAGTGCTTTAATATGAAACATTCTTCTACACATAATATAATTGAGAGATATTTTGGAATGCTAAAGTTATGGTGGGCTATTCTTAGGAGTCTATCATTCTATCTAGTTGGAACACACAATCGAAGCTGTGTTATGTGGATAACATGCCTGTCTTATCAGGATAACCACTTGGACAGACTTAAGAACTTAGTCCCCAAGCTGTGTTATGTGGATAACCTCAATCCCTTTTCATGAAATTGAAGAATGGACTTTGAAAAAGTTTTAAGATTGAGTTTTTATCCCCATAACCTTTAATGATTATGTGCATAAGGTAAAATATTTTCATGAAAACAAGGTAAACACTTAGAAACATATTTGAAGTTAAGATCTTATCCCCAAAAGCTAAAACGTTTTCATAAAAACAAGGCGAACACTTAGAATCGTTTTGAAATTGAAGCTTTATCCCCGTAAGATAATTCTTTTTATGAAAATCATTTTAAAATCATGAGTTAATCATTAATCATTCAATTAATTTTCTCATTTAATTATTGGGTGAATTGAAATTCAAAGTTCAACTATCTTCTTTTACAGATAATTTCCTAAAACAAGTGACACAATTCTTCAATCTTTAGGAAACTCTAACTTTGTCCTTCATTTCACATGTGTTCCTTTGATATTGGATTTCTAAGCTTATTTGTTTTAGAATCATCAAAACCTTTGAATTAACAGCTATGACATAATGCATTTGATAACTAGACCAGATGTCAAAAAACGTATGTGTTAATTTTCTTTATGTGGCTTATGATCAAATACTTATCGATGTACTTAGGTTGGCTTCTGTCATTTTATTAAGGATCTTTGTATTTTGGTTGGAAAATTCACAGGGGTTTAGGATCTTGTAATCTATTATTTAAAGATATCTATTTTTCTTTTATTTTATCTCCAAAGCTCCTAAATAAGTATAGATGATCTAAACTAAAATGTCACTCTAATCCTTCACACTCTATTGATTTAAGCCCTAAAAGATTCATAAGTGATAGATACTATGTCAAAAATACATACAATCAATCTACAATTAATCCATACTCTACAAAAATAGATAAGAGAAACAACAATTGAACACATGGAATTGAAAGAATTGCATGCAGTGATGATTTGAGCAATTTAATGCAAATTTATCTTTCCCATTGATTGTTTATCAAGTGAAAAAGTTATGTTGTCCAAGTTCAACCATATTCCCTCTCTCGTACTTCATTCAGTTCTTATCAAGTGACTCATCCATAATTGTTTTCAATTATCCACCTCAATGTTTTATCATGTTATGTATGAAATATCATTTTGTTCCCAAGGATTTACTTTGAGGCTCATAAACTATAGATTTGGGTTCACCACTAGAAGTAGTGAGAACTAGTCTTAATATGAAATTCTATTGTCATGCATCTATAATTTACTACTGGATTATAGTTATATTTTTAACTTAAACTGGGAAACAAGAAAGGTGTTGAATTTAGGCACAAGCCTTTCCCACATTATGACATATTGGGGACTATGTTTGGGAAGGATAGAGCCACTGGCAACAATGCTCAATCATATCAGGATGTGGTGGAAGATGTGGAAGACCAAAACATAGGGGAAGCTACTGATGATGTTATTGATGAGACTGACCTAGGCCTTGATTTGGACAAGATGGCACTTGGAAACTCTTCACTTCCAGGTTCCAACCCATCTGAGGCAACATTAAGGTCTAGAAAGCGTCGAAGGAACACCATTGACCATGATGAAATGTACTTGCAAGGAATGGAGAAGATAGCAAGTACATTGGCACAAAACTTCAAAGAGGCAATTGAGAATTTGAGCATGTATGTTAATAGGGTTGAGCACGAAAAGCATATTGATAGTAAGGGTTGAGCGTGAAAAGCATATTGATCAGTTGAAGGAGTCACTATATGCAAAGATTATAAAGGTCAAAGGGGTCACACATCTTGAGAAGCTAGTAGCATATGTGAAAATGATTTCCGATGAAAGCATGCTAATCGAGTTTGATGCAATGCCAGATGAAGGAAAGGTGGATGATATTCACTATATAGTAGCTTAGGCTATTAGTTTATAACTTTTTTTTGGAGGCCCGAGGCTGATTATAGTATGCCACATTTTTTTGGTGTCAGATATGCCATATCTGGCTTAGATGATCTTATATATATATACATATATATATGCATGCTGTATTATATGATGCTACTATTGGTGGAAATTATGTTGTTAATCAGGTTTACATATATATATATATATATTAGGTTTACTTATATCAATGTGTATATTGCAATTGATATTTAGTTTACTATTAACTATTGGAAAACAAAAGGAAAAAAGATATGGTATAAAACTGAATGACGTTCTTATAATTCAAGACTTCTAGAAAGTAGAGCAACCAAAGTCTAGGTTAGTCTTAATGTTGGAAAAAATGGCAACAGATGACAACAACCAATATTGCTTATTAAAACATGACAAGTGTATTATTCTTCCTTATAATACCAAAACAAATGTATAGTTTAATAAGTAATCATTTGACAACTTTATCATTCTCATTTACTAGCTTAGATGCCATAATGCAAAAATCCATTAAAGCTCTGTTTCCTGATTCTAGTTTGAAGATGCTCCCTCCCTCTGTATAAAATCCCTCCAACCAATGTTTGCTTTCACAAACACTTGGCCCCTACAAAGATCAATCCTCCCATCTTAGTAACCAATGGTACTAATACAAGTCTTTGTGCCTTAATGGAACAACAATGACAGATGTTTTGGCAGCAACACAACACCATAGCTAATTATTATAATAATTATAATTATAAATATAATAGCAGTAATAATAATAATAATTATAATCTATAGTCACAAGTACAATACCCTTAACACATGCATCTCATGGGTTCTTTAAATCCATTTGAACACCCTCTACATGTACCTAACAATTCATACAACTCAATGCCTCAACATGGTAAGGCTAATCAATGCATTAGCCATATATAATTATCAAAAATATCCATAAGACAAGATTTCATGTCAGGCATCACAATATGATAAACAATAGGTAACAAAGACAGCCATCGATTCCTGTCCATAAAGGAAGAATTTCAAATGATCAAAAGAGATTGCCATTGAGATAGTAAATTTAATAATTCATAACCAATAAGCTAAAGGACCAAGAACCTACTACAAGAACAACAGATTAAGGGATTCTAATACATCAGTCAACCTTAAATTGATTAGTTAATTCCTAATTAAACATCACCTACAAGTTAGGGGGATTCTAATACATCATCAAAGTAAGATACAATCACTAATTTATCCATTTAACATTCTAATACACTACATCTTCAACAAACACACAACCAATACTAAGCTCATAATCCCAAACATCACAACACATCCCTAAGCTGAAGTCTTTATTCCAATAACATCAGCCTTGTACTCCTTTAACGCATCCTTCATCTTCATAATATCTGATGCATATTACTCAACCTTCCTCCCTAACTCCTCTTCTTCAATCTTCTTGCCCACATCATTCTCAACTAAACAATCACTCTCATAACCGTTCACTAGTTCTAACCATTTCCAGAATTTGCAGTTAGGTTGTTCACATTTGAAGCATAATCGGCTTGGATTGTCCTCAAAGCCAGAAATCTCAATCAATGGCACCTGATGACATTTACAATAAGCTTTTCATACTCGCACACCTTTTGAACAAATGCTATCTCCAATGCTAGTATTGCTCGCCATTTGCGTCAAAAAATGGCAAGAAAATTTCATGGTTTGTAAACTAGAATTTTAAGCAAGCATGGAAATTTATCCCACAAAACATAAATACATTGTTACATCATATTACACCATAATAAGCACAAAATATTCAAATAGATAGGATAGAATGGTTTTGCTATAGCAAAGCCTTTGGTTATACACATTATTACTTGTCACACAATAGCAAAAATACCCCAACACATGATTACTAATTATCTTCCCACTAACCATACAAATACTGTAGTAATACTAATCCTCTTATTCCTATCATTACAAGTGCCACACATATATCAATTTGTTCCAAAGATAGTACATAATTATTCAAAGTGAGGAAATTGGTTGTTCTTGAATGTGGTAGCCTGCCTATTAACCTGTCAATAAGTACAAACAAATGTCACATTTTGAGTAATGAAAATTTAATGTAATAAATATAAGTGAGTAATCTTACTAAGATATACTGATCTCACATCTCTTCTGTTGCCACAACACGCTTGCTAATAGGATCCCGTCCAAAACCATGTGCATTGGGCCCATATATCATGTCAAACACATAATGACAAGTTGATTTCAAATGCTTAATGTGAGATTGTATATGCACACCTATTAACTGACATCCTGGGAGCATTTGATGAACTATGTTTTCTGAATAATATAAGAAACCAGGCCTAAAGTTCTTATCTACCATAAATATTCCTTCATTACACATATGAACAAGGCACTCAACAAGGATATTATCTTCTTCAGGGGTCCACACATGTTTTCTAACTTGTATATCAGTACCACTATATTCATTGCTACAAATTCAATAATGAAAAGAGAATTAAAACCAAAATTTCAATCTTCACAATGTACACAGCCACTGATTTCGGCTTTCCATCCTTAAATATTTTTTTATCTCAACACATCTGGCCTCCATGGTGATCTATTTTATTCTATAGAACTTACCATGTAACTTAGACATTAAAGCAACCAATATATAGAAGTTAGAAAATATTCTCAAATACTTATCTGACTAAGGTGCTCCAATAAATGAAATGGTAATCTCATAATTAATTATACCCAAACATGAGTTTAGCCTTTCAAATCAAATGATTTCCCATCTTCCATCACCAACTACTGCTCAATGTGGTTAAGCTATTTTTTGCTTCATTGTGATAATACATCATAGTGGAGCTTTATTAATTATCAGCTATGATAAATATACTAGCTCATCCATGAAAAGAAATTATTAGTGCAACCAAAATGAACACTTGAGTTTAAGACCTACATTTCCCTTTGTCTGTTCAATATTTTTTAAGCCTTTTGATGTTACAATTAAAAAAATGTGAAATGTTATAGTTACCTTCATTCTGCTTGTAAATACTAGTCTAAATCAAAATAGTCTCTCTTCTTAAATGCATGAAAGTGATTCAAAGCACTCTTTCAAACGATTAGTAGGTAGATGCTGAGAAGCATTCCATGGTAATGCAAATTTGAATTTTCCCTGGTTTAGAAAACTAGATAAAAGGAAGATGGTAATGTCAATTCCTACCTATTGTATGGTGTTGGCAATCACGTGGTCCAATCATTTAACACAGATTTACTAATATCATTTGTGGACCCTCACATATTAATTAACTAGTTATATATAATTTACTATCATCCATGGCTTATTCACTTAAGCAAGCTACCACATCTTAAATTGCTCATATTACGTAAAATACCCAGAAACTTCACATCACAAAACTCTGTTCTTGGTAAGAAATAGAGATCTTCATAAACAAAGGAACAAATCAATGAAACACCACATCCTTCATCTCTCTTATTCTCTTACTCTTAGTATGATTGTATAATAAATATACCAAACAATACTAATTAATCTAAATTGAGTGAAGTCGTACTCTGATTGAGGGAAAACTCTCCTTTCAGTTGTGCTTATTGAGCTATTATGAATCACTTATTATCATCACTTTGAAGCATAATTAAAAAGTGAAATTATGGATGACAAATTTATATTGTATTAAACAAAGCAGCTGCTAAAATAAATCAATCAACGGAGAAAAGATGATATTACTTTAATAAAAAAAATCCACAACTTAGGTTTTTTTGGTTACGCATCGAAATTGAAAAGTAGGTAGATGCTGAGAAGAAAATAAGGAATATGAACTCCAAATTCAATCAAAGTCAACAATCACATGAAACAAAGTGATAGAAATAAGGTTTCAAAAAGATCAACCAAGAGAATGTATGAAAGTTATCAATTTTTCAATCTCATAGAAACAGATCTAGGGTTTGAACCTTCTTCCACTGAGAGCAAAGCAATGAAATCCAACACAGAACACAAGAGATTGCTAAATACTGTTGTCCAACCTCTGACAATGGTGCCAGATATGTCCATCGCCGACGTCCACTGTTGGTGAAAGCTCACATGGAAGCCTTCGACTAGATGGGAGAACCGAGTACGATCTAATGAATGATTTTGGTTTTTCTAGAATGAGTACATTATTTTAATTAAGTTTTTTTTCAATAAGGATATTATAGACTTTTCACAAATATTTGTTTTCATTCAATACTCAAAACCTATGTACCAAACCAAACTTATAAAACTATTCCATTTATAATTCTTTACTTACCAAATAGATTTTTCAAACCCATTCCCATTCCCATTTCATAAAAAACTATTTTGCATACCAAACGAGGCCTTAAAATCTTGGTACCAATTAACTTAATGATTGCCAAAGTAAAAATCATCTTCTATAACCAACCAAGATTGAAAAGAAGGATGCCGAAGTGAAGTTTGGGAAGGGGTGGGGAGTGTGTGTGGGGGAGGCATTGCTCCCTATGGCCCCTCAATTTGTCCTTGCTAAGCCAACAACCATGTTCATCAATATAGCAAAATTATATTTTTAAAATATGAATTTGATAAGATTTTAAATTATAGATGGAACAAAACTGCTAAAAGATCCCGTGCGTTAGCACAGGAGTTCAATCTAGTTTATGAAATCTATCATCGAATTGTTTTAAAATATAGTTTCAAATAAATGTGTACTAATTTTTAAAAATTTAATAATAATGTTATAAAACTTGACTTGATAGTAAAATTAAATTTTCTTTTCAACGCGGACCACTTCACTTCTTGTTCGACAATCTCGCCCCTCCTCTTGGTAGGACCTTTGCAATGTTTGGGCCTGCAATGTTTTTATTTTTGTTTTGGGTCTACCTCCAATATGCGTGATGTTAAAAAAACCAGATTCTTTCCACTGAAAAAAAACGACCCAATTATTTTAAAAAAATAATTATAACCATAATTATAATTTTCAATTTTTTAATTCAAGATTCTGAACACCGTATTATAGGGTTGCAACATATATGATAAGGCCTTGATGAAAATTTTCTATATGCTCGAGAGTGTTACGATAATACTATTCAAGACTCTGGTTGCAACCATTTCAAGAAGTTGCTATTAATATTTGATACAACTCATACATCAAATTCTTACAACTCCATTTCAGGAAGTTAGTTGGCTTTCTTGCAAACTAAGAAAGCTCAACGATCTTTGGCCGTTTATTAGAGTGATGACTTCTCTTTTGTTTCCTGATGATCTTATCTTCTTCTCCAGAAATAGGCCTTTCAGCAAGAGAACATAACTTTGAACCATCCTTCTCACTACCATTCCCCTCTTCATCATCACGGCGGTTTTCATTATCCCCATTGTCATCATCATCGGAAGTACCTTCATCAGAGTCTGTTTCCCTACTATCAGCAGCTAAAGAAATCACCGGCTGAGAACCAGAAATAGCAGATTCTGCGGCTGCCACAGCCTCAGGCGTATGGAGATCAGCAACACCAAGCATTAAATCCTGTGATAAAAAGCACCCCAAACATCTTAGGCTCTATTTGATAACTTTGAAGAAAATGGAAAAGGAATCCATTACACGAAGCTCAAGACATGCAATATCTATTACATCTCTGTTATCATTATTCAACAATAACTATATATACACACAATGTTTGAGAGGCAAACTGATGTGCTCACAAACTTGCTAGCATGAATAATTTGTAGCCAGTTAGACTTACATTTTCTGTCAGAGGAACCCATGGAGGTTGGGAGCATTCTTAGTAGAGATGTCGAGGGAACTGCATGCCCCCAGTTTATGTAAGCTGATGTTTTAGGCTGCATGCCCTCGTGCTTAATTAAAAAAATATATTTTATTTTTTTATTTAAGGATATAAGAGGCGTCTCTCATCTAAAAAAATTATTTATTTCATTTCATTTCCTTTTCCATTATGCATACCAAACAAGTCCTTAAGTATTCAACTAATTCCACTTTGAATCTTCTTAAGTAAATTTGGCTGCAGTGTGAAAAGAAGAAAAAATAAAAATAAAAGAGGTGACATGAGCTTACTTCTCCTTCCTCAGTTTTGTTAAAATGAACTTTAAAGAAACAGTACTCACAGTACATCAGCACTCATTCAAATTATTATCAAATTCTTATTATTCTTATTACTTATATATATTATTTATAATCTTATCTATATATTATTGACAATATATAAATTCTAAATTCTAATATAAGAATTTAATATATTTTTTATTTAACATATTTTTATTATTAGAATAATATATATTATAAATTTGTAATATACAATAACACGAATAAAAAAGAATAAGTTTGACTTTCAGACTTGTGAAGGACATCAAGAACATCCTAGGACGATATTGGATTGTTGAAATCAATCACTTGTTCAGAGAAGGAAAAAGCAGTGTTGATTTCCTAGCCAATCATGTTTTATCTCTTCCTCTAGGATATCATTGTCTTAATTCTCCACCTATAGCTTTATCCTCTTTTTGTGTGATGATGTAATGGGAGCAACTCTCCCAATATTGTGCCCACTTTAAGTGGCCTATTTTGTAATCTTTGTTGTTAATACATACCCTTTTGTTACCCAAAGAAAAAAAATGGACTTCAAAGAAATTGGTTCCAAAAAATTAATCCTTTATATTTTGAAAGAAATGTGCTTGGCGTCTATATCCCTCAGGGATTACCCAGATCTACTTGAGAAAGCCTAGATGTTATTAATTAAGTTGGAAAAATGTATCTGTTTTATATTTTGCTCCATTCAAAACAAAAAATATATCAGACTTCAAAAAATAATAATAGTAAGATCCAAACTGTACAAATCAGTCCAGATCATTCAAGAGAGTTGTGTACATCCCTCTTGGTGTGCAAAGGATCCAAGTTTGCAAGTCTATAATATAAATGGAAGTTACTTAAATAGGTAGCCAAATAGACAGATTTATAAAGCAATGTAAGAAGTTTAGTTACCATCTCAATAACTTCAGATTCATTTCCTGTTAGCTCTTCAATGTCGTAATTCCGCAAATTGTCCTACATTTTCATTAATCTCAAGTGTTAATAAATATAGAAAGTATAAAGCAAAATTATCACTGTAAAGCTTCAATCAGAAAGTCAACTTGTAACCTTTGCATCAAGCTCCAGCTGTTGATTGGCTTCTGACATCATTCCTAGGAAGTCTTTCACTTTACCTAAAACTGCATCAACAAAGAGAACTTCTAATATCTAGATAGAAAAAATTATTGATTTTTATAGTTTCATCTTCAGAGAAACGAAAGACATTAATAATATCATGAAAGACAATGAAAGCTCAGTGCTGAAGGTAGTAGAATCTTATTCCTCTCACCCTATTTGGTAGCTACAAAGGAATGAGAATCCCATTCCATTGCACAAGAGTTGAGATATGTAATATCTATCATACCCCATTATCATTACTCAATAGTAGCTTTTTTTTTTAAATTATTTTTTCATACAAGGGTATAAAGAACATTTCACATCTACAAAAATAACTTTTTTCATTCCATTATGCATACCAAACATGCCTGTAGGCAAATTATCAAAAGTAAATGGAAAGAAATTTGACATGAGCAGCTCTAACGATTTGTGTCTGTCTGATGGTTCCCATATCCACAAATAGTTTAAAATAACAGCACAAGTGCATAAGTATATACCACAAAATCCCAATGGAGATCATAAAAAATGATCAATCAAGAGAGATAGATTCACATCACCACCACTACAACGAAAAATCTAAACGTCAAATTCTCCCTTTTTTTCTAAAGACTTCCTACAACAGACAAATTACCTGGCTTGCAAGTAAAGCTCTAAAAGCTCTAGCATGTCACATGTACCAGTGTATAAACAAAATGAACCTCCATTAAGTACACGACAAGGCTTGGATAGAATTCTCAGGTTTTGCTACCAAATTACATAAAAAATGACCAGAGACACTTTCTCCGTTCAACACATCATAAGTCGGTCTGAGTCTTTCAAAATGAATTTCTCTATGCAACATTTCCCTTATGCCCCGTTTGGTATGCTGGAACCAAGGGGACAGAAATGTTAACGGAGCAAGAATCCATGCTTGGGCTCATTTGGTTTGCTGGATGTGTGCTTCCCTGGGAAAGCCACAATAGAGAACTTGACCTAAGTCTTGTCTATAAGTGCATGTTTGTCCATAAACGGAAATGGAGCAGGAATCCACTTCCAGTTCCTTCAAAGTCAATTCCACAAACCAAACAGGGCATTAGAGAATTGAAAACCGCATAACACCTAAAGAACTTGACCTAAGTCTTGTCTATAAGTGCATGTTTGTTTTTCTATTGGTACAGCCCCAAACAGATGTTTGTCCATAATCACGTAACATGACTTTGAAATTTGTGCACTATCCCTTAAACATGTATCCAAACACACTCTAAATTGTAATTAGATGAAGACATTAGAAAGAGCCGTGATACTAATCACTTTTTGGGAATTTCACTTAGCAGAAACGAGTCACACTATCCAAACAAAGACTCTAGATCAATTTCGAGTGATTATAGAAGATATAAAACATTAAGCTGGTTGCCAACAGGAGAACCAAAATAACTAGATTCACCATCAACCGGGAAAGTCACAATCAGTAATTCTTGTCAACATCAATATTTTTGCCTAGAATGCATATGGATTTTACAACTTTGTTAAAATCAACAGAATTATCAGCACGCTCTAGTTTTTGTAAAACTCAGGATTTAGAATGAGAACTTACGTTGGCTGGGGGGTACTGGGGCTGTGAGGGACATTCCATCAGAGGGGCGTTTCTTAGGGAGAAAGCTCGAGTCCTTTGTAAAAAAGGAAAGTGTAGATTCTGCAAAACAAAGGAAGAAGCAGATTGAGGATGGCACAGTTCATAATTTAGAGAAAAAAAAAATAAAACAGGGGAACCATAAATACCATTAATATAAATGGATTGAGAGATAGAGAGGGACGGAGACCTAAAGAAGAAAAGGATGTATTCTCGTTTTCCAAGGCGAGGAGCTCTTTACTTCTCCGTTCCATATTTGCCTGCCCTTTAGCTGCTTGCTTCAGCGTTTATGGTGAAGGGACGAAAAGGGTTTTGGAATGGGGACGATTAGGTTTCCTTTTGACATGATAAACCCCTAAACAGAAGAATTTTTTAATTAATTAATATATATTCATTAATTAATTAATATGCATAAATTAATAGTATGTATATATATATGTTGGAAAAAATGTGGGTATAGATATTTTTTGTCACCATAATATGTATATATAGAGAGATATTAATACATATTATAATTTTGAGTAAAATACTCTAATTTTCCTTTTATTTCACCTTAATAAGCCAGGCATCCCATCTATTTTGAAAATATAGATTTTAGTCGAATTTGTTATCATTGTTAGAAATATTTTTAAAGGATTCTAAAAATACTATTTTTTCATTAAAAATTATATTAATTTTAATCATATTTACTAATTTATCTCTCATTAAATTAAATTCTTGTCCTTCTTTTATTTTTTTTACAAAATTCATTTTGATTAATTTTTCACAGGTTATAAAATTAATAAATTTTATAATATGATCAAAATTTTATCATTTTTATAATATAATAAAATTTAAAAAATATATGTTTGAAAATTTTCTTTGACTAATGTATGTGTTTAAAAAATTACCAAATGAATAAATTTAAATAATTTAAAATTATAAAATTATTCATCAATTAGTTTTATAATATGATAAGAAAGTTTAAGAATATATGTATTAATTTTTTTTGTTAACATAAATGTTTAAATTTTTTATAATAACATTAACATAAAAAAAAGGTATTTTGGTTCAAAAAAATTTAAATAAGTGATTTAACAGTTAACTAACTATTTGGATAAATAAAAAATAAAATCTTAAAAATAGAGGGAAGAATTGTGTAGCATAACTTTTGATTTGAGAGAGGTCCATATAGGTTTTCAAAATAGAAGGTAGGTCTATGTAATTAAAATAAAATGGAAAGGATGTCGATGTATTTTACTCCATATTTTTTATCCAAAATATATATATTAGAATGGGATCTTAGTAAAAAAAATAATCATATAACTTGCGGCATCTTCTCCCTCCTCCCTCCATTTTTTCCCTCTCTCTCCTCCTTCCTTTTCTCCTTCTCTACTCTACTATTTGCCTCCTCTGTATTCCCTATGTCGAGATGAAGGAGACTAGGAACCAAATTCGTCACCCATAGTCTCTTCATTCAACCTACAACTCTGTGGCTCAGATTCATTGGTCTTCATCATCGGTGCTGTCATCTTCCTCATTTGCTTTGATCTTCTTTGCTTTTGTCTTCATCTTCCTCTATCTTTGTCTTCATTTATTCTTCCTCCGTCGCCTTCATCTTCTTCTTCCTCCATTTTCATCTTCTTATCCTTGCCTTCATCTTTTGGGTTTTTTTTTTAATTTAAATTTACTGGTTTAAAATATTATAGATCTGTATTAGTTGTAAATATATGTATAATACTTGCAAATTTAGTTGCATTCGTTGTAGATGTGTGTGAGATTATTTTTTTGGATGATATTGATTATGAAGTTATATTTTATTAAGTTGCAAATCACTATATGATAGTTGTAAGTATATGATTATCAATTGCAAATGCATCATAATCAGTTATAAATCTCTAAACTTTGATTACAAATTGTCGATTGTCAACTGTATATTGTCAATTGTTAGTTGTAAATATGCAATGATTGATCATTAGAGGAGGCTCCTTTGATGATCTTTGATGGTTGACCATCGCCTCAGTTGCAACTGTTAATTCAACTATTGTTCGTTGCAAATTTACCAATGTTTACTACAAATTAGTGAATATTAGTACCAATAAGGTCTTGAGATAGTTGGTAGATGGCTGAGTCCCTTAAGTATGCTATCTTGAATTCGATTCCTGATAATGTGCATGGAAAATGCTTTGTTGGGAGAGATAAAATCCACTTCAGTAATTTTTACACCTTGAAAAAATTAGTCTTCAGTTATCGGTTTGGGGAATATTCTAGGTGCTCATAAAAAAAAAATCTAATGTCTTTATCCATCTAGTGGCTACCAAAGAATGATAAAATCATAATCATTTCCATGAGCAGAGTGAGCGAGTCAATTAGTGCATTTGTTGGCTTCTTTGAACATGTGATCAAGTCTAATGCTCCAATCTCTCATGATGAGACTCTTGACAGCGTCAATGATGTCTCTCCATGGGTGGGATTTGATGTACTACAAGCTATGAGATTAATGACTTCAATGGAATCATTATAAACCCAAGCCTTCTTGAAATTACTATCCTAACAAAATATGATGCCATATAAAGTAGCATTGAGTTCTGCAATAGTACTTGGTATTGCACCCAATTTACCCACAAACCTAGGAATCCAATTCCTATTGTAGTCTCTGATGACTCTACTACAACTACCTTGTCCTCTAGTGTCCACAGAACCATCTGTGTCAGCTCTCACCCACAATCTCTCAAGCGGGTTCCATCTCAAATGCATTTCTCTAAGATTGGCTCCCAACATAGTCTTCAAGGACTTCATCTTCGTATCCTCAATAAGTTTTTGCGTACCCAAGAAGGTAATTTCCACTCTTCTCGGTACTTCCCCTAGAAGAATCTATAACAATGCTTTTTTTCAGAGTAGCTAGCAAGCATGTGCAAAAACACTTTTACTTTTCCAAGGGAGTCTCCTTATATAAACACTTCCTGCTTCCTTGTGTGCATTCCACAAAACCCACTTATATATATATAATCCTTCTTAAGGTACGGTTTGATTGCTGGAAGAAAGCCCAAAGAAGGGGGAGTGAAATATGGGTTCGGTTCAAAAAATAATATTTAGTTTTGACTTGTGAGATGTTTATCTTCCAAAGACCAGAACAAGGCCTAAAGCAGGGGACCGAAATTTGGGTTTGCCTCAGAAAATAATATTTGGTTGTGACTTATGAGATGTTTATCTTCTCGGAGAAGTTACTTCTCATAAATAAATTCCATCCGAAAATAAGAAGAATGTGTATTCTAAATTTGGACTTGAATATAAAATGATATCTTTGTTCTTGCTTGTCCCATCGTTTTACTGTTGTGCCTTCTTTCCTGGTGACATTGCCTGTTTCTTGTCTGAAACCAAGCGAAAAATTATAAATAGAGATTAAAATAATAAATTTATTATAAAATAAAATTTATTATTATTTATTTTTTTAATTTTATTATTTAATGTTTCAAATTTTAACATTTTTTCACAGGTAAAGTCTTTTCTTGTAATTAATTTGTTGTTCTGGTCCTTAACTATAATCCTCCTAGAAAAAAATGTGTTTGTGGGATAATTTGGTCATTTTAATTTAATTTGATTTAAATTAAATTAAATATATAAAAATAAAAAAAATATTTGAAGAGCCTTGGAAAATAAAAATATTCCGTGGACTGAAACGTAAATTTAGTCCATTTGTCACTCTGGCATTCCAGGCGGCATCCTTCCCACTAACCAAATCCACAAATCCGCGAGTCGTGAAGCGGACGATCACCGCATCGGCTTCATCGACGCTCCTCAGAGCCGAAGATGGCCGTGAGACACACTGCAGTAACTAAGCTTCCAAATCTCATACGCAATCTCCGCAAGGGTTCTTCTAAGCCCCTCAACCACGCCTTACCCTCTCTTCGACGCACTTTCTCTTTGTACGATCAGATCAATCTCATTAATAACGTTCCTGAAGACCAGCGTCGCTTCCAAGGGTAGGTTTCCATGCATTCTTACTACTGTTTTGATAAATTGGAGGATATAAATTCAGTTTCTTGTGGAGAATTTAGTGTGAAATGGGTTTTACGGGAATTGTGTTGTTTTGTTTTTTTCCTATAAGAATTGTGTTGCTTAAAAACTTATTGTAGCTAGGTAATAATAATAATAATATTAATGATAAAAGCTTATTATAGTTATGCTTTCTGGAAAACGTACTGAAACTCGGACATAACATTGTTGCAAAATTTTATTTAATTTATTAGGTACAATGACACTGGCTTTACTGTAAATAAGGTTGAATACGAAGGCAGCTTGATTTGTGTTGGAAATTTGCTTTTGTCCTGGAAACCGAAGAATTTTTCGGAGATCACTTCAGATAGGTATGTACTGTGTGACCGTCTTGGTTCTTTTTGCTTAAATTTGCTAATTTTTCGTTTTTTTTTTCCAATCATATAAATTTGTTCTGGTTTCTTTCTATTAATAAGAAAAAAAGGAAAATCTTTTTAATTATGCTTCCTCACATCTGAAGCAGAAGAAAGGCTTGGAAACCAGTGCCACTTTGGCAACCGAAGACCAAATTTTGTGGAAAAATAATCATGTAACCGTGAATCCTGAAGAAAAATGGGCAACTTTTTTCTGGGAACTGAACTAGCATTAGTTTACAGTTATTACGTAACTGGTGTTAAGAACGAAAAACATAGAAGAAGAAGAGTGTAAGGAACTTGTTTTACTTTCCAGACATCCTTCTCTGTAGAAAGGCGTTTCCTTATAACACTCCCAACTTCCAAACTACTCTGTGTGGCTCATTGCTGGTACCTCTAACAGACTTAAACACTAGTCCACCTGGCATTCATTCAAATGAAATGGCACTGCCACATCAGCAACTGACTATTTATCCATAACAATTGGGTTATTTAACACATCGACTGTCTTTGGGAGTTTTGGAGAAGGGGAAACGTTGAGAAGAGTAGGTAGGAAGGGAAGGATTGATAAGCTGGGGGAAATACTCTTGATTTGTTGGTTGGATTCTTAATGAGATCAAAGAGAAAATGGAGAGGATTTAATTTGTAAAATGCCCATGTAACACTTGTAAAGAAAAGGTATGGAAAATTAATGGTGACTGGTGAGGACAAAAGTGCTTTTAGAGCTTATAAGCAGTATCATCCCCACTTATGAGACTGAGGGGATAGGAAACATGGCTGAGGAAGGGTATTGAGGGGTTGGGTTTCCCCCTTCTTCTCTCACAGTCCATCCAATATAAAATGTTTCAAGCAAGATTTTATTATTTTTCTCACGCCAGTCTCTCCCCTTGTCTTCATTCTGCCTTTTCCCTTTGAGCATTCTTGTCAAGGAATGGCTCATTAGATGTACGTGTGGAAAATCCTGAAGATTGTATAATTCAACCTTTGCATAAAATGGATGCACTCTTCATATGTGTGAGACAAATATATAAATTAAGTAGTGTATGCAATTATGCATTATAATTATAAGATACTAGTTCCATAGCTATTCAATGTTGCTTGCCTTTGTATCTTATATGCTAATATGACATTCCTTTCTGCAGCTTATCAGTCTTTCAAATTCTTCGCCCCATTCCAGGTTAGAACTAGTGCTATGATTCCTTATTTCTGCATGACTTCCTGTTTTTCCCTTTAATTTTGGAGTAAACTTCAGTGAAGTTCCTTAGGTGTTTAATATCAAGTTCTCCAATAGAAACATAACATAAGATAAAACTTTTTAAAAAGACCCAGTTTTCTAGTATCAAGCAGTCAAAAATATCTGACTGTCATATGTTTATTGAATAATGTGATAACAATTTCCTAAAAAATATGCTTTTTTTTTTTTTTTTGGTTTCCTGATTTCTTCTTGCAAAGGATACTTCTTACTACTTTTATTGGAAATGAATATTTATCCAATTCATAGTATTTTTTTTATTAGATGCCTAAGAAGTGATTAATATATTGAAATCTCATATGGTGAAATTAGAAGAAATTCAAGATTGTAAGAAAAACGGCATCAGCTAAAACAATATAAAGACATATTTGATTTTGATTGCAGTAAACATAATTCTGAAGCATGTTTTATAAATAAAAAGTATTATTGTGCATGTGTTTGAGGTGATTCCAACACTTGCACTTCTATTTTGTTGACGTCCTAATTTGGGACCTTGTGCTGGTAAATATCCCATCCTACCACATTTACTGGAAATTAATCCCCGGAATGTCATCTTACTTGTGAGTTTGCCTGTGACTTTTCTTTTGTTTCTTATCGCGTTTGTAAGCTGACCAGTGGGAATTAACAGACCCATATATTTTCTTAGTACTAATTGGTGCCATAATCACTTCTTAAATTGACCCTTTGATGAAAAACATGTCAGAGATCTTAATTCTTGGATGTGGAAGGCACGTTCAGCAAGTGGATCCTGAACTTCGACGCTTTATTAGATCTACTGGCATGAAGTTAGAAGCTATAGACTCGGTACATATATGATTGCCTTTATTTGTATTTTCTCTTCACTAGTTGATATAACACGCATTTTTATGTTTGATAAAGTATTCTAAAGTATATACGCAAATGGATCTTAAGTGGTTGGTGTGTTTTATAAATAGGTGTTTATAATCTATTTATTAAAAATCAGAAGGTTAATACACTGATGTTGTTGAACTTACATTTCAATCCTGAATCACTGTTACTTCCTTTACAGAAAAATGCTTGACTGGTAAAGTTATTTAAAATATAAGAACCAAGTCAACATGATGTTCCAGAGTCATGTTTGCTTACCACTCTATCATTTGGTGAACTGATTTTTGTAGAATTATCTTCATTGTTCTGTTCTGCAGTTCCATGAACAAGTTCATGCTCATCAATCTCTGTTCTTACTTTATTCTTTCTGAGCATTGTTTTTGTGCTCTATCATGTGAGCATTCGATGTTAACAGTTTCTTACTTGCTATTATGCTAATTTTCATTTAAGACTTTATTTTGATTTGTGATTGATATGAAGTAACAATAATTAGTGTGAGAGTAGCAGAGTAGAGCATATTATCTAACTAAATGCATACAACAGAGCATCAAGCTTTTTCTTTTATTGGTGGAGGCCTCATGGAAGGGAAAAATGATATCTCATTTTTTCTGCATGCTTGATGCTGATAGGTATCACAACTCCAGGAAGAAAGTGTATATTATTATGGATTTTTATGGAGAGAGTAGGAGATGGGTTGCCTGCTTTTGGCCTCCAAACCAGTAGAATAACCTTTGGCTGGCAGATTATCCGCAACAGAAAAGTAAGTAGAATAACCGAACAAAAACATAGGTTATAGCACCGTTCATGAGAGCTAGATGTCATCCAAACCACCTTTACATGAAAACCAAACTCCTCTCCCCTATTTCCCACATTTTTTATTTAAATATATATTTTCTCTAGTCTCTCGTCAGAACTAACACACTATCTGGCTCCTCCACTGAGAAACTGTTCTCTATCCATGCATGTTCCTTCTCTCATACCTTCCACAATCACACATCCCTTTTTACTACCATGTATCCCATTATTCCCATCAGATGCACTATATAATTTTTGCAGTCCATTTGATGGGATACTTATGATGTACTACATTGTATATCAAATATTTATACATGGTACATGCTAATTTATGATAGAACTTAGTGTAGGTTTGATAAATGTAAGAGTGCTCTTGACTATAACGATGGAGGCACTGGCTATAGGATACAGATAATTTTATCCGAGTATAATAGCAATTACCAGAGGAAATTGTAGAGAAAGGGCTACGCAGCATTCCGGTTGTTAGAAAAATTAGAAGATGAAGGAAAAATGCTCAATCTGGACCAAGAATGCCAGCAACTCGTTCCTCATCAGAATCTTCTCTGGCTTTTCCTAGCAGCCAGCCTCCCCTTTCTTTCATTTGCTCCATTTTGTGTAACTAACCAGTCCTAACTTGCCAATTGTCATCACCCAAATAAGCATCATCAGCTCTTGTTTTCTTCCTAGCAAGGGCTGTGTCACTTCTCAGCGCATCCTTTTTGACTTTTTTAAATACTCAATTTAAGGGGTCTAAAAGTTTCTTGCTAGAAATATTACTACAAGATCAGAGGTTCACTTTATTTTGTGGTACATGGTGTCCCAGAGGATTGAACCCTTACTAAGACGGTTGGTCATGGATGCTTAAGTGGGATGAGGAACCTTCTTCCAAAATCTAGTTACTGAAGAGTGAGAACCAATCCATTTAAAATCTTTATAGAGTACCCCATACTGATTAATATGGGATGTAGGCATCACATATTACCAAAGTGTCTATCAATTAGCCCCCTTGAAGAGTTGACATTTTGGTGGCTGTACAATACAACACTTAGTAACACTTCACTCGACTTGCTTATTGATCAGAACCCTCCACCTTTTAGAATTCTCTGTAGATAGCCCTCTCCAGAACTATCGATCTTTAACTATATACCAATTGATAGATATTCAAGTGGGATGAAAAATCCTCTCCCAAAAATAGCTATTGAAATAGGGGAACCAACTCATTTAATTATCTCATAAAACATCCTATACTGATGTGGGGTTTCAGCATCCTATATTACCTAAGTTTCCATCAGCTCGTCTCAAGACAACATTCAACCATGTTTAATCGCTTAAAAATTATAGCTGGCACAGTTTTTTCATTGGTTAGTTCCCAAGAGTAATTTTGTGGAGAGCTGTACCTCTGATGGGGTTAAGCTCTTTCACCAATAAATCCACTTTGAGACATCAGATCAATTACTTAATTAGAGTGAGGGTCTCATGGTGGATCTTATTGTGAAAATGTTCAACTTGAAAGGTAAATCTTCTTATGGAATTGTCCCAAAAATCGGCTGTCAGTTTTAGAATTGATTCTCTTCCATTTCTATATGCTTACCTTTTTCTTTTTCCAGAGAAATGCAGCATCAACTTACAACATATTGAATGAAGAAGGTCGTATTGTTGCGGCTGCACTTCTTCCATTCGGAGTTACTTCATGAAGCCTTGACCTGGTTGAGATTCACATGGTAGTAACTGTTAGACGAGGCAACTAATACAGAGTTGATGATGAATTGGGTTTCTTGAAATTCTAGATGATTGCTTTCAAGTTAGATCTCTTGTTTATGCTTGCCACTTGAGGCTATCTCAAGGAATACATATGTAGTTATTTTTTGTGCTGCCACTAATGAATATATCACCTTTCACTAAACTCAATATATCACCTTTCGCTAAACTCTCAATAAAATTCATTATATTTATTCAAATGTACTGTGTTATACTATTAATTTTTAAAAGATAAGTCTTTTATCATTAGAAAAGTAAGGAAAATAATGTTACTAAAATAAATTAAAATGGGTAACAAGACGCTCTAGTGTGCTAATCAACAGAAGGAACTAATCAACTCTTGCGATTTGCGAGTCCTATTACATGTTGACCAATTTTGATCAAGGAGACGCTTAGTACTCATGCTAAGGGTTGCCTATCTTTACTGTCAGTAAAGATCATATTACTTATTCTTATAGCACCAAGTTACAGAAAAAAACTGTGAATACCACACGAATCCAAGTCCCAGTTCCCCCTATCAATCTCTTCTTCTTCTGCTCCTTTTTTGTTTCCTTCAAAAACTGAATTCCAATCATTTATCCATATTTTGCATCGGATCTGTGCGAACTCCTAATGGGGAAGAACCAAACTATGCGACTGGAGCAAAAGGACCATGTAGAAAAGTGTGTTTTAATGTTTCGTTTGAGTTTTTTTTTGGGTCATAGATGAGGAGTATCCTATCAATAATAGGAACTATTCTTTTTCGAGGTATTTAAGGTGAAAAGGAGACTCTTCTTAGTTAAATTTATTTCATAAGCAAATGTTAGGAATCGTAATATCCAACCAAATTGCTTAAGAGATGAAAGTTCATACCACTCATACTAACATGAGTTGGTTTTTTCTAAGTTTTGACACAATGCACACATCCATCCATTGCTCCCATGTGGTGCTGTCTAAGAATCAATGTGGAAGAACTTTCCTTGTTAATTTTCAAAATGAAAGCCAACACCAATACAAAAGGGAAGAGGGTTTGTTTAGATTTGCTCCCATGCTTTAAATTGTAAATTCAGTGAACGATTTGTATTTCTTAGTTTTCCATAACTGTGACATTAACCTTCCCAATAAGCTCATCCTTTAAATCAATATAGTGATTAAACCCAATGCTTTAAAGTTCTCGTGTATGGATTTTGTGCACATCTTTAAAAAAGTACATTATGCATGTCTCATCTATTCCGTTTACTATATATTTGCATTTTTTAGGTTAACATATACTCCCTCCGGTCCACATTATAAGGCACTTTGTATTAATTATACGCATATTAAGAAAATCACTTTTTCAACTTAAATCAATGCAAAAATACTCACATTTCCTATTTTACCCTTATTAAATTTCCCATTTTATTATTATTAGAGAGTTATAAATGAAAAGAGATAGAGCATTAAAGACATGGGTAAAATGAGAAAAAAATATTTGATGCCCTATATTGTGGACCAAAAACTTACTATATAATATGCCTTATAATGTGGACCGGAAGGAGTATATGTTTATAATCTTGATAGTTATTAGGTTAATATTATTTTATATCTTGCTTCATTTAATATAAAAATAATGAAAATTATTAATTAAAAAATATAAAAAATCCAAATCTCATCTAGATGATTATGACAAAATGCACCTTAAAGATGGGCAAGTGATTCTGTTTTTAAAATTCTCCACCATCACATAAGTGACAAGATGAAATTGTATTAGCCACAAATGTGGCTGCATAAAGAGATTCTAAATCCATTCGAACGTCACACTTACACAGGTTTAAACCCTCACCTTCGTGCGAGTTTAAATTCTCTCCGTACAGTGAGAACCCAAACCCTTGCTGCCGTGCGAGTTCACCTTCTTGCTTTTGTGTTCTGGTCTTCTCGGTGCCTTTCTCCCTGGCGCCTGCCAGTGGAGAAGGTGCCCTTTTTGTGCATGCGTCTGTTCCTCTTCTTTTGGGTTTTGCTGTTGAGTTTGTATTTGCTGGGATCCGATGGTAGGTGGAGAGCTCCTCCCTCTGTGACGTTCAACTGTGAAGAGTTGATTTGGCTAGTGCTCTGGGGCTTGAAGAGCCTGTTGCAACCGGAAACTTTGTTGGTTGGTTTGGATCTGAGGGGTGGAGATAGAGTGACTCTCGAGGTTTGATCGGCCGCTTATGTCGTCTCCTGTTGGGGTCGACGTCTCCACGTGGTTTATGCGTGGAAATTTATCGAAGTCTGTTCTTGTCTGGATAGATTCAACATTGAAGGGAATGGTTCCATTTTGAGGGTTTGTCGAACCACCATCAACGGTGATGCCGTTTACTTGTTCCATTGTTTGAGCATCTTCGATCTCGGTGTTGGTTTGGCTTGGTGGGTAGTGTTCTTCTTGTGGTTTTCGATCTGCTGCTGGTTTGCCTTTTTTCTTCTGCTTTGTCTTTGTGAGGCCGTACTTCTGGGTTTTTGCTTCGTTTTCTTGCTTGCTTGCCGGTTATGGTTTCCGTTGGCGTGCAAGGTTGTGTCTGTTTCAGGTCACGTAGGATTTTGTATTGGGTTGGGTTTGGTTTTCTTTCTTAGGTTCTTGTCTCCTGTATTGTTGCTGTGTTTATGTTAATGGTATATGTGTTGTTGTGGTAAAAAAAAAAAAAGAGATTCTAAATCCATTCATTGCCTTCCATTAAAGAAAGGAAATTAATTCCTGGTCAAAATAAGGGAGAAAAGAAATTAATAACACAAGAAACAGATCAATACAATTAAAAAAAAAGAGTTTTAAATATTATTTAAAAATATTTTTATAATTAAGAAGTCATATTCTGTAAAAATTATAATTTAAAATTTTAAATAAAGTCATAGAATATGCAAAAAATCTAAAATTCTTAATTACAAATTGAATATTGACTTACTAGAGAATTAGTTTTGACACTCAGGATCCACAAAAATAAAAGCCTACATCTATTTTTCTAGTATATTAGGGGTTAAAAGCCTACACCTACATCACATTCTATCCTTACCAGCACTTAAGCCAATCTTAATAGCCTTTATATTTTCCTTCATCTATCCTATTTATATTTAAATAGAAAAAATAACTTTAAGAAAGCTATTTTCATTTAAATTTAGATAACTAATAATTTTTCCTTTCATTTCACCTATCTAAATCACAAGATAAGGGCAATGATTTGAAAATCGGATCAGATTGGACAGTCGAACTGGTTGGACCGTCACCTAGTGTGAAAAATAGCTTGATTTTCAGCTTTGGACCATTTTAGGAGTTGAACCGGATTGGACTGCTTTGAATCAACTTTTGAGCCGGAAACTAGAGTTAATTCGGGAAGCAGAACGATTTTTAGAGAACCGGACGGTTTTTTAAATTAGGTAAAATTTAACTTAAATTTAATTTTTTTGACAAAATTATTAATTATAAAAATTATTAGAGAGTAAAACACTATTTTTCATTTTATTTTAAAATTACTAATTATAAAAATAAAAAATTTCATTGTATTATACTCTTTCCATCCCAAATTACAAATTACAAGAGAATTTTGAGACTCTTTATTTATCCTAAAATATAAGAGACATGGATAAAATTTATGGAGTAATTAATATCATTTTTCTTTTACACCATTAAGTAATTAAGATTGTATTGATAATTACTAATAATGAATTAGTCTTACTTCAGACTTTTAATATTGGTAATTTTAGAAAAAATTAAAATTATAGTATAATTAATAAATTTAACTATCAAAATTATTTTTTCCTTGATATAAATGAAGTAATTGTTTATTTTTTATAATTGGGGATAGAGAAAATATATTTATTTTATAATATTATAGTCATATAGTATTATCATGTTAAAGTGTTTTAATATTATTTTCAATAATTTAATTTATATTATTATTATGTGATTTTATTAACTTATTATGAACTTAAACTATCTAAATTTATTTTCTTAACAATTTGATATTTTATTTATATATATTATTATATATAATATTATTTTTACTTAATTATGTTACTGATTTAATTGTTAGTTCAACCAATTAAACTATAAAAATTGTGATCGGTGAAATTTTTGATTGGACGTCCGAATTTTAAAATATTGGGTAAGGATACTCCGGAAAAGGCCACAGCCCTCTAGCATCACGATTGAGGAATGATTGAGGAAAAAGCTGAAACTTCTCTCTAGCTTCCCCAATAGAGCACAGAAAAATTTTGCCTAAAAACTTTTTCAATGACAAAAAGAGAAATTCGGAGGAATTATATTTTCTTACGCGTACCACAACTGATAGCCCTCAAAATCCGAAGTGGCATGGTCCTGCTTTATTGTGGTTCAAACCAAAAGAATCAGAACTGCCCCCACCAAACCCGGAATCTCATTCTTCCAGTAAAGAAAGAAGCTTTACGTACGTCTACGTTTTTTATTTTGTTTTCTTAATTTGCAAATTTATAATTATAATTAAATTACTATTACCATATATACAAAAGTATTTTTATAACAAATGTATATAAAAGCTGATGTAATTAAGCTGTAAGTAGTAGCGGTATGTTTACCATTTTAATATTTGTATAAATTATGCTAGTCTATTCAAATTATTTGATGTGCAAGCTGTATCAAGTGTAAGTTAATTTAATTTTATTCATTTTAACTTTTTTTAGTCGCAATCAAATCAAATGACATAAATTTTCATTGAACTTTGACTCATACAAAGTAGCTCTCGTAATTTTTAAAATTCGACAATTGACTATCACAAATTAAATTCATGTAGATATTTTTTCTGTTTGGCCCAGAAGCAAGTTAAGTTCTTACTCATTCTTATTATCAATGTATATATATAAATAGGTTGTAATATAATGAGTTCAATCTTTAAATTTCGTGTAATGTGTAGGAAAATATTTATAATTTTATTATTGTAGTATAACACAATAATGATGATAAAAAATATTAAATTTAATTTTTGAATAAATAATTATCAATATATATAAAATAAAATCTTAAACATTCATTTTTTATTGAAAAATGAATAGTGTTTGTATTAAAAAAAGGAAAAATAAATAGTTTGACTTATTTATCATATTTAGTGCAATACTGAAAAACATGTTTTGTTTTATTAAATTCACTATAAATTTTGTAATAAAATAATGATGACAATGGATGGAAAAATTATGTTATGGGAGAGTTAATACCCATTTGAAGCTTGACATAGCTTGAATTTAAAATGATACTGAATAGTAAGTAGTTGTAAAAAAATTATTAAACTTTAATTTTCGTATGAATAATTTTTTATACTTTTTTTGGGCGTGATTATAATTTGATGATTATACACAATAATTTCTTTTGTGTAGTATGGTAAACTAATCCAGATTCAAACATCTGCCAAAAAAAAAAAGCTTCTTTAACATAATATACTTTACTAATAAAATAAGGGTTAGTAAAACCCAAGCACAACTTTGGAAATTCTCAATTTAAAAAATTATAATTGTTCTAATTTGATTTAATATGCTCAAAATGTCAAAATAATAAATATAATATAAAAATCACAATTTGATAAAATCCTAACAAAAAATAAAATCAATTAGAAATTTCTAAATATAAATTAAGTAAAATTTTATGTTATTGATAAAATAATTTAACAAGTTTTCTTAGAAAATTAATTTAGAATAAATCAACAAATGAATGAATAATTTAAAAAACAAGAAGTATGGAATGGGATTATGAATCTATACGCTATTACGATGTAAGCACCACCCCTGTGAATCCTGCTCCGACCCACCCCAAACAAGAAAAAAGGACTTTATTTCCTTTTCATTTGATGCCCGTAGTCCCAGCCACCACCGTCGATCCCCATCTACTCTGATACGGGTCAGCCCCTGAGCCTATAATTACAGAAGGAGAACGAACCATTGTTGATAGAGAAGCGGATTTTCTATAGTTTCAGAGGCCCAATATGGCAGGTAATTCTATAAACTACACTAATTTCTTCGGTTCATTCATGGAGTTCGTTTAATTGGTTCAACAGGATTGAAAGAGAGGTGATTCAGGGATTTTTAATGGGGGATTGAAGGGGGAGTAATTAGTGGGATTTTAATAAAATCTTGTGTGATTCACGGGATCGATGGGAATTGAATAATAATTTTTTTTTTTAAATCTTAATTTGGGAGGAAATTTATTAAAAGGGATGTCCAATTTTTTCTGGTATTTAATCCCTCCCCTTCTCTTAAAAAATCTAAAATATCTTCAAATTAAACACACCTGTGTGTATCTTGTAATCATTGTATTCTGGTTTATGCTTAAAAGAATTAAATCTTGCAGAGTATTTTGTCAATAAATTAGAAAGAGATAGCAAAAGATCCAGTTACGAAACATAAATAAACTGATAAAGTAATAGGCGCGGTAATTCTTTTTATCCCCTCTGCAAATGATGCCCAGTTTGCTATTGGGTTCTATTTTTCACCTCCCCTAATTGTTGTTTGGAGCATTTAATCTCGTTATTAATATGAGTGAGAAAAACTTATTGGCGTTTCCTTATAGTTTGTTTCTACATGGTAATTGAACTAAATAGATGCTTGCTGTAATCTGTTCTGCTTTTTTTGGGTTCCATTTTGCTCTAATTTCTTTGTTTCGTGAAAGAAGCTTATTTTATTGTTATTCCTAATTACAGATAATGAAGAACCAATGATTATACTAAGTACACTCGATCAATCACTAATCAATAAATATAAGCGCTGGCAATGGTGGTCTTTGGTGGCACTTAACATAGCTTTTCTCATTGTGGGGCAATGTGTTGCCGTTCTCCTTGGACGATTTTATTATGATCAAGGTGGGAATAGCAAATGGATGGCTACTTTGGTCCAAACTGCCGCCTTCCCATTTCTGTATCTTCCATTTTTTTTAATTCCTTCATCTCAGGAGGCTTCTACCTCTTTTCGACCATCTATCAGAATTCTCACTTCAATCTACATTATTCTTGGAGTCTTATTAGCTGCTGACAATATGATGTATTCTACTGGACTCCTATACCTCACCGCTTCAACATATTCACTGATTTGTGCATCCCAGCTAGCTTTTAATGTTGTTTTCTCATATTTTATCAATAGTCAGAAGTTCACTGCCTTGATTATCAACTCTGCAGTGGTTGTCTCTTTATCTGCTGCACTTCTTGCCGTTAATGATGAATCAGAAGGACCAGCTGATGTTTCTCATGGAAAATACATTCTTGGTTTCCTTTGTACCCTTGGAGCCTCGGCATTGTACTCACTGTTGCTTTCCCTCATGCAACTCTCCTTTCAGAAGGTTTTGAAAAAGGAAACATTTTCTGTTGTTCTGGAAATGCAAATCTATACTTCGCTTGTCGCTACTTGTGCTTCCATTGTGGGTCTATTTGCAAGTGGGGAATGGAGAAGTTTGCATGATGAAATGGAGAGCTTTGGTAAGGGTAGATTAGCTTATGTGATGACTTTAGTTTGGACAGCTGTAGCTTGGCAGGTTTGTTCTGTTGGAGTTGTTGGCCTGATTTTCATGGTGTCTTCTCTGTTCTCCAATGTTATTAGTACTGTTTCTTTGGCTGTGACTCCTATTGCTTCTCTGATAGTGTTTCATGACAAGATGAATGGTGTGAAGATAATTGCTATGCTCATGGCTTTCTGGGGTTTTGCTACTTATATCTATCAGAATTATCTTGATGACTGTAGACATAGAAGAATACAAACTGCTATTCAAAAATCCAGCGGTGATGCTTCATACTGAGAACACTATGTTATTCAGCTTGGGAACTTGATTCCTTTTGCCAATTTCCCCTTTTGGATTTGTATTTATGTACAGCATCAAAGGAGTTTCCTTACTTTTTGCTTTTTATGTGTCCTTTCGTTGTGGTAGAACTTGTGAGGATTAGTATGCTTACGTGGTCCACATTGTGGTTACCCATATTTTGCTGACAAAATTCCTAATAAAAGAAGAGAGTTGTCATGTTCTCATTTGGCCACAATATTACTCCCCATCTGATCTTCAAACATAGGCACCATTGGATTCTTTTTTAAAAAAATCATAAAAATTATGTCTGGTTCTTGATAATCATTGGAACTTTCATGATTTGAGTCATTTATTTTTAGCCGAGGTCCTGCCATGTTTTTTCTTCATGATTTTTCTGGAAATATGTGATTTTACCTGTTTAAAGTACTATCTTCTGGTCTTGATGAAATATTTACAACTAGGTAGAACAATGTACTTTTTTACAGCTGATGGGCTTACTGTGACACGGTCATAGATTGGCAGCGTAATGAATCTAATATATATCTAAAAATCCTAGAGGAAGCCACCGTCGTCCTTTGCCTTTGTGGTTCAGTGAGTCTGAGAATACTTGATTCACAATGGCATATGCTTGAGTGAGCGCTGGTGTGGATTTCGAACCCTGAAATAAATCCTAGAGGAAGCCGACTTGTTCATGACTGACATAGTGTAACGTCGTGTAATATACATCTAATATAGACTGGTGAAAAGTTAGGCTTCCTCAAGGCTTCATGTTCGTCTACAATTCTCCTTGTAATTTACTTTTTCTTTTATTCCAATGCTTCTCTTTTTTATTTGTTCAAAATTCAAATTCAAATTCAAACACAAACAATATGAATCCAGCCAACAACTTTTGAAATGTTTTTTTCTCAGCTTTGCCTCCCTGTTTTTGTTTCATGTTCCTTGTGAGTAACATGGTTCTTTGCTGCTCCAGCGGATGAACTTCCCCTACAGCCTCCAATTTCTGACAACCACCACCATATACCCCACTGGTACCTGACATCTGAAGAGATTTGAGCTCATTGGAGAGAATCTTGATGAAGCGGAAAACCCTGTTTTCTTGGAAGGGTTGAACCTAAAGCCCTCTAGGTTTTTTCCTTCTCATTTCAATACTTGTTACATGTATCACGGTCGTGGGCAGTGTATGAAATATGGGTATTGGAGGGTAAGATGGATAAGCTGAAGGGGTACTTAAATCAGTAGTCATTCTACATTCTTTCTTTTAAGAAAAAAAATTCTAATCATGGTAGCAATAAAGAGTTCAATGCTATTGTGATAGGATCTGAGATTGCAGGGTTAATTTCAGTGACCCAGCTGGCAGTGAAGATGGAGGAAGCTCAGGGTTTAACCTGATGGAGGTCATGCCATTGATGTTCAGTTCTCTGTGATGTCTGGTTTTGGTGATAAATCTTCCTATCATTAAAGGCCTTTGAAACTGGTTGTATATTTTCTGGCTTTGCTTTAATTATGGAATGCAATACCATTCTTAGTGCTTGAATTCGTAAACTTTTTCTGGACAGTTCTCAATTCTAGCAATTTTCTGTGTTTTTGGCTGGGAGTATAGAGAAGCCGTGTACTAGATGAATTGTAAGAGGTAGCTTTGCACTGAAATTCTCCATTATTACCTACTTGATTGACAACCTATAAATTTGCTGTGCTTCCAGGTAACTTCTCTTTTGTGTCGTTTTACAATTGTCTCAAATAAGCGATGTTACATTTCATTTTTGGTATTTATCTAGATAAATAAGAATGGGTTACTTCCTAAAGATAGGAGTTACTTGATGATTTAAATGGAGTAGAGTAGTTTTTTTCATCTGCATTTTCAAAATAGTGCATTTGCAAATATGTGAAATTGTGATTCATTTTGCAGGTATATCATTATATGATCAGAAATGCTATATGGCATGCCAGGAAAAAAAGAGAGTCTACAAATTCTGGAACTCAATTCAACTTCTGAGTACATTGAGGAAGAATTATGAGTTTTGATGCTAACTCATACCTCTTTTTCACAGAACAAGAATTGCCTTAGAAGATGATTGAAAATCAGCTTTAGATTTCTCGCACAAAAACATGTTGGTGCAGGTCTCTCTGTGAGATGGACCTATGAGTAACCTATCTCGAGAACCCAGAAAATATAAAAATGCCACAAGAGGAGATCACTCTCTTGATAAGTTTTTGTATTTTAAAAAAAAAGACACAAAGAACTAATGTATAACTCATAACTAGAAAATATTCTAAATTGATTGATAATTAGAAAAACGCTACAATTGATGGTCTTAAATAGAAAAGTAAAATATTAATTTCTACTATGACTCTTAACTTAGTTAGATAAAAATAATAAGTTTCTATCTAATTCTAATTAAATTAAATCTAAGTCTATGGTTGGTCCATTTGAATATAAATTAAAATCCATAAATTATTTATCTTAATCTAAATCAAATAAATTAAAAAAGAATAAGATAAATAAAATAATTTAAATTAATCCTAAAAATTAAAATAAGATATAATATTATTCTAAAACTAATTCTAGGTGGCTTGAGTTACTTCTTCTAACTGGGCCTCTCCTAGATCATGAGCTGGGATCAGAGTTATAATTCTTTTTTGCATTATGTGTGTGGATGGAAGGGCGGGTTTGGTGCAATGGTGGAGTCTCTCCACTGTGGCCTGGAGGTCCCGGGTTCAAACCAGCCTCTTTGCAAAGCAAAGATAAGGCTGCCTAGGTATACCCTTCCCCATACCCCATTGGTGTGAGAGCTTTGGCACTAGGTACGCTCTTTTTTATTATGTGTGCGGATGCCTCTTCTTCATGAGTCTTGGGCTCTTCATCTTGTAAGCTTCTAATCAAATCTTGTAGAGCTTTCTTCATGACCTTAGTTTCTACTCTAGTCATTGGGCTTTGCAAAACTAAATCCTTCATTTGAAATTGATTATGTAATATATTAAAAGAATCTTCAAGGTTCATATCACTCTGCTAGAAATGGTAATCCCCTTATTGCCCTAAGCTCTAGAGTTCAACGTGATAATATATGGGAAGTGGACTTTGGAACTGGGGGTGTGTAGACAACTCAGAAACTCGGTGGACTCAGTCAGTAACATCCTTACAATCATCACCGAATTTATCTTGTATAGGGATCATAGAGGCAATACATGGCAGAAATTGAGGATAAATTTAGCTTCTCAATGCCTTTTTGCATTAATCCACATCCATGAGATCATGTTCACCTGTTTGAAAATCGACTAATGAAATTTAGTGTGTTAAATTTTCATTTAAGAAGAATTGGATAAGATGTTGTCTTTTAACAACATTGCAAAAATTCCAGCTCATGCATAAATAAATCAAGGACTTCGAACCCACTCTTGTACCTTTTTATATACATGCTCAAATACTATAGATTTACAGTAGATGACGCATCCTTTCTTTATACTCAATCCAAAGTTGATTTAACATAAACATTGGTTGTATAAAGGAAATTCGGGGACAAGCAACAAGAAACAAAACTGTAAAGACATTTCAAAAATAGAAATGTTCATTTTAATCATGACTTTCAAACTTTCAAATTTGAGCGTTTAGAAGGACTTTTTTTACCCAAAACATCACCCTATAGTCCCATATCCCCAAAACTCAGAATTAAACCTAGAACAGTGCGCTCGCCACAACTGGAACCTCCTGGGAACAATGAATATTAAGAGTAGAGTGTTGTGTTGTGGCGCACCATACTGCAGAGAAATTTTGCAAAATTTTTCTCAATACCCTAACTTCTAATGTGCACAACTCCCACTATGCACCTTCGATTCTTGTGATTCTAAAGCTTGCAAATTACTCTAGAAATCCTCTAATTAGGGACACGACCTCATCTCAAAACTCACTTATATGAGAGTTTTGGACACTCAACATTTAAATGGTTACTTTGGATTTCCAACTTACCTCCCAAATTCCACTTAAACCTTACAAACTCATGCCAAAAGACCACACACAGTTTCCAAACTTCCTAAAGGCTACAAAAATGATGGCTATATCCTTCACAACTATCCCATTCAAAACTTAACTCCCCAAATCCTCAAAGGCTACAAGGAATTGACATGTTAAATAGTCAACCAGCAAATCCAAAGCTTAAAAAGACTAATTATACATGTTATATTAGCCATAATACACTTAATCCTTCCATCACCACAAGCCAAAAAAAAAAAAAGCTATATCAATTGATGACCATGCTACAAGCGAATACCATAACAATACCAAACACAAGATGTGGCTTTAGTGCCCCAATATAACTACATAAACATAGCATACAAGCCTTAATGCACATACTCACCCTCATGGTTTATGTACCAATAAGCACAAATGATAAACTCAAATCATACTTCTCATAAACGAGCATAATAATATAACACCAAGACATAGCCAATTCAAATATCTCAAGTCATAATCTAACCACTAAAACATGTTTATGTAAACGTATTATACAAGTTCACAATATAGTCATGAGTTAGAAATAAATTTTACTAAGATTTTACACCATAAGGATACAAAGCAAAGTATAGGGGTGATAATCACATCCTATATTAGAAATTTTTATTCATTCGTAAGCATTCTAAGAGGTTTACTAATCACCAAATATTTCCATATCCAAGCATCAACAAACCATTGCAAAGAATTACATTAATGGGAAGGGATATAAAGGAAAGAGATGTAAATAAAATATATATAACTTTGTTTGATATGATATGATAAAAAGGGATATTACACTTGAAAATTTGTTTGGTATGCCATGTAATGAGATGGAATAATAATTTAAAAGATAAAATTTCCCCTAATCAAAAACCCAAATTCATCCTCAATTTCACCCTCTTTCATTCGACATTTGAGCATACCTTTCTCATTTGTGCCTTAGCCTGGGAGACATTGGACTTCACAGCATTGGTGGAAGTTCTCACTTTGCCATCGCCCTCGCTACTGTAGCTAGCCATCGCCTTCACTGCCTTACCCAACTATTCAAATTTGTGGTTCATTTTTTTTATTGTTGAAACTTAGGTTTTCTTTTTCGAGTTATCTACTCAGTAAGCATTCCACTCGTTCTTTCTGTTTTTCATTTAAGATGTTGCCCAGCCTTTAGTTTTCATTGTCAATCATCTTGTAGTGTTCGGTCAGGTGCTCACATGTTATGAGGTGAAGAGATTTACTAGATCCTTTGCTTCTTTTAATTGTTCTGAGTGCTGTTGAATGCTTTGGGATAATATGGATAGTGAATTTATGATAGAAAAAAAAATTTTAAGTGTAGAAAGGAGTAGTAATGGATCGTGAACTCATGAAATATTCCATACAATTCCCAGTCCAAAGCCTACCTTTTTAGGAATAGCCTGGGCAAGTATATCATGGGTTGTTTAAAAAATGGACCTCTCTTTGGCAATGGAAACTTTCCAGTCTTATTAGGCCCAAGTGAAGAAAACAATAAATGTTTTAACAAAATTATAGCCATATATAGCCTACCGTTATGTAGACAACTCATACTGATAAAAGGACCTCAAGTTCCTCATTGTGTTTATATTGGTGATTAATTGTTGTCAAATGAAAATGAATAATTAGTTGTTCAACTATACATCACCATTTCTCCCAAGCACAATTTCCCAAACGCAAAAGCAAAAGAGGCAAGAAGAAGAACAAAAGGGAAAGAGAAGGTGGATGTACAAGTTAAGTTGAGACTTATCTAATACTAGTAATAAGTTAAAAAGAAAGAGGCAATTTGCAGGAGATAGTGAGGTTGCTATGTCTTGTTTCTTATGTTGGCTTTGTTGCTATTGATTTACATTCATGTTTTTGTAGCCAATGTGGTTGCTATGAATATTGTAGCCAATGTGATTTACATTCATTTTTCAGGTTTAATGGCCTCTTCTTCTAACGTTGGGCACAATAGGGGGATGAGAGACTTGAGATATCAAAATTGGAATTGTTTCTATAATTGAAGAGCAAGCATTGCAATTTTAGAGTCTAATAAGAGTCCTGACAATCTTTATTTATGCAGCATGTTTTTATCCAGAAAATGCAGAAGTAGTCACAATTGTGAGGGAGAATTGGAACTGGAGTTGTTAATATTAGAGCTTCAATGGAATGAAGATCTTGTTGAAAGACTAAATTGTTCTTATTAGAGTTGTTCAAATCTTCTGTGTATCAGTAGTATTATGTTCTATTTTGGCAATGCTAGTCAAATGTAATGACAATGTTGCGATATTTATGTTGTATGTATGATAGTATTAGGTAGTATTGCCATTATGTTACAATATTTATGTTATATGTATGACAATATTTTGGGAATTCTATTTTGACAGTGCTAGTCAAACCTTTTGCATACATGCAAAGTTAATATAATGCAAGTATGTTCCTACAATATTTTGGCCTATGACTTGTAGTATATTTCCTCTTTACTTCTAGCCTGCTTTATTACTTACCAGTGCTTCAAAAAATTCAGGAATTATAAAATACCAATTGGAAATCCATTGATGAGTCTTTTTTTGTACTACCTACTTTTGTAAGCTTTTAAACTTGATGTCATGATATTATGAACTTGGAAATCCATTGAGTTACCTTGTTAAGGCTATAGCAATATGGTTTCTTTTTTTCATGTGATGGACATTAGTGAAAAGAACCCCTTTACCTAATTAAAACCAACAAGAAATGATTAAGCATGACAAAAAGAATCCAAGTTTGAAGTAAAGTCCCAACTTTGTACAGACACTACATATAGTTTCTTGGCCACAAAATATCCTTTCTCATGGACAAAGAAGAAGCACAAGATCTTCTCATTATAGTAGAACAATGTTAGGTTTGGTAACCAACATATTTAGTTTGGATGATGTCAAATAGTGGAGCAAAAATTTTGGAATCTATTAATGGAATAAAGGCTTTTAAGAAGAAGAAGAGTTTTGGAGAAGAAGAACTTGAGAGCTTAATTAGAAGATCAAGATTCACGTTCTTATTTTTTGAGTTTAGATGTAAGTAGTTGACGATATTTGGTTTTAAAAGGTTTTTAAAACAATTTTAGAACATCTCTTTTAATATCATTGAAGTTTTTAAGTTTAGAAATCAATTTGAGCCTTGATTCCTTCATTCTTACGAGTTTTTCAAAGTATAAGTCAAAGTAATCAATTACCCTTGCTTTATAACCTATTGTTTCAAGTTTTGTTGTCGAAATAATCGATTGCATTCAAAACTAATTGATTAGCACTCCTTTTGATAAATTAGCTTGCTTTTGTTCAGCGCCTTAATTGATTACCTCCTCAAAGTAATTGGTTATCGAGTTATGGTCATTTATGATAAACTTCAATTTTGCGTTCTAATTGATTACTCTCACCACATAATTGATTATATTGTTTTATATAATCTCTTATCATGAAATATAATTGATTATCCTCTCCAATCAATTATTATGATGAGTGGTAAGCTTTATCTTTTTCAATTGATTACTTTGCGTGTTTTAATAGCCTCTTTATAATCAAATTACTTTTAGCATACCAATAGCTCTACTTAATCAATTATATTAGCTAAAATTCCATGGCTTCACAGCTCAATAATTGATTGCTTTGGCACAAATAATCGATTACATCACAACTACTTAGTTCTTAATTGAAGCATTGTGTTGTCTCCGAATAGTTACAATCAGTTGCTCTATTCTTAATCGTCTCCTTGCCTGTATAAAATTCAACAATTACCAACCTCAAACAACACTTTTGCTACGTCTCCTCCTCTTACAAGACGAGTCTTTACTTGCATTCCGAAAAAGCCAAAGCCTTAACTTGTTGAAATGACAAGAACAAAGACAACAGCAAAAATACTCAAGGAAGCCAGTGTAACTGAAGAAGAGCTTCTCAAGGCTAGGGAAGAAGAAGCAACAAAACAACATCCAAAAAGAAAGGTTTGCTCAGCCTTCATGAGTGGGACCAAAATGAAGAAGAAAAATGACGATGAACTCATTGAAAAATTTGTGAAGAAGAAGAAGGGGGAAAGCAGCAAGAATCCAAAGAAAAAGACCATGACCACAACTCCAACCTCTACACAAACTAAGACATCCACACCTACTACCTCTGCCACAACTACACATACTCCATCAGTCACCAAAGTTGTTGAACTGCTACTAGAAGGTATCATTTCTGAAAGCTTATCTCTAGGCACTAACAAGAAAAAATATGATGAGAAATTTGGCAAGAGAAAGTTATGCAATCAATATTGGGTTAAGTTTTGATTTTCTGAGAAAGAATAAATTTGATATTGTTGATATATTATATAGATTTGGTTTATGGTTGGAATTAAGGATATCATACTCTGAGTCAATGGTTAAAACATTCTTTTGCAACATGAGTTTTGAAAATAGGGAAATTGAATTTTCTATTGTTGTTAGAGGACAAAATATTGTGGTCAATGATGAAGCCTTAATTTTCTATTGTTGTTAGAGGACAAAATATTGTGGTCAATGATGAAGCCTTATGTGATTGGTTGGATTTGTTTGAAGAAGCCAGAACCCATAGAATTCTACACCAAGGATGATCTATACAAAACTGTGATGGAAACTACTGCCAGTCTTAAGAATTATAAGCTTAAGCCTGTTAATATGCTTGTAAAGTTTAGAGTTCTCCATTATTTGCTCACAAGGATTATTGTTAACAAGAGATTTAGTTTTGGGCATTTAACAGAAATTGAATTGAAGATCATGATAAGATTAATGTTACTAGCTTAATCATTAACAGGTTCCTTGATGCTACAAAGTTTGGAACCAAAGAACAACATTTGGCATTTGGAAGGGAATGAAAGAGATTTTGTGGTAGTGAGCAAGTCACTGCCTCTACTCTTTGCCTAAAGCTTGCCAAACTTGCCACTGAGCAAGAACCTGAAAACATTTCCTCACCTTAGGCACCTTATTCACCTCAAACATCTCCAGCATCAAAACTATCTGACCAAGCTGTATCACAACCTCCTCCATCAGACCTAAAGGACTTGCCTACTGATGTGCTACAACCTCTTGTCATGATTCCCACTTTTGACTTAGAGGCTTTGACTGCTGAAAGAACTCCATCTCCAATGGTCAAGAAGATGTTTCCTCTAGAAGCCTTCACTCTTGAGCCTTATGTGCCACTTATCAGAGGTCTGAGAAATCTCCTTGGTCGCCTCAGTCCAGTAGTTGGTACCACAATGGCTACCTTGCTCCTTCAACAAGCTATGAGCACATGTGTCATTATCACTCCTACGCCTTACCTAAAAGCTCTTCTCAGAGTAGTTATTAATGATGACAAAAAGGGGGAGAAGAAAAAAAAGAAGAAGCAAGAAGTTCAAAGGAAAGGCAAAGGAATTGCCACAGAGAAAGAGAACATTGAATCAGATTCTGGTTAAAGCTCTAAGGCTTATGGAATGGGACTTCACACTTTATTTTATAGTTATTTACTTTCATTTTCATTATTCACTACTACATCTATTAAATTATGGATATTTGAATTAATTATAACTACTATGAGTTATGCGTTGAACTTTTTCAAATTTTTTGATTAATTTATATCTGTGTATGTATTGAGGGGGAACAATCCCTATCTATGCTAACTTAGTACATCCAGGTTTTATCATCATCAAAAAGGGGGAGAATATCTTAAAATGCTTTCTTAAATCTCAAATTTTAATGTTTTAGGAGAATTTAAGTCCAAATATAGCTTCACGTTTTATCCTTCTCAAATTAATCAATTATATCTATCATAATCGGTTATTTCAATCACTCTTAGTCATTCTTTTATGTTTCCTAGGAAAACTAATTGATTATATTTAAAAATAATCAATTATCATGGTGTATGAGCTTTTATTTCATAGCAAAAACCTTATCATTTATGCCTTGTGTGGTATATTGAAAGAGTTTTTGAAGAAAGTGAAATACGAAAAAGGAACTGCAACAGGAAAAAGAAATTTCAGAAGAAATATAATATATATATCTATATGGTGTTTTCATACAAAAGTTAGACTTCTTCCCCTTCAAATCAATTATGTATCCATATATATATATGGTGCTCTCGAACAAGTTTGTGTGTGGCGTTTTCAAACGTAAATCATACTTCTTCCCCTTCAAATCAGAATGAGATATGGTCAAAGTTATTGCTTATGATTTGTTGATGCTAATTAAAAACCCATTTTGAATGAGTTGAGAATAGAGCATGTACTAACTCCAGAGTTAGTACCTAGCTAACAAACCGAAAGACAATGACATTGTTTGTGATGAATCACATCATTTATGAATAATCAAAGATGGTTGATGTTCAAATGGAAAGCACAAACATAGAAGAGGGATCACCAAAAAATCCAAAGACCAATTTTTATTTTAGTAAAATTGAAGAATGAGATTAGAAATACCAAATGCGACAATGAAGAATGGAGTCTCTGATGACTGGGGTTTCTCTATCCACTGACATCCGGTATTATTGATCATGGGATGTTTTCTCCTTTCTTTACATAGTCGCTCGACTAGAGCTTGCGATGAGAAATCTAATTTTGTCCAGAGAGTGTCATGGAAAATAGATGGTTTAGGTGTAATTTTGTTTTTTCATAAGGGGTATTATGTTCTTTCTGTTCTCACTTACATGCATGTAATCCAGATTACATGGGTTTTTGAATGTAATGCGATTTACATATTAGCATGTGATTAGCTTCACGCATGTAATTCGAATTATAGGAATTTTGGTGAACCAAACGCAACATGCCCTATGATGTAAACCCATTTACATCCCTTCACAAGGAATATAAATGAACCAAATAGGGTGTAAAAGTATCTAGTTTTTCCTATACTTAGCATCCATATGTACTTATGCATATTGTAGTCCAAAAATATTTCAAAAACCAATCATGTACTAAGTATGTATATATGTTAGGGGATATGGATCCTCAAGAAGCTAAGGAGATCTAATTCTCCTTTTCTTTACTTCATCGAATTAGAGCCTTCACCTAAAAGTAGAGGTGAGCACAAGCTCGGTGGTCTTATCAACCTGGTTTGGCCTAATGCTCACTAGGTTAAGAAATTTCAGTTTGGTTTGGAGTTGTAGGTTTTCCTGGATCGATCTAAGTTTATTAATATTTTGGTTCAATATTTTAACTTACCCCAAAGTCCTAAACCCATTCAACCACTCCTATTCCTTTATGACAAAATTGCCATTTATCCTCCTTATCATCTTGTAACAACCATCATTAGATTGCCTTGGACATAATCCTGAGCTAATATGAAGTAACCTTGATGATGTATACAGGACTGGGGGAAAGATCAAAACAAGACAAATTTAATATTTGAGACAAAGAAGAGGCCACGCCGCGACGAGATGCAGGGCCACTATGGCTAGACACATGTGGCAACTTAAAAATCATTTGGACCGAGAATGTTGGGCCGCCGTGAGTTCACTGAAGTCGCGGTGAGCATCAAAATTTTTGTTTAAATTAGAATCATTTTGGTCGGACAGAAGAAGAGGAAACAAAGGGAGCGACAATGAAGCTGTGCTAGGACAGAGAAATCCAACCAAGGAAGGTGTTTTATGGACCCAGGGAGCTTGATTAATGGTTAGTAAGTTGATCTTTCTTCCTTTCCTCCCTTTTCTCTTTGATTTTTAGTTTGGAATCGGTAGGAGTATGTGTTTTTTTGAGTTAGGGAAGAATCTACCAATTAAAATGCTTGATTTGGTGTTGTAGAAGTGTTATGTAGTGTTAGGAAGTTTTGGGTTTGAGTTTTGGTTGGATTGTGATGGGTTTGAGTAAAACCCTAGGTTGAAATTTGGGAAAAGAAGTGGAAATCCGAAGTTGCATGTGTTGGTGTGTATTTGAATGGTAATTTAAGGTTTATTGGTATGTGTGTATGTGTTGTTAGAACTCCAGGTTAAGCTTGGAAGGCTAGATTATGGATTTTAGTATTATAGGAATTATGTTAATTAGAAGTATTATGTGATTGTAGTGGTTGATTGGCTAATTGGAGGGATATAGTTTGTGATGGGTGCTTCAGAGGCTTGTCTAAGCCCTTATGTGTGAGGTGTCGGTAACTCGAGGTAACCGGGTGTTTGTAATATATATATTATATGATGATATATATATGCATATCTTCATTCATACCACCATATCATTATGTGTATATGTATATATATGGTTTTCTATATATCGTGGTATGTACATGGCTAGACACGATAATATATGATGATGATATACATATGTTGATGTGACATGATGTGAATGTATGATGATGATGAGTATGACATTACATGTGACCTCATAGCATGCTAGCATGATTATGATGATGAATATGATGATGATGATGTGACATTGCAAGAATTCATAGTATGACATTGTGAAGCATGATGATAATGATGATGATTATACAATGATGTGATAGGAATATCACCACATGGCATAGTGAGATAGATGGTGATTAGGTGGTGATGATGATGTAATATATGATGATATGATATGATGATATATGATTAGGGAGGATAAGGATATGATCCCTATAGTTAAATCGTCTCCTATGGTTAGGAGGGAAAGGCTGGCAATAGATAGCATATTTTCTAAATCGCCATCAATTCGCAGTAGGAAAGGGGAAAGAGGACCATGATCCAAGCATTAATGTTACTTTTGGCAGGGTGCATTAGTGTGAGATAAACTTAATGATGTCTCGAAATTAGTCTTCACTGATTGTTGGAAGGGAATCACTTATACGAAATGTTCTGTTATGACGCCAGCTCATGGTTCTAATCGTGTGGAGGGAGACATGCATCTAATGACATTGACATTGCACTACATCACTTGCATATGTGTGTAGTATTGATGAGATTATAGTATGTATGTGTTTGTCCCAGTTACTGAGACTCTGCCTCACACTTCCTTCCCATAACTAACCTTTCAGGTCAAGACTCTGGTTCTAGTTCAAAAAAGATCAAGTAGTTTCCGGTCTTTCCGTCCTCGGGAATTACATGTAGAATTGGTAGTTTATAATTTAGTTTATGTAATATTGTGCCAAGTAGGTGGTCGTGCCTTTATGCCAGTATGAGAGTCCTGAATGTGTTATCTATGTGTTAAGTGATGATAGGATGATAGTGATACTACTGTATGGATGATATAGATGGTTATATAATGATATTGATGTTGATGGATGATATGTGATAAGTATGGAAATGTGCTAGGTACAATTCATAAGTATGTGACGATGATGTGGACCCCAGTATAGGTCATTAATGTAGGAGCAGCTGTCTATGTATTTGGAATGGCCATATGAGGGAGCCCAAAGTGGTTTTGGGCTTGGTATGTGAGTTTAGGGCATATAGTCCATTAAGTGGTTTTGGGGTTCAAGGGGGTCAATTCTCGGAGAAGAGGCTTCTCCTGCATAAAACCTCCTTGGACATGTTGGTTGAGCCAAATAAGACATGGGTGAAAGGTCTTTGAGTGCCCAATTTCCTTCGATGGCAAATGGAGGTGTTAAGTTGAGAGTGTTGGTTAAAAAGTAGCCAAAATGGTTTTGGATGTCCAGAATAATCAAATGGAGTTGGATTAAAGTGAAATTAGTGTCTATGGATAGATTGAGACATGATTGACCTGTAGAAATTAGAATTAGGTTAATGGGAGATCAGAGCAAGAAGTTATGTACGGCGGAAGTTTACCAAGAAAATTAACATTTTGCTAATATGGGATTTGATACGGGTTCCGTAGTGCTAGTACCCTTTATTGGACAAATTGGAACTCGAGAGTGTTGAGGCCGCGGCGATACTGTAGCTAGCCACCACCCCAGCCTAGTTTTAGATATTTTTCTGCTGCTCAAATGTTTTGAGAGTTTAGAGTTAAGGTGTTTGGTTTAGTTTGGTTAGTATTTCAAAGTAATTGGTCAAGATTGGAAATAAGTTTTAATAGGGTGTTACACATCTTCCTTCAAATCTCACCCTTTCTTCCATCTTCTTCCTCCTCCATGGTTACCAACTCACCACAAGCCCTTAGATTGTGCTTATACGATGTCTTCCTTTGGATTTAACCATATCTCCCTCCTTCATCGTCACTTTTGTCTACCCAATTTTTAATTTTTCGAAAATGAAAAATTAAAATAAAGTAGAGTAGCCACCAAAATTTTTAAAAAAGGAATTTTGGAAAACCTTTGAAAAAAATGGTCTACGAAACATAAAAGGTTCAGGAGTTGATTGTGTCATGGGGAAGGTATTAGGCACTCCATAACATCTGTTCATAAGAACGGTTACCTTAAGTTGATTATATAAAATTAACGTAGCCTTAAATTTATTTTAATTACCTTTATAAAATACACATATAAAAAATAATTAAATAATAAAAAATGAATTTATTTACAAAAGAGGACTTGACCTAGAATAAAACTCTAGGGTCTACATACCCTATTATAGAGATCGAAGTCCACATAAATTGGGCGTAAAAATTTATGTCAATGGGTTTGTGTTTTTTTAATTTGTGAAAAGTGAATTATATTTATTTAAAAAAGTTATTTTACTTTTATTAATTTTATTGGTAACACTATGAAGATTCCAAAATCTTACTTGGTAACCATCCAACTTATATACCCATGAAGGTTCTCATAACCTCACATAGGATTAAAAAAAATATATATATGAATATATTATGAAGTTATTTTTTTAAAAAAATCCTTTTATTTAGAATATATATTCAACCTCCCAAAATTTAACGAAGGAAACCTTTATCATATTGATTTCTAATATATAGGGTTTCAAAATATACATATATATATATATATATTTCAAAAAAATAAAAATAAAAAGTGTATATAATTTGATTAGTACATCCACAAAAGCAAATCATAACACATAGTAAATCTATTAATCTAAATGCCCACGGAGGTTCCAAAAACCTCACGGGTGACTTTTAAAGAAAATTACCATATTATTTTGAAAATTTTCATTTAAAATAGATACTTGCCTCTGCAAAACCAAGAAATCCTTTATTATTTTGATTAGAATAAAAACGCATAGGTCCAAGAATTTTTTTTTTTTAACAAAACATAGAGAATTTTCTGTTTTCAAATATACATGTAACTTGATTGGTATAGCCGTGGAGGTTCATCATTGCCAAACACGGTAATTAATTCAAGTATCTATAGAGACTCAAAAATCCCACATACAATACTATTTTTTAAGAAATCAAGCAAAAAATAATAATAACAATAAAATAAAACAAACATACATAAAGATTTTAGGAAGGCTCATATAACTTCATAAAAATAAAAACAACATTACCACATTTTCCATGAAAAGGCCAAGAAGAAAATCATCAGCCAAATTACTCCTCTCTTTGCTTTCACTTCAACAAGCCACAAAAGATGGTCATCCAAGAAAGTCATTAAAAGTGCATATTTATACACCCATTATGTTGTACCTTGTGATTTAGGAGTATTGGATAATAAAATATTGTTGCATCCCCACAAATTAATTAACGTACTGACCAGTATTAAAAAAAACTTTCAACTTTGGCCAAGTTCTCATAGTTAAACAAAGCAAAGTTCACCATATACATAATCCATTAATAGTATAAAAAAAGTTAATATTCAGTGATTCATTCCTGTGAATGATTCATAGAACTCACAAAATATTGAATTTGAAATCCATGAAAAATAAAGGCAAGAAGAAAAAAGAGTTGGATAAAATATTCACATTACAAACATATCTCCATCTATTATGAGATGTTTACTAGTATGGTTAGTTTGCTCACCAAAACATGAAATTTGGGATCTATCATAAACAAACTCATAAAAATAAAAAAAAAAAAGTAGTGTATTCTATTTTATCTAAAAGACAATCCATTAGAAAATTCCAATTGTGTCAATAAGAACAAACTCATAAAAAAAAAAGGTAGTGTATTCTATTTTATCTAAAAGGCAATTCATTAGAAAACTCCAATTGTGTCAATGGAATGAAGGGAAGAAAGAAAAAGAGAAAGAAGAAAAGAAATAAAAATCTTCAAAATCTTACGGTCTTCTTTTTTTTTTTCCTCTTTCAACTCTCTTGCCCTCCCTCTCTTATTCTTTTCTCTTACCCTTTCGTCCCCTTTCTCTCAATCTTTTTCTTTCTTTGATTCTTTTATTGATGCACTTTCTTCTTATCTTGTCTCTATTTATAATGCCAATAGTAAATTATTCAATTAATGCTCCAAAATCATAAAATTTTCTTTTATTATTTTTCTTTGATATTCACATTAAGATTAGTTGATTGGATTTTTTTTTTCATTATTACTTTGATATCAAATCTCAATTCTTGATTTTTCTTTTTCTTTTTTTCTTTTTATTGTTTTTGTAATTTTATGAAAATCTCAAAAGGGAGAAAATCATAACTCTTTAAGATATGATAATCATTAAGAGATATTATTATTTTTTATTATTTTATCTTATGAAATTTTTTTTTCATATTTATTATTATTTTTTTAAAAGGGACCCGTGGCAGAAAAGGTCTGATTCTCACGATGAGATCTTCCACTTTTGCAGATCTAAGCAACCAAATGTTCTCCCTTGCAGATCTCTCCTTTTGCAGATTTAAGTTGTTATTTTGCTTTCTGTTTGTTGATTCAATATGTGTTATTATATGTATTTCAATTTCACATATCGACTTTCATTTTTATTTTTTGTTGTTGAATTTGGGTTTGTATATGTTTTGTTCATCTTCATCTTCTTCTTCTTGTTATTTTCTTTGCCTTCCATTATGAATACCTCGGGTTGACCTATGAAAATATCGGGTTTAACTTGATCGTGACCTGGCCAGCACCGGGCCGTTTTGCGGGCTTGGCCAAAACCTGAGCTCGGACCAGCCCATTCTCATCTACACCTAAAAGTGTAATTGATGATATTTGAATTTAAGTAATTAGAAGAGATTTTTAATCCAAATATTTATAACAAATAGAATACAAATATAACAACTAATTAATACAAGATGCACATGTGTTATGCATGGATCCCCATGTTAGTTAGAACCATGGGTTAGCCTCCATATAAGGTTGGTCTAATAAGCAAACCCTCCATGTAAGTGTTGACTCTTTTTCGTATATAAACATAAATAACATAAAGATTAGGCATGCCAAAGACAAATACCTAAAAAAGAATATATTACTAATATTTTGAATCAAATATTATGAATACTTAGGGTCTTTTATCATAATTTCTCTAAATATTTAATGTGTGAGGGGGCTGTGACCTCTCCCACCTTATCCATCTTTCCATATAATATATTACTTTGTATTATATACATGTCATTTATATGAATCATCAGCCACCTTCAAACCACTATCTTTCCACCATTATATATACACATGCACATTACACACACTATATATATACATATATATATATATATATATCTTTTATTCACATATTTAAATAGAAATAATATATATATAGTTTATTAAAGTATTTTTATTATTAATATTAAATTTTCATTAATAAAAGTATGGTACTTAGTATTTATATTATATATATTAATACATGTTTGATGTATTTTTAAAAAAATTTTAATAAACAATATATACTTATAACATTTGGCCCGCCAAAGTTAAAGGGCTGCGACCGCATCACTGTCTAAAAGGAATAGCCAAAATTACACATGTTGTCATAGTACAATTAGAACAAAAAACAAAAATAGAGCATAGAGCCTGAGTGACCCAAGTCACTATGAGAGCTTGGGCATGCTAGAGCTAATAAGCTCAAAGGAGTTCTTATAAAACAAGATGTGAGATCTTCCGACAAAGTGACAGAGGTTCGTCGGAGCGAAGGATAAGGCCTCTGGGGCTGAAAGCTGAGTAGCTTGAGTGTTTGGTGTGTCTGTCTGTGTTCCGTTGATCTTCCAATGCTTCTTTTATAGAGATGTGCGACTTCGTTTCTGCCTCCATGTTCGTTAAAGGCTTGGACCACTCCCCCACTCCCACGGAATTAGCAGTAAGTGGCACCGTGACCCAGATTTCACGCCTCGTGAGCTCAAATATTACTTTGGGCCGAAGACTGCATGGGGCTTTTGAGCTGTCCAATGCGCTATCGTTGTAAAACCTTATTGGGCCAGGCCCAACTGCATAATTTTGGCGTAATCAGTAAGTTCGTAGAATGGAGAATCAGAATCCGCATTCGAATGGATTTTACTTAAAATATTGAAAAAAATCATTATGGTCATATAATTTATATTTATTTATTTTTCATTTCGCCCCTATACTTCAAAGTTTTCCAAATAGCTCCATGTAATTTGCAATTGTTACATATTACCTTTGTAAAAGAATTAAATTTTAGGTACAAAGCTATCGTAAAGTTATATATATATATTTGGTGTACTCAGTTATATATCATCATTCAACTAGTTAAATGGGCCCCAAAAAACAAACTTGTTAAATATATATATATATACATACATATATATATATTCACAAAAAAAGAGGTCAGCGGCTCAATCCCCATAAGGAGAAGGACACATGTTTAAATTTCAGGAAGCGCACTCATTGGGAGGAGAGCTAACTTTTTGCACTCTGTACTCCTTGAATCCAGATTAGTTAGCCAGATAGTGAAAACAATATATATATATATATATTCACAAAAAAGAAACTAAATAAATGTATGCGTACTATTTTTACATCTCATTATCCTCATCAACTAATTTAGGTAACTCGCACCTCCATCAAAAAAATACTTCAATATTCCCTTCACATTGTTGTCTCCTACGACTCCGGCGTGCACATCTTGAAAGGTTCCATCTCCCATCTTATGGCGCTCTCTATATTGTCTGTACAGTTTGTTAATGGTAATTAATATAAACCAATAATGAAAGTTGACAGGATTATATCCTTTTAACTTAGAGACAGGGAATACTCCTAATAACCAAAAAAGAGAAAAAGGTTACGCCTTGATCTGCATTTTTCAGCGGAAAAGATCTGATGTGGATGAACTTTTCAAGTTGCTCAAGAGGGAAGTGCAAATTCAAGGTTCAATTCTGCTATCACAAGAGGAAGTCCTTCAAGTGTCAGTCCTATTTAGCTATCCTTTTGTAAGAACCTTTGTAAAGATGATAGGTTGTTGTTACATAGGCAAGGCTTGATTTATGATGGAGATTTATTTGGGAAACATTTGGCTCCAAATAATCCTTGTCTCTTACTCTCTTTTGTTTGTTGTAAAGGGTTAGTTCTTGTCTATCAATACAAGTTACTTATATTTCTACCAGAAAAAAAAAAAAAAAAGAAAACCAGAAGACCTGTTTACTCTTTTACCATCCGTATAACGTCCAAATCCAAAAAGCTTACAAAACAGGCGCTGAAAGGAATGCTTTCAACCTCGCTTTTGCGATCACATCAGGTACTGTCAGATTCATTTCCTGAGTCTACGTTCATAGGTTGCGGATTATTGTATCCACTGATCTCATCCTTGTAACGTTTTTTATCTGCACGAGCTTTTGCTTCATATGGTTCCTTCTCCTCCGCTGCAAAATTCACCCAAAAACAGAAGAAAGAAAGAAAGCTTGCTTAGTCGCAACACAGGGTAACTTTCTGTCATCATGATGCCACTATTGGAAGTGCATGGAATAGTTGACTTGGCAATCAACCGAGCGTACCTGACATCTTTTTCCATTTATCTCCAAGTACTCTACTCACGTCCGTAAACGAAATTCCAGGATTACTTTTCTTCAGATTCTGAGAACCAAAAACAACTTTCAGAAACATAACTATTCTGTGAAAGAACTCAGACAATGACAATCAACAACAAATTCTGGGATAAGGTCGCTCTTGGCTGCAGTCAAGAGCATCATGAGTCCAGACCCATAAAAACTGTGACAGGCTGCCAGATGATCTCAAGAATATCTAGGACGTATCCTAAATCCAACACCCCCCCCCCTTTCATCTTCTCCCACTCCCACACAAAATAAATAAAAAAATAAAACACCAATGGGATCCTGTCCTCTAATATATCTAGTTCTGCGTAAGCCTACTTGCAATTAATATAAATATATCAATGTAAATATAAAATCTATATCAAGTTGCATTGTCTAAAAGCTATGAACAATGCGACTTATTCTTCAAACTCCCTATCATGCACAAATGACCCACCTAATTGTAACCATAAACTCAAAAGGGTGGGCACTACATGGTAGGGAAGCACGACAACCCTCACCAACAACCCCCAAAGTCCAAAGAAAGTAAAGTACTACTGCCATGGTCATGTGTGAAGAAAAAACAAACCTCTCTCTCCATTTGTGAGAAGAACATGAAACTAGTCATTGCCCTCTTTGGTGCCTTAGGATCCTTTTTCTTCTTCTGTTTTTTCTTTTTTCCATCTTCATCTGCATCTTTAGATTTCTTCTTAGAAGTAGACGCCTTAGAAGAAAGTTCCTTCTTTGATTCCTTTTTGGCAGGCTTCTGAGAATAAGCGTTGAGTTTGACACATCAAAAGTTTAACAAGGAAAGGGGTTATCAGAAGACCAGGAAGGCAGAAAAAAAACAAAGATCTCACCTCTTTCCCACGACCACTTTCACTTGCATCAGAATCGTCTTCTCCAGAATCATCAGTTGAAGAACCCCCATCATCCTCATCTGCAACAAAGTCCTCATCCTGTAGGCATTTATCACTGAATAAGATTTTATACAGAAGCAAACCAAGACCAAAAGAACTCAAGCCCTGCCTACCCTAGCAACTGCCTTTCAGAATAAGATAAAATTTGGGGAATATGAGCACACATACTGAATGAAAGGGCATTGCCAAATAAGTGCACAGCCAGCACAAAAGTGATCAAAACAGGCAACACAAGAAGAAAAGTAAATTAACCAGATAATTTCAAGCTAAATTAAATTCTTCCAAGTGACCAAACATTTTAGATAGTGGTGAAAATTTGCAGCTTCCCTAATTACAGAAGAAAATAAGTTAACTAAATACTAATAGATTAGATAGGGATAAAAGGAATGAAAACAAGACCTCTTCATCACTCTCATCTCCACCAGCTGCAATTTTAATGCGCTCAAGATGGGGATCAACGGCATCATCAACATCATCTTGAAGAACAGCAGCAACACCATCAGCAGCTTGGACACCTCCTAGGTTCATAATTTTCAAGCCCTTTGAACTGCTTTGACAGGCAAAAGTGAATACAAAATTATTTATTACTCTCAACCATAAGATGTCAAAGATAAGTTTACCTGATAAAGTCAAACAGATTGTGGTACTCATTTCTCTGAATATTACGGAATAGATGCTCTTGCTCAGTTTTTAGTCTAATAAGAAGATCAAAATAATGCATATTTGAACCACCGGCAGTATGCCTCTCAAATTCCACATAGTCAATCTAGCAGGAAAAAAAACAAATGATCAGCCTCAAATTTATAATCACCTGCAAATCAACTAGGAAGTTATACTGATTGTCTTTTAGTCAACTGGATTTTACCTCTTCATGAAGAATGAGGGTTGGAGGTTTTGGTAGGAAAAAGAAGCTCTTCTCAAGGGGATACAAAATTCCATCTTCAGCTTTCAAAGACGATTTCACTGCATAACCATCTTGACAGCTCTTGAATTTTCCTGGTTTGGTAACTTTGGCACCAGATAATCCACGCAAAATTGTTGTGAAAACTTCATGGATAAGCCCCTAAATATTGATTTGAAAATCAAACATCAATTGGAGCATCACATGCATAGAGCAGAAGCAAGGTTGTGAAATTTAGAATTAGAATTTCACAGATTTTCAAATGCAAGAGGAACCGGGGGGTGGTGGGAAGAATGCTTGTGCATGTGGGTTAATATGGATATGTGTCTGTATAATAGAGAAGGTACAAGAAACTAAACACCCCCTTTAAAAAGAAAATGGAAGAAAGAAAGAAAGAAAAAAGATGAGGTAGAAGTAAATTCTCAACTTGGTGAAATTTCCAATTCTTACAAATTATTTGGATGAATTACTAAAGCAATTATTCACCCAAAAAAAATGACCGAGGTAATTTGAAAATCCATTCCCTCCTCAATCCAAAAACTCAATTTCTAATGAAGTAATTCAAACAAGGAAGTTTAAATGTGAAAGCACCAGAACCTGCTAGCACCCCTCACCTTAAGGCGCTAGAAAAGCACTCATTCTAAGGCATCAAGGTACTAAGTCGAAAAAGTTGACAATATTCTACATAAATAGAAACATGCATGAATTATTGTAACTCCACTTGGCTAAAAATAATTGTACAAGCATAATAATATACATAACAGTGCATAATAAGTCATCAGCTCACAATGAGGCCATGAAGTTTACCTTACAATCCAAAAAAATGTAGCAGGCTGGCTGGCCGCCACGCATTATCAAATAACAAATCGACAAAATATGAAGTAATTCTGAAAATTCATAGGTTTTACGGTTTTCATATGCTTAACATAGGTTTTATGGTTTCATATGCTTAAAATATTTGTTTTAAAGTATTTAACCTGCCAGTAGTAAAAAAACAAGAGTTTTTAACTTGCCTAATAGGCATGACTTATAGGGATGTAAAATAAACCCAATATATGCACCGTGCATGAGGCGTGCCCCTAGTATCCATCAAAAAGGAACCAAAGGAACTACCAAACAAGCACCTGGATGAAGGCTCTTCATCTCAGGCAGCCAGAAGCATTGAGGCGAATGCCTTTGACTGCATTGGATTCACATACCTCCAAAATTTACTTTTCCCTCTTAAAGTACCCCATCCAAGCCACACTTAACTAAATTGCCAATGCACTTTCATCATCCCATATGCCCCAGAGACGTTGGGGAGCAGAATTCCTTGCACTAAAAAGTTAAAAGGGAAAGATGGAGTGGCAGAAGGGAAATACCTTATATGAAAGCTCCAACCTGTCCTTGTATTTACTATTGAAAAGATCTTCACTCATTGACAATTCACTTTGAAATACATAATCACTTTCAAACTGTACAAAATTGAGAACAAGATGTTAGGTGTAGAATCAAACCATAAACTGGTAAACAACATCAAGATATCACCAACAATACCTGCATCACAATGTGTGGGTACAAAGTTTGTCCTTTACGAATAGGAGGATCAAGACTAATAACCACAAAGGTATGTGGCTGATTAGACTGCAGGTACATATAGGGAGTAGTCATGAGGATTTTTCAGCATTCTTAAGCTAATCAAGAGGGGGGAAAAGACATTTATGAACTTGACAGCACAAACTATTACTGTTCTTTTAGGTGTTATAAAACATCCATGAGAAGAAGACAATGGATCAGGAAAGAACCTTAGGGAGTAAAAATAGGCGAACTACACTGCTGTACTGGATTTTGAAATCATTAGCCTGCCCTTGAAGCCGCAAGAATGACAGATGTAGCTCAACATTATATCGTCCCCTACATAAAAGCAAATTCTTTTATTTATAAACATATTAATCATTCTTTTTCCTAAAAACAAGGGTATGAATGCATGCATCATACAAGACATTGATAAGCAGCCAGAAATACATAAATGGTCATGTAATGCACCTTTGAATTTTTTATGCATTTTAAGATATTACCTTGGTGTTAGAATAGCAATACCCTCAAATGTAACAACAGCATCTTCACCTCCAGCACCTACGTCTGCCATAGACATGATTTTGTCACGGAAAACCTGATTAAAAGTTTGAGTGTTAAACAAACAGACCTTTCTCAGGACATATTTACTATTAATATTTAATACACAAACTTACCTGAGCAGAAGGACGATTTTCATCACCAACAAATTGAGTGTTGGAATTTGGTATGTGAAAACTTATCTCCATCAATGAATCTTTCTGAAACCAAACACAATTGATGTTACACATCCAAAGTGCAAACAAAATTGAATGTATAAACTGCAATACAGTTCAACACTGAGCTTGGATTGGAAAGGATGCATGTAAGTTGCTGAGAGTCAATGCAAACTGCATGAATTCTTCATAAGAATAGGTACAATCTAAATACCTCATTAGCTCCAGTTGTGTCATCTACATGAAACTCCAAGATCACATCATTTTTCCCTTGAAGCTGTGTTTGAGAGACATCTGCTAAAGACACCTCAAAAGCTTGCTTTGAGCCAACCATGAAACTTAGCATATTCCCTGAAAAAGAAGTTAAGGAATGCCCAATAGTGACACACAGCAGTCAATTCAATTCAACAAAACACGCTCTAATATAGTGACAAAGGCTGCATTTGGTTGAAGGAGAAACTGTGAATATGAAATAATGAAAGTTTCACTTCCCAGAAGGCCCCTTTCCTTTTCCTTACTACTTGGCAGGACCCCAACATAAGATAAGTATTCACTTTTATTACATGTTTTACCAAATTGAAAGTAGTGGAACTTAGATCATAAGAAACTTGAACCCAAAAAGATTTATTTACACTGCAAATAATAAAAGTAATAGTTAATGAGTTCACAGCACTTTGTCTGCTTTAAATACAAACTACAATAAGCCAGAAATGTATCACATTCCTAGAATACTGGTCAAAGAGGAGTTATCACAAACAATGGTACAAAGTTATTCCTATTCTGTGTCCTTGTGCAAGCTTCTAAGGTAAACCAAACAAAATGTAAAATTCATGAAGTATTGCAACTAACATTTGACAAAGAGTCGCTTGAGAGATGCAAACATAAGCTCTGGAGAATATCAATCACAACACATAAGCTGGTTATGTAAATATCACAAACCATTTAGATCAACTTCTCCCCAATTACGCCCACTAACAGAAAGCTGTTTTTCCTCTGGTGTTATCCCACATGTGTTTTCGAAGAAACTAGTCAAACTTGCCACATCCTACAAATAATTATAAGATAATAAAAACGAAGTCAGCATCTGCAAACATTCCACTTTTAGTCATGCTGGGAAAACCATTTGATAAGTACAGATACCAAAAACAAGGTGCTTAGCTATCAATATTTCAAACACAGCAGGAACTTTTAACATTTATCAGGCAGAAAAATAAGGCACTTACAAAATTCAATCAAACTAAGAGTAAAGGCACAAAAGTAAGTAATCGAATACAATATTTGGATTCCTTGCTCGAGTTCAAATCTGTAAGGTGAAGAGAGCAACCTGGTCACGGAACCCAGTGAACTTGTAGTACAATCCATCTTTGATTCGAACACCTAGCTGATTAGTTCTTGGAACTTTCATCCAAGTCACTCCCATTATGTCAGCTTTATCAACCTCAATTGCTTTGCCGCCCCCCTGTCTTTTCCATAAAATCCCTCCAGAATATATTTTCATCTGCCCTGGATTCTGCAACACCGACATATCACAAAAAGTACCACATGTACTTTCAGTTATCCATTCACAAATTTACTGGAAATTTTCTTTTTCTATTTTCCATTTTTTTTAAAAAAAAAAAAGATAGAATGAACATGTAGTGTCCTAAATTTCATTTGAGACACAATAAACCAAAGCTTGATCTGATCCAGGAAATGCCAACCATAATCATGTTTAGGGGCCTTATTGTTCAGACTCAACGACAATAAGTTGTAGAGAACAACATATAAAGTCACTTTGGTCGATTTCAAATGAAAGTCAGGAAAAAAAAAAGAAAAGAAAAGGAAAAAAAAAACAGCAACGCATCATCTTACTCACTTCCTCCCCATTTTACTGCAGAATCTACAAACGATGGGTAATCTTTCAATGTTTTAAAAAAGTCCCCAAAAAAAAAACCACAGATCCACGAAATGACGTTCGTCACAACCGTATCACTTTTAGATCATCAGACATCAAGGATCAATATTTCACATCAACTCACCAAATTGTTCATCAAATTCGATGCATATGTGGCTGGGGTTTTAAAAAAAAAAATAACGAAATGACAGATTTGTTAAATTCTCACCGTTAGACTTACAATGAAGACCCCTGAAAAAAAATTTTGCAAAAAATGCTAGGGCTCATTGAACCAAAAATATACTAAGGTTTCAAAAAGACGCATAAAAAAGCAGTTTAAACCAAAATCCCTGCACATATTGGTAAATAAAAGAAGAAAAAATCCAGCTAACGATAAGAAATCGAATAACCGAAGAATAATGAGTGTGAAGAAAGAAAACTCACAGTGCCTCCACGACCACCAAGAGCAATGTTGTTAAAGAGATGACCGTCCGTCATGACTAAGAAAGTTGTGCTCTGCGCAAAGCTGGGTGGGGAACCTCGCTCTGCGGGGGAGAATTTATAGGCTGCAAAATGGTGTGCGCAAATGAGAAGCTTAGTTTGTCGTGGCAGTAAACAGTAATCAATCTCTTTTTTTTTTTTTTCAATATCCATTCACTGTTTTAAAGTGTTTAAAAAAGTCGGCGTAAGCTTTTTTTTTTTTTTTTTTTTTTCATTTTGACAATCAAAATATCACCAATTGAGTATCAATATATATCCATCGATCAAATCAAAATATATCAAAATAAAATATGATGAAAATTATATATGTGTGTATGAAATACATGCATGCGGATAAAATTGATGTCTTGTAGATAAATGAGAACACAAGGTTGTATAAGAATTACGTTATTTCTATGATCTTGATTCAAGACTTAATTCATTAGTTGTGGTAGAAGAAAAATATTGAATTTGATAATCTCTTGTTATGCCTTTCACATATACTATACAGAAAACTAATATTCCATTTGTTATTAACATGATTTTGAAATGAAGTGGATTAAAGAACACTCTTGTAAGTTAGTGCTAAACATAGACTAGATTAAAATAGGTTAGTCATGAATCTATGGTCTAATCTAAATAGGACTTTGGTTGCAATCCGGTTCTTGGTTTGGTGGACGGATGACTTAGATAGGATTGGACATGGCCTGCTGGACCGGTGACCAAGATAGACTAAGTCTAGATTACTCTTCATCCTTTTTCAAGTTATACAATAGGTAAGGGGGAAAGTTCTAAATTAAACTCAAAAACTAACTTATAAAAACTAAAAATTCCTAACATAAACTTTATAAAAGCTTAACAGATAATATTTTTTCCAACATAATCTCCATAAACCAAAAATATCATAGCATGAAAATTCCAAATATAATAATATCATTAATTCATCACAACATCACAAGTTCACATGAGTAGCAACTTTGGAAATATAAAGATAGGTTATGTTTGTGAGAGGAACATTTAAAAATGCAAGTAAGGAGTTTATACTACACTTAACATTCTATATATATATATATATATACACACATGATATACATTCAACCTTTACCTACACATCCTTCATTCTTCAATCCAAGCACTGTGCTATTGAATCTCAAAACAGGTTCATGAGTTAAGCAGTCACTAAACTGAAGTATTTGTGCGGCAATATAACTACATGGGGTTTTTTTTTTCCTTATTCTTTAGCTCATCACTATAACGGCAAACATCATGTTAACTGTTGAACCAACAAGCAAATGACTATGGGCAAATAAATAGATCAACAGAATGGTAACAAGCTAACAAATGGCACACACACACATACATGTACTTCCATAGAGACATAAATAGACACACACTAACAGTAAATACTCACAGCCCAACTAGGTACCAAGGGATATTGTAATTAAGGTCATAACACAAAATTGTAATATCAAGTTCAACAAGCCAGTAAAACTTGTTGCCACAAACTCGCCCCTAAACAGTCAAAATTAATTCATACATATGCTTGATTCAAACTATGGTAAATAAGACTCCAGCCAACAAAAGCTAAGGTAAGTAAGACTAATAATTAACCATCCACTCTTCAACAATTGTACCCTTCTCACTAACGTAGATGCCATCAAGGAACTTTCGAATATATATATATGTATATATATATTAAATTGCTTTGCATTTGATTGGTGATTATGTAAATAAATAATAAACTTTCCTTGTGTGCCTTGTGTTTGAGAAGCAGACACAATAGAAATATATTGGATCTAAAGCATTTCCAAATTAATAAGATCATAGGAGAAAACTCCTTTAATTTCTTTGGAACTTAATTAGGGACCATAAGTTGTTAGTAGGAAGCAAAATTTCTAGAAAAAAAAAAGCAAAAAATATATGTCTATATTTTTTAAAAAAAATATATAACAGATATCAGTATCACAAGTCTCACATTTAAGCACAAAGGGGACAATCATATCAATATCACCGTGCGATGACAAGCTCCGTTTAATAACATTGTATATCCCCTAACCCCACCTACGTTTGTGCAAGATGCCGAAGAAGAAACTTGAGAAGAAGAATTTTAAATTAAACTCAAAGAAACTTGAGAAGAAAATTAATTTTGCAAGATCCCTTTAATAAAGTTGTAGGAGGAATTTTGTACAATTGAACCTTCTGAGTTTTGACGGAAACTGTTACGAATAATTGGATTAGTTATAGAATTAGTTATTGAGCCGGCAGTTAGAGGAATCTAGGTGGGAGACTCTCTATGCTATTTCTACCAATTCTCTGTATAGATCGATTCATTCATGGAATAACTCTCTTTTAGTCCTTCTCCCTCTCTCTCACCCTCCTATTTTTGTTTTCTAGTATCATTATTGGTATTAGAGCCCTTCTCCAGCCATGGCCCCGCCAAATACTCAATCACAATAATTTATTAATGAATCGGAGCAGCGATTGGATTGTCAAGTTTGAGATCGTCGAATCTAGTCAAACTCATCTAAAGTGAAATTCAATTGACATTGGAGATATGAAGAAGATTGAAGCAATGATTACCTATTCCTTCTTTAGTTCGTGAATTACTTGGAATTTTGGGCCTCACTGTAGATTTATTCGAGATTATGGTACTATTTGTAGACCCTTGACTTTGTTGTTGCCAGAATGAGCCTTTTGCTTGGAATGAGGAAGCTAATAAAGCCTTTTCCATTCTTAAGCAAGCTATGATCTCACCTCTGGTGTTGGCTTTACCTAACTTCAATGACACATTCATCATAAAGACTGATGCTTCAAGGGTAGGACTTGGAGCCATTTTGTCACAAAATGGTCATCCCTTGGCTTTTGCTAGTAGGGCTCTCAAGGGTTACAAACAGCTCTCGTCAGCCTATGAAAGAGAATTAATGACCATTATTTTTGTTGTTCAATAGTGGAAATCATATTTAGGCGAACGAAAGTTTATCATTAAAATTGATCACCTACCTTTAAAGCATTTATTGGAGCAAAAGGAGGTTAGTCTAGATCAGTTTAAATATCTACACAAATTATGGGGTTTGCACTATGAAATTGTCTACTGGAAAGGGTGGAAAATTTTGTTGTTAATGCACTTTGATGTCATCCTACTAGCTACTGTATGACTGTTTCAGTCTTAGTTCCTGTTTCTGACTTGTTTGATCATGTTAAGAATTCATGGAAGGTTGATGATCATATATATATATATAGTCTTTGATCAAGAATTTGGAAGCTAATCCCCTAGCCAAGCCTATGTTCTCTTGGCATAATCAATTGTAAAAACATGAGGGTAAATTGGTGGTTGGTAGTGAGAAAAACTCACGTGCAGATTTGTTATCTTATTTTCATTGTGATAGTGTTGCAAGGCATTCAGGGGTAACACCTACATACAAGAAAATCTCTTCATTGTTTTATTGGAAGGGATTGGAGAAGGATATATGAAATTTTGTGCTTGAATGTGTCAATTGTCAGCATTTCAAGCCAAAAAATTTTGCTTCCCCTAGATTTTTACATCCTCTTTCCATTCTAAATCATATTTGGTGTATTTGTCTATGTTAGGTTGGCTAGTCACCCAAGAGGAGGGTGAATTGGGTGATGCAAATTTTCATCTCTTTTGAAGTGCAGCCTAATTTCACCAACTGTTGACAGAGATGAATAGAGTATGATGAAGTAAATAGATGAAATGAGAAGATGAAGAGCAAAACACAATAATTTATACTAGTTCAGCCCAAACTACTTGACCTATGTCTAGTCCTTAAGCAATCACTTGAGATTTTCTACTATCTCTGCAAGATTTAGTGGGCTCTTGCTGCCACAATACAAACCAAGACTCCTCTTGAGTCTTCAACTCCTAGGTTCACTCTTCCCTTACAAGAGTAACCCAAATACTCTCAAGGATACCACACCTTAAGTAATCTCTCCAAGAACAATAAAGAACAGATTGTAATTGAACTCTCTCTAAGAATGGATAGATACAATGTAGCTCTAAGAACTCAAAAAATATAGATTTTGCAAGGATTGGCTTAAGATTTGTGTTTCTCTCTTTGTAAGAATCAAAATGATGTTTTGGATCACATTCTAACTTGATATATATTCAGAGAGTTGTAAAAATGAGTTTGGAAGATCATATTTATCGGAAATGATGAAATATAGCTGTTACATACAAAAACTAGTCGTTACTAGCTGTTACAAGGTGTTTGGAATAGCGAAATTCAAATTTTGGGTGTGGACATTCGATTGTTGGTTGTTCTAGAGAGCATTTTCACATTCTAGAGATTCAAAATTCAAATTTTGTATGTGAAATTTCGACTGTTGGCTATTCTAGAAGCATTTTCACACTCTAGAGATTTGAAATTTGAATTTTGGAAGCCAACATTCATCTATTAGACTTGAAATTGGAATTTCAGAAGTTAAAATTCATCTATCAGAGACAGAACCTCTGTAATTTCGAACTTTACACTGTAGATAATTTTACAGAAACTATAACTCTCTTATTTTAACTCCAAATTAAGCAAATGACCTATGGTTGGAAAGCTCTCAATGTCTACTTTCAAATACAAAAGTTTCACTTCAAAAAGAAATGTATTTTGTGAGATATGATCAAAATAATAATAAGAGGTTAAAATTGAAAATTCATATCTCACCACTCAAATTTAAATGATCATAACTTTTTCATATGACCTTGATTTCGTGTGAAATAACCTTCTTTGAAAATATTATTAAGTCTAGTTTTATATGAAATAATTTTTACATCAAAGTCATATATATTTTGAGAGATATCCTAAAAACACTAATCAAAGGTCAAACTCTAGATTCTTGAAAACTATATTTCACTATGTTTAAAAGTAAGGATGTGTTACTTTGATAACCAAAACTTCTTGAGCCAATCATATGCAATTGTAAATCATTAAATTTCACATGAAAACTCTTAGCCTATGAAGTATATACCTATCCAAGTCCAAAGGCTATCTTGATGCAATCAAACTTCCAAATCTTCAATTCTTTGGCACTTAAATTCTTTATATCTTGGAGCATCATTTTTCTTCTTCTTCTTTAAGTGAGTCATGATATTGATTTTATTTTCTTTATTTCAATACTCACTCTTCCTTCTTGGACAATCCTATATTTAATATATTACACTTACAGGCCAAGTAGTTAGTCCAATTTATATATTCAAAATATAAAAGCATAGTGGATATATTAGCATGATATATGCATTATAAATACAATTAAACACATTCTAATACACATTTTGCTTCTTTTAGAAACAATATATATGTCAAATAACTATGATGCATTTATTCTTTATTATTCTATATTTGTTATTATCAAAACTTATACTATACTAAACCTAACAGTCTATAGATTTTATCAATGGCTTACCTAAGTCTTATTCTAAGACTACCATTCTAGTTGTTGTTGATAGATTGAGTAAAGCTAGTCATTTTATCACCCTTAAACATCCTTTTATGGTAGTGGATATTGCTCATGCCTTTATGGATAATGTTGTTAAGTTACATGGCTTCCCTAAGTCAATTGTTTCCAATCGTGATCCTATTTTCTATGGCAAATTTTGGGCCAAATTATTTCAACTTTGTGGAGTAAAACTTCAATTTTCTTCAGCTTATCACCCTTATCTAGATGGGCAAATTGAAGTCTTAAATCATTGTCTTGAATGTTATATTCATTGTATGTCAGGAGATTTTCCAAAATAGTGGGTTAAGTGGCTTCCTCTAGCTAAATTATGGTATAACACCACCTTTCATTCAACTATCGTTATGACCCCATTTCAAGCAGTCTATGGTTTTCCACCACCTCACCATCTACCATATCTTGTTGGGGATTCTCCTAATGATTTAGTGGATAAGACTTGTCTTAGCCGTGAATTAACTATTCAATGATTGAAGCACTGTTTGCTCAAAGCTCAACATACAATAGTTCAACAAGCTAACAAGCATCGGTTTGAGAGGGAATTTTCTGTTGGAGACATGGTATATCTTAAGTAGCATCCTTTTTGGAAGAATCTTATCAATAATTCTTCCTTACATAAGTTGGTTGCTTACTATTTTGGTCCTTTTCGAGTGACAAAGAGGATCAGATCAGTTGCTTATGAGCTTTGACTTGCCACCTACCACTAGAGTGCATCCGATTTTTTATGTTTCACTTCCGAAAAAGTATGTTAATTCTAGTATTCCTATTTCTATAGAGTTGCCTGTCCTGGATGACAATGGCCAATTTGCCTTGGAACCAAAGGAATTGTTAGGTAGGAAGTTAGTTAAACATGACAATCTTCTTGTCACTCAAGCACTAGTGCGTTGGAAGCATTCTAAGCCTGAAGATGCAACTTGGGAGGATTTAGCTGCCTTCCAACAATAATTTCTTGAATTTTCTAACTGCCCTATTGCTGCTCCTACTTTTACTACTATCCTTGTGGACAAGGATTTTTATAAGGAGGGAGTATTATTGCAAATAATTGGATTAGTTGCAAAATTAGTTATTGAGCTTGCAGTTAGAGGGTTTTAGGCAGGAGACTCTCTATGCCATTTCTATCAATTCTTCATACAAATTGACTCATCTCTTCCAGTCCCCAACTCTCTCTCCTACCCTTCTATTTCTATTTTTTTGGTATCATAAACTGTTTTAGCGTAGGAGGAATTTTAAATTAAACTTAAAGAAACTTGAGAAGAAGAAATTCAAAAAGCACAAACTTGCCTGGCTGCACCAAAACATCCAAAGCACAAAACCAACAAGAATGATGCCACCACAGACTTAGAGACATGGAGTAATGGATGTGAGACACGATCTTGAAGATTATGAGGAGAGATGAATGATGTGTCCATTTTATACATATAAAATACCACATTTAAGCTTTAAATTATATCTAAATATATTTACATTGATATATTTTAGATTAATTTTACATATTTTTGTATTTCATGGCGTTATAGGATCATTTGGAAGCATTCGGAGCAAAAACGTTACAAATCGTTCATGCTGAAAAGTTTCAACATCCTTCGGTATTTTAGTTATAACTCTCACATATGAATTCCGATTGAGGTGATTTAAGATTCTTTGGAAAGATAAGACATATATCTACAATTTTGATGTTTTGAGTTTTCCCAAATTCCAACTTTATCATGGTGAAAATTGAACTCAAAATGTCAACATGACCTGATGATGTTATGAAGCTAGAGGTGCACTGTCCGTACAACAATAACCACCCGGCACCGGGTCAATGCGGATTTTGACGTTTTTCAGAAATTTAGAAGCACCCGGTACCGTATTAATTGATTTTATGGTTACTCGGTGCCAGGTCATCCAACAGGGGTCCGTAAAAACACGTTTTTGACGTGTTTTCATGATATTTTGGGCTTTTATGGGCTTCTAAAATTTTTCTATATAAAGATACACGATAGAAACATAACGGAAGATTCAGAAACGCACTCAGAAGTCAGAGAACATGGTTTTAAACACATCTGGGAGCAACTAGGAGCATTTCATAGAGAGAAAGCAAGGAGATTTGGAGAGTATTGAAGCAAGATTATATTTTTCTTTATAAACTCTTCCTTCTTATTATTCTTATCATGATTTAGGATTTTAGTTTTAATTTAACTTTGATTTGAATTTCCATGAGTAGCTAAATTTCCCAATTAGGGGTAGGGATATAGCCTGATTAGGGTGGATTGAATTTATTTCTCTAGTTAAGATTCTTTGATTTGTTCTTCAAGTTATATTTAATTTATTTTTTTATTATATTTATCTCTTTTATTCATTCATATGGATTTTATGCTTAATCACCATAGAATCTAATTAATGGACAAACTTGATGGACTGAGAGGTGAAGAGTGAATCTAGATATAGAGAGATAAACATGAATAACTAATCTAGAGATAGAATTAGGAATTCATGGTGATAGATGTTGTAGTTTTCAAGGTTTAATTAGAAAATTTAGTTGCACGAGAGTGAATTAAATCCTAATTAAATTTGGACTAATTGACTGAGAGGTAATTATGACCCTTTAGAAACAACAGTCACTATAATTATATAGAGCCTAACTAAGAAATAAAATTTAGTTATCTTATAAGGTGAATCATGATCCCTTGACGCTTCTAGAACTAAATCAAAACTTAGACATCGTTTTATTTCCTAGTTTTTTTTATCTTTTTAATTTGAATTATCAATTTGATTATCAATTAATTTTTGGGATTAAAAGTTTGGACTATAAATTTACTACCTCCCTTGGGTTCGACCTCTGGAATACTCCGGAGATATTTTTATTACTGCGATTGACCCTGTATACTTACAGGATCCTGATCAATGAAGCCTATGGATGCCATAATTAAGGCTCCATCATTCCAAAATGATCTCACTCAGACACTAGGTGTTAGGGTCCGAAAATGAGAAATTGGGAATGGGGCCGGTGAACTAGGATCTTCACAATCAAATAAAATCAGGAACAACATTATATTATTATCAATTTTTTTTAAGAAATACCAGTTGAGGTCAGTTTGGTAGACTGCGACCTCACCTCGGAACTTGGTCTTACCCGATGACTCAGCCCGGTCTAATTGGTTTATCTCTTTCGTTGGGTTGATTTTTTTATGATTAGGTTAGGGCAGGTTTGATTGGGTCAGATCATGATACATAGGTTGGCAACTTTCCTATTTAGCCCTATCTTGCGATATTCTATCTATCATTATTCCGTATGAACCAACCAAACAACTTCTATAAAATTATACATTAACTTGAGTTTGAAAGTTGTACTAGCTCAAGCCTTTGCCTTTGTAAATTCAAGTTTATCACTAAACCACAAAGGCAAGGAAGCTAGTAACTATACATTAATTCTAGTGCCATTCTTCCTTCAACCAATAATGAAGAGTCCTGCAAGGTTTTACTCAACCCATGTCTCAAATTAAAAGCCATGTGTTCAACTTGTTTAGTTCTCAATCCAATTGATGATCCAAATCAAATTTCTAATCAAAGATAGAAACATTCATACCTTAGGAGAACTTGGTCAAAAAGGGAAAGTGTGAGTGGTGGGTAACAAAGAGGCGTGATTGGTGAGCGACAGAGTCAGATCTCTAAGCGACAGAGTTAGAGTGGGAAGAGTAAGCCAGAGATGATGAGTGAGAGGTGAAAGCAACTGAGAGATCAAGAAATAAGAGATTGAGAGTTATTTGTTGTGTGATTGACGAGTGAGAGGCGAGAGTTGAGAAGTAAGGTTGAGAAGTGAGACCTAAGGGAAGGGCTGAGAAGCGAGACTGTGAGAGTCCGAGAGCATACAATTGGTCAAACACTTTGATATAAGGAAGGATTTTTTTTAAAGGAAAAGTAAGGGGAGAAGGAGAGGGAGAAGAAGAGGTAAAGGGAGACTCAAACCACTCTTGCTATGACTGAAAAAAGAAGGGTGAATAATTTGGTTCACATGTTTGGTATGATGGAAAATAGAAGGTAAAGGTAGAGAAAAAAAATATTAAAAGACATAAATGTCCCCAAATGTATACAATTAAAAAAAAACAACATAGCTTCATTCCCCTCCATCAAGTTTTAGATCTATTAAATAGAATAGGAGGCTGATGAGAGTAAAATCATTTTTTGGGTGATAGTAACATAGTGGCAACAATGCTTATGAGTGATGGTGCTTATGGGTACAATTAAAAGAAAAAAAATAGAACTTAGCTTCATTCTTTTCATCAAGTTTCAATTAAATTTTCATTGAGTTTCAATTAAATAGGAAGCAAAGTATAATGAAATTGTTTTAGGTGACACTAACAGCAACAAGTGGGGATGACAATTAAAGATCAACGATGACACTGGATGGAGTGAAAGGCGATGGCAATGAACATGGACCTTCTAATTCACGTGGGAATATCGCTAATGTTATGAGGATATTTTTGTAAAAAAGTTTAGTCTTCTATGGAGCCTAAAACCTTTCCATTGATATTTGGGAGGAAAGGTACTCTCCCTTAAATAAGGGAGAGATGTCTTCCTTGGAAAGAGGTCTCATGTCTACCAAACATGCCTTTTACTAGTCTACCTCAAACTCTGTCTTTCCAAAGGCATCTTTCCACTGAACCCAACATTGCCTCAAAGTCGAATCTCTCATCTCTAAAGGAGAGGCCAAGATGGATCACTGGGGAGGGACTTAGGGTTTGAGTTTGGGCTTATATAGGTTGGGCTGCTGGCATGGCAGAAATCTAGGGGTTTGCATTTGGTTTTTGGGTTCGATTTGGTCTAAAACCCGAATAAACCGAAAACGGAAATGATAATAAAAAACTAATCAAACCAAAATCTATTGGTTAAGTTCGGTTTGGTGCAATTCAAGTTAAAACTTTGGTTGAATTAAAAATGGCATAGATTGTTAAAAAAATCCAAAAGCTTTCAAAATATTCAGAAAGATACAAAGGCCTCCAAAACATTCAAAAAAGTTTTGAATTATGTACATTCCAATATTCAATCTAAATAACATTGAAAAATATTCCTATATAAAATATACAAAAAAAATCCAAATTAATATTAATATTAATAACAACATCATTCATAATAATATTGATCATATTGAATTGAAAAATTGCATTAAGAAATCCAAATCAAAATCTATTCTTAATTAAAAATAGTAAGAAAATTACAACAAAAATAAAAAATAGGGGGAATGACAGTTAAGGACCAAAACTTTGAATTAAATATTGTAAAAAACCTTGCAATTTTTTTTACTACTGAACATCGCGAATTTACTACTGGCTTGTTCTGTATTTACTACTGGAAAACCTGCAAGATCTTTTACTGTATTCAATTCAAAGTTTTGGTTCCCAACCATCATTTTCCCTAAAAAATAATACATCTTCATCTTGCATAAAAAAACCTCTAAAAGCATAACATTACAATAAATTAAATAATTAATAAAAAAATATAAAATTCAGTTTGGTTCAGTCTATTTAGGTTTTTCAGAATTAAGACCAAATCGAACAAATATAACTAAAATTTTTCAAAAATAAACCAAACCGAACCTAATAATTGAATAAACCAAACTTAATTTGGTTTGATTCGGTATTCGGTTTCAGTTTGGTTTTGCACACATTTACAGAAATTTATTAACCTATTACCCATGTCATTTTTTTTAAAAAAAAATTATATATATTTCAGTCTATTTAGGTTCTAAATTCCTCATATCGAACCGAATTGAATCCCTTGAAATCATAAAAAAAAAACCACCATCGAAAACTGAATTAATTGAACAAATAGGCCAAACTCAATTTGGTTCAGTTCCATTTTGATTTTGCTCACCCCTTGCTTTTCATTTCTATTTATTCTATTTTTTAACTCAAAAATCAATATAATAATAATTAGTTATTATTGAGATATTATTTTAGATATTATGTGCTATTTTGAAAATTAAACACACTAAATACTTTATAAATTTTATTTGAAGATAATTAATGATAATTTGTAGAGTTTATCCTCCTTTTTTTTTAAGAATATATTATTTAAATATATCCCTATAAAATCATGTGGATATTTGTCGACTTTTTAATTAAATGGTAAATATGAATGTCATAACTAATAAGCTTTTATCAGCACAAAAATTAAATATAAAATCATATTTATTTGGAAGTAAAAAATATAAGAAAAGAAAATTAGAATGTAAAAGAGATTACTGTAAATATAATTTTATTGTTGGCCAAAATGCAGCTTATAAAGATGCCAAAAAACATAGAAAGCCAAATGCGTAATGTAACACTGTAGGACTTATTATCATAACCCACTTATAATCATAACACAATTTCAAGGAGATAACTTGCATCGGTATGGAGTAAGACATAAAGGAAAAATAACCAAAAGGAGACACTGAAGGTGAGAAAACAAGAGGAGAGACTTAGGAAATGGGGTTAGACTTGACCAAAGAACTTCAAACCATAGTTGGAAGACATGAAATATGAGGGAGACAAATCTCCCCAGTGGCGCTGATGCTAAGGGATATGGCACTGCAGTGCCATCAACTACTATGTTGATAGCAATTCGCTATCAGTTCAGACAAACTTTGAATGGTCATAACTTCCTACCTGGATGTCCAATTAACACATACGATTCCAAAGCCTATAGGTCACTCTACACCTCCTCTAACTATGGGCATAGGCCATACCCCAAAATTCCTCCGTTTGGAGATTTTGGACCCCTATGATTAAAATGGTCATTTTAGGCCAAAACATGACTTTTACCATTCCTAACTCAAATCACCAATCCGTTAACCATCAGATCTATTCCCACAAGTCACAATTGTCGCAAAGACACTTTCCAAAGGGGTCATATCTTAAGGAAACCATACCTTCAAGATTTGATCCTCTTGAACCCCAGACTTGACTAAGGAGTTACATACCCATTTTCTTCAAGAGAAAACAAATATCAAAACCAAACTCATGAATTGCCTAACTTGTCAACATACACATGAGCAACCCAATGCCCAGCCTTAAACATGCAACACACAAATTACAGTCCTTGATATTTACCACAATCACGTTTTGAACATCACAAGGACAACCTGTGGCTTAGACCACCCATACAAGACACTCACATCCTTCCATAACATATCACATATCCCTTCACATTAGAGACTCGAGGAGTCTCAGGGTCCCAAGTCATACTACACATGCATGAAGGGTAAGAACTCATGGGCAAACCTAAAGGATTCACAAAGCATATTACACATGGCATCAAATTGTGATACTACACTTGGCATAATACTACAACATAACGTGCATTCTTAGATAAACACATACCATATAGGTACTCAGATATCCCGCATGCCCCCGAGGGGACTCATTCGTCTTTGCTTTCTCCTTGCTAGAACTAGGTCCCATTCCTATCAATGTTTTTTCCATGAAGGGTGAGACAAAAGTCCTGGTAACCAAGGAGCAACCAAACAAACACAAGCAGTGATTTAAACATGACAGGTCCAATAAGTTTGTTAATCACAAAACACGACACCAATATGAATACAAGAGAAGGATACAAGCTCACATATATATATATATACTATACATGCAAATTATGCCATGCATAATGAAATGCTTATGATATACGATGGAAACCCATATCAATCACGACAAGAGCCATGAGCTAGTTACCATCACAAGATAATATCAACAAGTAGCCCCCTTCCAACGTCCGACAAGAGATGATTCTGGGGCAACCACTAAGCTCACCTCCAACTAGTCTTGACCTGGCTAAAGGCCATTCCACTAATGATTGGACTATGGTTTTTCTTTTCTTGAACTACCCGAATTGGTGACTATTTAGAGAAGGTGCATCCCTAATCCACTGCCACCTGAATCTCCCGGTCAAGGACAACTATTTAGTGGTAGGGATATCATAAGTCACATTGCCTGAACACAAGGCCTCATATGCTATTTAATGGATTGGCGTACCATGTGGTATTAAGGCATCGTCACCCAACAATACCATGCTCTTTCAATGTATAACTTGTGATAATGCCCAATATATGCTAACATTTCATCTCATGCTGTATTTATGTGATCATGCTAGCCCATCGTCATTATCATGCATGATGTCTCATGGGATGCATAATAATCACACACACACACACACACACACACATATTTATCAATGCCCAACAATCTCATAGGCTTACACCTATTCCCATTGGTTGGTTTCATTCACTATCATTGTCATCATCATCATTATCATATAAAACCAATATGGTTACACAGCACCCATACTTAATGCTCACTATGTCAATCAGTATATATATATACACGTACACATTCGTTTACACTAGCCATTCTCATCTATTGCCATCATTTTATCATCATCATGCTATCAAGCTCTCATGTTCAATTCATTATCATTAATATCTTCATTATCATCATTGCCAAGATCATGTCAACACTGCATCGTTACACATAACATCAATGAGTATATACAATAATTATGGGCCAACCCCTTCCTCATTTGCTTGGGCTTATATACATATACACATATACTCACATAAACATAAACAACTAGCTATATTCATTTGATATCACAATTTCTTTCCAAATGATAAAAGGGTTTGAGTATTACTTACTGGCCATGATATAAAACACATATCATGATATGTAAAGGTTCAAAACTTATTGAACAAGCAAAGTTACTACCCGATTACCTCAGGTTGCTCAACTCATACTTTACCATGGTAGGCCATAAAGTCTCTACTACATACACACATAAGAGGACATGCAAGTTAGAGTCAAATTAATAGTATTCAATGCCGAACAAAAACTCGAATATTTATAAAATCCTCAATGCAACCATCAAACCATTCAGTGCCTACAAAGCCAATTTCCATTGTACCATAACTTAACTACTTACTGTTGACTTTGCCACTTCCAAACAACTTCTTGGAGTATAAATACTTCAACCAAGCAAGGCTCACCCTACATGATTCATCACATACATACATTAATGCAAGCCATAACCTTTGATAGAACTCAATTCAACATCCCATACATAAAATCCAACGAAACCAAGGCACCAACCACTTACTCACTCATCAATAAGCTCAAATTAACTCACAAAACAAGCCACGAATCCATATAATTTAGACATACCAAGAATTCCCATGATTTGAGGCTAGGGTTTGGAGAAACAATAACATAAACACTCAAAATCCTTAACCAAAGCTTAGAGATACCAAATAACACTTCATTGAAGCATTTAAATACATTTTAATTGGTGGAAACTCACATAAATTTGATTTCAACTCATAGCCACGAAAATCAACCTTAAAATTTGGAGAAAGAAGAGAGGGAGATGAGAAAACTATCATGCCTTGATGATTCAAGCTTCCCAGGGTACCAAACTCTGGTCCTTCACCTCCAAGAACTTCCCAGGGTACCAAACTCTGGTCCTTCACCTCCAAGAATTGAACCCTAGTAGAGCTCTCCTCCTAACCCATGGGCTCCCTTTGTTTTGTCAAGCTAATATGTAATATTCTTAATTTTACTTGATATCATATAATATAAAGGAAAAAAGTAAAGGAACATAGAAAATACATAGGGAATTATAGAAAATAGAGAGACATATAAACAGACAAAAAAGGACAAAAAGGATAATTTTCCAAATTAGAGCTGAAAAGTAGAAAATTATAATTTTTCCCAAAGAAAGAAGAATTCTTTACAAAATGGTCACTAGAAGGTATGAATTGATATGTTTATGCCCCTAGAAATAAAATTTGTTACAATTTAGTCCTTGAAGAAGAGAAGGCACGCGGGATTTTAGCAAGATTAAACAAATCAGATTGGACATTGAACAGATCAAGACACTAGTTCAAGATTCAATGGTTCAACTGGAATTAAATCGGTGGTAATAAATTTAATAATTTTTTAATTTTATACATTATATAAAAAATAAAAAATATTATTAATAAGTTTCATAAGCTAATATTAAAATCTAAATAAGTTAATATTAATTTGAAAACATATTTTGAATTCAAAATAGTCAATTAATATTTTTTTCATATTATTTGTTAAGTAAATTTATCATTATTAATAATTATGTATCATAATAATATTTATATAATATTATAATATAGAAATAAAAAAATTATATAAAAAATACTATTTAGTACTAAAAATAATGTTATTTTATTTTTACAAAATAAAAGAAAATTTAAATTTTTTTAAAAAAATTTAAAAATAATTAAAAAATGAACTGGTTTAACCAGTTTTCCACCGGTTTTAGAAAGGGACAGTTGAGATCTATGACTGGACTAGACCTGGCACAGGGAATTGGTCAACCGATTCGTCTAGTCCAATTTTTTTAACATTGGATTTTAGTGTAAAGAAGTTTTGGAAAAAATTACAGCTAATGACCTGAAAGTTTCAAAAATTATAAATTCACCTTGAGTTAAGGGCATTTTGTAAATATGAAGAATTATAGTCAAAATGAAGCTCTTGATTAACCAAGTCCAATGAAATAATGTTTGAAATTTATTTTGATCAATATAATTTATATTGGGTGTTAAAGATTTATAGTTAATATTTTACTTGATAAAAGAGATTTTAGACTGCAGAGAAAGCAATACCGAGTCAAGGACACTAAATGGACCCTACCTAAATATATTTTGGGTCAAGATAATGATGTTAGTCTAAAAGTAATTTTAGATTAATCCTATACCAATTAATGACAATTACAGTAAAAGTAATTAATCGGTGTGGATAAAATTAATCGGTAAAAAATATATTAGTCCATTAAAATTATTGAAGCAATTTTTGGACACTTTTATCCTCAATATCATGTCTGAAATACAGAAGGGATAAGGAAGAAATTATTTGAAAAGCTTTATTAATAAAGTAACTAAGATTAACCAAAAGTAACCATGATTTATTTGCTATTTGATCTCTTTCCTTAAAAGCCTTGGTTAAGCCATTGGATCTTCATTTTTCTGCCTAAAATATGTTTGAAACAGAGGGTGGCGAGTGAGAGAGCTCATGAAATTGAAGGTGAAAAAGGAAGACTAAGAGCAAATTTGAGTACTCAAGTTGTCAAGGTAATATTCTAAAGCCATAATCTTGTGTCCTTTGATATTTGGAAGGGTTTTTAAGGATTATTTTTCCCTCTTTTCCTCTGTAACTTTCACCTACCAGAGAGAATAGAGATAAAATTGAGTCATGATAAAACTAAACCATGGAAAAGTTTAGAAATACTTCAAGATGCAAGAATATACAAGTGGTTTTAAGTTTCATGAAGCAAATGATTTTCGCATTTTTTCTTGAGATTTTTGGCCTATTTAGGCTTTTACATAGGAAGAGAATTTCATGATTTTGACCCAAAAAATGGATTCCTTGGCTCCAATATAGGTTAAGACAAGTGTGTTGTACAAGAAATTCCCAAAGAATAATTAAATAAAATTTTAAGGTTTAAGTTTGCCACTTTGTGAGAAAGGTCATGTAATCAATGGTTTAAAACCTTATTTTATGATGCTATAGGACTCAAAGGAGTATTTGAGGAGCAAACAAAGTGTTTTCAAAGTTTGGTGAACATTGAAAAGTCACAAGGTAGTTATTTTTCCTATTATGCCTAATATTGTCATACTTTGTTTTTATGATATTATGACTATGCCATGCTTTTGTTTGAATAAATTATGATGAGAATGTGTTATTGGCTAGTTGTTTGAAGGGTTTTATAACTGTAAGATATCCATTTTACAAAGTGTTACCATACTAAAATTTTTATGAAATTGTATGGCATAATATGATAATATGATTTCATTGATGATTTTATAAAATAATATGATAATATGAATGCATGATTAGATATAACTACTGAGATTATTTGAATCTCATCCCTCTCCAAATGTTCAACTATTTTAGGTCAAAACTATGGCAAGATTACCCAAAAAAGCAAAGGCAAGGAGAGATAAGTTAATAATCAAGATAATGATGCTTAGATTAGTGTTACTTTATGAAAGATTATGTGAGATCATATGGCAGACGATGGTTCTATATCTTCATGCCAATATGTTTCCTTAAGTGTTATGTAATGTGTAAATGAGTTTGAGACCTAATTATGATCATATGGATGTTGTATGAATTTTATTTTGGGAAAGAATGGGGATGTAAATGACCTCTTTGACCACTATTGGGAATTCATATACTGTTTATACATTTTCTGACCAAATTATGAATGTTTTATATGGTTAAAAACTAGACAAAAATAGATTTACATAAACATAAAGATCACTCAATTTGGAGTTGTGTGCAATTTTTAGTGATTTTTCAAATTTATGGTTAGAAATAGGGTTTTCAAAAATTGACCATTTCTATAGTAACTTTCAGAAAAATAAATTGTATAAATTGGCCTAGTAAATGTACAGTTTTACATTTTTTCAATGTAGAGAATCTTTTTATCTATTTTTAGAGACTTGAATTACTTTAAGCTGATTTTTGTAGAATTAGTTATGAATTTTTAAAATTTGTCAGGTAAAATGGAAAATGCAATGTAAACAGTACCCAAAAATAAAGAAAATTCTGTTGTTCCTTTAAATTGATTCAAGCTTCTTTTTAAGCATAAATGAACTCTATAATGGTTTGATTCATGGGAAAATAGACCTAATTTGAGATGTGACATGATGCATTTTAGATTTATCTTACTTTCTCGACTAACGCTGCGGTGAAGGGTTATGGTGCCACGGCGCCATTGCTTTCTGTCTTGAGCCCACTGGCTCAATTGCATGTTCTCACCACTGTGCGAGGGGATGCTATCACGGCATGGAGTGCTTCTACCTCTTCTTTCCTTTGTGCTTCATTTCTCATATGCTCCTTTGATCCTGTTCCCTTCCATAAATCACACACATGTCCAAAATGATTAAATGCGGGTTGTTACATGCAAAAATGTTGTGGATAGAGAATAGTAGAAGATGAAAGTGATATGAAGGAGTAGGCGTAGTGAGAGTGCAGTGAAGTGTGTATAGCCAAATGTAGGAATAAGCCTTATATAGAGGACTCTCCTACTTACTTTTAATTGTATTTCATTTTCATTTCTATTACATTTATAGCATTCTTTCTTTAAGGACATTTATTTTGATTGGATTCCTTCTGTTTTTCTCTTTAAGGACAATTCCCTTGATTATGAGTGGATTCCCCTACAACATCTGTTCCTCCCTTGTGCTGAATTTGTCTTTCTCTTTCTTTAGCTTCTTTCTCTCTCTATCTTATTATTTTTTTTCTTTCTTTTCAAACCATCTTTTCACTCTCTCTGTGTTATTTTTCTTTTATTACTCTCTCTCTTATTTTTCTTTTATTATCATCTCTCTCCACTCACTTTTGAAATTGTTGCACATGGGAGAAAGTTAGGTGATGAGCTAAAATTTATCGTAATCTGCCCTAAAAAAAATCATTGTCTCCTATCTCTTGAGTTGAGGACGTTGTCTCTAATAAGGCTACTCAAGATATTATTTCTTGTATCTTGTTGGCCTTTTTTTTTTTTGGTTTTTACAGCTGCTAGTTGTGTAATCATTTTGCTTTTTCTTTTTTCTAATAAAAAGGAGAGGGATTTTTTACTTGTATTTTTGCTATATTTTATTTTATCCCTTTGTTGACTTGTTCCTTATCGATATAGCACATGGTGTATTCTTTCTACCACTTAACTCTAAACCATTTAAATAAATATTACAAAGTTGAACTTGGTGGTTTCTTTGTAAGGATTGAAAAACACTAGCTAATAATGCAGGGCACCCTAAAATGATAAAAGAAATAGAATGGTTCTTCTTTTTCAGGATAATTTGCTATAATTGCTTTAAAAGCTTGATACCTTTCTTCTACAGCTAGCAGTAGTATTTTTTGTACTAGACCAAATATCTGGAACCACTCCATAAACCATCTTAGGAATTGGTTATGACAATCTTTGCTGATCCATATGAACCATGAATGGTCATAATTTTTATAATAAAGAACATTACACCAAGCTTCCTTATTGTCAAGATAGTTATAACTTAGCCTCTGGTAGTTGACTGTAAAAATTTTTTACTGTATATGGCAGTTGTCCTCACTCCTATAGGGTAATCACCTTGTTAATCCTAATTTGACTATATTTAGTTCCTATTTCTCCATTAGTTAGGCTAATAATGACCGAATTGGAGTCTATCAAAATTAATTCATAATATCTCCTATCTTTTTTGAAATCGGTGGGAAGAAAATTCCACATTTTCTCTTTTGCATGTGGAGGAAATAAAGCTTTGATTGTATCTGCAATGTTATTTTTGTAATATTCTACTTCCAAAGGACATATGGTTAGGATGTGTTCCTTTGGCACATATTGGTGTTATTCTTCTGTAATAGTTTGAGTAAGTTTCTATTGGTAGATTGGTGCTAGATTAGCTGTAGTTTGTGAGTTAGTAGCATAATCTTGTGGCTTTTAGTGGTTTGGAGGTGGTTTTGCCTTGTGTAGGTGGGGAAGCCACCCTTTTGCCTTTATCTTTTGAGCTAGGATGACCTCGGATTGAACTCATGGAAATTGAAAATCCTTTCTCTATGGGAATTCTCTTATCAAAAAATATGGTAATGAATTATTTTCTCCTTTTATAAATTCTATTTCAAAATCAAAACAAGATAGAATAGATTGCCATTTGGAAAAAATGTACTCAAAAACCAAACTTTTAATAACTTTCTATAAAACATCTTTGGTTGCTTTGCAATTAACTCACAAAAGAAAATTTTGATTTATCAAATCATCTTGGAACTTTGACATACATGATACAATTGATAAAACCTTTTTTCTTATGGCGAAATATTTTTGCTGGGTTTTTGTCCTTGACCCTAAGTAATACCTAACTATTTGTTCCTTTCCTCCTATTTTTTGTTTCAATATTCCTCCATACTCTATCTTTGAAGTATCTGTTTCCACTATCTTTAATTCTTGCTTTTGGGTCAGCTATCCCTAAGTGAGGTAGACTCTTAACTTGCTTTTTTTACTTCTTTTACTATATGTGTCATTTTATCATTCTATTTAGGTGGATTTTTCTTAAGCCTTGAAAATAAATGGGCTACCTTTATTATAAGATTAGGTACAAAAACTGACACATAATTTAGACACCCTAAAAATCTTTGTAGTTAGGTGTTGTCTTTTATTTCATTTGGGAATTTATCAGCGAATTCTAAAACTCTATTGGTTAGAGATATTGATCCTTGATATATTTCTAATCATAAGAATTTCACCTATATTTGAAATGATTTCATTTTCTTTGCTAAGACTCCAAGGCTATTTTTCTTTATTATTTCGTGAAACTCTTGGAGATGCTTAAAATGTTGTTAGATGGAGTCTAAGAATACCAAAACATCATCAATATTGATAATGGTAAATTTCCTATAAGGATTAAATATATAATTCATTCTATGTTGAAATTCAGATGGAACATTTTTTAAACCGAAAGGCATTATATTTCATTCATAATGACCAAAAGGCATAGTGGACACTATCTTATACCTATCTTTCTCATCTATCTGTATTTGGTAATATCCTAACTTCAAATCGAATTTTGAGAATACTGAAGCATAGGATAATCTTCCTATTAAATCCTTTTTGTTGGGTATAGGGTATCTTATCCACCTAACACTTTATTCAAAGGTTTATAATTTATGACTAACCTTGGTGCTTCTCTTTCTATTTCCGCATGATTTTGTACATAAAATGAGCAACTCCAAGTTGACTTACTTGATTTTATTAAATTTTCATCTAAAAGTGCTTGTATTTCTTCTTTTGCAATATTCTAATAGTTCTTGATCCATTTGTATAGGTTTAACTTTAACAGCTATATGTTTTTCTATTAAATCATTCTTTGTAGGGTAAAGTTATGTTCGCCACTTAGTGTACCGCAAGAGCACGGGTTATGACAAGCAATATAATGACAAGTAAAGAATCATTCTCATAAGGATTTGATTTCAAAACCCGGTTAAGTATTAATTTTCATATTTTCACTTAATTTGAGCAGGACAAATAACCAAAGAGGAAAACCAGAAATAAACTAACTATACTAAGGTTAGATGTTAAAAGTGTTTCTAGACAAGGGAGACAACCTAGGATTATAGTTGCTAATCTTGTTTCATGGTATATGAATTATCTATTCTTAATTGCAAGCAATGGTATTTAGTATTAGTCTAGGATTCAATTTTACCTCAAAGCATCTCTCAATGTCAAAGAGACTTCCTAGTTAATTTACCCTCTATCTTTTGCAAGGTAAATTCATTAGCAACATTAAGCACAAGCCTAATTTGACTATATGAGACTGTTAGATATATCTCTATTCTACAAGTGAAATCATCATCCTAACAGTGCAAGTTTCAAGTTCTCACACAATCCAATTGAAGGTCTATTCTAATTTTCCTATCTCTAGGCTCCATTAGAAAATCCAAATCAATTCAAATTGATGGCCAATTAACAAGGAATCATGAAGAGCACAAATAGGTAAATATAAATACCAATAGAGAGCAATAAAAAGTATAAAACATATAATAATCATTAAATAAAGCTATAAATAATTCAAGATATACACAAATTTCAGCTACACATGGTTTGATTTATAGCAAAAGAATCCATCAAACAGGCACAAAACATCATAACATTGAAGGATAAGGGAAGGAGAAGAGAAAACTCAAGGTTTGAAGCCTAAGTCTCTTTGTAACTCCAACTTGAAGACCTCCCAAGCTCAAAACCCTTCACCTATAGTGTCACATCTCATCTTAGATACTCTTCCCATGAATACTACCTCATTCAAAAGTAGAAAGAAGATCATTGAGAACTTGAACCAACTAGAAACCTCAAAACTGTAAAATTCATTTTCGTGCACTTGCATAGTGAACTTTGGAAAATCACAACTAAATGTACAAAAATCATTTCACTATAGCTCAAGTTTCTAAAAATCATGCATATCTTGAATTTCATGGAAAAAAATATGAAACTAGAATTTCATCAAGCCAATTCGTACAGTTTATTCCTTGAAGTTTACTATTTATTCCCACGTTTCCAATTTTGGTTTTGTTTCTGACCCTTAATTTTAAAAATCCATTTCTTATAATTCACATGGTTGTTTCATGTTTTCTTTACAACATTTGAAAGCTCTGCATATATACTTTCTATCCATATTTATTTTGCATTTATTCAACATGTTAGGGCAGAGCATTATTTTAAACATCAAGGATCAGAATAATTCTTTATTCGAATAGTTCTGGGAAAACATACATGTCTTTAATTATACAGCTCTAAATGCCTTCAAACTAGTGTATGTTAATGTTAAGACATAGATCTACATGCACATATAAACCATTGAATTTTGGAGTACTACATAATTTTATACAGTCTTTCAAATATACGCAGTGTTTATAGTAAATTATAATTTTCAGAAACTATCTAGTTTTGATCTTTATACTTCTTAAAACCATAACTCATTCTATACAAGGTCAAATCATACAAAATCTATTTCATCATAAAACACATCATATCCGCTAACCAGAGGAACCATAATTTATACTCGTTTTCATACATTAACATAACATAATTGTATATAAGGGAATCATCTACACCTTTGTAAATCTTAACTTCATTTCATACTTCAATATCATCTAGCATGCTTTCCTATACATCATATAGGATTATAATACGTCATTTATACATGATCATAACATAATACATAAAGCATACTTAATCATTAGAACATTATTATATCATAAACTTTAGCTAGGTTCCTCATCATTTTCTCTTTCCTTTGGTTTTCCTCCATTGCTTTGCTTTACACCTAGCATGGTTAGTACTTGGGAGGATAAGATTAGGCATCTCAGTAGCATAGTTGCACATGCATTTACGTCATCACATAACATTTAAAACATTGCACAATTCATAAAGAATGCATGAAAATACCATTTTGGTTATAAAAATTTTGGCAAAATAACAACTTAAAAATAGGACATCCCAGGCTTAGCCATCATTACATAAACAAATAGACAGTCATAAAAACCTTCCAAACAACAACATGATAACATATTTATATCATAAAGATGCATAAAACATAATTGTGAAAAATTATAAAAGTAAGGCAAGTAATACTACCTTGAGAGCTTAACCTCTCATCCTTAAACTTGAATTCACTTGCTTAGATCATTTCCCAATCACTTCTTACATCTTCCCAAGCCTAGAGATAACCATAAAACGATGCTAAATCAATTAATTCCATAGGCCACTTCTTAAAGTACCATGAAAACCCTAAAAGCTCATATATTTTATCTTTAACTTTTTCTTGATTCCAACACTTACCATAAGCTAATTCCACCATGAAAATTCATTTTTGTCATTATTTTCATGAAATTATCACTCTTTCCTTACCCTAGATTTGGCCGAAACCATTTTCCAAAAAGGGAAGAGGAGAATTTCAATTCAACTTGGCCTAAACTTATGCAATCATGTTTCTAGCAACTTCTAAATGCTTTCTCTTAATTTCTTTTTATGAAAACACTTCCCTTTTTTATTTACATCTCTTGGCCGAAATCATCACCTAAGGAAGAGGAGAAGAAAACTAAACCAAGCTATCTTAAGCTCACGGAAAACTAGCTTGAAGTTGAAGAAGAAACATACCTTAAGCTTGTTTTTAATCCTCCAAACTTGCTTCCGTCCTTTTCTTCATCTTCTTCCTTCTTCCATCTTCCTTCTTCTTTCTCTCTTTCTATCACTAGTTTTCTCATGGAAAACTAGCTTGAAGTTGAAGAAGAAACGTACCCCAAGCTTGTCTTTAATCCTCCAAACTTGCTTCCATCCTTTTCTTCTTCTTCCTCCTCCTTTTTTCTCTCTTTCTATTACTAGTTTTCTCACTCTCTCTCTTCCTCTTGGTGTAGCCAAACTTGAAGTGAATGGGAGGAGGGTTGGTTTGATTTTTTATAAGCATAAAGAAGGCATAAAATATCCTTAATATTTTTGGCCAAAAGTAAATACTTCTTGAAGAAGTTTATCTTAAAAATAATAAAATATTCCTACAAAAAACATGTGCCAATTTAGGCCAATGAGAGATAAGCATGTGTCTTGCATACAACATACTTTTCTTGATCAAGATATATCCTGTACTGATTACTTTTTATTTGGACAGTAAATTAGTATTTTTACAATATTTCTAATACTGTTTATTCCTTTATGTATATAGAAATACACTAGTTTGAGATGTGCATCTAACTAAATATCATGTCCCAAACTATATAAATATGGGGCCCACATACCTTTTTTACTTTTGTGGGGCCTATAGTGCCTTTTTGTTTTTTATGCAAAATTGTACTGTTGTGTTAGCTAATTTTTTTTTCCAAATTGATTCTTTTGGATTTAATACTTCATTCCATTTGGTCCAGTATATCAAAAGGTCCATTTTGACATAAATTTTAAAATTTATGAAATTGCCCTGAAAGGGGTAAAATGCAAATATTTCTTTTTTGGGGTCCTCTTTGGTACTTTTTCCCAAGGGCCAAACTGTAAATAATTTGTCTTCCAGGGATATTTTACAAATTCATACTTCTTATTTTTCTAGCCTAAAAAAATTACCTTTTTACCCTTTTCCTTATCTAGAATATATATTTCAGGCTATTTATCATATTTTTATGTTATATCTTTTCTATTCATGCTTTTCTTTAGTTTCTACAAAGCACATCATATGCTTCCTTTTAAATATCTCATAATCATCTTTTGTATGGTCCTATATATCCCTACAGTATAGCCTAATCTCTTTTCACTTAGCCTTGAAGACTGAGATGTTACATACAGCCTTCCTCCAGGTTCAAAATGTCAAGGAATTGAGGTTGAACGTGTTAAATAAAAAAAACCCTAAGCAGAAAATGAGAATAGAGTTGATGTTGTGTGTTTCATTAAAATTTGTCACGCCTAGACTCAAATGCTATTGGGTAAAATTCTTCTTTTTCATTCTTTGCATATACTCAGGCTAAAAATTCTCGTCCTAGGCATGGACTCCTTTGCTTTTCTTCTTAAATGTGATGATTTTTAACCTTCTAACTTGCAAATTAACTTGATTTCACTTGCACAAAATATCTACAACATAACATATTATTAAACTCTTAATATGCCAAGAATCAAAGTTGAGAAATAGGTAACATCAAGCATAAACATAATTTTCCAAGCAAAGCCTATTTTCCTTCTTTACTCAACAAAATATACAAAATTATCCCAATAATCTCCTAAAATACTATGGAAATGATGCCTAATGACATGAATTTATGAAGGTCAACAACTATATGCCTTTTCCTATTCCAAAAAGAATTTGGGTGCTATGAGCATATATCCTTTTCAAATTACTCCTTTATCTTTTCAATTCATACTTTTATATTTGGTTTTTTATTTATTCTTCTATTATTTTATAATGTATTTCTTTTTGTAAAAAAATTATCTAATTTTATTTTCTCTTAATTACATTTATTTCAAATATAAAATCTTCCTTTAACATTTTTATTTCTTTGACTATAAGGGGTTTTATCCATTTGAATATTACCTTATTTCCTTATACTTTTGTTATTATCCCTGAATAAGTGGTTTCAAAAGGCATTAGTTGTTGTAAAAATGGCACTCATAGTATAGTTGATTCACTCAGGTCCTTGACTAGGACAAAAATATTTTTTGAAACATCTCCCTTCATTGTATATACGAGTATTAGTCAATTTATAATTTATATTTAGTTTATCATTGTTGGCCATAGACAAACTTTCTAATGTTTTTCATAATACTTTGTTGGTATTAGTCCCTCCTATATACAATTTATATCTACACCAGAATCCGCTAGAGCTACTATATTTCTTTAGTATTCTCTATTTATTACAATATTTACATAACAATTATAATATCTCTAATTTTACAGATAATATAAGTTGTAAAGAGATATGAAAAAATCTGAGATACATGATATGATAGAAAAAAATTAAAATAGCAAGTTTATATGTGGGGCAAAAATAAAACTGAATTTGCAAAATGTCTCTGCAAGAAAAATTATTTACAATTTAGTCCCTGGGAAAAATTATAATAGAAGACCCAAAAGAATAAAAAATTACATTTATACCCTTCCAAGGGCAATTTCATAATTTTATAAAAATTTATGTCAAAATGGATCTTTTGACATACTGGATCTAATGATATAATGTATTGAGTCCAAAGGAATCAATTTGAAAGAAAATTGATTGCAAAATGCAGTAAAAATTATATTGTAAAAGAAAAAGTACTGCAGACCCCACAAAAAGTAGAAAAAATAAAAAGAAAAGTATGTTGACCCCACACTTATATTCTTTGGGACATGAGATTAAATTAAAAGTAGATTCAAATGTAGTTATATCATGTATACATAAAATAACAAAATACTGTGAAAGTAACTTTAACAATTCAGGTATAAGTAAATCAATACATGATATATCTAGACTAAGAAAAATATGCAGTATTTTAGACACATAACCCCCTTAGGTGGCGCCATTTTCAGCTGCACATGGGAAATTTATATTATTTCTTAATTTTCATAAAGGTTCATGAAGCCAAAATGTCAAAAATTGATTGGTTCCATTTTTCTATATATACTCCCTCTTATTAGACTACTTTACCAAAAGAAAAAGAGAGAGAGTGAGGTCTGAAATAGCCAAGGAAGAAGGGAGCAACATGAGGGAGAAAGAAGAAGAGAAAGCTAGTTATTTCAAGGTAAGTTCTAACTCATGATTTTCAAAGTTTCTACTTTAATTTTTCAGTAGCATGGCTTAGTTACTTTGAGTTTTCTTCTCCTTCCTCTAAGTCTAGATTTCGGAACAAATTTTTGTTATATCCTCAAATGTTTTTTTGCATGAAATGTGAGAGAAAGTGTGAGCAAATGCAAGTGAATTAAGTTTTTGTAAGTTTTGGAACAAGTTTTTGAAAAATTCATTTTTTCCTCTCATGCCATGATTTTCAGCAAGTATATAAGTATAGGAAGGAGTGGGATTTTCATGGATTTAATGCCAAAAATGGATTTCTCATGATGAAAAACCTTAAAAGTAAGTATTGGTTTCATGAAAGAGGCAAAGTATAATTATATGGATTTTTAGGGTTTAAATGAGACTTTATGAGGAAACTCTTTACTTTTGTTGATTTAGCTAGTATTTGATGATGCTTTAGGATTTAAGGAAGTTCAAGAAAGCTAGTGGAATCATTGGGAGTAAAGGATATAGTCAAAAGATTTCCAAAGGTAACAAAGTTTCATTTATTACTTTATGTTTTTCCATGATGTTTCTATTGGGACATTTAAGTGGAATAGATTCTGTAAGGTTTGATTTCTGTGAAGCTTTGGTAGTTGCAAGTGGCACCATCAAACTTTGGGACTTAGAGGAGGCAAAGAGCATGCTACTAATTGCTATTTTCTATTAAGATACTAAAACTTAGCTTTGTATACAATGTCTGGAATTTATATTGATAATTTGAATATGTGGCTTTCAATTTGAATCTGTACATCAGTGGACTTCCATCCTTTTGGAGAGAAGCAAGAAAAAAAAAAGGTATAGTTGGTGTCTTTAAATGCCAACTAAGGTTGATACCTTAGTTGGCATTTCCTATATAAATGCCGAGTAGGTTGCCAGCCTTCGTCGGCATTTATCATGGAAACGTCATCTAAGGCATTATCCTTAGTTGGCATTTATTAATGAAATGCCAACTAAGGAAAGTCTTGGTGTTTCTATTTGAAATGCCGATTTTAATATGATACTTTAGTAGGCATTTCTTACATAAACACTAATTAAGGTCCAAGCTTTTTATCAGCGTTCAGATAGTTGATGTTTTGTAAATACTAATAAAAGTCAATTTTGGTGTAGTGATGTATAATTTCTATCTACTTGTGTGTTAGATTTATCCACCCGCAAAGGGATAAAACACACAAATTCAAATAAAAATTTAAAAATTTTTTAGATTATTTAAATTAATTATTTCTAATAATTAAAATTATTTCACAATTGGATGAGATTATATTTTAAATTAAAATGTGTTATCCTATCCATATCCTCAGTTTGTTTAAGAAGAGTCCTATCCTCAAAGGACTAAGTTTAAATTAAAATTTATTAGGTAAATAGATTGTTTTATATTGGTATTTATGTTCAAAGATTGATTTATTTGGACTCTGCTAAGCTTTTGATTACTTCTTGATCAAGTTAAATTTTAAAGCTATCTTTAATAGTTTACATATGTACACAAATAAATGATTTAGGTGTGTACTCAATCGATGCTTGTGCATATGTTCATTTTGGTTCCTCAATTTAAAAACAGTGGCTTCTTTTATCCATAAACAGTTTCAAATTCACCTAATTTTTTTTTTCAAAATAAACATAAATTAAAGTCGTCCTTCTAAATCAACCCGGCCATATCCAATTAACCCTAAAAACATGTCGTGTTAAGAAGTTGAGGCCTAAGACAAAGTTATTAAAAAAGGTTTAGTGTTCCATAACTTATCAATTCTTATATATATATATATATAATTTTATGAGTTGTGAAATTAATTATCAAAATTTTATAATTAAATAATTTTAGTATTTCACTTTTAATAGATAATATAACCATCAAGATTAATACAAATGTTTTTTCCTTTCAATTTATAAAAGGAATTGAAAAAAATGTATTTCTATTAATCTTAATTTGACAATTTGAGAAAGATAGATGATGGAAATTATTAAAAACACTTTTGGAATAAAAGAAGTTTAGTTAACAAAGAATTAATTGGGATCAAATTAAAATGTAAATAAAAACATATAACAATAAAATTGTATTGGAGAGAAAAATTTATTAACTTGCAAATAGTTTTCTCTTTTTTATTTTTATATCTTTTCTTTTTATTACATTATTTTTTTATATATTCATTAACATATATATATATATATATTTTGGGGTCTTAAGCGGTTGCTTCAACAGCCTAAATAACACTTATTTATTATACTTATTTTTTAATGTTTGCTCTGAATATTAGATTATTTGTTAAAAAGATAATCATGCTTGAGTTTTATTTAGATCAAAATCAATCCATATTTTATATACGACGTAATTCCATTAAAACTTGATTTTTTAGTCATTAAAATTGTGAAAATATAATGAAAGAAAATATATTATTATGACTTTTTATGTAGTTGAAAATATGATGCACCTCACAACATTGTGAAATCAAAATAAAAATATCAAGTAAAATTCAAGAATAGAGCCAATAAAAAATGTTTAAGAAGGAGAAAAATGACATAAAAAGTAATATTAAAATTTTCTAGATGAATCCATGTAAAAAATGTGTAGTTCATCAAGATTTTTTGGGTTTTGGATATTATCTTGTCTTGTGCAGGATATATATGATAATGATTTTCTAATTCTACCTACAATTCATTTTATTATCTTCTTCAATTTTAACACATAAACAACAGAACACTTTCTAATTAGAGATAAAAAAAAATTGTATCACAAAATTAGAAAATTCACAATTAACAAATTAATAATTAATTAATTAGTATTTTATTCGTCTCATATTATAAGGCATTTTATAAACCATTTTTGTTCCATTAATATAAGATATTTTATCGGATTTAGTGGAACATTTATTAGCTTTTTTTAATAATAACTTTTATAAATTTACTTTACAATCAACCCAATTCTTTTTTTAAAAGAAAAATCAATAAAATTAATGAAGGATATTTTTGAAAATATAGTATTTTTTTATTACCAAATTAATGATTTAAACTAATTTTAACTATTTTCTTTAATTTATGTGATTTTTTAAAACATCTTATAATATGAGATATAGAGAGTAATTAATAAGATATTATATTAAAATAAACCCATATTTTGCTAATTACTAATTCCAAAATAACAATTATTTTTGAAATGGGGGGAGTATTTAAGACTTGAGAGAGTAGATATTAATATCACGAATTATCATTAATAAACTTAGTAAAATACTAATTATCATTAAAAACTAAACCCATTACTCCCTTCATTCCATAATATAAGGGATAATTGGTAGAGTTTTCATGTTTTAAAATATAAGAGATACATGAGTTTTTATTTGGTGTATTTAATTTTTTCTAAAATATCCTTAATTAAGATGATATTTTTTCCCAAAAAAAATAGTAGTAAAATTTATTTGTATTAATTGTATGATGTAAAAATAATTAACATTAAATGATGATATTTTTTAAAATTATTTTATATTCTAGACAAATTTATTACTTTTCTTGTTTTGTGTAATTCTATCTTTTGTCTATTATATTAAGGAACAGAGAGAGTACATTTTAAGAAACATATAAGAATCTTTTGGTCACAATAGTTATATCTAACTCTCGAGATAAATACTTCATTCGTCTCATATTATAAAATAATGAGAGGGATTTCACGCATATAAAGAAAGATTTATCACTTTCTTAAAATTTTAAAAAAATCAAAATTTTTAATTTTATCCATATTAATTCCACTTATTTTATTAAATATTACACAAATTATAATACTAATAATACAATAAATAAGGGATAAAAATGACAAATTATTACATGTTATTTTATATTATAGTACAAGAAAAAATGTTGTTTTATAATATATGATGAAAAAAGTAGAAGTTTACACGTTTGTATAAAAAAACTTACTTAGAATTAATTTTTCTTTTGGATATTTTTTTAGATCTTTTTCATTTATATATGTGGAAAGAGTACAACATAGTTACACTTATCTACTTTATTTTCTTTTTTATTTCTCTAAATCACCATTTACATGGTTATTCATAATAATTACATAGGATTTGACTAATTAGTTTTTTTGCGATTAAAGTAGTTTTTCAAGGAACTTATAAGCCATAGCTACATTATGTTGCAATTAGATAAATAGATTGTTATTAATAAAATTTAACATTAAGTGAATCAATATTTTTGGGATAGGATAGACAAGGTGGTGGTCGGACTATTATTTGAACACATTACTGGTTTATTTTATATCTTTAAACTGTTTTAGGTTGTTAATCTGGGTTTAACTATCTTGAACTAAATTGAAGTGGTTTCAGTTGAATTTAACCTAATAATAATATAATTATAATTATAATAAATTAATAATATAATTATAATATACTTACAAAATAATTACTATATAATTAATATATAATAAAAAGGAGAGTGATTTGGGCTATGAATCATTTCTCTTTCTCTCTCTTTTTTCTTCTGTGATATATATTTCATTTTTTTTCTTTATTCTCTCTTTCTTTTGTAAGTGGAGTCTATTTTTTCCCTTTTTTTTAGGTAGGTCCATGTTCTTTCATTTTTTTTTTGCTAAATTTAATTTTTTTAATTCTAAATTTTTTTTATCATTTTTCACTAATTAATTATCTTTAGTTTTATTTTTTTAATATATATTAATTTTAATTAATATAATTTAATATAAAATTTTTCAAAATAAAAAAAATTAATAAAAAATATTTTTTAATTTAATATATTTTAAAACTAAATAAAATATCTCTCACTATCCTTTGCACATCCGAGTCCCGCGCCAAAGATAGTAAAATCTAGTCCTTTGTGTGCGTGGGGCCACTAGAAAATTGGTAGGGAAAAATTGCCAATTTATATCCTTACTAAATTTATATATTACGTCCCCAATATTGGAGAAAATGCTAATATATACCCTTACGAGATATATATTTTGTAACGTTTTTTTTTCTTATCCTTTGTATGTGGGACCACTAGAAAATTGTTAGGGAAAAATTGCCAATCGATACTCTTGCTAAATTTATATATAACATCCCAAATATGGGAGAAAATGCTAATATGTACCCTTACTAAATTTATATATTAAATATGAAATTACTATTTTATATCTTAATATATGGTCGTACACAAATCACTATTAATAACATTTTACGCTATTTATTTTACCGTGTGGTGACTTCTTGATCTCTTGTGGCTTGCAGGTGAAGCACGAGAAATCTTAATCAATATACATCCTTAAGGGTTAGTTTGGTTGGGGAAAATGGGAGAAAGGAAAAGGAAGGAGAGAAATTTTACTCTCCTCTCCTTATTTGATAATCACATAATTGGATAATTGGAGAAGGGAAGGAAAAATATTATTAAAATTTTTTTTCCCTTCAACTTATATATTTTCCCCTCAAATTGAGGTAATTTGAGAAGAAAATGTGTTATTATCTCCCATATAATCAAAATACTCTTCATTTTTTCATAATCCAATCACACAATATACTGGTTAGTCTTATCACATCTTTTTTTGATCTCGCTCATAAAATATGAAATAGCTTAGTAATATGTATGCATGAAGTCATGAACACACACAGACATATTCATATATTAACATATATAATCATAATTAAAGTTGAGAAAAAAAAAATACATACAATCATGGTTGAGGTTGAGAAAAAAAAGTATTTCCTTCTAATTAAAAACTTTGTCTAATATTTAAACAAAAAAATTCTTTTTTAATATGGAAAGAAAATATTAACTTAAATAAATTAAGGGTATAATAGTCAAATTATAATTATTTTTCCTCCCTTCCTCTCATAATCCAAACAAAATAACATTAAAACCCTGTCATTAAAATAACTCATTTTCCCTCTAAATAAAGTAAAATTAAAATCCTTTCTTTTTCCACTCATTCCTTTCCCACCGTTCAAATCACTTCCCTCCCAACCTCCCCTTTTAACCAAACATACCCTAAAAATCAGTAATGTCGTCCTCGTCAATCTTCCTCAAAACTCTTCTTTTGGCTTCCTCAGCATGTCTCCGGAGGCTTCCCACACACATCACCTCTTTCTCCCCTTCTATCTGACCGCCTTGCTTCCGTTCTTTCTCTTCCTCTCCACTGGCTTTCTCTCCCCTAACATTCCATCAATGCCTCCCCTCCTTCTTTGGTTTCCTTCCTCCACCGTCCTCCATGTTTGAAGTCATCATCCATCATCGCATCATCATCGATCCCGCACGCCACTGCCTCCGCGGCTAATCCTCAGAGTGCCACCCTTCTCCTTTTCAAGCCCCAATCTTCTTCCCCTCTTCTTGGTTTGTACAATTGTTTTCATTTGCTCTTCCATTACTGATTTTTACTTTCGGAGATTAATGGATATGTGGCATAATCTTACCGTTGTGTTACTGCTTTTCCTTTGTCAACTTTCCCTTGGCGTTTTGCGATTCTAACGCTCCCTCTCTCCGCAGTAGCCCCACATCACCATAGTCGCTCGAGGTACACATATATATTTTTTCATTACTCATTTTTCAGTTTGATTTTCTCTGAAGATTTGATGGTGATCGAAGTTGATTTTGTGTGTTTGGGTGTTAGTGATTATGAAAGCAAGGGTGATTATGAAATCTTCTATTACTTTTTCATCGTGTTTTTTTGCAGCAAGATTGTACTAGAGTTGGGTTGCCTGCAGTCTATGTTGCCGTTACATGGTGTGGGTGCAGCGGCAAGAATGGCCTCGTGCCTGAGCACAACTTCTAGGAGTTGCCGAGCGCCTTCTCGAGGTACACTCTGCTGCACTTCTCTTGGCCTCTAATACTTTATTTTTCAAAATTATTGGCAATTGTGAGCAGCTTCCTTGCTTCTTGCATTGATTTCCCTTTGGATCATGTTTGTTATTCGCATCTAAATTGCGTTCAATATGCTTTCAACTGAACAAGTCTTAAGAACTTTGGAAACTAAAGGGAAAAAAAAGTTGAAGCTTTTGTGGTGATTTCCTGAATGTGCTTTATGTGACTTATTATTACCGATTTGTTTGCAATTTCCTATTGAATCTGATTAATCTATGCATTTATAACTTTGTACTGGCACCATCACGTGTTATATTTGTACAATGTAAGATCTGTTGCTTGTGATACCAAGTAAATAAGTATATATAACTTTGAGAGTGACAGACATTTGTGTTCTCATTGTTTTCCTTCTTCGTTTATGTAGTTGTATGGTGTGGAGCCTGTTGAAAGTCCTGTTCTCTCTGGAGGAAAGCCTGGTAAGTTATAATGTGCTATGCCTCTTTGTGCCTATATTGATATTTAACTTTTTAATATTCTTTCATATACAGGCCATCGTAATTTTGCCTTGCATGTTCATTTTGGATCCAATTGAGTTCATGCACTATTTATACTAAAATAATGACAAGGGAAAAGATCCGTGTACAAGCTTTCTCTCTTTCTCATTGTTCTGATGTTGTTGTGCTTGATCTTCAAATCACCTTTAAAGATCCATGATTGATTATAAGTAATGTATAGCTTCCTCATTGACTGCCAAAATCATTGACCTCCCAAATACATGTAATGATCAATTTTGTTCCTTGCTTCTTTCTTCTCTATAGTTGAAGAGAAATATGTCTACATATGATTCTTCTTACATAGGTATAATAATGAATTCCTTTGTAAAGCATCAACTACTCTCATGCTTGTATCATCAACTGGAAATGAATGGACGAAATCACAGAAACAGATTAAGTCAAAAATTCATGAATTACCACTTCAACTTCTATTTTGAATGCAGTCAAATCCAGTTCTTGAAGCATTTGGGAATGCAGAAACTGTTAAGAATAACAATTCCAGGTGTGTGTTTCTTACATAGAGGCAGCGTAGGATTCCTCATGTTTTGTTCTCTGTGATAGTCATGGAGTTAATGGCTATCTATGAATCAATGGGTGACTGAGTGTTTTATTTCATCTGCTCAAATTCATGTCATATCTATTTCATGAAGCATCTGAGGGGGGCTTATATTGATAAACAGGAATATATTTATATCATATTTAAATTTCAAGTTGACAACATTTCTGAATTGAACCTTTGTTTGTGAGCTTCTGATGTTTTTCTTCCAACTCCATGAAAGTTTTTTCATGAATATGTGTGCTTACATCTGTTTTAACTTCGAGCTTAATAATAAAAAATGATCATGCAAATGGATTGAGGCTACCTTAAGGAACGTCTTTGTTATTGTGGTCCCACTTGAAGATCTGAAAGCGTAAAGTATTTTAAGTAGGAGTACTTAGTTTGGTTTATTTATTGAAAATATTCCATTTCTTCCTTACTCTACTTTTGGTAAGAGTTGCTATAAGCAATATAGATTTGTAAACTTGCACTTGTGATCTCTTTCTAGAAGATTTTTTATGGACTATGAATTGTTCTACAGCTTCACTCTAATTTATTCATGTTGGTTGTGTGAAGATGGAAGCATATTTCCTTTTTTGGGTTGTATATATAATTGTTCTCTAAAGAAAGTCATCCTTTTTGGAAAGGTTGACTCTTCTTTCATTTTGGCAGGTCAAGTTTCAAAAGATCATAATCAGATGGCAATTTTATTTGTGAAAGTGACACAATCAGGAAGATGGATGATAAATACAGTAAGCATTTCTCTAAAAAAGCTGATGACCAATGACTTCAGAGTCTGATATCCTGATGCCTTTACCTGTGGAAGTGATATTTGTCAATGCAGGTATGCACAAAGACAAATATGGGTTTGGGAGAAAACCATCATGAACATCATCAATTGCACAAAAGTGATTACCAACCACTAGAAGAAGAAGAAGAAGGGATGGAACAGTCCCTTCTGACATTCTTAATTTTTGAACCAGAATTTGAAGTCAAAATGCAGGACATTTTCCCATCGTTTACGGATTTCATTTCCCCATCAACCTCAGAATCAAACCTTCTTTCTCTGTCACCATGTCACTTGGAAAGTGCTAGAATAGAACCAAACGTGCAGAGTTCAAAATCTTAAGTAACTGAGATAGATTTAGGCAGCGCCAACTTCGGTCATTGAATCCCCGTTGGTTGATTTGAATCTCTTGCTTGATAAGGGAGATTTCCAATCCAACTTCCCCACCTTTCTGAGTGCTAGAATTACTGTATTTATATATCTTTAGTCATACTTCCAATCATGTTCTACGGTTATATAACTAATGTACTTTTACTTTGAATTTTTGTTTTAGGCTTTTGCAAAGGAGATCAAGATTCAAGACAAGGTATGAGAAAGTTGTTGTCAAAGTTGTTAACTTGGTAAGTTGGATTAGGATGAAATTGTGGCACTTCATTTTGGTTGTAGATTGTGGGCCACCTGAGGTAACTTCCTGAAAGTGTTCCAAGTGATGAGAGGTTGGATCATTCAAGGAGAAGTTGATCTCGTAAAACAAAGATTTGGCTTAACTTTTTGATCTATTTATTTAAATTAGGATGACAATGCAGAAGTGGAGGTTGTAGCGTTAGTCATTGGATAAATTTGGGGGATTGCCAATAAATTTGGTTTAGTAGGCTGGCAAAATAAAGGATGAAAGACTTCGACATAAATGCTTTCATGTAAATATTTTAGCTCTTTTTTGTTTGATAGTGACAATGAAAAGATAAATTTTTTTAGATCCTGATTACAATTTATTGCTTGGAGAAGGGAGAAATGTATATTTTATACTCATTTTATCACCAATTATATTTCACTGCAGAAGTAGAGGTTGTAGCATTAGTCATTGGATAAATTTGGAGGATTGCCAATAAATATGGTTTAGTAGGCTGGCAAAATAAAGGATGAAAGACTTCGACATAAATACTTTCATGTAAATATTTTAGTTCTTTTTTTGTTTGATAGTGACAGTGAAAAGATAAATTTTTTTAAATCCTGATTACAATTTAGCTTAGAGAAGGGAGAAATGTATATTTTATGCTCATTTTATCACCAATTATATCACTATGCGTGAACATCAAATATACTGATTTTACTGACTCTAATCAAAATGAAAAAAAAAAAATTATATATATATATATCTACTCATAAGTTTTAGTCCATGCTGCAAAAGAAAATAACCACATCCTAGAAAATTGGTCCTAAAGAAATTTTGAAGTTCTCTTTTCATTTATTACCAATTTTTTTTTGCCTCTTTGATGTCAGATTATCCCACACAATTTGTGCTCGATATCATCTTGCTGTAGGTGCCAATGTTATATGGCCAGTGAGAATCTTAATGATGGTCTGTTTTGCCATTACTTGACGCATAGGAAATATGATTCTTCCACGAGAGATTAAAGAACCAATCATTTGGATATTAATGTGGCAGATGTGATTGCTCTGCCTGTTGCTCTAGAATGCTAAGATGTTTTTGAGATGGACATTTCTCTTTTATACATAACTCCCATGAACTGTGAATTATTTTATTAATTATCATTCTTATTTTAATAAAAATATCTCAAAAATTGAATGATTTGTTAACAGCCATTGAAATTTATCATTTTCCCTTCAATTCTTAATGTTTCCTCCTGCATACTTTTGCTTGCTTCCCTTCATATATTGGAGCTGGGACAAAAAACAAAAATTCCATGAGCAACATTAGTGAATCAAGAAGAGTTTAAAAATATTTTTCGGCAAGCAATAACAAACTTACTGTGTATGCGGGAAAAAAACAGAAGGCCCACGCATCCTCAGCTATTCTTGATAATTAATGCTAATGCTTATAATTTAGATTTGTTTTCAATTTTTTTATTTATTCAATAAATACATAAAATATAAAATATATCAATAAATTGCATTCCATTTATTCTCTCTGAAAAATGAAAATACTTATATAATATAATTGTGAAAGTAAAAGAATAATAAATGGAATGAAAATAAGGATAAGTCAACTAACAATTGGTGAAAAAAAAAAGTAGAAAAGAAGAAGTAGAAAATTTGGGAAACAAAAAGAGAAGTATAAATGGGAAAAATATTATAACCCCCTCCTTCTATAATGAATTTTCGCTGCTTCTATTTTTAATCTTTAATAATAATAGTAATAATAATAATAATATATACTTAAAAGGAGGATCCTAAAATGCCATTTCGGGTTGCAAGTGGCTTGTGACTTCTCTCCATGAGATAATAGGGATTATGAGTCATGGCCTCGCCTCGCCTCGCCTCGCCTGTGTCCCTTATCTTATGCCCATAGCCATTCCTCTATTTACACCAAGAGGACCTCCACTGTTTTGACTTCTTCTTCCATTCACATATCCCCAACTACATGACACAGAAATCTAACAGTCTAGTTCACTAAATCTAAATGTGCTATTTCCATTATCATGAAAGATGATATTTCACAAGGATGCTTACATAACCTTGTAAGAGACATCAAACTTCTTCTATAGCGGAATTGGCTTGTGGATTTAAGGCACATCTATCGTGAAGGAAACAGTTATGCTGACTTTCTTGCTACCTATAGTCTCTCTCACGATCTTGGTTTTCATGTGCTTCAGGATCCTCCTTTTGATCTACTGAGCAAGCTTTATAATGATTTACAGGGAATTTCTACTCCTAAGCTGAACTAACTTTGTTTTCCCTTATTTGTTACCCAAAAAAAAAATCCACCTACAAATAAACCAAGCATAGATTATAACAAAATAAGTCTCCTATACATTAGAACGCTCAAAATATCTTCTATCTGTCTCAAAGTGAACTATAAAAAAGTTGGCAGAAAAAAACAAAAAAGAAAAAAATTGGTTAACTAAATTGAAGGAAATCCAAAAATCGCTCTCAGCCTCCATTGCCGAATTGTGCCCTGCAACACCATCGCCCTCCTTTCCTCGGTCTTCCTCCGTTGGTGCCGTGTGCGTCCCTGCTGCTCTTCTTTCCGTCGTGTCTTCCCTCGGCAAATTCCAATTCTCCCTTCTTCTTCTTCCTCTGCGGGCTTCACGTCTCGCCCAGCTCCAAGCTTCGTATCTCAAGCTCTGAGGTGAGTGAACCACTAGAAGAATAATATCTTTGACAATTGACATGTAAACTCCTATCGCTAGAATACCTCGTCCCTCTGCAACAATTGGAGACAATTTGCTTGTGATGTTGCTGGAATGATGTTTAGTTTAATGTTTTGTTCCGCTGATTACAATACTGTTTTCTATCTTGATTTTTTGTAAAATCACGCAGAACCATGAAAATTGTTGTTCATTTTAGATACAGATCATGGACAGATCATGCATCAAATAAAAGTCCAAATTTACTAATAGATCATAGCGATTAAACTCTAATTCCATTATTTAGTGGAACATAGGGAGGGACTATATTGGTCTTTATCATAGGCATTATGTTTCACTCTTTTTGCCTTCATTTAGAATCATATATAATAAGAATGATGTTCAAAAGTAATCATTCTTATTGTATAACATCATCAAACTAAGGCAGTTGTTAACAAAGAAATTAATGATCCAATTTAGTGAAAACATAATTCAAGTTGGTTATTACGAGGAATCAGTCATTTTACTTTGTGCACTACTTGTTCTCATCAGTAAAGATAGATTAAGGTTCCATCGATATCAGTCATGAACTAAGCTAAAGGAGTCTGGCTTGCAAGAACAGTAAAATCTGTGTAACTTTTGCTGAGTTAGTTTTGTCACTTGACTCCATAACAGCATATTGCTACGCTGATTCCCTTGGTACTGGTGATTGGTAGCTGTCAATTGATTTTATTTTGTGATGTGATATGTAATTTGTTCCCTACCTTCCCATTTGGGAAAAAGACAAGTTAGGACCTTGTAAGAAAAAAATTTCCCAACCATGATCCATTTGAGGATTTCCAAGTGAAATGAACTAAATTTCCAAGTGGAGATCCTGGTTGGAATCTAACTTATTTTTTTCTGCTTCCCATTTCCCCTCTTCTAAAGTGGTTTAGTAGTTTACTGAATTGATTAGTGCTTGAGCTTTATTTTTTTAGTGTATTTCTTGGAAGTTTAATTGCTTAGACTGTCATCCCCCTTATTGAACCAAATACAGTAATGTCAAATGGATACTTATAAATTTTTTGTTGATTTCCATTTGTGTTTCTAGGTGTTTAATACTTTAATTATTCTTTGCATCCCTATCATGTCAAAAGGGATTACCTTTCCATATGCTAACTATATCCTGTGGACATTAATTGCATATACTGTAGTTTGTTATGCTTATTTCTATAATTACTCTTCTTATGGCTAACCTGTTATTTGAAGTCTTTGTTTTTTGGATATGGTGAAAAGAAATGAGAACTTTTTTTTTTTCTGGGCATTTCATGTTTGTATATTTGTATTGGCCAATTTTTTTTCTACAAGCTGCTTTTCTTTGATAAAATGTGTATAGTATTGAATAAAAAAAGTATTTGACTATGTTTAATGGTGGATGAACGTCCTGATCATTTGGAATTTATGGCATCAAATTATATTGATTTGAAAAAATGGAATTAAATTATAACTAAATCGTAAATTTTGTTTGAACTTTGATGAAGCCGTGTCTAGAAAATCTGGAGTCTTAAGCAAAATTATTAGAGGATCCAATGTAATACAATTCATCAATCATCATATCATTCTTTTTGCTTTCTAAGTTGCAAAACCATTTTTCATGTATAAGAACAATTTAGCAGGTAAACTATTATCAGTCAAGAGAAATAGAGGAAGTTATAAAAGAGTACGAGCATGGCAGCTAGCATAAACAAGAGATAAGAAAGAAGTACCTCAATATTAAGAATACAGGATAATATCATTTCTCATACAAGTCAGACTGAAGTAAAGCTCAAATGCAAGCAAAATATTTACTGCTTGTCCAAGGCCATGTCTAGAAACTCTGGGGCTTTAGGCAAAATTATTAGAGGATCAAATGTAATATAATTCATCAATCATCATATCATTCTTTTTGCTTTCACGTTGCAAAACCATTTGTCAAAGTTTTATAATTAAGTAATTTTAGTATTTCACTCTCAATTGATAACATGCTTAATTCATTCAATCTATTACATAGTTGATTTCAAATAGGATTAAGCAATTTTAATTTTGAAAAATTTATTTCAACAATAGCAATTGTCACTTGTATTGTCAATTATATTTTATAAACAATGCATGCATTTGAAAAAGAATATAATCTTTTGATATAGTTTTAAAATTTTTATGAGGTATTAATTTCTTCCATTAACTCCTCTCTCAATACCTGTAATTGTAATATAAAGTTTTAAACTTTTGGGATGTAAATAAAAAAAAATTAAAAATTGCGTTTGCCCACTGATTCAAGACTTAAAAATTCAAATGAATGCTCCAAATACTACCATTACACGCTTAACTCACACGTACTTCCATATTCAATGGGTTTGGTCTTTAATAAATGAGTGGTATAAGAAATTACTATTTTGGGGGCCTAAGGCAATGGCCTTAAGGTTTCCACGGGCATGCCTAAAAATCCAACGAATCAAGTATAAAACTCGCCTTCATTCTGTTGAAGGGATCTTCTATATATTAAGATGCCTCCGAAAGCTTTCCATAATTGATGGATGCACATCTGGTTGTGCCTTTTCATTGTTAAGAAATTTAACGAATAACAAATCATTGTTGATATTGTGATAAGCACGAAAAACGATGAAGAAGAACAAGAAGTCCTTTGAAGTACTTCCTTCAGAACTAATCAGTGTCATTTACATGAAATTAGATATCAATGACAAATGTTCCTTTGGGCAAGTTTGCAAGAACTGGAGGATGATTCATTCTGATTTCTGGCATGATTTCTTGGCGTCCCAAGCACCGTTGATTGTTCAAAAGACGCCATGGGCTAAAAGTGCTTGTTCTTTATATAGCATAATTGATGGCAAAATGCATAATACTGAGCTACCCAACTTTTCAGGATTCTCATTTATGGGATTTTCTAGTGGATATATGGTAATGGTAAGTCAAGATACGTTTATGCTTATAAATCCTTTCTCCAGAAAGGTGATGAAAATCCCAGGGCCAACTGATCAAGGTAATATTAAAGCTTCATATAACAGAGCCACCCTTGCTTTTGTTGAAGACTCAGAAGAGTTTATCCTTGTGGCTTTTTCTACTCGCCGTTTGAAATTCAAAATGCATGTCTATGAATCCCGAAATTCCAATTGGATTATTAATTCAAATATATTTGACTATTATACGTGGATCATGGACGTGGTGGTTTTTCGCAAAAGTCTGTATGCTATTACAGCTTTTCATGAAATATATGTGGTGACACTAAGTTCTCCACGTTTGATATATCCACAACTTACCGGCAGACGTCCTTTTGCTGGCCGCTGTTATAGTTTGAAGTTGGTCAGCTCAGATGATGAGCTTCTAGTGGTTTGTCTTATAACCCCAGAACATTTGGAAATTCACAAGATAGACGTCTCTACAATGGCTTGGATTAGGATCAAAACCTTGGGAGATCGTGCATTATTTTCGGATGTTTCCTCAAAGTGCTATTCAATGAGCAATCCAGGTATGTGGGGATTCGACAGCAACTGTGTGTATAGTATTAGTCGAACTTCTCCAACATGCAAGGTCTTCTCCATGGATGGTCAAGTTATTAGAACCATCTTAATTCCAGAACATCAAGCTTCTCTTAGAGCTAAGCTTTGCAACATTCATTGGTGTTTTCGGGATCGGCTTGAGGTGGTGGATTATAGTAATGTTCGTGATCCAGACTATGAGCTAACGGCCCAACTTATCAATTCAACCATGTTAGATGACACTTTTGTCCAAGAGTAATAGCCTGGTTCATGGTTCATAACAACGTCAATACTAGCACTTCTCTTTGTGCCCTATTCCTTGACTTTCCCTTGTGCCTTCAATAGTTTTGCTAGACTGAAAAATTTGTCATGTTATATTACTTCTTTTATCTTGGGCATGCTAGATGACACTTTCCAGTACGATTTAGTCAAAAACTTCAGCTTTTTTCTTGAATTTGTTCAATTTTCCTTGATTTTCCCTTGTGCCTTCAATAGTTTTGCTAGACTGAAAAAATTGTATGTTATATTATTACTTCTTTTATCTTGGTCATGTGAGAAACTATCAATTATTTTTCAGGAGTTTCACAAAGATCGCTTAAACATAGACATGATCATAGAATATTGCTTGTTAGCTTTTTGAATAAATCAAGTTAAATTATTAATTATTGAATAAATTAAATTAAATAATTAGAAGTGTTATAAATATTATCATTTTTTTAAAAAGAGAAGGAGAACAGTACAAAAGTGCTAAAGAGTTACAAGACATCCAGGTACTAAAAGAAGGAAAATGAGATTCTAAAAGATAGCTAACATCATGAAGGATGTTAGAGATCTCATAAGAAAATCTTGAGCGCCCAACATGCAACCTAGCCAGAGGACGATTTTCTCATAAAAGATTGATGTGATGCTGCTGCAGGTGATCAACAGGCCACAAATTGATGATATAATTAATAGCTCTTCTAAAAACCTTCAGGTCTACAGAGAGTTCTTCCCAATTTTCCTTTGAATCTACTTTTCCAGCACCATTGATATTCTTTAATGAAGGATATATTAATGTCAGCTTGGTAAAGTTCTCTGCAAAGTTTCCTGGCTTTAACAAGAACATACCAATACCATTGTTGCAGAAAGTTCCCATCAAACACTGTTAAGCACGCTGATTAACATCCGCGGAATGGATAGAATGAATAGAAATCTGAGCAAATAAGATTTCCTGCCTTTTGATTTCCCTAATCACAGAAATAGGATTAGTAGGGATGCCACAATGAATGATATCGTTCCTGTGTTTCCAAATGTTGTAAGAGTGAAAATGTACCAGTTGGCCTTCGTCTGAACATGCTGCCAAGGATTGCTGCAAATAAGGCTCAAAATCCAATCATTGAAACTAATGAAGGGAGTAAAGGTGGGCATAAAGCTAATATCAATCCCAAACCAAATAGATTTCGCAAAAGGACAGTAGATAAATAAATGCTCACGACTTTCATCAGTTTCACCAAAAAAAAATGCAAACCTCTTTAACCTGAAGTGATGCTGATTGAGTAAAGAGGAAGAGCATTATTAGCTAACTTCCAAAGAAAGATCAAGATTCTGGGAGGAAGATCTAGTTTCCAAATGAACCCCCCTAGTCCAGACTTGTGGGAATGCACGGAAGTCACCCTTGAATTGCTTAACAATAGTTGATAAGCCGAAGCTAGCCACTGTGTATAGACCATCATTGCCACCAGTCCAAATAATCTTGTCTTCAGCATTGAACCCGGAAAACGGCTTGGAGATAATTTGTCTGGCCATTTGTTGAGAATAGCTAGAGATTGAAAACTAATTCCTTATTCCAAACTTCTTTGTGATGGAGAATGAGCTCCCCAAAAGTTTGCAAGCTAACTGCATATGTCGCCAACAGCCACTATAAAGAGGAATGTCAAATATATCCTGAACCAAAATTCCAATCAGTAAGGACTCCTGATCAAATCCAATGCATCAAGGAGGCAATGTTTCAAATCCCCAATAGATGGGTCTGGTAAAAATTTGGGGGCAAGAACTTTAAAAAAGAACAGGTTCTTGTCAACTGAAATAAGCCTCCATGCCATTTTAGCTTCATGTACCCAAATACATCTCACGAAACATGTAGCAATTGAAAGGGAAATGAATGGTGCAACAAGAGGAATACACGAAGTAGAAGAAAGCACAACAAGAGGAAGAAAAAGAAAAGAAAAACAGTAGCTTACCTAGTCATGAACAGCAGCTGGTTTGGGAAGGGAAAAGAACAATCAAAATGCGCACACACACCAGCAACATTGGGCTATAGTAAGGAGGAAGAAAGGAGAAAAATGGCGCAGAAACAGGGAGAGAAAAGGTGAGGCAACGTATATGCCTATGGGAGGAAGAAAGGAGTCGGTGATGAAGAAAGTGGTCCAGGTGTCGCACAAGAGATGGAGACATCAGGGATACTTTTGTTTATGCAAAATGACAAAAAGCTCAATTCATTTAGATAAGGAGAAAGGGAATTTTAATGATTTCATAATTATTTAGAAGATTGAAAATTGTTATCAAAGTATCGCGTTAAGATTTGAACTCTAGACTCAAATAGTAAACTTAAGATACATTCCTCAATAATTTTTAATTATTTACTTTATGTTTATCCACAAAAATTTATTCATCTATTATGGTTTTTAAAAAAAAAATTATTCTAAAAGAATGACATAAATCTAAAATTAACTTTTACATCTATTAAATATTTTTTTTATCTTCTTAAAATTATTAGTTTACTTTCTCTTTTTTATTTATTATTCTATTTTAGAAATTCTCTAATTTTGAATTTTACAGTTTAAGTTCTTTTTTATCTATATTATGATTATGATAGTTAATTTGATATTGATTCTGGGGTGTTTAACACATTCTTTATACATAATTAACTTCTAAACCCAACTCTATTTTCACTTGAAATTTTAGTTGCAACTCTTTTCAAATTGTTTTGAGGAAATGACAATTAAAGACTAAAAATTTGAATTAAACATAGTAAAGAGTCTTATAATTTTTTCAGTTATAAATACAGAATAAAATAATTGTAAATTTTCAATGTTTAACAGTAAAAAAAGCTGTAAAATTTTTTATTATATTTAATTTAAATTTTTGGTCATTAATCATTATTTCCACAATTATTTTTTATGTGAAAAATAATTTTTTTCCTTTCCTTTTCTCTTTTCTTTTGTGCGGTCTGTGTTTAATTTTCGGGTGGGATATGTTTGTATTAATATATGCATGATTGATATTTATTAAATACTATGATTCTTTCCACGTGTCGTTAAAATATGTATGACTAGGTAACTAATCTCTTCGGAAAACCAATCTCCTGGGTCCTTACTCTATTCAAAAGTATCATCCCAAATGTGATTTGGACCAAAATGACGACGAAAATTGGCCACATGATCACAATAAGCACGGGAGAGGAGAGAGAATTAAGCAATATTTTGATCTCAAAATTCAAAAACCTAATTTCACAATTACACATCCTAGGAAAAAGTGCATATAAACATTAACTCCATTATCAAAGCATCTAATATTTGAAAGCCATGTTAAACTCAAACTAATATGAGTTGACATAGGTAGAACCAAAAGAATGGCAAAAGTCTCGTAAGAAATATTTAATAGGACTACATATCAATTGAGTTATACACTCGTTAGTTCCATCACACCCATTTCTCATTAAAGCTTAAAATTAAAAAAAAAATTATTTAATTTAATCTAATAGATAATAATTAGTAAATTAGGCTTTGGCCTTAGTTCTCTGTTAACTCATCAAGATTCAAGGGTGTATCCATGTATATTCCAACACAACAAATGTGATCAAGATGTTAGAAAATATTATTGAAATGCACCCAATAAAAGAAAAGAATGCTGAAAGTAACTAAAATCACTATACAATCTATTGTTTTAAGGTATAATTGTCACTTTCTTCAAAGAAACATACATCTTCACACTTGGTTGTAAAATGGATGTTAGCGATACCTTCAAAGAAACACTAAAGCTTTGAAAGGAGGAAAGAAAATTGGATGCAGACCTATTTTCAACCGAGAACCATATCATCCAGATTTATTGACCTAAGAAAGATCTTTTAAATTTATAAAAATAAATATTTATAACATATTTGAAAAGAAAATAATAAATAATAAGTATATAGATAAGATCTACATGTCATGCATAATTCATTAACAATATCATTTTATGTTAATCTATTTTTTAATATATAAAAGTAAAAAAGGTAAAAAATATTTGAGGACTTGCTAATAAAACAATTCCCACAAAGGAGTCCAAAATTTGTAAATTCCTAAAAAGGACTTGGCTCCTTACAAAGGAGAACAAATTTTAGTGAACAAAATATCAATATTTCAAAGGTCACCTCAAAATTTTGGTCACCCAACTGGAAATTTTTTTGAAAACTATTTTTTCTACAATAAAAGTTTTAAGGAAAAAATTTCTAGTGGGATAACTAAAATATCCAAGCCACATTTGAAAAATTTTCAACTGATCATAACTGTTTTTAGCACTTTATATTTTAGTATAGAAAAAAGTAATTTAAAAAAAAAAACTCAAACAACCAAAATTTTTCCAAAAGATGTGCGTTTCACAAATTTCCGACTCATCACCACAATAATTTTTAGCATTCCACATTGCAAGAATATTTTTGTCCACTTGAAAAGTTTTTTCTTCTACCACCTAAGTCCTTGGCGATTTACAAATTTTAAAGTTCTTTGTGGGGATTTACTTTCTTAACAGCTCCTGAAACGTCTTTTTTTCCCGAGTAAGAAGCTCAACTTAAAGAAGACTTCTACTTAAGAGCTTCTCAAGCGAAAGTGGAAACTGATTATAAGGTTCTAAATTCAACTTCAAATAACTACATACAGACCTTGAAATTAAGATAATTAAAAGAAAAGAAAAAGAAAACCTAACAATCAACGATCATGTCTAAGTTAAGCTAAAATCAACGATCATGTCTAAGTTAAGCTAACAATCAACGATCATGTATAGGTTAAGCTAACAATGAAAATTAAGTACCATGAAACTGAAAAAAAATTAATTTCATGAATTAAGCAAAGACAAGAAAAATGTTGATCTTTATGACTAAATAAATTGTGTTGGAAAGCACGTCATCTCACATGCCCAAGAACTACATTAGGCATGGCCGGGGCACAACCAGAAGAGCTTGCATATATTAATGTTGTTATGAACCATGAAAAAGGGTCTGGTACCCTTCATGGAGATTACTATAATCCACCACCTCACGCCGAGCTCGAAAACACCAGTCAATGTTGCAGAGCTTAGCTTGAAGAGGAAGTTGATATTCTGGAATTAAGATGGTTCTAATAACCTGATTATCCATGGAGAAGACCTTGCATATTGGAGATCTACCAATACAATACACACAGTTGCTTTCGAATCCCCACATACCCGGATTGCTCAATGAATAGCACTCTGAGTAAGCACCCAAAAATAATGCACGATCTCCCAAGGTTTTGAGCCTTATCCAAGTCAATGTAGAGAAGTCTACCTTGTAAATTACCAAAACTTCTGAGGTCTTAAAACAAACTACTAGAAGCTCATCTTCTGAGCTAACCAACTTCAAACCATAATAGGGGCCAGCAAATTGGGGTTCTTGGAAAAAATGTTGATATCTCAAACGTCGAGAATTTAGCTTCACCAGTTTTAGTTCAGCCAAGCTTGTAATAGCATACAGACTATTGCGAAAAACCACCACGTCCATGATCTTCCAAGGGTTTTCCTTTATCGAAAAAATAACCCAACTGGAACTTCGGGATTCATAGATATGCAATTTCAAACGGCTGCTGGAAGATAAAACCACAAGGAACTCTTTTGAGTTGACAACAAAAGCAAGGATGGCTCGCTCATATGAAGCTTTAATATTACCTTGATCAGGTGGCCCTGGGATTTTCATCATTTTTCTGGAAAAAGGATTTATAAGCATAACTGTATCTCGACTTACCATCACCATATATCCACTAGAAAACCCTTTAAATGAGAATCCACAAAAGTTGGGTAGCTTGGTATTATACATTCTTCCATCAAATATGCTATAAAAAGAACAAGATTTTTTGGCGCACGGCGTCTTCTGAAGAATCAACGGTGCCTGGGACGCCTTGAAATCATGCCAGAAATTAGAATGAATCATCCTCCAGTTCTTGCAAACTTGCCCAAAGGAAAATTGGTCATCGATATCTAATTTCTCGTAAATGACACTAAGCACGTCTGAAGGAAGTTCAATGGACTTCTTGCTCCTTTTAATCATTTTTCCTGCTTATTAGTACAGGATAAGCAATGATTTGTTATTCGTTAAAGCTTTTAATAATGCAAAAGCAAGATCACGCACGTACATGTCAATTGTGGAAAGCTTTTTGGAAGCCTATTTCAACAGAAATGAAAATGTGTTCCTATTGAATAATGCGCAGTTCTCTTCCCTTTATATGAAGATTGTGTACCGGTCAATAACAACTAGTTCATGTAAGAAAACAAAAAAGAAAAAAATATTAACCCAATAATTAATAATATAACCCTATTCATGGTTAATAAGATAATCCTAATACTTTTTTAATTCATGATTCAACTATAATTATTAATTACTAATTCTCTTATATATTTGGTCTAAAATTACTACTAACATTAAAAAATATATGATTTCTTTTAAATATATATTTGGACAAAATTTAAAATCATATTTTTATTTTTTTTAAAATGTACCTAATACATATAATCTTTATATACTCTTTAAAATCAAACAAGTATTTTTTATTTATATATTTGGAGTATATAACTACTGGTTCCTAAACATCTACCCTCATGGACGTATCGCTTTTACACGATTTAATTCCATGATCTTGGTCAAAGAGAATAAGGGCATGTTTGATAGTGTTTTTTATTTTATTATTCTTAAAATAGTTTTGTAAAACCGTTTTCGAGAATAAGTTTTAAAAATAATAAAATAAAAAGATTTATTTAAATAATTATTCTCAAAATCATAACTAGTGAGTGATAGATGGGTTGTTCAAAATTTATAACTTTATCATTAATGAAGTGGGTGTTTTTCATCTTTTCTTTTATTTTTCAGAACAAAAACTACTAAACACCTTAAAGTTACTTTGAGTTTTTTATTTTTTTATTTTTCTGTTTCTCAGAACAGTTTATAAAAAACAGATTTACCAAACAAATTTTTTTATTTTTCTATTTTTAAAAATAAAAAAACTATTTTTAAAAACAGAATCAAACAGGACAGGATCACTTAAACCAATGGTTATAAAAATATTAAAAAAAATTAAGTATAAACTCTAATTTTATAGTACTTTGCAAATTACAAATGTAAGAATTTGCTTGCAGATGCGGACCTCGAGGAGAATGGACTAAAAGCAGTTTATCTACCACGTTGTCATTTTTACAAGAACTCTATGGGCTATTTCACATATATCTTAAATTATTTTATAGGGGTTTAAAATTATTATTAGAAATTAGTTAGTAATTTTTTATTTTTTTAACTATTAAAGTTAGTTTTAATATTTTAAAAAATACCAAATGCTTTAATATTTAGCTAGATCAAGAACTAAACAAAAGTATAAAGCATAAATCACACGAAAAAACAATTATTATTCTTATCAAAAGTTTTTATTACTTATATTAGACAGCTAAAATAAAAAAGTGCACAGTTCAAAAACTTAAACATTGAACATAAATATCGATATAAAACATTCTAATTAACTAAAACAGAACATAAGAATTCCTTTTATAACTGTGAAACTAAGTTACTATTAACCAACTTCCTCTTTAACTACTAGTTCATTCTATTCCCACACAACAATCGATTACCACAGAATAGATAGTTTAAATCCTTTTTTCTTTTTTTTGCCAATAGATAGTTTAAATCCTTGAGAACGAGAAGAAGGCAGTGCAAAGATATAAACCATTAATGTGCGAATAAGAGAAGATGAGTTCACAAAAATTTAAATTTTTTTTTGGATCGAAACCAGGGTATCCACCGTCGAACACGGTGACTAATCTCCTCGCTGACTTGTAGGCACCTCAAAGGGTGGGACAGCTGGCCTGGAGATTTAAGGCTGCTCCATACCCAAAGCCAGAATTCGAACTCCTGACATTTGGTTAAGGGTGGATGAGTTCCTTCCACTCGACCACACCCCCTGGGTTACAAAAATTTAAATTTGAACAGCGAAAGAAACTGGAACTTACTCGATCATTTTAGCAATTTACACAAAATTACACCACGAACTTTGTTGTGAATTATATTCTAAACATCGCTCACTTTCTTTTTAATGAGACTTTTCTTTGCCCCAAACCTCTTATTTATAGACTTCGCAAATTGAGCCCTGAGACTCTTCTGTACCAAACTTATCCATATCTCTAAGGGATAGCATGTGATAACACATCCTAATTTAATATATATATATATAATCTCATCTAATTATGATATGATACTAATTATTTGAAATAATTAATTCAAATATTCTTAAATTTAAATTTAAGAATATCAATTCCAATCATGGGCAGATAAATCCAATAAATAAATAAACTGAAATCTTACCTAGTGCTAAGAAAACTCAAGAAACCTATTCTTGTGTTTCACCGAAGACATCGCTTCATGAAAATAACACTCCGAAAGACAAGTGCTTTTTTTTTTTTTTTTAACAAATTAAAACATGAAAATATCAACAGCTCTACCCTACACGGAGACCCTAACTCATCCATTATCTGCAACTGATCTCTTTCCTGATGGAACACATTCTTCTCTTCCTCACCGATCAACTAAACAGCTCCTGAAGAATCACCTTCTTAAGAGCATATTCACATTTAGCTCGAACGCTTTTCAAGCAGTGAATAATAGCTTTTGCCTGAACCACCAGAGAAGCTCTCGTTAATTGCTAGTCTGCTTTCCTTTAAAACTGCGTTCCTCCTCCTACAGAGAAGCCAGCATACCAACGACAAGCATAAGACGAGGGTAAACCAATCCATATATGTAAAGTATATGGATTCTGAACAATAACCAATCCCATTCATCAAAATAGGAAGTATTTGAACTGAAAGCTGAGAATATACTGAATGGGATCTAGATAGTACCTATATGGCACTGATATCTTAAAAATATAGGCATATTTGTATCGGATACATAATCCGATACAATATGCATTTTGCACCAATACTTACATTCCAGATTTTCACAATAAAATGGGACCATTTTGAATTTTTAAAGTGTGACAGAAAAAAAGTGTAATGTGACATTTCTATTTTTTTCGTCATATAATAACATTAATTGATTGATTTAACAATATTAATTGATTATATGTAAATAATTACGTAAATAATTATAGATATATTCCCCGTACTTGTATTCCCTATTGTATTGTATATATCCCTATTCGAGTTACATGGGACGGTACCAATTGGATTCTTTAAATTTCTTTGGATTACAACAATATAAAAAATAAATGTTGTGATCTATTCATATATATTGACCAATATCTTTTTTTTTTTTAAGAATCATCTCTCCAATAATATATAAAAGCAATTTCACCGAGCATAGGGACCAGTTATTGTAATTTTAAGTTGATACCTAGAATTGCTTATTGGACTAAAAAAGTCCAGGCGCTACTCAACCTCATCATATTATTCATTTTCTACTAAAAAAATTACATGTTTTTTTAAGGCTAAATGGATTTACAGGACTAGACAAAAGCATCTAATGTGGATGGTAATCCAAAGCCTTTATCTTTTAACCTATATACTCACTTAAATGTTTAAAGCTATGATTTACAATAGATACTGTCATATCAATTAAATTTATTGTATATATTAATTTTTGAAATTATTAGTTAATTATTGATATATTTTACATATTTTTTTACATTTAAATCTGCATTAAATGTTATTTCAAGCTACCAATATAGTCATCTGTATTGTCAATAATGACATTTGTCTTTCCTAGATTTTGAGATTACCAGGCGAGAATTATACACTTTTCCACCAACAATGTCAACCAAGAAAAGATGCCTATTGAATCTTAGCTTCCTCAACAAGGGCGCTATGGTCAAATTATTGGATCATTTGTTTTTTATTTTGTCAAATTTTGTCGTTCTACCTTTTCCATTTTGGTGTTGCCGCTGCCACATTTATCGTACTTTACGATATTGCATGGTGTTAGGGGGAAAAATCTTTTAGCCTCTATAATTTTATAAACAATCTATATAGAAACTCGCCATGGTCAAGCGGACTTGTGGTAAAGAGGCACATTTCTTCTGATTCATCTGCCAATTTAAATGTTCAAGATATTTGAAATTAATTAAATGAGTGGAAGTTAATTTTATCAAGTAAAAAAAAAGAAAAGAAAGAAAGATCAGTGGAAGATATTTTCTTTCCAACGTTTCCAGCTTGATGAAGTTGTGAAAAAAGAAAGTCATTTTAATTTCATGCTCTATTTCATGGTTTAATAAATTTAATAAGTTACCACATATGTTAATTGGTTTTGTTCAAGCCTATAACTCCAATTGGCCAAAAAATTAAATTTAATAAATTGATTTAAAAAAAATAGATTGAACAGGAATTGTATTTTAGAATTTTCAAATTTTATAATTTGAATTGTATTTAGAGTAAAATAGTGACTTTTGCTGTATTACGCCTAAATTACAGGGACTTCCCAACTGTTTTGGAAACGTATACAAAACTCTCATGAATAAAAAATTATATCATACAAATTTTCTTTCTATTTTTAAGATTTTATTTCTATCTACCCAACAATTAATAAATCGTTAACTCATAAAATTTAATAATTTTCTTTAGCAAAATAAACCTCTTTAATGTAAATATTTATTTAAAAGTTGTTGGAAATTTTGGAATGAGCCATCCACTAATGGGCTAACTCATGGCACAGAAAACTTTTATATATAAGGAAAAGTTACACCTGAGATTATTAAAAGTTCATTTTCTTTTTTCTCTCATCCATCCTGTTCTCTTTAACTCCCTCCTTCTTCGGTGCCATCTGCTGCGAACAATGATCGAAATTCGTCCATGATTTCGATCAAAGCCGTGTGGAATAGAAGACTGAGAAAATTTGACGTATATGGAAGGAGCCAATAGATTAATTTATTGGAATTGGTATGCAATCTTTATCCTTCTCTTGATTTTCATCATTTGTATTAGAGTCTGGTTGGTTCAATCATCTAGTTCCCCGGTAATTATACTGATAAGTTTTTGTGTGTAATTGCATAATGTTTAATAAATAAAATAAATATAGAATTTTTTTTGGCAAAAATTGGGGATTTTTCATATGGGCAAAATTAGATCATGAAATTTGAACCATAGGCAGCCTATGGATGCAAAAATATGGTCTCAAAATTTAGGGTTAAGCCGATTAACTATTAAATAAAAATTTGTGAAAGAATACTTAGTAGAATTGTGAAAATTGACAAATTTGCGGGCATCCTCGTTTCCTACACAAGCAGCAATATCTTGCAAAATTTATATTGTTAAAAAGTCTCTAAAACAAGCTTTCTAACACCACTAAGATCATTGAAATTGGAGTTAAATTGAGAGAGATATGATGACCAGAAAATAGAAGTTCAGAATAAAATTTCTAAAAATGTAATCAAAGGCTCAAATTTCGAGGGTCAGTGTTATCTCACCAGGAAACAACTAGACAGAAGCCATATATCAATGGAAAATATGTTCAAAGTTCTTTCTGAAGATATATAATATGTTCAATTTGAGCAAGTATTCAGAGAGATATGGTGTCTGGAAATTCAATACTCAAAACTAAAATTTTTCAGAAATTCCAGAAAAGAAGGTCAAAGATGAAAATTTTGAGAGCCGACGATTTCTCCTCAGGCAATGATTAAAAGCAAGCCTTATATGAATGGAAGGTAAGTTTGAAGGGCTTTCTAACGATATATAATATGCTCCATTTGCATGAGAATTGAGAAAGATATGGTGGACGAAAGTGGGGTGGTTGAATCTGAAAATTTCCAGATGTTGGGAAAAAAACATAAAAAAAGGAAACGCTCGGACGGGGGGAGGTAGTTGAACACACGACTTATCATGTGGGTAAACTGCCACAGAGCAACTAATGCAATTACAAAGGTGGCTTGTTTCATTTAAAATTTTTATAATGAAAGATTATAATAAATAAAAGGTACTGACACGCGGAACGCGGTGTTGAGTATTCCAGGTAACTACTCTTCAACCATTGAGCCATGGATTTACAACCACCACAATGCTAGCTAATATATTATATTTCTTCTAGTTTTATAAGATATTATCTTAAAAATTTATTTGGTCCTATTTATAAAATATTGTGTTTTTTTTATTTAGATTTCCTTCTTCACCTTTTATTTAATGAATTTTTTATTTCATAAATTGTTCTATTTTTTAATCAATAGGAATAAGATTAAAAGTTTATACTATTTTTTTATAAATTTGAGAGCATAATTATGTCTCCTTAATACCCGTGTAATAAAATTTAACACCTTATAAAAAGGATCGATGGAGTATGATTTATGTGTAACTGAAACTTTAAAAGAAAAAACAGACATTATTTCAATGGGAATTAAAGAGAACTTGATTAAGAAAACTACTCTTGAGTCACTCAACCATGTGTTTAGTAACTAGCACCTTTAGTGGTGGTTCATTTTCATTAGATTTATTTAAAAAAAGAAGAAGAAAAACCTCCACAAACACATTGAACCTGAAACCCTTTCTTCATGAAAACTACCCATGAGTAAGTGAGTCACGCGCTTTGAGACATATTCTATTATTGGCTTATATTTATATAATAGTGGTGGGTAAAAAATTATTAAAAAAAAAGGCGATTTAAATAACTTCATGCAAATCCCACGATGTCAAGAAGCCATGCCAATATTGCAATCAAGATGCAATGTTATATTATTATTCTAAAAAAAACTTAGCCGCATAAATATATATATATATATAAGGAAGGAAATACCCACATTTTTTTCAGTCAAGAATGGGTTTGGACCAATTTTTTTTGGCCAATTGATTAAAAAAAAAATACTCACATATGAAACAAAAACAAAACAAGCAGTATAACACTTTTTAAGTGTTGTACATGAGACTCACCTCTTCACCATTTGGCCAAAACATGCTAGAGAAAATAGTAGGAGCTGAGAATAACTATAAAGGCCATACATGTTACTAGAAGTGGTCTCCATGGAACTTTTGGAGTATATTATCTACCCAAGCATGTGCTAAAAGCTCATATTTTCCTGATTTTTATGGAATTTATATATTCTAAGAGATTTATAAAGCCCATGTGGGGTACATGAAATTATTTTTTTTAGGGATGATGTTTGACTCTAAAAATCCCTAAATTTATGAACTTCGAATTGGCATGTGTATTGTCTAATTTAGAGATAATTTTGACAACTTTTTAGTTATTTTGGCCCTAAAGTGGTACAAGTTTGTAATTCTAGTTAGGAATCAATTCAAATGTATCCAAATAATATTGAAATAATGGAAGATTTGAGAGCATATATCAAGAGATTTCATGAAAGAAGTGATAATATTCTTACAATGCACCTATGTGTGCTAAGAATAAAAAAAAACCTATTTTTTAAAGACTTTTGTCTTATGGCTATAAGTTAATGTAATACCTGATGCATTCCTAAATAATATATTTTAGGAAATATAAATTTTTTTTGAAAAACCCATGAATGTCATACATGATTGAAATTAAGCTCAAAGAGGAGCAATGCATCAAGGTAAATAAGATGAGCAATCTTGTGATTTCAGTCTTTGACATAAGATTCATACAATGTTATGGCCATTGTATACGAAGGAAGTGAATGTATTTAAAAGGTCCTCTTAAGGCTCTCATAGATAATGCTAAATTTTAGCCAACACATTAAAGATATTACTAGGAAATTTTCAAAAGATTGATGATGGTGAAGAAGTTGCTTCCATGAGCATTTAAGTTTGTTAAATTCCTAATTGGTAGTGAGTAGATTTGTATTTGATTATTAATTCTATTATATTGGCATGTAACATGATCTATAAAAGATATGATGTGTTAGAACATCTTCTTTGTTATATGTTTTTAATTATATGCTTATCATTGCCAAATGAGATGTTATCTGAGTGGGATCTCTTAGAAAATAGACTTAGGGTCATTTAGGAGTTATGAATTATATAAGCAATATTTGCAAATAAATTCAATAGAGAAGCGGTGATTTTCTTTTAGCCTACATGTGATAGGGGAGTATAGAGTACTCTTTTGATCGTGTAATTGTTAATTTAATCATGGATCTGTTCGAAGATTATTGCAAATAACATGGCATTGTATTTATGTTAATTCGGTGCTGTGTCTATGTAAATAAATAATACTTGATTATGGCAAATAAATATACTTAACAAAGAGAAACGAACACTGAATCTATAGGTTTAAGTTGAGCATGGAAATACAAAATTGGTGTTGCTAAATGGTTGAGATTTGTCATGCCAAGGAAGGATAATATTGTAACTTATATTACAATGTTGAGTTGTGTGGTTTTGACAAAACCTCATCTTGCTAATTAAGTATATGAAAAGGTTCTTGCCCAATTTTAATTTATGAAAAGAATAACTTAAAGTTATACATCGAGAGATTGCCAAATCCTTTGATCATGAGTATATAATGACGGATGAAACTTCAAGACTTATGGGCTAGAATGAAAGAATTATGGGTAAAGTGATGTGGCTAATGATTTAAGAAGGCTATGAAAGAATTCAAGAAGAGGAATCATCAGCATGGTGAAAGAAATCTTAATGTAGCAAGAGCCAAGTGGCATGTTTAAAAAAAATGAATGATAGATGTTTTGCTTGCATTTACCTCAAGCAAAACCAATTATCACCAAGCTATAATATTCCTCCTTAAGGCATATGCTCTTAGAATTGAAATATTGAGTTTTTTAGTAATATTTCATCCTTTTTGTGGATGGTGATTCAAGAGCTAGAAACAATCCATCTAAGGATTAAGAATCCTTTGTGAAATATTGTCGGTTAACTACTTTTGAAAAGTAAGTAATTGCATGTAGGAAATGACATCAGAAAAGGAGAAAAGTGCTTAAAGTATAAATTAGTTTTATACAGAGAGCTTTAATCCTTCATGATATGCTTTATGCATTAAAAAATCCAACCAATTTGATTTCTCTAGTATATCTCTTGAATTAATTTAAGTGTGTATTTTCATGATATCTCATCAAGTACCAATAATGGGACAAATAGCACTAGTTCTTTTTTTTTTTTTCCAAATGGTATCATTGTGTTGGTCATAATGTGTAACAAAGCAATAAATGTGAAAGTATGGCGAGCGGAGTTAAGGCTTTATGAGCTAGGAAAAAGCGACTTAGAATAACAAAAGAAAGATAACGTTAAAGTTTGTTCCCATCTTAGAAATGTTCTAGTGAGAATGTAGCCTAGTGAACAAGGCAACCAATAAACCATTTGAAAAGAACTTGGATTAATATTCCATTGCCTGTGGTCTATTGTAACGTATGTATTCCTAATTAATGAGAGGGTAAGACATGGAGTGTGATATTTTACCACAGTCATTGTTAGAATAGTTGAAGGTACTTTGTGAAGTGAATGATCTGACACTTTACAATAGAATATAGTTGCTGTAAAAAGAGAAATAAAAGTTTTATTTTATGCAGTCAAAATCAAATATTGTTGATTAATGCTTTCATGCTTAACCACGTATCCTCTCTGTAAAACTTAGTCTCTAACTAATAAAGTATAATTGATGATGTGTACAAGACTAGAGGAACTAAGGCGGAAGAAGACTAAAGTGGAGGTAGAAAAGCTCCACGCCGCGGCGAGACACAGGACCACCACGATGAACAAGTTGGAATTTCATAAAATTTTTCAGACAGTAGGGCTTCACGCTATGGCGAACTTACCCACTGCCGTGGTGCTAGACCTTGAACTTTTATAAACTAGAAACATTTCAATCAATGAAGCAAAGAGAATTAGAGAGAGAACCGGAGGAGCTTCATTAGGGTTCGAGAAATTTGAACTTTGAGGGTGATTTTTGGACTTTGGGAGCTTCGATCTTGGTTGGTAAGTGATTATTGCTCCTTCCTTTCAATTTTCTTCGATTTTTGGAGATGATCTTTTGGGGTGTATGTCGAGATTTTCCATTTTGGCTGAAATCTACTGATTAAAATGGATGAAATATGATTAATGTGTTATTTAGTGTTAGGAAGCTTGGGGTCTGAGTTTTGAATGGATAGTGATGAGTTTGAGTTGAATCCTAGGTTGATTTTGGTGGAAGAGATATAGAATCCAAATTTGTTTGTGTTATTATAGGTTTAAATAGTTATTTGGAGTTTATTGATGTATGAAAATGTATTGGAACCTTAGGTTAAGCCTAAATAGTTGAATTATGAATTTTAGGATAATTATACTACATGTTAATTGTGGATATTATGACATTGTAGAGATTGTTTAGTTGATTAGAGGAGTACGAGTTATGGTTGGGCAATCCGAGGAGCTTGCGGAATCGTGTGTGTAGTATTGACAACCTAAGGTAACAGGTGTTTGTGATTTATGTGAATATATGTTGATATATATATATGCATGTTCCTTTTCATACCATGATATTGGTTGTGTATGTGTATGATTTTTTTGCATGTCATGGTATGTAGATGGCTAGTTGAGATAGGATGATTGTGTATGATGTGTATTTATGATGTTATAGCATCCTTATACCATTGCATGTTAGCATCTCCATATGATGATTATGATTATATTTATATACATATGTGTTTCAAAGCATGTTAGCATGACATTGACATTATCACCAAGTGATTGCACAGTGAGAGATTGATGTTGAGGTGATAATGAGATAAGATATGAGATTGATATGATATATGATAATGATATGATAAAGATCCCTGCCACTAAATTCTCTCCAATAGATAAGAGGGTCAGGTGACAGTAGATAAGATAATATGATGAAACATCCCAGTTACTAAATCCTCTTCTATGGCTAGGAGAGCTAGGTAGCAGTGGGTTTGGGGATACACCTTCCCTAAATCATCACCAATTTGTAGTGGTCCAGGGGAAAGAGAGCCATGGTCCAAGCACTAGTGTGACCTTTGGCCAGGTTGTGTTAGTGAAGACTGTTGGGAGGAGATTATCTATTTGAAATGTCTTGTGATGACAATAGTTCGTGGTTCTAGCCGTGTATGAAGGAAAACATGCATACCATACATTTGTATTTCATTGCACCATATGCATGATTGTGTGGATTTGTATATATATTGCATGTGATTGCTCTTGGTTATTGAGATTTTGTCTCACACCCCTCCAATGACTAACATTGCAGGTGAAGTTTTTGGCATTAGTTTGGAGAAGACAAGGGAATCATAGCTATTCCAGCGTTGGGAATCTTCAAGTCATCAGTAGTATGTGTGTATTGTCTATGTATGCATTGTGCCATGTAAGATAGCATGTTTTTAATCTATATGATAACAATGATGTTGTGATGATGATGGATGTAGAATGTTGATGATGATGAATGACCTATGATGGTAATGATGGTGATGTAGTATGATTGTGTACATGAATGGTTGTATATGTGTGGTGATGAGATGGACTCGGGTATGGGTCATTGTTGTTGATATATGTGGTTGAGAGTCGAATTGGTCATATGTGTGAGCCCAAAGAGGAATTTGGGTCATGTATATGAATTTTGGGCATATAGCCCATTATGTGAAGTTAGGGTTCAATGGGGGTCAAATATCGGAGGAGTAGTTTTTTTGAGGTGAAATCTCTTTGAACAAGTTAGTTGAGTCAATCTAGACTTGTGAGAATGGTACATAATGGTCAAATTGGCTTTAGTGGCAATTGGAAGAGGTTTGCAATAAGTTTTGGTCAAAAAGTGACCAAAATGGTGTCGAGTACCCAAAATCTCCATGCAGAGATGAATTTGAGTGAAATTGGCATTTATGAATAGATTGGGACAAGATTAACTTGTAGAAGTTAGAATCAGGTCAATCGGAGGTCGGAACATAAAGTTATGTGTGTTGGAAGTCCACCCTAAGAAGTTGAAATTGCTGATATAGTATTACCAAAGGGGCACTGTGGCACTAGAAGCTAGGCTATGGCACCACATACTTCTGCGTAACTCATGCCGCAGCAGCACCATAGTTGGCCACAGTCTCAGCTTTGTTTCACCCTTGATAGTGATTTTTAAGGTCAAGAGTGAAGTTTTGGGGTAATTAAAGGTAGGGTGTTACACTCTTAATCAATTACTCATATATATATTATGATTCATGGACAATAATCACGCAAGATTTTAGAATCTTAAGACTATGAGGGTTAACTTATGTGTCCATGATGTTTTTCTCTTATAAGGTGGAAAATTAAGCTATAAAATTATAAGAGTATCTTTGTCAGACCCTTAAATTTATAAATATGTCATATTTTCATTGGTGAAAACAATGTTATCTGAATAGTTGAATTTGGATTTTATTTTTCCAAAATAATAGTCTTCTTAGTAAGGAAAGGATTAGTAAAAGTGCATCTCTTTATAAAACTCATATTCAAAATTGTGAAGACAAGCAATTGTACTTTAAGAAATTAATCAAAATAGGAGCTGTTGATCCTAATGAGAGGTCCTAGTTCAGGTACGAGTTTCCAATATGAGTAGAAGCATTATGATAAATAGAATTGTGTAAAAAAAAATGTTGCACAATCTCACCAAAGTAGAGTAAAAGTAAAGTGCATTTAGATATCATTTTGAAGATGATGTCATTTATAGTTACTCCATTTATAGTGATCAAGATTGTAAGCTGGTTCCAATCAGATTCAAAATTAAAAGTGTTTGTAAAACTGTCAAAATGATTATAAAAGTACAGAGATACTTAAGGGTGACTACTAAATGTATTTTACTAACAAGGATATGATATAAGTCAAATTAGATGCTCTAGTATATTGAGAATGTCAGAGATATGGATGAGTTAAAAATAAACTCCTTGATATACTTTTCTTGCTATATAAAATGCCATACGATGTTATAGCAAGAAATGGATATAGAATTATAATATGAAATATGTCTAATAGCAATACCTTGGCTTTATGGCTATGATGATTGATAGAAAATTTGGGGATCACTAGTGGACATTTGAGTTCACTATGAGTAAAACGTCATAATCAAAAGCCATAGTCTTAGTCAGAAACCCTAAATATCATGTAAAAGCAAAATCCATAGACAAAAAATGTAAAGTTCTACTAAAAATAGCAATGGCATAAAATATGTTACTATACATTTGTATTTCTACTAAAGTGATATTGGCAAATCCCCTAATAAGGCCCATATACCTGGAAATGAGTATATGAAATATGTGAAATTTCTTGGTATGAGTAGAATACAGAGTAACATACTACATGATATTTGAAAAATATAAATAAAATGCCATTTTCTCATTCAATGCCATAATCATGATAAGCATATATACAATGCGTATGTCGTATAAGTTGATGAGGTTGGCTCTCTCACATGGGCAACCACCTTTGACACTCATGAGGAATGAGCAAAGATGGGACATTTGTGTTCGCCAATAAAATAGTGGAAGCACTGATATGGCAGAGAAGAAACACATAATATATGTTGCCTCGACAAAAGAGAAGAGTGACTTGAGATGAGATCCAAATACATATATGAATCAAATTATGGATACCTACCATGCATAACATCTGTAACCAAATGACGAATTCTCCAAATTGACATCACGAGAAGTGAGGAGGTTGGTAGAATTTGGGTTAGATAGTGTGTGTATCTAAACAAAAATTTGCATGATGTTAACAAATCAAATCAAACTGACAAACACTCTTATGGAATAAGAGAAACACCATAGCATGCAATTAATATTGTATGTGTTTTAGAACCGCAAACGGGAAGCAAATGAATAGATCCTTGCTTCATTGTTGTGTGGGTCCTAGAAAGGAATAAATCCTTTCATTGATGTCCTTATAACTTTGACATTATCATGGAGGGATAATTTAGTGTTTACTACTTTAACATACATCTGATAATTTGGTCCAAAGGGGTATTGCCGGGAAAGCAGTAGATTTTGATTGAAATGATATATGAGTGAAAGGAAGATCACGTGAAATATACACAACTATGCTAGTATCTAAGGCTAGCCCATTATGAAGTCTTTTTAGAGACATCATAAGCATGAATACTATGCATATGATAAAGGTAATCTAAGTTATACATGTTAAAACTCGAGAGGAATTAGATTTGTCATGGGAGAAGTGTATAAAGTAGATCTAGGGCATTTGAGGTACTCATTTGTGTACAAGATACACATGTGTGGATAGTCACCTTGTGCTGGTCGTGTCATAAGATTCATAGTACAAGAACTACAAAAAGTAGTTGTCGTGGCCACGCAATCACAACAAAGAACCTAGTATGAAATTGTAGGGAGAGATTAATGATTTTGTAATGGTCATCCTATCATGTGCGAGTGGGAGATATTGGAAATTTTGGATTGGACAGCCTATTGATGGGCTGACTCATGGGTCCAGAAAACTCTTATATATAAGGAAGAGTTACACTCAAGATTATTAAAAGTTGATTTTCTTTTCTTCCTCATCCATCTAGTTCTCTTTAACTCTCTCCTTCTCCAGTGCCATTTGCTGTGAATAATGATCAAAGTCCGTCCATGATTTTTATCAAAGCTGTGTGGAACAAAAGACTGAGAAGATTTAATGTACATGAAAGGAGTCAGTGGATTAATTTGCCAAAACTGGTACGCAATCTTTATCCTTTTCTCAATTTTTATCAGAAGTGTTTGCAACACATTTTTTTTTTTTACTTTTTAATGTCTAAGATAAATTGCATTATTCACAATTTGTAAATAATATGCTTTACATTTATTTTATATTTTATTTATATTAATTGATTTGATATATTTTTATTTGTTAATTTTTAATTTAATATTTTCAAATCCATTTATTTAGATATTACTATAATTAATTATTTAAAATCATTTAACATATATTTTTAATTTTTAATTTCTGATCAATTACAAATATTATCATGATTTTTTATATAAATACTTTAAATTTATTTATATTTTATTGGGTAAAAATTTTAGATTGTAAGAGTAAATTAATGATTTTAAGTTATTTTAGTATAAAATTTAATTGATGAAAAATTTATTTTAGAATCTTTAACGAAATATGATTAACATTGTTAAAATTAGACTAAAATATATGTTTTAGGAATAGAGACAAAGTCTATATAATTTCAATAATATTGAAAGGAGGCCAGCGTATTTTACTCTTTTATTTAATCTAAATTAAAATGATCATAAAGTTTTGAAATCGAGATAGTCAATAGAAAAAAACAAATTTTGACATTGACTGATTAAACTTTATGATGACTACTAATATAATTATCAACCAAATTCATTACAATTTAAAACTTAATAAAATATCAAACTATTAAGTTATTTTATAAAATTCACAAATTCCAAAAAACATTTTAAGAATTGCACCTTCACTACAAAGTGAATAAACAATATAGGAGAAAATTTCTTTTTGAAAAACTAAAAGATAATAATTTTTTTTGTATGTACAGATTAACAAATTCTCAAAATATTCAATTAAATATAATTATCCTTTCAAATTTTTAATTTTTGTATTTCCCATTTTACTTACAAAAATTGACATCGTTTTAACATAATTTTGGACTTTAGCTATAACGACCCTCAATACATTGTCTTAGACTTAGTTTCGAGTTCATAAGAAAGGTGACTTTTGATGTGTAGCATTAGAGGAATCAGGACTGAAGGAAAGGCCAAAGGATTATAAATTTGAGAAAAGGAACAGAAGTTTCTCATGCCATGGCAAGTTTCAGTGGTGTCGCGACAGAAGCTACTGGTATTTTCAAAATTCTTCAAGGTAGTTAAGGCTTTTTTGCCACAACAAGCTTATCCTGCATCACGACACTAGTTGCAGAACATGAATAAATTAGAATGTATTTCAATTGAAGGAAAAGATAGAATTTGGAGAAGATATGAAGGAGCTCTGCTAGGATTTTGAATTTTCGACCTTGGGGATCAATTTCTGAACTCTCGAAGCTTGAATAATGATTGATAAGTGGATTTCTAGCTCTCCTCCTCTATTTTCTTTGTTGTTCTCAATTGGAATCCATGGGTATGATGTAGATTTTGACTTGGTTGATGTTTCTACCAATTAAAATGGCTGTAAATGTGTTATTGAAGTGTTATTTGGTATTACTAAGCTTTGGATACAATTTTTGAAGTGATTAGGAGGTGTTTACCTCAAACCCTAACCTTGAATCTGTTAAAGTGTTATTTAGCATTTCTGGGGTTGTTTATAGCTTTGGAGTAATGTTTGGGACTCCTTGAGGTGTAATTATGATGTTGAGATCATTGGTTTGTCATTCATATGTTTGGTTGGTTGAGCTGTGAATAATCAAAATCTATATTATATGTTGATTGGATGTATTGTGGTATTGTAGTATTTAAGCTCGCTTAATTGGAGTGTTTGGCATTCTACGAAGTGGTCTAGAAACATTGCATTCCATCTTGGCACTCCAACGGCCTACTATTCCCCTTTATGCATGTGGTTGTGTGTGGGCAATTTGAGGTAATCTGTAAAATCTCAAGAAAGCTAAAATATCTAGAAATGTATGAGGAATTCACGAAAACAAAAAGATATCATTTTGCATAAAATATGGCAAAGAGGTTATTTTTTTCCTGTTGGACAGAAAAATAAAAAATTATATTTTTACCCCTAAAAAAGTTCAGGAATGACATCGATGTCTCCAAATTCATAAATATTATGTGGAGAGAAATAGAAAAGCTTTGGAGAAAATTATACCTAATGATATGAAAGTTTTAAAAATTATAATTTAACCTTAGGTTAGGGGTAATTTTGTAAATATATAACATTACTATCAAAATGAAGCCCTTGACGAGAGAAGTCCAATAGTATATGGCCCTGATGGTTATTGTTCAAGGATAAAGAAATAATTAGTGTCGAGTGTCCAAAAGTAACAGTAAACCGGTAAAATAGATTGTAGGCCCCACCAATGATTAAAAGGTAACTGGGACATGATATATGCTACACACAGATAACATTTGGAATAGGATAATTATAAAAATATAAAAATAAATTTAGAATAGTCTTGTAGCCCAAAAATGTTAAATTACTATAAAAAGCATTTTTATCGGTATAGTTAAAAATTACCCGGCTTAGAATATATCTGGACTAGAAAAAATTGAACAATTTTGGGATATTCAAAGCTTTCTTGTGCATGAATTTTCATCAGCCATGTGATGTCATTTAATATTTTATTATTTCTTGTAATACTTCTTGAAGAAGTATTCAATCAAATAATTAAAGTTAGTCAAAAAGCAATCATGTTTAAGGGAGTAATTAGAAAGTGATTAAATAGCTAATTGTAATGCCCCTCATGATATTTTTCTTGGCATTGTGTTCAGGACCGGAGGATTCAGGACGGAGGAAGGCTCAAGTGGAGTCTGGTAGAGCTCCACGCCGCGGCGAAGAGCAGGGCCGCCGCGGCGAGAAGCTTTCCAGTGGCGTTGTTCTGGAAAAATTTGGTGGAGCCGCGGCGAGAGTCGGAAAAATTGTTTAAATCCGGATCAGTCGGACGTGAAAGAAAGAAAGGAAACGAAGGGAGCGACGCAGAGAGACGAGGAGCAGTGCTAGGGTTCGGCATTTTTGGTGTCCCGGAGTGATTCTCGTCCATCGGGAGCTTGGATTCAAGTTGGTAAGCGTTCCCTACTCCTCTCTCTCCATTTTCTTCGGTTGAAATTTGGGATTTTCGGTTGTATGGTTGGATTTCCGGTTTGGGGTGAAATCCACCGATTGAAATGGATGTTTTGGGGTTAAGGAAGTGTGTTTTGATGTTCTTGTTGCTTGAATGTGAGTTTTGAAGGGATTATGTGTGTTTAGAGCTTAACCCTAGGTTGTCTTCGGTAATGGCTCTTAGGAATTCAAGGTGTCTGTGGTTGTGTGGTGATTGAGTAATCCCTAAGAGCTTATTGATGCATAAAAAGGGTGTTAGAACCTTGGGTTAGGTTAATGTGCTGGAATTGTGAGGTTTGATTTGTTGGTATATTGTGCTAATGGAAGAATTATGACATGATAAAGGTTGTTGGCTAATCGAGAGGGGTTCACGCATACTGGACAGTTCAAGGAAGCTTGTGGAAATCGTGTGTGTATGGTAACGACAATTGAGGTAACCGGGTGTTTGCTTACATTGTATTGATTGTGTTATATGATAGTACGTGTATTTGTATATATATGTATATTGTTAGATGATGGTTATGACTATGATGATAATATGTGTGATGATGATATGATATATTGCATACATGACATTATGATGATGATATGATGATGCATGAGCATCACCACATAACATTATGAGATTGTGATGTATGGTGGATGTGGTGGTGATGACGTGATGGTGGTATGATGTATGATGATGTATATATGTTAGGGAGAATAAGGTTGGATTATATATATGTTAGGGAGGATAAGGTCGGATTATATATATATGTTAGGGAGGATAAGGATGGATAATATATATATATTAGGGAGGATAAGGATGGATGATATATGTGTTAGGGAGAATAAGAATGGAGTCCCTGTGAGGGCGACATGCATGTCATTCATTTCATATTGCATACATGATTGGTGTGAGATATATGTATATATATAATTGTGTGTGTGTGGTTGTTGTTCCCGGTTACTGAGACATTGTCTCACCCCCTTTCCCATAAACTAACCTTTCAGGTGACGATTCTGGCACTATTCTGGAGAAGACGCGGGAGTAGCTGTGTACGTGGGAATAGTCTATGTAGCGTGTGTATGTTGTATTAGTATTTTTGTGCCAAGTAGGATAGCATGGTTTGTAATGGATAATGTTATGACTGAGACTGGCTATGTATGGATGTTTATATATGTGGTATGTATGGTTGAATGTTGTTGAGTAGTATGTGTGACAGTTTCGGGTAAGTCCAGAGTGTTGTTGGGCCTTGTTGGTTTGCGTAAGGGCCGGTAGCCCATTTGTTTAGGTTGGGTTCCAAGGGGTCAAATCTCAGAGGGGTGGTTCCTCTGAGGTAAAACCTCTTTGGACAGGTTGGTTTGGGGGTTTTGGACCTGTATGAATGGTCTATGAGCGACCAGTTGCCTTTGGTGGCAATTGGAGGTGGCTAGTGATAAGTTTTGGGTCAATAAGTGATCAAAACGGAGTCAAGGGTCCAGAATCTCCATACGGAGTTGGATTGAGGTAAAAGTGGTGTCCTTGGATAGATGGGGACTAGATTGACTTGTAGGAGTTGGAATCGAGTCAATCGGAGGTCGGAGCATAAAGTTATGCGCGTCAGAAGTTCGCCTCGGAGTGTTGAAATTGCTGATATGGTATATCAGCAGGGGGCGCCGCGGCGAGGGAAGGCAGGCCGCGGCCCCAGCCCAGTTTTTGAATATGGAGAGTTGTTTGAGATGTCAGGGTTGTGTAGAGTCAGATTTTGAAGATTTTGGTTATGACGGGAAGTGTCAGGAGGTAGGATGTTACATTTTGGTATCAGAGCAATGGTTTTGGGCCATTGTTCCTGCTTGAAGTACTACTTGGCACATGTTTGAATACATAGACTATATTCCCACAGCAATGCTAGTCCAGAACCATATAATTGAATGTGTTATTGCTTGTGTGTAGGAAGAATGTCTCGCAGAGGAAGACAGAGTAACAGTGACCTGATGAGGCAGATGCATGAGATACTGGCTGGCCTCAGTAATCAGGTGAATACTCAGGGAGAAACGTTGAACAGGTTGCAAGAAAGGATGGACAGGCAAGAACAGGAGGAAGTGAATGAAGAAGCTGGCATGTTTGTGGATCTGAATGCTGGTGAGGATGAAACAGTGGTGGAACCTGAGAGAGCCCCAAGGGTTGGAAGAAGGGGTATCTTCTCACAGCTGAAGGACTTTCGGAAGTTTAATCCTCCGGCTTTCGAAGGTACCATGGATGTGTCACAGGCGGAGAATTGGATAGAGCAATTGGAAAATATTTTCAGTGTGATGGATTGCACCTCAGAGCAAAGGGTGCAATTAGCAGCATTTAAGCTTGAGAAGAAGGCCAAGCGCTGGTGGAGGAGTGTTGTCCCGAATGTTGAAATGATGAATCCTCCTATGACTTGGGAACAATTCAAGGAACGATTCTTTGCACATTATGTCCCTCCAGCCTTAATGATGCAAAAGGAGGCTGAGTTCCTAGCTTTTCAGTAAGGGAATCTGTCTGTGGACGATTACATTGATCAGTTTTTGGACTTGGCCAGATACTCCACTTATCTGAACAATTATCCCGACGATAGGTGGATGGCTCAGAGGTTGTTTGAGGGTGCCCATCCAGAAATTAAGGAGCGTTTATCTGTGGTGGAGTTTGTGTCCTTTGAGGACTTATGTACGAAGATTCGTGCTTTGTATAGACGAATGAAGGAGGCTGAGGAGCACAGAAGGAATTCCATGATTCGAGCCTTTTCTCACCTAGGACCTACAGGAGGAATCAGTAAAGGAAGTGGTTCAGGCAGTGGTAGTAGTGGTGGTAGTACATGTTCTAGTGGAGGAAGAGGTCGTCATAATCGAGGTCGTCATGGTAGAGGAAGGGGCAGGTTTGGACGAGATCAGTCCAATAGAGGTCGATTTGGCAGAGGACCCTTTTATCGAGGTGGCTTTGAACAAGGGAGTTCCAGCCAGAGTGAGCAAGCAGGAAGGGACTCCGCTCCCTCTCAATACAGTTCTGGTAGTGCATCAAATCCGTGCACAAAATGCGGGTTTAGTCATGGTGATCGTCCGTGTTTTGTTTCTTTTAATTGTGGAAAACCGGGTCATATGTCGCGAAATTGTTGGGAGCCACAGCGTGATGATGCGACAAGGAGGCCCACGATGTCCGGACGAGTTTTTGCCATCACTCGACAAGAAGTGGATGCAGCGCCTAACTTGATTAGAGGTAAACTTAAACTTAATGGTTACTCTATTCATGCTTTGTTTGACTCAGGTGCATCGCATTCCTTCATTTCATTTGATTGTGCTCGGAGATTGGGTATTGTGGCAATGGACTTGCCTTTTGAGTTGTCAGTGTCCACACCCACGGGAGTTTCATTAAGAACTGCTCAAGCTTGTTTGAATTGTGTGGTTCGTTTTGAGCACCGAAGCACTACCCTGGATCTGATTTGTTTGCCTTTGCAAGAGATTGATGTGATAATTAGGATGGATTGGTTGGAAGCGAATAATGCCATTCTCGACTGTGCTCGGAAGATTGTATCCTTGCCAATGAACATCCCTAGTGTTAAAGGGGATGAGAATATGTGTTTGTCCTTCGCCCAAGCTGACAGGTATTTGAAGAAAGGATGTCAAGGGTTTCTGGTTTTCTTCTCTGTGAATGTGGATATACAAGGTGGTGTCGAAAGATATCCGGTTGTGAATGAATTTCCTGATGTGTTTCCAGAGGAGATTACTGGTTTACCCCCACCACGAGAACTGGAGTTTTCCATTGATTTGGTGCCCGGGATTAGTCCTATTTCGAAAGCTCCATATCGAATGGCACCGTCTGAATTGAAAGAATTGAAGAAGCAGATTGAGGAATTATTGAAGAGAGGTTTTATCAGACCTAGTGTTTCGCCTTGGGGAGCTCCAGTGTTGTTTGTCAAAAAGAAGGATGGTAGCCTCAGATTGTGCATTGATTACAGACAGCTGAACCGAGTGACGATCAAGAATAAATATCCCTTGCCTAGGATTGAAGACTTGATTGATCAGTTGGCAGGTACCTCTGTATTCTCTAAAATCGATTTGAGGTCGGGATACCATCAATTGCGAGTACGTGCTGAGGATGTGCCTAAAATGGCATTTCGGACTCGATATGGTCATTATGAGTTTCTTGTGATGCCATTCGGGTTAACAAATGCCCCGGCAATCTTCATGGATTATATGAACAGGGTGTTTCGGCCATATTTGGATAAGTTTATGGTGGTTTTCATTGATGACATTCTGGTTTACTCCAAGAGTGAGGAAGAGCATGCGCATCATCTTCGGATTGTGTTGCAAGTATTGCGGGATCACCAACTGTATGCTAAGCTCAGTAAGTGTGAGTTTTGACTACGGAAGGTGAAATTTCTGGGTCATGTGATTTCTGCAGAAGGTGTGGCTGTAGACCCTAGTAAAGTGGAAGCGGTGTTGAATTGGGAGAGACCGCAATCGGTGACGGAAATTCAGAGTTTTCTGGGATTGGCTGGATATTACCGAAGGTTCATTAAGGGATTCTCTCAGCTTGTTATGCCATTGACTAGACTCACCCGTAAGGATCGATCTTTCATTTGGGATGACAGGTGTGAGAGAGCATTCCAGGAGCTGAAGGTTTGTCTGACGTCCACCCCAGTGCTCATTATCCCTAACTCGTCAGAGCCGTTCACAGTTTATACGGACGCCTCTAAGAAGGGTCTAGGGTGTGTTTTGATGCAGCAAGGTAGAGTTGTAGCGTATGCTTCAAGGCAGTTGAGGCCTCATGAAGAGAACTATCCTACTCATGACCTTGAGCTAGCAGCTATAGTGTTTGCCTTGAAATTGTGGAGGCATTATCTCTATGGCACTCAGTTTGAGGTATTCAGTGATCACAAGAGTTTGAAGTATTTGTTTGATCAAAAAGAGTTGAATATGAGGCAAAGGCGTTGGGTTGAGTTCCTTGTGGACTATGAGTTTGCTCTAAAGTATCATCCTAGGAAAGCCAATGTTGTGGCAGATGCATTGAGTAGAAAGTCGATCCATATGGCCATGATGATGATCAGGGAGCAACAGTTGCTTGAAAGCTTGAGAGATATGAAGTTGTCTATTAATATCATCCTGGAGTATTAGTAATGAGTTCCCTCAGTGTATCGAGCGATTTATTGAGGAACATTTGCTATGCTCAGATGGAGGACGAATATCTTTTGGGCGTTCGGGAACAGATTGAAATGGCAGAGACCCAGGACTTCGATATTCTGGAAGATGGTATCATCCGGTACTGGGGTAGGATTTGTGTGCCAAATGTTGCGCGCTTGCGAGAAATGATTTTGGAGGAAGCTCATAAGAGCAGGTACACTATTCATCCAGGTACCACTAAGATGTATCAGGATTTGAAGAGAGATTATTGGTGGCCAGGCATGAAAAAGGACATCACAGAGTTTGTGGCAAGATGTTTGATTTGTCAGAAGGTAAAAATTGAGCACCAATTGCCTGCTGGTATGTTGCAATCTTTGGAGATCCCGGAGTGGAAATGGGATAGCGTTTCCATGGATTTTGTGATGGGATTACCGAGGACCTCTTCAGGACACAATGCGATATGGGTCATTGTGGACAGGTTGATGAAGTCGGCCCATTTTCTTCCAATTCGGGAAATTATTCCAATGGAGAAGTTGGCCCAGTTGTATGTGAATGAGATAGTAAGGCTACACGGAGTCCCGATGAATATTGTGTCGGACAGAGATCCAAGGTTTACATCCAGGTTTTGGAAATCTCTCCAGAAAGCCATGGGTACGAAGTTGAGTTTCAGTACTGCTTATCACCCTCAATCTAATGGGCAGACTGAAAGGACTATTTAGACTCTGGAGGACATGCTGCGGGCATGTGTTCTAGAGAATAAAGGCAATTGGGATCAGTTTTTGCCGTTAGTTGAATTTGCCTACAACAACAGTTTCCACTCGAGTTTGCAAATGGCTCCGTATGAAGCGTTGTATGGCAGGAAGTGCAGGTCACCGTTGTGTTGGACTGAACTTGGTGAAAGGAGTCTTTTGGGCCCAGATATTGTGGATCAAACCTCTCAGAAGATAAAGAGTATTCGTCAGAAGCTTCTTACAGCTCAGAGTCGGCAAAAGAGTTATGCGGATAGGAGGAGGAGACCATTGGAGTTTGATGTTGGGGATCATGTATTTTTAAAGGTCACTCCTACTACTGGTGTTGGAAGATCGATTCGAGCCAAGAAGCTCACTCCACGGTATATGGGTCCATACCAAATTCTGGAACGAATTGGGCTAGTAGTGTATCGAGTGCCGCTACCGCCTAGTCTTGCTGGGTTGCATGATGTTTTCCACGTGTCTCAACTCAAGAAGTATCATCCAGATCCGTCTCATATAATTGATGATGAAGCAGTTCAAGTACGAGAGGATCTGACTTTTGAGGTCGCACCGTTGCAAATTCTAGATGTGAAAGAGAAACAGTTGAGGAATAAGACCATTAAATTGGTAAAGGTCCTTTGGAGCGGTTTGATGTTGAATGATGTCACGTGGGAGACTGAAGATTCTATGCGGAGGAAGTATCCAGAGATTTTTGCTTGAGGTAAGAGTTGAAATTTCGAGGATGAAATTTTTATAAGAAGGGGAGAGTGTAATGCCCCTCATGATATTTTTCTTGGCATTGTGTTCAGGACCGGAGGAATCAGGACGGAGGAAGGCTCAAGTGGAGTCTGGTAGAGCTCCACGCCGCGGCGAAGAGCAGGGCCGCCGCGGCGAGAAGCTTTCCAGTGGCGTTGTTCTAGAAAAATTTGGTGGAGCCGCGGCGAGGAGTATTGGAGCCGCGACGAGAGTCAGAAAAATTGTTTAAATCCAGATCAGTCGGACGTGAAAGAAAGAAAGGAAACGAAGGGAGCGACGCAAAGAGACGAGGAGTAGTGCTAGGGTTCGGCATTTTCGGTGTCCCGGAGTGATTCTCGTCCATCGGGAGCTTGGATTCAAGTTGGTAAGCGTTCCCTACTCCTCTCTCTCCATTTTCTTCGGTTGAAATTTGGGATTTTCGGTTGTATGGTTGGATTTCCGGTTTGGGGTGAAATCCACCGATTGAAATGGATGTTTTGGGGTTAAGAAAGTGTGTTTTGATGTTCTTGTTGCTTGAATGTGAGTTTTGAAGGGATTATGTGTGTTTAGAGCTTAACCCTAGGTTGTCTTCGGTAATGGCTCTTAGGAATTCAAGGTGTCTGTGGTTGTGTGGTGATTGAGTAATCCCTAAGAGCTTATTGATGCATAAAAAGGGTGTTAGAACCTTGGGTTAGGTTGATGTGGTGGAATTGTGAGGTTTGATTTGTTGGTATATTGTGCTAATGGAAGAATTATGACATGATAAAGGTTGTTGGCTAATCGAGAGGGGTTCACGCATACTGGATAGTTCAAGGAAGCTTGTGGAAATCGTGTGTGTGTGGTAACGATAATTGAGGTAACCGGGTGTTTGCTTACATTGTATTGATTATGTTATATGATAGTACGTGTATTTGTATATATATGTATATTATTAGATGATGGTTATGACTATGATGATAATATGTGTGATGATGATATGATATATTGCATACATGACATTATGATGATGATATGATGATGCATGAGCATCACCACATAACATTATGAGATTGTGATGTATGGTGGATGTGGTGGTGATGACGTGATGGTGGTATGATGTATGATGATGTATATATGTTAGGGAGAATAAGGTTGGATTATATATATGTTAGGGAGGATAAGGTCGGATTATATATATATGTTAGGGAGGATAAGGATGGATAATATATATATATTAGGGAGGATAAGGATGGATGATATATGTGTTAGGGAGAATAAGGATGGAGTCCCTGTGAGGGCGACATGCATGTCATTCATTTCATATTGCATACATGATTGGTGTGAGATATATGTATATATATATATAATTGTGTATGTGTGGTTGTTGTTCCCGGTTACTGAGACATTGTCTCACCCCCTTTCCCATAAACTAACCTTTCAGGTGACGGTTCTGACACTATTCCCGAGAAGACGCGGGAGTAGCTGTGTACGTGGAAATAGTCTATGTAGCGTGTGTATGTTGTATTAGTATTTTTGTGCCAAGTAGGATAGCATGGTTTGTAATGGATAATGTTATGACTGAGACTGGCTATGTATGGATGTTTATGTATATGGTATGTATGGTTGAATGTTGTTGAGTAGTATGTGTGACAGTTTCGGGTAAGTCCAGAGTGTTGTTGGGCCTTGTTGGTTTGCGTAAGGGCCGGTAGCCCATTTGTTTAGGTTGGGTTCCAAGGGGTCAAATCTCAGAGGGGTGGTTCCTCTGAGGTAAAACCTCTTTGGACAGGTTGGTTTGGGGGTTTTGGACCTGTATGAATGGTCTATGAGCGACCAGTTGCCTTTGGTGGCAATTGGAGGTGGCTAGTGATAAGTTTTGGGTCAATAAGTGATCAAAACGGAGTCAAGGGTCCAGAATCTCCATACGGAGTTGGATTGAGGTAAAAGTGGTGTCCTTGGATAGATGGGGACTAGATTGACTTGTAGGAGTTGGAATCGAGTCAATCGGAGGTCGGAGCATAAAGTTATGCGCGTCAGAAGTTCGCCCCGGAGTGTTGAAATTGCTGATATGGTATATCAGCAGGGGGCGCCGCGGCGAGGGAAGGCAGGCCGCGGCCCCAGCCCAGTTTTTGAATATGGAGAGTTGTTTGAGATGTCAGGGTTGTGTAGAGTCAGATTTTGAAGATTTTGGTTATGACGGGAGGTGTCAGGAGGTAGGATGTTACACTAATTATCCTTTCTTTTCTCTCATTTGGATGCACACTTGAAGCAGCAAAGAGTGAGACAGAGAGCTCCAAAAACATGAGGGCAAGAAGCGGAAAAAGAAGGAGCAAGAAGGCAAGACTCAAAGCTCAACCACTTGGTAAGATTTCTTACCACATCTAGCTTGTAGTTTTGAGCAAATTGAAATGGTTTAATGGAGTACTCTTCCTCCTCTCTCTCTATATATTTTCGGCCATGGATAGGAAGTGGAGTTTTCATGTAATAAACCTAGGGGAAATCATGTGCTAGCAACTTGAAACAAGGATTTGGTAGTAGTTTGTTGAATTTCAAAGTAAATCATTTTTCCTTCTTCCTCCATGAATTTTGATCAGACCAGGGTTCCATTTAGGGTTGGAATTTCATAAATTGGACCCCAAAAATGGGTTCCCCATGGTCTAAAACCTTAGGAACAAGTGTTGGATATAAGAAAGACTAATTGCATAGCAAGATGACAAGTTAGGGTTTTAAGAGTTTCTTGTGAAGTTGAAGCATGAACCAGTGGCATATGACCTCATTTTATGATTTGATAGGGTTCCAAGAAGTGTCTAAAGGCCAAAGGAAGTTTGCACCAAGTTTGGAAAAGTTGGGAAATCTTGAAGGTAGTAATTTACCTATTTATACCCATTGTTATCAAACTTGAATTTCATGAACTTGTTGCTAGGCCATATATATATAATGATGCTTTGTGATAATTTGTGATGAATGAATGAGTTGATTGATGAGGTTTATGACCTCTAGATGTCCAAATTTTAAAATGAAACTTTGCCAAAATTTTTATGAAATGTTATGATATTAAAAGTTTCAAGTGATAATTTGATGTTTTCTTAATGTTTTCATGAATTATGTGATAACATGATTGTATGAATGGGTTATTACTACTGAGATACTTTGAATCTCATTCCTTCTCAATGACTAACCATGCTAGGGAAACAATAGAAAAAGGGCTAAGGAAGGAGCTAATTTCATGAAGAAGTAAATGATAAGTGAATGATGTTGCAAGCCATTATGTTATAATATGAATGGTTATTGGTATCTTGCTTTTGCATGAAATTTTAAAATAGTGAATATTATGTTAATGTTATAGAAAATGTATGAGAATTTTCAGTTCTAGATCTTGTGATATGAAGTTATGTTCTACCAGGTTTCATGCCAAAATGAGTTCATTTGCATGGGTTTTGGCAAGCAAATTGCAATATAGATTGAAATAGGGTATTTTCCAAATTTATCTATTTATTTTTCCCTTGTTCTATTCTTAATATGAGGTTAGGTTTATGGGATTTTTATACCAGATAGAGGGCATCTCAAGCTTTAACATGACACCTAATTCATCTCATTTGGACTTTTGTACAATCAATGGTGAATTTTAAAATTTAGGGTTTAGAATAGGGCAATATTAGGAAAACTGGAACTGAAAGTTAAATACTAGAAATTTCAAAAGATAACATAAAATTTGATAGAGCTCTAAAAATTTAGTGGTTTACAGGTATAAAAATGTATATGTCGTAAGATTCATATGGCACTGATTTAAAAGTGATTGGAGCTATAGAATAAGAGATATGTAAGTTTTCCCAAAATTGTCCCTATAGCAGTGGAATTCTGACCCTTCATAATTTAAGTTAATGTTATGTCCTGTGTAAATGAAATAAATGTATAATAAAAATATGTTTGTAAGTAGACATATATATCTTTTAAATGGCATAGAGTATGCACGATTTGGTCATGGATGAATGAAATATGATTTTTCAAAGTTGAGATCAAAAAACTGGAAGATAGAAAAATGACCAAATGAAGAGTAAAAGCTTATGAAGTTCACTATATGAATTGGCCTAATGAAGTTACTGTTTAATATTTTTTCCATGTATAAAATATTTTAAGCTATTTTTAGAAACTTGAATCACCTCAAGATAATTTTTCTAGATTTAGTTATGAATTTTCAAAATTTGTCAGATAAAATGGAAATTGCCAAGTAAACAATATCTAAGAAAATTAAAAATTCTATTTTTGAAATTAAATTGATTCAAACTTCTCTTTAAACATATTTGACATCTAAAATAATTTAATACATGGAAAATGAGCCCGAGTATGAGGTGTTACATAATCAGGATGTATTTTGTGTTATGTTCTGTTTGTAAATATATATATATGTTTTGTTTCCTTCATATATATCATAATATGTGCCTGTAGATATGTTTGATCCCTTTTCATATCATGATATGTACATGGCATGGCTAGCGAGGATATGGTAATCTCTTGTCTTTTCCTCTACATGTAACTTATATTGTATCCCCATTCGTAGATTTGTATGTTGATGATTATACTAGTATGATGGCCATGATGATTAGGATTTAATTATGTGCATGATGAATGATAATATATTAGTATGACATGGATAGGCATTATCACTAAAATATGCATATGAGACATTGGTTGTTGGGTGATGATGTATGATGTATGAGACATTGGTGGAATTGCCTTGTGTCCAAGTGATAAGATTTAATGTATATATCCTTACCACTAAATCATCATCCTTTTATAATACCTTGTTTTTATATATTATTTTCTATGTATTATATCATATCTAATGCCCAAATAAGTCGTTTTAGATGCTTGAACTATTAAAGGGACCAACTTAAAAAAAATAAGAAAAACATGGATACTATGAACTTTGAAAAATCATAACTAATTATAAAAAAAATAATATCAATATGATTCAAGTCTCTAAAAATATATAAAACATTATAAACATGGAAAAATATGTAATTTGAATTTGAACGCACTAATCGATACAATTTATTGCCCAAAATTTACAGTGTAAATGATCAAGATAGGATTTTCAGATTTTTTGGTCCACTTTTAAAAATTCATAACTCTCTGGTCATATGTCCAAATCAAATATTCTATTTGTCTAATTTCTAAGCATATATAACACTATTATGTTATGATTCATTTCAACTAAATAGTTGTTATTTGACCGTTAAGTGCTCAAAAAGGATGGATTCTAGCGTAACTTTACAAAAGCATTTTTATACCATATATACATTGATCCAACTTGTCCAAACCATATTCATAACATTACAAGATACTTAAAAGAAGCAAAAAAAGAAAGCCCTACAAAGGCACATATGATTTTATACAATATTATAATAAAACAAGTAGCAATGGTAACAACCAATCTAGTTATCATTAATCTTCTCCTTGTCTCTTGCTTTCTTGGTTGTTTTGCTATCACTTGGACCTAGCATTTGGATATTTGAGGTGATGAGATTATGATAATCCTAGTAGAAAGTCACATTTCACACCTTATAGTATCAAGTAAATCATGAAAATCATATTGGAACATATAACACCATATTATTCATAAAAATTTTGGTAGTATAATGATTTAGAAAATGGATATCCTAGGGAAACAAACCCCTCATTTATAGCCAAAACCAATCACAAAAGGTCACATACACAATATGACACATTATAAAACATTTATAACATAGCCAGATAATAAAGTGCAAAAATGGTACATAGCCATCTCTTGAAGATCATTTTTGCTTTTTCACTTGAAACCAAAGCTCCCACTAGCTTTTTTGAATCTCTTCAAGTTCTAAAACATCATCAAATACTAGTTCAAGCTACTAATTTCATGACTTAATTCATAAAGTCTCAATGAAACCTTAAAAACCCATATAGTTTATCTAAGTTTCTCTTGAATCAAACACTTGTTTTTTACTAAGTTGGACCCAATGAATCCATTTTTAATATTAAAATCATGAAAGTGCAACTCCTTCCAACACTATAGCTATTTTGGTCAAAAATCAGAACATAGAAGGAAAGAAGTGATTTTTCATTTTCTTGCTTCCAAATGCACTAAAACTTATTTCTCTTGTATTATCTCATGTTTTTTCTTAGATTCATGGCATGAAAACGCTTTTTCTCCCAAAGCTTTACCATGGCCGAAAATCAAATAGCAAGAGGAGAAGAGGAGAGCTCAAAAAAACCAATCCAAACTACTCTAAACAACTAACCTAAGGTAGTAAAGAAACTTACCTAGCACTTGATCTCTATGGCTTCAAGTTTTCTTCTCTCTTCTTCTTCCTCTTTTTCCTTCTTGCTCTTGACGTCCTCTCTTTCTTTCTTGCTGTTTCAGACCTCTTCTTCCTTCTTTCCTTAGTGTGTGTGTCAACCAAAGAGGAGGGAGAAGATATAAGCCACTAACTAAGGTCAATTTTACAAATTTGGTTGAGTTTAAGCTTTAATTAACCATTAAGTTTTTGTGAGAAAATAATATTAAAATCCAGTTCAACATGTGCTGCTGAAATGGAACTACTTAAGGGAGGATATTGTCCAAAATACTGCATATTTTTCTTAGTCTAGTTATATCCTGTGTTGATTATTTTATACTCGGACTTATTTTTTACAGTATTAAATTACTTTGAGTACATGATTAAAGTAGGTTGGATCTATTTACTTTATTATCTTGTGTCCTAAAACATTCGTGTAGGGTTCCTATAATTTTCTTTCTTCTTTTCCTGCTTTTTGTGGGCCCACAGTCTCTTTTTCTTTGTACTTGTTACTTTTACATTACTCGGCCACCAATTTTTCTTTAAATTGGCTCTGTTAACCCTAATGCAATATACCATTAGGCAAGTATCTTACAAGGTTTAGTCTGACATAAATTTTTAATATTTATGAATTTGTCCCTAAGTTGGTAAAAAATGTAAATATTTATTCTTTTGGGTCTTTTTTGGTAATTTTTTCTAGCGACTAAAATACAATCAATTCTTCTTCCTGGGACAACATGTAATTTTCATATTTTTTCCCTATCCTGGTAAATGAACTTCTTACCCTTTTTTATACTTATTATTGTAGCTCAAATTTTATCACATACTTATACATTTTATGCTATTAAGACATTTTAGGGATGTTACACTTTTAGCTAGGAGATCCAGATGGTAGTGAATTGAGGGATGCATAATGAGCCTTATTGAGGGCTATGCAATTTAATACTAGGTACTAAAAAGAATTTCTAGTATAGCATGCAACCTACATCGGGCTCTCAAGGAAGAAACAATAAATGTGTAAGAGTATAAATTCCTAAGTTAAAATAAAAAAAACACACCTAAATGATAAAAAAAAGAAAATATTAAAAATTAAAACTGAGTGAAATGAACTAAATTAAAATTCAATAAATTAATGCAATTAACTCAATTATAATGCAATTAAAATGTAAATCTAAATTAGTCCTAAACAAAATGAAATGCAAACTAAACTAAATTAACTAAATACAAGACCTAAAACTACTAATGAAATGTAACTTAAAATGCAAACTAACTATTGATAAATAAAATGATAATGCAGCTATATTTTTTTTTCTTTTGTGATATACAATGTAAGCTATTTAACATGCAAATGCCAACTACAATTAAGATTTGGGGGTTTTTCTTTTAAATTTTGAAATTAAAAACTAAATTTAAATAAACAAATAATTAAAACAACAAACTAATACTAATCAATATTAAAAATAAGATCAGAATTCAATTATGAAAATGTGGATCATTCATGGGCTTGGTAGGTAATTTAGGACTATCCTAACGTGAGTCCAATTAAATTAGGAATAGTTAAGTTCTTGATTAAACAAACCAATTAGATTAAACACTTAATTACTTTAAGCATAACATAAATAATTAGTTAATCCTATATACCTGTAGTTGTTAATCAATCACCTAGAATTAGTCTAATCCAATTAATTATGTAATGACCCTCAATATTATATCTTAGACTTGATATGAGACTAATGAGAAGTTTATTACTTGAATTATACAAAATCAAAGGGATCAAAACTAGATAAAGAATTCAAAGGATCAAGATTTGGAGAAATGAAACGGAGGAAACTCACGCTGCGGTGAGAGCTATTGAATCTCAGCTTTTGGGACAAGTCAAAGGCGACTCTCACCACAGCTAGATTACTTACTGCTACGACGGTAGTTGCAGAATATGCTTAAAACAGAAAGTGAACCAGTCAACAGAGGAAGGAGAAAACAAAGGAGATCTTAGGAGCTCTACTAGGTTTTAACTTTTCTAGCCTATGGACTCAATTTTTGGACATGGGAGGCTTAGATATTATGTGGTAAGTGATTTCTCAACCTTCTCCTCCCTCTTTTTTGATCTTAACAATGGATTTTTGGTGATGCTTGATGGGGGTGTATTTGGAAATGATTTCCACTAATTAAATTATGTCTTAATACTTCAATGATGTGATATTGTGTGTGGCTAGTGTTGAATCAAGAGTTTTGATGATTCCAAACCAACATCCAAGAGCTTGGATTGAAGATATCAAAGGAGATCAAAGTGTTTCAAGTGAAGAATTTTTGAGTAATAGCTGCTAGATCTGCTGTAGGATCTTTTGTTATGTTTAAATGAGGGTAAAAGATTTTGATTTTAAGAAAAGATGTTTTTAAACCTTGATTTTATGATAAATCTTGACTCATTTGAAAAATACCCACAAACAGATGAAGTTTGAAAGTTTAAACTGAACTGTCATATTAGAAATTCGAACTTTGCCTTTGAAAATTCGAATTTCGAGTTAAAACTGAATAAATCTGAAAAGATGTCTCTCTGTCAGATGAATTTTGGTTTTCCAAAATTCAAATTTTCATCCAAGTCTAAAAGAAGCCTTTTTGAGACAGACGAACTTCACATCTTCAAAATTCGAATTTAAGATAAAATGCAGTTTGTGAAAACCAAAGAAATTCGTCTGAAATAATGTTGAAGTTCATCTGAAATCAAGAAGAAATTGAGTTTGAAAAAACCCTCACTGACAGATGAACTTTGGCCTTCTAACATTCGAATTTTCATATAAGTCTGAAAGAAGCTTCTTTGTAATAGACGAACTTTAAGTCTTCAAAATTCGAATTTCAGACAAAATGCAATTTGTGTAAACTAAAGAAATTCGTCTAAAACAATGTTAAAGTTCATTTGAAAGCAAGATTATATTAAGTTTCAAAATTGCTCTCTGACAGATGAACTTTGAACATTAAAATTTGAATTTTCAGAAGCTATGTTTTTGAGACTGTTGAAATGAAACATTGACATACGAGTGACAAAGTCCTGTAACATTCAAATATTGAAGTTAGTTTGAAAAGAGTCACTTTAAAAGACAAACTTCACTCTTTCAAAATTTGAATTTCGAAGAAAGTGAACTATTGTGCCTTTTGAACGTACTAGGAACAGACGAATTTAAGGTTTCCAAAATTCAAATTTCGAAGGCACTGTAGAAAATTGAAAACACTGTTCACACTTAACAGAAAAACTTTCTTCTTGAAAATTCGTATGTCACATTGTGAAAATATTTTGTAAGTTTCAAAATTCGAATTTCACTTCATGAACAAACGAACTTCGTGCTGTAATGTTGGAAGCTTTAACCTTCGGTTCCTTCGAAATTCGTCTGTTGACCAACCAAAATTCAAATTTCAGTATGTCAGAAGCATTAAATGCAGTTGGTTAACGGATAGTTTTTCAGAGTAACCGTTGGATAACTTCCCCTATGGATAGATTTTGTCTCTAACGGACATTTGAGACCTAAATCTATAAATATAACATCATTTGAAGTTATGGGTAACAAAATCAAACTTGTATATACCGAATTTCTGCCAAATCTTCTTCTCAAAAGCTTTTATCCTCTCAACTTCAATATCTATACTTTAACCTTCGTATCTACTCTATTCAAGAGAGTTATATCTTTGTAAACAATCTACTCTTCATCTAGAAGATAGATTTACTTGTGAGAGAAAATCACAAGGGGATTGGGTAGCATATTGTAGAAGTGCTTAAAGAGATTGAGAAAACTCCAGAAACAGAGCATACTCGTTGTCCTGTGGCATTAGCAAGAAGCCCGTTGAATTCTTGCTGTATAATGGAAAAATCTCAAGAGTTGTCTTGGGGACTGGACGTAGGACAAGTGGATAGACCGAACCAGGATAAATTACTGAGTCTTCTTCTCCTCATCTTTACTTTTTAGCTTACTCTATTTTGTACATTGCTTCCCTTATACTGTGCTATCTTTACCCATTTCACTTTGTGCAGAAAAATTTCAATCTTCCCAATTCACCCCCCTCTTGGGAAGTCAGCCTTGTTAACAAGTGGTATCAGAGCTCAGATTCCCATTCAAAGGATCTCATAGTCCGGGAATTAAGATGGCTGGCTTTGGAGAAAGCATACTTCCTGAAGGGAACAACACTAATAGACCACCAGGCTTTAGTGGAGAACATTATGGGTACTGGAAGATGAGAATGCAGATCTACCTCCAATCAATTGATCTTGATATCTGATCAGTCATTGAGAAAGGAGATTTTGTCCCAATGACTCTAACTGAAGATGGAAGACACAAAGAGAAGCTAGAAGCAGAGTGGAATGAGGAAGACAGAAGGAGAGTACTGCTAAATTTCAAAGCAAAGCATTGCTTAGTCAGTGACCTGAATCAGGATGAATTCTACAGAGTTTTACAATGCTCCACTGTAAAAGAGATGTGGGACACTCTGCAGATTGCACATGAAGGAACAACTGGGGTCAGGGAGAACAGACTGAACACATGCATTGGAGAGTATGAAAGCTTCAGAATGACTGAAGGAGAAACTGTAAAGGAGCTGCAAAAGAGATTCATTCTCATTGTGAATCAATTGAAAAGCCTGGGAAAGGAATACACTCAGTCTGAAAAAGTAAGAAAGATACTCAGAGCTCTCCCTCTAGAATGGCAGCCCAAGGTGACAGCAATAGAGGAAGCTAGAGGAGAATCAATGGCCTCTATCACAGCTCTCTTCGGCAGTCTTGAGGAGTATGAAGGAAAAATTAAAGCTCTCAAGGAAGCTGGGCTGGACAAAAAGAAGAAAGGCCTTGCTCTTAAAGTTGTAGATGAAAACGAAGAAGAATCTGATGAAGGAGATGAGCTGGATGAGGAAACTCTGGCTTTGATGGTCAGAAAATTCGGAAGATTCTACAGCAAGAAGAAGAACAACAGATTCTTCAAGAAGGGAGCAGCTGGTGAAAGCAAGAAAGAATTAAAAGAGCCCATGACTTGCTATGAATGCAAGAAGCAGGGACACATCAAATGGAATTGTCCTCAATTTCTCAAAAAGCAAGAAAATGACAAGAAAGCTGCAGACAAATGGAAGAAGAAGAAAGCCTATATCTCATCAATATGGGGCAACAACTCAGATAAGGAAGAAGAGGATGAAGATGAGATTGCCAACATTTGTCTGATGGCACTTGCTTCTGAGGAAGCTGAACCTTCATGCAGCAGTGATTAGGAAGAAGAGGTATATGAATCTGAACCTTCATATTCTGAGTTACTTGATGCATTTCATGAGCTTCTTGATGAGTTTATTAAAGTTGCTAAAGAACTAAAACTAGCAAAAAGAAAGATTAATAATTTGGAATCTCAAAACAACAGTTCTGAAATTACCTCTCTACCTACTGCTCAATCTGTTTGTTGTACTTCATGCATTGAACTAAAGCAAACTAATGATTACTTGGTAAAAAGCATGTCTAGGCTCACTAGAGGTAAAGATATGTTGTTTGCCCTGATGGGGAGCCAAAGAATATCACAACGAAAAGCTGGTCTTGGCTATGATCCATGTGCTGTCAAGGAAAAGATTAGGAAGAGAAATCAGAATGCATACATGAGGCATTTTGTGCATGCTGAGAGCAACAAAAAGAAAGATCACATGTCATCTCGCATTTAAACATATAATCAAACAAAGCATGCAAGACAAAAGTATTATCTACATTATTTTCTTCCTACTTCTCAATCTAGCAGTCCCTTCACTACTTATCATTTCTGTAACAAAAAGGGACATATTTCTAGCTCTTGTACTTTGAAGAAAAATGGACTTGACAGGAAAGTTGAATGGGTTCCCAAAGTTGCATCTGCATCTAAGGAAAAATCTACTGACCAAAAAGGACCCAAGCAAATTTGGGTACCTAAAAGGAAAACATAAACATTGTTTTGCAGGTTTGTCTCAAAGCTAAGAAGAGCAACAAATGATATATGGACAGTGCCTGCTCAAGTCACATGATTGGTGATAAGGAGAAGTTCATCACCCTTAGAGACAAGAAAGGAGGAAAGGTGACCTTTGGAGGTGATCAATATGGCAAAGTTGTTGGTATTGACATATTGGGCAAAAATCCGGAAACATCTATTGAAGAGGTGCTGTTTGTGATTGACCTCAACCACAATTTGCTGAGCGTGAGTCAGACCTGTGATAAAGGAAATTTGGTGCTATTTGACTCAAAGTTTTGCCTGGTCATCAGAAAAAGTGATCACAAAGTAATCCTCAAAGCTCAAAGGGATGGTAACTGTTATACTATTGATCTTGATGAACTTCCTTCCTTGGATTCTGTCTGTTTAATTAGTCAAGATAATGATAGCTGGTTATGGCATAGGAGATTAGTCATATGAACATGAATCAACTGTTTAAGCTAGTTAAAAATGAGCTAGTAACTGGTCTGCCAAAAATATATTTTAAAAAGGATAAAGAATGTGATGCATGCTTAAGAGGAAAACAAACTAAATCATCTTTTAAATCTAAAAATGTAGTTACCACAACAAGACCACTTGAATTGCTGCATATGGACTTAATTGGACCATCTAGGGTGAAAAGTCTTGGTGGTAGTCTGTATGTTCTTGTAATTGTGGATGATTACTCCAGATTCACTTAGATATTATTTCTATCCTCTAAAAGTGATACCTTTGATGCATTTGTAACCTTAGCTAAGAAAATGCAAAATGAGAAAGGTATTTCTATTGTGTCAATCAGATCAGATCATGGAGGAGAGTTTGAAAATGCATACTTTCTGGAGTACTGCAATGAGCATGGAATTGACCACAACTTCTCAGCTCCAAGGACCTCTCAACAAAATGGGGTAGTAGAAAGGAAGAACAGAACTATTGGAGAGATGGTCAGAGCTATGCTGAATGAGAAGGAACTCTCTCAAGTGTTTTGGGCTGATGCAGTGAATACATCAAGCTACATCATAAACAGAGCCTACATCAGACCAATCCTTGGGAAGACTCCATATGAGCTGTACAAGGGAAGAAAGCCAAATCTGTCCCATCTGCATGTGTTCGAATGCAAATGCTTCATTCATAACAATGGGAAAGAAAATTTAGGTAAGTTTGATGCTAAATCCAATGAAGGTATATTTCTGGGCTATTCTAGTAGGAGTAAGGCATATAAAGCTTATAATAAAAGATCAAATGTGGTAGAAGAATCTGTGCATGTGGTTTTCATTGAAAATGAAACTGTTTCAAAACATGTTACCAATGAGAATGATCTTACTTTCAACTTTGAAAAACTGGGCATTTCTGATAAAAGTAAAACTGAACCTCCAAAGATATCTGAATCTGTTAACACAGAGGAAGATGTCCAGGAGCAAGAGTTTGATGAAGAAAATAATGAAGAAACATCTCAAGAACTCCCTAGAGCTTGGAGATATCAAAGGAATCATCCTGTTGATCAAGTAATAGGGAATGTTCAAGAGAGAGTCAAAACCAGAAAACAGTTAAGGGATCAAATGCTCAACTACGCTTTCATTTCTCAAACTGAACCCAAATGTGCTGAAGAAGCCTTAACTGATGAATACTGGATTTTGGCTATGCAAGATGAATTAAATCAATTTGAAAGAAATCAAGTTTAGGATTTAGTGCCTAGACCCAAAAATCATCCTGTTATTGGTACCAAATGGGTTTTCAGAAATAAACTTGATGAATCTGGAACAATAATAAGAAATAAAGCTAGATTGGTTGCTAAAGGGTATAATCAGGAAGAAGGTATTGATTTTGAAGAAACCTTTGCACCAGTAGCTAGATTAGAAGCTATAAGAATACTGCTAGCATATACATGCATGAAAAATATTTTACTGTATCAAATGGATGTGAATAGTGCCTTTCTAAATGGATATAATATGGAAGAAGTTTATGTAGATTAACCTCCAGGTTTTGAGGATTCTACAAAACCAAACCATGTTTATAAACTGAAGAAAGCTCTTTATGGTTTAAAACAAGCCCCTAGAGCATGGTATGAGAGACTGAGTAATTTTTTAACTGAAAAGGGATTCAATAGAGGCAAAGTTGACACAACTTTATTCACTAAGAAAGAAAATAAAGATTTACTAATTATTCAAATCTATGTTGATGATATTATTTTCGGTGCTACTAATGAAACTCTTTGTAAGAAATTTTCTAAGTTAATGCAGGGAGAATTCGAGATGTCCATGATGGGTGAACTCAACTTCTTCCTTGGACTGCAAATCAAACAGCTTGATGATGGTATCTTTCTCAGTCAATCCAATTATCTAAAGGAGCTGCTAAAGAAGTTTGGAATAGAGAATGCCAAGCCAATGGGAACACCTATGGCTACTGTAACCAAACTGGACGTGGATGAGAATGGAAAGATGTTTGACATTACTCAGTACAGAAGAATGATTGGATCCCTGCTGTACTTAACTACCAGCAGACCTGACATTATGTTCAGTGTCTGTATGTGTGCAAGGTTCCAATCATGCCCCCAAAGAAACCCATGCAACAGCTGTGAAAAGAATTTTCAGATATCTTATTGGAACATCACAGATGGGTCTTTGGTATCCAAAAAGCAATGAAGAAGATCTCAAAAGATACACTGATGCTGATTTTGCAGGATCCAAAACTGACAGAAAAAGCATAAGTGGAACTTGTCAGTTTCTTGGAGGATCCCTGGTTTCATGGTTCAGCAAATAGCAAAACAGTGTGACCCTATCCACTGCAGAAGCTGAGTATGTTGCAGCTGGAAGTTGTTGTGCCCAAGTCATCTGGATGAAGCAGCAGCTTGAAGATCTTGAGGTTAAAATGAAAGAGATATCAATCATGTATGACAACCAAAGTGCCATAAATATCACCAAGAATCATGTCATGCATTCAAGGATGAAACATATTGAAGTTAGGCACCACTTCATAAGGGATCACATTCTGAAAGGAGAAGTTAAGCTGGAGTACATCTCGACAGAGGATCAAGTTGCTGATATACTCACAAAGCCTCTATCAGAAGACAGGCATTGCAAAATAAGGAGAGAATTGGGTATGGTAAATCCCAGTGAACTGTAAGTTATTCTTGTGCAATCATGTTTTCAAAGGTTAAGTCTAACTTTGGCATCAGAGTATGTTTAATTTAAGTTGCAGGTGCTCCTCATAAGATTCAATGGCAATAAACTTGAAGATTGGAGCACACCAGAATGGAACAACTAGAAAGTGAAGTAAATGACAAAAATTCTAAGTTTTGGATCCATTCTGTAAGTTTTTAAAGATGAAATTTGTATTTTCAATGTGTGTTGGACGTATTTTGCTTCATAAACTGTGTTTTTGAACTAGTCAACGTGGTCAACATTCGAATTTTAGTTGACCAACAGATGAACTTCGGACTGTTATGCCTTGGAATAGTTCTCGCTGATACCTCGAAATTTGTCTGTTGAATCCTGGAAGTTCAAATTTTCAAGATCAAAAATTTCAAAGTTATGTTTGTCCATCACTGTTATACGAATTATCACTTCTTAACCTACGAATATTGGACAACCTTTACAAAAGTTGAAAAATTCAAATTTTCAGTTCAAAATTTGTCTGTTGAATCATGTTCTTCATGTTGAATACTTGAAAGATGAAGTTCTGCATGCTAAATTCGTCTATTGGTTGTTGTTTTGTTTGTTGCCTGCTGTTTTCTCTTCAACATTCGAACTTTGTTGGAACAAAATTCGTCTGTTGTGCTTGTTTTGCTTGTTCCAAGCCTCTGTCAGACAAACTTTCAGATGAAAATTCATCTGTCAGTAAGCTTTCCTAAACAGTTTAACTTGTAACTGCTCGAAGTTTGAATTTTGACCCCTCAAAATTCGTCTGTCAGACGGTTACATACGTTAAAACTGACGGTTTTCTCTTGAACAGACGCAACCCTATTCTTAACTCCTCTGAGTCTGTTCCAATTCTCTCATCAAATCTCTTAAATTCTGACCAAAAACTGTCATTTCCCACCGATTAAACTTCCTTTCGCATCCTTTAAACCCATTCTAAGCCTCATTCTGCAACATTCATCCGAAAAATGGCAAGAGTCAAAAATCCTGAAGCTAGGAAAGCTGGAGCCCGACCAAAGAGGAATGTTAAATCACAATATGCCTTGAAGGAAGGAGAGAAATCAAAGAGAAAAGCCGAATCTAGTAAGGCAACTCCCACCAAACGCCAAAAGACTGCATCCAAAGCAGATTCTCAGAAAGCTGGACCCTCATCACCGAAAAGTGCAGAACCTTCGGTTCTAGTTCCTTCAGAAGCTACTGCTGTTGCTTCCACTTCGTCCTTCAGTACTCAATCTGGAGAGTACGAGCTCACTACACTGGCACTCTGGAGCACTCCACAGATTCAAGAGGAATACTCCACCAAGTTTGCCAACAAGAAGGTAATCAAGCCATATTATGTAAACTTGGAAGATTTCTTGGTCTCAAATAATTTTGATGCTGGTATATGGATGATGAGATACAAGAATCTATTGGAAGTATTAGAGAGATATGATGATGATGTGGTGAAGTCATGGTACGCCTCTTTAAAATACAACAGCAAGAAGAAGAAGTGGGCAGTCAATCTAAGGTCTAGGACCATTTGGCTTACTGATGAGACATTCAATGAGGTGCTGGAAATCCCTGGGCAAGATGGACTCAAGATTGATATCAATGCCTCTGGATACATGGATGAGGCAGATTTGACTGATGAAGAAGGTGGTCCCTCTCTGAACTATAAGGAGAGTACTATTCTGAGCACATTATTCAGAAGGAGGGAAAATTGGCCATCCATAAACCTGTTGAAACCCACAGACCTCAGTGTTCAAGTGAGGATCCTGAATTAGATAGTGTCCAGGATTATATTTAACAAAGGAGGCAGCTTCAACTTGATAACAAGGGCAGAGGCACATGTCATGGCTATAATCATGCGTGGTAAACTGATTATGGGACACCTCATTCTCCAACGCATAATCAAGGCTAGAGATCAGAGGAAAGACTCAACACTTCCCTATGCTGCTATCATCTCCAGAATTCTACAGTATGCCAGAATTCAGCATATTAAGAAAGGGAAGGGCAAGCCCACTGAAATATTTAGGGAGGAAGAACTGCAGAGGATGGGCATTGAAAGAGATGAAGGAAGATGGGTTAGAAAGGGAGCAGGTAGATCTGAAGATTTGTTCTTTGTTGCTGATGCCTCCTTACAGCAAGAAGGCACCTCTGAGGCTCCTGGCAGATCTGTACCTCAGCCTACTCAGCAAATTCCATATCCATCCAAGCCCACTCATATTCCTTCCACTCCTTCCTCACGGGCCAAGCCAACCAAGATCACTGAGTTATATGACAGCCTGTCTACACTCATGCTCAGCATCAGAGATGAGCAAAATGCCAAATTTGCTCATCTGCAAGATCAGATCCATTAGTTGGCTGTGAACATGAAGGTGGTGGCTGATGCTTATGAAGAGATCAGAAGTGCAATCCCCGCCACTTCAGCTCCACCTCAGCCAGGGTCATCTGTGCCTGTCCAATCTCCAACTCCTGAGCCTCCAAGCCCCTTCGAGATTGCCTCCTCTGACCATGATGATGATATAGATGGTGCTGGTACAATGAGGACACCAAGTCCTGGTCCACCCTTAGACTATGATTTGGAAGAAGAAGGACTTCAAGAAACAGGCCCTCATGAGCCTATGCAAGAAGATGCTCAGGATTCAATTCTGTCCATTCAAGAATCAGAGCAAGTTGAAAGACTGGTTGCAGCATTTCAACCTCTTCTAAGCAGGAAGGTGTAGGCAATGAAGAGAGGAGCATTGTGCCTGTTGTTGATTATGAGGCTATTGCTCACAATGCTCTCCTGCAAGCTCAAAGAAGGAGGCTTGAGAAAATGTTTCGTCCTGATGAACCAGCCCCTCCTTCTCTTACTGCCTATGGGCTTTCAGAGGAACAGAGAGCTCAACTGGCTCTTTCCAGGAAGGAAATGCAAGAACTACTTGAGATTTCTGATGATGAAGAACCTAGCCCTGAGCCTGCTGAGCCTCCTGCACCAGTACAGCCAGAAATACCTTTTGCTCCTGTGCCACTTCTTGCTATTCCTGTTTCTTAGATCCCTCCTCCGGGTGATTTTGTTGGCCTTCCTGATGATGCCAAAAAGAGGGAGAAGACTGGGCAAACTGGAAAGTCTGCTGTTGCTGAGCAATCTGGGAAAGGGAAAACGTACAGCAAGAAGACCAAGCCCAAGAAGAAATGATTGAAGATTTGCTCAGAAATTAGGCTTGAGTCCTCTTGTAGTGTTTTGTGTTTCTGTTGTTGTTTTGAATGTTTGAATATTGGAACTTTGTCTAATTTGGTTTTTGTATAGCAACTCTTGATTAAATGAATGGATTTCTTTGTTGCAATGTTTTGTACATATTACTCTTTGAATATCTTCACTTGATCTACTGTGCATGATGTCTTTTGAAAAATAATGCATATATTGAGGGGGAGCTTGTTAAAGCAAACCCAAGTACTAATCCAGTTTGTGAGTTGTTTTGTCATCATCAAAAAGGGGGAGAATGTTGAATCAAGAGTTTTGATGATTCCAAATCAACATCCCAGAGCTTGGATTGAAGATATCAAAGGAGATCAAAGTGTTTCAAGTGAAGAATTTCTGAGTAATAGCTGCTAGATCTTCTGTAGGATCTTTTGTTATGTTTAAATGAGGGTAAAAGATTTTGATTTTAAGAAAAAAGATATTTTTAAACCTTGATTTTATGATAAATCTTGACTTATTTGAAAAATACCCACAAACAGACGAAGTTTGAAAGTTTAAATTGAACTGTCATATTGGAAATTCAAACTTTGCCTTTGGAAATTCGAATTTCGAGTTAAAACTGAATAAATCTGAAAAGATGCCTCTCTGTCAGATGAATTTTGGTTTTCCAAAATTTGAATTTTCATCCAAGTCTGAAAGAAGCCTTTTTGAGACAGACGAACTTCACATCTTCAAAATTCGAATTTAAGATAAAATGCAGTTTGTGAAAATCAAAGAAATTCGTCTGAAATAATGTTGAAGTTCATCTGAAATCAAGAAGAAATTGAGTTTGAAAAAATGCTCACTGACAGACGAACTTTGGCCTTCTAACATTCGAATTTTCATATAAGTCTGAAAGAAGCTTCTTTATAACAGATGAACTTTAAGTCTTCAAAATTCGAATTTCAAACAAAATGCAATTTGTGAAAACTAAAGAAATTCTTCTGAAACAATGTTAAAGTTCATCTGAAAGCAAGATTATATTAAGTTTCAAAATTGCTCTCTGACAGATGAACTTTGAACATTAAAATTCGAATTTTCAGAAGCTATGTTTTTTAGACTGTTGAAATGAAACATTGACATACGAATGACAAAGTCCTGTAACATTCGAATATTGAAGTTAGTTTGAAAAGAGTCACTCCGACAGACGAACTTCACTCTTTCAAAATTTGACTTTTGAAGAAAGTGAACTACTGTGCCTTTTGAACGTACTAGGAACAGACGAATTTTGGGTTTCCAAAATTCAAATTTCGAAGGCACTGTAGAAAATTGAAAACACTGTTCACACTTAACAGAAAAACTTCTTGAAAATTCGTATACCATATTGTGAAAATATTTTGTAAGTTTCAAAATTCGAATTTCACTTCATGAACAGGCAAACTTCGTGCTGTAACGTTAGAAGATTTAACCTTCGGTTCCTTCGAAATTCGTCTGTTGACCAACCAAAATTTGAATTTCAGTATGTCAGAAGCATTAAATGTGGTTCGTTAATGGATAGTTTTTCAGAGTAATTGTTGGATAACTTCCCCAACGGATAGATTTTGTCTCTAATGGACATTTGAGACCTAAATCTATAAATATAACATCATTTGAAGTTATGGGTAACAAAATCAAACTTGTATATACCGAATTTCTGCCAAATCTTCTTCTCAAAAGCTTTTATCCTCTCAACTTCAATATCTATACTTTAACCTTCGTATCTACTCTATTCAAGAGAGTTATATCTTTGTAAACAATCTACTCTTCATCTGGAAGATAGATTTACTTGTGAGGAGAAATCACAAGGGGATTGGGTAGCACATTGTAGAAGTGCTGAAAGAGATTGAGAAAGCTCCAGAAACAGAGCATACTCATTGTATTGTGGCATTAGCAAGAAGCCCGTTGAATTCTTGCTGTATAGTGAAAAAATTTCAAGAGTTGTCTTGGGGACTGGATGTAGGACAAGTGGATAGACCGAACCAGGATAAATTACTGAGTCTTCTTCTCCTCATCTTTACTTTTCAGCTTGCTCTGTTTTGCACGTTACTTCTCTTATACTGTGCTATCTTCACCCATTTCACTTTGTGTAGAAAAATTTCAATCTTCCCAATTCACCCCCCTCTTGGGAAGTCAGCCTTGTTAACAGCTAATCCTTGGGTTATGGATTTTTGTGGATTATGTGGTTGTTTCTCCAAACCCTAGTCTTTAAGCTTGGGGTTCTCATAATGTCCAAACTTGATTAAGGTCAAATATAGATTCATGAGTTGTTTTAGTATAAAGATGGTTGGAAAGAGCATTAGACACTTGGTTTCATTGGGTTTATGTTTGAGATGTTGATTTAAGCTCTATCGGAGTATGCAATTAATCTTGATTTTTGTGTTTGGTGCTTGTATACGGTGTGTGTATGTTTTAATAAGGCATATGGATTCCAAGAAGTTATTTGAAAGTGGTGAATTTATTAGTAACTAGTTGAAGTGTGTTATGGTAGATTTGGGTCTTAGAGGCATTAAGTGTTTTTGAGTAATTTTGAGGGTTTAATTATAAGTTTTACTGAATGTTTGGGTTAGATTGGTGTTGAATGTTAATTAATTGTTATGGATTGTATTTCCTCTTGTATGTTGTAGTGGGAAATCCCTTAGCCTATCGAGGTATTGTGAATGTGTAGTAATTCAAGGTAACTAGGGAGTAATTTTATTTATTCTATATGTTTGAAAGTTTTCATATTATGATATGCTATTTATATCATGGCAGGAAATAGTAAGTTTTCTTGAAACCCCCTTTCCTTTGAAAAGTATGATAAGAAAGAGAGAACTGTTGACTTTAAATTTGTACGTATATGTGTGTATATATATGGGAATATCGGGAACTAGACCTACAAATATTATACCCTCAGTATTAGTATGAGTAACCATAATAATAGTGAGGATAATGCTAAGGATGATGAGAATAGAATTGGTCATTTATATATGTAATGAATCATGTCACATATTGATATACTTATTATTATGCATCCCCATATGATATTATATTAGCATGATGATGATGATGATATGTATGGCATTAACATGTTGGCATAGCATGAATGGCATTATCACTTGGGTTATGTGTGTTGAGCATAGGATGATGGGAGATGATGTCTTGAGATACCACGTGGTATATCGATCCACTCGTGGAACATGTGAGGCCTCTTGTCCAAGTGGTGAGGATGATCTATGTATATATCTCTGCCACTAAATCCCTTTCCTTTAGCCAGAAGAATCAGATGATAGTGGATTAGGGATGCACCTTCCCTGAATCACCACCAATCTGGGTGGTCTAGAGGAAAGGGAACCATGGTCTACTTACTAGTGGAATGACCTTTGGCCGGGTTATGACTAGTGATAGTAAGCTTAGTGGTTGTTTGGAATTAGCCTTCATTGATTGTTGGAAGGGAGCTGCTTATCAAGGTCACCTTGTGGGGGTTGACTAACTCATGGTTCCTACTGTGATCGATGTGGGTTTTGCATATCATGTGCATAGCATCTACATAATGCAAACGACATGAGTATAATTGTATATCAATTTTTGGTATTTTGACTTATAGTAAGCAAATATGCTTGTAATCTATTATATTGGAAATCTTTTGTTTTACATGTTACTTCTGGTTACTGGGATGTTTGTCTTACCCCCCCGGTAGATACACATCTTTTCAGGAAGAGGATGTCTAGCTCTAGCGAGACAGTGACTGAGGTAGGTTTTCCCCTTGGACGAGTATAGGATATTTGAGTACTCATGAATGGTATATGTTATCTGAGAACACATGATATATATACATATGTATAGTATTGTGCCAAGTGTGATTTTATGACTAGGTGCCATGTGTGATAATGCTTTGTGCATTACTTGGGTTGTTTTGAGACTCGAGCTGTGATGCTAGTCTCATGTTTTAATTCTAAGGTTGTTAGATGTTAGAGTATGTATAGACATGTTGTAGTGAGTCTTTGAGTTGTAATATTGGTAAATTTTCAGGTATTTTTGGGCAAGTGCCCTATTCTTCATTCTTGGGAGTCTGGGGTTTAGGGCGTTAGTTGCCCATGTGCATCTTGATGGATTAGTGTGATATATAAGGTTATGGTAAATTTTGAGGTATCCAATGGGAAAGGGTAAGTTACTTGCTAAATAGAATTGGGGTTCAAGGGGGTCAAAACCTAGGAGAATGGTTTTCTTGAGGTATCCAATGGATTAGTTGTGACTTACTTTAAATGGTTTGGTGACCAAAAGGTCATTAGTTGAGAATTGGGATAGGTTAAAGTTGAGTTTTGATCTAAAAGTAATCATTTCGGTCACTAGTATCCAAAATCTCCATATGGAGGAATTTTTAGACAAGGTCAATGTCTATGGATAAAGGAGATAGAGAGTGACATGTAGGCATTAGAATTACACCAATCAGAGATCTATGTAGAGAGATATGTGCATTTGAAGTTTGTCCCAAAAATCAGATTTTTTTGTCATTTGACAGCAAACACTGGCTCCCTGGCACTAAGCATTTTTGCTTTCATCTTTATTTGTTATGAACCTCCCCTCGCCATGGCTCCATATTTCTCACTGCAAGATGCCTTTGTCTTCCAATTTCCTAAGTTTTTGTCTAGCTTCTAAAGAGTGTTATGTCCTCAATCTCGGTTCTTGGTCTTTGCTTATTTTCTCCTTAGTCTTCTAGCTCTTTTTCTCCTAATTCCTTTTCCTTCCCAAGTTTATTTGAAGTGGGTTTAGTTAAATCATGGTCTTTGCAGGTGGTTTTGGTCTATGTTCCCTTAGGATGTTACAAATTAAGCCTAATCATGTTAATTCAGTTTATATTAAATCTGGAAAAGTAGGTAAAATTATATAATTAACTCTCTAAGTATGCAACGCTACATATAACATTATCTAAATTATATCATAAACCAATGAATTAGTTAAGATAACACCAAATTGGGACAAAATGCACAAAATTTCAGATATGAAACAAGCATAATCCAACTCAAATCAACATTAAACAACCATAATAATATATACAATACATTCCAAATGCAAATCAATCTTCAATCTTCAAGATATTTATAAATTTTCACCAATCCTAACTTAGAAAACCTAAGCTAAAATCAAATAAAATTTAGAAAAATCAAGATGATAAAAGAGAAAACTTCCCATTTCTCTATTTATGCTCTAGCCCAGCTCAAGTCCCAAATTTTAAGCCTTACTCCATGAAAGGCCCACAAAAGAGCTCTACCCTTGCATCTTCACAAGCTCCCAAGCTTCATCAAAAAGAGAGGGGGATTCTGTCATGGTAAAAGAGGTAGAAGGATGGTGTGAAAATGGCGGAGTTTGATGGAATTTAACATGGGTTCATTGAGCTTGATGAACATGAAGAAGGAGCAAGAAAATGAGAGGAGGTCAACAATGGTTGTTGCTAGAATAAGAGAGAGAGCCGAAAATGGTATGGGTAAAAGAGAAAAAGGTCAAAAATGGGAGGAGAAATTAGAAGAAAAATGGAGGTCAGTGAAGGAAGTGAAGAGAGACAAGAGGTACAAGCACGAGAGAAAGGCTTATAGAGGACAGGTATGGAGGAAGATGTGTGGCAGCTCAATTGAGTGTAAATCAAAGTGATAAGTGGAAAAAATATAACCTAGGTCACATTTGGTTTCAAGAAAAGTGATGCAAGGAAGGTGAGGTCTAACAATTAAAATAAAGCTAGATACAAATTGACAAGTGAAAATGAGAAAAAATGGGAAAATTGAGAAAATAAAATTTTCATAAAATTTCTCTAATCTAATGACCAAAATGCCCCTTCAAAATTTCAATTTTCATAGACCATGACTTACAAGAAAGTATTACATTAGATAAACTATGTTCTTAATTAAATAAAATGTAACATCTATCAGATTAAATTTTAATCAAAAGAAATTAAATTAATTGTGGGATAAGTTCAATTTGGAAGAAAATTATGAGTGAAAATGATAAAAATAAAGGAAAAAATACTAAATAAATTTGCAAAGCTCTTTGATAATTTTTGTCCTTAGATAGGTCAATTCTTAATCATTTTTTAATCCAAATTAAAATCACAAATAACTCATTATCACATTAAGAATTATTAAATAAAATAAAATAGGAAGAATTAATACTTTGGATAATTTGGGAGATAAAAATAATTAAACTAAAGCTTAATTTCCAAAAATTATCCTAAAATTCTTATTTACTTCAAATTAAGGCTAATTACATAAATATTATCTAATAAATCACACAAAATTAGCAAAAAATCACTATTAAAAATGCTTAAATATGAGGAATAAAAATGGTAAAAATTCACGATTATCAATTTCGCCCACATTTTGTTAGCAAGGCTGACTTCCCAAGAGGGGGGTGAATTGGGAAGATTGAAAGTTTTCTGCACAAATTGAAATGGGTGAAGATAACACAGTGTGATGAAAGCAATGTACAAAGCAGAGCAAGTTGAAAAGTAAAGATAGGAAGTAGAAGACTCAGTAATTTATCCTGGTTCGGTCTATCCACTTGACCTACGTCCAGTCCTCAAGGCAACTCTTGAGATTTTTCCACTATACAGCAAGAATTCAACGGGCTTCTTGCTAATGCCACAGTACATGAGTATGCTCTGTTTCTGGAGCTCTCTCAAACACTCTAAGCACTTTCACAATGTGCTTCCCAATCCCCTTGTGATTTCCCCTCACAAGTAAATCTATCTTCCAGATGAAAAGTAGAAGATTTACAATGATATAACTCTCTTGAATAGAGTGGATATGAAGATTAAAGTACAGATATTGAAGTTGAGAGGGTAAAAGCTTTTGAGAAAAAGATTAAGCAGAAATTCAATATATACAAGTTTTATTTGTTACCCACAACTTCAAATGTTGATGTATTTATAGATTTAGGTCTCAAATGTCCGTTAGAGACTTAATCTATCTGTTGGAAAAGTTATCCAATGGTTACTCTGAAAAACTATCCGTTAACCAACCGTATTTAATGCTTCTGACATACTGAAATTTGAATTTTGGTTGATCAACAGACGAATTTCGAAGGAACCGAAGGTTAAAGCTTTCAACGTTACAGCATGAAGTTTGTCTGTTCATGAAGTGAAATTCGAATTTTGAAACTTACAAAACATTTTCACAATGTGACATACGAATTTTCAAGAAGAAAGTTTTTCGGTTAAGTGTGAACAGTGTTTTCAATTTTCTACAGTGCCTTCGAAATTCGAATTTTGGAAGCCCAAAATTCGTCTGTTCCCAGTACGTGAAAAGGAGGCACAGTAGTTCACTTTCTTCGAAATTCGAATGTTGAAGAGTGAAGTTCGTCTGTCAGAGAGTAGTTTTGAAACTTAAATCATTCTTGATCTCAGATGAACTTTAACATTGTTTCAGACGAATTTCTTCTATTTTCTCAAGTTTTGTTTTATCTGAAATTCGAATTTTGAAGATCTAAAATTCGTCTGTTTCAAGAAAACTTCTTTCAGACTTGGATGAAAATTCGAATGTTGGGAAGTCAAAATTCGTCTGTCAGAGAACATTTATCAGACTCAATTTCTTTTGATTTCAGATGCATTTTATCATAGTTTCAGACGAATTTCTTTGGTTTTCACAAACTTCATTTTACTTGAAATTCGAATTTTGAAAGTGTGAAGTTCGTCTGTTACCAAAGAGACTTCTTTCAGATTTGTATGAAAATTCGAATTTTGAAAAACCAAAATTCATTTGACAGAGAGCCATCTCTTCAGACTTATTCAGTTTTAGCTCGAAATTCAAATTTCCCAAAGCAAAGTTCGAATTTCCAACTTGACAGTTAAGTTTAAACTTTCAAACTTCGTCTGTTTGTGGGTGTTTTTCAAATAAGTCAAGATTTAACACAAAATCAAGGTTTGAAAACATCTTTTCTTCTAATCAAAATCTTTTACCCAATCATAACTAAAACTAAGAATCCTACAAAAGATCTAACAGCAAATTCTCAGAAATCTTCACTCAAAACAACTTTGATCTCCTTTGATATCTTCAATCCGAGCTCTTGAGTGTTAGTTTGGGATCATCAAAACTCTTGATTCAACATTCTCCCCCTTTTTGATGATGACAAAACAACTCACAAACTGGATTAGTACTTGAGTTTGCTTTCACAAGCTTCCCCTCAACATATGCATTACAGTTCATAAGATATCATTTTCAACAGATTAAGTGAAGAGATTCAAAATATTGCAACTAAGAAGTTCATTCATTCAATCAATGGTTGCAATACATACTTTTAATCAAAGATCAGTTCTTAAAACATAGAGAATAATCATCAAAACAAAATCATCAATCACAGCAAAATACAACAGGAAGATTCAGCCTAAGATCTAATCAGTCATTTCTTCTTTGGCTTAGACTTCTTGCTGTAGGTCTTTCCTTTCCCGGATGACTCAGCAGATTTTCCAGCTTGCTTGGTCCCAGTTTGCTTTATCTTCTCCCCCTTTTTGGCATCATCAGAAAGCCTAACAAAGTCCATTGGAGGAGGAATCTGAGAGATAGGAACAGCACGAAGAGGGACAGGAGCAAAAGGAATCTCTGGCTGAACTGGTGCAAGGGGCTCAGCAGGCTCAGGGCTATTTTCTTCATCACCATCATCACCAGAGACCTCAAGTAGCTCTTGCATTTCCTACCTGGATAGAGCTAGCTGAGCTCTCTGTTCCTCTGATAGCCCATAAGCAGCAAAAGGATGGGAGGCTGGTTCAGCAGGAGCAAACATTTCTTCCAGCCTTCTCCTTTGAGCTTGCAGCAGAGCATTGTGAGTAATGGCAAGATAATCAATAACAGGTACAATGCTCCTTTCCTCATTGCTTGCTTCTCTCGGCATAGAAGAGGTTGAAATGGCTGCAACCAGTCTATCAACTTGCTCTGATTCTTGAATAGACAGAATTGAATCCGGAGCATCTTCTTGCATAGGCTCAAGGGGGCTTGTCTGCTGAAGTCCTTCTTCTTCTAATCCATAGTCCAGGGGTGGACCAGGACTTGGTGTCCTCATTGCACCAGCACCATCTGTATCATCATCATGGTTAGAGGAGTCAATCTCGAAGGGGCTTTGAGGCTCAGGAGTTGGAGACAGAGTAGGCTCAGGGACACCAGGCTGAGGTGGAGCTGAAGTGGTAGGAATTGCATTTCTTATCTCTTCATAAGCATCAGCCACTACCTTCATGTTCACAGCCAACTGATGGATCTGATCTTGTAGATGAGCAAATTTGGCATTTTGCTCATCCCTAATGGTGAGAATGACTGTTGACAAACTGTCAAACAACTCAGTGATCTCGGTTGGCTTGGCCTATGAAGAGGGAGTGAGAGGAGGATGAGTAGGTCTGGAGGAAGATGGAATTGGCTGAGAAGGCTGAGGTACAGATTTGCCAGGGGCCTCAGAAGTGCCTTCTTGTTTGAGGGTAGCATCAGCAGCAAAGAACAAATCTTCAGATTTCCCTGCTTCCTTTCCAACCCATCTGCCTTCATCTCTTTCAATACCCATCCTTTGCAGTTCCTCTTCTTTAAATGCCTCTGTGAGTTTTCCTTTCCCCTTTTCAATGTGTTGAATCCTGGCATACTGCAGGATTCTTGAAATAATTGCTGCATAAGGGAGTGTGGAATCCTTCCTCTGATCCCTTGCCTTTATCATTCGCTGGAGGATGATATGACCCAAATTAATCAGCTTCCCACGTATGATAGCAGTCATCACATGAGCCTCTGCCCTTGTTATCAAATTGAAGCTGCCACCCTTATTGAATATGATCCTGGACACTATGTAGTGCAGGATCCTTACTTGTACACTGAGGTCTGTGGGCTTCAACTGATTGATGGTAGACCTATTCTCCCTTCTCCTGAATAGGGTGTCCAAGATGGTGCTCTCCTTGTAGTTCAGAAAGGATCCACCTTCTTCATCAGTTGTGCTTGCCTCATCCATATACCCAGAGGCTGTCAAGTCAACTTTCAGCCCATCTTGTCCTGGAATTTCCAGCACTTCATTGAAGGTTTCATCAGCAAGCCAAATGGTCCTTGATCTCAAGTTGACCTCCCATTTTATTTTCTTGCTGTTGTATTTAAGAGAGGCATACTAAGTCTTTACTACCTCATCATCATATTTTTCAGCAATTTCCAACAGATTCTTATATCTTAACAACCATATTCCAGCATCAAAGTTGTTAGATATTAAGAATTGTTCCATATTCACACAGTGAGGTTTGATTACCTTCTTGTTGGAAAACTTGGTAGTGTACTCTTCTTGAATCTCAGGAGTGCTCCACAGTGGCAGTGTAGTCATTTCATACTCTCTAGATTCAGTAGAAGAGGAGGAAGCAACAGCAGAGATAGAAGGAACTGGAACCGAAGGTTCTGCAGTTTTTAGTGAGGAGGGTCCTGCTTTCTGAGATTCTACTTTAGATGAAGGTTTCTGGCATTTGGAAGGGGTAGCTTTACTGGGTTCGGCCTTTCTCTTGGATTTCTCTCCTTCCTTTGTAGCATATTGAGATTTGACCGTTCTCTTTGGCCGAGCCTCAGCTTTTCCTGCTCAAGGATTTTTCACTCTCACCATTTTTGTGTTGAATGATGCTGAATGTGGCTTAGATTTGATTTATAGGATGCGAATGGAAGTTTAAACGGTGAAGAATGATGGTTTTTGGACAGAAGTTAAGAGGATTGAAGAGAGGATCAGAACAGACTCAGAGGAGTTTCAAATAGGGTTGCGTCTGTTCATTGGAAAACCGTCGGATTTAACGTATGTAACCGTCTGACAGACGAATTTTGAGAGGTCAAAATTCAAACTTCGGGCAGTTACAAGTTAAACCGTTCAGCAAAGCTTACTGATAGATGAATTTTCATCCTGAAAGTTCATCTGACAGTGGCTTGGAACAAGTAGAACAAACATAACAGACGAATTTTGTTCCAACAAAGTTCGAATGTTGATGAGCAAACAGCAGGCAACAAACAAAACCACAATCAACAGGCAAATTAAGCATGCGTAACTTCATCTTTCAAGTATTCAACATGAAGAACATGATTCAACAGACGAATTTTGAACTGAAAGTTCACATTTTTCAACTTTTGTAAATGTTGTCCAACATTCGTATTTCAAGAAGTGATAATTCGTACAACAGTGATGGACAAAAATGATTTTGAGATTTTTACTTTTTGAAAATTTGAATTTCAAAGATCCAACAGACGAATTTTGAGGCATCACCGAGAACTGTTCCAAGGCTAATAGGCCGAAGTTCATCTGTTGATCAACAAAAATTCGAATGTTGACCATGTTGACTAGTTCAAAGACACGGTTTATGAGGCAAAATACGTCTAACACTCATTAAAATACAAATTTCATCTTATTAAAAACTTACAGAGTGGATCCAGAACTCAGAATTTTCATCATTTACTTCACTTTCTGGTTATTCCATTCTGATGTGCTCCAATTTTCAAGTTTATTGCCATTGAATCTTGTGAGGAGCACCTGCAGCTTAAATTAAACATACTCCGATGCTAAAGTTAGAATTAATTCTAAAGTTCAAACCTTTGAAAACAAGATTGCACAAGAATAACTTACAGTTCACTGGGATTTACCATACCTAATTCTCTCCTTATTCTGCAATGCCTGTCTTCTGATAGAGGCTTTGTGAGTATGTCAGCAACTTGATTCTCTATTGGGATGTACTCCAGCTTAACTTCTCCTTTCAGAGCATGATCCCTTATGAAGTGGTGCCTAACTTCAATATGTTTCGTCCTTGAATGCATGACAGGATTCTTGGTGATATTTATGGCACTTTGGTTGTCACACATGATTGGTATCTCTTTCATTTTAACCTCAAGATCTTCAAGCTGCTGCTTCATCCAGATGACTTGGGCACAACAGCTTCCAGCTGCAACATACTCAGCTTCTGCAGTGGATAGGGCTACACTGTTTTACTTTTTGCTGAACCATGAAACCAGGGATCCTCCAAGAAATTGACAAGTTCCACTTGTGCTTTTTCTGTCAGTTTTGGATCCTGCAAAATCAGCATCAGTGTATCCTTTGAGATCTTCTCCATTGCCCTTTGGATACCAGAGACCCAACTGTGATGTTCCAATGAGATATCTGAAAATTCTCTTCACAGCTGTTGCATGGGTTTTCTTGGGACATGATTGGAACCTGGCACACATACAGACACTGAACATAATGTCAGGTCTGCTGGCAGTTAAGTACAGCAGGGATCCAATCATTCTCCTGTACTGAGTAATGTCAAACATCTTCCCATTCTCATCCATGTCTAGTTTGGTTGCAGTAGCCATAGGTGTTCCCATTGGCTTGGCATTCTCCATTCCAAACTTCTTTAGCAGCTCCTTTAGATACTTGGATTGACTGAGAAAGATACCATCATCAAGCTGTCTGATTTGCAGTCCAAGGAAGAAGTTAAGTTCACCCATCATGGACATCTCGAATTCTCCCTGCATTAACTCAGAAAATTTCTTACAAAAAGTTTCATTAGTAGCACCGAAAATAATATCATCAACATAGATTTGAACAATCAGTAAATCTTTATTTTCTTTCTTAGTGAATAAAGTTGTGTCAACTTTGCCTCTATTAAACCCTTTTTCAGTTAGAAAATTGCTCAGTCTCTCATACCATGCTCTAGGGGCTTATTTTAAACCATAAAAAGCCTTCTTCAGTTTATAAACATGGTTTGGTTTAGTAGAATCTTCAAAACCTGGAGGTTGATCTACATAAACCTCTTCCATGATATATCCATTTAAAAAGGCACTCTTTACATCCATTTGATATAGTAAAATGTTTTTCATGCATGCGTATGCTAGCAGTATTCTTATAGCTTCTAGTCTAGCTACTGGTGCAAAGGTTTCTTCAAAATCAATACCTTCTTCCTGATTATACCCTTTAGCAACCAGTCTAGCCTTATTTCTGATTATTGTTCCAGATTCATCCAGTTTATTTCTGAAAACCCATTTGGTACCAATAACAGGATGATTTTTGGGCCTAGGCACTAAATCCCAAACATGATTTTTTTCAAACAGATTTAGTTCATCTTGCATAGCTAAAATCCAGTAATCATCAGTTAAGGCTTCTTCAGCACATTTAGGTTCAATTTGAGAAATGAAAGCGCGGTTGAGCATTTGATCCCTTAACTGTTTTCTGGTTTTGACTCTCTCTTGAACATTCCCTATTACTTGATCAACAAGGTCTAGGGAGTTCTTGAGATGTTTCTTCATTAATTTCTTCATCAAACTCTTGCTCCTGGATATCTTCCTCTGTGTTAACAGATTCAGATATCTTTGGAGGTTCAGTTTTACTTTTATCAGAAATACCCAGTTTTTCAAAGTTAAAAGCAAGATCATCCTCATGGGTAACATGTTTTGAAACAGTTTCATTTTCAATGAAAACCACATGCACAGATTCTTCTACCACATTTGATCTTTTATTATAAACTCTATATGCCTTACTCCTACTAGAATAGTCCAGAAATATACCTTCATCGGATTTGGCATCAAACTTACCCAGATTTTCTTTCCCATTGTTGTGAATGAAGCATTTGCATCCGAACACATGGAGATGAGACAGATTTAGCTTTCTTCCCTTGTAAAGCTCGTATGGAGTCTTCCCAAAGATTGGTCTGATGTAGGCTCTGTTTATGATGTAGCTTGCTGAATTTACTGCATCAGCCCAAAACACTTGAGAGAGTTCCTTCTCATTTAGCATAGCTTTGGCCATTTCTCCAATAGTTTTGTTCTTCCTTTCTACTACCCCATTCTGTTGAGGAGTCCTTGGAGCTGAGAAGTTGTGGTCAATTCCATGCTCATTGCAGTACTCCAGGAAGTATGCATTTTCAAACTCTTCTCCATGATCTGACCTGATTGACATAATAGAAATACCTTTCTCATTTTGCACTTTCTTAGCTAAGGTTGCAAATGCGTCAAAGGTATCACTTTTAGAGGAAAGAAATAATGTCCAAGTGAATCTAGAATAGTCATCCACAATTACAAGCACATACAGGTTACCACCTAGACTCTTTACCTAGAAGGTCCAATTAAGTCCATATGCAGCAATTCAAGTGGTCTTGTTGTGGTAACTATATTTTTAGATTTAAAAGATGATTTAGTTTGTTTGCCTCTTAAGCATGCGTCACATTCTTTGTCTTTCTCAAAAGATATTTTTGGCAGGCCAGTTACTAGCTCATTTTTAACCAGTTTAGACAATTGATTCATGTTAACATGAGCTAATCTCCTATGCCACAACCAACTATCATTGTCCTGACTAATTAAGCACACAGAATCCAAGGGAGGAAGTTCATCAAGATCAATAGTATAACAGTTACCATCCCTTTGAGCTTTGAGGATTACTTTGTGATCACTTTTTCTGATGACCAGGCAAAACTTTGAGTCAAACAGCACCTAGTTTCCTCTATTACACGTCTGACTCACACTCAGCAAATTTTGGTTGAGGCCAATTACAAACAGCACCTCTTCAATGGATGTTTCTGGATTTTTCCCCATAATGCCAATGCCAACGATTTTGCCATATTGATCACCTCCAAAGGTCACCTTTCCTCCTTTTTTGTCTCTAAGGGTGATGAACTTCTCCTTATCTCCAGTCATGTGGCTTGAGCAGGCACTGTCCATATACCATTTGTTGTTCTTCTTAGCTTTGAGACAGACCTGCAAAACAATGTTTATGTTTTCCTTTTAGGTACCCAAATTTGCTTGGGTCCTTTTTGGTCAGTAGATTTTTCCTTAGATGCAGATGCAACTTTGGGAACCCATTTAACTTTCCTGCCAAGTCCATTTTTCTTCAATGCACAAGAACTGGAAATATGTCCCTTTTTGTTACAGAAATGACAAGTAATGAAGGGACTGCTAGATTGAGTGGCAGGAAGAAAACAATGCAGATAATACTTTTGTTTAGCATGCCTTGGTTGATCATATGTTTCAATGTGAGGTGATGCATTATTTTTCTTTTTACTACTCTGAGCATGCACAAAATGTCTCATATATACATTCTGGTTTTTCATCCTAATCTTTTCCTTGACAGCACATGGATCATAGCCAAGACCAGCTTTTCCTTGTGATATTCTTTGGCTCCCCATCAAGGCAAATAACATATCTTTACCTCTAGTGAGCCTAGACATGCTTTTAACTAAATAATCATTAGTTTGCTTAAGTTCAGTGCATGAAGTACAGCAAACAGATTCAGTAGGAGGTAAAGAGGCAATTTCAGAAACTATGGTTTGAGATTCCAACTTATTTATCTTTTTCTTTGCCAATTTCAGTTCTTTAGCAACTCTAATGAATTCATCATGAAGCTCATGAAATGCATCAAGTAACTTAGAATAGGAAGGTTCAGATTCATGTACCTCTTCTTCCTGATCACTGCTGCATGAGGGTGTGGCTTCTTCAGAAGCAAGTGCCATCAGACAAATATTGGCAATCTCATCCTCATCTTTTTCTTCCTCATCAGAGATGTTGCCCCATATAGATGACATGTAGGCTTTCTTCTTCTTCCCTTTGTCAGCAACTTTCTTTTCTTTTTCTTGCTTCTTGAGGAATTGGGGGCAGTCCCACTTTATATATCCCTGCTTCTTGCACTCATAGCAAGTTACAGGTTCTTTTGTTTCTTTCTTGCTTTCTCCAGCAGCTCCCTTCTTGAAGAATTTCCTGTTCTTCTTCTTGTTGTAGAATCTTCCAAATTTTCTGAACATCATAGCCAAAGTTTCTTCATCCAGCTCATCTCCTTCGTCAGATTCTTCTTCCTTTTCATCAGCAGCTTTGAGGGCAAGGCCTTTCTTCTTTCTGTCCAGCCCAGCTTCCTTGAGAGCTTTGATTTTTCCTTCATACTCCTCAAGGCTGCCAAAGAGAGCTGTGACAGAGGCTATTGATTCTCCTCTGGCTTCCTCTATTGCTGTCACCTTGGGCTGCCATTCCAGAGGGAGAGCTCTGAGTATCTTTCTTACTTTCTCAGATTGATTGTATTCCTTTCCCAGGCTCTTCAGCTGATTCACAATGAGAGTAAACCTCTTTTGGAGCTCCTTTACAGTTTCTCCTTCAACCATTTTGAAGCTTTCATACTCTCCAATGCACGTGTTCAGTCTGTTCTCCCTGACTCCAGATGTTCCCTCATGTGCAATCTGCAGAGTATCCCACATTCCTTTTGCAGTGGTGCATTGCGAGACTCTGTAGAATTCATCCTGGTTTAGGGCACTGACTAAACAATGCTTTGCTTTGAAATTCAGTAGGACTCTCCTTCTGTCTTCATCATTCCACTCTGCTTCCCGCTTCTCTTTGTATCTTCCATCTTCAGTTAAAGTCATTGGGATGAAATCTCCTTTCTCAATGACTGACCAGATGTCAAGATCAATTGATTGTAGGTAGATCTGCATCCTCATCTTCCAATATCCATAATGCTCTCCACTGAAGCCTGGTGGTCTGTTAGTGTTATTCCCTTCAAGAAGTATACTCTCTCCAAAGCCAGCCATCTTTGTTCCCGGACTGTAAAATCCTTTGAGTGGGAATCCGGGCTCTGATACCACTTATTAGCAAGGCTGACTTCCCAAGAAGGGGGTGAATTGGGAAGATTGAAAGTTTTCTGCACAAAGTGAAATGGGTGAAGATAACACAGTGTGATGAAAGCAATGTACAAAGCAGAGCAAGTTGAAAAGTAAAGATAGGAAGTAGAAGACTCAGTAATTTATCCTGGTTCGGTCTATCCACTTGACCTACGTCCAGTCCTCAAGGTAACTCTTGAGATTTTTCCACTATACAGCAAGAATTCAACGGGCTTCTTGCTAATGCCACAGTACATGAGTATGCTCTGTTTCTGGAGCTCTCTCAAACACTCTAAGCACTTTCACAATGTGCTTCCCAATCCCCTTGTGATTTCCCTTCATAAGTAAATCTATCTTCCAGATGAAGAGTAGAAGATTTACAATGATATAACTCTCTTGAATAGAGTGGATATAAAGATTAAAGTACAGATATTGAAGTTAAGAGGGTAAAAGCTTTTGAGAAAAAGATTCAGCAGAAATTCAATATATACAAGTTTTATTTGTTACCCACAACTTCAAATGTTGATGTATTTATAGATTTAGGTCTCAAATGTCCGTTAGAGACTTAATCTATCCGTTGGAAAAGTTATCCAATGGTTACTCTGAAAAACTATCCGTTAACCAACCACATTTAATGCTTCTGACATACTGAAATTCGAATTTTGGTTGATCAACAGACGAATTTCGAAGGAACCGAAGGTTAAAGCTTTCAACGTTACAGCACGAAGTTCGTCTGTTCATGAAGTGAAATTCGAATTTTGAAACTTACAAAACATTTTCACAATGTGACATACGAATTTTCAAGAAGAAAGTTTTTCGGTTAAGTGTGAACAGTGTTTTCAATTTTCTACAGTGCCTTCGAAATTCGAATTTTGGAAGCCCAAAATTCATCTGTTCCCAGTACGTGAAAAGGAGGCACAGTAGTTCACTTTCTTCGAAATTCGAATGTTGAAGAGTGAAGTTCGTCTGTCAGAGAGCAGTTTTGAAACTTAAATCATTCTTGATCTCAGATGAACTTTAACATTGTTTCAGACGAATTTCTTCTATTTTCTCAAGTTTTGTTTTATCTGAAATTCGAATTTTGAAGATCTAAAGTTCGTCTGTTTCAAGAAAACTTCTTTCAGACTTGGATGAAAATTCGAATGTTGGGAAGTCAAAATTCGTCTGTCAGAGAGCATTTATCAAACTCAATTTCTTTTGATTTCAGATGCATTTTATCATAGTTTCAGACGAATTTCTTTGGTTTTCACAAACTTCATTTTACTTGAAATTCGAATTTTGAAAGTGTGAAGTTCGTCTGTTACCAAAGAGACTTCTTTCAGATTTGTATGAAAATTTGAATTTTGAAAAACCAAAATTCGTCTGACAGAGAGCCATCTCTTCAGACTTATTCAGTTTTAGCTCAAAATTCGAATATCCTAAAGCAAAGTTCGAATTTCCAACTTGACAGTTAAGTTTAAACTTTCAAACTTTGTCTGTTTGTGGGTGTTTTTCAAATAAGTCAAGATTTAACACAAAATCAAGGTTTGAAAACATCTTTTCTTCTAATCAAAATCTTTTACCCAATCATAACTAAAACTAAGAATCCTACAAAAGATCTAACAGCAAATTCTCAAAAATCTTCACTCAAAACAACTTTGATCTCCTTTGATATCTTCAATCCGAGCTCTTGAGTGTTGGTTTGGGATCATCAAAGCTCTTGATTCAACACATTTAAACTTTTGCACTCCTGGGCAAAATAAATCAAAGAAAAAAGGAAAAACAAAAGAAAAGCAAAGAAAACCTAAGAAGGCTATAAGATTTTACAAGCAAGAAACAATCTAAGTCTATTCATGCTTAATCCATCTCAAACGCAAATCCAGTTTCCAAACCTGAAGGCACAATTGTTAACCTAGGCATTTTCCAAAGCAAATCGCCTCTCATTAGGTATTGTGTATAGTTCTCTTCACTCGGTGTCTAGGTTTGTGTTTACATTTATAATATCCCTATCTAAATTTCTTTCCATAGGCTTGGTAAAGATCTAAACTCTCCATTGCTCACAAATCAAATATATAACAATGATCAAAATGACTTTTATTATGCTCAAAGATGAATGAAAGAAGCAAAGGCAAGAAAGGCAAAATGGAATAACATGAGACAAGATGAAATGGAATAGAATGAAATGGTAGAATAAGCAAATCACACTTTAGAATTAAAAAAACCAAATTAGCATATATGAATAACAATGCAAAGTATGCAAACCTTGAAACTTATTCTTCTATTCTTTTTTCTTTCCTCTTTCTTTTCTTTTCTTTTCTTTTCTTTTCTTTTGCACTTTTCTTGTGGTTGAGTGCATTTTATGCTCTATTTCAACTCCTTTTTATTCACTTTTTTTTTTTCAAACTCTTTTCTTTTTTTCTTTTTTTTTTTCTATTTTCTCATCATTTTCTTTGTCCCAAAGTAATGCACATACAAATATAATGCAAGTAAGATGCTCTCTACTTTCTAAGGTGCAATTAAAAATAGGCTTAATTGGTCCTGGTCTTGATTATAAAAGGTTACGCATTAAAGAACAAAGGGCTTAAGAAAATGGTAGAAAAGCAATGGCTCAAGTCAAGGAAGAAATAGCTAAATGGAAATGGTAAATAAAAATGAATGCTTTAATCACCTCAATATTATACAAATGAATACAGATGTAGTCTCAAACAAGATCTAAGCCAAGTTCTAGATTAAAGAATAGATAAACGTACACACATGAAAGAAAGCTTCATTTAAGGCTTAAATCTTCACTAGGTTCATAGGCCATTCACTTGTCAAATCGTAAACTAGACAATTTGTCATTTAGTTCAAACAACTTAATTCATATTAAATTACCCATCAAGACTAATCATTTCAAGACAAAGATCATATCACACTTGTAAAATTTATACCAAAAACATAAAAATTTTCTATTTTTTTGGAAAAAAATTTCAATTTTTTTGGATTTTTTAAAATCACTTTCAAAGACAAAAAATTATTTACAAGATATCTCTTACACTTCCTAAAAATGATGTCCTCCTTTATTTGACGAAAGGTTAGATGTACAATTTGCTAAGGACTAGATACTAAGTTTAGAAAATATTTCTAGGTTAATAGGCTACTCTCATGAAGTGAAAACCTTGTTGGCTACCGAAATGCTCGAGGAAGAAGCAGAAAGGTGGTGGCTTAATACTAAGTTGATCATACGAGCTCGTAAAATACCCTTGACATGAGAACTATTTTGTAATATTTCTATGATAAATATTTCCTGCAGCTAGTGCAAGATGAAAGAGAAGATGAGATCATTATGTTCCGACAAGCAGAGGATTAGTCAGTAGATGAGTACAAAGCCACGTTCATACAGATAGTGTTCACCTATTTACAATAGCATGATGATGAGAGGTGGACGACGGAGAAGTTGGGAAGAGGATTAAAGCCAGCCATCAGGAAAGGGAAGCTCAATGCAAAGTATACAATTTAACATGCTGGTAGAGGTTAGCAGAACTATAGGAAGTAACTTGAACTATTAAAGTTTTATGTCTACTTCCTAGTAAATGTCAGAAAAACTACTACTAATAAAGGTGAAACAAGAAGAAAGAGAACAAAGCTATGAAGTAATAGTAGCAGGAAGCAAAGATACTCCTTTATATTGTAGTTTCCCTTCAAATATAAAGTATTGTTTTATGAAATCTAGCCTAGAAATATTTTAGTAATATAAAAAGATAAGTTTTGAGGACAATAGTTGCTGGATTAGATGAGAATATTATATAGGTCATAAAAACTTTTAGAGTAAGATCATGATGGATCCCATTAGTTAAGTTGCCATACCCTACTTATATATAATTTCCCATGTATATTAGTATATATAATACCCAATTGAGCTATTTTAGAAGCTTGAATCATTAAAATATCAAATGAGAAATTTTCAAAACTTTAAAATACTATTTATTTTGTAATCTAATTTTTCTGGCTAAATTTTGAAAAATAATAACTAATTCCAGAAAAATCATAAAAGAATGATTTAAGTCTCTAATAATAGCTAAAAAATGCTCTATATGGAAAAAATATGAAGCTTAAAACTTTTCTGAGCCAATTTGTATAGTAAATTCATCTAACTTCTACTGTTCATTTGGTCAAAATTATTTTTCCAGGTTTTCTAATCTATTTTCAAAAATTCATAATAAATCGTATACACATCCAAATAAGATGATATTTAGATTGGAAAGCTCTATGTTTCTACTAAGAATATATAACACTTTTAAGAAAACTAAATCTCAAATAAACAGTAATCATATAACCATCCAGTGCTCAAAATTGGACTGTTTTGCATACAACTTCCAAAAATAACATTATAGCATATCTACATAACTCTAAATTCATCACAACTTGAGAGGCCTAAAGGAACATAGCAATAAAATATGGCTCCATAATTTCACATATGATTTTATACAAAATTGCAAGGAAACAAGTGATAATGGCAATAAAATCTTTTAATCTTCATTGGCTTTCTCCTTGTTTCTTGCCTTCTTGGAGGATTTACCATCACTTGTACCTATCATGTTAGTCCTTGGGGAGTGAGATTATAAAATCTTATTAATTAGTTTATTTCATGCAAATATATCATTCAAGTTTCACAAATATTTAACATACAACCACATAAATCATTAGAACACCATATTTTTAAGTAAAAATTTTAGCAGAGTTTTTTTCTTAGAAAATGGATTTCCTGGGAAATAAAACCCCTTATTTTACAGTCAAAACTAGTCATAAATCAATATAAGAATAATATGACAATAAGATATAATCATGAAAATAACAAAGAATAACATATTGCAATAAAATAAATTAAGCTACCTCTTATGTAATCCTTTGGACTTTTCTTCTTGAACCCAAGCTTTCACAAGCTTTCTTGAACTCCCACAAATCCTAAAACATTATTAAATATCTATTAAATCATTTGAATCAAAGGGCTCTCTCATAAAGGCACACTTGAACCCTAAAATTTCATATGGTTTATCTTCAATATTTTCTTGAGTTCAACACTTATTCTTAGCTAATTTGGACTCAAGGAATCCATTTGTAACATCAAATCATTAAAAATCAAATAGACTAACAACACAGGCCATAAAAGAGTAAAAATTGATTTTCCATGTACTTGCTTCAAAACCTTCCAAAACTTACTTTTCTTGCATTTTCTCATGGTTTCTCCTAAATTTATTGCATAAAACCACTCCCTTACTTAAATCCGTATCAAAACCAAAACTAAACAGAAATAGGGAAGGAAGAAAACTTAAAAAAATAATCTCAAACTACTTAAGAACTCAAAGGAAATCACAAGAGATTACAAGAGGATTTTTTTACCGATTTTCCTTGATTTTTTTCTCCCTTTTTCTTACTCTTGTTCTCCATGGTTTCTCCATCCTTTCTCACTGTTTTCAACTTCTTTCCCTTCATTTATTTGCTACCTTGCATGTCCAAGAGGAGGAAGTATTTATAATATTGCCATCCAATCATATTTTGCCATTTATACTTCTTGATTCTTCTAGAAAAATTGAGAAAAATGTGAGAAAATATTAAATAATGTAATTTTATCACATGCTACTGGTCATGCATGAATTTAGGGCATTTTGGTCCAAAAAATTTAGATATTTATCTATCCAAATATATCATAGACCAGTTTGGACAATTAAAACTACTTTAGTAGTATATTTTACTATTATTGGGATACTGGTTATAACTATATTAAGATGTAAAATTACTATAATATCCTTTTTCAATTGGTCCAAATGTGAGGTCCACATATCTTTTTCTTACTTTATCTTCCTCTATGGGGTCCATAGTGTCCTTTTTCCACAATTGTGCATTTTTTTACGCTTAGCATCAAATTTTTCTTCATATAAATTTCGTTAATCTTAAACCATAATACCATTGGGTCTGACTCATCATGAGCTTTGTTTTGACATAAAATGTTCATAATTTCAAAATTACTCTTAATTTGGAGCAAAAATACAATTTTCTAAACATTTAGGCTCAACCGTAATTTTTCCTAGGGACTAAAATGTAAATAAATATTTTTCTAGGGGAAAATGTAATTTTTGAATTTCTTTTCCTTGACTCCAAATTTGAGCTTTTGCCCTTTTTTACATCTATTCACATATATCAAATTTTTTCATAAGCTATTAGACTTTAATTTATTTAAAATTTTTAGGATATTACACAAGTCATGATATAAGGTCATAGAGAATTCTAGTAAGACTCTTAGATTGTAGTAGATCTCTTGGTCATAGGAGACCAAATGTGAGGTTACAGTAGACCTCTTGAAAGAATGAGAAAGATTGATTAGCCCTAAAGTTTTGATAGATTTATGAAAATAGGATGACCTATAATGATTATTTTAGAAAGAGAAGCCACTAGCCAAGAAATAGCAAAGAAATATGATGATAGGTGATGACAATGAATATAAGACATAAGTACTCTACCTACAAATAAGCGTAGTGGTGAAATGTTATGTTAGCTGGTCACCCAAAAGGGAGTGAATTGGGTGGTGCAAGATTCTTATCTCTTTTGAAGTATAGCTCAATTTCACTAAGAGATGCAACAGAACAAGGGTAAACAGAATATGATGAAGTAAATAAATGATATGAAAAGAAGAAGAGTATGACACAAAGATTTATACTGGTTCAACCTAAACCACTTGGTCTGCGTTTAGACCTCAAACCACCACTTGAGATTTTCACTATATCCTACAAGTTTGATCCGAGCATTTGTAAAGCCTCAGTACATCTCACAAATTTTAGTAGACGCTTGTGAATCCACTCTTCTCATATCCTTACCAGATGTGTAATTCCCTTAATACTTCTCCACATTAAGATTATACCCAAAAGTTGTAGAAAGAAAGATTACAAAATTGAAACTCTCTTTAAGAGTCGATAATACATTGAATCTCACTCTAATGAGGTGGTTTTAACTTTGAACACCCACACAAAATGATTTAATCTATTGTAGAAGCATTTTAGCACATAACTCACTTAAATTCATTACCCATAAGTTTAAATGAAGTTCTATTTATAGATTTGTGACTTAATTAGTCATTAGACACAAGTTCTAGCCGTTGCTCTACGGAAAGCTTCGTTCAATAATCGCATTAAATATGTCAGGCATACCAACATTCAAATTTTGGAGTTCAGTAGATAAATTACAGAGTTAATATAGTTATGTGCTTAATGTTGAACTTCAAAATTTGTCTGTTACTAAGTGACATTCAAATTTTGGGTTTGCAAAAGATATCCCATGCTAATTTGTGTGAATTTTCATATTGGAAGTACATCTATTAAGTTTGAACAACTGCTTCAAGTTTTCATAGTGTACTTTGAAATTTGAATTTTAGAAGCTAAAATTCGTTCATCAGAGACATGTTCAACATGGCACAAAAGTTGTTCTCCATGAACATCAAATTTTGAACTGCAAAATTTGTCTGTTAGAGATATGTTCTAACGAGACTCACAAGTTCTCACTTCAAAATTCACACTTCGAAACCCAAAGTTCATCTACCAGAGGAAATGACCTTGAACTTACTTGGAACTTCACTAATATTCAAATTTTGACTAAGTTTCATGTGAATTTTACACACTTTCACTAACAATGTTTAGCATGAAATTCAAATTTCAAAACCAAAATTCATCTATTTGAAATAAAACCTCTGTAACTTTGAATTTCAACAAACAAAGTGCAAATTTTGCATAAATAAATATGAGTCAAATAGCAAAATTTGTCTATTAACCAATATGTCATAATTTTGACACATGCTAACATCAAATTTGTTTAATTTAACTCATTTAAAATTTATGGTAACAGGATTAAGTGAATTTCAAATATTAAATCACCTCAAGACCTAAGTGAAAACAAACATACCTAATAACTAAATCTTCAAAAGTTAAGCTCTACTTTCACTTGGTTATTCCATTCTTGGTATGCTCTCTTCTGATCTTCAATTCTTAGAGCATCATTTCTTTTCTTCTTTGAGTGAAACATGATGCTGATTTTCTTTTCTTTATTCTAATACTCACTCTTCTTTCTTGGACAACCCTATATTTAATGTATTGCTTTTATAAACCAAGTAGTTAGTTTAAACCCTTTTTTATTATGACAAATCACTAGTGAAAAATATACTTAATTATAATTGGCAAATATGATGCAATTCATTTCAGATAGTTCTAAATCAAACCACATGCATATTTTTCACATAACTTCTTCCTCCATTTGACATCAACAAAAACGTTTGAAGAAAAATTATCCCACAATTCTTCTCACCCTATTTGTGAGGTTGTACCAGTAAGTACAAATATTTAGAATTATTTCAAGCACATACTAAAGCTGAATACAAATCATCATCAAAACTAATGCCAATTTTTGCTTGAAACTTTTATGATACCAAATGTTATGATGCTTCTTATTAATATAATCATGATATGCATACATCACAAAATGTATCTTGGATTTAAAAAGTTGTTACCTTCTTCTATTATGATTAAGAAGAGATGATGAAACATCATTTGCTCCCTTTAGCAAGTTAAGACCAAACAACAAAACTCTTCACAATAAAATGATGTAAGCTAAAGCAGAAGTAAATTAATTACCGAAAATACTCCCCCTCAACCTATACATTTTATATGATAAAACTAAGAAAACACAATGTATTAAATAAGCATATTTATACAAAATTACATGATGTAGGCATTCAAGCATTATGATTGAAACTTTTCTTTTAAATCAAAAAGAGCTTTTAAAAAAAAAATCTTTACATGCAAAGTTATAAGCTTCCCTTAAGCATAAGCATTATTCAAACATACATGTTTTTCAAATCATCAATCAGTATGTAAGAAAAATTATGAAAAGTACACAAGTTTGGTTATATACATAAAGAAATGGACTTGTGCAAATATTGAACTTCACAGTAAGCATCAACATATTTAGAGAGCTCGACATTTGAACAAGGACCATCTTTATTTTAATAACCTCAAGTAACAGCACCAACCAAACATATCTGAAAACTTATCAGATACTTATAAACTAACTTGGTTAATAGCTCACTCTTTCCCTTTTCAGTATGAATTCATTTAAGCACATCAGATACTCCATCTTTATTAGATTTTCACCATTTAGTTCAAGAAGTACTTGCAAAATAAAAATGTATCTTTTTTTCTTTCTTTGGTACCCTTTCTTACTTGGATCTACTAATGGTCAGTTTAAACTTTTTAAAATTCATATTGGACCAAAGTTTAGTCTTACCCAAATATAACATATAATCCAATAATTGAATAGGATAAGTGACAGAGGTTACCAAAGATAATCTCCTTGTTATTTTTGGCTTATACGTAATGTAGTATTACTCATGTCTTCCTCTTGCATACATACCATTGCTTCTTAAACTTTTACTCTTTCTCTTCTCAAGGTAAGTGAGTTGATTTCTTTTTGAGCTCCTTCCTTGATAAGTGAGAGATTTGCTTCTAATGCTTCTCCTTATAATTTGCAATTGCAGCTTTAGAGTTTTGGTAAGCTTTCCTTTTTTGTGACTTCTTTCTTGTACCAATATGTTTTTTCTTCTTAAATTTATTCTGTACACATGAAACATTAGAAGAATACTTTAGTACCCACTTATTTTTTGGTCCAGGAGGATTAATGGTTTTCTTTGGAACACATTTCATGTTTTTACTCAAACTATTTTTCCTTATATTACACAGATAAGCAATATGCCTATATTTACCACAATATGTGCATAATGGTGAGCTAAGCATTATAGGAGGCACAAAGAATTTCAAATAGCATTTACTTTTCTCCTTGTACTCACTCATATAGCCAACACCCAACTTGTCAAACACATATTTTTGTTTGCCAAGTGGAATATTCAACTTATCTTTATCTTAGGTGAAATTAGCTCTTACTTTAGTTACCTTCTCTTTTTCTTTATTTAATCTATCATATGAATTACAAAAGGAAGGGTGTGTGCAATTTTAATTGACTCCATAGGAAAATAGGTATTTTCTAACCCATTTATTTTCTTTTTAAGTGACACATTTTCATTATTTTCCAATTTTAATTCATTTTCTAAGGAAATCACTTTCTTCTTACTATGTGCAAGTACTTTTCCTAATGCAATCAATTCATCATACATTTCATTATAAGCATTTTGCAACGTATCAAAAGAAAAATCAGAACAAAATTCAAAGTCAGAATTTGATACCTCATTGTTGGTCTTAACCATTAAGCATGGATATGTATTCTCATCTTCTTCATCCAAACTATTGCCCTAAATTGCAGAGTAGAATGTAGCTTTAGATTTATGATTCTTTCTCTTTGCATTTCTTCCTCCTTGCCTCTTTAAAAGGTATTTTAGTTTATTTACATGGTAAGAGTGCTCTTGCTCCTGAAGCTCTTTCTTTTTTATTTTGAGGAATCTGCCAAATTTAATGGCCAACTGTTTTAGCTCCTCCTCATCATTAGTATCATCATCTTCTGAGCTTTGTGATGTAGTAGCTTTGAACATCAATATTTTTCTTTTGTTTTGCTGCTCCCACAGAAGGTCAAGTCTTCCTTCATGTTCAGCAAGGCTTCCAAACAGTGTAGTGACAGATTGGTATGATTTTCCACTTGTCTCTTCAATAACTGTTACTTTTGGTTGCCATTCTTTGTGTAGAGCTTTGAGAATTTTGCATACTTGCTCTCTTTGTGAGTAACTCTTTCCCAAAGTTGCCAGATGATTGATGATGTCAGTAAAATGAATTTGGAAATATTTAATAGACTCACCATTAATCAACTTGAACATTTCATATTCTTTTGTAAGAGAGCTGAGTCTGTTTTCCTTCACTCCCTTAGTTCCTTCATGAGAAATATTTAAAGTATCCCATATTTCCTTAGTTGTATCGCACTTTGACACTCTGTAGAACTCATCCTGATTTAGAGCACTAATCAAGAAGTGTTTTGCCTTAAAGTTCAGTAGAACTCTTAATTTATCTTCATCATTCCACTCTTCATTATCTTTCTATCGAGTAAGTTATATGTCTAACGGCTAGAACTTGTATAGCTCAATTTCACCAAGAGATACAATAGAATAGGGTTGAATAGAGTATGATAAAGTAGATAGATAAAACATGAAGAAGAAGAGCAAGACATAAAGATTTATACTAGTTCAGTTCAAACCATTTAGTCTACATCTAGTACTCAAGTCATCACTTGAGATTTTCACTATATCTCACAAGTTTGATTCGTGCACTTATGAAGTCTCAATACATCCCACCAGTTTCAGTAGGCACTTGTAAAGTCACTCTCCTTATATCCTTATAAGACGTGTAATTCCCTTAGTATTTCCTCACACTAAGATTCTACCCAGAAGTTATAGAAAGAAAGATTATAGAATTAAAACTCTCTTTAAAAGTGGGTAATATATTGAAGATCACTCTAATGAGATGATTTTAACTTTGAATGCTCACATAAAATGATTTAATCTATTGCAACATCATTTTAACACATAACTTATTTAAATTCATTACTTATAAGTTTAAATGAAGTTCTATTTATAGATTTATGACTAAACTAGTTGTTAGACACAAGATCTATCTGTTAGATACAGATTTTAGTCGTTAGACACATAATTCACTTTGCAAAATGATAAATAAAGAGTGGAACAATGAAGATAAATGAAGAGTTCTTCTGAATTTTAAGGTAAAACACTCCTTGGTCAATGCTCTTTCACAAGATTAGTTTTACAGAGTGTCAAATTACAATACAACTTAGAAAACATGGGATACTCTAAAGATTACTTATGAAGGAACCAAGGGAATAAAGGAAAACAGACTCAGCTCTCTCATAGTAAAATATGAAAATTTTAGGATGATTAATGATGAGTCTATTAATGATTTCCAAATTTGTTTTACTCACATCATCAATCATCTAGTAGCTTTGGGAAACAACTACTCACAAAGAGAGCAAATATGCAAAATACTCAGAGCTCTACACAAAGAATGACAACCAAAAGTGAAGGTTATTGAAGAGATAAGAGGAGAATAATACCAATCTATCACTGTACTATTTGGAAGTCTTGTTGGACATGAAGGAAGACTTGACCTTCTGTGGAAGCAGCAAAACAAAAGAAAAACATTGATGTTCAAAGCTATTACATCACAGAGCTCAGAAGAAAATGATATTAATGATGAAAGTAATGATACTGATAGTGATGATAAAGAGGACAAGCTAAAAGAGTTAACAATCAAATTTGGTAGATTTCTCAAAAACAAAAAGAAAGAGCTTTAGGAACAAAAGCATTGTTGCCTTGCAAATAAGCTGAAATACTATTCAAAGAGGCAATGAGGAAGAAAAGTGAGAAAGCTAAAGTGGTATATACCTCTACAATCTAGGACAACAGTTTAGATGAAAAGGATGAGGATACCTATCCATGCTTGATGGCAATATCCAATTATGAGGCATCAAATGAAATACATGATGAATTGATTGCATTAGCAAAAGCACTTGCACACAATAAGAAGAAAGTGATTTCCAAAATGAATCACTAAAAAAGAAAATAGTTGATTTAGAAAATATCTGTGAAACCCACATACACACTTCTTCTTATGATTCATATGATAGATTAAATAAAGAAAAATATGAGTTAATTAAAGTCATAGCCAATTTCACCCAAGATAAAGATAAGTTGAATATTTCACTTGGCAAACAAAAATGTGTGTTTGATAAGTTGGGTGCTAGCTACATGAGTGAGTCCAAGGAGGAAAGTAAATGCCATTTGAAATTCTTTGTGCCTACTGTAATGCCTAACTTACCATTATGCATATATTGTGGTAAAAATGGACATATTACTTATCAGTTATATATAAGAAAATATGATCTAAGCAAAGGCATGAAATGTGTAATATCCCAAAATTTCATTGGATACTAGGTGATAAAAGATAACATAATTGATGATAACATAAAATGTAGAAGGAATTCGCAAAAATAGACAGATACTATTTTGCGTGAAATAGGGTAAAAAGATCATTTTTTTTGGTTGGATGGAAAAATATGAACATTATATTTTTGTGCTTAAAGAATTTCAAAAATGACATCCACGTCCCATAAGTAATAAAATTTTCATGAGGAAGGAATAGAAAAGCCTTGGACAAAACTATATCTAATGACCCGAAAGTTTTAAAAATTATAATTTAATCATGAGTCAAGGGTGATTTTGTAAATATGTAAAATTACTGTCAGAACGAAGTCCTCAATGAGAGAAGTCCAATAGCATATGACACTAAGGGTTAATATTCAAGAATAAAAAAATAATCAGTGTCGAGTATCCAAAAATAATAATAAATCAATAAAGTAAACTGTGGGCCCTACCGATGGTTAAAAAGAAACCGAGTCAGGATATGGCCATACACAAATACCATTTGGGACAGGATAATTATGAAAATATAAAAATAAAATTAGAATAGTCCTATAGCCCAAAAATGCTGAATTAGTATAAAGATGGTTTTATCGATACGATTAAAAAAATCCGGATTGAGGTATATCTGGATCAGGAAAATTGGACAATTTTTGGACACATTTCCCTCTCTCCCCTATGTGAAATGCTGCAGTCATGTGACATAAAATAATATCATAATATTCTTTTAGGATTACTTCTCAAGGAAGGAGACAAAAAAATGTAACTTTAGTTGGATTAATTTGCTATAGTGATTAGTCACCAATTAAGCCACCTAAGCACCCTTCTTCTCCATCATTTTGTGCATGACTTCTACAGCCACAGACCAAAAAATAAAATGCAAGAAAAAGGAAGGGAAAAGGAGGAAAAAAAGGAAGAGGAATCAAAGAAAAATTAAAGCACAAATTGGTAAGCTTATATACTACCACCCTAAGCTTACTATCTATGATTTTCAAAGCATGTTTTATGGTTTAGTTTGCTTCCTTTCCATCTTAGGGTTTTGGCCAAAATGTGATTTAGCAATAGAAATGAGTTTTGAACCATTAAACTTAGGAAAAAGCATAGACTATATACTAAAAGCATGAATCCATGGATGGTTTGAAGTAATTTGAAGGAAATCTTTTCCTATCACTTAGGTCAGATTTCGGTCAGAACAAGGGGATTATTTGGAGTTGTAATTTCATGATTTTTACCTAAAAAATGGATTCCCCATGGTCGAAAACCTTAAAAACAAGTATGTTGTACAAAAAAAGATCAAAGGAAAGCTAAGTGAAAAATTTGGGTTTTAGTGAGTAATGTCTTACGTAATTCCAAAAATCAGTGGCTAAATGGATTAAATGATTATATGGTTAGGTTCAAGGAAGTGCTTGAAGGCTCAAGAAGTGGCAGACCAAGTTTGGAGAGCAAGGGAGCATCATAAGGTAGTTAATTTCTCATACTAGCATTATGTTATCATGTTTGTTTTCATTGTGCTTTATGCCTTGTTATATGATTGCAATGATATTTTGAGATGATTTATGTGTATTGGATAAGTTGATTGAGGGGCATTGACACCCTGAGATGTCCATTTTTCAAAATAAACTCTATCGAAAATTTTATGAATTCATATGACACAAATGTGTTAATGTATTCAAAATGTATTATCTTGATGTTTTCATGCTTAATGTGATGATGTAATGGCATGTTGGGTGTTAACTATTGAGATTCATTGAATCTCACCCTCCCAAATATTAACCATGAATAGGTAGAAATAATGGCAAGATCACCAAGGAAAAGAAAGGAAAGGAGAAAGAATTTGGCTATTAACTTGATAATTCTAGCAATGGCTATGAGCTTTGACCTTTTGTGTAAATTTGTAAATGTGATGTTAAGTATGTTTCTTCAAGTTTTTATGATGACATAGGTCTTAGCTAAAGTATGGTATAGTATGAAAATGATGTATAGTCATGTAAATATTTTATGGCTTTTGTTTGGCAAAGTAGTAATATATAAATGGTCATCTTGAACTATGTAGAATATACATACCACTGTTTGGACTTTTTAATGTATGAAGTATGAATGATGTATATGGTTTAAAAGTAGACAGGAAGAACTCTCCAATGGTCTAAAGAATACTCATACTGGATGTGTGTACAATATTTAGTGGATTTTTATATTTAATCCCAATTAAAATGATTATTTTGCAGTTTTTGTATAAATTGTGAAATTTCATAGAGTTTGCTATACAGATCAATACTATCAATGCTCTGACTTATATTTTTCCTATGTATACAAAGTTATAAGCTATCCCTAGAGACTTGAATCACATGCATATGATTTTTATTGATTTAGTTATGATTTTTCAAAGTTTAATCAGAATAAATAAATTCGATTAAATAAATAATGCCCAAAGTTGGAAAAATTTTGTTATGACATTTATTGTGATTCAAGATCCTATTACAATATAAATAGACTTTAGAATAATTAAATGCATGGGAAATGGTGCCCAAAGAGAGATATTACAAAATGGGTTTCAAAGAATACCACTAATCATCCTGGACCTAAAAACAAGTGGGTACCAAAATGTTCTTTTAGTGTTTCACATGTGCAGAATAAATCTAAGAAGAAAGAACATATTGGTGCAAGAAAGAAGTCACAGAAAAGTAAAGCTTCCTAAAACTCTAAAGCTACAAATGCAAATCATAAGAAAAAGCACTGAAAATAAGCATTTCATTCATCTCAAGGAAGCAGCTCAAATAGAAATCAAATCACTTACCTTCAGAAGAGAAAGAGCAGAAGATTAAGAAGCAATGATTTGTATACAAAAAAAGAGATATGAGTAATACTACATTGCATACAAGTCAAAAATAACAAGGAGATGATCTTTGATAACCTCTATCACTTACCCTATTCAATTATTGGATTATATGTTATATTTGGGTAAGATTGAACCTTAGTCTAATATGAATATTAAAATGTTTAAACTGACCATTAGTAGACCAAAGTGAGAAAGGGCACCAAAGAAAGAAAAAGATTTTTTTTTTTTAGCTTATGTGATAAGAGATCAAAATGATGGAGTATCTCAAACTTGGATGAGCAACTTCTGTCAAAGAAATATGGAATGTGAGTTTTCAGCATTTTTTGGTAAGTTTTATTCTCCATAATTCACATTTCAATTGCCAATTGACGAACTTCCAAACCTTATCTATCATATTAAGTGACTTTGCTTGAAATTCCAACTTTGACCCCTCAACAATCGAATTTCAGTGCTTTATACGTTATACTTATGTTTATGTCTGCAAGAAATTTGTTTGTTGACCTCTTGAAGTACAAATTTTTACTGTTTGTATGTGTATGTGTTATACGTGCTTGTGTACAATATTTGAACTTTGATAATTCAATATTCTCATTGTGTTATGCCTGCTTGTGTACAATAAATGCTTATACTTAGGGAAAGCTTATCACTTTACATGTAAGGGTTTTTAAAAGCTCTTTTTGATTTAAAAGAAAAATTCCAATCATAATGCTTGAATGCCTATATCATATGCTTTTGTATGAACATGCTTATTTGATGTATTGTGCTTTCTTGGTTTTATCATATTAAATGCATAATTTGAGAGGGAACATTTTCTATAATTAATTTGCTTATAGTTTAACTCACCCTATTTTATTGTGAAAAGTTTTGTTGCTTGGTCTTAACTTACTAAAGGGAGCAAATGATGTTTCAACATCTCTCATTGATCCTAATAGAAGAAGGTAACAACTCCTCAACTCTGAGATACCTCTTGTAATGTGAGCATATCATGATCATATTAACAAGAAGCATCATAACATTTGATATTATGAAAGCTTCAAGCAACAATTGGTATCAATCTTGATATCAATAATAATTCACAAAATCTAAACATACATTGTATAATAAGTTTTGATGATTTTTTGTATTTTAGCTGGTACTTTTGTGTATGTTTGAAACAACTCTAGATATCTAGGTTTACTGGTACAACCTTACAAATAGGGCTAGAAGAATTGTTGTAAAATTTTTCTTTAAACATTTTTATTGATATCAAATCAAGGGAGAAGTTGTGTGAAAAATATACATGTATTTATTCTAGAAATAACTAAAATGAACTGCATCATATTTGTCAATTATCATCAAGCATATTTTTCACTAGTAATTTGTAATCATAAAAAAAGGGAGATTGTTAAGTTTAGTATAATATAAGTTTTGATAATAACAAATATAGAGTAATAAGAAACAAATGTATCATATTTGTCTAATATATCTATTGTTCCTAAAAGAACTAAAATGTGCATTAGCATGTGTTTAATTATGTTTATAATACATATATCATGTTATGTACTAATATATCTACTATGCTTTTATATTTTATAATACAAGTTAAATATATAAATTGGACTACCTACTTAGTTTGTAAGTGTAATATATTAAATATAAGATTGTCCAAAAAAGAAGAGTGAGCATTGGAATAAAGAAAAGAAAATTAACGCTATGTCTCACTCAAAGAAGAAAAAGAGAAAGGATACTCCAAGAATTGAAAATCAGAAGGGAGCATGCCAAGAATGGAATGACTAAATAAAAGTGGGGCTTAACTTTTGAAAATCTAGCTATTAGATATATTTTGTTCTGACTTAGGTCTTAAGGTAGTTTAATCTTTGAAATTTAGTTAATCTTATTACTATAAGTGTTAAAGGAGTTAGATTAAGTAAATCTGATATTAGCATGTGTTAAAATTAAGATATATTGGCTAACAGACAAATTTTGCTATTTGACCCATGCTTATTTTGTGTAAAATTCACACTTTACTTATTGAAATCCAAAGTTATAAAGGTTTTATCTCTAATAGATGAATTTTGAATTTGAAATTCGAATTTTAGGTTAAACATTATTAGTGAAAGTGTGCAAAATTCGCATGAAGCTTAGTTAAAATTCAACTGTTGGTGAAGTTCAAAGTAAGAGCCTCTGGTAAATAAACTTTGAGCTTCAGAGTATGAACTTCTAAGTGAGAACTTTTATATCATGTTGAACAAGCCTCTGATAGACAAATTTTAGTTTCTGAAATTCAAATTTTAAAGTGCATTGGGAAAACTTGAAACAACTGTTCAAACCCAACAAACGCACTTGCAATATAAAAATTTGCACAAACTAACATAAAGTATCTTTTGCAAACTCGAAATTTGAAGGTCACTTGTAACAGATGAATTTTTAAGTTCAATGTTAAACACATAACAATACTGACTCTGCAAAATTCATCTATTGAACCCCAAAATTTGAATGTTAGTATGTCAAACACATTTAATGCGGTTGTTGAATGTCTCTTTTTACAAAGTAATTGCTAGAACTTGTGTCTAACAGATAGATCATGTATCTAACAATTAGTTAAGATACAAATCTATAAATAGAACTTCATTTGAACTTATGGATAACAAATTTAAGTAAGTTATATACCAAAATCCTACTGCAGTGGATAAAATCATTTTATATGAGCATTCAAAGCTAAATCCACCTCATTAAAGTGAGCTTCAATGTCTTATCTAATCTTAAAGAGAGTTTCTATTCTATAATCTCTTTTTCTACAATTTCTACGTAGAATTTTAGTGTGGGAAAATACTAAGAGAATTACATATCTTGTAAGGATGTAGAGAGAGTAACATTACAAATGCCTACTGAAACTTATGAAATATACTAAGGTTTCACAAGTGCCCGAATCAAACTTGTGAGATATAGTGAAAATTTCAAATGATGGCTTGAGGAGTGGACGTGGACCAAGTGGTTTGGGCTAAACTAGTATAAATCTTTATGCCTTGCTCTTCATCTTCTCATTTCATCTATCTACTTCATCATACTCCGTTTATCCCTGTTCTGCTGCATCTCTTGGTGAAATTGGGTTGTTCATAAAAAATGGTGAAAATTTTGTATCACCCAATTCACCTTCCTCATAGATAACCATCCAACCTAACAAATGCATCATAAAATAAGGTCGTAAGCCACTGATTCTATGACCTTACTCACAAAGTGCATTCTTGAACCCTAAACTTTCACTTTATTTTCCTTTGGATTTTTCTTGTACAACACACTTGTATTGATCTATTTTGGACCCAAAGAATCCATTTTTTGGGTTAAAATAATGAAATTTCTTCTCTATATTAAACCGTAGTCTGACCAAAATAAAGGGAGAAAAAGAAGGAAATGATTTTGCTTGCTTTACTTGAAACTACTCATATAATCATACTTCAAGTGGTTTATCGAAACTTTTCCATAGCTTACATGCTTGAAAACTCAACTTTCTCACTCTAGCATGTCATGACTGAAATTTTTTAGGAAGGAGAGGAAGAAAATACTCCATAAAGGCACCTTAAACACTTGGATATACAAGCTAGAGGCCTTAGAAACATACCTTTGCAACATGATCTTTAAACTTTGCCTTCTAGCTTATCCTTTTCTCATTGAAATTTTTGCTCTCTCTCTCTCTCTCTCTCTCTCTATGGCTGCTGGTTTTGGATGCACAAAGTGAGGAGGAAGAAGGCCTTAACTCACTTAAATTCCACTTAACTCAACACCTTGAGGAAAGAGATTAAATGGGTGAATAGTAACTTTAAGTTAATTAACCAAGTATAGTTACTTCATTAAAACACTTTAACTAATTCCTCGTGTCCCCATGTAGCATTAGGCACACCATCTTAAGGGCAATTTTGTCCCAAAAAATTGCTTCACAAAGTTAATTAGTCCAAAATAATCTTTACTGATAAATGTTACCCCATACCGATTAAATACTTTTATCGTAATTTTTATTTCATTGGTACAAAATTGTTCTAAATTTACTTTCAGACTAAATACATTATTTTTATCATCAAATTTATTTGTGAGGATCCTCATCATGTTCTCTTCACCCACTTGCTTTTATGAAGCTTATAAACCTTTTATTCAGTTTAGAAATTACTTTTGACTTTTAATTAGAATTATAATTTCATATGAACTGAATTAGCTCTAAGCATATTTCATTGAGTTTAGCTCATCGAGAGCTCCATTTTGATAGGATTTCTAGAAATTTCGGAATTGTCCTTGACCCAAGGCAAAATTATAATTTTTAATTCTTTTGGGCCCTTTTTTGTAATTTTTTTAGGACTTAACTGCAACAATTCTTCCTTTTTAAGGATTAAATTGCATATAATTATTTTTCCTTAAAGCTAAAATATGATTTTAACATTTTATTTTCTAACTTGGAAACTGACTATTTTTCCTTTGAGTCAAGTACAAATACAAATATTGATTCTTCGAGGTTCTTTCTTATAGTTTCCACCAAAGAGTAATTATTAATAATTATTTTCATTATACTTTCAAATTAATCTATCTTTCAACTTAGACCTCCCAGCTAAGCAATACTCATATCATTGCTTTCAGCTTGACACGAGCTTCCATTCAACTGGTTTATTGCATTTGGCTTAGATATGAAATTAATTCCTTCTAAGGACTATATAGGAAATTAATTCCTATTAAGAACCGAGCATATGACATCAACATCTTACTTTCTTTCTAATCTTTTCATGTATTTTATGGTATCTCGCAAAAATAGAGATATTACAAGCTAGGATTTCTCCAAGAGATGTAATTTCATTATTTTGGATTTCCTATGATCCAAAACCTTAAGAACAAGTATTGATGCAAAAAAAGACTAAGAGGAAACCAAAATGAAATTTTAATGTTTAGTGTGAGACTTTGTGATTTGGCTCCATGAAACATTGGCCTAAGTTTGTGTTTAGTGATATATTAGGACTTGAAAAGGTCCAAGGAAGCTAGTAGGAGCATTAGAATCTAGTTGGAAAGCAAAGAAGTCTATATCTTGCTTTATGTTATTGCATATTGTTTCTATAATATATTCCCTTTGCCATAATGTTGTTATGATATAATGTGATTGATTATGGCTATTTTATGAAAAGGTTTTAACCTTAGGATGCCCATTTTCTAAGGAAAAACCATACCAAAATTTGTACGAAGTATTATGACTCATTATGTGCTTGAATGGGTGAAAATATTATGATTTAAGTTTTCATGCATATATAATAATGTAATTGCACAAAATATAACTTGCTACTGAGATTCCATAATCTCATCACGCCAAACACTAACCATGCTAGAGTAAAGACATGGAAGTATTCAATGGAAAAGCAAGGAGAATCAAGAAAATGATGAAGCATAACTTGATTACGGAAGTTATGGCAAACTACTATGTAATTTTATGTGTAATTGTATACGAATGCATCAAGCTGACTACCATTATTGGCTAAAATCTATCTTTAAATCTCTTACGATGTTATGTATGAAATGGAAACAATGAATGATGAAGTATTATGTTTGTAAGGCTTGTCATGTGAGTTATGGCATGATTTTGTCCAAGATGAACAATGGTGATTAGAATAGAGATACTTTATTCGAAATAGAGCATTTAGTATAAGTGTTATATATGATTTGAAAGTAGATGGATAATATTCCCATAGATCTAAAGAACACTTAAATTAGATAAGTGTATGAATTATAATGAAGTTCTAAACTTAAGGATCAAAATTGGACAATGTAGAAAAATTGGAACTTTCACTGCAAGTACTAGATGTTTCATAATGTAATATAAAATTATAGAGCTCCAAAAATTAAGTGGTCTAAATGTGTGGAAAAATCTATGTCTTAGGTTTAAGATTCCACTAATTTGGAAGTAATTGGAGCTATATAATAAAAGATATCTAAGTTTTCCTAAAACAATTCTAGTAAAAGTAGTATCCTGACCCTTAGTGGTTTAAGCTACTGTCATGCCCTGTTCTAGAAGAATAAATGTATAGAAAAATATGTTTGAAAAGTAGACATATAGGGATTTTAAATGACATAAAGAACACATTAAATGGTTCAAGATGGAATGAGATATTGACTTTTAAATTTATGGTCAAAATCCTGGGAAGTTATAAAATGACCATATGAATAGTAAAATTTGTTCTTAATATTGAAGCAATTGGTACTATTAAAGTCATGTTCGATATTTTTTCTATGTAGATAAGATTTTAAATTATTATTAGAACTTGAATTACCTTGATACGATTGTTCTAAAATTAGTTATGCATTTTTTAAATTCGCCTGCGAAAAGAGTTTACCAAATGAATAGTAACCTAAGAAATGAAAATTTTCTATCTTGATCTATCATGTGATTCTAGCTTCTATATATGTCCTATGGACCATAATAAGGTCTAAAACATGGGTAATAAGGTATTATAGGAGTCCCATTGAATTGGAACCAATTTAAAAACAGATTCTTTGCACATTACTTGCCTCTTACCTTAATGATACAGAAGAAGGTAGAGTTTTTAGCTTTCAAGCATGGGAATTTGTCAACTTATGACTTCATTCATTAGTTTTTGGATTTGGATAAGTATTCCACCTACTTGAAAAGTTATCCTGATGACAAATGGAAGGTATAACATTTATTAGAGAATGCCCATCCAAAGATCAGTCAGCGTCTGTCTGTTATTGATTATACATCATTTAAGGACTTGTGTGCTAAGATCCAAGTATTGTCCAGGATGATACAAGAGACTAAGGAGTAGAAGAAAAGTTCTATGATTCAGGCCTTTTTCCCATCTGGGGCCAATAGGAGGAATCAGTAAAAGAAGTGGATCTAATAGCAATAATAGTTGTGGCTCATTGAGGGAAAGAGGCCAATTTAATAGAGCCCAGTTCGGTAGAGGGTGATTTGGCAAAGGTATTTAACTAAGGAGATTTCAATCGAGGTGGTTTTAGTCAAGGCAATTTTGAAAGGAGGGATTTGATGATAGCTCAACCAAGTCCAGCTACTACTCTTGCTTCCTATCTTAAGTTTAGAATGGATCATGATGCTCAATCATGGTTTATTTTCTATAACTATAGGAAGTAGGGCTATATTACGTGAGGTTACCATGAGCCAAGATGTGATGAGTTCGCAAAGAAGCCAATGATGCCCGATCAAGTCTTTGCAATATCTAAGGAGGAAGTAGATGAGGTACCAAACATGATCCAAGATATTCTTAAACTTAATGGTTTTACCATTCATACTTTATTTGATTCAGGTGCGTTACTTTCTTTTGTATCTTTTAATTGTGTCAGGAGATTAGGAATGGTAGTAATTGAACTGCCTTCCAAACTATTTATCTTTATGCCAAGTAGGGTGTCAATAAGGACCGCTCAAGCTTTTTAGAATTATGTGGTTCATTTTAAAAATCAAAACATTACTTTGTATTTGATCTGTTTACCGTTACGAGGTATTGATGTTATTATTACGATAGATTAGGTAGAGGTGAATAATGCTATTCTTGACTATGCTTGAACGATGGTATCTTTATAGTCGAATATTCCTAATGTTTAAGGAAATAAAGAAGATGTTTGTTTGTCTTATGCCCAAGCAAAGAGATATTTGCGTAAGGGGTGCCAAGGGGTTTTAGTTTTCTTTTCTATTCATGTGGAAGCGGAAGAAGGGTTAGAGAAGCTTTTGGTTGTTTGTGAGTACCCTGAAGTGTTTTTTGAAGGAGATCATAGGCTTGTCATAGCAACAGAAGCTAGAGTTCGCTATTGATTTGGTACCTGGAACAAATCCCATTTCTAAGGCTCCATGTTGAATGTCAACCTCAAAATTGGTGGAGCTCAAAGAGTAAATTGAGGAATCATTCGAGAAAGGTTTTATTAGACCAAGTGCCTCACCATAGGGAGCTCCGATGTTATTTGTCAAGAAGAAGGATTGTATTCTCCGGTTGTGTATCAATTATCAATAGCTGAATTGGGTAACAGTTAAGAACAAGTATCTTCTACCATGAATCGATGATTTCATTGATTAGCTAACTAGTGCATCGATGTTTTCAAAAGTTGATTTGAGGTCTAGTTATCATCAGCTTAGAGTACACATGGAAGACATGCCCAAAACAGCTTTTCAAACTTAGTATGGGCACTATGAGTTCCTAGTAATGCCATTCGGGTTAACTAATGCTCCTACAGTCTTTATGGATTATATGAATAGGGTGTTTTGATCATATTTAGACAAGTTTGTAGTAGCATTCATTGATGACATCTTGATATACGTCAAAAATGAGGAGTAACATGAAAGGCATCTTCGCATTGTATTACAAGTGTTGCAAGACCACAAATTATATGCCAAACTAAGTAAATGTGAGTTCTAGCTAAAGGAAGTAAAATTTCTAGGTCTTGTGATTTTGACAAATGATGTGGCAGTGGACCCCCGTAAGGTGGAAGCAATGCTGAACTGGGAAAGGCCTCAATCATTGATTGAAATTTGCCGCTTTCTAGGGTTATCTGGTTATTACAGAAAGTTCATAAAGGGTTCTCTCAACTTGTTATACCATTAATAAGGTTAACTCGTAAAGATTGACCTTTCTTTTAGGATGACAAGTGTGAGAGAGCATTTCAAGAGCTAAAGGTTTGTTTGACTTTCATCCCAGTGTTAATTATCCTTAACCCACATGAGTCGTTTATAGTTTACACCAATACCTCTAAGAAGGAATTGGGGTGTATGCTAATGTAATAAGGAATAGTGGTGGTTTATGCGTCATGGTAGTTGAAATCCTATTACAAGAATTATCCAACCCATGACCATGAACTGGAAGTTTGTGGTATTTGCCCTGAAAATACGTAGGCATCATTTTTATGGTGCTTAGTTCAAGATGTTCAGTGACCACAAGAGTTTAAAGTATCTTTTTTATCAAAAGAAGTTGAACATGAGGCAAAGACATTAGATGGAATTTCTAAAGGATTATGTCTTTACTCTTACATACCATCCTGAAAAAGCCAATGTTGTGACATATGTATTAAGTAGGAAGTCTATTCATGTAACTACCTATTGATAAGGGAGTAGCAGTTAATTGAAAGCTTGAGGGATTAAAGCTTATCCATCTTTGTGCAACCAGAAGGTTTAGTCTTGGGATCCATCAATATATCAAGTAATCTATTGAGAGAGATTCATTTTGCATAGTTGTAGCATGAATATCTTTTGGACATTTGAGAACAAATTGAAATGGCAGAGACTCAAGATTTTGATGTCTTTGAGATGGTATTATTCGATATTATGGTCAAATTTGTGTGCCAAATGTTGTCGAGTTTCGAGAAATTATTTTAAAGGAAGCTCATACGAGCAAGTACACCATTCACCCAGGTACTACTAAAATGTACCAAGTTTTGAAGTAGGGATTCTGGTGGCCAGGTATAAAGAAGGATATAGCTAAGTATGTTGCAAGTTATCTTGTATGCCAACGGGTAAAGATAGAACATCAACTTAATTGAAGTGTTTGGCATTCTACAAAGTGGTCTGAAACATTGCATTCCATCTTGATACTCAAATGGCCTACTATTCCCTCCATGTATGTGGTTGTGTGTGGACAATCTGAGGTAACTAATATGTATTTTACATGTGTTAAGTTTTGTTTTAAAATGTATGTATGTTTTGTCCATTTCATATCATGATATGTGCCTATAGATATGTTTAACCATTTTTCATATCATGATATGTATATGGTATAAGTAGCAAGGATATGGTAATCTCTTGTCTTTTCCTCTGCATGTAACTTATGTTACATCCACATTCGTAGATTTGTATATTAATAATTGTACTAGCATGATGGCCATGATGATGAGGACATAATTATGTGCATGATGAATGATAATATATTAGCATGACATGGATAGACATTATCACTAAAATATGCATGAGACATTGGTTGTTGGGTGATAATGTTTGATAATATCACATGGTATACTGATCCACTAATGGAATAGGCAAGACCTTGTGTCCAAGTTATAACATCTCTAATTCACTAATTATCATAAAATGCATAAGTATATGGTAAAATCTGAGATACAACAATAGATATTTGCCAGGTCAGGGAAATAAAATTCAAAAATTACATTTTAGTCCCAGGAAAAAGTAATATTTATACTTTAGTCCCTAGAAAAAAATTAAGAAAAGGACCCAAAAGAATGAATAATTGCATTTTTGCTCAACCTAGGGGTAATTTCATAATTGTTAAAAATTCATGTCATACTGAAGCTTATGACATATTGAATCCCATGGAATAATGCATTAGGCTTAACAGAATTAGTTTAGAAGAAATTTGTTTTCATAATGTAATTAAAATTATACAGCAAAAGTAAAGATATTATGGGCCCTACAAAAATTGAAAAAGTAAAAGAAAAATTATGTAGACCCCACACAGATATCTTAGGATATAGGATATTAAAGTAAATAGATACAAAACTACTTTAATCTTGTATCCATAAAGTAACAAAATACTGCAAAAGTAACTTTATCAGTCTAGGCATAAAGTAATTAACACAAGATATATCTAGATTAGAAAAAATATGCAATATTTTGGAGATTTCCCTTGAAAGTGGTGTGAGTTTTTTCAACCACACATGTTTAATTAGATATTTAATTTTTCTCACAAACTTATTGGTTAAATAATGACTAAACTCAACCAAAGTAAGTTAGTCATGGTTAGCTTGCATATTTAGTCTCTCCCTCCACTTGACCAATGTGCTACACAAAGAAAGAAGGGAGAATCAATTATGGACAGCCAAGAAAAGTGAAGGCAGAGAAGAAGGAAGGAAACAAGGAGGAAGAAAAGAGACGGAAAAAAAAGGTAAGTTCTAACTTATGAATCTTTTGACTTCTAGTTAAGTTTCTTAGTAGTTTAGAATGGTTGGAACAAATTTTCTTCTCTCCTCTTAGTGCTCCATTTTCGGCCAAGCATGGGTAAAAGGAGGGAAGGTATTTTCTTGTATGAAAATGAAGATAAAGTGTGAGAAAATGCAAGAAAAGCAAGTTTAGGAATGATTGGAACAACTTTTTGCAAAATCCTTTCTTTCCTCTTCTTACCTCTATTTTGACTAGCTCACTAAGGTAGAAAGGAGTTGGATTTTCATGATTTTAATGATAAAATTAGAATCATTGAGTCCAATTTAGTAAAGAATAAGTGTTGGATTCAAGAAAAACTCAAAGATAAAGTAAATGGAATTTAAGGTTTTTAACTTTCTTTATGAAGTAACCCTTGGTTCTAGTGGATTTAGTTAGTATTTATTGATGTAATAGGGTTTGAGTAAGCTCAACGAAGTCCTTGAAAGGATTGAAATCATGAAGAATAGCCTAAGGTTTCATGAAGGTAACAAATTTCTATTTCTTACTTTATATTATTTTACTATGTTTTTATGATTTGATGTGAATTGCCATGTTGATTTTTTTATGATTTTTAGCTATTTGGCTGAATTATATGTAAGGAATTTATCTCAAGATATCATTTCTAAGTCGTTATGCTACTAAAATTTTGATGAAAACAATACAGTATTTTTATGCCTATTTATGGTTATGTAATATTTTATGGCATATGTAATAGCATAAATGTATGAAATAGTTTTGCTACTAGGATTTCTAAAAATCTCATCACTTAAATGCTAATATGATAGGCCCAAGTTATGGTAAGGTTCTGTGGGAAGTAAGGAGTAAGGAGAAGAATCATGATGTTTAGATTAATATTCCCTATTGTTTTATGTCTCTTGCCATTTTACATAAATTGTATATGAATATATGAGACTGAAATTTTGTATTATTTTAGGTATCTCATAATGTTGTGAATATGATTTGGACAAGTTTGAATTATGTATGAATTGTAACATGATAGTATTGAAGTTTGAATTGTAAATTTGCCCAAGATGACTAGTATTGTTGGAAATAAGGGTACTCTATTCAATACAAAGCATTCCATATAAATGTTATATATTCCTTGAAAGTAGATAGAATAAGCTTTCCAAAGAGTTAAAGAACACCTAAATTGATAAAATACACAATTTATAGTGAATTTTTGAAGTTATGGGTTGAAACTGGACAATGTGGGAAAACTGTGAATTTTATTGTAAGTATCATACACTTTAAAAGGCTGTATAAAATCAAGTAGAGTTCCAAAAATTTAGTGATTTATGTGTATCAAAAGATTTATATCTTAATATGTCACTAGTTTGGAAGTAATTTGAGCTATACAGTTAGAGATATGTAAGTTTTCCTAAAAATGTTTCAATAAATCTAAGTTCTGATCCTTAATGATTCAAGATAATGTTATACCTTGATCAAATTGAATAAATATACAAGATAAATATGTTTCAAAAGTAGACATGTAGTGGTTTCTGTTAGCAAGGCTGACTTCCCAAGAGGGGGGTGAATTGGGAAGTTTGAAATTTTTCTGCACAAAGTGAAGTAAGTGAAGATATCACAGTATAATGAAAACAATGCGTAAAACAGAGCAAGGTGAAAAATAAGGATAAGGAGAAGAAAAGTCAGTGATTTATCCTGGTTCGGTCTATTCACTTGACCTACATCCAGTCCCCAAGACACCTCTTGAGATTTATCCACTATACAGCAAGAATTTTAGTGGGCTTCTTGCTAAAGCCACAGTACATGGGTATGCTCTATTTCTGAGCTCTCTCAAACTCTCCAAGTACTTTCACTATGTGCTTCCCAATCCCCTTGTGAATACCCCTCACAAGTAAACCTATCTCCCAGATGAAGAATAGATTGATTACAATGAAGTAACTCTCTTGTAAAGAGTGGATATGAAGGTTTAAGTACAAGTTTAGAAGTTAAGAGGGTAAAAGCTTTTGAGAAGAAGATTCAGCAGAAATTCGGTATATACAAGTTTGATTCGTTACCCACAACTTCAAATGATGTTGTATTTATAGATTTAGGTCTCAAATATCCGTTAGAGACTAAATCTATCCGTTGGGAAAGTTATCAACGGTTACTCTGAAAAACTATCCGTTGGGGAAGTTATCAACGGTTACTCTGAAAAACTATCCGTTTACTAACCGCATTTAATGTTTCTGACATACTGAAATTCGAATTTTGATTGGCCAACAGACGAATTTCGAAGGAGCCGAAGATTAAAGCTTCCAACGTTACAGCACGAAGTTCGTCTGTTCATGAAGTGAAATTCGAATTTTGAAACTTACAAAACATTTTCACAATGTGACATACGAATTTTCAAGAAGAAAGTTTTTCGGTTAAGTGTGAACAGTGTTTTCAATTTTCTACAGTGCCTTCGAAATTCGAATTTTGGATCCCCAAAATTCGTCTGTCCATTGAACGTTTAAAGGGACAAAGTAGATCACTTTCTTCGAAATTCAAATTTTGAATTGGTGAAATTCGTCTGTCAGAGAAACTCTTTTCAGACTAATTTCATCATTCGAATGTTGCAAGTTCTTATCATTCGTATGTCAATGTTTCATTTCAATAGACTCAAGAACTTAGCTTTTGAAATTCGAATTTCAATGTTCAAAATTCGTCTGTCAGAGAGCAGTTTCTGAAACTTAAATCACTCTTGATCTCAGGTGAACTTTAACACAGTTTCAGACGAATTTCTTCATTTTCTCAAATTTTGTTTTGTTTGAAATTCGAATTTTGAAGACTCAAAGTTCGTCTGTTGCAAAGAAGCATCTTTCAGACTTATATGAAAATTCGAATGTTGGAAGTTCAAAATTCGTCTGTCAGAGAACATTTTTCAAACTCAATTTCATTTTGATTTCAGATGCACTTTATCATAGTTTCAGACGAATTTCTTCGGTTTTTACAAACTTCATTTTACTTGAAATTCGAATTTTGAAAGTGTGAAGTTCGTCTGTTAGCAAAAGGTCTCTTTTCAGACTATACGAAAATTCGAATTTTGAACAACCAAAATTCGTCTGACAGAGAGCCATCTCTTCAGACTTATTCAGTTTTAGCTCGAAATTCGAATTTCCAAAGGCAAAGTTTGAATTTCCAACTTGACAGTTTAACTTAAACTTTCAACCTTCGTCTGTTTGTGGGTGTTTTTCAAATATTTGAAGATTTAACATAAATTTAACGTTTTAAAACTTCTTTTCTTCAAATCAAAATCTTTTACCCAGTTATAACAAAAACTAAGGATCCTACAAAAGATCTAACAGCAAGTATTCAGAAAATCTTCACTTGAGACAGCTTTGCTCTTGTTTGATATCTTCAATCCAAGCTCTTGAATGTTGGTTTGGAATCATCAAAACTCTTGTTTCAACATTCTCCCCCTTTTTTATGATGACAAAACAACTTACAAACTGGATTAGTACTTAGGTTCACTTTCACAAGCTCCCCCTCAACATATGCATAAGATATCAACAGATTTAAGGCACAAAACATTGCAACAAAGGGATCCATTCATTTAATCAAGAGTTGCTTATACAGAACCAAATAAAGCAAAGTTCAAACATCAAAACCAGTCCAATCAACAAATTCAAAACATAAATATACAATACAAAGTACAACAAGAGGACTTAAGCTAAATTTCCAATCATTTCTTCTTGGTCTTGGTCTTCTTGCTGTAGGATTTCCCTTTTCCTTTACCAGATTGCTCAGCAGCAGGCTTTCCAGTTTGCCCAGACTTCTCCCCCTTTTTGACATCATCAGTAAGGCCAACAAAATCAGCCGGAGGAGGGATCTGAGAGACAGGAATAGCATGAAGGGGCACAGGAGCAAAAGGAATTTCAGGTTCAGCTGGGGGCTCAGTGCTTGTTTCCTCGTCAGAGATTTCCAGCAGCTCCTGCATTGCCTGTCTGGAAAGAGCTGGTTGAGCTCTTTGTTCCTCTGTAAGACCATAGGCAGCTAGAGAAGAGGAAGCTGGTTTAGCAGGAGGAAACATTTCTTCCAGCCTTCTCCTCTGAGCTTCCAGTAGAGCATTGTGAGCAATGGCAACATAGTCAGCAACAGGTACAAGGCTCCTTTCTTCAGTGCTCACATCTTCTTGCGTAGAGGAGCTTGAAATGGCTGCCACCAGTCTTTCAACTTGCTCAGATTCTTGAGTTGACAGAATTGATTCCTGAGCATCTTCTTGCATGGGCTCATGAGGGCCTGTATCTTGGAGTCCTTCTCCTTCCAATCCATAGTCCAAGGGTAGACCAGGACTTGGTGTTCTCATTGCACCAGCACCATCTATATCATCATTCTCATGGTCAGAGGAGGCAATCTCGAAGGGACTTGGAGGCACAGGGGATGGAGACAGAGTAGGCTCAAGGACACCAGGCTGAGGTGGAGCTGAAGTGGTAGGAATTGCATTTCTTATCTCTTCATAGGCATCAGCCACCACCTTCATATTTACAGCCAACTGATGGATCTGATCTTGTAGATGAGCAAATTTGGCATTTTGCTCATCTCTTATGCTGAGAATGAGTGTTGACAGACTGTCAAACAACTCAGTGACCTTTGTTGGCTTGGCCCGTGAGGAGGGAGTGGAAGGAGGGTGAGTAGGCCTGGAGGGAGATGGGATTGGCTGAGATGGCTGAGGTACAGATTTGCCAGGGGCCTCGGAAGTTCCTTCTTGATGGAGGGATGCATCAGCAACAAAGAACAAGTCTTCAGATTTCCCTGCTCCCTTTCCAACCCATCGTCCTTCATCTCTTTCAATGCCCATCATTTGCAGTTCCTCCTCTTTGAATGCCTCAATGAGTTTCCCTTTCCCCTTTTCAATGTGTTGAATTCTAGCATGCTACAGGATTCTTGAAATAATTGCAGCATAGGGGAGTGTGGAATCCTTCCTCTGATCCCTTGCCTTTATCATTCTCTGGAGGATGATATGACCCATGTTAATCAGCTTCCCACGAATGATAGCAGTCATCACATGAGCCTCTGCCCTTGTTATCAAATTGAAGCTGCCACCCTTGTTGAATATGATCCTGGACACTATATAGTGCAGGATCCTGACTTGTACACTTAGGTCTGTGGGCTTCAACAGATTTATTGTTGGCCTGTTTTCCCTTCTCCTGAATAAGGTGTCCAAGATGGTGCTCTCTTTGTAGTTCAGAAAGGATCCACCTTCTTCATCCGTTGTGCTTGCCTCATCCATGTATCCAGAGGTTGTGATGTCAATTTTCAGCCCATCTTGTCCTGGGATTTCCAGCACTTCATTGATTGTTTCATCAGCAAGCCAGATGGTCCTTGATCTCAAAGTGACCTCCCATTTCTTTTTCTTGTTGTTATATTGAAGAGAGGCATACCAAGTCTTCACTACTTCATCATCATATTTTTCAGCAATTTCCAACAGGTTTTTGTATCTTATCAACCATAATACAGCATCAAAGTTGTTGGATATTAAAAATTGCTCCATATTTACACAGTGAGGCTTGATTACCTTTTTGCCGAAAAACTTGGCAGAAAACTCTTCTTGAATCTCAGGAGTGCTCCAAAGTGGCAATGTAGTAAGCTCAAATTCTCCAGATTGTGTAGAAGAGGAGGAAGCCACAGTAGCAGTATCAGCCGAAGGGACTGCGGTTTTTGATGAGGAAGGCCCAATTTTCTGTGAATCTGCCTTGGATGATGATTTCTGGCATTTAGAAGGGGTAGCTTTACTGGGTTCGGCCTTTCTCTTGGATTTCTCTCCTTCTTTTGTAGCATATTGAGATTTGACCGTTCTTTTTGGCCGAGTCCCAGCTTGTCCTGCTCCAGGGATCTTTACTCTCGCCATTTTTCAGTGGAATGAAGCAGAATAAGGTTAAGGAAGGGTTTATGGGATGCGAATGGAAGTTTAAACGGTGAAGAATGATGGTTTTTGGACAGGAGTTAAGAGAATTAAAGAGAGAATCAGAACGGATTCAGAGAGGTTACAAATAGGGCTGCGTCTGTTCTGAGGAAAACCGTAGCATTTAACGTGTGTAATTGTTTGACAGACGAACTTTGAGGGGTCAAAATTTGAACTTCGGGCAGTTACAAGTTAAAACCGTTCAACACAGCTTACTGACAGACAAATTTTCATCTTGAAAGTTCGTCTGATAGTGGCTTGAAACAAGCAATACAGGCACAACAGACGAATTTTGTTCCACCAAGATTCAAATGTTGAAAAGAAAAAGGCAGACAACAATCAAACTATCATTCAACAGACGAATTAAACATGCAGAGTTGCATCTTTTAATAATTTAACATGAAGGACATGATTCATCAAACGAATTTTGAACAGAAAATTTGAATTTTTCCACTATGTAAAGATTGTCCAACATTCGTATGTTAAGAAGTAATAATTTATGTAGCAGTGCTGGACAAACATAACTTTGAAATTTCTGATTTTGAAAATTCGAACTTTCAAGTTTCAACAGACGAATTTCGAGGCATTACAGAGAACTGTTCCAAGGCTTAACAGGCCGAAGTTCGTCTGTTAGTGAACTGAAATTCGAATGTTGACCATATTGACCATGTCAGAAGCACATTTTATGAAGCAAAATACGTCTAACACTCATTAAAATGCGAATATCATCTTTAAAAACTTACAGAATGGATCCAAAACTTAGAATTTACATCATTCACTCCATTTTCTGGTTGTTCCATTCTGACGTGCTCCAATCTTCAAGTTTATTGCCATTGATTTTCACAAGGAGTACCTGCACCTCAAATTAAACATTCTCCGATGCTCAAGTTAGAATTGATTCTAATATTGAAAATTTTAAAGACAGAATTGCATGAAAATATCTTACAGTTCATTGGGGTTTACCATTCCTAATTCTCTCCTTATTTTACAAAGTCTGTCTTCTGGCAGAGGTTTTGTGAGTATATCAGCAACTTGATCCTCTGTTGGGATGTACTCCAATCTGACTTCTCCTTTCAGAACATGATCTCTTATGAAGTGGTGCCTGACTTCAATATGCTTTGTCCTTGAATGCATGACAGGATTCTTGGTGATATTTATAGCACTTTAGTTGTCACACATGATTGGTATCTCTTTTATTTTAACCTCAAGATCTTCAAGCTGCTATTTCATCCAGATAACTTGGGCACAACAGCTTCCAGCTGCAACATACTCAGCTTCTGTAGTAGATAAGGCCACACTGTTTTGCTTTTTGCTGAACCATGAAACTAGGGATCCTCCAAGGAACTGACAGGTTCCACTTGTGCTTTTTCTATCGGTTTTAGATCCTGCAAAATCAGCATCAGTGTATCCTTTGAGGTCTTCTCCATTGCCTTTTGGATACCAAAGACCCATCTGTGATGTTCCAATAAGATATCTAAAAATTCTTTTCACAGCTGTTGCATGAGATTCTTTGGGGCATGATTGGAACCTTGCACACATGCAGACACTGAACATAATGTCAGGTCTGCTGGCAGTTAAGTACAGCAGGGATCCAATCATTCTCCTGTACTGAGTAATGTCAAACATCTTCCCATTCTCATCCATGTCTAGTTTGGTTGCAGTAGCCATAGGTGTTCCCATTGGCTTGGCATTGTCCATTCCAAACTTCTTTAGCAGCTCCTTTAGATACTTGGATTGACTGAGAAAGACACCATCATCAAGCTGTCTGATTTGCAGTCCAAGGAAGAAGTTAAGTTCACCCATCATGGACATCTCGAATTCTCCCTGCATTAACTCAGAAAATTTCTTGCAAAGAGTTTCATTAGTAGCACCGAAAATAATATCATCAACATAGATTTGAACAATCAGTAAATCTTTATTTTCTTTCTTAGTGAATAAAGTTGTGTCAACTTTGCCTCTATTAAACCCTTTTTCAGTTAGAAAATTGCTCAATCTCTCATACCATGCTCTAGGGGCTTGTTTTAAACCATAAAGAGCCTTCTTCAGTTTATAAACATGGTTTGGTTTAGTAGAATCTTCAAAACCAGGAGGTTGATCTACATAAACCTCTTCCATGATATATCCATTTGAAAAGGCACTCTTTACATCCATTTGATATAGTAAAATATTTTTCATGCATGCGTATGCTAGTAGTATTCTTATAGCCTCTAATCTAGCTACTGGTGCAAAGGTTTCTTCAAAATCAATACCTTCTTCCTGATTATACCCTTTAGCAACCAGTCTAGCCTTATTTCTGATTATTGTTCCAGATTCATCCAGTTTATTTCTGAAAACCCATTTGGTACCAATAACAGGATGACTTTTGGGCCTGGGCACTAAATCTCAAACATGATTTCTTTCAAAATGATTTAGTTCATCTTGCATAGCTAAAATCCAGTAATCATCAGTTAAGGCTTCCTCAGCACATTTAGGTTCAATTTGAGAAATGAAAGCGCAGTTGAGCATTTGATCCCTTAACTGTTTTCTGGTTTTGACTTTCTTTTGAACATTCCCTATTACTTGATCAACAGGGTGATTCCTTTGATATCTCCAAGCTCTAGGGAGTTCTTGAGTTGTTTCTTCATTATTTTCTTCATCAAACTCTTGCTCCTGGACATCTTCCTCTGTGTCAACAGATTCAGATATCTTTGGAGGTTCAGTTTTACTTTTGTCAGAAATTCCCAGTTTTTCAAAATTGATAGTTAGATCATCCTCATGTTTTGAAACAGCTTCATTTTCAATGAAAACCACATGCACTGATTCTTCTACTATATTTGATCTTTTATTATAAACCCTATAAGCTTTACTCCTACTAGAATAGCCCAAAAATATACCTTCATCGGACTTGGCATCAAACTTACCCAGATTTTCTTTCCCATTGTTGTGAATGAAGCATTTGCACCCGAACACATGGAGGTGTGACATATTTGGCTTTCTTCCCTTGTACAGCTCATAAGGAGTCTTCCCAAGGATTGGTCTGATGTAGGCTCTGTTTATGATGTAACTTGCTGTATTCACTGCATCAGCCCAGAACACCTGAGAGAGTTCCTTCTCATTTAGCATAGCTCTAGCCCTCTCTCTAATGGTTCTGTTCTTCCTTTCCACCACTCCATTTTGTTGAGGAGTTCTTGGTGCTGAGAAATTATGGTCAATCCCATGCTCATTGCAGTACTCCAGGAAGTATGCATTTTCAAATTCTCCTCCATGGTCTGACCTGATAGACACAATAGAAATACCTTTCTCATTTTGTACTTTCTTAGCTAAGGTTACAAATGCATCAAAGGTATCACTTTTAGAGGAAAGAAACAATGTCCAAGTAAATCTAGAGTAATCATCTACAATTACAAGGACATACAGATTACCACCAAGACTTTTCACCCTAGATGGTCCAATTAAGTCCATATGCAACAATTCAAGTGGTCTTGTTGTGGTAATTACATTTTTAGATTTGAAGGATGCTTTGGTTTGTTTTCCTCTTAGGCATGCATCACATTCTTTATCCTTTTCAAAAGATATTTTAGGAAGACCAGTTACTAGCTCATTTTTAATCAGTTTAGACAATTGATTCATGTTAACATGAGCTAATCTCCTATGCCATAGCCAACTATCATTATCCTGACTAATTAAACATACAGAGTCCAAGGGAGGAAGTTCATCAAGGTCAATAGTAAAACAGTTACCATCCCTTTGAGCTTTGAGGATTACTTTGCGATCACTTTTTCTAATGACCAGGCAAAACTTTGAGTCAAACAACACCCAGTTTCCTTTGTCACAAGTCTGACTTATGCTCAGTAAGTTGTGGTTGAGGCCAATCACAAACAGCACCTCTTCAATGGATGTTTCTGGATTTTTGCCCACAATTCCAATACCAATGATTTTGCCACATTGGTCACCTCCAAATGTCACCTTTCCTCCTTTCTTGTCTCTAAGGGAGATGAACTTCTCCTTATCACCAGTCATGTGGCTTGAGCAGGCACTGTCTATATACCATTTGTTGCTTTTCTTAGCTTTGAGACAGACTTGCAAAACAAAGTTTATGTTTTCCTTTTAGGTACCCAAATTTGCTTGGGTCCTTTTCGGTCAGTAAGTAATTCCCTAGATGCAGATGCAACTTTGGGAATCCATTCAGCTTTCCTGCCAAGTCCATTTTTCTTCAATGCACAAGAACTGGAAATATGTCCCTTTTTGTTGCAGAAATGACAGGTAATGAAGGGACTGCTAGATTGAGTGGCAGGAAGAAAACAATGCAGATAATACTTCTGTTTAGCATGCCTTGGTTGATCATATGTTTCAATGTGAGGTGATGCATCATTTTTCTTTTTATTATCCTTAGCATGCACAAAATGTCTCATATACGCATTCTGATTTTTCTTCTTAATCTTTTCCTTGACAGCACATGGATCATAGCCAAGACCAGCTTTTCCTTGTGATATTCTTTGGCTCCCCATCAAGGCAAACAACATATCTTTACCTCTAGTGAGCCTAGACATGCTTTTAACTAAATAATCATTAGTTTGCTTAAGTTCAGTGCATGAGGTGCAGCAAACAGATTCAGTAGGAGGTAAAGAGGCAATTTCAGAAACTATGCTTTGAGACTCCAGCTTACTTATCTTTTTCTTTGCTAATTTCAGTTCTTTAGCAACTTTAATGAATTCATCATGAAGCTCATGAAATGCATCTAGTAATTCAGAATAGGAAGGTTCAGATTCATATACCTCTTCTTCCTGATCACTGCTGTGTGAGGGTATGGCTTCTTCAGAAGCAAGTGCCATCAGACAAATGTTGGCAATCTCATCCTCATCTTCTTCTTCCTCATCTGAGCTGTTGCCCCATATAGATGAGATGTAGGCCTTCTTCTTCTTTCCTTTATCAGCAGCTTTCTTTTCCTTTTCTTGTTTCTTGATGAATTGGGGGTAGTCCCACTTTATGTGTCCCTGCTTCTTGCATTCATAGCAAGTCACAGGTTCTTTTGTCTCTTTCTTGCTTTCTCCAGCTGCTCCTTTCTTGAAGAATCTCTTGTTCTTCTTCTTGTTGTAGAATCTTCCGAATTTTCTAACCATCATTGCCAGAGTTTCCTCATCCAGCTCATCTCCTTCATCAGATTCTTCTTCCTTTTCATCAGCAGCTTTGAGGGCAAGGCCTTTCTTCTTTCTGTCCAGCCCAGCTTCCTTTTGAGCTTTGATTTTTCCTTCATACTCCTCAAGGCTGCCAAAGAGAGCTGTGACAGAGGCCATTGATTCTCCTCTGGCTTCCTCTATTGCTGTCACCTTGGGCTGCCATTCCAGAGGGAGAGCTCTGAGTATCTTTCTTACTTTCTCAGATTGATTGTATTCCTTTCCCAGGCTCTTCAGCTGATTCACAATGAGAGTAAACCTCCTTTGGAGCTCCTTTACAGTTTCTCCTTCAGCCATTTTGAAGCTTTCATACTCTCCAATGCACGTGTTCAGTCTGTTCTCCCTGACTCCAGATGTTCCCTCATGTGCAATCTGCAGAGTATCCCACATTCCTTTTGCAGTGGTGCATTGCGAGACTCTGTAGAATTCATCCTGGTTCAGGGCACTGACTAAACAATGCTTTGCTTTGAAATTCAGTAGGACTCTCCTTCTGTCTTCATCATTCCACTCTGCTTCCCGCTTCTCTTTGTATCTTCCATCTTCAGTTAGAGTCATTGGGACGAAATCTCCTTTCTCAATGACTGACCAGATGTCAAGATCAATTGATTATAGGTAGATCTGCATTCTCATCTTCCAGTACCCATAATGCTCTCCACTGAAGCCTGGTGGTCTGTTAGTATTATTCCCTTCAGGAACTATACTCTCTCCAAAGCCAGCCATCATAATTCCTGGACTGTGAGTTCCTTTGTATGGAAATCCGGGCTCTGATACAACTTGTTAGCAAGGCTGTCTTCCCAAGAGGGGGGGTGAATTGGGAAGTTTGAAATTTTTCTGCACAAAGTGAAGTAAGTGAAGATATCACAGTATAATGAAAACAATGCGTAAAATAGAGCAAGGTGAAAAATAAGGATAAGGAGAAGAAAAGTCAGTGATTTATCCTGGTTCGGTCTATTCACTTGACCTACATCCAGTCCCCAAGACACCTCTTGAGATTTATCCACTATACAGCAAGAATTTTAGTGGGCTTCTTGCTAAAGCCACAGTACATGGGTATGCTCTGTTTCTGAGCTCTCTTAAACTCTCCAAGCACTTTCACTATGTGCTTCCCAATCCCCTTGTGAATACCCCTCACAAGTAAACCTATCTCCCAGATGAAGAATAGATTGATTACAATGAAGTAACTCTCTTGTAAAGAGTGGATATGAAGGTTTAAGTACAAGTTTAGAAGTTAAGAGGGTAAAAGCTTTTGAGAAGAAGATTCAGCAGAAATTCAGTATATACAAGTTTGATTCGTTACCCACAACTTCAAATGATGTTGTATTTATAGATTTAGGTCTCAAATATCCGTTAGAGACTAAATCTATCCGTTGGGGAAGTTATCAACGGTTACTCTGAAAAACTATCCGTTTACCAACCGCATTTAATGTTTCTGACATACTGAAATTCGAATTTTGGTTGGCCAACAGACGAATTTCGAAGGAATCGAAGATTAAAGCTTCCAACGTTACAGCACGAAGTTCGTCTATTCATGAAGTGAAATTCGAATTTTGAAACTTACAAAACATTTTCACAATGTGACATACGAATTTTCAAGAAGAAAGTTTTTCGGTTAAGTGTGAACAGTGTTTTCAATTTTCTACAGTGCCTTCGAAATTCGAATTTTGGATCCCCAAAATTCGTCTGTCCATTGAACATTTAAAGGGACACAGTAGATCACTTTCTTCGAAATTCGAATTTTGAAGTGGTGAAATTCGTCTGTCAGAGAAACTCTTTTCAGACTAATTTCATCATTCGAATGTTGCAAGTTCTTATCATTCGTATGTCAATGTTTCATTTCAATAGACTCAAGAACTTAGCTTTTGAAATTCAAATTTCAATGTTCAAAATTCGTCTGTCAGAGAGCAGTTTCTGAAACTTAAATCACTCTTGATCTCAGGTGAACTTTAACACAGTTTCAGACGAATTTCTTCATTTTCTCAAATTTTGTTTTGTTTGAAATTCGAATTTTGAAGACTCAAAGTTCGTCTGTTGCAAAGAAGCATCTTTCAGACTTATATGAAAATTTGAATGTTGGAAGTTCAAAATTCGTCTGTCAGAGAGCATTTTTCAAACTCAATTTCATTTTGATTTCAGATGCACTTTATCATAGTTTCAGACGAATTTCTTCGGTTTTTACAAACTTCATTTTACTTGAAATTCAAATTTTGAAAGTGTGAAGTTTGTCTGTTAGCAAAAGGCCTCTTTTCAGACTATATGAAAATTCGAATTTTGAACAACCAAAATTCGTCTGACAGAGAGCCATCTCTTCAGACTTATTCAGTTTTAGCTCGAAATTCGAATTTCCAAAGGTAAAGTTCGAATTTCCAACTTGACAGTTTAGCTTAAACTTTCAACCTTCGTCTGTTTGTGGGTGTTTTTCAAATATTTGAAGATTTAACATAAATTTAACGTTTTAAAACTTCTTTTCTTCAAATCAAAATCTTTTACCCAGTTATAACAAAAACTAAGGATCCTACAAAAGATCTAACAGCAAGTATTCAGAAAATCTTCACTTGAGACAGCTTTGCTCTTGTTTGATATCTTCAATCCAAGCTCTTGAATGTTGGTTTGGAATCATCAAAACTCTTGTTTCAACAGTTTCAAATAACATAAAGAATGTATGAATTGGCTCAGAATAAAATGATGAATGAATTTTTAAAATTAGGGCCAAATTCCTAGAAAAGTGAAAAATAACCATATAAACAATAAATTTCATGCTAAATACTATATCAATTGGCATGATTAAAGTTATATTTCATATTTTCTCCCACGTAGAAGATGTTTCAAGATATTTTTAGAGACTTGAATCATATTGATACAATTTTTACATAATTAGTTATGATTTTTCTAAGTTTGGTAAAAAAAAAAAAGGACTTCCCAAATAAACAGTAGCTCAGAAAATAGAACTTTCTGATTTAGTCACTCAAGTGATTCAAGCTTGTAAAATGGTACAAGTAGACTTAAATGAAGTCTAATACATAGGAAACTTGGTCTAAAACTAAGGTGTTACACAAGTGGTAAGGTTTGATGTATATATCCCTACCACTAAATCAACATTCTTTGCCGTAGATTTACGTGGCAGTGGATTGGGAGATGCACCTTCTCTAAATCACCACTAATTTAGGTGGTTCAGGGGAAGGAGAATCATGATCCAATCATTAATGTGGCCTTTGACTGAGTCATATTGGTGAGTGGAGATAGTGATATCTTGGAATCAATCTTTACCGACTATTGGAACAAAATCACTTATTAGATATACTTTATGTTAGTAACTAGCTCGTGATTCTAGTCGTGTACTTGGGGGACGTTCATACCATTTCATTTGCATTGCATTGCCTCATTCATATACAGATTATGTTATTTGTAAATATGTTAGTAGTAGTTTCCCTCGATTATTGGGACTCTGTCACACACCCATGTGGCTAATATTTCAAGTAAAAATTCTAGCATCAGCAAGGAGAAGACTAAGGAGTCTAAGCTCCCTCTTTCACACGAGAATATCTTAGTATAGTCAGTTGTGCTTTTATGGTTGTTTATGTAACTATATTGTGCCAAAGTAGAATTCATGTGTTAATGCCTTATATTTTTTTTCTTGTGTATTTGTCAGTGTATGGGACCCTATATGGGATTTATGTATTGCTCTGGCTGATTATAATCTCATTGATGTGACAAAATGCTTGTTGCCATGTTGGTGTGCTATGGAGGATATGCTTTAAACCCCAGTAGGGTCAGAATGTGTTTGCATTGTGTGTATATTGGCATATTAGGTAGAGCATATATGTTTATGTTTGGTTTTGGTGTTTGTGTGGCAAAGTGGGTATATAACCCACTAGTTGCTTTTAGGGTTCAAGGTGGTCAAACTCTATAGGAAGGATTCCTTTAGGATGTGATTGCCTGAAAACTCAATCCTTGGGGTATTTGGGACTTGGGTAAAGTATTGGTATAGGTGCAGGTGTTGTGGCTTGGATTTAGAAGGTCCAAGTACCAAGTTTTGAATCAAAATTGACCATTTCGATCTTGAGTATTCAGAATCTTCATATGCAGTTATATTTAAGTTTGGTTGGTGTCTATAGTTAGATTGGAAGTAAAGTGACTTGTAGGAGTTAGAGTCCAATCAATCAGATGTCGGAGTAAGAAATTATGCACAACAAAATTTGGGCTAGAAGATCAGATATTTGCTGATAGGATATCAGCATCTAGCGCCATGGTGTCAGGGTTCAAGCTGCAGTGCCACACTCAATAGCCTCCCACGCCACGACACCTTGTGTCAAGCCACAACGGCTCCTTGAATTTTGGTTTTTTTGGGTGCTGTGATGTCTTGTTCTAGTATTTCAAGTCTTGCTTTTAGGGTGTTACACTAGCAATCTTCCAAAAATACAATGGTGATTCCCTGGACAGCTGACGGTGTACTCCAAACAGAAATACTAGGCTATGTCTTTATAAATGGCCTCTTTCTCAAGAAAAAATAATAATAATGACATAAGATATATACAAGTTAAATAAAAAAAATTTGAATTGCTTGACTTCATGATTTGACTAATTTTTGTTCTGAAATTTTTCAGTTCAATATCAAAATAACATTTATACTTAATTTTGTGGTTAAATTAAGGGAAAACAAATATATAAGTCTATATAGTTTCACTTAGTTACGAAATAAGTCCCTGTAATTTAAATTTAAACCTATACATTGCAAAAGTTACATCAATAGTCCCACCAATTTCAAGGCGTTTGGAAAGAGATTCAGTGCTAACTAATACATCTAGTCAGCAAAGAAACCACATTTTGAACCAAATTACAAGACCAAGTAAGTTTTCATTAAAATAAATAAATAAGAGCGAGTGAGTAGCAAGCAAGAAATAAAAGATTATCTAGTATCTCTAATCACAAAACTTCTGAATCATGACTAAAACAACACTTTTTCCTTAAATTATCCAAAAAGCTTCCTATATTCAAAACGTAATATATATCTAGTATGCCATTTCTTTTTGATTTTGGCTAAAATATAAAGAACTTCCCTAACTTTTAATTCATCTTCAGAAAACTCCCTTCAACTTTAAAACTTGATATCAAACCCCCTTGAACTTTTATTTACATGCATATAACATCATTCTGTTGATAACTCTCTTAACTTTTTAACAGGAAAATCTCACATCAAACAATAAAAATTGCATGGCATTTAAAATGGAACAATGGACATTGTTGAAATATTTATTCCGGACACATCAAACCCTATTTTTTTGCAATAATGTTTCCCAAAATTTGCTGAACCTCCGTTGGATCCTGTTTGGTTGCTCATAGCTATTGTTGGTGTTGTCATTACTTGGTGTGTTTGTTGTGTCCGACCTGGGTAATTCGATTGAAAGAAGGAACATGCAAAATTATTGAATGGTGGGTGAAGGTCCATATGAATCCAAGGGACAAGAATGGTGATTTGAAGAGTCATCCCTATTACACCACCGATCAAGTTATTCTAATGCAAATGGAGTGCCTTCTACTGGAACTTTCTTATTTTATTGGGATTTATGTAACTAGAGTAAATATTACAAAAATGTTTATATTTCCGTATTAGATATCACATGATTTTATTATGTCGAATGTGGGAAATCTCTATGAATTGATTTAAGAGAGTTTTACTAGAAGGGATCATTTGCATATAAATCAAAGTTTAAGAAAGTTTATTATTAACTTTTAAAACTGAAGAGAGTTCTGTGTAAATTACTCAAAGTTGAATGAAGTTATTTATAATTTAGCCTAATTTCATTCTTGTAGCATATCAAGCATAAACACAATTTTAAATACAATTTATAATTTTCAATTGGCCTTTTATTTTAGTGTTTTCATATTAGAATAGGAAACTTTCGTAAAATTTTATATATGTTTGAAATTACAATACATATTAAAAAGGAAAATTTATAAAAACTAATGTATAAATAACTTAATAGATTTACTATTTAATAATGTCTTATATGTCAAAACTATGGATCATGGAGCAAAGGAAAAAAACTAACCACAAACGACACAAATATAGTACATTTTTTCTTAAACAAATTCAAACCGGCCTTGTTTCTATGCCATCCATGAGCAATTTCCTAGTGTCTTCAAGATGGTCCATCATTTTGGAAATTCAAATGATACCACTGAATTTGGAGGAAGTACAAAAGTCATATTCGAGCGAGGATTCTCAAGTAAACCCACTTGTGGTACAACCTACACATGTGACACATGAAAACATATGTAAGAGAAAAATTTTGGAATGAGCTTTTCACACACTTGGTGCCACCTCGCGCAATGCATGGATTTTGATAAATGAGTCACTATTCACGATTTGTGATTAATGCGACTTGCTATATGTTTTATATTTTAAGAAAGGACTCTCATGCATTGCATGAAATCTAAGAAATGTGCCCCAAAATTAATTTTTTAATAGAGTAGCTTTCCATTAATTTCATATTTTATATTGATATATTGATATATTGATATTTATGATATATTTTCTTAAAATGAAGCCTGAAACAATATTTAAGATGATACAAGTTGTACCTTCTTGGGATTATAAAAGGAATTCTCATCCATAACATTGGCAGATGTGAGCAATGTATATGTTGACCCAGAAAGATTCACATTTAAGTCCAAGCCATTAATTATAATACCAAGACCCATCGCGTTGTCATCAAAGTTCACAACCTACAGAGGTATCATGAATTTCAAATGAGTAACCAAGTTAATCATCAATTAAATCAGTCATTAATGATCGTCCATGCACTACCTTAATTCTCAAATAACTCTTTTTGTTCTCCTGATTTTCCCAAACAATTGCCGATGCAACAACTGTAGGTGGGGCTTCAAGTGTTGTGTTAAGATATGTAGCTCCACTTGACTGTGAAAATAGTCGTTGCAACCAATAGCTGGGAATTCCATAACTCCGATATGAGTCAAATACTATTGCATCTGGTATCCACCTATATATTCCGCACAAAATCACACAATCTCAATTTTGTATTTACAAAGAAACATATATATATATATATATATATACATAAGCGCAAAATAAAATGATTAGATATATTACTTTCGGTCATTTATATTTGCAAAAAGTGGAGCGTAGCTAACCATTTCCACAACATCACTGCATTATAGGAAGAAAGCAAATTCGTCAAGATATGAATATTAAGTAATTTGTAAGCGGACCAAATAATTAATCAGGAAAAATTTCATAACCAAGAGAACAATGCACCTGTTCTTTTCCAATCCCATAAGAAATGCAGCTTCACCCAAGGCAGACAATAGGGTTCCAAATCCAGCATCTTTTTGCCAAACAGCATACTCACTTACAAAAGCTTTTGCACCAGAACGATTCAGAGAATTGAATTTGTTGTACATTGAGAATATACTCCTAGAACTTGTATAAACATGGAAATCAAACAAATCAGCTGGATGATCTAAGGGAGCGGCAGTAGCATCACAGTTTGAGATGATTTGAATATCTGGATAGTGATGTTTTATGGCATTGTAGAACTTAAGATAGTTTCCATGGTAGTTATACATGCCGCAATCTTCATTTCCAATAGCAACATATCGTAGATCAAACGGTTCAGGGTGTCCCAAAGAAGCTCTTATCTTGCCCCACTTTGATGTGAGAGGACCTCTTGCAAACTCAATCCCATCAAGAGCTTCCTACAAAATCATTAATGCGAAACAAAATAAACCTAACAAGGAAAAAATATCAAGACTAATTTATAAACATCATAGGAAGCTGTGATTGCTAAATTATACTTGCACAAAGGGCCAGATATCGGTTGTATTGACTTCTTCGTGGCGGCTGATGCCAGCATTAAATACCGAAACTGGTAATGCACCAAGGTCTTCTGCAAGCTATTCAAATATAATAAAGTGTAATGATTGCATATGTAAGAACAAGTTAAGCCCAAAATGATGTGATGATTAGGAATAACTAGAGAGTACGCACTTGAAGAAACTCCAGAAAGCCAAAGCCATCATCAGTCCAGTAGCCCCAGATATCATTATAGTGACCTGGTCTCTTCTCCCACGGTCCAATGGTATTCTTCCACCTGAAGGCATTTCTCAAATGATCCCCTTCTACGTATGTACCACCTGATGCAATGTAAACGGATAGCTCAAATATAAGATGATCCTTAAAAAATTCATTTTGAAAAAGCAAGCCTCTTAATTGGTACACAAAATTTTACATATGCATACCTGGAAATCGAAGAAATGTTGGTTTCAAATCTGCCACCATTTGATAGAGGTCCTTTCGAAAGCCATGTCCCTGATGTAGAAAAGGTAATGTAATTCTAGTCCCAAAGAGAGAGATAAAAGACTAATAAGGGACCAAGATCTCCTTAAGCATATTTTGAGCTTTAGTGAAGAGAGATAAAGAGTAAGAAAAGGTAGACCCCATTCTTGTTTCCATGGGACCCACCACTCTCTTTCCCTCTCCTTTTCTGTCACTTTTTCTCTTCACTGTAGCTGAAATTTGCATTCTCTGAGGGATCTATTCCAAAGTGAAAATTGCCCTTTTATACGTTTAAAATTATCACAACTATTACATACATTGTAAGTGTCCATGGGCATAGCTGAGACTTGGTCCAACCAAATCACTCCTTTTTGGGTTGTTGTAATTTGAAGGCTTGAATTGAAGTCTGATCTCAAGGCTTTAAGGATAGCCCCCATTCTTCTCCACTTCGAAACATGTTTTGCCGAAGCTCTACACACATCAATCATTATTATATAGTTTGTATATATTTAACTTATTGTATATTAAATATCAACAAAATCAGGATTATGCTGGAGAAAAATTCTCTAATTAATAACCTGATGTTAGTTGAAGCTAGCTCTTGCCCGTTTGATCCAGTGAATGAAACTTTCAAATCAACTGATCCTAGTGAACGTACAAAGAAGACCACCTTGTATTTCTTCCCTTGCTCAATATTCTAAAGGAATAAGATGCATTAATAAAGAGTTGAAATAGTGCAATTACAAAGAATATAATGAAGTATAATCAGAGGTGAAAGATTTACAACCATACCATGCCCCAAAATCCAGGGTTAGAGAGACCAACGCCTTGAGGGCAACCCTTGTGAGAAGGACAAAGGACATGTAATTTCACGGCAACCTTATTGTGAGGAAAGCCAGAAGTAAGTTCAGTCGCCACTTGTATAGTTGATTCATCTCCAATAACTGACCATGGAAAAATACTTGAAGGGACTATTGTACCCCCAGCTTCAAAACCTTAACACATTATTCACAAGTTCATGTTTAGTTATCCAAATATTATACTCAAAAAGAATCTTAGAGAGAAACTAAATGTTTTATAATCACCTCTATTGTTTACGAGCTCTGCCCATAGTCCTCCCGACCCCGCATGATTGATCTCCTACAAAACAAGCAGTCAATCATCTGCATGGTGAGTGCGCACACACAAACACAAGCGCTCACAACCTTAAAAATTGCTCAACATATTCACCTCAAAAAACAAGCCAAAAAAATGTTTTGAAATAGGCCTTCCTGTAGATCCCACATCAACATGTAGTGCTGCGTTGAGGGCATTGCATTGAGAAGCAAGGGCTAATAGAATCAGCAAAAGAACACAAGCTTTAGATGATGACATTTTTATGGAATGCTCAACACCAACTTTTCTATATCTTTCAATTTGCGTTACAAGTATTTATAGCCAAGGCCTAAACTAAGTATAGACATATTACAGTTGAGTGAGCTTATCCAATATATTGTTTTTTATTAATGCCTAAGATATATAACCATACGTATCCCCCAACAATTTCTGGCAAATCCAACAATCATGATCATTTTAGTACTAACAGCAAATTCAAATGAAACTGAATTGTAACACCTTGGATATTCAAATTTCACAAGGTTAGCATTTAATCAAAAAAATAACTATGAATCGTCAATTTTATAATTTCAAAGTGGATTAGGTTGGGTACTAAATAAAGACTACATGGCATTAGAATACTTATGTAACTTTAAATTCATTACAAGATGTTGCTTTGGTGTCTTACTTTAAATTCTAAAATACAATTCCTATTTAATCTTGAAAAAACCATCAATTTATTAAACTTTTTTGTTAATTAGACTTATAAAACTGAACAAAACCACTTAACGCAATGGCAATTTATTAAGTTTATTAAACCATGAAATAGAGCATAAAATTAAAATGATTTTTTCACAAATTCATCAAGCTTAAACGTTGGAATGAAAATCTCTTCCACTTTTTTTTTAATTGATAAAATCTCTTCCGCTCATTTGATTTCAAATATCTTGATATTGAAATTGGCAGATGAATCAGAAGAAATGTGCCTCTTTACCACAAGGTCACTTGACTATGGCGAGTTTCTATATAGATCGTTTATAAAATTATAGAAGCTAAAAGATTTTTATTTGTCCTTTTTTTTTGGCCACTGATTTTTATTTTTCCTTAACGCCATGCAGTACCGTAAAGTATGATAAATAAGGCAGCAGCAACACCAAAATTGAAAAGGCAAAAGGACAAAATCTGACAAAATTAAAAAACAATTAAAATAAGGGATAAAAAATATCGAATAATTTTACCATATCGCCCAAAGGACACTGTTGAGGAAGCTAAAACTGCATAGGCCTCCTTTCATGGTTGACATTGTTGGTGGAAAAGCGTATAATTCTTCTCCGGGAATGTCATTATTTACAATGCAGATAACTACATACTCCTTCCATTCTTAAATATTAAGGACAAAACACAACACCGCATAAATTAAGAAAAGTAATAAATTTATTTAAAATATAAAATATTTTTTAAAAATATTTTCATTTAATATTAATAATTTTTATATCATGTAATTAATACAAATAAATTATACTATTAGTTTTAAAAAAAATGTCATCTTAATAAAGGATATTCTTGAAAAAAAATTATCAAATATACTAAATAAACAAAAATTATTAAATATACCAAATAAACCCTATGTATTTCTTATATTTTGAAACATGTAAACTTTTCCAATTATCCCTTATTTTAAAGAAGGGATGGAGTATATAGGTAACTTGAAATAACATTTAATGCAAATTTAAAATGCAAAAATATGTTAAAAAAATCAATAATTAACTAATAATTTAAAAAAAATTAATTTATACAATAAATTTAATTGATATGACAGTATCTGTTACAAGTCTGGAAACTCATCGGAGATGCTCTCCCACTTAAATCCACATTGAAGAAGCATTTTGTCAATCCTGATTTATGTGATCTATGTGGGGGACAAGGAAGAAAGCAGAGAACATTTGTTTCTCCAATGTCATTTCTCAAGGGCTGTATTGTTTGGCATGGATTTGGGCTATAGAATTTTGGAGGAAGATTTCTCTAACTTCAATAACTGGTTTTTCTATATGTTTCAAGCAGCATGCTTCCAGTTCCACATGCGAATTGGACTTCTAGATCTTTATTGGAATCTAATCCTTTGCATGTTATTAAAGAAGTCAATTTCCACAAGATGCGGTTTGGCAATCTATTTGTTTAAGAATGCAAATCCTACGTGTTCTTTTCATCCTGAATTCTTTTCTGAAATGCAGCAGCAAAATTGGTGTGTTCAAGTTCGAATTTTTAGATCAAGGTTGCTCTTGATAATTACCACAATTAAAGGCTCATTTGTTCCGAGTCGAAAACATAAAAATAATAAAATAATTAAAGTCCCATTTGGCAACTTATGATGCATGTTAGAAGGCGTAAGAAAAGCTATTTGTTTTATTCTTTCACGGCATTGTCTTTACGATCCTCAGGGTTTCAATCTGGTCTTTGTCTTTTAGAAACGTAGTCATTTACGCTATTTGCAAGGGACTTTGTTGGTTCCTTTTAGTTTTAGGATTTTATTGTCTGACAGTTCACGTCTTCTCTTGCTTTCCTTCTTTTAGATGCTTAATGTGTAACTCGTACTCTCTTTCTTTTATATATATATATATATATATATATATTAGTTTGACGTAAAAAAAGGTCCTGGATGAAGAGGATTTAAAAGAAAATAACCAGCAGCATTATACTCTCATGTCTAAGTTAAGCCACTTTTTTTTTTTGTAAGGGACTTTATTGGTTCCATTTAGATGTTTGATTGAAATTCCTGATTCTTTTTTTTTTTTTTGGAGGGGGGACTTAAATTTCAATGAAAATGAAAAAATAAAAGAAAATTATGAAGTTTATGGCAAGATTATATTGGAAAGAGTCAACTACCACGCCAACAAAGACACTGGAAATAATATAAATATAACATGGCAAGTGTTCTCAGTCAAGCCAAATTATTGAGGGCAGAAAAAATAAATTAAAGGAACAAGGCACAGACAAAAGTACATAAACGGGAAAGAGTCAACAACACAGAAAGATAAAAGAAATAATATAACATCAAGTTTAAATAATATAACAAAATAGTTTAGGCAAACAAGAAATTCATGGAACAAGACGCAAACAAAAGGTACATTGGACAAAGTCGAGCGACAAACCAAACAAAGACACAATAAATAACATAACATGGCAAGTATTTTAGTCTAGCCAAATTATTTAACGGGAAAGGGAAATTCAACGAACAAGGCACAAGCAGAAGTGCCTGCATAGATGCTGTCGAACCACAAACATGGCTATTAGCCTATTACTCATGGAGAGGATAATCCACCACCTCACGCCGAGGTGGAAAACACCAATCAATGTTGCTGAGCCTAGCTCCAAGAGGACCTCGATTTACAGGAAGTAAGATGCTTCTGATAACCTGATTTTCCATGGAGACAACCTTGCATACTGGAGAAGTGCGATCAATAAAATAGACACAATTGCTATCAAATCCCCACCTACCTGGATTGCTCAATGAATGGCACTTTGAGGTCGCACCCAAAAATAATGCCCGGTCTCCCAATGATTTGAGCCTGAGCCAAGACATCATAGAGAAGTCTATCTTGTAAATTTCCAATTGCAAAGCAGGTTTAAAAAGAACCACTAGAAGTTGATCATCTGAGCTGACCAACTTTAAACTAAAGGACGCAGAAAGTGGTTTGTTGACAAGTTGCAGAAAATTCAGGCTTCGAGAATTCAGCATCACTACTCCTATTTTGGCGTCTTCAGTGATAGCATATAGAGTGTTGAGAACAACAGCCGCGTCCACAACCCTCCAAGGAGTTCCCCATCTCGAGTAAATAGCCCAGCTGGAATTTCGGGATTGATAGACATGCATATTACATGACCATGTGCACAAGGCTACGAGGATAAACTCTTCTGAGTCTATAGCAAAAGCAAGGGTGGCTCGATCATATAAATCTATAACACAACCTTGATCAGGTGCACCTGAGATTTTCATCTTTTTCCTAGCAAAAGGATTTATAAGCATAACTGTATTATTTGGCCCTGCCATTATTAAATATCCACTTGAAAACCCCGCAAGGGAGAACCCTGAAAAGTATGGCAGCCAAGTGTTATAAATTCTTGTATCAGATATGCTAAAGAAAGAACAAGCTCTTTTAGCATGCGGTGTCTTTTGAACAATTAATGGGGCATGGGACGCCATGAAATCACGCCAAAAATCAAAATGAAACATCCTCCAGCTTTTGCAGACTTCCCCAAAGGAAAATAGGTCATCAATATCTAATTTCTTGGCAATGACACCAAGCACGTCTGAAGGAAGTTCAGGAGGCTCAATTCCCTTTTTAATCAATTTTCCTGCTTATCAGAAGATCAGCAATGGTTGGTTATTCGTTACTTCAATACAAGGAAAAATCCATACAATTTTCATTAACAGAAGAGAAAAGGAAAAATACAAAGAAAAAGAAAGATTCATTTTCGTAGTCATTCTCAAACAGTAGTTGGAATCTTATTTTTAATTAAACCACAAGGCTTCCTGTTTTTCAACCTTTCTTTAGGGTTTTCATGATCCAGCACTTAAAAGATGTAAGAAAAAAAAATCCTTTTCCTCCTCATTTTCAGATTGAGTTGTGTAACTGACAGCCAAAAAATAACTTAGCCATAAACATGTTAATGCACTCATACCTGTTCCCAAAACAAAAGGAAAATAGAAAAGAGAAAAGGAACAAGAAATGGCAAGTAGTATTAAATTCTTAGTGAAAAGTAGTAGGGGGAAATTTAACAAAAGACAGCCCTTTTATCATGTTATCCCATTCTTTTTCTGCCGAAGAGGTGGCTGAACTCTTTATTGCACACGTAATGAAGTTTAATTGGTTTCCAAAATCCATCATATCAATCAATTCTGGCAAGAATTATTTCAATTCGCAGGAACTTTTATGAACTATAGTTCTGGTTATCACCCAGAATCAGATGACAAGAAGAGGAGGTGAACTGAAGTCAAGAAACTTATTTGCATTATTTTGTAGCAGATAATCCTCAAGAATAGTATAAGTGACCAGTTTGGGCTGAATATTGGTTTAACGCCAATTATGTTAGATCAAGTGATCAGCTGGACAAACCACATTCAAAGTCTATGTGGGAAAGACATGCCATCCATATTCAAGAGGAAGATAATTCATCAGCTGAGGAGGGCGTGAATGTGAACTCAAGGGAGAAAAATTCAGTCCTAAATGAATTGGCGCAGCCGGAAAAGTTTGAAGAATATGAAGAACTGGGCAGATCATATAAGAAGGGAAATCCATTTTGAAGTGGGTGACGGCAATTTGATGTATCTCAAATTCAGACTTCACAAATTGAAATCCTTCACTAAGAATCTGAACGAGAAGCTGGCACTCAGGTATTATGGTTCCTAAAAGTGTTGGAAAGGTATGGACAGGATGCATAAGAGCTGGAGCTTCCTAAGATAGTGGGATCTTGAATTGCATGTTTCTCAGCTGTACAACTCATTAAACCTCCCTATCCCAACTCAAGATATCCCCCTTTTCCTCACTTTAGGATATGGAGCAGCAAGTAAAGCCAGAAGAGGTGAAGAAAGATCAAAAGTTAACTAATGGTCAAGTAAACAATGATTAAACTTAAGGGCCTACGTGACTTTAAGGGTGCATGGGAAAATTATGATGCCATCAAAACTCAGTTCCCTGTTTTTCACATCTAGGAAAAGGTTAGACATGTTGAGCAGGGTAATGATACGCAAGAAGCTACAGGACCCAAAGAGAGGAAAACATATGAAATGAGAAATAAGAAAATCGGGCTTAAATCTATCGAGCCCAATTCTCAATTGGCTGGTAAGGTGGCAGAAGCAAAGGGAATATAACAGAATTAGAATAACTAACAAATTCTGGAACATGGGATGCGGAGGAGAGAGAAAAGTCCATTGGGGGGTATTTGTCAAGAAGCAAAAGCAAAGGGAGAGGCAAGGGAAATTTGGGGTACAAGAGTCTCTAGCATCTTGAAAGGTAGATGAGTTACATTTGCCTTTTTTTAAAAAAAAAATTGTGGCCATCTGTAATCACCTGAGCTCTGAATTTCCTATTTTCATCTTGTATGTCTCAGTTCCCATATACAAATAATACTATAATTTTGGGATTTTCATCATTGCTGTGTGTCTAGAGGGAAAAGCATTGAATTGCCTCTATTGGAAATCAGAACATTGGTTCAGCCATTAGACCACTTCAGTAATGAGTTAGTAGAGAGATTCCATACTTGCCAAAATGAAGATGGGGTACAAGATGCTAACAGTCATGAGACAAGTTGGGACCAGATATCAGGAGAAATTTGAGGTTCTCTCCGCTCAGCTGAGGGAAGATAATAATAATTTGCTTATGGGTTCCTTTGACAATGGGTTCAAAGAGGAGAAACATGCTAAGGTTTGAATGATGTGTGTAATGTCATTGGAAGCTAATGGATTTAGCTTATAAGGTTGAAAAGGCATGTCTTTTGGGGAAACCCCCCACAAGAACAAAACGGGGAAGAATCTAATTCTTTGGAAGCCACAAGTAGAGTAGGCTAAAACCCAACTAATCTAGGGTGGCCATTCAAATGATCCACAGCCCAAAGCACAACAGTGATCCATCCAACTAAAAGCCCAGACATGAAAGGGGGAGGAAAGCCCAGTCAAACCAACACTGTTTCATCTTCGTCAAATAAAGGAAGCAGCGCCTATTGAAATCTTCCTAGAGCTGAGATCACAAGGAAAAGTGTGTTGGGATTGAGTTTCAAATGTGATGAAAAATTTAAGATCAATTATAACTGCAAAAACAAGGAACTGCATAAATGGGTTCCATCTGGAAATGTGAAAATGAGTTAGAAATAGAGAAGGGAATCCTATTTAGGAAAGGAGAACCTACCCAATAAGCTATCAATGGACTAGATCAAGGGAATCACTAACAAGAATGCAATGAAATTATTAGGGAAAATTAGGAAAGATGAAGTGCTGGCCCTAGCTGACAATGGGGCCTCACATAATTTCGAATCTTTAAAAATGACAGAGAAATTAGCTTTGGCAATTCATCAGATCCAAAAATACGGAGTGCCCATTGTAAATGAGTATACTGCACAAGGAGATAGAGTATGTAGGAATGAGGAGTTTGAGGTAAATATGATGTGGTTTTGAGAATAACATGGTCAAAAGCCTTGGGAGAGGTCACAGCTGACTGGAAGAAGTTGATTACGAAGTTGTGTGTTGGTAAGCAAACAGTGAGTCTAAGGGTGGCCCCATCCCTTATCCAAAACATTAGTATCACTTAAGGCTAAGCTGTTTTCAATCAAGGATGAACTTGAGAATGCAACCACTTCTTTAAAACTTAAATTGACATCGGGCTGTCATTTGATTGATATATAGCCTAGAGATAAGGAGAAAACAGCCTTTTGTACATACAAGGGCCACTATGAATTCAGTTCTAGATGAATGGTTATACCCTTTGGAGCTTTTTGATGAAATTTCAATTTATAATTCAGATTTCTGATTATCACTCGCATTAGACTCATTTGATGGTGGCCCTAGAAATTTTGCTAGTTAGGAGGTGGTGATACACAAGAAGTGCATATCTGGAGAACCTAAGTTGGTGTATTTGGGGCATGTGGAGCTCAGGGAGTTCAAGTAGATTCAGCTTAAGATTGAAAGCATGCTGAGTTGGCTGGTCACTAAAGATCTGAACGCACATGGGATTTCTACGCTGAGGATTATAACCAGATTACAACCACAGTTAACTGTCTTGTTTAAGATATATATATATATTAAAAAAAAAAAAAAGAAGATGCTTTCCAATGGGGTGAAGTTGCACAAAAAGTATTTACAGCACTCTAAGGTTATGACTACCGTGCTGTTATTAAAAATGCCCAATTTCTCATGCCAGATTGGAATTGAAACAGACGCTTCAGGGGCTAGAGTAGGGATAGTGTTAATTCAGAAAGGGCAGTCCACATAGTTCATCCAGGTGTTATCAACTATAGCAGATCTCAGTGTCAAGAGAGGGAGTTGATAGATATAGTTTTTGCAGTCAAAAAGAAGTGGCACTAATCCAGCTAGTAAAAACAGAGCTGATGATGCTCTGTCCTGGAGGGGAGAATCTATGGTGCTCACTGACTTCTTAGCTAGGCAACCTGGAGAGTTTCAGGATTGAGAAAAAGTACAACAGCAAGACAACAAATTGGCTGGCATAACACAGAAACTTGTAACTGGGCATCAGTTCCAGCATGGTACACATTGATGAGAGGATGCTTGTTTTATAACGAATGGTTGGTTCTATGAAAAGGGTCCCTCCAGTTTCCTATGGACAGAAATTGGATGACCCAAAAACAAATTAAATTTCAATTGCATAACAAGTTGAATTTTAAAATTTCAATCACACCCATGAAGGTATGAACTAAATTCTTCTACCATAAAAAAATTAAAAAAAAAAAAAGTGAGCAGGACAATAAGGACCATGAAAACTTAAAATAGATCATGTAAATTCCTGCCCTCACCCCCAAATAAACAAAAAATCTATAACTTTCAAAATTCAACTAAAATGTTAAATGGAGTAAAACATTAATAATGCCATATAATCACATGTATCACACCCAAAAGGATATGATACTAAACTAAAACAATTCTTTTACATAAAGATTGAAGACAGGCATGTTAGGTTAGGGTACTATTAATAAAATATTCAGGTTGTATTTATAAATGGAAAAATGAACTACTATTAGAATAAGTTATATAGTATATTTGACAAGTTTTAGAGGCTTCTTCCATGTTTTCTGACTTTCAATGTTTATCAGCATTCTGACACCCAGATCACAATGAGGCATTTTGTCAACTTTTATGCATTTTATTATGATTTTGCTTTTGGACATTTTGAAACATCATAAAGCAAGCTATGGGCGTTTTGATCCATTTTAACACCAACTGACATGACCTAGTTTGGACAAAAAATTCAAGGGATACAAGGGCAGGGTTTGGTACTTGTATTCAAGACAATGCATTGGATGCAGATAAGGCAGCAGAAAATAACTATTGTGTTTCTTAGATGCCGATAAGCGTTATATACTTCAATTGAAAACATATACAGAGTCACAAACATATAAGAGAGAAGCCGGTGTCGATGACAAGAATGATGAAAATAACATGAAAAATGCCTAAAGTTAAAGATGACTGTAAAAGTTTATAAATTCATACTCGATGATGAGGATCGAAGTCGATTTTGAGAACTATTAGAGTTGTCGACGCCATGTTCATCACTGCAACCATTCTCCATTTTCCGTTTCTTTTCTCTCACCCAACTCTATCTCTATCTCTCTCTACAAACAATGGGCTCCTCACACTTTTAAAGAGGTCATATCCGACAATGTCATAAATGCCAAGGAAGACGCATCAAATCCGATTCACCTTTGTACTTTTGTGTCCACATATTTCAAAATTTAAATTTCTGGATAGACAAGACCATGTCATTAAAGCCAAAGTGGGTGCATCCTCCCATTCAGATTGGCCAACTTATGCCTAAATATTGCAAGCTTTAAAATTTGGATATGCTCAACCAAAAATTACATCACCTTGTTTAGGGCAATAAAATCTATATTTTTATTGCCCTAGGTCCTATGCGGCACAAGATTTTTTTTTTTATATATAACATTCAAATACAAAAAAAATATTATCTACATATTAGCCAAAGAAACTAAAACAAGGACTACCGGTACAAATTGCAAGAGTCCACCATTCCTTCCAACTAGTTGGAATAATATGTATCCTGGTCTTGTTAAAAGAAGCTAATAGTAAGTCAACATCTTTATGAGTACAACAACAACAATAACAATATTAATCTTATCCCACTAAGTGGGGTTGGCTACATGGATCATACGACGCCAATGGGCTCTATCAAACACCATATCTTCAAATAAATCATTTATCGAGAGGTCAAGTCAACATTTTTATGAGTAAAAGTAATTTGTCCACAAAATTGTTTAAACACTTAGAGTAGAACTGAATTCATATCACATCTTAATCTATTCCTTCCATTTCTTTTTATCTGTCACTTTTAAAGAAAATTTTTGTTTCCATTTATCTATCATTTTAAAATTTCAATCCAACATTAATTATTATTTTTCCAACTATACCCTTATCTATCTTTTTAAAGTCAAAAGATAACATTAATTGCTCTTTCTTATCTATCCATTTATTGAAGGGCATATTAGGAAACTTCAGAAATTTTAACATATTAATTATATTTCTTAATCCATGTGCTAATACCTTAAACAACACATAAAAAGAAACAAAGGTAGCATTCAATATTTATAGTAATAGGAGTGTAGAGCTTTCTAACCAATTAACTAATCCTTAATTAATTACTATCCATGTATAAACCCCCCCCCCTCTCTTTTCTTCTTTTTCCTTCCAAATTGATTCTTCCCCTCAAGGATCATTAAAAATGCAGAAAAGTGAAATTTATTATAACAATACAATTTTCTTTTTTCTCTTTTTGTGCTTAGTCTATACTATTAGAATTTCTAGTCTGGACTTGCTGCAGCAATGGGTGAAACAACTGGCCTTCAACTATCTAACATCAAAAAACCACAAGCCCAAACATTCCACATCATCCCCCCCCCCCCCCAAAAAAAAAAAGGCCATTCTCACATTCCATATCAAATCAAAGTGCTTCTGGATTGCTGTTAGCAAATACATTTAAGCAACTTTGAAAAGCCCACTTCCATGAGGCATTGCCTAATCATTCCAAAGCCCAAGTTCCCAAATCAACTAAAGCACAAGAGGGTGCTGCTCGATGTCGCGTGGTTTAGAGAAGCAAAACATCCTAAAATGCTCACCCGAGTGCATTGGAGTCCAAACCAAACTGCTTTGAGTCTCTAGACTTACACCAAAGGAAGATGAAAAGATGCCACTGGCAAAGAGAGAAGTAAAACCTGAGAAAAGAAGAGATGCTAAAGAGAGAAGTAAAACTCGAGAAAGGAAGAGATGCCCGGGGATACTCTTGACAACATGTGATACATGACCCAAGTCCCAGAGCCAAGTTCAAATGTTTGCTGGTTCGAAGCTTCAATGGCTTCCCTTCATCTTCTTCTTCATCTAAGTTCAAGGTCCGCAAATGATGGTTTGAGCTCGAGGTGATTAGTACAAGTTTCCAACCGACAAAATGCATCCCCCTCATCTAAATACTAACACCTGATGAGCAAGTGTTAGGTTGGCCAATTACGGAAGCTACTACTGTGCTCACACAGTCCTCACCTCCACCACTATATGTTGTCAAAATGAACAGAGTCCCACTCTCCTCTTCACCAAACATGTTGAGTTCACGATTCAAGAAGAAGCAATGGATCAAGACTCAGATGACTAGTGGATGAAATCATGTAGAGTTCTCCAACCAACTAACTAATCCCTAACTAATCACTAATCCATCTAACATTAACCATGATTGTGGATCAAAAAATACATTTACAACTCATTATTCAACAATATTGATGCATAGATATTGTATGCAAAACAATAAGGTATTAGAATACAATTGTTTTCAAAAAAAAAAATAGAATACAATCTTATTTATAACTTTGATATACATGTTTTTGTCTGTATAATTTTGATATACATTAACATAATGATTTATTGACATCCTTTTTTTCCTCACCAAACACTTTACCCCCTTAACTATTACAAAAGAAAATTCCACACTCCCTTGATTCCTAAATATAAGTCATTTTTAGCTATCTCACCCATCTAAAAAAAAAAGTTGAATAATTAAATTTGTTAAGAAATTCCAATATTTTCTACTATTTGTCATTATTAAATTAATTACATTATCCCTCATACTTTCCATAATATTTATATCTCACCTATTAGTTATAGATTAGAAGCATAAATGGAAAAAAAAATAATTGATGCACCAGATAACAGGATGCCCTATATTTTGGACCAAATATTATTTTTAAAAGATGTCCTATATTTAAGATCAGAGGGAGTATTAGTTAAAAACTAACATCTAGAAGTCATGTGATTGTCGCATGATGCCCTCAGCAGGGGGGGAATTCAAAAAGGCAATGGAAACATAAGATATCACATGGAAACTACATGGATTTCAGATACCAGTGTTAACTTTTTCTAACAGTTTATGAGGGTTAAGTCTTACATTTTGAAGATTAAGAACCAAGATTGAAATTATGCTAAAGTTTAGAGAGGTTATATGTAGTTTCCCCTACCAGATAAATAATTTTTTCATGATTGTAACTATATTAAAAATTTTAGAAGGTTTTTTGCATGTTTAGGTGTACTTGGTTGACAAAACTCTACATTTGAACACTACTAGTCAAGTTTTAACATATTTAAAAGTAGGTTAGAAACGTTTTGAACCCTATTTTGACCTCTTTGACTTTACCTAAAGATTCCAGCCCAATGACTTCATGAAATAAAAGATAGAAGGAGAAATACAGGAATAGGCTTATGGTATAAGCATCCAAGCATAATACTGGAAACATATTCCTTGTACTATGACATGAAAATTTAGATTTAAAACCCATAACCTAGTAAAAAAGTCAATGAAATTAATGAAGGGAATTTTTGGAAAGATAGTAATTTTTTGACAAAATTAAGACTTTCAACTAACTTTAACCACCTTCCTTAATCTGTATGATTTTTTTAAAATGTCTTATAATATGGGGTAGAGGGAGAAGAAAAATTATTAACAATAAGACTAACTCATTATGAGGTTTGAGTCCTCGACAATTATGAAAACGGCACCAAATCCCATAAGAAACAAAAGGATGTTTCATGGAGTAATTGATCAATTAAGTTGCAAACCTGCTTGTAATGCACTTTCTGAGCTCTAGTAAATTTAAAACAATGATATGTTACAGATTCCAGGTTCCAGCATTGTTACAACTTCACTCCAACAATCAACAAAGCTGTAACCTGAAGAAGTAAAGCTCTTTATGAGACTTACTCAGTTGGATTGACAACCAAGACATTCTGAGGCATAACAGCGGATACAGTGAACAGAAGCACCAGGAAAGTAGACAACCATTGCTCTTTAGCCTGCACACAAATGAAATCTTGGGAGTAAAACTTAAAACATACGATCCAAATAATATTTTGATATAAATGAGTTTGAAATCTGACTAACTTTTTTTTTGGAGTAATCCCAACTTCAAACTCTGTAATGCTATACAAGATTGAAACATAAAAGGTTTCTAACAAAGCTAAGTAAATATAATAGGTGTACATATTCCCAATGTAACATCATTCTAGAATTTTATTGCCAGCACTCATGATAAACTTTTAAATGCAGCACTGCCATGATCAAAACCAAGAATATGTGCTCCCAACCATGTTTGCCAAGATAGATAAAACTTGTCCACATCAAACCCAAAATCAAACTTTCAACACTGTCTTAGTTAGGAATTCAATTAGCCAAACATGTCCATAGAAAATTAAATGCAATAATGAAATCTCAACAATAAAAGGGTAAATCTCCTTGGCTAAAAACTATCCAACTTAGATCTATAACAAAATAACCTCATACAATACTAAGTTTGGATACATATACCAAAATGTCTATAATAGTATCACTCCAGAATGTAACCACTATCTAATGGGTAACTTTCTTTAGCTTCCTTGAATAGAACCTAAAAGAAATTTTTAATAAAAGCAGATCCTAAAAGATTTTGCCTTAAATATTGTTGGAAAGTTTTGAGCTTCAGTAAAACTCTATAAAACTATTGAATAAAGCACGTTGATCCAAAGCCAACACTTGAAATACACAATCAACCGTGTTATCAACCCCATTCATAAATCTTTAAAATCAACTAACATACCAAGATCATCAGTAAAATTACTAGAAATCAACATTGATTCCAAGAAGGAAACATTTGAGCTACTTTTTGAAATGCCTACATAGTTTAGATTTTAATTTACACCTTAAGAAATGGTTTCGCTAGTAAAAGAAAATCACATGACCCTGGAGGCACTCCTAAGCTCCGCACGAGTTCGCTCATACTTACCTTCATGATTGGCTCACTTAAGCAAGACAAAATGGCAAAGCTAATAACCAAAATATCAAATGAAATGTCATTCTTCATCTTGAAAATAGAGATTTATCCAGGCCCAAGGACGGATTTAAGCTTATGGTTGTGTGGGCAATTGCCCCCACTAAAATTCTGGTTGTGTAAGTTAGTGTTTGTATATAATGTATCCTAATTGCTCCGCCGGAAAATTGCGAAGCGCGGTGGAGAGAGAGTGAGAGACGGCAAGAAAAGTGATGGACAAGAGGCCGCTGCTGGAAATGGAAGAAGGCCGACTACCGAAGAAGAATTGGGAGGAAATGAGAGAATGAAGAAAAGAAATTGAGAGGAATGGTGGCCGACGCTTGCGATTGAATGAGAATGAAAGCTCCGTGTGTGTCGGCTGCCCAAGAGAACGAAGGTGCTGACCGAAGATGATATGAAGGAAATTCTTGGGTGCTCATCACAATGCTCTAACACTGAATCCTGATTACTAATTTTGGACTGTAACTATTAAAATTTGATGGTTCAATTTAATGGCATTCTATTATTATAATATTTTCATATATTTTTATTTCATTAAATATAAAATAAAAATAATTTTATAATTATTATCTTAAAAATTATTATTATTTAAAAAATTAAAATAAAAAACTTTAAATTAGAATTGTTCAAATTAAATCTAGATAATCCAAATCCTTGTCTAAATAATCCAATGAAGGTCCATATTAAGTTTATCATGAATTACACTGTTTATGAGATCTATTATACTGATATTTTAAAATATATATATTTATATTTAATATATATTAAATATGATTCATATACTTCTATATTTCATAATATATTACATATATAGTATATATCCATAATCTTTTTCAAAATGATTCAGTGCAAGTTTGGATAGCAATGGGAAAGACCCAAACCCAGCTCTAGAGCCCAAAAAAGTGATTATGACTCTTTTTTTTTTTATTATATTTGGATACTTAAAAAATTTCACTTCCACAAAATTGTTTCTGACCCAAAATCATTTTTTACCATAAGCTGCCAAGTCGAGCTTCTAAGGAAAAGCAATTTTTTCTGGCCGTTGTAGCATTAATTGCTGAAATTGAAAATCTCTAACAACCTCCAAGTTTATGCCAGGTCGAGGTTCTTCTAGGCGCAGATCTCCTCCTCCTTCAAACGCTCCGACCTCCTCCTTCAAACGGTGATGGTGAGCCCCCCTTTGTCGTTCCAGTTCCATCACCTCAGTAACCTCTATCTCAACCTCCGAGCTCCTCCTTCAAACGGTGATAGTGACTTGAAACGGTGACCTCTGCTACAGATCCGGTGATGGCACGGCGACCTCTACAATACAAATTCTTCACACGGCGACCCAAACCTTAGATCGAGCTCCTTTAAACAATGACCAGCAACCTCCTTCACGGATCGAGCTCCTTCAAACGGTGCACGGCAACCTCCTTCAAACCATTTTTCAACCCCAAGTATTCTCAATATAACCTCACAGCATAAAGACCTTTTTCTTTTCTCTTTTAGCTTTGGAGTATCCAATATCTAGACCTATCTTTTTTCGGATGGAAGATTTATTGAGAAGTAGAATAATTTAAATAGAGTTAGGCAGTTTGTCACCAAGTATTTAACCCATGTATTTTCATAACCCAAACTCAAAATTTTCAGTTAAACTGATAACTCATACTAATTAAATTAAATGCTTGACAGTATAAAAATCAATTTTATTGATTCCATGGAAGAAGCATCTAGTACATTTTTCTTTCTTCAGAAGATATGAATTATAATCGTGATACAGCATTTGAAAGAGAATTAAGTCATATATATTATTAAATTCGTAATAAAAGTATTATTTTATTTAGTTTTAAAAATTAAAAATATTTTTTTAGGCTTGCATTCATATTATTTGTAAATTAAAATTTTAAATAAAAATTATTAATAATTTTTTAAAGATAATTATTATACAAAGAATAAGAACATTTTAGACATTTTTAATAATTACACATCTAAAAGTATTTTTGATTGAAATCATCTAAATATATATATTTTAGCAAAATCATTTTTAATATAAAAGCATCCAAATATAAATTATTTTTAACAAACAAAAATTCTAACTAAAATCACTTATATAAAATCGATTCTAGTTAGAATCATTTCTATAAACTCTAATTTAAACACACTTAAAATCTTATAGAAAAACTCAATTTTTGGTTCATCATTTTAGATATTTTCATATTATTTTTTAAAATTTGTTTAAGACTCAAATTTTTCATATTTTTTCATCTTTTATATATTAATTTGTCGAATATATACTTATACAAAAATTTATATATATATATATATATCTCATGCCTCGTATCATAAAATTTTAAAATTTATCGTATTCAACGTATTGCATTATATTGACCCAATGTCGATATTTATGCATCATAGTTTATGACTAATAAAGAGTATAACTTTAATTTTATTATGTATATCAATATATTGATATATTAATGATCAATGACTCGTTAGTTTCCAAGAGTTTGAAAAATTATGAGTGTCATGATATTAAATTTAATAAGAAAATAATAGACCATATTTACATAATTAGATATATCCATTGCTAGTTTCAACTTCTGATTGAATTTGCATGTTGCTGATTCAATATTACCAGTTATGAAAATTATACAGGAAAGGCAATGTTTTGTTTTGAACCACCAAACCTAATAGGGTTGATCAAGATTCAAGCTTTCCAATTAGGGGTGTACATGGGCCTAGCCAGGCCCGGATTTACGTGAACATACACCTCTACCCATCCTTCATGACTCCATATCGGACTAGTCATAGGTTGGTGCCAGGTGAACTCAGTTATCACAAAATCATAGAGATATGAAGAAACGAGGATACCTCAATGCATAGAAAAGAAAACACATAGTCAAACCATTGTGAGAGTTGAGGAGACGATGAGATCTGGAAAAAAAAAACTAAAATAGCAAATAAATACAGCAACCAGAGATTTGAGGATGGCAACAGTTATAGATCAAGAACTAGAAGCAAGATGGAGACATGAGAGAGAGAGAGAAAGGCGAGATCTTAGGTCTTCAAGAGTAGTTTTGATATGTGCTTCACATTGCTAGATCTGAGATTTTAAGGTAAGAGCTACAAGGCATGGAGACAAGGATGAGAAAGAGGAGGGAAAAGGGGGGATGGGTACATTTCTAAGAAGAAAGAGAGAGCCACATGAGAAGAAGAAAGACGCTAAGAGAGAAAGAGAGAGGTGGGAGAAGACCATTCTAGAGAGGAGAAGGAGATTATGTAGGGTAAGAGGATAGGGTAGGGGTGTGCATGGGTCGGGTTAGGTTGGGTTTCACCCCCATCTGTTGCTCGACCTGATAATACTCGGGCAAAATCGGGTTAAGTACTGGGTCGGCTCAATACCAAATAATTTTTTACAATATTAAAAAATAAAATAAAAAACTAACTTTATCTATTAACAAAAAATATAATTATTTATGTAAAAATATATTTCTTTGAAAAATAATGTTATTATAGAAATTAATTTTTTAAATTATAAATATTTACAACTATACATTATTTTCACATAATATTAAATTAAGAAATCAATTTACATTTTTAAATAAAATTAAAATATTAAAATCTTGAAAAAGTTTTCATAATAATCATATAATAAATGTATTACATAAGATATATTAAGAAAAAAAATCTTATAAAATCAATTAATATATATAAAATAATATGATTTTTTAAAAAAACATATATATACATATATATTATGGGTTAGGCCGAACAAATCATGGCTAGCCTGAAGTCCAGCCTGAACTATGGTCCGGCCCGATTGGCCCGATAGAATCAGGTTGGACCGGGCCATAGGTTTACATGCACATCCCTAGAGTAGGGTAAGGGCGGTAGGAAAATGAGACAATCAGATAGATGTAAAGATATTATTTTTAATATATAAAAGAATAATAATGATGAGACTTTTTAAACAAAGATCAATTTTTCTTATAAGTACTTAAGCTCTATGGGCCGAGCCGGGTTATCTCAACTCATAACTTTAACCCGAAACCCGGATTGGCCCTGTTATTTTGATACCAAATTGGTTTGGGTTGAGTTGACTTAGCTGAGTTAGCAAGTTTATGCTCACCCATATTTCCAATATGACCATTTACAGAGAGACCAGTTGTGCAAGCACCTCCTAAAGGTGTAGATAAAGTCTCCAATGAGATTGATGGCACCCCATTTGTATTCATGTATAGCTACACTGAGATCCTATTTGTGATTGACAAAATATGTGAGCAATGGACAACAATTGTACAAAGAACAACTAATTGGAGCTTCGACTTTGTGCACCTAAAGACTGCAACCTGGTTATAGGGATGTTAGCCGCCATGCATCTCCAAGCTAGATCTGCAGAGCTCCATGGCTGACAGAGTAGTGGGTAGGGCACAATTAATATTTGAAGTCAAGGATGGTTTAGTCACAATATTTCATTCCATGGAAAGAGCTGGTAATCCAAATAATTCACATACCAAATGTAATCAGCTCTCCAGAGAGAAGCTCATATGCCTACCAAACTTTTTTCTCCAGTATTCCTTTTCTGTTCCTGTTTCCAATACCTCCCTTTTTCTTCCTACCAAATAGGGCCTGCACAGTGACAAATGTAGAGATTTTAGGTTATGGGGGCAATGTGTGTATATAACATATTTCAGTTAAAAGTATAAATATACACTACAATTATTCTCTAAAAGTTTTCATATTTTGAAAATAGTGAATTTTTTTTTATTTTCAATACAATAAAAAATTTCTCTCTATATAAGTAACCAAATAATCATTCAAATATTCATCTTTGATACAATTTTGCATTCGATTCTCAATGATATTTATAGTGAAGAAGGCTTTTTCAACTATTTTCAGTTGCCATTTGTAGTATTAAACTAAAAACAAATACATTAATGATTGTATAACATGTTTCCTAATCCCTACAAGTTTTATAGAAAAATTAATAATTCCTCCTCAAAGCTAATTTTGAAAATGCACTACCCGAAAATACATCTAGAAAATGATTTTCATGCTAATTATTTAATGCTAAAAGTTTTATAAGGAAAAATTATGAAAGATAAAATTGAGTCAAACGAATTAACTTACCTTATCAAATGCAAAAAATGAATAGTTTGAATTTAAAAAAAAGGGTCAAAATATAGATATGTGATTTGTAAAATAGATATATGATATGCAAAATAAAAATATGTAGAATATATATTAAATATGCAAAAGTGTTTGGTAAAACTATACATTACATTAGAAGTATGACTAAACTTATATACTTTTTATACTACTCTCCAATCAAAATATAACATGTAGATCTTTTAAATTTTTTCAAATTTAATAAGTTAATACTTTTAATATATAATTGATAACTAAATCTATAATGTATTAGAAAACAATCTATATGTTAACTTTTAATTAGAAAATAACATGAAAAACACGTAAACAAAAGCATATAATTATTTTTAATGTAATGAATCATGTTGATTAATGGGTCTGTATGTATCGTATAATTTGGTCAGGATTCCAATACTGATTAGATTCTTGAATAATATTTTTTTGACAAGATTTTTTTATAGCCTGCAAATTTTGTCTAGTTCAGATTCCCCTTTCCCATGTTCATTTTACACGTGTACTTTTGAGTGAAAGACGTTTCAAATTTGTTAACTTTTTGTTTCTCATAATTGATGTTACGTAAAAGACATTTGAACTTTCTTTTTTTTTTTAATTTTTGGTACCTCATGAACAGCACTTGAAAGACATATGAACTTTTTTTTTTTTAACATCTTGTGACTTATGATAGACGTTGCATGCAGGCAGAGAATCTCTGCATGCAACATCTAATATGTACTTCAATAATTATTTGAACAAATAATGGAGGAACAATTAAATGGATGCGATTTAGATCTGTCCCATGTGGTTTGTTTGTTTGCGGAATAAACGTTATTTGTGTTCTGATCCCTAGAGACAGATATGGTAACTAGGTGTAGGTGCTATTTGTATAGTGAAGATATTATGCTTGCGAAGTCCAAAATTGCTGGCCTTGTTTCTCGGACCCTACATACTTCAGTAATTATTTGAACAAATAATGGACCACCCTATGTACTTCAGTCATTATTTGAACAATTAGTGGACGACCATATGTACCTCAGTAATTATTTGAACAAATAATGGACCCTCCGTGATTCTACAGAAACAAAAGCTATCTACTTAAATATTCATGTTGCGTTGCAGCTTTTTCATTTTATCGCTTTGGCTCTCATTCCAACTCCTCTTAATTTTCATCTTCTTTTAGAATATTTGCTGAGTTTTCTTGTCATAATTGTCATCTTCATTCTCTCATCAATTCTAACTTCTTGCAAGTGCTTGGAGTTTTATCTATAGAGTTTCATCTCATATTGATATTTTTCTTTCTCTCATCTTCTTTAATATTATTGTTAGAAAAAATTTTTTGTGTTTTAATTTAAAATTTGCACTATTTAGTTTTGTATAACATTTTTTTTAGTAAAATGAGTTGATTATTTGATACAATATAATGTCTTAGTTTAATGCTTTAGTTAGATTAAGTTATTAAAGTATGAGGGTATGAGACTGTGACACCATTTTCCTTAATATTTATTTGATATTTATGTAATGAATATTTGATACATATTTAAGAATAAAAATAAAAATAAACAGAAATAAACTTTACACTTTATATGAAAATAAACGTATATTTTTTGTGTTTTATTTTTTATGAAATTAATAATTTTTAATGAAGATAAATTTATATTTAGGTTTCCTTTTTCAAAAGTATGATTAGTTTCAAAGAAAATAAATAATCATTTTTTATATTTCATTTTTATGAAAATATTCAATTTTTAATCGGAATAAACTTATATTTTTTATTGCTCATAAAATTTTAAAGTAGATTTAAAAAAGAGTGAAAAAATCATTTATATTCCTCACTTATTCTTCACGTGTACTGAAATTTGTAATAAATTTCATATATTCAACACCATTAAATAATTGTTGTTCGTTCATTTTTAAAAAAATGACATCTCATGCAAATAAAAATAGTGGAGATGTAATTGTTAAATAGCTATCATTTTACATGTTGGTAGAGAGGGTTTTATCAGAGTCACCTGGGTATCGCTTTATTCTTTATTACAACATTTGAAAATGTGACTTTAGATACTAGCAATACGTGAGCATGTTATGCTTGTTAGTTTTTATGGTTTTCTTTATTTTCTCTTTCATTGTATAAAATAAAAAACTATTTTACATTGGACGAAATTTTTTTTTGCATTTTATTGTTAAATTTTTTAAAAATAATATCATGGTTCAATAGATACTCTTATTCCTAAGATTTAGATATAAAGTTAATTTTAGTTAAAAAATGCATGATTTTGGCTATTCATAATTAGAATTCTTTTGAAATATTTGTTTATGTGGAATTAATATAATTTTTTATTTAATGCTACTATATCCATGAAAATAAACGTATAATTTTTTAAGTTTTATTTTTTATGAAACTAATAATTTTTAATGAAGATAAATTTATATTTAGGTTTCATTTTTCAACAGCATAATCAGATTCAAAGAAAATAAACAATCATTGTTTATATTTCATTTTTATGAAATATTCAATATTTAATCGGAATAAACTTATATTTTTTATGGCTCATAAAATTTTAAAGTAGATTTAAAAAGAGTTAAAAAAATTATTTATATTCTTCACTTATTCCTCACTTCTACTGAAGTTTGTAATAAATTTCATATATTCAACACCATTAAACAATTGTTGTCCGTTCATTTAAAAAAAAAAGGACATCGCATGCAAATAAAAACTGTGGAGATGTAATTGTTAAATAACTATTATTTAACATGTTGGCTAAGAGAGTTTTATCTGAGTCACCTAGGTATTACTCTGTTTTTTGCTACAACATTTGAAAATATGACTTCGACGTGTAGCAATACGTGAGCAAGTTGTACTTGTTAGTTTTTATGTTTTTCATTATTTTCTCTTCCATTGCATAAAATGAAAAACTATTTTACATTGGATGAAAAAAAAAATTTCATTTTTTTGTTAAATTTTTTAAAAATAATATCATGGTTCAAGAGATACTCTTAGTGCTAAGCTCTAGATATAAAGTAGATTTTAGTTAAAAAAAATATATGATTTTGGCCATTCATAATTAGAATTCTTTTGAAATATTTGTTTATGTGGAATTAATGTAATTTTTTTATTTAATGTCACTTTATCCATGAAAATAAAATTAGGAAGCGGAATGGACAATAGATCAATACTTCTGTGTATATATGCAAATGGACAAATTTTTGATGGCCCAGATGGTGTGACATTCGAGTCAAACGACATGAGAATAATAAGTGTTGATCCCGACATTACTTTGGTTAGACTAAAGCAAGTTGTCGGCCAAAATCTCAATCTTCTTCCGAATCAAATTGTGATAGATCTTTTATATAGAATTCCAATTTCCATAAATCCACTTCGGTACAGGGGATGGAAAATCCTAGATGATTATGATTTACAAAGAATGTGGCAACTGCATTCTCGATTCTCTACTCACTTGACGTGTGTAGAGATGTATGCAAATATTTCTAATGTGGAACTTGATCATCATCTACAATCACACCCAACGGAGAACTATAGTGGATATACACTTCCAGAGCAACAAGGAGTCATGATTAGCACGTATATGGAAAATTTCAACCCATTTGATCCTTCTCCAACCATTAGAGGTGCTGGACCATCATCACCAGTACCTCCAACTGAAAACATAGGCCAATTTGAACAATTTGTGTATATTGGCAATGATCGATCATCATTTTCTCCTCTTTCTACAGAAGACATAATGGATGACTTTGAGGATGACAATGAATATGATTCTCATGTTAGTGTTGATGATGGGAATGACAATGATGATGATGATGAACGAGGACATCAATGAGGATAATGGTGATATGAATCATAACGATGAGCCTATCCTTGCTTTCTTATCTCAGGTTGATATAGAATCTGCTATGGCTCCTAATTTTAGTGGACTTGGGGAAATTCTACCTCTCAATGATAACCATGAGCTATTTCCTAGTCAGATGTTTAACAATGCTCGTGTTTTAAAACGTGCGGTCAAGTTATATAATGTTCGAGTGCATCACACATTCAAGGTGTATCTTTCAAGTAGAAAATCTCAAGAATTTCGATGTATCAACTATGGAAATGGTTGCAAATGGAGAGTGAGGGGTTCCAAGAAAGTAAGTGATAGTTTTTGGACTATTACAAAATATGAAGGGTCTCATACATGTTTGTCTACATTATTAACACAAGATCATACTAAGTTGGATGCTGATCTTATCTCTTCTTGTATTGTGGCCATGGTAACTGACAAACCAGATGTGAAAATTTCACAAATCATTGAGCGAATGCAATCCATGTTTGGGTACATAGTATCATATCGAAAAGCATGGAAGGCAAAACAATTGGCGATCGCCACTGTTTGGGGCAATTGGGAGACATCATATGCTTTTATTACCAAGGTGGTTAGCTGCAGTTGAGCATTTTATGCCTAGGTCAATTGTCAAATATACATACAAGCAAACTTCGAATGTCAATGATGATAGGCAACATGTGGAGATGTTTCATCGCGTATTTTGGGTGTTTAAGCCATGCATTGACGCCTTTGAGCATCTGAAGCCTATAGTACAAGTAGATGGAACTTTCTTATATGGGAAATATAAGGGCACATTTCTCATGGCAATATCTCAAGATGGTAATCGAAATGTAGTGCCACTTGCGTTTGCTGTGGTTGAGGGGGAGACAAAATCAGCTTGGTCATGGTTTTTATACAATGTGCATATCTATGTTGTAAAGAGAAGGAAAGGAATATGCTTGATATCAGATAGACATCCATCAATTATGGAAGCTGTTGCAGACCGTCGTGTTGGATGGCAACCACCATATGGATATCATGTTTTTTGTCTAAGGCATGTGGCTTCAAACCTACACAAAGCATACAAAACAAATTGGTTGAAGCAGAAGTTTATAAAGATTGGTGAGATTCATGAACCTTAATAATTTACAAACATATGATTAATATTTTTTGCCATTAACTTTATAAATATGGACAGGGTATGCATATGAGCAGGCAGTTGTTGACAAACAATTGGAAGAACTCACATTGTTGTATCCGGAAGCTGCTAGATGGATTGGAGCTATTAAGAAAGAGCAATGGTGTCGCGCACATGACATTAAGGGTCGGCGCTATGGTCATATGACAACAAACCTTGCAGAGTGCATGAATGGTGTATTTAAAGGTGTACGAAGTTTGCCTATTGCAGGTTTGGTGAAGGTGACCTTCTATAGGGTGAATGGTTATTTTGTGAAACATGCCCAACAAGTTCACGCACAGATAGCAGCAAGGCAAATGTTTTCTGAAACATTAAATAAGAAATTAGAGACAGCTACACAAGCCGCATCTGCATGTATTGTTCACCAGTATGACAGAATAGCAACATCATTTGAGGTCGATGAACCATATAATATTGCGGCTCGTCAATTTGGTCGTCGTTGCAGGCTGAACCTAAGCCAAAAAAAATGTGATTGTGGAGAGTTTCAGGCTGAGAAATATCCATGTATGCATGTGATAGCCGCATGTGCTCTAGTAAGCATTGACTATGTACAATTTGTGGATCCTGTATTCAAGTTGGAATCCATGTAATCAGCCTATAGCAATGAGTTTATACCAATAGGAGATGAGGTTCATTGGTCAGAATTTGATGGTCCTCACTTGATTCCTGACCCATCAATGATTCGAGCGAAAGGTCGCCCTCGCTCAACTCGCATTCGTAATGAGATGGATTGGACCACACTAGGACAACCTAACAAATGTGGGCTGTGTAGGCAAATAGGTCATAATCGGTTGAATTGTCCACAGACTCTACTATCTAGGCAGTAATTTTTATGAAACTATGTGCGTTTGACTTTTGTGAAATGTAATGAAATTTATATTATTAATCTAAAGCATGGGTTGCATTATTATAATTTTTTTGTTAATTTTAGACATTGTTTACTCCATCCAATGTAGAGACTTTTAGCATGTGTTGCATTATTATAATTTGTTTTTAATATTGAACACTATTTACTCCATCCAATGTAAAGACTTTTAACAAATGGAGCAGCCACATCAGGTGATTCAACCAGGCCCAGTGGATGGCTCATTATTATACCTACAAGAGCGACATATTTCACAGGCAGTATGGGACAATAATGTAAGTAAAAATCTTCACATATTACTAATTGTTATGCTTTTCTATCAACTTTGTTTCCATTTATTTTGTAGGTTGATAGAATCCTTAATACTCGGAGATTCATGCAATTGGGTGAGCCTCCAATCCAAATAATTAAGTATCTTAGACAAGCTGGATTCTACGGTGTTTCTCGACTAGGCCAATTTGAGTATGATCGAAGTTTGATCTCTGCACTTATTGAGAGGTGGCGTCCTGAGACTCATACCTTTCACACTACACGTGGAGAATGCACCATAACTTTAGAGGATGTAGCTATACAATTAGGCCTTCCTTGTGCAGGACTTCCTGTAATTGGTCAAACAACAAATAATTGGCCAGAGGTGTGTGAATGCTACCTCGGAATTTGTCCACCTTCAGAGAACATATACAGACAAAGGCTATTTTTGAATTGGTTGGAAGAACATTTTAGTCAGTTGGATGATAATGTATCAAATATGGAAAAACGATATTTTGCACGTGCGTACATCCTTAAATTAATCGGTGGATATCTGATGCCAGATAGGTCTGGTCATAGGGTTTATTTAATGTATCTTCCTTTATTAGTAAATTCTAAGGAAGCTGGAAAATATAGTTGGGGTTCAGCAGTGTTAGCTCACCTATACAGAGAAATGTGCAATGCCACTAACCCTTCTGAGGTGAATATTGGTGGCTGCTTAGCATTACTGCATTTATGGGCATGGGATCGCTTTCCTATACTAGCACCAGAGCGACCACCACCATTGAGTCCAAATAATGATGTTTATCCTCTTCTACCACCCTTGGGATTTCGATATACTAAAAATGCACTATAAATATTTCATATTAACTTATTAAAATCATACTTATTTTAACATGTTCTTTGTTATAATCATAGGTGGAGGAACATACGATTGGCCCCTCGTTCTAATCACTCGGCCTTACGACGTTATAGGAGTTTACTTGATGCAATGGCTGATGATGAGATCATTTGGCAGCCCTATGAATCTCCTAGGAATCTTGGCCTCATTCCAGATTATTGCTTGGAAACAAGTGATATTTGGCGTGCTTCTGTCCCCCTTATATGCTTTCACATAATAGAATGGCATCACTCTGATTGTGTTCTAAGGCAATTTGGTTTCCAGCAGCCAATTCCTATGCCTCCGACGAACTTGGACAATTTTCACACAACACAGTTGCGAGGGAAAACCTCAGAAAATTGGATTGAAGCTCACAAAATCTTCCTTGAAGCATGGTTTAATTGGCCTTATGCTATTATTGATGCTCCTCAAGCAAATGAGGTGTTTCATTGTACATCTGAGTACATGCAGTGGTATTGGAGACGTACGCGACGTTGGATCCATCCTACTAGTAGTGCAACTGGTTATGTGGTAACTTCTTCATCTCTTTTCACTCTCATTGTATTTTTTTCTAAACATAGACAACATCATAATCTAATGTTTTATTATTAATTTCAAGCTGATATAGTTGAAGATTTGTATAGGCTTGCCATTACTTACCCTCCAGAAATGTCAACTGATTTTCATACAAGGGTAGCTCAGGACCAACGTAATATATTGATTGCAATGAGAGAGCAACGCTTCAACATGAAACTTGAGCCTGCTCCACCTGTACAAGAGCCACCACGTCCACAGATTCCTCAGCGTAGAAGACCAAGTAAACGACGTGATGGCTATTTATCAACCAGGCCACCAATTGCTTCTCAAGAAGAAAATACAATGCAACGAGATCATGCTACTACTTCGGCCACAACCAGTACATTTGTACTGCATCTTCTTCTTTCATGCCGCCATCCTCATTACCCTCATTTAGCTCTCTTATTCCTTGTCAGTCTGGATCATTCATGTCTTTATTGGGTGACTCAACATTATTCAATGCCGAGTACAACATGTCTTCATTTCAACATGGTGAGCCATCAAATCAAACATTTGAGACTCCACGCCAGTCAATTTCTCTAGCTGACTCTACTTGGTTTGATTTGAATACTGCACAAACACCATCAAGAATTGATTTACCTGAATCGCACCATACAGAAGAGGACATGCAACCAGAACGACCACGACGTAATAGAAGAAGAGCAAGATGTGGTACCGGTAGTCACTATGTATGAGATGAGCAAATTTTCATACATAATAACTAATTATTACTAATCAATAATGTAATCCATTTTATAATCAATTATTTTTATCAATTAATTATTAAATTTACATTACTAGTTTTACATATTGGCTACTTAATTATAGTGTTATTTTATCATTATTAGTTGCTTATTATTAGTTATTTATTATTTAACTTTTCAACTCTTAATTAATTTTTTATCTTTTTTATGATTATTAAACAATAATAATGATCTAATATTTTTTAATTTGATATTTGTTAGGATTTATTTACTAGTAATATTTTCTTAATAATAAACTAATTATAATTTTTATTATAAACTATTATTTTTCTATTTATTATAAAAATAATTTATTCTAATCATTATATAAATCAAATCATTGTATTTTTGTTACTCTCTCAGTCCCATATTATAAGATAATGGAAGATGTTTTACATATATTAAAAAATATTTATTATATTTTTAAATTTAAAAAATAAAATTTTCAAATGTTACCCCTAATAATTTTACTTCTTTCATTAAATATAAGATAATTTATAATACTAATAATTCAAAAAATATGAAATAACAATAACAAAAGATATTATCTTATATTATAAAAAAAAACCTCATTTTATCTTAATAAAAACATATCTAAAAATAATAATAAAAGAGTCGTTAAAATAAAAAATTTAAAAAAAAAAAAAAAACATGTCATTGGGTAACAATTCTATACTTCATTTTTTTAAAAAAATAAAAACACACTATTTGATATTTAAAAGATTTATTTACCAAAAATTATCTCCTAATAATAAACTAGTTATAATTTTTATTATAAGCTATTTTTTTCTATTTATTATAAAAATAATTTATTCTAACTATTGCACAAACAAAATCATTATATTTTTATTACTCTATTTGTCTCATATTATAAGATAATAAGAGAGATTTTACTTATATTAAGAAATATTTATTACATTTTTAAATTAAAAAAAATAAAAATTTTAAATTTTACTTCTATTAATTTCACTCATTTCATTAAATATAACATAATTTATAACACTAATAATATAATAAATAAGGAATAAAAATAATAAATTACTATATATTATGAGAAAAAAATCTAGAAAGGTGATTTCTAAAAAAATTAAAAAAAACAAGAAATGTTCATTAAAATAAAATTTATTTATTAAAAAAAATAAAAGCAAGTTTGAATGGTGAAAAAAAGGGAAATTAATAGTTAATTACCCAGAATTAATAATATTTTCCAATAAAACTCAATTTAAAAATTTCTATGTAATGTAAATTAAATTTTCACTTGAGATAAATTAACTCTTCAATTAAAATTAATAATATAATAAATAAGAAATAAAAATAATAAATTACTACATATTATGTGAAAAAAATCACCTAAAATAAATAGAAAAATAATGTATAAAAAAATAAAAAAAAATAAAAGAAAGTTCATTAAAAAAATTAATTTACTATTTATTAAAAAAAAATAAAAGCAAGTCGATTGGGTACCCAATCGACTTGCTTTTGAATGGGAAAGAAAAAAAAAGAAAAGAAAGGGAGAAACAACCGCTAATTACTCAGAAATAACAATTTTTCTCAGAACCTAATTTAAAAATTTTCATGTCATATAAATTAAATTTTCAATTGAGATAAATTAACTTTTCAACTAAAACTAATGATTTGGAAATATTTTTTGTTACATGTATTGAAATATTTTTTTTTTAAATTACTCATAAGTAAGTGAATGGCCTACACAATGGACTTACTTTCTTTATTTAAAAAAAATTGATTAACTAATGAATCTCAATTTTTTTTTCTAAACTACTATTTTTTTCATAATTACAAAAATCATTAATTCTAATCATTATACATATTAATATAATTTTATTGTTGTTACTTCATTTTTCTTATATTATATTATAAAGTAATTAAAGGATTTTTATCATATTAAAAATAATCTATTATATTAAAAATAATTTATTATATTCCTAATTTTTTAAAATAAAATTCTATAAAAAAATCCGTGTTATTATGGTAACGGAACGGAACAGACATATATATATATATATGTAAAAAAAAATAAGTCTACCGAAAAAAATTAAAAATAAAAAATAAATAGCAAGTCGATTAATAATTAATCGACTTGCTTGAGACATTTTCAGCCGCTCACTTTCTTTTTTGTTTAAACATAAGTCGTGTATCCGTTAATCGATTTATTCGCAGCGCGTTCGTCGATTTTCTCATCATCGATTTATAAGTCGTGTATCCGTTGATCGATTTATTCACAGCGCGTTCGTCGATTTTCTCATCATCGATTTGTATTAATATAGATTAGTAAATTCTTTCTTGTTAGCAAGGCTGACTTCCCAAGAGGGGGGGTGAATTGGGAAGATTGAAATTTTTCTGCACAAAGTGAAGTAAGTGAAGATATCACAGTATAATGAAAACAATGCGTAAAACAGAGCAAGCTGAAAAGTAAAGATAGGGAGAAGAAGACTCAGTAATTTATCCTGGTTCGGTCCTTCCACTTGACCTACATCCAGTCCCCAAGACACCTCTTGGGATTTATCTACTATACAGCAAGAATTTCAATGGGCTTCTTGCAAAGGCCACAGTACATGAGTTTGCTCTGTTTCTGAGCTCTCTCAAACTCTCCAAGCACTTATACTGTGTGCTTCCCAATCCCCTTGTGAATATCCCTCACAAGTAAATCTATCTTCCAGATGAAGAGTAGATTGATTACAATGAAATAACTCTCTTGAAAGGAGTAGATATGAAAGTTTAGGTGCAAGTCTGGAAGTTAAGAGGGTAAAAGCTTTTGAGAAGAAAATTCAGCAGAGATTCAGTATATACAAGTTTGATTCATTACCCATAACTTCAAATGGTGTTGTATTTATAGATTTAGGTCTCAAATATCCGTTAGAGACTAAATCTATCCGTTGGAGAAGTTATTCAACGGTTACAAAAAAAAAAACTATCCGTTTACCAACCGCATTTAATGTTTCTGACATACTGAAATTCGAATTTCGGTTGGCCAACAGACGAATTTTGAAGGAATCGTAGATTAAAGCTTCCAACGTTACAGCACGAAGTTCGTCTGTTCATAAAGTGAAATTCGAATTTTGAAACTTACAAAACATTTTCACAATGTGACATACGAATTTTTAAGAAGAAAGTTTTTCGGTTAAGTATGAACAGTGTTTTCAATTTTCTACAGTGCCTTCGAAATTCGAATTTTGGATCCCCAAAATTCGTCTGTTCATTGAACTAAAAAGGGACACAGTAGATAACTTTCTTCGAAATTCGAATTTTGGAAAGGCAAAATTCGTCTGTCAGAGAAACTCTTTTCAGACTCATCTTGTCATTCGAATGTTGCAAGTTCTTATCATTCGTATGTTAATGTTTCATTTCAATAGACTTAAGAACTTAGCTTCTGAAATTCGAATTTTCAATGTTCAAAGTTCGTCTGTCAGAGAGCAGTTTTGAAACTGAAATCACTTTTGATCTCAGATGAACTTTAACATAGTTACAGACGAATTTCTCCAGTTTTCTCAAATTTTGTTTTGCTTGAAATTCGAATTTTGAGAACCCAAAGTTCGTCTGTTGTAAAGAAGCATCTTTCAGACTTATATGAAAATTCGAATGTTGCAACTTCAAAATTCGTCTGTCAGAGAGCATTTTTCAAACTGAATTTCGTTTTGATTTCAGATGCACTTTATCATAGTTTCAGACGAATTTCTTTGATTTTTACAAACTTCATTTTACTTGAAATTCAAATTTTTAAAGTGGGAAGTTCGTCTGTTACAAAAGGCTCTTTTCAGACTAGATGAAAATTCGAATTTTGAACAACCAAAATTCGTCTGACAGAGAGCAGTCTCTTCAGACTTATTCAGTTTTAGCTTGAAATTCGAATTTCCAAAAGCAAAGTTCAAATTTCTAACTTGACAGTTCAGTTTAAACTTTCAACCTTCGTCTGTTTGAAGGTATTTTTCAAATGTTCAAATATTTAACATAAAATCAAAGTTTGAAAACATCTTTTCTTCAAATCAAAATCTTTTACCCAATTATATCAAAAACTAAAGATCCTACAAAAGGTCTAACACCATATACTCAGTTAATCTTCACTTGGACCAGCTTTGTTCTTCTTTGATATCTTCAATCCAAGCTCTTGGGTGTTGGTTTTAACATCATCAAAACTCTTGATTCAACATTCTCCCCCTTTTTGATGATGACAAAACAACTTACAAACTGGATTAGTACTTGGGTTTGCTTTTACAAGCTCCCCCTCAACATATGCATAAGATATCAACAGAATTAAGACACAAAACTTTGCAACAAGGAATTCATCCATTTAAACAAAAGTTACTTATACAGAGCTAAATAAGGCAAAGTTCAAACAACAGAGACAGTCCAATCAACAAATTCCAAACAACAAAACTAATACAAAGTACAACAAGAAATTTCAATCAATTCTTCTTTGTCTTGATCTTCTTGCTGTAGGATTTCCTTTTTCCTTTTCCAGATTGCTCAGCAGCAGTTTTTCCAGTTTGCCCAGACTTCTCCCCCTTTTTGGCATCATCAGGAAGGCCAACAAAGTCAGCTGGAGGAGGGATCTGAGAGACAGGAATAGCACGAAGGGGCACAGGAGCAAAAGGAATTTCAGCTGGGGGATCAGTACTTGGTTCCTCGTCAGAGACTTCCAGCAGCTCCTGCATTGCCTGTCTGGAAAAAGCTAGTTGAGCCCTTTGTTCTTCTGATAGCCCATAAGCAGCAAGAGGAGAGGAGGCTGGTTTAGCAGAAGGAAACATTTCTTCCAGCCTTTTCCTCTGAGCTTCCAGTAAAGCATTGTGAGCAATGGCAACATAGTCAGCAACAGGTACAATGCTTCTTTCTTCAGTGCTCACATCTTCTTGCATGGAGGAGCTTGAAATGGCTGCCACCAGTTTTTCAACTTGCTCAGATTCTTGAGTGGACAGAATTGATTCCTGAGCAACTTCTTGCATGGGCTCATGAGGACTTGACTGCTGAAGTCCTTCTTCTTCTTCCAATCCATAGTCCAAGGGTGGACCAGGACTTGGTGTTCTCATTGCACCGGCACCATCATGGTCAGAGGAGGCAAACTCGAAGGGGCTTGGAGGCTCAGGAGTTGGAGATAGAGTAGGCTCAGGGACACCAGGCTGAGGTGGAGCTGAAGTGGTAGGAATAGCATTTCTTATATCTTCATAAGCATCAGCCACCACCTTCATGTTCACAGCCAACTGATGGATCTGATCTTGTAGATGGGCAAATTTGGCATTTTGCTCATCTCTTATGCTGAGAATGAGTGTTGACAGACTGTCAAACAACTCAGTGACCTTTGTTGGCTTGGCCCGTGAGGAGGGAGTGGCAGGAGGGTGAGTAGGCCTGGAGAGAGATGGGATTGGCTGAGAAGGCTGAGGTACAGATTTGCTAGGGGCCTCAGAGGTGCCTTCTTGTTGGAGGGAGTCACCAGCAGCAAAGAACAGATCTTCAGATTTCCCTGCTCCCTTTCCAACCCATCTGCCTTCATCACGTTCAATACCCATCCTTTGCAGTTCTTCTTCTTTGAATGCCTCAGTGAGTTTCCCTTTCCCCTTTTCAATGTGTTGAATTCTAGCATGCTGCAGGATTCTTGAAATAATTGCAGCATAGGGGAGTGTGGAATCCTTCCTCTGATCCCTTGCTTTTATCATTCTCTGGAGGATGATATGACCCATGTTAATCAGCTTCCCACGAATGATAGCAGTCATCACATGAGCCTCTACCCTTGTTATCAAGTTAAAGCTGCCACCCTTGTTGAATATGATCCTGGACACTATATAGTGCAGGATTCTGACTTGTACACTTAGGTCTGTGGGCTTCAATAGATTTATAGTTGGCCAGTTTTCCCTTCTCCTGAACAAGGTGTCCAAGATAGTGCTCTCTTTGTAGTTCAGGAAGGATCCTCCTTCTTCATCCTCTGTGCTTGCCTCATCCATGTATCCAGAGGCTGTAATGTCAATTTTCATCCCATCTTGTCCTGGGATTTCCAGAACTTCATTGATTGTCTCATCAGCAAGCCAGATGGTCCTAGATCTTAAAGTGACCTCCCATTTCCTTTTCTTACTGTTATATTGAAGAGAGGCATACCAAGTCTTCACTACTTCATCATCATATTTTTCAGTAATTTCCAACAGGTTTTTGTATCTTATCAACCATAATGCAGCATCAAAGTTGTTGGATATCAAAAATTGCTCCAAATTTACACAGTGAGGCTTGATTACCTTTTTGCTTGAAAACTTGGCAGAAAACTCTTCTTGAATCTCAGGAGTGCTCCAGAGTGGTAATGTGGTAAGTTCAAATTCTCCAAATTGTGTAGAAGAGGAGGAAGCCACAGCAGCAGTTTCACCCGAAGGGACTGCAGATTTTGAAAAGGAAGGCCCAGTTTTCTGAGAATCTGCCTTGGAAGAAGATTTCTGGCGTTTAGAAGGGGTAGCTTTACTGGGTTCGGCCTTTCTCTTTGATTTTTCTCCTTCTTTTGTAGCATATTGGGATTTAGCAGTTCTTTTCGGCCGAGTTCCAGCTTGTCCTGCTCCAGGGATCTTTACTCTCGCCATTTTTCAGTGGAATGAAGCAAAATGTTGTCAAGGAAGGGTTTATAGGATGCGAAAGTAGGTTTAATTGGTGAAGAATGACGGTTTTTGGACAGTAGTTAAGAGAATTTAAGAAAGAATCAGAACGGATTCAGAGAGGTTACAGATAGGGCTGCGTCTGTTCTGAGGAAAACCGTAGCATTTAACGTGTGTAACCGTCTGACAGACGAATTTTGAGGGGTCAAAATTCGAACTTCGGGCAGTTACAAGTTAAACCGTTCAGCATAGCTTACTGACAGACGAAGTTTCATCTTGAAAGTTCGTCTGACAGTGGCTTGAAACAAGTAATACAAGGACAACAGACGAATTTTGTTCCAACCAAGTTCGAATGTTGAATAGAGAAAGGCAGTTAACAATCAAACAATCAATCAATCAGACGAATTAAACAGGCAGAGCTGCATCTTTTAACAATTCAGCATGTAGGACATGTTTCAACAGACGAATATTGAGCTGAAAATTCGAATTTTCTAACTATGTAAAGATTGTCCAACATTCGCATGTTAGGAGATAAAATATTGTGCAGCAATGATGGACAACCATTATATTGAAATTTCTGATTTTGAAAATTCAAACTTTCAAGTGTCAACAGACGAATTTCGAGGCATTACAGAGAACTGTTCCAGGGCATAACATGCCGAAGTTCGTCTGTTAGTGAACTGAAATTCGAATGTTGACCATATTGACCATGTCAGAAGCACATTTTATTAAGCAAAATCCGTTTAACATACATTTAAAAAGCGAATTTCATCTTTAAAAACTTACAAAATGGATTCAAACCTTAGGATTTACATCATTCATTCCACTTTTTTGGTTGTTCCATTCTGATGTGCTCCACTCTTCAAGTTTATTGCCATTGATTTTCACAGGGAGCACCTGCAGCTTAGATTGAACATACTCCGAAGCTCAAGTTAGAATTAATTCTGATATTGAAAGTTTTAATGACAGAATTGCATGAAAACATCTTACAGTTCATTGGGGTTTACCATCCCCAATTCTCTCCTTATTTTACAAAGTCTGTCTTCTGGCAGAGGTTTTGTGAGTATATCAGCAAATTGATCCTCTGTTGGGATGTACTCCAATCTGACTTCTCCTTTCAGAACATGATCTCTTATGAAGTGATGCCTGACTTCAATATGCTTTGTTCTTGAGTGCATGACAGGATTCTTGGTGATATTTATGGCACTCTGGTTGTCACACATGATTGGTATCTCTTTTATTTTGATCTCAAGATCTTCAAGCTGCTGTTTCATCCAGATGACTTGGGCACAACAGCTTCCAGCTGCAACATACTCAGCTTCTGCAGTAGATAAGGCTACACTGTTTTGCTTTTTGCTGAACCATGAAACTAGGGATCCTCCAAGGAACTGACAGGTTCCACTTGTACTTTTTCTGTCAGTTTTAGATCCTGCAAAATCAGCATCAGTGTATCCTTTGAGGTCTTCTCCATTGCCTTTTGGATACCAAAGACCCATTTGTGATGTTCCAATAAGATATCTAAATATTCTTTTCACAGCTGTTGCATGGGATTCTTTGGGGCATGATTGGAACCTTGCACACATGCAGACACTGAACATAATGTCAGGTCTGCTGGCAGTTAGGTACAGCAGAGATCCAATCATTCTCCTGTACTGAGTAATGTCAAACATCTTTCCATTCTCATCCATGTCTAGTTTGGTTGCAGTAGCCATAGGTGTTCCCATTGGCTTGGCATTCTCCATCCCAAACTTCTTTAGCAGCTCCTTCAGATACTTGGATTGACTGAGAAAGATGCCATCATCAAGCTGTCTGATTTGCAGTCCAAGGAAGAAGTTGAGTTCACCCATCATGGACATCTCGAATTCTCCCTGCATTAACTCAGAAAATTTCTTGCAAAGAGTTTCATTAGAAGCACCGAAAATAATATCATCAACATAGATTTGAACAATCAGTAAATCTTTATTCTCTTTCTTAGTGAATAAAGTTGTGTCAACTTTGCCTCTATTAAATCCTTGTTCAGTTAGAAAATTGCTCAACCTCTCATACCATGCTCTAGGGGCTTGTTTTAAACCATAAAGAGCCTTCTTCAGCTTGTAAACATGGTTTGGTTTAGTAGAATCTTCAAAACCAGGAGGTTGATCTACATAAACTTCTTCCATTATATATCCATTTAAAAAGGCACTCTTTACATCCATTTGATATAGTAAAATATTTTTCATGCATGCATATGCTAGCAGTATTCTTATAGCCTCTAGCCTAGCTACTGGTGCAAAGGTTTCTTCAAAATCAATACCCTCTTCCTGATTATACCCTTTAGCAACCAGTCTAGCCTTATTTCTTATTATTGTTCCAGATTCATCCAGTTTATTTCTGAAAACCCATTTGGTACCTATAACAGGATGATTTTTGGGCCTGGGAACTAAATTCCAAACGTGATTTCTTTCAAACTGATTTAATTCTTCTTGCATAGCGAGAATTCAGTATTCATCAGTTAAGGCTTCCTCAGTACATTTAGGTTCAATTTGAGAAATAAAGGCGCAGTTGAGCATTTGATCCCTTAACTGTTTTCTGGTTTTAACTTTCTCTTGAACATTCCCTATTACTTGATCAACAGGGTGATTCCTTTGATATCTCCAAGCTCTAGGGAGTTCTTGTGTTGTTTCTTCAATATTTTCTTCATTAAACTCTTGCTACTGGATATCTTCCTCTATATTAATAGATTTAGATATCTTTGGAGGTTCAGTTTTACTTTTGTCAGAAATTCCCAGTTTTTCAAAATTGATAGTTAGATCATCTTCATGTTTTGACACAGCTTCATTTTCAATGAAAACTACATGCACTGATTCTTCTATTATATTAGATCTTTTATTATAGACTCTATAAGCCTTACTCCTACTTGAATAGCCCAAGAATATACCTTCATCGGATTTGGCATCAAACTTACCCAGATTTTCTTTCCCATTGTTGTGAATGAAGCATTTGCACCCGAACACATGGAGATGTGACAAATTTGGCTTTCTTCCTTTGTACAGCTCATAAGGGGTCTTCCCAAGGATTGGTCTGATGTAGGCTCTGTTTATGATGTAACTAGCTGTATTCACTGCATCAGCCCAGAACACTTGAGAGAGTTCCTTCTCATTTAGCATCGCTCTTGCCATTTCTCCAATGGTTCTGTTCTTCCTTTCCACCACTCCATTTTGTTGAGGAGTTCTTGGTGCTGAGAAGTTGTGGTCAATTCCATGCTCATTGCAGTACTCCAGGAAGTATGCATTTTCAAATTCTCCTCCATGGTCTGACCTGATAGACACAATAGAAATACCTTTCTCAATTTGCACTTTCTTAGCTAAGGTTACAAATGCATCAAAGGTATCACTTTTAGAAGAGAGAAATAATGTCCATGTAAATCTAGAGTAATCATCAACAATTACAAGCACATATAGATTACCACCAAGACTTTTCACCCTAGATGGTCCAATTAGGTCCATATGCAACAATTCAAGTGGTCTAGTTGTGGTAACTACATTTTTAGATTTGAAGGATGATTTAGTTTGTTTTCCTCTTAAGCATGCATCACATTCTTTATTCTTTTCAAAAGATATTTTAGGAAGACCAGTTACTAGCTCATTTTTAATCAGTTTAGACAATTGATTCATGTTGACATGAGCTAATCTCCTATGCCATAGCCAACTGTCATTATTCTGACTAATCAAACATACAGAATCCAAGGGAGGAAGTTCATCAAGGTCAATAGTGTAACAGTTACCATCCCTTTGAGCTTTGAGAATTACTTTGTGATCACTTTTTCTGATGACCAGGCAAAACTTTGAGTCAAACAGCACCCAGTTTCCTTTGTCACAAGTCTGACTCACGCTCAGCAAGTTGTGGTTGAGGCCAATCACAAACAACACCTCTTCAATGGATGTTTCTGGATTTTTGCCCACAATTCCAATACCAGTGATTTCGCCATATTGGTCACCTCCAAAGGTCACCTTTCCTCCTTTCTTGTCTCTAAGGGTGATGAACTTCTCCTTATCACCAGTCATGTGACTTGAGCAGGCACTGTCTATATACCATTTGTTGCTTTTCTTAGCTTTGAGACAGACCTGCAAAACAAAGTTTATGTTTTTCTTTTAGGTACCCAAATTTGCTTGGGTCCTTTTCGGTCAGTGAGTAATTCCCTAGATGCAGAGGCAACTTTGGGAACCCATTTAGTTTTCCTGCCTAGCCCATTTTTCTTCAATGCACAAGAACTGGAAATATGTCCCTTTTTGTTACAGAAATGACAGGTAATGAATGGACTGCTAGATTGAGTGGTAGGAAGAAAACAATGCAAATAATACTTCTGTTTAGCATGCCTGGGTTGATTTTATGTTTCAATGTGAGGTGATGCATCATTTTCCTTTTTATTATTGTTGGCATGCACAAAATGTCTCATATACATATTCTGATTTTTCTTCCTGATCTTTTCCTTGACTGCACATGGATCATAGCCAAGACCAGCTTTTCCTTGTGATATTCTTTGGCTCCCCATCAAGGCAAACAACATATCTTTACCTCTAGTGAGCCTAGACATGCTTTTAACTAGATAATCATTAGTTTGCTTGAGTTCGGTGCATGAGGTGCAGCAGACAGATTCAGTCGGAGGTAAAGAGGCAATTTCAGAAACTATGCTTTGAGACTCCAGCTTAATTATCCTTTTTTTTGCTAGTTTTAGTTCTTTAGCAACTTTGATAAATTCATCATGAAGCTCATGAAATGCATCTAGTAATTCAGAATAGGAAGGTTCAGATTCATATACCTCTTCTTCCTGATCACTGCTGTGTGAGGGTGTGGCTTCTTCAGAAGCAAGTGCCATCAGACAAATGTTGGCAATCTCATCCTCATCTTCTTCTTCCTCATCTGAGCTGTTGCCCCATATAGATGAGATGTAGGCCTTCTTCTTCTTTCCCTTATCAGCAGCTTTCTTTTCCTTTTCTTGTTTCTTGAGGAATTGGGGGCAGTCCCATTTTATGTGTCCCTGCTTCTTGCATTCATAGCAAGTCACAGGTTCCTTTGTCTCTTTCTTGCTTTCTCCAGCTGCTCCTTTCTTGAAGAATCTCTTGTTTTTCTTCTTGCTGTAGAATCTTCCGAATTTTCTAACCATCATTGCCAGAGTTTCTTCATCCAGATCATCTCCTTCATCAGATTCTTCTTCCTTTTCATCAGCAGCTTTGAGGGCAAGGCCTTTCTTCTTCCTGTCCATCCCAGCTTCCTTGAGTGCTTTGATTTTTCCTTCATATTCCTCAAGGCTGCCAAAGAGAGCTGTGATAGAAGTCATAGATTCTCCTCTGGCTTCTTCTATAGCTGTTACCTTGGGCTGCCATTCCAGAGGGAGAGCTCTGAGTATTTTTCTTACTTTCTCAGACTGAGTGTATTCCTTTCCCAGGCTTTTGAGTTGATTCACAATGAGGGTGAATCTCTTTTGTAGCTCCTTTACAGTTTCTCCTTCAGCCATTCTGAAGCTCTCATACTCCCCAATGCACGTGTTCAGTCTGTTCTCCCTGACTCCAGATGTTCCTTCATGAGCAATCTGCAGAGTATCCCACATTTCTTTTGCAGTGGTGCATTGTGAGACTCTGTAAAATTCATCTTGATTCAGGGCACTGACTAAACAGTGTTTTGCTTTGAAATTCAGTAGGACTCTCCTTCTGTCCTCATCATTCCATTCTGCTTCCAGCTTCTTTTTGTGTCCTCCTTCTTCAGTTAGAGCCATTGGAATGAAATCCCCTTTTTCAATGACTGACCAGATGTCAAGATCAATTGATTGGAGGTAGATCTGCATTCTCATTTTCCAATACCCATAATGCTCTCCACTGAAGCCTGGTGGTCTGTTAGTGTTGTTCCCTTCAGGGAGTATACTCTCTCCAAAGCCAGCCATCTTAATTCCCGGACTGTGAGTTCCTTTGTATGGGAATCCGGGCTCTGATACCACTTGTTAGCAAGGCTGACTTCCCAAGAGGGGGGGTGAATTGGGAAGATTGAAATTTTTCTGCACAAAGTGAAGTAAGTGAAGATATCACAGTATAATGAAAACAATGCGTAAAACAGAGCAAGCTGAAAAGTAAAGATAGGGAGAAGAAGACTCAGTAATTTATCCTGGTTCGGTCCTTCCACTTGACCTACATCCAGTCCCCAAGACACCTCTTGGGATTTATCTACTATACAGCAAGAATTTCAATGGGCTTCTTGCAAAGGCCACAGTACACGAGTTTGCTCTGTTTCTGAGCTCTCTCAAACTCTCCAAGCACTTATACTGTGTGCTTCCCAATCCCCTTGTGAATATCCCTCACAAGTAAATCTATCTTCCAGATGAAGAGTAGATTGATTACAATGAAATAACTCTCTTGAAAGGAGTAGATATGAAAGTTTAGGTGCAAGTCTGGAAGTTAAGAGGGTAAAAGCTTTTGAGAAGAAAATTCAGCAGAGATTCAGTATATACAAGTTTGATTCATTACCCATAACTTCAAATGGTGTTGTATTTATAGATTTAGGTCTCAAATATCCGTTAGAGACTAAATCTATCCGTTGGAGAAGTTATTCAACGGTTACAAAAAAAAAAACTATCCGTTTACCAACCGCATTTAATGTTTCTGACATACTGAAATTCGAATTTCGGTTGGCCAACAGACGAATTTTGAAGGAATCGTAGATTAAAGCTTCCAACGTTACAGCACGAAGTTCGTCTGTTCATAAAGTGAAATTCGAATTTTGAAACTTACAAAACATTTTCACAATGTGACATACGAATTTTTAAGAAGAAAGTTTTTCGGTTAAGTATGAACAGTGTTTTCAATTTTCTACAGTGCCTTCGAAATTCGAATTTTAGATCCCCAAAATTCGTCTGTTCATTGAACTAAAAAGGGACACAGTAGATAACTTTCTTCGAAATTCGAATTTTGGAAAGGCAAAATTCGTCTGTCAGAGAAACTCTTTTCAGACTCATCTTGTCATTCGAATGTTGCAAGTTCTTATCATTCGTATGTTAATGTTTCATTTCAATAGACTTAAGAACTTAGCTTCTGAAATTCGAATTTTCAATGTTCAAAGTTCGTCTGTCAGAGAGCAGTTTTGAAACTGAAATCACTTTTGATCTCAGATGAACTTTAACATAGTTACAGACGAATTTCTCCAGTTTTCTCAAATTTTGTTTTGCTTGAAATTCGAATTTTGAGAACCCAAAGTTCGTCTGTTGTAAAGAAGCATCTTTCAGACTTATATGAAAATTCGAATGTTGCAACTTCAAAATTCGTCTGTCAGAGAGCATTTTTCAAACTGAATTTCGTTTTGATTTCAGATGCACTTTATCATAGTTTCAGACGAATTTCTTTGATTTTTACAAACTTCATTTTACTTGAAATTCGAATTTTTAAAGTGGGAAGTTCGTCTGTTACAAAAGGCCTCTTTTCAGACTAGATGAAAATTCGAATTTTGAACAACCAAAATTCGTCTGACAGAGAGCAGTCTCTTCAGACTTATTCAGTTTTAGCTTGAAATTCGAATTTCCAAAAGCAAAGTTCGAATTTCTAACTTGACAGTTCAGTTTAAACTTTCAACCTTCGTCTGTTTGAAGGTATTTTTCAAATGTTCAAAGATTTAACATAAAATCAAAGTTTGAAAACATCTTTTCTTCAAATCAAAATCTTTTACCCAATTATATCAAAAACTAAAGATCCTACAAAAGGTCTAACACCATATACTCAGTTAATCTTCACTTGGACCAGCTTTGTTCTTCTTTGATATCTTCAATCCAAGCTCTTGGGTGTTGGTTTTAACATCATCAAAACTCTTGATTCAACATTTCTGACACAACATATATTGGTAAATAATTTATTTATTTATTATATTTTGCTTAAAAAACCGAATTGATTGGATCCAGTGGAATTATAAAAAAGAAATTGGTAGAGATTTCACCAGAAAGGTACCATGGAATATGTTATTTGCTTATGTATGTTGGGATATTTGGACTTCAAGATGCAATAGTTTGTTTAATAATGAGGATGTCTCAAATTTTTAATGCTAAGGGTAGCCTTCATAGAGCCCACACTGATTCAAGGATATATAACTCTTCATATACCAATCAATTTCATCCAAACTCTTAAAAACTTGCCAGTATTCTTCATTAACTAGTTCCTTCCATATTTGGTCAGCATGGCAACAGTCTCGCAATAGGTGCATTATATCTTCAGTTTCTGCACAGCCGAGAGGACACTGATCTGTTGAAGTTATTCCCCTTTGTGCCCAGAGTGTTGTTGTATGGACCCTATTGTGAGCAGCCAACCAGAGGAAAGATTTAATTTTCTCGGGGGCAGGCCACTCCCATATATATTTCCAAGATGTTCCAGCATCAACTTCTGTACTTGCAAAAAGAGAATTATAGCCAAATTTAATAGAAAAAGCACCATCAGTGGATGGAAGCCATATGAACTTGTCCTCTCCTCTCACATCTCTCGGGGGTGGAGTGCAAATAATTTGGTTAACAGTGGCCTCTGGCAATAAACATCTCAGTTTTGCATAATCTCAGTTGCCCTCTGTAGTAACATAATCTGCCACTTTCTCATTTAAAGCACAATTCAAAGATTGACTATTAGCAGCGTGGATTAGTGGAACTTTAAGTCCTCCCCACTTTTCAAACCAAAAAGAGGTATCATCTCCACGGCCAATTCTTCTTCCTATATGATCTTTGACCATATCCCAAACACCTACAATACTTCTCCAAGTGAGGGACGAGTTTGATTTTTTGCTGATAGTAGGCAAAGAGCTTTCCCCACAATTGTACTTGGCTCTTAAGACTTTTACCCATAAATTATTTCTATTAACGGTGAGATTCCAGCATAGTTTCATAATAAAAGCTTCATTTTGTCTTCTCAAATCTTTCAAACCAAGTCCACCTTCTTTTTTGCTCCTTATGACTTCCTTCCATTGCAAAAGATGAATTTTGTTTTCTTCTGCGGTAGAACCCCATAGGAAACTCCTACTAGCCTTCTCAATTTCATTCAAAAGCTTTTTGGGGAGGAGCATTGTTTGCATAAAGTAGCTTGGGAGAGAGGACACCACAAATTTAATCAGGGTTGTGCGTCCTGCAAAGCTCAAAAATTTTCTTTTCCAACCTGAAAGTTTCTTCCTTGTCTTTTCAGGGATTACGGCAAAGATAGCATAGGAAGCCCTATTATGGATTAGTGGGATTCTAAGATATTTTACAAGGTCACCTATGAGTCCTACTTTCAGCCTTTGGCTAAATTCTAAAGATCTAGAGAAGTGCACATTAGCCGAGCAGCACAATTTTGTTTTTGATTTATTTATTCTTTGTCCTAAACAATTGCAAAATTCCTCTAAAATCTCATTTAGGACTCCCACTTGTTCATTTGAAGCTTCGGAGAAAAGAACAAGGTCATCCACAAAGAAAAGCTGACTGATTGCCGGACCTCTCCGTCCTAACCTCACAAGGTTACATCTCTTATCTTTGATCCTATCATTAATTGCATGGCTTAGTCTTTCTACGCACAGCATGAAGATATATGGGGAAATTGGGTCCCTTGTCGAATTCCCCTCATTGGTCTGAAGTTTTGTGAAGGTTCCCCATTCCATAATACCCTCATCTCTGAAGAGCATATACATGCCATTATTATGTTGACAAGTTTTCCATTAAGACCCGTCATGCACAGTGTTTCTTAAATGTAAACCAACTCCAATCTATCATAAGCTTTTTCGAGGTCCACTTTCACTGCCATCATTCCTTTACTACCCTTTTTGTTCTTCATGGAGTGGATTACTTCTTGAGCCACGATGATGTTGTCACTGCTCTGTCGACTAGGGATAAAACTGCATTGGTAATCACCAATCAAATTGGACATAACTTTCCTCATTCTGTTTGCCATGATTTTGGACAGAATTTTGTAGCTAACATTATATAACAAAATTGGTCTAAAATCCTTAATGTTCTCAGGCTTGTCTAGTTTGGGAATAAGAGCTAAATGAGTCTAGTTAATTTTCTGTATTTCACCTGGATTGTCGAAACATTGTTCCACCATTCTGCAAATACTAGCCCCCACTAGATTCCATTGGTCATGAAGAAAGAAAGCTTGAATCCCATCTGGTCCAGGTGCTTTGAAGGGGCCAATTTCAAACGCTGCAATCTTGATTTCCTCTTTTGAGACCCTTTATGCTTTTTGAATTGTACCTAGCTACATTAATTTAATTGCAACTCATGGGGAAGGGGGTCTCTCCTGCACGAGACCTGTTGCAAGATTTTTTTTTATTTTTTAAATTAAGAATTATACATAAAAAGCAGGTTTTTTGGGAATTAAGTAAATGTATATTTTATATAGTTTTAAATTTTTTATTTATTAAAAAATATTATACAGTAAAAACTAGATCAAAATGACTCTTTGCAATTTGTAGTTTTATGTATTTTTTAATAATTAAAAAAATATTAAATAAATTTAAAACTACACAAAATATATGTCTATATGATCCTTGAAAATTTTGCTTTTTATCTATAATTTAATAAAAAAGAGGGGAAAATTGTCACGGTAGGACCGTGGTAGTTAGGGCCTTCACAAGAGAGACCCCAACCCCCAACTCATGGGGAGAAGGAAGGTTATTTCTCATGCCCTTTTGTTTACCCTTCTCCTCTCTATTTTGTCCATTGATATACTCCATTCAATCTGTATTATAGGATATTTTATATGATAATTTTTTGGTTCAAAATATAGAATATTTTATATTTTTCTTCTCATTTTATCCACGTATTTAATTCTTCCCAATTCCTCATTTATAAACCAACAATAATAATAAAATGGGGTATTTAAGAAAGGTAAAATGGGAAATCTTGGCACTTTTTGCATTGGTTTCAGGTGAAAAAATTATTTTCTTAATATATGTATAATTGATATAAAATATCTTATAATGTAAATCGGAGAGAGCACCTCAAGATGAAACCTCATTTGGTTGTATCTTTGGCAAGCTCTGGTACTGTGTGAGGCCATCAACTTCATTTTTGCTAGTTAGATCTTCTTCACTACTACTACTACTTCTTCTTCTTTGATAGCTTCCATCAAGGCCTCACTCGGAAGCTTACTCATCTTCAAAACTACACATCTTCATTGCAAGGGCTACGAATCTCACTCCACAGTGGGACGAAGGCAAAACCCCACTTCTTCGTGTTGATCTTTTGTGCTTTTTTGTTGTACTATTCCTGGGTGTTACTTCTTCTTCTTCTTCTTCTTTTTTCCATCATTGGGTGTTACTACTCAAATCAGTGCAAAGAAACACAGAAAAAATAAACCGGCTCACCTATAGACCAATTGATTCTTTAGGTTCTCATTAGTTTTTTAACCAATTTTGTTGGTTTTTCACTAATTCTCTTTTTCCAGTTTTTCTTATATTTTGGACCATACCATTAACCATTCTTGGTCCAATCGATTAAACCACCAGTCTAGCCAGTTTTGATAACACTACTTGAGCCATTTTATTGTTTTTTAGTTATGTAATTGTGGAGTTATGATCTAGACTTGAGAGCTTTCAATGGCATGAAGTAGACATCTAGAACTTCAAAATGAATCCAGTTATAATTTTTCTAAGTTTGTCAGTAAGCTGCAGAATTCTGCAGCTAAAGGTGTAGCTTTGTCAAATTTTTTGTACAAATTAGGAAGTTTTTTTTTTGTGAAATCTTAATATGTTTTTCCTTTTTGTGTCTATTTTCTGTAGTAAAAATTTCATGGGTTTTGATGCATTTGACTAGGTAAATACTGACTCATATTAAGGTTGCACAAACTGAAAATTTTTTTTGTTCTTTAAGTTTTTGGGTCATATCTTTAACATAAACTGCATTTGAGATCACTTCAGAATTTTGAATATCCAAACATACTTAAATTGTTGATAAAACCTATTTGAGATAGTTGATGCCACTTTTAATTTGGATTATATGTTTTAAATACTTATAAACTTTGACAAAATAATTTGATATAGCTTGTAATGATGTTTTATATATGGTCCTTATCTTTTGGAAAAATAATGCTTAGTCCTACCACAACATAAAAATTGGTTGATTTGGCAAATAGTTACTGGCATGGCAAGTAATGTGCACATGTGATCACTTGGCCACATGAGAAGCTTATTGTATTTGATTTGGATACATGGGAAGCATAGGCTTACCATTTTTCAAATCAACAAATTAGGCTCTTATTGGGAGCGGGAGCCCGTTTAAAACCAAGTTTAGAGCTTGGAATGAGTTTGATGCATTTTTATTTCTATTTGACTATTTTTTTGTGATCCCATTTGAAACTCATTATCACTCCAAAACTAGTTTCTGTCATAAGTAAATCCAATCATGCTTCTTGATTTACTTTTCCATTGCTAACAAGATTAGCATTTATTGCTGACCGTTGAAAGAATTATTATTTTGCAGTAAAACAGAATGAAGAAGAAGAAGAATGAAGAAGAAAAAAAATTCAAGCCAACTGAAGAAGCAAAGTCAAAGGCTAAAAGAATGAAAAAGAGCAAAGATGAATCGTTGAAGTTAAGTTTCGGTCTGAAACGAAATTAACCAAAACATTAAAAAAAAACAATATCAATCTAGAGCAATCAATCTTGGACATTGGATGAGATCTACCAAAAGAAAGAAAGTGGAGACATGTCAACACAGATCTAGTGATGGAAACTTCGTCTCCATGGCTTCCTCACTCAGATCTAGCAACGGCAGCCACAAGGGAGATCAGAGAGAGGCTGAGAGGAATGAACTCACAGGACTTCAAACTCATGATATATTAATTCATTCAGCTAAAAGAATCCTTCTAGAGAGATGAACTTTAACCCGTCAATTCACACAGAATGAACATCTTCATCTTCAACACCAACAGCCAAGTGACAATGGAGTGAACTTAAATGGAGATGGATATGAAGGGAAATCATGCAGTGAAGTCGTGAAGAACTCAAACGATTGCTTTGGAAATGCACCACGTACACATCTTAAATAAATAATACTTTCTTAAAGTTTTCCCATGCGTCAACTTACTTCTTCCTTTCTTTTGTTTTGTTTATTTTAATTTTTTTGACACAATAGCTAAACAAATCCTGACAATTTTTTATACTAATAAGTATTTTTTCATGTACATGAAAAAAAATCAGTACTCTAAACACTCATCAATTATAAAATAAAATGTTATTGGAAAAAATTAAAAATAAATTATATTTTTATACAACTATATCATATCAGTACTATTAGATTAGATTTAAGTATTGTTAGGTTTAATTGGGTAGGCCTCTTAACACAATTTTTTCTTATCTATAATGTTTAAACTCTCAATTTTACTTAAAAGAAATCAAGTTCATTTCACTTAAACTAACCACGTTGACACTTTTTCTGGTCTCAAATATAGAAAAATTTTAATTGAATTATAACTTTTTCCAAGTTAATGAGACATATTATTTGAAATTTTTTATATTTAAAACTAAAGGGAGTATTAAAGTAATTGATTTAAGTAAAAGGAACTTGATTTCTTTTATGGATGGAAAAAATCATGTTGAAACTGCTGCTCAATTAAACCTAAACAACACTTGAATCTAATTCTGATATATATTTAAACAAGTGTTGTTTTTAATATTTAAACAACACTTGAGGAAGTGCATAAGATCCGCTACTTGTGTTTTTAGCTCTCTTAGGATTAGATTCAAGTTTATTTAGAGTTAATTGTGTAGCTTTCTTAATATTATTTTTTTCCATCCATAAGAGAAATCAAATTACTTGTACTTAACCCAACTACTTTAGTACTCCCTCCAGTTTTAAATGTAAAAAATTTCAAATAATATTTTTCATTAATTTGGAAAAAGTTATAACTCTATCAAAATTTTCTTATATTTAAAACTAAAAAGAGTATCAACGTGATTAATTTAAGTGAAAGGAACTTGATTTCCCTTAAATGAAATCGAGAGTTTAAACATTATAGATAAAAAAAATCGTGTTAAAAGAGACCTACCCAATTAAGCCTAACAATATTTGAATATAATCCAATAGTATTGATATTATATAGTTGTATAAAAATATAATTTATTTTTAATTTTTTTCCAATGATATTTTTTTATAATTGATGAGTGCTTAGAGTACTAATTTTTTTTTCACATACATGAAAAAAACACTTATTAGTATAAAAAATTGTCAGGATTTGTTTAGTTATTGTGTCAAAAAATTGAAAAGAAAAACAAAACAAAAGAAAGGAAGAAGCAAGCTGACATGTGACAAAACTTTAAGAAAGTATTATTTATTTAAGATGTGTATGTGGTGCACTTCCTTGAGGATGTGCATTGGATCCACTCTGGGGATACCCTGACACTTGTGTTGTTATTAGGGAAGGGACACCGAGATTTTCCCAAAATGGAAAAAGTACATCTAGTGTGTCTTAAACACCGAGATCCAATTTTTACAATTATCATGAAAAATATTTTTCAAGTTGTAATATATTAATTTTTCTTATAGTGCTATGGTGAAAATGACATTTATACAAGTATTGCGCTCCTGATTCTATTTTTGACTAATTCTGTGGATAAGTGATCTTACTTTTTTTATATTTAATTAAATTTTTGAGTTTCAGATTGATGTGGAGGGGAAAAAGAAATGAAATTTGTTGAGAATCAATAATAAGAAAGCATGTTATAATATATAAACGTCCTCGAACCAAACTCCTTGTATTGCTTTATTACATAACCCACCAATAACTGCCCCAATAATTAATTCCCAGATTTCCCCTCTCTGTGTCTGGATTTTCTAAAATTGACACCAGTACACAAATAAATCAATCAATTTTTATGATGAGTTAATACTCATTTTTCCCCTATTATAATGATAACATTTCTGTCCCTTGGTATCCGAACCTGAAGGAGAAATAGGAATGTATTAATAGAATTTTAATTAAAATTTACTTTATCAAGTTACGTATTAACAATTTGATACTATTTACATGCTCAATTCGATAGTATGTTTCACTCTTTGAGTGAAAGAATGTTCTAATATCTATAAAATATTCATGATGTTATAAGATTATGGTAGTAAATCCCAACATACACGGTTGTAAGTCCAAACTTTGATAGAAACTCATATTCATAAATGTTCTATAGTATATTATTCATTTTAAAAATCATTGGTTATGATCGAGTTGCCAAAAATAGTGTTGGATAATATTTAACTTGAATAGTAAGTCTTGACTCACTTTCTTTCTTTATATTTCTATGGATCCTAATGGTAATAACACCAAAAGGAGAGATTTGTCTTAAAATGTTTTGATCTCTTACCTTTTCACATTGTTCTTCTATTCCTAGCTCCTCCTTTATCACTAAACCTGAAGTAACCACACCAACCAATATTTTCAATGAAGAAATCCATTTTCAAAATATTAACCAAGAAATACATGATATGACCATTCCCCAAGTTGATAGGAATCTCCTCTACAAATCAGAAGGAAGATTCTTCACCAAATCTGATTATATTATCAAAACCGTTGAAGAAGTCATTCATGTTAAACCTAATGAAAAATTCACTCTATCAGACAACATAGAAAATGCTATAAATATTTACACATAGGATATGTCCAAGTTGCCATCAAACCCCTAGTTAGAAGAGGATTAAACATTTCTTGTCTTCTTTGCCTCAGATATACTAGACACAATAAATTCAACAACTCTCTCTTAGGCATGATAGAAGTAGGTTTTCATGATAGACCAATTTATTTTAACAGTTATCTAGATAGCCATGTTCATTTAGCTAATGAACATGTTACAGATGTTCTTAAATTAAAGGTAAAATTAAATGGATTCCATATGAAGCTTGGATCTATCCCAATTATCTTAATCTATAGAGTCTTTTATAAACTTATGAATTCCCTAACTTCTCGTGTTCGAATACCTCAAGAATCTGGTCACACAACCATATTCTTAACTAATCATTCCAGAGCCCATGTCCATATCCCAAAAATAATTAAATGGGAAGATGTTATTCTACCAAAACCATGGTTAATGGACAGAGCTTCTCCATCTATACCAATTTCAACTCCAAAAATTAGATCTATTTACCAAAATTCAAACGGATCTATTGCCATAGCCTTTGATAGAAGTCGAAGATCCTTTAGTGAAACTTCTAGGGCTAATACTCGAATAGTCCTATCAAACAATGAGTACAGAATAGTAACCTCAGAATTATGAAGGCATTCTATCTCTTCAATCCCTCAAACCATCCCTAGGAGTGTTCCTCCATCCAATGTCCAATCTACTATTCATCTCCAAGGGTTAGACACTTCTTCAAACATTCCTAGACCAACTTATCAAAGAGATGAGGAAGAATAGAGATCTATGACATCTCCGACTTACACTTCCTCACATGAACCTTTTGATGAGGTAAATACTTTTCAATCGAATTTCAAAAAGATAAATCTCTTTTACAAAAGGATTTTTTTTTTTAGAGGAAAACCAACTTGCCAGAAATTGGTTTTTTGAGAATTTCAAAGGAAAAATGAAAAAACAAATTCAAGAAAAATTTTACAAGTTCCTTGAAATTGTCCAAATGAATATTCCATTTTTTGAATGGTTTAAAACTTATGCTTTGAAAAATCATTTGGAATATCCATTTGTGAACATGATCAATGTAACCAAAAAATCCTAACAAACCTCTAAAGGAGATGTTTTAGAGTCTGAATTTTCTCCTTCCAAAACAATTTTAATTACTCTTTTCACTGATGAAAAACAAACCCCAATTATAGCTTCCCCTTTTAAATTCAAACAAACCAATGAAGCTTTTTCTCAAGAGATATCCAAAATATTATGGAACAAAATAATTACACCAATAAATATCTCCAAACCATAGGAGAGTACCTTGTTCCTAAACCATCTATTGTTCCATCCACATCTTCACCTTCAACTAGTTCTACAACTAAACCCATTATTGAACCTCCATTATTTAAGCCATTTCATATTCTTGTCAAAGTCAAAAAAGAGTTCGAAAATCATCCCAGTGGCTTTCTCAAGAAAATAAATGACCAACTTAAATTATTAGACAAAACATTAGTTATCCCAGATTCTCCACAACCTTCTAGGACTTCATCTCAAACTATTAACGTCCTAACTAAAGCAACTTTATCTTCCAAACCTGAAGACATTCTCCAAATTAACCAAATGTCTTTTAATTGGAAAACCCCTTCAAAATATTATTATCCCAAGGCCACTGCCCCTGACCTCTTACTTGAAGAATGCCTAGACCAAACCTTTAAACATTTTAGTGCCAATAATATTTATGAGTGGAATGTTGATGGCCAAACTAAATACAACATATTAACCACCCTCTAACACATGACCATGGTTAGCACAGCTTACCAAACTTTCCATAATTATTCCGAAGATTCTATTGTTAACATCCTTGTTGCCAGATTTTCCGAACAACTAAAAGGATGGTGAGATAATTATGTTTCACCTGAAGAAAAACTCCAAATATTAAATGTCATAAAAGTTGAGCCTGACGATACACTAATTACGGAAAATGGAGAATATATCCCCCATATTGTTAATACATTAATCTTTACCATAGTTCAACATTTTATTGGAGATCCTTCCTTTTTATTGGAGATCCTTTCGTTATGGAAAGATAAATCTACTGAACTCTTTTCAAACCTCAAATGTAGGACCCTTATCAATTTTAGATGGTATAAAGATACTTTCTTAACCAAAGTTTATACTTGTTAAGATACTCAACAACCATTTTGGAAAGAAAAATTTCTTGCTAACCTCCCCGAATCCTTAGGAGATAAGGTCAGAGAGAAGATTGGAAACTAAGCCAATAGAACAATCTCTCATGAGTATCTAAGTTATGGCCAACTCATAGCTTATATTCAAAAAGTTGTTTTGAAAATCTATCAAGATGATAAAATTAATTAACAACTAGCCAAAGAAAGAGCCCAAAACAGAAAAGATTTAGGATCTTTTTGTAAGCAATTTGGATTTGTTCCATGTAAGAAGCAGAAGTCTAAAACCGAGCCTCCACAAAAATATTATCACAAAAGATCAAGAAAACCTTCAAACCAAAAATATAAGTCTAATACTCCAACCTGCAAACTAAAAAGAGAATTTAGGTCCAAACCTCCAATTGACCTCTCTAAAAAATAGATAACTTGTTATAGGTGTGGAAAACCTGGACATATATCTAAATATTGTAGGTTGAACAAAAATTAGAGTCATTGACTTTGATGAGCCCATCCTTCAATAACTTAACAAACTAATGATAAACACCTCAGAAGAAGACAATGATGACCAATCCTCTCGATCCTCTGATAACCTTAACCCAATCTAAGAATTTTCACCTTCTGAAAACTTTAATCAAGCCTAGAGTGATGACATTTCTTCTTTAAATGAAGAAATTAATGTAATCACGAAAGAACAAGACTTCTTACATGAAGTTATATGTGCCTTGCTTGACTCTAAAGAAAAATGACATTATCTCAATAGATTAGACAAATATTTGAAAAAAAAATACAAAATCGCAAACTTCAACCTCAAAACTCCCTACAATAGCCAACAAATACAGCCTAATTGACACACTAAAAAGATTTAACCAAATACCTAAACCTACTACTCTCTAAGACCTCCAACATGAAATAAATATCTTAAAATAGAAATTAAGAATCTTAAGCTCCAACAAGAAAAACAAGCTCAAATGATTGAACAAACAAAAGTTACCAAACCCAATTATCCAGCCCAATCCAATGAAGAAAAGGAAGAAGAACTTTCTGAGCCTTTCCTTAATCTAATATTAAGGATAAAATTTCAAACATTTTATATGAAAGTCAAAATAATTATCAACCATGATTTTGTCCTTAAAGAAATAGCCTTATTTGATACAGGAGCAACCTCTAACTATATTTTAGAAGGTCTTGTCCCAATCAAACATTTTGAGAAAAATAAATAACGTCTTAATACCTGCAATAGTAGTCCACTCGAAATAAAATACAAAGTAACCAATGCCATTGTAAAAAACCAAAGTTATCAAGTCAAAACCCCTTCTACTTTAGTAAGAGATATTAAAAACAAAATTATCCTAGGAAAACCTTTTGTTTCCAAACTTTTCCCTTTTAAGATGGATGAAAATGGAGTAACAATTGAATATTTAGGAAAACCTATTCTTTTTGCAACAAAACAACAATAACATTAGTCTTATCCCACTAAGTAGAGTCGGTTACATGAATCATATGATATCAATGGACTCTATCAAACATTATCTCTTCAGATAAATCATTTATCAAAAACCTATTCTTTATGCATTTATCCAAAAGCCCATAGTCAAAGAACTTAGCAATATTTTTCTTAGAGAAAACCAAATCAATTTCCTAAAAAAAGAAATTTCTTTTAGAAATATTGAAACCCAATTAGCTCAGCCATCAATTCAAAAGAAAGTCCAAGAACTATTTAACCATATTAAAAACTCCATATGTTCAGATCTCTCAAATGCTTTTTGGGAAAGAAAGAAATATTATGTAGAGTTGCCCTATGAAAAGAAGTTTCAAGAAAGCCCAATTCCAACTAAAGCTCGACCTATCCAAAAGAATCAAGAACTCCTCGAGTTTTGTCAAAGCGAAACCCAAGATCTCCTTGATAAAAAAAACTAATCAGAAAAAGCCAAAGTCCTTGGTCTTGTACTACTTTTTATGTCAATAAAAATGTCGAAATAGAACAAGGAACTCTAAGACTAGTTATTAACTACAAACCTCTTAATCAAGCTCTTCAGTGAATTAGGTATCCTATCCCAAACAAGAAAGATCTTCTTAACCGTCTTTACTCAGCCAAAATCTTTTCCAAATTTGACATGAAATCTGGTTTTTGGCAAATTCAAATCTTGGGAAAATATCGTTATAAGACTGATTTCACCATATCTTTTGGACAATATAGATGGAATGTCATGCCTTTTGGAATAAAAAGTGATCTTTTTGAATTTCAAGAATCATGAATGAAATTTTCAACCCTTATACCAAATTTATCATCGTCTATATTGATGATGTTTTAGTTTTTTCTCAATCTGTTGACCAACATTTTAAATAGATATATATATATATCTTTGTAAATGTAGCCAAAAGAATGGTCTCGCTATCTCAAAAACAAAAATTAGTCTTTTTCAAACAAAAATCCAATTCGTAGAACATCATATCCATCAAGATATGATTACTCCTACTAATCAAACCATCCAATTTGCCCATAACTTTCCTAACCAAATCCTTGACAAAACCCAATTACAACGTTTTTTTAGGTTACTTAAATTATGTAGGAGATTTTGTCCCACAATTAAACAATCTTATTAAACCCCTTCATGATCGCCTCAAGAAAAACCCACCTATATGGACAAACATCCACACCACTATTGTCAAACAATCAAATCACAAATTAAAAAGCTTCCATGCCTTACATTGCCTAACTCGCATGCTCTTAAAATAGTTGAAATTGATGCCTCCAACATCGGATATCGAAGAATACTCAAACAATGCCTTGATGGGAAAGAAAACATTATTGCTTTCATATCAAAGCAATGAAATCCAACTTAACAAAAATATTCAACCATCAAAAAAGAAATCTTAACTATTGTTTTGTGCATCACAAAATTCCAAAGTGATTTATTAAATCAAAAATTTTTAATTAGATTTGATTGTAAATCTGCGAAATGAGTTTTGCAAAAAGATGTTAAAATAATTGCATCAAAACAGATTTTTGCCCGATGGCAAGCCATATTAAGTATTTTTTATTTTTACATTGAATATATAAGAGGCAATACAAACTCTCTCTCAAATTATTTCACTAGAGAATTTTCACAAGGAAGGTAATAATGCCTCCAAAGAAGGACAAAGGAAAAGCAAAAATAAATATGGTGCAAATATTAACCCAATTTTCAATCGGGTCTTCTACCTAAAACCTTGAGTCACAGGCTCAAACTAGGTCATCTACCTAGAAACTAACCTCCTCAAATCCTGCTAAACCAAAGGTAAAAATATCAAAAACCAAAGAAACCCCAAAATCCAAGTCTAAAGAAACCAAAACAAATTATGTCTTCCCATTGAAACACTCCAAGCTTTAACAGTCTAAGAATTATTTACCAACCAAATCCTGAGCTAATATAACTAGGGAAAAAAGAAGAAGATAATGATGATGGGGGAGATCTTCTATCCCTTATGATCAAAAACCTTAAGAATAAATAAATTACCATTAACCCAAAAAATTAAGAGGTCATTACTCCTTCCTAACCAACAACCATTACCACTGTCCAACAAACCAAAACTAAAACTAGTTATATTCCCAAGTTGGGCAAACCTATGACTATTATTCAAATCGAACTAAAGTTCTTTAAAAAGAATTCAAATCATGTTGCCCCAAAAAATTTTCCCTCAAGATTCCATTTCAAGCCATTAGCACCAAACAAAACCCAGAGATTATATGAGTTCATTCTCATAGACACTAACTATATCGCCATTAAACATCACCCTGACTTCTTTGATAGAAACACCAATACTCATATAACCATTCAAATTCTAAAAGTTCTTACCCCTTCAAAATGAGGCCAAGACCTGAACAAACCTAAAAAATTTTCTTAACTTTTTGATCCGATTGGGTATAACTACTAAGATTACAATAATACTTGGTATAATGCCTTTTCATATCAAAACAAATACTGGCGCCACACTTGGTTTATCAACTTCAATCACAAAATTACCTATAATTTTTCATAATGGTTTATTAAATGGTGAGATTATTTTGATCCCATTGAAGATATGTTGTCACAACCAATCAAGGAAGGCTTCCAACACTTTCAAACAAAAATCAACCTTGTTGATAACTTTTTCCCAATGTTATTGCATTTCTTCTCCAAACTATCCATATCCTAGATCTTTGCATGGAATTACAAGTATAGCAATCTAGTAACCGGGCTTCCAACCCTTCAAAGAATACCATACATCAGATGGTATGCAGACTTTGACCCAAGTAAAGTAAACATTAATGCAATTAGACTATAGCTCAGAAATAACCTACAATGGTTAATAACCTTAGAAACTAGCAAATTTCTCAACCAAAAGAACTAAATACATGCCTACTTGGCCTCCACCTTTGACAAACAAACATTTGTCAACCAATTAAAATAAGCTCTTCTTTTCCTGGGGAATAAACAGAGACCTTCATCATCAAACTTATCATATAGTACACATCTAGATGTAGATAATGAAGAAGACTGCTTTATCATTAATCTGCAGAAAACTGACATTAACCTGGCAGACAATTTTTTAAGAAAAAAGTCAAAGTTACTACTTATGCATTGACCATTGATCGGTAGTTGACTGTTGACTGAAACTATTCATAGCCTGACCAGAAGATTCTATCTGTCAGATGCTGACCATACTAGTAGATGCTAACTGATGAATGTTAAAGATCATATTTCACCCAAACCATTGGATCAAATTAATTGTAGCCTTTGGATGTAACCTGGAATTTTTATAAATAAACATGTAAGGCCCCTTTCAAGGGACATAGCAAAAAAATATAGAGAGATTTTTGAAGAGAGTTTTCTTTGTTAGCCTCCCACTTTCTCTTTTAATAATATTTTTCATTAACCATCTATTTGCTTCTTCATTAACATTTTCTTTCTCCGTCTAGATTGTACAGAATACCACCCTTTAGTTTCGTTGCATTTTTTTTTTTATTGTCTAGACTGTGTAGACTACCGCCGTTCTGCATTGCTTTAAGTTTTCTATGTATTATTTTTTTACATTTACTTTATGTTCTTCAAAGTTTTTATATTTCATATATCTTATTATATTGTTATACTAATGTTTCTTTCAACAATCTGACTACTTTTTACTTCTCTTTTTTCTTTCCCACTCCCCTCCTTAATTAAAAGTACTTAGAGTTCTTGAACTTTACAAAATTTACTATAATTTTATAATATTATCTTCACTAAATTATAACTCATTTAATTATATTTTTTCTTTTTTTACTAGAAAATCTTAATTATATATTTCTTAATCTTTTTCTACCATAACTTTTAATGAGGAATAAATATGGAAAATAATATTTAATACTCAAAAGGTAACTTATATTTTGTATATCTAAATTTTTCTAGAGACTACCTTATAATAAAGAAATAGAGGAGTGGTTAAAACACTATTGGATGGTCATACAAAAATAATAAAATGTTGTAGCATGTGCACACTTCGTATTACTAGACTAGAAAATAGTCCTAAAGAAAGAGTCATTGATACATTAAAAACCCATTACAATGGTACGATGGAAGATGCATGCAAGGAAAGTATCTTTAAAACCACTTGAAATTACTTGAGCAAGCTGATTGATTGAATTTTGCCTGCCTCTATTCTCTAAAATAAAGATTATGTTTTTTAGAACAATAAATATTAAATACTTGTTAAAATAAATTCTCACACATCTATGAATTGTTATCTAGTCACTTGTATTACCAGCCATTAGTTTAGCAATTCATTATAAAATGAGGGAAAATAACAGTTAAATATTTTTAGAGGCAAAAAATTCAAAAAACATATCTTAAACTTTCGTATTTATAATGAGATATCAAAATACTTTGAAAAAACGGTTTTCCCCCTCTCCCTTTTTCCTCCTCCCTCCCTCTCCTCCATCTCATTCCTCCCGTTTATTCGTCTCTCTCCTCCTTTCTTTTCTCCCCCACCACCTTAGATCTTCTCCATCATCTTTGGCCGTCTCCCCCATCCCCCCACCATCTCCTTCTACTTCTCTATCCCTCCTCCACAATCTCCCTCATCTCCCTCATGCCCCCATCATCTCCTTCCCCATCTCTTTCCCTCCTCCATGATCTCCCTTCTCTCCTCATCCCTCATCAGTGTTCCCCTTTTCTCCCCTTCCCTTGTCTCCCTATCACCATCGTAACCTGTAGAACCTAGATCTAGAGGGTGAGCCACTAGTCTAGCATCTCGTAACCATAACTGGCGATATCAGAGTCACATGAAGCATCGGTGCCAATGAGCACTTTGTAGAGAAAGGCGAAAAGGAATCATTGGAGTGGGAAGATTGGATACAAGTTTAGTTACCCTTGTGCCAGAGCTTCTTCATCTATATCAACATAACTCACATCATATGTGGCACCATCTTCATCTTCTCTCCTTCTTCTTCTCCATTTCAGCACCATCTTGTTGCTGGTTTTTTCTTTTAATTTCGGCTGCAAATCTAGGTAAAATAGTTGTAAATTAACGTGTATCAATTGCAAGTGTATGGGTTTTTTTTTCAATTGAAAATGTACGCATATCAGTTGCAAATCTAGGTAGAACAATTGCAAATTTATGTGTATTAATTGCAAATATATATGAGATTATTTTTTCTTCAGTTGAAAATATACATATATCAGTTATAAATTGTCGATTGTCAGCTTAGTGTCTAATCTAGTGGACCATCAAAGGGCCTCTTGTAATGACCCTAGTTACTAACTTCAACAAGGATATTATTGAATGGTACAAGACCGGAGGAAAAGGTCAAAAGTTAAGCAAAAAGAATAAAGAGATAGAAAGCAATGGTGCCACAGCGTGATGCAAAGGTGCTACGGCAAGGTATGATAAAGGCTAAGCATTGGGCCGAGATAGTGGAGTCTTGCTCCACTGTGAGCTTAAGTGGCACTGCGGCGCCAAAGTTGAATCTGGTTTAAATCATAACATTTCTGGCTCAACGGAACAAAAAGAAACAAAGGGAGAATGATGTGCTTTACCAGGGTTTCAAGTTTTTAACACTAGAGAACATGTTTTTGACCTTGAGAAGACTTGATTCTTGTAGGTAAGTCAATCTTCTTCTTCTCCTCCCCAATTTCTTCAAGATTTTCAGTGGTTTTCATGGTTGGAGTTAAGGTTCTGACTTCGGTTGTGTTTTCACCAATGAAAATGAATTTAAATGCTTCATTGATGTGTTGTTAGATGTGTATAAGCTTTGAGATAAGGATTTTAAGTGTTTATGTGGTATATTTTCCAAACTATAACCCTCAACTGTTAAGATTATTAAGAATCTGAACCTGTGGGGGCTTAATCTTGGTTTTAGTAGTTGTTGTGGATGTTTTGATGTATGGTTTTGCTTTGAGAAGCTTTATTTTAATCGGTTTATACTTTGGGTTGACAATTACATATGCTAAGTTTTGAGAAATTGTGTTGGTAACGAGAATTCAGCATTGTATGGGTGGTAATATTGCTCAATTGAGATATCTTGACTCTGGATTGTAATTGAAAAGCATTGTAATGGTTTTTGCTCTCATTAACCTACCGAGGTGTTAAGTGAGTTTGGACGATTAAGGTAACCGAGGTGTCTTTTCCTATGTCTTTCAATTGATTATATATATATGACTAATCCTTTTCATATTATGATATGCACATGTTATGTATTTATGTATATGTTTTACTCTTTCATACCATTATATGCTTCTTAGTACAGATATAGTCATTCATTTTCATATCATGATATGTATGGTTAGACGGCTAATAAGTTCTCCATCCTCATCTCGAGTTATGATGGAAATAACATGATAATAGTAGTAAACATGATATATACTAGTATAATGAATATTGATATGAAATGATTAACATGCACCCTATGATTTATTGTATATGATCTATGGCATGCTAACACCAAAGATAATAACATGTGAGGATATTTTGGCATGCATTGGGCATTGTTACTAGTCGTAAATTGTGTTGAGACATATGGTTTGCATAATGATGCTCTATATACCACGTGGTATGCCAATTCACTAAATAGTACATGAAACCATGTGTTTATATGGTGCAACTTATGTTATTCCAGTCACTAAATAGTTATCTTATTGTCGGAAGACTCAAATGGCTATGAATTAGGGTGATCTTCTCTAAATAGCCATTAATTCGAGTGGTTTTGGGGAAGAAGAGTCATGGTCCAACCTTTAGTACATTGGCCCTTAGCTAGGTCATAACTATTGGGAAAAAAACTGGGTGGTAACCTCTAAATTAGCCATCGCAGGTCGTTGGAAGGGGGCCACTGGTCAATGTTATCTTGTCACAGTAACTAACTTATGGTTCTAACAGTGTATTGATGGGAATAGTGTCTGCATATCATACATATTGCATTCATATTGAATATGGTATTTGAATATTGTTATGAAAGCATGATTTATTATGTGTGTCTACCCCTAGTTACTAGGATGTATGTCTCACCCCACGACTAACAATTCTAAGTGAAAGATCTAGCTCTAGTAAGGAAAGGACCAAGGAGGGCTTAGGAAAGGAGGACTGAGAGTGTACTTGTGAGTGTTAGGGTTAAATCCTGTATGTGTTATATTTGCTTCTGTTCAGTAAAGTGCTATTTGTTGTGTCCAATATTGTATTCTTGTGTGCTTGTGAACTGGATTACTATATATCTTCTCTAAACGCTACTACTCTTCATGAATGGCCTTTTTATATGTTTTAGGGCCAATGGTTATGGTTGTGGTATGATGAATTATGTTTATATCCTAGATACGGCTTGTGATGTCCTAAATTTTATGGTCTTGTTTTAGACCGGTAACCCATGGTTCCAGTCCCCTCCTGAGGTGATTAGTTAGGTTATGAGTTTGGTTGGATTCATATGTTTTAGTTGTAAAAATTTGGTATATAACCCATTGGTGCAACTTTGGATTCAAGGGGGTCAAAATCCAGATGAACAGCTTCTTTAGGAGGAAACCTTCTTAAACATGGTCTCTAAGTATCTTATGACCTATTGGGCTGGTTCATGGTTGCCAAAGGTTGATTGGTGATGATTTGGTGTGTTTGGTTCTTTATTTTGGTCCAAAAGCAACCAATTTAGTCTCGAGTATCCAAAGTCTCTATATAGAGGTATTTTTTGTCACAGTTGGTGTCTATAGTTAAAGTATGAGTAAAGTGACTTATAGTCTTTAGAATAGGGTGAATCGGAGGTCGAAGTAAGAAATTATGTGCATTAAAAGTTTGCTCAAAAAGTCAGTAAATTGTTGATATGATATTAGCATGTGGTGCCGCAGCACCAAAATCCAGGCCACAGTGCTGTGTCCCACTGTCTCATTTTCATTTTTATCTAGAATGCTTCCACACGCAATGCCATTATTTTGTCTTGTCTCCTCTTTCGTATTTCTAAGTTGTGTTGTGGAGGTTTCGGGATTATAAAGTTAGGGTGTTACACCTCTGATGGCCAACCATCACCTCAATTGCAAATTTACATGCATTTGTTGCAAATCACCAGATATCAGTGGCAAATAAATATATTTTTTTAAAAAAATAATATAAAAATTATAAAAAAAAATTCTTGCACAAAGGGAAAAATCACCTTTTCACACAATAAAAATATTTACAATTAGGTACCTTAATACCTCATTGTAAATATAAAAGCTTAATGTATGTTTTTGGAATTTTTTGTCTCGAGATATTTAATAGTCATTTTCCCTAAAATGTATCATACAACTGCCCTATTATTTTATACATATATACACACACAAGCGCACACATTCATATGTACACATGCACATGTATGTATGTACACACACATGTACGCACATGTACATTGCACTTGAGCAATTGATGAAGGTAGGCACTGTAAAGGATCCATATCCTAAAATCATAGTAAGTTGCACCATACATAAGTTATAAATAGTGAAGCTTACTCTTTAATTTTTGTACAATATATAAGAAAGCATGTATAGCATATAATAAATAAATTGCCTTTAGCTTGGATTTTGGCACTCCAAGAGAATATGCACAAAAGTTTGATGAGGAGCTTGATTTGATTTTGATTCGCTTTATAAACCAATCCTCAAGGAGGGGAAAGAAGACTGACCAGCTTAAAGGACATGAGGCCCTTATTTGTGGGATAATGGACTGTATGTACTAATTAAAGAAGGCATATCATATATACTTTAAATTAATTATTTACGTCATGGAATCCGATTCAAGCTAAAGATGCCCTACAGCCACAATAGTATTACCCTACCAGAGATTGGAATCTCATGCTCAAGAGAGAAGAGGCTGATATATTATATAGCACTGGAACATTTTCCACTCTACTTATTTCTTGTTAGATTGAAAAGGATTTGAGCCATTTTTCAAACCTCATTCTAACCATCAACGCCCATCAAATGATTCACTAACTGCTTAGGGCCCATTTGGTTTTCAGTTAGTTAAAAATAAGTTTTGGTAGAATTGATTTTGTAATGTAGTTATAATAAAAATTAGTTTTTGACTAACGTGTTTATATTTGGATGATTTAGAAAATTGGTTTTGACAAAACTCATAATTTTTCTTCAAATTGAGTTTAAACTCTATTCCATAATTAATTTTATTTACTTGAACTAAAATTTAATCTGCATTTATTTAATTGAGAACATAATATATCTGATGTAACATTTTCTTACAGATTGTAGTCCATGGAAAATAAAATTTTGAAGGAACATTTTAGTCATTAGATAGCATAAATTTTACGGAAATTTTATTTTTCTAATTTTTTTATTTTTTCTCATTTTTATTGGTCTATTTTTATCTGACTTTAAAATAAATACAGATAGAAATGAAGGATTAGAACGGAGAAGCAAGTAATCTGCTTATGCGAAGACTCCATTTTGAGCCAAAACTGATTGTTCGATGGAAAAACAAAAATTCACCCAAACATCTAAAAATTGCCCTAAACTCCATTTTTACCCCAAAATTTGGTTCCAAAAGTGATCCAAAACATGCACTTAATCTTTTCTCTATCACTTCATACACTTGTTTCTTCTAATCAAATTTTACATGGTGAAGTTGTCTCAAAGTGATAGATTTATGTCATAAAAAAAGTATTAGATTCAACTTTCTGAACAATCGAGTGTAAGAAAAAGAAACTTGGCAAAGTAATTCCTGTAATTATATATTGCTTTTTATAATATAAATACTCGGGGAAAAATTCAATCAAACCGCGAAGCATAGGAAGAGATCAGTGGACATCAAGTAGACTGCTTCTCCTCAGTGTCATCTATAAAAAACTGATAACAAAATCATACAAAATTTTCTTTTCCAACCAAATCAATTCGACTCCTCAATGACTCCCACTTCTGATATTTTTGCCTCTAATGAAAGCTAGCATTGGGCGGGTATTCATAGGTTCTTTTAAAATAAATAAATAGATAGCTCGGAGCACTAGTATATGAAATTGAAGAATTATTAGAATGTACAATATGGGAATGTGTTTGAATCGTTAACAATACTACTTGCAGACAATAATACCATTAGAAATGGCCCTATGATGAGATGCAACAAGCATTCAGTCATTAGCTTGGTCCACAATCATGAATAGCCAAAAAAAATGTAAGCTAAACCAACTAAAAATAAAAAGAAGGAACCATATTAACTCTCATAAAAATGAATCTAACATAATTACATATTCGGAATATAATTTTTTTATGGCCAAGATCATCCAAACAAATATTCATGCATAACCAGTTGCATCATTTTGTTGTGGGCTAGGCACAATATAACGTATGACCCCTCTTTCAAAGTCTTGAAAATTTGTCAAAGAATTCACCTTATAATCTCTGTCATTAAATTTGTTGTACAGTAACAGAAAACGGCTTCTCGAGTTTGACTTTGAGTATAGAAAGTTTGGTATCTAGAGAGAGGCAGCTGAAAAAGACCACAACTAGACTAAACGCTAAGAAATAAATGGAATCATGAAACAGTCCAACATACACCTCTATCAGACATGATTAATAAATTTACCAGAATAACACTAATTAACTAATGATCATGTGAAACATTAGATAACACAGGATACTAATTACTAGCCAAAAGTAGATAAATTATCATGGGGAAAAAATCTGAAAGCTAGATATTTTTTCAGTTTAACTTGCAAAGCAAAAGCAGAACAAAACCAAAAATGAAAGACAGAACTGGAATAAGAACCCTTCCTCACCCACACAGGCCATTTAGGAAACAAGACGGCGAACAGCTAAAATTAAGAACAAAGGAAATGCTTCAAAATTCATAGCATAAAATCAAACTGGTGTGTGCGCACGCGCATATATAAAATCGAGGAACAAATAATTACTTTCTTCAAGGAATTTACATCAACGTGTTTGTAAATACAAATTAAAAAAGCTAATTCTATATCTTTTTCAAGTGATATTGAACGAGTATTACACTGATCTTCTGCCATATCCAAAGTATTTCTTCTAGTCCGCAATTAAATCCCCTATTTCCCACCTTTGCCATAGCTGTCTTTCAAGGTCACCGTGCGATTAAAAACAAGTTTTTCAGGAGAAGAGTCCTGGTCGACCACAAAATAACCTGGAATTGCAAATACAATAAACAAAGATTATTGTAACAAGACAAACAAATTCTAATATCTAGCTTTATACATTCTGTCGCATGCTCATACTATTGAAGTGAGAATAAAGAGCCATGAGAAATTACCGATCTTAAACAAACTTCATCAAACCCCACAGTACATGCATATTATTCTAACCATGACAAACTCCCAAGTCCCAGCACCCTCCCTTTGTACTCTCTCCTTAAAATACTTGCTACCCTAAACTCAATATTCAGTTCTATGCCAGACTATTTTTGTTATAATGAGTCAGTAGCCTCAAAGTTACAATTATTTTAAAAAGGCTCTGACAAATTTAGGTTGAGCATTGGCCCCTACAATTTTCTGACGTGATATGTCCCTCTAAGGCTTATCTTGTTACGTAATTTTATAGGGACTTATCCTGTATTCATTGCTAGTATTGCTCACTTTAAATCTATTTTGAAGTTAAATTGCAACAAGAGTTGAGTCAAATGGATAGTTGTGAGTTGTTGAGTAAAGCCCCCAAGGTCTTTATGGTTTTAGGGTTGATTTGCATGTAGCTCAAGTCTCCAACAATGAAGTTATTTGGATCAAAATGGAGGGCAAAGAACCCAAAGGGAAGAACTAAATTGAGGGTTGAACCATCTAGAGTCAAAGTAGAGAGTTTTGGGAGTTTGAAGCTTGAGATTTGCATCCTATGCCATCCAGCAAGTCCACGTCTGCAGCACTGAAATCCAGCACATAAACAGCAAGTTCAATGCCACAGCACTGAGCTCCTAGCGGTGCAGCACTGGCTGTTTACTATTTTGCAAAACGTGTTTTTCCACCTAATTTTGTCATCCATAAATGGGGAAGCGTAATTGGACAAAAATGGAGAGGTCTGGCTGTGAAGGCAGTTTTTGGAGGTTGGCCAGGGGTTTCATAAGGGTGAGAATGATGGATGGTGAAGAGGAAGATCCAATCCGATTTTCCTTGCTCAACACTCAAGGTTCCGCCTTAATTGATGCCTTCCCCTTCCTGTTCTCTATTTTGTTTTCTTATTTTGTTAGTTGTTTTGTGTTTGTTGTAAGATAGATGAATTTTGGTTGATTGCATTAAACTCTCACTACTTGTTATTATATATTGATTACTCGTTTCTCTATGGAGTTTATGTTATATGCTTAATTTCTATTTACATCTGACGGGAGTAATAGGAGTAATAGCCACTAGGATTAATTAAGAGGGATAGACAATCAAACTCTAGTGTATTCGCATCTTATTAGGGTAAATAATTAATCTAATGCAATTGCCAACATACATCTCGCCTGAGTGAGACGGAGTATTTTCTTTTGAGTCTTTAGTTATGTCTTTTGGAGTCTTAATGCTGAGTCTTTAGGTAAATTATCTTGCTTGTGTCATCACTTCCTAGTAACTAGGAAGACCTAGAATACTAGATGGTAATTAGTGGACATATTTGCACTAGTTGACAAGTTATATAAGGCTAAAGAGTAGGGCTTGTCAATCCCACAAGGAATGGGATTAGCTATACTCTAAAGGATTTCAAAATATTATATTGTTTAGCTCTAGTATTCAACGTCTCCCTAGTTACCTTATGAAATATCAAACCTTTCTAAGACTGTTGAAGTTGGAAACAAACAAGGGACCAGCTGATGTGTCAGAGTAGAGCTTGACACAACATTAATATCATGTAAAGAACAACTTTATTTGCTTTTGCTCTACTATTGTTGTTTACCAGGTGCAGGTGAGAATAATAGTTATGTTGCTTTATCATGATATTCAAATATAAAGAATCAGTAGTAGGTTGCCAAATTTACCTAATCTTTCAAATTGGAATCTCTCACCAACTTTTGCATTTCGTAGTGAGGCCACACCATATGCATTCGGAATTACCACTTTGGAATGGGGGTTCAGATCACCAAGCCAATCATCAAGTTCAGCTGGATTCTATTGCAGTTATTAGAATAAACATAGCCGGTCAGCACTAAAATAAAACAAGAATAATCCTTTGAATGAGGACACAGATAAAAAATGGCCAACCTCTGATAGGAATAGCTTTTCAAACAACCTGACTTCAATCTTAAATGGATCAACTCCAGGAGAAGGTTGAGGAACCCAATGAAGAACACCCTATACATTAAGATTTATTCATGATTAACCAATATGATTTTACAAATTCTTAAGAAAGCATTATCTTTGACATGAAGACTAAGCAAAAATAGTAAACCTTAGGCTTTGTCTTCTTTGAAGGATCATACTCAGCCCGGATTTCTAAAATAGTCTCATTGTCATCAGCTAGAACAACTTCAGTGCACTTTATAGGAAAAGCGTACCTGCACAGAACAAAGATCTTAAATGTTGGATATATAACTTCCCATGCACACATGAGAAAATATAAATCTGTACCTTCTACTAACCTGAGTATCACAGATTTACCAGGAGCAAGGCCATAATAGTCTTTGGAATCTTGCATCCGAAAATCTAAACTTTCAATGTATACAACATTGGTAAATGGAATCTAAGAATACAAACAAAAAGCATAATCAGCAATACTGCAACACACAAAAAATGTGAAGGACACAATCGTATTGAAAGGGCTACGGTGATAAAGATTAATCATAGGTCCATGAGACAGTGAACCAGTGGATGAAAATTAAACACAATTAGTTTAGTCAAAAAATTAGGATGGTATGTTGACACACTAGTACTTTACAGTCTACAGATATTGGTTTCCAGAAAATCAGGTTCACCTTGTAGTGAGCAGAAGAATCATCAGATTGAGCATCAGGCCATTTCTTTGCATCCACCTCTATAGCTGAGTTGGCTTCCAGATTTGTAATAACAATCTTAAAACACAATCAATAAGCCTTTAGCTAGTTAAAGTCAAACGTATGATTTAGAAGAATGCAACCAAGACATGTACCTTGAGCGGATGTAGGACAACCATTGTACGAGGAGCTTCCTTGTTCAGTTCTTCCCTAACATGAAACTCAAGGCGCTCCACAGATATTAAAGTGCCATCACTGCATCAGAATGATTTTTTTTTTCTCTTTTTAAAACAAAACTAACCATAATTACTTTGATATATAAGGCCAGTTATATTTCTAAATGCATAATAAGCTAATAACTATTCATTTCTTGTACACAAGCAACAGTCCCTGGTCAAAGCTCTGCATGTGCTATTTCGCAACAAACAAACGTGAAAACTCACGTAGCAGAACATAATCCAAATAATGTTATTCTGGTGAATTTATTAATCATGTCTTTTAAAAAAAAAAAAACATTTTTGTATTTGTAGTTCTTTTTTTTTTTCTTACTTTGACCAAATTAGCAAAGTTAACTACACTGAGGCCATCTTAGCTGATTTGCACTTTACCATCTTGCAAACATTTTTAATCATGTCTATCTTCAATAGTTTAATTCTTAATTATTGGTACTTTTCTATTATAAAACTTCAATAGTCTTAAAGTTTATCAACGATTTCATTCACACAAAAAAAAAAAAAAACATATGATTTATCGTCTAGGTTTTAAATTTAATTATAAATTGCATAAAAAAATTCAACTATAAATACCAGTATTTAGCGTTTTCTTTATTAGCACTACCCATCTCAACTACAAAGCAATGAAAATTAATACATATATTACAGTCACTTTATTTTGTAACTGTTCTTTTCAAAATGTGGCAGTCTGGCAGTGTAAGTGTCAATAGATACAAATCAGCTACATTTTCAATAATCACAAGAGGTAGATAAAGTCCTTCAACGTTATGGCTTTTGCTTACGAAGTGAAAATTAGGAGATCAAGGAAAAAAATAGATCCACAACACAACCTTCTTCAGCCACTGTAGTAGTAGTAATAGAAACAATATCTGATATCATTTCCAAGGCATACTTGACACGCAAGTAAGGAGTAAATGTTGACTAGTGGATGTACAATTGCATATTAGAATGCAAAATAATACGAATTTACCCTACAACAAAAATTTAATTCCCATTCTACATGAACATTATAAACATAGTTAACAAATGTTAGAATAGGTGAATAATCTCTACATTTAATGAGAATAATTATTTCTCTAAAGGAGGTTATAAAGGTAATTAATATTTCCTTTCTCGGAGAGAATTATATCACTCACTAAATAGAGAGATTAGCCAATGAACATTTATTGATTTTATTCTGTCATTTACTGCATTTATTCTCTCCATTTTCCCTTTTTATCCTAGGTGAACGCTGGACATAATTAGGATTTATTTTTTTCCTTTTTCTTCTATGAAGAGGAGCGTCTTCCTCCTCTACAAATCATTCCCTTGTTTTCCCAGGTGGGTCGCCTTGTACATGTGGTGTGGGACACTGAGACCCTAAACCCTCAGGTCAAAAAAGAAGAAGACGAAGAAGAACATGAAGATAAAGCTACTCATAATATATATATATATGAGTGGGGCTACGTGTCCAAGGGTTATGTGGGGGCTTCTTCTATTATCATTTCTTTGACACAGAAAATGATATTTCCAGTTTCAATACACATGAAAATTGTTCAACAAATTAACAAAAACTCTGGGTTAATTTTCAAAGCAATAGAAGGGGCTATAATCAGTTTAGACTGCAATCAATTTGACCAAATAATTAAGAATAACCAGAAGCAAACAGCAGCAAAACTTTCTAAGTTAAGGAAACATAAAAATTTCAAATAATTGAGGTATGAACTATAAACCAATGGGTAAGATATTTCAAATTTTTTTTTCTGCAGTAGAAACTTAAATTCTTATCTAATACAACTAATTTTCAGCCATGATGATGGTCACATAAATAGAGTATTTATCTATGAATTCATGGCCTACCTTCTAGTGATTCCAATTCCTCGAACAAAAGCATTGATTGCAGTTGGAGTCACACCTCTACGCCGTAAACCTGCTAGTGTCATTAGACGAGGATCATCCCAACCATCAACCCACTTCTCCGTCACAAGACGATTTAGCTTTAACAGCAATGCATAATCAACAATTAGGAGCAAAAAACTTGTTATGAACAAATTTTAACATGTTCAAAACAATTGTCTCACCTTACGCTTTGACATAACTGTGTTAGAGATATTCAACCTTGAATATTCCCAGACATAAGGTTGGTAGAGGCCCAACACATGCAATAACCAATAGTATGATGCACGACGAGTCTCAAATTCAAGTGTACACAGCTGCATGATTTATGCATAAATCGGATCAAAAACATAACACTTGGCAAGATAATAATCATATAACAAAATAGGCTTAAATCATAGCATGAATTAACGGACTAGGAAAGATAATAAATCATAAGAAACTGCCTTAAAAAGAATAAATGAAAAGCCAATGAAAAAAATAAACATTATATCAAAAGAGCTCTTCAATCCCCTTGAAGAAAACATCATTTGACACCCAAAGATAATACAAAAAGAAACTCTATCCCAAGTAAGGCGTGGATAAAACTCTAATTGAAAATTCATACATTCAACTCCATCCATAAACACTATGAACCAGACAAAACAGTGAAATAAAAAAAAAATCATACACCATCAGTCTGGAAACCACTAAATCAAATCCTTAGAGAACATGAAATTTTTTAATGTGCATATAAGACCAAGCCAGCCTTCCCTGAAATGGTTTTAAATTTATAAAATTATAAATTATAAATTACAACATAAGATTTCACTCACTTTCTCAACATACAAATATCTTAAATCGAAATAACACAATGAGAAAATTTAGTGAAAGTGAACTTACTGAATGTGTGACATTCTCAAGAGAGTCTGCAATGCAGTGGGCATAATCATAACTGGGATAGATACACCACTTGTCTCCAGCATGTGGGTGAGGGGTAAACTAAAGGCATAAAGCATTCACACCATAAGATTTTATCATGCCCATGAAACTTTTAAGTTATCATATCAAACACATTTGACTGCATACTCACCTTAATTCGGTATGCAATGAGGTCATACATATTGTAATTATCACTCTGCATGTCTTGCTTCATTCTAAGAGTCGCTTTTCCTTCTTCAATAAGACCAGTTCTCATATCCTCAAAGAGTTTCAATGATTCAGTAATTGGTCTGTCCCTCCAGGGACTGTTCAATTTCTTCTCCCTATACTCCTTTATCTCTTCTGGTGTCTAAAAACCAAATCATTTAAATGCATAAGTTGTTATCATGGCAATCAAACAAAATCAATTGATGTAATTATCTTATCCTCTATTAATTCATATTTGGAACACTTCTTTGCGTAAAAATTATTTGGTGCACACAAACAATTTTATCCCAGCTGATATAATTTCATGCAAATGTGAAAGCTACTAGAATCTGCCGAAAGACTAAGAAATCATACTTTAGATGAGTCAATTAGTAGCTGAAACATTTATCTCATCCATCACAGAGGGATGGACTGACAAATCACTTGACAGAACAGTTTATCATCTATATTTGTGTTGATAATGTATAGAGATGTTTTACAACTAACCTGATGATCAACATATGCATGCCCCCTTCTTATGAGCTCCACAGCTAATTCATACAGTTCTTGGAAGTAATCACTGGTATAAGTAATCTGCATAAGGTGCAAATCTTTTTAAAAAATAAAAAAGGTGTAAGTTTAGCAACAAAAGAATTGTCAACAATGTGAACATACCTTCAATGGTTCCCAACCCATCCACCTCACAATTTCTTCAATGTGATCAATATATTCTCTCTTTTCTGCTTCAGGATTTGTATCATCATACCTAGAGCATGAAAGATCATATTAAATGTTCCTTTAGAAAGCTGATGGAAGCTTTGTAGACATTTTACGATTGTCTGTAAAAGTCAAACCGTAAAAGCTCTGATGTGGAAGATAGTAATCATGGCATGAACATTTCTTTTGCAATATATGAATTTCATCATAAAATTGCATTGGCAGAGAAATGTAATTATCTTAAAGATTTTAATATAACAAAATTGACATGGGATTGAGACCAAGATAGGCTAGGAGTGAGACACAACTCCCACTTATAGTGGAGACTCTCCCCTCATATCAGTCTGGCTTTCAGGAGTGACCAAGTGGGTTCTCCACTTCTCAACATAAAAATTGATTGTAAATGGATCACAAGATCAATGACATAGCATGTCAGTCAGCATTTTATTACTTTTTTCGCAAACGAAAAAATTCAACTAGAAAGAGAAGGATCTGCAACTAGCTGGAGGCTAAAATCCACAGACCAGAAAATACAATAGAAACTCCAAAAAAAACACATTAACAAGATCGTTACAAAGCCTAACAGCATAAAAGAGTGGCTCAATCCCTTTGTACATCAGATAAGAAGTAGCCCTTAAAAAGACCATGCTGAGTGCCAAATGAAAGCCATAATGGTTCTATTGAATAAAACATATAGAAGAAGAAATTCCCTTGAAAATGCGTGCATTCCACTGAAGCCAAATAAATCACAAAATCATAAACCACAAAGAGCTATAAAACACTAATACTTCCAAAGTAGTATCGCATCTGACACACGTCAGATATGGACGACACTTAAAACTGCATCTAACCACTAAAAATATCTAGTCATGTCACAATGAACAGATCAAAATTTGTCCCATATCCACTTCAGTATCAATTCTTCTTAGCCATAGTTTTGTTTTGCTTGTCACAAATAGAGAGAAATTGCACAAAGATATAAAGACACATCCAACGTTAGCCAAAATACCAAAGTGCTAATTCCACAGGTATCTCACTGATGGACAATGGAGAAATTAAATAAGGCAAAGTTTTCTATAAGTAAATAAAATACTAACATTTCTTCAATGCTATTTCACACACAAAATATGTTGTATCAAACAAAAGTAACATCATTCAAAGTTCTATTAATTTCACTCTTCAATTACACGATTGGTGCTAGAAATGTTTAGAGGGCTACAAGTCATTGGAAGCAGGTAGTGTTTCGCAATAAACTCATAAATATAGCACATCTGAAGCCTAATTTTCCTATCTTTCATCCTTGTCAGTTATTCCTACAATGAGAGAACTTACTACTAAACCAAATAATCAATCTTTTCAAGGGCTTCACCAAACTGTCTATAGCAGTCAGTATACCAGCTAAATAGCTCCTAAATAACCCAGCCAATCCTCCCCAGATAATATAAAAACTTTTTTAAGCTAGAGGTCCTTCATATACATGAGCGGCAGGTTTGCAATCCACTTGTGTTATACGGCACAAAATTGCCAGATTGCCTGATTAATGACTAATACATTAAGTAGGTAGTAGGTACAACACAAGAAGAAAAACTCAATCACCATAATGAAGAGCTACAAAAGGATTTTGATACAAAAAAAATGCATGAATCATAAAGCATCTCAATCTTTTGAGTTTATACTAAAACAATGAAGCTGTAAAAAAGGGTAGAAACCTAAAAAGTAAAGAACATTAAAATTTAGAACTTGTATGTTTGACATATTAAACATGCCCCAATAGACAATCACCAAATGTTTAGTGTCCAAAAGAGTGCCATCTAACCTTTCCAGCAAAGAAACACCAGTATCATCAAAAATATATAAAGGGAATTAATAGCAAGCATAATCACCTTAGGTAACAGCCTCCACCTCGATCTTTTGCGAAGCCAAAATCAATGAACATCGCCTGAGTAATAATTACGTTAATAAAAAGGATATACATTAATTAGCATTGCCATCATAATCTAATACATATTTATGTACCTTGGCATGACCAATATGTAGGTATCCATTTGGTTCAGGTGGAAAGCGGGTCAAAACACTCCCACCCTTTGCTTTTAAGTGTTTTTCAAGAAGCCCCTTTCTGTCCATAAGGTGCTTGTCAAGAATCTCCTTTTTAGCTTTCAAGTGCTTCTCAAGAAGCTCTTTTGTATTGCAACACCTCAGAATACTACCATTGCTAAAAGATACTTCAGTATGCACCTGAAAATCAACAAAATGCTCATCAGCTGTTATAGATACAAGTGAATGTTAGCAGAACTTTTAACCTTCTACCAAGAAACCCAGCATCTAGGAAAATACACAGTCTTGAAAGTCTTGAAGACATCACAAACTAGAAAATTTTAAAGTAGTTATAAATCACCCCACTGCATGGAAACTATCACATGAAGTGATCAACGAACAGTAGATTGAAATAACTTCACAGAATAAAAGCACAATAACAAAGTGAGACGTGAGCTCACAGCATAATATAAAAGAATGAATGACTACGAAAGTAATGAATAGAATCAGGCAATTATATACCTTGAAATTTTCCTCTGGATTAGGGAATACTAAAAATGGATTCAGATCTTCTTCAGATGGCTTTTCTGGAACCGGAACATCAGTTGCCTTACCCTATGTAAGCACATAAGCAAAATTGTAAAAATCCTCCTCTATCCATGACATAAGAAGCAATGAGAATGTATATGTATATGTATATGTATATGTATATACACACAACGCAAAAGAACTAACCTCTCCTTTAGCTGGCTTCTCTTTCTTCTTTTTTACAGGTTTTTCATCATCAGCAGCTGTCCTTTCACCAAGCAGTTCATATAATTTTGCATCCATGAGTTGCTGTAACATAAGAAAGGCAGAAGAGTGACAGTTAAAAAGCACTATTAAAAATTACAATATAAAGAGAATGATAATTTATTTGTATTAGCTTTCTTTCATAGCCATCATCACCTTGGCAACTTTTGCATCAGCCCATGGGTGCCTCTTCCGCACATGCCCCAGTAGTTCACCAACTAGCAGGAAAAAAATGTTGAAATTCGTAAGTGCCAAACGGGTCTATTGTTAAATTGAAGAGGAATATGAGTTACCATCAATTGCAACAGAATAAATTCTAAAACAAAGTTTATTAGAACTAAATAAAATGAATCAAAATATAATGATTGGTGCTTAGAGGGGAAAGGATGGGAGTAGTTAACCTCCTTTTCCATTCCCCTAAATTTTTAAAACTTGCAGACAAGGGTCTTAATCCTTCTTTGTTATTTATCTTTTCACTCTAATTAGTAGATTCCACGAGAATGGAGAATTGAACATATACCATTAGTTCGATACCGTTGCTCCACAATAGTAGCCTTATTCTCTTCCACTACATCTTTAACAGTCTGCATGATTTCTTCCATTGAAACCTCAACACCTGCTCATGTATGTAAAGAAGTTAGAAACATCAATCGATATTGCACCACCACTCAACATTGAAATCAATATAAGTGGGAGAAAACAAAACTGTTAGCAAAAAAGGATTGACCACTACAGTCAACTTTATGATATTGCTCTTTCTATCATACCAACACCACAAGCTTCTTCAAACTTCCCCAAATCAAGATGCTCAGGCCTTGCAGCACCAAGAAAGGATAGTGCCGCATCCAACTGTGCTGTTGTTTTTATCTGCAATAAAAATTATCGTGAGACTAAGTTTAATACTCTGATGTATAAATTTATCTAGGCCAACTCAGTACCCGTTTGGATTACCTTTTTGTAAAAGATCCTTTAGAATAACCACAGTTTACAAAAATGAAGTTTAGATAATAGTAAAGAAGTTCACTATAGACCTGTTTGGATAAAAGTAGGAAAAATGATAGTTAGAAACCATGGTTTGGTTTGTAAAAATGCAAACCAAACAGGCACTCAACTGCAGTAGATTTCATGATAAACGTATATCATCTAAGTAATGAAAGACAATGATCTAATCCCACAAGATAAACAGCAATAACGACATTGCATAAGCAAAGCATAGAACAAGAGAAAGAATCTATTCTGAACACCTTGGATGAAACAATGTATTGCAGCAGTGTTGGACGATGCACTAAGGCATTGGCTGGGTACTTCGTAGCAACCTGCCCAATGAATTAATGGCAAGAATTATTTCAGTAAATATACAGAAAACAACAGGGAAAAAAACAGTAATATGAACTATTATTATTTAGTATTGTAGATTTCATATAAAATACAATGCAATCATTCCAATGAGTTTTGCTGCATGCAGGAAGAAAGAAGAGCATTTTTATTTCCCACTAACCCATCCAGGGAAAAGTAACTGTTCCCTACGACGTATCTTACCGTGTAAAGTAGATTTCCTACAGTCCGATTGCATCCATCGGTAACACCAGCCTTAAAACAAAGCCAAATAAAAATATAAAATTAGTCCAAAAATGAAAACTTTAAATTTCCAAGTCGACAATGTAAGTAGAGATTTAGCTCCGGAACAAAATCCTTCCACCAGCAACGAAGCTTCTGGTCCAAACAGCGAGTTCGAGTACCTCATTAATGACAGCAGTGAGATTGGCTGTGACTTTGTTGTTAGCAATTGTGTTTCGAGCTGTGCGTTCGTCTAAACTGATCTTCAGAAATAGCTCCAAGCACTTATCTTTATCGGAGTTGTCATCCTTAGTCAGCATTCTCTAACAATCAGGGGAAAGCACCCAAAATGAGCATATATGAAGATTTGAGAAATGACCCAAAATTCTAAAAATCAAGGACAAATAAATCGCAGTATCAAAGTTTTCCCCATTCCTTATCAGCCATGTCTCAATAAACCCAACTAAGGTATTAAAAGTTGCATGTGATTCAGAAAGTGTAGATTGGGAAGGAGTAAACCAACCTCTGGTTCCAATCCAATACAGAGAAAATAACTATGGATGAGGAAGAGGGCTACAGGGTTTTAGGAGATTGATAACGAGAGAAGGATGGCTGCCTCCGCGAGGTTTAGTGAGACAGAGTGATGAGCAGAAATGCAGAATCTAGGAGCGTTGTGGCGTGGGTTTGGGGACGACAGATTCCCCTTTTTTTTTTTTAGTAAACGGAGGACGACAGATTCTTGCTCTCGTTTTGATCTTTTCTTGTTAATCCCGTTCCCGTCTCCGGGTTGACATTTCTGCTGCAATGTGGGCTTTAGGTAATGAGTAGCTTGGGCTTTACGCATATTGGCTATTCTGGTTACGAGTAGGGGTTTTCTGGGAAAGGAAATTTGCTGCCCAAAAAAAAAAGCTGACCCCAAAAAAGTAAAGAACGTGCTGAAATAATAGGCCATTGAGCAAATGCCAGGTGCCAAAGGTGTGGTGAAGCTTGTGAGACCACCCCACATGACATTCGTGGTTGTCCCCAGTGAGTAAATATTGGACTTTTGGTGAAACTTGCTAGTAGAATCAGATTTTTCTTTGCTGATTTGAGAGATTGGCTAGTTGAAAATCTCAGTCATAACATTGACGAGTGGAATATCATCTTTAGTATTGCTTGTTGGTTCTTTTGGAAGTGGAGAAATAAAGCTCCATTTAATGATGGATTGTGGATATCTATCAGACCTATTTCCACGATTTTGAAATTTATTGAAGATTTTAAGAGGAACAAGAATAGACATTTAGCCACCCATATTGAAACAATAATGATTAGGTGGCAAAGACAAGATGTCGGGTGGTGGAAGTTAAATATAGATAGAACTTCGAAAGGACGAGAAAGCTAGATATGAAGAGCTTGTTCTTGATCATCAACTGGAAATTTGGTTTTCATCATTTTATAGGCAAGTTAAATGCTTTGATGGCTGAGCTTTGAGGATGTATTAAAAGGCCTACAACCTTGTTATGACGAATGCCTTAGACAAGTTATTTTGGAATGTGACTCTAAGATTATAGTTAAAACTATAAAAAATAATGGAGGGTGAGTCAAGGAATCTAGAATGCTTGAAAAAAATCCATCATTTACTACAACATGACTAGATTGTTAAGATCCGTTTAGAGAAGAAAATAGATGTATAAATTGGTTGGCTAGTTATCATATATCCATGGAATTGGACTAGTTATAGTATATTCATGAAATTGGGCATGCAATTACTGGAAGTGCCTCCTTTGAGTCTTAAAGGAATTCTCCATGAAGATATCGTGGGAGTTACTCAATTTTGTGAACTGATTTTGTTTTTCTTTCTTTTTTCTTTTGGGTTTTTTACCCCGTTTTGTACCCAAAAAAAATTAAACCATCGAGTAATATCTAAAATAAACAATAAAATATGAGTATGTGAATAATAAAATAACTAAAATCGGGTTTTTTTGAAGTCTCACCAACTTGAAAAGTCAACTCCTCGTTCTTCCTTCTTCTTCACTGATTCCTTCTTCAATGTCAATTTCAAATTCGAGGAAAAATCTCCCCCATCAGAGAAACACCACCAGCCATATAAGGTGGTTAAAATCTGCAATGGAATCAGTGATGGTGAGTGACACAGAAGAATTACTGTCAACATAAAGAATGTGAGGCTTGCGAGGGTGAGGATGCCATATGAGACTGGATGCAAAAGGGAAGAAGTGTCGGAGAGTGAGGGAGAGTGAGTGTGAGAGAGTAGGAAGAACAATTTGGTAAGGAGATGGAGTCAACCTTTTTTGAGGATGAACAAAAATTGATAAAGATTGGACTGAATTAGAGTTTATGCGGTTGTTTAATATTTGCTATCATATTCTTTAGTGAAAATATAACATTATTTGTTTGTCATCTGTGCACCATCTAGTTGATTCTTCCAAAAAGTTTCTTCACGTGTTATATATTTTTATTGAACGACACAAACATCAGAGGACCTATGCTTTAAGTTTTGCCCTTCAACAAGTGTAACAAAAATTTTATGTCTGGATGCAACCTAAATGTTTTTCTAAATTCAATATTCTTGGCAAACTCATCAAGAGCCAGTGAAATTAAAAAAAACTGTTATTTTATCATTATTTGGGACATCTTCAATTACAATTCATGATAATAATACGTCATTTTACTTTTACAAATGTAGTTATCAGATTGTTACCTGGCCTTGATTCTCATCAACAACAACATTAACCTTATCCGACTATGTGAGGTCGACTACATGAATTGTACGACGTCAATGAGCTCTATCAAATACCATCTCATCAGATAAATCATTTCTCTAAAGGGCATTCCTTATAACTTCTCTTAGTGTCCTTTTTGATCTTCCTCTACATCTTTTGATAGGACTCTAAACCATTTAATCAACTCTTCTCACTGATCATCTTGCCCTCTTCTTTGTACATGCCCAAACCGCCTTAAATGATTTTCCACCATTTTCTCCTTGATAGGTGTTACTCCAAGTTTCCTTCATATACAATCATTTCAAATCTTATCCAATTTTGTATGATCACACATTCATCTCAATATTCTCATATCTATTACTCCCATCTTATAATCTTATTGTACTTTCAAAACCCAATATTTACCACCATATAGCATCGCTGGCCTTATAGTCATTCGATAAAATTTTTTTTTAAGCTTAATAGGTACCTTGCGGTCATAAATAAGTCATGATATTTTTCTTCACTTTAACCACCCAGCCTGTATCTTATGCATAACGTTTCCATCAATTTTACCATTATTCTGTAAAATCAACTCAAATATTTGAACTTTGACATCTCTGGAATAGTTTGCTCTTCAATATTTACTTCAAAATTATTTCTAATTGGCCTCTTATTAAATTTGCAATGCATATATGCCGTCTTACTTCTACTCAAGAAGAAATATTTTGATTCCAAAGTGTGTTTCCATAATTTAAATTTAGAGTTAACATATTCTCTTGAGTCCTTAATTAAAACTATATCATCCGTGAAGAGCATATACTTTGGAATTTCCTCCTGTATATGTTCTATTAGAATATCCAAGACCAAATCAAATATGCATGGACAAGGAAGATACTTGATGTAAGCATATCCTTATAGAAAAAGTGATATGCTTATTTTATACATATAAAATACCCATATTTAAGCTCCAAATTGCATCTCAATATGTTTATATTGATATATTGTAGAATGATTTGACATATCTTTATGTTTCATGGTGTTATAAACTCATTTGGAAGTATTCAGAGTAAAAACGTTACAAATTGTTCATGCTGAAAAGTTTCAACACCCATTGGTATTTTGACCACAACTCTCACATCCAAACTCCAATTGAGGTGATTTAATATGAGTTGGAAAGCTAAGAGATAGAGATACAACTTTCATGCTATAAGTTTTTCCAAATTCCAATGTTATCATTTTGAAAATCGAGCTCAAAATGTCAACACGAGCTGGTGATTTGTCTGAAGCTGCACAAAGGAGTTTCCTGTGCTAGACATCCACCCGGCGTCGAATCAAACTCAACCGGCATTGAGTCAACTCTTTTTTCATTTTTTTTTCCTTTTAGAACCACTAAGTGCTAAGTCAAATAGCAGAAGTCCGTAAAAACACGTTTTTAATGCATTTTCGTGATATTTTGGGTTTTTATAGGCTTCTAGACTTTCTCTATATAAGGAGATACGGTAGAAACACAATGAGAGATTCAAAAACACACCCAGAGGCTAGAGAACAAGGTTCAAAACATATCTGGGAGCAATCAGGAGTATCTTATAGAGAAAGTAAGGAAATCTATGGAGTATTAGAAATAGATTCATTCTCTTCTACTATAACTCTTTCTTTTTGTTATTTTCACTATGATTTGCAATTTTAGTTCTGATTTAATTTCTATTTCTATATGTGGCTAAATTTCCCAGTTAGGGATAGGGATGTAACATACCCAGGATGGATTATATTTATTTTCCTTAGTTAAGACTCTATAGATTTATCCTTCAAGTTATATTTAGTTGTTTCTTTATTATATTTATCTACAAGTTATATTTAGTTGTTTCTTTATTATATTTATCTATTTTATTCGTTTATGTAGATTTTATGCTTGATCATCATAAAGTCTAATTAATGGGTAAACTTGATAGACTGAGAGGTGAAGAATAAACCTAGATCTAGAGAGATAAACATGAATAACTAATCTAAAGATAAAATTAGGAACTTTTATCATAAAGAACCTCTCTAAGGGAAGGATGAATTAAAGTGGAGGAAAAACCAATTCCTGAACTTGAAGGGCTTAGACCAAAACCTCTGAAGGATGTCATCTCGTGATCTCCTAATCTGTCTGGCTATCAACATTAAATTTAGCGCTTATTAGAAGGCAAGCCAACATTATTTTTCTTATTTTATTTTCTATTTTTGTTCTTCAATTTTTTTTCTTTGCTCTTGTTACTCCAAACTCTCTCTCTCTTAAGACTGTTTGCAAGATTAATTTGATTACGGTGAAAACAAACTTGGAATAAATACAAAGGACTATAAAGAGCAGCTCAAATATGATCTACAATTCAGAGAGTCTCAGTTCCTTTATTTTTTATTTTATTCTTGCAACATTGAGAACAATGTTGGATCTAAGTGTGGAGGGAGGTTCTTAGTTGCTTTTATTGGATTTGTCCTAAAAGAATTGTGACAATATGTTGAAATTAGAAAATTTTTCACAAATTTATGTGCTTAATTGATTTTATTTAGATTTATTTTCCTTATTTTTCTGGGCTAGTGATTTTGTTTGTCACCATAGGATACTCAATTATTTGTGTTTAATGAGGTAAGATAGTTACTTTACAAGTAAAAAACATGTCTTGAGACTATAAAACTGAACGCAATATCTTAGCATGAGGTATGTATGAAAAAGTGATTAAGTTTGTAGGAAGATAGTTTATATATTTATTTCTGAATTCGGGTATATCGTTATGTATGAATTTATTATTTAGTTAGAGAGATGATTCAAGGTTTAAATGAAAAAAAAAAGTAATATATATATATCCACTCTGCTGACTTGAACTGTGCTTAGTAAACGGGGGGCTTCACCAAAAAGCGTTGTCCTTCACGTAAAATAGTGCAATATAAGTTATGAGTGTGCCAAAAGCATCTTGGTGCAGCGGGTTATGTAGCTTGAGTAATCAGGGGTATGCATCATAAATGCGAGATCTTCACGTCAAAAGAGCGCATAATGGCCCAAAAAAAGCAAACAAATCCCAGATAAAATTGAAGCACAAAGTACGGGAAAATTAAATAAATAAATTTTTGTTGATCTTCATTGCACATGAGTTGAGTTAAGATTTGTGCATGATTGATTGATGTATTTTAAGTTCTTAAATAAATGTTGTAATTTTTCTTCCTCTTGCTCAATTGGCTGTTTGCATTTGTCACATACTAGGCACACACACACTAAAGTCTCATGACCAATGGAAATGATAAGTGAGTTGCTATTGAACCTAATGTTTGATTTATTGAGTATTCATTTTATTTATATTAGTGACAGACTATCACTAGTAAAGAAGAGTGAGTCTAATGAATCTAAGAATTAACTTTGAGATAGCAAAATTTTAGTCTTACTTAAAGACAAGTAAAGGTTTAAGTGTAGGGAGATTTGATATGCCTATTTTTTACATATAAAATACCCATATTTAAACTCCAAATTGCATCTAAATATGTTTATATTGATATATTTTTGTATTTCATGATATTATAGGCTCATTTGGAAGCATTCTAAATAAAAAAGTTATAAATCGTTCATGCTGAAAGTTTTAACACCTTTTGGTATTTCGATTATAACTCTCACATATAAACTCCAATTGATGTGATTTAATATTCTTTGGAAAGATAAGAGAAAGAGCTACAACTTTCATGCTTTGAGTTTTTCCAAATTCCAACGCTATCATGGTGAAAATCAAGGTCAAATTATTAACACAAGTTAGTGACTTGTTTGAAACTGCACGAAGGAGTTTTTTGTGCTAGGCATCCACCCGGTGCCAGGTCAAACTCATCCAGCACTAGGTCAACTCATTTTTCACTTTTTTCATCTTTTGGAACCACTCGACACCAACTCAAACAGCAGAAGTCGGTAAAAACATGTTTTTAACGCGTTTTCGTAATTTTTTGGGTTTTTATGGGCTTCTAGACTTTCTCTATATAAGGAGACACGGTAAAAACACAAGGAGAGATTCAAAAACACACCCGGGGGCCAGAGTACACAGTTCATAACGCATCTGAGAACAACCAAGAGCATTTTATAGAGAGAAAGCAAGGAGATTTAGGGAGTATTAGAGATAAATTCATTCTCTTCTACTATAATTCTTTCTTCTTGTTATTTTCACTATTATTTATGATCTTAGTTCTGATTTAATTTCTATTTTTATGTGTGGCTAAATTTTCTAGTCAGGGGTGGGAATGTACCCTGACTGGAATGGATTATATTTATTTTCTTTAGTTAAGACTCTGTGAATTTATTCTTCCAGTTATATTTAGTTGTTTCTTTATTATATTTATCTATTTTATTCGTTTATATGGATTTTATGCTTGATCATCATAAAGTCTAATTAATGGGTAAACTTGATGGACTCAGAAGTAAAAAGTAAATCTAGATCTAGAGAGATAAACATAAATAACTAATCTAGAGATAGAATTAGAAATTCATGTTGATATTCGTTATTGTTTTCAAGGTTTAATTAGGAACTTTAGTTGCGCGAGAATGAATTGAATTCTAACTAAATAAAGACTAATTGACCGAGAAGTAATTAGGACACTTTAGAAATAATGGTCAATATAATTGCACAGAGCCTAATTAAAAAAGAGAATCTAATTATCCCATAAGATGAAACCTGACCCTTTGATACTTTTTGTGATTGAATAAAACTCATATTAATTGTGTTTGCTTGCTTCTTTCTTATTCATTTTTCAATTTAATTGTTATTTGCTCTTGCGACTAAAATTTTGGACTGATGAATTTACTATCTCCCTTGGGTTCGACCTCTGGAATACTCTGGAGACTTTTTATTACTGCAATCAACCCTGTATATTTGCAGGATTCCAATCAAAAAGTCTTTTGTCTTACCTTCAGGGGTTCTTATACTTGTTGTTGTCCCCTCATACATATTCTTTATAGCTCGAATATAAGCCACACGAACATATTTTTCTCTATTACTTTCCACAAAACATATCTTGGTACTCTATCATAGACTTTTTTCAAATCAATGAAAATCATATACATGTCTCTCTCTTTACTCTGATATCTTTCAATCAAACTTCTTAATAAATAAATAGCGTCCTAACATAAATCCAAATTGGTTTTCCGAAATACATGACTCTTTTCTTAGTCTATGCTCCATCATTCTTTTTCAAAGTTTCATGGTGTGACTCATGAGTTTTATCCCTCGATAATTTGTATAATTCTGAATATCTACCTTGTTCTTGTATATAAGCACTAGAGTGTTCTTTCTATATTCTTGGGACATTTTCTTAAACCTTAAAATGTCGTTAAATAACTTAGTGAGTCACAAAACCCCCTTCTCTCCTAAACACTTCCGAACTTCGATAGGAATACTGTCGAAACCAATAACTTTTCCATTATCTATTCTCTTAAAAGTTTCTTTTACCTCTCCAACCCGAATTCTACCATAGAAGTTCAAATTGAGATCATTTTTATGCGTTGTTAATCCTTTGGTATCACTAGTCATACCTAATCCATCATTGAAAAACTTATAAAAGTAGCTCTCTCAACTTTCTTTGATATCATCATCTATAACCAAAATTTTTCCTTCCTTATCCTTAATGCTTCTTACTTGGTTCAAATCTCTTGACTTTTTTTCTCTTCTCTTAACAATTTTGTAAATCTTACGTTCACCATTCTTCATTCATAAATCCTAGTAGAATTCCTCAAAAACTTTAGATTTAGCCTTACTTACTGCTTTCTTAGTCTCCTTTTTAACCAACTGATAACATTTCCAATTTTCAACGTTATTACACAAATGTAAGGCTTTGAAACATTCTTTTTTATATTTGACCTTCTCCTGCACACTCTCATTCCACCGCCAATATTCTTTATCTTTAGGTCCAAAACCTTTGAATTAATCCAAGACTGCTTTAGCAGTATCCCTAATTCTTTTAACTATCTCATTTCCCAAGATATTAGCACTTCCTTGTGTATCCCAATTACCTTCCTCCATAAATTTTCTCCTAAAGGTCAATTATTTCTCACCTTTTAGTTGCCACCACTTAATCCTAGGATTTAAGATTTTTCGACTTTTTAGTTTACGGTTTTTAAGTAACACATCAAGGACCAAGACCCTATGTTGCGAAGTTAAGTTCTCACCAGAGATTACTTTGCAATCTTTACAAGCTTTCCTATCTGAGTTTCTTACTAAAGAGAAGTCAATTTATGACCTTTGGACTCCACTCTTATATATGATTAAATGCTCCTCCCATTTGTTGAAACAAGTGTTTACAATCGTGAAGTTGTAAGCCATTAAAAAATCAAGAATAAAATGCCCTTTCTCATTTACTTTTCCAAAACCATAACCACCATGAGCTCCCATATATTACCATGTCTGTTTTCCCACATAACCATTAAGGTCCCCCCAATGAAGATATTTTCCTTTTGTGGGATATCTCGAATCAAGCCCTCCAAATCTTTCCAAAACTTTTCCTAAATATGTGCTTCCGACCCTACTTGAGGTGCATAAGCACTAATAACATTAAGAATATCATGCCCAATAGTCAATTTTAAGAATATAATCATATCTTCAATCCTTCTGACTCCTACCACATTCTTTTTCTAATCTTTATCTACAATAATACTAACTCCATTCCTTACTCTAACCTTTCCTACATACTAAAGTTTAAAACCAATAGTGTCTAACTCTTTAACATTTTCTCCCACCTATTTAGTTTCTTGAAGACATAAGATATTAATTCTCCTTCAAATTATAGCATCTACCACCTCCATAAATTTACCTGTTAAAGTACCAATATTCCAAGAACCAAATCAAATCTTGCTCTTCTGGGCTAACTTCTTTACCCACATCCATCCAGAATGATGTGGGAACCCTTGCTCATTTAACACTACATCCAGGCATCGATGTACTGGGTTTAGCTTATTTGACACTGCATTCGAGCCATACAATGCTTTACTTCTGGGCAACAACCTTGCCTTAGTACAAATACATCTATGATTCATGTCATAAAGATTTGACAAATTTTTATGTTGGTTGTCGAAGGCCTAACACGACCCTCCTTTACCCGAGCTTGGGACAGGCTATGATATTACATAGGCGGAGTTCCTTGATCCTCATCAACAGCTGTCCAAAATTAGCTTTGCTGTCATTATATATGATCAAGGTTTAGCTACAATTTTTACCCCCATATGGTCAACTTGTGGGTTATTTTCTACTTTCTAGGTCCATTCCATGCATGTGTTCATGCTTATTGTGATTTGCTGTTCAACTATATTCCTCTCTGGCATGCACGAGCTGGTGCTGTGGATTGTAAATCTCTCAGCAACGATGAATGGAAGAAGAGGCTGACAAATGAACAATTTTATATTACCCGCTAGAAGGGACTAGAGGGCTTTCACTGGGTAAGTTTTCAATTTCTTTTTTCCATGGGTATTGTAATTAGTTTCTCTTGTCAAATTATTTCTTGCATTTATGCTTATTTTACAGTTCACTATTACTATCCATTTCGCCTTCATAAATATGTGCGTGTGTGTGTGTTGAGTAGTTATGTATGCCTTGAATGAATAAGTGCTCTTTTTGATTGCAAGATTCTACAGGAAGTTATGAACTTGTGCATTGTTTCTTGCGTTGCAAATGCTGATGGATGAAGAACAGCTTACTTTCTCGATTTGTGCAGGTCATCCTTGCACAGGACCCATACTAATCTTTTTTGTATCCTTTTAATTCTATCTCAAATGTCCCCAAAAGGACAAGAACCAGTTGCTTTCCGTTGCATATATTTATGGTTATTTTAAATAACAGTGAAAATTCTATTTTCCTGTATCTGCATGCAGAAGATACAGGGGAGTAGATTGCCTCAAAGAGGATGAGTTAACTTAATATTGGAATTTTATTATAATAAAAAGCAAAGAAAGAATATTGTTGTTGTATACATAAAATATTCCATCAAGCTGAAAGGAATTACAACAATCATTTTTCTTAGTTTTATGTCAGTATTGTGATTATATTTATGCTATTCTACTGAGGTATCTCCTATTTTTCAGGTCACTGGATTCTATGTAGGAGGCCATGTAGAGTTGATAGGGATGAGATGGGAGTGGAGGGTGTTAAAATTATAGTGGATGCTTGTGAAAGGTTTATTACTGATAAACAAGGATATTACAAGCTTGAACAGGTATTGATACTGGTAGATTTGCTTTGCATAATGCATTGATTGGGGAGCCTCCCTTTTTTATATTAAGGATATACATTTCTTGAACTCAATTGATTTATTTTATTACATTAAGTTTTAGCCAAAATGGTATCTGTGTAACGTCTCTCTCCATCTCCCTCTCTCTCTTGGTTAGGATTTTATCTTCCTTCTATAATCTTACATTGTGCCAAGGCTATCTTAATTGATTGTATTTTATATATTTTCTGTCTAACCCTCATGCTGGAATTTTTAGGTTACATCCAAGCACTATACCATAGAGGTCAAAATGGAGCAATACGAGTTCAAGAAGTTGGAGAATTATATGGTAAAATTTAGAATGGTTAGTGGTGGCGTTCAAGCAAAGGTATGCATCTACTTTCTTGTAAGTTATTTAGTATTTTTGGCATATTAACTGAAGTTAATCTTTTTTTTTCATTTTTTAGGTGGCTTTGACTCATGGACCCGAGAATGTGAAACCACAGAAAAAACAGACAGATGTAAATGGAAAGTTTTCTAGACATTAATTTTATAGTCAAGAGAATTATATCAGTTAATAAAACGAGATAGAATGTAATTTTATTGATATGGGTTTCATTCCTTTATCAGTGTTTGATTGCAGGGCCTTGAGAAGAACATCCTAATGCTCTTAATTTTCATGTGCTTGATCAGATGGAAGGATCTGATTCCCAAAGGAATGGTAGTTTTATGGGGTGTGTTTCAGTTTAGGAAGCTGAGGGGGTGTTTGGAAAGTAACCCAAAGTGGAAGGGGATATTTACATATTTTTCCTTTTTATTTCTTCGGTCTGCTTTAACCACTCTTTCTTACTCTCATCATATTTTTTCCTCAAATCTGAGTTGCTAAAAGCTGGATGTGTTATTGCATGCAGATTAAAATATGCAATGGGAAGCTAATTGAAGTAGTTGCATAAAAAAAAATGGTTTTATCCTGATAGGAATCAGTATCTACAGAATTACTCTTTAGTATTTGCTTAACTTTTACCCATAAATTTCCCTTTTATTCATGAAGTTCCTTTCTGTGTATGCTTGCACTTGCACTGCTTGAATATTAGAATAATGCTATTCACAAAACTTAAAAAGACAGCTGCGTGTGCAGGATAAGAAAATTCATAGGCGAAATCATCTGATTATTTTACATTATGTCCAGGTAACTTTTTGCTTCATGTGGTGTTTTCCTCTCCGACCCTACTTTCATATTACATTATCATTATATGGTGCAAATGGTTGTTTGCCTATTTTCTTGCCACCAAACCCCAATTTTTGTACCCTATTTTCAAGATTTTTCTTTTTAATGGTTTCCTATTGGTTTCTTTCTACAGCATTTAGTATCTGTTTTTTGTCTTTGTTCATGATCCCACTGCATAAATTTATTATGTTAGAGTATTAGAAGATGCTTATTATATTGCTAACTTTTTGTCAGATTGTGGCAGATTCTCATCCTAAGCAAGCAGTCCAATTTATCCTATTCACTTTTGTGATTCTAACAGATGAATACTTAATGGAGTCATATGTATCATTGATGAAAGCTTTTGTGGAACATAATAAGGTAGCACTTTACTATAATGATATGATAGAGAATAAAGTTAATATATTTTTTTTAGGATATTTAGATTTAGTTTATTTTAAATTTATTAATATTTAGATTTTATCTCTAAAATATTTTATCGTGGTTAGCAAGTAAGGATATTTTAGAATGTCCTAATCTTTAAGAAATTTTTACATAAGTGATATTCTTATAATCTCTCTAAATTAAGTCTTTAGGTTAAGTAAGTTCTTATTATATTATATTATGTTAATCTTCTAAAAAACTTGATTATGTCCTATAAATAACTATTATTATAATTTAAATTTAGGATAATATTGAGTGAAATTGAGTTGTTTCATATATTTTTTTTCTCTTTTATTGCGTTTTTCATTCTCCCCTTGAGTTCTTGCTTTTCTCTCTTTTTCCTCTTTACCCTCTCTCTCTCTCTCTCTTCTGCTCATCTTCTATCATGATGAAGTTGAGTTTCTCATCCATACAAGTTGTTAGCACTGGCAAAAAGAACTTTGGTTTCCTTGTGGTGGGCAATCTCGGGTAGATGCACTGACCATATTGCTATGGATTGTGGCAGTCACTCTTTCTCAAGAGTGCATTGTGCTGGAGACAAAAATGTGGAGGCTCTTGCTGTGAGCAAATCTTAATATGGAGAATAAACCCATTCAATAGGAGGCTGAATCAAAAGAGAGAGACATACCAACTATCAATAGCAAACAATTACTTAGAGGGCCACAGATGCACAAATTTATTACAGGTATATTATGGTTTTTTATGGTAACATTTGAGCAAAGATTGGAAAATAGCAAACGGAAAGTTTGAGCATAAGACAAACCCTTTGATATGTATAATAATAACAGATTAAGACTAAAAGCCATCACTCATCACAGTGCAGACTTTTCATTGGGAGGGTGATAAAGTCTTATCCCACCTCATTGGTATATACCAATGTACTGCTTCTCCAAAAACATTAAAATCAAAACCTTCTCACTATTCATAGAATCCCAGCCAACGAAATAAGCAAACACCTAATCGATTTGCAAATCCTTCTTTCATATCCTTACCATATTGTTTACTTAATTACTATACTTTATAATATATTAATTATGTTATTATTGTACTTATAATATATTAATAATCAATAGAAGGGGACAAGACTTAATGTACTAATACAAACAAAAAAAAAATTGAATATATTCACGATTAGTATACTAACAATCAATTAATTAATAATACACAGTATAAACAATTAAACAAATAACTTATACACTGTTAATCTAATAATAATAGATCCAAAATATCCATACATCAAATTCATTAATCAATATATTTTTTAGGCAAACACCCAATATTCTGGATTTGTTTCACTTGAAGACTTCAACGAGATTCAGAAGGCGCCTCTTACCACTTCACATTGCTGCGTTCTCACGTCTCGAACTCAAGGCCCGTAATTAAATTGAAATGACTCCCATCAGTCAATCCAAGTGTTCGGTGGTTCATTAATCAATATATTTATTATTTCAAATTATGACCAAAAATATTCAGAGCATCACTAATTGCCATTACATATAAATCACTAATTTCCATTATAATCCATCATTAAAAATCAGTTGTACAATGCATCATTACATTATACTTCAAAAAAAAAATTGCTCCAATTGGGAGAAGAACCTTAATGCGCATCACGTGGGCCGGAAGGCAACTATAGTCATGTTAATATCGATTTCCATCCTCCACTTTCAAAGATGACATTCCACGGCCAAGAAAGTCTCCACATAATTTATTGATAGTTAAGTTGTTTAAGTATATTATTTTAAATTTAATTTTAATTATATATATAGAAAAAGTCTTATTATTAGAAGTCGAAACCTTACATTTTATAAGAATTAATTTTTTATTATTGGTTAAGGAATACTCTTAGTATTAAAAAAAACATTCTACAAAAATCTTTTGAAGGATAATTAAAATTTAATTACCAATATATAATATAAAATTCATAATAAGCAAGTCATGAATAATATAGTTGTTTTTAAAATTTAATTTAATACGTTGCAGAAGCTCCTATGAACTTCACCTCAAAAGCACAGATTTAAGTTATAGGATTTTAGTTTCTTAATCCATGTTATTACAGGATTGATCTTTCCATTTGACCATCAAATCTAAAGAAAAGACAATTGAGGGTGTGATCTTAATCCACCAGATTTTTTAGGGCGTGACAAAATGGCATTCATCATTAAATTGTATTGCTTTCTACCCCCTTCTGCCAAGTTTTAAAATATTTTTCTTACTTAAAATATAAATTTTATTTAGATAAAATTAAAAGCATCAATATTTTTTAATTTATTTTTATTTTTAATTAACTTGTAAAAAATAAAATTATTTTAAAAATATTTTTATTAAGAATAATATTAAAAAATAATTTAATATTTTATAAATTTAATTAATTTAATTTTTTTAATATGCGTATTTAGTTAAATATAATTTATATTGCGAAGAGAAAAAGTAGCTGATAAAAAAAAGTTGTGAACAGTATGCTGATGTTTGATAACATGGAAGCATTAAAAGGAGCAGCAAGGGAATTAAGTGGGAAGCCGGGCACCATTACTGGTGTGGCCCCAGTCATTATGAAGAATACCTACACTTTCAACGGCCTGTGATGCTTCCTCACATATTGCGTGTTTACGTCATTACCACTCAAATCTTCTTAAAGATTGTTTTTTTATGAGCGGTTTGCAAATACGTATGGGAATTAAATAAAATTTGCTACATCTATAAAACATTTAAAAAAAATTAAAATTTTATTTTTATTCTTATTAATTAAAATAATGTAAACATAATTTAATTAGTAATTATTATTATAAGTAAGAAAGGGAAAATAAACCTACTAATTATGAAATTAAAATTTTAATTAAAAAAATCTCATGATATTACATAACACCAGATAAAAAATACTTCTGGAAAACGTATTAAAGGCACAGGAGGGGGTATTTCATTGGCTGGCCCTCTACAATTGCTTTATTTGACTTGTAATTCAAGTGGGGAGCCGCATTCCTCCACTATGCTTCCTAGCATTGCTTTCACTTCACATATCGGCTCCAAGTTTTATCTGATAATAACAATTCTTTTTATTTTTCTTCAATCATTAAGCTATTTTATTAAACTTGAAAATTTCCTCATGATGTTTCAAAAAATCAATTCCATAAGCTCCACATTATTTATTATTTAAACAAAAACTTTCAAGTAAATAAATTATTAATATTATAAAAGGATAAAAAATAAAGTCCAACACCATACCAGTCAAATATCTCAAATCAATATACTATTCAAAAACTAAGGGCTCTTATAGATTTCAATATACATATATATATATATTAATTTAAAAAATTAACGTCTTGAAATACTAAAATTACAACTAAAATTGTTTAAAACTAAATTGAGGCGCATGCTATGCACGGAATCTAACCACATGTGATTCGAAGATTGGAATGAAATAGAAGAGGAAATAAAATGAAAAAAAAAAGTTATTTTTAGATGTAAAACCCCTCCACTATGCTCCCTGCCATTACCATAGCTTCATCTCATAACAACAGTCCTTTTTGGTTTTTTCAATGATTAAGTTATTTTATTAAATTTGAAATTTTCTTCATGATGTTTCGAAATATTAATTCCATAAGCTCCACATTATTTATTGAAACAAAAACTTTTAATGAAATAAATTATTATTATTATAAAAGAATACCAGTCAATATACGTCAAATTTGCTTTCTTTTTTTTTTTTTATAAACTTTAGTGTATGTTGATATAATTTTAAAAATCTTAATTCTTTTGAAGACTAAAATTACAACTAAAATTGTTTAAAACTAGATTGAGGCCTATGTTATGCATTAAATCCAAGGACATATTTGATGCGGAGAATGGGCTAAAATAGGAAAGGAAATAAAATGAAAAAACTTATTTTTAGACGCAAAATACCTTTTATGCGCCTAAATAATAATATAAAAAAGATAATAAGGAAATGCAGTTACTATTTAATTAATAATGATAAGGATAAAATAAATATTTCTTATCTTGATTTTCCATTGGTCTAACTAAAGGAGGCTAAGTTGAATCGCATTGTTTAATATGTTAATATATATCAATCAAATCAACTCAAATTGAAATCAATGGTAGTGGATTAAAAAAAATATTGAAGTGAATGGTGAAGATTCTTATAATTGATTTGATTTTTCAGACTTTATGTCTGAAAGAAGCTTGGTAATACATTTTTCTAAAAGTAATATCTTTTTTTAGCAACTCATGATAATTTTACTCACGAAATAAAAAAACATAATTTTAACCTTTGAGTTTAAGTATTTTAAAAAATTAAATAGAAAGTAATGGTGTTCAAAATCAAATCAAAGCGATTGAACTGAACCAAATTAAACTAAACTAATTAAAAACGATCAAAACCACACTTTATTCAAATCTAATTTGATTTTTCTTAGTGAGAAATTGATTTAATTTGGTTCAAATTTGGTTTTAGTGGCTTAAAATCGAACCAAACTTAAACCAAATCAATTGTAATTCATTTTTTTTTACAAAATATATATAATTATTTTTTAAATATGCAAGAAATATTTTTTTTTAGCTAACTTCTATTTATTCATATTTTCACATTTGATACACATGAAAGTGAAATATTATTTGTAGTATTTTTAAAGTAATGTTCATGAAAGCCTCATAATTAGAAATCCAAAATAAAACATTAGAGAAAAAAGAATCAAATAAATTAATACAAGATTGATGTGACAGTAAAAAATAATTACTTTCAAATAGAATTTATATAAATATATCCACAGTTAAATTGTCAAAAGTGAAATTTTTTTTTTTAAATTTTACTCAAATTTAATTTAAATCAAATCAAATCAATTTTTTACAAAAATTAAAAAGATTTCAAATTTTAGAAATCAATCTACATCTGGTTTGATTCAATTTCACTTTTGCCCAAAATCGTATCAAATCAGAAATTTAAACACCCTTAGCAATGATCTTGAAAATTCTTTATAAAATCAATTTAAAATTTCAGAAATTTCTATTTATTTTTAGCCAAAAATATCTAATTAAAACCTAGTCCTTCATTATCAATTTCGTCAAGTTAAAAGTCTCCAAAAAAAATATTTCCCAAAAAAGTTCTAAAAAAATTCTTCACAATTAGGAAAAATGAGGAAAAAGCTATAAACTAGCGAATACGCTTCTAAGCTACCAAAATTGAAAGTTGAAATTTTGTTAGAACCAATTTTTTTAACAACAACGGATCAAATATTAAATCAGACTTACCATAAATGACATTGACACCAGACATATTAATTATAGAAAAATGTAGCATGACATTTAAGATGACAATAAACGTAATGACACATTTCCTATTATATAAAAATTGAAGATACATAGGTTCTGGAAGTCAAGAAAACTTTCCAAGTTATCTAAAAAATTAAGGATTTTTTTTTTTGCATTCTTCCAGGAAATTACAAGTACCATCTTTTAGAACGGCAAAAAGGAACGAATCAAAAGAATGGGTCAATAGACTTGACTAACAATCAAATTGGATAAGATGAAATTAAAATACAAATTATTATTATTATTATTCATGATATAATAGGAAATTTACTTTGGCGATCATCAAATCAAACAAAATTTACTTTAGCAATCATCAAAACAAACAATATTCAAATTCAACAATTTCTAATCTCATTGATTGATAAATTGAAACAGTTTTCATGTTTTATGCACTGTAAAATCTAACGCATTGACTATAATTCTATGAAGTTGGACGGGAGTTCAGGACGATTATGTAGTTTTTTTACAAGTAGTTCAATCACAATAATACCATACAAAAACATTTTTCTCTTTCTTTTAGTGAGCAACTGTGTACAGAAATTGTTTTTAAAAAAATATAAGGCAAAAATTGGAGAAAGAATCTATCTTTTTTCCAAAATTAAAAAAAAAAACAATTGAGTATGCAGAAACCAGCAAGAGAAGAGGCAACACATTGGAAATATCACCGTGCAAGGTCAATGATCATCAACATCAGCGGTTGTGGTTGGCTCTTCCGAAGTCAGCAAGCTTCCTGGAGCGGTTAGCACAAAGCGACGACGCAGTGGCGATGTGAGGCTTCGCCGTCGTGCCTCTCATCTCGCCCGCTGCGACCATCTCCGGAGGCAATCCTTTGGGGTTCCAGTGAGGGTTCGGGCTCGCCCTCACCAAAGGGCTTAAGCAAAAGGCCATGCCTGATACGTTCCTTACATGGCGAGAACGACGGGTCGCATGCGGTGCCATCGCTGGCGTTTTTCGCCACCGTGGGGACGTTTCCGTAGAGTAGCCACCGCCGGAAGGGGATCGGTCGCATTCATCGCAATCAACGACGCAATTTTCTGTCGCCACCGGCGACATTCCCCGATCTGTTTGCGGGTAACGCCTCCGCCCTCTGGCAGTGCAGTCTTCCAGAGACGACATCCTATCCATATTCTTCCGACGAGCGGGGAAAATCATCGAGAACCATGAGGGAGACGCCGATGACGATGGTTCGCATAATTCCTGAGAAGAAACCCTCCGATTCGCTTCGAATTTATCGGATCTGGATCTGAATAGACTGGAAAAAAACCAGAACTTTCCCGTCTTCCTCTTATATGACGAAGCCGTTCTGCCATGGAATTCTGAATTGGCCACAGAATCACCGGTGCCGAACGTAGGCCCGACTTGCGGAGTGCTATAGAAGAGACTGTTATGTCTATCACAGTTCTGCCAGCTAGCATAGTCTGATTTCCGACGCGAGACATACGGTGAGACAGAGCGAGGGAAGACGAGCGGAGGAGGAGGGTTGGGGTCGGATTTCCGAGGGTGATCGTCGGAGGCGCGTGAGGATACGCGCGCTAGATGTGCCTTCTCTTGTGCAGCGATGAGTGCAACGAGACGCTCCCGGAGACAAGAGGCGCAGACGCCGACGGTGCTGCTGCGGTCCGCCGGGTGGTGCTTCCGACACCTCATTTACCCCTGTGCTTCGTCCTGAACAACAACACAACACAGAGATCACCTGCTACAAACCGACACCGTTTTGGATTGCAGTACTCGTGGCGGTGCTTCTGATGCCACCGTGAGGTGAAAGAGATCTGATGGAGAACTCGAAAGGCAAGTTTGTCTTGTTGCTATGTCAGAGAAAGAGAGAGTAAAGTGGGTGAACGGGTGTCTCAAGTCTCAAGTTTGAGGATGCATCTTTTTTAAATTTAGAGAGAGAAAGCTCTAGAAAAAATATTTATACACGCGCCTCTGGTTAACGTATGTATTTGAATCCTCTTGGGGAGTTTTAAAATGGAATATAGATAAATGTAGTGAATAAAGGCAAGTAATTTACATATAATTAAATTGGTGACCAAAAAAATATATAATTAAATTTACATTGAGAATGTGAATTTAAATAATAGTGATATAAGAATAATAAAATAAAAAATAAAATTTAGTCAATTTAAAGTATAAAAATTAAATATACCAATGGTCAAAAAATAATTATTAGGATAAAATATTTAATTATTGAAAAATATGTTTAAAATATTAATTGTTTAAAATAGTTGGAAATTTTGAAATATTATTATTTTAGGTTAAAATTTTTATTCTTTTGATTACAAAATTTTTTGACAAATTATTTGGTAATCGGCATTATTTAATGAGGATTTAAGCTAGATTGGGTCTCAATTGAAAAGGAAGCTATCTTAATTTTTTTTATTTATAAAACCTGAATTTGGGATTTTATTTAAGAGGGGTTGGGAGAATCAAAGATTTTATATCTATAAAAAAAAAAGAATTGAAGCTTTCATTCATCATTGATACATTTAATTTTTATATTTTTTTTATAAAAAGAAGAAGTGTTTTTTGAATTAAACATAGAAACATGAAGTTAAATGTGACATGAATACATTCCTTAATCCTTATTGTTGGTATGTTGACGGCAAGGAATTTGCATTCTCAGAAGAATTGGCTTGCCATATCAAACTCAATTTGTTTCTCGTAACTTTTTCAGTTTTTATTTTAAAAATATTTTACATTTTTTCATTTTAAGTAATCTAAATTCTGAATGTCTGTTTCGTAATTTAACAAAAAAAGATGGAGGAGGAAAGTGTTTGCTGTAACAAATTGTAATTACAACATCGCAAGGGTCACGTCGTTTACCAATGAAAAGCCACTGGATTTTAGTGGTATAGTGAGAATTGTGGGTATAAAAGGTATTGGCTATTGGGAATAAATCTCTTTTCTGTCGCTTACTGAAAAATTAGAAGTGTATTGAGTTTGAAATGACTCAGACGACTTATGAATAACAATTAGTATGATTTTTTGTAGATATTATCATATACTATATATATATATACTGTAATATATTAATGATTATATATATTGATTGTAAAGGAAAAAATTTTGAATAAACTTATGACGCAATTTATATCGCCATAATTTATGCAAATCTCAATATATTTCCATTTGTTAAAATGAGCCACACGATTATGATTTAAGACTAATGATGAATATGACTTTTTATAGATTTTATTATCTATATATATTGATATATTAATGATTATATATATCAATTGTAAGAGAAAAAAAAGATTTGAATGAACTTATGACACAAGTTATATCACGGATTATTTTTTTGCAAGTATTAATATATTTCCATTTTTATTTGTTAATACTATTTTGATTAATTTAAATTTTCTACGTCTCACATCTCTAATTCTTTTTTACTTATCAATTTTTAATCATTTAAATTAAATTTAAACTATTAATAGCTTAGAAAGGTAAAAATTCAGATAATTTGATCAATATTTTTACCTTTTAGTATTGTAATTATTAGTCTATTAAAATATTAAATTTACCGTTTGAATTTAATATATACAACTTAAAAATTAAGAGTGACAAATAATAAAGAGATAAAAAAAAAAGAAACCAGATCAATTTCTTTTTGTGGAAAAATCATATTCAATTTCAATATTATTAAAAATTTATATTTAAATATTAGTATTTTGATGTATTTCCTTTTTTTTTGTTATACCAACTAGTTTATGAAAAAAAAACAAATTGAGTTTCAACTAATTCAAATTATGCCAAGGGGACCACATGGTGTAAAAGTGTCTCAACCACAATTTTAATATATTTCCCAATTTTCCTTATCTTAATTTTTTTAAAAAAATCTTTAAACAACTGCTCAAAAATGTTTACACGTATACCAAATTTGTGATATTATATATAGGCAGATATAATAATTTATGGTAAAATAATTTAAATTAGAATTTTTTCTGGGTGAATAATTAGCATGATTTGAAAACTCAGTGTATGAGTGTTGACTTTGGCTCCTCAATTAAGATTAGATAATTATAAAAATATTTATGTGTTAGTAGTATTTTGGTGTATTTCCTTATCCTAATGTTTTTTAGAAAAATTTTGAAACAATTTCTCAAAATGTGTATACATAAACCAAAATTGTCACATGTATTATATATAGGAGGATATAATTATGATAAAATAATTTTCATTTTAATTAGCATTATTTGAACACTCAATATATGAGATTGGCCAAAAAAAGAAAACTTAATATGAGTGTTGACTTTGATTCCACAATTAAGATGAGATAATAATTATAATGATTATATTTGATGAAAGAGGCTCACCGATTTCTTGCCTTATCGGCATCTAATTATTTGTTTGTTGAATCTTTGGGTTTACCGTTTACCTTTTCTAACTATTTTTAATATTAATTTTTTAAAATTTGATTGCCAAGTCATTCCTTGATTACGGGTCCGTTTACTTCATAGAAATATTTTAGGCGCGAGGAAGCGCGTGATCTCCACACTCCCCTTGCACCTTGATTTAGTCAAAGAAGTCAAACCAACGCTTTTCGTCATCATGTGCCAATCATATTCTCTCTGTCTACATCGAACGGATACTGTTACACTAAAGTAGAACACGCGCCTTAAACTGTGGGGTGGATTTTAATATGCAATAGTTTAAAATAATTATGTTTAAATTATTTATTAAAAAATTCATTTAAATAAATTGTAGCCTTCTAATTCATTTGAACAAATTATATTTTAATTCTTACAAAAAATATATTTTAATTAAAATTAGATAATTATTTTTAACATATGTGAATAAAGAGTAACAAAAAAAACAAGTAGATAGCAAGAGGTGTTGAGAAACAAGCAAACTCATCATGTTCTATTCCTTCAACTTTGTTTGATAGGTAGAATAGAATGACATAAGAAAATGAAAAGAAAAAAAAGTAAATTTGTGTATAAAAATTAGGGTTTAAGGCGTAAATCTATCACTCAAAATATTTTTGAAATTGTTACTACTATCCTAAATTTTTTTTTGTGTAATACTATCCTTCATGTATCAAAATCATAACAATTTAACATTACTCTAACAAAGTTAATGAGGTTAACTGGTAGTTTGTCAACTGTATTGCCAACTGTACCAAACACATCCTAGTTGGCTACCTACATATCATTCTAGTTATAAATCTAACTCTCAAAGTATTCCCAAAATCGTTACTAGCACCCTTAATTATGTTTTAGCGCAATATTACTTTCTATATTTCAAAATTGTAGTTGTCTCACTGATAATCATACCAAATTACATCATTTCAGCACATTTTCCTTGAATTACACATTCATATATGTACATACTTGATACTTAGGATAGGAAAATATGGAGTGTAATCCTAATAATGCATGATAGTATATTTTTGTCTTATTATGCATTATTTTATCCCCATGAAAGATTTTAAATCCTCATTTTTATTGTAAGTATCATGGGAGAGCATTGGAGTACGCCCCTTTGGAGATCACAGAGGGAGTGAATATAACTTGTGAAAGAAGGGAATAAGCTTCTGGAGAGTCCACGCCGCGGCTTGATAGAATGAAGTCGCGGCCTCAAGCAGACAGTGACGAAAAATGGTCAAGCTCGAGCTCACCACGCTGCGGCTACACGATATGAGGCCGCGGCATCATGACAAGCAGTGAACAAAACAGCACATTCGGATGATATGAGGGCGCGGCCCTGATCATATAGCCGCGGCGCGAACTCCTCGTCAGCAAAACGCAGAGCTTCACTCGAACGGAGTATTTGAAAGGTTTTGGAGGAAAATATGAGACAAACGGAGTTAGGGCACGGGAGGACTTACAGAACTCACTTGGGAGAGCTTGAGTGTGCTAGGGCTTGGTTTCTTGAAGGAGATTGAAGCTAGGGTTTAAAGTTTGAGAAGATTGCAGCTTCCCTCTTTGGTTTTCTTGCATTTCCTTCCTTCTTGTCTCACTTTTGTTCTATAATGATGTTGATTGAGATATATGTTGTTATGATGTTGTTGAACATGAGTGGCTAGTGCTCCATTTCTAGGATTATTCTGAACCCTTGTATGGATTAAATATTCATTTCTCTATTATAATTGTGATTAATGCAATCTTTATGTTGATTTAACTCTACTCTTAATGCCTCTTATTGTTTGGCCATCAATAAGATTGTCTAGTTTATTCAAGTTATGATTGAGAGAGTTAACTTACAAAAAGAACTTGAGTTGAGTCATGTGAGAACTCGAATATTGTTTTGTTAAGTGACGAGTTGTGTTAGAGGGGTAGAGATATACTCACTAACCTCATATAGTGATTTAGGATTTGAATTGAATATGAGAGTTTAATTAACTAGTTAAGAGATTAATTAATTAATTAAACTATACAGCTATTTGGAGATTCGAGAGAGCACGAATAGTTAAATTAGTATCCTGACTAATATAATCTTGCATTAAGAACAATTGTAAAAAGAGTTTAAGTGGGTATTCATGAATTACGAGGGGAATGAATAATCCTAGAGCTCTTTAAATTCTTCAAGTCCTAATTGTCTTTGTTGCGAATTGTATAAGCTTGTGTTGCATAGTTGAAGTTAATTGAATAATGAACTTGTAATTCATGTTGCTCAAAGTAATTGAAAATGCAATGTCCAATGTTTGACCACTTTTTAATCTAAGTCCATATGGAAACGATACTCACTCATCATTTTACTAGACCTCAGCCCGTACGCTTGTGATATAACCCGATGGTGAACACTCACCCCTTTCCATTAAAGTTGATTATTAGTGTATTGGCTATTATTTCTTTAACTAGCTCATCCTATCTGGCAATTTACGTAATATCCTAGTTGAAAAAAAAAATGCTGCATAATAATTTACATGGCATCCAAATAGACTAAAACAAAAATACTATAAAAAAATCCTAATTTTGACCTTGAGCCAAAAACCCAAACCCTAATTATTTGAACTCCAATTAAAAAATCTCAAAACCTAATAAAATCAACTAATAAACACAGATGAATAGACAAATAACATAAATCATGTGCTGATTTATAGAAAAAAAAATAAACTAAAAAATTCCACAAAAAAAAAAGAAAAAATTTTGAAAAATTCGCAAAAATGAAAAAAAAAATGGAAAAAGGAGTCCAAATCATGGAATTTGGTAAAAAAAAATATATTGGTTTTAATACCCAAGCGTATTAAATTTTAATTAGAGACCTAAAAATGTTAAAATCACAAATAAAAAAATTAGTCAAAATAATTGCATTGATTGATTAATTTTAATCTTAGCTAGACTTCCAAATGAGCTTGATTTGTTATTTTTAAATGCCTTTTGGGTATTAGAATCAATATATTTTGACTAAATTCAATTATTTCAACCACATTTTCTATTTTTCTTGCATTTTTCATAAATTTTCCATTTTCTTGGAAATTTTTTAGCTTATTTTTCCATTAATTTACTCATGATCTTTGTTATTTGTTCTTTCCTTTGTATTTATTAGTTGATTTGATTAAGGTTTGAAATTTTTAATTAGGGTTCCAATAATTAGAGTTTCCATTTCCGGCCAGGGGTCAAAATGAGGATTTTTTGTAGTATTTTTATTTTACACTACTTGGATACCATATAAATTACCGTGTAAGATTTTTTTCCAATCACGATGCCCCATAAACTGTCAATTGGGATGAACTAGTCAAAGAAATGAAAGTTGGCACACTAACGGTGAACTTTAACAGATCTGTTATGGTAGGCATGAGATTGCTATGATTTTAAAACATCAAGGGCAATATTACACCAAAAAATAGTTTAGGGAGTCAGTAGTGATTTTGGGCATGCTTCGAGGGTAAATTTTCAACTAGGATGCTATCTAAACCACCAACTAAGATGGGTTTGGTACAGTTGGCAATATGGTTGGCAGATTAACGGTCAATGTCACTGACTCTGTTAGCATAGGGTTAAATTGCTTCAATTTTGAAACATAAGAGGTAACATTGTGCCAAAACAAAGTTTATGGTACCAATATTAATTTTAGGAATACTTCGAGAGTAGATTTGTCAAAACCCTGAACATACTATCTTACACTTAGACTCGAGCTAACATGAAGTATACTTGATGATGTGTACATGACCGGAGGAAATAGGACAAAGGAAGAAAAAAGAGGAGACAGAAGCACCACGACATAATGATAAGCAGGGCCGTCATAGAAAACAAGCTGAAACTTGGATAGATTTTTTGAGAAAAAGGGCTCTACACCGCTATGAACTTACTTGCCGCCGTAGTGCCAAACCCCAAATTTCTACAAATCAGAAGCCATTTCAATCGAATACGAAAGGAGAAATCGAGGGAGAACTGGGAGAGCTCTATTAGAGCACAAGAAATCCGAACAAGGGAGATGGTTTTCGAACTCTAGCAGCTTTGATCTTAATTGGTAAGTGATCTCTAACCTTCTCTCCTCTCTTTTGTCTTCGGTTTTTGGTTTGGAATCGGTGGGAGTATGTTAAGTTTCAAAATTTTGGATGAATCCATCAATTAAAATGTTTGGCTTGGTATTATAGAAGTGTTATGTAGCGTTATGAAGATTTAGGTATGAGTTTTGGTTGGATTGTGATGAGTTTGAGTAGAACCCTAGGTTAAAATTTGGGAAGAGAAGTGGAAATCCGAAGTTACATGTGTTGGTGTATGTTTGAATGGTTGTTTAGGGTTCATTGGTATGTGTTTATGTTGTTAAAACTCCGGATTAAGTTTGAAAGGCTAGAACGTGGATTTTAGTTGTTACGTGTATTATGCTAATTAAAGGTATTATGATGTCATAACCCTTGATTGGCTAATTAGAGGTGTATAGTTCATTATGGGTGCTCCGGAGGCTTGCTTAAGGCCCTGTGTGTGTGTGTGGTGTCAGCAATATGAGGTAACTAGGTGTTTGTGTAGCTATATTATGTTGATATATATATATATATATGCATATCTACAGTCATAGATATCGTTATATGTATATGTATAGTTTTGCTATATGTGGTATACACACAACTAGACAAGGTATTGTATATGATGATGATGAGTATGATAATGTATATGTGCATATGTGATTATAGCATCTATACATGATTGCATGCTAGCATGACCATGTTGATGACTGTGATGATGATTATATATATTGTTAGAGGCATGTCAGCATTGCATGTATATCACCACCTATGAGTATAGTGAGACATGGTGGATTGGGAGGTGGTGATGAGATGAGATGTGATAATATACGATATGATGATGTGATAAAAGATCCCTGCCACTAAATCCTCTTTTATAGTTAGGAGAGTCAGGTGGCAGTGAATAAGATGATGTGACGAAAGATCTCTACCACTAAATCCTCTCTTTGATCAAGAGAGCCAGGTGACAGTGGTCTATGATGTGATATGATTTGGTGATATGATGGAATATCTCTACCACCAAATCCTCTCTTATGACGAGGAGAGCTAGGTGGCAATGGATTGCACTTTCTCTAAATCATCATCAATTCGCAGTGGTCTAGGGGAAGGAGAGCCACGGTTCAATTACTAGTGTGACGTTTGGCCAGGTGCACTAGTGTAAGATGAGCTTGGTGATGTCCCGGAATCAGTCTTTACCGGCTGTTGGAAGGGAATCACCTATTGAAATATTTTGTGATGACGTCAGCTTGTGGTTCTAGCCATATTTGAGGGAGACATGCATTGCATGACACTAGCATTACACGACATCATTTGCATAAATGTGTGATATTGATGATGATGTGTGTGTGTGTCCCGGTTACTAAGACATTGTCTTACACTCCCTCCCATGACTAACATTTTAGGTGAAGACTCTGATACTAGTTTGGAGAATACCATAGAGTCATAGGCCTCTCAGCGTTTGGAAATCTCAAGTATGATTGATAGTTGCAATTTAGTTTATATATGCATTGGGCAAGTAGGTTGTTGTGCCTTGATGTCTGTATGAGTGTCCTGGGAATATTATTCGTATGTTATGTGACATAGGATGATTGTAATGATGATGTTTGGATGATATGGATGATTATGTGTTGATAGTAATGATGATGGATGATTTATATATGTGTGATGATAATTTAAACCCTAGTATGGGTCACTATTATTGGAGTGTGTGTTTGTGAGGTAGAGTAGTTACATGTAGGAGCCTAAATGTGGTTTTGAGCCTTGTATGTGTGTTTTAGGTATATAGTCCATTGTGTGGTTATGGGGTTCAAAGGGGTCAATTCTCGGAAGAGAGGTTTCCCCAAGATAAAACTTTCTTAGACAAGTTGGTTGAACTAAATGGGACTTGTGTGGATAACCCATAGTGGCCAAATTACCTTTGGTGGCAAATAGAAGTGGTAAGTTATGGGTTTTGATTAAAAAGTGGTTAAAACGGTGTTGGACATCCAGAATTTCCATATGGAGTTAGATTTAAGTAAAATTGATGTCTATGGTTAGATTGGAATGAGAGTGACTTGTAAAAGTTGAAATCAAGTCAATCGAAGATTGGAGTATGAAATTATGCGCGGTAGAAGTTCGGCCCAAAAAATAAGCAAATTGCTGATATCATATTAGAAGGGGGCGTCGCGGCACAAAAAGCCAAGCCGTGACACCAAGTGGTTCTACCTCTTTGAGGCCAACAGCTACATTGTAACTCACCGCGACCTAGCCCTATTTTAGCATTATTACAGTTTTTCTATGTATTTGAGGTTAAGAGGAGTTAGTTTTGGAGTGTTTGAAAGTAGATTATTATAAGATTTGCACTTTAACCCTAAAAACTAACGCTTATACCCATACTTTTAAAAAATATTACTCTATTCGGTCCTAAATATATGATATTTTACTTTAATCCTAAATATAATATTCTTTTCAAAATATGAGATAGTATTTATTATATATTTCTAAATGATGTTCATATTTAATTCATTTCAAAGAGAAAGAGAAAGATTAAATAAAAGTAGTTTTGAAATTAATTTTCAAAAAATTTAAGATAGTTAATTAGTTTTAACTTTTATTCTTAATTTACATAATTCGATTAAAATAATCTTATATTAAAAATAAGAAAAAATACTTCCTATATATAGAAACTGTTAAATAGAGATTACAAGGATATAATAGATATCGTGCAAATTTTCCCAATTCCATTTCCATGGTTCAATCAAATGAGGCCTAAGATTCATACTCGAACTTTTTTTTTTGCTAGTGGTGAGATATGCGACTCAATTATGATATCAGATCCTTAAAAACTGTTTTTACAACAGTATATTTAATAATTTTTTATTCTAAAAAATTCAAACATAAGAATCAATATAAATTATAAAATTTATAACAAATCATACACAATATAACATTTCTCATCAATTCTATGCATTACACAAGCCTAGCTTAGAGATTCTACATTCTGATTGTACCAACGAAGTTCAACATTTTGAAGTTTCTACATCTAAAAACAAAAAAAAAAAAGGCTTAGAGCTTTCTGTTAATCGATTCTATTTTCTTCTTTTACTCTTATATCATCCATAAATGTGTGGGTTTTATGCAATGTTGTCAGAATCAAATTGAATATTAAATCGAATAAAAACACTAGTTCAAGATTTAATGATTTAATCATGATCTAATCGAGATTAGACTAATGGTGATTAAAATAATATATTTTAAATAAATAATACAAATTTAAACAAATTTTATGACTTCATTAAAGTTTTAAATTAAATAATATTATATTATAAATCTATTATCCACCATAGATAAATTATTAATAAGTTTTATAACTCAATATTTAAATCTAAATAAGTTCATATTTATTAATAATCACATTTTGAATTTAAAATAGTCAGCTAATAATTTATTATTATATTATTTTTTGAGTAAATTTATAATTTTTAATAATTATATATTATAATAATATTTAAATAATATTATAATATAAAAATAAAAAAAAATTTATACTAAAAATGATACTTTTTTTTATCTGAAAAACTAAAAAAATGTAAAAAAATTTTAACAACAATTCAAAAGGACTAGTTCAAACTGGCTTAAATTGACCATTTGATCCGATTTTTACGACGTTGATTTTTTGTGAAATAGCAGGTCATATAAATTTGAATGTCTTAACGAACAACAGCACAACATATAACACATTCGGGCACGGGTTGACCGTGACGGCGTGTTTGGAAGGCCATCTTCAGTGTGAATGCCGAGTGTCGGAGTCAAAAGGGCATGGCCACGCACGCGCGGCTTCTAGACAAACATAAGGAACGCTTTGGCCTTTGGGTATTGAATTCATTCACCGACTAAGACCTCCTTCATAAATCCATGACATGCCAATAATTATAGGTATAATTATGTTCATATTTGTTGGTAAAAAAAATTATGTTCACATGGATTCATTAAATTCAATAAAAATTCATTTTGGTTGTAAATTATTTTTTCCAGTCAAAAATATAAATTCTATTTAACTAATTACACAAAACTAATAAAGGAGTTATACTAATTAAATTTATTAAAAGCTTATATTATTTTTTAATATTACTTTTATTATAAATAATTTTCAAGATAATTTTATCTTATATGAATAAATTAAAAGTAAGGATAAATTAAAAAAATAATTAATATTTTTTATTTTACTTAAATAGAATTTATACTTTAAACTAAAATAAAATTAAAAAAAATTATATAATTATGTATATAGATGTAATCGTCTTCATACGTTAAATATGCAAGTAGTAGTAGGTAATCCATGTAAGGCATGATGCAGAAGGTACTTATAACTTTCTTAGTACGGTATTCCTATTCATGAATTCATTTAAAAATTATAAATGGATAATATAATGGGATTAACTAATATATTATTTTATGACACACTGTTTTACAAAATTAATGACACGTATGATATATGGATTTTTTTTATGTTCCGTTTTCTTCTTGTATTATAATAATAAATATTTTGAAAATTAGATTGTTTACTATTAATGACAATTAGATTGATTGAAAGGTAGTTGGTAATTCTTAAATAAAGTTTTAACTACGTTTCGTATGAATAAAAAAGAATCATGTCATGAAAGTATTTTTCCATTCAAGATTTAATTAGCTTGGTTTGAAATTTGAATTGATATCAAATAGTAGTACCAGATGTTGAATATTCTATCACTTTCTTGCTATCTACATTACAACTTTAGGAAATAAAACCATTTTTCTTGTCAAATTGAGTAGATGGTCACTATTAATACTTCTCTCTTCTTCCCTTACCAAAAGATCTCATCATTTACTCTCCTGCAAATCCTAATTTCTCCAAGTCCAACGACAATAATTTATGTAGTTAAATGCAACATTAGAGAATTTTTTTTTCCAAATATCTTTGTAAAAATTAGATTGGTTATTAAATTAGGATTGAATTATTTTAAAAAAATATGTAAATAGTGTGTGTTTATGTGTGTGATATTTTGCAGTTAAATAGATCCATATATTGCAAAATAATATTTAAAATAAATATACATATTTAAGAATTAAAACAATATAAATATTTGCATATGACAACAAATTTACATGAAATGAGTTAAGTAAATCTTTTTCTTTAATTTATTAACAACAATACAATATCCCATACAACTGATTAATCCATATTTGAGCATTAATATATTTAAAGAAAGGTAACATTTACAACATGATTTTTTCCACGGATAAAATTCAAATCCTTGGCCTTACTTAGAGTATTGAATTCATTTCATTCAATTCAATCACAATTAGTTGGGATTCAACCACTATTGGTTAAATTTAATAAATCTATATGTTGATTGATACTAAATCAAAATGTCCAAACTTATTAACCATAGAGAATATATATAGACCAAGTCAATTATAAAACATTGAGGTATATATAAAAATTAAATACAAGATAAAACTCTGCATTGGCATCCTATTGTCCCTTTTATTATATCTTTTTTTAAAAGATTTAAGGCCTCATTTAGTACAAAGAATTATTTTTTATAAAATGGGAATAAGAATGATGTGATTGAGAATGAGAATGAGCTTTAAATGTATATTTGACATGCCAAGAAAATGTAATGGGAATAAAAAAAAAAAGATACAAAACATTATAAAATGATTCAAATGCCCTCAAATTAAAAAAAAAAAAACTCCATTCCTTCCTCTTTCTTCTTCACTCGCCAGTGATTGCCATCACCACCATTTTCTTTACCGGTGACTCGTCCTTCCTCCATCCATATCTCTCAACAATAGACAAGCCAATGAAAGAAGAAAAAAAAATATTTGTCAAAGACAAAGATTTGGTTTCATCGGAGGAGGTAGTGGAGGAGCTTGATGGAGTAATCAGCCATGGCAATGTCGATCTACCCATCATTACACATCACACAATCACAAAGTTGAGATTTGTAAAAATCGAAGGCATAGTCGTTGACCAAGGTTTAGATCTAAGGTGGGTGGTCAAGAGTCGTTGGTGGGGGATCAAGGTCTGTGGGTGGTCGAAGGCACATCAATGACAAAGAACATGAAGGTGGGTGGTAAACGATAGTGGGGATGAATTGTGGGTGGTCGACGGTAAGACCATCACCAAGAAAAGATAGGGCAAAAGTGTAAAGAACCCATGGGAATCATCCATTCTTATGCCTAAGGTGGGTTTCACCATTCCCATGTACATGAGAATTCTCATCTCCCAGCAATGTGTATCCCATACCTATCCTCAATGTGTATCCCATACCTATCCTCTTGTACTAAACACATGACTTTAGCTATTCCCTCACCATTTTCATTCCCTAATCCCTATTCCCTCCTACCAAATGGTGCCTAAGAGAGTGAGCAATTCGTGATCATGAACTTCATTGAAGGTATTGGTAATTTTTGCAAGCACACGAATCACATTAAACAACGTAAAAAGGATTCAAGTATTGAAAAAATGAATCAAGTAGTAATCATTAAATCATCAAAATATATAAAAGAAAAAGCACAGGAAGTTGTATTATTCATAAAATATGAATAAAGTGATTTATTTTGAACTCTCAGTAAATGCACAGATCGCTCTATAATTTTCCAATAATATTTTCTGGATACATATTAGGATTTAATCTTGCTCATTATCTATACATCATCCAATTCTTATTACCTGATCTTGCAAAAATAGGGTTTTTAATGGTAACTAAAAATGAATTTGGATGTAATTCATCAACTAAATTAATTATAAAATGACTATTGGAGTTTCCATCTCATTGTTTATATTGTATGAATGAACAAGATAACTTGCATAATTGACTTCTAACTTAATTAATTAACGATTGATTCCGTAACGCTTATGTCATTCTTTTGTCAGATAAAACAAACATATTTTTGGCCAGCGACAAAAATAGTTGTGCTAGATATATGTCAGCTTTCGTGATTATATATATTACACAACATAAATATCTTAAATAACGAAATTCTTTTTTCGGCCAGAAATAACGAAATTCAAAAGAAGCCGTACATGTAATGGCTTGATGTTTGCCCAAAATACATGCTTGCTTAAGTTATACCTATATCTCCATACATACCAACATCAACCTAAATGTATAACTTTGATACTTTCTTCTCAGTGTACAAATTCCTACTCACTTTTTCTCACATAAACTTCTTGAAAGTCTATTCAACATTTTCTCAAGTTACCATTGAACTCTCCTCCAAGTTTTTGTTTAATTCAATTAATGTTAAGATATACTATTAGATTAATACTTCATGTGAAAACAACTAGATCAATTTTTTTCCCATGTGCAATTAAACAGGACTACAAAGTAATTAGCTAGGCAGATAATATATATTTTACTAACATAGATTAGCGTGAATGATAACAGTTCTAGTCCCGTAAATAAGTAGTTGATAATTTAATTAATGTCTTTGTACATGAAACAAACGTTGTTAGAAGGAATATATCATTTACCTTTTATATTCTTAAAAAAATTAGTTCCCTACATCTAACATGGGATGCTCTTGGTAAAATTAAAAAAAAAAAAAGACAAGAATCTATATTTTACTAACTCAGTTTACCATGAATGGTACGAGTTCCAGTTTCTTAAGTGGTTAATGGTTTGATTATTAGTTTTTCTATATGAAACAAATCTGGTTAAGAGAAATATATCATTTGCTGTTCATATCATGAGAGAAATTAGTCTCCTGCAGCCAACATATGATACTTTAAGTCAGATAAAAAAAAAGATAATATATATTTTAGCAATAACCAGGATAAGAAATTAAGAGTTAATAAATAGTAAGAACATAAATCAACTAAGTGAACTATTTTTGAGATGGTGAAGTGTAAACCAGAAGACCTAATTTAATAAAACTTTTACTAGTAATAAACTACCAAAATAAATTAAATTTGAATGGTCTAGATAAAATTTACACAAATTGTACATTTTAAATATGGGCACAGAATCTATTTCCCACTTAATTAACTCCGATACAACAATAATCCATTAAAGCATAGACCATTTCAAAAGTGGTCAGTGTCCATCATTCTATTCTTCTCTCCTTGATTTCTTCTTCAAGAAGCCTTCATTATATAGCTCAACCATCAACACAATGACCATTGAATCGCATCTTCTATTTTTAAATGTGCGGATATACATGCTTTAACAATAAGAAATCTGTGTTTTCAAAGCCTCTAATGAATCACTTTTACTCTCTTCGAGTCAAAATATATAAAGGATTTAATTACTTTACTCCCACTAAAAAGTGTAATTTAAAGTTAGTTACATACTTTACTTTTTTAAAAAATTATCACAATTTTTTTAAAATTACCCTTATTCTCCATCTTAATTACTACTATCTCTTTTAATTTCTTTTCACTATAAGAAAAAGTCAAGCATCCACTTTAATTGAGGTCAATCATAAATGAGAGCAAAAATAGAAAAAGAATATTAAATGGTTGCTAACTTACGCAAAGTGACTTATATTTTAAAACATCATTCTCCACTAAATCTACCATATATTTTAAAACTGAGGGAGTAACTACCTCATTAAAGCTGGGAAAAATTAGTTACATCAATAAAATTATTTAAAAATTACTTTAATTTTCATATCTTTATCCATAATAGTAAATAATATAAAGTAAGTTACATTTTTTCTTTTATTGGAAATGGAAATTGACAAAAAGGGTATTTTTGGAATAAATCAATTAATGCTTCACAAACTCTTGTAAAATGACTTGCATTTTAAACCATAATATTCTTCTAAAAGATTACTTACAAAAAGCATCGGATTAAATATATAGTAATTTAATTCAAATAAAAATTTCAAGATAAAATTACTTTAAACTAATTATTTAAATGATATTCCATTCAATTCCACCTGTATTTCCAACATTCTAGATACTATTGTCAATGTGGAAAAGAAAGATACTACTTTGTTAGATATTGTGATGACCTTCATCAATGTGTTAGATTTTCAATATTCATTGCTCATTTATGTATAAGAAAAGTTGCACTACCACATGAATTTTTTCAAATCTAAATTAATGTCTTGTTCCCCACGTTGACCTGCCTTTCCTTAGTGCACATGTTGGTGGTTGGCTTCTTTTTTTCTCTTTTTGTGGTGGTTAGGCTTAGTGCTGCGGGTAATCCCACATTCTTTTATATCATTGCCTATTCAGTTTATGATGGGTCGACCAAAAATTTGAATTATAAAGCTCTAAAACGGTAGCGCAGTTATAATTAAAGATGTGGATATAAAGTATGAGGCCAAGGGGGGTTTTTTTTTTTTTTTAATGAGGCAAAGGTGTTCTAGTAGTTTGGAATAGTAAAATTGGGTTGATTGGGTCAAGTGAGAGAGAGAGAAGGTGATTGGGCAAAGTTAGAGGGCCAGGGTGGACAACGAATGGGCCCTTCCCATTGGTATACGTATAACCCGACCTGGTCCAATAAAGACAAGGACTACATAAGGGTTATTTTGTACTTTTGATCAATTATTTTTAAATATTTATCACATTCAAATAAAAAAAGGGATAAAAACATATTTTTTAAATAAACCCAAAAAAAATCAAAATTAAACACGCACCTTCTGGAGCCATAAAATAAAAACAGAGATAAAAATATCTATTATATATTAAGCAAATGAATTTTTTAAATTTAAGACGGTAATTATGCATATTTTTGGTCCATTTCTAACATAACGGAAGACTTGAGCCGGCCATTTTGAAGTTTGGATTGATCAACTGGTTTTGGTCCCTCACATACCACGTCAACATTAAATGCAGGTCAATTGTTCAATAAATGTTTGACAATGTTGGCTTGGGAAATTATTCTGCCTCCATTCTTTTTTATTACCCATCACTTATATTTAATATCATGTCCTTTTAACTAACACTGTAAATTAAAAATAGAAGTTAAAATTAATTAATTTTTTTAATTTTTTTAAAAATTATGGTAATATTTTTTTAAAATTATTTTTATTTAATTTCTCTCTCTCTCTCTTTTATTATGATATATTAAATAGGGATAGTTTTTAGACATACATAATAAATATTACATTATATATTGTAAAATGCTCTATATTTAAGATTAGGGTAAAATGTCCTATATTTAAGACCGGAGAGAGTAGTTACATTATAGAAACTTCTTATAATCCTAAATATAGGTCACATTCCATAATTTTTTGGAGTTTTAATTGCTTTATTTCTAAAATATTCCTATTTATTAGTAAGAAAGAGAGTGAATTATTTGAATTTGTGATATTTATTAGGGGTTAGGATGAAAATTATATCAATTTTAAGACAATTTTAATATAATGGAATGTATGATATATGCACACGAATGTGCTTATGATGTATGCAATGTAAAATGTAATAGAATGTATGTCTCCCTTATCATAGGACATTTTGTATATGTGACTCCCTTCCAACAGTCAATGAAAATTGATTCCGAAATATCACCAAGCTCACTTCACACTAGTACACCTGACCAAAGGTGACACTAATGGTTGGACCATGGCTCTTCTACCTATGGACCATCACGAATTGGTAATGATTTAGGAAATGTGTAATCCACTGCCGCCTGACTCTCCAAGCCATAGGAAAGGATTTAGAGACAGGGATCCCTTCCTTATTTCACCATATCATATATATCATCGTATCCTATCATATCATATTTCATTATCACCACTCGATCCACCTTTTCTCACAATGCTCATGTGGTGATGATGTTTATGCCATGATATCCTGTGTTAGTCTCTATAAATTATCATCATATTCATCATCATGATTATGTTAGCATGCTATGTACATGTGTAATATCATGTTCATCAATATCAACTATCAATGCCAGGGAATCTAAATCTGTACTACATCTAAACGTGTACATACCACGATATGTAGAAAATTCATACATATACACACACATAACGATATTATGGTATGAATGAGAATATGCATACACACACACACACAATCAACAAATAACAAACATATACAACATCGGGTTACCTTAAATTGTCAATACCACACACATAGATCCCACAAGCTTCTTGAATTGCCAACCATGACTTGTACTGCTCTGATCAACTAAACAATCACTATAATACCATAATATCTTCAATTAACATATAACATAGTTATCTAGAATCCACAAGTTAACCAATTATGTTTAACCCAAGTTTCCAACAACGTTTTTATACATCATTGAGCTCCTAATGATCATTCAAATCCTAATCAATTCCATTCATTTTGAATTTCATACACCCTCAACCAATCTTAACTTAGGGTTCCACTCAAACACATCACAATCCAATCAAAACTTATACCCAAAGCTTCCTAACACTAAATAACACCTTAGTAATCCTATTACATCCATTTTAATAGGTAGGATTTGGCCAAATCGGAAAACCCAAACATATACTTGAAAATACATCTCCAAAACTGAAGAAAAATGGAAAGAGAGGAGCAAGAATCACTTACCCACTTGTAATCAAGCTTCTAGAGGCTATAAAACACTCTTAAGGGTTGGATCTTCAAAGCCCCAAGGTGGCCTTTCCTTCTCTCCTTCGTTTTCTTTTGTTTCCTCCATCTGAAATTTGTCCGATATAAACCAATTTCGCAACTCTCGTTGCAGTGCCAATAAGTTTGCCGTGGCGCGAGTGCTCTCAACTTGGAAAAATTGAAATATCCCATGTGTCTCTCGTTGCGGCGACTTTGCACCTCGCTGCGGCATAGTTCTTCTCTATTTCAAATTTTAGCTTTTGTCATGTTTGAATTCTTCCTCCGATCTTGCATATATTTTCAAGTGCTCTCCCATTAGCTTAAGACTAAGTTTAGAATAGTGTAATGAGGGTTGTTACAATGTGAGACTTCCTTTTTAACACACACCCATACAAACTCTAACAATCCCCCACATGTGTGTTAAAAGATCACTATCATTTGAGTTATAACATGAGTATACATGTTTTGAATCTGGTGTCTTTTGGATTATGAACTAGACCTAGACCAATAAATCTTAGTACACAGAGAAGCCAATGAAATTTAAAGCTTCTATGAACCAACAACTCTTGATTGTATATTAGAGGACTTATTAGTCAGCATATATCCCCATAATTCCTACTGTTAATGGCGATTTTATGCTTTAAACTGTCATATGCATGTCTGGTATTTGAAGAATGCTCTATAGATTTCGCCACGATCTCATAGAAGTGGCCCCACTCCACATTCATATAGGTGATTTCATTAAGTGTATCTGTAATGAATACACCTTCCATAAGGAATATGAAATTATTAAGAGTTTTGTTCAGCCTTACTAACAATGCATTCTAGCACTTTCTCATACCATAGGAAGGGATTAGAATTTTAGTACTAGGAGAACAAACAAATGACTTGTTCATACTCATATGAACCTCCTTTATGGAATCTTCAATCATAGAGATTGGATTACCATCATTGTTAATTTTAGACTGACTTAAGTTTCATTCCCCTCGATGTATTAATAATTTGTTTCATTCCCAGGGGTTTTGTCAAAGGATCTGCCATATTTACTTCTGACCTTGTAAATTCGATTGAGATTACTCCATCTTTTAGCAGCTGCCTTATAATATTATATCTCAATCGAATGTGTCTACTTTTACTATTACAGGTCTTATTTTTAGCTGTAGCTATCGCCGATTGACTGCTACAATGTAAAGACACTGATGGTGTTAGTTTTCCTCCTCATGGAATATTTGCTAAGAAGTTTTTTAACCACTCGACATCAGTACCAGTTAGTTTCATAGCAATAAACTTTGAATGCCTTGAGGATTTTTTAATAATACTCTGTTTGGCTGATCTCCATAATACTACACCACCACCAAGAGTAAATACATAACTACCAGTGGATTTAATCTCATCTAAATTTGAGGTCCAATTAGTATCATTGTATTATTCTAATATAGTAGGAAACCATAATTCATGACACCTCTTAAATATCTCATCAATTTAACCAGAGCTATCTAATGCTCACTGCTTGGACAGTAGGTATATTTGCTCAATCTACATGCAACATATGTTATATCAGGCCTGATAAAATTCATTAAATGCAACAGAACTCTAATAATCTATGCATATTTAGATTGAGCCACTAGATCACCTTTTTGTTTTGCTAATTTTGTGTTAGCATCATAAGAAGTGCTTAAAGAAGTATAATCAAAATGTTCGAACTTTTTAAGAATTTTTCAACATAATGTTCTTGTGAAAGTAAAATACCATTCTCACTTCTTATAATCTTAATACCTAATATAACTTTCACTTCACCCATATCTTTCATATCAAAATTTAAAGCAAGAAAATATTTAGTTTCAATCACATTCATGCTAGTACTAAAGATAAGTATATCATCTACATATAAACAAATAGTCACACACTCACCATTTATAAATTTTGTGTAAACATACCTTTCCACTTCAATAGTAGAAAAATCATGACTCGTTAAAACTTAATCTAATTTTTTATGCCATTGTTCTTGTGCTTGTTTTAATCCATATAAAGATTTAATAAGTTTACATACTTTATTTTCTTGTCCAAAACTGACACACTCTTTAGGTTGTACCAGATAAATTTCTTCTTCTAAATCACCATTTAAGAAAGCTATTTTAATATTCATTTGATGAATATAAAATTTGTGAACTGAAGTTAAAGCGACAAGAATTCTTATAGAAGAAATTTTGTAACAGGAGAAAAAGTATCAAAATAATTAATATTTTATTTTTGAGTAAAATCTTTAATTACAAGCCTAACTTTATATTTATCAATGCACCCATTAGGGTTAAGTTTCTTCTTAGAAACCCATTTACAACCATTAAGCTTAGCTCATAGAGGCAAATCTACTAAAACCTAAGTTTTATTTTGATTAAGAGAATCAATTTCAGCCTTAATTGCTTCTTTCCAAAAGATGAGTATCTAAAGAAGAAACAACTTCATAAAAATTTAAAGGATCATCTTGTACCATATAAGTATAAAAACCATTTCCAAAAGAAGTTTATTTTCCTTGCCTCTTACTTCTTCTTAAATTTTCAATCAAAATTTCATTTGAATTTTGTTCAAAAGAAGTAGAAATTTCCTATTTTTTAGGATTATGTTCAATTTTCAGAGGAAAATTATGCTAAGAAAATTCTACATCTTTAGTTTCTATGATAGTGTTATGATCCAAAATATCACTTTTCAAAACCAGAAATTTATAAGCTGTACTATTATGAGTATATCTAATAAACATACAATTAGAAGTTTTAGATCCAATTTTTCTTTTCTTAGGATCAATCAATATTACTTTAGTAAGACACTCCCACACTTTTAAATATTTTAGGTTAGATACATAGTTTTTCCATAATTCATAAAGTGTTTTATTTTTTTTCTTATAAGGCACTCTATTTTGTAAAAAACAAGTAAATATCAAAGTTTCACCCCATAAATTATCCAGTGTAGAAGAATTTTCATTCATAATTTCTTTTAAAGTTTTATTTTTTTTTCTTTTAGCTACTTCATTAGACTTAGGTGAATATGGATGACTTATTTCATATATTATTCATCCTTTTTCACTAAAGTCATTAGATAAAATATATTCTCCTCCTCTATCAGACATGATTCTTTTAATTTTTTTTAGTTGATTTTTTACCTTTTCTTTATACAAAAGAAATTTTTCAAAAAATTTATCTTTATTTCTCAATAAATATACTTTAGTATATCTTGAAAAATCATCTATAAAAGTTATATAAAATTTCTTACCACCTCTTATCATTGTTTGTTTTAAATCATCTAGGTCAGTGTGAATTAAAGCAAGTAATTTAGTTTCTTTTTGTGTAGAAAAATGTGTTTTTTTAGTTATTTTAGTTTCTGCATACATTTCACATTTATTTTAATTATTATTTTATTTTTAAAAAATCAAACCAAGTTGTTGCATTTATTTATATAAGACTTATTAACGTATCCTAATCTAACATGCCACACATCAAAAGAATCAATAATATAAATAGGAAAGTAAGAAGAAGATGCATTTTCATTCATTTTAGCAACATTCAGAACAAAAAATCCTTGGATAAACTAACCCTTTCCCACGAAAATATTATTCTTTGTCATTACAATCATATTAAATTCAAATGACACTTTAACCACAGTCTTTCCCAACAGAGCTACAGACACTAAGTTTGCTTTAACATCAGGCACATACAGTACATCATTGAGAGCCAATGTCTTTCCAGATGTGAGTTTGAGAACCACTTTTCCTTTCCCTAGAACTTTTGCAGTTTAGGAATCAGTAAGGTAAATACAGTCTTCTCCTTCCTTTATAGGATCATACGAGGCAAATATCTCTCTATTTATACAAATATTCCTGGTAGCCCCAGAGTCCACCACCCATTTTCTCATATTAGAGATAAGGAGAGCTTGAGAAATGACTGCAACAATAATTTCTCCAAAATTGTCATCTCCTTGAACCAAATTTACTTTTGGCTTGGGAGGATTATCATTTCTAGTCCTTTTCTTGCACTGAGCAACATGATGACTTGGTTTGTCACAAACAAAAGAGTTACCTCTCTTTTTGAACTTAGGGTTAGAATTCTTGGGTTTGTAATCAGGTTTTTTGTGAGAATCATACCTCTTGCTTTATGGTTTTGTCTCCACCAAGTTTGTCTTTGGGACTATCTTCTGGCCCTTTGCTACTCGAATCTCTTTTCGCTTAGTGTCTTTGATAATGATATGAGTGATGAGGTCAGATAGCGATAATTGCTTTTACTTGTGTTTGAGTTGCTGTTTGTAGTCTTTCCATGAATCTAGTAGTTTCTCTATTAGGATCCCAGCTACAAATTCATCTGGAAGGTTGATCTTCTCAGTACAAAGTTCTTCTAGCAATTTATGGTATTCATTGATCTGCATTTTGATATCTTTCTCTTCGGACATCTCCTATCGGCAGTAATTTTCGATCATGAATTTCTATATTCCAGCATCCTCAGTAGTGTACATTGTGATTAGTGACTCTTAGATCCTGCTGGCTTCCTTATAAACACAATATATATCGAACAAATCATTAGACAATGTGCTAATGATAGTATGCCTGCATACCTTTTTGGCAAAAGCCCAAATGTCTTTCTGTGCTTTGTCAGCATCTATAAAATGCTCGATTTGCTTGAGAGCTATAGTAACCCCATGTATGTTCAACACCAAGAAAGCATGTTCTTGCCAACGCTTGAAGTTCTTGCCATCAAACACCTTAATTTTTGATGTCTAGGAATGACTTAGGAAGTGGCAATCCGATGGGTACAAAGATAGCAGCAACATCACCATTACCACGGACAACTCCAGTAGATACAACAGCGGTAACGTCAGTAGCATTAGGATTAATAGTAGCATCATGGTATGACTCCATAACTCTTAAGATTGTTAGCTGTAACTAGTAAAATAATATTAGAAAAAATAAATCTAAGTCATACCTGAGAACATTATCCTTAGGAGTTATTCCACCATAAGCCGGCAACTCTCCTGGATTAAACAGATCCTTCCTATAGAAATGTACAGGGAAACAAAATAACAATAGCATAGAAGAAGAAAAACCCAGTAGAGGAAGAGAAGGAAAGCTTCGAAAAATGTCCGAGAGCTTGGTGTGCATTGAACCTTTAGTAGGCACTACCTTTTTATAGGCCGAGATCTCATGAACATTAGGTGCCGTTTGGATGCAATGAAGGATGATTAAGGTGTTCGTTTAGAATGTTGGAGGGCGGTTTAAGACAAAGGAAAAGCTAGTAATTAAAAGCTTAAATGGTTGATTAAGCATAATCAAGGCCCAACATTTAGAAATCGGAAGCCATAATGTCTCATAATTGAAACTTCAAAAATAAGAATTTTTTGGTAAGCTATTTCATAGTTTCTTTCTTTTTTTTTTTTAAAACATATCTACAAAATGTCCCATAATTGAAGCTTCAAAAATAAGAATTTTCTAGTAAGCTATTTTATGTTTTCTTTTTATTTTTTAAATAAACATATTTGTGTAAAATAATTTTTACGACACCGTGTCTAATTCGAGTGGAGGGGGAGAATTAATGATTTTCAACTATGTTGGCCTATTTGCAAACTCACTCATTCTCTTGACCATTTTACTTGCTCTAGAACTCATCTTAGTATATATACATTAAGGCTTCGTTTGTTTTAAGCAATGTGGCACTTCCTTTTTAACACATACCCACATAAACTCTAATAGAGACAAGTTCTAGTAAAGTCTTTATCAAGTTAAGTTAGAAAGAAAGTAACAACTTAGGTAATGCAAGCTGATCTAGCACAATTTCAATTTCAGTCCAATAAACACCCAAGATGCATACTTATGCATTTATTCAAGTTTTACTAGTGAGCACTTTCAACAAGCTAGAAGAGTAACCGAAGATGAATTTGTAGCTGAAAAATAGGATTGAAGTTGAATCGAAGCACAAGCTATCAGGAGTCCAAAGCTTTTGAAAGCAGTGTAGCAAATCAGGCCTAAAACTTGAAGATAAATGAGGGACCGAAGCTCAAAAAAGGATAGAAGCTAAACTTGAAGCTGAATCGAAGCACAAGAGAAGAAAGAAGGATCAAAGTTGATCAAATGATGGCAAGAAAGAAGAAAGAAGAAGAGCTCATCAATGGCAACCAACGGTCTCTAGCTTGAACAAAGTAAGGATAGAGACCGGGGGTGAGGTGGAAAAGAAAAATGGAAGAGTTGAAACAGTAGAGAGATGGCTGAATGGTGCTTAGGGGTGATGAGCGAATGGAACCATGGCCGAATGCGGAACTCGTTAGGTTAAGGGGTTCAAAATTACAAAACATGTCATCATTTAGGGGTGTGTATGGGTCCGATTGGGTCGAGCTTCACTCTCTCCTGTTGCCCAGTTCGATGATACTCGGGCAAAACTGGGCTAAGTACCGGGTCGAGGTTGGCTGACCCGGTACCAAATAATTTTTTAAAATATTAAAAAATAAAATAAGAACTAACTTTATATATTAACAAAAAATATAATTATTTATGTAAAAATATATTTCTTTGAAAAATAATGTTAGGATAGAAATTGATTTTTTAAAAAATTATAAATATTTACAATTACACATTATTTTCACATAATATTAAATTAAGAAATCAATTGAAAATTTTAAATAAAATTAAAGTATCAAAATCTTAAAAAAAATTTCATAGTAATTATATAATAAATGTATTACATAAGATATATTGAGAAAAATCTTATAAAATCAATTAATATATACAAAATAATATAATTTTTTTAAAAAAACACATATACAAATATATTATGGGCCAAGCGGGACAAACCATGGCTAACCCGAAGCATGGCCCAATTGGCCAGATAGAATTAGACTGGACCGGGCCACGGGTTTACATGCAGAGCCCTACCATCAATGAAAATTGGGAGTTCTCCATTTTTTTCAATTTTGGGAACAAAAACACTGCAAAACATCTAGATGTTTTCCATTTTCTGTTTCTAAAAACACTCATGTTTTTTAGTTTCCAGAACAATATACCAAAATATAACCTATTAAATGAGTTTTTTTTTTCTCCAAAAAAAAATTGTTTTAAAAAATTGCAATCAAACAGGACCTTACGTTCTTTAGTTGCATTTTCTTTCCTTTCCTTCCCCTATACCTATCTTTTCTCACTTACATGATGTAGATATATGAAAATAAAAAATGATCAAAATAGTTGATTACATGCTTTAAATGGTCATCTAGCTATAAAGATGTGAGATCTTAAAGTTTCAATTTATTTTTTCTTTGGGTATGAGTACCTTTCGCCGACAATAAATACTAATTTCTATTGAGCATTGTGAATAACTGATAAACATCCTAACTAGATTTGCTCTAAATTGCTCTAACCCAACCAAGCTAAGATAACCCCATATTAAATGGGGTTGTATTGAAGTTAAGTTAGGCTTCAAGTCATAATTTTTTTTCCAGCATTTAGTGAGTTGAGGTAAAACCAAACTTGTGTTTATCTCTAATAAAAATAGACTTCAAGTTACAATAACTTCAACAAATTGATCCACATAATTGTATAATATAGGGCTGAACATAGTAGCCCGAGGCCCGGTTGGCCCAGTCACTTCTGGCCAATCGGGCCGGACCAAATTTCGGGCCGGGTTAGGGTTAGGGTCAAGCACTCTAACCCTAACCCGGCCCGACCTATATATATATATTTTAAATTTTTTTTCTAGTTTTTTATATATCTTAATTGATTTTTGTAAAAAAATTTTTCCTTTATGTATATAATATAATACATTTATTATGTAAATATTATGAAAACTTTTTAAAATTTTAATGTTTCAAATTTTTTTAAATTTTGAATTAATTTTTTAACTTAATATTTATGTAAAAATAATGTATAATGATTAAATATTCATAAATTTTGAATGATTTTATTTTTTTCTAAGATTATCTTTTAAGAAAATCTATTTTTAAGTATAAATAAATATATTTTTATTATTAAATAAGTTTTTTTAAATTTTTTAATTTAAAAAAAAAAAGATATATAATATTGGGCAGCCCGGTACTGGCCCGATATATTTCGGGCCGAGCATCGGGCAGGGATCAAACCCGGCCCGGCTCGGGCCATGATCACCCCTAGTATAATATAATGATTCTTTAGGAGTTATAGGTATGAGACATCAAACATAAGAGATCCTTGCGAGATGAATCATCTAATGCAAAGTAAACAATAGTACTATGGTGTATCTGTTTAGCAGTAGATTTGAGCTATTTTTTTTTCGGCCAGAAAGGAGAAGTAACTTCATAAAATCAAAAGAAGTTCACAAAGTCATAAACATAATTAGCCAATACCAACATCAGGGAAAACAAAATCAGAAAAGCAAATAGGAAGAAGCTCGGGAAGGCAATTCAAATCCCAAACAGTAGAGCACTCCTTAGAAGCAGCAAAGTTGGCGAGCCAGTGAACAGCCAAATTCAAATTCCGTGTACTCCATCGGAAGGAACACCTAGGTAGCAAAGAACCCAAGCAAATAATATCATCCATAGCATAGAGCTCTCCAATCTGGCCCAGTGGAATGAGAAATGACATTAGAAATTAGTTGAGGATTATCTAACTCAAAGGTAACATCTGACAGCTGCATATCTGTGGCTAGTTGGACACCAACCTCTAGGGCCAACGCCTCACTCATGAAAGTCGAAGCAATAGCAAGAGTAGAGCGAAGAGCTTTGCTACAATTACCAGTTTTGAGTTATTTAAAATTGATATGAATGATCCAAATTTGATACACACACCAATCATTTTTTAAGTGTGCATATTGATGACCATTGTTGTTATGCTATTTTCTTTAAAATTTGAAAAAATAACATAAAAAAATATAAAAATTTAAATTATCTAAATCAAATTTTAACAATTTAAATCTATTACCTAATAGCGGCACAACTTCGTTGCTATTTTGCATAAAATCCATGATCCTAGAAAGCCACTACTATGGACATTGTAATTATTCTTTTATTACAGTGAAATGATTTGAACTACCTCCACCCCACCCAATTTTAATTACCAGAGTTAGCCCATGGTGACTATTTAATTCCTTCTTCCTATTCTAAATATAAAATTTTTTATTTTAATCTTAAATATAAGATCATTTACAATGAGACAATATATATTGTACATTTTCAAAAATACTCATATTCAATATATTTTAAAAAGAAAAAGAGAAAAAATAAATAAAAATAATTATAGAAAAATATTATAATTTTTGAAGAAATTAGGATAGTTAACTAATTTTAACTTCCTTTCTTAATTAACATAATTTGGTTAAAATGAACACAGAGAGTATATTATTTACACTAATAAAACATAATTTATAAAGTCTGCAAAAGGCCAGATCTACAAATCAAATGCAAGGATAAAACTGTTTGTTCGTGTCCTTCAAAGAAGAAATGTCATTTCTTCAGATTCTCTCGAAAGCAGAAAAGTTATCTAGGCAGACGACGAAAACCTTTCAGGTTTTTCAAATGCAAATCCTCAACTTCTCAAAAAATTGACAAGTGTTACATTTGTGAACAAAAGGGGCATTTTGCAAAAAGATGTCCGAATAAAACAAAGAGAGACATCAAGATGTTCAACATGATTCAAAAGGCGTTATCATTATCCTCTGAGGATGACATTGAATCTATTCTTGAAGAACAAGAATCTCACGATGAGTATATCAGTTTTGTAATTCCTCAAGAAGACCATTCAAGTTCCGAGGATGATGACAAGATCCTTGGCATTCAACGCTCCTGCCAACATCTTCAGTCAGATAGCAGAATATGCAACATTAATTTGGTCAACCATCCATCCTCCTCAGTACCTCTTCCCAATGTCAAAATCATGGTGCTTGCTGACAAATATGCAAAGCCTACCCAAGCTATTGGTTTTATTGACACAGGATCTTGTTGCGGTGTCATGAAACCCCATGTTCTACCCTCTGATGAATGGATGCCTCATAAAGAATATTTCACTACTGCAGATGGAAATCCTTTCTTGATTAATCAGATTTCCCGATGGAAAATCGGAATTCAATTCTTTCCCAACTGCACAATTTGGACCAGAGTACTTGGAAGCAAACTGCCTAATAAAGATTTGTTGATAGGTATGGACATATACCATCTTGCTAAAGGATTGCAGATTCTTCCCCAGGGAATAAGATTTAAGTCTTCTTTTTCTCCATGGGAACCAATCCGAAATCTTTTTTAACTTCAACAAGTACGTCCAGATTATCATACTCTCAGAGATAAATTCGTACCCTTATGTTCAAAAAACCATGACCAGTGCAACCATCCTTACCCTCTCTGGAAAAATAAAGAATTCTTCATTCAACTTTATTTTAAAAAGAATGAAGATGTCAATCCTACAAAAGCTTCTCACCCAGAAATGTCTCCTGAGGATTTGCTTCTTGCCAGAGAAGAATGTGCTGATCTTCTAACTCAAGGGTTGATTGAGCTAACTAAGTCACTATGGGCATGTCAGGCATTTTATGTTGAAAATGATGCAAAAAAGAGACAAGGAAAGAAGAGGTTCATCATTGATTATAAGCCTCTTAATCATTTCGTATAAGATGACAAATTTCCTCTTCCCAAGATTAATACTCAGACAGTCCATCTGAAGAAGGCTAAAGTTTTTTCAAAGTTTGATCTTAAGGCGAGATTCTGGCAACTTGGAATTCACCCTGAAGATAGGTACAATACTGCCTTCTGTATTCCCAATGCTTAATACCAATGGAGAGTGATACTATTTGGGCTAAAACCTGCTCCATCCTTGTTCTAAAAGGCCATGGTAAAAATCTTTGAACCCATCTTGCATTCGGCCTTGATATATATGTAGATGATATTCTTTTGTATTCTGAAACAGAAGAGGCCCATAAAACACTATTGGCCTAATTCCACCAAATTGTCCAAATCTACAAAATTATGCTTTCCTCCACCAAAAGCCAAATGGGCTTGGCCCAAATCCAATTCTTAGGCATGACATTTTTTGAGGGACACTTTCAACCTAGTCCACATATTGCTAGCCAACTGTTGGATTTTTCTGACAAATTGACCACTAAGCAGATTCAAAGTTTCTTAGGTATCATCAATTATATTTAAGACTTTATTCAATATGTCACTCAATACACTAGCTAGCTATCCAAACTTTTTAAAAAAATCCACCATCATGGTTTGAAAAGCAGATAGAAGTGGTGCAAAAGTTAAAACAGATTGCTTAGCATCTACCTCTTTTGAAGATTCCCGATAAGGGTAATTTAATCTTACAGACAGATGCCGATGAGCTTTATTGGGGAGCTGTTCTCATTGAAGAAGACAATGGAAAAAGGTATTACTGTGCACATGCTAGTGGCAATTCAGAGAAGCTAAAAAGCACTACTATACTCTCTACAAAGAGATCCTAGCTGTCAAAAGAGGAATTGAAAAATTTAGTTTTTATCTTAGCTTCAATCAATTCACTGTTGAAATGGATAACACTTCATTTCCAGCCATTCTAGACCGGAAGAAAAAGATGCTCCCAGAAAAGCAGTTACTTCACTGGAAAGATTGGTTTTCTTGCTATAAATTCACAATGAAACACATTAAAGGAAAACATAATCTGTTAGCAGATTTGTTATCCAGACCTCTTAGAAAAACACCCAAATCACCATTGTCAGAAAGGCACCCCTCTTCACCTTCACCATTACCTCCGTGCCTAGATAAAACCCAGTTCAGTATGCTCACATAAGCAGACAGTTAGTTTTTTCCACTAATCCAATACCTTACCAATGTTGTAGAAGTCAATATTGTCACTAGAAGAACTCTTTTCTACTACCTCCATCTTTTCCTTTAAACCTCAGGTATCTCACCAAAACCAGAATACTTTGACCCTCTCTTACCATACCTAATCATTCCTTTCATCAAGGGACCATCACTCCTAAGTTCATATGGTTTGTATGGTTTGTGTCAACCCTCTTTGCTTGTGCTTTTGCCTTACCACCTAAACAAACTTATCAGTATCTAACTGATAAGAAAAACACGCACTCCAACTTATCTACTTTTCTTTCATGGTACGCTTCACTTCCAGTCTGGACAGGAAAACTCTACAATGTCATCAATGAAAATGATTTGTGGAATATCCCTTCCTACTAACATAAAGTTTTTTCCTTCTTTGTGGTTCATCAACCCTATGAAATTGATCATCAAGGAGAATTGTATACCCCTGTTCAAACTCACTTATGGGTAATAGCCATGCACTAGCCATTCCGTGAAAAACAAGTTAATAATGAATTGAAAGAATTTCTTTTAAATCTTAATAATTTTACGGGGAATGCAACTGAGCAAAAATGCACATCTCTCAGACCACTTCCTAGAGAATTTTTTGACTCAGAAGAAATCATGACCATAGGACAGGCTATTCCTTTTGAATGGCCTCATCTCTCTTTAGCTCATGTTGGTGAAGCTTCTTGCAGCCAAGACCATCCTATAACGGATCTCTTAGAAGACCAAGATCCTTTACAGTTCATGGAATCACAGGACCCGTATGAAGTAGCCCCACAATTCTTACAGAACTTCTTATCACATACACCTGGACAATCTACTCCTGATGACGAGTTTGACATTGATGCAGAATTAGACAAGATAAGACTGAAAGTTTAAAAGAAAAAGAAAAAGAAGCTGGAAGGAGATATAAAGAATAAAGATAAGCTTTAGTGTGTTTGTCGTTTATGCCGACAGTCCAAGTGTGTGTATCTTTTTTGAAAAACTGAGGGCCAATATATCTGGAATCAATGTATTTACGAAGCTTTTTATCAAGCTGCTGAGCTTTGGTGGAATAATTAATATACAGATTCTTTATGCGTTCATCAAGAGAGTTGAGACGGCTTGAAAAACCATCTATTTTATCATGGAGTTGTTTCAGCATGGTGTTAATCCTGTGAAGGACTTTGTTTTGGTTGATTGAGTTTTCAGTGTGCTAATTTAGTACTTCTTCAAACTGGGAAATATTTTTAGGACCTTGAGGAGTCATTTGGTCTATCTGAACAAAGGGTCGGGAAGAATATTTGGAAGATTCATTGATCCATCTTTCCAAAGGAGGAAAATTTTCTTCATAAGTAGGTCGGATCATGGCTATGCAAGGAAGAGGTTGTATGGGGTTATCAGGGATAGGTTTGATTATTGGTTTTGGGGAAGTAATTTGTGGGGATTGTATTTGTTTATGGAGAAGGCAAGAAGCTAGGTCCAAATGATCTAATTCTTTTAACAAGTCATGGAAGGTTGCTGGCTTAGGTGAAGGCGGTTTATGGAAAGCTACCCACTTTTTCTGTTTGGGTAAAGACTGCTTTGATCTATGATCAGTATCGTCATCATGGCCTGGTTTCTTTTGCTGGCAAGAGGGTTTTTGTAAGAGGTCTCCGGTTGTGGGAAGAAGGTTTTCTTCAGGTCCTGTCCAGTTGTCCCAATCATGACATCCACAATCAGGGTCACATTCTTCTGGGGCATGATCCCATACAAAGTGACCATGTACTTTAGCCACAAAACATGGCTTGGCTCTGGCATCAACCAAATGAATGAGAATCTTCTCTTTGTGCTTGTAAGTAGGGCTGATGGTCAGAATTTGTCCTTTGTAAGAAGGAAGGCCTTAACCTGGTTTGTTGAAAGTGGATTTAACAATTCCATCTGAGAGTCTTTCCAACACGGGAGCTTCTGTGGTATAGACATCTCTCTTGGAAGAATGGAATTCTTTCTCATAATTGTTTATCCACTCAAGAGGCATAATTTGGGCCAATTCTTCCTTAGGAATTCTTCTGGGAATCTGAATCACCAAAGTATCAAATTGATTCGATACCATATATAAAGTATCAATAGTAGAGTTTGGGAACTCAAGGTTCACCGCATGATCTTGAAGTCGGTAGATCATTTGGTGATGAAGAGTTGCCATAGTCGCTCGAGGGTCTTACTCTGCACCATGGATCTAAATCTACACCTTCAGATTGTGCTAAAGAGTCTCATCATCAAGTTTAATGTTGAAATCAAGAGCAATAATCATCATTACACTTCCATTGCTACAAGTGGTGAGTAGAGCACCAATCATAGCATTACCATACGAAGTATATGTAGAATCCAGAATAGCAATTCTGGCAGTAACTGGTATGCCTTTTTGATCATGCAAAGTGAGAACTAGTCTGATGGCACCAACATGAAGATGTGTATACCCTTGTTGTTTCCAAGAATTAATCAAGGGCTGAGGGATCTCCAGAGTCACATATTGTTCAGTTGTTGTAACTCTGAGTCCACACTGTTCAAGACAAGAACTGTGAACATATTCTTTAACATGTGGTCTAAAGGTGTGGAAAATCTGCCTGACTCTTTGTTTAAAAGAGCGGGCATAAGCGCGGTCTTGAGAAAAGATGGCATAAGGACTAAGTAAAGGAATTTTAGTATTATCATTATGAAAATTTTCTAGGATATGGGTAATTTCTACAAAGTTATCTATTTTATTAGCTAAGGTTGTTTTTACATAAGAAGAAAGATTTTCGAAAAAAAAGACTAATGATAAGCAAATAGATTCTAAGGAGGTAGAAGATAAATTTTCAGTGGTTTCATTCATGATATGAAAAATCTTTCCCCTGTTCTTCTTTCCTAAACATATCTTGGTTTTGACTGTAGACTTTAGGCTCTTATACGAAAACAAAAAAATTCTAAGGCAAAATGTTGTTGTACGGGGGTGGAAAACAATTGCTTCCTTTCTAGTGGGTCCATATCCTCTACACGTCGAAGAGGAAAAGCATGCTCTACATCTCCATTAAACGCATCACTTCATTAAAATTTGCAAGACCTAATCCAAAATTCCAAATTGCTCAACACGCAAAAGCATTCGACATTGAGAAAGACGGTGGTGGTCTCGTCCTTGCTGTCTCCTCCCTATCGACTCTTCCACACGGTCTCCTCGCCATCTCTTCCTTGCTGTCTCCTCCTCGCCATCTCCCCTACCGTCTCTCTCCTGCTATCTCCTCCTTGCCATGTCCTCCCAGTCGACTCTTCCCCGCCGTCTCCTTCTCACCATCTCCCCCGCCGTCTCTTCCCTGCTGTCTCCTCCTCGCCATGTCCTCCCAGTCGACTCTTCCCCGCCGTCTCCTCCGCGCCAACTACCCCCAGTTTCGTATAAAGAAATAAGTACTGGTGATTACACTCCCCTGTTTCACTATGGCTTCTCTGAGTCTGAGGCTTTTAATTTACGCAATACTGCCCTGCTCCACTATGCCTTCTCTTATGAGTATCATTTTTATTCAATTGTGTGTATAGGTTGGTCCTTATGCGTATTTCCTAATGATAGCTGAATCTCATATGTATCATTTTTTATTTGTTGATTGCATTGTGATTGATTTGGAAAAACCGATAGAAAAGACAATAGACATTGATTAAGATGATACATTGCAAATGTTTGATCTCTTGCATCAAAAAAATACCAACAGTCTTTGGCCAAAAAAGGACTGATACAAAAGACTAATTCTGCTAGATCTGAATAGTTTTGTTTGTTTTGCTATAGAAAAATACCAAAAGACTTTATCAAAAGAAAAAGGACTGATACAAAAGACAAATACCAAATGTGTATATGCTGCTGGTTTGCATGTTCAACCTATATTTTCAAAGAGAAACTAATTGAGAGACATGAAGGAAGTTGAGACAATGCCATTGCTTGTTGAGAGAAACTAGCTGCTAGCTGATTGCTGGATCTTATACAAGAGACAAATACTTTGCTGCTTGCTGGATCTGAATTGAATTGAAAAGAAAATGTATCTATGCTGCAGGTCTGCTTGTTGAACCTACATTTGGGAAGAGAAACTAGCTGAGAGAAAGAAAGGAAGTTGTGATAGTGCCATTGAAGACCAAATAGGATAAATTACTGTATAGCATAGCATGTACAATGTATTTGATATGGAAGTTAATTTTATCTATTGTACCTCCTCTACCACTTGTGAAATAACTGTAATCTATTATTCATAGCAATGAAAGTTAAATTTTTTTATTGTACCTGTTTTGATATCTTCACTAAACTTTAGAGTTTCAAGCGATGGCGTGGGAATATCCAATGGTGCCTAAATGACATCAAAAGCATCACACCATATTTATTATAAAATTACTAACAATAAACAAAATAAAAGTTAATTATTATTACCATCAATAATTCAGTATAAGTTCGTGGTGTATTTGACACTGAAGGTGATGAGTTTGTAATGCCATGTTGACAACAACAATTGCATGAAGTTTGTCTATTCTTTGGTGCAAGCCTTTCAACCCAACTTCTTGGGCGTTTCCTTCTCTTAACACCTTCTTTTTTCTTAAGCCCCTTAGGTTGTGATGTAGATTCTATTGGTGGCACCATTGTGGAATTGCCCTCTTTTTCATTAGAGGACATGGCTGTCACTTGTTTGTCTAAGTCTTGCATACATTTGTGCACCAAGGCATATATTTTAGGAGAGGCAGATGCTTTGGTTGCAAGTCTTGTCATTATAGCACATAGATCCCTATAGCGACGTGTTTTCAAGCTTAGGATCTACTTGCACCTCAACCCCACGACTATCATGAACCACTTTGCTTTTTGCATCTTTTGTCCACCTCTTCATAATATATTGATGAGGGACTTCTTTGATGTTATTTGCATCTAATACTTTTAGAGCATGACAACATAGTATACCCCAAGTCTCAAATTTCCTACAATTGCATGAAACTGACTTCATGTTAGGATCAAAACAAAGTCTCCATTGTCCTTTCTTACCAATCATAGTAACAATATTGTCAATCACTATGTGTTCCTCTTCTTCTTCTCTAACCTTACGTAGACTTATGCTAGTTATACAAGCATCTAGAAACAAATTAACTTGTTCTTGGAATAAATGAAAGATTGGGGCAGTGTAAATGTCAACAAGTTGGAGAACCATTGGATAATTTGTGAACATTCTAGGCCTTTTTTGGATTGAATCATATTCACACTCCAACTCTTTATACCTCTTATCATCAACCATGCACTCAAACTGTTTGAAAAATTGAATGATATCCAAATTTGGCTTTGTAACACTCTTGATACAAGCATTAACACTTTCACTTACTTGTGTGCTTCGCAAGCCAAGTGTTAGGGAATTCTTCAAGTAACACCATGCCCATTTCTCTTTTACATTGTATATTGAACTCAACCAGCTATTTTCATGCACATTGTACTTAGATAACAAAGTATTCCATGCTGACTCATATTCTGTTTCATCTATATACTCATACATACATTTCTAAAAGTCAGATAGAAAATGTGTAGGCCCCTTCATCAAGTTACTCAAATGCTTTATACCATTTTGCATTAAGTGCCACGAGCATAACCCTTGCTTCGTTTCAGGAAGCACCTCTATCAATGCTCTAGCCATTGCTTTATCTTGATCAGTGAAAACTGTCTGAGGCCTCTTTCCACGATGTGCCAACAAGAAAGTTTCAAGAAGCCACTTAAAGGATTCAATGGTTTCATCGTACAACAATGCCGCCCCAAAAATGACAACTTCTCTAAAATGATTAAATCCTGAAAAGATAGCAAGTAGTCTGTGGTGACGGTTTTTGCTATATGTTGTATCTAGTGACACCACATCACCAAAGATGGCATAATCTATGAACATGCTTAGATCAGCCCAAAAAACATTAGTGATATGTTCTTCTATATCTACTTCATAGGTATGAAAGAATTATGTATTTTGTGCCACTTTATCCCGAAAGTATCTCAACAAAGCTCCTACTTCTCCAAACTTCATACCATGTTGTCTTTTTGACCTAATGTAATTGTTTGCATCCAACATAGTGAAACCAAGACAAGCTCTTCCTCCTGCAGCTTGTCTACTCATTAACTGAAAAGAATCTTTTTGTTGAAGCCCAGAGTCTTCAGCTAAATCAATCACTTGAGCTTGTACTTCAGTTAATTTTCGTTGTGACACTAACATGTGTACTGTCTCCAGAATATGAAGCGGGTGATTATGTTCCTCAATGAAGAGATTGATTCTATACTTTCCTTCCACCAGTGCAACTCCCATTCTTGCTTTGCAATTTGTCCTTGTGTCAGGATGAGGATTGATGGTATTAACGTCCCTTTTGTCTGGTTTTCTTAGTCCCTCTTTACAACAAACATATCTATATGAAAGTATATGACCATCTTTCTTACTCTTGGTGAAATTAAATTTCCTTACTCCAAAACCAATTTTGCCACCATAGTCAACCCAAAATTTGCATGCTTCTTCTAAGTTGTTGAATTCCATACCCAATTTAGGAATTATATCATCCTCCATAACTTGGTCCCTGTTCCACAAGAAAAAAAATACATATGAAATATAAAAAATTGTCGTCCCTGTTTCACAAATAAAAACATACATATGAAATATAAAAACAAATAACAATGCAAATTAAAAAAAAAAAAGCTCATGGTTTTTATTTCATGATCAAGCATTCAAATAAAAGCTACAATCCTTTCTTAGAAAAAAGTAAAGCTCACGTCCCTCTTTCACAAATAAAAGAAAAATATATTTGAAATATATATATATATATATATAAAATAAAGTTTCCACAACAGTACATCTCATCGTCCCTGCTTTCATTTAAAAAAGTTATAATCCAAATTTCCTAAACATCAAACATTCAATCATTCTACCAATGCCAAAAAAAAATTGCTATATCTATATTCGAGGAAAGAGAGAAATGGGAAAAGAATCAATTCCTACACAACATAAAAAATGCAAACATTACAGCTCAACTTACATTGATCGACTTTCTTCAACCATGATTCTTTTGCTTCTCAATCAAATATGAAACATGTTTCCACAAAATCCTCCGATTATGATAGATTTCAATATTTTTTGCAAACACACTCAATGAAACAAGGAGGTGGTGTTTCATATGGGTTATAGTGAAAAAAAGAGTCAAAATGGAGGGAACCGGGTGGAGGGTGTTATGAAATTGGGGGAAAAAGTGGACAGATCTGATTGTTGCATAAACAATTTTGATCAATTCTCACAAATTTTAATGAAACGATGCGTTTAATGGAAATGCTGGGCCTGCCTCTTCGATGTGCAGAGGATATGGTCCCTTTCTAGTGACTCCCTCTCTCCCCTTGATATCACTTTCAGTCTCCAGTGCAACACGTATAACAACCAAAGGCGATACCGACTCGGCGACTCCAGGCCACACATGGAAATAATCGACCGTAATTTCGGACTCTTAATGGATCCCTTTCTAATTTCTACTTTGTACTTTCTATCATGAAACGAATCCCTTTCTAGTTCCCTGTTCCTCTCTGTTATTGTCTCAACTCTCAACTCCCAACATTTAATACGCTCCTCTTGTTGGACTCAGTCTTCTCTCCCACTTGCTCCTTCTGCGCGAGCAAGCCACCCCTTCGGCTCAGCAATGGCGAACTTCTTCTTCTCCAACAAGATCAGGCTCTCTTCCTCTCTGCTCAAGCGATTCCAACGGCACGCGACAAGTGCTACTCCCTCGGTATTGCTCACCAGATCTTACACAACCGAAGGCAACCGTCCTACCATAGTCCACAAGCGCAGCCTTGACATTCTCCATGATCCTTGGTTCAATAAGGTGTACCCCCTTTCGCAATTGTATCGTCAATTTGGATTTTTTTTGTTCTTTGTGCGTCAACTAGTGAGTGTGTGGTATCTGGCTTTGATTCAAAGGTCGCATACTTGCATTGCATCTTCAGCTGGGAGGCTGTTTTGTGCAATTCTGTTGACTGTTGATTTAGACTGAACGTTAATTTTTAGAGATTTCGACTTAATTTCATGTTTTCTGTGAACTACTTTGTTGATATGCTACAGTGGTTTTAATTTTATAGTAACTTCAACGGCTTCAATAGTTTTACATGTTTTCAGCCCCAAAAAAAGTCGGGAAATTGCTGTCTGGTTAAATGTATTTTCTATTTGATGCTTGATAATCTATCTCGTGAGTACAAAATGTAATTTCTGTGTCGTATCAAAATATAATATGGGGCAATGTACATTATCTTCTATTTTCTTGATAAATGAGTCACACCCACACTTTATCAGCTTTACTTCCTAATTTCATTATTCAAGAATGAGATAGAAACTCTCGCAACTACGATTACTTCATATCCTTTGTCAAGGGGCTTTTCAGTTTGTTAATCATTAATGCCTAAATTTAAGACCAACCTATACGTAATTTTTTCAATGGAATTAATGCATTTCCAATTTTGTATACTTATGTTGAAGGAGAAAATTGAGCTTTTGCATGAAGAGCATGTTCTATTTGCCAACTTTTTTTTTTTTAATAAAAGCACTTTTTTTTATTAAAAAAATTGTGAAGTTTACATTTGCTTGTATATCACTTGCTTTTCCATTGAGGTTACCTTTTATTTTTATTAAAAAATTTCAATTTTAAATATATAATAAATTTCTTTTTGATGTTTTAATATTAGGGAACGTCTTTTACTATGACAGAACGAGATCGTCTTGATCTACGTGGATTGCTTCCTCCAAATGTTATGTCTACTGAACTACAGATTGAGCGTTTCAGTATGTCTACAATCCAAATGACTGGCTGCTGAATGACTTTTCCTTTCTTTTCTCTTTTGGCCTTGGCTGCTGAATAACAATTTTGTTTTTGATTGCTTTATGCACTGGGCATGTTAGTAGTGTTCTCATTTTATACTTTATTTATTGGTATATTTGTTTGCCAACAGTGGTTGATTTAAAAAGGCTTGAAGTGCAAGCAAGAGATGGACCTTCTGATCCAAATGCTTTGGCCAAGTGGCGGATACTCAACCGCTTGCATGACAGAAATGAGACCATGTACTACAAGGTCAGTTCACAAATATTTTTTCTTTCCTTCTTTGATGATGAAAGAAAAGCACCAAACTATTGCAATTTATATGTATGACCTTTGATTGCTTGATGACGCAGCATGAGAGACAAGGCTGTAATGTAAAAGGCCATTATTAGGTAAGGAGATAGAGGAAGCTGTTCATTAAAAATTAAAAATTAAATATTAAAAGCTTTATTAATGACTATATCTATTGTAAAAGAATCACATGGTGTAGAATATAGGTACTGAAGGGAGAAATATACTTAAGCTGTACGTAATGGAGTTCAACCATCAAACTAACTCCTAGATTTAAGATAACTTATAACACCTACAGATAAACTACTCAATCAGATAAATAAAATAATTGCTAACTCAATCTAGCAGATTAATTAAATAGAATGTAACTCAAACATCTCTCTCTAACACTCCTAAAGATGGAGCATACACACACACATATAGATTATTACAAATTACAAATATATTGAATTCAAAGACTTTCAACAAATTTAGCAAATGAATTAGCTGACTGATGTTCACACTTGGTATAGGCCATCTTGATCATTTCTGCAAAAGCTTCTCCTTAACTGTGATGATTGTTGAAGAAATTGAATTGAATTCCACTCTGAATAAATGACAGGTAGTCAATCCTGGGATTGTGCTTGATATTGCACAGCTGACCTATTCTAATAAATACACCATAATAAGGGGATTTGACCTTCCCTTAATCATGATTGCATTGTTCCCTAATCCTGTCCTAATTTGACACCCTCATAATGATAGAATTTCTCTTATAATTGAGCAATTTCATGGAGGAAAAAACTGAATACTTTATTATTGTATTCTTGTGCATTACAACCAGCAGTGGAGTGTTCAATTCATAGGCACAAAAAGAATGAAAAGTTACCGAAACAGAAAAGGCAAAAAACGTTTCCCTAAAAGCCATTAATAACCAACGGCTATAGGCATTAAACAAATGAAAAAGAAGAGGAAAAAGACTGTTGGAGAGAATCCCATATTAATTGAGAGATTGATTATATTAATAGAGGATTCCAATCTGATCTGATTGATTATCCTTTATTAATTCAGTCAAATCTCTCAATTATTGCATAATAATATCTGATTCTCAACAATAATTATAGCATTTTCCACAATGCCCCTTAAGATGGTGAGTAGATGTTCTGCATCCTCAGCTTGGAGATAACGACTTGGAATGTCGTGCTGTTGAGTCCTTTATTAAGTACTTCAATTAGATGGCCTTTCCTTGATACATAAAGAGTGCAAATTAGACCACTCTCCAGCTTTTCCTTTATGAAATGCTTGTCAACTTCAATGTGCTTTATTTTTGTCACATTGTATTGGGTTGTGAGCGATGCTTATTGCTGATTTATTGCTGCAATACAACTTTGCTGAGTGATGAGAGAAAATTAGAGAATATGTTCTTCTCTTTGAAAGAAAAGGTTTGATGTGTTTGCAAGAAATTGATGGCCTCTATTTATTGGCCAAAGGCTATGGGGAATTTACAATTGTATGCCTAAGTCTATGGGTGAAGTACAATAGTGTCCCTAGAAGTTTTACTATTTACAATAGAGTCAATAAATAATTTTTTTTTTATGCTTTCCCTCAAGCTGGTAAGTGGATGTCCTCCATTCCCAGCTTGGTTATTAAATTCTGAAAATTGACATTGGATATCCTTTAATGAGCACATCTGCAAGTTGATCACCCATAGAGACGAAAGGAGTATAAATTAAACCATTGTCCAATTTCTCTTTGATAAAGTGCAGATCTATTTCAATATATTTAGTTTCGTCGTGTTGTATAGGATTATGAGCAATAATGATAGCTGATTTGTTACCATAATAGAGCTTTATTGGCCCTTCCCATTTGATCTTCAAATCTTCCAAAATTTTTTATAGCCACGTTAACTCATATATCCCAAGTGCCATTGCTATGAACACGGCCTCTTAAGTCGATCTAGCAACTGCATTATGCTTTTTGCTTCTCTGGGTATGAGATTTCCTCCCAGGAATGTACAATAACTTGAGGCTGATCTTCTATCAACTATAGATCTTGCATGTTCTGCATCCATACAGGCTTCCTCAGTCAATTCCCTCCTCCTTTTAAGCAAGATTCCTTTCCCTTGTGTACCCTCTAGGTATTGTAAGATTCTATGGACTGCCTTGAGATGTGATTCCTTTAGGGTTGTGCATGAACTAACTTACAACCCCTACAATAACCTGAGGCTGATCTTCTATCACCTATAGATCTTGCATGTTCTGCATCCATACAGGCTTCCTCAGTCAATTCCCTCCTCCTTTTAAGAAGATTCCTTTCCCTTGTGTATCCTTTAGGGATTGTAAGATTCTATGGACTGCCTTGAGATGTGATTCCTTTAGGGTTGTGCATGAACTAACTTACAACCTCTACATCCTAGGCTATATTAGGTCTTGTGTGAGACAGATAAGTTAATTTTCCCAGAAGTCTTTGATTAGACCTTTATCTATGTGCGTATCTCTTGGTACCTCACAGAGTCTATGGTTAGACTGTGTGTCTCTACTACTTTGTATCCTAGTTGGCCAGTTTTTGCCAATAAATCCAGTACGTATTTTTGTTGTGAAATGAAAAATCCCTTTCCTTGGGTGTGCTATTTCAATGCCTAGAAGATATGAGTTTGCCCAATTCCTTGATTTCAAACTTTTTAATTAGTTGCTCTTTTAACAACTCTGTTCCCTCCATCAATATACCAATAGGATTGACACTGTTCTGGGGGTTGAGTGCTTGACAAAGTATGATCACCTTGGCTTTGTTTATACCCCATACCCCTCATGGCTTTGTAAAATCTCCCAAACCAAGCTCTTGGGGATTGCTTAAGTCCATATAATGCCCTTTTGAGTTTACACATGACACTTGGCTCATTATGTGAGTTGAATCCTAGTTGAATCTCAATATAGATCTCTTTATCTTGATGTCCGTGCAAGAAGTCATTGTTGATATCAAATTGTAGTAGTTTCCAATCAGTGCTAGTAGCCAAATAGAAGGAAAAACAGCCAACCAGTACTAAGAAACTGCTCATTAGCACTGAAAATGGCACTAAACAAGAGAACCACCACTTTTAGAGCTTGGGTAGGTCAGAAGGACAACTAGGCTAGCCTTTGTAGTTGCTAGTGATAAGTTTTGAGGTGGTCGTTGCTGGAGAGGAAGCACCATGAAGCCAATCTCACTTAGTGGGATAAGATTAGTGTTGTTGTTGTAATCTGTTCACATATTTTCTTTTTATCATCTATAATGCCACATTTGATATAATGGAAGAGTTTTTGAAGGAAGTGAAATAGGAAATGGAAGTGGAAGTGGAATGGCAAAAAGAAATGGAAGTGGGGTATAAAAATATGTTTGGTATGTCAAGTTTGATCTAATTTTAATTTGATATATGTATTTATAATATTAAATTACTGAAATACCCTAAGAAAAAAAAATCTTGTAACCTAGAAAGTGGAAGTGTGGAACAATAAGGCATCCATCACAACCTTCATTGCCGACCTCTAGCAATCATCCCCTCCGGCCACCACCTAAAACAGCCTCCATCCACCACCATAAACAACCACTGTCTCCCATTTTCACACAAAGTGAAATTTAACAAAAAGTTCAACCCATAAACAACCATAGCCAAAAATCAGTAATCCAAAAGGAATTAGGTTGATTTTTCAAACCCATAAACAACCACTGTTTGGCCTACCCACCATTTTTAAATTTTCAAACAAGTTCAACCAAAAGATGAGAAGAAGCCTTCACAAATGATGCCCATCATTGTCGAACCAGAAAGGTAAATTGTGTAGCTCACAACCCCACCATTGTCACCCAAAAAGAAGTTTCACCCAGAGCGATGAACACTCACCTTTGGTGACCAACTTCAGCTCACAACTTTACTGTTGGACCACCTTCTTTTCACTTCTGTTGTTGAAGATGAGAAGAAGCTGTTTGTTGCTCAAGTTCACAACCCACCTTTATCATTGTTCAAGTTGGCAACTTGTCATTGTTGTTGATTGCTTTGTCTCCGTTGCCATTCAACTTGCGTGTTGTCATCTTTGTTAATCTCTTCTTGGAAGTTGGCATTAGTGTCATGGGAATGGGAGAGGAGTGATGATGGTTAGGGTTAAAATCAATAAGAGCAGAGTGGTCAATAAAATAATTGAGGGTACAAATGTCGAAAATTGTATACTTCCATGGAAGTCATGGACTTCCATGCTGATGGGGAAGGAACTGTTGGTTCCACATGGAAGCAACATCCGGGATACCAACACGGTACTTTTTGAGTTCCCTTTCCACTTCTGTCTCCGGAGATTCAATTCCACCATATCAAATGTGGCATAAGAAAACTAAAATTTGCCGTGCTTACTGCATTTTGTAATTGATTAGATGTGTTATTGTACAACTTAAGGACTAAAGAAAGTAAGAAACCAAATGATTATATTTTTATCTTTAATAATATGCACTCACTCGACAGGTTTTGATTGCAAACATAGAGGAATATGCACCAATAGTGTACACTCCAACTGTAGGTCTTGTTTGTCAAAACTACAGTGGTTTATTTAGAAGGCCAAGAGGAATGTATTTTAGTGCTGAAGATCGTGGAGAAATGATGTCTATGATTTATAACTGGCCTGCTGATCAGGTACTTGTTGGTTATTATCACTATTGTGTTTATAATTTATAACTCTCATACTATATAATTTATATACCTCTATACTAAATATCACTGCTTTGCCATTTTTGACAAAATTCTATAGATTATAGTTATACTGTTTGATAGACTTGTGATAATGTGGTAACAATCGCAAATATTCTTGCTAATTTGATTGCTTAGCTTAAGTTTCTTTTAACAATTGGTTTGTTCTTGACCTAAGCATAATTTTCTACTTCCACTTCACTTGAATTACTTTGATAAGTTTCACTTTTTTGTTTTCTCCCCTTCCCTCTGGTATACATGGAGCATTCTCTGCTTTTTCAGGGCTGTGGTGTTTAAATGCTAGGGTTCTAATCTACTTTGTTTTTAATCTTGTGATAGTTTTTTTTTTCTTTGGGATAAGACTAATGTTGTTGTTATTGTTGTTGGGTTGTTCTAGGTGTTCTTTTAACCTCCATCTTTGCACTTCTTTCTGTTGATGAATTGTTCTTTACCAAGATGTTTTCTTTCCTTTTAGCACATTATGCTATATTGATGGGATATAATGATGTTTATTCTTCATCTGATACATTTCTAAACTTTGATCTATCTCTTGATGTCTTTATTGCTTATTTGATAATCTGAAAAACTGAGTCTCTCCCTCCCTTCCCCCCTCCCCCCTCCCCTTCTCTCTTTTTCAGGTTGATATGATTGTTGTTACAGATGGTAGCAGGGTTCTGGGTCTTGGTGATCTTGGAGTTCATGGAATTGGCATTGCAATTGGGAAGCTGGATTTGTATGTTGCTGCTGCAGGGATAAACCCTCAAAGGGTTTGTCTTCTCCTATAGAATAAGAATAGCGGCTGCAATGAATTTTTTCTCATTAATCTCACTTTGCTGAACGCAAAACTAGAGTGATATATGCTAAGATGCTAGCCTCAATCTCCTAATGATTCTGGATAACTCTCCAACTTGAAGTGCAAGATAACAACTCCTAAAATAAAGGAGATGAAAAATAGAAATGTAAAGTTGACTAAAATAAACAAATAAGGAAACAGAAAATATATAAAAGCATGTGAATAAAGAAACAAATAACAGCAAGCCTGGCTTCATAAAAAAAAAAAAAAAGGAAGGCTAGCAATGCTGAAGGCACAGGTATACCAACAAAGTGGATTGTCAAGTTCTCTCTAGCTTGGTTATTCTGGCTGGTAGTAAGATTTTGTGTAGTGTTATTTATGTGGACTGTGTACTGATTGATGCACATACAGATGACCTTTGCTATTATTCCCTTGGCACTCCAATCCTCTGATGCACTCTCTACTTATCTTTGACCAAGGTGATCTGATTAAGTTTCTGTCTTTTCCTTTCTCAGGTACTTCCTGTAATGATTGATGTTGGGACTAACAATGAGAAGCTACTCAAAGATCCTTTATGTAAGCATTTCTATATCTATTCAATGAAAGATATTGAAGAACATTTCTGTAGAAATGTCATTGTTGCATAAGAAAATTTTCACTAATACTTTTTCATTAATTTTTGGGTTACTTTTGTATATAATTGGTTGCATTAGAAATGTTATCTGATGTTTGTTCTTGATTTAAATTTAAAGTAAAATGTTTGTTTGAGCAAAATCAATGTTGTCAAAGGCACTTGTCTTAATGCCTAAGGCATTGACGTGGCCTTGGCTTCACAAGGCACTAAAAGTTGAGTGCCTTTGGCAACTTTTATGTGGAGAAAGTTGGGCACCTTAGGCAGATGGAGGAGTCTGACTAGAACCGCAAGCCCAGTAACTATATTTACTAAACATAGGATCAATGAGAGTGTAGTGCGTGTCTTGTTATTGGCCAATAAGAGAAAGAAGTCATGTTGTATATATTATGGGGATCTTGGTAAAAAATGAAAAGAAAAACAAAAAAGATATTATAAGGACACCTTACATGAGCTTTTTTCCTTCAACTATCAGTCTATCACAATAGAGTTAATTTTTTTTTAAAATGGATAGAGAAAGTCTATTGCTACACTCTGTTTTATAGTTAATTTTTTAATAGCTCCTCATGTGAATAAGCTCAACATTTTAAAGATTAAAAGATCATAAGTCAATAAAGATCTAAAAGAAAAAATAGTTCATAATTAAAAAATTAATTCAAACTTGATCCAAACTAATTCAAACTGACCTCATTAAAAAACCGATCAGGTCTTAATTTGTGTGAACCATTGGTTTGGTTTTGTTCAGGTTTTTCCCAAAATCAAACCAAATCAATCCTTTAAACACCCAAATTTCCAGGTATTTGCAGGTATTTGAAAGACCAAGTCCTTCCTGATTTCCACTTAGATTTGCTTACCTCTTGCCAAAACACCTCCCCCTTTCTACTCTTCTTTTCCCGGCTCTGTTTCCATGTTACTTTGAGCCTCTATTTTCTTTCTTCTTATGTGAATTGGGCCTTTTTCAGTGTCCTTTTGGGCTTGTTTCCCTTCTTACTGGGAATCAAACTATTCTAGTGATGGGCCTGCAAGTATATAGGGCCGATCGCAATCTAAAAAATTCCCCGGAGTGTTCTAGGGGGTTGTACCCAAGGGAGGTTAGAAGTTTACTGGTCCACAAGTTTCAATCCCAAAATAGAAGTTGAGGAGTGAAATTAAAAAGAAAGAAAATGCAAGTAAACACGATGAAAAAATATTAATTCAATTATTAAGAGCGTCAAGGGATTGAGACTTACCTTAAGGCATTGTTTGGTTCAAGAGTGGAAAGAGATTTTAATGGAAGGAGGGGAGAGAAGGGGAGGGGTTTTAATATTCCCTTATTTAGATTTGTTAGAGGGGAGGGGAGGGATTTGCCCATTTTTTCCCTAAATTTTCCCACTTTTGGGGAGGGGGGGGGGGAGGGGTAAGAGGGGAGGGGAGGGAAAATTCATTATTGAGCCAAACAAAAGAAAATATCAATTTTTCCTCCCCTCCCCTCCTACTTTTTGAACCAAATGAGGGAAAATTGTAATTTTCTCTCCTATTCCCTCAAAATCTCTCCAACCAAACAGGGTAAGTGATGCAGGACTAGAGATGGGTCAAGGGGAAATATAGTGAGGGGAGAGAGAGAAAATTGAGAGAGAGAGGAGAAAGGAAGGGAGCTGAAAAATAGAGGGAGAGACAAAAGCTGAAACTCAAAGCAAAATATCATCATTCATTCAGTAACTGCATATATGAAGCAACCTACACCTATATATAGTTGAGCTTTCCTTCCTAGGAGGGAAAGCCACTTACAACTTGCTGTAATTGCTTTTTGAGTAAAATAATAACAAAAAGAGAAACCTTCAAATTAAGGAACCTCTAAAATAATCAAGAGAAAATAACTAAAACATATAAGCAATATTTCTTCTGGTGTAAAACTTTCTAAATTTTTTTATCATTTTCCTCTTGCTTCAAAGAATTCTCCTCTGGAGAGGTAGAGTTGATAAGTTTCCAGCAAGGTGGAATCTATGCATTGGAACTCGTCTTTTGTAATCCCTATAGTGTCTGACTTCGAGTGACCTTTCCAATGAACTAGATAATGGAGGAGGGGACCTTTAGACGTAAGGATAGTGTTGGAAGTGGGCTTAATAACCCTAGGGCCCATTACAGCATTTAACCTAATTCTTTTTTCTTTACCACTCTAAGTGTGCCGTTTTATCTTTTTAAGTTATTCTTTTATATTTGTCAAATCTTTTTATTTTATCTTTTACTGATTTTTAGGAGGAAAATTAGGAAGAATATTGTTTTAGAAATTCCTCCCCTATGCCTATATGTATCAGTGAACTTTATCAATAAAAATTAGAGCTTTATGTGCTGCCCTATGAGCTCTATTTGCAGCTTCATGGTATCAGAGCAGGTTTTACAGATTTGATGTCGTTCAAGGCAGCATTGACTGGAGGGCCGAGAGCCTTTGCCACTGGCGGTGATGACCACCAAATGCTGCCGTTGTCTGGTGATGGCTCAAAAAAGGTCTCCGAAATACCATTGAGCGTAGGGAGTGGTGCAAATTCCTATTCTTCATCTATAATGAGGAGTATAGCACCAGAATCTCTGCCACATACTATGATCACCCATTGGTTGAATGGGAACAATTATTTGCAATGGTCAAGAAACGTTCTCATGTTTGTTCGTAGGCGAAACAAGGAGCGTTATCACTTGGATTCCTAAGCCACCGGAACCAAAAGATTCACAGTTTGAGACATGGTGCACCGAAAACAATATGGTGATGACATGGCTCATGAATTCTATGGTTGTTGAAATTAACGAGAACTACTTACTAGCAACTACTGCAAAGGAGATACGGGATTCAGCAAGAAGAACTTACTTAGTAAGGGAGAATTTTGCAGCAGTATATTACATCAAGCATTCACTTAGAAATCTCACACAGGGGGAGAAATCAGTAACACAATATTATAGTGCCTTGATGCGTCTATGGCAACAGATTGACTTGTATGAAATTCATCATTGGTCTTGTCTCACTGATGAGGCTTACTTTAGACAGGTGGTTGATCGTGATAGATGCTATGATTTTCTTCTTGGACTAAATGATGTCTATGAGGACGTGAGAGGAAGAATCATGGGACTGAAGCCTCTTCCCTCATTAGAGGAAACTCTTAATATGGTCAAGTGTGAAGAGAGCAGGAAAGCTTTAACACAGAACAATATTGTTGCTCCTACAACCTTTCCGGTTGAAGCTTCGGCCATGGTGGTACGTGGAAATCAAGGAGGAGATCAAAAGAAGAAATCAGCAAAATGGTGTGACCACAGTAACAAAAGTGGCCACACCAAGGAGACATGTTGGAAGATCCACGGTAAGCCAACAAATATGAAACAGAGAGTAAAAAATGAAAGCAAGGGTATGATGATTGCAGAAGTAGATAGTAGCCCACTTAATAATGATGAAATCATTGCATTGAGAAAGTTTCTAGGAAAGCAGGTTCAATTGAACTTAGCAGAAACAATTTGTGAGAAATCTACTCCCTCTGTTACCTTGGCCAATGCAGGTATGACTCTTATAGCTGCACTTAGTAGTGTGATTGAAACAAGGAATCTGTGGGTAGTTGATTCTGGAGCTACAGATCACATTACTGGATTCAGAGAATTGTTCAGTGAATTTTCATCATATTCTGAGCATACTTTTGTTAAAGTTGCAAATGGATCTTATGCAAGGGTTCATGGAACTGGCACTGTTGTTATAGCACAAACTATTATTTTAGAGAATGTTTTGTATGTGCCAGAGATTGAGTGTAGCTTGCTATCTGTGAGAAGAATTGTTATTCAATTAAGCTGTGTGGTTATATTTACTAAAATTGGCTGTGATTTTTAGGACCAAACTTTGGGGAAGAGGATTGGCAATGCTGAGGAATGGAATGGGCTCTATTACGTTGAAGGAAGTTCGAAGAATAAAGACAAGCATGCTGTTAGTTTTTGTGTTATGTCTAGTGATGAGATTATGTTATGGCATTCTAGGTTAGGCCATTTGTTTCCTCAAATCTTCAATAAAATTGATTTCAGTTTTCATTGTGATACTTGTCAACTAGCCAAACAGACTCGAAATTCTTATCCTTCACATTCTTATATTCCTACACAACCTTTTACCTTGATCTATAGTGATGTTTGGGGCCCTTGTAAATATGAAACTAACTTACAAGCTAGGTGGTTTGTTACTGTCATTGATGACCATACACGATTAACATGGGTATTTCTTAAGAGAGAAAAATCAGAGGTGTTCCAGATTTTTAAGAACTTTCATGCCTTTGTTCAAACTCAATTTAAAACTGTCATTAAAATCTTGAGGAGTGACAATGGGAGAGAATATGTGAACTCGAATTTTAGACAGTTTCTCAAAGAACAAGGTGTTCACCATCAAACCTCCTGTGTCAATACTCCACAACAGAATGGAGTAGTTGAGAGAAAAATAGGCATATACTAGAAATAGCTAGGGCTCTTATGATTGACAAAAATGTGCCAAATATTTTCTGGGGAGATGCAGTTTTAACAGCAGCATATCTTATTAATAGAATGCCCTCAAAAGTTCTCAAATTTCAAACACCTCTTCAAAAGTTCCATGCATCATTTCCTAATCCTCACCTTACTCTTTCTCTTCCAAAAAAGGTTTTTGGATGTCTGGTTTTTGTTCATAATAATCATGGGGGAAAACTTGATCCTCGTTCTATTAAATGTGTCTTCTTAGGTTATCCAGCCACTCAAAAAGGTTATAAATGTTATTCACCCCAAACACATAGTATACATTACCATGGATGTTACCTTTGTTGAACATCAACCATATTACTCCAAATCATCCATTCATGGGGAGGAGAGCAAGAGTGAATGGCTTATTTGGGAAACAATCTCTGGTCATAATTATGATAAACCTGGTCAGCATGTGAACACTTCACAAAATAATGGGCCTCAAACACCCGTTGTTATACCTGAAATACCTGAAACCGAACCAGATGGACCTATCTCTCCTGAATTCTCTAACATTTCTGCTGAACACACACCTGAACCTGCATAAAGATCTTCTTCCACCCATCTAGAACAGCCTCCTGATCAATCACATAACCTCGACAGAGCTGAAACAAGGGTGGACCGGCCTCTACAAACCTATTCTAGACGAGGAAAGACTACTGAACAGAGAGTTACAGCAGAAGAACCCATTCCAATTTCAGTGCAATGCCATGACTCGGTACCTGAAACTGGTCTTGATGATTCAAATCTGCCAATTGCATTGAAAGAAAAAAGGGCTTGTACTCAGCATCCTATAAGTAGGTATGTGTCTTACAATAGACTTTCATCTAGATTGAAAACTTTTGTAGCCAATGTTGCTAGTGAACAAATTCCAAGGGATTTTGATGACGCTTTTTCTGATCCAAATTGGAGAAAAGCAATTGAAGATGAGTTAGCAGCACTAAATAAAAATCAAACTTGGAAACTAACTAATTTGCCTAATGGAAAATCTGTTGTAGGCAGTAAGTGGGTTTTTACTGTGAAATATAATCCAGATGGGAGTATAAGTAGGTACAATGCTAGATTGGTTGCTAAGGGGTTTACTCAAACACAGGGTATAGACTATCAAGAAATGTTTGCTCCTGTTGCTAAATTTAATACTATCAAAGTACTATTATCTCTTGCTGCAAATTTGAGTTGGCCCTTATATTAATTAGATGTCAAGAATGCTTTCCTAAATGGTGATCTTGAAGAAGAAGTGTATATGGAAATTCCTCTTGGTTTGAGAAATCCAGGTAATGATGGAAAAGTATGTAGACTTTACAAATCATTGTATGGATTAAAACAATCTCTTAGAGCTTGGTTTGAGCGATTTACTCAAGTTGTGGTGAACCTTGGATACACACAATGTCAAACTGATCATACTCTTTGTTAAACATAAAGATGGGAAGATGACTGTTTTAATTGTTTATGTTGATGACATAGTGTTGACAGGGAACAATCACGAGGAGATAGATAGACTTATGAAGAATTTGGCTACTGAATTTGAGGTGAAGGATTTGGGAAACCTCACATATTTTCTCGGTACGGAAGTGGCAAGATCCAGCAGTGGAGTTAGTGTATCACAACGCAAATATACACTAGATCTTCTTGAGGAGACAGGAATGCTTGGTGCAAAACCTGTTGACACACCTATGGGAGACAATCAAAAATTGGATATAAGGGAAGATGGTATACTTGTTGACAAAGGAAGGTATCAAAGGCTAGTGGGAAAGCTTATATACTTATCCCATACTAGACCAGATATTTGTTTCTCAGTGAGTGTAGTGAGTCAATTCATGAACAACCCACAAGAGGAGCATATGGAAGCTGTCTACAGGATACTTAGATATCTAAAAATGACTCCAGGCAAAGGATTATTGTTTGCCAAGGGAGAAAGTAGAGGAGTTGAAGTTTATACAGATGCAGATTGGGCTGGCTCTACAATTGACAGACGATCTACTTCAGGATATTGTACTTATGTTTGGGGCAATTTAGTAACCTGGAAAAGTAAGAAACAGTCAGTAGTGGCTAGAAGCTCAGCAGAAGCAGAATACCGAGCACTGGCACATGGAATTTGTGAAGGGATATGGATCCTACGGCTTCTAAAGGAACTTAATATCAGTTTTGAAATGCCTATTAGAGTCTGGTGTGATAATAAGGCAACAATAGGGATTGTAAATAATCCTATTCATCATGATCGCACTAAGCATGTGGAGATTGATCGCAATTTCATCAAGGAGAAGATTGACACTAAGCTGATAAATCTCGCATATATTTCAAGCAACAAACAAATTGCAGACATAATGACCAAAGCCTTATCAAGGGTCAAGTATGATGAATTGTGTGGCAAGTTGGGAATGATCAATATCTATTCACCAGCTTGAGGGGGAGTGTTGGAAGTGGGCTTAATAACCCTAGGGCCCATTACAGCATTTAACCTAATTCTTTTTTCTTTACTACTCTAAGTATGCCGTTTTATCTTTTTAAGTTATTTTTCAGATTTGTCAAATCTTTTTATTTTATCTTTTACTGATTTTTAGGAGGAAAATTAGGAAGAATATTGTTTTAGAAATTCCTCCCCTATGCCTATATGTATCAGTGAACTTTATCAATAAAAATTAGAGCTTTATGCGCTGCCCTATGAGCTCTATTTGCAGCTTCAGATAGTGACACAAATAGTAGTTGGAAAAATATTCTCTGATGATTTACAACTGAGGAGTACACTTGTATATATACAATTTACCATAAGAACTAAAAAATAAATACAGAATATTTACAATAAATGTAGGGATATAATCCCTGATTTTATGGAAGATAAGAATAAAAAAAGAATCAATAAATATAATCTGAATAATATCCTAAAATATTCTAGTATTTTCTAATACTCCCCCTCAAGCTGGTGAAGGATATTCTCTAATCCTAGCTTGGTGATCAAGTCTTGAAAATGAACACTAGACAATCCCTTTGTGAGAATATCAGCAAGTTACTCTCTTGTAGGAATAAATGGTGTGCAAATTAAATCATTATCCAACTTCTCCTTTATAAAATGACGATCTACCTCAATATGCTTGGTCCGGTCATGCTGTATTGGATTGTGAGGAATATTAATTGCTGATTTATTGTCATGGTAAAATTTCATCGCACTGTCTCATTTAACTTTCAAATCTTTCAAGATTATCTTTATCCATAATAGCTCACAGATTCCAAGTGCCATTGCTTTGAATTCAGCTTCTGCACTAGATCTAGCAACCACATTCTGTTTTTTGCTTCTCCAAGTGACAAGATTTCCATCAAGGAAAGTATAGTAACCTGTTGTTAACCTCTGATCAACAGAGAAACCTGCATAATCTGCATCTGTATAGGCTTCAAGAGTTAATCTATTTTCCCTTTTGAATAAGATTCCATTTCCTGGTGTACCTTTCAAGTATTGTAGAATTTGATGTACAGCCTGAAGGTGTGATTCTTTAGGAGCATGCATAAACTGACTCACAACATTTATAGCATAGACTATGTCAGGCTGAGTATAAGACAGATATATTAGTTTGCCAACAAGCCTTTGATATGATCCCACATCAACAGTTGTATCGTCTGGGAAGTCACAAAGTTTGTGATTAACTTCTATTGGGGTATCTATCGATTTACATCCCAATTTACTTGTCTCAGTTAATAAATTAAGAATATATTTCTACTGTGGTATGAAGATTCCTTGCTTTGAATGAGCAACTTCAATGCCTAGGAAGTACTTAAGCCTCCCTGATTCTTTAATTTCAAATTCTCTCATCAACTGCTTCCGTAAGGAATTAATGCCCTCCATGTCATCTCTTGTGACTATGATGTCATCAACATAGACTAGTAACATTGTCACTCCCTCTGAAGTCGAATGTCTGATAAATAGAATGTGATCACCTTGACTTTGCTTATACCCCATATTAAGCATGACTTTTATAAATCTCCCAAACCATGCTCTTGGAGATTGTTTGAGCCCATAAAGTGCCTTTTTAAGTTTGCAAACTGTGTTTGATGTAAGTTGAGAATGAAACCCTGGTGGAACCTCCATTCAGATCTCCTCTTCTAAATCTCCATGTAAAAAGACATTTTTAACATCGAATTGCAGTAATTGCCAATTTCGGTTAGCAGCAATAGACAGTAAAATTCTGACTGTATTCATTCTTGCGACAGGGGCAAAAGTCTCCACATAATCTATGCCATACGTCTGGGTATATTTTTTTGCAACTAAACGTGCTTTGTATCGTTTTAAGGAACCATCAGAATTGAACTTAGTTGTGAAGACCTAGCGGCACCCAACTGGTTTCTTACCTTTTGGCAACGGAACTAGATCCTATATCTTGTTTTTCTCTAGGGCTTCCATCTCCACTTTCATTGCTTGTACCCAATTTTCATTTGTCAATGCCTCAGATAAGGTTTTAGGAATGAAAATATCATTTAAATTTGCAAGGAAGGTTCTATGACTGTAAGACAAATTGTTATAGGAAATGAAAGATGACAAAGGATATAATGAACGTTTAGTACAACTTCGGGTACCTTTACGGAAGGTAATAGGAAGATCATCATCTATATTTTCAGGAATATTTTCAAGGGAGTGACCTCTGTGCCTTCAGGAACAGGTTTTGATTCAAAAGATTGAACTTACTCTGGTTGAGATGCCTCTTTCCTGTGAGAGTAAACTTGTAAAGGACAAGTGGAGACTAGGGGCTGTTGGAAATCACAAAAGTTGGAGGGTCCAGATAAGTCATTTGGAATTTCAAGAAGGAAGAGATCTTGACTTTGGTTATTAGGAAAGACAGTTCTCTCTGGAAGAATATTATGAAAATAGGACTCACACTCAGAAAAAGTAACATCAGTTGAGACATAAAATCTTTTTTAAGGAGGATGATAGCACTTGTATCCTTTTTGAGTAGGAGAATAACCAATGAACACACATTTCAGGACTTCGATTCTGAGGATGCACATGAATAAAAGCAACGCAACCAAATATTTTTGGGATGAGATTATTTGAAGCTTTGAAGTCGGGGAAGAAGTGAGTGAGAAGTTGTGTAGGACTTTTTGAACTAAAAGTATGTGTGGGAAGCCTGTTGATCATATAACTTGCAGTTAAAACTGCTTCCCCCTAATATTGTTAAGGAACATTATTTTGAAATAGCAAAGCTCTTGTGGTGGCCAGAAGATGGCAATTTTTCCTTTCAGCAACCCCATTTTGTTGTAGAGTATTAACACAAGAAGACTCATGAATAATTCCCTGAGCATCAAAAAGGCTGACAAAGATTGATTGAAAAAATCTTTTGCATTGTTAGAACGGAATCTCTGTATCCCAATCCCAAATTGAGTTTTGATCATATTGTAAAAAGATGGAAATATAGAGCTTACATCAAATTTTTGTTTCAAAATATAGATCCAAGTTACACGAGTGCAATCATTAATAAAGGACACAAACCATCGAGATCCGGAAATATTAGGAATATTTGAAAGGACCCAAATATCACTATGAATTAAATTAAAAGGAACAAAAACTCTTTTATTACTAATAGGAAATGAAGATCGTTTTTGTTTAGTAAATTCACAAACATCACAATGAAAGGACTCAACATCCAAGTCTTTAAACAAAGAAGGAAACATCATTTTAATAACATGAAAAGAAGGATGACCAAAACGACGGTGATGAAGCCAAATGCGGTCTTTATTCAAACTGAACTCTTTGGAATGACAGGAAGAGGAAGACAAACTTTGAAATCCGCCATGTCCATTACACTTATCAAGGAAATAAAGTTCATCTTTTTCTTTAGCAAATCCAATCTTCTGCCTCGTGCCTAGTTCCTGAATTTTACAATAGGTAGAAAAGAATAAAGCACAACAATTAGAATCACTGGTAAGTCTTTTGACAGATATAAGATTGGTACAAAACTTAGGAACGTGCAAAATATTTCTTAAGATGAGATGTGGACTAAAACGGATATCACCTTGACTAGCAACAGTAAGAATAGAACCATCAACTATTATTACCTATCTGGTACTAGGACATGGGTTATAAGAGATAAATTTTTTTGAAGAATTGGTCATATGGTTATTAGCTCTAGAATTCATGATTCATGAATCAAGAAAAACCTTATTTGAGGAAGTAAGAGTAGATGACAATTGAGTAATAACAGATGAAGGTTCAATAGAAATACTTGAGAATACCAAAGAACATGTACTTGAAGTATTGGTAGTATTCTTCTCCAGTGATTCTAGTAAACTCCTTAATTTTCCAATCTCATCCTTAAGATCGGCATGGCTGAAGCTTTCCTCACCACTTGAAATTTCTGTTACTACATGAGCTTGCCCTTGTCCCTTCTTCATATTCGGAGGTTTACCATGAAGCTTCTAGCATCTTTCCTTAGTGTGACAAGGCTTGTTGCAATAGGTACATCACGGGTAGTTGTTAGAAGGCTTTGATTGAGTAGCTTGATTGGTATTTTTTGATACCGAGGCAGAACTTTCAATTGTCTTGGGCTCCATCATCACACTTCTACGTCCTTCTTCTTCTAAGACAATAGCAATAGTTTCGTTTAGAGTAGATAACTCTTCTTTTCCAAGTATTTGAATCCTTACAGTATCAAAATCTGCATTTAATCCTGCAAGATATTAAAAAATCCTTTCTTTCTCCATAAAGCGCTTCAAGATAATAGTATCTTCGGTGCATTTCATTATGATATATTGATAATGATCCAATTCCTGCCATAAATTTTTTAGTAGTGTAGAATACTCATTGACAGATTTACCTCCCTGTTTAGTAGTAGAGATTTTGGTTTTAATCTCATAGATCTGAGCAGCATCCTTCACTTTTGAATAGGTTTGATGTCCAGAATCCCAAATCTCTTTGGCCGAACTTAGGAATAAACATGATTTACTAACTTCAGGATCCATGGATTGCCATAGCCATGACATAATTAGCGAGTCTTCTTAATCCCTAGCATCGAACTTTGGATCACTTGGTTTAGGACCCGTACCCAATAGATGACTGAGTTTTCCACGTCCTTTCAGAAATGTTCAAACAAATTGAGACCAACTCAAAAAATTATTCCCGTTCGATCTATAAGTCGCTGGAATAACCTGCAACTCTCTAGAGACACCACTGATGCTAGTTTGAGTAATGATAGTAGAAGATTCAGCATTAGAATTGATAGTAGATGAACCATTCATGACTGAAATAGGTGCAAAAGACAGAGACTAGGCAAACGCGGTTGACCGGTGGCTGGACAGAGGTCTCACTCGCCTTCATGCGTGATTTCTGGGCTGAAAGGCAACGGTGGCGTGTGGGAGCACATGGGTTGCCGAAGAAAGGAACGGTTGCCGGGGATGCGCCAGTCAGAGGTTTCTGAGGACGGTGGTGGGATGGTTAGGCGAAGATGAGGCTAGTACAGAAGGGTTTAGGGTTTTGAGCGTGAACAGTGACCAAAAGGGATTGAATAGTAATTGAAAAAGGATTAGGGCAGAAAAAGAACAATGTGATCAGAGAAAAATAGAGCCTAACTCTGATACTATGATGCAAATAGTGGTCGGAAAAATATTCTCTGATGATTTACAACTGAGGAGTACACTTATATATATACAAGTTATCCTAGGTACTAAAAAATAAATACAGAATATTTACAATAAATGTAGGGATATAATCCTTGATTCTATGGAAGATAAAAATAAAAAAAGAATCAATAAATATAATCTGAATAATATCATAAAATATTCTAGTATCTTCTAACAGGTAGTCTGTTCATCCATGATGACCTCAATTTCTTCAATAGGTGGTGTGATAGACGGCAGTGAAGGGACTAGCGGATGATCAGGTTGAGTCCCTGTAGAATCATCAGAAAGCATAGGGGGTGGCTTAAAAGTACCCCTATAAGGAATAAGATCCACAACATTAAAAATTGGACTAATGACCATATCAGGAGGTCATTCTAATAGATAAGCTTTAGGCCATAGTCTTTTAGAAATGCAAATAGGTCCAGAAACTTGAGCATGCACCTTTTTAAAAGAATGTTTAGGATAACACTCTGGATGAATTCTAGCCATAACAAAATCACCTACATTAAAATTCTGAGAGCGGCAATGAGCATCAATAGATAATTTATATTGATCATTACTCAAAGTAACTCATGAAGATGATGGGTACAATCTTCTGCAGATTCAGAGGCACGGAAAGTCAAAAGAATGGGAATAAGGTCGATGGATTATACCCTTGAACATTTAACATCCATGTCAGACACAATGGTAACAGGTAGCCCGTGTAAACGCACAATTTCCTAAGAAAAAGGTTAGGCAAATGAAAGGCATCAGTAGCCTTGCTACAAGGAATAAAGTGGGCTATCTTAGAGAATCTATCAACAACTACCAAAACAGAATTATGTCCGTGCGCAATGTGGGGTAAACCCAAAATAAAATCCTTGCTAAGGTCTTTCCAGGGCGCCTCAGGAACGGGTAAAGGGGTATATCATCCCGTATTTTGTTTCATAGCCTTGGATGTTACACAAGTACGGCACTGAGAGATTAATCTAGCAACATCACGCTTAAAGGATGGCCAATAGAACCTATCCTAGACTAAGGCGGTGGTCTTATTTCTTCCAAAATGTGCAACTAGCCCTCCAGTGTGTAACTTCCAAATATGAAATTCTCTCATGGACGTTCGAGGGATGCATAACTTAGTAGCGTGAAAAAGATAATCGTTGTTAGTGAGAAAGTCAATATAATCATGACAATTTCCCTCATTAACCTCTTGATAAATAATTTCAAAATCAGAACAAGTAGCATGCTCATCTTTCAGTCTGTCAAACCCCACAATGCTAACACTCATGGTGTGCAGTAAGTTAAGCCTACGACTTAAGGTGCCAGCTACTTTATTTCTCACTCATGAATGATGCTTAGCAACAAAAAATGAACTCATTCAGGAACTTTACCCATTTGGCATGCTTAGGGTTTGAATGCTGTTGAGAGTTGAGGAACTTGAGAGCTTGATGATTTGAATACACAACAAATTGCTAGGGAAGTAGACAGTACTTCCAATACTGAAGTGACTTAACAACAACAATAACAATAACAACAACATTAGCCTTATCCCACTAAGTGGGGACGACTACATGAATCATACGACGCCAATGGGTTCTATCAAATATTATATTTTCAGATAAATTATTTATTAAGAGGTCACACCTTATAACTTCTCTCAGTATCCTTCTTGGTCTTTCTCTACGCTTTTTGATAGGATTCCAAGTCATTTGATCAACTCTCCTTATTAGCTTCTCTTGTTATCTATTTTGTACATGCCCAAACCATCTTAAATGATTTTTCATCATTTTCTACTCGATAGTTACTACTTTGATTTTCCCTCGTATATAATCATTTCATATCCTATCCATTCCTGTATGACCACACATCATTCTCAATATTTTCATCTCTACTATTCCCATTTTATACTCTTGTTGCTTTTTCAAAACCCAATATTCACTGCTATATAGCATCGCTGGCCTTATAGCAGTTCGATAAAATTTCTCTTTTAAGCTTAGTAGGTACCTTATGGTCACAAATAACACTTGAAATTTTTCTCCACTCAAACCACCCAACTTGTATCCTATGCATAACATCTCCATCAATTTCACCATCATTTTGTAAAATTGATCTCAAATATTTGAACTTTGACACTTTTGGAATAGTTTGCTCTCCAATTTTTACCTTTGAATCATTTTTATTTGACCTCTTGTTAAATTTGCAATGCAAATATTCTGTTTTACTTCTACTCAATTGGAAACCTTTTGATTCTAAAGTGTCTCCATAACTCAAGTTTAGAGTTGACCTTTTCTCTTGAGTCCTCAATTAAGATTATATCATCTACGAAAAGCATACACTTAGGAATTTCCTTCTGTACATGTTTTGTTAGAACATCCAAAACTAAATCAAACAAGTGTAGACTCAATGAAGTTCCCTGATGTCAACCTATCTTTATAGGAAAGTTCTTTGTTTTACTTCTAGGAGTTATCATACTTGTTGTTGCCTTCTCATACATATCCTTTATGGCTTGAATATAAGCCACACGAACACCTTTCTTCTCTATTGCTTTCCACAACACATCTTTTGGTACTCTATCATAGGTTTTTCCAAATCAATGAAAACCATATGTAAGTCTATCTCTTTACTCCGATATCTTTCAATCAAACCTCTTAGTAAATAAATAGCTTTTGTTGTAGATCGTCGTGGCATAAATCCAGATTGGTTTTCTGCAATATGGGACTCTTTTCTTAGTCTATGTTCAATCACGCTTTCCTAAAGTTTCATGGTATGACTCATAAGTTTTATCCCTCGATAATTAACATAATTCTAAATATCCCTATTATTCTTGTATATGGGCACTAAAGTGCTCTTTCTCCATTCTTCTAGCATTTTCTTTGACCTTAAAATTTTGTTAAAAAGTTTAGTTAGCTACAAAGTCCCTTTCTCTCCTAAGCACTTTTAAATTTCAATAGGAATACCATCAGAGCCAATAGCTTTACCATTATCCATCCTGTTAAGAGCCTCTTTTACCTCTTTAACCCGGGTCTTACGATAGAAACTCAAATTTAGTTCATCTTCATGAGTTGTTAAACCTTTTGTATCATTAGTCATACCCAATCCATCATTGAAGAGCTTATAAAAGTAGTTCTCCCATTTTTCTTTGATATCATCATCATTAACCAAAATTTTTCATTCCTCATCCTTAATGTATCTTACTTAATCCAAATCTCTTGATTTTCTTTCCCTATTCTTGGCAATTTTATAAATCTTGCGTTCATCATTCTTTGTTTCTAAATCTTGGTAGAATTCCTCTAAAGCTTTAGATCGAGCCTTGCTCTTTGCTTTCTTAGTCTCCTTTCTTGCTAAGCGATAACTCTTCTAATTTTTCTCGTTATTGCATAAGTGTAGTGTTTTGAAACACTTTTTTTAATGTTTAACCTTCTCTTGCACACTGTTATTCCACCGCTAAGATTCTTTATCTCTAGGTTTAAAACCTTTGGATTCATCCAAGACTGGTTTAGTGGTATCCTTGATCCTTTTAGCTATCTCATCCTATAAGATGTTAGCACTTCCTTGCGAGTCCCAATTACCTTCATCCAATACTTTTCTCGTAAAGGTTAATTGTTGCTCACCTTGTAGTTGCCACCATTTGTTCTTAGGATTTAAGGCGTTTTGACTTTTCAGTTTATGACTTTTAACCAGCACATCAAGGATCAAGACCTTATGTTGTGAAGTTAAGCTCTCACCAAGGATCACTTTGCAATCTTTACAAGTTCTTCTATCTGAATTCCTTATAAAAAAGAAATCAAATTGTGACCTTTGGACTCCTCTTAAACTTGACTAAATGCTCCTCTCGTTTCTTGAAACAAGTGTTCACAATCGTGAGGTTATAAGCTATTGAGAAATCGAGAATGGAATGCCCCTCCTTGTTTAATTCTCCAAAACCAAAATTGCCATGAGCTCCCTTATATTGCCTTGTCTCTTTCCCCACATGACCCTTAAGCTCCCTACCAATAAAAATCTTTTTCTCTTGTAGGATGTCTCGAATCAAGCCCTCCAAATCTTCCCAAAATTTATCCTTAACATGTGTTCCTGACCCTACTTGATGTGCATAAGCACTAATAACATTGAAAGTATCGTGCTCAACATTTAATTTTAAGGATAAGATCCTATCTCCAATCCTTCTGACTTCGACAACATTCTTTTTCCAAACTTTGTCCACAATAATAACAATTCTATTTATTGCTTTGACCTTCCCTGCATACCAAAGTTTAAAACTAGTAGTGTCTAGCTCTTTAGCCTTTTCTCCCACACATTTAGTTTCTTGAAGACGCAAGATATTAATTCTCCTTTGAATCATAGCGTCCACCTCCATAGATTTACCTGTTAAAGTACCAATATTCTAAGAACCGAACCGAATCTTGCTTTCATGGGCTAACTTCTTTACCTACATCCATCCAGAATGATGTGGGATCCCTTGCTCATTTAACACTACACCCGGGTGCCAATGTAGCGACTCTAGCTCATTTAACACTACCATCGAGCCATATAGCGCGTTAATTCTGGATAATGACCTAGGCTTAACACAAAAAGTCCTCGATCAATGTCATAGAGATTTGACAAAATTTTACGTTGGCTGTCAAGGCTCTAACACAACTCTTCTCTTTTATCCGGGCTTGAGACCGGCTATGACACTACATAGGCGGAGTTACTCAAATGACCTAATAATGGTATGAAATTCCTTGTTATAAGTTGAGTATTTTTGCTTTGCCTCGTTAAGCTTCTCGCTAAAGAAAGCCACAGGGTGACATTCTTGACTCAGTACACCTCCAATTGCTATTCTAGAGGTGTCACAAGTAATCTCAAAACACTTGGCAGAATTAGGTAATGCCAATACATGAGCCTTAGATAACTTGTGTTTAATGGTCTGAAAGGCTTGTGAGGCTGCATAGGTCTAATGGAATTTATCTTTCTTCAGGCAATCAGTGATAGGCGCCATAATGGTGCTGAAATCTCTAATAAGGTGACTATAGAAAGATGTTAGCCCATGAAAGCTTCGCACTTCAGAAATTGACTTAGGCTTGGGCCATTCAAGAATGGCTTTGATCTTCTCGGGATCAGCAGCTAAACCTTGTTCAGAGACAATAAACCCAAAAGAAACAACTTGATTTTGGAGAAAAGAGCATTTGGGAAGATTCACATGGAGCTTTTCCTTCTGAAGGGTAAGGAAGACTTGTTTAAGGTGTGTTTGATGTTCCTCCCTTGACTTGCTAAACACTAGGATGTCATTAAAATAGACAACTAGAAATTTTTCTTAGTAAGGTCGAAGTATGTGTGTCATATTACGCATGAAAGTGCTGGGAGTATTCATGAGGCCAAATGGCATTACTAGCCACTCATACAACCTATCTTGTGTCTTGAACGCAGTCTTCCATTCGTCTCTGGTTTTAATTCGGATCTGATGATATTTGCTATGAAGATCAATCTTAGAAAACCAACTAGACCTAGAAACCAAATCAAGCATATCCTCAAGTCTAGGAATAGGAACAGATATTTGATGGGATTCTTGTTTATAACTCTACTATCTACACACATTCTCCAAGTTCCACCTTTCTTTGTTACAACAAAGCTGGGACTGCACAAGGACTAAGGCTATGCTAAATGTATCCTTTCTCTAATAACCCATTGACTTGCCTATTTAGTTCTTCTCTATCTTTGAGATTCATTCTATAGTAGGGAAGATTGGGAAGTTGTGACCTTGGAATTAAATCAACGGCATGCTGAATATCTCGCATAGGTGGCAACTCTAAAGGTAGCTTATTCGGTGTGATTTCTTTAAATTCTTCCAAGAGAGGGGATACCTTGTCAGGCACATCAACAGTGGTTGTAGAATCAACCCAACCAGAAACTCTAGGGATGATAGCAAGCATAATGTTAGCCTTCTTACTTTCTCACACAAATTGCTTCTCGGTTAAAAGATGAAGGCTTTGGCTCTTTGGTCTCAATTTTTTTTGTTGATTCAAACATTTTCTCTCAGTTTTTGGTTTAGCCGGACACAATAAGATTGTCTTCCCCTTATATTTAAAGGAGTGAGTGTTCTCCCGACCATAACTGGTGACATTATTATCATAGATCTATGGTTGTCCCAGCAGAATGTGAGCTACATCCATAGTAAGGACATTGCAAAGGATGTCTTCCTGATACTCTTAAAGCCGAAGAGGTACACGACATTGCTGTGTGATAGGTAAAGAAGTCTTTTGATCCACCAAGCTACTTAAAAAGGCTTAGGGTGGGGTTTTGGCTTTAGACCAAGTCTAGTGACTCCTTGGCTGGGGATAACATTTCAGGCATTTTTTCCATCAATGACTAATTTTCATGATTTTTCTCCACATTTTACAAAGGTGTGGAAAATGCTTATTCTATTCTAAGAGTCATCGGGCAATGAGACGGATAGAATGCACCACATTATACTTATGCGTCCAGTCTCATCCATGATGAATTTCTCATCCATATCAGAAGGACACTCGATGGGGTCAACCACTTCATCAACCTCTGTCACTTCATTCTCTTCGTTTGCGGGGGATTCAATAATTAGAGTGCGCTGAGGACAACTTGATATGATATGACCTTTAGAGTGGCACCGAAATCATTCAATATTGTAGCCATTTGGCTGGGAGTTGGACCCTGAGGACTCAGTATTCCTTGCAGTACTTACTTTAGTACTAGATGTTTGACTAGGATGAAAAGAACTAGTCTTAGAAGGGGGTACTCCTGTAGAATAGTTGGAAGGAATGAAGGTACAATTTTGATGAGAATTTGAACTCTGGATAGTGGTATGCTTGGCGAGTGAGCTTCTGAACAAAGACTCTACTTCCAATGCCTTATGGTGAGCTTCTTACAAGGATTCAGGAGGGTTCAACTTGAGCTCTCTCTGTATGTCTAATAGAAGACCATTAACAAATTTCTGAATCATCATTCAAGGGTCTTCCTTGAACTCACACCTAATCATAAGATCATCAAAGCGAGCCATATAGTCAGACACCATGGAGGTTTGCTTCAAGTTCAACCATTGGTTATAGAGTTGACTCTTGTAATGCGTGGACACATATTTCTCTTTCAACGTCAACTTCATCTCCGGCCAAGTATCAATCGGTGGTTGTCCTAAATGCTCCCAGTTTGTTTGCATATTTTGCCAATATTTCTTGGCAGATCTTACAAGCTTCATCTTTGTAAAATGGACACGTTGGATATCAAACATATCATAGCACTCGAAGTAGTCTTCTATGTTGGCTAACCAATCTAAGAAAACATTTGAATCTAATTGTCTGTCAAATTTAAGGGCTTTGACTTTGACTTTCTTAGTTATATCCTTAGAATAATTCTGCATATAACCTCCTTGACCAATTCTATAAGGTGATTCATTTTGCCTATTATAATAATTGTTGGGTTCTTAGTCGTCCCATTGGTCAAAAGCGTGGTCATACTAGTGCTCAAAGATCGTAAGAGGGGAATCCCTATTATGTCTACTTCTACTACCATTTGGGGATTGATGATTTTCACTGGGTTGTAGAGGTATTTTTGATTGACCAGAGGAATGGGGATGCCCACTTCCTAAATTGACTTCTTTGCTAGCTTTAGGATTTTCAAATATGCTTCCTTCATTTTTACCCCTAAGTTGCCTAGTTTTTAACCTCATTCATTTCATCATACATCCGCTTGAATTCACCATCCTTACGGTTTGACTCAGTTTGTAGGGTATCTCTCAGATTCAATTGCACGGTCCACATACTCTCTAGTATTCTTTTCAAGCTCCTCAAAGGTTTGTTGGGTAACTTGGTTAGATTTGGGCATGGTGGAATTTAGCGTATTGAATTCAAGATCTATAAGGTCTGGTTTGTCATGAAGGGTTATGCAAGATAGGATATAGGAGATAAAACATGAGCACAAAAATGTTAAGTAGGCATTAGTTACTATCAAATAATGAATCAATATAAAATATAGAGATTGCTACTTTCAAAATTTTAATGAGATTTTTTTTCCCAATAATATAAGAGCATTATCAAAACACAAAAATTAAGTTGCAAAACTCAAACTGAAGGTCTTATAGCAATATAATCCAAGAGTTAGCCCTAATTATAATAAGATAACGTCCTTTAAAAGCCAAACAAGTCACAGTTTAAATACGAGGTTATCGACCTTACCGGCATAGTTTTAAAAGCCCAAAAAGAAATGGTAATTTACCCCCAAATATGCTTCCATTTGGTGATTTTCACGTTTGGGATTGGCTGGAATGGAAAGAACCACGTGAAATGGTGCAAAAAGGTAGAAAAACTCAATTCTGGAGGTGCTGTATGGAGGTGTGTGTGGTGTCGCGTGAGGTCCATGTGCAGGTGACCTAGTTGGCACATGGAGGCGAGTGCGGAGGAGTATGGCGGCCGGACTCGGTGGACGGGCTGGGTTTTTGATTACGAACATGACGGTGGTGGCGGCTAAGCAGATTGACGTCGGGAAGTAGGGTTTTCAGATCTGGCAATGGGATGTTTTGTTTGTTGGTGACTGTTTTCTGGCTATTAGGCGATGGAAACACCCATGGAACATTTAGAGCCAAGCTCTGATACCAAACTGATGCAGGACTACAGATGGGTCAAGGGGAGAGATAGGGAGGAAAGAGAGAAAATTGATAGAGAGACGAGAAAGGAAGGGAGTTAAAAAATAGAGGGAGAGACAGAAACTAAAACTCATAACAAAATATCATCATTCATTTATTAATTGCGTACATGAAGCAACCTACACCTATATATGGTTGAGCTTTCCTTCCTAAGAGGGAAAGCCACTTACAACTTGCTGTAACTGCTTTTTGAGTAAAATAATAACAAAAAGAGAAACCTTCAGATTAAGAAACCTCTAAAATAATGAAGAGAAAATAATTAAAACACACAAGCAATATTTCTTTTGGTGTAAAACTTTCTAAATTTTCTATCAGTAAGGGGTAACTCAATTCAATTCTTTAATTAGATTTAATGCAATTATAGTAACATTTGTTTCTAAAGTGCCGTAATTTCCTCTTAATAAATTAGTTCGTATTTAATTAGAGTTGAATTCATTTTCGTGCAACTCACACATCCAACTAAATAATGAAGTTACAACTTAAGTCACCATAAATCCCTTGATTTATCTCTAGGCTAGTTATCTACATTTACCTTACTAAATCTAGGCTTGCTTTTCTCCTTTCAACTCTTTAAGCTTACCCATAGGTTAGATCTTATGGTGGCTAGTCACAAAATTCACAATAAAGACAAGGAAGATAAATATAATTGAAGAACACAAAATTTACATATATAAATTGGGTTTAGAACCAAGAGTTATAATCAAAGAAGTAAAACTGAGTTAACCCTAGTTAGATTACATCCCTACCCTTGACTGAGAATTTAGCTATTCATAGAAGTCATGAATTCAGCACAAGAGCAATTCCAAATCATAAGCAAAAATTATAAATGAAAGAGTTTATAGAGAAGAAATATAGAATTGCTCCAAAACTCTCTCAATCCTTTGCTCTCTCAGCCTTTTGAATGCTCTGCGTTGCTCGAAAGGCCTTCAAACGGTGTTTTCTAGCCTCTGGATGTGTGATTGGATGTCTCCATTCATTTCCCATGCATCCCTATTATATGGAGGAGCTCTAGAAACCCTTGAAAGCTGACAGAATCTCGAAAAATTGCGAAATTATGTGAAAAACATGCCATTATAGTATTGAGTTAGTGCTTGTTATAGCACAACTGGCGTCAGGTCACTTTTCATTTTGCTGACCTCAGTGCCGGTTCGGTTCATTCTTGGTGCCTTCTTTATCAGCTAGAACCAGCACCGGCTCAACTTAGGTAGCTTATTTTTATGCATTTCTATGCCATGGACTGGTGAGATAACTTCCTGAGGACTTAATGAGCTCTTGAAACTTCATTATTTTGGTCTCTTTTCAATTTATAAGCTTCAATTTAGTCCTAAAACAACACAAAATACCAAAGCATGTAAAATCTGGCAATAATGAGCAAATGTAACTATATTTCCATGCAATTTAGAGTCTAAATGTAGGTATTTTATATGAATAAAATGCACATATTATCTAGGTTTGAATAAAATGGCTTTGATAATAATATTGGCAGCCATGCTTGGACACATGCACACATATACACACACAAACTCACACTCAGTTACAATTTATTGGAGTATATCACATGTGCTATCTAATCTAGTCTTAACAAATAAAGAATTTTTCCCTAGCTAAAATAGTAACTAAAAAATGTATCAACAATAATATGTTGGAGAATGAAAAACAACTTGGGAACATGGCTTGGGAAGAGGGATATACTCAAATACTCTTATGTTATATATATATTTGGGAGAATTTCTTACAATCTATTTCTTTTTGATTTCCTCTCCACCTTTAACATTGACACTTGACCATTTATATAGTAATTCTTATGACACTTCACACCTTACCATATTAAGTTCTATATTCTTGACTCATAATGTCCAAAATGCATTTTACAAATCTCAATACACATATTTATGACTCACACCAAATGCTAGGACTTAGGAACACTAAAGACTCACCTAGAAACACTCAGACAATAATAACTTTGACTTTTAGTATATTTAAGTTCAGTGGTTCCAACACTCCCCCTTAAACTCATAACTCTTAAAAATAATGATTTTGGCCGGGACCACAACCTGGTGGCCAATCTTGAATTGGAGACACATCCTTCTTCTTGTTAATCACTGCTTCATTGGTTCTTGAACCTTTGGCTTCTTTCTTCAAGGCTAGGAGTTCGTCTTTAGCTTCTTCATATTTGTTCTAGTAATTTCATATGTGCTTCTTTTAAAGTTTCTAGCTCAAAGTTGACATTTTGTAAGTCTTTTACATTCACGTCTTAATCACTACTATAGTAACAACACTCTATAGTAACAATTTAGGTACTAAATCACTAACAATGACCGTTTATATAGTAATTCTTATGACTTTTCACACCTTACCATGTTAAGTTCTATATTCTTGACTCATAATTTCCTAAATGCATTTTACAAATCTCAATACGCATATATATGACCTGCACAAAATACTAAGGGAGTAGGAATACCAAAGACTCACTAAGAAATTCTAAGACAATCATAACTTCTAGTTTTTGAATATTTGAGTCTATTCATTCTGACAAACTATTGTAGTGATATCTCTAGGTTGTGAGAACTTGTGAAGATCTAATGGATTATGAGGGTTTGTTGAGAAAAATTGTGAAATTTCTAGGTTGTGATGACTTATGGTGATTATGAGTTGTGAGAGGCAACGTCATAGAGATTCAAGTTGAGAGAAACTATTGGAAGTGTTGGTTATGAGAGGCGACACTACTGAGAAAGAGAAGTTATGAGGTTGAGAAGAGAACCTTTGAAGTTTGTGCAATAGCCACAAATAGTTATGGAGAACGTAAGGGAACACGTTGACATCAAAGAAGAGTGTATTGTCGTGACTGTGCTATTTAAAGTGATATTGAAAGAGCTATTTGAGAAGCTGAAGTTGTCACTAGCTATTTTCTTGTATGAGAAATTTGACCCAAATCATGAGCCAGTGTTCTTGGTAAAAGCTCATAGATGAGCATGGTTGTCATGAGATATTTGGTTATAAGACATTTACAAAGAGGGAAGCAGAAAATGAAGTAGCGCTTAGGGTGGCACCTAATTGTTACTATAGTATAGTGATTGAAGTCATGAATGTAAGAAAGTTGTAAGATGTCAAGTTTGAGTTAGAAAGTTTGAAAGAACATATGGAGTTATTAGAAAAATAGGAAGCTAAAAGTGAACTCTTAGCCTTAAAAAAAAAAGTTGAAGGTTCAGGAATGAATGAAACGATGATAACAAAAAGAAGAATAGTGTTTGCTGTTCGAGATTGGCCACTAGGTTGTATCCTTGGTCTAAATCATTCATTGCAAGAGTTATTTGAGTTTAGGGGGGAGTGTTGGAACTAGTTAACTTAAATATTCTAAAAGCCAAAGTTATTATTGTCCTCGATTCTCTAGGGCCTTGTTTGGTACGCAGAATGATTTTTTATGAAATGAGAATGAGAATGGGAATGGGAATGGTCTTTAAATGTATGGTTGGTATACCTTGAAAAGATGCTGGAAATAACAAAAAGAAAGTTGCAAAAAAGTAGTAAAATGACCTAAATGCCCCTAATCTCTTCTCCACCATTGGCTTCAACTTCCATCAAAGAGCATCATCTTCTTCATCCTTAATAGATGACAAAGACTTGGCCGCCGCGGTTGTCAAATGGTCTCTTGTCTCCATGGATGAAATCAAACAAGACGCAAATCTTGAAGAAGAATGTTGAGCATAATGACGACGATTGTGAATTCGGGGTCAGAGGAGGAGGAACTAGATGCAGATTTGTGAAAAGCGAGGAATTCGCCGTTTGTTGGCTATTGCTGGAGTGAGAGAGAGCTGTCATGATTCATCCATGAGAGCGAGTTCACGGTGGTTGGTGTTCAAGGAAGGAGAAACATCAAACAAGTCAGGCCAATGATTCACCCATTGTTGTTGTGTTCTTGTTGACTTTGCCGTTGTTGTTGCCTCTGCAGCTGTCGTTGAGGACGTTGTCACCGGTCATTGAGTGAGGTCAGATTGTCGTTGAGGGCATTGCTGGAAGGGTAGCATCGAAATTGTGAAGGATTAAGGTAGGGGTAATTTTGTCCGAAAATAATCATTCCCATTGCTACAGTCCCATTCCCATGGGGGGAGGTGGTTTTAATGATTCCCATAAACATGGGAATCAACCATTCCCTTGGCTTTTCAATCATTCACACCAAACACAAATCATCATGGCTTCCCTCTCCGATTCCCATTCAAGAATCCTCATTCTGCGTACCAAACGTGGCCTAGATGAGTCTTTAGAATTCCTAAATCCTTAGTATTTTGTTTGAGTCACAAATATGTGTATTGAGATTTGTAAAATGCATTTAGGAAGTTGTGAGTCATGAATATAGAACTTAATATGGGAAAGTGTGAAGACTCATAAGAATTACTCCTTCTGTTCCAGTTTATAATGCACTTTTAACTACCACACACGTACCAAGACAATGATTAGTAACCGAAATTTTTTTCCATTATTTCCCAAATTACCCTTATTTAATAATACTTCATACATTAATAAATTACATCCATTCTCTCCTTCATTCTTTTTTCCGAATTCCCATGAGTCATTGATAATTGTGAAAAGTGAAGTTTTTGAAAAAATTCTCTTTCATTTATTTATGATTTGACTAAACTATTAAGGATTTTTTCATTAAATGCATTGGTAACCGTATAATATATAAGCTTATTTATTAGGGGCAATATTGGAAAGACAATAAAAAAAACACAATGTAATCCGCACAATGCACTATATTTTGAAACATGAATTTCTCATAATAGTGCACTATATAGCGTAACGGAGGGAGTATTATATAAAGGGTCAAGTGTCAGTGTTAAAGGTGGAGAGGAAATCATAAAGAAACATATTGTAAGCAATTCTCCCAAGTATTTATAGTATTAGAGTATTTGAGTATATCCCTCCTCCAAGAGGGATGAAGTGTGGAGTTGTAAAATGTTGATTATGTAAGTGAGTTTTGTGTAAATCTCTCTTCCATATAGTTTGTGAGTGTGCTCCAAAGTATCCTTTTTTTGGTTCTTAGCATAATAATTTCTAAGACAGAGAGAATAGAATATTTATGATGCTACTATTGATTGAGTGTATGTTAAACCTGAAAAATATCATATATAGTTTATGGAATACATATTTTAAAAAATTTGTAAGTTCAAGTGTTTTAAAATGTCCTATAGCCATCTTGATGTATTTTTCTTGAATTTCTATGCATATTAAGGATATTGATTTATTTGTTTCATTGCACATTTAAATGGTTTCGAAGTGTTTCTTTGAGCTGCCAAATCAATTATAAACTTCTTAACTGGTGTCTAACCTTTTTGGCAATACTTGCAACGATTTGCCCATTCAAATTTTATAAATGGGATATGTCCACTACTTGAATGTTGTTTGAGGACGCAATGGTCTAGTTGAGATGCAGCAGACAATGCTGATTGCGGAAAATTATCATTGTTGTATTTGTATGCCTCTATGAAGCATAAATACTTCAAATGGGGAAGGGGGACGTTGTCTGTCCTACAGTTGTTGGACATCAATTTTGAAAATTATGCGGCATTTTCTTAAAAAAAAGAGTACATGACATTTTAGATTTTCCTGGGTTCCCATTTCATGTTTCATATTCATGCTTCTTTAATGAATAAGTGAATTTTGAGAAATTTAACGCTGATGTCATTGGTATTTGATACTTGTTATTGTTGCATGTCCATTCTATCAATTATCAGCTTTTCTCTTGGGCCTTCAAATTATTGATTTGACTTCAGTCTGAAATATGATTAAATTATTCTTTGTTCTTAGATCTGGGATTGCAACAACAGCGTCTTGATGGGGATGACTATCTTGCTGTTATAGATGAATTCATGCGCGCTGTCTTTACTCGTTGGCCAAATGTTATTGTGCAGGTTCATTTTTGTTGCAATAGCGAGATTCTAAGGAGAAAAATTGTAGCTTGCTGGATATGTTGGTTATATGCGTTGGGTGCATTTTTTGTAACAAAATTTTTATTAGAAAGTAGTCTTGACATCTTCTGAATCATGAGGATTTTAAATATTAATGTTCTTGTGCTTACACAGTTTGAAGATTTCCAAAGCAAGTGGGCATTTAAGTTGTTGCAGCGGTATAGAAGTACCTACAGAATGTTCAATGATGATGTGCAGGTATAGATTTCTTTTCTTTAAGGACTAATCATCTCCATCATTTTCTAGGGTCCTATACTGATAACTTGGACCTTTGGAGCTTGAAGAGTATATATTGGTAATTATCTATACTAATATGTGTTTTTGGGTTGTTTTGTGTCTTGCACCCAAACAACAAATATTAATATAGTTATTAGAAGCAGAGTAAATTATAGAAATCTCCCGTAAGTTTTTGCTATAACACATTACATAGACCTTTTTTCTACTTTCAAAATATTTGCAAATTTTCCATGAAATAATATGTTACCCCAAACTTTAGTCTAATTTAAAATTTTTTGACTAAAATATTCTTTATTAATCTGGATATATATTTTAAACTAAAAATTTTTAAGTAGAGGCATTTTGGTAAACAAATTTAAAGCTGGGCTAAATTTTTTGGCAATTTTTATTGCAAGGGAAGTCTCTGTATATGTTGAATTGAGTGGAAGGGTTTGTGTAATTTTAGAAAAATTCTTGAGAGCTCTGTATAATATACTTTGATAATTATTTGATTTCATGTTCAATAAAATATTAATGAAAAATTAAGAAAGAAAAAGTGGAGCACTCTACCTCGGTACCTACATTCCTGCAAAATTGGAGATGGGATGGTCTGATATTGGATTGTTAAATTGATCATATAAAGGATTGAAGAAAAGGACCATCAAATTGGAAAGAAAATGATTAGCTGCGTGGGCAGAAAACTGAGCCGTTGGAAATTTCCCCCTATAATTTGATGAAGAATGGGAAAAGAATGTAGGATTGATATGTTCGGTGATGATATGGATAATTATTGGTATTTAGGGATCAAACGATCAATTAAAGCTTAAATTTGGAATGCTCTTTATTACTATTTCCTTTATTGTTTTAAGCATGCCATTTTAGTTTCATTCATAAACTTTTGGTTGCAGACTTTTCATGGAGTTTAGTACTGGAATATGTAGAAATTTAGGGTTTGATATTGCTCTAAACTTCTCGTTTTTGAATGGGAATGGATTTTATTCACTCAAATAAAACAAGTACAACAATGCCAAGGGAAACTAACCGAAAAACAGGTGTCCTCTAAACTTATCTTTATTGAATGAAAGTAGCTCTGAATTTGTAAATGATAAAAGAGAGACCCAAGTTTTAGGTAACTTGGTGACAAAGCATATCTAAACAAAACATTTTAAATAATCTTAAGGTAACTCTATCCTTATTAAAATAGAACACTTAAACTAATCCTAATTGTGTAAAAATATTATCCTAAAATAACTAAAAACATATAATCCTTAATTAGGATAATAACAAACAAAATAGTTAAAAGTAAACGGAAATCTTCAATACTTCCCCTCAAGCTAGATATTCCAACTTCAAACTTTTCATTCTTGCATTGTGAGACGTATTCCTTGGGACCAAGTCTTACATGAGCAAGAGTACCAAAGCCCACAACCTTTTCTTCTGTGTCCTGGTCCTTATTTCCAAGTAATTTTTGTAATAATACCAATCGGTCTTTGGTAAAGGATTGGTCTCAGATTGAGTTGATTCCTTATTGGTTACCAATAATTCACACTTCTCATCTTTTGGTCTTCCATGTAACTTCTAGCAAGACCTCTTGATGTCCTACCTCTTATGTAGTATCACAGCAAGGCATGCCTTGTTTCTTTCAGCTTGTAATCACTAGTTTGTGATCCCTTTGTCATTAAAGCAGATAATTCAGAGATTGTAGGGAAATTTTGAGTTCGTAAGGTCAATCTTTTCCTACTTTCCTCCCTCTTAACCTTAGAAAAAACCGCTCTAAGTTGAGGCCTGGAAGGAACATGTAGATTCTCATCTTCTCTGAGTTGGTTGAAGTAGGTTGTATCAGCTACACACGACCATGGGTGAGTCCAATAAAGACCCAATTGCTGCCAATGTCCTGTGAGAACATTATGATACTGTGTGATCCATTTCACATTGTGGAGATTGATGAAGAAATGCTTCAATTTCAAATAATACTGCCTTGTTTTGGACTGAGGAATAAGTCTCCTTTGCTGCCTCCCATTGTTCCTGGGCTGTCTGATACAACAGAAAGTTTTCCCCACTTTCATTAGTTGTTGAATTGATCAGCCATGACAAAATTAGGCTGTTTTCTGTTTACCACACCTTATATTTGGGATCACCAACATTTGGGAGAACAACTGCGCCTGTGAGGTTTAGCCTTACCTCTTCCTCAAATGAGCAACATAACACTGGCAGACAATGGTAAGTAATTGTTGCCATTTAAGTGATGATCTATGATAATCACAAATGAGGATTTGAGTGAGCCATGGACAATGGAAGAGGAAGGTGTGATACCATTGTGAAGAGACATTGGACTCATCTCAAATGGGCTGGTATCTTTTTGTACTTTGACGTTCATCGTTGTGAATTGCTTGAGTTGGATTAGAGGGTAGTCAGGCATCATTTGTGCTTTGATACACGTAGAAATTTAACGTTTAACAATCCACTTCACCTGTCTTTATTGAATGAAAAGAATATCTTTATTGTACTTAAATAAAGCCTACCTAAACAACATATCTAGATTAATCTTGTCCAAATAAAATCCTTATTAAAATAGAACATTTCAACAATCTTAAATGGATAAAAAATGTTATCTTAATAAAAACAAACAAAACTTAAGTAAAATTAAACAGTGATTTTCAATAAGATAAAATATTAGGCTGATGACATGTTCTTCAGGAAGCTCCAAATGCACCAAGAATTCCACAAAACTCTTCGTTCTCTGTCACTCACCCTGCTTTAAGCTCTTGATCTTTGCTGGCAGGTCTGCCTGAAAGATGTCCCCAAAGCGTGCTCTCAATTCTTCAACTTTTGTTCCCATGACATCTTTGTATCCTTCCTTTTCCGGTGCTATTGAAGAGCCTTTCCCTCTAGATGCATTACCCCTATTCTCACGTGTTGTTGCAACTTGCAAGGGGGTGTCTCATCAATTTTGAAAAATTGATTGCATTTGAAGGACAATCCATCAAAGTCTAACCTGCAAATTTAGGAAATTCAACTCATGAGTACTTGGTTGGGAAGTACTAGCTTGTGGCTTGATTTCCACTATTCCATCCACCTCCATTGAAGATCCTGAATTGTGGATAGCCATTAAGCTCTTTCCTGTTCCCTCCTCCATTTCTTTTGTGGACTTCTTCGCTGCCATTTGCTACTGATGGCGAGAGCTTGGCACTTAGCTCATCAATGAAGGCATCCAATTGAAAGTTGAGGCAGTTGGCATATTTAAAGTTGTGCGAAGCTTGCCCATCTCCAACTCCAACTTCCAAATCTTGTTTGAATGATGCATTTCCTTCACCATGTCCTTGATTTAGCTTTGATACTGGTTGGTATGGACTCTAATCTCAGTAAGAAAAAGATTGTCAAGACCGTGATGCAATAGACCGCAATCATGACAGTGGAGGCCCTCAATTGGCCATTGGGACGTTGATTATGAACTGTTAGAAATTAGAAAATAAATCATATATTAATTAAGGATATACTCTCTCTACTAAAGGGTGATTAGAATTGCCTTATTTAGAGAGAATCATATCTCTCATTTAATATGAGATTTCTAACGGCTAATTGACTTATACTCTTCCTTTATTTTTTCTTTTTGAACGTTGGGATTTAATAGGTTGTAATTAGGAGATATTTTGTTTCTTTTTCTGGCCTAGAGAGGAGCATGTGTCTCCTCTATAAATACTGTAGCTTGTTGGCAGCTTATATATCAGATTTTCACAGAAATAAAGTATTACAGTTTTCAGATATCTATGATTGTATTCATGAACACTATAGATTTTGAAGAGCATTTGGAAACAAGCTATGTCATTCCTGATGTGAAGATCATGATGATTCTAAAACGCATTGTGAAGTTAAATTTCATGTTGCGAAAAAGCACGTTCAGGTTCAACTAGCTGTTGGATTTGTCATTCCTGATTTGTTGAGGCCTAAGCTACTTGTGCTGTGAATTTAACCCACGGTGACGGTTGTCCTACCTAATGCTTCTAGATGGATTTCTCTACTACTTTCACACTTCAAAACTTGAGGGCAAGTTTCCTCCAACCAAGAGATAATAATGAAGAATGGGAAAGGAATATTAGGAGTGATAATATCAGTAATTAACTAAAAATAGGGACCCTGTTTGCCCATAGGATTAGAACCTTTTTATTTTAATGCTTTTAATTATCCTTGTTGCTAATTATCTTTTTTTATTTTATTTAGTTTTATCATATTAGGAGTCTTCCCTTGTACTCCATATAAAGCCTCAAATAATTAGAATTAGCTTACCTTTTGATTGATTATTATTAAAATGATTCTCTCGACTTTTGAGCTCTTCCACCCCCTATTTCTCCTACCTTTGCCCTTTTCTACTATATCTCTCTAGTTCTCTTTCTCTCGCCTTCTATTTCTCAATGGAGATTATTAGTAGTTATTACTAAGTTGCAACTTCTATATGATTTTAAAATGTGAACAAAATGAAAAAGTCTACCAAAAGGAAAAAGATATAAGAAAAAAAGAAACAAATGATTGCTATAGGGTCAAATTTGTAGAATATTTTGTTTTATGATTGTAGATGAATTTCATCTGATGCACTATGTTTAGTATTTGCCTTCATTTATCGAGGATCTTGTCTAAATTAGTATGAGATTATCACATGCTGCTTCAGTCTTGAAACCACGACCTTTGAGTTGCAAAAGGAACTTCCAAGTTCCACCATGTGAGCTGAAATGATTATACAATTATATTACGCCTTATTTAATATATATATAATAACTTCAGCATTTACTATAATATATTAAAAAAAAGAAATATAATTTTTCTAAATAAACTAAATTGTTAAAAATATTTTTACAAAGTAAGGAAACTAAAAATAAATATTATATTATTTTTATTAAATATATGTAAATTTTTTTTTTAATAATTAAACATTAATAAAAATTTTTAATATATTTTTATATCAAGGGTATTATTGTTCAACTAAATATAAATTTTTATTCCATTCCATGACATACCAAACATATTTTTATCATTTCATCAATCATTATTCCCATTCCCATTCCTATTTCCACTCTCATTCCCACAAAATGATTCTACGAGCCAAACTTACCATATATGTATTAATTGAGAATTATTTGTAACTTTTACTTCCCACCTTGCTTGATATACGTACAATTCTCCTCACAGGGGACAGCTGGAGTTGCACTCGCTGGACTTCTAGGTGCTGTAAGAGCACAAGGAAGGCCAATGATTGACTTTCCAAAGATGAAGATTGTTGTTGCTGGTGCTGGAAGGTTTGTTTATTGCATTAAACTTTCTTGTAAATCATAATTTTCGTGTTTAATTTTGAAACTTTTAAAATTATTACTATTAGAAGATTTAGAGTTTCAAATGGCTCATGAACAAGTAAGCTTTCTTTATTTGGAGAATGGATGAGAATCTAGAAACGAACTTACTAGTTGGGAATTACGGACATAGACATGGAGATGAGACATGATGACCAGAAAACGAAACAAAAGTTTGAGGTGTCCATATGTATTTGAAAGTGTTGTTGATGGAGGATGAAAAGTGATTAAGTGAGATGATATTAATTATTTTTAAATTAGGAGTTATAGATATGGAAAATAGGATTTTAAATAAGATTAGGAGTGTTTTAAGGAAGAATAAATTAGGATTAAAATTTGATATTTTAATGCATTTTATTTTATTTAAATTATATTTCACGAGTTCAAATTGGTAGAAAACAAAATTATTTTTCATTATTTTGTCAGGATTTTATCAATTTAATTATTTTATTAGGAGAATGATTTTTCATTCTAACTTTTATAGTATATTTTATGTTAAAATGTTATCTTTTGAGCTCTATATAAGGGTTAATAAATTTTCTAATTAATTATTGTTAAGGAAAAATTAATCAATGATTCCCTATGCTTTACACTCATTTTCAAGTAGGTCCCTATACTTTAAAAATTTGTAAAGAACTGTCTACAATTTTTACTGTTAGCAAAGTTAATCCCCAAAGTTAAATTCATTTATGCAAGTACCTCTATGGTGCATATGTGGCATTGGGTTGATGATGATGTGTCAAATAAATGACGTGTCTAGTAATTTGGCAAATTATTGAGGAGTCTAATATATATATATATATATATATATAAAGAACGCAGCGCACAAATATCTGGTTAGCCTTCCTCCACACATATTTCTGCCACCTTGTCGTTATTGGAGATCTTATTTGTCTTTGTATTTACGGTGTACCCTCCTCTGTATGTGCTATTCGCAAACAATATTAATTTCAAATATTCCTCCATCACCATGTGGGAAAGTAGACAAATATCATTTGCTTAAGCAACAAGCAAAACTGAATGCACTCCATTTATCTTCTTTAAATCACTTTCTCATTTGCCTTTGTTTGTTACTCCTTCACAGGTGCTTCTTTCTGTGTGTATCACTCCAACTTATCTAGAGGAATGTATGAAATCAATCTCATTCTAAGATGTGGGACAGGGGTCTTTAAGTTATTTAAACCTTATCATTAAGGGAGTAAAACTAATTAAATAGTGATATGAAGAAAAACAGAGCACTGGGTTGATTTTATAAACAGAGGCAAATATAGAGTTGTATTGTCATAAAGTTAGGAAACCACTTCTGGCAAAAGACTTAAATGGTGGGAGGAAAAAATTCTAAATTTTGGAACTCTTGGCCCTAAATCTACTATATCAAGCTCAAATTACTGTTTCTCTTTCCAAATTCGCCTCCTGAACACAACTTTCATGGACTAAGATATTCTTCCATGGTTCATATATTCTCATTTGAGAAGATCTAGAAACAAAATCAACAACAACATTAGCCTTATTCCACTAAATGTGGTTGACTACATGGATTATACGGTGCAATGGAGTTCTATAAAAAAAATCTCTTTAGATAAATTGTTTATTAAAAGATCCTGTTTAATTATTTCTCTTAGTGTCCATCTTGGTCTCTCTTTATGCTTTTTTATGGGGATAAAAGTCATCTAATTGACTCTCCTCACTGGCTCCTCTGATTGTTTTTTTTGTACATGTTCAAACCACTTTAAATGATTTTTCACCATTTTCTCCTCGATAAGTACTACTCCAACTTTTCTTCATATACAATCATTTTTTATCTTATCCATTTTTATATGATCACACATTCATCTAAACATTCTCATTTTTGCTATTCTCATTTTATACTCTTATTGTTCCTTCAAAGTCCAACATTCATTATCATATAGCATTGTTAGTCTTATAGCAACAACAACAACAAAAGTCTTATCCCACTATGTGGGGTCGGCTACATGGATCAAACGACGCCAATGAGCTCTATCAAACACCATCTCAGATAAATCATTTCTTAAAATGTCATTTCTTATAACTTCCCTTAATGTCCTTTTTGGTCTTCCTCTACGCCTTTTGATCGGGCTCCAGGCCATTTGATCAACTCTCTTTACTGGCTCCTATTGCCCTCTTCTTTGTACCTGCCCAGACAACCTTAAACGATTTTCCACCATTTTCTCTTCGATAGGTGCTACCCCAACTTTCCTTCGTATACAGTCATTTCGTATCTTATCCAATTTTGTATAACCACACATCCATCTCAACATTCTCATCTCTGCTACTCCCATCTTATGCTCTTGTTGTCCTTTCAAAGCCCAACATTCACCACCGTATAGCATTGCCGGCCTTATAGCTGTTCTGTAAAATTTTCCTTTAAGCTTAGTAGGCACCTTGCGATCACAAATAACTCCTGTTGCTTTCCTCCACTTTAACCACCCAGCTTGTATCCTATGCATAACATCCCCATCAATTTCACCATTAGTCTGTAAAATTGATCCCAAATATTTAAACTTTGACACCTCAGGGATAATTTGCTCTCCAATTTTTACCTCTGAATCATTTCTAATTGGCCTCTTATTAAATTTGCAATGCATATATTCCATTTTACTTCTACTCAGACGGAAACCTTTTGATTCCAAAGTATGTCTCCATAATTCAAGTTTAGAGTTGACCTCTTCTCTTGAGTCCTCAATTAAAACTATATCATCCGCGAAGAGCATACACTTTGGAATTTCTTCTTGTATATGTTCTGTAAGAACATCCAAAACCAGATCAAACAGGTATGGACTCAAAGAAGATCCTTGATGTAAGCCTATTGTTATAGGGAAGTCCTTTGTCACACCTCCAAGGGTTCTCACACTTGTTGTTGCCCCCTCATACATATCCTTTATGACTCGAATATAAGCCACACGGACACCTTTCTTTTCCATTGCTTTCCACAATACATCTCTTAGTACTCTAGCATAGGCTTTTTCCAAATCAATGAAAACTATATGCAAGTCCCTCTTTTTACTCTGGTATCTTTCAATCAAACCCCTTAATAAATAAATAGCTTCTGTTGTAGACCGTCCTGGCATAAATCCAAATTGATTTTCTGAAATATGTTAGCCTTATAGCAATTCGATAAAATTTCCCTTTAAACTTGGTAGGCATCTTGCGATCATAAATAACTCTTGAATTTTTCTCCACTTTAACTACCTAACTTTATTCGATACATAACATCTCTATCAATTTCACTATCACTCTGTAAAATTGAATCCAAATATTTGAACTTTGGCACTTGTGGGATAGTTTGCTCTCCAATTTTTACCTCCGAATTATATCTAGCTTGTACCTCGCTAAATTTGCAATGCATATATTCGGTTTTACGAAATTTGCCCATCAAACATTGCTGTTGATGCTCACATCATAAACTTTGAACAGCAACTGGACATAGATTGGGGATGTGAACAACTTGATTCTGAATCGCTGCTTAAAGTTGAACCTCTAGTTGAGGAATATCATATTCATATTCAACCAGCTTAATTTCCATATGATCTATAAAAGCTGAGTCGCACTTGTTCATTGTTTTTATATAAAAACTTTGATTTCATTACTAATAATATCATTTTCATTACTTCTTTAAACATTACTTCATCAGACAGCCTTTTATGGTGGATATCTTAACGTTTCCTCATATGGTTCTTGATATAATTGAAAAAGCACCATTTTGTTTGAAAAACTAGGGTTCTTAAATTATACAGCTTTTGAGTGGTTTGATTCAAATGAGAATCTATGCTTAGAACAGGTTCATTTTCAAGGGATCATGTCATGGCTTCATTGGTTATATTTGTGTTACTGCAGTGCAGGAATTGGTGTTCTTAATGCTGCCAGGAAAACAATGGCAAGGATGTTGGGTAATAATGAAGTAGCTTTTAAGAGTGCAAAGAGTCAATTCTGGGTTGTTGATGCTAAGGTATTGTATAGTATCATATCCTTAATATACACAACATGGTGCATTTGTGTAATCAAATTAAGTGTATGATAGAGATGACTTCATTCGTTTATCTAATATTTTTGTGTGTACGTATGTACCAATGGTGTTTGACTTTCATAACCTTCTGTAGTGTTTACAAACCTAGTATGAGTCTTACAATTGAAAAGTAACTAGATGTTTTAAAGGATTAGGATTTTACTATAGGACTATTGGAGTTTATTATTGCTTTGATGTGTGCGGTGCTGGAAAGGCTTCATCTTAAGTGTTTCATGCCTAAAGGATACACTTTTTAATTTTTCAAAATGATGAATAAGATGTGATTTATTTGACACGTCATTTATTTGACACATTACTAGACACATGTCATTTGTTGGCATGTCAAATAAATGACACATCAAGGATACACTCTTGTAGGGCGCATATGCGAGTTGTTCTTTTGTGTGTGTTCAACTGGACAGGGCTAGACTGGGTTTGCAAGTTGTTGGTGATATTATAGGATATTATATCTTATAATTATTTCTAATATTCTGTTGTTTTTCGGTCAGACCTAGGAGTTACTGTTAGGATCAGATTTGATTATGCTTTGATTTTTATTTGAATATTCTTGATTGTATTTTATCTTCCCCTGATTTTTAGGCTTGATTCGTGGGATGAAAAGCTGGCTCTTCTGTAGCTATCTCCCTATTAATGCTGTACAGTGTTTCAGTGAATTGTAATCCGATTCTACCCTAGAATTTGACCACAGGTTTCCAGGTTGCCTGCATATCCCTACTTATTTGTATGGGGAAATCTTGTAGCTTGGAGAAGTAAAAAAAGAAGTGTGGTGGCCAGTAATACTAAAGCAGCGTTTAGGGTCTTTGCACAGGGTGTTTGTGAAGAAATCTATTGAAAATACTTAGAGATCTGAGAGTCACTGAAGGGCTTATGAGAATTTTTTGTGACGACAAGACAGAACATGTGGAGGTTGATCACCACTTTATCTAGAACAGTTGGAATCTGGTGTCATTGAGTTCACCACTAACTCAATTCCAAGTGGATGGCATCTTAACTAAGGCTATATTAAGAATGAAATTAGAAGGCTTGACATCCAAGCTAGATATTTTGAATATATATAACCTAGCTTGAGGGAGAGTGTTGGTATCCTGAGTTTGTTCCTATTATTTCTTGATTTTCTGCATCTATTTCTCCATTTAATTCTGTTGAATAGTTGATATTGTAGTTGTTGATTTTGTGGGATATAAGGTTATCATTATGCATGCCCAAATTGCTGTTTATGTAAGGTATCATTCATTTGAATAAAATAAGAATTAAGAATCTATATAATATGAAATTGTACACCAATTTATATTAACATATGAAGCAATACTAGTAGTTTAATGCTGTAATTATGAAATCCCAGCCCGTTCTCATCTTATAAAAAATTATCCCTTATTTTTTAACTGTATACATATAGATATATATTCAGTACTGCCAATTACTTTGGATTCGAGCATTGTCCAGCTTCAAATTGGGGGTTAGTTCTCCCAACTTGATTTTTTCTATCTTCAAAACTCAACTTAAGACTTTGCTTAAGGGAAATCGAATCTTTTTCACTCGACCCAATCACCTTTGATTATTTAGAGCCTGTTTGGTATGTTGTGTAAGGCCTGATTGTGTAAATAAATATATTACATTATGAGCTTATATGTTGTTAATACATTACAGTATTATCTTTATACGATACAATATCTTATGCAATGTCATACCAAACATTGTATAGTATTAAAAGTTTATTCATCCTTATCTTCTTAGGCCTTATCCTATCGGTTCTAATACACTTAGGTCTTATCCTAAATGGTGTACCAATTGGGCCCTTAAGTATATTAGTCACAATAATAAGTGTGATTTTTTATCATTATAATTTTGCACTTAGCCTCATTACTTGTAAGTCTGAATTACATTTTGTGCTACTAATATCTGAAATACTTCTTTTATATTTTCTTGAATTGTTTGAAGGTGATCCACCAATCACTCATATGAAAGTATTATCTGCTTTTGCAAATATAGGGTTTAATCACAGAAGCACGTGATAATATTGATCCAGATGCCCTTCCTTTTGCAAGAAATGTTAGAGAAACAGATCGTCAAGGACTGAGGGAAGGTGCTAGCCTTGTGGAAGTGGTTAGTGAAAATGTCTTCCTCATTTTTGTATGACTTACTAAATATCAAAATGAGATAAAAGTTTTTGTAAAATGTATGTATTCGTTGAAGTTGTTATAAAACTTAGTTAAAAATAAAGGTTCAGTTTACGTGAAAAAGGATTCTGAGCAATAATACCTGAATTTCTATCACAAGATTCTGAGCATATGAAAAAGGATAAGCTAGATGTACTATATTTTATGTGCCAAGAACTTGCATCTTTAATATTTCGTATTCACATTGCACCATGAATATTAACTTAGAAGCCTTTTTATTCATCAAAAGAAGATAATATCTATGAGAAGTGACTATGGAGAACAAGTACATAAAACAGAAGTAGTTGCTTTGGCGTTTCTTTTTCGTAATCTCATGGATTCTCCTCCTTTGACCATATTTTGCTGTCATATCTTGTTCTTATCAGTGGTCTTTAGCAGAGGAAAAAGGAGTAATGTAAATGGGTTGATTTGACAACCATCCTACTTGTCTATTTATAATCATAGATTGAGTCAAATGCATGATCTGTACGATCAGTACATGCCAAGATCACTATATATGAAGGCACTTATTTTAACATAACCGTCACATACTAACACTGTTCCTATTTCTCCCTTTGTGAAAGGTTATGCAAAGTTCTGCTTGTAACAAACAGAACCCAACTGAATATAGAAGCTCCCCTTGTGTTTATTTATGATCATAAATTAGATCATGTACAAGGACGTTACAACAGTACAAGCCCAACCCATGAGTAATTAGTGCATTTTTTTAACTTGTCTGTCACACACTCACGCCATTTAACAAAATGAAACTTCTTATTGCAATTGTAAAATATCACATTTAGATGAAGACATCTGCCAGCTGCTGCCCCTGGTTATCTCATTGCTTATATTTCTTAAAAATATAAAAACCAATGTTCCATTGCTTCTATGCACTGGATGATCATGTTCTTTCTATTTGAATTTATTTTTTATTGTTTGACTGTTTAACTGCTTTTTTGCATACATTGTGGCTAAACTTTGGCATCCAGGTGGAGCAAGTTAAGCCTGATGTGCTTTTAGGATTATCTGCTGTTGGAGGTTTGTTCTCAAAAGAGGTATATGGAACTAACTAGACTGTGGGCTTGTGCTTGCATGGAGTGTGGGGTGAATCGTATGGTTCATAGCTTATGAATAGTGTGGTTTTCATTAGATTCATATATATATATATATATGCTGCGATTGGACTATTCATTACATACCCTACTCTGTGTCTGGTTAGCCATATTTGATTAAAGTGAATATTCTGTATTTTCCATTAAAGTGAGTAATATAAATTTTCTAATGGTCAATGTTCTTGCTTCGTGTTAGTGCATTGTACTAAAACATTTTCTAATATCTGCAATTTGAATTTTCCCTTGAAACATATTTTTAAGTCTTTTAGATGTAAGACTTTGGATAATGTAAGCTTGTCATGGGGATGGGAAGTTCAAGAGGTTGAGAGGGGACAATGGAAGCAATGGATTTGAGTCATTTTTTTATAAAAAAAGTCATCAATTCATTTTGCCATTCTCTGATTCACAGCTTCCATGGATATTGTTTTTAATGTCAGGTTGATTTTCATCAATATACTGATAATGCTGTCCTATTTGCCAGGTGTTAGAAGCCCTTAAGGGTTCGACATCAACAAGACCAGCCATATTTGCCATGTCAAATCCAACAAAGAATGGTATCCATGGTTTCATGTTATTTTGCAGCTTATTCTATTGGTGAAACGTATTGTCATGATCTTTCTAAGCACAGATTCATAATAATTCTGTATAACTGATCCCATCATTTCTTGACAGCTGAATGCACCCCTGAGGAAGCATTCTCCATTTTGGGTGAAAACATTATATTTGCAAGTGGGAGTCCATTCAAGGACGTTGATCTTGGTACGTAACAAGTTAACAACCCCGCCCACAAGAAAATTGTAGAAGCAATCAGATCATTTATTTCTTATGATGTGTAAATTATGCTTGTATAGAAATTCTTATATCAGCCAGGAACGTTAAACCATTTTGTTTAATCAGAGATGTTAGAGTTATAAATCGAAAAAGATTCTATGGCCTTCTAATAACGTAAACTCATGAAGCCTTTGGGATATCTAATTCTTTGATATAGTAAGAGAGCTCCTTATCCATGTGGTTAAGATTTAGTCTACATTTGGAAGTGCTAGAAATAGTGAAATGGAACCAAATATAGTGGAATGGAAAGGCAAGGGAGGAATGGGATAAATTTACCTTCCTCTATTCGTAGTTTGATAATGAAATGGATGGAAATTCCCTTCAATTTGTATGGGGGTTCTAATATGAGGAGAATGACAGTACAACTAGTGCAAGCCTGTCCACTAGTCATCAACACTGGTAATTGTGAACTAAGTTGTATTTTATTTGTTCTTTTTGAGTTTATTGTAAATAACTCAGCTCTTAGGGGCACTATTGTACACTCTCCTCATGGTATGGTAAGTTCTTCTTAGCCTTAGGCATATCAATAAAGGTGTCCATCATTTTTAAAGCTTTGAAGTATTCATTCTATGGTCGAGTACATTCTTCTATGCCTTTTCTCTGATCATTTCTCATGGTATTAGAGCATCTCTATCTCATTGTTCCTTCACTTTTAAAGCTTTGAAGTATTCATTCAATGGTCGAGTACATTCTTCTGTGCCTTTTCTGTGAACATTTCTCATGGTATTAGAGCATCTCTACTCATTGTTTGGCTTTCGTTCCTAAGGCTCATCTCTACCTTATTGTTTGGCTCCATATCAATCCAAATACCTTAGGAATTCCCACAAACATTGCTGGCTGACCCATTTGGGACATTGAACCTTCACCACTGCTGCGCATGCTGCCATCTCTTACTTGGACATTCTCTCAAGTGCTGGTGCTTGTGAGCACAAAAGGACCCCTCTCCAGATGCCATTTGCCTGTATCTGATCATTGGCTACTGTACCTTCAGGCCCAACCTGCACCACATGGGAGCCTTCGTGATAAGCTTCCATGGATGTGAATGAGTTCATGGAATTTAACCATTTCCAGCTGGCTGTAATATCAAAGTTAGGGCTTGAGGAAGCTTAAAAAACCAGGGAGATCTTTGTTAGATCTTCTTTGTTGAACTTTTGTGGGAAAATACACAACTGGATTTGATACTATCTTTTGACCCAAAACCTAAAGTAGTGGCTCGTTCTCACTTATATGCCCTTCTCTAGTCCAATTCTATCCATTGTGAGACATCATTAACAATCTCTCCCTCATGAGTGAGTGCATCACATGCTCACACAGTGTGATCCCCCTCTTTTTGCCTTCCAATGGCAACCTACTAATAGGAACCCATCTCTCCATATTACTACACAAACTTCCATCCACTTAGGCCACCTTCATATTTATCCCCTATTGAACCTCAACTCTAATACGATGTTGATAAATAGAGCTCTTGCAGAAGTGGCTCTTTATTCTTATTTATCAAAGAATGGCATGCAACAATATACAGGTTGCTCAACCCTAGATTGGCCTATCCTATCTCAATAAAAGGAAACAAAATAAAATTCAAATGTTCATAGTCTCTTTGCCTGAATAATAGAAAACAAACAGGGAAGAAGAAAGTTGCAAAAATTACAAAACCTGGTCTGGAAAACACAACCAGCTGCTGACCACCAAAGAAGGCTGTGTGCCTTTGTCCAGTCACACGACCAGTGTGACTGTGTGTGTGGATACCTGACACCCAAATGGGGTCATGTGGTCTTCGTCCTCATTTAGTGAACACTCCAACAGCATATACCGTTAAAACCTCTTTGCATGTTGCGTTATATGTACATCTTTTCATAGCCTACGAGACATTCAAATATCCCCCACACTCCTTGACTCTATTACCTTTCCTATAGCTTGAAATATTCAGAATAAGTTGATGTTTCCTATGACCATAGTTTGTCCATCTATATCACTCTTGTAAAGCACAAGTTTATGACCAAAAAGCTTCGTTTTAAGTCTTCCTCATGTAAGTAGCTGACAAATGAAACTCTTATCATTTTGCAGGAAATGGTCTTATTGGCCACTGCAACCAGGGAAACAACATGTACCTCTTTCCAGGGTTGGTTGGCTCTTCTACCGATGAATTGACATTTTAATTTAAGTTGTTTTGTGCCCAAGTATATGATTTATTTGTTTGTTTATTTTTTTGCCATTTCTACTTTTTCAGCATTGGTCTTGGAACTCTTTTATCTGGATCTAGGATCATCTCTGATGGCATGCTGCAGGCTGCTGCTGAGTGGTATGTTTGGTATATGTTGTAATTCCAAAAAAATACTGCTATTCTAATTATTGTGAGCAAATCTGTTGACTTTCTGCTACTAGCTGAATTGAGTTTTAGTCTATTCTAGCCTACTTAGATAACGTATAGTATAAGGGTTAAAGAAAAATATAAACAATATGCATATCTTGTCTTTCCTTGTCTTTTGTATTTGATTTGAACTTTAATGACTTTCAAGTTTTGTTAAAAATTGCCTTATCAGTGATGCGGAACCTAAAGTAGAGAGAGAATACATTGGAAAGTGAAAGTAGATAGGCTTACACTGTTATATTTATACTTTGGAGAAGACCATAATAAGCGATCTGATACTAGAGCTTACATTGTCTAACTTACTACATACACCTAATTCTAACGCTCACTTATGATGGAGTATATAAATCATATGTACCAAGCCTGTTGCAAATATAATTGATATAAATAACACCTGGGGTTCGGTGAATATATTTACTGGGCAGTCACTTGAGTCAACAATGCAGTAATGCAACCAGACCAAATGTTCTCCCAGATTGACTTATGCTGTATTATATTTATAGCGAGGAAAAGACAGTACAAGAAGTAAACTAAGCAATGTAGGATTAGATAATGTACAACTGAGCTACTATATACACTTAACAGATTTTTCGGTCATTGGTTGCTTGCAATTGCAGTCTGGCTGCATATATGAGTGAAGAAGAGGTTCACAACGGAATCATTTACCCACCAATATCTAGGTATGGAATATCTTTCCATTTCAGTATTTATGCTAAAAGAGATTGTTTGAGAAGGACTTTTCTTGAAGCTAATGCCCAAATTTCAGAATTCGAGATATAACAAAGGTGGTAGCTGCAGCTGTTATAATGGAAGCTATAGAAGAGGAGCTAGCAGAAGGATACCGCAATATGGATGCTCGAGATCTGCAAAAGCTTGACAAGGTATTTTTGTTTGGGAATATTCAAACTTCTATCAAATGCTTCGGCAGCAACATAGTGAATAGTTTTGTAATCTCTCTAAAAACATGGTCAAGTATGTTGGTGTTTGTGAAACATTTAAGCAAAGGATCTTGCTTTCACACAAGATCAGTGCTAAATTGATCTGTCTGCATTATCACTTGAAGTATGCTTTTTAATTCAGCTATTTTTTGAGAGTTCTCTTTTCTTAATTCTCTTACTGTTTGTCTATATTTCAAACCACCTCATCTCGCGCGCGCGCACACAAAGAAAAAAAGCATAGAACTGCATTACCTATTTCATTTTAAACTTTTGAAGCTAATGGTTGTTGTGGCAACTAGTTTGGGCTTAATTCATATGGGGATGTCATGCTTGAGTCTGCAATCAAACCATTGTGCAACCAAAGAAGTGAATGTAATTTTCTTTTGTCTTTGTAACATTCTTGTCCTTTCTAATATTCATCCCCGTCGTGAGCATTAATGGTACTGGAAATGGGACCCAATTTCATTCTTATCGGTCACCTGACTCAAGCATTAATGAATCAAAACCGGATTATTATACGTGCTTTGTTTGTGTGATTTGCAGGAACAAATTCTGGAATATGTGAACAAGAACATGTGGAGTCCTCAGTACCCAACATTGGTTTACAAGGAAGATTAAATAATCTGCGAGACTGAATGCATAAGAACAATTTCTTCTTGCATGTTTGCTTCAATCAATTAATCATGTACTGTTCCACATTAGTTTATTCCATTGATGCTAAGATTGTGCATCGCCTGATTGTGAATGGCTTAATGCCCGGGAAATATTTGGTGTATATATGGTGCATTTTTTAATACCTTAATTTAAAAAAACAAAAGGGAAAAGAGATTTAGCAGCTGTGATGATGTATAACCATTTTATTTCTGGTTCTCTATAAATCTGGCATGTATTTGAAGAAAATAGACATGGTTGAAAACCGTGACTATTTCTCAGCTTATGCTGTTTCCCTTCTATTCTTTGCTTACTGCATTCAATAGTATTTATATGAACATTCAATATTCTTTCCAACTCATAAAGTGGCGACCATGATTCAAAAAACTAGGCCGGATATTGAAGGTATTGATTTAAAGTTTAATAGTTGAATTAGAATTAAATTAGTGGTAATAAATTTAATAATATTTTTAATTTTCTATATAATATATAAAATTAAAAAATTATTAATAAGTTTCATAATTTAATATTAAAATTTAAACAAGTTAATATTTATCTATAATTATATATTAACTTTAAAATAGTTGATTAATATTCTATTTTTGTATTATTTGTTAAGTAAATCTATTATTATTAATAATTATGTATCATAATAATACTTATATAATATTATAATATAGAAAGAAAAAAATTATATAAAAATAATATTACTTAATACTAAAAATAATATTATTTTATCTTATAAACAAAAAAAATAAAAAAAAAATGGGGCTGGTTCAACCGATTTTGTTTCAATTTGCAATTGGTTTTGAAAATATATGGTTACATCTATGATTGGACCGGACTTGACATCGATTTCCAGTTTGACTGATTGAATCGGTTAGTTGATCCTATTTGATTTTTTGAACCTAGCTGCAACATAGTGATGTTTTTCCCCATTCATGGAAAATGGTGATCACATTCACAAAGTTTTCCCCATGTTTATGGAGAGGGACTGAAGAAAGGTGAGGGACAACCTTTTTATGTATATGCATGCAGCCATTAAAGACAACTATATTTACTATTGTATATTAATATAGTTTTTTTAGAGTATTCATTTTTTAAAATAAATAAAGAAACCAAATAAACAACAACATTAATTTTATTCCATTAAGTGTGGCCAACTACATGGATTATACAAGGTTAATAGGTTCTATCAAATAGAATCTCAAATAAATCATTTATCAAGATATCACGCCTTATAACTTCTCTTAGTATCATTCTTAGTTTTCCTTTGCACCTTTTGATAAGACTTCAAGTCATTTGATCAACTGTCCTTATTAGCTTCTTTTCTTTATACATATTTAAATCACCTTAACCATTTTCTCTTTGATCGTGCTACTTTGATTTTCCTTTGTATACACTCATTTTATATCTTATCCATTCTTATATAACCACACATCCATAACAAACATTTTCATATCTATTGCTCTCATCTTATGCTCATTTTTCTCTTTTAAAGCCTGACATTCACTGACGTATAGTATCGCTGACCTTATAGCAATTTGATAAAATTTTCCTTTAAACTTAGTAGGTACCTTACAGTCACAAATAACTCCTAAAATTTTTTTTCACTTTAACCACTCAACTTGTATCCTATGCATAACATCCACATTAATTTACCATCACTATGTAAAATTGCCCAAAATATTTGAACTTTGATACTTTTGGAATGGTTTGCTCTCTAATTTTTATCTCTGAATCATTTTTAACTGACCTCTTGTTAAATTTGTAATGCATATATTTCATTTTAGTTCTACTCAAGTGAAAACTTTTTGATTTCAAAGTGTGTTTCCATAACTCAAGTTTAGAGTTGACCTCTTTTCTTGAGTCCTTAATTAAGACTATATCATCCGCGAAAAACATATTTAGCAATTTTCTCATGTATATGTTTTGTTAGAATATTTAAACCAAATAAAAAAAATATGGACTCAAAGAAGATCCTTGATGTAAACATATCCTTATAAAAAAGTCTTTTATTTTAACTCTAGGAGTTTTCACATTTATTGTCTCTTTATACATATCTTTTATGGTTTGAATATAAGCTATACGAGCACTTTTCTTCTCCATTGCTTTCCATAACACATCTCTTGATACTCTATCATAGGCTTTTTCTAAATTAATAAAAACCTTATGCAAATCTCTCTCTTTACCCCAATATTTTTCAATCAAACCCTTTAATAAATAAATATCCTCTATTGTAGATCGTTTTGACATAAATTCAAATTGGTTTTTTGAAATATGAGACTATTTTCTCACTCTATACTCAATCACTCTTTCTCAAAATTTCATGGTATGATTCATGAGTTTTGTCCTCCAATAATTAGCATAATTCTGAATATCCCCATTATTTTTGTATATAGGTACCAAAGTGCTCTTTCTCCATTTCTCTCACATTTTCTTTGATTTTAAAATTTCGCTAAAAAGCTTCGTTAGCCACAAAACTCCCTTCTCTCATAAATATTTTCAAACTTTGATAGGAATACCATTGGGGCCAATAGTTTTACCATTATCTATTCTTTTAAGAACTTCTTTTACCTCGCCAACTCTGATCCTGTGATAGAAACTTAAATTTATTTTATATATTTTTCTGAGTTGTTAAACCTTATGTATTATTAGCCATACTCAATACATCGTTGAAGAGCTTATAAAAGTAGTTCTCCTATCTTTCTTTGATATCATCATTAGTAACCAAAATTTTTCCTTCCTCTTCCTTAATACATCTTACTTAATCTAAATCTCTTGACATTCTTTCCCTATTCTTAGCAATTTTGTAAATCTTGTGTTCATAATTCTTCGTTCCTAAATCTTAGTAGAATTTCTCAAACGCTTTAGATCGAACCCCACTCACTGCTTTCTTAGTCTTTTTTTTACCTAAGCGATAACTTTTCTAATTTTCTTCATTATTGCACAAATATAAGGCTTTGAAAGAGTCTTTTTTATATTTAACCTTATTGCATACTCTCATTCCACCATTAAGATTTTTTATCTCTAGGTCTAAAATCGTTGAATTCATCCAAAACTGCTTTAACGGTATCCCTAATCTTTTTAATCATCTTATCCCACAAGATGTTAGCACTTCCTTGCAAGTCCAAATTATCTTCCTCCAATACTTTTCTCATAAAAGTCAATTGTTACTCATCTTTTAGTTGCCACCACTTGATCCTATGATTTAAGGCTTTTCGACTTTTCAATTTCGGCTCTTAACCAACATATCAAGGATTAAAACTTTATGTTGTAAAGTTAAGCTCTCATTAGGAATCACTTCGCAGTTTTTACAAGTTCTTCTATCTGAATTTCTTATAAAAAAGAAGTTAATTTACGACTTTTGAGCTCTATTCTTATATGTGCCTAAGTGCTCCTCCCATTTCTTGAAAATAAATAAACCAAATAGTAGAAATTGGAATTTCATTTTTTAAAATATATGTTAATGAAATTGAAATTTTCAGCACCAGTCCATCCGAAAAATTAATTTTAAGAGAAGCGTGAAATGCATATATTTTAATTTTCCAATTATAACTTTAACACATAAAATTTATAAGTTTACAACATTCTTTAAACTTCGGTAAAGAGTGAGATTTTAAATAAACATAAACAAGACACACTATACGTGATTATTTAAGAATTTAGTTAATTTGCAACAAAAAAAACTAAATTTTTAGTTTTTGAAATATTTAAGTTATTTAGTCATTAACTCATTAAATTATCTATTTATTACAAAGTCAAAAAATTGTTAAACGATTATCAAATTTTAATCCACACAAAAGCTGTTAAACTGGAGAGTTTATGTAAATTCGTAGAATTAAGAAAAACTAATATAAAAGAATTATAAGATTTTATGTCTATTAATATTAAACTATTAAAGTTTAAGTGAGAGTAGCACAATAATAAAGACAGGGTGAAATTTGAATAAAAACTGAAATTTTAACTATATTAATATAAGAATAAATCTTTAAAAATGTATAATTATATAATCAAAATATAGTATAAAATAATGAAAACTATTTGAAAATAGTTAAAATTATATTATCTTATAAAGCTATATTCTATGATCAATACTACTTAATACATAAATTTTAATATCGTGGTAGCAATAAGGTGGGGTGTGGATGGAAGATCAATATTCAAACACTCCTGAAATTAAAAAAGAAAATAACAATAATACATATATAAATCATTTAAAAGAGAGTTTTATACTAATTTATCTTTTTTTTTTTTCATATCAAAACTTTGTATTCATCTGCTACATATTGATTTCATGATATTTGTTTACATCGTAGACATGGTTACTTCGGTTCGAGTTAACAATTGATTAGTTTTGCCAGCGGGTAAAGTTTGAAAATCAGACTTGCTTGCATCCATTGTGAGTGATAAGCAAGTCCATTCCAGCTTACAAAAATGTCAGTTTGTGGACAAGTGAACTCATTTGTTGGAATATCTATTTATTTTGATGATCACAAAATTATAAAAGGAGAAAAATGAAAGAAAGCCTCAAGAAGCAAAGATGAAGTTGTGACGGAGAAAAGACCAAGCTTTGATATTATATTGTATTATATGTCTTTCTCTTAGGATCTTAGTGTAGGTAGGTGATTTGGTGTGTATATATATATATATATATATATGCTCTAATTTCATTTAATCTTATCTTAACTTTTCTCAACCCAATCAAAAGAGAGTACATATTTTTCAAAGTGTTTTTGAACATTTTCTAACTCTTAAATGTTCATGGAAATTAACTTAAACATTTAAGTTTCTAGGTTTTTTATTATCTCTTTTATTGGTGACTGTTTGAATGATCATGCTTAACCTCTTAAATGTATTAGGCTTGTTGGTTAATATGAGGAAGTTCTATGCTAAGTCTTGAACATTCATATTGCGCTACTTAAATGTTCATGGTGATAGGTAAAATGGAGTGACTCTTTTGAAGCATTATTGAATAATCAATTTGTTCTACTTGAATGTTTATTATGGTTCACAAGTCTCACTCACATTTACTATTCACACTATGATCATTTAAGATAGATTCTCTTAAACATTTAAGTGTATTTTTCAAAATCTCAGTTTTGTTTCATCATGTACCTAGCTTGAACAATCTGGTTGTCCCTCTTGTATGTTCAAGTTTTTAAACTTTGTGCCTTTAAAACTCTTAAACATTAAAGATGTATATCTTGATAGTTCATCATGTCTAGATTTTCTTTTAGCCATATTGAGAAATCACAGTAAATGATCAAGAGGAAACTCTTGAATGTTCATTGAGGTTTTATACCTTAGAAAGTTATATTAGTCATACTAGCTTAAATGATTACGCTGTTTATCTTAAATATTCAAGTTCTGATAAGTGCATTTAATGCAATTGATAAATGACTAGTTTTACAGAGTAATAGCTATAATTTGTTTCTTACTACTAGATTAGCTTAAAATTTATAAATAGAATCCTATTAAGACTAGTAAGTAAGGAAATTAAGTGATATAAGTGCTAAAGTGCTATTTCATTAATTCTTGAGCTTTCAAACCTTCACCTTCCTCTCTAGCTGAGTCTTTATTGAACTTCATTATTTATATTCAATCTTTGAGAGATTAATTGAGTTGGAGACACTTTCTTTATCATTGGGTAGAAATGTCTTAGTGTGGGAAACACTAAGAGATTTGTAATACATTGTGTAAGGGTGTGAGAAGAGAGGATTATAGCTCTAGCTCTAGTATGAACTAAGTCTGTTGTACTATGGTTTTTGCAAGAATCCACTTTAATCTTGCAAGATAAAATAGTAGATAAATCTCAAGTAGAAGCTTGAGAATTGAATGTTGGCCAAGTAGAAGTGCTAAACCAAGATAAATCATTGTGTTTGATTTTCTTTAACCCTTCTCTATTTACATTTAAGCACTTGCTGTGTTTTTTAGTTTATTTGATGTTATATTGTTTTTATGCTATAAAAATTTTTAAAAGCTCAATTTACCCCCTTTTAGGGAATCAGTCACTGACATCATTCTCCTTGGTTTGAAATGTTAACTTGGTCAACTTAGTGAGTTGACTAGTTAGTTTGACAGCCTTTTTTTTTTTTACCAGATGAGTTTGACCTTACATCTTCAAATTAATCAAATAGTAACTCATGATATATGTATCAATCATCTTTTTTATTCATTAAATAGAAGTTAATTAAATAATTAACCAACAATGTATTTTTTGTATTTAAAATACATCAGTAAGAAAAGTTATTTTCTGGTGTAAAAAAAAGACATTCAAAAGATAAATTATTTTAATAAGTCTATCATAAAAATGTATCATGCAAGGTTAATATATATATATATCACAAATCTAATTGTTAACCTTCCTAAGTTACGTCTCTTCTGCACATTTTCCTTGAGTTTTCTATACTTATGATAAATGTGTAAATATTTGATATCCAAAATAGGAAAATGCGCATTTTAGATTCAGATGTTGCATGATTGCTTACTATTACTCAATTGTTTATATTTTTGTTATATTTTGGAAGCCTTGGTATATATAGTTTATGTAATCGACCATAGGATCCCCTATACGCCCTCCACCTCTGATCTCCAACATCTTTGAGTTTTCACCATCTAAGCTTCTCTGGGAAATACTGCATATCCAATCACACAAAATAAATAAAAAGAAATAAGAAAACAAGATATTTGAATAGTCATAAAAATGTTATAGCAATAGTTAGAAGTCTCACCTTTTTAATGAGTGAGATATAGTATGGCTTAACTTGTTCCACATCTACACGAACTTTGCTCTTACTACAGAGATCATATTTGCTATACAAAGAATAATAGAGTCATTTTAGTTTGTGTGATCTAACCACCTTTTAAACAGATATATCGAAATTATTTCTGGAACCTACTTATATATTTTGACCCACTTCAGATTTTCAAAATCTTCTTCATTCATCAAGTGTGTATATGGCCCTTCCTTGTGCAAAGCTGTAATATATTGTGTTACAGTCATTATATTTGCTTGCAGATCGAAAGAGAATGGAAATACAAGCATAGAACTCGCTGAAAATGCTTACGATAGAAAGTATGATATCTGATAACCAACAACACTGCTGAAGGCAAAGTGATCCCATTTTCCTTGGCAACCTACAAATTCAAGTGAACCCTTTGTTAGATCTTCATTATTAATATGACATACAAGTAAAGAAATTGTGTGGTTCAGGACAAGAACTTAAATAGGACTAACCAAATACATATAGTCATCATGTCCCCATGACATGACTACGTTATCGAGTCCACAGCCTTCGGTGTAGACTCCATTTTTTGTGTCATAAGAGGGATTATTGTAATCTGGGTTTTCCTTGAAAGAGAGTGAATAATGTTATGCAATTAATTCCTCTTTCCTTTAAATTAAAGTTTCGAATTTTGTTTTGATATTATAGGATGAGGCCAATTAATGGTGTCAAATGTCGATATGTGGATGATTATGCTCAAGACTCTGAGGTTTGACAATTTAAGCCTAGATTACAGGAAAGGTATGAATAAAATATAGAATATACCATGAATAAGAGCAGTCAAATGCAACCAATCTTCATTAGGATAGTCTTTTCTCATGGCCTCTGCAGATTCCAACAAGTACTGAATTTAAGTTTCATCCAAATCAGGATCGCTTTCATCCCCCACTTCATTTAGCAACTCACAACTTTCCCTCATTCTCTTCACCTGCAATAACATTCAAATTTTGATCAGTATGTAGTGCCATAAGTGTGAAGGAAACTGTGGGCTCTCCGTGCATAATTTGAGGGAAATGGAATGGAAAGTGCAAGTTATGCATATTTGGTAATGATATTATATTGATTTCTCAAACACAGAATAAGGTTTATGTGGACTTACGAAGTCATATGTCTGGTGGGTGTGCTGAAGCCTGTAAAATTCCTCAACGCCTTTTTGCCTCTTACTTTCTGCATCATAATCTCTACATACATAGAAATTCCCATTGTCAAATTCTCATCTTATTTTATGTCAGCTTGGATGGGGCTAAGACCAAAAAGAAGGAAACGGGACCTGAAAGAGTGACCGAATGCATTGATTTCTGGGGTCATAAATCCATTTTGTGACACAGATTTTGGCAATGAAAATTCACCATCTAATACAAACTCATCGGTATTCTTGAAATGCAAATCTTCTCCCCAAACTTTGAATCTGAATTCAAAACATATATATAACATAACTATTTAGAGAACATAAGAGTGAAGAAAACAAAAGCATGAAGGAAGAAAAGGATCATGCCATGATCAGGTTGCTGAACGAGGATAGTCATTGTGAGCCGAAGGAGAAAAATGAAGAAAAGAATGAAAGAAAGAAAGTATGAATACAAGAAAACTGGAAATTGGTAAGAGATTTTGTGATTGACACAATTTCATCACAAAATTCTCCTCAAATTTGTGACAAAATTAGTCCCAAAATTTTTGCAACGGATTTTGCAATGAAAATTTCACAAATCTATGGCAAAATATTTTGCGATGCGCTAAAATGTGACAAACCATCAAAATCTGCCACAAATTTTTTTAATTTTGTCACAAATTCTCATCACAAATTTCTAGTTTTTTTATAGTTATGAAAGAAACGTTGTTGAGAAATGGATGCTGTGTGGATTCAGATGTTGACAATGGGGGTAGTTATACTGAATGAGGAAAAGTCCTTTCCTGTGAATTCGGAAGCTATTAAAAAATATCTCAAAATGATTCCATCACTAATGTGGACAATGAAAGCTTTGCATCACTATTGATCTCCAATCATCTGCTAAACTACAACTAATTAAATTTAATTATCACTATATATTTAATTATCACTATTCTATAACTAGGAAAGTCCAAATTAGATTTGTCACTAGGTAATACAACTATTAAGTTCAATTAACATGTAGCGAGAATGTCATCACTACAAAAAAATAGGCTTGCAGTGACAACTTTTGATAGTTATAAAAAATGTCTATGTTAAAAGTATGAATTTTGGAAATTTCAGTGATTGACAATAAAAGTCATCACTAAAATTCAGTGATGACGTTTGGCAACAGTACAAAAAATTGTCGTCGAAAGTATGACTTTCGGCAACGATATAAAAATTTGTCACTGAAAGTCATACTTTAGACGATGACAAGAAAAGTCATTGTTGTAAGTATTACTTTCAACGACGACTTTTTATGTTGTCACAAAAAGTTACACTTTTAGCGATAGCTTTTGTGTTATTGCCAAAAGTTATACTTTCAATGACAACTTTTTTATCGCCATTGAAAATCATATTTTCAGAGATAACTATGTTGCCGCCGAAATTAATTTTTTGAATTTTTATTATTTTCATTTTAAAAATTAATAAATAATATATTGAAATAATAATTATATTATGTTTATACAATTTTATAATAAAAAATAAGATATTCTACATATATTTTGTATTGTAAAGATTATCTAATATTTTTGGTTAAAGTCAAAGTATTATATTATTTCCTTTCATTTGAAATATTTTAAACATTTTGAAAGTATTTTGTTTCTGCTTGAGATTAAAGATTTGAATGGTCGAAGCATTGAATCTATTCTACATTTATCTTTACTTTTTCTTCATCTTAATTAATGAAGTATGTTATTTTTATTAGGATAATTTTTTTAATTAATAAAGGGATTGATAATACTAATAAAAGAGAATTAGAAGGACAAGATAATATCCAATTATCTAATATGATCAATCCTATATTTGGAAGAATTCTTATTAGCCTAAGTAATTAATTGCTAATATATTTAACATATAAATTAATATTAATGTTATTTATTACTAATAATAATTGATGAAGCAGTTGTTGAATCAAGTGTTTCAATGATTCCAAACCAACCTTCAAGAGTTTGGAATAAAGATATCAAATGTGCACAAAAGGTTTCAAGTGAAGGAATAGTAGAAAAATCAGTGCAAGAATAGATGTAGAATATTTAGTAATGTTTTAATTTGAGTAAAAGACTTTGATTTGGTGAAAAGATGTTTGAAAACTTTGATTCTATGTTAATTCATAGAATATTTGAAAAACACCCACCAACAGACGAAGTTTGAAAGATTTATATTGATTTGCTGTTTTGAAAATTCGAACTTTACCTTTGGAAATTCGAATTTCGTATTGAAAATGAACAAGTCTGAAAAAAGGCTTCTCTGACAGACGAATTTTGATTTGAGAAATTTGAATTTTGATACGTGTCTAAAAAGTGCTTTCTCTGACAAACGAACTTTGACTTTTAAAAATTCAAATTTCAGATAAAATGCAACTCATGAAAATTGAAAAATTCGTCTGAGAATATATCAAAGTTTATCTGAAACGAAGTTTAGATAGAGCTTCAAAATTTCTAACTGACAGACGAACTTTGAATATGAAAATTCGAATTTCAAAAACAAAGCTTGTGAGTCTGTTATAATGATATGTTGACATATGAATGACAGTATTCATAAATTCAAACCTTAAAGTCTGAAAAGAGGTCTCTCTGACAGACGAACTTTGTCTTTTGAAAATTCAAATTTCGAATAAGATGAACTACTGTGCCTTATTAAACCAGCTACTGATAGACGAATTTTGGGTTCCAAAATTCCAATTTCGAAGGCACTATAGCAAAATGAAATTACTGTTCACACTTAACAGAAAGACTTTCAACATAAAAATTCGTATGTTCCAACATATAATCACTTTCTAAAGGTGAAAATTAGAATTTTGCTTCATTACAGACGAATTTTGAGAGTTTAATGTTAAAGGCTGTAGCTTTCGGTTTCTGCGAAATTCGTCTGTTGACCAACTGAAATTCAAACTTTGAGTGTCAGAAGCATTAAATGCGATTAGTGAACGGGTAGTTTCTCAGAGTAATCGTTGGGTAACATCTCTAACAGCTAGATCTTGTCTTTAACATATAGTTGGGGCATAAATTTATAAATAGAACGTCATGTGAATATGTGGGTAACGAAAATTACTAAGTATATACTAAAACTCTGCAAAATCATGAACTCAGTCTCTTACTCTCACATATTTCATTCTTTGTACCTTAACTTTCATATACACTCTGATTAAGAGAGTTTATTCATTGTAAATAATCTTATCTTCATCTAGAAGAAAGATTTTCTTGTGAGGGGATATCACAAAGGATTGGGGAAGCACTTAGTGAGAGTGCAAAGAAAGAAAGTATGAGCGCTAGAAACAGAGCATCAACATTGTACTGTGGCATTTGCAAGAAGCCCACTGAATTCTTGCAGGATAGTGAAAATCTCAAGTGGTGACTTGGGGACTGGACGTAGGTCAAGTTGAGAGACCGAACCAAAATAAATATCTGAGTCTTCTCTTTCCTACTACTACTTTTACTGTTTATTCATTTATACTCTATTTTACTATCACCCTTTGCTTTCTTCACTTTCTGAACATTTTGCAGAAAAATTTTTAATCTTCTCAATTCACCTCCCTCTTGGGAAGCCAGCTTATCTAACAAGTGGTATCAGAGCCAGGATTCCCTATCAAAGGATTTAACAGTCCGGGAAATATAATGGCTGACTTTGGAGAAAGCATACTACCAGAGGGAAACAACACAAATAGACCACCTAGCTTCAGTGGAGAACACTATGGATACTGGAAGATGAGGATGCAAATCTATCTTCAATCAATTGATTTGGACATCTAGTCCATCATCCAGAGGGAAGATTTTGTCCCAATGGCATTGCAGGATGATGGGAAGTACAAAGAAAAGCCAGAAGCTGAATGGAACGAGGAAGATAGAAGAAGAGTCTTGCTGAACTTCAAGGCAAAACACTGCTTGGTCAGTGCATTGAATCAAGATGAATTCTACAGGGTCTCACAGTGCTCCACTGCCAAGGAAATATGGGACACCTTGCAAATTACTCATGAAGGAACAACTGGAGTTAGGGAAAACAAATTGAACACCTGCATAGGTGAATACGAAAGCTTCAGAATGGCAGAAGGAGAAAGTATAAAAGAGCTACAGAAGAGATTCACCCTCATTGTGAATCAACTAAAGAGTCTGGTAAAGGAGTACACTCAGACAGAAAAGGTCAGAAAGATCCTCAAAGCTCTCCCTCTGGAATGGCAACCCAAAGTAATAGCAATAGAGAAAGTTAGAGGAGAATCAATGGCCTCTGTCACAGCTCTTTTTGGTAGCCTCGAGGAGTATGAAGGAAAAATGAAGGCTCTTAAGGAGGTAAGACAAGACAGAAAGAAGAAAGGTCTTGCTCTGAAAGCTGCTAAGGAGAAAGAAGAAGAATCTGACGATGGAGATGAGCTAGATGAAGAAACTTTGGCTATGATGGTTAGAAAATTAGGAAGATTCTACAGCAAGAAGAGAAACAAGAAAATCTTTAAAAAAGGAGCAGCTGGAGATAGCAAGAGAGAAGTTAAAGAACCTGTTACTTGCTACAAGTGCAAAAAGTAGGGACATATCAAATGGGATTGTCCACAGTTCCTCAAGAAGCAAGAGAAAGAAAAGAAAGCTGCAGACAAAGGCAAGAAGAAAAGAGTGTACATCTCGTCAATATAGGGCAACAGCTCAGATGAGGAAGAAGATGATGAAGATGAAATTGCCAACATCTGTCTGATGGCACTTGCCTCTGAAGAAGCTGAAATCCCCTGCAACAGTGATCAAGAAGATGAGGTATATGAATCTGAACTTTCATATTTTGAATTACTGGATGCATTTCATGAGCTGCATGATGAGTTTGTTAAGACTACCAAAGAATTGAAGCAAGCTAAGAAAAAGATTAACAAACTAAAATCTCAATGCAACATCTCTGAAATTACTTCTCTGCATACTACTAAATCTGCTTGATGTAAATCATGCATTGAATTAAAGCAAACCAATATTGAAAAGCATGTCTAGGCTTACTAGAGATAAATATATGTTATGTGCTTTAATAGGAAGCCAAAGAATATCACAGGGAAAAGCTGGACTTGGCTATGATCCTTGTGCAGTCAAAGAAAAGATTCGGAAAAAGAATCAGAATGTATATAAGAGACATTTTGTGCATGCTAGTACTAATAGAAGGAAAGATCATACTTCACGTCACATTGAATCTTATGATCAACCAAGGCATGCAAAACAAAAATATTATCTGCATTATTTTCTTCCTGCATCTAAATCCACTAGTCCCTTCACCACCTGTCACTTCTGAAACAAGAATGGACATATTTCCAGTTCATGTGCTTTAAAGAAAAGTGGACTTGACAAGAAGACTAAATGGGTTTCCAAAGGTACATTTGTATCTAGGGAAAAGACTACTGACAGAAAAGGACTTAAGCAAATTTGGGTACCTAAAAAAAAATATGAACTTTGTTTTGCAGGTTTGTCTTAAAGCTAGAAAGAGCAATAAATGGTATATGGACAGTGCTTACTCAAGTCACATGACCGGTGATAAGGAGAAGTTCATCATTCTTAGAGACAAGAAAGGAGGAAATGTGACCTTTGAAGGTGATCAATATGGTAAAATAGTTGGCATTGGCATTGTGGGGAAGAATCCTCAAACATCCATTGAAGAGGTGCTGTTTGTAATTGGCCTCAACCACAATCTGCTAAGTGTGAGTCAGACATGTGACAAAGGAAACTGGGTACTATTTGACTCAAATTTCTGCCTAGTCATCAGAAAAAGTGATCACAAAGTAATCCTCAAAACTCAAAGGGATGGTAACTGCTATACTATTGATCTTGATGAACTTTCTCCCTTAGATTTTGTCTGTTTGATTAGTCAGGATAATGAAAGTTGGTTGTGGTATAGAAGATTAGCTCATGTTAACATGAATCAACTATCAAAATTGGTTAAAAATGAGTTAGTCACTGGCCTACCAAAAATCACTTTTGAAAAAGACAAAGAATGTGATGCATGTCTAAGAGGAAAACAAACTAAATCTTCTTTTAAATCTAAAAATGTAGTCACCACAACTAGACCACTAGAACTATTGCATATGGATCTGATTGGTCCATCTAGGGTAAAAAGCATTGATGGAAATCTGTATGTGCTTATAATTGTAGATGATTACTCTAGATTTACCTGGACATTGTTTCTTTCTTCTAAGAGTGATACGTTTGATGTATTTGTAACCTTAGCCAAGAGAGTGCAAAATGAGAAGGGTATTTCTATTATGTCCATCAGGTCAGATCATGGAGGAGAGTTTGAAAATTCATACTTCCTGGAGTATTGTGATGAGTATGGAATTGATAACAACTTCTCAACCCCAAGAACTCCTCAACAAAATGGAGTGGTGGAGAGGAAGAAAAGAATAATTGGAGAGATGGCAAGAGTAATGCTAAATGAAAAGGAACTCTCTCAAGTATTCTTGGCTGATGCAGTAAACACAGCAAGTTACATCATAAATAGAGCTTACATCAAACCAATTCTTGGGAAGACTCTTTATAAGCTATACAAAGGAAAGAAGCCACACCTCTCACATCTACATGTATTTGGCTGTAAGTGCTTCATCCACAACAATGGAAAGGAGAATTTTGGTAAGTTTGATGCCAAATCTGATGAAGGTATATTTCTGAGTTATTCTAGTAGAAGTAAGGCATATAGAGTTTTTAATAAGAAGTCTAAATTAGTAGAAGAATCTGTGCATGTAGTATTTATTGAAAATGAAACTGTTTCCAAACATGTCACTGATGAGGATGATCTTATTTCAAACTTTAAAAATTTAGATCTTTCTGATGAAGGTAAAATTGAACCTCCAAAAATATCTGAATCTATTAACATAGTGGAAGATATTCAGGAGAAAGACTTTGAGGATGAATATAATGAAGAAATGTCTCAAGAACTCCTTAGAGCTTGGAGATGTCAAAGGAATCATCCTGTTGATCAAGTGATAGGGGATGTTCAAGAGAAAGTTAAAACCACAAAACAGTTAAGGGATCAAATGATAAACTGTGCTTTTATTTATCAAATTGAACCTAAATGTACTGAAGAAGCCTTAACTAATGAATATTGGATTTCAGCTATACAAGATGAGTTGAATCAGTTTGAAAGAAATCAAGTTTGGGATTTAGTGCCCAAACCCAAAAATCATCCTGTCATTGGCACCAAATGGGTTTTTAGAAATAAGCTTGATTAATCTGGATTAATAATCAGAAATAAAGCTAGACCGGTTGCCAAAGGATATAATTAAGAAGAAGGAATTGATTTTGAAGAAACCTTTGCTCCAATGGCTAGATTAGAAGCAATTAGAATTCTGTTAGCATATGCATGCATGAAAAATATTATGTTATATCAAATGGATGTGAAGAGTGCTTTTCTTAATAGATATATCATGGAATAAGTTTAAGTAGACCAACCTCCAGGCTTTGAGGACTCTACAAAACCAAACCATGTTTATAAATTGAAGAAAGCCCTTTACGGTTTAAAGCAAACCCCTAGAGCATGGTATGAAAGATTAAGTAATTTTCTAATTGAAAAGGGGTTCAATAGAGGAAAAGTAGATACAAATTTATTCACTAAGAAAGAAAATAAAGAATTACTTGTTGTTCAAATCTATGTTGATGATATTATATTCGGTGCTACTAATGACTCTCTTTGCAAGAATTTTTCTAAGCTAATGCAGGGAGAATTTGAAATGTCCATGATGGGTGAGCTCAACTTCTTCCTTGGATTGCAAATTAAGCAATGTGATGATGGTATCTTTCTCAATCAATCCAAGTATTTGAAAGAATTGCTGAAAAAGTTTGAGATGGAGAATGCCAAGCCAATGAGAACACCTATGGCTAATGCAACCAAACTGGATATGAATGAAGGGGTAAAAATGTTTGACATAACTCAGTATAGAAGAATGATTGAATCTCCGCTATACCTAACTGCCAGCAGACCTGACATCATGTTCAGTGTCTGTATGTGTGCTAGGTTCCAATCATGTCCCAAAGAAACCCATGCAACTGCTGTAAAACGTATCTTCAGATATCTTATTGGAACATCACAGATAGGTCTTTGGTATCCAAAGGGCAATGGAGAAGATCTGAAAGGATACATTAATGTTGACTTTGCAGGATCCAAAACTGACAGAAAAAGAACAAGTGGAACGTGTTAGTTTCTTGGAGGATTCTTAGTTTCATGGTTTAGCAGGAAGCAAAACAGTGTGGCCTTATCCACGGCAGAAGCTAAATATGTTGTAGCTGGAAGCTGTTGTGCCCAAGTTATTTGGATGAAACAGCAGCTTGAAGATCTTGAGATTGAGATGAAAGAAATACCTATAATGTGTGACAACCAAAGTGCCATTAACATCACAAAGAATCCTGTCATGCACTCAAGGACAAAGCATATTGAAGTTAGGCACCACTTCATAAGGGATCATGTTCTGAAAGGAGAGATCAGATTAGAATACATCCCAATAGAAGATCAAGTTGCTGACATCTTGACAAAGCCTCTGTCAAAAGATAGACATTGTAAAATTAAAAAAGAATTGGGTATGGTAAATCCCAATGAACTATAAGTAAATCCTTGTGCAAATCTATTTTTATAATTTTTGACATTAATTTAATTCTAATTTTAGCATCAGAGTGAGTTTAATTTAAGTTGCAGGTGCTCCTCATAAGGTTCAATGACAGTAAATCTAAAAAATGGAGCACTCCAGAATGGAACAAGTCAACAAGTGAGAAAGAAAGCTAGAAATCAGAGTTTCTGAATCCATTTTGTAACTTTATAAAGTTAAAATTCACATTTAAGATGTGTAATAGATGAATTTCATTGATAAATTGTGTTTTAGAACAAGTCAGCATGTTTGACATTTGAATTTTGATGCCCATAAGACGAACTCCAGCTTGGTTTACATTGTAACTGTTCTTGGTGGTCCCTCGAAATTCGTCTGTTGGTCTATGAAAATTTGAATTTTCAAAAATAAATGTTTCAATGTTATCTTTGTCCAACATGATGATTATACAAATTTCTATTTCTTAACATACACATGTTGGAAAACCTTTACAAAGTGTTGAAATTCGAATTTTTGATTCAAAATTCGTCCTTTGAAACATGCTCACAATGTTGAATCTCTGAAAGATGAATTTCCATAAGCATAATTTGTCTGTTGTTTGTTGTATTGATTATTGCTTGATGCCTGTTCTTCAAAATTTGAACTTTGTTGAAACAAAGTTCATCTATTCATCTTGTGCTGCTTAGACCAAGCCTCTGTCAGACAAACTTTCAGAAGAAAATTTGTCTGTTAGTAAGCTTTGCTGAATGGTTAAACTTTTAACTACTCGAAGTTCGAATGTTGACCCCTCAAAATTCGTCTGTCAGGCGGTTACTTACGTTAAAACCGACGATTTTCCTCTAAACAGACGTAACCCTATTCATCTATTCTCTGAGTCTGTTCAAATTCTCTCTTCAATAGTCTTCAATTCTGACCATAGATCTTTATTTCCCACCATTTAAACTCCTTTTCACATCCTATAAACACATTCTCAACTTCATTCTGAATCATTTATTCACGGAAATGGCTCGAGTGAAAAATCTAGAAGTTGGAAAGGGAGAGTCTCGGCCAAAGAGAGCCGTGAAATCCCAATATGCTTCAAAGGAAAGTGAGAAAGTGAAAAGAAAAGGCGAATCAAGCAAAGCCACTCCATCCAAATGGTAGAAAACAACTCCAAAGGCTGAATCAAAGAAAGCTGGGTCTTCTTCACCGAAGAAAACAGAGCCTTCGGTCCTTGTTCCTACTGCTTTTGTTGCTTCCACCTCCTTCAGTACTGAGTCAGGAGAATATGAGCTAACCACATTGCCATTATGGAGCAATGCTCACATTCAGGAAGAGTACACGACCAAGTTTGTGGGCAAGAAGGTAATCAAGCCTCACTGTGTCAATATGGAGGAATTTTTAATCTCTAACAACTTTGATGCCGGGTTTTGGATGATAAGATACAAGAATTTCTTAGAGATATTGGAAAGGTACGATGATGAGGTAGTCAAGACGTGATATGCCTCTCTGAATTACAACAGTAGGAAAAGAAAGTGGGAGGTCAATCTGAGATCAAGGACCATCTGGCTAACAGATGAAACCCTAATGAGGTGTTAGAAATTCCAGGGCAAGATGGCTTTAAGATTGACATCACTGCCTCTGGGTATATGGATGAGGCAGAGACTGCAAAGTTGCCCCTTTTTGAACTATAAGGAGAGCACAATCCTGAACACTTTGTTCAGAAGAAAGGAGAATAGGCCACCCATAAGCTTGCTGAAGCCCATTGACCTCAATGCTCATGTGAGAATCCTACACTACATAGTGTCTAGGATTATCTTCAACAAAGGAGGTAGCTTTAACCTGATCACAAGGGCAGAGGCACATGTAATGGCTGCAGTCATGGGTGGAAAGCTTATCAACATGGGATATATCATTCTCCAATGCATGATCAAGGCTAGGGATCAGAGGAAAGACTCTACACTTCCTTATGCAACAATCATCTCTAGGATCCTTCAATATGTCAGAATTCAGTATCTTGAGAAAGGGAAAGGAAAGCCTACCGAGATCTTCAAAGAAGAAGAGCTACAAAGGATGTAGATAGAGAAGAAAGATGGAAGATGGATTGGAAAGGGAGCTGGAAAATCTGAAGATCTCTTCTTTGATGAAGATGCTTTCCTACGGCAAGAAGGTACCTCTGAGGCTCCTCCAAGATCTACACCTTAGCTTGTTCCATCCTCATCTCGGCTTGCTTAAGCTCCAATTCCATCAACTCCCTCATCTCGTGCCAAGCCAATCAAGATCACTGAGTTGTATGACAGTTTGTCTACACTCATACTCAAAATCAGGGATGAGCAAAATGCCAAGTTTGCTCATCTGCAAGATTAGATACACCAGTTGGCCAAAAACATGAAAGTGGTTGCTGATGCATATAAAGGTATAAGGAGTGCCATTCCTGCCACATCAGCTCCACCTCAGCCAAGATTCTCTGAGCCTGCTAAGTCTCCAACTCCTGAGCCTCCAAGCCCCTTTGTGTTAGCCTCTCCTGAGCCTAATGATGGTGTACATGACACTGAGGTTGCTGGTACACTGAGCACACCACAAGCCTCCAGTAATGAGGCAAGTCCTGGTCCTCCTTTGGACTATGGTATGGAAAAAGAAGGCCCTCAGGATTCAAGCTTTCATGCCCCCATTCCAGCAGATGCTCAAAAGTCAATCCTGTCCCAGCAAGAATCTAAGCAAGTAGAAAGATTAGTGGCAGCCATCTCCACTTCACTATTTATGCAGGCTGCTCTGAATGAAGAAAGGAGCATTGTGCCATATGTTAATTTGCAAACCATTGCACATGATGCTCTTCTACAAGCTCAGAGGAGAAGGCTTGAAGAAATGTTTCATCCTCCTGCACCAACACCTGTTACATATTATGGGTTCTAGGAGGAAAGAAGGGCACAATTGGCAGTTACAAGGCAAGAAATTTCTGAACTTCTTGAGATTTCTGATGATGAAGATGAGGACACAAGTTCTGAAGTTTCTGGATCCTTGCCAAAGCTCAATCCAGACCTGTCATTTGTCTCTGTGCCCCTTCAAGCTATTCCAGTGTCTCAGATCCCTTCTCCCACTGATTTTGTTCACCTTCCCAATGATACCAAAAAGGGGGAGAAGAGTGAGTAAACTGGAAAGTCTGTTGTAGAACCTTCTGGAAAATCCTACAGCAAGAAGACTAAGTCAAAGAAAAAGTGATTAGAACTTATGCTTGGGTCCTCTTGTAGTGCTATATTATGTTTCTGTTGTTTGTGTATTGTGTAATGTTTTATATTGTTGTTTCTTGTAAAGTGACATTTGATGAAAGAATTCCTTGGTTGCAATGAACTGTTCTTGTTGGAATTTGAATGAGTTAATGAATCTCTTTACTTGATCTACTATACATGATATCTTTTGGATTATAATGCATATGTTGAGGGGGAGCTTGTTAAAGCAAACCCAAGTACTAATCCAGTTTGTAAGTTATTTTGTCATCATAAAAAAGGGGGAGAATGTTGAATCAAGTGTTTTGATGATTCCAAACCAACTTTCAAGAGCTTGGAATAAAGATATCAAAAATGTACAAAAGGTTTCAAGTGAAGGAATTCTAGAAAAATCAGTGCAAGAATAGATGTAGAATGTTTATTAATATTTTAATTTGAGTAAAAGACTTTGATTTGGTAAAAAGATGTTTGAAAATCTTGATTCTATGTTAATTCATGGAATATTTTAAAAACACCCACCAACAGACGAAGTTTGAAAGCTTTATACTGATCTGCTGTTTTGAAAATTTGAACTTTGGCTTTGAAAATTCGAATTTCGTATTGAAAATGAACAAGTCTGAAAAGAGACTTCTCTGACAGATGAATTTTGACTTGAAAAATTTGAAATTTTGATACGTGTCTGAAAAGAGCTTTATCTGACAAACGAACTTTAGCTTTTAAAAATTCAAATCTTAGATAAAATGCAACTTATGAAAATTGAAAAATTCGTCTGAGAATATATCAAAGTTCATCTGAAACCACGTCTAAATAGAGCTTCAAAATTGCTCACTAACAAATAAACTTTGAATATGAAAATTTGAATTTCAGAAATAAAGCTTGTGAGTCTGTTATAATGATATGTTGACATACGAATTACAGTATTCATAAATTTGAACTTTGAAGTAAGTCTGAAAAGAGGCCTCTCTGACAGATGAACTTTGCCCTTTGAAAATTTGAATTTTGAATAAGATGAACTAATGTACCTTATTAAACCAGCTACTGACAAGGATTCATAATTTGAAGTAAGCTTGTGAGTCTGTTATAATGATATGTTGTCATACGAATTACAGTATTCATAAATTTGAACTTTGAAGTAAGTCTGAAAAGAGGCATCTCTGACAGACGAACTTTGCCCTTTGAAAATTTGAATTTTGAATAAGATGAACTAATGTAACTTATTAAACCAGCTACTGACAAACGAATTTTGGGTTCCAAAATTCCAATTTCGAAGGCACTGTAGCAAAATGAAATTACTGTTCACACTTAACAGAAAGACTTTCAACATGAAAATTAGTATGTTCCAACATAGAATCATTTTCTAAAGGTGAAAATTTGAATTTTGCTTCATAACAGACAAACTTCAAGAGTTCAACATTAAAGGCTGTAGCTTTCAGTTTCTGTGAAATTCGTCTGTTGACTAACTGAAATTCAAACTTTGAGTGTCAGAAGCATTAAATGCAGTTAGTGAACGGGTAGTTTCTCAGAGTAACCATTGGGTAACATCTTTAACGGCTAGATCTTGTCTCTAACGTATAGTTGGGGCATAAATCTATAAATAGAACTTTATTTGAAGATGTGGGTAACGAAAATTACTAAGTATATACTGAAACTCTGCAAAATCATCAACTCAAAATCTCTTACTCTCATATACTTCATTCTTTGTACCTTAACTTTCATATACACTTTGATTAAGAGAGTTTATTCATCGTAAACAATCTTATCTTCATCTGGAAGAATGATTTTCTTGTGAGGGGATATCACAAGGGATTGGAGAAGCACTTAGTGAGAGTGCAAAGAGAGAAAGTGTGAGCTCTAGAAACAGAGCATCAATGTTGTACTGTGGCATTTGCAAGAAGCCCACTGAATTCTTGCAGGATAATGAAAATCTCAAGTGGTGACTTGGGGACTGGACGTAGGTCAAGTTGAAAGACTGAACTAGGATAAATATATGAGTCTTCTCTTCCCTACTACTACTTTTACTGTTTATTTATTTATACTCTGTTTTACTATCACCCTTTGCTTTCTTTACTTTCTTGACGTTTTGCAAAAAAAAATTTAATCTTCTTAATTCACCTCCCTCTTGGGAAACCAGCTTATCTAACAGCAGTAACATACCAAGACAATGATCAGTAGTTAATCTAAAAGAATAATTAGTCATGCTATGATTGAGACTCTTAGCCCAAACTCTTATGGGTATTGGTAGTATAGATATTTTCATATAGGGTAAAAGCCTAATAGAGCAATGTCACATAGAGGAAGAATGCTTATGAATTGTTAATCTATTTTCCTAAAGAATAAATAATGACAATATTTAGAAAACAAATATCAGCGAATTCTCTGTTACTATCTCAACATTTTTAATCTTCTTTATTCTCCCAATTATAACAGATTGAATTTATTATATTTTCTTTTAAATCCTATGATAATCAAAATTACAATATTTATTATAATGTTTTTCTTTCAAAATTCCTATTATATTATATATAATATATAGGGGTGGGCAGCGGCGAACCCAGAAACTTTTTGCTATGGGGGCAACATGTATTGTCTTTTAGAAAAGTTAATATTTTTTGGTTAGTACGGACATATTTATAGATAATATCTCATAATTTCATCTCTATCTTTTTGATGATAATAAGAAATTTTTGGCTTTAAACTAGGATTATCATAAAGCTTTATAAATCAAATTCCAAAAATCTTTTTTCAAATGAATGCGGTGTTCTATTTCTATTATTTGGTTGTTTTGAAGTTAATTTTTCTTTTTGAAAAGCTTTTCACAGCTAGAATCTATAACTAAGATCAATATAATCACAATTAATTTCATAACTAAGAACTAAGAGGCAAAAATATCATTAAAAATACACCCAAATATTATTGCAAATGAATTATCATAAAGAAAAAACAAATGAAAGTGAAATATAAAAAAGGGTTCAATGCACTAAGAAATAACACACTTAGATATGGGGCAATTAATAAAAATTATATATAATATATATTGTTACTAATTAAAAAAAAAAGTTGTGGGGGCAGTTGTCCCCACAACATTACATGTAGGTCCACCCCTAGGGGTGGGGAAAAAACCTGAACCTGATCAACCTAGTCCAACCTGAAGCAGCCCGACTAAAAAGAAATCCAATCCTTTTAGTAAGTAAGCAAAACTTGAGCTTTAAGTAAAGCCATTTAACCAGGTTAAACCAGGCTTCGAGCAATCTTCTCAGACCATTTGATCTGACCCAGCCTAAGGGTTTTTTTTTTTAAATTTTGATATTTATATGTAGTTTTGTAAAGCATTAAACGCATTTTATTGGGAATACTATAATAGTTTAACACATTCATAATTGAACTATTTAGGCTATAATATTATATCAGATTAATCATTGAACTATTTGTGTTGGACCATATTGAAGTATTTGCATCATAATTTTATTTGACAAAAAAAAAAAAAAGAGTTGGACTGGATTGAACTATTTGGACCATAATTAGCACAAGAAGCAGAAGTTTAATTTTCTAATTTTTCAAAAATTATAAAAAATTTAAAAAATGGATATATATATATATATATATATAATACTCGACTAAGATCTCTGGTCAGATCTTGGGATGACATAAAACCTGATCCTACCCAATTCTCTCCCGCCTCTAATATATATTAAGTATATATATAATATAATTTATTCAATAACATAATATATGATATATATTATATGATATAACTATGCAAAAAATAACATAAAATAATATAATATTAATACATATGGATTATAAACATTATATATATCATTATTTTTATTTAAAAATAAAAATTTAATTTAAAATTCAGCTGGGAAAAATGATTTTTTCATGCCAAAGAAAAACAAATATATTTATAGAAAATTATTTAAAATTTAAAAATAAAAAAATTATAATATAAATATTCATATAAATATAAATATATATAAACAAAATATTTTGTGATATTAATAATTGAAAGTAAAACATATGTGTATTTTTTAATAATATATTGATTTATAAATATATATGTATATATTAGTGTGTAGATAAATAATATATATTTAATATTTCATATAAAAACTACAAATACATTTCAATTCAATTGGTAAGAGAGTGAATATAAAGGCACTAGGAGTAAGAAGTCATGGGTTTGAACCTAGGTGAAGACATATTTGAAACCATTATATAATATGACATCTCTAATGATGTGGTGGTGACGTGGCGTAGGCCCAGGGTAATATGGCATGGGTGGTGGGTGACATGGCAGTGACATGGCATGACTTGATGGTGATGTGGCAATGGTGTTCAATAGACTTTCGGTGGTAACTAAATATCCTCTCCAAATGACAACTTTCAGCGGTGACAATTGTGTTGTCACCAAATGACAAGTTTTGGCGATGACAAACTTTTAACAGTGACAATTTGAAACCATAGGTTAGAACCTAAGTGAAGACATCTCTAATAACGTGGTGGTGATGTGGCGTGGGCTCAGAGTAATATGGCATGGGTGGTGGGTGACATGGTAGTGGCGTGGCATGACTTGATGGTGATATGGCAATGACATTTAATAGACTTTCGCTGGTCACTAAATATCATCTCCAAATGACAATTTTCGGCGGTGACAATAGTGTCGTCGCCAAATGACAACTTTTGGTGACAACAAACTTTCAACAGTGACAATTTACATTTTTAGCAACAACTATTTTCACCATCAAATGTATACTTTTGACAATGACTTTTTTATCGTCACCAAACTTTCAACGACAAAACTTATGCTGACAATAAAAATGTCGCTGTTGAAAATTTTCAATAATAACATTTCGTCTTTCAGCAATGACTTTTGTTCTTGTTGAAAGTCAAGTTTGTTGTAGTGCATGTTGTATCTACTGGCATGTAATGATAATCTGATAAACATGAAATGGACCTATAAATAGTGAATTTCTAAATATTGCTCTTAAAACTTGGGGTTAGAAACTAAAGATGATGTTCCATGAAAAGAGGGGAAAAATGAAACAACAAAATAGAAGAAATGGATGATGATGAGTCAATCTTATGTGGAATCAAATATGGAGTTAAGCTAGCAAGAGGTATCCAATGAACTAATTCCCTTTAAAAAAAATTTTTTTATGTGTTTACAGAAATAATAATATTAAAGATATAATAATTGTAACAAAAAATAAAGATATATATAATTATTGTATGTTTTATTTGGTATAAAATGAAAAAAAAAAACACTTTTCTTCCATTTTAAGTAAAGGACCCCTTTAGATCACGATGTATAGATATGAATTCCTTTTCCTCCCTTCCACATCACCCAAAGCCACGTTTAATGGTTTATTTCTCTTTTCTTGCAGAAAAAAACAAAAGCTTCTTTCTTCTTTTTTTTCCACATAATATCTTAAGCCTATAATTTTGAATAATTTCTTATATGGCACTTGTCTTCATCAGATATTTGCACCAATTAATTTAAACATGCAAAAGCTCAAAGAAGTGGTGGAGTGGTGAATAAATAAGTTCTAGCTAGAACAGAGTAGTTTTGAAACAACGCCAAAATATGATTCCTCCCATATCTACAACATTTATATTATTTCATAGTTATATTTCTTTTTGAAGTTGCATTTATATGTACCATGACATTTATTTCCAATTGCAGTTGTCTCGCCTCCATTAAAACCTAAAATTAATTTTTATGGATGGCTTCTTAATTTATTCATCTTATTACAATGTATTACATTAAAAAGGAAAAAAATTATATTTATTCACCTTGGTATCCATCCCTCGTAATTTTTTATCAAATCAATTAAGGGTGAGGAAAAGTGTCTTATGATGTTAGGAATATAAAGCACCATTAATTTTAAAAATTAGACATTCCTTTATCCAGTTCATATGATTCAATAAAATAATGTTCCATACTTGTGCATCTTATCAAATTTTGACGTTAAAATAGGATCTTTTTGGATTTTTAAGGTGAGACAGAAAAAAGGACAAAAATTGTATTTGCAAGTTGTGATAGACATTGTATTCATACATGTGATTTGTTTTGGCATTTATATTACGATTTTAGAATATTTAATAGTCTTTTTTTTAATGAATTGATTTGTTGATTATACATATAATTAATTTGATAAATAATTATATATATGTATATATATATCTACCATATCCAAATCCAAAATTTTTAAAAATTTTCATATCCTATGTATTGTGTTATATTGTATTCGACACTTGTAGTTGTACTAGTGCTACATAGTGTTATGATAATCCATTGGTGGGATAAATTATAATTTCAAAGTTTCATTGCAGTCCTAAATGACAGAGGCAAATGGAGGAGGGGCACTACCCCCCAAATACATGCATTGTTTATAGATTATTATTGACAATATGTATAATAGCTACTACTATTAAAAGAGGTTTTCAAATTATAACTGTTTAGCACTACTAGAAAAATTAGAATTAGTGATGAAATTTTTATAATAGACAAGATTTCACTGCTAAATTTAGATACTACTGGCAGATCAATGACATATAGTAAAAGTTGTTATTTCCAGTTCAAAATTTATATATTTAGTGACGGAAATTCTCTCATCACTAATTGTCGTTACTAAAACTAATAATTAATCACGGATTAGTAACAAATGTTTAACATTATCATATATTTTTTTTTAATTTCCCACCGTTAGTGATGAGTATGCATTTGTCACTATGTCATCACTAAATTTTAAATTTAGTGACAGATTAGTGATAATTTTTTTGTTGTTAAAATTAATAAAAATAAAAATAAATAATTAAATATAAATTTAGTATATTGGTGTATCAAACTTTTGATTAAAATAAAAAAAAAAGTAAATTTGTGCTAAATTTTCATTTTCTAATTAAATAATATTTATATATTAAAATTTTAGTACAAATAGTGAATGATTCTCATGGCTCAACTATTAATATAAGGGTGTTTAAGACTTCAAGTATTGGAGGTCTTAGGTTTAAGATTTTGGAATATAATCTCTCATTAAAAAGTAATATATATTTTTTTAAGACAAAAGACTCAACAAAAAAACAATGATGAATATGTTTTATTTTAGTAATGGATATTTCCATCACAAAATTAGGAATAAATATGTATCTATCACTTGAATTAGTGACGTTATATTTATGATGAATTTAGTGATGAAAATGTCTATCACTAAATGTAAATGACGGAATTTGCCGTTTAGTGATAGATTTGTCCGTAATTAATATCAATTTTTTTAGTATAGTAAATTCTCTATGAGATTAGCTATATTAGAATAAATTAAGTATATTGTCTATTGAGAGTTCCCCCCCCCCCCCCCAAACAACAAAACAACAAAATTGAGATTAAAATTACCTTTTTATAAAATTTTGATAACCGACTTCACAACCCAAAAGGCTGAAAAATTTATATAAGAATCAATGAGTTACATTATACTATGTCTCCCCAACAGTTTTGCCTAAAGCCTCAAAATATTTAGACACATCCTTGACCTTGACCATAATACATATAAAGTTTTATTTTTTTATTGAAGAGTCATGTTATTTTAAAAAATACCAATTGGTTATCTATAAATGGCAAACTTCGACCAGGATCAGTCCCACCATCAAAGCTGCCAATATAGGAAAGCAGAGGCCCTTGGAGCTAAGATGTCGCAATCTCATTTGACCACGCAGGATGCTGACTAGGCCACAAATTCCAAAAATAATAGAGTACCCCCAATGTTATGAATTAATATTTTGTCTATAAAGGATAGCTTTTTAATGGAATTTATTGGAACATTCTTGTGCATTGCATGTGACACAACTATCGAACAAATTTAACATGCAACCTACTGCAAGGCAAGGGGTTGAACAAGTTGAATAGGTCAAACCATCATAGGTCTCGGGTCAAATTGATCCAACCCAATAGAGAAACTGATCCAACCAGATATGAGAAAACAACGATTTAACAAAAATTTATTCCTTAGACTAAATTATTGGAATTGTCATATATTTATATTTAACAATTTAAAGTATATTTTTTATTACTTTTTGTTATTAGTTTCATATTTATGAATTTATTGGGATGTTGATTTGTTATTTTGTGCAACCATAGATATTTTTCAGACATTCAAGTTATCTTTCTTTATAAAATTTGTTAGAATATCGATGCGCATTGTACGTGCGTAATTCTAGTTTTCTACCACTTGATAACATTCTTTAAATTCAATAGTAAGCCTCATAAAACTTGATAATTACTTCAACTAGAAATCTGTGTGACTGTCTCTGCACGGGAATACATAGTTATAATAAAATTATCTAGTAGGACCACTAATTTTGGGATTGAAAAATATTCATTCATTGTATCACAAAACAATAAAATATGCAACCTGCTACAAGTTAAATACAAGGAATTAAAAGCCATTGAACCGAATAAAGTAATGAATAAAGTAACGGTTCAAGGTTCAATAGTTAGACCAGAGTCAGACTAGTTGTGAATAAATTAATATATTTTAAATAATATAGATAAAAAATATGAAAGATATTTATCCATGATCATAAAATTAACATTCAATTTAGGATGAAAAATAAATTTAATAATATATAGAAAATTAAAAATGTTATTAATAAGTTTTACAACTAAATATTAAAATCTAAACAAATTAATATTCATCTATAATTATATTTTAAATTCAAAATAGTCAATTAATATTCTATTTTTATATTATTTGTTAAGTAAATTTATCATTGTTTATAATTATGCATCATAATAATACTTATACCATATTATAATATAAAAAGAAAAAATTTATACAAAAAATAATACTATTTAGTACTAAAAATAATGTTATTTTATCTTAAAAATTAAAAAAAATATTTAAAAAATTAAATACTAAAAAAAAAAGAGGCCAAACCAATTCAAATTGGTTTTGTACTGGTTTTTGGCCGGTTCTTGACCGGTTTTGCTCCGGTTCGCACCGATTCTGAAGAGATTTAGTCTTCATCTATGACCGGAATGGGTCAGGGGCTGGTTCCCGGTCAGACCAGTTGAACTAGCTGGTCCATCCGGTTTTTAATACATTAGTTAAATATGCTCGGCCAAAAAATACAAGTTAAATATGTCAAATCATGATACTATTTTAAAAAATTATTTTTTAAGATTTCTTAACATAAATGTATTGGGATTTGGGTAGAGGAATATGATTTTTTTCCTAATAATTATGTAAGATGTAAAAGGTATAAAAAATTACATTGTTCTCAAGATAAATAGCATGGCTCACATCAAATGCAAAGATAAGGTTCACTCTAGTTTATCCTGATATACAATTTCACTAGTAAATTTTTTTGTTTGAATAACTAGCGGGCTGAAGCCCAAAGAGTAGGTATTTCCCAATATATAACATTGCAATGAAGGGTTAGTCCAGCCCAAATCTAAGCAAATGCATGCTCGGCCAAGCTAAGCCTAAATCAGATTTGAACTAGCACAAAAGTTGTTAAAAAGAATCCATAAAAGGATAATTTTTTGTATTTTTAGTCTTCCAACAATTTTATAGTAGGAAATGCATTTGAAGTCTATCCAAATATATAATAGGATTTTTTATATTATTGGTTATTTTTATTCTTTTTTCACTTAAAATATGGATGCCAATTTTATTTATAAAATTATTGTTTTCCATTGTAATTTTTGTGGATTTTATTTTATTCCATATATTAAATAGATTTTTACTATAATTATGTGATATGACTATTCTAAACAAATATTATGAAATAATACTTTCATAGAAAGAATATCCTTTATTGGCTTGATTTTTCCAAATTTGGTCGTTCTTAGATTTTTGCCTGGCTTGACTTGGCCCAAAGAATCAAGCTGAGGTTCATCAAGCCACTCTGCACCCCTATCACACACCCTCACACGCACCATCAACACATGAGACACAATGCAGGTTGCTTGTGGTGGTACATGGAGGTTTTTGGTATATGTGGATGTCCGGTCAACTAGGGAACGCTGCCCCGTAGTGGTTTCTGGGATATTTCTGGGATATTTGGGTCAAAGGGGAATTAAATAAAAAAAAACAAGGGAAGACTATTAAGTTCCCCAAAGCAAAGAAGGCTTATGAGACAGAGGAATTACTTTTTTTTTTATAGCATGCACTCGGTATTTTGGGCCAATACTATTTTAATTGGAAAATTTATCAAAATCCAGACTAATTCAAATTAAGTCAGTAATGACTCTTTTTGACAGTAAACTCTACCACAGAACTTTTAACTCGATTACATTCTTAAACTTCAAACTCAAAACCCCTAATTAAACTAATATAACTCTCTTATCAATTGAAGACATATAACAGCAACAAAGGCTACCTCAAAGATGGAAATGGCACTAAAGGCTAGAAAAAGGGGCCCAAAGCTCTAATTAATGACAAAAAGTCTCTTGTACTCTAAAATGAGGCAAGCGCATGCTATTTATAAAGACAAGGGAGCTACTCCGGGAAAAAAATTAATATAAAATATAAAATCTATAATAAGTTATATTATTTTAAATTATTAATAGTATGACTCATTTTAAATTCTGTGTAATGTAATAAAATGTATGTTTAGTTTCAAATAGAAACACAACAAATGGAAAGATAAATGTACATATGAGTTGTCACATATTTAATGTTTATAACAGTTCCATAAAAAAGAGAGGAACTGGGGAAGTAACTGATAAACTATAATAGCGTCCAAAATTCCCAGAAACTTGAGCCCCGTGACTATGACTGAACGAATTAATGCTTTCTAGCAATGCATGAATTAGAATGAACCTTAAAATAATGCACTGTATTGAATAACTAGCAAATCAAACTAGATAGGCATACTAGATTAATCATGTTTCCAAGAAGGCATAATGGAGTTCCTGAGCACTTCTAAAAGAATCCATAGCTACTCGTAAAAAGAACTGATTTACTTTGATGGATTAATGGTATTTCCAAGTCTCAATCTAAGTTCAAGTATGGCGTCCTCAACTTCAAGTCCAAGATCTGTCATGTTACCTAATACTCAAGTAGCTAAAGATCACAAGCTAAATGGCATGACAGATGAATGGATCTACTAGAAGACCACATGCTTTGAAGATTAAATTTTGGAGATCCCAATGACAATTGACTCATTCAAGAGACTACAAAAGTTATTTGGAGCTTATATCATTACAATGAAGGCCCATGGTACCAATATACATATAAGGGAGCTCAATAGAGCCTTAATCATTCATATTCAAACCCAAATGCAAACTCTTCTAACCCAAGGAAAAGGAGTGACGTAAATAGTACTTTTGGGCTCATTAGTTAGTTGTTTATTTGTGTTTTGTCTATTTTTTTGGGCTAAGAACTTTAATTAATAAATAAGTCCACTTTGTTTTAAGTCATTGAGTCTTTGTTGGTTTCCTAATTGTATTTTTATGGACTCAAATTAGTGTTTTAAGTATTTTAGGTTTTTTATGACTACTTGACCTTTATATAAATCATAAATTGGGCAAGTTTTGGGCTGAAAAATATCACTTTCTTTATGCCCCTTATAAAGTGACATTTTCCTTCATTTCCATATTAATCTAGTGTCTTCTAAAATGTTCTTATTTGGATAGAAAGTTAAAATATTCTAGAGTGTCTTAATTTCCAAATAAATGAGATTTTTGCAATCTCACAAGATTTAATCTTAGAATTTACGTAATTTTCTATCATTTGGAGTCTCTTAACTTTAGGAATAATTAGTTGCTTATTTTATAAGATTCTCTAATCATTCTAGAGGGTTCTAAGAGTCATTATAAATACATGTAGTTAGATATACTTTTTTTACAAGTTGAATAAAAATTATTTTCTTTCAATTCTCTTGTACAAGGAATATCTAAATTTATATTTTCTAGAAAACTCATGACCTACTATCCAGAGTGATCAACTGAGTGAGTATCATCATTAGAAGTTTAGGGATGAGTGACATAGGATTCTAGCATGAAATCAACCAACTTGTTCTTGTTCATGAGATCATTTCATTGTATTTTCTGATTTGCTTGGTCATTCACTAAGTGGGCCATATCAAGATATCCAAAGACTAGTTACAAGAGAATCAAATCAAAGACTACATTACCCAAGTTGTCAATGAACATTCAAATTCAAAAGTGCCAACCAATTTGCTTGCCAATATCTCCTTGCATTTTCTTGGAAACAAGCACCCTTGATCTTAAAAAAAGAGATTGTAAGCACTACCAACCATATTTTTCTTTTGATTTGGTGTCGAACCACTCAATATCTAGTAGTCACATTAAACTCCAACTAATTCAAGTCAAATAAAGTAGGACCACCAAGGTGGCCACCATCAACCTTATTTGCAATGAGCAATTTATTACCTAGTTTACTATATACAAGCCTACTTGGACAGAATCCTTTGCATATATACTCTTATATAACAAGAACAACATTTTCAAGCTATCCTATGTTGCAAAGACCACTTATGATATACTCATAAAACTCCATATTTGAAGTACGCCCACATTTTGCCCACATTTTATAGAGACGAAAAACACTCTCCCCATAAGAGCTCAAATTCTCTTTGTACAATGAGAGCCCAAGCCCTCATAGTCATGTGGGTCCTTCTTCTTGCATATGTGCTATGATTTTCTTGGCACCTTTTTCCCTAGCTTCCGCCGGTGGAGAAGGTGCCCTTAGTGTGCATGTGTCTTTTTCTCTTTATTTGGGGTTTGCAATTGTGCATGTGATTGCTAGGGTTTGTTGGTAGGTAGAGAGCTCCTCCCTCTGTAAAGTTCAGCTGCAAAAAGATGGATTGGCTAGAGTATTGGTGCTTGAAGAGTCTATTGCAACCGGAAACTTCATCTGTTGGTTTGGATCTGGGGTGTGGAGTTGCCTCTCAAGTTTAGTTCAATTGCTCGTGTTGTCTTCTATTGAGGTTGATTTTTCCGCATGGTTAGTGCATGGAGTTTAATTACAGTTTGTTCTTGTCTGGATAGATTCAGCGAAGAAGGGAATGGTTCCGATAAGAGGGTTTGTCGAACCACCATCCCTAGTCTTGGTGATGTTGTTTGATTCTTCCATTGTTTTAGCGCTTTGATCTTGGTGTTAATTTGGCCTGGTAGGTGGTGTGCTTTGTTTGAATTTCGTTTTGCTGCTGACTTGTCTTTGCTTTTTTGGTCTATTTCTTTTGTGGGGCTATTTTGTTGGGTGGTTGTTGGTGACCCTTGCTTGCTCGTCAACTATGGATTCTTTCAGTGTGGTGGGTTGGGTTTGCTTTTGGGTCAAGTAGGGTTGCATTTCGGGTCAAGTTTTGTTTTTTGGTCCTTGTTATATGTGTTGTCGTTGCTCCATTTAACTTAATCTGCTTCTGTTGTGGGAGGAAAAAAAGAGAAGTATGCCCACATTTTTGCATTTCCTCCCAGATATTTAACATCATTCAACTTCTCCCAAACTTAGAAAGGCGCATAAAAAGCAGCTTATAAGCATCCCTTTTAAGGCTGATGTCCGGCATTCTTCCTTGCCCACAACCGTATTTATCTCAGAACTTTTACCCACAAAGCATCTCTTCTGGTAAGTAGTCCTACTTCCTAGCATAACTTCAGAATATAGGCTTTATTTTGCTTCTTTAGGGTTAAAACAATCTTTAGGATAATATATATATATATATATATAATGACTTGTATTTTTATATAAAAGTGATCATAAAAAAGAAAAAGAAAAAGTTGATAATAGTATTAAATTATAACAAAAAAAATATTATCAATATTATACCCAAAAAAATATAACGAAATGGGTTTTTCATTGTTCTCATTTTTTATTTTAAAATTAAATCTTGTCATGTCAATCAAAAAATTGATGATATAAATATTACTCATATATTATCAGTAAAATGTCAGTGACATGCTTAAAGTCCCTTATCAATCTCGCATCCATATGTACCAATCAAACTACACCTGTGTATACATAGAACTTGTAAAGAATGAAGAAAATTTTCATTCAAACTTACAAATTTCTAGTTTCATCAGTTACATCTTCAAGGACTGATCCAATGATCCAATGATTTAGCATGGTTTGCAGTGACATTCTTTCTCAAACCATAAATGACTCTCCAGTCCCATTATGTGTGAGACGAGATCACAACCTCAAATCCAATTCGTTTACCTTCATTCATTGCTGGGCCCAGCTCTGTAATGAGCTTCTCTTCCGTCTTCCCCTGACAAAACAAGCTTCAAGAAATAACAATTATCTTTTGTTGAAAGTGGCAATCCCCTTTATGACATTCCTGAAGAATCTTCATTGACAAACATGATACTGCTCACTGAACAAAAGGGGTCATCCTTTTTCTCCTTCTGCAAGTTGAAATGTTCCATCCAACTGATGCATGGAGGAAGACAACGACACCATTCCAGCTATGGTTTCATTGGCTTTCCTTCGATTCAGATGAGGTCAATGAATTTGAACATATCATTAAACCCATGGGATAATGAAACTATCCTGAAACTCTTCTTAAACAGCCATTTCATATTATTTCTTGATACTATCCTGTAACTCTTCTTAGACAGCCGTTTCACAGTATTTCTTCATGATTCATCACGTCAGAACTTATTCATCATTGCAAACTGATAATAAAGGGAGTGAGAGAAAGGAAGTAAATTTCTATACTTTTCAGGAGGCATCCTTGCCAGGAGAGAGTAGTCAAAAGGCAAGGACGGGGAATTGAATCAAGCGGGTGTCAGAAGGAAATAATGGGAACAAAAAAGGAGAGTCTGATCAAAAGGAAATTTAAAAATGATGGAACCCAAGCTACAAATGGTAATCAAAATGCTGAAAACAAGAACAAAACACCTGAACACACTCACACAGATATCAATACTCTTTAGTATTCGAGAGACTAGAGACTCTCCCCAGACATCACTCACAATTTATAGCCCACACTCTTTCCTTCCCACAACTCACACACCTCACGCTACTTCGTCTTGGCCCATTAAGTAAGGGCCCATAATTTCCCAGCCCTCGAAGCCCTTGAAGTTTCACCTTGCCCTCAAGGTGGGAATTAGAAGTTCGGATGCATGGTTTCTTCCCTAAATGTAGGTTGGTCTCCTCAGTTATCTTCACAAAGTTATAGGATAACTTAAGTTCATGAGCAACAACTACTTGATCAAAAGCAATGATGTCCACCTCATGCCATATAGCTACTGTTTGAGTGTCCTGACTCTTACAGTAACTCCCCAAGACTTGATTTTGTTCTATCATTTCTCCCTTAAGGTCATACAAATCCAAAATCCATAGTTCTTGAATATCACAGTAAAGTGGCCAAAATATAAGTGTGTCAACAAACCTATCAGCCCCAGTAAAAGCTGCTTCATCAACATCTTGGATGAGTGTAAGTGAAGAACACCCACTTGCTACACTTCTTGAACCAGGTGCTAGAAAGGCAATGCAAGAAAATAGTTGGTTTACAGCATTACCAAATGTTTGTCTCCACCAATTACCCTCTTCAAATTCCCTCATTACCTTGCAAGTTTTGGATCTCAACACACTTGATTCTGGCTCACAAAAATTGATAATAGTGGCAAGCAATCCACTTTGTGCCAAGTTGGTGGTTAAAGCTCCAATTTTGCTGCTACAAATTACACAAATGCAGCCGCTCAATATCTCGACAGATGGCACAGACTGAACAATAGCACAATCAATGGTGCCATCCCCTTTGTGCCAAGTGTCAAACATGCTGTGACCACATCTTCTGTTTGCACCCTTGAATCACCAATTGTGTCTATGACAGAGTTATAACCCACTCCCACCCCAATTGCTATTTCTGTTTCAAACAAAGCTTCTTTGGCCATTAACATGACTATTAGGCACAATGGCAATTTCTTTCCCAAATTAGCCTCTCTGAACATGTTCTCAAGGTTGATACACTCCCTTGCCTCTCCTCTTCTCATTGCATTGACATTAGACAGGGTAGAAGACACACCTGACTTGCTGGACGTTACCAACAAAAGCAAGACCACACCCTTCCTCTTTGTGGCTTCATCTGGATAAGTGTCAAGTAGCAGGAAATACCTCACTATTTTGCCCTGCACAATAGATGAAAACAAACCCACTCTCACCCATGCTGAACACTGCACTTCAGCTTGCTGGCAATCGCAAATGGACTCCCAATTGTTGGTCCGGCACACCCAACCGTGAGAGAGAAAACCTCCAAATGCACCTTTCCTTGCTGTATCGTGTTGGCCTGTTGAAGCGTTTCTGCCAGTGCTGTGCCCGACTCTGCCAGTGACAACAAAGAAAGGGGAATGCTAAATCAATAAGGCCAACAGAAACAAAGTCAAAGCCCCCCTCTTTGATGCAAAATGCTGCGTTGAAACCCTAGGTGTTTGAAGAATTAGGTTTCTTTCTTCCTCTTTAAGGCCCAAGCCCATCAACTGCATCTTAAACATAGGTATGATTGTTGGCTGTGTTAACCTACTTTTAAGAATTATGAAGTTATTGGGTCCAAGAGAATTTCTTCTTCCACTAACTTTTGGGCTTCTACCCCACTTAATTTTCCCTAGCCAGTCCAAGATCCATCTTCTCTTCTCATCTTTGCCGTCATCGACACCTTCCATTGGAAAAATTTTTTTCTGTTCCCTTCTCTAGTATATCACCTAAATTCTTTCTCGCTCATGACCACTCGCCTGACCCATTGTCTTGGCTTCTTCGATGTTGAATGGCAAATATGGAGATTTGTTTGGCACTGAAACCATGAATGAAACAAGATTGTCTCCACTCTCTCGGTGAATTTCTCTAACTGATGATGAGCCACCAACATGAAACAGCTTAATTGGCTTGCAAATCTCATTTTTTGGCTCCCTCTCTACTTCTCCATCTTGCATCATTTCCTCAGGTTTGTTATCACAAACCATTGCTTCAAGTGAAGGCCTTATGACACTGTTTTCTTTAGATTTCTCTTCAATTTCTATCTTCTGAGACTTCAATTCTTCTTCAGCTTTCTTCTCTGTTTCAGCCTTTTCCTCTTCTTTATCCCTTCTCAACTCTTCTTTTATATCTTTGATGGCTTCTTGCATTTCCATCGTCTTTTCTTCAATATGATTCATCTTCTCTATTATATTGCTTGTGTACCTTATACACTCCTTGATTTCCAGCTTCAGCTCCATTATCAACCTTGCAAATTCTTCATGCGAACCACTCATTTTTTTTTCCTAACCTAGATTGAACTGCTTTGATACCAAATTGATGGAACCCAAGCTACAAATGGTAACCAAAATGCTGAAAACAAGAACAAAACACCTGAACACACTCACACAAACATCAATACACTCTAGTATTTGAGAGACTAGAGACTCTCCCCAGACATCACTCACAAATTCCTAGCCTTATTCTAACCTAGTACCCACAATTTATACCCCACACTCTTTCCTTCTCACACAACTCACACACCTCACGCTACTTAGTCCTGGCCCATTGAGGGCCCATAAAAAAAAACTGTTACTTTTATTATTGAGCTGGAATGGGTTTTAATTTTTACCCCGGACTGTCAATCCACAACCATATTGGCCCAACTCTTTGGACCTAGTTTCTAACACATGTCTTGCCTTTTTCTTTGTGCAACCCAGCCAAACCTAGCCTAGTACAATTGGGATAGGCTAGTTTTACCGAGTTTCCCAAGTACATGCTCAGCCATACTCACAAATAATGGTTCATAATGTAATATCCTCCAAAGGACTGTTAGATATGCTGGCTTCCCAAGAGGGGGGTGAATTGGGAAGATTAAAATTTTCTGCAAAAGTCAAGAAAGTAATGAAAGCAAAAGTGACAGTAAAAACAGAGTATAAAGAAATAACAAGGTAAGAGCAATAAAAGAAAAGGAAAGACACAGATGTTTATCCTGGTTCGGTATTTCTATCTTGACCTACGTCCAGTCCTTAAGTCACCACTTAAGATTTTTCACTATCTTGCAAGAATTCAGTGGGCTTCTTGCGATTGCCTCAGTACAACTTGATGCTCTGTTCTTAGAGCTTACAATTTCTCTTTTTGCACTCAAATTAAGTGCTTCCTAAATCCCTTGTGATATCTCCTGACAAAAACAGATGAAGATAAGATTGATTACAATTATTGAACATTCAAATTAAGAGTGTATATGAAAGTTGAAGTACAAAATAATGAAGTATGTGAGAGTAAGAGACTTTGATTTAAGAACTTGGCAGAGTTTCAATATATACAATGTAAAATCATTACCCACAACTTCAAATGAAGTTCTATTTATAGATTTGTGTCTTAACTATACGTTAGAGACAAGATCTAGCCGTTAGAGACGTTATCCAAAAATTACTCTGAAAAACTATCTGTTCACCAACTGCATTTAATGTGTTTGATATTCAAAGTTCAAATTTTGATTGGTCAACAGACGAATTTTGCAAAGACCGAAAGCTAAAGACTTCAACATTGAACTTCAAAGTTCATCTGTTATGAACCAAAGTTCGAATTTTCATCTTTGAAAAATGTTTCTATGTTGGAACATGCGAATTTTTCAAGTTAAAGTTCTTCTGGTAAGTGTGAATAGTTGCCTCATATTGCTACAGTGCCTTCGAAGTTCGAATTTTGATGCCCAAAATTCGTCTGTCAGAAGGCAGCTTAATAGGGCACAATAGTTCATCTTTTCGAAATTCGAATTTTCAAAATCCAAAGTTTGTCTGTCAAAGAGAGCTCGTATCAGACTTAGTTCAAAGTTTGAATTTCTGAATACCAACATTCGTATGTTAACAGATTATTATAACAGACTTGCAAGCTTTGTTTTTAAAATTCGAATTTTCAAAATCAAAGTTCGTCTGTCAGTGAGTTAACTTTAAACTCTTTTTAAACTTTACTTTTAGATGAACTTTGACATATCCTCAAACGAATTTTTCATTTTACATGAATTGTGTTTTATCAGAAATTCGAATTTTCAAAACTCAAAGTTTGTTTGTCAGAGAATGCTCTTATCAGACTGAATCCAAAGTTTGAGATTTTTGCACTCAAAGTTCGTCTGTTAGAGAAATCTCTTTTCTCACTAACTTATTTTCAATTCGAAATTCGAATTTCAGAAGTCAAAGTTCGAATTTTCAAAGCAATAGATCAGTTTTAACAATTTAAAGTTCGTCTGTCAGTGAGTGTTTTTCAAATATTCCATGAATTATCATAGAATCATATTTCTAAAACATTCTTTTACCACTTCAAAATCTTTTACTCAAATTAAACAAAGTAAGAAATCTTACATCTAATATTGTGCTGATTTTACTTGAATTTCTCCATTTGAGATCCTTTGTGCACTTTTGATATCTTCTTTTCAAGCTATAGAAGGTTGGTTTGAAATCATCAAAACACCTGATTCAACAAGGACCACTAACCTCTTTCAAATGAAGCTCATAACAAAATCTTCCACTAGTTATATTCTTCAAATCCATAGAACTAGAGTACTATACTTTGCTGGCACAACCGTTCTTGGAACTTGGAAATCTTTTTGAAAACAGAATCACTCATCACTGAACCCATCTGCAAGTACTACATCTGCCTCCTATCATAAATTGCAACTGCAGACAAGTCCATAAAAATTCAAAACATCATCGCTGGATTTCTTGAACTTGTGAATTTTAGAAGACCTGCAAAACATTTCAGAATGAGTCAGGTTAAAGACACTGATGCAATGAATTATATACCAATTTGTATACGAAGAGAGAAATATTGTTGAAAAAATGAGAAGTTCTATAAACATAGAATACATATTATATAATTTCACATAACATTCTACGATCCACTCAGTAGCAGAACAATTGGTTCCATTAACATAAAAGATAGAAGACTCATCCATTGTAATTTTGTCCTAACAAGATGTCTGAATTTCTTATTGTATTCAAGAGTTAAAATTAAATGGGTACCTATAGAATGAAACAAAATACAAAATTGTCCAGTTTTCAAAATAAAGCATGATGAGGAAGAAAAATTGTTGCCAGAGTCCACGCTATCTTAAACATCATACTAATCAAAATCACAAAGATTTGGGAAATCCACAAATTTAAACAAGCCAATCAACCAAAGCATGCATCAAGAAGACAAACTAAAGAAGAAATGGACAATGAAACACCAATAAATTACACAATGACCATGTTAGAAAACAATTTTCTTCATGGATTCCAAGCATTATGCAACACTCATCTACATTGAAAATAGTCAGTCATAATTTTCCGTTACTTAAAAAGCTCTCCACAAATCTGTTACACTTTCTAAAATACAAAAGGTAGCTGTTTTCTATTTCCTTTGATACTAAAAGGGTTGTATGGCACTTAAAAGATCAATAATTACTGTGGCTAAAAGAAGAAATTAAGGAATTATAAAGGAACTCACCTAGTCCAAAACACCTTAATTAGAGGGGTTGAGAAAAGGGAGTATGGGTTGGTATGGCATGGGTTCTAACCCATCTCAACCTACCCACCCCATTACCTTTCAAAACATCCAAACAATGGTTGGCCCCCTTAATCCACCCTCCTCACCAACTCATCCTACCAATCAAGTCCTAGACCACCGGGAGACAAACTAATTTCTAGCCAAACATTATATTGGATAGGAAAGAAATCAAGCACCAGTAACATACCTTAACTCTTGCTGAAAATGAAAAATAAGTAACTTGTCAGGCAATAAAGGATAACACATCATCCAAGTCCAAGCATCATAGATAAAACAAGATTTTTATGTTGTTTAAATAATTATACATTCTAAAGTAGCAGCACCAGTGTGCCATCTCCCAGATTCTTTTTTTCGGTATAAAGGAAGGAATTTTATTATAGAGACAAAAATAAGTAGAAGGGTATAATTTAACAGAAAATAATATTTTAATTTCTCCACTAAGAAGTGCTGAACAAATTGATAGAAGAGAAGTTAAACAGGTTGAACTTTCAAAATTTCAAGTTCTTTTTCAATAAGTAATGTATTATCTCAGAAAGAGAATCATTTACAAAACAATCAGCTAGTATTCCCGCCACTTTCTCTTATGAATTACCATATTGAAAATAGAAGTAAATCGCGATTTTAGCATAATGTTCCACAAGAAGAGGGAAAGTAATTCCCAAACTATACTAGCATTTAAAATTCCCAGAAACTTGAACCCTGTGACAATAATAACTGAATGAATTAATGCTTTTGCAGCACACCAGTATGGATGAACCTTAAAAATCATATATTTGTTAAATGGAAAATAAAATGTAAAGACATACTAGATTAATCTTGTTTCCAAGAAGGCAGCCAAAGACCAGCTATGTGAGAAGCAAATCAGAGACTGCATTATCCCAGCAGCCAACGAACATATCAATTCAGAAGTGCCAACCATTTGCGCGCCAATATCTTCTTGCATTTTCATGGGTATGAGCACCCTTGATCTTCAAAAAGAGATTGTAAGCTCTATCAACCTTATTTGAAGCAAGTAGTTTATTACTGAGTTTACTATATACAAGCCTGCTTGGACAGAATCCCTTGCATATACACTCTTCCATAACAAGAACAGCATTTTCAAGCTGTCCTATGTTGCAAAGACCACTTATGATATACTCATAAACCTCCACATCTGAAGTATGCCCACATTTTTGTATTTCCTCCCATATATTTAACATCATTCCACATTTACCAAACTTAGAAAGGCGCATAAGAAGTAGCTTATAAGCATCCATTGATATCACACACCCAACTTTTCTTGCCTTCCTGTAAATCATCAAAGCAGCATAAGGTGGACCATAGCTACATAAATATTTCATGAAGGAGGTTATAGTCCCAATAGAAGGAAGAACCCCTCGACTTAACATCTCATCAAACATCAGAAGTGCATCTGCCACCTTTCGTGCTTTAAGAAAAGCGGTAATTATTCTGGTATATGTATCAACATTGGGTTCACAGTTATCACTCAGCATCATTTTATAATACTTCATACACTCATCAAAATCTCTAATTGATAGAAAATTGAAAATCATTGCATTATAGGTGCCTGTGTTTGGTTGGCAATTTCTCTTCCTCATGTCATGGAAAATCTCAACAGCATCATCCATTTGACCCGCTCTTCCCAAACCCTCAAGAAGGTGATTGAAAGTTGCACAATCAGGATTAAATCCATCAGCTGCCATTTCTTTCAGAACTTTCTCAATCTCATTTACTTTGCCAAATTTAGACCAACCACCAATGATGATATTGTATGTTGCAATATTGAAAGGTATTTTCCCTTTCATTGAATGGAAAACAGAATTTGCAGCACCAACATGAGATCGTCTACAAAGACACTCCAAAAGCACATTTAAAGCCTTTGTATCGCGTTCCAACCCAATATCATCCATGGTCCCAAATATCTGAATTGCCCTGGAAACATGGCCAGCCCTGACAAAGCTATCAATTACAATAGATAGCATTGGTAAGTCAGGTTTTACACCTTCCATCTTCATGTTATCCAATAATTCCATCACAAATTTGAAAAATTTCCTTCTACCCAATGCCTTGACAACTACCCGATAGCTATCAATGTCCCTGGGCAACATAGGCTGTTTTACCGCCCAATTGAAAAATGTAACCATGGCTTCACCACCCAGATTCCCAGAGTTCACCACCCTGCCAAGAATTTCAGCGTTCATATCAACACCAGCCTTGGATAAAGCACGCTCAATTGCAGTTCGACCCTTTAACTTTAGAAGAAAAACCCCTCGCAATTTCTCTTCAGGCAACAAAAACCCATCAACAGATTTCATTTCTTTTTCTGATTTACAATTATTCAACTCGGTTCCCTCCAATTTACGGTAATCCAAAAGATTCGGACACGCCTCCTTGCGAGAAATTGGTAAAAGATCGGAAAGCTTTTCAAGAATGAAATGTTCCTCAACATTGTAAGGATAATTTGTTTGATTAGGCAACAATTCCCGGTCCAGAAGACACGAGTGAGGGTGTACAGATGAGAAAGGGAAAGAAGGAATAGAGCCCAGCTTATACAGAAATGGTAACCTGGCTTTGTCAAAGCGCGCGAGAATTCCTGGAAATCGCAGAGATCGGAACGCCATGACATACCTCAGAACTCAGTGGAATCGCTCCAATTTTATGGATGTCCCCGAGACAAGATCGTCCCCTAGTAGAGATTATCACTCCCCTCTGGTGTTCGATAGAGTACAAACTCCAGAATTTTGGCCAAAAAAAAAATCTCTCAAGAATATACTTTATATTTAGATTTAGATTTAGGTTACATTTTAAACTAGTTTTTTTTGGCCTGATTCCTATTTGACATTTTAAACTAGTTTTTTTTGGCCAAGACAGTTTCAAACCAGTTTAAATCTCAGACAAATGAACAAAAATTCAAAATTTTGTATAAGCGTATAAATTTCAAAAGGCTAATCAATATATATCAATATATATACATGTATATATAATTAAATTCTTATCTACTATATATATCCCAATATATATCGTGTGTAGCACAGGTGTCTTTTTTGATATTTTTAAAATTATATATACAAATAGAGTTTCAGTAAAATATGTTTCAAAGTGTAGAAGAATAGAAACTGTTCTTGAATTCTTGAGATCAAACTTCATTTCAAGCCTCCAAATTACAACAATCCAAAAAAAAATGTTATTTGGTTGGATCAAGTCTTAATTATGCCCATAGACACTTAAAATGTAAGTAATAGTTGAAGTAATAATTTTAAACTATATAAAAGGGCAATTCTCACTTTATAATAAATCTTTTAAATAATGTATTTTAGCTAAAGTAAATATAGAGGGTTGGTGAAGACAAAGGGTTGGGTTACACTAAGGGCCTACCTTTTCTTACTCTATCACTCTTTGTTTTAGCCAAAACATGCTTTAGGATATCTTGGTCCCTTTTTACAATTTGGTTTCTCTAATTGTAACGAGTTTCGTGCCTCTGCTGATCTTTATCTGCTCTTCCCCTGCTTCTCTCTCTAAAATGACGTCGTATAGATTCAAGCGGGCTCCCTCATTAAACCAAAATGACGTTATTTGAATTAAGACCCCTTTTCTTAAACCAAATCCCCAAATAATTTCTATTTTTTATGACACTCTTTTGCATTCTTCTTGCCCACACCAGAGAAGTCAAGGCTTTGTGGGGTTGCGAGGAGAGATCTCCGTCAAGAGGAAAGTTGGAGAGCGATGGAGGCATCGAAAGGAGAAGTGGCTGTGTACTACCAAACCCATCCAAGAAGTAACGGAGGCATGGAAAGGAGAAAGTTGTCGTCACATACCAAGCCCACCCATGCCATCATTGATTTGAGCCTGAGTTCAGTTGTTACTATAGTAGGATCAAAAGCAAGCGCATAACAAGCTACCACTACCTAATTCATTAGCATTACTCTATCATCTTCCACCTAATTCGTCCCATTCTAGCCAAGAATTAATCACGGGTTGGTTAAGCACCAACTTAATCGTTATTAGTCCTTAAATTGCAAAAGATCCAGAGCAAGCAGGGAGAGAAATAAATCTTTATTCTATTTATGACGTTCGTAATTCCAGTTGGAACTCCATACTATAATGGACCAAAAGAGCAATTTGTCCCTCTCATAAAAAAAAGTGTCTTCAATGTCTTTTTTTGCAAAACTTGTATAATTATATAAGGTAGAGTTGAAAAACATGTATCATCATGAATATTAAAAGTTTGAACAAGAATTTTGCTTACCATTATCTGATTTAAATGTATGAGGAATAGCATTTTAACCAAAAGTTGTTATTATGGACAGTAGAACCTTGCAATAGTGATTACTTTACCTTGTATCAAATAAACGTATGCATTGAGACAACTTCCTTTGTTTTTAGTTGTACATTCACCTTTCCTCCAAAATTTAAAAAATATTTAAGAATGATTTCCAAGAAAAGCCTAAAATGTCAAAATAGTTATTATATATTTCTTTGATGGTATGCATAAGGAAGTTTGAGAAATAAAATCATATTCTATATTCTTATACCACTTACTTCTTTTTAAATTTCATAGAGTACACAAGTTTTCAAATATGACAAGTAGAATTAGGCATATCATAAAATCCTTTTGGGCTGAAGAAGAATGCTGATATTACTTTTATTCTTACATGATTAATGTTGTTTGATGATATTATTCGTGTTGATGTCCTTCTCCTCCTTGTGGTGGTTAGTTTTTCTTTTACCCCTCTCATTTAGTTTATGGAAATAATGTATAAATAGGCATGGGTATTGGAGAGAACCCCATCTCTTAGTGAATTAAAACTTAATAAATATATATGTGCCTACAGATTGTCTAGACTCTAAACTGTTTAGAATAATTAAACTGTCTAAACCCTAATAATGACATTGCATGTATAATAAGGACAATATTATAAACACTAGCTGAATATGATAATTTGCTTACATAATTTCCTTGAATCATGTTTATCACATTGCAAACATATACTGCAAAGTGGTATAAGATATTGTAAACATTGAAAATGTATCTTAAATGTGCAGATTGGTGCTACAAAGTGGACTTCTTACTGGACTAAAAAAAGACTTCTTCACTAGATTGCTTAATTGGACAAAAAAGTTACTACTTAATTGGACTACTTTAGTGGTGATAAAAATACTAATTCACTATACTACTTCATTGGATATTGCATTCATTGGACTGCTTCAATGTACTGCTCCATTATATTGCTTTATTGGACAAGACATTGCTTAACTATTGGTGGCTTGGTGCTCTGCTCAATTGGACAAAATACCTCAATTATTTGGTCTTGCATATAGTTGAAATATTCACCTATATTTGCAATAATAGTAATGTTATTGTAATTGTATTGACATGGTGAAGTCATTGTAAATCAAAGAACAATACATGTTCATAGGAATTGTAACTTGTTCTCTTATAAACAAAATGATGTTGCATTTTAATGAAAGTTGTGTTGTTCTTTTCTCATTACCATTGGTTACTGATTGGCTAAATTATATTGATTCAAGAGATTCCAAGCTGTTATCAAGCAGTGCCTACATTAAAGTATAAGTCAATGAAAAAGTTCAAATGATATAAATGGTTTAATATGACTATGTCATTTGAAGTTACCATCAACATTAAAGTACAAGTCATATAACTTCCATTTAGAGTAGGGGCATTGATATAATGCTTCAGCGTGGATAGCTAAGAGAGGTCTTGAGTTGGATATTGTTTGTAGCATGTTAGTTACCGACAATAGACAATAATTAAAGTCAATGAATATGATTGTCATTGTTATATGATGAGGCAAAATGATTAAAAATACACCATTTCTTCCAGAATTTTGGAAGATTGTTGGGAAGATTTAATTTTTCTACCTTTTCTTGCTAGACTGCTGATGTGCTAATGAATTGGATATTTCTTCTAACATTTGAGTGACCTACAATGCAAAAATAATTAGAGTTGAATATTGTTAAAAGGCATTGCAAAATAATAAAAGTATACCATTTGTTGGGAAGATCTTTTTGAAGATTTCATATTTCTTTTTTCCTTCTGAGTTGTTGGAGATCTTGAGTTAGATATTTCTTCATGTGTTTGCGATGACTTAACATTTCTTTTGCTCTTTATTTGCTCCTCAACCCAACACTTCACTCACTTTCTTCTTAAAACCTTTGGGAGGGTTGGTAGAGGTTTCACCTTCAATGACCTCTAGCCTATTAGCATTTAGGCCTTTAGCATATTCACTTCCATTATACATGCCAAGAATCTCACTAACTTTCTTTGAAAGTTCTAACAGTCCCTGATGTAAAATGGCAAAAGTATCTTTACATTTTGATGCTTCAGTAGCTAATCTTATAATCAGAAGACATAATTGTTTATAATGTATTGAACTTTCCATCATGGGATCTATTTTAATCTTGTTCCCATAAATATCATGCACAACCCTGTATCTTACTTCTCTTGTCCACCTTTTGATTATATACTATATAGGCATTTCAAAGATGTCCAGATGAGTATATATCCTCAATATATGGCAACAAAATATTCCACATTGCTGAAACTTCTTGCAACTACAATTGATGGACTTGTCAATAGTATCATAGTTAACCGTTCATTCACCTCTTTGACCCACCCTTCCAAGCACATATTGATAAACAAATTTTGTTTCATCTCTCTCTAGTATAATACAAGAACATCTTAGGTTCCACTTATGCTGGAACAAATGAAGTATAGGAGGGGTGTAACTTTGAGAAACTTACCTTATCATAGGTGTACTTTCATTGATTAAAGATACTCATTTGTCACTCATATCAAAGTCACCCTCAACCTCATTAAGTCACTTGTCTTCAACTACTTGTTCAAACCGATTGAAGAATTGATTGATGTCAAGTTCAGGTTTCATGCAACCTTTCATGGATGCATTTGAACTTTCACTTAGTTGGGTACTCCGCACACCAAGTGTGAAAGTGTGTTTCATGTAGCATGCAGCTTATTTCTCCTTCAACTTGTATACGGAGGACAACTAAGAGTTTTCCTTAACATTATACTTTGATAATAATTTCTTCCAAGCATCCTCAAACTCATATTCTTCTCAATATCATACATGCACCTATCAGAATCTGTTAAGATGTGTTGATTATCTTTCATTAAGTTGCCCAAATGTTTAATGCCATTTTGCATTATATGTCATGTGCATAGTCCATGCTTCACATTTGGCATTACCTCTTGTAATGCTCTTGCCATCACTTGATCTTGATCTATGAAAATAGTTTGTGGTAGCTTTTGTTTATGTGGATGCAAGAATGTTTCAAAGAGCCACTTAAAGGATTCTATAGTTTCATCATATAACAATGTAGCTCCAAATACTACCTTTCCTCTATAATGGTTGAAACCAGAAAAAATAGCAAGGGTCTATGAGCACTGTTTGTGCAGTATGTTGTATCCAATGAAACCACATTCCCAAAAATAGAATAATCAATTAACATATGTGTATCGGCCCAAAAGACATTTGTCATTTTCTCATCTTCATCCATTTGATATGCATGATAGAATGATAGATTATTTGCCAATTGTTCTTGGAAATATTGTAACAAACATCCAGCTTCTCCAAATGCCATTTCTCGTTGCCTCCTAGAACTTAAATATTTCCTTACATTTGCTCTAGTAAAGCCTACATTAGCTCTCCCTCTTGCATATTTGCTCATTAGATCAAATGATGCTTTTGATGCTAGCCCAGCATCATGTGCCACCTCCAATTCATATGCCTGAACTTTAGTTATTCTATATTAGGATACTAGAAGATGCACTACCTCTGGGGGATGTAATGGTTGATTGTGCTCCATAACAAAGTTAATAATTCTATACTTTTCATTACACATTTAACTATCATCTTCACATTATACCCTTTTCTAGTCTCTACTCGAGGATTAACAATTTTATAGTCTCTTTTATCTGGCCATCGTGCTCCTTCCTTACAACAAACATATTTGTAACAACTAATTGACCTATCTTTTTTACTCTTAGTGAAAGTAAGCTTTCTAACACCAAATCCAATTCTCCCTTGATTAGTAAGCCAAAATTGCTAAGTATCCTCTAAACTTTCAAACTTGATACTCGGTTTAAGAGTTAAATTGGCATCTATTAAAGTTAAATATGAAAAAAGAAATACAAATGAAACTCAATCAATAATAACTTTTTCCAAAATTTAAAAAAAAAAATTGCAAACACTTAAAAAATTTAACCTTTGCAAATAAAATATTACAAATACATTTGAAATAAAAGAAATCATTCTTGCGCCAACAAAAAAAATTAAACAAGTATCCTCTAAACTTTCAAACTCAATACCCATTTTAGGAGTTAAATTGACATCCATTGAAGTAAAAAAAAAAGAAATGAAAATAAAACTCAATCAATATAATAACATTTTGCAAAATAAAAAAAAAAACATTGCAAACACTTAAAAAATCTAACCTTTGCAAATAAAACGTTTACTACCTTTTGAAAAAATGATCATCACACACATTAGTATAGATTTACATAAATATGACAAAAGCATAGTTGTAGAACAAAATACAAATTAAAAAACATGCTAGAGGATCTAAACATTAACATAACAATAACCAAACTTGTTTCAAGCTTTTCCCTTTTCAAAACACTGTATAAAAACTAAAAAAACATTTTTAATCATATTACAGCTATTTTCTATCATTTTCCCCACCCATAAACATCATAAAATCCATTAGAATCATACCTAATATGCTTCATTGTCGTTTAGAGCTTTTTCCTGTGCAAAAATGGCTTCCTCTATAACACCTTATCTTAGAACTTATTTCCCATGTATTTGACCTTATTTAAAGTCCATTAATTATGATTAGAGGTTTGAATCACTTAAAGTATTAAAACAGAAAAATCCAAAATTTTGGTTACTATTCATATAGTAAAATTATTTTACTGACCAAACTTTGGAAAATCATAATTAGTTCCATAAAAATTGTATAAAAGTAATTCAAGTCTCTAAAAATAGCATAAAACACTATCTGCATGGGAAAAATAAGAAACAAAGCTTTGGATATGCCAATTAGTACAATAAATTCTATGAATTTTAGTATTCATTTGGTCATTTTCCCTTTTTTCCAGCTTTCTAGCACCAACTTTAAAAATTCATAATAAATTGTACACTTATTGAAATTAGGTGCTCTTTAATTCTATAGAAAGCTTATTTTATCTAGTTTTCAAGCATATATAATCTCATACATAATACTCTATTTCATCCAAACAGTGGCTACATAACTAACTGGGTGTCAAAATGACCATTCACATCTATGTACTTTGCAAAATAAAATCCAGAGCATATTTACATTACCATCTCTTGTAACTAGATCATACATCATGTGAAACCAAAAGAGACATAATAACCTCAAAGTACAGACTTAAAACTATACACATAAATTTACATAAAAGGTCAAAATAAAAAATCATAGTGAGTATTGTCATTTTAATCAACTTATTTTTCCTTTCCTTGGTCCTTCTTGGAAGCCTTGTCATGACTTATGCCTAACATGTTAGTCATTTGAGAATAATGAGATTCAAAGAATCCCAGTAGCAACATCAATTTATGCATGCATGTTATCATATAAGTCACACAATCATCAAGAAAACATATTGGAACAAAATGTGCCATATTGGTTCATAAAAATTTCAGCAAAATTTTTTCTTAGAAAATAGACATCCTGAGGTCAAAACCCTTACATATTCTCAACCAAAATAGTCACAAAACATCACAATAACAATATGACAAGCCATAAAGTTTCATAGAATAACATAAGACAACATAATGCAATAAATGGAACATTACTACCTTGGTGAATCTCTTTCCTTTTCCTCTTTGTTTCACTCTTTTCTAGGACTTCCACAAGCTTTCTTGAACCTAAATACAACATTAAATAACCACTTAACCTATTAATTCAAGGGGTTTCTTCACAAAGTATCTATGGAACCTTTTCATTCATGCCGTGACCTTGATTTGTGGGCCACGGCTAGAATGATATCCATGTGAATGAGCAGCCCATTGGTTTCACTCAAGCTGCGGCTAGGATTTGCAAGCCGCATATGTTCCTAGGATTAGGAGTCCTTCTGTTTCCTTTCACATTATGGCTTTACATTCTCAAGTCTTGATGATCTTGCTAAGTCTATCAGCACATGTAATAGCAAGCATGCACAAAATTTTTCATCAAACACATCCCTCACCTCATGCATGCTGAAACAACCATGACAAGCACATAATGGCAGCTAAGAGCGCATGACATATTTCAAATCCTATCTAATTCCACTACTGCAGCTCAACAATTTTCAATCATGCCTAGTTGTTCATGTTCAAACATTGATCATCCATTAATTTGCTCAAAGTCAATCCCCAAAACCTAGTTATCACCAGTATTTGCAAAAATCGGGTTAAATGAGGATTGAGTTTAGTGACTTCCCTAGTGATATGCAATCTCCACTTCAGTATTTCTTTGCTCCTTGCCATGAATTTGTTTTCTTTTGGTCCCAAATGGTTGCACATACCTTACCTGCATTAAAACCAAGAACAAATATAAAATCTACTACACAAAACACACAACTAACACAAAAAACACTAAGATGAAAGCTAAAGAGCTTGGGTTACCTCCCAAGAAGCGCTAGTTTTATAGTTACCAGCCCAACTCTTCACAACAGTAGCTTTGCTCTAACAAATGAAGGGTGGAGGTTTGACGATCCACCTCTCCACCCCAATAATGCTTTAGTCTCTGTCCATTGACTTTGAATTTCTCACCATCATTTCCTTCAAGTTCCATAGCTCCATGAGAAAAAGCTTAAACCATAGTGAATGGTTTGGACCACCTAGATTTAAGCTTGCTTGGAAACAATTTGAGCATTGAGTTGTACAAAAGCACCTTTTCGCCAGGCACAAATGCTTTGGGCAGAATTTTCTAATCATGCAGCTTCTTTGTTCTCTCCTTATACAACCATGGGCTTTCATAAGCATTGAGACAGTACTCTTTAAGCTCATTCAATTGTAATAATCTCTTTTCACCAGCTGCCTTCATATCAAAATTGAGCTTTTTTATGGTCCAATAAGCACTATGCTCCAACTCTAAGGGTAAGTGACAAGCCTTGCCAAAGACAAGTCGGTATGGTGACATCCTAATGGGAGTTTTATAGACTGTACAGTATGCCCATAATGCATCATCAAGTTTGGTGGCCCAATCCCTTCTAGTGACACCCACAATCTTCTCAAGAATGGTCTTGATCTCTTGATTTGAAATTTCAGCTTGTCTATTAGACTAAGGATGGTAGGTAAGGGCCATGCTGTACTTCACACCATATTTCTTCAAGAGTGCTTGAAATTGGCTATTACATAAATGAGTACCACCATCACTGATAATGGTCCGTGGAGTCCCAAATTTGGTGAAGATATGCTTCTTCAAGAACTTGATCACCGTCTTAACATCATTGGTCACACAAGTAGTGGCTTCCACCCATTTTGAGACATAATCCACTACCACTAAAATATATTGATTATTAAAGGAGTTGGGAAATGGTCCCATGAAATCAATCCCCCAAACATCAAATAATTCCACTTCTAGCATGTTAGTGAGTGGCATTTCATTTCTTCTAGAGATGTTTCCAACTCTTTGATATCTATCACATTTAAGCATAAACTTATACGAGTCCTTAAAAAGAGTTGGCCAGAAGAAACCGCATTGAAGCACCTTGGTTGCTGTTTTCTCCCTCCCAAAGTGACCTCCATATTTAGAAGCATGGCAACCATGAAGTATGGCTTGTTGCTCACATTTCGGGACACATCGTCTAATCAATGAATCGGTACATCGCCTAAAGAGGTAAAGTTCATCCCAAATGTAATATTTCGCTTCATGAAGGAATTTCTTTAATTGTAACAGCTTCAAATCAGGTGGTGTAACTTCACATGCTAAGTAATTTACAATGTCAGTATACCAAGGGTCCACTACATCCTCAACAGCAAAGAGTTGTTTATCAGGAAATTTCTCATGAATAGCACCTTCATCATCAACTTGTGCATTGCTGTCCAATCTTGACAGATAGTCCACCACTTGGTTTTTCGAGCCCTTTTTGTCAACAATCTCCAGGTCAAACTCTTGTAGTAATAAAACTCATCTTATCAACAGCCCCTTTGACTCCTTCTTACTAAACAAATACTTAATGGTGAAGTGATCGGTGAATACTGTTATCTTTGCACCAACAAGATATGGCCTAAAGTTGCCAAAAGCAAATACTATGGCTAGCATCTCCTTCTCTGTGGTAGTGTAATTCTCTTAAACATCATCAAGAGTTTTGCTAGCATAGTAGATGGGGTGGAAAATCTTGTCTTTTCTCTGACCTAAAACAACCTCTAAGGCAAAGTCACTAGCATCACACATAACATCAAATGGAAGGTCCCAACCAGGAGCTACAATGATCGGTGCCTCTACTAATCTTCTTTTGAGCTCTTCAAAAGCCTTAAGACATTTGCTATCAAACTTAAACTCCACATCCTTCTCCAATAAGAGGCATAGAGGCTTAGCTATCTTGGAGAAGTCTTTTATGAAGTGACAATAGAAGCCTGCATGGCCAAGAAAGCTCCGAATACCTTTCACATTGGTGGGTGGAGGTAGTTTCTCAATCACCTCAATCTTTGCTTGGTCAACTTCCAATCCATTTTTGGACACTTTGTGGCCCAATACAATGCCTTCACGCACCATGAAATGACATTTCTCCCAATTAAGCATAAGATTGGTTTCTTCACATCGCTTCAAGACATCTGTAAGATTGCAAAGGCATTCCTCAAAAGATTCCCCAAACACTGAGAAATCATCCATAAATACCTCCATGGTCTTTTCAATCATATCCGAGAATATGGACATCATACACCTTTGAAAAGTTGTCGATGCATTACACAAACCAAAGGGCATCCTCCGAAATGCAAAGGTACCATAAGGACAAGTGAAGTTGGTCTTTTCTTGGTCCTCTAGAGAAATGGCAATTTCATTATAACCTGAATAGCCATCCATAAAGCAAAAGAAGCCCTTGCTAGTCAATCTATCAAGCATTTGATCAATTAAAGGTAGGGGAAAGTGATCTTTCCGTGTAGCGGCATTTAGCTTTTGATAGTCCATGCACACTCTCTAACCAGTGACAGTGCAGGTAGGAATAAGTTCATTATGGGTGTTAGCCATCACAGTCATGCCCCCATTTTTAGGAACACATTGCACTGGGCTCACTCAAGAACTATCCGAGATAGGATATACAAGCCCTATATCTAACCACTTCAGAATTTCCTTCTTTACCACATCCTTCATGATGGGACTCAACCTTCGTTGATGCTTGATGGATGTCTTGTGGTTATCCTCTAAGAAAATTTTGTATATAAAGATTGATAGACTAATCCCCTTTATATCTGTAATGGTCCACCTAATAGCCTGCTTATATGCCTTCAAGACATTTAAAAGTTGCCTCTCTTGATCGTCATTCAAATCAGAAGCAATTATGACCAGCAATGTATTGTCTCCTCCCAAATAAACATATTTCAAGTGAGTTAGGAGTGCTTTCAACTCAAAAGTGGGTGGCTCAACAAGAGATGACTTCAAAGAAGGTTTTTTCAAGAGAAGTAGCATCCAAAGACTCAAATGCAATGCGACTTTTAGAGATGGTCATCTAGAAATTCATCAAAGTCAAACATTCTTCAAATTCTTCTCCCTCAATTTTACACCCAATTAAGAGAGCTTCCAAAGGGTCTTGAGTGATTGACTTGTGGAATTCCTCATGCAGCACTTGATCAATGACGTTACTAAAGTAACATTCCTCTGGTTCATTAGGTGCCTTAATGGCCTTGAACATGTTAAATGTCAACTTTTCTTCACCAACTCTCCATATAATCTCACCCTTTTCCACATCAATGAAGGCTCTACCAATGGCAAAGAAAGGACGCCCTAAAATGAAGGGTATCTCCTAATCTACTTCATAATCTACAATGATGAAATCCGCGAGAAAGATGAAGTTACCCACTCTCACAAGCACATCCTCAATGATCCCCTTCGGATAAACCAAGCTCTTATCCACCAATTGCAAAGTCACAATGGTTGCCCTTGCCTTACCTAATTGCATTTTCTTGAAGACAGAAAGAGACAAGAGATTCACACTAGAGCCTAAATCACATAAAGCCTTTCTGATGGTCATTTTACCCATTTCACATGGAACCACAAACCTACCCAGATCACTTAACTTTTATGGTAAATTCTTGATGATATCGGTGCAATTTTTGGTCAAGGTTACCATTTCGAACTCATTGAATCTTCTCTTCTTAGACAGCATATCCTTCAAGAACTTCACATATATGGGCATTTGCTCCAATGTGTTAGTTAGAGGAAGATTAATATGCAGCTGCTTGAAGATATCTAAGAATTTCTTAAATTTCTTATCTTCTTTTTGCTTCTTGAACCTTCGGGGGAAAGGTAAAGGAGGGGTCACTTTTTGGATGATCTCTTCTTGCTTTCTTTTCTCTCCACTCATTTTTTTCACCCTTTTTCTCATCTTTCCTCTCTATCTCTCTTTTATCTCCCTCAGTGTCATTCTCTTTCTCACTATTTTTCACCACTTCTTCTTTTTCACTCTCATTCTCCTCTTGAGCAGCCACTTCCTCATCACCTCCATGATTCACCCTAGGATCAATGAGTTTGGGCAATTGTTTACTACTCCTCAAGGTGACTGCCTAACATTCTTCCTTGCCATCTCTTCTTGGATTAGGAATTGTGTCACTTGGAAAATCGCTTTTTTGCAAAGCATTCAATTGAGATGCCATAGTACCCATTTGCACTTCAAGATTCTAAATTTCCATCTCATGAATCACAAAAGTAGCCTTAGTCTCCACTCTTGCAGTTTCTTGGTTAGCTAGAATTTGAGACAACATTTTCTCTATTTTGGATTCTTCCTCCTTAATGGGAATTTGCCTAGCTTGAGGTTGGAAACCGGGAGGATGCTTAGGTCATACATTAGATGAGAAAGGTTGATTCACTTTTTGTCCTTGACTCCAAGAGAATTTAGGGTGATTTCGCCATCCCGGATTATAAGTTTGTGAAAAAGGATTGTTTTACGGATTGTTTGGCCCTATTTGAAAGTTATTCAAGTAGTTCACATTCTCCATAGCATAAGGGCATTGCTCCATGATATGCCCTTCCCCACATTGTTCACAACCCATGGAAGATTGAATGACATTTACCCCCATAGCATTTCCTCTTCTTACTTGCATCTCCAAATTGTCAAACCTCCAATTTAAAGCATTTAAATGATCTAGAATGTCATTAGTGGAGCTAGAGGCTTGTGAATGATCTTTCTTCTTCATGGTTCTCCTTCTATTGGCCTTTTGCATTATGTTCGCTGCAAGATTCTCATACAATTTATAGAGCTCATTAATTGTCATGCTTCCAATAGTCCCATTAGATGTCGTATCTAGCATATTTAAGGAATCATCATCAAATCCATTCCAAAAAGCTTCAAGCAACACCCATTTTTGCTGTGCGTGACTAGGGCATTGCTTCAATTTATCTTTAAATCACTCCCAAGCTTCATGGAAGAGTTCACCTGGTTCTTGCTCAAAGGATAGAAGTTCACCACAAAGAGAGGCTCTACGACCCTGAGGAAAAAACCTTGCTCTAAATCTCCTTGCTAACTTATCCCAAGTGTTAATAGATTGCTCTAGAAGAGAATTGAGCCACGCCTTTGCTTTATCTTTTAATGACAAGGGGAAAAGTCTCAATCTCAAAGCATCCTTAGAACACCATTTTGCTTAAATGAGTCACACATCTCCATAAAAGTAGTCAAATGAGCATTGGGATCCTCCGAATATGTTCCACCAAATTGCCCATTCATTTGTAGCAATTGTAGCATCATTTGCTTAACTTCAAAATTCCAACCTTGGATATGCGGTATGCAGATACTAGAGTGATAGCCCTCATTCTTTCTACTGACAAAGTCATCAAGAGTTCAGACATCATTTTCATCCACCTCACCTTCATTCATGGCTAGAGTTTCTTGAGATTAAGGAGTATTAGGATTGCCTCCTTCAAAGATATTTTCACCCCCTAGAACCACTTCGAATCTATCAGGATCCAAGCCTTGCATGGACATGAGATAGGTACCTATAAACCAAAAACAACAAACAAGTATCAAGCTAATAACAAAAACAAAAAGTATATGAATCTAAATTACACATAGTATCTATTTTGCTATTTATAACTCAAACTTAATCTAGTAACACTAGTCTAAGGTTGACCAAAGAACTTTTGATGCTAAGTCCCCAGCAACGGCGCCAAAAACTTGTTCACCATCAAGCTATATCACAAGCGTACGGCCGAGGTAATAGTAAAGTGATGAGTGAGTATCGGTTTCACAGGGACTTAGATCAAAAGTGGTCAAACATTCGATATCACATTCTCAATTAATTCGAGTAAAACAATTAAATAGTTTACTATTTAATTGACTTATTCTATGAAAGACAAGCATATAAAAATAGCAATAAGTATAACTAAGGACTCGAAGAATTCAAAAAGACCTAGGATTATTCATCTCCCTTGTATTTCATAAATACCCAATTGAACTCATTTTACATTTGTTCTTAATGCAAGATTATGTTAGCCAGGATACCGATTTAGCTATATGTACTCTCTCAAATCTCCAAATAGCTGTTTAGTTTAATTAATTAAATAATCTCTTAACTAGTTAACTAAACTCTCCAATTCAATTCAAATCCTAAAGAGACTATATAAGGTTAGTTAGTATATCTCTATCCCACTTACACAACTCTTCACTCAACAAGGTAAGATTCAAGTTCTCACATGACCTAACTCAAGTTCTTTACTTAAACTAGCTTCCTCAAGCATCACTTAAATGAACAAGACAATCTTATTGGTGGCCAAACAATAAGAGGCATTAAGAATAAAGTTGAATCAACATAAACATGACATTAATCACAAATATAAAGGAGAAACGAGTATTTAATCCATACAAGGGTTCAGAATAATCCTAGAAATGGAATAACTAGCCACTCATATTCCACAAATTCACAACAAAATATATCTCAATCAATACTATCATTGAACACAAGTAAGAAAAGGAAGAAGGAGATACAAGAAAACCAAAGAGGGAAGCTTAAATCTCTCAAATACTTCAAACCCTAGCTTTAATCTTCTTCAAGATGTCACCCTAGCACACCCAAGCTCCCAAAGTTGATTTATGAATGTTTCCTTCGTGCCTTAGCTCGAAATACTTGAATATTTCTCTCAAACCCTTCAAATACTCAGTCCAAGTATAGCTCTGCGCTTTGCTGACGAAGGATTAGTACTGAGGCTACAGGATCTAGGTTGCGGCTTTATGTCATCAAGCTGTAGTGTTAGCTCATTGTTTGTTATGGGGTCGTGGCCTCATGTCATGAGGCCGCGGCGTGGGCATCTCAGACTGTGGTCTTTCCTTACTATCTGCTATGAGGCCGTAACTTCACTCCATCAAGCAGCGGCGTGATCTTTTTCAGAAGTCTGCTCCCTTCTTTGCTCCCATGTCTTTCTCAAGTTATATTCTCTCCCTTTTTTCTTAGTCTCCCAACTCTACAAAAGGGGCTTGGTTGCTCCACTGCTCTCCCTATGAGGCATGCAACAAAGATGAGGATTTATAATTTTTTATGGGAACAATTAATGCATAATAAGGCAAAAGCATGCTACCATATATTATTAGGATTAACTTATATATTTTCCTATCCTGAGTGTCAAGTTTGTATAAATATGAATGCGTAACTCTAGGAAAATGTGTTAAAAAGATGTTATTTGGTATGATTAACAGAACCCTAAAAACCTATATAATTTATCTTAGCCTTTATCATGAAACCACTTCTTGTTCTTAAGGCTTTCCACCTTGAAGAATCTATTTTTGGCATCAAATCCATGAAAGTCATACTCTAATTCACTCCGCTATTCTGGCCAAAATCATCTTTAAATGAGAAAGAAAAGAATTTCCATGCAACTTGCTTCAATCTCTTGGAAACCTTACTTTCTCAACTAGTTCATGGTTTCTACCAAGTTTCTTGCATAAAAACTCATCTCTTTCACTTCCTCACTCATGGCTGAACTCACTCTTGAGAGGAAGGAGAAGACATCTTCATAAAACCAACATAAACTACTTAAGAAACTAGCTTGGTATAGTGGAGAATCTTACCTTGCACCTTGAACTTCAATCTTCAAGCTTTACTCTCTCTTTTCTCTCTTCTCTCTTCACACCAACTTTGCTTCTTTCCTCTAAAATTTTTTAGCTTTCTAACTCCCTTATTCAAACCAAGAAGTGGACCAAAGAGAGAGAAGAAACAGGCATTCTAACTCATACAATTAGTTGGGTTAAGTTACTCTAAACTTGGTTGGTTAAGTTAACTTAACTTTGGTTGAGTTTAATTCAATACTTCTTGATTAAGTTTCCTCCAAGAAATAATATAAAATTCTAATTCCTCACATGCACAAAGAGGTGGCACCACTTTTGGGAGAAATATCTCTAAAATACTTCATATTTTTTCTAGTCTAGATACATCCTATATTAGTTACTTTTTACCTAAACTGTTAAAGTTATTTTAGCAGTATTTGGTTACTTTATGAATACATAATTAAACTAGGTTTGAATTTGTGTTCACTTTAATATAATATCTCAAAAAGTATCTATTTGGGGTTAACATACTTTTTCTCTCACTTTTTCATCTTTTGTGGGGCTTACAGTACTTTTACTTTTGCAGTATAATCTCTATTATACTCTGCAGTTGAATTTCTTTCAAAAATAGATCCATCTACACTTGATGCACTATTCTATTACGTCTACTATGTCAAGAGGTCCATTTTGACATAAATGTTTTATATTTATGAAATTACCCTTGAGAGGGGCAAAATTGTAAATAATTTTTCTTTTGGGTTTTTTTGTATTTTTCCCCAAGGACCAACTGCAGATAATTTTTCTTACAGGGATTAAATTGAAATTTAGTTTTTATTAAAACCCTAGAATGTGAAATCGCCACATCACTTCTTTTTCTATTTATTTATGCATTTCATGCCATATTTTCATATCTCTACACATATAATGATATTTTTTGGAATTACAAGATGTTAAATCCTCTTTCATAGAATGACGTTTTGGCATGAATATGAAGGAAGATAAAAGCTTGGGTTATTTTGAATGAACATCTAGGATCATGTCTGCAATTTAATAGTCTAGATCTAATTTCTCAAAATGACGTCATTTTTGTTAAGTGAGGGAGTCTCTACCATTGATCATGCAAATGGCTAAGATTATTTCGTACTTAAATTTGTATGATATCATTTTGAGGGAGAACCAAGGGAAGAGTATGTTGAATCCAGAGTTTTGATGATTCCAAACCAACCCTCAAGAGCTTGGAATAAAGATATCAAAGGTGCCCAAAAGAATTCAAGCGAAGAAATTCTGTAGAATCTGTGAAAGAATAGATGTAGGTTGTTTGGTAGTGTTTTATTTGAGTAAAATACTTTGATTTGGTAAAAAGATGTTTTAAAACCTTGATTCTATGTTAAATCATGGAATATTTGAAAAACACCCACCAACAGACGAAGTTTGAAAGGTTTATATTAAACTGTTATCTTGGAAATTCGAACTTTGGCTTTGAAAATTTGAATTTCGTGTTTAAACTAAATAAGTTGTAGGAGATGGTTATCTGACAGACGAATTTTGACTTGGGAAAATTTGAATTTTGATAAGTGTTTGAAAGAAGCTTTAAGCAATAGACGAACTTTGGGTTTTGAAAATTCAAATTTCAGACAAAATGTAACTTATGAAAACTAAAGAAATTCGTCTGAAATTATGTCAAAGTTTATCTGAAACTAAGTTTAGATTGGATTTCAAAATTTCTCACTGACAGATGAACTTTGGACTTGAAAATTCGAATTTCAGAAACTAAGCTTGTGAGTCTATTAAATTGATATGTTGACATACGAATGACAGTATTTATAAATTCGAATTTAAAGTTAGTCTGAAAAGAGGTCTCTCTGACAGACGAACTTTGACATTTGAAAATTCAAACATTGAATCACATGAACTACAATGCCTTACAGACTAGCTATGGATAGAAGAATTTTGAGGTTCCAAAATTCAAATTTTGAAGGCACTGTAGCAAATTAAAAGTACTGTTCACACTTAACAGAAAAACTTTCCACTTGAAAATTCATATGTCACAACACAGAAGCATTTTCCAAATATCAAAATTCAAATTTCACTTCATGACAGACGAACTTTGGGCTTTCAACGTCGAAGCTGTTAACCTTCGGTTTCTGCGAAATTCGTTTGTTGACCAATTGAAATTTGAATTTGAGTATGTCAGAAGCGTTAAATGCGGTTGGTTAACGGATAGTTTTTCAGAGTAACTGTTGGATAACTTCTCCAACGGATAGATTTGGTCTAACTGATATTTGAGACATAAATCTATAAATATAACATCATTTGAAGTTGTGGGTAATGAATTTAACATCGAATATACTGAAGCTCTGTCAAATCTTTTATTTAAAGTTTCTTACTCTCTCACTTCAATATTCTGTACTTCAACTTTCATATTTACTCTATTTAAGAGAGTTTAATCTTTATAAGCAATCTTATCTTCATCTGGAAGATAGATTTTCTTGTGAGGGGATATCACCAGGGATTGGGGAGCACTTTGTAAGAGTGCACAGAGAGATAGACTGAGCTCTAGAAATAGAGCAACATATTTGTACTGAGGCATTTGCAAGAAGCCCACTGAATTCTTGCAGAATAGTGGAAAAATCTCAAGTGGTGACTTGGGGACTAGACGTAGGTGAAATGGAGAGACCGAACCAGGATAAATTTTCTGAGTCTTCCTCTCTTTACTGTCACCTTTACAGTTATTTGTTTATACTCTGTTTTATAATCATATATTGCTTTCTTCACCTTCTTGATATTGTGCAGAAAATTTTTAATCTTCCTAATTTACCCTCCTCTTGAGAAGCCAGCTAATCTAACAAGTGCTATCAGAGCCTGGATTCCTAATCAAAGGATCTCACAGTTTGGGAATTAAAATGGTTGGCTTTGGAGAAAGTATATTACCAGAAGGCAACAACACAAATAGACCATCTGGCTTCAGTGGAGAACACTATGGGTACTGAAAGATGAGGATGCAAATCTATCTCCAGTCAATTGATCTGGACATCTGGTCAGTCATCCAAAAGGGAGATTTTGTCCCAATGGCTTTGGAAGATAATGGAAAATACAGGGAGAAGCTAGAAGCTGAATGGAATGAGGAAGATAGAAGAAAAGTCTTGCTGAATTTCAAGGCAAAACACTGTCTGGTTAGTGCTTTGAATCAAGATGAATTCTACAGAGTCTTCCAATGCTCCACTACTAAGGAAATGTGGGACACCCTACAAATTGCTCATGAAGGAACAACTAGAGTCAGGGAAAACAAACTAAATACATGCATAGGAGAATATGAAAGCTTTAGAATGGCTAAAAGAGAGAATATAAAAGAGCTATAGAAAAGATTCACCCTCATTGTGAATCAACTAAAGAGCCTGGGAAAGGAGTACACTCAAACAGAGAAAGTCAGAAAGATCCTCAGAGCTCTCCCTCTGGAATGGCAACCCAAAGTAATAGCAATAGAGGAAGCCAGAGGGGAATCAATGGCCTCTGTCACAGCTCTCTTTGGCAATCTCGAGGAGTATGAAGGAAAAATGAAAGCTCTCAAGGAAGTCGGACAGGACAGAAAGAAGAAAGGCCTTACTCTCAAAGTTGCTGAAGAAAAGGAAGAAGAATCTGATGATGGAGAGGAACTTGATGAAGAAACTCTAGCTATGATGGTCAGAAAATTTGGAAGATTCTACAGCAAAAAGAGAAACAAGAAAATTTTCAAGAAAGGAGTTGCTGGAGATAGCAAGAGGGAACAAAGGAACCTATCACTTGCTATGAATGCAAAAAGTAGGGACATATCAAATGGGATTGTCCACAATTTCTTAAGAAGCAAGAAAAAGAAAAGAAAGCTGCAGACAAAGGCAAGAAGAAAAGAGCTTATATCTCATCAATATGGGGTAACAACTCAAATGAAAAAGAAGATGATGAAGATGAAGTCGCCAACATCTGTCTCATGGCACTTGCCTCTGAAGAAACTGAAATCCCATGCAGCAGTGATCAAGAAAATGAGGTATATGAATTTGAACCTTCCTATTCAGAATTACTGGATGCATTTCATGAGTTGCATGATAAGTTTGTTAAGATTGCTAAAGAACTGAAGAAAGCTAAGAAAAAGATTAACAAACTAGAATCTTAATGCAACATTTCTGAAATTGCTCCTCTACCTAGTACTGAATCTGTTTGCTGTAAATCATGCATTGAACTAAAGCAAACCAATGACTATCTAGTGAAAAGCATGTCCAGGCTTACTAGAGGTAAAGATATGTTGTTTGCTTTAATGGAAAGTCAAAGAATATCACAAGGAAAAGTTGGACTTGGCTATGATCCTTGTGCTGTAAAAGAAAAGATTAGGAAGAAAAATCAGAATGTGTACATGAGACATTTTGTGCATGCTGATGGAAATAGAAAGAAAGATCATAAGTCACATCATATTGAATCATATAATCAACCGAGGCATGCTAAATAAAAATATTATCTGCATTGTTTTCTTCATGCTTCTCAATCCAGCAGTCCCTTTATCACCTGTCACTTCTATAACAAAAAGGGGCATATTTCTAACTCATGTGCTTTAAAGAAAAATGAACTTGACAGGAAGGTTAAATGGGTTCCCAAAGGTATATCTGTATCTAGGGAAAAGACCACTGACAGAAGAGGACCCAAGCAAATTTGGGTATCTAAAAAGAAAACATGAACTTTGTTTTGCAGGTCTGTCTCAAAGCTAGAAAGAACAATAAATGGTATATGGACAATGCCTGCTCAAGCCACATGACCGGTGATAAGAAGAAGTTCATCACCCTTAGAGACAAGAAAGGGGGAAAGGTGACCTTTGGAGGTGATCAGTATGGCAGAATAGTTGGCATTAACATTGTAGGCAAGAATCCTGAAACATCCATTGAAGAGGTGCTGTTTGTGATAGGCCTCAACTACAATCTACTGAGTGTGAGCCAAACATGTGACAAAGGAAACTGAGTACTGTTTGACTCAAAATTCTGCCTAGTCATCAGAAAAAGTGATCACAAAGTAATCCTCAAAGCTCAAAGGGATAGTAACTGCTATACTATTGATCTTGATGAACTTCCTTCCTTAGATTCTGTTTGCTTGATTAGTCAGGATAATGAGAGTTGGCTATGGTATAGAAGATTAGCTCATGTTAACATGAATCAATTTTCAAAATTGGTTAAAAATGGTTAGTCACTGGCCTGCCAAAAATTGCTTTTGAAAAAGATAAAGAATGTGATGCATGCCTAAGAGGAAAATAAACTAAATCTTCTTTTAAACCCAAAAATGTAGTCACCACAACTAAACCACTAGAACTACTGCATATTGACTTAATTGGTCCATCTAGGGTAAAAAGCATTGGTGAAAATCTGTATGTGCTTGTAATTGTGGATGATTACTCAAGATTTACATGGACATTGTTTCTTTCCTCTAAAAGTGATGCCTTTGATGCATTTGTAACCTTAACCAAGAAAGTACAAAATGAGAAAGGTATTTCCATTGTGTCTATCAGGTCAGATCATGGAGGAGAATTTGAGAACTCATACTTTATGGAGTATTGCAATGAGCATGGAATTGACCATAACTTCTCAGCCCAAGAACTCCACAACAGAATGGAGTAGTAGAAATGAAGAACATAACTATTGGAGAGATGGCTAGAGCTATACTAAATGAAAAGGAACTTTCTCAAGTATTTTGGGCTGATGCAGTGAATACAGCAAGCTACATCATAAATAGAGCCTACATCAGACCAATCCTTGGGAAAACTCCTTATGAGCTGTACAAGGGAAGAAAGTCAAATCTGTCACATCTCCATATGTTCGGCTGCAAATGCTTCATTCACAATAATGTAAAGGAGAATCTGGGTAAGTTTGATGCCAAATCTGATGAAGGTATATTTCTGGGCTATTCTAGTAGGAGTAAAGCATATAGAGTTTTCAATAAAAAGTCTAATTTGGTTGAAGAATCTGTGCATGTAGTTTTTATTGAAAATGAAACTGCTTCTAAACATGCTACTGATAAGAATGATCTTGTTTTAAACTTTAAAAAGTTAGATATTTCTGATAAAGGTAAAATTGAGTCTCCAAAAATATCTAAATCTATTAATATAGAAGAAGATATTCAGGAAAGAGATTTTGAAGATGAAAATATTGAAGAAATATCTCAAGAACTCCCTAGAGCTTGGAGATATCAAAGGAATCATCCTGTTGATCAAGTGATAGGGAATGTTCAAGAGAAAGTTAAAACCAGAAAATAGTTAAGGGATCAAATGATTAATTATGCTTTCATCTCACAAATTGAACCTAAATGCACTGAGGAAGCCTTAACTGATGAGTACTGGATTTTGGCCATGCAAGATGAATTAAATCAGTTTGAAAGAAATCAAATATGGGATTAGTGCCTAGACCCAAAAATTATCCTGTCATTGGTATCAAATGAGTTTTTAGAAATAAACTTGATGAATCAGGATCAATCATCATAAATAAAGCTAGACTGGTTGCTAAAGGATATAATCAAGAAGAAGGCATTGATTTTGAGGAAACCTTTGCTCCAGTAGCTAAATTAGAAGCAATCAGAATTCTATTAGCATATGCATGCATGAAAAATATTTTGTTGTATCAAATGGATGTAAAGAGTGCTTTTCTAAATGGATATATCATGGAAGAAGTTTATGTAGACCAACCTCTAGGTTTTGAGGACTCTACAAACCCAAACCATGTATATAAACTGAAGAAAGCCCTTTACAGTTTGAAGCAAGCCTCTAGAGCATGGTATGAAAGATTGAGTAATTTTCTAACTGATAAGGGGTTTAATAGAGGAAAAGTAGATATAACTTTATTCACTAAGAAAGAGAATAAAGATTTACTTATTATTCAAATCTATGTTGATGATATTATATTCAGTGCTACTAATGAATCTCTTTGCAAGAATTTTTCTAAGTTAATGCAGGGAGAATTCGAAATGTCCATGATGGGTGAACTCAACTTCTTCCTTAGACTGCAAATCAGGCAGTGTGATGATAGTATCTTCCTCAACCAATCCAAGTATCTAAAGGAACTACTAAACAAGTTTGGAATGGAGAATGCCAAGCCAATGGGAACACCTATGGCTACTACAACCAAACTGGATATGGATGAAAAAGGGAAAATGTTTGACATCACTCAGTATAAAAGAATGATTGGATTCCTACTGTACTTAACTGCCAGCAAACCTGACATTATGTTTAGTGTTTGTATGTATGCAAGATTCCAATTATGTCCCAAGAAAACCCATGCAACTGCTGTGAAACGTATCTTCAGATATCTTATTGGAACCTCACAAATGAGACTTTGGTATCCAAAGGGTAATGGTGAAGATCTCAAAGGATACACTGATGCTGACTTTGCAGGATCCAAAACTGACTGAAAAAGCACAAGTGGAATATGTCAGTTTCTTGGAGGATCCTTGGTTTCATGGTTTAGCAAGAAGCAAAATAGTGTGGCCTTATCCATAGCAGAGGCTAAGTATGTTGCAGCTGGAAGCTGTTATGCCCAAATAATCTGGATGAAACAACAGCTTGAAGATCTTGAGGTTGAGATGAAGGAAATACCAATCATGTGTGACAACCAAAGTGTCATTAATATCACAAAGAATCCTATCATGCATTCAAGGACAAAACATATTGAAGTTAGGCACCACTTCATAAGGGATCATGTTTTAAATGGAGAAATCAGACTGGAGTATATCCCAACAGAGGACCAAGTTGCAGATACCTTGACAAAACCTCTATCAGAAGATAGACATTGCAAAATCAGGAGAGAATTGGGCATGGTAAATCCCAATGAACTGTAAGTAAATCTATGTGCAATTCTGTTTTTAGACCTTCCAACATTGAATTAATTCTAACTTTAGCATCGGAGTGAGTTTAATTTAAGTTGCAGGTGCTCCTCATGAGATTCAATGGCAATAAATCTGAAAAATAGAGCACACCAGAATGGAACAATCAAAAAGTGAAGAAAATGGCAATAATTATGGGTTTCTGAATCCATTCTGTAAGTTTTTAAAGTTGAAATTCATATATTAATTGTGTGTTAAATGAATTTCCTTGAAAAACTAAGTTTCTGAGGAAGTCAGCATGGTCAACATTCGAATTTAGATGCCCAATAGACAAACTTCAGCCTGTTATAAGTTGGAACAGTTCTCGGTGATGCCTCGAAATTCGTCTGTTGGACCTTGAAAGTTCAAATTTTCAAGAACAAAAATTTCAAAGTTACGTTTGTCTAACATGATGATTATACAGATGTTTATCTCTTAACATACGAATGTTAGAAAACTTTCGCAAAGTAAATAAATTCAAATTTCAAATTCAAAATTTGTCTGTTGAAACTTGCTCTTAATGTTGAATGCTTAAAAGATGAAGTTTAATATGCATAATTCATCTGTTAGTTGTTAATTTGATTGCTGCTTGATATTTGCTCTTCAAAATTCGAACTTTGTTGGAACAAAGTTCATCTATTTATCTTGTGTTACCTGAACCAAGCCACTATCAGATGAACTTTCTGAAGAAAATTCATCTGTCAGTAAGCTTTGCTGAACGGTTTAACTCTTAACTGCTCGAAGTTCAAATTTTGACCCCTCAAAATTCGTCTGTCAGGCGGTTACTTACGTTAAAAATGACGGTTTTCAACTGAACAGACGCAACCCTACTATTTCCCTCTCTAAGTCTGTTCAAATCATCTCATCAATACTCTTAAATTCTGACAAAAAATCTTCATCTCCCACCGTTTAAACTGATTTTTGCACCTTATAAACCTAATCTCTGCTTCATTCTGAATCATTCATCAACAAAAATGGCAAGAGTAAAGAATCCTGAAATTGGAAAAGGAGAGTCTCGCCCAAAGAGATCGGTCAAATCACAATATGCTTCAAAGGAAGGAGAAAAACTGAAAAGAAAGGCCAAATCAAGCAAGGGAACGCCTTCCAAACGTCAGAAAACTACACCAAAGGGTGAATCAAAGAAAGCTAGACCCTCTTCCTCGAAGAAAGCAAAACCTTCGGTCCCTGTTCCTGCTGCTGCTGAGACTGTTGCTTCCACTTCCTCCTCCAGTACTGAATCTGGAGAATATCAACTTACTACACTGCCATTATGGAGCACTCCACAGATTCAAGAAGAATACTTAACCAAGTTTGCCAATAAAAAGGTAATCAAGCCTCATTGTGTAAACTTGGAAGATTTCTTAATATCTAACAGTTTTGATGCTGGAATATGGATGATAAGATATAAGAATCTGTTAGAGATATTGGAGAGGTATGATGATGAAGTGATAAAGACTTGGCATGCCTCCTTGAAGTACAATAGCAAGAAGAAGAAGTGGGAGGTCAATCTGAGATCAAGGACCATCTGGCTCACAGATGAGACTCTCAATGAAGTGCTGGACATTCCAGGGCAAGATGGCCTCAAGATTGACATCACTGCCTCGGATACATGGATGAGGCAGTTATTGCTGATGAAGAAGATGGCCCCTTTCTGAACTACAAGGAGAGCACAATCCTGAACACTTTATTCAGAAGAAAGGAGAATAGGCCAACCATAAACTTGTTGAAGCCCACAGACCTCAGTGCTCAAGTGAGGATCCTACACTACATAGTGTCTAGGATCATATTCAACAAAGGAGGCAGCTTTAATCTGATAACAAGGGCAGAGGCACATGTCATGGTAGCAATCATGCGTGGAAAGCTCATTAACATAGGACATATCATACTCCAATGCATGATCAAGGCAAGAGATCAGAGGAAGGACTCCACACTCCCCTATGCAGCTATCATTTCCAGAATTCTGCAATATGCTAGAATTCAGCATCTTGAGAAGGGGAAAGGGAAACCCACTAAGATCTTCAAGGAGGAGGAACTTCAAAGGATGGGGATTGAAAGAAATGAAGGAAGAAGGATTGGGAAAGGCACAGGAAAATCTGAAGATCTTTTCTTTGTTGAAGGTGCCTCCCAACAGCAAGAGGGTACTTTTAAGGCTCCTACCAGACCTACACCACTGCCTTCTCTGCCTGTGCCATCTCCATCCAAGCCTACTCACATTCCATCTACTTCCTCCTCTCGTGCCAGGCCAACCAAAATCACTGAGTTGTATGACAGCCTGTCTACACTCATTCTTAGCATCAGAGATGAGCAAAATGTCAAATTTGATCATCTGCAAGATCAGATTCATCAGTTGGCAAAGAACATGAAAGTGGTTGCTGATGCCTATGAAGATATTCGGAGTACAATTCCTGCCACATCAGCTCCACCTCAGCCAAGGTTCTTTGTACCTGTTCAGTCTCCAACTCCTGAGCCTCCAAGCCCCTTCGAGCTAGCCTCTTCTGAGCAGGATGATGATGTAGATGGTGTTGAGCCTGCTGGTACAATGAGGATGCCAAGTCCTAGTCCACCCTTAGACTATGGTTTAAAAGAAGAAGTACCTCAGGAAACAGGCCCTCATGAGCCTATTCCAGAAGAAGCTCAGGATTCAATTCTTTCCACTCAAGAATCTGAGCAAGTAGAAAGACTAGTGGCAGCCATTTCTACTTCATCAATGTTGGAGGTTGCCAGCAATGAAGAGAGAAGCATTGTGCCTGTTGTTGATTTTGAAGCTATTGCTCGCAATGCTCTCTTGCAAACTCAGAGAAGAAGGCTTAAGGAAATGTTTCATTCGGATGACCCTGCTCCTTCATCTCTCTCTGCATATGGTCTTTCAGAAGAGCAAAGGGCATAATTGGCTCTTTCCAGGCAGGAGATGCAAGAACTGCTTGAGGTCTCTGATGATGAGGATCCAAGCACTGAGCCTTATGAGCATCCTCCCTCAGTTAAACCGGATCTCCCTTTTGATCCTGTGCCCCTCAAGCTATTCCAGTTTCTCAGATTCCTCCTCCGGCTAATTTTGTTCACCTTCCTGATGATGCCAAAAAGGGGGAGAAGAGTAAACAAATTGGCAAGACTATTGCTGAGGCATCTAGAAAGACTTACAGCAAGAAGACCAAGCCAAAGAAGAAGTGATTAGAATTTAGGCTTGCGTCCTCTTGTAGTGCTGCATTTTGTCTCAGATGTTTGTTTTGATTGTTTGTGCTTTGTATTTGATTTGGTTATTTAGAAGAACTTTGCTTGAATTTGTCTCTGTAAAGCAACATTTGATTAAATGAAAGAATTTCTTGGTTGCAATGATTTGTTCTTTGAATCTCTTCACATGATTTACTATATATGATATCTTTTGAAATATAATGCATATGTTGAGGGGGAGCTTGTTAAAGCAAACCCAAGTACTAATCCAGTTTGTAAGTTGTTTTGTCATCATCAAAAAGGGGGAGAATGTTGAATCCAGAGTTTTGATGATTCCAAACCAACCCTCACGAACTTGGATTAAAGATATCAAAGGCCCCCAAAAGAATTCAATCGAAGAAATTCTGTAGAATCTGTGAAAGAATAGATGTAGGTTGTTTGGTAGTGTTTTATTTGAGTAAAAGACTTTTTAAAACCTTGATTCTATGTTAAATCATGGAATATTTGAAAAACACCCACCAACAGACGAAGTTTGAAAGGTTTATATTAAACTGTTATCTTGGAAATTCGAACTTTGGCTTTGAAAATTTGAATTTCATGTTTAAACTAAATAAGTCGTAGGAGATGGTTCTCTGACAGACGAATTTTGACTTGGGAAAATTTGAATTTTGATAAGTGTTTGAAAGAAGCTTTAAGCAATAGACGAACTTTGGGTTTTGAAAATTCAAATTTCAGACAAAATGTAACTTATGAAAACTAAAGAAATTCGTCTGAAATTATGTCAAAGTTTATCTGAAACTAAGTTTAGATTGGATTTCAAAATTTCTCACTGACAGATGAACTTTGGACTTGAAAATTCGAATTTCAGAAACTAAGCTTGTGAGTCTATTAAATTGATATGTTGACATACGAATGACAGTATTTATAAATTCGAATTTAAAGTTAGTCTGAAAAGAGGTCTCTCTGACAGACGAACTTTGACATTTGAAAATTCAAACATTGAATCACATGAACTACAATGCCTTACAGACTAGCTATGGATAGAAGAATTTTGAGGTTCCAAAATTCAAATTTTGAAGGCACTGTAGCAAATTGAAAGTACTGTTCACACTTAACAGAAAAACTTTCCACTTGAAAATTCATATGTCACAACACAGAAGCATTTTCCAAATATCAAAATTCAAATTTCACTTCATGACAGACGAACTTTGGGCTTTCAACGTTGAAGCTGTTAACCTTCGGTTTCTGTGAAATTCGTCTGTTGACCAACCGAAATTCAAATTTCAGTATGTCAGAAGCATTAAATGCGGTTGGTTAACGGATAGTTTTTCAGAGTAACCGTTGGATAACTTCTCCAACGGATAGATTTGGTCTCTAACGGATATTTGAGACATAAATCTATAAATATTGCATCATTTGAAGTTGTGGGTAATGAATTTAACATCGAATATACTGAAACTCTGTCAAATCTTTTACCTAAAGTTTCTTACTCTCTCACTTCAATATTCTATACTTCAACTTTCATATTCACTCTATTTAAGAGAGTTTAATCTTTGTAATCAATCTTATCTTCATCTGGAAGATAGATTTTCTTGTGAGGGGACATCACAAGGGATTGGGGAGTACTTTGTAAGAGTGCACAGAGAGATAGAGTGAGCTCTAGAAACAAAGCAACATCTTTGTACTGAGGCATTTGCAAGAAGCCTATTGAATTCTTGCAGAATAGTGGAAAAATCTCAAGTGGTGACTTGGGGACTAGACGTAGGTCAAGTAGAGAGACCGAACCAGGATAAATTTTTTGAGTCTTCTTCTCTTTACTGTCACCTTTACAGTTATTTGTTTATACTCTGTTTTATTATCATATATTGCTTTCTTCACCTTCTTGATATTGTGCAGAAAATTTTTAATCTTCCCAATTCACCCTCCCCTCTTGGGAAGCTAGCTAATCTAACATAGTAGATAATGATGAGCAGAGGGACAAGACTCTATTATGACAATAATTGTATTTCCTTTCCATAATAGGGATATGATTTTCAAATGGAGCTTTATCAAATGGTGGCAAATTTGAAACTGAAATATCTTCAATTTCCAAATATGCACTTGTAAAATGGTGTATATTAAAATGTTTATTGAATTTTTAGGATGTTTTCATAATTTAACTATTCATTACATTACCGCAGGTGGTATTTATGTTGAAGGAGATCATTTGAGAAATGTCTTTAGGTGGAAGGATACCACTAGATCATGGGAGAAGAGACATGGTCACTATAATGATATATCTTTCTAGAGTTTCTTCAAGTATGTACTTTCTAATTATCTCCAATCATGTTAAGCTTAATTTATTCTTACATAGATCAATCATTACACTTTACTTTTTTTTGTTGGCCATAATCATTACACGTAATTGTATTTCAACAGCTTGCAGAAGACCTTGTTGCATTACTAGTATGGGTATTTAACACTTGCATTAGTCGTCACAAAAAAATCAATACAGCCCAGATTTGGCCCTATGTGCAAGTATGATTTAACACTCATAACTTCCTATGATGTTTCTAAATTAATCCTTGTTCTTTTTTCTTAGTAGGTTTATTTCATTTTGCATTAATGACTTTGTAGAAAACTCATGATGAGATTGAGTTTGCAAGAAGTCCTCTCTTGTGGGGCAACATAAAGAGCATCTTTGGGGCACCCAAAACTTTTTTGATCTATGATATGTTGCTAATGGAAATGAAGAACGTAGGATCAATAACGACCTACGAAACTAAATTAAGTTCTATAATGCCATAAAAAAATTACCCCAAATATTCAAATCATTCCAAATTGTATTGCTATTGCTCTGTTAGATCATCCAGCTTATTTGTTTGATTTCTATATTTATACAAGTTCCAAGGATATTTTCTCAATGTATAACAAATTTGATTCCTTGAATCATTTTGGTGCAAAAAATTTTATAAATGAGTATACTATTTAGCAAAAAGATGTTGGATTTAGAACCCTTTGGTCTATATTGGGTGAAGCTACATTCTTTATGAGATTGGAAAAGAATAGTTGCATTATTCTCTTAATTATGAAATTTTCATGATTAACTATTTAGTCTGTTTATAAATTACTCAATACACATATACTGAGGAATTTTCCTTTGTTATACTATAGTGATGCTAAAATTGTGTTTATATGTGATTAGGCAAAATAATAAAATTATAAAAAGGAGAAAAAACTTAAATGGAATTCCTTTTATATATATATAATTTTTTTTTTGGTAATCAAGTTTCTCAATTTTTCAACCAATCAAAATTCTCAATTAAATGATACACATGCTAAGTTGTAATTGGAAGATTATATTTAATTAGAGAATTTGATAAACTACAAATTTGTAGTCAAAAATTTAGAAAAATACCATATTAAGCTTAGTAATTAATGGACCAAGCAAGAAGCCACATGAATTGTATGTGTTTATTAAATTTTTTTTTTGGGTCAATGGAAAGTTCATATATTATAACAAATTAGAAATAGTACAAACAGAGCTTGAAAAAAAAGCCAACCAAAACAACTAAGTCCAAAAGGAAAAGAGAACCAGCAAATAACAATAGCTAGATCAGCCAATATCCATCCAAGCATGCTCAAGATCAATCACCAAAATATCATTTGAAGGATGGGGGTCTAACAACCCAACCAAGAGGACTCAATCCCTTATAAGCTTCCTTATATAACTAACCAATTGGCAGCTAAGTTCAAACTCCTAGATATCTAGAAAAATTCAACAGAACTATTTGAATAACTGAGTGTTGTGTGAATAAATCTCCAAATCTCACATATAGGATATGAGAAAAACGTTTGAGCTTCTATAAATTAAAATACTCATTACATGATAAAATAGAATTTGGAATGAAATTGTAATTTATAAGTGTTGTTCAATCATAAGTCCAATTGGCCAAAAAAATAAATAAATAAAGTGACTATTAAATATTAAATAACTAAATAATAATTAACTTAATGACTCACTTCTACTCTGTGTTTCAAAATTAATAATTTTCATTTTAAATTTTGAATTGAGATAACAAGTGAGACAAGCTCATAATTGTTAGGTCTAATGACTGACATGACTAGTTTTGATGATGTCAAATAGTGGAGTACAAAACTTGCATGATATTGTATTTAGAGTTGATTATATCTTGTATATCATGTTTATCATATGATGTGAATTAGACTAACTATTTTGCTGAAAGAGAGTTATATTCAATATAAGTTATCCAAGAAAAGAATGAGCATTGAAGTGAAGAAATGAATTATCAATATCATACTTAACTCAGATAAAGACAAAGAAAGGTTGCTTCAAGAACTAAAAGAATATGATGATATCAAAGGAGTAAGATGATTTAAAGAAAGCTAATAAATCCAAGAGAAAATGGAAGTTAAAATGTTGTATTTATTTCTTTCTCTTAAGACATATGATGGTTTGACTTTGAACTTACTTAATCTTCTTACTACTAATTTTATATGTGTTTTAGATTGAGTTTTGGTAGCTAACTCAGTGTATTTCAAAGTTGTTTTTATGTCAAAGTTAGCTTAGTGAACTAAGCATAGGTGGGTTATTGACTAATCTCTTGTGTCTATTGAAGTTCTAACTTCTGGTAAAGAGCTTTGTGGACAAAGAGTGATAAGTTAGAAGAAAAAACCATATTTCAGAAAATGGTAGTTATCTATCAAGGTACGATAGTCGATTAACCTATGAGGTTTGTCTACTCTCTTGGCTAACTCGAGAACAATATATTTTCTGGGTTAATAGCTTTGTCGACTAAGTCTTGATGTTTGTCTGTTAAACTTGTTTTCCTAGTAAACCAAGTATAGTTGACTTGAAGCTTTGTGGACTAAGGTGACAACTTTGTCTTATATCCTAGCAGCTTTGTCTATTAATCTTTGAGGTTTTCATAAAACCATGGCTAAGCAAAACTTCTGAAATCAACATCAAAGCTTGATTGTTGACAAACATAATAGGTTTGTCAACAAACTTTGTCTAACATTATAAGATATGTCTGACTGTTAGCCAGAATAGTGCACTAACCCGCCTAGTTTGTGTATAAACCTTTGACAAGCATTTAATGTTGTAGGTCAATGATATATCTCATTTAGTAATAGCTAGTTCTCATATCTAACAGCTAAATTAAGCTGAAATCTATATATAGGACCGAATTTAAGGTGGTGGGTAACAATATTAAGTATTCTAGAACTAAAATGTTGTTATATTGACTCAAAGACTCTTTGAGCTACAATGTTTTTATCTACTCTTTGTATATAAGAGTTTATCATTTGTAATTATTTTTTCTCTATAAAAGAGATTCTCTTGGAGAGGTATCCTAAGTAATTATAAAGGTTGTATTACTTTGAGGGAATTTGTATTCACACTAAGGAAAGTGTGGGAGAGTACAGACTTAGTGGAGGAGTCTAAGATGTATTGAGACTTCACAAGTGTCTAGATCGAACTTGTGAGATATAGTGAAAAATCTCAAGTAGGTTGCTTAAAAACTAGATGTAGACCAGGTGGTTAGATTGAACCAAGATAAATCTTATTGTCTTGATCTTCTTCTCTACATCAAGTTTCATATCTTTATCTTACTCTGTTTATCCTTGTTTTGATTGTTCTCTTTGTGTTATTGGGTTGTTTTTCAAAAAGCCAAAAATTTTGTAACACCAATTTACTCCCCTGTTGGGTGATAAGCCAATTTAACAATAATTAGTTGTTTAAATCTCTTGAATTCTAATAAGTGATAACTACTTAGAAAATTACAAATGGCCATTCAAATATTGAAGGAATGAAAAAAAAAAAGTTACATGAAGCCCAAAAATAACTGCATTATTCATAGCTTATAAATCATGTAGCTTCTATCAATTTTATATTTTATATTAATTGATATTGATAAATACATCGATATGGAAGAAATATTAAAGGAATAAAAATAAAGTTTCACAAGCCCAATCAAATAAATCAATATTTAGTTGAAATATGAGACATCTTTTATTATTTGCATGAAGGCCCTTGAAGGACCATGACGACATATGTTTAGAGAAAACCTGATCTTTATAATCCGGGTTTAGTGTAATGGAATAAGATAACTCTTATCTATGTTAAGCCCTAAAACTATGTCATATCCCTATATAATATAATCTACAAAATTGTTAATGGTGTGATTAAAGAGATTTTTGTCAAACTTATTGAATTGCATATGAATTTATTGATACAGTATTTCAAATATATGGGTCAATAACTTCTTAACAGATAAAAGTGTGGTATGAAGAATTGAACTAAACAAGTTGATCAAATTGAACAACCAATGAAATAATCACTGGTCTAGTTTAGAGAATGGTTATACTACCTTAAAGAAAACTAGTCAAGAACCAGTCAAAACCGAGGAAGCCAATAGTTTGATCGATTCAAATGGGTTAATTCTTAAATTTTTTTTTTAAAAGAACCTTTTTTCTAGGCCACGATTTATGCATATCTATACCTAATAAGCATTCGGAAAGAAAGACTAATGCCTTACAATTAGATATAAAAAAGTATATGTAATAACACTCAACATGTTATCCTGGACTTAGTCTTAACCTAATGAGAAGTATACCTGTTGATTTGTGCAGCACTAGAAGGACCAGGATTAGAGAAAGGACAAAAGGAAGCATAATTCAAGAAAGGAGGCAGAACTATTTCATGTTACGGCTTGAAACAAAGGCACTGTGGTGAAAGAAATAAGGGACTTTGAATTCTTTTCAGGCAGAAAGGGTTGACGTCGCGGCGAGCTTATTGTTTGCTGTGGTGCTAGACGTCGAATATGTTTAAATCAAAGTACACTTAGTTGAACGAAATAGAAGAATTTGGAGAAGATCGAAGGGAGCTCTGCTAGGCTAACAAATTTTTGACTTTAAGGAGTGATTTCTGGACTCTTGAAGCCTCAATCTTGGTTGGTATGTAAATCTATACTCTCCCTCCTCTCTCTTCTCTATGGTTTTGAGTGGATTTTCATGGTTTTGTCTGAAGGTGTACATTCTGTCAAATTTCCACTAATTAAAAGAGGTTATACTGTATTGTTGAAGTATTAATTGGTGTTTATAAAGCTTGGGTTTGCATTTTGAAGTGATTATGAAGGGTTTGCTTCAAATCCTAGCCCTAAAACCTAGGGTTGGTCATGCAATTTGAATTTGTGAAGGTTGTTTATGTTTTGGAAGGTTGATTGAGGTTCATTAGTGTGTATTTATGACTTTGGAATCTTGGATTAATTAGGCTTGAATGGTTGAATTATGAGTTTTAGATTATATGTGCATTATGTTAATTAAGGATTATTTGTAATCGTAAGGTACCTTCTAAACTTAAAGAAAAATTCTATCAAACTGCTATAAGGTTAGCAATATTATATGATAGTGAATGTTGGGCTTTGAAAGAGCAACAAATGCATAAGATGGGACTAGTAAAGATGATAATGTTAAGATGGATATGTGGTCATACAAGAATAGATAAGATACAAAATGATTGTATAAGAGGGAAAATCGGAGTAGCACTTATTGAGGAGAAAATGGTAAAAAATCATTTAAGGTGATTTGAGCATGTATAAAGAGAAGAATAAGAGGAGCCAGTAAGGAGAGTTGATCAAATAGTTTGAAGCCTTATCAAAATGTGTAGAGGAAGGCCAAGAAGTACACTAAGTAAAGTGATCAGACGTGACCTTTTGATAAATGATTTATTTGAAAAGATGGTGTTTGATAGAGTTCATTAACATCATATGATCCATGTAACCGACCACACTTAGTGGGATAAGACTAATGTTATTGTTGTTGTTGTTGTATGTTAATTGAGGATATTGTGGAAGTGTAGTGTGTAGTTAGTAGATTAGAAGTGTTTGACTCATGGTTGGCACTTCAAAGGCTTGCCAAATTCCCCCTGTGTGCGTTGTGTCGGCAATTCGAGGTAACCAGGGTGTATATTGTATGCATGTTAATTGTTATATATGTTTGTTCATTTTCATACTGATATTATTTGTTTATATGTTTGTTCTTTTCATATCATGGTATGTGCATGGCTAGCGAGAGTAAGGTAAGATCTATCTCTATTCTGTGTTTCAAGTGTATGACTATGTTAATGTATATATATGTACATTATCAGTGAGCATCCCCACATGATAGTATGTTAGCATGATAATGATGATGATCATGAGTATAATGATGATTATGTATGGCATAAACATGTTAGCATAACATCGAGCATTATCACCACATTACACACATAGGAAAATGATTGATTGAGTAATGATGATATGAGATATGTGATACTATGTGGTATACTAAACCACTAGTGGCTAAGTAGTGAGGTGGATATGATTGTATGTCCTTGCCACTTAATCCTCTTCCTATGATCAGGAAGAGCCAAGTGATAATAGATTGGGGATGTATCTTCCCTAAATTACCATCATTTTAGGTGGTCCAGGGGAAAGAGAACTACGATCCAATTATTAATGTGGACTTTGGCCGAGTCATACTAGTATGCAGAGAGTTTGGTGATATTCTAGAATCAATCTTTACAGGTTGTTAGAAGGGAATCACCTATAAGGTATGCCTTGTAATGGTAACTAACCCATGGTTTTAGCCGTATATGATGCGGGGAACATTCATTCATCACATTGCATTCTGCATTGCATTGCTTTACATGTATACATGTATATATATGGTTGATAGTTAAGTATTGTCTGCTATGTGTTTTCCCAGTTACTGAGACTCCGTCTCACACCCCTCCATGACTAACATTTCAAGTGAAGACTCTAGAACTAGTCCGGAGAAGACTAGAGAATCATAGCTCTCTCTATCACGGGGAATATCCAAGTTAGCGAGTAGCCTATGTTGTTAGTTTATTTAATGCATTGTGCTAAGTAGTTTAATGATATGTATTGCCTGTGGCTTAAAATCCTAGGAGTATTGTACTGTGTATGGTAATTGTATAATTGGTAGAATGATGATAAATGTTGTGGATATGACGGAATGCCAAGTTTATGCCTGTAGTGATATGCATGTTGATGCTGGACCCAACATAGGTCAATATGTGCTGATATATGTGTGAGTACTTAAGTAAGACCCCGTATGTCTAATTGTGAGTTCAATATGGTTTGGGCCTTGTGTATGCGTAATTTAGGCGTATAGCCCATTGTGTGGTTTTGGGGTCTAAAGGGGTCAAAATACAGAAGAGTGGTTTCTCTAAGATGTAATCTCTTGGAACAAGTTGGTTGTGTCATAAATGATTAGTGCAAATGATCCTGGGTTGCCAATTGGTTATTGGTGGCAATTGGAGGTGTGGAGTTGTTGGTTTTGGTCAAAATGTAACCAAAATGGTGTTAAGTATCTAAAATCTTCATACGGAAATATTTTGAGGTAAGGTTGGCATCTATAGTTAAATTAGGATGAGAGTGATCTATAAGAATTAGAATTAAGTCAATCGGAAGTTGGAGCACGAAGTTGCGCGTGTTGGAAGTTTGTCTAAAAAATCAGTAATTTGCTTATATGGTATCAGCTAATGGCTCCACGATGCCAAGGTTTTGGCCATTGTGCCACCCTATTTTGTTTCTTTGAGGCCACGGCGGCATTGTAATAGGTCATGGTTCTAGCCTTGTTCTGTCTTGTTTCAGTGGTTTTGATGATTTTAGTGGTAGATTTTTGGGTTTCAGAGTATAAGGTGTTAAAGTATATATACAACAATAACATTAATTTTATCCTACTAAGTGAGGTTAACTACATAGATCATACGATATCACTAGACTCTATCAAAAACTATCTCTTCATATAAATATACATATGCTATGGAAAATAATATGATTAATACATCGAGAATTAAGAAAATTTTTTCTTGAAAAATGAGGTCTATGAACTAAAGTGATGATTTTGCATAGTATATAGCCTCTCTTATGTTCATGAAGTCATAAATTAAGAATTGTTATGAATGACAAATGGCTAAATTGAGACACTTAAGCATTGGTTGATGGCTCTAAAGAAATATCTAGTGCAAAGAAAAGGACTTAAGTGGCTAAGATATAACTATTTATGGGTCACATATTTGGAAAGATATTTTCTTGTAGGCAATGCTTATAACATGCTTTTTGCTATTATATCATTAAAGGGTTATGATGACATGGTATAAGGTTAGTGGTTTAACATGCCTTGAAAGTGGTGAAAGATGATGCAAAGGTCAAGTACAAAGAAGGAAATGCCTAGAGATCTAAATAGACCATCTATCATGAGTTTTAAAAGATAAGGGATTGCAGGGGAAATGATGGAATGAAAGCTAGAGAGTTTGCTTCACAACAAAGGAGCTTACTAGCTAAATCTTGTGCATTTGAATAGATGAAGTTATGCCTTTTGTTTCCATGAATTAATAGGTTAATAAAAGAAATTCTTACTTGGGATTTTAAGGCATTATGGCTTGTAGCTACGATTCAACACATAGTGTGGGAAATTAAGGCATGTGTAAGTATAACATGTAGGCCGTTTTGTCATTTATGTTCAAAGGCAGAGAGGCTTTATAAAATGATGTAGTTTATAGAGCTAGAGAGTCTTGAGTCAGAGTTTTTGTCTCTAAGTCATGATATATCATTTGAATAATAGCCTCTCTTGTCTTTACAAAATTTTATTTGAGTTAAGAGTGATTGACACTAAATGGCTAAAGATAACATACTCAATGCTTTGTTTATCTAGGCTATGGACATATTGTGGCCTCTAAATATATAACAAGTGACCAGTGTTCTATAAACTTTTAGAAAGGTAGGAGGTTAATAAAATGATGTTGCTCGAAAGGCTTGTCTTCAAGTTTAAAAGCCTACTAACTAAAGATTTTTTTATGGTTACCTTGTTACCTTGACAAGTTCATGATCAAAAAGCCACATCAAAAAGTATAAATTTGGCGCATTGGTTCATCTACATGTAAGAGCAAGGTGAGAATTTATAAATAGAAGACAAGAGCCGTATAAGCCATGCGTGGAAAAAATTGATCTACAATGTCATGAATTTTTTAAAAAACAAAAGGTTTCATTCCATGTATGCCTTTAACTTAAAAGAATGAGAAAAGGAGGCTTTCAAGGATAATATAGCCTACTAGTTAAAAGCCTTTGAGTGCAAGTCATTTTTTGGCAAAATGAGCTCTTCATTCGTAAAATTGGTAAAACAAGAGACTAAAGAGCTATATTTAGAAGACCTATATATGCATGAATATTGAGTTAGCTATGGCTTCCGAAGAGAGTAACTAAAAGAATATAGCTAGAAACTATGATTGCCTCTACAATTTAAAATAAGGAAAAATTTTCATTGAGACATTTTACCAAATACCTTATGTTCATAAATTCTACAGCAATGAATTTTGATTCATCTAAACTTACCTACCAAATTGCAAGCTAACAGCAGCAACAATATCCACAATCTTGCAATGGGCACATAATGATAGGAAAGATCAAGAGTTGGAGTTCTTACTCTTTTCAAATTTTGCACAATGAAATCTTTTTTGTATGTAAAGATGTGGCTTTTAGTTTTGAATGGTTTCAAGCTGCAAATTTTGACAGAAGTATGAAAGATGTTAGTATAGACGCTATAGGAAGTGAGAGAAGGAAGGAAATAAATGAGAGAGCACCAAGTGGCGAGTTTCACAAACTTGTAAGAGAATCAACTCCTTGAATGACTCCGATGGCGTTGGAGTCAACGTAGAGGCCATTGATAGCGTGGGCTATGATGGTGACAACGGTTCAAGAGAGGGCTGCGACGGTAGCTATGCTGAGCTATATGGTTTTCAATGAAGAAGGAGAGCAGTGACCATTTGTAAGAGTTTCAAAGGTTTTTTTTTCAGGGAAATAATAAAGAATGACAACAACAACAACAATAACATTAGTCTTATCCTACTATATGGGGTTGGCTACATGAATCATACGATATCAATGGGCTCTATCAAACACTATCTTTTCAGATAAATCATTTCTCAAAAGAATGACATATAAATGACAAAATTAGAGCACTCAAGACAAGTTGGTCCGACCACGATAAAATTAGAGTAGTCAAAATGGGTTGGCCCAATATAGGCTAGAAAGCCCAATTACCAAAATAGGCATAGATTTAAAAGTTTGAGCCTGTACGTTGAGGCTCACAGGTTTTTCCTTAAAATATTTTTTATGTTTTTTATATAATTATTTAAATTAATATAATTAATTATCATTATCACTTAGAAAAATAATATAATATTTAAATTTTACAATTTATACATCATTAATTAATAAAATAATATGTATTTTTTTTAATATTTTAAATAAAAAAAAAAAAGAAAAAAGAAAATAGGCAAAATGGGCTGCCTCGTGGCTCACTTGGGCTAGCCCATCTGAGCTTGTGCCAAAACAGACTTGGACCTAAAAGCCCATTTTTCTAGCTCCTATTTTACAGCCTAATTTACCTATTTTACAAGGTTAAACAGGTTGGTCCGTTAGATTTGACTCATATTACCGGCTCTAAATAAAATGTAGTGAAAAGGGATGATTGAGTAGTAAAATTGGAAACACCATAGGTAACAAATCCTATTGATTCCCTTTTTCTTTCATACGTAGAGTTTGGAAGATGAAAAGAAGAAAAGATGGAAAGCGGGGGAAGTTTTGGCCCACTTGGTTTGCTGTAAATAATTTGAGGGGAATATATTGAAAAGGACAGAAAAGAAAAGAAGGGACATTTAGTATGCATTCAAAACAAAAACACAATTTGATGACAAAATTTGTTTAGCTGAATGAAAATATGGGTAAAAAGGAAATAGAGTAAGGGCCCGTTTGGTTTTCAGTTAGTTAAAAATGAATTTTAATAGAATTAGTTTTGTAACGTAATTATGATAAAAATTGGTTTTGGACTAACATGTTCATATTTGGATTATTTATTTGAAAATTGGTTTTGACAAAACTCATAATTTTTCTTTAAATTGAGTTTAAACTCTATCCCATGATTAATTTAATTTACTTGAACTAAAATTTAATCTTCATTTATTTAATTGAGAACATAATATATTTAATGTAACATTTTCTTATAGGTTATAGTCCACGGAGAATAAAATTTTGAAAGGACATTTTAGTCATTAGATAGGAAAAAATTTATGGAAATTTTATTTTTCTAATTTTTTCATTTTTTCTCATTTTTATTGGTCTATTTTTATCTAATTTTAAAATAAATATAAATAGGAATGAAGAAGTAAAACGGAGAAGCATGGGGTGGATCACTTCTTCTGAAACTTAGTTTGGGAAGAAAAATGATTCTGAATCGGAGAAGCAAAATTTGCCAAACATACATACAAAAACATTAAACTTGGTTTTTACCCAAAACATGGTTTAATAAGTGTATCCAAACAAGCCATAAATAACTACACTGAGCACTTTTGGTATAGTGGATTTAGTGAGCAAGTGTTTGAATGAGAGAAAGAATATGTGAGAACCATGCACCGAGCATTTGGTTCAATTGGCAATGTTGTTATATCAATTTAATCAGAGGTTTCAACTTCGAACCCTAGGAATTTAGCCATATTAAATATTTGATTGTAAAGCTTGCCACTTGAAGGGTTCAACTAGACTTGATCCAAATCAGTGTAAATCTTGATAATTCTCCAGTTAAAGTTAAGTGCACATGTAAAAGAAAGAGTATGAGAGAGAAACTCAATGAGTGTAAGCATCAGAGCATGAAAGAGAGATCGAGTGTGTAAGCGTAAGCATGAGAGAGAAAGAGAGCTAGCAAGTATGCATGAGAGAGTGTGGAGAGAGAGGAGAGATTTCAGGGAGGTTACAAGATGATAAAATGGTAGTATACGTAGAAGAAGAAGCCATTTGCATGGACGGAGTGATGCACACGAGAAAAGTCATACCCTTTTCCCAATGTGAGCGTTAGACTCCCTCCTTTCTCTCACTTTCCCCCACTTTAGTCGTCTTCTAAGTTTGTTGTAGCCTTTGTCTTTTTGGCCGCAAAACTCTCTTTTGCTTTTATATATACTTCCTTGTATTATTTATTCTCTCATTAATTGATAATAGGTTTCACATTTCTACATTGCAAAATACAAATGAAAAGAAATTTCAGCTCTATTTATTGTCTTAGTATCTTTTTTATCAATAATAGATGACAAGAACTAATTTGGCATAGTATATTAATGTGTTTCCTTTTGCACTTCTTCATCTCTACATGCATTGTTCCCAAAATGCCCTTTTGTAAAAATAATTCATAAAAATAATTAATTTTTAACTATAAAGTTCAAAAGAATGATATTTTTTTTTGGTAAACAAAGAATGGGACTAGCCCATAATTACAATAATCAAGAAATCAAGGGGGTAAAGACCCCAGTACAATCATCACGCACTAAGTCCCACACACAACTTGGAACTTCATCACAGAAATCTGCATTGAGACTCCATTTTGCAAGCATATCTGGAACTCTGTTGCTACTTCTAGGAGCATATATTAACGTCAAATCCCAAGGTTTATCCATCCATTGAATGATAATTAAAAATAGAAAAAAGTACAAAATTCAGACTGTTCAAATTAATTATGTATGATTTAGATTTGCTAAAAAGAAAACAATATATAGCACGTGTAGAATAATCTAGTCTTCTAATCATCTCATCACTAGTGCAAAAAGATTGAGAGTGTGTGATATAAAAAGTAAGAATATATATATATATATATATATATATATGAAGTTCACTTTTTTTGTCCTCACTCTTTCATTATATCTCTTTATAATATCCTCACACTAATCTTTCATTTAGTTAGGGAAAAAAATAAGGGGAGAGAAAAATTGGAGGAAAAATACCGGTGAATTTGGACAACCCTTAATTGGGTTCATTTGTGTTCCCTGGCCCCCTCCAGTTCTCCTCTACCCCTACTTTCTTCCCTTATCTAATTCGAAGCATGAGAGAGTCATGACAGAGAGAGTGTGTGTGAGTGAGAGTGAGTGAGCATGAGGGAGAGTGTGTCTGTGTGTGACACTGTGAGCATGATTGTGAGATATAGAGAGCATAAGAACGAGTGAATAAGAGAGGGAGAGGGAGAGAGAGAGAGAGAAGAGGGGGTGGTGGGGGGAGACGATTTTGGAGGCAAGTTACAAAATAGTAAAATGGTAGTATATGCCGAAAAGAAAAATAGGAAGCCTTTTGCACGAAGAAAGTAATGCACACCAGAATAGTGATACTCCTCTCACAATGTGAGTATTAATCTTAAGACTCCATCACATCTCACTCCTCACTTTCAAATTTGTTGCTTTCTATGTTTGTTGTAGCCATTGTCACTTTTTGCTGCAAAACTCTCGTTTCCTTCACCTCCTTGTACTCTATTCGGCAATGTTGAAGCCTATACCTTGAGCCAGGGGTGCAAATTAATTTTAAAAAATAATTAAAATTTTTTATTAATTTAAAAAATAATTAAATACTTTACAATTGCCCTCTAAATGATTTCATGTGTTGAAATCGTTGAATAATCAACTCATTATCAATGTTATTGAAAACATTTCTTTCAAACAATTATTTATCCATACATCTACCATTGGATTTGGATTGCACATCCAAGTTTTTACAACCTCTTCACCTTGACGTTGCTATTTAGGTTAGTTTTTATTAGAAAAATTTGTTTAATCTGGTTTAGTTAAAGAAGTTAGAAAAATGAATTTCAATTTGAGTTTATGATTTAAGTTTGATGTACTTGTTTAAGTGAAAAAAATGAATAATGATATATTATTTTTTATAAAAGAAATATTAGTATTTAGATCTAGATTTAAAATTTTAGGTTAAAATTTATTAGGTTTAAGATAAGTTTTCATACATAAAACTCTTTTTAAACTCAAATCTATGGATGTGGATCAAAAGTCAAGTGAAAAATATACATATGAGGGAGGGTGTGCAAAATATTAAAAGTAAAGTGTGCGAAAAATCAAAACTTTGAGTATTACTTGATAATTTTCTTTATGTGCACTACGGGGCTCCGCCATTCTATCCTGTTTTCAAATATAAGTAGTTTAAAGAAAAATTTTCATGGTCAAAATATAAGTCATGTCTGTATTATTAAATAAATTTTTCTCTTAATATTCTCATTTGCATGGTTAAAAAAGATAATATGCCGTTTATGATTGGAAAGATAAATCACTCAATTAGGAGTAAATCTAGAAAATAAAAGAAATTTGGGATAAATAATTTTAACAATTTTTCTTAATATATGTGAAGTAATTTAGAATCAGTTATATTTATATTTGATATTGAAGGGAGTATTATTTATTCTCTCTCATTAATTGTACTAGATTTGACATTTATGCCGTGCAATACAAAACTATATAAAAATTAAAAAATGCCTACTCTATTTAATTTCTTAGGATCTTTTTATTAAAAAGACATAAATGATGTCAGTTTGATTTATTGCCTTTTATTCTTTTGCGATCCTTCTTCTCTTTACTCATAGTTCCTAAAATGCCCCTCCTATGTAAATATCAAGCAATTTACGAGGAAGGTCACCATTTTGCTAAATTGCACTCTTTTCTAAATTTATAGTTTCTAGAAAGCTCTAGTATAAATAATTAGCAATTTATGATTAACAAAAAAAAGAAGCAATAATTTATTTAAATAAATCACTTTATCAAATTTGATTTATAAAATATAGAAACACCTTATCAATAATGAAAGAAAAGAGAAACTCACGTAAAATTTTGTCTTTGCTATTTTTCAATAAACATTTTTTTAAAAAAATTAAAATTCATTTAAAAAAAGCTTAATTAGCAAAAAACTTCTTAAAAATTATACATATTTTTTTGTTTTTGGAAGAAAACAGATAAGCATGTCAATCTCTCCTTGTTTACTAGACACAAAAATAACTTTTAATTTTGGTATGAATTCAAGTTCCTCCCTTTTTCCCCTTAAAGAGAAGAGAAAGTAGTATGTCTTTTTTAACCAAACACTCATGACACACACACATTGCGCACGTGTTACTAATGAGTGTGAAAATTAGCAAATTTGGTCAATTACTTGTGTTTCAACTTAAAAAAAAAACCACATGGATTAGGAAAAAAATTAAAATACCTGCTTAAAGGATCTTAAATATTAAAATTCTTCTAAATTCTTCTAAATTAAAATTCTTCAAAATTAGTGATTTTCTTAAAGCTATAGGTTAGTTTTCCATATGTTATAAGAATATTTACATTCATAACTTTGACAAAAAAATGAATTTAACTTTAAAAAACAAAAGTAATAATTTTAAAATACTTGTGTCATCACTTTGATTTCTTATTTCTAAGAGGGTAAGACTCTTTACAGTCATCTGACTATATAATTAGAGATAGATTGACAGTGGTAGACTCCACCAAACAAGTGCATTTTGTCTATCTCTTTTTTCTTTTTAATAAACCCATTTTGTCTATCTCTCCGTGCTGTTAGGTTGCATGGTTGGAGGGACCACATATTTAAGACCCTTATTAAAATAAATATAATCCTTATAGGTCAAGGGAAATTTCCTTAAGAGAAAAAACTTAAGGGTCAAAATTGTCAAGGGCATATTCGTAAAATTTGTAACAATTCACCTCCAAAAGTTGTATGTATATAAATTTTGGCCCAAGCTTCTTCTCCACTATCCTAAGTAAACTCTCTTCTCTCTTGTTTTCTCCTTTTTTGAGGAATGACAAAGGAAGTCATTGATCTCACTGCCTCCCCTCCATCATGTCCACCCAAGTCCTCTAAAACTCAAAAAGCCCCGAAGTTGAAAACTTCAACATCCTCAAAGAAAACCCAATTCAAAAACAAGAAATGTGCTCGATGCTCCAAGCCTCAAATGCCTAATCTCAACCATTGTACTAAAGACCATTTTGGTCAAACCTATGGCTTCTGTAAGGCTCCTCAAGCTCAATCTGCTGCTGCTGTATGTGAATCTCATGTTGCTAAGCCAAAGATTTCCTTACTTCAACAAGGACTCGATCTTTTAGAGCCTTTGATTCCTATTAAGCATGAGTTTGTTTTCCTTCAACCTTGTTTACATTAATTTTCATGCATTCACACATTCACTTATAAGTTCTAATTCTAATTAATTGCTTACTTGTTTACTAATTTCTAACAATTTTTGAAGATCTTGCTATTGATAGATGAAATCACTTTAGTCTTAATTTAGCTTCATGTTGGAGGTTAACATTGTGCTTGGGTTGAAAATTTGTTTATATACATCCTAGATAAAATGTTGAATGCAGTCGAAAGATTGTGATCGGTTTTATAATCGACAATCTAGAGCCGCCTTTTTTAGTACTTACGGTTATCATAAGAAAATGAATTTGGTGCACATCTTGGATCTTATCCCGAGGTTCTGCGCAAAATCTGGGCACGTTATGATGCTTTAAATTAATTATATAAAATCCAATGGTAACGTCTTAAATATGGCTTAAATTACAGATGCTGCCACTATGGTGAGTTTTGTAACTGTAATTACAGTCAACAATGACAGCACTCGTGTTAAATTTGCCGTAATAACGACACTTCTTTAATAAGAGTTCCATGGTTTCTCCATTCATTTTCTTTAATTAATTTGCTAGATCATTTTTAATGAAATTTGTTATAAATATACCATTATTGCATTAATTTCTTTTTAGGCTTAGTTTGCGTGATCATGACATATTAATATCAATATAAAATACCAAAATTTGTAGTAAGTTACATTATTTATAAGTCATAAATAGTATAACTCATTTTTAGACTCTATGCAATGCATATGGAAACATATATACATAGATTGCCAATATCAAATATGTGTTAAAGTGGATAGTCATAAACACCACACGCACACGTGTGAATGATAATACCCACTCATATTGCAATGTTAATTAAAAAAAAGTTATTCACTGGTTAATCAAACATTAAGGGATGCTAATACTTATGTGCTGTTGATATATATGTAGGCCACTTCAATTGGAGCACTATGCATGGAACAAGCCACCACAAGTTGAAAAGAACTATCCTATAGATTTCTTTAACAACGCATCAGCCACATGCCTTTACTGCTCTGCGAAGAACAACTCAACCTCTGCCTCTACTTCGCATTACTCGAACACTATGATGATGAAGATCTCAGGCCCACGACAGTCTTTCAAGTTCTTCCCAGATGCAGATGTTAACAACAACACTAGCGCCTTTAAAGGGTTAGAGAAAAAGAGAGTTGATGCTGGTGCCATCACTAGGGCTTCTAGAGGCGAAGTTGATCTGGAGCTTCGTCTTTGTTCCACCTTTAAGCTTGATAACTAAGTGTCTCTCGTACCCTTGTAGGCGAGGACAGCTATATTATCGTCATGTTAACTGGTTGGTTCTTTATTTGCTTTAAATCTTTGCTTGTTTGAATGGAATTCTGTGTTTGATGTTCGTTTATTTTAAGGTTTGTGTGTTGTGCTTGCAAACTATTATGTTTTGTAGTTGAATTTATATATGTAATGCATCATATATATGTAGGTTCCTAAAGCTATTCTTTTGGTTATATATATATTTATACAATCTTATGTATGCCTCAAAAAATTCAACATGTTAATTCTTCCTTTCTGGGTTTTCGTTACCTTGACATTTTTTTCTCTATAAATATTCGATTAAGTCTAAATGAATGACAGTGAACTTTATGCAATTATCACTTAAATTAACAAGTTAATATATACACAATGCAAAAATGCAATTTTAGTCCCTTAACATATATCCCTATTTCATTTTTATCTGTTAGTTTTAAAAAATGACATAATTTAATTCATTTTTACAGATGTTGCTAGTATTAATGGAGGATTGGATTCGGTGCATCGTGCTCTTTTTTATATGACTTTTTTATATGAACGGTTCAGATTAGATTTTGACTGTTGAAATGATGTTTTATTTTTACATTTTTTATATTTATTTTATTTTAAAAGAACCAATATAATATTATAAATTTAAAATAATGAATGCACGTACGAATGTTCTTACTGCAAAAAGCTAGCTTATTCTTTTTATCATAACTTTTGTGTATTCACCATCCCCTCTTTTTGTAATGGAATTTTGGAGTTTGATATTTTCGGGTTAACCCCATAGGCACGTATATGAAACTGGCTCCCATAATGTATAATGGCATTCTCGTTATACTTCCCCCGGTCGTTTTAATAAAGTATCATCCGAAGGATTTTATTTTTATCCTTTTTATAAGGTTATTATTATATTAAGTAATATTAGTCTATTTTTATTTTTTGTTATTTATTTCCCAATATTATAAATTGTTATTTAGAATGGTGGAATCTTTGATAGACTCAACTGGTTAATTTTGGTTTAAGTAATATTTTGATCCTATGTTTTAATTGATTTTATACTATTTTCCATGTAATAATAATTAATAGCTTAATTTAATAAAGATTATATTATCTTAATTAATATAGATAAAAAAGAAATGTTTAATTTTTTTTTTAAATTTTAATAATGTAACTAATTTTTTTAATATATGTGAATTAGTTAAAAATATCTTATAAAAATGATTGAAGGGAGTATATATATAATTATTTAGCATTCGGTGCTATCAGGTTAAATTTAAATATTATTAGATTTAAATAGAATAGCTTCCTTTTAATATAACCTTTTTCAACTACAATACTTAAATTTAAAATCTTATTTAAGATATATTGAGTTTACTCCCACTCAATACAGCTCTAGGTAATGGCATCCCTTTTAGTTCATAAAAATGTGGAAAAAAATGGTGTCTAATGTATTACTTCGTCTCAAGAAAAATTATTACTTAAGAAAGCATGTGAGCAGCACGTGACCCTCTCGGATCTTCTCTCCAGTCTCCATGCCCCTTCGCCGAATATAATCCGCCAGCACCTGAAGGCCAACACAGACGAATCAGTTTTCAGTTCTCACTCACCTACGTACAAATTCTGACAGAAATGGCGGCGAGAGCAGCCATACTTCGCCATGTCCAAGTGCCGGTACAAACCCTTCCTCTTGCCGCTCCAAAGTTGCACCTTTGGAATGGTTTCTTCCGGTTCATGTCTTCGCACGATGATCATATCACCAAAGAAGAGGTCACCCAGAGAGTCCTCTCAGTTGTCAAAGATATCCCCAAACTCGATCCTCCCAAGGTTTCACTCTCCTCCCTTCTCTCGCTTCAATGTGATTTGTGTAGTCTTCTAGATTAATGTGAGATAGGGGAAATTTGAAGTTCAAATCTCAAATCTGTCGATTAATTTTTATGGGTCAATGCCGTACGAGTAGCGTCTGTTTGGTGGTAGTTCTGGATGAAATCAATTTAAAGACTTTGTTAAAGATCTGAGGTCAAATAGCGAATTGGTAAATATTATTCAGCTGAGAATCGATTGAATTTAATTGTCTGTCTTTTTAGAGACTTGATGTGAGCTGGGAATAATGCAGCTCAAGTTTCTGCTGTGCCCTTTTCCAACGAATTTGTTAGCATAAAAAATTAGGTTGGTGGTTGGCTGCTTGAGGAGGTGTATCTTTTCTGGATTCCTTGTAAATGGGGTAAATGTTCGACTGCTTTTGATTAAGGTTCGGTAATATATCTCCATAGTGGCATGATGATGAAACTTTGGTTCATATGCTGTTTTGTGCTGCTCTTCTGAGCCTGGTTATCCTCTCAATTTGAGACTTAATTTCACTTTGATGGTCTTTCTTAGGTGCCTTTATGTATATAAAGGAATTGATTCATGAGAATTTCTGACGTAAGAAATAATACCTTTTTAGAGTTCTGTCCCTTTCGTAGTTTTTGGAAAGTTTTGCTGACTTGTAGTCATGTCACTGAAGCTAGTCATCATTTCTGGGACCACGGGACTAATAGAGTTTTTATGTCTTGTGTTACATGCTAGAACAATTTAACTTTGCTGCTTTTTGAGTTTTTGATTGGAGACCTTGTGATGTCATACTATATCATCCTCAAATGAAGCAAACACTTTCTGACAATTTTAGCTAAAATTGACACCTTTTGAACTCTTCTCATCAGCTTGTTTTTGTATCACACATTCTCTAACAATTTATAGAAAGTAAATGAACTATATTACAGGAAGCCAAACACTTTACCTCATTTTTCTTGCTTCCTTGCTGTTCTGCATTCTTTAAAGTGGATTTCTAATCTTCCACTTCAAAAGTTTTTTCTCTATTATTAGAGTATTTCTTTCTTGCAGTTACAAAGACTCATAAGTACTTTACCAAAATAAAAAAAGAAAAGAAAAGACTCTTGAGTGCGGGAAATTGAGTGAAATGCTACAAGAAATTTTTTTTTTCATTGAAATGCTACACTTTCCGAATTATATATCAAGATGCTATAAAAGTACAAATCATTGAATGTAAAATCGTTTTGCAGATGTTTCAAAATTTTCTCTTTTGCAGATGTCCCCTACTCGCCCACCCCTTAATTTATATTTTCCTTGCCCCTTTCCCCTTATCCACGTTCCTCTTCCATTTTTATTAAAAATACTAATATTTTAAACACACAAATATATAAATAAATATATAATAATTATATTTATTAAATTTTTTTTATAATTATAATAATCATGTATGCAATTATGAATTATAAATTTATATTTTATATATAATTTTTATATTTTCACAATTAATATATATAAGTAATAAATATTTATATCATTTTATATTTATTATTCCCCAATTATAATTAATAAATATATAAGTAACATATAATTATAATTGCAACTAACAAGGTTTTGGCTCAATTGATAGATAGTTGGGTCTTTCACATATGTTGTCCTGGATTCGATTCTAGTTGTACATATGGAAAAGACGTTGTTGAAAGAGGCAAAACCCATTTTTGGTGATTTCTACAATTTGAAGAAATTAGTCTTCGGTGGTTGGTTAGGGAATACTTTTAATACTTACGAAAAAAAATATAATTATAATTGTGTATATTAATAATAAACTTCCTAGGATATAGATAAATTGCAACTACTTGATTAGAAAAATTTAGGAAGTTAGGTTTAACTCGAGAAGTATAATTTTCTAAGCAAAGCCTTAAGAAATTCTACATCACGAGTGATTTATGAGAGTTTTTTGATAATTTTCTTGACTTTTTGTTTATTTCCTTAAAATATTCAATAAAGTTTGAAAAATCATATATATATATGATTTCAAATTTCAACAAAATTTTTAAATAAATATATTCAAAGGGTAGGCTTGAAAGGCTTAAACGCATTTTAAAAAATGCCCATATCATAATCCAAAATTACATGAAATCATTAGATCGTCTCAAGAGATTCCAAGATATGTTCTAGAGTATTGGCGCTTAGACAGACTATGCACATTAGATTACTACTATTTTTTCCTAACACAAGCATTCAAGCTATTCCCCATTTATTGTGCAATTCAAGTGCCCTTCTATTTTGAGTTACAGTGCTATCATTTTCATATCTTAATGGGGTGTAAAAAGGAGGGCTATGTCACTCTCATTAGAGAATTTTGTACTGCAATGGAAGCAAACAACTCAATGAGATGCAAGGTTAGGGGGAAATGGGTTGAGATCTCAAAAGATACTATTCGGGAGAGCCTCAAACTTCAGACTGTTGATAATTGCCGCTACCAATATTTGCGTGACAATCCTGAGGAGACACCCTTCCAAGATATCGCTCCTCTGCTCATCTTGTTTGGTCACGCGCAGTGGACTATAGTGGATGTTCATTATCGCTGCATCAAGCGTACCTACCTATATAGAATAACTTGGTACTGGTTGCATTTCGTCTGATTTAATCTACTACCAATTACCCATCTCAGTGACGTTACATGGGAGAGAGCTCTGCTTGTATATCTTCTCATGTGTTAGGAGCTGGTGGACGCTACATAGATTATCTTTAATTACTTGAGGAATTCAATCACAAAGTCTCACTTACTAGTTGGGTTTCCTTATCTCATCAATGCTTTGTGCATTCAAGCGGGAGTCAAGACAAATAAGAATGATGAACCATTCCCGCACAAGAATGATTTTCGATATGACTCTATCAGAGTGGCCAACAGGGTTGAACTAAGACTGGAGTAGCCACATGATGGGCTTGAAGAGATAGCACCGATTGATCAGCCTGCACTACCATTTGCTGAGGAGTGCACTCTAGAGAGATTATTTATGATGATGCAGTAGGTCCAGCGGAGCGTACAACAGGTACAACAAAATGTACAATTGGTGCATCAAGATGTCCAGCACATCAGTGCTACTTAGATCAGAATGGATCAAGATATCTATAGGCTGGCACAACATTTTTAGGTTGCTTTATCTATTGAGGAGGCGGCAAGGCCATCAAATCTTACGGAGATGACTATAGCACAGGATCCTCCAAATGACAACTAGCTTTGTGTTTTCTTTTGTATTATGATGTTGTGTCTTGTGTTTAGAACATTTGGGTTTTATGTGATCTTTGTTGTTTGTGTTATTTTAGTTTCTTGTGGATATTTTCATTTGTTCACTCATTAATTTTTTCATAACTTTTGTTTAGCTACTTTTGCATACCCCTTGTCTCAAACTACAGTATTAATTCTCTTATGACCTTGATTGACATGGTTGAGATATCTTTTGCTTTGCCTATCTATTACTTTATCTGCTTTGGTAGATTCTTTTTGTACCTATCTTGCATCTTTGTCTGTTTGTGTTGAGATGCTATTTGAGAGATGCCCTTTATTTTACTCCTGTGCATTGGTCTTGACATTATGGGTGAGGGTCTAGAGATTGAGAAACAAAGAGGAGAGAGCATGGGACAGAGAGAGGCTGAAAAAAATGGAGAATGAGAGGAAGATGAGGCTGCGGTGAAGAACAAAAGACAAATGGTTAGGGTTTAGATGAGAAACGCAGAGGGAGTTGCGTTTTTGTTGCAGAATGGGCATCGTGTCGCGGCATCATCCGCTATTGCCATGGCTTTGACCCTTACTGTCTAATTGTAGATTTTAGACAAGAACATGTTTGCTACGGCGTATTATCCTTAGCCGTGATGTGAACACATTCTGCCTTAAAATGTGAAACAGGGCAGCCATGGCGAAATAGATCTCGCTGCGGCTTGAACACATACTACCTGAATCATGCTGTGGTTCTCTGTTACCATGCCGTGACCCCATCGCATATGAGTCTATCAGCAGATTTATTAGCAAACATGCATATATTTTGCACCAAAGACATCCACTACTTCATACAAATTGGAATCAACTCAGATAGCAGCAAAATGACATCAAAGAGCATATGAAACGCTTCAATACATATCCAATTCTGCTACTTGGAATCAACAATTCTCAATTATGCACTAGCTTGGATTGCCTCCCCCCAGAAGTGCTAGTTTTATAGTTACCAGCTCGACTCTTCATAACACTAGCTTTGATTCGACAAGTAAAGGGTGGAGGTTTGATAATCCACCTCTCCACCCTAATAGTGCTTCAATCTTTGACCATTGACCTTGAACTTCTTACCATCTCCTCCTTCTAGCTCTATAGCTCCATGTGAGAATACTTGCACCATAGTGAATGGTCCGGACCACCTAGATTTGAGCTTGCCTGCGAATAGTTTGAGCCTTGAGTTGTACAAAAGCACCTTTTGGCCTGGTGCAAATGCTTTGGGCAGAATCTTTTTGTCATGTAGCCTTTGTCTTCTCCTTATACAACCTTGAGCTCTTGTATGCATTGAGACGGAATTCTTCAAGCTCATTCAACTATAAAAGTCGCTTTTCACTAGCTTCCTGGAAATCAAAATTGAGCTTTTTTATAGCCCAATAAGCACTATGCTCTAACTCTATGGGTAAGTGACAAGCTTTGCCAAACACAAGTCGAGATGGAGACATCCTAATGGGAGTTTTATATGCCGTTCGATATGCCCATAGTGCATCATCAAGTATAATGGCCCAATCCCTTCTCGTTATACCCACGGTCTTCTCAAGATTGACCTTGATCTCTCAATTAAAAATTTCAGCTTTATCATTAGATTGAGGATGGCCACTTTGTGCTTCACACCAAATTTCTTCAAGAGTACCTGAAATTGGCTGTTACAAAAATGAGTCCCACCATCACTGATAATGGCTTGTGGAGTCCCGAACCTAGTGAAAATGTGCTTTTTCAAAAACTTGATCACCGTTTTAGCATCATTAGCAACACAGGTAGTGGCTTCCACCCATTTTGAGACATAATCGACCGCACTAGAATATATTGGTTGTTGAAGGATTTGGAAAGTGGTCCCATGAAGTAAATCCCCTAAACATCAAATAATTCCACTTCTAGCATGTTGGTTAGTGGCATTTCATTTCTTCTAGAGATGTTTTTAACTCATTGACATCTATCACATTTCAAAACAAACTCATAAGAGTCCTTGAATAGAGTTGGCCAATAGAAATCACATTGAAGCACCTTGGCAGCTGTTTTCTCCCCTCCAAAGTAACCTCCATATTTAGAAGCATGGCAGCCATGAAGTATAGCTTGTTGCTTATACTCTTGGACACACCTTCTCATCAATGAATTAGCATATCGCCTAAAGAGGCATAGTTCATCCCAAATGTAATACTTTGCTTTATGAAGGAATTTCTTCAACTGATAGAACTTCAAATCCAGGGGTAGAACTTCACATGCCAAGTAGTTCACAATATCCGCATTCCAAGGGTCAACCACATCAACAATGGCAAAGAGTTGCTCATCGGGAAATTCCTCATGGATAGCACCTTCATTGTCAACTTGTGCCTTGCTATCCAATTTTGACAAATGATCTACCACTTGGTTTTCAGAGCCCTTCCTATGAACAATCTCAAAATCAAACTCTTGCAACAATAAAACCCATCTTATCAACCGCCCCTTAGACTCCTTGCTGGAAAGATATTTGATGGCGGAGTGATCAGTGAACACTATTACTTTAGCACCAACAAGGTATGGTTGGAACTTGCCAAAAGTAAATATTATTGCTAGCATCTGTTTTACTGTGGTAGTATAGTTCTCTTGAGCATCATCAAGTATTTTGCTAGCATAGTATATGGGGTGGAAAATTTTCTCTTTTCTTTGATCCAAGATAGCTCTTATGATAAAGTCACTAATATCACACATGACATCAAATGGAAGGTCCCAATCAGGTATTATAATGACTAATGCCAATATTAATCTTCTTTTAAGCTCTTCAAAGGCTGTAAGACACATGTCATCAAATTTGAATTCTACATCATTCTCTAATAAGAGACATAGATGCTTGGCTATTTTGGAAAAGTCTTTGATGAACAGGCGGTAGAATCCTGCATGGCCAAGAAAACTCCTAATACTCTTCACATTGGTAGGTGGAGGTAGTTGCTCAATCACCTCAATTTTTGCTTTGTCAACTTCTAACCCCTTTTTCGACACTTTATGGCCTAATATATTCCTTTCTCACACCATGAAGTGACATTTCTCCTAATTAAGCACAAGATTAGTTTCTTCACATCACTTCAAGATGTCAGCAAGATTATAAAGACATTCCGCAAAAGATTCCCCGAACCCTGAGAAGTCATCCATAAACACTTCTATGGTCTTTTCAATCATATAAGAGAAAATGGACATCATACACCTTTGAAAAGTCACCGGTGCATTGCACAAACCAAAGGGCATCCTCCGAAATGCAAAGGTGCCATAAGGGCAAGTGAAAATGGTCTTTTCTTGATCCTTTGGAGCAATGGCAATTTGGTTGTAACCAGAATATCCATCCAAGAATTCCTTGCCAACTAGTCTATTAAGCATTTGATCAATGAAAGGTAGTGGAAAATGATCCTTCTGCGTGACGGCATTTACCTTGCGATAATCCATGCATACTCTCCAACTAGTGATAGTACGAGTAGAAATAAGTTTGTTGTGGGTGTTAGCCACTACAATCATGTCTCCTTTTATAGAAACACATTGGACTGGGCTCACCCAAGAACTGTCAGAAATAGGATATACAATCCTTGCATCTAACCACTTCAAGATTTCCTTCTTTATCACATCCTTCATGATCGGATTCAACCTTCGTTGATGCTCAATGGAAGTTTTGTGATTATCTTCCAAGAAAATCTTGTGCATGCAAATTGATAGGCTAATCCCCTTGATATCTGCAATGGTCCACCCAATAGCATGCTTATATGCCTTCAAGAGATTCAAAAGTTGCCTCTCTTGATCCTCGTTCAAATCAGAAGCAATGACAGCTAGTAATGTGTTATCTCCTCCCAAATAAACATATTTCAAGTGAGTAGGGAGAGCCTTCAACTCAAGATTCGGCGGCTCAACAAGAGACGACTTCAAAGAAGGTTTATTAAGAGAAGTTACATCTATTGATTCAAATGCAATGTGATTTCTCGGGATGATTGAGGAAGCTTTCATTAAAGCCAAGTATTCATTAGTTTGTGAAAACGGGTTGTTTTGCGGATTGTTTTGCCCTCTCTAAAAGTTGTTCAAATAGCTAACATTCTCCAAAGCATAAGGACATTGTTTAGTGATATGCCCTTCCCTGCATTGATCACAACCCATTGGAGATTGAATGACATGTACACCCATAGTATTTCCTCTTTTGACTTGTATCTCCAAATTGTCAAGCCTTCGATTCAAAGCATTCAAGTGGGCTAGAATGTCATTGGAGGAGCTTGTAGCTTGCAAATGATCTTTCTTCTTCATGGTCTTCATTCTATTGGCCTTTTGCATTGTGTTTGCCGTAATATTCTCATGCAATTTGTAGAGCTTATTAACCGGCATGCTTCCAATAGTCTCATTACATGCCGAATCTAGCATATTTAAGGAATCATCATCAAGCCGATTCCAGAAAGCTTCAGGTAACACCCATTTCTGCTGTGCATGACTAGGACATTGCTTCAATATATCCTTAAACTGCTCCCAAGCTTAATGAAAGAGTTCTCATGGTTCTTGCTCAAAGGACAGAAGTTCACCTCAAAGAGATGCCCTATGGCTATGAGGAAAGAACCTTGCTCTGAATCTTCTTGCTAACTCATCCCTGGTATCAATAGATTACTCTGGAAGCGAATTGAGCCATGCCTTAGCTTTATCTTTTAATGAAAAGGGGAAAAGCTTCAACCTCAAAGCGTCCTTAGAAACACCATTCTACTTGAATGAGTCCCAAACATCCACAAAAGTAGTTAAATGAGCATTGAGATCCTCCGAGTAAGTTCCATCGAATTGCCTATTCATTTGTAGCAACTGGAGCATAGTTTGCTTCACTTCAAAGTTCCAAGCTTGGATATCCAGCATGCGGATACTAGAGTGGTAGCCATCCTTCTCTCTACTGACAAAATCATCAAGAGCACGGACGTCATTTTCATCCATCTCATCCATGGTTGGAGTTTCATGAGGTTCCGAAATATTCAAATTATGTCCTTCAAAGATGTTTTCACCTTTAAGAACCATTTTAAATCTGTCGGGATCTAAGCCTTGCATGCACGAGAGATAAGTAACTACAAACCAAAAACAACAAACAAGTATCAAACTAATAACAAAAACTAAAAGTATATGAACCTATAACTATGCAAAGTATCTATTTTTCTATCTATAAACTCAAACTTAATCTACTAACACTAGTCTAAGGTTGACCAAAGGCTTTTGATGCCAAATCCCTAGCAATAGTGCCAAGAACTTGTTCACCACTAAACTTTACTGCAAGCGTACGAGTCGAGGTAATAGCAAAGTGATGAGCAAGGTATCGTCTTTTAAGGACTTGGATAAAAAAGGGGTCAAGTATTAGACTTTGCATTTTCAACTAATTTGAGCAAACATCAAATTGATCACTATTTAAAGAAAATATCAACATTAAAGAAAACTATTGAATTAGATAATTGATTAAAGACGGCTAAGATGCAAAATAAACCTAGGGTTATTTCTTTCTCTTATATTTCTTAAATACTCAATTGATTCCTTTATATTTGTTTGTAATGATTGACCATGCTAGTCAGGGATTCTACAATACCTAAAAGTGCTCTTTCAAGACTTCAATTAGGTGTATAGCCTAATTAACCAATTAATTTCTTAATTAATTAATTAAACCCTTAATTCCAATTCAAATCCTAGTGTGACTATGTGAGGTTGGCAAGTGTATCTCTACCTCATCAATATAACCCTTCACTCAACAAAGTAAGTTACAAGTTCTCACACGGTTAAACCCAAGTTCTACAATTAATCTAGCTCACTCAAGTATTAATTAAGCTAACTCAACATACTTATTAGTGGCCAATCAACAAGAAGCATTAAGCAAGGAGTTTAACCAACATATTCATTTCATTAATCACAAATATAAAGGAGAAATAGTATCTAATCCATACAAAATATTGAAATAACTCTAGGAACACTTGTTAGCTACACATATCTACCATTAAGTCATAAATATACAAAATAATGGGATCCATGGCAGAATACAAGAAAATAAATGGATGGGAAGAGAAAAAATCAAAAGAAGAGCTCAATTTCTTGACTTTTCTCTACCCCAAGCTTGATTCTTCACACCCAAAAGCAAGGCCTAGCAGAACAAGCCTTCCCACTGCCTCTTGAACGTCCAGAATGCCCAAGAAGACGAAGGAATTCGAATAAAATCCCAAAACCCTCAAGCTGCTTTGTGATAATGAAACTCAATGTTTTGTTGATGAAGGGTTGGCGCCGTGGCAGCTTGATTTTCGCCACGGCCTCAATTGATTATGTGTGATCCATGTCGCGGCTCTATAGCATCATGCCGTGGCATCAATCGATTATGTCTGAAAATTTTTGCTTCCACGCCGTGGCTTCAATTGCTTCTAAAGCGAGCTTCATTTTTTACTTCTTTCTTCTCTGATTATGATCCAGGTGTAAGGTTTCATTCTTTCCCTCATCTTTTAACTCTAGAAAGAGGCTTGAGTAGCTTCAATATTCTTCACATAAGGCATGTAACAAAGATGAGAATTCATAATCTACCATGAGATTCAATTAAGAGTATAATAATGCACAATAGGGCAAAAACAAACTATCATGCATTATTAGAGTTATATTGCATATTTTCCTATCTTGAGTATCTAACATGTACAATTATGTATCTAATATATGCATAACTCAAGGAAAATGCACTGAAAAAATATAATTTGGTATGGTTAATAAGCTCGAAATCACGATTTCACCTCTGCGAAATCACGGTTTTAGCTCTGCAATGCTGAGTTAAATATCAAACCGAGGGACGTTAGAACAGTGTGGTGGATCATGATTTCATGGTTTTCTCTGCTAGGGTTTTCTTCTTTGAGCTTGGGGGTGCGATTTTGAAGTTTTGGGAGGCTTAAATCTTCGAGGTAACTTGATTTTCTCAGCCTCATCTTCTCTTTTCTCTTGGGTCTTGGTAAATTCATGGGTGAAGCTTGGGATTCAAAATTTTTGAGGTTCCCAGCAATTAATCTGAGTTTAAAAGCTTCATAATTGGGTTGTGAGGTATCTAAAAGCTTTGGGTGAGAGCTTTTGGGTGTTTAAGCTTGTATATTCTCAAACCCTAGCCTCTTTCTTGGGGTTTTTCTTTGATGTGCGAAATTATAAGGTGTTGGGTATTATTAGTAGTTGATTTGGGTTTAAAAATGAGTGGGTATGGTGTTGGTTGCTTTGTTTTAGGAGGTAGTAGCTTGGAATTTTGATTTGTGGTCAATTGGAGCATATATAACCACTTAATTCTTGTGAAAATCGATTGTGTAGGGTAGGAGTTTACTTGATTGAAGTTTCTAGACTTCCAGATGTTGTTGGGAAGTACTAGATTCGTTGGTAAGTGCCTACCTTATTGTATGAAAAAAAATTGGCCTTGTAGGCACTAAGTGGCCTTAGGGTAGTTTGAATGGTTGTATTGGAGTTTTGATGATTGTTTGGGTCTTACTTGATGTTTGGAATACCATATATTAACTTGGATTGCATCCTTCTTGCTTGCATGTGTCTAAATGGTTCTTTAATGACCTACTGAGATGTCATGTGAGTCAGGTAACTTGAGGTAATCAAGGTAGTAACTTTTGTTTATAATCTATGTTTTAAACTTTTGGTAACATGATAAGTACTTTTATGGTGCGGCTAGTAAGTTTTCTCATGCTCTTTACTCTCATGAAAAATTATAACAATAACATTAGTTTTATCCCACTAAGTGAAATCAACTACATAGATCATACAGTACCAATGGGCTCTATCAAATATTATCTCTTCAGAAAAATTACTTATCAAGAGATCACGTCTTATAATTTCTCTTGGTGTCCTTTTTAGTCTTCCTCTATGCCTTTTGATAGGATTTCAAGCCATTTAATCAACTCTCTTTACTGACTCATCCTGTCTTCTTCTTTGTACATGCCCATACCACCTTAAACAATTTTCTACCATTTTCTCCACGATAGGCGTTACTCCAATTTTCTCTCATATACAATCATTTCGTATCTTATCTAATTTTATATAACCACACATCCATTTCAACATTCTCATTTTTTCTACTCCTATCTTATGCTCTTATTCCTCTTTCAAAGCCCAACATTCACTATCATATAGTATTATTGGTCTTATAGCAGTTTAATAAAATTTCCCTTTAAGTTTAGTAGATACCTTACGGTCACAAATAACTCTTGAAGCTTTTCTCCATTTTAACTACCCAATTTGTATCCTATGCATAATATCCCCATTAATTTTACCATCACTTCGTAAAATCAATTCCAAATATTTGAATGCTCACACTTCTGGATTGATTTACTCTTCAATTTTTACTCTCATGAAAAACTACGACAAAAAAATGGTAAATATCTAGATGGATATGTACATATGGTAAAATTTGAGATTGAGTTGAGATTGAGCATGATATATATATATGGATGATTTGTAATGCATTCCCATGTTTACATCTTGTATGATAAAATAGTGCTAGCATGATAGTGCATATGATGGAATGAAATGTTAGCATGACATATTGGCATTGTCACTGGTTATTGTGCATGTTGGATATGATTGGTTTAGGTGACGATGTCAGTAAATACTGTGTGGTATACTGATCTACTAAACGACAAATAAGGCCTTGTGTCCAAGTGATAAGGCTTGTGTTATTCCTGTCACTAAATAATCGTCATTTGGTCGGGAAATTCAGATGGTTGTAAATTGGGGATGCACCTTCTCTAAATGGCCATAAATTAGAGTGGTTTAGGGGAATGAGAGCCATAATTCAACCACTAGTATAATGGTCTTTGGTTGGGTCATGGATGGTGGGAGGAGAGCTTGGTGGTTGCTTGGAATCGACTTTTATTGGTTGTTGGAAGAGGGCTACTTGTTGGAGTTACCCTATAATGGTAACTAGCCCATGATTTTAGCTGTGATCATTGTGGGTTCCATTGTATATCATATGTATAGCTTCGTGTGATTTATACTTGTGCATGTAGAAATGTATTTTGAAACCTTATACTTGTTTTGAGTTACCTATAGTTACCGGGACATTGTCTCACCCCTTCCTCAATTTTAGGTGAAGGCTCTAATTCTAGAAAGGAGAAAGTCAAGTAGTCCTAGCTCTCCTTTGGTAGTTTGAGGATATTTGAGTTGCTTTGTTGTTGTTTGGTATTAGACCATTTTAGGATACATGTTTTGTTTGACTTGTATCATGCCAAGTTTAGGGACATCTATGATGTCATGTAACTTGTTTAGCTAATTTATCTTGCTTTGTTAATGAGACTCTCCCTACTTGCATGCATGCCTTGTGTGGTTGAAGTTTGATGACTTGGCAATCATTGTGGATGGTTTGAAATGTTTTTTCTTTTTTCTTTTTTTTTTTTGTGGCTAGACTAGTATGCATGTAATGGAAATGAATGGATTTGAGGTCTCTTGGAATCTGTGTCACTTGTTGAATGTCTTGCATGGATGTCATAGCATGTGTGACCCATTTATTGAAATGCCTTGTTTTATGTAACAACCCATATTCAATTGTTTTGGACATGTGTATGTTTAATGGAAGGGCATTATTAGAATTATACGAGACCGGAGGAAGGAAGGAAAACAAAGGAATTAAAATTTTTCAAACCAAGAGAGAGGGCACCATGACACCAACATAGCTAGCCACGGCACCGAGTCACGGATCTGGTTATAAAAATCAAAATCCAACTCACTAGAAAAGTGTTTCACTTGTCTCCTCTGCCAAGGTTTGACATTTTGGGTCGGAGATCAAGATTTTGGAGCTTTTGGAGGCTCAAATCATCAAGATATGGTAGTTTCCTCATTGATCTCTTTTCTTTCTTCAAGTGTTGAGAATGATTTTTGTGGCTGTAAGATGGATTCTGATTTGGTTGAGTTTTCACCTTTTATTTTGTGTTTAAATGCTCCAGTGAAGTGTTATTTGGTGTTTGCAAGCTTTGGGTAGTGGTTTTTGGGTTTTTAAGTTTGTGATTTCTCAAACCCTAACCTCTTTCTTTGGGGTTTTCCATGGAGCACAAAATTTCTTAGTAAATGACCGAATTGGGGAGTTGATTTAGGGTTATTGGAGAGCAAGTATGGTATTAGTTTAGTAATTTTGTTGAGTATAAACTTGGAACCCCAAATTGTGGTTTATTGGAAGCTATGTCACCACTTGATGTGTGTGTAAATTGGTTGTATAGGGCGTGTGCTTGCTTTGTGAAAGTATCTATACTTTAAGATGTTGTTGGAAAGCAGCAATTTCATCGGTAAGTAGCTCTCTTGTTGTATGAATGATTGGGGCCTTATAGGTGCTAAGAGGCTTTGATGATTGAAATGGGTTTAGATGGTTGTGTTAGTCTTATTTCATAATGAAGACATCTATCTATTATATATATAAAAGCAAGTGGGATTGAGGAAATTCTGTGAGGCTATGTCAGCAAGGTTTCTGAAAAGGAAATATAATAATTTATTGATTATGTGGCATATGATGTGGATACTATTTGTGTAATTAAAATTTCATACTTTGGTGCAATAAATGATTATTGTAATTGAATGATAATATTATTGCATTTAATATAATTGCTTTGATTGGTATAATTATGAGTATTTATATCGAACGTCATTTATATTCTTTTATTGTTTATGAATTGTAATAATTTTAATATTATTGTGTACCCAATTTTATTTTCATTTTACTTTGTGGCATGAGATAAAAAAGCAATTGATTATTTATTGATTTCATATGTGATTTTTGGGATCTATATATTGACAAGTCATACCTTTTTAATAGTTTCTTTTAATTTTAACAGCCTATTGAATATTAATAGTTTTTATTAATTATTTTTTTATTTTATACATTACTTCTTTTAATTTGATTGTTTATAATCTCATTTGATCTCCACTTACTATCTTTTGGTAATTATGTAGAAGTAGTAAAATAATATACCTTTTCAATTATTATAATTTCTTAAATATGAATACAATTCCAGAATAACAATTATTTATGTTAGTAATGTAGTATAATCAAAATTAACTTCATGTTACTAAATTTTACTCTGTATAATTTTCTTATGATTTAATAATATTATTAAATAATTAATAAATTTCAATGCTTATTGGACTGAAGAATTAATATAAATCAATATAGAATTTGATTTTAATTTTTTTTTGTGGCAGGAGATTAAAAAAGCAATTGATTATTTACTAATTTCATACTTGATTTTTGGGATATACCTTTTAATTATTATCAACTTTGACAATAGTTTCTTTTGATTTATTTATTTTGTTTTACACATTAATTCTTTTAATTTTGATCGTTTATAATCTTATTTGATTTTCGCTTAGTATCTCTCAATAATTATGTAGAAGTAGTAAAATAATATACCTTTTCAATTATTATAATTTTCAAAATATTAATACAATTTCATAATAATAATTAATTATTTATCTTAGTAATCCGGTATAATCAAAATTAACTTCATGTCACTAAATTTTTTTTGTATAATTTTCTTATGATTTAAAAATATCATTAAGTAATAAATACACTTCAATGACTATTAGACTGATGAGTTAATATCAATCAATATAGAATTTAAATTTACTAATTAATTTGTTTCAATTAAAGTTGATTTATTTCTTACCAATATTCAATTAAATTAATAATGATTGATATTCCATAATAATAATTATTTATTTATTTTTTTCCAAACTCACTACTCTCTTCTTCTTTATCTAAGGATTGGGTCTTCCTGTTGATTAAGTATTAGCAATAGATACATTGTTGCTTATAGCTTTTGTTGAATCGGCAAATTTAAATTCAAAATTTTTCTTTTTCTTTTTGTATTTTGCTATTTTTTCCATACGACCCATTTTTGTATGTAGGTCATGGATTCGTGTTATGACACAGTTCATGCGATTTGTCAAGTAGGGAATGAATGGCTAATATAAGTCAGGATTGTCCGTGTGTGGTTGATGCCTGCCCATCATTTTCTCGGCGAAACAAGCGCTGTTGAGTTTCTTGCTCACAATGCTAAGGTACTAATATTTGATTACTTATATTGTCAATTATAATGTTATTAATTAACATAATTTGTAGAGAGATTGGATCTGTAGTGTTGCGAGGAAGGCTTATGTTAAGAAGTTCAAGGGAATTCTCGAGGGAGGCCATGTGTTTGATATACAGAAATTTGGTGTTGTAGAAAACAATGGTGTATTCTGTACCACCAATCACAGATATAAGATATTTTTCCAATATTCTACATAGGTTTTACTGGTGGATGATTGTAGATCTATTCATGAACAGGGTTTTTTATTTACTCCTTTGTTAGATATATTATCTTGGGTTGCAGATGATAAATATTTAGTTGGTACGTGATCAATACCAAATCTCATCATTTTGTTTATGATTAGGTTTGATTTTTTTTATTATTTTGTTGAAGATATTATTGGGAAGCTTTTTGGAGTAGGGGAGTTAGAGCATCCTAACAAGAGTGGAAAGCAGCTAATGAGAATTGAAATTGTGGTTGAAGTTCATGAGTAGTAATATTTCAATTATATTATGATCATAAAGATTGAGATTTATTTAATCACCAATATTTACCTATTTTATTAGAACAATTACCTTTTTTGCACATAATGGGGAGCATTTTGCTGATGATATTATGACCTTTGTTAAATCATCTTCTCCTTTGCCAAGTATTATGATTCTTCAGTGGCGGGAGATCAAGGAGGTCAATGGTAAATTATTAATTATGTTATACATATTTTGTCTATTTATTTATAATAATATTTGTATGAATATAATAACAAAGTCATATTATTCCTTCATATTAACTCTAGGTGTCTGTAAAGTCTTTAACTTCTTATATTGCTCAAGGTTCCTTTTACATCTTACCATTTTTTAAGTGTCGAATTTTCTGTCTAGGTGTGTCATTTTAGTTGTTTTCTACTAATTCCATTTGATTTCAATTGTTCTAAGTTTAAAATTTTAAATTAGTTCATTGGCCATAAAAAATTAATTTATTTATACAATTAAAATTTTAAAATATGTAATTTATGGCATATTTGATTTATTTAGCAACTTAAAATATTATAATCTATATAGCATTTTCAATATGGACTTTTTTATTATAATTATACACGTCCCATCAAATATCTATTATTATTTTTAATTAATTTATTTAAGCTATGATATAGGATGGCATTTAATGTCCCTATTGTCTTATAAAAATATAATCATTAAGTAAATAATTGAATTATTAGCTAAAATATCTTTTTGACAAATTTAATATCAATTTAACAATTGATTTATTCTAATTGAGCTAATATTTTGTTATATCTTTAATACTAGATATTTAATGTGAAATGAGTTTGATTATTTAGATTTGATGAGTGTTTGATTTTTTTTATTATATGTGGAATACAAATTGATAAAGAAATTGAATGCTAGATTGATTTTATTTATGCTTTTAGAATAGTGTTATGAATTAATTATGTGTAATATATTTTATATTATAATTTAATATAAATCGTTAGACCATTAAGCCGGATTACACACGTTGATACTATTTGATAATATAGTTGAACCATGTGCTGGAAGATGATGCTTAAATATAGTTTATTACTCTATAAAATTGAATATGAAGTTATATGACATTAATATGAAACCAATGCATTGCTTAAATATCACATATTTTTATATTTAATTGTAATGAAATTTGTAAGATCATGGATCTAGGTATGTCATTTCTATTGGGTCATTATTGTATTAGGTATCAATGTTTAATTTTATATTACAATCCACTAGTTTTGGAAGTGATGCCTTCATTGGGGAACACCAACTAACCCGCATCAATAATCAGACAACAATGTTTATGAGCGACTACATCTTGCAAGTTCAAACCAGAAAGAAGCTTATTGAATTGAGAGGATGTCCAGCTGTATGTCCCATTATATTTATTTTACTTTTAATACAATGTTACTACTAATTTTGTGATATATATATACACACACACACACACAATTATGTATTCTGTGTGATTCATAACATGTATATTTGTTTTTATTCCCGTAGGTTTTTGTATGCTTATCTCTTGCTACCATTCGTGCTATTGATACTGATAGAGGTTGGTTTTATAATGGATGCAAGCATTGTGAGAATTATAAGAAGAGTGTGGGTCCAGATCGGAGTGGATTTTACTATGAGAATTGTGATAAGATAGTCAATATTGTGTTACCAAGGTACTAATCATAAATGTTGGGATGTGATTTAACTTACTCTATATAAATATTTGGAATTCAAACTATTGGTGATTGGTCCTACATATAACCCAAGTTTTTTTTTAAATCAATGCAACATGGATATATTATTGTTCTTCTATATATTACTATATATATGTACTTTATTTGCACTTGCTTGCTTTCCATGTTGACTCATTGAGAGGTCTTATCAGTCATGGGCACATCAAAATCATAGATGCATGTGAATCTCTTACTTGACTCCAATAGTTCTCATGTTAAGATATATTTTGGTCAGGTTCAAAGTGCATTTCATCATGTATGATGACACTGGATCTGCAACATTATTGATATTTGATTGTGAGGTCTTTAGGTTACTTTAGTGTAGTGCCTTGAAGTTACATCAATATGAAACTGAGGTATATTTCAATCATAAGAAAATTATACAATTCTAATTATTGAGTGTTACCCTTCCTAATTACTAATTAACTACATGTGAAGAATGGAGGATATGGTAGGAATGTGCCCCAGTGCTTTGACATATTTGTTGGGAAGAAGTTTGTCTTCGAATTAAAGATTTCTGATGGGAATGTTAAATGTTATTCATCTCACTATGTGGTGCAATGGTTGTTCGATGATAGGGAAGTATTGAAGGCGTATGAAGATGATCTTTACTCTTTGCCATTATCTTCTCCTGTTGAATCAAATAGTCCATTTGTGAGTAATGATATGTAGTTTATTTTGTATCATCTATATTCAACACATTCAATTGTGATTTATTGGAAAATTAAATTTATTTACATAGATGTTGGTTTCACCCTTCATACCATCGAAAGTAGGTACAACTGAAGTATTGACACCCATTACACTGTCCAATGTCAATAGCTATGAAAAATTAGGTGGTGATGCTGGCGAACAGTGTCTCTCTATTGAGATGTCCACTAACCTGAAAAAACATGTGAAGGTTGAGAAGTAAATTTATGGGGGTTACATGATAGGGTGACATGTGGAAGTTTTTCATAAGTGGTATTGCAGCTCTTCTTCTTCCAAGAGGAAGAATTGCACAATCTCAATTTTGTATTCCACTGGCTGTTAATGAAGATACTATGTGTAATATTAAACAAGGAAGTCAACTTGCCAAGCCATTAGTTCATACATCTCTTATTATATGGGATGAAGCTCCAATGGCTCATAAGTATTGTTTTGAAGCTTTTGATAGAAGTTTGGAGGACATTATGAGGTTTAGTAATCTAGCTCCAGACATATTGCATTTGCTAGCAAAGTTATTGTATTGGGTGGTGACTTTAGACAAATTCTTCAGGCTGTTCCTCGAGGAACTAGGGAGGATATAGTTTTTTCCACCATTAATTCATCTTACATATGGGAAGAATGCATGGAGCTGATGCTAACAAAAAATATAAGGCTTATACAAAGTAGTGATGTTGAGATCAAGAGGCAAATTCAGGAATTTACTGATTGGGTCATTTTTGTTGGTGATGGAACAATAATAGAAAATAATGAAGGATACGATGAAATCCAAATTCCTCTTGATCTATTATTGGATTACTCTAATGATCCTATTAAAGCAGTTGTTGAATTAATTTATCATGATCTTGAAAGTCATTTAAATGAGTTATCTTATTTTAGAGATAAAGTCATTTTGTCTGCAACATTATTTGTTATTGAGCAGGTGAATGAGTATATGTAAGATATGCTTCCTGTTGAGGAGGTTGTTTACTTTGAGTTTTGATAGTGTAGTGAAAGATAATGTTAATGTGGATTCAATACATGACCTTCATTCCACAAGGTTCTTGAATTCTATTTCGATGTCAGGACTGCCAAATCATGAGATACGCCTTAAAGTTGGTGCTCCAATCATATTGTTAAGGAATATTGATAAATTACTTGGCTTGTGTAATGGTACGCGTTTGATTGTGTTGAATACTGGTAAGTATGTCATCCAAGATACAGTGATGTTAGGAACCAATGAAGGTTTAAAGGTTTGTATACCTAGAATTGCTATATGCCCATCTGATTCTGATTCTGATTCAAGATTGCCATTCACATTCCATGGAAGACAATTTCCCATCATGTTATCTTTTACTATGACTATCAACAAGAGTCAAGGTCAGAGCCTATGCAATGATGGGTTATATTTACCAAAGCCTGTCTTACGCATGGCCAATTATATGTTGCTGTATCTCATGTACAAAGCAAAGAAGAATTGAAAGTTTTGATTCTTCACCAGAATGGCAACACAAGCACCACAACAAGAAACGTGGTATTTAAAGATGTTTTTAATAATATACATTCATGTTAGGTATGATACTAATATTATTATTCAATATTTACCATTTCTTAGATGTTGAATTATAATGTTATTGTTTATATTTTATAATTTTCTCTATCTATAAATTATCGTATTATGATATTTAAATTTTGATTTGAAATTTATTTTTTTCATGAAAACTGTGCCTTGCACGGGTGCATAACTTGTTATGTATTAATTTGGATTTGTATCCCTCTTGTGTGTATGTAGTTAGTTTTTTAGTGGCCTATAGTGGTGTTGTGTGATTTGAACAACTTGAGGTAACTGGGGAGTAACTTTAACTTACTATATATGTTTTAAACTTTTCATATCATGATATGCATCTATATGGCATGGCTAGTAAGTTTCTTATACCCTCTACTTTGCAAATTATAGCAAATGAATGAATGGCTAAGTATGTATATTCACATGTATGATAGAGCTTGATATATGAACATTATGCATCCCTACATTCATATCGTGTATGATGACTCCATGTTGGAATAATTATGTACAAAATGAGATGGCATGTTAGCTTGGCATAGTGGCATTGTTACCGGATAGTATACATGGTTGAGCATATTTTGGTTGGGCTGTTGATATTGTTGAATACCATGTGATATGCCGATCCACTAAATGGCACACGAGGCCTTGTGTCCATCATGACAAGTGGGAGGTGAGCTTAGTGGTTATCTTAGAATCGACTTTTAATTGTTGTAGGAAAGGGGCTATTTGTTGAGGTTACCATCTGATGGTACTTAGCTCATGGTTATAGCCGTGATTGTTGGGGGTTCCAACATATCATGCGCATTGCATCTTGCATTGTATATCTCGTGCATATGAACTTGTATTTGAACTCTTATATTTATTGAGGTTGCTCCTTGGTTATTGGGCTTTTGTCTTCCACCATGGTTAACAATTTCAGGAAAGGACTCTAGCATTAACATGGAGAAAGCTAACGAAAGGTAGTCTCCTTGGTAATGCATGGGATATTTGAGTATTGTTGTTTTGTGGTTTTACTTCAGAACACATGTTATATTTGTATAGTATTGGGTTAAATGTAGGACATATACTGATACCATATGTATGTTTGTAGTATGAGTCCCTTGGGATTGCTTTTAAATCTTGTACTCTCATGCATGTTGGTGCCTCTTAGAGCCCATGGTTGGTAAGAACTTGTGATATAGTTGGGCAGGTTCAATGTGATTAATTTGATATATATGTTGGTTCATGATGGGTTGATGCCCTCGTTGATGCTTTGTGTTGATTGTTGTTGGCTATGGTTGTGCAATCTAGAGAACGAGTCCATTTGTAGTATTATCTTGTTCAAGTTCAAGGTGTTGGTTGCCCTACGTGTATTATAATGGTTGGAGTGTTTTATTAGGTTGGTTTGGATTATAGGTGGATTTTGGTGAAAAAAGTGTATGCAACTCATTGATCAAATTGGGGTTTAAGGTGGTCAAATTTCAATGAATTGGTTTTGTTGGGGTTTAACTTCCTTGAATAGGGCCCTTGTGTCATTTGTGACTTGTTGGAATCGGGTTTGGTAGTTAAATGATTAGTGGCTTGGAATTTGGATATGTTTGAAGTGAGTTTTGGATCAAAAGTTACCAAATCGATCTTGGGCTCCAAAATCTCCATATAGAGGAATGTCGATGTGTGGTTTACGCTGATAGTTAAAGGAATTTTAGTGTGACTTGTAGGTTTTGGAATCACATTAATTGAAGGTCTAAGTAGAAAGTTATGCTAGTTCGAAATTTGCTTAAAATATTAGAAGAATTCTGATATTTTAGTAGTGGCGCCACTGCTGAAAATTTATGGCCTACCTATTTTCTTATCTTTTGGTCGCAGCTTCCTACTCCTTGGTCATTACTAGTCCCATCTTTAAGGTTTTTCTCTTTGTTTCATGTCCCAAAAAGTCAAGTTTGTTTTATGGTGGATATGTTTTGGTCGAAAACAATTAGGATGTTACATTCTAATGAGGCTCAGGAATTGATTGCCTCACATGTAATTTGATGTGTTAAGATGATTTATTATGTTGATTTGCATAGTTAATATCCTTATGTTTTTATGATACAAAACTAGAAAAGAATTGTTTTGCATTTCTTTTTCAAGCATGATATAAAGAAGTCATCAAGTCAAAAGTTAGCTCAAAACCTTTGTTCTTAGGTTTTTTGTAAGTGGCTTGAGTGATGAACAAATGATTTTTAAAATAGTTTTTTCAAATAATTTCTAAGCTCAAATTTTTAATATTTTAGAAGATTCTAAGTCCAGAAGGAGTTTTGAGTCTTATTTCTCTCAGTTTCTTCATGCCTTTCCAAAGTAATCGATTACCTCAAGCTATCTAACTAGTTATATCAATAAATCTTCTCAATTTTGTTTTTCTTACTGGTATAACCGATTACTTTGATCAAAGTAATTGATTATCATTTCTATCCCGAAATAGCTTGTCTCTGTCTCGCATGCTAACTGGTTACCTCAGTATATATAATCGGTTATGTTTCTTAATATAACTTATTATAAGTTGAAAAGTAATAGGTTACCCCTTGAGTGTGTTTTTCTCTTGAGCCTCGTTAACCTGTTATGTCCGAAGTAATAATCAGTTACATCATTTCATCCTTTGAACCTAACCTGTTATCTTAGCCTATGTAATAGGTTGATTGTAACAACTCTGATTATTCATTTCAAGAAGGGTATTATTGAATTGTATAGGGTCGAAGGGATTAGGACCAAAGGAAGGATTAAAATTGGGCAAAAGGGGAGTAAGGAGGTAGAGAGCAGTGGTGTCGCGGCAAGATGTAAGGGTGCCGTGATGAGAGATGATGAAGTTGGGCTTGGGCTAGGTCAGTGAGCACTGATCCCACTGTGAGCTTAATTGGTGCCATGATGCCAGTTGCGAAACTTGTTTAAATCAAAACACTTTAAACTCATTGGAATAGTGATATTTGTCGGAAAATCTTGGTGTTTTGCTAGGGTTTGGATAGTTTGAAGCGAGGGTTTGTGATTTTATCCTTGAAGGAGCTCAAATCTTGTGGGTAAGTAATTTTCTATCTCCTTCTCTCCATTTTCTTCAAGTTGTTCAGTGAATTTACATGATGACGACTTAGGGTTTGGGTTTGGTTGCATTTTTGCCAATTAAATTGTGTTTAAATGCCTCATAGATGTGTTGTTGGACGTTTCTAAGGTTTGGATGTTGGATCTATAGTGTTTAAGTGGTAATTTCCCCAAATCCTAACCTTCAACTCGTGGTCTTAATGGATATTCGAAGTTATGTGGGCTTGATTTCAGTTCTGTGTTGTTTTGGGTATTTTGGTATATAGGTTTGCCTTGGGAAGCTTTGTTTCAGCCGGTTTGATATTGGGTTGACAAATTATGTATACTAAGGGTTGAGAATTGTGATGATAATGAGAATTTGGTATAGTATAGGTTGTAAACTTGGTCTGTTGGGATTTCTTGACTCCGGGGTGTGTTTGGAAAGCATTGAAGTGGTTGATAAGTGGTTATGATGTTGTTTGAATCATGGGTTCATTGGTACATTGGTTAGATTGATTGAATTATTGTGAATTGGATTGTGTATTGGTTAGGACAATGTGGTAATATGATCTTGCACTTTTTCTTGTATTGTAGTGGTTGTAGTTCTCTTTGGCCTACTGAGGTGAGTGGATTTGGACGGTTGAAGTAACTGGGGTGTACTTTTTGTGATCTTTTTTGTCATATATTTTCATTCCTTTTTATATCATGATATGCACCTGTTATAATATATGTTCTACTTTTTCATATCATGATATACCCTTTAGCATGGATTATAGTTGTCTCTTTTCATATTATGATATATACAGTTACATGGTTAGTAAGTTCTCTATCTTTACTCTATATTATGATGAAATGGCAATCAATGTTAGTGAACATGAAATGTATGAGTACGATGAATGTTGACATGTGTAACACCTTATCTTTAACATAATATCCCATGCATTAGATCATAATAGAGCCCATTTATGCATAATTAAAAGCTTGAATCAAGTAAAAACCAAAACAAAATTTTTCATAAATTCGGCACTATTCATTTGGTAATTTCCATTTTATCGATCGAAATTTAAAAATTTATAATTAATTTCACAAAAATCTTATGAAAGTGATTCAAGTATCCAAAAATAGCTTAAGACATTGTTTACCTTAGAAAAATATCAAACGAAGCAATGATTGGGCTGATTTGTACAATTTATTTCTTTAAGTTTACTGTATATTTGGTCATTTTTATGAATTTCTTATTTCTGGCACTAGTTTGAAAAATCATAATAAATCGTACATACATTCAAATTGAGTACTTTTTAGACCATTTTAAAGTTCTTTCTGTCTAATTTCTAGTCATATATAACATTCATAGTTCTTCAGCAAAATGTCTAAACAGCAGCTAGTTTACCATAAAGAGGTCAAAATAACCATTTCTATCTAAATACTTGCAAAATAAAAGTCACAAAACATTTATAGGGCTATAACTTGTTCTCATATTATGCGATACATTCTTTAAAATATAAAGGAACATAATAGTTTGAAGGTACAGATTTATCATCATACACAATTTTACATGAAGTCTCCAAACATAGGATCATTGCAAGCCATAACATTTAGTCAATAATTTTTTCTCCTTTTTCTTTCTCCTCCTTGGTAGCTTTGTCATAATGGGTTCCTAGACATGATTAGCATTTGGAAGGGTGAGATTCAAAAAATCTCAATAATATTACCAATTATATACAAATATCATCACATAATTCATGGAAAACATCTGCCAAACATTTTGAATATATTATGCCATAATATTTTATAGAAATTTTGGCAGAATTATATTTTGCAAATTGGGCATTTTAGGGTCTCAAACCCCTTCAAATAACTCAGCCAACAACCAAAAGACATCACATAATAATAATCATGGCATCAAACAAATCATACAGTTCACAAAATCAACCATGGATAATATAATGTATAGAAGGTAAAAATGCTACCTTCATGAATTTTTTTGCTTTCTACTCTTTGTACACTCTTTCCTTAGCCTTCCACAACTTTCTTAAATTTATATGCATTACCATTTAAGGTCATAATGCACGGGTTCTTGAAGCCAAGTCACCAAATGCTCACTAAAACCCTACAATTACATATTGTTATCCTTTTGATTTTTCTTGAAACCAACACTTATATCTAACTAATTTAGACCTAAGGAATTTGTTTTTGACCTTAAAATAATGAAATTTGAACTCTAAAAATACCCCTATTCTAGTAAAAAATAAGGATGGAAGAGGAGAAACTGATTTCTTTTGAAATACTTCAAACAACTTCCAAAATCATGCCTTAGGTGAGTGTTTTTCCTAAGTTTAATGCATGAAAACTCATCTTTTCCATGCTCTATGTTATGGCCAAAAATTATAGAGAGAGAGAGAGAGAGGAGGAAGAGAACTCCATGAAACCACTTGAAAACATAAGCTAGAAAGCATAAAATCTCACCTTGCAATTTAAATCCTCAAGCTTTCCCTTTAATCTTCTCTTTTCTCTTCTCTTTTCCTCTCTTTTTTCTTAGGCTTTTGGAGCTCCTTCTCACTCTAGTAGCAGCTGAAAGTGGCGCGTAAATGAGGAGGAATAAGGGACTTAACTCACTTAACCATGTACTTGGAGGAAAGATATCAAATGAGTGAATAGTAGCAAACTTGGTTAATTTAACTACCTTGAGTTAACTTTAATAAATATTTCCAAAAATCAATTAAATAAATTCCAATGGTGTCCCAATCAGCTGCAAATCACGCCTCCTCAAGGGTATTTTTGTCCAAAATGCTCCATGATTTTATTAGTCCAAAAATAATCTTTACTAATAAATTTTACAGGTACCGATTAATTTCTTTTACCGTAATTTGTCTCTTAATTAGTACAAGATTATTCTAAATTTAATTTTGAACTAAACTCATTATCTTATCCTCAAATATATCTATAAGGGTTTCACATATTATTTTCTCTTCACCTGTTTGCTTTTGTTGGGCCAACAACTTCTTTTTCAGTATAATAATTGCCTTCTTTCAATGGCATTTATAAATTCATACTAAGTCGGTTACCCTTAAAGTAGTATTCTTTTGGGTCCTGTTCGTTGCGAGCTTCATTTTGACAAAAAATTTTTCTAATTATAAAATTGCCCTTGATCTAGGGTATAATTGTAATTTTTAATTCCATTGGGTCTTTTCTTGTAATTTTTTCCAAAAACTTAAATGCATGAAATTCTTTCTTTCAAGGACTAACATGCATAGAATTTTCTTTTATAAGGGCTAAAGTATAATTTCCTCATTTTTCTTTCTAATATGGAAAAATGACTTTTTTGCTTTTTTTTACATTTAACTGTATCTCTTAGTTTTCTCATTTTCTTTATACATTTTATGATTTCAAGTGAAGTTTAGGGATATCACAACATGTGATGATTACTATGCACCCTATAACTTATCATTTATGATTGTATGGCATGTAAGTACTATAGAGAATAATATGTGATGATATGTTAGTATGTATCGGGTATTATCACTAGGAGTTCATACAAAATAATGTCATCCTAAGATTTTCCTCTTCACAAGGATTGATTCCACCAGAGTGTCGCACCACCACTCAGGACAATCAACTTCCTCATTGACAACATGAACTGGAGATAAGTTACCTAACTCAAAGATAACATTATCTAGATGATTAGATACAACAAAGTTAATAGCGTCACCTAAGACCAAAGTTTTGCCATCAATGCTGAGGATGCTATGCACTTCCTTACTACTCCATAGTGTAAAAACCCATGATGATCCCTAACAATAAATTCTCTGACAACTTTCTGGCAAGAAAGCTGCATTAGTATTTATTTTTAGAAAATTACTATCAGGGGCCTTCCAAACATGACTACATTTTTGCTTAAGTCAATAAGGGGTGGTGACCAGCCATTAGTATTCAAATATTCAATTACCAAAGTTTCAGCACACTGAAACACACTAATTGGATCCAAATTAGTATGTTCATAAACACAAGTACATTTAGATTTCCTTAGTTGCCATAGTATGTAAGCGATCAACACTTTTGACTAGTCACACCCAGCCCTGTTACAAAATAATATTTCAAGCCAAACACCCATACTAGAGATTTTGAATTCTAAAACTTGAAGAGATATAGAGCTGCCAAACCACACTCTCCTAACCGAAGGACAAAGAAGGAAGAGGTGCTCAAGAGTTTCAAGCTCAGAATAGCAGATAGGACACAAAGGAGTAGAAACACAACATTTTTTCCATAACCTTTCAAAACAAGGTAATGCATTATATAGGATTCTCCACAAGAAATTCCTAATTTTAAAGGGAACGTTTATCTTCCATATCTTATTCCATAATTGATGAGGAATTACATTAGAACAACTTGTTTACAATGATCGCTCTTAGTAATTTGATTCCAAGCTATTCTTTATCCTTCCTTCACATTATATATACTCCTTCCGCAATTCGATCCACTGTTTGGTAGAAGTCAATTCGATCCTCATTGGTTTCCAATAAGGACCCAATTCGATCCACTGTCTGGTAGAAACCGGAGAGAAGTGTAAAATAATCTTCTTTTAATTAAAACAAAAGTGCCTAATAAAAAATATATTGTTATAAAATTAATATAATATAAACAACTAAATAAAAAGAAAGAAAGAATAAGAGAGAAAAATGGGGAGAATATTTCTTATTCATCTATTAGAGTAGCCATTTAGTATACACAAGACCTCTATTTATAAGTCATATCCTTGAGTATTTCTCAAGAGCTACAATCACATAAATATGAAATTAATCTACATAATGTCCTAATATATAACTTTTGGAGGTTAAAATCATTAATCATAGAAAACTCCTAAAAATCATTCAATTGGGAGTTTATGTCATTAAGGGGGAATAAAATTCTAAAAGGTCATTTTGAGGAGTTATGAACATCCACAAATTATCACATTGTTTATAACACTCTCCCTTGGATGTCCATAAATCCTTACTAGAAAAAACCCAATGGGATAAAAATCTAGTGAAGTAAAAAGAGTACACAACATTTAAATAACCATTAAAGTTGTCTCATTAAAAACTTTACTAGGAAAACCCAATGGGATAAAACCTTAATTAAGGGAAAAATAGTACAGTATAATCTTTATTCCCTCTGATGAAAACATCATTTATTATTCTTAAGTCATTGTATCTTGATATTGTACTTAAGTAATTGTATCTTGATATTGTACATCACCTTGTCCAATAAAATCGTAGTCATTAATGTCATTGGGATTACATTTTCCTTTTAGTTGAACTATGTATAATATCTTGTTTTGAAAATTTTTTCTATATACATATCTTTTGGATATGTCAAGTCATAATATAGCTATATTTTCACATATAAATAACCTCTCTGATATTAAACAAGTATCTTACTTCTGTATATTCAAGAAATTGTTATCCCAAGTTCAGTTAAATAAAACGCCACCATACATTTGTCCCTCAGAGCTATTACAATATGTGTTTAGCTTTATTCTAATATTTATTTATTCAAAAAGAATTTAATATTGTCAGCAAACTTATAACAAATGCATATTTGCAAGATATATAAGTGCTTTTAAAGCATAAATATATGACACTTCTGGACCAATATGTTCATTATTCTCTTGAGGATAAAATCATTAGAGCATTAATTAAATGAATTTAAAGAAAATCTATTTAAGATCTTATTAAAATTCTGGCTCTACTGGCTGAGTCAAAAGTTTATTTTTTCGAAATCTTTTATATTAAATTCGTTATTCTTGATTGGTTTTACAAACTCTTTGGGAGTTTCAATATATATAACAACTTTGATCCAAATTTATGTATAAACATCGATAAATTAAACAACTTTTAATCTATAAGTGGAATTTTTTGCAAATGTATGATTTTTCCAGGAAATTTAAGATGCTTCTAGCATTTTTAATCCTTATGGAATTCTTATATTTATTGGACTATATAGTAAGTCATATAAATATGCAATAATACTATTGGATGAATATAAAATTTTGTATATTGCTAGACAAATAAGATATTCAAAAATTTCATCCACTACAAGATAATGTCCACCAATGTTAGACTAGTGCGAAAACCATGGTTAACTTTGTATTTCTTGCTTTGCTTTTACATGTACACCCCTTATATGATATTAAATTTACACTTTGGGTGTTTGGATGATAGGTCCAAAAACTTTTCATTTGAAACTCATACGTCCTTTTCTTTTATATTGGCCAATTATTTTTTTTTTGTTTACATCCTGTGATAGATTTTCACACAAGATCCTCATATGATTGTTTGATATTTCATGATCACGAAAATCATTGTCAACAACTTTATCTTTTCGATCAATTCCATATTTCTTATAGTGACATAGCTGATCAAGATATTTTCATTGTTTTCAGGTGTTATATCTAAGACCACTTTTAAAGTGTCTACCTCCTCAACATGATTATCTTGATTACTTGCTCCTTTTTTTCCCTCTAAAATATTTATTTTTGGAACTGATTGATTTTACATACTTTAGGTATGATTCATTTTTGTTTTTCCTACTCTGACATGGATTGGAGCATTCTTAGCTAGAATATGAAGTTTGATAATTTTTATCTAGGCTAGTGAACGCATTTGGCTCATTATTTGATGAACTTCTGGTTCATACGATATTTGTATGACGATCAGAATAAGATTGTGATAATATATTTCATATCTTTGCTATTCTGGCTACTTATAATCCCCCCCTCAGGCTAGGAAAACAAATCATGTAGAATAAGTCTCTTATATCCATTTGTTTCCTTTAGAAGCATCCTTTTGTTACATTTAGAGACAAAAAAAAAGGAGAATCTTAACCAACATTTATTCCCAACTTTCTTTAAATATCCATTTATATATTCTGGTGGCGAAATAAGTAAATATATTTCATATTATATTTAAGATAGAAAATTTCTGACTTCTCACCAAAAGCCAATTGTAATGGGGAAAATCTAAAATAACTTTTGGCTTAATGCATATAAGTGTTGCAACATGTAAAATTATATATTTCCATATGAAAATCTTGTTTTCATAAATATTAGTCTAACTATTTATTACAGTCATTTGATAGATAACTTTCCCATACCATTTTGTTAAAATAAGCTTTTCAATTATTTTTCTACTAAGCATATCACAATAATTGAAACCATGTAACCACACTAGCATTTTCAAGAAAAATTATCTTGATCACATATTCTGGAAAATATAATTATTTATATGAATAATATTGTAAACTTCAGGTTGTAAAATGATAATTAACACACATGTGACTATTTTATAGATACATATGTCAAAATCAATATTTATGTGGTTCACATGGTGACAATCTGAATAAGCCCATATATATATCAACTTGATACATTCCAGAAATATAGGGATCCAATCCCTATTATAAGTAGTGATGATTTAAAAATTATATGCTTTGAAAACAAGCAGTACATGAGAATTGTTAAATAATGAAATATTTTGGATACTCATGAATAATCTTCAAGTTCTTCAATTGATGTCTATGTGAATTCTCAATAATTATTTTTTGTATTATAATAATTTGAAATGATCTACCACTCAGACAAAACAAAACAAATATTTGGATCAGTAAACTCCAAATTTACTGCAGTAGTATTTTTTTAGGTGTTAGTAAACTTTGGGTACTATAACATTTTTCATAACATTGAATAGAATAATATCTTTAAAATTAAATAAATTTATTTGAAACATAATAATATGTCAACAATGAACTTTTCTTTGTGAGAAATAATATGAGTAACTCTTCTAAAGACCTTATCAATTCTCTCAATGTCTATGATTCTTAAAATATAAATTATGCTTATCATTTGTATTATAGTCACTAGATGGCAAATGCTCATAAACTAACCATATAAGATGTCAACTTTATCAATTGAGATATTTCTATAGGAAATCACCATTCTATTGAAAACAATTGATAAAAACCAATCATTAAACATTGAATTGATTTGAATGAGCAATTCATAAATAAAAATTTCTGGATAATTAACAAATGTTTTCAAATATAATTTGCATAATTGCAATTCATTTTGTCATTTCCTATTGCTTTTCATGCTTTGTGTACATCATATGTGTCACATGAAATTTTCTAGATAATCATACAATGAAAATGGTCCTGTTTATAGGTATTATTCATGAATAAGCTTGGATTATTTTCCATGTTGTCATACACAATAAATTAAATCAAATATATACATTGAATAATTTATTGATATAAACCGATAAATTCATTTACTTATTATATGTTTCAAATATTAATGTGGTCACTTGAATTGAAAATTATTTTCATTCATGATATTGTGGCATCCACACTATTTATATCCATACTTGAAATCATTAAAGACTTATCACACCACCAATAAATATTATAATTAATACATATCACAAATCAATGCTTGCTTTCATTAATAAATGGATTATCCTTCAAATTCAACAACAATAAACATGCTAATTGATATTATTACTATATTTAAAAAAAAGCCTCAAATTTCACATGCTAACAGTAGTAAAACCATTTCTTGTTAAATAAATCATCCATTAGCAATACTCACAGAATGATAAATATTACATCATCATAGTATATCCACCTCATCTTAATTGTAATTTCTCTTTAAATTCAACAATCACCGAAAACAAATTCTTTGCATGACATATCATGAGAAAAGATTTGATTTATATCTTGGCCTCATTATATGTGTTGTAAATTATAGTCATACATCAATTGCCCAATACAAATATGATTTTAATTTCTTTACAAATTCAAGATCAAGAAATGTAAATAACTTAAAACAATTATATTTATATGCCCCGATAATAATGATAATCCCTTTGAATGAATTTATTCAAATGTCAGCATACAGATTTCAATTAATTATTCAAAGTTAATATCATGATATACAAATGTAACTATTACAAATATAAAGAACTCAATAAAAATAATAAAAATAAGAGAGAATTTTAGAGAAAAGAAATAAGAAAAGTATACTTTTTATTCACATAGATTTCATATGTATATGAATAAAGTACGAATGATATCATAATATGATCAATAACTAATTTTTTTTAATTTAATTATTTCATAATTATTTTTCTCAATATCTTATGGTCATTTTGTCTTCGTAACTATATTTGGTATTTCTCACTTTCAATAAACCATTTATCTATATCTATATGGCTTTTTGCCATATTATAACCATTACTCATAATTTTATTTAAATGGTCATGGCCAAACACTTTTATAACCATGGCAAGATTTTTTTTTAATACCCATGACAAATCATTGTTGACTTTTAATAACTAATTTATATAATGCTTATATATGGTCTGTAATTTGCTCATCGCCATATTAAATTTGGAGAATTTTCAAAACTTTTGGTGACATAAAATTTGCATACTATTATCTTTTTAGGGTTTTAGCAAAATTATCTTTAAAAATTATCAATTTTCTTTTGCCATGATGTATTTAAACCATTAACCTTCTGGTCCATGGTATTCAATAATTATCAAACTATCAAATTGCCACAAATTCTTCAATGAATTTATATAATTCATGAAGACCATAAGATATATTTTTTTAATCAAAATCAAAGGTGATGTAGCTTCTGATAAACTAATCACAAGATAAAAATTAATATGGCTGCTGACCATCTAATTATATGAATTCAAATTATCAAATTTATTATTGTCATGATCACATAAAATTTTAAATAAAGTATATAGTATAATAGTAGATAGTAAATATTAAAATAAAATTCTTAGCTTAATGGATATTGCAAAATTCTAATTCCCCTTACAATTAACCGAACGAATTGGAGAAACTTTATTTTAGAAAATCTAGATCAAAAAGTGATGGAAACCAATAGTGAAGCCTTAATTTTTCCTTTTATACAAAATTGGTAGAAAGTTGTGTTGATATCGTGTTATAAAATTAATATAATATAAACAACTAAATAAGAGAAAAAAAGAATAAGAGAGAAAAATAGGGAGAATGTTTCTCATTCATTTATTAGAATAACCATTTAGTACACACATGACTTCTATTTATAGGTTATATCTTTGAATATTTCTTAAAAATTATAATCACATAAATATGAAAATTAATCTACATAATGGTCTAATATATAACCTTTAAAAATTAAAATCATTAATTATAAAAAAATTCTAAAAATTATTCAATTGGGAGTTTATATTATTAAGGGGAATGAAATTTCAAAAGGTCAGAAGTTATGGACGTTACAAATTATCATATTGTTTATGACACACACATATATATATATATATATTCTTTTAAAGAAAAGTTATTATTTAGAAAAGCATGTGAGCATGTCGTGACCCCTCGGATCTTCTCTCCATACCCCTCGCCGAATGTAATCCCGAACCCCACCCCGTGAAGCCCAACACAGACGAGTCAGTTCTCAGTTCCGTCTCACTCACCTACGTACAATTTCGGACAGAAATGGCGTTGAGAGCAGCCATGCTTCGCCATGTCCGAGTGCCGGTGCAAACCCTTCCTCTTGCCGCTCCAAAATTGCAGCTTTGGAATGGTTTCTTACGGTCCATGTCTTCGCACGATGATCATATCACCAAAGAAGAGGTCACCGAGAGAGTCCTCTCTGTTCTCAGAGATTTCCCCAAACTCGATCCTTCCAAGGTTTCACTCTCCTCCCTTCACTCGCTTCAATGTGATCTGTGTAGTCTCAAATCTGTCGATTAATTTTTATGGGTCGATGCCGGACGATTAGTGTCTGTTTGGTGGCGGTTCTGGATGAAATCAATTAAGGACTTTGTGAAAGATCTGAGGTCAAAGAGCGAATTGGGTAAATATTATTCAGCTGAGAATCGATTGAATCTAATTGTCTTTGTCATTTTAGAGACTAGATGTGAGCTGGGAATAATGTAGCTCAAGTTTCTTCTGAGCTCTTTTCCAACGAATTTGTTAGCATGAAAAATTAGATTGGTGGCTAGCTGCTTGAGGAGGTGTATCTTTTTCTGGGTTCCTGGTAAATGGGGTAAATGTTCGACTGCGTTTGATTAAGGTTCGGTAGTATGTCTCAGTAGTAGCATGATGATACGATTTTGGTTCATATGCTGTTTTGTGCTGCTCTTCTAAGCCTGATTTTCCTCTGAAGTTGAGACTTAATTTCACTGTGCTGGTTACCTTTATGTATATAAAGGAATTGACTCATGAGAATGTCTGACATAAAGAATATTTTGGTTGTTATACCATTTTAGAGTTCTGTTTGACATCCCTTTAGTGATTTTCGGAAAGTTTTGCTGACTTTTACTCATGATGTCACTGAAGCTAGTTATCATTTCTGGGAGCACGGGACTAATGCATAGTTTATATGTCTTGTGGTACATGCTAGAACAATTTAACTCTGCTGCTTTTTGAGTTTTTGATTGGAGAACTTGTGATGTCATACTATATCATCCTCAAATGAAGCATACACTTTCTGACAATTTTAGCAAAAATTAAAACCTTTTAAACTCTTCTCATCAGCTTGTTTTTAGATCACCCATTCCCTAACAATTTATAGAAAGTAAATCTACTATATTACAGGAAGGCCAAACACTTGCCTTCATTTTTCTTCCTTCTTTGCTGTTTTTTATTCTTTAAAGTGGATTTCTAATCTTCCACTTCAAAAGTTCTCTCTCTATTATTAGAGTATTTCTTTCTTGCAGTTATAAAAGACTCATAAGTACTTTACCCCAAAAAAAAGACTCTTAAGTGCAGTATAAATAATAACTTCGTTGTCACCCTGGTGACAAGAATAATTTTCTGAAATAACAACCGTTTCCCGTATATCCTAAGTTTTACATCATATTGTTTGATCTATTCCAATGCAAAGTAATGGGCTTATAGTGCTCAGGGTGGTGTAAGTACCTTTTTCTGCTTGTATCTCTTTCCACCAAGAGAGAAGACTGATAGAGATAAGGCTATTGGAAATTTTTGTCCCTAGCCCTGAATATAAATTTTAGATGATTTATGCCTTTTCCTTTCCTCAAGCACTTGCTTTTAATGTTCTGGTGTGGATTAGTTTTTTGCTTCAGTGTACTGGAGCAGGAAGTTTTAATGTGCTATTAGTGATACTTCAGCTCCATTTCTGTTGGAGCTGTGAAAAAACTGATGTGGATGGATATCTAAAATCTTTCATGAAAACATAATAAAAGTGCTGTGCATTGTATATGATTAATAAATTGGGAAGATTATTGTGAAACTACTAAAAGTATCAAAGATTAAAAAAATTATATTATAGCAAACAATATGAATGAAAGTTTTGTGGTATTTCATATTGTTGACTATAACAACCTCAAACAGCTTGAGAAGCATCCCCTAGAAGGAAAAGCACCGTGGCTTTTGTAAAGTGACAGAATAAACACCTTAAAAACTAAATTACTTAACATAAATTCAACCTCTTGCTTCTGATAGAAATTGAGAGCAAAAGTTGCAGCACTCACAAATGAGGCCACAGAATGAACCATCTTTTGTCATGTTCTTTCACATTGAAAATGGAAAAGTCTAAAATTTATTTTCATCTGATTCACTTGCAAAATCTTTTCCAGGATATCTCCTGAGCATAAAGGTCATCAAAGACATTGCTATAGTGACTTCTGAACTTGCTTTTTGGACAGTAAGGAGTTAAATCGGAAGTTCTAAATACCTGTACATCAAGTGGTTTCTAGTGAATATCTGCTAGTTTTCTAATGTTATCATGAATTTCCTTTCTGGTGCCTGTTTGCATGTAGTTTATATGGATGGGACTTGTTCTCTTTAATGAACAGTGGTTGTGTCCTGTGAACTTAGATTTTAAGGAGCGATCAAGTTCAAGGTTTTTGTGAGTGTTGTATTTGCGGGCCTTTGGTGTCCAGAATGGTATGTTGGAGTTCTTAACCAGAAATTTTACCCTCCAAGTCTTTGGATTAGATTGATTTTCATGGCCTCCCAAACTATTTTGGTAGGAGAGTTTCCCTTATGGACCTGCAAAGGGACTGGGAAGCCCTGTTGAGTTGATGTTTGTTTAGAGTTTTACTTGTTGGAGGATTAGAATTAATATAAATTTTTTCATCAAAGATTTGAAGGTTTCTTTGGAACGCAAAGCAAAGTGCAGTCTGCCAAGGCTAGCATGCCCTTTTTTCATAGTAAATTTATCTTTTTATGGTCCCTATTCATCCTCTTCTTGCAGGCTGAAATTGTCCACCCATGTCTCCTATTTGCGTTTTGGTCATGCATCCTTCTTGCATATTGCAATCCATGTAGTAGGGTAAACAAATACATTTTTGGATTTACCAGTTTTTCCCTGTACCTCAGGTGACTCCAGATTCACATTTCCAGAATGATTTGGGTTTGGATAGCTTGGATAATGTGGAAATTGTAATGGCTCTGGAAGAGGAGTTCAAGCTGGAGATCCCAGACAAAGAAGCTGATAAGATTGATTCCTGCCTTCTTGCTATTGAATATATCTCTAATCATCCCATGGCTAGTTAAATAATGTGTTTCTATTTTATGTTTTCATTTCCTGTATAATTAAACTCCAATGCATGCTTCCCCCCTCGACCATGTCTTCTAGATGTTTCTGGAACTTGGTTCTCTCTTTTTCCTTTCCTCTTTATGATTGGAGTAAAGGGGCTGGGGTCGCAGAAAATAATGTGAATCTGTTTGAGAATGAATTGATCAGTGAAGAATTGGATTCTAAAGGATTGTTGTTTTAACTTTGAAATTTCGATTTCTACCTCTGGTTATATGATATGCCAACTTCCTAAACCTAGTATTCATCATGTCTGAAAGTCTACTACCAAGTGGTATATTGCCCATTTTCACTCTACTATTAAGTTGGTCAAATCTTTGTATTGAGTACCTTTTGATTGACTATATTCATTCAGGATCCTTTCATTCCTTTGTAGTTTACTATATTGAATCAGGATCCTTTCATTCCTTAGTGGCCCCACCTCTCGCGCGCGCGTGTGGGGACTTCAGGTGGAGTGACTTTAACATTAGGTTTGGGAGTGTTTTTCTTGATGAAATGAAAACGAGTGGAATGACTAAAGGAAGTAGATCATTGTTTGGATGGATTTTCTTATCATGGAATGGAATGGCAAGGGAGGGCCTCCCAAGACATCCTTGTCCATCCAAAATCCAATTTTTATTATCCCCAAATTAGGGGATCATGGATGGAATAACTTAGAGTTTTATATTATATTTACAAAATTACCTCAATTCATAGTAAAACATATTTATTTCTAATAATATTTATCATTGATCTCTTCTTCATCATTTTTATTTTCTTTATTGTATAGAATTATTCACCGGTCTCTCAACTATATTGAGTTATTCTCCCAATCTCTTTATAGTGTGAGGATTTTTTTTTATTAGGGACTTTAAATTTAAAAATGGTGAATAATCTTTTTCCTTAACAAATTGTAATTATAATCTTATTTACTTATAAAGAATAACAAACAAAAAAAATTAAAGATTATTTGGGGAAAAATATTTGAAATTTATTTAAAAACATTTTATATTTTTTTAATTTGAAGTAATTTTATATTTTTTATCTAAATTAAATTATAAAGATAATATAGGAAAGAAAATGTTATAAATAATTTCATTTTATTAATTTTATGATAACTTTTAAATAATGGTTAAATGAAACTGTGCATTCCCGTCTTAAAACTTTCAAACAAAGTAATATTATATTTTCTTTTATTCCATTCTATTCCATGTCACTTCGTTCCATTAATGGCTGTTCTGTTCTATTCCATATTAAACTCCTAAACATACCCTAAAGGATCAGTTTCATTGCTGTTACCATTTTGGTATCATTTCTTGGCCTACCCTGTGTTCACCTACAGATGTCATGGCCGAAAAAAATGGTAGAAAAACCAGTCTTTGCCATCTTAAGGTTGAATGTTGCCAAATATTTATATGAAATGGGGTGCTGGGTACCTAATTTCTCAGTCCTCACTCCATTTTGGTACATAAATATTTTTTCCTTTGAACTTCAAGTGAAGTGATTTTAGAATATTTGTTTCATTGCTCTGTTAACATTGTGGTTTCCTATGTTTGAATGTGATCAAATATTTAATGAAATGAGGTGCCGAGTACATCGTTGCGTTTTCTTGTCTGAAATTCTTAATTTAAAGACAAATTTAAGTCAATGGTTCCTTATTTATGAATCATTCCCAAAAAAAAAAAAAAATCAGAGGATGCAAATGTTCAAGAGGTCCTCCGCAATTTTTGTTCTGCAATTGACACTTACAAATGCGATATTAAGGTTCATTTGGTACGTAGAATGTAAAATAGAATGAAATTGGAAAAAATTAGAGAACAGTAAAAATAATTTCTTTTGTTTAATCAGCAGTAAAAATGATTTCTTTTTTCTTAATTAGCAGTAAAAATAATTTCTTAGCTTGGAAATATCTTTATGTTTTTGAACAAAAAATAATAAAAAGGTAACTCTCTTATATTATAATATTTTTTTAAAGAGAGTTACCATCCATTATGAACAGTATTCTTTTTATTTTTCTAATTGATTCAAATAAATCTTTTTATTATTATTTTATTTAAAAATATAAAAAAAATAGAAAGAATAAACAGAAGATACTGTTATGAACAGTAACTTTGCTTCAAAAATATTATAATAACTTATCATACATGTTAGGTTTATTTTTTTTTATTTAAACGTTTTTACAAATTATTTTCCTACTTTTAAATTTTCTAATATTTTAACCTTTTTTCTAAATTTTATTATTTTTATGTTATTTTTCTGCAATTTTTATTATTTTAGTTATTGATTATTAATTTCGTCAAATTAAATATTATGAGTTTCTGAATTTTTATAATATTATTATTAATATTAATTTCTTATTAATTTTTTAAATTCTTATTTTAAAATTTACCTTCATTATTCTCAATTTATTTTAAGTTTTGAATTTATTCAATATTTTAAATTCTTTGGTATAATTTTGTATCGTTTCTTAATTAAGTATTAACTTTTTATTATTAATTCTCAATTTTTAATTATGCTCTAAACCCACATCTATAATCATCTGTCTCTTACAACCCAGAACTATATTCATCTTTTGTCATTCTCTCCCTCTCTCTCCTTCCTATCCTCATCCATCAACTGCTGGTTACAATTTTTACTAAAAAGATAAGGTACTATATTTTTAAAATGGTATAATTTATTTCTAGATTCTTAAATCAAATATTGTTAGTCATATTTCATTTTAAATTTAAATATATAATTTTTTGTACCATTTTCTAATTTGTTTGTGATTAGTAGTAGTAATTTATAATTTATTTTTTTAATATTGTTGTTTGGTATGATACTACATATTTTAAACTTATATCTATATATATTATTCTATGACATTTTCTAAACTTTTAATATGTCTCAGGCTTTGGACCAAAAAAAAAAAAAGAATGCCCGTGCAATGCACGGGTTTGCAAAAAATATAATAAATATTGGATATTTCGTAAGGGCATGGATAAATAACATTGACAATACTATGGCATTACATTTCATTCGGAGTATTTGAATAGGCGCATTGATGTACGTACTTGATTTCACATCATTTAACTATCTTCCCTTCCTCCATAGGATCTTCCACGGCCAGATTTGTTCATCCATTACCATAAAAGTCTTTGAGCACATCCCTTCAACTGATACATGTCACAAATCGATCTCAAGAACAAAGGTTCAATTGCTATTTAAAGGCATCACGGAGTACATACACTGTGGACCATACATTGGCATATTCTCACATATAGTAATGTTCACCATTAATGTTCTGGGTCCAACACTTACCATCACAGTGTTAAACAATGGACCAGACTAGTCAGTCCGGCTGATGAATCGGGTCTTGGTCCGGTCCAAAACTCCCATCAAACCGGACTGTTTGCCAACCAGTCAAAGTTTGTCAAAAGCTGGGTTCGATCGCTTGAACCGCGCGCGTTCGACAAAAATCCCCATTTTACATCCCTACTGTCTCGAACTAGTGACCTTGTACTTCTGTTGCCACACATTAATATATATAATGGTATTATTTAGTATATATAGAATATACAATTGATTATTTGAGAAATTTCCCTCCTCAGAACCAAGACTATGGATCGAACTTAAGATTTCTTCGAGGGAAAAACTCCTTGTGCGACTTTGCTAACCTTCTTGTTAAGTATTATTAAACAAAATATTATATATAACTATAATTTATAAATAAAACATAATATAAATATATTTAATTATCACTTGTTCAATATCGATTCAATTATGATTCACTCAGTCAATCTTGAATCAGTGTTTTGACCAATTCAATGGCTGATTTGGTTTTTAATAACTTGCTCATTATTAACCTTACAATTTTATTTAGAATATAATTCTTTATATACCTATTCTTAGTACCAATTGTTAGTCTAATAATAATAACGCTTGATTTTGTTACATCAAGTGGTTTGAACACTTTACTACCCACACCCCACTCCGCCCAGCATCTTCTTTTGGCAAAAGTGCCTTTTGGGGTGGCCAAACATGTGCTTAGGTGGCTTGATAACACTCATTTTTGAATTAATCTTAATGTCGAAATCACATATTCGATTTCTAATATGGCAATTTTTGAGGAAGACATTGTTGACCAATAGTGCGATAATGGTTATCTCATAAAGAAAGCCTCAAGTGGGAGAGTGAATCAAAGTATGACACTTTGATGGAATTGACTAGAAATATTACGTTCTAAAGGCTACAACTATTACTCAAAGGTTAAAGTTTAATCTAACAAAAATAGAAGTTCGATATAATAAAGGTAAATAATAACAAATGGTCAGTTGTTCTCAGGATAAACTATAGTTCACCCCCGTGAAATGAAACTTTAATGTCAATATTAATTTCATGGTCATGACGCTATATAAGATATTGCTTGATAAGAAAAAACTAAATAAAATTTGAATATTATGCGAGGTTTGATGTGGCATAAAATAAGTACTTCCTTGTTGTGTACATAAGACCAGAATTTGATGGGGGTAAAACCAATGGTTGTGAGGCTATACACAGAGGAAGAGGGTTTATTTAAGAATACGAGAATGGGTTTGTTTGGCTTATATTTGCAGTTAGCAAATTCCAAATACTTTATGAAGCCCATTTGAAAATATTTTTAATGCCTTAAATTAATTTCGTCTAATATTTTTCCTAAAATCTTAACTTTTAAGGTAACATACTGGGAATTCTAGAAATTTAAATAAGCAAGTCAAAGCATTATGTGAATGTGGGATATACATTATGGGAATGTGGCTACATAACAGTTGGAAAATCATGAACATGCAAAGTGATAGCACAAAAGGTGGGCCATGTCCAAGATATGAAGAAGTGTGTAAGCAAGAGGTTAACTATCCAAAAGAACATCTCTCTCTCTCTCTCTCTCTCTCTCTCTCTCTCTATATATATATATATATATATAGAACAAGGAAGGACAATCACAATCATCCACACACAATCAACACACTTTGGCATTTACACTCAAGCTCAAGCATTAGTTTTTTTATCTGTGTCCAAACCTTTGTGTTTTTATACTTCCTTTTATTTTGGGTAGTTTCATAGTTACATTCACATTATCCAATATTGTATTTCATATTCCAAACATATTTCTTTTCTACCATGTTTTGGTAACTCTTTCCCATTCGTAATTTCATAATTTCAATTTAGCTTAAAGCTTCACTCACATATGGAAAAATTTCAATTCTTAGCTGATTCATTTTCTTTAATTTACATTCTAGAACTCACATATGGAAAAATTATGGTGAAAGGCGGCAGGAACTCAACCGTTTTGATTAGAAGTTAAGTTTTCATAAAAATAGAGATTTTAAGCTTTGACACGCCTATGTTATGTGAGAAACTATATTAAGTTATTTGTAAGAAGGCTATGTGAAAAATCTAATCAGGACTTACCCTTCTTCTCTAGGTTTAATTTAATTATTATTTTAATTAATGTATAAATGAGTCATTTATATTTAAGGTAATATATTATATCATATTAATTTATATAGTCTCAATTACACTGATATTTAAAAAATGAAGACATATTTGTATATGATACATATTAAATATAATACTTGTATCGTACTTCACGATAAGTATTATATACGTATTTTTAGTTTTTCTTCTTCAAAAAGTTTTAAAATAACCTAAATCTTATAAGAAAACTCAATTTCTAGTTTCTCATTATATATATTTATAATACTTTTAAATACTTATTTAAAACTCAATGTTTTATATATTTTTTATCTTTGTTGTATTAATTTGTTAAATATATACATAAATTTTATATAAATATCTCTTATTTCTGTATCCTAAAATTTTAAAAATTTGTCATATCCGATATATCGTATCGTGTCATACTAGATACACGCATTTGTGTCTGTACATCATAGTATATAATTATGTCTTATATTATTTGAGTAGAGAATTTTAGGTATAAAATGCTAGCTTAATTTCAGAAATAACAAACGTAAATTATGAAATTTTTTTTATAAGAAAAGAGATTTGGAAAAAGGCTATGGTGCGCATCAAATTTTTTTTTTTGGTCATGTCAAAGAGTTGTTGTCAAATTGTCAGAGATTTGCTATTTTTTTTTAAGAAAATTATTTTACAATTTTAGAAATGTTACTATCAAACGTAATGATATTTAAAATTGTAATATTATTTAAAAAAACTGATAACAACTTTTTACAAGCTTATTACTAAGTCTCTTAAAAGTTTACGCCAATTTTAATCCTTAAAAATGATTATTATTTGAAAAATATGTTCTACTTTTTTTTCTTGAATTTACGTCCATAAAAATAATTTTCCCATAGGTTTTTTTTTTTACCAATTCCATAAAGGTTAACTTGAAACTAAAACCCTAACCATCCACTTGGCTAGGGAAAGAAAATAAGGAGGAGAGAAGAGAAAAGTGAGGGAGAGTAATTTTCTCTCCATATACTTGGCTGAATAGAAGAAAACAGGAAGGAGAGAAAAATAATTAATTTTACATTGACAATAATACCCTTATTATTTTTAGGAATATATTTACATGTAATAAAATTTGTTATTCTACAATATTATTTACATAATTTTCATATCATATTAATAAATGAAATTCAAATGTAATTTTAATTTTAATCTTAATTTAAAATTATTTTATCCAATCTTAATTTTATTAAATTTGTAAAATCATTTTTTATAAATTGATTTAAAAATTTTTAAAATAATGCTAAAATTAAAAATATATAACATATCAATATTTAAATCTTCAAATAACATAGATATTTTTCTCTAAGAAATAGTATAACATTACATTAAAAAGCAATACAACATAACAAAAACAAGGGAATCAAAATTTGTTTTACCATGTAACTTTATTTTAAGGCTTTGTCCTCTCATTATTGATTGAAAAAACAAAAAAAACTTAGCTCTTCACTATATTTATCATCAATTCTATTTCTTTTAGGGGGATGTATGATATTGAGAGTGTCAATTTATTGTTCTATGATGACAATAAATTAAAAAAATGGGGGAATATCTTACGATCTTTGGAGAAAAATTCATGTCACAAAAATGATGATAAGTGAATAACCCAAATGTCGAGGTGGGGGAGAAGTTGAACATTGACAAAGAATTTTCCAATTTGGTTGGGTGAAGGGTTACATACAAATTACAACAATATACTATAAATCAATTTACATGTAACTTATATATATATATTTTTAAAAAAATATATGTTTGACATACTTTAACTAATTTAAATTAATTTTTTTAGAAATTAAATAATAAAAAGTCCATTTGTCAAATTTGTTATTTTTAGAATATAATTTATAATAAATTAAATAATATAATTTGTTTTTTTGAGTTTTGAAAGAAAGTGAAAAGAAGATGGGAGGAACGAGAAGAAGCGAAGCCGGATAAAGAAAAAGAGTAAAATGATAGCGGGAAAATGAAAAAAAAATTGATGGGTAATTTTGGAAGGAGAATTTTCTTTCTAAAATCTCTCTATTTTGGGAGAGAAAAGTTGGGTGGAAAATCTTATAGGATCCACATATTATTTTTTCCTCATTTTTCTCTCCATAAACAAGTAAGAAAAAATATTCTCTCTTCAATTTTTCTCTCCACTTTTCTTTTCTCTACCCTCTTTCCACCCATGCCAAGCAAAAAGCATAATCCACCATCAACTTGCAAAACCTTCAACAAACAGTTTTCTACTGATCAGTCTCCAAAGAAAATTCATTCTTCAAACATGGATCTCCACGATTCAGACGCACACACCCACGTTCCTTCTCGAGTCTCCAGATTTGCTCCAAAATCTTCAAAAAAGCTTAATGCTAAACCTAAACCTGAACCCAAAACCGAACCTCAAGAAGAATCCGATCCTGCGACTGATCAGCCACCGCCAAAACCAGAGACGAAGAAAGAGCCATAACACGATCATGATAAACCTCAAGAAGAATCCGATCCAGTGACTGAACCTGAACCTGAACCCGAAACCGAACCTAAGGAAGAATCCGAAACAGTGACTGATCAACCACCGCCAAAACCAGAGACAAAACAAGAACCAAACTCCAATCATGATGATCCTATCGACGACGAAGAAACCACCGTTTTGCGAGAAATCGACGTTTTCTTCAGTCCTGCATCGTCTATAGACCCCCAGACGCAGCTATACGTGATGCAGTATCCCCTGAGACCCGTGTGGCGACCGTATGAATTAGACGAGATATGCGAAGAGGTTAGGTTGAAACCAGAGAGTTCACAAGTGGAGATCGATCTGCCTTTGGACGTTGAGTACAAAAACCATAGTATGATGACGAAGCAGACTTTATCGTCGAACTTGTTGAATCCTAGTTCTAGATCAAGTAGTTACGCAGTTGGGGTTTTCCTGGGTAACAAGTTTCATGTTTATCCTCTTCATGCAGTTCTGCAGCTTCGACCAAGGAAGATTAACACTATGAAGAAGCAGAAGAATGTTGGAGAAGGTGATCAAGGTAAAGATCAGAGTTGGGTTCCTCTCAAGTACCATGGCTCCAATAGTGATGTTAGTGCTCAATGTTTGAAGAAGATGGTGTCACAGCGAGAGGTTGATCCTATCAGCTTCACAATGAATGCATCTGACTATATTACTTCCTTGTGCCCTAGCAGCAACAAAAGCAACGCCATTGGGAAAAGTAGTTTCATTAGGTCTATGCTACAGATACCTCTACAAGAACGCCTTATGAAGTTGCTGGTTGGTGGTCGAACGCTATACCGGTTCAGCGCAATTAAGTACTTCTCGCTAGAATATTCCGACAACGACATGCTCGGATTCTTGCAGGAACATGCAGTGTTGGTGCAAGGACTCTGGACTCCAAAGAGTGCATTGTTGTATCCACAAGGGAGTGTTGAGTATTTGGCCAGAGACTGTGATGGTCTTGTTCATCAAGAGCTCGACGGTTCAGATTTCTCAGGTGAGTAATGTTCGTCGTGAGTATGCCAGACGAGTGAAGAATTTCTTGAGTCTCTTTGCTGCGGAAAAGAGTGAAAATTGGAAATCTGGAGTGCAGCCTGTTGTGTATTGGAGGTTCAGGGAGAGTCCTGATGTGTCGTTTGAGAAACTGTATCCAAATGTTGTGGGGAAGCAGCGAGAGGTTTTGAGAGGAATGGAAGAGAAGGTGTTTGGTGAGGTTAATGGTGAAGTTGAAAGAAGTGTGGCAAAGCGAAGTTCGAAGAACGTACCTACGTCTAGCAACCCCAAGAAAATTCCAGAACGTCGTGGCAAACAAAAATGAGATCTCAAAGAGATCACACGAGGTTTCTCTCCTGGTTCTCCTCTCCAATCCCCTCCAGAGGTTCATGCATGTTCTTCGTTTTGGCAATGGAGGAGACTGAAGAGAGGAATCAGGAGAGAAACCATCCACAAAAAATGATTAATTCCACCATTGATGATGAGCGTGTTGGACAAATAATTATAAGTTGCCAATCTATGTAATGAGAGACTATATAAGTCTAAGGGGATGGGTAATGTTTGTTTCTTGTTTAGATCTTTGTAATTTTTTTTTAAAAAATTTTAACGGTCGTCAATTCTTTTTTTTTTTTTTATTTCATTCCTTCTATTTTATGTGTTTAAAGCAAGTCCAAAGAAATTCACAAGTATACTTGTGAATGCCACCATTTCAAGTGGATGTTTATTGACTCATTGTACAATCATATGATACATTATTATAAATAGATATGCATATATTTGGTCCCTAGAATAGAATTGAAAATAGAATGAAAAGTAATTGTATATATAAGAAATATTTTTTATGGCCTTTGAATGAAAAAAGAAAATAATAATTATTATTGAATAATGATATGATACAAATATAATAATATTATATGTCTTGATTTTGTTGAAAAAAGAATACTCTTCTCTTGCAATCATCAAACGTGGAGTTTGTTGTGGCACACTTAGCAAGTGGCTGATCTTCCAAACAATTAAGCTGATGTGAGAATGGGAATATTTGAGAATCACAGAAATTTGGAATTATATATGATTTTGGCTTTCGGATTGATTTGTTGGTTTCCTATCCTGTGTTATCAGTATTAGAGTTATTGGGTCTATATAATTATTAGGTGTTAATTTCCTTGTGATTTTAGAATTGATTAGTAGAGATAATGGCTTTGTGAATGTGTGTTTTTGATAGTATTGTTTTTTTATGATATAGCTAGTGCGGGTTCTACATAAAGATTGAGAAATAAGTTCCACTGTTTATTATATCTTATGAATAATGTGATTTAGTGCTTTTATATTACATACATATATATTGATAATGTTACATTGCTATAAACCTATCTAAAGTAATGTAACTTCCTTCAGAATTAAAGCACACACTTAATAAAAGGGAAATACATATGAGAAAATGACATTTTAGGATCAAAATATTTAATTAATGCCATTTTATGACCAAAATATTTCAAAATGATAGAAAGAGACCATGTTCTCAAATTGATCATAATTTTAAATAAGAAATTACTTAAATACCCTTGTTAAAAAGTTTTATACTCAATTTCTGCCTTTTAGCACTTAGGTTCTACTATTTGATACTGAGTTTCCCTAATTTTACAATGGACACATTATAATCAAGAAAAAATTCAACTAAGAAAGCTCAGTGTCAAATCTCGGGGCCTGAGTAGTAAATTGTGGGAGCTGTGTCAAATTTTGGAACTGATTGATTGAATCTTTTAGGAATCATAATTTGTCCAGTGTAAAACTGGGAAAGATCAGTGTCAAATCGTGAAACCTAAGTAATAAATCGTGGGAGCTGAGTGTCAAACTTTGGAATTGATCAGTTGAATTCTTTGATAACCATGTGCAAGTAAAACTGGAATAGCTCAGTGTCAAATCATAAAACTTGCATAGTAAATCGTGGGAGCTGAATGTCACTTTTTAACAATGGCATTTAGGCCATTTCCTATTTAAAATTTTGATCAGTTTGAGACCATGGTCTCTTTCTTTCATTTTGGAATGTTTTAGTCCTAAAATGACATTAATTGAATATTTTGGTCATAAAGTGTCATTTTTCCCAATATATTGTTCAATGCCTAGTGTTATATTTTTAAGGCAAAATACATCCTCATAGAAAATTTCTAGAGAAGCAACATGATATTTATGTGCTAAGCAACATGATATCTTTCATATGAGTTCGTAATTTCAAATGGGGTTTGTTAGGAGCACATATATCATAAAGTTAGAAACTTATTTATATAAATTTTCAAATAATTGGGAGTGTGAAATATTTATGTGCTAAGCACTGCCTTAATAATTAATTTGGGAGCAAATTTTCCACGAGTCTGCATTGTATTTTGTTGAATCAAAAGTTTTAATAATTTCAAATAACTAGCATTTGAAAAGAGTATAAAAAAATAAAGTGAAGAACAAGTGAAGATGTAGTTTTTAAGATTTCTCATTTTGTACATTGGGTAAAAAACTTTGATTTTTATTTAAGTTACTACTATTTGAACGAATTATTTTAAAGATATCAAATGCTAGCTTGTGTTATAATTAAGAAATATTGACTAATAGACGAACTTTGTTATTGACTTATGCCTATTTTGTTTAAAATTCAAACTTTACTAAGTGAAATTTGAAGTTACAGAGATTTTATCTCTGATAGATGAATTTCAGTTTTGAAATTCGAGTTTTGAGGTAAGTACTATTAGTGAAAAAATGCAAAATTCGTATGAAGTTTAATCAAAATTCAAATATTAGTGAAGTTTAAAGTAAGTTCAATAACACTGTCTCTGACAGATGAACTTTAACCTTCAAAGTGCTAATTTCAAAATAAAAACTTGTGAGTCTTGGTAGAATATGTTTCTGACAGATTAACTTTATAGTTTAAAATTCAAATTTTACAGAGAAAAACTTTTGTGTTATATTGAACATGCCTTTGATAGACGAATTTCAACTTTTGAAATTCGAATTTCAAATGCACTATGAAAATAAGAGACAACTATTCAAACTTAACAGATATACTTTCAATATGAAAATTCATATATTCTAACATGGGATAACTTTGACAAATTACAAATTTGAATGTTACATTTGATAGACGAATTTTGAAGTTCAACGTTAAAGTTCTTAACTTTTTGTCTCTGTGAAATTCGTCTATTGAATTCCCAAAATTCAAATTTTGGTGTGTCAAATGCATTAAATGTGATTGGTGAACAGCTAGTTTTGCAAAGTAACTGTTGGTTAATATCTCTAATGGCTAGATTTTATGTTTAATGACTAGTTAGGTCACAGATCTATAGATAAAACTTTACTTAAAGTTGTAGGTAACGATTTTAAATCTATCTTTACCAAAACTCTGCTGAATTTATTAGATAAAGTTTTTTCACTCACACACTACATTTATTAAACCATAACTTTCATATCTATTCTTTTCTAAAGAATATTCATTTTGTGTAAAATATTTTCTTCATTTAGAAGAAAGATTCTCTATGAGGGGAATAAAAAAAGGCATTGGGAAACACTTGTTAGAGTGTTGAGTGATAATTTTCATTCTTAGAACAGAGCATGTGTACTATACTGAGGCATTGCAAAGAGTACGTTCAATTCTTGTTGATAGTGAAAATCTTAAGTGGTGCATTGAGAACTGGACGTAGGTCAAGTGGATTGAACCAAACTATGATAAATTTTTGAGTCTTTTCTTCTCCTATCTCACATTCATATTTATTTTCATTGTACTCTGCTTTTCTGCTACTTTTTACTTTCACTGTGAACTTGTGTTTTTATAGAAAAATCATAAACTTCTCGATTCACCTTCTATTGGAAAACCAGCATTCCTACCATATTTAAATACAAAAAATGATTAAAATTGTATTCATACATGTAAGAATCATACATAGTTACAATTTTAATGATTATATATATGTAGGGGGCAGGCTTTCTCCTGTCAAGAGTGATCCTGCCTCCCTCCAGCCACCCACTTTTTTTTTTAAATTTTTGTTTTTTAACATTAAAATTTAAGAATAAAAAATATTTCTTTTATAATTATACAACTGTAAAATTATATTGTTTTTATTGTTTCTTTAATTTAAATATTACACAGTAAAAACATCTTTACAATCATACATTTATACAGTATGAGTAAATAAGATATAAAACAAGATAAAAATATATAGATACATGACCGTATAATTCCGAGAGATATATTACATCACTATACTTTTTAAAATAAAAAAAATAAAAAAATTATTTTTCCTGCCAAGGACACCCCCATTCAAATATGTATGTCTCATATGGCGCATGCAAATAATAATAATAATAATAATAATTCAAAACGAAGCATGAGCTATGAGAAGACGTATCATTATATAAACCCCAAGCAAGTTTTCGATGTTATAAACAATATGGACTTGTTACATTGTGTTGCGTATAATCACTCTTAAAGAAACTTGTAACTCTATTTTCAAACATTTGACTGATAATCCTAATTTATAAGGATATTTGATGTCCAAATGCATAAGTGAATGATGTTCCTATTATGAGAAAATGCAATTATATAATAATAACCTCTATTGCCTAAAGCAGCCAATACAATTGTACCAAATTTAAAAACACGTAAATCCCTTTGTCAAGTTTTCTCTTTTATGGAAGCTTGTGCATTGCTACTATTAAACATAACAAGTTCTGCTATATCTAACATAGTAAATTAATGTTGAATTGCATGTGAATTATTATAGTTCAACCTATCCGTGTGCTAAAAGTTTCATTAAGAATGATAGCAATAAAAATCAAACATAGCTGTGAAAATTTGAATACCAAGTCAAAAATCAGTTCACCTCAAGAGCCTGAGCTATAGAGCAAAAGACTTGCTGATGATGTTTAGAGTAAATTACATATTCCTCAAGAAGTTTAAATCCTCCATCTGGTCTTGAATATAAGTCATTGATAAAAAAATTTCCATAACCTAAAACATAAATCATATTTAAATTATTAAATCAATTTTTTCCTAAATATTTTTCATTAAATATGTTGAATAAAAATAATATAATTTATGATTAAAAATATATAACATTCAATTATGAATGAATCTGAAAAATAAATGAAATTTAAGATAAATTTATCAAGTTTAACAACTTTTTTAAATATGTGTAAGATAGCTAAAAATAACTTATATTTAAAATTGGAGAAAATAAATTACACTTGATATTCTCCTGTTTCATAAATTACGTGTCTCATTGAACATTTAACACATATCACTAAAAGCTTATACTTCTTTTATTCTGTCACTATATAAGTAATTTCATTTGACAGAAAATAATTTCAAAAAGAATGTTCTTGTAACATATAAATATTAAAGGAACCATATGTAACTATTAAAACAAAAAAAAGAAAATCAAATATTATTTAATCCAAACACTAAGGATAATGTAATTCACTATATATATATTTTTCTAAATAATATACATCACATAATCATGATAACCTAAATTAGCTAGCATGCCAAAGCATACCAGCCTAAATTTATATTCAAGTTGACACATAACATGTCAGACTAATGGATCACATTTCACAAGCTACTGGTCCTCAAACCAAATAAGATGACATTAGGTTCCAACTGATCCTCATATGTGAGGGCATTGTCGCCACAAATCGAAGAACATCAGGATTAATGCTATCTGAAGGGCGCAATCCATCTGATCTTCTATTCAAAACATGCAAAAACTTAGCAATGTTGGGGAGTACCACTTCTCTGCAGTGAAGATGCAACAGGGGAACCTTAGATAAGACACTTCCCTTCTGAACCTCCAGGCCTTCTGGCCTCCTCAACTTGTATGACTCTCCGGTTGTCGGCTCAATATCAACCCGAGGCATCTGTTTCCATCGGCTGTGCACAAACCAGCCGTACTTGTAGTCACCAACTATGGGTGTGCCAAGTGCTTCAGCACAATGAACACGCAACTGTGCAAAAAGAATAGAAATAAGATATATGGAAAAAAAAATCTAGCTGCTTTAACTGAGCATATATTTTGATATCCATCATCAACAAAGGGAACTAGAATTAGAAGTTATATGTCTAATTCCTGTTTGACAAAAAAGAATCCAAGATGCAATTAATAACTGAAGGATTCCATAAGTAGTACAACTGCATGATAGGGCTCTCATACTACTTATCCCTCACTTATAGTTCATCACTTTTTAGTTTTAAATCAAACAATGTTAAGTTAGCATTTTCCAGAAAAGTCCAATCAGGCCCTCATCAGAACTCCATAAGTAAACAGGAATAACTGGCTTGTCCCTTAAATTTACAGTCTCTCCTGCGTGGATTAACATTTTCCATGCGGTAGTCCAGATCGACGGATTGGCCTCCAAATATCATATTGAGGCATTTCACATCTGTGCTTTCACATTGCATGAAAAGATGGGTATATACTATATAGTACCTTAATTACTTCTCCACAACTTTACACAGCATCAAAAACTCTTACATAATTTAACTCTTGAATTCCATCACAACTCTAAAGATCTCCTAACAACAACATCTGATCTCTTCTTTCAACTTGCAAATGGTCTATGAAAGCTGCTCAGTTTCAAGGTAGAACAATAACAACATAAAGAACCACTGGTATAGTACTCTTAAGAGGAACTGCCAACAAAAGTCAGTCACAAATGAAAAAGCTTAACCTTCCTAATGAAAGGATTATAAACAAGTCAAATCCAGGCAAGAGAGGGACAGAGGCTATTCTCAAGGTATTCCAGCAACTTCCCAGATCCCCTATACTCACCCATTGTCCCTTCACTCATCATTGAGTGGAATCTCCGACACAACCGCATAGAACATAGCTACCACTAATTAAAATTTGTTTCTGGAAGATAACTAAGCCTTTTTTATTGAATGCATACACCCAGGAAAGCCCTTGGACAGAGCCACATATAGCAAATGACTTTGATGCCCCTAGGGAAACAATACCAAACAAGAATGTATATATTCAAGATTCACAGAGCCAGATTACAGATGTGAGGGCATTTGTGGAGTTGAAGTCATGCAGAGATATGAAATACCCTAATTGTCTTGAAATGAGGAAAATGGGAAAAGGAAAATGCAGATACATACTTATTGCACAAAATTTAGACAACTTTGTGTCAATCTGGACTGCCACGTGCAAAATGGCTGTCCATGTAGGTGACAAGCTGTAGCCTGTAAATTTATCAGACATCCGCTGTTCCCATAAACTCTGATGGAGTTGTGATGGAAAGGCCAAATGGAACTTTGTATAAATTAGAAGGGAAAATTGCTTCATTTCGTGCATGAGGGAGAAAATAAGAACTTTTAAAACTAAAAGGACCAAGTGTCTGTAAGCTTTATTGTAACCTAAGAAACATATTTAAGTCAACACTTTTATTTTCCCACATTATATTAAAGAACGGGGTAAATGCAATTTACAAGTGCATATGAATAATCAAAGAGAAGCCCTGAAAAATCCAATATGCTATAGTTCATCAGTCAACCAACATAGAAACGGGTAATTGTAGATATAAATTTTGTTTCTTCTCTCCCCTTCAACCACCCCCCACCCCCAAAAAAAAAAAAAACTTCTTTCCTTCACAGTTAACAATTCCCTATGAATGACAAACAGACAAAGTAAGAAGCTTTTGAAATTTAGAGCACACTTAGTGCAGCTAAAGATAGTGCCACTACTTTTACGAGCATAAGTAAGTGCATCCAAGATACCTGTTGTTTCCGGGAAGTAAGTGGACGCAGCTCAATCCATGAGCAACCGTTTATCTTTGGACCAAGAACCCGGTACTCTGTTATAGCCTCTTGGTGAGGTTCTATGCTGGATTGGTGGGCTAGTACTACTCTCTCTGTCTTCCCATCATTTAGAAGAACCTATTTTGAGTAATAAGTTACAAAAATAATAAATAAAACCCTGGAACATAGCATCCACTTCTAAAATAAATGCTAGAATTGAAATGCAGAAATACACAAAATAATTAAAACTGAGAATGAGAAAAAACCTTTGAAAGAGGGGCACAAATTAAGCCTTCCCTCTCTTTAGGAGTGCCTATGACTAATGCCCAATACCTCTGATATGTAGCTTCACAGGCATCATTCCAAGCCTAACACACCCCCAATAAATTAGTTTAAAAGTTGAAAAGGAAACTGAAAGGTGTTGTTTATAATTTAAAAAACCTTAACTCAGCCTAATACTGCTTAGAGAACAAAGTTCATGATTTCATGTAAATAAGGCACCTCGCAAGAAGATTTTGCCTGGTTTATGTTACTGAACAACCACTGAAGGTGTGCTATGCTATCTTTTGTTCTTCCAAGCAAAAGGATGCCACTGCTCTCTCTGTCAAGACGGTGAACCTGACAACTTAAAAAATAAGAACACATATATTCAAGAAAAAGCAACAAACTCTAGATCTTGGTTTAAGACATTTAAGACAATATTAGGGTAGAGAACCATTCAAATAAGACTAAGAATGTCATTGGTTATCATGAAAAAAACTAAGATTATAATTTTATATAAAATAATTGACCAACAACATGGAAAATTTAACAGCCTGTCATTAGTCCATAAAAGAAATAAAATTAAAGTGACAACCCTATGCTTAACTATTCTGGTTTCAAGAAAATTACACACCAAAAGGAAAAAAAGAAAAAAAAATATACCTTTCTCTTTTTACGTAGCGCAAAGGTGAAACAAAGAAAATACAGTTTTAATCATAATTCTGTATATATTTGAACATTCCAACTTTCCAATTAAGTATTAAGAACAACAAAAACAGTTATTTAGAACTAGCAGACAAATGTAAGTTATAGGCCGCTCAAATCTTGACACACCCTGCACTTGCCTACACAATGATCAACCCCATGTTATATGCAGCAGTTACCCTTTCAAAACTGAAAAAGACAAAAAGAAAATTTACACTTTTCTTCTTTGTTGCCTCTTTAAAACATTGGTCAAACTTTTCAAAGACACTTAAATTCAACGCAGCTATCACCTGAGCAAAATATGAATTCAGGTTTTTTTTTAAATACTTTTTATATGGTTTTTATTGAGTTTCTATTTGCAGGAAAGTTTAATCTGACAAATGAGATCATATATTGTGACTTTTAATAAAAATAAGTCTGCAAAGATTATTAAACACGATCATGAAAGCAACTGCAAGTCCAGCAAAGAGACTCATTGCACATAACTGCATCAAGGCAATGGTCAAATGCTGAAAATATCTCTTATGAGATGCACTTGTCCATTTTGTGAATTGTTAGAAGATACTAGAATATTTTTAATTAATTAGGATATTATTCAGATTGTATTTTTTTATTCTTTTTTATTCTTAGACTCAGGAATTATAATCCCTATATTTATTGTAAATATCTTGTATTTATTTTTTAGCTCCCAGAGTAACTTGTATATATACCTGTGTATTCCTCAGTTGTAAATAATCAAAGAATCATTTCCCGACCATTGTTTGTGTCATGGTATCAAAGGTAGGCTCATTTTTTCTCTGATCACTTTGTCTTTCTCTCCCCTAATTCCTATTTTTTTGTTACTGTTCACAACTCTCAGTTTACTATTCACTTTCAAAATTCTAAACCCTTCTATATCAGCCATGAAGGTTCATCTACTACTAGTCCTAATATTGAGTCTTCCATTATTAGTGCTCAAACTAGCATCAGGAGTGTATTTGGAGAGTTGCAGCTTGTTTCAGCTGCCTATAGATTGAACGGGAACAATTTTGAGTTGATCCCAATTTGTTCGAACTTTTTTGGAGGGACGTGGAAAGCTCAGTCATTTATTAGGCATGGGTCCAAAGTCAGATGATCCAAAGTTTGATGCTTGGGATGAAGAAGACTCGCTAATCATGTCATGGCTGTGGCATTCCATGGATCCTGAAGTTAGTAAATTCTGTTTGTTCCTGTGTTCAGCTAAAGAGATTTGGGATTCTGTGCACTAGACCTATTCAAAAGTAAAGGATGCTACTCAGATTTACCAGATTAAGACCAAAATCTCTACTACGAAACAGGCAAATAAATCTATCAATGAGTATTCTATACTAACGAAAAATTTGTGGCAGGAATTGGATCATTATCAGTGCATCACGATGAAATGTACTGAAGATACTGTCATCTTGAAGCGCTTTATGGAGAAAGAGAGGATTTTTGAATATCTTGCACGACTGAATGCAAATTTTGATACTGGAAGGATTCAAATACTTGGAAGAGAAGAGTTACCTACTCTAAACAAAACCATTGCTACTGTCTTAGCAGAAGAAAGACGTAGGAGTGTGATGATGGAGCCCAAGACAATTGAAAGTTCTGTATTGGCATCCAAAAGTACCAATCAAGCAACTCAATCAAAGCAATCTAACAACTCCCTGTGGTGTACTTATTGCAACAAGCCTTGTCACACCAAGGAAAGGTGTTCGAAGCTTCATGGTAAGCCTCCGAATATGAAGAAGGGACAAGGGCAAGCTCATGTAGCAACATTAGTCTCAAGTCGTGAGGAAAGCTTCAGCCATCCTCATCTTAAGGATGAGATTGGAAAATTAAGGAGTTTACTAGAATCACTAGAGAATAATACTACCGGTACTTTAGGTACATGTTCTTTGGTGTTTTCAGATGTTTCTATTGAACCTTCATCTGTTATTACTCAATTATCATATACTCTTACGCCCTTAAATAAGGTTTTTCTTGACTCATGAATCATGGATTCTGGAGCTAATAACCATATGACCAATTCTTCAAAAAAATTTATCTCTTATAACCCATGTCCTAGTACCAGAAAGGTTATAATAGCTGATGGTTATGTTCTTACTGTTGTTGGTCAAAGTGATATCCATTTAAGTCCATATCCTATCTTGAGAAATGTTTTGCATATTCCTAAGCTTTGTACCAATCTTATATCTGTCAAAAAACTTACGAGTGATTCTAATTGTTGTGCTGTATTCTTTTCTACCTATTGTGAAATTTAGGGACTAGACACGAGGCAAATAATTGGATTTGCTAAAGAAAAAGATGGACTTTATTTCCATAATGAGTGCAGTGGACACGATGGAGTTCAAAGTTTGTCTTCCTCTTCCTTTTATTCCAAAGAGTTCAGTTTGAATAAAGACTATATTTGGCTTCATCATCGTCATTTTGATCATCCTTCTTTTCATGTTATTAAAGATGTTTCCTTCTTTGTTTAAAGACTTGAATGTTGAATCCTTTCATTGTGATGTTTGTGAATTTGCTAAACACAAACGATCTTTATTTCCTATTAGTAATGAAAGAGCTTCTGTTCCTTTTAATTTAATTCATAGTTATGTTTGGGACCCTTCAAATATTCCTAGTATTTCTGGATCTTGATAGTTTGTGTCCTTTATTGATGATTGCACTCGTGTAACTTGGATCTATCTTTCGAAACAAAAATCTAATGTTAGCTCTGTATTTCCATCTTTTTACAATATGATCAAAACTCAATTTGGGATTGGGATACAGAGATTCCATTCTGACAATGCAAAAGATTTTTTCAATCAATCTTTGTCAACCCTTTTTAATGCTCAGGGAATCATTCATGAGTCTTCTTGCATTAACACTCCACAACAAAATGGGGTTGCCGAAAGGAAAAATAGTCATCTTTTGGCCATGACAAGAGCTTTGCTATTTCAAAATAATGTTCCTAAACAATATTAGGGAGAAGCAATTTTAACTGCAAGTTATATGATCAATAAGCTTCCAACACAGACTCTTAGTTCAAAAAGTTCTATACAACTTCTTACTCACTTTTTCCTTGACTTCAATGCTTCCAATAAACTCATCCCAACAATATTTGGTCGTGTTGCTTTTATTCACGTGCATTCCTCAGAATCGGACCAAACTTGATCCTCAGGCCCTAAAATGTGTGTTCCTTGGTTATTCTTCTACTCAAAAATGATACAAGTGCTATCATCCTTCTTCAAAAAGGCTCTATGTCTCAGCTAATGTTACTTTTTCTAAATGTGAGTCCTATTTTCATAATACTTTTCTAGAGAAAACTTTCCTTCCTAATAACCAGAGTCAAGATCTCTTACTTCATGAAATTCCAGATGACTCATCTGGACCGTCTAGTTCCTATGATTCTCAACAACCCCTAGTCCACACTTATCCTTTACAGGTTTACTCTCACAAGAAAGAGATATCTCAACCAGAGCAAGTTCAATCTTTTGCATTGGAACGTGTTCCTGAAGGCACAGAGGTAACTCCCTCCCTTGAAAATATTCCTAAAAATATAGATGATGACGTTCCTATTGCCTTACGCAAAGGTACACGAAGTTGCACTAAACGTTCTTTATATCCTTTATCATCTTTCATTTCCTATAACAATTTGTCTTGCAGTTATAGAACCTTCCTTGCAAATTTAACTGATATTTCCATTCCTAAAACCTTATCTGAGGCATTGACAAATGAAAATTGGGTACAAGTAATGAAAGTGGAGATGGAAGCCCTAGAGAAAAACAAGATATGGGACCTAGTTCCGTTGCCAAAAGTAGGGCTGTGCACTAACCCGAACAACCCGGACCGGCCCAGTTCAATCGGGTTGGGTTGGGCCGGTTCAAATTGGACACCAGGGAGAAAGGGTTAAAATTTCGGGTTATTTTAAACCGGTCCGGTCCGGGTTACCGGTTATATATTCAGTCCTAAAATAACCGGCCCGATTAACCCATGCATTAATATGTTAAAAAAATCCTCCAGGTCCCTCTGTCATCGCGTTGTTGTTTTGGACTCTAAAGGAAGAGAAGATATCAATTATCACTTATCACTAGGGCTGTGCACATTCAGAATGAGGATTTCATTTTTCTAGCCCTAAACTCCACGGCTCTGCGCAATCGAACCCTCCAGGCTCCAGCGTCCGCGACATTTTCCTCTTCTTCTTTGAGGTAACACGTAGATCTACTTCAAGTAAGAGTGACAGTGAGCTTTATTTTGTCAGTGAGGGACGGAGGAGACTACTTGCTTATTTGCTCAGTTGCTCTGCTCTTTGCATCAGCCTCTCAATAACAGTGAGCTTTCTAACTCAGTCTTCCTCTCAGCAGTGCAGACTCGCAGACTCGTAGCTCACCATTATTTCTCTTGGCTTTCTTTCTTCTCGGCGTCGTAGACTCGCAGCTGGTGGTTATTCTTCATGTCTTCATAGTTCACAACTTCACGATGAGCTTTCTAATCACTTAGTTGGTTTAATGTTTTCAGCTTTCAGTTATGTTAATTGTTTCTTCTAGTTCTCGGATCTTACTCTTCCAGCTACCTCTCTTTACTTCCTAAGTTCCTATGCTGCCATGTTACATGATGTTGTTTAGCTAGTAGCTATTTTAGGAAGAATTATTTGTTGGATTTCCTAGAAATGTATTTTAACAATTGTCATTATTATATTTTCGGTTTAGTTTTGTATGATTAAATTTTATTGTTCTATTATGTACAGAATAGGTAGACGTCCATGTCATTTAGAACAAGGGATGATGGCCAGGTTTTATAAACCCCCTGTCATTTGTCTTAGGAATTATGGCCTTGTTGGGGTTACTTTGAATGAATATTGCATTTATATGATATATGTAGTAAAAATCTGACTCATACGTGATGTTAATAGCCTTCTTGCAAGTTTCAAAGTAGACTCTAGTTGAGCATCTAAACTTTTGTGTGAGTTATGCTTAAATTAATTTATTAGAAACCAAAGATATCATTATGGAATCATGATTTTGGACTTCACATTTAGAGATGCTTAACCTGCTTTCTTATATACTTAAATTCGTTACATATATGTGAGAATGTGAGGCAAGAAATCTTTGTTTTTGCTCTAATTTTATATATGTTAGCAAAATCAAGACCTGTTTTATCATTGTACTAACTCACATAATTATTTGGTTAGCCTTTCATATAAATTTTAGTTCTCATGTATTTGTAATTAAATTGCAGAAAAATCAATGGATAATCTTGAGTCCCAAATTCCAACTAGTGGGGCACCAAATGACACAATTCAGACAAGTGATCTTCCTTCAAGTACACCTAGTAGTGCTGGTACTGCAATTGCTTCAAACACATCTGGTGGTGGTCCTCTTCCTTTAGAAACGCCGAGTATTGCTTCTACTCCTTTAGAAACTCTTGGGTTTCTTTCTACTGGTTCAGAAACCCCCACTAGTGCTGGTAATCCTTCAGAAACAGCTGGTGGTTCTTCTACTCCTTTAGAAGCACAAGCAGCAACTACTAATAATCCCATTCGTAAACCAACATTGAAGAAGTCACCGGTTTGGCAGCATTTTATCATGCTTCCTTTGGATGAGACAAATGGGAAACCTAGAGCAGTATGTAAATATTGTGAGACTTCTTATGCTGCTGACTCAAACAAGCACAGCACTGGGACTTTAAAGAGGCACCTTGAGAAATGCATGAAGAATCCATATAGGAAAAAGAATCAGACAATCCTGGCATACACTGAGACATCATCAGGAGATGGGTCTGTGGGCTCAACCAGAAGCTTAGTTCCTCACACTTACAGTTTAGAGGCATGTCGTCGAGCCTTGGCAGAGTTTGTGATATGTGATGAGCAATCTTTTCGTGTGGTGGAAGGACGGGGGTTTCGCAAATACAGCAACACTCTTGAGCCTAGATTCCCAGTTCCATCTAGATTCACGATTGCTTGAGACTGTTTAAAATTGTTTGACAATGAAGGGGCGCAATTGAAAACATATCTAAGAAAATCTTGTAGCCGTGTGTCTCACAACTGATACATGGACGTCTATTCAAAACTTTTACTATATGGCTCTCACAGCACATTTCATTGATGAAAATTGGCAGCTGCAAAAGCACATCCTGAACTTTGTAAACATTGACAATCATAAGGGTGAAACAGTTGGTAAGGCCATAGAAAAGTGTTTATTGAATTGGAGGATTGAAAAAGTACTCACAATCACTGTTGACAATGCAAGCTCTAATGACACAGCAGTGGCATATTTGAAGAAGCGATTGAAAAATTGGAATGGCTTGGTGTATAATGGTGATTATCTTCATATGAGGTGTTGTGCCCATATTCTTAACTTAGTGGTGAATGATGGATTGAAAGATATGGATGACTCTATTAGCGCCATTCGTCAAGCTATCAAATATGTTAGATCATCACCTTCAAAATTTCAAGCTTTTAAAAATCTTGTTGACGCAGAAAGGATAGAGTCAAAGAGTCTTGTGTCCTTAGATGTTCCTACCAGGTGGAACTCCACCTATCTTATGTTACAAACAGCTTTGAAGTTTCAAAATGTCTTCAATCGAATGGAAGATGAAGATGATGGGTATGTTGCTCATTTTATGGATGATTCATGTCGGGGAAACCCTCCTGGGCCTATGGATTGGAGGAAGGCAGAGGTGTTTGTTGCATTTCTATCCTTTTTCTATTCAAGCACTTTGAAATTCTTTGGATCATTGCATGTGACCTCTAATGCTGCCTTTCTTGAACTTGTCACCATCCAAGAGGTATTGCAATCAAACACTTTTGATATGACTAATTCTATTACTTTTGATATGGCTAAAAGAATGAAGGCCAAATATGACAAGTATTGGGGGAAGCCTGATAATTTGAATCCTTTGTTGGTTATGGGTGCTGTCTTGGATCCCAGATATAAACTAGGCTTTGTGAGTACCTCCTTTCGAGAGTTGTATGAGGACCCTGAATTGTGCAAGGCTATGGAGATGAAAGTAAAGGATGCATTATATCGGTTGTATGATGAATATTCACAGCTTAGGGGTAATGCTAATGAACAATCAGAAAGTTGTATCTCTGAAGATAGTGGTCTATCTACCAATTCAGATTCATCAAGGTTTTCAAGCGCACCAATTAAGGTACCTGGCAAAATCTTGGGTCAATGGGAAACTTCAAAAAAATTGAAAGTTAGCTTAGATCACACATTAGAGGTTGAACGGTATCTTGCAGATAGTGAAGTTCAAGATAGTCCTTCTTTAAACATCTTGAGTTGGTGGAAAGCAAATGCATCAAAATATAAAATACTCTCTCTTATTGCACGAGATGTTTTAGCAATTCTAGTGTCCACAGTCGCTTCAGAATCTGCTTTCAGCACTAGTGGACGTGTGCTTGATCCTATCCGAAGCTCATTAAAAGCAAGGACACTTGAATTACTTATTTGTTGTCAAAATTGGCTTGACCTTGGTACAACTGTCAACATTGAGCCTCGTGACTATGAAGGCATAGATGAGGAGGATGTGGATGGAATAATTGCTAAAGGTTTGTTCATATTTTGTTCATTTGCAATTTAATCTGAAATCCTCTCTTCATTACCATATTTGTAATCTTTTATAATTCTCTTGTTTTTTTAAACCTTTACAGATCCTCAAGCCGGAGCTGCTCTTCCAACTGGTCTAATTTAAGCTTGTTATGTTTAGTCTTGTTGAGTTTTTAGTCATGTTTAAGTTAATGTTGTATTGTCTTTAGTGGAGTTGTCATAAAACTGATGGGTTGTGTTATGTGGCTTTTGTAGTATTTAAAGGAGTTGTTATGCCTTGTCTTTATTGGATTTGTGATGAAACTAATGGTGATGCATTATGTTACATTGTCAACTTGATGTTGGATTATATTGTTCTTTTAGTTGTGATGAAACTAATGGTGATTTTATGTTGTCTTTATCTTGTCTATTGTTGGATTGATGGATTAGGCCTCATGTCATTACTGTCATTACTCATTAGTTTAGTTGGTCCTTTGTTTAAATTTTTCTAAAACTGCAAAGAAAAGGTGTGTGTAGCAGTACAATGGTTTAACTTTAACCATTGATTCATCATGAGAATTTCAATCCACAGGTTATTGATTTGGTAGGTTCTTCTACATGGTTAATAATCTGGGATGGCCTTCATTAACTTGATTGTTTATCTTTTTTCTGAACTTTGCAGAGGTTTATCAATGGGCAGATTCATTGTTGAAAATGAAAGTTCGAGTTTATTTTTTTCAATGGAGACATGGTCACGTTTAGCTGTATGATTCTATTCTGACTTGTACTTAAATGGAGCATGGTCCAAACTAATGCTAAGGATTAGAATTCATGGTTGTATGCTCTTCTATAGGTCATCAGGTAGGTTCTTCAAGTTTCCATCATCCTCCATTATGTGCAGTGTAGGTTGTAGAGAGACATATTGTAATTCTAATGAATGACAACTGAAGTTCCTTTACATAGAATAATATAGATATTATATAATGGTTGTTTTGGCACATTCATGTTATATATCTTCCATGGGTAGTTTTGGCCTTCTTGACTCCTCGCTATGATTTTTTCCTTCTTTTGGTTATGCAGAATGTGCATTGTTAACTTAATATATGACAATGTTTAGTTCCATGTTAATTTTGTAGTGGATTAATGGTTCAACTATTTTGTAGGGATTATTATATTTATATGATTACTGCTAGCTCATTTCATTGAGGGGGTCAAGCAAAGACAATCAGTTTTATAGAAGAAATTATGATAGCTTGTTTAGCTCCCAAAGCAATGGTATGTCTCTCTGATACTGATCTCTATCTGTCAGAAATGTTTTACATGTCTTATTTGTTAACCAAATCTCATTAAATAAATTGATAATCTTCATTTATATTGGAGTTGGTGGATCTGGATCATTACGTATGAACAATATCTAATATGATAATGTTAGTATATATTTTGTTTTATAACCATTTCTGATATGATTTATGAATGGAATATTATGTGCATTGGGTTGGGTTGGGTTGGGCTATTTTGTGCTGTGGGTTACCCCGGCCCAACCTAACCCAGCCCGGAACCCACTGGGCCGGGCTACTCTGGGCCGATTCACCAGGCCGGGGATGAAAACCTAGCCCATAGCCTATAACAAGCCGGGGTGTGGGTTCTATAAAACCCGGCCCCGGCCCAACCCAGCCCTAGCCAAAAGGAAAGAAACCAGTTGGGTGCCATTGGGTCTTCACAACTAAGTTCAACTCTGATGGTTCCTTAGAACGATACAAGACACGGTTAGTTGCAAAAGGATATACTTAGACTTATGGCATAGATTATATGGAGACTTTTGCCCCTGTTGTAAAAATGAATACAGTCAGAATTTTACTGTCTGTTGTTGCTAATCAAGAGTGGCAATTACTGCAATTTGATGTTAAAAATGCCTCTTGACATGATGATTTAGAAGAGGAGATCTATATGGAGGTCCCATTGGTATTTCATTCTCAACTTACATCAAGCACAGTTTGCAAACTTAAAAGGCACTTTATGGGCTCAAACAATCTCTGAGAGCATGGTTTGGTAGATTTACAAAAGTCATGCTTAGTATGGGGTACAAGTAAAGTCAAGGTGATCATACTCTATTTATTAGACATTCGGCTTCAAGGAGAGTGACAGTGTTGCTAGTCTATGTTGATGACATCATAGTCACAGGAGATGACATAGAGGGAATTAATTCCTTAAGAAAGCAGTTGACGAGAGAGTTTTAAATTAAAGAATTAGGGAGGCTTAAGATCTTCCTAGGCATTAAAGTTGCTCATTCAAAGCAAGAAATCTTTATATCACAGCATAAATATATTCTTGATTTATTAACTGAGACAGGTAAATTGAGATGTAAACCGATAGATACCCCAATAGAAGTTAATCTCAAACTTTGCGACTTCCCAGATGATACAACTGTTGACGTGGGATCATATCAAAGGCTTGTTGGCAAACTAATATACCTGTCTCATACTAGGCCTGACATAGCCTATGTTGTAAGTGTTGTGAGCTAGTTCATGCATGCTCCTAAAGAATCACATCTTCGGGCGGTACATCGAATTCTGCAATACTTGAAAGGTACACCAGGAAAAAGAATCTTATTCAAAAGGGGTAATAGATTAACTCTTGAAGCCTATATGGATGCAAATTATGCAAGTTCCTTGGTTGATCGAAAGTCCACGACACGTTATTGTACTTTCCTTGGTGGAAATCTTGTCACCTAGAGAAGCAAAAAACAGAATGTGGTTGCTAGCTCTAGTGAAGAAGCTGAATTCAAAGCAATGGCACTTGGGACCTGTGAGCTATTATGGATAAAGATAATTTTGGAATATTTGAAGGTTAAATGGGACGGTACGATGAAACTTTACTGTGACAATAAATCAGCAATTAATATTGCTCACAATCCAGTACAACATGACCGGACCAAGAATATTGAGATAGATCGTCATTTTATAAAGGAGAAGCTAGATAATGGTTTAATTTGCACACCATTTGTTCCTACAAGAGAGCAACTTGCTGATATTCTCACAAGGGGATTGTCTAGTGTTCATTTTCAAGATTTGATCACTGAGCTGGGATTGGAGGATACCACTCATCAGCTTGAGGGAGGGTTGTTAGAAGATACTAGAATATTTTTAATTATTATTCAGATTGTATTTTTTGATTCTTTTCTATTCTTATCTTCCATAGAATCAGGGATTATAATCCTTACATTTATTGTAAATATCCTGTATTTGTTTTTTAACTCCTAAGGTAACTTGTATATATGCCCATGTACTCCTCAGTTGTAAATTATCAGAGAATCCTTTTCCCAACCATTGCTTGTGTCATCATAAGTTTTTGGCAGAGACCTCACCAATATGGTATTTATATTAGATACTAAGCCTATTCAGCCTCATCAGTAACATGAACACAGGTGAAAACAGAGCACAAGCTAAATACAAGATATAGCATCAAACAGGTCCAAACACAGAAGAAAAGCCGCCAAAGGAAAAAAATAAATAAATAAAAGATAAACCAGTAGTAAAGATGCAGAAAAATAAAACAGACTCTAGCGATTTAAGAAGTAGAATTGTCCCTCAAAACCTTGCCAAGATTCTTTGCACCACAAATGATATCAGACCCTTTTTAAAACCTCCTCTAACCACCTGCTTTCTCACTCATCCACCTCATCCTGCGCATGATATGCTCTGTAAGAGTAAGTCACTTGGTTGTGTACCTTCTCTGCCCCTATGTCCAAACTGTCTATCCATGTTCCATTTAGAATGCAATTTCAAGTTAATTGATTTAGGCTCAATAAGCTCACCCTCGCACTTATTTCTTTGGTCAAATACTTTCAGGCCCATGAATTCTTCCACATGCTTGAATAATTAACAAACTAAAAGAAAAGACTGCTCTCTTAGCAGAATATTTATTTTCAGATGAAGCACTGCAAATTTCCATTCATGAACTACAAGGGCAAATTAATAGAAGGGGGTAAGAATGGCATATGTCCCTCCACCTGGCTAGCACATCAGATTAGATAAGCAATAACACAAGTTCACAAATTTTTTTATATCAGAAATCCACCAAGCTGGGGGGAGGAGAAGTGGGCTAGGAAGTTATTAGGTCCAAAAGCTACAAAGAGTCCAAATTTTGAATGCAGTCATGACAGGTGGTGAGCAGAGGTTGATTAGAAGTACAAAAAGGTAGGACATGTGAAAGAATGGGAGGCCGACTGTTGGAGAGAAGCAATGTGAAATTCGGAAAGAGTGGAGTCCCTAGAATTCTGGTATCCTTGATAGCTAGCTAGTGTTTCTCTCTGTTTATCGCCATTTCAATGTGAATTCCCTGAAATTCATTGCTAGAATAATAAAAGCCTAAAAGAAAATCTCAAGGCTTTTCCCCTATAGGAATCCCAGAAAGGGCAGAACTACATTGACTATATAGTCAATCTTCAAGATTATGATCAATGAGGACATCAATAAAACGTTAATGGAAAGATGTCCACCCATAGCATAATCATGCATTTTTATTGTCAGATGTCGACCAAAATGTTTGCTGGTTAATAAGAATCTGAAAAGGGAACTCACCAACTTAGGACCCTCATCATAATCATAGGAAAGTGCAGCAGCTGCCAATGCATCCATGCTGTTATGAATTGGTAGATTCCCCTAACAAGGTTACCAAAAACAAATCAAAATACAAGAACATAAATGCATAATGACCGGAATGTGTGGCAGAACAAATATTCAAACCTTAACAGGCAATTTTGGAGGTTTGTTCAGTACAATCACAGCAGCATCCTGAAAGCAATACATTGAAAAAAATCGACAATAAATAAAATATATAGCAATGAAATTGAAGAAAAAGAATAGTCAAGTTAAATAAATTAAGATTTAGACATAAAACATACCTTGTAAATCACAAGCCTCTGCAAATACCTAATTTCATCAGCATTTGGATATAGTGTTCCACTAGGTATGGTGTCATATCTTTTAGAAATCCTAGTTTCAGCAACTGATACAGGAACATGAATTCTTGCCCCAGGCTTCATCACTTCATTATGGTTAATCTGTTGTTAAGCTGTATTGTTGTAGTATTATTAAACCTACAACAGATCATAAGCACTTGACTAATTCAAAATACATAAACACACACACAGAGGTTTCCCCAGAGTCCAGAGCAAGGTTTGTGACTCAAAATGTGTGAACTAAAAAAGCTACATGAAAGCATCAGTAGATTCAATACCTTCCTCAAAGGTCTCTGCCCTTCATTTTGAGTGAGAGAGTTATCAGAAATTGGATCTTCCATCTTGACCTTGAACAAGAAAATAACAGCAAAGCCTATAAGTAAGCTTTTCTATCCCAGTACTTGACTATGAAACAAACTATACATATTATTAGAAAGCAAATTGCATACTCTTCTTTCTTGTTACAATCATAGAAATGTCATTGTTAGACGAGCAGCACTGTGGTTGTGGTGCTGCAGGTATCATTTGGTAGGACACAGCACCCACCACATGTGCCATGGGGCCATTGCTCATAGCACACACCATATGGTATATCTAAAGGAGCTATATGAAACAAAATATCTACATTTTGTTCATCCTCTCTCTCTCTCATACTGTCCTATTTGCGGCTTTGTCCATCAGAATTGGTTCAATTGTCCCTCGTTCTTCTCTGTCCTTTTTCAGTTCAGTTGTATCCTTCTCCCCCTCTCCGTTCTTCTACATTACATCTATCTGAATCTGTATCTTTCTTCTCATTATGTAGTTGCTTAGACTTAGAATTTTGGGGCACACTGATGAAAGGGTACTTCTATGATATTGCCCAGAATGTGCATCCCATAAAAAATTAATTTGCATTTGTTCTTCCCAGGATCTACCTAAGATATATGTGATTTTTTAACACCGTGAAAACTTAATTTGCAGAATTTTATTTCAAACACTAATGTTGAAGAACGAGCAGAAAATTCAAGTACTAATGGAAAATCAATCAAATTACAGTGTAGAGAAAAAGAGATATAGCGAATCCTTACAAGACCATCCCTGAAATGGGCCTCAATGACAGAATTCCACATTCCCTTGAAGTAATACTTAACCCAACTGATAGCAGTGGTATGAGCAGGCTGTCCAGGAGTACTGATTGTGCTCTTGCCAGGCAAAGGGTGAGGAGGGAAAGGAGGCAATGAGAGTAGCTGCCTGGGTTTCGGACCTTCTTTTGGAGCATCCAGACGAGCAATATTGTTGGATACTCTGATTACAGGCTCAACCGAGACGGGTCGTGGAGGACGAATCTTGGAGTAGCGTCTCACCGTAACAAACATCCCTTGACCGCGATTCTTGCGCAACATCACTGCACATTCTGCTTAAAAGAGAAAAAGAATGAGTATCTTTGATCAAGAGCAACTACTTTCCATCTCTTCCCATCAAATGTTAAACAGATTCCCTGTGTATAGGTTAGAGGAAGAGAAGGAGACGAAGGGCGTAGCAACAAGTGAAAAGTAAACACTTTTAGTGAGATGAATTAACGAGAAAAATGATGAATTATCAGCGCCACAACATCCTGCGAATCCCCGCGCAGCTTCTAATCTCATCCGTTCACATGATCGAAGAACTCACAATGCGCCACGTCATCAGGCTATTTATAAAATTGCGTCTGCACTGTCTGTTTAAACTTAAACTGAATCTACCCTTTCTGTTTTTCGAATCCGTACAATACGTTTCAGAAGCCCTCTGCTACAACGACATCGGCGTTCTTGAAGCTTCTGGAGCACCCGTGGGCGGAAAGAGCTTCGAGAGCAAATGTGAAATCTTTTGAATATTTCCATAGCCAATATCACACTCACACAATATTATCCAAATAATTTCTGAAACCTAGATATGTCTCTGTTGCAAAGCAAAAAAGTGCAGGTTTTTTTTTTAATTATAAATAAAGCGGAGAAAAGACAGCATCTTGCAATTGTCTGGCATTGTAGAAGCTTTGTTGGTTGACTTTATGTGGCACCCATTATAAACTGAATATGTTGTCTTTGTTGCTGGCACTGTTAGATGGAGTCTCCAATTCAACTCACAGCAGTGGGATGCTCATATATATATGAAATGGGTTCCAATTGCATCAGAAATCTCCTCAAAACCAATTACTTGAAACAAGAACCATTAGACCCAAGGAAATACACTCTATGATGATTGAGAAAAGACTGAATTTAAAGCAAAGGAGAGATTGAAGAAAGTTTAAACAGATCGAAAATTGACGAAATAAAAAAGAAAATGAGGGATGAAGCTTTGGAGAAGGATGAGGGATGAAGAAGAGTCACCTACGGTAAGGGATAAGAATGAGGAACCTGATATCGGCAAAGCTACACACTCCCTCCACGACGGCGCACGACAGTCGATGAAGAGTGGCTGGAGCTCTGCGCTCGAATCTGGGTTCAAAGGGGGTGGGTCATTGTAAACAGAAATAGCAGTGTCAATTGGGCGGCAAGGATTGTAACTCAACGGAGGGTGCAGATGAGACTTTTTGCTATTGTGGCATTCTGTAGACTATTGGATCACGTGGACGACTAAGATTTCCTGCTGCTCAGCGCCGCGCAAAAAATTGATGGCCTGAGATTCCGAACACCTCGCTGTGCGCGCCTAAGGTTTTAATGTCTTGTTTATTATTCCGATCATATTCATTTCATCTCAAATATAAAATATTTTATGATGTTATTTAATATGTTAATTATTTTATTTTTTTCATGTTCCTAATATATAATTAATAAGTAAAAAATAAATTATATTAGAAGTATAAAAGATAATATAATTTATAAGGTTGAATAATAAAAAATATTAAAATTTCTTAAAAAATTTAATTATTTAAATTTTTTCAAGATACATTAAGAAATTGAAAATACCTTATATTTAAGTTTAGATTAGGCTAAATTTTTATTGGAAGGATTTAAATGGAAATTTGAGATAAATACTTTTAACATGTGATGGAAGTGAATACATATTTATATTTGATTAAAAGCTCTTATCTTAATATAAAATATTTGTTATTAGTTTTTCAATTATTAAAGATATTTTTTACATTTATTTCATAAAATATAGTATAATATTTAATTTCCTTGATTTGTAAAGATATTTTTATTAATGTGATTTATTTAAAAGCACATTAAAATATTTTTTATTATTTTTAAAGCATTAATTTTTTTTATTTTGAATATTTGAAATAAAAGAAATATATTACTTTTGCATATATGAAAAGAATGGGTAACCGTGTATCATAAACTATTAATGGTTAATGAAGAAGGATAATAGGGTAAATTGCAAATCCATTCCATGCAATGGTCTACCTTTCCATTACAATTGGGAATGAATGAATTTTCACAATGAATCATACGCATGAGATAAAACATAGTGCAAAATGGAATAAAATTTTATGCATGTCAACCAAACATGCATGTGGTGGATTCCCATTCCTATTCCATGTTAAAGAGTAAACATTACAACCAACCAAACAAGAAAGAAAACTTAGGAAATGGAGTGATTGTTATTATGCAAATATGTCTTTTCTTCTTTGGCTAGAAAAATGTCTTTTCTATTTTGTTATGTTCTTATGAAAATGTCACAACAAAAAATAGACTTTCATGCTACAGGTCCTACTTTCAACGAGGACATTTGTATTTTTCAATTGGCATTTTATTTTATTACTTTCATATAAAAAAGGAAATTTTGGGAAATTTTGTATTTGAGATTGTAACGACCCTCAATATATTATCCGAGATTTAGTCTCGAGCTAACGGGAAGTATACGTGTGATGATGTGTGCAGGACTAGAGGAGCCAGAATGGAAGAACAAAGAGGAGACAGAACCCCCTCACGCTGCGGCCTTAACAAGGGATATCGTGGGGAACGTGTTGAAACTTGGATAATTTTTCGAACAGAAGGGTTTCACGCAACGACGAACTTACCTTCCGCCACGGTGCTAGGCCATAAATCTGCTTAAATCAGACAAGCTATAGTCAGCCGAACGAGAAAGAATTAGAGGAGGGAGCGATTTTCTTTGCTAGGGTTTTGGAAAACTGACCTTTGGAAGTGATTTTCGAGCTCTAGAGGCTTTGATCTTGATTGGTAAGTGGTTCTTACCTCCCATCTCTCTTTTCTCTTCAGTTTTTGGGTAAATTTTTGGATATATGTTTAGGTTTCCGGTTTGAGTCAAATTCTACAGATTAAAATGGATGTAATGGGATCAATGAGGTATTATTTAATGTTATTGTTGCTTGGGTATGAGTTTTGGTTGGATTATGATGAGTTTGAGTGGAACCTTAGGTTGATTTTGGCTAAAGGTGTATAGAATCCAAAATGTATAGGATTGGTTAGGATGTGGATAGTTAATTAGAGCTCATTGATGCATGAAAATTATGAATTTTGGATAATTATGCTATATGTTAATTGGGAAATATTATGACATTGTAGTGATTATTTGGTTGATCGGAAGAGTGCAAGTTGTGATTGGTAATCTGAAAGCTTGTGAGATCTGTGTGTGTGGTATTGACAACTTAAGGTAACCGGGTGTTTATGATTTGTGTTATATGTTGATATATATATATATGCATGTTCATGTTCATACCACACCACGATATATATTGTGTATGTGTATGGTTTTTTTATATATCGGGGTATGTACACGACTATTTGTATATGATGATAATAACGAGTATGATGTGTATATGTGATTTTGTAGCATCTCCATTCCATTGTATGCTAGTATGACCATGATAATGATATATATATTTTGAGGCATGTTAGCATAATATTGACATCATCACCATTGATACATATTGTGAGGTAGATGTTAGGTGATGATGAGATGTGATACAATGATGATATGAGAAATGATGATGATATGATAAAATATCTCTGTCACTAAATTCTTTTCTATGACTAGGAAAGTCAGGTGGCAGTGGATTTGGGGATACACCTTCCCTAAATTACCATCAATTTGAGTGGTCTAGAGGAAGTAGAGCCATGGTCCAAGCACTGATATAACTTGACCAAATGTACTGTCATGATGCTAACTCATGGTTTTAGCTATGTATGAGGGAAAACATGTATGCCATGTCATTTTGCATTCATTGCACTATATGCATTACTGATCGAACTATTGATATAGGTTGCCTATATTGTGTTTCCGATTACTAAGACTTTGTCTCACACCCCCTCCCATGACTAATATTTCAGGTGAAGACTTTGACACTAGTCCAAAGAAGACAAAGGAATCATTGTCTCTCCGACATCAGGAATATTCAAGTCAATGGTAGTTGTATTATGTCTATGTTATGTTTTGTGCCAAATAGGATAGTATATTTGTAATCAATACGAGAACAATGATATTGTGATGATGATGGTTGTAGAATGTTAATGATAATGAATGACATGTGATGATATCGATGATGATGTGGTATGGTTATGTTCACGAATGGCTGTATGTGTGTAATGATGACATGGACCTCGATATGGGTCATTATTGTTGGAGCAGGTGTCTGTGTATCAAAGCGGTTGTATGTGAGAGTCCGAAAGGGGATTTTGGGCCTGGTATATGTGTTTTGGACATATAACCAATTATATGAATTTGGTGTTCAAGGGGGTCAAATCTCACGAGAGTGGTTCCTCTGAGATAAAATCTTTTTAGATATGGTGGTTGAGTCAAATAGGACTTGTGTGGATGGTCCATAGTGATTAAATTGCCTTTGGTGGCAAATAGAGTATTAAAGATTTGAGTTTTCACCAAAAAGTAGCAAAATCAGTGTTTGGTGTTCAAATTCTCTATATGAAGATGGATTTGAGTGAAATTGGTGTCTATGTATAGATTAAGACATGATTGATTTGTTTTAGAATCAGGTCATTTGGAGGTTGGAGCAAAAAGTTGTGCATTAGAGGTGTGCCCTAAAATTAGCAAATTGCTGATATGGTATCAACAAGGGGGAGCCGCGGTCCTATAAGCTTGGCCGCATCGCTGAGTGGTTCTACCTCTTTGAGGCCATGGCGTTACTGTAGCTGACTTTGGCCCCAACCCTATTTTGATATTGTTCAGAGTTTTTCTAGGTTTTTGATGTGTTGTGAGTTGTTTTTGGGGTGTTTGGAAGTAGGTTATTATAGAAATTACTCAAAATATTAAAAATTTATCACTTCATTGGCCTAATAATCAATTGCAATTAGGTTAAATTATATGTTTAGTTCAAATAATGTGGTCAAGAAAGAAGGCTTGCACACTCATATGCCTACGCATGCCCACATGTGTGTGTGTGTAAGAGAAATTTTGAAGTCTATTATTGTTAAATTCAATGTGATGGTGTGGAAGAAGAAACTTTGCACCTCTACTAGACATAGCTATTAAAGCAAAAAATACAAAAAATAAAGTCTGTGTTCATAGTAGGATTTTATGTAGAGGAAGATGTGGATCTAAAAATAACTAGTAGGAGTAGGGGTGGGGGAAAAACCTGGACTAGGCTAACCCGATCGAACCCAAATTGACTTGGTCCTGAGCAAACCCGATCAAAACAACTCGAGGACTAAAAACCTATGACCAGGTCAAGCTGGTCATTTGGGTCAAATCAAGTTTCGGGCTGGCCTTCTTGACCAATAAGGCCAACCCGACCCAGTGGTATATATGTATATATATTGTATAGTTTTTTAATCCTCAAATAGTGGTCCATATGTTTTGAATATATTTTTAATTTTAAATGTTGTTCCATGTCTATTTCCTCAAGGTCTAAACCCAATCCCTCATGTTGCAACCCTAAGTCCCCTACTAGATTCTCCTTCCTCACATCACTCCCTCTTGTTGCGGCATTTTTCCCTCTCACTCAACTCCTTCACTGCCTTTCCACTTCTTTCACTCCGCTAATGATATCTTTCCTTTGCCATTGCTGCCTTTCCTTCCTGTTTCTGGCTTTGAGTCATCGATGTTTATCCTCCTCTCCATCTTACTCTTCCAGTTCGATTGCATCCACCATGGTTGTCCTCCATGTCTTCTTCATTGATCTGATAGTGCTTTGCTCACCTATGATGTATGTGCATCTCATTCTTTGTTGATCTTTGGTGGCATCTGCCAGTGCTCAATCTTTGTTGATTTGCTTCAGTGTCTCTCTTTCACCTCTCCATCTCCTTTGTGAATCCTCCTCTTCCACTCTACTTACGATGGCAAAATGAAGACCCATTTTTTTCCTATTTTTCCTTTTGGTATAAAATTTTTTATTTGTGGCTATGTAATGCATTTGTTGATATATTGTTATAAAAATTTGCAATTTACATAAGCTATTAAGTGTTTTTTTGTGGTGAATGTTGGAGTTGAATTGCAATTTCTCCCTTCTTTATTCTTTATTACTTTTTTTGAACTCCAATTCTAGAAAAGTTTCATAATATGCTATGGAAAAGTAGTTAGATATGAGGTTAAAAAAAATTAATGAGGCATGTTTGGGAAAAATTATTAGTCATAACTAGAGTTAGATCAGCCTGACCTCGTCTGATACCAGGTTATGCTCGAGTCAGACCAAACCAAGGGTTTAAAAATCTAACCCATGCCTCATACTAGACCAGGATTCGGGTTAAGTATTAACTTAGTCTAGCCTGATCTTCCCCCACCCCTAAGTGGGAGGCTAAAATATGAAATAAATTAAATTTGTGGGGTGGGGCTTTGCATTCAAGTTCTTTGACTTGTATAGTTTTAAATTTGGGTTAAAGGGAAAATCTATCCTTAAAATATTTACCGATAAGCTATAGGCACCCTAAACAAATTTTTGTAACAATGTTGTTTACCATGTTTCAAAATCATAGCAATATTAATCTACACTAACATTAGCAGTTAGTTAGAAGAAGACGAAAGCAACAATTATACTTTACCTAGTGTTTAGTTCAATTGAAGGGAGGAGAAGGGAGGAAAAATGAGAGATTTTAATTTTACCTTGTTCGGAGGGAAAATGAGGGATTTTAATGAAGGAATTTTAAATTTATCTTATTTGTATTAAAAAAGGAGGGGAGAACATATAATTATAAATGGATAATTATACCCTTACATGTAATTAGTGACGATTATGACTGGAGAGGAGTTGGATGATGACAACATCAAGAGTTGCAAGCTCTAGTGTTGATGACCCATAGCAAAGAGGATGGTTTAGAGACATTGAGAGGTGATGGTTTAGAGACATGACGCAAGGCAAGAGGGTAGTAGTCGGTGTTGATTATAAATGAGGGTGGAAATATTAGAAAAGAGTGGGGTAATTTGGTCAGGATGTAATAAAATTCTCTCTCTTTCCATTTCCCTCAAACCAAACACAACATTAACATTGACTTACGGCGACAAAAGCTTAAATTTTAATTGATAAAACCTTAAACTTTTACTCTTATTCAATGTGTTGGATATATCTTCATAGAACATTTAGTTGTCCAAACTTTAACAAACAGCTTATGAAACTTCTTGTGTGATTGATTAATTAACAAGCTTAATTTGATGTTTTCTTAAATTTGTAATACATATTTATACAAATTTATCATTTATAAGATTCTCTAACTATATATAGTTCTCCAATTATAAGTTAACATGCATGCCTATGCTTGAATTAGGAATTATGGTTTGCCAAAGAACTGAGAAAGCCTATTTACTTATAAGGAATCTAATGTAGGTTTTTTTTTTCTTTTTATAATTTTATTCTTTCACCTAATCAAGCCTAAAAACAATTTTAGCTACCACTTTGTATTTTTTAATTATTTTTTTAGAACGAAGGGCATTTCCTAGCTAACAGCTAAATACTCTTTTCTTGAAGGTGTAGATATCACCAAAATGAGCTTTGCTTTTTGAACCCTAAACAATATAATCAAGTGATCAAAATCTGAGCAACATATTTAAGGGACCTAACTACCTGCAAACTGTATTAGGACCTTACCGATTTTTCAATTAGCTTTTTATTTCATTACTTTCATATTAAAAAAAGAATATTTTGGGGAATTTTATGTTTGGAAATTACTTAGAATGTCAAAAAGGAAAAAGTATACTATTAGTCCTTTGATTTTGAGATTGATTTCATTTTAGTTCTTTAACATTATTAAGTTTCATAAGCCTTTAATTTTCAAGATGTAATAAAAAACTTCCTCATTATTAATGCCATGAAATAAACAAATGGAAAATGATAATTTACTAATAAAAATCATATAATTAGTATTATTATATATTAATTAACCTACAGGCCAAAAAAATTAACCAATGTAAAATAATTTACCTTGAAAATAATTTAATTTAAAACATTAAAAATTACAATTTTAAAATAAATAAGTTTTATTTTTAGGTTGTAAATATATATCTCAAGACAATAAAATATTGTAATTATAAAAAATTAAATATTTAGTTCTTATAGTTTATATTGAATTTTCCAACTTGTCAACTCCATCCCAAAAAAATTATTTATTTTAAGGTTATAATTTTAGATGTTTTATCAAAATATTTTTAAAAAATTATTTGAAGGTTATAATTTATATTAAAATATTTTTAAATTTTTTCATTTTTAAGGCTGTAATTATTTGATTTAAGACTTAAAAATATGTTAATTATAATTATTATTTCAATTAATTCATAGTAATATTGATGCAATAAATTTTGAGTAAGTTTTCTGTTAACTTGTTTAATATTGTTAAATTTAAGAAATGTTTACCACAAATTAAATGATTATAATGAAACATAAAAAAAAAAAATAACTAAAATGAAATTCCTTTAAAATTAAGTGATAAGTGTATAATTTCACCTATTAAAAATTTATTACTACGTTGACCTAAGAATTAATTGCAATTGGGTTAAATTATAGATTTAGTCCATACAATTTGTTCATATCTTTTATTTACTTTTCTCTTACACAAAATGTCATTTTGGTTTAATGAAATTTCATTTAGATTTTACTACATTATTGATTCAAATAATTTATCATAGAAAACTATTTTTTTTTTGGTGTTGCATAACAAACAAACATCTAATTTTGGTTGAATAATGTATTTTGTCTATGAATTACACGAGCAGTAAGTAAATAATCAAAAGCAAATTTTGCAAAAGATCACGTATGAATAGCTCAAAAGATTTGCTACTCCATAATGGCTTCCAAATGAAAGCTATGGATCATAGAAAAAACTGTTAGATAAGCTGGCTTCTCAAGAGGGGGGTGAATTGGAAAGCTTAAAAATTTTTCTGCAAAACATCAAGAAAGTGAAGAAAGCAAAGTGTGATGGTAAAACAGAGTATAAATGAATAAATGGTAAAAGTAGCAGTAGAGAAAAGAAGATACAGATATTTATCCTGGTTCGGTCTCTCAACTTGACCTACGTCCAGTCCCCAAGTCACCACTTGAGATTTTCCACTATTCTGCAAGAATTCAGTGGACTTCTTGCAAATGCCTCAGTACAAAGTTGATGCTCTATTTCTAGAGCTCACACTTTCACTCTTTGCACTCTCACTAGGTGCTTCCCCAATCCCTTGTGATATCCCCTCACAAGAAAATCTTTCTTCCAGATGAAGATAAGATTGTTTACAATGAATAAACTCTCTTAATCAGAGTGTATATGAAAGTTAAAGTACAAATATTGAAGTATATGAGAGTAGGAGACTTTGAGTAAATAATTTGGCAGAGTTTCAGTATATACAAAGTTAAAATCGTTACCCACATCTTCAAATGAAGTTCTATTTATAGATTTCTACCTCAACTATACATTAGAGACAAGATCTAGCCGTTAGAGACGTTATCCAATGGTTACTATGAGAAACTATCCGTTTTACCAATCGCATTTAATACTTCTGACACTCAAAGTTTTTATTTCAGTTGGTCAACAGACGAATTTCGCAAAAACTGAAAGTTACAGCCTTTAACGTTGAACTCCTGAAGTTCGTCTGTCATGAAGCAAAATTTGAATTTTCATCTTTAGAAAATGATTCTATGTTGGAACATACGAATTTTTATGTAGAAAGTCTTTCTGTTAAGTGTGAATAGCAATTTCATTTTGCTACAGTACCTTCAAAATTCGAATTTTGGAACCCAAAATTCGTCTGTCAGTAACTAGTTTAATGAGGCATAATAATTCATCAACTCAAAATTCGAATTTTCAAAGGGCAAAGTTTGTCTATTAGAGAGACCTCTTTTCAGACTTACTTTAAAGTTCGAGTTTATGAATTTTGTTATTCGTATGTCAACATATCAACACAACAGACTCACAAGCTTTGTGTCTGAAGTTTGAATTTTCAAGTTCAAAGTTCATCTGTCAGTGAGCAATTTTAAAGCTCTTTTTAAACTTGTTTTCAGATGAATTTTGACATATTCTCAAATGAATTTTTCAATTTTCATAAGTTGCATTTTATCTGAAATTCGAATTTTCAAAAGCCAAAGTTCATTTGTCAGATAAAGCTCTTTTTAGACACGTATCAAAATTCAAATTTCTTAAGTCAAAATTCGTCTGTCAGAGAAGTCTCTTCTCAGACTTGTTCATTTTTAATGCGAAATTCGAATTTTCAAAGCCAAAGTTCGAATTTTCAAAATAGCAGATCAATATAAACCTTTCAAACTTCATCTGTTGGTGGGTGTTTTTCAAATATTCCATGAATTAACATAGAATCTAGGTTTTAAAACATCTTATCACCAAATCAAAGTCTTTTACTTAAATTAAAACATTACTAAACATTCTACATCTATTCTTGCATTGATTTCTCCAGAATTCCTTCACTTGAAACCTTTTGTGGACCTTTGATATCTTTATTCCAAGCTCTTGAAGGTTGGTTTGGAATCATCAAAACACTTGATTCAACAAAAACAACACAAGCCAAAACCAATACAAATTTATGATACATTTTTTTTTTGCTTATACATATTCAAAAGGCTCTTATTTCTATCCCATCCTTAAGCAATTTCACATTGTCTTCAAGATGGTTGATCATACTGGGTATTCGAATGATACCACTGAATTTGGAGGAAGCACGATAGTCCTATTCGGGTGAGGATTCTTAAGTAAACTCACTTGGGTTACAACCTATTCATGTAACACATGAGAACATATGTAAAAGGATAATTTTGTATTAGCTTTTTGCACAAACGAGGGGGCTCCTAGTATATTGCTGAGAATTTGAGAAATGAATCACCATATTTGTGATATTTGAATAGTACAACATGCTAAAATTACATTTTATATTTTAACGTGGATCTCACATGCATTGCATAAAACATAAGAAATGACCCTTAGAGTTCACTATTTGTGAAGTGTGTAGCTTGTTGTTAATTTTATTTCTTGTATTGATATATTGATATTGATGATTTCCCTAAATGAAACATGAAATAATATTTAAGATAATACATGTTATACTGTCTTGGGATTATAAGAAGAATTCTCATCCAAAACATTTGTAGATGTGAGCAGCTTAAATGTTGACCCAGAAAGATTAACATTTGAGTCCAAGCCATTAATTGTGATACCAAATGTCGCCACATTGTCATCAAAGTTCACAACCAATAGGAATATTTGGAATTTCAAATGAGTAACCTAACTAGTCATCAATTAACTAAAACATTGATGATCTTCCATGATTCTCAAGTAATTGTTTTTGTTCCCTTGGTTTTCCCAAACAATTGCTGATGTAACAATTGAAGCCAGGCCTTCAAGTGTTGAGTTAAGATATGTAGCTCTGCTTGACAGTGTGAATAGTTGTTGTAACTAGTAGCTAGGAATTTCATAACTTAGATATGATTCAAATACAATTGCATTTGGTATCCACCTATATATCCATACAAAACCACAAAATCTCAATCTTGTGTTTACACATAAATAAATATATATAAGAACAAAAGAAAATGAATAAATGTATTTCTTTTGGTCATTTATATTTACAAAAAGTGGTACATAGGAAACCATTTCCATAACATCACTGCATTAAAAAGAAAATTCATCATGATATGAGTATTAAGTGATTTGTAAATTTGACTAAATAATTAATTATGAAAATTTGATATTTAAGGAAACAATGAACTTGTTCTTTTCTAATCCTATAAGGAATGCCGCTTCACCCAAGGCAAATAAAAGGATTCCAAATCCAGCATTTTTTGGCCAAACAATATACTCACTTACAAAAGCTTTTATGCTAGAACGATTCAAAGAATCAAATTTGTTATACATTGTGAAAATAACACTAGAATTTTTATAAACATGGAAATCAAACAAATTAGCTAGATGATTTAAGGGAGTAGTGGTAGTATCACAATTTGAGATTATTTGAATATCTAGATAATAATGTTTTATGGCATTATAGAACTTAAGGTAGTTCCCTTGGTAGTTATACATCCAGCAGTCCTTATTTCCAATAGCAATATATCATAGATCGAAGGGTTTAAGATGTCCCAAGGAAGCTCTTATCTTGCCCCACTTTGATGTGAAAGGACCTCTTGCAAACTCAATCCCTTCGAGAGCTTCCTACAAAATTATTAGCACAAAACGAAGTAAACCCAACAAGAAAAAGAAAATAAGGATTAATTTAAGATTGTCATAGGATATGAATGGTAAATCATAATTGCACAAAAGGCCGGATGTCGGTTGTATTGATTTCTTCATGACGACTGATGCTAGCATTAAATACCTATACTAGTAATGCACCAAGGCCTTTAGCAAGCTGTTCAAATATAATGAAGTATAATGATTGGCATATGTAAGAAATAAATTAGGCTTAACACGAATGGAAATAAATAGAAAGTACATGCTCGAAGAAACTTGAAAAAACAAAAACCTTCATTAGTCTAATAGTCTCATATGTCATTATAGTGACCAGGTCTTTTCTCCCATGGTTTGATGGTATCTTTCCACCTTCAACTTAAGTAGTACCTAATGCTATGTAAATGGGCAACTAAATTATAAGATGGCCCCTAAAATGCTATTTTGAAGAAGCCTCTTTGTATAAGCCATTTCATTGATGCATACCTAGAAATTGAAGAAATTTTTATTTTAAATATGATACCATTTGATAGAGGTCCTTTCAAAAACTGTGTCCCTAATATAGAAATGGAAATATAATTCTAGTCACAACTAGAGAAATATAATAGTAAAAATTAGCCATAAGATATTCCAAAGTGTACTTTAGTTGTAGTGAAGAGAGAGAAAGAGAAAGAAAAGTGGGCCTCATGCTTTTTATGTACGTGGGTCCCATAAAGCTAAGACCCACCTCCCTCCCTCCTCCTTCTTTGTATGTCTTATCTTTACCTAGAGTACCCTCTAGGAGATTTGTTTCAAAGTGAAAAACTTCCCCTTTATATGGTTGAAAATTTTGGCTTCAAATAACTGCTTACATTGTAAGTGTTTATGGGCATGGCTGAGACTTAGTCCAACCAAATCACTCCTTTTTGGGTTGTTGTAATTTGGAGGCTAGAATTAAAGTCGGACCTCCTCCACTTTGAAACAAGTTTTGTAGAAGCCCTAGATACATCAATAGATCATGATATAGTTTGTATCTATATTGCATACTACTTACTAAGTATAAGCAAAATTACAATTATGCCAGGGAAAGTATATCAGATTAATAACTTGATGTTAGTACAAGTTAGTTCTTGTCTATTTGTTCCTGTGAATGAGACTTTCAAGTCAACTGATCTTGATGAATGGACAAAAAAGACCACTTTGTATTTCTTCACTTGCTCAATATTCTATAGGAATATGAGATAGTAAATTAATTAAGAGTTGGAATAGTGGAATCATAAAGAACACAATGATATAAAATCAAGAGTTAAAAGCTTAAAATCATACCATGCCCCAAAAACCAAGGCTGGAGAGACTAATTTTAGGTTTGCTAGCTTCCCAAGAGGGGGGTGAATTGAAAAGTTTGAAATTTTTTGCAAAAGTATGATAGAGCAGTGAAAGCAAAAGTAGCAGAAAAATAGAGTGCAAAATGTAACAAAGCAGTAAGCAAGGTAAAGGAAGGAAAGACACAAAGATTTATCCTGGTTCGGTCTCTTCCTCTTTACCTACCTCAATCTTGTGCTCTGTTCTAAGAGGTTACAAATTCTCACTCTGCACTCTAGCTAAGTGCTGTCCGAATCCCTTGTGAAATCCCCTTATAAGAAAATCTTTCTTCCAGATGAGGATAAAATGGTTTACAACAGGATAAACTCTTTAATTTAGAGTATGTATGGTAGTTGAAGTACAGCAAATGTAGTGTGAAAGAGTAGGAGGCTTTGATTAAAAATTTTAACAGAGTTTTAGTATATACAACAAAAATTTGTTGCCCATACCTTCAAATGAAGTTCTATTTATAGATTTATATTTTAACTATATGTTAGAGACAAGATCTAGCTGTTAGAGACATTACCCAATAGTTACTCTGCAAAACTAGCTGTTCACCAACAGCATTTAATGCGTTTGATATCCAAAGTTTGAATTTTGGGGTGTCAACAAACGAATTTTGCAAAGACCATAAGTTAAAGGCTTTAACATTGAGCTTTGAAGTTTGTCTATTCAAAGGTGAAATTTGAATTTTCATCTTGACAAATGTTTCCCATGTTGGAACATATGAATTTTTAAGTTTAAAGTTCTTTTGATAAGTGTGAATAGTTATTCCATATTGTTACAATGCACTCGATATTTGAATTTTGGGTATCCCAAATTTGTTTGTCAGTGAGCAACTTAATATGACACAAAAGTTCTTCTTTTCGAAATTCAAATTTTGAGCCTTTAAAGTTCATCTGTCAGAAAGACCCCTTATTAGACTTGTACGCTTTCATTGCAAACCAAAGTTTGTCTGTCAAAGGGACATCTGATCAGACTTATGCATTTTTATTCCAAAGTTTGAAATTTTCAAAACTAAAATTTGTTTGTTAGAGGGATTGGCTTAGAACACTTTTTACACTTTAATTTCAAATGACCTTTGACATAGCTTCATACGTATTTTTCATTTTTCACAAATTATGCTTGACTCAAAATTCAAATTTTAACAGGGTGAATTCGTCTATCAGAGGCAACATCTTTGTAAGTTCAAATTTTCAAGGAAACATATGAAGTTTAACATTTCAAAATTCATCTGCTAGTAAGTATTTTTCAAATATATCATATGTTAACATAGGATTGTTGAAAAACACATTTTAAAAACATTGGGTGAAAGGTTAAAGCCTTTTACTTTTATGAATACTGTAAGAGATCCTACAAAGTAATCTTGTACTCATTTTTTCCTGGATTTCTTCACTTGAGATCTCTTGTACTCCTTTGATATCTTCCTTCTAAGCTCCGGTTGTTTGGAATTATCAAGACACTTGATTCAACATTCTCCCCCATTTTGATGATGACAAAATAATTTGCAAACTGGATTAATACTTGGGTTTGCTTTTAAGAGTTCTCCCTCAGCATATGCATTAAAGTTTGAAGATAAGTGCAGCATATACAGCAGATCAAAAGGAAAATAGGGAATCTCATTGAATTAATTCATCAAAGATTTAGTACAGAGATATGACATTGTAAACACAGAATTTCAAGGCAAGATTATCATTCATAATAAGAGATATAGCAAACATAAACAATCAATACAAGTAAGACCAAGCAACCCTAAGATCTAATCACTTCTTCTTGTTCTTGGATTTCTTGCTGTAGGTCTTGCCAGATTGTTCTGTAGCAGTCTTTCCAATTTGCTTAGATGTCCTCTCCCCCTTTTTGGCATTATCAGGGACTTGAGCATGTATAGCAGGAGAAGGTATTTGTGACATTGGAATTGCACAAAGAGGAATAGGGACAAAAGGCAGATCAGGATTAATATGAGGAAGAGGTGCAGAGGCTTCAGGGCTCCCAGCTTCATCATCAAAGACATCTAGAAGCTCTTGCATTTCCTTCCTTGAAAGAGCTAATTGAGCCCTTCTCTCCTCCATGAGACCATATGCTAAAAGGGGTAAAGGTTCAAGAACAGGAGGGGAAAACATCTCATCAAGCCTTAGTTTTTGAGCTTGCACAATGGCATCATGTGCAATAGCTTCAATATCCTTGTAGAGTACAAGGCTTCTCTCCTCATTTAGAGCAACTTGAATAATGGATGTAGCAGTGATGGCTGTTACAACTTCAATAACTCTTAACTGCTCGAAGTTCGAATTTTGACCTCTCAAAATTCGTCTGTTAGATGGTTACTTGCATTAAAACCGACAGTTTTCATTTGAACAGAGGTAACCTTACTATCTTCCTCTCTGGGTCTGTTCAAATCCTCTCTTCAATGCTCTTAAATTCTGACTGAAAATCTTCAATTGCCACTATTTAAACTGATTTTCGCATCCTATAAACCCAATCTCTACTTCTTTCTGAATCATTCATCCATGAAAATGGCAAGAGTAAAGAATCCTGAAGCTGGCAAAGGAGAGGGTCATCCAAAACGTTTGGTCAAATCTCAATATGCTACCAAGGAAGGAGAAAAACCGAAGAGAAAGGCTGAATCCAGTAAGGGAACTCCTTCTAAATGCCAGAAAACTACACCAAAGGGAGAATCAAAGAAAGCTGGACCCTCTTCCTCTAAGAAAGCAGAACCTTCTGTCCCTGTTCCTGCTGCTACCGAGAATGTTGCTTCCACTTCATCCTCAAGTACTGAATCTGGAGAATATCAACTTACTACACTGCCATTATGGAACACTCCACAAATTCAGGAAGAATACTCCACCAAGTTTGCAAACAAAAAGGTAATCAAGCCACATTGTGTGAACTTGGAGGATTTCTTGGTCTCTAACAGTTTTGATGCTGGAATATGGATGTTGAGATACAAGAATCTGTTGGAGATACTGAAGAGATATGATGATGAAGTAGTAAAGACATGGTATGCCTCCTTAAAATACAATAGCAAGAAAAGGAAGTGGGAGGTCAACTTGAGATCAAGAACCATCTGGCTCTCAGATGAGACTATTAATGAAGTGTTGGAGATACCAGGGCAAGATGGCCTCAAGATTGACATCATGCCTCTGGATACATGGATGAGGCAGATACTGTTGATGAAGAAGGTGGCCCTTTTCTGAACTACAAGGAGATCACAATTTTGAGGACATTATTCAGAAGAAAGAAAAACTGGTCAACCATAAACTTGTTGAAGCCCACAGACCTCAGTGCCCAAGTGAGGATCCTACACTACATAGTGTCTAGGATCATATTCAACAAAGGAGGCAGCTTCAATCTGATAACAAGGGTAGAGGCACATGTCATGGCAGCAATCATGCGTGGAAAGCTGATCAACATGGGTCATATCATACTTCAACGCATGATCAAGGCAAGAGATCAGAGGAAGGACTCCACACTCCCCTATGCAGCTATCATCTCCAGAATTCTGCAGTATGCTAGAATTCAGCATCTTGAGAAGGGGAAAGGGAAATCAACTGAGATCTTCAAGGAGGAAGAACTTCAGAGAATGGGAATTGAAAGAAGTGAAGGAAGATGGATTGGGAAGGGAGCAGGAAAAGCTGAAGATCTTTCCTTTGTTGAAGGTGCCTCCCAACAGCAAGAGGGTACTTCTGAGGTTCCTACCAGACCTACTCCTGAGCCCTCTCTGCCTATCCCATAACAGTTTGAATTCCAAGCTTGCTTTACAATTTCTAGACAAAAGTTTGATATAAACCAATCATAATCCTTCCAAACTCACACCCAAGCCATATAAACACCACACCAAACTCCAATAATCTAGTTGCAAGCATTTTAATTGGTGAAATAACAAACAAAGAGGGTTTCCAAGCATACCTATGGATTTCGATTGAAAATCATGGAGAAAAGAGAGGAGGAAGATGTAAAATCACTTACCAAACAAGAATCAAGCTTCTAGAGTCCAGAAATTGATCCCCAAGATAAAAAATGGTGAACCTTAGTAGAGCTTCTCTTCCTTTCCTTCCATTTCTTTCTGCCTCATCAACTAAATCGTCCCTTAATTTATTCATGTTCTGCAATTGGTGCCATGGTGCACGATAAGTTTGCCACAATATGGACCTTTACTGCCTCAAAAAATTTGAAGTTCCTCTGCTAGCTTGCTATAGCGCCCCTATTTTTCACCATGGCGTGATATACTTCTACCTCTATTCTAAAACTTTGACCCACTTTGGTTCCTCCTCTAGTCTTGATCCTTTCCATGAATTATATACATGTCCAAAATGATTACTTGTGGTTGTAACATTGGGCATCTCAGTAGCAACTTTGTGTATATAGTCATATTATCACATCAACTTTTAAAACATTGAAAATATTTATGATCATTGCAAAATAGTCAAATAAAATCCATGTTGCTTTTCAAAAACATTAGCATAACTTCATTATAACATAAATAGTAAACATTTAAAGCAGCCAATCATATGTAAAAACATATATCATTCAACATGGAAATCTTGCAATAACATAAGAGTAATACAAGTCATTACTTCAAAGCATTAACCTTTACTTTAATCTTCACTCACTTCCCTAACCTTGGCCTTGAATCCTTGCTTCAATTTCCTCCCTTCTCGTCAAGCTTTCCCTTTCTTTTTTTTCCTCTTTCCTTTCCTTCTTTTGTTATCTTCTTTTTCTTCTTTCTTTCTCTCTTCTCTTTCTCTTGTTTCTTTCTTTCTCTCTTATACTCTCTCCCTTTCTTTTTTACGCCAATTGTGGTGAGGAAATAAGGTAGTTAGGGTGACTTTTACAGGCTCCCACAACTTGGCTTGTAAGTTGCCTTACTTGCCTTCCAAGTTGTCATTCTTGTCTCCTAAGTTCCTTCCTCCTCATGCCCAAGTTTCCATGACATCATTCTTGTAACATCCTCATTTTTCATGTATGAATATTATGATCGGATAATATTATAAATGATATCAAATTGTTCTGGAATAATTTATAATAATTAGGGAAGCCTAGATATTTAAATAAATTGATTTAAAACCTGAAATATCATAAAAATATAAAAAAGGGGCTTGAAAGGACAAAACAGTCATTTTACCAAAAGTTAAGGGCAAAATGATCATTTTATAGAAGAGAGACAACAATATTTTAATATTCCGGTGCAGGTTAAAAGCACAAGTAACACTAGTTATATGGGCTCAGAGAGGAAAAAATATAAGTCTGATAAAATGAGATTCCCACATGAATAGTAAATGCGAGGGAAGATGAATAGTAAAAAGTAAGTAAGATAAGTAGACCCCACATGAAAAGACAAAGAGGAAAAGTTAATGGGTCCCATATATAAAGTAAATGGAAAAAATACTGGATATAGTAAGAAAACCAAATAAAAAAGTACACAAACTAGTATCAATTAGACTAGATAAATGGCAAACACTTAATATCTCTTCTCACCGTCATAATGAACAAATTTTAGGACCAAAATGCCCTCCACCACTCTCTATCATGCTCAAAAATATCTAAGGGTAAATGGGTAAAAGGAATAAACAATTGGAGAATAATTAGTGGCCTTTAGATCCAAAAGCAATATAATGACCACAATCCACCCAAGCTTCCTATAAATACCCCCTCAACCCTCCTTGCCATTTGCTCATTTTTACAACATCTAGAGGGGTTTTAGAGAGAGAATGTTGGCATGAGGTTAGAGAGAGAGAGGGAAAGAAGGAAGGAAAGGAAGAGAGAAGGAAGGAGAAGAAAGAGAGGAAGGAAAGGAAGGCTAGAGGAGGTCTTCAAGGAGTAAGCTTCTTCTCTTAATCTCTTCTAGTATTTTTCTTCTTTCATTTAGCTTAAGGTTTAATAATGCTATAGGCTTCAATCAAGCTAAAGAAGTGATTTAAAGCTAAGTGAAAGTAAGGTTCAAAGAAAAGTCAGTAAAGCTCTAAGGTAGTCTCTTGCTCTTGCTTGATGTTATTAATTATGAATGTTTTATATGTTATTATGATATGTAAATGATGCTATTTCCTATTATGAATGTTTTTCTATGATTGGTGACTGTTTTACGTTAAGGGCTAAGCTCTGGGATGCCTATTTACTAAACCGTTATGTTGTTGACATTTTGTTAGACAACATGAAAGTTTTAATGATTTAATGAAAGTATATTATATTTTATATGCTTTCAAATATTTCTGTGATGACATGATAGCATGTGCAAATTGACTACTGAGATTTTCCAATCTCACCCCATAGTTAACCAATGATAGGGCCAAGTCATGGCAAAGGGAAGCATGTGAAGCATAAGAAATAATGATGATGAAACCTTGCTGAAAGCTATTAATGTTCTATTTTATACTGTCTCATTCAAACTATTGCATAAAATCAAATATATCTCCAAAAATTATGATGTCTATATGTATGGATAGATCTATGTCTCATAAACAAAATGACACTGGTTTAACTATATTTGAATTTATATAGTGGTAGTTACTCATATTTTTCCAAAATTGCTCCAGTGAAAGTTGTCTCTGACCTTTGAAGGTTTAAATTAGTACATGGATCAATAGAAGTAAAATAAACATACAAAATATATATGGATAGAAAGTAGATATGCAAAGAATTAATGAAAATTCTAAGTATGCACCAAATGGCTTTTTAGTTTATGAGAAATAAATTTTTAAATTTAAGGTTGAGTTTTCAGACAGAAACAGGGATGCGAAAATTAATAGTAATGTTTACGCAATAAAATGTTATGAATCTGTGTGTTTATTTCTAAGTTTCTGATTTTTCCCTAAAAATTCAAGATGAGCACGATTTTTAGAGACTAAACCACTAGAAAAATATCTTTTTACATTTAATTACGATTTTTGAAAAATTGTTGTGCAGTAAGCTAAAAAGATATGACAAACAATCTTAGGAAATTTTAAAGTTTCATTTGGTTCAAGTATTCTAAGACTAGTTTTCTACATTAAAACCAAGCAATTTTCATGGAAAAAGTTTTAAAATGTAAGATGTAATAATCCTCATGACATCATATTTTGGCATAGTGAATTTCCATTTTTGCCCTTCAAATTTTGGTCAAGAGGCAGACTAGGGAGAGATAGATTTTTATTTCCCAAAATATCCTTTTAAGCGTGACTTATAAGAAATTTAGAGAGAAATTTTTCTCTTAAACTAAAATGCCCTTGCATTATCTATCTACAATCTTTTGCTCTGATTTCACATTCCTCATTTTCTTGCATTTTGGTATCTCAATATTTTCCTATATTAATTTTGAAATTATCTTTTAATTTTCATAAAAATTTTAAAATTAATTACATTCAAGGACCAACTTTATATTTATTTCCAATTAAGGTCCCAACATATTTTCTTCTGAGCACCTTAAGAAAATTTAATTCCAGTTAAGGACTTAATTACTTTTTTTCCCTATATAGTTACAATCCTATGCATTCTACAATATAATCCTTTAGTATTCTATGCATAAAATTCAGGATGTTACATTTGCCATTCATTAAAATTCCTTTTTATAAAGCACAAATCAAGCTAGATGTCAAATCTTGAGATATCAGTTTGTTCAGAGATTTGAATGGTAAGGGGAGATCCAAACCATAATCTTTTGACCTAGTCGAAAAGAAGGAATAAGTGCTCAATAGACTCTGAATGCTCGTCACAATAGGGGTATTGAGGTGAGGGGTTCCAATTTCATTTATGCAGATTTTCAAAAGTTAGGATAGAATTAGAGAGGACTCTCCATAGAAAAAATCTGATCTTATTTGGAACCTTTAATTTCTAGATACATTGCCAAATTTCATTTGGTGTTGGATAGGAGCGTCAAGGATTGGAGGAGATGGTAGGGGATCAGAAAGGGAAAGAGCAACTTTATATCCTTCTTTGACTGTGTATTCACTTTTTTTCCCACTAGTCCAGATCCATTTATCATTTCTACTGGGTATTGCTTTAGGAGTATTGCGAATCGCATCTAATTCAACTTCAGTAAGCCACAAGTCAAGACCCTATAAATTCCAATTGTTGCTGACAATGATGGAATTGACCTTTAAATCTTTCAAAGCATCATCAAGACATTCAGTAATCAATTTCAGACCTGGAAGAGATGGTATCCAAGGGTCTGTCCAAAAATTGGTGCTGCATCCATTTCCAATACTAAGGGCATGTTCATCTCTCAAGCCCTTTCAAAATACTAGCCCAAATCCAAGATGCACGTGATCCTTTTTTAGAAGCAAAAAAGTTGCACGAAAGGAAAGTCCAGACCTTTAAGTATTTTGACCCAAATTTCATCAGGATTTTGAATGATTCTCCATGCCAGCTTACAAGGCTATATTGAAGAGGCTTCAAAATCTTTAAAACCCAGCCCCCCTTCCGATTTTGGACGCTTAAGTTTATTTTTTGAGACCCAATGAATCTTCTTCTTGCCCTTTTTACTACCCTACCAAAAATTAGGGATAATACAATCTAAATCTTTGTGGACACTCTTAGCACTACAAAAAAATAGACCTTCAATGACGACTTTCGGCGGCGATAAAAAAAAGTCGCTTCTAAAAGTACACTTTCACCTGCGACTAAAAGAGTTGCCGCTGAAGGTACACTTTCGGAAGTCGCCACTGAAAGTCAGTCTTTTAGTGGCGATTGAACAAGTCGTCGCTGAAAGTTCGTCTTTCAGTGGCGACTGAAAAAAACCGTCGCTGAAAGTAACTTTTTGGCTGTGATTGAAAGATGCGTTACTGAAAGTCCATCTTTCGGCGACGGCAAAAAAAGGTGTTGCTGAAAATAGCCTTCAGCGATGACTTTCATTGTCACTGCCAAAAGCCAGACTTTCAGCGACGATTTCTCCTTAGTGTCGCCAAAAGTTATACTTTCAATAACGATTGTTTTTAGTCGCCGCCCAAAGTCTTACTTTCGGCGGCGACTTACTGATGTCGCCACTGAAAGTAAGACTCGACTTTTTAATGTCTTACTTTCAGTGGCGACATCAGTAAGTCGCCGCCAAACTTAATTTTGTGAATTTTTTCTATTTTCATTTTAAAAATTAATAAATAACATATTAAAATAATAATTGTGTTTTATTTATACATTTTTATTATAAGTAATTAGATATTTAATATATATTTTATATTATAAATATTATCTAGTATCTTTATTTAAAGATAAAGTATTTTACTATTTTTTTCATGTAAAATATTCTGAACATTTTGAAAGTGTTTTATCTCTACCGGAGATTAAAGATTTGAAATGTTGAATATTGAATTTAATCTATATTTATTTTTACTTTTCCTTATCCTAATTAATGAAATATGTTATTCTTATTAGGATAATTTTTTTTAATTCATAAAGGGATTGATAACTCTAAAAAAAAAAATTAGGAAGACAAACTAATTCCTAATTATTTAATGTGATCAACCTTATATTTGGAGAAATTCTTATTAGGTTAATTTAATTTCTAATATTTTTAACATATAAATTAATATTAATGTTATTTATTACTAATAATAATTTTGATGAAGTAATAATGTACTAAAACAATTATCAATAGTTAGTCCAAGAGAATAATCTGTCATACTATGATTGAGACTCTCAGCCCAAACTCCTATAGGTGTTGGTAGTGTGGATATTTTCTCATAATGTAAAAGTCTAATAAAGTAATGTCACATAGAGAAAGAAGGATTATGTGTTGTTAATATATTTTCCTAAGAAATAAGTAACAACAATATTTACAAAATCAATATTGGCTAATTCTCTCTTTCTCATACTCTCACTCTTTTTAATTATTTTTTATTATCTGAATTATAATATATTGAACTTATTGCATTTTTCTAAATCATATGACAATCAAAATTATAATATTTATTTTAATGATTTTTTAACAATTTTCTATTACATTATATTATATATATATTAAGCATATATATAATATAACTTATTAAATAATATAATATATGATATATATGATATATTATATGATATGACATAACATAAAATAAAATAATATAATATAAATATTCATATAAATATAAATATATATGTATATAAATAAAATATTTAACGATATTAATAATTGAAAATAAAATATATGTGTATTTTTTTAATAATAATATTGACTTATAAATATATATGTGTGTATTAGTGTGTAGATAAATAATATATATTTAATATCTCATATAAAGACTGCAGTTGCATTTCAGCTCAACTGGCAAGAGAGTAAACACAAAGGCATTGCAAGCAAGAGGTCATGGGTTCGAATCAAGGTGAACGCACATTTGAAACAAATATATGACGTGGTGGTGGTGACGTGAGTGCTGACGTGGCGGCCGTCCGGCGGTGGTCATGTGGCGGTAGGCCGCCGGCAGTGGTCCGATGGCGGTGGTGACGTGGCAGCTGTCCAATGGCTGACATGGTGATGGCATGGCCAAACGACTTTCAACGGCGACTAAATGTCATCACTAAATGAAGCTTTCAGCAGTGACTAAATATTGTCGCCAAATGATAAATTTTCAGCGGCGACTAAATGTTGTAGTCAAATAAGAAATCTTTGGCGGTGACAATTTATATTTTCAGCGACAACTCTTTTCGCCACTAAATGTCAACTTTTGGTGGTGACTTTTTATCGTCGCCAAACTTTCGGCAACAGGATTTGTGGCAGCAACATGGTGGTGACAAAAATGTCACCGCTGAAAACTTTTGGCGGCGACATTCCTTCTTTCAGTGGCGACTTTTGTCCCCGCCGAAAGTCAATTTTTTTGTAGTGCAGGGAACAAAAAACAAACATTGGAAAGACAAGCATAGCATTAGCAACAGATTTGATCAAGACTTCCTGACCTGCTTCCGAGGGAAAGGAATTGTGCCATCCTGAAATCTAAAAAAGAAGTTTGGGTTATAGATCCTAAAAATTATAATTATTTTTAAGGATCGCAATTACTATTACATTTTACATTTAGGTTTTCAGAAAGTTACTACTAAATTTGAAAAAAGCTACTGTAAAATGACTCAAAACTATAGTATTTCTTAAAATCTGACTCTACCATTTAGAACTTGATAATAAATTTCGTAAAACTTAATAATTGACTTTGATCATGAGGAATAATTATAATTTAAAATTCAAAATTTTAACTTAAATATTTCAATAATATTCAAGTTCTTAATCAAGTCCAAACCTTTTTCTTTCCGGCCAATTCAAAGTGCAAACATGAAAAATAGAAAGTCATGAAGATTTGAACGTGTTATTCTACATGTAAAATTCCAAGAATTCCATTAATATGAACGACTTGTAATTATAACTCGACTCAGATGTTTAATATATTTTCCGTAACATCAATTTTTCAAAAATAGAAAAACTCACAAAGTTACAATTTTTTCCACGCATGATTCTCTTGTGCGTATCCATAGTCCCGTCTAATATATATACGAACATTTTAACAAACACTTGGACCAAAAACATGCATGTCATTCTCAAGTGTAAGATTTCAAGAAAAAGGTTCCTTACAATTTGTAAATTACAATTATATATATGAACCTTAATTAGCCCACGAAAGGTAGTGTAATTGGTCAAAATAAAACTTATATTTCATATAGACATAGATTCGATTCTTGTCAATATAAATATTTCCGTTGTTCAGTAATTTATAAATACTTTTATAAGCATTATTTGAACCGTGAGGTCTATAATGGCCTTGATGAATGCTCAAGACCTAACCCAAACTTTCTTCCCAAATGAAAAACTTTTTACATCTTTGACTCATTTGTTTTGTATTTTCCACACGACACATTCCCCACCTAGTATATTTAACGTTAATTTGACAGGGACTTGCAAACATCTTGACTGAAAATATTGGGTCAATATATAAATAAATAGTGATTTTGAATATTCTGGGGAGGGTACGTATGGACGGGGGTGTCTCCTAACCGTGTGGCTGGCAATTAATTTTTTTTTAATTTAAAAATTTAAGACAATGACATTTGCTCCTTAGATCATGTAGTGCTACATGCATTTGTGTAGTTTTTATTCTCTACTACTGTGCCACATGGCCGTAGTATGACTGCATTAAATATCTAATTACTTCTCAATATTAAAAGGATAAAAAAAATACACAGATATACAGTTGCATGATTGTGGGAAGTATATTTTTTTTCCTGTATAATTTTTAGTTTTAAAGAAAAAATTAAATTTTCCAGTGGCAGGTGACACCCCACCTCGTACGTATGAGGATACTTGATTTGGCATGTATAAGCAATTTAGCATGCATCGCTTAGCTAGTATGCGTGTAGTGGGGAATCGTAAGAAACAAAATATTAAACTAATCATAGTTTGGAATCAAAAGTTGAAAAAAAATATGATTTAGGAGCCACAGTCACTAGAGCCGTTGGAACCAAATTTTACATTTAAATTCTAGGAATTTTATACTGACTTGTATAATTTTTTCACTAAGCTTCCAAAATTTTACATTGATCTTCCTAGATTTTACACTAAATAATGAAATAAACTAAAAATTTCACTTCTCATCTCCAAGAATTTTATACTCTTCTTGAATTTTATAATGACTTGTGAAAATTTTTAAACTCATCCTCTAGGATTTTACATTTAACAATGAAACAATTAAAAAAATTTCATGTCCTACTTTTAGAGGTTTTACAATGATATTCAAAATTTCAACACTCATTTGTGAAATTTTTTTGCCCTCATCACATGGAACAATGAAACAATTAAAAAAAAAATTTATGTCTCGCTTAATTGTTCAATTAAAATCCTAGCCTGGAGGATGAGCCTAAAAAGTTTCACAAAACAAATTAGCGTAAAATTTAGGAAGATTAGTATAAAATTCCTAGAGGTAACAAATTCAATTTTAGTTCATTTTTGTTGTTCAATATAAAATTTGATCAGTGTAAAATTCAAGAATATCGATGTAAAATCCAGTTATTGTAGCTCTAGCTCGCGCAACTGTAGCTCTGGAAATAGCTTTGGTGGCTCAGACGACGGCCACGCCAATAGGGTGAGGGAGAGTATTGTAATCTTATATTTCTATAATTGTTAGCTTAAGATGATCTTTGGTCTTTTATTATAATTTTTTTCAACTTTTAATTCTAAACTATAATTAATTTTATATTTTGGTACTTAAATATGGCTTTTCCTTATTTATTAATCCCTCCGATTTTATTTATAAAGAAAAATTTCTTCTTTTTAATAATTTTAAATATAAAAAAAAAATAATTAATGATGCATTAAATTTTTTTTTAAAAGTTATCATTTATTAATTACGTAAGATATATTAAATATATTAATAATTTAAATTAGTATTAAATTAAGTATAAATAATTTTAAAATAAATTTAAAATATAAGACAAATTAATTAGCTCTTACTAAAACTAATTTTCTTAATATCCATCAAATAATTTTTTCTCTTACGGGACTGGACGGAGTATCAACTGGGGCTTCCTACCATCAAATACGGTAACCACGCACTGCATGCTTTACGCACGCTGATCGAGAAGTTTCAGCTGGGTTACCTCAACGTGTTACCCTTCAATTGCTATACAATTTACAGAAATATGTAGTAATAATAATAATAGCAGCAGCAACAGTAGAGAGGAGAGCTTGATATGTACGTAACGTATCACTCGGAATTAATGACAACCAATATCATGACTCTGAAGCATTTCCGCAACGCGACTCATTGTAGGTCTCGCATCCTTGTCTTCCACAACACACTCCAACGCCACTGTAGCCAGAATCTCCATCGTCTTCATTTCCAAACTTCCCTCAACCGTTGGATCAACGATTTGTTCCAACCATGATGTCATCTTCTCTTCACCTTTGTTCTTCTTCTCCTTCACCCATGACACTAGCCTTCCGTGATGCGAGTCCTCTCCATCACCCCTCAAGCTTTTTCCTGTTATCATCTCCAACAACACAATTCCATAGCTGTAAACATCCACCTTGGAAGTGATTGGCATGTTGAAAACCCATTCAGGTGCCATGTATCCTCTTGTTCCTCTGATCCTCGAGAAGCTTGGATTCTTCAGGTCGTTTCTGTTCTGCAACTTCGACAATCCAAAATCAGCAACCTTAGGCAGAAAATCCGAATCCAGAAGTATGTTTTGAGGCTTTATATCACAATGCAAAACCCACTCCAAGCATTCTTCGTGAAGATATGCAAGACCTCTTGCTGTTCCTAGAGCAATATCATACCTCCTTCTCCAATTAAGTGACTTTTTGTTGGATACGAGATTTTCTGCTAGAGAACCCTTCTCCATGTACTCATACACCAACATCCTGTGCTTTCCTTCTGCACAAAACCCCCACATGCCAATCAGGTTCATGTGGTTAATCCTTCCTATTAAATTGACTTCTGTTAGAAACTCACTTTCTATTTGGTTTGCTTCACTGAGTCTCTTGATTGCTGCAACTCGTCCATCCTTTAACACTCCCTTGTACACGATTCCTCCAGCACCCCTTCCAATCTCTTCACTGAAACCTCTTGTTGCTTCTTTCAACTCAGAGTATATATAGTTTCTAAACCCACTTGTAGTCAGATAATCATAAGTGTGTTGTTTAGTGGACTTTTTCCGTGCCAGACACCAAACGAGGGAGATGCATGCAACTTCAAAGCCTCCAATTGCTAACACTAACCACAGTAACACTTTCACCAAAGCATTGTCTTGTCTCTCAAACTTTACACGTTTAACATTTTCACACTTGGTGTTAGGTGCTTGAAGAGTGAATGAGCTGGAGTTAGGTAGTCTCAAGTGAAAAACTCCTGGGAAAGTAGGAGAAAGATTACCGTTGACCAAGACGGTCTTTATGAAACAGTTATTGGTACCATCAAAGAAATATAGGAAACCTTTGCAGCTACATAACTTCAAACATAGATCCTTACATTCATCAAAGGGAAAATTGAAAGTCGCTTGGTTGTACCCGAAGAAATCAGCATTAGGTATAGGCAAGAAGCGATCGTCTTCTGGGTTGCAAGACAAAAGGAACTCTGGCTCACACCCAAGGGACCAGTCAGTTTCATTCTTAAATCTGTAACCTGGAAGGCACAAGCATGTTTGACCATAATAAGGTACATACGTGCATAAATTGTTTTCTCCACAAATGCCATGAATATTGCAGCCTGCAGAAAAAGCTTGCCATGAAGCGTACCATTTCTCTTCCCAGTTTGTTCTACTATAGACTCTAATATTACCATCACTATCAATGGTTAATCGTCTCTGAAGCACAGTGCCATAGTCTGACGTCTTGATAGTAAAGTTATCAGTTGAAATGAAAGCACCATAAGAATCAAGAAATGCACGATTATCGTTGAAATAAGAAGACAATCTACCTACTTCCCCTGGTTTAAACCAGGGAGATGGCCAGTACACACTTGAAAACTCATGGCCATTGTAGGCAAGACGAAGAACATCATCAGAAGCAAAATATAACTTATAGAAACCAGACGAGGGATCAATTTGACTTTTGGAGGAGACAAGGTTAGTAAGGCTGGTGAAATTCTGTCCGGGGACAAGTGTATCTGTCGGAGAATCAAAACTTTGCCACAAAACATGATCAGGGTGTTCAAGAAGAACAAGATTACCATTATCGTTGAGAATCAATTCTGTAGGTTTCATCGACATGGTGTTCGTTGCCCAAACATCGCCCTGACCTGCATTGTTCAACACCAGATTTCCAGTGTTACTGAGGGTAAGCGTTGAGCCTTTTCCGTTCACCAGCACGTCGCGATTCGCCATCCAAATAACCGTCAAGTGCTGGCCTTGAGGTTCCGTGAACCAGATAGCGAAGGCATAGGCATTGTCACTGACGCCATAGAACCCAGCAGTGAAATTGCCTTTTCTTGATTTGATAACGTGTTCTGGATTCTCCACCGAGAGAGACAACACATTACTCGACGAAGAAGATGAACAAGGGAAAGGAAATGCATAGATGAAGAGTGCTATCAACATGGAACAACTCAGAAACGCCATGATAACTAATATTGAGTTTTGCAATTTTTTCAAGTGAATTTAACCAGACCTTCATGTCTCCGAAAAACGCGGAGGCGACGAGTTGGTCAATTACGCTAGAATTGTGCTTTGTACTTGTCGCTATCTAGTCCATCCACTTGCAAATATTCCGACTGGCCCCATTTTTTTTTTAAATTACTTTATAATTATTAAGAAAAATAGCTTTAATTAATTAAAATTAATTAAATTATTTGCTATATAAGTTTCTTTTAAAATTATCCCTACATAATTTAATATTAATTAATGTGTTTAATCTCTCTCACATAATTAATGAAGGTTAATTTTTGAAATAGAAAAATTTAATATATCATTAATTTCTTTTTTTCTTTATATTTAGGATTATAAAAAAATTTTTTCTTTATAAATAGGATTAGAGATTATTAATTAGTTTATGAATTGTAATTAGAATGCACCTAGTTATACTGAGAACATAATGATTGTCCCTATCGATCTTTACTCTTATTCTTTTATTATTCTTGAGTTCATAAGTTAATTCTTTTGGAATTTTCATCTCTATTAAGTGTCTTCAAAGTCTTTCCAAGGTAACACTTATCTGCGTACAAATTGAGTGTGAATTATCCCCCTTTTTTAGGAGAAATTATCCTGTCCTTTTTTTGTAAGGCCACTTATCCGGTCTTAAACCAATGTTGATATTTCATTACAGGAGTGTAGTGTGAGCTGACGGCACAGATTATTATACCAACTGGACCAAATTTCTTCTGCCATACTGTTTTATTTTTAATTAATAGATTTCATCTTTTATAATTTTCATACTAAAATTTTTTGTAATATATATTTCAATTGAATAATCAAATCGTGGAAACTATATGTACTTATACTGAACAAACAATATGATTTATGAAAGAAAAAGAAGGTCTTTTTTTTTTTTTTGGGTGGACTGCCATCGACTTCTGACTTGTCAAGTTCTTCATGAGCAGTTGAATGATATTTATCAATCTTCTATTCTATTTATAAATTATTATCCAATAAACGGATATTAAAGAGAGTTAGTTATTTGCTCAAAATTATAAAAAATTGGCATCAGATTTCAATTTTATCCCTACTGATTAAAGAATAAAATAATTTATGAGATAATAAAGTTATAAAAAAATGACAAATGAAAAAATTTAAATAAAAAAATAACATAACATCTTATAAATAAGATCAAATGAATCTTTTAAATAACATGAGGTAGTAATAGATAAAGATACGACGTTGGTGCGGAGTAAGGGTCTGTTTGGTTTCTCTTTTGAAACTAAGTTTTGAGCTTGGTTTACTATATTTTTTAAGATGTTTTGCTACAAAACTGATTCACATTAGAAACCAAGTTTACTCTCAAAACTCCGTTAAGTCAAAAGTAGCTTGTAAGTTGATTCTCAGTTTTGCTTCTTCATTTTCATCTGTATTTATTTTAAAATCAAATAAAAATAAACCAATAAAATTGAAAAAAAATAGAAAAATTGAAAAAAAAAATTCTGTAAAATTCTTCCTATCTAATGATTAAAATGTCTCTTCAAAATTTTATTTTTCATAACTATAACATGTAAAAAAATATTACATCAGATATATTATGTTCTCAATTAAATAAATACAAATTAAATTTTAGTTCAAGTAAATTAAATTAATCATGGGATAGAGTTGAAACTTAATTTAAAGAAAAATTATGAGTTTTGTCAAAATTAATTTTCAAATAAATTATCTAAACATAAACATATTAGTCAAAAATTAATTTTTATCATAATTACATTATAAAATTAATTCTACATAAACTTATTTTTAATCAACTCAAAATTAAACGGTCCTGAGTGGCGCTGCGATGAGTATGGTAAATGGAATATTCCTTCTCGCACTTTCACGTACGGTCATTCTCGTGTTTCGTTGTGCCATTTGCGGTTTGCCAATGACGTGGTGAAGTACTAATATAGCCATCACGATATATGGCTCTGTTTGATTTTTTTTTTTAAATTAATTTTTTTATTTTTAAAAATAGAAAAATAGAAAAACTTATTGAATGAAACTATTTTTTATAAATTATTCTGAGAAACAGAAAAATAAAAAAAATAGAAAACTCAGAACAACTTTAAGGTATTTTGTAATTTTTATTCTGACAAATAAAAGAAAAGGTGAAAAACACCTATCTTATTAATGGTAAAATTATAAATTTTGAATAACTCATCTACTACTCACTAGTTATGATTTTGAGAATAATCAATCAAATAGATTTCTTTATTTTTTTATTTTTAAAACTTATTCTAAAAAATTGTTTAATAAAACTATTTTGAAATTAATAAAATAGAAAACTGACCATATAAGTGACCTGCTTCAGAGTCTAATGCAATAACGTCAAAACATCAACAAAATTTCGATGAAACTTCTTGATTTATATATATATTTTTGGTGAAAACTTCCTGATTTTATATTTTACTTTAAAATGCTGATCACGATGCACATTACGCATGGAACAAAAAATAAAAAGACAGAGACAGCTGCTCAAAGCTTCCAGCAAACTGAGGAGACAAGTTTTGGCAACACCAAAATCACCAATTAGTAAAATTCAAATAGCATGTGATGTCTTTAAATAAAAGGAGTGACAACATAGTTTAAAATCCATTTATAACAACATTTCTACTTTTTTTGAAAAGAAACTTTGATTTTTAATATACTCAGTTATCATTAATTCGTTTATGAGTCATTAAATAGCTTTTTTTTTTAAATAATATATTATATTAAAATAAAATCATTAGATTTGAATTAAGCATTGGTATGAAGCAATAATTACCCCAAAGGAATCAAAGATAAAGTTACATTTTTCTCTTTTCGGCATTATTGCAAACATTTTTAAAAAAATTATTATTCATAATTATAAATTGAAAATTATAATATTTCTTTTTCTCAACTCCAACTCTTTAAGATGTGAACACTGTATTTTGTCCAGATTATTTTTTTAAAATATGAATAAAAAATTTTCCTAAGATAAAATAATAAAAAATGATAATATCTTTCAAAGATTATCATATCTTGTGGAGTTATGATTTTCTTCTTTTTGAGATTTTCATAAAACTAAAAAAGTAATAAAAATAAAAAAAGAAAAAAATCAAGGATTTAGATTTGATATTAAATTAATAATAAAAAAAGAAATTAAATCAATCAATCTTAATATGAATATCAAAGAAAAATAATAAAAGAGATTTTTGTGATTTTAGAGCATTAATTGAATGATTTGCTTTTTGGCATTATAAACAGAGACAAGATGAGAAGAGACGCATCAATAAGAATCAAAGAAAAATAAGAAATTGAGAGAAAGAGAGAGGGTATGTGAGGGTAGTTTGAGAGTGAAGGAAAAGTTGAAAGTGAGTGTTGGTTTTTTCGATAAGACTTAAGGTAGGAAATTTCTTTTCTTCTTCTTCATTTCCTCTCATTGCATAGTTGGAGTTTTCTAAAGAGTAAAATCTTTCTTTTTAGAATATAATCTACTACTTTCTCCTCTTAAGTGTCTCCATGGATCTCAAATTCTATATTTTGGTGAGGTCTATGAAATAAATTACATTCATCAATAAACACCTCTAAATATAAAGAGATGCATTTGTGATGTACATACTTGTTTTATCTTTATTTTATTTTATTTTACTCATTTATTTTTCTTCTTCAATTTTTTTCTATGTACCCCAAAGTATGATATTTTGGTGAGATCCTAAAGACAAATTACTTATATGCATAAATATTCTTAATAAAGATAGAAGTGCATTCTCATTAGTAATATATAGATTTGTCCTATTTTTATAATATCATGATTTATATTCTATAAGTCAAAGTGTATAATTACATAATTATGTCTATACTTGTCAAACATGTTAGCTAAATTAGTGAAATGACACTTTGTGATATTCTTTCGGATTTAAATATTGTAATGGATTTTATTTATTTATTTATTTATTTATTTCTTCTCATTTTTTTCATTTTTTCCTTCTTTTATTTCATTTTTTCTTTTTTTCTTTTCTTTTCTTTCTTTTTTTTAATTTTTTCCTTTCTTCCTTCTCGTTTCTTGTTTTTTTTTTCTCTTCTTCCCTTCTTTTTTCTTTCCCTTCTCGTTTTCTTTCTTTCTTTCTTTGTTTTCTTTTCTCTTTCTTCTTCTTTTTCTTTTTTTTTTCCTTTCTTTTCTTTTTTGTTTTGTTTTATTTTTTCCTTTCTTTCTTTCTTTCTTTTTTTAAATATTGTGATATTAGATAATTATATCTTCTCTTTCAAGACCATGAAATTCAGTTGAAATATCTATTCTTCAAAGTTGTGGCAGAAGATACATATAGCTTTAAAGGAGGTAACTTTTATGTACTTTATAATAATGATAGTTAGGTGATTGATTACATTATTCTTATTCCCTTGTGCAATTATAATAATATGATATTTTTTTATTAAATATATATATGTATGTTTAAAATTTTGCCTGGTGAGGTTTTTGGAATTTTCACGGGTATTTGGATTAATAAATTTATTGCGTATTACGATGTGCCTTTGTTGGTATACTAATCAAATTATGTACTTTTTTATGGAAAATATTTTTTAAAGATTTTCTCAAATTTGATAAAGTTTTGAATAACAATATTTCTTTAAATATAATTTTATAATATATTTTTAAATTATTTATGTGAAGTTTTTAGAAGCTTCCATAGGTATATAAACTAGTTAGTGAGCACATGAGATTTTGACAATCTCCATGGATTTATTAACAAGTAATAAATAAATAGCTAAATAATTTATATATATAATATGTATAATTCAATTTTTGAAAATAAAAATATATATAATTTTTCTTAAAAAACACAAATCGATTGACATGTGTTTTTACACCCAAACTACATGGACTTTGATCCCTATATTAGGATACGTAGCCTTAGACTCTTATTCTAGATTAAGTCCGTCTTTGTAAATAAATCTATTTTATTTATTTATTTATTTATTTTATTTTTCTTGTTTCTCTATATATACATGTTTTACAAAGGTAATTAAAATAATTTTAAGGCCATATTGATTTTGTATAATTAACTTAAGGTAACCGTTCTTATGAATGGGTGTTATGGAGCGCCTAATATCTTCCCCATGATACAATCGACTCTCAAACTTTTTTTGTTTCGTAAGACCATGTTTTTTTGAAAAAAAATTTCCAAAATTCCTCTTTTAAAAATTTTGGTTTCGACTCTACGTTATTTTAATTTTTTTTTGAAAGATTAAAAATCGGGTGCGATAGTTTGGCGACTCCACTGGGAATTGTTCGAGAGTCAAGCCTATATAAGTTGGTTCCACAAAATTTCTTGGCATTAATTTTATTTTAATTACCTTCCTTTTTATTTATTTTCAATATTTTTTGTCTCATATGATTAGGATATATAATTTTATTTTATAAATATTTTTACTATATGAATAATGTGCTTATTGTATATTGTTTTATATATTTCTCTTATTGTCATCTGCTTAGCAGATGAGGATTGGGTAATTTGTAGGTCTCAGGTATGTATGCTCTCCTCACACACTGAGCACTTACACATTCTCCACACACACGTTTTGGGCCCTATACCCGGGTCCATGAGTACCATAGATTAGTGAAGTTTGTAATGGTTTAAAGCCCTAGGAGGTTACTATGAAGACTTCATCCAAGCAGTTACCCATTTTGAAAAGTTGGTTCTTGTGGAACTTTTGAGTTTTCAGTGGATCAAGTTTGCTAATGGGGTCTTTCCCTTTATGGTGGGGGTAGCTTGGAGACCTTATTAAGACTATAGACTAACCTTGAAAATTGGCATATTAATAAATAAGCCCTAGTAAGCAACCAGTTAGCTAGTACTCAATTTTCTTAAGGATAGATATCTCTATAACCTATGACTTATTCCACAATAGGACAAAAGGAGAGCATATTCTTTTTTTTTTTAAGCATATCATTATTAAAGAAAACACACACATAAGAAAAGGTGACACACTGTTACCTTGTCGCCAAAGTGTTTATCAAAATCTTTGCATAACATGGTACAACGCAATGATGGTGTATGCTTTAGCAACCTAACACTTGTCTATGGTCCCCAACCCTAATAGACTATGATCACCTTACATTTCTCATGTTAAGGGACAACTTTATAAGGATCAGGATTTTTTTTAATTAGTATGCCTATAAGTCTAAGTGATTCATTTTGATATGAGAAATATAATTAACAAATTCAAAAATTTAGTAGTGTTAACTTTTCACAGGCTAATAGTTTCCCTTCTGCTCATCAAGGTGGGAATTTCTACCTAATGGGTAAATTGGTTTCATTAGTCAGCTATAAAAGAAAAACAATAATAACTAAAAGCAAACTAAATTACCTTAGCAATATTCTATCAAGGATAAAGATTCTAAGGCATTAATTATGTTTGGATATTGATCCTTTGTTGGATAATTGTCATCAATAAATGATAACTAAAAAGTAAACTAAATAACCTTGGTAATCTTCCATCAAATTTTAAGAATAAGGTTTTAGGCATTAATCTCGTTTGGATATTGATCCTCCATTAATTAAGTGTCGTTAATACAAAATAACTTTAAATCAAACAAAATCACCTTGTTGGTAATCTTCCATCAAATTTTATGAATAAAATTTAAAGGCATTAATCACGTTTAGATATTGATCTTTCGTTGATTAATTGTTATTAAGAAATAATAAATAAAGGCAAACTAAATCATCATTGACAATCTTCTATCGAATTTAGAGATAAGATCATAAAGCATTGATCATGTTGGGATGTTGATGATCATTTAATTGTTAATTAAGTGTTATTAATAAATAATAACTCAAAATAAAATTAAATCACCATTGACAATCTTCTATGAAATTTTAGGGATAAGATCTTAATGCATTATCAAGTTTGGATATTGATCTTTGGTAAGTGTCATCTCTATTTCCTTATGATGCAATAAACACCTAGCTAAGGTGAGAAATTCCCTTCCAATTTTTTTTCTAAAGGAAGTCTTGACTAGCAAGTAAATGTACATGTCAAAAGATACAATCATGTTGACATTAATTGTATAGGGATTTTGATCCTTCACTAACTATTTGCTTCCCCATCATAATATAAATAAAAATCTAGAAGAAAATGAGTTTTCACTCTTTTCCTAAAGGCATAAATTAGCTTGATAATATGCTAAAAGGGGCATACTCTTAAGTATATATAGCATGAGCATGATTAATGATATTAGATACTTAATTTTCAAAAGGTAGGAATAAAAAAAAATCATAATTCCCCTTCTTAAGAATAATAAATACCAAGAAGAAGTGATCTAATACCTGAACCTGTGTCAAAATTAATAAAAATAAATACATAAAAATAAAAACAAAATAAAACAAAACAAAAAACAAAAATCTGATTGACTAACATATTAGTAGGTTTACAAAAGTTATGACCTAAATTTGGAGAGATTTGATCTTCCATGAATTAATTAAGTGTAGGAAGGATCCAAAGGTAACCTACTAATATTTTAACTAATCAAGCTTGTAACTAAAACAACCAAAGCTTCATATCTAATTATCTATTGTCATGAGAAGCAACAAGATTTCAAATGAAAACAAAAGTTTTATCTAGTAAACATATCACCTTGCCACCTATCATTCAAAAGTCCAATCCTAAAACACACCTAAGCAAAGGCTAAGGTTCTCACAAGTTCTTTATGATACTAGACCATTGCAACATAATTAATGCACTATTCAATTCATTAATTGTATAACATAATGAGCATGCATTCACATGCATAATCATTTTGCATATCATGATAAATATTATTAAATTTGTAGACAATAGGATTATTGGTTCCTTGATATGAGAGGTCAACATGAACCTTTGGGTTAAAAGGTTGTATCTAAGCTTCTCCATGACCATAAGAAAATTATTTATCACTCATATGAGCATAGAAAGAACTAGTTTCTTTGAAGATTTGGGAACTTACTCTTTTTAGCCACTCACAAAAGATTACCCCAAAAATAACATTTTTAATTCCAATCATAGCTTTCACCCATAAGACCATTCTTCAAAAGAAGTGAGTCTCTAATGTGTCATATCTTCATCAAACAATGTGAAGATTTAGAACTGAGATTAACTTCATAATACCTCTATTTAGGACCATTTTCCCATGTATTAGACTTTATTAGAGTTCAATTATACTTAATTAGAAGTTTGAATCACATAAAATAGTATAATAAAAGTTTCCAAAAATCAGGTACTATTCATTTATTCAAATACCTTTTTCCCAATCGAACTTCAGAAAATCATAACTAATTCAATAAAAATCATATGTAGATGATTCAAGTCTCTAAAAATAGATGGAAAAAATATCAAATAGAGTAATGATTTGACCAATTGGTACAGTAAATTTCATGAATTTTTGCTATTCATGTGGTCAATTTCTGAAAATCCGGTTTTTTTGGCTAGATTTGAAAATCCACTATAATTCGTACACTCATCCCAATAGAGTGTTCTTTTGACAATTTTAAATACCTTTTTGTCTACTTTCTAACCATATATAACATTCACACTTCACATCACAAAAAATTCAAACAGTGGCAGGTTTACTCTAAAGTGGTCAGAATGACCTTTTACATTCTAATACCTTACCAAACAAAAGCTATAAAATATTTACATGGCCATATTTCATATTCATATCATACCATGCTTTCGCTATGACCTAAAGCAACATTAAAGATTGAAGAAACATAATTAACATCATATTTACTAATTTACATAAATGGTCAGAACACATGGCCAATGCAATCACTATCAAATTAAATCCTAAGTTCTTTCTCCTTTCCTTTCTCTTCCATGGAGGTCTTTCCATTGTTATTACCCAAATATGGTTAATAGGTGGGAGAGTGAGATTCAAAGAATCATAGTAGATAAATCCCATACATACCATCATATCATCGTATTTTTCATAGAAACATCAAAAAAACTTTCATTCATCACATAGGCACATTTGGACATATAAATTTTATAAAAGCTTTGGTAGAGTTTCATTTTGCAAAATGGATATCCTGGGGCTCAAAACTCCACATACAAATCAGCCAATATCATAAAAATATCACAAATCAATATTACATACATATACCAAAGTGTCAAGTATTAAAGAAACAATAATGACAATGTGATGTTAGTAAAGAGAATTAACTACCTTTGAGTGTTCCAAAGGTTCCCACACTTGGTACTCTCTTTCTTGGGTCTTCTAACACTTCCTTGAACCTAGCTATATCATCATTAATCAATTTAGCCACTGATTTCAAGAGATACACAATACATTGTTTACTAAACCCTAAAATTTTCACTTAATTTTTCTTTGTGTTTTTTTTGAATTCAATACTTGTACTTGACAAATTTTGGCCAAAGAAATCCATTTTTGGGGTCAAAAACCTGAAAATATAACTCTAAAAACAAATTCATTCTGCCCAAAATTCATGGAAAAATAAAGAAAATTGCTATACTTCATAACACATCAAACTACTTCCATATTCATGCTTTAAATAAACATTCTATCATTTCCCCTAAGTTTGATGGTTGAAAAACTCTATTTCATGCTTAATCTTGACTTGGCTGAAACCCTAAGAGGATGGAGAAGAAATTCTACTCCATGGATCATGCTTCAAATAATATAGATAGCAAGCTTAAGGTAGTAGATTACTTACTGAAGTTTGAGCTTTTGAATTTCCTTGAGTTCCTTCTTCTTCTTCCTCTCTTTCTCTCTTCTCTCATTGCGTTTTTTCTCTTTTATTTTGCTGCTGGTTCTCTTGTGCAGAATGAAGTGGAGAGAGGGTAATTAAGTGGCTAATTATATGCTTAATCATGGTTAAAAACTTAACCAAACTAAAGTTACTTTTTGGCAAAAAATTATCAACTTGGAGAAGTTTTCTCCAAAAAATCATGCTGCCCAAGCTGCCCCAAAATCATGCAAGAAGTGAGTGTTTTAAGTGTCCAAAAATTTCTCAATTTTTTTTGATCCAGATATATCCTAAATCGAGTAATTTTTAATCATATAAATAAAACTGCTTTTTATAGTAAATTAGCATTGTTGGGCTACAAGATTATTCTAATTTTATTTTTATATTTTCTTAATTATCTTATTCCAAATGATATCTATATATGACTCATATCCTATCCCAGTTACTTTTTAATCATCAGTAGGATCTATAATTTACCTTAACGGTTTTAAGTTACTTTTAGACACTCGATACTAATTATTTCCTTATTATTCAATACTAACTCTCCATCTTATACACAGTTGGACTTCTATCATTGTCAAGGGCTTCGTTATGATAGTAATTTTATATATTTACAAAATTCTCCCAACTCAAGGTTAAATTATAATTTCTAAAATTTTTGGGTCATTAGGTGTAATTTTTCCCAAGGACTTTTCTATTTCTTCTCAATGTAATATTTAAAAATTTTGGGACATGGATGTTATTTTTAAAAACTTTTAGGGGTAAAAATATATTTTTCTCATTTTTTTATCCAATTGAGAAAAATGACATATTTGTCTTATTTCACGAAAATGATGTCTGTTCATTTTCATGAATTCCTTATATATTTTATATTATCATTAATTATGTCATCTTTCATTACATAGTATCTATCTTTCCTTATGTTAGTCTGTTTATCTTATCAATTTCTTGGCAAGCATTTATCTTGTAATATTTCTATTTAGAACCATTTTCTATGTATTAGACCTCATTAGAGACCAACTATAGTTAATTAGAAAATTGAATCACAATAAAATATTATAATAAATTTAATCAATTTTCCATGTTACTATTTATTTAATCTCCCTTTTTCTCTTTCTTTTTTGGTAAACTTTAGAAAATAGTAATTAATTCAATAAAAATCATATAAAAGTGATTCAAGGCTCTATGGATAGCTTGTAATAATGTATACATGGGAAAAATATCAATCACAGTATATACTAAGCCAATTAGTATAGTAAATTTTGTGAATTTTTACTGTTCATATGGTCAAATTCTGAAAATCCAATTTTCTGGGCTAACTTTGAAAATTCACTATAAATCATACACTCATCCAAATTGAGTGATCTTTAGACCATATGAAAGCTATTTCTATTCAGTTTTTAAGCACATATAACATTTATACTTTATACATCAAAACGCCTAAACAGTAGCATAATCATTTGGTAGTAGTCAGAATAACCATTTGTGTCCTAATACCTACAATACAAAAATTGTAAGATATTCACATGGCCATATTTCATTTTCATATCATGCCATACATTAGTTAGGACTTAAAGGAACATAAAAACTTGGAGAAACATATTTAACATGATCATTATAAATTTACATAAAAGTTCTAAGCTCATGGCCATTGAGATCAATATCAAGTTAATGGCATAATTCTTTCTCCTTTCCTTTCTCTTTCTTGATGGTCTTGCCATTATTGCTACGTAATCATGGTTAATATGTGGGAGGGTGAGATTCAAAGAATCTCAGTAGGTAAATCCCTTACATGCCATCATATCATTACATTGAGCATAAAAAATTAAGAAAACATAGTTCATTATATAGGCACATTGGAAACATATACATTTTACAGAAATTTCGGCAAAGTTTTATTTTGTAAAATGAACATCCTAGGGCTCAAAACCTCTCACACAACTCATCCAACATCATATAAATATCACAAATCAACATTTCATACATATGTCAAAGTGTCAAATATCCAAGAAACAATAATGACAATGTGATATTAGTAAAGAAAATTATCTACCTTATAGTACTTCCTCGCTTCCCACACTTTGTCCAACACATGTTGGACCTTCCAACACTTCTCCAAGCTTTCTCAGGCTTCCTCAAACCTAAACATATAATCAAACAATTACTCAAGTTACTGGTTCCATGACTTTCTTCAAATAGTGTTCATGAAATCCTAATTCTTCAAAAATTCACCAAAAATTAATTCCTAGCTCAAAAATGATGAATTATACATCTATTCCATGTAATTCTTTATGAGGAATCCAAATATGACCTCAGAATTACAAATTCCATCTCTAGCCATGGTTACTGTTTATTCTGAATTGAGCTTCAAAACCTTAAAAATTTCACTTTCTTAATCTTAAGCTTTTTCATGAAATCAACACTTGTTCCTAAGATTTTGAACCATGGAGAACCCATTTTTGAGGTCCAATTTATGAAATTCCAACCCTCAGTGTGAGCATTAGCTCGTAAAAAATCAGGAAAATTCAAGAAAATTTGCTACACTTTATTATACAATAAACTACTTGCATATTTAAGCTTTAAATAATATTCTATCATTTTCCCTATGATTTATGGTTGGAAAACTCCATTTCTTCCTAAATCATGCCATGGATGAAACCCTAAGAGGATGGAGAAGAATTTTTAATCCATGAACCATGCTTTTAATACCATAGATAGCAAGCTTAAGATGATAAAAGACAAACTTACCAACTTGCTTTCAATTTTACCTTGGGTTTCTTCTTCTTCTTTCTCTCTTTTCTCTCCTTTCTTTCTTGTGTTTTCAGCCCTTGTTTTTCTGTTGGAAATGGTCGTGTAGAATGGTGTAAAAGTGAGTGATTAAAGAACTTAATTATGTAGCTTAATCATGATTAACTCTTAATTAAACTTAGGTTACTTTTTGACCAAAAATTGTCAGCTTCTTGGAGGAGTTTTCTCCAAAAAAATGGTGCTGCCCAAGCTGCCCATTTGTCATGGCCAACGAGAAGGCTTTGAGTGTCCAGTCTGCTCAAAATTTTCTAGTCCAAATATATCTTGAACTAGGTAATTTTTAACCATACCGATAAAACTACTTGTTACAGTAAAATAGCATTTTTGGGCTACATGACTATTCTAAATTTATTTTTATATTTTCTTAATTATTCTGTCCCAAATGGTATCTGTGTATGACCCATATCATGTCCTAGTTACCTTTTAACCATCGGTAGGGCCCACAGTTTACTTTATCGGTTTATTGTTACTTTTGGGCACTCGGTACTGACTATTTCTTTTTTTTTGAACATTAACCCTCAGTACTATATGCCATTGGACTTTTCTCATCGAGGTCTTCATTTTAACAGTAATTTTACATATTTGCAAAATTACCCCTGACCCTAGGTTAAATTATTATATTTAAAATTTTCAGATCATTAGGTGTAATTTTCTCCAAGAGTCTTTTAACTTCTTCTCCACATGAATTTTATATATTTTGGGATGTGGATGTCATTTTTATAATTTTTTTAGGGAAAAAATGCCATTTCTCATTTTTCCATAAAACTAGAAAAAATGATCTTTTTGTCTTTTTTCATGCAAAACGGTGTCTGTCCATTTTCACGAATTCCTTGTATATTTCATGTTATAATTTATTTCTTTCTCTTTCATTACCTTATATCCAGTAAAATTTTGGGATATTAAATATCCCTTATAATATTTTGTTCTTCAATTGATGGATATGCTGGCCAAATTGAAAAAAAGAAGAAAGAAAAATATTGAAAGAAAAGAAAAAAAGGAGATGCAATTGAAGGTCCTACAAACAAATTGAGTCAATGATATGAGGTCTTTTTTTTCCCAATATGGAAGATGCCCCAAGTATCACAATTGGGCTAGAAGTAGTGGTTATTTTAATTAACCCATGATTAAATAATTACCTTAGAATAGAAAGTATCTAACATATTTTTATACTAAAAAATTCAAATGTCAAGAGAGAATCAATTTTTCCTTTTTGCCTACCCTAAACATTACCCAACCATTTCTAGCCATTGTTTGCTTTTGAAAACCTCTTTCTATCCCTTAATATTGATAAACAAAAAAAGAATAATTACAAAATAGCAATTTTGATGTTATAATAGGTAAAAGTAATAATAAAAGCCAAGCAGAAGGTATTGGAAAAGCAAGCAAGAGAGAGAGAGAATAGCAAAATAAAATTCTTCCAAAAAAAAAAAACAGAAGCTATTATGAAAGGAAAGAAAAAAAGAAAAATCCTTAAGCAAATGACTCATTGGATGAGAAGTGAAAATAGAATAAAAGATTTTTGCTCAAGAAAAAGTTCTCCCAACTGAGGCTTTAAGGAGGTATCAAGTTTTGCAATATTGCAGTTTTTTCAAAGTAAATTTCTCATCGTAGTCCCACAAGAATATTTAAGACTTTGTAACCATTTTCATTCACTACGCCAGATTTGAAAATAGTAGACGCCTAATAGTAGGCGATTATATAAAAAAATGTTAAAAAAAATAAGCCTGGGGGATTTGTAGGTGGTTATTTGAATAACCGCCTACAAATCCATTATTTAATTAAAAAAAATAAAATAACATAGTAGGCGGTTATTTAGATAACCGTCTACTTTTATTTTAATTATAATAATAAAAACTAAATTAATAATACCAAAAGTATGCAGTTATTTGTTATAACCGCACTTTGGTTGTACTTTCAGCCCTAAAACATCATTTTTGAGCAAGCCTCCGCATACACAACTCTTTGCAAGCTCCTTACTAACTCCACAGAAGTTCTCCCCCCTTGGCATTCTGCGGCTTCTTCAAGTTCGTGTCAGCATTTTGTGGCTTCTTCAAGTTTGTGTCAGCATTGTGCGGTTTCTTCAAGTTCGTGTCCATATTCGCTCTCTCTCCAACCTCCATCTTCAGGTTCTGTGCTTGCTTGCTCACTGCGTTGGTGGCTTGTCTAAGTTCGTGTTCATGCTTTCCATCTTCGTGTTTGTGTTTGTGTTAGTGTACTTGTTCGAGTTTTGTGGCTTCCGTGCTGTATGTCGATGGCTAGTCCAAGTCCGTTCATGCTTGCAATCTCAGGTTACCAGAGAACCCAGCTATTTTGAATTCCTACAGGTCAGCACCTCACCTGCACTTTTCTGTTTCTCATCAATTTCTCCTTCCATTCATCATCCCTACTCATGATTCGACGTATGCCTTCTAGGTGTTTGCTAAAATGCCTATATGAGATGTGTTCCTTAATTTCTTGTAACTGCTCTGTTCTTCATAAATCCGCAAATCATTATTATTGGTTAGGATTCGTAGCTGCTCTGTTGAAAGGGTTAGATTCTAAGCTAGAAATATATAGTGATAGGAATGTTCTCACTTTTAGAACCATTATTCAGTCTTCGGATTAGTAACTGTGTTAGATTTTGCTAGTTTATTTGCTGGTCCATTATTTCTTTTGCCATCCAACTTCGAATTTTCCAACTTTTCAGCCTTCTCCAACACCTCTCCAACTGACTCAATCACCTTATTTCTCTCATCTACATCATCTAATTTTTCATTGCCAAATTGCTTAGTAGCTTTGGAGGGATCCCACCCTTCAGAATTTGCACCTAACATGGAGTTACCCTTGGTCTCTGAAGACTTCAATACCGGCTTTGGAGGAGGCTTAAGGACAAAACTAGCACTATTATCTCTAGTAACTGTATTTCCTCTATCACCGTTAGAGTCAAGGGATACTGCATTGCCTTGGTCAGATATGAAATCAGTCGTAGTCACTGAATATCTACAAAGGTACAAGGAGACACAATGCCATGTCCTTCTACCCTTAAAGTTTCCTCCAGACAGGGAAACTCTCCTTCCAAATGAGTAGGTCCTTCCAGAGGTAACTGATTGGGGAAGCAAGAGAAGCTATTGCTCCTTGAGCATTGCCCACCATTATAAGCATTGAACTCCCAACAACAACACAATAGGTTCTAAATGTTCTCACACCTAGCAATTCCTCATTCTACACTCTGTATAAGTTTCAGTGAATTGGAACTATAACCCACTAAATAATTTAACCTACCCAGAAACAAAAAACCTCAAAAAATAGATAAATTAAGAGCAATATATCATTGCCCTTAATAAAATGAGAACGGTATGATACCTCGACTACAAAGATTGAAACTGTGTCAATTAGAGGCACAACCTGTTCAGGGTACTGTGGAGTGACATCCCAATTATAGAAGCAATGCGTGGGTGTGTAGATGGAAGAGGGGAAGCAAGAAAGGAAGGAAATAAGGATGTTATTTTGAGGCTTAGGTTGTTGGGAGGGAGGGATAATATATGGTGTGGGCCGGAGAAGCTGAGACAATTGGGAATGTGTGGATGGTTCTCCGCCTGTCAAATTTTGTTCATGTGATTAGGATTTCTTTCTCTTTCTTTCTTTGTTTTATTTTTAATTCGTGGCTTCTAAAGCACCTTTCTTCTACTCCAGATTTAAAACTCCGTAGGCAAAAACATTAAATAAATAAATAAATTGTGCCATTTTTTTTGGCCAACAAATAAACTATTTTTACATATTAAATTATATTATTTGTAATGTATAATAAGTGCAAAATTTTTAAAACTTACTCAGCCTAATTTTACTTTCTGAAATTTAAATTTAAAAAAAGAAAAATAATAAGTATTTTAATTTATTAATTAACATTAATATAATTATTAATTTATTTAATTACTTAATATTTTAGTTTAGTAAAATATTATAATTATAATTATAAATAAATGTAAGATTTTTATAAATTGATACGATAATGATAATGATAATTGATAATAATAAGCTATAAAACATTGATAATATAAGAAGACATGCATGTATTTGATATATATTAAATATAATATTTATATCATATATAGATTCTTAATATTTTCTTTTAAAAAATTTTAAACTAACTTAACTCTTATAGTAAGACATACGCTTTACTATTCATTTATGTCGTGTTTTAAATTCTTTAGTGTCCAAACTTGCATTTCATTGAGATTTCTCATCACGGACATATTTCTTCTTATTCATATAGCATATACACCTAGTTTAACAAATATAATATGGTTTAAATATTAAATTGACTTCTCCACTTATTTAAATCGACATGGGTGGGCCTTGACCATTTTAGGTTTCAATTTACTACTTTACTATATAACTTGAGTTCTTACATTCTCATAATCTTAATGTCATTTCTAAGACATCATCAAGCATTTAGAACCATTATAAACTCATTGAATTCATCATATTCATGTCATGATCTAAACTTCCCTTAGCCCCCTAAATCTTTGTTGAGTCAAATTTTAACACTTTCATATATTAAACTAGTTTAGAAATTTTTCTTAACTTTATACTCTTATGTAATGCAGGTTGAACATATCATTGTGTTTGTTACATATTAGCTATTTCAATTAGCTTTTTAATTTAGAAGCTTTGAGGCAGCAAAATAAGGGGCTAAACTAAAGGGGATAGTATAGTACAAGGTTATAAGGTACGTTAATCTTGCTTTCAAAGTTGTTGAAAATGGTGGTGTTGAACGATTGTTGTACTAATTGATCGATGTTTGATTTTCATGTTAATATCTTCAAAGGAAGTCATATGGTGAAGTTTTGATTGGAAATGATTGAATGAAATTTGATAGTCATAATTTGATTAATCTTCAACAAGCCCAGGAAACTTTCTTTTCCAAGTCGTTATGTTGCCGATTTCCTTTAGAACTATATCATTATAATGCCGTGTATTAATATCTAATAGCATGAAATATAATTACTTTATTAATTAGAAGTAATTTGATGATTGGAAATGATTGGGTACATGGTTACTGCTATGATTGGTTCAAATTTACTACTTTTTGTATGAATAAAGGGCTTAAGGCTTGGGAAACTCTCATTTTTATGTCGTTATGCTACTAAATTTTCTTTCAAAATTAGTTTATGGTTGCCAGAAATAGTCCATGGCTGAATCATATATTACTTTAATCTCCTAGAATAAAGACAGTCCTTATGTTTGAAGATAGCTTAGTTTATCTGGGATTGGTTGGAAGATGCTAGTGCTTATAATTGATGAGTCTAACTTTTTGTGAGTTGTTGCTGTAGAATTATTGGAACCATCAACTTCTAGGGGAGGCTCTGCCGAAATTTGTACACAACATAATAGTATGGATCGAAATTGAATGCATGCAAATTGTTTGAGTAAGGAATATTGGGATGGAGTGAAAGAGTTTGTTAGGTTTGCAGTTGAGCATGCTAATAACCCCGATAAAATTATATGCCCCTACTTAAAGTGTTGTTTTGGAAGGCTAGTTAGTTCAGAGAAGTTGGAAGAACATTTAGTGTGTAATGGAATCGATCGAAGTTATACATATTGGACAAAACATGGTGAGACAAATGATGGGTATAGTGATTTAGGGACAAGTAGGAGCTGTGGATCTAATGATTTTGATACAAGTACATTTGATGATGACCGTCTTCAAGAGATGACAAATGCGATTGAAGATGAGCTTCAGGATTGTCCTGAGATGTTTGAGAGGTTGAAAGCCGATGTAGAAAAACCATTATATCATGGTTGTACTAAATTCACGATATTATCAGCTGTGTTAAAGTTATACAACTTGAAAGCAGGGAATGGATGGAGTGATAAGAGCTTCACAGAATTACTTGTATTTTTGAAAGATATGCTACCACAAGATAATGAGCTTCCAAGCCGAACATATGAGGCTAAACAAATGTTATGCTCTATTGGAATGAGCTATGAGAGGATACATGCTTGTCCTAATGACTGTGTTTTATTCTGAAAAGAATATGCATCATTAAACAAGTGCCCTAAATGCAATGCCCCACGATACAAAAAAAAAAAGAATCGAGTCCAACGAAGGTGGTATGGTATTTTCCCATCATACCTAGATTTAGACGCATGTACAGTAGCACAGAATTGCAAAGCTCTTGATATGGCATGCAGATGAAAGAATTCAAGATGGAAAACTTCGACATCTTGTAGATTCTCCACAATGGAAAAGAATTGATTATGAATATGAAGATTTCGGGGAAGAAGATAGAAACTTACGCCTTGCTTTATCTACTAATAGAATGAATCCGCATGGCATGCAAAGTAGTACCCACAGTACATGGCCTGTTATTTTGTTGATTTATAACCTCCCACCATGGCTATGCATGAAGCGGAAGTTTATGATGTTGTCTATGTTAATTTCTATACCCAAACAACCTGAAAATGATATAGACGTATATTTGGCTCTGGCTCCATTAATTGAAGATTTGAAACTATTGTGGGAGAAGGGTGTGGAGATGTATGACAAGTATAGGGAAGAAACATTTAAGTTAAGAGCTATGCTATTTGGTACAATTAATGATTTTTTGGCATATAGTAATTTATCAGGCTATAGTGTCAACGGAGAGTTTGGATGTCCTATATGCAAAGAAGGCACACATACCATACGGTTGGAACATGGTGGGAAATTTGTCTTCCTAGGACATCATAGATTTTTGCCTCTAGGACATCGTTACAGTTGGTGGAAAAAAGCCTTTAATGGGAATACAAAAGAAGGGAGTGAACCTTTGCCATTAAGTGGTGAGGATATGTTTGACAAGGTGAAGGATTTGAATGATAATTTTGGGAAGCCTTTTGCAAAACACCTTGGGACTAGTGGGTGGAAGAAAAGTTCAATTTTCTTTGAATTGCCATATTGGAAGTCTTTATATGTGAGACACTTCCTTGATGTCATGCATATAGAGAAAAATGTATATGATAGCATCATTGGTATGTTGCTTAATGTGCCGTGAAAGACCAAAGATGGCGTGAAGGCAAGGTTGGACTTGGTTGCAATAGGAATAAGAGGAGAATTGGCACCGGTGAAGGATAAACGCCATACTTATCTACCTCCTACAGCCTATACTCTCTCTAGAAAGGAGAAAATCACTTTTTGTGTGTTTCTTAATGGAGTTAAGGTCCCAGAGGGATACTCCTCAAACATTAGGAACCTTGCATCTATGAAAGACTTGAAGTTGAAGGGCTTAAAGTCTCATGATTGCCATGTTCTATTGAAGAATTTGATGCCGGTGGCTATCCGATCTATTTTGCCCAAAAAGGTTCGAGGCACAATCACAAAATTATGTTTCTTCTTCAAATCCATTTGTAGCAAAGTGATTGACCCTGTTAAGTTGCCAATGTTACAAAGACAAATTGTTGTGACTTTGTGCGAACTTGAGATGTATTTCCCGCCTTCATTTTTTGACATGATGATTCACCTAACAGTTCACTTGGTTAGAGAGACACAATTGTGTGGCCCAGCTTATATGAGATGGATGTACCCTATTGAGCGTTACATGAAGGTATTAAAAGAATATGTGAAAAATCGAAGTAGACCAGAGGGTTGTATTGTTGAACGGTACATAGCTAAAGAAGCTGTTGAATTCTGTACTGAATACTTATCCAATGTTGATCATATTGGGCTTCCAAAGTCTCATCACATTGGGAGAATAGATGGGGAAGGGATTCTTGGAAATGATATAGTTAGCATCTCTAGGACACAGTGGGAGCAAGCTCATTTGTATGTTCTGCATAACTCTGATGAGGTTGAGCTATATGTGGAAATGCACAAGGAGAACTTAGAAGTTTAAACCCCAACAAGAATGAGAGTTGGATATCAAAGGAACACAATTGGGTTTTTATAAATTGGTTGAGACATCACATTATTTTGGAGGTGGAGAGAAATCCTGGTTCAGTTTCAAAAAGGTTACAATGGTTAGCTAATAGTCCAAGCATGCGTATCCTATCTTACAATGATTATCTTATTAATGGCTACACATTTTATACGAAAGAGCAGGATGATTGGAGCATAATGCAAAATAGTGGGGCAACTCTTATAGCTCAATCAATACATATTTCTAGTGTCAAAGACAAAAACCTTATTTTTGCAAATATGACATACTTTGGGGTAATTGATCGCATATGGGAATTAGATTATATCTTGTTTCGGGTACCAGTCTTTAGTTGTAAGTGGGTTGACAACAAAAATGGTCTTCAAGTTGATCAATCAGGGTTCATTCAAGTGGATCTTAACAAGGTGGTGCATAGAGATAAACCTTTTATTTTAGCATCCCAAGCTCAACAGGTGTTTTTCGTCTCCGATCCTGCTAATAAGAAGTTGTATATTGTTATGTTAACAAACAAATAATTGACAACCAAAAAGATATTGAAAGTCATCAAGATGCAGATATTAAGGATGATCCTTTTGTAGGGACATCAATTGATACTGAATATACTGGAGAAGATGCCTTGTATGTGAGAGATGATCATCAAGAGGGTATTTGGATCATAAAGAGAAGACAAACTAGAAAGAGGAAAAGGTTTGAGTTTGAATTTTGTGTGTTTGAATTTTTTACTAGTTGTGTTATTCTTCTTATTTGTGACTTTGAATTTTCTAATAACTTTTGCCTAAATCTTATTATTTGCCTTTCTATGTATTAATGTCTTGTTTGTTTGATTTATATTACAGGTAAATGTCTTCGTCTTCTGATTATGATAGTGATCCGATGAATGTGGATCCCAGTAATGTTAACAAACGGGTTGAGAGAGAGTTAGAGAAGCATCATCGTGGGTTGACCATCTTGAAAGAGGTCTCACGGGCAAGAGATAGTAGTCAGAAGATCCATGTGGTGTGGAATTATAGAGGCCACCCAATAAAAGATGGTGGAAAAAAATTAAGTAGCTATATCAGGATAGCTGCGAAGATGAATCTGCCTATAGCAAGTAGCTAATGGAAGGATTGGAGGAAAGTCCTTGAGGCTATGGAAGACTTGATTTTCAAGGATATAATGGTAAACAACTTATTATAATTATCTTATAATGTTTTTTTCCTATCTAGTTACACTTATTATAATTAATCTGGGTACTTTGTTTTGCAGTTGGGATTTGACATCGATGAGTGCCATAGAGATTTCATATATAAGACGGCTGGAGTATCGATGCGAGCTTTTCGATATATCCTTACAAAAAGATTTTTGAGAGATCCAGATGGTAACATCCTTGAGCATCCACCTCCATTATTTGAAGTCTACATAAAGTAAGAAGATTGGGATGTTTTTACGGGTATCCGCCGTGAGCAATCTTTCAAAGTAATCCTTTTTTTACATGTTAGTTGTTTATTCTATTCTAATGCTATATGTGTCTAGCTATTTCATTTCAGATTTTGGTTTTTTACAGATATTAAGCTAGCAAAATAGTGAAAGGGCCAAGTGTCAACAATACCCTTATAGAGTTGGTTGTCTTAGATACTTGGGTATAGAGGATAAGATGATACGTATCTATAGATCTTATTTATATGAATATATTTTCCTTATAAATACTTACAAATAAGTTATTTATGTTATTATACAGCATTCTCAAAGAGGTATCTGAAAGTGGCCCTTTAACTAAGCGTTATGTGCTATGGGCAGAATCAAGAAAGAACAAGGCAGGGATTATTGACAATGAAAACGTCAAAAAAGTTTGTGATATAATTGTAAGTCTTACATTATTATTTGCATTTTCAATCATTTATAATATATTTCTATAAAATAATATATTTGTTATTATTTTTTTGCTTTCACAGGATACCCTTACAGAGTCCATGCCTGAAGGCATTAAGGAAGACACAGGGCTTGATGTGCTAGGCAACGCATTAGGGCTCCCTGAGCACCCTGGTCGTGTTAGGGGTGCCGGGTTTGGCGTTACTAAGAAAGCATATTTTGGGACTCAACACTGCTCTTCGTCATACTCTGTAGCTAAGGTTGCTCAATTAGAGGCAACTCAATTTGAGATGGAGAGAAAATTAGCCATGTTGATAGATTTGGTGCAAACATAAGTTGCAGTACTGAAGCAAATACAGTCGTCACAGGTCGCAAGCCCTAGTGTCAAGGATAGCTGCCCTCTTCCATTTGAGCATCTCCTTGAGTTAATTGCTTTTCCAATCAAGTTCATAGTTTTTTTTGACATGTATAAATTATTTTTTGCTATTGGTATAGGGCATATCATACTGTCAATTATAGTTGGATCGCCCTACTAGACGTCTGGTTACAGAGGGGCATGTGGAAAACACAGGAGGCGTCATTCACAATCAAGCCCTACCTGAAGGCCATGTGAGAGTATCGATTGATATCCCCAAAGAGGAGAATGCTGTATTGCCAATTCCTACCCAATATGCGGATAAGGTAGGACAAGCAGTAGGTAGTTATGTAGCATGGCCAATGAACCTCATTACCTTTGCTCCATCTGTACAGGTATGCCAATTGACACTTTATTATAATTTGCTACTGTGTAATCACTAGTTCATCCCAAATTGACCAACTTTGTTGCATAGGCAAAAGGAAAGCGTGTTCTAGGGTCCAGGAAATCTAAAGAGTCAATCATTGCATCGATGAAGAGACTACCTGAACCTAATGTTAATTTAAGGAAAAGTCGCAAGTACTTGAATGGATTAGTGAGCATAGGGCAATGGGAGATTATAGAAATTGAGTATGATATAGGGATCTATAATAAAAGTATAACTGAAATGATCATCGAAGAAGTTATCCTATTCATGGTGGATCATCAATGGCTTGGAGCTACGAATATTAACATATACATTAGGTACTCATACTAACATAAATGAACTACTTTCCAACTAACCTTTCATTTGAGTGTGATATTAATACACTTTTTTTTTTTCATTTTAGGTACTTGTATGAAAAATTTTTCGTTCCTGCCAATCTTACTAGCAAATTTGTGTTCCTCCACCCCCAAGAAATATATCTTTTTGTAAAGGTTTGATGCCCCAGAAGAAGATCACAGAACAATCTCAAGAAATTGCGGATGTGTTCAAGGCAAGAGCCGATAAGGAAGTATTATTTTTGGCACCTTTTCATCAAGGGTGAGTAACTTGTTACTAAAATATTAAATGATGACTTTAGTTGTTGTGAACTGCCCAGTTATAATTTGTTGATGTTAATTATTTTTTCATCAGAGAACATTGGATGTTTATTGTCATCAACCCAGTAAAGCCAACAATATATTATTTAGACTCCGGAAAACAATCAGGGCCAGAGAACCGCATCCAAATGATGGAAATGTTCAACAAGTAAGAATAAGTTTTTTTTTGTTAACTTTTGTATATGTCTCCATGGTAATTCAAAGTCATGCTTATATTAATTTTCTTTTCTCATGGTTAATAGTGCTGTGAAGATGTTTCGAGCAGACCGAGGGCTTAATGACAAGAAGCAACAATCATATAAATGGACATCAATAAAGGTATTTATAGAATAATATTTAAGCAATTATATATTGTAATTGACATTAATCTTCATATATAATATGTATGTATATATTTTTGTTTAGTGTCCGAAGCAAGCTAATGGTATCGATTGTGTATATTATGTACTGAAATTCATGAAAGATATCATAATGCATGGCCAAAGCTCTATCCCGGTCACAGTATGTAATTCCATTTTATGCAATTACATTAATGCTTATAACTTTTGACCATTTTTTAGTAATGTCATTTTATTAATTTCTTCATGATATTTTAACTTGTATAGTACTTCCCGGATACCTACTGTGATGTGTACTCCAAAAATCAAATCAATGAAGTCATTATAGAGTGGATTGATTATGTGGCTAAAATCTACCTAACTAGAGAGAAGGAGGAGGAGGGGTCGGAGTAATTGATTAGTTTGTTGTTGCTAGAGTCTGTTGGGAAAAATCTGGTATTTTATGATTTCTTTTTAAACTTTTAAAGTATATAGTTTTATAATATGTTATAAGATTATATCATACTTTTTCTGTTTTGGATCAAGTGGTGAGGAAGTCCCAACTCCTAATGTTCTTAATTTCCATTTGGGGCTCTTAAGAGCATTGCTAAAGTGTAATATAAAGTATAATTTAAGAACAAATTGTACTTCAAATGATGGATGGGCTTTGATTTTGCTAGGAAAGCTATGTATACTGCTGTATGGGTTGTTGTTGTATCATTGTTCATGGAGTTGCTAGGTTTCTCCACACAGAAGTGGATAACTATTAGTGATGGACTATATTCACTTTCTCATTCTTTCTTTCTTTCCTTCTGTTGTTGTTGTTATTATTATTACTATGAAGTTTGTTTGTTAATTTTTGAGTGAGTCTTATTGGCACTAGTGTGAGATATTGTTGTGAATATATTTGATGTAACCTCCTGTCTAAGGAGTCTATTTTCTATTTCCACATTAGTGCAGTGTTATTAATATTATGCTAGCAACATATAGCAAGGTTCCTATGAGAAAATAAGTGCAATGTACTAATTGATATTTTCATTGAAATGAAAATTCTCAATTGAGAAAATAATTGGTAATTTGCATATCTTGGTTCAACATCTTAATCTTTCTTAACTATATATATTTATTCCCATGCCATTACATTGGTTAAAACATAAATGTGAACCATTTTTGTGTTGTAGGTATTTGGTTAGTTAGAGGGAAGGGCCATTGCCAATATTAAGAGCTTAAATTTCTTCATGGGAGTTGATTGGAGCTCGTCTAAGAGTAAATTTGGAAGGATGACTTTGGTGGAGGCTCTAGGATAGCAGATTTGGGATTGTATAAAGCTCGACAGCCTAACCTTCTACCTAGATAATTTTCGTGTATTGCAATATGACATTTTATTTATGGTGTTTGAAGCATTGTTTAGATGTTTTTTTTTCTTATTTTATCATTTTGTAGTGTCAATGTATTGTTTATGTATGATATGTAAATTGATATTAATTTGTAAATAATTTTTAATGTAATACATTTTATTTTTTGTTAATGAATTTAATAGGTTGCATATATTTTGATACGAGACTAATCTACTTTCAAATTTTTTTTTAAAAAAATATATACCTTTAGTAGGTGGTTATTTGTATAACCGCCTACAAAGGTCCACCTTTGTAGGCGGTTATTCAAATAATCGCCTACAAAAATGGGCATTTGTATGCGGTTCTCTATATAACCGCATACAAAGGTGATAACCGCCTACGAAAGTCCACTTTTGTTAGCAGTTTTAACTGCCTACAAAAGTGTCCACTTATGTTGGCACTCGCATAGTAAGCGGTTCATAACCGCCAATAATAGCTAAAAATAACCACCTACAAAACCTTTTTCTGTCGTAGTGATTGTATTACCACCTTAATTTTTGTCCCACATAAATATTCAAGCCTTTGTAACTCTTCTCATTGTAATAAGCCCTTAATATCCTACTCATTGTAATCCCATCATAATATTTGAGCCTTTGAAATCCTTATGTTCTTAAATTGCAACTATTTTCTTCGTACCCATATTACAAACCTAAAATATCCTCTCTTAATAAGTGAGTTTCAGTATAAAATCTTGTTAGAAAAATATGTGAAGGTGATTAGTAGAAGGATTGATAAGGGTGGGGTGTTTTTGAAATTAATATCCCTTTTACTTTCAAAAACACATTTACCCAGACCAAGTTACCAACCCCAAAAGTCCTCATTGAAATTTAACTTATTTAAAAATAATTGAGATAATTTTTCTTACGAAAGATGATTCCAAGTTTAAGGTAACTTAAACTCGTGCAAAAGTCAAAGCTCAGAGTAAAAATCTTTTACTCACATCAATTGTAGTATTCTAAAAGTGAATATTTTAGCCAAGAAATGTGCTTCTTTTCCCATTTTTTTTAAAAAAATGTTTTGATTGTAGAATTTAGGGCATATCCCTAATTCCATCACTTCATATCCATTTCACACTTCCGCCATTCAAATAAAATGCTCCTAGTGTAGGATTAAAGCATCTTATCAGTTGCATTTCTTTGCATATCACTTGTCCACTTTTAGAAAAGTGGACAATATGAACATTTTTCAATTCTATCACTTCATGTGCATTCATTTTTTTCTGAAGAAATCCTTATAGTAGAATTTGGGCATTTTCCAGTTCTATTATTCCATATCAATTCATCCAAAATCTCCTTCATGCAAATGGTCATATGTTTCATCATTCTAAACATTCCATTAAATTCAACTTCTTGCATGACTATATTGACATTGTTTAATAAAGTAAGAGTAGGTTCTGGTCATTAACTTCTCAATAATTAAAGATAAAAATTAATTAAAAATGATGGTATGAAATTGGGGCAAGGAAATTGTCTTGAAAAATGACTAAATGAGTTCATCTTGGTTATGCAAATTAAAAATATTGCCTTCTCATGTTGGTAATATCCATTTAGCGAAAGTATTTTCAAAAGTCATTCATTTGAATGAATTTCCTCATCAGGGTAAGTATTGACTTACCTTTTTTTGTGTGATCAAGAATCCTATATTCTTGTGCATCAAACATGACAAGCATACGTAGACACATTTTCCATCTCCCCTCTATATGGATCGAGTGACTCATGTGGATGTACTTTGCACAAAATGATGAAGGTTTTCTTTTTAAGTAGAATATTTGCATCCATTTCATGCATTGCATAAGAAGAAACTCTCATCCATAATGGGGTAGATAGGGAATCAAATTTGCACAACTCATACATCCTCCACTGCATTAAAATAAGCCTCTATCTAGATTGGAGCAAACAAAAAAATCAAAAAGTAAATCTTGCATATTCCACTAATCATTCAATGAGCCTCCATATAGATCGGAGAAAACAAAAATAAATCTTGCATCATGCTTTTACCATTCATTGCATGAAAATAAACTTCCATTTAGATTAGGAAAAACAAAAATCAAAAGATAAATCTTGCATCTTTTACTGATCATTCAATGAGTATCCACTTTTAGATTGGGGTAAATCATGCATTTTTTTCATTATTTATCCAATCAATCTTTATTTGGACAAGGACAAATAAAAGTAAGAGAAAATCTTGCCTTATACATAAGTTTTCACCTAGATGAGGGCGAAAGAACAGAATCCATATAATGTGCATTATATACATACATGCATGGTACAAGATTAGGGCAAAATAAAATGTCAAACTCTTCCCCCTTCCATTCATCATTTATAGCATACATTGCATTCATCCCCACTTGAATAGAGACATGTCTATCATGTTTCCAAATTAGAAGAGAAACTTTACATCCTTTACTTATCTTTCATATTTGGAGAAAATAAAGCAAGAGTATCTAGCATTGAAAGTCCAATATCATTTTGAATACACCTTACATTTAATTCACATGCATTGTATAATAATATTGATAATGTTAGTCCCTCTTATTCAAAGTCCTGTAACGGCAGGCCCCTCAAAGCCCAATTTCGACTAGCCCTTCTTTTTCAAACCCCTGTAACGGTAGGCTCCTCAAAGCCCAATTCCAACTGGGCCCTATTTTTTTCAAAGCCCTATAGTGCCAGGCCCCTTCAAAGCCCAATTCCGACTGGCTCCTTTGTTTCAAAGCCATGTAACGGTAGGCTCTCTCAAAGCCCAGTTTTAGCTAGTTTCTCTTTTTCAAAGCCCTATAATGGCAGGACCATCAAAGCCCAATTCCGAATGGCCCCTATTTTTCAAAGTCATATAACAACAAGCCCTCTCAAAGCCTAATTCCAGCTAGCCCCTCTTTTTCAAAGTCTTATAATGGTAGGCCCCTCAAAGCCCAGCTTTGGCTGGCCCCTCTTTTTCAAAGCCCTATAATGGCAAGTATCTAGCAAAGTCCTATGAAAAATAGGCATATCACTATCACCAAAGTCTAGTCTTAGCTGGGACCCAAAGTCCTATAATGGAAGGCATCCACCAAAGTCCTATGAAAATAGGTACTTCACTATCGCCAAAAGTCCAATCTTGGTTGGCACCTAAAGCACTGTAACGGCAGGTATCCACTAAAGTCCTATAAAAATAGACATTTCACTGTCGCCAAAGTCCAGTCTTGGTTGGCACTCAAGCCCTGTAATGGCAAGTATCCACCAAAGTCCTATGAAAATAGGCATTTCACTATGGCCAAAATCCGATCTTGGCTGGCACCGAAAGCTCTGCAATAGCAGGCATCCACCAAAATCCTATGAAAATAGGCATTTTACTATGGCCAAAATCCAGTCTTGGCTGACACCCAAAGTCTTATAACAGCAGGCATCCTCCAAAGTCCTATGAAAATAGGCATTTCACTATTGCCAAAGTCAAGTCTTGGCTGGCACCTAAAGCCTTGTAACGGCAGGCATCCATCAAAGTTCTATGAAAATAGGCATTTCACTATTACTAAAGTCCAGTCTTGGCTAGCACCCAAAGCACTATAATGGTAGACATCCATCAAAGTCCTATAAAAATAGGCACTTCACTATTGCCAAAGTCAAGTCTTGGCTGGCACCTAAAGCCCTGTAATGGCAGACATCCGCCAAAGTCCTATGAAAATAGGCATTTCACTATCACCAAAGTCTAGTGTTGGCTGGCAGCTAAAGCCCTGTAATGGCAGGCATCCACCAAAGCCCTATAAAAATAGGCACGTTACTTCTATTTAATATTGCACTTTATTTTTTTATGCCCAAACATAATACATGTTTTCATCTTCACTTACTCCTAAGTTGTGAATATCGCACGATTTAGTCTTTCAATATTCTCCCTTAGTCACTAAGTAAAGAAGGGTATCTCATTAACTTGATATTTTGTTTAGTCATTCCATTAGATTGAGCCAAATAGTCCTCATTTGATTGTTTATCTTAGGTCCATATGGTTTAGTTATAGTAAGAGTCTAGTCTTCATTGCATCACATGCATAGATGTTCATCCTTATCCTTGTTGTGTTTGGTTTGCAGTTTTAAATGCACATTTTGAAAACCACTAGGCCATTGCTTTGGGTATCTCTTTAATATCGAGATAATGAACTAATTCAGAAGTGATGTGCAAAACCTTTTTGAACACCACAACTCAATTTGTGGAAAATAGGAATAGTTATCCAAGTGAACAAAATAGTATTTCTAAAGAAAACTCCATTGGTTATCATATAGACATAATGAGATGTGAGTCAAGAGGATTTGAAAATTAAATACAAAGGAAATAACAACCAATAAAGGACTTAGAGAATATACGGTCACTACTAGTTAAATAAAGTGGAGATCCTTTATATGGTTGAAAATTTTAGTTGATTTTAGTGTGCCAAAATAAGTTAAGAACTCTTAAACATAGTTGAGAACAATCAAATCCATAGGGGTTAACCAAAAAGGTTCGGCACAGTTGGTAGATAGCTGGGTCCCTTAAGCATGATATCTAGGGCTCGATTTCTGGCCGTGTGTATGGAAAAGACCTTGTCAGGAGAGGCAAAGCCTACTTTGGTGATCTCAACACCTCGGAAAACCTACAAAGAATTAGAGAAAAGAGAGTTGAATTTTATATACCCATATTAGAGTTATAGTAGAATTCCCTATCTAGACCCATAAAAATCTACGTTGAGGAAAATGAATCAGGTTGGAAAAACCCAAAAGGAAAATAAATGCAAAATATATATATGCACTCCACTGGCTCAAGTTGTGCTTAATAATCAGGGGATTTCACCAAAAAGTGTTATCCTTCATGTCAAACAATGCAATATGACCTATGAGTGTGCTAATAGCATCTTAGTGTAGCGAGTTATGTAAGTTTTAAGTAACTAGGGTTCTGCATCACCAATGTTTGATTGTTGCATCAAAAAAGTGCGTAACGGCCCAAAAAAGAAAATGCCCCCTATAAAAGTGAAGCACAAAATGTTCAGAGAAACTAAGAATCCCTGATAATTCATTACACTAAAATATGGATCCAGATAAGGTGGTATTTACTTGTTATTTTGGGTGGATATGTATTGTTCTTTTCTTACAACCTAATTCTAAAACAATTAAAGACATATAAATAAGAAGTTAAGTTCCTAATTTATTTGGGCATACTGAAGATACTAGAAAATATTTAGTAATGTTAAGGACCCATGGGCTTAGGTAAAGTGATGGGAAATTCTGGATTCGAGTCCTATTTGATAACCAAGAGGGTTAATCTCAAATAATAATAAAAAAAGGGCTCTTGATGACCACAATGTTTCATACATATCCAATAGGAATGCCTTTTAATATCAAAGTTTTCAATTTGCTTGGCTAACTATTTTCGTTTACCATATACTGGATACTCACACATGCCATAGTTTATGACAAAATGGCTAGATGCCAAATCTCAAATGAACCTATGGCTTTTTGCTTTAGTGGAAAACACTCGTATGGTGAAAAAGGAACAAAGCGAGGCCTTAAGTAACTCTTTTTCTTTAAAAAAATTGAATTGAATGGACTAAACTGACATGCATATAGGTTGATCATTGTAGCTTTGTCAGGTTATGGGGCAATCATGTTGTCTCATTGTATTGCATGCATGGTAGCTTTAAATTCAAACTAAGGCTAAGTCTAGTAGAGTCTTGTAACATCCTACCTTTATATACCTCCAGAAATAACCACAACTCTCGCAATTGCACCAATCACAACTCAAACAATTCAAAACGACACCTCAATACACCAAAACAGCGGAAACAAACCCAAATACACCAAATTTTGGGCTGGGGCTGCGGCCACTACAGAACTGTCGCGGCTCCAGCCTACTCAGTTTCTCCTGCGCTACTGCCTTCACTGGCGCCGCAGCGCCCCCTTGCTGATATCCCATATTAGCAAATCCACAATTCCGAGGCGAACTTCTAAAGCCCATAACTTTATGCTCTGACCTCCGATTGACTTGATTCCAACTCCTACAAATCAATCTAGTCCCAATCTAACCATAGACACCACTTCTACCTCAATCTAACTCCGTATGGATATTCTGGACCCCTAACACTGTTTTGGCCACTTATTGACCAAAACTCACCACTAACCAACCTCAATTGACACCAAAGACAACTGGTCACTTAGAGACCATTCATATAGATCCAAACTCTCCAAACCAACATATCCAAGGAGGTTGCACCACAAAGAAACCACTCCTCTGAGTTCTGCCCCCTTTTGAACCCTAACATGACAAAATGGGTTATAGGCCCTAAAACACAACCATCAGGCCCAAACCACTCTGGGCTCACAAATACTACCATACCAATTTTCAAATACATAACACTCTCAAAACACCAGCATAACACATTCCACATAAACATAACCAAGCATACATTCATCCATAACAATCCTATCAATCTCATACATTCAATACACAACTTTCTACCATACTTGGTACATAATACATTATCCAAAAATACAAACACTACATAGACTTCCCACGTACACAGCTACTCTCTAGGCTTCACCGGACTAGAGCCAGAACCTTCACCTGAAAGGGTTAGTCATGGGAGAGGGTGGGGTAAGACAATGTCTCAGTAACCGGGATCAACAACACATAAACATATATATACACAATTATGAATCATATAATATATGAATGCAATGTAAAATGCATGGTATGCATGTCGTCCTCTCTGGGACTTCCATCCCTATCTTCCCTAACACACATATACATATAACCCATCCTTATCCTCCCTAACACACATATACATACATCACATACTCCAACCTTATTCTCCCTAACAATTTCATTTATCATCATATATCATACATCATCACATCATCACCACTTTATCCGTCATATATCTTGATGTAACAATAACATGTGGTGATGCCAATGTATCATCATCATCATCACGATCATCATAACGTCTATACATCATATCATATCACATCAATGTCATCATCACATATCTCATCACTATGATCATAAACACATCTACTATACGCATACCATGATGTATAAAACAACACACAAACATATCACTATCATGGTATGAAAAAAGACATGCATATATATACACAACTATACATACTATCGTATAAAACCACATAAACAAACACTCGGTTACCTCAGGTTGTCAATACTGCGCTCATGCAAGTTCCACACGCTTTCTTGAACTCCAATACGCTTGAGCCCCACACAGCTAACCAAATAACCTTCATAACACATAATTCTCCCATTAACAAAATATACCCATAATCACTATATCACAATTTAACCACTTTAGGACTAACCCAAGGTTCCAACACCCCTTTCATGCATCAATAACTCTTAGGGACTCTTCAAATACTACTCAAACACGTACATATCGGATTCCCAAGAGTTCTAACCGAAAACAACTTAGGGTTAAGCTCAAATCACACATAAACCCTTCCAAACACACATCCAAACAACAAGAATACCAAAACATACTCCATTAACCTCAAATCATCCATTTCAATCGGTGGATTTCACCCCAAACCGGACACCCAACCTAAGAACTGAAAAATCCATATTTCCACCGATTAAAAACGAAGAGGGAGGTGTAGAAGTAACTTACCAACTTAAATCCAAGCTCCCTCGGTCTGAAATCACCCCTGGACGCCGGAGATTCAAACCCTAGCTTAGCTCTCTCGCGATCTCCCTCGGTTTCCTTTTGTTTCTTTTCTGTCCGAGCGTCTGAAATAATCCGATTTTAAGCAAAAATCTCAACTCTCGCCGCGGCTCCGCCATCTGATCCGAATCAATGCCACTGGAAGGCCTCTTGCCACGGCAGATTTGCTCCTCGCCGCGGCGCGGAGCCTTTTCTGGTTCCTCTTGAACCATATCCGTCCTACTTCCTCTGATCCTGAACACAAAACCAATAAAGATATCATGAGGGGCGTTACAAGTCTAGTGTCATCTTTACATTGCATGGATAAACAAAATATGTGCTCTTATCCTTACTTGTTCCTTATGCGAGAACTTCAAAACTCATACATTTTCTCTTTCTCATATAAGAAACTAGTAAAGAGGGGCAACTGTGAACACCATATTTTGTCCGAGTTCTTTTTTTTTAAATTAGAATAAAAAATTTTTCGAAGATAAAATAATAAAAAATGATAATATCTCCCAAAGATTGCCATATCTTTTGGAGTTATGATTTTCTTCTTTTTGAGATTTTCATAAAACTAAAAAAGTAATAAAAATAAAAAAAGGAAAAATTAAGGATTATGATTTGATATTAAATTAATAATGAAAAAAAGAAAGCAAATCAATCAATCTTAATATGAATATTAAAGAAAAATAATAAAAGAGATTTTTGTGATTTTAGAGCATTAATTGAATGATTTACTTTTTGTCATTATAAATAGAGGCAAGATGAGAAGAGAGGCATAAACAAGAATCAAAGAAAAAAAAGAAATTGAGAGAGAGAGAGGGTACCTAAGGGTGGTTTGAGAGTGAGTGTTGGTTTTTTCGATAAGACTTAAGATAGGAAATTTCTTCTTTTCTTCTTCATTCTATCTCATTGCATAGTTGGGGCTTTCTAAAGAGTAGAACCTTTTTTTAGAACACGATCTATTACCTTCTCCTCTTATTGAGTGTCTGCATAGATCATAAATTCTATATTTTGGTGAGATCCATGAAATAAATTATCCACATCAATAAACACCTCTCAATGGAGAGATGCATTTGTGATGTACATACTTATTTTATCTTTATTTTGTTTTATTTATTTATTTATTTATTTATTTTTTCAATTTGTTTCTATGGACCCCAAAGTATGATACTTTGATGAGATCCTAAAGATAAATTACTCATATATATGAATATTCTTAATAAAGATGGAAGCGCATTCTCGTCAGTGATGGATAGATTTGTCCTATCTTTATAATATTATGATTTGTATTCCATAAGTTAAAGTGTGTAACTACATGATTATGACTAGGCTTGCTAAATATGTTAGCTATATTAGTGGAATGACACTCTGTAATATTTTTTTAGACTTAAACATTATAATGAGTTTTTTTTATTTATTTCTTTCTACTCATTTTTTCCTTCTTTTCTTTCGTTTTTTCTTTCTTTCTTCTCTTCTCTTTTTTTTTATTTTTTCCTTTCTTCCTTCTCGTCTCTTATTTTTTTTTCTCTTCTTCCCTTTTTTTTTCTTTCCCTTCTCATTTTCTTTCTTTCTCTGTTTTCTTTCTTTCTTTCTTCTTCTTTTTCTTTTTTTTTCCTTTCTTTCTTTTTTTAAATGTTATGATATTAGATAATTACATCTTCTTTTTCAAGACTATGAAATTCAGTTGAAATATCCATCCTTCAAAGTTGTAGCAAAAGGCACATATAGCTTAAAAGGAGATAACTTTTATGTGTTTTATAATGATAATAGTTAGGTGATTAATTATATTATTCTTATTTCCTCGTGTAATTATAATAAGATGATATTTTCTCATTAAATATATATATGTTTAAAATTTTGTTTGGTGGGGTTTTTGGAATTTTCATAGATATTTGAATTAATAAATTTACCACGTGTTATGATGTACCTCCGCTATTATACTAATCAAATTATGTATTTTTTATGGAAAATATTTTTTAAAGATTTTCTTAAATTTGATAAAGTTTTGAATAAAAATATTTCTTTAAATATAACTTTATAACATATTTTCAAATTATTTATGTGAAGTTTTTAGAAGTTTTCATAGGTATATAAACCAGTAAGTGAGCATGTGGGATTTTGGGAATCTCTTTGAATTTATTAACAAGTAATAAATAAATAGATAAATAATTTATATATATATATATAATATGTATGATTGTATTTTTGAAAATAAAAAAAATATATATAATTTTTCTTAAAAAACACAAACATATTGACCTGAGTTTTTACACCCGAACTATGTGAACTTTAATCCATATATTAGGGTACGTAGACCCTAGACTCTTATTCTAGATCAAGTTTGTCTTTGTAAATAAATCCATTTTATTTATTTATTTATTTATTTTATTTTTCTTATTTCTCTATATATACATGTTTTATAAAGGTAATTAAAATAATTTTAAAGCCATATTGATTTTGTATAATCAACTTAAGGTAACAGTTCTTATGAATGGGTGTTATGGGGTGCCAAACACTTTTCCCATGACGCAATCAACTCCTGAACTATTTATGTTTCGTAGACCATTTGTTTTAGAAAAAAGGTTTTCCAAAATTCCTATTTTAAAAATTTTGGTGGCGACTCTACTTTAATTTAATTTTTCGATTTTAGAAGATTTAAAATCAGGTGTGACATAAGATAAACAAAAGAGATATTCAAATATATTTTACAAATTTGGATGCTTTTGGGGGATTGTCTAAACAAAACCATATCTCAGTTTTCTAAATTGAAAAATCCTAGAGTTTGTTAGCAAAAAAGAAAATTAAGGAGTTCAAAAAAGTATTATTTTTTACTTGCTTTGTTGATATGGTGAAGTGGTTAAAATATTTATAGATAAATTAATTTAATCCCATCTAAGCATTTTTCGTTCAGTAAACTAACAGGTTCATTATTTGCCATTTCTTGATTTGATCATTTGTTCTCACTACATCAAAAAAGCGAATAATTGACGTTTATTTTTTACATTTATTAGTGTTTTAAAAATGTCAACTATTTCAATGCTGATAAAAAGGAGAGACTTTAACAAAAAAAAAACACTTACATAGTACGATTATATAGCAAATAGAAGATAGAAAGTTAAATATGCCTCAGCAATTTGTATAGGAATAGATGATCTTGTGGCAACAAAATTTACATAGTATGGCTATACAACAAATAGGAAGAGTTACATGGCTTTGAAGGGTGAAATTCATAATCGAATTTTAGTCCTTCATACCAGGGAGAATACTATTAACTAACCTAAGACTATAGGCAGTGTAATAGATATAATAATAACCCTCCTCTCTTTTTCTACCAAGGGGTAAAGGAAAGCCTGCACCATTTGTAGTAGCCAGTATCCTCTTCCGTGATAAACTACAATCAACTTTATCAAAAACCTACATACATAGCCAAGTAAAGCCAGATTGAACGTCTATAAGTCCCTCATGCCCAAATGGTGTAACACCTTCCCAAAAGAAACCTCCAACCTTGACCAATTTCTTCAACTACTAATTGAATGCAGCCCAAATTCACTTCCCAAAATATCAAAGTAATGGAAAAACACCTGAAAGGCACCAGAGCAAGATGAAGCCATGGCCTGCTACAATACCACCACAGCCTCAGTCGAGCCATAATGCTTGACGCCATGGCCAAGTTGCTGGCACCATAGCCCCAACATCAAAATCCATATCAGTAAATTGCTAATTTTCTGGGCCAACTTCTGATGCACATAACTTCTTGTTTTGACATCCGATTAACCTGATTCCAACTCCTATAGGTCACTCTCATCATTATCTAACCATGGACACCAATTTCACTTGAATCTAACTCCATTTGGGGATTCTAGATGCCCAACAATGTTTTGGCTACTTTTTTACTAAAACTCACAACCTATCACCTTCAATTGCCATCAAAGGCAAATAGACACTCATGGACCATTCACTCAGGTCCTATTGGGCTCTAAAATGTCTCAATAATTGGGACAAATATACACAAACTATAATATCATTAATACTACACACATATGCAATAATGCCATGCAATGTATGCCTCAATGCATGTCTCAACGCATGTCTCCCTCAACACAACTAGAACCATGAGCTGACGTCATCATACGACATTTCAATAGGTGATTCCCTTCCAACAATTGGTGAAGACTAATTCTGGGATATCACCAAGCTCACCTCACACTAGTGTATCTGGCTAAAGGTCACTAATTATTGGACCACGGCTCTCCTTCCTCTGGACCACCTTGAATTGATGGTGATTTAGGGAAGGTGTAATCCACTGCCACCTAGCTCTCTTATGGCCATATGAAAGGATTTAGTGACAAGGATATTCCATCTTATCACCAAATCATATCATCATCATATCATATCATAGTCCACTACCACCTAGCTCTCCCAATAAGTGGATTTAGTATCAGGGATCTTTTATCACATCATCATATCATATATCATCATATTTCATCTCATCAACCATATCTCACTATGTTCATGGGTGGTGTTGTATATGCTATGCTAACATGCCTCGAAATGCACATATCTAACCATCATCACAATCATCATCATGGTCATGCTAGCATGCAATGATATGAGGGTGCCGCAGTCATGTATGCACATATACAAAATCATACTCATCATCATCAGATATTCATATTAACACATATACATATCATTATCATATACTATCTCGTCTAGCCGTGTGCATACCACAATATATAGAAAACCATACACATACATATATGATATCGTGGTATGAACGGAGACATGCATATAGATATATATATATATCAACATATAACACAAATATATAAATACCCAGTTACCTTAGGTTATCAACACCACATATAGGGGCTTAGGCAAACCTCCAGAGCACCTAATCATGAACTATATGCCTCCAATTAGCCAATCAACCACTACAACAACATAGTACCTTTAATTAACATAACTCTCATTATACTAAAATCCACACTCTAGCCATTCATGCTTAACCCAGAGTTCTAACAATATACACACATACCAATAAACCTTAAACAACTATTCAAACACACACCAACACACACCACTTTGGATTTCCACTTCCTTTCCCAAATTTCAATCTAGGGTTTAACTCAAATCCATCATAATCCAACCAAAACTCATACCCAAACCTTCCTAACACTACATAACATTTCTATAATACCAACCAAACATTTTAATCGTGGATTCTTACTTAATCTACCAATTCCAAACCAAAAACCGAAGAGAAAAGATAGGAGAGAAGGTTATAGATCACTTACTAACCAAGATCGAAGCTCTCAGAGTCCAAAAATGTCCTTTCTTGACCAGATTTACCGAACCCTAGCAGAGCCTCCTATTTCTCCCTTCGATTTCCTCTTCCACGTTGACTGAAATGATCCTGATTTAAACAAATTTTTTTATTCTCGTCATGGCTCCAGATAAGCTCGTCCCAGCGTCACCACGTTCAATCAGCAAAATATCTCTCTAGATCTCACTCTCACCGTGGTGGCCCTGCTCCTTACCATGACGTAGAGCTTATTTCTTCTCCACTTGAATCTTTCCTCCATCTTAGTTCCTCCGGTACTACATATAATGCTAAAGACACTCAATTAGCTTGGGACCATAATTAGGGTAGTGCAATGAGGGTTGTTACAAATAACAACTATGAAAACTAAGGTAAATTTATAGAACCCAAAGGTAGTTCAAAAAGGGCTATAAGCAACTTGGATACTTGCAAACTAACAGCGGCTAAATACTGAATTGAATATATACAAAAATACCAATAGGAACAATCTTGAGATTAACTTGTGATCTACCGCCTCTAAGATTCTCTACATAAAAAGCACAAGACTTAGATTTAGATAACCAACCAATTAGACTCATAGAAGTCTCAATTACTTGAACAGATAATAACCCCAATTGATACACATATAGTATACTCAAATTAGAAACTCAAATTTTCAATCAAAAAGCCCTAAAATTTAACAAAGGTAGTACAAGTAGATAGTCCTTTTGTGCCATTTACAATCAACAATTTCTTTTTAATCCTATAACAAGTGCAATGATCTCTACTGGATCACTTAATTTTTTAAATATCTAAAGCTTTGTAATATCTTGAAACTCAAGTTATCTTGCCCATAAAAATAAAGAACAGAAAAGCTATTTTCAATCTTCACATCTTATTTCAAAAGGTCCAACACGTCCTTATCCATATAAATCTTTCTCTTTTTAAAATAGTTGATGAAAATAATAACTCCTAACAATGATTCTAATCACTCTCTCTACTTCTTTAAATTTCCTAGCATCTCAATAGCTTCTCTTAACTGAACACAGCAATGTGTGTCTGACAATAAGAACACAGTTCCTACCTCAACAATAAGATGAATCAATAACTAATTGCTAAGAAGAGATTGGAGAATATTCTGTAGATGGACACATAAAGGCAGTTGGCTGAGGGCGTGAGGCTTCTAGAAAAATCTCATTGGGCAGAATAGAGTAATAAGGTGAAGGGGAGAAAGAAGGGAGAATAAGTAGAATTTTGGAGATGACTTAGACTCTAGAAAGCTTTCACCTGGTACTGGACTATACATGGAGTTGAATTTTGCAAAACTAAGCAAAAGTATCTATACCAAGAATTCAAGTATCTCTCTGAAAATATTTAAACAGAGATAGACACACACACAAATAAAGGAAACCTACTATTAATAGTAACCATTAATATCAATATCTATATCTATAATGAAATATAAAATCTATAGCAAATGAGAATAGTGCAGTTCATTTCTTAGACTCCTTACAATTCATAGAGAACTAATTATTATAAAAATAGTTCAATTAGTAATGTACTTAAATTGGAATTTGGAAATAAACTCAAATTTACTTCTGTAAAGCCACAATTAAAAAAAATTAACCGATAGCCTCAATTATAAAGGAATTTCAAAAAGTCTCAGAGAAAAGTTTTCTATATGTAGTACAATAAGATAATATTAGACATCCACTAGTCATATTTCTCCATATCATAATATTTCTATTGTTCTAGCTCCTACAATCAATTGAGACCATCTAAAAATGATGGCTTAGTGCCATCACACTTCATCTAAAATAACACAAAGTATATAGTGTACAATCCTTAACATTACCTGAACCATCTGCCGAAGTCAAGCCTAAAGCATATGTACGATCATACAAAGGCACAAAATTACCATATATAGGAGTGAAACCCCTATTATGCTCCTCCTTTGTTGTCAGGTTATCCATCCAAAATGACTACAATTAAGAAAAGGAGGAAAATAATATATCCAAAATTGTTGACAATAAACTTACTGGATATATAGGTCCAATAAGATAAATAGAAGTAGAAACAATTTAGAAAAAAACAAAACAAGTGAAACGTATGAAGTACCTCACTGAAGAGCATGCCCCTCTTTTTCCTCAGAAGCTCAAACACCTATAAGCGCACATGCAAAATGCAATTAAAAAGATTGAAAGATCAATCATAAAAAAGATGAATCAAATATATACATATCATTTTAATTTGGCTTTTGTATTCAAGGTCTTGAGGGGTTGGGTCGACTTCCTCATCCTACTGAGATGTGATGTATCATTGTATTATTGTAGGATTAAATCAATCAATGACTAGGAGGCACTCTCACCTTCCATTTTGATATAATTTGATTGATTGAAGGATTTACTACAACAACACCAATTGGAACCTTCAACTTAAATCTAGCATAGTGTTGAGAAATCAATGGCTTGGAGGAATCATGATCTGAACCAAGAAGAAGTAGGAGTGTGAAGGTTGTCGAATTAGATTTGTACTAAGAAGAAGCAGATATGAACCAGAATGAAGTGAGAAGGAGATCAGAGAGTGTGGAGGCGAACGACTTAAGGACGTAAGGAGATTGGAGAGTATGGAGACTTGTCTGATTGAAAAAACAAAAAGAAAGAAAGAGAAAAAGTGAGAGAGAGAAAGGAAGAGATATCAACTATTAGATTTTCACTTATCAACAGTTAAAAATCAAGATCCATGGCATGTGTTTGTTTTGAATAAAAAACATTAACATTCTATTAGCATTTTCATATAATTCACTTATCAACAGTTAAAAATCAAGATCCATGGCATGTGTTTGTTTTGAATAAAAAACATTAACATTCTATTAGCATTTTCATATAAATGCTATCTAAAATCAGACATTACATGGCGTTTCTTAAACAATGCCAACTAAAATTCAGACTTTAGTTAGCATTTTCTAAACAAATGGCAACAAAGATTCATGGCACACTTTTAGTTGGCATTTTTTTAATAAACCCTAATAAAAATTTAGACTTTAATTGGTCTTTTTTTAATAAACACCAATAAAAATCTACACTTGAGTTGGCATTTCTATAAATAAACACCAACTAAAGTCTCTGCATTATTTTTATTGGCTTTTTTCTAATAAACACCAACTATTGAGCACAAGTATAAACCAAATTTGGCGTAGTATCTGGATTCTCCACCGACAAAGACAAAATACTTCTCTGGGTAAGAAGATGAACAAAGGAAAGAAAAAAGCTTAGAACAAGAGGATTATCAATACGGAAAAAGAACCATATTAAGCTGTGAAAATTTTTCTGGGGAATTTAACCAGCAGCGGCATTGATCAAGTGGGTTAAATTTGAGCATAATCAAGTTTAAATTGAAAATATTTCTTTCAATGTGGCTTATGCATACATGAGATTGAACCCATTGTCTTACTGTAACACCCCTTATGACATTGATTTGGTATTACGTACAGAATCGGAGGAAAATAGGGTGGCGGAAGGTTCAAGTGGAGTCTGAAAGAGCTCCACACAGCGGCAAGAAGCAAGGCTGCCATGGTGGAAGTGTGTTCCAGTGGCTTCATTTTAGGCTGAATGTTATGGCACCACGGCAAGCTATCCTGGAGCAGCAGCAAGAGTAAGGATTTTTGCTTAAATTCGGATCATTTTGGACAATCGAAAAGAAAGAAATGGAGGAGAAACTGAGGAAGCTCTGCTAGGGTTTGAGATTTTTGGTTTTTAGGAGTGGTTTTCGGACATTAGAAGCTTAGATTCACGTTGGTAAGTGATCCCTACCTTTCCCTCTCCATTTTCTTCGGTTTAAACTTAGGATTTTCGGTTATATGTTGGGATTTTTGGTTTGAGATGAAATCTACCAATTGAAATGGATGAAATAAAGTTACAAAAGTGTGATTTGGTGTTTTTGTTGCTTGGGTGTGAGTTTTGCAGGGTGTATATATGGTTTAAGCTTAACCTTAGATTATTTTCGGTTAGGGCTCTTGGAAATCCAAAGTATATGGGACTGATTAGTGTTTGAATGATTCCTAGGAGCTTAATGATGCATGAATGTGGGGTTGGAACCTTGGGTTAGGCTAAAATAGTTGAATTGTGATGTTTAGCTTAATGGTATATTGTGTTAATCAAGGTATTATATGTTGTTAAAGTTAGTTGGTTGTTCAGAGAAGCCAAGTTGTGGGATTAGAGTTCAAGAAAGCTTGTAGAACTCGTGTACATGTGGTAATGACAACTGAGTAACTAGGTATTTGTACTGTATTGTATGATATTATGTATAATTATGTATATATGCATGTTTCTTTCATACCACGATATAGATGTGTTTGTGTGTACTGTTTTCTATATATCGTGGTATGCACATAGCTAGATCATGACTATGATGATGATGATGATTAGAGATGATCATATTGACATGACATGACATGATACATACATGACATTGTGACATGATGATGATACATAAGCATCACCACATAGCATTGTGAGATTGTGATATAGTAGATTGAGTGGTGATGATATGATTAGGGAGGATAAGAATGGGATCCCTGTGGCTAAATTGCCTCCTATGGACAGGAGGGAAAGGCGCGTAGTGGACTGCGCCTTCCTTAAATCACTACCAATTCATGGTGGGAAAGAGGAAGGAGAACCACGATCCGAACATCAGTGTTACCTTTGGTTGGGTGCACTAGTGGGAGCTTAGCTTGGTAATGTCCCAAAATCAGTCTTCACTGACTATTAGAAGTGAGTTGCCTATACGAAATGTCCTGTTATGACGACAGCTCATGGTTCTAGTTGTATGGAGGGAGACATGCATTGCATTTATTTCACATTGCATTCATGGATTGTATGAGATATATATATATATATGTATATATATACATATGTGTATGGTTGTCCCCGGTTATTGAGACATAGTCTCACACCCCTCTTCCATGAACTAACATTTCAGGTGACAGTTCTGACACTAATCTAGAGAAGATGAGGGATTAGCATCGAATGTGGGAATATTAGGTCTATGTAGCTTATGTGTGTATTTTGAATATGTATCTTGTGCCAAGTAGGATGAATGTTTTGTAATGAATGTATGACATAGATAAGGATTGTTATGAATGGATGTTGTATGCATGGTTATGTATGTGAAATTGTGTTGTATGTGATGTGTATGTTGGATGATGGTGTATGTGTGGTTCGGAGTGTTGAAAAGTCAGTGTAGTAGTGTTGGAAGCCCAAAGGTGGACAAAATGGTGTCAAGTGTCCAAAATCTCCATAATGGAGTTGGATTAAGGTGAAATTGGTGTATTCAGATAGATTAGGACTAGATTGACTTGTAGGAGTTGAAATCAGACTAATCGAAGGTCGAAGCATAAAGTTATGCACATCAGAAGTTCACTCGGAAGTTCAAAGTTACTGGCATAGAAAACTAGTAGGGGACCTCGCGGCATCAAAGAGCCCAGTAGCGAGTGAGAAACAGGGTAGGTCTGGAACGGCAACGGTACTATAGCGGCTGCGGTCCCAACCCACTTTTTGGTGTTTTTTTGTTGTTTTTCCGCTGCCCAGTGGTTTTGAAAGATTCATGTGAGATGTTGGGTTGTGTTTGATTGGATTTTAAAGGTTTTGGTCAAGTTTGGAAGTGTTTGGGAGTAGGTTGTTACACTTACTTCTGGAATATTGTGTCATTTCCACTTAATTCAATTCCCATTAACTGATATAATTTAGTTGAAATTGAATCACATTAAATCCATAATATTATTATATATTATTTTTATTCAAAGATGTATTTTATATATTATTATAAAATATAAAATCCATACCAAGTTGCTCTGGTCAAAATTTTTAAATAGTACAACATTTATTAGATTATGTTACATATATGCCTGAAAAAATGTGTATAGTTATATTTATACTTAATATAATTAATATAACTTCATAAATGTATTAGATTTTCAATGTCAATTTAGTAGGGATATTCTCACAAGTGATTTTACTGTAAGTAGATATGTATTTTGTGTGTAGTTTGAGGAAAAAAGCATGCTATTTATGAAATTTTAAAAATAGATTTTTTTTTGTAGATTTTATTATATATACTGATTAACAATATTTTAACCTTTTTTAAAAAAAAATCATGTCAAACTCTAATAATAAACTAACTAAGCAAATGAAAAAAATAAAATTAAAGATAAAAATAACATGGGGATTGATTGAAACAATTTAAGAAATTAAACCACTGATGTAATTTATTAAATTAGAATTAAAAATATTAAAAATAAAAGTCAAACCATTGAAAAATTTACATGAATTAGACCAAAAAAACATGCCACAAGTCAAAATAGACTCTTTAATTTACAAAATCAACACGGCTGGTTCAGCAATTTGAATTGATATTAGCACAAAATCAAATCAAATCAAATTTTTTTTTATGAATCAAATCAAACTTTTGAACATGACTAAATATTAGTCGGGTGCATATACATATGGACATCATAATTTACATTTGATTTGCGAGAGTATTTGACTTGTCTCAACTAGTATACATTTGATTGAAGTATACATGAGGTAAGTTCAGGAAAAACTTGATCTTTATTAACGACCCTAAGTATATTGTCTCAAACTTAGTATTAAGTTAATGAGAAGTGTATATTTTAAATTGTATAGCATGGGAGGGATTAGTACTAGAGGAAGGATCAGAGGGATTAAAAAATTGGAGAAAAGAAACAGAATGCCCTTGCATCGTGGCAGTATTTCATGGTGCCGCCATGATATCCAATGAATTTTTAAATCTGAATGAGACAGAGAAGTCTCATGTTCTGTGGCAAGTTTATTGTGTGCCTCAATGTCACACCTCATATTTGGACACTTTTTCCATGAATATTACCTCTTTTGTAGATAAAAAAGCGCCTCTTGAGAACTTGAACCAACTAAAAATTTTAGAACTGAAAATTTCCTTTTCATGCACTATTCATACTATTACGCAGTAAATTTTGGAAATTTATAACTCAATGTATAAAAATTATTTCACTATGGTTCAAGTCTCTAAGGTTAGAGAACATTCTGAATTTTATAGGAAAAATATGAAACTAGAATTTCATTGAGACAATTCTTACAGTTATTTCTTTAATTTACTGTTCATTCCTCTATTTCAAGTTTCTGTCCGGTTTCTGACTCTTAATTTAAAAATTCATTTCTCTACATACATAGAGCTATTTGATTCTTATAATTTTACCCAAAGATCAATTTTTTATTATTTCTTTTTACTATTCATATTAACTTTCAAATTAATCTATCTCTCAATTTAGACCTCCTGGTTACGTAATATTTATACCGTTGTGCTTAGTTCGAGATGAGTTTCTATTCATGTGGTATATTAAATACCTTCTAGAGTAAGTTTTAGAATTAATTTCTATTAAGAACCTTATGAAAAATTAATTACAATTAAGAACCAAATATAACATTTTCTGAAAATTAGATGAGAAATTAATTCATTCTAAAGTCCGATTATATATAATTTTTTATCTCGCTTCATTTCTCATCTTTATTCATTTTATAATATCTCATAAAAATATATATTACATTTAGCATGAGTTGTTGAAATTGCTTAAAACAGGACATGAGCCATAAAACAAAAAAAGAAGAAAATGAAGAAGAAGAAGATTTGCTTTGCTAGGGTTTAACATTCTGGCTTTGGGGGTCAATTTCTTAACATTTGAAGTGTTAGCAATGCTGGCTTCCCAAGAGGGGAAGTGAATTGGGAAGTTTACAATTTTTCTGCATAAACAAAATATAATAGTAAAATTAAAAGTTTACAGAAAAACAGAGTATGATGAAAATGAATATATATATATATATGTAAGATAAGATAAGAGAAGACTTATATATTTATCCTGATTTGATTCAATCCACTTGACCTATGTCCATTTCTCAAGCTATCAATTGAGATTTTTTACTATCTGTAAGAATTCAGTAGGCTTTTTACAATGCCTCAGTATAATGCTTGTGCTCTATTCTAAGAACACTGGAAATATCTCTCAACACTCTTACAAGTGTTTCCCCAATTCTTTTATGAATCCCTCACAAAAAATCTTTCTTTTAGATGGTGAAAAGATTTTATACAGAAGTGAATACGCTTTTAAATAGAGTAAATATAAAAGTTATGTCACAATAAATGTGATGTGCAAGTGAAAAAGTTTTGATAAAGAAATTTAGTATAACTTTTGCACTATTAGACTTAAAATTCATTACTCATAACTTCAAATGAAATTATATTTATAGATTTGTAACTTAGTTAGTCATTAAACACAAGATTTAGCCATTATAGACATTAACCAATAGTTACTTTGTAAAAATAGCTATTCACCAACTGCATTAAATGTATCTAACACACCAAAATCCAAATTTTAGGATTCAATAGATGAATTTCATAGAGACAAAAAGTTAAGAATTTTAACATTAAACTTCAAAATTCATATGTTACAATGTAACATTTGAATTTCAAGTTTGTCAAAGATAACCCATGTTAGTTCATATGAATTTTCTTATTGGAAGTGTGTCTGAAGAGTTTAAACAGTTGTCTCAAGTTTTCACATAGCACTTCAAAATTTGAATTTTAGAAGTTGAAATTTATCTATTAAAGGTATGTTCAACATCACACAAAAGTTCTTCTCTATGAAATTTGAATCACTACTAGAAAAATGGCATTTAGCGAGGGATTTAAAGTTCTTCTCTATGAAATTTGAATCACTACTAGAAAAATGGCATTTAGCGAGGGACAAATCCCTCGCTAAATGCCATTTTTCCCTCGCTAATTTGGTCGCTAAAAACCGCGTCGCTAATTTTAGCGAGGAATGAGTTGATTCCCTCGCTAAATTAGTGAGGGAATTAGAATCCCTCGCTATTTCCTCACTAAACTACAAAAAATTCAAAATTGCCATGTCACCACCAAGACCACGCCATGTCACATCATTGCCATGTCACCCGCCACCCATGCCACATCATTGCCACACCACCGCCATATCACCGTAATTGCGACACGTCACTGCCATGTAATATAATTATTTCAAATATGCATTTGCTTAGATTCGAACCCATGACCTTCTGCTCTTAGTGCCTTTATATTCAGACTTTTACCAGTTGAATTGTATTGTATTTGCAGTCTTTATATGAAATACTAAATATATATTATTTATTTACACACTAATACACATATATTTATAAATTAATATATTGTTAAAAAATAAAAATATATTATAATTTTAGTTATTAATATCATAAAATATTTTATATTTTGAATTTTGTAATAAATGAATTTTCATTTTCATTTTTTTGCCAACAAGTTATAAAAATTAATCTAACTATTTTTATTAATTTAAAATAATCAACTGATAAAAATAATTTTATAACATAATTATTAAAAAAAATTTAATTCATTAAAATTAAATTTTTAATAAAATAATTTTAATCTATTAAAATTAATTTTAAAAAATTTAGCGAGGGACAAATCCCTCGCTAGATTCCTCGCTATTCATAATAATTTAGCGAGGAATAAAAAATTCCTCGCTAGTTTAGCGAGGGAAAGGATATTCCTCTCTAATTCTCTCGCTAAATTTAATTCGTCGCTAATTTCTCGTTATTTAGATCATTTAGCGAGGGATGAGTGATCCCTCGCTAAATTACATTTTTCTAGTAGTGAATGTTGAACTGCAAACTTCGTCTGTCAGAGACATGCTTTAATGAGACTCATAAATTTTTATTTTGAAATTCGCACTTTGAAGTCCAAAGTTCATCTGTCAGAGGATGAGACTTTGAACTTACTTTAAATTTCACAAACATTCAAATTTTGACTAAACTTAATGTGAATTTTGCACACTTTCACTAACAATGTTAAGCTAGAAATTCAAATTTCAAAACTAAAATTTGTTTATTAGAGGTAAAACCTCTGTAACTTCGAATTTTACAAAGCAAAGTATGAATTTTGCATAAAATAAACATAAGTCAAATACCAAAATTTATCTATTAGCTAATATTTCTCAATTTTAATACAAACTAACATTAGCTAACTTTAAAATAATTCGTTTAAACATTGTGATAATATAAATAAGTAAGATTCAAAGCTTTTTATCTATTGTAGTAACTGGCAATAGGCTTCGCAGTTGCATGCATCGTCCTTGTTTGGGGTCTGCCATGGAGAAAGTCCACTCAACATCATAGTTTTTCTTTTAAAATATATATATATATATATATCAACATCATAGTTATGATCGTCTTACAACATCTGGGTTCAGAAAATATAGCTACTCCGAGTTGAAAGAAGCAACGTACAAGAGCTTTCAGTGAAGAGATTGGAAGAGGTGCACCAATCAAGAGACTCAACGAAGCAAACCAAATAGAAAGTGGTTGCTGGCAGGTCAACTAAATTAAAGATAATTAAATATATTGTAAATTGAAATTTAATATTGTTTTTTTTTTTCTGGAAAAAATTGAATTTCAGTGGACATAGAAATAAGTTATTATATTATTTTCTTTTCAGAAATTGTCGCTCGTTTTTTTTTTTAATGTTATAACATGACCTTTTGAATTTCACAATTACAAGGCTTGCAGAGTTTTCCGTAAGATATATATGAGAATACTATTTAGAAATATTATTGCTAGACCTGACACGATCGTTTACAATAATAAAATGTTTCAATGGATCTTCCTAACACACTCTAGAATAGAATGGCCTATCTACTGAATTGTAAGGGGATATTAAATCATTTTAAAAAAGACACAGATATAAAAAAATATGAAAATATTGTTAAAAACAGTTATTTCATTATATAGAAAATAACCAATGTCAATTTATCTCTATATTTTTTTTCTTATATTTTGGTCTAACTCTCCCCTCCAAAATTTGCTTATATTTGAGACCAAAGGGAGTGTGTGTGTGTGTGTATATATTAGTTTTAATAACTTGAGTGAAACATGTGGACTCAACCTCTTATGTTTCGGCTTGGAAGTGTTTGGGAATGATAAGGAGTTGGTTTTGAAGCGGCTAACCATTGGACGATGAGGCTTGGAGCTAGGAGCGTTTGAGAGCATTATTGTCGGAGGTGAGATCGACTTGTAGGGGAACAAAATAAAGCCAACAAAATTTGCTAAAATGATCATAAGAGAGGGATAAGTACTCCTTGTTACCATCGATTGAGTCATGTGGTGGGGAAGGACCACAAAGATTTTTTTTGGGCCTCAGATTACTGCATGTATCAGCTCAAGAGGAGCATATTAACTTCAACCACAACAAATGAAATTGCCAGAATTATGTTTTCTTTTTCTTAGACGATTATGTATGAAAGCATTCGTACTAATAACCCTCTAATTGACCTTAAAAAAGAATAGATGTATCAAATAATTTTAAGTTATTAAATTCAATAATTAATATGTTAAATCTACTTTTTGATAACAGTATTATGGTAAAGGTCTACTTCTCATCCCTTAAGGCATAATTCACTCTGGTCCTTTAATTTTGTTAAGTTTTATCATAATCTTTAAACCTTTAAATTATAATAAAAAAATTCTAAATTATTAACATCAATAAATATGTTATAAAACAGAAAATGATGAATTGATATAGCATATAATGACAACTCATGAATATTATTACATATTTATTTATTAATCTTATAATTATAATCATTGGCCAAAGAATCTTATAGTTATAATTGAAATAATTTTATTGTCTTAAAATCAATTATTGTAACATTAAAAATAAAACCTAAAATTACATCGTCATGCTTTCCCACGTCTTTCACATAAGCAGTAACGAAAAATTACTAGATTGAGATACACATTTTAACTTATTCTTATTTAATTTTAAGCTATAATTACTTATTTTAGGACCTTAAAATAATTATTTATTTTAATTTTAGGTTTTATTTTGTGACTTTAGAATAATCTTGATGATCAACTTTTGATTTTACTTTGAAAGTAATAATTATTTATTTACGATTTTAAAATTATTTCAATTATAATTATAAGATTTTTTGTATAATGATTATAATTATAATATTTATAAATATATAATAATATTAATGATTTATCTTTTGAATATGTTAAGTCAACATTTTTCATTAATTTTTTTAATGGTGTTAATAAGTAAGAAACTTTGTTTACTACATTTAAAAAGTTAAAGTATAAAGAAATTTAATAAAATTAAATGATCAAAATGAAATTTAACTCAAAGTTAGGGGACCAAAAAATAGAATTTCATTGCATTTAATTGGACAGACAATTACTTTTTTTTTTTACTAATACAAACATTTACTTTTTAAACATAATAAGGGGTACTTCTGGAAAATAACTTCCCTCAAAATATAATTTCCAGGAAGTTGACTTTTCATCTATAATTTGCTTGTTCCAATTTTTACTTTTTTGGAAGTTCAAATTATTTTTTAGATAAATCTATTATATTTTAATTTTAAGGACATAAATATTATTTTTATTAAGCAAAAAAGATGTAAGTTAAGAGTATTTCTTAGAAAAAAAATATTATAATCGTTGAAGAATTAAAACTTCTCAAATGAATCTCAGCTTCCTTGAGAATTAATATCTTTTTTAAACCAAGAAGCAGCAATTGATTTACTAAAATATTCTTTATTACATATCAATCAACCCCTCATATTTTACACCTCCAAGTCTTTCTTTATTACATTCTTTTAAATGTTTTTCACTAAAATATTCTTCGCTTAAATATTCTCTTAAATACATATGAACGGTTAAACAATAAAAAAATAATAATTAATATTTTATTAAAATTTTAATGCTTAAAATATTTTGAAAAATTACAAAAACCTCAAAATGAAAAGTAATTATTTTGAAACGCAGATAAAAAAATATAATTTGAATTGTAAATTAAACTGATGGTTGTAAGAAATATCAGAATATAGAGGAGAATATGTTAATATACTATTAACTTATTTCATCATGAAGAGGTTTAAATTAATATTAATTTGCAGAGAGTGAATTTGTTTAATCCTCTTGTCTGTGTATTTGTATTATGTTATTGTTATTAGTTTTGTTTAGTGCCAATATGGTTTCCTTGTGGACTTGGTATTTGCGGTTTGTTTTCACTACGCCAGATTTGAAAATAATTGACGCCTAATAGTAGGCGGTTATATTAAAAAACGTTTAAAAAAATATGTCTGGGGGATTTGTAGGCGGTTATTTAAATAACCGCCTACAAAAAGTTAATATTTGTAGGCGGTTGATTACATAACTGCCTACAAATTTATTATCAAATAACAAAAAAAAAATTAATAACATAGTAGGCGGTTATTTTAATAACCGCCTACTTTTATTGAATTATAATAATATTAATTAAATTAATAAAACCAAAAGTATGCGGTTATTTGTTATAACCGCCTACTTTTGTTGCACTCTGCCCTATTACTTCACTTTTGAACTATTCCCATCGGCCTCGTTACTGACTCCACAGAAGTTCTCTCCCTTTGATTCTGCGGCTTCTTGAAGTTCGTGTGAGCATTTTGCGGCTTCTTCAAGTTCGGGTCAGCATTCTGCAGCTTCTTCAAGAGTTCGTGTCCATATTCGCTCTGTCTCCAACCTCCATCTTGAGGTTCTGTGCTTGCTTGCTTGCTCTGTCTCCTGCAGCATTTTGTGTTGGTGGCTTGTCAAGCTTCGTGTTCGTGCTCTCCATCTTCGTGTTCGTGTTCGTGTTTGTGTCCGTGTACTTGTTCGAGTTTTGTGGCTTCCGTGCGCTATGTGGATGGGTAGTTCAAGTTTGTTCGTGCTTGCAATCTCTGGTTACCAGAGAACCCAACTATTTTGAACTCCTACAGGTCAGCACCTCACCTCCACTTTTCTGTTTCCCATCAATTTCTCCTTCCATTCGTCATCCCTGCTCATGATTCAACGTATGCCTTCTAGGTGTTTGCTAAAATGCCTATATGAGATGTGTTCCTAAATCCAAATCATTATTATTGCTTAGGATTCGTAGCTGCTCTGTTGAAAGGGTTATATTCTAAGCTGGAAATATATAGTGGCAGGAATGTTCTCACTTTTAGAACCATTATTCAGTCTTCGGAGTAGTGACTGTGTTAGATTTTGTTGGTTTATTTGCTGGTCCATTATTTCTTTTGCCATCCAACTTCGAATTTTCCAGCTTTTCAGCCTTCTCCAACACCTAATAATAATATTCTATTTGGTTAAAGTATATGCCAACCAGTGATCCAAATTCAGACACAGCTATACCCCTTAAAATTCGGATTCCCTAGTGTGGTATGAATCATTTATATAAATATATGGTATAGAACAGTAAGGATCGAAAAGTAGAGCAAGAATTTGGGGAGTCATGTGGAAATTAAAGTAGTAGCATTACGAAGAAACTGCTTGTTGGCTTCATGTGAGCTTCATAAAAGAGCTTTGAACTATTTATAAACTACTAATAATAATATGAGAAGCCTCACTATCAGAATAGGAACTTTTGCATAGAGAGATTTGGTTAGGTGGGAATTCCATTTTCGGTGAAACTTAACTACGTACGGTTCTGTTCTATGACATGTTTGTCCAAAGGACGAAGGTGAGGGGTGACCCGGGAAGTAAGATATATACATAAACACACAGGACGTGTTAAATATCACCGCGTCATTTCACTGTTCTAATTCTAAGTCCTTCATTCTGAAATTGGAAATCTGGTTTGCAGTACCCACGGTACATGGCCCGTTATTTTGTTGATTTATAACCTCCCACCATGGCTATGCATGAAGCGGAAGTTTATGATGTTGTCTATGTTAATTTCCGGACCCAAACAACCTGGAAATGATATTGACGTATATTTGGCTCCATTAATTGAAGATTTGAAACTATTGTGGGAGAAGGGTGTGGAGATATATGACAAATATAGGGAAGAAACATTTAAGTTGAGAGCTATGTTGTTTGGTACAATTAATGATTTTCCGGCATATGGTAATTTATCAGGTTACAATATCAAAGGAGTGTTTGGATGTCCTATATGCGAAGAAGGCACACATACCATACGGTTGGAACATGGTGGGAAATTTGTCTTCCTAGGACATCACAGATTTTTGCCTCTGGGACATCGTTACAGGTGGTGGAAAAAAGCCTTTAATGGGAATACAGAAGAAGAGAGTGAACCTTTGGCATTAAGTGGTGAGGATATGTTTGACAAGGTGAAGGATTTGAATAACAATTTCGGGAAGCTTTTTGCAAAACACCTTGGGACTAGTGGGTGGAAGAAATAGTCAATTTTCTTTGAATTGCCATATTGGAAGTCTTTATATGTGAGACACTTCCTTGATGCCATGCATATAGAGAAAAATGTATGTGATAGCATCATTGGTACGTTGCTTAATGTGCCAGGAAAGACCAAAGATGGCGTTAAGGCAAGGTTGGACTTGGTTGCAATGGGAATAAGAGGAGAATTAGCACCGGTGAAGGGGAAATGCCGTACTTATCTACCTCCTGCAGCATATACTCTCTCTAGAAAGGAGAAAATCACTTTTTGTGAGTTTCTTAATGGAGTTAAGGTCCCAGAGGGATACTCCTCAAACATTAGGAACCTTGTATCTATGAAAGACTTGAAGTTGAAGGGCTTAAAGTCTCATGATTGCCATGTTCTATTGGAGAATTTGATGCCGGTCGCTATCCGATCTATTTTGCCCAAAAAGGTTCGAGGCACAATCACAAAATTATGTTTATTCTTCAAATCCATTTGTAGCAAAGTGATTGACCCCGTTAAGTTGCCAAGGTTGCAAAGACAAATTGTTGTGACTTTGTGCGAACTTGAGATGTATTTCCCGCCTTCATTTTTTGACATGATGATTCACCTAACAGTTCACTTGGTTAGAGAGACACAATTGTGTGGCCCAGCTTATATGAGATGGATGTACCCTATTGAGCGTTACATGAAGGTATTAAAAGGATATGTGAAAAACCGAAGTAGACCAGAGGGTTGTATTGTTGAACGGTACATAGCTGAAGAAGCTGTTGAATTTTGTACTGAATACTTATCCAATGTTGATCATATTGGGCTTCCAAAATCTCGTCACATTGGGAGAACAGATGGGGAAGGGATTCTTGGAAATGATATAGTTAGCATCTCCAGGACACAGTGGGAGCAAGCTCATTTGTATGTTCTGCATAACTCCGATGAGGTTGAGCTATATGTGGAAATGCACAAGGAGAAACTTAGAAGTTTAAACCCCTACAAGAATGAGAGTTGGATATCAAAGGAACACAATCGGGTTTTTATAAATTGGTTGAGACATCACATTATTTTGGAGGTGGAGAGAAATCCTGGTTCAGTTTCAGAAAGGTTACGATGGTTAGCTAACGGTCCAAGCATGCGTGTCATATCTTACAATGGTTATCTTATTAACGGCTACACATTCTATACAAAAGAGCAGGATGATCGGAGCACAATGCAAAATAGTGGGGTAACTCTTATAGCTCAATCAATGCATATTTCTAGTGTCAAAGACAAAAACCCTATTTTTGCAAATATGACATACTTTGGGGTAATTGATCGCATATGGGAATTGGATTATATCTTGTTTTGGGTACCAGTCTTTCATTGTAAATGGGTTGACAACAAAAATGGTCTTCGAGTTGATCAAACAGGGTTCATTCAAGTAGATATTAACAAGGTGGGGTATAGAGATGAACCTTTTATTCTAGCATCCCAAGCTCAACAGGTGTTTTTTGTCTCCGATCCTGCTAATAAGAAGTTGTCTATTGTTATGTTAACAAATAAAATAATTGACAACCAAAAAGATATTGAAAGTCATCAAGATACAGATATTGAGGATGATCCTTTTGTAGGGACATCAATTGATACTGATTATACTGGAGATGATGCCTTATATGTGAGAGATGATCATCAAGAGGGTATCTGGATCATAAAGAGAAGACAAACCAGAAAGAGGAAAATGTTTGAGTTTGAATTTTGTGTGTTTGAATTTTTTACTAGTTGTGTTATTCATCTTATTTGTGCGAACTTTTGCCTAAATCTTGTTATTTTCCTTTCTATGTATTAATGTCTTGTTTGTTTGATTGATATTACAGGTAAATGTCTTCCTCTTCTGATTATGATAGTGATCCGACGAATGTGGATCCCAGTAATGTTAACAAACGGGTTGAGAAAGAGTTAGAGAAGCATCATCGTGGGTTGACCGTCTTGAAAGAGGTCTCACGGGCAAGAGATAGTGGTCAGAAGATCCATGTGGTGTGGAATCGTAGAGGCCACCCAATAAAAGATGGTGGAAAAAAATTAAGTAGCTATATTGGAATAGCTGCGAAGATGAATGTGCCTATAGCAAGTAGCCAATGGAAGGACTGGAGGAAAGTCCCTGAGGCTATGAAAGACTTGATTTTCAAGGATATAGCGGTAAACAGCTTATTATAATTATCTTGTAATGTTTTTTCCCTATGTGGTTATACTTATTATAATTAATCTTGGTACTTTGTTTTGCAGTTGGGATTTGACATCGATGAGTGCCATAGAGATTTCATATATAAGAAGGCTGGAGTATCGATGCGAGCTTTTCGATATATCCTTACAAAAAGATTTTTGAGAGATCCAGATGGTAACATCCTTGAGCATCCACCTCCATTATTTGAAGTCTACATAAAACAAGAAGACTGGGATGTTTTTACGGGTATCCGCCGTGAGCAATCTTTCAAAGTAATCCTTTTTCACATGTTATTTGTTAATTCTATTCTAATGCCATATGTGTCTAGCTATTTCATTTCAGATTTTTGTTTTTTACAGATATTAAGTCAGCAAAATAGTGAAAGGGCCAAGTGTCAACAATACCCTTATAGAGCTGGCCGTCTTGGATACTCGGGCATAGAGGATAAGATGGTACGTGTCTATAGATCTTATTTATATGAATATATTTTCCTTATAAATACTTACAAATAAGTTATTTATGTTATTACACAGCATTCTCAAGAGGGATCTGAAGGTGGCCCTTTAACCAAGCGTCATGTGCTATGGGCAGAATCAAGAAAGAACAAGGAAGGGATTATTGACAATGAAAACGTCAAACAAGTTTGTGATAAAATTGTAAGTCTTACATTATTATTTGCATTTTCAATCATTTATAATATATTTCTATAAAATAATATATTGCTTATTATTTTTTTGCTTTCACAGGCTACCCTTGTAGAGTCCATGCCTGAAGGCATTGAGGAAGACACAGGGCTTGATGTGCTAGGCAAGGCATTAGGGCTCCCTGAGCACCCTGGTCGTGTTAGGGGTGCCGGGTTTGGCGTTTCTAAGAAAGCATATTTTGGGACTCAACGCCGCTCATCGTCATACTCTGCAGCTAAGGTTGCTCAATTAGAGGCAACTCAATTTGAGATGGAGAGAAAATTAGCCATGTTGACAGATTTGGTGCAAACACAAGCTGCAGTACTGAAGCAAATACAGTCGTCATAGGTCGCATCAACAAGCCCTAGTGTCAAGGATAGTTGCCCTCTTCCATTTGAGCATCTCCCTGAGGTAATTTCTTTTCCAATCAAGATCATAGTTTTTTTCGACATGTTTAACTTATTTTTTGCTATTGGTATAGGGCGTATCATACTGTCAATTATGGTTGGATCGCCCTACTAGACGTGTGGTTGCAGAGGGGCATGTGAAAAACATAGGAGGCGTCATTCACAATCAAGCCCTACCTGAAGGCCATGTGAGAGTATCGATGAAATCATCACAGAGTGGAGTGATTATGTGGCTGAAATCTACCTAACTAGAGAGGAGGATGAGGAGGGATCAGAGTAATTGATTAGTTTGTTGTTGCTAGAGTCCGTTGGGAAAAATCTGGTATTTTATGATTTCTTTTTAAACTTTTTAAGTATATAGTTTTATAATATGTTATAAGATTATATCATACTTTTTCTGTTTTGGATCATTTGGTGAGGAAGTCCCAACTCCCAATGTTCTTAATTTCCATTTAGGGCTCTTAAGAGTATTGCTAAAGTGTAATATAAAGTATAATTTAAGAACAAATTGTACTTCAAATGATGGATGGGCTTTGATTTTGCTGGGAAAGCTATGTTTGTACTGCTGTATGGGTTGTTGTTGTATCATTGTTCATGGAGCTGCTAGGTTTCTCCACACAGAAGTGTATAACTATTGGTGATGGACTATATTCACATGGCCCGTTCTTTCTTTCTTTCCTTCTGTTGTTGTTGTTATTATTATTATTATTATTATTATTATTATTATTATTATTTTCTCTATTAGAGTCTAAGGGGAGATTAGTGCTTGGGTTGGCACTATAAATTCAAAAACAAACATCATATTTCCCTGACAATTAAGCGTTAGAGTAAGACAAGAAGCCTTCTTTATAGCCAAAGTCTCACTTGTGTGATCTGTCTCTTTCTTCTTAATAAGAGGCCCAGGATTATATTGAGAGAAAGAGAGAGAGAATGGAGGGAAGAAAGGAGTATCCGAAAGAAATGAAGATATATCACTGTTGTTGGAGAGGCATACCTTTAAACCCTCAGAAGCATGGCGGAATGAGAGTTGCAGTTTTTGTTCTGGGTATCTCTTTTTCTCTCTCTCCCTTCTTTGATCAATACATAGAACTTTAGTATCAAACTCATCTCAATCAGAGTGTTGTTGCCAATAAATTTTGGTGAGTCATTCTTGTGTCACAGTGGGTGTATTACTATGAAGTTTGTTTGTTAACTTTTGAGTGAGTCTTATTGGCACTAGTGTGAGATATTGTTGTGATTATATTTGATGTAACCTCCTGTCTAAGGAGTCTATTTTCTGTTTCCACATTAGTGCAGTGTTATTAGTATTATGCTAGCAACATATAGCAAGGTTCCTATGAGAAAATAAGTGCAATGTACTAATTGATATTTTCATTGAAATGAAAATTCTCAATTGAGAAAATAATTGGTAATTTGCATATCTTGGTTCAACATCTTATTCTTTCTTAACTATATATATTTATTCCCATGCCATTACATTGGTTAAAACATAAATGTGAATCATTTTTGTGTTGTAGGTATTTGGTTAGTTAGAGGGAAGAGTCATTGCCAATATTAAGAGCTTAAATTTCTTCATGGGAGTTGATTGGAGCTCGTCTAAGAGTAAATTTGGAATGATGACTTTGGTGGAGGCTCTAGGATAGCAGATTTGGGATTGTATGAAGCTCGACAGCCTAACCTTCAATCTAGATAATTTTCATGTATTGCAATATGACATTTTATTTATGGTGTTTGAAGCATTGTTTAGATGTTGTTTTTTCTTATTTTATCGTTTTGTAGTGTCAATGTATTGTTAATGTATGATATATAAATTGATATTAATTTGTAAATACTTTTTAATGTAATATATTTTATTTTTTGTTAATGGATTTAACAGGTTGCATATATTTTGATACGAGACTGAAATACTTTCAAAATTTTTTTTTAAAAAATATATAAATTTAGTAGGCGGTTATCTGTATAACCGCCTACAAAGGTCCACTTTTGTAGGCGGTTATTCAAATAACCGCCTACAAAAATGTACTTTTGTGTGCGGTTATTCATATAACCGCACACAAAGGTTGACTTTTGTAGGCGGTTATTTAGATAACCACCTACGAAATCCCACCTTTGTTGGCGGTTTTAACAGCCTACAAAAGTGTCCACTTTACGTTGGCACTCGCATAGTAAGTGGTTCATAACCGCCAATAATAACTAAAAATAACCGTCTACAAAACCCTTTTCTGGCGTAGTGTTTAATGTTAATAATGACATGTTGCGTTTCTTTGGCCAAAAAATGTTGATACATTGGAAGAAAATTAAATATAAGTTGCCACCAAGAAGATAGGAGGTGGAATGTAGATGTTTGATTACTATGATTGATGTGAAATTTAAAATTAAAAAGTTTCGAGGGAAGCTCCAGAGATGGGATCCGTACACCATGCATGCATTTATTATTCACTTCATCATAGATATAAATATAAAATTCATCTTAAGTAATTTAAAAAAATAAAGTCTTGCAAATAAAAAATTTGTGTTGTGTCATTGACCGACTCGATCAATGCCTCCGCATTTTTCAGAGACAAGAAAATCAGCTGGCTAAACTCCCCTGAAAAATCTGCACAGCACAATATAGTTATTTGTCTACCATGGCGGTTCTTACTTCTCCGATGACCATACTGTCAGACCTCATTTTTTAATACCTTTTTCATGAATATTACCTCATTCAAAATTATTAAAAAGACCCTTCAGAACTTGAACCAACTAAAAAGTTTTAAAATTAAAATTTTTATTTTTATTACTATTGACATTATTGTACAGTAAATTTCAAAAATTCATAACTAAATACATAAAAATAATTTCACTATGGTTCAAGTCTTTAAAATTAGAAAAGATTTTGAATTTCATGAAAAAAAATATGAAACTAGAAATTCATTGAGCCATTTCTTACAGTTTATTCCTTAAATTTACTGTTCATTCCCCTATTTCCAGTTTCTATCCTATTTAAGTTTAAAAATTCATTTCTCAACATACATTGAGCTATTTTGTGCTATCTTTATATCATTTGAAAGCTCTGAATGTCTACTTTCTATACATAATTATTTTGTACATTTATTTAACATGTATACAGTAGAGTATCTTTTTAAATCCTCCAGGGTCAAGATGATTCTCTACTAGAACAGTTTTGGAGAAACATACATAACTTCATCTATATAACTCCAAAAGCATTCAAACTAGTGGCATATTAAAGTCAAGATATAGGTCTTTCCATATGTCTAACCATTGAATTTTTTGAGTACTATACAAATTTTATACAACCTTTAAACTCAAACAATATTCATAATAAATTTATAGTTTCCAAAAACTATCTAGTTTTAGTCTTTATACTTATTTAAAATCATAACTTGATTCATATATGGCTAAATGATATAAAACCTGCTTCCTTATAAAACAAAACATATTCTCTAACTAGAGGAAATATAATTTGGCTCAATTCCCTTATCATAATGTTCTTGTACATTTCCAAATATTAACATGGCAGAACGGTATATAAGGGAATCATATATACTTTCGTGAATCTTAATATCATTTTATATTTCAATAACATCTAGCATGCTTACTCATTCATCACATAGAATCATAATATATCACTTATACATAATTATAATATAATACATAAAGCATGCTTCATAGTCAAACATTATTAATAACTTTAAACTTTAACTTGTTGCTTCATATTTTTCTCCTTCCTTTTGCTTTCCTTCATAGCCTTTCCATTACCTAACATGGTTATTAACTTGGGGGAGTGAGATTTGGCATATCAGTAGTAAACTTGTACATGCTTAAACACCATTACATTTCATAAAAATATTCATAGCATTGCACAATTTATTAAAAATACATGAAAATGCCATGTTGGCTATAAAAATTTCGGCAGCATAACAGCTTAAAAACAGAACATCTCGAGCAAAGCCTTCATTACATAAACAGCCAACCAATCCAATAAACAATCAAAGCAACAATATGGTAATACAATCATTTCATAAAACATGGATAAAACATAATTGTGCAAAATATAAAAGTAAGGCAAAAATGCTACCTTAAAGCTTTATTATTTTCTCTTTAAACTTGAATTCTCTTGCTTTGATCCTTTTCCAATCACTTCCTTGCATCATCTCGAGCCTTGATTTTTGGCTTGATATTCCTTCCTCTCTTGGCTTCCTCTTCTTTTGACATTTTTTTCTCTTCCTTGTGAGTGTTCAGCAGTTACTCCTTCTCTTTCTCATGTGCTAAGGATGCCCAAAAGGGGGAGTATATGTAAAGGAAGCCAACCAATCACAATTTGCTATTTTGCCCTCTCAAACATTCTTGAAAAATTGAGAAAATATGAGAAAATATTAAATTAATATATTTTCTTCATGTGCAGCATGTTGGCCACAAAATTAAGGGCATTTTAGTCCAAAAATTTTGGATATTTTCTTATCCAGATATATCCTAAATTGGTCTGGATAAATAAAACTATTTTAGTAGTATATTTTATTATTGTTGGAATACTGGTTATAATTGTGTTAGGATATAAAATTACCATAATATCCTTATCCTAATTAGTCCAAATGTGAGGCCCATGATTTGTTCTTGAATTAATGTCTCTTCCTGCAGTTCAGACTAACTTTTATTGAGTAAAATATTAATATTAAATCTTAATTATTTAATAAATATTATTTTGATTTTAATAAATTTCTTACTATGTTCCATTGGTCTTAGCTCATTGAGAGCTTCATTTTGATTATTATTTTTTATATTTATAAAAATATCCTTAACTTGAGATAAATTTATAATTTCTAAAACTTTCGAGTTCTTAAATATTATTTTTCCCAAAATTCAAAAATTCTTCTTCAGTTCTGCGTGCGTCTACTACCATTATTTTTTATCTTTTTATCTTTTCCTTTTTTGGTAAGAGACAAAATTATCATCTTTTTTTTTCGACTGAGATAATTGACATCTTTATTATATTTTATACAAAATAGTATATACTCATTTTTATAAATTTTTTTATAGATTTTAAAATATTAAACCCTGAATATCTAGTAAAAATTCTACGATAATACATTTTACTTCTAATATAGGAAATAACCATTTTTTCCATTAAAATGGGTTAAAAATGTAATTACCTATTTTTTTGAGTAATTTCTTGTAATTTTACCTAAAGACTGATTTTTTATTATTTCCTTTTCACTATTCATATTAACTTTTAAATTGGTCTATCTTTCAATATAGACCTCTCGGCTACCTCTCGGCTACGTAATACTTATACCATTGCGCTTAACTTGAGATGAGTTTTCATTCAAGTGGTACATAGAATACCTTCTTGAGTAAGTTCTAGAATTGATTTTTACTAAGAATCTTATGGAAAATTAATTCCAATTAAGAACCAAATATAACATCTTCTAAAAATTAGATAAGAAATTAATTTTTTCTAAAGCCTAATTATATATAGCACTTTCGTCTTGCTTCACTTCTTGTCTCTATTCATTTTATAATATCCCCAAAAAAATGGGGGTATTACACATATTCCTCTTCTTCTCCGCTTTGCTTTTCCTGTGTCTATCTACTTCATCAAGTAATGTGTTGTTTCTATTGGCAGAGAATCCAGAACATGTTATCAAATCCAGAAATGGCAATTTCACTACTGGTTTCTATGGCGTTAGTGAGAATGCCTATGCTTTTGCTATCTAGTTCATGAAACCTCAAAGCCAAAACTTGACTATTATTTGGATGGCGAATCATGATATATAGGTAATCTGGTGTTGAACGATGCAGGCCTAGTCAATGTTTAGGCCACCAACACCACGTCAGCGAAATCTCCATAACTGATTCTCAATGATGATGGTAATCCTATTATACTTGAACCCATAAAAGAGTTCTATGGCAAAGTTTTGATTTTCCGACAGATATACTTGGCCTGGGACAAAAGCTAAGCAGACACACTTACCTTGTGTCCTCCAAGAGTCAAACTGACCCCTCGTCTGGTTTCCATAAGTTGCTTTTCAATAGAGATAATGTTCTTCATCTTGTCTACAATAGCCCTGAGCTTTCGAGTGTTTACCGACCACCTCTATCGTTTCAACCATGGCAAGCTAGTAGGTCCACTTACAACGCAAGTTGCTTATTTAGCGTTTCTTAATTCGTATCATGAATTCATTTCAACTAATAACTTTACTTTCAAGACATCGGACTATGGCTCTGTGCTTTAGAGATGATTTACCATTGAATGATAGAGTACGATTGAGGCATGAAGCATTTGGAGTCCTTGGACATGGCAATGAGCTCGGAAAGAGCATGAAGCCCAACTATTTGAATCAAGCTGCAGCCCCCAAAAAAAAAAGAGCTAAAAAGTATGGAAAATGATTCCAATCATATAGGCTAATGGTCCAAGCCCAAAAGAAGCCCATTTGGGAGATATAACTTGAAAACAACATGTGCTTCTCATGTGACTATTGAAAGTGACGTTTTTAATAAGTTTTATTAGGATTATTTTAGTCAATTTGTTTCCTTTTCAATAAAAGGCAAATAATGATTTGATTTGCTTTGCTTTATGCATTTAAGAGGAGCCAACCTTTTCAAATTCAAAATTAGAATTAAATGCTCCTTTTTGCTTAGTGTTTCCTTTTTGTATTAACGAGCTTTAATAAGGTTAGGTTTGTGGGCTAAACTAGAGTTAGTTTGTGGGTTAATATTTGCCTATAAATAGGCACCTCTTGTACTCTTGCAAACACAACATGAATGAATGAATTTCTTTTCAGCGACTTTGTTGTTATTTAGTGAGTTCTTTCTTGCTCACCCTTGAGTGCCAGAAAGAATGAGGACTTATCAAGGAGTGGTGATCCTTGTGGCGCCCCGGAGTTAGGATTCAAGAGACGGGTTCTCTTGGAGTCTATTTCCTTCGACCAACATTTTGTTTCAGTTTTCTTATTTTCATCATCTCTACTTTTCCGTTTTTGTTCATTATTGTTCTTCATTGTTCTTATGTTCAATTCATCTTTCCTTGAGTTGCACGATCCTTATCTCGAAGAAGGCTCTTAGGACAGGTTCCTAACGTGTCTCCCATCATTTGGTCTCAGAGCTTCGGCTTGCAAATCAAGGTGTGTCTTTGTTTTGCTTCATTTCTCTTTGTTTTATCCCATTTTCCTTATTGTCCAGAAAATCGTGACTGTTCATTTCACTGTTCATCAATCCCTGTTCGTCACTGTTGATCCGTACACTCATCACTATTCATTTTTGTACTGTTCATCACTGTTCATCCATTTCTTGCTGCCCAGATTTCATAGTACTGCTCATCACATACTATTCATAGTACTATTTATCCGTAGTGTTCATCATACTATTTGTCATTGTTCATCTGTTGTTGCCTTGCTGTTTTTGTTCTATGTTCTTGATCATTTTTCCAGACTTTGTGATCTTTCGTTTCATTCTTATTGTGGCGTACTCTATTCTAATTTCATTGTCCATTTTCTTTGTTAAAGTATCTTACCATATTTGATTCTTGTTTCCATTGAGATTGTGGAGTTCCTTGTTATCTGCCCAAAGAATTTAGTTGCTGCCCAGATTTCTTGTTGTGAATTTGCCAAAAAAAAATTCAAAATTGATTTAAAAAAAAAGAGAAGGAAAAAAAAAGAATTGATTGCAGCCAAAAAAAAATTCATATAAAAAGAATAAAAAAAAGGAAAGAAAGAAAAAGAAATATGGCTGCCTAGGCAAATTCCAAAAATTAAGGAGATCTTGTTTTCTTTCCCACTTTGAGATCTTTCAATCAAGGTAATACTTTGAATTACAAATTTCCTTTTTCTGATTGGGCATTAATGTTATTGCTCCCTTTTCTGATCTCATTAAAGGAGAAATAGCCATTCATAATTTCTCATTTGTGGCAAGTTTCCATTCTTGTCTTTTATTTTCTACTCAGAATTTTACTCTTCTAGTTCAAATCTATTTCCTTCATAATTTAATTCCCTAACTTGTTCCTTTCTTGTTTCATATTTAATAGTCATCTAAAAGTTCCTACCTTTAGTATACACACCACATCTTTTCTCTTGTCTTAATTTCCAGCATTTCCTTTTCTCTTTTCTTGGCTGGAAAATTCGTTTCTTTGCTAAAAGCAGAAAGTCCATCTTTCTTTGTTGGTCACCAACATTTTAAACTCTTTTGAGAATTTGAATTTTTGGATCTTTGACTTTGAGATTGCCACTTAAAACATTACTTCTTGATTTAAGTTCAGATTGAATTTTGCACTCTCATAGGAAGCAAGAGTGAGTGGTAAAAGGCAAGAGTGTAATTATATCGTTTATGGAAAAAGCCTTTAAAGTGTGCATAACACGAGTGAATTTGCATCATTGAGTGAAACACGTGAGAGAGTTTGCAAGGTCCTTTCTTTGTCTTCTATTCACAAATATATTTGAGATTCTAAGCATGGCTGGTGAAGAACTCGAACTTAAAGTTTTGATGAGAGCTTTTAATGAACAAATGCAAAAGTTGAATGTGAAATTGGATAGCATGCAAATTTCTTCATGCAAAAAGGATGTTAAATTGGACATCCCAAAATTCTATGGAAAGAATGATCCTGATATGTATTTGGAGTGGGAAGGAAGAATTGAATAATGGTTTGAAGACTGCCAGTACTCCGAGTCTGAGAAAGTGAAATTAGCTACTCTTCACTTAGAAGGAAAAGCCAAAGTTTGGTGGGAACGATTTGAAAGAAAGCACCTTCGTGAAGAGAAACAGTGTGATACTTGGAATAGCATGAAGCTCATTTTAAAGCAAAAGTATGCACCATACCACTACTTTTATGAGTATCTTCCAACTTGTAGAAAAGAGCAAACTTCTAAGGTACAAATTTCAATTCCAAGTTCTAGTGACTCTCATTTGGAGCAAAAAGATCAAATGGAGGAGATATCTTCCTCAGCATCAACTACTCTTGAAGGTACTAATTCTCAAAATCCTTATGTTGATGATGTTTCTAATGAATTAGAGTATGATATTCTTGAGAATCCCAAGGAGGAAAATGTTAATGATATTGTTGATGGGATTGGTCATGATCATTTACCACCGTTAGTGGAGACAACTGCTCTAGATGTTACTAGTGAGGTGATAGAGAACTTTGTTGATAGTGGTGTGCATGTTTCTAGTGATACTCACATTGTTATGCCATTAGAAACTAGTTCTCATGGATGTGATGAAGTTGAACATGTTGATATGGTGTTTGGGCATCCATGGTTATTTGATGATAGTTATTCTTTTGAAGTAAAGAAAGCCCATGAAATACGTTGTATTCAATTCTATGAAAATCACAAGAAAATCAAAAGTGAGCTTAAAAGGAAAAATGAATGTGAGAAGAATATGAGTGGTAAAAATAGGAGTAAAAAACAAGTGAGAAAAGAAAGAGTGCAGAAAACCAAAGAAAGAGGAGAACAAATGAGTGAAAAGAAACTTGAGAGAAGAATGAAAAAGAGAAAGAAAAAGACAGTTTGAGAAAAGATGAGAATAATGAGGCAAAGGCAATTGTGAGTTGTTTGAGTGAAGGAGAGTTTAAGGTAGTTTCTTCACAACTCCTTCTTTCATATCTTCCATATGTTCCTTCTTTTCATCCTCTCAACCCTTCTTACTTTATCTCTGATTCTTATAATTTATTTAGTCTATCGATGTGTTATGAGTCCTCAATTCCTCTTGAATCTAGTGTGAAAGAAAGTCAGTTTGATCATTTAGTGTCTTCTTTCTCTAATTTATCCATCTATGTCACTTCATTTCATTTTCATCAAAAGCTTTGTCAATTCATTTGTGAAGTAGTCGTTACTCATTTTATGTTCTATGTCTCTTGTGTGTCTCATAAGTCTTGTGTCTTTTTGGTTCTATATTGGTTTCTTCCATCTCATTTTCATGAATCTTGTGTGTTCTATTTTCTATCCAGTAACCCATTCTCTTCTTATTCCATCAAACTTTGTGATACTTTGTTTTCATCCATATGTATTCCTCTTGTGACCTATGCTCCATCCGTGTCTTGTCAATATGCACCATCCATAGGTGTCAAATCTTTCCAAATTTTGAACCTGGCAAATAATGTGAAAATCTACTCAGCTTTCATCCCATATGTTTACTCTAAAATCTCAATTTTCCTTGAGTCTTGTTGTGTCAAATTTGCCTCTAGTTTTTTGTTGCAAGTTATTAGTGTGAATGTTATGGAAGGAAAATCAAGTTCTGATCCACTAGTGCATGACAACAAGTCATATGCAACTCAAACTAATGGTCATTACAAGGTTTTTGATCTCGGAGGTTGGTTTGGAATGCAATTATTACACCGCAAGTTCAAGCAAGGGTTGAAGAGAAGATGCATCAATCAAGCTCGAAAAGTAAGTATACTCCCTATTTTATATTTGATGCTTTTAATCGTTCTCTTTCATTCCATATAGATTGTGGAGATTCGAGGACGAATCATTTCGAGGAGGGAGGGGATGATAGAGTACGATTGAGGCATGAAGCATTTGGAGTCCTTGGACATGACAATGAGTTTGGAAAAAGCATGAAACCCAACTATTTGAATCAAGCTGCAGCCCAAAACAAAAAAAGAGCTAAAAAGTATGGAAAATGATTCTAATCATATAGGCTAATGGTCCAAGCCCAAAAGAAGCCCATTTGGGAGATATAACTTGAAGACAACATGTGCTTCTCATGTGACCATTAAAAGTGACGTTTTTAATAAGTTTTATTAGGATTATTTTAGTCAATTTGTTTTCTTTTCAATAAAAGGCAAATAATGATTTGATTTGCTTTACTTTATGCATTTAAGAGGAGCCAACCTTTTCAAATTCAAAATTAGAATTAAATGCTCCTTTTTGCTTAGTGTTTCCTTTTTGTATTAATGATCTTTAATAAGGTTAGGTTTGTGGGTTAAACTAGAGTTAGTTTGTGGGTTAATATTTGCCTATAAATAAGCACCTCTTATACTCTTGCAAACACAACATGAATGAATGAATTTCTTTTCAGCAACTTTGTTGTTGTTCAGTGAGTTCTTTTTTGCTCATCCTTGAGTGCCAGAAAGAATGAGGACTTATCAAGGAGTGGTGATCCTTGTGGCGTCCCGGAGTTAGGATTCAAGAGACGGGTTCTCTTGGAGTCTATTTCCTTCGACCAACATTTTGTTTCAGTTTTCTTATTTTCATCATCTCTACTTTCCGTTTTTATTCATTGTTATTCTTCATTGTTCTTATGTTCAATTCATCTTTCCTTGAGTTGCACGATCCTTATCTCGAAGAAGGCTCTTAGGACAGGTTCCTAACGTGTCTCCCATCAGATAGCGATGGCAATGTATGTAGGAGTCTACTGGTGAAGGAAATGGGGAGAGAAGTGGGATGTTTCATGGCAAGATTTTTCTGAAGCTTGCAACATTTATGGCATTTGTGGAGAAAACAGTTTTTTCACATATGAACCTTTTTCTGGTTGAACATGCTTATGTCTTCTAGGTTATCGATTCATAGATGAAAGCAACTAGTCTCTAGGGTACAAGCCAAAGTTCAATTTGTCTTGCAAGCTAGAAGACTCACGCTTTTTATCAATACCAAATGGCGATTTTCTATGGGTACAAAAAAGAGACTTACCTAAATATTACCTTTAATGAATGTATGAATCGATGTTTGAGTTTATGTAACTGCAAGTGGATCCAATATAGATATGACGGTGCCCAGTACGTATATATGTTACCCTTAGATCCTTTTGAGAAATGGCTATCTTTCTCTCGCTTTTCTTGGAATGTTTAGCTTGAGATCACCTAATTCGAGCTCATTTGCTCTTAAATGACCTCCCATTAGGTGTGAAAGTGTGTGTAACATTCCAAATAGTATAAAGAATGCTAATGTATGTATAGAGATAAGGGAATGTAGCATGCAATACATGAAAAGATTGGAAAATAAGTAAGATAATAACTTCACATGCTTAATCCTTAATTGGAATTAAGTTTCCATATGATTCTTGTAACATCTCCATTTTTCATGTATGAATATTATGACCAGATAATATTACAAATGATATTAAATTGTTTTGGATTAATTTATGATGAATGAGAAAATCTAAATATTTAATTAAATAGGTTTAAGGTCCAAAATATTATAGAAATATAAAAAAGGGGCTTACAAGGGCAAAATGGTTAATTTGCCAAAGGTAAGGGCAAAATTGTCATTTTAAAATAGAAGAGAGAGAAAGTATAAGTGATACTGGATAGGTGGGCCCGGAGAGAAAAAAGTACAAGTTCTGTAAAATGCAGGTCCCACATAAATAATAAATATCGGGGGAGATTAATAGTGAAAAGTAAGTAAGATAGGTAGACCCCACATGAAAAAATAAAGAGGAAAAGACAATGGATCTCATAGATAAAGTAAATAGAAAAGATACAAAGTATAAAAGAAAACTTAGATAAAAAAGTATTAAAACCAAATTTATCTACAAAAGTAAAAAATAAAATTTTCCCTTTCCTTGATATGACTAAAATTTAGGAGGAAAAAGTTAAACATTTTTACCCTTACCCATTTCTCTCACAAAGCCAAAAATATCTTGGGGCAAAATGGTAAAGTAACATAAAATATTGAAGAAAAAACTTGAGCTCTTAAATCAAGAAGCAATCATAGGGCTCACACTCACCTACTTTTCCTATAAATAGGCCCGTTCTACCCTTGCCATTTGCTCATTTGTGAAACACCAAGATAGCGTTAGAGAGAGAAGGAGGAAGGGCATATAAAGAGAGAAAGAAGGAAGGAAAGAAAGAGAGAAGGAAGAGAGGAAGGAAAGGGAGGCTAGAGGAGGTCTTCAAGATGTAAGCTTCTCCTCTTAATCTCTTTTAGTATCTTTCTTCTTTCATTTAATTTAAGGTTTAATAATACTATAGACTTCAATCAAACTAAAGAAGTGATCTAAAGTTAAGTGAAAGCAATGTTTAAAGAAAAGTTAGTAAAACTCTAAGATAATCTCTTACCATTACTTAGTGTCATTACTTATGAATATTTTATATGTTATTATGATTTGTAAATGATGCCATATTGCTGTTATGAATGCTTTTCTATGATTGGTAGCTGTTTTATGTTAAGAGTTAAGTCCCGAGATGCCAATTTACTAAGTTGTTATGCTGCCAAAATTTTGTTAAATAACATGGACGTTTTGATGATTTAATGAAAGTATATTATGTTTTACATGCTTTCAAATATTTTTGTGATGACATGATGGTATGTGCAAGTTAACTATTGAGATTTCCCAATCTTAGCCCATAGTTAATCAATGATAGGGTCAAATCATGGTAAAAGAAAGAATGTAGAGCATGAATAATAATGATGATAGAATCTGGCTAAAAGCTATTAATATTATGTTTTATATAGTCTAATTCAAACTATTGTATAAAATCAAATATACCTCTAAAAATTCTGTTGTCTACATTTTTGGATAGAGCAAAATGACACTATTTTAGCTATATGTGGATTTATACAATGATAGGTATTCAAGTTTTACAAAAACTGCTCTAATAGATTTTATTTCTGACCTCAAATGATATATGTTAATGTTTTGCCCAGTATAGTTAGAATAAATATAGAAAGAAAATATAGTTAGAAATTAGACACATAAAGCTTTCCAAAGATACTAAGTATTCACCAAATAGATCTGTATGTTAAGAGAAATAAATTTCCAAACTTGAGGTTCAGTTTTTGGACAGAAATAGAGACTCGAAAATGAATAGTAATGTTTATTCAATAAACTGTATGAATCTATGCGTTCATTTCCCAGTTTCTGATTTTTCTCTAAATGTTCAAGATGTTCAATATTTTTAAATACTTGAATCACTAAGAAATAATTTTTATAAATTTACTTATAATTTTTGAAAAATTGTTGCACAATGAGCTGAAAAGATGCGAGAAACAGTTTTATGAAGTTTTAAAATTTTAATTGGTTCAAGTTTTCTAAGACTGCTTTATTACATTAAAACTGAGCAATTTTCATTGGAAAAACTTTAAAATGTAAGATATAACAATTCTCAGCAGGAATTAATTCCAGAACTGAGTTAGAAATTATGCAATATATTTGTTGAATAGAAGCTCATGATGAGTTGAGTAAAATGATATAAGTATTGGGTGTAATATCTCTAATTTTTTTTTTAGATATCATAAAATGCACAAAGAATTAGAGGAAACTAAGACACAATGAAATGTGAAAAAGGATAAAAATGTCATTTTCTCATATTAGAACAAAAATAGGAAAATTATATTTTTGCCTATGGAAAGAAAAATTCTACGCAGTATGGTCCCTAAAATGAAGAATTTCATGTATTATAGTTCTTTGGGGATGTTATGAGAAATGACCTAAAAGAATAAAAAAAATTATAATTTATCCTGTGTTAAGGTTAATTTCATAATTTTTAGAGTTTCTATCAAAATTAGTATGGATTTATAATTTGTACTGAATGTCAAAAGTATTGTTATACCGAAAAAGAAGTTTATGGGTCCCACAAAAGTAGACGAGTAAAAAGAACAGTATGTGGACCTTTACATATATATTTGAGAGCAAGATAATGAGTTTAGCCTAGATAAAAAGTTAGAATCATCCTGTATTTCTTAAATGACAAAATATTACAAAAAGTAATACATCGATACGAGCAAAAAGCATTTGGCATAGGCTATATTCGAAATGATAAAATTATACAGTATTTTGGACTAAATTACCCCCAAGATGGTGTGACCAGCTGCTGCTATGGGACAAAGATGGAATTTATTTAATTGCTTTTTGAAATATTTCTTAAAAAAGTAAATAGAAAAGTAACCAAGGTTAGCCAATTAATCATGATTTATTTTAGCTATTTGATATCTGTAATGACTGTAAATTAGAAAAGTTTCAAAAATAACAAAAATAAAATAAAGTAAATATAATATATATTTAGTATAAGTAAAAGTTAATTATTTGATTTATCTTATCCTTATATTTATTTTTGTATAAATATATATGTGGATGAAAATAGAAATAGATAAATATCTCAATTTTGGTAAATGAGCATCAAGTAGGCTATTGGGAATTATTGGTGAATGTATTTCAATTTTTCCATTGCATTTCAATTAGATTTTTTTTTCTCATTATTTATGAATTCCCAACGTACCCTTCCATGTTTCCTTAGCTAAGTTGGGTTTATGGTCATTTTCCAACACATATCTCCTTCCTTCCTCTTAAATTAGAGAACGCATCAGATTTTGGAAAATAAAAAAATAATCTTCATTGCCTTCTAAACGTGCCCTAGGTCCTATTCATCGGCATCTCTTCCATCACTCCCTTGCTGCAACAACATTCTCTTTCCCTTCTTCACTTAGCCGTGCTCCATCTCTCTTCCTTTTTCAAAAAAAATTGGTGCTGGTGCATAGCTGTAAGTAGTTGCTCTTCTTTTCCTTTTTCTTTTTTTTTTTCCTTGCTGCATTGAGTTTCTTTTCCTCTACTTTCCTGTAGTGTCGCTATCTTGCTGTCTTCTCCTTATTGTGCTTGAGTGTGTGATTGTGTGTGTCTCTCAATTAAGCCTCCTTTCTTATTATCGCTGCTGTTGTACGAAACAGGGGAAGGGTTTTTGTGAGGGTCCAACTGAAATTTGTAATTAAGGGTACTCACTTCTATAGGTATTCTTCTAATAATTTTTCTGGTTGTAGCTTTAGGTTGCTAGAGGGTATTAACTTCATATTTCTTTTTGCGAATGTTGGAAAATTAATTTGGGGTTTTTAAACTAATTAACATAAATAGATGTATAGGGAGATGCTGTGAAACTCTAAATGTTATATGATAGTTATTTGGTTGGAGATTTGGTATATTAGTAGCTTGAAGTTGTATGCACAGTAGATATTTGTTCAAATGCTTGAGAAAGGTGTTTTAACTATAATGGGTAATTATAGTTGAAGAATCATTAGTTAACTTGTAGTGTGTGTATATATATATATATATAACTTACTCAAGTTTCTTGTAGAACATGGAAATATATATATATTATTTAAAAACTTAAGACTTTTAAATTTATGATGATGAGAATTAAGTTGGGAGTTATAAATTTTAGCACATAAACTTGATGATTATTGTGAAGGAGACCATTTTAAATTATTGTACTTATTATAGTTGAAAGAAGTACTTTATTTATAAGGAGATTAAATTATTATAATGACAAAAGTTTGGGAATTAATGGGTAAGAAAAAGGGGAAGCTTCAATTTCCTTAAGTAATATGGGTAAACAAGTAATATGATAATTTTATGAAGTTATTTATATTAAATGATTTTCTTTGGGTACATAGGTGCCTATATGAATAAGTTCTACGGGATTATCTATTGAGTTATTGTTATATGTGGGAAGCAATGTTATCAGAACCAGATCGGACATTGAACCGGACAAGTCACTAGTTCAAGATTCAATGGTTCGACCTCGGTGGAACCAATAGTGATTAAAATAATATATTTAAAATAAATAATATAAGTTTAAACAAATTTTATAACTTAATTAAAGTCTCAAACTTAATAATATTAAATTATCAATCTATTATTCACCACAAACAAATTATTAATAAGTTTCGTAACACAATATTTTAATTTAAATAAGTTAATATTCATCCATAATCATATTTTGAGTTCAAAATAATAAATTAATAATCTATTATTTATTATTTATTAAGTAAATATATAATTTTTAATAGTTATATATCATAATAATGCTTATATAATATTATAACATATAAAAAAATATATTTTGTACTAAAAATGATGTCATTTTATCTTAAAAACAAAAAAAATTTTAAAAAAAAAATTTTAAAAAAATAATACAGAACTAGTTCAGGATTGATTCAAAGCCAGTTTCACCATGTCTTAACCGATTCAGAACAATATCGATCATGTACTATGATCGGACCAGACCAGGCACCGGTTCTCTGTCCGAGCGGTCGAACCGGCTTGTCCAGTTTGGTTTTAATAACAATGGTGGGAAGCATATCGGGCAAGTAAATAACGTCCCACTTCAAATTCATATTGACGTTTGATTTACTAAATTTAATCCTAAATAAATTTTTATGATTTTTACCTATAGTATAATTGTTAAAAAGTGTTATATTTTGGCAAATGTTATGCAGATGCTTTGTAAAGATTTAGAGTTTATTCATTTAAACTTCACCCATTTGTTTGACCAATATTTGTACATGCATGGAATGGATGAAATGATTTTATAGTCATTATTTATGCTTCTTATATAATGGACCATTAAACTATAAGAGTATTTGTATTCCATGCATGATGGAAAGGTTTTAAGGGACCGTTTACAGAATGCCGATTACTTATGGTGGTTCCGTTAATCCTTGGTGCACCATGGTTAACACCCACTAGCAAGGTGTACGTATAAGAGGTGCTAGCCTTGTGTGTCAACCAACACATGTGGAATAGAGGAATAGATTTTCATGAGTATTGTACTCATGCATATTATTTGTGAGCATTGTACTCACACCTGTTAATTGTGAGCTTACACTACCACAAAATTTGCTTTTAATATCGGTTATTTACATCAGTTAAAAAAATCGATATAAAATAATGACCGGTGGTAATTTTGTAAATAAATTTCTTTGTTTACATCTTTCTACATCGGTTTTATTAAAAACAAATGTAAATATATTCATCCTAACAAAATTTATACTAATGGAACTAAAGAAAATTATAACTATCTAATACAATAAATTACAATATATTTTAATACATTTTTTAATATTCATTTTTATGATATATGTCAGCTTTTTATTGAGAAACCAACATAAATTTGCAATAATATAATTCTTTTAAAATAATCATATGATTTATTATATTTAACTAAATAAAAATTACTATATTAATATATTAATTCTTTATAACTAAATAAAAATATTTAAGTTATATAAAACTATATGATTTAATTAGATTTTTATATGGTAATATTTGTACACAAGTAGAATTAAATATACTTTTTAACATATATTTAATATTTACATCGGTTTTTTATAAAAAACCGAAGTAACTTCATTTACATAGACTTTTTATAAAAATATGATATATATTGGTTTTTATAATATTTATACATTTAATATATATATATTTAATTTATTTAATATTTATATCGGTTTTTATATAAAAAACTGATGTAATCTTCAAATTCCCCTGGCTCAGACATCTTAAAATTTGACATTCCCTCCACTTGAAAAGCTGCTTTTTCTCTCTCCCTCCCACGCGGTCTCATGTCTCCGTCGTCCCTCTCTGTTTCTTCTCTTTCTCCATCGAAAACCCATACTCGACTTTCGTCTCCATCTGAAGCCTAATGTGCCTTCGTTTCCTTCATTTCCATCTCTTTACATCTTTCTTTCTCTTTCCACTCCAAAACCAACAGTCCTCTCCCTTCATCTCTGTCTACATCCCTTCAGAAGCTCACTTCAACATCCTTTCGCGACATCCCTTCAAAATCTCACTTCGGTGTCAATACTGGTTTACGTTCTTTACAGGTGATTTTTTTGTCTTTTCTACTGTAAATTCTAGTTTATATTTTTTTCCTCTCTGTGTAGCAATTGCTAGAGTATTATGGAAATAAAACCATAGGAGATGTAGAAGAAAATCTTTTAACTTGCTTAATGGGCTTATTTTCCTAGGGAATAAATCTATACTTAGTTACTTACCTACCTTTTCTCTATATATGATTGACCAAAGCATGGTATATTATTAGAGTTTATATTGTGCCAAATAATTGTAGCTATGGTGTGTGAATTGTCTTTCCAAAAGAAACACTTGGTTCCCTAACTTGGCATGAGTTCGCTGCCACAGTTATCATATGAAAGAAGTGTTGTCTTCTAATGCCTTTGAGTGGTTGTTTTCTTCTATCTTAAATATTGGGGATTAGGTATCTTATGGTGTGAAATCACTTCTGGGATTTCTTGCTATGACATGCCTCATGTTAATATAAGTTATGATGGGTGTTTTGGCTTAATTAAGAATTTTATCATGCATTCTATTTTTAATTATTTGATCTGGAAGATCTAACCATCTTTACTAATATCGGCCAACAACATATATTCTTATATTGGTCATAATTTGGAGCTTTTCACTACATATTGAAGAACTATGCACTTGGAACTAGAGATCTACATGCTGATGTGTTTAGTATACATTTAGGCTTTGCAAACACCCAAAAGATTCTATCCTTTTTTTTTCTTGATTGAAGACATCTTTATGGCGAGGATACTTATAATTGCCAAGTAAAAGTCAATCCTTTGTTGACTATTGAGTTTTTTTGCTGGTTTTGACCATAAAATTCACTTATGAGTTGCACAATTTACACTGAATGGAAAATATTGACAGCAATATGGAAAATTGGAAATGTTGATAACCCAATTTCTTGCCTTATGATTTGGAACTGCTAGGATGCTTTTGGAGGCGTTTGAGCATATGTAACTTCTTTAGCAGTGATTTTATTCTTGCATCAAATGCATCTATGGTCAACATGATAGTTCTCCTTTCAGATTCCTTTAGAAAGTACTAAAATCTCAATTTAAGCATACTATGAACTTTTCTTTTTTACATTTTAGCTACATCATAAAAATTTTCACCTATTGACATTTTGAAAATTGTGTTGATATTTAAAGAAGAGTACTCTCTCAACTTTTTTCCATATATAGGATATTTTATTTGATCTCAAGGGTTCCAGATCCTCCACCACCACCTCCCCCTTTTCCTGTATTTCCTATGCCGCCAAGTAGCTATGGTAATGTGGTAATAGGGGTTCTAGATCATTCTCCAAGAGAAATCTCTTAAAGGAACAATAACCACACGGGATTTCCAGGTGAATTTCTTTACTCTATTTAGAATTTTGTTTTTATAAATAAAGTAGGGTCATTTATTGTGTCCTTTCTTCCATAATTTTATTATTTCCCAACTAGAGCCATTTAGGGGCATACCTTTCATTGCTTATGGCCCTCCTCTTGCCATGTTGCTCCTTGTCACAAAACCTCCTCTGATGAATATGCTCATGAACAAAATTAATTATTACTTTAGGTAAAACAATTATGTATTCTGTTGTTTGTTTTTATTTATAAACACTTCAGAATTTGAATTTTTTATTGTGATACTGATCTAGTGAAAGATGAGTTTTTAAGATCCAACACGGATGAATAGGGTTAGGTTCCCATTACTTTGATAGCAAGCTTCTGTAAGGTAAGTTAATTGTGTTAATTAGGGAATACTTTCATCACTTTTACCTTAGATCCTTTGAATATATTTTGTCCTCAGGTCTATAATATTTTTCGATGCAGTGTTATTCTAGAATATATATATATATATATAATATTGACCTCTGATCTATCTTGGTAATTTCTAGTTTTGTACTACATGATTGCTTGTAGTGGCTCTTTTTAAGATTATTACATTTGAAGCTTTTTTCCTTAACAAGCTGACACCATGATGCTTATTTCTTTGCAATTAGTAATAGTAGATCAAATTGAAGGCAATATATGACAACATCACAGAACTAAAAAATTAGAATGGATTATTTTCCTTGGTGCATATTTTGAAATATTCTTATGTTGAATTGCCTAATCTTAAATCCTTTGCACTTAATATATTTAGCATAACCCTACTTAATGGCTCCTTGGTTGTGTATCTCACAAGCAAAAGGAGTAAGTTTTTTTTTTAAATATCTTTATGATGAATAATCCACCTTTGGTGATGTTGTCTGGCTAAAGTGTGCAAATTGGATTTAGTTGCTTGAAGTACTTTATGATTTATTCTTGTATCTCGTGTACATAAAGTTTGATATTTCTTGTTTTTAGTTACATGCTATACATTTTTTCACCTATTGTTTGTGTGATATTTTTGTAAGTATGAAAATTATATTACTGTAATTCGTATATTTTTTTATTATCCTATTCCTTGAAATATTTATGTTGAATATATATTTATATACAATACTCTTGATATTTAAAGAAGAGTCTCTCAACTTTTTGTCATATCATATGTGGATACAAGGAGTGAAATTAGGAGCACTAACATCATGGTTACTCTTCTTGCAATCAAGAACAATGACAGAGATGTAATATTTTACTGCTAGACCTATAGCTACTTTATTCTGGGTAGTTTAGTATTTTTGGTATATAGATAAGATACGGAGACCCATATGTTTTACTTTTAAATTTGGTTTATTTGAGTTTCGAATTTTGGGAATAGTTAGGTATATTTTAGTATGATATTAGAAATATAATATTTTAGTATGAAATTTATATGAATTTTACAATTTCCATTAATTGTACTGAATCATCTTTTGGGATATGGTTCTAGTGAAAGTTCACTTTAGATACACACTCAACAATCATTTTTGGCATTATAGCTATTATGGCTATAAAATTTGCTCAGCTATTTTGGAAATTTGGCTGTAAATATAGGTCTAAATATAGATTACACTTTTTTTGGTGTAAAAATGAATATTCAAAGTTATATTGGTTTTTTAATAAAACCGATATAAAAAGCCCATCTTTCTATATTGGTTTGTATTAAAAACCGATGCAAAAGCAATTTTTCTACATCGGTTTTTAACACAAAACCGATGTAAATGCAATTCTTTTATATCAGTTTAAAAATCGATGTAAAAGTAGTTTTTTCTACATCACCTGCTTTTACATCACTTTAAAACCAATTTAAAAAAGCTAAAATAACCAATGTAAATTGGGGTTCTGTGTAGTAGTGTTAGCACTCACACCTGTTATTCGTGAGCTTAGCACTCATGTCTATTTTCATGGTTTTTAACCACGTCGGATTAGTTACTCACCCTCATGGACTGTGTGTCCACGCCTATCTCTTCATTCTGTTTGGGCCCTCTTAGTAAACGTTTTAATTTTTATTTTGAATTTCAAATGATGGTTCTTATATCATGTTTTCTGCTTTCATACATTAACTCTTTCTATTCTTGATTATGTTACTTTTATGGTAAATAGTTGATTACAAATTGTTATGCTCTATCTAATTTTAATTAAAATAAAACTTCCTTGTATATGATTTGAGATGGTCACTTTGTATGGTTCAATTTTGTTTCAAGTTTATTTACACTTAATGTTAAAATTTCGATTATTCCATTTACCTTGTCTCGAATGTGAATATTTCTACTTTGGGACGTTATTTACTAGCAAATATATTTTTTTGGTCTCAGATAGTAGAGTTGACCCTATCCTTCTAGTAGATCCTTGAAAGGCATCTTCCGCTGTTAGGAAGCTTTTGATCACTCTTTTGGACAAATTGAATTGGATGTAAAGATTGTAATTTGTTGCCGCGACTTTTGTATTTAGTTTCTATATGCTCCACAAGATTTATTGGCAAGATCCTTGCCTTTTGATGTATTGATATATATATATATATATATCTTACTGTGAAGCAGAGCTCCCTTTATTGTATTTTGTTTGGTAAAGCTATTGTAGAACTTTCAGGAGGTCTTATTTATGAGAAACTCTGCTGAAATTTCTACAAAATATTTAACTTATATATATATAAGCTTAACTATGATCCTCTAAATTGAAATTGTATTTTTGAATTTAATAGTGAGTTTGTGGGCACTTAAGGCTTATGAGAAAATGGGAAATTTCCTCACTTTCTATGCCAGTCACACCCATATTTTTGGGAAGTGACAATATCTTTCCTTCATGCCTCTAATTAGCAATTGCAAAGTGAGTTAAGAAGCTGAAATTTTCCAAGAAAATAAAAGGAAATGGCGTGAAGACAGTGAGAGTAAAGGAGGAAGCAAAACTTGAAACCATAAAGTTTAAGCGGTTGGTAAGTTTTTCTATCACCATAAACTTGTAGTTTCAAGTAGTTTAAGGTAGTTCCATGAAGTATTTTTCTTTCTCTCCCCATGCTAAGTTTCAGCCATTGCAAGGTTTGAGAATGAAAATGTTTTTTTGCATGAAACTTAATTAAAGGAAAGCATGAGAAATGGAAAAAAAGTAAGCCTAAGTAAGTTTGGAAGCAAATAACAAAAAGCCACTTTTTCCCTCTCTCATCCCTGTGTTGGCCAGATTAATATGTTATAACATCCCCATTTATTTCATGTATGTATTTTATGATAAGATAATGTTATAAATGATATAAGTGTTTTGGATTAGTTCATGATAATTAGGAAAGTTTGGATATTTAATTAAATTAGTTTAAGGCACAAAATCTCCTAAAAATATAAAAAAGGGACTTAAAAGAGTAAAATGACCATTTTATAATAAGAGAGAGAAAATAATATTTTAATACTCTCGTGCAGGCTAAAAGTACAAGTGATACTGGTTATGTGGGTCCAAAGATAAAATAGTGCAAATCTGGTAAAAGGTGGGTCCCACATAAGTAGCAAATATTGGAAGAGATGAATAGTAAAATGTAAGTAAGATAAATAGACTCTACATGAAAAAGTAAAAGAGAAAGGTAATAGGTCTCACAGATAAAGTAAATAGAAAGGATATTGAGTATAATAGAAAACTTGGATAAATAAGCACTCAAACCAAAGTCAAATTTATCTGAAAAAGCTAAAAGTACACTTTTCCCTCCCTTTGATGTGACTAAAAATTTGGAGGGACAAATATGACAAAGATGTCATTCCACTCAATTTCACAAGCTTATAAATATCTAGGGGTATAATAGGAAATTTGTAACACCTTATACTATGACTCATTTACCATATATAGATTATTTTAGAGTTCAAATATATTTGAAGAGAAGCTTGAATCCATTTAATTTCAAAAGCAGAATTTTCAATTTTCTTGGTATTGTTCATATTATCATTTCTATTTTTCCTGACAAATTTTGAAAATTCATAACTAATTTTACAAAAATCATATCAGAGAATTTCAAGTCTCTAAAAATAGATAAAAAGATTTTATACATGGAAAAAATAAGCAATAGAGCAAATCTTAGGCCATTCAATACAATTTATTTCTTCAAATAGTATTATAGATTTGGTCATTTTTTAAAATTTCTGATTTTGACAATAAATTTGAAAAATCATATTTTATTTTATTCCAGACCAAATCATGCATACTCTATGTAATTTGAAATTTATATATGTCTACTTTTTAGAAATATTTTATTCTACATTTATTTCATTTGAACATGACATGACATTAACTTAAATCATGAAGGGTCAGAATTCAATCCTTACTGGAACAGTTTTGGGAAAACCTCTATATTTTCTATTATATAGCCCCAATTACCTCCAAATCAGTAGCATATGAAACTCAAATAGAAATTTATATACATAAAAATCACTGAATTTTTGGTAGTCTATACAATTTTATATTGCCTTTTGAATTTTCTAGTACTTATAATAAAATTCACAGCTTTCAATTCACTATCTAGGTTTCAATCCTAATTTCAAAAATTCACTATAAATCAGTCACTTATCCAATTTAAGTGTTCTTTAGTTCTATGGAAAGATCATTCCATCTACTTTTAGAACATGTAAACTACTTAAACTAGTTGCCCTGTTTCACATAAACAGTACCTACGTCCTCTTAAACTACTTAAGATGAACTTTTCCATTCATAATTTGACAAAATAAGCTTCATAACCCTTTCACTTCATCATCCATTGCACCAATTCCATTCATAAAATATCATAGTACATTATGAATCATAATAGCATAAAGATACAAACCACATGGCATATACATGAATTTTCATAATATCTCAAATCATAAGTTCATGGATTGAACTTTTACATTAAGCAACTTTTTCTTCTCCTTCCTTCATAGTTCACATGTCTCCCGTGCATGGCTTGGCCCTAAACATGTTAGTCATTAGGAAAAATGAGATTCAAAGAATCTCAGTAGTATTAACAATTCATGTATTCATATTATCATATCTTCCATAAAAAGATCAGTCAATTTCATTAAAACATAACATGCCTTGATAATTTTATAAAAATTTTGCCAGAGTTTCTCTTTATATTTTAGATATCCTGGGGTCACAAAACCCCTCATTCAACTCAGTCAACATTAATAAACATCATAAAACATCTAAACAAACAAGTGGCAAGTCATGGATTTCAATGCAAAACCAGAAGACATTATAAAGCTAGAATTGGTAATATGCTACCTTTATGCTTCCTTTTTGCTTTCCTTTGAACTTTATCTCTTCCAAACACTTCTCCAAGTTTTCTTAGGCTTCCTCAAACTTGAACATATCATCAAATAACTACTCAAACTAATGGTTCCATGACTTTCTTCAAAAGTGTTCATGAAATCCTAATTCTTCAAAAATTCACCAAAAATTCATTCCTAGCTCAAAAATGATTAATAAACCTCTATTCAATGTAATTTTTCATGAAGAATCCAAATATGGCCTCAGAATTACCAAATTTCTTCTCTAGCGGTGCTTACTGTTTATTCTGAAATAAGCTTCAAAGGAGGGAGAATTGGTTTTTAATGCAACGTACTTCAATCCTTCTCAAAACCTTACCTTCTTACTTATACATGGTTTCTACTATGATTATTGCATGAAAACTTCCCTCTCTTCTACTCCTAAATCTGGCCAAAACTTAACATGAAAAGGGGAAGAGGAAGACTCCAAGAAACTAAGCTTAACTACTTAAGATCACAAGCTCAAAATAGTAGAAATCTTACCAACAACTTGAGTCTTCAACTTGTCTTCTTTCTTCCTCTTTTTCTCTCTTCTTTCTTGGGAATTTTGGAGCTCTCTCACTCTCTCCTTGCTACAGCAAAATGTCAACCACTGTGTGAGAGGAAAGAGGAGGATTAGCTTAATTAAATTTGGCTTAATCATGGTTAACTAATTTGGCTAGTTTTCCAAATTAGTTAACCATGAGAAGTTTTGGGACCAAAAAAAGTGAGCTGAATGGACATCTAAGAGAGAGAAGAAATTGTCCAAATACTGATCAATTTTTTCTGGTTCAGATATATCCTGAACCTGTTAATTTTTAACTGTACTGATAAAGTCACTTTTTATAGTTAATTAGTATTTTAGGGATATAGGACTATTCCAAATTTATATCTATATTTTCTTAATTATCCTGTCTCAAACAATATCTGTGTAAGGCCCAAATCCTGTCGCGGTTCCCTTTTAACCATTTGTGGGGCCTACAATTTGCTTTATCGGTATTAAGTTACTTTTACACACTCAGTACTAATTATTTCTTTATTCTTAAACAATTACCCTTAGTTCCATATACCATTAGGTTGGTCTTATCGAGAGCTTCATTTTAACAGTAATTTTGCATATTTACAAAATTAGTCCTAAACCGGGGTTAAATTATAATTTTTGAAATTTTTGGATCATTAGGTGTAATTTTTTTAAAGAACTTTTGCACCCTCATTTCCCATGAATTTTTAAGCTTAAGGATATAGATGTCATTTTCATAATTCTTTAGGAAAAAAATATAATTTCTCATTTTTTCCTATTTCACGCAAAACAGTGTCTGCCCGTTTTTATAAATTTCCTATGTATTTCTAGATATTTTAGCTTTTTTGGAATGTTAAAAAACTGATATAAATAATGTAAGAATAATTGTGAGCACTTGTATTAAATCCTAATGTAATGGTCCACAATTCCTAACCTTGGAGCTGTACATGAGTGGGAGAGAAGAGAAAGAAGAAGAAAGGGAAGGCAATAGGAGGTCTTCCAAGGTAAGTTTCTACTCCAAATATCTTCTAGATTTCTTCTTCATTTATTTAGTCTAAAATTAGTTAGAGTTTAAACCATTTTCTTCCTCCCTCTTATTCTTCTTTTTGAGTCAAGACATGATTTTGAGTCAAGATATGATGATATTAAATCATTAACTAAGGTTTAATGATACTAATCGACCCTAATCAAGCCAAAGGAGTGATTTAGAAAAAAGAAAATCCAAATTAAGGGATTAAAGCTTTGAAGTAGTAACTCTTACTCTAAACTTTTACATTTATATATTATGTTTATGCTTTAAAAATATTGTTGTGATGTTGGGTTGCTTCTTATGATTGGTTTAGGTATTTTAAGTGAAGGGCTAAACCCCAAAATGTCCATTTGCTAAGTCGTTTTGCTGTCAAAATTTTTAATACAACTTATTGTTTTGATTGTTTCCCAAAGCATATTATAAAAGTATTATGATTATGAAATATTTTTGCAATATTTATGCTAATGTGATATCATGATAAGTTTGAGTTATGTTGCTACTAAGATATCCCCCATCTCATCCCATGTTTCTTAATGAAAGGATCAAGTAATGCTAAAGAAAAGAATTTAGCAAGGTATAACATCCATAACTTTTTATGAATATTCAAGACTCAATATTTTAAAATCTATAGAGAATTTGCAAAAATGAGTATACATCATTTGTCATGAAATAAGACAAAGAAGTCAATTATCTCAGTTGAAAGGAAAAATAAGAAAATAATAATTTTGTCCCTAGAAGAAAAAAGAAAAGAAAAAGAAAAAAGGAAAAAATTAAAATTAAAAAACATTAGGTCCGTGGACACAGGAAGAGATTGAAGAAAAAGTTTATGAATTTTGGGACAAATTATACCTAATGATCCAAAAATTTTAAAAAATATAAATTATCCCCGAGTTAAGGGTATTTTTTGTAAATATAAAAAATTATAGTCAAAATGAAGCTCTCAATGAATTAAACCCAATGGAATATACCAAGGATGTTATTAAGGTTAAAATAATATTTATTGGGTAATTATGATTTAATGTTAATATTTTACCCAATAAAAGTCAGTTTGGACTGTAGGAAGAGGCAGTATTAGCTCAAGAAAAATTAGTGGCCCATGATAAAATATATGTTGGGTCAATATAGTAATTTTGGACCAAAATTAATTATTGGATAATTCTTTACCAATTTAATGACAATTTTAGTGAAAATACCTAATTGATACAGGTAAATGTAATCGGTAAAGGGTATTTTGGTCCATTTAAATAATTGAAGTAATTTTTTGACCAAAAATAAATTGAGACATGTCTGAAACATGCTATGAGATATGAAGGAAATTTTGGAAAAGCTTTTACTAAAAAGTAACACAAGTTACTTAATTATTAACTAAACTTATTATTATATATTTATCGTTTTAAGCCATCTTGGTCATCATCCTCAACCATATTCATGACAGAAACAGTGAGAAAAGAGGGAGAGAAGTCATGACTTAGTGGTAGCCAAAGGAAGAAGAGAAAATCACAAGATTAGTCCCAAAGCTTCAAGGTAATATCTTATGACCATAATCTTGTGTACTCTTTAGTTTGGAAGAGTTTTATGGTTTATTGTCTCCTATTTTTTCACTGAAAGTTTCAGCTTAGAGAGAGTAGAGGGAGAAAATGAAGGTATGGAGAAACTAAACCATGAAAAGTGTTATATAGGCCATAAGATGCTAGAATATGCCATTAAATTACAAATTAATTGGTTAGTTATTTTCCTATGATTTATGGTAATCTTCTGCCCATTTAGGTTTAATATAGGAAAGGAATTTTAAGTTTTTGACCTCAAAAATGGATTCCTTGGGTCCAAAATAGGTTAGAACAAGTATGTTGTACAAGGAATGCATGATGGATAACAAAGTGCAAATTTTAGTTCAAGTGAGCACTTTGTAAATGAAATTAGATAATTAGTCGTTAATGACATTATTTTATGATGCTATAGGATCCAAAGGAGTGTTAGAAGATCAAGGGAAAAGTGTACAAAGTTTGGTGGAATTTGGAAAGTCCAAAGATAATTATTTTACCAATTATGTCAAAGTTGTTAAAACTATTTTCAATGATATTTGGAACATGTCATGCTATGACATTAATGTTTTATGTTGTATTTGGTGTGTTGGTTATTTGAATGAGAGTTTTTATGACTCTTGGATGTCCAATTTTTAAAATGTTATCATGTTGAAATTTTTATGAAAATGTATGGTATAAATTGGTAGATTGCTTTCAAATGATGATTCTATAAATGATATGATGAAATATGCACATACTTGGTTGTAACTATTGAGATTCTTTGAATCTCATTCTCTTTCCAAATGTTTCACTTCATAGGTCCAAGATATGGCAAGATTGCCCAAGAAGAAAAGGGGAAGGAAAAGCAAGCTCTTAATTAAAATGAATTTGCTTGCATTGGTGCTTTGTTTGGAACACCTTGTGAAAATGATGTGTTTGGTTCTAAGACATTACATGAATGTAATTATGTCCATCTATATCTATTATGACGTAATGTTTTAAGTGAAGACAAGAAATGGCCATGTATGTACATATTAAGATCTATGTTGACAAGTTGTAAGAAGAAAATGGCCATTGTGACACTTCTTAGAATTTCGTATACTGTTCATAATTTTTGTGGTTTCAGGTATGAGTGTTTTATATGTATAAAAACTAGACATGCATAGCTTTCCAATAAACATAAAGATCTTTCAATTTGGAGTTGTGTATGATTTATGGAGATTTTTCAAATTTATGGTCAGAATCAGAAATTTTCAAAAATGACTATTGCTATAGTAAATATAATACGAACTTACTATATAAGTTGGCCAAGTAATTGTTAGCAAGGCTGACTTCCCAAGAGGGGGGTGAATTAGGAAGATTGAAATTTTTCTGCACAAAGTGAAATGGGTGAAGATAGCACTGTATAATGTAAACAACGTATAAAACAGAGCAAATTGAAAAGTAAGGGTAAGGAGAAAAAGACTCAGTGATTTATCTTGGTTCGGTCTATCCACTTGACCTACGTCTAGTCCTCAAGACAACTCTTGAGATTTATCCACTATACAGCAAGAATTCAACGGGCTTCTTACTAATGCCACAGTACACGAGTATGCTCTGTTTCTTGAGCTCTCTCAAACTCTCTAAGCACTTTCACAGTGTGCTTCCCAATCCCCTTCTGATTTCCCCTCACAAGTAAATCTATCTTCCAGATGAAGAGTAGATTGTTTACAAAGATATAACTCTCTTGAATAGAGTAGATATGAAGGGTAAAGTACAGATATTGAAGCTAGAGGGTAAAAGCTCTTGAGAAGAAGTTTTGACAGAAATTCGGTATATACAAGTTGGATTCGTTACCCACAACTTCAGATGTTGATATATTTATAGATTTAGGTCTCAAATGTCCGTTAGAGACTTAATCTATCTGTTGGAAAAGTTATCCAACGGTTACTCTGAAAAACTATCCGTTAACCAACCGCATTTAATGCTTCTGACATATTGAAATTCGAATTTTGGTTGATCAACAGACGAATTTCGAAGGAACCGAAGGTTAAAGCTTTCAACGTTACAGCACGAAGTTCGTCTGTTCATGAAGTGAAATTTGAATTTTGAAACTTACAAAACATTTTCACAATATGACATCCGAATTTTCAAGAAGAAAGTTTTTCGGTTAAGTGTGAACAGTGTTTTCAATTTTCTACAGTGCCTTCGAAATTCGAATTTTGGAAGCCCAAAATTTGTCTGTTCCTAGTACGTGAAAAGGAGGCACAGTAGTTCACTTTCTTCGAAATTCGAATGTTGAAGAGTGAAGTTCGTCTGTCAGAGAGTAGTTTTGAAACTTAAATCATTCTTGATCTCAGATGAACTTTAACATTGTTTCAGACGAATTTCTTCTATTTTCTCAAGTTTTGTTTTATCTGAAATTCGAATTTTGAAGATCCAAAGTTCGTTTGTTTCAAGAAAACTTTTTTCAGACTTGGATGAAAATTCAAATGTTGGGAAGTCAAAATTCGTCTGTCAGAGAGCATTTATCAAACTCAGTTTTCTTTTGATTTCAGATGCATTTTATCATAGTTTCAGACGAATTTCTTTGATTTTCACAAACTTCGTTTTACTTGAAATTCGAATTTTGAAAGTGTGAAGTTCGTCTGTTACCAAAGAGACTTCTTTCAGATTTGTATGAAAATTCGAATTTTGAAAAACCAAAATTCGCCTGACAGAGAGCCATCTCTTCAGACTTATTCAGTTTTAGCTCGAAATTCGAATTTCCCAAAGCAAAGTTCGAATTTCCAATTTGACAGTTAAGTTTAAACTTTCAAACTTCGTCTGTTTTGGGTGTTTTCCAAATAAGTCAAGATTTAACACAAAATCAAGGTTTGAAAACATCTTTTCTTCTAATTAAAATCTTTTACCCAATCATAACTAAAACTAAGAATCCTACAAAAAATCTAACAGCAAATTCTCAGAAATCTTCACTCAAAACAACTTTGATCTCCTTTGATATCTTCAATCTGAGCTCTTGAGTGTTGGTTTGGAATCATCAAAAACTCTTGATTCAACAGTAATTTCCCTATTCAACATTTTTTTCATGTATAGAATCTTTTAAGCTGTATTTAGAGACTTGAACCATGTCAATATAATTTTTCTTGATTTAGTTATGAATTTTTAAAGTTCACTAGGTGAAAAGAAGTTAACTAAGGGAATAGTACCCAAAATGAAATAAATTGGTTTAAGTTGGTTTATGTAATCAAGTCTCTAATCAAGTATTAATGGATTTAAATATAGTTTAATTCATGAAAAATGAGTTTAAGTACAAGATGTGACATAGTTGGTATCAGAGCCCAGCCTCTCTCAGTACAGTATGGTTCGGGGATGAACCAAGTAAAAGTTGGTGGGCATATGACATCCGGGCTCTGATGAGGGCGGGGAGTAATCGCCGGTGCAAGAAAAGTAGGGGTCAGATAAAGTGATAAGACACGGGCAAGGAGCGGCTCCTGGCAGGCTTCTAAGCGGGAGGAGCATATGAATAAATCGAATACATACCAGAATGAAAGGGATCCAGAGACTGTATAGGTATAGGACTATACAGTTAAAGGATAGTTTAAAGGAATTGATAGGTATTATCTATACTAATAAGGTGTATCTACCTTTTCGGTAGCCTATCCCTTAAGAACTCCTCAGTTAAGTGTGCTTGACCTAGAGCAATTATGGGATGGGTGACCTTCTTGGAAGGAGGTGTGTGAGTGAGGATAAAACACACCGAAAGGGCTTGTGTTTGTTTGTGAAGATAGTCGTCAATCCCAAATAGCGGCCAGATGTTACAGTTGGTATCAGAGCATAAGGTTCTGGCCCTAGATTAGTATAGTTGGAAAAGGAAATTATAATAAATAAATGTGCTATTTATTTATTATTTCCTTTTAAGTTAGTCTATTAATTAGTTGTTATTGTGGTTTGACAGATGTCTGAATCTACAAACAACTCAGGGATTAACTATCAGTCTGAGCCACAACCGGACCATCAGGACCTCCTAGAGAAGAAAGTACTAGCTTTAACAAAATATCTTTGGAACAGCCAATGGTTGTAGACCCCATACATAATGAAGATTATGAGGTACCTATGGAGGAGCCTCCTCACGTACTGGGAGTCAAGGTTTATGAGGATGTAAACTGGGAGTTAGCTTTTTTGGAGGATCCAGATAATACCCCAGACAATAGACCACCGGATATAGAGATGATAGTCTATAGGATCGTGAGGAAGTTCTGTAGAGCATACGGGGTTTACTCAGAAGGTCCTGATAGAGTTATATCCTTTATGACTAGATTGTCTCAAGTCCAATATGATTTAGAAAGACAGGGGAACAGGTGTCACACCTTAACCTTAGGAACCATTTGCTATTCATTATTAGTAGTTTAGGTTCCAATTAGATGTACTTGGAAGCAAATTTGGGCCAAATTCGAAAATTCCAAAAATTTACCAAAAGTCACTATTCATTTGGTAAATATAAAAATTTGGCTGAATTTTGACAAATCATAACTAATTCTAGAAAAATCTTTTAAGGGTGGTTCAAATTGCTAAATTCATCATTTAAAATACTCTATAAGGGAAAAATATTAATTTGGAATCTTATTAGGCAGATTGCTACAGTAAATTTCATAAATTTACTTGCAATTCTACCCTAATTTTTCCAAATTTCATTCCCTAAAATTTCATAATACCATACTTTCAATGGTAGTCACATAACACATATAAAATTGATCAAAAACAAACTTTTATTTATCATATAGGACTCACACATAATTTACATAATTGTGACATAAAATGTCATTATACTTGATATTATATAAGTATCCAAAATACCCTTCCTATTTCTAAACATTTCTTCATGGATCCTCCTTTATCTCCTTGCCTTTCACATGATTTGAACCTAATCATGGTTAGATATTTGGTGGGGTGAGATTTAAGAAAATCCCAATAACATCATAATCCCATTCATAGTATAATATTTAAAAATAATTGCAAGAAACATGATTTCATTTTGGCATGGCAACATTTAGGATCAAAAGGCATCTTTTAGCATGTTCATCATGTTCTTCACATGTTCATGCTTGTTCATGCAAAATTCATAGCATATTCATCATTATTTCACCATTTTGATCCAACATCATCATCATATTCATAACATAAACATGTTTTCTACCTACCAATTATAGAAATACAAGATCTAAACAACCATTTACAAATAAAATGCAAGAAAGGGAAAAGATGTTACCTTAAACTTGCAAATTTTCCTTTCCTCTTCTCCTCCTTCTCTCTATAACTCACTTTCTCACTACTATATGGTGGATTTTCATTTTTGGTGTGAATAATGGAGGGGAGGAAGAGCCTATTTATAGACAACAAGAAGCAACTCCAACCATTTGATTAACTTTTGATCCAAGGGCCAAAATTGCACTACATTATCTCTTTTCTCCACCATACACCTAATTTCTTCACATAATTGTTATCTAATTCATTTTTCCTCTCTTGTCATTAATTTGGATGCCACTTTTATCTCCAAATAAGGTAAATATTGCATCATTATGCTTACATAAGCTTACTTCATCCAAACTTCCAATTTTGACACCTAATCTTTGAAATAGTATCATGCATGGTGGTTAACTTTTCTCCACTCCTTTTGTACGAAATTTTGAGTAATAATTCAGCCCAAGATAGTGCCTTTAATTATTTGGACTTAAACCATTTAATTCTAAGCCCAATTTCAATATATACCGGGTTTTCGGGCTCTAATTATGTAAATTTTGTCTAGTAAAATTTTTCATGCATAAATATATTTAAAATATGAATTCCAAACTCATTATGACCTTAATTAATCATTTCTAAGCCCATATAATTTATTTTAGAAGATATTTTACCTTATTGGGCTCTAATCAAAAACACTGATAAAATTAGTGCTGATTAGTTTTTCCTGTAACTTATATGCATAGAGGATTATTATAAATCTTCTAATATTATTGTAGACTTATTCTTGATTATTTCATAGTCTACTGGGTCACCTATAATTTAATTAGCTTGGAATTCGGGTTAATTGAGCTCATTGGGCTCTTTTATTCTTTCTTGACATCGTTTGAGCTATTCTTGTCAATAATACTTCTGGGCTTCCCAAAATCATCCCTAGCCTATTAGGGTTTTCTACACCTTTATTGGGCCTCTATGAATAGTACTTTTGGCCCATTAACAAACCGGTGCAGTCTTACTGAGACCTGACTCCGATTTTGGCCCAATATCCATTAGACCGATTTTATGGCTATTTAAATCTTATAGAAAAATCTAGTATCTCTTTTCATACCCTAATATATCTGAGTTTCCTGATCCAGACTTATTTTTTAATTCTTATTAATTTACAAATTATGGAACTTCGGATCAATTTTCTGCCCAATATATCTATTTTCTGGTTTTGCTTATTAGAGTATAATTTCTTATGATAATTTTCCTGAATCATCTCCTATAACCAGTCTTAGCAAATACTGGATAGATAATTTGTTTGAGAAAATGACATCTATATCCCTTTTTTTTGTCTTTTTGCTAATAATTAATATTTTCAATTATGCTATCCAACTTTCTTTGCAATTTGGTCCCTGATCTTCCTTTGCAACTTAGTCCTTAATTTGATTTTCATAAGATATTTAAGCTCTTTTAATTCTAATTATGCAATAATTCTCTAAACTAGAATTCAAACAAAATCATAGAAATTTAGATGTTACAATAGGTATCCTAAACAGTTGTGGATTGATACTATGCTCAGAAAGATACCTGATGATGAGTTTTGGACTGAGATTAAGGCTAAGCTAGAAGGTAGAGAGTTTGAGAGCTTGACACATTGCATCAGAATATATTATGTTGAGGCCAATTTGAAGAAGAAAAAGAAAGAGACAGAGGAAAGTGAGAACAAGAAAGATAAAGGCAAAGGAAAAAGGCTAGTCTCAGAATATTATGATATGCCAGACTCCTCCCACATACCTACCAACTCAGGTAGTAAGTTATTTGAGGTGGTAGACATAGTTATTAAGATATATATTGAGAGTCATCAAGTTTTCTGGGAATCCCCTATTCTGACTTTCTTGGATTCAGTAAGGGATTCATATGATCATAGGGAGACATAGGATCAACAGTTCCTTGATACTGCATGGATAAATGCAATACTTACTATATTACCAGAGGATGAGGATTATTGGTTGACAGTAAAAGAAGAACTTAGATGGTATTGCCCTCAAAATCTACATGCTCGTGTCAGAGAGTTGATTCATCATGAAAGGTTAAGATTAGAGCTAGTTGACATGAAGAGGACTGAGACAGACCCGACAGGATCATAACTGCATTCTGTGGATCAGGTTCAACAACAAGCGCGAAACAATTACTAGCTGAGGATTCAGGATATGAGTCTGAGGAGGATCCAGAAGAGAATCTGCAAGAGGATTCAGTGTTAGCTCATGTTCATGATAGTCCTAGTTCTTCTTTAACTTGATGTAGAGTATTTAACTATGGACATATATATTTGTATAGGCAGTCATAGATAACGTGATGTATATGAGGGAATAGATAGCATAGTGAAAAGAATATGACTAATGTATGAATGAATCTGAATACAGCATGTACCAAGTTTTGATATGTGAATAAAATGCTATGTTTATATAAATATGTTCTCTGAGTAATATTGCTATATGTTCAAAATTTCAATTATTTTATAGATAAGAATGGCTCGCACTAGAAGACAAAGTCGAGAGATCACTCCTCAACAAGAGAGTGTGCAACAGGTTGATCCCCTACAGGTTATAATGAATCATTTGGATCAACAGCAGCGACTAATTGAGGATTTACAAAGGACAATAGCAAATCAAAGACAACCACAGGAGGCAAGGGTACAGGAACGACCTCTAGTGCCATAGCCACAACCTGAGCCCCAAGCAATGCCAGTTAATCCAATAGCAGGTGCAGCGGCTGATTTTAGTCACCAACAAAATATAATAGCACAATTCAGAAAGCATTGTCCTCCATCATTTGAAGAAAAATTTGATGTACAAGTTGCGGAGGACTGGATACTGAGCTTGGAGAAAATATTTAGGCTGATGGGTTGTGCTACTGAGATAAAAGCATTATTAGCCACGTACATGCTGGAGAAAGAAGCAGACAGATGGTGGTGCATCACTGAATTGATTCTACAGGCTCGAAATATACCCTTGACATGGGAGACATTTCTTGAATATTTCTATGATAAGTATTTCCCAAGGTCAATTAGAGATGAAAAAGAAGCCAAATTCATTAGGCTCAAACAAGCTGAGAATCAATCAGTGGATGAATATGTGGCTACCTTTATTCAATTGTCTAGATATTCCACATACTTGCAGCAACATGATGATGAACAGTGGAAGACCGAAAAGCTGGAAAGAGGCTTGAAATCGGCCATAAGAGAAAGAGTGGCTCCTATGAGAATTCGAGAGTTTAATACATTGGCTAAGGTCAGTAGGATCGCTGAAGGAAGTGTGAATCATAAAGGTTTTATGTCCACTGCTCCAACTAGTACAAGAAAGACTATAATTGAAGAAGGTGAACCAAGTAAAAAGAGAAAGAAGCCTTGGAACAACTTCAATAGAAGGGGTAAAAGAGGTGGTAGAAGAGGAGGAGGACGAACAATGCAAAGAGATATACAAAGGGAAGCCGGGGAAGCTCTAGTATGTGATTAGTGTGGTAAATCTCATGGCGGTAGACCATGCCTAGCCAGACAGAATGTATGTTATCGATGTGGCAAGGCTGGACACTATGCTAGAGATTGTAGAGTAGATTTGGCTCGTACCAAACCCCTGGCACAAGGAAGGGTCTTTGCTCTTACATAGCATGAGGCTTAACAGTCACCTGGTCTTATAGAAGATATGATTAAAGTTAATGATTATCTTGTATATGCCTTGTTTAATTCAGGTGCTAGTCATTCATTCATTTCCTATAAGTGTGCTAAGGGATTGGGTCTACATGTTACTGAGCTACCCTATGATCTCCATGTGTCCACACCCACAGGTAACCATGCTATTACATCCCGTGTCTGCCTAAATTGCATTGTCTAATATGAATATTGTTGTACCACACTAGATCTCATATACGTGCCATTCCCAGATATTGATGTTATAATAGGCATGAACTGGCTTTCCACAAATAACATTCTCCTTGATTGTAAAAATAAAGCCTTGATCTTACCTATTCCAGCAAGTGTCCTAAATACTGAGGCTAAGCTAAATTTTATATCGACTGCTCAAGCTGAGAGATGTTTGGGGAAAGGATGTCAAGCGTATTTGGTTTTCTTTTCAGTAAATGTTGAGGTTGATGAAGGGATCGAAGAAATATCAGTAATAAGAAATTTTCCTGAAGTGTTTCCTAAGGATTTTAAAGACTTACCATCTGAAAGAGAGGTAGAGTTTTCCATAGATCTTGTGCCAGGAACAAGTCCAATATCAAAGGCACCATATTGAATGGCACCACCTTAATTAGCAGAATTAAAGAAACAGATAGAAGAGCTATTGGAAAAAGGTTTCATCAGACCAAGTATTTCTCCTTGGGGTGCTCCAGTGTTATTTGTAAAAAAGAAAGATAGGAGCCTCCGATTATGTATTGACTATAGGGAACTAAACAAAATTACTATTAAAAACAAATATCATTTACCTAGAATTGATGATTTGCTAGATCAGTAGGTAGGAGCCACTATGTTTTCAAAAATTGATTTAAGATTTGGATATCATCAATTACGGGTTAAGGCAGATGATATTCCCAAAACTTCTTTTCGAACTCATTATGGGTATTATGAATTTTTAGTGATGCCATTTGGTCTAACGAATGCCCCAGCAATATTCATGGACTACATGAACAGGATTTTCCGGCCCTACTTAGATCAGTTTGTGGTAATTTTCATTGATGATATCTTAGTGTACTCCAAATCTTTAGATGATCATGAGATGCATTTGAGAATAGTCTTGTCTGTTTAAAAAAAAAACAGAAAGTGCATGCTAAACTGAGCAAGTGTGAGTTTTGGCTCATAAAAGTGCAATTCTTAGGGCATGCTGTTTCCAAGGATAGGGTCGCAGTAGACCCAAGTAAAGTTGATGTAGTCCTAAAGTGGGAGTAACCCAAGACCGTCACTGAGATAAGAAGTTTCCTTGGTTTAGTAGGTTATTACAGACAATTTATACAGGACTTTTCTCAAATTGCATTGCCGCTTACAAAACTTACCAGAAAGAATACACCTTTTGTGTGGGATATGAATTGTGAAAATAGTTTTAATGAACTGAAGTGCAAGTTAACTACCCCACCTGTATTAACTATACCTAATCCTAAGGAACCTTTTATGCTTTACACAGATGCAAGTAAGCACGGATTGGGTTGTGTTTTAATGCAGAATGGTAGAGTAGTGGCATACGCTTATCGACAGTTAAAACCGCACAAAAAAAACTATCCTACACATGATTTAGAACTTACGGCTATTGTTCATGCTCTAAAGATATGGAGGCACTTTCTCTATGGTGGGACTGTAGAAGTGTTCTGTGACCACAAAAGCCTCAAATATTTAGAAGATCAAAAAGAATTGAATGCAAGGCAGAGGCGCTGAATGGAACTATTAAAAGATTATGATTATTCTATAAAGTACCATCTAGTGAAAGCTAATGTAGTGGCTGATGCACTCAGTAGAAAAACTGTTCATGTAGCCTATATGATGATCCATCAAATAAATGTTGGAAAATTTTAGAGATATGTCCTTGTTTCTCCAATTACATGAGACCAAAATTGGTAATGAATTTTTACAAGATTTAATGAAAGCCCAGCAGAATGATGAGTTTATACAAGTAGTTAAAGAAAAGATGAGTTAGGGAGAAATACAGGAATTCAATGAGACAAATGATGGTCTGATTAAGTTTCAGAAGAGAGTATATGTTCCTCCAGTAGCAGAGTTAAAGGAAAAGATACTGGCAAAGGCACATCAAAATAAATATACTATTCACCTAAGTATTACAAAAATGTATCATGATTTAAGAAAATTGTTTTGGTGGCCTGGGATGAAAAGTGATATTACCCTGTATGTGTCTAAGTACTTAGTATACCAAAGAGTTAAAATAGAACATCAGAAGCCTGTAGGAATGTTACAGCCTTTAGATATCCCTGAATGGAAGCAAGATAGTATATCAATGGACTTCATTATAGGATTACCTAGAACATCATCAGGAGATGATGCTATATGGGTTATAGTAGATAGGCTCACAAAGTCAGCCTATTTCCTAGCCTTGAGATCAACATATACACTGGATATATGTTAAAGAGGTAGTGAGACTTCATGGAGTACCAAGCAGTATTATTTCATATCATGATCCAAGGTTTATGTCGAGTTTTTGGAAGTCATTGCAACAGGCCCTAAGTACTCAATTGAAATTCAGTACAACATATCATCCACAAACTGATGCACAAACTGAGAGGACAATTCAAACATTAGAAGATATGCTAAGGGTTTGTGTGCTTGAAATAAAGGGAAACTGGGATGTATACTTACCACTAGCAAAATTCAATATAATAACAGTTATAATTTCAGTATTCATATGGCTCCATATGAAGCGTTGTATGGCAGAAAGTGCAGGTCCCTATTATGTGGATGGTGTTAGGTGAGAGACAACTGATTGGTCCAGAAATGGTTGACCAGACCTCCAAACAAATTAAAATGATAAGAAAGAAATTACTAACGGCTCAAAGTAGGCAAAAGAGTTACACAGATAAAAGGAGGAAGCTGTTAGAATTCAAAATAGGAGATCATGTTTTCCTCAAAGTATCTCCTATGACTGGAGTTGGTCGGTCGCTTAAGACCAAAAAGCTTAGTCCTAAGTATATAGGACCTTTCGAAATTCTCTCAAAAGCTGGACCTGTAGCTTATAAATTAGCCTTACCACCAAATTTGAGCCAAATACATGATGTTTTCCATGTCTCACAGTTAAAAAAATATTAGCCTAATTATTTACACATTATAGAATATGAATGCATTGACTTATAAGACAATATGTACTTTAATATTATACCTGAAAAGATTATAGATTATTGAGTCCAGCAACTGAGGAACAAAGACATTCTTCTCATGAAGGTAGTCTGAAATGGCTTAACCCCAGAAGAAGTAACTTGGGAAATGGAGTCAGATATGAGACAAAAGTATCTAGAAATATTTACTTAAGGTATATTTTAAATTTCGAGGACGAAATTTATTTTAAGGCGGATAGAAATATAACATCCTTAAATTTTTATGGATATTCAAGGTTCAATATTTTAAGATCTATAAAGAATTTGCAAAAATGGGTATACACCGTTTGACATGAAATAGGATAAAGAAGTCAATTATCTCAATTGAAATGAAAAATAAGAAAATAATGATTTTGCCCCTAGAAGAAAAAAGAAAAGAAAAAGGAAAAAGGAAAAAAAATTAAAATTAAAAAAATTAGGTTGGTGGACGCGGTAAGAGATTGAGGAAAAACTCATTAATTTTGGGGTAAATTACACCTAATGACCCAAAAATTAAAAAAAATTATAAATTACCCTGATCAAGGGCATTTTTGTAAATATAAAAAATTATAACCAAAATGAAGCTCTCAATGAGTTAAACCCAATGGAATATACCAAGGATGTTATTAAGGTCAAAATAATATTTATTGGGTAATTATAATTTAATGTTAATATTTTACCTAATAAAAGTCAGTTTGGACTGTAGAAAGAGGCAGTATTAACTTAAGAAAAATTAGTGGGCCTTGATAAAATATATTTTGGGTCAATATAGTAATTTTGGATCAAAAGTAATTATTGGACAACTCTTTACTAATTTAATGATAATTTTGGTGAAAATACCTAATCGGTACGGGTAAATGTAATCGGTAAAGAGTATTTTGATCCATTTAAATAATTGAATTAAATTTTTAGCAAAAAATAAGTTGAGACACGTTTGAAACATGCCATGAGATATGAAGGAAATTTTGGAAAAGCTTTTACTAAAAAGTAACCCAAGTTACTTTAATTATTAACTAAACTTACTTATTATTATATATTTATCATTTTAAGCCATCTTGGTCATCATCCTCAGCCATATTCATGACAGAAACAGTGAGGAAAGAGGGATAGAAGTCGTGACTTAGTGGTAACCAAAGGAAGAAGAGAAAATCACAAGATTTGTTCCAAAGCTTCAAGGTAATATCTTATGGCCATAATCTTGTGTACCCTTTAGTTTGGAAGAGTTTTATGGTTTATTGTATCCTATTTTTCCACTGAAAGTTTCAGCTTAGAGAGAGAGTACAGAGACAAAATGAAGGTATGGAGAAACTAAACCATGAAAAGTGTTATATAGGCCATAAGATGCAAGAATATGCCATTAGATTACAAATTAATCGGTTAGTTATTTTACTATGATTTATGGTAATTTTCTGCCTATTTTGGTTTAATATAGGAAAGGAATTTCAAGTTTTTAACCTCAAAAATGGATTTCTTAGGACCAAAAGAACAAGTATGTTGTACAAGAAATACATAATGGATAACAAAGTGCAAATTTTAGTTCAAGTGAGCACTTTGTAAATGAAATTAGATAATTAGTCGTTAATGACATTATTTTATGATGCTATAGGATCCAAAGGAGTGTTGTAAGATCAAGGGAAATATGTACAAAGTTTGATGGAACTTGGAAAGTCTAAAGGTAGTTATTGTACCAATTATGTCAAAGTTGTTAAAACTATTTTCAATAATGTTGGAACATGCCATGCTATGATGTTAATGTTTTATGTTGTATTTGATGTGTTGGCTATTTGAATGAGAGTTTTTATGACTCTTGGATGTCCAATTTTTAAAATGTGACTATGCCGAAATTTTTATGAAAATCTATAGTATAAATTAGTAGATTGCTTTCACATGATGATTCTATGAATGATATGATGAAATATGCACATACTTGATTGTAACTATTGAGATTCTTTGAATCTCATTCTCTTTCCAAATGCTTCACTTCATAGGTCCAAGATATGGCAAGATTGCCTAAGAAGAAAAGGGGAAGGAAAAGCAAACTCTTAATTAAAATGAATTTGCTTGCATTGGTGCTTTGTTTGGAAAACCTTGTGAAAATGATGTGTATGGTTCTAAGACTTTACATGAATGTAATTATGTCCATCTATATCTATTATAATGTAATGTTTTAAGTGAAGACAAGAAATGGCCATGTATGTACATATTAAGATCTATGTTGACAAGTTGTAAGAAGAAAATGGCCATTGTGATACTTCTCAGAATTTCGTATACTGTTCATAATTTTTGTGGTTTCAGGTATGAGTGTTTTATATGTATAAAAAATAGACATGTGTAGCTTTCCAATAGACATAAAGATCTTTCAATTTTGAGTTGTGTATGATTTATGAAGATTTTTCAAAGTTATGGTCAGAATCATAAATTTTCAAAAATGACTATTGCTATAGTAAAGATAATACGAACTTACTGTATAAGTTGGCCAAGTAATTTCCCGGTTCAACATTTTTTTCATGTATAGAATCTTTTAAGCTATATTTAGAGACTTGAACCATGTCAATATAATTTTTCTTGATTTAGTTATGAATTTTTAAAGTTTACTGGGTGAGAAGTTAACCAAGGGAATAGTACCCAAAATGAAATAAATTAGTTGAAGTTGGTTTATGTAATCAAGTCTCTAATTAAGCATTAATAGACTTAAATATAGTTTAATATATCGAAAATGAGTCTAAGTACGAGGTGTGACACAAGGAGGATTGAGGAAGATGATTGAAGTATTGAAACTAAATTGCTCTGTTTTTGGCTATCTGCTTTGATACATTGTATAAATTCGAATATGTATCCAAAAATTCTATAGTTTATGTGCGTGGATAGATATATGTCTCAAGAACATAATGGTACTATTTTGATTGTATTTACATTTATAAAATGGTAGTTATGCATGATTTACTATGACTGCTCCAATAATAGTTATATTTGACCTTTGATGATATATGTTGATGCTCTAACCAGTAAGAGTAGAATAAATATATAAGAAAAATATGTGTGTGTCTATGTGTGTATACTAGAAGTTTGGAAATACTCCACCAAAGTGATTGCAAGTTATTGAGGATGAACTAAACCATATTAACATACTATTTTAGTTACTTTGTGTGTGTGTACTAGAAGTTTGCAAGTACTCCATCAAAGTGATTGCAAATTATTGAGGATAAACTAAACCTTATTTTAATATACTATTTTAGTTACTTTGTGTGTGTATACTAGAAGTTTGCAAATACCCCACCAAAGTGATTGCAAGTTGTTGAGGATGAACTAAACCTTATTTTAGTATACTATTTTAGTTACTTTGTGTGTGTAGACACACAAAACTTTCCAATGATACTAAGTATGCACCAAATAACTTTGTAGTTTAAGAGAAATGAATTTTTAAATTTAAGGCTTAGTTTTCGGACAAAAACAGGGGTGCGAAATTAACAGTAATATTTATGCAATAAACTATATGAATATGTGTGTTCATTTTCCAGTTTCTTATTTTTTTCCCTGAAAATTCAAGATGCGCATAATTTTTAAAAACTTAAACCAGAGGAAAAGAATTTTTCTATATTTAGTTATGATTTTTCAGAAAACGCTGTGCAGTGAGCAGTAAAGCTACGAAAAACAATTTTGAGAATTTAGAAGTTTAATTAGCTCAGATTTTTCTAAACTTGTTTTTAGGTATCAAATAAACAATTTACATAGAAAAATATCTTAAAATGTAATATATAACACAAGTCATGTTAGATTTGGAATTTCTTGGATTTGAATCCAAAAAAGAGTTTCCCATAGTACAAAAACTTAAGAACAAGTGATAGTTTCTAGAGAAAGTTAAGGAATAACTAAATAAAAATTTAAGGGTTTAATGAGACTTTTTGAAGAGGCTCTTTGAATCAGTGACCTAGTGCCTATTTCATAATGTTCTAGTTCAAGAGAGCTTATGGAAGAGTTAGAAAGAGGTATAACTCAAGGGAAAAACAAGTGGAAGCATAAGGTAGCATTTTATCTTTTTAATGCATTATATTATCCTATGTTGATTTTATGAACTATATGACTTGTCTGATACCATGTTGATGTTTTATGATTATTGGCTGAGTTAAATGAAGGGGATTGTGACCTCGAGATGTACAATTTATAAGAGAAACTCAGCTGAAATTTTTATGAAATTATATTGCATAATATGATTTAATTTGATTGTTTGATGTTTTCATGACAAATGTGATGATATATGTAACATCTTACTCCCAATTATCTCCAAACTTGACCAAAACCTTCAAAAACCAACCAAACACAGTCCAAACATCTCACAATTACTTCCCAAAACCTCAGACTAGCGGAAAACATCACAAAACATCTCGAGGAACACTAGAATAGTTGAACAGTATATAGGGCTGCGCCTGCTATAGTATTGTAGCGACTCTGATGTCCACTGGTTCTTTGGTGCCACAGCTAGGCTTCCTAGCATCGCGGCGCTCTTGTGCTAATACAACATCAGCAAAATTCAACTTGTGGGGCAAAATTCTCTTGCCCATAACTCTATGCTCCGACCTCCGATTGACCTAATTCCATCTCCTACAAGTCAATCTAGTCCCATCTATTCATAAACACCAGTTTTATCTCAATCCATCTTTGTATGGAGACTTTGGACACCTGACATGATTTTAGCCACTTTTTGATCAAAACTCAACATACAACTCCAATTTACTACCAAAGGTATTTGGACCCTCGGGAACCATTCACACAGATCCTAAATCACTTAACCAACTTGTCCAAAGAGAATATTGAATCAAGAAGTTTTGATGATTCCAAATCAACCTTCAAGGGCTTGGAATAAAGATATCAAAAGTGCCCAAAAAATTTCAAGGGAAGAAATTCTGAATAAGTTTGTGCAAAGATAGATGTAGGCTGTTTAGTAGTGTTTCATTTGAGTAAAAAACTTTGATTTGGTGAAAAGATGTTTTAAAACCTTGATTCTATGTTAAATCATGGAATATTTGAAAAACACCCACCAACAGACGAAGTTTGAAAGGTTAATACCAATATGTCATAGTGAAAGTTCGAACTTTGGCTTTGGAAATTCAAATTTTGCACTAAAACTGAATAAGTTTGAAGAGATGCCTCTCTGACAGACGAATTTTGACTTGATGAAATTCGAATTTTGATAAGTGTCTGAAAGGAGCTTTCACTAACAGACAAACTTTGGGTTTTGAAAATTCGAATTTTAGACAAAATAAAACTTATGAAAACTAAATAAATTTATCTGAAATTATGTCAAAGTTGAATTTCAAAATTGCTCACTGACAGACGAACTTTGAACATGAAAATTAAAATTTCAGAAACTAAGCTTGTGAGTCAGTTGCAGTGATATGTTGACATACGAATGACAGTATTTATAAATTCAAATTTTGAAGTTAGTCTGAAAAGAGGTCTCTCTGATAGACGAACTTTGACATTCGAAAATTCGAACTTTGAATCACATGAACTACTATGCCTTACAAACCAGCTACGGACAGACGAATTTTGAGGTTCCAAAATTTGAATTTCGAAGACACTGTAGTAAATTGAAAATACTGTTCACACTTAGCAGAAAAACTTTCTACTTGAAAATTCTTATGTCACAACATAGAAACATTTTCAAAATATCAAAATTCAAATTTCACTTCATGACAGACGAACTTCGGGCACTCAACGTTAAAGTTGTTAACCTTCGGTTTCTGTGAAATTCGTCTGTTGACCAACCGAAATTCGAATTTCAGTATGTCAGAAGTATTAAATGCGGTTGGTTAACGGATAATTTCTCAGAGTAACCGTTGGATAACTTCTCCAACGGATAGATTTTGTCTCTAACGGATATTTGAGACCTAAATCTATAAATATAACATCATTTGAAGTTGTGGGAAACGATTCTAACATTGTATATACTGAAACTTTGCCAAATCATCTACTCAAAGTTTCTTACTCTCTCACTTCAATATTTTGTACTTCAACTTTCATATTCACTCTATTTAAGAGAGTTTAATCTTTGTAAACAATCTTTTCTTCATCTGGAATGTATATTTTCTTTTGAGAGGATATCACAAGGGATTGGGAAACACTTTGTAAGAGTGCATAGAGTGATTGAGTAAAGCTCTAGAAACAGAGCATCATCTTTGTACTGAGGCATTTGCAAGAAGCCAATTGAATTCTTGCATAATTGTGAAAAATCTCAAGTTGTGACTTGAGGACTGGACGTAGGTCAAGTGGAGAAACCGAACCAGGATAAATATCTGAGTTTTCTTCTCATTACTGCAACTTTTAAAGTTCATTCTCTTATACTCTGTTTTCCCTTCTATACTTTGCTCTCTTCACTTTCTTGATATTTTGCAGAAAATTTCAAGCTTCCCAATTCACCCCCTCTTGGGAAGCCAACTAATCTAACAAGTGGTATCAGAGCCCGGATTCTCAATCAAAGGATTTCACAATCCGGGAATTAAAATGGCTGGCTTTGGAGAAAGCATATTACCAGAAGGTAACAACACAAATAGACCACCTGGCTTCAATGGAGAACACTATGGGTACTGGAAGATGAGAATGTAAATCTATCTCCAGTCAATTGATCTGGACATCTGGTCAGTCATTCAGAAGGGAGATTTTGTCCCAATGGCTTTGGAAGATGATGGAAAATACAGAGAGAAGCCAGAAGCTGAATGGAATGAGGAAGATAGAAGAAGAGTCTTACTGAATTTCAAGGCAAAACACTGTTTGGTCAGTGCTTTGAATCAAGACAAATTCTACAGAGTCTCTCAATGCTCTACTGCTAAGGAAATGTGGGACATCCTGCAAATTGCTCATGAAGGAACAACTGGAGATAGGGAAAATAAACTGAATACATGCATAGGTGAATATGAAAGCTTTAGAATGGCTGAAGGAGAGAATGTAAAAGATCTATAAAAGAGATTCACCCTTATTGTGAATCAACTAAAGAGCCTGGGAAAGGAGTACACTTAAACTAAAAAAGTAAGAAAGATCCTAAGAGCTCTCCCTTTGGAATGGCAACCCAAAGTAATAACAATAGAGGAAGCTAGAGGAGAATCAATGGCCTCTGTCACAGCTCTCTTTGGCAGCCTCGAGGAGTATGACGGAAAAATGAAGGCACTTAAGGAAGCTGGACAAGACAGAAAGAAGAAAGGTCTTGCTCTCAAATTTGCTGAAGAAAAGGAAGAAGAATCTGACGATGGAGAGGAACTCGATGAAGAAACTCTGGCTATAATGGTCAGAAAATTTGGAAGATTCTACAGCAAAAAGAGAAACAAGAAAATCTTCAAGAAAGGAGTAGCTGGAGATAGCAAGAGGGAAGCAAAAGAGCCTATCACTTGCTATGAGTGTAAAAAACAGGGACATATCAAATGGGACTATCCTCAATTTCTCAAGAAGCAAGAAAAAGAAAAGAAAGCTGCAGAAAAAGGCAAGAAGAAAAAAGCTTACATCTCATCAATATGGGGCAACAGCTCAGATAAAGAAGAAGGTGATGAAGATGAAATTGCCAACATCTGTCTCATTGCACTTGCCTCTGAAGAAGCTGAAATCCCATGCAGCAGTGATCAAGAAAATCAGGTATATGAATCTGAACCTTCCTATTCTGAATTACTGGATGCATTTCATAAGCTGCATGATGAGATTGTTAAGGTTGCTAAAGAATTGAAGCAAGCTAAGAAAAAGATTAACAAACTAGAATCTCAATGCAACAATTCTGAAATTGCTTCTCTACCTATTACTGAATCTACTTGCTGTAAATCATGCATTGAACTAAAGCAAACCAATGAATATCTAGTGAAAAGCATGTCTAGACTTACTAAAGGTAAGGATATGTTGTTTGCTTTAATGGGAAGCCAAAGAATATCACAAGGAAAATCTGGACTTGGCTATGATCCTTGTGTTGTAAAAGAAAAGATTAGGAAGAAAAATCAGAATGTGTACATGAGACATTTTATGCATGCTGATGGAAATAGAAAGAAAGATCATATGTCACATCACATTGAATCATATAATCAACCAAGGCATGCTAAACAAAAATATTATCTGCATTGTTTTCTTCCTGCCTCTCAATCCAGCAGTCCCTTTACCACCTGTCACTTCTGTAACAAAAAGGGGCATATTTCGAGCTTATGTGCTTTAAAGAAAAATGGACTTGACAGGAAGGCTAAATGAGTTCCCAAAGGTACATCTGTATCTAGGGAAAAGACTACTGACAAAAAAGGACCCAAGCAGATTTGGGTACCTAAAAAGAAAACTTGAACTTTGTTTTGCAGGTCTGTCTCAAAGCTGGAAAGAACAATAAGTGGTATATGGACATTGCTTGCTCAAGCCATATGACCGGTGATAAGGAGAAGTTCATCACCCTTAGAGACAAGAAAGGAGGCAAGGTGACCTTTGGAGGTGATCAATATGGCAGAATAGTTGGCATTGACATTGTGGGCAAGAATCCTGAAACATTCATTGAAGAGGTGCTATTTGTGATTGGCCTCAACCATAATCTGCTGAGTGTGAGCCAAACATGTGACAAAGGAAACTGGGTACTATTTGACTCAAAATTTTGCCTGTTCATCAGAAAAAGTGATCACAAAGTAATCCTCAAAGCTCAAAGAGATAGTAACTGCTATACTATTAATCTTGATGAACTTCCTCCCTTAGATTCTGTCTGCTTGATTAGTCAAGACAATGATAGTTGGTTATGGCATAAACGATTAGCTCATGTTAATATGAATCAGCTTTCAAAATTGGTTAAAAATGAGTTAGTCACTGGTCTGCCAAAAATTGCTTTTGAAAAGGACAAAAAATGTGATGCATGCCTAAGAGGAAAACAAACTAAATCTTCCTTTAAACCCAAAAACGTAGTCACCACAACTAGACCACTTAAACTACTGCATATAGATTTAATTGGCCCATCTAGGGTAAAAAGCATTAGTGGAAATCTTTATATGCTTGTAATGCTTGACATTTTCCATTCCAAACTTCTTAAGCAGTTCTTTCAGATACTTGGATTGATTAAGAAAAATATCATCATCACACTGCCTAATTTGCAATCCAAGGAAGAAGTTGAGTTCACCCATCATGGACATTTCGAATTCCCCCTGCATTAACTTAGAAAAATTCTTGCAAAGAGATTCATTAGTAGCACCAAATATAATATCATCAACATAGATTTGAACAATAAGTAAATTTTTATTTTCTTTCTTAGTAAATAAAGTTGTATATATTTTTTCTTTGTTGAACCCCTTTTCAATTAGAAAATTACTCAATCTTTCATACCATGCCCTAGGGGCCTGTTTTAAACCGTAAAGAGTTTTCTTCAGTTTATAAACATGGTTTGCTTTTGTAGAGTCCTCAAAACCTGGAGGTTGGTCTACATAAACCTCTTTCATGATATATCCATTTAGAAAAGCACTCTTCACATCCATTTGATACAACAAAATATTTTTCATGCATGCATATGCTAACAGAATTTTAATTGCTTCTAATCTTGCTACTGGAGTAAAGGTTTCCTCAAAATCAATGATTTTTTCTTGATTATATCCTTTAGCAACCAGTCTAGTTTTATTTCTGATTATTAATCCTGATTCATCAAGTTTATTTCTAAAAACCCATTTGATTCCAATGACAGGATGATTTTTGGGTCTAGACACTAAATCCCAAACTTGTTTTCTTTGAAAGATGAAGTTTCATATGCATAATTCTTCTGTTAATTGATGATTTGATTGCTGCTTAATGTTTGTTCTTCAAAATTTGAACTTTGTTGAAACAAAGTTCATCTATTTATCTTTTGTTGCTTGTACCAAGCCTCTGTCAGACAAACTTTCAGAAGAAAATTCGTTTGTCAATAAGCTTTGCTGAACAGTTTAACTTTTGATTGCCCGAAGCTCAAATTTTGATCCCTCAAAATTTGTCTGTTAGGCGGTTACTTACATTAAAACTGACATTTTCCACTGAACAGACGCAACCTTACTCTCTTCCTCTCTGAGTCTGTTCAAATCTTCTCATCAATGCTCTTCAATTCTGACCGTAAATCTTCATCTCCCACCATTTAAACTGATTTTCACACCCTATAAATCCAATCTCTGCTTTATTCTGAATCATTCATCCACGGAAATGGTAAGAGTAAAGAATCCTGAAGCTGGAAAAGGAGAGTCTCATCTAAAGAGATCGGTTAAATCACAACATGCTTCAAAGGAGGGTGAAAAACCGAAAAGAAAGGCCGAATCAAGCAAGGGAACCTCTTCCAAATGTCAGAAAACTACACCAAAGGGTGAATCAAAGAAAGTTGGACCCTCTTCCTTAAAGAAAGCAGAACCTTCAATCCCTATTCCTGCTGCTACTAATACTGTTGCTTCCACTTCCTCCTCAAGTACTGAATTGGGAGAATACCAACTCACTATACTGCCATTATGGAGCACTCCATAGATTCAGGAGGAATACTCGACCAAGTTTGCAAATAAAAAGGTAATCAAGCTTCATTGTGTGAACTTGGAAGATTTCTTGGTCTCTAACAATTTTGATGCTGGAATATGGATGCTAAGATATAAGAATCTGTTAGAGATATTGGAGAGATATGATGATGAAGTAGTAAAGACATGGTATGCCTTCCTGAAGTACAACAGCAAGAAGAAAAAGTGGGAGGTCAATCTGAGATCAATGACCATCTGGCTCACAAATGAGACCTTTAATGAAGTGCTGGAAATCCCAGGGCAAGATGGCCTCAAGATTGACATCACTGCCTCTAGATACATGGATGAGGCAGATACTGCTGATGAAAAAGGTGGCCCCTTTCTAAACTACAAAGAGAGCATAATCCTGAATACTTTGTTCAGAAGAAAGGAGAATATGTCAACCATAAACTTGCTAAAGCCCATAGACCTCAGTGCTCAAGTGAGGATCCTACACCACATAGTGTCTAGGATCATATTCAACAAAGGAGGCAGCTTCAACCTGATCACAAGGGCAGAGGCACATGTCATGGCATCAATCATGCATGGAAAGCTTATCAACATGGGACATATATACTCCAATGCATGATCAAGGCAAGGGATCAGAGGAAAGACTCCACACTCCCCTATGCAGCTATCATTTCCAGAATTCTGCAATATACTAGAATTCAGCATCTTGAGAAGGGGAAATGGAAACCCACTGAGATCTTCAAGGTGGAGGAACTTCAAAAGATGGGAATTGAAAGAAATGAAGGAAGATGGATTGGGAAAGGAGCAGGAAAATCTAAAGACCTTTTCTTTCTTGAAGGTACCTCCCAACAGCAAGAAAGTACCTCTGAGGCTCCTGCTAGATCTACACCTCTGCCTTCTCTGCCTATCCCATCTCCATCCAAGCCTACTCACATTCCATCTACTCCCTCCTCTCGTGCCAAGCCAACCAAGATCACTGAGTTGTATGATAGCCTGTCTACACTCATACTTAGCATCAGGGGATGAGAAAAATGCCAAATTTGCTCATCTACAAGATCAGATTCACCAGTTGGCCAAGAACATGAAAGTAGTTGCTGATGTCTATGAAAAAATTCAGAGTGCAATTCCTACCATATCAGCTCCACCTCAGCTAGGGTTCTCTGTGCATGTTCAGTCTCTAACTCTTGAGCCTCCAATCCCCTTTGAGCTAGCCTCTTATGAGCATGATGATGATGAAGATGGTATTCAGCCTGCTGGTACAATGAGGACACCAAGTCCTAGTCCTCCCTTGGACTATGGTTTGGAAGAACAAGAACCTCGGGATTCAAGCTCTCATGATCCCATTACTATAGATCCTCAAGAGTCAATCTTGTCCCAGCACGAATCTGAGCAAGTAAAAAGACTAGTGGCAAGCCATTTCTACTTCATCAATGATGGAAGTTGCCATCAATAAAGAAAGAAGTATTGTGCCTGTTGTTGATTTTGAAGTTGTTGCTCACAATGCTCTCTTGCAAGCTCAGCGAAGAAGGCTTGAAGAAATGTTTCGTCCTAATGACCCTGCTCCTTCATATCTCACTGCATATGGTCTCTCAGAAGGACAAAGGGCTATATTGGCTCTTTCCAGACAAAAGATGCAAGAGTTGCTTGAGGTCTCTGATGATGAGGATCCAAGCCCTAAGCCTTCTGAGCCTCATCTGCCTTTTGATCCTGTGCCCCTCAAAGCTATTCTATTTTCTCAGATCCCTCCTCCGGCTGATTTTGTTCACCTTCCTGATGATGCCAAAAAGGGGGAGAAGAGTAAGCAAACTGGTAGTCTGCTGCTAAGCCATCTGGAAAGACTTACAACAAGAAGACCAAGCCAAAGAAGAACTGATTAGAACTTAGGCTTAAGTTCTCTTACTTTGGCTTGAGTCCTCTTGTAGTGCTGTATTGAGTCTCAGTTGTTTGTTATGATTGTTTGTGTTTTGTATTTGATTTATGTATTTCGAAGTTCTTTGCAAAATTTGGTATCTGTAAAGCAACATTTGATAAAATGAAAGAATTTCTTAGTTGCAATGATCTGCTCTTATTATTCTCTGACTCTCTTCACATGATCTACTGTATATGATATCTTTTTTATATATAATGCATATGTTGAGGGGGAGCTTGTTAAAGCAAATCCAAGTACTAATCCAGTTTGCAAGTTATTTTGTCATCATAAAAAAGGGGGAGAATATTGAATCAAGAAGTTTTGATGATTCCATATCAACCTTCAAGAGCTTGGAATAAAGATATCAAAGGCGCCCAAAAGGTTTCAAGTGAAGAAATTCTGAATAAGTCTATGCAAAGATAGATGTAGGCTGTTTAGTAGTGTTTCATTTGAGTAAAAGACTTTGATTTGGTGAAAAGATGTTTTAAAACCTTGATTCTATGTTAAATCATGGAATATTTGAAAAACACCGACCAACAGACGAAGTTTGAAAGGTTAATACCAATATGTCATAGTGAAAGTTCGAACTTTGGTTTTGAAAATTCAAATTTCGTACTAAAACTGAACAAGTCTGAAGAGATGCCTCTCTGATAGACGAATTTTGACTTGATGAAATTTGAATTTTGATAAGTGTTTGAAAGGAGCTTTCACTAACAGACGAACTTTGGGTTTTGAAAATTTGAATTTCAGACAAAATGAAACTTATGAAAACTAAAGAAATTCGTCTGAAATTATGTTAAAGTTCATCTGAAACTAAGTTTGGATTGAATTTCAAAATTGCTCACTGACAGACGAACTTTAAACATGAAAATTCAAATTTCAGAAACTAAGCTTGTGAGTCTTTTGTAGTGATATGTTGACATACGAATGATAGTATTTATAAATTCAAATTTTGAAGTTGGTCTGAAAAGAGGTCTCTCCCATAGACGAACTTTGACATTTGAAAATTCAAACTTTGAATCACATGAACTACTATGCCTTATAAACCAGCTACAGACAGATGAATTTTGAGGTTCCAAAATTCGAATTTCGAAGGCACTGTAGAAAATTGAAAATACTGTTCACACTTAACAGAAAAACTTTCTACTTGAAAATTCTTATGTCACAACATAGAAACATTTTCAAAATATCAAAATTCAAATTTCACTTCATGACAGATGAACTTCGGGCACTCAACGTTAAAGTTGTTAACCTTCGATTTCTGTGAAATTCGTCTATTGACCAATCAAAATTCAAATTTCAGTATGTCAGAAGTATTAAATGTGGTTGGTTAATGGATAGTTTTTCAGAGTAACCGTTGGATAACTTCTCCAACTGATAGATTTTGTCTCTAATGGATATTTGAAACCTAAATCTATAAATATAACATCATTTGAAGTTGTGGGTAATGATTCTAACATTGTATATACTGAAACTCTACCAAATCATCTACTCAAAGTTTCTTACTCTTTCACCTCAATATTTTGTACTTCAACTTTCATATTCACTCTATTTAAGAGAGTTTAATCTTTGTAAATAATTTTTTCTTCATCTAGAAGATAGATTTTCTTATGAGGGGATATCACAAGGGATTGGGAAGTACTTTGTAAGAGTGCATAGAGTGATTGAGTAAAGCTCTAGAAACATAGCATCATCTTTGTACTGAGGCATTTGCAAGAAGCCCATTGAATTCTTGCAGAATGGTGGAAAATCTCAAGTGGTGACTTGGAGACTGGACGTAGGTCAAGTGGAGAGACCGAACCAGGATAAATATCTAAGTTTTCTTCTCTTTACTGTAACTTTTAAAGTTCATTCTGTTATACTCTGTTTTCCCTTCTATACTTTGCTTTCTTCACTTTCTTGATATTTTGCAGAAAATTTCAAGCTTCCCAATTCACCCCCTCTTGGGAAGCCTGCTAATCTAATAGTATGCATCATGTCATGTCACATCATCATCATAATCATCATCATAATTATCATACCCAATGTGTTTAGCCGTGTGCACACCATGATATAAAGCCAAACCATACACATACACATGTCCATATCGTGGTATAAATAGAAACATGCATATATACACATATATACCAACATAATATACATATACAATACAAACAATATAAACACCTGGTTACCTAAAGTTGTCACCACAACACACATGCAGTTCCATGAGCTTCTCAATATCATAATACTTCAATTAACATACAATCCAAATATATAAATTCCTTAATTCAACCATTTTGGTTTAACTTAAGGTTTTAATATCACTTCCATGCATTATTAAGCTCCTAGGGACCATTTAAATGTTATTCAACCATATACACTTTGGATTCTCGAGAGCCCCAACCAAAAACAACCTAAGGTTAAGCTCAAATCATGCATAATCCCTTCAAAACTCATACCCAAACAACATACACACCAAAGCACACTCCATTAACCTCATTTCATCCATTTTAATTGATGGATTTTAGCCCAACACTGAAAATCTAATAAACATCCGAGAAAACCCAACTCAAAATGGAAGAAAATGGAGAGGAAGAAGTAGAGATCACTTACCAACGTGAATCCAAGCTCCTGTGGTCCAAAAATCACTCCTAATGGCTGAAATCTTCAAACCCTAACACTGTTTCTTTGTCACTCCCTCTGTTTCTTTCTTTTCCTTGATGTTCGGTCAAGTAAAATGTTTTGGAGTTAAACAAAAATCTCGATTCTTGTCATGGCCCCATGTAAGCCCACTGCGGTGCTACTGCTTTCAGCCAAAAAATGCCACTGGAGCTTGCTCTCATTGCAGCAGCCCTGATCCTCACCGCGACGTGGTGCTCTTTCAGCTTCCACTTGAACCTTTCCTCCAGTTCTGCACACAATACCAAAGACACTTGATTAGTTTGGGGCTAAGTTAATGATAATGTAATGAGGGTTGTTACAATATATGAGCATGAATGGTAATGCTACTGAGTTTCTCTGAATCTTATGCTCCCAAATAACTAACATGCTTAGGGACAAGCAATGGCAAAGATGTCAAGGCAAGGCTAAGGAGAAAGAAAAAAGGAAGGATGCTTGATATGGTTTTTTAAGTTATGATTTTATATTATGAAATAATGTAAAATGATGAACATGTTTTAAGATCTATATTTCTGTACTAATAAGTTTCTTTAAACACTATGAAATGTTATGTATGTGACTGGAACAAGGAATGATAATGTATAATGATTATGAAGCTTAATATGTAAGTTATGACATAAATTTGTCCAAGATGACCAGTATTGATTAGAATAGGGGAACTCTATTCAAAATAGAGTATCTAATATAAGTTATATATGCTTTTAAAGTAGAAAAAATAAGCTTTTCAAAGAATTATAGAACACTTATTTTAAATAAGTACATGATTTATGATGGATTTTTAAATTTAGGGGGCAAAACTGGACAGTGTAGAAAAAGCTAAAATTTTCATTGTAAGTACTGGTTATCTTACAAGTCAGTGTAAAATCATCCTAAGCTCTAAAAATTCAATGGTTAAAGTGTTATAAAGCTTTTATGTCTTAAGTTTCATATGCCATTAGTTTGGAAGTAATTGGAGCTATATAATGGGAGAAATATAAGTTTTCCTAAAACTATTATAGTAAAAGTAAAGTTATCACCCTTAATGATTCAAGATAATGCTATACTCTGTACAAGCTGAATAAATATACAAGAAAAATATATTTGAAAAGTAAACATGTAGGCTTTCAAATTCCATAAAGAATGCATAAATTAGCTCGAGATAGAATGAAATATAAATTTTTAAATTTAAGACCGAATTTCTAGGAAGTTGTAAATTGACTATATGAACAATAAATTTTGTGCTAAATATTGTATTAATTGACATGATTAAAGTCCTATTTTATATTTTTCCATGTAGATAAGATTATAATCTATTTTTAGAGACTTCAATAATCTTGATACGATATTTCTAGAATTAGTTATGAATTTTCAGAATTTGCATGAGAAAAAGGGTTTACCAAATAAACAATAACTCAGAAAAATAAAATTTTCCATGTTAGTCCCTAATGTGATTAAAGCTTCTAAACATGCTCAATGGCCCACATTAAGGTCTAATACATAGGTATGTGGTCATAAGTTAAAGTGTTATAGTGTGAAATCTGTAAATCTTTCAAGAGTATATGTCTCATGACAATATAATGTTTTAGTGAAGGTTCTATCATGTTTAGCTAGTGTTAGTAATTAAAGGCTTCGAAGTTGCATGGATCATCCTTATTTGGCATCTGACTTGGAAAAAGGTCCACTTAACAACATAGTTATGATCATCTTACAACATCTGGGTTCAGAATATATAGCTACTTCGAGTTGAAAGAAGCAACAAGAGGCTTTAGTGGAGAGATTGGAAGGGGTGCTGGAGAAATCATATACAAGGATGTGTTAAAGGATGGACGAGTTGCAGCAGTCAAGAGACTCAATGTAGCAAACCAAATAGAAAGTGAATTTCTAGCAGATGTCAACTTAACAAGAAGGCTTAACCACATGAACTTGATCGATATGTGGGGGTATTGTGTAGAAGGAAAACACAGAATATTGATGTATGTGTACAAACGATTCTTTAGTAGGCAACCTCGAATCCAACAAGTCACTTGATTGGAGAAAGGGATATGAAATAGCTCTAGGAATAACAAGAGATCTTGCATATCTTCATGAAGAAAGCTTGGAATGGGTTTTGCATTGGCGTATAAAGCCAGAAAACATATTTCTAGGTTTAGATTTAAGCCCAAAGTTGCAGATCTTGGATTGTTGAAGTTGTAGAATAGAAATGACCTCAATAACCCATGCTTCTCAACAATATGAGGAACAAGAAGATATATGGCACCTGAATGTGTTTTCAACTTTCCATTCACTTCTAAGATTGATGTTTACAGCTATAGAGTTATGGTGTTGTAGATGATAATAGGAAAAAGTGTAAGGCTAGCAACATGGGCGATGGAGAAGAAGAACAAAGGAGAGGAAAAGAAGACATCATGGGTGGAACAAATTGTTGATCCAACGATTAAGGGAGGATTTGAGATAAAGAAGATGGAGGTTCTAGTTACAGTCGTGTTGGAGTGTGTTGTGGAAGACAAGGATGCAAGACCTAAAATGAGTTGTGCAATGGAGATGCTTCATCAAAGTCACGATATCGATTCTCATTCTCAGTAATATGTACAAGGATTTTTTTCTCCTCACTATTTTAGCAAGTAGTGTAACATCCCAATTTTTATGCCCAGACTGTTATGCATAGGGATGTAATAGGAAAGAAGAGATTAGGTGCATAATTGAAATTAAGTTTTCCTTAAGACCTTTAGAAGGAAATATGTTAGGACCTTGACTTGAATAGAATGTAAGCTTGGTCCTTAAACGTAATTAATTTAGGAATTTTTATGGAAATTGGAAGATAATTTCAAAATTGTGATAGGAAAATATTGAGATGCCAAAATGTAAGAAATTGAAGATTGTGAAATTGGAGGAAAAGAATGTAGATGGATAATATAGAGGCATTTTAGTTCAAAAGGAAAATTTCTCTCTTTAATTCCCTATAAGTCATGCTTAAAGGGGTGTTTTAGGAAGGAAAAATGTGTCTCTCTCTAGTCTCTCTATAGGCCAAAATTGTAAGGGTAAAAGTGGAAAATGAGTGGTGCAATTATAATGTAATAACAAGATCAGATGATGTCATAAATTGTTCCAAATATGATATCATGAAGATGATGCAATAGATGGTAGCTTGGTGAAGAAGGAGAAGCTACTTGGAAGGCAAGCCAACTTGGAGAAGAAATAGTCCAACTTGGAAGGGAAATGAAGCTACTTGAGGCCAAGTTGAAAACCACTATAAAAGGCACTCCCAATCCCTTCATTTATCATGAATTTGGCCGAGGAGAAAAGAGAGAGAAGGGTGTGAGGGAGGGAGGGAGGGAGAGAGAGAAAGAAAATGAACAAGAAAGAAAGAAAGAAAGAAAAGAAAGAGGAAAGAAAGGAAGAAAGGAAGGAAGGAGAACCGAGGAAAGAGAGGAGGAATTAAAGCAAGGAGATCAAAAGAAGCTAGGTAAGATGTTGCTCTCAAATTTGTCATGGTTTTCCTATTAGTATGATGATGATTTTCATCTAAGGCATGATATGGCCAAAGGAAATGGATTTTATAAAAGTTATGATATAGATCCATTAGGTTCACAATAGGAAAAGGGTGATGATGTTTATGTTAAGATCAAGCTTTGCTAGATGAATGATTGGCTTGATTTTATGATGATAATAGACTCCTACAAAGGTTGGGGAGAGATCTCAAGTAAAGGTTTCGAATAAAGTGAAGGAAAGTTAAAGTTTTGAGGTAGTGACTTATATTACTTTTATGTTATTGCATATGTTTTGAATGATTGCCATGTTGAATGATATATGAATAATTGATGTTTCACCAAGATATCCTATTATTTTTAAATGATGAATTTATGCCAAAGTTTTAAGCAACATGGTATTTTATGCAAAGTTTTAATGAAATGTTAAGGTTTCAAAGTGGATGTGATAATACGATTGTATGTATAAAGTCACCATTGAGATGCCCAATCTCACCATCCTAAGTTCCAAAAAGTTAGGAACAAGCTTTTGAAGGACAAGAATGTGAACCAAGAGGAGTAAAGAAGAAGGAACTGGTTAAGGAATTGTCAAAAAAAAGTTTTTGCTTAATGTAATTGCTAATTGATTCCATGATGTGTATAAATTCATATTGTTCCCCAAAAGTTATGTGGGCTATATTTTCATGTACCTTTATATGTTGTTGTTCATTTGGTATATTTTGGATGTAAGATGAATTTATACAATGATAGAAATGAATGTTTTTGCAAAAAGGTGTAATTTAAAAGCAATTTGGTATACTAGTACTTTGATCGAATGCCTAATTCAATAGCAATAGTATCACTATGAAAAGTTTATATGCTTCAAAACTAAGAGAATGTATATAAATTCATCTTACATCCAAATGTGAACTTCCAAGAGGAATAAAGAACAAGGAACTGGTTAAGGAATTGTCAGAAAAGAGTTTTTGATTAATGTAATTGCTGATTTTTTCAAAGATATGTATAAATTCATACTGTTCCCCAAAAATTGTGTGGGCTATATTTTCATGTACCTTTAAATGTTATTGATCATTTGGTACATTTTGGATGTAAGATGAATTTATATAATGATAGAAATGAATGTTTTTACAAAATGGTGCAATTTAAAAGCAATTTGGTATACTAGTGCTTTGAATGAATGCCTGGTTCAATAGCAACAATATCACTATGAAAAGTTTATATGCTTCAAAACTAAATAGACAAAGCTTTCAAATGGCATAAAGTTTGAACATTTCAGCTCAGTGTAGAAAGAGTAATGGCACATTTAAGACAAGGATGTGAAACCAGACAATTTACTAGAATGAATTTTGAATAATAAATTTTTTGGAATAAACTATACCGTTTCACATGATGAAAGTTAAATTTCTTATTTTTATCATGAAATTCATGAAGAAAAAGATTTTAAGAGACTTGAACCATTGTCAAAGGATTTTTGAGGAATTAGTTATAAATATTTAAAAATTGCTGCACAAGAGAGCAAAGACAGCACAAACTAGTTTTACAGTTTTAGGCTTAAGTTGGATTCAAGTTTTCTAATGACGAGATTTTTAGGCAAAGTTAAGCATAACGATCATGGGAAAGATAGAAGAATGTAAGATGTCACAAGTAGAATCTAAGTGAAAGTGGAAGTGACACAAGTGTTACTGAAAGTTCGAAATCAGTGTGAGTAACACAATGTGTACGGTGGACCATACATATATCAATTGGAGATGTCTTATATCATATATATATATATATATAAAGTAGGAGATATTTATTGGAGATATTTAATTCAATAAATATCATGTATTCAAGTACTCTCTCGTTTCAATTTTTAAAACATTTTTAACTATTACACACAAATTAAGAGTAATAATTAATAACTGAAAAATTTTTCACCATTTTCAAAATTACTTTCATTTAATATAGTTGATCATAAATTAAATTTCTCAACATTAATTAAATTCCATCATTTTTCAGGGGCATTTTGGGTAAAAGAAAACTAAATATACTACATAATCTATAAAATGTCTTATATTATGAAATATTAATTTCTCCAAAATATGCTTTATATAGAATAACTGAGGGAGTATAATTTCTCGGTATGTGTGGCCAAAAGGGAAACTTTTTTCTCGGCATGTTCTGTTTAGATGTTTGTATTACTTTCAAAGGGTGATAACATAAAATAAATTCTTGTCCTACCCAAAAGCTAACCATTGCTACCAACCTGATCCAGTTTCTCTAACTACTGGAAAATAGCAACACCTGCGATTCTATCAGCAGATCTAGACAATCCATACTAAATATGGATGGCTCAGATATTATCTAACACATGTATTTTATTTTTATTATTAAAAATTATTTTTTTGAAAATCTTACAGTTTAGAAATTATTTTTATTTTGTGTTTTGCTTCTTTTTAAAATTAAAAAAAATTAAAATTTTAAAAAAATTTATATAATAAATATAGACCGTCTAGATTTTTTTTGGATAGTCTAGATTCTCTGTTGTTTCATCAGCAATAGAGAAATTGATTCACTACCAACCATACCATACGATTAAAGCTTTAAAAATATGTATTTGTTTCTCTCAAAATATGTGTAGTATGTTGTGTGCATAATTACGATAAATACTTAGTGGTAGAGTTTATTTTTTGAAAGAATCTACCCTATTTGATCGGTTAGATTAGTATTGACACTGCTAAATCCTCTAGTTGAAATGAAAAGATTCAAAATAATGGGTGCACATGCAAAATAAATAATATGAATAATAATTGTATAAAATATTCATAATAATTTTGAAAATAATTAAATGTAGATATTCCATCTATTTCAAAATAATTGTCATTTTAGAGTTATACATGTAGATTAAGAAACTAATAAATAGCTTAAAAATTAATAAAATTTGATTGTATTTTGCTATACTACCCTTATTAATTATGTAGTACTTCTTAATTTTTCTCTTTTCCTTTGTTATTATTGATCGGCAAATTTGTCAAAACATAATGTACTTTTGAATTGAAAAGTAACAATTATTTTGAAACATGAAAATAACAAAATGACAATTGTTTTGAAATGAAAAGAGTATAAGGGCCTGTTTGATAGTGTTTCCTGTTTTCTATTCTCAAAAACAGTTTTGTAAAATTATTTTTAAGAAACTGTTTTGAAAACAAGAAAACAAAAAAATCTGTTTGAATAATTATTCTCAAAATCATAATTAGTGAGTAATTGATGAGTTATTCAAAATTTATAACTTTACCATTAATGAGGTGGGTGTTTCTCATCTTTCCTTGTGTTTTCCAGAACAAAAACTACAAAACACCTACAAGGTGTTCTGAGTTTTCTGTACAAAACTGTTTTCTATTTTTCAAAACAGTTTTTAGAAAACAGGTTTACCAAACAAGTTTTCTGAGTTTTCTGTTTCTGAAAACAAGAAAACTGTTTTCCAAAACTCCACCAAACAGGCCTTAATCTTTGAAGAATTCTTTGAAGCATCATTCCAATTCTGTAATATCAATGAATACTTAATTCAAATCAAAACTCTTTCTTTAAAAACGGATAGACCAAAATTAAAAATAGGAGCATAATAAAATAACAATATTAGTAAGTGAGTTTAGTTTCATATAATATAGTTTTTTTAAAGAAATAATATTTAATGATTTATAAATAAAATTTTGTAACAATAGAATTAAATTAATGATAATTAAATATATTGACAATAGAACTTCAAAGTTGTTTTTTGTGGAAAAAATTGAAATTATTTTCAGTGAATATAGAAATAAGTTATTGTATTATTACTTTTTTAGAAATTTTCAGTGGTCTTTTTAATGTTATAACATGACCTTTTGAATTTTACAATTACAAGGCATTTTTTCATAAAATAATAACATTAAGTTTAAAATATTCTTATAGAATTTGAAAGTTTCTGTTGTAATTTAAATAAAAAAATATGAATAGTAAGTCTAAAAACCTAATTGTAATAAAAAATGGTTTTGTGCTTAAGATAGCACCCCCACCAGTAAAATTAATAAATGCCTGAAAAATTCTGTCTTCAAATTTCAAAATAAAATACTTGATATTTAAGCGTCAAAATATTTCAAAGTAAATTATTTTGATGTGTTTTAATGTTTAATATTTGTATTTATAATATTTTATAAAGTAATATCAATATTGATTAATAATTAATAAAAATAGACATCAACTTATTTGTACATTATAACAAAGTTATTTATTACAAAGAAAAAAAGAATAGGTGATATTTCATGTAGAAAACATGACAAACGAGAAAAATATGAGTCTTGATATTGATGAAATTTGATAATTGTTTTGTTGATGACTTTCCAAAGAACATACGTAGCACACAAGAAAGAGAGAAGAAAGGAAGTAGAGATGAAAAAGGAGATGGAAGAAATAGTGTGAGAAGAAATGAGAAAGGAATGCCTATTTATAGGAAATCATGGGTTTTAGTAGCTATATGGCCAAAAACTCATAATTGGACCAGTTCATGGATCAAAGGTGAAGCATTGGCCCGATTGTAGCACCCCAAACATCTAAACCCTTACATTTGGAGATGAAAGAGAATCTGTACTATGCAAACTATATTTGTAGGCGAAATTTTAGAGAAAACTAATCAAAATTTGAAAATTTTCAAGGGCTATATGAACATTAAATTTTGAGGAATAAATTATATTAATTGGTTGGATAAATTTCCATTTGAATATTTTCTTTTGTAGAGGACTTCAAGAAGTTCAAAAGTACTAAAAAATAAGTTTTCTAAAATTTGTTATGATTTTTCAAAATTTAGTCAAAATTTCAGGATTGCCAAGTGAATAGTTACTCAACAAGATTTTTGTCAAAATTTTATATTGGCCCTTTTTTGCATCCAAATGTATTTCAATGGAATCTAAGACATATAAAAGAAAGGAAAATTGTTCTTAGAGTAAGGTGTGAAACAGGCCGAGGGTCCAAAGGAGAATTTTGTCCCTTTGAAGACATGGTTCGGAGAGAAAAGCATAGGAGAACAAGAATTCAGGCTTGCCCCATTCGAAATAATGTGCCTTGCATTAATTGAATAAAATCCAAGGTGCAAGATCATGGAGGGAATCAGGTTAGTGATGGAATTTGAGGACAATAGTTGTGAGAAAAATAGGGCATGGGGTAAAAAACGTGGAGAGTAAGAGTAGAGATTTATAGGATCCTGGAATGTGAGAGCAATTGGCGACTCCAAACATCCATAGCCTTTGTAAGGCTATGTTTTGCTACCATCATGTTCCTTTAAGTGTTTCGTAATGTTGGGAACTTACTTTGGACAAGTTTGAAGTATGTAATTATGGTAGAAAAATGCTTATGTGAAGTAATGTCATAATTTGTCTAGTTTTGACACTGATGGTTCATATGTATACTATTCTGTTGAAATGTATTATAACATAGGAGTGTCATATATGCTTAGAAACTAAACAAGCAGAACTTTCCAGAAAGCCATCGATTACTTGATTTGGACAAGTAAGCTGAGATATGTTTTGAAAATGGTCCAGAAAACCTAGAAAATGGAATTTTACTATTTCAATAGTAAAGTTTAGGTAATAAACTATATCAATTAGTGTATTTAAATTTCTATTGCATATTTTTTCCATGTAGAGCATGCTTTCAGCTATTTTCAAAGACTAGAATCACACTGATTTGATTTTTCTAGAATTAGTTATGATTTTTCAAAAGTCAAAAAAATGATATTAGATCAACAGTAACTTTTGAAAATTTTATTTTTCAGATTTAATCCCTTTAATGATTTAATCTTTTCAAAAAAAACTTATTTGGATACTAGATATGCTATAATTTGTGGGAAATAAAATATAGAAGTATGGTGTTACACAAAGTTCATTTAGTCGGTCAGAATGTGTGCTTTTAAAGTGGAAAAACTAGACACTATGCTTGAGACTGCAAGTTGGATGTAATATCTTGATTTAGGACTATTTTCCTAGGTATTAGATCTCATTAGAGTCTAATTATACTTAATTAGAAGTTTGAATCACATAAAATATTATAATAAAATTTTCTAAATTTTGGGTATTCATTTAACCAAATTCCTTTTCCCCAACCGAACTTCAGAAAATTACAACTAATTTAATAAAAATCATATGCATGTGATTCAAATCTCTATAGATAGATTAAAAAATCATCTACATGTATCAAATAGAGCAGTTACTTGGCCAATTGGTATAGTAAATTTCATGAATTTTTACTATTTATATGGTCAATTTCTGAAAATCCAATTTTCTAGACTAACTTTGAAAATTCACTATAAATCGTACACACTTCAAAATTCAGTGATCTTTGAACTATTTTAAATCCATTTATATCTACTCTCTAACATATATAAAATTCATACTTTATATTACAAAAATTCCAAACAGTGGTGGGTTCACTCTGTAGTGGTTAGAATAACCCTTTACATCCTAGTACCTTGCCAAACATAAGCTATAAAATATTCACATGGCAATATTTCATCTTCATATCATACCATACTTTCACTAAGACCTAAAGCAACATAAAAACTTGAAGAAACAGATTTAATACCACATTTAGAAATTTACATAAAAGGTCAAAGTTTATGGCCATTGCAAGCCATATCAACTCAAATACCAAGCTCTTTCTTCCTTCCTTTCTCTTCCTTGGTAGTTAATATGTGAGAGGGTGAGATTCAAAAAATCTCAATAGCTAATACCCAAATATGTCATCATATTATCACATTTTTTATAAAAATATCACATAAACTTTAATTCATCACATAGGCACATAGAGACATAAAATTTACAAAAATTTCAGTAGAGTTTCATTTTGAAAAATGGACATCTTGGGGCTCAAAACCCCTCATACAACTCAGACAATATTATAGAAATATCACAAAACAACTTTATACTTATGTGACACAGTATCAAACACATTGAAAGCAAGTATGATAATACATTGCAAGTAAGGGAAATTAACTACCTTTATGTGTTCTCTTGATTTCCTCACTTGGTCCACCACTTTTTAAGCTTTCCACGACTTCCTTGAACCTAACCATATCAACATTTAACTACCTTAGTCACTGATTTCTAGAATTACATAATACTATACACCTTAAACCCTAACTTTTTTACTTAGCTTTCCTTTAAGTTTTTCTTAAATTCAACACCTATACTTGACTAATTTGGACCCAAGGAATCCATTTTTAGGGCCAAAAAATTGAAATTCCAACTCTAATATGAACCCCATTCTGGCCGAAAATCATGAAAATGAAGGAAAATTACTATACTTCATTATACAACAAACTACTTCCATATTCAAGCGTTAACTTAGTATTCTAGCATTTCCCCATATTTTATGGTTTGTAAACTCATTCCCTTGATAAATCAATGTTTGGATGAAACCCTAACGTAAGGAGGAGGAAAATATAATCCATGGATCATGCTTTAAAGACCATATACTACAAGCTTGAAGTGGTAGAAGTTAACTTACCAACTTGAACTTTTGATTTCCTTAAGCTTTCTCTTTTTTCTTCTCTCTTTTCTCTTTGCATTTTTCCTCCCTCTATTTGCTGCTACAGCTCATGAAAATGAAGTGGAAAAGTGAGTGATTAAGTGGTTCATTATGTAGCTTAATCATGGTTAACTCTTAACCAAACTTAGGTTACTTTTTTTTTGTGCCAAAAATATCAACTTCTTGGAGAAGTTTCTCCAAACATTTAGGCTACCCAAACTTCCCCAAAATCACACAGAGTGAGTGTTTTAAGTGTCAAGAGTTGCTCAATTTTTTCTGGCCTAGATATATCTTGAACCGGGTAATTTTTAATTGTATCGATAAAACTGCTTTTTATAATAATTTAGCATTTTTAGGCTACAGGACTATTTTAATTTTATTTTTATATTTTCTTAATTATATTGTCCCACATGGTACCTGTGTATAGATCATATCATGTCCCAGTTACCTTTTAATCATCAGTAGAGCTCATAATTTACTTTATCGATATTAAGTTACTTTTAGATATTTGGCATTGATTATTTCTTTATTCTTAAACATTAACCCTAACTACTATATACCATTAGACTTCTCTCGTCACGGGCTTCGTTCTGAAAGTAATTTTACATATTTACAAAATTATCCCTGACATTGGGTTAAATTATAATTTTTAAAATTTTCGGGTTATTAGGTGTAATTTTTCCGAGGGCTTTTCTATTTCTCAACCCACGTTATATTTAAAAATTTTGGGATGTGGATGTCATTTTCATAATTCTTTAGGGGTAAAAATATAATTTTATTATTTTTTCATCTAACTAGGAAAAATTATCTCTGTCATTTTTCACATAAAACTGTATCTATTCATTTTTATGAATTTCTTGTACATTTTACATAATCAGTGATTATGTCCTCTTTCATTACTTAATATCCAATAAAATTTTGGGATATTACATTAGAGGTGGCCAATACCAGACCTCAAGCACAAAAGAGAGTCTTTGCTCTCACTCACCAAGAGGCTCGTAAGTCACTTGATTTAATTGAATGTATAATTAAGATGAATGATTATCTTGTAAAAGTATTATTTGATTCTGGTGCTAGCCATTTGTTGATATCCTATGACTATGCTAAGAGGCTAGGTTTGGTTGTCACAATATTACCTTATAATTTGCATGTGTCTACCCCTATGGGAAATAAAACCATAACCTCCTTTGTGTGTCATAATTATGTGCTCCAGTATGAACACCGTTGCCTTACCATAGATTTAATTTGCATGCCTTTCCTTTATGTAAATGTCATTATTGGAATGAACTGGTTGTCTGCTAACAATGTTCTCCTTGATTGCAAAAATAAAATCTTGATCTTGCCTGATCCTAAGAATATCTTATATATTGAGAGAAAGCTTAATTTTCTCATGATTGCTCAAGCTGAAAGATGCTTAGAGAAAAGGTGTCATGGTTATTTGGTTTTCTTTTCTGCAAGTGTTGAAATAGAAGAGGGTGTTGAGGAAATTCCTACAATAAAATAATTCCCAAAAGTGTTTCCAAAAGAGTTTAGTTGTTTACACCCAGAATAAGAGGTTGAATTTGCCATTAACCTAGTGCTAGGAACAGTTCCAATTTCAAAGGCACCATATAGGATGGCAGAATTAAAAAAACAAATTGAGAAGCTACTAAAAAAATGATTTAGTAGGCCAAGGTTTTCTTCCTAGAGTGCTCTAGTGTCATTTGTGAAAAGGAAATATGGGTGTCTCAGACTTTGCATAGACTACCACGAGCTGAATAAAGTCACAATAAAGAATATGTACATATTGCCCAGAATTGATGATTTATTAGACGAGTTGTTTAGGGCATCTGTGTTGTCTAAAATTGATTTAAGATCTAGGTACCATCATCTCTAGGTAAAGGTAGAGGATGTTTCTAAGATTGCTTTCCAAACTAGAAATAGGCATTATGAATTTCTAATCAAGCGATTTGGTCTTACAAATGCACCTGGGATTTTCATGGAACACATGAATCAGATTTTTTGGCCATATTTAGACATATTTGCTATGGTCTTTATAGATAATATTTTAGTGTACTCCAAATGTTTAGTAAAGCATGAAGTGCATTTGATAATTGTCTTGACAATATTGAAAGAAAAGAGTATGTATGCTAAGCCCAGTAAATGTAAGTTTTGACTTACTAAGGTATGGTTTTTGGGGTATGTTATCTAGAATGATGGGGTCGCAGTAGATCTTAGCAAATTAAATGCAGTCCTAAAGTGGGAGAGGGCCCAAACTATCACAAAGATAAAAAATTTTTTGGGTTTAGCAGGCTATTACAGAAGATTTATTGAGAATTTTTCTCAAATTGTGTTGCCACTTACAATATTAACAAGAAAAGAAAAACATTTTGTGTGGGATAGAGATTGTGAAAATTTTTTTCAAGAATTAAAGCTTAGGTTAGCTTCTTCCCTTGTGTTAATCCTACTTGATCCTTAGAAACCTTATGTGGTTTATACAGATGCTAGTAAGCATGGATTAGGTTATGTATTAATGTAAGATGGAAGAGTGGTAGCTTATACTTCTCGTCAATTAAAACCATATGAAGAATACTATTCTACACATGATTTAGAACTTACAGTTATAGTGCATCCTCTAAAGCTATGAAGTTATATCTCTATGGTGCTACCATATAGATATTTTGTGACCACAAGAGCCTCAGATATTTAGAAGATTAGAAAGAACTAAATTTGAGGCAACGACTATGGATAGAATTGCTAAAAGATTATGAACATTCAATTAAGTACCATCCAGGAAGGTAAATGTTATGGCTGACGTTTAAAGTAGAAAAGCTATTCATGTAGCTCATATGATGATTTCTAAAATTAAATGGATTGAAGATTTTAGAGATTTGAATTTATCTCTCAAGTTGCATGAGACTAAGATTGACAATGAATTTTAAGAAGAATTAATACAGGCCTAACAAGAAAATAAGTTCATGAAAGTAGCCAAAGGAAAGTTAGACTAGTGAGATATGAAAGAACTTAATGTAACTAACAATTGTCTGATGAGATTCCATAAACATGTCTATGTTCCTCTAGTGGAAAAGCTACGACAAAAGATTTTAGTTAAAGCACATCAGAGTAAATATACCATTCATCCAGGTATTACAAAAATGTATCATAATTTGAAAAATTTATTTTGATGGTTCGGAATGAAGAGTGACATTACTTAGTATGTGCCTAAATGTTTATTATGTCAAAGAATAAAAACTAAGCATAAGAAGCCATCAGGAATTTTATAGCCTCTCAAAATCCCAGAGTGTAAATGGAATAGCACTTCAATGGACTTTGTAATGGGTTTACCTAAAACTTCTTTTGGAAATGGTGCAATATGGTTGATTGTTGATAGATTAACAAAGTCAGCTCACTTTCTAGCTATTAAGTCAACATACACACTAGAAAAATTGGCATAACTATATATCAAAGAAATTGTGGAGTTACATGGTGTGCCAAATATCATTGTTTCAAATAGAGATCCAAGGTTTATATCTAATTTCTGGAAATTGTTGCAGCAAGCTTTGGGAACTAAGTTGAGATTAAGTATAGATTATCATCCCCAAATGGATAGCTAGATTGAGAGAACCATAAAAACTCTGGAGGATATGCTAAGAACGTGTGTATTAAAGATGAAAGGGAACTGGGATGTATACTTACTATTGACTGAATTTGCTTATACCAATAGTTACTATTCTAGTATCCAAATGGCATCATACGAAGCAATGTATGGTAGAAGGTGTATGTCTCCATTGTGTTGGACAAAGTTTAGTGAAAGGAAAATATTAGGTCCTGAATCGATTGATCAGACCTCTAGACAAATTGACATGATAAAGAAGAAATTGTTAACGACTCAAAGTAGACAAAAGAGTTAGTATGACATAAGGAGAAAGCCATTGAAATTTGAGGTTGGAGATCATATCTTTCTCAAAGTATCTCATATGACTGGAGTTGGTCGATCAATTCAAACTAAAAGGTTTAGTCCCAAGTATATAGGACCATTTGAAATCCTTTCTAAAGTTGGACCTGTAGCCTATAAATTAGCTCTTCCCCTTAACTTAAGTCAAATTCATGATGTTTTTTATGTTTCTTAATTAAAAAAGTACCAGCCAGACACTTCACATGTCATAGAATATGAACATGTTAATTTGCAAGATAATTTATCTAATGAGATAAAGCCTAAAATAATCATTGACTATTGAGTCAAAAAGCTGAGGAACAAAGATATACTTTTAGTAAAGATTGTTTGGAAAGACTTAACTCTAAATGAGACAACCTAGAAAATGGAAGCTAACATGAAATAGAAATATCCATAGCTATGTAAATATGGTATATCTTTAAATTTCAAGGATAAAATTTATTTTAAGAGGCTATAAATTTCAGGGTAGCATAAGATGTATAGAAATGTGATAAAATGTGAGATATAGAAATTGATGGAAAAATGAGTAAAATGGAAAATTATGTGCTAGGATCTTAAAAGAAACATTTTTACAATTTGGTCCCCGCAAGAAAAATTATTTGCAGTTTGGTCTCTAGAATATATTACAAAAAATGACCCAAAAGAAAAGTTATTTGCAATTTGACCTTCCTAGTGCAATTGCGTAATGTTCAAAAATTTATGCCAAAATGGACCTTTTGACATGTTAGATGCAATGGAAAAATATATTGAGTCTAAAGGAATCAATTTGGAAATAAATTAGATGCAAAACATAGTAAAATTTTACGGAGAAAGACAAAATGTACTGTGAACCCCATAAATAAAGAAAAAGTAAAAAGAAAAGCATGTGAGCCCTACATGAATAATGTTTGGAACAAGACATTAAATCAAAAGCAGATCTAAATATAGTTGTATCATGTATTGATAAAATAACAAAATACTGTAAAAGTAACTTTATTTGTCTAGGCATAAAGTGAACCAGTATATGAGATATCTTAACTAGGAAAAATATACAGTAATTTAAAGATATCTTCCCCTATATGGCACCATATATTGCAACATGTGGGGATAATAGTGTATTTTATTATTTCTTGATTTTTAATAAATCTTCAAGAGAATACATTTGTCAAGTTTTAGTGATTTTTGGTGTTTTATTAATACTCCCTTCCGTTGGCTGACATGAGCATAAGGAAAAGGAGGAGTTAGCTATTGAAACCACCAGAAAGAGAGAGGGAGACATGGGAAAAAAGTGGGGAAGAAGGAAGAAAGAAAACAAGCTTCAAAGGCAAGCTATCTCCTCTTGATGTTTCAAGATTTTCTATTCTAGTTTCTAACTAGTTTATCATGGTTGGGATAAGTTTTTCTCCACTCCTCTTGGTGTTCTATTTTCAGGCAAGCATTGGGCAAGAGAGGGAAATTGTTCTCTTGCATGAAACTTAAGAGAAAGCATGAGAAATTTCATGAAAAACAAGTTTAAGTGAGTGTTGAAGCAAGAGCATGAAAAATCCATTTCTTTCCTTAAGACCTGGATTTTTGGCCAGACCAGTAGGGTAGGAAGGACTGGGAATTTCTTAAATCTAATGTCAAAAATGGATTCCTCATGATGAAATTCCTTAAGACTAAGTCTTAGTTTCATGAAAAAGCAAGATAAACTACATGAATTTTTAGGATTCAATTGAGATTTTATAAGGTAACCCTTAGAATTTGTTGATTTAGTTAGTATGTAATGTTCTAGGATTTGAGGAAGTTCAAGAAAGTTTGTGGATGGTTTGAAACTAAGTGGGAAGCCCAAGAGTATCATAGTGGCAGCAAATTTCTATTTCTTGCTTCATGTTATTTTATTTTGTTCTATGATGTATTATGAATTTCCATATTGTTATTTTAATAATTGGTGGCTGTTTTTGGCTAAATATAATGTAAGGGTTTTACCCCAAGATGCCCACTTTCTACTTAGTGTATCAGCACTATGTTAGCCTTTCTTGGATGGTATTTGATAGCATGATCATAATATTTAAGTAATTCAATCGAGCACCTCTATCTTGTATTTAATTCCTTTTGATCGGATAAATATTTGTAGCTCTTGTGGTCGCAAAATACTTTTACGGTTGTACTGTAGAGATAATGTCTCTAAATCTTTACAGCATGTACTATGGCCGCTAGTTCCAAATCATGAGTGGGATAGTTTTCTTCATAGCGTTTTAATTGTCTAGAAGTATAAGCTACTACTCTACTATCCTGCATTAGAACACAACCTAACACGTGCTTACTTATATCACTATAAAGCACAAAAGGTTCCTTGGGATTAGGTATAGTCAATACAGGGGGAGACGTTAACCTATGCATTAGTTCTTAAAAACTATTTTCGCAATTCTTATCACACACAAAACATTTATCTTTTCTAGTAAGCCATGGGAGCTCAATGCAATTCAAGAAAAGTTCTGAATAAAACATCTATAATAACCTACTAAACCAAAGAAACTTCTTATCTCTGTTATAGTTTTAGGTCCCACTTTAAGACTATATTTACTTTGCTATGATCTACTGTTACCTTGTGTTTGGAGACAACATAACCTAAAACCCTTACTTCTATGAGCCAAAACATACACTTACTTAGTTTAGCACATAGCTTCTTTTCTTTGAAAACTGTCAAGATAATCCTCAAACGCACTTGATAATCCTTTGAAAATTTGGAGTATACTAAAACACTGTCAATAAAGATCACAACAAACTAATATAAGTAGGTCTGAAAAATTCTATTTGTCTAGTCCATAAAAATAGCCAATGCATTGGTAAGAACAAATGACATCACTTAAAATAAAAGCAGTCTTATGAACATCTTCTGCTTTTACATGTAATTGATGACAACCTGATCATAAATCAATTTTTGAAAATATAGTGGTACCTGCTAATTGATCTAATAGGTCATCAGTTCTAGGTAGTTTATGTTTGTTCTTTTTCATTACCTTATTCAATTCTCTATAGTCAATATAAAGTTTAGAGCTCCCATCTTTCTTTTTTACTAATAGTATTAGAGCACCCCAAGGAGAAATACTAGGTTTGATAAATCCCTTCTCAAGTAGCTCTTCAATTTATTTCTTAAGCCCTATCATCTTATTTGGAGCCATTCTATATGGTGCCTTAGACATCGGAGTTGTTCCTGGCACTACATCAGTTGCAAACTCAACCACTCGTTCTAGTGGTAATCCTTCAAATTCTTTTGCGAATACTTCTAGAAATTCCCTTATCATCAGCATCTTATCAATTCCTTCCTTAACATCTATGTTTACTGAAAAGAATTAAATATCACTAATATCTTTTTCCCAAGCATCTCTCAGCTTGAGCAGCCGATATAAAATTTAGCCTAATCTCAGTATACAGAACATTTCTAGGGGTTAGCAGGATTAACATATTACTCTTACAATCTATGAGGATATTATTTGCAAAGAGTTAGTTCATGCCTCTTATAACATCTATGTCTGGGAGAGGCATGCATATCAAATCCTATGTGGTGTAACAATGGCTATACTGGACAATGCAGTTTAAACAGACATAGGAGGTAATGGCATTGTTACCAGTGGGTGTGTAAAAATGTAAATCATAGGGTAGCACGGTTATGGTCAGACCCAACCATTTAGCACAATTATAGGATATAAATGAATGACTAGCACCCTTATCAAATAATGCATGTGAAAGATAATCATTTATTTTAATCATACTTTTGATCAAATCAGGTGATCGTCGGGCCTCATGTTGAGTAAGACAAAGACCCTTCCTTGTGCTTAGGGTCTGGATTAAGTATCTAGCTTTGCATATCGAAAGTGAACATTTTGCCCAGTTAAACATGGTCTCCTTCCGTGAGTCTTTCCATACTGTTCATAGACTGGGGTATTTCTCTGTGTATTATATCCTCCTTCTACCTCTCATGTTACTGTTGTTCCATGGTTTTCTTGTTTTTCTACTTATATCATCTTCATCAGTAGTATCTTTTTTTATATTTGTTAGGGCAGCAGATATGAGACTTTTATGGTTTATACTACTTTATGTAATTTTGCTAATCTTCACCAACGTATTGAATTGTTTGATCTGTATTGGGGCTACCTTTTCCCTGATAACAGGCATTAGGCCTCTTTCCAGCTTCTCCATCTACCATCTTTCATTATCATGCTGTTGTAAATAGGTGGAGTACTTGGACAGCTCAATAAATATGGCTATATATTCATCTATTGATTGATCCTCAGTTTGCCAGAGTATAATAAACTCAGCTTCTTTCTTATCCGTAACTGATCATGGAAAGTATTTATCATAGAAATGTTTGAAGAATAATTTCCACATCAAGGGAATGTTTCAGACTTGTAGGATCAACTTAGTGTTATGCCATTATCTATTTGCCTCTTTCTTAAGCATATATGTGGCCAATAGGGCTTTCATTTCATAGAAGCAGCCCATTAATCAAAAAACTTTCTCTAAGCTTAGCACCCAATCCTCTGCAGCTTGCACTTGAAATTTTTCATCAAATAAGGGAGGACAATTCTTCAAGAGTTATTACATCTAACTGATTAGCTAGGTCAATCATTATCCCCACTACCTAGTGCATCGGTGCAGCCTAGGGTACTTCCTGTTTATATTGCCTCAGAGGTGGATATTTAACTTTAGCCTCCTAAGGCTCTCTTTGAGTATCTATAGTTCACTATAAATTCTCAATGGTCATTTGCTATTAGTCTAGCCTGTCTATAATTGCCTATAGAGGATCAATCTGTGGGGTCTATTTTTGCTCAAGAGTTTCTATCTCGGTTTGTCTCTTGGTGTGAACCATTTTGTATCTACATAATAAACAAATCATAAATATAATAATTGAACTTAGAGGATATACATAAACATAGCATTTTATTTATATGAGCTAACTTTATACATGCTTCTTTTACAGTCATAATACATTTATCATTTACTTCTACGTTCTGAACTACCTATGACTGTGTATATATTATAGGCTAAAACTTGCAGTCACCATTGATCTCTACTTTTACTCATTCATACATATTCACAAACAGTCACATCTACTGTTATTATTTATGAGTGATTAGAGCTACTTCCTTCTTTGCTAGAGGCTTCCTCAAAATCCTCGTATGGATCCCCTTCCAAGTTCTTGTCTGAGTCTCTTTCAGGATCATATCCTAAATCTTCACTAGGATCATCCTGCTCCAGTTGGATTGCCTCTAAGTATACCAATTGATGACAATGTTGCTGATTCTCTTACTAAGCCGCTTGCACAGATAAAGCATGAGCATCATGTTAGGTCAATGTGTATTAGATACATCAACGATTGGGCCTAGTACAAGTGGGAGTTGTTGGAGATCGTGCCCTTGGCCAATCATTGTTTATGAATATTGTATTTCATTATGAAAAAAGAAGGTTTTTTTTTCTTACATTATTATATTGTTTGCATGTTTTTCTTTATAATAATACCCTTGGATAAATTATTTTATCCTAAATATTCCTGGTCAATCATCTTTGTGGATACAATGATGAATTAAGGCTAGTATGATTTTGATTGATAATTATGTATGAAGATACAAATCAAAATCATAAGCTCCTGTTAGAGAAAAGACACTAGATTGACCTGTCATGAGATAGCTGCATGGATCAAGTCATAAGCATATATCATATATAACCGTGTCACTAAATCCTCAAACCTGAGATCATCATGACTTCCCACATCTATACTTTGGCATAATCAAAAGTTACCTTTAATCTAGAGATCATAAAAGCTATGATCGGGTATAATGGAACTCGTGTGGAGAAAGATGAATTATTAAGATGAAATTTATCCCTCTAATTAATTGAGAGATATATCTGGGCCCCTCGATGAGTGAGACTGAGAAATGTATGGTCGTGCTCGAATGGAAGAGTTTCCATTTATTCTATTAGTGTACTCGAAGATCGAGAAAGTGATGGTCGAGTAAAATAAAGATGGCATTTCCATGCCTCATACTTGACCAATATATCATGAGATAAAAGGGATGTGATCAGGTTATATGATAGGTTACATCGGATTTCCGATCTTATATGATTTGGGTAGTCACAATGTTTTACTAGATGCTACTTGTGACTCATGGGTCCAATAGTGTTATTATCCACTACCAACATCATGTGGGCCTAAAGAGTCACACACAAGAACGGGTCAACTCGAGCTAGAATATCCAGATTCATTGAATATAAAATATGTCTAGCTTCAATGAATTTAATGTTTAGTTTAGGGTGATAGAATTTTATATGTATATTTGATATATTAAAATTTGAAATATATATATATATATTTGATATATTATATACTTGATATATATTTCGAAATATATATATTGTTCAAATTAATTCAAATTAATTAGTTTTAAATTTAATCTATTATATAGATTTAAAATCAAGCTAATCCATTTAATTAATAGTTGATTTAGTTTAAATTATTGATTTAAATTAAACAAATACCGAATCTTATCTATATATTGATATAAACTAGGATACAGAATTAGCAAAATTTGAACTACCCTAAAAAGAGAGAGTAACCGTACACTCAAAAAAGGAAAACTATATAGACAAATGACGAAGTATGAAATGAACAGAATTGTACGAACATCACAACCAAAGGTGCTAACACACTGTTCAAGTTGGACTCACCGTTCGTGTGGATACTGATAGAAGGAGCTGACTAATCACTTTAGTTCCTGGGGTCCAATGAAATGAAAAAGAACACCAAGGGATGCACCAAAGGTAAATTCTTTTTCTACATCTCAATCTAAACAATGTTGATAAATCCATGGGAAGAAATTTCTTACAGTTTTTTCCACTGCGTGTATAGTGAAATGCCCAACAAGCACATGTTTAGGCCCTTTGAGATGTGCCTCACTTTCCTCAAAGCACTTTCAAACGATTTGGGACACCTTGTCTTCAATGTTAATTAGACCATCATATCTTGTGTTGTCTAGACTTAGTAGAAATCCAGCCTCATAGAGTACACCTTTTGTAACTTCTATTCTTGGTTTTTGGACTTGGGAAGGTAGAACTAAAACAACTTGTCATGGATATGCTATAATGGGTTCAAATTTAGTTGGGTGTGGTTCTGTATTAGCATTTGGCTTATTGAAATTTTCTGCTAATACATTATTGGAGCCAACACTTTTGTTACTCTTTTCTATTTTTGGCTCTAGAATCACCCATTTAATATGGCTGGAATCCTGACTATTGTTTGAGGAAAACTTATTACCTATCCTTATTTCACAATAGCAAATCCTAGTTAGTTAACTTAAAGGAATAAAATCTAAATAAATTATTCCTTTTCAAGAATTAAAGCTTTTTTTGCCTGAATCTTATGCTCTGATACCAAAAATGTCACACCTTACTTTTATACCTCATTTCTCACATGTTAGACCTTATTTAAAGTTCATTTGATTATGTTTACAAGTTTGAATCACTTAAAAGACTAAAATAGAAATTTTTTTTTCGATGGAACTATTCATTTGGTAATGTCATTTGACTAACTGAAACTTTAAAATTCATAACTAATTCTAAAAATATCGTATAAGGGCCGCTTCTTTGGGATTGACAACTATCCCTACAAACTAACACAAACCCTTTCAGTGTGTTTTGTCCTCACTCACATACTTCCTTCCCAGGAGGTCACCCATCCCAAAATTGCTACAAGTCAAGCATGCTTAACTGAGGAGTCCTTAAGGGATAGGCTATCGAAAAGGTAGGTGCACCTTGTTGGTATAGGTAGCACCTATCAATTCTTTTAAGCTATCCTTAACCGTATAGTCCCATACATGTATAGTCTCTGGATCCCTCTTGTTCCAGTATGTATTCGATTCATTCATATGCCCCTCCCGTTTAGAAGCCTACCAGGAGCCGCTCCTTGTCTGTTCCTCATCACTTTTTATCTCACATCCATTTTCTTGCATTGGCAATCACTCTCCGCCCTCATTAGTGCACGGATGTCACATGAAAAATGTAACACCTTACTTCCAGACAACTACATAACTTAACCAAAATCTTCAAAATTCAACCAAACACAACCCAAACAACTCAAAACAACTTCCCAAATCTTTCAAACAGCGAAAACAAACCAAACGACACCAGAAACTTGGTTGGGGCCGTGGCCATTGCAATACCGCTGTGGCTCCGGCCTCCCGTGTTTTTACTAGCTTCTGCCTCCACTGGCGCTGCGACCTAGACCCTAGCACCGTGGAGCCCCCTGCTGGTTTCCACACCAGCAAAAACTCAACACTGGGGAGAACTTTCGACGCGTATAACTTTATACTCCGACCTCCGATTGACTTGATTCCAACTCCTATAAAGTCTCAATCTATCCATAATACCAACTTCACCTTAATCCAACTCTGTATGAAGATTCTGGATCCTAACACCGTTTTGACCACTTATTGACCAAAACTCACCACTAATAACCTCCAATTGCCACCAAAGGCAAATAGTCACTCAAAGACTATTCATACAAGTCTAAAATCCCTGAACCAACTTGTCCAAAGAGGTTTTACCTCAAAGGAACCACTCCTCTGAGGTTTGACCCCCTTGAACCTCAACTTGACAAAATGGGCTACAGGCCCTAAAACACACCAATCAGGCCCAAATTCACTCTGGGTGCACAAATATCAACATGCTGACTTCTCAGTATCCAAAACTATGTAACCATTCATACAACATCCATACAATCCATATCCTTACAATGACATCCATCCATTACAAATCTTCTATCCTACTTGGCATAAGATACATATCCAAAATACACATAAACTACATAGACCTGGTATTTCCATATTTGTTGCTACTCCCTCTACTTCTCAGGACTAGTGCCAAAACCTTCACCTGAAAGATTAGTTATGGGAGAGGAGTGTGAGACAATGTCTAAGTAACCAGGAACAACCACATACAATATATATATATACTGACCCATACAGTCGTGAAATGCAATGCTAATGAATAATATGCATGTTCTCCCTCATACATGGCTAGAACCATGAGTTTTCATTATCACAAGACATTTCAATAAATGATTCCCTTCCAACAGTCGGTGAAGACTGATTCCGGGACATCACCAAGCCCACCTTACCATAATGCAACCCGGCCAATGGTTATACTAGAGTTCGGACCGTGGCTCTCCTTCCCCTGGACCATCACGAATTAATGGTGATTTAGGGAAGGTGCATCCCAAAATCCACTACCACCTGGCTCTCTCAAGGAAAGGATTTAGTGACAGGGATGTTTCATCATATCATATTATCCTCTACCGCCTGGCTCTCCCATGGAAAGGATTTTGCGACTAGTATCTTTATCATATCATCATCTCATGTCACATTATATCTTTATCAATCTCTTACTATACAATCATATGGTGATGAAGTCAATGTCATGCCAACATGCCTCTACACACACACATATATATATCTTTGTCATCATAAATATCATATGGACATACTAGCATGCAATGATATGGGGATACTACACATCATATATACACTACATATACTATCATCATATATCAACTAGTTGTGCATACCACGATATGTAGAAAAACCATACATATACATAATCAATATCATGGTATGAAAAGGAACATGCCTATGTATATACATATACATATCAACACATATTCACATAAAACAAATACCTAGTTATCTCAAGTTGTCAATACCGTGCTCACACTAGTTCCACAAACTTTCTCGAATGCCAATCCCATGACTAACCTTCTTCGATTAGTCAAACAACTTTAACAATACCATAATACCTCAATTAACATAATATATCGATAACCAAACATCATAATTCAACCACTTTAGGCCTAACACTAAGGTTCCAACACCCTTTTCATGCATTATTAAGCTCCTAGGAACCATACTAACACCAAACAATCTCCTACACTTCGGATTCCCAAGAGCCCTGACCAAAAACAACCTATAGTTAAGCTTAAATAATGCATAAACCCTTCAAGACTCACATTCAAGCATCAAGAATATCAAAACACACTTCCTTAATCTCATTTCATCCATTTCAATTGGTGGATTTTGGCCAGAACTAAAGATCCTAACCCAAAATTGAAAAACCCCAAATTTCAACTGAAGAAAATGAAAAGGGAGGAATAAGAATCACTCACCAACTTGAATCTCAGCTTCTGAGGTCTTAAAAATAACTCCCAATGGCCAAAAACTCTAAACCCTAGCAGAGCTCCTTGTCGCTCCCTCCGTTTTCCTTCTTTTTGATTGTCCGAAATGATCCGGATTTAAACAAAAATCCCGAATCTAGCCACGGCTCCAGGATATCTCATCGCGGCTCCACCAGTTTTCATCTGGGAAGCAACTAGACACATTCTTACTGTGGCGGCCCTGCTTCTTGCAGCGGCATAGAGTTTTTTCAGACTTCACTTGAACCTTCCTTCATCCCATTTTCCTCCGATCCTACACACCATGCCAAAACAAGGCCATAAGGGGTGTTACAATCATGCTTTGTTTCATCTAAATAGTGACTACTTTACTATCAGGGTGTCAAAATGAGCATTTTCATCCAAAAACATGACAAAATAAATTGCATAACATATTTACATCACCACTTCTTGTTCCAAATCTATGCCAAACATCGTGCAAAACTTAAAGAAACATAATAACCTCAATATACAGATATAAAAGAACATACATAAGTTTACATAAATGTTCAAAATAAAAGATCATGGCCAAAAGCACTAGTTTAATTAGTCATCAATTTCCTCTTCTTTTCGTTGGTCCTTCTTTTGAGCCTTGCCATGACTTAGGCCTATCATATTGGTATTTGGGTGGTGAGATTATGAAAATATTAGTAGCAAATCTATTTGAAGCATTCATGCTATCAAGTATGCCATAAAAAACATCACATAATCATATAAAGGCTAAAATAATATATTGTTTCTATAAAAATTTCAGTTGTATAGCAGCTTAGAAAAAGGAATTCCTGGAACCCTTACATTATATTCAGCCAAAACAACTATTAATCATCAAAAAAACAAAATAGCAATTCATAACACATCGTAAAATAAAGTATAATAACATAAAGTAAGAAATAGAAATTTGCTACCTTTGTGATACTTTTGGACTTTCTACTTGATTTTAAACATGCCACAAGCTTTCTTGAACTTCCCAAGATCCTAATACAACACCAAATACTAATTAAATAAACTAATCCTAAGGGTTGCTTCATAAAATACCATGAAACCCTAAGAATTACGTATATTTTATCCTAGCCTTTTTCTTCATTCCAATAGTTGTCTTTAGCTAAATTCACCATGAGGAATCCATTTTTGGCATCATTTTCATGAAATTATTATTCCATCATATGTCTTATACTAGTTGAAATTCTTGAGCCCAAAGGGAAAGAGGAATTTCTTCATAACCTTTCACCAAACTTATGAAATCTTGTTTTCTTTGAACTTTCTCATATTTCTCATGATTTTATTGCAGAAAAACACTTCCTTCTTCAAACCCTTAGCTTGACCAAAATTTAGACTTAGAAAGGAGAAGAAGAGCACTCATTCAAATCTTGCCAAACTACTTGAAAAACTAGCTTGAAAACCTTAAAGAATCATCAGTGAAACTTACCTTGTATATGCTTTTCTTCTTCCGTATTTTCTTTTTCTTCTTCCTCACGTCTCCCTCTTCTTTCTTGGGAGTTTTTGCTAACTTCCTTCTCCTTTTAAGCTTGAATAAGTCAATCGTAAGTTGGGAGACAAGGAGGATATTTTCCTCAACACTTTTTACCAATTTATGACAAGTGTGCTTCTTGAATTTTCCTTCAATAATAACATAAAACATTAAAATATTAGCCCTCCTCATATGATGAAATCATGCCACTTTTAGGGAATTAGATGTCTAAAATACTACATATTTTTCTTAATCCAAATATATCATGTACTAGTTGCTTTTTACTTGGATTGTTAAAGTTATTTTTTGCAGTATTTTAATATTATTTGTACTTTACTCCATATAAGAAATAAAGTATATTGTGATATGTATATAACTTAATTCTTGTCCCAAATAGTGTCTTATGTAGAGCCCACTTACTTTTCCATTTTTATTTTATCAATATTGTAGGGCCCACATTACTTTTTATTTTAATAGTATTATTTCTAACACTTTTAGTAATCAAGTTCTTCCTAAATTGTTCTCTTTTGATTCAATACTCTACTCTATTAGGTCCAGTATGTCATAAGCTTCTGTTTGACTATAATATTACATATTTACAAAAATACCTCTGGGGGACTAACTTGCAAATTTTCTTCAAGGACTAAACTATAAAAAAATTTTTCCAGTGACTAAATTGCAAATTCATACTTTACATACCCCTAGCTTGAAAAATTACCTTTTTACTATATTATCATCCAAATCATGCATTTCAAGCTACTTATTATATTTTCATACTATAACATCATATTTTCATATATTTAGCAATGTTCATGAATTAGGATGTTACAATTATTAGAATTGTGTAATCCTTTAATTCATCTCTTGCCTATGCTTTCACCTTGTTTTTGTTGACTAGTGTTTGGCTTCTTTAGTCAGGCATCTTTTGCATCCTTGTAGACAAACTCATCAAGCCAAAGGTTTACTGTGATTATATTCAAGTATTCATCTCACAATATTGCTCGCTTTTTCTTTCAAAGTTTATGTCCTCGTCGTCTTATCATCTTTGCATTTGTTTTGGTTCACATTTGTCCCTTACACACCTCAACTCAATTGCAGAAACATTTGGCTCCTAGTGGTTATCTCAAATTACCAAATGTGAGGTTTTTTCCCCTATTCCAATACAGTAATTCTCACTTTTTTGTTATGAATCATATCTCTAACCTACAAAGCCACTTTTTTTAGCTACTTTCTTATTCAATTTCTGATTTGAAATATCAATTTAGATTTCTTCTTATAAACACTTCCAATCCTCAATAAAATGATCATTTTTTTAGGTTATATTAGAGAAATGTAGGTTTCTTCCTATTCTGAATAATGAACTTCTAGTTAAGAGAAATTCTACTTACAAGGAGAGATTCAATAGCTTGTAGAACTTAATGCTTATCATGGTGAGTTGGTCTTCTATGGTAGTTTCTCTTGATACAATAAGAGTATTGCATGCTGAATTATGGTTTGATTAATGAACAATTTGAGCATGTCATGGTTTTAATACCTAACTAAACTTCTTGGATTGGATATTACACAGATGGTTCTTTTTGTTTAGTTTTACCTCCCCAAAAGGCAAAGAACCTTGTCTCCATGATACACTTATCTTACTGTTTCATTTGATTTCCATCTATTAAGTGGTTTCAGTCTTTCTGACTTATTAGTTAGATACATAACCTTCTGAATCTTTAATATATAAGAATGATGAATATCAACCTTATCGAAAAGTAAGTATCATTGCCATTTATTAGCTAAAGTGTAGAATCTAACTCAATCATGATTTACAACTAAATTATATGGATTTATCTTGAGAGACTGGAAAAAAGCATTATATCGTAACACTTATAAATGATAGTACGTATTACAAAAGTTCTAAAAGTAGGCTCCCTATTAGTGCAATGGCTAAAAACTTGTAAAAATTCCCACACTGCTCACTGTTCATTTCGTATTAAATTTTATATAATCTTTTTGAGTTTTTTTGAGTTTTGACGGAATTATATAAACTTCTATTTTCAAAACTAATACAAACCTACTTGGAATTTTGCGAAATTACATATACTTGTCTTCTATTTTCAAAACCTAGAAAGAGCTTTCCTAAACTTGAGTGTATTATACAACCTTTTTAAGTTTTGCTAAAATTCTCACTACACCAAAAATGGGATTTTTTTGCGGTTATTTTGGTCTTTATTGGCGGTTTAAAACCGTCAACTATTTGAGCGCCGATATAAGGGGTAACTTTTGTTCATGATAATTAACCGCTAACAAAAATAGACTTTTGTTGGCGGCTCTTTCAAATAACCGCCAACAAAGAGTAATTTATTTTTAAAAAAAAAAAAGTAATCACAACTACAATCATCCTTAATAAGTAATCTAGAATTATCCAAAAGTCAAAAAAATGTACAACATAAATTATAGATAGATCAAATTAAAATTTTACATAACCACACCATCACAAAAAAATCAAAATAAAAAAGAAGAAGAAAAAATTTTGCCACAAAATCAATATTTATACCTTAAGTCATAAAAAATTACAAGCTTTAAAATTTCTTCCATCTTCAAGATTCATTTTCTTGCTTCAAAGCCAAGATGAGATGAGAGAGAACCAAGCTATTGGTAGAGGTAGACACAAACACTGTAGTCAGTGATGAAGGCAATGAACAAAGTCATCGATGAAGAAGAAGTTTGTAATCTGTTGGTGCCAAGATGAGATGTGGACCATGCTTCGAAATTTGTACAAAGTCTTGACTAAGCTTTGAAAATCTTGACTGAGGGAGAAGAGAATAAAAGAAAACAGAAAAGGAGAGAATGATAAAATTTGATTGAAAGAGTAAGAACGACGATCTGAATCTGATGAAAGAGGAAGAAGACATGTAAGGGAGAGAGAGCTTATAGATCAAAGAAAAAAGAGATTGCGTGTGAAGAGAGAAAGAGAGGGAATGAAAGTGATTAGGTGTGGAGAGAGAAAAAATTCAAACATATGAAAGTGATGGAGTTTGATGCGTGACATGAAAATGTATGAGTGGATGTAGAAAGAGATGTGTTAAGGAAAGAGATGGAAAGAAAGGAAGGCCGTCAAATCTTTTTTATCAATCGTTATGAATATTGATCTGTGACTTGCTTACTGATCCGTGCCTTGTGTTTTTTTTTTTAAAAAGTTGTAAAAACTTTTCTTGGCAATTCTTTCTTGGCGGTTATTTGGAGAACCGTAAAGAAAAGCCCCAGCGTCATTTTTGTTGGCAGTTATCCAAATAACTGCCAAGAAAAGGTTAGACTTTTATTGGCGGTTATTTCTAGAACTGCCAACAAAAACGATGCGAGGCTTTTCTTTGCGGTTCACCAAATAATCGCCAAGAAAAGTCAGATTTTTCTTTTCGGTTATTTTTAGAACCGCCAAGGAAAGTCTCCGCATCATTTTTATTGACGTTTTCCCTTATAACCGCCAACTATTAAGCACTAAGAAAGGTTATTTTTGGCGTAGTGTCTACAAACCTTGGTATTTTTATAATATGCAAAACCATCTCCTAAAAGTAGAAGGAATTTTTGTGTAATTCCAACAAAACTTTTTGGGAAGCTCTGTATAATTTATTATTTGTCACAATGCACATGTAAATGTTAAAGTAAAAGAATTCCAAACTATACTTTCATATATTTTTGTAGATCCAGGATTCTGATGACCCCATAGATGATGTCTCTAATATAGGATGATCAAATTCCTTTTCTACACTTGATGAACATGATAAGCCATTATCAAGTCAATCAAAGCCCCTCTCAAATTGCATATATGGTATTTATAATTCATTTTCTATACAATAGAAGAATATGCACTGTATAATTGTAAAATTCTTTTTTTATCCTCACTTTTTCCATCAATAACAAAGAAACAAATTTTTTATGAGTAATTTCTAATGGTTTGTTAGCCACTGCTTCGTAGGACAACAATGAAGAGATGCAAAATCAATTAGCTTCTGTTCCTATAGTTGGTTCCCTATTAAATGGCACCAAGTATGTTTTCTTTCATGTAATCTCACATCTAGTAAGTTCTATTTTCCATGGTACTCATAATGTGAGAGCTTTTGAGAGCATAAACTTGTAGGCTAATGCTTGTGTCTGAATCATTTAGACAATTTCCTTTTTATAAACTCTACATTCCTTGTTGACGATTAGGTTGAGCATAAAATGGATGAAAAATCTGATATGGAGAATCAGAATGCTACCAATTAAAGAAAGAATCTTGTAAAGTGCAAGCGTATATCCCTGTGTTAGAGGAAGACTAGTAAATAATTTTATCATTGAAAGATTTCTGAGTAATTCTAATCTCAAACTCTCACTTAAAACTCTACCTCAAGTGCTATATGTGGACTCTAAAAGGAGTTGAAATTCAATGGAACATAATCAAAGAGTAGTGTGCTTTGTTTTTCCCTTTTTGACCGACAACCATGCCTTAATATGTGTTAAATGATACTTCATTTTTCTTGTTTTCCTTATAGCACTGATATACATCAACAGTAAATCCTAGTATCACTTTCAAATGTTCCGAATCCCTGCCTTGGTTTTTTTTTTCCTCGTATTTTCTAATATAATAAATTTATTTTATTTAACTGCCTTGATTGAGTTTGACAATACTGGTAATAGATTCTTCAAGTTCTGGATGGCACTGCTAGCTTGAATATGTTACCACAAGCAATATAACACCTTAGCTTTAGATCATGTTTCCCATTTATTAGACCTTAATTAAATCCATTAATCATATTTAGAAACTTGAATCACTTGAGGGACTAAAATAAAAAAATTTAATACTCTAAGTTACTATTCACTTAGTAAAATCCCTTTTACCGGCTGAACTTTGAAATATCATAACTAATTCTATACAAATCATGTAGAGGTATTCAAATCTATAAAATTAGCTTAAAACATTTTATACATGAAAAAAATATGAAACAAAAGCTTTAACATGCCTTAAATTTGAGAATTTATTTCTCATCCAATTCTGAGCCAATTCATACATTTCTTATGTTATTTGAAACCTCTATAAGTCTACTTTTAATAATATTTATCTTGTATATTTATTCTACTAAAACAAAGTATAGCACTATGTTAAAAAATTATGGGTCAGAATTTAACTTCTATTGGAACAATTTTAGGAAAACTTACATTTCTTCCATTATATAGCTCCAATTACTTCCAAATTAATGAAATTTTAAACTGGAGACATAAATTTTTCTATAAATACAAACCACTAAATTTTCAGAGCCCTACACAATTTTATTCTACCTTTTGAAGGAAATAGTATTTTTAGTGAAAAATCCAGCTTTTCTTACACTACCCAGTTTTGACCCTTGAATTTAGAAATTCACTATAAATTGTACATTTACCCAATTTAAGTTTTCTATACCTCTTTGGAAAGCCTATCTTGTCTACTTTTAGAGCATATATAACAATTATGTGGAATACCCTATTTTGGCTTGAGTGCTCCTATTCTAATCAATATTGGTCATCTTGGACAAGTTTATATTTTAAACTTTAAAACCATCATTATACATTACATACATGGTTCAAACTTGTCCCAATCATATTCATAACAAGAGGCCTTAGGGAACATTGTTATATTAATACAAAGCCTCAAGAATTCTCATACAATTTTTATACATAATGCCATAATAACATATCAAAATATTCACAATTCACTTAATCATCATGCTTCTCTCCAATTCCATTAGCCTTGCCTTGAGTTTTGGCATACTTGGCTCTATCATGGTTAGTATTGGGAAGGGTGAGATTATAAAATTTCAGTAGCATGTCACATTTCATGCAAATACATTAGCATATATGCTTAAAAATATAATTCATGACATTCTCAATCTTTCAAGCATATAGTAGGCCATAATGTTAACAAAAAAAAAGTTGGCAGACTTTCGCCTTAGAAAATGGACATCCTGGGGTCAAAACTATTTCATAAAATAGCCAAAATCAATCTCATAATATCACAATAACAATATGACAACAATATCATAGCGTACAAATAATACATAATGACATAAAGCAAGAAAGTAAGCTTTGCTACCTTAATGCTTTCCTTTGCTTTCCAACTTGAATTCAATGCTTCTATTAGCTTTCTTAGGCTTCCTTGATCCTAGATACATCATTAAATACTCACTTGACCCATGATTCATGTAACACCTTACTTTTATCTATATTTTCCATATATTATAGTATGTACAATGTCCAAATGGCTCATATCAAGAGCTTGAACCATTAATAGAACCAAAATATTTGAATAAAAAAAATATGGTACTATTCATTTTGTTCTCAAGTTTTCTGGATGAACTTTGAAAAATCATAACTTAATCCAGAAAAATCGTATTAATTTGGTTCAAGTCTCTAAATGAAGATAGAAACCTGATATACAAGATAAAAATATGAAAACCTCCTTTAACCTGACCAATTAGTACAGTTTATTGCTCAAACTTATACTATACAAATAGTCATTTCTCTCTCTTTCAAGATTTTGGCCATAATTTTAAAAATTCATATCTAACTCTATACTGAGCCAAATCATATATTCTATATGCCATTGGAAAGATATATATGTCTACTTACCTTCATATTTTTCTTATATATTTATTTAGTCTAGACAGGGCATGATTTCAACTTAAATTACTAAGGGTCAGAACCTCACTCTTATTGGAGCAGTCTTGGGAAAACTTGTATATCTCTCATTGTACAGCTCAAACCAATGGCATGTTGAACTCAAAACACAGATCGTTTCAAACATGTAAATTACTGAATTTTTGGAGCTCTGTACTATTTTATACTTCCTTTCAAAGTAAGTGATACTTATAGTAAAATTCGTAGCTTTTACTTTACAGTCCAGTTTTGACCCTTAAATTCAAAAATATACTATAAATTGTACACATATCTAAATTGAGTGTTCTTTAGCTCATTGGAAAGCTTGTTCTCGCTAATTTCAGATAATATATAATACTTGACTTACCTGCCCTGTATCAGTCAAACAATATTGACTCTACTTTCATTACTACAAAATGAACTTCTAGTAATATAACATGGCAAAGTAGACTTCATAACAAGCTCACATGATCATTCCATATTTCAATTCCATGCCAAACATTTCATAATGCTCATAAGGACATAATAGCACAATGGGACAGATCTAAAAGCATATACATGGTTTTATACATAATTTTAAAATATACACTTATAGCTTGAAAACACCATCAAGCATTATTCTCTTCTTCATTCTCCTTGCCTTTTCTTTAGACTCATTTGCCATAGCCTGTGCCTATCATTGGGATACTTGAGGGGATGAGATTGGGGGCAATCTCAGTAGTAAGTTACATTTCATGCAATTATGTCAATCATATCAAATAACTCACATTTGATCACATTTAATCACATTAATCACCTTTAAACAATAAATTGCCACATTGGTCATAAAAATTTTGGCAGTATAACGGCTTAGAAAATGGACATCCCAGGGAATAAAACCCCTCATTTTACAATCAAGACCAATCAAAGAGATCACAATTGCAATATGGCAACACAATTTAATCATAGAAAGACAATGAAAGAACATAAAGTAAGAATATGAAACTTAGCTACCTTGAAACATTCCTTTGACTTTTCCTCTTGAATCTAATGCTTCACCACTTGGTTCCACCTCCTTCAAGAACTCACTTGGCTTTTATCAATTCCTAATACACCATCAAACACTCACTTTATTCACTAGTTTCATGAGTTACTTCTTAAAGACTGCACAAAACCCTAGAATTTCATTTTCTTAACCTTAACCTTTTTTTTTAACCCCATACTTGCTCTTAAGGTTTTGGACAATGGGGAATGCATTTTTAGCATCAAATTAATGAAAATCAAACTCTTTCCTATCATATTAAACTGACCAAAACAAGGATTGGAAGAGGAAAGAAGTGATTTTCATTTTCTTATTTCCAAACATACCAAACCTTGTTCCGTTCACTTAATCTTATGATTTCTCTTTAATTTATGGCAAAAAAATCACTTTCTTTTCTAACTCCCTTATCTTGGATGAAATTTACAGCAAAGGAGGCAAAGAGGAACTCAAGAAAACTAACCTTAAACCATTCAAAACTTGAAGGAAAATTACTTAGAATTTCAAAGGAAAATTCTTACCTTTTTCTTGATTTTTCCTTTACTTTTTCCTTCTTCCTCTTCCTCACATTTTTCTCTTTTTTCTTTGCTATTTTTCAGACCTCTCTCCACTCTTTCTTTCCTTCTTTAGTCGGCCAAAACATGAGCTAAAGTGGAGAATATATTAAACTCACCAATCAATAGGAATTTGCCACCAAAACTTCTTGATTTTTTTCTTAGAAAGTGACTTAAACTATTAAAAATGTTACTTTATCATGTCCAGCTTGTGGAGCACGACATTAAGGGTACTTTGGTCCAAAAATTTTAGATAATTACTTATCCAGATATATCTTGAACCGGTCTGGACAAATAAAGCTACTTTAGTAATATATTTTACTATTATTGGGACATCTGTTTTAACTATATTGGGATATAAAATTACCACAATATACTTATCCCAATTGGTCCAAATATAGGGCCCACATCTTTTTCTTAAATGAATACTGCCTTTTCCTGCAGTCCAGACTGACTTTTATCAGGTAAGACATTAATATTAAATCATAATTACCCAATAAATATTGTTTTGATCTTAATAAATTTTATACTGTATTCCATTGGTCTTAGCTCATTGAGAGCTTCATTTTGACTATAATTTTTTATATTTACAAAAATATTCTTAACCCGAGATGCATTTATAATTTTTAAAACTTTCAGGTCATTAGGTGTAATTTTTTCCAAAATTTATAAAATTTGTTTCAATTACTTCATACATCCACCGCCTTTCTTCTCATTCCTTTTTTTCCCCTTCCTTCCTTTTTTTCTTTTCTTTTCCTTTATTTTTTTCAAGGACAAAATGATCATTTTCTCATCTTTCTTTCTGACTGAGATAATTGACATTTTTACCTTATATTATGTAAAATGGTATATATCTGTTTTTTTAAATTTCTTATAAATTTTAAAATATTGAGTCTTAAACATTTCAGAGAATTTTCAGGATATTACAATTCAAGGTGATGCTTCATATAAACTCAACAAAACCCTAAAAATCTAGATAATCATTCTTAAACTCTAACTTGAAACCTATACTTGTTCTCAAGGTTTTCTACTATGAAGAATCCATTTTTGACATCAAAATCATGAAATTTCAACTCTAAATCCACTCTTTGTACTGGTTGAAATCTATCTTTATCGAAGGAAGCAATGACTTTCACGCAACTAGCTTCAAACTCTTGGGAACCTTACTTTCTTTTTTTTTTTGCTTAGTTTAAGCTTTCTATCACATTTAGTGCATGAAAACTCATCACTCTTCACACTCCTAACCTAGGCCAAAACTGACTTGAGAGGGAGGAGAAGAGAACTCTAGGAACCGATGCCAAATTACTTGAAAAACCTAGCTCAAGGTAGTAGGGAAACATACCATGCATTTGAATCTTGCTTCCTTAAGTTTGGCTTCTTCTTATCTCTTCTATTTTTCTCTCCTTCTTGTTATGCCTAAGAGCTTCTTATTTTGCAATTTGAGAGCTCTCAATGCACTTAAAACACCTTAACTCAAGACTTGGAGGAGAGAGATCTAATGGGTGAATAGTGACCTTAGTTTACAATTAACCTTGGTTACTAATTATGAAATATTCTCCAAAAATCAATTAAATAAATTCCATCATTATCCCATGCAGCTACTAATCATTCCATCTAAGGGCTATTTTCATCTAAAATGCTCCATGCTTTTATCAATCCAATTATAGTCTGTACGGATAACTTTTACCCATACCAATAAAGTGCTTTTTGTGATATTTTATCAATTAAGGGATACTGGATGATTCTAAATTTGCATTTAGATTTTCATAATTATCATGTCCAATAAATATCTATGTGGAGCTCACTTATTATTCCCTTCACCTATCTGCTTTTTTAGAGTCCACAAACTTCTTTTCAGTACAAAAATCACTTTTTTTATTTCAATGCCAATTATTAATTTATACTAACTCAATTAACCTCAAAGCAATATTCCATTGGTTTTGACTTTCCACAAGCTATGTTTTGACATAAATTTCTTAATTATGAAAATGCTCTTGACTCGTGGTTAAATTATAATTTTTTATTCTTCCGAGTCCTTTCTTGTAATTTCTCACAAGGGCTAAAATGCATAGACTTTTCATTTCTAGGGGCTAAAACATAAGTTTTTTCATTTTTCCTTCTAACAAAAAAAAAAGACCTTTTGCCCTTGAGTTAGGTCCAAAACATGAATACTTATTCTTTTAGGTACTTTCTCATCATTTTTAGTTCAATTATGGAATTAATTCTTGTTAAGAACCTTATAAAAATTTAATTCTAATGAAGGTCCAAATATAATTTCTTCTAGGGACCATATGGTAAATTAATTCTAATTAGGGACTAAGTAAGTAAAATTACCATCTTATGTCTTTTCCCATCTTTTTATGCATCCTATACCACATTTACATATCTCTGGTATTCTTCATACAGTTTGGGATGCTACAAAAGTTTAATGAAGTAAATGCACATTTACTTTCTATATTGCTTTGTGAATGTTATGTGATTTGTATTTTTTTTTGTTTAGTTTTTTGAGATGTGTAAGGTGGAGATTTTTTATTAGGTTGGTCTTGGTATATTAGAAATTGAATTATGCATTTTTTTTGCCATAATTGAATTGTTATAATGTATAATTTTTAATGTAATGTATGTTTTTTTTCTGGTGATTTCAATAGTAACAAATATATATATTTTTTTTTTTGGAAAAAATATTAGTTTTTGTTGGCATTTATTTTAATAAACACCAACAAAAGCCTATTTTCTTAAAATAAAAGAGAGAGAAAAGTTGACATTTCCTTAACAAATGCCAACTAAAGTTTACTTTTGTTAGCATTTCTACAAACACCAACTAAAGTACCCCATTTTATTAGTACTAGAATAGTTGGCATTTTTAAAATGCCAAAAGGAGGTAAAAATAAATGCCAACTATTCCTTTTGTTTGGTGTAGTGAATCAAATCAAATGGTGACTCAAAAATAGAAGTATTTTTATTAAAAGACAATGCAAGCAGTTTAGCAGTTTGACAAGAAACACAATCCAAGGATTTATCAGTAGCATTACCTAAGGAACCACTAGAAATTAAAGGGTACAACTTATTAATAGAGCAATGACCAAGACGACAATATCACAACTCAATGGAAGTGATAGTTGAAATAACACACAATTGGGATGCCTCTGTTGAGGGAAGATGCAAAGAAGCAAGTTCAAACATGGTCTAGCTTTACATCTCGTTCCAATAATTTTTCTCATCAAAGGATCCTACACATGAAAACCATGAGTGGCGAAGATTACATCATGACCAACATCACATAATTGACCAATAGATATTAGATTGTAAGATATGACAGGAACATAATAATTATCATGAAAAGCTAAGGTTGATAAAAAAAAATAGAACTATTATGACTAACAGACATTAAGGATCTATCAGTAATATGTATAGAATGAGTAGTAGGATTAGAAGAAAGGGAAGAAAAGGATTCAAATTGACCAGTCATATGGTTATAGCAAGTAAAGTCAAGAAACTAATAAGAAGTACTTGTAGGAGTAGCTAAAGTAGTAGGTGAGTTAGAGGTACTAGAGAGAAGCTGTCTAAGAAGAATCTCAAGATCACTGGATGTTGAAAAGGCAAGAGTATCATTAGCAACAATAGTTATGGTAGTGGAGAAAGCAGACTTGGGTGGTTGATAGGGCCTTGATGAATTCCTATTTTGATCAACTCTGGGAGGATGAACAGGGTAGTTTTCAATGACATATCCTATCTTCTTACGATATCAATACATAAAGAGGGACAATTTACTACCATGTGTCATTTCCTTTTATACGTACGTTATACATTACTCGATTAAAGGACATTTAGCTAATAGGTGGTTTAACTGGGAACCATGGTGACATAGTTTAGAATTTTTCTCTATTATAGCAAAGGCCATGTTGGTGCTTCGCTTCAAAAGTCCTAACCAAGTTTCTTCAAAATTCAACTACGGAAGAGTTTCCTTAAGATTGGGAAGAGGATTATGATGCAACAAGGAAGCTTAGACGAGCTCAAAGTCATCAGTGAGAGCCATTAGAAATTGAATGAGTCTCAAATGATCACGATGCAAAAGCATGGGCATCAATGTCACATGTGAATAATGGTTCAGAGTATACCCCTTGATCCCAAATGGACTCTAATTTAGAAAGAAACTCAAAAACTATCTAACCCTGCTCTTGCTTCAAAGCATTGAAATCCTTTTAGAGCTTAAATTGACTTGACATGTTAAAAGAAGTATAATAACTAGCAAGATGATCCCATAACTCTTTGATAGTCTCACAGCATCCAAATTGCTGGTGCATACTAGCAATAGTAGTATTTCCAAAACCATATTATGATTTGATGATTTTTGTTATCCCATTATTTCAATCATTCAGCAAACTTTGCTTTAGTTTCCCTTTCATCACAAGTAGGATATTTTATGTCCCTAGTAACATATCTCCATAGTTTGTGAACCTTGAAGAATCCTCTCATGCTTTCCAACTAGAGACAGTAATTAGATCTATTCAGAATTACATAAATAGGCTATGCAACATCAATCTTGTCCATGATGTTAACAAATTGAATGATCGACCTAGATTTCATAAAAATGGACTTCAAAAATGACAAGATCTCACCTGAAAACCTTAGGAATCGATCTAACTCAGTAAAAACTCAATCTGAAAATGGTGACTTGGACAGATAAATAATGAAGGAGATATTGTAAGACAATGACTATCAACACTCACTATTACGGCACGTAGGTGTTGAATCAAGTGTTTTGATGATTCCAAACTAACCTTAAAGAGCTTGGAATAAAGATATCAAAGGTGCATAAAAGATTTTAAGTGAATAAATTCTAGAAAAATCAGTACAAGAATAAATGTAGAATGTTTAGTAATGTTTTGATTTAAGTAAAAGACTTTGATTTAGTGAAAAGATGTTTTAAAACCTTGATTCTATGTTAATTCATAGAATATTTGAAAAACACCCACCAACAGACGAAGTTTGAAAGGTTTATACTGATCTGCTATTTTGAAAATTCAAACTTTGGCTTTCAAAATTCGAATTTCGTATTGAAAATGAACATGTCTGAAAAGAGGCTTCTCTGACAAACGAATTTTGACTTGAGAAATTCGAATTTTGATACTTGTTTGAAAAGAGCTTCCTATGACAGACAAACTTTGGCTTTTGAAAATTTGAATTTTAGACAAAACACAACTTATGAAAAATGAAAAATTCGTCTGAGAATATGTTAAAGTTCATCTAAAAACTAAGTTTGGAAAGAACATCAAGATGGCTTACTGACAGACGAACTTTGAACATGAAAATTCGAATTTCAGAAACAAAGCTTGTGAGTCTGTTATAATGATATATTGACATACGAATTATAGTATTCATAAATTCAAACTTTGAAGTAAATCTGAAAAGAGGCCTCTCTGACAGATGAACTTTGCCCTTTGAAAATTCAAATTTTGAATAAGATGAACTACTATGCCTTATTAAACCAGCTACTGACAGATGAATTTTGGGTTCCAAAATTCGAATTTTGAAGGCATTATAGCAAAATGGAACTACTGTTCACTCATTTAAGAAGAACTTTTTACTTGAAAATTTGTATGCTCCAACATAGAAATATTTTCTATAGATCAAAATTCAAACTTTACTTCATGACAGACAAACTTCGAATATTCAACGTTGAAGTCATTAGCCTTCGGTCTCTGCGAAATTCATCTGTTGGCCAACCAAAATTCGAACTTTGAGTTTCAGAAGCATTAAATGTGGTTGGTGAATTGATAATTTTTCAAAGTAACCATTAGGTAACTTCTCTAACGGATAGATTTTGTTTCTAACGTATAGTTGAGACCAAAATCTATAAATATAACATCATTTGAAGTTGTGGGTAACAATTTTAACTTTGTATATACTGAAACTCTGTCAAATTATCTACTCAAAGTCTCTTACTCTCACATACTTCAATATTTGTACTCTAACTTTCATATACACTCTGATTAAGAGAGTTTATTCATTGTAAACAATCTTATCTTCATCTGGAAGGAAAATTTTCTTGTGAGGGGATATCATAAGGGATTGGGGAAGCACTTAGTGAGAGTGCAAAAAGAGAAAGTGTAAGCTCTAGAAACAGAGCATCAACGTTGTACTGTACCATTTGCAAGAAGCCTACTAAATTCTTGTAGAATAGTGGAAAATCTCAAGTGGTGACTTGGGGACTGAACGTAAGTCAAGTTGAGAGACCAAAACAAGATAAATATCTGAGTCTTCTCTTCCCTACTACTACTTTTATTGTTTATTCATTTATACTTTGTTTTACCATCACCCTTTGCTTTCTTCACTTTCTTGATATTTTACAGAAAAATTTTAAATCTTCCCAATTCACCCCCTCTTGGGAAGCCAACTTATCTAATAGTAGGAGCATGGATGGCCATGAAATTTTGATGACAATGTAGTAGGACACAGAGGAGATAATGGTTAGGCGCGTGTTGTGTTTGAAGACCATTAGAGACACGGATCTAAGGTAGACCAAGAGTTGTATAATGGCTAGAAAAATTCTATCATGGGAGGACCTTTAAGGCTGAGTTGTTAATGGAGAAATGAACTAGTAAACACTGGGAGAATAAACCAAATGCTCTGATACCAAAGAGGAAAAATTGTTTGGAAAGAAAGAGGACAAGAAGACAAAGAGAATGAGAGAACAAGAGACAAAGAGAATGTGTAATTGTGTTGTGAATATTCTATTGAGTCGAAGGGGTATATATATACAAAAGAATTACCTACCCTAATAAATACAAAATCTTCTACAATAATTACAGAGAATAATTTGGATCAACTCAACCTATAAAATAGGAAACTATCCCAAAGCCAAATCAACCAAAATCAAATTAAATAATCTGATTACAATCAATTACATTAACATGTTTCATGGCATGCTTTTTTCATGGGTTGTAATATTCATGGTGTCTATGGAGAGAACAGTCTTTTTGCATACATGAACCTTATTCAGGTCGAACATGCATATGTCTTCCAGGTTATAGATTCAAGGATAAAACTAACCAGTCTCTTAGATGCATGCTAAAGTTCCTTTGGTCTTACAGCCCAGTAGACTCTCACTTTTTGTCTATACCCAATGACAAGTTATACAGGTACGAAGAATGGAATTACTATAACATTACCTTTAATGAATGTAAGAATCAATTTTTGAAATTATGTTACTGCAAAGGTTTTCAATATGCACATGACACTCTACTTTATATGTTACCTAAAGACCCTTCTAAGCAATAATTATCTTTCTCCTGCTTTCACTGGAGTTTTCTACTTGAGACTACCTAACTCTAAAGAGGTAAGAGCCAAAGAGAAAAGACAAAAATGAATAGTAATGAATTAGGGTTGCATTGATTCAAACGAGGATCCAACTTTACAATTTACATTAACATAGGAACATTTCTAGAATATTCAAAATGGATAAGAACAAATACAAGAGTTGTAAAATGACATAGTATAGTAAAGCTTGTAATGGTTTAATAACTTAGCATAAAGATCTATGACATCACAAAGTCAGTGTCTAGGTTTGACCCTTGTTAACAGGTGCTTCAACACTTCCATGCAAGTGAAACTGGAGTGGAAGGATAGTTAAGCTAGATCAAAGTTAGGTAAATCGTGAGGCAGGGAGAGGTTTGGTTAGTATATCAGCAACCTGATCTTTAGATGATAGTATAGAGATTTATAGTAATTTTAAGGCAACCCGTTTATGAACAAAGTGATAATTAAGGTCAATATGTCTGGTGTGAGAATGCATGATTGGGTTGGCAACTAGGTAAGTAGCCCCTATATTGTCATAGTAGAGTATAGGAGAGTCAGAAAGATATACACCCAATTCTGAAAGAAGATCCTCGATCCATATTAAGTCAAAGGTGATAGTAGTAATGGCTTTGTATTCAGCCTTTGTGCTAGAGCGAGCAATTATGGGCTATTTCTTTGAGTTCCAATTGATAAGATCAGAGTTGAGAAAAATGGAGAATCCAACTATGGAGTGACGATCATCAAGAGAGCCTGCCAAATCAGCATCAGAGTAAGCTAATAGGGATAAGGAGGATGATGGATGAAGTAATAATCCATAATGAGATGTGTGCTGAAGGTAGCATAGAACACCCTTGACAACTTGCCAGTGGAGTTCAGTAGGATTATGCATGTATTGACATACTTTGTTGACAACATATGCAAGATCAGGTCTAGTGAAGAAAAGATATTGAAGACTTCCAACAATGCTTCGGTAAAACTGAGGATCAGAGAAGAAATGACAAGCTATTGTTGAGAGTTTGTTAGAGGTGAACATGGGTGTTATGATAGGTTTGGATTGGTGCATATTGTCTTTCCAAAGTAAATCAAGGATATACTTTTGTTAAGATAAAAAAAGTCCTGAAAAGGTTTAGAAAATTTCAACACTGAGAAAATAATGGGGAGGCTCAAAATTTTTGATAGGAAAAGAATGTAAGAGGGTGGATATAAGAACAGTAATGGCATTTTGAGAAGAGCCAATTAAAATATATCATCAACATAAATAAGAATAACCAAGGAATGAAAGGAAGTGTAGTGGATGAAAATACTTGTATCAGACTTAGATGGATGAAAATCAAATGAAGTAAGGACAGAATGAAGTCATGTAAACCAAGCACATGGGGGTTGTTTACGACCGTAGATAGCTTTATGTGATTTGCTGACATAGTGAGGATACTCAATATGAACAAAACTAGCAGGTTGGGCCATATATACATCTTCATCAAGAAATCCATGTAAAAAGGCATTTTGAATGTCAATTTGATGAATTGCCCAGTTGTTAGAGATAGCTAAAGATAACAGGAGTCGAATGGTGATTGGTTTAACAACTGGAGAGAAAGTATCAAGAAAATCCACACTTAGTTGTTAACAGAAGATCTTGGCAATGAGGCGTGCTTTGTGATGATCAATAGTACCATCAGGGAGATATTTGGTTCGGAAAATCCATTTGCAACCCACGATGTTCATAGGAGTAGAGGGAGGCACCAATGTCCATGTATTATTGTGAAAAAAGGCTTGAAACTCATCATTAAGTGCTTTGCACCAGCAACATTGCGTGAGTGCTTTAGTAACAGAGGAGGGTAATGTATCATAAGCATGGAAGCTAGTAAGATGTGTATGTGGTGGGGGCCAAGGTATGGTTTCATCAGTGTAAATTTTGGGCCATGATATATGGTGCTTTGAGCCAGTAACCATGGGATGAGACAGAAGAGGTGGTGGAGAGGTTAGGAAATTTGAAGTGAAAGAAAGGGATGAAGTGGAAGGAGAGAGAAAGGGGGATGAAAATGGAGTAGGGTTTAAAATGGATGGGATGGGTGAATGGAGATCCAAAGAGGGTGATTGAATTGAGGAAAAGGGTTGGGCTGAAGAAGAAGTTTGGTCAGAAGAGGAAATATTAAAGGTGAAGTTGGGTAATGGATAATGGGTGAAAGTGGCTTCCTTTTATAGGGACGAAAATTTGTGGATTGAGAAGGGGAAAATATCTTCATAAAAAGCCCCTGGATATCCAAATTTAGGCTATTTGCATGTCCTAACAAATGTAGCCCATGTGATGAGGGCTATAGCCAAGGAATGTGCATAGATGAGATCTAGGCTCCAATTTATTTTTGGTGTAAGGCTGTAAGTTGGGCTAGCATGCTGAACCAAAAATCTTGATAAATATGTAGTCAGGAGATGTACCAAATATCAATTGAAAGCGTGATTTGTGCTTTAGTGTTGGTATAGGAATGCGATTGAGAAGATAAATAGTAGTTTTGAATGCAAAGGTCCAAAAATGATGAGAAAAGAGGCATGAATAAGTAGCACAAGTCTTGTCTCAACAATGGTACGGCGCCTTCTTTCCACGGTGCCATTTTGAGAATGAGTGTGAGGGCAAATACATCTAAGTTATATGCCCAAAGATTGTAATTCCCTACTAAGGGAGTGATATTCTCCCCACCAAAGAGAAAAGACAAACATGAACAATAATAAATTAGGGTTGCATTGATTCAAATGAGGATTCAGCTTGTAATGAGGAACATTTCTAGAATATTTGAAATGGATAAGAACAAATACAAGAGCTGTAAAATGACATACTATAGTAAAGCTTGTAAAGGTTTAATGACTTTGCATAAAAATCTACGATGTGGGAAAGTCAACATCTAGGTTTGACCATTGTTAACAGGGTGCTTCAACAAACTCTAGCTTATACACTCTTGAAGCACCCGGAACAACCAAGTGTGAAAATGTTAAATCTATAAAGCATGATAGACAAGAAAATGTTTTGGGGAAGGTGTTACTATGGTTAGTGCTAGCATTTGGAGGATTTGAAGTTGTATTCATCTTCCTCATTTGGTGTTTGGCATGGAAGAACTCTAGTAAACAGCACACTTACGGTTATCTTGCCACAACTGGGTTCAGAAAATACAGCTACTCTAAGTTGATAGAAGTGACAAGAGGCTTTAATGAAGAGATTGGAAGGGGTGCTGGAGGAATGTTATACAAGGGGATGTTAAAGGATGGACGAGTTGTTGCAATTTAGAAGCTCTATAAAGCAAATCAAATAGAAAACCAAATAGAAAGTGAGTTTCTAGAACAAGTCAACTTAATAGGAAGGAATAACCACATGAACTTGATTAGCATGTGGGGGTTTTGTGCTTACGGAAAGCAAAGAATGTTGGTGTATGAGTAATTGGAGAAGGGTTCTTTACCAATAAAGCAATAAATAAATAGATAATAGTACTAGCCTTTTTATATGTGTAATATGTATAATTCATTTTAAAAGATAAAAAACCATTCAAAAATTACTTTATTAACAAAATATATAATTTTTCATAAAAAACATAAACCCCTGAACAATACGGTCTTTGATCCTTAACAGGGTACATAAGTTCTCATGTTTCATCTTAGGTCAAATCCGTCTTCATAAATAAATTCATTTTATTATTTAATTGATTTTTTTTCTTTTCTCTATATGTGTTTTCTAAAAGTAGTTAAACTAAATTTAAGGCTACATTAATTTTACATAATCAAGTTAAAGTGACCATTCTTATTAACAATGTCATGGGGTGTTTAATACTTTCCTTAAGATACAACCAACTCTCAAACCCTTTTTTATTTTATAGACCATCGTAGTTTTTAGAAGTTTTCCAAATTTCTATTTTAAAAATATTAATGATAACTCTACTTTATTTTAACATTTCAAAAATTAAAAATTCGGGTGTAACAAAGTTTTTCCTAAACTTACATCGGACTTCAACCTACTGTAAACAGGTCGGGACAGATCAAATGTTTAACTACAATGGTCTATATTTACATGCACCTTACTATATTTAGTCATGTTCAAAAGTTGTATTTGATTTGAATTTGGACTAATGTCAAATCAAATTGAACCAGCCCCGTTGACTTGTTATCTATGTGTCTAGGTATAATTAATTTATGTCAATTTTTTCTATGGTTTCATTTTTTTTAATATTTGTTTTTCGCTTCGATTTAATAACGTCAGTGGTTTAATTTCTTAATTTGTTTAAATTAATCCCAAGTTATTTTTTACTGGCCAAAAAAAATCCCAAGTTATTTTTTGTCATTTAATAATTTTTATTTGCTTAGTTTACTGTTAAAGTTTTTAAATAATTTTTTACAACATATAAAATACCACTAATTCATGTTGGCCTGAATGTTAAGAGCTCTCATCTATTAAATTTAAATAAGTGATTGAATATATGATAATTTTAACCATTTCGCGAAACAAATAAAAGATAATACGTTGTTTTGGACTCCTGGATTTTTCAATTAAAAAAACTAAGATATGGTATCGTTCAGATAAAATCCCCTCAAAGCGTCCAAATTTGGACAATTTGAGTATTTTTTGTCTTTTTTAATTTAACTCAGAGTGTCAGTTGAGAGAGAAAAAGAAATATTATTTTTGTTTACTTTGTTGGCAGTATGAGTATGGTTAAACTTATTATAACAAAAAAAGAAGCCCAATAATTTTAAATATTGAATAAAATTTCCATTAACGTTTTTCTTATCCAAAAAAATAATTTATAAAATATTTGTAATAATATTGAAATGAACTAAATGTAACTCTCACCTTTGATCCCTTTGGAGTGATTATTCCTTCATATCAATGCTGCATTCAAATCAAACTCTTTCATTAAAAAACGCATAGATCAAAAATAAAAGTAAAGGAATAGTAAAATAACCAAGGTAAATGATTTTATCTTAATATAATATATTGATTTTGATTTTTTAAAGATGATATTTAATGGTTTAAAAATAAATTAATCAAACTTTTCAGTTTTCAGTGAATGTAGAAATATGTTTTCTTTTTTTTTTTTTGCCAAGAATGTAGAAATATGACTTCGTCATTGATTTTTGAATTATTATTCCTTTTTTTAAATTAAAGTCATGACATACCTTTCGAATTTAATTTGCTTATTGGAGATTTTGGTGTTGGCAAATCATGTCTTCTCAGTTTGCTGTAAGTTTTGAGCTGCTGCCTTTTTTATTTTTCGTTCCTTGTGTAATGTGCATCGTGATCAGCATTTAAAATAACTCAAGAAGTTGAATTGCGGTTTTTTTTCCCCTTTCGGGTGTTATGTTACTATGACATTAAAAAGTGTTATGTTACTGTTTTGAACTCTCTTCAACGTAAAATTAAATAGAGCTTTTGCTGAGTTCTTTCATTCATGTGAACCAGAAAGAATTCTGATTCTTATCTTGATAGCTATAGCAGTACTTCACCACGTGGCTTGCAAACGCACGACAAAACATAAGACAATCACTGAACGTGAAATAGAGAAGGTGCGAAAAGCAACGTTTCGCCAGCTAATTATGTTGTGATCAATTAAACGGTTACGCGAAAGGACGTCGTTCGAGGCTCCACGTACCCATACACATCGCGGTGCCACTTACTGAATCCGTATCCATGTCGAGTCTTTGACAATCACATTGATGAAAACAAAGGGTTGCAGAAATTATTGCCCATGGAAAAAGTGGGCTACGTACACAAACTCTGACAAGTCGCCAGACAATGACGGTCCACAAAGCGAAAGAAGAAGGAAAATATGGACTACTGAGTCATTGACTGACTCTTCGCCTCCGCGCTTTTGAGAGAGACATGGAAGTCTGTTTAAATTCACTTGAAAATTCTGCAAATCTCAACATAGCTCTCTGTCTACCATGGAGTTTTTGAGTTCTTCCGTGTTGAACATCCTCTTCATCTCCACTATGTCTTTCCTGTGTTCATCTTCTTCCTCGAGTATTAAGTTGTCTTTGTCGGTGGAGAATCCAGAACACGTTATCAAATCAAGAAATGGCAATTTCACTGCCGGGTTCTATGGGGTCCGTGACAATGCCTATGCTTTCGCTGTCTGGTTCACTGAACCTCGAGGCCAGAACTTGACTGTTATTTGGATGGCAAATCGTGACGTACTGGTGAACGGAAAACGCTCAACGCTTACCCTCCGTAACACTGGAAATCTAGAGCTGAATGATGCAGGCCAAGTCACCGTTTGGGCCACGAACACCACATCAGTGAAATCTCCAAAATTGATTCTCAGCGATGATGGTAATCTTGTTCTTCTTGATTCCTCTGGAAAAGTTTTGTGGCAAAGTTTTGATTTTCCAACAGACACACTTGTCCCCGGACAGAAGCTCACCCGACACGCTAGACTTGTCTCCTCCAAAAGTCAGACTAACCCCTCCTCTGGTTTTTATAAGTTGCTTTTTGACCATGATAATGTTCTTCATCTTGTCTACGATGGCCCTGATCTTTCAAGTATTTACTGGCCACCTCCTTGGTTTCTCAGCTCGCAAGTTGGAAGGTCCACTTTCAACGCTAGTCGCTTTGCGTTTCTCGATTCGTATGGTGATTTCATTTCAACCGATAACTTTACTTTCAAAGCATCAGAGTATGGCTCTGTGCTTCAGAGACGATTGACCATTGATAGCGATGGTAATATAAGAGTCTACAGTCGAAGAAACTGGGAAGAGAAATGGTATGTTTCATGGCAAGCTTTTTCCACAGGTTGTAACATTCATGGCGTCTGTGGAGAGAACAGTTTCTGCACATATGAACCTTATTCAGGTCGAACATGCTTATGTCTCCCAGGTTATAAATTCAAGGATGAGACCGACTGGTCTCTTGGATGCAAGCCACACTTCCCTTTGTCTTGCAACCCAAATTACTCTCGCTTTCTGTCTATTCCCAATGGCGATTTCTACGAGTACGAAGAAGGGGCTAACTTTAACATTACCTTTAATGAATGTAAGAAACTATGTTTGAAGTCATGTAACTGCAAAGGTTTTCAATATACACATGACGGTTTCCAATTTATATGTTACCTAAAGACCCTTTTGGTCAGCGGCAATCTTTCTCCAGCATTCCGTGGAGCTTTTCACATAAGACTCCCTAATTCCAGTTCATTCGTCCTCGAAGCACCCACAACGAGCAAGTGTGAAAATGTTAAATCTGTAAAACATGAGAGACAAGATAGTGTTTTGGGGAAGGTGTTACTATGGTTAGTGTTAGCATTTGGAGGATTTGAAGTTGCGTTCATCTTCCTCGTTTGGTGTCTAGCATGGAAAAAGTCCACTAGACAACACATTTACGATTATCTCACTGCAACTGGGTTCAGAAAATATAGCTACTCTGAGTTGAAAGATGCAACGAGAGGTTTCATTGAAGAGATTGGAAGGGGTGCTGGAGGAATCGTATACAAGGGTGTGTTAAGAGACGGACGAGTTGCAGCAATCAAGAGACTCAACGAAGCAAACCAAATTGAAAGTGAGTTTCTAGCAGAAGTCAACTTAATAGGACGGATTAACCACGTGAACTTGATTAGCATGTGGGGGTTTTGTGCAGAAGGAAAGCACAGGATGCTGGTGTATGAGTACATGGAGAAAGGTTCTTTAGCAAAAAATCTCATATCCAACAAAAAGTCACTTAATTGGAGAAAGAGGTACGATATCGCTCTAGGAACAGCAAGAGGTCTCGCATATCTTCACGAAGAATGCTTGGAGTGGGTTCTACATTGCGATATAAAGCCTCAAAACATACTTCTCGATTCAGACTATCAGCCCAAGGTTGCAGATTTTGGATTGTCCAAGTTGCTGGACAGAAACGATCTCAAGAATCCAAGCTTCTCGAGGATTAGAGGAACAAGAGGGTACATGGCACCTGAATGGGTTTTCAACATGCCAATCACTTCCAAGGTTGATGTTTACAGCTATGGAATTGTGGTGTTGGAGATGATAACAGGAAGAAGCTTGGGGGTTGATGGAGTGGACTCACATCAGGGGAGGCTAGTGACTTGGGTGAGGAAGAAGAAGAACAAAGGAGAAGGAAGCAAGGCATCGTGGGTGGAACAGATCGTTGATCCGATGGTTGAGGGAAGTTTTGACATGAAGACGATGGAGATTATGGTTGCAGTGGCGTTGGAGTGTGTTGTGGAAGACAAGGATGGAAGACCTACAATGAGTAGGGTAGTTGAAATGCTTCAAAGTCATGATATTGATTCTCATTCTGAGTGATATACGTACGTATGAAGCTCTGCTTTTTTTTTTTGTCTAAGCAATTAAAATGTAAGACGTTGAGGTAACCGAGCTGAAACTTTGAGATCAGAGTCAGTAACGTACGCAGTGCGTGGCATTGGATGTGGCTGATATAAAATAATAACCCAGTAGGCTTAGAGACAAGGCCCACAAGATTGCCGTGGACAATGTTCTCATGCTGGAGATGTTGGAGCAAGTCTCTCTCCAAGACTTCGATATTTAATTTACGTTTTATATGAATGTAGAGATAAATGTCATTATGGAATTTAATTTGAATATGATTGATTTTTTATTCTAATATATTCTATTCAATGACAGTTTATAAGTTTAAATGTCTGTTTTATACAATTTAATTGATAATTTTCAATAATTTTTTTACCTTGTAAAACAATATATATATATTCTTTTACTGAACTTGATTAAATTGATACGTGATTTAACAAATAAAAAACTAATATATCAGTTAGAGCTTGTTTAAGATTATTATTTGTTTTTAAGAAACAATTTTTAGTTTTAGAAACAAAAGAATGAAACAATTTTTTGATTAAGTATGTTTTATTGATTGTTGTAAATTACTAAAAAAATCGAAAATTATATTTATTCTTAAAGTTTAAAAAACTATGATATTTACATTTTTTTCAATTCTTTTTTTGGTGTAATTATATATATCTAGCACTAGCGGTTCATGTTTGAGCATTATCAAATCCATATGGAACAATTCTCCCAATATGATTTTTTTTTTCCATTTAAAAGGCTCCAAGTGAATCCTTAGTTAAGGATTGTTTCCTTTTCTGCTCAACCTAAATATCATTATATAAAGTATTAAAAATTGGATCGGCTATTGAACCGGTTGAGGTACCGGTTTAAGGTTCAATGGTCAGACCAGAGTCAAACCGATTATGAATAAATTAATATATTTTAAATAATATAGATAAAAAAAAATAAAAGATATTTATCCATAATCATAAAATTAGCATTCAATCTAAGATAAAAAGTAAATTTAATAATATATAGAAAATTAAAAATATTATTATTAAATTTTACAACCTAATATTAAAATCTAAACAAGTTAATATTAATCTATAATTATATTTTGAATTCAAAATAGTAATTAATATTCTATTTTTATATTATTTATTAAGTAAATTTATCATTATTAATAATTATGTATCATAATAATACTTATATCATATTATATATAGGAAGAAAAATATTTATACAAAAAATAATGCTACATAATACAAAATATAATTTTATTTTATATTAAAAATAAAAAAATATTTTAAAAAAATGTCTAACCGGTTTTGTACTGGTTCTTGACCAATTTTGTATCGGTTTGTACCGGTTCTGAAAAGTTTCAATCTTCATCTGTGACTGGACTGAACTAGGCGTCGGTTTCCAGTCGGACCGATCAAATCAGTCGATCTGGTCAGGTTTTTCCTACCCTGGTTTTATATTCTTTATTTTTAAAAGCAAAGGAAGCAGTGGATCTATATGATTCCATTAATTAATAGCATATTTGTAATATTTTTTCTTTCTTTCATTTTCTTCCCTTTCATGAATCATTCTGTTACGGCATTCACTTCTGCCATTATCCCAGTTCTTTTCAAAACAAATCATTTGAGCAATTTTCTTTTATTTTTTATTCTAAAACTTGTCCCAAAAAATAGTTTCAAATTAAAAACTGTTCTAAGAATATGAAAATAAAAATAGACTCAAACATGTTATGATTGTTAGTTTAGCTGGTTTCCTAAGAGAGAGGATAAATTGGAAAGTTTAGATTTTTCTACAAAAATAAAATATTGCAGTGATAATAAAAGATTACTAAAAAGTAGAGCATAAAACGTAAAGAGCAATTGGAAAGTAAATAAGAAAATGACACAGTGATTTATCCTGATTCAGTCTACTCCACTTAACTTACGTCCAATTCTCAAGCCACCACTTGAGATTTCTTCACTATATCTTACAAGATTTGAATGGATTCTTGCAAAAATCATAGTACAACCCCAGCTCGAACTTTGAGCTGAACAAACACTCCCACTCTTCTCACTCAAAAGTAAAAGCAAATATCTTAGTGTATTCTCACACTAAGTGATATCTACAAGTATGTAGAAATGTACAGGTCAAAATATGAAAACTCTCTCTCAAAAAAGTGAATATGAAAATTTAAGTACAATAAATTGGCTAAACAGAGAGTAGGTAAGCTTTGAAAGAATCAGTAATCAATTCTGCAGCATTTTAGGGTTCTTATATTTTTCCTCATTACCCAACAAATTAAATGAGCTCCTATTTATAGTTTTTTAGTAAAACTATCCGTTGGAAATAAAGATTAACCGTTACTCTAAAAAAAATAGCTATTCACCTACCGCATTAAATGCATCTAATAGAGATTATGTGGATAATCTTTTTAGGTTATGCGAATAATAGGTGACTGTTGGCTCTTGTTTTCAACGTAGACCTTTCGTTATATGGATAACTTGGCTAGATTATGCGGATAACGTTTATCCAGAATGACTAAGTTTTAACTCAAGAACATTTTCATGAAAACTTACTCAGTTGTTAGGATAGCATTAAGATTTTCTCAAACTGAGTTTTTGTAAAACTTAAGTTATCAAGATAACCTCCCAAGGCTATGCAAATAATCTATTTTCTTGAGGAAGGATCATGAAACATAGGTTATGCAGATAACCTCCTTAGGTTATGCGGATAACCTATGTAATCGAAGAAAGTTCAAGGGCACTGAAACATAGGTTATGTAGATAACCTCCCTAGATTATGTGGATAACCTATTAACAAAGAATAGTCCAAGTACTCTATAACACACGTTATGCGATAACCTCCCTAGGTTATGCAACACAGTACAATTAGCCTTCACCATTCACTCCCTTATGCGAATAAGGTACCCACCTTATCAAGATAATCACCTGGATGTTAGGTTGGCTAGTCAACCAAGAGGGGGTGAATTGGGTGATGTAAGATTTTTACTCTTTTTGGATCACAACCCAATTTCTCTAAGAATGCAGCAAAACAGAGATAAATAGAGAGAGTTGTGTGCAGCAACTAAATAGAGAAGATGAAGAACAATACATAATAATTTATACTGGTTCAACCCAACCACTTGGCCTACATCCAGTCTCCAAGCCACCATTTGGGATTTTCCACTACATCCCACAAGTTTGATCCGGGCACCGGTGAAATCTCAGTACATCCCACAAGTTTCAGTAGGCACTTGTGAAGCCACTCTCCCCACACCCTTACAAGATGTGTAAATCCCTTAGTGTTTCCCCACACTAAGATTCTACCTAGAATATGTAGAAAGAAATGTTTACAGAATGAAAACTTTCTTGAAGAGTAGATAATACATTGAAGACTCACTCTATTGAGGTGGATTTTTCAAACAATGCTGAGATAAAAAGATTTTACAAATTGTTGCAGCATTTTCACATAAACTCTCTCAAGATTGTTACCCATAAGTTCAAATGATATTCTATTTATAGATTTGTGATATAACTAGACGTTAGACACAAGATATAGCCGTTAGAGATGTTACCCAATGGTTACTCTGTAAAACTAACCGTTCACCAACCACATTTAATGCGTTGACACTTCTAAAATTTGAATTTTGGTTGTCAACAGACAAATTTCACAAAGATCATAAGTTAAAGACTTTAACGTTAAACTTTGAAGTTCATATGTTCTAAAGCAAAATTTGAATTTTCATCTTTGATAAATGTTTCTATGTTGGAACATATGAATTTTCAAGTTTAAATTACTTCTGGTAAGTGTGAACAGTTGTTCCATATTCCTACAGTGCCTTCGAAGTTCGAATTTTGGTGCCCAAAATTCGTCTGTCAGTGAGCAACTCAATATAACACAAGTTCTTCTTTTTGAAATTCAAATTTTGGATGTAGAAATTTGTTTGTTGGCTGTTCTAGAAGTATTTCCACATTCTGGAGATTTGAAATTCAAATTTTCAAAGCCAAAATTTGTCTGTTATACTTGAAGTTCGAATTTTAGATGTGAAAATTTGTCTATTGGCTTTTTTATAAGTATTTTCATATTCTGGTGTTTCGAAATTCGAATTTTGAAAGTCAAAATTCATCTGTTAGACTTGAAATTTAAATTTTAGAAGCTAAAATTCATCTATCAGTGGCAAGCTCAATATGACACAAAAGTTCTCTTCGAAATTCAAATTTCGGAGCCCTGAAATTCGTCTATAGGAGGAATTTTACACTGTAGGCAATTTTGTAGAAGCTATAACTCTCTTATTTTAACTACAAATTAAGCAAATGACCTATGGTTGGAAAGCTTTCAATGTCTACTTTCAAATGAAAGAAGTTTCACTTCAAAAACAAATGTATTCTATGAGATATGATAGAAAAAATAATAAGAGATCAAAACTGAATATTCATATCTCACTACTCAATTTTAAATGACCATAACTTTTTCATATGACCTTTATTTTGAGTGAGATAATCTTCTTTAAAAAGCTTATTAAGTCTAGTTTAATATAAAATAAGTTTTACATCAAAGTCATATGTATTTTAAGAGATGTATTAAAAATACTAATCAAATGTCAAACTCTAAATTCTTGAAAATCAGATTTCACTATGTTTAAAAGTAAGGATATGTTACTTTGATACCCCAAAACTTCTTGAGTTAATCAAATGTAATTGTAAATCATTGAGTTTTATTCTAAAGTTTGAATTTTGAAATTCAAAATTTGTCTATTAGAGGGAATGTTTTTGAACTCTTTTAGTGTTTAATTATCAAACGAACTTTATTATGACTTTAGATGAATTTTGTACATTTTACTAACTATGCTTGACTCGAAATTCGAATTTCAATACTTGAAATTCATCTATCAGAAGTGATATCTCTAGAACTTCAAATTTCAGTCAGCAAAGTTCATATTTTCACAAAGTATATGAAGTTTAACTTCTCAAAATTCATCTATCAGTCATAGTTTTTCAAATCTAACATATGCTAACATCAGATTTACTTAATCTAACCCATTTAAAACATATGGTAACATGATTAAGTAATTTTCAAATATTAATCCCACCTCAAGACTTAAGTGAAAACAAAATATACCTAGTGACTAGATCTTCAAATGTTGACTTCCACTTGGTCATTTCCTTCTTGGCATGCTCCCTTCTGATCTTCCATTTTTAGAGCATCCTTTCTTTTCTTCTTTCTTGAGTGAGGCATGATATTAATTTCCATTTCTGTATTCCAATGCTCACTCTTCTTACTTGGACTAACCTACATTTAATATATTACACTCATAAACTAAGTAATTAGTCCAGTTTATATATCCAACTTATATTATTCATTGTAAAAGTACAATGTATATATTTGCACATAACATGATATATATACATTATAACCATAATTAAATACATACTAATGTACATTTTACTTTTTTAAGGAACATTATATATGTTATATACATATGATGTATTTGTTCCTTATTATTCTATATTTTTCATTATCAAAAATTATATTATACTAAACCTTACACTGGACAGTCCTGAGTACATGGTGCATATATTATGCGGATAACCCCAATCCCTTTTCATGAAATCGAAGAAGGGATACTTAAAAAAGCTTTTGGATTGAGTTTTTATCCTCAAAACGTTTTCTAATTATGCTCATAAGATAAAACATTTTCATGAAAATAAAGTGAACACTTAAAAACCTCTATGAAACTGAGACTTCATCCTCATAATGTAGCTCTTTTCATGAAAATCATTTTGAAACAATAAGCTAAACACTAATCATTCAAATAGATATCTCATTTAATATTGGATGAGGTAAATTTCAAAGCTTAATTACCTTCCTTTTCAAATAAATTCCTAAAATATGTGAAACAACTCTTCAATCTTCAGGAAACTTCAACTTTGTTCTTTATATTACTTGTGTTCCTTTGATATTGGATTTTCAAGTTCATTATTATTTAAAATCATCAAAATCATCTGAATTAACAATAATTTTTTTGTGAATATAGGAAATGGATAAATGATTTTTGTTTTCGCTAATTGAATTTACGTGACTAGACAAAATTACTTAACACAGCTAATAGTGTCTAAAGCTGATACCTTAACCTATATATCCACACACAGTTACCTCTCACTGATATAGAACTTAAAAACCTTATAAGGTGGCCTTGACCACAGCAATAACAGACTTTTGCCGATATGCTTTTTCCCCCCTTCTCTTTTCAAGTGAAAATGTTTGCTAAGAGAAAACTATATTTTACATGATCACAGTGATTTATTTACTTATCAATATCAGCAGTGTATATGTAAATTACACACATAACCAGCGATAAATGCTAAACTCCATATACTTTATTTATTGACCCAATATTTCAGTCAAGTCGTATTGGTAAGTCTTTGTCAAACTTTATATATAATAGGTGGGGAATATGTCATGTGGAAAATACAAAACAACCCAGCCAAGATGTAACAACTTTTTCTTTTCTTTTCTTTTTTTTTTTCCAATGGAAGAAAAAATGAGTTAGGTCTTGAGTATTTATAAATTACTGAACATGCACTGAAATCTTCATATTGACAAGAAGAATCAAATCCACGTCCATATGGAATGCAAGTCATATATAATTTTACCAATTAGACTACCATTTTGTTGGCTAATTATGGTGTTCATATTATTTGTAACTTACAATTTGTAATGTACCTTTTTCTTGAAATCTTACACTTGAGAATGACACATGCATGTTTTCCGTCTTTGTTAATAAAATGTTTGTATATATATTAAACGGGTCTGTGGTCTCGCACAAGAGAATCATTCATGCGTGGAATCAATTGTAACTTGTGAACATTTTCAATGTTTGAAAAATTGATGTCACGGAGAATATATTAACATGTGAGTCATGTTGAATTATTGGAGGCCAGCTTTTTCTTGGAAGTTTATATGTAGAATAACATGTTTAAATCTTCATGACTCGCGTTGGTCAAAAATCAAATCTTCATAACTTTCTATTTTTCATGTTTGGACTTGGAATTGGCCCAAAAAAAAGTTTGGGCTTGGAAAAATTTGATTTAAGGACTTCAATATATTATTGAAATATTTAGGTCAAAAATTTTAATATTAAATTATAATTATTCCTAATGATCAAAGGCAATTATTAAGTTTTACGAAATTTATTATCAAGTTCTAAATGTTAGTCTCAAATTTTAAGAAAATTATAGTTGAGTCATTTTAATGTAGCTTTTTTTCAATTTTATTAGTAACTTTCTTAAAACCTATGTAAAATTTAATACTAATATCAAATTTAATAGTAATTGTGATCCTTAGAAATAATTATAATTTTTAACATCTTCAACGCAATCTTCTTTCAAGATTTGGGTTCGTAATTTTCCTTTATTACTTCACATCCTTCTTCGTACACCCATCGAAATCTTGATTCTGCCCTCCTCATTCAAAACTCCGAGATTTCATGCGATGGGCATTTCATTTAATTTTTTCCCCATATTATAATATTTGACTTCATTTTAACTTGTGCACTAAGGACGGCAATTATGGGACAGGGAAACACTAGGGATTTGGATTCTCTTTATATTCTCTCTCCACATCTCTCTCTTCATACAGAATTTCACTATTACAGAAACAGGTTTCGGGACCGTTTGTTTTATCTCTAGAATCGCTTTTAAATCGATCCCAATTTGACCACTCTCGAATTCTTTGGAATCACTTTGTTTATGGATATAAGCAGTTCCGAATATAGACTTGGGGACTGCTTCTGATAAGAAAGCGATCCCGAAGAGCTTTTCTTTTTCTTAAAAAATTGAAATTAAATATGATTTTTATTTCTTTCTTATTTCTCATACTATACAATACATTTTTGGGGACAAAAAGTTCAAAAATAATTCTAATATTATTATCAATATATCTTATTATTCACTACAATATAAGCTATCCATTAATAACTACAAACTAATCAAAACAGCAAGAAAAAATAAAAATACATTGAACTTGCTACTGCTTGGCTGCTAAGCATTGCCATATGCACTACGCCAGAAAAGGGTTTTGTAGGCGGTTATTTTTAGCTATTATTGGCGGTTATGAACTGCTTGCTATGCGAGTGCCAACGTAAAATGGACACTTTTGTAGGCAGTTATAATCGCCAACAAAGGTTGGATTTCGTAGGCGGTTATCTGGATAACTGCCTACGAAAGTGAACCTTTGTATGCGGTTATTCATATAACCGCATACAAAAGTCCATTTTTGTAGGCGGCTATTTTAATAACCGCCTACAAAGTGGACCTTTGTAGGCGGTTATCCAGATAACCGCCTACTAAATTTATATATTTTTTAAAAAAAATTTTGAAAGTAGTTCAGTCTCGTATCAAAATATATGCAACCTGTTAAATCCATTAACAAAAAATAAAATGTATTACATTAAAAAGTATTTACAAATTAATATCAATTTACATATCATACATAAACAATATATTGACACTACAAAACGATAAAATAAGAAAAAACAACATCTAAACAATGCTTCAAACACCATAAATAAAATGTCATATTGTAATACATGAAAATTATCTAGATAGAAGGTTATGCTGTCGAGCTTCATACAATCCCAAATCTGCTATCCTAGAGCCTCCACCAAAGTCATCCTTCCAAATTTACTCTTAGACGAGCTCCAATCAACTCCCATGAAGAAATTTAAGCTCTTAATATTGGCAATGGCCCTTCCCTCTAACTAACCAAATACCTACAACACAAAAACGATTCACATTTATGTTTTAACCAATGTAATGGCATGGGAATAAATATATATAGTTAAGAAAGAATAAGATGTTGAACCAAGATATGCAAATTACCAATTATTTTCTCAATTGAGAATTTTCATTTCAATGAAAATATCAATTAGTACATTGCACTTATTTTCTCATAGGAACCTTGCTATATGTTGCTAGCATAATACTAATAACACTGCACTAATGTGGAAACAGAAAATAGACTCCTTAGACAAGAGGTTACATCAAATATAATCACAACAATATCTCACACTAGTGCCAATAAGACTCACTCAAAAGTTAACAAACAAACTTCATAGTAATACACCCACTGTGACACAAGAATGACTCACCAAAATTTATTGGCAACAACACTCTGATTGAGATAAGTTTGATCCTAAAGTTGTATGTATTGATCAAAGAAGAGAGAGAGAGAAAGAGAGATACCAAGAACAAAAACTGCAACTCTTATTCCGCCATGCTTCTGAGGGTTTAAAGGTATGCCTCTCCAACATTAGTGATATATCTTCATTTCTTTCGGATACTCCTTTCTTCCCTCCATTATCTCTCTCTTTCTCTCAATATAATCCTGGGCCTCTTATTAAGAAGAAAGAGACAGATCATACAAGTGAGACTTTGGCTATAAAGAAGGCTTCTTGTCTTACTCTAATGCTTAATTGTCAGGGAAAGATGATGTTTGTTTTTGAATTTATAGTGCCAACCCAAGCACTAATCTCCCCTTAGACTCTAATAGAGAAAATAATAATAATAATAATAATAATAATAATAACAACAACAGAAGGAAAGAAAGAAAGAACGGGCCATGTGAATATAGTCCATCACCAATAGTTATCCACTTCTGTGTGGAGAAACCTAGCAGCTCCATGAACAATGATACAACAACAACCCATACAGCAGTACATACATAGCTTTCCCAGCAAAATCAAAGCCCATCCATCATTTGAAGTACAATTTGTTCTTAAATTATACTTTATATTACACTTTAGCAATACTCTTAAGAACCCCAAATGGAAATTAAGAACGTTGGGAGTTGGGACTTCCTCACCAAATGATCCAAAACAGAAAAAGTATGATATAATCTTATAACATATTATAAAACTATATACTTTAAAAGTTTAAAAAGAAATCATAAAATACCAGATTTTTCCCAACGGACTCTAGCAACAACAAACTAATCAATTACTCTGATCCCTCCTCATCTTCCTCTCTAGTTAGGTAGATTTCAGCCACATAATCACTCCACTCTGTGATGACTTCATTGATTTGATTTTTGGAGTACTCATCACAGTAGGTATCCGGGAAGTACTATACAAGTTAAAATATCATGAAGAAATTAATAAAATGACATTACTAAAAAATGGTCAAAAGTTATAAGCATTAATGTAATTGCATGAAATGGAATTACATACCGTGACCGGGATAGAGCTTTGGCCATGCATTACGATATCTTTCATGAATATCAGGACATAATATGCACAATCGATACCATTAGCTTGCTTCGGACACTAAACAAAAATATATACATACATATTATATATGAAGATTAATGTCAATTACAATAAATAATTACTTAAATATTATTCTATAAATACCTTTATTTATGTCCATTTATATGATTGTTGCTTCTTGTCATTAAGCCCTTGGTCTGCTCGAAACATCTTCACAGCACTGTTAACCATGAGAAAAGAACATTAATATAAGCATAACTTTGAATTACCATAGAGACATATACAAAAGCTAAAAAAAAACTTATTCTTACTTGTTGAACATTTCCATCATTTGGATGCGGTTCTCTGGCCCTGTTTGTTTTCCGGAGTCTAAATAATATATTTTTGGCTTTACTGGGTTGATGACAATCAACATCTAATGTTCTCTGACAAAAAAATAATTAACATCAACAAATTATAACTGGGCAGTTCACAACAACTAAAGTCATCATTTAATATTTTAGCAACAAATTACTGACCCTTGATGAAAAGGTGCTAAAAATAATACTTCCTTATCGACTCTTGCCTTGAACACATCCGCAATTTCTTGAGATTGTTCTGTGATCTTCTTCTGGGGCATCAAACCTCTACAAAAAGATGATATATCTTGGGGGTGGAGGAACACAAATTTGCTAGTAAGATTGGCAGGGACCAGAAATTTTTCATACAAGTACCTAAAATGAAAAAAAATTGTGTATTAATATCACACTCAAATGAAAGGTTAGTTGGAAAGTAGTTCATTTATGTTAGTTTGAGTACCTGATGTATATGTTAATATTCGCAGCCCCAGGCCATTGATGATCCACCATGAATAGGATAACTTCTTCGGTGATCATTTCAGTTATCCTTTTATTATAGATCCCTATATCATACTCAATTTCTATAATCTCCCATTGCCCTATGCTCACTAATCCTTTCAAGTACTTGCGGCTTTTCCTTAAATTAACATTAGGTCCGGGTAGTCTCTTCATCGGTGCAATGATTGACTCTTTGGATTGCCCGGACCCTAGAACACGCTTTCCTTTTGCCTATGCAACAAAGTTGGTCAATTTGGGATGAACTAGTGATTACACAGTAGCAAATTATAATAAAGTGTCAATTGACATACCTGTACAGATGGAGCAAGGGTAATGAGGTTCATTGGCCATGCTACATAACTACCCACTGCTTGTCCTACCTTATCCGCATCTTGGGTAGGAATTGGCAATACAGCATTCTCCTCTTTGGGGACATCAATCGATACTCTCACATGGCCTTCAGGTAGGGCTTGATTGTGAATGACGTCTCCTGTGTTTTCCACATGCCCCTCTGCAACCACATGTCTAGTAGGGCAATCCAACCATAATTGACAGTATGATACGCCCTATACCAATAGCAAAAAATAAGTTAAACATGTCAAAAAAAACTATGAACTTGATTGGAAAAGCAATTACCTCAGGGAGATGCTCAAATGGAAGAGGGCAGCTATCCTTGACACTAGGGCTTGTTGATGCGACCTGTGACGACTGTATTTGCTTCAGTACTGCAGTTTGTGTTTGCACCAAATCTGTCAACATGGCTAATTTTCTCTCCATCTCAAATTGAGTTGCCTCTAATTGAGCAACCTTAGCTGCAGAGTATGACGATGAGCGGCGTTGAGTCCCAAAATATGCTTTCTTAGAAACGCCAAACCCGGCACCCCTAACACGACCAGGGTGCTCAGGGAGCCCTAATGCCTTGCCTAGCACATCAAGCCCTATGTCTTCCTCAATGCCTTCAGGCATGGACTCTACAAGGGTAGCCTGTGAAAGCAAAAAAATAATAAGAAATATATTATTTTATAGAAATATATTATAAATGATTGAAAATGCAAATAATAATGTAAGACTTACAATTTTATCACAAACTTGTTTGACGTTTTCATTGTCAATAATCCCTTCCTTGTTCTTTCTTGATTCTGCCCATAGCACATGACACTTGGTTAAAGGGCCACCTTCAGATCCCTCTTGAGAATGCTGTGTAATAACATAAATAACTCATTTGTAAATATTTATAAGGAAAATATATTCATATAAATAAGATCTATAGACACGTACCATCTTATCCTTTATACCCGAGTATCCAAGACGGCCAGCTCTATAAGGGTATTGTTGACACTTGGCCCTTTCACTATTTTGCTGACTTAATATCTGTAAAAAACAAAAATCTGAAATGAAATAGCTAGACACATATAGCATTAGAATAGAATTAACAACTAACATGTAAAAAGGGATTACTTTGAAAGATTGCTCACGGCGGATACCCGTAAAAACATCCCAGTCTTCTTGCTTTATGTAGACTTCAAATAATGCAGGTGGATGCTCAAGGATGTTACCATCTGGATCTCTCAAAAATCTTTTTGTAAGAATATATTGAAAAGCTCGCATCGATACTCCATCCTTCTTATATATGAAATCTCTATGGCACTCATCGATGTCAAATCCCAACTACAAAACAAAGTACCAAGATTAATTATAAAAGTATAACCATATAGGAAAAAACATTACAAGATAATTATAATAAGCTGTTTACCGCTATATCCTTGAAAATCAAGTCTTTCATAGCCTCAGGGACTTTCCTCCAGTCCTTCCATTGGCTACTTGCTATAGGCACATTCATCTTCGCAGCTATTCCAATGTAGCTACTTAATTTTTTTCCACCATCTTTTATTGGGTGGCCTCTACGATTCCACACCACATGGATCTTCTGACCACTATCTCTTGCCCGTGAGACCTCTTTCAAGACGGTCTACCCACGATGATGCTTCTCTAACTCTTTCTCAACCCGTTTGTTAACATTACTGGGATCCACATTCATCGGATCACTATCATAATCAGAAGAGGAAGACATTTACCTGTAATATCAATCAAACAAACAAGACATTAATACATAGAAAGGAAAATAACAAGATTTAGGCAAAAGTTCGCACAAATAAGATGAATAACACAACTAGTAAAAAATTCAAACACACAAAATTCAAACTCAAACCTTTTCCTCTTTCTGGTTTGTCTTCTCTTTATGATCCAAATACCCTCTTGATGATCATCTCTCACATACAAGGCATCATCTCCAGTATAATCAGTATCAATTGATGTCCCTACAAAAGGATCATCCTCAATATTTGCATCTTGATGACTTTCAATATCTTTTTGGTTGTCAATTATTTTATTTGTTAACATAACAATAGACAACTTCTTATTAGCAGGATCGGAGACAAAAAACACCTGTTGAGCTTGGGATGCTAAAATAAAAGGTTCATCTCTATACCCCACCTTGTTAAGATCCACTTGAATGAACCCTGTTTGATCAACTCGAAGACCATTTTTGTTGTCAACCCACTTACAACGAAAGAATGGTACCCGAAACAAGATATAATCCAATTCCCATATGCGATCAATTACCCCAAAGTATGTCATATTTGCAAAAATAGGGTTTTTGTCTTTGACACTAGAAATATGCATTGATTGGGCTATAAGAGTTACCCCACTATTTTGCATTGTGCTCCGATTATCCTGCTCTTTCGTATAGAATGTGTAGCCGTTAATAAGATAATTGTTGTAAGATATGACACGCATGCTTGGACCGTTAGCTAACCATCGTAACCTTTCTGAAACTAAACCAGGATTTCTCTCCACCTCCAAAATAATGTGATGTCTCAACCAATTTATAAAAACCCGATTGTGTTCCTTTGATATCCAACTCTCATTCTTGTAGGGGTTTAAACTTCTAAGTTTCTCCTTGTGCATTTCCACATATAGCTCAACCTCATCGGAGTTATGCAGAACATACAAATGAGCTTGCTCCCACTGTGTCCTGGAGATGCTAACTATATCATTTCCAAGAATCCCTTCCCCATCTGTTCTCCCAATGTGACGAGACTTTGGAAGCCCAATATGATCAACATTGGATAAGTATTCAGTACAGAATTCAACAGCTTCTTCAGCTATGTACCATTCAATAATACAACCCTCTGGTCTACTTCGGTTTTTCACATATCCTTTTAATACCTTCATGTAACGCTCAATAGGGTACATCCATCTCATATAAGCTGGGTCACACAATTGTGTCTCTCTAACCAAGTGAACTGTTAGGTGAATCATCATGTCAAAAAACGAAGATGGGAAATACATCTCAAGTTCGCACAAAGTCACAACAATTTGTCTTTGCAACCTTGGCAACTTAACGGGGTCAATCACTTTGCTACAAATGGATTTGAAGAATAAACATAATTTTGTGATTGTGCCTCGAACCTTTTTGGGCAAAATAGATCGGATAGCGACCGTCATCAAATTCTCCAATAGAACATGGCAATCATGAGACTTTAAGCCCTTCAACTTCAAGTCTTTCATAGATACAAGGTTCCTAATGTTTGAGGAGTATCCCTCTGGGACCTTAACTCCATTAAGAAACTCACAAAAAGTGATTTTCTCCTTTCTAGAGAGAGTATATGCTGCAGGAGGTAGATAAGTACGGCATTTCCCCTTCACCGGTGCCAATTCTCCTCTTATTCCCATTGCAACCAAGTCCAACCTTGCCTTAATGCCATCTTTGGTCTTTCCTGGCACATTAAGCAACGTACCAATGATGCTATCACATACATTTTTCTCTATATGCATGACATCAAGGAAGTGTCTCACATATAAAGACTTCCAATATGGCAATTCAAAGAAAATTGACTTTTTCTTCCACCCACTAGTCCCAAGGTGTTTTGCAAAAGGCTTCCCGAAATTGTTATTCAAATCCTTCACCTTGTCAAACATATCCTCACCACTTAATGGCAATGGTTCACTCCCTTCTTCTGTATTCCCATTAAAGGCTTTTTTCCACCACCTGTAACGATGTCCCAGAGGCAAAAATCTGCGATGTCCTAGGAAGACAAATTTCCCACCATGTTCCAACCGTATGGTATGTGTGCCTTCTTCACATATAGGACATCCAAACACTCCTTTGATACTATAACCTGATAAATTACCATATGCCGGAAAATCATTAATTGTACCAAACAGCATAGCTCTCAACTTAAATGTTTATTCCCTATATTTGTCATACATCTCTACACCCTTCTCCCACAATAGTTTCAAATCTTCAATTAATGGAGCCAAATATACGTCTATATCATTTCCAGGTTGTTTGGGTCCGGAAATTAACATAGACAACATCATAAACTTCCGCTTCATGCATAGCCATGATGGGAGGTTATAAATCAATAAAATAACGGGCCATGTACTGTGGGTACTACTTTGCATGCCATGAGGATTCATTCCATCAGTAGATAAAGCAAGGCGCAAGTTTCTATCTTCTTCCCTGAAATCTTCATATTCACGATCAATTCTTTTCCATTGTGGAGAATCTGCAGGATGTCGAAGTTTTCCATCTTGAATTCTTTCATCTGCATGCCATGTCAAGAGCTTTGCAATTTCTGCGCTACTGTACATGCGTCTAAATCTAGGTATGATGGGAAAATACCATACCACCTTCGTTGGACTCGATTCTTTTTTTTTTGTATCGTGGGGCATTGCATTTAGGACACTTGTTTAATGATGCATATTCTTTTCAGAATAAAACACAGTCATTAGGATAAGCATGTATCCTCTCATAGCTCATTCCAATAGAACATAACATTCGTTTAGCCTCATATGTTCGGCTTGGAAGCTCATTATGTTGTGGCAGCATATCTTTCAAAAATGTAAGTAATTCTGTGAAGCTCTTATCACTCAATCCATTCCCTGCTTTCAAGTTGTATAACTTTAACACAGCTGATAATATCGTGAATTTAGTACAACCAGGATATAATGGTTTTTCTGCATTGGCTTTCAACCTCTCAAACATCTCAGGACAATCCTGAAGCTCATCTTCAATCGCATTTGTCATCTCTTGAAGACGGTCATCATCAAATGTACTTGTATAAAAATCATTAGATCCAAAGCTCCTACTTGTCCCCAAATCACTATACCCGTCATTTGTCTCACCATGTTTTGTCCAATGGGTATAACTTCGATCGATTCCATTACACACTAAATGTTCTTCCAACTTATGTGAACTAACTAGCCTTCCAAAACAACACTTTAAGCAGGGGCATATAATTTTATCGGGGTTATTAGCATGCTCAACTGCAAACCTAACAAACTCTTTCACTCCATTCCAATATTCCTTACTCAAACGATTTGCATGCATCCAATTCCTATCCATAATGTGTACAAATTTCGGCAGAGCCTCCCCTAGAAGTTGATGGTTCCAATAATTCTACAGCAACAACTCACAAAAAGTTAGACTCATCAATTATAAGTACTAGCATCTTCCAACCAATCCCAGATAAACTAAGCTATCTTCAAACATAAGGACTGTCTTTATTCTAGGACATTAAAGTAATACATGATTCAACCATGGACTATTTCTGGCAACCATAAACTAATTTTTAAAGAAAATTCAGTAGCATAACAACATAGAAATGAGAGTTTCCCAAGCCTTAAGCCCTTTATTCATACAAAAAGTAGTAAATTTCAACCAATCATAGCAGCAACCATGTACCCAATCATTTCCAATCATCAAATTACTTCTAATTAATAAAGTAATTATATTTCATGCTATTAGATATTAATACATGGCATTATAATGATATAGTTCAAAAGGAAATCGGCAACATAACGACTTGGAAAAGAAAGTTTCCTGGGCTTGTTGAAATTTGATCAAACTATGACTATCAAATTTCATTCAATCATTTCCAATCAAAACTTCACCATATGACTTCCATTGAAGATATTAACATGCAAATCAAACATCGGTCAATTAGTATAACAATCATTCAACACCACCATTTTCAACAACTTTGAAAGCAAGAATAACGTACCTTATAACCTTGTACTATACTATCCCCTTTAGTTTAGCCCCTTATTTTGCTGCCTCAAAGCTTCTAAATTAAAAAGCTAATTGAAATAGCTAATATGTAATAACCACAATGACATGTTCAACCTGCATTACATAAGAGTATAAAGTTAAGAAAAATTTCTAAACTAGTTTAATATATGAAAGTGTTAAAATTTGACTCAACAAAGATTTAGGGGGCTAAGGGAAGTTTAGATCATGACATGAATATGATAAATTCAATGAGTTAATAATGGTTCTATATGCTTGATGATGTCTTAGAAATGACATTAAGATGATGAGAATGTAAGAACACAAGTTATATAGTAAAGTAGCAAATTGAAACCTAAAATGGCCAAGGCCCACCCATGTTGATTTAAATAAGTCGAGAAGTCAATTTAAGATTTAAACCATATTATATTTGTTAAACTAGGTGTATATGCTATAAGAATAAGAAGAAATATGTCTGTGATGAGAAATCTCAATGAAATACAAGTTTGAACACTAAAAAATTTAAAACAGGACATAAATGAACAGTAAAGTTAATGTCTTACTATAAGAGTTAAGTTAGTTTAAAATTTTTTAAAAGAAAATATTAAGAATCTATATATGATAAAAATATTATATTTGATATATATCAAATACATGCATGTCTTCTTATATTATCAATGTTTTATAGCTTATTATTATCAATTATCATTATCATTATCGTATCAATTTATAAAAATCTTACATTTATTTATAATTATAATTATAATATTTTACTAAACTAAAATATTAAGTAATTAAATAAATTAATAATTATACTAATGTTAATTAATAAATTAAAATACTTATTATTTTTCTTTTTTTAAATTTAAATTTCAGTAATTAAAATTAGGGTGGGTAAGTTTTAAAAATTTTTCACTTATTATACATTATAAATAATATAATTTAATATGTAAGAATAGTTTATTTGTTGGCCAAAAAAAAGTTGCACAATTTATTTATTTATTTAATGTTTTTGCCCACGGAGTTTTAAATATGGAGTAGAAGAAAGGTGCTTTAGAAGCCACGAATTAAAAATAAAACAAAGAAAGAAAGAGAGAGAAATCCTAATCACATGAACAAAATTTGACAGGCGGAGAACCATCCACACATTCCCAATTGTCTCAACTTCTCCGGCCCACACCATATATTATCCCTCCCTCCCAACAACCTCAGCCTCAAAATAACATCCATATTTCCTTCCTTTCTTGCTTCCCCTCTTCCATCTACACACCCACGCGTTGCTTCTATAATTGGGATGTCACTACGCAGTACCCTGAACAAGTTGTGCCTCTAATTGACACAGTTTCAATCTTTGTAGTCGAGGTATCATACCCTGCTCATTTTATTAAGGGCAGTGATATATTGCTCTTAATTTATCTGTTTTCTGAGGTTTTTTGTTTCAGGGTAGGTTAAATTATTTAGTAGGTTATAGTTCCAATTCGCTGAAACTTAAACAGAGTGTAGAATGAGGAATTGCTAGGTGTGAGAACATTTAGAACCTATTGTGTTGTTGTTGGGAGTTCAATGCTTATAATGGTGGGCAACGCTCAAGGAGCAATAGCTTCTCTTGCTTCCCCAGTCAGTTTGGGAGGTCTAGTTGGAGCAAGTTCCTCTGGAAGGACCCACTCGTTTGGAAGGAGAGTTTCCCTATCTGGAGGAAACTTTAAGGGTAGAAGGACATGGCATTGTGTCTCCTTCCCTTTGTAGATATTCAATGAGTACGACTGATTTCATATCTGACCAAGGCAATACAGTGTCCCTTGACTCTAACGGTGATAGCGGGAATACAGTTACTGGAGATAATAGTGATGGTTTTGTCCTTAAGCCTCCTCCAAAGCCGGTATTGAAGTCTTCAGAGACCAAGGGTAACTCCATGTTAGGTACAAATTCTGAAGGGTGGGATCCCTCCAAAGCTACTAAGCAATTTGGTAATGAAAAATTAGATGATGTAGAAGAGAGAAATAAGGTGATTGAGTCACTTGGAGAGGTGTTGGAGAAGGCTGAAAAGCTGGAAAATTCGAAGTTGGATGGCAAAAGAAATAATGGGACCAGCAAATAAACCAACAAAATCTAACACAGTCACTACTCCGAAGACTGAATAATGGTTCTAAAAGTGAGAACATTCCTGCCACTATATATTTCCAGCTTAGAATATAACCCTTTCAACAGAGCAGCTACGAATCCTAAGCAATAATAATGATTTGGATTTAGGAACACATCTCATATAGGCATTTTAGCAAACACCTAGAAGGCATACGTTGAATCATGAGCAGGGATGACGAATGGAAGGAGAAATTGATGGGAAACAGAAAAGTAGAGGTGAGGTGCTGACCTGTAGGAGTTCAAAATAGTTGGGTTCTCTGGTAACCAGAGATTGCAAGCACGAACGAACTTGGACTACCCATCGACATAGCGCACGGAAGCCACAAAACTCAAACAAGTACACGGACACAAACACGAACACGAACACGAAGATGGAGAGCACGAACACGAAGCTTGACAAGCCACCAACGCAGAATGCTGCAGGAGACAGAGCAAGCAAGCAAGCACAGAACCTCAAGATGGAGGTTGGAGACAGAGCGAATATGGACACGAACTCTTGAAGAAGCCGCAGAATGCTGACCCGAACTTGAAGAAGCCGCAAAATGCTCACATGAACTTGAAGAAGCCGCAGAATCAAAGGGAGAGAACTTCTGTGGAGTCAGTAATGAGGCCGATGGGAATAGCTCAAAAGTGATGTAATAGGGTAGAGTGCAACAAAAGTAGGCGGTTATAACAAATAACCGCATACTTTTGGTTTTATTAATTTAATTAATATTATTATAATTAAATAAAAGTAGGCGGTTATTAAAATAACCGCCTACTATGTTATTAATTTTATTTTTGTCATTTGATAATAAATTTGTAGGCGGTTATGTAATAAACCGCCTACAAATATTAACTTTTTGTAGGCGGTTATTTAAATAATTGCCTACAAATCCCCCAGGCATATTTTTTTAAACGTTTTTTAATATAACCGCCTACTATTAGGCGTCTATTATTTTCAAATCTGGAGTAGTGATGCCCCACCTGTAAACAAACCACCAAGAGCACACTACAAGTAAAACTTATTGCCTAACATGCATAAACTAAATAAAAAACAAACCCAATAATGATCAAGTGTTGAAAGACTTACCACTTCTTTTAGACTATATCTTATGATGTGGAGCTATAGAATCTTGAGGGTAAGTTCAGGCAAAACATGCAGGCCCTATAACCTTGACATAATAACAAAACTTGGTAAGAATAACAATTGCCGCTAAACACAATCCAAAAAAGTAAAAAACATAAACTAAGAAGAATAAGGCCTTGAACTTATGAGTCAAAACACTTCTTTAGCCATTGTACAAATGCCTATAGTCTGTTGAGAACTATGTAACCCTATGATCATTAGAAGTGTGCATCACCAGCACACGGTTCATTTTCATTCGGCCAATAAGAATAGATAAAAAAAGAAGATTCAAGAATATTAGTGTTGAAGATTAAGATTCAAGAATATTAGTCTAGAAGAAGTAATAATCCTGTGAATTCTGCCTTTCTTTGTACATGTGAGTTTCACAATCCTCAACATTCTTTATAGAAAATTATTAATTCTCTAAGAGAAGATTCTGAGTCATGATCAAGTAACCTGAGTTTAATTGTTTTCTAGTTTCTATAACCAAGGAATGGAAGCAATGATTATAAGATTTCAACAAATTACTACCAAATTTATCGTAGAGCCAAAACATTGATAAGTAGTAACTAAATTATGATTTCTTTCATCTACATAGAATGCAAAGAATGCATCTTGCATGGGCTAGCCACCACGAAGCCTAGATATATCTTTGGTCACTATATAGCCCTTCATCAAAAACAATTTTACAATGATAGAGAAATTTTTTGCCACTATATATCTTTTGTCACTATAACTTCTACAAGTCAATTTTGTCCCGATCTAACTATGGACACTAATTTCACTTCATTCCAACTCTGTGTGGAGATTTTGGACATCCGATACCATTTTGGTCACTTTTTGATCAAAACTCACCACTTACAATTCTCATTTGCTACCAAAGGCAATTTGACCATTATGGGTCATTCACACAAGTCCTATTCGACTTAACCAACTTGTTCAAAGAAGTTTCACCTCAAAGGAACCACTCCTCTGAGATTGGACTTCATTGAACCCCAAATTTACTTAATGAGCTATATGCCCTAAAACACACCAACCCACCAACCATACCCAAATCTATCTTTGTGCTCACATATACTACCATATTGACTCTTTAACACCCCAAACCATACATGCATCACATCATATCATACTTATCACATTCAACATCATTCCAATCAATATCATCACGTATATATTATCCAATACAATCACAACATCATTGTCATCACTTGAAGTACAAACCGCCTATTCTACTTGGCACAACATACATAGATATGACTCATACATATGCTACAAAGACTTGATATTCCCACGTCCGGTACATTACTCCCTTGTCTTCTCCTGACTAGTGCCAGAACATTCACCTGAAATGTTAGTTCATGGGAAAGGGGGTGTGAGACAGTGTTTCAGTACACGGGGACAACTACACACATATATATACATAACTCTTACAATAATATCATGAATGCAACATGAAATGGAATGGAATGCATGTCTTCCTCGCACACAGCTATAACCACAAGCTATCGTCATAACAAGATATTTCGTATAGGTGATTTCCTTCCAACAGTCAGTAAAGACTGATTTCAGGATATTACCAAGCTCAACTCCCATTAGTGTACCTGGCCAAAGGTAACACTAACGTTCGGTTCGTGGTTCTCCTTCCCCTTTCCCACCACAAATTGGTAGCGATTTAGGGAAGGTGCAGTCCACTACTACCCTTTTCCTCATGGTCACAGCAAGTGATTTAGATACAGGGATCTCATCCTTCTTCTCTCTTATCATATATCATTATCACCACCCGTTCCACCTTTCCTCAATATGCATATGGCAGTGATGTTCATACCATGTCAATATATATATCATCATTATATTCTCAATGTCATGCATGCATCGTGTCATGTCACATCATCATCACAATCATCATCATCTATATGTCTAGCTGTGTACATACCATGATATATAGAGAAACCATACACAAACACACATCAATATCGTGGTATGAACGGAAATATGCATACATACACACACATATAGATATATCATAACATACAATACAAACAATACAAACACCTAGTTACCTCAAGTTATTAATACCACATACACGCGATTCCACAAGCTTCTTTGTTTGTTCAGCACAACTCATAGCCCCTTCGGTCAACCAAATACCTCTACAATACCATAAAATTCTCAATTAACATAATATATCATTTAACCAAACATCCCAATTTGACTATATAGGCCTAACTCAAGGTTTCAATATCCATTTTCATACATCATTGAGCTCCTAGAAACCATACAAACTCTAACCAACCATACACATTTTCGGATTCCTTGTTTCCACACACAATACCAACCCAGGGTTTAGCTTAAATCATGCATACTCCTTCTAGGACTCATACCCAAGCATCATAAACACCCAATCACACTCCATTAATCTCATTTCATCCATTTTAATGGGTGGATTTTGGCCAAAACGAAAAACCCAACTATACACCCCCAAAAATCTAACTTAAAACCGAAGAAAATGGAGAGGGAAGATCAAGAACCACTTACCAACAAGAATCCAAGCTTCCAGAGGCTGAAAAACACCTCCAAGGTTCGGATCACACGAACCTTGGCACAGCTCTCGTGCTCTCTCCTCTGTTTCTTTCTCTTCTGTTCGTCTGAAATGTTTCAGATTTAAACAGGCTTTTTTCCGCTAGCTGTGGCTCCAGTAAGCCCGCTGCAGCATGGAGATTCTCAGCCTGGAAAATATTTCCAAAATTGCAACTCTCTCGCCGCGACAGCTCTGTCTTGCGCCACAGCATGGAGCTCCGTCTTGCTCCACAGCATGGAGCTCCTTTTTCTCTACTTTGATTCTTTCCTCTATCATAGTCCTTCCGATTCTGCATACAACGCCAATTACATTTGTTAGCCAGGGACCAAGTTAGGGATAATGTAATGAGGGTTATTACGTATTATATAATACTCCTTGATACTTTTCTCTTTTTTTATTATTATTGAAAGGCAAAATTTGTCTAAATATAATTAATGCACTCTTGAAAACTATAAAGTGACAATTGTTTTGAAACAAGAAAAAAAATCACAAAGTGAAAATTGTTTTGAAACAGAGAAAGTATGAAATAAATTAGAAAGAATCAAATGTAAATTTGATACTTCAAAAGTCATAGATTCTGTTGGAGTAATTGTGACTTCATACCATACTTAAATGAAATGAGAGTAAATGAGTAATGACCATGCATAGAGATATTTAATTTTTAACTAAACAGCATGAACACAAAAATATAAGCAGTAAAGGAATATTCACATAATTATATTACCAACCGCAATTGAATTGAGTGGAAAGAGACTTAACACCTTTTTAAGTAAAGTCTCAAGTAATGTAATTATGATTTTTAAAATCTTGGAAACATATTTAGCTATCATTTATAAATTCAAGAGCAAAGTATTAAAAACCAAGTTGGATTGGTCGGTATTGGGATCTGATGCCTAATTTGGTCCAAAATCAAGGGAAAACCAAGGGTTTAGTAAACCAGTTGAACCAGCCTCAACCTAGTCAAAACTATTTCCACAAAAAACCAGTTTGAACCAGTCTATTTTTTTTTTTTAATTTTTTTGGATTTAAATGATGTTTCTAAACTATAATATAAGCATACTTATACCTAATAAATATTGAAAAATGAAATTGAATAGTTAAAATGGGTTAAAAAATATGCATATATATTATGAAAGTATTAATTATAAAATATATATTATAAATATATTATATGTCATAATTATGTTATTTTTTAAAGGGAGAATTGTGAAAAAAAATACCAACAAATTAAAATATTTGGAAAATAGGACCAAAGTTCACTGTGTTTCCAAGGCAAGAGAGAATTTTTTTAAGCGAAATCATAAAATTTCCAAGTCATGATGGAGAAATTTTTTGTACTAAGTGAGAAAAGAAAAATTATCTATCCTGACTTAAAAATTTTCTATTATAACTCAGAAAAATTTTATCCTACCTTAGAAACAAAGTGAACTTTGATCTCATTTCCTATTTGATGATTTGATTAGGGCACATGTCCAGTTACATGCATGTGATTTAGTTCATTTTTTTATCTCTAAAAAAATTCTTTTACAATGATTATAACAATAAAATTTAGAAAATAAGTGAAATATAATTATATTGTATTTAAGCTTTTCATATAAGATTTTAATCTTTATTCTCTAAAAAATAAGAATGATATATTTTTTATTTTCTAACTTTTATTCCTTCCCAGATAAAAATGATTTTTTAAGACTTCTTTAACCATATTCTCATTTTATTATAAAAAGAAAGCTTTATTTAATTAAATGAAAAGAACTTTCTTTAATGATTTAGTTGTTCATATTTAAAAAAATATTACCAAAAAAAATCAGTATAACGCAGAGTGACCAAGAAAAAACTCTATAACGCAGCAATATTCTAAACCTCAGCCACCCCATCCCTTGTCTTTGTTAATCTATATCTTAATAAATTGGATTATTTATATCAATAATGCAGAAATTATGGAACATGATGTGTAATGAACCTGTAAGTGACTAGTAGAAATTATGGAATTAACATGATATGTAATGAACGTGTAGATGACTAACAATAAAAAGAAGGACACAGGAATATATACATACATACATATATTATTATTATTATTATTATTATTATTATTATTAATCAAGCTATATACAATTAAAGGATCTAGCTAATACAAGCACCATTATTTAAAAGATAGAGAAATACAGAAGGAGAGGAATATGATAGCAAAAGTCACAAAGAAAGAGATGAAGAAGAGAGAGAAACAGAATGAAGAACGAGAGAGAGAGAGAGAGAGAGAGTTTTTCCAAATTCACTCCCATACATACCCTTTGCTTTGTTGCCCGCTCATAAATTCTGTTACAGCTGGCATGAACTCTCACCTTCATGGCTTTATTACCACCTATCCCTCTGAAGACACCCCACCTGGATGCATACTAGATTGGGCTCCATTGGGTTGGCCCATGACATGATGAAAGTGGGATATATTGTTCCTGGGACAAAATATTTGACAACTCAGCAAGTCAGTGTTGATCAAAAAAATATTCAGCAAGCTATCGTACTTTAAATCAAATTAGAGCAATAATCTTGTATACATATATATTTTTTATTAAACAGCATTAATACAAAATATAAAGAATAAATGAATAGTAACATAATCATATTAAATGACTTTATTTTTGTATAAAATATTAATTTTTAAAAAATGATATCTATATTTATAAATTAAATTGATGGCAATTAATTATTAATTTTATTTACAATCAAAATTATTTTCAATGGATATAAAAATAATAATTATTAATTCTTTTTAGTCAAAACATTATTCAGTCATTCTTTTTCTTTTTGGTGCAGTTAAAGCAATGCCTTCTAAATTTTACCAATAGGTACCTGCTCAAGTAGTAAGGGATTTAATTAGCAATTAAGGCCTCAAAGAGGTCTTCTCATCGGTACTCATGGGCAGTCATAAGGTTCTACACAGCGAGATGCAGATTATTCTGGAGCAAGAAATAAACACAGGATACCCCAAGATATCGGATGATAAAATATAAAAAAAAAATTAATTTTATAATATCCATATAAAATTTTAAAAGATACGTTGTAATTTAAAAAATATATATGATTTGTAACTTTAAAAAATACGAAGTGTAATTAGATTTAACATTATGTATATGTATGGGTAATGGTATTCATAGGTGCGATTTAGTTCAATTTTGAACAAAAATTAAATTAAACCAAATCAATTGGTTTGATTTTCCATGGACCTTGTCGGTTCAAAATGTAATCGGTTTGGTTCAATTCAATAATCGATTTGATTCATGCCTGGTTCATACTTTTTGAATTTTTTTTAAAATAGCATCCTTCTTAAAAAATTAAATTAAATAGGTTATATCTAGATATTTTATGAATACAAATTATATTTAAATAATTTACTAACCAATATACTTTATGAATATTAAAAAAGAGAAACAAAATAAGTGCAGTTATGAGTAATTGGTATATTTAAATATTATAATTTATTATAATATAATTATCAGATATGGTTCAGTTTGGTTTAGATTTCAATGTAATAAAACTAAATCAAATTAAATCGAGTCAGTTCCAATAGGAAAAAAAACTAAAATAGAGCTTATTTCAATTCAGTTTAAATTAATTGATTTGGTTTCGTTTTGAATATCCCTGTACTTTTATTTTATATATTTTATGTTTTTTATTTTATATATTTTATGTTGTTTACTTTAATAATATTTAAAAGTTGCCATTTTTCTTAAAGGTTTTTTTTTTATTATCCAATTGTCAATTAATCAAGGGTAACTACTATTTATGACTAGGATGTAGATTTTATTACAAAATGGGATCAACTATATATTTAAAAATTAAAAGAGACCAAATTTTTAAAATTAAATATAAAAAAATATCAAATTACCAAAATACCCTTAACTCTAATTTATCCTCCCACCATAGTCGATCAACATCAGCCAGCCATCGATTAACAGCCGGTGGCAGGCCGGTCAACAACCGCGATGACCGGTAAACATTTTTCGATGATCAGTCAACGGTCGCTGGCACCGGTCAACAGTTGCTGGCGACCAGTCAACATTCACATGGATAAAATAGTTTACTACTTTTTCTTTTAGATTTTGCAATTTGTTTGTTTTAAATTCGCAACTTAGTTTTCAAATATTTATTTTGCCATTTTTTTACAGAATTTGCAACTTCTTGATTCTAAATTTGCAATTTGTTTTCCAAATTTTCATTATGAATTGTTTCAGTGTTTTTGCAACTTCTTTTCCAAATTTTGCAACTTAATTACTCTGAATTTACAACTTATTTTCCATATTTTTATTATAAATTGGCTCAGTATTTTACAACTTTTCTAGAATTTACAACTTACTTATTTTGAATTTATAATTCATTTTTCAAATTTTTATTATAAATTATTTCAATGTTTTTGTTACTTATTTTATATGTTTTACAACTTACTTAGTTTAAATTTACAACTTATTTTTCAATTTTACAAGTATGTAACCATTCATAATATAAGCTTCTTTTTAAGAAGTTGTAAAATTTCAACGTTTATATTATAAATGGTTTCAATGTTTTACAACCATTTTTCAATAATTTATAATTTGTATACTCAGAATTTGCAACTCTTTTATCAAATTTTGCTACAAATTCTTTCAAAACTTTTCAACTTTTGTTCCAAAATTCTTTAACTTGGAACAATTTGTGATAAAGATTCAGAAAACAAGTTGCAAATTTAGAGTCGACAAGTTGCAAATTCAAGAAAAGAAGTTATGAAATACTAAAACAATTCATAATAAAAATTTCAAAGATGAATCACAAATTAAAAATAAGTACGTTACAAAATATGTAAAAAAAAATTACAAAAGTATCAAAAAAATTTATAGTTAAAATTTGAAAAATGAGTTGTAAATTTACAGTAAGAAAGTTGTACAACATGTAGTAAAAACATTGAAATAATTCATAATAAAAATTTAAAAAATGAATTATAAATTCAGAGTAACTAAGTTGTAAATTTTAGAAAAAAAGTTGCAAAACACTGAACCAATTTATAATAAAAATATGAAAAATAAGTTATAAATTTAGAGTAATCAAGTTGCAAAATTTGGAAAAGAAGTTGCAAAAGCACTAAAACAATTCATAATGAAAATTTGGAAAACAAATTGCAGATTTAAAATCAAGAAGTTATAAATTCTAGAAAAAAAAGTTGCAAAATAAATATTTAAAAACTAAGTTACGAATTGTAAAATCTAGAAGAAAAAGTGATAAACTATTTTCTCCTTATGAATGTTGACTTATCGCCAGCAACTGCTGACCATTCACTGCTGGCCATGGTGGGAAGGTAAATTAGAATTAAAGGTATTTTGGGAATTTAATATTTTTTATATTTAATTTAAAAAATTTGATCCCCTTTTATAATTAAATATAAAGTTAATCCCATTTTGTAATAAAATCTACCTCATGTTATTAAATAGTAATTCCCCCGTTAATCAATTATCAAGAATGCAGAAATTATCGCACATGGAGAAAGTCGGTACTGTTCCTGTTCCTGTTCCTGGGACAAAATCTTTGACAACTTGCAAGTCAGTGTCGGTCTACGAAACGAAAGGAGACGAAAACTCTGACCACTGAGTCATTGACCACCTCGATGTGCTAGCCACCGCGTCTTTCACACTGACACGAAAATCTGGTTAAATTCACTTGAAATATCTGCATCGTTCAATATTGCCATCTACGATGGCGTTTCGGGGTTCTCCCACATTGATAATTAGTCTCATCATATCGGCTTTGCCATTCCTGTGTCTATCTTCTTCCTCGAGTAATATTTTGTCCCTGTCGGTGGAGAATCCAGAACACGTAATCAAATCAAGAAACGGCAATTTCACTGCTGGGTTCTATGGCATCGGTGAGAACGCCTTTGCCTTCGCTATCTGGTTCACGGAACCTCAAGGCCAAAGCTTGACTGTTATTTGGATGGCGAATCGTGACGTGCTAGTGAACGGAAAAGGCTCAACGCTTACCCTCCGTAACACTGGAAATCTGGTGTTGAATGATGCAGGTCAGGTTGATGTTTGGGCCACGAACACCACATCAGTGAAATCTCCAAAATTGATTCTCAGCGATGATGGTAATCTTGTTCTTCTTGATTCCTCTGGAAAAGTTTTGTGGCAAAGTTTTGATTTTCCAACTGACACGCTTGTCCCTGGACAGAAGCTCACCAGGCACACTAACCTTGTCTCCTCCAAAAGTAAGACCGACCCTTCATCTGGTTTTCATAAGTTGTTTTTCGACAATGATAATGTTCTTCGCCTTGTGTACGACGGCCCTGATCTTTCAAGTATTTACTGGCCACCTCCTTGGTTTCTCAGCTCGCAAGTTGGAAGGTCCACTTTCAACGCTAGTCGCTTTGCGTTTCTTGATTCGTATGGTGATTTCATTTCCACTGATAACTTTACTTTCAAAGCATCAGACTATGGCCCTGCGCTTCAGAGAAGATTCATCATTGATAGTGATGGTAACATCCGAGCGTACAGTCGAAGAAACTGGGAAGACCAATGGTATGTTTCATGGGAAGCTATTTCCGCAGGTTGTAACATTCATGGCGTCTGTGGAGAAAACAGTTTCTGCACATATCTTCCTTATTCTAGTCGAAAATGCGTATGCCTTCCGGGTTACAGATTCAAAGATGAAACCGACTGGTCTCTTGGATGCGAGCCTGAATTCCTTATGTCTTGCAACGCAGAAGACTCTCGCTTTTTGAAAATACCCAATGGTGATTTCTATGGGTACGACCAAGGGACTTACTTAAACATTACCTTTAATGAATGTAAGATTCATTGTTTGAAGCTATGTGACTGCAAAGGTTTTCAATATACAAATGACGGTACCCAATTTTTATGTTACCCAAAGACACTTTTGGTCAACGGCAATCTTTCTCCTGCTTTCAAGGGAGCTTTTCATGTGAGGCTCCCTAACTCCAGCACATTCTCCCTTGAAGCACCCAACACCAACTGTGATAGTTTTAAGTCCGTAAAGCTTGAGAGAGTGTATGTCTCTAGACACGACAGTCTTTTAGTGAAGGTGTTATTGTGGTTAGTATTAGCAGTTGGAGGCTTTGAAGTTGCATGCATTTTCCTCTTTTGGTGTCTGACATGGAAAAAGTCCAGTAAACAGCACAGTTATGATCATCTTACTGCAACAGGGTTCAGAAAATACAGCTATTCCGAGTTGAAAGAAGCAACAAGAGGATTCAGTGAAGAGATCGGAAGAGGTGCTGGAGGGATCGTATACAAGGGTGTGTTAAAGGATGGACGAGTTGCAGCAATCAAGAGACTCAACGAAGCAAACCAAATAGAAAGTGAGTTTCTAGCAGAGGTCAACTTAATAGGAAGGCTCAACCACATGAACTTGATCGACATGTGGGGATATTGTGCAGAAGGAAAGTACAGAATGTTGGTGAATGAGTTCATGGAGAAAGGTTCTTTAGCAAAAAACCTCGAGTCCAACAACAGGTCACTTGATTGGAAAAAAAGGTACAACATAGCTCTAGGAACGGCAAGAGGTCTTGCATACCTTCACGAAGAATGCTTGGAGTGGGTTCTGCATTGCGATATAAAGCCTCAAAACATACTTCTTGATTCAGATTATCAGCCCAAGGTTGCAGATTTTGGATTGTCAAAGTTGCAGAACAGAAACGACCTCAACAACCCAAGCTTCTCAAGAATCAGAGGCACAAGAGGGTATATGGCACCAGAGTGGGTTTTCAACTTACCAATCACTTCCAAGGTGGATGTTTACAGCTATGGAATTGTGGTGCTGGAGATGGTAACAGGAAAAAGCTTGAGGGTTGAGGGAGTTGAATCGTATCAGGGGAGGCTAGTGACGTGGGTGAGGGAGAAGAAGAACAAAGGAGAAGGAAAGAAGACATCATGGGTGGAACAGATCATTGATCCGACGGTTGAGGGAAGTTTTGACATGAAGACGATGGAGGTTCTGGTTACAGTAGCGTTGGAGTGTGTTGTGGAAGACAGGGATGCAAGACCTACAATGAGTCGCATAGTGGAGGTGCTTCAAAGTCATGATATTCATTTTAATTCTGAGTGATATGTATGTGTGTATGTTGTGCTGTTTTGTTTTTGTTTTACTTTTTTTCCTTTTCCTGAGATGAGTGTAGAGATGGCTAATAAGACCCTTCCCTTATAATAAGAAGGGATATGTCAATCAACTTCGTTTTGGAAATGTCTGGTTAAATTCGGGGGATTGGGTGAAAGAAATTGGCAGGAGTTTTAATGGAGGAGGTTGGAAAGGAAAGGAATTGAATTAGTTTTAAATTTTTTTTTTGAAGAAATTGGAGAAAAGATAGATAAAGAAATTTTAATGAAATATTATTTAATTTAAAAATAAAATGAGAGAAGATTATGTAATAAATATTTTGTTTTAAAATATTTTAATTTAAAGAAATTTATAAAGAGATGGCTTTCTTCAATTTTTTCAATCAATGGACTTAGTTTCAAACCAATCATTTCTTATTCTATGTTGATTTGAGGGATTTGAAGGGGGGAGAGATAGAAAAAATTAAAAATTTTTTTATTTAATAAATAAAAAGGAAGGGAAAAAATTAAAATTTTTTATTATTTAGTTTAATAAATAGAAAGGAAGAAGAGAAAAAAAAATTTTAATAAATTTTTACTTCTCTTCCCTTTTCTCCCTTTCAAAAATAAATAAATTTTAAAAAAAATAAATAAATCTCTCATCTTTCCTTCTTCCCAACAAATTTAAATAAAAAAATATTTTTTTTTTTTCTTCTCTTTCCCTCACTATAAAAATTCCTTTCATCCTCTATTTTCTTTTCTATTAAAATTCTTTTTTCCTTTTCCGCGTTAACCAAAGATAAGATAAGATAAGATAAGGATGTGGACCCTACATGATGGTGATGATAAGGGTAAAGTCCTCTTTCCCAAATCGGATTCACGTGGGACAGTCTAATTGTTACAGGCTGTCCCGAGAGAATAATATAAAATAACTAGGATTTGAAAATTTTATTATATTATTTTTTACTTAATTTCAGAAAGATTTTTTTAAGATACAAAATTATTTTTTATTTTATTATTTTTAAATGAAATGTATATGATTATTTGAAGCTGTTGTATGCTATTTAAAAATTAATATTTTAAAATTTAAAAATACTGGTAAAAAATAAAAATAATTTTAAAAATTTAAATTTTATTAAAAATAATAATTATAACAAATAAATAAATATAATTTAGAAGATGAAAAATAAATTTAAATGATCAAAATACATTAAAAAATAATAACATATTAGTATCGTTCCAGCGAAGAATCCATACTGTAGGTATATTTCAAGGCTTTTGTTTTTAGACTGATGAGCATCAAAATAGATTTTAACATTTATTAGTTCAAAAAGTTCATTATCAGAATTACAAAAATAATTTAAAATTATTTTGATAATAATTTTCTTAAAATTTAATAATAAGACTTACTGTTATAGTCTTCTATTTAATGCACGCAACCCAAACCTGGCAAATCCATTAAAAATCTAATCTAACTTAAAATAAACTTTGGATCATGAAAATAGGCAGTGGTTGTGAATTTGTGATATCTCACTTTTCAATTGTTTTGGTGATGTGCGCATTCAAATTAATGCTCTCCGTTTTTTTTTGGTGAAGATGATCTCCTGTATTTTAATTTATTTGCAATAGATAATTGGGATTTTAAATTTATTTACTTTACACGAGACATACTGTCAACGGAATTATGAAAATGACCTAAAAGAACCATATGCATGACATGGAATGGCATTAATTTTGGAATATATATACATATATAATATATTCACACTCACTCATCATCTCAAAAATTTTACCAGCCATGGTGAAGTAAAAAGAAATAAGAAGAAAATGATAGAACCCTTTTTTTTTTACCAATATTAGAACCCAGGTCCATAAGGTTTTTTTCTTTTTTTTTTCCCAACCAAAATCATAATTCATAAGGTTAAGCCATTAAAAGCTTACCACGATCAAAGGTGGTGGTAGGTTCCACATTTGCACATCTAGATTTGAGAAAAGTGGGGCCCACTTCTTCATTCCTTCTTCATAACTGAGGACCATTTGGAGGAAGATGACCCTATCAATTCGATCTTGATATATATATATATATATATAACGGCCTTTTAGCATACAGATGTTTCTTCTTCTTCTTCTTCTTTTTTTTTTTTTACAGTAATGAGATGCAGATTTTTTTGTTTTTTGGCCGAAGAGATACAGATGTTTATTTGGCAACTTAATGCAATTTCATTCAAAGCTAAAACTAGTGACACTTAAACGTCGCCTTATGCAAACAAACACATTAATCTTAGATTTGGAACCTTCAAATCCCATATATATTAACCAAAGTCTGCATTTGAATTCGGAAAATGGTTTGCTTGCTTCCCTAATGCGTTTGAATTAATCTTAGAGAACCAAAGTTTGAGTTCCAACCTTACGGGTTGTGTTCGGCCCTAAATATGAACGGGCGAAGCTTAAGCTAATTTTGTAAGCCCAATATTTTAAATAAGGCCCACAACAAATTATTAGGCCTTAAATAATTAAGCCTGATTTCATCAAAAAAGAATTTAAGCATGATAATATTTAAATTAAAAATCAATTCAGAATAATATTTGAAGTTATGCGTACGGAAATTAACGTACAAGAACCTCTCAAGTATTAATAGAAGCAACAAATAATCAAACACATGGACAATCACACAATCAGGTCCCAAGTGCTTTTACCTTAAACCATGTTAAGTTTCAGCAATGTTTTCGTTCATGCATAGACTTCCAGTTTATTTGTAAATTTCAATTCTCCCCCATATTCAACTGCGAAATTTCTTTTAAATTGCACTTTAGTATACTTGTATTTTTTTTGGAAGATTTGGTAAAGCACCCCTAAAAACTCAATCATTGCGGATAGAAGTCAGATTCTCCACAGTTTTGGTGCTTGCACGCACTTTTGGACGCACGTGATTATATATTTAAATTCTCAAAATATCTGCAATAAGTTGAATCTCATAAAAAGATGATCAACTTAGGGGAAATATATATATATATATATTTGCCTTTACTCTGCTGGTAATTCTGGTGCATTATCTCTAATGCTCTTTGCCTCTTGAATTAAGACTTGATAGATTGAATAGCATAATTTTGGAGAATTAGGATACACTGATATGGATTATTTGAATCTCTTACTGTTATTATTTTTCATATTTACTAAATAATTAGTACAATCAAAATAAGACACATTTTTCTATTTATAAACAAAGTTCATGAATAAACGTATTGTTTATGATTTATATATAATGTAGTTTATTATTGTGTTAACTAAAAATAACTATTAACATATCAATTAAATGTTCAACTAATTTTTTTTTTTTGTGGTGATCAATTCAATTTACTTGTGTGTGTTTCCATATAATATATATAGGGGGGGGGGTTGTGGGGGAAGTATAGGCCAAACCCTTAGAGTTTAAGGGTCTGACATATGTAAGACTTGACCTAATTTGGCCTATATATTTAACTAAGTTGGCCAAACTTAAAGTTACAAGCAGATAAATAGGCCTGATTTATTTAAATAAAGTCTAACATAAAGTCTATTATATATGCTAGGCCTATTTAATTATTATTAATTTTAGTTTTATGAATGTTCTTATTTCTTTGATAGATTAAAATAAATATAGGAATAAACGTTATATGTGCTGAGATATCCTTCCACATTATTTTTTGTATTGTCACCATATTATAGATTAGAGTAAGTGAATTAATATTTGAGAAATCTCATATCAATACGATCATAAGAAAAGAGAGGTGAGTAAAGTTTATGAAAGTAAAAAAACTAACTACTTATCCATTATATTGCTTTAATTATAAGATAAATATACATGGATTATACATTCAACGAGTAGAAGTTTATAGTTTAAAACTTTTTATTTTCAAATTATAGTTGATAATTTTTTTCACTTTTTGTCATATGAACACTTTATTTTTTAATAGGCGTTTAAATAAGTTTCAGGACCTGTTAACCTTTTAGAAAATTATACTTGAATCTAAAATAAAGGCTTATTTATCTTAATAAATTATGTTTAATCTTTAGATTTATAATATAGTCCCGACTAGGGGTGAGGGAGGGAGGGAGGGAGGGAGAGTACATTCCCATGGTAATTCAGTATCTACCCATATACAAATGATCAGTTAGAGACAGGCCTATTAGATTATATATTTCTCTAAATTAGAATCATCGAGCCATTAAAAATTATTTAAAATTTAAATTTTGATAGAGTCACATATAACTCGTAAGTTCCCTTAAAGTAATCGAACCATCACTTGTAATTTCTTTTATCTTTCAATTTAAAAATGATATTACATTATTACCAATAAGTCTAATAATATTTGTATAATGTTAAAAGATTATCGATAGTAATGCAATCAATTCATCATCTTAAGGCATTTATACACGCAATATCAACTTAGATTTTAAAAAAAATTCATAAATATGTCACGTCACGTATAGAAATATTCACAAAATATGTGATGGGAACAATAAAATATTATATCTTACAGGACATTTTTTTAAGGAAATTAGATTTTTCCAAATTTGCTCTTACTTTTTTGTGCAAGATATATTCACTTTGAATAAAAAAATTCAAAAATGAAAAATTGTGGAATCATTAATAATATTTAGATGCTTTCAAAGCCGCTTTCAATATATATATATATATATATCCCGTACGTGTGACTTTCCCTTTGTGCATCATCATCATGTAATTTTAAATTATGCCCTCTTCGAATGGTACCAGATAAAATACTATATCACATAAAGTATTATTCTAGAACACAATATCTTTGGATCTGAAGTTAAAACAAAAACGTTTCGTGAGAATAAATTCATTAATGCATTTAAATCAAGTGACAAATTGCTTTATTCTCAAGACACTACCCGTGATTCCGATGTTACAGACACACACATTAATTATATATATATATATATATATTAATGATAACATCGTAGACATCACGCTAGGCGGTGGACAATTTAATTTGATTCTTTCGTTTTTCACTTATTACTAATTGACCTCGTGGCCTGAATAGCTTTATTATGATAATTTTGTCAAATCAAATAAGAACATGTAAATTTTAAACTTAAAAATAAGTTAATAGTATACCTAATTCATCAACAGTGACCACTATTGTAATTGAAAGAGTCAAACTTCAGATTATTAGTCTTCCCAGCAACGTACATTTAAAATGATCATATGCATATCTTTACTTACATAACTGTAAAAATATGCAAATCCCAACTTACAAATATTTGGATTGCATCAATCTTTTATTTACTTCACTGTTTTAGTTAATTTCATTTTCAATCTTCTTGACTACCAGTTTTATTGAAATTAAAACGAATAACAATTATCTTTTTTTAAAAAAAACTTCTACTCTTGAATATTCTAAATAGTTAATATTGCGATAACTGCTATGGCGATCTACTGTGTATATGAAATATACACTTTGATAATTGTATTAAGATTATTTTATTCAATTCGACTATCAGAGATATCAACGAATTCTCGAATTTCATTTGCTGACCATGTTAATGATAGAAAGAGATGTGGCAGACAACTGAAAAGTATCATTGTTTCTCTTCGTTAATGGCGAAACGACACCTCTCTTCTCCTTGAATCCATCTTCACAGGTGGAAGAAGCATCAAGAACTGAACTTACCTTGATGTTCGAATCTTCATAACGCTTTCTCTTGTACGCTCCAATGGCTTCTTCAACGGTTGCGATGGCATCTGAATACAGTTCCAGGCAATCCCTCAAGCAATCTCTGAAATACCGATCTATTGACCCCTCCTTCTTCGTCTTCGTCTTCGTCTTCTTCAAGAGGTCTTTAATGTAAACCCTAGTTTCTGTGACGTTGCTTCTGGTTAGCTTCATGGAGATGAGACCGAGTTCCGAGAGGCTTCTGACTCTGTGGCTTCTGGGATCAGCTTCGAAAGAAGATATGCAGAAGTTGAGGCTTATGTTTGGATCGGTTTCTGAACTTTTCTTGCAGGTTTCTTTGATGATATCGTTGATAGATGATACAGAATGGAAGGAAAGGAAAAAGATTATGAGAGAGAAGGAAAAGACAGTGAGCATAGTACTCATCTCTTTGTTACTGAATTCTCCAATGCATAGTCTCTTAATGTTTAGGGTTATACACACACATATAAATAGAGAGAATAAATAAAAATAGATCTTTTTAACTTTTTAGGGTTAAATTATATATTTTTTAAAATAAAAATAAATGACTCAATTTTTGAGTTCTTTGACTAAATTGGAATTATCTTTCACAATTAATATTTTATAATTTGAATTTTTTTTAATGTATTACTTTGACTAGAAAGTTTTGTAATTGAGATAGTTAGTAAAAAAAGAAATTTTCAAATTCATTGATTAAAATTAAAACATATTACAATCAATATACTATTGTTTTTAATGACTATTTTTATTCTTTACATAAATATATTTATAGCTTTTTTATATATTTTTCATATATATTTCTCCTATTTCAATTAAATATTTCAAGATCAAAAGCGTAAACATTACATCTGAAGTTTAAATAATTTTTTAAAAATATATATGATATTTTAATTAATGTTAAAGACATAAATGTTATTTATATATATTAAAAAAATTGATTAAAGACTTAAGGGTTATTTTCGGAAAACATCATAAAATGCTCAATAAGTAGTACTTTTCTGAAAACTTCTTGAATTAAACTCAATTTATTGAAGTTTAATTTCCTTCCCTTAATTTAAAAATTAAGGCTTTTAAAATTTAAAACAAAAATAAATTTAACTCTAATAATAAACACTTGTAGTCCATGAGGCTTTTTAACTGATCGATTAACTTCTAAGATTACATAGGTAGTTTCATGAATTTCTACTACAAATCCTTCATTTACCAAATTCTCTATTGAAATTTAAAATCCTCCTATTTAGACTTGCATGTGTATCGTTTAAATAGGAATTCTGGCTGGTCGAAAAATTGAGAAATATGATCGGAAAATATAAGGAATTACATTGATGTTCATCTTCACTTTTATACTTTAATTATTTTTCCTAATCACGAGCACGAACATCTGTGATTCCTTTCAATCCAAACATGGTATATAGTCCATATAGTTTTTTCAAAGCTTAATTTACATATTTTTCTTCATGAAAAACATGTTTTGGTCTCTTGACATCTCATTTATATCTTATTTTAGTATTGATTCGAATAATTCATGATAGAATATTACTTTCCTCTGTGTCATGTGGACAATAAACAACTAATTTCGTTGAAGGGTGTGATTTTGTTTCCAAAGAGACGAGCTGTAAGTACTTAATTAAAAGTGAAATTTTGTAAGAGATAAAGTATGCATAACCTAATAGACTCATTGCATACCGATATATCGCATATGACAACTATGGATATGGGAAGAAAACTACAACCCAAATAGATTCAAAAGGGGCTTATTTCTATCCAATTCGCGTGTGATTTCATAATATCTTCAAGATGGTGGCCAATGGTTTTGGGGATTCAAACGATATCACCAAATTTGGAGAAAGCACAACAGTCATATTCCAGCAAGGATTCTCAAGTCAAGCAACTTGTGGTACAACCTACACATGTGACACACGAAAACATACATCAGAGGACAATTTTGGAGTATGCTACTTACACAAAATAGGTGGCTAGCTCCTCGTAAGTTGCATAGTATTTGAGAAATGAGTTGCAACATTTGGGACTTGCGAATAGTGTGACTTGCCATAATTTTTGTATTTTAAGGTGGGTCTCCCAAGCGTTGCATAAATTTTGAGAAATGATCTCCTCTGAAGTTCAAGGATTGTGAAGAGGGCAGCATGCTATGAATTTTATATTTCATATTGATCTATTGATATTGATTGATATTTTTTATTTTCTTAAATGAAACATGAAATAATATTTCAGATAGCACAAGTTATACCTTCTTGGGATTATAAAAGGAATTCTCATCCATTACATTTGTTGATGTGAGAACTGTAAATGTTAACCCAGAAAGATTCACATTTGAGTCTTAGCAATTGATTGTAATATTGAGTGTCACCACGTTGTAATCAAAGTTCACGACTTATAGAAATAGTTGGAATTTCAAATGAGTGACCAAGTTAGTCATCAATTAACTCAAACATTCATGATCATCCATGCATTACCTTAATTCTCAGATAACTCTTTTTGTTCTCCGAACTTTCCCAAACAATTGCAGATGCAACAATTGAAGAAGGGGCTTCAAGTGTTGAGTTAAGATATGTAACTCCACTAAACTGTGAGAATAGTTATTGTAACGGAATTCCGTAACTTCAATATATGTCAAATACAATTGCATTCGGTATCCGCCTATTTACCCACACAAAATCACACAATCTCAATCATATATGTATTTTATAAATAAATAAACATTATATCTATATATAGATATATAAGAACAAAAGAAAATGATTAATTAAAGTATGCTTTTGGTCATTGAAATTTACAAAAAGTGAGGTGTAGCTAACCATTTCCATAGCATCACTGCATTTAACAAAAGGAAAATTCATCAGGGTGCGAGTATTAAGTAATTGATTCGTATGCAAACTAACTTATAATTAATCAAGAAATTTTCATAATTAAGAGAACAATGCACCTATTCTTTTCCAATCCTATAAGAAATGTGACTTCACCCAAGGCAGACAAGACGGTTCAAAATCCAGCATCTTTTTGCTAAACGGCATACTCGCTCACAAAAGCTTTTGCACCAGAACAATTTAGAGAATCGAATTTGTTATACATTGAGATAATATCCCTGGAACTCGTATAAACGTGGAAATCAAACAAATCAGCTGGATGATCTAAGGGAGTGGTGATGGCATCGCAATTCGAGATGATTTAAATATATGGATAGTGATGTTTTATGGCATTGTAGAACTTGAGGTAGTTTCCTAGGTAATTATATAACCCGCAATCTTCATTTCTAATAGAAATATATCATAGATCAAAGGGTTTAGGGCATCTCAAAAAAGCTCTTATTCTGCCCCACTTTGATGTGAGAGGACCTCTTGCAAACTCAACCTCATTAAGAGTTTCCTACAAAACTAATAATGCAAAATGAAATAAACCCAACAAGAAAGAAGAAAAAGGATTGATTTAGAAACACCATAGGAAGCTGTAACTGCAAAACTATACTTGCTTGAAGGGCCAGATGTCAATTGCGTTGACTTCTTCATGACGGCTAATCGATGCCAGCATTAAATACCGGTACTAGTAATGCATCAAGGTCTTTTGCAAACTGTTCAAACATAATCAAGTGCAATGATGGTGACTGGTATATGCAAGAACAAACTAAGCTCAGTATGGATGGAAATAATTATAAAGTACATACTTGAAGAAACTCCAAAAAGCCAAAAATGTCATCGGTCCAGTAGCCCCATATATCGTTATAGTGACCAGGTCTCTTTTTCCATGGCCCAATGGTATCCTCCTACCTAAAGGCATTTCTCAAATAATCTCCTTCAACATAAATGCCACCTAATGCAATGAATGTAATGAATAGTTTATTATAAAAAGATCCTAAAAAGCAATCATTTTCAATAAATCTCTTAATATACACTATTTTACATATGTATACCCAGAAATTGAAGAAATTTTGGTTTCAAATTTTCCACCATTTGACAAAGATCCCTTTGAAAATCATGTCCCTAGTATAGAAAGGAAACATAATTATTGTCACAATAAGAGAAACAAAAGAGTAAGATGGGACCAAGATCTCCTTAAGTGTATTTTAGCTTAAATGAAGAGAGATAAGGAGTGAAAAATGGTAGGACCCATCCCTATCGCTATGGGCCCTACCTCTCTCTATCTCTCTCTTTTCTCTTCACTTTAGCTAATTAAAATGCATTTTTTAGGGGATCTATTCTAAAGTAAAGATGTTGCCTTTTATTTAGTTGAAAATTATGACTTCAACTATTACGTGCATTGTAGGTTTCCATGGGTATAGCTGAGACTTGGTTCAACTTAATCACTCCTTTTTGGGTTGTTGTAATTTGAAAGCTTGAATTGAAGTATGATCTCAAGGCTTCAAGAATAGTCTCCTTCCTTTTCCACTTCAAAACATGTTTAGCCAAAGCCCTACATTAATGATTTATCATATAGTTTGTACACAACTAACTTACTACACATCAAATATCATCAAAATCATAGTTATGCAAGAGAATAACTCTCTAATTAATAACCTAATGTTAGTAGAAACTAGTTCTTGTCCCTTTGATCCTATGAATGAAAGTTTCAGTCAACTTATCCTAATGAACGTGCAAAGAAGACCACTTCATATTTCTTTCCTTGCTCGATATTCTAAAGAAACAATTGAGATGCATTAATTAAGAGTTAAAGTGGCAGAAAAATCAAGTGTTGAAAATATGTAGTCATACCATGCCCCAAAAACTAGGGTTAGAGAGACCAACACCTTGAGGGCAGTAATTAGGTGAAGGACAGAGGACATGCAATTTCACGGCAACCTTATTGTGAGCAAAGCAAGAAGCAAGTTCATTTGCCAGTTGTATATATAGTTGATTCATCTCCAATAATTGACCAAGGATAAATACTTGAAGGAACCATTGTACCCCCAGCTTCAAAACCTTAACACATTTATACAAGTTCTTATTTATTACTCCAAAATTAATGTCATATTTAGATAAAGAACCTTAAGGAGAAAATAAATATTTTATAATCACCTCTATTGTTTGCAAGTTTTGCCCATAATCCTCCAGACCCCGCTTGATTAATCTCCTATATAGCAAATAGTTAGTTATCTGCATATACACACACACAAAACCATTTTTACATATTCACCTAAAAAAATACACCATAAAAGTGTTTTGGATTAGGCCTTCCTCTAGATCCCACTTCTACATGTAGAGTTGCATTGAGGGCATTAGATTGAGAAGCAAAGGCTAATAGTATGAGCAAAAGAGTATAAACTTTGGATGATGACATTTTTGTGAAATACTCAACACCTACTTTTCTATTTCATCCAATTTGTGCTCACAAGTATTTAAAACCAAGGCCTAGAATTAAATATAGACATATTACAATTAAGAGAGAGCTTATCCAATTTATTGTTTTCATAAATACCTAAGATATATTGTCATAGTTGTTCTATAACGACCTACTTCCAAACACTCCAAATTCACTCCTAAAAACCTCAAAAACACTGAAAAACTCCGAACAACACCAAAATAGGGCTGAGCCGCGCTAAGCTACAATATCGCCATGGCCTGGGGGAAGCAAAACCACTTGGCGCTGCGGTGCCCCTCACTGACACCATAACAGCAATTTCCAATTTTTTTGGGTGAACTTTCATTGTGCACAACTTTGTGCTTCGACCTCTAATTGACTTAATTCTAACTCTTACAAGTCAATCTTGTCTCAATTTATCCATAGACATAAGTTTCATCTCAATCCATCTCCATATGAAGATTTTAGACATCCATGACAGATTTGGTCACTTTTTGACCATAACTCACAACTTACAAGCTCCATTTGCCATCCAAAGTAATTTGGCACCTAGAGACCCTTCACATAGGTCCTTTTTGGCTCAATAAACTTGTCCAAGAAGGTTTTATCTTAGAAGAACCACTCCTCCAAAATTTGATCCCCTTGAATCCCGAATTCACATAATGAGCTATATGCCCAAAACATACATACTAGGACCAAAACCCTTTTTGGGCTCTCACATATAGCCATTCTGATACACAGACACTTACTCCAACAATAATGACCGATACTAGAGTCCACATCATTATCACACACACACACAACCATTCATGAACATAACCATACCACATCATCATCAATATCATCACATGTCATTCATCATCATCAATATTCTACAACCATCATCATCACAATATCATTGACTTCATATCAATTATAGACATATAATTCTACTTGGCATAATATGTAACATAGACAATACATACACTACCGTTGACTTGAATATTCCTAACATCTGAGAGGCTATGACTCCTTTATTTTCTTCGAGCTAGTGCCAGAATCTTAACCTGAAATATTAGTCATAGAGGAGGTGTGAGACAAAGCCTCAGTAATCGGGGATATAAACACATGCAACCTATATCATCTTTCCACACGAATATGCATATAGTGCAATGTAATGAAAAATGTCATGGTATGCATGTCTCCCTCATACAGGGCTAGAACCACAAGCTATCGTTATGACAGAACATTTTCAATAGGTGATTCCCTTCTAACAACTGGTGAAAACTGATTCTAAGACATCACCAAGCTTGCCTCATACTAATGCAACCCGGCCATAAGTCACACTAGTACTTGAACTGTGGCTCTCCTTCCCCTAGACCACCCCTAATTAGTAATGATTTAAGGGAGGTGCAACCCACTGTTGCTTGACTCTCCGGGCCATAGGAAAGGATTTAGCTGCAGAGATCTCATCCTATCACCATATCATATATATCATTATATCATATCATATAATATCTCACCATCACCACCCAATCCATCATTTCTCACAATGCTCATGTGGTGATGATGCTCATGCCATGTCATCATGTAAATGTCACTATGAAATCATCATCATATCTATCAATATCATGCTAGCATGCTAGGGAATCTATGCCCATACTTCATCTAGCCGTATGCATACTATGATATGTGTTGAATTAAGTGTTTTGATGATTTCAAACTAACTGGAGCTTGGAAGAAAGATATCAAAAGTGTACAAGAGAACTTAAGTGAAAAACTTCAGGACAAATTGAGAACAAAGCTAGTTTGTAGGATTTTTTCACTTTATTCACATGAGTAAAAAGCTTTGATTCTTCACCCAAATGTTTTTAAAATGTATTTTTACGTTAACTCATGATATATTTGAAAAATACCCACAAGCAGACGAATTTTGGAGTGTTAAACTTGATATATTACTTTAAAAATTTGAATTTTGATAACTGAAATTCAAACTTTGGATTGAAAACATGTTAGTCTGAAAAGAGGTCTCTTTGACAGATGAATTTCAGTCTTTGAAAATTCAAATTTTAGGTATAACACAAACTATAAAAAATTAAAAATTTGTCTGAAGATATGTCAAAGTTCATTTGAAAGTGAAGTTTAAAAAGAGTTTCAAGTCAGTCCTTTGACAGACAAACTTTGATTTTGAAAATTCAAACTTTAGAAAGATAATTTATAAGTCTGTTCAAATGCTCCTCTGACAAACGAATTTTAGTCTTCAGAAATTCGAACTTTGAATTAAGTTTGATAAGAGATCTCTTTGACAGATAAACTTTGGAATTTGAAAATTTGAATTTTGAAAAGAAAAACTTTTGTGCCATATTGAGTTGCTCACTGATAGACGAATTTTGGGCACCAAAATTTGAATTTCGAAAGCACTGTAGCAATATGGAACAACTGTTCACACTTACCAGAAGAACTTTAAAATTGAAAATTTATATGTTCCAACCTAGAAACATTTGCCAAAGATGAAAATTCAAATTTTACTTTAGAACAAATGAACTTCGAAGTTCAACATTAAAGTCTTTAACTTATGGTCTTTGCAAAATTCGTCTGTTGACACCCCAAAATTTGAACTTTAGACGTCAGATGCATTAAATGCGGTTGTTGAATGGATAATTTTATAGAATAACCATTGGGTAGCATCTCTAAAAGCTAGATCATGTCTCTAATGTATAGTTTGTTGAATCAAGAGTTTTGATGATTCCAAACCAACCTTCAAGAGCTTGGAATAAAGATATCAAAGGTGCACAAAAGGTTTCAAGTGAAGAAATTCTAGAGAAATAGGTGCAAGAATAGATATAGGATGTTTAGTAATGTTTTGATTTGAGTAAAAGACTTTGATTTGGTGAAAAGATGTTTTAAAACTTTGATTCTATGGAATATTTGAAAAACACCCACCAACAGAAGAAGTTTGAAAGGTTTACACTGATCTGCTATTTTGCAAAATTCAAACTTTGACTTTGGAAATTTGAATTTCGTGTTGAAAATAAACAAGTATGAAAAGAGGCTTCTCTGATAGATGAATTTTGACTTAAGAAAATTCAAATTTTGATAAGTGTCTGAAAGGAGCTTTCAATAATAGACGAACTTTGGGTTTTGAAAATTCGAATTTCAGACAAAATGTAACTTATGAAAACTAAAGAAATTTGTCTGAAACTATGTCAAAGTTCATCTGAAACCAAGTTTAGATTGGGCTTCAAAATTGCTCACTGACAGACGAACTTTGAACATGAAAATTCGAATTTTAGAAACAAAGCTTGTGAGTCTGATATAGTGATATGTTGACATACGAATGACAGTATTTGTAAATTCGAATTTTGAAGTAAGTCTGAAAAGAGGTCTCTCTGACAGACGAACTTTGCCCTTTGAAAATTTGAATTTCGAATTAGATGAACTATTGTGCCTTATAAACCAGTTACGGACAGATGAATTTTGGGGTTCCAAAATTCAAATTTCGAAAGCACTGTAGCAAATTGAAAATATTATTCACACTTAATAGAATGTCTTCAAACGTGAAAATTCATATGTCACAACATAGAAACATTTTCCAAAGATCAAAATTCGAACTCTACTTCATGACAGACGAACTTCGGATATTCAACGTTGAAGTCTTTAGCCTTCAGTTTCTGTGAAATTCGTCTGTTGACCAACTGAAATTTGAATTTCAGAATATCAGAAGCATTAAATGCGGTTGGTTAACAGATAGTTTTTCAGAGTAACTGTTGGATAACTTCTCTAACGGATAGATTTTGTCTCTAACGTATAGTTGAGACCTAAATCTACAAACATAACATCATTTGAAGTTGTGGGTCATGATTTTAAATTTGTATATATTGAAACTCTGCCAAATCATTTACTCCAAGTCTCTTACTCTCTCACTTCAATAATTGTACTCCAACTTTCATATTCACTCAGTTTAAGAGAGTTTGTTCATTGTAAACAATCTTATCTTCACCTGGAAGAAAGATTTTCTTGTGAGGGGATATCACAAGGGATTGGGGAAGCACTTAGTAAGAGTGCATAGAGTAAAAGAGTGAGCTCTGGAAACAGAGCATCATCTTTGCATTGAGGCATTTGCAAGAAGCCCACTGAATTCTTGTAAAATAGTGGAAAATCTCAAGTGGTGACTTGAGGACTGGACGTAGGTCAAGTGGAGAGACCGAACCAGGATAAATATCTGAGTCTTCTCTTCCCTACTGCTACTTTTATAGTTTATTCATTTATACTCTATTTTACCATCATACTTTGCTTTCTTCATCTTCTTGACATTTTGCAGAAAATTTTCAAGCTTCCTAATTCACCCCCCTCTTGGGAAGCCAGCTTATCTAACAAGTGGTATCAGAGCTCAGTTTCCCAATCAAAGGATTTCACAGTCCAGGAATTAAAATGGCTGGCTTTAGAGAAAGCATACTACTAGAGGGAAACAACACAAATAGACCACCTGGCTTCAGTGGAGAACACTATGGTTACTGGAAGATGAGGATGCAAAGCTATCTCCAGTTAATTGATCTGGACATCTGGTCAATCATTCAAAAGGGAAATTTTGTCCCAATGACTTTGGAAGATGACGGGAAGTACAGAGAGAAGCTAGAAGCTGAATGGAATGAGGAAGATAGAAGAAGAGTTTTGCTGAACTTCAAGGCAAAACACTGCTTGGTCAGTGCTTTGAATCAAGTCAAATTCTACAAAGTCTCACAATGCTCCACTGCCAAAGAAACGAGGGATACCTTGCAAATTGCTCATGAAGGAACAACTGAAGTCAGGGAAAACAAACTGAATACATGCATAGGTGAATACGAAATCTTCTGAATGGCTGAAGGGGAGAGTGTAAAAGAGCTGCAGAAGAGATTCACCCTCATTGTGAATTAACTAAAGAGTTTGGGAAATGAGTACACTCAAACAGAAAAAGGTTAGAAAGATCCTCAGGGCTCTCCCTCTGGAATGACAACCCAAAGTAACAGTAATAGAGGAAGCCAGAGGAGAATCAATGGCCTTTGTCACAACTCTTTTTGGCAGCCTCGAGGAGTATGAAGGAAAAATGAAGGCTTTCAAAGAGGCTAGCCAAGATAGAAAGAAGAAAGGTCTTGCTTTGAAAGCTGCTGAGGAGAAAGAAGAAGAATCTAATGATGGAGATGAGCTAGATGAAGAAACTCTGGCTATGATGGTCAGAAAATTTGGAAGATTCTACAGCAAAAAAAGAAACAAGAAAATCTTCAAGAAAGGAGTAGCTGGAAATAGCAAAAGAGAAGCAAAAGAACCTATCATTTGCTGAGTGTAAAAAGCAGGGACATATCAAATGGGATTATCCACAATTCCTTAAGAAGCAAGAGAAAGAAAAGAAATCTACAGACAAAGGCAAGAAGAAAAGAGCTTACATCTCATCAATATGGGGCAACAGCTCAGATGAAGAAGAAAATGATGAAGATGAAATTGTCAACATCTGTCTGATGGCTTTTACCTCTGAAGAAGCTGAAATCCCATGCAGCAGTGATCATAAAGATAAGGTATATGAATTTGAACCTTCCTATTCTGAATTACTGGATGCATTTCATGAGCTGCATGGTGAGTTTGTTAAAGTTGCTAAAGAATTGAAGCAAGCTAAGGAAAAGATTAATAAACTAGAATCTCAATGCAACATCTCTGAAATTGCTTCTCTTCCTATTGTTGAATCTACTTGCTGTAAATCATGCATTGAACTAAAGCAAACCAATGAATATCTAGTGAAAAGCATGTCTAGGCTTACTAAAGGTAAAGATATGTTGTTTGCTTTAATGGGAAGCCAAAGAATAACAGGGAAAGGCTGGACTTGGCTATGATCCTTGTTCTTTTAAAGAAAAGATTAAGAAGAAAAATCAGAATGTGTACATGAGACATTTTGTGCATGCTAGTGGCAATAGAAAGAAAGATCATATGTCACATCACATTGAATCATATAATCAACCAAGGCATGCAAAACAAAAATATTATCTGCACTATTTTCTTCCTGCTTCTCAATCCAGCAGTCCCTTTACCACCTGTCACTTCTGTAACAAGATGGGACATATTTCCAGTTCATGTGCTTTAAAGAAAAATGGACTTGATAGGAAGGTTAAATGGGTTCCCAAAGATACATCTGTATCTAGGGAAAAGACTACTGACAGAAAAAGACCCAAGCAAATTTTGGTACCTACAAAGAAAATATGAACTTTGTTTTGTAGGTTTGTCTTAAAGCTAGAAAGAGCAATAAATGGTATATGGACAGTGCCTGCTCAAGTCACATGACAGGTGATAAGGAGAAGTTTATCATCCTTAGAGACAAGAAAGGAGGAAAGGTGACCTTTGGAGGTGATCAATATGACAAAATAGTTAGTATTGGTATTGTGGGAAAGAATCCTGAAACATCTATTAAAGAGGTGCTGTTTGTAATTGGCCTCAACCACAATCTGCTAAGTGTGAGCCAGACATGTGACAAAGGAAACTGGGTGCTGTTTGACTCAAAGTTCTGCCTGGTCATCAGAAAAAGTGATCACAAAGTAATCCTTAAAGCTCAAAGGGATGGTAACTGCTATACTATTGATCTTGATGAACTTCCTCACTTAGATTCTGTCTGCTTGATTAGCCAAGATAATGATAATTGGTTGTGGCATAGAAGGTTAGCTCATGTTAATATGAATCAACTATCAAAACTGGTTAAAAATGAGTTAGTCACTGGCCTACCAAAAATAACTTTTGAAAAAGACAAAGAATGTGATGCATGCCTAAGAGGAAAATAAACTAAATCTTCTTTTAAATTTAAAAATGTAGTTACCACAACTAGACCACTAGAACTATTGCATATGGATCTAATTGGTCCATCTAGGGTAAAAAGCATTGGTGGAAATCTGTATGTGCTTGTAATTGTAGATGATTACTCTAGATTTACATTGACATTGTTTCTTTCCTCTAAGAGTGATACGTTTGATGTATTTGTGACCTTAGCTAAGAAAGTGTAAAATGAGAAAGGTATTTCTATTGTGTCTATCAGGTCAGATCATGGAGGAGAGTTTGAGAACTCATATTTCCTGGAGTATTATAATGAGTATGGAATTGATCACAACTTCTCAGCTCCAAGAACACCTCAACAAAATGGAGTGGTGGAAAGGAAGAACAGAACAATTGGAGAGATGGCTAGAGCTATACTGAATGAAAAGGAACTTTCTCAAGTATTATGGACTAATGCAGTAAACACAACAAACTACATCATAAATAGAGCCTACATCAGACCAATCCTTGGGAAGACTCCTTATGAGCTGTACAAAGGAAGAAAGCCAAATCTCTCACATCTCCATGTATTCGGCTGCAAGTGCTTCATCCACAACAATGAAAAGGAGAATCTGGGTAAGTTTGATGCCAAATCTGATGAAGGTATATTTCTAGGCTATTCTAGTAGAAGTAAAGCATATAGAGTCTTTAATAAAAAGTTTAAATTAGTAGAAGAATCTGTGCATGTAGTATTCATTGAAAATGAAACTGTTTCCAAACATGTCACTGATGAGGATGATCTTCTTTCAAATTTTAAAAATTTAGATCTTTCTGATGAAGGTAAAACTGAACCTCCAGTAATATCTGAATCTATTAATATAGAGGAAGAAATTCAGGAGAAAGACTTTGAGGATGAATACAATAAAGAAATGTCTCAAGAACTCCCTAGAGCTTAGAGATATCAAAGGAATCATCCTGTTGATCAAGTGATAGGAGATGTTCAAGAGAGAGTTAAAACCAGAAAACAGTTAAGAGATCAAATGATAAATTGTGCTTTCATTTCACAAATTGAACCTAAATGTACTGAAGAAGCCTTAACTGATGAATACTGGATTTTAGTTATGCAAGATGAGTTGAATCAGTTTGAAAGAAATCAAGTTTGGTATTTAGTGCCCAGACCCAAAAATCATCCTGTCATAGGCACTAAATGGGTTTTTAGAAATAAACTTGATGAATCAGGATCAATAATCAGAAATAAAGCTAGACTGGTTACAAAAGGATATAATCAAACAGAAGGTATTGATTTTGAAGAAACCTTTGCTCCGGTGGCTAGATCAAAAGCAATTAGAATTCTGTTAGCATATGCATGCATGAAAAATATTTTGTTGTATCAAATGGATGTGAAGAGTGCTTTTCTAAATGGATATATCATGGAAGAAGTTTATGTAGACCAACCTCCAAGCTTTGAGGACTTTACAAAACCAAACCATGTTTATAAACTAAAGAAAACCCTTTACGGTTTAAAGCAAGCCCCTAGAGCATGGTATAAAAGATTAAGTAATTTTCTAACTAAAAATGGGTTCAACAGAGGAAAAGTTAATACAACTTTATTCACTAAAAAAGAAAATAAAGATTTACTTATTGTTCAAATCTATGTTGATGATATTATATTTGGTGCTACTAATGAATCTCTTTGCAAGAATTTTTCTAAGCTAATGTAGGGAGAATTCGAAATGTCCATGATGGGTGAACTCAACTTCTTCCTTGGATTGCAAATCAAGCAGTGTGATGATGGTATCTTTCTCAATCAATCCAAGTATCTAAAAGAATTGCTAAAGAAGTTTGGGATAGAGAATGCCAAGCTAATGGGAACACCCATGGCTACAATAATCAAACTGGATATGGATGAAAAAGGGAAAATGTTTGACATAACCCAGTATAGAAGAATGATTGGATCCTTACTGTACCTAACTGCCAGCAGACCTGACATCATGTTTAGTGTCTGTATGTGTACAAGATTCCAGTCATGTCCCAAGGAAACCCATGCAACTGCTGTGAAGCTTATTTTCAGATATCTTATTGGAACATCACATATGGGTCTTTGGTATCCAAAGGGCAATGGAGAAGATCTCAAAGGATACACTGATGCTGACTTTGCAGGATCTAAAACTGACAAAAAAAGCACAAGTGGAACATATCAGTTTCTTGGTGGATCCTTGGTTTCATGGTTTAGCAAAAAGCAAAACAGTGTGGCCTTATCCACGGCAGAAGCTGAATATGTTGCAACTGGAAGCTGTTATGCCCAAATCATCTGGATGAAACAGCAACTTGAAGGTCTTGAGATTGAGATAAAGAAAATACCAATAATGTGTGACAACCAAAGTGCCATTAACATCATAAAGAATCCAGTCATGCATTCAAGGACAAAATATATTGAAGTTAGGCACCACTTCATAAGGGATCATGTTCTAAAAGGAGAAATCAGATTAGAACACATCCCTACAGAAGATCAAGTTGCAGATATCTTGACAAAGCCTCTATCAGAAGATAAACATCGTAAAATCAGGAGAGAATTGGGTATGGTAAATCCCAATGAATTGTAAGTAAATCCTTGTGAATTTCTATTTTTAGATTTTTTAACAGTAAATTAAATTCTAACTTAAGCATCGAAGAAAGTTTAATGTAAGTTGCAGGTGTTCCTTATGAGTTTAAATGATAGTAGATCTGAAAAATGGAGCAAATCAGAATGGAACAGTCAAAAGGAGAAAGAGACAGCAAGAAATCTGAGTTCTGGATTCATTTTGTAAGTTTTTAAAGTTGAAATTCGTATTTTAGTTGTGTGTTAGACGAATTTCCTTGATAAATTGTGTTTTTGAACGAGGGAGCATGCTCAACATTCGAATTTAGATGCCAAACAGATGAACTTCAGCTTGGAACAGTTCTCGGTGGTCCCTCGAAATTCGTTTGTTGATCCTTGAAAGTTTGAATTTTCAAAAATAAAAGATTCAATGTTATCCTTGTCCAAAATGATGTTTATACAAATGTCCATTTCACAACATACGCATGTTAGAGAATCTTTACAAAGTGCAGAAATTCGAATTTCTGATTCAAAATTTGTCTGTTGGAACATGCTCATATTGTTGAACCTCTGAAAGACGAATTTTCTTGTGCATAATTCGTCTATTGTTTGTTACATTGATTATTGCTTGATGCCTGTTCTTTGAAATTCGAACTTTGCTTAAATAAAGTTCGTCTGTTCATCTTGTACTGCTTGGACCAAGCCTCTATCAGACGAACTTTCAGGAAAAAATTCATTTGTCAGTAAGCTTTGCTAGATGGTTTAACTTGTAATTGCCCAAAGTTCAAATTTTGACCCCTCAAAATTCGTCTGTCCTACGATTACACAGGTTAAAACCAACAGTTTTTTCTGAACAGATACAACCCTATTCATCTCTTGTCCGAGTCTGTTCAAATTCTCTCTTAAATGCTCTTCAATTCTTACCATAAATCTTCATTTCCCACCGTTTAAACTCCTTTTCGCTTCCTATAAACCCATTCTCAGCTTCATTCTGAAACATTCATCCACGAAAATGGCAAGAGTAAAGAATCCAGAAGTTGGAAAAGGAGAGGCACGACCAAAGAGAACGGTTAAATCCCAATATGTCTCAAAGGAGGGAGAAAAACTGAAGAGAAAAGCAGAATCAAGCAAGGCAACTCCCTCTAAACGACAGAAAACAACCCTAAAGGCAGAATCAAAGAAAGCTGGACCTTTTTCTTCAAAAAAAAAAAAGAGCCTTCGATCCCTGTTCTTATTGCTACTGCTGTTGCTTCCATTTCCTCCTCCAGTACTGAATCTAGAGAATACCAACTCACAACAATGCCATTATGGAGCACTCCTCAGATTCAGGAGGAATACTTGACCAAGTTTGCCAGTAAAAAGGTAATCAAGCCTCATTGTGTGAACATGGAAGATTTCTTAGTCTCTAACAGTTTTGATGCTGGGATATGGATGCTGAGGTATAAGAATCTATTAGAGATACTGGAGAGGTATGATGATGAAGTAATTAAGACATGGTATGCCTCCCTGAAATACAACAACAAGAAGAAGAAGTGGGAGGTCAATCTGAGATCAAGGACCATCTGGCTCACAGATGAAACTCTTAATGAAGTGTTGGAAATCTCGGGACAAGATGGCCTTAAGATTGACATCACTGCTTCTAGGTATATGAATGAGGCAGATACTGCTGATGAAGAAAGTAGCCCTTTTCTGAACTACAAAGAGAGCACAATACTTAACACATTGTTTAGAAGAAGGGAAAATAGGCTAACAATAAACTTGCTAAAGCCCACTGACCTCAGTGCTCAAGTAAGGATCCTACACTACATAGCGTCTAGGATTATCTTCAACAAATGAGGCAGTTTCAATTTGATCATAAGGGTAGAGGCACATGTAATGGCAACAATCATGCGTGGGAAGCTTATCAACATGGGTCATATCATTCTCCAATGCATGATCAAGGCAAGGGATCAGAGGAAAGACTCTACACTCCCCTATGTAACAATCATTTCCAGAATTCTACAATATGCTAGAATTCAGCACCTTGAAAAAGGAAAAAGGAAGCCCACTGAGATTTTCAAGGAAAAGGAACTACAAAGAATGGGGATTGAGAGAAATGAAGGAAGATGGATTGGAAATGGAGCAGGAAAATCTGAAGATCTCTTCTTTGTTGAAGATGCCTCCCTACAGCAAGAAGGTACCTCTGCTGCAAGACCTACACCTCAGCCTTCTTAACCTATCCATCTTCATCTCTGCCTGCTCATATTCCATCTACTCCCTCCTCTCATGTCAAGCCAACCAAGATCACTGAGTTGTATGACAGTCTGTCTACATTCATACTAAGCATCAGGGATAAGCAAAATGCGAAGTTTGCTCATCTACAAGATCAGATCCACCAATTGGCCAAGAACATGAAAGTGGTTGCTGATGCATATGAAGACATTCGAAATGCAATTCCTGCCACGTCAGCTCCACCTCAGCCAGGGTTCTTTGAGTCGGCTAAGTCTCTGAACCCTGAGCCTCCAAGCCCCTTTGAGCTAGCCTCTTCTGAGCATGATGATGCTGTGGATGATACTGAGGTTGGTGGTACACTAAACACACCAAGTCCTGGTCCTCCCTTGGACTATGGTGTGAAAGAAGAGGGCCCTCAGGATTCGAGCTCTCATGACCCCATTCAAGCATATGCTCCAGAGTCAATCCTATCCCAGCAAGAATCTAAGCAAGTAGAAAGATTAGTGGCAGCCATCTCCACTTCACCATTCATGCAGGCTACCCTAAATGAAGAAAGAAGCATTATGCCTTTTGTTGATTTGGAAGCCATTGCACATAATGCTCTCTTGCAAGCTCAGAGAAGAAGGCTTGAAGAAATGTTTCCTCCTCCTGCTCCCTCACCTGTTACATACCTTGGTTTCTCTGAGGAAAGAAGGGCACAATTGGCAATCACAAGGCAAGAAATTTCTGAACTTCTTGAGATTTCTGATGATGAAGATGAAGACATAAGTTTTGAAGTTTTTGGGTCCTTGCCAAAGCTTAATCCAAAAATGCCATTTGTTCCTGTGCCTCTTCAAGCCATTCTAGTGTCTCAGTTTCCTCCTCCTACTGATTTTGTTCACCTTCCTGATGATGCTAAAAAGGGGGAGAAGAGTGAGCAAACTGGAAAGTCTGGAAAATCTACTGCTGAGCCTTATCGAAAGACTTATAGCAAGAAGACTAAGACCAAGTCAAAGGAGAAGTGATTAAAACTTAGGCTTGGGTTCTCTTATAGTGTTATGTTATGCTTCTATAGTTTATGTTTTGTGTTTATGTATTTCGAACTATTTCGCATTAATTGTTTCCTGTAAAGCAATGTTTGATGAAATGAAAGAATTTCTTAATTGCAATGATCTATTCCTGTTAATCTTTGAATCTCTGTACTTGATCTACTATACATGATATCTTTAGAAAAATATAATGCATATGTTGAAGGGGAGCTTGTTAAAGCAAATCCAAGTACTAATCCAGTTTGTAAGTTATTTTGTCATCATCAAAAAGGAGGAGAATGTTGAATCAAGAGTTTTGATGATTCCAAACTAACTTTCAAGAGCTTGGAATAAAGATATTAAAGGTGCACAAAAGGTTTCAAGTAAAGAAATTCTGGAGAAATAGGTGTAAGAATAGATATAGGATGTTTAGTAATATTTTAATTTGAGTAAAAGACTTTGATTTGGTGAAAAGATGTTTTAAAACTTTGATTCTATGGAATATTTGAAAAACACCCACCAACAGACGAAGTTTGAAAGGTTTACACTAATATGTTGTTTTGCAAAATTCAAACTTTGCCTTTGGAAATTCGAATTTCGTGTTGAAAATAAACAAGTATGAAAAGAGGCTTCTCTGACAGACGAATTTTGACTTAAGAAAATTCAAATTTTGATAAGTGTCTGAAAAGAACTTTCAGTAATAGATGAACTTTGGGTTTTGAAAATTCGAATTTCAGACAAAATGTAACTTATGAAAACTAAAGAAATTCATCTGAAACCAAGTTTAGATTGGGCTTCAAAATTGCTCACTGACAGACGAACTTTGAACATGAAAATTCGAATTTTAGAAACAAAGCTTATGAGTCTGATATATTGATATATTGACATACGAATGACAGTATTTGTAAATTCGAATTTTGAAGTAAGTCTGAAAAGAGGTCTCTCTGACAGATGAACTTTGTCCTTTGAAAATTTGAATTTCGAATTAGATGAACTACTGTGCCTTATAAACCAGTTATAGACAGACAAATTTTGGGGTTCCAAAATTCAAATTTCGAAGGCACTGTAGCAAATACTGTTCACACTTAACAGAACGTCTTCAAACATGAAAATTCATATGTCACAACATAGAAACATTTTCCAAAGATCAAAATTTGAACTTTGCTTCATGACAGACGAACTTCGGATATTCAACGTTGAAGTCTTTAGCCTTCAGTTTCTGTGAAATTCGTCTATTAACCAACTGAAATTCGAATTTCAAAATGTCAGAAGCATTAAATGCGGTTGGTTAATGGATAGTTTTTCAGAGTAACCGTTGAATAACTTCTCTAACGGATAGATTTTTTTCTCTAACGTATAGTTAAGACCTAAATCTATAAACATAACATCATTTGAAGTTGTGGGTCACGATTTTAACTTTGTATATATTGAAACTCTACCAAATCATTTACTCAAAGTCTCTTACTCTCTCACTTCAATATTTGTACTCCAACTTTCATATTCACTCAGTTTAAGAGAGTTTGTTCATTGTAAACAATCTTATCTTCATCTAGAAGAAATATTTTCTTATGAAGGGATATCACAAGGGATTGGGGAAGTACTTAGTAAGAGTGTATAGAGTGAAAGAGTGAGCTCTAGAAACAGAGCATCATCTTTGCACTGAGGCATTTGTAAGAAGCCCACTGAATTCTTACAGAATAGTGGAAAATCTCAAGTGGTGACTTGAGGACTGGACGTAGGTCAAGTCGAGAGACCGAACCAGGATAAATATCTGAGTCTTCTCTAATCTGAGTCTTCTCTTCCCTACTACTAGTTTTACAGTTTATTCATTTATACTCTGTTTTACTATCATACTTTGCTTTCTTCATCTTCTTGACATTTTGCAGAAAATTTTCAAGCTTCCCAATTCACCCCCCTCTTGGGAAGCCAGCTTATCTAACATAGTTGAGACATAAATCTATAAATAGAACTTCATTTGAAAATGTGGGTAACAATTTTACATTGTATATATTGAAACTCTGCCAAATTCTTTAGACAAAGTCTTCTACTCTTCCACACTTCACAAACTGATCTTCAACTGTCATATACACTATAAATTAGAGAATTCATTTATTGTAATTAATCTTATCTTCATTTGGAAGAAAGATTTTTTTGTGAGGAGACTTCACAAGGGATTTAGGAAGTAGTTAACTAAAGTACAGAGAGTGAGATTGTAAGCTCTTGGAACAGAGTATTGAGCTATACTGAGACATTACAAGAAACCCACCGAATTCTTGCAAGATAGTGGAAAATCTCAAGTGATAGTTTGAGGACTAGAAGTAGGTCAAGAGATATAGACCGAACCAGGATAAATTCTTGTGTCCTTCTTCTCATACTTTGCTTATTACCTTACTACTTCTTGTACTCTGTTTTTCTGCATATTTTGCTTTCACTGCTTTCTTGTAATTTTACAAAAAAATTTCAAACTTTTTAATTCACTCTCCTCTTAAGAAGCCAGCAGGACTAACAATATGTAGAAAAACCACACATACACACAACAATATTGTGATATGAATAGGAACTTAAATATATATATAAACACAAATCAACAATTAACAAACAAACACAACACCTAGTTATAGATATATAAACACAAATCAACAATTAACAAATGAACACAGCACCCAGTTACCTGAAATCGCCGACACCACACACTTGGACTAAACCTACCATCTTAACACTGAACACGAGTTGAATCACCTTTGATCAACCAAACAATCAATACAATACCATAAAATCTCCAATTAACATAGTGTACAACTTAACCAAACCCATAACTTAACCAATTATGCTTAACTGAAGGTTCCAACAACATTTTCATGCATCAGTGGGCCCCATACAACCATTCAAATCCTAACCTATCCTATACATTTTGGATTCCATACATCTTCAACCAAAAATCAACTTAGGGTTCCACTCAAACTCATCACAATCTAACCAAAACTCATACCCAAAGCTTTCTAACACTACATAACACTCCTACTAGACCAAAATAAGCATTTTAATCAATGGATTCATCCATAAATCTGAAATGTTACACCTTACTCTCATATATACTTTCTCATATACTATAACATTTCTAATGTCTAATTAAACTATTTTTGAAGCTTGAATCATCATAGGGTCCAAAATAAAATAAAAAATAAAAAAACGAAATATTGTTCATTTGGTGCCCAATTTTTCTGGCTGAAATTTGAAAAATCATAACTAATTCCATAAAAATCATATTAATGTGATTCAAGTCTCTAAAAATAGATAAAAATATGATTTACAAGGGAAAAATAATAAGCTTTCACTTTACTAGGTCAATACATATAATTTATTACTCAAACTTTCACTATACAAATGGTCAATAATAAGGCCCAGGTTTTCTAACCTTAATTTTGAAAATTTATTTTACATTCTATCCTTAGCCAATTTGTGTTTCTTTACATTATTAGAAATTTTTACATGTCTACTTTACATCTATGATTTTATTTTACATTTATTTAACTTGTGCAGGGCATGGATCTAACTTAGATCACTAACTTACTTTTACTAGAACAGTTTTATGAAAACATATATAACTCTCATTATATAGTTCTGATTGCCTTCAAATTAGTGGCATATTCAACTTAAAACATAGATATTTTCATAAATGTAAACCACTAAATTTTTGGAGCTCTATACGAATTTATATCACTTTTAAAAAAAATAATACTTATAGTAAAATTCACAGCTTTCACTTCACTGCCCAGTTTTGACCCTCAAGTTTAAAATTACACTATAAATCGTACATATATCTAAATCATGTGGCCTTTGGCTTGTTGGAAGCCATGTCTGTCTAGTTTTTGAGAATATATAACCCATACATGTTATTTCACATATCAAATGGACAGTAACCAGATCACTGACAAAGGTGCATATTGGCCAAAATTTGTCATAACTATGCAAAAGTGTATACTTTAATACATACAATATATACATCACTCACTCTTGTCCATACTTGATTATGCCATATTCATAATGGTAGCAGGACATAGCTTTACAAATTCATATATGATTTTACACAAAATTACAAAAACACAAGTAGCAAAGGCAATGATAATATTAGTCATCTATAGCCTTCTCGTTGCCCTTTTGCTTTCTTGATGATCTTGCCAACCTTGGAACCTAAAATTTGGGATACTTGAGGGGATTAGATTTGGGACAATTGTAACACCCCTCATGATATTTTTCTTGACGTTGTGTTCAGGACCAGAAAAAACAGGACGGAGGAAGGCTCAAGTAGAGTCTAGAAAAGCTCCATGTCGCGGTGAGAACCATTCCAGTGGCATTATTTCAGTTGAACATGGTGGAGCCACAGTGAGGTATGCTAAGGCTGCGGTGAGATTTGAGATTTTTGTTTAAATCCGAATCATTTTGGACGATCAGAAAGAAAGAAAATGGAGAGAGCGACGAGGAGCAGTGCTAGGGTTCACTATTTCTGGCCTTTGAGAGTGATTTTCAGACCTCTAGAGCTTGGATTCAAGTGGGTAAGCGTTCTCTACTCCTCCCTCTCCATTTTCTTCGGTTGAGATTTGGGGTTTTTCAGTTTTGAGGTTGGATTTTTGATTTGGGATGAAATCCACCATTGAAATGGATAAAATGAGGTTAAGGAAGTGTGTTTTGGTGTTCTTGTTGCTTGAATGTGAGTTTTGAAGGGTGTATGAATGATTTGAGCTTAACCCTAGGTTGTTTTTGGTTTGGGCTCTTGGGAATCCGAAGTGTATGTGGTTGAGTAGTGTTTGAATGGTCCCTAAGAGCTTAATAATGCATGAAAAGGGTGTTGGAACCTTGGGTTAGGCTTAAAGTAGCTGAATTGTGATGTTTGGATATTTGATAATTGTGGTTTATCGAGATATTGTGTTAATGGAAGAATTGTGTTATTATAAAGGTTATTTGGTTAATCGAGAGGGGTTCACGCGTGTTGGATAATTCGAGAAGTTCGTGGAACTTACGTGTGGGGTATTGACAACCTAAAGTAACTGGGTGTATGTTTGTATTGTATTGTTTGTATGGTATGACAGTACGTATATTTGTGTATATGTGCATGTTCCTTTTCATACCACAATATTGATTGTGTATGTGTATGTTTTTCTATATATCGTGGTATGCACAACTAGTTGATGTATGATGATTATATATATTGTGATGTGTAGCATCCCCATACCATTGCATGCTAGCATGTCCATACGATATATGTGATGATAATGATGCATATATGTGTGTGTAAAGGCATGTTGGCATGACATTGACATTATCACCATATGATTGCATAGTGAGAGATTGATGATGAGGTGATGATGATATGAGATGATGATATGATAAAGAACCTTGTCGCTAAATCCTCTCCACGAGAGAGACAGGCGGCAAAGGACAATATGATATGATGAAATATCCCTGTCATTAAATCCTCCCCTTGAGAGAGCCGGGTGGCAGTGGATTTGGGGATGCACCTTCCCTAAATCACCATTAATTCGTGATGGTCCAGGAGAACGAGAGCCGCTGTCCGAACTCTAATGTAACCATTGGCCGGGTTGCATTAGAGTAAGGTGAGCTTGGTGATGTCACAGAATCAGTCTTCACTGACAGTTAGAAGGGAATCATCTATTAAAATGTCTTGTGATGACGACAGCTCGTGGTTCAAGCCATATACGAGAGAGAACATGCATACCATTCATTTCATATTACATTCATGAGTTGCATGAGATATATATGTGTGTGTGTAGTTGTCCTTGGTTATTGAGACATTGTCTCACACCCCTCTCCCATAACTAACCTTTCAGGTGATAGTTCTGGCATTAGTCTGGAGAAGACGCGAGAGTAGCTACGTACATGGGAATAGTCTATGTAGTGTCTGTAATTGGATATTGTATCTTGTGCCAAGTAGGATAGAAGGTTTTGTAATGGATATATGGCATTGTAAGGGTGGTAATAGATGAATGTATGGTTATGTGTGGTGTGTGTACGTGTTATGTGTGATGAAAGTTGGATTTGGACTAATTAGTGTGTTTTAGGGTCTGTAGCTCGTTTTGTCAGGTAAGGGTTCCAAGGGGTCAAATCTCAGAGGAGTGGTTCCTTTGGAGTGAAATCTCTTTGGACAAGTTAGTTTGGGGGTTTTGGACCTGTATGATTGGTCTCTGAGTGGCAATTGAAGGTGGTTAGTGGTGAGTTTTGGTCAATAAGTGGCCAAAATGGTTTCAAAGGTCTAGAATCTCTATACAAAGTTGGATTGAGGTAAAATTGATGTCTGAGGATAAATTGAGACTAGATTGACTTATAGAAGTTGGAATCAAGTCAATCGGAGGTCGGAATATAAAGTTATGCTCGTCGGACGTTTGCCCCGGTGTATGAAAGTTGTTGATATTCTATATCAGCATGGGGCACCACGGCTTCAGGGTCCAGGCCGTGGGGCCAGTGAGGCCAGACTCGAGTGCAGAACAAGGGAGGCTGGAGCCACGGCAATACTGTAGCGGCCATGGCCCCAGCCCATTTTCTAGCATTTTTGGGTTCATTTCCGCCATTCTAAGATTGTGAGAAGTTGTTTCGAGTTGTTTAGGTTGTGCTTGATTGGATTTTTGGAAGTTTTTGGTCAAGTTTGGAGGTGTTAGGAGATAGGGTGTTACAACAATCTTAGTAGCAAGTCTCAATTTATGCATCATGTTATTCATTTTATATAGTAATCACATGAAATACATTTAAACAACAAATTTCCACATTGGTTATAAAAATTTTGGCAATATAACTACTTAGAAAATGGACATCTCGGGGACTAAAACCCCCCATATTATAGCCAAAATCAATCAAAGAAAACATAATTCAAAATATGACAACTCAATTTCATCATATAAATATCATATAAATGTTATGAAATAACATAGAGCAATAAAGGACTTAACTACCTCTTAAAGTGTCACTTGGTCTTCCACTTGAAACCAATGGTTCCACTTGCTTTCTTAAGCTTCCTTAAACTTCCTCAAGTCCCTGAATATCATCAAACAACTACTTAAGCCAATGGTTTCATGACTTTCTTCATAAAGTCTTTATGAAACCCTAAAATTCCACTTTGTTATTCTTTGATTTTTTTCATGAAATCAACACTTGTTTTTAAGATTTTTGACCATAGAGAATCCATTTTTGGCAAAAAAAAAAATGTGAAATTCCAACTCTAAAGCCTTCCCCTGGTTTGGTGGAAATCTGTCACTAAGGAGGAAGAAATAATTTTCATGCAATTTTCTCAAACCTTTGTAAAACCAAGTTCTTTCAACTTAATCATGATTTCCACCATGACAATTGCATGAAATCTCACTTCACTCCACTCCCTAGATTAGGCTGAAACTAAGACTTGAAGAGAAGAAGAAGAGAACTCCATGGATCTACCTCCAACTACTTGATACTACAAGCTTAAGGTGGTAGAAGAATTTACCATACACTTGAGCCTTGATTCTTCAAATTTTGTCTTCACTATTATTCTTCTTCTTCTACATCTCCTTCTCTCTTCTTTCTTTTCTATTTCGGCTGCTATTTCTCATTCTCAAGTGTGAGTGCCGTTCAAGAGAGGAGAGAGATGTAATAAGAGTGATTAAATCATATTTTACCACTTAACCTTGGTTGGTTACCAAAAACTTCTTCATTAAGCAAACTTCTTGGCCAAGTTTTGTAAAATAACAATAAAATATTAATTGTAGCACATGGTTGTTGGAATGTCACTCCTAAGAGAGAGAGATTTCACAAAAACAATGCCTATTTTTCCTGATCCAAATATATCTTGTACTGGTTACTTTATACTCAAACCGGTAAAGTTACCTTTTGCAGTAAAAAAATCACTTTATGAGTACATAATTAAAATAAACTTGTATTTGGAATTATTTTATTATCATGTCTCCTAGAAGCTCCTTTTGTATTGCCCGTCTGCTTTTCTTTTTGCCTTTTTAACTTTTGTAAATCAAAAAGTAGTTTTATTAGTATAAAGTTACTTTTTAACTTTTGGCATGAATTATTTTTTTATCTTTAATCATTAAACCTTAGTGTCATTTACCATTAGACTTGTCTCATCGACAACTTCATTTTGACAGTAATTTTATATATTTAAAAAATTACTCTTAACTCGAGATAAAACTATAATTTTTAATTCTTTCAGGTTATTACCTATACTTTTCCCCAAAAAATTTTTAACTTTCTTCTCAGGGTGCCTTTTCCACTTAGGTGCCAAAATGTAATTATTATAATTTTAGGGGCAAAATTATAATTTTTCATTTTTCTGTCTGACAGGGAAAAATTACCTCTTTGCCCTATTTACGCAAAATAATATCTACCCATTTTTGTAAATTTTTTACATATTTTTAGATATTTAAGCTTTTAGAGATGTTATACGAAATCTAACATACTCCCACGGATTTCAGCCCAAAATCGAAGAGAAAAGAGAAGAAAAGAGGTTGGGGATCACTTATCAACTTGTATTTAAGCTCTTAAAGTCTGAAAATCACTCCTAAATGTCAAAAATCTCGAACCCTAACACAGCTCCTTCATTTCTCTCTTGTCCTCTTCTAATTCCATCAACTGAAATGCTTCAAATTTATCAGAATTCGGAGTTTGGCGCCATGGCGGGCGAAAAGTTTGCTGTGACATGGGACTCTTTTGTCTAAAAATTTTTTTCAAGATTCAGCTCATTTGCCATAGCGATCCCTATTCAGGCCGTGGTGTGAGGGAGTTCTATCTCTTTTTTGCTCTTCCTCCATCCTAATTCCTCTGATCCTGTACATATCATCAAGTATACTTTCCATTAGTTCGAGATTAAGTCTAGGATAGTATACTGAAGGTTGTTACATGTTCCTCCAACAATTTCTGGCAAGTCCAACAATCATTATGATTTGCTTTCGCATTTACATTGAATCTGTTGGATCTAATTTTAATACTAACAACAAATTCAACGAAAATTTTTTGAATTGTGACACCTTTAAAATTCTAATTTTAATGTGGTTCTTAACTGAACACCTTAGTAAAACAAATTAAGTATGAAACTCAAAGTGAAGTTTTTAATTTCAAAATGAAGTATGTTAAGGCACCAAACAAAGGCTAAATGATTTAAGAATAATTATTGAACTTTTAATTTATCTCAAATGATTTTTTCATATTTGTCTTATATCCAGCAAGATACAGTTAAATCTCAAAATCTTAAAATTCATTTGCACAGTTTAGATCTAAAATTTTTGTTCTTATTTTTCAAGTTAAAACGCAAGTATAAAAAAGTTAATTGATAGCTAACATGCATGCATATTATCTTTTTTTAAAAAAAATTGTATTCTCTTCAAAGAAAATATTACAATTATAAAAGTAAATGAAATCGAAATCATTAAGATCATCCTTATTTTGATGTTATTTTGTCCATCCGAAAACTGTTGACTGAGCTACCTAATGCCAGAATTATTTATGCAAGAAGGGAAATTTTGAGGGCTGCTAATACATTGGCCAAAAGTTCTCATCACACTAGCGAAGACCTCTGCTCTTCTTCCACGATCCCCCTCCATGTTGTGCCTCTCGATGATTCAGCAAGATTATTCTAAGTTGTAATGCTCAATGCATAGGTCTTTAGCGACCTGATTTGTTTGTCTCAGTTTTTCATTAAAAAAAATCTAAATCATTTCATTTTAATCTGAACATATCATACTAAAGATGAGTATATTCCCATGTTATTTTTAAGAATAAATGTTCCAAATTGTCAATTCTTCGTTATTACATGAGACTCTTTATTTTTTTTATAGGTGCTACTACCCAATATGGTTTGTTCCCGTTCCTCCAAAATCAAATCATCTTATTTTCTTCTGTCCTCTTCTTCATTTTCATACATTGAATATGATTATTGTTATTTGTAAAAGTCGCATCCCTCCCATTGTTTCCATATATACATAAGTTCCTAATTCGAGGGTTTTCAAATTTTGAATCGTCAAGTATAAAATTCATACTTGAATCTTCATCTATCAAGCTCCATAATGTAAATTCTAAGATCAACTTAATTTATAGAAGCTTAGATTGAAAAGTTAGATCTAGCCATCTAGGATTTATCGTAATGATAAGAAAGTTAAACTAATATTAGGAATTTAGGTGTTATAGAGTGAACTTTGGTTGAATTGATATTTATATATATATGGATGTCAATTTAGTAGCTATATTAATAATTTTATGTTGAATGTAATTCTAGATGAGAATATGGAACAGACCCCTCAATCCCAAAAAGGGACATATATACTACGATATCGCTGAGTGATTGCTTAATTAACAACGTCGATCATACTTGTTTTTTCACTTCATACTATTACTTTGTTTTACGATCTTTTTATTTATTTTTTGGGAAAAACTTGTTTTAAAAATATGCATAAATCCTAGTTTAAAAACATGATTTAAATTAAAAAAAAAACTTACAAATAAAAAGAATTGACTAGTTTGAACCTGTTCAACCTTCAGCTTTCTTCATTTTGATTGATTATTGACTGGTTTTTCTTCTGGCGGTTCAAACATCTCCAAACTGAACCAATGACCAATTCCCTAGTTTTTCTTGGAATTCTTAATACCATGCTTTTATCTATTAGTTAAGAAATACCTTTCAAGTCAATTTCCATATGTTTGAAATATTGGATCAATAAATTCATATACAATTCAATATTGTAGTTTGACAAAAGATTCATTAATCACACACCATTAACAATTTTGTGACCGTACAGCTGAATCTTGACAACCTTTCTTTCTATTGTTTCTTTTTGTAAAAGCCTAAAAGGTTTGAATCTCCTGTAAACTGTGAGATGAATATTTCCTATGTCCTATATTATAAGGTAATAAGAGAAATTTTAGACATATTAAAAAATATTTATTATATTTTCAAATTTTTAAAAAATTTTAAAATTTTCAATTTTATCCCTATTAATTCTACGTGTTTCATTGAATATAAACTAAGTTACAACATTAATAATATAATAAATAAGAAGTAAAATTAATAAATTATTATATGTTGTCTTATATTATGGGATAAGAAAAACCTCTCATATTATCTTATAATATAGGATGAAGGAAGTATGTCATACCATTATCCACCGACGCGTGTTCTTGTCAAAGGAGAAGAAGGTTTAACTTTATGGGATTAATTCAAACACCGAAGTGCAGAAGAGAGCAATGGAGATGATTAAAAAATGGGAGAATTATATTTAAGGACATGTTGATTAAATTAATTATAAAGAAGGATTTTTAAGTGATAAGAAATATTAAAAATAAAAAGATTGAGCAGTAAATTTGAGAAAATATGCAATAACAAGCCTCAAAGTATAATAAAGTAGTTATTTTAGACAAAAAATGTAATTTCCCCAAAAAAAATTGTGTGCCCAAGCCATTATATATAGGACAACAAGAAGCTGGTCCTATCAAATGATTATACAAGGAAAGGATCCCGTCGAATCCTTTAACATTTCTCACTCGTCTAGCAGTAGGTTTTAGAAGGTCCGTGAACTTCATATACATCTATATTTTAGATGAGATTTAGACGAATTAGATTTTTTTATTATTTTATTAAATTGTAATAATTTTTATGTCAGATGAATTATGATAACAAAATAATATCAATCTTCTACAATTTATGAAAAAAAATAATCACTTAACCCAAAAAATATTAAAAAAATAATAAGATATAAACATTTTAAATCTCATCTAGACTATCCTAATGAGATCAACATGTGATGCACATCCTTATCGGTGTCCATCAAAATTGGTTCTTTTTCTAGAAACACTTGAAGGTGGAATCTTCATGGCTGAAGTTAATGTCGAACAAATAAGGTTAATTTGTGATTGGATTTTCAAGGAAGGTGGGCATCTTGGCAAACAAATAGGAATTTTGTAAGATAGATTTGTTATCAACTTTTATATGACATCAACAACTAATTGAAAATGCTACTCAAATACTCCTTCCCGGTCTATATTATAAGAAATTTTCAATTGTTTCATGTCTATTAAGAAACATTAGTTACAAACCTTAAAATTCTAAAAAAAAAAATCCAACATCACAATTTTACCCTTACTAATTATCAATAAAATTTATTTTGAAAATCCATCATCTCTCTCACTTTTTTTCCAACTTATGAAATAATAATTAATAAAGATTAAAAAGATAAACTCCTACTAAAAAATATATAATCTCTTATATTTTGGATAAAAAAAATTCTAAAAAAACTGGAGGGAGTATGTGTTTAGTTACTCTCCATGGAGGGCTTCATCGACCCACTATGCCCCATCTGCAACCAAAACATTGTTTTGGGCACCACGGTGAGAATATCATCCTAGATAAGAAGCAATCTAGGACTAACATTCCAAGCAAGTTCATTTTCTAGGCCCAAACATTTTTGTAAGGCCCACTATAAATTTTTAGGCTCACCATAAATTATTTTTATAAGGCCCACTACAAATTATTAGGCCTTAGATGATAATATTTCAATTTAAATTATAAATCAATTCAGATTATTGTATAAAAAAAAATCAATTCAGAATAATATTTGAAGGTTTGGGAGGGAAATTGATTGAGTCAAATGATCAAGGGCATGTTTGGTTTAGGGTATAAATTAAATCATGATTTCTAATTATTATTTTTTTTAAAATTATCTAAATAGGTTTGTAATAAATTTTTTTATTTTTATTCAAACTTTATTTTTGTAAACTGTAATTATCCTAAATGACCTTTTATAAAGAAGACAAATCAAACGAGTATTAGAAAATTTGCAAATAGTGGAGAGTTTGCAGCAATAATTGTTAAGAACATATTGAGTGCAGATGAACCAAGTATTAGGTAAGAGATGTCCTTGATATTTTTCAATTTGTAAAATCATTTTTCCCACTTGTTTTTTATAATTATTTGTGTCGCACCAATTTTTTTTTATTTTTTTAAAAGTCAAAAGGACTATATTAATAGGTGTTTTGTTAGAATCGGATCAGATCTAACGATTCAACCAATCAAATCGGAATAGGTCCAGTCCAAACTGACAAGAAAATAGTGAAATAAGGAACCGGAGGGAAGCCAACGAAACCAACCTCAAATCAGTAAAATCGGCGGTCTGAATGAGGTGAGCAGTCTGGTACTACTGAGAAGAAGGAAGAAAAAGGATAAAAAGAAAGAGAATGAGGAAGGAAGGATGAGGAAACAAAAAAACCCCACCAGTTTTGGCTTCCACCCACAGTATAAGCATGGCTCTTAATGATAGATTATCACCATTTGTTTATCTAGCTGCCTCCATTCTTTAAACCACTTCAGAAGCTCACGACTAAGACAAAGAAGACAACCAAGATGGAGAAGAACATGACTGAAGAAGGCCAAAAGAAAAACTGGAAAGACATTGAGGCGGCAAAAATAAAACCAACCTTCTGAGCAACACCAGTTTGAATAAAAAATTAAGGAACACATTCCCCAAAATTATGAAAAGTAGACTCACATTCATAAAGAGTCTGGGAGAGCAAAAAGCCGAAAACAGGGGAAGGAGTTGACGGCTCTAGGTGAGAGGGAGAGAGTGGGATGTGATGGTGGAGTTAGGAATTCGTATCATCTAGCGGGCAAAAGAAACTAAAAGTAAATGAAATGTTGGAGAGTGAAAATAATTAAAGAAGAGATAGGGGAAGAAGAGAGGGATGTGACGGTGGAGTAGAAAGGCATAAGAAATAAGTTGTACTTTTTCTCACTCGAGGGTTTCTTAATTTACGTATTTTTTAATAAAAAATTTATCTTAAATTAAATATAAGAAAACCATTCATCACTTTTCTAGTAAGTTTTTAAAAATAAAAGTCTCCAATATGGCAATGTCAATGACTATAATAAATTGAATTAAAAATATTATCATATATTTATTTTTATTATTTTTTTATTATTATTTTTTATGAAAAAAAAATCCTTTTTAAAAGCCTCTTTCATATATTTTCAAAAACATCTTCCTATTAAATTTATTGTTACTAGTTAATTTAACATGCATTCAATTTACTTTATTATTGATATTTTTTATTTAAAATAGTTGTAAATATATTAATTTAATTATAACCGATTTAATCACGATTTCACAACATTTAGTTGAACTGGTAAATCTTAAACCACTATCTTTGCCGGTTAATGACTAATTCAGTTTTAACAATATTGATATTAGCACATCCCACACCATCTCAATACATCAAAGAATTAAGCTTAACTTGCAACCAAAAAAGTCAATGGAATGGAATAATGCCCATTCCATTCCTCAAAGTACCTATCACATCCAATCAAACATAGAATAAATGGAAAACTAGTAGGGAACTACAACTCATAAACTTGGGAAATACAGTTATTAGCTAACTAGTCTACACAAGAATTGCATTCTCAAAAGTATGGATGACAAGTACATGTCAGATCAAGAGAGATATGTCTCATGTAATTGTCCACATGGTATTTCGCCAATGTTAAGAAGAATATTAAGCATTTTTTACATATGAAGAATCACTTTTTATAATACTGTTATGTTTGTTGGCTTTCTAAGAAGATGAATTGGGAAGTTCAAAGTTTTTTCTGCAAAAAATGTGATAGAATAGTTATAGTAGAAGTTTTGTAAAAAATAGAGTACAGAGAAATAAAGTAAATGCAAGATAAGAGAAGAGAGGATACATAAATTTATCCTATTTCAATCTAACCACTTGACCTACCACCAGTTCTCAAACTACTATTTGAGATTTTCCATTATCTTGTAAGAATTCAGTGGGTTCCTTGCAATGCCACAATACAAGCTGATACTCTGTTCTAAGAGCTCTCAAATATACACTCTGTACTCTTACAAAAAGTTTCCCAAATCCCTTGTGAAAACCTGTCACAAGTAAATCCTTCTTCCAAATGAAAAAAGATTTTGTACAGAATGAAAAACTCTCTAATACAAAGTAAATGAGATAGTTGAAGTATAGTAAATGAAGTGTGAGTGAATAAAAGGTTTTGACTAAAGATTTCAGCAGACTTTCAGTATTTACAGCATAAATTCATTACCCACTTCGTTACCCACAACTTCAAATAAACTTCTATTTATAGATTTATGAATTAACTAGATGTTAAACATAAGATTTAGCCGTTAGAGAAGTTACCCAATGTTTACACTGCAAAACTAGTCGTTTATCAACCGCATTTTATCGTCTGACACTGAAATTCAAATTTTGGGTACCAACAGACGAATTTTACAGAGACCATAAGTTAAAGACTTTAATATTGAATTTCCAAAATTCATCTGTTTAAGAGTAAAATTTGAATTTTGATTTTCTTATATATATCCCATGTTAAAATATACGAATTTTCATATTCAAAGTGCATCTATTGAGTGTGAACAGTTATCTCATGTGTTCTACAGTGCACTCAAAATTCGTTTGTTAGTGACAAGCTCAACATGGCATAAAAGTTCTATTTTGAGAAATTTGAATGTTGCACTTTCAAAATTCGTCTGTTAAAAATACTTTTAATTAGACTTATAAGTCTTCATTCTAAAATTCAAATTTTGAAATCCAAAATTTGTCTATCAGAGGGACTATCTTGAACTCAGCTTGCATTTTAACATCAAACAAACTATGACATGACTTCAGATAAATTTTGCACATTTGCTTAACTATGCTTGACTCGAAATTCGAATTTCAACACTTAAAATTTATCTGTTAAAAGTGATACCTCTGGAACTTTGAATTTCAGTCAGCAAAGTTCGAACTTCCAACGAAATATATAAAGTTTGACAACTCAAAATTCGTCTATTAGTCAGTGGTTTTCAAATCTAGCATATGTTAACATAGGATAACGTGAAAAACACATGTTTAAATATTGTGGGAGTTTAAGTAGGTGAAAATCAAAGTTTTTTATCTTGTGTACATTGTGAAATATCCTAACAACTAATTCTTCACACATTTCTTCTTGGATTTCTTTACTTATATGTTTTTATACTCCTTTGATATTTTTCTTTCAAACTCTAGTTGTTTAAAATAATCAAAATATTTCATTCAACAAATACTCCATATCAAATATAAGTCACTTAGAGAGAAATTCTCATTATTTAAAAATATAAGTCAAGTTTGGATCATTGAATAAATTTTTCCATAGATACCCCTTATTAATTAGACAATGATAGAGAAATTACACAAAAGATTAAACTCATGATTGGAAATGTATAGCATTTAATTAAGAATAGTTTAGAAAATAAATTAAATTTGGAACAAATTTAAGAAATTTAACTACTTTTCTTAATATCCATATGATGTAATTAAAAGCGACTTATATTTAAAATTGATGATAGTAAATCTTTTATACCTGAATAAGTGATTAACTTTAGTTTTGAGTTTAAGGTGGCTATAAGCACTTAAAATAAGTGCTTTTTGGCTCATAAAGTGGAAAACTTGTAATGGCCCTAGACACTAATTTCAATAAGGACATCATTGTATGGTGCAAGATCGATGGGATCAGGACCAATTGAAAGGATCAAATTGAGCAAAAGTGAGAAAAGGCAAAGTTTTTCACTGACGCTGCGGCGAGAAGAAAAGGCACCACAGTGTGAGGAGCTGGAATTGGGCTTAAGGTCGTGGTACCAATCGTGAATGTAGTTCAAATCAGAACATTTCTAGCCCAACGAAACAAAAAGAAATGAAGAAAGAAAGGCCAGATCTACTAGGGTTTGATTCTTGGGATTGGAAGGATGCGATTTTAAGGTTTGGGAAACTCAAACGTTGTAAGTATGATGTTATTCAACTCATCCTTTCCTTCCTCTCGTATTTTGATTGGTATTTTTCTGTTGGTTTTGCTTGAATTTCATTTGGAGAGCATTTTCACCGATTAAATTGAATTTAAATGCTTCATTGATGTGTTGTTAGACGTATATAAGCTCTAGGTTAAAGATTTTAAATATTTAAGTGGTATATTCACCAAACTCTAACCCTCAACTCTTGATATTATTAGGAATCTAAAGTTGCTTGTGTTGAATCTAGAATTTTGATGATTCCAAACCAACATTCAAGAGCTTGGAATGAAGATATCAAAGGAGCTCAAAATGTTTCAAGTGAACAAGTTCTGAGTAATCTGTGCAAGATTTGTTGTAGGATCATTAGTTATATTTAAATACGGGTAAAAGACTTTGATTTGATAAAAAGATGTTTTAAAAACTTGATTTTATATTAAATCATTAAAATATTTGAAAAATACCCACCAACAGACGAACTTTGAAAAGTTTACATTGAAATATCATATTGAAAATTCGAACTTTGGCTTTGGAAATTCGAATTTCGAGCTAAAACTAAATAAGTCTGTAGCGATACTTCTCTGACAGACGAATTTTGATTCTCCAAAATTTGAATTTTCATAAGTATCTGAAAGAAGCTTTGAGCAACGGACGAACTTTGGGTTTTGAAAATTTGAATTTCAGACAAAATGCAACTTATGAAAACTAATGAAATTCATCTGAAACAATGTCAAAGTTCATCTGAAATCAAGATTATATTGAGTTTCAAAATTTCTCACTGACAGACAGACTTTGAACATGAAAATTCGAATTTCAGAAGCTAAGGTTGTAAGTCTATTATAATGATATGTTGACATACGGATCATAGTGTTTATAAATTCGAATGTTAAAGTAAGTCTGAAAAGAGGTCTCTCTGACAGATGAACGTCACTATTTGAAAATTTGAATTTCGAAGTAAATGAACTACTGTGCTGTTTGAGCCTCCTACAAACAGACGAATTTTGGGGCTCAAAAATTCGAATTTCAAGGGCACTGTAGCAAATTGAAAATACTGTTCACACTTAACAGAAAAATTTTCTTCTTGAAAATTCGTATGTCACAACATGGAAACACTTTCTAAGTTTCAAAATTCGAATTTCACTTCATGAACAAACGAACTTCAGTATTTCAACATTGGAAGCTTTAACCTTCAGTTCCTTCGAAATTTGTCTGTTGACCAACCAAAATTCGAATTTCAGTATGTCAGAAGCATTAAATGCAGTTGGTTAACGGATAGTTTTTCAGGGTAACCGTTGGATAACTTCTCCAACGGATAGATTTTGTCTTTAACGGACATTTGAGACCTAAATCTATAAATATAACATCATTTGAAGTTGTGGGTAACGAATTAAACTCTGTATATACTGAAACTCTGTCAAATCTTCTACTCAAAGACTTTTACCCTCTTACTTCAATACTTATACTTCAACTTTCATATTCACTTTATTCAAGAGAGTTTTATCTTTGTAAACAATCTAATCTTCATCTGGAAGATAGATTTTCTTGTGAGGAGATATCACAAGGGATTGTAAAGCACTCTGTGAAAGTGCAGAAAGTGATTGAGTGAGCTCTAGAAAATAGAGCACTGACGTTGTACTGTGGTATTTGCAAGAAGCCCATTGAATTCTTACTGAATAGTGAAAAATCTCAAGTGGTGTCTTGGGGACTGGATGTAGGTCAAGAGGAGAGACCGAACCAGGATAAATATAAGAGTTTTTCTTCTCTCTATCACTACTCTTTCATCTTACTACTTTATACTTTGTTTTTCTGTCATACATTGCTTTCTTCATTGTTTTCACCTTGTGCAAAAAATTTTTAATCTTCCCAATTCACCCCCTCTTGGGAAGTCAGCCTAACTAACAAGTGATATCAAAGCCCGGATTCCCAGTCAAAGGATCTCACAGTCTGGGAATTATAATGGCTAGCTTTGTAGAAAGCATATTACCATAAGGGAACAATACAAATAGACCACCTGGCTTCAGTGGAGAGCACTATGGTTACTGGAAAATGAGAATGCAAATCTATATCCAGTCAATCGATCTGGACATCTGGTCTGTCATTCAGAAGGGAGACTTTGTCCCAATGGCTTTCGAAGATGATGAAAAGTACAGAGAAAAGCCAGAAGCTGAATGGAATGAGGAAGACAAAAGAAGAGTCTTGTTGAACTTCAAGGCAAAACACTGTTTAGTCAGTGCCTTGAATCAAGACGAATTCTACAAAGTATCACAATGATCCACTGCCAAGGAAATGTGGGACACCCTGCAGATTGCTCATGAAAGAACAACTGGAGTTAGGGAAAATAAACTGAATACCTACATTGGAGAATATGAGAGCTTCAGAATGGCTGAAGGAGAAACGGTAAAAGAGCTACAAAAGAGATTCACTCTCATTGTGAATCAACTAAAAAGCCTAGGAAAGGAGTACACTCAAACAGAGAAAGTAAGGAAGATTCTCAGAGCTCTCCCTCTGGAATGACAACCCAAAGTAATAGCAATAGAGGAAGCCAGAGGAGAATCAATGGCCTCTATCACAGCTCTATTCGGCAGCCTTGAGGAATATGAAGGAAAAATGAAAGCTCTCAAGGAAGCTGGACAAGACAGAAAGAGGAAAGGTCTTGTTCTCAAAGCTGCTGAAGAAAAGGAAGAAGAATCTGACGATAGAGATGAGTTGGATGAAGAAACTCTGGCTATAATGGTCAGAAAATTTGAAAGATTCTACAGCAAGAAGAGAAACAAGAAAATCTTCAAGAAAGGAGTAGCTGGAGACAGCAAGAAAAAAGTAAAAGAGCCTGTGACTTGCTATGAGTGCAAAAAGCAAGGACACATCAAACGGGATTTTCCACAATTTCTCAAGAAGCAAGAGAAAGAAAAGAAAGCTGCTAACAAATGCAAGAAGAAAAAAGCCTACATCTCATCAATATGGGGCAACAGCTCAGATGAGGAAGAAGATGAAGAAGATGAAATTGCCCATATATGTCTGATGGCACTTGCCTCTGAAGAAGCTGAAATTCCATGTAGCAGTGATCAAGAAGAAGAGGTATATGAATCTGAACCTTCCTATTCTGAATTACTAGATGCATTTCATGAGCTGCATAATAAGTTTGTTAAGGTTGCTAAAGAACTTAAACTAGCTAAGAAAAAGATTAACAAACTAGAATCTTAAAGCAACATCTCTGAAATTGCTCCTCTACCTATTGCTGAATCTGTCTACTGTAAATCATGCACTGATCTAAAGCAAACCAATGAATATTTAGTGAAAAGCATGTCTAGGCTTACTAGAGGTAAAGATATATTGTTTGCTTTAATGGGGAACCAAAGAATATCACAAGGGAAAGCTGGACTTGGCTATGATCATTGTGCTGTAAAAGAAAAGGTTAGGAAGAAAAATCAGAATATATACATGAGATATTTTGTGCATGTTGAGAGCGATAGAAAGAAAAATTATATGTCACCTCACATTGAATCATATAATCAACCAAGGCATGCAAAACAAAAGTATTATCTGCATTGTTTTCTTCCTGCTTCTTAATTCAGCAGTCCCTTTACCACCTGTCATTTCTATAACAAAAAGGGACATATTTCCAGTTCTTGTGCTATAAAGAAAAATGGACTCGACAGGTAGGTTAAATGGGTTCCCAAGGGTACATCTGTATCTAGGGAAAAGACTACTGATAGAAAAGGACCCAAACAAATTTGGGTACCTAAAAGGAAAATATGAACCTTGTTTTGCAGGTCTGTCTCAAAGCTAAAAGGAGCAACAAATGGTACATGGATAGTGGCTGCTCAAGCTACATGACCGGTGATAAGGAGAAGTTCATCACCCTTAGAGACAAGAAAGGAGAAAAGGTGACATTTGGAGGTGATCAATATGGCAAAATTGTTGACATTGGCATTGTGGGCAAAAATCCTGAAACATCCATTGAAGAGGTGCTGTTTGTGATTGGCCTCAACCACAATCTATTAAGTGTGAGTCAGACATGTGATAGAGGAAACTGAGTGCTGTTTGACTCAAATTTTTGCCTGGTCATTAGAAAAAGTGATCACAAAGTAATCCTCAAAGCTCAAAGGGATGGTAACTGTTATACTATTGATCTTGATGAACTTCCTCCCTTAGATTCTGTTTGTTTGATTAGTCAGGATAATGATAGTTGGTTGTGGCATAGAAGATTAGCTCATGTTAACATGAATCAACTTTCTAAACTAGTTAAAAATGAGTTAGTCACTGGCCTACCTAAAATCTCTTTTGAAAAAGACAAAGAATATGATGTATGCTTAAAAGGAAAACAAACTAAATCTTCTTTTAAATCCAAAAACGTTGTCACCACTACTAGAACTACTACATATGGATTTAATTGGTCCATCTAGGGTAAAAAGCTTTGGTGGAAATCTATATGTGCTTGTCATTGTAGATGATTATTTTAGATTTACATGGACATTGTTTCTTTCCTCTCAGAGTGATGCATTTGTAACCTTAGCCAAGAAAGTGCAAAATAAGAAAGATATTTCCATTGTGTCTATCAGGTCAGATCATGGAGGAGAATTTGAGAACTCATCATTTCTGGAGTATTGCAATGAGCATGGAATTGACCACAACTTCTCAGCCTCAAGAACTCCACAATAGAATGGAGTAGTAGAAAGGAAGAACAGAACTATTGGAAAGATGGCTAGAGCTATACTGAATGAAAAGAAACTTTCTCAAGTATTTTGGGCTGATGCAGTGAATACAGCTAGCTACATCATAAATAGAGCCTACATCAGACCAATCCTTGGGAAAAATCCTTATGAGTTGTACAAGGGAAGAAAACCAAATCTGTCACATCTCCATGTGTTCGGCTGCAAATGCTTCATTCACAACAATGGAAAGGAGAATCTGGGTAAGTTTGATGCTAAATCTGATGAAGGTATATTTCTGGGCTATTCTAGTAGAAGTAAGGCATATAGAGTTTTCAATAAAAAGTCTAATTTGGTAGAAGAATCTGTGCATGTAGTATTTATTGAACATGAAACTGCTTCTAAGCATGCTACTAATGAGAATGATCTTGTTTCAAACTTTAAAAGGTTAGATATTTCTGATGAAGGTAAAATTAAGTCTCCAAAAATATCTGAATCTATTAACATAGAAGAAGATATTCAGGAAAGGAATTTTGAAAATGAAAATATTGAAGAAATGTCTCAAGAACTCTCTAAAGCTTGGAGATATCAAAGGAATTATCCTGTTAATCAAGTAATTGAGAACGTTCAAGAGAGAGTAAGAACCAGAAAACAGTTAAGGGATCAAATGATTAATTGTGCTTTCATCTCGCAAATTGAACCTAAATGTACTGAGGAAGCATTAACTGATGAGTACTGGATTCTAGCCATGCAGGATGAATTAAATCAATTTGAAAGAAATCAAGTCTGGGATTTAGTGCCTAGACCCAAAAATCATCCTGTTATTGGTATCAAATGGGTTTTTAGAAATAAACTTGATGAATCAGGATCAATCATTATAAATAAAGCTAGACTGGTTGCTAAAGGTTATAATCAAGAAGAGGGCATTGATTTTGAGGAAACCTTTGCTCCAGTAGCTAGATTAGAAGCAATTAGAATTCTATTAGCATATACATGCATGAAAAATATTCTGTTATATCAAATGGATGTGAAGAGTGCTTTTCTAAATGGATATATCATGGAAGAGATTTATGTAGATCAACCTCCAGGTTTTGAGGATTCTACAAAACCAAACCATATTTATAAACTGAAGAAAGCTCTTTACGGTTTGAAGCAAGCCCCTAGAGCATGGTATGAAAGATTGAGTAATTTTCTAACTGAAAAGGGGTTCAACAGAGAAAAAGTAGATACAACTTTATTTACTAAGAAAGAAAATAAAGATTTACTTATTGTTCAAATCTATGTTAATGACTTTATATTTGGTGCTATTAATGAATCTCTTTGCAAGAATTTTTCTAAGTTAATGCAGGGGGAATTCGAAATTTCCATGATGGGTGAACTCAACTTTTTCCTTGGATTGCAAATCAGACAGTGTGATGATGGTATCTTCCTCAACCAGTCCAAGTATCTGAAGGAATTGCTAAAAAAGTTTGGAATGGAAAATGTCAAACCAATGGGGACACCTATGGCTACTGCAACCAAGCTGGATATGGATGAAAAAGGGAAAATGTTTGACATAACTCAGTACAGAAGAATGATTGGATCCCTACTGTACCTAACTGCCAGCAGACCTGATATTATGTTTAGTGTCTGTATGTGTGCAAGATTCCAATCATGTCCAAAGGAGACCCATGCAACTGCTGAGAAACGTATCTTCAGATATCTAATTGGAACTTCACATATGGGTCTTTAGTATCCTAAGGATAATGGAGAAGATCTCAAAAGACACACTGATACTGACTTTGCAGGATCCAAAACTAATAGAAAAAGCACAAGTGGAATATGTCAGTTTCTTGGAGGATCCTTAGTTTCATGGTTCAGTAATAAGTAAAACAGTGTGGCCTTATCCACAGTAGAGGCTGAGTATGTTGCAGCTAGAAGCTGTTGTGCCCAAATCATCTGGATGAAGCAGCAGCTTGAAGATCTTGAGGTTGAGATGAAGGAAATACCAATCATGTGTGGCAATCAAAGTGCCATTAATATCATAAAGAATCCTGTCATGCATTCAAGGACAAAACATATTGAAGTTAGGCACCACTTCATAAGGGATCATGTTTTGAAAGGAGAAATCAGACTAGAGTACATCCCAACTGAAGATCAAGTTACAGATATCTTGACAAAGCCTCTATCAGAAGATAGACATTGTAAAATAAGAAGAGAATTGGGCATGGTAAATCCTAATGAACTGTAAGTAAATCCGTCTGTAATTCTATTTTTAGATTTTCCAACATTGAATTAGTTCTAACTTTAGCATCGGAGTGTGTTCAATTTAGGTTGTAGGAGCTCCTCATGATATTCAATGCTGATAAATCTGAAAAATGGAGCTTACCAGAATGGAACGGTCAAAAAGTAAAGAAAATGGCAGAAATTCTAAGTTTCTGGATCCATTCAGTAAGTTTTTAAAGCTGAAATTCTTATATTGATTGTGTGTTAAACGAATTTCCTTGAAAAATTAAGTTTCTGAGGAAGTTAGCATTGTCAACATTCGAATTTGGGTACCCAACAGACGAACTTCAGCCTATTATAAGTTGGAACAGTTCTCGGTGAAACCTCGAAATTCGTCTGTTGGCCCTTCAAAATTCAAATTTTCAAGAACAAAAATTTCAAAGTTTTGTTTGTCCAACATGTGATTATACTGATGATTATCTCCTTACATACGAATGTTGGAAAACTTTTACAAAGTGTAGAAATTTGAATTTCTAATTTGAAAATTCGTCTGTTGAAACATGCTCCTCAATGTTGAATCTTTGAAATATGAAGTTTTGTATGCTTAATTCGTCTGTTGTTTGGTGGTTTGTTTGCTGCTTGATGTTTGCTCGTGAAAATTCAAACTTTGTTGGAACAAAGTTCATATGTTCATCTTGTGTTGTTTTAACCAAGCCTCTGTCAGATGAACTTTCACAAGAAAATTCATCTGTCAGTAAGCTTTGCTAAATGGTTTAAGTGCCCGAAGTTCAAATTTTGACCCCTCAAAATTCGTCTGTCAGGCAGTTACATACGTTAAAACCGACGGTTTTCATTTGAACAGACGCAACCCTATTCCTATTCTCTCTGAGTCTGTTCTAATCCTCCATTCAATGCTCTTCAATTCTGACCAAAAACTGTCATCTCTCACTAATTAAATTTCCTTTCGCATCCTTTAAACCTATTCTTTGCTCCATTCTGCAACATTCATCCGTGAAAATGGCAAGAGTCAAGAATCCTAAAGCTGGGAAAGAGGCATGACCAAAAAGGATTGTAAAATCCTAATATGCCACGAAGGAAGGAGAAAAATCAAAGAGAAAGGTCAAACCCAGCAAGGGAACTCCTTCTAAATGCCAGAAAACTACACCCAAGGGAGAATCAAAGAAGGCTGGGCCATCTTCCTCGAAGATAGCAGAATCTTCGGTCCCTGTTCCTGCTGCTGCTGAGAATGTTGCTTCCACTTCATCCTCAAGTACTGAATCTGGAGAATATGAGCTTACTACATTACCTTTATGGAGCACTCCTCAAATTCATGAAGAATATTCGACCAAGTTTGCCAGTAAAAAGGTAATTAAGCCATATTGTGTGAACTTAGAAGAATTTTTAATCTCTAACAACTTTGATGCTGGGATATGGTTGTTGAGATATAAGAATTTGTTGGAGATATTAGAGAGGTATGATGATGAAGTGATCAAAACTTGGTATGCCTCCTTAAAATACAACAGCAAGAAAAGGAAGTCGGAGGTCAACTTGAGATCAAGAACCATCTGGCTCTCAGATGAGATTGTTAATGAAGTGTTAGAGATCCCAGGGCAAGATGACCTCAAGATTGACATCACTGCCTCTGGATACATGGATGAGGCAGATACTGTTGATGAAGAAGGTGGCCCCTTTCTGAGCTACAAGGAAAGCACAATTCTGAACACTTTATTCAGAAGAAGAGAAAATAGGCCAACCATAAGTTTACTGAAGCCCACAGACCTCAGTGTTCAAGTGAGAATCCTGCACTACATAGTGTCCAGGATCATATTCAACAAAGGAGGCAGCTTCAATCTGATAACAAGGGTAGAGGCACATGTCATGGCAGCAATCATGCGTGGAAAATTGATCAACATGGGTCATATCATACTTCAATGCATGATCAAGGCAAGGGATCAGAGGAAAGACTCCACACACCCCTATGCAGCTATCATATCCAGAATTCTGCAATATGCCAGAATTCAGCATCTTGAGAAGGAGAAGGGGAAGCCCACTGAGATCTTCAAGGAGGAAGAACTGCAAAGAATGGGAATTGAAAAGGATGAAGGAAGATGGGTTGGAAAGGGAGCAGGAAGAACTGAAGATCTATTCTTTGTTACAGATGCCTCCCTACAGCAAGAAGGCACCTCTGAGGCCCCTGCAAGATCTGTACCTCAGCCTTCTCAGCCAGTTCCATCTCCATCCAAGCCTACTCATATTCCAGCCACTCCCTCCTCTTGTGCCAAGCCAACCAAGATCACTGAGTTGTATGACAGTTTGTCTACACTCATTCTTAGCATCAGGGATGAGCAAAATGCCAAATTTGCTCATCTGCAAGATCAGATTCATCAGTTGGCAAAGAACATGAAAGTGGTTGCTGATGCCTATGAAGAAATTAGAAGTGCAATTCCTGCTACATCAGCTCCACCTCAGCTAGGGTTCTCTGTGCCTGTTCAGTCTCCAACCCTTGAGCCTCCAAGCCCCTTCAAGATAGCCTCTTCTAAGCATGATGATGGTGCTGATACTGCTGGTGTAATGAGGACACCAAGTCCTGGTCCACCCTTGGACTATGGCATAGAAGAAGAGGGTCTTCAGGAAACAAGTCCTCATGAGCCTACTCCATCAGATATTCAGGAATCAATTCTTTCCACTCAAGAGTCTGAGCAAGTTGAAAGGCTAGTGGCAGCCATCTCTGCTTCACCATTCCTGTAGACTGCCCTAAATGAGGAAAGGAGCATTGTGCCTGTTGTTGATTTCAAAGCTATTGCTCACAATGCTCTGCTGCAAGCTCAGAGGAGAAGGCTTGAAGAAATGTTTCGTCTTGATGAACCAGCTCCTCCTTCTCTTGCTGCTTATGGACTTTCAGAGGAACAGAGAGCTCACTTGGCACTTTCCAGGCAGGAAATGCAAGAATTGCTTGAGGTCTCTGATGATGAAAATGAAGAATCAAGTCCTGAGCCTTCTGAGCCTCCTGCACCAGTTGAACCAAAAATCTCATTTGCTCCTGTGCCTCTCAGAGCTATTCCAGTCTCTCAGATCCCTCCTCTGGTTAATTTTGTTGGCCTTCCTAATGATGCCAAAAAGGAGGGAAGAAGAAGCAAACTGGAAAATCTACTACTGAGTCATCTGGGAATACAGCAAGAAGAACAAGCCAAAGAAGAAGTAATGGAAGGACTGCTTAGAACTTAGGCTTGAATCCTCTTGTTGTGCTATATTTTGTTTCAGATACTATTTATTTGATGATTGTACTTTGTGTTTTGAAATTGGTTTCTGAAGTACTTTTTACTTTAATTGGCTTCTGTAAAGCAACAATTATTGATATGAATGAATTCCTTGGTTGCAATGATTTGTACTTATCACTTCTTGAATCTCTTCACTGATGTGCTATATATGATATCTTTTGAAATATAATACATATGTTGAGGGGGAGCTTGCTAAAGCAAATCCAAGTACTAATCCAGTTTGAAAGTTGTTTTGTCATCATCAAAAAGGGGGAGAATGTTGAATCTAGAGTTTTGATGATTCCAAACCAACATTCAAGAGTTTGGAATGAAGATATCAAAGGAGCTCAAAATGTTTCAAGTGAAGAAGTTCTGAGTAATCTATGCAAGATTTGTTGTAGGAACATTAATTATGTTTAAATACGGGTAAAAGACTTTGATTTGATGAAAAGATGTTTTAAAAATTTGATTTTATGTTAAATCATGAAATATTTGAAAAATACCCACCAACAGACAAACTTTGAAAAGTTTACATTGAACTGTCATATTGGAAATTCGAACTTTGGCTTTGAAAATTTGAATTTCGAGCTAAAACTGAATAAGTCTGTAGCGATGCTTCTCTGACAGACGAATTTTGATTCTCCAAAATTTGAATTTTCATAAGTATCTGAAAGAAGCTTTGAGCAACGGACGAACTTTGGGTTTTGAAAATTCAAATTTCAGACAAAATGCAACTTATGAAAACTAAAGAAATTCGTCTGAAACAATGTCAAAGTTCATCTGAAATCAAGATTATATTGAGTTTCAAAATTGCTCACTGACAGACAAACTTTGAACATGAAATTTGAATTTCAGAAGCTAAGGTTGTGAGTCTGTTATAATGATATGTTGACATACGGATCACAGTGTTTATAAATTCGAATGTTAAAGTAAGTCTGAAAAGAGGTCTCTCTGACAGACGAACTTCACTCTTTTAAAATTCAAATTTCGAAGTAAATGAACTACTGTGCTATTTGAGCCTGCTACAAACAGACGAATTTTGGGGTTCAAAAATTCAAATTTCGAGGGCACTGTAGCAAATTGAAAATATTGTTCACACTTAACAGAAAAACTTTCTTCTTGAGAATTCGTATGTCACAACATGGAAACACTTTCTAAGTTTCAAAATTCGAATTTCACTTCATGAACAGACGAACTTCAGTATTTCAACATTGGAAGCTTTAACCTTCGGTTCCTTCGAAATTTATCTGTTGACCAACCAAAATTCGAATTTCAGTATGTCAGAAGCATTAAATGCGGTTGGTTAACGGATAGTTTTTCAGGGTAACCATTGGATAACTTCTCCAACGGATAGATTTTGTCTTTAACGGACATTTGAGACCTAAATCTATAAATATAACATCATTTGAAGTTATGGGTAACGAATTAAACTCTGTATATACTGAAACTCTGCCAAATCTTCTACTCAAAGACTTTTACCCTCTTACTTCAATACTTATACTTCAACTTTCATATTCACTCTATTCAAGAGAGTTTTATCTTTATAAACAATCTAATCTTCATCTGGAAGATAGATTTTCTTGTGAGGAGATATCACAAGGGATTGTAAAGCACTTTGTGAAAGTACAGAAAGTGGTTGAGTGAGCTCTAGAAAACAGAGCACTGACGTTGTACTGTGGCTTTTGCAAGAAGCCTATTAAATTCTTGCTGAATAGTGAAAAATCTCAAGTAGTGTTTTAGGGACTGGATGTAAGTCAAGAGGAGAGACCGAACCAGGATAAATATCAGAGTTTTTCTTCTCTCTATCACTACTCTTTCATCTTACTGCTTTATACTCTATTTTTCTGTCATACCTTGCTTTCTTCATTGTTTTCACCTTGTGCAGAAAATTTTTTATTTTCCCAATTCACCCCCCCTCTTGGGAAGTCAGCCTAACTAACAGCTTGAGTATAATTATGGTTCTATGAGTTGTTTGGGGTACTTTGATGTATGGGTTTGCTTGAGGAAGCTATGTTTCAGCCGATTATGTTTTGAGATGTCAAGTTGTGTTTTCTAAAGGTTAAGAAATTGTGTTGGTAATGAGAATTTTGTTTTTTGTAGGTTGTAATATTGCTCATTTGGGATCTCTTGACTCCAATAGTGTTTGGAAAGCTTGGAAGTGACTACAATAATGTTTGGGATATGGACGCCTCAGTTGGATTAGTGAAATTATTATGAATTAGATTGTGTATTTTGATTTGGGACAATGTGATAATGCAATCTTGCATCCTTTTGTTATGTGTAGTGGTTGTTGTCTCCTTTGGCCTACCGTGGTATTGCGTGGGTTTAGACAGTTGAGGTAACTGAGATGTCTTTTTTATGTCTTTTAGTTGATTATATATATATATATCTAATCATCTTCATATTATGATATACACATGTTATATATCTATGTATATACTTTACTCTTTCATACCATGATATGCCTCTTAATATGTATATGGTCACTCATTTTCATATCATGATATGTGCGGTTACACAACTATTGAGTTCTCTATCTCTATCGTGATTTATGCTAAAAATGGAATTATGATGGTAGTAAACAAGATATATACTAGTATGATGAATATTGACATGAAATGAGTGACATGCACCCCATGATTTATTGTATATGATCATATGGCATGCTAGCACTATAGAGAATAACATGTGATGATATGTTAGCATACATTGGGCATTATCGCTAATTATAACATCCATAAATTTCCATATATGATTTTTAATATAGTTTATGTTTAGAATATTCATGTAGATAGCCTAAAGTTATGAAAGAAGAGAAATGAATGATGTTCGGTGCCAATGAAGAGAGTATAGTATGAACAAGATAAGAGAAAGTTATGGAAGTAAGAATGAGGATGTTATGAATAGAAATTTCCTATACCCCTAAAGTAAAGATAGTTTATGATGTCCTCATAATTCCCAGTTCAAAAAATATGAACCAGACCTTTCAAATGCCATAAATAAGTAAGATACTAGAGTAAAATATTGACCAATAAGTCAAACAAGTAAGAAGTAAAAGTATTTCTCTGGTAAAAAATGGTGTGAAAAATTGGGAAATAAGAGGTATTAAGGTATGTTTTAAATTTCAAGGACGAAATTTTACTTAAGGGGGATAAAAATGTAACATCCATAAATTTCCATATATGATTTTTAATACGATTTATGTTTAGAATATGAGGAATGAAGATATACACTGAATAAAGATATACAATAAATTATGGTTTCAATAAGTTACATTGAATTCTGATGAGCATACACTGAATAGAGGTGTACAATGAATATTGATTTCAATAAGTTACATTGAATTCTAATGAGCATACACTGAATGAAGGTATACAATGAATATTAGTTTCAATAAGTTACATTGAATTCTGATAAGTATACACTGAATGAAGGTATACAATGAATAGTGGTTTCAATAAGTTACATTAAGTTATGATAAGTATACATTAAATGAAGGTATACAATGAATTATGATGAGTATACACTGAATAAAGATATACAATGAGTTGATGTCACTTGCTGGTCAAGACATTAATACTATAAATACCCATCCCATTTCTTCATTTCAGCACATCACTAGTTGAGAGTGAGAGTTGTGAGTAAGTGAGAGAAAGATAGTGTGAGTGAAAGAGAAGGAAAAGAAAGGAATGTTAGTTTCAAGTAAGGTAATTAAAAAATTCAAAAAGGAAGACAAGCTGCTTAGCTCAGGATGCTTTTTGGTGGAGGTAGTATATTATTTATTTCATGCATTTTCTGTGAATTAATTATGGATGTTATGTGATATTATTGAATGAGTTGTTTCTATATAAATGTTTTGAAATGCTATGGATGTCTAGTATTAAGAGAAAACTCTATTGAAATTTTTATAGATGCATGAAATATAAGTTATTTGGTTGTTTGCATAACTACCTGATTATAAGCATGATTTGTATGAATGAATATATATACTACTGAGATTTCCACAAATCTCACACCAAGTGACTAACAATGTTAGGGACAAGTACAAGTAAAGACAAAGGCAAAGAGGTGGTTAAGTAAGAGGAAGCAAGCTAGAAAATATTATTTTATATTAGAATAAATGTATTGAATTATGCTAATATGTTTTGGAACAATAGTAAGATAATTACAGTATGATTGGCTTGATTTTTATTAATTAAAGTAAATTTTTAGTTAAGTTATTGTCTTTTGAGCAACCTAATTTTAAAAAAGCTTAAAAGTTTAATTGTTCTAGATTTTTAATTTTTTCAACTAGATATATAAAATATGATTAAAAGCCTAGTAAGTTAAGGTGTTACACTAATCATACATTATGTTGAGATATATGGCTTAGGTGATAATGCTATTTATTTCACGTGGTATACCAATCCGCTAAATAGCACATGAGGCTTTATGTTCAGGCAGTGCAGCTTGTGTTATTCCAGTTACTAAATAGTCATCCTATGACCAAGAGACTCAGGTGGCTGTAAATTGGGATGCAATTTCCTTAAATAGCCACTAATTTGGGTGGTTCAAGGGAATAGGAGCCATGATTTAACCTTCAGTATAGTGGCCTTTGCCCGGGTCATAACTAGTGGGAGAAAAGTTGAGTGGTGACCCTAGAATCAGCCATCATGAGTTATTGGAAGGGGGCTACTGGTTAAGGTTACCTTACTATTGTAACTAGCTCATGGTTCTAGCCATGTATTGATGGGATTCAAGTCTGCATATCATGTGCATTACTTACATGTTGAATATTGTATCTAATTTGTGATATGAAAGAATGTTGTGTGTATATGTATATATAAACCCTTAGTTATTGGGACATATATCTCACATTGTGGCTAATAATCTCAAGTGAAGGATCCAGCACTAGCAAGGAAAGGAACAAGGGGAGCGCATCCAAGGAGGATTGAGAGTATTATTGTGGGTGTTGGGGTTGATCGCCTTTGTTGTCATTGCTTTGATATTTCTGGTAGTAGAGTGCCATTAGTTGTATATGTGTAGTGCTATGTATAACTTGTTGTGTGCTCGCATGTCTATGGGCTAGACTAATGTATAACCCTCCTAGTCTCTTTCGTACTTCATGGTTGTTTAATTTGTGTGGTTTTGAATCTATGAATGTGTGTGTGGATCATGATATCCCATATCTCAATGTCTTGTTGTATTGGGTATGGGACATGTGGTTCCATGTCCCCTTGGATGTGCATGATTGGTTGGTGATTTTGGTCGGATTCATGGACTTTTGTTGTATAAATTGTGTATATAACTCATTAGTGTGGAAGCAGGTTCAAGGGGATCAAAACCCAGAGGAGCAATTTCTCTAGGAAGAAACCTCTTTGAGCATGGTTCTCGAGTCTCATGTAACCTGTTGGGATGGTCCTTGGCTACTAAAGGTTTGTTTGGTAGCAATTTGGAGAGTTTTGGTTCCTTGTTTTGGTCTGAAAGTGACCATTTAGGTTCTAGGTGTCCAAAATCTCTATATAAAGCTATTTTGAGACATGGTTGGTGTATATAGCTAGGTATAGAGTAGAGTAATTTGTATGCTTTGGAATCGGGTGAATCGCAGGTTAGAGTGAGGAGTTATGTGCATCGAAATTTGGTCTAAGGCTTCAGTAAATAACTTATGCAAAATCTGTCATTGGCGTCGTGCCTCTCTACCCAAATTTGAGTTAGGTCCATAATTGACCCACTCCATGGCACTATATGGCTAAGCCGCAGTGCCCCCTTTGTCTTGTCTTCTTCCCCTTGTTTCTCTACTAAGATGTATATGTTTTGAGGTTATAGAGTTTAGAGTGTTACAAAACTCTCCTAGAACTTCACCTCATTAGAAAAGCACATGCCAAAATTATTCATGAATCCACCTAACCAACCTCCATCTTTCCCTTCGAAGTTCTCATCAAACATACAATCTTGTTTTAGGTATACTTTTTTCCCTCATTCTATTTTACTTATCAATCCACCAAAAAATTGAAAAAATTCTTTTCATGGTTTATAAGGAGCTACTCCCCTAAGTCCTTAATATAATAGCCTTTTCAAAAGATCTTTAGAATACTTAATATAAGAGCCTTTTCAGAATTTAGTGAAGTATGATTGATTTTCATGTCATTAATAATTTTAACTTTCTTTTTTTCTAACCATTAATATAGATAGAAATTGATGATTTTTAATAAGTGTATTTTAGGGATGTTATAATAATTTTTAATAAAATTAATGCTTCTAACTAATTTTAGCTACTTACTTTAATTCATATGATTTACTCTTTTTGTTTCAATTTATAAAATATTTTTAACTACTGTATAAGAACCAAGAGTGATAATTAATAATTGAAATTTTTTCATCATTTTATTAAATTATCCTAATTTAATTTAGTTGACATATAAATTAAATTTTTTAATATTAATTAAATTCTATTTTATTTTTAGGATCATTTTGGATAAAAAAATTAAATTAAATAAATTATGTAATTCATAATATATCTTATATTGTGACATATAAATCTTTTCAAAAAATACATTATATGGTAAAATTTTATTTTGAGTAACTAAATGGCCTTACAAGAGAGAGTACAAGCCTCTCGTTCAGGGGAAAAAAAAAACCTCTACCAGCATACAACGTCGCTTTAAAAAAACAAATGATTGAAAATGACGCCGCATAGAAATTATCAAGAGTGGTCAACATTTCTTTTTTTACCAAAAGAGTGGTCAACATTAAACCCACTAAACCCCTGAGAAACCGGGTTTCATTTCACCCTCTCTGCTTCCACTTCAAAATGCGGTGAAGTTGATAACGCAGTAACACTGAAGAACTCCCGAAAATGGCGAATCTAAGGACCGCAATGGACTCTGCCTTCTGGGATCTCAACGTTTCTTCTCCTCAGACCTTGGACGGCTGTGCCAAGGCCGTGCCTGGTGACCCCTTTCCTATGGACGCCACTGTGTCAAGCAAAGCTCTTCGAATTCAGCAGTTCTCCTTCTTCAGAAATGGCTTTCCTTTGGGGATAATTCCGTCTCTCTCTCCCACGTCCCCCAAGAGCTTGGGTGCGTTTTCTCTTCAGTCTCTCGCACTTAAAGTCTCCAACCATCCCTGGTAATTCGCCCACAGCTTCTGTTTCCGTTGAAGAAAATTCTCTTAATTCTGCTCTTCTGCTTTAAAACTGATGTGTTTTTTTTTATAATTTTTTATATCATTTGTTTCGCTAATGAAGAAAATTAGAAAACCAATTTGTTTCTGCTTCTACTTTGATACGAAATGAGACTTTATTTTTTCCATTCACTTTGTAATTGGACGGACACGGTATTCTCATTCAAATTCGCGATTAGCCTATGCTAAATTGGTAGGAGTAACAATGTGATGCACAGTAATGTTGGTTTATTGTGTCCAAATACTAATTCATTCTTATCAAGCATAGGATAGCCTTAATGCTTGGGTTTGTTTCTTTTTGTGTGTGTGTGTGTGAGAGAGAGAGAGAGAGGGAGGGAGGGAGCTCATGTATGTTACTGATTTTCGTTTTCATACTTTAATTTTCAATTTTGAGTAGTTGCACGCCAAACCCATTGGGTGAATCATAGCTACCTTTTATGACGTATTGGCTCTTTTACTGTTTTTTGTCACAATATAAAACCTCCCTTGCTCGTTAGACCCTGTTAACTAATTTATGATAACCAAGCAACCTCATATTCAAGTCATGCATGTGTGCCTGACTCCCTTACTTTTCAATGCCATGTCACCAAAACCTAACCTTCATGTTGCTTTAAATTTGGTTTGATTGAAGAAAATTGAGACCATCCGTGTCAAGATTTAATCAAATTCAATCTGCATTGACTTTGTTTGCTCTTGAACATAATCGAATACTTGGCTTCTTAGACTTGCTATTTCATATGTCCAGTTCTGTTTAGTTATTCTTTTGAAACTGTCTTTAAAATTGATTTCCTAGGCCAAGTTGATTTCTATACTTAAAGCTATCCTCTTTTTTGTTAACCCAATTTTCTATTTCTTTAAATCCTTCCTATGTTACTTTTCCCCTCTATTACATTGTGGATTGGGGAGCAAATTATGTTTTCTACTTCTGGCCAGTTTTTTATATAGTTAAAAATTCTCCCTATTAATATTAGTTGATGGACTCATTCAGCCACCTCCAAATTGACAAGATGAGAGTAGAGTACAAGTACTCAGCTTGCATACATAATTAGAAACTTAAAAAAGCCAAAAGAATTCATACAGTGAATTCTCAAACGTGCTTTAAAATTTAATATGTGCATCTAAATGTGAAGCTTGATGGACCTCCTGGACTTTTAGATTTCTGAACTCATACTTTAACTTCATTCTTCATCAGGGTAGTGGGTGCCGTGAGAGTCAATGATCATAAACTTGCTGGCTGTAGGTAATCATGAATAAAAAATGTCAAAAGTTACAATGAGACTGAAATTTGCAATGGACAGTTTAATGGTAAATAGGAACCAATGATATAGTATTGTCAAAATATCTCAAGTCTTTAATGTTCTTATACATGCTTATGCATAACTATTGTTGATATAGGTGGATTGGGCTGATTGGACAGTTCCGTCCTAGGAAACTGATTGCCGATATCAAAAATGAAATCTCTAATGCTGATGAATTTGAGCTCTCTACAGTCAAGGATGTTGCAAAGCATTTCATTGACAAGTCACTTTTTTCATTTGGATTATTCTCACAGTATTCTGTATCTGACTCAACATCCATTCTATTCTCCATGGAGGGGCATGGTGAGAAAAAAAGACGTCGCAACAAAATTATGCTTTACCACCAGGCATGAATTTCAATTTCTTGTCATTTTTTTTTTAATTTTCTTGTTTGATTGGTTATATATATTAGGCTTTCTATATATTCTCAATAGTTTATGATCATTTGTTCTAGTTAATGTATAGATAATTTTTCTTCCTTTATGGGATTGAATTAGGCAACGTGTGGTAACTATAAAAATTAAAAATTATTTAAATAACAATCTATCCAGTTTAGTCTCTAAAAGGTGATTTTTTTTTTATGTACTGTACTAGAGTTAGCTGAGAAACTGTAAGTAACATGCTATTTTGTGGGAGGTTCTGCGAACAAAGTGTACAAGGTGAATAAGCTACTTGAACTTTAAATAAATTTAGAAATTTTCTTTTGTTTGATTCCATTTTGTTGCTGCCCTTCTGTCTAGAAATGGTTCTATTTTGATTTCATACTATTTGGAAAGGAAAGCTTGGACTCTTGGTTTTACTGGATGTAATCTTCTAAGTCAATTATCCTAATTATAACTGCTCTTCAACAGAGAGAAATTCTCCTTCATAAACCCCTTTGAAAATTTCAAGTTCCCTTTGAGGTCAATTTTTTCCATTTCAAATTTTAGTAGTTTAGTGCTATTGACATACTGCTGGTTTGTTGAATTTTATAAATTTGTTTTTCCTTCTACGACTGTTTTGTGTTCAAGCTCGACTACTTCCACCTTGGGAGGGTCTTTTGAATATTTTTTGTGAATGTTGGGCATATTCTTAGAATGCAGAATAGACTTTGGTAGCAGTGCTATTAATGCTTATATTTGGTTATGGTGTAATGCTTGAGTTTTCAAGTACACATTTTGTCAGTTGGATTAGTTATGATCCCTATCAGCTCTATGTGATAATTATTTGCGATTATCATCTCTTCTTTTAAGGGAATCTCCTTCCCACATCTGTGGAGCTGTTGGAAAGCATTCATTACTTGATTATTTAATTGATATATATGTCTTGTTATGTATTATTTTTTGGGACTTTGTTGAGGATAGTTTATTTTATCTTCTTTGTCTTTCCTTATTCCTTCGTCTTTAATGAAATGTTGTCTTCTAGGGAAAAATAACTGGGAAAATTACAGTGAGAAACTAATATATAAGATTTCCCTTTATATTAGTATAAATGTTTCTTAAAAGTGGCTTTTGTGAATTTGTTCTTTTATCTCGTATTTGTTTTTCGTTTTTCAAACTGTTTATTTACAATTAAATGGATTATTTGTCATCTTTTACAAAATGTAACTAAAATTGCATAGCATATCCTTACTTTTCCCTTTGTTTTCCCCCTCTTTTCTCATTCTATTATAGTGCTTGAGCATATAATGAAATACCAAAATTATGTGGTATACAGCTTCCTGATCATGATATCACGTTGGAGGCTGCATGGCCTCAACTGTTCATTGACCACAAAGGCAAATATTGGGATGTGCCTGAGTCCATATCCCTTGATCTGTCATCCCTAAAGTCTGATTCCGGACTCCGGTACCGTTTTGGGATACATAAAAATAATGGTGGGCCCGAGGCAGTCAATGCCATAGATGGCAATCCGCCACTTTCTTTGCTGCCTGGGCTATGTGCTAAGGCTGCCTTGTCTTATGAGAAGACCAAATACCTTTGGAGAGACAATGAGGCTGCAGAAAGTTTTAAGGAAACAACGGACAAGGCGCCCACTTCTTATCCATATGATGTGCGTCTTATGGAACCACAATCATCAATATCTGGAATTATTGGTAATTTCTTTGAATTCATGTTATCATAATTCTTCGAGATGAGAAATAGAATGTTCATGTAACTATATGCACTATTTTTCCCTTTTTGGTGTGCTTTATCTGCTTATTTAAAATGCTTTTTGAATGTGCTTACACTATTTGTTTTTCTTCTTTCCTTAGTCTTTCCACATTGAGTTTAAAATTTTCATAGTTGTTTAAACTGAATTACTCTGACAATATCAATCTTCAGAAGATTTATTCAGAGTAAACTTCTTTTTCCATTTTGTTTATTTTTTTGGGGTAGAGTTGTTATGAAAAGAGTCAGATCAGGGCTTCTGGTTCCAGTAATACCTCTTGTTCCAAAGTGTGTATGGGAGATACTATTTAAAAAATGGCTAAAATAACTGTGGTTCCTTTCTACCTGAAACCCATTAAAAAAGAAAAAGAAAAAAGCTGCAGAACAGCTGGCGGACTCAGCTCTCATTTGAACTACCAAACTGTATTGGATAGTTATTTAGATATTCTTGATACAATATGAATGAAATAAAATCACATTTCCCACTTTTTAAGGATTTACAAATGCTTCTCATAACTACTTTTTATCTTTTATGCAATCACCATATTTTGAACTGTTACAAAAGAGAGAATGAAAATTCTGACATTTGTGGAGTCATATTCATGGAGTCCAGTTTATAGGTAGTATATGGTGTTTTGTATTTTTTGCAAATTTGGATGAATCATTTAAGATGGTTTGGATATGTACAAAAAAAAGAATTAGAAGAGTCAGTGAGGAGAGTTGATCATATGGCTTTTAGCCCTATGAAAAGGCGCAAGGGAGATTAAGAAAGACACTGAAGGAAGTTATAAGACGAGATCTCTTGATAAATGATTTATCTGAAGAAATTGTTTTATAGAGCCCAATGACACCGTATAATCCATGTAACCGACCTCACTTAATAGGATAAGGCTAATGTTGTTGTTGTTGTTGTTGTTCTTGACAATGGAAAACTAATATATGGATAACTGGTAGGTCTAGAAGCTGGACAGAGATGCCAATTTGGGATTGGTCATCATATGGATGAGTGTCTGTGTTAGAATGGTTGAAGACACAGTTTAGTTGGAGTAGATTTGTAATTTTATCATTTTAAATTGTAGCATTAGGTCTAGTCTTTGCAAAGTTTAGAGGTTCACAAATCTCTCTGAGTGGACACTCAATATTCTTAAGAATCTTCTTTTGTTGCTTTCTTTAGAACATTCCAAATTGTATTTTTATATGCTACCATCCTATATTTCTTATTCCCCTATGTGAATGATACCCTTGTTGCTGTAGATCTGAGTTTGAATTCTTATTGTCTTTCTATTAAAAGCCCTATAAATTAAACTTTAACTATTCCTTGCTTCCCTGCTTTTTTGTATACATTGGTGCTTGACTTTTAGGATAAGATGAGATGATGAATACCATCAGGGTAGTGCAAAACTGGAAGGAAATATAGAGTGTAAAAAGTTAGGAAGTGGGCAATATATCAAACAAAAGAAATAACTGCATCGCCTCTACTCTCAGATTTTGGAAATAGTATGAATTCAAAATGAGATCAAGAAGCCAAAAATTGTATGGAGGGGTAAAAAATTATGACCTGATACTGGATGCTTCAACTTCACATGTAAAGAAGTGTTAGATCACTTATTTACATCTATACTAGTGGACACTTTACAAGTATATGATTCACCACAAGTTTGTTGATTTTGGGTGGAACAGGGATCAGACTGCACTTTGGCAATGTGTTTTTGCAGGGTTATGTTGTCTCTGGTTTGAATGAAATGGGAGAGTTTCAATCTGTGATTTCCTCTGTCCCATCTTGTGTGGGAAAGAGTTATTTTAATGTCGTTCCCTGTGGATTCTATAATTTTTCCTTTGGTTCTTCCAATATGTTTTACCTTTTTTTGTACACTTGTTCCCAAGTTCTTGGCCATTATGATATGCTTTTTTTGGTGCCAAAGAATAAAGATATGTTTATTTTTGTTGTGTTAATGATTTCCAATACATTATAGGTGGTGCCTGCACTGCCTGGATTTGGAATGGGAGTGGCCACTCAAGCGTTGATTCAAGGGAAGATCTGGACATGTCAAAATCAAGCAAGAGATGTCCATTTAATGCTGATTTATTTAGTTCAGTTTGCTATACTTTCCAGCATGGAAAATTTATAAATGATTATGGGGATTTGACAAGGGTAGATGCTCGCTTAGATATTTGTTCAGCATCAGGCTTTGCCAAGAAGGTTCTGAGTGGTTTCAGAAGTTCGTCTGCTGATGTTAGTGAACATCCATCTGCCTCACCTCGGCTAAATTTAACCTTTCAACAGCAGGTATCTCCTTTGCATTTGAATTTGTCTTCTAATCAAGTACTCGTCAATAATTGCATATCATTTTACATAGAGTGAAAAGTGAAAACCATGATGGTATAAGTACCCACTGTAGAAGCATATATGTCCGTCTATAGATCCAGTAAAAGAAAACTGAGCCACCCACGTATGTTGTATGGGAGACCAGCTCTTTATGATGCTGATAATAAGAAACTGATCAGCAAATCCGTTGGCATCGTGGGCTAGGTTTATACTTTGAATTTCAAGGGGAAAATATATGAAAAAATGAGTGCTAGTTATCTGGTTGAAGGCAGAGGAGGGATGACTGTAGAACTGATAGCATGGTGCTGATAATTAGTGGACAACTGTCAGGAACCAGTGAAGTTCTCTAATAGAAACTCACAACACAAACAGAAAATTCAAACCAAATGGGAAACTTGGATAGTTCTATTCTATTGAACACATACTACACTATATCAGCTTACAAAGGTCCAACCCAACATTCTTATTACACCCTGAGAACAGAGCAAATACAGCGACAAAATACTCTTGCTATGGAACACTACACACTAACACAGTTAGTACAAATGACACTGAAAAAATGGATTACAGTTTCAGATCACTAGTAAACAAGATGAGTGGAAGGGCATAAAAAGACTTATTACACAAACACACCACTAGCACAACAATTCAGAACTATTTCTTCAATAGCATAACCAGTCTGCCAATTTTCGAGAGTTTGGCTTTCTCCTCCCAAAACCTTATCAGAATTCTCCTCTCCTTCCTCTTCAGTTTTTTCCTTTATAAACTCATGCCAACAGCTCTTTAACTGCTCTCTGCTACTTTTCTTTCTTATTTAGTTCTTAACCGTTGTTCTTTCTTCTGGATCCCCCATTTTCTGCCCTTTTGCTATTCCCCTACGTCCCCTTCTGTGAGTTTTGGTGACAGCGGCAGGTTGGGTCCCATCAACAGCCATATTGGATCTTCTATATTATTGCATTTGAAAAGAGAATGAAGCAAATATGACCATGTGTAGAGCTGATATATTTATCATCTATTCTTAATGTATCTCCAAATGCGCTATGTGCTTTCATTTTTGGGAATGTAAAAGACCCAAATTGGTAGACATTTTCTTTTGGGGTGCATTTTACCCATGTAAATACTCCAAAATTGTTACATAGATCCTAATATTGTACTTAATTCAGTTTAGTCATACTTCAGAAAGTAAAACACTACAATGCCAATCTCATAAATATCAATTTTCTTCTCATAGGTTGCGGGGCCGATTGTCTTCCGAGCAGATTCCAGAATGTCTCTTGAATCTTTCTCCGAGAGTGTTCAAATAGAGGATTTTGTTTGCAGCCTTAGTTACTCCTTCAGGCTTTTGCAGTCTGGTAAGCTTGTTGCTTGGTATTCTCCCAAAAGGAAAGAAGGAATGCTTGAGTTACGTCTATTTGAGTTTTAAAGCACTTGTGGTCCTCCCTTTCTGCCCTTTTCAGGTAAGAATTTTGCAGGCTAGAGTTGAAAGTAGCCCATTTGTTTTTTATTTTGCTTATGCACCTTTGTTGTGTGCTTTGGTTAAGCTGAAACTCAACTTCATTGATTGGTTAAGCCATAGATGCTAATTATTATCTTTGCCATCCCCTATTGAAGTTATTTGATTTTTGCTTTTCCTTTAACCAACAATTACAATAATACATGTTTTTGAATTGGAAAGTTGCATCTGAAGACCAAAGTACTAAAAATTAGGTAAAAAGATCATGACATGAGAGGTTTTAGAAAAGTTTTTATGGTCTAAGAAAGTTAGTTGATTAGTTTATGTTAATTTTTTAAAAAAAAAATTGGTAATAACTTTTTTAAAATTTGATAACATGTCTCGTATAACTTGATAATTTTGATCTTTGAAAATAATTATAATTTTTATTTTTTAAATTTAAACTTTTTAAAATTGGATTGTTTAGTTGTATTTCTTTGGCAAACTATATCAAGTTATTGAATATATCGGATTGTCCAATTAATTGGCACATTGTACAAAAATGTATAGAAAAACTACTACTAAACCCGTTAATTCAATCATTAAAATTTAGTAACCGGCAAGTAGTTTAATAAATTTACTCTCTAGGCATGAATTCCTTATAGAAGTCACAATATTCCATTTCATTCCTTAACAAATCGTTCCATTGTGGATTTTAAATACAAAATATAAAAACAAGTATAAAATTCTATATGCATAATTTTGTACTTTTTAAGTAATATTTTATTACTTTTTAATTGAGGGGATTCAAATTTATAAGACTCCTAACAAGTACATACGCATTGTAAATCGTAAATGTTATATATAAGTGAGATATGCCAAACAGGGGGCAAAAAAAAAAGAAAAAAGATGAGTGAGATATAGTGAACTTAATCTTAGGTTAGATCGAACATATCATGTATGAAAGGGGACCATGTGAACAATAACGAAAACAAGAGTGCCATCGTAGGGTAACCTTCGGAGAAGCTCGAGTGGAAATGCTTGTTATTATTATTACAGCTTGAGGAAATGCTTTGTTATATGCGAAAGTGTATTCAATATCAAATATTTTGGTACGAGAGGACTTAAAAGCAAGGAAATTAAAATAAAATTCAATAAACTCAAATTGATGTGAGTATTAGAAACTCTCATTTTTTAAAAAAATGATTGAACGTTCAATTATTTACTTTTATATATGGAGTAAACTTAGTTGAGAAGATATACAAATTACTCTCATTATCTTAAGTGAAATTAATTCTTGGTGCCAACAAAAGATATTCTTAGTCCATGACCCCAAGAAAAATCAGGTTCAACCAAAAAAATTGATAAATAGGAGCTTGATTTTATCAGAAAGACTGCCAAAATTAACGTTTGAAGTGGGTGTATGGTCTTACAAGAGCAGGTAAGAAACGAAAAATAGATTAGCTCCCTTCTATTTATAATTCCGAAAAATAGATTAGCTCCCTTCTATTTATAATTCCACTCCCTCTATTCTCCAGTTTGAGTAGTCGATGTGGTGGAAGAACGACAAGCCTACACACTCTCATTACAGTGTGTAGGTGGAAGAAAATACAGGTGATTAGACAATATACTGTCGGTATATTTATTTAAATTCTAAAAATAGACATAATAAAAAAAAAGAAGAAGAAAGAGAAAAAATCGCGTGAGATATGAACTAATGAAGAGCGTCATACTGTGATGAGATGACACGTACTAAAAAATTATAATGTGATGTTTTTCTATTTTGGCCAAATGATGAGATAAAATGTTGGATTCATCAAATTATGGAACCTCAACTAATGTAGATTAAATGCAGAGAACAATGAGACCAATAAACAGCAATAATAGGAGTAAACAAACTTAGTCAAAGTGTCTTTGTACCTACGTTTGCAAATATATATAGAATGTTAATTTGTAGTAACTTTCGAAGAGCCAAAAAGCACTTGTATACCAACAAAGTACATAAGCTCAAATTTTGCAAGCCTAAAAAGCACTTCTGCATTTTGGCGGTGAAAATGTTTCTCTAAAGACACGAATCAGAATTGCTTCCACATTTAGCTAATAACATTCTGGAAATTGGCCAAACCCAAAATCTGGGGAAATATCTTGGGGTTCCTGTCCTCCATGGTAGAATTACTAAGTCCAATTATGCCTACATTGAGGAGAAAGTGAATCACCGTTTATTAGGGTGGAGTGTGAGGAAATTGTCCCTGGCTGGATGGATCACTTTAGCAAAATCAGTTCTAAACTTTAAACCGCTCTATGCCATGCTATCTTCAAAGCTCCCCGCCAGCCTTTATGACAAGCTTGATAAATTAACTAGGGATTTCATTTGGGGCTCCAATGAGCGTGACAAAAAACCCAGTTTGATTAAGTGGGATAGTTTATGTCAACCAAGGAAAAATGGTCGGTGTTGACTTCGAAATCTTCGTGGTCATAATGATGCTTTGTTGATGAAAATTGGTTTCAATTTTTTGACCAACCTAGATCTCCTTTGGGTTAAAGTGCTGCGTGCGAAATATGACTGGGACAAAAAAGGACTAGAGAGTTTCAGGAAACATTCTAGATCCCATCTTTGGTGAAGTCTTTCAAAAATATGGGGTGATCTTAATCTCGGAATTTCCTGGAATTTTGGTGATGGACAGAATGTGTCATTCTGGGATGATAATTGGGTAGGAGATTTGGGACCTCTGAAAAATCTTGCATTCGTTGACATTAATCCTTCTGATCTCTGTAAGCCGACCTCAGATTTCTTTGATAAACTTGGCCATTGGAATTGGAGACTCTTTCTCAAGACTACGTCCCCAATACTGTCAATTTACAAATTGCTGGCATCAAGCCACCGGACACAAATGCAGATCCCCATTTCATTATTGGAACCTCTCTGATTCTGGTCATTTTTCCACAAACTCAGCCTATGAGTTCATCATGCAGGATGCTTGGGACAATGAGGACTCAAAATGGGATCTTGCTTGGGAATGGAAAGGACCCGAAAGGGGTGAGGGTTTTCATTTGGCTTGTTCTTTAGAAGGCTCTTCTTACTATGAACGACTACAGAGACATACGACATCAAACAGTAGGTGTGAAATTTGTAATTCGCCAATTGAGGTTATTGACCTCACCCTGCGTAAATGTCACTTGGCTCAACAGCTTTGGGCTTCTTTTATCCCATCCCAACTTTTGCCTGCTTAGCAGGAAACCTTTTGATGATTGGTTCAAGGAAAATATTAAAGTTTCTGAGAGAAAAGGGATTTCGAATGCTATTTTTGTAACTGCGTGTTGGAACCGGTACACGATCAGAAATTCCACCCTTTCCCTTGCTCTCAGCTGGTATAAGGAGGCTAATGTAAACGATCTGTCCAAGGGTGGCACTACTGCCTAATCCAAAATCAGCTTATATGTTGGAGGAAACTTCCCGAAGGATGGAAAAAGCTAACTGTGACAGATCGGTTATAATACATTCCGCTTCAGCTAGTGCAGAAGGCATTCTTCAGGATCATGATGGGACCTGGTTAGGGGGATTTTGTCACAATCTGACTGTACCATTACGGCAGCTGAGCTTTGGGTGATATATGATACTCTTCAGCTGGCCTGGAACAGTGGCTTCCAACATATGCAGCTTCATTCTGATAGTCAAACTGCCATTAAGCTTATCATGAGTGCAACTCCTCCGGGTAAACCTCATCGTCTTATACATGATATAAAGGAGCTACTCCAGCGTGATTGGGTTGTGCAAATTTCACATGCCTATAGGGACAGCAATACTTATGCGGACAATCTGGCTTTTGGGTACATAAGGCTGAGCGTGTTTGTATCTGCGTTTGTAAATATAAAACGAAAAATGTGTTTGGAATAATTTTTACAGAGCCAAAAAGCAATTCTGCATGACCAAAATGTAGGAGCCCAAATTTTGAGCTTCTACAATTTAGCGGTACAATTGTGCCTTTTGGCAGTGAAATGGTTTCCCCAAATACACATAAGTCATGATTGCTTCTGCGTTTAGCTAACAAAACTACTTTTGAGTACATAAGACTGTGGATGCAAAACTATAAACGCATTTTGTAAAAATGTCTGGGTAAAATAGCGTTTGACCTTTGGACGCTGGTTTGGACTTGTGAAACGCAAATTCAAACACACACACACACACTAAAACCAATAAGCAACCATAAGAATCAAAGTAGCTAGTTTAATGAACATACGAAGCATATCATTATTGGCCAATAGTAACCATAAGTTGGATAATAAACCTATAGATTCAATTAAGCCTCGGTTCTTCGCGACCATGAAACAGGAGTTGCTCAAAATTGAGTAATATCATCCTGAATCAAGATAATTGAGCATAAAGAAGCCTCTTGTATTTTCATTCGTGACACGTAGTGGTAAGAATTAAGAAATTAATAAGGCACAAAATTTATGGGCCGTTTGTTTAAGTTTATGAAAAAAAATCATTTTTTAAACACAAAATAACTTCTGTTTTTAAGCTTAAACAAACTGATCCTTAAACAATCAGTAAAATAAATAGGATTTTTGCTCAAATGTACTGACTAGAAAATGAATTCAAAATCAAAACAATCATGAGAAAAACAAAACTTGAACAAAGAATCCTAACACCAAGTTTGCTTCTAGACTTGAAAAGTATCTTGTCTTGACACTTATGTTGATATTGGAAGGAAAAAAGGATTTTATTTATACTTAAAGAAATTATTGACAAGGTACAAGGAAGATTGCAGCCTTGAAAAGTACCTCTCCTGACTTAAATATAGAGCATTTTATTTTAATCCTAAAATAGGATCATTTTCAAAATATAAAGTAGTATTTATTATACATTTCTAAAAAATATCATATTCAATTTATTCAAGAAAAAGAAAGAGACTAAATAAGGGTAGTGTTAGAATAATGATTTTTGGGAAAATCAAAATTGTTAAATAACTTTAACTCTCATTCTTAGTCTATATAATTCAATCAAATGAGTCTTATATTAATGATCAAATGAAATATTATATAATTTTATCTCATGCTAGTAAGATTACTTTGATTAAGTTTGCTGGTAACGCTTGTACTGTTTTCTCGTTTTCTTGCATGAGGGTTCCTTTTTGTCACAGTTCGGATACGCTGATAACTAATTCTTTTATGCTTCGTTTTGACAGGACTGGTAACCGTGGATGTAGAAATGGAATTTGGTTGCTGAATTGGGCATTCTATTCCACTCCTTTGGGAATGCCTTATTCCTATAAGTTTGGGAATGGTGATTACATATCATTTTTCATTGGAATGGGACTCATTGGTGGGAATGATATGTTGAATTATTACTTTGCCCTTGTGTTTGCATTGATATGGTAATCATAATTTTGAACTAAAAAACTAAAACTAAATATTTTTATATTTTACGTCAAATCAAAAATAATTTTGAATTAGGCAATTAACTATTATTATTAATTAAAATTTATTAATTTGTTTATTAAAGAAATTAATATTTTTTTTGTTAATTTATTAATAAATATTATTATTATTAATAATAAAAAAATATAAAAAATATAAATTTTTTAATTTTTTATATAACCATTCAATATTCAATACTATACTGGCTGGGTCAAATTCAAGCACCGCCAAGACCAAATGGGGTAGCTCTCCCAGCATTGTTTTTTTTTTTTTATTAACTTAAACTGAAAACCTTATTTAAGGGGTGTTAAGTCTTTACCACTCAACCCAACGCCAGTTAATTATTTTAATATTTTATTAAATAGGTGTAAAAAGATCTAGTACAAGTTAGAATATCCCAAAGCTTCATATAAAAGTTGAAATATGATTTGCATTATATATATATTCACACTTCTCATTTACATTATTATATGATAATTCATACTCAAATTACTTGAACATCAAGAAACAAACATGAAGATAATGCTTAGATATCACTTGTTTAGATTTTCTCCATCCCTAGCATCCATATCACTTGGCCATGGTTAATTTTGAGAAAGAGGAGTAAGATTCAAAAGAATCCCAATAGCTAATCCATCACTCAAATAAGTCATTCAAGACATACATAGGAGAATGCATGCATAACACACATAGTCAACACATTCTTATGGCATGCATCAAAGTCCACGTGCGCAATCATACATGCTCTTATGGCATCTTAAACAAAAGGAAGAGCAAATCCATGCTTAATTCCCTAACTTTACAAATTCTTGAAGCCATCACCACTTAAAGAGCAAACATAAGAGAATTTGATGTGAGTTCCATTCGAATGAGCACAATTAAGCATATGTCAAAGTTGCATGTAAGTAATCACACTCTCAAGCAAATCAACATATACATAAAGAACGAAGGAAAACTATCTTAAGTCAATAGATTCCCCTTCAATCACCACAAAAAAATTTGACTTTTGGTAAAAACAAAAGTTGTCACTGAAAGTTAAAATGTTGTCACCGAAAACTCTCGGTGGTAACATTTTTGTCATCGCCACGCCATTGGCATAAATCTTGTTATCGAAAGTTTTGGGGATGACAAAAAATGTTGCGGTCAAAAGTAGACATTTGGCGACAAAAATAGTTATCACTAAAAATGTAAATTGTCATTGCTGAAAGTTGACATTTGACAACGATATTTAGCCACCGCCAAAAGTCTGTTAAACACCATTGCCACATCATCATATTACGCCACATCATTGCCATATCACCCACTACCCACTACCACATCACCTCGAGCCCGCGCCATGTCATTAGAAGAGCCACATCATATAATGGTTTCAAATGTTTTCACCTAGATTTTGAACCCATGATCTCTTACTTCCAAAGCCTTTATCTTCACTATTTTGCCAATTGAGTTGAAATATATCTGTATGCTTTATATAAAATATAAAATATATATTATTTATCTACACAATAATACAAACACATATATATATATTTATAAATCAATATATTAATAAAAAAATACACATATGTTTTATTTTCAATTATTAATATCATAAAATAATATTATATATATATTTATATGAATATTTATATCATAATTTTTTATTTTTAAATCTTAAATAACTTTTCTATAAATATATTTGTTTTTTCTTTGGCAAGAAAAAATGTTTTCCTAGCTGACTTTTAAATTTGATTTTTATTTTTAAATAAAAATAATTATATATATAATATTTATGATTCATATGTATTAATATTATATTATTTTATGTTATTTTTTGCATAGTCATATCATATAATATATATCATAAATTATATTATTTAATAAATTATATTATATATATGCTTAATATATATTAGAGGCGAAAGAGATTAGGTAAGAGCGGGATTTATGTCAATTCATGGTTTGACTCACGTTTTGGTCGAGTATTATATATATCCATTTTTTATTTTCTTTTTATTTTTTAAAGAAAAATTAGAAAATTGAACTTCTACTATTATAGTATTCCCAACAAAATGTGTTTAATATTTTATAAAATTACATATAAATATAAAAAATAAAAAAAAACCCTTAGGCCGGGTTAGACTAAGCGATCTAAGAAGGTTGCTCGAAACCTAGTTTGACCTGGTCAAATGACTCTGCTTGATGCTCAAGTTTTGGTTTCTTGCTAAAAAGACCATATTTGTTTTTAGTCGAGCTGCTTCAGATTGGACTAGATTGATCGGGTTCGAGTTTTTTCCCCACCTCTATATATTATATACAATATAATAGGAATTTGAAAAAAATCATTATTACAAATATTATAATTTTGATTATCATGGGATTTAAAAGAAAATGTAATAAATTCAATTTGTTATGATTGGGAGAATAAAGAAGATTAAGAAGGTTGAGATACTGAGAAAGAGAATTTGTTGATACTTGTTTTCTAAATATTGTCATTCCTTATTATTTAAGAAAGTAGATTAACAATGCAAAAGCATTTTTCCTCTACGTAATATTGCTCCGTTAGACTTTTACACTATGTGAAAATATCTATACTACCAACACTTATGTAAGTTTAGGCTAAGAGTTTCAATTATAGTATGATTGATTATTTGTTTAGATATATTAACTACTGATTATTGTCTTAGTGTGTTCCTGCTTCATCAATTGTTATTAGTAATAAATAACATTAATATTAATTTATATGTTAAATATATTAGCAATTAATTACTTAGTCTAATAAGAATTCCTCTAAATATAGGATTGATTATATTAGATAATTAGATATTAACTTGTCCTCCTAATTCTCTTTTATTAGTGTTATCAATCTTTTTATTAATTAAAAAAATTATTCTAATAAGAATAATATATTTCATTAATTAAGATCAAGGAAAAGTAAAAAAATGTGTAATAGATTCAATACTTCGATCATTCAAGTCTTTAATCTTAAGCAGAAACAAAGCACTTTCAAAATATTTAAATAATTCAAATAAACTTGATAAAAAATAATTCAAATGAAAGGAAATAGTAAAATACTTTATCTTTAACTAAAGATATTAGATAATATTTATAATACAAAAAATATATATATAGAATATCTTATTTTTATTATAAAATTGTATCAATATAATATAATTATTATTTCAATATGTTATTTATTAATTTTTAAAGTAAAAATAATAAAAATTCAAAGAATTAGCTTTGGCAGCGACATAGTCGTTGCTGAAAATATGATTTTCCACAATGACAAAAAAGTTGTTGAAAGTCAACAATACAAAAAGGTCGTCACTGAAAGTATGACTTTTTGGTGATAACATAAAAAGTCATTGACTTTCGGCGATGACAAAAAAGTATGACACCGTCACCAAAAGTCATACTTTCAGTGACGACTTTTTCTGTCACCGCTGAAAGTTATCGCTAAAAGTCTATTTTTTTGTAGTGAATTCTTCTCTTAGGTACTACAAGACCTCACATATACACAATCAGATGCCGCCAGTTCATCATTTTTTGCGTCCAAACACATCAAATAAGGTACAAGATGATCAATGGGTTATAGTGGAATCTGATTCTTTAGTTCTTGTCCAAGCTATTAGGAAAGCCGATAAAGAATTTAATTAAGTTGGATGAAGAGGGAAGGGGACCATTCAAGTGTGCTAACAAATAATTGTGCTAACAAGCTAGCAAGTATTATCATTGATGGAGTGTTGGAGTGAGCTTCATAGCTACACCATTGTCTGAGTTACAAGAGCTCGTGACTATGTAGCTGAGTTTGTTCAGGTTTTTTTTGTTTTCTTGTTTCACTTGTTTTCTTTCTTGGTTTCAGTTTTGTTATGTTTTCCTTTGTTGGGTCCTTGACCCCGTTTGTTTAAAAAATAAACACACACACACACACACACACATACACATTTAGACTTATTTTCTCTGAGAGGACAATTAGGGTCTTTGTGCTTCTATTAGATCAAATTTACAAAATCTCATTCTTTCTTCCAAAGCTACATTTTTTCTAGCCTCTATTTTATTCTCCTAGACCGTGTGAACCATCAAAAATAAAATAAAATGACTCTCTAGGTGTAACATTCTAAATTTTAAACAAAAAATTTAGAGGCAATTAATTCAAATATCTAAAATCGGTACTTATAAACACAAATTTCAAGAAAAAGTGTGTAGACTTTAAGTCCAAATTTGGGCCCAAAAGTTTAAAACCCAATTGAATATTAAGTCCTTCTACCAAAATTTCAATAGCATAATGGATATACTCAAGGGCTCCCAAATAAAACATGTTTAAAAAAATCTTTAAGTTGCAACATTCCCTGTAGGTAAACAACATATACTAAGATTCAAATCAACCTCATAAACCATCTCAACATATCAAAATTCATGTGAAACAAACAAAATGTGAGCCTAAAACAAGACATTTCCGCGGATTTGGTCAAACACCCTACATTACCCAAGAAAGACATTCAACAAGTAAAACTTAAAGCTCAAGGGGACTCAAATTCAACAACTAACTTCACATTCTTTTCAAACTAACTACAATGAGCATATCAAGTCAACCACCAAAACAAAAGTTAGGTCATCAGGTATCAACCATACCAGACAAGCATACATATAGGGAAGATCATGTAGACAAGACAAGAGTTAACTAAATAACTTACATGATATGGTGCATATTCCTACACTTGGCACAATACTAGATAAATGAAAACATATATTCCTAAGGATCAATACCGAAACAAACAACAAGTAACTCAAATATCCCCAAAAGCCCCTAGGAGAGAACTAGGCCTCCTTAATCTTCTCCATACTAATACTAGAATCTTCACCTGAAAATGTTAACCATAGAAATGGGGTAAGACAAAGTCCTAGAAACCAATGGCAACTAAAACCAAGTATAAAGTTTCAAAACACATTTTTTCCATGCTCAAGTATAAATGAAATAATGCAATGCACATGATATGTAATAGAACCCACAATGATCACGACTAGAACCATGCACTAGTTACCATCACAAGATAACTCCAACAAGTAGCCCTCTTCCAACAACAGGTGAAGGCCAATTTCGCGCAACCACTAAGCTCTTCTAGCATCAGTCATTACCTCGCCAAAAACCATTACACTAGTAGTTGGACCATGACTCTCCTTTCCTTGAACCACTTGAATTGATGGCCACTTAGAGAAGCTGCATCCCTATTTCACAATCACCTGAGTCTCTTGGCCAAAGGACAATTATTTAGTGACAAAAATAATACAAGCCTCACCACCTAGACATAAGATCTCGTGTGCCATTTATTGGATCGAGATACTAAGTGGTATTCATTAACATCGTCACCCAAAGAATCATGCTTATCATGTACAATATCCAATGATAATGCCAATATGTTATGCTGACATGCCATTTTATTATATGTACGACTATCTTGGTTAGCACTACTATATCATATAAGATATATATATACATGGGGATGCATTATAATTCATATATATATGTCATGCTAAATTCCAAGTTTTTCCATATATGCATTTTCATCTAGTAAATTCCCATTTCTTGCCATTGGTTTCAAAAGAATAATTAGAGTAGAAGAAAACTTACTAGTTGTATCATAAAAATGCATATCATAATATGAAAAGTTTAGAAAATATACAATAAACAAAAGTTACTCCCCAATTACCTTGAATTGCACACACACACACACACACAAAATCATGGTAGGCTATCAAAGCACCATCTACATACACACACATAAGAAGGATGCAACCAAGTTAACATACGGTTTTTCAAGCATGAAATAAGACCCAAACAAGCGTCAAAACTCCAATAGGGTCAATCAAACTACACAGAGTCACTTAATGCTTACAAGGTCAATATTCTTCATATACCAAAGTAGCCATGCACTTACCAACAGATTTGTTGCCTCCAAATGACTTCTTTGAGTGTAAAAACTATAATTAAATAAGTTCATACCTTACACAAACATCAAACACACAAATCAAGTAATGGCATAGCCTCCGATTAACCACAACTTAGTGACCTAAGCATAAACTCAACAAAACCATGAAACTAATATTGTACCCACTCATTATTACTCCCAAGTCAACTCCTAAAACTAGTCATTAGCTCAGAAAATTTAGACATCACGGAAAACCCCAAAGTTAGAGGCTAGAGTTTGACACCCATAAACCATGAACCTTACAAAACTTACACCCAAAGCTTGAGGAAGCTTCTCAACACTCTATTGAAACACTCTAACATATTTCAATCAATGGAATCTCATCCAAAATGAAACCCAAGCCTAACCTAGGAAAATCCAGTAAGAACAAAGAGAAAAGAGAGGATAAGGGAGAGGAAATCAAGTTACCTTGAAAATTTGAGGCTCCTAGAGCTTCAAAATTGCACCCTTAAGCTCATAGAAGAAAGCTCTAGTAGAGAAACCACAGAAATTGTGATCCATAACACTATTTTGACGTCACTCACACTGATATTTAAAATCAGCATTGCCAAGCTAAAATTGCGATTTCACAGAGATGAGATAGCAATTTCAGGCTCCACATGCTCAAATCGTGATTTCAGCATGTGTTTGGTTAGGGTTTATTGGAGGGTATTTAAAGGAAGGGGAGCGGATTGGAGGAGATCAAATCCCCTCCCCTTGTTTGGCTCATAAACTCATCCCCATTTTAGAACACCCTAAATTGGGGTTTTTTTAGAGATGATTGAGTAATTATAACTTAATCCCCTTCTGAACCAAATAAGATTTCATTAAAATTCCTCCAATTCCATCAAACAAGGAAATTTTAAAATCATTCCAATCATTTCCCCTCCAATCCCCTTATTAAAAATTCTTCAAATCCTCTCCCATTCAATCCCCTCGGTTGAACCAAACAGATCCTAAATCTGTAATACAACCTCTTACATTCCAAATCTTGATTTAAATGGTACGAAATCACGATTTCACCGTAATTTCCATAAAACACTGCTATATTTAGGCCTTGGTCCCTCTAGTCCTGTATAATTCCAATAATATCCTTCCATAAGTCCACTAACGAGTTTGGGATAATTAAATTGAGGCTGTTACACTGGGTGCTAAAAAAGCACTATGGCCAAAACATTGCATTAAAATGCCATTTTGCATTATTTAAGGAATTTAGCATGACCAATGGTTTCATCCATTATTGTATCATGCCTTAAGGCCTCACACATCACAAAGAAAGCACCCTAACCTCATAAGCTTTAACATGGCCAAATTGCACATATTAACATATATGAGTATTTTTTTTTTAATTTTTATGCAAACTCATGCCATAATGATGCTCTTTATGCTCCTAAACCATCCATTAATATATAACTAGTTATGCTCAGAAAATGCTGGTTATGATAGTGACTTTGCTATTTATGCAGGTACTGATAAAGATGGATAAAATAGAGTCCTTCTCCTACTATTTAACATTAAACTTCAGTAGAAGGGTCTCTCGAATAACACTTATATAATTATATCCAACATGAAATTATTAATATAACAACTAAATCTGCATCCATAAATCTCAATTTAATCAATGACATTATATTTCCTGAATCTTTAATATTATCTTACCTTTTCTATCATTTTCTCTAGCTTTGGATCTATGTTTTCAACTTAATCTTCTATAACTTAGGTTGACCTTAGAAGGTACGTATAAAGCTAGTTCTAGAAAGATGTAAAGATTAAATCACGAATTTTACACATGATAACCCAAATTTGAAAAACCTCAAATTAGGAGCTTAGAAATTGCAACAATGGAAGGGGTAGAGCTTAGCAAATAAGCATCCCTCAAAGTATGAAAATTTTGAAGAGAAACGAAGGAAAGAACATGATTTCAGGAGGAAGAGGAACAAAACATTCAAACTTCCAAGATTGTTAATTGAAGTAATGTGAAAGTGAGATGAAAGTGGAATTAAAAGGTGGCTTTTGGACATAGGCTGCAACTAACTGTAAAAGATGGCTTAATAAAAAACATTATGCCAAATTAAGCTTTTATTGGCACTTAATAGTTTGCGTTTATTTTAAAAATGCCAACTAAAGTCAAGCACAAAAAATAAAGTTGGCATTTGTTTACAAACACCAATAAAACGAACACCAATATTATTATGAGGTAATATTGGCGTTTGTTTACAAAAGCCAACTTTATAATGTAATAGTTGGCTTTTGTTTCATATAAATGCCAACTTTTATGATATAGTAAAATTGGCATTTTAGAAAAAAAAATGCCATGTAAAGTTTCACTGATTTAAATTCCAGAAAACACAAACCGCAAATTAGTAATGCTAACTATTGATAAGAAATGATCCAATGGTGCTGATTACTTCTCTTTCTTTCCTTTTTTTTTTAATTTCTTCACATGTTCTCTCTCTCTCTCTCTCTCATGCGTTTTCTTTCCTGTTGACATTGATCTCTCTCTCGCATCTTCTTTTTCTCTCTTTTAGTCTCTCTTCTCTAATCATCGAATTGCAAAAGGCTTACCACTGCACCTATCATTTGCACTATCATTGCCCTCACCATTGTCCTTGCCGGCATCATTGTCTTTGTCAATCTTAGATCCATTCTTCATCAATCTTAGATAAGCTGAACCAGGTGTGAAACAAACGACAAATATAGTAACATCACCAAGATCTGTGGTGCCATTGAATCTAGTGGCATCAACATGATCTTCGCAATGGTGAAGGTGCCAAGGAAGTCAGATAAGCTGAACCAGGTGCGGCAAGTTGGGCTGTCAGTCACTGATGGGAAGTCGAACAAGCACAACTTCTTACCAGCAAATCTCAGAGCGACATCCACTCTAGCAGTGTCGATGTTATCAATTGTAATGGAGAACACCACAAAATTGATATATAATTTTGCGACTAAACCATGTCCTTTCAATAATTTTGCAATCTACAATTTTGAGACATATTCCTTTAATTTTGTGATATGTAATTTTGTAATCTGTAATTTTGCTAGCTACCAATCTTATCATCTACATGAAGTTCCTTTAATTTTTTATTTTGGTTACTGCCTAGATAATGGATCCATCATCTTGCTTCTCCATTTTACTTTTCCTATGTCCTAGTGCCAAGTTTTTTTGGTCAGGTTAATGTCAAGTTTGGAAAAGACAATTTGCAATTCATTTAAAAAAAATAAATAAGAAAAGTTGGCATTTATAGTATAAACGCCATCCAAGGACTATCTTAGTCAGTGTTTGTACAAACATTGACTAAAATCCTTCCACCTTTATCAACACTCGAATACATGGTGTTTTAGAAACTCCAATAATGATCCAATACAAATGCCATCTATTCCACTTTTTGTTGTAGTGAGATCCCCACAGCTAAACGAAGCTTCAAGGTAGGCATAACCATGGTGTAGTTGCACTTAGAAGAATGAAAGAGTTTCACGAAGAAAGAGAACTTTGCACTATTGGCATTAAAAGTTGCTTTGTGAAATGAATTAGTGAGTCATGAATGAGAAGTAGAAAAAAGAAAAGAAAGAAAAAGAGATGGGAAGAAAAGAAACAAAAAATACAAGAGGAAAAGTATGAAAAATACAACATATTATTTTCTATTAGGATCAAATAAAACAAATGAATAATTACTTTTCATATAGCAAAGGCAAAATAGGAACTCATGAAATTTAGAGACTTACAAGGTCAAATAATTTTAAGATTTTGGGATGCCAAAGTAAAATATTACTAAACAAAAAATAAGATGCCAAAATAGCTTTTTTATGATAAATTTAAAGATCCATATGTATTCTAATGTGAATTAGTCTTTAATTAGTACCTAGCTAACGTATTTCACTTTGAAATTATAAGCTTCACAATCCATAGTTTTTTCTATTCAATATTAACCTTTTGAAATTTGAATATCCAAGAGGTTAAAATTTAAATTTTTATTTTAATTTATTGTTAGTACTAAAATTAGATTCAAAAGATCATTGCCCAAAATACCAAAGTAGATCATGATTATTGGATCTGTCATATTTTGTTGCGGGACACGTACAGTTATATATGTTTTAGGTATTTATGAAAAAGAATATATTGGATAAGTTGCCTTAACTGCAATATGTCTATACTTAGTTTAGGCTTTGTGCGCGCCAAAATGAGCGTGTCAAGATTACAGGTCCGAGGTGGATGGATGCCCCTTTGAAGCCTCGCTTTCCGGGCTCATATACATCGAGCTATAATTCGGAGGCCGAGCTTAAGCGCAACGAATTGAGTAATACATCGGTTATCGAATGATAAGGCCGAGTAATCGTATGGCCAAATGATCGTCCGACTGAACAACATCTTGGCCATATGGCCAATTACGGGTTTTTCCACGAAAACTGTATTGCCTCAAAAACACCCGGCTAGGAGTAACAGTTATGAGATCATAATAGTTATGGAATCATAACTGTAAGATGAAAAATCAGGGATTATGCAAAAAGAGCGCGATACTCCATAATGATCATTTATGAAATATCCCGATAAATTAGGGATTACAGGGAGAAGATGGTTTAACCTTAACCGTCAGAAGAAGGTCAATAAAAGGAAAAAAAAGGATAAGCATAAAGAGACGATGGCACCATACACGGAGAAGGGGGAATAGTCTCTCGGTCTTTTGACGGAACATTTTGGCGCCCACCGTGGGGCCGAGAAAAACTATCCTACCACCACCAAGAATTATGGTGCGAACCAGGAGCAGTGCGGGTGCAGGAGAACGACGCTCCGAAGACAGGCCTTCTTTGGAGGACCACCTTGTCATTCGGGCAATGCGTGAGGAGATGGAGGTTTTAAGAAAGGAGAACGAGGAGATGCGTGAAAGGAATAGGCAGTTGGAGCAGGAACGCTATCATGAAGGTACTTCTCCTCCTCGAGGAGGGGAACGGGGGAATACCAATAGGGATACTCAACGGTCACATCAGGAGGGAAGTCGACGGGAGGAAATACACCATTCAGAGACAAACATTGACAATTTGCGAGGGGATAAGCAGGCCATCTGGAGACATCCGTTCGTTGATGGCATCATGGAGACGCCATTGCCAAAAGGGTGGAAGGGCTTAAATCTAGAAAGATATGACGGTACTACCGATCCTGATGAGCATGTGGATGCGTATGTCACGCAGGTGAATCTGTTCACAAATGAGGATGCAGTTTTGTGTAGGGTCTTCCCTGTGTCCTTGAAAGGAGCGGCTCTAAGTTGGTATACCCGGCTCCCATCACGATCTATCGATTGCTTTGAAACCTTAGTCAATAAATTCAGCACGCAGTACGCTACCAGCCGACCTCACCAGCTTACCTCGGCTGCATTGGTAAACTTGCGACAGGAGAAGGATAAGTCCCTAAGGAGTTTCATGGAGTGTTTCTCATCAGTCTCGGTAAAGATCCGTGATCTAAATCCTGAAGTAGCAATGCACACGATGCTGATGGCTCTCAAGCCGGGGCCGTTTGCCGACCACCTATGTCGAAAACCACCTTCCGATATGGATGAGCTTAGAAATCGTGCGGCCGGATATATAGAAATGGAGGAGGTGTCAAAGTTTAGAAATAGAGTTAGGACTGATCTGGACAAGCTAATGGAATTAAACAACCGTGGAAGCCTAAGGCTGATATTAGAGAAGGGGAAGTTTAAAAGAGAAGGTACTAGCCGGGGGTCGAAGTATGACTTTTACACTCCACTAAATACCAACCGAGCTCGAATTCTGGAAGAAGCTTGCAATATCGAATTGATACGGCTCTCAGCTCCCGGACACACCTCGGAGACGGCGGATCAATCAAAGCATTGCAGGTACCATCGCAATTATGGTCACACCACGGAGGAGTGCTGGACATTACGGGACAAGATTGAGGAACTGATCCAGGCCGGGCATCTCAGCAACTTTGTACAGGTCAGACCCGAGCTCAGGAAGAACCTCGACAACCGAATAGGGAAAGAAGACAGCCAGACGATGCTCGAAACAGGGAAGAAAATAGAATAAGAGGGGTAATCAACACTATAGCTGGTGGGTTTGCCGGAGGAGGGACAACCAGTTCGGCCAGGAGAAGACACCTGAGGGCCATTCGGACAATAAATGCAATGATGCACCGAGCACCCCGGAGTTCTTGTTCCATAACGTTCTCGGATAAGGATTTCAAAGGAGTCGATCCTAATCAGGACGACCCCATGGTGATTTCAGTGGAAGTGGCCAATTATGTCATCAGAAAGACACTGATAGACCAAGAAAGCTCGGCGGGTATCTTGTATTATACCACCTTTCAGAAGCTCGGGATACCCGAGGAGACAATTAAGCCTTATCGTGATCCGTTGGTTGGCTTTGCAGGAGAACATGTTTATACCCGAGGATATGTGGAGCTGTTGACCACCTTCCGGGGAGATCTCGGGTCAAAAACTATTATGATCAGGTACCTTATCATTGATGCAATAACTTCTTATAATATCTTGATAGGTCGACCTGCGTTAAACTAGCTCGGCGCCGTGGTTTCCACTCCGCACCTCACGATGAAGTTTCCCTTGGTGTTTGGGGACGTAGTTGTAATAAAGGCTGATCAAAAGGTTACAAGACAATGCTATGTAGATAGTCTAAAAGTCACCAGGGGAAGGGTAGTTGGCAATGGTGAGCATACGAGGAACGATACAACATCAGTAAGCTTGGTGGAGCTTGATCCTCGACTTGATATGCAGGACTAAAGGCCAAGGCCTATTGAAGAATTACAGAAATTTCAGCTCGCCGGTGAAGATCGGTGCACTAATCTTGGAAGTCAACTCAGAGGAGAGACAAAGGAGCAGATAACAAAGATGCTGAAGGACAATGCTGATTTGTTCGCATGGACTTCTTCAGACATGCCAGGAATTGATCCAAATTTTCTGTGCCATAAACTGGAGGTATACCCTGAAGCTAAGCCGATAGCGCAAAGGAAGAGGCGGGTAGGCGAGCAAAGGCGGAAGGCAATGAGGGAAGAAACGGTAAAGCTGATTGATGCTGGGTTCATCCGAGAAATTGAATATACAACATGGTTGGCCAATGTGGTGCTCGTTAAAAAGGCTAATGGAAGGTGGAGAATGTGCACGGATTACACCGACCTAAACAAGTCATGCCCGAAAGATACATACCCCCTCCCCAGCATAGATCGGCTTGTAGATGGAGCGTCAGGCTGTGGCCTACTCAGCTTTCTGGATGCCTACTCCGAGTATAATCAGATAAGGATATACCCCCCTGACGAGGAGAAAACCGCGTTCATGATTGAGAACGCTAATTATTGCTATCAGGTGATACTGTTCGGACTGAAGAATGCTGGGGCTACCTACCAACGGTTAATGGATAAAATATTTCAGGAACAGATCGGGAGAAACCTGGAAGTATATGTTGACGACATGGTAGTGAAGTCCGAAGATCCTTCTAAGCATGCTGCCGACCTTGGCGAGGTGTTCGGAAGAATACGGAAGTACAACATGAGGTTAAATCCTGAGAAGTGCGTATTCGGAGTCAACGGGGGGAAATTCTTAGGATTCATGTTAACACATCGGGGTATTGAAGCCAATCCCGATAAATGCCGAGCTATTATTGACATGAGAAGCCCTCAAAACATAAAAGAAGTGCAGAAACTGACAGGGCAATTAGCATCACTATCCCGCTTCATACCGAGGTTAGCGGAGAAAGCTAGGCCGTTCTTTAAGTTACTTAAGAAGGCTGAGCGGTATGAGTGGAGTGAGGAATGTGAGCAGATGTTTCAAAGTTTCAAAGGCTTCTTTTATTTTTTGGTGGCTTCTCATGTCAATAATTTCTGTCATTTAATCTCTGTCTTTATTGTCTTTATTATTCATGCATCTTGCCCCCCAAACAAAATACATGTTTCCTTCTTCATTTGTTTCTAATGTACGAATATCATTTCATGATCTTCTTCCTTAGAAAACAAATGAAGAGGGGCAGCTCATCAACATGTTATTTTGTTTGGACCTTGTTGTCATATCTTGTTTTTGGAGTATTCGTTTGAGTCACTTCATCTGCATACTGCATCAGTTCCAGTCTAGCTAACATAGTTATTCATTTGTGTTACATCATTGCATGTTGCATTAGTTTGACCATAGCTCAAGTTAGTTGTTCATTTGTGCATCTACTAAAGTATAATTCAATTTATTTGGTCGAGTAGTTGTTCATTTGTGCATCTACTAAAGTATAATTCAATTTATTTGGTCGAGTCCCAGTTCACATTCGCCTTGTATGTCTTGCATCAAAATATTCATGCACCATTAAATCATTCATACTTACAATAGAGTTTTATGTGCCCTAAATTCATGTCATATTACATCTTTGTGTAAGGGGCAAGTGGGTCTTTATGTGTCTTACACGGACAAAATTCTTGTTCTAATCTTTACTCATTCCTTATGCGAGAGCTCCAAAAATTGCATTCTCTTCATTCTCACATAAGAAACTAGTAAAGAGGGGCAACTGTGAACACCGAATTTTGTCCGGGTAAATTAAAAAAAAAATAATAATATATATATATGATAAAAAAATAAAAATAAAAAATAAAAATAAAAATAAAATATATAATAATAAAAATAAATAATAAAATAATAAAAAAAGGGGCTTTGGGCCAAAATTAGGCCCGAAATCCAAAATTTCAAAAAAAAAAAAAGAGAGGGCCATATTGGGCTGAAGTTTCACTTCAGCCCAAAAGGTCACGAGCCCAATTGAGGGCTCATGACCTAGTTCAGGGGGCATTGCCCCGAAAGGAGGAGAGCCCTTTAGGGCTCGGTATAGAGGGAGCCTTTAGGGCTCTGGAAGCTGGGACGAGAGGGAGTGACGAACTCGGGCAGGGGAGAGAGCAACCGAAGGTTGAACCACAGAGGACGCCTGGACCACCGAGGGAGACGCTCGGTGGAGGGGAATCTGTGTGAGCCTTTAGGGCTCGGTTAGAACCGTGAGGAGCTCAGATCGGAGGGAGCGAGGTTCCGTGGGAAATGCAGAGTGAGCTGCGAAAAGAAAAAAGAGTGGGGGAGCTCGAGTTGAGGAGCTCGCCCGTGGAGCTCCAGATGCAGAGAGAAGAGCCGTGAGCTCAGGCAGAGAACCACCGAGGAGCCGCGGAGAGAGAAAACTTGAGCAGTGAGAGAGACCGAGAACCAAAGAAGATCTGAAACAGAGGGAACCACCGTGGGCCGCGTGAGACACAGAGGGAGCATGCGATATAGGAAAGAAAGGAAGAGAGCTGGCCGCGAGCTCGGACAGAGCCACCGTGGACCTGTGAAAGCTGAGTGAGAACAGAGGCAAGACCAGAAGCCGCGGGTGAGAATAGAAAGGAGACCAGAAGCCACGGGAGAGGACTCGTGAGGACGAAGGCAGAGGGAAGAGCCGAGAGAGGATGTGTAGGCCAGACAAGGTGAAGGAGTTTCCACTACTCCATACTCTGTGATAGCAGAGTAGTGGAGGCAAGAGGCAGTGAAGGCGAGTACGAGTTGGGACCGCAGAGAAAGAAGAAAGAGAGAGTAAGATTGTGAGAAAGAGAACTCGAGACAGCCAAAAACGACAAAGGAGGTCCCTCCAATATTTCGTACTTGGGACCACAGCGTAGCGGAGGCAAGGAAAGTGGCGGATGAGCACGAAATTAAACAAGGGAGTAGCAGAGCAGTGCAAAAAATGGGAGGAGGAAACAAGGTAATGGACGCGCTCGGGCAATGGGTTTCTGGAACTCACAGTGTCATCTATAAAAAGGGGTCAGTAATGAAATGAAAGGGGGCTGAAAAACCCTTGAATTGGAGAAACAGAGAAGGGAGTCCAGTGGCGAGGCATCAGTGAGACCGAGAGAGGAGGAAGCCGAGGCAGAAGAAAGCGAAAGATCTTCAATTAGTAAGCATGGTTTACAGACACTGAGTTAGGTTTTGTTTAACTGGTTTATGATTCTGGTTCGAATACTATTTATCATGGATATTAGACTAGATGCTCAGTTTTTATGGTTGATTAGAATCTCGTAGGCTAGGATATGATTTCATTTTCTCAGCCTACCGAATGTGTTCTGGTTAATTAATTTTTCCATTTTGAAGTTTTTTAATTGGCTGAGAGTGCTGGAATGAATTCAAGAATAAGCCTTGTTGATTATCTAAAAGTGTCCAGTGAATTCTGTCCTGTTATTGATTAGTTGAAGTTGGCTAATAGGTTCATTTATGTTGATGTGTGCTTTGTTAGAATTAGGATTTGATTTTAGGATTGAATAATTGCTTATTCATGCTTTGTATGCCCCTGGGGATTTTCTGGATTCTGTTGGTTCAAGAGTTGATGTCATACTCCTTGCGACTTGTCTGTTGGGGATGGAATTCTATAGTTTGAAGTGGAATGGACCGAAGTTGTTAGCGTTTGAAAATCTGGTTTATAATTGTGTTCTAAAATTTATGTGGTCTCTGTGGATTGCTCTTGGCAATGCCTTTGCTCATAAGAAGGAGCTAGTTTGCCTAACCTGGATATTGTCATGATTTCACATATTCATTATGATCCTTTGCATTTTGTTGTCTTTTATTTCTTTTGGTTGCTTAATAATGTCATCATACATGGGCTGATGGACTAGATGATTTGCAATGCTTTGTTCCATCATGATGTGAACTCCCAAATCTTGTGATGAGTTTCTGATTCCAAAAGTTAAGGCCACAAGATTGGAATCACGTAGTTCATACAATTGGGTGCCCTTTTTGTTTCCTCTTGGTGTTTGCTTGTATGCTATACCCCTGGATATGACATTTTGTTTGGCCCGCGTTTATTATTTTGAGACTTGATAAATTACATTAATGAGATGAATGCTGGAAATTGTTTAGATCTGTTTGCCTGAGAGCTGGATTTTGGCACTGTAATTTTGTGGAGTGGATATGAGCCAAATATGTGAATTGTGTTAGGGTCTATCCCGAGGGACTAAGTATGTGAATTGTGTTAGGGTCTATCCCGAGGGACTAAGTGTCCGTGGATAAGTAAGGTGTCGGCTAAGGGTGCCATGAGCAAGGAGTTGCCATGGTGCTTACATTGGTTAACCTTCAAATGTTTTGAGTTCCAATGGTTTCTTTATTTTTATTTTGCAAATTTTCTTTACATTTATGCTTTGAGTAGTAATATTTTGAGTGTTTGAACACCAACCAGTAAATTATAAGTGATCAAATCACCATATATGCTGTTTGGTTTTATTTGGAAATTAACTTTTGAAAATGAAAAAACATAGATAAAAGTGTTACCTTAATTATTTTATTTTCTTTTTCTTCCGAGTTTTTGAGAACGGTCTTTAATTATTTATTTTATTAAGAAAATGTAAATAATTTATAAATAAAGAGTAATACAAATAGATAAATAACATATCTTGGATGTATTAACTTTATCTTAAATTTCTTTTTCAATTGTTTATAAAAAGAGGTTTTCCAGGTGCATCTCTTCAAATAAGTAAGTAAACAAAAAAAAAAATTTTTTAATTTTAATTAACTAAATTTTTTTTTTATTTTCTAATGGCACTTTTCATTGTATAATTTGAAGTAAAGAAATAAAATGATTTGGATAAGGATTATTCATGTCCTTTCAAGTTTTTACTTTCCCTACTTATTCACTACAAGTGGTAAACGCTGTGGAGGTTTAAGGATTAATCAGTAATTTGTGAGCGATAAAATCGCCACATATGCTGATTATTTTTAGACGCTTTCCTCTTAATGATCTCATAAAATTATTCATATCAAAATTATTTATTTTCCTCCAATTTTTATCTCTAATTTTCTTTTTATTTCATAAAAATAAAAAGTTTATTAGTTTTGTTTCACTGAGGCTTTCATCCCTTATTCGCCACGAGTGGCATCACCGTGAGCATGTAAGCGTAAATCAGTAACTTGTGAGTGATAAAGTCACCACATATGCTGATTATTACTTTTCAAAATATATGTAATGATCACCTTTTTTAGAGGTTAAAAGGATTTTTATAATAAAAAGAAAAATAAAAATAATAATAATTTGTACCCAAAAAAAAAATAACAAATTGTCTTCTTTTGATTTTTATGCATTTTTGTCTCGAGTGACACCACCGTGGACATTTAGGTATCAATCGGTGTATTGTGAGTGATAAAGTCACCACATAAGCCAATTGATTTTATCATGTAAAAATAAATTTGTTTCCAAATATTTCCTTTTCAAATCAAAATAAAATATTTAAAATTGCATATAATTTCAATCATATTTCCTAAATTGAGTAAAAACATGTTTTCTCTTTTAGAAATTGATTAAACAAAAAAATATATAATAAAAAATAAAAAGAGCAAATAATAGAAATTAATATGTCTTTTACAAATTAAAACATACCAACCAATTCTGAAAATTGTTTTCTTTGTGGAAAGACAAATTTATTTTCTATAAACCTCTATTTTCAAAGAAAATATATAATAAAAAATACCAACCCAGTGACACGCTTTTTTAGTCCGAACTACGTCGACTTTGATCCATATCGTAGGGTACGTAGGCCCCAGACTCTCATTCTGGGTCAAGTCCACTTTTGTAAATAAATAATATTTTTCTCTTATTTTGCTTTTCCCAACTTCTCATTTTCATTTTATTCTTTATCTTCATTTTTACATTTTTCTTATTTTTATATTTATTTTCGCATGTGAGTGGTAAAAGAGCAACCAAAATAATTTTTCAAAGCCATAAAAATTGCATGATCAACCAAAGGTAACCCTTCTTCGGAATGGGTGTTGTGGAGGTACCTAACACCTTCCCCACTCACAATCGTACTCCCGAACCCAACTCTGATTTGCAGACCATCCTTATCCCTTTTTATTTTTTGTTTCGGTTTTCCAAAATTTTCCTTAAAATTTTGGTGGTGACTCCCTCCGAAACCGGCGTTCCGCCAGGCAGGCCGATTGCACCCATTTTCTTTTTATCTTTTATCATTCGCGCCATCCGCGTCGCATCCCCGGGTGTGACAGTTGGGATTCGAGGGGACGATCTACTTCTACTGTCTTAACAATCTCTAGCTCCATTTAAGCCAAAGGATTTGCAAATTGCTAAAGCTTGATATCCTCAAGAATCTTGCAGGTAAAAATACTCAGCACTTAAAAATGTCTCTCGTTGTATTTTACTAGCTATCCCTATCAAACGATTGGCCGTTTGAGGATATGTTCTTAAACCCCTTTTTTTTTTTTATGAAAACATGTTCTTAAACTATTAATAACGTGAAATGTGTTTAAACGAAATAGAAAAGGTGAATTGTAACCTTATTACCCAAGGCAGTAGTCATTTACAAAACTAGAAAATGTTGTGTAAAAGACTGAGATTTGATATGTTTTCTTTTGGATAATTGCTATCTTATGAGTGAACTCTTATTCTCATAGTTAATTTACCTTTCAACTTCTAGGGAATAATATTTATCTGTTCTTTGTGTACTATTATTTGTAGTCAGTTAGGTATGATTTTATTCTATTTATACAATATATATAGTTACTTGTTGCCCACTACTAAAAGTATGGTGTTTATAACTTTACTTTATTTTGTAGCAGCACCTGCATGCTCAGTATGATGAATTGTTCCCTACTTTGAGCAATGATTTTCCTAATATATTTCCTCGAAACTTGTACATGTGGGAGCAATTTCTATGGGCTTGTGAACTCTAATACTCAAATAATATGAAGATAAAGTTCTTTGATGGAATGATAAGTACGTAGTTAATTCCTATTGCTGGATTTCTTAATCATTCAATATGTTTACTATTTCTCTTTATTGAGTCTCCTCCCACTTTGCTTTTGTTCTTGGTTTATCCCCTCCCTTGTTTGTAGAATTTTAAGATTTAATGTTTTCTTAATATTGTGATTCAGTGAGGAAACAATGGTAGTTAAAATTCAAATTATAAGGACTGCCAATTATCTTATAAGATATGCATATTCTTCTGGAACATAATTTAGCATCTTATTCCTCCATGCCTCCCTTTTTGCCAATTTAGATTCTTTCTCATACTTAGGGAGCTCTACCATTTTTTGTTGAAGTTTATTTGCTTTGATTACTGTTCAGAGATATTAAGATAGATTTCATATTAACAATGATGTTAATGATATTAAGAATGTTGTTTCTATCCTTGTTTTGGAATCCTTATTGAACGTTATCTGATTCATTTTCCGGTTCCTGACTACAGCTTTGCCCACACATAATGCACTATGGCTAAGTAGATCTTACAACAAATACATTGAAATTTCCTCTATCAAGGCCATGCAGAGCTGGAGAAGAATGTTGTTTAAGCTATGGGACCTTCTTTAATTCTCATCTCATTACCTTTTATGGTTTCTTACCACAATAAAAAAGGTTGCCTTTTGCCTTTGATTACCTTTTTAATAGGAACTGTATCTGGATAATCTCTTGACTTTACTTCTTTTGTTATCCTTAATATCTGGAAATCCTATAGTGAGAAGGGTAGAGTCTAGCTTCTGGTTAGAAAATTTGCATTAGTTAATTAGTATGATTTGTGTGTTTCTTCTCTTATGATTTTCTCTTTTAGTTCTCAACAGTAGAACTTTACTATGGGAGGAGAATCACGACCACCAATCCTACTGCAATTGGGGGAAGATAAGGGTATTTTAACCTTTCACTTCTGCTATCATTCTATTCTTTCTTTTTTCTTATAAGCTTTTGTTTAAATTGTATAGCTTAATAATTAATAGTTGTTAAAATATTAATTTAATTTCTTTTGTGATTACTAATTTCTAAGTACCAACATCTTTTTTATATATTTATATAAAAGTTGCACTATATAATTACAAGTTATGAATAATATTTTTTTTTTGGCTATTATGTTAGCTGTTGTCAAACTTTCATTCGATGCCTCTTTTTGGAGTAAACCAGGAGTTTTTCACAAGAGATGGCATTAAGGTTGTCCACCTTATTTTCATTGTTTTACATAATGTTTTCACTATCCTTGTTTCCATTTGGCTATATATTCAAGATATATATTTCAATGGTTGAAGATTTTGTGAGTTTTGTTCATATAATTGTTGTATGTATCCAAGATCTTTAATTTTCCTTTACAACACGATATGCTTGCACTTGGTTAATATAAATGGAAAATGAAAAATAAATTCTTTACTTCATGCTCCCATTTTTTCTTCAAACTGTGTTTTCTTGTTTTGGTAAAAGTTCAAGTCCCTGCTTCCTATATCTATAGTTATTATATTGTATTGATGGTGTATACTATTTCTAATTGTCACTACCCTCTAGATATCATTCTTGTTGTCATTTTGATTTTCAATCAAGCATTTTTATGTGGATATGCGGCTGATATAGCTTAATGGTGTTATTGATGGTTTACTATATTGATTTGAGCAAGGATTGAAAGATCCAATCAATTCCTCAAAGTGGGTAAGAATAAGACCGAGGCGTGATTGCTTATAATGATCAAGTTAGATAATGGTGGTTGGAAAAGGATATTGGTCATAAGGATGGAACACCATTAAACTCTTGTTTGTTTTATCTCAGTCTACTCTATTTCCGAAACACTTGAATTTACAGCATTGCATTATATGGAGTCTGGCATTTTATAACTGAGGTTTATTAATAGAGTTCAACTTCAGGTTAGTACTACATGTTTGTTGTTTATTCCTTTTTTCTTTCTTTTGTTGTAACTTGCTTGACCTGAAGTTTATTTCATATTGGTCTCATTGGCATATTTAGGAATTTAGAACCCTACAACTTAAATGTAGTTTCCATTGTCCTTTCATGAAGGATGTTAATTTGATCAATAATAATTTATCTCTTATAATTTTCCTCTTTATGGCATTGTATCCTTTTTCCTTCTACTGTTCTTATATCCAGCTTTTCATGAAGTCACAAATAATGGCCATTGTTATAAAGTTGGCTATCATTGTTTTCTCACAAACTACTTTTTTCTTAAATTTGTGAATTAGGATGCTAATTCTTTTGGTGATTTAGTATAGTCTTTCATGAACTCATTTTCCCTAGCTGAATTCATTATACATGGAAGATTTATTTTATTTTTTCCTTTCAGTTTATACATGGTCAATGTGGATTACAGCAAATTCTAACATTTTCAACTTGTGAAAAGTTAAATAATCTATACATAATCTATACAATAAGGCCTTTGATCAAGCAAGATCAATAACGTCCTTTCCTTCTCAACCATTCACAGGTAGCTAAAAGTTTATTTACTATCAACCATAATTTTTGTTTTAAATTTCAACCAGAAATCATAGTCTTAGGACAAAGATGGCAAGACTTTTTAGCCAAATATCAACCATAATTTTTTAATAAGCTATAATGATTGATAAGGTTTGAATTCCTCATAAAACAAGTGTCATGTGTTGCATAAACCATTAGGACTTTTCTCAAACTTATTCTTTGGTCTTTGCCTAATTGAGTTAACCTTAAACCATGGAGTTTGGGAGTCTTAGAAATGTAGAATGAGAAATCTATGCATACTAAAGAGTATCTCGTTTTGATTATGAAATTTGAACTAACCAAAAGCTTGGACCTTTGAATATATGTAATGATTTTTATTTTATCTGTTTTTACCCCCTATGGCTAAGATTTTCAAGGTTATCTATCTTGCAAAATTCTGCTATACACTTTAATGATTTGTCCTTTAAACTATTTTTTATGCAGTCAATTGGGTTCACTGGTTGAAAGCTCTTTCTCTAACTTTGAAGGTCAAGAAGAGAAGATTAGTTATGTCAATACAAGGTTTGAGAAAGATTGGCCATGTTCAATAGGTGTTAAAATGTTTATAGATTATTTATAGTGTTTGAGATATTCTTTAGAAAATTTTTTTCTTATTTTATCATTTTGTAGTGTCAATATATTGTTCATTTATGATATGTAAGTTGATATTAATTTGTAAGTACTTTTTAATGTAATAAATTTTATTTTTTGTCAATGGGTTCAACAAGTTGCATATATTTTGATACTGGATTAATTCAGTATCAAAATATTTTTTTTAAATAATGGACTTTTATAGGTAATTATTTGTATAACCGCCTACAAAAGTCTTCTTTTCTAGGACTTTTGTATATGGTTATTTGTATAACTGCCAACAAAAGAAGATTTTTATATACGGTTAATAACCGCTTACAAAAACCACTCCTTTTTATGGAGCTCTAATAATATGTAGTTCATAACCGTCAAGAAAATATAAAAATAACCGCCTACAAAGCCTATTTTTGTGATAGTTTTATTCACATAATCAAATGGTCAAGAACTAGCCTCTACTATCATCAGCTTATTAACTAGAGAATTTTCCTCCAGCATAATTAATATACAGTAAGTTGAATATATACAAACTATATAATAAAATATTAATGTAAGTAGAGCTTTAATAAAACATGTTTTAAAGTGGAGAAGAATGGAGACTATTCTTGAAGCCTTGAAATCAAGCTTCTATTGAAGCCTTCAAATTACGATAACCCAAAAAAGAGTGATTTGGTTGGACCATGTTTCAACTATGCCCATAGATAGTTACAAAATGTGGTCATGTCATAATTTTCAACCATATTAAAGAACAATTTTCACTATAGAATAGATCCATTAGAAAAATGTATTTTAGCTAAAGTGAAGAGAAGTAGAGAGATGGATCCATAGAGACAAGAGTGGGCCAACCTTTTCTCACTATTCATCTCTATTCATTTATGCTAAAACACAGTTAAGGTGATTTTGGTCCCTTTTTAGTATTTTATTTCCCTTTCTTTGACTAAAATTACATTTCTTTATCTACATTAGGGACATGATTTTCAAAAGGATCTTTATCAAATGGTGGCAGATCTGAAATCAAAATTTCTTCGCTTTCTAGGTATTCATATGTAAAATTGTGTATACTAAGATGCTAGCTTCTACAAACTTTTTTAAGAACAATCTTATAATTTTGGTGTCCATTTACATTGCATTAGGTGGTACTTATATTGAAGGAGATCATTTGAGAAATGTCTCCAAGTGGAAGGATATCATTGGACCATGGGAGAAGAAACTTGGTCACTATAATGATATATGGGGCTATTGGACTAATGATGGTTTTTGCCTTTTGGAGTTTCTTCAAGTGTGAATTTTCTAGTTTTTTTCCGATCATATTAGGCTTAACTTGTTCTTACATGTACCAATCATTACCCTTTATTATATTTGAATAGTTTGCAAAAGACCTTGGTGCATTACCAGTATGGGTATTTAATGCTGGCATTAGCCGTCATAAAAAAGTCAACACAACCGACATATGGCCCTTAGTGCAAGTATAATTTTGCACTCATAGCCTCCTATGATCTTTATAAATTTGTCCTTTTTTTCCTTGTTGGGATTATTTTATTTTGCATTAATGATTTTGTAGGAAAATCTCAATGAGATTGAGTTTGCAAGAGGTCCTCTCACATCATAGTAGGGCAAGATAAGAGCTTCTTTGGGACACTCTAAATCCTTTGATCTACAATATGTTGCTATTGGAAACGAAGATTGTGGCATGTCTAACTACCTAGGAAACTACCTTAAATTCTACAGTGCCATAAAACATTACTATCATGATATCAAAATCATCTCAACCTATGATACTACTGTCGCTCCCTTAGATCATCTAGCTAATTTGTTTGATTTCCATATTTACACAAGTTCTAGGGATATTTTCTCAACATATGACAAATTCAATTCTTTGAATTGTGCTAGTGCAAAAGTTTTTGTAAGTGAATATGCTGCTTGACAAAAAGATGCCAGAATTGGAACCCTCTTGTCTACCTTAGGTGAAGTTGCATTCCTAATGGGATTAGAAAAGAACAGGTGCAGTGTTTTCTTACTTATGAAATTTTAATTTCTTGATTCATCATTCAGTCAATTTACAAATTATTTAATGCTCATATCCTGATGAATTTTTTTTCTTGTTATAACGCAGTGATGTTGTAGAAATGGTTAGCCACACACCACTTTTTGTAAATATAAATGACCAAAACTAATATATTAATTAATCATTTCCATTGGCACATATATATATATATATGATACAAAATTGAGATTGGTGATTTTGTGTGGATATATAGGTGGATTCTAGATGAAATTATATTTGACTCATATTGGAGTTATGGAATTCTTATATATTGCTTGCAATGACTATTTTAACAATCAAGTGGAGCACCATATCTTCACGCAACACTTGAAACCCCACCTTCAATTGTTGCATCAGCAATTGTTTGGGAAAATCAGGAGAACAAAAAGAGTTATTGGAGGATCAAGGTAATGCATAAACGATCATCAATGATTGAGTTAATTTATGACTAACTAGACTACTCATTTGAAATTCAAAATACTTTGGTAGGTTATGAACTTTGATGACAATGTGGTGGCTCTTGGTATTACAATTAATGGCTTGGGCTCTAATGTAAATCTTTCTGGGTCAACCTATACATTACTCACATCTAGCAATGTTATGGACGAGAATTCCTTTTATAATCCCAAAAAGGTATAACATGTATCATCTTATCTACTATTTCATGCTTCATTTAAGAAAATCATCAATATAAATATATCAATATAAAATATAAAATGAATAACATATGTTTTCATGTGTCACATATGTAGGTTGCACCACAAGTGGGTTTACTTAAGAATCCTCGCTCAAATATGACTTTTGTACTTTCTCCAAATTCAATGGTATCTTTCCAAATTCAGTGGTATCATTTGAACTCCCAAAATGATTGACCATCTCGATAACACTATGAAATTGCTCAAGGACGGCACAGAAATCAAACCCCTTGGAATTTGTACAAGAAAAAATGTAAGATATTTGTGTTGGTTGTGTCCGTGTGTGTGTGTGTGTGTGTTTTTTTTCTTTTGTCAATGATCCATGCATAGTTTTCACATATGAGACATTATTGAACAATAAATCTATTAGGTTACATCTTCTATAAAATTTTCCTTTTAATTATATACTCACTTTGGTCCTTTCTTTAGTCACAAAGAAGACTTTTGTGATCAAAATACATGTCACTTTTCTAAAGTTTTTGGAACATTAACTACCTTATTTTCAAAATGCTTTTTGTTAACTTTCAATGAAGAGAGAAATATGGATTAGTTAAATTTGTAGTATTTATTAAGATAAAAATAAAATTCACATCACTTTTAAGATAATTTAATGATGTAACAAATTTTTTTTTATTTTGTTGAGATAATTAAAATGACTTGTATTTATATTAGGAATAGGGAGAAGTAGTTACAATTCATTTTATCCCTTATCAATTGTTTTTTTTTCACACAACATAGAGTGAAAAAAATATTAAAAATCTAAATAAAATTTCAAAAGTTTTTTTTTTGGCCAATGAAATTTCAAGAGATTAAAATTAGGTTTTTTGTTAATAAAAGAATTCTAAATTAAAGTTAACTTTGAACAAATTGTATGGACTAAATTCATTATTTAACCATTTTGCAATTAATTCTTAGGTCAATGAAGTAATAAATTATTGATATGTAAAGTAATTTCAAACATAAAATTTCACCAAATTTTCGTGTTCTGATATGAAAGCATTAAAATAAAATGCCAATTGAAAGTTATAAATTGTAGTGAAAATTGTGTTTATGCTTGATTAGGAAAAATAATAAAATTATATATATATATATAGACACATACACACACATAAGCTTATATAGTTACATTTTGTAATTAGGTTTCTCAATTTTTTGGCCACACCAAATTCCCAATCAAATCATACACATGTTAAGCTATAAATGGAGTATTGATGAACAAGAGATTTGTAGTAATAATTTATGAAAACACCAAATTTAAGCTTAATAATAAATCAATCAAGCAAGGATCTTCATGAACTACAAATGGCTATGATTAAAGGGAGCTTTGGATAGCTAAGTGAGATATGAAGATATATCCAAGTCCCACAATAAAAATTTTAAAGCTTTTATAAATGAAAATCCACATACGTAGCATTTAGAAGGAAATCGTATATGCATAATGAGGCTATTAAATAGTTAATTCTTAATTTTGGCCCAAAAAAGAAACGTTAATTCTTTTTTATTTGTTTAATTTAAAATCGTCTGATTTTCATAAGCAGATTTTTTTTTTTTGCCATCATAACCGGAAGTTGGGAGATTAGAGAATATAGAGAAAATTTTGCATGAATTTCCTCTCTAAAAAATCCTACTATGAATTCTGTACTATGTTACTATTGAGATTCTAAAAGTTGTTTGGACTTCTCTAAGAGGCTGTTTAGTTTTCCTTTTCTAAAAAGAAATCATGATTTTTTAAAAAGATGTGTTTAACCAAACATAAATTATCTTTTAGAAAAATAAAAATTGGGTTAAACTGTAATTTTGGAAAAGAAGGGAAAAGTTACTTTTCCTTTAATAAAATGTGGGTTTTGAAAAATGAGAAGTAAAATTACTCTATATTATACATCTAAAAATACTTTTCACCCTTATCATCCAAACAAATTTTTTATCGAACTTACTTTTACAAAAAAAAATATCCAAACATAAATAACTTCCAACAAACTTACTTTATTTAAACTTTATTTTTACAAACTTTATTTATCTTAACTTAATTTTACAAAACTGAGAACCAATCGGAAAGTGGTTAGGATGATGTCGAGGGTGATTTGCTACATACCTAAGAGCAGATGTAATGGGAGCTATAATGCTTAAATTGTTAGGTATTGTTGATCACTCAATAGAGGGGTGAATCAGGTAATACAAGAATTTAACCATTTTTGAATTACAGTCCAATTTCACCAAATATGCGGAAGAACATGGATGAACAAAGTGTGAAGAAATTGATAGATGAAATATATAGATAAGGAGTAAAACACATAAATTTATACTGATTCAACATAAACCACTTGACCTACGTCCAGTCCCCGAATCACAACCTAAAATTTTCACTATATGCCATAAGTTTAATTTGGACATTTGTGAAGTCTCAGTACATTCAACAAGTTTCAGTAAGTGCTTATGAAGCCACTCTCCCCACACCCTTACAAGATATGTAAAATCTCTTAATGTTTCCCCACACTAAGATTCTACCCAAAAAATAGTGGAAAAGAATAATTACAGAAATGAGACTCTCTTTTAAAGTAGATGATTTATTGATAGCTCACTCTATTGATAAGGTTTATTTAATAATGCTGACACAGAATGATTTTATGTATTGAAACAGTATGTTGGCATAACTCACTTTTGATTGTTATCCATAAATTTAAATGAGATTATATTTATAGATTTCTGGTGTAACTAAATATTAGATATAAGACCTATCCATTACTCTGCAAAAAGAGCAATTTACCAACCGTATTAAATGCGTTTATTTTTCCAAAATTCAAATGTCATGTCTCAGTAAACAAATTTCACAGAAATAGCATAGTTATGTGTTTAATATTGAACTTCAAAATCCTGCCTATCATAAAGTGAAATTTGAATTTTGAGTTTGCCAAAATTAACCCATGTTAGTTCATGTAAATTTTCATATTGAAAGTACATCCGTTGAAATTTGAACAATTGTCTCAAGTTTTCACATAATCTTTTGAAATTTGAATTTCAGAAATTGAAATTCATTTGTCAGAGGCACGTTCAACATAATACAAAAGTTTTCTCTTCAAAATTTTATTATCAAACTGCAAAATTCATCTATCAAAGACATATTCTAACGAGGCTTACTAGTTCTCATTCTAAAATTCATACTTTAAAGTTCAAAATTCGTTTGTTAAAGGTAGTGACAGTGAACTCATTTTGACCTTTACCAACATTCGAATTTTGACTAAGTTACATGTGAATTTTGCACATTTTCACCAATAGTACTTAGCATGAAATTTAAATTTCAAAACTGAAATTTGTCTATCAGATATGAAACCTCTGTATATTTAAATTTCACCATGCAAAGGTCAAATTTTGAATAAAATACATATGAGTCAAATGCAAAATTCATCTATTCGCCAATATTTTTTAATTCTAACATAAGTTAACATATGATTTACTTAACCTAACTCGTTTAAAACATATGGTAACAAGATTAAGTAAATTTCAAATGTTTAAACCACCTCAAGACCTAAGTAAAAAAAAATATACATAATAGCTAGGTTTTCAAACGTTAAACTCTACTTTCACTTAGTCATTCCCTTCTTAGTATGCTCCCTTTTGATCTTCAATTCTTTGAGCATCCTATCGCTTCTTCTTTATTGAGTGAGACAATATGTTAATTGTTATTTCTTTATTCCAGAACTCACTCTTCCTACTTGAACCATCTTACATTTAATATATTGCACTTACAAACCAAACAGTTAATCTAATTTATATATCCAACTTATATTATACAATATAAGAGAACAGTGGATATATTGGTACATAACATGATATATGCATTATAAACATAATTAAACGTATGTTAATGCACATTTTACTTCTTTTAGAAATAATGTATACGTTAGACAATTATGTTGTATTTGTTTCTTATTATTCTACATTTGTCATCATTAAAACTTATATTATATTAAATTTAACATAAATATCATAGAAGTATTGGATATGACACATATCTCATGCGTCAATACTATCAAATCTAAAAGTATAAGATACAATACTTTTAAAATACATACATATATAAAACACAAAAAATTTAAAACACAAAAAAAGTTAATAAAAACAAGAAATATATTTGTAAAAGAAAATCCAAACTAACAATATATTTATAGTCCTTTAATAACTTTTGATAATTTTGAAAACCAAGCAAAATACATAAAACTATTTTAAATTTTCTTACTTCTTATTTCCTACTAATGTGAATAGTCATCATATGTAAATAGGACAATTCTAGGTCTGGTTCATCAAAAGACAAGATTGTCACGTCTAAAACTCTAGAATCAACAAAGTTATCCCATGCATCCCCACCAATGAAATAAAAGAAATTTATTTAGATTACTTAGAGTATAAGTAAATAAAAAAATCTATTTAGATTTTAATTAAAATAAATATATTTTTTTATGATAAAAGATAACATAATATAAAGTTTACAAGTAGATTTGACAAGAAGAAATCTATTCCTAATTTTTAATTGACAAGTAAATATAATATTTATTTTAATTTCTAAAAGATACTTTAAAATATTTGAAAAGTATCAAGCCGTATTAACTTTGATCTAATATGTATATGATACATATAGAAAATTATTTTTGTTTTAAAAAAATAATAAATTAGATACTTAGTAAATATATATCTAAAAAATATCGAAACTTATTGATATCGAAAAAATATCTGATACAGATAAATCAAATAATTTGAAGTATCAATGCATCATGAGAGCAAATATCATTTTTAGGAGAGTATGATCTACATGTTTTTTAGGCACAACTTCATCTTATATACATACATATATATATATATATAGGTTTCATCTTATATATAATTCTTCTTAGCAACTATGGTGACCAGAGGTTGGAGTTTCTTCACCATCAAATTGAACTTTGGCAATAATAGACTTCAAATTTTCATGCACACACACATGTGGAAGTCTGTATTCTTGTGACTGAGTGTGCAATTCTTCTTTCTATCACTCCATTGTGCTTCTGTGCGGAAACCTCTTTCTCTATCAATTCATTTTAAGACAAAATATTCACTTCGTAAATTTTAATTTAAAAATTTCTTTTTCCAAAATCACATGTACATATCCATATCCTTAAATTGCTTACCAATCAATATTTATATTTTATCTCGACACATTTTTCCATGCAATATATGGTGCTCGAAAAATGAGTCTTCATAACTTATGCTACTATAAATTTTACATTATGTATTGCCAATTTTATCACATAATTGCGTACTTTTAACAAATATGTAAATAATCAAAAACTCCAATGCTCATCAGATGGCCTCATCAGAAATTCTTTGGACAACTGGCTCTTATCTCTTGCAAATTATGATGCGTCATCATTTGGCCACACTTGGCAGCTAAGGAGTGATAGCTTTTTTTCAAAAGTGAGAAAAGACCGAATTCTCTCCTTGTTATTTATGGGGGCTGCGAGTGGAAATGTGTCAAATAAGAAATTTGATTGGCTGGGGAATTCCTAAGAAATTGGGTAAGATAGCTGCTCTATTTTCAATTCTGAATTGAAATCCTTTAGACTTAGCACCAGAGACTTTCATCGTTTCTTTATACGGCACCGAAGCCGCTTTTAGCCATGCACAACAAGTGCTACATGCACCATCTGTCTTACAAAAGTTTTAAGGTCAGTTTACAAATTTCACAATGAAGAATTGACTGCGCAAAAACGTTTTCTTTTTCCTCTTTATCATTTTCTCCTCAGAAGAATAGGAACCGAAATCATCAACACTGAAATATGTTCATTCCTATTGTCATACAGTGGCCAAGCCCTACTCAACCACAGCTAATAAATCACTTGCTTTACAGAAGCAGTGCTTTGCATCAGATCCCAAATCCACCTGACAAATAATTACACCCCAAGTATTACTAGCAATTCATAAATAATGATATGAGAAAGAAAGCAACAGCAAAAATGTTAAACTCGCAGCTAGGATTTGGATCTTCTTAAATTAAAAGCTCATAAAATGCCTCTGACGTAAGAGAGAAATAGAGAAAAAAAAGAAAAGAACTGTAAGAAAGAAAAAGTAGGATTTATACACATTCTCTTTCTTTTTTTGGTACATGATGTAGCAACAAGCAAGAATATGAACCTGAGACCTTTAGCTAACAACCCAGAGCTTTCACCATAAGGTCATACCTAGTGGCTCAACTATGTTCTTTTTCTAGTGATCATATTGCAACATTCATTTCAACAATGCAGTACTGAACAGACTTGCATATTGGAGAATACACTGCCTTCATAATGCTAGCAATTTATAAAGAAATAAGAGCTCGGAGTTGTCAGAGGCCAATGATGGTTTCACCAAATGTTAGGAAACTAACGCCATGCCAGGGAACTCATAAGGAATTTTGTTTTTTTTTTTTTTTCCTTTTTAACTTTTGTATTAGTTCCTAATTAATTCGCCAGGTGCTCTACTAATAAAAGTAGGTAAAAATAGGGAAATTAACACTGAAGGACCCCATAACTTATTGACAGTTAAGGATCTTAAAAATCAAAATTTCTCTCCAAGACCGTAGAAATAAGTTCCATTCACTGCTTCTAAAAGTTAGCACTCATACTTACTCAAATTATAATATAGTCTTCCAAATACAAAGGTGTTTTCATACAGTAACAAATTTAATACGTAAAATCAGACAAATCAAAATGTAACTTTAAGGAGCATAAGTGATAACTTAAAGAAGCACGAATGATGGTATGTTTTGGGTGGTGGTGGCCACCCCAAAAGCACTTATATAATTGCTTTTGCTTACAATTTTTTTTTTTTTTTTGATTGTTTGTGGTGGGTGGGGGTACCTTATTACTATGGTCATTGAGGCATTTCAATTTTTAAAATCCTTAACTGTCAATATGACAAAATATAGATCCTTCAGTATCATTTTTCCTAGAAAATATATCTCTCATAAGTTATTTATCACATCTTATATACTTTTTCTAGCCAACCCATTAAAAAAATCCTTCTGACCAATTAGCTTAAAGCTTAGATGATAATCACCTTCATCAAATAATCTAAATATAAGTTACAGCGAAGATAGTTATGCCACTCACCTCATAAGCATTTATGTCTGAAAATAAAACCTGCAAAAGAATATTCATTAGCCACATCAAAATCATACTCCTACCCAAGATGATTAAAAGGCAAACAAAATTCTTCTCCCATTCAAAAGGAGAAACCTAAAACAATGCATAAACAACAATAACAACATAATTAGTCTTATCCCATCATTGACGAATTATTATTTGGTAGCACTTGCAGTGCGTGGAAACTGCTTTTTCAATACCATCATGGGGTAAGTCACTTTAAATTAAGTCTACCTTTGTCATACCAAAACATTGCATAACTTATTTATGCTTAATCTCTACAACCCTCATGACATATACTAAATAAATAAATATAATCACTAACATCCTTCATTGATGAGATATTTCAGATACATGCAAAAAACCATATGTAAATCCCATTGTTATACAATATAATTATAGCCTACTTAATGGCCAATTAATTTGCTGTGATTTGAGACATTAGGTAGGAAGGGGTCACTTTGTCTTTAGATGAATAACTTCTGCTGCCTCTCATCAGCATCCCACTCATGGCTTCTTTAAGGGAACTACTATATTAGACATGCAGAGGGATCAGGTATCTATATTGCAAGATTCATTTGGCATTCACAGAATACTAATTACACATGTAAAAGGAAGAATAGGCATGGATACAGGGGGCAGAGGGTGGAAGATGGTAAATAGTTGACTGGTGGAATAAAATATTAATGCTGGTGAAACAAAAAAATGCACTTTGGGAGACTCACAAGGGTGATTCAGTTAATTATTGGAGGAATTTCAAGGCCGTTCTGGAGTAGCAATTAAAATAGGGGGTCGGAGTTTCAGCATGGGCTTGAAGGTATCTAGCAGCCTCATGATAGAGATTATCTTCTGGGTTTTTTTCTTCTTTTTCCCAGTATTTAGTCATCCAGGACTGGGTCCATTTGCTGAATTTCTACCAAATTCAGAAGTACATGTCTAGTTTCACACTCTTGTTCTATTACTAGTTGATATCCAAAGAACAGTCTCTGCCATTCCCAAAAAAATTGCTGTATTCACCCATCTGTACATCACAACATGGGCAGGTAACTTATTTAAGAAGCCTCTAGCATGTAAATGTACTGCTTTAAGATTAGATCCAACAAATAACCAAATGGATGGAGCAATAACGAGATAATTATCATACTACATCAATAATAAGATTGTTACACAGACATGAAAAGCTAACCTTCTTGCCAGCCTCTACTTGTCGAACATCTGCACCTACAGAAAGAATCTGGAAAAAAGATGAAGAAAATTAGAATATTACAAAGGTAGATCTAAAGCAGACTCCAAGAACAGTTTTAGGCCCTTAGAGCACTATGGAGTTCCATGTCTGCTTACTTCTCCCATTAGATATCGCTCAAATTTAACAGCTGACTTTGGCAATAAGACCCCACCAGATGTTTTCTGTGCCAACGTACAATCATAAATCAGGTACAAAATATGGTATTGGTATTCAATTTGTCAAATGGGAAAAAAATCTTATGAAAACTAAGCCAAACTATAATATAAATGATATCAAAGCCAATTAACTATAAAAAGATGATCTGATGATTCAATTACAAGTAATATATTATTTGAGATATTTGCAACATCCACACATTATATATTATTTTTTATTACATTTTTTTCCATTTTTCCTACTGAATTAGAGAATGATATTAACGATATCACAGCCAATTAATGATGCAAAAGATATCTGATAATTCATTCACAAGTAATATATAATTTGAGCTACTTGTAATAAGAGGGTCATGGATCTTTGATCACTTATTCTAGGAAAAGGCCCAAAGCTTCGGCTGTGTAGGGGAGAGTGAGAGTTATGTAGGCTGTGTCGAGGAGAGAAGGAAGGAAATTCTGAGTTTCTTGTGGAGAGTCAATGCCTCTTGAAAGAACAGGAAACAGGGAGCTTGTGTTTGTGTTTACTCTTCCTTTCATTTTCCAGAATTGTAGTTTGCGATTCTCACTAAGACTTACACTCTGGTGAGAATATATTGAATTAATAAGAATTCTGGAATAAAATCACAACATAATATCCAGACAATATACATTATTTTTCATTACATATTTTTTCCCATTTTTCCTTCTTTCTATTAATAAAAATCTGCAAAGAACCTTCTATAATGTACCTGTGTTTGTGTTTTTTTTTTTTTTGGGGGGGGGGGGTTGTGGTTGGGCTAAAAACCTTTTATCGACTGGAAAAATTAAGAAAAGTTGAAAGGTAGGCTAGCTGAATAAAGGCGAAAAAAAACATCAAATGAAGTACCACTCACATTCACATACTCCTTATATCTTTACGAGTAATTTCTACATCAAAATTCCATAATGTACTTGCAACTTGCACCTCAAAATATCAATTGAAAAGACTAGAAACCAAGGACAGAAACCATGATCAGAATTATAAACAGTCAAGCCAACTTCAACAACGTCAGAGTCATATATCAAATAATAAGAGGAGTCCACATCATACTTCTGCTAGCTCTTCCAAACGAATGAGAACTCTATCAGCTTGCGGAGCCACCTGAAACCCACATCCATAATGCAGGGTTAAAAGCAAATAGACTGTCAAATACTAATTTTTCTCTTCTTTTTCAAAGATTAATTATGAAGTAAAATGTAACGTGTGTAAACATACTGAAAGTAATAAATAGCTAAAAATTACATAAAAACCTTGGTGGGCTCCCATTTCTTCGCGATTGCATTAACCTTCAGTGTGTTCTTCCGAAAACCTACATAATTAAAGGAAAAGGTGAAGAAATTAATGAGGTAGAGAATTTGCAGAACGGAAATGGTAGTGAGAAAGAGATAGACGTACCTGTAAGTCTTTGGTGAGAGGAAGAGAAGGTAGAGGTTGGGCATAAGAAAGGTCTAGGAAAGGTAACGAAGGAGGAGGCCATGGATAAGGCGGGTGAGTGCAAGAGAAGGCTGAAATAGAAACGAGGCAGCGAAGGGGAGACGAGCTCCTTAAACCCTTTTTCATTTATCGTATACCGGTTGCTAGGTTCTAGAGAGTTCGGGAGTTCATCGTGAAAACTAGTTTGGTACAAAAACAAAATGGAATAAGAAAATAAAAATGAAATTCTCTTTACCATCGACTTAAATAAAGCTAAAAATAGTTTCCCTTATTTTTTTCGTTTTAAAATTATTTTTCCATGAATTAGGAAAAATAATGCTTTGTCCATACATCAAACCCAGCCTTACTGTTGTTAATTTTATTTAGAACATTAAAATTAACTAGAATTAATATCTTGATATCATGATTAATAGAAATATAAATAAGTGAAATTAATAGAAATAAAATTAAAAATTTTGACTTTTTCTTTTAAAAGTTTAATTAAGTAATAAAAGTCCATATATCTTATAATAGGGAGATAAGAAGAAAAAATCTGACATTTGTTAGCTTCTCTCCTAATATCATTTAGAAGCCATTTCCATGAGTTCTCTTTTTTCTTTTTCTTATTCTTATTTTCAAATTCAACAATTGCAAACACACATAAAACTTCCCTTAATGAGGAGTACTTATCCAACCCTATAGTTATCTACACCCCATGAAATAATCCTTCTTGAGTCCCTCTAAAATATACAAAATATCTCAAGTCGATGTAATTTTCACCTTGAAAGTGTTGTTTATGAAGAAGTGAGCTGCTCCTAATTTGAAGGCCTTCTCAACTTGCAACTTTACTATGGAGTAAATAATTATTTTCACCTTGAAATGAAATTTGGTATGTTTCAAATGCTTACAAAATGTCGGAGAAAGATCTTCTTTTATTAATAATTACGTTGTCTGCTTATATTCAAAATTTGATTTATTACTGACTCAACAGTTGTACAGCATGGATTAAGTATCCCAGTCGAAGTAAGGATTACTTTTTCTTGGATACTAGGGAGAACAGGAATGGCTGGTTGACATACTCCAGATGAGTTTTATATTCATCAAAGCAAATGGATTTCCTGTGACTACATATCTAATTTTCATCATTCAAATCAGATTTTAGATGCTTTTTATTTTATCATTCTCTGCATTATCATTGATCCCACTCTATCTTGATCTCTTTACTGTTCTGGCACCTCAAATAAAAATGGATTATATTTGCTTTTCATGACAAAATCAACCATCTGTAGTACATGTAACACCAATATAGTCCAGAATTCGCGAGTACTCACTCAGTTATTCAAAAAGATAATGGAGTTCTGCGAACTTGTCTCCGAATTCTCAGCATTCTCTATCTCCTCTGTACCTAGTTATTTTGTTCTTGAGCTGCAAAGAAGATGGTTGAGAATGGAGTGATATAACTAAATTGGATCTCGACAATCAAGTATCAAATAATTATACAACAACATTAACAGCCTTCTTATGTTACAATCAAATAATTATATCTATGAACAAAATAAAAAGTGATGAGAAAGAATAAAATTACATGTAAAGTGTTTTTTTTTTCCTTGTCAATCTCTGCCTCCGTTGTCATTCTTGGGATTCAGGAGGATTAAGTTGATGATGCAAGCTGGGATGCATTTATTTTTCAACAAAGCAAACCTTCAGCTGTCCGGAAACATCTTTCCCTCCCATTAACAAATTCCTTGAAAATGCTGGGACCTCAAAATTCGTGATTTTTTATTGGCTTTTGGGCCAACATTTACAGATTTTGAAATTAGTTTAGCTGCATTATTATTATTTTCAGTTTTCACAAGGACACAGCGGCTATTGGGGACCATCAGCATGGACATTTGCCCCTAGTTTCTGCAGCAATATCCCCAATCAAGCACTTTCCTCCCTTCCTTTAATCCCTTTTCATCAATATTTCTATTTCCCTTTCTTGTCGCGTTGAAACCCCGTAGAATCCCCTTCTCACACACTAGTTGTCCTCTTCACCCTCCATTTTCCTGGTTGAGCAAACTCCATTTCTTGACCTTTGGAAACGATGATGATGAAGAAGCTCTGCTGCTATGAGCTTTGCATTTTCTGTTATCTGCTGTGGGCTGCTCTTGTTTACTCCAAGAACCATGGTACTTCTACCGCCTTTTCTTTTTCATCCATCTTTTGACATTTTGAACTGTTTCTGCGTGTTAAAATCCCAATGATTCGTGTGCTTGTGTTTCTTGTCATGGGAGGTTCTGCTTGGTTGTTCTGATACTGTATCGTATATTAATTTAGAAGGATAGAGTAGTTGGTGTACAATGTGTGCGTTGGAGAACACTATAATGCTGTTATTACGCTGTACTTCCTCGTTCTGCTTCTTGTTTTTGCCTTAAAGTTGGGTTTTTCAGATCCTGAAAAGAGCATTTAAGGGAAGGTTGCAAAATTAAGCTAAGTTCACTTAGGACCCTTATGGTTTATCCTTGTTGTAGAAGCTTGGAAACTTTAGTAAATGTTTCCTGTTACCCTTCTCAATAATTGGAGTCAGATATATAAGCAGTTGACAATGGAGTAACATCTTCATGTGCACTTTTGATATTGTTCAGAGGAACCTGTCAGTGTCTAACTGCTTGCTAATACTTCTGTAACCTTCTGGTTTCAAAGTAATGGGTATAGATTACTACCTGTAAAGCCTTCAATAAGATACTGCAATTACTAAATTAGCTAGAACATCGGCTCATGGGAATGGTACTTTGATAGTATGTACGGGGAAGAGATGTGGATAAGTGAAATTAAAGCCTTGGACTGCTCAGAAGATAATCCTTTACATCTGGAAGTTTTAGCCATACCTTATTTAACTCCGAGCATTTTACATTGGTCCATTCTTCCTTGTTTCTGCCACTTGAAATAGTGATATTTATATGGATCAATGAAGATCCACTCTTTTGCTGTCTTTATTGATTGTTTAAAAGCAAACTATTAATCCAATGCTGAAGCCTTAAAGCTTTTTTATTTTAGAAATCATAACCTTCTATTCCTTAGTCATTGCTTGGTCAAGGACAAGGCCATAATATCCATTTTGACACACGAAGGTAGATATCTTGCTTCAAAGCTATAAGCAGTACATTTGGGCTTTTGGCCATTAGTTCTCTTGAAAGGCTTCTAGCATGCTGACCAAGAGCTTGCTTAGCCAAAACAGTGTTCTATTTCTGACAACAAGAATAAATTTAGTTGCAATACTTGCCAAACCCTTGTGTTTTAAACGCTAGATTTAGAGTTTCTCAGAACATGTGATGAATTCTGAACTTCAATGCCTTTCAATCAAGTACCAGTTAGTTCATTCAATAAGCCAAGAAACTATATGTGAATGTTTTTCCATATAAATATGATTTTTTTCCCTTTGTGTTCCCTGTGATTCATGAGGAATTATAGGTAAAAACTGACACACTTCTAAAATAATTTGAGTAGTTAGAACCTTGATGATAATGAGTACCCAAAATATAACCTTAATTTAAACAATTTAATTCCATGAATCTATGTATACAATAGTTACAAATAACATCAATAATCTTTCAAGCATTCACTTTAACAAAATTTCTCCAGAAGTAACAATTTGAATCTTCCATGATACACTGCTTCCCTGCATGCATTTTAACTTTAAAAGAGGGATGTCATTGGATTGGCTTCCTCAAGTCGGTTGTAACATTGCATGGTAAACAACTGGAGTCTGCTGGCCCAACTCATCCTATTTTCATAAGTCATCTTCTCTTTAAGATGCAGGACATAGTGATTTGTTGTGGCAGATAGCTGATCTAGGTGCTCATATTTGTGTCAAGTGTGAGTAAAGAGTGAGAAAAACCTTCACACTGGGTGGAATTGGATTAGAAAAGAGGAATATAAGTAAAAATGACCTGTGGACCCAAAGTTTTTAAAGTTTTGGGTGAAGAGGTAGTGTCAAACATGTATGTCCTTTCTAAGTCAAATAAAGAAAAGGTCCAATAAATCTCTCTAATGTTTGAGGCTCTCCTAGATCCTAACTGTGTAGCCCAGACCCTATGCAACCTCGTGTTTCTGCCTCATTTTGGAATAACTCAGGCTGAGTTTCCTTTAAAATATCTACTATCTATTATACTAGATAATTTTTGTAAGAAGCCGATTTGACTAATTTGGCATGTGAATAGTATCATGATTTGACATGTTTGGCTTGTATTGGGCTATGTATTTTGTTGTTTTGTGGCATATTGTTTGAATTTTTTGTTTTGAATTTTGATATTAGTGGGTTTCACTGGATGATTTTGTCACAAATATGTCTTCTCAAGCAAGACAAGGGATAGATTTCCAGTTAATTTAAACAAAGGATTTGCTTGCGTAGCTTAACATACAGTGAGCAATGAATTTAATTGAAAATGTGAATACAGGACAGTTTTTAGGGATAAGCAACCTTATAATGGGCCTTTATGATGGTTTGTCTTTTGAAGAACAGAGAAGTCAAAGATAACTAGACAAGGTTGTCGAACAGAGAAGGATTACTTATATCAAAGACTAAACATAGGACTCTGTACTCTGCGGAACTGAAAGTTGAACTCTGTCATCCCTAATTAAATATAATTGTTACTGCATGTTGAAATTGAGGAAATGAATTGTAGAAGTGATACTTGTATTAAACCTGAGGATTCTCCTCTTTTGGATTATTAGAGTATTATGTGTTTAAGATTCGTGCACCTTCTACTCTAGTGTTCTTGGCTTTATTAGGTTTATGAGTTAAGATTCTTGATCATATTATCTAGTGAGGATTATTTTCAATTCTTTTCTCTTTACCTATCTGGGATTCTATCAAAATATTTGATGAATCTGGTTCTAAGAAAAGCAAGTATTCACAGTTGATTGGACTGGCTCAATGGCTCCTGAGTTTGAATAATGCTATTAATGTCTTCTACTAATTGTCTGAAATGTTAAGGGCTAGGCTTGGTCTTTGTTGAAATAGCGGACTAACCAGACTCAAACTATGAGAAAATTAGGGAATTGAATATACTTCAGGAGACATGACAAAGAAGGAAATGAAACTTGATATGTACTCTCTGATGTAAGGGTTTTGAGTTGGGACAACCCCTTAAACTGGTCGGGGCAGTTTTGGAATATTATTAAACATTACAAAGAATATTTTAATAGCCAAACATGAGAATGTTTGATTCTCAAGTATGTAGCAAAGTGTAGAGAATACTTATGACGACAAACGTAAAAAAATTAATATTCTTTGGGAATTACATTCTCAGGAATGCAAGATTCTGAGAACTGAAAGGTCCCCTTAAGTAATTTGTGCCTTATATGAGCCTTGTTATGATCTCTATCCTACAGGAAATCCAGCAAATGATCTTGTAACCATCATCAACAATAACCGAACAGCTCAGAAGCTCCCACGATTAAACGACAGTCCAGGTCTCGGGTGCATGGCCTTACAGTACGTGGAACTATGCAAATGGAACTGCACAGAAAACAATACGGTGAACTGCGAGCCATCAGAAGATGACTTCACTGAAGTATTTGCTCCCAACTGTGGCGTGGAACTTCCCACTTTCGGCACTATAACGGGGCAAATCGTAGGCTGTCAAAGTAAGTATGTAGAGCCACCATTAGCTTTTTCCAATGTTCTTGTTAAGGACAAGAAATCTGTGTCTCTGCTGAGAAACAAGTCACATACTGAGGTTGGAGTGGGCATGGTTGGAGTCCATAAAGGGTCATTCTTTTGGTGCATTTTGTTCAGTAATGGCCTTACAAATTCCACATTTGTGCTTGAAAATCGCGGCGCTGGGATCAAGCAGAACATTGGATGTTACAGTGGAAGCACTACTCCATGCAGTGAGGGAAAAAGGAATAGTGCAGATTTTTTGTACTTCATAATATCTCTTGTTGTTGTATGCAGTTTATTTTTGCAACAGGTTTAGTGGTTTATCTTTGATGATAATGCAAGATGTTCATTTGGGTATGCTTTTTGACTTTATTGTCTGCTTATTTTCTGCCTTTGATTTTTATGGTCTGTTTATTCTCGCAAACTAATAAATCCCACGTGCATTTTTCTAAGGTATTTAATATCAAAGTTTTCAATGAACAGGTTTAGTGGTTTGATGCTTGTTCTTCTTAAATAAAAAATAAAATATAAGTCTTAAATTAAATTTAAAAATAGTCTAAATATCTAATAAAATATTTTTATTTAAAATCTTAATTATCTATTCTCCATTAATAATCTAAAAAATGAATGGATAGGAAGGAAGGACACACAATTTGAACAAGGAAGTGTCCATTTGGTTTTCAGTTAGTCAAAAATAAGTTTTGATAGAATTAGTTTTGCAACATGATTATGATATAAATTGGTTTTAGACTAACATATTTATGTTTAGATGATTTATTTAAAAATTGGTTTAAATAAAAGTGATTATGTGTGGATGATTTTAATTAAAAACATTTTTAGCGCAATAATTTTTCCCAACTTTTAATAAATAATATGATACGTCTAAAATTTAATTTGTATTTATTTAATTGTAAATATAGTTTAGCTGATGTAACATTTTTTTATAAGTCATGGCCCATGGAAATTAAAATTTTGAAGGAAAATTTTGATCATTAGATAGGACAAATTTTATGGAAATTTTATTTTCTCAATTTTTTTATTTTTTCTCATTTTTATTGATATATTTTTATTTGACTTTAAAATACATGCATTTAAGAATGGAGAAACGAAACGGAGAAGCATGTCCTACTTTGCTTATGCTGAAACATGGTTTTGGCCCAAAAATGATTCTTCAACAGGATCACAAAAAATAAGCCAAACACATCTTAATACATTAAACCAAGTTTGTAGCCCCAAATTTGGTTAGCAACGTGGTGCCAAACATTCACAAAGAGTCTCTCCAACCTTTTAGCTCCTTCCGATACTCCATTGTGGTAGCTGCTTTGTTGCCAGAAATCAATGCCAGGCAATGGATAATGACGGCCTATTTGGTAGGATGGAAAATGGGTTACGAAAAAGGAAATGGAAAAAGAATTAACAAATTTCCTAGTTTGGTATGATTAAATGACCTTTCTTAAGAAGGCAAAAATCCTTTACACATGAGAAGGTTTGTTCCATCACTCTATTGAAGGAAAATCGGCACTTTCCTGAGAATCAAAATTTTGTGATGAATATGCCCTCATGTCTCAGGTTAATTTTCTACTTAAACCAAGCAATTTCTTCCTTGCCTCCTGCTTTCTTCTTCATTGAAATAGAAGAATAATACCACAACCCCATAACACCCCCATAATGAAATAATAACTTCCATAACTCATAACCTCCATAACCAATTCTCTAATTAACCTCTGTAACTCCCATGACCTCCCATTTGTGTTTAATTCCTTAGTTAATGTTATGCTATATTTCTGGACAAAAATAGCCCTCTAACTTAGTATAAAGTGGGCTCTTGTATTATGACGGAGGCAAGCAATTGAGAAATCATCCAATTTATCATTTGAGTGTTCTTTCTAGTTTCTGTACCAGCTTGGTATTAGAGCCTGGTTCCAGAGACAAGAAACCACCAAAAAAACTACTTGGAATTAGAGTCCGCAAAGTTACTGGCGAGAAAGGTCCTGCTAGCTTCGAAAGTCCCATCTCCAATCACTTTTCAAGAAAATTGACGTCACCATGAATTCAAAAGGTCCAAAAACTGCAGGGTATGACATTTTGTAACCAACAGAGCTTCCACGAGACTCCACACGCCGTCATCAAAGTTCCATGCGCCGCCCACGTCCCCCATGTGCCAGACCAAGGTTGAAGATGACAACGTCAACAACCACATCACCTTGAGGTGTCCAGTCAGTGACATATCAACCAATAATCACTTGTCATGTGACAAGTGTACCACGTAAGCATTCCTAGTCAACCACTTTTCCAAAACTTTCCAAAATTATACATTGACCCCTAAACTTTTCAAAATTTCACTTTGATCCCTATATTTCTTGAAATTCAAATTTTATCCTTAAATTTTCTGAAATTTTAGTTTGGCCCCTAAATTTCCAGAAATTACTCCAAAGCACCTGAACTTTCCACATTTTCACACTAGCCCTTAACTTTTAAAAATTACCTTTTTCCTCTATACTTTTCAAAATTTCACATCACCTCTTAAAATTCCCAAAAATACTGACTTTGCCCATTTTAAAATCTTCCTCCCAAATATACCCCTAAACATTTCCAAAACCTTTTGAAAACCTAAAACTTCAATTCTAGCCTCCCTAACCTACAAAATGCCTCCAAGATGCAAACCTATGCATGAAGTTGAGATTGAATGTAACACCTCTTTTATAGGCCAATTTATCATGTATTTAATTATTCTAAAATCTATTTATATCATAGTAAGATCTTGAATCACAATAAATGCCATAACAAAATTTTTCCAACTTTGGCACTATTCATTTAATCTAATTTATTTATTCTGATTAAACTTTGAAAATTCATAACTAAATCAATAAAAATCGTATGCATGTGATTCAAGTCTCTATGCATAGCTTAAAACATTATTTACATAGGAAAAATATCAATCAGAGCAATTACTTGGCCAATTTATACAGTAAATTTTGTGAATTTCTATTATTCATATGGTCAATTTCAGAAATTCCAGTTTTCTGGGCTAACTTTGAAAATTTACTATAAATCTTACACTCATCCTATTTGAGTGATCTTTAGACCACATGAAAGCTCTTTCTATCTAGTTTTTAAGCATAGATAACCTTCATACTTTATACATCAACAAGCCCATACTATAGCATATTCGTTTGGTAGTGGTCAGAATGACCATTTGTATCCTTATACTTACAATACAAAAATTGTAAGATATTTACATGACCATAATTCATCTTCATATCATGTCACACCTTAGCTAGAACTTAAAGAAATATTAAAATCTTGAAGAAACTTATTTATCATCACATTTACCAATTTATGCAACGGATCAAAGCTCATAGCCGATACTTTAATTATCATGTTAATGGTCAAAGTCTTTCTCCTTTCCTTTCTCTTCCTTGCTAGTCTTGTCATTATTGCTACATATTCATGATTAATATTTGGGAGGGTGAGATTCAAATAATCTCAATAGTTAACACCCAACATGCCATCACATTATCACATTAAACATAAAAATATCAAGATAACACATTTTGCATACCTTAACACATTTTGAAAGCATTATCACATTTGCGTCATATAAATTCATAAAATTTTTGGCAGAGTTTCGTTTTGACATATGAACATCCCAGGGTCTCAATGCCCCTCCAACAACTTAGCCAATACACATAAATCATCTCAAAACATCATTGCAATCATATGACAAGGCATAAAACACATTGAAACAAACATGATAACATAATGCTAGTATGGGAAATTAACTACCTTATGATGCTCCCTTGCTTTCCAAACTTGGTCCACCACTTTTTGAGCTTTCCACAACCTTCTTGAACCTATCCACATCATCATTGAACAATTTAGCCATTGGTTTTTCAGAATTACACAATACTTTATACACTAAAACCCAAATTTTCCACATAGCTTTCCTTTGGTCTTTTTTTGTTCAACATACTTGTTCTTAAGGTTTTGAACCATGGGGAATCCATTTTTGAGGTCAAAATCATGAAATTCCAACTCTAAATACCTCCCTTGTTCTGGCCAAAATTATCTCATAGTGATTAAAAAAAATTTCCTTCAAACCACTTCAAACCATCCATGGATTCATGTTTCTAGTGTCTAGTCTATGCTTTCCCTTAAGTTTCATGGTCCAAAACTCATTCCTATACTAAAACCCAATTTGGCCAAAACCCTAAGGTGTAAAGGAAGAAAACTAAACCATAAATCATGCTTTGAAAACCATGGATAGTAAGCTTAGGGTAGTAACATATAAGCTTATCGATTTGTGTTTCAATTTTGCTTTGACTCCTCTTCCTTTTCTTCCTCTTTTTCCCCTTCCTTTTCTTGCGTTTTCTTTCTCTGATTTAGCTACTGGTTCACACGTGAAAAAGAGGAAAGAAGGCAATTAAATGACTTAACTAGGTGGTTAATAATATGGCTAATCATGGTTAATTAGCAAAAGTAATCATGCTTATTTTTTTGCTCCTTCTTTAAGAAGTTTGCCTTCAAATAATCATTAAATAATTAGGACAATTGGCTGCAGCAAATCACGCATGAGAGAGAGAAAAATGTGTCCAAAATTGTCCAATTTTCCTGATCTAGATATACCTCAATCCGTGTACTTTTTAATTGTACCGATAAAATCTTCTTTACAGTAATTTAGCATTTTTGGGATACAGGATTATTCTAATTTTATTTTTATATTTCTATAATTATTCTGCCCCAAATGGTATCTATGTATGGTCCATATCCAGACCCGGTTTCTTTTTAACTATCGGTAGGACTCACAGTTTATTTTATCGGTTTACTATTATTTTTGGACACTCGACACTAATTATTTCTTTATTCTTAAACATTAACCCTCAGTGCCATATACCATTGGACTTATCTCGTCGAGAGCTTCGTTTTGATAGTAATTTTACATATTTACAAAATTACCCTTGACCTGAGATTTAATTTCTAAAACTTTCAGATCATTAGGTGTAATTTCCCCAAATTCATAAAATTTGATTCAGTGTGCGCGTGCGAGTCCGCCGCCTCTTCTTCTTCATTCTCATCCTCTCTTTTTTTCTTTTTTTTCATTTTCTTCTTTTCCCCTTTTTTTTTCAAAAATAAAATAGTCATTTTTTTATTTTTTCTTCTTATCGAGATAATTGATCTCTTTACCTTATTTTATGTAAAATGATGTTTGTTCATTTTTACAAAATTCCTATATATTTCTACATATTTTAGCTTTTTTGGGATGTTACATTGAAGAATTAAGAAATCGAGTTCAACAATTACAAAAGCTTGTGAATGTCCAACAAGTCCAGTTGGACGGGCAAGGAAGGCAAAGAGAAGAAGATTCGGATATTAGTGACACTCTATCATATGGTAACCACTGTCCTCAAAGACCAATAGTTCGCAACATGTTGGGAATTTCACTATACACGCAGCGGAAAAACTATAAGAAATTTCCTCTCATTGATCCGTCAACATTGTTTAGATTGAAATGTAGAAAAAGAATTTACCTCCGGTGCGTCTCTTGGTGTTCTTTTTCATTTCGTTGGACCCTAGGAACTAACACGATTAGTCAGTTTCCTGTACCGGTATCCACATGAACGGTGTGTCCAACTTGAACGGCATGCTAGCACCTCTGGTGGTGATGTTCGTACAATTCCATGCAATTCCGTACAAGTCTATATGATTCCATACAAGTACGTACGCCTTCGCTTTTTGTCCATACTTCTGTATCCTTGTCTATATCAATATATAGATAGGATTGGTATTTATTTAATTTAAATCAATAATTTAAACTAAATCAAATATTAATTAAATAGATTAGTTTGAATTTAAATCTATCTAATAGATTAAATTTAAACTAACTATATGATATATATCCAAAATCAAATCTAGATTTAATTTATCATATAAATCAAATTTAGATTATTAGTTTAAATTCAAATTTGGAATCCAATCTAAATCAAATTTTGATTATGACATTAGTTTAAATTTAAATCTATCATATAGAATTAAATTTAAAATAATTAATTTGAATTAATTTGAACAATATATATATATATTTCAAAATATATATCAAGTATATAATATATCTGTAACATCTCTAAAATATTAGATAACTAAAAATGTATAAGAAATTTGCAAAAACGGGTAGACACCGTTTTCCAGCTTGAAACACCCTCACACCAAGAAAATTGGCATGTGGCCCGACCCAACCTGGGATGGCTTGGTGCTTCACCAAGCTGGGACCAGGTCAATATCAGGCCGGATTTGGTCCGATATAAAAATAAACCATAAAAAAATAATTTCATTTCATTTCTAATAAAAAATACTTAATTTCATTTAAAATATATTTTTATAAGAAATAATATTGGACTAAAAGGTAACATTTATCAAAATTTTAAATACTCGACAATTATACATTTTATATTTTTAAATAAAATTAAGTTAAGAAATGAATTTAAAATTTGAAATAGAATTAAATATTAGAATAATAAAATGTATCTATCATAATTATAATATTAATTTATTATATGATGCTATGAAGGAAAAAATAATTATATAAAATTATTCAATCTTTTTTTACAAATAAAGAGAAAGGAGGAAATTGAAAAAAAAAACATATACCGGGTCGAGTCAGTACAGACCTGTGACTTGCTTGTGGCTCAGCCTGGCTCAGCTCTCTTCTGGCCAGGTCCTCTTTTCATTTTAAATTTTTTTCTTTTTTTGGCTTGACCCGAAATAACCAAAACATACAAGGTCGACCTGGCCACGAGCCACATTAAACAACCCTAATATTAGTTATTATTTTATTACTTATAATAATGTTAAATGATGAATATTAAGCCCTCATATATTGTGAGTTTTATAATATCTTAATAATTTGTAAAATTTTTAGTATCTAATTATTTTACTTTTGAAGTATAAATTACTCGACATGTTGTTTGACATGTGTCATTGGTTATACAATTATCTTTTCACTCATTTAAATGTTCTATGCACCATATAAAAAATTCATATTATATGACTTATTTAATTTGACATATTTTACTTGGTAGTACAAAATTCTATTAGTACTATATTCAATAATACAAAAATAATTGAAAGCTACTCCAGAAGAGCCAATATAATATTATCAAGGAAAACAAAAATTGAAAATTAACAATGCAATATATTCACTTAAATTTCATAAAAACTTATTAAGTTTTAATATATTCGCAGAAATAAATATAATATTGAGACAACAAATGAAAGAAATACTGAGTATATTTATATTACAAGAACTATCTCAAATAAAAATGTGTATAGGAAACATTACCTACATTTTTCTCTGGTTTATATTACACATATGTTAATATAATTGAATCATATGTCATTATAGATAAGAAGTTCACAAATCACAATATGATTCTCATTTAGCATAGCTGGATAGGCCATTTTGAATCAATTATGATGTGAAAAATAATTAAAAATTTGTGTCGATTTGAATTGAAGAGCCAAAAAATTCTTCAATCTAATAGTTTTCATGTGTCGCTTATTCTCAAGGGAAATTGATTATTTGATCATCACCAATAAAAATTGAGAGTTGTTAGATATGCTGGCTTCTCAAAGGGGGGGATGAATTGGGAAAATTAAAATTTTCTACAAAAGTCAAGAGTGTTATGAAGACAAAAGAGACAGTAAAATAGAGTGTTAAGGAATAGTAATATAAAAGCAATAAAAGAGAAGGGAAGACACATATGTTTATCCTGATTTGATCTTTCTATCTTGATCTACGTCTTGTCCCTAAGCAACTACTTGCAATTGTCTTAGTACAACTTGATGCTCTGTTCTTAGAGTTTACAATCTCACTTTTTGCACTCTAACTAAGTACTTCCCAAATCCCTTGTGATATCCTCTCACAAGAAAATCTTCTTCCAGATGAAGATAAGATTGATTACAAAGAATGAACTCTCTAATTTAGAATGTATATAAAAGTTGAAGTGTAGAAAAATGAAGTATGTGAGAGTAAGAGACAGAGTTTCAGTATATACAATGTAAATTCGTTACTCACAACTTCAAATGAAGTTCTATTTATAGATTTAAGTCTTAACTATATGTTAGAGACAAAATCTATCCGTTAGAGACGTTACCCAATGGTTACTCTGAAAAACTATCCGTTCACCAACAGCATTTAATGCTTCTGACACTCAAAGTTTGAATTTTAGTTAGTCAACAGACGAATTTCACAAATATCGAAAGTTAAAGACTTTAATGTTGAACTTCAAAATTCGTCTATTATGAAGCAAAGTTCAAATTTTCATCTTTGAAAAATATTTTTATGTTGGAATATACGAATTTTCAAGTTAAAGTTCTTATGATAAATGTGAACAGTTGTCCCATATTGCAACAATGCATTCGAAGTTCGAATTTTTGTGCCTAAAATTCGTCTGTCAGTGGGCAGCTCAATAAGGCACAATAGTTCATCTTTTTAAAATTCAAATTTTCAATATTCAAAGTTTATCTGTCAAAGAGAGCTCTTATCAGACTTAGTTCAAAGTTCGAATTTCTGAATATCAATATTCGTATGTCAATAGATTATCATAGTAGACTTACAAGCTTTGTTTCTAAAATTCGAATTTTCAAAATCAAAGTTCATCTGTCAGTGAGCTAATTTTGGACTCTTTTTAAACTTCACTTTCAGATAAACTTTGACATATCCTCAGACAAATTTTTCATTTTTATGAATTGTGTTTTATCAGAAATTCGAATTTTCAAAACTCAAAGTTCGTCTGTCAGAGAAGGTTCTCATCAAACTCATGTCAAAGTTCAAATTTCTGCACTCAAAATTCATCTGTCAGAAGAATCTCTTTTTCTGACTAACTTATTTTCAATTCGAAATTCGAATTTTAAAAACTAAAGTTTGAATTTTCAAAGTAATAGATCAGCTTTAACACTTTAAAATTCGTCCGTTAGTAGGTTTTTTTCAAATATTTCATGAATTATCATAGAATCATATTTCTAAATCATTATTTTGCAAGCTCAAAGTCTTTTACTCAAATTAAACATAGTTAGAAATCTTATATCTAATCTTGTGCTGATTTTACTTGGATTTCTCCATTTGTAATCTTCCATGCACCTTTAATATCTTCTTTCCAAGCTTTAGAAGGTTGGTTTGAAATAATCAAAACACTTGATTCAACAAGAGTGAACTAATAATTTTTGCGAAATGTATACAAGGCGATATTTGTGAGTCAATCCACCCACCATGTGGACCATTTAGGTATTTTCTAATTTTAATCGATACATCAACAGGACAGTCACATGTTTGTTTATTATCAACTCGGAACTAGACATTTGTGAGATTGCTTGCCCAATTAATTCAATTTTAAGAGCACATTTTCTTGAATATTCAATTAAGAAAATACGCTTTTAACAATGTTTATGAGTTTATATCTCAAATTTTCAATGATTAATGTATGTCTATTGGGATTAAGATTGAACATTTTATAGCATATGTTCATACACAAAATGGACTTGTAGAATTATTTATCAAATGTTTAAAATTCATTATAAGATCATTACTTATGAGATCAAAACACTTAATCTTCACTTGAGGCATACAAACCTATATGCTGCAGCATTAATTTGCATCAGGCCAACAAATTATCATAAATACTTCAATTTACAAATGGTTTTTTGTCAAGAACCTAATATTTCTCACCTAAGGGTTTTTGGGTATGCAATTTATGTTCCAATTACTCTACCACAACGTACTAAGATGGGATCACAAAGAAAGTTAAGAATATATGTTGGATATGAATCTCCGTCAATAATAAAATATCTTGAACAATCAATAAGAGATTTATTTATATCACAATTTGCATATTGTCATTTTGACAAATAAATTTTGCAACACTGAGAGAAAATAGCAGTTGGAAAAGGAAATTAGTTGGAATGAATTATTATTATCCCATCTTGATTCTAATACAAAACAATGTGAATAAGAAATTTAAAGGATAATTCAATTACAAAGTTTAGCAAATCAATTGTCAAAAGTGTTTACTGACCCACAAGGAGTGACTAAATTATATGTATCAGCTGCTAATGTTCCAATAAAAAGTTGATGTCCTTGTTAGATAATCAAAATTTAAAGCACACATAAAATGTGATAAACCCATCAGTTCCAAAGATAAAAATCCTCAAGAAAGAAAAGGAGTTAAAAAAAAAGATGACCCAATCGAAGATTTGGTAACTCTAGAAGAACTCTTAGATATAATTAAAGTTTCTATTCTAGAAGAAACTCAAGTATCTAAGATTTGTAAAAATAATAATATCTCAATAAATTATGTTATAAATAGAATGCAATGGAATTGAAATAAAATCAATGTTGATGATAATTTCACATATAATGTAGCACGCTATATAACATATGACAATGAGGATCAAGAACCAAATTCTGTTAAAGAATGTAGGCAAAGAGATTATTGGCCAAAATTGAAAGAAGTAATTGAGGTAGAACTAAATGCACTTGCAAAATGAAAAATTTCTGAACTTGTAGTCCACACACCTGAAGGTATGAAGCCAGCAAAACAAAAAGTTTTTGAACCTGTAGTTCGCACACCTTCAGGTGTGAAGTAAGTTAGATATAAATGGGTCTTTGAGCGAAAACGAAATGAGGATGGTTAAATAGCAAGATATACGGCACGACTTGTTGTTCAAGGGTTTTCACAAAGACCTCGCATTGATTTTGGAGAGACATATTCACTTGTGATGGATGCAACTACTTTTCGTTATCTAATTAATCAGATAATATAGGAAAAACTTGATTTGCATCTAGTGGATGTTATTACAATCAATTTATATGGCTCACTTGATAATGACAACTATATGAAACTACCTGAAGGATTTAACTTATCTGAAACATAAAATTCAGGTTCACAAGTAAACTCTCAATCAAACTAAATAAATTCCTTTACGGATTACAGCGATCAAGAAGCATGTGTTATAATCATCTTAGTGAATATTTGTTGAATGAATAGTATAAAAGTGATCTTATTTGTCCATGTATCTTCATGAAAAGATCTGGAAATGAGTTTGTTATAATTGCAGTATATGGCGATAATTTAAACAATATTCTGACCTCTAAAGAGCTCCCAAAAGCTATGAATTGCTTAAAGAAAGAATTTGAAATGAATGATTTAGGAAGAACCAAATTTGGCCTTTGTTTGTAGATTGAGTATTTAAATAATAAGATTTTTGCATATCAAGAAGCCTATATAACAAAGGTGTTAAAATGGTTTTATATGAAATAAGTCACATCCATTATGCATTGCAATGGTTGTAAGGTCACTAAATGTGAACAAAAATCCTTTTAGACCTTGAAAAAATGATGAAAAATTACTTGGTCCTAAAATATTATATCTCAATGCAATCGGAGTACTCCTATATCTTGCTAGTTATATACGACCAAATATATCATTTGCCTTTAATTTATTACTACGGTATAGTTCTTCACCTAAAGAAAATATTGGACTAGGGTTAAGCATATACTTCACTACCTTGAATGTGCCATGGATATATGTTTATTTTATTCTAGTGAACCCAAGTCAAACTTGATTAGTTATACAGATGTATAATATTTGTCTGACCCTCATAATAGTTGATTACAACTGGCTATGTATTTACATTTAATGGAACCTTGAGGATACACTTGGTTGAGAGCTTTGATTCAACATATAGAAGAGACTTGTGGTTTATTTTTAGGAAAAATGATCCCAACAATCTTATATGAAGATAATACTACATGTATTTTCCAAGCAAAGGGGGGTACATTAAAGAAGATACGATAAAACATATTTCACCAAAATTCTTCTTCACTCATGATCTTAAAATGAATGGTGACATAGACATTCGGCAAATTCACGCATATGAGAACCTAACAGACTTATTTACCAAGATGTTTTATACTACATTATTTGAGAAACTCATGTATAATAGTGGGCTTCGCCGACTCAATGATCTCAATTGATAAACGCAATGTACTCTTTTTCCCTTAATTGTGGTTTTTCCCATTGAGTTTTTCTAATAAGATTTTTAACGAGGCAGTATTTGATGCCGATAAATAATGATATACTCTTTTTTTCACTAGATTTTTATCTTATATGGTTTTTCCTAATAAGTTTTTTTAACGAGGCACATTCTTTAATCATGGACATCCAAAAAAGGAGTATTATAAAGATTTTGAATGTTCATATAAAATATTCTCAATCTAGGATGGAGTTATGTAGAATGTAGCAGCGCCATCATTGAAGAGGCAACACGTAAGTGGATGGGCCTATATTTTACCAAAAACATAAGCGGATAGGCCCACATGCATAATTAAGCCTTCGTCCAAACCCACCCCAACATTATTCTCGCTATGTGGCTCGTTAATTGTAATGCTTTTTAACCTTTTTTGATAAGCCCGTTAATTGTAACGGTCAGCAAAACTTTTTGCAGTAGTTGAGACTTTGAAGAGCATGTGGATGGTAATCTTGGCCGTTCACATTTATTAACTCCCACTCTCACTGGGGTTCAAAATTAGACACTTAAATTTATATATTTAAATTATTTTTATTGAATCAAATCAAATTTTGAAGTGAATTTTAAATTTAAAAATAAATTAAGAAGGTTAATAACAAAAGTTTTATTATAAGTAATACCTAAAAAAATCTACTAGTACTAATTTGATTGGAATAAAGTATTTTAAGATATTTTGATGACATCAACAATTTTTTTTGGTAAAGATGACATTAATAGTGTTAATAGCATTGCTTAAGTTAATTACATTTATTTATTGGAATACGTAAATTATGTGTTAACAGTGTTAATAACAATACTCAAGTACTTTTTTTTTTGGGCAAAATATAAAATGCCAACCAGCAATGACTAATTTTTTTTAAGCCACTGAGAAGAAAAGGTAGATGCTTCCAATTAAGTTTGTTTTATGTACAAAACAATTAAACTCTCAATTACTTATTTAAGAGGTAAAAATCTCTATTACTCATGTTAATATGAGTTGGTAAAGGAAATCAATACTTTTAAAATTGATTGTTAAAGACTATGCAAATTATAATTAAATTATACGATTTTTCCAATAATCACAAAGATGGAATCCTGCAACCAAAAGGAAAAAAAAAAATCCTACTCGTGCTTTGTTAAATTACTGCTTATAATCTCTGAAGTTATATTATGATAGAAATTAAAAAAAATACTTTTAATATAGAAAATAGTATTTTGTTAAAAAAGGCTAATGATAACTTATTCATATACTAGTATATTTTTTTAGAAGATTTTTATTTTTTGAAATAATTAACCCTTAATTTTATAAATTTTAAATACCGAAGTATCATTTTCCCGATAAAAGAATTAAGAATGCTAGAGAGAGAAAGATGGTTTCATGGGTTGTCTTACATATTCCTGTTTGTTTGTTTTTAATGCAAAGTTATATGTTAATTATGTAATTAAATTTATCTTTTTTAAAAATTACCCTCCATTAATTATGTATGAGAGATTAAATATATTAGTTAATATTAAATTAAATCTGAATAATTTAAAAAAAAATTAAAATATAAGACAGCTTAATAAGATTTAACTAAATAAATTTACTTTTCCTAATATCGAAGTACTCCCTCTGGTCCAAAATATAAGGGATTGTCTAGAACCTTTTTTTTTCCAAAATATAAGGTGTTATGTAATATTTAGTAGTAATTTGTCTTTTTTGCCTCTATTCATTGATGACCAGTCTCATAATTTGTAATGGAAAAGAGTGGAAACAATTTTAATTATTGGTAATTAATAAGGGTAAAAATGGGATGTTTAGTTTTTTTTGAGAAATTTAAGAGTGTAACCATCTTTTCTTAATATGCGTGAAGTGGTTGAAAATTCCTTATATTTTGGACCGGAGGGAGTAGTTTTTTTCCTTATAAATGGAAATGGAATGGAAGGTAATATTATATTTCAATATATATATATATATATATATTAGTTGGACAACCTCTCTAGAATTTCAAGATGGCACGTAGAAGATTTACCCCAAAAAGACAAATAAATCTCTATTAAAAAAAAAGTTACCTGACTAATCCGTAAATGATTGAACTAATTGTAGGAGATTAGCAGAATTTTTAAGTTTTAAACCTAGCTAATCCTAATTCTTTAAATCAATTCTGCCCACTCATGTTGATTCAACTCCCTCTCCAATGGTTGGTTAAAACAAAAGCCAATAGGCAACAAAATAACTAAAAATATAGATAGAATTCCTGTCACATGTGACACAATCCTAATTGGCCAAATTAAATACTATGCATTCTTATATTTTTTTTAATGTTTTCCAATTAAAACATGACAAGTGGTGTACATATTTAGTGTAGTATGTGAATTTTCTGTTTAATTAATTTGGTTCAAAAGATTTATTGTCTATTTTTATTCATCATTTATTGTCACATCATGTCATTTACTGCTTTGAGTGGAACAACATAGTTTCTAAACTTAAATTAATTTGATAATGTGCCACAACAATAAGCATAAGATAAAAACACAGAAAAAAATGTTATTGAAATAATGATAGGAGATTAGGAGTTTTAAACCCACCTAATCCTACCTCTTTAAATCAATTCTGCCTACTCAAGTTGATTCTACACCCTCCTCAAGGGACAAAAAAATACTTAAAAATATCAATAGTTTTTGTTACATATAAAATAACCCTAATTGGTTAATTTTTTTTTTTAAAAGTAATATATATTTATATTTATCCATAATAATTTTTAATTTAGATATGACAAGTGGGGTATAAATTCAATATAATATTTATCAATCTTATAAAAAAATTTCCACCACCCTTTGTTATCTATTATATCACGCCATGTTATCCACTATACTAAATGGAAAAACATTGTTTTAAAATTAGATGACTTGACCACATATAACAAATTATTAAAATAAATGATGATCTTCTTAATATATTACTTTCGCTTTAAAATATAAGAAATAAATATTAAATTATTAAAATCAAGAAAAAATAGTAAAACATCTTAAATATGTCATTAAAAAAAAATTTCACAAATACACATAATTTAATGTTTATACTTAACTGTACTTTAACTTACACCTTATGATAATAAACTTACTTGAATTATTAGTAAAATAAGAAAAAATATATTAATTTATTATATAAAAATTATTTATCTCTCCCATTTTGAAATAAAATATATGTTAAAAATATATTTTTTATTTTTAAAATTTTGAAAGGGGGTGAGTAATTCACAAATTGCACAAAATCTAGGTTCTGCCAAAAGCATTTAATTCTATAATTAAATATTGAATTTGCAAGAATTTTCTTATTCTCTTGAGACACTACATAATGGGGCCCATACAGTATTCATGAAGCCCCACATTGCAAGCCACTCTATTTCATATATATATATATATATATAGTGAGACATATACTTTGCACGAAATCTGGAGCAAATGAAATTGTTCAAATCATGAAGCCCCACATTGCAAGCCACTCTATTTCATATATATATATATATATAGTGAGACATATACTTTGCATGAAATCTGGAGCAAATGAAATTGTTCATGATTTGTAAATAATATTTTTCATCACACTTATAAAGAGTGTGAATTTTTATGGATGTAAAGAATATGAAAATAAAATACATAAAAATGTAGGTCAAAGTCTGATTTTGATTAAATAATGTGAAATGAAGAGGTATGAAGGTGGGAGACACAAAAATACATGTTTAGAATATGCGAGGATCATATTCGATGGCATAACTTGTACATTCAGATATGAACGAGGAACCGATCGCTGGCTACCTCATTTTTTCATATTTATTATATTTATTATTTATTATTATTGTGTACTTCCCTATTCCTAAACAGCTAAACGTCACATGATAACGTGGGGGACACTAAGAAATCCGTAATTTGTACGTATTTCAATTCTCTTAAAACATTAAATAGATTATTTATTAAATTAATATATGTATATATATGTGTGTGTGTGTGTGTGTGCAATGTCATATGATTAATTGATAACGACTGTGATTAAATTATAATAAAATGGGCATTGCGTTATTAAAGGAAAAAAATGGGTATTGCATGTTAACATTTTGACTTCAATGTTCGATGAAATGGATCTAGTGCATTATTTGTACATTTTATCTTAATCATTTGGATTTGATTTGGGTGGTCATATCAAATCATAATATTTTTATTTTTAAAAATAAGATGTAAAATAATATTAGTTTTCCGACTACTAATATATGAAAATAATAATTCTGGAAAAAAAAGAAAACAGTAATTTAAATTAAAAATAGAGAAAAAACTTTAAAAATTCTATTTCTTTTTTTTTTCTGCACTTAAGTTTTTCTTTTCTTCTATATGAATGTTATAAAAATATAATGAAATGAGTGATTATATATCTAAAGTAGTTAACTACTTAATTAGTTATGAATATATAAATCTTTAAGTTTTAATTTTTTTTAAATAACCAGTTTGGCCTTTTTTTTCAATCTTTTTTTGACCCCAAAAAAAAAATTATACATGTTTTCCTCTACATTACTTGAAATTCATAAATGAATTGTACTTCCTCTGTCCCATTTTATTTGCCATTTTAAAGTTTTTCATATAAATTAATAAAATTATTAAATAACTTAAATTATAATAAAATTTAATAATATTTTACCAAAATATTCTTGAATTAAATATTAAAAGAAGAACCATATTTCACCTACTATTATTTCTAGTGAAATGTAAAAAAATAAAGAGGATAATTAATGTGTCATTAACAATATTAAATAATAAATAAATTAAGATATTTAAAATTTTTTTAAATAATAAATGAAATGACACCTAGTGATTACTTTTCTTTCCAGACTCTCATTTGGGCAGGTGGACTTGCGCCATTGCCAGCATTAGATGGCTGTATCAGTCCTGCAATGAATTGCACTTTTAATTGCTAGCGAATGGTGCATGTGTGCAACTTGTTTTATAATATATATATATTGATGATATATCAATTCTTTAATTAATTAATTAATTAATTGATTTTCTCAACCCATCAAACTAAATTAATGACCACTTTTTTTTTTCTGCCAACACGTATTGAAATTTAAATTTTACAATTGAAAGCACTTATCCTAAAGAAGCATTGAAAAATAACATAGGAATTAATAGTAAATAAATGATAAATATACTATGACAAGTGATTTCTTAATATTAAATCATCCAATAATCAGAAGTGGCATTCCATGTTGACTAAGGAGTAAAATCACAAGAAAAGCAAAACTCTCTCAATAATTAAATAATGTAGTTACATACCCAAAATTGATTCCGCAGTTTTTTTCTTTATCAAATAATCTAGTTTAATTCAATTTTCATATCAATAATATAAATAAGAAAATTAACAAATTTCTTTTCACGTGTCCAACTCGTCCCTTAATAACTATAGTCAATGGTTAGTGTAACAACGACGCAGTTTTAATTTTTTCGTATTCTCACCTGCAGGAGATACCATTTGCAATTTAATTACAGCAAAAATATGCAAATATCTTCATAATTAATAGTTTTTTTTTGTGATTATATGAAAGGATAAGGACAAAAAATTGATAACCGTGATGTTTTATTTAATTAACTAAGCATGAAACACAAGTAACAATATTTTTTTAGGGGATCCAATTAGCTAGTATGTAAAAAAATTAAACACATTTTTTCTAGTATAATATATGAAGTTGGAGAAATGAGTTACACTCGTGCGACTCGAGATTATCTTAGATTATAAGAATGTGGTAGGGTGTGTGAAAAGAGATTTTTAGGGTTAGAATTGTCAAATTAAATTATATTTTTTTCCTAGATACAAGATTTTCTTCTATACCTTAGTTTTCTCCCCACTTTAAATTCCTTTTTTTTTTTTGTCAGTTTGTAATTTTTAAAATTGAATTTTTATAAAGAAAAATGAAAACATTTATCTTGTAATTAAGCGATAAATATCTGTATAAATTTAATACAGTTTGTGGCCACCTAGGTTGCATGGATATAATAAAAAACAATAATAATAACCTAATCTGAGTTTTTTAAAAAAAAACCCAAAACAACTAAAAAGTTTGTGAAAAAAACTCAATTTTTAGCTGTTCATTATCCATATGTTTATATTATTTTGAAATATTTATTTCAAAAAAATATTGGCGGCCTCTTCACTGGAGTTGGATTTGGACGAAGGTACTAGTTTGTATATTGCTAGTTTGTATATTACTATTGTATAGTTAGGTACGGAGGTAGTATATGTGTTTTATCAACTTATTACAATGGCCAAAACAATAAAAAATGTTTAGGCTATCCATCAATATTATGATCATCATCATCCTTATCCCTTCATTAATAAAAAATATACATAATATGTATAAGTTAGTATTTTTTTAATTGAGCATCAGGAATATCACAACTAACAGTTAAAAACAAATTTATTCAAAATGTAGATATTATTATATTGGGTTTTGTCTCCATCAACAATATTTTTTTCATACCCAATCATGATAAATTAATCTTATTTTTATTAAGAAAATTCTTATGAAGTTATCATTGAATGCATTATACTTCCTTTATTCCAATTTATAATACATTTTTAACTACCGCATACAGACCAATATAATAATTAATAAATAACAAAAATTTTCACATTTTCTTAAATTTTCCTTATTAAATGCATTATGTATGAAATATTTTAATAATAAACAAATCTTTAGGTCTATTAATCAGAGATAATCTTGGAAAGAGAAAAAAATTACACTATGTAATTCATAAAATATACTATATTATAAAACATAAATTTCTAAAAAAATACACTATATATAGCAAAATGAAAGGAGTAGTTTATATATATATATATATAAATTGACTTCCCTCAACTTTTGTTTTGAAAGTCCATCCCTTTATTTATTTAATTATAGGGCGGTTAATATTATCGGATCAAAATCAAGCACTAAATTTAATTATGAGTCCCAATCTAGCTTTTATGTGTATATATTTCTTACATGCATACTTTAAAATTTGTAATTTCTTATAGTATCTATAATTGTGCACCATAGACATAAATTTGGTAGCCACTAAATTATTTATTTTATATGACGTAATAAAAAAGATAGAAAAATTTATAATATTTGTAAATAAATAATGAACCTCACGTACTCTTTCCCCTTTCACATTAAACATCAAAATTTAAACTTTGCTTTTTATCAAAAATACAAAAGATAAAAAAATTTATAATATTTGTAAATAAATAATGAACCTCACGTTTCACTTACTCTTTCCCCTTTCACATTATACATCAAAATTTAAACTTTGCTTTTTATAAAAAAAAAAATATAAACTTTGCTAGACGATGGATTCACAGAGTAATTATTGTAAAGCATACTCGTTAACGTCATGTATGTCCCTTCCATCCCCTAAAGTAACCCAAACGGAATCAAAACTTCTTCAAACTTCAAACTAACTTAGTTTAAAAAAGCTCAACTTATATCTTACTGCCTAGGTTACACACACACACACGTATATAGCGTCACTCAGTTCAGACTTCAGAACATTACAACTCCAAAAATGGCTTCGTCTACCTCCTCCACCACCTCTTATCCAATCAAAACCGTCGTCGTTTTGGTTCAAGAAAACCGTTCCTTCGACCACATGCTTGGTTGGATGAAGTCTCTGAACCCAGAAATCGACGGCGTCACCGGATCGGAGTCCAACCCGGCGTCAACCTCCGACCCCGAGTCCAAGCGGATCTTGTTCGGGGAACGGTCGGTGTACGTGGACCCGGATCCGGGGCACTCGATCCAGGACATCTACGAGCAGGTGTTCGGGGAGCCGTGGAGCGAGGCGTCGGCGGCGCAGAAGCTGCCGCCGAAGATGGAAGGCTTCGCGCAGAATGCGGCGAGGCAGAAGGAGGGGCAGGAGACGGTGGAGGCGGTGATGAATGGGTTCAAACCGGGGATGGTGCCGGTTTATGAGGGACTGATGAAGGAGTTCGCGGTGTGCGACCGGTGGTTCGCGTCGATGCCGGCGTCGACGCAGCCGAACCGGATGTTCGTGCACTCGGCGACGTCGCATGGGTTGTCGAGCAACGATACGAACAAGCTGGTCGGAGGGATGCCGCAGAAGACGATATTTGATTCGTTGGAAGAACATGGATTCACATTTGGGATTTATTTTCAGTCCATTCCCTCCACGCTTTTCTACAGGTATAGCCTTCTCTCTCTCTCTCATTTTTTATTTTTTGAAAGGATCAGCATAATTCCTAAACATTTATATTATTTTTACTTGCTCCTCCTAAATTGACATTTAAAATTTTCAATAATAATAGATGAAATGAAATGATGAGAATATTAGTGTCTATTTTTAATTTTTTCTTTGAAATCAATATAAATAAAATTACTATATATATAATTTATAAAAGCCATGCCTTTTACATGTTATGACTTTGTGTTACTATTTACAAATTATAAATTGTATTATTCATTCTTCAATCTGTAACCCATCTCTTAGTTTGAATGCTAATAATAATCAGTTTGAAGTATAATATTTATTTTTTGTGTTTAATGCAAATTGAAATTCAAGTTTTTTTGAAATAGTAATTTAATTGTTTTCAAATCTTGAACAGTTGGGTTCTTCTTTTGATTTTGTGGATGTTACTTTCTAAAATTTTTATTCGTTCTTTTTGTTTGAAATTTTCGATGTTATTACTTATCTTCAGGTAAGAGAAGAAAAGTACAAGACTCACCTTCCCAGGTTAAAAACAAAACAAGAATTTAGATTTTTTTAAGTGACATTTTTAAAGAATAAACAAAAAAATGCTGAAAATAGCTCATAAAATTGATTGCGGTAAATAGTAAGTAATTCAACTACTAAAATTCTTCAAAAATCTCTTCCCCACTAGTAAAATTATTCTTTCCTTTTCAAAATTATGACATGTTTGATAACACAACATCACCCACCGAAGATTAACCAATTGGCTTATTATATTAAATTAAATTGAATGCATCCATTTATTATGGCTATGGGAACTCAAATTCTCTACATTGTCCCACAATGTTTTGAATTTTTGTTTTATTCTTTTAAATATGTTATTGAGTTTCAACTTTCAACCGTAAGTCATTTTATGCTATCATTAAATATTAGAAAGTTTAAAGTAAATCACTTTATGATTATAAAATTTACTATTACTGATCATATTATTTTCCTAAAGTTAAAAAAGTAATTTAATGTTATTTTTATTTATAATTTTTTATTCCCTAAATATGATTTTTGGGCAGAAGAAAAGCATAGAGTTTGGCAGAAGTTTTGTTATTTTAAATGTTTATCGTAATAAATATTTATTCCAGCTGTGCAGTTTTTTTTGTTGTTGATATAATTAGCTGTCAAGTACTGTAGTATCAATTGATTTTTGCATTTCTTAATTATTAATTTTCACAAACTCCAAATTATAAAATACTCCATCCCTCTCATTTTATCTTTCATTTTAGAGAATTTTTAACATTTCATTTTATCATTCAGGAAACCAATGAAACTTTTTTTTTTTCAATTATGTCCATATTTTTATATTGAATTTACTACTACTTAAGTGAATGACTAATTAAAAAAATAATTATTAAGGGCAATACAGTAAACTTCCATTATTTATACAGTTATTTATTATCTTTCTTAATTTCTGTGTCAAAACCTTAGACAACATGTAAAATGGGATGGAAAGAGTAATTTGTTGAAAGTATAAAAGAATATTCCTGCCACATCTTGCTAACAAACTGGAAAAAAACAGAAAAACTTTTTTCATTATATTATACTGTTACAATATATTTAAGTTGGACTAGCACCTAATATGAATAACAAGAACATATTTATGAATAATGCAGTATAAATTTTATATTTTCTATTAATAATTAATTAATACTAATGATTTTTTTATTATGGGGACATTTCATGACTTTTCAAGAGATAAAAAAGATACTAAGTGTCAAAATACATGGAAAATATACATCTCATTTATAATATTATTTTTATATTATTTTCGTCGAAAATTTAAGAATCTTGCCAGACTTGTCTGATTTATCATTTATACATGGATTTTTTTCAGTGGCCAAAAAAAGAGATTTTTTTTTTCCATTTGCACGTACCAAACGGCGGCGTTTAATGTTTCAGGAACCTAAGGAAGCTGAAGAACGCAGACAACTTCCACGAGTTCGACTTGGTATTCAAGGAGCATTGCGCAGAAGGAAAACTACCAAACTACGTCGTAATAGAACAGCGGTTCTGGGACTTGCTCTCCATTCCCGGCAACGACGACCACCCCTCCCACGACGTGTCCAAGGGCCAACAATTCATCAAAGAAGTCTACGAATCCCTCCGAGCCAGCCCTCAATGGAACGAAATGCTCTTCATCATCACCTACGACGAGCACGGCGGCTTCTTCGACCACGTGCCCACGCCGGTGACCGGAGTCCCCAGTCCCGACGGGATCGTCGGTCCTGAACCTTATAAGTTCCAGTTTGATCGTCTTGGTGTTAGGGTTCCTACGTTCTTCATTTCTCCTTGGGTTGAACCTCGCACAGGTGCGTAGGATGGTTCAATTCGCCTCTCTCATGAGAGATTGGTGTAATGTGCTCTTGGATTTAACGTGTGATTTTAAAATATGGAATCAATGTTATTGCAGTGTTGCATGAACCGTCTGGGCCGGAGGGAACATCGCAATACGAGCATTCGTCTATACCAGCAACTGTGAAGAAGATATTCAACCTACCTGAGTTCTTGACCAAGCGTGATGCCTGGGCTGGAACCTTCGAGGTTGTTTTAACTCGAACCACCCCACGAACTGATTGTCCAGGTAATTCTAACCTTTTCTCTATTTGCCTAAGACCAAAATTAAATGCTCTACAATTATCCGCTATTTGACTCAAGACGATGGTGATGGTGGGGTAGGGTGAGGTCTGGATAAGGGTTGAAGATTCAAACCCTCATGATGTAACCCAAAAAAAAAAAATTCCCTAAAATTATCTAGTCACACGTTTTAAAACAATGATATTGTGTATTGAACATTTTTTATTCTTCACACGCACTCTGTCATTTGGATTCCTCTTTTCTTTATCTCTCTCTTACTGCACAATATGCAATCAATTAAAATCCGAATTCAACACACATGACTATGAACATCATTGAGATGGATCCCTTGTAGTGGAGATTTTTTTAAGTTTACTGAAGTAACTATTTCTAGTCATTCAGTTTGGAACATTGAGAATTGGCCACATGACAAAGGCAACGAATAGAATGTGTATGACAGATCAATCATGGGGCTCAGTTTTCACCGTCTAGGCAATCCAACGTCCAAAATGCCAGATTTCGGCAAACTTTACATATCACCCTGCTTTTGGGGATTCAGATTTGAATATTGTCCATTGAACCCTTGTGTGTTGGGAATGTGCAGAGACTTTGCCAGAACCAGTTAAACTGCGAGAGGCTGCTGCACAAGAACATGCAGAACTGAGTGATTTTCAAGTAGAATTGGTGCAGCTAGCAGCAACTCTAAATGGGGATCACAAAAAAGATATCTACCCGGACAAGTTGGTTGAGGAACTGAATGTTGCAGGCGCAGCCAAATATGTTGAAGATGCACTCAAGTTCTTCCGCAGTGAGTGTGAGAAAGCAAAGCAAAGTGGTGTTGATGGATCCGAAATTGTTGAGTGTGCAAATTCAAATTGTGCTTCTGCTTCTACTTCTCATGCTGCTCCCCCACCAGGACCCAGAAACTTTTGGCAGAAGATACTTGGTTGTATATTCTGTGATCGAAGTGATTGATTAAGTCTTTGTTATTTGTCTATAAGTTCTCATCATTTTTTTACCAGAAACTTTTGGTGTTTGTCGTGTATAATTCAATTTGGTGGTGTTCAATTGTGTATGCATTAAGTAGATGAGCGTGAAGAGTTTGTTGAGGGATTGAAACTTGTTTTACAGTTTACTAGTTAAAGCTATCTCAACTCAGTTGAGAATTGTTTGGTGTAGTCTAATAATAGAAAGTTGAGTGATGTGTAAAAATCCTTGGATTATTCATTCCATTTCATATTGTGGACAATAAATAAAGAAAATTTCAATTGTAATCTTTATACTAATTTATGTTAATTATATGTCTTTCTCACACTGCATGATTCTTATTAATCCCTTGGTGTTTATAGACTAGTTATGTAAAATATTGTGGGGAATAAACGTTTTTGGGAATAATCTTTTGGATATCTCTATAAAATCTCAATAGTTTTGGATTACCGTGGATGTAATTACAAATTTGCAATACTGTACAACAGTATTTATGATGCCTAATTGTTAATTTCCTTGTTTCTAGTTACTGGGATTCTGCAGCTTCGAATAGTTCTTGCCACTTTGCAGCATCACTTCCGGGGCCTTCTCCCTGTTATTATAATTTTAGCATCAATAATTTGCATAGAGAAAGTAATTAAGAAACAAGCAAACACAAATTTATATCATGAGTATAATTCCCCAAATACTTTTCAGCAATAGAATTTCAAACGAGATATAAAGAAATGACAGAAAAAGACCCATAACTTATATTAATTACAGTAAAAAAATTTAAAAATTAATTTTTTTTCTCAAGCCCCACAGAAATGCTATATTAATTAGAAATATACTAAATATTATAAAACAACTTTTGACAACAGGATGGAGATTTACCATGCCATTTCTTATTACATTAACACACACATTCATAGGCCATAGCCTAAACTATATAATGCAAAATCTATTAATAGCTTACCTCAACAGAATTAATTTCATATACTTTGCCGTCAGTGGATTCAATATCTAATGCTTGTACGCAAGCTTCTGCAACAACAATTCTGCTGGCCTCTCCCACCAGTTTATCTCCTGAAAGTTCATTGCCAGATTCTCAGGAAGAAATTAAAAAGGAAGGACAGACCATCCAACTTATAAGTAAGATAGACCTATCCAGTTACCATGAGTTTCAACATGAATAGCCATTTAGAGAAGCCACTGACTGTTCTGTCATGTAATACATTAAAATTTGAGTCTTCTGAGTATCATGCAAAGTCCAGATTCTTACATTGAATAGCATATCACTGCTATTGTTTCTCTTGCTAGTAGGGCAGCTAGGTTTCATCAAAAGGTAATGGTGATGGATTTGGTCAGAGTCAGAAGACCTTCAATTGTTACTTTGCAAGTTCAAAGAAACTAATAGGTTTCTTTTAAACACAGTTACGTTAGAAAAATTCAAATAAGTTATTCGTGAATTGAGATGAATTCCCAGCAAGTCAAACCTAGAACAGATGAGACAGAACTAAGTTAAACTGATTCAGGAAGAACTTTCGTAAAAACACCAAAGACAAGTTAGACTGATTCTCCTAATTTGTGACCAGTACTTTTGATCCATAGTAAGATAAGTCAGGATAATTTTGCATTGGTTCAGATCAATTTCCTTTTTATGTACATTTTTCAGGGAGTCAGGTGCCAAGGGATAGCTTTTGTTGCTTCTTGACCTCAATGTCAATAGCTATACCATTTCTGCAACTTTTTCTGATTCTGGTCCCTACATTTTATGATCAATCAATGTCAGAACAGGAACAGTTATATGTGATATGGTTCCATCAGTTCCAATGCAAGCTAATTTCAAGCTTTGAGAGACTTTCCATTGCAAATCGAAAGAGATCCCAAGATCAATAATTTACTATCCATAACATTGTCACAAAGAAACAGTCAACTCTAATTCAGATTCTACTTGTTTTTAAAACGTACAATGTTAGCAAATCACATCGTTGGTTTATTAAATTATATCACCACACTCAGCTTCTAGCAGTTTCTGAAAACTATTTAGCCGAAAATGCTTAGAAATGAAGAACAAAAAGAAAATAAAAACCAGCACCATGGCTAAAAATGAGCATTTTAACATACCTTGACCTATAAGGACAGCACGGCGTTGCCCTGCCGTGGCTTTGAGCAGGGTATTTAGATCATAAGATGTGTATGGTCCATCTGTCAACCTCCCAGGTCTGACATGCATTTGAATGTGCAATTAAGAGACTTTCAAGAGCTTATCAGCACATAATCCAAATTAAAGTGTTCCACCTATTTACTTATCTATCAGCAAAAATAAGAAGTATGTGCAATGTTTCTCTTACCTGATAATAGTAAATGGAAGGCCCGAACTCTGAAGAAAATCCTCTGCCATCTTCTTATACTTGAGGACACCAAATAGATTCATAATGCTACACCACAAAGTAGCAAATTAGTAAATCTCTGAAACTATCACAAAGTCCCTTAGATAACAAAATTGACAATACCATGCAAGACGACAACATAGAATTAATTTGATTAAATTATTTAATGATGGAAGTATGTTTAAGGATAAGGGATTTGTAATTGGATAATTGGGGTAATTTAGAATTAATTAGGAATCATAAATGAAGACATTTGAGCATAGGGATATGTATCCACTTGTATTTTCAGAGGATTAAAATACTGCATACTCATATCTAAGTAACAAGAGTGGTCATGAAAAAGAAAAATTCTGAGTAACAAGGATTTCTTACTTAGGTTGTCTGTAGTCAACTAAAATAGTTATCTTGAATTTTATTATAAATCAAGATTTAGTGATGTCTCAAGAATTTTGTTATTTTCTTTTTTTCTCTTCCTGTCCTGTATTAAGTAGTATCATAGCCCAACTTTGATCTTCCTATACCATTGCTATGCCTGGAATTTTGTGTTTTCCTTTGTGCCAAAGACAGCACCATGGCCCATTTTCTCCTCCCTTCCCTACCCCATTGACTTCAGCCATGAAAATTCCATTATCTCACCCATGTTTGACTCTATACTTCCAAGTCTCCTATCTCTAACATCTCAACGCTGATTGTGCACCATTCGCTTAGGAAAGCATTACCCTGATACCATGTTTGGAACCAAGAATTTCCTTGAATTAAAGTAGAAAATAGACACAAAAACAGTGAAAACTCTGGCCCCCACACGAGTACCAAAAATTTTGCCTAATTCTCCCTCTGCCCTCAGCCCAATTTATCTCCGCCTACCTAGCCAACTTCTTCTAAAACCTCATGTGTACAGCTCTATACGTCCCTCACTCACCATGATAATTCCCTGGCATTCATGCAACTAACTCAATCAATCCTTGCTGCTCAGTTTCCATTAGAAGCCTCATATTCCTTCCTTACATCTCTTAACCTGGGCCCATCTTAGTCTCCTCCAACTTCTAGCAAAGCCTCTTAGAAAGAAGAATTGAATAAAGGAGAAACCAAGGGCATCCTTTAATGGGCACCAATTTACTGCCTTTAAAGCTGCACCAGTTCTTCAGTTAACCAGTCAGTCCATAAGTTATTTGACCTGTTTTGATCTATGCTTGGCAAAGCTGGGAATAAGAAGATATGAGTGGATTCCCTCTTATTCTGGACAATGAATAGGGAGGAGGTTGCTCACTTCAGAAAAAAAAAATACCATCTATGCTAAAGGAAGCCAATTAGTACCTTGAACTAGCACCTTTGATCAAACTGGATTTTTTTTTTCTTCTAATCAAAACATCAACTACTTTCTTTGCGCCTAACTTTCACTCAGATTAAGAAAATCACAGTAACAACAACCTGCATCTTTTCCTTTCTCTTGTTATATTTTGTAAAAGGACAGTCTACATCAGGATAATAATGAGAAATTAAAGACATGCTAATTGAGAATGAAGAGGGTTCATTTTTTGACTGGGACAGATAAAGACATGCCAATTGAGAATGAATAAGAGGTTTTGGTGAAGACATGCTAATTGTAACAAGCCTTTATTTGTGACTAAAATATCATATTTCACATAGAACAGTCATAATTTCATGACACTTTAGTCATAAATAAAGGATTGTTACAGTGTTATGAAGAAATTTAAAGCTACATCTTTTATATTGATCATATGCCCTAAGTTGACAGTAATTTTGGTGGCCCTAGAGATCAAGGTCACAAATTTAAAGGAAACCACAATTTCTACCAAGAAAAGCAAAGCACCACTTTACTCACTAACATATACAATTCAAGCTTAGACAAGGAAGTTGACTGTTGAAAGTTAAATTGCCTAATACTCACTATTTCACAGTTTTCTCCAATGAAAAAAAAAATTCAAGTTTAATAGATAGCTTAGAGACAAACTTCTGTCACTTCATAAATACAAATTTTCAGATTGCAAGGTTGAGAATTGTAAGCTTTGATGTTGAGATACAACTATAATACAACTGGAGAAAGAAGAATTTGACTGGGAAGGCAATAGCAGAATTGTGAATCATTGGATAACACTAGAAGCTGATGTCAGTTATGGGAATCATTAAAAGGGCCCAGATATGAAATACAGTAACATATTTATGATTTCTTAGCAAGACAATAGATGATAAAGGAAAATTCACTGACAACTTTATTAAATGCACAGCTAATGATTTAAGTATTCTTACTTCCATGGTAATTCATTGAACTTAGTCACGCCTATTGATGACACAAGAACAACTCTCTTCACTGAGGAGGGCAATGAAGATATTAGATTCCTTACTCCATCCCAATCTTCAAACAAATAACACGCAGAGTCAAACCAATGGAAAATGTATAAAAAAATAATGAACTCTATCCTGTATGCATGAATCTTTGAATGAAAGGAAGCACTAATATTCTTAAATTTCCCATGCTTGACTCCTCGTCTAACTAATTTTCCTTTTTCATTTGATCATGACACCAAGTTTTGTATTGTAATATGTAAATAACAAAATGCTGACCAACTCTTTCTGGTGTATTATCGCCATCCCACCGCTTTGAAGGAAAAGCTGTTGTTCCTGTGCAGCAAATCACATGTGTGACTCCCTAAAATTCAAGAAAGTACCCCAAAAATAACATCAATGTAATTATTCCATTACATTGCCTTTGGTGAATGAAATGACACATGAAAGTCAAATGAATTCAAGGGAAATGAAGTATTTGCAATTCAATCTGGATAGCATACCTCAAACATGGATGGATCCAAATCCTCTTGCATCCTAGTGTCTCCCTTGAATACCTATCTAGTTCAAAAGCTCTTTATAACTTAACAATCTTGAGAACGAATGAAATCAAGCTTGAGAGACAAAACTTATTTTTACTTGAAGGAGCTAAGAAAAATGGCATTTGTATTTTGATTGCTCAATTAAGATAAGATGGAATACCTGCAGTGTCTCCCCATCTGGTTCACCAAATAGCGTTTTGGCTTTCTCAGGATCCCTTAATAGCAAACGTGAGTTAACATTCCGTTTAAGCAGTGATGCTACCACCAGCTGCCCTGCAAAGTTAGCCAACTACTTCACCAACTTCCACAAACAAATTAACATCAAGCATGCGTTGAACCAGGCATTTCTACAGTTTATAGTTCTAATCTGAAAATACAAAATGATATATGTTTCATGCAAGAAGTGTGGCTAGTAGTATTATGTGTGTTAATAAGAAGGGGTGAGTTAGTTGTTATTTGGTGACAGTTAATAAATGAGTTATGAAACATAACTGAAAATAACAAAATAACAGAACACTCTCCCTGCTCTCTCTTGTATAAGCATAAACTAGAAGAGTATTAGGAAATGTTGATTCATCTAATGAAATTATGTTGTCTGGAGCCTTGCATCAATACATCTCCAGAATGCCCAGATACAAATCCCAATAATAGGATGAGCTGATAGAACAAACATATACACATTCATATAGATGGATATGGTAAACGTTCGAGCAACGAACAACTTCATTCTCTAATGTTATTGAGTGCACAAGTTATTTTTTAAAAATAACGACGTGTATAATTTATCACGAGTTCTTTATTCTTAGGATTAGCTTATATATTTAACAATTTAATTAAGAGATATTAATTTATGCACCAAATTTTAGTAGTTTACTATTGAGCGACAAGTGAAACAGGAGAAAACATGTAAACGGATATTTACCAACACCCCCTGAGCCACCAACAACGAGAACCAATTTTGAAGACGAAGTGGGGCTTGGGGTTGAATCGGAACTTGGGGTTTCAATAATTTGTTCCTTGATAGCCTCATTGGCTCCTCCTCTGTAGGATGAAACCGCTTTTGCAGAAACATACTTAGAATGAGAATATGATAATGAAGGTGAAGAAAGCACAGGAATTCGTCGAAGAGGCTGCGAGAAAATTCGAGGCTGACAAAAATACAGAATCTGGGCAAACGGTAGTGTAGAAGCCATGAATACACCCGAGTAACGGTGGCGAAGACAAGTGAGAAAATCCCTTTATTTCCCATGGACTCTTCGGGTTGGCCCACAGAAACACATGTGGATCACAAAATTCCCGAAATTCCTTTTTTATTTTTCAAGAAATTTCGATTTAGATATCAGTATCCGTCTTTAATTAATAGATTCATCATGTATGGATTATGGATTTATGGATATTGCTTCCACTTTCTATTATGTTTCAAATAAATCACCTGCAACAGTTAAGTAATCTAACTAGATCCTTAACTTTTGTACAGTGATCTTTTTCTCTTGTCCAAAAGCAAGCCGATGTAGCTAGATGGTTAAATTCTTGTGTACAATGATCTCATTACTTTTCTTCTCACAACGAACTGCCTTATATTATACTTTAATAATGTAAGATTGTATTATATCACTATATCTAAAAACCATATATTTCAATACTGAGGTGAGAAGGAGAGATGGTGCAGAATTAAGCAGATTGAATTTAATTGTAATATGATGGCTGCCATGAGAGAAGAAATTGTTTTTGATCAAATGGTGAAGGCTTAGGGTATGATTGGTTGGAAGACTAGTACAGCTCAGGGGTGGGTTAAACTAAATTGAGATGGTGCTTGTAAGGAAGATTCAGCTAAAGCTGTTGTGGAGGAATAGTTAGAGATATTAATTTTGTTATTATAGCTGAATTTAGTCCTAAAACTGTATGATCAGATTGCAACATATCAATAATTATTAAGAATATATGACAAAATAACAGCTTATCTTGTTGTTTGAGATGAAATTACACATGAAAAAGGGGATAGCTACTCAAAAACATAATTAACTTCGGACGCTAGTGGTGGGTTACATACATGAGGTAATTGGTTAGAGGAGAGTCAAGCAATAGGTGAGAAAGTTGGTTATATGTTTTTTTTTTTAGTTTTTAAATCACAGTTCATTTATATTTTTTTTAGAAAAAAGAAAGAATTAAAAACTTCAGAATTTGATAAACCTTCAACTTAGATAGGAAAATTTGTTTATTAAGAATTAGAATGCTGGCCCCCTGAATCCCATGGAGGAAGATCCATGTATCAGTTACATCAGAAAAGGACCCTAAAACAACACTGCTGGAGCAGGAAGAATTAAAAGGCAAAGTTAGAAAATTCAAAACCTCCAATAACTTGAAATCAGCTAACTCTAAACAAGATTACTGGTGTACATAAAATTGTAACATATGAATAATCAAAGCTGTACGAAGCAAACCCCAAGATTATGAAACCATTCATTCATTCATTCCAAGATAAACTTGAGAAAAAAGTTCAAAGACATCATCCAATGATTAAGCTAAATTGAAAAATCTGTTGAGCAGTAATGAAATAAATTTGTTTCACACTGATATATAAGGGTGCAGTAGTCATCCAAACATTTCACTATAAAAAACAAAACAAGACTCAAATGGATATCTTACAATTAGGTTCTGAGGTTTGACGCTCAAAAATAGTGCACAAACAATTCAGTGGCACATATATGCAAACTCGTAAAACTCACTAGGTGGGTCATATATACCTCCTCAACAAATTCACTGTAATTGCATTCCAAATGCTAACTTGGTATAAAAAAGAATAACACAGCAGCAGACACTGCTACAACTATACCATCAACTTCTCATTCAATGCGATCTACCACTACCACCAACATTCTCCAAGTATAATACTATGACAAATGTTTCCATCAATATCATCAGGTGCTTATTCAACTGTTCATTCAATTTCATTTAGCAGAGAGAGGGGGGGGGGGGGGGGGAATAATAACACTTAAAACTGCTTTTTGCCCTCCGAAAAGCAAAAGCTAAAAATTTTAGCTTTTTCTTTTTGGGGCAATAAGCGCATTTGACAAGTATTTTTTGGGGGCAATAAGCCATCCCAAACAAGCCACAGAGGAAGGACACAAAGAAAGGTGATAATGGTTCTCTCTTGCCCTGCTTCACGGAGAAAATGGCAAATGTGGCAAATGTGGGGGACCTAGGGTTCGCTGCATTTGTCCCCATATACCATAAGAAATGACGACGTTTTACTTTTAAAAAATATAATATATATATATATATATATATATCTTCCCTTGGCCATGATAGATTAAATGGTCTAAATAGTTCCTCAAAACCCAATCTAACCCGATCAACTAACTTGGATCTAATACTGGGTTTTTCGTTCTGAGTTGAGAAGATCAAGTTCATCCTAGGATAGGTTGCTTTGGGTTAAACTGGGTTGGCCGAGTCTCAGTTTTTTCTTCCTACTCCTCTATCTTCCTATAATATGAATATGTAAGATTTAGATAAAAAAAAAAAGTAAAAATAGATGATAAAATGAAATTAATATACTTCTTCCGGTCCACATTATAAGGTATTTTGTATTAATTACACACATATTAAGAAAATCACTTTTTCAACTCAAATCAATGCAAAAAATACCCACATTTCCTATTTTACCCTTATTAAATACTCCATTTTATTATTATTGGAGAGTTATAAATGAAGAGAGATAAAACATTAAAGATATGGGTAAAATGGGAAAAAAAAATCTAATGCTCTATATTTTAGACCAAAAACTTGTCATACAATATGCCTTATAATATGCACCGGAAGGAGTATATGATATATAATAAATTAATCAAGTATATTCATAATTTCAATATAATATATGATTGATCAATATAGCAATGAACATTTCACGTTAAAGACTAAATTTAAAACATTATTAAGAATTGAATAATAATATTCAAAATATAAAAAATAAAATTAAAAATTTAATCAATATATTGAGGAGAAAAAGTTATTTTTTAAAATATTACTCCCTCCGGTCCTATATATAGAGCATTTTACCTGATCCTAAATATAAGACCATTTACAATATATAAGTTAGTATTTATTATACATTTTTAAAAAATGTTCCTATTTAATGCATCAAAAAAAAAAGAGAAAGAGAGAGATTAAATAAATATAATTTTAAAAAAATATCAAGATTTTTTAAAAAATCAAGATAGTTAATTAATTTCAACTTCTATTCTTAATCAGTGTGATTCAGTTAAAAAGACATCATATTAAAGATTAAAAAAAATACAGTACATTTCAAGAAAAAAACAATTCTTCATTTTGTATTGGAAAAGTAAAAAACAAATTATCAAAAAAATTATAATAATATAGAATCATCTGGTCCTGTAAAAATTGCACCGGCTCCCAAATCAAATGTGGCTCAACCCAATTCAACCACTTAAACAGTTTAAATCTGCAGAATGAGTCTCTCCAGACGGTGGTGGCACCAGTTCAACTGACCGTTATCCGATTTTTATATCATTGGGAGGCAGGAGAGAAGTAGGATGGAAACCCCACCCCTTGCTTGCTTGCTTCATTGGTGAGAATGCTGCCACGTGCCAGAGCTAGAGGAAATGTCGGGTTCTTGAAAACTCACATTATACAAAGAATCTTAAATTCTGAGTCATTTAAAAAAAATATTTAATTTTTAATTAAAAAAGTATTCAAATGTATTATTTGATTTATTTTTCCCATAAATTTACTGTGCAATTGAAAATTAGTCTTTAATAAAATTAACAGGAGAACATAAAATTATATTTCATCCACTTATAATATTAAAATTATATTTCCTACTTAATGTTTTTATAACTTTGTTTTACTTTTATCTACTTAATTAAAATTTTATTAATTCATATGTTGTAATCTTAAACAACAATATATTTATATATATTTACTCGGATTTATATTATAAAGCATTTTATATAATAATTTTTAACTTAAAATATAGAATATTAAATATTTTTTTTATTTTACTCATATTTTTAATATTTCATCTCTTCTTATTTATTACATTATAATTATAATAGAATAAGATATTTAATAAAAAAAATAAAAAAATATAAGTACTTTTTTATATTAATTTTTAATTAAAAAAATAATTTTTTTAATATATATAAAATTAATATAAAATATCTTATAATATAAATTATATATATATATATATATATGGTATCTTACGTAAGAAAAGCATAATACTGCATAGATGATGAGGGGGAAGGAAGACTTGAGAAAGCACCACGTGTCATGCACATGGGAATGGTGACATAACCCGTGAAGCCCTCACCAACAATCTGTGGGCCCTCTGGATGTTTCATGGAAGAAACCATGTGACACTAATGCGTTTGCCTTATTACACTCTCCAATGTCACTCTTCACCCGTCTTAATTATATTATTAATCAACAAGATACTTTTCATAATTTCTCTTTAACACTTTTTCCTATACGCGCTAGGAGCGTGTTTGAAAAAGAGTTGTGGGTGCATAAAACTACGTTTATAGACATATTTTGGGTTAATTTTGTATTTAACTGTTATCCTTTAAATTTATTTTTACATTTAAACATATTTTCAATTAATAGACTGAAAAAGTTATCTTTTAATTTATAAATCTAATTTTATCTCATAATCATTTTATTAAACTTATTTTTTCATAAAAAATTTAAATATAAATTATATTGCAATAAACTTATTTTTATCAAAACTTTATTTGATTCTAGCTTAAGTTTACAAATTGAAAGCCAAACAATTGAAAAAAAAAAAAAAACCATACGGGTTCTAGGAATCTCTCAATACTTCTCTATCCGGGCTATATACAATTTAAAGGATTGATAAGATCCAAATAAAACAAAATTATTTCCTGTATCAGAAAATTAACAAAATTCAAATTAGCTATTCTCACCAAATCTCACTCAAAATATTTACAAAAAAAAATCGATTTAAATAATTAATGAAAATTTGGTCATGGTGTTGCAGTGATCTATTTTTAATTCATGAGATCTAATTTATGTTCGTTTAAGACTCAAGTTGTCTCTCAAGACTTCATTAGCAACAGAAACTTACAATGGCAATCCTATAAGAATGTGAATTCCATATTAAACCGATGTTTTTCTCAACGGTGATCAAACCGATGTTTCAAATTGTATATGGATAAAAGTAGAGAGAAGGTATTAATTAAAACATTTTATTCTTATTAACCACGTAAAACTTTTGTCCATTATTAGAGTCCTGCAAAAATGAATTGCACTTAATATAAAGCATAATTAAGTTTTATTATTTATAAGTTGTAAATTGTATAATTTATTATAAATTTTATATTAATATTTTAATTTTCAAAATTCCTCATATGTCCAACTTTACGCATATGCGTGTGTGTATGTTTGTGGGGGCCCTAAAATGAAATTTTCTTTATTCAAAACACAGCCAAATACGGTACCGACCTTCACCTATAATGCACCGGCCATATTTCTGGACAACAAACAAACAATGCCTACTTTATCATTGATCGATCACCCTCCTCCGTAAACAAAACTTGAAGTCACATCCAAACAAATAAAGATCAGCTTCACCCTCAAGAATAATCCTAATAAACAAATCAGAACAAACGGTGACTCAGAGCGATTGATGTAACTCACCAAACCATTCTCCCCCACCAACTTTGCGTTTCATGATTAACAGAACCTCTTCATCCTTTACTCTTCCTTCCTTCCCTTACCCATCACCTACTTTCCTTTCCTTCTCTCTCCTTCTGATCCATCTGAAAACTCAGTTTAAGAGCTCATGATCGATCCCACATCATGGGTTCTTCTCCTCTGAACACCCCCTATCCATGGACGCCTGATGCTGTTCTTCGAGACTGTTCTCAAGGACTCTGCAGTTTTTACTGCCCCCAGTTTTGCTCCATTATCTACCCTCCTCCTCCGCCTTCCTTCACCACCATCGGAGTCGTCGCCGCCGGTGACAACATCAACCACGATGACGATGACGGCTCTTCCGCATTCCAACTCTCTCCCCTCATCGTCGCTCTCATCGGCATCTTAGCGAGCGCGTTCGTCTTAATCACTTACTACACCATCATCTCTCGATTCTGGACGAGAAGAGCCCGAATCCACCAAAACGACACCGACCAATCGGTGAACGACAACACCGAATCGGCGACCCACGTCTCGTCTTCTTCTTCCTCCAACACCGGCTTAGACGAAGCCGTCATCAGATCAATCACAGTCTGTAAGTACAAGAAAGGAGATGGATTAGTGGAAGGAACTGATTGCTCTGTGTGTCTCAGTGAATTCCAAGATTGCGAGAGCTTGAGATTGTTGCCTAAATGCAACCACGCGTTTCATCTTCCTTGTATCGACACATGGTTGAGATCGCACTCGAGTTGTCCTCTGTGCAGATCCAATATTATCATATCCAACAATTCTTCTTCTTCTTCTGGAACTTTACCGAATCAGACGGAAAATCCAAGTGCTCAAATCCAGGAAGCTTCTAGAACACAGAGCGTGAATGTCTCTGCGTTGGAATACCAGTACAGGAATGATACAGTGATAGTGATTCAGGGTTCAGAACAGGAAATTCAGGTAGGTTTTGGAGGGAATTTGGAGGAGAGGAATGGGAGTGAATTGAATGGAGGAAGATTGTTGTCAGTTGCTGATATATTGAGGAGCAGTGAAGATGAGGAGGAGGAGGAAGTTCAGATTGCATCATCGAAGGAAATTGCAAGAGAAGAAGAGAAGAGGAAAGGGACATTGGAATGAAGAGGAGATTTGATTTTCCTGGAAAATTTGTGTTCATGAGAGATTCGAAAGTGAAGAGTTCTGGATTCCAAATCAATGGTAATTAACCTCTCTTCCGCTCTGCATTATAGTTCAGATTATTGAACACCATCATCATCTTCATTATGATTATTATTATGATGGTCTAATCTTGAAGACCATTAATTGACCCAAAAAAGAAAAAAAATTATTGAAGACCATTAGCATCAAAACTGAAAACTACATATTTGACAGAGATTTGTTATTGCTCAGAAATATTCATTCTCGTGTTAGACCTTTGAAATTTCGCACAAACATCTTGATGTGTTTTATCAAGTCAACTCATATAACATGATTTTCCCCCTCACGTTGAGACGCTTTTAAATTCTATCCATACCCACTTCACTTTTATTTCTCATAATACATGAATTTAGTGTCATAAATATATATAATGTTTTAATTATTTTATTTTTTAAAACTTTTATCCGTTTAAATATTGTTTAATAATATATGTATTAATTCAATTCAATTATAAAATATTGTGAGTATTTAACAGCGACGAAACCATTGAATTGGCTAATTTAATTTTTGAAATATTGTTCATAATTATATTTTGTATATATGCAATGTACTGGGGGTTTTTGTGTTGATGAATGATTAGGAAATAATTTAAAGTTGTATTCGGGATTTAATTTCTCTCCACTAGAAAGGTAATTATATTATATTATATTATAGCTAATATGATTATAAATGTTGTTGCAAAAGACACCAAGAAGTGACACTAATGAGTGTATTTAAACAGGGCTAAGTAGGGCCTCGTCTACAGCAACCCCAACATCAAAATTGAAAGAATTGCTTGTGTGTGCCCAATTTATTAAATCATCACTTGCAAAAAGGTCATCATCATGATGACAATCTAATTTTAACTTGAAAATAAAAATAATCTGATCTCCTCCTCTTGCTAAGCAATATAGAAGCCAAGCACTTTCTTTATAATGGGATGACCAAATCTAATTTAGATTCTAACCCACCTCTTTGTCCTCCAATTTTAACCTTAAAATTCACACAGTGTTGGTAAAAGTTTGAATGAATTGAGTTCCGAACGCTTACTAGGACTAGAGCAGCCTCTTAATACTCAAAAACTGCTTATAGAGATGTTAATTAACACTGAATTTTGTGATACTTGATATGCCATTGGTTTGGAGCAGTATTTTCATTCCAACTCAGAATTATTGGATCTTTTTGTGGTCAATTTCTCATGAGTGTTGGGCTTGTGTTTGCTACAATGTACTATTTATTTTTTTGGTTGGGCCTGATACTAACATGCTATTCGCCAATCCTTTTTTTTTTATCCCACTTATTTTATTGTTGTACTAATTTTCTGTACAAAATTTTATTGATTTACGAATAAATATTTATTTTGTTAATTTATGTTATTATTGTTGTAAATAATTAATATATAACATAAAAATCTATATCCTAATTTCTTGTAATTTATTTGTTAAAAAATTATAAATACAAATTTTAAAAGATATGAATGCACAAATTAAAAATTAATGCAAATATTAAATTATTTTTTTAATATTCTTGATTTTAGTTGTGAGTGCTGCTAGAACATGTCTTAGTGGTCCTCTTCTCATGAAAAGTTTATTGGATGTGTTTGATTTAAAGGAAGAGAGAGAAGGGGAGGGAAATGATTTTAATGAAGAGGGGAAGAGAGAAAGTTTTAATATTCCTTATGTGATTTTTAATGATTTCTTATTTAATTTAGAAGGGGAGAGAATGTATGCTAATAAAAAATTCACCATTATACCCTTATATATTGGATTTTTTTTAATTTTTTTTCTAAACTAAATTTACACCTTAACCCAAATTGCATAATTTATGTTTTCACTCTCATCCCAACATATTGTAAATATGAGTATAAAAAAAATTAATCCAATGCTGACAACAACATAATTTTTTTAAAAAAGCCTGCTTAAATATATCACATACTTATTTTAGTAAACTTCAATTACACGGCCTTGGTTGAGTGACGAGGGAATGGAGTTTAAGCTATGGTGGAAGGAAGAACACGTAGTAATGAGCTCATATCTTTTATGTTTTAAGTGTTAGGGACATATTTAGAATATTAAAAACAACTAAGGGTAAATTAAATTGCTCACAAAATTTTCAATTATATTTTCTTCTATCTAAAAAATCCCAAATTAGAAGGGAGTTAAATGGGAGGAAGGGAGGGGAGAAAAGGGGATGAGAAAACCAAATTTCTCAACCAAATGAGACGAGGGGTGCATATCTCCTCCTTTCTAACCCTCTTACCCTAAAAATCTCTAACCAAACAATAAAAATCCCATTTCCCTAAAGCGTCCAACCAAACAATAAAGGTGGGATATTGCCTTAGCTGGCAGTTTGTAATCCACTGTGAGAGAGCCAAAATTGTTGCCACTGAAGACAATTTTACTGCTTTACCAACGCTTTTTCAAAATGTTGCTAAATCACTCTATTTAGATGGCAGTTTTTATAAAAGCATCAATGAAGTCTTTGGTGGGGCTCAATACCTCTGCAGAAGTAAAAGTAAAAAAGGAAAAAGCACCACTAAAATCCATATTTTTTCGTAGAGATTATAGTTCAATGTCTAATTTTTTAGAATATCATTCATGAGTATCATTTTGTCTAAATTTCATATGATGGAGCTTATTTGTGTTGATGAATGATTAGTTGAGTAGGTGGTTAAAGCCAACATAATTAGCGATGTTGTTGCCAAAGACACTCCAACCAGAAGAGATCACAATGAAGATATTTAAATATAGCTAAGTAGGCCCTCTTCTACAGCAACACTTAATCAAAATTTAATAAGTGCTAATTGGTGGCCAATTTGTTAAATCCCCACTTGCACCAAGTTAATCGTCATGAGGACAAACAAGTTTTAACTTCAATATGTTTTCTCTCTCCACTTTACTTCTGTCTTTTTTTAATTTTACATTGATCAAATTAAATTCTAACGGTTTTTATTTGTTTATATATATAAATTTTAGCATCTTGAAAATATTTTTATAGAATACTAAATTTACACTGTCTCGATCTTATCAAAATTGTACAATCTATAGAGGAGAGGGAGAGGAGACTTGAAAGTAATAGGCAATTTTTTTTTTTAAACTTATCAAGTTTGCTTAAATGATAATATTTATGATTCATTTGGTTCGAGCACAAAAAAGGAAGAGACTTTATTTTTTTTTTTTATTATTTTAAAATAAAAGCACAAGAATTTTTAAAATTTATTTTAATTTTAATTTTTTATCCATGATAATTTTGTGTGCCAAACATAACTTATAAATGCTATCAAATGACTATCTTAATGAATAAGATGGATTGGAGAGAGCATACTTAGCCCTAACAATGAAGTTAACTTAAGAAAGAAAGATGGCCCCGATTGAAAGAGGAGGAAAATAATGGAAATGAATGAGAAATCAATATTAATATAAAATTAAAAATATTAAAAGTAGGCTCATTTTAGATTCTATACAATTATATAGGACGACTCTATCAAATATCTTTATTATTCAACTAACATAATTTTATGTTATAAGATTTTATTCTATTTTTATTATTATTTCTTCTTTCTTCTAAAAATATTTCCATTTTTCCAAACATAAAAAGAGAAAGGAGTAACAGAGTTGCAGAGGTCTTATACAGTTACAGCTTGATTCTTCTTCTACAACATCAAAACTGAATTTTGAATACTTGTCTTAGATCTTCTTCTATCTACTCAAGGTGCAAGAGAAATAACCAACATAAGTTGGACCAATTCATATGGAATTCACAGCTCATTCATTTTTCTCTATGATTGCCCTTAATGCCCAAAATCCAAATCATCAAGAACTTATGATACCCAATAATTTGGATTCTCCACACTCACAAAAATACCCTCTCCCTTTTTTTATGTGTAATTTAAAGTTAAAAGGAAATTAATGTTATTTTTTACTTTTAAAATGATAGATAAGGGTATAAATGAAAAAATAGTAATTAATATTGTATTAGAATTTGAAGATAATTGATAAATAAAAATATATTTTTTTTTTCAAAAGTGACCGATATAAGGAAATAGAGTAAGTAAATAGAGAGGATATAATTAGAGAGAGATAGAGAAAAAAAAATGAAGAAGTGTAATTATGAGATGTGAAATACATAAGTTGGTGGTTTTGCTTATTCCCATAAATCCACTTGAAAAAAAAAAAAGAATGAAGATATAAGATGGTTAAAAAAAAGGGAAAATTAACCTTTTGGTCCCTGAACTTTGCATCAATTTTGAAATTAGTCCCTGAACTAATTTTTTTTAGATAATGCTCCCTAAACTATTTAACCGTGGCATATTTAGTCCCTCAACTTTGCATCGATTTTGAAATCAGTCCCTGAACTAATTTTTTTTAGATAATGCTCCCTAAACTATTTAACTGTGGCATGGTTAGTCCCTCAACTATCGTATTATTTATAAATTAGTCCCTATGAGTGTCACGTGACAAGATTGATATGAAACGGTGCTGAAATAATAAATAGAGTTGCTGATGTGGCAGATGGAGTTGCTGATGTGGCAGACACGTAAGTAAGAGGTGCTGACTAGGATTAAAGAGTAGCTGATTTTAGTCCTTATATTTTACCATAATTTATAATTTAGTCCTTAAACTTTATTATTTTTCTTATATTCATCCTCAAACTTTATGTCTATTTAAATAGTCATCATTCAACTATTTAGGGACCATTTAATCCTAATCAACATTCCTTATAATTAAAATATATTTCAATTTGTCAAACTTACTTTTACAAAAAAATATCCAAACACATTATCTTCTAACAAACTTACTTTTATCCAAATTTTATTTTTACAAATTTCACTTGTAAAAGTAAGTTAGAATAAATGAAATTTGTAAAAAAATTAGTTCAGGGACTGATTTCAAAATCGATGCAAAGTTGAGGGACTAAATATGCCACGGTTTAATAGTTTAGGGAGCATTATCTAAAAAAAATTAGTTCAGGGACTGATTTCAAAATCGATGCAAAGTTGAGGGACTAAATATGCCACGGTTAAATAGTTTATGGAGCATTATCTAAAAAAAATTAGTTCAGAGACTAATTTCAAAATTGATGCAAAGTTCAGGGACCAAAAGATTACTTTTCCAAAAAAAAAAAGAGATGTGCATAAATATACGACCACATTCTCTTAACTCACTCTTTCTCTGAATATATGAATGCATGAATGAACGGATCTAATTTAAATGCACAACAGCTTCTCCAAGAAGCTTCAGTACTAAATTGCATTTACATTATTACCCCAAACTCAACTCAAATGATCTAAACTAAACTGCAAATAACAAAATTAAAATACAAGAATAAGAAGCTTCAATACTCCTGCGATATTCCCGAACACATTAACCTCCAATAACTACATCGATACAGAAAAAAGTTATTGCTGCTTCGGAGTTTCCTTTTTCACTTCGGAGCACTATCAAAGCTCTACTAATCATTGGCCTTTTATGTGACAATTTGGGGCCTTTAGTCTCTCAAAAGTAGCTTCAAACTCCAATAGATTTGATTCCTTAACTCTTTGACTTATTCATTCATTGGGTATTTTGTGTTGCCAAGCTATTGAAACTCTGTGATCTCCTTGAGTACTCTCTTATCAGTTTAGAAAAGAAAGAATCTTCTCTTTCAAGTAACTGTGATGGTGAATCATACTCTGCAATTTTCCCTGCCAACATGTCAAACGAGTTGATCAATAATTTTAGGGTGAATTAAATAAGCTTTCCCAAATTTTTTTTGGTAAATTTATACAGATCTTTCTTCTATTTCCAAAACATATACATACTTCTCCTAAAGTCAAAAAGTAAATCATAAAAATTTCTCTTGAATTTTACCCATATCATATTTCTGTAATCAAAACCTACACAATCCCCCCTTAAAAGTAGAGTAAATTTTACATATTTCTCTATTTTTGTTGAAATTTGATAGACCTCCCTCCTAGAGAGTGATTCCAGTCTAGTTTGAAAATAGAAGAGAATTTTGTGTAATTTTAATCAGACTAAGGGGAATGAATGTATATGTTAGAACTCAAGAGAAGCATGTTAATTTATTCATAATTTTATATAGTCCTAGTTTCTGTGTACGTGTGTGTGCCTTAACTTGCCTGTGATGTGTTTAACTTACCATCACTCAGGACCAAAACTAAATCACTGTCAATAACAGTATGGATTCGGTGGGCTATGGTGACAATAGTTCTGTCTTTGAATTCTTGACTGATGATCTTTTGAATCACTCCATCAGTTGCAGAATCAACTGAAGCTGTTGCTTCATCAAGCACAAGTATGCTACTCTTCTTAAGTAAGGCTCTTCCAAGGCAAAACAGTTGCCTTTGGCCTGCACTCCAGTTTTCTCCATTTTCAACCACTGTTAATGGTAATAATAATAATAATAATACAGTCAGTCATTTTAGAAATGATTGGTTCCAAGAACATTGATTAATTAAACTCTGCAGAATTAAAAGTTGATGTATCAAACCTGAGGCCTGCAATTTCTCTTCCTTTGATCTCACCAGCTGACCAAGCTGACATTTATCCAAAGCCTGAAAGCGGAGGATTTGATTGCATGTTAGAGACAAAGTTTCAACCTTAAGGGAAGAAAAAAGCTTTCTGCTATATCAGTAATCAACTTCACATAATACCTATGTTGTTTATTTAACCCCCAGAATAAGTGTGCACGATATATATAACTTTAATAACATCCTAACTATTCTTGATTTAACTGGTTGGTTTAGTTATTCACCTCCCACACTTCGTGATCAGAATATTGCTGAAGTGGGTCCAAGTTTCCTCTAACTGTGCCTTCAAACATTGTTGGGTCCTGTGGGATGATGCTAAGCCTCAACCTTAAGTCATGTAGACCAATCTTGCATATATCCAAATCATCAATTATAATGCTCCCTTCCCACGGTTCAACAATCCTAAAAATGGCCTGTATTAAGGTTGATTTTCCACTCCCAGTTCGTCCCACGACACCGATTTTCTTCCTTCCAGGAAATGTGCAATTGATGTTTTTCAAAACTGATGGTAGATGTTCAGCATAACGTATCTGTGTCAGACATGATTATATAGAATAAGAAATATCAGAAAACACTTGAGATAATGAAACAGAAGTGTGAATAAAAGGTTGTTTCTTGTATGTGCTTGTGTTTATCTTTTGGCTAACTTCTTGTATCTCTAACCTGCAAATTTTTGAAACATATTGTTCCAGTTTCAGGCCAGTTGTTTGGTGGCCTAGAATCTTCAATCACAAGAGCTGCCTCACTTTTGAGGTATGAGTATTGAATGATTCTTTCAACGGATATCATCTTATTTTCTGCATTACATATGTTCCATATAACTGAAGCTTGCAAAACATTCAGATTGATCCCATAAGTTACTGCTAACCCAGCAATGCCTGTAGAAAAAGTTGCTCTTTTCATCAGTTAATCTCTTATTACCTCAAAGAAATAAGTGTACTATTGAAAATTATCGTCATCTAATGTTTGCATAAACCTCATGATGATGACATGGCAATACTTGTCTTGCAGTTAAGATTTCAAACTTGTTCATACAATAACTCAACTATAAAATAAAGATTTATACTTACTTGGATTGATGATTCCTTCTGGTAGGACTACTAGCAAAACCAGGGAGAAGGCAAAAACAAAATTGGATAGCAAATTCAATCTGTAAGAAAGCCATTCCATTGCAGATACGTTATGGAACCAAGGCTTTGAGTAGCTGTCAACAAGATCAAGATTTGAGTATACAAATCGTCCTTCTTGATCAAAAGCTCGGATCGATGCTGCTCCTGCTAATGATTCAGCAAAATGATGCAGAATTGGAGCTATTTGTATTTGTGATAAGCGAGCAAGTTCTCTTGCCGTTGGTGTATAATATCTCTGAAATGAACATCATTGAAGTACTTCAGTTAGGATATCATGCAACTAATATTTTTCTATAAGATTGCAGAAGGAAGCATCATTCAAAAACCCTTTGAACTATGATGACTGTTCTTATTTATGTGATGAATTTGAACTATTACAAAGGAATTAAAACTATAAGGAAGAAAGGATCACATACTTGATACCATACGCAGACAGCGGTTACTGGAATGAAGATGACAAATACTTGCCATGCCACTTGTGACATTACTGCAATGGTACCTAGAATCTGTATTATTGAGAAAGCACACCATCCTAATCTGGTTGCCATTTCCAGGTCGAGCACACTTTGATCTGTGGAGGCCTGAAATGAAAAATTCTGAGGCTATGAATCATCAATGAGAACAATTTTTCAAGTCGGTTAAGGCAAGTAACAAGCATCCCCTCACAGAATGCTATATTTTTTAGACACTATTTACATAACTTCAAGCAAAGTAACACGTTCTCTCGTTCACAAGTGACATGTATTCCCTCACATAAACATTTTCTACTCTATATTCTAGTAAAGATTTAAAGAAATCAGTGGATTGATATATATGCTAGAATGAAAATAAAAAATTAGAAACTATTCACATTACCCTGTTCAAAATTCTGCCATTTGGAGTTGAATCAAAAAATGACATCGGTGCTCGGAGTACACTATGCAACATGTTGATAAAAAGTTTCTGTGCAGTCCAAAGTCCAGCTTTTGCCACTAGTATGCCTCTTAGTAGCACACAAAATGCGCTTCCAACAGAAAGTGCCATATAAACAAGTAGTATGAAAGTCATGTCAAATGTAGGCTCAACATCACTTGATGTAGGACAAACCCAAGCCATCCAATAGTTACTGGCAACTTGAAGTACTTGGAATGAAGATTGAGCCAAAAGTATGAATGGAACCAGGGCTCCCCTTTTGACAGTGGTCAAGTAGCACCAGTAAACTTCTCTTGAAATGCTTCCTCTTTCTCTTTCCTCATCTTGCACTAGTTTTCCTTCTTTTTCTTCGATCTCTGGGGGACTTCCTTGCTCTGTGCTGTGTTGAGTGTGAGCACGTTCTGCATATGACTTGGAATTGGCATTAGGTTCACCTTTAGGTGTTGGGTTTAGGGTTGTTCTGCTTGAATTTTCAACCATGAGAATTGACTCTAGAGCTTGGCTATGAGCCCCAACTAAAACTTCAAATCCTATGTTTTGCTTTAGAAGTTCTTCAAAGGTTCCAGCTTGTGCAATCCGTCCATTTTGCATCACCTATTTCCATATAAGGTCAGTTGTAATGCATGCCATGCTACATAAATTGATTTCTAGGGAATTTTAAAGCACATTACATTGAACAATTCAATACCTAAATTGTTATAGATAGATAGATAGAGAGAGAGAGAGAGAGAGAGAGAGAGAGAGAGAGAGAGAGAGTGTTCTGAGGCTAAGTAAATCTGGAAACAAACTATCACACTGCACATACCAGAATAATGTCTGCTGCTGGAAGAAACTCAACTTGGTGGGTAACATAAAGAATTGTTTTTTCTCTGAGAACCCCCATAAGGCACTCCTGCAGAAGATATGAAATATTTAGTAACTCGACTGTGCTAATTTGATTTATAAAATCTATGAAAATTTGACCTTGAAAAGGTGGCTTCCGGTATGAGCATCAACAGCACTGAAAGGGTCATCGAAGAGATATATGTCAGCATCCTGATAAACTGAACGAGCTATTTGTATCCTTTGCTTCTGTCCTCCACTCACATTGATCCCTCTTTCTCCAATCTCCGTGAGATCACCACAGGAGAATAGCTCAAAGTCCTTTATCAATGCGCATGCTTCAATAGTCTTCTCATACTTGACACTATCGTATTCCTTTCCAAAGGTAATATTGTCCCTAAAGTTTCCTGTCAGTATCCATGGTGACTGTGGAACATAAGCTTTGGTTCCACTGATCTTGACAGAGCCAGATTGTTTATACATTTCGGCTAGAATGCCAGAAAGCAGACTAGACTTTCCAGAACCTACAGTCCCACAAATTGCCACCTTCATGCCTCTTTTGACTCTTAAATCTATTCCATCAAGAGTTGGATGGCTTGATTCAGGTTCCCAGCTGAATCTTCCTTTCTCAATGACTATGTCAAACTCTGTTTTGTCTCTTGGAACATACTCAATGGCGTCATGTTGAATTTCTTCTTCCCTTAGATAAGAAGCAATCCTGTCTACTGAAACTTTCCCTTGAGCAATGACATTGAGTAAATCAGGTAAGTTAAATATAGGATCCTGCAACATCCGAAATGTGGCAAATGCAGATAAAACTCTTCCGGCTGTTAATTCAATCCCCATCAAGATACATGTCCAAAAGGTTGCCAAAGAAATAAATGTGGGTGATCCCCAAAAGATAAAAGCAGCAAATGCACCTTGTCTTAATGACTTCCACAACCAGTTGTATTCTGTTGCCCTCAATTCTTCTAACCTGTGCTGGAATTCACTGTCCCAAGCTTGAAGTTTCAATGTCTTCATGTTTCTAAGGACTTCTGATGTGGCTTTCATCCTATTGTCCTTAGCCTCCATGATCCTAGACTGGTATCTTTTCTGTATTCTTGTAAGAGGTATGTTCAAACCCATAACTGTCAATGTAGCTGCTAATGTAGCCAACGAACCCAAACCAATGTTTGTGTGCAAAATGTAGACTGCTAAGCTTATTTGCACAGGAAGCATCCATATGATGTTTATGTAATACATGAAATCTGTGATTCTCTGCACATCTACACTCATATAGTTCATGATCTCGCCACCAGTGTGACTTTGGCGGGATCTGCTGGACAGATTTAAGCCTTTCTTGTATATATGTGATATCAATGCCACTCTAAGGCGAAGGCCTGCTTGGCGAGCACCAAAAATCCATTGCCTTTGAGTTATAGTCTCAATCATTTTGGCACATAAGAATGCTAGTGACAACACATATCCTTCGTTCAACCCACGGCTTCCCTTCTCTCCCAGGAAACTCACAAAGTCATTGATCAAGTATGGGCCAACATATGATGCTGCAGCACTTACTACTGCAAAACATCCATTGATCACAGTCTTCTTCCTAGAAAACAGATAGATAGCCTTGTAGACAGATGGGTTTGTGGTCCCATCGGCCTCCTTGACTTTTCTTAGGCTCTCGTCAAAGGTGTTAGATAGAAATTCTGCAGAATCCTTAATGTCAACATCAGGAATGTCGTTCTGTTCAAGAGGTTTCTTATACCCTACTGCAAACAAGGGATTGAGCCATGAGAAGGTAATGAGTTGAATGAAAGTAGATTTCCCATATAAAGATTCCCTTTTGGATGATTCTGAATCCTTGCCAGTTTTCTCACCCAAAAGTGGCTCAGATATGCCATCTGTAGCAATCAACACAATCCCTGTTCTCCCCCTTATTGAAATCCCCAATAGGCATGTTGAAGCAAGCAGGCCAAGCAAATCTGCATATTCCCTCATTCCAATCTGTTTCTGTTTGCTGATTCTGAAATGGCTATGGAAAGCTAAGTTGATAGTACACAAGAAGAAACTGCAAACCCACCATGATCTTAGCATCCAAGGGAACTTAACATAGAATTTTGGCATCTTGCAAACTGATATCAGTGTGATTGCCCATGCTAATACCTGAACTGTCTCTGATGTAAGAGCCTCAGGTTTAGAGTTGCACTGAGTCTGACCTTTTACCATCATTAGAAGCAACAAGACATGAACTGCAAGCAGTAAAGTGGAGCAAAATATGCAGGTTTTGTAAGCCAAGCCAAATTTCACTACAGTGGGGTGGATCTCTGTGTCTTGGTCTGAGACCTTGTCCTTCATCTTCCTGATCAATTCTACACCTTTTCTCAGTATTTGGATCGACAAGATTGATAAAAATCCAACTCCCACAGGCAGCATTACATGCTCCAACATGCATGGTGAGTCCAATGTTAGGCCTGTAGGACAACATTGAATATATAGGTGTTACAGTATTCAAACATAGGATTAAATCTATGATTGGCATAATCCTATGAAAATAGAGTTTAACTATTAACATAAATTCAGCATAATAACGACAGATAACTGCAAATCTTATACATTAATAAATTTCAAAACTCTTAAACAGTTATAAATTCAACACACCAGAAAATCTTTTACAAAGTCTCTTTCTGCAGCAAATCTTGGATAAATTTTCATGTCCCACTATAGCATGTTACATTATAAGATCACACCTACTTTAGTAGATTAAATTTTTTATTTGATTCAGGAATAAAATCTGAAAATATGGGAGAGTTGCTAAGGAATCCAACCACTCCAATTTTTTTTTGGTATCCCTACTGATAGTGATAGTAAGAACTAATCTTTCTCAGATACTAAAATGTAAATCCTTCTAACTAGATTTATTCTATAAAAAAAACCAAAAATGAAAATCATAACCAGTTGTTTAAGGGATGAAATTTGTGCTATTCATTTCAAGCTGAATTGGTGAAACCAAAAAATATTTCAAACAACAAAAGTAAGATCAACAATGTGTTATTAGAAAGGAGAGATGGTTGGCATATCTCGTGACAGGTACGGTAACAGCTTTTGGGCTTTCCTGTTACAACCCCATGGTTAAGGCTACCCACTTCGGTGGATCTCTAACCAAAGTAAGCTCAACAAAGACAGAATGACTACTACACTTTCAGTTTTTTTTCTTGTGACAATGATGCTACCTTTTTCTCTTTACACGCAAACTATTATTTTTACCTTCGGAAATGGTAAATTTTTTTAATTTTTACTATTCTTATCTCTTAAAAAAATCAAAGATTTTTCATCCATCGATAAGCTTGACCCCATGAATGCAGCATAGTACATATCACAAAACCTGGCTTTGAAAGCACTTGATCTCTAATTCAAAATGCTCATCATATTGCCGTAACATTATACTGTAGTTGTCCAGATTCAAATCACAGGAAGCAGAAGCAAAAGGACAAAATAAGAGACAGTACAAAAGGTTATCAATAGATTTAGAGAATCCCATTTTGCTTTTGCTTTTCTTCCACACTGAATATGCAGAAGAAATGGAATACAAATTTGATTTTTTGTGATCACAATTAGCACATCATTACATATATATATATATATACTATATATACATATAAAGACAAATACATGAGTCCGCACTACACAACACCACTGACGACAAGTGGGGGAGGGTCAGGTGGAGCCCACTGCACAGAGTACTTGCCTGGCACAATTGAATATTAAACTAGTTCATGAACCTGTGGGAAGTGAGATTTCTGTATTATTTTAATAAATATGGAATTCATTATATCATTAATGGTTCAATAATTACTACGTCTTGATGTATGTGGAAAGTTCGGTTGGTATCAAAAAGAGGAGTGCATAGAAAAAGAAGACGTCAACTTTTTTATGTAGCATTTTTTATGTATACAGTATTATATGTGCATATATGTGTGATGAAAGAGACTTTTGATGAATTGGATCCTACTATTCAATAAGAGTTTGATTAAAAAAAATACTTATAAAATACCTATCACTAAAATTCTTATATTAGGAGAAGAACTTGAACTCACACTTCATACCGATTGGACCCAGGCCATTTTCATTGCGTGTGTTTTAAATTTTATATTTTTATTCAAAGTCCAATAAAGATTTACAGCTTTTTTTTACTGTTTGACTGATTCAACTTGCAATAATTTAACAGAATTAAACTTTGTGAAAGGGTCATTTGAGCAATCATCAATGATTAGAAAGCTTATACACCTTCACAGGTGCTCCCATTGGAAAATGACTAGATATTTATTATGCGTCAACAACTACTAAAAGAAAAATGAATTAACACTCAAACTTAAACTTAAGGCAGTATAATTATAGTTAATTTATTATTCAATGAAAACTCCAGAGCTAACTAAGCAAAAAAAATTAACTGAACCCATCCAAACACGAAGAACACAAATCAAACAGTTGAACTTCAACTAGAAAGTGAACTAACCTTAAACACAATGCATTTGCTCAAATAGAACAGATGAAGTATGGATTTATTCACATCAGATAACACTCTTGTGTGAAACTGATACATTATCAGAAGAACATGAAACTTGTAAGCAAATTGATAAGATCCGAACTTACTTGTAGCACTTAAAACCATGTTGGATAGGTCCTCCATAAGCAAGGTTGAAGCTCAAATTGGTCTCCTTCTTCCACGTACTCTACTCACAGAAGAGTAGTGTTCTTACGCTGGATACATACATACATACATATATATATATATGGAAGAAGCTTTGGAGATTTGGCTATGTATGATTCAGAGGGCATGGAAGAAGAAAGTATACACGGAAAGGCTGGAGTTTCAGAGAGAAAGAAGGAAGAAGAAAGAGTGACAGAAAGAGAGGGAGAGAGCCGGGGTTAGTGTTGTGTTCCACAGAGAATGTTAATGTTTTATACGGCCGCTTTCAAAGAGAGAGAGAAGGAGAGAATAGGGTTAGATCGATATCACGTGAGAATCCACCACTGTAACAAGCTCGAACTTTATTTAAAAACGTAAACCTTGCGTGTTTATCTCAAATCATATGGATCGAAATAAAAATTCTCATCAGTCATTCAAAACCTAATTTTTATATATTAAATCTGTAAAATGCTGCTCTGGAATAATTCGATGCTTTTTTATATTATTTTCTGTATCGATTGCTTGACTTTTCTAACTCGATCGAGACTTACCTTCAGACTCCATGATTATTCATATACATTGACAGGAAAAGGAAAAGGAAAAGGAAAAAAAAAACCCTAATTTTTAAGATATATAGGATCTCAAATATTGTATCCGAACACAATATTTTGAGTTAACTCGGGATCTAGTTCTGAATTGTCAGAATTTTTTTATGAACCCAGACGTAAGCTTCGAATTTATTGAATTACGAGAACGATAAAAATTTTATGAAACGATTAGATAAAAATTATTAATAGATGAGAAAATTTGGGACAAGATATGAGTTTATTTAAAGTCTTAATATCATTTGTTTTGAATTGAATTAATAATCGTGAATAATTAGGGTTTCTAAAGGTGAAACTCATCTATTAATAACTATAACTCATCACATATTGTTATATTCCATAAATATGTACCAGATATTTTAGGAAAAACATAGTTATATATTTAAGTTTTATATACTTAATTAATTAATGTATTTTCTCAATCAAATCCGAACAAGTGGATTTTAAGTACAAAAATAAGTTTAAAAAATTTATAAGAAGAGTTAATTACTATATATATATAATCTACATGTTTTAATTTGATTGGAAAATAGTGCTTTAATTAAATGACTAATGAAATGTAGTTGTGGCAAAAAAAAAAAAAAGACTAAGGAAATGTATTTAGATTAATTCCGTATATATAGTACTGAATAATATCGGATTGTTCTCACAAAGAAAATCATGAAATTATTAGAGGAAATTTACTAATGAGAAATTAATTTTGTTCATGCATATGTGAAATTAGTGAAAAAACGGAGGAATTTTACGGACCACAAATATATGTATATTGATTTTAATGTGGACGTACATGACAAAAAGGAGGGAGAAAGAATTTCTGGCTAAGAGAGAAAGAGCTTGACATGTAAAGGTGAAGCCAAAAATGTGAAACGAAAGAAAAGTGTTAGAGATGAGATCAAAACAGAGTCTGAGAGGTGGAGAATTCTCCAAAAACACACGCACCGCATGAGACTTTGATGGATTTATTTATTTGCATTTATTAAAGTTATTACTTTGTTTTGTCATTTTGTTGAAACAAAGAAGGAAAATAAATTAAATTAACCAACAAATGTTCTTTATTAATATTATCCTGTGTTCGACTCTAGGTCATATGTAGACAAAAAAAAAACCAAAACATACTTCAATTATCTCCACGGCTCAAAAGAGATTAATCTTTGATTCAATTGGAGAATATATCCTTCCCTTAGTACTAAAAAAAAGAAAAAAATTAAAATTTTTAAAAGTGGGGTAATAATGCTTCAGTGATCTTATTCGTTGTACAGCTAGCTAGATAATCATAATCTTTCATTAATTCAATTTTTAATTTAAGCAAGGTTAACTTAAAATAGTGTAGATATTAATGCCATGAGGATAAGAAACAGTACTAAATATATATAAAATTGATGGCATCTCTGTGGGGATTGGCTTAATGAAACGTGACTGATCCCACTCTAATTATTAATGTCAATATTTACTAATTACTATACTTCCTCGGTTCCTTTCTTTTTTTTTATATGTTGTTTCACGTAGATAAAAAAAATTATTGATTACGATAATTTTTTTAATAATTTGACTAAACTAGCATCATTTAATGACATATATTGAACTAAATGAGAGGAGATATAGTTTAAAAAAAATTAATAATACATTGAAAGCGTGAAACAACAATAGATTTAAAATAAAATCAAAACTTTAAAACCACAAAAAATGGAACAGAAGGGTAGAAAATTTACACAAATTTATAAACTATGACCAATGTGATTTTTTTTTTTGAAATCCATGCAATCTTTTTCTCTTTAATTCATTCAACTTTCTTCACACGTTTTATTATATTCTATGAAACTTTATTTGTATTTTTCAAACTTTTTTTTTACATATTTCAATAGAGCTTGAAAGTTAAAAAAATATTTAATTTTATTTAAAAACGAATCCTCCCTAACACCAAAGCAATGACACATAGTCCTATTGTTTTATAATATTATATTTAAACCATTCAAATTTAATTTGAACAATGTCAATTTTATATTTAATGTTTATTATTTTTATTTTTAAATAACTCATAATTAAAATACTATTTTATTATATTTTTTGAAGTAAAAAAATATTAAAATTAAGGTACACACACATGTGTACGTGCGCGTGCTATTATATGGATATGACGGATCAAATATTGAGGTTAAACGTGAGAGTACTATATGTATAGTACCTAATATATATATATATATATTTCTTTCTGTCCATATTATAAGGTATATTATATAACAAATTTTTGATCCAAAATATAAGACATTAGATATTTTTTTCCTATTTTACTCATGTATTTAATATTTTATCTCTTTTCATTTATAACTCTCTAATAATAATAGAATGTGGTATTTAATAAGGATAAAATAGAAAATATAAATATTTTTTATATTAATTTAAATTAAAAAAATAATTTTTTTAATATACATATAGTTAATATAAAATATCTTATAATAATATGGATGGGGAGTATATATTAATTGTTGTCAACTCGTCATATTCTTATGGTAAGTACTATGTGATCCACTTGCAGCAGTACAAGTGGTGATGATACATTGAAGTGTGCTAATTGGACTCTAACTTGAAATGATTTGTTGTTTTCTGTCGTTATTACGTCAAATTTTGTCATCTAATCAACATATATATATATATATATATATAAAATACATCATCATCATCATCAAATTTAAAAAAAAAATAACACATCGTTTTCATAAAAATTAACTTATGTTTTGTTTTTTCAATGACAAGGAGTATTTTGCTAGCCATAAGTACTAATTTACCCCAGGATATAAATAATAAAAGACAGACTTAAATTTTAAGTTTTAAGTTTTAGCATTTTAATATTATTAATTATAATATTTTTGCGTTACTAGACTTAAATTTTACCTTTTTTTTATCTCTAAACTTATGTATTGAATATTTTGGTTTAACTTCTTTTTGATACCTAGTTCAAAAATTTTATGAGGATTTTATAATTATTAAGTTTAATAAACATAATATTGAAATGATATGTAAGAGAAGAGTCCAACTAATTTAAATCCTCAAATAATTTTTATAAAAAATATTATTTTATTTTACTAAAATTTAAATTAGTAAGGGTAAGAGTTGAAACACTATTAAATTAAATCTTCTCATCTAAGATCCGCCACTGGTTAGGGACAGAGTTCAATTTATTATCCAGTGAGTTTGTAATTTCATCCCTTGGATTTGCATCCCCTTACGTCACTCTAAATTATGGCTCAGTGGCTCTCAAAATTAGATTGAATCGGATGATCACTTCGAAAAGTGACTTAATGGATCATTATTCTGTTATGTTTCACTTGTAAAATTAATTTTTACAAAGTTCTTTTTTTGCCAATATTTTTACAAAAGTTTGAGAATATCTTGATTATAATAATAATAATAATAATAAATAATTCAATTATTTTTTAATGTAAATATCATTCGTATGGTATATAAAATTAAAATTATTTATCCTTGAAGAGCGAACTATCGAAATCAATGATCTTGTTTTTAGAGTTAGACAAATATTTTATATTTTTTTTAAAATTATAAATTCTTTCAGGAAAAATAGATCCTCCCTAGATTTTTTTTATAAAAGACTTTTAAGACAACTAGTTAAAATTAGTTAAAAGTTTTGATTTTATAAAAACTAGCAATACACCTATGTGATGCTCTAGTATATAAGTCTTATAATATATATTTATTGAAAAAAAAATTAAGGATAATATTTGTCCATCTAGAACATATTGATTCATATAATTTGAGAATATCCTTCGACATTAAACTAAAAGATTAAAGACCATACTTACTTTTAATAATATTTTCATCTCATATAGAAAGGGATGCATGTAGCTGGTTGACTTTCCTTTATTATATGATATATCGAATTCTCATTTATTGCTATAAGTATATAGAATTTAAAATATATTACTTTTTCTCCAATGAGAGCAAACACAATGTTTAAAATAATTTAAGATCGACTAAAAGAACAATGAAAAACTTTTTTGACCAAAAAATAAAAAACAATTTAAAACAATTTGTTTGTTATTTAATTTTCAAGCAACAAATTTTGCCAAATTATTATTTTCTTATATTAGATCTACCCTTCAACCTATAACTCATGATAAGTTTTCTCATAGTTGACGTATATAACTATCGACTTATGGTGAATTAATTCACTTAACTTATTCAGCTTGTAATTTGAAATGAGTTGACCCATCCAACTTAATGCAAAACTCTACTATTAATCCTTTTTTATGTGAACACTTGATATCCTTAATCTACTCTACGTTAACTGGAGGATTTATTGATATCTATATTAATTCAAATTGAGACAGGCAGGGCTACATGTATTCTTAGTCAAGGCTCAAACTTGAAATATTTAGTTAAATTGTCACAATCTATTATCGGTTAAATCAAGTACTTGATGGTTCACTATTAATCCTTTAATAAGTTATAAATTAAATAAAAATATAAAATGACATTCTATATGCCTTCTCAAACTAAAAATTCTCATTATACATTAAATATATTATCAAACATAGTAAAATTATAATAAATTTAAATGACAATAACATCAATTGTAAGAATTTAATTGTATTGAATTTCAACTAATTTAGGCCCAAAAAAATTTTCAACTAATCAATTATAAAAAAGTTAATTAAATCCACATACCAACCATTTTAAGGTTCAAAACCTTGTAAAGATTTTTTTTATTTTCTTTTAAGCTAATGATGCAGGGAAAATTTTTTCGTAAGATCAATATCAAATTTAATGTAGACAATAGATGCAACATTCAATTGCTTTTTCGTAAGATTTTATTGACCAATTGAATCATTATTTGAATAACTTCTAATTTAAATTATAAAATTATAAATTATGCTGAACATATCGCAACATAATGAATGCATTTAATAAAATGATTGAATGTATAGTATTGCAAAGCCTGTTAAATTCAGCATCCTAGGTGGCACATCATAAATGAAGGATTTGCACTTTTCTTTTTTGTGTGGCAGTTCAGAATTCCAAAATCACAATGGGAGCTACATTTTGGCAGCTGATTATATATATATATATATATATAGGTTCTTAAAAATAACATATGATATGCATATTGATATAAATATATATTGTATATTTCAATTCAAAATATATACTATCCTAATAATTTGTAAAAAAATATATATTTTAACAATCAAAGAACAACTAATATCCACATCCTGATAACCCATATCTATATTGATCTCATTCGGCAGATTAAAACCTGTCACTTTCCAAGGCCGAACCACCCAAACTCTTATTGAGTCAAACGGAGTGCGTTAGTGGCACTACAACATAGCCATGTTGGCTTTACAGTTACAGAAGAATCGTTAGTATTAAATCTGAAAAGCTTAGAGACTAATAGTTTGGAAGGGATGACATGCAATGGAGCTATTCAATGATGATTTACAAAAGTATAGAAAACGTACAGATAAATTAAGATATATACAATTTGGAAGGGATTGAAAAATTAAAATATATATAAGAAACAATCATATAAAATTTGAAAGGCTTAGAGACAAATCGTGGTGGTGTGTGAGGATTGCATGATACAACTGAACTACAGCACCCAATTGATATACAATGATCATGGACAAAAGCATGTAATATAGTGTATATATATATATATGCGTTAATGTTTATATATATAATATAGATTGTAATATATTCATAAAATATTCTTAATAAAAATTATTAATACCTATTCTATTAATGTTTGGAGGGAGATAATTAAAATTATCAAGAACATTTGTGAAAATTATATTACATTAACACTTGACGGAATTTTATAAAAATTTTTATATAAAGTACTACAAAGATCATCTAAAATGACTTTTATATTAAAGACAAGAGCAAGTATTTAATACAGTAGAGAAAGTACATTTTTTATTATATTTATAATTAAAATTGTGTGCATTTTATGGTGATTGATGTCACTTCAAATATGCCTGATTGGATGGAAATCATTGTCAATTGCGACGCGCAACAATCTGAAATATCAATTAAATAGTTATATCTTTTCTCTGTGTAAAGTTTTGAAAGAGAAATTAATAAAAATAATAAATAATTGAATGAATGATATAATTTTATTAAATTATTTTTAATATTGTTCTCATTGGTAGGAAATAAATATAGATTATTAAATTATAATAAAAAATTACCACATACTATTAATTGTTTAAAAGTATAGTTGGAAAGAAAAAATTAATATTTGACTAATTTTTTAAAATAATAGATAAAATAGAATATTTAAAATTATCTAATGACATATAAAATGAGATAAAAAGAATATATTATATAAAATTTAAAATATTTGGAATTGACTTATAAATATAATATTTTACGTTGAAATTGATTACTAATTAATAATAATTAACTAATCAATGTCACTGTATAAATAAAGTTTTTGTAGTACCTTGGTTTTTTTTTTCATATTATGTAGTATATATGATTCTTGAGAACCACAAAAAGGTGCATTGATTAATTGAATTTATTATTTCAAGTACATATTGTTTGGTGAATATCTTAGCCACTACAACAACTTTGGTGGATACCATGTGACTCCAATTTAATTTCCTTACATCTCCTTCTTTCCATATGTCTCTCTCCATTTGATTCTGATAAATTATTTAATTTTTTAGATATGCTATTTAATGTTCGGCAAGATGTGTTGGTAAACATCGACAACATCGAAGATTTATAGTGTGATACACAAAAGTTAATATGTAGTCCCTCCTCTTGTCTTTAATATATAGTGTGATACACAAAAGTTAACATAGAGTAAGTAACTTTAAACTACAGTAATGCATAAGAAAAGTTATTTGTATCATTGATTTTATCTAATGAAAGCTAAGAACTCAGAAATTGGGGAAATATGCTGTGTATATTGATTTGAGGAACATACAATGTATATGCAAAAGAAATAGCTAGCCTAATAAATACAGAATATTTCCTAATGAATACAAGGATATGTAAATCAATTAAGGATATATACAAATCTATCTCAATAAATGAGATATTATTAATAACCCCCCTCAAACTCAAGATGGCTCAATAGGAAGCATCTTGAGTTTGTCTACTAGAAACTAAAAATGACCCGGATGAAAAGACCTAGTGAACAAGTCAACTGGTTGATGTTTGGTTCGAATCGAAACTAGTAGAATAATACCTCAAACAATATGTTGCCGAGTAAAATGATAGTTAATTTTAATATGCTTGGTCCGTTCATGAAACACATAATTGTGAACAATCTCCATTGCAACTTGACTATCACAATAAATATCAATTGAAGCGGTTTGAGATGTTCTCATATCATCAAGTAGCCAACTAAGCCAGAGAATTTCAGCAACCGTGTTTGGTAGTGCATGATATTCTGACTCAGCACTAAAACGGGAAGCTAAAGTTTGCTTCTTATTTCTCCAAGAGATAAGAGAATCACCTAGGAAAATGCAAAAACCAGTGGTAGATCGTTAATCAGTATGATCACCTCCCCAATTAGCATTAAAGTAGGCTCGCAGGGCAAGAGAAGAGTGAGCAGAGAAATGGAGGCTACGATACAGAGTGCCTCTAATATATCAAATAATCTGAAGGATAGCTACATAGTGAGTATTTCGGTGTTCAGACATAAATTGACTAACAATATGAACAGTATAACCAATGTTTGGACGAGTCACAGTAAGATAAACGAGTCCCCTAACCAATTGTCAGTAACACGTGGGATTGTCCAATAAGATGCCATCAATAGGAGTGAAATGAACATTAGGTTCCATAGGAGTGAAATGAACATTAGGTTCCATAGGAGTGATCTCAATTTCCTCATCAGAGAGATGTGCTTGGGATATCAGATCAGAAGCATACTTGACTTGGCAAAGAGAGACACCATCCTTTTCATGATGGACCTCAAGACCAAGAAAATAGCTTAAAAGTCCAAGATCCTTTATTTCAAATTGTTCTCCAAGAAAAGTCTAAAGTTCCTGTATTCCTGTAACATCATGACCTATGATAATCATATCATCGACATACAAGAGTAGTAAGACAATACCATGAGCTGTAGTTCGGATAAATAGAGCAGAGTCATGATGGCTACAAGAGAAACCAAGTTGATTCATGGTAGAGCTGAACTTAGCAAACCAGGCACGGGGAGCCTGCTTCAATTCATAAAGGGCACGATGAAGACGACACACCTTGTTTGTCAGATGCGGATACCTAGGAGGAGGCTTCATATAGACTTCTTCCTTCAAATCACCATTTAGAAAGGCATTTTTTACATCCATATGATGAAGAGTCCATTGTTTAACAATAGCAATAGCAAGAAGACTATGAACAGAAGTGATTCGGGCAATAGGAGCAAAAGTCTCCTCATAATCAATGCCATATTCTTGAGTAAAACCTTGTGCCACCAAGCGAACCTTATATTGCTTCAAAGAGCCATTAGAATGAGTCTTGTTCTTATACACCCATCTGCATCCAACTAGAGTCTTGCCAGGAGGAAGATCAACAAGATCCTAAGCATGCATTTTCTCCAGAGCCTACAATTCGTCATTCATAGCATGCTGCCAAAAAGGATCACAGGAGGCTTTCTTATAGGATTGAGGTTCCTGAAACTGAAGGATATTGGAGAAACAATGGTAATCACAAAAGTAGGTAGGAGAATGTCTTACTCTGGTTGGTCTAGTGAGGTCAGATGATACAAGCTCAGTAGAAGTCACTTGTGCAAGAGGTTAAGAGACAATAGAAACATCTGGAGAGGGTACAACATCGAGCATGTGATTGAGCTCAGCAGAGGGGTCTACACCGGAGTCACTGGGAAAAAGATTAACAGAAGGATTTGTAAAAATAGAGGGTGAAGGAGAAACAACAGAGGAGAAATCAGTCAAGGACGAGAACAAAACATGTTCCCAAAAAACAACATAGCGAGAAATTCAAATGCGATGAGAAATAAGGTCTCAACAACGATAACCTTTATGTTCAGAATCATAACCTAAAAAGCAACAGACACAGGCACATGCTTACAATTTAGTGGTCTCATGAGGGGGTAGAAGAACAAAGCAAACACAAGCAAAGACTCTCAAAAGACTATAATATAGAGGAATACCATGAAGACGTTCAAAAGGAGAGAGGTTACCAAGGACAGAGGAAGAAACTCGATTGCTGTAATAGACAGTAGTTGTAACACCCTACTACTAAACACCTCCAGACTTGACTAAAAGCTTAAAATTCCAATCAAACACAACCCCAAAAAACTCAAAATAACTTCCCAAAACTTCAAAGCAGTGGAAAGCCACCAAAAACCACTAGAAACTAGGCTGGGGGCTGTAGTCGCTACAGTACCACCGCGGCTCTGGCCCTCATCTATTTCTGAATGGCTACTACCTTCATTGGCGCCGAAGCACCCCACTGCTGATACACAATCAGCAAAACTTCAACTTCTGGGGTGAACTTCCAACACACATAACTTTATGCTTCGATCTCTGATTGACTTGATTCCAACTCCTACAAGTCAATCTAGTCTCAATCTATCCATAGACACCAATTTCACCTTAATCTAACTCCATACGGGGAACTTGGACACCTGAAACTGTTTTGACCACTTTTGATCAAAACTCACAACTCACAACTCCCATTTGCCAGCAAAGGTAAATGGTCACTCAAAGATCATTCACACAAATTCAAAACCACTTAACCAACTTATCCAAAGAGGTTTCACCTCAAACTACCACTTCTATGAGATTTAACCCATTGAACCCCAATTGACAAATGGGCTACTTGCCTCAAAACACACCAACAATGTCCAATTCCACCTTTTGGGGCTCACAAACACTACCATGTTGACTCCTCAACACCCCGAACCACACATACACCACCATCCATCATACACATCACATACAACACAATTCTACATATATATCATACCAACAACATTTATAAGATATAACCATCAGAAACCTCATATCCATTACAATTACACTATCCCATTTGACACAAGATACATATCCAAAATACACATATATACTATATAGACCTAGTATTCCCACGTCCAATACTACTCCATTGTCTTCTCCGGACTAGTGCCAGAACCGTCACCTGAAATGTTAGTTCATGGAAGAGGGGTGTGGGATAATGTCTTAGTAATTAGGGACAAACACACACACACATATACATATAACTCATACAACTTATGAATGCAATATGAAATGAATGCATGTCTCCCTCATACACAGCTAGAACCATGAGTTGTCATCATAATAAGACATTTCATATAAATAATTCCCTTATAATAGTTGGTGAAGACTGATTTCGGGACATTACTAAGCTCACCTCCCACTAGTGTACCCGGCCAAAGATAACCCTAATGTTCGGATCGTGGTTCTCCTTCCCCCTTCCCAGCACGGATTAACAGCAATTTAGGGAAGATGCAATCCACTGCGCTCCTTTCTCTCTTGGCCATAGGAGGCGATTAGCCATAGGTATCCCATCCTTATCCTCCCTAATCATATATCATCATAATCATATCATCGTATATCATATCATCACCACTTGATCCACCATATCACAATCTCACAATGCTATATCGTGATGCTCATGTATCATCATATAATCATCATCATCGTCATCATGATCTCAATGTCATGTTATGCATTATGCCATATCACATCATCATCACATATGTAATCATCATTATAATCAACATCTAGCTGCATGCATACCATGATATATATAGAAAACTGTACACACAAACACATCTATATTGCGGTATAAAAGAAATATGCATATATACACAAATATACATAATATTATACAATATATACAATACAATACAAACACCCAGTTATCTTAGGTTGTCAATACCACACACACATATAATTCCACGAGCTTTCTTGGACGCCAATCCTACGACTAGTCTGCTCCAATTAGCCAAAAACCGTAACAACATCATAATACCTAAATTAACATACAATCCAAATATCCAATTTTCACAATTTAACCAATTAGGTATAACCCAAGGTTTCAACCTCACTTTCATGCGTCATTAAGCTCCTAGGGACCATTCAAACATCAATTAATCCCATACACTTCGGATTCCTAAGAGCCCTAATAAAAAACAACCTAGGGTTAAGCTCAAATTATGCATATACTATTCAAAACTCACACCCGAGTAACAAGAACATCAAATCACACTCCATTAACCTCATTTCATCCATTTCAATCAGTGGATTTTGGGCCAAACAGGAAATCCCAACATATAACCAAAAAATCTCAAGTTTAAACCGAAGAAAATGGAAAGGGAGGAGTAGGGATCACTTACCAACCAAGATCCAAGCTTCTAAGGTCCGAAAATTACTCCCAACTGCCGAAAATCTCGAACCCTAGCAGAGCTCCCTCTGTTTCTCCTCCGTTTCCTCCTTTTCAATTATCCGAAATGATTCAGATTTAAATAAGTTTCTCGACTTTCACCGCGGCTCTAGGACGGCTGGCCACGGTGCCACCACTTTCAGCTAAAAACATGCCACTGGAATTGGCTCTCGCCGCGGTATGAAGTTCTTTTCTTCTTTACTTGAACCTTCCTCCATCCTGTTTCCTTCAGTTCTACACACAATGTCAAAACAAGTGTCATGGGGGTTGTTACAGCAGTCATGGCTGCTTCACCCCAAAAGCGTTCAGGACAAGAAAAAGAGGTAAGTAGGACTCTGACAGAATCAAAGATATAGTGATATTTATGTTCAACACAACCATTTTGTTGAGAAGTGTAGGGACAAGAGTACTGAGAAATAGTGTCCTAAGCATCAAGAAAGGTGAGTAACTTGGAGTCACGATATTCTAAAGCATTATCACGATGACAAACTTTGATGACTTTTGAAAACTGAGTATGAATCATAGTAGCAAATTTAATATAAATTTCAGATAACTTAGATCGATTTTTCATCATATATATAGCCAAGTGAAGCGTGAAAAATTATCAACAAAAATGACAAAGTATCATGATCCTACCATAGAGGGAGTAGATGATGGGCCCCAAATATCAGAGTGAATTAAATCAAAAGGCAAATAATCAATAGAGTCTTTTTTATTCAAAGACAAAGCAGGTTGCTTGGCAGTCTGACAAGAAATACAATGTAAAGACTGATTACCAATGGGACCTAGAACACCACTAGAAACTAAAGGATGCAATTTATTTAAAGAAGGATGAGGAAGACAATGATACCACAAATCAAAGAATAAAGAGGTAGAGGTAGCACATAATCTGGAATCAGTATCATCAAGAAAGTGCATTGAAGTGATCTCAAACATACGTCCAATCTTACGCCTAGTCTCCATTATCTGTCTTGTCTGAGAATCATTCACAATACAACTATGTTTGTTAAATAATACGTCATAGCCCATATCAATAAGTTGTTCAACAAAAATAAGATTAAAGTTAATGGTAGAGACAAAATAAGTATCATGAATAGATAAGGAAGGTAAAGAAACAATGCTAATGTGACTAATAGGCATTTAAGAGTTATCAGTAGTATGTACGGGATGAATAGTGGAATTAGGTGACATACAAGAAAAGACATTTGCCTGACTAGTCATATGATTACAACAAGCATAATCAAAAAACCATGAGAATGTACCTGAAAGAGTAGTTAAGGAGCTTCACTGGTGACAGATAGAGCAGGCTTGGATGAAGAAACAGACCTAGTTGATTTCCCCTGATCCGTCCCAGGATAACAAGTGGGACATTGCTCTATGAGATGTCCTGGCTTCTTACAATATTTGCAAAACAAAGCTCTGACAAGTTCTACACTCAATGAAAGGACATTAGTCAAAAGTATGATTAGACTGAGGACAACAACGACAAGACTTATAATTCCTGCCAGAAGTAGCAAGGGCCATTTCAGGAGCATGCTACAGGAGACCTAATCTAGTCTCTTCAAATCGAAGACGTGGAAGAGTATCCTCAAAAGTAGAAAGTAAACTTTGGTGAAGTAGAGAAGCTCAAACAGGTTCAAAATCATCAGTAACAGCCATCAAAAACTGAATGAGACGAAGCTGATCATGGTACCAAAAAAAGGCTTGAGCATCTTCCTTGCATTTGACAATGGGCTCTGAGTAAACTAGTTGATCCCATATGGACTCAATCTTGGCAAGAAACTGATATAGTGGTTGTCATTTTTCTTGCTTCAGAGTACTAAGATTTTTCTGCAACTAAAATTGATTCACTACTAGAAAAATGCAATTTAGCGAGGGATCACTCATCACTCGCTAAATGATCTAAATAGGAGAAATTAGCGACGAATTAAATTTAGCGAGGAATATACTTTCCCTCGCTAAATTAGCAAGGAATTTTTTATTCCTCATTAAATTATTATGAATAGCAAGGAATCTAGTGAGAGATTTGTCCCTTGCTAAATTTTTTAAAATTAATTTTAATAGATTAAAATTATTTTATTAAAAATTTAATTTTAATGAGTTAAAATTTTTTTAATAATTATGTTATAAAATTATTTTTATCAGTTGATTATTTTAAATTAATAAAAATAGTTAGATTAATTTTTATAACTTGTTGGCAAAAAATGAAAATGAAAATTCATTTATTAAAAAATTCAAAATATAAAATATTTTATGATATTAATAACTAAAATTATAATATATTTTTATTTTTTAACAATATATTAATTTATAAATATATGTGTGTATTAGTGTGTAAATAAATAATATATATATATATTTAATATTTCATATAAAGACTGCAAATACATTACAGTTCAACTGGCAAAAGTCTGAATATAAAGGCACTAAGAGCAGGAGGTCATGGGTTCGAACTTAAGTAAATACACATTTGAAATCATTATATGACATGGCAGTGATATGTCGCAATCACGGTGATGTGGCATGGGTGGTGGGGTGATGTGGCGGTGGCGTGGTAGTGATGTGGCATGGGTGGCGGGTGACATGACAATGATGTGACGTGGCGTAGTCTTAGTGGTGACATGGTAATTTTGAATTTTTTTTAGTTTAGTGAGGAATAAGTTCCTCGCTAAATTTAGAGAGGGATTAAATCCCTCGCTAATTTAGCGAGGGAATCAACTTATTCCTCACTAAAATTAGCGACGTCATTTTTAGCGACCAAATTAGCCAGGGATAAAATCCCTCGCTATTTTCAATTTAGCGAGGGAAAAATGGTATTTAGTGAGGGACTTATCCCTCGCTAAATGCCATTTTTCTAGTAGTGATTTGACAGATTAGAGGAAGTGTAACGATTAGCAAGATGATCCCATATCTCCTTGGCAGTCTCAAAATGCCCAAACTGTTGATGAATACTAGTAATAGAGGTTTTTCAAAACCATGTGATAATCTGATAGTTTTTACTATCCCATTCTTCCAACCGCTCATTAAATTTTAGATTAGTCTCGCGAACAGGATATTTGGCATCCCCAGTCACATATCTCCAAAGCTTCCTTCCTTTGAGAAAACCATGCATGCTTTCCAACCAGAGACGATAGTTGGAACCAGTCAGTGTGACAGAAATAGGCTGAGTAATATTAGATTTCTCCATACTAATAAAGAGCAAAGGAGACCAAGAAAGGAGAAAAATTAAAAAAAGCACGAATAGAGCAAAGTAGCACCAGAAACAAATCGGGGAAGAAGAAACAAGGACGGCGGAGCAAACAGTGACGGCAAAGGACATCAGATGCGCCCTCACATGCCTACGAAAGAGAGACTGGATAGAAACTTCAAGCGGCACGTGGCAACGCGTGGGGAGGAGAATGGCGGTGAAACTTCGGGAGCTAGCCAGACAGTGACCTCTGAACACAGTGAAGGGGTGCGTGTTAATGGTAGAGCTTCCGAAGATAATAAATCTGAAGGTCGTATGGACAATGAAGAAAAATGGGCATTTGTCAATGTGAAAAATAAAAAATAACGGGAGAGAAAATTTCAAGGAGATGGCTTTGATACCATGAAAGCTAAGAACTCAAAGAAATTGGGAAAATATGCCATGTATATTGATCTAAGGAGCGTATAATATAGATGCAAAAGAAATAGCTAGCCTAATAAATATAAAATATTTCTTAATGAATACAAGGATATATAAATCAATCAAGGATATATACAAATCTATCTCAATAAATGAGATATTATTAACATCTAAAAATTTAACTTTCAATATTGCTCTCATTAAGTACATTTAAATTTTAACATCAAATTAATTGCCCTTAACATTGGAGAGGAGATATTCTCGATAGGTTAATCAATGTGGTATCTCTGAATTGCACACAAAACAAATTAAGGGCATTATTAAAAAATTAATTAATTGTCTAAATATTTTATAAAATGCCTTATATTTGGAATTAAGGAAACTCTTCTATAAGGCTTCATATATTTAGGACGAAAATAGTATTTCATAAATATTACATGATCAAACTCGATCCATATATATATATGGATGTATATGAATCTGATAAGTATGGGCAATATACATCTATTTAAGAACATTGGTTTTTGCGTGTTTCTCAAATGGGAAAAAAACTTTATCTCTTAAGTAAAATATCAGATTCACTACTATAAATTTGGGAATAGTTGGCGTTTTTTTTCAAATTTATTGGCGTTTTAAAAACGCCATCTATTAATGCGCTGATGAAAGTCTTTAAAATACAATGGCGTTTGAAAAACGCTAATGTTTCTTCAGTATTTAGTTGGCGTTTATTGATAAACGCCAACTAAAGTGAACTACAACATTAAGAAACGTTGGCGTTTTTAAGTAAAACGCTAACTAAAGTCTCCATTTAGTTGGCGTTTATCAATAAACGCCAATTTTTCTTAAGGTTTTATTTGGCATTTACAAACAAAATGCCAACTAAAGTCTGTTCAAAACGACTAAAACATTAAGAAACGTTGGCGTTTTTAACTAAAATGCCAACTAAAGTCTCACTTTAGTTGGCGTTTATCAATAAACGCCAACGTTTTTTATAATTTTCCTTAGCGTTTACCATTAAACGCCAACATTTTTTATCATTATTTTTTTTTTATATTTTACTGTTACGCTACACAACCTACAGTTATTCATTATCAACCACATCCAATGAACCCAGAAATTGGAGTAAAACATAACAAGATGGAGTAATATATATTATTACATTTATAGTACCGGCCAGTGGAAATTCCAGTGATCAATTAAGAAGCAAACTAATTAAAAAAAGAAAAAAGAAAACCATGAATAAATTTCAGTTATTGACAACAGAATGTGCAGGAAGAAGCCAAGAATACAAGCAAAGGTGTTAGTATCTTTACGATTAAATGTCACTTGCATCACATAATGAGAGTGCCCCTCAAATATCTGAGTACAAACCCAGCCTTTCTCCCAATCCCAAAGCTTTTTGAGCATATATCAGCAGATGATGACAGCACGTAAGGAAGGGTAGGATGAACTGCCACACACCTAATGTAATCTGTATGTGCCTCAAAAACTTTAACTTTATCCATTGTGTTGTAATTATATGCTCCAGCAACCACCCACTGTTTGCGTGCAACAAATTTGGCCGACCTAACTGCAAAATCATGCTATACTTTAGCTCCATTGTGGTATATATTTTGAGTTATAATAATAGTGAGAAAAGATACACTTTCAAACAATTTTGGCAGTACAGGTAAAAATTGGTTTGCTAAAGAAAAAACAAGGATCATGTACCTGGTAACTCAGTAACCTCAAAAGACTTGGCCAAGGAAATGGTGAAAACAAACATGGGGTATCTAGAGCCATAGTTATGAATTTCACAATTCTAATCTGTCAGTTTGAATAGAAGAATGCAAAAGGCACACAAGAAAATTTATTCCACTGCAATATATCCACCATAATCATTACAACCCTCCATTGGCTAAAACGCACTAACAAGTTATAACAATACACAGGATCTCAATTAAAAAATTTTCAGGTACCTGAGATTGGGAGTTCCAAATACAGACAGTTCCTGAGTATAAACTTGCCAGAATCCTGTGGTAGCCATGACAAAATCACACATTTCAGCAAAATAGCCAACGATAAACTATTTACCAATCCTATGTCATCAGTAACCCTGTTGACAAATTCCATGACTAATATTGATATAATTCTCATAGATGCCACACAGTAGAAATAATCAAATTAAGAAAGCAACTATAGAATTTTAAATTGCAGCATGGTTAAATTTACCTCTCTATTCATAGGCACTTATCAAGGACGAAGTTACACCACTCTTCGATGAGTTCCTTTATTTGCGTATCAGAGTACTCAGAATAAGAGGTGTCAGGGAAGTACTGTAAATTAAAAAATTATAAATAAGCGAAAATGGCAAAATTTTATAAGCCTTAATGTAAATATAAAATTACATACCGTGTCTGGGATTATGCTATGACCATGTGTGATGATATCCTTCATGAATAACATCACATAGTATCCACAGTCATTATCATTTGGTTGTTTTGGACACTAAAGAGGAAACTTATATTAATTATATAATACAGAAATATTAATCTCAACAATTGTTGATTAAATATAAATTTATACATACCCGTATCTTCTGCCATTTATATAACGAGGAAGCTAAGGGTTTTACCATTTTGCCCTTATGATTATCTCTACAACCCTGGCCCGCTCGAAATATTGACACAGCACTGTTTAACCATAAAATATAAAAAATATTAGATTGAGCAAAACCTAGCTAATTTGAATTATTACATATAAGTATGGATCATTAAAAACATGAAAAATAAATCTAGGTTCCTTACTTATTAATTATCCCCATCATTTGTTCGCGAAGTTCCGGATCATAATTCAAAGGATCCAAAAAGTAGATAGTTGGCTCCAATGGATTGATTGCAATTAACATCCAGTGTCCACTATGAAAAAATAACCAGTGTCATTAGGAAATTATTATTCAGCAGATGAAGTCAAATACATTAAATCCTGAGAATTTACTTACACATTATGATACAGAACCAAGAATAAGACATCTTTGTCAGCCCTTGCAGTGAATGCATCCGTAATTAACTACTGCTGTTTAGTAATCTTACTGTCCGGCAATTTTGAAGCATAAGCAGCAACCTCTTCAAGATGGATGAATATAAATTTATTTGTAAGATTGCAAGGCTCCAAAAATGTCTCGTACAGGTATCTAAAGTTTAGAAACAAAATAAAAAGCAACATAGGTTAATATGAAGGCCTAAATTGAAAAAAATTAAAACAAATAGATTAATATCAAGTACCTTATGTACAAGTTAACATTCGCAACCCCAATCCACTTCCGATGGATGATTGACTTAAAAAGCAACATAGTGCCTCACATACAAGGACTTCCAATATGGCAAATCAAAGAAAATTGACCTTTTCTTCCACCCACTTGTCCTAAGGTGTCTGGCAAAAGGTTTCCCAAAGTTGTTAGTCAAATGTTGTACCTTTCCAAACAGGTCCTCACCGCTTAACGGAACAGGTTCTCTTCCGTCTTCTATATTCCCATCAAATGCTTTTCTCCACCCTCTATAATGATGTCCCTGATGCAAAAATCTCCGATGCCCGAGAAAGACAAATTTCCCACCATGCTCCAACCGAATCGATTGTGTGCCTTCTTCACATATAGGGCAACCAAATTCTCCTTTGATACTATATCCAGACAAATTCCCATACGCTGAAAAATCATTAATTGTACCAAACAGTATAGCTCTCAAATTGAATGGTTCCTTCCTATACCCATCATACACCTCTACACCACTCTCCCATAATAGCTTCAAGTCATCAATTAGTGGAGCCAAGTATACATCTATATCATTTCCGGGTTGTTTAGGTCCAGAAATTAACAAAGACAACATCATGAATTTTCGCTTCATGCATAGCCACGGAGGCAAGTTATAAATCACCAAAATCACGGGCCATGTACTGTGTGTACTACTTTGCATACCATGCGGGTTCATTCCATCAGTAATAATGCAAGACGTAGGTTTCTAGTTTTTGCCCCGAAATCTTCATAGTCACGATCAATTAATTTCCATTATGGAGAATCTGCAGGATGTCTAAGCTTCCCATCTTTAATTCTATCATCTACATGCCATGTCAAGAGCTTCGCATTCTCCACACTGTTGTACATGCGTCTAAATCTAGGTATGATGGGAAAATACCAAACTACCTTCACTGGACTCAATTCTTTCTTCTTATAACGTTGGGCATTGCATTTAGGACACTTTTCTAATGATGCAAATTCCTTCCGAAATAAGATGCAATCGTTAGGACAAGCATGTATCCTCTCATAGCTCATCCCTATAAAGCTTAACATTCGTTTAGCCTCATATGTTCGGCTAGGAAGCTCATTATCCTCTGGCAGCATATCCTTCAAAAGTGCAAGCAATTCTGTGAAGCTCTTATCACTCCATCCATTGCCTGCTTTCAAGTTGTATAGCTTCAACACAGCTGACAATATCGTGAACTTAATGCATCCAGAGTACAATGGTTTTTCTGCATCCCTCTTCAACCTATCAAACATCCCCGGACAATCCTTAAGTTCATCCTCAATCACATTGGTCAGCTCTTCAAGACGATCGGCCTCAAGTGTGCTTGTGTCGAAATCATTCGATCTACAGCTCCCACTATACGTATTACTGCTATAATCATTATTCGTCTCACCATGCCTTGTCCATCGTGTGTAACTTCGATCAATTCCATTACAAATTAAATGTGATTCCAAGTCAGTTGCACTAACTAGCCTCCCATAGCAACACTTCAAGCAAGGGCATATAATTTTTTCGGGGTTATCAGCATGCTCAACTGCAAACCTAACAAACTCTTTCACTCCATCCCAATATTCCTGAGTCAAACGATTCGCAGACATCCATTTCCGATCCATACTTTTATTAAGTTGTGTAACCTTTTATAACTTCTGTATAAATTTTGGCAGTGTTCTTCCCAAGTTGAGCCTCCCAATAATTCTACAATACAACACCAACTTACAGGCCACGTTATTTCATATGGATTAAATACCATAACCCCATGATTAATACATTAATATTCTTGCTACATAAAAAAAACTAGATTCATTAATTGTACTACAATTATTTGTTTTTCCTAACTTTACTTTCTGATTTATTAAATCATATGTTACTTTTCAAGTCCTTAACTAGCAAAAGTATTCAACAACATAGACAAAAAAAGAGTTCCAATTATATGTTGCCAACCATCCAAATCAACTATCCATAGCTTTTCATTTACTAAATTATAACTTTGAAAGACAAACTGGCAGCATAACAACTAAAGAACCATAGCATTAACCACTTAGCAAAAATCACCTGACTTGGCTAACTAATACAAAACTTTAACATAAACATAATCAGGAAGCATACCTCAGACAAAGTAGATATCTGATGGGCTAGGACTACAAATTCTGTCAATATGAAACAAGCGCACCAATGACACCTTCATACAAGTGAAGCAACAAGTTAAATGAAGGTCAACCACAAAGTAGTTTGGTGGTGCGTCCACATATGCATGTATGAGTAAGGAAAGATATATATATATATATATAGTAAAATAACACTATTATTATAGAAAAAAATTAAAATAAAAACTATAAATCTAAAACATGTAAATTAAAATTAAACGGTCCAAATTCACCCAGAATGATGAGTATTGGGTACTCATACATAATCAAATTACCACTCATGGAGATGCTCTCGGTGGTTCAATTTCTTTTAGCCCAATTAGGAACAGTTTGATACAGAATAGACATAATGGTCAACAAACAAAATCAAGATATATGGATTGTATTAAAAAAAAGAGCAAGATAATATGATGGTTGATTGTATAGTATATTTGGGGATCCAGGTTTCGACATTTCTTCAATGAACTAATGAAGTCTTTGCCATCAAGCATTGAAAAGGAAAACAAATTACAATATGGGCAATGACTCATATATGAATTTGACAGAAACAGCCACGAATATGAGAGCGTCAGTGGGACAATATGGGGTTACCTCAAAGCTGGCCGCCGTTCGCTGTTGGGTCTGGGAGGGATTTCGAGTTCCTCTGAGAGAATAGAACTGGGCCTCTTTCACTCCATTCACCGTGACCGTTGACAGGGAGAGACGCTACGAGATCAAGCGATTTCAGGTTGAAGGGGATTTCAGAGGAACAATACCGTGGCGGAAGAGAAAAGAGTGTAAACTTTCGACGCGTGGTGGCTGAAGAGCTGTGCCAGAACAGAGCTATGGCAGAGGAACAACTTCAGAGCATGGTGGGAATGAAGACGGCACAATTCTGAGAAAATGCGATATAGGGTTCTCAGAAGAGATTTAAAACAACTTAGTTAGCGTTTAACTATTAAACGCTAACTAAATATAATATACATTGCGTTTATTATGTAAACGCCATCTAATATTCATAACTTAGATGGCGTTTATCACATAAACGTCATTTGAAATTTATACTTAGATGGCGTTTAAATATTAAACGCCAACTAAAAGTTTAAAAATAAATTAAAAAAAATTTCGGGTGGACCTTAGTTGGCGTTTATTTCATAAACGTCATCTAATAATTTATATTATTTTATTAATTTAGATAGCGCTTTTTTCATAAACATCATTTAAAGTCTAAAATTAGTTAGCATTTATCATAAAACGCCAACTTTAGTTTTACATTATGACTGTAGATGGCGTTTAGAAATAAACGCCATCTAAAGTTCCAAAAATAGATAGCGTTTATTTTTTAGACGCCATCTAAAACTGGACTTTAGTTGGCATTTACAAAATAAACGCCAACTAATACGCTTGGTTTGATTTTTATTGGCGTTTTTCTAAATAAACGCCAACTATTTAGCGCCAATAAATCCTGAATCTGGCGTAGTGATTGTATATTTAAATTTTGTAATTGGAAAAAAATCAACTTGTAATTAAGAATTATATTCTCATTTAAACTTGAAAATTCTCAAATTTAGACTAACCATATTAAATACGAAATTGTTGTATAAAGCAAAAAGTTTCAATTATTAGTGAATCTATACCTTAATTGCTATAAGACAAGAAAGGCTTATTGTTCTATTCTAACATAATCGTACTTGCACATGCATACACATGCAAGGCAAAGGTATGTTGTTTTGGATAATATAAGTTACTCAAAAGCAATATATATATATATATATATTAATAATTATTATAAGGTATTTGGTACCATATCAACTGTTCTAAATTTAAACATTGTTGGCTTTAAATGAAGATAGTTTTTCTATTATGATTTTTTCCATTCTTAAAACTTAAATCTAAGACATTGCTTGAGGCAAAATGAATCCCTTCCACTTGACCCAAGTGCCATCGATTGATTATATATATATATATATATATATTTTTGACTCTCTACATCTAAAACCAATTGAATTCAAATAAACTTTAGTTAAAATTATTTTTTATATTAATATCCATGACGTTATTATCTAAATACTTATGAGGATATATTTTTAGTTTTTTATACATGATATATTTTTAACATTTTCTGCTGATATAATGTCGGAAATTTTCTACAATTTCAACATCAGAACGAGATCATTCACAAGCTTGAAGATGAAGTTCAATTTTTAAATAAATAAATCAAATATGTCTAAGATTTTGAATAAGGATCAAATTAACATTTAATATTTCAATATCTAATATAAAAGGTAGACGGAACCTTGTGATGCAGATACACAGTTTACTCTAGTTTATTAAATAACATTTATTTTAATTATATATCAATTAAGAGTTTAAGAAATGACATACAATTTTTAGGAATAAATTCTTATATAATCATGACTTTTTGACTTAATTAATCTAATCATAAATTATCGAAAAAGAAAAGAAAAGAAAAGGAAGAAAGAACCACCAGTCCAGTTATGACCTACTTGAAGACTCGGCATTACATGTTACATCTCCACCCAACTTTAATTTCTCATCTTCTTCGTGGCCCACTTTTTTATTCTTTCTTCATTACAAATATTCTGTGAGATATTTTTCTTTTGTTTAAATTAAAATAACAAGTAATCAATTATGAGATAAAATGTATTTCTTTCTTAAAATAATTAAACGATAACTAGAGTAACATACCCTTACATTGTAATTTGCAACGGGATAGTTAATTTTTTTTAAAAAAAAATAGAGAAATTGAAAATATAAAAGACCAATATTAATATAAAATATTAAATATATATAAATCATGCTACACTATTCACAAGCTTGGAATAAGTTTATTTTTCAGATTTCATACAATACATGAAGAATGATATCTTGTTTTTTATATCTCTCTAAATAATAAGGACTAATTTTCATTGCAATATAAAGCACAAAGAGTAGACTTATCCCAACTATGTTTGCTTTATATTTAAATATGTTAGGAATCAAATCCCAATATTACTTTTTTTATATTGATTAATTCATATATTGATATATTTTATTATGTTAACATTTCATATTATTTTTTTATTATACTAGAAAGATTTGATATTTAATTTTTACCCACGTCACTATTATGACGTATTAATAGTTTGGTAGAAACTTTTTTTTTTTAAAGAAACACTAGTAGACACCCCCCACCGCCGGGGACGCCGCGAGGGGGCGGAGGGGCACTGACCAAAAAAAAAGGTACACTTGAACTAATACTTTGGACTATTTAATTATTATTACTTTAGGTGATTTTAAATTTTTTTTAGCTTTTGATAAAAAAATTGATGGATTGGAAATTGGAAAAAAATTAAGAATATGTTTTTATCTAAAATTATTTTTTATAGGAGTATATATTAAAATTATAAATGTAAAATACTCTTATAACAAAAAATATGAAGTTGTAATGTTGGAGAATATGAAGAATAATTAAAAGAAATAATAATTTTGATGGCTAAAGTATTCTTTTTATTCTTTAATTTGAGATAAATTTTATTTTAGTTCTTTAACTTTATTATGTTTCATATTAATCCTTTAACTATTAATATGTAACCAAATACTTCCTAATTCTTAATGTCATTAAATAAACTAACGAAAAAAAATAATTTACCTATTTAAAAGTGACATCATTAATATTATTATGTATTAATTAATATAAAAATTATAACAAAAATAATTCTAAGGCTTAAATATTTACTACTTTAAAAATATGTTAACAAAATAAATATTTTTATTTTTAGGTTTTAAATATTTATTTTAAGACATTAAAATATTTTTTTATAAAAAATAAATATTTATTTTTTTATACTTTACATTCTCAAGTTAAAATTTTCAACTTGTCAACTTGTCCAAAATAAATAAAAATTATTCATTTTAATATAATAATTTTAGACATTTTACCACAATATTTTAAAAATAATTTATTCTAAGGTTATAATTTTTAATGCCTTGAATTAACATATTTTTTTAACTTTTTTATTTTTCTAAGGTATTAATTATTTATTTTGAGCCTAAAAAATGATAATTATAATTATTATATTAATTAATATATAATAATATTAATTAAATGAATTTAAGTAAATTTTCCGTTAACTTGTTTAACGGTATTAAATTTAGGAATCTTTTGATCACATCTTTAAAGTTAAAGAATTGTAATGAAATTTTTAAAAGTTAAAGGACTAAAATGAAATTTGTTTTAAAGTTAAGGGATCAAATGGTTACTTTCATCTTTTGATTATTTAGAATATTTGAAATTTTAAAGTTCTTTAATATTATTTTTACTCAGCCCAAATTCTCAATTAAAATTTTCTCAAAGAAATATGTGGAAACGAACAAAAACCATGTGATTAGGTTGAACAATAATGTTCGTGGAACTCTAGAATATTCCAAAGGTAGGTTAAGACTTGACGTACTTAATTATTTGTCGACCGTCAATTTGTGTAAAGTACGAGAGCATTACTTTGTAAGATGTTTTATATTCATGAATTCCTATCTTTAGAACAAAATCATAAAAATTAATTACATATAATATATCCATTTTTTTTTTATATTTATTTATTTAACTTTTGCTTTTATAAATATAAAAAGACAGGATTTCACACGTAAATAGGTCCTTTTTTTTTTGCCCCACACACGTAAAGTCATTTCAACGAACATTCAATATATATCAACTAGTCAACTAGTTTTTAAAGGTCCATGTACTACGAATACAAACAAAAAAGTCAATATAAATGTAAATCCGAATTCTTTTATTATTATTATTATTATTATTATTGAACTAAATTACGTTGATTTAATATGAAATTTGTAATGAGTTAAATTTTTCTATACTAATTTTTTCATCCTGACAAAGTAATTCAACCAAATATGTAAGTTGAATTTTCAAGGACGTTTTACGATAAACAACAAATCTACTTAAGTTCTTAGTAATGGTGTGGCTAATAAAGGCTGGCCATGGCACGCAGAATGAAATGAAATAATAAGAACATGATTTTTTAGATGTAAAATGTTATATATATGTTTTTGAATTAAAAACCAACAAAAATATTTATTATTAACTTACGATTACAAGAATATAATAAATATTATATATCTCATTTTTGTACAATAAAAAGGATTTCTTTTCCTTATTTGCTACCAAACAGGATGTTAAAGCCCCTCTATAAAGGGCATGGTAAATAATTAAAGTTTATACATATATATTCTTGTGAATGAAAAAAAAATTATGTAAAGTTATGGAAAAAAAAAAAAAGTCTCTATCCTCTATATATAATGCTAAGTAAAATTTATCTAAAAATATTTTTTTTTTTTTGCATATATACACACGCACATAGGCACACATGCGCATCTGTGTATATAATTTGGTGTCATTTAATGCTGGTGACTTGTGGGCATCTTTGAGAAGAATCCCCATGTACTGTACATGCATATTCTGCCTTATAGGTCGTTTTCAAGTATTAAATAATTTAGACTATAGTAAAAATAATTATATTTGACTAACATATTATTATAATAAATTTTTAATGATTTTCTTACATATTTTGTCTACCAGAAAGAGACATCCAATCCTTGATATTGAATGCGCTGAATTGTTCAGAAATGATAAATGTAGGGACCCGGGGTCTTGGCAGCATGACCTCCTGCCACGGCAGCAGGTATTTTATATTTAAATTTTTTGAAATTAAAATTTACGGATGAAAAAAATATAATTTTTAGAGCCATACAATAATATATTTTACAGTTTTAAAATTATCTTCTAAGAAAAAAAATTATAAAGTGAAAATTGAACTTTTATAGGTATACAATTATATAAAAACTACATAAATACATAATTCCAGAAAGTATATTTTTTTATCTATAAACTATAATTTAAAAAAATAAAAAAGATAAAAAACCCATCACGGCAGCACCATAGCATGAGAGATCTTGTTACATAGACAGATTCATAAAGGTGGCGCGCACTTGAAATCATAAATCAGACCAATCACATAAAGGAAAATTTTGGGCATGCTGTGCATTTCAAACAAATGGAAAGTCTTCCAAAATTTTCTAATTTATAATAAATCTAATATTAATTAATTGAAAAACATAACTTTTTTTCTAAACTTCCAAGTCATATATATGTATAAAGTCTCTTAACTTATAGAATAAAAAATTAAATTTCTAAAGTTCATATTCTAAAAATTATTTCTTTTCCTACTTTCTCTGAATTAACTTGCCAAACGTTCATTTATCTTTAATATTAATAAAGATATATAATTTTATATTTTCAAAATTCAAAAAGGCGGTCAGTACACTTTGTTGCATAATTATGAAAACAGGATGGACAATGAGTTTATCAGAAAATGAATCTGAGAATGAAGATTTGTTGGCATCAAAGAACATCCTATAAATGATTCCTTTGTCAAGTGGACACAATTTTAACATCAACAAATATAAATAAAAATATGTGTGGATTTTTATACATTTTATGGAGCCCTAAAATGATAAACTGATATTAACAATGGTTGGGTTATGTGGTAAGTAATTTAATATTTTTTTAAATAAAATTGAGTTTGAGACTTATGAATAAAAAAAAGCATGTCAAAAGAAATATCTCATTTAAACCTAATAATACTTAAATTTAATTTAATTAGATAAGAGTATAAAAAAACGATTGAGTAATAATTTTTCACCAATAATAAATAATATGAATGAGATAGTAATATGATTGAAAGCACCTTTTTTTGGGGCCAGGATTGAAAGCAACTTATGTGGCTTTTTTAAATGGTTTTTTTTTAAATGTTCTCAAAATAATTTTGTGAAATTATTTTTTAAAATAAATTTTGAGAATAAGAAAATAAAAAAATTATTTAAATAATTGTTATCAAAATCATAACTAGAATATTTTAAATGAGTTATTTAAAATTTATAACTTTGTCATTAATGCTATTAATATTTTTTATTTTTTTTTTATATTTTCTAAAACAAAAAATATAGAACACCTTAAAAATATTATAAGTTTCTTATTCTTTTATTTTTTTATTTTTCAGAATATTTTATAAAAAACTAGCTTATCAAAGAAGTTTTTGTGTTCTAGTTTTAAAATAAAAAAATTATTCTAAAAATATGAATGCAACATGCCCTTATATTTGGCTTTTTCAGAACAAGTGGGTCATACTTCATTCAGTGAACCTACAACTTATACGGCTCCAATAATTTTTGCCTTATATGGACAATACGTGTTGGATATGTGTCACACTATGATCTATACACATTTTTTTTGGCACTATGCACACACATATTATTAATATCAACGAATCATATTTAGTTTACTTGGAATAATTTATCCTTTTTGATAATTAGATAGAAGGTGATTTTTCCACAGACTGTGGTTATATTAAAAGAGATATTGTCAATTATTATTTTCATAGGTTATATGTTTTTATTTTACTATATATAAGACACAAGTTAATTTTTCTATAGAAATAAATTTTGATTTGACTAGATCCTGTCCTGGATTGGAAATAATTATTTCTTAGAATAATGACCATCAATAGATTATAATATAACTAGTAATAAAGGAAAGGTTAAATTGTAATTAATAATAGAACACATGGTAATTTTTGGAACGATTATTTGTAATCTATTTATATCCATCCATAGATAATATAAAATTAATATGAAGTTGCACTATTTATAAATTTTAAATAATTTAATCTCTTATACTTTCTACAAAGTATGATCACACAATCTAGTTAATATCTAAAGTTCTAATATTTAGAAGTTTTCTTTTTTTCAATAGCTATATAGTATTTGTTAATTCCTATTAATCCCCTCCACTTAATTTACTCAAGGATATAAAGATCTCTTTTATTTGTCAATAAAAAAAGGAGTAATAGATAATTTTATATTTCTAAATTTTTGTGAGGCGGTTTACAAAATTAATTGTCTTTTTTTTTTTTTGACAACTACAAAACTAATTTTCGGTGCCTAAATATTATTTTCTCATTTAAAATAGTCATGAAATTCGTTCTCAATAGGAGGCGAGTGAGGCAACGTAGTCCTGCAATTTCTCATGAGTGTCAATGTTTTAGATTTTAAATTTCCTGAATATATAACAAATTATTGTAAACTTAATGAACTGCTCACCCAACATCTATTATTCATAGGATCATAAAATATTTACAAAAAAATTAATTTTTTTTTAATTTTATTTCCAAAACATCCAGTGCAGCATGTTTTATCATTGAAAATATTCAGCCTATTTATTTAATAATCACACATGTAATGGTCACAGTGGATTTTGTTTATCAGATCTGAAGCCCGGCCCAATTCTGTAAATGGGGCCAATACTTTCTTTTGAGACATATTATTAATATAATTTTTTCCCAAAATATTATTAATATAAATTAACTAAATCACTTTTCACACTTCATTTATTGGTCAATTTTCTCATAAAATAACCAAATTTTGAATATTAAGACAACTCATACTTTCGTAAGAGTGTTTTGGATTTGTTACTTGAACTTACGAAAATTACTAATACTTAATTAATTAACTTTCATAACTCTCAAAATTACCACTCATTTTTTAAAATTATAACTTAATCAATTGTACTTTGTGCAGTCCACAATTATCATTTATACTTCATACATGACAAAATTTTTTTTAATAACTATCTGATATCCAATTACTATTTTAGATTTTGATTAATTTAGATTGAGTTATGATTAGATTTCATTTACGAGAGAACTCTCTTAAAAATGACAACATATTTATTTTACTAGGAATATTTTCCTCTTTGTAAAATAAAATGGTATCCGGTATTTAAATCCCCAACAATAATTTAAATATGAGTAAACCACTCAATTTTTCTTAATTTTTGTTTGAAATTATATAGATATTCCGTCATTTAAATCCTCAAAATCCAACAACTCTGAAAAAAAAAAGTAAATTATGCAAACCACATTTGACTTTTGTTAAATCACATAAGCTTTCCTTCTATTTTTAAAACCTTGACAAATCTTTCTTCAAAAATGAAAAAAGTATATTACATAGGCATCTTTTGTTTTTTTTTTCTTCAAATTGATTTTAAATTATGTTTCTATATATTTTGGAAATGGATAAAAAATCTTTATAATTTTAACAAAATTTAGAAAAATTATATAATTTAATCTTTTATATTGGGAAGGTTTATGTAATTTATAAAAGCAGATGAAATATTTTTGTAATTTTAATAAAATTGAAGAAACATTTTTGTTAGTTTTAAAAATAAAAAATATATTGGTGTAATTTCAGTAAAATTAAAAATGAATCTCCATGAGCTGTTCCTTAAATATTAAACATGTTTGATCTTTCCCTCAAAATTGTATTAAATTTTAGTGTTTTCATAATAATATATATATATATATATATTCATAATTCAAAGTTGTACATACCCGGGCCTCTTCGGAAATGACATGACCATAATTTACATAGGAGAATTTTGGTCTTTGAAATATTAAATTTAAATAAAAAAAATCTTAAAATGGAAATCATTTATGCAAATTACACAAACTTTTTGGGTTTGTTGAAATCACATTCATTCCTTCTTTATGTTAAAAGATTATGAAGATGTTTTTTGAAAATAAATTCTTACTTACACGAAATTTTTATTTGGATTTCTTTAAATTATACAAATGTCTCTTCCATTTTTAAAACATATACCGGCCTGCCCTTTAAACAAAGAACTAATCACACGAACATCTTTTGAGTTTTTTTTTTTTAAATTAGACAGACCTCTGCTTTTTGACAATGAAGGTTTGTTAATATTTTACCTTTATATAAAGAAAACTTTGTATAGATTCTGAAGAGTGAAATGTCAATATAATGCCGGCGAAGGCCTGCAATAGTTTTTTTTTTTTATAAGCCGGAAAGAACGGCCTGCAATAGTTTTAAAAGTAGACAAGAGACCTGTGCAATTTCAATAAAAATCTAAGACATATTTATATAATTTTCTCTGTAGTGATGAATATTGGATATCAAACTTAGCCATAGCCACAGTATCAATATATATTTTATAAAGTAAGGTATTATTCATAAGTCAATTATTATGTATTTCATGCAATATACGGATATATGTTTTTAGTTGATTATCTAATCAGTGAATATATGAATAGCCTATATGAGTAATCCACCTAATGTTTGTTATATCTTTTTTTTTTATCAGCTAATGATTGTTATGTCTTAGTTGAAGACGTAATTGGAGTTTATTTCCCTACTTTGTTGGCCTTGAGGCTTGTTTGGCCTCCTTTGTATGCTAAAAGAATTATTATTCATGCTCTCTAAATTTTTTTTTGACCAACATGCTCTTTAAAATTACATTCTAGAATTTTTGATTCTACAAAACTATTTTTATCCAATAATAGAAACATTAAAATTAAAACACTCTTGTGACAGTACCAAAAAAAAAAAGAATCTTGTAACATAAAAAATAAAATTATAACTTCAAAGAAATGAGTAATAAATTTAAAAACACTTCATTGTTGTAATCCATAGATATTTTTAATACTTAAATTTCTTAATTGCCGACACAAAAATTTATGTCATTCGGGAAAATTTTCTCAAAGATCGATCATTTTCGATCCGAATGTAATTGTTTTTATTTACATATATCGAAGAGTGCGTGAAAAGTCACAGAAAAGGAAAAGATGATCTAAATATTCGACACAAAATAGAGTGTTGAGAAATCGGAATATGATGTGAGGCGAGAATGTGAGTTGTAGGAAGTGCACGTCGTATAAGTTTCCAGAAAAAAAGACACAACGAACTGCAATAATTTGGTGTGAGGGGGCCTTGAGCGGGTAAGGAAGATCTGCATAACAAGTGACAGCCATTAAAGTCCATCTTGACTGGCTTTCCAAACAAGGTGTTGAGGATGGAAAAACCTCGTTTAATGATGGAAAGATAATCCGTAGAGGAAAAGGTTTGCCTTAAAGGAGTGGTTCCCCAGAAAAAGTTGGCCAAGATTCGTTCCAAGCGATGGCACAAAGATTGAGGAAGAGGGAAACAAGAAAGAGGGTTTGCCAGAACAGAGGTCACCGTGGAGGTAAGCAAAGTTAACCGACCAACTTGAGAGAGTAAGAGGCTTTTCCAAGCTTGAAACTACTGTTCAATGTTACCTATAATATTGCCCAGCCATTGTCGAGTAGCTCTTGCATCATCACCAAATGTGCCTAAGTACCAAATAGGTGTGAAATATCCAATTTGTGGGCGTGAGATACTGACAGGCTGAAAATTAGTGTGGATTTCTGTAAATTAATGGATTGACCAGATATAAACGAGTATCTTGATAGGATGTGTTTTATCCTGAGACATTGTTCAGAGGTAGCTTTCGTAAATAGCAAGGTGTCGTCAGCATACATTAAATGAGAAATAGGTAAGGAAGAGGTGCTAAGGCGAATTCCGTCCCACAGGCCAGACTCTTGAGCGTGATGAATCATAATAGAGAGGATATTCGCACCCAAACTAAATAAATACGGGGATAGAGGGTCAACTTGACGAAGGCTGTGATTAGGAATAATGGGAGGCGTCGAGCAACCATTGACAATGATTTGGAATGAGACTGTGGACATGCATTGTTGGAGGAGCTGAATCCACTTCAGAGGAAACTGCATGCGAATAAAAGTTTGCTCCAGAAAGTTCCCATTCATTTTATCATAAGCTTTTGCTATGTCCAATTTGAGAGCACACCAACCCGTTTTAGTTGTCCGAGTGGAGTGAATCTTTTTCACACACTCAGTAACTAGGATAATTTTGTCTGAGATTAAGCAACCCGAAAGAAAGGCATTTTAGTTTGGAGAAATAAGACGTGGGAGGATTTGCTTAAGACGGTTACAAAGTAGTTTTGAGAAGATCTTGTAGATAACATTACATGAGCTGATCGAATGAAAGTCGTTAAATAAGCACGAACTAGGACATTTGGGATGTAGAATGATAAAAGTGCGATTTAAAGCTTTTATGAGATGACCCTTACGGATGGTAGAGCGAACCAAATTAATGATGTCGAGACGGAGAGTGTTCTGGTAATGCTGGAAAAAGCAAGCAGGAAAACCATATGGCTAACATTGTCAATCTCCCTGTCAAAGATATCACCTAGCAAGAGTTCAATGTCACCAATAGATAACGTAGGAATAGGCAGGTTGGGTTTGTCTCAGTAATGGCAGAAATCGGCAGTTCATGGGGAGCAATAAATATATCAGAAAAGAAATTCCCAAGCATGACTAAGCATGGTGTCTTAGGAGTCCAACCAAATGTCCTGAGCATTTTGAATACGCACAATAAACGAGTTGACCCTGCGTTTAGATGCTAGAGTGTGAAAATATTTAGTGCTTTTCTTTTTTTCCAAGGGAAATATTTAGTGCTTGGATCCCCATTTAGTAACCAAACTTGTCTGCACTTGTGTGCCCACATAATATCCTCACAATCGTACCAAAATTCAAGTTAATTACAGGGTTCCTTTTCCAGTAGAGAAATACTCAGGTGGGAGAGTTGATTTTGTAACTATTGCAAAGATCGCTCGAGGTTTGACATGACAACGATTCCATGTTGAGAGGTGAGTAGGAATATTATTCGAGTTTCCAAACAACTTGATAAGCTAGTGAGCTTGAAAGCTTTCTCATCCATTGATCTTGAATGATACGATGACATTATGAAAAGGATAGCCAAAAGTGTTCAAATCGAGAGAATTTACATTAGTAGTCCACCCGTTGCTTGTAGAGAGCAAGAGGGGAGCATGATTGGATGCAGCAAGGCGGAGGACCTGTAAAGTAGCGGCTGGGAAATGAGAAGGCCTATCTGAATTGCAAAAGGCCTTGTCGACGCGCTCACCATTTAATTATTTGATAATATATGTTCCCATTTATTATTTTTTCAAATAAAAATAAAACACGCACTTCCCTAACCCTTCTTCATTCTATCTCTTTCTTTTCCGAACCAATATAGGTACAAAATAAAAACATAGCCTTGACATATGTTTGGTAGCAATAAGAAAAGGGTCGAGGAGATTGAATAAAGAAAAAACAAACTACAAATAATTAGTACAGTACTTAATTACATCTTTATTATCTTTACTTTTTATGCAAAAACATGAAATAATTTCTTATCATGCTCTCTCTCATTCTCCTCCCATTTCCAAAGAATACTACTTCAAACCTCTTTTGGAGACATTGTAACAATTTACAAAGAAAATTAAGAATGCATGTCATAAATTTATTTTTTTCAAAACAATGTACAATTTTAAATCTGAATGCATTGCCTCGAGTGATGATTCATCAACTACGTAGTGCAGAGTTTCAAATGATTAATTACAAGAGTCAGCACTAAAAAGGAAAAAAAGCAACTCAAATGTACAAGAAATCCAGAAGAAATTTTACAAAACTGTGAAGAAGTCCCATTATATTATATTATACTATATATAGATATTTATTGAACTACTAATCTCTTAAGATGATCCAGGAACACCTCAAAGCTAACATCATCTGTGAAAATAACATCCCCTCCAGGAACAGAAGCTTCAGAATTATAAGTAGCAGAAGGATTTAACTTTGCCAGCAGAAATCGAGCCTATAAATAGTCAAATATGCACATCAATATTACACATCACCACTGCCCAATAGATGGCAACACAGGAAGCAGAAACAGATTTTAAAACAACAAAAAACACTAGGTTTGGTTGTCTTAGTGGTAAATGATTCCTTTTCTATCACACAAAAAAAAAAGTCACCAACATAGTTGAATCAAGTGGAAGGAACTCAATTTCCTTTAAACTAAATTTCAAGTTCAAGACTTTGGATAAAAAAAAAAATCATGCTGGAAAAATTACTTATTTAAGGTCTAACAATGCTCAAATCTAAATTATTTAATAGTATTAGACACCAAATGATAGCTACAGAAAAAAGAAAAAATCTACAGATGTATGTTATATTTTATTATTATTTGACAATAATTAATTACTTTAATCAAGAACACGAGATATTTTTTATATACAAAATTACTCTTTTTGATCAATTTTTCTTTTCATCCCGTTATATGATTCTGCCCTAGCTCTCATAAAAGTAGCAGGAACAGTTACTTATTAAAAGAAGTTCAACAGGTTATGTTGTACTGTAAAACAAGAGCTTCTGTCGGTTTTTATGAAATCCAGCTTTCCCTTTCTTTCTTTTCTTTTCTTTTTTTTGTGTTGTGGGGCCCCCCCGGCGGGGGTGGTGGTGGTGTGGTGTTGGGGGGAGAGGATGTCTGGGTAGGGTTGGTCACCAAATAGCTTTCCCTTTCTATAACATGAAGTCTATTCCAACCAACAGAATGACTATATATAAATCTAGGAGTCGCAGCGATTCTTCAAAGACGAGAAAAATAGTCACTAACGTATGATGTGGGATTATTCATCTTATCTCACTAGAATTTCCAGCAAATTATCAATTTATCCATACGTAGAAATTTCTCACAAGTGGAAAAACATACAAGTGGATAACATAAACATGTTCCTGACAGAATGGCAAACAGCAAAAAGTGAAATATAAAAGAAGTCATAACAAAGGGGAACACCACATCAAGTAGAAACAACAAAAAGCTCAGCCATATTGTGAATTCACATACTTAACATCAAATTAAGCAGAAGGAATAGAAAATAACCTGAGAGCCATATTGATCACACACAACCAGGCGAGGTACAGGAAATCTTTCCTTCATTATTAAATCTGTATCGTCATGAGGTGCTTGAAGTAATTGGGCAAATGCCTGCAAAATAAAGGAACTCTGCTTACTTAGTGCCTGTTTAGTTCTTCTTTTTTTGAAAAGAAACCATGGTTGAAAACCATAGTTTTCTAAAAAGATATGTTGGGGCAAACACAAACTACCTTTTTGAAAAATGAAAAGAAAGTTAAACTGTGGTTTTGGAAAAGGAGGGGAAAAATTACTTTTCCTTTAACAAAACATGGGTTTTGGAAAAGGAGAAATAAATTTACTCTATATTATACATCTAAAAGTACTTTTAACCCTTATCATCCAAACAGATTTTTTGTCAAACTTACTTTTACAAAAAAAATATCCAAACATAAACAACTTCCAACAAACTTACTTTATCTAAACTTCATTTTTACAAACTTCATTTATGTTAACTTCATTTTACAAAATTGAGAACCAAAAGGACCCTTAAATGGATTCCGATATATAATACATATTGGTAATGCATTTTCAGCTCCTGATTGCAGCCTGCAAAAACCCTGAATTTCTACATGATATTAGAGCTCCCATGGCCTGTATTCTCTGTTTAACCTAATTTGGCCAAGCTATAGTCACCCACGTCAAGAAGGTAGAAGCCTCACATGAAGCTGCTGCATAGACCAACAAAACTAAGGCCCTTGCACAGACTAGTGAAACTAAAATCGTAGCACACAATGAAAACCGAAATTGCTGCATAGACCAGGGGAACTGTCTCTCTAGGGTTGTTTGGCGCGTAGAATGAAATAAGTAATGAAATGAAAAAAGTAATTTTGTAAAAGAGAAATGTCCCTTGGGCTCTTGAACAAAAGTAACAGAAAGAAATATTACAGATGAGTAATGATAACATTGGCAAAATATATATTATGTATATCGATTTTAGTGCAAGGGAAAGAACCCTTGCAAAAACCAGACACCCCATAAGCTGTTCTTAGCTTGAGATGTGGGAAAATGCCATCAGAAAATGTTCAAGATGTGCTTCAAAACATGTGATATTTCCATTAATAATAATAATAATAATAATAATAATAATAATAATAATATCAAACCTGATAACAAAAAGAAAATATATGTGCTCAAATTAAACATGTCCATGAATACCTGATGTTCAGGTTGATTGTGATATCCACCTTTTCGCCACTGAGCAATGGTTGAACCATGGAAAATAACAACAGTAAAAAAAGAATCTAAAAGCAGTATCCTGTCAGCCGCAATGGCAGCCACATCAAGAAGAGCAGGTTCAGCACCTGAATGGAATGAATAAGAAATCAAAGAAGGCTGAACCATTACAACTGAATTGGCAACATTCTCACGATTCAGTATCATTCGGAAATATGCAGTCTCATCAGGGCTGTTGTTAAAAACCTGTAACATATATGGAAAAAGAACATGAAAATATTAAACACAATTTGAGAAAATAATAGTAGCAAACATCAGCAAGAACAAAAATGAATACCTGAACAAACTGAGAGCGTCGTAAATGAAACAAGAACTGTGGGAATATTGCCAACCTGGAAGACAAACTGAAAGACAATACAGAGTCTTTCTGGTAATCTCCAAATCGGGAACACAAATTTATCAATGCTTTATCCAGCCATCTGACAGGATCAAATTCAGCCTGAATACAAATTTCCATGACATCAAATGGTGGCACAAGTGCAAAATTTATAGAATTCATAAAGACAATTTCAATGGGAGCATTGAAAGAGCCTTAAGAAAATTTGCACAACCATGGACAAGCAGGAACATTCAATTCCCCCTGCTTGCTCCAAATACATTTTACAAAAGTACAGCTCTTCATTCTTCTTTTACCATTAAAAAAACAGAGAGAGAGAGAGAGAGAGAGAGAGCTCTCATGCTGATTCTTGTAATCTGATGACCCATTAAAACTTGGAAATTTAAGACTGCATATATAGAACATTGAAATAATCAACTGACAGAACTAAGAAACCATCAAAATTTTATATTGCATGCTACAGAAGTAGAAAAGGCATACATTAAATTATTATAACTTTACCTTCTCTGATATATCACATTTAATTCCAAAGTACGCTTAGAATAGTAAATATGTCAGAAAAAGGTTTGATGTTATAGATTATATAATAAGAAAATAATGGGCTTTCACTCAAAGGCTTAAAGTTTTGACTGGAAGCAGTCCTTTGTATGATATCTAGCCTCAATCTTGCACTCCCACTTCTCTTAATTAAAATTAAGTTTCAAGAAAAGGTATTATGAGCCTGTGCTTTGTCAATGCTTCAAAACCAAAAAGTTTTCATGAAAAGAAGCATATAAAAAATGATAATAAGAACTATGGATCTTCACTAAAAAGCTTAAGCTTTTGAGTTGGAAGTGGTCCTTGATAGAAGATATAACTAGTTGTATGGTGATGGGCCCAGCACGCAAATGGGCCAAGTTTAAAACAGAAGAAGACCCAAAGATATGTCTCTCTTAAGCAGTGAGCTCAGAAGTATGTTAGAAAAAGAGGGCAAGAAATGCCCAGAGGCAAAGAGCAACGTGGAGAGGTACGTTAGAAATTAAGGGGGGAGTAACTAATTGTCTGTTTCATGGGAATGAGAGAATGAGTGGAGCAGGGATGATGCTTTTTAGGGGACAATGAAAGCAGAGGCACATATGCGAGGTTTCAATTTTGGAACCTGACCTCTCAAAAGTCAAGGGAGGAGTTCCATTACTGTTCTCTTCTTTCTTTGCTTAATTTTTCTTCATTTTCAGTGTGTATGAATTGGCTGTAACAAGGGGAAATTAGCTTGTATTTTGGTTTTCCCCTTCCCATTTGCATAGAGAAGAGGTGTAATTTTCCCTGTAGCTATTAATATAATCAAGTTCCATCAGATGGTAATCAAACAAAACAAACTAAAAGATATTTAAGTTGAACCTATCTGCATAGGATCAGAAATAGCTCCTGAAATGGTAATAGTAGATTTGAAATGCAATTGCATGTGGAGCAGGTGGTGGATTTTATTTTGTAACTAGAGTGGGCCCCATGCATTTGCACAAACCTCAGGATGAGCCGAACTACTCACAACTTATGAACAACTCCCTACACTTATATTTTATACTGATTATAAATAATAATGGTAATACTCTCTCTCTACCTCTCTCTCTCTCTCTCTCTCCCTCTCTCTAGAAAAGCAGATATAGAGATGGTGAATGAGCAAAAAAACTGAGAAAAAGTGAGGAAGGGAATGATATTCAGAATCAAGAGCAAGTTACGACAAGCAAAACTTAATTCAGCTCTAGTGTTACAGTTGAGCTAGATCAGGTCACACTGTTGTGTTCCCCTCATATCTGCATCAGTTATATCCCCTTTTATAATTAATGGTCCCATCAACATGCTGCATCAATGCTTGTCCGCAACTCAGAGTGATGTTAGGTTACTGCTGCTCTGATGGTTCATACAAACCAACAAAGAAATACCATGTATTTCTAAATAAATAATTCTTGAAACTAGGCACCAGCATCCAAAGAATAAAAATTTCTGAATGATGAATGTTGAAAATAAAATTATAGATTCTCACAATTGATCCTGTGAGATTCAAAACATTACACCAAGAGTTTCAATTACCTGTGTGCCTTGCAGCCCAATTACACCATTGGTCCTTATCACATGAACTTTCAACTTCACTCTTCCAGTGAAAAAGAGAGGGCACAGTGATGGGCCCCTATCTAATGGGCTAAGGTTGAGTCACATGAAGTGCGTGAGTTGTGTGTGAGAGAGAGAGAGAGAGGGCATAAACTAGCAGTGGGGATTGCGAGTGAATCACTGTGAAAGCCTTTGCCTCTCAAATGCATAGAACCTTTGCTTAGCTTTCCTTTTCTCTTTTATTGGCCCAACCTTAGCTAATGCTGTGAGACTTACTCACTTACACTCTAGCAGGATCTTTATACATAAATAATACAATTTCAGAGTTTTGTTACATCACATAATCAATGGGAATGGGAATGGATTCACTAAGATGGAAATTATGTACTACACATACACAAAGAGACAGATAATTTAAGAGAAACATGTTATAAAAACATGCAAAATTAAAGCTACAAAATTCAGTGTTCACCTCTGTTTCCATTTTGAAAGAGACTTGGCGTGCCATAACTATTGCAGCTGCTTCTTGGTCAAACCCAGCAATCAATTCCTGAACAATTTAGACATAATGTTGTAGCCGCCTTTAAGAATTCCATAACAACACATTGTTAAAATGTCCATCTAGAAAACAAGTAAAAAAAGGGACCAGGAGACCCCAAAGAACAACAAAGGACATGGACGAATACAAGAGAGACAGAGAGACAGAAGAGCCAAAAGATCTGCAGTTATTTCCTCATTGATTTTGTTCATTCATGTATATATGTCACCATTGTATGAAAATTATCAGGGAATAGACATACAAATTCTGCTGCACCTATACCAACTGCATCCTACGAGATCAGCAATGTGTGGCAAGAAGAGAAATGAAAGAACAACACAGATTTAAATCAATAATGATAAGGGTAACTTTTTTCAATTAAAGCCCTCTTACTAAGGAACTGAAATTAAGAAATCCGAATCACGCTACAACACTATGATGGGCTAACATCATGCTAGACTCAAACCCCTTTTTATCACTACTTCTTTACTAAACACTAACTTATTGGATAATTATGAATCACACTTGATGATTAAATATCTAAATAACAAAATAAATAACAATTCTTCTCTTTCATTCTGCATCAAGTACCAGCAGAAAAACACAGCAACTAAAATTTTCTTTTCTTCTCTTTCCTGTTATAAAAAAGACAAAGTTTATCAGCACTATAAAAAGCTAGCAATGATCAGTATCCAAAACATAATAGAATCACACTTCAGCAACACAAGGTCTTAAAAACTGGAAGAAAAAAGGGGCGAGAAAAATTTACCCTGCCTAGGGCTAAATGAAAAATTGTTACAAATAGGCACATTCAAAAGAATTTGTATCATCAATAGAGATCAAAAGAAATAGACATGATAAATCAAAGGGCGGCAGCAGTAAATCTTGCCTGTATGCTTCCTGGTCCAGCAACCCATCTCCTGGAAAGAGTTGTAACTCGAAATCTCATTTGCCTACTGTTGTTCTGATAACTGAATCAAAATATCTGTATTGAGTGAGAAATATTTCATCTATGCAACCATAACAGAAAATAGATTACTCAGAAGCATCATTCACTAGAATGGAGTTCATACTATGTCATGAATTGGAAGTAAAATTGATTGCTCGTCGACTGAACTGTAGCATCAGGACTGTCCTTCCTCACAATGTCAAAAAACAGACACAATGACGTGGACTTGTCAAGGCCACACATCTTCCACGCACTTGTATCCCCTTGACCAACAACAACATCAGAGCACAATGGACCTTTCTGCAGATATAGACAAGTAATTAACTGATTGAGCATATAAAGAATAAGCAGTAACAAGGAATGAAGAAGGGTTCTTATACCTTTTCAAGGGATGCACAAGGACCAATAATACCTTCAACTTTAATATCCTTGGAGCAGTTTATCTCAAATATTCCACTGCAATACAAAGATAAAATAAGGGGAGAAATTTAAATTGGGAAACAAGATGTTCAGCCCTACCAACATTAAGTTAGGAATAGATATTAACATCATTAGGTTCAGATTTAGGGAAAGATATGTTGGTATCACAATAGCATTTTCATGTAACAAATAATCATGATTTTAAAGAATAGACAGAAATGTAACATAAGTTTAACTTCATGACATCAGGCATTCAACTGATAAAAAAATATTTCATCATTCTTCTTCTATAACGCATTGAAAAGAAATTAAAAGATAGATATTATAACAATCATTCCAAAATAAATGCAAGTTGCATCCACCTTTCTAATAAAAAATGCACATGAATACAAACATCCTCTGACCCTTAATTGTTACTTGTACATATCCTAAAATTATGCTTATAATTTCTGAAAATGTCTTTTGTTGGTCTTAACCCTTATCTTTAGTAATAAGTCATTCATCCATCCATTTATACTAGGACCTATTTGGTACACAAAATGAAATGAAATGAAATGAAAAAAGGAATGGAATGAAAAAAGTAATGTTATAGATGAGAAATGTCATTTGCACACTTGAATAAAAAAAATAATAAGACACAGTTACTACTAAGTAATGAGAAATGTCTTTTGTCCCATGGAAAGGGAACGTCAAGTAGTTCAGTATCAAGGTGTCCTAGTCTAAAAACTCATTTTCATTGTTAAATCGGTCATATATAGATGTCCTAGTCCATATACATTTTCAGTTTTCAAATTGGTTGCAGCATCTAGGTGGCACAGTGATGCATCATAGTTAATGGGTGAAGGGAGAGATAAAGAGAAGAGGGACAATAGAGTGAGAGAGTCGAGACAGAAAGAAAACTGAGAAACAGAGGGAGGGAGATGGAGCACGAGAGGAAGAGATGAGAGGGAGAGATAGAAGCTGGGTATCTCAAGACAAAGTATCATTCATTCATAAAACTAAATTTCACGTACATGAGCAGCACATATATATATATAGAAGGAAGATTTCCTTCTCATGAAGAAAGCTCAAGTTGAACTCAAGTTGTTCTGACTAAAGCTGTTACTCTGACTACGTGATAGAAATACAAGCAGAATTACACAAGTCGCTAAAATCCTTAATGCTAAGGAAACTTAATAAAATATTCATTTAAAACATAAAAACTGATTTTTTTCTTGAATAATATTTTCCATATCTTCTATCATTTCCCCTTGCTTCAAAGAACTCTCCTTTGGAGAGGTAGAGAGTTGATAAGTTTCCAACAAGATGGGATCAATGCGTTGGAACTCTTCTTCATTAATCCATGTAGCATCTAACTTCGAGCAACCTTTCCAACTGACAAGGTAACGGTGGAGGAGACCTACAGGTGTAAGGACAATTTGTTCATCCATGATAGCAACAATTTCTTCATCATGCGGTGTGACAGATGGCAATGAAGGGATTGGCACATGATGAGGTTGAGTAGCTCCAGAATCATCAGAAAGCATAGGGGGGCTCAAAAGTACCACAGTAAAGAATAAGATCCTCAACATTAAAAATTGGACTAATGACCATATCAGGAGGTAATTCCAGTAAATAAGCATTAGGCCCTAGTGTCTTAGAAATGCCAAAAAGTCCAGAAGCTCAAGGATGCAACTTTTTAAAAGAGTGTTTAGGATAATGCTTTGAACGAATCCTAGCCATCACAAAATCGCCTACATTAAAATTCTAAGAGCGGCGATGAGCATCAGCAAATAATTTATATTGATCATTACTCAAAGTAAGCTTACACCTAATCTCAGCATGTAACCCATGAAGGCGATGGGCAAAATCTTTTGCAGATTCAAAGGCACGGAAAGTCACAGGAATGGGTATAAGGTTGATTGGTTGTTTGGGATTGTAATCCTGAACAATCTGAAAAGGACTCTTTCCTATGGACCAATTAACTAAATTATTATAGGCAAACTCAGCAATAGGTAAAACCAAATTCCAATTCCTCGGTTTGTCCCCAACTAGACTTCTAAGCAAATCTCCTAGACTACGATTCGTAACTTCAATTTGTCCATCAGTTTGAGGATGAAATGCTGAAGAGAATTTCAACTGGGTACCAAAAAAGCGTCTTCCAAAAGTAACTAACAAATTTAACATCCCTGTCAGAGACAATGGCAACAAGTAACCCGTGTAAATGCACAATTTCTCTGAAGAAAAGCTTGGCCAAATGAGAGGCATCAGTAGCCTTGCTACAAGGAATAAAGTGGGCCATCTTGAAGAACCTATCTATAACTACCAAAACAGAATCATGCCCGCGTGCAGTGTGGGGTAAACCCAAAACAAAATCCATGCTAAGGTCTTTCTAGGACGCCTCAGGAATGGGTAAAGGAATATACCATCTTGCATTTTGTTTCTTAGTCTTGGATGTTACGCAAGTACGGCACTAAGAGATTATTCTAGCAACATCATGTTTAAGGGATGGCCAATAAAATTTGTCCTTGACTAAGGTGGTGGTCTTATCCCGTCCAAAATGTCCGGCTAACCCTCTAGCGTGTAACTCCCAAATAAGAAATTCTCTCATGGACATCCGCGAGACACATAACTTAGTACCACGAAAGAGATAATTTTCACTTATGAGGAAGTCGGTATAATCATGACAGTTTCCCCATTAACCTCCTGATAAATAATTTCAAAATCAGGACAAGTAGCATAGTCATCTTTCAACCTGTCAAACCCCACAATGCTAACACCCATGGTGTGCAGTAAATTAAGCCTACGACTCAAGGTGTCAGCTACCTTATTTTCCACTCCTGAATGATGCTTAACAACAAAAGTGAACTCATTTAGGAATTCTACCCATTTGGCATGTTTAGGGTTTAAGTGTCGTTGAGAGTTGAGGAACTTGAGAGCCTGATGCTCTGAATATACAACAAATTGCTGAGGAAGCAGATAGAACTTCCAATACTCAAATAACCTAACAATTGCATAAAGCTCTTTGTCATATGTGGAGTATTTCTGCTTTGCGTCATTATGCTTTTCACTAAAGAAAGCCACGGGGTGATCTTTTTGACTCAGTACACCTCCTATTGCTATTCCAAAAGCATCACAAGCGACCTCAAAACATTTGGCAAAATTAGGTAATGCTAGTACAGGAGCTTCAGATAGCTTGTGTTTAATGGTCTGAACGACTTGTGAGGCTATATAGGTCCAATGAAAATTATCTTTCTTCAAGCAATCAGTTATAGACGTCATAATGGTGCTGAAATCCCTAACAAAGCGCCTATAAAAGGATACTAGCCCATGGAAGCTTCGCATTTCAAAAATTGACTTAGGCTGAGGCCATTCCCGAATGGCTTTGACCTTCTCAGGATCAGCAGCTAAACCTTGTTCAGAGACAATAAACCCAAGAAAAACAACTTGATTTTGGAGAAAAGAGCACTTGGTGAGATTGACATAGAACTTTTCCTTCCGAAGGCTAAGAAAAACTTGTTTAAGGTGTGAAAAATGTTCTTCCTTTGACTTACTGAACACCAGGATATCATCAACATAGATAACTAGAAATTTTCCCAAGTAGGGTCGAAGTATGTGTGTCATAACACGCATGAAAGTACTGGAAGCATTCATAAGGCCAAAGGGCATTACTAACCACTCATACAACCCGTCTTGCGTTTTGAACGCAGTCTTCCATTCATCTCCTGGTCTAACTCGGATCTGATGATATCCACTATGAAGATCGATCTTAGAGAACCAACTAGATCCGGAGACCAAATCGAGCATATCCTCAAGCCTAGGAATAGGGAACCGATACTTGATGGTAATCTTATTTATAGCTCTGCTATCCACACACATTCTCCACGTCCCATCTTTCTTTGGTGTCAACAAAGCTGGCACCGCACATGGGCTTAGGCTATGCTGAATGTATCATTTCTTTAACAACCCATTGACTTGCCTGTTAAGTTCTTCCGTCTTTGGGATTCATTCTGTAGTAAGAGAGATTAGGAAGTTGTGACCCAAGATCTAAATCAATAGCATGCCAAAATCTCACATGGGTAGAAATTCTGAAGGAAGCTCATTCGATGTAATGTCTTTGAATTCTTCCAAGAGAGGGGATACCTCATCGGGCACATCAACAATGGTTGTAGAATCAACCCAATTAGAAACTTTAGGGACAATAGCAAGCATAATGTTAGCCTCTTTACTTTCTCGCACAAATTGCTTCTTGGTTAAAAGATGGAGGCTTTGGCTCTTTGGTCTCAATTTCTTTTGCTGATTCAAACCCTTTTTCTCAGTTTCTAGTTTGGTCGGACGTAACAATATTGTCTTTTCCCTATACTTGAATGAGTGAGTGTTCTCCCGACCATAACTGGTGATATCATTGTCGTAAATCCAAGGTCGTCCTAATAGAATGTGAGCTACATCCATAGTAAAAACATCACAAAGGACATCTTCCTAATACTCTCCAAGCCAAAGGGGTACATGACATTGTTGTGTGATAGGTAAAGAAGTTTTTTTATCCACCCAGGCTACTTCAAAAGGCTTAGGATGGGGCTCTAGCGTAAGGCCAAGTCTAGCAACTCCCTAGCTGGAGATGACATTCCGGGCACTTCCTCCATCAATGACCAATTTGCACGATTTTTCTCCACATTTCACAAAGGTGTGGAAAATGCTCGTTCTCTTCCAAGAGTCATCGTGCAACGGGACAGATAGAATACACATCATTACACTTATGCACCTTGTGTCATCTACAATAAACTTCTCATCCACATCAAAAGGACACTCGATGGGGTCAACCACTTCGTCAACATTTGTCACTACATTCTCCCCTTTTGCGGGGGATTCAATAATGAGAGCGCAATGGGGACACCTTGATGTGATGTGACCTTTGGAGTGGCACCGAAAGCATTCAATATTGGGGCAACTTGGGTGGGGGTTAGACCCTGTAGACTCAGTATTCCTTATAGTACCCCCTTTAGTACCAGATGTTTGACCAGGATGGTAGGGAGAACTGGTCCTAGAAGGGGGTACCCCTATAAAACGGTTGGAAGGACTGAAGGTACGATTCTAACAAAAATTTGAACTCTGGATGGTGGTATGCCTGGTGAGTGGGCTCCTAAACAAAGACTCTACTTCCAATGTCTTATGATGAGCTTCTTCTAAGGATTCAGGAGGGTTCAACTTGAGTTCCCTCTGAATGTCTAATCGAAGACCGTTAACAAACTTCTGAGCTGTCATCCATGGGTCTTCTTTGACCTCACACCTGATCATAAGGTTATCAAAGTGAGCCATATATCAGACACTGTAGAGGCTTGTCTCAAGTTCAACCATTGGTTATAGAATTGACCCTTATAATGAGTGGATACATACTTTTCTTTTAATTTCAACTTCATCTCGACGCAAGTATCAATCGGAGATTGTCCTAAACGCTCCAAGTTTGACTGCACGTTCTGCCAATATTTCCTGGCTGATCTTACAAGCTTCATTTTCGTAAAACGGACACGTTAGATATCAGTCATGTCATACCACTCGAAATAGTCTTCCATGTTGACTAACCAATCCAAGAAAGCATTTGAATCTAATTGTCCGTCAAATTCAAGGGTTTCAACCTTGACTTTCTTGATTATATCCTTAGAATAATTCAGCCTATAACCTCCCCGTCTCATTCCAAGGGGTGATTCATTTCGCCTGTTATAAACATCATTGGGTTCTTGGTCTTCCTACTGGTCAAAAGCAGGGTCATATTGGTGCTCAAAGATCCCAAGAGGGGAATCCCTATTGTGTCTACTTTTACTCCTATTTGGGGATTGATGATTGATGATTTCCACTGGGTTGTAGGGGTATCTTTGACTGACTAGAGGAACGGGGATGCCCACTTCCTAAATTGACTTCTTTGCTAGCATTAGGATTTTCAAGGATGCCTCCTTCATTCTTACCCCTAAATTGCCTAGTTATTAACCTCATTCATTCCATCATTTCATCATACATCTGCTTGAACTCACCATCCCTACAGCTTGACTCAGTTTGTAGAGTATCTCTCAGAGATTTAATTGCATGGTCCACATACTTTTTAGTATTCCTTTTAGACTCCTCAAGGGTTTGTTGGATAACTTGGTTGGATTTGGGTATGGTGGAATTAAAGGAATTGAATTCAGGATCTATAGGGTGTTGTTTGTCAAAAAAAGGTCATACAAGAAAGGATATAGGAGATAAAACATAATCACAAAAATGCTGAGTAGGCATTAGCTACTATTAAATAATGGATTGATATAAAATATAGAGACTGCCACTTTCAAAATTTTTAAGAATTTTTTTTTAACAATAAAAGAGCGTTATCAAAACATTGAAAAATAAGTTGCGAGCACAACTAGAGGTCTTATAGCAGTATAATCTAAGAACTAGCCTTAATTATACTCAGGTAATCTCCTCAAAAGGCCAAATAGGTCACAGTTTAAATAAAGGCCTTACCAACGTATCTTTAAAAGCCCAAAAAGATACGGCAATTTACCCCCAAACATGCTTGCATTTGGTGATTTTCACGTCTGGGATTGGCTGGAACTAGTAGAACCACGTGAAACAGTGCAAAACAGCCAGAAAAAGCAGTTTCTGGAGGTGCTATATAGTGGTGCGTATGGTGGCGTGTGAGGCGGATGAGGCCCACGCGTCGATGATGTTGTCGACATGTGCGGAGGTGGACGGTGGTGGATCTCGGTGGACGGGCCGGGTTTTGGACAGCGCACACGGTGGTGGTGGTGGTTTGCCAATCTAAGGTCGGGGAATAGAGTTTTCGGACTTGGCAGTGGAGGCTCTGTTTCCGATGAGGTGTTTTCTGCTCTTTCAGGCAACCGTGGCGCACTCAGAGCCAGGCTCTGATACCAGACTGATGCAGCATAGTTAATGGGTGAAGGGAGAGATAAAGAGAAGAGGGAGAATAGAGTGAGAGAGCCGAGAGAGAAAGAAAACTGAGAAACAGAGGGAGGGAGATGGAGCACGAGAGGAAGAGATGAGAGGGAGAGACAGAAGCTGGGTATCTCAAGACAAAGTATCATTCATTCATAAAACTAAATTTCACGTACATGAGCAGCACATATATATATAGAAGGAAGATCTCCTTCTCATGAAGAAAGCTCAAGTTGAACTCAAGTTGTTCTGACTAAAGCTGTTACTCTGACTACGTGATAGAAATACAAGCAGAATTACACAAGTTGCTACAATCCTTAATGCTAAGGAAACTTAATAAAATATTCATTTAAAACATAAAAACTGATTTTTTTCTTGAATAATATTTTTCATATCTTCTATCACACAGTTTAGATCCATTTTTAATTTCAAACTGTGTTTTATTAGTAACAAGCTTGAATAGAGCATTGAGAAAATCTAAGTGGATCTCTAAGTGGATTAGAAGTTTATCTTCATCTAGAATTTGAGTTTTTTATTATCTAGAGTCTAAGAGTTTATTAAAATTTAGGAGTCCTGGTTAGCCTTTACCATTATCATTATGAATTTATCTTGTAGTTGATTTCCACCTTAAGCATAATAAATAAGAAAAAGGACGACTGCCAGTCTAATAAGAGTGTGTGTGCAGCCTTTCCAATTCTCTATATTTCTATTATTATCATGAAGATTACATATTAAAAAAATTATAAATTAAAAGCATAAGCATGAATCAACAAGGATGACTTCACTGTCCAACAAGAAATTCAAGAAAATTAAGAAGTGATTACTCACTAAAAATATAGCAAAGTGATTGATTGAAAGTTATGCTATCTAAAATGTAAGCAGTACTGCAATGCAAATGGAAGGGTTTGGAAAAGTTTCTTTTTCTATTATTTTTAAAAAATTTAGAGCGTATTCTCCTTCAGATTCCAGAAGCCAATCGCATATCATATTGATATTTAATAAGATTTTTAAGACAGCATTTCCTTAATTTTCAATTATTACAATGTAGTAAAATTTCAAGACAGCAAAAGATATAAATGAAGTTTAAAAACAAAAAAGGCCAACCTTCACTGTCAGAAAGCACATAAAAAACCATAAGTAAAAAAATTCATCAATATATTATAGAACTATGCATGTACCAACAGCCTGAATTTACTATACCATAAAAAAACGCAAGAAACTTTGGAAGTTTCATGTTCATATGAAATGAGAAACATAAAAACATACTTTGATGATAGTCCTAAATCAAAATCACCAGCTTGGAAGACATGTTTCAGCGAGTCCTTGAACACTGAGTGCCCAAAACTTTCAGCAAGTACAACAAGACCCCCAGTCCTTTCAACTGCTGTTTTGAGTTCAGCAATGCCCACCTGGCAGAGCAAGTAGAGAACAAAAAGAACATCACTTAAGAATAAATGAAAGTGAAAACCAAGATTTGTTATCCAAAATACGCACACATACATTTACAGATACACAAAAACCGGAATGGGTATTGTTTACAAGCAAAACAACTAAGCAATAACACAATTATCAGTCCACAGACCACCTAAAAAGTAAAAACTAAAAACTTAGCACAATTCAACTTTAAACATATTTGAAATCAGGTAGGACCAACCTGGTCAATTGGACTTGTATTGGTAGCTGTAAGAAAACATCCACTCTTTTTTTTTTTAATAAGGGAATACAATATCCTAAGAAAACCCATTTTAAATCTTTTGGGCCTTTTTTCCTTAAACACAAAATGATCAAAGCATGTGAACGCAAATTCTTAGACTGTAGCAAAATATTCCCAAAACGTTTATGATGAAACAAACAGAGAAATGTAACGTTCCTCATCATTCCCAGTAATGTAAGATTCTGCAAACCAAACCCCCCCAATATGGTTAGGACCTTTTTATGCTATTATGACCATATAACTATAGTCAACACACCCAATAGGGGAGAGATAAGCCTTGCTATGGAACCTCATATAATTCTTATAAAAAATACTATTGCCATTATTGTCACCCCACCACCACCACTTCTACCATTGTTTGCTGCTGCACCAACACCAACACTGCCATTCAATCATCATCATTGCCACTGCCGCCACAGCACAGCTATAACCACAATCACAACCTTCACCACTCTGCCACCACTCTCACCATCATCACTAACATCACTATTACCAACTATCACTATCACCACTTCCATGTTATGACATGCATTTCATAATATGTTCAGGGGAAACTATATTTACCAATTTTGTAATCAAGCCTTAGTTCAAAGGGATGAATTGTAGTTCCCCCTACTTTCTATAAATATAGGCTAGGATATTATTTTCATATTATCAGCATTCACATAATAATATTATATTATAACATCCAATACATTATATTTTGATGTAACAACCACGTGATAGCACAAAGATTTTTATAATGAATAGCTTATTCAACTCTATCCAATGCTACCTATAGCATCAGCCCTTATCATATGTGACTCACCAAACAAGGCTTAGGTTCCAATTACAACCACATCATTAGTATATACTAAATTCTTCTTATATGAAAATAGCTACAGGCTCGAAATTTCAAGCTTTCAACACACACTGCATTGAAAAGTACATATCAAAACATGGGAAAAAGAAGTTAAGAACGAATAAAACCAGATGTAGCAAAACTGAGTCATTTAAATTTAAAAATATTCTACGCCTGGCTAAACATGAACAGAGAAAAGTTTTTAAGGCTGAAGGCAAAGGCAATCATCTGTAAACTTAAAAACCCAGAGAATGCTAAGTATGACAACGAAAAATCAGCTATAAAACGAAATCATTACCTGATCAAGAGCACATGCAAAGAGATCTAGTACATGACCTTGATGTACGAGCTGTTTTGAAAGCCCCTCATAGAATTTTACACATTTATGGTAATGTGGCACAGAATCTTTGTCCAGGTCCTTGTGGGAGCGAATAGGTTCAGATAAACTTTTTGATACAATCTATAAATATAAATAGAATCAGATAAGCTTCACTAACAGGTCAAATGTGATAAAAAATCATACTTATAAATGATACTAGAAGTGCAAAAATCCAAAGGAAATATGTAATCTTAGAGTCTTCCTAAGTACTTTATACTAGGTACAACTATGCGCATTCTCTGTCTCTCATGGTAGTTTTATATTTATAGGCACCAAATATAATCAACATGTTTTTAGCACTTCTTATTGCTTCAACCTCAATCTTAGAATTATAAAGCCTCATGAGGTTCAAACATTTGTGAAATTCAACCAGAAAATTGTAAACAGGGAGGTATGAAGATTATCTTCATATTCACTGAGCCTTGACTAAATCCAAAATAAATCTTGAGATATGATAATCACCTGACCATTCTTTAATCACTAGTTATTTGTATAGGAAATACTTAGCAAGTCAATATTTTCATACCAAATGTGGCATCAAATACGTGACATTCAAGGCCTCCATTTTTGGCAAAACAGTTACAAATAATAGTAGCAGCAGCAGTAGCAATAAGAACAACAACAACCACCAAATGCCAGGTACTCCACATTCCCTGATGCAAGCATGCCAGACACAGATCCAAAATTCCATGATACTATGCATACCAATGCAAAAATGCCAGTTTACCTAATAAATGCTTCCAAGTATACCATATATCATTATCCTGGTACAAAAGATTATCATAAAATTCATAAAAATGCATATTAAGCATATTGGCCTTAACTGACAGACACAGTAATTTTCCACTCAATCTTAGATAAAGAATACGGAGCACATTAATGAGCATGATAAGTTATCCTTACAGAAGCAGGTCCTTCAGTTGCTGGCCCACCAACAAACGCCATTATTCTAGCCCCTGAACCAGGAACACACGCCCCCAACAAACTGGCTGCGATACTCAATGCTGTGCTTGTGCACCTAGCTGGACGCTGATCAGCAGGTACAGCCCAAGGATCTTTCTGTAACTCCTCCAACACCTGTTAATTAAATTAAAAAAAAATCAAAATAGAAAGCCAAATAGAACAGAAGCTACATAAAATTCCCCTCTTTTACTTTTACAGTCAAGTAACCCCATTACCACTAATTCATCTAAATGGCTAAAACGCAGAGATATTTCATAAGTACCGAATTGAAAGTGAATTCACAATCAGAGGCAGGCAACAAGAAGCGTGCAATGCTTTCAGAAGATAGTCCATCCCTAGCACCAGCAATAACACCAGTGGTTGGTTTCGGCTTCCTAGCAAAGAAACTCATCTGCTCAAGAAGCTGGTCCCTAGACATGTCCTTAGACCCTTTGAACACGTATGTCTTGGGAATTTGGCCGCAACCCAACTCATGAACATGAACAAAAGTCCCAAAAGTGATCAAACCAACAAGCGAATTATCAGGTAAGAGCTCAATCGCCTGCGACAAAGCAGACTTCAAGAAAGCCATTTCCTCCTCAATTATGCTGGTATCAACAACAAACATGAAAACAGGTGGAATAGAAGCCACTTCCCCGGGAGTCTCATACTCGATCGTTGTGTACTGAGGGTAGAGTTCGGCGGGAAGATTTTCATCGGAGATGGAAGCATAATGAGGGGGGAAGTGATTGCGCTGAAAGCAGAAAGGGCATATCCAGATCTTGGCAGCGAAATCGACGACGCAAAAGGGATTTAGGATGGCACGGCAAGTGCGGCAACGGAGGGGGGAGTAAGGGAGGACGGGCATGTTGGGGAAGTGCTTGATTGGAGTGTATATGGCGGAGACCGGAACGACGCAGTTTATGGCTTCTTGCTTAGTGCCTGGGATCACATTCCAGGGCATTCGAACGCCATCTTGCGCTTCTAAATCAAGGAATTCCGCCATGGGATTCAATGAGGCTCTTCCCTGTACGTGGGAGGGAGGGAGGGATCGATTACGAGGTTTGAGTTCACTCACTGGGGAAAGGGACGAATCAAAGAAAAAAACAACGTAGTTTGGAGAGCTCCCGAGGAGCAAGGCTGACGCATACCAGAAACGCTGGACTAACAAATTATTAGTTTATTACTAAAACTAAATAGAAAATAGTGATATGCTCCCCAACATGCTCAAAGTAAAAACTGATTTATAAGTCATAAGTAAAATATATATTTATCTATATAAATAATGATTTGATAAAAATTAATTTAAGGAATTTGAAGTATTTTTTATTAGATTTATTAATATATAATTGTCGCTTAATAATTTTATCGAGCCACATAAATAATAATTATGCATTTGAAAAGCATTAACGATGAATTTTAATTTTAAAAGTTTAAAAGGACAACATCATCATTTTAATTTTAATGTGTGTGCATGTAATGATTTGGGTTTTTCACATTTTAGAGTTTCCACCTTATGTTAAAAACTCAAACGTGATGAGTTTTTTTTTTGTTGTCGGCCATTCCTTTAATGCTTCTTATTACACTTATAAATATTTTTTATCTAAAAGATAAGTCTTATTTAATTAATGATATAAAAATTTTAAAAATATATTTTTACTTATTAAATCTATTAAAAATATATTATTTCTAATAGCACCCTATTTAATATAATATATTTAAAATTTATTATTTTTTTATATTTAATTGTAAATAAAGATAAAATAGAAAAAAAATATTTAATACCTTAGAAATTATTAAACATGGCTTATATTTTGGATTAAAAAAAAATTTTAAAAGAGAACTTATATTTTAGATAAAAAAAGAGTATAATTTTACAACACATTAAAAATGAAAATATAATTTTACAGAAACCCTTAAAAAAAATAAAGTAAGAGCCCGCTTATTTTTGGCCCCAATATATAGCTGATGCAGAAAGGGAATGTGCCCCATATGCATATTTCATCTTGACCATTGAGATGTAATGTGGGTACATGTTTTACTATTTTACATTTTATATTTATAAAATAAAATATTACAATATTAATATTATTTTATGTGCTGTATCATTTGAAATAAAAATATTACTAAAATTTCATTAAAAAAATTAAAAGATCTGTACTGTCCAAATCTTATTTGAACCATCCAAATGTGCATATTTCTAGAAATATGTATTAGATCCATTTCCAGGTTAGCAGCAGTTCAGTGTATATCAAACCAATCAATCTACATGATTAAATTTAAATCCAATTCTCAATTTTCTCAACTCATTTTTTTCTCTTTGATAATATTAAAAAAAATTATTTTGTTCATTTTTCACATGACTTGACCCAACCCAACTTATATGATCAAGTTGGATCAATCTCACCTTTTGGGTTCATGTCCAATCCTAGATAGAACATAAGAGCAGAACATGTTTGATTATCTTCACTATTTTAGTGTTTTCAAAATAATTTTGTGAAATTGTTTCTTATAATAAGTTTTGAAAATAAAAAAATTTTGTTTGAATAATTTTTTTTTAAATCTTACCTTAAAACAAAAAAAATTGGAAATATCATATTAAAACAATTTTAAGGACTAATATAGACAATAATAGATAGTGGACAAGAGAGGTTGGTGATGGTCGGCAACGGTTAGTGACAATTGGTGGTGATAGATAATATTTGGCGGTGGTCAACTAGTAAGTAGTGGTTTATGGTAGTTAGTGGTGATTAATGATAACCGACAATAGTTGGTGATAGTTAACAGTGACTGATAATAATCAATGACAGTTAGTGATAATTAGTAGTGGTTGGTAGTGATTTGTGGTGGTCGATAGTGGTAAGTGATACTTAGCTGTGGTCAATGGTGATTGGTAGTAATTGGCGATGATCAATAGTGGTTAGTGATAATCAATGACGGTTGTAGTGGTTGTCAGGAGACAATAACGATTGAGGAAGTCAATGGTGGTCAGAGGTGATTGGTGGTGGTTGACCAGAAATAGTGATAGTCAACAGTTATTAGTATTAGTTCGCAATAATCTATAATAGTGAATGTGAACAAAACTAGAAAATGAAAACAAAATTTATTGGGGTTGTTTTTATTTTGTTGTTTTAAAAACAAAAAAAAATCATAAATTTTCAAAATAAGTAAATAAAAAATAGATACCAAAAGAAAAAAATTTTCTTTTGTTTTTAAAAATTAAAAACAGAAATCAAACATGCCCTACGAGCTTCACTTCAATTATTAACACCGGTTTCAATATTATTATTATTATTGTTAAAAATACATAGGTTTCAATATGATTTTTATTTCTAGCAAATTTACATGTGTTATGGTATGGGTTTTTGTGTTAAGACTTACTAAGCTTTCTCCATTACTGAAACTCAATATCTTCCTTAAGTGAATTTTATTGATAAAAATGTCTATTTTTCAATGTTTGAATTTTTTTGGTCACCTTTCAGGGTTTGCAATTTAAAAAAAATTAATCTTGAATTTTAAAAATTTAACTGGACTTTTGTCGGGAAAAAAAAACTGACGATTATAATCCAAACTACTAAAGTTGAATTGCATCAGTTCAATTATCATCAATTTCATTGAATTGATTAATAAATTTTGCAATCAACTAATCAAATTCGTTTTACTAATTGGATAATGAATCCAAATCATTAACATTTTCACTGAATCCACCTCTCCCTCCTCGTCCTCCTCACCGCTAGAGGGTGAGCTCACTCCTGTTAATATGAATTCAGATATCCATCACATCCCACATCCTTAGTTATGTGCAAGATGCATATCTAATATAAATCAGACAAATCAGATTTAGATGGTTCGCAATTTTTTTTAAACAAATAACTAATAAAATCTGAACCATCTATTCATCTAAATGTCTTGCCTGCACATGGATCGCAATATAATCAACAGAATCATTATACAGTGAAAAAATGCAGCAAATAACTCAATTAATAAAAATTAAACGGGCTATAGTGCCTGGGATTAACCTAAACGTATAACAAAATGCATCAAGACAAGGTACTTATTCAATCAACCATCACACTAGCAACAATGGAGAGTTAGATAATTGCAAAAGTTGCAAATGCTCACAGTTGGTGATGATTTTGGCTATGTTTGTTTTTCCATTACAGAAAGAAAAGGAGCTCTCTGGGAGAGTTAGAAGAAAACGCGTTTGCGTTTGCCCAAGCTGAAATACAAACACTTCCCTTACGATTGTCCTCTGGTCTTCTGTTCCCACCATTCCATAAACTTCACTTGTGCAGTGGAGGTTTCTAACCTATAAAGTTGAAGCGCGTGATTTGCAATTTCATGGCCAAATGTCCACCCAAACACACCCCCGGCAAGAAAAGACAGTCCTGCACCTGTTGGTTATGGTAGAAGAAAGAATAATGAAAGTTAATAATGAAAATGCAAGTATTACCACCCAAATGTTAGAAAGTTTCAACTTATTTCATTGCATATCAATAGTAATTAACTTACAGTTTAAAATTTCAACTGCCAAAATGAGTAGTTTAAAAAAAGGGGAATTGACAGTTAAAATAAGACCCTTAAATTAATTATAACTAAGGACCTTAAAAATAAAATATTTTTTAAAAAATCATAGAAATAAATTGTTATTAATGCTTCTTAAAGTTATCACCCATAATCCTTAACATTACAGTTCAATTTTCTCAATATTACAAAGATCTTTGAAGGACCATAAAAGTAAGTTTCCAGTCCCACTTATACTCCCTAAACTTACCACTTCCACTCCCTAAAGTTATAAATTGATCTCTCCAATATTGCAAGGACGTTTTGAATATGTTACTTATTTTGGATGAAAATACCATTACAACATCTAGGAGATCAAGTTATAAATTTAGGAAGCTTGAGTGGTAATTTAAGAAACTGCTAATGTTAACTTATTTCTATGGTCTGTAAGAGAAATTTTAATTTTAAGGTCTTCAACTGTCATTAATATAAGAGGTTCTTTGCTGTCACTTTCCCTTAAAAATTTGCTATTCTAAAATTACTCGAAGAGGATAAAAACAAGGGAAATGACAGTTAAATACACTTGACTTATATTAATGACACTTAAATACTTTAAAAATCAAAATTCTTCTTAAGAATCATAGAAAAAGTTACTATTGGTGTTTATTAAAGTTAACACTCATGTTTCATGAAGTTACAGCCTGATCTTCCAGATGTTATAAGAGTGTTTTCATGTAGAGGTAGTAACAAATCAAAAACATTCTTATAACATCAAGAAGAACAAATTGTACCATTAGGGAGCATGTGTGATAACTTTAGGAAGCAGAAAGAATAACATACTTCTATGGTCGTTAAGAGGTCCTTGTAACATTGGAAAGATAAAGTAGTAACTTTAAGAAGCATAAGTAGTTGAAAGGAATTTTTTTTTTTTATGGTTCTTAACAATCATAAATATAAGTTATGGGTCCTCAACTATCATTTCCCCAAAAAACAAATTTCCATCATCTAAAAGCAAAGTGTAGCAGAAAGGTGTCAGCAGTAGTAAAGTGGCACACTACCATGCAAACTCCTCGAATATTTGTACGCAAAACCTGCAGTAGATAATGCTCCAACAACACTTCCTGTGATGCTATAGGTCGCTGCTTCTCTTGCAGTTTTCAGCTAAAATGATAGTAAAGAAAAAACATAAACTTTAAACTCAATTCTCTGCACAAACAGAAACTAAACAAATGTTCCAGCAGGCAATTGTCTTTATTCAGAGAAATACATTCAACAAATACTGCATACAACAAAATCATTAATAATTAACTTCAATAACCGTTTTACCCAAAAACAAGAAAAAAGGAGGAAAAAAAATTTAATAACAGCATACTGAAAAGAGATTTAGAAACCAAAAAGAAGAAGACCAACTGCACGTGTTTCACCCATTTTCAAGTGCGAGTTTGAAGCTTTACCAAACCTAAACTCTTAAAATTGTCCAAATTCAAAGTTAACATGAAAATCTTAACAACCATTCTAAGAATAACTACTTAATCTATCTATACCAACACAGCTGAAGTCCTAATATCTTCAAAAGCAAATCATTCCGCAGATCATGCTATACATTATTGACTCTAAATACTTAACAATCCAGCAACTCAATTCCAAAGACTAAGATATATTAAAAGGATGAGGTGATTTATCAATAAAATGCTACATGTCTCGATAAGAAGAAGAAGAAGAAGAAGATGATGATGATGATGATGATAACCTTTAGCCTCTTAGTTGTAAGTAATTTTAACTAAGAAATAGTTTCGAAATTTCTAGCTACTGCACTTAACTAATGTTCATCATAACTCACAACATGTATCTTAAGATATCTTCACCATCCATGGGTGAAGGCAAAGCCAACCTTGAAAACTAAAATATATCATGTGAACCAGAGTTCCCTGAAGTTTGAAGTCCAAATCAAAAGATTGTAGAAGTTTGTCAAACAAAGGTCATTATAATTCAAATTAGTCTCCGTAGAAGAGGAGTTATAAATGACCTGTCCATATTCACATTACTAATAGAAATTACAAATATTACACTACTACTTACCTAATTACATTGTCATCTAGATCTAAAAAACTAGAAACAAAAGCAAACCATAGGTCCGTCATCAAACCATTTCTGTATTCCAATGATGCACCAGATGATAAAATTCCAATCATAATTTAACACATTTGATACAACATGTATGCAATTAAAAATGTCAGACACAGACAACAACACTATTAATAATAAATGAATACCAAAATGAGCTCCCAGATGTAGGAAGCTTACAGTTATGTACTATATATCAAAAGGACACAAATTCCTCTTTTCCACTTACAGAAACGATTATCTTTCTCCAAATCCAGATAGGAGAATCATGACTCTTGACTCTTCAGGTGTTTAATCAAGTAAATATTTCCTTCAATTTCTAATCAATTCTCCTTATCGAGACAGAATTGTTGTACATTATAAACTCATTCAGAATTCTAGAGTCCCCCTGAGGTTAAGATATTTTGATAGAAACTGAATAGGATTAACACTAATCATGCCTGAAAAGGTCCTTTGTCTCAATATTTTATCATTTTATAAATAGTTCAAAAACAGCTGCACCTTTTATTACTGTCCAGCACCTTTTCAGCGGAGTAAATTGTCCAGAGATTTTGGAAAAATTGGGTGTGTCCTCAAACATTGGAAGGGTTACGTTTATAAGGTTTGGAATGAAAAAAGAAGCTAAAGCACAGTACCAATTTGCAGTATTTGTACTGTTAGGACCCACTTGGTTGGAGAGGAAGGCTTGAAATTTTAAGGATCTTTCTTTGTCTTTGGCATTGCCATCTTGTGGGAAAGAAAAGCATTCGAGTCCTCAGTGAGGTGTTCTGCACATGTTAATTTTTAAAAAAGACTTTTTTTCTTGTTACTCTTTGTTGTTGATGTTCCTTTCAAAGAGTCTTATTGACCTCTCATAAAAAAAAAAAAGAGTCTTATTGACCTCCCTTGTAACAATCTTTTTCCTCAGAAAACATAGATTTTTTTTTTGTAACTATCTTCTTCCTCAGTAAAACATAGAAATTTTTTTCTAACAGGGAAATGAAAAAGGATATATGACATGAAATTTCAACAATAGAAGATAGATGAATATCCCAGGGATAAGCAGAAAACAGTGTAACAATAGCAGGACATGATGTCGAGAACATATTAACTAACTCGAATACCAAAATGTCAATAAAAAACCTGACAAAGTTACATCAGTAGTAGATAGAGAACCATATAAATAGAGAAAAGTAGAAGATAAATTCTTACTACAGGTCCATGAATAGGGTCAGAAGCAATGAACTCCTCAACATCAGAATTAGACCATGGGGGGAGGGTCCTATCAGGCTTAATAAACCTGGTATAGTTGTCGATAAATGAGAACCTTTCCGACCAAAATTCTCTGAAGCCTTCCCAGTGCTTCTTAAAAAAGTTTTGTGAGGAAGAATCTTCCATCTCTGGTAGAGAAATTAAAACAAAACATGAAAATACTGGATAAAAACAACAGATAAAGAACCTTAAAATCCAACATATGAGACGCTATAAAATACCAAGAAGCTAACCACGGAGCCTATGTTCCATATACCACTAAAACAACTTAGCAAGGAAAGACATCCGCTATAGCGAATGGAAAATGCCTGAACCAAAAACTTTTCAACTAAGAATCCCATCAAATGTCAGCCAAAGAACAAGAAAACCTTCACGATCATCAGGGCATACGTAAGCAGACAACCATACCTAGAACTCCCATAAAGATCAGAAAATTAACTTCCAAATACCAACATTTCATCGTTCATAACAGATAGGTACACACAACAGTAGCTCTATCAGTACCCAGAGTAAAAATCCATTGGGCAAAGAACATTCTCCTAGATTTATTGAAATCAATTACCACATCCAACAAATCCTAAATCAGTTCCATGCTTAAGCCATGTATCGGAATCGTTTTTAGACTTAAACTCAGAAGGCAATCCAAGGCCGCCAGAATGCACAGCAAAAATATTAGCATGCCGAAAATTTGAAATCGAGAAATTGTCGCACTCTGAAACGATAGAGAGACGACGGCGTGGTTTTAGAAAGAGAAGGAGAAAGCGTACTGCTTGAGAGCGACTGCGGTAAGCAGAAGCTCCGATTTGGATTTCTCTATCGTCAGAAACGAACTTCAACGATCCTACGCCGCCGCCGGAGCTGGCGAAGTGCTTTTATCTGCTTAAAAATGCGATTTTCTAAACTTTAATTGATTAATTAATTAATTTAAAAAGTGCTTTGGACCTAGTATCTTCTTATTTAGTTTTTATCATCAAATATATATATATATATAGTATATATTATAGCAAGAATGGGTGTGTGGGTGTATCCATTGTTGTCTCAACTGAAAAGAAAAAAAATGTTCATAATGCATACACATGATTGCGGTACAATACCATATGGATATGACAAATTTATAATATGAATACAAGAGATATATGTAATTTATATATATATATATAATTTATGTATATATTTATGTACTCTTCCTTTTTCTCTTGATCATTTTATCTATTCTTTTACTTCAAACTTTGTGTATTGGAACTGTGTGATTGATTGATCTTTTATGAATTTATTTTACTACTTCTGTTTTTTCTTTAATTGCAATTGTGTCTCTCTCAGTTTTTGTTTATTTATTTTATGCTACTCTTTTTAATTTGGTAAAACTGTTTTTTTTTCCAAATGTTTGTGTTTCTAATATGCATTTATAAATCAATATATATTATGAGTGTGCAGTGTAGTGGCTGTACTTCGAGATTGCTATATATTTTACCATTATTTTTAGATATATATCGGTCAGTAAGTTATATTTTGCTATTATTTCTATTATTTTTGTTATGTAGTTCTTTTAAGGTTTCTTAATATTTACTATAATCTCATTGCTCCAAAAATATCATTTTTTTCAATATGCTTATAAAAAATTAAAAAAATGGCAACAACTGATTTACATCATCAAGTACTACACTAAAATCTATTGGCTTCACTCAATTGAAGCAAGGGACCCAACAAAGAAACTATACATGCTTAGTCCTCATTTTTGTTGGTGGGTTCATGGATTTGACTTACATGTGACATTGGTATATGCATTTTAGAAAGAATTTAAAATTAATATGCACATACAAATTACAAACTTTCAATTAAATATAAATAAATAAATAAATATAACTATAAAAATGGAGCTGACAATGTTATTGATGAAGATGAAGCCTAGACTATATTATCATCTAAATATTTATTAACATGACATTATTAGAGCATTGATGCCAGCAAGGGCGGACCTACATGTAGCATCCTAAGGCAGCTACCTCCACAATTTATTTTGTGCTTACTTAATATTGATACACATGCACACACACCATGTGCAATGTTTATTAAATGCCCTCAATCTTTCAGCACATTTTTCTTAGTGCTATTGAACTTTTTTAATTTTTTCTTTTATTATAATTCTTCATTTACAATAAAATTTAGATGTATATTTAATGATATTTTTGTCTCTTAGTTATGCAATTAATTGTGTTTATATTGATTTTGGTTCTATGTTCTAGTAATGGAAAAAATTTAAAAGAAAATCTACATTATCAACAATTAAATGATAAAGATGGAATATTGTTCATTAAAAAAAAGTTTAGAATATGATTTGGAAAAGCTTTATGATGATAATCATGGTTTAAGGTTAAAGATTTCATATTATCATCCATATGATAAAAATGAAATTAAGAAATATTATCTACAAAAGGATCCTATCAACTAAAAGAGGTAATTCTTCATAAAAACAATATACATACATGTCCGCACAGCAAAAAAATTTCTAGGTCTGCCACTGTATTTATTAACATTATTGAATTGAGATTAAATAGGTAAATATACCTGTAAAGATGAATTTGAAGAAGGTATTGACACTTGGGGTGCATTGTTTTTTCTTTCATTTTTTTCCATATAACTCTTACGTGTCTGTTTGGTTCATCTTTATAAAAAAGAAACAATGGTTTTTAATGATGGTTTTCTAAGAATATGTGTTTGGTCAAACATAAACTGCCTTTTTGAAAAATGAAAAGTGGGTTAAACTGTTGTTTTAAAAAAGGAGAGGAAAAATTACTTTTTTTTTTAACAAAACGTGGGTTTTAGAAAAAGAGAAACAAATTTACTCTATATTATACATCTAAACGTACTTTTAACCCTTATTATCCAAACAAACTTTTTGTCAAACTTACTTTTGCAAAAAGAATATCCAAACATAATAACTTATAACAAACTTACTTTATCTAAACTTCATTTTTATAAACTTTATTTATCTTAATTTAATTTTACAAAACTGAGAATCAAACGGGCAGGTTGATCTTTTAACTCAAGATACACCCTTTTCCTTTTTTTATCGTCTTTGCTTGAAATGCATCTTTTATGCTTAATGTGCTAAGTCCCAACTTGAAGATGATCATATGAATCTTGGTGGTTTGGTATGGTAGAATTTCTACTCAAGATTTTATCAACTTCTATGCCTGATTTAGGCAACCTATTTGCAAAAAATAGTTGAAGCATTATTAGATTCAATAGCCTTACTTGATATCTCAATTGCATTTCAATATAAGTTCTTGAAATGGTTTGGGACAATCAATTATGGGTCTTCTTTGATTATATGCCCACTATTATCTAGAACACATCCACTTCAAGCATGATTGGTCCATCTCTTCATAATGTATTTTGGAGGAATAATTCTTATATTTCATAACTTTAGTACTCAAAGAGCATGGCTGCATAAGATCCCAATAAATTTATATTTCTTAAAACTACACACCCTTGTTTCATTTTGTAAGTTAAAGGTAACCTTGTGATCCCTTATATCTCCCATTACACACACTTTTATATTCAAATAATGTTGAAGAATATTGATTACACTCTTTAAAGAGTATGTCACATGACTTCTTCTATTCCTCTTTAACTTGAAGAAAGATTGCAAGTGTATATATGTTTCTTGCATTTTTCAACAAAAGGATATCCATATTCAATAGTGTTAATGTTTGAATCGTCATATTTTATCTCTACCTCCCTAAATCTCATGTCCCCTAACAATCTTTCGAAATGTCTTAAAAAATCCAACACATTAAGTGAAGACTTCATATAATCTCATAATCAATCATTGAAACTTTCACTCAATTGTGTTGATGTAGCATTCGTGGCCTATATACTGATGTCCATTTCTCTTTCTTTCCAAAGTACTCTTGCATCCATTTATTTTGACGAAGGTTATGCTTGTCAATTATTGACTCCCATGCATCAAGAAAGTTTTTCTCATTGTCATAGAGATAATGTAGTGCCTTAATTCTAAGCAAAAGATAGTGATTTCTTAAAAGCATTATTGAGAGCATTTTGAAATAGATGCAAAGTGCACAAATGATGATACAACTTAGGTAAAATCTTTGCAATTGCTTTTTACATTGTTGCATCTTAATTTTAAAAATTGTGCTTGGTATTTCCTCACACATGGCTTTTATAAAAGTTTTAAATAGCCATTCAAAAAAGTTAGTAGTTTTATCATATAATATTGCAGCACCAAATATAACAGTTTGTTAACAATGATTGAAACCAAAAAAGGGTGAAAATGGTTGAAAATTACGATTTGTACGATAAATAATATTAAAAGATACCATATCTCCAAAATGAAAATAATCTACAACCATTTGTAAATCCACCCAAAAAATATTTGTTCTTTGAAATTTTCAGCATCAAGTTGAATTTAAAAAAAAAATGATGGATTCTCATTCTGTCTTGACTAAAAATAATAAAGTAAAGTATAGGCCTCACCTTCTTTCATTTCTATCTCATTTTCTTATGAGTCCAATGATAGATAATGTCCTTAAGAGTGTATCTAACATTCTCTCACCATCCAACTTGTCAACTCAAAAATTCAAAAATCAATTTTTGTCATATACCAAAATGATTTGCTAATTCAATTTCAGTTTGCTTGAGCACTAGAAAAGCCTTTCTTTGAGATTATAGATTCAAAATACCATGATTATATATATATATATATATATATTTGTTCCATTAATCTCAGTATGACCTAGAGATCACTTTGATAACACATTCTCCTTTCATTTTTAATTGATTGATTATTGCAATTAGTGGTGACTCACCATCCATAACGCAATCAATCTTCAAAAAAATACTTCCATAAAAGGATTTGAAAATAGGCAAAATACATTGAATAGATCAAATCAATTGGTGACCTACCACCCATAACTTGGGCATGCATTGACCCACTACCCAAAATGCATTTGATTTTAAAAGTGGGACATTCAAATAAACCTAAAACACACATAAATAGATAGTGGGAGAAGATGGAGTTCTATTTCTTAGCCAAAGAGAGAAGCAACATTTTCTGAAGTGAAAGTTGAGATTTTTTTACCTCATCGAATTTTGAGTGAGGCGAGTAGAAGAGGCAATCTAAGATCATAACATTGAGTTGAGCAAAGGAGAGCTATGAACTAAAGAAAAAAGCAAGCCACAAGCTAATGCCAAAGAATGGGAGAACGATTAGGGATTGAGAGAAGCATGAAGTAAGAATGGGTTAGGGTACTAGTGTTTGTGTCTCTCTAAAGGGCAAAGTATAAAAAAAAAATATCATTTTTATGTGTTTTGGAAAATTTCAGAGTATTTGGCCAAAAATTAATATAAAATTATAACTCACAAATTATATAAAATTGTAACTAGCGAGGCTATTTCCCTTACTAAATTTCTCACTAATTATTTTCTTTTGGCAAGGAATAACATAACCCTTGCTAATTCCCTCACTAGTTATTTTTATTTAGCAAGGAATGAAAAATGCCTCGCTAAATTAACCATTGATGACAAAATTGTGCATTCCTAGCTAATGTCTTTGCTAATTGAGTATTTTAGCTAGGGATAAACGATCCTTTGCTAAATTCTCTCGCTAAATTGAATTTTTCTAGTTGGAACTCATGATTGTATTCCTGCTCCAAAAATGAAACATATTTTCCAATTCTTATTGTGTGATAGTCATTCAAGCCATGCAGCCACTCCTCAAATCCTTAGAAATCCTTTTTGCTTTATGATTGCTCACCCCTCATGAACACTTCTTTAAAACATACAAATATTTGTGATATTACTGTCTTATGATCTTTCTTGCTTTTGCTTACCTAGTCTTTTCTAATACTAAAACCAACTAAACCAGCATATGATCTTTCTTGCTTTTGCTTACCGAGTCTTTTCTAACGCTAAAACCAACCAAACCAGCATATGGATTGTAAGATATATATGCAAGTTCTTCATTATCAAACTCCAAGCTAATATATGGAGTTAAATTTGTTTAAGTAACTTCATGTTCTGCCAGAGTTTCAATTGAATGAGTAGTATATGCCATTATACAATCTATCAAATTCACTATTAAAAAATATAAACATTAATTATCTATTTCAATCAATCCAAGAAAATTATATACTTCAAAATATATGAACAATGAAACAAGAATGGATTGATGCAAATGTATTTAGTTGAAAAATGTTACACATGTCCCACTAAATTATTCAAGAAATTAAGAGTGGAAAGTGTATTTTTTTTATAAAAAAATTCATACCATCATATGCATCTAAACATAAAGGCCCCTTCCTAAATATCTCATACTTGCCATATGCCACAATGAAATTGGAAACTAAAGACAAACTAGACCATAGCAATTACCTCCAATGTCCCTTGTGCTCTCCACAGCTCCTCACCCTCTTTGGTTGTGTTTCCTTTTCAAGCTTCTGAATATTTCATCTGTGTATCTTTCTGATCTCCCTTCTTCCAATTTTTCAGATTTTTTGCTTTATCCTCCAATTACCTCCAATGACCCTTGCTAGTTGTTACCCCACCTCAACTCTTTACTCTCTACTATATGTTTCCGTCTCATGCTACATATATGGTTCTTTGCATGAAGAAATGTTTTTTGGCTTGATAGCATGAAGATGTTGGTTTGTAGTAAATTTATAATAAAGATAAAATAAGGTTTTTCTCCTATTTTAAGTTTAATTTTTAAAATTTTAAAATCTTGTTAATGATGTTAAGTTTGGAATTATTGACTAGATTAGTGTGTTGTAAAAAAAAAAGTACACATCTCAAATATGATTGGAGAATAGGATGATAAGTATAAATGGGCAAGTACCTTAGTTTTTTCCTATTTTGAAAGGCAAAAAGAAAAAAAAAATACTTTGGGTTACATACATTATGAGTGTAAATGTTTTGGAACTGGTGTCGTTTGAATTATGAATTAGACCTAGATAGATAGTATATAACTCTCAGATACCTTACTCATCGATCTACTCCCCCATAATCATGTTGTTCAATACGATTGTGTGCTTTATCGATCATGTGTGTGCCTAGTTTTCGTGAGTTCTTTAGAGAATTTGCCAACAAAAACCTCATATGAGCAACCTTATGCCACACTCAAATAGATGAATTCATAAAGTTATATTACACTTTATACGCTACCCATAGGAATTATGAATATCACCCTTAACTAATGTAGTTTAGCACTTTTACACACCATAGGAAGGGACTAAATTAATAGTGCTAGCATAACTAACAAGTGATTTGCTATAACCCATATGAACCTTTTTCATGGGATCTCTAATAATGAAGGTTGGGTTACCATCATTGTTAATTTCAAGTTGGTATAAGTCCCTATCCTCTTGATGTTTAGGTAGTTAATTTTCTTTATCGATGTTTAGTCAGATGATAGGCCTAATTCACTCTTGACTTCGCACAATTTCTTAAATCATCTGTGGCTATTCAATCATATTATGTCTTTACAAAGACTATTGTCACTTAACAATCATAACATATATACACCAAAGGTGTATTGCTAAGAGGTTTTTTAGCCACTAAGTCTTAGTATCAATTGTAACACCTTACCTCTAGACTCGATCACATACTTCAAAATTCAACCAAATACAACCCAAACACCTCAAATCGACATTCTCACAACCTCAAAACAGCGAAAATGAATCCAAAAAAGCCAGAAAATGGGCTGGGCCGTGGCTCTGGCCTCCCCTGTTTCTCCATTGCTTCTGGCTTCACTGGCACCATGGCCTGGACTCTGGAGCCGCGGCGCCCCATGCTGATATCCCATATCAGCAACTTCCATGCTCCTGGGTGAATTTTCGATGCTCATAACTTTATACTCCGACCTCCGATTGACTTGATTCCAACTCCTTTAAGTCAATCTAGTCCCATGCTAACCATAGACACCATCTTCACCTTAATACAACTCCGTATGGAGATTCTAGATCCTTGACACTATTTTGACCACTTATTAATGAAAACTTGCCATTTACCACCTCCAATTGCCATCAAAGGCAACTGGTTGCTCAAAGACCAATCATACAGGTCCAAAACACTCAAACTAACTTGTCCGAAGAGGTTTTACTCCAAAGGAACTACTTCTATGAGATTTGACCTCCTGGGACCCTTACTTGACAAAATGGGCTACAGGCCCTAAAACACAGCGGTTAGCCCAAATCCAACTTTAATCACACATAACACATACACACAACATACATAACCATACATTCATCCATAAAAATCCTTACAATGTCATACATCCATTATAAACCATTCTATCTTACTTGGCATAAGATGAATTATCCAAATTACAAATTTTTACATAGACTATTCCTACTCACGCAGCTACTCCCGCATCTCCTCCGGACTAGTGTTAGAATTGTCACATAAAAGGTTAGTTCATGGGAGAGGGGTATAAGACAATGTCTCAGTAACCAGGGACAACCACACACACATATATATGCTGACCCACACAATCATGAAATGCAATGCTAATGAATGGTATGCATGTTCTCTCTCATATACGACTAGAACCACGAGTTGTCGTCATCACAAAACATATCAATAGATGATTCCCTTTCAACAGTTGGTGAAGACTGATTCCGAGATATCACCAAGCTCACTTCACCCTAATGCAATCCGGCCAATGGTTACACTAGAGCTCGGACCGTGGCTCTCCTTCCCCTGGACCATCATGAATTAATGGTGATTTAGGAAAGGTGCATCCCTAAATCCATTGCCACCTGGCTCTCCCAAGGAGAGGATTTAGTGATAGGGATATTTCATCATATCATATTGTCCTCTGCCGCCTGGCTCTCCCATGGAGAGGATTTAGGAACAGGGATCTTTATAATATCATCATCTTATATCACATCATCACCTCATCATCAATCTCTCACTATGCAATCATATGGTGATGATGTCAATGTCATGCTAACATGTCTTTACACACACATATATATATATACATCATTATCATCACATTCATCGTATGGACATGCTAGCATACAATGGTATGGGGATGCTACATATCACAATATATATACAATCATCATATATCAACTAACTGTGCATACCATGATATATAGAAAAACTATACACATACACAATTAATATCCTGGTATGAAAATGAACATGCATATGTACACAAATATACGTATTGTCATACCATACAAACAATACAATACAAACATACACCTGGTTACCTTAGGTTGTCAATACCACACACGTGAGTTTCACCAACTTCTCGAATACCCAATACGCTTGAACTCGTCTCGGTTAACTAAACAACCTTTATAATAATATAATTCTTCTATTAGCACAATATACCATTAAACCAAACATCACAATTATTTTAGGCCTAACCTAAGGTTCCAATACCCCTTTCATGCATCAAAAAGCTCCTAAGGACCATTCAAACACAACTCAAACACATATACTTCAGATTCCCAAGAGCCCAAATTGAAAACAACCTAGGGTTAAGCTCAAATCATACATACATCATTCAAAACTCACATCCAAACCACAAGAATACCAAAACACACTTCCTTAACCCCATTTCATCTATTTTAATCGGTGGATTTCGGCCAGAACTGAAAATCCAACCTCAAAACTGAAAACCCCAAAATTCCAACCGAAGAAAATAGAGAGGGAGGAGTAGAGAACGCTTATCCACTTGAATCCAAGCTTCCAAAGGCTGGAAACAACTCATAATGGCTAAAAATAGTGAACCCTAGCACAACTCCTTATCGCTCCCTCTGTTTTCTTCCTTTCCAATCGTCCGAAATTATCCGGATTTAAACAAAAATCTTGAATCTCGCTGCGGCTCCACCAGTTTTAGCTGAAACAACGCTACTAGAATGGTTCTTACCACGACAGCCCTACTCCTCACTGCAATGTGGAGCTCTTCCAGACTCCACTTGAGCCTTCCTCCATTTTGTTTTTTCCAGTTCTGAACACCAAACCAAGAAAGATATCATGAGGGGTGTTACACCAATCATCTCTAGATTAATACGTTTTAACTCATTAGATCTAATAATAATAATTTGCTCAGCTAACTTCCAAGTCACTATCCTCCATCAAGAGTACATATAAAATCATCAATGGATTTTGCTCATATGAATATGAAATTCAATCAATCATCGTTATATCTTTCTAATATAATGGAAATCCATAATATATGATACCATTATTCCTGGTACCTCTAATGTATCTCAAAAGTCTAGCTATTTGCAATCCAAATGTCACACTTACTTCTCTCGTATATCTTATATCAAATTTAAGATGCAAAAAAAGTATCTTGTTTCAAACAAAACAATAAAAAGTATCACTGTTGAGATATATGATTAATTTGAAAAATACTATTAGCTATTGTCATTTACTATTGTACCCATTGCTTATTTATTTTTCTAGACATTAATCATAACCAGGTAGTGGTTAATTAGCTCTAATATTAATGATCCCTTTGTATATATTTAAGTAGGTGCACAATGTTTTCTAATTAACAAAGAAATTATTCTTCTATACTTATGTTGCATTGTCTTTGTTTCTTTCTTCTTTATACTCATCAACATAGTATCAGAGAAACTAAAAACAAAGGCTATAACTTATTGATCTAATGGCGGACAAACTTGAGCATAACTCGACTCTAAAATTGGGACCTATAAATACTCAAAAACCAAAGGATCTAGCTTTGACAATTCATCCCATTAGTTCATTGTTGAGAAGCTTAATAGGAGGAACTATCAAGAATGGGCAGATGTAACACCCCTCATGATATCTTTTTTGGTTTGGTGTTTAGGACCGGAGAAAACAGGATGGAGGAAGGTTCAAGTGGAGTCTAGAAGAGCTTCACGCTGCAGCGAGAAGCAGGGCCGCTGTGGCTATAACCATTCCAGTAGCGTTGTTTTAGCTGAACACGATGGAGCCACGGCGAGGTATGCTGAGGTCATGGCAAGATTCGAGATTTTTTGTTTAAATCTGGATCATTTTGGATGATCGGGAAAGAAAGAAACAGAGGAGAACGGAGGAGCTCAGCTAGGGTTTGGAGTTTTCTGCCTTTAGGAGTGATTTTGGACCTCAAGAGCTTGGATTCAAGTTGGTAAGTGTTATCTACTCCTCCCTCTCCATTTTTCTTCGGTTGAGATTTGGGGTTTTAAGGTTTTGAGGTTGGATCTTCAGTTCTAGCCAAAATCCACCAATTGAAATAGATGAAATGAGGTTAAGGAAGTGTGTTTTGGTATTCTTGTTGCTTGGATGTGAATTTTGAAGGGATTATATGTGTTTAGAGCTTAACCCTAGGTTGTTTTCGATTTGAGCTCTTGGGAATCCAAAATGTATTTATTTGAGTAGTGTTTAAATGGTCCCTAAGAGCTTATTGATGCATGAAAGGGCTGTTGAAACCTTGGGTTAGGCCTAAAATGGTTGAATTGTGATGTTTAAGTATTGGTATAATATATGAATTGAGATATTGTATTATTGTGAAGGTTGTTTGGTTAACCGAGAGGAGTTCTAGCGTGTTGGGCAATTCGAGAAGTTCGTGGAACTCACGTGTGTGGTATTGACAACCTAAGGTAACCAGGTGTATGCTTGTATTGTATTGTTTGTATGGTATGACAATACGTATATTTGTGTATATATGCATGTTCATTTTCATACCACGATATTAACAGTGTATGTATATGGTTTTTCTACATATCGTGGTATGCACGGCTAGTTGATGTATGATGATTGTATATATATTGTGATGTGTAGCATCCCCATACCATTGCATGCTAGCATGTCCATACGATAAATGTGATGATAATGATGTGTATATATGTGTGTGTGTAAAGGCATGTTGGCATGACATTAAGATCATCACCATATGATTACATAGTGAGAGATTGATGATAAGGTGATGATGAGATGATGATATGATAAAGATCTCTGTCGCTAAATCCTCTCCATGGAAGAGCCAAGCGGCAGAGGACAATATGATATGATGAAATATCCCTGTCACTAAATCCTCTCCTTGGGAGAGCCAGGTGGCAATGGATTTAGGGATGCACCTTCCTTAAATCACCATTAATTCGTGATGGTTCAGGGGAAGGAGAGCCACGGTCTGAGCTCTAGTGTAACAATTGGTCGGGTTACATTAGGGTGATGTGAGCTTGGTGATGTCCCAGAATCAATTTTCATCGACTGTTGGAAGAGAATCATCTATTGATATATCTTGTGATGACAACAGCTCGTTGTTCTAGCCGTATATGAGGGAGAACATGCATACCATTCATTAGCATTGCATTTCATGATTGTGTGGGTTAGTATATATATATATGTGTGTGTGTGTGTGGTTGTCCCTAGTTACTAAGACATTGCCTCACACCCCTCTCCTATGAACTAACCTTTCAGGTGACGATTCTGGCACTAGTCCGGAGGAGATGCGGAAGTAGTTGCTTGCATGGGAATAGTCTATGTAGAAATTTATAATTTGGATGATGTATCTTGTGCCAAGTAAGATAAAATGGTTTGTAATGAATGTATGATGTGGATATGGATTGCATGGATGGATGTGTATATAGTTATGTATGTGGAAAAGGGTATTGTTGTGTTATGTATGTGTTATGTATGATGAAAGTTGGAATTAGGCTTGATTGGTGTGTTTTAGGCCTGTAGCCCATTTGTCGAGTTAGGGTCTCAAGGGGTCAAATCTCATAGGAGTGGTTCCTTTAGGGTGAAACCTATTTGGACAAATTGGTTTGGGGTTTTTAGACCTATATGAAGGGTCGTTGAGTGTCCAATTGCCTTTGGTGGCAATTGGAGTTGGTTAGTGGTGAGTTTTGGTCAATAAGTGGCTAAAACGGTGTCAAGGGTTCAAAATCTCCATACGGAGTTAGATTAAGGTGAAAGTGGTGTCTACGGCTAGTTTGGGACTAGATTGACTTGTCGAAGTTGGAATCAAGTCAATCAGAGGTCGAAGCACAAAGTTATGCACACCGAAAGTTCACCTCGGAGTATGAAAGTTGCTGATATGGGATATCAGCATAGGGCGCCACGGCTCCAATGTCCAAGCCCCAATGCTAGAGGAGACAGAAGCGATGGAGAAACAGGGGAGGTCAGAGCTACAACAGTATTGTAGCAGCTGTGGCCCTAGCCCTATTTTTGGTATTTTTGGGGTTCATTTTCGTTGTTTGAAGTTTTTGGTCAAGTCTAGAGGTATAAAGAGGTAGGGTATTACACAAGAGCTAGGAGACTTGCCATCATAGGTAGAGGCAAAATTGACTACTTCACTGGAGCAAGGCACCTATAGGAGATGACGTTGCTGGGCTCTAGCGATGGCAAATATGTAACTTGTTTGTGACCTCATGGCTCACATACTCCATGACACGTTCCATTTGTCGGACTTTCAACTCGTAGTGTGGAGAGCTATTGGGGAGAATACTTGAATGGAGAAAATACAACATATATGTTTGAATTGAAAATACAACTCTGGCAGCTCAAAGAGGAGGATTGAGATGTGAATGAAAATTGGGTTAAGATTATTTCTCTCTGGCAAGAGCTCAATTCATACAATATAGTGAAGAATAATGGAAGTGCCCATCAGATTGTACCCTATTTAGAAAAAGGTTTGAAAGAGAAAGGGTATTTGAATTCTTAGTTGGTATGAATAAAAGCTTACATGATATGCGAAGCAGAATTTTGGCCAAAACTCCCCTTCTTTCACATGAAGCATTTGCTTAGGTAAGACAAGAGTAAGCAAGGAGGAAGGTGATGTTGAAGATAAAATAGCTAATATGGAGGCCTTAACATTGCTATCACAAAATACTATTTCAACGTTGCTATCACAAAATACTATTAGTGAACACTTGGGGAAGCAATGGAAAAAATTGTCCTTGATGTGAATACTGTAAGAAAGTTGGGCATTCTAAAGATACTTGTTGGGAAATCTATGGCAAGCCTAGCCATGAAGAAACTCAAAGAATCATAGACATTAAGCTAATTTAAGCTCTGAAATTGAAAAAATAGATGATGGTAATAAACTAGGGTCAACAAGTATGTCCAATGAAGAATAGAAAAAAAATTCTTGAGATGCTTATAGCTCTCCAAAATTCAGGTTAGATACCAAAACAACTTGCTACTACGTCTATTGTCCATAAAGTTATTCGTGCTTTACAAAGTTCTTGTCAAGGTATTGTATAGACCGTTGACTTTGGTGCTTCTGATCATAGGATGTATTCCTTGCATTTATTTGATACTTATATTCCTTGTAATGAAAATTTTAGAGTAAAAATTATTGATGGAACACTTGCTCCAATTGCTGGAATTGGAGTATATGAATATCAAAATTTATTTTACTTGAAAATGTTCTTTATGTTCTTGATCTTAATTACAATTTGCTTACTATTAGTAAGATTAACTAACCAATCAAATTGTTCTATTAACTTCTTTACAGCTATTTGCATCTTTTAGGACCTGTCAACTAGGAAGATGGACTCTCCTACCTTAATGGTGTTGAAGTGAGTAAATTGATATCAAGTAGTTCATGCAATTTTGTCTCTACTATTCCAAAGTATAAATAATATAATAAAATATATTTTTTCATTTTCATGATGACAAATTGTATAACTTTAACAAATGACAAATTATAATAATAAAATCATTAAATAAAGATGCTAAGTTCCTTAGAATCCACAGATATGATGTTAACAATCAAATAAAGGATTCCACAACAACTTAGTTGTTGTTTTGAAGTAGTAATTTGAAATAAACTTTTTTTCAATATCTTAAAACATATTTTCCTTCATAATTTCAATCCATATCACGAGAAATCTGTTCATCACTCAACACATAAAGTAAGTGATCAACAATAAGGCACACACAACATAAATAATTAACTTCACAATGTGAACTACTGCCACATGGGGGTGTCTATAACCTTTTAGGCTTCATTTAGTTCAATGTGATGATAAGAAAAAGAATAGGAATGTGAGAGTTCTCTCATATGAACATGAGAAACTCTTTTCCTGACTAAGTTATTTTGCTTGTTAAGTTTGGCTGGTTACCTAAAATGGGGGTGAATTGAGTGATATAAGATTTTTGCTATTTTTATATTACAACCTAATTTCACCAGATATGCAATGGAATAGGAATGAACAAAGAGAGAGAGTTAAGTGCAGCAATTGAAGTAAGAAGATGAAGAGCAAGACATAAGAATTTATACTCTTTTGACCTTAACCACTTAGCCTACGTCTAGTCCTCAAGCCACCACTTGAGATTTTTCACTATATCCCACATGTTAGATTTGGATACATGTGAGGTCTTAGTACATCCCGCAAGTATCAGTAGACCCTTATGAAGCCACTCTCTCTACACCCTTACAAGATATGTAAAATTTCTTAGTGTTTTCCCATACTAAGATTCTACCCAGAAAATAGTAGAAAGGAATGATTACAGAATTGAAACTCTCCTTTAGAGTGGATGATACATTGAGGTGGGTTTAACTAATAATGCTAATACAGAAGAATTTTATGTATTGGAATAGCATTTTGGCACAAACTCACTTAAGATTATTTTTTCATAAGTTCAAATAAGGTTCTATTTATAGATTTGTGGCATAACTAGATGTTAGATATAAGATTTATCTGTTACACACAAGTTTTAGTCATTACTTTGCCAAAAGAGCTATTTACCAATCTCATTAAATGCATCTGTCTTTCCAACATTTGAATTTCTTAGCTCAATAAACGAATTTCGCAGAGTTAGCATAGTTATGTGTTTAATATTGAACTTCAAAAATTCATCTGTCACAGAGTGAAATTCGAATTTTAAGTTTGCCAAAATTAACCCATGTTAGTTCATGCTAATTTTCATATTGGAAGTGCGTCTGTTGAAGTTTGAATAGTTGTCTCAAATTTTCACAGTGCATTTCAAAATTCAAATTTCAGAACCTGAAATTCATCTATCAATAGCACATTTAACATGATACAAAAGTTCTTTCTTCAAAATTTGACTGTTGAAATTCAAAGTTCGTCTATCAGAGATATGCTCTAACAAGATTCACAAGTTCTCATTTTGAAATTCGCACTTTAAAGTCTAAAATTCGTCTATCAGATGTAATGACAATGAACTCATTTTAAACTTCACTAATATTCGAATTTTGCCTAAACTTTATATGAATTTTGCACACTTTCACTAACAGTACTTAACCCAAAATTCAAATTTCAGAACTAAAATTCGTTTATCAGAGATGAAACCTTTGTAACTTAGAATTTCACTAAGTAAAGTTCAAATTTTGCACAAAATAAACATAAGTCAAACACAAAAATTTGTTTGTTAGCCAATATTTCTCAATTCTAACATAAGGTAACATCATATTTACTTAATCTAACTTTTTTGAAACATGTGATAATAAGATTAAGTAATTTTCAAAAACTAAAACCACTTCAAGACCTAAGTGAAATCAAAATATACCTAATAGTTAGGTCTTCAAAGATTAATCTCCACTTTCACTTGATTATTTCCTTTTTGGCATGTTTCCTTCTAATTTTTAATTCTTGAAGCATCATTTCTCTTCTTCTTTCTTAAGTGAGGCATGATATTGGTTTTTCTTTCTTTATTCCAATGATCACTCTTCCTTCTTAGACAATTATATATTTAATATATTATACTTACAAATCAAGTAGTTAGTCTAATTTATATATCCAACCTATATTATACATTGTAAAAACACAATGAATATATCAGTGCATAACATGATATATGCATTATAAATATAATTAACTACATGCTAATGCGTATTTTACTTTCTTAAGAAAGAATATATATGTTATACACATGTGATGCATTTGTTTCTTATTATCTTACATTTGTCATCATCAAAACTTCTATTATATTAATCCTAACATTGCCATCCACCAAACATAATTTTTATATTTCCCCTCACATTTTTCCTTTCCTCAAATTAATTTTCCATGTGCCAAATGCAACATAAAAGCACAATGTCATATTATCCTTCCACAAATGGGAGAAAAAACAAAGGAGACCAATGGCAAATATTCAGCGGCATGTCAAGTTATACATGCTCCAAAAATAAATAAAGTAGATACTGTTAATCAATCTATGAAAATTATATGTTATATCAATACTTTTAGCATTTTAACCTCATTGATCATAATATTTTAACCCCACTAGTTCAAATTTTGAATATATTTTGGTTTAATTTTTTTTTGGGTACATGGCTCAAAAATTTTGTGAGGGTTTTATTAAACCTAATAAACACAAAGTTGAGGTGATTTAATTAAACAAGGAGAGTCCAACTAATTCAAACCCTAAAATAATTTTTCTACAAATATGTTATTTTATTTTTCCTAAAACATAAATTAGTAATGAAGAGAGTTGAGAGACTATCAAACTAAATCTCCTCCATATTAGGTCACACCCATTAACACAGGGTCCTAAGTCCATTGATGGAAGTCCTTGGGGTCTTTTTGCCATGATTCCTACAAATGCGAGTGTAAGAATATGAATGAAAATGATAAATAGGAAATTTATATCGGAGGAATCACACATACAATGAGAAATCAAACTCTAAGCATAACTTGAGAGTAAAAAAGAAACAACAAAAGTACAAAGAGGAACATGAACAGATCTTGGTGTTAGAGATTGTGTCCTACGCCAATTATTATATTATGAACATTGTACTTCATTATGAAAAAGAATGTGTTTTTTCTTTTATTACATTATTATATTATTTGCATGTTTTTCTTTATAATAATATCATTGGATAAATCATTTTATCCTAAACATCCCCAGTCAATCATCTTTGTGGGAATAATGATGAACTAAATCTAGTATGATTTTGATTGATAATTATGGGTTAATTATACATGAAGATACAAATCAAAATCATAAGCGCCTGTTAGGGAACAGGTGCTGGATCGACCTATCATAAGATAATTGCATGGATCAAGTCATAAGTATATTTCATATATATAACTGTTATTGAGCCCTTAGACTTGAGATCATCATGACTTTCAACATGGGGAATATTGTACTTTGGTATAGTCAAAAAGTCACATTTAATTAAGAGATCATAAATGCTATAATCGAGTATAGTGAAATTCATGTAGAGGAAGATGAATGGTCAAGATGGAATTTATCCCTCTAAATAATGGAGAGATATATTTGAACCCCTTGATGAGTGAGACTGAGCAATACATGACCATGCTTAAATGGAAATGTTTCCATTTGTTTTATCAATCTGATCAGGGGATTGAGAAAGTGATGGTCGAGTAAGATAAGGATGACATTTTCATGTCTCATACTTGACCTATTTTTATGCCTCATACTTGACCTATATATCGTAAGACAAAAAGGAATGTGATAAAGTTGTATAATAGGTTGCATCGGATTATCAATTTCATATGATTTGAGTAGTTATAATATCTTGTTAGAGATCACTTGTGACTTGTGGATACAATAATATTATTGGCCTACTACCAACATCATATGGGCCTACAGGGTCGCACATAAGAACGGATTAATTTGAGCTAGAATATCTAGATTCATTGAATCTAAAATGTGTCTAGATTCAATGAATTTAACGTTTACTTTTTTGTGGAGAAATTTTATAAATATATTTGATATATCTTATAAAATTCGAAATATATATGTTTAATATATATTATATATATTTGGTATGTTAAATATATATTTTGAAATATATATCATTTAATCAATTTAAATGAATTAGTTTTAAATTTAATTCTATATGATATATTTAAATTTAAACTAATAATTTGAGTTTGATTTAGATTTGATTTTAGATTTAGATTAAATAGTTAGTTTAGATTTAATCTATGAGATAGATTTAAATTTAAACTAATCTATTTAATTAACATTTGATTTAATTTAAATAATTGATTTAAATTAATCAAATAATAATAAACCCTATCTATATAATAATAGAGACTATGGTTATTATATACAAAATTAAGAAAGTCTTTTCCACCCTAGAGATAGAGCAGCTACACACTTAGAGAAAGAAAGTGTACGGACGCACACAAAGAGAAAAGTACGGTGTCAGTTCTTGGGATCCAACAGTGAAAAGGATTGAAAAGACACACACTAAAGGTAAAAATATTCCTCTATATCTAGATTTAAGTAACATTGACGGATTCACAAGAGGAATTCGATTGTGTTATTCCACTGCATGTGTATCGAGATTCTTAGCACCTGGAACCGGCTTCATGGAGATCTTCCTAGAAATAGTGCTAATGTGAACACATGATGCTTAAGAAAGTGGAAGATTGCTTGGTTGCAAGGATTGAATGCTTGATTTGATGTAGTGGTCTTCTAAAGATGAATATTGAGGTTGATGTTGTGTCTTGAGGATAAGTTTGTAGGATCTAAGAGATTGGTTTTTTTTTTTGTTGTGTGTAGAGTTTGTGTGTGAGAGGTTGTTAGATCAGTTTGGAAAATAAATCTCACATTGGGAGGATCAAAGTTTTTATATATAGTCTTTATGAGTAGGAGGTCCAATCACATGACAATGTGGTGTTTTGGTGGGAAAAGTTTGGGTGCATTTAAATATTAAATAATTAATATTTAAAGAAACATTTAGCACACAGGATAATTGGCATATGGCGTGTTCATAAGCATTGGGTTAACATTGATTTGACAGTCTATTTCTAATAAGGATTTAAAATTTAAATTTATTTAATTACTAATACTCCATCCGGTTCTATATATAAGATCTTTTGTTCTGATCCTAAATATAAGATTCTTTACAATATACAATATAGTATTTATTATATATTTTTAAAAAATACACCTATTTAATGTATAAAAAAAAAGAGAAAGAAATTAAATAAGAGTAGTTTTGGAAAAATATTGGAATTTTTTAAAAAATCGAGTTAGTTAATTAATTTTAATTCCAATTCTTAATCCACGTAATTCTGTTAAAAGGGTTTTATATTAAGGATTAGAAATAGTAAATTACTATTTAATTTTATTTTGTTACCAAAGTTTAGAAATTGCCCATTAATACGTGTTTTCGAATTTTATTTTCCTTAATTACGTTTTTAGTAATTCATTTTGAATTTTGGCTATAAAAGGAACATATCAGAAGAGGTACACACAAAGAAATCATTCTATCCTCCTCCTAAAATGTAACATTCATATTTTTAACAAGTTAATACTTGAGCTTGGTCATAAAAAGAAAGTTTCATGAAAGAAATTTAATAGAGAAAGGCAAAGCTAGATATTTCCAAAAATGCATAATTTCCTTAATTACATTTTTAATAATTTGTTTTGAATTTTGGCTATAAAAGGAACAGATCAGAACAGGGGCACACATAAAAATTCATTTTCATCCATATTTTTAAGACGTTAATACTTGAGGTTGATCATTAAAAGAAAGTTTCATGAAAGAAATGCTGTAGCAAAAGGCAAAGATAGATGTTTCCAAAAAGGGTAATTTCTCTTAAAGATGTCAAATTAACTTAATTACTTTTAAATTCTTAAATTTTATCATTGGAAAAGTCACCTAAATTGGAATATGCCCAAAAGCTGTCACCCGCATATCATGTATCATTAAAATAAGATTAAGCGCAAAAAATAAAATCAATTAAACATCTAGGTATCTCTGATGGTAATTAGGCAAGTTTTGGATATATTTTTAGAAATATTTTATCTCCAGGGTTAGTGTAATTTCCCCTAATTTAACTAAAATATTTTTGTAGCATTGGTTATCCGAAATAGCTGTCACCCGCAGATAATACTTAAGGCTCAATATGGACTCGTACACAACTGCCTCTACACATACGACTTGTACACAATAACCTCTACTCCCTACTGGACCACTGATTTAAAAAAATTCCATAATAAAAAAATATCAAACTTGTTGTTCAGACATCCAACATTGCAGTTGAAAAAGCTTCACACCTCAAGCCAAAATTATTTCAAAATTAAAACCCAGTGCCTCTTCCCACTGCAACAGTTTTTCCTGGAATGAAAGGTAAACCTTGCTGTTTCATAATATATTCAAAATCAGGAAAATATTTCCAAGTGAAGGAAAATATCATATTTCTTTCCTTCTGTGGCAGAGAGTAAACCTACCGTGTTGAGGAAAAACAGCAAAATTCTCTACACATATCATTTTATTAACCTGCAAAGAACACTTACATGGGATCAAACTAAGGTAACATCTAAAAACTAGACTAACATCAGCAATGAATTCCACCCAATATGAAACACAAGAATCATCATGCAAAAGCAGTAGGAAGTAAAATCTTTATATGGCACCTCCAATACGGTGGCTCTGGAAAATGGTTTCCCTGTATATCAACATGAAACAACTTATCAAATGAATAAAAGATCTAAATTCACAAGTCAAAAAAATGCACCTGAATTCGGTAATCAACAATAGCACCATTCTTCACAAGGAAAACTTTCCCTCCCACATGTTCCCGTCTTTGGATCAATATCATCTTGCTGTAGGAGCTCAACAATTTCACATTCTTCAACTACAGAGTGGATGTGCAAAACAGCCTTGTACCCAGCAGGAAAAATACCCTAGAGTTTGTAATGTAGCAGAGGTTAATCTTCTTGAAGAGCATATAGAAACTAGATATATATAAGAACTGCCTAGCATATGCATATTGCCACTGCACAAATCCGAAAACTAACACCCAGACCAAAGAAAATATGTACATTGACTGGCAATTCAAGGATCTGTAGCTGAGCGACAAACTCAGTAACAGCTGGTATTGGAGCTTCTGCAAAATGAAAAAGAAATACGGAAATCACATGAAAACATGAACCACAAATGGGTAACCAAGTCTGGAGAAAGAAGCGAAAGGAAAGTATTGGAACCCATATTTAACTAAGCTCATTCACGGAGATTTGAAATCCAACTGACACAAACTGAATTTATTTATTTGCTTGGAACTAAAGGTGGAGGCAAAATAATGGCGCATCAGATGATCTGCTGAAAATTAGCTAAACCAGTTTGTGAACATCCCATAGTTCAGCTGTTTCCATGGTTATAAAAATGAATATATTTTATCTGTTTTAGATTATTCCGATTTAGTCAGATTATTTCATGTGATATTATTTTGTTAATTAGACTCCTATTACCACGGATTTTGAAAATCAGTGAATCTTGGGATATCAAAGTATATTTACGTAGTCTTCCTATCAAATTAAATAAGAGAAGCTCCAGATGAGAAAGTGAACTCACTGAGCTGTTCACCGATGGCTATAGCTTCTAACTCTCATGGCATGCCACTCATTTATTAATTTTGTTCATATCAGATGCAGAAATAAAAAATGAACCATAAGAAAGACCGCCAATTGTCTAATATTTGCACAACTAAAATTGTTTGTGATCACAAATTCTAGAATATTCAACTACTGCAATACAACAGTGAACAGAACAAACCAAAGCAGATGGAAGAAGAACCAACACCAGACAGAACGAATGAAGGTAAAAGGAAAAAAATTGACAGGTAAAAAAAATACTTAGCAACACTAGACAGAACAAACCCGCAAAATATGTCATCTTCTTTAACACCAGATATTCTAATCCGTGAATTATGACCAGGCCCAGCACATTTGACCCCATCTTCATCAATGGATAGGTCAATAACTTTTACTTGATCCTGCAAATTTTTTTGCATTGTCAATCCATCTTAAGTTCATCACCAACCTTATTTGGCATCAGGAACAAGGAATCCCCCTCATAAACACTACCAGATTCCACTTTCCCCATAACAACTCCAATGTGTTCAAATTTGTCGAGTATAGGCATCCTACACAAATCAGATGTTCAACGTTAACAAAAATTGAAAAAGAACTACATATTTTCAACAAAACCCTTGAGTGACCAACAAAAACAAAGCGTTAACAGCTCATGCAGGAACATAGAGGCATTAAATACTAGCATTTGGATATTCTAAAATTACTTAAAAAAAAAATTGATAGTCTAAAAATTAAAAAGAACAACAAATTTTCAACATAATCCTTGAGCGACCAACAAAAACATAGCGTTAACAGCTCATGCAGGAACATAGAGGTGATAAATACTAGCATTTGGATTCAAAAATCAGTGCCTACTGCTTTCTAAGAAAATTAACTGGTAGAGTAACAAGCCTATAAACTTAAAACGGCACAGGGATACCCATAAGAAAATTTCATTAGATCCAAAAGGCCGTGATAGTGAGATTTACAGTATTTATAGTTAAAATTTCATAAGATCCAAAAGGCCATGATAGTGAGATTTCTTTCTTTTCATTAGGCCCATAAATATGTTTCTTCCTCTATTAATATTTTCTGTTATTATTTTCTATTATTTTCAGTAGCCTGTTATCTGTTTGGATTATAATCTGTTGACCAGATTTGATATAGGCAGCAGAACCAAACAGATTTGATATAGGCAGATTTTTAGGCTAGGTTCAATCACTAAATACCTCTTAATGCTATCATTCAATAATCAAATAAGAAAAGTTGCTACTTTCAATATGGTATCAGAGCCATAAACATGGACTACAGAGGGTGACTTCTCGGGATTGCAGGAGCAATCACGCCAGGCACAGAAAATCCTCCATCTGTGCCAACGCCTAGGGGGGCTCCACAAAACCAGTCCAACGCTGCCCAAGGTGTAGTCTCCACCGCACCATCAGTAATGGGACAAGCAGTAGGTGCTGTGGCTTCAGAATTATTCCCACAGATGATGATTGCACAAAAGCTTAATGGTAGCAACTACCTTCAATGGTCACAAAGCATGCTGATGTATATTAGAGGTTGAGGAAAGGAGAAATATCTCATAGGAGAGGCAAAGCAACCCCCCCTGATGATCTTAATTTCGAAACCTGGTATGCTGAGAATAACATAGTCATGATATGGCTACGTAATTCTATAATGCTTGATATCAGCTTGCCTCTTAATTCTTCAAATTTAGCCTATAGAAGCACTTTAGTCATCAAGTCCACTACTTGTAAATTAGCAGAGATGTAGGACAAGTCTATAATCTTCGAATCAATCTTTTCCTTGACGAAATACCCATCTATCTCCACATGCTTTGTCCTATCATGGTGAATAGGATTCTTAGCTATGTCAATTGCTGCCATGTTATCACACCAAGCCTTCATAGCTAATGCTGTATTCATCTTCAACTCATTCAAGAGTCTATGTAGCCACATGCCTTCATAGATTCCCTGAGCTAAGGCTTTATACTCCTCCCCATTGCTTTTTGCTACTACTGATTGTTTCTTGATCCTCCAAGTAACCAAATTCCCCCATACAAAAGTACAATACCCAGTTATAGATCTTCTATCAGTAGCGGATCTTGCTCAATCTGCATCTGTGAATTTCCATATTCCTTGAGCTATTCTTCTCAAAGAATATTCCCTGTCCAGGTGTCATCTTCAGATACCTCATAATTTTTAAACAACATCAAGAAGCTGTTCTTGAGGCTTGCTCATGAATTGATTCACCACACTTACAGCAAAGCTAATATCAGGCCTAGTGTGGAATAAGTAAATCAATTTTCCCACAAGTCTTTGATATCTTCCCAAGTTAGACCATTGGCCTTGTTCAGGAATGATACTGACTGTATCACCAGTAGAATCAGGATCTTATGCTGTCTCCATATTTCTCCTGCTATAAACAAGCATTTGTTTCTTGGCTGGCTGCTGTACCATCCTAGTATCAGTCATAGAAAGGTCTTGAGATTTTTCTGGGGAATTTTCTGGATGAACAGAATTTTCTGGTTTAATTTCTGGGTGAGTTTCAGTGGAATCAGAATATACTGGCAAGTGAACAGGTGCAGAAAAATTTTCTGGTGATAAGGAAAATTTTTCTGATGAACTTACAGCAGGTATACTGCAAGTGGTTTCAGAAGAATTAGTGAGCATTTAAGACCCATCAAAATCAGAAATTAGCCGTTTATCGCCCCTATGCTCCCCCTAAATGGGTAATTTGTAATAGGGTTGATTTTAAAAAAAAGTTACATTCATAGTGATGTACATTTTCCAGGAAATGGGAGAATAGCATTTATACCTTTTTTGGGTAGGTGAATATCCCAAGAAAACGCATTTGATTGACCTAGGATAAAGTTTTCCTCCTGCATCATTATGAACACAGGCTGTACACCCAAATATTATTGGAGGGATTGAAGAAGCAAGATGGGAATTTGGGTATATCTCTTGAAGTTTCCGAACAGGAGCCTAGAAATCAAGGACTTTAGATGGTAATCTGTTTCTGAGAAAGGCTTTAGTGAGAACAGCTTCACCCCAAAAAATATTGTGAACATAATTTGTCATAATGATAGCTCTCCTAGCTTCAAGAAGATATATATTTTTCCTCTTGGCCACCCCATTTTGTTAAGTTGTGTTGACACATGAGGTTTTATGATGGATCCCATTTTCCCAAAAAAATTTCTGAAAAGACGCACTAATATCTCCCATTATCACTCCTCAAAACTTGGATGGTAGTTTGGAATTGATTTAGGATATGAGCATGGGAATTCTAAAAAATTTGACAAACTTCTGATTTTTCTTTCGTTAAGAAAACCTAGGCCAATCTAGTATGATCATCTAAGAATGTAATAAACCATTTAGCTTTATTTTGAGTTGAAACTCTAGATGGACCCAAAATGTCATATGTATAAGGGCAAAAGGGCAAGTTGGTTTATAAGAATGAGAAGATTAAGGCTTTTTGAAATGCTTGGCAAGTTGACAAAATTCACATTGGAAAGAAGAAATATCTTTATTCAAAATTTGTGGAAACAAAGTTTGCAAATAGCTTATATTAGGGTGGCCTAACCTAGAGTGCCACCTAAGTACATCATCATTATTCATAGCAGCAAAGCCTTCATTCTCTCCCTTCTTCGATTAGAATGTTCAAAGGAATACAATCCATCCCACTTCTTAGCATTGTCAATCGTCTTCCTTGAGACCCAATCCTGCAAAAGACACCAATTTCCATCAGGGACATGGACTCTACAAACTTTATTCTTGTGCAATTTATAAGCAAACAGAAAATTGCAACAACTTTCGGGCACATAATAAACATTTCTCACTTCTAATTTTCGACAAATAACAAGAAGTCCAAGAAGCTATTACTGGTTTAATATAAAAACCTGAGGATTAAAAACACTGAATATTGATAATTACAAAAGACAGATAAACAGAAGAAAAACTTCCACAGTGAGCCAAAATTTTATTTCTTAGCTCAATCAACAGTGGTAAGTCGGTAGGAAACATTCCACCCAAGGGACATTCTTTTATTCTCTTCATCTTTTAAACAAGTAAGACTTTCTTAGAAAGCAACAAGCAGAAGCATTTTGTGAAATCGCTCCACTAGTCCAAGAGCAACATCCAAAATTAATGCGCCATCAAGCAATGCTGAAATCAATGAGCAACAGATATAAACAAAAAAAATAAGCTAAACTTTCATTTTTTAACCTAACACTCACCTACACCTTGAAAATTTGTACACATCCTCTACAGACAAACAACCACGGTAAGTGCTACACAATGAGAAGTGAAGGCATAAGAATATCAGAGTAGGCAGAATATGCACCGATGAATCATACACTTCTTCCAATCCCTACATGCAGGAGCAGGAATCATTGTTCTTCATCACTAACCCAACAACTCAACTTGTTCCAATCCAGCCCTCCAGGCAGGAGGAGTGTTCATTATCATTAACCTACCAACTCTCCTCGCTTACATGCTCTGATGTATAGACTAAAGTAAGTCAAAGTTGTACAAAAAGCTGGAGAGCAGATATATGGTGAAATTATGCATATCTATTTAGGGTCCACTAGACCTATCTCAGATTTGCTTATTTATTAGAATTTTGGACTTGTTATTAAGTATCAGTTCAACTCAGTCAAGCTTTACTTGTTTTATTAGATTTAAAACAGTCAATAACCTGACCAATAAATAATGAACAATAAGGCATGCCTGCCTATACTATTCCCGTCCCCATCTTATTCTTCTAATACTATTCAAAATGTAACAAAATCACACTAAATTTTCTCTTCATCCTTTCTTAAAACCTTAACCAATATTGAACCTGATAGCATGCCACGTCCTCTTCTTTTATTCAAGATAGAAGAAGCGTGATAGATCCACAGGGTGAAAGAAATGGTGATCAAGCAGCCAAAAGGGTGGTTTCTAGGGAAGTTATTGAAGGAAAACAGTAATCTATTGTATTTGTCATAATTATATGTGCTGTATGTCTTATGTGTCGTTACTGTATGTGTTGCAATATTTTAGACAGTTATGCTAGCAATTAGTAGTGTCTTATGTGGCTAGAGATAGATTGTGTTCTGCGTCAATTGTTAGTTTCTACACGATGTCCTAGAACACACACGACAGGAACATATGGCAGTTCATTCAGCCAACTAGAAGGGCATCAAAGCTATTTGAAACACAAACATAAGAACTACTGATAACTCATATAATGATTAAAGAACCTTGCAATCCACTTACCAACATGACCAATAAACACAGCATTCAAGTGCCGTTTCTGATCTATCTTCAGCTTATCCTCTTCATCTTCACTGAAGGAAGTTCCTTATCTTTCACTACATTAAAAGTCAACAGTGTAAGAAAAAGGCAATTCCTAATTTTATTGACACAAAGCTGTCTAATCTTGAAACAGCAATTCAAAATGCAAGATATGTAAGAAAATCACATACTTGAAGTGAAATAGTCCAATTACGTTTTAGCTCAGCCTGTACAGGCTGTAACCGAACTCCCTGCTTTGGATCTGAAACCACCATCGTGAATATATATATATATATATATGATGCTCTTCATCTTCAGTTTATACAACTAGGTAAAAAAAAAGGTAGAAACAGATGGCAGCATGGATCCAGGAAAACACTCAACAAAGAAGGAAGAACTATTACAGTTTCTAGGTCTGCATACTCAGGGAAGCAACAGATAATTCATTACCAAAAGATGCAAATATACAACCCACAGCAAATTTAGAATTGAGGATGGAAGAAGAAACATGAAAGTATACAATCAGTTACAATTACAAACCTTGCAACAAAGCCCAGAACGAGAAGCAATTGCTCCAATGCCGAGCCAACAAGCATAGACTATATTACTTGATAGAAAACAGATGTAACCCATAGCGACAGCCTTGGACTGCCAGCTATCGAGGTAGTTCAATTAGTCATTCAAAACCTGGTGAGCTGAATTAAGCAAAACGTAAACCACTGAACACAGGGACTGTAATCTGACTAGTGCCCCAAAGAAAACTAAGAAGGAGAAAAACGCCTACATATTTTCTTGATCTCAATGTTCTTCTTTTAGATCCCCAATAAAAGTTGGTGACAAGTGACAACCTTCCATGAATCTGTGACATTAACCAATCTCTATAGTCTCAAGTGGCCAGAAAGCCATTTAAATACAACCATAAGGAACGGTGTGATCATACATACATTTCTAAGTCAAAACAAGGTTAACATTGTCATTAAAATAGATGAGGTTTTATGATTGACATGGTTAGCCAAGGGAACTAAAGGTGCTCTAAGTGAGCAAGATATTGTATAAAGCATTCATGCATTTAGGAAGCAGAAGCAGGAAGATCTCAAGATGTCAAAAGAAAAGGATGGAAAGGAAAGAAATACTGAAAAAATCTTTTGAGAATAAATCAAGCTACTTTTTTTTTTCAAGCAAGATATTGTATAAAGCATTGATGCATTTAAGAGATACAGACGAATTTTTTATTCTTTATCTCTTTCTGTAGCAGCTTAATAGTAAAAGGTCTTTTTGCAAGTAATGCTTCCCCTTCTCTTTCTTTCCCTGTTTCTTTATCTCTTTATGTAACAGCTTAATAGCAATAAGTAGTTTCCAGCAGAAGAAGCTAACAAAATTGAAGCGCAAAATCACACATGATACCCATCATCAGATAACTAGGCAAGAGTGTGAGAGATGGATTTCTATCCCATAAGTCGGAGCCAAATCTCAGAATACAACTATTCACACACTCAATTAAGCCAGAACTGTATAATACAAACAGAAATGATACGACCACCCCATCAATAAACCCGGCGACGAATCAAGGCATCGATAAGGAAGTGAACACAGCAACCATGGAAAAAGTAGAGAGGCTTTTGTAAAAAGACTCAAAGTATATTCATCTGAATTGAATTACGGCTAACACACATATCAGCAACCAATTTTGAGAAACCCAACCACGTAGATCCAAATCAGATTAATTTCAACAGATGAATGGATTACCATGGGCTGAAAAGACACAAATTATTAAAGGGGAATTGCAGTCAGGGATGAGTAAAATTAAATTAATTATAAAATTTGAAATATTTAGTAGTAAAATTAGAAGAATAAAAAGTAATAAATCTTATTTTATGATAAATTTATTATTTTCATTTCTAACTATTATTTTTCTAATCATTAATCAACTTGTCAAAATTCACACCCAGCTTAAATGTATATAAAATGACATCTTTTAAATGTAATAAGGCATCTACTTAATCATAAAGCTAAGGAATGTAATGAGGCAGCTACTTAAACATAAAGCCAAGAGATATTCTATAACACCCTAGCTTGCTAGCTAGGGTAAAATATTATAGAGATCACTTAACAAAAACACTAAATAAAAAACAAAAGGACATATAAGATCTTTCCTAAATTACTATTTCCTTTTATTAAAATATAAAAAATAAATAACTAAATTATCATAATAAAAAAAAAGTGAGACATCTTAAATATGTCACAAATAAAATTTTTAGAGAAATTATAAATAAATACCACATGAGATAAAAAATTACAAAAACATACCTTAAAATTGTGAAATTATAATGAGGTATTACGGTGGCAAATTGTAAATATTATTATCATGCAAAAAGTCTATGTTGCCCCTCCCTATTTTTCTTCCTCTTTCGTGGATTTGTAACTGAGTATTGGATATTTGTAACTAATATTTGTAGATTTGTAACTTCATTGCAAAGTGTGCTGATCGACCATCGCAGCAACCCAATGACAGCTGCTATTATCAAAGATGCTGCACTGGTCGACCATCTGAGGCCAACCAACATACATTTTTGTAACAAGGAAAAAATTCCACGAATATCAGTTACAAATATATAATACTTAGTTGTAAATTTACAAAGACCAATTACAAATAGTTAACAAAAATAAACTTACACATATTTGCAGTTGATATACATAAATTTACAAATTGTTCTACCTGGATTTACAACTGATATAACCACATTTTCAACTAAAAAAAAATAATCTCGGCGAACCAAAAAAAAGTAGCAACCCAAAAGATGAATGCCACAAAGGATGAAAAAGATGAAGATGGAGGAAGAAGAAAATGAAGGCAACAAAGAAAGAAGAAGATGGAGACAAAGACATAGGTTGCGTGGAAAGAAGAAGCTTAGAAGTGCTTGCTTGTGTGGGTCATCGATGAAGGAAGCATAGGTTGGTTGGGTGGGACATTGACTAATGGAAAAAAATTGATGGATCTAAGTCAAATCTAAGATTGATGAAGATTTTTAATGTGGAGTGGGAAGACTGTGGGTTGGAGGAAGGAGAAGAGGGAGGGAGAGGGAGAAAAGACAAAGGAGAAGAGGAAGGAGGAGAGAGAGGGAGGAAGAGAAAGGAGGGGCAAAACTGTCTTTTTACCAAAAAAGAATATTTACAATTTAGTACATTCATATCTTATTATAATTTCACAAGTTTATTTTATGTTTATATAATTTTTTGTCTCTTGTGGTATTTTTTTGTAATTTTTTTTTACAAATATTCTCATTTAATATTCTTACTTAATTCTTCTTTAACTCATACCTCGCAATAATAAGTTTATTTTAATTAAGAATAAAATTAAAAAAATATATTAATTTATTAAACAAAAGGCATTTATATCTTATATTTTGAAACAAAATATATTTAAAAATATATTATATATTTTAGAATGATACTCGATAATAACTCCTACTTATAAGTCAAGAAATATTCTTCTAGAATATTCCTAACTTATATGTTAAGATAAAATACAGACTAAATAGATAAAAGGTATAATTAGTTCCACGATCTTGTTTTTTATTATGACTTTACTCTTAATCCGATCAATCTTTAACTATTATCACTGTTTTGGTTTCTTATACTCTTTTTATGCAAAATAGAAAATATCCCTTACACTGCTCTTTCCTTCCACTTCTTCACTCAAATAATATGAAAAAAAACCACTATATAATATACAAAGCTATATAATATAGAAAAAGAAAAACAAATCATCAAATAAGACAACTAACCTGATAAAAAAAAAGTGAGGGAGGGAAAATTTAAAATGATATAAGAAAAATGATATAGGATTTTATATCTCAGTCAGCCCACTAACAGAGAGGAAAAAAAGAATGACGAGTGGGTCCCACCGAAAAGGCAAATTAAAAATGAGAGGGCAGCTCGAAAAATAAGCCAAACCGAGCCACTACCGTCACTGTTATGAACAGTGCAATTAATAAGAGATTTTATCTTGTTAACAGATGGATAGCGTACCGCGGCTTCTAAGACCTTATCTTGTATTAATAGATTGCATATTTTTGCAAAATTAAATCAGCTGTTAGGCTTTGTTGAAACCAGTCGTGTCCTTTAATAAATGAACAAGCATCTTGAATGTTATTTTCACGAAGATCAAACTCCGTTATATTGCTACTTATTCCTATGCAAAACTTAGATATCCATTTTTCATTGTTATGCTCAAATGTGTTGCAACCTGGAATTATCTGAAGTTCTGGCCAGAAAAAAAAGTTTAGTTATCTGAAGTTGGAATCTTTTTTTTAAAGAAAATTAAATTAAAAAGTGTATTTTTTGAAAGCAAGAAGTTGAGGAAGCATCTGACTTGCACTCTCCCTTAGGTTAAGTCATAGCAACGTGAGAATACAACTGTAAATGAAATTCAGTTAATTTTTTAAACTACCACTCATATATGCGTGTGTACTTTCTATTACTTATTATGTCATACTTTTGTTGGGCTACCGTTAGTTAATTTTGATTGAAGTAATAATTTATTTAAGCATATGTACGTTGCAAGTTTATATATGTATGGATTCTTCAAGAACAAGCGAATTGTACTTCATGACGTGGATTCAGCAGGTTTACATCTACTACCGTGGAATTAATTTATTTTATATTTTGATTTGTTGTACTTGTTCTTGACTCTTTGAATGGCTTATTTAATTTCCATGATTTTTTTTTTTTGGTTCACATAAATAATCTAAGGCTGCTAACCTGTTTTAAAATTTTGGGATGAGTCTGAGCATATATGGTTGCCCATTCTCGTTCTTCTTGACATGAAATACCTAATTTTTAAAGTTTCCATTTTTGAACGCTATGGTGAAAAGCTCAATGTTGTATTGAACAAGCTCTCTACTTTTACTTGACTTTCTGACTCTCGCACTATTGGTGCATGTTAGTCCTTAATAGTTGGTATTCTTATCTTGTAGTATTCAAATTGTTGAAGTCGTGAGATTGTAAATTTTTTGTATTTTGGGAGACAGTAATACTTGAGGAGACTCTTGATGTTGTAATGGCAGTCTTTTTTAAATATTTTAAGATTATAGTTGAAAATCTCAAACGATTCTTCGAGATTAGATGTAAATTAAATCATTGGATTGAACCGGCATATATAAATTTACTTGTGATCTTCTCTTCTCAACTCTTCATTATTTCAAAATCTTGTATTTGAAAAAAATATTTATACAATGTTTTTTCTGAAAACCTATTGTTATATTGACTTATATACCTACCTTCAAAACTTCAAATTTTTCAAAAACACCCAATTCATTTCCTTCAATTCTTGGGTGACTAGTTATACTACCTATACGTAATATTTATTTAAATTAGGTTAAGCATGTGGAACACATAATGTTTTTAGAATTTAAATCATATATTAATTTACTTTTAATTTTGTAAATTTTAAAGTTTCTATTTCAATTTTTTACTTGAATAAATTATATATAATAACATACAAAAATATATTGAAAATCTGAACATCTTATGTATTTTAATTTCTTTATTGTTTAAAAAACTAATATATTAAAATATATGGTTTTACTTAATTAAATTTATACATCTGCCTATTTCTAACCTGAGCAAATTGAAAAGAATAAGATGCATGCACTCTCTTTTTTTTCTTTTTCTTTTTCTTCTTGATTACAAACGGCAAGCTAACAGTTTGATGAAGCAACTGGGATCGAACTAACTCTTTTGAAATTAAGCTATTTCCACTTCACCTTTTCTAAGTATGTTGGAATGATTTTGCTATTATATGTGAATCAGCATTAATCAATAATCAAATTTTGAGTCATCAGTTGTAGAAACGCTTCTCCTCTCTTCCTTTCCATGTTGATCATAGGAGCAAGTATGCATGAATTCTTTATCAATTTTTTTAGGTATAATTTCTCCCACTAGCTAGCTAATTTATTTATTTATTTATTTTAGCAAAGTACGTATAAGAAGCTTTTGCAAGCCGCCCTATTTAATGTTTGTAAAAGTGTGACATTTTATATGTGTGTACGCGCGCGTATATTTATGTGTAAGCCATTGCATAATTGCAGTGACATGTCTAGGTTTAAAAGTAAAATAATCCATTGTGTTAAATCTGTAAGGCATTAATCTGTATTTAAAAGATATGACCAAAATATTTGGTACAATTACATAACAATTGGAGGGGAGGAATATGATCGTCAATAAAATAAAAAAGACCAAAAATAAAAAGAAATTAAATTAAAGAGATTAGTAGTCATTAAAAATTAAAAAGTATAATAATTACAGACATCATGATAGTAATACATGAATCCAATAACAATATTTGCATCATTATAAAAGTAAGCAGTTTCAAGTCTAACAAAACAGACTTCAGCAAATTATATATATAATTGACACAGACTTCTTTACTCTCTGGCGAACTGAAAGATTAATATTGAGGATTAGTCTTTTATTTAGTAGACCATAAACAAAATAATTACTACTCCCTCCGGTCCTATATATATGATCATTTGTCCTGGTCTTAAATATAAGACAATTTACAATATACGAAATAGTATTTATTATACATTTTCAAAAAATGTCCCTATTTAATGTATCCAAAGAAAAAGAGAGAGATTACATGAGGGTAGTTTTGGAAAAATGTTGAAATTTTTGGAGAAATCGAGGTAGTTAATTAGTTTTAATTCCAATTCTTAATTCGCGTAGTTCGATTAAAATGATTTTATATTAAGGATTAGATGGAGTATTATTGATCAATTGACAGTTAAAAAAATAAAAATATATATAATAACAGCAATCTTATAGGCTTAATTATAGAAGAATAAAAATTGAAGGAAGAGAAAATATAACTTTCAATGGGTATGGGTGAGACTTAATTAGTAACATAATCCAAGCAGAACATGACAAACATATACAACTACACATACCCATAAAACAAAACCCGCATTTTATTAAAAAAATAAATTATATATTACTTATTATTATTTATAAATAGAGTGTGGCTTTATGTGTGTGTGTGTGTGTGTGTGTATATATATATATATATGTCTGCGTGCTTATTGGGTCAACAAGACTTGTATATATGTCCGTGTTTATGGTTGTTGATGGCCCAAAGGAGGAAGTTATAGAAAAGGCATTAATTATTAGAGAAATGTTTATGTATTACAGCGTTGCCTTTGTGTGTTTGAGGTTTCTTTTTATGAAGTTAACCTAGCTAGGTTTCTTAAATAGTCTCTCTCACTGTCTCACATGCAATCACGCTGTTCCATTTGGTTTAAGAAAAGAATATAATTATTTGACCAAAAAACGAAAAGAAAATAAATTGAAATTTTTAATGTTTATTATTTTTTAATAAATATTTAGAAAATTTATATTATTTTTATAATATAGGTGTGAAAAATATTTTTATCATTAATTTTAAAATTTCACGTTGTGTACTAAATAGATAAAATTAATTTAAATATGAAGTTCAATTCAAATTTAATCCGGATTATTTTGAAGTCAATATTATAAAAAAATTAATCATTTTAATAACCTTCAGGATTTTAATTATCTGTTTTCTATTTTTGTTTGCCTATATATAGTTGCACTATTTATATATTTAATTTAAATTTTAAATTCAATCATTGTTGAGCATCAAACCTATCTCTCCCAGCACATCATCTACTATCTTTTAATTATAATATGGAATAAATTATGGCGATAAGTATCATAATTCAACCCGAAAAATATAATAAAAATCTATTAGAAAATCTAATAAAATACTTACATATAGTCTTGATTATTATATTCTTCCACATAAATTTTTGGTCGCCAGAATAGCTACATCTTCCCCCACTTTCTCTCTCTACCTTCACTACCCTCTTCTCTTTCACTTTCTCTCCTCCATTCCCTTTCTTTTTCTATTCGTTCTTAGGTCTGAATCATTGGCCACTCCAACCTTTTATGTTTATATAGTTAATCTCTTAACTATTCTTAATCTTAGTACTTCTCTTCTTTTACTTTACAATAATATAATTTTTTCTTCTGTTTTCCTGTTCTAGTTCGCTTTAGCTTGTGTTTATGGCCGGCCTGGACTTGGGTTCATCACCATCTCATCACTTTCTTCATCATCAGCTTCAACGCCCTAATCTTCAATCCAACGAAGATGATGATAACCAAGACCATGATGATAGTTCGAACCCTCAAGGGCTCAACAACCTGGTCGGTCCGGGCGATGTCGTCGGTCGTCGGCCCAGGGGTAGACCGCCCGGTTCGAAGAACAAGCAGAAGCCACCAGTGATCATCACGCGTGAGAGTGCAAACACGCTCCGAACTCATATTCTTGAGGTCAGCAGCGGCTCCGATGTGTTTGAATCGGTGGCGACTTACGCGAGGAGGAGACAGCGTGGGATCTGTGTGCTGAGTGGCAGTGGCACCGTCACCAACGCGACAATCCGGCAGCCATCAGCGGCAGGGGCTGTCACAACCCTGCAAGGAAGGTTTGAGATACTGTCGTTGTCTGGATCTTTCCTGCCGCCTCCGGCTCCGCCGGGAGCTACGAGCCTGAGTGTTTTTCTGGCCGGAGGGCAAGGTCAAGTGGTAGGAGGAAACGTTGTTGGTGCTTTGGTGGCTGCTGGGCCGGTTATTGTGATTGCTTCTTCATTCACCAACGTAGCATATGAGAGATTGCCATTAGATAACGAGGAGGAACCATTACAGGTCCAGAACGACGGTGGTGCTGGCGGCGGCGATGATAGTAACCGAGATAACAATGGATTTCCGAGCTCATCTCCTGGTCTTCCCTTCTTGAATTTGCCTCTAAACATGTCTCAATTACCAGTAAACGGTTGGGTTGAAAGCTCTGGTGGAAGAACTCAGCCATATTAAGCTTTCTAGGGCACAAATTGAAGGTAAGAAGCGATCAATTAGTTCTCTAACTATGACTTTTTGTTGATTTTGTAAATTTTTCCTTTTGTGAAAGACTCATTCTCTATTGAAAGCCTTGTGTTGGGTGTTGGGTAGATGTGTTTGATTTTGTTAAAAGTTTCTTCTTAATTTGCTTGCTGAGATCTGTCTGATTATGCATAAATTAGTTAATTACCTTGAATGGGATAAACATGATTTCTTTGTTCGATGATGTATTGTCGGTTGGGAGGAATACCAAGTAAGAGAAAAACTAAACAAACAAGAATTAAAAACCAATTAGATAACCTAATTCTTCAACTTCCACCAGACTTGCTTTGATGGCTGTCTTGTAGCTAATTTGGCATTCTTGAGAGAATAAATTGGAGAATGCTAACATTATTGCTTTGGCCACTCTCTCTCATATATATATATATATATATATTAAAACAAATCATCTAATATGATACTACTGTTTAATCTGACATGAAGTTGGGTTGGGTTGAATTGAGGAGAAGGTCTCTCAACATAATTTTGACCACCCATGAGATTTAAGTTTAAGATCTTAATGGGTATTGAATCCTTTACCACTTAATCTAATCACTATTAGTTTCATATAATCATTCCCACAATATGTGGGGGAAGAATTAATATAATCATATTTCTGTATTCATGTTTCTACAAATTCAATGTCATTAATTAAATCAGACTCCAATAAATAAAATGGTACGGTTTAACAATCTGATAGCTTCTAATGTTGTTCATATGTTTATTGAAACACTTGCTGGAATTGAAGGCAAGCATATTCAAAAGAACTTTCCCCAACTGTAATCCATTTTATAATTCAATAATAGTTGAAGCTCTCAAAGATGGAACATTCTCACAGTTAAAAACATATAAGAACCCGAAAGTTTTAATCTAATTAAATCGATTAATGATTAAAATAGAAATCTTGGAATGCATCTATCAATGATAAATTCAACCTCCCCATGCATGAATATATGAGTCCAGATACCTCTAAATAGCAAATATGTAAAATTTGATGAAGTATTGAATTTTGACCATCAGATAATAATTTGGATAATAAAAATTGTGTCCCTAAACCGATCTGTCATGGACAATTTATTTCTTATCGACTAAATATGAGGTTTGTGGTTTGATTTGTAGATGATTTATAAATAATGATCCGCAGAGAAGTCAGATTCTCTCTTATCATAGTTATGTGACTCACTCTGAACTATTAACCCTACAAGTCCAACGATTAGAAATAGTTTCTCCGATAAAAAAAAAAAACTTCACAAAATCTTCACTTCATGGAACCATATCAATGAATATATGTTTTACTTTTAATGGATTGATTCAAAGCTAGGAACAATGAAGTTTGTGAAAGCATTAGTGTTCTTAACTACAGGTACAAGTATATATTGAGGGCCTTGTGCTGTGTTGATTAGGTATATATATATGTTTGAATTGTTAAACACTTCTTGTTAATTTTCTTGCTGGAAACTATCTCAGATCTATCAGATTATACGTTAATTACCTTAAAATGCATATATTTGTTAATTAGTGATTGATTATGAAGACGAAAACTAGAGAAAACCACCTAAAAAGACATTGGATAACCTAATTCTTGAAATTGCACAAGAATTAAGGCTTCGGTGTTTGTCTTGTAGCTAATTTGACATTGTTAAGGGAATAATTAAGAGAATCCTAACATTATTGCTTTCTCTTATCTATATATAATTATTTCCACTTGCTCAAGTTGGGGGAAGAAACTAGTCATATTTTTTATTGATGTTTCTCCAAGTTCAAGCCCACTAGTTTAAAAGGACTATTCTAAATTAACTACAATGCTTTAATTTATTTCATTAAAATAATAAACAGATCGATCTATATATCATATGATCTCCTTTAGTAATATAATAATTTATTACCAATGTTGATCATATGTTACATAAATGAAAAACTTGGTGGGGTTGATTGCACATATTTTAAGTAACTTTACCTAACTTTAATCAATTTTATAATTCAGTAATAACTGAAGCTCCGAAAGATACATGGAACTTTCTCACAGTTAATTACAACATTAAAATTCACACCTGGCTTTATTTATAATTTAATCAATAAATGATTAAAATACAAATCTTGACATGCATCTAACTGATAAATTCAACCTCCTTATGAACATATGAATCTGGAGCCCCTATGTAGGAAATATATATCTTCCTTCAACTACGATTTAAATCATCTCTATAAGGTTAATCTTTAAGCATATTTACAAAATCCCCAGTTCATCAAGATATAAATCAATTTCAATGAATATGTCTTTGTATTAATTCAAAAAGAAAAAGCTAGGAACGATGAAGTTTGTGAAGGCAAAAAGCTTTACGAAACTAGGAAATAGGAATGTTGTTTTGTAGCTTCTTGTCCTAAAGTCGCCAAGCTAACTTTGAATATTAGATATTGAGTGAACAAATTATATTTGTTCTTAAACGCAGGCACGTACAAGTAATAGATTCTTGAAAATAGGGTTTAAGCTTGCAGGCTCGTCTTACCAAACAAAAAAGGCATGTCTATGTTCAAAGCATGCATCTGCACTATTGTCTTAAAAGCATCATTAATTTGTTGTTGATTTTATACTGGTTATATATATATATATATATATATTAATTTCGTCTTTTATTTCTTGTTTTTCTCAAAATTGGTTTTGTTTTATGCTTGAAATATACAACTCAAATGTCGATGCATTCTTTTAGAGGGGCCGGCGCGCACACACAGAAATACTCCCTCCGGTTCATAATTTAGGGTGTGAGACCCATTTTCATGCCCATTAGGAAAATTTAAAAACATTCTTAAATATACAAAAAATTCCAAATTTACCCCTATTTATTGAGGGAATATTAAAATGATTAAATTAAGCAATTTTTTATGTGCTTTACAAGTGTGAGAGAAAGAGAAATAACCAACTTACACAATTAAATGTAGTAAGGAAAAATTTGTCCATTTGAGTTCATACACCTTATATTGTAGACCAAAGAAAAATAGGTCTCACACCCTATATTGTGGACTGGAGGGAGTACAATATTATGTAACACTCCTTCCATTTTAAAATATAAATTAAAAATAAATAACTAAATCATCATAACCAAGAAAACAATCAGATATTTTAAATACTCTCTCCATTTTATATTATAAGGTAACATGAGAGGTTTTTCTTATTCTAAATATAAGATAACATGTAGTGATTTGTTATTTTTGTTCATTATTTATTATATTATTAATATTATAACTTGTACTATATTTAATGAAATGAATGAAATTAATAGTGATAAAAATAAAAATTTTAATTTTTTAAGTTTAAGAATATAATAAATATTTTTTAATAACCCCTCCCATTACCTTATAATATGGGATAGAGGGAGTATGTCACAAAGAAAATTTCTTTTTCATAAATGCCCTTATTTAATGTTCTCACTTAACTTTCATTTAACTCATATTTCATAATAATAAATCTACTTTAATTAAAAATAAAATTAAAAAAAATGTATCAATTTATCAGACAAAAGTCATTAATTATCTTTTACATTTTAGAATAAAACATATTTGAAAATGTCTTTTACATTTTGGAATGGAGGGAATAACTATTTTGGGAAGATAGCAGTGTCATAATGGTTTTTTGCTATGGCTGGAGAAAATTAGGGCTAATTATTCAATTTATATGAAGTAGAAATTGTTTGTTAGCATAACACACACACAAACTGAAAATTACTCCATTTGATGCTATTATATAATGGGAATATCGCAATAAAAAAAAAAGAAAAAGAAAGAAAGAAGTATCATTTTTTTGTCTTTGGTTTTAATTATGAGGAGTAAATTAGTTTTATAACATAATGAAACTCTCATTAATCAAGTTAAGAGCATTTCTGGTAATATATTCTGGAATCTGGAAACTGGGAAGATCTTAATTCTTCATTCTCGCCTTGTTGGCAAGTTGCTCAGAAAATTATATGAATCAATTTTCCTTTTTCCAATTTGAGCCCTATGCAATGACTAGTGTAGTTTCTTATAAATTTTATCATATGTATATTGAATATTGAACATTGATAGTCTCGCTTGTGTGATTCTCTTCTGGAATGTGTAACGTAGGATAATATTCCATTTGATCATAAATATAAGGTCTTTTATCTTGATTTTAAATATATAATATTTTTCAGAATGTGACAGTATTTATTATGCATTACCAAAAAAGACCCCCTATTTAATTGATGAGAGAGAGAATAAGAAAAAAAAATTTAAAAAGGGCAATTTTGAAAAAATAATATGATTTTTTTAAAAAATTAAAGTAATTAACTAATTTTAACTTACATTTTTAATTTATGTGATTTTGTTAAAAGAGTCTTATATTAAAAATCGGAGAGAGTATAAAAATAATTTTCTCCTCTTTGTCAAGTTTCTTACGTCGGAGGATAATAAATGACATGATTTTCCACACCAACTCTATGAATTTCTCCACTGATGATATTTTCCAAGTTTGAGAGGTTTGGAGAAGGAAATCATTTGATAAGGAGGTCTAAATAAATGAATAAAGTAACTTTTATTGAAATTGATATGCACATGCTTCTTTCGGTTCAAAATATAATGGGTTTTTAACTCATTCACACATATTAAGGAAAGGTGATTACACTCTTAAATTTCTAAAAAAAAACTCAATATATCATTTTTACCCTTATTATTACCAATAATTAAAGTTGTTTCTATTTTTTTTATTATAAATTACGAGACTGGTCATCAATGAATAGAAACAAAAAAATAAACTACTATTAAATATTACATAATACCTTATATTATGGATCAAAGAAAGATTCTAGAAAATCTATTATATTTTAGACTAGAGAAAATAATTTAAAAGGAAAAAAAGTATTCCTGGAACAGGGGACATTGAATAACTTCCCCCAAAACAAGAAGGGACTAACATAAAATTACTCCCTTCGTACCATAAGAGTTTTTACAAAAATCACATGTCTTAATTAAGAAAGGTAATTAAAATTTGTTGGGAGTCTTGAAATTTAAAAAAAAATTACTGTGATTTAAAAATAATCTTCATTCACATTAATCAAAACTTAAAAAAAAAGACAAATGATATTTGTAGAATAAATTTATGAATGGTATTTTTGGAAAAAAAAACCTCATAAATGTTTTACTAAATTCTATAAATGGTCTTATATTATATGATAAAAAATTTTTGTCAAAACTCTTATACTATGGGATGGAGCGAGTAATATGAAACATGAAATATATAATAAGTCATATTATTTATATGACATATTACATTCCTCATATTTCATAAAGAGAAAATTCCAAATAAATATCAAAAAAATAAGATATTTCCAAAAAGCAATCATAATTCACCTAATTCCCAAAAATCATCAAGATTTATAATTGGAATTAAAATTGGAAGGTAAAAAATGAAAATGTTCTTTTTGTGTAAATGACCTATTTGCAAGTGACACAATTTATTTGTAAGTAGTAATACTATATTTATAAGTAATATAGACTCATTTGTAAGTGATAATAATATCATTTGCAAATGAACCTGTATCACTTGTAAATAAGATCCTATCACTTATAAATATATTATTATCACTTGTAAATAAATCCGTGTCACTAGCAAATTGATCATTTACATAGGAAGAGTATTTTCATTTTTTATTTTCTAATTTTAATTTTAATTACAAACTTTGATAGTTTTAGGGAATTAGAATGAATTGTAGTTTTTTTAAAAAAAATATCTTATTTTCTTGATATTTATTTAGAATTTTTCCTTTCATATATACCTACTAAAATCAACATATTATTTATAAGCCGTATTATAAATAATATACTTTCATTCCTCATATTTTGTCACTTGTGCTTATAGTTTGTGAAGAGTAGCTATGGAGCTTCAAGTGCGAGTCCATGCCTTCTAAAATCAACAATAAGAGATCCATTAATAGAGATAGGACAAAACAAAAATAATATTGACACATTTCAGGATATTGATGAAGATAATATTGGAGGAACTTGGATATTTGTGCTGGTCTCAAGCCAAAACAAAAGAAAGATATTTATGTTTTGGTCTTTCTAATTTTAATCATTTGTGTCTGATGTCTAAAATTTAATTTAAATTTAAAAAGTTGTATATTGTGACTAAATTGTAATATTATAACCTTTCAACTCAGTCATTGATGTGGCCGATTTATTATTTTAACATTTTAAAAATTCATGATTGATTATCAGATTATGCCAAGTCACTTCAGCTTAACATCGTCAGGAACATGCTATGAACATTTGAATGAATTCTCTACCAAATTTACTTTTCTTATTCCTACTGTTGACACAATAATAGAATATTTTAATGTTTAATCAGCACATTGCTTAGTGCATCGATGAAATTAAATGTTACTTTAACAAATATTTAATAATGTAACGCTAAATTATTCAGAAAGACTTTGGGCCCATTTGGTTCGTAGAATTATTGGAAATGAAATGGTTGGAAATGGAATGGAATAGAATCTTGTAAGCCAAAATTTTATTTGATTCACCATAGGAAAGATATAGGTAACAACTTGAATTTGTTTGGTTGAACATAAGAAAATAATGGAATGAGATATAAATAATGTGCAAAAAATCAGAATTGCACCTAAGTAAAAATTTAGCACAACATCAATTGTTCCAATATTGTGTTCGTAATGTAACTTTTTTTTTTATTTATTTTTTAGTTACAAACGGGTGACATCTTTTTTTTTTTTGTTCAGACAATGATATCATATTTTAAGTTTTTACATATATTTATTTTTATTAAATAAAAAATATCTAAGTATAAATTGCAATATAAAAAATAAAAGGAAAACTTACGTAAATTTCAATTCTTATTATTTTTTATTTTAAATTTTTTAAATTGAATATTTTTAGAGAAAAAAATCATATAGAAAAATTATACTAAATAACTTGTATGAATTAATGAAAAATTTTCAAAAGAAAATGGGGTACATAATCTGTGAAGGGTATTTTAAGAATGATATTTCTAATTAAGATCATTTCTGTCATTTGGTCTCCATTCCTAGTGGTAGGAATAAACAAAGTCAGGGTCCAAGGTAGGAAAGTTAACTCCCAAATCTTTGGTCATCTTCATTCCCACGGGAGTCCAGATTCCTATTCCCATGTCCAACCAAACAATTCAAGTGTGGGAATAGAATCTGGATTCCCACTTTATGGACATCTAGAAAATGAACCAAATGGGCCCTTTAGAGTTTTTATAGATTTTACGGAATATTGAATGAAGACATCATCCAATTTCCAAGCACATCAGACATCGATATAAATAATAAACTTGAGATTGTGTGTGTGTGTGTATTACAACAATGGGTGCCACTTGGAAGTAGGACTTATAATTTAATCTAAGGTCTCCTAAATATATAAATTTGAGATTTTTATAAATTTAATACTCTATTTGATCCAAAATATAATTTTTTTAATTATTATACACATTTCAAGAAAATAAGTTAGATAATAAAATTTGTTAAAAAAAATTCAATAATTTCCACCATTTTTTTTATTAATTACATTATATCTCATATTTATCATAATTTTTATCTCTTATTCTTAATCACAAATCAGGGTTTAAATAAAAAAATAAATTAATGCATCAGACAACCTTTCAAAATGACTTATCTTTATGCAAATATATGTACTTTTATTTACATAAAGAACGGATATATACTATCTATGGTGGTTGGTTGAATTGACTAATAAGAAGCTCAGCACCCCTTAAATAAGATTTAAAATTTAAACTCTGTAAATAGAAAAACAATCTTGGAAGTGATTTCTTCCAATTGAGCAAGGGTGGAACAAAAAAAATGCTTTTTTTTGGGGGGAATTAAAAAAAATAATATACTTTTATATATTTTATTTTTATTTTAAATATATATTTTGCTAATAATTATAATTGCATATGTATTATAAATAATTAATAATGGTGATAAATACTAAAATATAAATAATAAATTATATAAATAAATATAATATTTTTAATATAGTCATATATAATTATATGTTTAATTCAGCTATAATAAGTTATATGTATTAAGATTTGCATGAATAATGGTAGATAGTGATTTGATAAGGGTGGTTTTCTTATTGCTATTGTTCTTCATTAAGCAGGGTTCGAACTTCAGGGTAAACCAGGTTAAGAAACATTTAACATTTTTTACCTAATAATCAAATATAATAAAAGAATTACGGAAAACTTTGGGGGGCACCGTGGCATCTACTAGTTCCCCCTTGGCTCTGCCTTTGCATTTGAGGCCTGACTTGACTTAAATCCAAATTAGTAGATAATATATACCAAATACAAGATGGTTTATTAAAACAAAAAAAGGACGTACACTATAGCATAACTTAAGAAAAATCCATGTGATTTATTTTATGTCTGAAGAGGGAATTGCTTATCTAAGTTTTGAAAATAAAAGAAAAAAATTATGTAATACATCTGGAGAGAAATTCGATAGTATAATTAGTCAAACATTGATTGATCTATGAAATACAGCATGCATTTGGATTCTCATCACTGAAAATCTGCGGAGCATAGACATAGTGGATGATGTATGGAACATTGTCTTTGGCCACAATCTCAACTTTTGTGTCTTCTTGAATTTGTATTATCTGTGTTATTTCACCACCACTTGACTTCCCTGTTTCAGTACCATCCTTTTTCTTCTCTTTCTCTTTCTCTTCGGTTGATTCAACAATAGATTTATCGTCCCCTTTGTCCTTCTTCTCTGGTTCTTCACTATCTTTGTTCTTCTCCTTCTCTTCACTTGACTTTCCTGCTTCACTATCCTTTTTCTTCTCTTTCTCTTTGGTTGATTCAACAATAGATTCGCCGTCTCCTTTTTCCTTTTTCTCTGGTTCACTATCTTTCTTCTTCTCTTTCTCTTTGGATTCACCAGACTTGCCTTCTCCTTTTTCTTTGGTTGATTCACCTGCCTTACCTGATGCAAGTAAATTGCAAATTATAGTCCCCTTGTAAGCAATATGTTTATATGACTACACATTAAGGATAAATTACACAATTTCTAAACTTTAATTAGCTCATGTACAGATAATCTAATTATCTATGATTAATGAATAAAAATCTTTTTTTGGTAATATCAACTAGTTTTTTAGGTCACATTGATCTTAGCTAATTTGAATTGAGTAGAGTCAGATCATATAGGTATAAAACTCTTTTAACTAATTCTCTTTTAAATTTAATAATGTGATACCTATAGTGTTTCAAACTTTCTTATACGGGCCCACATCTAGTTTCTCTAATTTATAAAGCTCTAAAAAGAAACACCTAGCTGTTTGAATTTGCACACGTAGATACTAGGTAACCTTATGCCAAAAAGTTTGTCTTTTGTGTCACAATCATAAAATGATACATTAGAGACAATAAACTCATAATTATGTCTGCACAAATAACACATTTTAAATTATGCGTAAATAACTCTCTAAACTTTAAGTTATGTGTGTATATGTATAACAACATATCACGTTTCAATTTCTTAGTGAAATAATGAATTAATTGAACACACAAGTATAAAAGTCTAAGGGAGTTCATTTATCAAATTTCAAAGGTTAAAGTGATCTCCATATAAATTCAAGAAAATATTCATGTGTGTCTGTGTAAACTTAAAACCACAACTAATTTGACTTTAACTTAAATTAACCAAACATTAATTCATAAATTATTCAAACTAATGAGTCCACATCTAAGGATATATAAAAGAAAGATCAAACATTACCCTCACTCTTTTCTTTGGATGACTCTGAAGATTTTCCATCTTTCTTGTCCTTTTCTTTGTCGTCACCCTTTTTCTCTTCCTTTAAGGAAATAATCTCTGCATTTTTGTGCACTTTTCTTTTCAGAAACCTTAATAATCTCTCAGGTTCAATGCTTCCTTCAATTGTCACAGTCTGGGCTTTCTGGTCAGTTTTAACACTGAAAATACCTGCAAACTTAAATTCTTTAGTTTCTCATGAAAAAGCGAAACATTCCAAATCAAAATTACATGTTAATTTGAAATATCTACTAGGGTTTTGGTGATACATGCCTCTGTGTTTGATTAACTTGTTTTGCAGGTCCCTCTCGCATTTGTCACAATGCATGTTAACCTTCACCGTGATGGTGCGAATTATTGGCTTCAAATCACACAAATGTTGATTAATTAGTTGCCATATACATCTAAAACCAAAAAAAAAAAACCCAATTTGGGACCAAAAAATCCGTTGCAAATCTAAGAAAATATGTTGGATTTTTTCGTTGCAAATTAGGATGTCACAAAACAATTTGCCATAGATTTTGCGATAGATATATGAATTTTCTGTCACAAAATTTTTTCAACGAATTTATTGACAAAAATTTTTCTAACACAAAATCTGTTACAAATTCGAAATATTTTTATTGTTATATATCTTGAATATAATTTGTAACAAAAAAAAGTCTGACGCACAATCCGTAAGTGGAAATAGTATATATTTAGTCGACTTGTTTCAAGAACTAGCTAGTGAACTGAGTATTATATAAGAAAGTGTAGATTCAATTCTGTAAGTAAATAAACAGTTCAACCAATCGATTGTTTACTTGTACAATTGAATCTACACTTTGTTATGCATAATAAGCAATCGATTCTATTAATTTATTTTAATATTTTATTTTTGGAAATTCAAAATAATTTAGACCGTTCAAATCAGATGTGTGCACATCTTTAGAGATATGCTTGGGATCTGAGTCCAGTCTTGTGATCCATCTTTTCTACTTTCTTTTTTCTCTATCCTTTATTTTAAATTTACTTTCTATGTGCATTGCTTAAATCCATAGAATATTCTTAAAATTAGTATGTATATTTTCGTTGCATTTGAAATTCAATGATTAAGAATAGGGAATGATACCGTGTGAGATGTAAATTAATGAACCACACAAAATTATCCATTACTCTATATATAGATTATGTCACTGTTAGTTGATATTCTTTACCAGAAAGTTGATATTCTTATGTCAAGTAACAACTAATCTATTCTTTAAAATATGTTTGTATGCCTTTATGTCACTTTCCTCAATAGTCAAATTAATTTTAAAAACCATTGTTCTATGAACTCTTAATTGGTGATGTAAAACCTAGCATTTAAAAACTAGAATTTCAGGCCATATCACAAGAGAAATGACTTCTTTAATTAACAACTCTATTTTATTTTATTTTTTGGCCACTAACAACTCTATTTGATTTGATTCAAACTAATTAACCACATTTTCCCATGTATTACAATCTGACAAATTAATTGTTCCATTAACCGTTTGTAAATAGTACAACTTTTTATAAATTTCAATACATAAAAATACATTGATATATTGATTAGAGGAGACTTAATAAAATTTTCAACAATTAAAAGACTCAATTCAAACGGATACTATTATATGTAGGAAGATTTTCTTGAACTTCAATGGCCATACTAATTAATTTATGAATTTTCCAGAAAAATAAATAACAATAATTTGAAGAAAGAAGAACTTACTTCCTTGATTTCCTTTGTTTTTTTCTCTGGAGTAGGAGGAGTATCCACGACCTTGATTTTTGGGGATATTAATTCAACCTTTTTGTTGCTCTTTTTCTCAATGAGCTTCAATATTTTCAAAGGGTCCAATTTTCCTTTTACTTTCACTTCTCCTTTGTCACTATCTATCTCCACATTTTGAACCCCTGTTCAATATTCATCACCATATCATATCAAATTTCATGAAATTTCTCACGTAGTTGAAGAAAATGTAATCAATCAAAATTAAATATATTTAGAGTAATGTAAAATCTGAAAATATATAAAATTTATAGAAAAACACACTATAAGTTATAAATAATGTAGTATATTGTAGACTTCGTGCAAAGCATGAGTCTCACAACCAAGCTAGTGTATATGTTGCGAGCTCTAAAACCATATTGAAAGAAAAGAAAAGTTATAATTTTAGCTCTTATAATTTCACTGAAATTTTAATCGATTCCAATAATTTACAAATGTTAATCCAGTCCGTGGTATTGAAATTCTGGCAATACTAATTTTGTTAAATTTTAATGATATAATACAACTATATATTGTTTCAGTATTTTAAATATATACATATACATAAATACATATATATATGAATTTTACTAACAAAAGTACAAAATTGTATATGATGAAACAAAATTAATCACATATTTGACAAAATATTAACAAAAATACAATGATAGAGACTATTAAAAATTATTTAAACTCTTGAGACTTAATTACAAGTTTTCAAATCATAAAGACCAAAAAATAAAAACAGAATAAGATAATAATTTTATCTGTTAATTCACAAAAACAATAATTCAAATTAAAATGTAAAAAAGAATAGTAAACTCCAAACCATCAATCTAAATTAAATTTGGACAGTGCAGGATGTGCACCGAATCCGGATCCAAAGCTTAGCAAAATAAATCAATTTATAGACATATCATTGAAAAAAAAAATAGACATATCGGAATACATATGGAGACGTACCTTGAGTAACAAGGAGGTGCTTCTTGATCTTTCGTCCACATTCCTGGCAATGCAGATTAACTTTGTAAATGGCATTAATCACATCACTTCCTTCTTTCTTCTCATCCTTCTTCTCTTCTTTCTTTTCTTCTTTTTTCTCTGTCATTTTCTCTTTGCCTTTCTCTTCTTTCTCTTTTCCTTTATCTTCTTTCTCTTTGCCCTTCTCTTCTTTCTCTTTTCCCTTCTCTTCTTTCTCTTTGCCCTTCTCTTCTTTCTCTTTTCCCTTCTCTTCTTTCCCTGCAGCCATATTCGCCACTGCACAAAAGCACAGCTCAGAAAAGAATAAAAAATTCTAGGGTTAGATCACGTTATGGGGCAATACCATGTGATTTGTTTGCAGAATTTTAAGAGTATAAATTTTTAATTTCATGTTTAGAAGTTTAAGTTTCTTAAGAGATCATGATTATGTCTTCCAATATGGTTGGTAGTTCACCAGTTAATGGAAACTTGCACATATGTATATGAAGAAGGACTAGGGCACAAGGAATTGTGGAGTAAATTACATTGATATCTTTAAATTCTGTCAAGATTACACAAATTTTTGGTTCATAAAAAACTTACATTAATTTTTCTAGGGAAAATCATACTTATAATTATTATATATAGTTTTATTTGATTCTTAATTTTATCTTTAATTTTAAAAATTTATGAGTCAGTCCTTATAATGTAAATAATATTTCTTTGTCCAAAATTTAAATAATGTTCAATTTAGCCCCTGCTATTATATTTTTATTAATAATGTGAGTGTGTGTGTGTGAGAGAGTGAGTGAGAGAGAGAGAATTGAATCCCAAGACTCACTAGGGTCAAAACAAGTCTCATGGCTCAAAAGCTAATATTATTATTTTTGTTGTTATAAATCACACGTGTTTAGGGTATTAAAATAATATGTAATTTATGGAAAAAAAGCTAATACTAAAAAATTAATTATTTATGATGTTAAAAAATGTAATTATTTATGACTTGCACCTGATTAGTTGGTATCAATACTGAATGGTTTGTTAAAAAATGTAATTTTTTATGAAATTTAGCAAATACTAACAAAAATTTTATGCATAAGGAATAAATTAAAAACTCTGAAGAATAGAAGAATCAAATTAAAAATTAAATAAAATCAGAAACAGTAAAAGTGTAATTTTCTCTTTTTTTTTTTACTTTTAAAAATATACATTTTATTCTCAAAAATAAAAAAAAGGGTAATAATTGACATTAATTGAGTTTTTTTTAATCAAAATATCTTTCATTAAACTTATCAATAAGTAACATAACTCTTGGAAATAAATCATTTAACATAATCAAAAAATGAATACATGTAAATAGTACTTGCAATAGATTTTGTACTTCATATTGATATTGATCATCTTTAATATGACTATGATATATGTAGTTTAAAAATAAAATAGATTGGTGCGTAATTTTAATAAATTTTAAGAGAAATTTATGTAATTTCATTTTAAAAAGATTAGTTGTTAAAAGGTTTTTTGTTTTCTTTTGGCCAGTTGTTAGAGTTGAGACTTTTGACTCAAGCAGAGTTAGATATAAAGAAAATGGATTTGGCAAGACTTACAGCTAAAGTTTGTATATGGCTAGAAGAATGCAGTGTCAAAAAGAAAAGCATGCATCCTTATCCAACAACGACTCTTTAAAATAATTATATTAATTGAGCTTTAATGATAAAATGCAATAATGGGGTTTTTCGTGCGCAGGCATGATTGGAAAAGGAATTAAATATATTTTACACTTTTTTACATTTATTATTTTGATAAGATAGTAAATATAAATTATATATTTGACAAAAATATAAATTAATCCCTTCATAAATTTTAGAAGAAATTAGATTTTTAAGTTTAAACACAACATATATAACTTTCAAAATAAACGTTTAATAAGTATATATTTTTAGCTTAATTCTAGTTAACTTCTTGAAATTTGCTTTATATGCCCATTACTTTATTATTTCAATAACAAGATGCATACATATTGTCAAATATATTATTTCAGTGTTGTCACAACCAGCCACTAGATTGGCCGGTTGAACCTCTAGCATCCAGAGGCGTGCAGGTTTCTCTTTTTCAGATGTGGCTGATCCCTTTGCGTTGAAAGAGAAAAACACAAACTGGGATCTCAATCCCCATCTTCTTCCAATTTAGTGTAAATCTGGGCTTTGCCTTCATTTGGTATATGAATGTAGAAATGTAGAAAAAGCAAATAGAAATGAAAGTTGTGTATGTTAGAGTTTTTTTCTTTTTTTTCTGTTTTACTTCGATGGAGGTCCATAGGTGTACTAGTGAGATTAGTGGCCCAGGAACAGCCCATTGGCTCAATATAAAAGCCTATGAAGAAAATGATCCCAAAAGTAATTTATGAAAAGAAGATCTTAGCCTAACTTATTTACCATAAAGTGTGGTATATGTATATTATATAATATATATTTGATGCATATATGTTTTGCTTTTTGAAGTATTGGTATAATTTTTTTTTCTTGATGTATCTAATACAGATTCTCGGCAAAGAGTTTTTTTTCATTGATGTAAACCCTAGCTTTGTTAGGGACGCAGTTATTTATGATGTTTCTGGGAATAATTTCCCCCTCTGTAGATAACTCCTTTTTTGGGTTGCATTTTCTCCTTTTGCTAAAAAAGAAAAAACTCAATTTTCATTTCTTAAACTAATAAATTTCCTTTCCGTGCATCTGCGTAATTATTTTTTTTTATTAAAATAGCGCATGCTCATACGTAGCCGTGAATAATATTGATAATTTTGAAATCCATGTAATGTAGGAAAAAATATCTCCAGTATCAATGTAAATAGTAAAAACTCAGTATAAGTTAGTTTAAATTTATATAATACATTGATTTTTTTCATTCAAGTTTAATGCCACTTAAAAATATGAGCTTGTCATGTGATCTTAAAATTTTTCTCTTAATTGTTTTCACATTAAATTGAAGTAAATGGCTAAAAGTTTTTACATGATGGGGTCGATATGATTAAAGCGTAGTAGCCGTTGTTTATTTTTGGCTGATAAATTAGAACTTTGATTACGAAAATTTACTTAAAATAAATAAATTAGCTGGTTCATTCTCTTAAACCCAGAAATTTAAAAACATATATTTTCTTCATCCTTATATGGGAATGAACTTTAAATATAATATACAAAATCGTGTTTAGAATATCAGAAAATAATTTAATTGAATTTTTAGACAAAACTAAAGTATTTGCAGTTGTCTACCTTTCTAATCTGAATAAAAATAATTGTTCAGAACAAGTTTGATATATAAAATATAATGAAATAAAAAAATAATTTTGAAGCATAACAACATCAATTAATAATTTTTTTGTATAACTATTAATAATTTTTTTTGTATAAATATGTGATGTTCAAGATTGTCAGCTCAAATTTGAGAATTATCAGCCTAAATGAATGAAGTTTTTCTCGATATCAATATATCAGTCTGATATCAATTTCTCATTTTTTCTAACCACAAGATTCGTCTTCACCCCCTTGAATAATGTAACAGGTTTGTTCACTTGATCCAGTTAACCAAACAAAACACCGTGTGATTGGGCCATGGGTGATATTTTTAAGCCCAACTAAAAAAGCCCGCGGGCTTATTTACTAATATAAAGTGGGATTAGTGATAATCATAAGAATGAATAGGATGCTATAATTCCCATTATACATTGACACTCAACATGTTAAAAGATCTATCCAAAAAAATAAAAAATGTTAAAAGATTTTATCTCTGTGATTCTTTATGCCCAAATTATTTGAGCCGAAAAATTATTAAGACATACGTGTTTTTCTCAAATTCAAAGTTATATACATAAAATTAATCTATTAATATATAAGGAAAAATGAAATATGTTTTAACAATTTAAAATATAGAACACTAATTCAAGGGCTTTTTCCATATTGTAACATGTTATTCGATAAATAAATAAATGATATGTTATATCATATCATATTATTGGGACGGGAATAGTTCCTTTAAATCCTAACCTTCAAAATAATATTAAAATTTTTCATACTGAAATTCAAACGACATCCATAAAATCTGATGGGGACGTAATATTCTTCCTATGCATGTGTCGTTTTTATGTGTCAAAACAAAAGGCTGAACAAGTGTTGTATAGACATGTAGGAAATCTTTCTAAATTTTTTTTATATAGATTAAGATTCGACAAAAAAATTATAAACAAAACCCACTGCGAGTATACTTATTTAATCGCAGTGAGTTCGTTTTAAAATTATATGGATTTGTTCGTAATGATGTGATAAATTTTGAATTTAAAGTAAAAAATTTTAAATTGACACTAACTGAAAATTATTAGTTTGAAAAGAAAATTAAAATTATTTCAAATTTAGCTAAGATTTAAATTTTATACGTCATCTTGAGTATCGTTACCATCTATAGGGATTAATCATTCTCAGAGTATAGAAGACAAAGTGTAGGCTCTTCTTTTTAACTTTAAGCAATAAAATATAAGGCAACCTTTCATAACTGTTACCTATAATGAAATAGACAATATTTTTAAATTGTTGTAATGTAATTCTAAAATAGGTGACAATAAATAATTGTTGCCTATAATATTACTCTTGTAACAACATTGAGCAAATGTTTCCTTTATGATAGGTAAAAAAAATAATTATTCCTATAGAACCACTCTCAATATAATTTTTGGCAACATTTTGAAAATGTTCTTATACTTTTTCTATATATATATATATATATTTTGTAATGCAAAGGGTCAGAGACCACTATAAGAAAACAACAACAACAACAAAATCAAGAAGGAAAACCAATAAAAAGGATGAGGAAAGGATATTCGCTAGCATCTGCCCCTTCCATCCTTTTTATTGGTTTGTCTTCATGATCCGTTTCTCATTTATTAAATGTTAACGTTTTTGTATCTCCGTGATCAGAAGGAAAGTACCTCTCAGATGAGATACTATTATAGATTTCATCAAATGTACGATCAAATTTCTTCTCTTGTACTTGTCTTAGATATATTATTGATCTTGTTTTTGGTGTGTATGCAAGTAAAAAAAGAAAATTTGGCCATGGGTACTCAAGTAAAATATTCAGAGTTATATTCAAAGTCAAAATTATTTTATATTTGTAGCACCTGATTTTTAACTGAAAATAAAAATAGAGTCGCCACCAAGAAAAAATTCTGGAAAACCTAAAAAATAGAAAATGATGGTTTACAAACAAAAGAGTTAGGTTCGAGAGGCAATTGTGTGTAGGTAAGGTGTTAGGTACTCTACGCCACCTATTCAAAAGAATAGTTACCCTAAATTCATTATGCTATAATAATAAGGTCTTAATTATTATTTTAATTATCCTTGTTGATTATATGTGATTATTTAGCTAAAAAGAGAAAAAATATTATATTTTTATAAAGGGGAGATTTGACCTAGAATTTGAGTCTAGAGTCTACATACTTTTGGAAGAGATTAAAGTCCACGTAGTTCAGGGTAAAAAGTTAGTTGGTGTCCATTTTAAAAATTATTGTTTAATTTCTATTTCCTGAAGTAAATCACATGATATATTCTTTTTCGTTAAAAAAAAAATAATTTTTCTAAAAATTGAGAAGAAACATTGAGTATACACTTTAGATTTGTTTGAGAAAAAAATATCCTTTGATTGGCATTTATGGTGAAAATTGGTATGACTCATGGTTATAGCAAGTTCTAAAATAAGGAAAGAAAAGAGAAATTACTAATAAAAAGTTCTGTTTGTTTTTTTTTTTCAGTTATATATATATTTTAAAATATAGATAACTATAATGAAAATTAGTATCACTCATAGTTTGTTAAATTACACTTTTAGTGTCCACAAGGACAATTGGCACCCCTTATGATAAATAATCAAAACAATTAGAAAAGAAATAATTTTTAAAGAGGAAAAAACATTTTTTTTAGAAACATTACTACTAATTTCAGATTTCTTGTGATTATGTTTTTTAAAAGGTATAGATTGCTATGACAAAAATTGGTATTGCTCATAGTCTTTTAATCTATACTATAAGTGGCCACAGAGATAATTAATATCCCTCATGATTTAAGAAGAAAAAGGCTGATTTGTTTATGGCAATATCAAGTTATAATAATATTTATTCTAAAACATGACAAAGCACAATGATACTATCACCAGAATGTGATGCATCGATTTATTAATATTAAACCTTAGAGTAAGATGTTATCATCCCTTGACTACTGTGAGACTCTAATGGTCTGTTTGGTTCAAAGGAGAGAAAGGAAGGGAAGAGATTTTAATGGAGAAAAAGGAAGGGGAGAAAAAAGAAGGGATTTTAATTTTACCTTGTTTGGAAGGAAAATGAGGGATTTTAGTGGAAGGATTTTAATTTTACCTTATTTGACTTTTGACTATTATACCCTTAGTTTATTTAAGTTAATATAAGGACAAGACTGACCAGTATATTATGTGGCTGAGTAACGAAAAAATGAAGGGTATTTTGATCATTTTGGACACAATAACACATTTTCCCCCCAAATTACCCCAATTTAAGGGGAAAATATATAAGGGGAGGGGAAAAAAATTTTCCCTCCCCTTCCTTTCCCTTCCCCCCATTTCCCTCGAACCAAACAAATCATAAAAGAAAAGGATCCCACGTGAGTGACCAAATATTAATCCTACACTATTAAAATACCCCCTGCCCATTATATATGTGTTTCAAGGACGCAAGCAGTAAATTGAAAACTTCCAGATTAAATATCATACAGATATATGCGCGGAAAGAAGATGTGCAGGAGAGATAGAAAACTAACCAAATACAATTAAATGCTAATTTGCGCGGAAAGGAGATATGCAGGAGAGATAGGAAACTAACCTTATATTTTGTGGATATGTGAGCTTTCTTTTTCTTTCTCTTTTGCTTTCTTCTTCTTCTTGAGACTCAATCTTGCCTACCTTTGGTCTTACAATCTTTAAAACTCTCATTCCCTTGTGACTACCCCTTTTTCTGGCTCCTAAGTCCTCAGAAGAGTTTACCATTCATTTTTTTTAATTTGAAATATTTTAAATTTTGAAGATAAGAACCCTATAGAAATAATATCTTAATTTCCTAATCTTTTTTAAGATTATTGAATCCCATTTAAAAGATACTCATTATTATTGATTTAATTTTTCTTTGTATTATTTTTATATTTTTTTCAAATCCTATGAATAGGGAAGTTAGTAAGATTTTAAAAGATAACCTCTTGATTTCTTTTATTCTATTTTTGTTTTTTTTATATCAAAAGATAATTTTTAAGTTTTGCTCTGTAATCTTTAAAGATAACTTATGAATATTTTATATTTTAATATCTTTCAAATTTTTAAATCTTCTAGAATATTATGAATTTACTATTTTTCCTATGAATCATAACAGAAACATTTTCTTTTATATATTCATTATTTTTTATTAAATGGGCTGGACAAAATACAGTGTTTACAATATTTAAAATATAATTACAATATAAAACTCATAAATGGCCTTTAATAATTTTTTTAATATATTTAAATATTTTAGGTGTTGAGATTTTTCTGTTGTTCATTGGCAAAAAAATACTCCTGTTCCAAGACCCAAAAAATTCACTTGGGATTTATATTTAAAATAAACATTTTATATGTTCTTACAAGCCATAAAAATAAGTTATCAGCACTTCATAAAAAAAATTAGTTTGTATTTTTTTAGTTATAATCTGGGTTTTTAAATATCACAAACATGTATTTGTTATGTGGAGAAAATAATTGATTTGAAATATTAGTGTGACAAAAAAGTTAGTGTGATATTTCGAATATCATGTATAAGTGCTGAACGTATTAAAGGGTCAGTGCCTTTTTCTAAATAATTGATGACATGGTGCCTTTTTGTTTTCTTGGACATTTTGGCCCTGTAAATTTTTGTTTTGGCGGTATGGGGGAAAAAAAAGGAAATAGAGGGTATTCGAAGACCCAAAAACACCAAGCTGTAGCGGTTAATTGAACTTTTCTCTCCATTCTTCCTCTTGCGTACTGAAGATCGCTGTTGGTCAAGCCTCTTCTTGCCTCACCATTGCTCAAAAATAGGGCATCGTGTAATCAAACACAGCCGATTCTTCTTGCCTCGTTGAAGATAGTGTTGAAGAAGGAGTTCCGGTCATCTGAAAGAGCTCCAGTCGTTGGTGTCTTCCCGTCATCTTGCTGCCCATCTAAAGACTGTCTTACCATCTTTGGTGAAAGGTATTTCAGTTGCCATCGTTAATAGTACATCGATCACTGCCTCGCCCTCTTCTCTGTTCATTAAGTTTAGTGCTTAAGTATTGCCCTCTTCTCTGTTCCTTCAGTTTAGTGCTTAAGTGTTTCCTTCTTCTCTATTTTTTCTGCTCGTTCGATTGAGTGCTTACTGGGTATTTGGGAAGGTGAACCCTGAAGATCTTGGAGCTTCATTACAGCGTTTCCTCCATCACTAGGTTAGTTGGAATTTTTTTTTCCTATTTTTAATTCTTCTGAATGATTTCTGAAATTGTAGATATAGATTTCCATAAAAAAATTTATTCATGTGGGTTTTGCTATTCTTAATCTTAAATTGCTATATGAGAGTGATTGTAACTATACTTGCTAATAATTTGATGATAATGGGTTCACTGACAAAGACGTAAAGCTTGAGATAGCTTCAGATGTGTAATAGATTGATGATAAAGGTTGTTCAGAGTTAATGGTTTGATGGTAATGTTTGAATATTCTCCTTTTGGCCTTCAAGAAAGATATCAATGATGGTTCCCAATGTTAAGCTAACATATATGCTAAATAATATGCTAAATAATTTGGATGTTTTGCATAACTTGTATGTGGTCCCTCAAATAAGTTGGAAGATAAAATTAGATGCCAAGTGGAGATGATAGTATGACAGATGTGAATCCCATAACTTGCATGTGGTCCGACCATGAATGATGAATTATATATGGATTGGTTAGCTATTTAACTCATGTGTAGTGGCTCGAGGACCCTTATATTATACTAAGTCAAGGATAAACACAATATATATAAAAGATCTCTATATCTTATGTATAGATATATGTGCTTTTAATTCTCTCCACGTGAATAGTAAGTTATTCCTTTTGTTAGTGACATGATGGGTATTGGTAGGACCCATGGATTGGCTAACTTTCTTTTTTTAGAGGAAGAAGACATGTTTCCCGCAGTGTGCTTATGCCTTATGGTTTGTCTAAGAGTAAGTCCCTCTACGTTAAACATGTGGATGCATTTATTTATTTCCTATGATTATTCAAACCTTACCCCTAAATAGAAGACTTCCGGTGACAATGAACTCCGTATATGTTGCTTTACAATTTTTTTTTAGTATTTTAGATTTCGTAGTATGGGATATTAATGTATAATTGAAAGCAATTTATCATTTAAAAATGGTTATTCATAGAAATTAAGAAAATTAGAACTTTAGGGTGAGTTCTTTGTGATTCTTGGGTGGTATATCCAATGTTATGAAAAATTAATGACATTTACATGTCTGTTAAAAAAATGATATATTAATTACAGTCCTCCATCAATTATCTAAATTATTCTGATTCTTTTGAGATGTGAATGTTTGAAACTAGTAATATTAGGGAGTAAATTTGGATTGAAGAAGGAAGATATGTTAGATGTATACTCCAATAAATAGTTGCAATGATACGCAATATTTGAAAAAAAAAAAGTTGTAGAGTAGAATTTTTTTTTCTTCTTAAGTTAAATTAATTAGAGATAACTTGAATCCCAAATTCTAAAGAAGGAGAAAAATATGTAATTACACACAAAGGATGACTGTTGCCAATATAACTAAGTACAATTATTTACCTCGCAAATTCAATTTCTGAATAATATTAAAGTATGTTTGAATCTTGTAGTAAGAATATGTGTATAATATATCACTGTTGGTTGGGTTAAGAGATAATAAACTTAATATCCCTCAAGAAAAGTCTCGAGTTCAAGATTTATGAATAAAAAAAAAATCACATTAAAAGAATTATTTCCACATAGACTTAACAATGCATGAATATGGTGCAATCATATAATTATATTAAAAAAATGTGTATGATATCCATATATTTGGGTTGTGGCCCCTTATATATGTCTTGGCCCATTACTAAAGTCTCATTATATTCAGAGGCCTACAGTATATAGGGTGCTCGTGTATGTAGATATGGGATGATTTAATCTAAATCAAAAGGAAAGTTTGAGCTCCATAGATGTAAATTTAAGATCTCGTGATCTAATCCCATCCGGTCTTAGATGAAAGGTTGGTGTAAAAAAAAAGCATGATAACTCAAAGAAGTTGAGTTTCAATTTCAATCCAGAATAAACTCAACACTAGTCTCCTATAAATAAATAAATAGTATGTAGGGGAATAATAATTTGGTTATCATTTAATAAATCAATAACAACAATCATATCCCTTCATTTTATGCCTAAACTCTCAGTGGTTTTATTCCTTTAATTAATTGTCAATTATGCCTAAACTTTTTTGGTCATTTTTGTTGAAATCCCTATTAAATTATTTCTTCTGTTTTCCTTCCACTAGTTCTTGAATTGTTATTGTTTATCTATTTATATAGATTATATTAAATTTAAATTTTTATTTTTTACTTTTGTAAAGAAATTATAAACATTGAAGAAACTAAAACACAGAAATATTTGTATGTCAAGATACCAATGTTTAAAAATTAATTTATATAATGATAAAATATTATTAGGTATTCCTAAAAAGTTCTTTCAGGCTTTGCCTTTTAAGAGTATGTAGTAAATTCTTATGGTTTCAGTGTCTCACATCTCTAAGCACAAATTAATGAATTTAATGTCCATCTAAAGGGATTAAAAGTAGTGTGGATATGTGGGAAATTAAAGTTATATGAATTGGACCATAGTCACATAGGACAATGTTTCGTATGGTTACTTCTGTATAAAAGAGATAATAATCTCTCGCCTTTAACACAATGGACCCTACCATTACCACTCTTCTTCCTTTTCATTCAAATCACTTGATTTTTATCATATAAATAAAAAATAAAGACACGTTGCATAAACTTATAACCATTGTAATTTTTTCTTGATTTATGCATGTTACTCTCTTTTAAGCAATTTTTCTTTCTTCTTTTTCTTTTTTTTTAATCATGGAGAAGTTAGTGAGAAGTGAACTTTTATCTTCTTAAATTCATAAAAAGGTTTTGTTGATCACTACTGGAAATTGCATTGTTTGTCCTATTAACATTTCTATATTTTTATTATCATTAAATAGTTTGTGGAACTTACATAGAAGTAGAATTGATACATGTGAATGATAAATTTTAAAAAAATATTTAAATTTGTGGTGCAAAACAATTCACTTTTATAGGTTAGTGACAATTAAATTGACTGATCTTCAAAAGTATATATGCATGTCAAGCCAAAATTACAACATAATCTCAAAATATTAATCAAGTTAAAAATAGGTTTGTGTGTGTGTAAGCGCGTGCGCTGTGTGGCACCTAATCTAATTTCATAGTTTTAAAATAATTATTAGCTGCTTCTTTTTTAGAATTCATGAGTTGCTTCTTTTTTAGAATTCATGTATGATTGTTATATGTATAGAGCCTCTAACTCATGGCTCGTGACCAATTTTGCTTGTTAGAATTTTTTTTAAGGAATCACTTGTTAGATTTTTTATATTATATATAGATTCAATATAATTAGGCAATGAAGGAAGGAGCTTGATGGAGTTCAATATGATTATTCCTTTAATTAATTGTCTTTTGGAAAAATTTTTTTGGTCAGTAAATTAATCATGATAAACAAGGATTGGATTGACTTACCTCGATATTGTGAAGAGTATATCAATGGCGTTATACAATTTTTGGATGTTGCATTCACCAAAGGAAAGTTTAAAGGAGAAGAGATTTTGTGCCCTTGTGCTGTATGCTGCAACGATAGTTGGGAAAAAAGAGATGTAGTGTTTAATCATTTAATAAGTAAGGGTTTTTTGGAAGACTACAGAGAGTGGATATACCGTGGTGAAGAGTTATGTCCTATGGATCTTGATAGTGATAGTGATGGTAATGACTCATTTGATGATATTGATGGCTTATTGTTTGAGACATTTAATGATGTGGCTGAAACAAATGTAGTACATGAAGGCTTAAATAAAGGTGCAAAGAAATTTTATAAACTAGTTGAGGATGCAAAACAAGAGTTATATCCTGGTTATAAGAAATTCTCCACCTTATCATTTACTATTCGATTGTATTTGTTGAAATGTCTCTATGGATGGAACAATGCATCATTCACTGCTCTCCTAGAGTTATTGAAAGAGGCCATACAAGATTTAAACATTCTTGTCTCTAATAAAACAAAATCTATGATAAAGGACTTGGGCTTAGACTATAAAAAAATTGATGCATGTCCTAACAATTGCATGTTGTTCTGGAAAGAGCATGAGAAAGACAACTTGTGTCATATTTGTGGAGCATCAAGATGGATAGAATATCCTGAAGTGGATTGTGATATTGAAGAATCTAAAAAGGCACATAAAGTTCCTGCTAAAGTGCTACGGCATTTTCTTTTAATTCCAAGATTGAAAAGACTCTTTATGTGTTCAAAGACTGCTGATTCATTGAGATGGCATGCAGAAGAGTCGTCAAGAGATGGTAAGCTAAGACACCCTACTGATGGCCAAGCATGGAAAGATTTTGATGCAAAATATCCAGATTTTGCTCTTAATACTTGTAATATCAGGCTTGGGTTGGCTAGTGATGGGTTTAATCCATTTAGGACTATGAGCCTATCACATAGCATATGGCCTGTGATATTAACAATATATAATTATCCACTAAATTTATGCTTGAAAGCAGAGAGTTGTATATTGTCATTGCTTATTCTTGGACCGAAATCACCAAGAAATGCAATTGACGTGTATCTACATCCACTTATTGAGGAGCTAAAACTTTTGTGGGATGTTAGTGTGGAAACATATGATATTTCCAAAAATCAAACATTTCAAATGCGTGCAGCACTTTTGTGGACTATGAGTGATTTCCCTGCTTATGCTATGCTATCTAGTTGGAGCACTAAAGGGAAGTTGGCTTGCCCTGCATGTAATTATGCAACTTCTTCTACTTACTTAAAACATAGTCATAAGCATTGCTATATGGGTCATCGAGTCTTTTTGGATTCAAATCACAGGTGGAGATCAAATACAATTTCTTTTAATAGAGAGACTGAATATAGATCTGCACCCTCCTTATTAGATGCAACAAGAATTTTAGAGGACTTAAAAGAATTCCCTAATATCTTAGGGAGGAATGATAAGAAAAAAAGGAATACTCCATGGAAGAAAAAATCTATCTTTTGGCAATTGCCGTATGGGAAGGATAATTCTTTGTGCCATAATTTTGATGTAACGTACATAGAGAAGAACATATGTGATAATATAATTGGGACTCTCTTGGAGATTAAAGGGAAGAGAAAGGATCACGAAAATGCTTGTTTAGACCTAAAAGATATGGGGATAAGAAAGAAACTTCATTTGAAGGATTAATTGATGGTGAGAAGACCAGGATCCCAAAAGTATGTTTCTCCCTAACCAAACAAGAGAAATCTATTTTTTGTGATGTTTTGAAGGCAGTAAAACTTCTTGATGGTATTGCTTCCAACATTTCACATTGTGTACAAGTTGTGGAAGGAAAAGTTTCTGGGTACAAGAGTCACGATGCTCATATTATACTATATAATTTGCTACAAGTAGCAATACGAGGGATAACCCCACACCAAGTTGCTGTTCCTTTGATTCGACTTTGTTCCTTCTTTCATTGTTTATGCCAAAAGGTTGTAGAGGTGAAAAGTTTAGATCACATGGAATCAGAGGTTGCAGAAACACTTTGCCAACTTGAGAGAATATTCCCTCCAAGTTTCTTTGACATAATGGTTCATTAACCTATTCACCTTGCAAATAAGGTTAGGTTGGGTGGACCAGTTCAATTTTGGTAGATGTATTATATGGAAAGATATTTGGGTGATTTAAAATCTTTTGTTCATAATAAGAGTCACCCAGAAGGTTCTATTGTTGAAGTTTATTTGGCTAAAGAATCTCTAACATTTTGTTCAAGGTATCTGTCCAATGATGTAGATACTAAGATGAATAGAATGACACGAAATAGCAATGATATTCCTAACATGGGTCATCCTATTGGAGGCAAGAAACTATTTTCTCTTGATCACAAGTCAAAAAATCAAGCCCATGGGTACATCTTATTCAATTGTGATGAAGTGCAAGATTACATTAGGTACTATTATTAACTTACTATAACATTTTATTGCTACAATGAAATTTTTGATTCTTTTTGTATTAAAAAATGGGTTGTTTGTTTTATAGGGAGCATGAGGTTGATGTTCATAATTGCCAAAAGAGAACTAAGTGGAGTAAAGCTAAAAATCAAAGAGAAGATTTCATTCAATGGTTTGAAACACGTGTAATGAATGAGCAAATGTCTGATTGGATAAAGCAGTTGTCTAAGGGACCAAATGATATTTCCAAAAGGTATTCAGGTTATGTTATTAACGGATAAAGGTTTCATATAAGGCAACGTGATGAAAGGTGAAAAACCCAAAATAGTGGTGTGACATTAGTGGCAATAACGTCGAGCTTTAAAAGTACAAAGGATGAAAATCCAGAAAAAATTTGTGTGACTTACTATGGGGCAATAACTGATATCATAGAGTTGGATTATTATGGTCACTTTAAATATGTGTTGTTTAAATGTGATTGGTTTGAAGGTGAAGAAGACAAATATGGACTCGCATGTGTTTATTTCAATAGAAAATTATACAAGGATGATCCATTTGTGTTAGCATCTCAAGTACAGCAATGCTTCTTTGTTGAAGATCCTTTTAATAAAAATAGGCACTATGTTTTGAAGGCACTTCCAAGAGTCTTATTTGACAAGGGAGAAATTTCTCATTCAAATGGCCAAGAATTTAATTCTGATGAAACATTTGAGATCTTAAAACATCTTACTATATCAAAAGATGATTGTGAAGTTGATTTGGTTAGGGAAGATGTACTAGATGATATCATCGAAAAGCTGTTATCTGAATTTCATGTTCAACAAAAGAAAATTGAAAGTGATGATGAGGGTAGCTTTGAAAGTGAAAATGAAAGCATTGATGACTCTATTTTTTATGATAGTTTGTAATAATCAGGTGACCATTAAATAAATAATCAGTTTATAGTTAAGTTAGCATACCATATTTATTGATAGTTTTTGATGTCTTTTAATAAAATAATCATATCATTTTTGTGTTATCACTTATATTTAAGGCACTAATGTATCCTTTCTATGTTAAAATGTAGGTGTTGAAGTATGACAGCAAATTAGACTAATGAATTGAAGGGAAAAGATGGATAATTAGTGCACCTATATAGAAGGTGGAATTTTTTCCATTTTGTCTAATTTCTGGATTGTTTTTAGCAAATAAAATGTTGGCTTTGTTGTCTCTTATAATATCCAATGTTTAGTGGTTCCATTTGTTGTATTTACTATTTGTTTAAATAGAAGGATGTTTATCTCTAATAATACTTTCTAAAATAAATATTTGAAAATTGTTTGGCTTTTGAGGAAGTTGGATATATTCAATTATAGACATCAGGTCTGAAACTGTCTTGACAGTATTTTCCTAGTTATTTTAGTTGCAATTTATTGTGATTGGTAATATGATTTCAGCAAATATGGAGAAAGTAAAAAGAGTTCAAGATACAGGATCAGTCCTTAGAAAGGGTGGTTTAAGTCCTACTAAAAGAAGTCTCAAATTTTCTTTAGAAGTAAGGTCAAGCATTGAGTTGGCAAAGAAATTTCAGTAAATTAAGAGGGAGAAAATTGATAGATTGCATGAAAGACTACAGGGTAATAACAATGATAAAGTGAAGGAGGTTGATGGCAACTTAGATAAAGCCGTAGCTGCAAAGAAAAATCAGAAAAATCAAGCTCAATGTTCCAATCAAGAGAAGCATTCTTTTGATACACTCAATTCCACAGCTCATTGTTCTAATCAAAAGCAAGCTCATCAACAAAATTCCAAGATTGCATTTGTGTCCTAAAGAGGTAGTGGTGTACAAGAAAGTAAAATAAAGAAAGTAAAGACAAACCCAACATGCCCTTCAATGCCCTTTGGTGACTTTAATAGAGCTTATGGGGATTCTTAACAAGGAGAAAAGGCTCCTATTCAACCTCAACAATCAAGAGAAACTATTGTAACCAAGTCATTTAATGGAGAAAAACCTTCAAGCAGGTGTCAAAATCATCCTCCAGTAAAAGTGAACCAAAATCAACCATTATCTAGAAGAAATAGGGAGGAAGACTTTAGGCAACTAGAAGCTATGGACAATTATGGACAAGTTGAGGGAGATGTTAATCAAGAAGAGGAAGTAAGAAATACAAATAAAGAAACTATAGAAGGTAAGTTATCTTGTTTCTTCTTTATATATATTTCTATTAAGTTATCTATATAATGATTACAAAATCTATACCTTATTTTTGTTATGTTGATGACTTTAAATTGAAAATAGGAACATCTATAAAAAGAACTCATGGAAAAACTTCATGCAAACAGATTCATGCAAGAACAATGGCAGAGTGAGAAGAAGTAACCTTCAATGCAGAAGGTCAACCTATTGGGCCAACAAATAAAGTAGTATCTAACTTAAACTTCTTCTTAGGAACAGTCGTAAGGAACTCAACATTTTGTCCTTTGATTTACCCAAGTTGGACAAAAATTCCACATCCAAATAAAAATGATATATGGGTTTATGCTAATGTATGTATTTAATAGCATTGGACATTTTTATCCATTTACAATATGATGCGTTTGATTTCATGATCCTGTTTTTCTATTGCGTTTTGTGTAGAAAAAGTTTATTTTACTAAATGAAGCAAAAGGTTGGGTAGAGACTACTGTTAGAGATGCTTGGAGATGTTATAAATGCAAAATTAGGAAGAATCATTTTTTGAAGTATTCCAACTTGACAGAAAGGCTCAAACATCGCCCTCCAAAGGTGCCAGAATTTGATTTTAGGAAGCTTTGTGAATATTGGAGTTCAGAAATTGCACAAGTAAGACTCATAGTCAGTTTTGCTGCATGTACTATAAACTTAAATAATTGATTTATTTTCATATTTCTTTAAACTTATTGTATAGGCAATTAGTGTGAGGAACACTTGAAGTAGAGCTTAGCAAAAATCGAGGCATTGAATGGGCCCAAGAAACTTTACTATGATTCGCGAAACAATGGTATTGCTAATACCTTATTTCCATTTTATATGATGGTGGTATTTTAAAAATAGTACTATATTAAAAAATTCTGCTTCACACCACAGTTATTGTTTTGTAGCGAGCAAAGAAGAATAGAAAGCCTACTCAAGCAGAAATTTTTGTTGAAACTCGAAAAGGCAATAAAGGAAAACAACTAGATGTAGAAATTGATAACATAATTGTAAGTTAAAATTGTCCTTAAATTAATCTATTCAGTAGACAATGTTAATATTATTGTATAACATTTAATTTAATCTTTTTACTAGTCCCAACTTCAAGGTGTGATTGAGAACAATGAAGAAAGTAATGTGGAAGCCTTTCAAGCTGTGTTTGGGAAGGAGCATCCTGGATCAGTGCGTTGTTATGGGAGAAGAGTCACTCCAATTACCTTGAAGAAAAATGTAGAGATTAATGCTATTAAGAAAGCACATGAAGAGGATGTGTCTTCATTAAAAGAAAAACTTGGAGATGTGCAAGATGAGGTGGGAAATTATGAAACAGTTTTAGAGCTATATTCCAACATTGCAACCCTGGACTCAATATGAAATCATTGCAAGATTTATTTAGATCATCTCCAGGAGATGCCAATAGTGGACCAAAGGTGACTAGACATGCACTTGCGCATTCTTCTACATCGACACATGTTCTAATCCTTAGAAAGGTAACTTTATTATCATAACTATTTTAAGCTTGGCTTTCAATTGTTGGATATATGGATGCCACCAACTAATCCAATGGTTAGGGATAAGGATAAAGTTCTTGTTTATATATTACAAGTAATTAATGATGATGATAGTGATTTATGTAAAACTTTAGTAGTAGAAAAATTGGATTAGACTATTCTATAACAATCTTCTTAATAAGTAAATATGGCTTTTTATTTATCAACACTTATAAAATATGCTTTGAGATTATTTCAATAAACACATTCATAGAGTCCAATGCCTTTGCTGAAACATTCCCTCTCTTCAATTTAAGTTAAATTCAATTCAGATAATTATGGCTGGTTGCATATACTGTTAGTGTGGGAGAGTTTATAGAAGATAGACCCTGAAATCAATGGCTTCATAAATATGCAGCCAACATGCTATAGATTTTCAGATGTCTCTAATCCATCATCTTTAAAAGTTTCAATAAGGCCAATATCCAAGTTGTCTTGTATCTACCTAGTCCCTATTGTTCCTTTAATAATAATGTTTAATTTCCCCAAATTTGGAAAGGAAATGCAATCATGTCACCCTCTCGGTTCAAATAATTGAACCCTATTGCTATATATCTTGAGTATTTTCATCTTGTTGAAAACAAAAATAATACAATAGAATAAGATTGTATAAAGATTTGTGTTTCTTCTTCAAACATATTAAAATTCAAATCCTCTATATTTATGCATTCATATATCTGGTATCAAATGTAAATAAGCATTGTACATAATTATGACTTTATATTTTCCATAATATGCAACAAGTTTTAATTTGACACAATATTATTTTATATTTTCTTCTTATTCAGGAAAGTGATCCTAATGGAGGATATACAAATGAGGATCAAGTACTATGAAATGATGGACATCATGCTACATTGTTTATTTTGAACTATTGGATATGGATTAATGTTCAAACTTAAATCCTTACATAAGCCCATGTCCTTTCTTGTTGGCTAGTATAAAGCCATATGTTAATGTTTATCATTAAATCTATGCACTTATTAACTATAAATGTAGAACCGATTATGATATATATGAATATGGTTTCTTTTATATGTATGTGTCAAGATGAATTGTGTCTTTTTTTAGTTATATGTATGTGCAAAGAATGAAATCATTCAAAATTGCTAGGTGAAGTTTTATATGGGAATAAAATAAGATTATATTTATAAAATGTTGCCTTTAATTATTTCTAGATAATAGTTGTCAAATGTTCCCTATAATAAGTTTAGGCAGCATTTGAAAAATGTAGTTTTTGTATGGGCAACAGTTATAGTTCTTGTTTACGGTTTAAACATGTTGCTTATTAGAAGTTTAAGCAACATTTGAAAAATATACTTTTTTGAATAGACAACAGTTATACTTTATTTTACAGTTTAACAATGTTGCCTATTAAACGTATAGGCAACATTTAAAAAATGTACTTTATGTATAGGTAACATTTAAAAATTGTTGCAATGTAACTGTTGCCTATTTCTTATGGTATAAGCAACAATTTTTGTGGTTGTTGCCATAGGAGTCAAAAAACTGTTGCCTAAAGGAATAGGTAACGCTGACATAACACTAGGGTAACATTTACAAAATGTTGTCTATTCATTTAGGCAACATTTTTCATAGTTATGGCAACACTTTTGAACTGTTGTTGTATGCAAAAAATGTTGTAGTATGTAGGTCCTTCATTGTATTTTTTAAATTTGGAGCCCTTCAATGTATTTTTGTTTATTGGAGGGTATCATTTTCCAAAAAAAAAAATGGTAAAACAAAATAACATGAGATATCCAAAACCCAAATAATACTCAAGTCCAAAATTCTCAAATTTCAAATACTTCATATATTAATATAGCAAATATCATCATTGTATTTTACAAGATCACATGTTCCTCAAATAAAACATAGCAAAGGGTTAAAGAAATAGTAACTAAAAATTGATTTAACAATGATTCAACTAGTTGGGCATCTAACTTTTTGCATCAATATGACCTTGATCTTTTTCAATGACACCACAACATCTATCATATTAGGTCGTGCCTCAGGTAAATTAGTACAACAATTCAAGGCCAATTCAAAAATTGATGATATATGTGGCAATATATAACCAATATTTTGATTGTTGCCTTGCAGCAAATTGGCATCTAGAATATTGAATATTGAATGTGGAATTGAGTTGCTGACCCAATCTATTAACCTTAGACCATGATCAAACATGTCATCTATCGGCTTCTTCCTTGTAAGTATTTCCATTAGCAAAATGCCATAACTATACACATCTCCTTTAAAGGAAATAGCTCCTTTTGATCCATATTCTACATATCAAGTGCAATGGTTAGTATAAAAGCAATTATATCAAAAAGGATTTAAGGTTTGCGGCTAAACTTTTTTTGAATACCATTACTGCATATCTTCAAAAATTTATATAGCATAAACTAAAGAAGAACATATAAATTAAAAAAAACTAAAATATTATTATTAAATCATTACCTGGTGCCATATAACCAATTGTAGCCCAAGTTTTGGTATAAATTTCCAATTGTCCTTCACCTAACAATTTGGCAATACCAAAATCACTAAGATGAGCAACCATATCTTCATCCAACAAAACATTGCTCGGTTTTACATCGCAATGAACTACTGGTGTAAAAGAACCATGATGAAGATACTCCAATGCAGTTGCCACATCAATCATTATATTCAATCTTTGCATGATATCTAGACAATATTTATGAGCGTACAACCATTTGTCAAGACTCCCATTAGACATGAATTCCATTATTAGAGATTTAAAATCATCATTCGAACAGCTACTAATGACCTTAATGAGATTGCGGTGACGTAAATTGCACATGGTAGCACATTCAGTAACAAAACTTTTTAATGCTTCTTCTAAGTTTGAGTTAAATACTTTGACAGCAACTATTTTTCCATTTGGAAGAATTGCTTTGTATACCGATCCAAAACTTCCTAAGCCAAGAAGATTACTCTCATCAAATCCATTTGTTCCATGTAGAAGCTCATAATATGATATCTTGATAGGTGCCTCCAAATTTATTAAATCCCTCTTGGTCAAATCATTAACATTATCTCTCTTTCGCTTTAGAAAGACAATGCAGGAAACAACTAAAATGACAGCCATAATAGGCAATGAGAATTTGATCAAAAGCATCACTTTGATTGACTCATGATTGTTTCCTTTCCTACATGGTTCGACGTGAAGTTGGGGCTTCCCACAAAGATCTTCATTCATCATAAAAGATTCAGCTATAAAATTTTGAAAAGGCCCACCATCTGGAATTTGTCCATGCAATAAATTGTAGGAAAGATTAATGTGTTTTAGATGGGCAAGTGACTTTAAGGACATTGGAATGACCCCAGACAAATAATTGTGAGAAAGATCCAAGAATTCAATACTAATCATGCCACCAAATGATTCAGGAATAGGCCCTTGGAGTTTGTTATGAGCCAAAGATAGGTTTATCAAAGTTTGCAAGCCACCCATAGTTCTAGGGATGTTTCCTGAAATTTGATTTCTTGACAAGTTCAAAATTGTAATTGCTCTCAAGTTTGATACCTCCAAGGGAATTCTTCCATTCAAAGCATTAGAGGATAAGTCTAAGAACAAGATGTCATTGAGAGTCCAAAGAGAAGAGGGTATATGAGAAGTCAATTTGTTGAAGCTGAAATCCAACTTCCGCAAAGAAGTATTTCCAAGGCATTCTGGAACCATTCCCCAAAACATGTTGTTGGCTAGATACAACTCACTCAAACTTTTGATTTGGCAAAGTTCATCTATGATGGGTCCTAGCAATCTATTGTTACAAAGACATAAATATTGAAGGTCTTGTAATTTGTTAATTGTAGTAGGAATCGACCCATTCAAACCATTCCCATCCAAATTTATTTTCACCAAGTTGCTTAAATTTCCAATTTCACTGGGTATAGCTCCGCTAAATTTATTCCTAGATAGATCTAACTCAATGAGTTTTGAAGCATTTGAGATGCTATTGGGAATTTGTCCAATAAGTTTATTCGGTCCCAGACTAAATACTTTCAAGTTGGGAGTGCCAGTTCCTAAATATGATGGGAGAAGGCCATGAAAGGAATTACCTCCAAGGTACAAGATTGTCAATGTTGAAATGTTAAATATATTGAGAGGAATAGGTCCGTTCAAATTATTCAAAGCTACAGCTAAGGATTCAAGTTTGTCAAGACTGCCTATTTCCTTGGGTAGAAAACCTGGAAATACAAAAGTTGATGGATATAAGTGAATGGACTAGTAAAAAGAAGAAAAAAAAAACAGGTAATATCTTTTTGCATATACTATACATATATACCATATTACAAAAACTACACATACCGTAATAATTGTGAAAAATCATATTTTTGTTATGCTAATTAATCCATGCATAGAATTAGTTAACTTCATCTATCCATCAAATTAGTTAACTCCTAATAATTATACGTGGGTATATTAAAAGTACAACTTCATAAATTTCTTTTGTGCCCTGCCAATTATGTTTCACATAAAACAGTTGACTACTTTTTGGGTAATCTATATTTCTAAAGTAAATTAAGAATTAAGTATAAACATTTAGAAATTAAATTTTGATGCTTACTATTATTTCTTTTTATATTAACATGCTTGAATGAAAATACTAAAAGTGTGAAAAAGATATAAACAAGAACAAATATATATATTTATTTAATGGATAAGGGCATATATGTAAATGAGTTGGCACCCAAATATAATTATTTCAAAGATGTGGAAGTATTTATTGATTTTGGAATGATTCCTTCTAATTGATTATTAACAACCGATCAAGTAAAGAAAGCTGATGACGCGTTTCTTTTGACAAATTACCATAAAAAGGAATATGGTCAAGATTAACACTCTCAAAGGAGGTATATTGAAATGAGATAGAGGAATTTCACTTAAAAAAATATAATCATTATGTTTAGGTCCACTTGATTTGACATGGCTAACAAGGTAATACTAGATTAATCTTTCTTTTAACCTATTGACGAATTGTAAGTCCTCATTATTTGGTATATGAATGTAGTATCCTTTTGTTATAGAATGGAGGATTAAATCCTTTTGGACTCACTTTTTTTGTCTTGTGCATTTTTAAAAAGATGCCCAGTGAAGCATTTTTTTTTTTAAAACATTAACGTTCTAAGTTATTATTGATTATGAAAAGTTGACTCTGTTGGAAGATGTGTACAAAAATATTTATTTTTATTTAAGGAATTAAATTATTTTTACCTGTTTCAACAAAATAATTTATATTTCACAGCTGCAAGGCTCAAACATTCATACAGTTGATGTCAAATTGATGATGTCTTGGAAAGATCCCAAATGAGATAAAATTATAGAATGAAAGAAGAAATCACTGTGAAATAATATTAAATAATTCCATTTTCTAAGAGTTATAAAAATGTCATGTAATTGTGATCATAGCATTTGTGTGTGTGCATGCATGTTGCCTTTGCACAGTGAGAGAGAGAGAAGGAATGAGACACCAAATATTGATTGCCCAAGTTGCAGATATTGGTTTATTTTGGGAAATTAACATGCATGTATATTATTTTCCTTCGGACTGGCTTTTATTGGGCTCCCTCCTTTTCTAATCATCCAATATTTTATTTCTCTTTTATTAAGCTTTTTTAAAGAAAATTATGACCCTACCATTACATATGTATTACATATGTGTTTGTTAATCAATGTTTTAAAACCCAACCTGACTCGAACCAAAAATATCAACAGGTTATAATTTTCATGGATTAATTAGATAAACTGATGATTAAACCAATGATGTAATAATTAAACAAAAAAATTTACATATAACAATATATGTAGACAAAATAAGATATCAAATTGTTGAATAATTTGACAGGCACCATGATTCTTCTTGTTTATCTTACTAAAAAATTGCAGTATTGTAAATTATGAAACACTTGGTAGACATGTATACATGCAGAAGGAAAGTAAGGCAATATAGCTGCATAAAAATGTGCAAAATTATGGACAGACACCTCCTAATTGTTATATAGAAATTAAATAAATAAAGATAGAGAGAAACAAAATTAAAGCAATTACTGACTAGCTTTTTCTAAGAAGTGAAAAACTCACTTGCGAGGAGGTGTGACAAGAACTTTTGGGAATTTCCTATTTCGTTTAATTATTTTGGCTAACTTGTTTATTTTTATTTTTCTTTTTTATTTCACTTTTTTGTTTACAAGTTATAATTACAATAAATTATAATAGAATATTATAAATTATAATATAATGATTCAAATAAAAAAATAAAACAAAAAATATAATTTGTAACTATAATAAATTATAGATTATAATTGTAATATTATAAATTATTATAAACTAGCTTTTGGGATTTCCAATTTCATTCAATTATTTAGGTTAATTGGTTTAATTTTATTTGTTTATTTCACTTTTTTATAAGTTATAGTTATATTAAATTATAATTATAATATAATGATTTAAATAAAAATAAAACAAAAAAAATAAAATTTCATCAAATTGTTCGGTTTTATGAAAATCACTTTGATTCTTGAGTCAAAAGTAAGTTCAAAGCTGTTTAACTCGGTTTGAGCCCTAAAATAGTATGAAGCTACAAAACTAGCCAGTAGTGTTTTTGGGTGACGTTTTAATCGGTTCGACTGTTTGATTTGATTTGGTTTGAAAAACATTGGTGTTAATATGTGTGTGGGTGAGAGGGTGAGAGAGAGAGTGATGATGAAAGCCCGATTATATGAACGTACAATATGAGTGAAATGATAAAAACAAAATCTCATTTTACATACACAAACACACACACAGAGACACATATTTATGTGGGTGTGTGATTTATCTCTATGAAAGAGAGAGGATAAGGACATACCTGTAAATTTGTTAGCACCCAAATATAATGTTTTCAAAGATGTGCAGTTACTAATTGATTTCGGAATGTTTCCATCTAATTTATTTTGAACAACTGAGAATAGTTCAAGTGAAGGGAGTTGATGGCACATCTCTTCTGGCAAATTACCATATAATTGATTGCTATCAAGAAAAATCATTCTCAAAGAAGGCATGCTGTAAAGAGACGGAGGAATTTCACCTGCAAAAAAAAAAACTATTTATGAATTTTTTTTCTTATTTCTTTCCTCATAACATGCTATAAAATGTACAAGTAGTTTAGTAATTATTAATTGGGTGCCCAATTAGTGAAGTGCCAATTATATAAGTGATTAGTTAGTTTTTAAATAGTAGTTGGAGAGATATAGCCATTGGAGGAGCAACAACTATATAAGAAGTGTAAGGGAAGGATGTAAGGTGACTTATGACTTAATGAGAATTTCAGTTTTAGATTTCCTTTCTCCTCTCTCCCTTCTTTCTAATTCTGCACTCTTCCTACCTTCTCTCTCTCTCTCTCTCTCTCTCTCCCACCTTCCCTTTCTTTTAACCACATAACATTGGGTAGCAGAGCAAGTCATCTTCAAAACTCCATGGCTGATGGTATGTGCTTGCAATATACTCTTAGAGTTAGCTGGAAGAACAAATAAAATCTCTGGAAAATAGTTAGGCATAGAGCAATGCACCAAGAGTGGTTGATATAGAGCAAGTGGTTCAGCACATCTGTGAGTTGGTGGAAGGCTTGCTTGTCCAAGTTAAAGGTATTGCAAGAATTCAAGGTAATGGGCAGCAAAATGTGCAACAAGACAGACCAAGAAATGGACATCATGGTCAAAATGGTTACCAAAGTAGAAATGGGCATCAAGAATACCAACTTCCCACAAGATAAAAAAAGATGGAGTTTCCATGATTTTGAAGAACTGATATGTTAGGGTGGCTATGGATGAGAAAGGGTTTCAATGGAACCAGTCTTTTGAAAGGGGTCTAAATGGGCATGCCATTGGCTAGCTAGAGTAAGCAAAAGTTGTTAAAGATAGTTTCGGTCCTTAAAAAGATCCTATGGGTGAATTAATGAAGCTGCGACAGCATAAGAGTATGATTATCAAGATTCCCTTGATAATTTAATTGCCAAGTTGTAACTCACAAAGGAGTACTTGGTAAGTTGTTATATTGCTAGATTGAAGGATGAGATAGCTGGAACAATTCAGTTATTTTGTCCTAGGTCTTTGGTTAAAGCTAGAAAATTATCAAAGATTGTGGAGCGCAATGTTCAACGAAGGGCAGTGAAAGGAGTGGGAAAATCTAAAATTTTAAATTTCTAGAATTTTGCCACTCAAGGGACTACTATGGTGATCAGAAATGAAAGGGTTGTCGTCAAGAAAGAGGTTGGAAACATCAAGAATGGTAGAACTAATGTGACTGCTAAGAACGGGGGAAGGGTTAGTAAATCCTTTTCTCTAGGAGAAGAAGAACAAAAAACCAAGAATCTTTGTTTCTTTTTTTGTCATGAAAATTTTACTAAAGGTCATAATTAACCTCAAAGAAGAAGGTGTAGTTACAATTGATGGAAGTAGATGAGATCAATGAAGAAGAAAGTGCAAGTTAAAAAGAAAACATTCAAGAAGAAGAACTTTAAGAACATGTACTCTCCTTTAATGCCATTGATGGAGTAGAAAAGGCCACTTCTATGAGGGTTCAAGGGCAAGTAGGGAAGAGAACAATGCAAATTTTAGTTGATTGTGGTAGTACTTACGATTTCTTGAACTTGCAAATGGCTAAGAAATTGGGTTGGAAAGGGGAACTTGAAATTGGTTTAGGGGGAGCACATGATAATAGCTAGTGGTCTCAAGTATAAGGTACTTGGGACATGGAAAATGTAATATCCCTAATTTTTTGAATGTTATAATATACATGAAAATGTGATAGTTTAGCATGTTATGCATTATTTGAATGAAAGGAAGGGTAAAATGACCATTTCACATGCTTGGACCTTAAAAGAAATGTATTTTCAATTTGGTCCCTGATTAAAAATTATTTGCAATTTGGTCCCTGAAGAAAAATCTATTTGCCTTTTAGTCCTTGGAGGGTAATTTTTGAAAATAGCAATATAACTGTCAAATGTACTTTATGACATGCTGGACCCAATGAAATAGTATATTAAGTCCAAAGAGATCAATTTGCAAAGAAATAGATTATAGAATGCAATAAAATAAATAATATAAAATAAACAATTAGTGTATTAAGTCTAAAGTAATCCTGTGTACATAAAGGAATTAACAATGTTAGAAAATATAGTTAAAGTACTTTTAATTGTCTAGGCATAAAGTAATCAGTATAGGATATATCTGGATAAAAAATATGATGTATTAAGGACACTTCCTCACCTATTACGAGCTGAAATTTTCAGCACATGGGAGAAAGATTATTTTAATAAAAATGATGTCATGTATGATGTTTTCTCAAGGGACACTTGGAAGAAAACACGGCAAAGTAATATCTTTATATTTACTAGAGGCAAAGAAAGAGAGGAAGTGTGCAAAAAATTTCTCCAAGAACGAAGAGAGAGTGGCGTGAGAAGAAGAAGAAGAAAGAAGCAATCTTGAAGGGTTCTAGAGTAAGCTTAAGGTAAGTTCTCCTTCAACTTCAAGTTAGTTTTCTACAAGTTTAAGTTAGTATAATTGAGTTCTTCTTCTCTCCTCCTTGAGTTTGATTTAAGCCAAGCACTGGGTATGAGGAAGGAAAGTGTTTTCATGAAAAGAAACCAAGATAAAGAAAGAGAAAGTGCAAGTAGTCATGATTTTACAAGTTTAAGCAAGGTTATGGTGAAATCTCCTCATTTCCTTTTTAAGAGGTGATTTTGGCCTCATCAAAAGTTGGGGAATGTAACATCTCAAGAAAGCTAAAATATGTAAAAATGGACAGACACCGTTTTACGTGAAAAAGGGTAAAAAGGACATTTTTCCCTGTTGAATGAAAAAATGAGAAAATTATATTTCTGCCTACAAAAAATTATGAAAAGGACATCCATGTCCCAAAAGCACTTAAATGTGCGCGTAGAAAGGAATAAAAATTTTTGGGAAAAATGACATCTAATGACCCAAAAGTTTTAGAAATTATAATTTAACCCTAGGTCAAGGGAAATTTTGTAAATATGCAAAATTATTGTCAAAATGAAGCTCTCGACGAGGGAAGTCTAATGGTATATGACATTGAGGGTTAATGTTCAAGAATAAAGAAATAATCAGTACCGAGTGTCCAAAAGTAATAGTAAACCGATAAAGTAAACTGTGGGCCCTACCGATGGTTAAAAAGAAATTAGGTTTGGATATGGGCCATACACAGATACCATTTGGGACAGGATAATTATGAAAATATAAAAATAAAATTTGAATAGTCCTGTATCCCAAAAATGTTAAAGTACTGTAAAGACGATTTTATCGGTACGATTAAAAAGTATCCGGATTGAGGTATATCTGGATCAGGTAAATTGGAAAAATTTTTGGACACATTTTTCTCTCTCTCATGCGTGATTTGCTGCAGCCAATTGTCCAAATTATTTAATGATTTTTGAAGGCAAACTTATTGAAGAAGGAGACCAAAAAGTAATCATGGTTACTTTTGTTAATTAACCATGATTAGCCATAATATTAACCACCTAGTTAAGTCATTTGATTACCTTCTTTCCTCTGCATTTTCACGCGTGAACCAGTAGCCAAACCAGAGGAAGAAAACGCAAGAAAAGGAAGGAGAAAAAGAGGAAGAAAAGGAAGAGGAGTCAAAGCAAAATTGAAGCACAAATCGGTAAGTTTTTATGTTACTACCCTAAACTTACTATCCATGGTTTTCAAAGCATGATTTATGGTTTAGTTTTCTTCCTTTACACCTTAGGGTTTCAGCCAAATTGGTTTTAGCATAGGAATGAGTTTTGGACCATGAAACTTAAGGGAAAGCATAGACTAGACACTAGAAGCATGAATCCATGGAAGGTTTGAAGTGATTTGAAGGAAATTTTTTTTAATCACTATGAGATAATTTCGGCCAGAACAGGGGAGATATTTAGAGTTGGAATTTCATGATTTTTACCTCAAAAATATATTCCCCATGCTCTAAAACCTTAGGAACAAGTATGTTGTACAAAGAAAAAGCAAAGGAAAACAAAGTGAAAAATTTGGGTTTTAGTGTATAAAGTATTGTGTAATTCTGAAAAACCAATGGCTAAATTAGTTCAATGATGATGTGGATAGGTTCAAGAAGGTTGTGGAAAGCTTAAAAAGTGGTGGACCAAGTTTGGAAAGCAAGGGAGCATCATAAGGTAATTAATTTCCCATACTAGCATTATGTTATCATGTTTGTTTCAATGTGTTTTATGCCTTGTCATATGATTGCAATGATGTTTTGAGATGATTTATGTGTATTGGCTGAGTTGTTGGAGGGGCATTGAGACCCCGGGATGTCTATTTGTCAAAACGAAACTCTGCCGAAATTTTTATGAATTCATATGACACAAATGTGATAATGCATTCAAAGTGTGTTAAGGTATGCAAAATGTGTTATCTTGATATTTTTATGTTTAATGTGATGATGTGATGGCTTGTTGGGTGTTAACTACTGAGATTCTTTGAATCTCACCCTCCCAAATATTAACCATGAATAGGTAGCAACAATGGCAAGTCCACCAAGGAAGAGAAGAGAAAGGAGAAAGACTTTGGCCATTAACCTGATAATTAAAGCATCAGCCATGAGTTTTGATTTGTTGCATAAATTGGTAAATGTGATGATAAATAAGTTTCTTCCAGATTTTAATATTCCTTTAAGTTCTAGCTAAGGTGTGGCATGATATGAAGATGAATTATGGTCATGTAAATATCTTACAAATTTTGTATTGTAAGTATAAGGATACAAATGATTATTCTGACCACTACCAAATGAATGTTCTACAGTATGGGTTGGTTGATGTATAAAGTATGAATGTTATCTATGTTTAAAAACTAGATAGAAAGAGCTTTCATGTGGTCCAAAAATCACTCAAATAGGATGAGTGTAAGATTTATAGTGAATTTTCAAAGTTAGCCCAGAAAACTGGAATTTCTGAAATTGACCATATGAATGGTAGAAATTCACGAAATTTACTATACAAATTGGCCAAGTAATTGCTCTGATTTATATTTTTCTCATGTAAATAATGTTTTAAGCTACACATGGAGACTTGAATCACATGCATACGATTTTTATTGATTTAGTTATGAATTTCCAAAATTTAGTCGGGAAAAAGAAATTAGATTAAATGAATAGTGCCAAAGTTGGAAAAATTTTGTTATGGTATTTATTGTGATTCAAGATCCTACTATGATATAAATAGACTTTAGAATAGTTAAATACTTAGGAAATGGGCTTATAAATGAGGTGTTACAGGGAAGGAGTGAGAATTTCATGTAACTAATGGTAAAAATGGATTCCTCATGATGGAATTAGCTAAAAACAAGTATTATTTTTAAAAGAAAGACTAAAATAAAGAATATGAGATTTTAGGGTTTTGGGGTTCTTTAAGACTTGGCCCTTGGAATTGGTTAATTTAGTAAGTGTTTAATGATGAATTTAGGTTTGGGATAACTCAATGAAGCATTGGGAAAGGTTGAAACCAAGGGAAAAAGCAAAAAATTTCATAAAGGTAGCAATTTTACATTTCTTGCCCTATGTTATCTTCTTGTGTTTTATGATATTTTATGACTTGCCATATTATTATTTTGATGATTGGTGACTACTTTTGACTGAATTTAATGTAATAGTTTTGCCTGGGATATTCATTTTTTCTGGAAAAATTCTGATGAAATTTTTATGTAATACTATAGTATAATTTGTTTTAACATGCCTTGATTAATGTTTTATGCAAAAATGATAACATATATGCATGGAATGTATTTTGCTACTAACATTTTCATAACCTCATCATCTTAAATACTAAAATTATGGGGCCAAACAATGGCAAGGATTCAAGGAAGACAAGGAGTAAGGAGAAAATGATGATGATTAGAATGCTATTTGCCATTATGTTATGTTTCTTTGTCATTTTATGTAAAATTATGTATGAATTTATGAGGAAATATGTTTATGTGGTTATGTTCCTTTAAGCTTCCCATGATGTTAAGTATGAAGTATGAACAAGTTATGTATATGTAAGTATGTTATGAAAATTAGATTTACCAAGTACTTTTCAAAACTGTCCAATTTGACATGCTAAAGATAAAATAGAGCAACGCTATTTGAAACAGAGCATTATATATGAATAATTTATATGTGGAAAGTAGATAGAATGAGCTTTCCAAAAAGCTAAAGAGCACTTAAATTGGTTAAGTGTGGACAAAGTTATGAATTTTCAAATTTAAGACAGAAAACGTAGAAAGTTACAAATTGACCATATGAAAAGTAAAATTTATACTAAATACTGTACTAATTGCCACATTAAAAATTCAATTTCATATTTTTCTCCTATAGAGAATGTTTTGAACTAATATTAAAGATTTGAATCACATTCATATGATTTTTTCAAGAATTAGTTATAATTTTCCAAATTTCAATTGGAAAAATAGAAATACCAAATGAACAGTAACTTGAAGTTTTAAATTTTTTTATTTTGCTCCCTATTGAGTCAAACTTCTAAAATGGATCAAATGGATAATGTATGAGGTATAATACATGGGAAATGATGGAAAAAGATTCAGGTGGCATATGTAAAGTGAAGATTATGAATGAAATTTCAGGATTTTAGATCTAAAGCAATATGATGCAGTTTTGGAGTTAACATGGCAACAATGACATGGTGGGGTGTAATGGGATTTCCCTACCCTTTCTATGTATGTTTTACTGGTAGAAGGGAAAAATGGTGAAATTAACTACTTAAACACCAAACCTTTGAAGATGATTAAACCTAAAATAGTAAGAAATGTTGAGCAAGGAGATCGTAATTTTCTTTTGCTGGAGCTTAATATGGAGTTACTCAATTACTCCTTAACAACTATTGGTGCAAAAAAATGGTGCAATTAAACAAACTATTGAATTACTCCATTGCTCCATAACAACTATTGGTGCAATAGAAAATGGTGCAATATTAAACAAACTATTGAATTAGACCTTTTTGTTGAACCTAAAGGATTACCTCCTTGTAGGGGGTCCTCAAAACCACTATATTCCTTTAGAAGAAGGCACAAACCCCATTAATATTAAGTCATATTGCTATTCCTCTTCTCAGAAAGACATTATTGAAAAGCTAGTTTGTGAGTTGCTATAATCAGGGATGATTCGAGGAAGTTCTTCGCCATTTTTAGCTCTCATTGTACTGGTGAAGAAGAAGGATGGTTCTTTGTGCATTTGCATAAACTACAGGGAGTTTAACAAGAAAACTATTAAGAATAAGTATCATATACCTTTAGTGGAAGAGTTATTTGATAAGCTATATAATTCTAAATAGTTCACTAAATTAGACTTAAGGTTTGGTTACTGTTTGATTCGTATGGATTCAAAGGACATATATTCTATAAAAAAAAAGGACATTTATAAGACAACCTTGCAAACGCATGTAGGCCATTATATATAAATGGTTAGTTATGCCTTTTAGCTTAATCAATGCACCTGCCACCTTTCAAGGTGCAATGAATAATATTTTTAGGCCTTACTTAAAGAAGTTTGTTTTAGTGTTCATTTATTCCACTTTGCATGAGTACTTAGAGCACTCGAAGATAGTGTTTGATGTGTTGAGGGGAAATATCTATTATGTCAAAAGATGTGATAACCCTTGAATTTTATTATTTTATCCTTCACATTTGGGTATTTTTAATTATGAGCTTTGGCTAATTTGTGCTTTGAAGATAACATTTGTATCATTAGCCTATTTTTGGAATAAATTGAATTTTTGTGATTAATTTCAGCTATTTTTGTGATTAATTTTTAGTTCAAAATTTTTGAATGGTTTTAATTCTTCTAATCTTATTTTAATTCGTGATTTTCAAGTTCATTATGTGCTTGATTAAGTTTAATTTTGGTGGAAAATTAGTGAATTTTTATTTGGATGCAATGTGTCTATGTCTTCCATCTTCTATTTTTAATTTCCATTTCATTTTTCCCTCCCATTTTCTCTCACGTGTGTCATAATACCAATTTTATTTGTTTTCCCATTATTTTCCATGAATTTTCATTTTTTTACACCCACCTTCCCAAATACCTTATTAACTTTGCCACTTGGATTTTTATTTACTAACCCTTGAGGATAAGGACTTAACCACCACATAATCTTACTTGGCACATAATCTAGCATAATTAATGATGTTTTGATGGGTCATTAGTGAAATGATTTGGATTATAAAGAGGATTAAGTATTGACCCACCTAGGGACAAAATGGAAAAAATGCCTTGGAAATTAGTTTCTCTTATTTTTCTTGGGATTTTCTTTTCCTTCCTTTTTCTTTTCCACTTGGATTTATTTTCCCTCAATTTTCCATGTGATTTTCGTCCCATATGAAGCATGATATAAGGATTAATTTTATTTATTCATGTGGACTATGTTTTTATGATTTAATGTTACATTTTATTAGATGTTAAATGCTCTTTCAACTGTAGGCCATTGGACCATGGGAGGACAAATGCAACACTGTGTGAAGATTTTAATGGTGCAAACTTGGAAGATTCCGTGAAACAAAATTGAAGTTTTTCTTATTTTTTCTATTTTTCTTAATTGAATTGGTTGTCCATTTAGATCTTACATTTTTATTGGTTGGAAATTATTTGCCCTTAACTTTTCTCTATACATTTCACCTTGGATGACTACTACTCTCACTCTTCCATTTTGGTAGTCTTTAATATCTCTAATTTTACTGAATATCATACAAGGAAAAAAGTAAAGGATCATAGAAAATGCATAAGGAATTACAAAAAATGGAGATACACAGAAATAGATAGAAAAAGAGTAAAATGATAATTTTCTAGATTAGAGCTGAAAAAGGAGAAAATTATAATTGCCCCCAAGCAAGAAGAATTCTTCACAAATGGTCCTTAAAGAGTATGAATTAATATGTTTATACCTATAGGAATAAAATTTTTTGTAATTTAGTTCCTTGAAAAAGAGAAAGCATGAGAGATTTTACGTGTAAAGAAGTTTTAGGAAAAAATTATAATTAAAACCCTAAAATTTAAAAAATTATAAATTTATCCCGAGTCAAGAGTATTTTTATACATATAAAAAATTATAGTCAAAATGAAGTTCCTAATGAGCTAAGACCAATGGAATAGTGTTTGAAAGTTATTTAGATCAACATAATTTATACTGGGTATTAAAAATTTATAGTTAATATTTTAACCTATAAAAAAGATTTTAGACTGTAGAAAAAGCAGTATCGAGTTATGGACAGTAAATGAATCCTGCCCAAATATATTTTGGGTCAAAATAATAATGTTAGTCCAAAAATAATTTTTGGATAATCTTGTATCAATATAATGACAATTACGGTCAAAATATTTAATCAGTATAGGTAAAATTAATCGGTAAAGATTATTTTAGACCAATTAAATTTATAAAGCAGTTTTTGGCCAATAAATCAGTAAAATAACATGCTGCACAGCTTGGGGACACGGAAGGAATTAATTAAAAAGCTTTAATAAAGTAAAAGGCAAAATTAACCCAAATTAGTTACTAAACCAAGGTTACTATCCATCTATCTTATCTCTTTCCTCCAAGAGCTTAGTTAAGTGAATTGCTGTAATGACCTTGTACATCATTTTTAGAAGGACTTTGTCTAATGATACAAGACTAGAGGGATTAGGACCCGAGGAAGGATCAAAATAAAGCAAGTTGGAGAGAGGAGATAGAGAGCACTGGTGTCGTGGTAAGGAACAGCAGCATTGCAGCCACAGAGAGATGGAATGCCTTGGCACCGTGGCTACAGTAGTGATGCTGCAACTGACGAGAGACAGAGAGCATTGGCATCATTGCGAACTTAAATGGCACCATGGTGAGCGATGCTAAATTAGTTTAAATCAGAAGATAAAACTAGTTGAGAATAGAAAGGAAAATGGATGGAGGACGACAAGCTCTACTAGGGTTCAACATTTTTGGCTTTGGGGGTTCAATTACTGGCAACTAAGAGCTCAAATCTTGTAGAAATGGTCTTGGCATGCCAATTACTTATGGGTGGCTATTGGAGGTGTTGAGTTCTTGTTTTTGGGCAAAAGTGACCAATTTGGTATCAGATATTTAGAATCTCCGTATTAATATGTTTTGAGACATAGTTGGTGTCTACAGTTAAAGGGGAAGTAGTGTGATTTGTAGGAGTCAAAATCATATCAATTGGAGGTCGGAGCACGAAATTGTGTATGTTAGAAGTTCAGTCAAAAAATTAGCATGGTGCTAAGTTTCTATTAGCTGATGATGCTGTGGCCCCATAACCATGGCCGCGGTGTCATGCGTCTTGGGTTACATCCTAGACTCACCCAGAAACATCTCAAGCCACGGCGTTACAGTGTTGGCCACAGTGCCACCCATTTGTTCTATCTTTTCTTCCCTATTTTGCTGTGGCAATTGGCTTAGTAAGGCCTTGTGAGTTTAGGGTGTGACAATTGTAGCCGTTGCCTTCCTCATTTTCACATTTGAAACAGAGGGCAAGTGAGAGAGAGGGCACAAAAAATTTCAAGGAGAAGAGGAAGAGCAAGAAGCAAAAGTTGGAACTATAAACAACAAGGTAAGGTTCTAAGGCCCTAAGCTTGTGTATTTTGGGGTTTTCATGGAGTTTTCTTTCTCTTTTTCCTCTGAAAATTTTGGCCATGAGAGAGAGTAGAGAGAGAAAGTTGAGCCATGGCCAAAGGAAGGTAAGAAAATGCAAGAATAAGTAACTAGAAGCATGAAAACACAAGTTCTTGCAAAATTTATGGAGTAAATATTTTTCTATAATTTTTCATTATTTTCGATTAGATTAAGGTTCAATATAGGAAGGAAATTTCATAATTTTGACCTCAAAAATGAATTCTTTGGGTCCAAAATAAGTTAGAACAAATGTGTTGTATAAGAAATACTTGAAGGAAAGCAAAGTGTAATATTAGAGTTAAAGTGAGCACTTTATATTGAGGGTTATGCAATCAGTGGTTTATGGCCTTGTTTTATGATAATATAAGATTCAAAGAAGTATTAGAAGAAGACCAAAGGAAGTGCTCACAAAGTTTGGAAAGGGTTGGAAAGTCACGAGGTAGTTTACTACCCTATTATGTATAATGATATCTTAATTTGTTTCTCATGAAATTGTGATGATGTCATGTGCTTGAATGACTATTATGTGATGTTATTGTATTATTGGCTGGTTGTTTTGAAGGGTCTTATGGCCCTAAGATGTCCATTTTACAAAGTGTTACCATGCCAAAATTTTTATGAAATATAATGGCATTATTGTTTTGTTGATGTTTGATGATGATTTCATGGATTGATGATGATAATATATGCATATTTGGGGTGTAACTATTTCATTCTTTCCAAATGTTAATTGATTATAGGATCAAAGCATGACAAGATGGCTCAAGAAGATAAAGGCAAAGAGAAGCAAGTTAATGATAAGTTATTATTACCTAAAATGATTGTATATTATGAGATTTCGTGTAAAATTGTATGGCAAATGTTAATGCTCTACCTTGAAACCAACATGTTCCCTTAAGTACTATGTAGTGTATATTAGAGGATGAGGACAAGTTGTGACCATATGAATGATGTTTGCCTTTTAGTTTGCAAAATATGTGAATGTAAAAGGTTATTCTAGCCCCTACTGAGAAATTCACACATTATTTGTACACATAGTTATCAAATATACGAATTTTGTATACAGTTGAAAACTAGATAGAAAGAGTTTTCCATAGACATAAAGATCACTCAAATTGGCATTTTGTATGATTTATGGTGATTTTTCAAAATTGTGATCAATAACAAAGGTTTTGTAAAATAACCATCGGTACAGTGATTTTTGGACAAATTTACTATATAAATGGGTCCAGTATTTTCCCTATTTCATATTTTTTCCATGTAGAAAATCTTTCTAACTATTTTTAGAGGATTGAATCACCTCAAGATGATTTTTTAAAATTAATTATAATTTTTCAAAGTTCATCGGGTAAAATGGATTAAGCCACGTGAACAATATCTGATTATTTGGAAAATTCTATTTTTAATTTAAATTGATTCAAACTTCTCTTCAAGTATTTTTGGACATTATTATAGTTTAATATATGAGAAATTGGGCCTAAAGTAAGGTGTTACATAGTCATCCCATACTTCTCTCCCTTCTTTCATCTTTTCATTTTCTCTTCATCTATTTTCTTTTCTTTCCTTCAACTTTCTAGGAAATTTAATCATTTTCTTACTAACCAAACGCCTCTTTCTAACCATTCAACCCCTAATCTACCATACATCCTTCCTCCTTTCATCATTTCCCTGCATAAAGCAATTGAAGATCTACTTACTTAAGGAGCTTAATTTGATGGAGGAGTAGGAGACTAAGGTGACGCCAACATGTAGCTTGGAGGGAGCTAATCTAGGCCAAGAAATGCTGGCTTGGGCGATGGATAATTGCACTCTAATCCCTTCTACTCTCCTTTCATCTTTTTTAGATTAGATTAGGATAGGGTTTTTTGAACAATTTAATCTGGATTTGATGTTTTAATGGTTTATATTCTATGGAATTTGAATGGATTTTATTGGAAACCATTGGATTGTGGACTGGATCATGCATGGACTAGAATTTTCGCCATGGAATAAATATATCTTTTTAGCCTTCATGCTTCCTAATGTTCCTTCTTTTTGTCTTGAATTTATCCTTTATTTTAAGCATTGTTAATATTGATTTTTTATTCTTAATTAATGGTTTGAATGTTGAATTACGGTCTTCAAGATTTTGGCCAAAAGCAATAGTGATATATAATCCATGCATTATATGCCTAATGTGTGAAATTAACATGCCTAGTAAGTGTTTGTGATGTTTTCTAGGTAGTGTTACTATTTTAGGTGGCATAGCATGCATCTTACACTGAGGTTAACATATGTACTTAATTGAATTGATTACATTACTGCTGTTGTATCCCCATCCAAGATCAATAAATCTCTCCATGCTAGTGTAGGTTGCCACAATCATTCATCACATTACACTCATATTTCATACATTTTAGCTCTCTTAAATTAGTACTAGTTTAGCACTTTTTACTTGATTTTACTTAGTTTTTCTAAACCTCCAAACTTTACTTTTGCTTCTTGAATTTTGTTTATTGGAAACAATTGAATTTGAGCTTTAACTTGCTTCCCCCTACTGCTTAATTACTTGCCTAAGCAAGCTAAAACAAGTTGCTCCTTAGTGAAACAACCCCAATTGCACCATATGCTATACAAGCTTTCTTGCAACTTAATTTTTGAATTGCAACCCTTAACATGGTTGTCAAGAAGTAAGTGTACTTTTGTTGTTGATAGAATGGAGTATTTGGGGCCTATAATTAGTGCTAGAATGGTTTTTGCAAATCCATGAAAAACCAAAGCAAAGAAGGAATGGTTGGTACCTACTTGCATTAAGCAATTAAGGCTTTTCTTTGCTTAGCTAGGGTATTATAGGAGGTATATTAAGGGGTATGGTAGCATGCATAGCTAAACTCTTACTAATCTCCAACAATCGAAGTTTTGTTTGGTTAGACCAAGTTTCTAAAGCTTTTACATAGCTTAAGGGGAAGTTAGTGGCAGCTCTAATCCTTATTCTTCCAAATTTTAGTAAGACTTTTGTGGTGGAAACTGATGCATGTGTGTATAGAATAAGGGCTATACTGATGCAGCAAAATTAGCCTTTGGCTTTCTTTAGTAAATTTTTATCATCTTGGCATCAAAATTTGCCAATCTATGTGAAGGAATTGTTGGCAATGGTGTAGGCTATTGATCATTGGAGGCAATATTTGGAGGAAAGGCACTTTATTATACAAACTGACCCACATAGTCTAAAGTATTTATTGGGCCAACCTCTAAATACAACTTTTCAGATGTATTAGCTGGCAAAATTAGTTGGGTTAAATTATGAGATTTAGTATAAGAAAGGGGGAAGTGATAGGGTAGCATATGCTCTCTCTGGATTGCCTAATTTTGATGCAAAACTTCTCCAAATGGCTTTTTCTATAAGGTATTTGGAAATTTTATAGAAAATTGAATAGGTTTGGCAAGAAGATGCTATTTTAAAGTAGTTGATTGATCAATTAAACAACAAGACAAATCTGGACAATTCACTTGGGATGGCAAATATTTAAGAAGGAAAGGTAAATAAGTGATTGGAGATAATCCCTTTCTTAAGTAGCACATTCTTGAATGGGTCCATGTAAGTCCACAAGGAGGGTATTCAGGAATTAATACTACTTACCAAAGATTGAGAGCATTGTTCTGATGGAAGAGGAGTTTAATAATGTAAATGATTTTATCAAGAATTGTGATACTTGTGCTCATTGCAAATATGAAATTGTGGCAACTGCTGAGTTATTACAACCTTTGCGTATTCCAAGTAGAGTTTTTAGGAGTCCATACCCATGGATTTTATTGATGGTATGCCTAAATCAAATCAAAAGATACCATTCTAGCAATTATTGACAGGTTGAGCAAATATGCTCATTTTCTACCATTTACTCATCCTATTTAGCATTTGTGGTAGCTCAACATTTTCAAGATAATTTCTATAATATTATGGAGCTCCTGCAGAAATGACAAGTGATCAGGATCCTATTTTCATAAGCAACTTTTAGAAGGAATTTCTAAGAGTTTTGGGGGTTCAGCAACAACCAACATCTACTAATCACTCTCAAACTGATGGGCAGTTAAAACTTTTGAATAGATGCTTGAAAACTTATTTAAGATGCATGTGTAGGAAGAAACCTAAAAAATGGTGCAAATAGTTATCTTTTACTGAATGGTGGTACAATATCACATTCCACATTTCGACAGAAGTAAGGCCCTATGAAATACTTTATGGTCAGAAACCTCTAATTTATGTTCCCTATTTACCTAATGAATCTCTTATTGATGTTGTTGAAAGGTCATTTACTGCAAGGGAGGAGAAACTGGTTGTCATTAAATATCATCATTTGTCAAGGGTTATTAACAAGATAAAGCAAAAAGCATATGAAAGAAGATTTGATCGAGAGTTTCAAGTAGGGCAATAGGTGCTTCTCAAACTACAACCCTACAGGTAAAATTTTGCAACCTTTAGGAGTTCTTAAAAGCTAGCACCTAGATATTTTGGACCCTACAAGTTGTTGCAAAGAATAGGCTAGTTGCCTATAAATTTGAATTACCTTAAGAGTCAAGGATTCACTCAACTTTTCATGTATCTCTCCTCAAATTATGTTCGATTCTGTTTGTGAAGCAAAGGCACCTCTAATTAATTAGCCTATGCCTGCATATTATGAAACTATGCATGAGGAAATCCTGAGCAAGATGGTTGGATAAAAAAGACAAAATTATTACTAAAGTATTGGTTCAATGGAATATTTGATGAAGAAGCTAGTTAGATGTCCTTATTCAATTTTCAGAAACTTTCTAACAATTGTTATACCTAACCCTCGAGGGCAAAGGTCTCCTAGGGAGTGGGGATTATTATGAAATGTATAAGTAGGTTAGTCTTTAATAAGGTGTCCAGTTAGTCAAGTGTTAGATAAGTGGTTAGTTAGTTTTTAAATAGCGGTTAGTTAGTTTTTAAATAGCGGTTGGAGGGATATTATCATTGGAGGGGGAATGGCTATATAATGGAGTATAAGGGAAGGATGTTGGTGGCTAATGATTTAATGAGAATTTTAGTTTTAGACTTCCTCTCTCCTTCTCTCTTCTCTCTAATTTTGCACTCTTCCTACTTTCTTTCTCTCTCTTTCTCTCCATCCTACTCTCTCTTTCTTCTAACCACTTAACATAATATGACAAGGTTGATATACAATGTTATTTAGGTTTGACTATCTTGACATAGCCAACAAGCTTGTTGAAATTTAAGGGGTAAAAGCATTAATAAGTTAATGGAAACTTAAGGAAGAAAGAGAGATTACATTGAAATAAAACTTTATTTACATACTCAAATTATAATTTACAACATGCTAAATCTTTTCTTTCCTATCTCCTGATACCCACCTCTTCTACTCATCAAAGAGATGAGTAGAAAGTGTCAATCTTAATTATTTGAACCATCCAAATTTGATTTGAATGGTCAATATTTTAAATTTTTTTACTTTTTAGTTTAAAACATCATTATTTAAAATTTTGATAGTTAACTAATTAATTTTATTCACATTACATTTCTATTGAAATAAATAAATTATAAAAATTAAATTAAATTAAATCTCAACCATTCAAGTTTAGTTTGAATGGTTTAGATTTAAGATTAATACTCTCTACTCATCTTTGGAATGAGTAGAGAATCTAGATCCACCTCATGTCACACCTCACACACTCTTTATTTCGTACTTCACTTCTCACACACCTCATAAACTTGCTCTTTCACTTTACACTACTATTCAAATTCAAACATATATTATTTATAGGATTCATATGTCGGTTTTCTTTTATTCTATAATATTCTAGAGTTTTATTTTCATTGCCATTGTTGCTTTGGAACATAAGATAATATTTGAGATTCACGATTGGTTCATGAAATATCAAAATATACATACATTGGTTCATGAATTGTCTCCTTTTTTTTTTTTTAGTGAAAAGGTGATCAATCATTCAACTATAGAATCAACATATGTACAAGAGGTATAGAACAAGATGAATAAACAAAGGGATGGGGGCATCAAAACTAGAAAAGTTGAAGCACTCTCTCTGATGTAATGATGTGGTCCACTAAAGAGCTTATATCTAAAAAAATGCTAACATAAGAGAAAGAGTCGTTGTTGAAAATCCTATGATTCATGACCTCCAAAAATTTCCAACATAAATGTACAAAATATAGCCTCCAATGTTTGGCTTTCCTGGATGGTTGAATATTGTCAAGAACCCATTCATGAAGAGGTTTTCCAAAAAGGTTAGCAAGGTTAGATCCACGGATAATAAGCCTCCAAGTTTTATTAGCCAAAAGGACATATACACAAGACATAATCAATGTCTTCAACAGGATTGTTACACAACTGGCATTGAGAGGATAGAGTCATATGTGTTTGATTTCTCACATCGTTAGTGAGGAGTTTTCCTTTCAACATCAACCAAAGAAGAGTTCTCATTCTTTGATAGCCTAGCCATTTCTAAATGATATTCCAATTGATGTTGTCATCAAACCAATTCACTTCACACATTACTTTGCATGCCAAGGAGACACTAAAGTCTCTAAAAGCTATTCTAGACCATTGATAAGTGCTTTTAAGATTAGAGTTAACTTGGATGGGATAGTTTAGAATTCCTTAAGTTATATTACTTGTAAGGAGATGCTCAAGCAAATGTCACTTCCATTATATTACTTAGAAGGAGATGCTCAAACAAATGTCACTTCCACATACCATGCTCATCAACAAAATTCATAATGCATTAGTGTAAATTGTGGTTAGGAATACAAGCATAGGTGAGGTTTTTGAGAGGTCCCAATTCCTCAATCTAATTGTTAGTCTAGAATCTGACATCCTTTCCATTGCTTAGCTTCCAATAGATGTTTAAGTTAACATCATCCTAGATCTTGCATAGAATTTTCCAAAGGTAAGAGCTAATTTTTCTACTTGGGATCTCCTTTGAAGAGTCTAACATACCATATTTACAATGCAAAATTTTTACGCAAAGTAGATTGGGTCTAAGTAGCAACTTGTATACAAGCTTTGAGAGTAAAGTTATGTTCTGACAGTGTATGTTCTTCAAGCCATATCCTCCATGATTAAGAGGTTTGCACATATTAGCCCAATTAACAAGACTAATTCCCTTATCACCCTCATAGCCCCAAATGAAATGACATATTATTTGCTCAATCATGTTACAACAAGAGGCAAGTAATAGCGTACTTTGCATAGAAAAATATGGCATTGCAAATAGCATAGATTTAGCCAAGACAATTCATCCCAAGACAGATTTAGCTTTCTACCCCACAAGTTCCTTCTGCACTTGTCTACGATGTAGCTATAAGTTGCTTTAGTGACTCAGCCATGGATGATGGGAACACCAAGATACCAACCTAAGTGAAAGGTTCATTAGTAACCAAATTGATGACATGTAGAAGTAGCTAGACTATCATTGACATTTCAGGAGAAATAGATTTTTTATTTTGTGGTGCTAATCTTGTGGCTTGAAGGGTACAAAAAGTAGACAAGACTTATTGAATCAAGTTAACTAAGGCCTCTGATGCTTCACTAAAAAGAATAAGGTCATCAGCAAAAAATAAATGTGAGATGGCTATACCATTCCTGCCCAATTAGCATTCTTGACTTCAATATTAATGGATTATGATAAACGTTCCATACAAAGGATGAATAGGTAAGGAGACAAGGGATCACCTGACCTGAAGCCATGTTGAGGGAGAAATTCATTATTTGGGACTTCATTCCATAAGACTTGCATTGATAAGGTGGATAGACATTGCATAATAACCCAAATCATCTAGTTAGGAACTTTATCATCCAAGAGTGTTTCTTCTACAAAGTCCTATTTCAGAGGATCGCAGGCCTTTTCAAGATCAATTTTAAGTGCTTTCCAACTAGTTTTCCCTTGTTTTAGACACATTTGTTAATTCAGATGTTTTGATGATTTAAAACAAATGAGCTTGGAAATTCAATATCAAAGGAATACAAGTAAAATGAAGGATATAGTTAGAGTTTCCTAAAGATTAGAGAGTTGTTTCACATATTTTACAAAACTATTTGTAAAAGAAGGTAGATAAACTTCAATTTCAATTAACCCAATATTAAATTAGATGATTACTGAATGATTAATAATTAGTTCATGATTTCAAAATGGTTTTCACTCAAAGAGCTACCTTATGAGGATAAAGTTTCAAGCTCAAAGATGTTTCTAAGTATTTACCCAGTTTTCATGAAAATAATTTACCTTATGTGTGTAACCATTGAAGGTTATGAGGATAAAGACTCAATCTTAAAGGTCTTGCAAAGTTCATTCTCTAATTTCATGAAAAGGGATTGAGGTTATCCGTATAATGTAGCTTGGGGACCAAGTTCTCAAAGTCTGACCAAGTGGTTATCTTGATAAGGTAGGTACGTTATTCGCATAAGGAAGTGAACAGTAAAGGCAAGTGGTACTGTACAACCCGTTATTTGCATAAACTATGGGAGGTTGTTCAAATAACGTGTATCACAAAGCACTTAGACTCTTCTATGTCAAACAGGTTATCCTCATAACCTATGTTATAGGAGTCATAGCTCTTCTTCAGCAAAATAGGTTATCTGTATAACCTTGGGAGGTTATCCTGATAACTTAAATTTTACAAAAACTTAATTTGAGAAAAACTTAATGTTATCGTAATAACTGAATGTGTTTTCATGAAAATGATTTTGAGCTAAAACTTAGTCATTCTGGGTAGCACGTTATCTACATAACCTAGTGAGGTTATCCACATAACGAAAGCTTTACGTTGAAAACAAAGGCAAACAATTACCCATTATTCATATAACCTAAAGAGATTATCCACATAACCTCCGTCAGATACATTTAATGTAATAGGTGAATGGCTACTTTATTGAGAGTAACAACTAATCTTTGTTTCCACCGGATAGTTTTGCCCCAAAACTATAAATATAACCTCATTTAAGTTGTTGGGTAATGAGAAGAACAATAAATACGTCAAAACTCTATTGATTTGATTTTTTATTCATTCAAAGCTTACTTACCCTCTGTTTAGCTCATTCATTGTCTCTAAACTTTTATATCCACTCTTTTGAGAGAGTTTTCATTCTGTATATATTTACACACTTGTAGATAGTGCTTAGTGTGAAAATATACTAAGGGAGATATTCTTACTCTTGAGTGAGAAGCATGAGAGAGTTTGTTTTAGCTCAAGACTTGGGCTAGTGTTGTATTATGGTTATTGCAAAAACCTATTCAAATCTTGCAAGAGATAATAGAGAAATCTTAAATGGTGGCTTAAGAATTGGACGTAGGTCAAGTGGAGTAGACCGAACCATGATAAATCACTGTGTCTTCTTCTCATTGTCTTTTATTTCTTATACTCTATTTTTTAGTAATATTTTATTATCACTATTATATTTCCATTTTTGGCAAAAAAATTTCAAACTTTCCAATTCAGCATCCCCTCTTGAGAAACCAGCTGAACTAATAACATTGACTGAATAGCTTCTTGAACAATGATTATATTGTCAACTATGCTTCTTTACTCAATGAAACTAGTTTGGAAAGGAGTAGTAAGAATAGGCATTAAAGGCTTCAAATGGTTGGTGATGATTTTAGTGATGACTTGTAAGCAACATTACAGAGACTAACGGGACAAAATTCCTTAAGATAGCATAAGGACTCTAATTTCAGGATAAGAGCAATTAGAGTGCAATTGAGGGAAGGGTGCAAGTTTCCTCCTTCAAAAAATTCCTTCACAATAGCGAACAAAGAACTACCAACCATATCCCACTGGCTTTGGAAAAAGAGGGCATGAAGACATCAATGCCAGGGGACTTAATAGAACTCAAATCAATCACATAAAATCCATGTTGGGCAATGCTATAGCCCACTAAATTTTTGAGCAACAATATAAATTTATACATAATCTTTGCAAAATAGTCATATAAAATCCATGTTGCTTCCAAAATATTGGCATAACTCCATCATAACATAACAAGGATATCCAAGTAAATATTTAAAACATGTCAATTATTCATAAAGCATATATCTTTCAACATGGAAATTTTGCAATAATATTAGAGTAGTACGAGTTATTACTTCAAAGCTTTAACCTTTAATCTATGCTTTAATCTACACTCCCTTACCTAGTTTTTTCTTAATTCCTTGCTTTAATTTGCTCCGTATCCTTTAATCTTTCCCTTCCTTCTTTCTTTCTCTTCTCTTTTCCTTATTTCTTTCTTTCTTTCTCTCTTCCTCTCCCTCTCCCTCTCTCTTCATGCCATTCTCTCTCTCTATCTCCCTCTCTTCCTAACATTAATTTGGAGAACAAAGGGGGGTGGGAGTGCCTTATATAGGCCTCCAAAAACTTGGTCTCCAAGTTGCTTCTTCTTGTCTTCCAAGTTGTCTTCTTTTCCTTCCAAGTTCCCATGACATCACACTTATGACATCATGTTTTATGACATCATCCAACTAATTATGACATCACAATTGGCATACTAAAATTCCATTTTTGCCCTTTAAATTTCTGCCAAAAGAGAGACTAGAGAGAAAGACATATCTTTCTTTTCTAAAACATTCTTTAGGTATGTTTAAATAGAATTAGAGAGAAAAATTTTCCTTTGAACCAAAATGTCTTTACATTATCCATATACATGCTTTTCCTTTGATTTCACATTCCTAAATTTCTTACATTTTGGCATCTAAATATTTTTCCATATTAATTTCGAAATTATCCTTCAATTTCTATAAAAATTTTGAAATTACTTACATTCAAGAACTAACTTACATTTTATTTTCATTCAAGGTCCCAACATATTTCCTTCTAAGGACCCAATCTATTCTTTGCCCTATTATACCCCTATGCATAATAGTCTAGGCATAAAAATTGGGATGTTATAGGTATAGCATGACTTGTAAGCTTTAAAATCATGTCAATTGGAGGTCTACATTGGGAGTTGTGTGCATTGGAAATTAGGCTAGAAAACCAGCAAACTGCTATCTGTCATAGACAATAACATGGGTGCCATAACATGGTTGTGAAAATTTCCTTTGGTTGTTTCTCGCATGCAGTTTACTTGGTTCTTGCCTAGTCATGCTGTGTCTTGATTTGCTAGCCAACCCGTTGGGTTGAAAACTCATGGGATTTGTTTGTGTCGTTATGTAGAACCTGGGTCCTTTAAGTCCTAGCATCCTAAATGTTCTGTCTATGTCCTGTGTACTGTGTCTTGGAAATTTTAAGTTTGGAGCTGTAAATCTTTAGGATGTTATAGAAAACAACCTTTATCTTTGAAGTCTATGTTATTGTCAACTTTAATGACCTTGCCAAGAACACTGCCTATGGCTCACACCATATTTTTTCGGTGATAGTAAGTCGGTAGTTCAGTCAATCATATCCAACCTAGCACTTGGTGAATGGAGTAATCTAGAGGATTGAAATCAGGGGACCAGTGGTGGACAGTGAGGTAATGTCCAAAAATCATCCAGGGCCTATTGATTAGGGCATCCTGAAAATCCAAGTCATCAGAGAACTTGACAATGAAGTAACCCCCTTTAAATCAATTAGTTGAATAGGTCCATTGGGCTTCCAAAGCTAGATGAGTTTCTTGTACAAGGTTCTGTAACTGATGGTCTGTCCAAGTAGCTTGATAACAACCATGAAGTGCATGTTCTTGTTGAGAGCATCGATGACTTTGTTAGAGAAGGAGATACTCAGCATAACTCCATCTTGCGGAATGACAATATCTCCCTCATTCAACACCACCTTTTCTTCTTCATCAGATTTTGGCATAGCAGAGCTGTTCAGAAGCTTATCCTTAAAATAAGGTAGAGCATGGTTCTTAGAGGGATCAATAGCCATAGTAGATTTCAGCGTTTCTAGGACCATATCGGAGGATAGAAGTAGGTTAGAGCCAGCTCCCATTGAATGTTGTTCATGATATTCGAGCACATGATCAGTGTCCAAGATAGCACCATGATCATCATGAAGCTTTACCTTTTTGTTTGATCGGTCATCATCGAGATGAGGGGGCGCCTCCCCCTTTTCACAAAGACAAATATCTACATAGCACTCCATTTCTTTAGACTGCAATTTATCATGGGTTGCGACTTGAATTGTGTCTCTTTATTGAAGTGTCATGATACTTCAAGAAGTACCACTTCATTACCTCTACAAGGCCAACAATCTTCCATCATTTACACACAACAATTCAACCTATCCATCATTCTATCATTCAACTTACACAAGTTCATTGGCTCGAAACTAACTTCAGTTAACTTATTGCCTATTTGTGATTGATTCTATTTTTTTCATAAAAGTTGACGTTGAGAATTGTGTTGGATTTTTTAATGTAGACTTAAATATAAGTTATGTTTATTTATAAAATCAACTTGTGTTGGGTTGGAGAAGTAAATTTAAGTGGATGTTGTATTTACTAGACTTTGTAAGGGCGGCTAGTAATGATAGGTTAGTTAGACAAGATTTGTGTGGATTTTTTTTGGGGGGGTGGAAGGGTTGTTTTGATTGATGCTAAACAAATAATGGGCCAACAGGTTACTTTACTCTCTTATGGCGTTCATGCCCCTGTTCTTCGAGTTATGCACCCTGCCGGAACATAGGTAACTTTATTTTTTTCCCCTAGATATATTTACATGCTATAGAATGATCTACTATGAGAGCCGCTCACGCTAAATTTCATTCAATTGTAGAGCTATGAAATGGATTGTTGATCATGGACAGCTGGTTCATGTTGATAAATCTTGCCCTGTTTTCTCTGCTAATAAGTAATAACCTTGATAGACTGGAAGAAATCGGGCATTTCTCTGCAATCTCTGTGGATGCTTCCAAGAATATCTTGGATACCTATTCTTTGGGGTGGATCCAAGAAAGAAGCCCTCTGTTTTGTCATAAGGTGAGAAGGAAAATTGCGGAAGAAAGATATCCTATCCCAAGCACGTAGGGAAGTATTGGTGAAACCAGTTGCAAATGCTGTACCTATTTTCCCAACGTCTGTTTTTCTATTCCCTAAAGGGCTTTGCAATAATTTGGACAGATTAATATTTGAAATCTGGTGGAGACAGAAATCGAATGAGAAGAAAATTGATTAGGTATTTCGACAAAAACTAGGAAAGTCAAAACAGGACGGAGGCTTAGGGTTCAAGGACTTTCAAAGCTTCAATATTGCTTTACTAGCTAAGGTGGATGGAGAATTTTACAAGAGTCCGATGCTTTCTGGGAAAAAGTGATGATAGGGATTTACTTTACGTTATGACTTTCTTAATGCTAAAAATGGCTCAACGGCTTCTTGGGCCTGGGTTAGCATTGAGGGCGCAAAATATTAGAAGGAAGACTGTATAGACGAATAGGCGATGGAAGTGCTACTTATGTTTGGAATGATCACTGGATTCCCACGTTGCCATTCTACAGATTAAATTCTCACTGCCTTGATGATACTCTTTGATCCTTGAAAATCTCAAACATTAAAGGAAGAGTTGGATGGTTGATAGATGATATTTACCAAAATCTGACAGATGATGAAATTGAAGTCATACGAAGAATCCCATGTTTGGAGTCTAGCAAGGCTGATAGGAGAGATATGTATAGTGTTAAAATTGGTTATAAAGTTGCTAAAGGATTAAAGGATGGGAGCTCTATTATAGGTCCTAACATTTCCCATGTTATACATGGTGACTTTTGAAGGTTAATCTGGAGGCTGAAAGTCCCTTAAAAGATGAAATTGTTCATTTGTAGAATCCTAAATTGGCCTCTTCCCACAACGGAAAATCTCAGGAAGAGAAAATGCAGTAATTCTGCTTTCTGCATTATTTATTGTAACAGTATGGAAACAACTGAACACCTCTTCCTGATTCGTGATTGGGCAAGGAAAGTTCGGTTTGGATAGTCATTAGCATTTGATTATTGATGATAGAAGAATATTAGATTTAACAGGTGGTTCTAGTGGGTCATGAACGATCAATTTGCAGCTACATGAGGAAAGAATGTCAAGAGTGGCAATGATTTAATTGCGGCTTCGAAAAGATAGATGCAAGTGGATTTACGAAGGCTCTCAAGTACAACCCCTAGAGACAATTTCAAAAGCAGAAAGGTTGGTGGGTGAATTTTGGCTCTCTAACATTGCAGAGAAGAACCAAATGGTGAAGCAACAATGTGCCATTAGAATTTGGTTGGCTTTGATAGGACTCATAGTGAAATGCAACTCAGATGGAGCTTTGATCCACTAGCAGGTGAAGCTGGTAGACGTTTTGTATTTCAAAACAGTAAGGGTGAGTTTATTGATGGTTGTCATGGCAAGAGTAAGGCTATTTCAGTCTTTGAAAGTGAAGCACTGGCTTTGCATGAGGGTATATGAAACTCGCAATATCTAACGGATATACTGATGTTAGCTTTGAGTCAGATTGCCTCATGCTTATTCGAACAATCAGAGGCGAGATTCCTTGTCCCGAGTGGGAATGTGAAGATATGTGGTACCGAAGATAGTAAAAAACTTGGGAATTTCGATTTCCATTGGATCCCTTGGAAGGCCAACTTAGTAGCTGATTTGGTGGCTCAGTTTAGTTTGCCAGGGATGTGACCTTATGGTTGGGTTAAGAGACCTCCATCCCCTTTGAGAAGATTACTGATAGATGATTGTTGGCTTAATCACTCTAGTTTTGGTTAATATGACTGTTCCTGCCTTTTGTTTTTCTTTCTATTCTGTCTTTGAACTGGTTGCTGTGGTTGTTTTGCTTGTTCTTGAATGATGCTTGATGTAGTTGGCCAAAAAAGAAAAAAAAGAATGAAGCTTGATGTTTTTCACGAAATAGAAACACTTGAATTACATTTTGACAAGAAAACATCAGATTCCATGTCTTTCGAAGTAATTTAGCAAAATTATTATTAAGAGAACCACTAAATTTATTATGCAAATTAATGACTAAAGAAACTCTCAAAGAAATTAAGACAAACATATAATTCAAGATAAACAACTATCATATAATGGATATAATAGAAACCCTTACCTTGCAAGTTGTTGTTGCTAAGATCTAAGACTTGGAGGTTGGTCAAATTTCCGATGTCACTTGGTATGATTCCTTTGTCGAATCTGTTATAATTTAATTCTAAAACTGCTAATTCTTTACATTGATGCCAAATAGAGGGCATCTCACCAGACAAATCATTGTTTTCCACGTTTAGTCTTTCAACTTTCGGAAGCCCAAAACATATATTTGCAGGAAGACTACCAGAGAAATGATTTTGACCAAGTGCAATATCTTGTAGCATTGAACTATTAAATACTGCAGATGGTATGGAACCAGAAAGCTGATTGTTTGAAAGATTTATCATACGTAGTAGTGGAAGATTGCCAATCTCATCAGGAATGCCTCCTTAAAAATATTAATATATATATATATATATCAGTGTCAACTTTATAGCATGCATATGATTTGATTTAAAGCATCACGAGTTAATATATATATATATATATGTATGTATACATGAGAGAAACTTAGGTATTGTATGTCGTGAAGACTTACTCATTTTGAAAAAATAAAAAGTACAAATCAATATAGATCTTACAAATCATCCAAGACATACCTGACAAGGTGTTAGAAGCCAAGCTCAATAACCCAAGTGAAGATAAGTTGAAAATGGTTGGGGGGATGATTCCTGTAAGTTTGTTGCCCGCAAGTTGTAAAATTTTCAAGTGCATAAGTCTTCCCACCTTAAATGGAATGGTCCCTTCAATTAAATTTTCACTACAATCCAAAATCTCCAACTTCGACAAGTTGCATACAGATAATGGAATGAATTCACTAAATCTATTGTTGCAAAGACTCAAGTGTTGTAGTGTTGATAAATCCCCAATCCATGTTGGAATTTCCCCGTCAAGTTCATTATAACTTAGGTTGAGTAGTCTCAACATACGTAATCGAACTAAGTCTTCAGGTATTTGACTATGAAAATTGTTGTTACTAAGATCAAGTTCAACAAGGAATGAGAGATTTCCCAATTGGGAGGATACAGTACCCGTGAGACCCATGTCACCAAGATTCAAAGAGCAGACCCTTCCATGACGAGTATTGCAAGTGATACCAACCCAACTGCATGGCGAAGAAGAGACTGACCAGTTTGCTAAGAAATTGTATGGATCCCAAGTGATGAAGGATTTAAAAGCAAGAAGTGCAAATTTATCAGTGGTAATATTGTTTGTCGCGCTCCAAGGTAAGGAGGCCATGAAGCAAGGAAGTAAGAAGAGGAAAACAAGGGAAGGAGGCTTTCTCATGTTTAGCATATCAGACTAATCAAAACTGCAAGTACTGAGCTTCCAAGAATGCACCCACATCAATTTATAGTTCTCCAATTCCAAAACAAGTCAAGGCGGGCACACAATGCTAGATTGCAAAAGGACATCTCTCGTGATAAGATTGAAAAATCAACTGAGACATTGATTAGCATTTGGAATATATTATATTTGTTTTGATGATATAAGATATTTTTTAAATGCTAGAAGTTTCAGCCTTTTATCTTTTAATTTAATATTGTGATAAAAAAAATCTTTTAATTTAATCTCTCCCTGAGAAGTGGAGGCTTTCTAGTCCCATATTGGTGAGAAGCTAATGTGTATATAGATATATAAGTTAAGAAGTAGAGGTTTTAGACTGTCACGTATGTTAGATGATTTTTTCCACTCCATGAATTCAATTGGCTGAAGTAAACTAAGGATTTGTTTGGTTTTGCATTTTAAAATTAGTTTCAAGCCCAAACCTTAGTTTTGTTCAATATCTCCGGACAGAACCACTCAAATACAAATTAGATTATAAGCTCAAAGTCTAATTAACATAAAAGCCACATGCTCGTTATTTTTGCCCAAACTCAGCTTTGACAAATATATTCTCCCAAACTCAGATTAAATAAACTTGGAACCAGACATGCCCTAAGCTTGTGTGTGGGTAGAAAAAATCAGAACGCCAGTAGACCTTGCGTGCTCGGTTAAAATTAGAACGCGAGTAGACCTTGTGTGCCTGGTTACTCTCCTCACTGAGGCTGATAGTTTTGTCTTGTCTAAGCTGCGTGACCCTAGTAGGAGCGCAAAGTGGCAACTAGACACCAGGTGATGAATAATTAATACATCAAAACAAATATCCTTTCTCTCAACGCAGCGATGTGCCAACTCTCAATGGCGTCTGAATTCAAACAAATAAGAATATGCCAACAAAAAGAAAAAGTAGAAATCGGCAATAAATGAGAATAACTAACGAAAATTGTCGTTATGTGAAACATTGCCTCTTTGGTTTATCATTTTCAAACCAAATTATACTTTTTAAATATCATTTTTCTCAATATGTGTTCATACTTGGTAAACTTACTTTTTAGAGAATGAAAATGGGTTTAAGCCAACTTTTTCCCAACAAATGCTCTTATTTTCTTTTGAAATAACATAACTATAGTTTTTAAATATTATTTTTTAATTTTTCATTGATATTTATTTTGAATAGTTAAAATTAACTATATTATTATTGTTATAAAATATATATAACTCAACTAGTTATGTAATATTATATTATAAAATTTATGTTCTATTTAAGTAATTATATATTTAAAAGTATTTTTAACTATTATCATCTAAGTAAATTTTAATTTGTCAAACTTATTTTTATGAAAAAAAATATTCAAATATAATAACTTATAACAAAATTATTTTTATTTAAATTTTATTTTATAAGCTGAAAACCAACCGACTCTAACTAACCATCAGATGAAGAAAATGGTATCACTGGCCCATAAGTTTGATAGCTTTAGCCGCGTGGTTATTTCCCCTTTTCTTTCTTTTTTGTTTTGTTTTGTTTTGTTTTTCTTTTTTTTTTTTTGGGTTCCTCAAGACGTAGAGTCGATGCATTATATGTATCACGCCTTAATTTGTCGGTAAAGAATGGCAGGCTTGACTTTTCGGTGGATCTGAAGGACACAATTAGGTTGACACGAAACAACTTCTGAATGGCAGGCTTCTTTTTTTTTTGGGCCAAAGAATGGCAGGCTTGGGCTTTTTTAGTTTTTTTACTTAACCATCCTGGATTACGGGACCCATGTCTAATCCGAATTGAAGGCAAGACAAGTATTCAAGTAAATCTTTTTTCAGGAGGGTGTTTCCAAGATTCAAACCTTTGACTTTGCAAGTAAAATTCACTTTGGAGACTAGCTTCCATACTAATAATTCAGTCCAAGATTCAAACCTTTGATCTTGTAGGTAAAATATAATTATAGATGAATATTAACTTATTTAGATTTTAATATTAAATTATAAAACTTATTAATAATATTTTCTTAATAATATATAACATATAAAATTAAAAAATATTATTTTTATTACTACTAATTTAATTATAATTTAACCATAAATAAGCTATTAAATATTAAATCAATAATTTGACCGATTCAATCCCCATGCGATTTTTAACACCTATAAAAGATTCATGAGACGGAGACAATTATCCACTGAAAAGGATTCACATGCGTCACAACTCGTGTTTTCAAGTTTCAAATAATATACTTTATTTTTATGCTATTTTTATAAAGTTAATAATTTTGAAAATATCTTTAGATAATTAAATACATCTAATCACAAATGACTCAAGAAAGATATTAGGGGCATATTTGATTTATATTTTTAAAATAATATTTTTATTTTAAAAAAAAATTGTTTGATAACTTTATTTTTTATAAAATATTCTAAAAAATAAAAAAATAATAAAATAATAGAAAACTCAGAATATTTTTAAGATATTTTATATTTTTTATTTTAGAAAATATAAGAAAATTAACCTCATTAATGATAAAATTATAAATTTTAAATAACTCATTATAGTTACAATTATTTAAATGATTTTTTTTGGTTCCTAAACTTTATTCTAAAGTTAGTTCTATAAAATTATTTTAATAATATTACAACAGAGAAGAAGTGATAATCAACCCTTTAATAAACCGCGTTGGCCCACCTTCAGAAAATCCTCATCATCTTTGACATCCCTAAGTGCTATTGTACGGGTATATCCCTTCCATGTGGCTTAGTAAAACAAAATAGAACAAAAAATATGAATTTATAAAAAAGAAGTAATTAAGAATAAAAATAATGAAAAAATTCAATATGGATAGTAACGAACTAAAATAATATATTTTTTTATATCAAATTTAAAATCATTTTTATATGCGGATCTCTATGAATTAAATCAAACCAGCATAAAATTTCCTCTAAACTTGTGAAAGAAACCTGTGTTCTCCCTCATTCACTATAAGATTAAATACATTAGGTTTTACAGTTTATTTAGATTATGTTTTATAGTTTATATCAAGTTGTTTAATGTTTCAGACTCATTTGGTACGCCATATAAGGCTTCATGGAATAAATTCTTAATACAATATATTATGTGCTTGCCGCTTATTTGGTGAAATGTATGTAATATATAAGAACATCCATCGTTGCTCTCTTACGTATCAAAACAATGGAGGATAATGTATAACGCTTGAAGGTGCATAAGACCTGATTGAATATTAGTGTATTACCCTATCTTGATATAAAATATCACTAAAAAAAACTGGAAATTTGCAACGAATTAAGCAAAATTTGTGGTGAATTTTAACTTTGTGATGGATCGTAAACAAATTGCAACGAAGTGCATAGTTGATGCCTGAAGTAGGAGCTAAGATCTTAAACAAATTGCATTTTGCAATATAATCTGATAAAGATCAAGGAGGCACGTCAACAATTCTCAAGCGTTACCTTAAGAAAATTTTAAATCCTTTTTTTGGTTAAATAATTTTATTTATTTATTTATTTATTTTTATTTCGTTAGTTTCCAATTTATATTTCCTTAACCTAAAGTTATTAGCTAGATTTACATTAGAAGGAATAAATTTATTAGTAGATATCTTCAGAGAGATTTCTTATATTTAAATTTAAAAAATTATCTAATAGTATTAGGATTAGATATCAATTTTATTATTTTTCTTTGAATTTTGTGTTTTTATTATTAGAATTTTTTATAATTAGATATATCTTTTAGATTTTCTAGATCTATAAAGATTATTTAGGCCCAGTTGTTTTAAGATTAGAGTTTTTCTTATTTTACCTATATAAAAGTCTCTATGTAATGCATTTTCTTCAGAGAATATTGAAATGATATTATTGTGAGTTTTTTAGTAAGAATTTACTGAATTATATATCTTTTCTCTCTCTCGTTTTCTATCTCTTAACCTTATAGGTGTTATTATAGTTAGGGATCTAGAGACGACTTTCTCTAGGGTTCTAACTGATTATCTTCTAAATCTTTTGAGTCAAATTCTTCTGCTACTCTATATTTTCTGGATTTCTTAGAGTAGATCTCTAAGGGGTCCATACTAGTTGGTATCAGAGAGCATATTGAAAAAAAAAAACTATGAAAAAAAAGTGTTAAAAATTTTTTTAAAAAAAATTATTAGTGCTTTTGTTTTTAAATACATGGCGAAACAAAAACATATAAGGAGGTTGAAGAAGAAGAAGCGCATCTAAATTAATTCTGAAGTGAAAAAGATTCGATGACGAATCTTTTCAAGGAAAAGGGGAATGATAGAGGTCAATGAGGCACATCAACGATTCGCAAGCACTACCCACATGATCTCACTTAAGAAAATTCTAGATCTTTTTTTTTATTAAATAATTTTGTTTATTTATTTATTTATTCTTATTTCGTTGGTTTCCAATTTATATTTTCTTAACTTAAAGTTATTAGTTAGATTTACATTAAAAGGAATAAAATCTATTAGTAGATATCTTCTGATAGATTTCTTAGACTTGAATTTAAGAGATTATTTAATAGTATTAGGATTAGATATCAATTTTATTACTTTTCTTTGAGTTTTCGTTTTTATTATTAGGATTTTTTATAATTAGATATATTTTTTAGATTTTCTAGATCTATAAAAATTATTTAGGCCCAGTTGTTTTAGGATAGAGTTTTTCTTGTTTTGCTTATATAAAGGCTTTTATGTAATGCGTTTTCTTTAAAGAATATTAGAATGATATTATTGTGAGTTTTTCAGTAAGGATTTATTGAGTTATATATCTTTTCTCTTTTTTCTCATCTGACCGTGGGGAGAGATCAACCTTGTGGATGTTATTATATTTAAGAATCTAGAGAGGAGTTCCTCTGAGATTCTAACTGATTATCTTTTGAATCTTTTGAGTCAAGTTCTTTCGCTATTCTGTATTTTCAGTGTTTCATAGAGCAGGAAAAAAAAACTGTGAAAAAAAGTGTTGAAATTTTTTTTTTAAAAAAATATTAGTGTTTTTATTTTTAAATATATAGCCAAACAAAAACATATTTGGAGGTTAAAGAAGAAGAAGCACATCCAAATTAATCCTAAGGTGATAAAGATTGGAGAACGAATCTTTTCGAGGAAAGGGGAAATAATAGAAGTCAATAAGGCACATCAATGATTCTCAAATACTACCCACATTATCCCTCTTAAGAAAATTCTAGATCTTTTTTTTGTTAAGTAATTTTGTTTGTTTATTTATTTATTCTTATTTCGTTGGTTTCCAATTTATATTTTCTTAGCCTAAAGTTATTTGTTAGATTTACATTAGAAGGAATAAAATCTATTAGTAGATATCTTCTAATAGATTTATTAGATTTAAATTTAAGAGATTATTTAATAGTATTAGAATTAGATATCAATTTTATTACTTTTCTTTGAGTTTTCGTTTTTATTATTAGGATATTTTATAATCAGATATATCTTTTAGATTTTCTAGATTTATTATGTTTATTGAGGCCTAGTTATTTTAGGATTAGAGTTTTTCTTATTTTACCCATATAAAGATTTCTATGTAATGTATTTTTTTCAGAAAATATTGGAATGATATTATTATGAGTTTTTCAGTAAGGATTTACTGAGTTATATATCTTTTTTCTCTCTCGTTTTCTGTCTCTTTACTTTTCCTCATTTAGCCGTGAGAAGTGATTAACCTTGTGGGTATCATTATAGTTAGGGATTTAGAGATGAATTCCTTTAGGGTTCTAACATCATCTTCTAAATTTTTTAAGTCAAATTTTTCTCCTACTCTGTATTTTTTAGATTTATTAAAGAAGGTTTTTAAGGGGTCTATATCACAATCGCTCAATAGTCTGAGTGTATCATCTTTGTAAGAAAATTTACTGATATGTTACCATTAATTATAGGGCATATGGCTATCACTTGTGAGGTCATAAGTTCCAATAGGCAGAACCAAACTAATTTATTACCATTAATGACAGTTAACTTTAATTATGATGGAAAATTTGAATAATTTAGCCAATAAAAATAATTAAAATTACCATCTTTTCTCAATAAAAAAAAAAAATAACAACCCGTGCCAAGAATATAGATATTTTTCAAGAGTTTGGTAGACACCCCTTAATTTCTAGGCAAATTATGGCATGGCAGGCTTGACTTTTCAGATGAGAAAGTATAGAATTTAATTTGACAAATATTATCAATGTCTCTCTAAGAATTAATGATGATAGGAAATAGGAGCTTTAGTAAAATGTATGAAAGGTTACTTTTATTTAAGAAAATAACAAAGTCCGATAGATTCTGTCAAGAAAAGTGTCTGATAGGCTAAACTTGTCCAGAGGCAGTAGCTATAAGAGTAGTTGTAAGAAGAAAGAAACACCGACTTCTCCCCGAAAAACTAAACAGAAGGAGGAGCTTCGAAATTTTTGTTAAAAGACTAAAAGTCAAATTGTGCATGTATGTTTATATATATATATATATATATAATTGAAATGAAAGTCGTCTAATTTTGAGTTTTTGTTTCTCTTTGTTTGTTTTTTTTTTAAATTATTTGTTTTACTTAGATGGAGGCCCATATGTCTACTTACTAGATGAATGGCCCAGGATCAGCCCACTAGCCCAATATAAAAGCTTAGAAGCAAATGATCCCCAAAAGTAATTAAGAAGACCTTAACCTATTACCTCAAAAACAACAGAAAGTTTGGACTCAACTTGAAATAACAGCCCCAAAATAAAGGCTTTTTTTTTTCTAGCACCAAATTAAGGTATCTTCTGACTAATAGTTAAAAGTTAATTCCTTCTATATACCTAGAGATTATTAAAGTAAATTTTTGTCTATTTTAAAAAGAATTTTTACATACACATGGTCAGAGATCAAATACAAAATAACATGCTTAAAGAATCTTGTTGGTAATCAAGACATTTTTGATTTCACAAAACTTTTTCAGTTTTTCTGGAAAACAAATTCAATTTTCATTAGGAATTAAAAGTTTAAAATTTAAAATATGTTTTCAGTTTTCAACTTGTTGGATGACATGTTTAAGTTTAAAACTTAAAATATGTGCTTTTTATCAATGTATAAAAGATCGGATTGAACTGACCTGTTTGATTGGAAATCGATGTCAGATCCAGTCCGGAAGAAGAGTAAGACCAGTAGATCATAGAAATGGTGAGAACTGGTTAAGAACCGGCCGAATTGGGCTTAAACTGGTGAAAATCGATTGTCAACTGGTCAGAATTTTTTTATTTTTTTTAGTTTTTAAAATAAAATAATATTATTTTTACTATTAAAAAGAATTATTTTTTATGAAATTTTTCTAACATTATAGTATTATATAAGTATTATTATAATATATAATTATTAATAATGATAAATTTACTTAACAAATAATATGAAAATAGAATATTAATTGACTATTTTATATTCAAAATATGATTATTGAAAATATTAACTTATTTATATTTTAATATTAGGTTATAAAACTTATTAATGATTTTTTAATAATATATAACATATAAAATTAAAAAAATTAATTTTATTATTATCGATTTAACCACAATTTGAACCATTGAACCTTGGATCTTTACCTTAACCGATTCAATAATCAATTTAGTTTTTAATATTTTACTTTTTATATAATTTATGTATAATACATTTTGACCAAATATTATATATATATAATTTATATAATACTTGAAGCTTTCAAGTTTTAGGCCTTTAAACCTGTTTAAAGATTTACGATAGTCTTTTAAATAAATTTTATAGTAGGTCAAACTTTTAAAATGTTTAACTCAAGCTTAATAAAAAGTCTTACAAAGGCCTCTGGCCGAGGTTTAAATTTTAGGCCCACAATATAAGTTTGATCTATTTAATTAAAACTTGACTTGCTTTAATTTATTTTCACCTTTAATCACGAGTAACATTGTGGTCTTGACTCAAATTGTGAAACACAGTTCAAAACTTAGACACTGTGTACAGAATTAATAAAATGATATACACACTATGTAATTGCAATTAGAATTGTGAAATAATTTAAACCCTTGTATATAAAGAAACATGTAAAATGAAGGGATCGATTCAATAAAAAAAACAAATAAACAAAAAAATCATATTTATTTACAAGACAAAACACTACGCCAAAATACGTCTTTGTTGGCAGTTATTTTGACTTTTTTTGGTGATTAAAAATAACCAAATATGTTAGCGCCGAAAAAAACTGTAACTTTCATTGGCGGTTAGAAACCGCAAAAAAAATAACATTTATTTGCGGTTATATATAATAACCGCCAATAAAATTAGAATTCCTTTGCGGTTAGATGTAGTAACCGCAAAAAAAAAAATAGAATTTAGTTGGCGGTTATATATATAACCGGCAACTAAAATTATAAATAATATTTTTAAATTATTTTTAATATTAATTTTAGTTGGCGGTTATATACATAACCGCCAACTAAATTAAAATATTATTCTTTAATTAATTAATTGTAATTTTAATTATAGTTGGCGGTTTTAAATTAACCGCCAACTAAAGTGTATAAATTTTTTTATTTAAATTTGAATATTTGAATTTTAATATGAATTGACGGTTCTAATTTATAACCGCCAACCAAAACATTTTTGTTGGCAGTTTTACTAATAACCGCCAACGAAAGTTCCCTTTTTTTTTTTTCCTGGCAACATTTTGTTATTTTTAATTGCAATCACTCGAACCTGCTTCAGTCAATACGCAGCAGAACTAAATACCCATAACTAAGATATTTATCTAAAGCAAAAGTAATATTATATTCAAAATGTCTCAATAAAAAATTATAGACAATATTTATATCCAATGGACAAGAGTAAAAAAATGATATATAACATAATCCAGTAACTAGATTTTCAAAAGTATCATGTATATTAGGCCAATCTATAGCTTCTACACTAACAACTAATATATACACATGACCAAAAGCTACGTACATATCAAATTATCTGTCATATATGATGACCAAGAGAACAAAAAAAGCAGGCATATTCTAGCCTTTAGAAGTCATCAGTCTATGCTTCTTCCCTTGTACTGCCTACAACATGATCAATTTTAAATTCATAAGCTCTCCAAAACAGATTAGAACCACCAATTGAATGTAGCTATATGATAGAACCAAAACCAAACAGATACAAAGTAAAACCAAACAACTACAAATAACACTAGAATGTGTTCACTTATACCCACCTCCTAAGTCCAACCACATATTGGTTCCACTCCTCTATGAGTTCTTTTATCTGAGCTTCGGAGTATCCCTCAGAGAATGTATCCGGAAAATACTGAAAATAAAAATATTACATATTACAAAAGCAGTTTATATTATTAAAATTTTATATAAATATCATAAAAATGAATTATGTACATACCTTGGAGGGGATTGAGATTTGTCGATGTAAAATGATATCTTTCATGTATTTCAACACATAGTATCCACAATCATTATCATTAGATTGTTTCGGACACTGAATAAAATTATATGAATATTAGATTAATTACAATAAATGTTAATCTCAATAGTTGGTTGAGTATTAGATCATAAATACCTGAATACGTGTCCATTTATACAATAAGTCCGGATCTGTTGGAGTCTTTTGGCTATTCGGCTTACTATTGTTGGTTAGCCCACGTGCTGCTCGAAACATACTCACACCTCTGTTAAGCATTACCAAAGAAAATTAATATAGAAAAAATTTGAGGTTAATAAATAGAAAAATACAAAAACACATAATATAATTGCATATTCTTACTGATTTATCATCTCTAGCATCTGTGGGCGGTAGTCTGGTGGATTTCCTTTGGGATCCAAAAAATATATTTTTGGTTTTATTGGTTCAATACAAATCAACATCCAATGATTCCTAGGAGAAAAATTTACTAGTTTTAGCAAATAAACTTAAAATAAAGCAGTCCAACATGAAAAAAAGCTATTATTACAAAGTTTAGTGATAAGTGACTTACCCCTGCATAAATGGTGCCAAAAATAACACCCCTTCACCCCCCTTTGCAGTTAATGCATCTGCCACATCCTGTGACTGTTCTATGATCTTTCTCTGTGGCATCAAACCCGATGTATAAGCTGAAATATCTTGTGGGTGGATGAAGGCAAATCTGTCGATCAACTGAGAAGGGACTAGAATTTTTTCATACAAAAATCTAAAATGGAAAAAGTAATAGTTTAGTATCACATAGTCAAATGAAATATCAATTCATTTATGTTAATTTCAATACCTGATGTATATGTTAATATTTTGTACCCCAAGCCATCCATGATCAATGATGTAGGAGATCATATCTTCAGTTATCACTTCAGATACTTCCTTACCATAAACCCCTACATCATAAGGAATGTGTATCATTTGCCATAACCCCATGTTTAATATACCATTAAGCAATTCACGATTTTGTGAGTTCGATGACTGAGGTTGTCCCGTCTTTAGTGCAATGATTGACTCCCCCGATTGTCCCGACACAACTTTCTTCCCTTGACTCTTTCCTGTGGACTGTGTAACACAAGTAGTCAATTGATATAACATACAAATATCTTCAGAAATTAAGTGGCTTGTCAACTAACATAAACCTTTTTTGGTGGAGCAATAGTAATGAGATCCACAGGCCATGCTACAAATCCACCCACGGCCTGTTCTACCATTTCTGCTCCCTCGATAGGCACAGGCAACCTCGCTGTCTCTTCTTCGGGAAGTGCAATCGATACTCTGACATGTTCTGCAGGCAAGGGTGCATTGTGAAGCATGTCCCCTGGGATGTTATGCACATGCCCTTTTGCAACCACACGCCGAGGGTTATCCAGCCATAAGAGACAATGTCCTATACCCTATACCAATCATAACATTAGAAAATATTGTTATATATCAACAACTAACTTTAAATTTAGTTAATAAGAGAAGCAATTACCGGAGGGAGATGCTGAGATGGAGGAGTACAACTATCTTTCACACTAGGACTGCTTGCTCCCCCTTGGCTCCCCTGCAACGCAGCTTGTTTGACCAATAACTCAAGCTGGGCTAATCGTCTATTCATGTCAGATTGTGTTTCATGTTGTTGTTGGACGATTGCCTCCAATTCAAGAACCCTAGCTGTAGCGTCAGAGTGCCGGCGTTTGGTCCCGAAATAGGCCCTGTTAGTGACACCAAAGCTAGCACCTCTAACACGTCCAGGGTGTTCAGGGAGCTCTAGTGCTTGGCTAAGTACATCCAACCCTGAGCTTTGCTCGCCTTCAGAGGTCTGACTTGAAATCTGGATCTGTGAAAATAAAAAAAGAAATAATTTTTTGTCCTTCTAAAACATGAGAGGTCAAATCATTGTTGTAAGGTAGTACTTACTATTTTTTCAACAACTTTCTGAACATTTTCGTTCTCAATAATCCCTTCTTTGTTTTTCCTGGATTCTGACCACAGCTCATGACGGGGTACTTTTGTCCGCGTGGATCCCTCCTTCAGTACCTACGAATTCACGGAAATAATTAGATATCAAATAGTCCGCATGAATAAATATAAGTTTTGACAGCTATAAGATATACATGCACTTACCAACTTCCTCTCTACTCCAGAGTATCCCAGACGGCCGGCTCGGTAAGGGTACTGTTGACTCTTTGCCCTTTGACTATTTGCTTCACTTAATTTCTAACAAAATTTCAATACTACAATCAAATAATTATAAACAAAGAGGATTAGAATATTGAAATATAAACAAGAAAAATTGTTCACCTTAAACTTCTCCTGATGCCGAAGATCGATAAAGCCATCCTAGTGTTCCTGTTTTATGTAGATTCTAAGTTCCTCAGGTGGATGCTCAATGATGTTGCCAGCTTCATCTTTCATAAAGTGCCTCGTCAAGATATATCGAAAATTACGCAATGAAATCCCTGCCTTTTGATATATATACACTCTATGGCTTTCATCAACGTCAAAAGCGGACTACAAAACAAAATACTCAAATTAATTATAACAGGTTTGCATGCATAAAAAAAATGTAGCTAAGTTCTAAAATTAATTATAATTACCACTATGTCTTGGAAAACTAAATCCTTCACACCAAATGGAACTTTCCTCCAATTCATCCCATTCTAGATGGCTGATGGGCACCTTCAACTTTGCAGCCACTCCGATATAGCTACTTAACTTCTTTCCACCTTCATTGACTGGATGATTTTTGTAATTCCATTCCACATGGATCTTGTTTCCAGTATCTCTTGCGTGGCAAACCTCTTTCATTACTGTCAAACCACGTCGGTGCTTCGTCATCTCTCGTTGTAATGTGAGACGCTTTGCCATTTTTACCTGTAATAATATCAAAATGATTAATTACATAATGAAAAATTAATGACATAACAAAATAAGAAGATCATTATATTAAATAACGAAAATAAATTGAAGGCAGTACATATATGTTTAAATAAAACATTTTCCTCTTTCTTGTTCTACCATGAATGATTCCTCCCCTCCTTTTCATGATCCAAATCCCCTCTTCATGATCATCTCTCATATAGAGGGCATCATCTCCAGTAGAATCAACATCAAATGATGCGCCATAAAATGGATCATCCTCAATATCTTCATCCTGTTGGTCTCCACCTTGATTGTGATGATCGATTATTTTGTTGGTTAACATGATAATCGACCACCTCTTATTAGCAGGATCAGGGACATAAAACACCTGTTCAGCTTGAGATGCTAAAATAAAAGGCTCATCTTTGTACCATATCTTATCAAGATCAACCAGAACGAACCCTGACTCATCAACTCGAAGACCATTCTTGTTGTCAACCCACTTACAACCGAAAACCGGTGCTCGAAACAAGATGTAATCCAACTCCCATATGTGTTCAACTACCCCAAAGTATGACATATTTGCAAAAATAGGGTTCCTATCTTTGGCACTAGAAATATGCATTGATTGAGCTATAAGGGTTACCCAACTATTTTGCATTGTACTCTGATCATCCTGCTCTTTGATATAGAATGTGTAGCCATTTATGAGGTAACCAGTGTAAGAGAAGACATGCATAGACGGACCATTAGCTAACCATCTCAACTTGTCTGTAACTAAACCAGGATTCATTTCCCACTTTGAATTAATATGACCTCTCAACCAATCTATAAAAAATCGATTGTGTTCTTTCGATATCCAACTCTCATTCTTATTGGGGTTTAAGCTTCTAAGTTTCTCCTTGTGCATTTCCACATATGGAAGAACCTCATCAGAATTGTGCAAAACATACAAGTAAGCTTGCTCCCACTGGGTCCTGGATATGCTAACAATTTCCTTTCCCATAATCCCTTCCCTAGATGTTCTCCCCATGTGACGATACTTAGGAAGGCCAATGTTATCAACATTTGATAAGTATTCGGTGCAAAATTCAACAGCTTCTTCGGCTATATACCCTTCAACAATACAACCCTCTGGTCTACTTCGGTTTTTCACATAACCTTTTAATATCTTCATGTAACGCTCAATTGGGTACATCCACCTTATATAAGCTTGACCACATAATTGTGTCTCCCTTACTAGGTGAACCGTTAGATGAACCATCATATCAAAGAATGAAGGCGGGAAATATATCTCAAGCTCACACAAAGTGACAACAATGTCTCTTTGCAATGCCGGTAACTTCACAGGGTCAATCACTTTGCTACAAATATACTTAAAGAAGAAACATAGTTTAGTGATTGTCCGTCGAACTTTTTTAGGTAAAATGGATCGAATATCTACCGGAACAAAATTCTCCATCAAAACATGGCAATCATGAGACTTCAGCCCCTTTAACTTTAAGTCTTTCATAGAAACAAGGTTCCTAATGTTTGAGGAGTACCCCTCTGGAACTTTAACCCCATCAAGAGACTTACAAAAAGTAATTTTCTCTTTTCTAGATAGTGTATATGCCGCCAGAGGTAGATAAGTACGGCGTTTCTCCTTCAATGGTGCCAACTCTCCTCTTATTCCCATTGCAACTAAGTCCAGCCTTGCCTTAACGCCATCTTTAGTCTTCCCTGGCACATTAAGTAATGTACCGATAATGCTGTTACATACATTTTTTTCTATATGCATGACATCAAGGAAGTGTCTCACATACAAAGACTTACAATATTCCAATTCAAAGAAAATTGACCTTTTCTTCCACACACTAGTCCCAAGGAATCGTGCCAAAGGCTTCCTGAAGTTGTCATTCAAATCCTTTACCTTGTCAAACAATTGCTCCCCACTTAATGGCAAAGGTCCTTTTCCTTCTTCTATATTCCCATTAAACGCTTGTCTCCACCACCTGTAATGATGTCCGTCAGGCAAAAATCTACGATGTCCAAGGAAGACAAATTTTGAACCATGCTCCAACCGTATTGAATGTGTGCCTTCTTCACATATAGGGCATCCGAACTCTCCTTTGATACTGTAGCCTGACAAATTACCATACGCAGGAAAATCGTTAATTGTACCAAACAACATAGCTCTCAATTTGAATATCTCTTCCCTATATCCGTCATATACCTCCACACCCCTCTCCCACAGTAGCTTCAAATCATCAATTAATGGAGCCAAATATACGTCTATATCATTTCCAGGTTGTTTGGGTCCAGAGATTAACATAGATAACATCATAAACTTCCGCTTCATACATAGCCAAGGTGGTAGATTATAAATAACCAAAATCACGGGCCACGTACTGTGAGTACTACTCTGTATACCATGCGGGTTCATTCCATCGGTAGATAATGCAAGGCGTAGGTTTCTATCTTCTACCCCGAACTCTTCATATTGACTATCAATTTTTTTCCATTGCGGAGAATCTGCAGGATGTCGATACTTTCCATCTTCAATTCTTTCATTCGCATGCCATGTCAAGTGCTTCGTAATTTCAGGACTTTTGTATAAGCGTCTAAATCTAGGTATGATAGGAAAATACCATACGACCTTCGTTGGACTCGATTCTTTCTTTTTATATCGGGGGGCGTTGCATTTAGGACATCTATCTAATAATGCATGTTCTTTTCGAAATAACACACAATTATTAGGACAGGCATGTATCCTCTCATAGCTCATCCCAATAGAGCATAGCATCCGTTTAGCCTCATATGTTCGGCTAGGAAGGTCATTACCCTCTGGTACCATATCCTTCAAAAGTGCAAGCAAATATGTGAAGCTCTTATCACTCCATCCATTACCCGCTTTCAAGTTGTACAACTTTAACACAGCTGACAATATTGTGAATTTAGTACAACCATAGTATAATGGCTTTTCTGCATCACTTTTCAACCTGTCAAACATCTCAGGACAATCTTGAAGCTCATTCACAATCACATTCGCCATCTCTTCAAGACGGTCAGCCTCAACTGTAGTTGTGTCAAAATCATTAGATCCACTATAACCCGAGCTACTATACCCATCATTCGTTTCACCATGCTTTGTCCAACGTCTGTAACCTCGATCAATTCCATGACACACTAAATGATCTTCCAAGTCCTCTGCACTTACTAGCTTCCCATAACAACACTTTAAGCAAGGGCATAAAATGTTATTAGGATCATCTGCATGCTCAACTGCGAAGCTAAGGAACTCCTTCACTCCATCCCTATACTCCTGAGTCAAACGATTCATAGACATCCATGACCGATCCATACTTCTGAGATGTATATCAATTTTGGCAGAGCCTCCTGTACAAGTTGAGGGTGCAATAATTCTACAACAACATCTCACAACAAAGTTAGACTTCCCAATTATAAGTACGATCATTTTTCAGCCATTCCCAAACAGCATAAGCTATATAATTCACAAAATTTTACAGCAATACTAAGTCATAAACATATTATAAGCAAAGAGCTAACATGTTTGATAAATAAACTAAGCTATAGGCTAGTTTCATGTAACTATGGTATGGTGGGAGTAATTGGATTTGTTTACAGTATATCTAACATGTACACCACTAGTTATAAATTCAAACAGAGTTCACCATGGTCACATGTACAAAACCTATTATGCAGAATAAATATATCAAATAGGTACATATATACGGATTTTTGAACAATACCATGTGTATATAGTTAAGTATAAAATATAACAATTTTTTATGAAGTAAAGAATATAAAATAACCAAGCTAGGTTACCTCTCTTACAAAGCCAAGATGTCCGAGCACTAGGAACCACCACTTGAAACGAAGTCAGATGCTCTACACCATGATACACGATTCACCATTACAGACCCAAAACCAACTTTGTGATTTACCTAATAGTTTTAACATAATTTCACAATTGAACAGGCCCCAACAAAGATCCCAACACCAAAAGAAATCTCACTGATTCATAACATGCCAAAATAACTGCATCAATCCAAAATCCTTTCAGAGCCACATGTTTATATAGTAAATCAACTCCCATCCTTACCAAACTTAGTAACCATATTATTTAGTATCCAAAGAAGCTTCTAAAACTTAATTCCTGGCTTAACCACTTAAAATTCAAAATTCCCCATCTTCACATATTCAGTAAACTAAGAAAGTTTTGGGTAAAAAAATATAACTCAAAACAACTCCAATCCACTCCAAACTTAGTGTACACATTCTTATGCAGGTAAGAAAATCTTCGATAAAACTAGGTGCACAATTAGTTACATGACAATATGTCAAGTCCTACATCTATTTTAAATATCCATAAGTAAATTATTTCAAGTCCTACATCATCAAGCTACTACGCATAATATACTAAAATATATATATATATATGAAGTATGAAAATAAAGAAGAACATACCTATACACATTCATGGTTCCCTCCCGTTGAGTACCATAGGCTCATTGTCCTTCTGCCAAAGCTTCTCATGTCTTCTCACCCAGATAACTCAATAAATTGCGAATACAGTTAATTTCATTATTACTGAACTTATCAGATCTGAATAACAATAAGACAACAAAGTAATTAACTATACCTGCCTCTAGTGTGGGTACAAGAGCCAAATCTAGGCGTCTTTGAATCTGATTGAAGAAGGAATGTTTGCTTTAGAAGTGAGACAACACTGGATTGGGGAGGAACGAAGCTTACTGCTTTCCGGCGGAGATGTCGCAGAGGTGAATAGAGACTGGATGGATGAAGTGTGAGCTACAGAGATGCCAAAGGTGGAGACCGGTGGGAAGACGTACCGTCTGGAGGTGGTGATTGGACGGCAGCCAGAGACTTGTGGAGTGACGGCAAGTGAGAAAAATCCTTCTTTCGCTTCGCTCATTCACTACGTTCAAGTTGCAGGAGTGAACTGAGCGAATAAATAAGATACACTTAAGGAGTGAAGACAAGATTGCAAGCGATGGCGAGAGGAAGGAAGGCGAAAACGAGAGGAGGGAAAATTTGTTTCTAAAGTTCGCGGCCGAAAGATTGTTTCTGAGATATCAGAACGCGGCTGCGTATTTAGTGTAAGGAAAACAAAGGCGGTTATTTTAAATAACCGCCTTCGTTTGTATTTTTAAAATTAACCTAGGCGGTTGTTCAAAATAACCGCCTAGGTTTATATATGCATTTTTTAATATTAAATAAAATGAAGGCGGTTATTTAACAACCGCCAACGTTTTATTTATAATAAAAATTAAAAATAATTATATTTAAAATATACGAAGGTGATTATTTAAAATAACCGCCTAGGTTTTTATATGTATTTTTTTAATATTAAATAAAACGAAGATGGTTATTTAACAACCGCCAACGTCTTATTTAAAATAAAAATTAAAAATAATTATATTTATAATATACGAAGGCGGTTATTTAAAATAACCGCCTACGTATTTTAATATTATTTTTTAAAAAATACGTAGACGGTTGTTTTAAATAACCGCCTTCGTTTCTTATCCCGATATTATTTATTTTTTTATTTTTAAATTATTAACAAATTTGTAGGCGGTTATTTAAACAACCGCCTACAAAAATCTCCCTTCTTATATTTCTTTGCGTTTTTTAAAATAACCGCCTATATAAATGCGCCAACAATTTCCAATTTTGTAGTAGTGAAACCTTACATTGATTTATTGACCTCAATTTGGCGTAAACAAGTTATGCAAGAAAAAAAAAACACATGAATAGATAAATACATACAAATGTTCATAAAACAAAAAGTTTGATGACCTCGCAATATTTCTTACATAGTATATACATACATAATTAAGTACATATATATATATGTATTTGTGTACATGCATTTATGTGCACAAGAATAAATCAATGAGCAGTATAAGGAGGGAGGTTTGGGTCTATATATATCGTGGCAGGATCAGGGATTTTGGCTCCATGCTTATTCATTTCCTTCCGAGCCCTACGACCTGCCTTGGCCACATGCAAGTCCCTTTCAGCTTCGGCTTCTTTCGCCAACCTCGCCTCGTGAGCTATCTCCGTATGTGCTTTTGCCAGTTCCTTCTCCTCCTGCACATAAGCCAAATCAGTATTTCTAAAATGATAGCCATTTGGAAAATCTTTGCCAGCTTTAAACTCAAGTTTGAAAACTTTATTTTGAACTAACATGCTGTTTGACTCATTTTTAAACTTTATTTTGCAAATTTACTTTTGCTTCTAAATCAAGGTTTCCCTAACAGATCGGAGAAGATATTTTTGCGTTTATAAACGTACTTTTATCTTATAATCAATTTGTCAAACTTACTTTTACAATAAAAAACATTCAAACATAAATGACAAACTTATTTTTATTCAAATTTTGGAAATTTCAAGATGTTCAGTTCATGATATTTAAAATGATGTCGTTGAACGATACATTGATGCTTGAGAGTATATATGGGTGTTATCCAACACTTCCGTTTGGCAAGTTTTGAATAAATTAAAGGACAAACTATAAATAAATTGAAAATTAAGAGAGAAATTAGAATTAAACGAAAAATAAATGAATAAATTGGAGAATCAGAGTGAAAAGTAAGCATGTTTTTAACATCGATCGGACCTTTTCTTCAGCCTTGGCTTTGGCCTTCGCACTTCGCATGGCTTTCATATCTTGTATCTTTTCCTTGATACCCTGCATTTTCACTTCTCTCTCTTTTTTTTAAGCTTTTTATTCTTTCTTTCTTTTATGGTTATGAGCAATAAATGATCCTTATAAGAACACTACGTAATGCCTTTTATATACATAGAGAAAGAGAGAGAGAGATAGGAAATACTATAAAAATATGGGTTCTCATTCTCTCCGTTTCTTTCTCATTAATTTCTGATGGCATTTGTTGCGAGAAGCCAGCAAGTAATTAATAGCCGTTTTCGTGTGTGGTTCGCCCATTGAAGAGATTTTTGTTATATATATATATATATATTTGAAGGTCTTGGTTTAGAAGAGAAATTGAAGGAAAATAAGAGAATAAGAATTTTGGATTTTACTAAAAGACAAAAAGAACTCCCGGCGAGAATCGAACTTGACCTTTCGCTTAGGAAGTGAACGAACTACCATTATGCTAAGGCTGGAAAATTAAATTTTAATTTCTTTTGTCTTTACTGTTACGACCTTCCATTTGACTAATTTTAATTTTCTTCTACCAGATTCTTAATCGTAGTTTACTTATTTTTGTTGTAGTAATAATGTAGCATATCGTTAATGTACGCATTGCTAGGAAATTAAACTTATTTTTCTTACATATTTATCTTTATTTTTTTTTTGGGGCCAACATTTATCTTTGGTTTTCAGTAAAAGAGTGATAATTAAAATTTGATTTTAATTTTTTTCTCTTATATTTGACTTTAGTGGAAAACTAATTTGCCCCTTCTAGTGATCATTTTGATTTAATTCAAGCATAAGTTCATGCATACTTGTAGGAACTGAAAATGTTTGAACCTATCCTTTGATTCATTTGTAGGAATTGAAAATATTTCTTTTTCTAGCCAAAAAAAAATCATGACTTACAACTTTATGAATTTTGGGTTCAATAGTCTAGTCATGTGGTTAGATTAAACTCTAATAAACAATGTGGTTAGAACCAGACTGGACATTGGATTAGATAAGATACTGGTTCAAGATTTAATAGTTCAACTGTTATTTAACTGGAGTCAGACCGGTAGTGATTAAAATAGTATATTTAAAACAAATATTATAAATTTAAACAAATTTTATAACTTAATTAAATTTTTAAATTAAATAATATTGAATTATCTATATATTATTCATTACAAACAAATTATTAATAACTTTTATAATTCAATATTTAAATATAAATAAGTTAATATTTATTCATAATCGAATTTTGAATTTAAAATAATAAATTAATAACTCATTATTACATTATTTATTAAGTAAATATATAATTTTTAATAAGTATATATCATAATAATACTTATATAATATTATAATATATAAAAAATATTTTGTACTAAAAATGAAGTCATTTTATCTTAAAAACTAAAAAATTGTTTTAAATTCTTTTTTAAAAAAATAATATGGGACCGATTCAAGATCGGTTCATGGTCGGTTCCACCGATTCTATCAGTCCTAAACCCTTGTAGTCCTCTGTTTTAACTGGACCGGACCGGACCAAACACCAGCTCCCAATTCAACCGGTCGAATCGGTTGATCCGGTGCCATTATGACAACAGTGCTAATAAATACATGCATTTGTGTGGTCGATGCTTTATTAAGATGCATGTAGATCATTGCTCCTGATTATGTCAATCAATACCTACGAGAATTTTCGTAGAAGCTTGCTGTCCAAATTGTTATTTCATGACGCAAGAGCTAAAGAAACACGCACGTAATCACAAAAATAGTAATGCTCACATTTAATGCCATTCCTGCAATTGGCTTTTTTTTTTTAATTTAAAAAAAAGCAAAACAAGATAAATAATATACACACACTTGTCATGTAAATATTACTCCCTCTGGTCTTTAATATAAGACCATTTTAACCGAATCACGCGGATTAAGAATTGGAATTAAAATTAATTAACTATCTCGATTTCTCTGAAAATCCCAACATTTTTTCAAAACTATCTTTATTTAATCTCTCTCTTTCTTTTTAGATACATTAAATAGGGGTATTTTTCTGAAAATGTATAATAAACACTATCTCGTATATTGTAAAGGATCCTATATATAGGACCAGGACAAAGTATCCTATATCTAGGACGGAGGTAGTAGATGATTATAAACTAACAAGATACTAGTACAATTAGCGGATAATGGGGTTTCTTTAATATGTTGTCTTAGGTGATGTTGTTTATTTAATATTTTATATTTAGGAAATATAATAATAAAAAGATAAAAAATGTATATAAATATTTTATGATGAAATAAGAATTAATGGAAATTTAATAACTCAGGAGAAAGAAATCTTGCCGGTGGGGAAAAATGGTTACCAAGCCAAGATTATATAACTTTTGTAGAGGATGGAGGTTATATATGAATTTAATTTAATTTGTTTCCCGTAAAAACAAATACTAGTACATAATTAAAAAGATGGAAAGACAAGAAAATTAGAAGAGGTGCTTTCGGTGGTATACTTGATATGAATCAACTTTGAAGAGGAGAATAGAATAAAAAAGGGTGGAAGGAAAAGAGATATTAATAAAGCCACAGACAAGCATTTTTATCAAACTTAACTGTATCCCCCTTTTGGCCCAAAAAAAAAAACTGTATCTCCCTTGGACAGCCACCAAAACCAAAGACCAACTCTGCCATCACCATAACTCACCGAAGACCAACCGCGCCATCACCGTTATTCAAATTAAAGTTGTGAATTATTTGTAAGGTTATGTTTGGGAAGAATGAGATATTTTGAGGGAAATGGAAAAGGAAAAGAAAAGATAGAATGTGATTCTATAAAAAGACTATTTTTTATATATAGAAAGTCTAAATAATGTGTACCAAACATATTTTATAAGAATTTTCTATCATTAAATTTCTTTTATGAAACTCTTTTAATGTGTATTAAATTTAAATTAAGTTCTTAAAAGGTACAAAAAATAATTTCATTTTATTTTTTATTTTTTGAATCAATTGAATTGACACGATTAGACAAATCCACATAATTTGAGTAATAGTCCAAAATCTCTGCTTTCTAACTTATATATTTATACACTCATTTGACATCAACGTAGAGTTTAAGAACTTTCACCTTTTAGTGAGGCCCCAAGCATGCACACAAGTTTTTTTTTTTCATTTTAGGAACTATATATATATATATATAAATTACACCACACCATTGACTTTATATATCACCTTATTAAAAATTGGACTGTCAATTAAACTGATTGAGGTAGTGGTTTAAGGCTTAATTGTTTGATTGAGAACAAACTATTTATGAATAAATTAATATAATTTAAATAATATAAATAAAAATATAAACATCATTATTTAATGGATGTATTACTAAGATAACTTAGGGCGTGTTTGATTCTATTTTTAAAAATAGTTTTTCTATTTTTGAAAACAGAAAAGTAAAAAAATTTGTTTGGTAAACCTGTTTTTTATAAACTCTTCTGAAAAATAGAAAAATAAAAGAACAGAAAACCCAGGACAACTTTAAGGTGTTTTGTAATTTTTGTTTTGGAAAATAAAAGAAAAAATGAAAAACACCCACCTCATTAATGGTAAAGTTATAAATTTTGAATAATTCATCTATCACTCACTTGTTATGATTTTGAGAACAATCATTCAAATAAATTTTTTTATTTTCTTATTTTCAAAACTTATTCTCGAAAGTTTTACAAAACTGTTTTGAGAACAATAAAATAGAAAACACTATCAAACAGATCCTGATTTTTCTTACATATGTATGTTTGGTTTTCAGTTAAAGTATGATAAAATTTGATTTTATTTTAAATGTGTATTCATGGATTATTTTCAGTTTGGCTAATTTTCTGAAAAAAATAAACGTCAAATAACTTATCCTTCAAGTATTTAAACTGTCTTTAATTGATTTAGATAAAGTTAAGATGAAATTAACAACAGTTTCCTCTCCAAAACTGTACTCATTTCATTACGACGACTAATTAAAAAGTACAATCATATATCGGCTTTCAAGATGCCAGAGTATTCCGGCCAAAAAAAAAAAAGATACCAGAGTATTATCTACCTAGAATAATATAATGAGATTCTAATAATTAAGCTCATTTTTTTTTTGTAAATTTAGCTCACTTGAATCAAAATCCATTGTCCCCTGAGCACTTGCTCTTTAAAGCTTAAGGTGAGCATTTGCCAAATGAAACTCTTCATCACAGTCTTCTCACTAGTTTGTATTACATGCAAATCAAAATATCAAAATACTATGGAATTTAAAAGACGACTAGATGCTCAAACTCATGCATTCACACACACACACACACACACACACACACATATAGAACCTTAAAAAGCCTCGAATTTTAATTACGCTCCATTGTTGAATAAAAATTCCATGAAGTCATCTTCCCGATCCTGAGAACAATAGAGGTATATAAATTAGAAGAGGGGGAAAAAGTCAAGCAGTAGTTAATTAATTTTTACTTTGGAGAAAATTAATTAATTTAAGCAAAAATACATGCCTGGGGAATTTGTTCGAGACCATTGATAGTTTCCAAGTCGATCTCGGAGAAATTCATGTTTTCCAACATCTAAGGAAACATATATATATATATATATTGATCAATATTTAGTTTAAAAAAAAAATCCATTATAGATAGACTAGCTCAACAAGTAATTAGAAATTGAACATTTTATTTTAAGTTGTATGTAGTTAGACAGATAGAAAATAAATTATATGAATAGGAAATATGTTCAAACACCATATATAATACCTACAAGAAAGAATGTCAGAGGAAAAAGAAACACATTTCTATTCCTTATTCAAAAAATTACGCTTGATGGAAATAATATTCCTTCAGTCATTAGATGGAAATCTGTTTAGACCCAGGCAAAGAATGTTAAAAAGACTAAAGTACCCCTTACATTTAAAATATACTATTTTTCAATACAGGAACAAAGGGAGTACTTGCGTTCAACTTTAGGATCAAAATTGTAATTTTTATAATATTTTCTTATGCAAGAGTAATTCTATCTTTTCACTCTCCTCCATATTTTTCTACTCCATTTCGATTTTTTTTTGGCCAATCTACTCCATTTAGATACAATTATTAGGCTAAAAAATTACATTATACATTCATTTACATGACAAATGAACTATAAATTGAATATATAGATTATCATATTATTCTCTTCTATTTCTATTCGTTCCATCATTTCCATTCTTTTTCGTTAGACCTGTTTCCAGCAACAAACCAGCTATGAGTTTTTCAATATGTCTATTAACTTTTCATAGTGATGAAAATTTATAAAGGAAAAAATATATAATATATACAATGAATTGTAAACTTATAAAACTTGCCTGATCAGAGATATGGTCAAATGATGGAAAATAGTCATTAGATTCCACTCTTGGATCAATATCTTCGCCAGCCACTGCTTCTTGGTTGTCTTGCTGATATATGGAAATGGAAATTAATTAAAATGCAGATGAAGATCATATTGATCATTTTGAATTAATTATATAATGATTTTTAACATGTTAAAAAAAAGATTTTTATTTGTCATTACCATTAGGGGAAACTCTTTATGTAATAAAATTAGAGTTTGCACTTGTGATCAGACCAAAAAAATGTTTTAATCTATTGAAAACAAAAAGTTCAATACATTAACTCTTTGTTTGGAATAAAGAGAAAATAAGGAAAGAAAATTATGAGAGAAAATATGAATGAATATAGACAGATAGTTAATCTTCATTTTTATTTTCCCTCTTAGTTTTCTCTTCCCCCCTTTATTTCTCTTATTTAAAAAAAAAATCATGATAAATGGATTAGAAAATGATCAGACATACCTGATCAGAGAACTTGCTATTATTTTCTTCCACGGTGATATTACCACAATCAATTGCACTGAAGTTTGAGCACTGAGATGTCACAAGTGAGGCATCATTGTTTCCTCTAACTTCAGAAGTTTGATGATAACAACCTTTTCCGTTGGAAACCTCGTACTGCTTTTCTTGTTGCTCCAAAATATTTTCCATGATATTGTCGTCATTTCCCCCCATATCTGCTACACTTTTGTTTGCCCTAAAAATCTCACAAGTAGGAGATACCCTTCCACCAACCAAATTACTATAATTTGACTCATTCATCAAGGAATTCTTATTATACCCCCAACAATCAAAAGCTGTTAACCCTAATCCAGCAGAAGTATCGAAATTGGTACTGTCATTTAAACTTATTGGCTTTTGATGATATAATGCCCCATAAGGTTTCATTTGGAAGATAGGGTTTAGTTTGGTGGATAAAGTAGAATGATGAAGAGACTTAGGGAAGTTATAATTATACTGAAACTTGGATGGTGTATATGAGAGAGAATAATTAGGGTTCTTGTGGAATGAATAAGGATGTGAAGAAGTACTCCTGAGTTTGCTGTGCTTCAAGATTCTTCCGAATTCTTCTTGAATGTTCTTCAACATCAGCGAAGGATATTTTGATGCCAAACTAGCTAAGAACACATCCTTGTCGGTCACATTGTTCATTACCATGGCAAACATTCGTGCGACTCGCTTCAGAAAAATCCGATATTTCTGCAAAAGTATATGTTCATACGAATTTTACTCTGATATTTCATGAAGATAATCTTCCACTTCAACCGCATTCATATAGCTAGTAAACGCATATAAATGTGTAATTAAAATGAAGTACAAGTGATTATGTGCAATTATCAGTATAATTAAACATACCGGTATATAGTGTTTAAGAAAGAAACAAACCTGCATGTGACTTGCCACATTTTCTCTAGTGAGCCCTGGGGTTTTCATGACTTCGAGAATCTTTTTTGGAACCGCATCTGAATATGCATACACGAAAAAATTACATTATTGTGCCAAATAATTAAGTATTGAACAAAATTATGACCAAAGTCGTTAATGGTAGTTTAGGATTAAAGGAAAAAAAAAGTTTAAGAGTATTTTTATCAAACTACATGATAATAAAAACATTTTAAACAAGGACACCTACATATGTTCTTCACCTTTTGGTTATGGCACTTTAGAATAAAGGAAATAAAAGAAAACGGTTGTTTAAAAATAAAAATAAAAAATATCTCCTCTTGTCTAAAATCATGTTGTTCTCTCTTGTCTCATATCTAATTCCCTAGCCGTTGAATCAAACCAACAAATCAAATTTCAAATAAGAGAAGACATCAAAATTTTTGACAAGAGAAGATGCGAATGGTAAAAATCATACACTAATTAATTAACAAATAAGAAGTAATGAGGAGGAGCTTACTTTCTAACCCAATGACATTTATGGCTTGCAAGAAACGGCTTTGAAGATCACTTGTCCAAACAACCTTGCTCTTCTTCGTAACCCTAGACGACGAGGACGACGATGATCCATTATTATTATCCTCCCAAGCAAGATTTCTCGTAGCCCTCACGACAAACTCCTTTCTTTTGATAATTATGTTTTCCTTTCTGAGATTAGTCGATGATGGAGGAGACAGGCCTTCATGATGTTCTGTAGTACTACTCCATGAATCTTCAACACAAAAATTATCATATTCTTCATCTCTTCTTCTCGTTAATGGTGATAATGGCTTCTTCTTGCCTTTCATTGAAGTTACTGTGTATTGCCAAATGCCTTTGAAGTCACTTGCTATTGCTGGCTTCACTATGTAACGTACCACACCACTCTTCAAGGCTTTCTCCATCACCCTCTCATCCTTGTCCATCGAAATCACTATATATGTGTACATTTGAGAGTGCATGATCAAGAAAAACAGTGTAGTTTATTTATCATATTTTATTTTCTAATTAAAATAAAATGCATATGTATACATAGAATTAATGATTGAGTACGTAAATTTTTTTGTGTAGGGAATAATATTAATGTTATAAAAGTTGGACTAGATCAGTTGAGTTGACCGGTAAATATATGAACCTGACTCTGGTTTCATTCCAAAGCGCTTTTAAAAATCGACTCCTTTGAAATTAGTCACTAACTAATTAAAATTGGTCAAGAACTAACGAAAGCTGGTCTTTTGTTGTATATTATTGGGAAAATTGGGTTTTGGGACCAAAAACTAAAGATATTTGGTTTTTGATACCAAATTAAATTTTTAGACAAGAAATTTATTTTAGGTTCAAAAATTTCTATTCTCACAAAAAACAAAACTTTGGTCCCATTTTCCAAATAAGTTTTTTTTTAGCCCCATTGCTCAATTTTCCCTATATTATTTCTATACATGAAAGTAGACACATACTCATTCACATGAGCCTTCCAAATCCAATTTGTACTTCACCCTACTGGAAATCCACAAAATCTAATCTTATTGGCAAAAAAAAAAAAATCACACTAACCGTCTTTACTTTTAAGTTCACATAACACACTAATTTTTCTTTCATTGTATGTGTTCCTGTAAAATTTTAAATTGTCTTAAGTTTGTAAAATGTCTTGAAAGTAGAAACTAGAAAGAGAATAACACATAGCCCAAAAAAGAAAGAAAGAAAGAAAACATCATATCTCTATCTTTCCTTGTCATCATGAAACCATGTGAAAATAGATTCTCTACTACTCATCAAATTTTATCTTATCTAGACGGTTTAGATATTTGTAGAATAAACATATTCTGAACCACAATTATTTTAAAAATGATTTTGATTTAAAATTTAAATTTAAATAATTCAAATCAAATTTAACAAGAGTATGAAGTGCTTATTTCTAAAATGAACAAAGAATTTGAACGTGCAATGAAACATACCATATATATTCAATGGAAAAAAAGTTCTAATTGTTCATATATATTATAAAAATTTGCGATGACTAGTTCAATATTAAAAAAGAAAATTGTAAAGAGACTTACTTATTAATGGTAACGAGAATAATTGATCAAGTATATGTATGAGTTGGAATCCATCAATGTCTGGCAAATGAGGGTCTATCACAATGAGGTCGAAATATCCTTCTTTCTTTCTAAGTCTTTCCAACGCAACCAATGGATGCTTTGTTCCTTCAGCTGAAATTCAAAACTTTTAATTAATTAAGTAATCCCATAATTAATTCAAAAACACATTGCATTATCAAACTTCCAAAATGCATCGTAAATCTTCAAGTGCAAGGAATGTGTGGTCTTTCCTCTTAAATTTGTCATGAGATTATTGGTTGTATACTCTCAAATTATAAGATTAAGTGGGTGAGCATTTAAATTATTTGATTATCACCCACTTTAGACGTTTTAACCTTTTGCTTTTAATTAAAAAAAGAAATGTGTATTCTTATGCAATTAAGATTTACCCTTTTGGATGGATCACCCACCCCTTCTATCCTTCCACAAAGATTTCTTTTTTTGGCACTGACTGTATCCTTGAACTTTTTTCAAACTATTATCTTCTCTTGAGGGATTTTAAAAAATAGCCTTTCTAACTAATAAAAATTGTTTCAATTGGTGAAGGTAGGATCTATACCCTATAAGGTTATGGGTTTAAAACCAACTACGTATGTGAGAACATTATTGAAGAGTAATTTGTAAATACTTCTGCAATAGTTCTTTAAGCTGTGAGATTTAACTAAATCTTAATAAGCTTATGGGATTTAACATAGATAAACTTTTTGTTTCAAAAGAAAAGCCTCTCCAACACGGCTTCGGTATGTGTTTGATTTTAAATTCATTGTTCTTTTCAAATGAATTCAGTCCAAAATTATCAAAGAAAAGTTATTTTCATTTGCTAATTTTCTTCATTCATTCTCAAAACTAGATTGTGGAGTCTATGCTTTATAGTGAGTTATATTAATGAATAGTGCAGTTTTCTATAGATTTTATATAAATATAGATGAAGATTATTAAAGAAAATTTATTTCAAAATAAAGAGTAAATTACACATGTCCTAAACTTCCCTTGGGTTTTGTTGAAATTATATATAACTCTATTTTATTTACAAAAAAAAAGGAGCAGGGCCTTGTGTAATTTAATTCTTATTAAAAAAATTGAATGTTTTAAAAAAAATGAAAAGAGTATATGTAAGTTTAGAAAAATTCATAGGATATTTGTTTTCATTTTTAAAATAGAGAAACTATCTATATATATAGTTATCAACGACCTCCTTTTGCTAACGGGGGGAAAACTAACAGCAAATTAAAAGAGCTAACTACAAGCCATTGCATTCAAATTAAAAACAGATTCAGGCTAAAAGAAAAATTAACAACAGACTGATAGAAGAACCTTATTATGTATGGTTCTATTTGAAAGTAATTAAATTAAAAAGTGTTTATTAAATCAAATTTACAAGAAATATTAAAATTATATTATAAATATTTTTACATATGACAGATCAAAGTGAAAATATAATTTTATAACAGAATAAATTAAAAAATTATATATGCAAGACTAAAGTAAATTTTTAGTTGAAAAAAATATTATTTACGAAACAAAAGTGTCACAAATTTAACTTAACTAAATCGATTAAACCAAAAAAAAAAAAACTAAATCAAATTAATATAAATTAGTTCCTTTGCCTCTATCCCCTTGTCTTACATAAATTCTTATGCATACGCACAAATTTCTTTATATCTTATATGCAGCAAGCATGTAACCACAAATTAATCAGGACCAAAATGAAAAGAAAAAAATCAAGAGAGATATTTTTTTTAATTACCTTTATAATTCAAAGACGCAAGTAATCCCAACGAAATCTCAAGCGTTGAAGCATCGTCATCAATAACAAGAACATGGACTTCAAACGGAGCATCCTTATTTCTGTTACTATTTTTGTTTCCAGAAAAATGAGTTAATTTCAGTACTTCACAATCCATGATATATTTTTCTGACATGGAAGAAACACAATCTGAGGAAAGAAGAAGAATTTGAGGGACGTACAGAGGCTATATATATATATATGACTTGTGTATTAATTAACTTTTGTCGTGATGAGATTCTGCAAAATCTAATTAATTAAATGAAAAAGAAGTGAAGTCAATGCTTGACCAGTGGCTGTGCCCACTGAATTAATGGTCAAACGACTCGTCAATGCCCAAAATCTAGTGGCTTTGTTGGATTAAATGTGCATTTATTGAATCAGATATTATTATTAAATTAAAATATATTTCTAGTCTTTTGAATTTAAATTTGAATTAAAGTTGTATTTCAACTTTATTTAATTTTATAATTCCTTTTAAAACTTTTTTTTATCTCTTTTCTAGAAGAGGCCCTAACTGTGCAAATGCACTGACTTTAAACCGAATAAAATTCAAGAACACAAGTAAAATTTAAAGAGAACCAAGAGTCATGAGGAATATTGTTGATGATGTGATATACTTTTTCCGATTCTTAATATATGACTATTTTAACTAAATTATATAAATTAAGAATGAGAGGTAAAGTTAGTTAATTATCTTGATTTCTATGAATATCATAATATTTTTTCCAAACTACTATTATTTAATTCTTTTTCCTCTTTTTGAGATACATTAAAAGGTATATTTTTTTTAGAAATGTATAATAAATATTACCCTATATATTAGAAATGAGCCTATATTTAGAATCAAATCAAAAGACTCCATATTTATGACCAAAAGAAATATGTTTTTTGGTAGGAAATTGGATTGTAATAATTAAATACACGTTCAGAAAAGTCAATAAATGTGCAAATTGGATAGCTCGAGCCACGCATAGGATAGATGGTAACCTTACTATCTTTAGTAAACCTCTGGTGGGTTGGTGGCAAATTATGGAAGTTCCTTTTTTCAGCCAATGATTATGAAAGCTGATAAAGGGTAAGAGATTCACGCTTCAAATCTCCTTATGAAATATTTCCATATTTTTCATTACATTTCTCTTCCCAAAATTGTAGAGTCAAGAGACTAAATTAAAATAAAATAAAATGACCGGATAGGGATATAATTTAAAACAATATAAGGAATTAAATTAAAACAAATTAAAATTTTGAACAAAATTAAAGGATTCAAAATATCATAGTATTGTTGTCGTTGTTATCATCTTCAAACCGCCCTAAAAAATGTTCTTACCTAATAGATTGATTGATAAATTTCCATTTCACACCAAACATGTAATAATTTTCCATGTTCAATCGAAATTGTGCAGCCACATAAATTCAGCAGTGTCATTTTCTTGCCACACTAGTTTTTGGTAGGCAAGTTGTAACACCTTACTTCAATACACCTCCTACTTTGACCAAATTCTTTAAAAACCAACCATACACAACCCAAACATCTCAAATTTACCTTCCAGAACATCAGAGCAGCAGAAAACACCACAAAACACCTTGAGAAACACTAGAACAACCAGAACAATATGCGGGGCCACGGCCACTACAGTAGTACCGTGGCTCTAGTGTTCTCTGACTCACTGGTGCCGCAGCGCCCCCTGTTGGTTTACACCAGCAATTTCCAAAGTCTCGGGGTAAACTTCTAACCCTCATAACTTTATGCTCTGACATCCGATTGACTTGATTTTAACTTTACAAATCAATTTTGTCCCAATCTAAACATTGACACCAATTTTACTTCAATCTATCTCCGTATGAAGATTTGGGATACTAGACACCGTTTTGCTACTTTTTTAACCAAAACCCACCACTAACAACTTCCAATTGCCACCAAAGGTAAATGAGCACTCAAAGACCATTCACACAGATCTTATTTGACTCAACCAACTTGTCCAAATGAGTTTCATCTCAAAAGAATCACTCCTATGAGATTTGACCCTTTGAACCCCAATTTGACATAACGGGCTATATGCCGTACAACATATCAACAAGGCTTAAATCCACCTTTGGGCTTACATACACAATCAATTCAACTCATAGACACCTGTTCTAACAAGAATGACTCATACCAGGGCCTCAATCAACATCACATTCATCCACCATACATAAATATATGTACTACATCATTCCATGTCAAACATAAAAAACAGAAATCCATTACAACCCTACTATCCTACTTGGCACAAAATACACAACTCTACATAATACATTACATAGGACTTGATATTCCCACGTCTGGTATGCTGCTCCCTTGTTTTCTTCGGACTAGTGCTAGAACTTTCACTTGAAGTGTTACTTCATGGGAAAGTGTAACACCTTACTTCCAAAGACCTCCACACTTGACCAAAAACTCCAATATCCAACCAAACACAAGCCAAACATCTCACAATCACCTCTTAAAACTACAGGGTAGCAGAAAACACCAAAAACCACCAGAAATTGGGCTGGGGCCGCGACTGCTACAATATAGCCACAGCTCCAACCCCTTCTAGAATCCCTCGTGCTCATTGTCTCCACTGGCGCCACGGCCTGCCTTCATGGTGCCGCAGTGCCCCTTGCTGGTTTCCATACCAGTAAAAATCAACCCCTGGAGCGAACTTCTGACGTGCATAACCTTATGCTCTAACCTCTGATTGACTTGATTCCAACTTCTACAAGTCACTCTAATCTTAATCTATCAATAGACACCAATTTTACTTCAATCCAACTCTGTATGGAGAATTTGGACACTTGATATAATTTTGGCCACTTTTTGACCAAAACTCAACTCACAACTCCTATTTGCCACCAAAGGCAACTTGACCACTTGAAACCCTTCACACAGGTTCAAAACCACCTAACCAACTTTTTCAAAGAGGTTTCATCTCACAGGAACCATTCCTCTGAGATTTGACCCCCTTGAACCCCAAATAACAAAACAGGATACATGTCCTAAAACACACCAAAAAGGCCTAATACACCTTTAGGGCTCACATGCACTACCACACTGACTCCTCAACACCCTGAACCACACACACACCACCATCCATCATACACATCACATACAACACAATTCTACATACATAACCATACATACAACATCCATCCAAAACAATCCTCATCTATGTCATATATCAATTACAAAACATTCTATCCTACTTGGCACAAGATACATATCCAAATAAACATAAACTACATAGACCTGGTATTCACATGTCCGATGCTACCCCTCGTCTTCTCCGGACTAGTGCTAGAACCGTCACCTGAAATGTTAGTTCATGGGAGAGGGGTGTGAGACATTGTCTCAATAACTGGGGACAACCACATGCATACATATACACATACTAACCCACACGATCGTGTAATGTAATGCTAATGAATGGTATGCATGTTCTTCCTCATACACGGCTAGAACCACAAGCTGTTGTTATCACAAGACATTTCAATAGATGATTCCCTTCTAACAGTCAGTGAAAACTAATTTCGGGACATCACCAATCTCACCTTACCCTAATGCAACTCGGCCAATGGTTACACCAGAGCTCGGACCGTAACTCTCCTTCCCCTGGACTATCATGAATTGATGGTGATTTAGGAAATGCGTATCCCCAAATCTACTGCCACCTGGCTCTTCGAAGGGGAGGATTTAGTGACAGGGATGTTTTATCATATCATATTGTCCTCTACCACCTGGCTCTCCATAGGAAATGATTTAGTGATAGGGATCTATATCATCATTATCTCATATTATATCATCATCACCTCATCCTCAATCTCTCACTATGCAATCATATAGTGATGATGCCAATATCATGCCAACATGCCTCTACATATATATATCATCATCATCACAAGCATCATATGTACATGTTAGCATGCAATGATATGGGGATGCTACACATCATATATACACAACATATACAATCATCATACATCAACTAGCCGTGCATACCATGATATGTAAGAAAACCATACACATACACAATCAATATCGTGGTATGAAAAGGAACATGCATATATATATATATATATCAACATATAATCACATAAAATAAATGACAATCCCACGACTTGGCTTCTTCGAGTAGCCAAACAACCTTAACAACACTATAATATCTTAATTAACATACAAATCCAAATATCCAAATCCCACAATTCAATCAATTAGGCTTAACCCAAGGTTTCAACCCCACATTCACGCATCATTAAGCTTCTAGGAACCATTCAAACTGTAACACCTCTTTTTGGGCCCATTTCCCATGTATTTAATCATTCTAAAATCCATTTGTATCGTATTAAGATCTTGAATCATAATAAATGCCATAATAAAATTTTTCCAACTTTGGTTACTACTCATTTAATAGAATTTATTTATTCCAACCAAATTTTGGAAAATCATAACTAAATTAATAAAAATCGCATGTATGTGATTCAAGTTTCTAGGGATAGCTTATAACTTTGCCTACATGGAAAAAAATAAGTCAGAGCAATGACTATATTGATATGTATAACAAACTTTATGAAGTTTCACAATTTATACAAAAACTGCAAAATAATCATTTTAATTGGAATTAAATATAAAAATCCACCAAATATTGCACACACATCCAATTGGAGTGTTCTTTGGACCATTGGAAAGTTGTTCCTATCTACTTTTAAACCATATATATATCATTCATACTTCACATTACAACTGTCTCAACAGTAGTGGGTTTCCTTCATAGAGGTCAAAATAACTATTCATATCTTAATGCCTAACAAAACAAAAGTGATGGCATTTAAATAACCATAACTCCTTTTCATATCATCCTATACACTCATTAAGACTTAAAGTAACATAAAAGCTTGAAGAAATAGATCCAACATTATCTTTACAAATTTACATAAAAGCTTTAGGTTCATAACCCATGCTAGCATTATCAAGCTAATAATCAAACGCTTTCTCCTTTCCTTTCTCTTCCTTGGTGGTCTTGCCATTGTTATTACCTATTCATGGTTAATATATGAGAGGGTGAGATTCATAGGATCTCAATAGTTAACACCCAAACATGGCATCATATTATCATATTAAGCATATAACATCAAGATAACACGTTTGAAACACATTATCATATTTGCATCACATGACTTCATAAAAATTTCGGTAGAGTTTTGTTTGGAAATTGGACATCCTGAAGTCACAATGCCCCTCAATCAACTCAGCCAATACACATAATTCATCACAAAACATCATTTTAAACACATGGTAAAGCAAGAAACTCATTGAAAACAAATATGATAACATATTGGAATTATGGAGATTTAACTATCTTATGATGCTCCCTTGCTCTCCAAACTTGATCCAACACTTTTTAAGCTTTCCATAACCTTCTTGAACCTATCCACATCATCATTGAATCAATTTAGCCATTGGATTCATGAGTTACATAATACATTACTCACTAAAACCCAAAATTTTCACTTAACTCTCCTTTGATCTTTCTTTGTACAACACACTTGTTCTTAAGGTTTTGGACCATGGGGAATCCATTTTTGAGGTCAAAATCATGAAATTCCAACTCTAAATACTCCCCCTGTTCTGGTCGAAAATATCTCAAAGTGGAAGAAAAGGATTTTCTTCAAAACACTTCCAACTATCCATGGATTCTTATTTCTAGTATCTAGTCTAAGCTTTTCCCTAAGTTTGTTGGTTCAAAACTCATCCCTATGCTAAAACCCCAATTTGGACAAACCCTAAGGTAAAGAGGAAGCAAACTAATCCATAAAACATGCTTTAAAAACCATAATAGCAAGCTTAGGGTGGTAGGAAATAATCTTACCAACTTGATTCTCCAATTTCCCTTTGATTTCTCTTCCTTTTCTCCCTCCTTCTCCCTTCCTTTTCTTGCTTTTTTTTTTTGACCTTTGGCTACTTGTTTTCATGCCTAAAATGGAGAAGAAGGTGATTAGGTGGCCTAAATAATAGTTAATCATGGTTAGCATTTAAGCTAAACCATGGTTAATTTTTTGCCACCTTACTTAACCAATTTCCTCTAAAAAATTATTAAATAATTGGGCACTTTTGGCTGTAGCAAATCACGCATGAGAGAGAGGGAAGTGTGTTAAAAATTTTTCTAATTTTTCCTGATGTAGATATTTCTTAATCTGGGTACATTTTAGTAGTACCAAAAAATCACCTTTTACAATAACTTAGCATTCTTGGGCTATAAAATTGTTCTAATTTTATTTTCATGTTTTCCTAATTATCCTGTCCCAAATGGTATCTGTATATGACACATATCATGTCCTAATTACCTTTTAACTATTGGTAGGGCTCATATTTTATTTTATCGGTTTATTGTTACTTTTGGATATTCAGCATTGATTATTTCTTTATTCTTGAACATTAACCCTTAATGTCATATTTTGTTAGACTTCTCTCATTGAGAGCTTCGTTTTAATAGTAATTTTGCATATTTACAAAATTGCTCTTGACCTAGGGTTAAATTATAATTTTTAAAACTTTCAGGTCATTAGGTATAATTTTCCCCTAGAACTTTCCTATTTCTTATTGACGTAATTTTTATATATTTTGGGAGGTGGATATCATTTTTATATTTATTTAGGGGAAAAAATATAATTGTTTTTTTTTCTGTCCAACTGGAAAAAATGATCTATTTGCCATTTTTCACGCAAATGATATCTGTCCATTTTTTGTAAATTTCTTATACATTTTATACTATCATTTATTTTTTACTCTTTCATTACTTAATACCTAGTAGAATTTTGGGAAATTACACAAATACCAATCAATCTCATACACTTCAAATTCTCAAGAGTCTAACCGAAAACAACCTAGGGTTAAGCTCAAAACATGCATAAACCCTTCAAAACTCATACTCAAGCAACAAGAACACCAAATCACACTCTAATAACCCCATTTCATCCACTTTAATTAGGAGATTTTAGCCCAAACCCGAAATCCCAACATATAATTGAAAACCCCGAGTTTAAACCAATGAAAATGGAGAGGGAGGAATAGGAATCACTTACCAATATGAATCCAAGCTTCCAAGGTCCGAAAATCACTCTCAAAGGCCGAAACTTGCAAACCCTAGTAGAGTTCCCTCGGTTTCTCCTTTGTTTCTTTCTTTTCTTTTCATCTGAAATGATCCTGATTTAAATTAAAAACTTGACTTCCACTGCGGCTCCAGGATAGCTCTTTGTGACGCCACCATGTTCAGCAAAAACATGCCACTGGAAGTGGGCTTTCGCTGCGACGTGGAGCTCTTTTCTGCACCACTTGAACCTACACTTCAGGTGAAGGTTCTGGCACTAGTCCGAAGAAAACAAGGGCGTAGTATACCGCCCTTGTTTTCTTCGGACTAGTGCCAGAACCTTTACCTGAAGTGTTAGTTTATGGGAAAGGGGGTGTGAGACAATGTCTCAGTAACCGGGAACAACTACACACATATATACATATATATCTCATACAATCTCATGAATGCAATAAAATGGAATATAATATATGTCTCCCTCGCACACAGCTAGAACCACAAGCTGTCATCAAAATAGGGCATTTTGTATAGGTGATTCCTTTCCAACAGTCGGTGAAGATTGATTCTAGGACATCACTAAGCTCACCTTACCTTAATGCAACTCGGCCAAAGGTTACACTAAAGCTCAAACCGTGGCTCTCCTTCCTGTTTCCCACCGTGAATTGGTAGCGATTTAGGGAAAGTGTAGTCCATTGCGTGCTTTTTCCTCCTGACCATAGGAGATGATTTAGTCGTAAGGATCTCATCCTTATTCTCCCTTATCATATATCATATCATATCATCATATCATCACCACCACCCGATCACCATATACCTTGCAATGTCATGTGGTGATGCTCATATCATATCATCATATAATCATCATCATCATGGTTTACAATGTTATGCATGCATCATATAATGTCATATCATCATCATCATCTCTAATCATTGTCATAATCATCATACACTATGTATTTAGCTATGTGCATACCACGATATATAGAAAAACCATACATAAACACACATCAATATCTTGGTATCAACAAACAAATACATATATACATATATATACTAACATATAATACAAATAATACAAACACCTGGTTGCCTTTAGTTGTCAATACCATACACATGTGATTCCATGAGCTTATTAAGATATCCAACAAGACTAGTACCCCTTTCGGTCAACCAAATATCTCTACAACATCAAAATACCTATAATCAGCATACAATGTAATTAACCAATTTTTACAATTCAACCAATTATGCTTAACCCAAGGTTCCAACCACATATTTATACCTCAATGAACCTTATATAGCCATTTAAACCCCAAATGACCTTATATATTTTGGATCTCATACGTCCTCAATCAGAAATCAACCTAAGGTTAGGTATAATTCATGCATACCCCCTCTAAACTCATACCCAAGGATCATACACATCAAATCACACTCCATTAATCCCATTTCATCCATTTTAATTAGTGCATTTCGGCCAAAATCGAAAATCCCAACATATACCTGAGAAATCCTAACTCAAAATATGATCAAGGACCACTTACCAACAATTTATGAAGCTCCTAGAGTCCAAAAATGATCTCCCTTGGCTAGATTTCTCAGCCCTAGCTTTGCTTCTTCGTTGCTCCCTCTGTTTCTCTCTCGCTCTTTCCTTCTCAGTCTGACTAAATGGTTTCAGATTTCACCAAACTTAAGGTATGGCACCGCGGCGACGGGTTAGTTCGTCACGATGCGAGTGCCCTTGACCGGAAAATATCTCAAAAATTAGAGCTTGCTTGTCACGATAGCCCTTCTCCTCGCCACAGTGTGGAGCTCATTTTTCTCCACTTTAATTCTTTCCTCTGTCCTGGCCCTTCGGTTCTGTACACAATGCTAATTACACTTAGTTAGCTAGGGACAATGTAATGAGGATTGTTAACTAGTGGATTAAAATTTAAGAAAAAGCCATTTTCAGTGCAGATATATTTTCTTTGACAGAATACACACACACATGCTGAACAAAAGAAACATCGTGCACGTCCACAAGAATGTTTAAATTATTCAAACTACAAAATTCAGCACCAAACACAATATGCATATTAGCGCTCCAATGTAATTTTTTGTAGGGGTTCGGGATCTCTCCTATGAGACCCTGATCTGCTTCCCTCTTGCCCTTTTTTGTTTTAAATTTAAATATTATATAATATTTGGATTCTTATTAATGCTACCTCATTAAAAACCTTACCAAGGAAAACTATAACACCCTAAGGGTAAGACCACAAAATAGGGATAACTTTCTCTTAAACGAACCAATGTATAAATGAAAATCAACTGAAATGGAACACCAAAGGTGAGAAGTTAACATGAGAGACTTAGGAAATAGGCTTAGACAAGACTAGAGGACTTCGAATTGAGATTGACTAACATGAGAACAAAGGAAGCAATTTTCCTTGAGGCACCATAGTGCTACTTGCTACTATCAAATGATAGCAAAACTAGTTTTTGGGATGAACTTCAGACAAGCATAACTCTCTAATCAGACTTTCAATTGACATTATTCCAAAACCTACACGTCATTCCACACCTCCTTTAACTATAAACATCAACCTTGCCTCAAAATTCTTTCGTGTGGAGAATTGGGACAATCGTGACCAAAATGATCACTTTTTCACCAAAACTAGGCACTAACACCTCTCAATTCTCAACCATTGACCTTTTGGTCATCCAATCCTTTTCAATAGGTCACAAATGACCCCAAGAACATTGTTTAAAGAGGTGGCACCCCAAGAAAACAACTTTCTTAGGTTTTGATGTATCCCTTGAACCCCAACCTTATTTATTGAGTGACGGATCCGTTTTTTCATAAAATACACTAAAATTCCCAAACAACTTTGTATCTTACTCAGACTTGTCAAGAAATGCATGGGCAACCAATGCCCTAGACCTTAAACTCTCATGAACGACGAATGGGGCGTATACCTGATAACACCCCATCAACACCATAAACCTTATTATAAAACACCAAAATAGGTTTAGCATACTCAAACCACAGGGGGTACAACCACACCATTGACTATGCATACATCCAAATACTTCCTGACCCCAAACAACTTTAGGCTAAAGAGGACAAGATACATGCATTCAAACTAGAAACCCAAGCTAATGACCACGAAGGTTTACAAACCATAACACACATGGTATCCAGTCATATCTCTATACTTGGAACAATACTAAACAAACATATAACATGTGTTCTCGGATAAGTTCGTACCGATTATGAGTACTTGAATATTCCGTGCACTAGCCAAAGGAAAAAGTACCTCAAGCATCATCTTTCTAGAATTGAAATCCTCTTCTGTAAATGGTTATCAATGGGGGGTGAGACAAACATCTCAGTAACTAGGGGGAAACTATAAAAATAGGAGGTTCTACTACATAAAGGTTTCACCCACACACACATATTACAAATCAGGTACATAGTTAGTTCTATATACATATATACATAATTACACTTATGCAATTTGCAATATACAATATGAGAAATGTCATGTACATGATATGTGAAATCCACATTGATCATGACAGGAACCATGAGCTAGTTATTGTCACAAAGTAACTTTGATAGGTAGTCCCCTTCTAATAACTGGTGAAAGCTGATTCCAGGGAACCACTAAGCTCATTACCATTAGTCATAACTCAGTCAAAGTTCATTCCATTAATGAGTAAATCATGATTACCCTTCCCTTAGACCACTCGAATTAGTGGTGATTTAGGGAAGGTGGATCTCCAATCCACCATCACCTAGTTTTCTTGGCTAAAGGAAAATGATTTAGTGGTAAGGATATATACATATGTCAACCTCACCACTTGGATATGAGGCCTCACGTTTTTCACAAGTGGATCAGCATACCACGTGGTATCATCATATCATAAGTCACTATCACCCAATCAACAATGTCTCAATATTCATAATGTGATGATGATGCTCGAATATTATGTGAACATGTCATCATGCAATACACATAGGCTGATATCATCAGCAGCATCATTATCACTATCATCATGCTAGCATAACTTTATCATGTAAGATATTTCATGGGGATGCATAATAATAATAAGCATGTAAATATTCATCTTGACCATAAACACACACACAACTACTTCCATTCTCGTCATTATTAATATTGTCATTATTATTATCTTTGTTACACAAACTAATACTAAAGTATCATATTTGTAGGCTAAGTCCTTGTATTCCTATTTATATAATCATATATATACACACTACTATAGAAGTTGGCTTTTGGTACACTTTTAAAGGATACCATATGTGATAGTTCTAAAAGCCTTTGCATACGCTTCAATAAGTGTACCTAAGCACAGTCATTAGCTAGAAAAAGGGGTGCTATTTGGGTATGCTTTGATTCAAAAGCATACCCGATGTTTAGTCTTTGGGTACCCTTCTAAATAGAAGCGTACCAAAGGATGAGCTATCAGCTAGTATACTTTTGTTGATCCACGTACCTAAAGTCTTGTCATTGAGCATCCTTATTACTCAAAATGCATCCAAAGCTCCTTGGATTTTTTTTGAATATATGTTTTTGTACTCTTTCCTTTTCAACTTGTTACATATAAATTTACAATATATCATTTTCATCCATTCAGCAATTCCACAATACAAGGTCAATCACAGAGTTCAAAACACAAATATTGTTGGCTAAAAAGTAGTTCAAATAAAACATCACAGCATTTTTAACACATACAAAACAAGTCAAAAGATCTCCTAATAATGTGTAAAACATCTCAAAGTTCTTCTATCTCCATAACAAGCCAAAAAATCTTTGAACAATGTCTCAAGATTATAAATACCAACCTACATAATATATTCTAACACATATTTTGACCACTCTTCTTGGAGTTCTTTTATCTCATCTTTGGTGTAGAAATCACAATACAAGTCTGAGAAGTACTATAAAATGAAACATCACAACAAAATTAATGAAATGAATATGATCAAATTTAATTAATTAAAAACTTACATAAAATATGCAAGATCTGAAGAACATACTTTCTCCGGAATGGTAGATTGGCCATGTAATATGATATCCTTCACAAACTTTAACACATAACATCCATAATCAATAGTATATATTTTGCGGCTGAGGGCACTAGAAAAACAATAAAAGATCATATATCAATTTATGCATGCAATGAATTTATTCACAATAACTTTATCACTTTAATTATATCAATGTTGGTACCTATATTGGAGTCCATTTGTATTGTGTGGGTTTTGATTTCGTTGGAAACGATAAGCCATAGCTCCCATGAAAAGTAGGCAACGAGCTAACAAGATTAAAAAAAATTAATGCAAGTTACTATTTAGAATATCACACAAATATATAGATGAATGAAGAAAATAAACATATATGCTTACTGATTAAAGAATTTCATTTTCATATCAGGAGTAATGTGCATGTTAGCATTCATATCAGGAGTACTATATTTCTGGAGTTAAAGGATTAATGACGATCAACACCCAATGTTCCCTAAAAAATTAAAATGAAGTGTAAGCAAATTGTAAGTATTTCACATTGAAAGAATTCAAAATTGGAAATTCTACTAATAAAGGACTCACCCCAAATTATAAGGTGCTAGAAACAACATATCCTCCACTGTTCTTATGCCAAATAAATTAGAAAAAGATTGTGATTGCTCATAGATCTTGCTTCCTCCATGTGATGATATTGTATGGGGGTTGAGGAAAGAGAATTTACTCATCAACCCATTAGGGACAAAAAAACTATGGTATAGGTACCTTAAATAAAAATACACAAATCAATTAATATTGTTCACATCGAATGACAAATGAAAAAAACTAAAAATGATTTCAACCACGGGTCATCATGCAAGTACCTAAGATCTACATTGATGACTGTGGCACCTATCCATTCATGTTCAAGCATTTCATTTATTTGCTCAATAGCAAGATGATCAACTACTTGTTTATTGTAAATGCCATAATGAAAATTTATTTCATATGTTTTACCCTTTGCTAGATCCCTTTTTGCTAGGATCCTTAGAGTAATACCATTTAGCCCACATGTGTTATGAGTAACTTCAGGGATGGGCTTTTTTATCACTAGTTTGGTAATCGATTCCTTTGATTGTTAAAGTGTACCTTTGATCTATTTCTTCACTGGTGTAATGATAGATTCCTTTGACTTTTGGCTTGTCCCTTTGATTAGTTTTTTACTCTTTTTGCGTTGTGCAATTTGAAAAATTGTGAAATCAATTCAGTTAGTTAGGGATCAACAGTGAACACAAGTGCAATGCATTATAAGGATATGCCAATTTCCATACTGTTTCTATGACCTCACTGAGGTTGCTAGGCCATGCTACAAAATAATCTACTGTATCACCAACTTTTGTCACTTCATCATTAGTAGGCATTGGCAAATCAACTTCTTCCTCATCTACTTTGTCAATTAGAACTTTCAAGAATCCATCGGGTAGTGGTACATTATGTAGAATTGCACCAGGAGTGTTAAGCACGCTACCATTTGCAACCACATTACGTGTTGGGGTCGCCAACCATAATTGGCACTTTGATTCACCTTGTACCAATCTTAAAGTAATAAATGAAGAATTAATGGAAAAAAAACTATAATGTACTTAGTAGGGAAAGAAATACCTTAGGCAGTTATAGGTTTGCAACTATCTTTCATGCTAGGGTTACCTTCTGCCACCAACTTCCCTGGCCCTAGCATGAGTTTCATATTTTCAAACATCTCATCATATTCATTAAAGCGCATGGATTGTTGGTATAATTAATGCTCTAGGGTGGACACATGTTCTTCCAAATATGCAACTTTCTTTTTAGCTTGAGAGTTTGAATGCTTTCGAGTCCCAAAGTAGCTTGTTTGAGTGACCCCAAATCCAATGCCTCTAACATGACTAGGGACTTCAAGGACTTGTAACACCCTTGCCTTGAAAGGAAATCTCCTATCGGGTATGTCATGTAATGGTCCTAGCAGTGTATGAAGGAAAACATGCATACCATGACATTTGAATTGCATTGTAGCATATGCATTCATTGAGAATATCCTATTGTATGTATATATTGTTTTACGTTGTGTGTGTGGTTCTCGGTTACTAAGATTCTGTCTTACACTCTCTATAGTTAACATTTTAGGAGAAGATTCAATCACTAGCGCGAAGAAGACGCAGGAGTCTTGGCTCTCTTTTGCATGAGGAATATCCAAGTGTAACTAGTAATTGTATGTTATTTATTTTATGTAATGGATTGTGCCAAGTAGTGTAGTATTGTGTGTTTTTCCCGTAACTTGCATCATTGGAGTATTGTGTTGTATGAGATGATGTGTAATAGGAAGAATGATGATGAATGTTGATAGAATGACTAAATGCCAATATATGTTATGATTATGAGTTGTGATATAATTCGAGACCTCAGTATGGGTTAATCTATATTGGTATATATGAACATCCATAATAGGCTTGGTAGTGAGCCCAATGTAGTCTTAGGCCTTGTGTATGTATTTAAGGGCATATAGCCCAGTGTGTGGATTTGGGTTTCAAGGGGGTTAAAACTTGGAGGTGTGGTTTCTTCAGGGTGAAACCTCTTTGAACAAGTTGGTTATGTCATATGTGACCTGTGCATATGGTTTCTAGCTACCAAATGGTCATTGGTGGCAATTGGAGTATTTAAGTTTATGGTTTCGGTAAAAAAGTGACCAAAAATGGTGTCAGGTGTTCAAAATCATCATACAAAGATAGTCTGACGCAAGGTCAGCGTCTATAGTTAGATTGGGAGTTAAGTGAGCTATAAGAGTTAGATTCTGGTCAATCGGAGGTTAGAGGATGAAGTTTGCCAAGAAAATCAGCATTTTGCTGATATGGTATCTGTCATGGGCATTGTAGTGCCAGGGGTAAGGCTGCGGCACCATACCATTCTATTTTCTTTTGATTTTTATCTAGTGTGCCCTCACACTACTATGGTACTACACCAGCTACGACACTGCCCTCTATTTCTGTCTTTGTGAAGTTGTTTCAATTTCTTTGTGGTGTGTTTTGGGGATTTGATTGTAGGGTGTTCCATTTTAGTATTATAGCAATGGTTTAGACCATTTTTTCTAGTTGTTGTAGTATTTGACACATTTTGAATTACATAAATTTGAATATTCCCTTATGCATTGCTAGTCAAGAGTCATATAACTGAAATATGTTGTTATTTGTGTAGAGGGAAAGAGGTCTCATAGGGGTAGGCAAGGCAATAATGAACTCATAAAGAGATGCATGAGATGTTAGCTATGTTGGATGACCAAGTTAACAACCAGGGAAAAACATTGAATGGAATACAAGTGCAGTTAAGTCAACAACGATAAGGTGATATGAATGAGGAAGCTGGAATGTATGTGGATTTGAACAAACATCTGGTTGGTTTTGTTTTGGAAAAAGCACTCACTAAAATTATGGGACATTCCATTTTGGTTGTTGGATGTTTTTGTAACGCCCCTCATGATATCTTTATTGGTTTTGTGTTCAGGATCAGAAGAAGTAGGACGGATATGATTGAAGAGGAAACAGGAAAGGGACTTCGCGCCGCGGCGAGGAGTGGAGCCGTCGTAGCGAGAGGCTCCCAGAAGCGTTTTCCGAAAATTCTAAGGAGGAGCCGCGGTGAGATGTATGAAGCCGCAGCGAGAGTCGAGATTTTTGCTTAAAACCGAATCATTTCGGAAGCTCGGACAGAAAAGAAACAAAAGGAAACCGAGGGAGATCGCGAGAGAGCTGAGCTAGGGTTCGAATCTCCGGTGTCCAGGGGTGATTTCAGACCGAGGGAGCTTGGATCTAAGTTGGTAAGTTACTTCTACACCTCCCTCTCCGTTTTTGTTCGGTGGAAATATGGGGTTTTTGGTTTTGAGGTTGGGTTTTCGGTTTGCGATGAAATCCACCGATTGAAATGGTTTAAATGAGGTTAATAAAGTGTGTTTTGATGTTCTTGATGATTGGATTCGAGTTTGGAAGGGTTTATGTGTGATTTGAGCTTAACCCTGGGTTGTTTTTGGTTAGAACTCTTGGGAACCCGATATGTATGTGTTTGAGTAGTATTTAAAGGGTCCCTAAGAGTCTATTGATGGATGAAAGGGGTGTTGGAGCCTTGGGTTAGGCCTAAAAGTGGTTAAATTGTGATATTGTGATTGTGAGTATATTATGTTAATGGGAGAATTATGTATTATGAAGGTTATCTGGTTAGCTGTGTGGGGCTCAAGTGTATTGAAGTTCAAGAAAGCGTGTGGAACTTGCGTGAGCGCGGTATTGCCAACCTGAGGTAACCAGGGGTTTGTTTACGTGGTTTTATACGATAGTATGTATCTATATATATGCATGTCTCTTTCATACCACGATAGTGATATGTTTGTGTGTTGTTATTATATATCGTGGTATGTGTATAGTAGATGATGTTTATGAGTATTGTGATGAGATATGTGATGAGGACATTGATGTGATATGATGTGATGATGTATGATATATGATGATAAATGAAATTGTTAGGGAGAATAAGGTTGGAGTATGTGATATTGTATATGTTAGGGAGGATAAGGGTGGATTGTATGGGTTAGGGAGGATAAGGATGGATTATATGTATACGTGTGTTAGGGAGGATAAGGATGGGTTATGTGTATACTTGTGTTAAGGAGAATAAGGATGGAAGTCCCAGAGAGGACGACATGCATATCATGCATTTTACATTGTATTCATATGTTACTTGATTCATATTTGTATATATATATATGGTTATGTGCTGTTAATCCCGGTTACTGAGATATTGTCTCACCCCACCCTCTCCCATGACTAACCCTTTCAGGTGAAGGTTCTGGCTCTAGTCCGATGAAGCAAAGAGAGTAGCTGTGTACGTGGGAAGTCTATGTAGTGTTTGTATTTTTTTTTTGTTAATGTATTATGTGCCAAGTAGGGTAAAAAGCGTGTATTGAATGTATGAGATTGACAGGATTGTCACGGATGAATGTATGATTGATTATGTTTTATGGAATGTGTTATGTTGGCGTGCTAAGAGTGTTAGGTGTGTGGAAGTTTATATGGTAATATTTGTGAGCCCAGAGTGGCTTGGGCCTGGTTGTTGTGTGTTAGGGCATGTAGCCCATCTTATCATGTTGAGGTTCAAGGGGGTCAAAACTCAGAGGAGTGGTTCCTTTGAGGTGAAACCTCTTTGGACAGGTTGATTTGGAGATTTACGACCTGTATGAATAGTCTCTGAGCGACCAGTTGCCTTTGGTGGCAATTGAAGGTGGCTAGTGGTGAGTTTTGATCAATAAGTGGTCAAAACGGTGTCAAGGGTCCAGAATCTCCATACGGAGTTAGATTGAGGTGGTGCCCTTGGATAGATGGGGACTAGATTGACTTGTAGGAGTTGGATTCGAGTCAATTGGAGGTCGGAGCATAAAGTTATGCGCATCGGAAGTTCGCCCTAAAGTGTTAAAGTGCTGATGTGGGACATCAGAAGGGGGCGCCGCGGCGCCAAAAGTCCAGGTCGCGGCGCCAGACGTCCAGTAGCGAGGTATGTTTCAAAGAGAGCTGGAACCCCGGCGGTACTGTAGTGGCCGCGGCCCCAGCCTAAAATTTGGTAATTTGGGGTTCGTTTCTGCGGGTTTGAGACTGTGAGATGTTGTTTTAGGTGTTAATGGAGGTAGGATGTTACTGTTTTTATAGTATCACTTTGGTAAACAGCATTGGCTTTCTCAGTTGTGTGTTCATCTGATTTTAAGAAAAATCCCTATCTAGTATGTTTGTTATTGAGATCTCGCTACAGTGTGGACTATTAAACATGATTGTTGGCTATTAGAAAGTTAATGTAGTATGTCCAGTGAGTTTGCATTTGAATGGTGGAATTGTTTTTAGTCATGAACTCATTTAACCTTGACACTAATGGCCACTTGAGGGAATCTTAGTAGTGAGGATTAGTCGATAGATAATACTTTTTCTGTCATGGATTCCAAGCTATTGGAAAATCTAGCTTTGTATATTCCTAATATGAAAACTTGTAGGCCTAATATTATGGGATCATTTTGGATGTTTCTTTCTCTTAAATGTGAGGCGCAAAAAAAAATTTTTGGCATGAAATAGGATTCTTGTATGTAGATTATGTTATGAGGAACTATGGTTGTCTAGTTATTAATTTTCCAATTAATGCAGTGGGGTTACTGTCGCCATTCTTTGTTCATGTTTTCTTGTTTGCTTTTGGGAAAATTTTGAGAACTCTAATGGTAGATTAGTTAAGTTACCCACTGAATTGTAAATCTTTCTTTATTATTTAGACCTATCATTTTATTGTTTTAAAAAAAGCAAACAATTTATTTATATATAAGAGGCTTTTTTTAGAATTTGTCATGAAGACTTTTTGAGCTTTCGTAGACTTCTAAGGCAATTACACTGTGTAAGCCTAGTTGTGGGGTTCCACAAGTGTGCTAATTAATCCACACTTATAATGGTTGATTCCAATGGCCCATCTAAAATCTCATTTAATTTTAACGTTTAAACCAATTAGCATATAATCATACCTCGAAGGTTTTTGAGCTTTCGTAGGTAATTTGATTAATCATGTTGCCACGTGGTGTGATAAGTCCACATATGCATGTTGGTCAAGTTGTATAATTTAAGTTTATAACGAGTAGTCATAAAGTGGCTTTGAAAATAAGATAATAATATTTCAAAATGTTTTAAATAAATATAATAATATTGCTTTGTCTAAAAAATAATAATAACAAAAAATAAAATAATATTATTATAAAAATAATTGGTTAAATAATTACTCCATTTGAGGTTTTTCAAACCAAGCAAGTATTCAAGTTAACTGTGTTGTCGTGTGAGATAGCGAGTTCACATAGACGTATTGGTCAGGTTACAGGCAATTCATCAAAATATATAATAATTATTTGTAAGGTGATTTTCTTTTTTAGAAAATAATAATATTTCATAAATGATAATAATATAACAATTTTTTTTCTAATTTTTGCCTTAAAATACATAATAAAACTTTCATACTGCGAGGTTTAGAACTTTTGTAGGTATTTGAAGAATCAGTTTATTGGGTATAACAACGAATCTGCAGCAAGTAGATCGATTTTATAAATTAATATGAAATAATTTCCCAAAAAATACAGAAAAGAAATATATTTTCAAAATCCAAAAAAAAATAAAAGTATCTTTAGAAATGAAAGAAAATAAGAGTAAGTAAAATTATTTTCAAAATTAAATAAAATAAATTGTTTAAGCATTTAAAAATCTCCATTAAAAATCTCCTATGCCACCAAAACAGTTTTAGATTAGATTTCTATAAGGAATATATCTTACATTCAAAGGGGAAAACTCTAACTAAGAGGATTACTCTCCTCTTTTATTCCAAAGATTTGCCCAAATCTTTACTCTGATACCAAAAGTATAGCACCTTACTTTTAAATATATTTTTACAAGTAGTATAGCATATTTATTGTCCAATTAACTCATATTAGAGGATTGAATAATCAAAGGGTGCAAAATAATTAAAATGAAAAAAAGTAACACTATTCATTTGGTACCTGAATTTTTAGGATGAACTTTAAAAAATCATAACTAATTCCAAAAAAATTTAATTGATGTGATTAAAGTCTGTAAATGAAGCTAGAAATATGATCTATGAGGAAAAAAATATAAAACTTGTATTTAACTGCGCCAATTTATACAGTTTATTACTCAAAAATGTATTATACAAATGATCAAAATCCATGTTCCAGGTTTTCTAGCCTCATTTCAAAAACTAATATCAAATCACACATACCTCCAAATCGCGTGGTCTTTTGCTTGTTGGAAAGCCTTGTCTATCTAGTTTCCAGAAATATATAATATGTATATGTTTTTTTCACCATTTTGCATAGGTGTATATGTACATCATGTTCAACACTCAAACTTGTACATACTAGCTCATGCCATTCTTAAAGCATCTCAAGAGACTCAAATGAGTATAATGGCAGCAATACATAGCTTTACAAACTCATAAATGATTTTATATGAATCACAAAAATACAAGTGGTAAAGGCAATAATAATGTTAATCATCGATAGCCCTCTCCTTACCCTTTGCCTTCTTGGTGGTCTTGTCATCTCTTGAACCTATATTATGGGACACTTGAGGGAATGAGATTGATCTTAGTAGTAAGTTATATTCATGTATAATATTATTCATTTCACATAATAATCACATTAATTCACATAAATTAACAAATTACCATATAAGTCATAAAAATTTTGGTAATATAACTGCTGGGAAAATAGACATCCTTGAGAATAAAATCCCTCATATTACAACTAAAACCAGTCAAGAAATCATAATTTACAATATGGCAACCAATTTGTATCAAAACAAATCAATAAAATAACATAAGTAAGAATATATAAACTTAGCTACCTTTGATGACTTCCCTTGACAATACCATTTGCTTTCAATGATCCCACTTATCTTCTTGGGCTTCCTCAAGTCCCTTGACAACATTAAACAATGGCTCAAGCCACTGATTTCATAGCTTAAAGCTTAAAGCTCACATAAAACCTTAAAATCCCAACTTGTTTATCTTAGCTTGTAACTTGAAACATATACTTATTTTTATGATTTTTGGCCATGAGAAATCCATTTTTGGCATCAAAACAATGAAATTCCCACTCTAAGATAGCTTAATACTCTAACCGAAATTTTGGTCATAGGAAGAAAGAATGATTTTCCATAAACTTGCTTCAAAACATACCTAATTTGTTGTCTTACAAAACCTCACACTTTCTCATGCTTTTATATATGGATTAAAAACATAATTCCTTGCCCAAACCATGTCTCGACTGAAACTTATAGAGGTTAGGGAAGGAAGAACTCCATGAATACTAGGCTATACAAGCATGAAACTATTACAAAACACTTAGAGATCTCAAGTTAAGCACTTACTGATTTTTCTTGAATTTCTTCATATTTTTCTCCTATTTTCTCTTGCTCTTCACATTGGCTGCCTTTCTCCTCTTCATTTTGGCAAAGTTTCCTCTCTCATTTCATGTGTGAATTTAGTTCATGGGAGGAGGGGTATTTATAGACAAGCATAACCATGGTTTAAGGCTTGGCTTGGTTACTTTTCCAACCCTTGGTTAAGTTAACTAACTTTGGTTAACCTTTGCTTAACCATTAAGACTTCAAATTCAGTCACATAGGCTTTCAAGTGGCGCCACTCTAGTGGGTAATTATCTCCAAGGTACTACATAATTTTTCCAGTGCAGTAATACCTTGTGTTGGCTACTTTATGCTTGGACGGTAAAGTTACCTTTTGTGGTGTAAATCTACTTTATTACCCTATCTCTAAAAATTTCTTTTTGTGATTTCTAACTACTTTCTTTTTTCCTTTTTAGTTTTTATAGATAAAAAAACTATTTTATTGGTAAAAAGTTACTGCTAAATTTTTGACACTGATTATTTCTTTATCCTTAAATATTAACCCTTAGTGTCATAAACCGTTGAACTCATCTTATCGAGAGCTTCAATTTGATTGTAATTTTACATATGTATTAAATTACTCCTAATTTAGGATAAAATTATAATTTCTAATTCTTTCAAGTCTTTAACTGTAATTTTTCCCAAAACATTTTACATTTCTCCCATCATTTTTTTACTATAATTATTATAATTTATAGAAGTAAAAAAATATTTTTTCTTTTTTTGGTCCAACCATAAAAAATATTTTTTTATCTTATTTTACATAAAATGATATTTATTTTATTTTTGTAAATCCCTTATATATTTTTAGTTATTTAACTCTTTTAGGAATGTTACAACTTCTAACGCTCTAATTAAATCATCATAAATATTAATATAAAATATTAAATCTTTGACAAACTATATTATTCATAAGTTGTAAGCACCACCACTCATTTCTTAAATTTTATGCAATGCATGAGAAAATTTGCTTAATGTTTTTTAATAATTTATGTGTGTGTCTATATTTTTATTTGTTACAGCCTTTTTGAATAAATAAAATTATAGTAAAAGCTCCATCAATACTATAATCTTAATCACTGAGTCCCTTGAAGATATAAAATTTGTAGATTTACTGTTACTTTGCTAGATGAATATCAGTTGATGGAATCAAACTTTAATATTTTAAAACCTAGAGCAGATGTTGAATTTTAAATATAACCAGGTCATGGTTTCCATAATTCAAGATGATTGAATCGGTGACATAATTAAATAAAAAATAATATTTTTTATATAATAATATATGCATAAAAAATAAATTATCAAATTATTAAATAATTTGAAAATAAACTTAAGCAGTCAAATTTCATAACGAGTTAATAAACTTATATAGTAATAATATATGTCAAATATTGAAAGTAAGATACTAGCAAGTTAATATAATAACAATGAGGTGGGATGAACAAAATTTGGTCTTCCATGTCTTTAATTTGCATTGAGACAGTGACAGTGAGATTGAATGGAGAAGAGATTGAAGTGCCAAATATGAAGGGAAATAAAGTTTTCACTATCTAGTATTTTTTTATAATTTTATTTTAAGCAAACTTTTAACATGAGACAGATTTGTGTAGTTTGAGTTTCGTTGCTCCTATGAGAATTTTATTGATGTGTTATTTATAAATTTATCCTTATAAATTATAAGTATTTTTAAGTTGTGAGGCTTATTTTAATTTTGAAGGCTCTACTCATTAAAATTTTCTCATAAAAAAATGTTGGGAAGCCAACCCATTTTCCTAATTTTGTATTCTTTATATGTCTTAACTTTAGAGTTAGACTGGTATATAAAATAAATAAAAAATAAAAATGACTTGAAACATAAAAAAATGACTCCTGTGCGTTTTTTTTAATTTATAAAAGTTAATAAAAATAATGAAATTCATTACCCAGTGTTTATAAATTAAGATATAATAAATATTTTTCTAAAAAAAAAAATGAAAGAACCTTAGCTCCTTTTACTGCCAAAGAAGCCTAACAACTTTGCGCGTGATAACTACCTATTGCTAGAAGATGTACAAATGTGATTAATGTTGAATGAGATCAGTGTTATGTTAACTAACAGTAATTATAAAATGAATAGATTAAAGATTCTCAAAATTAAACAATTACATATAGAACCAATTAAAACCATGCATAGATGCTTAGGGAAGTGAGAAAGGGGTGAGCAACTCAACCTATAATTATTTTTAACTCCCATTAATTATTTATTAGCATCTAATCTGTTCTTGGTTTAGTATTTGGACCAAGATTGATCACTTAATTAAGTTTTTAATCATGTCAATAATGAATGAATGCTGATGCACCATAAAATTAGGAAAATTAATTAATTCAACAAGGAGATGATCAAAATACTATTTTGGTTAGCGCTCAAAGGTGCATGTGTACGAGAGTAATTTACCGTAAATAATTTTATTATTACATATCTTAGGATTGTTGCAGTGAATGACCATAACAAAAAACCAGTCAATTCTCCTTTTGGGATGAGATATAGGGGAATTGGACAAATACACATAGGTGCTTACTAGGTTTTGAACACTCAATTTCGAGCTTTAAGTATATAACTAAGTTAAATACTTATTGGGGAAAGTTTTGCTATTTTTGTGATCCTACTTAACTCAATCTGGATTGGTCATTGTCTAATGTAACTACTGGATATTGTGGTTCAATCCAAAAAAGAAAAAAACTGATTTTCAGAATTGAACGGTAGAAAGCTTAATTGGAGACTTGGTATAGATGAAGATAAGAAAGTGCCACATTCATTCTTAAGCATGGGAAGGCTCCTTTGGCGTATGTGCAGGATGCTTTTTGTCTACGGAAATAATCAAACACAGGTCAAGACGCAGAGTCCTAATTTAGAATTGATCGAACAATACAAAGCACGAAAGGAACGATCTTAACCGTCCAAATCCAAATGAGTAAATTTTGTAACTGAAAAATAATCAAACGAGTCTTTTGACCGTCTCCCAATTCCATACATAGTAACGATCTACAAAGTCAGCCTCTCTGGTATTAAAAAAGAGATTCGTTCCAATTTTCACAATGTTTGTCACGATTTGATAAGGTGATTAATTTTTCACGAATGAGTTAGTTGAATTTAAAGTTAGTGATCTTAATTACACCCTATGATCCTATTTATATGGGAAAGTTTGTTTCTTTTGGTAGTTCTAAATATAAAAAAAAAAAAACGAGTTAATGGTGTTTCAAAATTTTTTAAAAAAATTATCCTTCATTAAGGTTCTAAAAAAAGAGTTAATACTACATTAAATACATTAGTAATTTAAATTAGTATTGAATTAAGTATGACTAATTTTGAAAAAAAAGTTAAAATGTGAGGCAAATTAATTAATTTTAACTAACTAAAACTGTTTTTCTTAATACCGTAAAGTAATTTTTTTTTAATGAGATGGCAAGGAGTAACAAGAAAACTTATGTAACACCTTAAACTTAAGTTCATTTCCTATATATTAGACTCTAATAATGTCTATTATTGCCTGATTAGAGACTTAATTGTATAAAAATATTGAACAGATTTTTCATTATTTTGAGTACTGTTCATTGTGCATTTTCTATTTTACCCGATAAACTTTGAAAATTCATAACTAATTCTAGAAAAATCATCTCATAGTGATTCAAGTCTCTAAAAATAGTTAAAAATATTTTATTCATGGGAAAAATATGAAAAAGAGCATTTCCCAGACCAATTCATACAGTTTATTTCTCAAACATTTGCTGTATATTTAATCATTTTGAAACTTTCCAGATTTTGGGCTTATGTTTAGAAATTCATATCTCCTGATATTCTGAGCCAAATATTGCATTCTCTATATTTTTGGAAATCTCTATGTGTCTACTTTTTAAAAGTATTTCTTTTGTACATTTATTCTACTAGAGTAGGGCAGGGAATCAACTTAAACCAATAGGGATTAGAGCTCAACTTAAATTGGAACAGTTTTAGGAAAATATGTATAACTCTTGTTATATAGCCCCAATTGCATTCAAAATAGTAGCATATTAAAACTAAGACATAGACCTTTCTATACATATAAACCAGTGAATTTTTGGAGCTATGTATGATTTTATAACACCTTTTGAAATTTCCAATATCTAGATTCAAGGTTCCAGTTTTCCAATCTTACCCTTTTTTTGAACCATAATTTTGAAAATTCACCATAAATTGTACACGTATTCAATTTATGTGATCTTTAGCTTCTTTTAAAACTTTTGTATTCTTTCAGGGCATATATTACATGCCTATCAATTGCTCTATTTCAAACTGAATACCTCCATCCTAACTACTACTAATCATCATTGACATAGTTTGACATAGTTCCCACAACCAAATTTCATAAACATAATGCATCATCATTCAATGCTCCAAATCCACCCATATCATCATGCAAGGTTCATTAAAACATAATCATGCTAAGTTACAAAGTCATAACATTATACATGATGTTATACAAATTGCCAGAATGATACATCACTATTGGCTTTATTTGCTCAAAAATCAAGCTCCTCCTTTATCCACTTAGCTTTACCTTAATCTTTGACACACCTTGGCCTTATCATGGTTAGTCATTAAGAAAGGAATGAGATTCAAAGAATCCTTATAGCAACCACCAAAATTCAATCATATTATCACAGAATGTAAGCTATTATCATAAAATCCTCATTCAATAACATTAAAACTTTAATAATTTTATAGAAAATTGGGCAGAGTTTCTCCTTGAATTTTGGACATCCAGGAGTCTCAAAACCCCTCAAATAACTCAATCAATGCTAACAAATCATTACAAATCAACAATACAATCAATTGGCATATCATCAAAATTATTATAATCTATATGACAACATAATGCAAGCATAGGTTTGGTTACTGCCTCGTAGCTTTTCAATACTTTTCAAACTTTGTAAACTTTTCCTTTGGCCTTCCAACACTTCCTAGAATCCTATAGCATCACAAAATAATACCATGAGCCACTCATGACACAACCCCCTTGAAAAAGTAGCAACTTTAACTCAAATTTTATATTGTCAATCTTTGAGAGTTTCTTGTACAACATGCTTGACTTAACTTATTTGAGACCTAAGAAATCCATTTTTGAGGTCAAAATAATGAAATTCCCTCTCCTTTCACAAACCCTAAATAGCATAAATTTAACAAAATTGTAGAAAAATATTAACCATCAAACTTAGAATTCAATGACATATTCTTGATCCTTGAAGCCTATGCATCCTTTTTCATGGATTGATTTCTTGATGGCACAACTTTCTCTCTCTACTCTCTCTAGGTCAAAAATTTCAGTGAGAAAAATGAGAGAGAATAGCCCACTAAACTTTTCAAAAGCTCAAGATATCACAAGATAATGGTCAAAAGAAATTACCTTGAGTTTTTGGAACCAAACTTGTGATTTTTCCTTCTCCCTTTTTCTCTCTAAAAGTCACGCCACTTTGCTCTCTTCTCCCTCTATTACAGATGTGATGAAATGAAGAAGATGAAGTGTTATAACTTAAAATAATATTTAGGTAATGAGTTATTTAATTAAATCTTATCTTTAACTTTTAGTTGCTTTTTCTCTTAAAAGCTTTTCACAAATTTCCATTTGTGTCCTTACGATGTAACAGACGTGGCTCACTTCCTTTTTTGGCCAAAAATTGATTCAATAATTTTTATAGGTCAAAATACCCTTTACCAATAAAATTTACAGATACCAATTAAATATCTTTGTTGAAATTGCCATTAAATTAATATAAGATTATCCAAAAATAAATTTTAGACCAAAATCATTATCTTGATCCAAAATATATTTTATCAAGGTCCAATCATTTTCCTTGAATTGATATTACCTTTTTCTGCAGTCTAAAATAACCTTTATCTGGTAAAGTATTAATATTAAAACATAATTACCCAATAAATATTCTTTTGATCTTATTAAATTTCATACTATATATCATTGGGCTTAACTCCTAGATTCACTTTGACTATAATTTTTCATATTTCTAAAAAGACCCTTAACTTGGAGTAAATTTATAATTTTTAAAACTTTCATGTTATTAGGTGTAATTTTCCCCAAATTTCTTTCCTTTTTCCACTTCACGTCGAACTCACTCTGAAGGGACCAAAATACAAGAATTATTAATTCTTGAGGTCAAAATATAATTTTCTCTTTTTTATGTTTAACTTGAAAAAATGACCTCTTTATCCTTCTTCATATTTAACGGTATCTCTCCATTTTTTTCAGTTATTTATGCATTTTATTATATCAATATTTTTTATTTAGGGCTTAAATGTAATATTTACATTTTAATTCTAATTTTGGAAGTAATCACTTTGCCCTTCATTCGGGTCAAAAAAGTAATTATTCATTCTTTCGAGTACTTTCTTGTAATTTTACCCAAAGACCAATTTTTTATTATTTCTTTTTCACTATTCACATTAACTTTCAAATTAATCTATTTCTCAACCTAAACATCCTAGCTACACAATAATTATATCATTGCCCTAAACTTAGAGTGGACTTTCATTCAAGTGGTATATTGCATATTTTCCGGAATAAATTTTAGAATTAATTTTCCTAAGGATCTTATAGAAAATTAATTTCAATTAAGAACCAAACATAATTTCTTCTGAAAATTAGATGATAAATTAATTCCTCTAAAATCAGATTATATATAGCCTTTTGTCTCGCTTTGTCTCCCATCCTTTTATACATTTTATTACATCCCGTAAAAATAGGGATATTACAGCTTATGTTCAGTGGCTTATATTCTTGCCAACCAATTTTCCAATGAATTAATGACATGTGTATACTTTTAACATAATGTGTGTATACTCTTAACAATTCATCTCTATAAATGTTAACACTATTTACTCACCCCACTCTCCCTTCTGTCTTACTAAAATTCTCTCTCTCTCTATCCCCCACCCTCTTCCCACCAACGCATCCTTCCCCAAACCAATTTTTATTTTCACCTAGTTTTTCCATTATTGGGTTGTCTATGGATGCTCCTTCTTCATTGTCTAACATAGGTGGAAACTGTTCTTTGAAAACAGTTCGAAAATGCTAAAGTAGTGATTATACAAACTTGTAAATTGATGAATTCTAAAGAATGAAAAATAAAATTCATAAAAAACTAATTTCTAAACTAAGTAAAATGTTCTACTAAAATGGTATAAATATGCCAAAAAAAAGGAAAAATTAACCTTTTGGTCCCTGAACTTTGCATCAATTTTGAAATTAGTCCCTGAACTAATTTTTTTAGATAATGCTCCCTAAACTATTTAACCGTGGCATATTTAGTCCCTCAACTTTGCATCGATTTTGAAATAAGTCCCTGAACTAATTTTTTTTAGATAATACTCCCTAAACTATTTAACCGTGGCATATTTAGTCCCTCAACTTTGCATCGATTTTGAAATCAGCCCCTGAACTAATTTTTTTACAAATTTCATTTATTCTAACTTACTTTTACAAGTGAAATTTGTAAAAATAAAGTTTGGATAAAAGTAAGTTTGTTAGAAGATTATGTGTTTGGATATTTTTTTGTAAAAGTAAGTTTGACAAATTGAAATATATTTTAATTATAAGGAATGTTGATTAGGATTAAATGGTCCCTAAATAGTTGAATGATGACTATTTAAATAGACATAAAGTTTGAGGATGAATATAAGAAAAATAATAAAGTTTAAGGACTAAATTATAAATTATGGTAAAATATAAGGACTAAAATCAGCTACTCTTTAATCCTAGTCAGCACATCTTACCTACGTGTCTGCCACATCAGCAACTCCGTCTGCCACATCAGCAACTCTATTTATTACTTTAGCACCGTTTCATATCAATCTTGTCACGTGACACTCATAGGGACTAATTTATAAATAATACGATAGTTGAGGGACTAACTATGCCACAGTTAAATAGTTTAGGGAGCATTATCTAAAAAAAATTAGTTCAGGGACTGATTTCAAAATCAATGCAAAGTTGAGGGACTAAATATGTCACGGTTAAATAGTTTAGGGAGCATTATCTAAAAAAAATTAGTTCAGTGACTAATTTCAAAATTGATGCAAAGTTCAGGGACCAAAAGGTTAATTTTCCCAAAAAAAAATTGTCGACACAAAACAAATCAAAATACAAATAGAGGAGAGAAAAAAATCTTTAACCGCATATATTGGAGAGTGAGAGTGAGAGGTGTAAAGTGTAACAACAAACATTAGACTACTCTAAACATAGTCCTGAGCAAACATGAAGTAGCCATGATGATATGTGCAGGACTAAAGGAACCATGACCGGAGGAAGGATCAAATGAGACAAATTCAATATTTGAGACAAAGAAGGGGTCACACCGTAAGCAAGGCCGCCATGGTGAGACACGTGTGGCAACCTGGAAAATATCTAGATAGAGAGCATTCGGGCCGCAACAAGCTTACTGGCATCACGACAAGAGTCAAAAAATTTATATAAGTCAAAAACATTTCATTTCGGCCAAGCATGAGAAAAAGAGGAAGAAATGGAGGAGAACGAAGGGGGCTTTACTAAGGCTTTAATTCTCTAGGCTTGGTAGGTATTTTCTGGACCCAGGGAGCCTGATTAATGGTTGGTAAGTTGATCTTACTTTCTTTCCTCTCTTTTCTCTTCATTTTTGGGTTGGAAATCGATGGGAGTATGTTAGGTTTTGAGTTTAGGGAAGAATCCACCGATTAAAATACTTGATCTGGTGTTGTAAAAGTGTTATGTAGTGTTAAGAAGCTTTGGGTATGAGTTTTGGTTGGATTATGAGGGGTTTGAGTAAAACCCTAGGTTGAAATTTGGGAAAAGATATGGAAATTCAAAGTTGCATGTGTTGGTGTGTGTTTGAATGATAGTTTAAGGTTTATTGGTATGTATGTATGTTGTTAGAACTCCAGGTTAAGCTTGGAAGGCTAGATTGTGGATTTTAGTGTTATGTGAGTTATGTTAATTGAGAATATTGTGATATTGTAGTGTATAATCGGATGATTGGGAGTGTGTGGCTCTTGATTTGGCCAGCAATTCAAGGAGCTTGGGAATCTACATGTGTGGTGCTGACAACCTAAAGTAACCAGATGTTTGTATATTTGTATTATATATTGATATATATATATATGCATGTCTCCATTCATACCATGATATCATTATGTGTATGTGTATGATTTTTCTATATATCTTGATATACACACAGCTAGACGAGATAGTATATGATGCTAATATATATGTGTTAATGTGAATATATGATGATGATGAGTATGGTATATCTGCATGATGTTATGGCATTCTCATATCATTGCACGCTAACATGACCATGATGATGATTGTGATGATATATATGCATGTTTTGAGGCATGTTAGCATGGCATGTATATCACCACCCCATGAGCATAGAGAGATATGGTGTATTGGGAGGTGTTAATGAGATGAGATATGATGATATACCATATGATGATATGATGAAAGATCACTGCCACTAAATCCTTTCCTTAAAAGAGCCAAGTGGCAGTAGATTGTGATATGATATATGATAAGGGAGGATAGGGATGGAATATCCCTATCACTGAATCCTCTTCTATGGCCAAGAAAGCTAGGTGGTAGTGGATTGCACTTTCTCTAAATCACCACCAATTTACGGTGGTCCAGGGGAAGGTGAGCCATGATCTAATCACTAGTGTGACCTTTGGCCGGGTACACTAGTGTGAGGTGAACTTGATGATATCCTGGAATCAGTCTTCAATGATTGTTGGAAGGGAATCACCTATTGAAATGTTATATGATGACGTCAGCTCATAGTTCTAGCCGTGTTGAGGGAGACATGCATTGAGATATGCATTGCATGACACTTGGCATTGCATGACAACATTTGCATAAATGTGTGATATTAATGATATATATCTGTGTGTATGTTTGTCCCGATTACTAAGACACTGTCTCACACCCCCTCCATGACTAACCTTTCAAGTGAAGACTCTGGTACTAGTTCAAAGAAGATCAAGTAGTTGCCGATCTGTCCGTCCTCGAGAAATTCATGTATAATTGATAGTTTGTAATTTAGTTTATGTAATATTGTGCCAAGTAGGTGGTTATGCCTTGATGCCTGTGCAAGAGTCCTAGACTTGTTATCTATGTGTTAAGTGGTGATAGTTTGATTGTGACAATAATGTATGGATGATATAGATGATTATGTGATGATATCGATGTTGATGGATGATATATGATAGATATGGAAATGTTCTAGGTACAGTTCATAAGTATGTGATGATGATATGGACCCCAGTATGGGTCACTATCATTGGGAGTGTGTCTGTAAGACGGATTGGCCGTATGTGAAAGCCCAAAGGTGGTTTTGGGCCATGTAGGGGTGTTTTGGGCATACAGCCCATTATGTGATTTTGGCATTCAAGGGGGTCAATTCTTGAAGGAGAGATTTTTCTGGAGTGAAACATTATTAAACAAGTTGGTTGAACCAAATAGGATCTGTGTGAATGGTCCTTAAGTGCCCAATTGGCTTCAGTGGCAAATAGAGGTGTTAAGTTGTGAGTTCTGACCAAAAAGTGGATAAAAAAGTGTTGGGTGTCCAAACTCTTCATACGGAGATGAATTGAAGTGAAACTGGTGTCTATGGATAGATTAGGACAAGATTGACTTGTGACGGTTGGAACCAGGTCAATTGAAGATCAGAGTAAGAAGTTGTGCGCGGTGGAAGTTCACCCCGAGTGTTGTAAATTTGCCGCTATAGTATCAGCATGGGGCGCCGCAGTGCCAGAAGTGAGGCCGCGGTGCCAGTCCCCTCAGTTTCTAAAAATTGAAACCCAAGAGTATCGAGGCCATGATGGTACTGTAGCAAGCCGCAGCCCCAGCCCAGTTTTAAGTGTTTTCCACTACTCAGATGTTTGAGAGTTAATGTTAAGGTGTTTGGTTCAGTTTGGTTAGTATTTTGATGTATTTAGTCAAGATTAGAGGTCTAATAGAGTAGGGTGTTACATAGAGAGAGAATCTTTTAGCCAAATACTCCCTCCATTCCTTAATAAAAGGGACAATTTGAGGAGTTTCTATGTTTCAAAATATAAGAGATATGGGAAATTTATCTAGTATATTTAATAATTTTTCAAAAATACTCCTAATTAAGATGTCATTTTTTCCAAAAACAATTGGTAGTACAATTATTTTGTATTAATTGCATTACATAAAAGTTATTAACATTAAATGATGATATTTTTGGAAACTACTTTATATTCCAAATGAATTTATTGTTTTCCTTGATCCGTGTGATTTTGTCTTTTGTCTCTTAGATTAAGGAACTGTGGAAGAGTATATTGAAGGTTGTAGTAAGTTATCGGTGTTAATATGTATATTTGAAGAGGTGTACCCATCTCGTTAATTCATTGGGAAACTGGAATAAGGATGAGCCACTGCACTGGACATAAGTTTTGTCAATACAGAACAATGAAGCCCTGTCATATGCAAAGTGGTGATGCAAGTTATGAGCCACAAGCAAGATCTTTTGTTGTCAACTATTATGAATTTACAGGTCAAATAATCAAGCCAACTAACTATACGAAATAAAATAATATTCTTTCATTTTTTGAAAAACTTGAAATTAAATATTCTTCCATTCTTGAAGACTCGGTTAGCCTCATGTAGGCTGCTCTACGAATTAAAAAGTTTGAAACCTTCCAAGAAAGGTGATTGATGATTTTTCTATTCCTTTTATATAAATTTATGGACCTACCCTTCAATCCCTCTCTCTGCTTATCACACATCTCTTTATAACTATTAATTCAATCAATATGGCCAACCCTATCGCAGAGGAAATGAGGAAAACAACTTCCTTTGGGTTAGCTGCTACAGATTCCTCAGGAATCGTCTCCTCTTTTCACTTCTCAAGAAGGTATCTTCTCCTTCTTCTTCTTAAGATAAATATATATATTTTTTAGTATAAAATCATCAGGTATCCACAAGATCACTTATCAAACTAATGCAATCTTACTAATTGAGCTACACTTATATATATAGTTAGACATATATTTATGCTTTTAATTACTGTAAGTCTACAGCTAGATTTATGTATACAAGCTTCATTATTATGTATTTTCTTAAATTTATAATATACAGGGAAAATGGGGATAATGATATCACCTTAAAAATTCTATATTTTCATATTTACCATGCTGATGTTCAGTATCTCAGGAATGAGTTGGGCCATAGCATCTATCCCATGGTTGCTGGGTAATTAAACTTCCTCTTCAATTAGTCATTATGCTTTACGTAGAACCATTTCAACTTGAGCTTCATCGTATTATATATACTAATTAATCTTCCTATTTTTTCTTTTTTCCTAAATGGAATAGGACGACTTTAGGCACGAGATTATAGGAGAAGTGGTGAAGGTGCGTCGTAGCATCACAAAATTTAGACTTGGTGATATTGCTAGTATGAGGCCAATTTGTGGTTCATGTGGCTCTTGCTCTAACTGCAACAAAGGCTAGGAAAGTTATTGCCCCAAAAGAGTCTTCACCTATAATTCATATGACTATGATGGATCCATAACTCAAGCTAGATACTTTGATAAAATTATAGTGGATGAGCATTTTGCCTTCAGAATCCCCAATGGCCTACCCCTTAATGGTGCAACGCCATTGTTGTGTGCTGGAATCACAATATATAGCCCCATGAAGTTCCATGGACTATGTTAGCTAGGCCAGCATTTGGGTGTGGTAGGTTAGGTGGACTTGGCCATGTGGTTGTCAAGTTTGCTAAAGCTATGAACATGAAGGTCACTATGATAAGTACTTCTCCCAAAACAAAGAAGGAAACTTTGGAAAAGCCAAAAACTGACTTTTTCTTGGTCAATAATGACCATCAACAACTGCAAGTAATAATCATAATGTTATAGTTATTTTTTGTTTGGGGTATCAAACCACCGTATATCTAATAATCATATTAGACTCAAAACGCCCAAACATGAAATCACTAGTTAAGCTAGTACAACCCCTTATCAACTAAACTATATGCTCGTTCTCATAATTATCATTTCAAAATTTGTCATCTTTTGAATGAATCAAAGCCATTGATTTGGTTGTTAAATACATATATAGGATGGGATGGGTACATTGGATGGAATTATCGACATATTTGTAGGACCTCATTCTCTTCATCCATTAGTTGACTTATTGAAGACATAAGGGAAATTGATTATGGTTGGTGCATCAATTACACCTCTTGAGCTACCAACTATGCCATTGATGATGGGTAAGTTCATATCTGTGCCAGTGCACCTTTATATAAATTTTTGAATACTTGATGAAGATGATTGAAATTAAATGCTTGTGGTTCTTACAAATGAAAAATATATATAGGGAGGAAGATGATTGCTGGAAGTGCTATTGGAGGAATAGAAAAGAGCTAAGAGATGATTAATTATGCATCGAAGTATAGTATCACAACTAATATTGAAGTTATTGTAACATCCTACTCCAACACACTTCCATTCTTGACTAAATATTTCAAAAAATTGACCAAACTGAACCAGAACACCCCCAATTTTAACTCCCAAAACATCCAAATCTCAAAAAAACCCCAAAACACACAAAACAGGGCTTGGACCACAGCCAGCTATAGTAGCACCCAACCTTCGAGAGGCAGTAGCACTTGGTGCCACGGCTAAGCTTCTGGCGCCGCAGTGCCTGTAATATCCTACCTCCTGACACCTCCGAACTTAACCAAAAATTTCAAAATCTGACCCTACACAACCCTAACATCTCAAACAACTCTCCATATTCATAAACACAGCGAAAACAACTTAAAAAATCCAAAAACTGGGCTGGGACCGCAGCCGCTACAGTACCGCCGCGGCTCCGGCCTCCCCTGTCTCAACATCACTTCTGTCTCCTCTGGCGCCGCGGCCTGCCTTCCCTCGCCGCGGCGCCCCCTGCTGATATACCATATCAGCAATTTCAACACTCCGGGGCGAACTTCTGACGCGCATAACTTTATGCTCCGACCTCCGATTGACTCTATTCCAACTTCTACAAGTCAATCTAGTCCCCATCTATCCGGGGCCCTACTCTTCGCCGCGGCGTGGAGCTCTTCCAGACTCCACTTGAGCCTTCCTCCGTCCTGATTCCTCCGGTCCTGAACACAATGCCAAGAAAAATATCATGAGGGGCATTACAATGCCAACATCAGTTTTCATATAAGCAAATTGCTAAGTTTTCGGGTGAACTTTTGACGCACATAACTTTATACTCCAACATCCGATTGATTTGATTCTAATTTCTACAAGTCAATCTTGTCCTAATCTATCCATAGACACTAATTTTACTCAAATCCATCTCTATATGGAGATTTTGGATGCCCAACACCATTTTGGCCATTTTTTGACCAAAACTCACCATAAACCTCTTCCAATTGTCATCCAAAGTAAATTAGCACCTGAAGACCATTCATACAAGTCCTACTTGACTCAACCAACTTGTTCGAAGATGTTTCATCTTATAGGAACCACTCTTCTGATATTTAACCCCCTTGAACCCCAAATTCACATAATTGGCTATATGCCCAAAACTCACACACATGGCCCAAAATACCCATTTTAGGCTTACACATACAACCAATTCGACTCTCAACCACATGCACCAACAACAATGACCCATACCTAGTTTCATCTTATCACCACACATATAGAACCATTCATGTACATAGTCATGCCACATCAACATCATTACCATCGCATGTCATTCATCATCATCAACATTCTACATCCATCATCATCACAGCATCATTGTTTTCATATAAATTTCAAACAAGCTATCCTACTTAGCACAATGCATACATAGACAATACAACATACTAACACATCATTGATGACTTATATATTCCTACATCTAAGGCACTACGACTCCTTTGTCTTCGCCAAACTAGTACCAGAACCTTCACTTGCAATGTTAGTCATGGGAGGGGGTGTGAGACAAAATCTTAGTAATCGGGGACAATCACACGCAACATATATAATAATTCATACAATAATGCACATGGTGCAATGAATGCAAAATGTTTCTCCCTCGCATACCGCTAGAACCACGAGTTGTCGACATAACATGGCATTTCGTATAGGTGACTTCCTTCCAATAGTCAGTAAAGACTGATTTCAAGACATCACCAAGCTCACCTCATATTAGTGCACCGGGCCAAAGGTAATAGTAATGCTTAGATCATGGCTCTCCTTCTCCTAGACCACCGTGAATTGGTGGTGATTTAAGGAAAGTGCAGTCTATTACCATCTTGCTCTCCTGGACATAAAAGAGGATTTAATGATAGGGAGCCCTTCCTTATTTCACCATATCATATCATATATCATCATCACCACCTACTCCACCTTTCCTCACAATGTTCATGTAGTGGTGATGTTCATTTCATATCACTATATAATCATCATCATATTTCTCAATGTCATGCTATGAAATCATGTAATGTCATGTCATTATCATATATAATCATCATTATTTGCTATATCGTCTAGCCGTGTGTATACCACGATATATAGGAAAACCATATGCACACATAACAATATCATAATATGAATGGACACATATATATATTAACATATAATACACACAATACAAACACTCAATTACCTTAGATTATTAATACCACACACACGATTCCACAAGCTTCTTGGATTGCCCAACCACAACTCGCACTCCTCCAATCAACTAAACAATCTCTACAATGTCATAATATCCTTAATTAATATATAGCATAATTATCCAGAATTCACAATTCAACCAATTATATTTAACCCAAGTTTCCAACCACATTTTTATACATCAATAAGCTCCTAATGATCATTCAAATCCTAACCAACCCCAGTCATTTTGGATTTCATGCTCCCTTTACAATTTTCAACCTAGGATTAGGCACAAATCACACACACTCCCTCTAAAACTCATACCCAAGTATCATTAACACCAAATAACACCTCTTTAATCCCCTTACATCCATTTTAATCAGTAGGATTCGGCCAAAACCGAAAACCCAACATATATATATATATATATGAAAATCCAACTCAAAAACTGAAGAAAAATGGAAAGGGAGGAACAAAGATCACTTATCAACTGAGATTAAAGCCTCTAGAGTCCAAAAATCACCTCCTCAAGCCCAATCTTCAAAGCCCTAGATCTGCTCTTCACTTGTCCCTCTGTTTTCCTCTCATTCATCTGACTGAATTGATTCTATTTTAAATTGATTCTTAGCCTGGCGCTGTGGCGGTGGGTAAATTCACCACATCGTGAAACCCTTTTTGTCTGAAAGGTTTTCAAAGTTGAAGCTTGTTTGCCACAGTGGCCTTGTCTCTTGCTATGACAGCTCTGTGTCTCGCTGCGGCGTGAAGCTTCTCTACCTCCACTTTAATCTTCTTCCACCCTGATTCCTCTGGTTCTACACACATCATCAATTGTACTTTGTTAGCTAGAGAGTAAGTTCGGGATAACAAAATAAGGGTTGTTACCATCATAATAATTTGAACCTGAATTTGAATTTGAATTTAAAGAAACAGGACGTGGCATATTTGGTGGCAGACTTGAAGAAGTGGAGACATCTCCGGTACTTTGACGTGACTGAAATCAAATATAGAAAGTGAATTCTTACTATATAATTCAGAAAGCCAATATTAATATAATAACAGATATAACAATTAGTAGAATGTAAACTTACAATTTGTATTAATTGAGAAACAGAGAGTAGAGAGCCGCTAGCAGAAAGAGTTTTCCAGCTCCATATGTGGTTGGCTGCTATAAGGAGAGGAGTTCTGGCCGATGAATGTGGCCGGGAAAGTGCCCACAGAACATTGTACTTTCTATCTCTCAGTCCAATGATGGCACCGGGAAAAGTGTAGGTATCATAAAAAATCAGCAAGTAGTTCACCGAAGCCAGATTGTTTATTCCCCACCACAGCATATCAATCAGAATCTTGTCACTCACCTCCATTCCCATCACAAATTCACTACATGTTAACCAATTTTACGATACGAAACGAGTCTTTTTCAATTATTTATCTATCTATCTATCATGATCTATATATTCATATGGGTAATATATTCTAACATCTATGTGATTACTAGTTTTCTTTTTCTCCAAGATATTTCAAAATGAGTGTTGAGAATTTATAAGAAAATTCAATTTTTTAGCTGCTGGTTGTTATGGATATCTTTCTATTACTTTTGATGAACTACATACTGGTTTAAAAATTCAAATTTGTTTATATTATTAATTTTTCATGCATTAATTTATATATATAATTTAAAAAATTTTTATGAGAGAGAAGGAATTCTATTTATGACCTTTGAATAATATAGCTTCTTAGAGTTTTTCATATATATTGTTATAATATTGATAATATATATTTTTCATAGTTATATCCAAAAATATAAAAATCTATTATCTAACATATTAAATTGTCTTCCACATGCATATATGAATTTATGCATCATAGTATATATATATATATAATCCTTATGGCACTTGTATGTAATTTTGAAGGATAAACATACCATGTGAAATATGTATGATGGAGATGCCGGCGTCAGAGAGTGATTTGAACAAATCGGGAGGCAGGCAAGAAATGTCACCATAGGCGTAGATTTGGGAGGGGCCGCCATAATTGGCGGCGGAGAGTGCAGATGTGATGTTGGCTGTGATGGTAAAAGGATTGCAACCTGTGGGAATGTTGCAGCTTTCCAAGTCCCACCACACTGATGTCTTCCTTCCACCTCTCACCATTGATTAGATCTTGCAAAAGCAACCATACGATGTACAACTCTCTCAAACACTACCTTTTGGTTTGATTTTACGAATGGTTTAGACTTCACAGTATATATATATAGTCCCTCTATCCCCCAACACTAATGATAACTATTGTTATTTTTAAATTTAGATTTAAATTAAATTAAATCATTGTATGGATAATGTATATGTATTTTTGTTATGTTTACATATATCTTTCTTTTTGCTATAATATATAATTGCATGAAAAATTAATAATATAAAGAAATTTGATTTTTTAACCCGGCACGTAGTTCATCAAAAGTAATAGAATGATATCCATAACAACCAGTAGCTAAAAAATTGAATTTTCTTATAAATTCTCAACACTCATTTTGAAATATCTTGGAGAAAAAGAAAACTAGTGATCATATAGATGTTAGAATATATTATCTATATATAGATCATGATAGATAGATAGATAGATAGATAATTGAAAAAGACTCATTTCGTATCGCAAAATGGGTTAACATGAAGTGAATTTGTGACAGGGATGGAGATGAGTGACAAGATTCTAATTGATATGCTGTGGTGGAGAATAGACAATCCGGCTCCGGCGAACTAGCTGATTTTATATGATACCTACACTTTTCCCGGTGCCATCATCGGATTGAGAGATAGAAAGTACAATGTTCTGTGGGCGCTTTCCCGGCCACATTCATCGGCCAGAACTCCTCTCCTCATAGCAGCCAACCACATATGGAGCTGGAAAACTCTTTCTATTGGCTCTCCACTCTCTGTTTCTCAATTAATACAAATTGTAAGTTTACGTTATATTAATTATTATATCTGTTATTATATTAATATTGGCTTTCTGAATTATACATTAAGAATTCACTTTCTGCATTTGATTTCAGTCTCATCGAAGTACCGGAGATGTCTCCACTTTTTCAAGTCTACCACAAATTATGCCAGGTCCTGGTTCTTTAAATTCAAATTCAAATTCAAGCTCAGATTACTATGATGGTAAGTTTGATAAATATCTAAGTTGAGGCTAGGCCTGTTTGTTTAAACTTTCAAAAAAACATTTACTATTTTTTAAATGAAAAGAATAATTTAATACTTAGAAATTTTATGAAAAGAATCATCAAGAGCACTTTTTTTTATCTAAAACGTTATTTTTACCTATTAAAAAACTATTTAAAATAATTTCTTAAAATAATAAAAAACCAATTTTTTTAATATTCTTATGATTTTTGAAAGTTTAAACAAATATCATGAAATTTCTAAAAGGTACTTTTTAAAGAAAAAAATATTTTTCATTAAAAAAACTTAAACAAACATGCCCTAAATTTTGTTTTGGATATACCTTAATGTGATATCATATTTTCTTTTCTTCCTTTAATGAAAGTTTTAATAATACTTCATCTTCTTTTTGTGGTAACTTTTAGAGATGAATATTGTTATAATATTTAGCCTTTTTTATTTTATTTTTCCAGATACAAATTGCAGCAGTGAAGACTTAAGGGTCTTGGACAAGTTAAGAATATGATTAATTGCCAGAATTTGTTTCCAATTTGACATTAAGTAGAGGAGTTTGATCGTAATGATGCTCATGACGACAGTTGTTTGCTTCTTCAATTTTTTTTATGTGCCAATGCAACAATTAATGTTATTTCGTAATTTTTGTGAAGCCCTTTTATTTGATATATTTTATTATAGATGATTATTTGGTGACTATGCTTCTCTCTCTCTCTGGAACTACCTATTCATATGTTGTTTCAATTTTATCTCTAGTAAAAAAAAAAATTATAACTTAATCCAATTTTATGCTTGATCATTTTATTTAATTATGAGTCTAATGCAATGAGTCCCACATGGAGGAATCTCACATAAAAAGTAGAGTTTATAAAGTAAAGGGATTCTTTCATCCAATGGATTAGTCTTTTGGGATGAGTTCTCCCCTTATTGCTTATACTTATAACAAATTCTCTTTTCATTAAGAGGCTAACGTCACTAGTGAATGCAAGAAGCCTCACATAGGAAGTGGTCCCACAGCAAGAAGCCTCACATAAAAAGTGGGGTTTATAAGATTAAGGGATTCTCCTACCTAATGGGCTTTCCCCATGAACTTATGCTCGTAACATCTAATCTAACTATTTTTTTTTAATTTGCATTCACAACTTGAGTGAAATTTAATGTTTAATCAATTTTCATTTAATGTTTTAGTCTTTGTTGTTTAGTTTTCACTTTTTCAATCAGAAATTAAGCTCATTTAAATTCTTTTAAAATTGGATGTGAAATTCTTCTATAATTTTCGGTTTCCTATTTTCTATATTAAAAAAGAAAAGTGGATGTAGCAACAAATGATCATAGGATTAAAAGGGTAGGAAGCTTTTGTTTATACCATCCCATTATTCATAACATTACAAATACAATAATGATTTGGATTAAAATTCAACCATGCATTAATTGACACTAATAAAATAACACATAACCAAAATTTGAAGCACCCTATCTTTTTGAAGTTGAGGAGCCCCTGCATATGATCATATGCTTATTTTTTATTTTTTCATCTTTTAAAAAAGAGAAAAGAAAAATATGAAAAAGTATAACTACACCAAATTTAAACTTTAGAGGATCCCTCTCCCCTATTCTCATATCAAATGAGATATCCCATTATGTTTAGTTATCTGTCTTCAAATTTCTAATTAGCATGAGAGACCTTATGAAGGGTGTTGGCCACATCAATCACAAATCGGTACTTGACATCATTTTTGGCAACTCTTTCTAAGGCAGTGTTCACGTAATCCATCGCAATAACTTCAATATCTGCTGTGATATTGTGCTTCACTGCTAAATTAATCATCTCTTGGCTCTCTTCCATTCCTCCAGCAGCACTTCCAGCAATCACCTTCCTCCCCATATATATATATGTTTCATATGCATGAACCACATGCATCTAACTTCAATCATCTTCATCAAGTATTCAAAAATTTATTTAAAAGTACACAGACACAGATATAAACTTACCCGTCATCAATGGCATAGTTGGTAGCTCAGGAGGTGTGATTGATGCACCAACCATAATCAATTTCCCTCCTCCCTTCAATAAGTCAACTAATGGATGAAGAGAATGAGGTCCTGCAACAGTGTCGATAATTCCATGCAATGTATCCTTCCTATCCTATATATGTATTCAACAACCAAATGAATGGCTTTGATTCATTCAAAAGATGACAAACTTTGAAATGATAACTATGAGAACGAGTGCATAGTTCAGCTGACAAGGGATTATACTAGTTTAACTAGTGGTTTCATGTTTGAGCGTTTAGAGTTTGATATGATTATCAGATATACAGTGGTTTGATACCCCAAACAAAAAATAACTATAACATTATGATTGTTACCTACAGTTGTTGATGATCATTACTGAGCAAGAAAAAGTCAGCTCCAAGCTTTTCCAAAGCTTCCTTCTTTTTTCCAGGAGAAGTACTTACCACAGTGACCTTCATGTTCATAGCTTTAGCAAACTTGACAGCCACGTGGCCAAGTCCTCCTAACCCCGCCACACCCAAATGCTGACCTGGCTGACACAATCCATGGAACTTCATGGGGCTATACACTGTGATTCCAGCACACAACAATGGCGCTGCACCATCAAGGGGCAAGCCATTGGCAATTCTGATGGTAAAATGCTCATCCACTACAGTTTTATCAGAGTATCCACCTTGAGTTACGGATCCATCATAGTCATATGAACTATAGGTGAAGACTTTCTTGGGCCAATAACTTTCCCAGCCTTGGTTGCAGTTAGAGCAAGAGCCACATGAACCACAAATTGGCCCCACACCAGCAATATCACCAATTCTGAATTTTGTGGCGCTACGACCTACCTTCACCACTTCTCACAAAATCTCGTGCCTAAAGTCATCCCATTCCATGCAGGAAGAAAGAAAAAATAAGAAGATTAACTAGTATATGTAATACGATGAAGCTCAAATTGAAATGGTTCTACGCGGAGCATAATGACTAATTGAAGAAGTTTAATTACCCGGCAACCATGGGATAGATGCTGTGGCCCAACTCATTCCTGAGATAGTGAACATCAGCGTGGCAAATCCCACAATACAGAATTTTTAGGGTGATATCATTATCCCCATTTGCCCTGTACATAATAAATTTAAGAAAATGATAGTCAAGCTTGCGTACATAAATCTAGCTGTAGACTTGCGGTAATTACAAGCATAAATATGGCTTACTATATGTGTGTGTGTGTGTGTGTGTGTGTGTGTGTGTATTTTAAGCACCAACGAGTGTAGCTCAATTAGTGGGACTGTGTTAGTTTAATTAGTGATATTGTATTTAAGTCCGGAGTATATCGGATACAAGATGATTTGATAAATATATATATATATATATATATATCTTAAGAAGAAGAAGAAGATACCTTCTTGAGAAGTGAAAAGGGGAGACAATTCCTGAGGAATCTATAGCAGCTAGCCCAAAGGCAGGTGTTTTCCCCAACATCTTCTAATTACCGTTAGCTAACATCATACTCATCTCATTCAACGCTAGTCATATTTTTACATCTTCTAGCAATAAGTAATTATGATTCGCCAAGTAGTTTGGCTTGCTTGGTACAAGGAGCTGAGGTTCTTTCGTTTTTTTTTTTTAGAAAAATATTTATTATGTTTTTATCAACATTGGGTAGTAAATTGTATTATTTTTATTAACTTTTATATATTAAAAAAACACAGGAGTCATTTTTTTTTATGTTTTAGATCATTTTGTTTTTTAAATAACTCTAAAGTCAAGACATATAACTTTTAAATAATACAAAAATAAGAAAACAGGTTGGCTTCCCAACATTTTTTATAAGAAAATTCTAATGAGTTTAGCCTTCCAATTAAAACAAGCCTCACAACTTAAAAAGCACTTAAAATTTATAAAGACATATTTATAAATTACATATCAATAAAATTCTCATACCAGCAACAAAACTCAAACTATATAAGACTATCTCATGTTAAAAGTTTGTTTCCAAGAAAATTATAAAAAATTAGAGGCACTTGTCTTTATTGACCCAAATTAAAGACCTAACTCTGTCAAAGTTAAGACTTGAGAGAGTTAAGATACAGACATATATAGTAAATAATAGAAAATATCAAATGATTTGAATATTTCAATGCTCGGTTATAACACACACCGTGTGAGTATTGACAAGGGAAAATATTAAAAATGGATAAATTATTCTCCTTATACACGGTTCACCAGTGTTGAGTAGCTCAACCTATGGAGCTGAATGTGTAACAACCCTAATTCAATTGTTTTGGATATGTATATGATTAATGGAAGGGTATTATTGGAATTTATAGGATCGGAAGGAAGAAGGAAAAAATGAAGTAAAATTTTTTCAAGAATAGAGCCGGCTGGCACCACGACGCTAGCATTACCTGCCATAGTATCAAGTTGCAAATTTTTATAAAAAGGGACCACCCCACCGTGCCAGAACAATGTTTAGTCAAGGAAAACATGAGCGCTTTGTTGGGGTTCGACCTTTTGGGCTGGAGATTGTGATTTTACGGCTATGGTAAGCTTTATTTTTCAAGGTAATGTGGTTTTTGTTCCCTCCCCTTCTTGATTTCTCAAATTCCATGCTTGGATTTGTGGGTATTATGGGATGTCCAACTTCCATAGGGTTTGGGCCAAAATTTCTAAGTTGAAATGCTTCTATGGGGTGTTGAGTGTAACAACCATTATTAGGCTGCCCTGAACTTTGCCCCCAAGCTAACATGAAGCATACTTGTGATGTGTGCAAGACTGGAGGAAACAAGACCAGAGAAAAAAGCAAAACGAGAGAGATTCAATATTTGAGGCAAAGAAGGAGCCATGCCGCTGTGAGATGAAGGGTCGCCATAGTGAGACACATGTGTCCATTTAGAAAATGATGGGACTGAGAGCACTCGCTCCTCGGCGAGCTTACTGGCGCTGTAATGCCCCTCATGATATTTTTCTTGGCATTGTGTTCAGGACTAGAGGAAACAGGACGGAAGAAGGCTCAAGTGGAGTCTGAAAGAGCTCCACGCCAGGCGAGGAGCAGGGCCACCGCGGCGAGAAGCTTTCCAGTGGCATTGTTCTGGAAATTTTGCTGGAGCCGTGGCGAGGAGTGCTGGAGCCGCGGTGAGAGTAGGAAAAATTGTTTAAATCAGGATTAGTCGGACGCGAAAGAAAGAAGGAAAACGAAGGGAGCGACGCAGAGAGACGAGGAGCAGTGCTAGGGCTCGACTTTTCCGGCATCTAGGAGTGATTTTCGGACCTCAAGAGCTGAGATTCGAGTTGGTAAGCGTTCCCTACTCCTCTCTCTCCATTTTCTTCGGTTGAAATTTGGGATTTCCGATTGTATGGTTGGATTTCCAGTTTGGGGTAAAATCCACCGATTGAAATGGATGTTTTGGGGTTAAGGAAGTATGTTTTGGTGTTCTTGTTGCTTAAATGTGAGTTTTGAAGGGATTATGTGTGTTTAGAGCTTAATCCTAGGTTGTTTTCAGTAAGGGCTCTTAGGAATCCGAGGTATTTGAGGTTGTATAGTGTTTGAGTAATCTCTAAGAGCTTATTGATGCGTGTAAAGGGTGTTGGAACCTTGGGTTTGGTTAATGTAGTTGAATGGGGAGATTTGATTTGTTGGTATATTGTGCTAATGGAAGAATTGTGACATGATAAAGGTTGTTGGCTAATCGAGAGGGGTTCACGCGTACTGGACAGTTCAAGGAAACTTGTGGAACTCGTGTGTGTGTGGTAACGACAATTGAGGTAACCGGGTGTTTGTTTACATTGTATTGATTGTGTTATATGATAGTACGTGTATTTGTATATATATGCATGTCTCTTTCATACCATGGTATCGATGTGTTTGTGTGTATTATTTGTATATATATATCGTGGTATGTATACCGATAGATGATGGTTATGACTATGATGATGATATGTGTGATGATGGTATGATATGTTGTATACATGAGCATCACCACATGACATTGTGAGACTGTGATGTATGGTGGATGTGGTGGTGATGACGTGATGGTGGTATGATGTATGATGATATATATATATATATGTTAGGGAAGATAAGGTTGGATTATATATATATATGTTAGGGAGGATAAGGTTGGATTATATATATATGTTAGGGAGAATAAGGTTGGATTATATATATATGTTAGGGAGGATAAGGTTGGATTATGTATATGTGTTAGGGAGGATAAGGATGGATGATATATGTGTTAGGGAGGATAAGGGTGGAGTCCCTGTGAGAGCAACATACATGTCATTCATTTCATATTGCATACATGATTGGTGTAAGATATATGTATATATATATGTGTGTGTGTGTGGTTGTTGTTCCCGGTTACTGAGACATTGTCTCACCCCCTCTCCCATAAACTAACCTTTCAGGTGACGGTTCTGGCACTAGTCCGGAGTAGACGCGGGAGCAGCTGTGTACGTGGGGATAGTCTATGTAGCGGGTATATTTTGTATTGGTATCTTGTGCCAAGTAGGATAGCATGGCTTGTAATGGATAATGATATGGTTAAGACTGGTTTGTATGTATGTGTTGTATGTATGGTTTCGTATTTTGGATGTTGAGAAGTTCGTGTGACAGTTTTTGGGAATCCTAAGTGTTGTTGGGCCTTGTTGGTTTGTGTAAGGGCCTGTAGCCCATTTGGTCAAGTTGGGTCCCACGGGGTCAAATCTCAGAGGAGTGATTCTTTTGAGGTGTAACCTCTTTGAACAGTTTTGTTCGAGGGATTTGGACCTGTATGAATGGTCTCTGAGCGACCAGTTGCCTTTGGTGGCAATTGGAGTTGGTTAGTGGTGAGTTTTGGTCAACAAGTGGCAAAAACGGTGTCAAGGGTTCAGAATCTCCATTAGGAGTTGGATTAAGGTAAAAGTGGTGTCTATGAATAGATGGAGACTAGATTGACTTGTAGGAGTTGGAATCGAGTCAATCGGAGGTCGAAGTATAAAGTTATGCGCGTCAGAAGTTCACCCCGGAGTGTTGAATTTACTGATATGGAATATCAGCTGGGGGCGCCGAGGCGGTACTGTAGCGGCCGCGGCCCTAGCCTAGATTTTGGTGCTTTTGAGTCGTTTCCGCTGTGTTTATGAATTGGAAGGGTTATTTTGAGATGTCAGGGTTGTGTTTGGTCAGATTTTGAAGTTCTTGGTTAAGTCTGGAGGTGTCAGGAGGTAGGGTGTTACAGGCGCCGCGGCAAAAGTCGAAAAATATATTTAAATCAGGATCATTTCAGTTGACGCAGCAGAGCAAATCGGAGGGAGAAATGAGAGGCTCTGCTAGGGTTCGGTAAATCCAATCAAGGGAGGACATTTTCAGACTCTAGAAGCTTCGATCTTAGTTGGTAAGTGATCCCTAACCTTTCCTCCTCTCTTTTCTCTTCAATTTTTGGTTTGGAATCGGTGGGAGTATGTGGGTTTTCGAGTTAGAGAAGAATTCACCAATTAAAATGCTTGATTTGGTGTTGTAGAAGGGTTATGTAATGTTATGAAGGTTTGAGTATGAGTTTTGGTTGGATTATGATGGGTTTGAGTTGAACCCTAGGTTGAAATTCGGGAAAAAGAAGTGGAAATCCGAAGTTACATGTGTTGGTGTGTGTTTGAATGGTAGTTTAAGGTTTATTGGTATGTGTGTATGTTGTTAGAACTCCGGGTTGAGCTTGGACAGCTAGATTGTGGATTTTAGTGCCATAGGAGTTATGTTAATTAAAGGTATTATGTTGTTGTAGTGATTGTTTGGCTAATTGGAGGCATATAGTTTGTGATTGGGTGCTCCAGAGGCTTGCCTAAGCCCTTGTGCATGGTGTTGGTAATCTGAGGTAATCAGATGTTTGTATATATATGTTATATGTTGGTATGTATATATATATATGCATGTCTCCATTCATACTATGATATCGTTATGTGTATGTGCATAGTTTTCTATATATCGTGGTATGCACACGGCCAGACGAGATAGTATATGATGATGATATATATGTGTTAATGTGAATATATGATGATGATGAGTATGATTTTGTATATGTGCATATGTGATTGTGGCACCCTCATATCATTGCATGTTAGCATGACCATGATGATGATTGTGATGATGATATATATATGCCTTTTACAAGGCATGTTAGCATGGCATGTGCATCACCACCCCATGAGAGATGTGGTGTATTGGGAGATGGTGATGAGATGAGATATGATGATATACGATAAGATGAGGTGATAAAGGATCCCTGCCACTAAATCCTCTCCTGTTTAGGAGAGCCAGGTGGCAGTGGACTAATATGATATGATGATGATATGATTTGGTGATAGGATGAAATATCCCTGTCGATAAATCATCTCCTATGGCCATAGGAGAGTCAGACGGTAGTGGATTACACCTTCCCTAAATCACCATCAATTCGCAGTGATCAAGAGGAAGGAGAGCCATGGTCCAATCACTAGTGTGACCTTTGGCTAGGTACACTAGTGTGAGGTGAGCTTGGTGATGTTCTGGAATCAATCTTCACCAACTGTTAGAAGGGAATCACCTATTGAAATGTCATATGATGATGCTAGCCCGTGGTTCTAACTGTGTTGAGAGGGACATGCATCGAGACATGCATTGAGGCATGCATTGCATGACATCATTGCATATGTGTGTAGTATTAATGATATTATAGTATGTGTGTGTTTGTCTCGGTTACTGAGACATTGTCTCACACCCTATCCATGACTAATCTTTCGGGTGAAAACTCTGGTGCTAGTTCAAAGAAGACCAAGGTGCTGCAGGCCTCTCCGTCTTCAGGAATTCCAAGTATAATAAGTAGTTTTAATTTAGTTTATGTAATTATGTGCCAAGTAGGTTGTTATAACCTGGTTTCCTGGATGAGTGTTTTGGGAGTATAGAAATGTATGTGATGATAAAATGACTATGAGAAGATAATGATGTTGATGGATATTATGCATGATGTGGATAGGTGTCATGAATGGGTTAGATGCGAGTGATGACGATAGTGAACCCTGGTATGGGTCTTTAATATAAAAGCTGGTGTCTGTATGTTAGAATGGCCGTATGTCGGAGCCTAAAGGTGGTTTTGGGTAATGCATGTGAGTTTTAGGCACAAAGCCCATCATGTAGTTTTGGGGTTCAAGGAGGTTAATTCTCAGAGGAGAGGTTTCTTCAGGGTAAAACCTCCTTGAACATGTTGGTTGAGTCGAAGAGGACCTATATGAAAGGTCTTTGAGTGTCCATTTGCCTTTAGTGGCAATTGGAGGTGATAGATTATGAGTTTTGGTCAAAAAGTAGCCAAAATGGTGTTGAGTATCCAAAATCTCCAAATGGAGCTGGATTCAAGTGAAATTGGTGTACATGGTTAGGTAATGATAAGAGTAACCTGTAGGAGTTGGAATCAGGTCAATCGAAGATCGAAGCATAAAATTATGAGTTTCGGAAGTTGGCCCGGTAAATCAGCAATTTGCTGATATGGATTCTGATGCTAGGGCTGCAGTGCTAGCAACTTGGCCCCGGTGCCAAGCCTTATTGCTTGGCTAAGGCCGTGGTGGTACTATAGCAAGCTGCAGCCTCATCCTGTTTTGGTTCCTTTCAATGTTTTCTCACTTTTCTAATGTTTTGGAAAGTGAATTTAGGCTATGTTTGGTTAGTAGTTAAAGAATTTGGTCAAGAAAGGAGGTTTGTTTTAGTAGGATGTTACATTGAGAAAGGTTCTTTAGTGTTGGGTTCAAGTCTCTTGGGTTTTGTAACTTGCTCTTGCCAAACACTAACCTCTTAATGCATGAATTTTTCTGGGTTATAGCTAGTTTGGGGAGTTGTTTTGAGTTCAAATATGAATGGATATGGTGTTGGTTTTTTTATTTTGTGGGACAGAGGCCTTAGATTCATATATATGGTCAATTAAAGACTATGTATTCACGTGACTCTTGTGCAAATTGATTATGTAGGGTGTATGCTTACTTGATTATAGTTTCCATGCTCTAAGAAGTTGTTGGGAAGCGATGGATTAGTTGGTAAGTAGCTACCTTATTGTATGAAGAAAATTGGTCTTGCAGGCACTAAGTGACCCAAGGTAATTTGAATGGTTCTAATGGAATCAATATGCCAAAAATAGTTTTTTTTTTTGCGCCTAATAATTTGTGGTTCTAAGAAAAATGCCAAAAAAAATAAGATGAAGGCTTTTATTGGGGGTTCTAGAAATAACCATCAACAAAATGTGACATTTTCTTAGCATTTATTTTTATAACCACCAACAAAAGTCTTAACCTCACTTTTGTTGGTGGTTATAGAAATAATAGTCAAGAAAGGTTGACCTTTGCTTGGTGGTTATTTCTATAACCACCAACAAAAGTTCACCCTCTTGTTTGTTGATGGTTTTAGAAATAACTATCAAGAAAAGATACCAACAAAAGTTCACCCTCATTTTTGTTGATGATTTTAGAAATAACTGCCAAGAAAAGGTCACTTTTTCTTGGCAATTATTTCTATAACCGCTAACAAAAGTTTTAACAACTTATTTCAGAAAAAGCACAAAGTACAAATCAATAAGCATGGCTATTAATAAAAACAAATCCAATGATTCAGTTTAATACTCTCTTACTTTTCTCTCTCCACACCAACTCCCTTACTTTTCTCTCCCCCTTGTGAACCACTTGTACCATTCCTCTTTCCTCCTTCACCCACTCATACCTTTCCCTTTTTCCTCCTTCTCTCTCATCCCTCTATCACTGTCAAATCCATTCCTCTTTCCCCTCTCCCCTCCTTCTATCACTCTCTCTTTTTTTTTTCTTTCTTCTTTCTTCCTTCCCTGTCACTCTCACCTCTTACTTTCTTCTTTCTTCCTTCCCTATCACACTTATGAAAAGGACTCTTAGATATCTTTTCTAAAAATGTCTTACAAGCTTTTTGAAATGGGCTCTTCTTTTGCAAGCAAGATTTGTATCATCAAGCATCAATTACTATTCCCTAACTCTTGAGTCGGTAAAGATGATGAAGTAAAGTAAGGTTATGAAGCGCAAGGTGCCAAAAATGGCATTGTCTAGAATGTCACTTCCACTTCTTCCATGCTTTCAACTCCTCTACCCTCAGACTTATAGTAACAATATTGTAATACTCTATTTCCAACTCCTGTCAATGAGCTACTCTATATACTCACACGACTGGTAGATCTAAATCTATTTACTTTCCTCAATTCTTCTTTCCAAAATAGTTTTAGAATTAATTTTACATTATAGATATTGATTGGATATAATACAACTTTTGGTTCTAGATAACTTTGGTTTTGGATACGTTTTAGCTATTGAGTTTTGGATATTTAATTCTACATATTGATAATGAGACAAGTTGGTGATATTACAAAAATATTAAAAAAAATTAATACTTATGTTGGTGGCTATTTAATATAACAGCTAATGTAAGAATATTCATTGGCAGTTATAATAAATAACTGCCAAGGAGTAGAAAAATTACACATTAAATTTTAAAAAAATTAAATAAACTTACGTTAGCCGTTATACTATATAACCGCCAAGGAAAGTGAACAAAAGTAAAAAGTTATTTTAAACAAAAAATTGTCTTTCTTTGCGGTTTTATTATATAATCGTCAATGAAAGTGGATATTCGTTGGCCATTTTAAACCGCCAATGAAACCTTAAGTTTTCTCGATAATGAGATCATTGATTGTTCATAACCACCAAAAAAGGCCAAAATAACTACCAAGAAAGGCCTATTTTGGTGTAGCAAATTTTGATGATTGTTTGAATCTTAATTGATGTTTGGAATGCCATATATTAACTTGGATTGCATCCTTCTTGTGTGTGTAGTTAGTTTTCTAACAGCCTACCGAGGTGTTATGATATGCAAAGTTATAGCACGACTAGTAAGTTTCCTCGTACCCCTTTACTTTCTTGAAAATTATGAGAAGAAAATGGAAATGGGTAGATATATACATAGATGGATACGAGTATGATAGAACTTGATATATGATTATTATGCATCCCATGACTATATATTGTATAATGATACTATGCTAACATGATAGCATATAGAGTGAGATGACATGTTGACATGGCATATTGGCATTGTCATTCATGATTATACATGTTTGAACATATGCTGGTTGGGTGATGATGTTGTTGAAATACCATGTGGTATACTGATCGACTAAATGGCACACATGAAGTCTTGTGTTTAGGTAGTGAGGTGTGATATATCCCTATTATTAAATAGTCATTTGGTCAAGAGACCCAATGGCCATGGATAGATACAGAGGGGGGCAAGCACCCAAGTTATAAATTTTCTTTTATAATCTATTTATTTTTGCTTGTAAGAAAATGTGAAAATAATTTTAGCCCCCCACCCTTCACACAATTTCTATTTTTAGCCCCCCCCCCCCACAATATGCTAAATTTTAGATCCATCCCTACTAATAGTTGTAGATTGATGATACACCTTCTCTAAATCACCACAAATTCAGATGGTCAAAGGAAATGAAAGTCATGGTTCAACCATTAGTATAATGGCTTTTGACTAGGTCATGACTAATGGGAGATGAGCTTAATGGTTACCCCAAAATCGCCCTTCACTCGTTGTTAAAAATGGGCTACTTGTTGAAGTTAACTTATGATAGTTGCTAGCTCATGGTTCTAGCCCTGATTGTTTTGAGTTCCATTGCATATCATGTGCATTGCATCTTACATTGTATGTCTCGTGCATATAAACTTGTATTTAAACTCATTTTCTTATCAAAGTTGCCCCTTGGTTATTGGGACTACTGTCTCACCCCCTTGGTTATTGTATTCTCTTGTATGTCGATATCTCTTAGAACCTGATGGATGGTTTGAACTTGTATGACTATTGTACATGTTAGATATGTTCAATTAGACATGTTTGTTGGGATCCTTGGAGGGTATAAGCCTCTTTGATGCTTTTGTTGATTGTTAATGGTCATGGTTATGTTGACTTTGGGAGTGAGGTCCATTTGCATTATTACCACGTGCAAGCACTGGGTGTTGGTTGGCCAAAGTGTATTTTGATGAGATAATATGGTTTATAAGATTGTTTGGGATTTTTGCTGAATTTGGTGGAAAATTAGTATGTCACCCATTAGTAAGGTTTGGGTTCAAGAGGGTCAAGTCTTGAGGAAGTGATTTCCTTGAGTGCAACCACCTTGGATAGTGTCCTTATGTCATTTGTAACTTGTTGGAATAAGTTTGGTGGTCAAAAGATTTGTGATTTGAAAATAGGAGACGTTAGAATCTAACTTTGGTTAAAAGTGACTATTTCAACTCCAGGAGTCCAAAATCTTCATATGGAGGAATTTTGAGGTATGATCTACACTTGAAGTTAGGGGGATTATATGTGGGTTGTTGTATATGGAATCACATGAATCATAGGTTTGTGTTAGGAGTTATGTGCATCCAAAGTTTATCGAAAATATTAGCAAAAAGCTTATACTTCTACAATCTTCAACGTCGCAGCGCTAGTCCTATCTGGCCTCTCCTTACTTGAAACAAATTTGTTCCTTGCCATGGTGAGCTGTCTTTCCCCAGCAACCTAGTTCCCTATGTTGCTCCGTGGTGATGTCTTGAGTGCTTGGAGCTATGTCTAGTCAAAATCCTTAGGATATTACATCTTGATATCAAAGCAATGGTTTATACCATTATAAATATAATCATACTTGCATGTAGCTATTCTTGGCACTTTACTTATGCATGTGTACTCTTATATCCCTTGTTTTGTGCTAGACTAGAATAAAGGATATAAGAGAAATTTTAAAAACCCTCCAATTCTCTCCATTAAAATCCCTCTCCTCCAATCCCCTTGATTGAACCAAACAAACCCTTAAAACTTCAAAATCCGAATGCATTCCTCAATTTGGTCTTTTAATCGAGTTCTTCTCCTCCGCTGCATGTATGTCTAAGTGTGTGTGTGTGGTTGTATCAAATGAACCGTCCTCTTCCCTTCTTTGCCATGATACTTCAATAAGAGCTTCAAGTCCGACCAGCAGCTCTTCCATCTTTTTTTCTATCTTTTCAACCCTAATCTAATTAATCATTCCCTTATCTAATTGTTTCTATGAGATGGGTCTTCCCTTTGGATGTTTCATCTTCATTTCCGCATAGAAAACTAAGGAAGAATTAATGTTTTCTTTTACTAGCTATTTCTATTGTTAATCCCTTGTTTAGCCTCATTATGTATAATGAAAGTCAATGCTTCTTTTCTTCCTAGACTCCTAGTTAGCTAGTAATTGAAAACTTTAGTTAATTGGTTAATTTATTAATTTTATGGTGTTGAAGAATTGATTCATTGTTAGAAGTTGTTTTGGGAAGGAATTTAAGTGTCAATAGGACCATTCTATGTGGTAGCTAATGCACTTTAAGTGTTTGATAGAATGTTTAAAAGGGGAAAAGATTTATAAGTTAAGAGCTAGTCATGGTAACTGCCATCTTGACTAGACTTTAATCTATGAGATATTGAAGACTCATATTAGTACAAAACTGTTTGAGATGAGTTCTCAAAGCTTTATTGTGACTGTATTAGTTAAGAGTCAACTTACTTAAAGAAAGTAAAGCATGTTAAGGGAATGTTGTGATAATTTAGCTAAGAATGATCAAGTGGTGCTGTAAGTGGTTTGGAAGAGCTAGTCATGGTGCTATAAGTGTTGCAAATTATTGATGTTCTCACTTGGCTTAATTATGGGGCTGTCATGTGAATTGGAAAAACGGGTGAATTTTGTTTATTGGAGTAAGTAAATATTGTCCTACTGAAATTTCTTATGTTATATTTTCCCACCTTATTCATATATTGATGCATAACCATGAATTTACTTTTACTTGAAAATCTTGCTTTATTAGCAAACCATGAGTATTTCAATAAATTTGATATTTCATTTTGTTCTATTACATTCCTTTACTTATTTCATATACCAAGTATATGTATGGAACCATTGAGAGGAATCTGAAATGTTAGTTATGGATTTTGTTAATTTATTTATGAGGAAAGTTTTATACGTAGAATATTATAATTCCCTAGATGCTAGAAAAATGTTTAGGAGGTTTTGGCATTTTTTGGTATGTTTTATAAAATGAAAGTTTCATTCATTTAAGTTTCTCTATTTTAGTTTACAAAATATTGTTCGTACATGGAATGGATGGAATATTTTTGAAAGTATTACTCATGGATTTTGCATTAAAATTGATTTGAATTACAAAGATATTCAAATTTCATGCATATTGGAAATGTTTAAAGATTGAACATAGAATGCTTGTTTGTTGTGAGCATGGCACTTGTCCTTGTAAGCATAGTACTCATACCTATTTTTATGGCTTTAAATTACGCCAGATTGATTACTCACCTTTTTGAACTGTTTATCCACACTTGTTACTTCATTCGATTTAATCCTACTAAAGGAATTTTTTTAAATAGAGTTTGATGAAGTTTTCTTTATGTTGAATACATGATTTGACTTGGCTGTGTTTTTGATAAATTCTTGAATGTTAGTATGACTATAATTTAATATTTTACATGATGTCCCTCAAGTGATCCATTTATTTGTTGATTAGTCATGCAAACATTCCTTTTGTATTGCATTTGAAGCTTTTCATATTTTGTACATATTGCTTTGATGTATCTCTTTTTATCATAGTTATTATTATTTGCTCAAGGAGACCACTCACATTGGTTCTTAAATAGTTCTTTCCCCATAGTTCTACAGGCCCAACATCTACCTCAGTAGCTTAGGAGTGCATTCCTTTTGACTTTGGTGAGCCGTTCATTGGCTCATGTGGTCATATTATGTTATGTGCCTTGTGGTTGGTTGCAAACACAATCCTAGATGTACGTTCCATTACTCTACAAGCAGGATCCTCGCCCCATGTTGTACGTATGATTGGTATCTCTATTTTTCTTTTTTTAAGGCAGAGCAGAATCTCAAATCTATTTTATTGGAATTTGATTGACTGTAGAAAAATTTCAAGATATATTGCCATTAAGAAGAGGAGACATCGTCGAAATTGTTGATTATGGCAGAATTGTGTATGCTTGTAAGGCTTACGGATATGAGTCTAAATCTTGCAATCTGTGCCAGTCACATTTTCATTAAGCGAGGGTGTGACATGTTTTCTCTTCTTTAATTGATTTAGAAAATGACGATGAGCATATATAGAAGGAAGAAAATTGGCTCGGTGAATGAAGGATAAACTTCAAATTTAGTCTGAGTGATCCCATTTTATATGTCCAGCGTGAATTTCTCCAAATCAACCAAAATATTCGATTCTGCAATTCAAATTTTGCAGCAATGTCATCTAACGAAGAATCTCGCGGCCATCAAGAAGCTCCATGGTTACCTACTCACAACAGGCATGCTCACCGTTTCGCATGACTTCCACTCTGAACTCATAAGCACATATACCAAATGCCTTCCAAGGAACGAGCTTCAAACCTTAAATTATTTCTTCGAATGCATCAACTCCACCACTCCATTACTCTTCAATGTAATAATATCTGATTTCTGTCATAAAGGTTTCCCTTTTCTTGCTCTCAGAACTTTCTCCTTCATGCACACGAAAGGAGTCCCGTTCGATTCGTATACCCTGTGTAGCTCTTTGACTGCTTCGTCCAAAACTAAAGATGTTATCCTTGGAAAACAGATTCATGCCCTCGGGGGAAAATCTGGCTGGTTATCTAGTGTGTTTGTGGGTTCTGCTCTCATTGATTTGTACTCAAAATTCTCGAACGTAAAAGATGCATGTCTTATGTTCGACGAAATTCCCCAGAAGAATACTGTTTGTGCCAATACACTTTTGGCAGGTTATGGTGAGGCTGGACTATGGGTCCAAGAACTTGAATTGATTAGGAAGATGCCTATGTTGAAATTGAAATGCGATCATTTTACATTATCAGCAGCTTTACGTGCATGCACTGGATTATCTGCAATTGAAATGGGTAGACAGGTACATAGTTATTTGCTTCGTACTGGACATAACATAAACAGTGATGTGTTTCTCCAAAGTGCCTTAGTTGAGATGTATGGCAAGTGTGGCTTGATAAAGAAGGCTTGGCAGGTCTTCAAGTTGGCTGGAATGGAAATTAGAGGAGAAAAAAGTAGGGATGTTGTATTGTGGACTTCAATGCTTGGTGTATATGGTAGAAATGGCTTTTACAAGGAAGTAATTGCTTTGTACAATGAAATGTTAGTGGAAGGAATCAGACCTGATGGGGTAGCATTTCTAACAGTAATCTCAGCTTGTGGTCGCACTGGCCAAGTACAAGCTGGAATCAAGTATTTTGAATCCATGTCTAATGACTTTGAATTAGATCCTGGTCCCGAGCATTATAGCTGCCTAGTTGATTTGCTTTGTAGGGCTGGTGAATTGCAGAAGGCATGGGAACTACTGAATGAGAAACACTATAAAGGAATGGGAAACTCTAGCATTTCCATGTGGGGAGCACTACTTAGTGCTTGTGTGGATCGTGGGAATATTGAGTTGGGCAAATTGGCAGCTCAAAGAGCTCTTGAGTTGGGTCCCCAAAATGTTGGGATTTGCGTTATGCTATCAAACCTATATGCCCGGTTCGGTATGTGGGATGAGATTGGGAAGTTGAGGGTGTTAATTAAAGAACGAGGGTTGAAAAAAGATGTTGGCTACAGTTGGGTTCAGGTGACAAGTTAATTGTTAAATTGATTGGAAATTCTTAAGGTAATGTTCTTGTTCCTATCCGAGCTTGCTGATAGATAGGTCTCTGTTCCACATTCTGAAGATTCATCTGAAAAGATGTAGTGCTGAACATTGTTACATAGGTCTCTGTCCCAAAAGAAGGTGAGACAACAATTAGAACAGATAAATTACTGAATATTGATTTGCCAATTGGCATATTTTTCCTGAGATGCATCAAAACTAGATGAAACAGAACCTTTTGAGTGTGTATTTTATACTAATCTTAGATGCTCAGAAACATTATGAACTGTGAACTTGAATATCTTACCAGCATTTGGAACATGAATATGGTGATTAAGTAGTCTTCAGTTGCAAATCTTTGCCAGAATACAATTGGCAATATCACTGCCATTGCCATGTCAATCTCAAACAATTAGTTGAGGGAACAAGGAGGCTTGCACTTGCCCTTCAGAATGTGTGGGCCTGAAGAATTTGTCTAGTTTTATTCAACAGCTAATATTTGTAATTCTAGCTCTCTCTGTGATAGAGGATTTCTATGTGGGGCACGAGAATTAAAATGCATTGCATAACTCAAAAAGCAATTTTACAATAATAATAGATCACATGTAAGACATGATTATGTGATACTGAAGTTTTTCATGATGTATATCTTATGTTGTGATCACTTCTGAACTTACATTCTTTTCTCTAAACCGTGGACCATTCTCATGAAGCTAGATGAATTCATTCTTGATAAGCTGCTGATTCCCTGAGTTAGTGTGGCATTATATATCCCCAGTTGTGGAAGTTGATGAAAATGAGAAGTAGTTTCATTTTCTTGTTGGGTGCATACGCTTTTGCTTGAAGACTTGGAATGATTCCAAGCACGAAAAGCTTATAACAAAATCGTTTAGACATTCCCAGATGTCTTGGGTTCAAGCTTATAAACTAAAAGGCTCAGATGAGGGATAAATTTGAAAAATGGACGGCATCAGTATAAATGGGATATCTTGGACTGACTTCTTTTCCTTTTGGTCAGCATAGTAACTTGACAACAAAGGAATGGAATGATTATAAATTCCTCATTATCAAGTTTTATTTGGTAAGATTCCTTTTTTTTTTTTTGTACAAGTAAGATGTATTTTTATTGTCAGCCATGTTGTATTTTCCCTCATAATGCCTATAAATGCAGGCTCTTATGCTGAACAAGATATTAAGAAATTCATAGAAAAATAAAGATGTACTCTTATTACCTAACTAAAGTTTGTGTGAGAATAATCATTTGATGAAATATCATGATTTTTCATAGCATTAGTAATTTGTATGGGATTGAGCTAGGTTGGAGCAGTGGTCTTAAGGTTCTGGCATGAAATTGAAATGTAACTACTACATGCAAAATCAATGTTGTTGAGATCGGATCGGACTAAACAGTTGAACTGGCCCGATCGTCACTAGAAGAGAATAGCAGCTTGTTAATTTCGTAACTTCAAACCATTTAAGGGATTGGACTATTTAGAATCAGCTTTGGAGTCAAGAATTAAGGTAGATTTTAGAGAACCATCTAGTTCTCTAGAATATATATGTTATTATATTTATTATTATATATTTCTATTTTTTTTTTGTTGTATAATTATCTGGTATCTTATATCATCGGATCAAATTTGAGTATTGTCATGCCTAAATGGGTAACTCTCCCAATGTGATTTTTTCCATTCACAAAGTATCATGAGTGTTAAATCTCTTACTACTCAATTCAACCGCAATTATTATTATATATATATATTTATACATATATTATTATATAAATAATATTATTTTTCTTTATTCAATTATTACATCATTAGTTCAAGTGTTAATCTAACCAGTTAAACCATAAAAATTGTCATCGTATTTTCAATTTGATGTCTAGTATGAGTTTTAAAATACTGCATGCCTCGAGCTTGAGAACCAACCCCACCACGCACGACACACACCCACACCCACACCCAAACACCCTCCCCCCCTGCGGGGAGCGGCGGCCCAATGGTGTTTAAAAACTAAATTTGAAAGTAGTGAGATCACATAAAGAAGATAAAGGTAATTTGCACAGTTTTTCTTTCTTTCTTTTCCCGTTTACAAGTGAAGAAGCAAAAATCTACATCATCGTGGGGATTGGAACCCCATTCGATCTTTAATCACCAGGGCACTAGCGAAATCTGGTACCATATCCAAGAACTGGTATGGACGTCTATGAGAGAGTCCACTTAGCAAGATTGTTGGCCAGAGCATTAGTTTCCCTTGGAGTATGAGAAGCAATAACATGCCAATCTTTGCTGAGAAGTAACAATCTCCCACATCACCGTACTGTAATTGAATACAGAATCAGAATGGTGAACATGTTTGATATTATTAGCCAGTTCCTGCGAATCAGTTTCGAAAATGATTCGTTTGAATCCAAGATCCCTTGCCGTTGAGAGAGCCTTAAGAATGCCCCATTCCTGAGCCTCATCTTGATCATGGGATTACTGCCTTGTCTAAGTCTGATTTTAAGTTTGGACAAAAAGATTGGCTTGGAAAGCATGTTGCCCAATTGGTGGAGTCCATGGGAAATTTTTCTCAAATTGTATTGGGGAAGGAATATATGATATTAATCATTCAAATTGTATAAAGATCATTTAGATTTTAATTTTATTTGTTTTATTTTTATGATTTTTTAAAACATCAATAGCTAAAAGAGTTATTTCATTTTTTAAAAAAATATATAAAATATTAAAATAACAGGAAATTTAGATTTAAATCAAATTTCACATATGACAAGCCGATGGATTTAATTTTGTTTAATTTTGGTCACTAGTTAGACTAAGGTTTAAATGTCATTTAAATGCCATAAAACGTAGATAATGAACAACTAATTTTTATAGTCTAGAGGTCACTGGATATTTCCAGGAAGAAGATCTAATGTATAATGTCCAAGACGCCCAGTACGGAAAAGATCAAGTAGCTTCTTACCAACCTTCACACTAGCCTCTTCTGCACATTCACTTGAAACCTGAAATGCTTTCTGCAATGCTCCAAACTGTATAGAAATTAGGGTTTCCATTTCCTCTCCATTATCTGTATTCCCTTCAAATACTGAAATTGTTTCAAAGAGGGTACGTCGAACATCCCGAACTATGCAGTCCTACAAAATGAAACCCATGAGTTAAATAATAACCTTATCCATCAACCTTAGGAACCAAGGTTTATCATAACATAAGGAAATCTCATACGAGTTAAATAATTTTGTTGAGTGTCATTCAGTAAAGTTCAATAGAGACAAAAGGAACAGAAAACAAGTGTGTGCACTATGACAACTTGTTATCCAACTCAAATTTGCACTATCTCTGGGTAAATTCCATGGCTGGCTTTTCAACGGAGACCTAATAACATGAACTACCACTTGTCTTTGTCGCCTTGCCACTATTACCACTGTAACTGAAACTTTAGCAATGACCATTATTGCTTTCACTGCACCACCACTATTTCCATGCTGCTGATTTCACTAAGTCCCTAATGTCTCAAATTGTGATATTATTTCTTAGGGTAACCTCCTTTGTATACACAAATACCTATGTATGTTGCCTCATTTGACAATTTTCAGACATTTAGTCCATAGTAGCATAATAATTGACCTAAATTGAAAAGAGTGTGAGTCATTGGTTTTATCTTTAGATTGATTTGTGTGTACAGAAATGTCAGAGTTACTTTCACATTGAGAATAGAATACCTTTTCTATCTTTAGATTGATTTGTAATTTTTTTTTTTTGGTAGAGACGGAATTTATTGATGAGAAGAAAAACCAATATAATAATGACGGACAAGTAGCCCTCCCAAAACCATGAAAGCTTTTTAGAGGAGATCGTATTTCAGACCAAAGGGAGAATCTTATTTCAGTCGTCATGCCATCTCTTGAACAGAAACCTTGCAAAATAAGAGGAAAAATTGAACATCAAATAATTTATACCTGTGTGTGATCTGTAGGGCTTTGCCTTCTCTGCTTCACATGCAATTTAGAGCTATTCGACTCCCATGTACAGTCAAGAGACAGATTATCATTATCCTTGCTGGATAAGTTTTCCCAACTCTTGTATTGTTCACTCCTGTTGAGTATAGCTAGAAAGTATTGAGCAAGTTCTTTTGTCCCTACCAAACTATCCCTGATTGCCCCTGCTTAAGGATTGAGAAGGAAGAAGGGGTTCAAAAAAACAAAATGTGCAGATAATCTGAAAATGTTGAACTATGAAATAAGCAGGCCAAAACCTTGTGTAATGTTTTGCCATATTTTAGCGCATTGCCCATGGTAACAATCATTTCTACTATGTACTACCGCATTTACTTCGGGGAAGGAGGATTCATTTGACTTCTCAATGTTGTTTAGTTCATAACACACTTAAAAGGAAGGAGGGGGTGTTTCCATAATAGATAGAACATTAATTCTTTTTAGAGCACGTAAAAATGATTCCTTCTTAGTTTAAGGGGTTCACTCAAATAACTATCCTACTTTATGGAAAATGCAAGTAATCATAATGGAAGCCATTTCTATTTAACAAAAAAACAGAGAGAGAGAGCAAATCAATTTTATATACTTTGTCTCAATTTGATCCCTCAAATATTAAACATCCAATTTTAGTACCACAAATATGGTTTGAGTTTTAAAATGGCCCTCACGTTAAGCCCAAAAGCCCATTTAGTTAACGAGACAAGTGACATGGCCTAATGAAATAAGGGATGAGGCCATTAAATGCAGAGTTTTTCTAACATGTGTTTCAATACTACGGAGGAGAGTTTCAAAGGGAGCTTCCATTTTTGACATCACAGCCTCAAAGAACATGTGATAGGTTGTGATGGAAAAAATAAGAACTTTGCAAAGGTTTATCATGGGGTTGACAAGGTCTCTATCTGGTTATGGCATCACCAAGACGTGGTACACCATAAATGAATAATCTATGCTAAACCAGATGCCGGGTTTCCTATGGCTTCTTCATAAAACTAGATGGTTAATAAATTGGAGGAAATGGAAGATGCAGCTAAATTGAATGGTAGAGTGCTCATGCTATGCACAGTTAACAGCCCCAAGACCCATTTGTTAAGGTCACGTTACCCGTCCCATTAACTATCTGTTAGAGTTCAATGTGATGACCATTTTAGAACAAATACAATCATTGGAGAACCAAAATAAGACATTTATCTTTGAGGGGACCAGATTGACTGTATTTTTGGAAGATTAGAAAGTCACTTCAGCTAAAAAAAAAAATCATAATGGAAGCTATGGAACCAGTCAAACTCAAGAAAGAAGAAAAGTTACGAAATATACCTGTTAAAATTAATTTTAAGCAAACATCAACATCAGGAATTTCAGGCGGTAAGACACCTGGAGTGTCCAATACATAAATATTGGGATGGCTAGCAATCTGAACAAAAATTTTCCATAAGTGAAAATGAAATCACAGAAGAAATAGTACACATGCACATAAATGGTAGAAACAGTGTAAATATGTAATTTTATTTAGGAACATATGTATAATAACTACTTTAGTCTTTTATGTCCTTAATTGTAATTTTACTTCCTAGAATAGCCACTTATATCCCTAATTGTAATTTTAATTCTTTGAATAGCCTCCCTTGCATCAGTGCTCTCATGTACTTCTCAACGTTCAGATTTTGCTTTCCTGTCTGAAACCAAACTCCCTATAATGCAAGTTCTTCCAAAGCTTGGTACAATAAACTTTGATTATTTTGGGGACACATGCATAAGAAAAAGAAGGTGGTTTGGCCTTATCCTGGAGGGAAGAATTGGGATTATGTTCTGTTAGAAATGTCACCATACAGGATTCATGCTGAAAATAATGAATGGTTCATAATTTTTCTAACAAATTTTAAGAAAGCAGCATATAGCCAAGAAAATAGAGGACCTGCCTTAAAACTTCGTATATCTCTGGTCTCCCCTGGCTTTGGACTCACAGTTGCATGCTTCAATTTTCCCTTCTCTAAAAATCAGCAGATACAGAATACAAAGAAAACTTATAAGATAAAACACAAAATTCTGAAATAGATGCATCCATGTGGTTTCAACAAAGATTTAGCATATCATCTGCTACTTATTAGCATTGTAAGGAAAAGTTAGTTACCTGCGGCACAAATTCTCCCAATTTGATGCAAGGAGTTAGCAAGTGCAGATTTACCAACATTTGGAATACCAACAAGCATCACCGTTGCTGTATGAGTAGCATGATCAGTCCTCCTCAATTGTCTTACTTTGGTTTGTATAAGGCTCAGAAACTGTCTACAATCAAGAATCCTTAGTGTACATCACGTGCCTGACCAACTAAGACAATTATAATTTCCCAGATATAAGAATTAGTAAAAAGGTTATGCCAGCCTCATCGCTTTATGTGTCACCCCGCCCCTGTGAGGTCAGTTCCATACCACATAATTTCTAACACTAAGCACACAAGATACTCATTATGCCTGACTACCCAGTCCCCTCACCATCTGAAATCTGATTACCCAATTTAATTGTAATCCCTAATTACCAGATCATTTCTTAAACAGTAAAATTAACGACTTAAAAATTAATTTCAATGGCTTAAGTTCTACTTTTTTTTCCTTTCCATACTCTTGCCCGATTTTATTATGATTAATGAATCATCTGGTTAATTCTATATCTATAGAATGATGGGTTAAATTTATTTTCACCTTGTCTTGACTTCAATAAACATACAGCAAAATTACTCTAAGGAAAAGAAATATAACATACAACAAAATTACTCTAAGGAAAAGAAATATAACATACAACAAAATTACTCTACGGAAAAGAAATATAATTTGTGTCAACAAAAACTTTCTGCAAACGCAAAATAGTTATTTTAATTAAGGCAACCATTAACTTAAACAAATTGTATTATTAATAAATGTAGCAAGACATCTTGTAATTGAACGTCATCAGTTTTGTGTAATCCAACTGATATTGAAATTAGTATTTCATCATATGTGTCCAATTTTGAATATAACTCCTTTACTAGGCTGCAATTCTCTCTGCCATTCAAACACTAAATTTCTACATCAACCCTGCAAATTTTGTCATTATGCAAATTGGAGAAAAAATTTTAGTAAATGAAAAGATATTTAAAAATCATAAATAAATAACCATATAACTCTAAATAGTTCTAAAAAATAATTATTCAGGTCAATAAGCTCATCCCTGCCATTAGAAATTAACAAGGAATGTTGGGATAACAGGCCTCCTAAAGTGAAACAGAACTGAGGAAAACACCAAAAGAATTAATGAAGGGGTATAGAGGAAAAAAGAAGAAAAGGAAAAGCAACAGCACAAAACCAAACATTCTTGAAACCTATAACATTATTACTCAGATTGCATATCAAAGTTTCATCTAATAAACGGATCTCAAAATTATTGCCACTCTTTGCATAAGGGTCCATAGATATATATAAGAAGATAATTCTTAAGCATCAACTAATCAATTCATAGAAAAGAATCTTACTGTTTACCTTCTTGATGTTCTCCTTGTTATGAGAATTGACTCCACAAGAGATGAAGTTTCTTTCCCTAAAATATTTCACCCATTCCTATTCACAAAATGAATAATGAAATTATTTCTAAAGGGAAGAAGGAAAAAAGCCAATATGAATACATCCACATTATGTTAAAGGGCAGTAGCAGGAGAATGAAACAAAACCAAAAAAAAATAGTATAAGAGGGATGGCCAGGCGTGAGTGGAGTGAGTTGCAGAAAAGAGAGTATGTGTGTGGGGTTGGAGAGGTTTATTAAGGGATTTGGGGTCTAAGAGGAGGCAGGGAAGAATTTAGCTTAGTGTGAGGAGAAAGCCCAAGCCTCTCGAAAGCTTGGGGGAGTGTTTCAGTCAATTATCTTTCTGTCTGTGGGTGGTGTTACCGTAGTCTTCATCATTCATCCTTTAGAATGTGATAGGGAACTTTCTTTTTAGTGTTTCAGTGCTGTAGCAGGTCATTTTAGTATTAGTTTCCGTATGTGCGTGTGTTATATTCCTTTGTTAATTTTCATTAACTATATCTTACTTTTGCTTAGTTCATTCACTGTCAGAGGAGTTTTATCTCTATTTTCATAAATTTGGCTTGGAGTTCCAACGTTTTGGTATCAGTTCCCAAGCTTAAAACATGGTTCTCAAGCTTAAAAACCAGTTCCCAGCACTAAACAAGCAAACATGAAAGAGTAATTGGATGAGAATTCTCAGTAATTTTTTCTCACTATGCTTTGGACCAAAGAAGAAAATTTATCAGAAGTAATACCAAGGGCAATGAGAATAAACTATACTGCTCAAAATGAGGCGACGTAACAGCACATGCTGAACACCAAAATAAGGCCATGACAACCATACTGCTCAAAATGAGGCAAGGGACAAAACTTGTCCTCAAAAGACCCAGGCATTACAATCCAACTATAGGCACCAAGGAATTGTAAACAAAGCACAGATACCATGCCCCAGTCACATGCCGCGGGGGCGGGTTGGTGTTGGGGTTTGTGTGGCGTGGGTTTGGGGGATGTTCGGGGGGAAGAAAATAACAAAAGAAAAAGTTAAATCTCAATCCTGTATTAAAGGCAATACTCATCATAACATCAACAACAATGTCAAGTTAACTAAGAGTGTCATAAATGAAAATCTTTAAGCATTCACACAACTAAGAAATAGGTTCCCCATCCACAAGAAGAAAGACAACAATTGAAGATGAATGAAATATACAGAACAGAAAACAATTACACAATATTGTTCAAGCAATGTGGTGATATATATAGTCAATTAAGATTACTCTAATGATAGCTTATAAATGCAATGCGCCTGTCATTGTGATCTTTAATATTCTAATTACATGGTCTTTCATATTAAAATATGTAGGATCTCTAGTCGATACATGATCAAACTCAGGTTGTAGTATTTTCCTAGGGGCGAATCTCATCGCCTGGAGAAGTAAAAAAATAGAATGCGGTTGCTAGATGAGGTGCAAAGGCCAAGTTCAGAGCAATAACCCTTGCAATCTGAGTTATTGTGAATAAAATAATTTTGAAAGAATTGAAGATCAAACAGGAAGGCCCAAGCTTTATTACAATAACAACATTAATCGTATCCAATTGAGTGAGATCAGCCACATGGATCATACGATACCATTGGACTCTATAAAAAACCATCTCTTCAGAAAAATAAATAAAGCCCAAACTTTATTGTGATAATGAATCAACTATCAATACTGCTCACAATCTGGTACAACATGTCCAAACAAAACATATTGGAGTAGGCCAATACATAATTAAAAAGAAACCAGACAATAGTTTAATTTGTACTCCTTCCTCCTTTACAGGTGTTCTTTTTGCATATATGCTATAGGTTAAAAGCGTGCTTTTACTTTTCATTTTTATTGGCTATACTGTAAACAGGTTTACTTCCAAGGGCACTATTGTACTTTGCCCTAAGCCTTTCCCCGACAAATAAAGGCCCTCAACTCTTGTGAACATATTATACCTTGCCCAGAGAACATATTCTGTATTTTTCTCTGATCATTTAATAGAACCAAAAGGATATAAAGTTCTATCAAAACTTCTTACCCTCCTGGCTAGCAAGTTAAAATATATCAACACAATTTTTTTGACTACACCTACTCAAAATAGAATTGAATGCATTCAACAAAAGAATAAATTTCAGTAATTTCAGAGAATCATAACCTGAAATCCAAATATTAGAATCACTGAGGCAAGAAAAGGCTTAGAGCACCTGTAATTTTGATCGATCAGCAAGATCCATTTTGTTCAGCGCTATAATGTGCCTTGAGAAAGTTGGGTAGTTGCTCAATAACTCATATTCTGAAGACAATGGAATCTAAAATAAGAGATACAAATAATAAATAAGTATAAAAAATGAAAATAATAATTTAAAACTCTTAGCCTACTTCATGCCTCTGTTAAAATAATTAATTAAAGAATCCAGAAAAAATGAATTTGAGAACAAACCTGGCCCTGAAAAAAAAAACCTCCAAAAGTGGATTTTTATCATCACTTTAGCATAAAAATGCAAGGAATTTGATTTTTGAATTTGGAATCCCATTTCTATTTTTGAAAGTAAAGGTAGAGCCTATTAATTAACAGAAGTATATATTAATTAAAAAAAAAGAAAGAAAGAACACACACACACACACACACACACACACACACAATTTTTTAGTTACCCAGCAATGCCTTACGGTGATCAACTCTGTCAAATATTAAAACTCACAACAATGTTGAAAAATCAAAAACTACAGATTGTATAGCGGGAAAATTATGAGTGAAAATATAAACAGAGACAAATACTGAAGTTTGATCCAGCACTTAAGGTGAAATAACTTTCAGTAGATGGAGAGCACAAGAGCAGGAGGGTACCCTTGCATCTCTGAGTTCAACAATAAGATCAACCAATGGAATCCTTTCTAAGATGGCAGGAGAAGCAGCAGCCATATTGGAACTGTACCATAGTCCTTCTATTCTTTTCTTCCAGTGTAGATCCTTTAATGCTGTGCCTATCTGTCTCGCTGATGCAGTCCTCGCCATCTCAGTTGAAAAACAGTATGGATAAACAAAGAAGGCAATCTAAGCACAATTGCAATTTATCCAGATTCTAGAGGCCTTATTTGGCACACCAAATAATAAGGCCATATACCATAACGAGGCCAGATACAAAATGCAGATGACATAAACCTGATAAGAGAGAAAAGTTGTTCAGCATTCGTTGAACAATGGAGTAAGACAAAAAATAGAGATCACAATGTCCTGCGTTCGGTTGGTGCAGAAGATATTACATCAAATTATATAAATGCTTGACCTATGTCAATGAAATTTCTCTTCATGCAGAAAAAAGTATAACAACCATCCAAACAAGGGAATTTTCAGTTTTGCGATTTCCTTTCTCAGAAATTGGGTCTTTTGGAACTTTCAACAAGTTTAAAATTATTATACCTGTGAACCTACAGATAACCGACCCACTAAATTTCGCACAAACAGACCCAAACTATTCCAAGCGAAATCAGGCCTCAAAATATCAAGAAACCCCGCATATTCACCGACTTAAAATGTAGCGAAAAAATAACAGACATCCTAGAGGTTTAAGTAGTAAAGAGCGAGGCTCTTTCTCCAATGATAGCCCAGTTCTCTTCTACTACCCATTGGACCCTGAGAGCACAGAGACATTAGTCTTTGGTTTCTCTTCAGGTGCGCTATCTCGACCGTCCAAACTAATCTGAAAAAAGAAAGCACCGGTTGCAAGTAGGAACAGCGGACCAGAAGTACTAGGAAATCTACCAAGAACTCTGCTTCAGAAAAACGCGACATTGTAAAGCTTTAGGAGTCTCCTCTTGTTGATTTCAGGAGGATGAAAAGATTTCCTTTTGTTTTAATTTCAAACAGAAGGATGGGTCGGTTTCATTAGATTAAGCTTTATCATGAAATATATCTGACATACAAAACGAAGTGCAGCTCAAATTCATTCAAGAAATTGAGAACATGAGGGTCACTTGTGGTTAAATTGGCAATGGGACATGATGGGCATAAAGAAATCAGAGATGACAAACCTCGAATCCGGTTCCCTTCAGCACTGGCCAGGACTAAAGGGCTCAATTTCCGGCCAAATGGGAGTGTAGTTGGAGATGCGTGGCACGCCCGGTTGGTATGCCTAGGAGTTTCGAGTAAAATAGGAATAAGATCTCTACTCTCTCCTTTTTTTTTTTTTTTGTTATATTTTATCGTCCCTCCCAAAGTAATCCTAATCCCGTAGAATCTTACGATGACTACAACGACTCACGGGTATTACGAGTATTATGGAAAGACCTCTATGAGATTTTATTTTTTTTTAATAAAATCTTAATCTCAAAATATATTAGTTAGATCTCTTACCACTTTACCATACATCCATCGCTAGGACCGCTACTCTCTTTGTGCTATGAACGGTTTACATTTAACATCATGTAAAAATATCATTAAAAATGTAAAAAAAAAAAAAAAAAAGTCAAAGTCAGGTTGTGCATACAGCTTGGTGCCCTCGACCTGGTTGCCCCAATCATTTTGGATCGCGGGCCGGTATGACATCAAGTTGTGTACCTAGTTAAAGTGAAATCCAAGTAGATATATATAAATTAATTTTATAATTATAAAGACTTTTTTTATGATTTCAATTTGTGTTTCAAGATGCATATTTTCCAATGCAAAAAGTGAAGCTTTATGAACAACTCGTTAAACACGCATGTGAACAATGTAGCATCATCGACCTAAGGACTGAGATCACCAACAAATATGTTGCAATGATCTGGAAATCAAAATAATTATATCGTAAAAGCTAAAAGCTTTCTGAGGATCAAATTCCATTATAAACATACATAAGCATAAGTAAACATGGAACTATATATATATATATATCAACCCCTTTGACCACTAGCATATGCCCAATTCTCATTGATAGGTTGCCCAAACCAAAATTTAACCGAGAACCCAAACTTGTAAAGCATTGAGTTAAGACTCACCTATGGAGCTTTGGAAGAGATTTCTTTGCTAAACCCTAGCAGCACATCTTGTGCATTTGATCGGTGTGTTCTTAACCCTAATATAATGTTTGGTTTTATTGGAGGGAATGGGAGGGAAGAAATTTTAATTAAAGAAAGGAGAGGTTAGAGGAGAAGAGGGGTTTTAATTATCTCTTGTTTGATTGAGTTGGAGAATATTAGAGTTGGAAAACAGACTAATCTGCCCTAAAATGGGCTAACCCGCTACGGGCTACCCAAAAATGGGCTGGGGGTGGGCTAGCCTATTTTCTAGCAGGCTGAAATTTGCTCAATTCAAAACCGTCAACGTGGTTTGGCAGGCTAACCCACCATATATTTATATATATATATTTCTCATTTTTTTTGTATTTGAATAATAACTTAAATCATCAATATGAATAATAACAAAAATAACATAATTGATTCATAATTAAATTAGAAATAGAAACCACACAAATCATCAATTTATCAAAATACATTAACACACACTAATCATAATTCATGTAAATATCATAACTCAACAACATTAAATATGAAACATGGAGAAATTTTAGCTTCAAATATAAGACAATTCCAATTTCAAATTCCAATATTAAACAAAATATATATAAAGAAATAAAAAAATAATTTGAAGGAAAAAATTAAAAAAGGGCTATTTTTCCCAATGAACTGAAAAAAGATCGCCTCAATGAGCTCTATTTTTCCCAACCCATGACCACCATAAAACAGGTCAAAACGAGTTAACCTGTGGGTTAAAACCCATTTTCTTGGTTCTAAAGAAGATGAAAGTAGAGATATTTTAATAATTTCTTATTTGGTTTTGGAGATGAACAAATTATGAATTGACCATTATAGCCTTATATATTGTTTAAATTTTTATATTTTCTCTTTTTTTTTTAAAGAATGTAAATATATAAAAAAATTCATTAATTTTGTGATTTTTGACTCTTAAAATCTTTTATTTTATTTATCTACAATAATTTTTTTAAATATTCTTTGGAAAAGATTTTTTTAATGACTATGGATGGGGCTGGAGGATAGAGTTTGTTGATTAGGATGGTGAGACACGAGCTATGGAAGGAGGATGCTACAAAGATAGAGAGAGTGAGAGACATGAGCTTGGATGCGAGCAATAGAAATAATGTGTGGAGAAAAGAGTAAGATCGATCATCAATTAGAATAGAGGGTTTTAATACTCATTTTAATAAGGGTAAATTGGTCTATATGTTACAAAATAGTTCTCTTCCCTCCAAAAGACCCTAATTTGGAGGGTAAGAAAATAAAGGAGAGAAAGGAAAGAGAAAAGAAAAGATAAATTTTAACTCCATTCCTTCCAATATTTCCAACTAAAGAAAGGTTGGGAGATTTTCAACTCTCACCTCCCCTTACATTCCCTTAAAAAAATCCCATCCTTACATTTCCTTAAAAAAATCCCATCTAAACATAACGTAAGATGTCAAATTCATGGTGCTCAATCATCGAAATCATTGTTTCCCTGCTTCTCTCAAAATTACTTTGCCATGTCATTCAACCTCTAGTAAAAAATATGATGCAGCTGCCATCCGCACATTTGAACTTCCACGTCAGCAATTATGTTAAAACCATTAATCCATATCAATACCTCAAGGATTAGAATGTGAACTTTTAAAAATTTGAGGACCCACTATGCAAAACCATATAAAAAACTATAAGGAGGGTTCTATTAAGTTTTGAACTATATGGACCTATTTGAAAATTGGTGCAGACTATTGGATTTTAGAGACTAATTTTCCCAAAATACTTTTATAATGCGAATTTCGTTTATTGAATTACTTCACGACATATATATATACACACACACACACACACACACACAAAAGGGAATGTATGAGAAATGCGACATTAAAACCTTTTTTTTTTGCCGGGACATTAAAACTTGTCATCAAAATGTATATTAGTGTATATATATTTTAATAATATATACTTTATGCAAAACAAAAATAAATGTTGAAAAGATTTATTGTAGGACTTATTTTAATGATAATGTACGTTGTATAGTAACAAATGAATTCAAATAGAATTAAAATTGAACCATTGATATCATTATTCGAACATTGGAATACGTTCCTCAGACACGTAAACTCACAACGTATCAAAAACTAGCCATTATTATTGGTGAGTCCAATAATAAAATTAAAAAAAAAAACTTAAAAGGTTGCAAAAGAACAAATGCAACTGAAGCACATGTATCTCTTATATATATAAAACTAGTATTGTATCCATGCATTGCACCGGACCCATAAGTATTGTACACGAAGTCTATACTTAATGAAATTATATATATATATATATATGTGTGTGTGTGTGAATGGAAATCAAAATAGCATCACCACACATACAAAACTTAAGTAAAAACTAAGGAAAGATGAAATAGTAATTAAAAAAGTATTAGTTGAGATGATTAAATATTTCATTATAGACAATATTTGAAGTGGTATCACTTGCATTTCCATCATTATCTATAATTAATATCTTCAATCCACTCCTAGATCACATGCAAGATAAAGCAATTTCGAGTTGTCCATCTGTAAATACAAGTCTTGGCAAATATAATCTCACATTACATATACTTTGTCCTTAACTTTTATTTATAGTTATACAAAACCTAACATAATATGAAATTGTCGTCTCTTTATAGTAAATGGCAATCTAGAATCCAATGGAATCATTTATAGTTTAGGAATACAAACTTTCAACCTTTAATTTGATTCGTGCATCACTCTAACTTCATTGACATGCTTGCCAGTTTGTATCACAATGAGATATGTGCCATTCATTAGGTCTAATGACTTATCAATGTTTCTCATTAATATTATATGTGCTCCAACTTTTAACATAATCTCATTATTAGGAAGACCTAACATAGTAATTGAATTTAGATGAATGAAGATTATCAATGGAATCCACATTGGCATTGTCTTTTCACACAATTACCACTATAGTGAACCACTTTTTCACCTGGTAATAAAGATAGTATGTATTTGTTAACATTATTAATAATTGATAAAGTGGGCGCTAATATAGCTCTTTCTCTTAAATAAGATGACAAATTTAAATCCACATGAATGTTAGATCATTTGTATCATTCAATAGCAAATCATGAGAAATTTTAACATTAATATTGTCATCATTAACCTCAGTGATTGTATCATTTATAACAAATTGATATGGTATAAATTTTTCTTTTATGATTATTTGACTAAATCTCCCCATATCATATGAAATATAAAAAATGTTTTCACAATTTTACAATATACAGAAAAATAAATATAATCATTTGATTAAATCTATATGTTGATTTGGTTATATATATATTTAAGAAAAATTATTTAAAAAAAGACAAACGGAAAAAAAGTACAAATGAGAATTGGCATAAGAAGTATCTTCATGAAGCTTCAAATATAAAAAAAAAAAACATATTGTAGTTTGTTGGAAAAGGCCAAAAATAATATTGATGGAAAAACAAAGATGAACAAAAATGCCAATATAAACAGGAAAACAACAACTAAAAAATAGCACAATATACATAGAAAGCTGAACACAGAGATTAAAAATAACATACGACTATATTGAAGCAAACTTAGGCAAACTTCTTGAACACAAACCCAAACTAAAAGGCCATTGAACATGAAGTCAAAATGGCATATATTTGAGGATGATATGAATTTGTGCATTTCTTGCTCCTCAACGTGGCTATGAATGCAAAGCTGACAAAGTACCATCACATGAGACACGGATTTTTCAGCCAACCAATTGTTACAATTTAATTGGATAAATAATCACTAAAATATTAATTGTGATATTTTTCTATACTTACTGTTTAACATCTTAGACTTATGCAAAAGTAGCCATGGACTTCCTCGTGAGGAGCCTTATATTTGCTCGCAAGCATCCTGAACTTACCCAAGTATAACCCCAGACTTGCCCAAAAGCATCTTCAAACCTACTTATATGTAATCTTGTATTTACTCATATGCATCATTAGATCTAACCTCAATTATCCTGAAGTTCAATAATCAGTTTGAAATTTACTCAGAAAAAAAAAATCAGTTCAAAATTTTTTACTGAACTTTATTTACTTTTTCCTCACTTTTTGACTTTTCATTACCTTTAAATTTTTTTATTCTTTTGTATAAAAATATAATTATATATATATTTGAGGAGCTGTTAAAAAAAAAAATAGACCGGATATGGCTCGAACAGTTTCATGGATTGGGTCGTCCTATTTGACTCTTCTCAGTATATATGAAAAAAAAAATTTACACATGGTCAAAAAAATATTTTGAACAAAAATAAATATGATTAAATATATAGGACTAATGAAATAATTGATTTATTCACAGTATCAGCAGATGCCACGGGCTAAGAGTCAGACACCACTTCCTCTACTTCGTCACAAGACTTGCAAATACTTCTGTACATCAGGTCCATCTCCTCCGACGAAAAGAGTTTTCACAATGGAAAAGAAAAGACAAGCACCACACATAAGGCAAAGGAAAAAGTCTCTAGAATTTTTATTAATTTGTGAGTATTGGTTCTAAATGGACGGATATAATGAATGAGGAAGAAGAAACTTTTATTTTTTTCCTAGAAGTTTTTATTAATCTATATTTTCTTTAGATGAGTTTATCAATTTTTTTGCTTTTTATTATTTTTCTTTTAATTATTAAAATGATTTCTTAAAATGATTTTATTAAAATGATTTCTTAAAATGAGTATTAAATTAGGGACAATTTAGTCTTTTAATAATTTATGTCTTCCTTAAGATCTATATCAAACTATTTATATTAGCATTCCATTGAATTTTTCTTACGTGCTAAATATACTTTTTTTCATCCACATTTCATTCTTATCCTCATTCTCATTCTATTAAAAATTATCTGAATATGCCAAATAGAGCCTAAGTTTTTTTTTTGGGGCCTTTTTTTCACTATGCTTTTGCTCGATGCCAAAGTGACATATTTTTTTTTTTACCAGCCAGAGTGACATGTTTAGACTATTCATAAAATTGACTATTCAAGCCATATTTTACTAACTAAATTAGATAATATTAGATCTGAAGAATTTTACGGATGACAGTGGCTACTGCGGACAACTCAGTCAAAATCCCCTATGAGCCTGTCTATGAATACAAAGTTATTGGCTTAGAATAGTTCATTTTTGTTAGCAGATTTTGAACCAGATAATTGGAAAGTAAAAGCCAATATTAATTGGTGTTAAAAAAAAAAAGTGGCTAACTTGAATCCACTTCAAGTTTGGTCCGATTTATGCAGTTTTTTTGTCATTTGCTGACCTTTACATCCAAGAATTGATAATAGAGATTTCATTCATAGAACCAATTTTACACTTACAGGTATTTTTTATTTTAAATGTGCTAGCAAATTTACAATGTTTTGAAACCTTATTCAAGACATTATTGTTAATGGAAAGTTTTGAAAGATTATTTACATGGAATTCCATGGATTCTCATAGGCAAGTCAAAGGCTGTTCATAGGCAAGTCCGTCGATGCACTTAGTCGAGTTCAAGATTATAAGAGGGCAAGTCCTATCTTCTACATATCCAAATTTCTACAAGAATTTAAACATCTTACCTTATTTTAGATATAGAACTATATTAGCCCCCTACTTTGTCTGTTATTAATAATATTAATGAATACTTACTATATTTATTATCAAGTGAAGAGGTGATGTACTATAGTTCTGATAATATATTGAAGAAAAATGGCAATGTGGATTCTATTGATAATATTCATTCTACTAAATTCTTAAATTCAATTTTCATGTTAGGTCCTCCTAATCATGAAATCAGGTTCAATGTTGGAGCATCTATTATTCTCATGAGGAATATTGACAAGTCATTGGGTCTTTCTGATGTTGTCTCATTATTACTCAAATTAACAAGTATGTACTTCAAGTTAAAGTCATATCTAGATCAAATGAAGGGTTGAAAGTTTTTATATCCAAAATATTTATGATTCCTTCAGATTCATGTTTACCATTTATTATGAAAAGATGACAATTTTTTATAATATTAGTTTTTGCTATGACCATAAACAAGAGTTAAGGGCAAAGTCTATGCAATGTGTGTTTCTACTACTTGTCAAAACCTATATTCACACATTGATAACTCTATGTTGTTTTATCCAGTATACAATTTAGAAATGGATTGAAAATATTGATTTTAGATCAAGATGGCAATTCAAGTGATACAACTTCATATGTTACATACAAAGAAGTGTTTAATAATTTCAACTAATGGTTTTGTATTATCTTTTCCTTTATAGTCACTTTTTATTATTTATATATTAAGCAATTTGTAATGTTATTTTGTCCTCCATTTATATATATATAATTTTATTATTAAACACCTTTGAAAAATACAATTAATCTTACTGACCCACACATCATGTCACATACTAGTTAAATGAAAGAAACACAGTGATATAAACCATTAGATAACTATGACCATAGTGATGGGAAATTGGAGGGCGATTTCACTAATGCGCATAATCCAGCTCGTAGGGGTGGATACAACAACAAATTAGGGGGGGGGGGGTTGTCAACTTTAGTTTAATTTTAATTTTTAATATTTATTATCCATATTTTTTAGATGTAATTTTATAGTCTTAAAAAGCTTATTAGACAAAAAATTATGTATAATAATACAAAAGTTTTTTAAAAATATAGGAAGTGAAACTATATATTTAATATATTAGTTCTAAAAAAATACGAAGAATATATAAAAAGTTCATATTTTTATATATTATTGCATATTGATGATTTAAAAATTGTAATAGATCTTCAAATTTTACAAAAATAAGTCAATATGTATTTATACATGATATAAATTCTAAAAATTATATTTGATGTAACAACCCTCAACAAGTTGTCCTAAACTTAGTCTCAAGCTAATGAAAAATATACATATTGTTTTTTGCAGCACCAAAGGGACAAGGACAAGAGGAAAGACAAAAGGAATCATAATTCAAGAAAAGAGGTAAAACCACTTCACGCCATGGCCTGCAACGGAGGAGCTGCGGCAAACGAAATAAAAGGCTTCAATATTTTTTCGGGCAAAAGAGTCTCACGCTGTGGCAAGCTTATAATCCACCGTGGTGCTAGACATAAGATATGTTTAAATCAGACACAATTTAACTGGACAAAAGAGAAGAAATTGGAGAAGAACAAAGAGAGCTCTACTAGGGCTTGGAGAATTCGACCTTAGGGAGAAATTTTCATACCTTAGAAGCTTCAATCTTTATTGGTAAGTGGATCTTGCTTCCTTTTCTCTCTTTTCTATTCGTTTCTGGTATGGAATCCATGGCAGTAAGCTAGGTTTTGAGTTTATGGATGATTCTACTGATTTAAATGGTTGCCATTGGATTATTGCAGTGTTATTTGGTGTTCCTAAGGTTTAGGTATAAGTTTTGAAGGGATTATACATAGTATAGTATAAACCCTAACTTAGGAATTATTGATGAAGTTGGGAATCTGAATTGTATGTGGAAGTTTATGATTTGGATGGTTATTTGAGCATCATTGGTGTAACAACCTACTCTCAATTACCTCCAGACTTGACCAAACCCTTCAAAAACCAATCAAATCAACTCAAACATCTCAAACAACTTCCCAAAACTTCAGAACAGCGGAAACAAACCAAACAACACCAAAAATTGGGCTGGGGTTGTGACCGCTACAATACCACCATGGCTCCAAACCTCCCATATTTCACCACGCTACTGGACTTTGTGGTGTTGCGACCTACTTCCTAGCGTCGCAGTGCCCCATGCTAGTTTTCTGTACCAGCAAACTTCATCTACTGGGGCAAACTTTCAACGTGTATAACTTTATTCTCCGACCTCTAATTGACTTGATTCCAACTCCTACAAGTCAATCTAATCTCAATCTATCCATAGACACCAACTTCACCTCAATCTAACTCCGTATGGAGATTCTGAACTCTGGACACTGTGTTGATCACTTATTGACTAAAACTCACCACTGATAATCTCTAATTGCCACCAAAGGCAAATGGTCACTCAAAGACCATTAATACTGGTCCAAAACCCTCAAACTAACTTGTTCAAAGAGGTTTCACCACAAAGGAACCACTCCTATGAGATTTGACCCCCTTAAACCCCAACTTAACAAAACGGGCTATAGGCCCTAAAACACAACAACGATGCCCCAATCCACTCTAAGCTCACAAACACTACCATGCTGACTTCCCAACAACCAAAACCATGAAAACACCACAATACAACATACACATCATATACAACACAATTCCACTTACATAACCATACGTACATCCATCCATAACAATCTTTATCCATGTCACACATTCATTACAAAACCTTCTATTCTACTTGGCTCAAGATACATTATTCAAATTACACACAAACTACATAGACCTAGTATTCCCAATTCTGATGCTACTCCCTCAGCTTCTTAGGACTAGTGTCAGAACTGTTACTTGAAAGGTTAGTTCATGAAAGAGGGGTGTAAGACAATGTCTTAGTAATTGGGAACAACCACACACATACACACATATATATCTCATACAATCTATGAATACAATGTGAAATAAATGGGATGCATGTCTCCCTCACACACAGCTAGAATCAAAGGCTATCGTCATAACAGGACATTTCGTATAGGTAATTCCCTTCCAACAGTCAGTGAGACTGATTCCGGGACATCACCAAGCTCATCTCCCATTAGTACACTTAGTCAAAGGTAACACTAATGTTCGGATCGTGGCTCTCTTTCCCCTTTCCCATCACGAATTGGCAGTGATTCAGGGAAGGTGCAGTCCACTGCGTGCCTTTCCTTGCCTGGCCATAGGAGGCGATTTAGCAACATGGATCCCATCTTTATCCTCCCTAACATATATATATATATATTCCATCCTTATCCTCCTTAAAATAGATATATATATTTTATTCTTATCCTCCCTAACATATATATATATATATCATCATATATCATATCATCATCACCACCCAATCCACCATATATCACAATCTCACAATGTCATGTGATGATGCTCATGTATCATCATATAATCATCATTATCATGTCACAATGGCATGCATGCATCATGTCATGTCACATCAACATCATCATCTCTAATCATCATCATAATCATCATCTAGCTGTGTGCATACTACGATATATAGAAAACAATACGCACAAATACATCTATATCGTGGTATGAAAGAAACATGCATATATACACAAATATACGTACTATCATACCATATAAACAATACAATATAAACAAACACCCAGTTACCTCAAGTTATCAATACCACACACACGGATTTTACGAACTTCTCGAGTTGTCCAACACACTTGAACCCCTCTTAGGCTACCAAACAACCTTCACAATATCACAATTCTTTAATTAACCACATATACTAAAAAACCAAACATCACAATTCAACTACTTTAGCCTAACCCAAGGTTCCAACACCTCTTTCATGCATCATTAAGCTCCTAGGAATCATTCAAACACCAAACAATCCTATACACTTCAGGTTCCCAAGAGCCCTAACCGAAAACAACCTGGGGTTAAACTCAAATCATGCATAAACCCTTCAAAACTCACACCCAAGCATCAAGAACACCAAAACACACTTCGTTAATCCCATTTCATCCATTTCAATCGGTGGATTTCGGCTAAAACTGAAGATTCAAACTTATAACCGAAAAACCCCAAATTCAACCAAAGAAAAATGGAGAGGGAGGAGTAGAAATCACTTACTAACTTGAATTCAAACTTCTAAGGTCCGAAAATCACTCCTAAAAGCTAGAAATCTCAAACCCTAGCAGAGCTCTCACGTTCTTCCTTTGTTTTCCTTCTTTTCCTTTAGGTCTGATCTACCGAAATGTTTCTGATTTAAACTAGAAACCCGACTCTCGCCGCGACTCCACCAGTTTTCAGATGAAAAAAGCCACTAGAATTGGCTCTCGCTGCTGCGATCCTACTTCTCGCCACGGCGTGGAGCTCTTTCAAATTCCACTTAAACCTTCTTCCATCTTATTTACTATAACGTCCGGCCGCTTCTTTGGAATTGATGACTATCCCCACAAACCAGCACAAGCCTTTTCGGTGTGCTTTGTCCTTACTCACACAACTCCTTCCGAGGAAGTCACCCATCCCAGAATTGCTCCAGGTCAAGCACGCTTAACTGAGAAGTTCTCAAAGGATAGACTACCAAAAAGGTAGGTGCACCTTATTAGTATAGGTAGTACCTATCAATTCCTTTAAGCTATCATTTAACCGTATAGTCCTATACCTATACAATCTCTAGATCCCTCTCATTTTGGTATGGATTTTATTCATTCATATGCCCCTCCCGCTTAGAAATCTGCCAGGAGCTGCTCCTTGTTCGTACCTCATCACTTTATCTCACCCCATTTTCTTGCATCGGTGATCACTCTCCATCCTTATCAGCGCCCGGATGTCACAATTGGTACGTGTTTATGCCTTTGGAATCATGGGTTAAGTTTGAATGGTTGAATTATAGGTTTTGGATTATATGTGTATTATGTTAATTGAAGATATTGTGGCATTATAGTGTGCAATCAATTGATTTGTGGAGTTCAGTTTGTTGTTGGTACTTTAAAGGCTTGCTAAAACCCCCTCATGTGTGCGTTGTGCCAGCAATTTAAGGTAACCAGAGTGTATGTTGCATATATGTTCCTTTTCATACCATGATATCAATTGTGTTTATGTTGTTCTTTTTATAATATGGTATGTGCATGGCTAGCGGAAGTATAGTATGCTCAAATCTTCTTACTTGTTTCTAGTATATGAGAATATGTTAATGCTATGCATGTATAATGTGTAAGCATCCCCATACAATACTGTGCTAGCATGATAATGATGACAACTATGATGATGATGATGAATGTGTATTGACATTGACATGTTAGCATAGCATTGAGCATTATCACCATATAATGCATATTGGGACACGGTTGATTGGGTGAAGATTGTAACACCCTACCAAAACAAACCTTTATTCTTGATCAATTTCTTCAACTACTAACCAAACACAGCCCAAACACCTCAAATTCACTTTCCAAAACATCAGAGCAATAGAAAATATCAAAATTGGGCTGGGGCCGCGGCATACTACAGTACCATCGCGGCCTTAGTACTCTCGGGTTTCAATCTTTCAGAAACAGAGGGACTAGTGCCGCGGCCTCACTTCTGGAGCCGTGGTGCCCGTATCAGATACCATATCAGTAAAATGCTGATTTTCCAAACAAACTTCCATCGTACATAACTTCTTGCTTCGACCTTTAATTGACCTGATTCCAACTCTTATAGGTCACTCTCATCATAATCTAACTATGGGCACCAATTTCACTCGAATCTAACTCTATTTGGAGATTCTAGATGCCCAACATCATTTTGGCCATTTTTTTATTAAAACTCACAATCTATCATCTCCAATTGCCATCAAAGGCAAATGTACACTCAGGAACCCTTCACACAAGTCCTATTCGGCTCAACCAACTTATTGAAAGAGGTTTCACTTCAAAGCAACCACTCTTTTGAGATTTGGCCCCCTTGAACCACATCATTACACAATAGGCTATATGCCCCAAACTCACATACCAGGCCCAAAAACCACTTTGGGCTTACTCATACGACATTCTAACTCACAAACTCATACTCCAACAATGATGACCTATACCGAGGTCCAAATCATTATCACACACATCTAAACCATTCATGACACCTATCAACATCTCACATATCATCCATCAACATCAATATGATCATATAATCATCCATATCATCCATGCGTCATTGTCACCATCAAACTATCGTCACTTAACATATAGGTAACACGCCCAAGACTCTCACACAGGCATCAAGGCACAACCATCTACTTGGCACAATATTACATAAACTAAAATACAAGCTACCAATTATTCATGAAATTCTTGAAGACAAAAAGTTTAGTAACTCCTAGATCTTCTTCGAACTAGTACCAGAGTCTTCACCTGAAATGTTAGTCATGGAGGGGGGTGCGAGACAATGTCTTATTAACTAAGAACAACCACACACACATATATATACCATCAATATCACACATATATGCAACCGATGTCGTGCAATGCCAAATGTCATGCAATGCATGCCTCAATGCATGTTTCCCTTAACACGGCTAGAACCATGACTTGGAGTTATCACAAGATATTTCAATAGGTGATTGATTCCCTTCCAACAGTCGGTGAAGACTAATTCCAGGACATCACCAAGCTTACCTCACACTAGTGTACCTAGCCAAAAGTCACATTAGTGATTGGACAATGGCTCTCCTTCCCCTAGACCACCGCGAATTGGTGGTGAATTTAAGGGAGGTGTAATCCACTGCTGCCTAGCTTTCCTGGCTATAGGAGAGGATTTAATGACAGAGATATTCCATCATATCACCAAATCATATCATCATCCTATCATATCACAATCTGCTGCCACCTGATGCTCCCAAGAAAAGGATTTAGTGGCAAGGATCATCATATCGTATATCATCATATCTCATCTCATCACCACATCCTAGTACACCACATCTCTTTATGCTCATGGCGTGATGGCATACATGTCATGCTAACATGCCTCAAAACACGTACATATATATCATCATCACAATCATCATCATGGTCATGCTAGCATGCAATGATATGCGGGTGTTACAGTCACATATGCACTTATACAAAATCATACTTATCATCATCATATATTCATATCATGTCACAATAACATATACTATCTTGTCTAGCCTTGTGCATACCACAATATATAGAAAAACCATACACATACACATAATGATTTTGTGGTATGAACAGAGACATGCATATATATATATGTGTGTGTGTATATATCAACATATAACACAAATATACAAACACTCGGTTACCTCAGGTTGTCAACACCACACATGCAGATCCTATAGCTCGTCAAATTGCCAGCCAAATCATGAACCACACACTTCTAATCATCCAATTATACAATACAATGCCACAATATCTGTAATTAATATAAAACACATAACAATCCCTAACTCATGATGTCATCATTCAAGCTTAGCCCATAGCCTCAATAGCATAATTACATACTGATGGGCTCTAATTAATCATCCACGTACATCTCAGAATCCCAACTTCCTCAACTACGATCGCCCTAGGGTTTACTTAAACTCATCACCAACCAACCAAAATTTAATCCCAAAGCTTCCTAACACTGCATAACACTTTTACAACACCAAATCAAGCATTTTAATTAGTGGATTCTTCCCCAACTCAAAACCTAACATACTTCCACCAATTTCCAAACCAAATCTGAAGAGAAAATAGGGGAAGGAAGGTTAGGGATCACTTACTAACTAAGATTGAAGCTCCAAAAGTCTAAAAATCATCCCTCTTGGCCGGATTCTTGAAGCCCTAGTAAAGCCTCCTATTTCTCCCTCTGATTTCCTCCTCCACATCAACTGAAATGGCTTCTAATTTAAACAAAATTTTCTATGCTCGCCGTAGCTCCAGTAAGCTCATCGCGGTGCCAGTGCTCTCGATCCAGATATTTTCCAAGTTGCCACACGCTTCTTGTCATGGTGTAGGCCCTTCGTTGTCTCAAATATTGAATTTGTCCCATTTTAATCCTTCCTTCGGTCCTGGTTCTTTCAGTCCTCTACACATTGTCAAGGTTATTTCATGTTAACTCGAGACTAACATCAAGGTAGTATAGTGAGGGTTGTTACAATGATGATTCGAGATATGATAATACCACACGGTATACCAAACCACTAGTAGCCAAGTGATGAGATGGAAGATTATGTATTCCTACCACCAAATTCTCTCTTATAGCCAAGAGAGCTAGGTAGTAGTAAATTGCGGATGCACCCTCCCTAAACTACCACTACTTCAGGTGGTATAGGGGAAGGAGAACCACAATCCAATCATTAGTGTGGCCTTTGGTTATGTCACACTAGGATGCGGTGAGCTTGATGATGTCTCAAAATTAGTCTTTTCTAGTTATTGGAAGAGAATCACCTATAGGGTATGCCTTGTGGTAGGAATTATGCCAAGTAGTTTAGTAATATATGTTTTGCCTGTTCTTCATATTCCTGAGAGCTTTGTGCCTTATGTGGTATTGTATAATTGGTAGAATGTTAAGGAGTATGGTATATATGGTTGAATGCTAATGTATGTTGTGGTTATATGATGTGATATGATTTTGGACTCCAATATGGGTCAATTTGTACTGGTGCATGTTTGATTGTATGTTAGGCCTCATTATAAACTAAATATGGTTTTAGGCCTTATGTATGTATAATTTGGGCATATAGCCCATAAGTGTGTCTGAGGGTTTAAGGGAGTCAAAACTCAAAAGAGTGGTTTCTCTGAAGAGAAACCTACTTAGGAAAGTTAGTTGTACCATTTGTGACATGTGGAAATAGTCTCGGGCTGCCAATTAGTTATTGGTAACAATTAGGGTTGCTAAGTTCACGGTTTTGGTCAGAAAGTAACTCAAATGGTTTGTATGTCTAAAATCTCCATACGGAGGTATTTTGAATTGTGGTTAGTATCTATAGTTAGATTAAGATAATAGTGTCCTGTAGGAGTTCTATAGTTAGATTGAGATGGTAGTATCTGATACGAGTTAGCATAAGGTCAATCAAAGTTTAGAGGGAGAAGTTATGCATGTAGAAAATTCGCTAAAAAAATCAGCAATTTGCTGATATGATTACAGTCATGGACGCCACAGTGCCACCCTATTCTGTTTCTCTAAGGCCGTAGTGGCATTGTAGTAGGCCGCACCTGTAACAACCTACAACAAAAAACCTAAAACTAATACCTAAAACACTTAAATAACTGAAAATAGGGCAAACAGAAGGTAGTGCCGTGACATACCTCCTGGCACTGTGGTGCCAATGACAACAACCATATGAGCAAACTACTGATTCTTCGGGTGAACTTACTACTCACATAGCTTTGCTTTTCGACATCTGATAGACCTGATTCTAACTCCTACAAGTCACTTTACTCCCAATCTAATTATAGACACCAACCACACCTTAAAACACCTCCGTATGGAGATTTTAGATGCCTGAGGCCGAAATGGTTCATTTTAAACCAAAAACTTGGCATTTAGGCCTCCAAATGCCAAACCAATTCACTAATAACAAAACCAACACTTGGTTCAAATCCCAAATACCTCAAGGACTAGGTTTAGGGTGATCTCACTCTAAGGAAACCATTCCTATAGAATTCGACTCCCTTGACAACCAGTGGGTTAGATACCCATTTAACCAAACATTCACATACATCAACTACAAGTATACATTTCTAGTTTAATAGAGCTAGTTACCTATAATACAAGCACAAACTAACCCATACCGAGGTCCAAAAGCATAACACATAACATAGCAAACCAATAAGGCCTAATCAATGGATTTCTATATCATTCCACCCATTAAATCAACCGCATATAATGTTTAATACCTAGGATACAATGTTACAGGCAACATACAGAACGATAAACTACTTAACATAACATGTTACATAAACTAAATATAGAACTACCAATTACAAGTTTTGATGCCTTTGTGAAATGGAGTGAGCTAACACTCTTTCGTCTTCTCCAGGCTAGTACTAGAGTCCTCTCCTAAAATGTTTACCATAAAGAGGCATGAGACAGAGTCCTAATAACCAAGGAACACAACAACCAACAATATATACATACATATAAATACATGTAAAGCAATGTTAGGCAATGCAATGCAATGAATGTCCCCATACGTACACGATTAGAACTACAGGCTAGTCACAATTACAAAGTACACCTAATAAGTGATTCACTTCCAACAACTGGTGAAGATTAATTCAAGAACATCACTTAGCTCTCTGCACACTAGTATGACCCGGATGAAGGCCACACTAATGCTTGGATTATGGTTCTTCTTCCCCTAGACCACCTAAATTAGTGGTGATTTTGGGAAGGTGTATCCCTAAATCTACTACCACATGGCTCTCCTGGCTATGTGAGAGAATTTAGTAGCAGGGATATACAATCATCAACCTCACCACTTGGCCACTAGTAGATTGGTATACCACATGGTATTATGTTCTTATATTCAATATCACCCAATATCATCAATGCTCTTATGTTCAATAATGTGATTATGCTCTCATACTATCATATTCCATGCATACATGAAATTCTGAATCATTAATACATATAATCTCATACAACAGGGATGCTAACATGTCACATGCTACAACTTCATACTCAATCACATATATATTTATATAAGACTAGGAATGAGATTAACCCTTATGTCTCAAGTCGTGCTTGTAATATATTTAGATATGAAAAGAACAAACATATATATAAGTAGAAATATACATTATGCATAACATACACCACAGTTACCTTGGATAGTCAACACACAAACACAATAGACGGAGGGCAATGATACCCGTAGGTGTACCAATATAGAATTGCAAGACTTCCAAACCACTTCAAACAATACTGCAACTCTCAACATAACTTGAAGTACTACAACATAATAATATCTCCAATCAACATAATAAACATATATCACAATAACTCACAATCCAATCAACAAAGCTTATTATGGTAAACCTCACCACTTGGCCACTAGTGGATCGGTATACCATGTGACATTATATATCATCATCACCTAATATCATCAATGCTCTCATGCTCAATAATGTGATGATCCTCTCATCCTATCATATTCCATGCATACATGAAATTCTGAATCATTAACACATAATCTCATATGATGGGGATGCTAACATGTCACATGCTACAAATTCATACTTAATCACATGAATACTTATATAAGACTAGGAAAGAGATTGCCCTTTTCATCTCAAGTCCTGCCTGTGGCATATTGCAATATAAAAAGAACAAACATATATATATAAAAGTGGAAATATACATTATGTGTAACATACACCCTGTTTACCTTGGATAGTCAACACATAAACATAATGCACATAGGGGAATGATGGCCATAAGGGTACCAATATAGAATTGCAAGGCTTCCATACCACTTCAAATAATATCATAACTTTCAACACAACTTGGAGCACAACAACATAATAATACCTCCAATCAACACATTAAACATATATTACAACAACTCACAATCCAATCAACCATGCTTATTAATGGTAAACCCACGGTTTCATTAACTTTAAAGGCTTTGATCTCAATTGGTATGCTCATTTCTTTCTATTTTTCTTCAGTTTTTGAGGTGTTCTTTTGGATATTTACATGGGGATTTCGATTTGGCTAGACTCTACCAATTAAAATGTATGTAATAGGATTAATAAGGTGTTTGTTAGTGTTAATAATGCTTAGGTTTGAGTTTTAAAAGGAGTATGCATGAATTAAGCCTAACCCTAAGATGTTTTTCTTTGGGGAAGTTTGAAATCTTAGGGGTATGAGGATGATTATTGTATAGATGATTAATTAGAGCTCATTAGTGTGCAATTATATGGTTGGAACCTTGGGTTAAGCATAATTGATTGAATTGTGGATTTTTGGATAATTATGTTATATATTAATTGAAGATATTATGGTATTATAGTGGTTGTTTGGTTGATTGGAGGAGTGCAAGTTATCGTTGGTAATCCTAGAAGCTTGTGGATCTATGTGTGTATGGTATTAATAACTTAAGGTAACCGGGTGTTTGTGTTTGCATGTTTTGTTGATTGTATCTATATATGTGTATGTTTCCATTCATACCATGATATTTTTACGTGTGTGTATGGTTTTTCTACATATTAAGGTATGTATATGGCTAGATAAGATGATATATGATAATGATAAATATGATGATGATTGTGTGGTGATATACATATGTTGACGTGGCATTATATGATTTCATGGCATAGTGGCATGACATTGAGAAATATGATAATGATGATGATTATATAGCAGTATGACACGAACATCATCACCACATGTATATTGTGAGAAAAGTAAATTGGGTGGTGATGGCGAGATATGATATGATATGTTGATATATATGATATGGTGAAATAAGGAAGGGATTCCTATTACTAAATCTTATCCCATGGCCTAGAGAGTAAGGAGACAATGGACTATACATTTCCTAAATCACCACCAATTTGTGATGATCCAGGGGAAGGAGAGCCACAGTTTAAGCATTAGTGTCACCTTTGGCTGGGTGCACTAGTGTAAGGTGAGCTTGATGTTGTCCCGAAATTAGTCTTCACTGGCTGTTGGAAGAGAATCACCTATTGGAAATGTCCTATTATGACGCTAGCACTATGGTTCTAACCATGTATGAGGGAGACATACATACCATGTCATTTTGCATTCATTGCACCATGTGTATTATTGTATGAATTATTATATATATATAGGTCACTGTGTGTGTTCCTAGTTACTGAGACTTTGTCTCACATCCCCTTCAATAAGTAACATTTCATGTGAAGACTTTGGCATTAGCCTGGAGAAGACCAAGGAGTCATAGGCCTATTTGCCTTTGGGAGTAACTATTGTAATTTGATAGTTTACTACTTTAGTTTATGTAATAATTGTGCCAAGTAGAATATGTATGTGTGTATGGTTAGATTATCCTAGGAGTGAGATTGTATATGTTATGTAATGACATGGATGAATGTGATAAAATGGATGTTGATTAATGATATGTGATGATGATATGGTTAGTGTATGGTTAGAGTACGTGTCTATGGGTTGAATTGCCCATGTGTGAGCCCAAAGTGGTTTTGGGCCTAAGTTGTGGGTTTTGGGGCATAGAGCCCATTGTGTAAATTTGCAGTTCAAGGGGTAAAATCTTAGAAAAATGGCTTCTTCGGGGTGAAATCTCCTTAAATAAGTTAGTTAAGCTATTTAGAACCTGCATGAATGGTCCTTTAGTGTCAAATTGCCTTTGGTGGCAAATAGAGGTTGTTAGTGATGAGTGTTAGTCAAAAAGTAGCTAAAATAGTGTTGGGTGTCTAAAATCTTTATACTGAGATGGATTTGAGTGAAGCTAGTGTATCTGGATAGATTGGGACAAAATTGATTTGTAGGAGTTGAAATCAGGTCAATCGAAGATCGGAGCACGAAGTTGTGCACGTCGAAAGTTCACCCCAAAAATTAGCAAATTGCTTATATGATATCAGTGGGGGGCACCCCGAGACCTTAAGCTAGGCTGCGGTGCTAAGTGGTTCTGCCTATCTGCTGCCACAATGCCAATCCTTTCTGTTTCTCCCAGGCCGTAGTTGCACTGTAACTCATTGCAGCAGCTCTGCCCTGTTCTGATCCCATTTGAAGTTTTTTGATGTTTTGAAGCTTTGAGGAGTTTCATTTTGGGTGTTTGGAACCAGGTTGTTACAAATAATGTGATGATGCTCTCATACTATCATATTCTATGCATACATAAAATTCTAAATCATTAACACATATAATCTCATACGATGGGGATGCTAACATGTCACATGCTACAAATTCATATTCAATCACATATATATTTATATAAGACTAGGAAAGAGATTACCTCTTTCATTTCGAGCCATGCCTATGACATATCGCGATATGAAAAGAACCAACATATATATAGGCAGAAATATACATCATGCATAATATACACCACGATTACCTTGGATAATCAACACACAAACACAATGCATGAAAGGGAACGATGGTTGGAGGGGTACCAATATAGAATTGCGAGGCTTCTAGACTACTTCAACAATATCACAACTCTCAACACAACTTGGAGCACTACAACATAATAATACCTCCAATCAACACAATAAACATATATTACAATAACTCACAATCCAATCAACCAAGCTTATTTATGGTAAACGCATGGTTTCATTAACATCAACATATATCAAAGAGTCTCTAACATCCATTTAAACCAGTACCAATCATCTATAATTTGAATTACATGCTTCCTCAACAATTTTGAGTCTAGGGTGTTGAATCAAGAAGTTTTGATGATTCCAAATCAACTCTCAAGAGCTTGGAGTAAAAGATATCAAAGGTGCACAAAGAGTTCAAATGAAGAAATTCTAGAGAAATCTGTGCAAAATTTGTTATTGGATGTTTAATTATGTTTAAATATGGGTAAAAGACTTTGATTTGATGAAAACATGTTTTAAAAACTTGATTTTAAGTTAAATCATGAAATATTTGAAAAATCCCACCAACAAACGAAGTTTGAAAAGTTTACATTGAACTGTCATATTGGAAATTCGAACTTTGGCTTCGAAAATTCGAATTTCGAGTTAAAACTGAATAAGTCTAAAGAGATGTCTCTCTGACAGACAAATTTTGATTTTCCAAAATTCGAATTTTCATAAGTATCTGAAAGAAGCTGTTGAGTAACAGACGAACTTTGAGTTTTCAAAATTCGAATTTCAGACAAAATGCAACTTATAAAAACCAAAGAAATCCATCTGAAACAATGTCAAAGTTCATCTGAAATCAAGATTATGTTGAGTTTCAAAATTACTCACTGACAAACAAACTTTGAACATGAAAATTCAAATTTCAGAAGTTAAAGTTGTGAGTCTGTTACAATAACATGTTGACATACGAATGACAGTGTTTATAAATTCGAATGATAAAGTAAGTCTGAAAAGAGGTCTATCTGACAGACGAACTTCACTCTTTTAAAATTCAAATTTTGAAGTAAATGAACCACTGTGCTGTTTGAGCCTGCTACGGATAGACAAATTTTGGAACTCCAAAATTCAAATTTCGAGGGCACTGTAGCTAATTGAAAACACTGTTCACACTTAACAGAAAAACTTTCTTCTTGAAAATTCATATGTCACAACATAGAAACACTTTCTAAGTCTCAAAATTTGAATTTCACTTCATGAACAGACGAACTTCAGTATTTCAGCGTTGGAAGCTTTAACTTTTGGTTCCATCAAAATTCATCTGTTGACCAACCAAAATTCGAATTTTAGTATGTCAGAAGCATTAAATGCGGTTGGTTAACAGATAGTTTTTCAAAGTAACCGTTGGATAACTTCTCCAATGGATAGATTTTGTCTCTAACGGACATTTGAGACCTAAATCTATAAATATAACATCATTTGAAGTTGTGGGTAACGAATCAAACTTTGTATATACTGAAACTCTGCCAAATTTTCTACTCAAAGACTTTTACCCTCTTACTTCAATACTTATACTTTAACTGTCATATTCACTCTATTCAAGAGAGTTTCATCTTTGTAAACAATCTAATCTTCATTTGGAAGATAGATTTTCTTGTGAGGAAATATCACAAGGGATTGTAAAGCACTTTGTAAAAGTGCAGAAAGTGATTGAGTGAGTTTTAGAAAACAGAACACTGATGTTATACTGTGGCATTTGCAAGAAGTCCGTTGAATTCTTGCTGAATAGTGGAAAATCTCAAAAGGTGTTTTGGGGACTGGACATAGGTCAAGAGGAGAGACCGAACCAGGATAAATATCAGAGTTTTTCTTTTCTCTATCACTACTCTTTTATCTTACTGCTTTATACTCTGTTTTTCTGTCATACCTTACTTTCTTCATTGTTTTCACTTTATGCAGAAAATTTTAATCTTCTCAATTCACTCCTCCTCTTGGGAAGTCAGCCTAACTAACATAGGGTTCCACCTAAACCAATCCTAACCCTTCCAAAACTCATATGCAAGCCTTTAGAATACCAAATCATACTTCAATAATTCATTTACATGCAATTTAATCAGTGGAATGACAACCCAAGAGAATTTCCACACATACCTATGAATTCCAATAAAAAATCATAAAGAAAGGAGAGAAGGAAGGATATAAATTCACTTACTAACAAGGGTTTAAGCTCCCAAAGTCTAGAAATTGAGCCCTAAGGCCAGAGGACACGAACCCTATCAGAGCTCCTCTTCTTCTTCTTTAATTTCTTCTTTATCTGCTGACTGAGATGTGTTCGAATTTATCAGAATTCAAACACTGGTGCCATAGCTCACTATAAGTCTGCCACGGTGCAGACCTTTACTACCTTGAAAATTTAGGGTTCCTCTGCTCAACCACCGCTGCTCCCCTGTTCTTCGTTGCAACATGATATGATTTTGTCTCTATTGTTGAAGTTGGTCCCACTTGATCCTTCCTCCAGTCCTGGTCCCTCTAGTGTTGAGCAAGTTCAAAAGGCAAACTTTTCATTAACTCAAGAATAAGACTAGGACAATGGTTGGAGGGTCGTAGCAACAGCTCCAACTCTGTTTTGTCTTATATAAGAGTGTAGGATGTGACATTTGACATAGTAAAACTAATTTTAATTGTTATACACAAATTAAATAATAAAAATAAAAATTATATTTATGCATTTGCTCAAATTTTATAAAAATAAAATGCTCTGACGTCCCTTCTGTTTCGCCTTAATTACAAAGACCTCCCATTTTAAAAGTATACTCTTTGGTCTAGTTTGTTAACACCGTTAGGGATATTCCAAAAAAATTTTAAAAATGCTATTTTTAATTAAAAAAAATTGAGAGGTTACAAAATGTAATTGGAGCCGCATATTTTAATATATTGAAGGTACATGGCACTTATACTCATTTGTATGCGTTAAATAGAGCCTAATTTTACTTAGTCAAGCTCAAATGGATGCTCAAAAGGCCCATATGTATTTGGAAACATAAAAAACAAGTCGGCGGCCAATTTTGAAAAGCCCAAATGAGTTTTAATTGGCCTAAACTTGTAATTTAAGTAAAATCAATTAGTTTCCTATTTGTTAAACTCCTTTTTAGTTTAGTTTATTATTTTATATTATCTTTAGTTTTTTTCAAGTTATCCTTTTAGAAAAGGATTCCCTAGGACTAGTAGGATTCTTAGTAGGAACGAATTCTAGTTATAATGAGGCTCTCATCCATAAATAGCCATGTGCTATGCAAAATTTTGAACGCAGATAATTTAATGCAAGTAATTGAGTTTTCTCCTATCGTGTGAGATTATTGGTGATTCAACCTACATCGTGAAGATTGAGCCACCTCTTGATTCGCATCACACAATGACTGAAGTAAGGCGATCAAAGAGACAAATGGCTGCAAGGATGAAGATTGCGTGCAACATCTTCAACCTACCCTTTGATGTTCTGGTCCTCATTGCTACCTCACTGGGATCAGAATCGGTGAAGGATCTTTTCAATTTCCAGAGAACATGCAGAAAATTCTTCTCTGTTTCTGTTGATCCAATGGTGTACAAACATGTTAACCTCGATAGGATATCAAAATTCACATGGAAAGAAATAAAATTTCAAGAAAGATTCGTCCGTCAATGCCTGAAGTACCAAAATCCAGAGTCTCTATATTTTGAAGGTTTGAGAAAATTCTTTCTCACAACCAATGGTCGAGATAAAGGCTTAGATATGATAAATAGAGCAGCCATGCAAGGATATAAACGGGCCATGTTTATGTTCGGACTGCTTGTCATCAACCAGGAAAGCCAATATAAAAGGTCTTCATTATGGGTTCGTGCTGTGGAATTTCTGAGAAAATTAAGGGCAAACAAATGCATTCTAAGATGCAGAGAAGAATCAGAAATATTACTGCGTGAGCTTCGATGGTCTCTATATAGAAAATTCAGAACCATTGACAGGATTAAACAAATTTGCATTGAAAGGAATAAACTTTGCAAGCGTAAACCATGTCCAAATCATTGGAGGCCAAAGAAAGGGGTTTGGGTCTTCAACAGAGAAGAAGATGATGAGCAAGACCCATCAATGTGCGAGGAATGTCGTTGGGATGAGGAGCTAGAGTGGCTGCATAAGCATATTTAAAAATTAAGAGGCAGAAGGGAGATAGAATATTTTATGTATTTTCAGAGATTGATATTTTTTTTTATTAAAGAGATTATGATATTTTTGTTCTGATCTTTTGTGTTGATCGATATAATATACATGTATGCGTTGAAATATTTTATGCTTTATATATCTGTATCGGTCATGTATGCATAATCAAATATGTAGAATTTTAATAAATTACTGTCAGTGCATATGTAAATAGTTATTAATTCACAAAAAAATTCATTCTACATGTTAAATAACAAATTTAAACCTGTAACTAATCATTCAATATTATATTTTTACTTTGATACAATTGTTACAACTAATATAATTTAATTTAATCACCTTAATAATTTAATTCCACAGAATTTCAAAATATGATCAAAAATAAAAAAAAATATTTTTCCATACCATTTTAATATATACTGCTGTACTATTTGTAACATAACTACTTACACTACTTGTAAACACCCCATTTTGTCCGGACATTTTTATAAAAGGTATGAAAAATGAGAAAAAAAGTAAAATAAAGTTCTTTTTAAGCAGAAAAATTAATAACTGTAATCTAATTTCAAGACTCAAATTTATCTTTCTAGAATTTGACATCTGGAATTCAAAAAAAAGAATAATAATAATAATTAAAAAAAAAGGAAAAAAGAAAACGAGATAAAAAAAAAACTCAATAAATAAAAAAAAAATGGGCTGAAGCGTGTCAGCCCAATTTGGGCTGAAATGCTTCAGCCCGCGTCACGAGCCCCAAATGAGGACCCGTGAAGGAGAGTTAAGGGCGTAGTCCTAAGGAGAGGAGGGAGCACGCCGGAGAGAGCAGTCGTGCCGCGAGGAAAGAAAAGGGGGAGGGAGGAGACTGCGAGGATGGAGCCACGAAGCGAGGTGGCGGAAAGAGACTGAGAGAGGGGCAGAGGGAGGTGACCGAGAAAGGAGGCCGAGAGGAGACGGAGAGGAATAGAGAGAGAGGGAGATCTGGAGGAGGAGAGAGCTGCGGTCGAAGTTTTAAGAAAAAGAAAAAACAGAGGGGTTTGGACCAGAGAGCAGCCATGGCCGAGGAAAGAAGGTGGGAGACCGAGGAGGAGCAGAGGACCGCGGGCGGAGGACCGAGGGAGCCTGAACCACCAAAGGGAGCTCGGGTACGAGAGAGAAGGAGAGAGAGAGCCGAGAAATAAAAGGAAAAGGAGGCAAGAGGAGCCGAGTGTGGGACTGAATGAGGAGCTCAGAGAAAAGCTGAAGGTCTTTGGAAACCTAAGAGGGAGCTAGGGTCTGAGGCACGATGGAGGCCAAAGAAAAGTCAGAAGAAGACGTGCACGAGGGGAAGGTCGGAGGGAGTCTGCGTACGGAGCAGAGACAGAGGAAAAGACACGAAGTCACGGGCAAGAGGCACAAGCGTTGACTAATGAAGAGGATGAAAAGGAAAGTAGAGGAAGCTCATGCAGAAGATTCAGACACAGGAGCCAGAAAAGCTGAAAAAGTGAGCAAAAGGGGAAGAAGATGGACGGCGCACGAAAGCAGGACTGAAAAGGCGCAGAAAGCAGTCTTGCACAGTCACACACGGGAGGCCTCGCGCGTTCTGCTTCTCTCGGGAACCCTATAAAAGGAGGAGGAGCAATTGCAGGAGGGGGGGACTTCCAGGAGGTTGCATAGGAAGAATTTGGAAGACAAAGAGAAAGGAGGGAGAGAATCGGAGCAACGACATACAATCAGTGTCTATGATTTAGGGGCCTCAATCGGTAATCTTCATTTTAATCTTAGGCTTTATGTAACGGTTAGAACAGATTTAGGAATAAAATTGCTGGTTGACTGAGGTATGTGCTTGGTATTCTATTTTGCTGCCCAGGGACTGAAACTGGGTGTTAGAATATAGTTTGCACTGTTGGCTCATCATGCATGCTATAAATGAATTTATTAGTTGAGTCTCCTTCAACGTATTTTAATTTTTTGGGAATAATGTCTCCTTTCTCTTTCATGGGTATCAGAAGTGGTTTATCTGCGCCTTATTTCTGAGCTTTGTTGTATGAAAAGGGTAACATGTTTTGTACCTGCGGGATGCTCCTAAATGGCACTTGATGCAGTGTTTGGGGAGGGGATGGATTAATTGTGATTTGGATGCTGTTTGGTTTGGAAACTCAGTTTAAAATCCTCATTTTAAATACCTGATAACTCTGCTAGTGTCTTTGGTTGCCTCCCCCTTTCCAATCTGGGTGTTCTCGTATGGTTTTTCATTGAAAACTGGATCCGGGTGACTGAGATCAGACTCGCGTGCTTTATTTGCATGGTTATTTGTTCATTAAGATAATTTGCTAAAGTTGGCCATTGTTTCCATACCTATTGGGGGTTTGGTTTGTTTGGATATTTGAATTGATGATTAGAATTCTTTAAGCCAATGAGCCACTTCTTGGAGCCTTTGGAATATTAATGGGTGATGAAAATATAGGTGAGAGTTTCACTTTAATATTTTCATATATATAATGCTATCCCAAGTGTAAAAAAAAGGGGGGGGGCGTGAAGACAAAATAAATAAAGTAAGGGATTTTTCAATCGATTCGGTTTTTTATTTTCCACAATTTTAAATAAGGAAAAATGAATAATAAAATATAGGGAAAATGGAGCCCCAGGTCCCCATAGTTTTAGTGAGTTTTGGTTTTGGTCCCTAGAGTTTGACTTTTTTGAACACAATCCCTAAGCTTTAAAACGTTGGACACATTAGTCCCTGGGGTTTGTGAAAGCCGCTGGAGGATAGTCAAATGGAACAAACGATGTGAAAAAATCTGATGTGGAAGCTGACAGAATACATGGCAATGACTTATCAAAGTGAGAGGATTAGGAAACGCAAAGAAGAAACAAACCGTGAAAACCAATTGCTAGACCCTCATTTTGCCTGCTAGGGTTTGTTGTCACTGAGAAAAAAAGGTGTGTAGGCTTTGTCAACAAGGAGGAGAGAGGAGAACCGGCGTTGATCTAGGTGATTGGCGGACTCACTCGAAAGGTGTAGATACATATTTGCTACTATCCCAGTTGTGTACATATAACTACAGTATATAAGGCCAAAATAAAAGTGTATCATTGTAAAGATGATGGGCAATGCACTTTGCTTCATAATAGTGACAAACAATGCACTTGATGAGCCCACTGAATCTACTTGCTCCAACCACATTGAAGCAAATTATATACGAATGAAAAACTGAGTAGAGTTTGAGACTGGTGGTGTATTTATCATAATTGTAAGAATACAAAAACGATTTACTAGTGGTGTATTTATCATAATTATATGATAAATAAACATATAATATGAAAGCAGAGGAGAGTTTGAGAAGGAAAAGAAGACGAAGACGATTCATGACATGCAGGCATTACTATAATGGATGAGAAAAGTGAAGCTCTTAAAACATATGAAAAATGTGGCAGCTCCATGCAAAGTCCCAATCTCAATATATTCTGATATTGATATATCACAAATATATGCACATTCGTTTCTGTGGATTCTTTGGATGGAATTTCAATCCTTTGATGTTACTGTTGTCCCAAAAATGAGCAAGTAACCAATCACTGTACTTTTTTATTTCTTTCAATGTTACAGCTTTAAAACTCTATTCACCAACATATGTAATCATCGTGAAACTTCAATTTTATTCCACCCATCATGATGAGATCACTTGAACCAAAGACTGGAACTTTATTTTATCTGAAAACTTTATTGCTCAACCGAGCTAGGTGTCCTATAATATTGGAACATCAAATCAAATAGCAAACATGTGGATCAATGGGGCTTCATAGACTACAACCACATTTTGCAGTCATATTGAAGGCTTCATAGACTTCAACAACATTTACATATACGATAAGTGCTACAAAAAGTGCATGTTCATCGCAGTGAATACAGAAGGGACTTCTATTTAAATTCTTTAAGAATGAGAATGCTTCGGTTAGCGTAATTCTTCTTTAAAAATAATCAATCAGATATTGTGGTGTAGAACTGACATGTAAAGAAAAAGGCATAAAGCCAGCAGGGAGTTCAAGGTTTATCCCACCATGATACACCTTGGCTGCCATTCAAGAAACCGTCAGCCACCTCAGTTTTTTTAACGCCGTTTGGTCCATGTCAAATTCCTCCAGCGACTTTCACAAACTCCAGGGACTACCGTCTCCAACGTTTTAAAGTCTATGGATTGTGTTAAAAAATATTAAACTCGAGGGACCAAAACCAAAACTCACTAAAACTATGGGGACCTGGGGCTCCATTTTTTCTAAAATATAAGTATTGAATGTGGTGATTTTATCCTTATCCCTTTTAAATAACCTTTTTATAAATATAGAATAAGGTTTTCTAAATGTATCTTCTTTTAAATAAGTATACAAAAACAAAAAAAAAATAGTAAATAAATAAAAATAATGTAGAATATATATATAAAAGTCATATTTTTAAATTTTTCCTACCGCTCTTCTTTTCATAAAACATTCATAATCATATTTATTTTTTTAAGTCTTTTTATTTTTCGCCACGAGTGGCATCACAGTGGGTATTTAAGTATTAATCAGTAACTTGTGAGTGATAAAGTCACCACATATACTGGTTATCATTTCTCAAGATATACTTCCTTTATTCCTATTTTTTACATGTTTTCATAATAAAGAGACAAATTTTTCTTTTTCTTTATTCCTTGCTAAATTCCATGCCTTTTGTCCCGAGTGACACCACCGTTGACATTTAGGTATCGATTGGTATATTGTGAGTGATAAAGTCACCACATGAGCCAATTGGTTTGGTTTTATAAAAATAAGATTATTTTCAAATATTTCTTTTTCGAACCAAAATAAAATGTTCAAATCACATATAATTTTAATCCTGTTTTTTAATCGAGAAAAAACCTATATTGTCTCTTTTTAGGAATTGATTTTGTAGAACCAAAAAAATAATAATAATAAATAAATGAAAAGAGTAAATAATGAAAATTAATCTGTCTTTTACAAATTAAAATACACTAACTAACGCTAAAAATTATTTTCTTTGTGGAAAGACAAATTATTTTCTATAAACCTCTCTTTTCAAAAATATATATAATAAAAATACCAACCCAGTGATACGTTTTTTTAGTCCGAACTACGTCGACTTTGATCCCTATCACAGGGTACGTAGGCCCCAGACTCTAATTCTGGGTCAAATCCACCTTTGTAAATAAATAAATATTTTCAGATTTATTTGGTGTTTTTTTCTCTTCATTTAATGAATATTTACCAATTTATTTTTTTTAGTCTACTTTTGTAAATAAATAATGTTCTTCTCTTAATTTATTTTTCTCAACTTCTCATATTTTCATTTCATTCCTTATTTTTCATTTTCACACTTTTCTTATTTTTATATTTATTTCTGCATGTGAATGGTAAAAGGGAAATCAAAATAATTTGTAAAAGCCATAAAAATTGCATGATCAACCTAAGGTAACCGTTCCTAGGAACGGGTGTTGTGGGGGTGCCTAACACCTTCCCCACTCACAATCGTACTCCCGAATCCAACTCTAATTCGCAGACCATCCTTATCCCTTTTTGTTTTTTATTTCGGTTTTCCAAAATTTCCCTTAAAATTTTGGTGGCGACTCCTCCGAAATCGGCCTCCCGTCGTGTGGGCCGATTTCCCTCTTTTCCTTTCATCTCGCGCCATCCGCGTCGCATCTCCGGGTGTGACACTACTTATGGGTTTTGCTCTTACAAAATAAATTTAATATTTTCAACCTTTCAATATATTTAAATTATCAAATTAACGAGGAAAATATAGAGAATACATAATTAAATAAAATGTTTTAATATATAATTTTTATTAGAGAAACGTACATGAATATAAAATTATATCAAAAGGATTGTAATAATAAAATTCAATTATATGTTCATGCAACATCTATTTCTACATAGCTAAGACAATATAATTAATTTGGTCATATTTTTATAGAATCACTTTATTGAAACTTTAACAATAATGATTTATTTAATAAAATAAAATTATATAATATTTACATATTGAAAAAATACTTAATTGGGCTCTCCATGTCCATTCATTTCCACTCACATTACAGGTCTCTGAAACAGACATCTGATAACTTTCATCCCCCATTTTTAGCACTTCTAATGATTATTTTTGGTTAAATGGGATTTAGTGGGTAATATTTTAATTTTCTAAGTTAAATTTTGAAAATGGTCCGTCTTTGATAAGAAATGGCTTTTTGGGCCTCAGTTGTCAATATTTTGGTTTCCATCTTAATCATGAGGATCAATTCTTTCAATCATATTTTAATTTCCTTAATTAATTATGTCACAATAAATTTTAATTGGTGGAAATAATTCATTTAGAAAAAATGCCAAGGGATTTTCATTTATTTTTAATTTATTTTCCATTTCACTCATTCTCTTTTTTACTTTTTCTATTTCTATTTTCTTTTCCATTTTTTAATTCCCGTGACATTTTTTTTATAATTGGATTGGCCATTGGTGACAATTAGAATGCTTAAGTTGTAAGTTTTGATAAAAAAAAAAAAAGATCAAAATAGTGTTGAGTATCCAAAATCTCCATACAAATATGGATTGGGGTAAAATTGACATTTATAGTTAAATTGGAACTAGAGTAACCTGTAGCAGTTGGAATCAGATCAATTAAAAATCGAAACACGAAGTTAAGTGTATCGGAAGTTTGATCAAAAAATCAGCAAAGTACTAATTTGCTATTAGCTGATGATAGTGCCGCAGCGCCAGGGTTTTGGCCATGGCACCAACCCATTCTGCCTCTTGGAGGCTGTGGTGGTACCGTTCATGCCACAACCCCAGACTTGTGTCGCCCCTTTTGAGTGATTTCTAAGGTTTAAGTGTGTTTGAGGTTGGTTTTTGTTAGGTTGTTACAACTAAGCCTAGATATTTGTCAACTAACATTGTTTTCCAAAAAAACCAAGTATTGTTGACTTAAAGCTTTGTGAACAAAAGAGTAATATCCTAGATAGTTTTGTTTTCTACCCTTCGAATAAAGTTTTCTAGGTTCTCTAAGTCCTACAAGTTTTATCGACTAACTTTAGAGATTTTCATGAAAACATAGTTGAACAGTTGTCACTACAATATTATGAGAAGTTTGATTGTCAACTGACCCGAGTGCTTTGTTGAGACAAACATAGTCTAATGTTATGAAATGTATTTAACTACTAGTTGAGGTTTGTAGACTAACTATATGCTTTGTTGATTAACCTCTACAATGCATTTAATGCTTCAGGTTTATGTTTCATCTTTCTTAATAAAGGCTAGTGCTTATCTCTGACATTTAAATTGAGCTAAAATCTATATATACGATTGCACTTAAGTCGGTTGGTAAGAACATTAAATATTATTGAGCCAAATTGTTGTTAAATCATTAAAAATTCACTCTTACTCTTATTAAAACCCTACCAACTACTTTCTAGAGTGAAAAAGTGAGCTTAATTATTGTATATCTACTCTTTATGAGAAATTACTTTGTATATATAAATCTTATTTCTACTTTTGGGTAGAAATCTTAGTGTGGGTAGACACTAAGAGAATTGTTGTAAACACTTGTTACAAGGGAGGGTGGAGAGATTTTTCCAACTCTAGTGAGAGAACTTGGTAGCGTGCTGTAATCTTACAAAAATCCAATTCAATGTTGCAAAAATAATTAAAAAATCTCATGTGGTGATTTGAGAACTAAACATAAATCAAATGAAGTAACTAAACCAAGATAAATTATTATGTTTGATTCTCTCTATTCCTTCTTCATAAACATTTCTTAAATTGCTCTGTTTTTTGTACTTTGCACTATTTTATTATTTTTTCTTTGTGCAAAAAATTTTAAAAGTCTAATTCACCCATCTCCTGGGCAATCTAGCCTAATCAAGAACACTTAATTCAATTTGACTGCTAATTCCTCGGATCTGACCTTCGTTGCATTGCTATTGCTACATTATTTCCAACAAAATTAATTTGATAACCCCACGGGCCGGTAATTAAGTTGTCAATGTCCTTTCAAATGCTAGCTTTAAAGAACATATTGATATTCTGCTTTGGTGGATAATTAGAAGATGGGCTTTTCCACATATACATGAAAGCAGGACAAATATTCAAGAATTAAACAATATATGTACAAAAAAGATATATATATTTTTACTATTATTTTCATCAACTTTTTTTGTGTACATAAAAAAATTCCCTAACCGATAGTTAAAAATTAGCTCTTTTAAGTTGTGGAGATCTAGTTAGAAGAATATGTTTAAAGGATTCATCTATCTATCAACTATGTTGAATTATATGTGGCATGTTTATATATATTTAAAAATCCATTTACAAATATATGCATACATATTAGTTTTAAACTTTTTCCCAAATTTTTAATTCTGACTCTCATATCATAATCAATCTAACCATATATTAGAAATAAATTTCAATAGATCAAATGATGTCGCAAATTTTGGTGATGTCGTAGGCACCCTAAAATACGCAGCTCTATATATAATGGAAGATATATATATATATATATATCAAGTTATTTTTTAAAAATAATTTTTAGTCTTCTTGTCATCAACCATGAAAACAAATACAAAGGGAGTACTTTATGGCTTCACGATATGGGATTTCTAAGAAAATTAAGGGAAGATAGATGCATTTTAAAATGCACAGAATAATCAGCGTGATTACTGGGGGGGAGGTTCCATGGTTTGGCCATATGAAATTCAATCCGATCAAAAGCAATGTTTTTCTGCAACAGAAATTAATGTCCAAATAGTTGGAGGCCAAAATATGGGATCAAGATTTTCCTGAATGAAGATGAAGATGAGAAAGACCCATCTACGTTATTTCCCCTTATATATATAAGGATCTATTGAAAATATGAATAATATTTTAACGTTTCTGTAAGTGCAATAATTATAAATTTTAAACTCATAAAATGCATCTTAAATTTCATATTGTATATTACTGCTCCACAATTTTATTTTTCACCATCATTCTATGCATTCAAAGCAACACAAAATAAATCGTATATGACCTTACGGGAATGATGAATCAGCATTCAAACAATGTGTTTTCAAATCATATGCAAGTGACACTAGTTGTCTCAACAATTTTTGGCAAAAAACAAAAAATAAAGCCTCCGTTAGATTGTTCTTCTTATTGGGACTGAACTAAGAACAGCTAACGTGCTTATATATTTGAAAATCTATTTACAAATATATGCATGCAGATTGGTTGTCTATTTTTTCCCCTAATTTTAAATTCTAACTCTTATATCATAACCAATCTAACTCTTATATGCATAATCCTCGCACATAGACGAGAAAGACCCATCTATGTGTGAGGATTGTCGTTCAGATGAGGAACTAAAAGGGATGCATCCATATCTAAGAGGAAGTAAGGATTAACACTACGCCAAAATACGTCTTTGTTGGCGGTTATTTTGACTTTTTTTGGCGGTTAAAAATAGTCAAGTATGTTGGCGCCGAAAAAAACTGTAACTTTCATTGGCGGTTAGAAACCGCAAAAAAAAATAACATTTATTTGCGGTTATATATAATAACCGCCAATAAAATTAGAATTCCTTTGCAGTTATATATAACAGATATATTAGTTTTTTTTTCCAATTTAGTTATTACTTACTCAATCTAAGCAATCTAATATCTACGTTTTGACCACATGTACCGAGCCATAAAAATATAGGTATATGGAATAAAATAGTTTTCTACTTCCCCTGATATCTAAGGATTTATTGAAAATATGAATAAGTTTAATACTTTAACGTTACTATAAGTGCAATAATTTTAAACTCATAAAATGCATCTTAAATTTCATATTGTATATTACTGCTCCACAATTTTGATTTGTCTCAACAATTTTTTTTTTAAAAAAAAACAATAACCTCCATTATATTGTTCTTTTTATTGGGATAGAACCAAATGACAGCATACTAAAGTGGTACGGTTATCTACCAACCATGCTATTTAATAATATAATATAAACAAGAGGTTGGCTTGTCATCTTTGATTCAAGTTAAAGTTATCACTTTTAATTAATTGTTTTAACTTCCTGAAATTTCAGGCCAAAAAAAATTCCTGAAATTCATCCCTTCGTTACTTTTAATTGTTTGGACTAAAATTGAATTGTTCTAGAGTTGGATCAGTCATGGGTCTGAATGAGAAATGGGTTGTGCTTTATAAGGGCATTTTTTGATTTCTTCACGTTCAAAGAATGAGTAATGTTAGTAGCAATGGAAAAATAAGAATGTGAAGCTCAACATGGGAATGAGATTATGTGATCCAAGTGTATGACCAGATTATGAGATCGTGGTAGCAAAATGGCCATAGATAAACTCAACCCAACATCTATATAAAGGGATTGAGGCAAGTAAGTATGGCACCAACCTAACATCCATCATCTCTCAATACACTTAATACAACTTAACAATCAACCTCAAAGCTCTCATAGCTATTTACCATCAATATGCTACACAATATTCCTATATTCATTCTTTACTATGGCAAACCTTTTAGTCATCAAATTCTTTTAGGGACCGTTTGGTTCCCTAAATGATCGGGAAGGGAATGGAATAGAATAGATCAGTCATCAAAATAAAAAATGAAACTAGATGTTGTTGAAATCGATTTCGAACATGGTATCTATAAGGGAAAAGAGGAGGTTGGTGAATGAGAATGATAAAGGTGAAAAAGACGAGGTTGGTGGAAAAAAGTAACTTGATTCAGAAAAGAATTCTTAGAAATAAGAATGAGAAAAAATAGGGATTAACATCTTTGTATTAAACAATTTTATTTTTAAAAATTTTTCTATCTCCTTAATATTATATTAAACAAATTTATTGTAATCATCATTTCATTTTTCGTCTATTCTATTCATGATCATTCCGGAAACCAAACAAGATCTTAGTAATCAACATCTTTGCTCATTGTAGTCAATGGAGCATTCTCCAACTTACTGTTCTCGGACAATTACTGGTGAAATCAAAACGATGATCAAAAAGGGTTGAATCTAATTAACTTTGGCTCTCACAGTGCCAAGTTAAGCTCCTAGAGCTACGCTCTTTCATTTGTCATTCATTTTCATGTTTAAAATCCTCTCTATTGTACTCATTTATTTCTTAAATACAAGGAAAAATTATAATGAAAGACTAATGGAGGGAATTAATTATAAAGAATAATTTTAAAATAATAAAAAGTGGTACAAATTGAAGGATTTAGTATTAAAATTGAAAAAATAAGTAATAAAAGATTTTATTTTATAATAAATTTATTATTTTAGTTTTAAAATATAATTTTCCCTTAGTACAATTGTCTTTTACTCTTTGGGAAATATGTGCTAAAGACTTCAAGATTTTACTCATATGAGTAAAAGCGAGAAATTGTCCAAATTACTAACCCTAATTGAGGTACTTTTCTTTTGTATGCATTTTCTTTTAATAAAAAAATTTAGTAAGAGTGATCAAACAATATCAATATCATTATGTGTATTGAACAAAATCTTAAATGGACCACATAATGAATATATAGTATTATTATAATATAAAGCTTGCTATAGATTATATAATAATATTGATATATTTTTTTGATAAATGACATGTTGATTATTATATGTATATATATATAATGATAATGATAATTAGGGCAGAATCCTATATCCTATAATACTATGATTACTGAAATATATGTGGTAAAAAAAAATTCACCCTCCTCTTTTAAGAAGAGTGAACTTCCCCCTTTTTTTATGCGAATACTCTTTTTTTCACCCAAACCAAATCACGAAACCAAACACACCCCCCCCCCCCCCCAAAAAAAAAAAAACTTGCCGTGTGCTGCGGAAAGTTCCGGCGACTTTGTCCGCCGTTGCAACCGATTGGTCTTCTCATCTACTGACTCTTTCCTTTATTTCCATTGCCTTTAGCACCTGAAGATTGTCGCAATAAGGATCACGTTATGTGAGCTTTGGAGCTCGAAAATGTCGCATCAACAAAGTACTACCACTAGCAGCAACATTCCAGTAAGCGAAGTGTTTTGGACTCTGGTTGATAAAGCTGACAAGAAGTTCTCTAAGATCAGGGATTTGCCTTATTACCAGCGCACCAGGTTCTGTTCAGTTTCAATTTGTTACCATTCATGTTTCTTCTATGATCTCTCCTTTGCTTGGTTTCCGAGAAAATTGAGTTGGAAAAATTTCCTGTTTTGATCAATGGAGAACTGAATTAATTTTCTAATTTGTTACACGAATTGGATAAAAATCAGAATTGGGTAACTCGTAGATATTAAAAATATATTCCTTTTTCAGTGGTTTCTCTCTTGATGACAACAAGAATGTATTGTTCTTCCAGCCGTGCTTAATTCGCCACCTTTTCTTTCTTGTTCTGATATTAGCAGTTTTGACATAGTAAATTTGAGAATTATATCCTAAGTTAACCTTCTCTAGGCATTTCGTTGTTGTTATTTTATTGAGTTGGAAGAGAAATCACTATTCATAGCCTACCTATAGCTTGATGATGAAAAGCAAATTACTTACATAATAGATAAGGAGCTGCCCTATATGAAGTCTTTATGTGTGGTCATCTATGAAAGGCTTAACATATGCTAGTGGCTTTGTTTTTAGGTATGACACATACTTTTATAAGGTCTTTAAGGTGTACACGCAGTTGTGGAAGTTTCAACAGGAGAATCGGCAGAAGCTGGTTGAATCTGGGCTTAAGAGATGGGAGATTGGTGAAATTGCGTCTCGCATTGGGCAACTATATTTTGGGCAGTACATGCGAACAAGTGATGGGAATTATCTATCTGAGTCATATATATTCTATGAAGCCATATTGACTCGTGAGTATTTTAAGGAGGGATTGTTTCAGGATGTGAATATTGCAAATAAACAATTGAGGTTTCTTGCTCGGTTCCTGATGGTGTGTTTGGTTTCGAACCGGAGAGAAATGGTGCAGCAACTGGTTAATCAGATTAAATTATTAGCTGATGAATGTAAGAGGACATTCCAGGTTCGTAAAATTCTAATGTGTGCACACACACATCTCTGGAATTTAACTTTAATGGATCATTGATGTATGTTTCTCATCTTTGATTTATCATCACTTTTACGAATGATCAACTTCTTTATCTTAAATATAATTGTACATCACTACACTGTTGATGACAGGATGTTCATTACAAAGGTAGTTACCATAAGTGATGATAAATTTGTGTACTATATCAAAAAATTTTCATCATCGGCCCATCTATTAAATACATCACCTCTCTTACAAGTTCCCTTTTAAATATGTTGATTTTCATTCTTCTCTCCACATCTTGAGTGTTGCTATCTAAATTGCTTTAATATTCTTCTAAGTTGCATTTATACCTTGGAGGGAGATTGGTTTGGTATGTAAGGCTAATTGTCAATTTGATGAGTCAAACAACACCTAGTTCTGCTAAATGATGACAGAGTAATGTTAAAGATGCAAGCTTAAAGTAGGACTCTCATGCTAGAGACTCCATAAGAATCCTACACTGTATAGGTTACAAATGTTTACTAAAATGCTAACAGCTGTGGCAAATGTGTCTGTTGTTATTAACGTGTAAATAAAAATACTATTAATTGTATAATCATCAAAATATCAATTTATCAATAAAAAACTCTTAAGAAGTTGCATTATTCACAAGTTATAAAGAGTGTGGCTCCTCTCACAAACATTTTATTTTGGGCTTTGTGCAAAACAGTGGACCCACGTCTAGTTTTACCAAAATGACTCCCTGTTATGTTGCTTCCTATATAGATGTTTGAATTTGCTGAGTTACTTCTCTTTATATTTTAGATAAATGGGTTTGTTTATTGATAATCAACCTTCTAAACCGAGCTTTAGAGCTGCATAAGAGTAACATAGTAATGTATCTTTAGAACATCCAAAACCAAGACCAAGAGGCAATCAATTGGAATGATAACCTGTTGCATGGAACCTGTTCTAATAAATATATATTTGCACAAGTATTGGAAATGACCTTCAACATTTTTGGTGGTAGGAAAGTGACTTTAAAGAATGGAAGCTGGTGGTTCAAGAAGCAGTCAGATTTTTGAAAGCTGACACAGCTTTTATGAATATCAGGCCTTTGAGATATAGTCTTGTTTTGGATCCTTATCCAGATACTTCACCACATGTTGCTCCATCTATCACAAAGAGAAATCTAAAATTACGAGATGCTCTATTGAGTAGTTTCCATCATAATGAGGTAAGATATTCAGAATTTCTTTGCTTCTTCCCCTTATAATGAAGAAAAATATTTGTGTAAAAATGAATGTTTGTGAAAGATGATACAATTCAAGTAGTTTATTTTTTTACTGCTCATGAGATTTTTTCTAAATTGTTACCCTGAATCTCTGCTTTTATTTTAAAATTTTATTCTTTAGCAGGTAAAATTTTCGGAGCTTACTATTGACACATTTAGAATGCTTCAATGTTTGGAGTGGGAACCTAGTGGCTCATTTTACCAGCCTAGTTCAAAACTTAGTCAGAATGGGGCTCCTGGGGCTAGTCGTATTGGTTTCTCCCAGGATATTGTTGATCCTACATTACCAGCTAACCCACGGAAAGCTGTATTATATCGTCCTTCACTTACAAACTATATGGCAGTAAGGATGAAAGATATGTTTTTTTTTTCTTTTGGCCAAAATATGTTGTAATTATGTTACTCTTTATTTAATGTTTCATTTTAATAGTTTTCCATGATATCCAATTGAAATTATAGTCACAAGTCTTTGTCCTTTTTTAGCCAGTTGAAAAAGCATATTTAAATGTTAAATTGACTTCCTAAGCTCAAAGGATAGTTTGACAGGGATCCCCTCCTAATAAGAGTGATCTTTACAATTTGGTCTTGAGCATGAGAGTTAAGTGGTAATTTTGTTTTGGAGAATTGCAATATTAGGATTCTTGGCAAAATATTTCCATTTTTGGAACTATTCACCCAACAAAGCAGTTAATTCATTAGAGTAGTCTATTAAAATACTATCACTAATTGTCTGATTGTTGTTATTATTATTTGAGCTGGATATAATTTTTCTTGAACTTTAAAATTATAATTCTCCCATTTTTTCTTCTTTATATCTTGAGAATTTTACAATCATGAGCAATCACAGGAAGTTTTTCATTCTTGATTTCTGTCTTGAAGCTAGTTTCTTTGGGTGGAGCACTTGACCATGGATTTTAGGATTTAACATAACTGGTAATTGGTAATCATTGTGATATTGTAAGATTAACTTTTTGAAAAAAGCAATAATTTTATAAAAAAAGATTAGTTCACAGCTATTTTGGTATCTCTTGTCTAAAAACTGTCATACAAGAACAACAACATTAACCTTATCCCACTAATATGAGGTCAGTTACATAAATCATACGACGTCATTGAACTCTATCAAACACCATCTCCTTAGACAAATCATTTCTTAAGAGGTCATTCCTTATTACTTCTCTTAGTGGCCTTTTTAGTCGTCGTCTACGCTTTTTGATAGGGCTCCAAGTCATTTGATCAACTCTCCTCACTGGCTCCTCTTGCCTTTTTCTTTGTACATGCTCAAACCACCTTAAACGATTTTTTACCATTTTCTCCTCGATAGGTGCTACTTTAACTTTCTTTCATATATAATCATTTTGTATCTTATCCAATTTTGTATGGCCACACATCCATCTCAACATTCTCATCTTTGTTACTCCCATCTTATGCTCTTGTTGTCCTCTCAAAACCCAACATTCACTGCCATATAACATTGCTGGTCTTATAGCTGTTCGATAAAATTTCTCTTTAAGTTTTGTAAGTACCTTGTGGTTACAAATAACTCCTTATGCTTTTTTCCACTTTAACCACCCAACTTGTATCCTATGTATTACATCACCATCAATTTCACCATCACCCTGTAAAATCAACCCCAAATGTCTAAAAATTGTCATGCTGATGCATAATTTATGATTGAAGCAATTTTAGCCAGCTTGATGTTCTAATGAAGCGTACCTTATTGTGAATTACATGGTGTTTACAGTACTTATGCCTTAAACTTTGTTAGAAATAACTATGGCTTGGAGTGGCATAGGATGAGAAGATTGGGTTTTGGTTTATTTTGTTATTTAATATTGATTTGATTATTTATTTAGATTTATTGATCTATAATTAGTTTATTGGGGTGTTGTGTGCATTAGTTGCTAGTTCTCCTTGGATAGGATAACTATAATTGTATCTTGTGTTAGGAGTTTTAGTTTAGAATAGGGACCAAGAAAAGGTCGATGATATCAAAGAAGGGACTGATGTCAATTTGGAGCAGTTGATGCTTCAATACTCCTCGATTGGTGTTTTTTGCATCAGACCAAAGCTTCCTTCATTGATCTTCAGCCCTACTCTTCTCGTGTTCCCTTCAAGCCTTCATTGATAGATGAGCATCTTCTTCATGTGCAGACAGATTTTCCAACAATATTCAGCAGGTGACTCATCATTGTGCGTGCTGGGAATACTTCTGCCAAGCCCAAGAGCATCATTAGTACGTTGCTATGGTTCACTGATTCAATGGATTCAGATTCTCTTATTGCAGCTAGGTTGCTCATATCCATCCTTGAATCACGGAATGATGTGGAGTTCCATCATTGGTGCTTCCTCTCTGACGTGTTCAGTGCTGCCACCAATTCCTTGGGTTTCACTGCAAATTCAGATGCCGAGACAGCCAACCCATGCTTTGATCGAGGACTTCATTGCAGTGGGATTGGAGTGCAGCTGTTTTCCAGCAGTAGGGACAAATGGCGCATTTTGGCAGATGGAGAATGACAAGGTTTAGATGGGCTCAATGAAACAGCACTTGTTCTGCCTATGTGGAGCTTGGGAATGGGCTTGTGCCCTGAACAATTCATGAAGCAACTATGGCCTTTTGATGTTTTAGCAATTAGTCAACCATGTGTATCAAGTGGGCTTAAGGAAGTAGAAGGGAAAAGAATGATGTGGAGTGTGACAATGGGCCTATGGAGTAAAGGATTACTGCAGCATCTATGGGTACTTTAGTCAAGTTGTTTATTGTAAGTTTTAGGAAATTATGGTCCAGAGAGGAAAAAAAAAATTGTATTGTTCATTAGAATTTTTCAATTTCTGCATTTGTAATGATCCTTGAGGACCAGGATCATTGGGGGGGAGTATTGTTACATGGTTATAATAGTTAGTTGGGACTCGGGAAGGGGAGGTTAGTTAGTTAAAGTTCTATTAGTATATAGGGGATTCTCCTATTGGCATATCTAGGATGAGGATAGGGGAATGTGATAGGGGTCTAATGAGTCGAATGCAATCCTCTCAGTTTTCCACGCATCATCTTGTTTGGCTATTGCGTTTGTTTTTGGGTTTTTATTCTCCAATTTGGTAACTGCTATTCCTTAATAAATTAACTTTTATATTAAAAGAAAAATGTAATGGTTTTGAACATTCTGGCTTTGCAATTAAAGAATAATGGTGTGTATCAGCGTTTTCATGATTATATCTTCCCTTTTGCTTCTCAAATAATCACAATTTAAGAATGTTTTTGCTTCTTATGGGCAGGTTCTAGCCACAATTTGTGAGGAGCTTCCTTCTGATGGTGTTCTCTTGATATATTTGTCAGCTTCAGGTTAGTATACTCAATTTATTGTTCAACTGGTACTTTTTTGTGTCCTCCGTTAGTATTAGAAATATAGAAACCATTCTAAGATTATTCTGACAGCTAAAGCTTTTAGGATGGTTTATTCCTTACGTGATATTGGAGTATTTATTACCAGGAGAATATGAGTTTAGTTCGTGATACTAGTTTCTTCACAATGTAGTTAAACTTTCAGCCCAAGGTTTGGCATGACCTATGCTCTGTGCTTCAAGACTAGCATTTGGGTGCATGTGAAATTTATAAATCAAAATTATTCTTAGTCCTTCTCTAGGTAGCTTAATGTTTAGTGGCCTGAAAATCTGGGTTTCTAGGGTGAATCAGAGCTAGAAAAATTGTGGACTGAAGGTTCATTGATTGTGTGCTTTGATGCTGGGGCAGGTATGTCTTTTGTATCCAAAATGGTACAATATAGGGATATTGCAATTTTTTAGAAATTAGGGTGTGGGTATGACATTTTATAATGCGTGATATACTACATTTATATGTAAAATAATATACTTAATAACTGATTGTTTAATTAATTTAAAATTATTATATAGTATCCATTAATTATAAAAGTAAGTTCAAGTAAAATATAATGGAGGGAAAAGGAGGGTTTTGTTGAAAATTTCTTCTTGTTTATAAGAGTTTCTTATAAGGAGTGAAGGGAAATGAGGGATTTTCGATCCACCCTGCAAAGCCCTATAACATTCATAGTTTGTAGTTTACCCAAATTGGAGGGTTCATGAGAAAAAAAATTTATTGACTATTAGTCCTTTCATTAATTCTTTTAAATTTTGATGTCAAGAAACTAAACCATTATAGGTAAGAAAATCATCTAAATTATGTTGTTTTGTTTTGATGTCTAGGTTTCCCATATGGGTATGGCTGGAAGTTTGGGAGGGAATAGAGTAAAAAACAAAAAACCCCCACAGAGGGATGGGGGAGTGGGCAAAGAGAAGGGAAGAGACAAGGGATTAATGATTTTTTCTTCCCTCTAATCCTCTGTTTCCTTTTCATTGTTATATTAACACCCAAGGGGACATTAAAGCAAGACCCAATATAGGAAAAGTTTTTTTTTTGGGATAATTGAAGTAATTTTATTTGAAATATAAGTACATCTTGTTGGATGATAAGCTATTTACAAACTGCATTACAAGAAAAAGCTCAAAAACTGAAAGTAACAATTTTTATCAAACTTAGTAATGTAAAAAACTTTCAAGTCTCTTTGCATAGGAAATAGTGATTCCCTTAAAATACCCATGTGCAGAGAACCAAAGAGAATCCATGGACACAATTATATCTCATGGCATATTTAAAGGTCTAGATATGCCCTTGGAGATATGGGCATTCCTCTGCAGTTAAGCAAGCCACTGAATTCCATAAACTGTGAATTGCCACAAGATTTTGTTTTCCTGCTCATTGCCTAGTCCCTTAAATTGAATCAGGAAACGCTGTTCCAAAGTACTAAGACAGATCTAGCTTTTGCCAAAAATACCAGAGGGGTTATTTCAAACGTGACACACTGCTAACTGGTGGACAAATAAATGGGCCAAAGTTTCTAAGCCTCATTGGGACATTACATAAATGGCTGGTGAAAGACCAGGAAATAAATGAAGTTATCAAATTACCTATAGACTGAAATATAAAATCAACTCTATAACAGCTTTTTTCTTTCTTTCCTTTTTCTTTTAAGTAGTTGTAGCCTGTTAGGATATTTAGAATATTACTATCTGCCGCATCATAATTACATTTGAATATTGAGACAACTTGATATTTATGCTTATTTTTTATTGATGTTAGTACGTACTTCATCATTCAGGTTTTGGGGTGATTAATTATTCAATAATTACACTTAGAATGAAAGCATCTAAATTGTAGGATTTTCGTACCTCATATGCTTGCAAACTGCTTAAGCAAAAGGTGTGCATTCTATTGTATGCTTCTGATGCAGGATCTTTTGGTGCTGCGGAGAATGAGTCTGGCTGCTTACAGTTTGGTCCACGTGGAGATGGAGGTACATCTTAGAGAATATCTTGGTAGACTTCCGTTCTTGTACTGCCTGGTTCTGCTATGTTATATGCTCTACTTTCTTGATTTATTTCTTGTTTTAATTTTTGTCCTTGCGTGTGTTGTTGTATATGAAAGTGCTTTATCAGTTTTATGGGATAATATTTTGCTCATCTGTGATTGTGTAGTCAACTAAGTTATTATATGTACCATACCACTGTAAACTCCAGTGTGTTTAATTGGAAATTTTGATGTGAAGGCAAGGCCAATAGGGCATGGTACTCTCTGTAGTCAGTGGCGGTTGGTACTGTTTCATGAAGATTTTTCTTATTCAGCTATCCTCTACTTAAATTTTCCCGTATAGGAAACTATGTCAGCATCATCTTTTTTTCTTTATATTTGTTTTTGTAGAAAGTAATATTTGGAGATAACATACGAGATTGAAGAACAAGGCATCTTTCTAAAACAGCCCTAAACAGAACTGTGAAGGGAATGAACAAAAATCACAACTTTGTTGACTGTCTCACATTATTTGCAGCACTGTCATGGAAATACGCTTAATTTTGTTTAAACATGGATGAATGGTTGAATTACTGATTGAGAACCACAGCTTCTTTCGAATTGTTTGTCATGAGGAGAAAAAGAACCAAGAAATCCAAAGGTTGAAGTCAAGGAAATTCAATAATTTGGCTTGACTTTAATGTTGGTTTGAGTGTTTTGTTTCATATGCGTAAATAGATTGTTTGAAGATTAGGTCGACTTATGCTTTGATTAGTCATGTAGTTATAAGCCTTTAAGGTCCTGTTCTTGTCTTGTATCTTCCATAAAAAGAAGCCTCATGTAAGTCAGAGCTCATTAATTACATTTCAAATAGAAACAACCTAAACCTTTCTTTTTTTGGCCAAGAAACAACTTAAACCTAAAGTAAAAGATATTCTACCCTAAACTTCAAGTAAAAGAAATCATAAAATAGGGAACAACTAAAAATCCTAATAAATCCTAAGATAAGATAATCCTAATTAAATATAAAAGATCATCTAAGTATAACTTTATTTAAAATCCTAATTTTCTTAAATAAGCCTCATTAAAATAAATCTTTAATCCCATATCCCATCATTTCTACCCTAAGGAACTCTCCTCCGGAAAGTAAAACTTTTGTTATGACTCCATGAAGGCAAGATGTAAGTGGGAACTCCATGTAGCATTTAAGTCTGTGAACCTTTTCTAGCAAGCGAGATAACAATGAATGAGGGGATCTTGTAGACAGCAAACAATTCAATCAATCATGATCAGAGCAACAATGATACATGTGGCATTCATATCTGGAAAACCCTTCCAATAAACAAAGAAGTGATAGAGAAGACGCTTAGGCAAATGGCACAACTTAAAAAATTGTGCAAATGGCAATAACTACTGTTATATAAAGCTAAATTTATAAATATTAAATCATATAGAGGTTTAATGTATATAATAGAATAAATTACATACCGTACAATTCTGCTCTCAGTGATTTCATGATTTGAAATTGATTGTGCATTTTTCAGAATCATTCTTCTATGTATCTCTCATTTGATTGCACATTTTTCACAATTTTCATAGTAGAAATGCTTTTTCTACAATTACTGTGGTAATAGGTAAAATCATTCTTAACTTGAGAAAAAAGACAAAACTAGTGGATAGACATGTCTTTCAATCTCAACTAGTTTTTTACAAGATTACTAATTCCTTTTAAAAATGCAAATTCAATAATACTATACATATGAATGGTGTAAGTTTCAAGTTAGTATTTAAGGATCACTAAATCAATTGAAGAAAATTCACATGGATAAAACTTGGCAAATTCAATCAACTTTTTCTTATTAAAAGTAGTGAACAAATTGACTAGATTTAGACAAAGCCATATACAAACGAGTAGTTCAATATTTGTCTCAGTGAAGCATCTTTAAATTCTTGTAGTTGCATGTGCATTATAGTATAAAATAACATGATAGTGATGTTCTGTTGACTGTTGTGACATCTGATGCTTTACCTTCATATCATGAACTCCTTTTAGACAAAAACAATATCTTCCATATTAAAAATGCCAATGTCATGCATGTTGTAAAATAATGCATGTTGTAAAATAAAGTTATTTCATGCAATAAGGATTTCTATTCATTGTCCCTCAGAGCTTGTAACGCTACTTTGAGATGATTACCAAATTCATGGCATTAATAATATCTTGATCTTTCCTTTGCTATGCTTGCGACAATTCATTTCAAATACCCAAATATTTTTTATCAAAAGTGATGTGAATGCCAAATCAAAATCTTCTGACAAACAAATGTAAGAGGCCATTAGATTTAGCTCTATGACTTGCATTTAATCCATCTTTTATAATTTTAAGCACATCTATTGCAGCATAATGCATTAATATTAAATTTATCAAAGTTGCATAATGTGAATCCCAACAAGATCAACACCTTGTTTGAGATCAATTTCTTGATCCAAGCCTTGTCCACTAGAAATTTCTCTATTTTTCAATATTTTTCAACTTTGGCTATTTTGTTTTACAAAGCATGTCATGTCATTTGTAAGGACTCCCAACAACATTTATTAAAGTAGACACTACGTTTAAAAAAAAAATGGCTTGAATATGATTATTGACAATGGCAGTCATTGTAAGTTGTAATTGATAAGCAAACAAGGCAATACACATAAAATGCATTTGAATTCTCATTTAAAATTAAACTTTTAAGCCCTCAAAATTCTTGCATGTTACTAACACCATCATAACCTTGTTTATGAATTCTTTAATACTTAGCCATATTTGCAAAACAATTCATCATCATTTTCAATGATAAAGTGCCTGTTTGGTTTTCCTTTTGCAAAAAAAAACCATGGTTTTTAACCATGATTTTTTAAAAAATGTGTTTGGCCAAACACAAACCAAACATAAACTGACTTTCTGAAAGATGAAAAGTGGGTTAAACTGTGGTTTTGGAAAATGAGAGGAAAAATTACTTTTCCTTTAACAAAACGTGAGTTTTGGAAAAGGAGAAGCAAACTTACTCTATATTATACATCTAAAAGTATTTTTAACCTTTATGATTCAAACAGATTTTTTGTCAAACTTACTTTTACAAAAAGAATATCCAAACATAACAATTTACAACAAACTTATTTTATCTAAACTTCATTTTTACAAATTTTATTTATCTGAACTTAATTTTACAAAATGGAAAACCAAACGGGCCCAAAGTAGTAGAGTATCGTTAGCTTTCACTATACCAAGAAAGCATTCAATAATATTTCCTTAGTCATATAATATGAAGCAATAATTATTTGCTTCTTTTTTTATATGTCACGTGACACATCAACAATAATGACAAATAGTTCATCTCCAATATCATTAATAATAGCATTGGTGGTTCTTAGTATGGCAACATTAACTAAATATTCTTCTAAAGTTGATGTGCTTGAAATAAAAAAAAAAGATCAAAAGCGAATCAGAGAGCTTAAGCTTGTCTTTTACATTTGTTAGAAGATTTTGATTTAGTATTCACATTACATTTAACGAAAAATGCATTGGGTGTCTCAAATGAATTGTCATATGCATTTCAGAGGAAAGATCATGATATCATTAACGCCGTGAATATGGTTAACATCTTAACAACAGTTACAACTACAAGGGATAGCAGATGATAGTATTTTATTGCTTGAAGGAACTTTATTTTGCAACTTGCAAAACATTGACATTCCTAATATGGAAGAGATTTTGTTTGTTTAAAGGGAGATCACAACATGAAAATAAAGCTCAAGATACAAACAACAACAACAACAACAACATTAGCCTTATCCCACTATGTGGGGTCGGCTACATGGATCATACGACGCCAATGGATTCTATCAAATGCCATCTCCTCAGATAAATCATTTCTCAAAAGGTCATTTCTTATAACTTTTCTTAGTGTACTTTTTGGTTTTCCTCTACGCCTTGTGGTCGGGTTCCAGGCCATTTGATCAACTCTCTTCACTGGCTCCTTTTGCCCTCTTCTTTGTACATGGCCAAACCACCTTAAACGATTTTCCACCATTTTCTCTTCGATAGGTGCTACCCCAACTTTCCTTCGTATACAGTCATTTCATATCTTATCCAATTTTGTATGATCACACATCCATCTCAACATTCTCATCTCTGTTACTCCCATCTTATGCTGTTGTTGTCTTTTCAAAGCTCAACATTTACTACCATATAGCATTGTTGGCCTTATAGCTGTTCTGTAAAATTTTTCTTTAAGTTTAATAGGCACTATAAAATGTTGTGTTGAGTTGTTTTGTACTAGTGTAGCACATGCAACTTCAAGAATTCAATGATCATTTCACTTAGACAAATATTCAATTGCTCCTTTGTTTTGCTAGTTAAACTTCAGAAAATTTGTTCTTTGCTTTTGTTAAGAAATGTTTGATTGAATTTGCCAAGTTTTATCCATGTGTATTTTCGTCAACTAATTTAGTGATGCTTGATTATCATACTAGGACCTAGATCATTGATATGTGTAGCATTGTTGAATTTGCATCTTTTAAAGAAATTGGTAGTCTTGTGGTGGAGCTAGTTGAGACTAGAGGTATTTTGTTTATTCATAAGTTTATCTTCTTCTGGAGTTAGCAATGATTTTGCATGTTGCTATAATAACTTTTCAGCTATGAAAATTGTGAAAACTCGATTGCAATATCGAATGTGAGGTGCATGGATCATTGATTACCAAGTGACTTATACTAAAATAAATGCTTCTAATGACAGTGCAATGAGTTAATTTTTCAATGGTTTCAAATGATGAAAATCATGTAGAACCATTGTAAGGTATGTAATTTATTTGTTTGTAGATATACATATATGTTTGTGAGTATATTAAATTTTGATGTGATTTTGACATTTATACATATAGCTTTATATGATAATTGTTATTTCCATTTACTAATATTTTTTTCTTAAAAAAGTTTTTCCTTTTCCCCCATTGGCCTAAAATTTTGGCTCTGCCACTAGAGGAATGAATGTAAAGTCTGCTGCGGTCAACAATTGTGACTTGGTGGTGTTGTCTAGGATTGTTGGTGAGGCTCATATGGCAAAAGGAGATGACACACAGTGACAGAAATGACAGTCACTGGGGAGGGAGATTGACCAAAAATGAGAAATGGGCTCTGATACCATATAAAATATGGAGGAAGAGTTTGAAATGTAATCAGTGAGTATTGACCTGCGTGAGGTTTCTTATTTGTGGGGAAGATACAAGATAGGGCCTTAGGGCTCGTTACACATAATAATATTTCATAAATACAATATAATATCTCTAATACATAATTGTGATCTACCAATCAAAGAATAAATCAATCTAATTTTCGGGCAAACTATTTATACACAATCATGGTCCTTGACAAAGTATTCCACCCTCTTTCCATGAAATTTTTTTTTAATACAATTCCTATCAGGATACAAGAAATTGAAGGTTTTTAGTAATTCCTTTTTCAGAAAAAAAATGGAATGATTCTTTGCAGTGAATTGCTAAATTTTTCTGGAGAAAAAAAAAAAGAAAAGAATATGAAGTTTTTATTTCATATTCATACAGATGCTCTTAAAGGGTCTCATCATGATCATGTGTTTGGCTTTTCTTAAACTGTTTTTCTGGGATATATAGGATAGAGCATTAAGTCATTCTCCCCGATGTTCAAATAAGTTGGAGAAGGTTGAAGAGAAGACTTAAGACTCAAAGATCTAACGATAGTTACAATTATGGCTGTGAATTAGAAAATTTTTTGGGACGGAATGGATAGTCAACGTGATCATTGCCTTTCATTTAACCTTCATTCAGTTTAGCTCTGTCATTTTGTTATGTCTTAATAGTTGCCCTGCTCATAAATTAGCATAGCATAGGGGTAATTTGATGGATGCTTGTTGGTGTAGAGATCTTTTGGGCTATGCATGCTTCTATTGGACTTGTAGAATATTATTTAACTTGATTGCTTTTCAGGATTAAACTGCATTTATCCATCTGACTTTCTACCATTTACAAGAAGACCACTTCTATTAGTCATTGACAGTGAAAGCAATGCGGCATTCAAGGCAAGCATTACCACTTTACTCTATCATATGGAATGAATTTTAAGACTATCACATATACTGGTGTAAAAATGCTAGTTGTATGCATAAATTAAGTGGAAGTGGTGATTTTACAACTTACATGATACACTTGTTAATGAAAACATTGATTTTAAAATTTAGGGCAAAACTTACGTGTTCACTATCAGTATATCTAATACGAATATGACATGTAAATATTTTTTACATTTTAGCACTAGATGATTGATTATTTCACATAAGTTCTTTTGCATTTTTTGTTTCTATTGGAGAACTTCATAGCAAATAAATAAAACAACATTTACCTTAGTTTTATCGTAAATTTTTCTTGGATCTTGGCATTAGATTTCCAACTCTAGATTTAAGGAAAAAGCAATCTTAGTGTTCAAGCTGTATAAAATGAACTTTATTCAGATTGTATTTAACATTTGAAGCCTCTGTCACGTGGGTGTTAGTGAGACTTCTGGGTTATTCTGCAACTTGTCTCCTTTTTGGGCAGTGTAAACTGAACACATTACCCGTTCCTGCATTTCTCCACAATTCTTCAGTGGCGAATCAGTTCATGACATGGTTGTTAAAGTGTAATACATGATGTCACCGGTTTAGCCCCTCTAAAGAGTTTTACAAGATAACTTGTGTTGATATGTAGATTGGTAGTTGGCCAAAAGGAATAATGATAATAATAATGTGTAGATTGGAATACACTATCATCAATAATTTTTGTCTGATATTTTCTGTATATTTATTGCATACATGAAGTTCTGACTGTCTTGATTCAGTTAGAGGCAAAGAGATAGTGTAAAATTGGTTGTTTGGGTGAAGTTTAAGTACTCTTTAAATTAAAATAATTTTTAATAGAAGAAACATTGCAATGGTAGCTAGGCTTAAGTGTTCATAAATCATGATTGTACCATCCTTCTCATCCTTATATCATGTTGGATTTATTTAGAACATTTGAAAATTAATTGGTTGGAATCACATGCAGGCCATAGCTGGAAAAGAGAAAGGAGAGTCAGTTGCTATGCTCCTTTCTCCTAGTTGTTTACCTCCAATTGCTTCTGGAGATTGGTCACGATATTTACATGGGAGCCTATTCACCATGTTTCTTACAGCTCCACTGCAAGCTTTCTGTCTGCTACTTGGTCTTTCAGGCAATGATATTGATATGGTGCTTAATAAATGATCTCTTTTTTCTTTGTCCTATTTCTTGTTTCTTTCTTATGTTTGGAGGTAAGAAATTTCTACACTTAGGGGTCTCTTATGGAGTTTAATTCAATTCTCAGGACATATATGACAAAGCTGAGAAGCTGCTTTCATCATCATTAAACGACTGGGGACTGGCTTTGGCAACATCAGACACACTTAATCCTGTTTGGGGACAGATTTTAGGTGATCCCTTCATAAGGCGACTTCTTTTGAGGTAAGAATGATCTTCCTTACGTTTACTTACTTTTCTTCACTGTTTGGAATAAACACCCTGTTGAACTGCATTTTCTTTTACAGAATGTTTTAATCTTCATATTGTGCTATTTGCCACTGTTCATTGTACTTCATGATTGATGTCAGATGATTGATTTATTAAGGTTTGGAGAGTGATCGAACTGTCATGCTAATTTCTCGTCATTCTCATGCCAAGCGTTATCTGATGGTTTTCAGTCAACTGGAAACCTTATTTAACTGAAAATACTACTTCTGGATTTGTTTTATTTCTAACTTCTGGACATCATTGTTAAGCACTTCTGAGGGTTTCAAACTATTCTTCATAATTATTCCACTTAGTTGACAAAACCATTTGTAGCTAAGAGAAAGTCATATCCTTCAATTCTAATATTGAGGTAGATCCCTGGACAGCCTTGCTCATCTAGAGGCATCTGTAAATGATTGGCTTCAAAGTTTTTCCAAAAGATTTGCTTTTCTCGTTCAAGATCATTCACTAGTAATACAAAATATGAAACTACATTTGTAGCACTTGAACCATATGCAGAGCAACTAGTAAGTGTTAGAGCTCATAGTAATCATGATCACAGGATCTGTAATTATAATGGTCTTGAATCCGATTTGCCTGGAAGAATCAGAAGGTGAACAGAATCGCAGATGGGATTGCTGGAATCATTTGATTCATTCCTTTAACAGCAAATTGCATGATTTAGCAATGTTGTGTTATGTTTGGCGACAAATATGGAGTTTAAACCCTTCAGATCCCACTAAAAGATTTAACCTAACTGTGTCTCTCTCAAGTGGCTTAGGTAATGTTTGGCTTCACTTTCCATTTGGTGCAGATTCCTCTTTTGCCTGGCAGTATTAACACTATATGCACCCATCTACAATAAGAAGGAATTCCTTCCAATATGTGTCCCATCTCTTCCAACACCTGTCCTGCCTTCAAGTTCTTCATCACAGAGTGTAATTCTGCAGTTAGCCAGCTTGTTTGGTGCCACTGAGAGTTTCATCTTCTCAGGGGAGGCTGTTCTTCCTGAAAATCAGATGCCACCTCAATGAAGATTATTTCTGGTCCAAGGTTTCAGATGTGTAATCTTATACATCTTCATTGCATAGCTGAGCCTGAATCCATCAAATATGAACTCTTGTATTTGATCATGGGTGTTTGCTGGGGAAATGATATTTAAGGTACGGGCTTCATTGTGTCCGAGTTTTAAAGTATGTTTGGAACTTATATTGGGTAATTGCAAAAACATGAAGGTTTTATTAACACTTGTACTCCAAAGAGGGGAGGGGAAACAACAAGAGGGGAGGGGGAGGGGGGGGGGAGAGGGTTGTGGATTATTATTTACTTTGATCTCTTGGGAATATTAGAAACCTGCATAATCACTCTTGCAATTTTGAAGCATACAAAATCTTCCCGTTATAATAGAACAACTGAAAATACATTTTTTGAAGTTGTAAAAGCAATGATTCATAGTTCATTGCATTGACTTAAATGTAGTTGAATTAGTGATAACTGAAAATATATTTTTCTTATACACACACATATGACAATTTTATAATAAATAGTGTAAGTAAATATTAATAAATTTTTTGAAATGTTTTATCATTCACTTGTACGTGAAAACAAATTGATGAGACAAAATATTCGAAGTCATTTAATTTTTTATCTTGAAAGTTTGAAATAAATTATTTAACGATGAATGGAACTATTAATTTATTGATGTATTGAAATAAATATTAAGGTTATGATTTCATAAAAATTAACATCCAATATATATTTCACTGTTACCTTTTTGAAAGAGAATTATACGTCACAAGATTTAATAGATATATAGTAGTCTAAGTTTGATTTAAAAAATGATGAAAGATGGAATGGAATGAAAGGAAATGATAAGGAATGGAATAGTGGTTATTGTGAGTTTTTTTATATGATATTAAGAATGTTGGAATAAAATTTGTTTTTATATTTGATTAAATGGAAGCAAATGATAAGACCAAAATACTCTCATCCAACAAAGAAAAATTCCCTTCCCCTTCACATTTCCCTTCTTCCCCACGTCCTTTGCATCTCCATTCTTCCCCAACGGACTACAGATCTCAATCGATCTAGTCAATAATTTCATCAAAACCACTAGATCTCACTGATTTCACCAACAAACTGCAACCAAATTAACGAAGAACCAATACAGTTTTATACTTAAGTATGATACTGGCATACTGCAGACTTAATACATATAAAATACTATAAATTATTACAATATTATGCAACATATTATTTGAAAAAGCCATGCAGTGTCCAAACGCTTATGCTTTTTGCTACTTTCACAAACCCCCACTCGAATATTCTGTTTATATAAAACGTATAGCAAGTCCCATTATATATATAAGTCATGAATCATTTCTCAAATTTCATATATGTCTGATTTTGCATAACTACAGATTTGTCTTACTAGTCACAAGGGAAGCACATTTTGAAGAAACAGTCTAGGTTCAAATTCTTCCAACTCATTTGTCAAATTCAAGTCAAGGGAATGATTTAATCCAATCAGTTGAATTGGTTTTCATTCAAAACCAATCGACCAAACCTGATTTTTCTATATCAACATCGACTGCTTCATGGAAACAATTGTTCCCACAGACTCAATCTAATTTGCTAATAGTCGCCAAGTCCAATAAAAATTTAATAATTGTGTTACAATTATTTGTTATCAAACATGGGAAGCACATACTGGCAGGAAAAAGAAAACAAGGCAAACATATGACCAAAAATCAGGCGAAACTAAAATCTATTCAATCGTTCATGGTCAAGTCAAATTTTTGCAACCATGACTAATTCATGACCAGAACATTCACTCATATGGCCTAACAAATATTGTCAACAATGTTTGTGAGATACCAACATATCAAATGCCTCTTAAATAAAAATAGAACAACTTATTCAAGTCACAAACAAATTTTCATAATGATACAGGGGGCAAACATATATGGAATGCGTCGATGAAAATTGCAAACTAGACTTATCTTGGAGAACAAAATGCACAACTAAGGACTGAACAAAATTGTTGAACCTTGCGCATAAAATAATCACCAGAATGGGAATTCAGTTTGACACAGAAGTATCCGTCTCTTTCAGAGGCTGATCCTTGGATAATGCTTCCCAGTTAATCTGTCGAAGCATCTTAAATCTTTCATCAAGCGTTACGAATCCAAATTCTGGAGCCACAATACCAGTCAATCCAGCTTTATAGAGCAATACTATGCTAGCTCCCAAATCAGGTCCGTGAAGTTTCCCAGTCAATAGGAGTCGGAGGGGCATGAAAAGAGATTTTCCCTGAAAATTGAAGATAAGCACGACTTCAGTTAGATAAATCTATTTGCAATTGGGTTTCCTATTTCTCTTACACTCTATAGTATTGCAAGTAAAAGTAGCAAAATAGTTGAGGTTAGCAATTAGCGGTAACAAGGTAAACACTTAGTGGTAACCTCTTAAAAGTTACCAATGAAGGTTGATGTTGTTACAAGCAGCATAATGCGCTACTAGGTGGCACAAAGAAGGATAAAACTAGATAAATAAATGAAGGGAAAGGAAAAAGAGGAGATTTTTGTCTCTGTTAATTTAAGTATGAACATTGCAAAATAGAGATTATTTGAAAATTTAAGAAATACATGAGGACATCTAATATTAGTTTACCTTGCGCTTAAGTGATTTACCAAAGCTCTTGACCCACTTCTGCCACCCAGCATGACCTTCTTCAAGTGCGGCCATGATTTCACCACTATCATAGGCAGCCAGAAGGCTGGCTGAAAATTCAGAAAGCTGATCCTCTAAGATAGATTTAGCTTCATCACTGCAAGCAATATGTAAAAGGTAACAACAATGAGCTGAACAGTCCAGTTATTTATGCATGGCATGACCAAATTTGCAACTGTATATCACAATCCTCTACATTTTTATCAGAGGTTAATGACACAACAAAAAGGCTCTTCAAGAAGAATATGGACTTCACCTCACTAACGTAGAATGTAAGGGATAGGATAGCAAGTTGGTAAGTGCTTCATCTGCATCAACTATCAAACCAATTCCATCCTTGAGTAGTTGAATTGCTTCCTGTGAGTTTACCATGTAATCAATATCATGTAGGTTGACCACGTAATACCACTTGCTTCTGTCCACTGAACCGATTATAGCATTCACAAAATGAAAACAAAGCTCATGCTATGCATAAAGAAAATGAATCAGTCATGCAAAAGATCTCACATCAATAAAGGGCCCAGCAGATAGTGTTAGTATTCCTGAAGTCTTCCAGCGGTCCCCAATTAGATTAGTCAACTCTTCAGATGGAAGGGCTCTTAAATGCTGACCATTCATCCACCTGTTGTTAAAAGAATATATACATATACATATGAATACAAGGAAAAATTAGATGACTATATATTTGGATTTTTTAAAGTTTGGCAGTAGAGTTAAGCCAAAATAATGAAGGGTAGACCCCTATACTTTCCCAGAATCAATAAATTAAATACTAAAGCACATAATTATCACATGTAAATGGCATTCAACCTAGACCCACATTATAACATTAGGAACAAATGATGGAAAAATGAATGTCATAGTATACATTTTGGTGTAATGAGAAATCATAGGGAACAAGATTTAACCACATACAATAAGGAAAAAAAGGTAACAATTACCTTAATTTGGTGGAATCAAATATAGCTCCACTTTTGTTAACACGCTCAATCGTGAATTTTTCAACTGACACATGAAATCAATCTGAAGTAAGAAAATGGTTAAGCAATGGTAGTTTAGTACAACTAATAAAGGAGAGAAATTCAAACAAAATCCTAACCAAGTTTCTCAATGGTGAAAAATTCATCTTCTGTTCCATCACCCCAACCTAACAAGGCTAGGTAATTCACCATTGCTTGGGGTACGTATCCCATCTCCCTGAACTGTGAGCAGATATTAAATTTTCAAAAACATTATCCTTATCATTGAAGAAGCTTTTTGAAAATAGACTAATAAAATTAAGGAAACCGATCAGCAAAGACCTCACACAATAAATTGAATGCATAGAAAAGAAGGAAATGATGAATCATAAACCAACATACCTGACCCACTGATGTTGCACCATGTCGTTTTGATAATTTACCATGATCAGGAGCTAGAATTAAAGAGACGTGTGCGAAGTAAGGCATGCTGAATCCTAGTGCCTGCAAAAAAATATATGCACAAAAAAAGGTGCACCGCTAGTTAGTTTCTCATGTTATTTTTTAATAAGATCAGGAAATTCCAAACACACAACCCCCCCCCTTTTTTCTTTTTAATGATGCTTAGGTGTACTGTCTTTTAAAAAAAAGTATCTTCATATCATGCTCCAGTTCATAATTTCTATTTAAGTAGGCTCAACCTGTACAAAATTGTGCAGGTACATAAAATTTATTTCAAAAACTGCACACAAATTGAGAGAAACACTCATGTTTTAAAAATATATATATTGATTCTATTTAATTCAGGGGAATATTTTTTCTTGCAACTATCACTTTTGAAGGCATCTTACAGAAAGAGATGTGAATAAAATAGGAATTCTCTTGCTTCTTGACCATGTTAAAATTTCCCAGTTTAAGGAAAGAGTTTTGAATTTAGGTTTTCTGGTGTATATTCTTGTAAATCTCACTTTCGATTCCTTATCCCTTCTCCTATGAGGGAGGTGTACCATTTTGAAAAACCGACCAGGAAATCCAAAGGCCACACCAAAAGACAGTTTTTCTATTAGGACAGCAGTACTCAGTCAATAAAATTAACTCAAATGACATATTGCAAATTTAAGAACCTAACGCTGCTTTGTCTCCTTACATTTGTATAATGCCCGTGCATGGTGCAGAAACTGCAGTTCATGCATTTTAATTTTAACATTGTCAACTGACTGTTTTATTGTGGAATAAACTGTTTGGGATTTTTGGTGAGAATTGGGTATGTTCACAGGATTTAGAACAGTTGCTCCTTAGACAGTTAAAAGGATGGAGGATCCTTATGGCACAATGCAATTTATGAATTTGGAAAGTATGGCTACAGCCAAATGCTCTTATCTTTTGGAGTGCTTCATTGTATCCATATGACCTTTGGACAAGGGCTTCTGTTTGCAGCTTCTTTTGTAGTGATAGACTAAAGAAATCTCTATGGGGAGTGTCCCTTTTGGATATGCTGAAGGAGCACTGCTGCATGTATTACTTTCTTTTTCCATTTATTTTTTACTATTCTGTTCCAAAATTTTTCTTTGAAGAACAAATCTCTTCATATGCATATTTCTTCTCCCTTAATAAAGTTCTACTTTTGTCTAAAAAAGTAACAGAAGTCTTCATTTTTTAAAAATTTGTAATCCTAAATATTTTAATTGGATTTTGGGTTTCATTTGGGCCAAATTAAATATTTCGAATTTGGGCAGGGCAACTGGGCTTAATAAAATTTTCAATTTTTCAGCAGAGAAAATTGTTCTCAAGAACAGATACTGAATACGCCTTTTGTTTCTGTGATTACAAATTCAAATATTTAATAGTTACAATCATTTTTTTTTTCATAAAAATGAAATTTAAGTTAGTTTAGTCTAATAAGAAATAAGCTAAGGTGACTGTTTGGTACATAGACATTCTAGTTTCTCAGGATTTATGTGTTGTCCATCAACCACCCCCCCCCCCCCCTCCAAAACCATTTTGGTAGAGAATTCCATTTTCTTTGCTCAAGTTCATCATTGTTGTCTAGTTATCACAGCAACTCAACTCATGGACCAAAGTCATCATTAATTTCACCTCTCTCTCACACATAGGAACATGTACCATCAACTAGACGTAATATTAGTAAATCCTCACAATAAAGTGAAATTTGGCAAGATAATACCATATATGCGGATCTAGTATTTTCATATTCAAAAGACATATCAACCTCATTTAGTTTGGGGTTGGCTTAAAATTTCAGGAACAAAACATGGCAGACTATGTAGAATTTTTAGGGGAAACAGGGAATCTGTTGAGAAAAAAAACTATAGGGTATGTACTCACTTTGTATATTAAGGCCTGCCTGAGCGTGTTTGGTAAATGTTCCTCTGCCCTGCATTCCCAAAAGTTTCATGGAATTAACAGTGATCAAATACATTATATAAAAATGAAAAATGGAATTGCGATTGATAACTGAAATATATCAGGGGATAACACAAGTTTGACTAAGAAATTTTAAGATTAAATTATTAATTTGATCCCTGAACAAAATCAGTCTTGATTTCCGAGAGAAAAAAAAACACATGGTGTACAGCTTGTCTTGCTTTTGGGGCAGCATAGTCCTTTTGTAAGCCACTAAAGGACCATATTGAACCCAAATAAATAAAACTGAGAATTAAACTATTAATTATTTTCTATTCAGGGATACTCAAATCAATGAAATTTTTCAGGCACTAAAATGTGAATTTGGCCAAATTATAATAACTACCTGATAACGTGGGAAATAGCCATGGTTGCATCATCCACAGTTACACAAAAATTGTAAACAGGCTGACCGTTGCTTCTCATAATCACAAAATCTCCAAGAGTATCCAAATTCCAACTAACCTTCAAGACACTACCAACGTAAGTCAATACCTAGTCAGAGTTCTCTTAATAGACATGTCAGAAATTTGTCCTTTTCTTCCTATCATGAATTGTCTGCAGTCTGAAAGACTATCACTTTTTGTTAATGCGTGAAAATCCAATTTTGTTACCAATGTATGAAATCTTGCTTCAAGAGAAAACATAAGCAAAATTTTAAGATATATTGTTACATGAAAATTAAACAACAGGAAATGCCAAATACAATGGCAGAAAATCAGCAACTACACAAGTCAGATGCACCAAAAAGTGTTACTGTTTGCTCCTTTAAAGTTGATAATTCAAAATTCATCAACACAAGGATAGAATTTTGCCTTCAGATAAACAACACTAATGAATAAACAACAATGAAAAATGGAGGATAAAACTCACTTCGCCTCTTATGAGATCACTAATTTTTAAACTTCCTTTTGGAACATGAAACCGGTATGTATAAGGAGTTCCCTTTTCCAGCTCTTCTTGTACTTCCGTATCACTTGCACTGGCCCATTTACCTGTGTATACTGGAGGCAGTTGCTGTTGTTTAGCAACCTCCTTCATTTTTTCTAATTCCTGACAAGATCAATATGAATCAAGAAGTATTTATGGGAAAATTGCAACCAAGCAACAATGCTTCAAGAAATAGCAGAATACAGGAAAAGAAAACATCTACAACACAGCCTCAAAATCCCTTACTATCTACTCTATTATCACTTGGGGCTTAAGTCCCAATAATAAACCTGCTTTGACCAGATATTTATAAATCAAGTGACATTAAAACCACGTTCATGGGAGCAAAAGGTGTATTTGGGTTAATATAGAAAACAATTGTCATGAAGTTAAATCCATAACAAGAGAATCAGTCAATCACAATAAATTCTAAACAAGCATCATCCAATATCTGATGATTTTTAAATCTTAATCAAACTCTGATTCCTCCTCATCTCTATCCTAATTAATTTCTTCTCAAACACCCTTATCACGTTTAAAATCCTTAAATATTTGCCAACATTATACCTCTTCCTAACCAAAAGATAATTCCTCCCAACTCCCAACATATTGATAATTAGGCAAGTAATAATTCCTCAGTTTGAAATTTCACTCTCCCCGTGTGATGGCCACTTTAAACATCTCTTAGTTCAAACACTTGGTACAAAAAAAAAAACCCTCCCAACAAATCTCCAAATCTCTCTCATTATCTTCACCCAGCAACATTCTTCCTTGGATTGATATAAAGCTCACTTAATTGCTCAAGACTTTTCTTATCATGGCATTGATTATTACCAAATGTACTCTCCTGCGGTAAAAAAACCCACAGCATTCAGAATTCTTCACTCTCTTAAATTACCAAACGGATGAGCTATTTGTAAGCCAGACTTGAAGAATTTTTTCCTCATGGCATTCTTAATGAATCTGCGTATATGAAGCAACCATCAGGAGTTGTTCAATGGAAGTTCCCTCATTGTGTCTGCAAGATCCACAAAACTCTTTATGGCTTCAAACAAACTCCACAAACTTGACTTCATCATTTTGAATCATAACCTCAAACTATTGGATTTAAAAGTAGCAAATCAGATTCTTCTACGTTTGTTTACTCACACAGTAATAATATGAGAGCGATACTTTAATACACTGGTGATAATTGTAACTACACATATAGTTTATTAATTTACTAATTAATGAAAATCATCCTTCTCATAATTTAATTATTTTATAAAGAAGAATGGGGAATCAACCGGAATCTAATGATACTTGTCAAAGTCTGTTAATAATCACTTGTTAAATTAAATCCAACAAGTTTTCACTAAATTGATATTTTGAACTAGAGGACTAGTTCCCATGGGAAATGTTACCAAATAAATGTCAACATTGTTATGAAACAAGAGTCACAACCAGACGAATACCTCATTAGAACAGAAGCAGCGATAGACATGACCAGACTGTAAAAGCTTCTCAGCATAATGTTTGTACAAAGCAGTCCTCTCAGACTGCCTATAGGGTCCATAATCTCCATCAACACCGGGACCTGAAAGTTTCACATTATTACATTATGAATAGATGTCTACAAAGAGAGGTACCAAACAAGATGCTACCACGAGTAGATTCAGAAACTAATACATTGCCAAGTAAGATTAAACTATGTATTCGAGTATATACCTTCATCCCAATCAAGACCAAGCCAAGAAAGATCTTGCAACATGGCTTCCTCAGATTCCTTGGTAGACCTCTCCAAGTCAGTATCTTCAATTCTCAAAACAAACTTCCCGCCTTTGGACCTGAAAATGCATCAGAACAATAGGGGGAAAAGGTAAAAGAGAAAAAACCAGACACTGAAACCAACCTAGCAAACAAGTAATTGAACAAGGCTGTTCGTGCTCCACCAACATGAAGATTCCCAGTAGGCGAAGGCGCAAATCGAACGCGAACTGCTCCATTAGCTTTCTGCTCGGGGACAGAAAATGCAGAGACTGAAAAGCTCCTTTTGAAGTGGATGACTCTTCGTCTGTAATAGAGAGAAGACTGATGTAGAATCGGAGGGGCAACCTCAAAAGGAAAAGCCCTTATCTTCGTCCATGGAGTTCCTCCCAAGAACGCCATGCGCATCCTCCACCGCTAAATTGAAGCAGCTAAAAGATTAATGATAGCCATTAGAGAAAAAAACACAAGATTTAGCAGAACAGCATCAGAATTCAGATAACGAAACGAAAAAGTAATTGAGGACCGGCGAAGACTAGGGAGAGGGAAAGAGAAAGACCAATCAACCAGCGGGAAAATGGCGTTCTACTATGTTGCTGGTCCGAAGAGGACGACAGAGGAGTTAGGTGAGGCTGAAGGGGCGCGAGAGAATGAAGATGACACAATCCGAGAGTAACCAAAAGGGACTTTAGTTTGTATACTATATCGATCGGAGGAAGCAAGTATGGTTTAATTTTTACCTCGGAATGAGACAAATAAAATTAAAAACCCATAAAAATTATTTAAATTCAAATAAAAATTTTATTTTTTGAATTTACTATATCCCTGAACATGTTTGATTCATAAAATTAGCCATAGAACTAAAATAAAATAAGATGGTATGGAATAGAATATTGACTATCATTAGTCTATTTGCTATTAGTACAATCAATTGGGTGAGAAATCAATACTAAGGTTGGTTCAAAATGATAAGAAAAATTATTGACTATGTTGAAAACCCAAAAAATATGTAAATCAATTTGAAGTGATTTTTTTAGATTATTTCAAAAAGTTTTAATTTAAATAATATTTATAAACTATATATATACTCATGTCTACGAAATATTGAGAAATGAATAATAATGTTCAAATTGATAAAAAAAAATATGTATATATATTACAAAATTATGAATTATAAAATAATATATACATTATAAATATGTTAGATCTCATAGTTACTTTATTTTTTAATTATAAAATATTTATTCATTTTTAAATTATGTTTTCACTTCCTATCTTTACATACTTTAATTTTGTTTATTTTTACTATCATGTTTTATTTGAAATTAATTTTTTATATTTTTGTTATTATTTTTTATCTTTTTTTTAAATAATTAATATATAATTAAAATTATATTAATTTAATCATAACTCATTTAATCACAATTAAACCACACTCTAATTATTGAATATTAAACAAATATTTAGACCAATTCAATAATCGATTTAGTTTTGAATGATTTGATTTAGTACGTTGCAGTGAAGGTTGAAATAAATTTTATTTATGAAAAAATAAAAGTGAAATGACGCATTTGTCCTTCAACATGTTTGATTTTACCTTCCTCCTCCATGAGACCACAAAAACACTATCATACACAGCCCAATCATACAAAATTATCATCAGCGACTACCCAAGATTTGAAATGGTAATAATCGATTTAGGCCAAAAATTGTATCAATCTAGGTGTTGCTATCTTCATCTCCATCAGTGAACCACCCCCGGCATTTATCCTAAGCACATAAGACCAAACAGCAATTTTTGGAATCTCACATCATAAAATAAAATTACGAGTATTGTCAAGTGCTAAATACATTTTTCAACATTAATTAATATTTAAAATACACCTACACTGCCCTCAAACCACTTTTGACATAGAATGCATTTCCTAACTTATAAAGGCTAAATATCCTCTTTCTTCCAACATGGGACTTGTATTTTATATTTTTCAAACTATTTTAACAACTCCCCACTTGGTTTAAAAAATTTGAGTATTCTCTTCAAACCATAAAAATATACATATCAATAGGCCTCTTTCCACTTGAACATGGCATTTTCTCCAGACGATTCTAACAAGAAGTTGAGGGGTTGGAGACCGTGTTCCGCTGGTGACGGTTTGGAGGTGAAGCCGTGGAGATTAGAGGTAGAGTTGGTCGATGATTTCATTGAAGGAGAAGGATGAGGAGATGGTTGTGGAAGTAGGACAAGATGGCTACCAATTTCGCAGGGGGAGTGAGAGATGGTCATAGCCATCAAGGATATTTTGGACTTTATAGCACTCAGGAATTATAATTCATCTCATTTTTTAGATGAATCATTATTCCCACATATGTGGTAACTAAATTTCCCTTCCCCACACTCGCGTGGGGAACATTGATGCGCAGAGATACATACATTGGGGGCATTTTATTTAATTTTAAAATATCTTAAATTTTAAAAAAATATCACTAACTCCTATCTCAAAAAATATATATATTAAATAATATTAATTAAAATTAATATAGATTTTAGAATTCAAAAATATTGAATTTTTTTTAAAAAAAGTGGGGTCCCCTAAAAAATGTGGAAAAGATGGATCCCACTAGTAAAAGAAAAAATAAGAATAAAAAATTGAGATTGTTTAAATAAAAAAACAAAAAAAAGAAAGGGCATGGAGTCCAAAGTAAGATGGAGCCCCAACTAATCCACAATACCAACTCCATCCTACTTTTTATTAAATATTGATATTGATTTGAGGTGCTTGAGGGAGGTGTGGATTAATAAAACCAACCAAACATGCTTAATGAGGTAAGAGAGACACTATCCTTATTTCATAGGCCAAAAAAATTTGAACCAATCAGGCTCTAAAAATTAAAAATTAGTATAGCTGATTATGCCCTTATACTATGTTTGGGAGTTTTTTTTAGGGGAGAGTGGAATGGAATAGAATAATTATATGGATTGAGCCATTATTTGAGAAATTTTTTAGGAGGGAATGGAATGACAATAGATGGCCTCATAAGTCATCCTTAGTCATCATAAATCTAATTTTTCTTATCCCCTAAATTGGGGGGTTAATGATGAAATGGCCAAAAATAATTATTTAAATTGCAAAAATACACATTAACCCTAACAAAAAAAAATATTCACTCTTTCCATATCGCCAAATCTATCTCGCCAAATTATACCTTTCTTGGTATTTCATCATCACATCAATCAGATCCCTCTAATCATATCATATCTCAAACGTACTATTGAATCACTACTTCAAAATATACTTTCTTCCACAAGTCTTGTGATTTATCATAACTTTCTTACTTTTTGTGTTTTATGATAGTTGATTTAGTTATTTTTGTTTTTCAATAAAATGTTTACTTCCTTCTTAATATTATTATTGGAAGAATCAAGTTCTTTTACAACATAATAATAATAATAATTGTGAACACCCTATTTTGTCCGGGTATTTTAAAAAAAAGTAAATAAAAAAAGAATTATAATGAAAAAACAAATGAAATAAAACAAAATGCTCTTCTAAATAGGAAAATTAATAATTATAATTTAATTTCAAGATCCAACTTCTTCTTTTTAGAATTTGATATCCGAAATTTCAAATAAAGAAAAAGAAGAAGAAAAAGAAGAGAAAAAAAAAGAAATTTAAAAATTAAAACCGAAGCCTTTAAAAAAATAATAAATATTTCCAAATAGATTAGATCCTAGCCAAACACAAAAAATACATAATAAACAAAAAGTAAAAAAGAAAATAAGGCAGAAATCATAAGAAAATTAAAATATATATATAACCATATTTGGGCTGAAATGCTGATCTAGCATTTCAGCCCAAAAGATCACAAGCCCAATTGATCAGCATTTCAATCCAAAAGTTCACGAGCCCAATTGAGGGCTCGTGGACTAGACCAGAGGGCGTTGCCCTAAAGAACGGAGGGAGGCTCGCACCTGAAGAAAAGGGAAACAGAGGGAGCCGCGAGGGGTGAGAGAGAAGAAGAGAGCCGAGGGAGCCACGAGATCTGAGCACAAAGGCTGACTGAAGACCAGAAGCAATCTGAGCACAAGCAAAGCAAAGGGGGTTTGGCACCAGAGAGAGGAGACCCGAAGAAATCTAAGCTTGATGGAGACTAAAGAGAAGACCAGAGGGAGCGTAGGCGCAAGGATGAGAACGAGAGAGGTTCAGATGCGACAAAACAGGGAGGCCATGCACGCGAAGAACAAGAAACAGAGAAAAGGCAGAGAGCTCAGGCAAAAGGCTGAAGAACAGAAAAAGAAAGGAGGGAGCCATCGAAATGGAACAAGGAAGCAGAGCAAACAATGCATCAAATCAGGAGTGAAAAGCAGCCATGTGCTCGAAATTCCTCTGTCTTTCACTCACGAAGCTGCTATAAAATGGAACAGAGGAAGATGGTAAAAGGGGATGAAGAGGGGAGATTGGAGAAAGAGGAAGGCTCAGGCAAAGGAACAGACCAAGCCGTGAGCATGAGAAGAGAGGAGAGAACGCTAAAAAACCCTAAGGAGGAGAAGTTAAGGGAGGAAGCAGAGGCAGTCGAAAATCTCCAGGAGGTTGCTCAAGAGAAATTTGGAGACTGGGAAAAGAGGAAGGAACAAAGGAAAGCTGGAGGGGAAAGGAATAAGAGAGGAGGCGGAACTATTAAAGACTTGTAGTAGGTTTGAATTACTCTACTCTATCTTCATTTTTCTTTCTTACTTGGCCATTGCTCGGGTATGGGTTCAAGTTGTTGCTTCAGTAGATTCCAAGCGTAAGTTTGGAATCATGCTCTGTGCTGACTTACAATAAAGAATCGATATTTTCATCCTTTATCTGTGAGAATCTGTTCCTGCTAAGAGTTGTTTTTAGTATACTCTATACTCAGACTTATAGTAAAGAATTGATGTTTTCATCTTTTTCTTTATCTGTGAAGGCATGTTCCTGCCACGGCTTGCTTGCTTGAGTGATTAGGATATTTGCTCCTCCCTTGTAATGACCATAGACTTTGTATTACGAAGTTGAGAAAGGGCTTGGTCAGGGTTTGATTTGATGATTAGTTTGTATGTGGAAAAGTAGCAAAGGTTTAATGCTGTTATTTTAAAAAAAAAAAATTGATAGTTCATCCTTTATATGTTCCTGTCAGGAATTGTTTTTTTTATATGCTTTGTACTTTGATTTACATGAACTGATATTTTCATCCCTTATTTGAGGGAGTCTGTCCCTGGTATGGCTTGCTTGTTTAAGTGATATTGGGATGGTTGCTCCTCCTTTACAATGAACATAGGCTGTGTATTTGGGATTGGAAACAAGGCTTGGTCAATGTCTTATTTGATGACTGGTTTAATACTGTCATTCTAAAAGATTTGATTATGCTGCTATAGTAAGGATTAATATCATGAAGGATTATATATGAGCAATCTGATTGTGCATGATGACTGACAATGGGGCTAACTCATTGTGAAAATGTGTAGTGATTTTGGACAATTGAGCTTTAGGTATATTTTGGCAAACTTGTATGCTCCCTTCGGTCTCATACTTATGGGGTTTAAATGTCCGTGATCAATATTTTGAAATTTTCACTATAAGAGGCCTAATCTTGCCATCATTAGTGAGCCTTCATCTCATCCCACAAGTATCCAATCATGGCTTCTTGAGCTTGAGTGGTGCAATGCATTTCTTATCACTTGAGGTTTGCTTCGCGGCTTCTCATTACTCTGGAGATCATACACCTTGGTTTTGGGGAATATATATATTTAAGAACGAGTGTTGTTTTTCTTTGGGTCAGGGTGGGTCAAAACTCTATCTTCTGTTTGAAATTCCCAACGCCTCTTGCACCCAGGGCATAGTTTTCCATATCATTTAGAGAAGCATCACAAATTAAGTTGGGTTTCAGGGTATATTGAATAAGGAGGGTGTAGATAATTGTTGGTTTTGCCGCTTTTATTTTAAAACATTTTATTCAGAAGTTGAAGGAGGTGAATTTTCATACTTAACATAATTACTCTACAAAAATGTTTTTTTTAGTAAATGATCTTTGGCTCCGCCCTTAGAGTTCTCTATGAGGGACTAAGTCTCCATGGATATATAGAGTGTTAGTCAAGGCTACCGTGAATGAGGAGTTATCGTGGTATCCGTATTGGCTCTGTCTTAATTGAAAGAAAAAAAAATATATATATATATATATAAATGATTAAAGTTAAAGCCCTCTATTTCAATTTTTTCTTTTCACCCTGAGTAATGATGTCATGAGCATTTAGCAAATTGTGAGTAATAAAGTCATCACATAAACTAGTTGATTGTATTGTGTAAAGTTATTTTCATATTTTTATTTTGTAAAATAAAAAAAGTATAATAACAATAATAAATAAAATATATGTATATATAATAGTCATATTTTATATTCCTTTTGTTGCTTTTCTTTTAGAATGAGTTAGCATGGTCATGTAATATACAAAGAAATAAAAATTATTGATACAAAATACAAAAAAAATAAATTAATTAAATTATTTATTTTCCCCAATTTTTATCCCCTAAGCTCTTTTCATGCCTTTGTGCACCAACTGGCGACACCATGGACATTTAGGTGCCAATTAGCAAGCTGTGAATAATAAAGTCACCACAAATCATAGTTGATGCTTTTTCTAAAAAAAATAAAATAAATAATATATACATATATATAAGTCATTTTTAAATTCCTTTTATCATTTTTCTTTTTATAAAATATGTTACCATGATCGTATTTATTTTTATAATTTAATATAAAAATGAATTATGCAAAAAAGAAATTTCACTTTCCCCAATTTTATCCTTTAAGCCTTTTTTTGCCTTTTGCCCCAAGTGGTAACACCGTGGGTATTTAAGTATTGATCAGTAATTTGTAAGTGATAAAGTCACCACATATTCTGATTATTTCTGTTTGAAAATAGATGTAATAATTACACTTTGAATTCTTCTTAATATTTTTCTTTTAAATAAATAAATGAGTTAAAAGGATCATATTTATTTCTATTTTTATAATAAAAAGGAAAATAAAAATGATTTGTACAAAAATTATTTGTTTTCCTTCAAATTTTTTTTTATTCTTTATACCTATCCGTCTCGAGTGGTAACACCATAGACATTTAGGTACCAACCGACGGAATGTGAGTGATAAAGTTACTACATAAATTAGTTGATTTTATAAAATTAATTTTGTATTTTATTTTTTATTTAAAAAAAATGAAAAGTGATGATAAGAGTGAGGCATGAAAATTAAACTATTTTTTACAAATTAAAACGCAACTACCAATTCTGACAATCGTTTTATTTGCAGAATGGTAATTCATTTTCCAAACTTCTTTTTTAAATATATATATATATAATAAAAAATATCAACCCAGTGACATGCATTTATAGCCCGAACTACGTCAATTTTGATTCCTATTGCAGGGTACGTAGGCTCTAGACTCTAATTCTGGGTCAAGTCTGCCATTGTAAATAAATAACATTTTCCTTTTATTTTATCTTTCCCAACTTCTCATATTTTCATTTTATTTTCTTATTTTCATATTTATTTTTGCATGTGAATAATTAAAGAACAATCTAAATAATTTTTAAAAGCACCAATCTAAGGTAACCGTTTTTAGGAAGGGGTGTTATGGGAGTGCCTAACACCTTTCCTATTCACAATTGTACTCACAAACCCAACTTTGATTCGCAGACCATTCTTTTCTTTTTCTTTTGGTTTTCCAAAATTTCTCTTAAAATTTTGATTGCGACTCCTCCAAAATTGACCTCTATCATGGCGGCTAATTTCTTTTTTTTTTTATCTTCGCGTCATTTACTTCACATTTTCGGGTGTGATAATAATAATATTATTATTATATTATTACTATCAAATATCAAATATATCAAATATATCAATCAAATATATATTATTAAAAAGGAGAATCAAGCCACACATGTAGCTAACATACAGTTTCAGCTCATTTTATTGGGCTTCGTGTAGATGTGTTATGATGTTGCCATGTGTCTTCTTAATGTCTTGATTTCTGCCACATATGCATTTCTATGTTTTTTTTTTACTCTATTCTCATATATATATTGATTCGTTCATGTTGCGCGCATTCAATCCTTGATTGATTCTCCTCATTTGTTGTGGGACCCGCTTACCATGAGTGTTGTTTCAGTCATCCATGTATTCATTTTCCTCGTATGCGTGGGACCCGCTTTAGAGCATGAGTGCTCTTTTGTTAACATTTTTTTTAATTGTATTTTGCACTTATTTGTTCTCATTCAAATCCATTTTCATTTTACGGAATTACATTTGATGTCAAATTTTTCTTAATAATAATAACATTTATATATTGTTAAGATTTCCTAGTCTCAAATTTTAATCTAAATAGAAGTAATTAATTCTTATCAGATAATGAAAATCTTTCTTAATCACTCCCATTTATATTTAAATTTTGACATTTCTTAATCCATTTAGATTATTATTATCTAATAAGGATTAATCACTTCCATTTAGATTTAATGCTTTTAAATTTAATTAATAAAATTTAATATTTATGAGCATAAAATACACTATTATTTTTTAGTGCACATAATAACTATCCCTTCAAAATTCAATTTCAAATTTCAATCTATCTATCTATTATTACCTTCTTAATAAATTATTAACTTTTATTTGGCCAAAAAATAAATTATTACCTTCTTAATAATCAAATTCAATTTCAAATTTCTGCTATTTAAAGTACGGTGATGTGATTTTTCTCCAAAATGTTTGTTGTATTCTTTTTTTAATAAACAAAGCAATAGAAAAAACAATTTTAAAAAGAACCCACCAAGTTTATGCCATCGCTGATTTCAGCAAGCAATAATAGGGGGGATTTTTCCATAGGTAAAAAAAAAATGGGGGGAATTTTTCCCTCTCATATTTTAAAATTTGATTAGGCTGGGATTATTTTTGATGCACTTGAAAAAGAATCCACCAAGTTTTGCTGTCGGCTTCTACCATTCGAAGAACGCCTTCATCTGTGCCGCCATGCTCCCAAGCCTGGTCAGAAACCCAATATCAACCTATCGCCTTCTACCAATTTCTTCATCTTTATCACTGACATGCTCTCATCCTTCAGCGACGCCTTCATCATCAGAAGCCGAATATCAACCTATCACCCTCCACCAATCTTTCCTCATATATTTCACAATCTCAGCTGCACTCTATCTCCTACATTTCGATCCTGTGGCAATGAGTGAGTGAGAGACATCAGAGTTCTTCTTGTCTTCGTCTTCTCTTTTCAATGATTATTTTTAGGGTATTTTTCTTAGCAACCAAACTTAATTTTCTATTTGGTGTTGATTTAATTATTATTTCGTTGCTGTTGCAGTTTCACTACCACCAAGTCGTTGGGAGGGCTCTATCACAGAAGCATCTGAACACCTAATGATTTACTGCATGAAGCTCTAGACCATGAACGAGGTTTGCACTAAGTACATGTCATTGGATTTCTTACTATCTGTGCTTGCCATCAATGAGGTAAATTTCTAAATTCTGCACGTCTTTCTTGCAGTTTATATTTCTTTTCTATATTCTAATGAGAGTGATTTCTTGTCTATTCAAAACACTATTTGAGAAGTTTAAACACATAGCCAAATGACTTTATTACGTAGGAAATTCTTACATTTGCTCAGGTTTTTAGTTGTTTTCTTGAGTATTGCTATTGTGATCTCCTATTTTGAATTTATGTTCGGTAACATTGGCTTAACTTTTGGTAAATATATATATCGCAATGTAGAAAGCTTGTGGTGTGTGGGCCCTAAACTTATAATAGTAACCTGTGTCTGAGATATATAATATTTAAGATATTAATGAATGAATCCTTAAAATGCGATTCTTGTATGCTTGAAGTGAAAAAGCTATTAAGGGCTTTTTATATCATGGAAATTAACTGATTATGCTAGGGAGCTTAGCTTGCTTTTTGTGTTATTCCCAAGATAATTTGGCATCTGTTTAATTTCTTAAATTTCTCAAGTTTTTATTAGTCTTGTCTTGAAAAGTTTATTTTTTGTTATAAAATATGCAAGAATCCTGATCTTGAACCGCTAATCAAAAGACTTTGGCATGATCATCCTATAGGGGATATGTACTTTGTAGTTTTTTGTTTATTATTTCATTATTTGCAGCATTTTTTTTGCTATAAAATTATATCGTGCTTTTCTACGTTTTAATGGATGGTTACTCATGTCATTAATTTGTTTTTGTTATTTCAGGTTTCCTGTCCTATAGCACAATAAGCACTTTGGTTATTGGAAGATTCACCAAGAACAGTAGAATTTCAGGTCTCAAAACCAAGGATTGTTACAATGTGCATGATAGGTTATTCTTAGATCATGGTGGGTTCCTCTAAATGATAAATGGCAGGTTTGAGTTGACAGTATAAGATGAGTGTTTGTGTGTTCAACATAACTACCAGCTGAATATCAATTTCCAAATAATGTGTTTACTCACTCAACTTTCTCATCAAGAGTAATCATGTACTTTTTGCTTATAAGTATTCAGAGTTAAATATAACTTTGCTTCATCATTTGTTAGAGATAATGTGTTAAACCTTTATAATACTCATACATTGTCATGTCAATGCAAAAGACTATTGAGACGGATGTTAGCTTAGCAAAATTAGGAAAAAAAAAGGAACAAATTGAAGAAAAAAAGGAAAGAATTAACAATATGTAACTCTTCATATCTAATCATGCATTGTTGCAACTATGCTGTTGTTAACTTACATTTATAGTCAATTAAAATTTGCAAGTTTTTAACCGTTTTTGGAATGGAGTGTGAAGGAATAAACACATTTACTGTTATGGTGTTGTTAGCTTATATTTATAGAGGGTCTTGGAGGGGAGGGGACTAAAGGAGGCATTTGATCTAAGTGTGTTTGATTAAAGGTAGGGGAGGGGAGGAAGGGGAAGGGAGTCGCGGAAACATTTATTAGTGTACATCTTGCTTGTACTATTTGCGTATATTCCCTTTGTTTTCCACTACTTGATGTTCCACTTTGTTTGATTAAGGGTTCTTTAATTGCAATTTCTTTTCTTTTTTCCTTCTTTAGGTACAACATATCAAGTGACTTGCTATAGATTGTGAGGGAAGGTTTGTCCACCAACTAATTTCAATACAAGATGGTTAGAACCAAAAGGTCAAGCTTCCTTTCAAAACCCATTTTTTCTTTTCCTTTCTATGTTAATTCAAAACACTATCTTTTTTTTTGTTATCTTTTTTTTTTTCCAACACTCATAGTTATCTTTTGGAAACACAATTAAAAGGTGAAAAATTCAAGAAGATATACTGGGCATCACACATCTTTGTTCTTTTTGTTTTTTATTTTTCATTCATAGCACAAAATAGTTGGATTTTCTCCTTTTTATCATATTCCACTAAAAATAAATATGATAGATTTAAGATTAATTTAAATTACAAATTAAACATATTTAAATTTAATATTTTACTTTTAGAATTAAATAAAACATCCCTGCGCATAGCGCAGGGGAGAGATTTCTAGTTATTATTATTGAAAGATAATTTTATTAAAAAGTAAAAGTAATATGAATTTTTTTATATGAAAAAAAGATGAACTTGTTTTTTTATTTAAATTTATTTAAATTTGCTAATAAAGGTAGCATTGGGGAAAAATTATAATTTATTCAATTTCATTATATCATTTTTATAATAACTTTCAAATATTAGTCAAATGAGGCCGCTTCTTCCCCTCATAAAACTCCCAAACAATGGAACATTTCATTCCATTCCACTCCATTCTGTTCTGTCAATGACCATTTTATTTCATTCCATCATAAACTTTCAAACATAGCCTTAAGGTCATGTACTTGCTGTTAAATATCACTGCAACAATATAACAAGTTAGAAATAATATCCGAGTTGTGCCCGAGGACATTGTCTTTAAGAGTTATTTCGCCACGAGTCAATAACTCCCTAGGATTAAACGGATTCCTCTAGCCGAAGCAAGGCAACAGAACAATAGAAAGGAATGAAATTGAAGCTCAGGTGAGCATAGAGGGAAAGCAGAAAGCTCCGAATAATGTCCAAGAGCCGGTGTGTAGAATTTAGTTCCAACGCTCGGTATTTATAGGCTCCAAAATTAGTGAACGTTGGGCACACCATAACTGCAATTAAACGCCGATCATGAACATTGGGAGACATGTGAATAAATCTGAAAACGTTACCGGATGTTGGACATAAAACTGGTTAACCGTTTCTGAACGTTGGGTTGATCACAGATTAATAGAAAATAAATCGGTTAATGAAGAATTAAAAATCCTAACGTTACAAGATTCAAAACTAAAACTAGTAAAAAAAATAACTTTTTTGGTAAGCTATTTTATAATAAACTATTTTGCATTTTTGCAAAAATAATTTCCAGTAAAAGTGCCCAGTATCGTGTGTAACTCGTGTGCAGGGAGCAAATTGATGGATTTGAACTGCGTTTAGCTGTGGTGGCCTATTGTTATGCGTGCGAACCCAGTTATCCTCTTAGCCTATCTAATTGCTCAATTTCACATCTTAGTATATAAATACTAAGGCCTCTTTTCTTTTGAGCAATGTGAGACTTTCTTTTTAACACACACCCACACAAACTCTAACACTTGCCTCCCTCACCCATTTCTTCATATTCAATTAGTACCGTTAAGTCATCTATGATAGAATTCAACACTCAAACTTCTTTTTCTTTTTTTGACTGGAATTAAACTTCTCCTATCTATAACTAGAACTTTCACTGTTAGCACTTAAAATGGCATAATTCATAACCTAGATTTTTTTTTTAGTTTTTCTCATTAGTTACCATGTAACCCTTAAGAATTTACCTCTTGGATTTACCATTATTTAGCATAAGATATTTGAATATTCATCACTTAAAATGTCAAAATTACCCGCTATTTATACCATTTGGATTTGGATGATAGCTTAGGTGATGGTAAAGATATGGTAAGATGTGGGTAGAGGTTGGCAAAAACAAAAAAAAGATGTGGGTAGAGATTTTTAGAGTTCCAACTCTCATACATAACAAAAAAAATGGTTTTAGTTATTTGAGTTTTGGGAGCACCCATAATTCACCACTCAAACTTATACCATTTATGATAAAATATTTCATTATTTAACACTCAAAATGTCAATATTTATATTTTAGACAAATTTTTTATATTTGTTTTTTTTTCACGAAAACTAAGAATATTCTCCATTGACAACATATACCAATCTCCCTAAACATATTGAAAATATAAAGGGCAGTAATTGAATCATGCACAATTCACCACTTGAGTTTTGCTATTTACCATACAAGCTTCTCCTATTTGCCATTCAAAATGTCAAAATGAATAACCTCACAAAATTAATTTTGCTCCATAGTTGTTGAACCATCCAAAATTCACCACTTGATTTACGAATGATTCTTTACTATTATGTACATACAACGTATTTGAAATAAAAAAGGTCAACAGAGAGTTTATGTAATTACTTATCTTAACCTTATATTTTAGATGCAAAAATCCCCTCAAGTCAATTGTATATAATGTGAGAAGATTTTAAAAGACGAAGTGAGATATCTCTTGTTTATGTCCTAATGACATTACTCTTCAAAGGTTAGTTTTAATTATTTTTTAATAGTTTTGTTTTTGTCAATGAATAATAGTTACATTGGTTCATGAAGAATCATGAATTATTTGGAGAAAATCTTGAAATGGTTTATGATAAATCACAAGGTTTATAAATCATTAAGTTCATGAAACATTGGAATATCACAATGTATATACTCAAATATTCATGAAACATTAGAATATATATACATTAATTCATGAATTAGGTCATCATGATACTTCAAGAGATATCACTCCATTATCTATAAAGACTACTATCAATCATAATTTAATCAATTTCACCTACACAAAAATTTATTTGCCTTTATTTTTGTACACAAAAAAGATAAAAGTAAATTATTACTTTGTAAATGTTATTGTTGTCTAGGATTGAGTTTTGGGAGTGCAACCCATACATAAGGGTCTTCATTATATCCTATTGCATCCTAAAAGAAATTTGTTATTAACCTAAGTTACACCCGAAGTTTGAAATAGGAGGAGACGAATTAAATCTAAAAAAAAGTGTGGTCTATACCTTGAAGATTCGTATGTAACTTTCTCTCCAATTTCTTCTCTACACTTTAAATTTCCACCAATAATCTTCATGCTTAATTATCTAATAAATGGTTTTTTTGAAGGATTTGACTACAAATTTTATTAAATTGAAAAGATTTGTAGGCAACAGCTTTTTTAGATGGCAAAAAATGAAATTACTCCCCACTACATTGAGGCCTTGTTTGGTATGTAGAATGATTTTTTATGTAATAGAAATAGAAATGCAATGGCGAACACAGGTTGTATGAGAGGGGGGCTAGCCCCCTCAAGAATTTTTTTTACTAATAAGATATACTTGAATCTGTAGCAAAAAGAAAAAAAAAATAAAATGGTTTGGCCCCTCCCAAAGTCAAATACAGAACTTGAAGAACAAATAAAGCATGGAAACCACTTAGTCTAAGCCATTGTTACATATTAAGGTGGCAAATTAATATATAATAATGTAGCTTGTAAGAGTTCCCCCCCTTCCCCCCCCACCCCGGCCAACTCAATTTCTCTAGTTTCACCCCTGTAGGAATGGAAATGAGAGTGAGAATGAAAATGTGTTTTAAAAGTACATTTGGTATGCAAAGAATTGTAAATGGAATAGTTGCATAAATTTGGTTTGGTATGTAGGTTTTAAGTATGGAAAGGATGCAAATATTTATGAAAAGTCTATAACACCCTTATTTTAAAAAAAACTTAATTAAAAATAATATTCCCTTTATAGAAAAACCAAAATCATTCATCATATCTCGCACTCAGTTCTGCCATCTAGTTGATGGTGATCATGCGAGGTTCCATCACAGTCAACGTCAACAATAGACATCACTAGCACCATCATCGGAGATTGGACAACATTATCCAACAATCTCTTGTGTTCTGTGTTGGATTTCATTGCTTTGCTCTTAGTGGAAGGAGGTTTGAACCCCAAATCTATTTCTGTCATCTTGAAAAATCATTAACTTTTCTAGTCAATCTTTCTCAAGCCCTGTTTCTGCTACCTTCTTTCATTTGATTATTGACTTGGACTGAATCTGAAACTCATATTCCTTCTTTTCTTCTCAGCTTCTACCTACTTTTCAGTTGTCAATGGGTAACCAAAAAAACTTGAGTTTTGGATTTTTTTTTAAGTGATATGAATTTTGGAGATGTATTAAGCTTTGGTTAATCTTGTGTCCCGGTATTTTTTTTTATTCCTTATTTTCTTCTCAACCTCTACCTACCTTTCAGTTTTCAATGGGTAATCAGAAAAACCTGAGTTTTGCATTTTTTTTAAAGTAATATGAATTTTGGAGATGTGTTAAGCTTTGGTTAATCATGCATCCTGCTATTTTTTTTTTGAATGAAGTCCCATTGATTGATTAATTATAGCAGCTAGTTTGTTTACCACAATAAATATTTGTCGTTGATAACTTTCACTTTTAAATTATGCTTTGAAGTTAAATTTCTCAACTAATCATTTTAAGAGTGCTTTGATTCACTTTCATGCAATTAAGAAGAGAGACTATTTTGATTTAGACTACTTCTATTTATAAGTAGAATGAATTTCTTAAGATATAACTTCATTTAATTGTAAGATTTCACATTTTTTTAACAAAAAGTCAAAAGGCTTAAAAAATCTTGAATAGACAAAGGGAAATGTAGGTCTTAAACTCAAGTGTTCATTTTGGTTGCACTAATAATTTCTTTTCATAGATGAGCTAGTATGTTTATCTTAGCAGATAATTAATGAAGCTCCACTATGATATATTATCATGGTGAAGTATAAAATAGTTTAACCCCATTGAAGATGGGAAATCGTTTAATATGAAAGGCGAAACCCACGTTTGGATATAATTAATTATGATATTACTGTTAATTCATATGGTTTTGATGATTCTAAACAAATGAGCTTGGAAATCCCATATCAAATGAACTCAAGCAAATGAAGAGCAAAGTTAGAGTTTCTAAAAGATTGAAGAATTGTTTCACACAATTTAGGAAACTATTTGTAAAAAAAGATAGTTAAGCTTTGAATTTCAATTCATACAATATTAAATGAGATGTCTAAATGAATTATTAGTGATTAGCTCATGATTTCAAAATGGTTTTCATAAAAATAGCTACCTTATGAGGATAAAATTTTAATTTCAAAAATATTTCTAAGTGTTTACTTTGTTTTCATGAAAATGTTTCAGCTTATGAGGATAAAGTCAAGTTCAAAGATGTTTCAAGTGTTTATCTTGTTTTCATGAAAATATTTTACCTTATGCGCATAACCATTGATTAGGTGGTTATCCTAACAAGGTAGGTACTGTATTCACATAAGGAAGTAAACAGTTAAACCAAACTGAATTGTGCAGCCCGTTATGCGGATATTATTTGCATAACCTATGAAGGTTATCCGCATAACGTATGTCACAGAGTACTTGGACTCTTATTTGTTAAAAGGTTATCCGCATAACCTAGGGAAGTTATCCGTATAACTTATATTTCAGAGTATTTGGACTTTACTCAGTTAAACAGGTTATCCGCATAACCTAGAGAGGTTATCTGCATAACCTATGTTTTAGAGTATTTGGACTTTCCTATACTAAACAGGTTATCCGCATAACCTTGGCAGGATATCCTGATAACTTAAGTTTTACAAAAACTCAATTTGGGAAAAACTTAATGTTATCCTAACAGCTGAGTAGGTTTTTATGAAAATGATTTTAAACTAAAACTTAGTCATTCTGGGAAGTACGTTATTCGCATAATCTAGCTAGGTTATCCCCATAACAAAAGGATTATATTGAAAATAAAAGCAAACAGTCTCTCGTTATTCCCATAACCTCTATTAGATGCATTTAATGCAATAGGTGAATGACTATTTTTTTTATAGTAACAGCTAATCTTTGTTTCCAACGGATAGTTTTGCTCCAAAACTATAAATAGGACATTATTTAAGTTGTTGGGTAATGAGGAAAAATAAAAAAAGCCAAAACTCTGTGGATTTGATTTCTGATCCATTTAAAGCTTACATATCCTCTGTTTAGCTCATTCATTGTACGTAAACTTTCATATCCACTCTTTTGAAAGAGAGCTTTTATTCTGTATATTTCTACACATTTGTAGATAGTACTTAGTGTGAGAATATACAAAGAGAGTTGCTCTTACTCTTGAGTGAGAAGAGTGAGAGAGTTTTGTATCGTTCAAAGTTTGGGCTGGTGTTGTACTGAGATCATTGTAAGATCTCATTCAAATCTTGCAAGAGATAGTGAAGAAATCTCAAGTGATGGCATGAGGACTGGAAGTAGGTCAAGTGGAGTAGATCAAACTAAGATAAATCATTGTGTCCCCTTCTCATTGTTTTTTATTTCTTATGCTCTATTTTTTCAGTAATATGTTATTATCACTATTGTATTTCCTTTTTGCAGAAAAATTCAAACTTCCCAATGTATCCCCTCTTGAGAAGCCAGCTGAACTAACAGTTACCATTTCATTTACCAAAGCATCTTGGTCAAAAAAGTATTTGAGAATATGTTAGGATATAAATAAAATGAAATTAGGACATATGCACTATAATATATTTTCTAAGTCTTATATATTGGTTGCTTGAATGTCTAAGTTACATGGTAAGTTCTATAGAATAATACATATCACCATGGAGACCAGATCTATTAAGATAAAAAAAATTTTAAGAATGGAAAACCAAAATCAATGGTTGTGTACACTATGAAGATTGAATTTTTTTTTTATAATTCACTTATTATTATTGAATTTGCAGCAATGAATATAGGTGATATTGGTATACAAGTCAGAAAACATGTGTAAACCCTTGAGGAAGATAATGTCCTTATTGAGTGCCTTGTTCATATGTGTAATGAAGGAACATTTATGGTGGACAAGAACTTTAGGCTTGGTTTCTTATATTATTTGGAAGACATGGTTCAACAAATGCTCCAAGGATGTCAATTAATGGGTGGGCATATACAATCTCACATAAACATCTTAAATCAACTTGTCACTATGTGTTTGACATGATATATGGGCCTAATGCACATGGTTTTAGATGAGATTCTATTAGCAAGTGTATTGTGGCAACATAAGAGGTGTGGGATCAATATCTCTTGGTAAGGTTACTCACTTATGTTTATTGCATTAAATTTTCATTACTCAAAATGTGACATTTGTTTGTATATATTGACAAGTTAATAGGCAGGCTGCCATGTTGAAGAACAACCCATTTCCCCACTTTGAACAATTATGCACCGTCTTTGGAATAAATTAATATATGTGTCATACTTGTAATGAGAGGAATGAGAGGATTGGTATTACTATATGTATTTGGATTTTTAGTGGGAAGATAATTAGTAATCATGTGTTGGGATATTTAATGAGTTATGTGACAAGTAATGATGTGTGTGACAAAGGGCTTTGGTGTAGCAAAACCATTTTATCCTTTGTATTTGAATATTTTGAATTGGTTATAATGTAGCGATGTATTTATGTTTTGTGGGATAAATTTCCATGCTTGTTTCAAATTCTAGTTTACAAATCATGAAATTTTCTTACCATTTTTTGACATAGATGGCAAGCAAAACTAGCATTGGAGATAGTAGCTATTTAAAAGGTGTTACTTATTCTGCTTATCCTGATATTAAATGAGGCATTTATCTTAGTGATTATTGTTTAATTCATGTTTTCAAAATGGTTTTCATAAAAAGTTTCTTCTTATGCGCATAACCCTTTGAGGTTATGATAATAAACTCTCAACCTTATGCTGTTTTCATGTCTTTTCTCTTCGCTTTCATGAAAAGGTTTGAGGTTGTCTACATAACTAAGGTCTGCACTATGTCCTTGCTTTTGTTTAGATCGTTTTCCTGATAAGGTGCTTACCTTATTTACATAAGAGGCTTAACAAAAAAAATCACTTACTCTGTGCTGCCCATTATTCATATAACCTAAGAAGGTTATTCGCATAATGTATGTTACAGAACACTTGAACCTTCTTTTGTTGCACTCGTTATCTGCATAACCTTAGGAGGTTATCTGAATAAAGAATAATATTCGAAGAGGTTATCCTGATAATCCTCAAAGGTATCTAAATTTGTGAAACGTTTTTCAAACAACTAAGTAGGTTTTCATGAAAATGGTGTTGAGCTGAAATTTAGTCATTCTGGAATGAACGTTATTCGCATAACGTAGGTAGGTTATCTGCATAATGTATGTCCAATGTTGAAGTTAAGAGCCAACGATTACCCTGTTATTCATATAACTTGAGGAAGTTATCCGCATAACCTCTGACGTATTTAACGTGGTAGGTGAACAATTACTTTTTGATAGTAACGGCTAGTTCTTACTTTTTGATAGTTTGGCTCATAATTCAAGCTAGAGTTGCTTTGTGGTTTTTGCAAAAATCCATTTTAATCTTGCAATATATAATGGAAAAATCTCAAGTGGTAACTTAGGAACTAGATGTAAGTCAAGTGGAGGATTGAACCAGGATAAATCGACTGAGCATTTTCTCTCTCTTTCTCTCTATCTTTCGTTTGTCTCTGACATACTCTATTTTGCTGCACTCAATTCACAATTGTTAAATCTCCTTTTTGCAAAAAAATTTAAATCACTCAATCCATCCTTCCTCTTGGGTGCTAGCCTCACTTACAATATGTAAACCTGATATATATATATAGATATGTAATCCTGATCAATAACATAATTTGCACTAGTAGCAACATCATATAATATTAGGAGCAAGTTGATTACATTGAGTCATAAGATCATCTAATTGCAATATACACGTTGATTACGTGTCTTACACCAAAATGCAGCATGCATGTATAAAAGATCATCTAAGTAAGATCTTACATATCTTACACTAAAAAATGTGTCATAATACTATCAGCCTCGGACCTTAAAAAGCAAGTTATAAACCAACATCCTAAGCTACCATCTAATGAATAACATCAACCTTTCCTTCATTTGGCACTGCATTAAACCCAATTAGCATGTTTTCATTGGAAATCATTTTCATATATGCTGCAAGCTTTTCATGATGGGCAACACCTTCAACCTTCGTAATTTTTGCATACAGTGACTCCTTCAACTAATCAATACACTTTTGCTCAACCCCATCAACATGCATGCCCAAATTCTCAGTTGCCTTTTTGAAGCTTTGTGCTAATGTATTTGCTATCTTCTCTATTCCTTGCAAGTACATTTCATCATAATCAATGTTGTTCCTTCATCACTTTCGAAATCTAGATGTTGCTTCAAATGGGTTGGAACCTGGGAGTGAAGAGTTTCCAAGTGACATGTTGTCCATATTGACTTAAAGGATCAAAACTTATTTCTATTTTCTTGACATAAATGAAATTACTTAGTATAAAAAAGACTAGTGATTGACCAAGGAATGATATTGACTTCACAAAATTGACTTTTCCCTATTTATTTTTCTTTCAATTGGTTTAGAATACTTTGTGAGATCAGGACAAGAAACAATTAGACTTTAAAAAATCAAGCATAGAACAATGAACAAATCACATCAATTTAACAAATAACTCCAAGGAAGACACATCAAAATTTTTTGTCCAAACTTGATAGCCAACGGTTTGGAAAGAAAATTGAATTAACTTATTAGATAAGATAGGTGAAAGAAGATGAATATATGTTAGAATAGAGAATAAAAGGAAACATACTACTCATTATCTTTATATTAAGACAGGGGGCACGAACTTTGACCGGCAAATATTTCTAAATATAATTGAATATAACATTTGATTGATTTAACAAAAAAAAAAAGCAAAACAATGAAGGGCTTCTTCAGCAAACTCAAACAAACAGATGAATTTATTTGACCGTATATAAAAGTTAAATTTTGTTCTTTAGGTCATCAAACTTTTTTCTTCAAAAATACATATTATAAAATCTGAAAGCAAATAAGACCAAGATATTTTAATTCCCAACATGAAAGCAAATAGGACTATATACATAAACTAATAGCCAACACAAATAGAATCGAAATCAGAAATATGAAAGAAGAAAGCAAACATGAATTCCCATTCTAGCTACTCAAGCTTTGTTAGGGAAAAAAGCAAAAAGAGAAGAGATTACGATCTTTACCAGCAATAATCTTCAAGCTCTAATGGTGATCTTAACTTTGCTAGCATGAGTGACCTTTGATTAAGACAAAGCTTGCGGCGTCAAATATGGAAGGTTGAAGGGAGAGAATAAAATGCTAGAGCAACAAATTTTAGGTAATTTTCTGCTTAAGTGAGGGGCGATTTTGTCCAAAAAATTGATTCCCACTCCCAACTAAGCATTCCTAAGCTCCACTATGGGTTCCCTCATTCCCATAAACATTGGAATACACCATTCCCATTGCTTTTGATTCCAGCATACCGAACACACATCATCGTGACTTTCCTCTCCTATTCCCACTCTAGAATCCTGATTCCCGCATACCAAACTTGGCTTGAAAGTAATCTATATGTCCTCACTGCTCTTGAGCCCTAAGAAAGAGAGAAGGAGAACCATGGTTGATGCTAGAGAAAGGTAAATGTAGGAAAAAGATTATTTTGTCTACATTAGATACATCCTTAATGAACGTGGTGATGCTCTCATCGATGTTTATCAAGACCCAACCTCTAAAAAGAAAAACTGTGGGAAAAACTAGAGGTAAGATACATATAAGAAAATGCAACAAATAACAAATTTTTTTATTAGTTATTTTAATAATTATAAGATGATGGATGGAAAATTTTATTATAGAACAAATATATGAAATTGAACATATTTTCAATAATTTCAAACAATATAACATGCATGTGGATGAAATTATTATTGTCTTCTTAATCATAGGCAAACTTCATCCATTATGACAAAACTTTAAAAAGAGTCTTAAACATAAAAAAAGAAGATATTTCTCTTAAGCAATTGAATAATTATCTACACTTAGAAGAGAAGTATAGAAAATAAGATGTTTATCCAATTAAAATAAGAGGATTATACAAAATGTTAGACAACTTGAGTAATATCTTGTTCTCTATACTCCTCTTGTAAGCAAAAATGATTATTCAATTGCTCGAGAAAGATATCTTCCTTTTATGTTTAAGACACTTTTTGAAGTCTTTCTATGAGAGAGAATGTTGTTGTATGATTGAGGAGAAAATGATTATTTCATCCATATATGCATGTTATGTGATTTGAAACTATTCAAAATATGTTCAATTTTATGCGATTGTTCCATAATAACTTCTCCATCAATCATCTATAGTTATTAAAATGACTAATAAGAAATTTCTTATTTATTATATCCTTTTGTATGTACTTTTCCTCTAATTTCTCTCGTAAATTTTTTTTGGTAAAGGTTGAGTTTAATAAACATCAAAGAGAGCATCACCAAATCTATTAAGGATGCATCCAAGGTAGATGTAATCATCATTTTCTTACTTTTCCCTTTCTTTAATATTGGTTATAATCTCCCCTTTTCTTTCTTGAGGCTTAGGAGTGATGAGAATATAAACCACTTTCAATGTAATGATGAGAAATTTCATCTTTTTTGCCATTTGAGAAAGTTGCCTCCTTCAAATCTTTTCAATTTCACAAAATTTATAGTCAAATCCTCCAAAGATACAATTTATATTTCGAGAATCAAGCCTAAAGATTGTTCATGAGAATGACTCTTTGCAATGTAGAAGACATTGGAAATAAAGTTGTGCATAAAGTTTTTAAAGTGTGAGCAATACTTTTTTTTTCGACTTAGTTTGCCATCACCTATTCCAAACTTGGGATGAAATTTGGGTTAATAGCGAATTCCCTTTAAAATACAACGAAAACCCTTGAGTATGGGTTATATTTCCAAAATTCAAACTAAAACAATAATAATGCTTATAAAATGATAATTTGCTTTTATCTTTTGCCCACCAAAACAAGTGAGTTTGTGTGTAGATTAAATTGACTAAATAATGGTAGATACTGGCCTTTTAATATATATACGTTGTTGTGTTTTCATGTTTCATGAACCCTCATGTATATACATTGCGATGAACCTAATAATTCTTGAACCTTATGATTTTTCATTGTCAATAAAGATAATATTTTTTATGTTTCATGAATTTAATGATTCATGAACCTTGTAATTTTTTATAAACCATTTTAAGAATCTTTCCAAATTCATCTATCTTCATGAATCAGCATAACTATTCATCAATAATTAAAACTAACCTTTTTTTTGGTACAATTAAAACTAACCTTTTCATATAGAATAATCATAACCAAGACACATATTCAATTTTAAAAATCTTCTCACATATAATGTGTTCTCTTTAAATATCTTGTAGTTGTAGAGTATATCATATTAATCAATACAAAACTTAGACATCCTACAACAATGACTGATCTAGAGTTTCATGTAGGGGGAATTGAAAACTACATTAAACATAGAGGGCTACAATTAATTTTAACAATTTTTGCTAATAAATTTAGAACAGATTTTGAAAGGAAGTTGGAAGTATATTGGGGGGGGGGGGAGGGGAGCGCCGCACTTGCTCCCCTTAGATCCATCTCTTTCCAATGATAACCAAGTCTCTATAAATGAAGATGGTGGTGGTGGAATCAAAGATCTTTGAGTTGGGGTGGGGGAAATGTGAGAACATAATCATCCACAATAACTTCGTTTAGAGTTTTAGGGGATGAGCAAAAAGTATACGAGAATCATGCATATATGCTTTAGGGAGTGATCAGTAAAAAGTACATCAGCATCATGCATAGATGCTTTAGGGAGTGGGCAAAAGTATGTGAGCATTATGAAGAAATGCTGATGAATCATGAGCCTATTGACCGTGGACAAGTGGACTTCATGTCTCAACTCAAAATCAGAAGAACAATTAGTGACCACCTTTGGGTAATTTTTTGTTTGGTAAATAAAATTATTTGATATCTAATGATTATTTTGGGTTTTAACTAATTCAAATTAAACTATATCGAGTCTCAAACAAAAAAGCTTTTCTAATAGTGTCTTCTACATTTATTTAGTTTAAATTTGAGATATAATATTTAAACGATCATAACTTTTTTCACTAGGGTAATGGTTATTGATAAAGAATGGATATTTATATAAATTAGGATAGTAGTTTGGTCCTTGAGATTAATTATATATTTTATTTTATGGTTTTTCACAAGAAATATGACCACTTTTTTTTTCAATCTATTTTTTTTAGAGTAGGGAATAGGGCTTGCAATGTGTAGGTTGGCCCATATAATTTGTAAAAAATTATGAAAATATGGGCTAAAATGTGTAGATTGGCCCATATAATTTGTGAAAAAAAAATATGGGTGGTATTGTAAAATTGCAATTCATTTTAAATTGGGTTAAATAGGTTAAATGGGCTAATTTGCTTAACATAAGAATATGCCTGTTTTATTTTTATTATGTTTCTTTTATTTTTCAGTTTTGCTGAGTAGATAGAGTATCCCAATTGATAATAAAAAAATAATTTTTTTAAGATATGAAGATCATCCAAATGAGTTTTGTTTTTCCCAATAAAATATTATATTTCTTTTATTAGTAATGATATGAATTTGTTTTATGATTGGATATTATTAATAAAAAAAATAAGGTTATTATATGGTGAATTATGTGTAGAATGTATTTTTTTAAGAATTTAAGTGTTTATTTGAATTATTTTTTTATAAAAAATATTTTTAGAGAAAATTAAGCAAGATGGTATACTTCCAAAACAAATTTACCAAACCCTAAAGAATCAAAACATTTTACCAATATACTACGAATTCGTAAATTGTAAATGGGAGTATCACACCGTTTTGAACCATTTTTACCGAAACAAAAGTGACAGGAGTCAGACCAGCTGGCCCCACCACTTCCCACGATACCCTACTCCCTCACCTTTTTATTTTATAAATTATACATATGTATTATAGTCATAAATATATATTTAAATATGTACATATTTAAATATGTTTTGATATATAATTACAATATAAATAAATAATTTATATTTTTCTTTTCCAATATATAAGAAAATTCAAATATTTTTATCTTACTATGTTATATTTAAACATTATTGGATTCAAATAGGGATAACCCTCCCAATATGATTTTTTTCTATTTATAAGGCTCAAACTATATAAATTAATACTATATAGCTGAATTTTTTAAATATGTTATATCAGATTTAATCTCTATTATATACAGAAAATGCCTCATTGGGAGAGGTAAAATTTATTTCACAATTTCTACTTTTTAAAGGAGTTGGCTTGTTAATTGGGAAATATCTTTGATGAGTAGAAAAAAAATAAAAATGTATTTGTAATTTATATATATTGGATATGATAGATATATTATATTTTCTAATATATATCATTAGTTTTTCTTCTCAAAAATAGTCTTAAAATAACTTATCCATATATACATAATTTCATGTGTATAATTTTTAAACCCATATCATAAAATTTTTAAATTTATCATATTCGATATATTGTATCGTGTTGTACCCAATCCTCATACTTATACTCTAACTCCTTCAAAATATTTTTTAATGTTTTACAATAATATAAATTAAATTTATATTATTTATTTTATAATTTATATTTAAAAATATTTTTAAATTTTATATTATACATTTCTAAAAGAATATAATGAAAAAGTATAAAGATATTTATAACTTCTAATTATAATCTATATTTTATAACATTTATTTTTTTTAGAAACTATAACATGTATATTTTAATTAGTATAAATAATGTGTGTATATATATATATATAATATATTCTATAATTTCAATAAAAATATTATATAATAATAAGTAACTAAAAGATTTCACCACCTTTTCCTAAATTTTCCTCATTAAATACATTGAGAAAGAAATATTTTAATAATAAGGAATATTTAAACTTACTAGTTAGCGATAATCTTAGAGAGAGAGAAAAATACACTATGTAATCAATAAGATACACTATATTATGAAATAAAAATTTCTTAAAAAAAGTGCAATATATAGCAAAATGGAAAGAATAATAATTAAAAACTAGTAAATAATAAAAATTACTTCTTCTGTTCGTCTTTATAAGGGAACTTCTAGAAACTTTTCATGATCCTTTTTATAAGAGATATTGTAATATTTAATAAGATTTTTTCTATCTTACCCTTATCATTTATTTCTTCTCATAAATTATTATTAAACTTTTTCGATGAAATAAATACTTTTAATTAATCAAATAGTATTTAATATGGATTACATTAGTATATTAAATAGGAATAAAAATATATATTTTTTAAAAAAATTTAAAAAATAACTAACCTTTTTAATTTACATGAAATAGTTAAAAGTTGAGAGGATACTTTTTAAATATAAACTATTTTAATAAATATTTCAAAAAAAATATTAATTAAAATTATTTAAAAAAAAAAAGAAAACACTGCCATGGCAGTGTGATGCTTCATCGCCGGTTTGATTGGCACTACAGCAACTCTATCAGACAGACTTTAATTAAAAGTTTGGCAAGTTTGTCTGACAGATTTTTACTAAAGTCACATGGACAGTGTGTCAATATAAGTGTGACTATTTTTTTTAAATAACTTACAAATTATAACTAAGAGTTACAATTTGAACTATCAGGATTACGATTTCTCCTTCACTTACCATCTTAAAAAAGCGGAATACTACCTTATGATTTTTTAAAAGTATAGTATATTGATAAATAATTTAAAAATTGTTGTATATTAGTAATTTTATTTTATTTTTATTATATTTTGATCAAAGAGTTATTTTTTAGAATAATTATAGTTTATAAAAATAAAATTTATATAAAAATAAAAAAATTTACTATAAATTTGTTTGTATAAAAATAAAAAAAATAATAATTAAAAATCATAGTTTAGACAAGTACTAAATGCCCATTTAATTTATCTTTTTATAAAAAATCTTTTAGAATAACCACAATTTGTAAAAATGAAATTAAGATAAAAATAAAAAAATTTACTAAAAACTTATTTAAATAAAAAAAAATAATAATTAAAAACTATAATTTAATTTATAAAAATATAAATCAAACTTTTTGACTTTTTTTTTATTGTTTTACTATTTTTTCTTGTCTTACTCACAGACAAGGAAAAATCTCGGTAAAAAAGTCTAACCCGTTTTTGAATTTCGAATTATAAGATTGAATTTAAAATTAACAACATTTTATATATTTTAATTTTTAATTTTTAATTTTGGTTTTAGATTTTTTTTGGTCACAATTTTAGCTTTTAGATCAAATCGGCGTTTTCCACGCCTTCCATTTCTGATGATTAAGAAAAACAGAAAAAACAAAACAAAACCAACCGTGCAACCCACTCGGCTGCTCGGCACCCACCCCTGATTCTCTCTACTCAGCGCAGCTTCCCTTCGATAATCGGTACCCAATCCCGAATCTAATTTAATCCGATAGCTTCAGAGTTCCAGCATCTTCTATTCGCCGTCGCCGTCCCCGGAGAGAGATTGCGTCACAGTTCACGTTGTCGTCTTCACTCTCCGGCTTCTTCTTTGCAGGTTAGGGCGTTAAAATTTCTCAATATAACTAATTCCAACACCAGGCATGCTTGCTTTTCTTCTCGAAGAATTCTTGGCTTGCGTGCTTAAACTAATTGTTTCCGGCTCGGCTACATATATACTTACTCTTTTCCTGACTTGGCTGACTTGGCTACATTCCTGAAAATTCTATAAGCAGCTGCTTTTGCTTCCTGCTTGTTGGTAATTTTCTTGTCTTTCTGCTCTCCTTCCTTGTCATTAAAACTTTCGAGTGTATTAGATATGGTAGACAACCCAGAACTCCTTATCACATTAACCAACCCTCTCATTGTTAGGGCAAAAGCCTTTTCTTGCTTCCTCTTTTTTAACTTGTTCACATAAATGACATCTTCTTTCTGCCTTTTATTCTCTGTTTAATGTCCTAAAACTCGGGTGACCAGTACTCTCAGTTTCATCCACCATTTCAGCCATCTCCATCATTGGAGGCCCCGATAGAATCTGAAGAATGTATTTATGAATGACTGATTCTTGAATCCTTTCAAAGAATCCTGTCAAAGAAAAAAAAAAAAAGAACCCTGTCAAAGAATCTGGTGCATTGGAAAGAATAAGCTAATAGCTTTGTCAATAGAGTTTTCAATAGTCATTTAGTTGCTCCTATGAGGCAAGAAGCTAGACTCTTGTAATATAATTGAGAATTTTTATATTTGTTTTGGATCTTTAACACCACGATTGAACGGTAGAAACCATGCTGGAAGAACGAAACGTAACCAAATGAAGGCCTGAACACTCTTCTTTGATTCATAAACAAAATAAAGAACCTTCCTTTTGAATAATTGGCTTAGGTACATACTGTTATCCATAAATAGGAATTTTGAGCAACATTGCATAGATATATGCATGTGAATTATGGTTGTGCTATTGGTGTTTTGAAGTATTGAAAGGCCAAGTTGCCGAACTGAGTGATATTTTTCCACAGGCACCATCATCTCCCTCTGATTATATGATACTATCACACACACCCCCACACACCCCATGCTACTTTACAATTTTTAATCTATTTTGAATTTTTCTAGAAAAGTTACTTCATATCTTTTTCCCTGGCATATGATTCTCCATTTCTCATTATTGATATTTTCTTTGTAAAGCTCTAGATATTATTGATTTGAACTCCATATTGTCTGTCATAAATTATTTTTTTATAATACCAGGGCTTTTGTAATTTTCCATTGTACTTTTTTAGTTTCCAATCGTATTTTATTTATTCTCTTTCTTGTTAATCAGTTGTGCTTGGTTGAGGAACAAATTTGCTCTTAAGATGGTTGAAGTTCTCTTTGACGATATATTTAGGGTGGAGCAATTGAACCCCCCAGAAGGCAAAAAAGCATTTGATAAAGGTATACCTTTTACTGGTTTTCGGTTTTCCACTACTTTTCTGCATAATATTTATTTTACTATATTTTTGCACAATGTTATTGTACTTATTTCTTCTGCATTCCTTTTCATTCTCACATTATTTTCCTCATAAAAAAATTGGAATGCAAACTCAGTCCCATTTCATTTCATTCCAAATTATGGCCCATATGATTCCTTTTCCTCGAGGCCAAATCTTTCTTGCATACCAAACGTTTGCTTAACAGTTTAGAACTGAATGCTAGAAGCAAATCCTTCTGCCACAGCTTTGGGAGAAGATTATTTTTTCGTACTCTTTGTGGCCTTGGGCAAATGGTTTCTTTAGGGGGGTGTTCCTTGAAGATTTTTGATGGGATTGGAACACTCTTTAGAGACTGGGTTGTTTTCTTTTGTCTTACTTTTGGGGAGGATCATCTGTCCTCTGTCTTCATACTTTTCTATATTATTCTCTTGTGATCAATAAATGCTTTTTTAATCTAAAAAAGCATCACACTTTAACTGAAAGAATTTATAAGCTTAAGCTTGTTACAGATAAAGCCCAATTGAAGAGGAAAAAAAAAGAGCACACTTAAAGAAAAGAACTAAACTCATTAATTGAGAATAACTAGAATTTAGCTAGCACTTTCCTCTTGAAAACTGGCTTTTGCAATGGCCTAGACCATTTAGGCCCCATGTAGTACTATTGGTGGCTTTCACTCTCATAGTCTTGAAATCCTTTGGGAGCTCAACCAAGGAGAAACAGTAACTTTTATTTGACCAATGATCACAAACTTGTTTCCAAACAGTGACCACAAAATTCTAAGCTGTGACAACTTGTTACATACTTCAACTTGCAATTTGCAATATAACAATGACCACATACCTCAACCAAATGCAGTCAAGCAATGATGAGCTTAACCAACTAATAACTTCAATTGACTTGGTTATTATAACTGGTTACTGTAACTTACTCCCCTATGGGAAACCAACAGTAAGAGAAATTGTAATATTTTATGATGCAACGCTCTGATTTTATTCATAGGAGTAGAGTACATTTTATAGAAGAATTGCAGAAGATCAAATCTGAACTGATATGCTAAAATCTCTCCTAATAAAGATCCCAATAAATCTGGGATAATATTAATAAAGGATACTACTAATTAATAGAGTTTATAAAAGGAAAAATAGGTTAAGGCCTAAGTGGGCTTGTGAGTGGAGGCAGGCCCACTTCCAACACTCCCCTTCAAGGTGGTGAATATATGTTAATCATTCCCAGCTTGCTTTGGAGTCCTTCAAACTTCTCTTGAGTTAAAGACTTTGTCATTACACCTGCAGTTTGCTTCCTGAGGGAATGTAATCATCCTGGCTTCTATCTTTTCTTTAATGAAGTGTCGATTGATTTCCACATGTTTCATACGATCATGGTGTATAGGGTTATTAGCAATCTTTATTGTTGACATGTTATCACACCAGACCTTGATTGGGACACTAACTTTAATTCTCAACTCATTCAAGAGTTGAATAATCCACATCCCCTCACAGATTCCCATTCATAAAGCTCTATATTGGGATTCAGCTGAGCTCTTGGACACTACTGGCTGTTTCTTGCTTCTCCAAGTCACCAAATTTCCCCATACATAGGAACAATAACCGGTAGTAGATCGCTTATCTGTTTTTGATCCTCCCCAATCAGTATCTGTATATAACTTAATACCTCTAGCTTCTCCCTTTGAAAAGAATAGTCCCAGTCCTGGGGTCTTCTTCAAATACCGAAGGATCCTATATACAGCTGTCATGTGTTCTTTCTGAGGGTTGCTTGAGAACTGGCTTACCACACTTACATAGTAGATTATATCAGGTCTTGTGTGGGACAAGTAGATTAATTTTCTCACCAATCTCTGATATGTTTCTTTATTCACTAGTGTACCATCAGGTCGAATAGTAAGCTTCTGATTTAATTCCATTGGAGTATTTGCTAGTCTTGCTCCCAACATTCCAGTCTCCTTTAGCAAATCTAGAACATACTTTCTTTGTGACATGCTGATGCCTATATGAGTCCGTGCCACTTCCATGCCCAAAAAATATCTTAAAACTCTGAGGTCTTTGATGTCAAATTCAGTTGCTAGACTCCTCTTCAACCTGGTGATTTCTTCTACATTGTACCCTGTCAATACTATATCATCAACATACACAATAAGGGCTGTAATTTTTGTATCATGATGTTTAACAAATAAGGTATCATCTGCCTGACATTGTGTGTACCTTAGACCCTTGATAGCACGATTAAACCTTCCAAACCAGGCTCTGGGGGATTGCTTCAATCCATAGAGTGACTTGTGGAGTCTACAAACTTTGTGGGAATTTTCTGCATTTCTCAAACCCAAAGGAACTTCCATATAGACCTCTTCCTCAAGATCTCCATTAAGGAATGCATTCTTGACATCAAGTTGATGTAATGGCCAATCTAAATTTGCAGCAAGAGACCGTAACACATTCATGGTGTTAAGTTTAGCTACAGGAGCAAAAGTTTCTTGATAATCTATACCATAAGTTTGAGTGAACCCTGGAGCAACTAATCAAGCCTTATACTTATTTACACCCCATTGGGATTGTACTTTATTGTAAACACCCATTTACTACTCACAACAGTTTTTCCTTTAGGTAAGTCAGTAAGCTTCCAAATGCCATTTTCATGAAGGGCCCTCAATTCCTCAATTCTTCTTCTATAGCTTCCTTCCACTTTAGATTAGTAATAGCCTCCTTAAAGCTAAGAGGTATTTTAACCTTTTCAACATTCACAACAAAGGTTGCGAAGAGAGCTTCTTATATGAGACATACCTGCCAATGGGATGCTGCGTACAATTCCTTTGCCCTTTTTGCAAGGCAATTGGCCAATGTAGATCCTCAAGACTAGTCTCAGGTTCAGATTCATCGTTCTGCCTTGGAGTGGAAATGAGCTCTTCTCTACTTTGTTGTTGTTCTGTAACATTAATAGGCTCTTCCACCATAGTCTCAGTCAAAATTGGATCTGAAAGAAGGCTTAGAGGTTCAAATGGGTTTGTATCTTGGAAGCTAGATTTGGTTGAAGGGGTTTCAGGGCTGGTAGGCTGTGATTTCTGGATGCTAGGACTGCTGGTAGGACTAGAAACATGATTTTTGGAGCTGTTATTAGGGCTCAAAGTAGATGAACCAGAATCTGCAGAAAGGAAGGGAATATTGGGTGTTGGAGGTGAATCTTGTGGGGATGTATGAGGTCCAGGAATATGCTGATTAGATTGAAGCAAGTGATGATCATTCTCAGTGTCACAAATTATCCATTCACTCTTGCTTATCTCCCCTTGAATGGGTAAGTTTTGAAAATATGGTTATAGTTCAAGAAACTTGACATTCATGGTAACATATATCTTACGGGTAGGCAGAGAATAACACTTATAGCCTTTTTGAGTTGAAGAATAACCCAGAAAAATGCACTTAATGGCACGAGGCTCTAATTTGCTCCCCCCTCCGTTATAAACAAAGACTGTCCAGGCAAAGACCGGTGGCAGGATAGAAGAAGACAGGTGAATTTGGAAAACTTTCATGGAATTTTTGAAGGGGTGGAAGAAAATTGAGAGTTTTAGATGGCATGCAATTTATTAGATATATAGCAGTAAGTACGACATCCCCCCAAAATTTGTTAGGAACATTACTACCCAACATGAGAGCTCGAGCTACTTCAAGAAGATGTCTATTTTTTCTCTCAAAAACCCCATTTTGTTTAGGTGTATAAGTACAAGAGGTTTGATGATGTATACCATGGGATGTCAAAAAGTCATGAAATGAAGAGTTTAAATATTCGCTGCCGTTGTCACTTCTAAGTATCTTGATACAAGTTTGAAATTGAGTTTGAACAAAGGCATAGAAAGTTTGAAAAATTGAAAACACCTCTGATTTGTCTTTCATTAGAAAAATCTATATTAATCGAGTATGATCATCAATAAAGGAAACAAACTAGCGGGCTTTAGAATTAGTCTCAATTCTGGAAGGACCCCATATGTCACTATGTATAAGAGTAAAGGGATGGGTAGGTGTATAAGGATGAGATGAATAAGAATTTCGAACTTGCTTTGCAAAATAACATGTTTCACAATAAAAATCAGAAAAGACTTTATTATTGCAATTTGGAAACAAAGTTTGTATGTAACTGAGACTAGGGTGGCCTAACCTAGAATGCCACAAGATAAGATTGTCTTTAGACAAAATAGATCTAGAAACATGAGAGACATGAGCTTTAGGTTGAGATCCTTGAAGATAGTAGAGCCCATTCCACTCCTTAGCATTGCCAATCTTCTTCCCCAAGGCCAAGTCCTGAAAAACACACCCAAATTTGTCAAAAATAACAAGACAATTGATCTGGTGTACAACAAGTCTCACAGATAATAGGCTACATTTAATGTCTGGAACATATAGAACATTTTTAAGTATAATATGCTCAGAAATAATCACTGTTCCAGATCCCATCACTTTAGCAAACTGCCCATTTGCTACTTCAACATATTCATGCTCAGAAAAATCCGAAAATAATTCCTTAAAACCAGTGATATGATCTATGGCACTTGAATCAACCACCCAAATGTTCTTAGGAGAAGCTACACCATTTAGAGCTTGAGTAAGAGAAATACCTGCGTGTGCAAGAGTCACAGAAGGAGTAGTTTTCTCACCATTGGCTGCAGGAGTAGAAGAGGTATATTTTTCCAAAATATTTCGTAGGACCAAGAGTTCCTCAGTGCTCAAAGAACCATTGTCAGGCGCAGCAGAGCCAACCAGCAACCCCTTTCCATCATGTCTCCCCTTTTGCTTGGAATTAGAAGGTTTGCCATGCAATTTCCAACACGTTTCTCTGGTGTGACCACTTTTACTACAATGATCACACCACTTGCCACTCCGTAAATCAACCAAAAGCTTTTGCTTGAAATAGCAGCCGTATTCTCCTTTACAGAGTAGGTATTCCTTGCTGGGTCCCAAATTTCCTTAGCAGATGCAGCAAGAAGGTAATTCTCACTAACTTCTAGTGTCATAGAGTTAACGAGCCAAGCCATCACCATATTATTCTCGGCACACCATTGTTCAAACAGAGGATTTGAAGAGGTGGGTGGTGGTGGAACCCACATGAGATACTTCTCTTTTTGCCGGCCACGAACAAACATCAAAACACTGAGACCATTGAAGATAATTGATTCTGTTGAGGCGATGTGAGATCATCATTTGGGAGAAGGAATCCGATGCAGAGCCAGGCACCACAGTGTGCAACGAGGCTTCTTCATCACGTTCCCCCCTGTCGATTTCAAGCCCAGGCTTGTGGAGCCATCGCTAGTTGTTGGAGAGTGAGATCCCTCAATGTCGACTGCAAAAACTTGTGGTTGGTGCAGAAGCGCTGCCTTGAACGTCATCGAACCCCAAGGACTCGGAAACCATGTAATATTTTATGATGCAACGCTCTGATTTTATTCATTGGAGTAGAGTACATTTTATAGAAGAATTACAGAAGATTAAATTTGATCTGATATGCTAAAATCCCTCCTAATAAAGATCCCAATAAATCTGAGATAATATTGATAAAGGATACTACTAATTAATAGAGTTTATAAAAGGAAAAATAGGTTAAGGCCTAAGTGGGCTTGTGAGTGGAGACAGGCCCCACTTCCAATAGAAATCAATCAGAAAATAATTGAAGAATCATCATCTCAAAATCAAAAGCTTCATACTAGAATATCACAATCCACATGCTGTGGAGCATGGAAAGGATATTAAGAAGGTTGATCTGCATGTTCTTGGGTGCTCTAGTGAGATCATTGGTGTTGCGTATGCCCATATGAGTTGGCACATGGGACAGATGCAGATGCAGAGTGGTGGCACATTGGGAGGTATTTTGGTCTTGTCTTGAGAGGGATGTGCCAGTTGGATGGTCTTCGGCCTTAAAAGGACCTCTGTTTCTGGCATTTTTCAGATGTGATCTTCTACCAGTCTTCTTTCTGTTGTTGATTATGATATTCGAACCTCTGTTTCTGAATTGAATATAAATATGATTATTTCTGTTTGATCTTCATTTTTTTTAAATTTTTATTTTTTTATATCTGGTAGAAATATCAAGATCATCTTTAAGAAAAGGCATTATGAATATTGAATTCAAATACTTATGCATCTTATGATTTACTTGCTGGGTTTGAAGGTCCCCCCAGGGAACCAAGCAAAGGATGGTCATTCTGACATTTCTCAAACCAAATGGAAAACCCCTCTTTTGTTTGTTTTCTGTTAAGAGAAAAGTGGTTGTAGCAGTTTGTACTCATCCTTCTGCCATTCCTCCTCACTCCTCTGTTTCTTTAGAAGTAGGAAAAAGAAAAAATGATGATAACCTCACCCCTCACATCCCTATCATTCCTGTTAAGGAAGAAGGGATCATGGACACTAACCTTGAATCAATAGATATCTCTTCCTTTGCAGTTACAAAGCTTGCATCAATATGTATCAGCACCTACTGCACCCAAGTTCACTTCTGAGGGTCCTTTCTACTCTTGCCTCATGTGCCCATGGACCTCACCTGGTGCTTTTCTGGGTATGGAAGTAGATTTTGCTGTAGACATAGCTATTTTTGCTGCAATTCTGCTATCATGAAGAGTAATGAGCAAGGAAGCATGATTGACATGGATATACTCATTACAAATTATAATGATCCTTTTATAATGGTGGAAAATTGATGATCATAGAACTAAAGTAACTCTAACTGCATTCTCAAATATGATGGGTTCACCCTCTTCTGGTTTGAAGTATTCTACTTCTTCAGTTTTATTGTTTTCACTTAAATCTGAAGAGCCAACTTCTGGGGTTACACTTACTCCTCACAAGTCCAGGGGGTTTATTACATGGTTTAGGGTCGAGGCCAAAAACTCCATCAATTCTATTGTTGCATGCACTTGATAAACAAGCGATGCTGCCTCCTGCACTGTCTACTCCTGAATCTGATATTCACAGGCCTGTGGACAAAAAAGCACTCACCGTTGGTCAAATGGAGTGCTACTCACTTTAAATACCCAACATCCTAAATAAGGTACTTAATCTAGCATCTGGGGTAAGGTGAGCAGCACGACTTCCATTTCATCAATTGAACCAAGCATGGTGCCATTACTTTCAGCTAGCGTGAACTTCCTTGCAGCAGCAAATTAAGTGTGGCCCACTTGATGTAGAGATACAGAGGAAGGGAATAGGGAGAAGCAAGAATGAGGGAGAAAATAGAAGAACTTGAGTGAGAGAGATATCACTGAATATTCTCAAAATTTCATTCAGTAGGCAAAAGAGTTTCAAAGAAAATAGCTCTAGGGCTAGTGATAGACCCTAGTACCATATATTAAAATAGAAACAGCTTAAACCTAAAGTTAAAGAAATCCTAACCTAAACTTAAAGTAAAAGAAATAATAATCGTTTGAGTTGGGGCGGGGAAATGTGAGAACATAATCATCCACAACAACTTCGTTTAGAGTTTTAGGGGATGAGCAAAACTATACGAGCATCATGCATGTATGCTTTATATTAAGTCTAATAATTCCTATGAGAGATGATAAAACCTAATTAAATCTATAAGATAATCTAAATATCCTAATAAAATAACTCTATTAAAATCCTAATTATTTTAAGATAAAAATAAATAATCCTAATTATCTTAGGATTATCTATTCTCCATCAGGCTAGCGATGTTATATGGTGGTGAATGCTGGGCTTTGAAAGGACAATAAGAGTATAAGATGAGAGTAGCAGAGATGAGAATGTTGAGATGGATGTGTGGTCATGCAAAATTGGATAAGATACGAAATGACTGTATATAAAGGAAAGTTAGAGTGGCACCTATTGAGGAAAAAATGGTGGAAAATCGTTTAAGGTGGTTTGTGCATGTACAAAGAAGAGGGCAAGAAGAGCCAGTGAGGAGAGTTGATTAAATGGCTTGGAGCCTTATTAAAAGGCATAGAAGAAGACCAAAAATGACATTAATGGAAGTTATAAGAAATGATCTTTTGAGAAATGATTTATCTGAGGAGATGGTGTTTGATAGAGCACATTGGCATCATATGATCCATGTAGCTAACCCCACATAGTGGGATAAGGCTAATGATATTGTTATTGTTATTGTTGTATCCATTCTCCATCACCACTACTAGTGCTGTGTCTTACTGACCGAGTATGGGTTATTAGCTCAAGTTTGTCTTTTAGATTTTGATTTTGGAATTGTAGGTTTCGAGGTGCTTTATTGTTGTCTCACTCTTTGTCATGTTCTTGTCCAATATAAAGCTATTTCTATAAGAATAGAAAGGCAAAGATTATGTCAGCCAGGTAGGTGTTATGTTGACTCCATTTTTTGTGTCTATTTACTTGATTGACACAATTGATGATTTAGGTTCGAATTATATGTGACACAATTTGGGAATTAGGGGACCAATTAAGAATAAAATAATTTTTTAGGGACCAAATTAAACAAACAGTAAACTGTAAACTTATGGCACAGCGATACTAATTGAACCAAAATAAAATTAAGTATTCTACCAAGCACTAGTAACATTGCTGAAAGAGCTTGTCTAAATAATTTGGCCAAACTATGGATTCTGTTTTATGTGCTTTCTGATGCTCATCTTACTTGAAACACAAACCTCGTATTTTATTCTTATACTTCCATCTGTTTTCCTTCTTGCAGTTACACGCATTGAAGCAAAAAGTGAAAGGTTTGACATGTTTATGCACCTCGACATCAATTCTGAAATATATCCTTTAAAAGTAGGCCAAAAATTTGCTCTTTTACTGGTTCCAACACTTAACCCAGATGGAACACCAGATACTGGCTATTATGTTCAGGTATTTTATCTCATATTTTACATGGTCACTTCATTTTACCATTGAAAACTATTTCATGTATTAGTTATTGGTATTTTGTGCTGACTTTGACTGAAGCTTCTGGTCTTTGTTGTTCAGTTGGTGTTGGTTATTTTGTGTTTTCAATGATGAGTCTCTGATATGGGTAAGAGCTTGTTTTCTGCATGACAATAAAATTGGATTGTGTGTGTGTATTGTTGGTAAGAAGCATATGTATGTTGCTGGAAATACGTCTTTTTTTTTTTATTTATAAAACATTAGTAATTAGTAATATGTATGTTGCTGGAAATACCTCTTTTTTTTTTTTATTTATAAAACATTAGTAATTAGTAATGCTTTGCTGGATTTGTGGACCAAAAGATAATTACAAAATTTTTGGTAGGGTATATTACATGCATTGATCTTGATGACCAACAAGCAATAGTGCTATTTCTTAATGTTGCTTTACTCTGAGGTCAGGGGGAATGAGAATTTCAGGTTGTTGAATTAAGAGCTTTGAAGAGATATAATATTTATGGCTTCTTCTTCTGAGTTGAGTATGCTTTATACTTGTTGATTTATGTTCTACTGGTCCACTTTCGCTTGTAAAAGAACTTCGCTCAAATGTGAAGTAGCTTAAAGTCAATTTCATTACATTCTTGTTTTATAGTTAAGTTTATATTGACTTCCGCTGATGTTGCAATCTTGAGAATTAACATCTAACCTTTATCTTTCAAGATGGACTGTGATCTGTATCGTTAGGAAGTTCAGATCTTTAGCAAGCAGCCCACTAATGATTTTGAAAATTAAGTTCAATGCTCCGCAACCCATGGCTAGGTTTAGGCTGCCACTATCGCAAACGACAAGGATTCAAAAGTATATTGGGTTATGTGAAACATGTCTTATGGGATAAAGAATTACGATATTGAATGATTAGAGTGAGAGATGATGTGATGTTGCCTGCATCTAATATTTTGTTCATTTTTCTCTCCTTTTGTAAGTTGCAGATATTTGTTCTGTTAGCTTGTCAAATCTCTAAGCTGAATTTGCCTGACAAAGTTTTCTACCACTTTTCAGGGCAATCGACAATCGCTGGCTGACAATTTTGAATATGTTATGTATGGGAAGCTGTTTAGAATTACAGAGGGTTCAGGAAGGGACAAGGCGTATGTGGTCTTAGTTTCTGAACAATGATTTATTACTAAGAGAAGTGTCAAATTTTGGCAAAATGTTGTTGCTGTGAGGCCTGTTAGTTGATTTAGCAATTTAGAGGCCTGATATGCCTCTTCTGTCAAAGTGCACATAAGATATTTTTTGTATTATTGTGGACTGATCATGCAGTCGGAGTGGCTCATTTTTACATGGCTTATATAGTATTTAATGATGAAGATGATCATTTAATCCTTTAAAGGCAACGGTGTATTTCAGGCAATATATTTTAACTAATCTTGGTTTTCTAATTGGGTTGCAGGGAGATAAATATTTCTTTTGGTGGGCTTCTAATGATGCTGGTGGGTGACCCCTCTCATTGCAACAAGTTTGAGCTGGATCAGAGACTGTATCTTCTAATTAGGAAAGTCTGAATCTGAAGATGTTATAATGTCAAAAGAGGAGGTTGTGAAACTTCTATAGCAAGTTGGCACTTACATGGAGAAATTAGTGGACATTGTAATATTGATGGCTTTGAACTGTCTCTTGTTATTCAATGAAGTCGAACCCCAATATCTGGAGACTTAAGGCATATGATAATATTGACTGGCGATTCCATTGTAATATTTATCATTGCTTGGGAGTGTATGCTTGTAAATGATCCAAACTAATTATTTGGCTGGAAACTGATCCTAGTTTTGTTATTATGTGGTGGAAATTGAAATGAGAATTGAGAAAATATATGAGAATTGAAATGAGAAAAGTGGATAGCAAAAAAAAGAAAGAAATGAGAAAAAATGGAATTTCACAATTCAAAATCATGTTTGCAATGATACGGAAATATTTGATGGGTTGAAAAATTTGTCGATATACTTTTACTCGAAGTTAATGGGCATTTGATTGATTCAAGTTTTGATGATTCTGAATGCTTTACAGAATTTTCTACATCTAAAGTTGAAATTGCTTTTTGTAGTCTGTTAATATATTTCTTCTCTATCACGCGCGCGCGCACACACTCACTTAAGTAATCTTCCTTCAGATATTTTGACGAAATCTTCAAAGTGAAACTGAAATCGTGACATGATTGTCATATAATAAAATGAGTAACCAGTCGCGAATAAATTTTGATGTTTAAGGCATGTCAGAGTTGTTAACTTAAAAATATATGAAAATTCTGACTTATAACAAAATAATCATAGATCCGTAGAGTATTTTGCCACAATTTTTCAAATGCAGGTACTGAAAATAAAAGTCAGATTGAAAATTTAAACTTCGTAAAAAATATAGATGCAAAGGGTTGCTAACAATTCAAAGAAATAACAATAATCATGTCTAGAATTGAAAAGCAGATAATATCAATGATAAAAATATAAAGCTTGAAAAAGGAAGGAAAGCTAAAGATAATAAACGCATGAAAATATAAGAGATTGATATAGAGTTGTGTGATGTATGTTTGTCTGGTGGAATGTGTCCTCCCTGGTTGCTTGTGGCTCTATTTTTAAGTGTAGAGGTGTGTCACACCCGGAAATGCGACGCGGATGGCGCGGGAAATAGAAAAAGGGAGAAACCGGCCCGCCTGGCGGATGGCCGATTTCGGGAGGGAGTCGCCACCAAAATTTTAAGGGAAATTTTGGAAAACCGGAATAAAAAGCAAAAAGGGACAAGGACTGGTCTGCGAATCAAAGTTGGGTTCGGGAGTACGATTGTGAGTGGGGAAGGTGTTAGGCACCCCCACAACACCCGTTCCTAGGAACGGTTACCTTAGGTTGATCATGCAATTTTATGGCTTTTTACAAATTTAGTTTGGTTGCCCTTTTACCATTCACGTGCAGAAATAAATAAATATAAAATTATGGAAAATGTAAAATGAAAATAAAGAATAAAATGAAAATATGAAAAGTTAGAAAAAGTGAATTTTTATTTACAACAGTGGACTTGAAAAATAAATTGGTAAGTATTTATTAAATTAAGAGAAAAAAAAACACCAAATAAATCAGAAAAATGTTTATTTATTTACAAAGGTGGACTTGACCCAGAATGAGAGTCTGGGGCCTACGTACCCTACGGTAGGGATCAAAGTCGACGTAGTTCGGACCAAAAAATGCGTGTCACTGAGTTTGTATTTTTATTATATTTTTTCTTTGAAAAGAGAGGTTAATAGAAAATAATTTGTCTTTACACAAAGAGAACAATTTTCAGAATTTGTTGGTATGTTTTAGTTTGTAAAAGACAGGTCATTTTCCATTATTTGCTCTTTTCATTTTTTATTATATATTTTTTTTGTTTAATCAATTTCTAAAAGAGAAAATATTTTTTTTAAAAAAAATAGGATTAAAATTATTTGTGATTTTGAACATTTTATTTTGGGAAGAAAGGAAAATATTTGAAAACAATTTTATTTTCACAAAATAAAACCAATTGGCTTATGCGGTGACTTTATCACTCACATTTACCCATTGATACCTAGGTGTCCACGGTAGTGTTACTCGAGACAAAAAGGTACAAAAAGCTCGACAGAAAACAAATAAATTTTCTTTGTACGAATATTTTATATTTTTTATTATTATAAACATCATTTTGACACCCATTTATTTATTTATATATATATTTTAAAAAAAATTAATAAATGTGATCATTATTAATGCTATGAAAAATAATAATCAGCATATGTTGTGACTTCATCACTCACAAGTTACTGATTTCTGTTTGTGCACTCACGGTGTTACCACTCGGAGTAGCAAAGTAACTGGCCTAAAGGATAGAAGTTGAAAAAAAAAAAATAAAAAATAAAAAACAAATAAAATAAAAATAAAATAAAATAAAATAAATAAATAAATAAAATAAAGTTTACATAAATTATCTTTTTACTTTCTTATATTAAATTATAAAAATAAATGCAGCCATGGTGACACATTTTTATAAAAAAAAGCAAAACAACAAAAGGAACAAGAAAATTTAATCTATATGTATATTATCTTTATCTTTATTCTTACCTATTTACTTATAACAAAACTTAGAAATCCTCTTTATATTATCATTCTATATATTTATTTATCTTCATTTTTTTGAAAAGACAAAAGTACTCAAAAACGGGATTAAGATAAATTTACTACGTTTATAGATATTACCTATTTATTTATTTTAAAAAATTATTTACATTTCTATTGTCTTTATTTATAAATTATGCGTACCTCCTTATAAAAAAAACCAAAACAATCAAGAATCCATTTATTTATTCATTTGTTTTTATTTTTTTAACTTGGAATGGTACTTTCAAAAACAACTAAAATGAAACTCTTATTTATATTTTCGTTTTTTCAAAATCAATTTTCCAGCCAAACAGCATATATGGTGATTTGGTCACTCATAATTTACTGATTGGTGTCCAAGCACCCAAAATATTACTACTCAAAACCTAAAGGTGAAGAAAATTTGCAAAAGAGATTTTTACTTATTTTTATTCTACTTATCTATTATTATCATTAAAAATGAGAAAATCAAAACATTTGAAGGCCAACCTACGTGAGCACCATGGCAACTCCTTGCTCATGGCACCCTTTTACTGACACCTTATTCACCCACGGAGACTTAATCCCTCGGGGTGAACCCTAACACAATTCAATTATTTGGCTCATATTCAAACCACAAAATTACAACGCCAAAATCCAACTCTAGGCAAAAGACCCATCATTTGATAAAGAGCCACTCATGCCCCAAGGCCATGAAGGACAAGCATCCAAACAGCCTGGAGCCAAAATTCTAAACTAAATCTCTGAGTCAAATGACACTCAATCTTCACCAAAACAATCCCTATTTGAAACCCAACAGATACGCCTCCTATATACATACAGCACAATATCCTCTTGAATGGAAAGGAATTCAAAATCCCTGAACTTGAAATATAACCATGGGCTAAATCCTCAAATCAACTAACATCCCCCTCTTAACTGGAACCCTCCACAGGTTTTAAGATAGTAAACACCAGAGGTATGCTTGAACAAAGGAACATAACACCTACAGAACAGGGCGAGAGAAAGGAAATTGAATTCGAAGAGGACCCAACCTGAGAGCATGCATTTACATCCCAAGTTTTCTCAAGAAGTTATCAAGGGATACAAGAAAAAACGACATGTGAGTGATACAAAGAATCAAAGGATCTACAAGCCTGAGAAGCAACCTACATTCATCAGGGCAAAAACACCAATTCATGCATTCAACCATACAACCCAAAACCGAGCACCATATTTACACTACAGGGATAAAACAAGCCTTTGAACACTATAAGAACCTTGATCTCAAAATCACAGAAAACAGATTTTTCATCACAACCAGAGCAACTTGACAGGCCCTGTCTAATACCAATTACATACTAAGAAAGGGAACTCCGAGGCTGAAAATAAAACCTATCATGAAAGCAGAGAATTTAATCAACAAACTCTTAAGCGAAGGACAGGGTAAAGAGATGAAACAACAGGGAAAATGTGCAAGGGAACTTTAGCTCAGTATTAGGATTTTACAACCGAAATTACCACTGATGATCTCCCTCGCAGCTCCTGCTCTCAGCCTCTGCCTCCTTGCCTCTGTCTTGCACCCGCAGTCTCCCCTGTCTCCGCTTTGAAGATTTTCCTTTGGTGTTCCCTTCTTCACCCACCTTCTATTTCTCCACGAGAATTCCTCCTTCTTCCGAATCTTTCCTGTCTAAAAAAAATCCCCCTTTTCTCTCAAGCCTTCATGTGGTTTTTATAGGATCTCAGCGAGTGGTACCCCCCCCTCATTGCACCCAATCTGGCCAAATTTGAGTGCTTCACCCACTTCACTGCACCATTACTCTGCTGCAGCCCACTACTCTGTGCATACCCGTACTGTCAGAGCTCTCTCTCTCTCTTTTGTGCTCGCCCGAAAACTCCTTCACCTCCATTACTCTGCTGCAGCCGGTCAGGAGTAGTGGGGTGACCTCCTTTATCATTTTCAGTCCCTCCCTCTCGCCTTTTCAGGTTCCCCTTTCTTTTGTCCTCGGTGTTCATTCTTTCACTTGGGTTCAGATTGAAGCTCCCTCTGTTTTTTCTTTCTCGCTGCCCTCTCGGTGTTTTTCCTCAGCTCCACCGTAGTTCCCACGGCTCTCGGTCTCAGCTTCACCGGACACAAACTCGCGGCCAGCTCTCCCCTCCTTTCTCGGTCCCTCCTTCTTTTCTCTTCGCGGCGGCCTTCCCTCTTTCTGTTTCACTCAGCCTCCACGGTTCCTCGGTGGCTCTCCCGAGCTCACTCTCGGTCTCCACGGTGACTCTCCTGGTCTCCACGGTGGCTCTCCCGAGCTCACTCTCGGCCTCCACGGTCACGGCCACTCTCCCTCCTCTTCTTTTCCTTTCAGCCGAGTCTCTCTCCTCCGTGTCTCACGCGGCTGAGCTCCCTCCTCTTCGCTCGTACTCCTTCTTTCTCTACTTCTCTCTACTTCCCCGTTCATCTTCAACTCACAGTTCCCCTCTCCGGTTGCTCCTGCTCTTTTTCTTTTCTCGCGGTTCTCTGTTTTTTCTCGTGGTCCTCTGCTTTTCTCGTGGTCCCGCGGCTAGCTCTCATCTCTCTCTCTCAACCGCGGCCAGCTCTCACCTCTCTCTGCAGCCGAGCTCCCCCCGTGCTCACTCTCTCCCTCTTTCTCTTACCCGCGGCTTCGGGAGCCACGCGGCTGAGTTCCCTTCCTTCCCCTTCTCACCGAGCCCTAAAGGGCTCCCCCTCAACCGACCAGGACACCGAGTCCTAAGGGCTCAGGTCACGAGCCCTCAACTGGGCTCGTGATACATTGGGCTAAAAAAATTTCAGCCCAATGTGGCCCTCCTTATATTTTTTTATTATTTTGGACTCAGGGCCGAATTTTGGCCCAAAAGTCCTTTTTTTTTTTATTTCGGACTCAGGGCCGAATTTTGGCCCAAAAGTCCCCTTTTTTTTTTATTTAAATTATATTTAAGATTTTGGGCTGAATCCCAGCCCAAAAATTTTTTTTTTGTTAATTTATTATTATTTTTTTATCTATTTATTTATTTATTTATTTATTATTTTTTTTCCTCCCTTTTTTTTTTCATTTTCTATTATTTATTTATTCATCTACTATTATTATTACTATTTTTTTTATATATTACTATATTGATATATATATATTTATTTTTTATTATTATTATTATTATTATTTTAAATTACCCGGACAAAATACGGTGTTCACAAGGTGACAACTCTCCAACTTCCATTCTCACATACCTTTTGATGGTGCTTCTTATTTTGTGCAATCCCTTTTTTTATGTTTCCAATTCTCTGATTAACGTGTATCTAGCTTCCACTTCTTGATCATGTCTCCTTCTTAGCTATTATGCCACATGTGCTTTTCCTATTACTCATTGCCTCATCCTTTAAATGCCACCAATAATATTACTTTTAGGTTTAAAAATATTTGGGTTTGACTCATTATAAATTTAGGCCAAATACCAGTATATGGAGAAAATTGTCTTTAAAAAGATGTATGGAGAAATTCGAATTGAGATAAGTTTATCCTTTACCTTCAGTACTTTAAGGGAGATTAGTCCATGCTGTTAATTGGAATATTCATAGTTTATGGCAAAAAAAGGAACGGATGCAAATCAAAAGTACTTTATTAATTGAACTTATAATAAAAATTATTTATGGAGTTTCAATTTTTTCACATTATTTGAGATTTCAATTTTGAATAGAAGATGAATTTATATCTTATTTCTTAAACATATAAATCAATTTGATTAATTGTTTTTTTGGGGTTTGAAAATGGTCCCAAAAATTAAATATTTTATATGGAGGTTTATCTGTTACAGATTAGAAAAGAAAGATTTGAGATCTAGAGAGTGAACGAGTTTGGGTCAATTTTTAGAGGAGAGAATTTGATCAGATTTGAATACCTAGAGCAGAGAGAGTGAAGAGGAAGCCACCATGATATTTGAACAGAGAGATGAAACCAACATGAAATCATCAATAGACAACAATAAATTAGAATAAATATCGGTTATTGTAATTTAATATTTATGTAATTAATTTTTATTCAAATTTTGGATCATTTATATACAGAAAAAATAAAATAACATTTATTTGTTACCTTATTGTGCCGTTATTTTTAGCTAATTTTGATTAATTAAATTTATTCTTTGTTTAAGTTAAAGAAAAGTGGATTGTAAATTTTTCTTTTATCTTGAATAGAAAATGCAATACAGCACAATTAAAAAATTTCATTAGAGAAATAACAATTTTCATCAAACTTTAATAATAATAATAGTAGTAGTAGTAAATGTAAAAGATTTACCGGCAAATCTTAGAAATTGTAGGGTATAAAGTTTTTTATGGTGAATTATAAGATATATAATTTGTTTGAATAACTGTGTATATAGACAAAATATACATGCATATCATCAGTATGTTATAATTTCTAGATCAAACTAGAAGATTCGGGGATGGTTGTTATTGTAGTTGCTGTCACATATTACTATTCATCAGGATTTTCCTTTGATATGTGATGGGGCGATTTATTTCTTTTTTTTTCAGCTAAATATTTTTGTGAGTCCCACTTTTTTGTTAATCAATTCTTACTATTCGGATTTTCATCATTCTGGTATTTTCATAGTTATCTTATTTTTTGTGGTATCAATTTTTTTTATATCATGATCGTATTATAATCACTTTCATTATATCTTTTTTAATATTTTTTCTTAGTACTTATTCATGTTGTTTTTGCTTAGGATTAAGGGTTTAAAATCTAAGGGAGATCAATGACTAATTTATCCAGATCAAGAAAGATAATTGAGAACATTTAGTATTGATATTAAAACATTTCTTCATATTCTTTTTTGTTTTGGGTTAAAGGTTTAAGATTTAAGGGGTCAATAACTAATTTATCAGTAATACATTATTTAACATTTTGTTTAAATAATTTATATCATATATTTACGTCAATCAAGTAATATCAAACACATTTAGTTCTCTTACATAATTTTTTTGGTAAACTAGATATTTTTTATTCCTTTCTTCAATTTTTTTTTGGAGGTTAGAAGTTTAATGTAATCAGTATATTATATTTTTTATTGTTTGTAATATCAATATTTTATTTAATTTAGTTATATTACAAACAATGAATTTGTGGCTTATAATTAACTTGACCTTTGGTGATGCTGTTGAGTGGGCTACATTTCTTTTTATCTTGTCTTTTCTTGTGGGGTCGTGATTGTTTGTGTTCTGTTTGAGGAAGTTTTCTATCATTTTTATTCCCCCTGTTGCAAATCATCCGGTGGTTCTATAGAGGGATTTTGGTGCTTTTAGTTTTCATGTGAGGTTTTTCATTTGAGGTTGGCATTCCCTCCTTCACTTATGTTTTCTTTGTTCTCTTTGTTGTTTTTCCTGCATTTTAGTTGGTCTTTCTTTTTTTTCCCCTTTTGTGTGTTAGTGAGCATGTTGATAATGGTGCACTGAAAATTATTGAAATTGGTGGAAGTGTGGGGAACAATGTTGGTGCAAGTATGGGAAGGAACCGTTCAAGGCTTAGGATGAAAGCTTGTGTTAAAGGTGATATGTCTTGCATGGGAGTTACTATTGGATTGTGTTGGTGCAGGTATGGGAAGGAATGGTTCAAGGCTTAAGAGGAAAGCTTGGGTCAAAGGTAATGTGTCTTGCATGAGAGTTACTGCCTTTGGAATTTTTTTCTTTTTGGTCTTGATTTAATTTTTGGTGTTACAAATGAAAGGTATTTGCTTTTTTGTTTATTTGTTGCTTGTGTGCTTATTAGATCAGTGGTGAGTGAGTCCCATTGACAATTGATGTAGTTGCAAGGTCAGAAGTGGCAAGTTTAGATATATTCAACAATATATGGAACAAAAAGTGGTTGTTGAAGGTTGTTACTTATTGTGTTTGTGCTTTTGTTCTTGAGCGTTGGCTTAAACATGGGTTGAAATAATTGTGCAGCTTGTGTGTATTCTCCTGCTTTTGTTGGGTGGAATTTTCTTGATCCGGATTCTATTGTGGTGGTTTCTCAAGGAAGAGGAGATTTGTGTTCTTTAGCAGACCAAGTTGTGATGACCAGGGAAGGTATAGAATATGTATGTCTTCACATATGTGTGTGGGTGTGTTTGTATTTTTTAAATATATATATATGTGTATATATATTGAGTTATCATTTGTGTTTGAGCTAGTCTCAAGTTTTTTGTTATATTTTTTATTTGTTGGCAATTTTTTGATGGAATTACTTTTATTTGAATGTTTACAAACTGTTTGATTGGGTGCCCACTAGATTTTTTTGTTCGATGTTTGTTCGATGTTTTCACATTTGTTTATGAATCTAAATATGCATTCTGATTTGTTTTTATATTTTTTGAATCAAATATAAAAAATAAATTCCTTTTCCATCTTTTTAGTATTTTTCCAAATTTGTTTTTTCCAAAATATTTGACCAAATTGATTTATCACTTTTTTTGTTTGAATATTTTTGGAGTATATTTTGGTTTTTTGTTTTGCAGCCATTGTCTATGATGGTGACCACTAAAGTAATATTTTTGAAGGCACATATTTTAATTTGTGGCATAGGGCATGCAATTTTATTTATTTTGAGGAGAATCATTATGCATCTAATTGCTTACATGCATTCTTTTTTTTTTTTTTTCCTTTTATGAACCATCAGATGGATTCTTCACGTGTTCGATTATTTTTATTCCTGATTCTAACTGTTATATCTACCCAATTATGCTTTCTTGACAAATGAGGTGAGAGGATGGAATTAGTAAATTTGATGGGTCATCTTAGCTATGGATATCTGTGGGTACCGGCAGATAAGATCAGTGTATTGTCTATGAATGTGTTTTTTGTGGAATATTTAATTCATTTTGTGTAGATTAAAATTAGCAATTCAATTGTTACTTTTCTTTGTATTTTATATTAAATGATGTAAAGTTACCATTTAATCAATTATTGGTATTATTTTTTGTAACACTAGTTATCTTTTTAATTATTATTTTTATTTAAAACTATGAAAAGTCATTTTAGCTTGTGAGACTTTTAATTTTATTTGAGATGCTAAATAATTTTTTAAGGGGTACACTGGTAGATAGATAAGGTAAAGATCATTTAGATAGTTATATTTTCCGCAATATGAAAGGTTGGCATTCAAAATTAAGAAACAGGATTTATGCAATATGACAAGTTGACATTCATAGTTGCATTTGTCAGTTTTTTTTTGGTATGGAAATTGCAGACGGGGATGGTTGAATATTGATCGAAGAGATCAGTTAGCATAGAGGCACTCAAGATAATAGTCCTACTTCCAATGATGCTAACAATCAGTGTATTATTCAAAGTATTTTCAAAGGTCTGTTGCTTAAATAATAGTTTTATTTAGGTGGTAGGGCATGACATATTTTTTTTTTATATCTTTTTCTTCATATTTAGGTTATATTGATAAAGGTGATCCCAATTAAGAATGCAAGTATTGTGGAGCTCTTATGTTGTATAATGAAAGATTCAAGTGCATTACTGACGCTGAAGAGATTGCGTTCTCTCTTTGCTGTTCATGGGGAAAAATTGATTTGCCTCTTTTGAACACTCCACCCGAATATTTTTACCATCTTTATTTTGACAAATATTGCGTAAATTCAAAAAATTTTCTAAAGAATATTTGAGCTTACAATAATATGTTCTACTTTACTTCAATGGGTGGAAAGGTCAAAAATCGTTCAACTTCAAGTCCTTATTCATTTGTGATATCTGGACAAAACTATCATAAAATTGGTAGTTTGTTGCCGGTTGCTGGATCATCTCCAATATACTCTCTACTATATGTTTATGATACTGAGCATGACATATCAAACCAGATGTTTATTGTCAGGTATTTCAAAGCATATTAAACAATAATTTGTGTTGTCTGATTACTATCATGTTGCTGTCATCTTTTTAGTCATCAATCAATGTTATATCGATCACATTATATCATAGGACTATGCGATATCTAACTTCTTTTTCCCTTTTGTAGTGGAGAATCAGACCTTGAAGTTTCAATTGTGAAGCAGATAATGAATTTATTGAATGAAGTTAATCCTTATGTTAAAAAATATAGGATGACAGCTTCAACGTTGAGAAGTGATTCCAGCATGGATGTTAGGTTCACTTACTTAATAAGAGTAATCAGTATGGAAGATGTTATGATTTACCTTCTTCATCAGAAGTTGTAGCATTGATTGTTGGTGATTCTGATGAAAATTATGATAGTAGAGATATCATAATAGAAAAGCAGTCTGGAAGATTAAAAAGGATTAATGAGCTTCATCATGGTTATATTCCTTTACAATACCCTCTTATGTTTCCATATGGTGATGAAGGGTATCAGATTGGTATATCACATAGTTCTCAATCAAATAGAGTGACTCGCAAGAGGAATATAGTCACAATTCATGAATAAATTGCATTTAGATTAATGAGAAGATCTAATGAGGTATCGTTATTACTTCATTCAGGAAGATTACTTCAGCAATTTATTGTTGATGCATACACAATGATTGAAACACAAAGATTGTAGTTTATCAGAAATAACCAGTCAAAATTAAGGGTTGAAATGTATAAGGGTTTATCTGATGCAGTTCTTAGAGGGGAAACAGAAGCTGTTAGTACTGGGAGGAGGATTATTTTACCATCCTCTTTTACTGGAGGAGCTATGTACTTGATAAGTGTAATACCTTACTTTTAGACTCATTTCTCATATATTAAACTCCTTTTAAGTCTGATTATACTTGATATTAAACTTGAATAATATAAGAATGAAAATAAAAATTTCCAAAATTTTCGGTTACTGTTCATATGGTAGTTTCCACTTTGCCGATTGAAATTTAAAAATTCATAACTAATTCAAGAAAATTTATATGGAAGTGATTCAAGTCTCTAAAAATAGATCAAAACCTTCTCTACATGAAAAAAATATGGAATAGTATATTCATTGGGCCAATCTATACAGTTTATTCTTTAAAATTTACTACATATTTAGTTATTTTATATCTTCCCAGAATTTTGGCCTTCATTTTAAAAATTTTATATCTCATTATATCCTGAGCCAAATCATGCTTTTTCTATGTAATTGGAAATACCTATATGTATCTTTCTAGATATATTTTTCTTGTACATTTAATCACCTTAATTGTACAGGGCTTGGAATTGGCTTAAATCATTAGGAGTCAGAACACTATTTCTACTGGAAGAGTTTTAGGAGAAATTACATAACTCTTTCTTTATAGCTCCAAATACTATAAACCAGTGGCATTCATTTCCTAAGACTCGGAGGTTTCCAGAAATTTAGACCACTGAATTTTTGGAGTTTTGTACGATTTTATCTTGCATTTTGAATTTTCCAGTATTCATAATAAAGGATCCAGTTTTCCTTACTCTAACCAGTTTTGACCCTTAACTTCTAAAATTTACCATAAATTGTACACTTATCCAATTTAGGTGTTCTTTAGCTTTATAAAAATCTCATTCTATCTACTTTTTGGAAATATATAACATTCATGCATTACACCCTGTTTCATATGAACAGTACCTTCATAATTCTCAGAGTATTTCTAATTGAGCATTTCCATTCTTATTTTGGTAAAATGAGCTTCATAACATGATTACATCATCATTCCTTGTACCAAATCCATACACATCACTCAATAATGCTCAAATGGATATAGTTATAGAAATACAAGCCTCATGACTTCTCATGCAATTTTATACATGATGCCATAACAATACATTAAAATACCCACAATTCACATAATTATCATGCTTCTTCATTCTTCTTGCCTTCTTCCTTCGTTACTTCCATATCCTTTCCTTAGCATGGTTAGTGTTTGGAATGGTGAGATTATGGAATATCAGTAGCAAGTCATATGTCATGCAATTACATTATCATATATGCATAGAAACTTAAATCATAACAATTCACCCATTCAAGCATATAATAAGTCATAATGGTTCATAAAAATTTTGGCATGGTCTCTCTTTATGAAATGGACATCCAAGGGTTAGGAACCTTTCACAAAAACAGCCAAACCAATCTCACAACATCATAACATCAATATGGCAATGGGATTATAACATAGAAACAATATACAATAACATAAAGCAAGAAATAGACTATGCTACATTTATCACTTTCCTTTGCCTTCCAACTTGATTCCAACTCTCCCATTTCCTTTTCGTTTGATTTGTACTTCTTCCAAACACTTCCTTAAGCTTCCTTGGACCTAAACAGAATACCAATGAAGCATATAAGCCACTAGTTCTTGGTCCAATTTCACACAATACTCACTAAACCCTTAAATTTTCTCTTTGCTTTCTTCTTAGTTTTTCTTTGAACCAATGGTTGTTCTTAAGGTTTTGGACCATGGGGAATCCATTTTTGAGGTCAAAATTATGAAATTCCAACTCCCCCATGGACTTTCTCACTAACTGAAATCAGGGTTTCAAGGGCAAGAATGAATTTTTCCAAAGCTTGTTTCAAAACTTACTAAAACTTGCTCTTTATGAAATTTCTCATACTTTCTCTAAGTTTTTATGCAAAAGAACACTTCCCCTATCATAACCTTGCCATGGCTGAAAATTACAACTCAAGAGGAGATAAGAAAACTCATCCCAACCATGCTAAAGTTCTTAGAAAGCTAGCTTGAAGGTAAGGAAAAAAATTACCTTAAACTTGTGGTTGTATGCTTCAAGCTTTGCCTTCTCCTTTTCTTCTTCATCTTCTACGTCTCCTTCTCTCTTTCTTTCTATTATTTTAGCTGTGCTCTCTCTCTCTTTGCAGCAGCATATGTTGGGTAAATGGTGAGAGAAATTGAAGACTTTGTTTTGCTAATTACCTTGGTTAGCTTATCTTAAACTTTAATTAACAAAAAGTAACTACTTCTTGAAGAAGTAGTCTTAAAAGCAATAAAATAATAATTCAAGCACATGGGCTGCTCATTCACATCCTCATGTGTGCAGCACATAAGTCACTTAATGAGGAGAGGATAGTTTGAAGCCTAATCATGGTCACTTTATATTTTCTTTTTTTTTTTTCCAAATACTTCTTAAAGAATTATTCATAAATCAAGTAAACAAATTCCAACCATGTCCTTGTCTGATACATCACACCATTTTGAGATTATTATTCACCAAAAATTGCTTCTGAAATTTTAATGGGCCAAAATACCGTTTATTGATCAAATTCTCCCATACCGATTAAATACTTTTCACATAATCGTCATTAAATTGGTACAGGATAATCCAAAAATAACTTTTGGACCAAAATCATTATCTTGTCTCACACTATATTTGGGTGAGGTTCATTTACTGTCCTTGACCTGGTATTGCTTTTTCGGCAGTCCAAATAACCTTTATCGTTATAATACTAACTTTTTATTCTAAATGTCCATAATCAATTCATACTTACTTTATTAAATATCAATCAGCATTCCATTGGGTTTAACTCATCATGAGCTTCATTTTGACTATAATTTTTCATATTTATAAAAATGCCCTCAACCGGGGCAAATTTATAATTTTTAAATCTTTCATGTCATTAGTTGTATTTTTCCCAAACTTCCTTTCCTTTCCCCTCCCCGAATTTCTGAAGGGACTATATTGCAAAGATTATTGATTCTTGGAGCCAAAATATAATGTTTTTCATTTTTTTGTTTAACTAGAAAAAATGACATCGTTACCCATTTTCACGCTTAACGGTATCTCTTAATTTTTTTTCAATTACTCATATATTTTATGATATATACATTTTTTGGGGTTTAAATGCAATATTCACATTTTTCTTCTAATATGAGAAATGACCATTTTGCTCCTGAATCGGGTCAAAAATATAATTATTCATTCTTTCGGGCACTATCTTTGTAATTTTAGCCAAAGATCAATTTTTTATTATTTCTTTTTCACTATCCACATTAACTTCAAATTGGTCTATCTCTTAACATGGACCTCCCGGGAGTGCAATACTTATACCGTTGTGCTTAGCTTGAAGCATGCGTTTATTCAAGTGGTATATTGCATATTTTCTGAGGTAAGTTCTGGAATTAATTTTTGTTAAGAACCTTATGGAAAATTAATTCTAATTAAGGATCAAACATAACTCCTAAAAATTAAATGAAAAATTAATTCATTCTAAATCCTGATTATATATATAGCCTTTTTGTCTCACTTCATTTATCATCTTTTATTCATTTTATAACGTCCCATAAAAATAAGGATATTATAATAAGAAATTATCAAGATACAATGGTGATATGTCGTTGAGCTGGATATCTAAATACTTTTGTCACTTTTACTTGTACTCTAGCTTGGCCAGAAATTAAAAAGCATTGTATAGATCAATCATTATCTTCTCCAGATGAACCTGACATGCTGGCTCGAATTTTTGAACTAAAGTTACATCAATTACTGCATACTTTAAAAGGAGAAAATATTTGGTAACATCATTGCAGGTAGAATGCTTTATAATTGTTTTATTTTTTACATTGTTTATTTGCTTTTCATCTCATTGATTTGTAATGTGATTATTTTGTAGAGGTTTATACCATTGAGTTTCAGAAAATGGGATTGCTGCATGCTCACATCCTGTTATTCTTGGACAAGGATACTAAGATATCAACTTCTGATCAAATAGATAAGGTGATATCAGCTGAAATACCTGACAAGGAGGATGACCCTTTATTATATGAACTTGTGGGGTTTTTTATGGTTCATGGTCCTTGTGGATTGGTTAATCCATAATCTCCTTGCATGTAAGAGAAGAGATAATGAAAGGACAATTTAAAAAAAGGGTGTTGTGCTTGGCAATAGATTTGTGGTTCCTTATAATTCGTTTCTATTGAGGAGGTTTCAAGCACATTTGAATGTGAAAAAAACAAATCATTCCCGTTCAATTAAATATCTTTTCAAGTATTTAACTAAGGGAGGTGACAGAGTCATTATTAATTTCTATATAGATTCTGAATTGTTAAGTGAAATGATACCTGATGAGATACGACAATATCGTGATTGTAGATATATTTCTGCTTGTGAGGCAACATGACATATATTTGCTTTTGACATTCACTCTAGATATCCTCCTGTTGAGAGATTGAACATTCATTTGCTTGATGAGCAGTTTATTGTCTATAATGATTTAGACAAAGTTAAAAGTGTCCTTGAAAGATCAACTATAAATGAGTCAATGGTGCTGTCATGGATGAAATGCAACATTGATAATGATTTAGCTAAAACTTTAACATATGCTGAATTTCCCCAATATTTTGTATATTATAGGTCAAAGAAAGAATGGCATGAAGGAAGAAAAGATTTTTCAATTGGTCGACTGCAATATGTCCCTTGAAACTTAGGAGAGTTGCATTATTTGCGAATTTTGCTTACTAAAATTAAATGACCAACTTCCTTTTAGGCAATAAGGACAATAAGTGGAATTGTTCATCCAAATTTTAGAGTTGCATGTTTTGCATTAGGTTTGTTAGATGATGATCAAGAGTATATTGATGGGATTAAAGAGTTAGCCTTCTGGGGATCTGGCCATTTCCTTCGTCATCTTTTTGTCCATATGCTATTGTCTCATTGCATGTCAAGCCTGTATGTGGTCTGGAAAGAAACTAGTATACTTTTATCAGAGGTTTATTATATGTTCCACACAACAATGAGCAATTGTCAGGTATGTTATTTTTCCTTATCATTCGAAAGCACTATAATTTGATTGTATCCTATTGATCAAAATGATTCACTTTGTGAATTTCATTTATGGTGATTTATAAATTTGTTTAACATTTCTTATTATTTTATTGTTGTTGGCTCTTTGTAGATGTTAGATTCTCTCAAGAAGAAAAGGAACTGGTGGCATTGAAAGAAATAAACAAATTATTGCAAAGAAATCACAAAAGTTTGTGCGATTTCCCTAAGTTGTCATTTTTACATGATGATGGTAACCACAATTTAGTTGATTACTTGATAGAACTCTACTTAAATTTTGATAAAAGGTGAGTTAGAAGCACATGCAAATTTGATGGTGAATATGATGACTGATGAACAAAAGAATATTTTTGGTGAAATTATTAGTGCAACAAAAAAAAGTCAGAAATTCTTTTTTGTCTATGGATATGGTGGCATGTGTAAAACATTTTTATGGAATGCATTGACATCTATGTTATGTTCTAAAGGTGATATTGTTTTAACTGTTGCTTCCAGTGGTATTGTTGCAACATTATTACCAAATGGAAGAACAAACACATTCATTATTCTCAATTTCTTTGTCAATTGATGAAGATTCAACTTGCAATATTAGTCAATATTCTCCTATTGCTACATTAATTAGACACACCAAGTTAATCATTTTGGAAGAAGCTCCAGTGATAATCGTTATTGTATTGAAGCTGTTGATAAAACCTTTAGAGGTATTTTATAGGGGACAATTTAGTAATGCTTATCCTTTTGGTGGAAAATGTGTTGTCATGGGAGATGACTTTAGGCAAATATTGCCTGTGATACCAAAAGGATCTCGAGTTCATGTGGTGACCGCATCTATAAATCATTCTTACCTTTGGAATCATTGCAAACTTTTTAGATTGACAAAAAATCTAAGGCTTTCATCGACAGTATCTAATCGAATGCAAGAAGTAGAGCAATTTGCAAATTGGATTTTAAATGTTGGGAATGGAAATATAGGTGGACCTCATAATGGATATGTTGATATTGAAATTCCAACAGATTTCCTTATTCATTCTCTTACTGATCCTATTCAAGCAATTGTTGATGCAACATTCCCTGGATTATATAATGAGTATTGCAATGCTGGATTTTTTAATAGTAGAGCAATATTGGCACCAACTATTGATGTGGTCAACAAAATCAACAACCACATGTGTTCTCTCTTTCTAGGTGATTACATTGAATATTTGAGTGTTGATTTTGTGTGCTTTGAGTCAAATGAGCAAGACTCTTTTGAAGAATTACATACAACAGAATTTCTTAACATCATTGAGTGTTCTAGTCTTCCTCCTCATAAGCTTTCACTGAAAGTTGACATGCCTGTTAATAAGAAATATTGATAAATCAGCTGGATTATGCAACAATACCAGATTATTAATAAGAAATATTGATCAATCAACTGGATGTTAATAAAAGATGATAGCATTTCAGGCCATGTATTTTCATATTAAAAAAAAACTAAAACTAATTTTGTTTTCTATAGATAATGCTAGAAGTGAATGCTAAAAATGTAGCTGTAGAAGGTAGAAGTGTTACTTCAAACTTAATCATGCGAATCAATGTAATGCATGCTATGAATCACCAACTTAAAATTATACTCTCTTAATTATATTTCTGCTAACACTAAAAACAAAAGAAGAAAATTGGATTAATCGTATAAAACACATCGCTACTTTGAGCAAGTTACCCTACTCTAGAAGAAGCATCAGTTTTCCTTTTTTTTTCCCCCTTTAATTTGCAAATACGTGGCCTCACTTGCTATCACATTTTGTTTTGCATTTTCAATTTTTTTAGTCTTTTAAAGACAAATATTCAGCCAATTAAAACAAATACTTAAGGTTTTCCTTAATTTTTGTTTTATTTTCAAAGATAAACTGAACTTTTCAAAAACTTTTAAATCTTTTTAAAACCAATCAATATCAATTAGTTTATTTTCCGAAAAGGTAAATTCTTTTTTATTTCCCTTACGTGATGCCATCCTTTCAAATTTAAATTTATATCTTTTAGGTGTGTTTTTTCGGAATAAATAATGATATTGAAAGATCAATTTAATTTTTATTTTTTCTCATTCTTAATAATACGCTAACACACATTTAATGAGGGGTAAATTGGAAAATATAAATAAATAAAGGACAATATTATAAATACTAGAGTAATTAATTATACATGGCTTTGTATATGTTAATAGGCACAACAAAAAATAGGAAAAAGAAGGAGAAAGGAATGTCAATGGTACAACATAGACAGAAAGATTTGGAACGCTCGAGTCTGATCCTTGGTAGGAAATTGTTCATCTCTGAACCAGCCTCGGACTATGGTCGAGGACTTACGTGCCTGGGCATCCTGATAAGTAAAAATTTACTGTTAATTGTATTTTTGGCAATATTTATGTAGATCCCAACACTGCTAAAAATCATCCATTTTCTTTATCGTGCATTTATTAACTATAGAAATCACTTGTACAACTGATATTGAGAATCATTTTGGAGTAACACTTCTGACTTCATCACTAAACCTTTTGTCTGTCCACTTCATCCTCTTCAATTTAAACCCACCTTGTCTGTTCTTTTCTTCTGCAAAATTCTTTGTGTGGATGCTCCTTTATCAGTTACTTGTAGACATAAACAATTTACATCAGATATTGAAGCAGAGACAATCATTCCTCTTTTTTGCTGGCCCCATCTCTTCTGCCCCAAACAATCTATGTGAGAGTCACTAGAGTGTTTGTGAACATACAGTTTTCACCATCCTTCATTACAAAATCTGTGGATATGTTGTTGTTGGACAATACTGTGAGTTACTGTAATTCATGTACTTGGATTTCTTTGTTTTATATCAAAATTTGTAACGTAATATAATCGCTGTAGTTTTTATGCAAGTCAAGAGAAAAATGGTTGTTCTGTACCTCATGGTTTGACTGTTTAGTAGTTTTCTTTAGTTACATGTCATGGAAAAGGATTAGACATGATAGATACCACGTGGATAATAAGTCAAAAAGAAAAATCATTGCTCTATACCTTATGCTTTCATTGTCTAATAGTTTTCGTTAATTACATCTCATAGATCATCTTGACACCACATATGTGAACATGGCCATTATTCTCGATGGAAGCATTGCTGGCTACCCTATTTACTTATACTGTATATTTAATCCATATATATATATATATATATAACTTAGATTGGATGTTTCCTATGTATTAGTATGATCTTTGATGGCCACTAAATGCTTTTTGTGCAGCTCTGACTACTTTTGGAGTTTAGGCTACTCTTCCATGTGGTATTTTCCTTTCGGATGTTTTAGGAAGTGATTGTCTAGAACTATGTATTGTATAAATATAATTAAGAATCTTTCATTTACATGTGCTTCAAGTCCAAATATAATGTTTTCCTGCTTTAATGTAATTTCATATAATAACAATGTGCCTTCTTTCTGCACTGCAAGACTAATATTCGACCGTAATATGTTATGTCACCACTAATTTTTTAATTTTTTTTGCCAACTAATCATAGAAAAATTGTTATATCACAGTTCATGTTATTTTTGACATGAAAATATATTAAAATGTTAGTGAAAAACTTTGCATCAGACCATTGATGACAATTAATGCTCATTAAATTTAAAACTAAAAAAGACCACTACAAAGTCTTGGTTTCACTGTACAATTATTTTGATTTAGTAAATTAAAGTATGTATAAAAGGAATTTGATGGTTATTTTTTTTGTTTAACTATTTCGTTGTTATTGTCAGTTTTTGCATTTTTTTCAAGTTCATGTCTCGAATTTGTTTCTCTATAATATTGGCATTTTTTTAATTTACCAAGTGAAAGTCAAGCATGTCCTTAAATGAATTCTGAACTTCCAATCACTTGTTTAAATATATGAATATTAAAAATTAGTAATAAATTAGTTTTATTTTTTTCTTTGTTAATAATTTAAGTATGATGAACCAATAGAAGTAATTTTTAATACTTTTTTCATTTAATTCAATATGAATAATTTGAATTTAATATTTCTAATAAGGGTATTCAAAACCAAAATAAAACTAATTAGACCAAGCCAAAACTTACAAAACCAATTCAAATCAAATTAAAATGAAATCCATTTCAATTTGTTCGAACTGGAAGTGACTTTGTGTAGTTCAATTCAATTTTATATGGTGAAACTTAGATCAAATTGAATACCATCTAATAACTATATGATAATAAATTATAATATATAAGTGCACCCACTTATTTATAATCACATCTATTTTGTTTCTTTTTTCTAATGTTCATAAAATATATTAATTAGTAATTTATTTAGAAATTTTTTTACATAAAATATTTATATGTAACCAATTTAATTTAATTTTTGAAAAATGATGCTATTTTAAAAAAAATTCAAAAAGTATAAACCAACTCTAAATAAAACCGAACCGAACCAATTATTGAACTGAAATAAACCAAGTATATTTTAAACTGATAAGATTTAAAGAAAAGTTAAACTAATTGTTTTAATTGGATTTAATTTTTTTGTCCAAAATTAAGCCAAATGTCACGTACAAACATCCTTACATTTCAAGTCATCAATGGAAATTTAGAGAGCACTTTTGGTGCTTATCACTTATGATGAGCACTGTGTGCTCATTGTTTTTGCACCGTTTAGATCAAATATAGACGGTTTAGATTTAATTATATTTTTTATTATATTTTTATATTATTAGATATAGAATCTAAAATAGATATAATTTTATAATTGTCACCTTTTTAAAAGAATACTGTTATTATGTAAAAAAATCAAAATAAAAAATTGTAAATCTAGACCATTCAGAATGAAACTGGATGATCCAAATCCATCTAGAGGTGATGAGCACCCAATGCAGATTCTAGAAATTTACAATTCTCTAATGATATCAATAGTAGCAAAGTTACCATAAAAAATACGACACTTTGAAGATTGTGTTCTGATTTAAGTAAGGAGTATAGATGTAAATGGTAATGACATGACAACACAACACAGAAACCCCCCCACAATCTGCTCTAAACAGTCCAAATCTATTTCTTGGAAGACTGCATTTAAGATATATGGAAAGCAACGTTTCAAAAATTAGACCAGACATTGAACCCGTCAAGAAACTGATTTAAAATTTAATGGTTTGAATGTCATTCAACTGAAATTAAACTAGTACTAATAAATTTAATAATTTTTTAATTTTATACATTATATAAAAAATAAAAAATATTATTAATAAATTTTACACCCTAATATTAAAATATAAATAAGTTAATATTTATTTATAAATATATTTTGAATTTAAAATAATCAATTAATATTTTTTTCATATTATATGTTAAGTAAATTTATCATTATTAATAATTATGTATTATAATGCTTATATAATATTATAATATAGAAAGAAAAAAATTTATACAAAAAATAATGCTATCTAATACTAAAAATTATATTATTATATTTTTTAAAAATGAAAAAATTTAAAATTTATTTAAAAATTTTAAAAAGTAAAAAAAATAAAAAATAAACCAGTTCAACACCGGTTGAAGATCGGTTTGATCCGTTTTCCACTAGTTTCGACCTGATTTTTTGAACATTGAAGTAAACTATAAAAAATTATGGTTTTATATATTTTTAAGAATATTAACGGATTCATGTAACTAATTTGATTTTATAAACGAAGGAAGTGCAAAACTTTAAACTACCGAAATCAAAAACTTTAAACTTTTCTGAAAACCCACTAAAACTAAATAACAACCAATGTTCAATATTTTCTTTTCATTGGTCCTAAAACTAAACTTTAATCTGAGCTAAAACTGATGCATGCAATTACAATCAAATTATTAAAATAATCATATTATTAATTTTCATTGTTGAAACCTATTATTAACATAATCATATTATTTTAATTACAATCAAATCAATTAGTGTGCAAATACTTCACGGTGTTTACATTTCTATCTTGGATGATATACATCTGTCCTAAAAATCACAAAGCACCCAAAAAGGCAAAGAACCTAATACTTACTCTACACGACTTGCAAAACAAATGCAAATAAATAGTCTTCAGTTGACAGTCTTTTCTTACTATCACCACCATCAACCTCCCACACAATTGACCGGCACATCATCGAATATGCTCTCTTGCTTATAATAGTTGCCTCAATGGCTCCAAGGAAAGTAACAACTATCAAGGACCTCAACACAACACAGGAAACTTGGCAAACCTGTGCCAGTGTGATCCATTTCTGGACATTCACCTCACCGTCCATGGAAAATTCTTCAATTGGTATGGTTTTGCCAGATCAACAGGTTAGTTCACTTCAAGCTTCAATAGTTTTGCGTGCTAGATACCTCTGATTTAAATACTACCTACCATTATCTACTAAAACTTATTATTAACAGAATAGATTAAAGTTCTTCATCACACAGTATGAGTTAGTCTACCTTAAATCTTGGAATTAATGTGTTTCATAGAATCCCTTCGAACAACATCACAGTGCTATTATTGTTGATTATTTTATATGGCACTTCATCAGTTAACAAACTTTTATTTATTATACAATCAAATCTTCACACTTATATATACTATCCACTATTTGATGGAGTTTTCAACACAAAAATTGTAAAACACTTCCCATCTTTAAAGCTTGATAGAAAACCTTAGGATAAAAATACGACTTGAGCAATCTACAATTTTAACCTATTGTGATTATTTATAATTTTCTTGGCTTAATGATTTTGTTTCATGAACAAACAATTCTTTGTAGGGAACTAAAATCCAAGCAAATTGCTTTTATAAGTCAACAATCGTCGATCTTCTTGCAAATGTTAAAGAAGGGTAGTCATACGACATTGAAGACTTTATGCTTGCATTGAATGATTTCCAGTACAAGACAACTAACAATCATTTCTGCATGTTGATTCACCCATTGACAAGTTTCTAGAAAGTGGAGACTATGATTGCAAGATATAGTTTCAATTTTCTTGGTATTTCCAAAATTCTCAGCAATGAAACCCCGCTTGACCTACTTCTTGGTAATCCATCGTTCAACCATAACTATTATTCTTTTCAATTTTTGCAAATCACATAATAGTTCTAACTCAATCCTTTCAAATAGATGTTTGTGGAGTACTTACTCACTTTGGAACTTTGACCCAATATGATAGACATGGGAAAACTTAGGACATGCTTATGTTTACCTTATCTGACAAAGAGTATAACAATAAAACTTGACTTTATGTATTTATCAATAATGTATTCTAATCAGCTTTGCTTCATAGGGGTAATTCTATCAACTGTGTGTTCTTTGAAGAAATAGCAACTAATGCATTTTACAATAAACAAGAAGACCCGGATCAAGCAACTGTAATTGTTGTGAACTATGCAAGGGTCAGAGGATTTAAAGGTAATGACTAATTATCTTTAAAGATCATCTAAACATTGAAATCACATACATTCAAATTTAAATGTTGTTTCATTATTTACACATAGGAGAGCTCCAGCAATGTAATTTAGGAACTCTTACTACAATCCTTTACAACCCAGATATCCCTAAAGCTGGGCAACTCATTAACAGGTAAATTATCAAAGTTAAATTATCACTTTGACCCTATCTTCTGGTCCCTTGCCCCTTTAATATTTTTGTCAACTAATACACAGTTAAGAATAATCCATAGGTTGCCAAAACAGATTTTGCAATTGTCTCAATCTTTACGTTAGCCAATTGTTAGTCAGTAATCGTCAATGGTTGTTGATGACTAGCTCACGTTTCCTCTTCGAGTTTCAATAACCTAGCTTCTCCAACTAAAGCAGGTCACTAATTCTAGTTTCATCTAATTTCTCAAAAACTATTCCAATAACATTGCTAACAACTAGCATGAAAGGTCCAGGATTGTGATTGCATTGTTTGAGTTCAGCTACAAAAACTACAAACAAGCTTTGGATGGTGTTATGAAGCTTGCCAAAATTGCTCCATCAAAATGAAGATAGCGAATGGGTCTTTAACATCTCACAAATGCAAAAAAATTGATACCCTCACAATAAAGTTGGTATTTAATTCAAAAAAATATGTAATGCTTAATAAGATTAGTATGCTTGACTAATTTCTTATCCTCACAACTCATAGGTTCAAAATCCACTTCACCATTATAGATGAGACAAGGACTACATCAGTGCTTTTCTTTGATGACCAAGCACGGAAGCTAATCAACAAGACGACAACACAAATAAAAGATGCTCTTCATAAGGTGACAATTGTTTCTTTCATTTTTAAAAACTTTACATGAAAAATGGAGGGTACTGCATTAATTATCTATTCTGCTTACATTTACTTCAAGTAGGAAGGATGACCCCACTCTTTTCCCCAAGAACTTGACCACTTAATTGGTCATATTTACTTGCTGAAGCTAAAAGGAACTTCACAAAGCTACATTACAACCTCACCAACTTCACAATAGAAAATTCGACCAGCATCAACCTTTACTGTTTCCAATGCCAACGACCTTCAAGTGATAATCGAACAGTTCACAACATCGAATTATAAGTTATACCCAAGTCTCATTTGTTAGGCTAACTCAGTCTACACATGCTATGTCACCTAACATTTCCTGTCATTCTTGATAGGAATTCTCAGAGACTGCATCATCCACTGAAACAGTTCTTGCCAGAAGCGATGACAATCTTCCCATAGCAGAGCTTTGTTCCCCAAGTCAAAATACTTGCAACAAAACTAAAAGCATCAAGAGGAATACTAGCAAGGCAAGAGAAGCCAGCCACTCTAAGGGTTCCATAACAGAAGGGAATAAAACTATGAAACAGAAAAAAGTTTGCTGCTTAACAAATTTAGGTTAACTTGAAATCTATATTTTCATGCTTTAATGTAATCAAGACCGATATTCTACTTTCAATATGTTATGTCACTGCTAATTATGTTTTAAATTAGTTGTTATATCGTAAGTCATGTGTTTCTTGACATGAAATATATCGTAGATCATTAAATTTAAAACTCTAAAATTTGTTTTAAAATACACTACTACAAAGTCTGGAAATTTATTGTACAATTATTTTTGTTTGATTAAACCAAATTTAAAAGGAATTTGATGGTTTTTTTTTTGGACTGTATCGTTCTTATTCATATTTTTGCATTTCTTTCTCAAGTTCATGTCTCAAATTTATTTTTCTGTAATATGCAGTAAACAAATTTCCTGAGAAAACATCAACTCCTATAGAACATAGAAAGAAAGTCAACATCAAATCATGCCCTCTATAATAATTAGTAAGTTATACATTATACATGCCTATTAATAATTACCGAATTCATTCCAACATTGATACATATAGTTCTGCTCTACTTACATCACTTCCAGGACTTTCTTTTATAATTCACTGCTCCCTACCTCGGTAGATATCACGCCCTCGTGCTTTAGCACAGGTAAAATGCTAGTTTATATAAAATTTTTATATAATTATGTATTAATTTTTCAAAAAATGATATTGCCCACACTGAGCTCAGTTCCTATCCTACCTCCCCGACTGGTTCAAATTGTGTCCTTTTTTTTTCTTACTTAAATCATAGTTTTATAAATGAAAATAACAAACAAGGAGGATATCCCTATCCGTGTAGGCATGTACTTATCTTTTTCTTTTGGGCCGAGGAATGTACTAATCTTTTTTTTTTATAACAAACATGCACCCGCCAATTAACTCAAACCATGAGAGTCTCCACAAAGCTCATCTAAAATAAAAGGAGGAACAAAAAAAACATAATATCAAGCGTTATCTTGAAAGCCTCATGAGCAACAACTGAGCAAGTAGGTCCGCTACAGTATTGGCCTTCCTATCACATAACTGAATCTCAGCATGCCAATCTTTGTTGAGGAGGCCATGTATCTCTTGAAAAGCTACAAACTCCAGATGGGCAACATACACCCCATCATAAATGGCTTGCATCACTTCCTGACGGTCACTCTCAATAATGACTTCCGTAAATCCAATATCCGAAGCCCATCACAGACTAAGGAGAACTCCCCAAACTTCTGCGGTAACACTATTTCCAACACTCACATGTGGCCTTGTTGGTTGCAACCTCATGAGCACCATCTACATTAACTTTAATAACTCCAGCAAGGGGAGCATGCCATTTAGGCACCATTAAATCTGGAGTTCCTCCTGTCATAAGATTCTGGGAGGTCCATGCAAGGTAAGCCTGAGTGCGGGCCCGAATTTCCGTTGGTGAAGGGGCTGAGCCATGAAAGATCCTTTCATTCCTCGTGAGCCAGATGTACCTACAAGCCACACCAAACCACAACCTCCACTCAACATCCTCCATTGGGTAATGGACCTCAAGTTTAACTTAAGCCAAGCTCGTATGTCGTCACAGCCAAAAAAAAAAAAACTGTTCATCAAATCCAATGGGATCAACTCCCTCCACATGGTCCTGGACTAGGTGCAATCACAAAGAGCATGCAAGTTACTTTCCATCCCATTTCTACAAATATCACACGTACCTGTGCCTTGAAAACCCCTCCTTTGTCGTTCGGAGTTAGTGAGGTGTTGGTCATTAGCACACAACCATAGGAACACTCTACACCATTGGGGCACTTTCAGTTTCCAAATGCTTCGCCAAAAACCCCACGTTCTGAGGAAGTGACATTTAGCCGTAGGCTATGGTAGGTAGATTTAACAGTAAGCTGCCTATTCGAAGAGAAACTCCAGGTCGGTACGTCAACGCCTTGCGTACGCAAACCTCTATTGACTTTAGCAATTTCATGCAAGGCATTGGCAGGGAGATAAGTAGAGAACTTTTCCCAATTCCAACTACCTAAAGCTGTTGTACAATCTGCCACAGGCCACTCAGACGCTTCCTGAGGCAAGTCACATACAACAAGATTCTCAAGCTTTCCCTTATGTGAAACCTATGGGTCTTTCCAAAACTTGACTCTCTCACCAGTACCAACACGCCAAGCAAGGCCTTTAAGCGTGTTTTCCCAGTTCAATTTTATGCCAGTCCAAGCTCGCGAACCCTTTCTCCTTTTTTCAATCTTTGGGATGATATCTTCCCCATACTTACATTTTTCCTCAAGAAACTTGACCCACAGATCATCCTTGTGAGTAACCATGCCCCAATCCAACTTCATCATCAAGGCCTTATTCTGGATCTTGGCTTGTTTCATCCCTAACCCATCATTCTCTTTATTCCTACCAAGACACTCCTAAGAGGTAAGATGAACTTTTCTCTTTGCAGAAGTGTTCCCCCAAATAAAACCCTTGCGCCTCTTATCAACCTCTTTGCATGTTGCACTAGGAAAAGGTTCTGTCTGCATGACATAAGAAGGCATTGCTGATAGTACAGACTGAACAAGGGTATGTCTCACTGCCATAGATAAAGAATTGGCCTTCCAACTTGACAATCGTGCATCCATGTTGTTTAAAATAAACCTGTAGGTAGCTTTCATAACTCTTTTGTGATGGAGAGGCATTCCATGGCACTTGCCCAGATCGCTAGTAGGTGAAAAACCCATGAACTGGTTCAGCTTATTCACACGAGTATGGTTAACATTTTTGGAGAAGAAAATCCAGGACTTGGCAGCATTCACCTTTTCACAAGAAGCCTCATAGAAATCATCAAGAATAGCCTTCACTAGGCTTGCCTGTTCCATATCTGCCTCGGCAAATAGAATTAGATCGTCAACAAAAAATAAATGGGAAATGGGAGTACCTTTCCTAGAGAGTCTAAAAGGCTGCCAGTTTCCTTGTTCCACCTCTCCTTGAATCATATGCCTGAGCCTCTCAATAGCAAGAACAAAAAGGTACGCAGAAATAGGGTTGCCTTGCTGAACACCCCTGGAAGGGATGAATTCATTAGCTTAATTTCTTACCATTCCATAAAAGCTGCATTTTTGCAGAGGACACACATTCCTCTATAATTTTAAGAATATTCCCAGGAATATGTAAATCCTGCAAGCATTTGAAGATAAAGCTCCATCTAATACGGTCATAGGCTTTCTCAAGATTAATCTTGATTGCCATAAAACCCTTCTTCCTCTTCATACTCCGCATAGAATGGATGATCTCTTGGGCCAAGATAATGTTATCTACACTTTGTCTCCCCTGCACAAAACTACATTCATTCGGGGCCACCACAAGTGGCATGATATCCTTCAAACGGCAAGCTACAAATGTGAAGTTAGATATTGTCAAGTTAGTGAAAGTGTGAACGCAGATATCAAGAGCGTTACAAATGTGAAGTTAGATATTGTCAAGTTTCTCAACCATTTTGAGCAATTGGTAGAATACAAGCGATATAATGAATTGGAGTGTGAGTATGATTCACGCCAAAAAAATCCAAGACTTATAAACAAGCATTCATCTATTTTGCAACAAATGTCAAAGCTTTACACACCCACACTTTTCAATGACTTCCAACAAGAGTATGCATTGTAAGAAGCAACATGTGTGAAGTCGAGGGTTGACACTCCACCATTGTTTGAATTTGTTATTACCATGAGACAAGGATCAGGAGAGTGGCGAGTGTCTTTTGATGAAGACATAAAATCAATTTGTTGCTCCTGTCGTAAGTTTGAGACAGTTGGCTTACTCTGCTGTCATGCTTTAATAGTTTTTTTTATGATGGATGTGCAATTGATACCTGATCAGTATATTTTAAAGAGGTGGACAAAGGAAGCAAAAAGGGACTTTTCAAATGATGGATTTGGAAATCATGTTGAGAGAGATGCACGCTTATCTATAATGCAACGCTTGGGAGATATTTGTTGCAAATTTATGCGTATAGCCACTGAATCTTGTACAAGTGAAGAAACATACAATCTCCTACAAAAAGTACTTGTTGAGGCAGCAAAACAAATAACAGAAATTAAAAAAAGGCAGTCTGGTATGAACAATGAAAGAAGTGCTCCTATGATGAACACAAACGGCAATCAATGTCATACACAAGTAAAGGGCTTTAAGAAGAGAGAGGGCAAGAAGGTGTCAAAGCATCCAAAAGGATGGGTTGAGAGAAACTTGCCCAAGAATAAGAAAAATGGTTATACAAGGGCTTCACAATGTCAACAACCATCCATGGTAATTTATTTTTTAATAAATGGTTGCTTTAATTTACTTAAACTTACATATTATATTTCATGCAGCATGGTGATTCTATGCCCAAGAAAAAGAAAAAAAGATAGTGCAAGGGCTTCACAGTGTTAAGAATCCTTCATGGTAATTTAAATATTTTAATTATTTAACAAATCTATAATAACTACATGACTTGTTTATTTACCAAGCAATACATCAAACTCACACATATTATGTTATGTAGCACGATGATTCTACTATTAGTCCAGTGAAATCAAGCATTCTGCAAGTTGGGGCAAGTCATACTTATGTGCAGCAACATACCAACACCTTAACCCAATTTGTTTTTCCTAATTTTACTAATTTGTTGATGGTAAGTGTATAAGTGAGTTGGGTAAACTTTGCTACTAGATTTACATAATCATTATTTTCAATTATTTCACTTGTGCTATTAACGATGCAGGCACAACTTGATCATTCAAATCGAGAGGATATTACAAGGTTGTCCAACCCATAAGATGTGCAGCATAATATGAAGACCTAATTTTTTTTTCTTGACAAGCCAGAACAAGTCTTTTTATTTATTTATGAGATTGATAATTCTTTTGTTTTGTTATTTTATTTATTATTTTAAGTAGGAAACTAGTGATATTAGAATCACCAATTACAATGAATTTGGGTTAGATTTAACATTCTGTGTAAACTGACTATGGTATAGTCTAGTTTCATTTTTTGGTTTTTCTAGCACCATGCTTATACTAAGACAAGAAAATTGTTTGGATTGTAATGCTTTTAAATTTTAAACCATAAAAGTGAAACACATAAAAGTGAAAAATGTGAAAAGCCTTTTACCTTCTGGGTTGAAAGTGGATTACCCATAGATCAATTAATTTTGTTTTTCTAATCCCTTTGTTTTTTGTTCTGTAACATGTTGCAGTTCACAGGTTGCTTTGTATAATTGCTTTGTACAAAGTTCAGAACAAAATTAGAAATAACAGTATCTTAAAAGCCTATTATAAAGGACTGAAACCACTATCGCTTAAGAAGTCCAGAACATTATTCCACCATTACACCATGGTTTATGATCTTTCAAGCCAAGGACAAAATTAGAAATAACAGTATTCAAACATGTAGCAACCAAATCAAAACTTTCCAAGGAAAAACATAGCCATATGGTCATTTTTCAATCTCATGAAGAGCTATAAACATGCAGCAACCAAATCACTGTTGAGGAATATAAAACTATGACCATAAGATCACCTTAAAAGCCTAAGCTTATAATTGAATGGAGGTGTATAGTAATGAAATCAACTCCAGAAAATCCAGAGCAAAAAAAGTATGGATTGTGCATTTGTTCATACAAAGATTGGCCTCTTTGCTCAAACCCATCTATATATCTTAACACGTGCTTGCTTGGAGTCACAAATCCACCTGCACATCCCCTTCCTGCGACAGACTCGTTGTGCAGAAATGGGCATAGTTGACAGTGTTGTGGGAATCATTTGTTGGGAGAGGATCCAGATCCCCTTCAATGCAAGGAAACACAGTTATTTTTGAACTAACTGCTGTGCTCTCCTCACCCAAGGAAAATCTCAGATCCACCTGTAATGATTCCATACATACACATAAATATAAGGAAAGTTATAATGTTTAAAAATAACAGCACCTCAACCTCAAATGTAATATGATCTGATAACTCCTTCTGACTCACACTGTCAAAGTAGTAATCAGGCATCTTGTAATCCTCCAAGAATATTTCTCTTGGTGTCTCCATTTCAGGTTCTTCAACTTGCTTCGTCAAGTCCTCTGTGGCAACTGAACAAACTAGCCTCCGGTTCACTTGCTTAACTCTCTAAAACAAGATAAAAGGTGTTTGCAATTAGAGAGAAAACAAAAAGAAGAAGAATAAAGAAAGAAAGAAAAGAAACTCCAAACGTTTTATATAGACACAAAAGCTTCCACACTGATACGCACTACAGACAGATCACACATAACCATAGAATATGATTCTGGATGTGTAGATACACAAATAGGGAAGTAGAGTATTTTTAAACATGAGCAGACAATCGGGAAAAACAAAGTTTCAATACACAAATTTATTAACTTACTGAAAGTGAAGGGTAAAAAGGGGCAACACCTTTTTCGGAAAGTGACCTACAATACAAATAAGAGACAATTCAAATGCCAGACGATATTAAAACATACGATAATCTGTAGCCACAACATATATTGATGTATGAAAGTGCAGAAAATATAGTGCAAATTTCAAACCTCTGAAGCAAGGGAATGCCTCAATTTTATACTATTCTTTGTTGTATGCTCAAAATAGTTGACACGTCTAGTCACCTGAAGCAGCCAAAATGCAGGTGATCATCATATTGAAGAAGCAATAGGGAAAGATTCAGGAGCCATGACATTCAGTCTTTCCTTTTAATTTGAAATCCTCATAAAAAAAATAAAAGAAACAAATATAATGCAATGAAGATAATGGATTAACTAGAAAATTCATCATGAGGGATAAAAATACAAATGGTCACCTAGTTTTAAAACAAGCTGAACCATTAACTCCCGGAGGCGGAGAACCATTTCAAGCATCTCAATATAAAACCAGAGGATGAAAGCCCAATATCTCCCCCTAGAAATTGGAGGAATGCAAACGCAGGGAAGAGAAAGATATACGCATTACTTCTGGCCTATATACAATGGTTGCTACACGAAACACAATCCCGGAAAACTAATGACAGTAACAGAAATGACCCGTGAACTTATGAGGTTTCCAGACAGCCAGCAACGCATAGAGTATTGCAATATACCAACGTCGCATAAACACAAAGTTTAGAGGGTAAAAAAAAAGCAACTTAGTTATCGGTGATCACAGGAGCAGTGGAGATCAAACCCAGTAAACTCTTCCTCAAAAAAGCCAGAGTCTTTGATGGCAGAAGCAATCGTGCCATTGAAGTCAAAATCTCTACCCCTCAAAGGAATTGTGATTTTCCACGGAGAACGAACAACAGTAGAATTTAAAAAATAACTCTTTTCAACTCAAGATCAGAGACACCCTCAAGGGAAGCAGAGGAAAATACAGCTACTAGTTCTCACCCTCAGAGCAGATAGGGATAGGTCGGTGTGGAATTGAGGATAATTCAAACTATGGACACGAAAATTTACAAAAAAAAAATAAATAAATATCGAATTAACATGATGCAGATGCAACCCAAACGTATTTGACCAAGCGATGTTTGAGCTTTACCTTTTTCAGGATCAAATGCAGAAAACAGAAAGACAAGATCGAGGGAGGCGAGATCGAAGCTTTTTTTTTTTTTTGATGAAAAAAAATAGACACGCACAAGGCCCTTGACGAGCCAATGAAATGGACAGCTCATATTGAGTATGGAGAGATGGCTTGAGACAAAATTAGGAGAGGATCCTAATCCCCCCACTAAACCCTCGAGTGTCAACAATCTCCATGTTCTTCCACCCAAGTTTCCTAGACAACATCTCAGCCTTTTCGTTTCTCTGTCTCGTTTCCAGTAGAGCCAAGAAAGAAAATTGATAGTGAGAGCACAGATCGCACAGCAGACGACCCATGGGTTTACCACCTATACCTCTTGAGTTCCAAACAAAGCAATTCATAAGGAAACTAAAAAAGTGGGGGAGGAAAAACACCGCCAGCAAGGCTCATTGTTACATGTCCTCGTTCAAGGATGCCACAACAGTGCCCATATCAACATCATTAGAGTCTGACAAAGGGTTGGACTGAAAAAAAAAGAGGGGTTTCCACCCGATCTAGGATCAATGGGGTCGCTATCTCCGAAGGTATGGGCTATGGGTGCACCTGAAATTCCCTCTTCAAACTCCATTGGTTTAGTAACAGGTGCCACTACAACAATTTGTTTCCCATGCCCATCATCCACTTCCATATGACTTAATTTGGTAGGCCCACAGTTAAGATCAAATTGCACCACACCCGAGCCCATGACTTGACTTTTATTTTTAGATAATTCTCCATATCCCCTTTTTCCTCAAACGCACGTACTAGTGATCCACTCCTACATCCTACACCTGCCTCACGTGTTTTATTGCTCTTAGTAGAAATCTTATTACTGCTTTGTTGACCGTTACTTATATCCTTTAAAGGGACCCCATCATTAGCTCGCGGATTCGGTGGCACCAAATTATCGCTTTCTTCCATTTCCAGGGCCGCGAAACGTGACCCCTTTACGCCCATATCAGAGCCACCCCAATAATCTCTCCTAGGATCACACGCATTGTGCCATTGCTACCCACCGGCCGACGACCCCTTCTCGACCGACGTTGGGAAACCATCCATTCCCTGTAAATGTTAGATCCGACATTTTGCATCACCTCCGTAGAACCCACAACCCCAATCGATAAACTGGCACCTGGGTTCACTGCTCCGTTGCTAGGCTTTGGTTGCTATGCTGTGCTCTTAGACAAGCAATGATCAAAATCATGGCCATACTTTCCACAAGAAAAGCAAATCAAATGAAGGCCCTCATATTCAATTTTCTTCTCCTTTCCATTAACCCAAATGGACGGCAGAAGTGATTCCTTGAGGTTTAACTCCACACAGATCCTTGCAAAATGTCCCTTCGACCTCCAGAGCCAACCTCAATATATAGTCTCGACCACACCCCTTATACCCCATATCTACTGCAACTTCTCCGCTTGATGATCTTCCCTAACCATCTTCCCAAGCAACTTCATGATTAGGGTATGTCTCCACGTTCTAGCCAACTTCTTTTTAAACTCTGAGAAGGATGATTATGTTCAGCCGTTTCTCAGTTTTCTCAACTTTCATCCTACTACACCATCCCTCGTTACTCCACCAGTCCTCCAGCTCCTCCTTCTCATCATTATCCAAATCCTTGTCATTCAAACAAGCCTGCCTGTATGACTTCTTTTTGTTCGCTATAACATCCTGAGCCTCCTCTTCCCGCATCCAGTCCTCAACCTGGGGAACAATAGCACGATTGTTTGAAGCATGCCTGTCACCAGTACGAACTTTTTTGTGACTGCGTCCCAAAGCATTGGCCTCTTCCTGGGAAGGCATCGTCGGCAGTTCGTTCGCTACCCTCTCTCTCATCCTTTTTTCTCGTTGTGTTTTATTGTTTTTTACTTTCACATAAAAGCACAACAAATGTACTAATCTTTAACTACGGAGAAATTTTCAAATATATATTAAAAGAAATAAGATATTTTAAAAAATAACCCTAATTCACCCCAATTTTAACAAAACTATTAAGATTTGTAATTGAAATTAAAATTGGAAGGTAAAAGATGAAAATATCCTTCTTATGTAAATAATCCATTTGTAAGTGACATAGACTCATTTATAAGTAATAGTACTATATTTGTAAATAACATATATTTATTTGTAAGTGAAACAGATTTATTTGTAAATCATACTAGTATCATTTGCAAATGAGCCTATATTACAAACAAATATACTATTATCACTTGCAAATAAATCTGTATCACTTATAAATGGGTCACTAATACAAAAAAAGACATTTTCATCTTTTGCCTTCCAATTTTAATTCTAGTTAACAACCTTGGTATTTTTTTGAATAAGATAAATTGGAGTTACTTTTTGAAAATATCTTATTTTCTTGATATTTATATGGAATTTCCCCTTAACTATAAATGAATATGCATTTGTCTCTCTTTATAAAAAAAGTTTTTTTAATTTTCTTTTTTAATATTAGATGTAACTATGGCATTATTTCATCATAAATAAGAATCAACTAATAAAATTTAGATGTAATGTCTTTTTTAGGGGTTAAAAAAACAGGAAGGTCATGACCAATCGAAATAGATGGAATTAGTGTTGTCAATACAGGCCGACCCTGCAAGCATGTTCTTTTTTTTCAAATATTTTTTTCTAAAACTTTTTCATATAATTATTTAAATTAATAAAATTAATTATCATTATTATATGTAAAAAATTAACATAATATTTAAATTTTACCATTTATATATCATTAATTAATAAAGTAATATTTTTTTTATATTTTAAACAAAAAAGGAAAAAAAAGTGGGCCAAATGGCTAGCTTACCATGAGCCGGGACAAAATAGACCAGACCCCAAAAAACCCATTTTTTATTTGGACTCTCATTTTTAAAGTTTAACCCACCCATTTTATTAAGCTAAATAGGCTCATCCGTCAACCTTAACCCATATTGCCGATTCTAGATGGTATAAACAAACAATCATTATTTCCAAATCCATAAATTCATAATAATGATATGAGAAAAGATTAATATTAAGTTTAGTTATATATTATCTTCTTGGATAATTATCTTAATCATAAAGGACAAATAGTAGAGACATCTAAAACGTGAAAATTATAAATTGAAATTCTCTTATACATACAAAAAAACTAGGATTTTCTACTTGTACGCAAGAGATATGAGAGAGTTTTATTTAGTTTTAAAAGATATTGAATTCAAAAAGAATTTCATCACTTACTCCCTCATCCCCTCTAAAAGAATTGATATAAAATGATATTAATTAAAATTAATATAGATTTTAAAAATAAAATCAAAGTTAGTTAATTAATGAAAAATTATTAAAAAAATTTAGAATTAAAAAAGATTGAATGTAACCAAAAGAAAAAAAGAAAAACATTGGTATGAAGTGATATTAATTTAATTTGATTTAACTATAATTAAGAAAATGAAAAAAGAAACAAATATCAAGTGATATTAATTTAATTAAAATAAAATTAAGAAAAAAAGGAAAGATATGAGGCCCATGTGAAAGAGAATGGGAAAAAATGGATCCACCTGCAAAAGAATGAATGAATGAATCAAGAAAAAATGGGGTCCACCCAAATAAGAAAGAAAAAAGAAAACAAAAAGGAAAAAAATGGACTTTTTGACCTGGACACAATAAATACAAAACTAAATTACCAAAATACTATAAATCAAATATTATTTCCCAAGATAATACAAATTTCACTTCTCGGTGTTAATGTCATTAATATTAGTTTTTTATCGGCACACATCTTGGTTTGAACTCGGTTTCAGTGCAAACCAAGATGTGTTACTATTTTTTTTTAAACAAACCCTGACCCCCTCCTCCACCCATCACCAATCCCCACTTCCCTCTCCCAACTAAGTCCTCCCCCTTCCCCATATAACGATGTAATTATAATGATATATAACATAGATATATATATATATATATAGTATAATTATAATATGATTAATACAATATAAATGAACATTAAAATAAATTCCATTTGGATTTACAAAATGTAATAAAAAATTTAAAATTTTATTTAATTAAATTAATGGGATTATTATTTTAAAAGATTTCTATAAAATTATATTTAATTTAAAAGACATTAAAAATTATAATTGACCCCATTTATCCTACATATAAACTCTTTTATTTTAATCATAAATATAAAATTATTTTTAAATTATAAAAAAGCAACTTTAACTATTATAAAAAATAAAAAATTAAATTATTATTAGCCAAACAATAAATTATTAAAATTTTTTATTTTTTTCCCCTCAATCGCCTTCCCTTTCTTTTCCTCTATCCCCCATCTCCCCTCCCTTTCCTCACGTTAAAATTCCTCCCGCCTCTTTCTATCCATCATATCAAACACAATTTTAATAAACATTGGTGGTTGGGAGGGGCCGGAGGAGAATACCATTAAAAACAAAAACATTGGTGTGTGGGTTGGGTGTGGGCCGTCGCGGCTGGGGGAGAATACCATAAAAAAACATTGGCTTTGGTGTTGTGGGGGGTGAGTGGGGGGCGCGGCGGCGGCTGGGGAGAATACCATTAAAAAACATTGGTGTGTGGGTGGGGTTGGGGGCGGCTGAGGGAGAATACCATTAAAAAACAATATGTATACATCACTCAGGAGGCTGGGTGTTTTCATATCGAGATAGTGAACATTTGGCCCCCAAAAGATGAAAAGAAACTCCATTAGAATCTGGATAACAAGAGAAGAAATACCCAGGTCGTCTACGAAATGGACAAAAACTGAGCCATATATTTGTAACTACGCTACGTCATTGCTTACCCATGCACTTGTCATTTTCGCTGATTTCTCACTTCTTTAACGCCTGAGGTTTCCTTATAAAATCATTCATTTCTTTTCTACCCGAGTAGTAGCAAATTCTTCAGAGAGAGAGAGCAAAAGGGCACACTGAACTTTCGTCTCCGCAAGTAAAAATGGTGGAAGTGAGGAATAAGCAAGTGGTTCTAAAGGAGTATGTGTCTGGATTCCCAAAAGAATCTGACTTGCAATTGGTAGAAGGTTCCATCGAATTGAAGGTTCCCGAAGGTTCTAATCAGATTCTGCTCAAGAATCTCTGCTTATCCTGTGATCCCTACCAGCGAATGATGATGAGCAATACATCTTCTGAGCTATTTGGTTGTTACACTCTTGGTGCTGTAAGTTTTGCTCTCTGTAGTGCACTCATTTGATTTAACTTCTTTTCGGGCTTATCGTTCTGCGTCTGAGGTTTCCTTTATTTGCTGGAAATTTCGGGAAATGCAACGAATTAATTTTGATGAACTGCTTGATGAATTCTGGGGTGATATGCGAATTGTGCTTAAAATTTCCAGAAGCTGGTAGGTTCTGTATCTGCTCAGAGTTTTCTGCATAAAGCACTTGGGATGACTAATCTAGGAATAATAGTAAGAAAATCAAAGTTGGCAATGTATCCAGGCTCTATTGTGTCCAGATGCAATATGTCATTCTTTCACCATTCCATTTTTACTTCAATCAAGTTACCCTTAGTATTTCTACTGTGTAAATTAGGCTAACCTCTGGTTTTATTAAAATATATCTGATGTTTTGTTTCCTCAAAAAATTATACTAAGCTTCCTTGACGTTTTGATGTTTACACAGAAACTTCTCCTCATAAGTTAAGTAATTTTTAGGCGAAAAAAACATATATTTTATAGAGGGGAGCCTATTGTAAGTTTTAAAATAACAAGGGCATCACATGTAATTTACTTATTTCTACATGAATGTTTGGTGGCAATTTAATCAATTAGAGAGGAGAGTCAGAAATGGGAACAAAGAATGAATAGGTAAGCCCTTTTATTCAAGAAAAGGTGGGAAAACTCTATGAAAGTGTCACAGAATCCAACTTCTCTTTTTATAGAGAATGAAATAGATATATGAAAGTGTCGCTGCATGATTCGGATTCTGATGAGTGTAAAGATAAAGTATGGTTCCACATACAATTACATTCTTTTGTGTCATTATATCGGAAATGATCTAATTTGGTCACTGCATCCTCCTCTTTTACAAACTTAATCTTTTTCTCTTTTCCATGGACTTGAGGCCAATAATGCTTATCTAAATGCTCCATATTCATTAGTTCTTAGCCCATCTCTACTTGTTCATCTTCTTGGCCCAGTATGTTATTATTATCATTATGATACTTTGCTAGCATGTTGATAGAATTTCAATATTTTAGCAAAGAGTATTGATATCATACTAATGATTTTATTTGTGGGTCGATTTTTTTTTTTTTGTGGGGTGGTGTTAAATAACAGCATGATTTAAAGCCTAAAGGGATTGTTCTAGTTGTAGAAGCAAGCATTTGATTTGTGATTAGGCACACTGTCACTGATTCAGACCATAACTTTTGGGGGGTTCGGTTTTTGTTTGATCGAGGGAGGCCAATTAGTTGAAATATGGGCAAACTAACCTGGACACCACCTGAATGCAGTACCAAAATAAAACAAAAATGAATAATTAATAGATCAACAAGTTAAAACTATATACGTGGGGCTTCTTAGAAGAAAGGAATGATTCAAATGCATTTACTTCAACTTGAATATTTCTTCTCAAACAAGGTCAGAATGAAAAAATCAGATATTTAAGGGGCTTGTGATTCTGGAAACAGAAAGCTTCTTTCACAATTCAGTCAATTAAAATTCAAATTGCATGAAGAATGTACAACATTAAAATTGATCCAAGATAGTTTATATGTGCATCTACTGACAGTTGTCTTGAATAAATGCAGCCAATAAATGGATATGGTGTGGCAAAAGTTCTTGAATCTGGACACCCTGACTATAAAAACGGTGATTTAGTTTGGGGGTATGCCAGATGGGAGGAGTACAGCCTGGTCTCCTCAGCACAAATTCGTTTCAAAGTCGAGCACACTGATGTTCCACTTTCCTACTATACTGGAATTCTTGGTATATATTGAAGGATTCAATTTATGTTCTTGTTGTCTATGTGACCTAGAAGCTTTAAATGGTTCCTCTGTTTGTCTCATTTTTGTCCTGGGAGTAGGAGATACCAAATACTGAAACTTCATACTAATTTGTGTTGTGATCTTTATTTTGAACTTGGGGGTTTTGGAAAAAGTTGTCTGGGTGTTTCTTCCTAGTTATTTTCCTTGTCTTTTTCTTTTTTATTTTTTGAACGTTATGTGGCTTGAATTGATCTTTCTATTAGTGACATTTATGGGCTAACTAGCTTCCATTTGGAGAAGAACCAATATGATTTAATTGGTCATGCGCTAATACCTTCCAGGAACTGGTAGTCTAATACTGTCATATTTCCATCACAGCTGTATCCTTCAGATAGTCTCTATTTACTTTACGTGATTTGTTGAGCATGCAATATACATGTTTCTTAAGATTGAATTTTAGCCACCTTCCATGTTTGTGCTTTTTTGTTGCATGGCTTCTCCTCATTGATGAATGCTCATTTCTTCTTTAAATATTGAATACCTCCGCGTTCCAAAGAAAGAAAAGAAGACATGTGTGACTCGGAAAATCCTGTGCATATCAGTTATAGTTCTTCCTTGGAACTTTTCTGTAGTCCATTCTTGTATTAGTTTATAAATAATGGAAATCTCTTTATTTTGTTTATGCTTATTATCTTAGTCTGATTCCACCAACAATTATCTTCTTCTTTTTTTGTTTTTCCACCACAGGTATGCCAGGAATGACTGCATATATTGGTTTCTACGAAATCGGATTGCCCAAGAAAGAAGATCGTGTTTTTGTCTCAGCTGCATCTGGTGCAGTTGGTCAACTTGTTGGGAAGTTTGCAAAACTCAGTGGTTGTTACGTTGTGGGAAGTGCAGGAAGTAAAGAGAAGGTATGGTTTTAATAGGTGTAGTATTTTTTAGGAGCTTGTTGAAATCAACATAATCCCTGATTTGGATCCTGTATAGTTATAAAAGTGCCTGTATAATACTGCATTTAAAGAGAAATCAAGAGATAAAGGAGAATGAGTGTAAAGAACAGTTATATTCTTTTATGTCACTAATCTTATTTGACATAATCCCTTCTTTATTTAGTTTGTTTCAACTTAAGAATCGAATTAAATTATTGTAAAAAGAGTTATGGTTAAAAAGACCAAAATCCATCTGTTTCTTGTGTGCTTGTCCTATTTCATCAATTTTCTTCCTTCTGCAATTAGGTGGATCTATTGAAGAACAAATTAGGATTTGATGAAGCCTTTAACTACAAGGAAGAGCCTGACCTGGATGCAGCATTAAAAAGGTCAGTATCTGATGGTTCTATCTTAGACCTAAGAACTCAAATTACGTCACCACCAAGTACCATAATGCACCTCAGAAGCTAGTACTTGTGGATTTACAAATCAGGTACTTCCCAGAAGGGATTGACATCTACTTCGAGAATGTCGGGGGGAAAACTCTTGATGCAGTACTAACAAATATGAGAATCCATGGCCGCATATCCGTATGTGGAATGGTGTCACAGTATAATAATCTTGATCAACCTGAAGGCATAACAAACCTGACACACCTCATTTTTAGGAGAGTTCGTATGCATGGATTTAATGTCAATGATCATGATCACCTCTATAGCAAATTCATAGAGTTCATTCTGCCTCTTATCCGGGAAGGGAAGATACTGTATGTGGAAGATATAGTTGAAGGCCTTGAGAAGGGCCCTGCTGCTCTGGTTGGCCTCTTTAGTGGTCGCAATGTCGGAAAACAAGTGGTTGTTATTGCTGGTGACTGATATGATATCAGATTGTTTTCTTGTATATGCAGTTGCCTTGTCAGTTGTCACTTTTACTTCCAATGTATGCATGTTTTATGTAATACCCACTATGGCAATAATGTTTTCTGGTGAATAAAGCATTTACTATATGTTATCCCATAGTTTCATGTCTTGCACATGAGGTTTCCAATGAACTAGATGTCATATACATGTAATTTTTGCCTTTTCATTTTAAACAACGTTGAAACGTTTTGGAATGAGGAAAATAGACAGAAAGAGGAAGGAAGTGAAAATTTTATACTGATAATGTACTTTTTTTAACTGCTGATATGTACATGTTTTAAGATGTACATGAGGATATTTGTGAATGTGTAACAAATGTTACTTCGTATCCTAAAAACGATCTTATATTTATAATCAAAATAAAAATGATTTTATTGGAGAGAGAGGGGGGGGGGGGGAGGTGGGTGAGAATACCATCACCCCTTGTTTGTTTGTTTGGTACAAGAGAGGGAAGGGGAGCAAGGGCCAGCTGAGAATACCATTACCCCTTGTTTGGTACAAGGGAGGGGAGGAGAGTCCCTTATTTGGATATTAAAGTTTTAAGAAGGGGAGGAGAGTTGTTTTGTTTGGATGTGGAATTTTTAAAGAGGGGAACTCCCCTCCCCTCTCCTCAAAATCTTCCCCTCCAAAATTGGGGGGTTTTGGTGGGGAAGGATATATATTTTTTATTGACTAAATTGCCTTCATCAATTTTGTTTGACAAAATTGACTCTCCTATCTTTCATGGACGTAGTATTCATATCTTGAATTTTAAGCTACCTAACTGGTTATTTCCTGAAAGTGAAATTATTTCTTACTTTGACATATATTGAAACAAAATTGTATAAGTTCAAAATTGATAATGTTATGAAATAGAGAAATTAAATAAATAATTTAAAAAATAGATTTTAAAAAAAATTACTATATGACTTAAAGATTTGATATTACTAAAATAAGAATATAAATATTAAAACAAATGGTCTTATTGCCATAAACCCCCCAACAAAAAAAAACCCAACCCACACACCAATGTTTTTCAATGGTATTCTCCCCCGGCCGCCGCCCCCCTCCCAACCCCAACCCCTCCCCCTCCCCCAAAACACAACAACCCAACACAAACACCACAAAAAAAAATAAAACAAGAACACCCAGCCTCTCGGAACGTGGTAATGTGAATGTTTAGTTTAGTGCTTTCATTTTACTTTTTTACTTATTTTTCTTTTTTGTTTTTTTTATAAATTACATTTTCACTTGATTTGTTTCCAAATTTTCAATGTCAAAAGCTAACAGCTGAGTGGGTTGTTGAATAAAAAATAAAAACACAGTGGCGTTTGGGTTCTCTTCAAAATTTTTCTTCGAATAAGAGAAAAAATAGTGCCATAAATGCAATAAAAGTGTAAAATTTACATTTTTTTAAAAAAAGTAAAGTTAAAGTGAATTGGATCACAAGATTAACTAGGGTCATCTTTGTGAAATAATGCTATATTTGGTTTAAAATAACAAATAATGGAAATGGGAAGAAATACTTTTAGAAAATAACTTTACAATCCAAACGTATGTTTGGTATATTAATAGAAAAATAAAAGTGTTTAAAAATTAAAAATAAAAGGAATAACTAAATAACACAAATACATTTTAAAAAAGTGTTTAAAAAAATATATTTACTATTAAATTTTGATTTGAGAAAAACAACTCCCTTTCTCATCTTTTTCATTTTGAGAAAAGTTGGTTTCCATGTAATAAGAAAGGTAACTTTTTCAGAAACCTTCTTTCCTGCATACTAAATTTGTTCAAGTAAAAATCACCTTTTTCATTTCCTTTCTAAAAAGTAATTTTCAGCATACCAAACATAAGTTAAGGGTCACATTCAGTCAACCAGATCAACTTTTGTTGGCAAATAAAAATTACTTTTCCATTCATATAGATTATCAATTTGAAATTTTTATGTAGACAAAAAACCTATTTAATAACTTAAATTATAGTAAAATTTAATTTTTTTTATTATAATAATCTTTTAGATTTGGCTAAAAAATCTTTTAGATACTCTCTTTATATTAATAAAGAATAAAATTGCAAAAAAAAATTACTATTTTTTAAAATTCTAAAACAATAAATATTTAAAAAATACAAAAATCAAAAGTAGTAATTTAAGAAAAACTCCACTTAAATACCAACGAAAGAAGATGTTTCCCAAAAAAGTGCCCCAATTTGAGTAATTTAAAAAAAAAACCTCATTTTGCAAGTGAAAATGGTATATTTGTGAGTCATAATAATATATTTGCAAGTGAGCAAAAGAATTTACAAGTCATTTATAAATGAGTCAATTTCACTTACAAATATACTACTTTCACTTGCAAAATACTTTAATTTTTGGAATTATGCAAATTGGAGCACTTTTTTAGAAATATCTTCTTTTATAGGTATTTAAGTGGAATTGTCCCAATAATTTATACAATGCTCGGCCAAAAGAAAATAATAATTTAAGTGCAAAAATTTTTAAATTTTATGAAGCCAAATGTAATTGGTTCTCCTTAGAGAACAAAAATACAAGGTACTTTCATTCATCGGCGAATGGGAGGAAGAAAGCGAACATGATTGATGCAACTATGAATAATAGAGAGGGGAGTGGATCTTTGATGTTGCAATAATTAAGGAGATTGCTACCTCTTTTTTTATTAACTTTGTTTAAGTAGGATGATGGGTACCAAAAGCTCTCATCTTTAAGTGTCTCATATCCATCATTAGCTGAAGATGATTGTAGGAGATTGGCTAATCCAATTGTGGAAGAAGAGATTAAACAAGCAATGTTTGGAATAGGGGAACTTAAATCCCCAGGTCTTGATGGCTTGAATGCTTTCTTTTTTCAGACCCAATGGCAGTATGTGGGTCCTTTTGTTGTTAACTTGGTGAAGATTGCTTTCAACTACCCTTCATCTATAAGAGACATTAATGGGACCCTTCTTGTGCTTATCCCAAAAAAGGACCACCCTGAGACAATTAGAGAATTTAGACCGATAAGTCTTTGCAATGTGATATATAAGACTATTACTAAAGTCATCTCAAACAAAATCAAAGGTTTTCTCCTATATGTTATAGCTCCTAACCAATGCAGCTTTATCCCCAGGCGAATTAGCTTGGACAATATCATTGTGGCTTAGGAGGTAGTGCATAGCACGAAGAATATGAAGGGCAAAATATGATTTATGGCAATATGATTGATTTGGAAAAGATGTATGACATGATGCATTGGGATTTTCTTCCATTATGCAGATTCTTTGGAATGGAAGCAAGGCTAAGTTTTCTCCCTACCTATAAGGGGTATTTGATAGGGAGACCCCCTTTCACCATACCTATTTATTATTTGTGTGGAAAAATTAGCCTATCTCATCCAAAATAAAGTGGCTTATAGAAGTTGGAAGCCTATTAATCTATTAAGAAAAGGCCCTCCAATTTCTCATCTTTTTTTTTGCAGATGATATTATTCTTTTTTGTAAAGCTTCTTTGACTCGAGTGGAGATCATTAAACAATGCCTTGATGCTTTTTATATGGCTTCGGGATAGAGGGTGAGCCTCGCTAAAACTAGAGTCTTCTTCTCCAAAAATGTTAACCATAATATGGCCACTCATCTTTATAAAGAATTGGGTTTTGCAAGAACAGTTGATCTTGGTAAGTACCTAGGTGTCCCACTTTATAATGATAGAGTTAGTAGAGATACATACCAATACATTCTAGATAAAGTGAAACATAGATTGGGTAGTTGAAAGGCAAATTTGCTTTCTTTAGCTAGACGGAACACCTTGGTTTCATCAGTCATTTCAACCATCGTCATGTATCCTACGCAGACAGAATCTCTCTCTACTAGTTGTTGTGATGAGATTGATAAACATGCCCATGATTTTCTTTGGGGTGCCTCATCAGAAAAAAAAAAAAAAGACGCTTCACTTAGTGTCCTAGAACACTATATGCAAGGAAAAGAAAGCAGGTGGCCTTGGATTGCGTCACTCAAAGCAGCAAAACCAAGCTTTCATGATGAAGCTGTGCTGGGGGCTAATTCATAATCGAGATGCTTTGTGGGCTGAAGTTGCTAGAGGTAAGTATAGATGTGGAGATGATTTGTTGCCTTAAATTAATAAGAAACTACATGGCTCTCAAGTCTGGAGTGGCATAAGAGGATCGTGGGAGAAGGTAGCTCAAGGCATAGAAGTATTTCATGACTCGTCTAATAGGGAGAGAGTTCATTGGAGACATGAGAAAAATGGTCTTTTCTCTGTTAAATCGGCTTACTGGTCTCTTGATGATGGGGTGCATCAGTTCGATCGGGTATGGGAAAAAGTTTGGAAGTTTCATGTTCCCTAGCGGTGTAAGATTTTTACTTGGCTCATGATTCACGAGTGAGCCTTGAAAAATGAGCTTAAGTGGAAATGAGGATTGCATGCTTTAGGACTGTGTGATTGGTGCTCTAACAGTCTTGATAATACTCTCCATGTGTTTCGTGATTGCCATGTTGCTAGAGAAGTCTGGAAGTAGTTGTTGAAAGCGTCAACTATCTTGGATTTTTTTTTGCTGTAGAAACAAGAGACTGGGTTGCACTAAACTTGAAGAAAAAGTGGGGCCAAGGTATGGAAAGTTGGGGAGAACTTTTCTCAATTATCTGTTGGGTCCTATGGAAGAAACGTAACCAATGTGTTTTTGAGAATGCATTTATTAACGTCAATGAGGTCATTGCTGAAGCTAAAGCTATCTTTAGATGTATGCTTAAATCGAAGATAAAGATTGGAAATAATAAGGCTGTACCCTGCACCCTCCCACCTCGGCCAATGATCACTCTTGGTAATAATGGCATAGTAGAAGTTACAGTTGATGATGCTTTCCCATGGATAAATCATACTGTTGGATATGGTGAGATTATTCGCACGTTGAATGGGGAATGTCACGAAGCTTTCATGCTAAGAATGGGTACAGGGGATGCACTAAATACTGAATTATGGGGTAGTCTCCTTGGGATGAAGCGAGCTTGGGACTTGGGCCTCAGGGATATTATATTACAATGTGATTCATTGGAGGCCTTGTCCTTGCTTGAGCATGAGGCATTTGATCTGCAGCTAGACTTTACACTCATAGCAGAGGCTCAGGCTTTGATTCACATAGATTGGTTTGTGCGGTTGCAAGTTATGGCGCGGGAAGATATCAAGGAGGTTGACGCACTTGCTATAGGTGCTCTCTCAAAGCCACACGGACTTCATTTTGTCTTCTATCTCTGAGTTGGATAATTTGACTCGCAGAAATGGGGTTATGTGATTGCTTTCTTTGTTATTTTTTTTCAACTTATAAAAAAAAGAAAATAATAATTTATGCGAAACGGATCAAGTAGTATGAATGAATTGTACGGCTTTATACCACAAAATGAGTTGTAATGTCTAATACAACTCTCTTTCAATCACATCAAAAAATAAAATAAATATTCAATTATTCATGATATAAAAATGGGCTTGGATTTTTTTCTTAGGGAAAATTAATCTTTCAGTCCCTAAATTTTACACTAGTTTGTAAATTAGTCCCTAAACTCTTTCTTTTTTTGAATGACTCCTCAAAGTTTGTCTCTGCCTCAACATTAATCCTTAAACTTTCCAATTGTTTGGAATGCTAGAAAACCCAAATCATGACACTACTCACCTCCTTCTCTGACCCCTAGAATCCTTCACTTGCCTTGTCAGCCCCCATATACCACCCATAGCTAGGAAAACCCATTCCGGCGAGCCCCCAAAAGGGAGTGTAAGGGAAAGTTAGAGACTTGACTTGATCAAAACGTCTAGTGGCCTGAAACTTTCCTATAGGATGTTAGATTGCAGTGGGGCGAGCAAGATGAGGAGGGAGAGAGTCGAAAGTGGATAAAGTGATGATGCTCTTGGTGGTGGCTTAGAAGAAGAGAAATGGAGGTTTTCGTGGTAGCTAGAGATGTCGAGGATTTGTTGAGAATGAAGAAGGGGATGTCATTAAGAAGCTTTATAGAACTCAAGCAAATAAGATGGAGAGAAATCTATACTCTGCAGTGCAAGTGTAAATTCATATAATTTCCATTTTATTCTTAGAAAGGCATCTAACTTCGAAAATTATTAAAAAAAAATATATAAACTTTAATAAAATTTTAAAAATTATGAAATTATTTTTCATTTAATTTAAAAGTAATTCAGTAGAAATCTATCTCAAAAGAAACAAGGCGTAAATAGTGGCATACTGGCATGCAGAAGTGGAAAATGCGCCAACTTGTTTATATAATATCTATCTTGGAAAAGAAGTTAGTTTACGTTAGCTAATTTGTTGAAGTGATAGGTAGTGCTGGCTCACATTAGTTACATTAAGTTGTTGCCACATATATATAAACACACATATATATATAATGCGATACGTACAATCAAAGCATTTCATTCTGGTTTGACATTCTTCTCCTTGGTTTAGCTTTTTTCTTTGTTCCCCTAGCAATCTAATATGCAACTTATGTTAATAAAAGGGAAGAGCTAAAAAGATGATAAAAAATTAAAGAAAGAATTATTGTCTTGTCAGGAAGACGATGGATGAAGAGAAATTGTCGAAACTCAATTCTTTCCCTCTTCGTTCTGGTATGGATACCTGCAGCTTCCGTCATCGTAGGCAGTATTTAACTCGAGCCCTACACTGAAGCTTTCTTAGACATCTACAGGTGCCCTTTCCCTGCCTTTTGCCTCACGCTCGTATTTGATGTTCGGCGTCTTGCATTTTGATGCGTCAGATCCAACTCACGCCACGTAACCCATTCCATATCCCATCCCAGTTGATATATTAACGCCGTGTGCGTATCTGTCAAGCTAAGGGATTGCATTCTAAACGATTGGAAAGATTAAGGATTAACGTTGAGACGGAAAGACTTTGAGGAGTTATTTAAAAAAAACATAGTTTCGGAACTGACTCACAAACCGATGTAAAGTTTAAGGACTGAAAGATTAACTTTATCTTTTTTCTTATTTAGATTCTAATGGAGTTTTGCTCTTTTTCTTTTTAAGTCCGACAAATTTTCTAAAATTTTTTTAACAGTATTATATATCCTTAATAAATAGTTAAGAAGTGAGTGGGTAGATGATAGATGTATATTTATAATTGTCCCCATAAAAACAATGGAAAAAGTTAAGAAGTGAAAGGACGAAAAACTTTAATTAAAAAAAAGAAATGTTTACGAATTAAAAACAAAAAATTATTTAATTTATTTAATTCAGTCCAAAAAAGTAATTTATTGAAATCAAATTATTTTATTAGAAAGTATAAATAATATGAAAATAAAACTATCTAATAATCTAGTAATATTTCTTATTATGAACATGAAAACTCTTGTCATGATGTTAAGTTCATAATTACACATGCATGACATCGAGCGTTTAGTGATTTTTTCTTTTATATATATATATTTACTATATTGTTAGTTTTGTTGCATGTTTTCAAATTTCCTGTGACAAAAGTTAAGGTGGTTTGAAATCTTTCAAAATTTTTAAATAAACTGGTTTTATTCAACACCATAATTTCAATTGGTAAAAAAAAAAAAACCATGTGTAGAGCCAAATTTGAAAAGCCAGAGGACCAATTCTTTTAAAAAATAAATATATAATATGTAAGAAAATGATGTAATATTAATTTTTTATTTTTAACATTTTTTATCATAACAGTTAAGGATTTTTATCATGACGGTCCCAAATTCCTTTTATAATTTTTTTTCGCCTCTATGTAATTTAGTTCCAAGAATTCAATTGATTATTAAAATCAATCTCTACTTTATTAACGTTTTAGAGTTTTTTTCTTTCTTACAAACATTTTAGAATTAATCCTTACAATATATTAAGGGTCTGTTGTCACGCCGTACAGGACCTAACATTATAAGCTTACGTTACAATCTTTATGATCTTATCACTTTTTTTTGTGTAAGTAATGTATTTTCTTCATCCCATATTAGAAGGTAGTGGAAAAATTTTTATATATATTAAAAAATATTTATTATATACTTAAACTTTTGAAAAAAATCAAAATTTCTAATTTTAAACTCCACTCATTTTTTTAAAAATAGTATAAGTTACAATATTAATAATATAATAAATAAGGAGTAAAAATAATAAATTACTATATATTGTTTTATATTATGAGATTAAAAAAAACTCTTATATTATCTTATAATAATAAAGAATAGAGAAAGTATTATATAAGTTTATATATTATGATACTTTTATATATTAAAATAATAGATAACTTAATCAGGCCTCAGGGACTGAATAAGACCTTATTAAAGTCACTATTAATATTTTCCAAACTAGACCCTCATCCTCCTGCAGACTTCCCTCTCCTTTGTTCATCTTCTGTACTGCTAGTCGCTGCTGCCACTTTCTATTTTTCTCTTTTCCTTAACTAAATCTGAACCTATTCATTATTAGCCACACGAAGACTCCATCATTGTTAGATCTGACCATATTCATTATGCTTTTCACTGACTGTCTCTCGTAATTTGGTCACATGCGTCTTTTACAATTTGAAACCAGTCCTTGTTATAGAAAATTGAAGCCAAGTCCCACCACAAATGCTTCACAGTGTGAGAAAAGGGTCGATCTTAATTTTCTTAATTAATCGATGTAATCTGCATATTAGTTAAAATTTGATGAGATTCATAATTAGCATATCAAAATTTGATGAGATTCATAATCTGGGTTTTTATCAAAATTTGATGAGATTCAAAATCTGCATATTAATTAAAGTCTAAATGCACAACCAGTTTATCAAAAAAAAAAATTGCACGGTTGATTGAGTTTACCGATGAACACATAAAGGAGTGAAGACTCATTTTCCAGAGAATTGCAGGAAATTTTGAATATATTATTGTTTTAAGCAAAAGGAAATTTTGTAAAAAATAATATTTATACATGTATTTTAAACTTCTAGAAATAAATAGAAGTTTAAAGGAGCTTATTATCAAGTTAAATGGGTTAGGGGACTTATCTACATGTAACCCAAATTTCAAAGGAGTTGCATGTATTTTAACTTTTTCATTTCTTACCAAAAGCTATGGTTGCTCTAGACTTTTTAGTTTTGTTTCAAAACTTTTCTCGTTTTAAAAGTCTAATGCCTGATCAATTTCTTGAGCTCTACCCCATTTAATAATTATATGGATAATTATTTTATTTCTTCAGCTAACTACAATTGTATGGGTCTCTTGTTACCTCTTTTTTCACCTATCAACCTTCTCTTAAAGGATAACTTCAACTAATTATAATTTCTGTATTAGTCTCATTTTTCCTTCTCCCTCTTAACTACATCTGTTTGCACAATATTTTTAATAGGTCAAGTCCAAAAAAAATATAAAAGATATTTATTAATTTTTAGCCTAAATATTATTAAAATAATATTTTTAATTGTGCTTCTAGAAAAATCATTCCTTATCCAATAAGTTTTATAAAAGAAATAATAATATAATAGAGAGTTACAAAGAAAGGAGTTTAAGTGATGCATGCTTGTGCCTTAAGCAAAGTAAAGGGAGTGGGTCACCACTTAGCTAAAAATTGTGAATGGTGGGTTAGTGGAGAAAATGACAAGATTAAGCCATAAAATTGTGGAATTTGCAAAAGTTGAGAAGCTGTCATTTTTGCCTACGAAAGGAGAAACACGAGAGATGAGAGGAGGTCATACACACATCTCCAAGACACCTCAATAATGACAATTAACCTCAAGATTCAATTTTTCCAAGTTTTTGTAACTTTATCTTAGCGTCCGTGGCACCCTATTATCTTAGGATTTGTTAGTTTGTTTGTTCCAGATCTCAATATTTAAGTATATCCAGTCTCACATGACACTAACTCTTAGTTTTCATAGCTATTTTATATTTATTTTCATCATTTGCTCATATTTATAGGACAACTCCTTGAGTTTGTTTAGAATTTCTAGTATTTATGTTGTCAACTCTTAAACTTGTTTACATTTTCAACATTTATGAATATATTTCTATTTACATATTTCCTATTGTTACAATGATTCAAGTATTTTTCTTTTCATCTTAAATACCTGTAGTTGTGGAAATCATGATAATTAATGACTCCAAGTTCTCACATTGTTTGATTTTGAAGTCTGATTATTCATTTAATTAAAGATTAACTCCTCTGGCATGCTGGCAAAAATAAAAATACAACCAACAACATCATCGATTAATCAAATGTCACTTGCTCTTTTTTTTTATTTAATTCCTAGCCACCATCTCCAACAAAAATAAGAGGGAGTTAAATATGGGTATTTTAGTCTATATATAATAATATTTTATATTAATTAAATATTTCTTAATCTATGTATCATAACTTTAAACAATAATAATTTATTATATTTTATTATAATCTAAGTTATCTAATCATTTTTCTGGTTTGTGTGACAAAAAACTCAAAGTGGCAAAAATTTAGATTTCCTGCATTGCTCACATGATAAATTTATTATACATAAAACCCCTTACATTATAATTATAATTAGATAATTGAGGGAGTTGGGTAGTGCATAGAATCCAAATGCCGGGAGTAGGTTACAAAGGCTCAAAGCCCAAAAGTAACTAACTACCCCTGCGGACAAAACTTCGCATCGTGTCATAAATCATAATGCAAATTGATAACAGTCATCAACACTCTCGAATATTATAAAATACTATAATTTAGTAATAAATTAAAGATAACCTCATTACGATAAATTAGATATGAATTTCATGCATTATATTATATAGAGTTTAAAAATGATTCACACTATTAATAAATTAATAATTTATAAATAGTGCAAGTTTTTATAGATTTTAAAGAGATATAGTTTAGGAGGGAACAAAGCCAAATACTATCTAACTATCCCTAGAAACAAAATTTCCCACCCTGTCCAACTCATAATGCAAATTGATAGCAGTTGGCATGCGCTCTGAAATATTATAAAAAAATAATTTAGTCATAAATAAGGATAACTTCTTGAAAATAAACTAGATCTAGTCATGGTGTAACAACCTAACCCAAACACCTTCAGACTTGACCAAAACCTTCTAAATCCAACCAAACATAACCCAAATATCTCAAAAGAACCTTGCAAGACCACCAGGTAGCGAAAAAACAACACAAAAATACCAGAAAGTGGGCGGGGCCACTGCCATTACTGTACCGCCGCTGCTCCAGACCTTCCCTACTTCACCAACTCTATTGGACTCTTTGGCACCACAACCTATTTTCTGGCGTCGCGGCACCCCATGTTGATTTCCATACTAGCAAATTTCAATCCTTCGGGGGCGAACTTCCAACGCGCATAACTTTATGTTCTGACCTCCGATTGACTTGATTCCAACTCCTACAAGTCAATCTAGTCCCAATCTATTCATAGACATCACTTTTACCTCAATCAAACTCAGTATGGAGATTCTTGACACCTAACACCTTTTTAGCCACTTTTTGATCAAACTTATCATTTAACACTCCCATTTGCCACCAAAGGCAATTTAACCAAACCAAACCATTCACACAAGTCCAAAACCACTTAAACAACTTGTTCAAAGAGGTTTCACCTCAAAGGAATCATCCCTCTAAGATTTAACCCCCTTGAACCCCAAATGACAAAACGGGCTACAAGCCCCTAAAACACACTGACACCCCAACATCCACAACCATGCATACACCACAATACAACATCATATACAACTCATACATTCAACATCCATTCATTAGATTACAGCCATGAGAATCCTTATCCATGTCATACATCCATTACAAAACATTCAATCCTACTTGGCACAAGATACGTTATCCAAATTACACACAAACTACATAGACCTAATATTCCCACGTTTGATGCTACTTCCTTATCTTCTCCTGACTAGTGCCAGAACCATCACCTGAAAGGTTAGTTCATGGGAGAGGGGTGTGAGACAATGTCTCAGTAACCGGGAACAACCACACACACACACACACACACACATATATATATATATGTATCTCATACAACTCATTAATGCAATGTGAAATGAATGGAATGCATGTCTCCATCCACACAACTAAAACCATGAGCTGTTGTCATAATAGGACATTTTGTATAGGTAATTGCCTTCCAACAGTCAGTGAAGACTGATTTTGGGATATCACCAAACTCACCTCCCATTAGTGCACCCAGCCAAAGGTAACACTAATGTTCGGATCGTGGTTCTCCCTCCCCTTTTCCACCATGAATTGGCAGTGATTTAGGGAAGGTGCAATTCACTGTGCGCCTTTCCCTTCCTAGCCATAGGAAGGGATTTAGCTGCAGGGATCCCATCCTTATCCTCCCTAATATATATATATATTTCATCCTTATCCTCCATAACATACATCATTATATATCATATCGTCATCACCACCCAATCTACCATATATCACAATCTCACAATATCATGTGGTGATGCTCATGTATTATCATATAATCATCATCCTCATGTCATAATGTCATGTATGCATCATGTCATGTCATATCATCATCTCTAATCATCCTTATCATAATTATAATCATAATCATCATCTAGCTATGTGTTGTCGCACCCGGAAAAATGCGACGGAAGGAAAAAAGAGAACAAATCGGGTTTCCGAATGAAAACCGACTTGTGAGGAGTCACCACCAAAATTTTAAGGAAAAATCTTGGGAAACCAAATTGAAGAGCAAAAGGATGGTCTACGTAAGCAGAGTTAGATTCGGGAGTCAATTGTGTGTGGGGAAGGTGTTAGGCACCCCACAACACCCGTTCCTAAGAACGGTTACCTTACATTGACCGTGTAATTTAATATGGCTTTAAATATATTTTGATTTTTCTTTTTATTATTCACGTGCAAAAAAAGGGTAGAGAAAGAAAGAGATTAGGAAAATTTGGAAAACTTAGAAAATAAAATAGAGAAAATAAATTGAATAAAAATTGAGGATATTTAAGAAAAATAAGGAAAATGAATTGAGAGAATAGATTGGGAAACATTAATTAAATTAAGGGAAAAAACACCAAATAAATAAGAAAATATTTATTTATTTATAAAGGCGGACTTGACTCAGGATCAGAGCCTGGGGCCTACGTACCCTGCGATGGGGATCAAAGTCCACGTAGTTCGGGACTATAAATGCATGTCACTTGGTTGATATTTTTTTAATTTTTTTAATAAGAGAAAGTTAATTGAAAATCATTCACCTTTTTGCAATCAAAACGATTTTCTGAGATTGAGTTGGTGTGTTTTAATTTGCAAAAAGACAATTTAGTTCCGCTTACTTACTCTTATTTTATTTTGTTTGAAAGTATTTTTTTTATTTTTGAAAATGCTTTATTTGATTTAAAAAAAACTTCACATATATATATTTTATTTATTTTATTTTTTTATTATATTATTTTTTATATCTTGGAAATTTTACCTTTTTCCTTTAAGGAAAACAACTGATCTACTTTTTGCAAACTCACAGTTATGCTCAGTAGGTCGATTCCTTAAGTACTTGCGAAAGTTCTAGACTTTGCGGTATGAAGGTTTTATTATATTTTAAAATGCCTTATAATAATTTTATTAGATATTTTAAAATAAAATTTGAAGAAATTGTCACATTATTTCACTTTTGAAACATGATTTTTTTCAGAAAGTTATTTAACTGATGTATCTACATGGATTCACAATCTCGCGCGACGAACTCAGTAAGTCCGGATACCTGCGTGGATTCCAAAAACCTCACATGGTGTGGTTATTAAATCAATTATTTCTATTATCTAAGAAAAATTTGAAAATCAACACATCTTACTCGTATAAAATATTATATTGCAAAATCGTATAGCGCAAAGTTATTTATTACTTATACGGACTTGCAGACTTACACGATGACATAATTAATGGAGACACTTGTGTTGGCTCGAAAAACCTCACGCGGCATAATTACATAGGCAGTTATTTATTCACTTTGCTACCTTTTATTTATTTATTAAGAAAGCAAACTTTAAGGGCTAAAAAAAATGTTGGGCGGTATAATCCCTTGTAACATGCCAATACTCCTCTATGGGCTTCTGGTGACAGGCCCACTAAAACAAAAACAAAACAAAAAAACAAACAAAAACAAAAAACCTTACTTCGAGGCCCTCTTCCTCTCCAAATTACACTCATTACTGAAGCTCTCTCCAGTGAACAGTAGCTTTGGGTGGAAACAAGCTCATGACCAGAATACTATTCTACACGTTCAGATGCAGACTTACTGGGCACTAACATTAACCTTTGAATAGACAAGATGCACAAGCAAGCACGTTCAACTCCTATCATGGCTATGAGACCTCAACCTCAACAGTACCTAACTAATTGGGTATATGAGTTTTGAAAGAGCAAAGGCAGAACTGATAAGCCCGAGATCAACCGAAGGTGAATATGGCAATACAAGGAGGAGAGTCCTCTGACCATCTACCCAACGTATCATATACTTCTTTTTTTAAAAAAAAAAACTCAGTTAGCTCAAAGAACAGAATCTCAACAAAAAAAAATGTTGGGGTTCAGCAACATTCGAAACCAGAAAACTCGGGGAAATGGAAAAATTACCAATCAAACGCTTCAGTCAACCGGTTTTCCCACTGCCTCTGCGTTCTCGGTTTGGGTTGAAGTTCCCTCGCAGTCTTCATCTCCGTCGCGGCTCCCTGCTCTCTTCGGTTGTGGATCATCCTCCCTGCTCAGACTTGCTTTTTCTTTCCTCGGCCGCGGTTAGCTCAGAGCTCTAGCTCCCTCTTCCTCCTTGCTCTGCCATGGATCCCATTTTCTCGGGTGCCCTCTCCCTTTTCTTCGGTTCCTCGGCCCCTCTGTTTTTTGGTACCTCTCCGATTTCCTGTCTCGGCTCTCGGTCTTCGGCCTCGGTCCCCGGCCTGTCCCCTTTTTTCTCTTCCCGAAGATCCCCTGTTTTTCCTGAGCTTCGGCCTCCCTCTTTTTCCTCCGGTTCAGTCTCCATCGTGCTGGAGCTCTGCCCGCGACCCCCTCTCTTTTTCGGTTCTGATTGGAGCTCCTTCTCTCCTCTTCCGAAGATCCCCCCTGTATTCGGTTCTGATTCCTCCCTCTCGCCCTCGGTCTTCCAACATTTCTAGGGCTCCTCCATTCTCCTTTCGTGCATGCCTTCGATTTCCTCCTTTCTTTTCTTCCTGACAGCTTCCCTCTCAGACTGCTTCTCCCCTCTTCTTTTGTGGCTTGCGTGTTCTTTTTTTTTTTCACAACTCCCACTCTGTCTTTTCTTTTCGCCGCCCACTGCTCCCCTGGTTTTTGGTTCAACTTTTTCTCCGCTCACACGTCTCCCTGCCCCGTCCTTTGGTTCACGCGTGCCTGTGTCTCTAGCTAGTTAGGGCATGACCCTTTGGGGTCCAAGTCCACGAGCCCTCAATTGGGCTCGTGGCATCTTGGGCCCAAAGGCCTCCTGACCTCCTCTTTTTTTTTTTTTTCAGGTTTTAGTTTTTTTTTTCTATTTTTATTTTCTTTGATTTTCCCTTTTTATTGTTATTATTATTTTTTGTTATTTTTTATTTTTTTATTTTTTTTTTGGATTATGTATGTATATTGATTTAATTTATTTAATTTTTACAACTTTCTTCTTATTTTTTGTTTTTTTTTTCATTTATATATTATTATTTATTTTATTTTATTTTATTTTACTATTTTTTTGTCATTTTTTGTAAAATGCCGGGACAAAATGGGATGTTCACATGTGCATACCCCGATATATAGAAAATAGTACACACAAACACATTTATATCGTGGTATGAAAGAAACATACATATATATACAAATATACGTACTATCATACCATACAAACAATACAATACAAACAAACACCCGGTTACCTCAGGTTGTCAATACCACACACGCGAATTCTAAGAACTTCTCAAGTTATCCAACACACTTGAATCCCTCTCAGTCAACCAAACAATCTTCATAATATCACAATTCCTTAATTAACCACATATACCATTAAACCAAACATCACAATTCAATTACTTTAGCCTGACCCAAGATTCTAACACCCCTTTCATGCATCATTAAGCTCCTAACTATTCAAACACCAAACAATCTCATAAACTTCGGATTCCCAAAAGCCCTAACAAAAAATAACCTAAGGTTAAGCTCAAATCATACATAAACCCTTCAAAACTCGAACCCAAGCAACAAAAACACCAAATCACACTTCTCTAACTCCATTTCATCATTTCTATCGGGGGATTTCGTCCGAAACCCAAAATCCCAACACATAACTGAAAAAACCCAAGTTTAAACCGAAGAAAATAAAGAGGGAGGAGTAGGGTTCACTTACCAGTGTGAATCCAAGCTTCCAGAGGCTGAAAAAAACTCCCAATGGCCGAAAATAACAAACCCTAGCAGAGCTCCTTGCTGCTTCTCTATCGCTCCCTCCGTTTCTTTTTTTTCTTTTCATTCAAAATGATTCTATTTTAAATTAGATTCTCGACTCTCGCAACAGCTCCAAGGCAGCTTGCCGCAGTGCCACCATGATTTCAGCCGAGAAGAGCCACTGGAACACGCTCTCACCGCAGCATGGAGTTCTTTTAGACTCCACATTAACCTTCCTTCTTCATGTTTCCTCCGGTTCTGCCATAATGCCAAAATAATGTCATGAGGGATGTTACACTCTCCCCTCATTGTAAAAATTTTGCCCTCGAAATTTCAACTCTTACCTCACACAAAGATATCAGGATACTTGCTTTGCATGGATTCTTCCATCTCTTACGTGACATCATTGGATGCCAAGCCACTCCATAGGACCTTTATCAACTTTATGGTCTTATTCCTCAACTGCTTCTCCTTCACATCAAGAATTTGCAGCCGCGTAACTTCAAAAGTCAAATCCTCTCACACTTAAATTGTCTTATCATCAATTATATGAGACGGATTTGGATGATACTTCTTGAGTTGAGACACGTGGAAAACATCATGTAATCCAGCAAGATTAGGCGATAGCGCCACTTGATATACTACTAGCCCAATTCGCTCCAGAATTTGGTAAGAACCCATATACCGCGAGGTGAGCTTCTTTGCTCGAATCAAAATTCCAACACCAGTAGTAGGAGTGACCTTCAAAAACACATGATCTCCAGCATCCAACTCCAATGGTCTCCTCCTCCTGTTCGCATAACTCTTCTGCCAACTTTGAGCAGTAAGATGTTTGGGTTGCATTTGGTTGGATTTTGAAGTTGTGGTCGAGTCTGAAGGTGTTTGAAGGTAGAGTGTTATAGATAAATAAGTGGTTATTGGTGGTGGAGTTGTGTCCTTTAAGGACTTGTGTGCGAAGATACATGCCCTTTCCAAGTGGATGAAGGAGGCCAAGGAGCATAGAAGGAATTCTATGATTCGGGCATTTTCCCACCTAGGACCTACAGGAGGAATCAGTAAAGAAAGTGGTTTAGGTAGTGGTAGCAGTGGTCACAACACAGGTTCTAGTAGAGGAAGAGGTCACCATAATAGAGGCCACCATGGTAGAGGAAGAGACAGGTTTCATCGGGATCAGTCCAACAGAGGTCAGTTTGGTAGAGGACCCTTTTATCGAGGAGGCTTTGACCAGGGGAGTTTCGGTCAGAGTAAATATGTAGGGAGAGATTCAGCTCCATCCAGTATAGTTTAGGTAGTGCATCAAATCTGTGCCCAAAATGCAGGTTCAACCATGGTGACCGTTCGTGCGTGATTTGTTATAATTGTGGGAAATCAAGACATTGCACAAAGTTTCCATGAGCCAAGGCGTGATGATGCGATGAGAAAGCCCATGATGCCCAGACGAGTCTTTGCCATCACCCAACAGGAAGCAGATGTAGTGCCTAATCTAATTAGAGGTAAACTTAAATTTAATGGTTACTCTATTCATGCTTTGTTTGACTCAGGCACATCGCATTCCTTTATTTCTTTTGGTTGTGCTCAGAAATTAGGTAATGTGGCAATGGAGTTATCTTTTGAGTTATCGGTATTCACACCCACAGGAGTTTCATTAAGGACTGCTAAAGCTTGTTTGAATTGTATGGTTTGTTTTGAGCACCAAAGCACTACCTTAGATCTAATCTGTTTGCCATTGCAAGAGATTGATGTCATAATTGGGATGGATTGGTTGGAGATGAATAATGTGATTCTCGACTGTGCTCGGAAGACTATGTCTTTGCCTATGAATATCCCTAGTGTTGAACAGGATGAGAATGTCTGTTTGTCCTTTACCAAAGCTGACAGGTATCTGAGGAAAAGATGTCAAGGGTTTCTGGTTTTCTTCTCTGTGAACATGGATATGGAAGGTGGTGTCGAAAGATACCCATTTGTGAATAAATATCCTAATATGTTTCCAGAGGAGATTACTGGTTTGCTACTACCATGAGAACTGGAGTTTTCCATTGATTTAGTGCCTGGAACAAGTCTTATTTCAAAGGCTCCATATCAAATGGCACCATCTGAATTGAAGAAACTTAAGAAGCAGATTGAGGATTTGTTAAAAAGGGCTTTCATCAGACCAAATGTCTCGCCTTAGGGAGCTCCAGTGTTGTTTGTTAAGAAGAAGGATAGTAGCCTCAGATTGTACATTAATTATAGGTAATTGAACTGAGTGATGATCAAGAATAAATATCCTTTGCCTAGAATTGAAAACTTGATTAATCAGTTGGTAGGTGCCTCTATTTTCTCTAAAATCGATTTGAGGTTAGGATACCATCAATTACGAGTGCCTACTGAAGATGTGCCTAAAACGGCTTTTCGAACTCGAAATGGTCATTATGAGTTCCTTTTGATGCCATTCGGGTTGCCCAATGCCCCGACAATCTTCATGGATTATATGAATAGGGTGTTTCGGCCATATTTGGATAAATTTATGGTGGTTTTTATTAATGACATTCTAATCCATTCCAAGAGTAAGGTAGAGCATGCACTCCATCTTCGGATTGTGTTGCAAGTATTGCGAGATCACCAACTGTATGCTAAGCTTAGTAAATGCAATTTTTGGCAATGGTAGATGAAATTTCTAGGTCACGTGATTTCTACAGAAGGAGTGGCAGTAGACCCTAGTAAAGTGGAAGCAGTGTTGAATTGAGAGAGACCACGATCGCTGACTGAAATTCACAGTTTTCTAGGATTGGCTGGATACTACCGGAGGTTCATTAAGGAATTCTCTTAGCTTGTTCTGCCATTGACTAGACTCACCCGTAAGGATCAATCTTTCATTTAGGATGACAGGTGTGAGAGAGCATTCCAAGAGCTGAAGGTTTGTCTAACGTCCACCCCAATGCTCATTATCTCTAACCCATCACAGTTTACAAGGACGCCTCTAAAAAGGGTTTAGGGTGTGTTTTAATGCAGCAAGGCAGGGTCGTGACGTATTCTTCAAGGCAGTTAAAGCCTCATAAGGAGAACTATCCTACTCATAACCTTGAGCTAGCAGTTGTAGTGTTTGCTTTGAAATTGTGGAGGCATTATCTCTGTGGCACTCAATTTGAGGTATTCAATGATCACAAGAGTCTGAAGTATTTGTTTGATCAGAAGGAATTGAACATGAGGCAAAGGCGTTGGGTTGAGTTCCTGGTGGACTATGAGTTCCTTTGAAGTATTATCCTGGGAAAGCCAACATTATGGTAGATGCATTGAGTAGAAAGTCGATCCATATGGCTACAATGATGATAAGGGAACAACAGTTGCTAGAGAGCCTGAGATATATGAAGTAATCCATTAATGTCCATCCTGGAGTACTAGTAATGAGTTCCATCAGTGTATCAAGCGATTTGTTGAGGAACATTTGCTATGCTCAGTTAGAGAATAACTATCTTTTAGGCATTCAGGAACACATTGAAATGGTGGAGACCCGGGACTTTGATATTTTGGAGGATGGTATCATCCGGTATCATGGTTGGAATGTTGAGGGGTTGTGAGAAATTATTTTGGAGGAAGCTCATAAGAGCAGGTATACTATTCACCCAAGTACCACAAAAGATGTACCAAGATCTGAAGCATGGTTATTAGTGGCTAGATATGAAAAAGAACATCGCAGAGTATGTGGCAAGATGTCTGATCTGTCAAAAGGTAAAGATTAAGCACTAATTGCCTGCAGGTATGTTGCAACCTTTAGAGATCCCAGAGTGGAAATAGGATAGCGTTTCCATGGATTTTGTGATGGTATTACCAAGGACCACTTTAGGACACAATGGAATATGGGTCATTATTGACAAGTTGACGAAGTGGGCCCATTTTCTTCGGATTCAGAAGACTATTTCGATAGAGAAGTTAGCCCAGTTGTATGTGAATGAGATTGTGAGGTTGCATGGAGTCCCGATGAATATTGTGTCGGACAGAGATCCTAGGTTTACATCTAGATTTTGAAAATCTCTTCATAAGGCCATGGGAACAAAGATGAGTTTTAGTACTGCTTATCACCCTCAATCTGATGGGCAGACTAAAAGGACTATTCAAACTTTGGAAGGCATGCTGCAGGCATGTGTTCTGGAGAACAAAGGCTATTTGGATCAGTATTTTCCGTTGGTTGAATTTTCCTACAACAACAGTTTCCACTCGAGTTTGCAAATGGCTCCGTATGAAGTGTTGTATAGTAGGAAATGCAGATCGCCATTATGTTAGGTTAAACTCGATGAAAGGAGTCTTTTGAGCCTAGATATTGTGGATCAAACTTCTCGACAAATAGAGAGTATCCGTCAAAAGCTTCTTACTGCTCAAAGTCGATAGAAGAGTTATGCGGACAAGAGGAGGAGACAATTGGAGTTTGATACTGGAGATCATATGTTTTTGAAGGACACTCCTACTACTGGTGTTGAAAGATCGATTCAAGCCAAGAAACTCACTCCGCGATACATGGGTCCATACCAAATTCTGGAACGAATAGGGCTAGTAGCGTATCATGTGACGTTACCACTTAATCTTGCTAGATTGCACGCTGTTTTCCACATGTCTCAACTCAAGAGATATCATCTGAATCCGTCTCATATAATTGATGATGAGGCAGTTCAAGTGCGAGACGATATGACTTTTGTGGTCACGCCGTTGCAAATTCTTGATGTGAAGGAAAGGCAGTTGAGGAATATGACCATTACGTTGATAAAGATCCTATGGAATGGCTTGACATCCAATGATGTCACTGGGAAACAGAAGAATGTATGCGAATGAGGTATCCAGAAATCTTTACTTGAGGTAAGAGTTGAAATTTCGAGGACGAAATTTTTATAAGGAGGGAAGAGTGTAACACCATTCATGACTTCATTTTAGCATTGTGTGCAGAACCGGAGAAAATGAGACCGAGGAAGGCTCAAGTGGAGGAAAATAGGGCTCCACACCGGGCTTGAAGCAAGGCTGCCATGGCGAGAGCAAGTCCAGTGGCATTTTCTAGCTAAAACTGGAGCCGCGGTGAGAGTTGGGTTTCTGGTTTAAATCAGAAACATTTTGGATGAACAGAAAGAAAGAAATGAAGAGGATCTTTATCAAGTCTGAAGGTATTTGGAAGTAAAGTGTTACAGCATGAACTCTAAGAATTTGGGATAGATATGATAATGATCAGTTGCATTAAATCCATGAATACGAACTCTCTTAAAAATCAGTTGTGCCAAATTTGTTATGCTTCAGGTTGATCAAGACTATATTGTATATGCGGCCATGGATTCTCATATTCATAAGTACTACATCAAGTGTTTTTCCCCTGACGTTATCGAAGTAAATGTCAATGCCTTCTGGGAACAACCTGATTTGGAAATCCATGTCTATTGGCTTCTAGGGTACATTATTGTAAGCGGTTAAGTATTTCAAATTCCTAGATCTAAGATAATACTATCAGATACTGACCTTTTTACTGCTACATCCAGATCAGGCTCTTCCTTGTAGTTAAAAGCTTCATCATATCTTAATTTATTCTTCAACTAGGTATATGTCAGAGGAATTTGGTTTGGTTTAGTTTCTTACTTGTTATGTCTTCAAATTTATTTTTTATATATATATATAACTTCCACAGCTTGATTTTTGTTGTGTCACCCCAAACAACTAATTCAAGTTTAAAAATTCTTATATGGAGTGTCTACGTGACACACTTGATATGTCAATTAAATACTCCCTAATTCATTTTCATTGAAATGCAATAATTATTTCTCTTTATTGTGAGACCTTTAATATTATAAAGCAACAAAAAAAACGATCTGTACGATGCAAGTATTGATCCTATAATAATGAAAAATATTACAATTTTCATTCGATCATAACACAAAGATGATAAAAATTAAGTATTCATTATTATATATATAGTTCACTTATTCAAAATATACTAAGTTATTTAATACTTCTTTATATACTACATTTGAAGTCATGTCTATTGTTCTCCTTCTAAATCAAGTATTAACATTTTAAGTCCATGCTTACTTCAAAGTCGGGATACAGCAGCATATAACAAACTATATGTGTGAATAAAACCTTAGGAAGGTATGTATAGGCCAACATTCTATAAACTCAATTTGTCCCTGACTCTTAATAATAATTACAGCAAATGCCAAATATATTGAAAATTGTTTTTTGTGCATGTTGAGTGGAGCTTTGAATCAGAGAGCGTTGTAGTAATTGAGGAATAAACATTTTTAACCCTTCATTAACTTCCACTATTACTTCTGCTTCAATGACATGCATTGACCTAAAACTTATCAACATTTTTCATTTGCAAGATAGGAGCAACAACTATCAAATATAGACATAGAGTTAACTGAGTAAAGATCATGATCTAATGAATTGATATAATTAATATAACTCATGAAATTAAATTAAGAAACACTCTCCAATTAAATCATAAATGATAATTTTAACCATCAATAAAATAGACGATAAAGTGTTTTATGAAAATTAGGTATTAATGAAAATTGTCCTATTCAGAAATTGATTATTTCATATATACTAATAACCGATAAAGTTATAATTTAAGAGTGTGAGAGGTATGATCATCAATAAAATAAACAATAAAGTGCTTTATGATTATCTAGTGAAATTGAATTAGGTATTCATGAAAATTTTCCTGTTTGAAAACTAATTATTTCATATCTACTAATAGCCGATAAAGTTATAATTTGAGAATTTAAGAGGTATTTATTAATTTAAAGATAACTAAATTTAAAATTTATCTCTGCAATTTTTCAGCTATAACATTCAAACTAATTAGGCAATTTCTTTGGTTATAATAACTTCGATATTTTATGTCTAAAATTCATGACGGATTAAAGATTTAGATTGAAAATAGTTATCAATATATCCTCCCTATCAATTAACATCAATTATTTGAGATCAACTAACAATAATTGAAATTTTATCGAAAAGTTTAAAATAATTGATATAATTGATGCGTGTGTTTAAAGGAAGATTTTTCTTTTTCCTTCTTATATAATGTTATTTGTTTGTTATTATATAATCAAATTATATTGATTTGTTGTTATATACTGTTTGTTAGAAGCAAGCAAACTACTCCATATGAATATAAAATCGGCCTCAATGCAAACAAAAACATAACTATCAAATATGAATTAAACAAATTATTTTATATACTTGATATCAATACCCTCCCCATCACTTCTTCATAAAACTTATCAATTAAGCATTAAAAAATTAATTGCAAGAAAATTTCGTTGATTATATTACTAAATTGATTTTTTCGCCTACATAAAAATTTTAAGTTCATAAAAAAATTTTAATACAAAACATATTATATGTATTAAATGTTATCAAAAAAATATTATATGAATTAAACAAGAATTTTGTCACATAATAAATATTATTTATTAGAATTTAACCCCAAATTTAAATTTGGGAATGACTAAGCAATTTAAGGGAGGTCATAATTGTAACACCCCTCATGTCATCTTTCTTGGCATTGTGTTGAGGACTAGAGAAAATAGGACGGAGGAAGACTCCAGTGGAGTCTGGAAGAACTTCACGCCGCGGCGAGAAGCAGGGCCGCCATGGCAGAACTATTCCAATAGCGTTGTTTCAGCTGAAACTGGTGGAGCCGCGGCGAGGTATGCTGAGGTCGAGGTGAGATTCTGGATTTTTGTTTAAATCCGGATCATTTCGGACGATTGGAAAGAAAGAAACGAAGGAGAAACCAAGGAACTGTGCTAAGGTTTGATATTTTTGGCCATTGGGACTGATTTTTGGACCTCAAAAGCTTGGATTCAAGTTGGTAAGTGTTCTCTACTCCTCCCTCTCCATTTTGTTCGGTTGGAATTTTGGGATTTTCGGTTTTGAGGTTGATTCTTCGGTTTAGGATGAAATCCACCGATTGAAATGGATGAAATGGAGTTAAGAAAGTGTTTTTTAGTATTCTTGTTGCTTGGATGTGAGTTTTGAAGGGTTTATGTATAATTTGAGCTTAACCCTAGATTGTTTTCGGTTGGAGCTCTTGGGAATCCGAAGTGTATGTGTTTGAGTAGTGTTTGAATGGTCTCTAAGAGCTTATTGATGCATGAAAGGGGTGTAGGAACCTTGGGTTAGCCTAAAGTGGTTGAATTGTGATATTTAGTTTAATGGTATATTGTGATCATGGAAGAATTGTATTATTATGAAGGTTGTTTGGTTAACTAAGAGGGGTTCAAGCATGTTGGGCATTCAAGAAGTTCATGGAACTTATGTGTGTGGTATTGACAACTTGACGTAATCGGGTGTATGTTTGTATTGTATTGTTTGTATGGTATGACAGTATGTATATTTGTATATATATATACATGTTCCTTTTCATACCACGATATTGATTATGTATGTGTATAGTTTTTCTACATATCATGGTATGCACGGCTAGTGGATGTATGATGATTATGTATATATTGTGATGTGTAGCATCCTCATACCATTGCATGCTAGCATGTCCATACGATGAATGTGATGATAATGATGTATATATATGTGTGTGTAAAGGCATGTTGGCATGATGTTAACATCATCACCATATGATTGCATAGTGAGAGATTGATGATGAGGTGATGATGATATGATGTGATATGAGATGATGATATGATAAAGATCCTAGTCGCTAAATCCTCTCCATGGGAGAGTCAGGGGGTAGAGGACAATATGATATGATGAAATATCCCTGTCATTAAATCCTCTTCTTGGAAGAGCCAGGTGGCAGTAGATTTGGGGATGTACCTTCCCTAAATCACCATTAATTCGTGATGGTCCAGGGGAAGGAGAACCACATTTCGAGCTCTAGTGTAACCATTGGCTGGGTTGCATTAGGGTAAGGTGAGCTCGGTGATGTCCTGGAATCAGTGTTCACCTACTATTGGAAGGGAATCATCTATTGAAATGTCTTGTGATGACGACAGCTATTGATTCTAGCCGTGTATGAGGGAGAACATGTATACCATTCATTTCATATTGCATTCATGAGTTGCATGAGATATATGTATATATATGTGTGTGTGTGGTTGTCACCTACTACTGAGACAATGTTTCACACCCCTCTCCCATAACTAACCTTTCAAGTGACGGTTCTAGCACTAGTCTAAAGAAGACGTAGGAGTAGCTATGTACATAAGAATAGTCTATGTAGTCTCTATAATTGGATATTGTATCATGTGCCAAGTAAGATAGAGGGTTTTATAATGGATGAATGTATAGTTATATGTGGAAATGAGGTTATTTGTGGTATGTATATTGTATGTATGTGCTATGTGTGTTGAAAGTTGGAATTGGGCCCGATTGGCATGTTTTAGGGCCTATAACCCGTTTATCAAGTTGGGGTTCAAGAGAGTCAAATCTCAAAGGAGTGGTTCCTTTAGGCTGAAATCTCTTTGGACAAGTTGGTTTGGGGGTTTTGGACCTGTGTGAATGGTTTTTGAGTGACCAGTTGCCTTTGGTGGCAATTGGAGGTTGTTAGTGGTAAGTTTTGATCAATAAGTAGACAAAATGGTGTCGAGAGTCCAGAATTTCCATACGAAGTTGGATTGAGGTGAAAGTGATGTCTCTGGATAGATCGGGACTAGATTGACTTATAGGAGTAAGAATCAAGTCAATCGGAGGTCGGAGCATAAAGTTATGCGTGTCGGAAGTTTGCCTCGGAGCATGGAAGTTGCTGATATGGAATATCAGCATGGGGCACCATGGCGCCAGTGTTCAAGCCACGACACCAGAGCAGATCGAAGCAAGGAAAAACAGGGGAGGTTTGGAGCTGCGATGGTATTGTAGCAGCCCCGGCCCTAGCCCACTTTTTGGTGCTTTTGAGTGTTTTTCCGCTACTTTGAAGGTTTGAGATGTTGTTTTGAGTTGTTGGGCTGTGATTGGTTAGTTTTTTTTTCGAAGTTTTGGTTAAGTCTGGAGGTGTCAGGAGGTAGGGTATTAGAATAATTTAATCCAAAAATCATTAATTTAAATTTAATAATTCTTCATAGTCATTTTGATTGGATAATTTATCATTAGAAAAGACTTAATATTAATTGATTATAACTCAGAACAAATTTCAAATTTGATTAAATTCAGTAACACATTTTTTATTAAAAAAGTTATGATCATGTTCATAATTTGCATGAAAGGATTATGATTCCCACTCACAAAAAGAAATATTATATTTTGTGATCATGTCTATAATCCCAAAATCAACTTACAATCACCAAATTCTTTATTTGATTTTTGTTGCATCACCCCAACAACTAATTTAAGTTTAAAAATTCTTATATGGAGTGTCAACGTTGTAACACCTTACTTTTATTTATATTTGCTCATATATTATAATATGGATAACATCCAATTAGCTCATATTAAGAGCTTGAATCATTAATAGAACCAAAATATTTTTAAACAAAACGTGGTACTATTCATTTGGTTCTCAAGTTTTCTGGATGAACTTTGAAAAATTATAACTTAATTCAGAAAAATCGTATCAATGTGATTCAAGTCTCTAAATGAAGCTAAAAACATGATATAGAAGATAAAAATATGAAATTTTCCTTTAACCTGACCAATTAGTACAATTTATTACTCAATCTTACACTATACAAATGGTCATTTCTCTCTTTTCCAGGATTTTGGCCGTAATTTTAAAAATTCATATCTAACTCTATACTGAGCCAAATAATGTATTATATATGTCATTGGAAATATATATATGTCTACTTACTATCATAATTTTATTATACATTTATTTAGTCTAGAGAGGGCATGATTTCAACTTAAATTACTAAGGGTCAGAACCTTACTCTTACTGGAATAGTCTTGGAAAAACTTGTATATCTCTCATTGTACAGCTCCAATTGAATTCAAACCAGTGGCATATTGAACTTAAAACACAGATCGTTTCAAATAGGTAAAATCGCTGAATTTTTGGAGCTCTATATGATTTTATACTTCCTTTCAAAATAAGTGATACTTATAGTAAAATTCGCAGCTTTTACTTTACTGTCGAGTTTTGACCCTTAACTTCAAAAATATATTATAAATTGTACACATATCCAAATTAAGTGTTCTTTAACTCATTGGAAAGCTTGTTCTCTCTAATTTCAAAGAATATATAACACTTGACTTACTTTCCTTGTTTCTATCAAACAGTATTAACTTTACTTTCATTACTATAAAATAATCTTCTAGCAATATAACATGGCAAAGTAGACTTCATAACAAGCTTACATGATCATTCCATGTTTTAAATCCATGCCAAACATTTCATAATACTCATAAGAACATAATAGTATAAGCATACAAGTCCATATGCATATACATAATTTTTATACATTATTTCAAAATATGAAATCATAGCTTGAAATTATCATCAAGCATCATTCTCTCTTTTATTCTCTTTGGCTCCTTGATCTCCTTGACATTTGCTGGTGCCTATCATTTGGGATACTTGAGGGGATGAGATTGGGGCAATCTCAGTAGCAACTTACATTCCATACAATTATGTCAATCATGTCAAATAAACTCACATTTGATCACATTTAATCACATCAATCATATTTAAATAATAAATTGCCACATTGGTCATAAAAAATTTGGCAGCATAACGGCTTAGAAAATGGATATCTCGAGGAATAAAACCCCTTATTTTACAGACAAGACCAATCAAAGAAATCACAATTGCAATATGACAACACAATTTAATCATAGAAAGACAATGAAAGAATATAAAGCAAGAATATGAAACTTAACTACCTTGAAGCATTTCTTTGACTCTTCCTCTTGAATCTAATGCTTCCACTAGCCTTCTTAGTCTTCCTCAAGACCCTTAACATCATTAAACACTTCCTCAATCAACTAGAACAAGTAGCTACTTCATAAAGTCTCATTAAAGCCCTAAAGACTCAATTTCTTTATCTAAAGCTTAATCTTTGAGCCAATGCTTGTCTTTAAAGTTTTTCATCATGGGGAACTCATTTTTGCCATCAAATACATGAAAATCAAACTCTTTCCCATCATATTAAATGGACCGAAACAAGGATTGGAAGAGAAAAGAAGTGATTTTCATTTTCTTACTTCCAAATATACCAAACCTTGTTCCTTTCACTTAATCTTATGCTTTCTCTTTAATTTATGGCAAAAAATCACTTTCTTTCCTAACTCCTTTATCTTGGACAAAATTTACAGTAAAGGAGGAGAAGAGGAACTCAAGAAAACTAACCTTAAACCATTCAAAACTTGAAGGAAAAATCATTAGAAGTTGAGAGAAGATTTTTATCTATTTTATCTTGATTTTTCCTTCTCTTTTTCCTTCTCCTTTGCTCCTCACGTACTCCTTCCTTTCTCCATTGCTTGCAGCTGCTTCTTCCTTCTTGTTCAAGTGCCTTGGACGTTCAACATGAGGGAGTATTTATAAAGGAGCCAACCAATCAAATATTGCCACCTAAGTTTCTTGATTTCTCTTAGAAAGTGACTTAAAATATTAAAAAATGTTACTTTATCATGTGCAGCTTATGGAGCACGAAATTAAGGGTACTTTGGTCCAAAAATTTTAGATAATTACTTATCCAGATATATCTTGAACCGGTCTGAACAAATAAAGTAACTTTAACAGTATATTTTACTATTATTGGGACATCTGTTTTAACTATATTATGATATAAAATTACCACAATATCCTTATCTCAATTGATCCAAATATAAGGTCCACATATTTTTCTTGAATGAATACTACCTCTTCCTATAGTCCAGACTGACTTTTATCGGGTAAGATATTAATATTAAATCATAATTACCCAATAAATATTATTTTGATCTTAATAAATTTCATACTGTATTCCATTAGTCTTATCTCATTGAGAGTTTCATTTTGACTATAATTTTTTATATTTACAAAAATGCCCTTGACTTGAGATAAATTTATAATTTTTAAAACTTTCGAGTTATTAGGTGTAATTTTTCTTAAAATTTATAAAATTTGTTTCAATTCATACGCGCGTCCACCCCCTTTTCCTCTTCTTTTTTTTTTCCCCTTCCTTTCTTTTTTTTCTTTTTCATTTTTCTTTCCAGAGGTAAAATAATCATTTTCTTATTCTTCCTTCTGAGAGTGATAATTGACCTCTTCACCTTACATTATGCAAAATAGTATATATCTATTTTTACAATTCTTTATAGATTTTAAAATATTTAACCTTAAATATTTAAGAGAAATTTTAGGATATTACAAACGTGATACTTGAGGTGTCAATTAAATACTCTTTAATTCAATTGTCATTGAAATGCTATAATTATTTCTCTTTATTGTGGGACCTTTAATATCATAAAGCAACTAGTAAGTGATCCATGCGTTGCACAGAATATTCTTGTTTGATAATTTATTATTTTATTAAATAAAATCTACAGCATATATTAAATGTGAACCTAAAGTATATTATTGTAAAATATGAATTATTATTGCACATTAACATGTGCTCATTTATTTCATCTATGACAGACAATATCAGGGCCAAACCCTCTATTTGAAACAAGATGTGTCATCAAGATAGTCAAGAAAATCAGAATATGTGATCCAATTATGCATTTTATAAAATAAATTGAATAAATTAATAGATATTATAGAATCATGATATTTACCTTTCTCCTTTATTGCTAAGCATAATTGTTCCATCTCTTATATAAATTATTACTACATTAAAATCATTTATCTCTCTATTCATTCCCATCAAATTTATTAGAAGAAGCGGCCTCATTTTATTTTAGAAGTCAAAAGCTTGCAATTTTTCCTTATGTATGATTAGGTAATAAATGGAAAAACCAAATATTCTTGTGAAACCCTTGGAATATAATTAGAAGTTGGTGAAAATCACTCCCCAAAAACAATAACTTCTCGATAGCTTAGTTAATGTATTAGTACAACATTCTTCACACTTTGATCAAGAGCTTAAAAATAATACATGCTTGTTATAAGTGCGTCATCTTATATAATAAGTGAATTATGAACTAATAACTCAACCAAATAATTATACTGATTTATGTTGCATATTGAATGAGCAATATAGGTAGGCAAAATTGAGATTGTATCATTCTTCATCCAAGTAGTAATAATAAGTTTATGCCACTTGAAGTAACATCTAAAGTATTCCAAATATATGTCTTACCTATGCCTTCTTATCCATACAAGAGAAAACTTGGTCATTACAAAAGTCAACAAATGCAAATGCTACATTAATCTTTTACTATTCACATGTCTGAGTTTTTTGAAACCTGGGCATTTCCCGAAACTTCAATTGAGGGCTTTAGAACAAAACTTCATTCGGTTAGCTTGGTGTCCAGCCTAGCCTAGTCTCTTGGCCCAACCATACTCAACTCAACTCGACATCTTTATCTTTTACCTTTTTTTATTTTGACTCAGTTGGGCTCAACTCGAAGTGACCAGATAGAATTAGAACAACTAAATCATGAGGTGTGATGAACTCTTACATATTTACCAAAAGGACCTTAAACCATTATCTCATATGATGAATTAATTCAATATTTATTGTCACCAGGAAGTCTTATAATTTAAAATATATTATTGCCTTAAAACTATTAAATTAATTCAACACTTATTTAATCACTGCAAATATTCAATTCTACCTGATTTCTGATTTTAAAATTTTTTAAAGTTGATGGGGTCTAATTTATGGTTACTGTTAACATTTTATTCTAAAATTATTTAACTAATTTAACAGGAAAAAATTCTAACAAGTGCCACAAAAATAATATATTTCTAAAATGGCATCCATGAATAACTAATACATACAGATTTCCAATTGATCTATGCAGATTTCTAACTTTGAGATACCAATTTAGATAAATGTTATTTCCATGGTATATGTTAGGAATTTTTCCAATTTATTACAGAATTAAAACTTAATTAGAAACCCTTCACCTGAAAAAAAAAAGTTAATGAAAACACATTTATTAAAATTTGACATAAATTTTAGTTAGTCGATTCATTACAAATTATAAATCTAATTCAAATATATTTATTAAAGTTACCAAGTACACTTAATTTTGAAATTAATTAGAAAATTCTAATTCTAATTCTAATTTTTAAATTATTTATTAATACCATACCTAAACTATATTTTCAAATTAATTTTTATAGAATCAAAATTTAGTTCAAATTAATCAAACAATTTAATTCAAGTTATATTCATAAATCATAAGTTGCAATAATATGCATTTATTATAAATTTGACCAAATTCTTAAACATGTGAATTATTTAGACAATACTTAATAAATTGAAAAGAATTAATGATGATCCATTGTAATTTGTTACAAGAATACTCATCTTCAGTCCATTTTGGAGGGAATTTTAGTTAGAACAAATTGGACCAAGTACAACACCAAGACATATTATTGGCATATGCACATTCAAGATTTATAACTTATACTATATAGTCTAAGCTTAAGAATCGACTGATCAATGACTATTGTCTTACTAGGTTGAGTTGTACACTATGACATATAAATTAATGGGAACAAAATGGCCAATTGCCTATCATCTAGCCAAAAGTTGGGTTTAGGTTAACAATTAATTAAATTAAAAAAAATCAGTACATGCAAGGTGTAGAGCTCATTTAAGCTCTCACATGCAAAAGAGAGATATAACAATTATGGTTTAGCATTGTTGCAAGTATGCATATGCATGAGTGATATGCTCGATCAAAATTAAACACAATCCTTCCTTGTGGATGCATGAACTTCTCATCAGGCCTACGACATGAAAGCAAATCAATATGTACCATTCTTATCCATTATAGTTCAAAAGCCAATACTCTTTCCAGTAGTCATACCATAAGCCTTTACAAGGTGATGCATAATCTCAAGGTAAACACCATAGCATACAACATACCTTATGAAGCTGAAAGATTTACAACAATTTGACCAACCTTAGCAAATGTATCTATGTCGAAATAACCACATGGCTATAAGCCATCATAAATATACAATCAAAAAAGCTTCCTTTGGCATGTTAGATGATAGAACCGGAGTAAATGTAATACAAACCTTATACAATCCATATATGCACCTTCAACTTGGTTTCGTTGACATTGGTAATTCTATTGTCCAATCATAATGCCTGCCAACTTCTCTAGTTGGCCACCCAATGTTAGAGCTAAACACATGGCTTATTATTATCAAGACCACATGTTTACTATACATACAGGACAAATATTAAGATGAATCAGATTTGACGGGAAAAATGTGACACTACATTAACCATCATGATAAAACAATTCATATTGGCATCCTGTAAAAATACTCCAACGAGTGAATTTAATTTTGGCAAGTTGTAGCCTAGTGTTGTCCATAGTCGAACCATCTTTGACCTTGTATTCTCCAATTCTCTCGAAGTGGATTGATAGCATGAACAGAATCATATCAGAAAGCCATGTTGTCTAGTTGTCACATGCATGTAAAATTTGAATGAGCATATGACTTAGGTTCTAATCAAAAGTAAAATTTCAAGATAATGTTTACATAACAATAACAAAGTACTAACCTGCAATAGATAATGAAGCAATAGAAAACTCAAAATAACACCCTCTGATATATTAAGAATATGAATGACAATGATATTTATATCCAAATTATAATTAAGATAATAATATCAATTCAGTACCCAACCTATGATAATGAATCGTAAATGAAAGATAATAATCACAAAATGCATGGTTCAGTTTAGAACCTCTTGATTTGAATTTAAATTATTTTTTATTCTTTGACATTATTTTAAATTAAAATGAGATGATCTTAGTTCAAAACACATTAGACCATATGTAATGAATTCTATAGAATAACGTTGCCGAAAACGTCAAATTAAAACAAAAAGGCAATACTTTTTAAACGTAATAAATTTATATTGGGAAAAATAATGAAATATTTTTTTGTATTTCAAGAAAATTCTGATTTTTCATATAAATTCTGGCACAAGAATTTACATGAAGAAAGAGTAAGGCAATGAGTGAATTATTTAGCTACTTATTTTTAATAAATATATTAATAAAAATGAATTATTTGGCAAACACATGTAACACAATAGGATTTATCTATTGTGCCACAAAACTTAAATGTAATAATATTAAGGAGCTTGGCTTTAAAAATAATTGGGCAAAAACGTGCTAAAAAATTCATGGATATCAATATTTAAACAAATTGTACACATCACAATAAACATATATTAAAAAACAGTATTTAAAGATGTGGGATTGCATATTGATGATATATTATTGATTAAGAATTTTTAGCATATTAAAACATTGGGCAATTGAAATTTGAAAAAAAAAACAAACAAAAAGTAATCCTGTTTGTTTGGCTGGAACAAAAAGCAATTTAAATATAATAATAAATTAATGCTAAAACCAAAAAGACAAACGATGCAAACTTTTTCGAAGTTCTGCAAGTAATGTTGTCATAACTAGACCGGACATTGAACCAAGTCGGACCAATAGTGATTAAAATAATATATTTAAAATAAATAATATTAGTTTAAACAAATTTTATAACTTAATTAAAGTCTCAAACTAAATAATATTGAATTGTCAATCTATTATTTATCACAAACAAATTATTAATAAGTTTCATAACTTAATATTTTAATTTAAATAAGTTAATATTCATTTATAATCATAGTTTAAATTCAAAATAATAAATTAATAATCTATTATTTATTATTTATTAAGTAAATATATAATTTTTAATAGTTATATATCATAATAATGCTTATATAATATTATAATATATAAAAAATATATTTTGTACTAAAAATGATGTTATTTTATCTTAAAAATTAAAAAAGAATTTTTTAAAAAAATTTGGAAAAAAAAATAATACAGAACCGGTTCAGAATCAGTTCTACCAATTCAAGGCCAGTTTCACTGGTTCTTGACCGGTTCTCACCGGTTCTGAACAGTACCGGTTGAATGATATGATCGGATCGGACCAGGCACCGGTTCCTGGCCCGACCGGTCAATCCGGCCAGTCTGATCTTGTTTTAATAACAATGACTGCAAGCGTCCCTATTTATCATAGTTCTTGGAAACTAGAAAAAATTACTTATGGATTCGTGATTATGTGCTGGAGTTACAAACAGAAACTATTTTTTAATAAACACTTATACATTAAATAAGTACTTATGAAAAAAGTTAATTTTTTCTAATCATTTATCCTCCTATAATTATTTATTTCACTTTTCCTTCTCATTGTCCACCTAATAATCACTTAAACCCCAATATCCAAACACATTTATTCTCTCAAAATTATTTATGGGGTGAAAATATCCAAACATAAATCATTTTTTACATAATTACTTATTTTTATAATCTATTATGAATAAGCACTTATCCTCATAAATGCATCGCAAATGGTGGACCCAACCATAATTACACAAATTCATATACATGTCAAGAAGTGCTTAATCTGTGTATCTACTTAACTCTTAAAATTGCAACATCCTACGTGGCTTCTCAATATTTCGGCACTTGTGCCTTGGGCTGCTGATTTTATTTTATACTAGTAAGTGACCTCTGTGTTGTAGGGATATTCTTGTTTAATAATTTATTATTTCATTAAATAAAATCCATAACATGTATCAAATGTGATCCTAATGTACATTATTGTAAAATATGAATTATTATTGCCCATTAATATGTGCTTGTTTATTTCATCTATCATAGACAATATCAGGGCCAAACCCTGTATTTGAAATAAAATGTGTCATTAAGATAGTTAAAAAAATCAGAATATATGATTCAACTATGTATTTTATATGATAACTTGGATAAATTAATATATATTGTAGAATCATGATATCTACCTCTCTCCTTTATTGTTAAATTAAAGCAATTTATCTCTTTTTTTGAATGAGCATATGACTTATGTTCTAATCAAAACTAAATCTTCAAGACAATGTTTACATAACAATATCGAAGAACTAACCGGCAACAGATAATGAAACAATAGACAACTTGAAATAACATCTTCTAATGGTGCTATATATTAAGAGTATGAATAATGATAATATTTATATCCAAATTATAATTAAGATAATAACATCAACTCAGTATCCATCATGTGATAATAAGCACAAAATGCGTGGTTCAATTTAGAACCTCTTGATTTAAAATTAAATTGTTTTTTATTCTTTGGTATGATTTGATATTAAAATGAGATTATCTTAGTTCAAAACACATCATACCATAATGAATTTAGTAACGTTGTCAAAAATTGTGGCATGAAATTGTACTCTTAAATTGGAAAATGTCAAATTAAAACAAAAGGCGCTCCTTTTTAAATGTAATAGGTTTATGTTGGAAAAAATAATGAAATAATTTTTTTTGTATTTCAAGAAAATTCTAATTTTCCATATGAAATTCTGACACAAGAATTTATATGAAGAAAGAGCAAGGCAATGACTGAATTATTTAGCTACTTATTTTTAAAATATATATATTAATAAAAATGAATTATTTGGCAAGCTCATGTAACACAAAAGGATATACCTACTGTTCCACAAAATTTAAATGCAAAATATTAAGGAGCTTGGCTTTGAAAATAATTGGCCAAAAAAGTGCTAAAAAAATTCATGTATATCAATATTTAAAAAAAATTGTACACATCACAATAAAAATATATAAAAAAAGGTATTTGAATATGCGGGATTGCAGGTTAATGATATATTATTGATAAGAATTTTTAGGATATTAAAACAAAGGACAATTGAAATTTTGAAAAAAATAATAAACAAAAAGCAATCATTTTTTGTTTGGCCTGAACAAAAAATAATGACTTAAATGTAATAAATTAATGCTAAAAAAACATTATAACTTTTTTTGAAGAACCGCAAGTATCCCCATTTACCATAAGCGTGCTGCAGATGTTGGGCCCAACATAATTACCACAAATCCAATAGTAATTACAATAAACAATACTCATGAGTCACTAATACACATGGTAAGACCTGTTTAATATGTGGATCTACTTGGACTCTTAAAATTGTAGTATTCTACGTGACTTCTCAATATTTCAGCACTTGTGCCTTGGATTGCTGATTTTATATATATATATATATATAGATTAATTACCAATTTCTTATTATTAACAATTTTACATTACATTGCATCAATGATTGTTGAAATGGATCTATAAAAAATTCAAATTTCAGCATTTATTTAATAAATTTATAAATTTCAAATTTGAAACCCACAAAAATTCTATCTGATAATTAATTTTTAAAAAAATCATGGATATAAAAAAATAGGCATTTATTTAATAATTTTTCATCGGTATAAAAATTAAATATTTATTGAAAAACAAGAAGTGTAAATATTAATAGACCAAATATTATTAAATGTAAATGTTGCTTAAGTTTTGGGATCTATAATAAAATTAACATAACTAATTTTCAAATTATATAATGAGCAAATCACCCTATCCATCCTATTTTATTTATCATTATAGAAAATTTTAAATATTCTAATTTATCTATCATTTTATATTACCAATAAAGTATTAGTTATTATTTTACTATTTTTTTCATTCATTAAAAACAATGATAGGTGAAGTACAAGTTATTTTTTTAGCATTTAAGTTAAAGATATTTTGGAAAAATGTCATTAAATTTTACAATATTTTAGATCATTTAATGATTTTATTAATCTATGTAAAAAGTCTTAAAACCACAAATAAAATATGATTGAAAAAATTACATAATTTGAAAATTCATTAAATACTTTCACCCTTGGCTGAGAAGAGAAAATGAGAGAAGAGAGAAGTAAGGAAGAGAGATTTTCTCTTCTTATACTTGGCTAAACCAGGGAAAATAGGTAGGAGCAAAAATTGACTAATTTCATAAAGAAAGTACTCTCAATATTTTTAGGAAAATATTTGCATATAATAAAACTTATTAATTTATTATTCTACCATATTATTTATATAATTTTCATAATATAATAATAAATGGAATTAAAAAATAATTTTAACATTAATCTTAATTTATAATTATTTTATCCAATTTTAATTTTTTTTATTGAAAAAATTGGGAAATGGGACCAGAGTTGATTTTTTTGGGATGAGAATAGAATTTTTTAAACCTATACTAAATTTTTTTCCTAAAAAAACTAATTTGGTACCAAAAACCAAATATCTTCATTTTTTTTGTCCTAAAACCCAATTTTTCCTTTTTTATTATATAAATTATAAAATAATTTTTATAATTTATTAATTCTTTTTTTATACAACAATTTTATCATACAATGCTTTGTAAATTTATATCACTCCTATTGTATTGTATAAAATTTTCCTCAACCCGTGCAGTGCAGAGGTTAATTAAACTTGTTAACAATAACAATTGATTAAAATATTTGATTTTGACGATTCAAAAGAAATAATCTTAAAATCACATCCTAAATCATCGCATGATTATTTATTGATTTTCCAAATAGGTTCCGCTCATTAATTGCTATAGAATAGACGAGTTGTAACAACCAAAACATTCATGTAAAATTATTATTTTTTACTCAATAACCCCATGAATTGCATGAGTGTGAGCATGCAAATGACTCATAATGAGCATAGACACAAAAGAGCGAGATGTTATGAGACTCATTGTTTCTCTAATAATGGTAGAGGGGTTTGAAAAGCGAAGGGAAGAATCTTTATGAACAATAAAGTAAATGCAAAAGTAAACATAACCAAAACATTACATAAATGAAGCATAGTTGGCCAAAAAAAAATAAAGAAACATAAATGAAGCATAACTAGTGCCTAAGTGATGTTCGTTTGTCTAGAGCAAATCTGACCATGGAAATTGCTGATTAACTGATGTTAACTGCTCTCTGACTTGTCCCCCACTTCCTTCACTTTCCCCTACCATTGCTTTTGTGAAATATGAGCAACAAAGAAATGAGAGAACAATAACATACTGTTTTATTCTGTATAGCCTGCCTTTTACATTACACTATTGGCTATATATAGAAATAAACGAAGAGGAGTAAGACAAGTGTGTAGTACAGTGAACCTGGACACAATACAAATTACGTACAATAGTACAACTCTACTAGCTTCTTTATTTCTCCTGCGGTAAGTTAATACAGGATGTGGATATATTCCTATCATTGTCTCTTTTCACCCATTCCTTATTGCCTTTTTCCTACTTCTAATTTGATCCACGGAATGCTTTTACTAACTAAATGTAGAGGATCCAAATCCCTAATGTCAGTCACGAGCAATAACGTACCACCACTTGTTTTCCGACATTGCGACCACTGAAGAGGCCAACGAAAGCTGCAGGGCCATTCTCAAGGCCTTCAACTATATCTTCCACATACACTAACACTATCTTCCCTTCTCGTATAAGAGGCAGTATGAACTCTAAGAATCTGGGGTAGAGGTGATAATGATCACTAGTAGTAAACCCATGCATACGAACTCTCTTAAAAATCAGTTGTACCAAATTTGTTATGCCTTCTTGTTGATCAAGATTATACTGTGAGATCATTCCACATAAAGATATGCGGCCATGGATTCTCATATTCATAAGCACTACATCAAGTGTTTTCCCCCCGACATTGTCGAAGTAAATGTCGATGCCTTCTGGGAAGGACCTGGTTTGGAAATCCATATCTATTTGCTTCTAGGGTAAATTAGTGTAAGATGTGAAGTAACTCAAATTCCTAGGTCTAAGATAATACTATCACATACTGACCTTTTTATTGCTGCATCCAGGTCAGGCTCTTCCTTGTAGTTAAAAGCTTCATCAAATCCTAATTTATTCTTCAATAGATCCACCTAATTGTAGAAGGAAGAACATTGATGAGATAGGACCAGCACACAAAATACAGATGGATTTTGGTCTTTTTAATCATAACTCTCGTTACAATAATTTTATTCTATTCTTAGGTTAAAAAGGAAGGAAGCACCTACTTTCAGTTATGATGCATTATGGTACCAGTTAGATGCTTCACAACTTTCACTGAGAAGGGATTTCAAATTGAAAGCTAGGGATCTTGCTAGTTGGATCCTCTATAGTCATGTATTCAGAGAGAAAATGATACAAAAGAATGAGATTCTATAAGAATGAGATTTTATGACTATAGAAGATCCAGATTGGGAATCATGCATGCTGATTTCAACAAGCTCCTAAATATTACTGCACCTGTTAGAACCATACGTTCTCTTTACTTCCCGCACTTCCCACGACGTAACAACCCGTGAGTTTTGCAAATTGCCCAACAAGTTGACCAATTGCGCCAGATGCAGCTGACACAAAAACACGATCTTCTTTCTTGGGAGACCCTATTTCATAGAAACCTGCATATGCGGTGATTCCTGGCACACCTATGGTGGAAAAAAAGAAGATAGTTGTTGAGGAAGGGAAATAACTAATGGAATCTGACTAAGATAATAAGCATAAGAAAATAAATACAATTCTATTATTTAAAAACTCATACTAGAATTGCCTTCTAAAAAGTGCCAAGTAAAAATTACGAGTGAGATGCACAAGATTCCCTAGTTATACTCAGACATGTCTTCTTTTCTTTCCTTGGAACTTGGAGATATTCAATATTTAAAGAAGAAAAGAGAATTGATCCAAAAAGCAAGACAATGAGGAGAAGCCATGCAACTAAAATGCACAAACATGGAAGCTGGCTAAGATTCAATCTTAAGAAACATGTACCTTGTATACTCAACAAACCATATTAAGTAAATATAGACCATCTCAAGGATACAACAGTGATGGAAATATGAAAGTACTGACCACCAATTCCTGAAAAATATTAGTGCATGACCAAATCATATAGGCTCTTCTCCGACTGGACGCTAGTTAAACAATAGATGTAAGCCATAAAAGATCAATTAATTAAAGCCACATAAATACATAATAAAGAACACTGCACAAATTACTAAATGAAGTTTCAGCATTTGGTATCTTCTAGGACAAATGAGACAAACAGAGGAACCACTTATCGCATGAAAACTTAGTAAGTTAGGTCACACAGGCATCAAGAACATCATAATCAATGTAAATAGAATCCTTCCCATATATACCTAGAATTCCGGTGTAGTAGGAAAGAGGAACATCCGGGTGCTCGATTTTGAAAAGAATTTGTGCTGAGGAGACCAGGCTGTACTCTTCCAATCTGACATGCCCCCAAACTAAATCACCTTTTATATAGTCAGGGTGTTCAGATTCAAGGACTTTAGCCACACCATATCCTGTTATTGGCTGCAATTATTCAAGACAACTGTTAGTAGCTACACATGTGTACTGTATTTCAGCAATCTCAATGTCAAGCATTTTTCTAATTTTAAATTGATTAAATTGTGACCAGAAGCTTTGGTGTGGCCAGAATCATGTGCCCCTCAAGATATCTGATTTTTCATTCCAACCTTGCTTGAAGAAATAAACAAGCCGAAATAAATGGATTTCAAGTATTACTTTCTTCTAAGAAGCCCCAAGTATATAGTTTAAATCGGTTGTTCCTTTAATTCACGCTGCTTTGTATTATTTTTGCATTGCATTCAGGTCTGGGTTAGTTTGTGCATACCTCAACAAATCCACCTCCCTCGACCAAACAAAGACTGAACCCCAAAAAATCAGCATGGATAGGATTATCCAAAAAAATAAGAAGTAACAGTAAAAGAGTGTGCTACAGAGAGAAAGACTTACGGCACCAAGAGTATAAGAACCAAATCTCGAACCAGTTCTTTTGCTCATCATAGCACGCTGGTAGGGATCACAGGAGAAGTAGAGATTCTTGAGTAGAATTTGGTTCGAACCTTCTGGAACCTTCAAATCGATGGAAGCTTCAACCAATTGCAGGTCGGATTCCCTTGGGAGTCCAGACACATAGTGCTTGAGAACCACTTGCTTATTCTTCACTTGCACCATTTTTGCCTGCCAAGACGAAATTTCAGTGCACCCTTTTTGCTCTCTCTTTGAAGACCTACGTAGTTCAGCAGAACAGAAATGAATTTATAAACTGAGAAGTCAACGAAAATGGCATGTACATGGGTAAGCAGTGACGGTGTGGCCAAAGGCTCAGTTTGAAGTCTGAATCATGGAGATGGGACCCACGTTGGAGGAACGTAGGGGGCGGATGATGAATGAAGGGTTATTGTCATTTATTAATGATACGCATCTTCATCTTCATTTAAAAAAAAAAAAAGATGGAGATGGTCACTATTTCAATTTGAATACTCCTGGGAAAATGACGTATTCGAGGACGTTGGGAGTAACATAATTACATTCAATGACCACCAATGTTGAAAATTGACAATTAGGTTGTAATAAAAAAACCAATATATATATATATATATATATGGGTTTTGGTATCACATTTCTTTTATTTTTTTGTTAAACTCAAAATTTTACAAGTAAAATTCAAAATTTTCTAATTGAAACTTATTTTTTTAAAACAAGTGAAGCTTGAATTTTTCCAACTAAAAATCAATTTTTTTCAATTGAAATTCAATTTTTCCCCAAAAAAAAAATGATATCAAAAACCAAATATCTTGAATTTTCGGCATCAAAGCCTAATTGTCCCTTTGAAAAATTACATGGACAAAAATGTCCTTAGTTTATAATTACCTCTATTGCACCAATATTTAAAAAGGAAGAAGTATTCATATCTAATACATATTTAATACAATACTTATATCGTATTTCATAATATATATCATAGGATCATAGTTTTTCTTTTTTAAAAGTTGCAAAAGGATTTAAGATCTTATAAAGAAAAACTCAAATTTTTGTTTTTTTTTTAAATATCTTTTACATTCCTTTCAAAATACTTGTTTAAAACTCAAATTTTTAATATTTTTTTACTTTTGATACATTAATTTGTTGATTATATATATTTATATATATATTTCTTATACTCATATCCTAAAATTTTAAAATTTATTATATCCGATATATCTATATCGTGTCATACCCAATATTTATATTCATATCAGTGCATCATAGATAGCTATGTTTAAAAGTTTGAGTTTGGAAAACAAGTTGATGTACTTGTAAATTACGGAATTTCATCAATAAATTATCTAGAACCTGATTTTTCAAGTGCAAATTTACAGGTGTATTAACTTGTTTCTCCAACTCAACTTTTACTGATATCAAAATGAGAAAACTGGATTTTAAAAAATTAATTTACTTCTGGGCTTCAGTAATTGAGTGCATTAAAATGTTTTTCCAACCTAGCTTTTGAATTTTTAAGCAGGTGAGTTTCTGATTAATTAAGTAGAGGCATTTTCTTCTAAATATTTATTAAGTCTTTAGTGTTATTTATCAAATTTGTGGTCCTTAATTAACATTATGTTGCTGCCATGGTCTTTGAATGTCATTTTCTTCCAAAGATCCCTCCTTAACGTCACTAGTGAGGTGGATTGTTTAGTGGCTTTTTTTTAATAATTTTTTCTTCGTGTGTTTACGATTTTTCTTTGTCAAAAACTAAGGTTGGTACTTGGTTGGCTGGAATCTTCAAAAAAATTTTAGGAATAAGCAATTTAAATATGCCATAAATGATTCTCCATTGTGTTTTTATTACAACTATTTTGATTAAATTACGTGATTAAAGGTTGGTGTTAAAATTAATTAATTAATTAATTATCTTATTTTTATTTACAATTTGAAAAGAATTATCTCATTTTTATAATAGTACTAAATCACAATATTTTATCAAAAGTACTTTTATTAATTTCTCTCTCTCATAATTATCTCTTCAAAAAAATTTTAGGAATAAGCAATTTAAATATGCCATAAATGATTCTCCATTGCGTTTTTATTATACAACTATTTTGATTAAATTACGTGATTAAAGGTTGGTGTTAAAATTAATGAATTATCTTATTTTTATTTACAATTTGAAAATAATTATCTCATTTTTATGATAGTACTAAAGCACAATATTTTATCAAAATTACTTTTATTAATTTCTCTCGCTCATAATTATCTCATTGAATATGAGTATTTCATATAAACATATAATAAATACTACCACATATTCTATCAAGAATCTTACATTTATAATTAAGACAAAAGTCCTTATATTTAAGATAAAACAAAGTATAATATGAATTTTATTATTACATCAAAAAATAAATAACAAATAAAAATAAATATCATTACATAAAAATGTACTTGGATATTTCTTCTTATCAATATTTTAATGGAGTTTTATTTCAGCAAAAAAAAAGGAGTCTTGCTATTTTTCTTTTTCAACTCCAATTAAATTAGAAAGTATTATATAATTTATATTTATAGATGTGGATACTAGTTTTAATATCTTGTCCCCAAAAAAAAATATTAATTTTAATAAAATAAATAGAGTTAAGAAGAGAAAAAGAAAAAAAAATACTTTGATAAGCAGAAAGAATCGTATGAGCTATGTAGAACCGATATGAGTATTTGTATTAGATACGATACAGTATAATATTGAAGATAAGACAATTTCTAAAATTTTAGGATAGAGGTGCAGGGGATATTTATATATATAATATTATCTATGTAATTATTTATATGTATAATTAATAAATCTACTCATTAAAAAATAAGTATTAAATATTCTAAAAATTATAGTATAAATGGTAAAATAAATCATAAAATATTTATAACTTTAAATGGTAATATTTTACTGTAAAATTTTGAAGTTATACATATGAGTATAAAATGGTATGGATAGATACATATGCACAAGTACAATATGTGTATCATATCATATCATGTATCGGATATGGGTGTATTTATTTTTTTAAAAACATAAAAAAATTCATTTATTTAATTTAAATTGTTTTTATGAGAGAGTATAAATAATGTGAAAAAGTATATATCAAATAATTTAATAATATTTTTATTTTATATTCTTTTTATTTTTTACTTTGTATCCTATGTTTTCAAATTTTCCAGGAAAAACTATGCTAAAGGACCTATAAAAACTAATATTTATTATGAAGAACCATAAAAATTATAATTAAACTCTCAAGGTTAAAAAACTGGTCTAAAAAACGAACTCAAGGTTCTAAGACATTCCATTGAGTTATTTTTTAATTTATAAATATATTTTTATTTTATAATAACTTTTTTAAACTTACTTTTATAATAAAAAATATCTAAATATAAATAATGTCACTTTTATTAAAACTTGATTTTTATATACTTTATTTTATTTCGATTTAAATTTGCAAATTAAAAACCATACGAGTTGGTTTAAAGTCTGAATGATAGAGATGGGACCTACCTTATTGTGGGAATGTAGGATGCGGATGATGAAGAGTTGTTGTCTCTTGTTTTTGCCTTTATTTATTAATGATAAGCATCTTCATTAAAAAAACACACAGAAGAAGAAGAAGAAGAAGATGGAGATGGTCACTATTTCAATTGGGAAAATCACGTATTCGAGGACGTTGGGAGCAACATAATTATATTCAAGGATCACCAATTTGAAAAATTGAGAATTGGGTTTTAATACTAGAAAATCAATATATTTGATTTTTAGTATCACATCTCTTTTTTTTTATATTCAAATTTTTACAAATGAGACTAAAAAAATTTTAATTGAGACTCAAATTTTTTCAATTAAAAATTTATTTTTTCCGACTAAAATTCCATTTTTTCCCAAAAAAATAATTGTGGTGCCAGAAAATAAATATTTTTTTTTAACCAAAAGCTAATTGTCTCTTTGAAAAATTACATGGACAAAAATGTCCTTAGTCCTTACCTGACAAAATATATAGCCACCTATATTGCACTTTTCTTTTTCAAGTCCAACTAAATGAGAAAGTATTATATAATTTATATTTATAGATGTGGATACTGGTTTTAATATCTTGGCCCAAAAAAATACTAATTTTAATAAAATAAATAGAGTAATGAAGAGAAAGAGAAAAAAAAATACTTTGATAAAAAGAAAGGAATGTATATGTGTTAAAATATAAAAAAAATCGTTTACTTGATTTAAATTATTTTTATTAGAAAATATAAATAAAATGAAACTGTAAATATCAAATAATTTAATAATATTTTTATTTTAAAAGTAAAAAACTCTCGTCATGGAGAGTTTGTACTTCGTAGTGGCTTTTATTTTTATTTTAAAATAATGTTTTTACTTCGTGTCCTATGTTTTCAAATTTTTTTAGGAAAAACCATGCTAAACGGCCTATAAAAGCTAATATTTATTACTCCTATGAAGAATCATAAAAATTATAATTAAACTCAAGGTTGAAAAGTTGGTCCCAAAAAAACACTTAAGGCTTTAAAGACATTCCATTGACTATTATGCCCCCCAATTTGTAGATGCATTTTTTTCCTTTTGCCATCTATTGAAAATTCAAAAAGAAATTGAAAAGAAAAAAGAAGTAAAGAATTAAAAGTATTTTTTTTTTTAGCGCAAAAAATATCTCAACCAATAGTCAAGTATTAATTTCTTTGAAGTATTGAGATTACTGGGGTGAGTTTTGTATCTACCAATAAAATTTTTTTCTTTTCATATACATGACTAATCATTGAATACTAAGGATTTAAAAATTTCTGCAACTTTTTTTTTCTTTCATATCTCATAATACACTTGTCGTCTGACTTTTCAAATTCACATTGAAAAATTTGCTAGCAATTTGTTTTTACCTTGGTCAGATCAGCAAGACTTCGAAGAAGGTCGCAATAATTCTTCCCTTCCTTTTTGAAGTTTTTTCAAGTTACTTTCTTTGTCACCTTCATTCAGTGGTACTAATAACGAGAAGTGGGAGAAAATTAATATAAGCAACTAAATGCCTCAACCAATTCCTTGTTTGCATGTTCGTAGAAATCCTGGAGCTTGACGAAAATGGCATGGAGAACCCAATGATCAAGAATCCATCGCTGGGATAAAATGCTTCAGACCTTGTAGGTTCCACATTTGGGCGCTCCAAAACTTAGTTTCAGGATCAAAACCTAATTTTGCTTATTGGCATCCAAACAAAACCCCCTAAAATGCAAACTAAGTTATATTTTCAAACCTAATTAACATAAAAGTTACATGGATTTTACTTCAATCTAAACTCTGTTTTGACAACCTTATTTTACTCAAACTCCATTTTAACAAATTCAAAACCAAACACACCCTCGTATGGTAGGATTTAAATGGGTTATAATAATGGATGATTTAGAAATTTGAGGGTTGCATTTAAAAATTTTGGTTTAGTTAGATTTTTTTTAATGCAAGATTCAGTTAGATATTAAGAAGGATAATTTGGTATTTTCAAATTTATATTTTCGTGTTTGATCCTTTAAACTAATTACAATTTTAAGGCCTTTTGAAATAAATATTACTCTTTTTTTAAGTCCTTTATCATAATTTCCCAGTTTGCTTTACATATTGGGCCAAAAACAATTCCATGACAGAAGCTAAGTGTTTTTGAAGCTTTAAAACTTTTGTCAGAATAACCCAATTTAAATATGAATGAAAAAGACTATCATAGTACATAAAAAATTCAAATGTTGTGATAAATTCTTACCACATTTTCCATTTTTTTCTTTATATATTATCATGATCATCTATTTCGAAGCATTTGTTAGCATGATTGTGAGTTTATCTATCTTGACACGTATGCAGATGGTGGTAAAAAAAAAAAAACGCAGGCAGATTGACTTTACTCTCCCAGGAAGTACATGCCATGCACTTCTTGTAACCCTAGTTTTTATTGAAATTAAATTTTAATACTTCAAATTAATCTAAAATTAATCATAAAATAGAACATGTTACTACTTATTCTCCCAATTTTACTACTTAGTATTCTAGATTTTAACATTTTTTTCAACTAAAATCTTTCTTTGTAATTAATTCACTCTACCTGTCCCTATATATAATTCCCCCTAAAAAATTTACCCTTATGTCAAACGTTTTTAATTAAAAAATGGATTTATTTGTCTCATGGGCTGAAATATTTTCTTTGAATATAAATCTCTTACTGGGTTAAAATGTTCACAACAATATTTGGGCCCAAGGAACTTCTAATAATAAGACAGAGATGTCTGTCAGGCCTTTTCTGTGTGTTATACATATCTTATGTGTACGGACAATTAGTATTAACTATTAACTTTAGTATACAAATCAAACTCTGGCTACATTTGGTACATTGAAAAAAAAACCTTTAAAGGAATTAAAAGTGAATTGAAAAAGTGAATAGAATAAAAATAAGCATAAAGAAAAAAGGTTTAATATGCATAGAGAAAGTGAATACTTCTCCAACTAATATTTAGAATGAAATAAATAGGAGAGTAATAGGGATAATTTTTCTTTTTAAAAAACAATAGACACCGTAATACTCATGAGAAAAAACATAAAAGAACCTTAACAAGGAATGACTTGGGGTAATTTTGACAATTTATCACTCTTTATGTAATATCCAATGATTTCTCTAATTTATCTGATGGAAAGATTTGTAATAGAATCTCACTATATCATACTAAATGCAATATCCAGTTATTGCACCGCCAATTTCATTCTTATTTTAACCTTTTCCTACCCACCAAACATAGAGGATACTTACGATAATTAAGGATGTAAAAATATTTTATTATGAATTATATAAATACATGATTATTAGCACTTCATAAAGGCATTACTTTTCCCAGTCTACATAAGAATTATTTTATTCTACCTTATATTCCAATAACAAAGAAGTACGAACCCAAAAAAAAAAGTGCTTCCAAAGAGGTTGTATTGTAAAACTTCGAATCTGACATCAAAGATATCAGTATTAAAAACACATAGCAGTTTACAAATTTCACTCTCTCTTTCTGTCCATTTTCCTCATCCCAAAACGTTTCACTGTGGCTTAACATGAAAAAAACTGATTACAAATTGCATGTATAGGACATCTTGTTCATTGTTATCCTCCTCAGCAAGACACGAAAGTTCGAGATAACAAATAGCAAATGCTTTATTCACCAGAAAAAAACATTATTCCTATAGTGAGTATCTGTATCACATAAAACATACATTGGAAGTAAGGGTGACACCAAACAAGACAACATCAGATACAAGAAAACTGTCTGATATCACTCGTGAGCAATAACCACCACTTGTTTTCCGACATTGCGGCCGCTAAAGAGGCCGACCAAAGCTGCAGGGCCTTTCTCAAGGCCTTCCACTATATCTTCCACATACACTATCTTTCCTTCTCTGATAAGAGGCAGAATGAACTCTAAGAATTTAGGATAGAGGTGATAATGATCACTTACATTAAATCCATGCATACGAACTCTCTTAAAAATGAGGTGTGCCAAATTTGTTATGCCTTCAGGTTGATTAAGATTATTATACTGTGAGATCATTCCACATAAGGGTATGCGACCATGGATTCTCATATTCGTTAGTACTGTGTCCAGTGTTTTACCCCCAACGTTGTCGAAGTAAATGTCAATGCCTTCTGGGAAGTACCTGATTTGCAAATCCATATCTGTTAGCGTAGCTTCTAGGGTGCATTATTGTGGGTGCTGAAGTAATTTAAATTCCTAGGTCTAGGATAACACTACATCAAGTGTTTCTGCACTGACATTCTTAAGCTTCTAAGGAAAATTATGGTGCGTGGTGGTGAAGTAATTTAAGTTCATAGGTCCATGATAGAACTATGAGATACTAACCTTTTCAATGCTGCATCCAGGTCAGGTTCTTCCTTGTAGTTGAAAGCTTCATCAAATCCTAATTTATTCTTCAATAGATCCACCTGATTGTGGAAGGAAGAAAATTCATGGAATAGGAAGAACACACAAAAAACAGATGGGTTTTGCTCTATTCAATCAAAAAATATTTTACAGGAATTTGATTCTATTCTTAAAAAGAAAAGCAAGCAACTAATTTCAGTTATAATGAACGACAGTGCTAGTTAGATGCTTCACGCCAGTCACTGATAAGGGATTTCAAATTGAAAGATAAGGTTATCCATTCTTGAAACTAGTCATGAAACAACAGGTTAAATTAAGAAGAGATCGTTTCAAATTTGTATCATACAGTCATGTATCAAGGGGAAGTGAGTAACATAAAAGAATGTAATTATGTAAGGGACAGTCCTGCTTTTTAGATTCATTTTCTCTTTTATCTCTATCTCTCTTCAAATGCACTTTTATACTGTCAATTTTATGATTATAGAGAATCCAAACTGGGGATCACACTGGTTTCAAGCTCGAAAACATACATAATTGTACCAATTAGGATCATACCTTCTCTTTACTTCCTGCGCTTCCAACAACATAACAACCTGAGAATTTTGCAAATTGTCCAACAAGTTGACCAACTGCACCAGAAGCAGCTGAGACAAAAACACGATCTCCTTTCTTGGGAGACCCTATTTCATAAAAACCAGCATAAGCAGTCATTCCTGGCATACCTGTGGCGGAGAATCAAAAAGGATTATGATTGTTGAGGAAGAGTAAATAACTAGTGGAGTTATACTAAAAGGCACAAACAAGGAAGCTGGCTAAGATTCAATCTTAAGAAACATGTATACACAGCAAAGAAATAAAAATATAATACAAATAATCAAGTAGAAAACATCTGTTACAAATAATATGAAGTAAATAGAAATTATCAGGGATACAGCAGTAATGGATATCTGACAGTATTAGAGAACCAGTTCCTGAACAGTATCAGGACATGACCAGATCATATATGTTCTTCTCCAAATGGAAGCTAGTTAGCCAATAAATGTAAGTAATAAAAAGATCAATTTAAGCCACATAACCTTCAGAAAATAAGAAAGAAAAATACGAGGAAAATAGCAAGGAAGAAACACCAAGACAACAATTTCAAAAACCCATAAATTCATAATAAAGATCATAGCACAAATCAGTATGAAGTTTCAGTATTTAGTATCTCCTAGGACAAATATGAGACAAAAAGAGGAACCATTAAAGACTTCCAGGTCACACAGGAAGCAAGAACATCATAATCAACATGAATTGAATCCTTCAATACATACCAAGAATTCCAGTATAGTAGGAAAGTGGAACATCAGTGTGCTCAATTTTGAAAAGAATTTGTGCTGAGGGGGCCAGGCTGTACTCTTCCCATCTAACATACCCCCAAACTAAATCACCTTTTTTATAGTCAGGGTGTCCAGATTCAAGAACTTTAGCCACACCATATCCAGTTATTGGCTACAATTATTCAAGACAACTATTAGTAGCTGCACACATATGATAATACTCTGCCCTTAATTTTAATAGATTAATTTGTGACAAGAAGCTTTAGTGTTTCCAGAATCATAAACCCCTTCAAAATATCTGATTTTTTATCCTGACCTTGTCTGTGAAGAAATATTCAAGCTAAAATAAATGCATTCCAATTGTTAAATTCCTCTACTAAACCCCAAGTATATAGTTTTAATTAGCTGTTCTTTTAAATATGCACTTTTGTTTTATTTAGTCATCGCATTCAGGAGGTGTCCGAGTTAGCTTGAGCATCCCTTAACCATCAAATACTGACCCCAAAAAATTGGCATGATATAAAAAAAAAATTGAAAAACAATACCTGTATAGTGAAATAACAGTAATGAAGATTTTGTTTTTGTTTGTGTGTTGAAATTAACAAGCCATCCCAATTGCTTTATCCAGAAAACTTTGAGCAAAATACAGAACCTACCAACTTCTGGGAATTTTAAGCACAAATCACATATAACACCAGCATGCATCAAGAAGTTTCTCCAAATCAATTCGATCCATTTCTCAATTCCAGCAAACACAGGAAACCTCAGAAGCAGAACGATTATCCAAAAGAAAAAGTAAAAGAGTGGACTTCAGATAGCAGGACTTACAGCACCAAGAGTATAAGAACCATATGCCTTAGAAAACATATCGCTCATCCGAATTCGCTGATAGGGATCACAGGATAAGTAGAGATTCTTGAGCAGAATCTGATTCGACCCTTCAGGAACCTTCAATTCGATTGAACATTCAACCAATTGCAGGTCGGATTCTTTTGGGAATCCGGACACATACTCCTTGAGAACCACTTGCTTATTCCTCACTTCCACCATCTTTTCTTGCTTAGGCGACGACTGAGGAACTTGGGCACAGAAGAAATGAATTTATGTGGGTAAGTCAAAAGCATTAAAGAAGTGAGAAAATAAACGAAAATGACATGAATAGTTTGCTAAGCAATGCAATGACGATGTTGCCCAAGGCTCGGTTTTGTCAGTTACGTAAAAGCCACTTTGGTATTTCTTCGTTTTCAGATTGGCAGATTCTCAATGAAGTTTTGCAATGCTCCGTTTCAAGTCTGACCACAGATGTGAAAGCTTTGGCCAAAAACAGGAATTTAAAAAGAAAAATGAAAGCTCCTCCCTCCGTGGTCGGCACGCCGCACCCGTCACTGCTCACCAGTGAATTTATTTTATATATATATATATATATTATAATTATATATTAATTAATGATTATATTAATCTGAATAAAATTTACTCTCTCTTTTGGTTCGAATAAAATAATTCCCTTACTCTTGCATAAGAAAATAAATGATATAAATATTATTACATAGAAATGGACTTGGATATGTAATATTTATACTTATCCAAACTTTAAGGGATTTTTGCTATCTTTTTTTTTTCCAGTCCGAATGCGCCAAAACTGACTCGGCACGGCACTGATCCTTCCCACTATGTCAAAAGAAGGATGAGAAAATATTTAAAATAGAAAAAATTAACCAATTTAATTGTCTAGTTTTTACTGTTTAATTTAGATCCCATAATGTAATTTTTCTTAAATCAATCTCTTTATGTTATAATTAGAGTTAATCCTTACAATATTTCAAAGCTATATTAACAATACTATCACATAAAAAATCTTCAAGATTTATGTTATAATAATCCAATTTAAATGCTCTGTGTGCCTTAAGAAAAATAAGGAAAATAATGTCTCTCAATCAACTCCATCAATAATAACAAAAATTCAAAAAAAAAAACACTCCAATAGTGAACCTCATCTTAGGATTAGATTAAGAACATCATCATAATCAGAAACTTGACCCTGAACGATACTGTACACCACTTGGATTAGATTAACAAATATGATCCTATCTTTGATATAGATCACATTAAGCAAAAGAAACAAGATATTAATTGTCACGGGAATGAGCAAGTTGTTTATCCCATGTACGAAAAAGACCGTGGGGCCCGTTTTCAAGTGGCCATCCCATTCCCATGGACACGCAAACGTGAAGCGCCTCTCTTTTTTAATTGTCACGTGACCAGTCACATGTCATTTTTTTTTTTGCCACATCGATATTAATGCTGATGCTTTTTGTACATGTAACAAATATAGAGTTGTTAAATTGGATCGGGTCTAAAAGACCGATTTAACATATAGGTTTGAAAGTGCAAGCTGAACCCATGGGATCAGACTTATAGGTAGGTTCACATATTTTTTTTATCTTTTTAATATTTTTCATTCTTTTTTAAAAATTTTTATATATAATTATTTATTTTTTTATAGATAGATATATAATTATTTAAATTAATATAATTAATTATTATCATAATTGATCAAAAGCTAACATGATATTTAAATTTTATAATTTATATATCATTAATTAATAAAATAATATCTATTTTTTAATATTTTAAACAAATAAAATATTAAAAAAAAAGAAAAGAAAATGGGCTTTCGGGGCAGCCCATGGCCCGTCACGGATCGGGCTTAAAAAACCTGAATTATATTTTGATACTAAGAATTGAAATCCAAGTCATTCATTTTTTCAAACTTTTCGAGCTAACTCATCGGGTTTAATCCGTTTTGACAACTTTAAACAAATCCAACTTTGAAGACTATTTTTGTTAATGATAAAAATTATAAAAAATTATTTACAAACTTTTTAAATATAGAAACCTACCTACAAATGAGCATAAAATATAGAGACATGCTGGTTAATTTTTCTTTTTATAATGGACTTGGATCCCCTCAATTAAGTAAGGGAAATAAATTTATTATACATAAAATAAAAATATAAAAATAACATAAGTATATTAACTTTTACACTACACTTGAACAATTAAAGGAAATGTGCTCTGTAGGAGATCCGAATCGTTTTATAATATATATTGATTCTCACATGCTTTTTTAATTATAAAATTGATTAGAATAAAAAAAATTGTGGGGAAAACTGTTTTATTTTCCAATTGAAAAAATGGTCAAATTTTTAGAAAGTTGTACTCTTTCTTAGTTGTGAATAATACGATTCAGATTCTATAATCCATATAACTTTATGATCTACTTTTGGTTATGGTCAAATTTATAAAAAAAAAAAATTCTAAACCATATTAAGGGTGCTTTGCGCAACTTGCGCTTGTTCACCAGTGATTATGGTGGCGAATCTATTCAACTTTTTCGAAGTTTGGTTGAATTGAAGTTCAAAGTGTGGCATTAATTCCAAGCCATTTTCTATTTATTTAATACAATTTTATGACATCTCTTTATAGGAATTCATCTGATTGGTAAAGATTGGTTTCATATTCCATAAATGTATGACTTTCTTCCAGACTTGGTTTGATATGAAAATGATATTGGTAGATCTTCTCCAACTGTTTTGATTCTTTTTGAATGATAAGATGAGATCTATTTTAACTTTTTATTAAGAGTATCCCAATCATATCTCTATTAATAGTAAAAACTAATGTTAGGTTTGGTAAGAATGAGTTATTTTAAGAAAAATGAAAAGAGAGAAGAAAAAAAAAAGGGAGTTTGATAAAAAAATTATTTTATATTTATAAAAAGTTTAGATGATGTGTACCAAATAAATTTTATAGAAATTTTTTTCTCATTTTCTCTTTTATAAGACATCTTTTATGTGTATCAAAGATGGCATAATATTTCTTAAGGTATGAAAGGTAAATGATAAATACCTCAAAATTAAATTCGTTTCATATATAAAAATTAAGATTTGAAATCCCATCAATCCAATTATTTAAGAAACAAAAACATTATCACTCATTTCAATCTGACCTTTTAAAATATATTTTCACTTTTAGTGAGCTTTGAAAACTCATTGAAAACAATAAAAAAAAATCATTTTTTATTCTAAATTATTTCAAAATTTTGCCTCAAGAAAAACATATTTTTCCCTTTACTTCTTTTTATGTTAAAAATTGACGGTTAAAATCATAACATTGAAATTAGTTAAATAATTCAAATATCCAATTATGCACATTTAAATATACATAATCATCAATATAATTCATATAAAATTTAAAAGTTATAAACAGTATATTATTAATAAATTATTAAATTAACTATACCACTTATTGCTTCAACCACGTGTAAAATATTACACGAATAAATATCTCTAACTTTTTTAATGTTAGAATTAAAACCTCACTTTTTAAAGTTGATGGAACCCAAGTTGGCAACTCATTCATCTCCTCGCTACCAAACTTTTTTTTTTTTTTCACTTAATAAAGTCACAAAAGTTTGCACAACATGAAGCGGGAGTACAGAGACAACTAGATCAGCATTGTGTGAAGTTTATCCATAAGGATAAAGGATCGGCATAAAAAATAATATAATATATATTTAACGTCTTACTTTATCCTCTAGAGCATATGATTGGCCCCACCCTCTAGCTTACGTGTTCGGCTATCCCACCAGATTCTTACACGTGTATGACCAACCAATCACGAAAATTCCTGTATCCGCAAGTCAAGACAAAATTCTATTGAGAAGGTTCATGAACCGCGTCCCACATGTTATCCATATCTAGCACGTGATTCCACGCGACACTGAACCACCCCCATTCCTTGCGGCTCAAAATAACGCTGCTTCATTGTCAAAATCGTATTTCCATTTATACCCTCATCAAAAGACAAAAATAGCCATCTCGGTAAGGGTACTTTAGTCATTTAAGCATCTTCTTCGTTCATTTTTAAAACTCGTCGCCGTTTTTGCTTTGGGCACGTGGTATTTGTCCATAGAGAGAGAGAGAGAGACAGAGAGAGGAGAGAGGGGTTTTCGTTTGGTTTCGTTGTTCTTAGCCAAAGCGCCCGCCATTTCCAGAGTGTACTGGAAGCTTGTTGTTCTAGAATCGACGGCTCTTGCTGTTGCTTGATTCGGCTTCTGTGAATCGCAGCTTCATGGTTCAGTTAATGAAATCGGATACCAACTGCCTGAAGAAGGTCAAGTTGGAGGTTGAGGATTCTGGTGAAGATGATCTCCGCATTCTTCACAAGCGACCTAAATTGAACTCCTCTCACGAGGTTTGAACCTTTTCTGGTTCTCGTTTCTTATTCTCAGTATCCTCTGTTTTGAGTAGCTAGTCCAAGAAGTTCGAAAATTTGAATTTTTATTGCTATTTATCTGAAATCCGCCATAAAAGGACAGGGTAGTTTTGGTTTCATAAATAGCTAAGTTATTTGTCCTTACTCGATCCAGCTCCTGAAAGATTCAGTAAAAACAGAGCCACAATAGGATAAATGTATATGTATGTTTCAGGTGACGAGTAAAAAATCTTTTCGATCCTGTATTGACAAAAAGTAAATTTACTCTGAAATTCTTATTCCTGGTTGTTTTTCTCTTTTCTAATGTCAGAGGGTTGCGGTTGCTCTCTTTGATAGATATTTTTGAATTCTTCAGTTTTGCTACGGTACTTGTGTGCTATAGTTTTTAATTTAGTTTTTGGAACAGTGGAGTGGTAGTGATGATCCGCTTTCAATCCCACTGGCTTTGTACAATCCCCTTGATGAGCCAAGTCCGCTGGGGTTGCGTCTCAGAAAAAGCCCATCCCTTTTGGATTTAATTCAGATGAGACTCTCCCAGGATGATGATACCAAATTACCGACAGCCAATAAGAAAGATCACAAGGGTGGTAAAGCCTCTGTCACCACCGATGGTAAACTCAAGGCCTCGAATTTTCCTGCATCCATTTTGAAAATTGGGACTTGGGAGGTAAGATCACGACTGGAACAAAGAAAATTATAGACCCAAAAAGTAATGCACACATATATAGTGATAGGTGGTGGTGACATTAACTTGTGTTCCGATATTTTGCAGTATAAGTCAAGATATGAAGGAGATTTGGTGGCAAAGTGTTACTTTGCAAAGCATAAACTGGTATGGGAAGTGCTTGATGGTTGTCTCAAGAATAAGATTGAAATCCCATGGTCTGATATCATGGCACTGAAGGCAAACTACCCTGAGGATGAACCGGGAGCCTTGGAAGTTGTGGTATGGGTATTTTTCTTTTTGATATATTTGCCGTTGTTACTACATTAAGCATGCCTATTACAAGCCATGTTAAGTCGGCTTTCCTGTTTCTTCCAGCTGGCTAGAAGACCCTTATTTTTCAGAGAGATCAATCCACAACCAAGAAAGCATACCTTGTGGCAGGCAACATCAGACTTTACTGGTGGACAAGCAAGCACTCAGAGGTATGCACTATCCCTTAATACGTGGTTCTTGATGGAGCATATATTCAGTTATTTATCGTGACCCAAGTTGGTGGATGGTGAGCACCACTGTGTCACCAAATACACTTCAAATGCGTGTAATATCCAGAATAAGTGATATGCTTATCTTGTCAAATAAACAAATCTGAAACGATGATATCCATGCTGATCAGACCAAAAAAAAAAAAAGGATGATTTGCATCTATGGTTGTCTTTTCTTATTTCTTTTGTGAGTTTTGTAACCGGAAATATTTATTGAACTCACGTGGTACCTGTGGCCCCCCACAAAAAAAAAATCATGCAGTACTACCATCAATCTGACAAATGGACAATTCTTGCCTGAAGTTTAGAATCTAACCTAATCACAGTTTAAAACTAAATTGCATGGCTTTGAAATAATGGGAATAAAAAAGATACATGGCAATATATAATTGGCAGTAGCGCTAATTGCTCAGTTCTACAAAAGTACTGAAAAGGTACTCTTTGTGGTCAAACTGCATCTTTGATATCTCTAGCTTTGTAAATCTGCTTCGCTATATATTAAATGTTAACGTCATATAACCATGGTTAATTTACTTGATTCCCTATTAACAGTGCGATTGAAATTGTGTCTTATGTATTTATGTACAACCCAGTGATGGGGGCATCTCTTATCTTTTTTCGGTTAGCATCACTGCTATGTATTGTATTGCGTTGATTTGAATGATGACTAATGTTTGTGTTCATTGTTGTAGGCGACATTTTTTATCTTTCTACCATTAGGATCACTGCTATATATTCTATTGCATGGATTTGAATGATGACTAATATTTATCCTTACTGTTGTAGGCGACATTTTCTGCTGTGTCCACAAGGATTGTTAGGAAAGCATTTTGAGAAGCTAATTCAATGCGATCCACGTCTAAACTTTTTAAGTCAACAACCTGATGTGGTGCTGGATTGTCCATATTTTGAATCCAAAACTGCAATTAATGATCAACTCGAATCCACTACTCCCTTGGATAGAATAGGAAAAGAGCAAGCTAGTTTGTTTGAGTTGCAGGATGTGGAATCAGCATCTGCAGTTCAATCATCTTCCTCCAAAAGCGAACACAATGTTGTGGGTAAAGCTTTTGAAAGTGTTTCCCAGGAAATCACTTCTCCTAGCTCAGGTACAATGGTGTTCTTTGACTGAGAGTTTGACCATTATCATGATGCATATCTTTTGTGCATTTTTTCTGTATAATTTTGGTTTCATTAAGAAGGTAGTCATTTGATTTTTCTTTTGTTGAGGGTGACGCAACATCCGTGATTTTTGCATTATTTTTTTACTACTTTTCTTGTTTAAATAAGAAATATTTTACAGACATGTTGTTGGAAAAATGCTTTAAGAGTTGGTGAAGCTAAAAGATATGCAATCCGTAATTCAGTTATTGTACATCTTCTGATTAAACTGTCGAGTGACATGTTACAGCCTGGTTCTTATATCTTAATTATACAGGCTATTGGCTTTCCTACCACGTTTCTTTCCCCTAAGAAAAAGTTGTTAAAAAAAAAAAAGTAATTAGGTGCACTTGCTCATTTTATTAACATAGATGCCTTTATAGCCATATATTTTTTAGTATCGTCTGCAACTACGTTGAGTTTGCCTTAATTATCCTGTGCAGTCATGGAGACCTATAGAATCAGGCAGTTAAGGACTAGAGAAGGCGACACTCTGAAGTTTCTTAACAATTTGGATCAGATCAAAGTGCCAGGACTTCACCCATCAATGTCAATGAATGATATAGTAAATCACATTGGAAATTGCATTTCAGAACAGATGACATCCGGCAATGCTGCCTCTGCCAGTGACTATCAACATAGCAAACTAATCCTGGAGGAAATTACCCAATACTTGTTCAATGACTCTCTAGCTACAGCCACCTCGGACGACCAGTTTCTCATGTCTAGGGTTAATTCATTGTGCTGCCTTCTGCAGAAGGATCCTCCAACAACACAGGACACAGATGTGAGAACTGATAGTGGTCTTGGTGTTGAAGGTAGTGGAAAAGTAGGTGAAAAAAGTAACTTGGATCTACAGTTATCATGCAAAAGTACAATTGTTGAATCTGGAGATGATGATGCTTCTGGGAACAAGCAGGTCACTGGCAGTGGCATTCGCAGGAAGGAATCAGTAGGGGACCTGCTACTTAATCTTCCGAGGATAGCTTCCCTGCCTCAGTTTCTATTCCCAATGTCAGATGATTCTATTAATCAAGTTAGGTAGTGGTCTGAATCTGATCCCTATAGCGAAGGTTAGGAGCGACAATAAAACCTTAAGGAGTGTGTGAGAACGAATATCATGTTTGTTGTTTGTCTGTTTGTTTTACCCTAACTTCAAACACGGATTCAGAGATTCACGTTGATGAAGAATCCTGACAAAACGTAATACTTAGCAGTTGTAGGCTTACCTGACTGTATGTATAACGTATGCATCTGATGTATGTATCTCTGTGTTAAAATCCCCTTATTGTGCCATATAAGCTGGATCATACAGCAAACCACATACATTTAAAGGAAGACACAAAAAAATTGATATGCATGAAGATGAAATGCAAATTTTATGTGATTAGTAATTACATTCTTTTATGTTTTATTTTCGAATGTATGAACAGAAATTTAATTTGATGTAGACATGAAATATATGCATCATACACAATCATTTTTTTTATGTCACCGTCTTTTCAAATGCACGTGTACATGAATATTTAAAGTCAATTTTTGACAAATTTGCTGAACTTAAGGACGGAAGAAAGCTGGAGACTCCGTGAATTCTCTAAATTGCCATCTCGATTATAAATTTGAAAGTTCTGCTTCGATTAAACTCATATGAACCCACAAAAAAAAATGAAAAACTCATCGGATGATTAAACTAAGAAAGATAAGATGTAGAAATATACTCGTGATACTAATTAACCGCAATACAGTACAGGTCATGAGAGATTTACATTATTCTCTTCTTCAATAAACAAATAATATGTTCAGTTCGATTTGACACTCTTGTCTAACCTGAAAAGAGTATAAATACATGCACTCCACTAACTCAACTGCAGCAGCAAAACGTATGCACACCCCACCAACGCTTACTTGAAAAAAGAATTAATAAACAAACACATGGTGCATAATAGTAATACTGCAATAGGAATACACTCATTATGGTTCGTCATGGTCTTGGTCCTCATCGCCCATTTGCTCATTTTCTTGTAACATGTTCATAAGCATGTTCACTTGCTCTTGAAGCATTGCATTTTCCCTTTCAGTTCGAGCACGTTTGCTTTTCTCTTCCAAAAGCTGGACCTGCAGGTGCTCCAGGCATCTTGCGTCCTCCTCCAATTGTTCGTTCAACCCATCGATTTCTCGGTCCTGTGACAAAATTCACCAAAATATCTCAGCCTGTTGTTTTATTTGTTAAGGTATTGGAAGGTTAAGAAGGTGAGGATAAAAATATGGCACCTTTCTGTTCATTTCTTGGATGGCAATCCTACGCATGCTTTCGACGACATCAACATTGACAAGCCTTCGCTTCTTCCCAATCAGCCACCCCTTTGGATAGGTCGCAGATTCAAAGTCAGGAGGAGGAAGTAAAGATTCAGCCGATGGCCGTCGGCCGTTAATGTTCTTTACGGGTTCTAATGGTTCAAATAACGCCTTTCGACGCTCAGAAAGCTCAGGAACAGGAACTGCAGTTGAGTCCTGCATCATCTCCTCGGCAGGAGGAGGTTCTTCCTGTTTGCTGGGTGCTTTATTAGCACTTGCAGTATCTTTTGATACCTCTAAATTCTTCCCGCTAGCTGTGGGCAACAAGTTACCATTCTATTTCCAACTAATCTAGCCATACCATATGTGCACAACAACTAAAGCACAATTACCCATGAATAAAACAGAACAACATAGGAAAAAAATTAGCAATAGTCTCGCAAGCTGCTAAGAAGAAGGTTATATTCCTCCATTACTCTGCTTGTTTCATTGGAAAATTAAGAAAATCTTCTATCAATCTAAACTTTACTTTAATTTTTCAAGGAAATTTTCTGATAAAAAAAGAAATAAGAAAATTATTTTTCTTTTTGCTTGAGTCCGTTGTTACAAATTTACTAAGGACACTGTCATTTACTGTAAGCAAACACTACCATCAAAGCCTATCATGAGCTGCATTTATGCCTGAATAAAAATTTGTGCATTCAAAATTGTTCTAATGAAACTAACAATAGAATTTTTTTTTTCTAGGACAAAGTTTTTAAAGAAAATATTTCCCCAAAGCAAGCAGAACGTGAGACCCAAACCTTTATTCTGCTCTCAAAGTTCAGATTGAAACACCTTCGAAGCCACAAGCTGAAACTTATACCTCATATAATCTAAAGGCAGTGGCTCACTGCGTGAAAAATATATATGAAATGTACATTGTGTTTTCATCAAACCCTAAATCTCTCCGCAACCTAAATGATGCTACTTTTTCTTTAGAGAGAAAGGAGACCTACCAAAATGAAATTTCTTCCTTATACGAATCGTATTAGTAAAGGCCATAGGTGCATTCTTCTGCATACTTATACCAATTACCAAAATATTCTTGTTCTTCTATTAAACCCATAACAGGCATAAAGAAGATTACATATAAATCCATGCTTTTGCAACTAAATACTCTATCTACCCTCTACATTGTACAGAAAACTGCAATTTTTAATTATTTGTTATCAGGATTTCACAAAAAAATAAAAAATAAAAAATGTAAAATGGAGATACGTTTACACCTCAACACTACATGATTCCACCTCTTCAAAAAATTCTTCCATGTTATATTTTATTAAAAAAACTGGTAACAAACACTACATAAAATTCCTTGCAAGCATACAAATAAAGCCTGCCTGTTTTATAGGTAAATGGCACCTAAAAATTTTTTATAATGTAGGCCCCATCTATTGTTAGTTATATGTGACCAACAAAATCTTCTTTTAGCTGGACGAAATTGAAAAGACTTCGTTTTCTTGGTGCACAAAGACGTCACTTATACTCAGGTTAGGCAAAGGCTGCCAATGGCACATAATTGCTTTAAACTCGGTTGAGTAAGAATTAAAAAACAATGGGGTATACTCAAATACTAATATTCTCAAACTATGCAAAAAAACAATTTTTATTAATTAAAATACTATTCTAATCGAGAACAACCACCACTAACCATAGAGACATCAAAATTGAGTTGTCCCAGAATTGTAACCTAAGATGTCTGCTGATCTGCTCAATCCCAACAGCCAAGTGATAGTTTTCTAAAGCTGAAATATATATTTTTTAATTCCTGAATCATACTAATTTCAATTATTTGGGGTCTGAATTTTATACACACACACATGCAGGCGCTAACAAGTATAAAGCATTCAAAGTTAAATTGTACACAAGAATAGGAGAACGATTTCGAACTGAAAGATACATTTTTAATTTTCTTAAAATAAAATATGTGATGAAAATATTAACAACCTTTGCAAAGTCGTTACTATAGGAGTAATTATTTGAAACTCGCAAAGAGCTGCTGCGAAGTAATTAATTAATTTAGTAGTTTTCCTTATTTTCTTTATTTTGTTATTATAAATTGGGATTTTACAGTAATAATTTACGTATAATAACGAGAAAGACTCGGGGTTCGGTAAGGCAATCATAAGAAATGAAGTAAACGTTACCAGAAAGTCATACCAACTGACAACTGTTAGCCACTGTTACAATTTTCTCTCTCTTGGAACCCCGGAAAAGAGGATTATGTAATTGAGAACAATTTTGCAGGAATTAAACACAACAAACCCAAAAATTGATAGAATGAAACGTAGAAATTCATCACAAATTCATTTAAGAGATGATGAACTTGAAAAATTAGTACTGTATTAATTGTGAGAAGATTAGGCAGTGGTGACGTTCAAAACTGAATTCAGACGCAATTTCCATGCGAAAATCACCAGAGTCATTCAATTATACCTATGAAAAGCTCAGACACTCAAGATTCGAGCATGGATTTATGATCTAAACAACTAGGGAAGTGGAATTGAAGACAAATTAAACTCAAAATTGAGAAGCTAAAGCAAACAAACTTGTAGTACCTGATCTCTTTCGAGATTTCCAGCCAATCCTAGTGGAAGTTACCGGAGAGAATCCATTCAGAGCCCCCTCCGCCGCCGCCTTCCTCTCTCCATCACGAATCTCCATTGAAGCATAAAAAAATCAGAGAGAGAAAGAGAGAGAGAGAGAGAGAGAGAGTTCAAATCAAACTCAAACTTCAGAACATCAAGTTTCAGAGAGAACGAGAACGAAGGATTTTTGTTCTCGTGCGATGAATTTGCTCTTCGCTTTCTGCTTCTTCGTCTTCAGATTCTGATCTTGAGATCACAGGCGTGTCGCTTCGGGTGAAGACTCCAAGAAGAAGCTGATAAATGTATTCGAAATGGGACCGTGCGATGTAAATTTGGACGATCAAGATTTCTCGATGAGGTGGGAAATTTTATGTCGAAGACTTGTCCTTTTTTTAATTATCATCGTCGATTCTATCTGAGTTCTGCAATTTCTTATTTGTCCATTTGTGCTTTGAAACAACCTCTTGGACCCACCATATTGATAAAAATAAATACTTTCTTTATAGAAAAAAATACTACCGTAGAAGATTCATTTTTTATTCCATATGCTTTCGGAAGGTCGCTAATTTCACGCGGATATATATCTATATATATATATATATGTTATATGTATGTGTTTGTGTTTTTTTTTTCAATTTTTATTTCAAAATTGATATTCACTTTTGTTATGTCAAGAAGATTTCATGTTTCTTATTTTAAAAAATACAAAACAATTTATATAATTTCAACAAACTTGATAAAAGATGTGGATAATCAATCAGTAAATTTCAATATCATTCAATTCAATCTTTCATATATATAAAATTTTAATAAATCGCATCATTTATGAATCATCTACTCATATGATCGTATTCATTTCTCAGGCTATATATATAACACACCAACACTACCCACATTAATTTAATATAAAAATTTTAATATAAATTATAAAAATTTATACAGAACATTACTCATAATTTAGTGCCTAAAAATTATTTTCCTATCAATTTTATTATCCAACGAAATATCAAACATCTCATTTTATTCTCAAAAATTTTTTAATACGACGGGAAAATTTCTCAAACATTTGCTTTAAAAAAATAATAATAATTTCTCAATTAGGCAAAGATAAATCTCTTGTGACCAGTAACCAAGGATGTGTTATTCAACCTTCTAAATTATGTTATTTTTGTACCATAGCTGAAATTTCAATGCATTAGAGTCAGAATTGTTTCTTGAAGAAACCATTTTCATTTAAAAAATATTTAAAAAGACTAAAGTAAAAAAGTTTTTTTAAAACAAAAGGATTTTTCAATGACTGAATTAGTAAACTTTATCTTTAAATAATAGAAAAACTACAAGCCATATAGAGTCTTAATCAGTAATCACATTGCTCATCAAAGATCATTCGATTTGAGCAGCAACAAGCAGGATAGACAATTGGCAAATGGACCTCACACATCTCATCTTATATAAATTGTTTAGGTTTAGGTTTTATTTTTTAATAAAATATATTATTTTCATTTTAAGTGAAACAAGATGTAATATAATATTAATTAACATTTTACTTAACAATTTAAAACAAGAATGATAAAATCTGAACTGTTTAAATTAAATATGAATGATCTAGAAGAGATAAATGGTGAATATTCATCCTTAAGGATTTGATCTGAATACAAACTGTACATCATATTTGGTGTAATTTCCTTAAAAAAAATGTGAAAAAAAAACTTTACAAAAAGTGAGATACAAATTTTTAATATTGATTATATTATACTATTATTTAATGCTATTTCTATTTTTAAAAATAGATGCAAAATTTTATTTATTTATTAAGAGACTGTTTTGGTACAATCACAAAACTATTCTATGGAAAAGATTCAAACATTTTAAGTAAGATTTTGAATCAAAATCTTATAAATAGAAAAGATAAATCATATTTACCAGCTCAGTTAGCATGAGTAATAGAGGTTTTGTTCTTTTAAGTAAGTGATTAGAGTTCTGATTCTTGTTTTTTTATGTATGAAGTAAATATAGTTAAAAAAAGTCTACTATTTACTTTCAATATCTTGAGAGAAATTAAGCTTATTATTAGTAAGAGATACTCATAGTCTACTATTAAAAAACAGAAAAAAATATTGTCCCTCATTTAAAATTTCACAATGCTCGAATTTATTTATTTTTTGATAAACATGCTCGAATTTATATTACTCGATTATAGTAAATGCCAAATAATTGTCTACAAAAATGAGATCTCTTATATGGCTATGATAAAAATAAAGAAAAGCAAGAAAGATAAATAAGAGAATAGAGATGAACAAGAAAAGCGATATGGAGGAGACAAAGTGGAGAGTTTTTCTTATTTTCTTTTAAGTGTGTAAACACAAGGTACATGCCCTCTATTTATAGGTCTCAAATCATTAAACACTCACACAATGGTTACAAAAACATAAATAAAAATATAATGGCATAATATTACACATTTGTAGGTTATAGTGTATTAATTATGAAAAACCCCCTAAAGATATTCAATATAAAGATTATAGAGTGTAGGATATTAACCTTAAGGAGGTTATGAAGTTTAAGGTATTAAAAATGGAAGATACCAAGAGTTTGGGGGATATGGACATCCACACAATTATTATAATATTTACAATACTCCCCCTTGGATGACCATAATAAACTTGTGTCTCATTAAAACCTTACTAGGAAAAACCCAATGGGATAAAAACCTAATGAAGGAAAAATAGTACACAATATTGAAACTGCCTCATTAAAAACCTTACCAAGAAAAACCCAATAGGACAAAAATTTGGAAAGGAAAAAAGAGTACAACGTGGCATTTACTCCCCCTGATATTAACATCACTTTATACCTCCAAGTCATCGCATCCCAATTCTATGTGCCAACTTCTCAAATGTTGTAGTTGGTAGTGTCTTAGTAAACAAATCTGCAAGATTATCACATGAACGAATTTGTAGAATATCTATGTCACAACTCTTTAGAAGATCATGAGTAAAAAAGAATTTTGGTAAAATGTGCTTTGTTCTATCTCTTTTTATATATCCTCCTTTTAATTGAGTTATACATGCTGTATTAGCTTCATATAGTATTATTGGAATCTTTTCCCCAAGAAGTGGACCACACATCTTTAGAATATGCTGGATTATTGATTTTAGTCAAACACATTTTTGACTTGCTTCATGCACTGCAATAATCTCTGCATGATTTGATGAGGTAGCCACGAAATTTTGTTTTGTTGAGCGCCAAGATAAAGCTATACCTCCATATGTAAATAAGTATCCTGTTTGGGACCGAGCTTTGTGTGGATCGGATAAATACCCTGTATCTACATAGCTAATTAATTGTGATCCAGATTCAGATGAATAAAATAGCCCTATGTCAATAATCCCTTTGGATATCAAAATATGTGTCGGAGAAGAACTAAATCTTGCCAATAAATTTACAGTAAATGCAATATCAGGTCATGTTAAATTAGCAAGATATATTAATGAACCTATAGCACTAAGATATGATACTTCAGGACCAAAAAGTTATTCTTCATTTTCTCAAGGATGAAAAAGATCTTTATTTGCATCAAGCGATCTTACAACTATTGGGGTAGTTAATGGATATGCTTTATCTATGTAAAATCACTTTAAAATTTTTTTAATATAAGATAATTGATGAAGTAAAATTCCATTTATCAAATGCTCAATTTGTAAATCGAGACAAAATTTTATTTTTCCAATATCTTTCATTTCAAATTCCTTCCTCAAACAACCAACTGTTTTCTAAAGTTCTTCAGAAGTTCCAATAATATTAAAATCATCAACATATATAGCAATTATAACAAATTTTGATCTATTTCCTTTGATAAAGACATAAGGACAAATTACATCATTTTTGTAACCTTACTCAAGCAAATATTCACTGAGACGATTATACCACATTCGTCCAGATTATTTCAACCCATATAAGGATTTATGCAAATGAATTGCATATTTCAACCCAACAAGAGTATAAGATGAGAGTAGCAGAGATGAGAATGTTAAGATGAATATTTGGGCATATAAAATTAGATAAGATATGAAATGACTGTATACGAAGGAAGATTGGAGTAACACTTATCAAGGAGAAAATGGTGGAAAATCATTTAAAGTGGTTTGGGTATGTACAAAGAAGATGACAAGAGAAACCGGTGATGTGAGTTGATCAAATGGCTTGGAGTCCTATCAAAAGACGTAGAGGAATACAAAAAAGGACATTAAGAGAAATGATAAGGAATGACCTTTTGAGAAATGATTTATTTGAGGAGATGGTGTTTAATAGAGTCCATTGGCGTCATATGATCCATTTAACTAATCTCACATAGTAGGATAATGCTTGAGATAATGTTAATGTTGTTGTTGTTGTTGTATTACCTTGAACAATAATGTTTTGGCCATCGCTGAACAATATTTGATATGCTTCACATGTAATTCATTTAATTTAAAGTTTAAATAACTGTTAAGTAAAACAAAACGGGAAATACAGATATTAGAAGTTGAAACCTGGACCAGCTTTATAAATTACATAAAGAAATATATTTGACTTGCTAGGCTATTGGTCATTGTAGGCCAATGCTGGTGCCTGGTGGTGCTCGAAAGGAGTAAAATCAAAATTTGACTAATTTCGGACACAAGAGTCAGATACTACAGTACAAACATCTAGCCCCATAAATATTATATTTTGTCCAAACTTGATAACAATGTCACTAATTTCCATTCGTATCATTATCAAATTGAATCAAGGTTGAAAAAATTAGGCTGAACATTAAACTAATTAAGACATGGACTTAAGGTTCAATATTTCAACTGGAATTAAACTGGTGGTAATAAATTTAACAATTTTTTAATTTTATACATTATATATATAGAAAATAAAAAAAATATTATTAATAAGTTTCAGATTCTAATATTAAAATTCTAATAAGTTAATATTCATTTGTAAACATATTTTGAATTCAAAATAGTTAATTAAAAATTTTTTTATATTATTTGTTAAGTAAATTTATAATTATTAATAATTATGTATTATAATAATACTTATACAATATTATAATATAGAAAGAAAAAAAATTTATACAAAAATTATGTTATTTAGTATTAAAAATAATATTATTTTATTTTTTTAAAAATAAAAAAAATTTAATTTTTTTTTAAAATTTAAAAATAATAAAAAAATGAACCGGTTTGACCGGTTCAGCGCTGATTTGAAGCCAATTTAATCGGTTTTTCACCCGTTCTCACTGATTTTAAAAAGAAGCGGTCAAGACCTATGATCAGATCAAACCTGGCATCAGGAACCGATCGAACCGGCCGATCTAATCCACTTTTTTGAACATTGAATTGAATCAGTTGGTTCAAATAAAAAATCAATCACGCAGAACCTGAATCGGTCTAAGCCCTTCACAGAATCAGTCATTTTGAGAACTGATAAAAAATTGATAAAACCATAAACCGGTTCTATTTTTCTTTTGGTTGTTGATACAAAATAGTATTGTTTGAGTTTAAAAAAGTTATATCACGTTATATAAATATTATTTTAGTACCTCATTAATTATTAACGCTCAACAAATATTGTAATGATTGATTATTAATTATTATTTTAAATTTGTGATTATAAGTATATATTAACATGTCCAAATTTAAATTATTAAATTATAGAATTTATTAGTAATAATTTTTTATTTCCTATATTTTAATATGTGAAATTAAAAAAATATATTAATTTAATTACAATCACTACGATAGAACTCTAATCAATCTGATTTTAAAAACATTGCTGAATGCTGAATTTAGAGAGTATAGTGGAGTGTGAAGGAAGAACTTGAAACTGAGCCATGTAAATAAAATCAAGTATTGGATTACTCAGCAGCAATACAATCCAATAAAACCCCTCTGCCACTAAGGAAAAGGAAAAGGAATACAAAAACAAAAACATAAACAAAAAGATACATCATCAAAGCAGTAGTAGCACAAGCTGCAATACACAGTCAATGGTGGTGAGAGTTAACACATAAAATACCATAAATTATCATCTTCAATTTTGATCTTGGTTATTTCTCAGGAAAGACAACTTGAGCCCTCTGTCATAGAAACTGGATTCTAAAATCAATTGTAGTACTCACACTGATTCAGTGAAACACGTGGATCATCCAAGTACAAACTCCACCCAAGAAAATTTGCCGAGGAAGACACATTTGGAAGAGAAGGAAAACTATTACTCAATGTAGGTTAGTGATTCAATCCTCAAAATCTCCAGCATTCTCCAGTAAGTAGTTGGCTGCCAACTGTTCATCGCGGTCACATGCCAAAAATGCCTCAATGACTGAGGCTCTATCAAATCCCATTGCTTCAAGCTAGAAAGCACAAGTAAGAACCAATCAACAAATCCACGAATAGAGAAAATTAAGAGGGAAAAAGTCAGGAAAATGAAAAGAGAGCACATATCCGAAAAAAATATAGGATTTGAATCTCCTCAACTGAGGCAACTCTCATTTCACTCAACTAGCAAATGATCAAATGACCGTTCATATTTAATTTGAATGATCCGGATTTGAAGATTAAGTGAAATGATGATCCCCTCAATGGAAAGGATCCAAATTCAAGAAACATAAAGACTTGCATACCCTTCCAATTGCCTCCTGTTCGGCCGGCGTCACGTTGATGGAATGAGGCATGTCTTGCTCAGGCTGGTCAAATATGTCACTGAAACAGAAGGCAGGTTATTTTACTCAATTCCAAAAGTTCTATGAGGTTACAGATTCAAGGGAAGAAAATGAATTCCTCAAAATATGGCAAAGAATTATTTTCATACTGTACATCACATATGGCAAAGATCTGGACAAGACAAAAATTGAAATTTATGACAGTGGTATAAGCATGGCATAAGTGTTGGCAGCTTTTTAAACCATGTGTAAAGCTTGTACACTTACCCTTCAGAACCTTCCATGGGTTCGTTTATTAACTGGAGAAACTCAGCATGATGCTCTTGAATTAGTCTTAATAGACTAGGATTCTGCTTTCCAAGCTCTTGAAGTACAGGCTGCAATGAAAAGTTTCTAGTGCTTTAGACATTGATGACAGAACAAAAGATAGATTGGTAATTTGAGAAACAAATACCTGTAGAATTTGTGGATTAGAATGCACCATTGAACGCAATGCTTGAAACTGAAAAGCACATGAAGAAACAGTTACTTAAGAAGTACCAAATTAAAAATTAGGAGTTAGATAAGAATTACAGATATGCGCAGGAATTTTTTTTTTGATAGATAACCGCAGCCATGTACTTAACTATTTAAGCACAAATGATATCACTTGTGCAATGACTATCCTCATTCCTTTTCTGTAGAATTTTCCCCAATTATTCTAGAGGGGTTGAATAAAATGAAAAATCAAGGAATTAAATTTATAGTTTTCTCTCTAGCTATCCTTGAACTTTCCGTGTCCCACCTGACGTTAGGTCAATGAAGGAAAATAAGGAAACCTGATTGTCCTAATTTAAGTTTCACATAATCTCCACCATAAGCTTAATATAATCAAGAATTCAAATTTAAATATAATATCTTTAAGTCAAATTTGCTAGAGAACTGATGGAAAAGATTCTTAAATACAATTTAAATAGATATATTTAAAACTTATCCTGCCTTGGATTTCCGTAATAAAATGCTTGGGAAAAAAAAAAATAGGAGCACTACCACCATTAAGATAACAACAAGCTGACCTGGGGGTTGTTTCTAAGGAAGTCAAGAGATCCAATACCAGCTCCAGCACTGGAAATTGTCTCCTATAAGTGTTTCAACTTTCAGCTCAAGATAAAGCAAAACCAGCAACAGCAAGAGATGTAAATAACAAGGGAGTTGATCAATTCAGAATCACAAGTTCTACCTGTGGAAACATGTTTAACGGCGATGCATTAGGTGCCCCTGAAACAGCTCCAGCAGTGGCCCCACCTGTTTCTGCTGTCTGACTGGCTGGGTAATGACTAACTGGTATGGCAACTTCTGCAGATTCAGGGATTCCCTGAACATAAAGAGCAGAATTATTTTAATTCATAAAATTTATCAGATTTAGACATGAGCAGCAGAGACATACAGAATACAAGTAATCCACAGCACGCTCTGGGTTATTATAAGCTGCCCGAAGAGCACGAATAACTGTCTCTCTGTCCCAGTTGCCACCTCCCATGTCCATAATTTGTTGAATAGTCGGCTCAAGATCACTACCAACGGCTAAATTTGAAGCAGCCTGACCATAAGCATCCGCACTGCAAAATTAATAGATGCAATTGTTTTAGCAAGTTTGATTGGCAGGAAAGGACAATAACAAACAACTTAAATACACAAGTTCACAAGTAAGGCTTCCTTTGTGAACGAAGACAGAATATGCCAATTAGTTTAAGACAACAGGAAGACAAAGGTATCATTCAAGAATCATCTGTAACCAAGTTTAAACAAGTATTATATAGGCAAGCCATTCCCGCCGGAGACAACGACTACAGGCACCCTCAAGCCTCAGCCTCAAATTGCTTAAAATACTGGAGATGCATACAATTTTGAACTGTAGAGTACATTGATCTTTGGTGAATAATGTTTCAAATTTATAGACAGATAATCAGTTAATTCATCCATAGACTTCCCCTTGTTATAAGAACCAGCAACAAAACACTTCGTACCTTTAAATTTTTATATGGTAAGAAAAATTTTAAATGAAAGGAGAAAGTTTCCCATCCTCACAGACACCATTACTTCGAAACTTTCTTAGAGCCAAAATTTCAGTTGTTGTAATGTCCCTATAACATTGTTATTAGGTACCCCATTGTTGCTCAATTCAAGATATTTATACTTAACACGTAATAGAAACCAAGACCACCATAAGCAGCAATAAACAACTCACCTAAGATGATAACTATGGCCTGAATCCTTCAAATTTTAGTCAAGCAAGTTACAAATATCCAAACACACGGAATAAATGATAAAAGTATTAGAATTGGAAACCGCACTGTTATCAGTATCATTCCATCAACTTGTTAATCATAACTCATAATTTGGTTAGAAGAAATATGCCTGTTACTTAACTCATGGGGTAAGGAAAAACCATGATAGTCAATGGACAAAAAATCGACAAGAGCCAAATAATATGCTTTCTCAAGTTCAAAGAATGAGATAAATCTTTACTCCAGAATGTTTAAAATACAATCAAAAGGTAGCTTCCTTTCAGCAGTCCTTTGTAAGCATCAGATCAAAGGGGGCATATAGTGGCATCATGGATAGCAAAGCATCATAAATAGCAAACTCGCTAAGTTATAGACAAATTCACAAAAACCATACTTTGTCCTTGTAACATCTGCTGCAGATGTATTGTTCATCGTAGCCCTGCAACACCAAATTTAGTTTTTTTATTTTTAAATAAATAAAAAAGAAAAAAAAGATGAGATAGAAACATGATATAAATTATCTAGAAGGGTGAAAAATTACTGTGTTTGCACTGGAGGTTCAGGTGCAGGAGGAGCAGAATTTTGAGTTGATACAGTTGTAGATGGATTGTTAGCGGGCTGACACACATGACTAATCAGTATCTCATGCAATCCAGACAAAAAAGAGAAATCAGAAACAAATAATAAAAATGAGTAAGCACCGTACCTGAGTGGATGAAGCCCCCCCAGAACTGGCAGTTTTAGTCTGCAAATGAAGCAAAATACACTTGGTAAATTATGGGAAAAAATATTCACAAACAAACCAACCAAAATCAGAGTCAGAAAGGATTGAACCGCATCACTGATTCTTCATACTGTTGGTAAGGAAAGGGGGGGGGATCTAAAAGGTCTATCATTTCATCACTATTACTTGTGACGTGATAAAGCACAAAGAAAAAGATCATTTCGCAATCTATGACAGGGGCAATGCATCGATGTGTTAATAATGATGATGATGATAAATTTCAATAAATTAAAAATGACATAAGACCATTAAATAGTTTATGATCATGGCCCTTGAGTTATACGACACGTTCTTGCAATAAATAATGCACAATGAAATTAAGATTAAGAGCTCAAATACAATAATCATGCAGCTGGCTTAAGCAGAAAGATGGATTTATTGGTAGAGCAATAACCCAATTCCAATAACATCAAACTTGATTTAACATAATAGCGGTCTATAAAACCCCAAAGCCAATGATTAGTCAATTGGATCCACAGAGACCTGCTAATCATTTACACTGTTTCCTCTTATCTTGTTCATATTTCACTCAGAGTTTGAGTGATTAAATATCACTTGACTTGGGATTGTGATGGGACCAATGCCTTCGGTTTTAAAATACCCACCTTGTTTCACAGTCTCAACACCCATGTCGGCTGGCTTTATGCTAGTTTTGTGATGCCAAGCAAAAGTTACAATGCCAACTTTTTCACAATCGCAACAGGATGCATAGTGGAATGCTTCAATATTTGTTGATGTGACGTAAGACATGAGGATGAACCAAAAGACTAGTCCATTAAGCAAGGGATACTCAAGACTTAAGTACCATACTATATCTCTTTTTTTTTGCCCAATATGGGAAATATCAAATTGACAATAGCTGGTCAACAAAAATCCTATTCCTCCTACTTTGGCCCCAGACAGAATGTTTTGCTATGATTCTGAATCATCCCCTTAATATTGTGATGTAATATTTCTAGGATAACATGATACTTTATGCTTGTTAATTTGTCATGTGCCATTTCTGGGACACTAACTGATTTTTTAAATTGAATGAAATGAAAGACTAAAAACGAAGCTTAAAAGCCACATTGATCTATTGAACAATGTAAAGATAGACACCATTATTGCTGGTTGAATTCTAATAAGAAAAAATGTTTCAAGGTTACAACTTGCGATATTGTGACAAGAAATTATATGAATAAAGAAAGATACCTTGCTAAGCATGACAACAAGAAATCCATTTTCAGAGACCTGGTTCTCTGCAAGTGTAGTTTCATCTTTCAAAACCTTGCCATGGTGAATAAGTAATTGCTGTCCACATGGGTAATTATCTTTTCCTTGTACATCTTCTATGTTCTTCTTGACAGCCATGACCTTCAAGGGAAAACAGTGAAATTTCAGCTAATAAAGAACAACGCAGAAATTATCAATTATTATCAAACAACAACCCAGAAAAGCCTTGAAGGCGTCTCAATTATGTTTCCAACAGACCAAAATACCTTTTGGCATATGCCGAAAAATGACAAATTGATAACAGTGAACACAGTGTTATGACAAATTCATCAAGCAATACATCTAGAACAACGTAGAAATTATCAATTATCAAACAAGCAACAGCCCAGATAAACCCCGAAGGTGTCTCAATTATGTTTCCAACAGACCAAAATACTTTTTGGCATATGCTAAATAACGACAAATTCATAACTGATCACAAACTCTTTTCTCACATACGTCATCAGCGATGACGAATGCACTTTAAAGTGTATAAAGTAAGACTAAATTGATTGATATTCTCAGTCTCACCAAGTTAAAAGAGAGACTTTAGTGTAAACTAGCTGAAATACACTATAATGGCATTTTCCAACCTAAAAATTAATATCCACCTAAAGCATACAAAATAATGCAGTGATGTATACAATGCAAATAATAACTGAGTTAACGAACAGGGGATTCAAAGTTACATCGATTTAAAACTCAAAGACAAAACATTTAGCATACAATTAGCTGGGCCAAAACAATAATGAATTTGAATTACTCAAACTCAACGATTTCAATTCTTAAATTTGGAAACAAACCAACAAATCATACAGAATGCAGAAGAAGGCTGCGGAATTGTATTTCTAGCTGAGAAATAGAGATTACAAAAGGAAAAGATAAGAAATGAAAAACATTGGTTACAAAAAGCAAAACCCAGACACACAACGTGTAATAGCTGAATGGGAAGTGAAATTACTCACGGTGTCTGAAGGTTGAACCTTGATTTCGAAATGGCTTCCTTTCAAAGTCTTAACAGTGAGCTTCATGGCGCTGTGTAACAGAGTGACGTCGGCCAAAGAAGCGGGTGAATTGAAATCCGGTGGAAGAGCGGAAAACCCTAGTAGACACAGATGCAGTTCCGTCTGTTGCAGAGAATCAACAACGAGATTAAGGCCTTTATTTTTCTATTTATGCAAATTTGACTATATATAGCACTGGACATCGATGCGCGTGACGTCAAAACTAACAAGAAAATCATGTTCATCGACTTCATACCCACTATTAATTTTCTTTTTTTTTTTTCGTCCATTTCCCACCATGGATCTTCCTAAGTTTATAGTAAATGGTATTCAAAGGTATAGTTTATTGTAATGGTAAATGGTATGTGCACAAAAAATTCACAAACAAATAAAGGAAAATAAAAGGAATGAGTCAACAACATGGACCTCATGCAAATAATACACTTGAATGAAAGGGTTCTGATGTTGTTTATTCCATTTCCTTATTATTTTCCTTTCTTCTTCAACTAAAAGCATTTTTATTATTATAAATCATGTATCAAAATAACATATAATTACTTATATTTATAATTTATAAAACCTGGTAAATAGTTAATTTTAACAATAAAATTATTAAACTATAATAATCTGATTATATATTGAACAAAAATATAAGACAAAAAAATAGTTTTCCTATATTTTTCTTGGGCAAACAATATTAGGATATGAAATTAAGATTACCGCCTACATTAACACACTCTTAAGTTTTAATATATTGAATTTGGATCTTATGGCCAAAAAAAAAATTTGGATTCTATGAGATGTCATAAAATCGTTTTAAGTTTTAATTATATACTGAACTTATCAAATAAAAATTTCACGATTACATAATAGTACATGGTTTAATATCATTGTAAAACTCAACAAAATAGCTACCATAATTTTTTAGAGTACCTTGTAGAGCTTTTAACAAAGAAAAAGAACATTGAACAAGACCTAGCACTTTTTTTTTTTTAACAAGACTTAGTACTTAAAACTTATATATTTAACGTGTTTATTTAAAATCAAATAAAAACATATGGGTTTAAATTTAAAAATAAATTAATAATATCAATAATTAAAATTAGTTATAAAATAAATAATATTTGAAAAATTCGCTTATCTTAATTTAGATTAAACTATATTATATGTGTGTGTGGGTGTGTACATATTTTTTTTCCTCATAAATTATCACCCCTTTGGCTGGAACTAAATTTAGGTGGATGCTAGGAAACTCTGTTCATCTGCATCTATGGACCTAATTTCTCAATGGCACCGCAAATTTAGATGGTCCATATTTTGTATTTTAGTTTTTTTTTATTAATAACATTGTTTTTTAAAACTTTATATTTAAGAGATTACTTTTACTCAGTGATTTTACTTTTTTTAAATAAAAAAATAGTAGAAAATCTATACGGTGCAGATTTGATCTAAAAGCTCCAAATTTGTTGTTAACATCACTGAAGCGGTTGGCGACTTGGTGTGGAAAATGTTATGCATTAAGAGGGTGAGAACAAGGCAAGTCCTTTCAGACAGTCTGTGACCTGACTTATTTATGGCTTAATTTAACTTATTTAAGAAATAGGTTAGATTAAAATCTTTTCAATGGTCTATTTTGATAAACGGACTAGTGTTATTTATCTTGGCCTGAAGCCTACATGATAATAATATAAATAATATAATAATATATAATTTTATAATAGAATAAGATATAATATAAATTAATTTTATTAACATATTAATAAAATATAATATTATATTTATATTTTTCCTAAACTAAATTGGTCCTAGGGTGCATCCCAGCCTCATCTGAACAAAGCTAAAGAGTGAATATCAGAGAACCCTAGCCGCTCTGCTCCCATCCCTGGCTTCATCCATCGCCTGCGCCTCCGCGTCGCCTCCGCATCCGTCTTCCAACTGCGACTCTGCGACAGTGAGCTGCCTCCATCTATCACCTCCTTCTCCTCCGTTGACGTCTCCCGTAGCTGCGAGCTGCCTCCATCTATCATCTCCCTCTCCTCCGTTGACGTCTCCCGTAGCTGCGAGCTGCCTCCATCGCATCCCCCCACCGGAGTCGCGGCTCTGCGCCTGCACTACGTGTTCTCAATCCCTAGCACAGTCTCTCTTTTGTGCCCTTTATCTCTTCGACTTTGTGAAGATCTTCTTATCTACATTTCACAGGTATGTGGGGTAGATTTTAAATATAATATCTAGCTAAGGGTGTGAGCTCATTATGTCTTTTATTGTTCTGTGCTCTATTTTGTGTTATTCTTTGTCATTTCTGTCTCTTGCATGCTTAAACTCACTGCTTACTCTTTCCTGTTCAACTGAAGAGAGCTCATTTCGTTTTTCTGCATATTTAGGTTTTTTTGGTGTTACTTTCATGTACGCATTGGTATGCTAACAAATGGGGCTATGATTTACATTACAGCAAATCCGCCAAAGTATCCAAATACTCTTAACAAAGTTATAGTCTATGTAGCATTGGAATTTTGGAAACGTCTAAAACTTCTATGTCAAAAACCTTCAAATTAAGACTTCTCCTACTAATTGTTTGATTAACAGTTCTCTAAAACTTGTGCCTTCATTATGTATAAAACCAATGCCTATGGAAGGCTAGTTACTAGTTAGTATTAGTGACGCTATTTTCTAATATCCAAAGATGAACCTAAAACTATCACCAACTCATTGGAGTGAAAATGTTCTGCGAGAGACACAGCATCCTATGGTGTTGTCGCTGGCATGGTGATATAACCCCTACTGCTTCCACCTTTTCACCAATCTCCATATCTCTCTCATTGCTGCTAATGACATAGGATTCATCCTTAGTTCATCATTTCACCTTCTGCCTCTAAAGGTTGACAAGCCGCTGCAACTATTTCTTCACACGTCACTGGCAAATGAGATGGGGTCTATAATACAGGCTCAGGCCTAAGGGCTATAATACAGGCCTGACCTATTTAGCTAAAGCCAAGCCTGACCTGACCCTGCTTCCACCCTTCCCAGCCCCGCTCGAATGTATGTATTTTTTTTTTCATCCGAAAATTAGTGCAAGCCAAGCCATAATTCCAAATCTCTCATATCCCACCATCCAAAATCCAGCAAGCTCGAGACATCTCTATACCTTGTTGCTGCCTTTCGCCGTCCGTTCGTAGTCTTAGTAGCCCGTCCATCTGTTCGTCTGTTTGCAGACCCCATCTAGGCACCCATTTCATGTAACCCCTTCTCTTCCAATGCCTCCCTTACATTTCTTCGTGACACCTTGATAGTTATTTTGTTGCTCTGTTGGGTTATATATTCTTCACAGAGAATAAAAGAGGAGGATAAACTTAACTTTTTTTTTTTTAATTAAATTTTATGACAATATTTGTATGGTTTATTTTTTCCTTTGTGCTTCTAATTCTGAATCTTTCACAGATCTTGTGCACATTCTTTGTCCTCTGTTCAAGTTCAAGTTCTTTTCCTTCCCCTTTTACAAGTTTGTCTTCTGTTCTGGATAGTAAAGTCACTGAAGTTCTTTGTCTTCTTGCTATAAGTGAAAATGATGGAGTTACAAGATTGGTGCCACTAATGATTGAAATTAGATGGACTTGTGTACTGATATGACGCAACATGGTATATATGAAAACGGCTTTGATTATTCATCCAGAAAAACCTACCCCTCGTTTCCTTTTCACTTCTTGGTGCACCCTTCTCCTCCTCCAGCTGTATTCTCCTTCCTCTGTCTTCTCCTTGCCGTATATTATGCGGTGCTGTCTTTTTCTTCCTACATTGCTCTTTCTGTCACAGCGTGCTGGGTTGATTCCATTGCAAATAGCTAAAAGTGGTTCATGTTTCTGAGTTTTGTGATATGGGCTTTAGTCTATAAAAATTGTTCATCTAAGTCGTGATTTGATTACTCATATACCATTAATCAGTTGATTCATTGTTTCATTCACTATTATCTAGTAATACACATGGGTTTTGGTCTATAGCTAACGAAATTGGGTTTCTGAGTTCCAAGTTTTGGTCTAGCATGTTAATCTGAATTCCTGAACTCTGTTTGGAGCATGAGGTCACATAACTGAGCAAATGTTACTCCCATTCTTATTGATTGAAGCAAAAACCATCCTTGCGTTTCTTTGTTAGTATATTATCGAAGTTTTCTCAATCTAGAACTAATATTTTTGTTTGCAATAGATAATCTTGGAGCTTAAGCCTTATAAATGGAGAATTTTAAACATAAATTTTGATAAATGTTTGGTTGGATGTTAGTTAGTAGAAGTGCTCATGCATATAAAATTACTTATTATATATACTTTCTCACCCTTTTATTATATTGATCCTCCATCGATGAAGAGTATAGACTATTTTTGCGAAAGAAATTATTTTTAATGAAAAAAAAACTTTCTAGTCTTTTTCTGAGGGGGAAATTAATTCCTTAGCGTTATGTCAATACATGGAACTGGAATTTAGTTCTAGAATACTGATTGATCCAGTAGTTCCTTATTCCTGCTGCAAACCTCTGGTAATGACTACTACATAACTCAGTCATAGAATTATCAAATTACTATTTTGAAGTGTTCTGTTATAATTCTAAATTTTTGCTCTAAGACTTTATATTCTTATTTGAATAGCTTCAATAGCTTCCTGAACAGATGAGAAGTGGCTGATTTCAATGATATTTTCTTATGTACTAATTTACATGATATTATAAAATGGATTCTAGTACTCACTAGAAATAGTTTGATGTTGTAAATCACTACAATGAAGTTGGCAGGATGAACTTTTGAGCATGCACTTCTTTACCATTGTATGACGTGTTGGTAAGGATTTTGTGAATATTAAGATGACTAATCTCAATTAATGTCAAGTTGTGCTTATTAAATCTAAAAGAAAGAATACGGAAATATACGGTATTACAGTTATATCTTAGTTTTTGCAGATTCACTTGTTGAGATGTAAGTAGTTTCTGGATCTTTGAATGAAGCCCTGACTATATATTTGTAATGCATCCTCTTCTGTCTTCAAATATAAATCTCTAGCATATATTGCATCTTTTGGGATCAACACTTATTGCATTTTATATTTTACACTATGCAGTCTTCTTTTTCAATTTCCTATTTGTATTGGAAATTGGAATTGAGTTCAGTTGGTGCAAAGTTTTGGGTTCAATGAGCAAGACTTTCCCTCCTTAGAATTCTTTTTTTTTTTTGTGCTGATTTCTTAGAAGTAAAAGCCAAGTAAAAGGAGGTTAGAGTTTTGATTGGAAGCAATTTGATTAGAAGTAACAGAAGTTACCCACACCTTGATCCTGAATTTATAATGGCTGTTATAATACACAATAGGGAGGCTGTTTTGAGTGGAATTTTATGTGCAAATGTCTGTTGTTGTATGCTCTCATCAGGGGATTAAAATTCAGTTGTTGAATGATGAAAGATTGCTTGTGAGTTGGTAAGAAAAATTAACAATTTATTGAATGAGTCTTGTTGATGATGGTTGTGTTTTATTTTAGGACTTCTCATGGTCATAATATATATATATATAACTTTTATAACTTGTACATTTTATAAATTATGAACAGTGCAACTCATTCTTCAAACTCCCTACAACATATAAGAAAGTGTGTCTAGCTTTAAGAGAATAATTGAATAATGTTATTTGAACAACAAAAAGATAAAATTAATTATGCTTTACATAATTAAATTACTCAATTTATTTATTTCATAGAAAAATCTTTTGGCAAATATTGAAAGTTTTGAGTATGACATCTGCCTCGTCTTTCTGTAGTCTGAGTTGGAGACTATTGCCTGATCCTAGAAGCCCAGACAAGAGCATTGGGAAGGGAAGAAAAAAGCCATGAATGCCCCAGATCGTTATGAGCGTTTTGTTGTTCCTGAGGGTACAAAAAAGTAATGTCATACTGCTTTTCACTCTTTCATTATCATCTACTTTGATTATTTCCTCTATCACCAAGAAAAACATTGGTTATTTTCCTTTTTCTTGTATATTCAGGGTCTCTTATGAGAGGGACACCAAGATCATCAATGCAGCATCCTTCACTGTTGAGAGAGAGGACCACACAATAGGCAACATTCTTCGCATGTATTAGTTCTATTGCCCCATTTATCTTCGAGTTTCTAAGTATATTGCTATCTGTTAATTTCATTAATATATGCCCTAACCGTGTTTGTATTTGGTGATGCTTAGGCAGCTACACGGGGACCCTAATGTGTTGTTTGCTGGATACAAGCTTCCTCACCCTCTTCAGTATAAAATTATTGTCAGGGTCAGTATTTCTTGTGTTCATTCTATTGTTAGTAAAAGCTGCTGATGTCTACAGTCACCTTTTTTTTTAATTGTAATGAAAGTATGAAAATTAATTGTTTTATTGTTATATTTTCAGATCCACACCACCAGTCAGTCTTCGCCAATGCAGGCATATAATCAGGCCATTAATGATCTTGACAGGGAACTTGATCATTTGAAGAATGCCTTTGAGGTTTGATGAGTAGCTTTCTCAGTTTGTTAACCATACTTATATAACTTAAGTGATATCATTGATGTTTGTTTTTCTCTTTGATCTATGGATTGCTTTTAGTTGCTAGGTAGAGTTCAGTACTTCTGTCATTGAAGGATAACATCAAAGGTCACTAGGCTATGCTTGTTTCATGGATTTTTTCCCAGTATTTCTTCTTACATTACTTAGAACTTGTTGAGTATCTTGTACGCACTTGTACTTATGGAAGAATTGTTGATCAAATGAGGTTCAACCTACATAACTTATTCTTCACGTGGAAGAAGTAAACTCCTAGGCACAGCTTCGGCTTGTCCTGCTTTGTAATTGTTAGGTTCTGTTTTTAGAAGCATGTTTGATCTTTCATGTTGTCAGCTTTTTTGTGGCACTGACCGTATTTTTCACTATGGACATCAAAATAATTTGTGTGCAGGACTAAATCAATGTGAGGGCTTGCAAGTTAGTTTTTGCTTTTAAAGAAATATTGCCTGATTAAGTAATGATACCCTGAATAATCATATGGTTGATTCTGGGCTTTTATGTAGTTCTTTTGAAGCATGCATACTTGTCTTGATAACAATTTTTGGTGGATAAGAATCATTTCAAGTTGGGAGATGTCATGTATTATTACAGGATTTATGGCATATTGAATGATTATACTTTAATGCATGAACATCTGAAATTTGATTGTAATATAATAGATTTTTGTGCTGAGGATGGATACATCTATTTGGAACTTCATAAAGTATTAAACACATTTTGTTGGGAATAGTTTAACACATTCATAATTTGAATTGCAGGCAGAGATGCTGAAGTTTTCAAGGGATTACTGATATACATTCGAGGTGTTCATCAAATTAGTGTTTTAGAGCATTTTGCTGATTCTGAGATTGCATATGCCTTTAGCAAGATGGAGTTTAAATAGGATGGTTGAGTGTTGTATTTTGGAACTTTTCACGCTTGCGAAAGTTATAACTTGGAAAGGAAAGGCGTTAATGTTGAACCTATTACATGGATCTTGCTCATCTTTTTCACGTCAAATTTATTGTGTTCAATGTTCTGAAAATCAGACTGGGTCATCGGTTCAACCAAAAATCGGCAAATCAATGCTTCTTCTAATCCGAAATAAAGGGTAAATTGGGATAAAAGAAAATCAGTCAAGAACAGTGTGATTGGCTGTGAACCGACAGAAACTAGCAAAATTGGCAATTTTTCGGTCCAGCGGATTATATACTACCTCAAGTCATTTCTATGAGGTGTTTTCAATCTTTTTAAGAAGAGTTAGTTATATTTTTATATTTATAAAAGAAAGAGTATAAGATTTTAATTTTACAAAGTCTTAATTATATTTTTAAATTAAAAAAAAGCATAAGATATCAATTTTATCTTTAGTAATTAAAACAATGTAAATTCGTCATCATTGTACCAAAAAAGAAAGAATCTTAACAAAAATATAATTGAATAATTAAAATGATTTTAAAAATTTTAATCAAATCACAATAGATTAATTAAAATCCTACTAATTATAAATAATAAAGAGTAAAAAAAAGATTATAATATTACATAATATGTTATATTTGAGATCAAAGAAACTTTTTAAGAAGATACCTTATAAAAATCACAGGGCAGTATGCTAAAATTGAGGGCAGGATTGCCACGTGAGAGAAGATGGAGGATTAAAAGGGTATAAATGCATGATTTAAAAGCTGCATGGTACTCTTCCATGAACACAAACATTGGCCCATATGAGGAATCGACTTTATAGCACAAGCACTGCCTATTGAAGAAGCATGAGGCCATTTAATTTGTTGAGACTATGAGAAGCGAAATTAAAGATAACTACTCAAGAAGTGTGAAACGAGTTTATTTTTTCCCCCTGTGTCTCTTTTCACCAGTATCATCCTTGTCCAAGAGAGAATTCTGTAGCGAAATTGTTTGATTAAAATAAGGACAATAAAAACACAACCTGATAGTTCTCTATAAATACAAGAACAACATATTGGTTGATAAGCCCGAAATTGTTTCATGATATGACAAATTCATTAGTTACGATATTTTTTCTAAAAAGCTTCATTAGTTATGATATTTTTTTTAAAAAGCTATATTAATGAAAGGAAGCGCTTTTGTATGAACATCCGGTATCTTGAATATATCATACTTTAATTAGAGAATTTATTGAGATTCAAACTAATCTGGGTCGAGTTAGCTTGGACTCTTTAGAAGGACAAGCTCTATTACCAAGTATTTAACACTTAAGATTCAAACTTGAGAATTATGATTAAGAGGATACAATTTCTTGGATCAAATGATGCATTTAATAAAAGAAACTTATTAGTACTGTGCTATGCTGCAATCCAATACAAAAAAATAAACAAAAAAGACAACTTCAAATGAACCAACTACGTAAATGTTGTGCCTCCACTACATTTTTAAATGTAGACTTTAACATTAATGATATAAGAAAAGTATTTCCATTTTTTTAAATACATCTTTTTTGGGATTAATGATTTGTTTTTGAAATTTAAAAGTACCTTTTAAAAATTTGATAGTAATTTCCTACTTTAAAAATAATTATTTTTTCAATGTCATTCAACATACAATTTACAAAATTTGAATAATTTTTCCATGAAATAAGGCTGTGATGTTGCGTTATACTTGTATTTCGCCACCAATTTCCCAATTAATTGACGTGGCTGTTAATTTATTTCATCAATAACTAATAATATTCCCGTACAAGTGAACCCAGTTAAATTGAACCTGTATACAAAATCACCCTCCCTTGAGTTTTTTTTTATCCACCCACCCTCCCTTGCGTTATTCCAGGGAAAGAACGTTCTCTTCATCCTATGCTATATCAGACAAAAGGGCAAACTCTTCATTAAAAAAAAAAAAAAAGATAAAAAAAAATTCTCTATAAGAACAGAGCCTTTCAATTTCCCTCTCCTCAGCCCTCTCCAAACTTGAAAAGCAATTCTCAGTTTCATCACAAAGACGTGCAAATCCGCAGGAACACATATCAATTTCATCAACGAATCGAAGACATACGACGAAATACAATCAAATCAGTCTGTAAAGTATGGATGAAGAATCAAGGAAGTGGGCGATTCTGGTGGCGTCGATATGGGTTCAGGCATTCACAGGGACGAACTTCGACTTCTCGTCGTACTCGTCGGATCTGAAATCGGTGCTCAACATAACTCAGCTTCAGCTCAATTACCTCTCTGTGGCTTCCGACATGGGAAAGGCATTCGGGTGGTGTTCCGGTCTTTCGCTGCTGTACCTTCCTCTGTGGGTCGTCATGTTCATGGCTGCTCTTCTTGGGGTTGCTGGTTATGGCCTCCAATGGCTCGTCATTCAGAAATTCATCTCCATGCCTTATGCTATGGTCAGTGCTCTGAACTCATGCCTCGTAACTTTCTGCCAAATGCTGTGATTCATTACTTGCTTGTGCTTTATTTCTTTGCTTTGTTTAGTTTTGTTTTTCGTGTTAGAATTCAATTTCGTTTCTTGGTTTCTAGTTTTAGGTAACAAATTGGTCTGTTCTGTTCCTTTGGTCCAGTGGGATGAATTAGCAAGATGGAAATCAAAGAAGAATATTACATTTAAGTACTTAAATCTTAAAATATTTAGCTTAAAAATAATTGTTTTAAAGATTAAAAATATTCTCACAGTTGTTTAAAAGAAATGCTGGTGAATCTTGTAAAATTTTCCAATAATTTTTATCCTTAAAAATAATTATAATTTTTTTACATGTTTTAGCTTAAAATTTTGGATACATAGAAATTTTTAAAATAAAAATAAAAAACAGTAATTTGTTGCCCTTAGTTTTAAAAAATACGAAAAAATTTATTAACGAATATTTTTTGAGATTTAAATAATTTTTCCATCACCTAATTAATTTCCATAAATGAAATGCCACCTAGTTAATTTTCATAAATGAAATGCCACCTAAAGTTTTGTCAGCTATTATTTTTAATAAATGGAAATTTCGTATAATCTTTTTCATCACTGCTGGCTTGCATATTCTTTCTCCCGCAGAGATTGACGAGCTTCTACGCAAGGGCAGTTTCTCTTAACTTTTCTTTTTAGTTTTGTTTTTTTTTCCGTTCTATAAAAAAAAAAGATTTTAGACTGTATAAATCCCTTATACACCACGTGGTAAAAAAAAAAGTCCCTTATATACCTGTATAAGGAGAATTATTGTTCACAAGCACTATTATCAATAATGCTTATCCTATTTAAAAAATATAAAATATTAAAAATTTTAACTTCCCTTCCATTATCTCAATTTCTTTTAACTTTTCTATGTTAATTTTTTTTATTTTGATAATTTTTTAATTTATTTTCACTCTTCTTATTTTCTTTACTATTTCTTAAAAATTGTACAACTATTGAAATTCTCCTCATGATCTTAATTTAAAAGTAGTCAAAGAAAAATAAAAAAATTATTTTAAATATAAATTTAAAAAATTATATGTAAAAGTTAAAACACCTAAAATTTATACAATCCATACTAAATTTCAATGACTTCCAATTTTCGAGTAAAAAATTGACAGAACACGAAATGATATATTGAACGTTAGATGGAATAGTAGGTCGGTGGTTGTTGGTGCACCCAACACGTAGGAAAGCTTGAGATTTGTCTAATAAACAAAAGTTTTGTTTTCCTATTTACTTTCCTTCGTCGTTAAGTTTCAAATTTTTTTTTTTTGACCTGAGTAAGTTTCATATTTATGAGTCTCTTATTTTTCCACGGAAACCGGTAGAGGAAATGTGTGAGCCTCTCGAAGCCACACAACAAAAATTCTGACCGCAGATATCAAGGACGACAGAAAGTGAGAAAAAAAAACACACACTGGCCAGTGTTTACTAAGATTTTGGGACCCACAAACTTGCTTTTTTATTCCTCTTTTTTGTGTCAAACTTTAGAAATTGCCTCGGGAAAATTCTCTACAGACAGTTTTTGCCTCAAAACAAGCATAAGGAGAGGTGGAAATCAATGATATGTGGGCTTAAAGTAAAAAAAAAAGAGGATTTAATTTTAGGTTACATTGGGTATAATTTTTTAATAATTTTAAATAATGTGCGGAGATAACTTTTATTTTTTACAATTTAATAATAAATAAACTCTTCTAAAATTTTAAGCTTGTGAGGGTAGTAACAGGTTGTTAATCTGTTTGTTGTTGCATTGATAGACTGTGATGTGCAAATAAATTATTTGAATGTGACTTCAAATTTAAGGAAGCTATCTATCCCATCACATAAAATTTAATACAGCTATTAAAAAACTTAAATTCAAAAAGGTTGTTGTTTTTGCAATTCAAAATCCATGAGAATTTTCATGAAAACATTATTTCTCATCAAAATGTTTTGCGAGAGTTTTGATTTTTTTTTTGTAATATTACATGAATTTAAAAGTTTAAGTAATTCATTTACAACTACAAGTTTCAAAGATTAAGAGATTATTTATGCATGTCCTAAAATTTAAAATTATGTGTAATTTAACCACAATTTCACCCTAAAGAAAAAAAAAAAAGTTCAGTACATTCATAGCCCTACATGCCCATGTCTTTGTTTGTAATTTATATTTAAATTTGTCCCCTGTGTTCTGCCCAAAAACATTGTCCCTTTCAATACTTTTATTTCTTTTTTTTTTGGGGGGGGGGGGGGGACCGATTCCTTTCGTACTTTTCATTTTCCATTGAATTAACGAAGGCTTTGGTTGAGTAAATTCCCCTTTGCACGTGATATTTTAAATTAATTTAATTTAATTGAAGACTTCGGCTGAACAAATTTGTGTTGGATGGATTTCTTTTATATTTATATTTTGTTTGATACATATACATTCTCCGCTATTTGTAGCTAAATTTTCAATTTCGAAGAAGAAAAAAGAATTGTTGGTTAAAAAAAGAAGAAGAAGAAAGAATTAAACACACACACACAAGTCTTTGTTTTGTTTTTCTTCCACTAATCATAATTTGTGGCCACATCTGTAAATGAAGAAATAAATGCGTATAAAATATTTTATTGTATATATTTAGGGGTGGTTGGCTATGAACTAACTTAATTAATGGTAATCTCTATCTTTCCTCACACACACCCCCCCTTTATGGCATTGGTGGGAAGACGTTTGCCACAAAAGTTAATTATTAGGATGACTCTTTTAAAGCAAGAAATAAACTTGTTTGTTTGCCTTTCAAGATAAAATACATTAAACGGTTGTTACAACTCATTATTGGGTCCGGTGCAATATTTAAAGTCCAAGTAGGATGTTGATCTTAAATATAAGATATTTTTAACTATGCATATTAAAAAAATGGGTTGGATCATTAAATTTATCAGGAAATTTTAATATTTTTCATCATTTATTTTTATTAATTACATTATTTCTCATATTTTTTATAATATTTATTTCTTATCTATTAATTATAGATTAGGAACATAAATAAAAAAAATAATTGATACACTAGACAATCACGCAAGATATCCAATATTTTGAACTAAACATTGCTTATAGAAGATGTCTTGCATTATAGGACCAGGGAGTATCATTTATGGCTTATAAACAAAGTGAAATTCTATAAGATTTATAGATATATAAATAAATGTAAAGTGTGCATCCTCAAAGAGATTGAAAGAAAATAGTGAATAAGTATAATTATAATATATGAACATCATACATGGCCATATTCTCTTATCATTTGTCTCCAAATATCTTTAGTTTACCCACCCTTTCCTAGGTTTTCTTAATTTTATTTTTTATATGCTTAACTCGTCACTATATATTTGCAATAAATGATAATGAGAAATCTCAATATTCATGCAAAATGAAATGAAAAAAAAAAGAATAAAATGAAAAAAATATTTTTTTAGATGTTAAATGTCATTTATGTCCCTAATAAATTAAAACTAACAATTGTAAATCATAAAATTAATAATCTGTGAGAAAATTGTGTTTTTCTCATGGATACAATCTATGGGAAAGTGTTTCCATTTTTTAATGTTCCTTTTCTCATATTTTTTTCATTATATCTTCTTACTCATTTTCTTATAGACTATATCCCTGAGAAATATGGTGCTAAATTCATTCCAAAACGTGCTAATTAGGTTCTCTTGGTTTTTCTCACAAGTTTCTCACTGCTTTTTCTCACCATTTGTATATCCGCGAGAAAAATCTATACGGAATATATTGGCAAAACATTTTGTGAGAATTCTTGTAAGAAGTTCTCTCTATTTTGTATTCCATGAAAATTTTTCATGAGAAATTTACTGCTTTTTTTGTAGTAGTAGAATAATGATCATGAGGATATAATAGACATTGCATGACTCAGATTTTCATGCACTAAAAAAGAATTCCTTCACCCTTCACCCCTTGTACATAACAAATTCAGCCTTAGCTTTCTAGCAGTCTTGACTTTTTTGGCATAACCATGAAAAAACAACCATAATCATTAGTATCTCTCTTACACAAAGCATTGAATCTTACACACAGTCTTCGAATTCATACATGTTTATCTTGCACATAGTTTCATACATATTTCTTATATACTTAATTCCTTTCCTTCTAAAATTTTTACTATCATAGTAAAATTTGTTTGGTATTATGCAGGTGTTTCTTTCATGCTTGGTGGCAGGGTGCAGCATCTGCTGGTTCAACACAGTGTGCTACGTCTTATGCATCAGAAATTTCCCATCAAGCCGTTCTCTTGCTTTGTCTCTAAGCATCAGTTTCAACAGTGTAAGTGCAGCTTTGTACAATCTCCTTGTGGACTCAATAGATTCCAGCGATGACGCCCTCTACCTCTTGCTAAACGCCCTGGTTCCCTTGCTAATCTCCTGTCTTGCATTCCTCCCAACAATTCTCTGGCCGCCGCCACAACCACGTCCATCCGACAACTCTCATCACGACTTCATCGTCTTCCTCGGCCACTACATCCTCTCTCTTATCACAGGCCTGTACCTCCTTGTCCTCGATAACATGTCTTCTAAAACAACTTGGGCTCGTATTATCCTTGTAGGTGCTATTTGTCTGCTAGTGCTTCCACTGTTCATGCCTAGCATTGTGCATGCCAAAGAATGGTCTTGTTCTATTATTTCCTCACGCTTCAATGTGAGTAAAGATGATGACGATCTTGAGCTTGAGAAAGAGCTAATTGGTGAAGAGGAAAGTGCAGGAAATGGGAGTTCTGGTGTGAGTTTGAGGAAGAAGGGCTGCAATTTTCTGGAGGTGATGATGCAGAGAGACCAGATTACAGAGCTGGGTGAAGAACATTCAACGAGGTTGCTGGTGAGAAGGTGGGATTTCTGGTTGTACTATGGAGCATATCTGTGTGGGGCCACAATTGGATTGGTTTACAGTAACAACCTAGGGCAAATTTCGCAGTCATTGGGATTCAGTTCAGAGACTAGTTCTCTTGTCACACTATATTCCACTTGTTCCTTCTTTGGTCGCCTTCTTGCTGCTGCTCCTGACTTCTTGAGCAAGTATGTGACTAAAAACACCATATCCTTTCTCTTAATAATCACTATGGATTAAAATCTAATTTGAGTTCTTTATGGATAACTCAACTTTCGATTTGGTTCTCTATTAATCATTCTTTTCATAACTTAGTGATTAAAATGTTTTATCTATATCCAAAAATTAACATGAACATCAACAATTTTACTTTTGACTTGGACATTATCATGTAGCAGATGACATTAATTCAAGTCCATAATGCATGGTTGGGTTCGGCTGAATTTAGATTTTAAATGAGAATGGGATGAATCAATCTATATAAGTTAACTTTCAATGTATTGTCTTCTTTTATATCTAGATATTATATCATTTTTAATGCTTGTAATGTTGCCCTTCTATTATATTTTTATTTAAAATCAAACATCATAGATAACAATTTTACTTGCTTGCTGATCTGGATGCTGTATTGGTTGAGAAATAGCCTTCAAGTCAATATATAGACAAATTAGGCTTTAGTTTCTAGATCCAAATACAACATTCCCAACATTGAAATGATTAAAAAAGACAAGATTTCCTGGGATCAGAAAAGAAGATTATGGAATATTGATTTATGAATACGACAAGTAACCCTCCAATGGTGTACAATAATGCAGGAAGATATACTTTCCAAGGACAGGATGGTTTACACTTTTCCTAATTCCAACACCAATCGCATTCACTTTGCTAGTTGCATCTGGAAGCCAAGCATCTTTGAGAATAAGCACAGGCTTGGTTGGGTTAAGTTCTGGGTTCTTGTTTTCTGCAGCAGTGTCCATAAGTTCTGAGCTGTTTGGCCCAAACAGTGCTGGTGTGAACCACAACATCCTCATCACCAACATACCCATAGGTTCATGTCTCTATGGCCTTCTTGCAGCTTTGGTTTATGACTCCAACGCAGAGTCCTCAGCTCACACAAACGGGTTGCTTCACATGTCCATGTGCATGGGAAGGAAGTGTTACTTCCAAACTTTCATATGGTGGGGATGTATTTCCATAGTGGGTTTGGCATCAAGCTTGCTGCTTTTTCTTCGAACCAGGATGGCTTACAACAATGTTGAAAGAAATAGAAGTAAAAACAGAAATACAACGCAAACCGATTGATTTTAGAATGTAGGAGGACATTGTACGAGCAAGATTTTAGGCCCAACATGCTGTTAGGTGTGATGCAAATTTTAGAGTACACTTCACGTTGAATCGATTCTCAAACAAGAAGAGACACATTGATAAAGGATGTAATTTTATGGGCAAAAGAAATCTACTAATAGATGATGTAATTTGGAAGTGCTCTGATTTGATCGATGTACTTAGCTTGTATTGGGCTTCTTCGTCTTCTTTTTTTCTTTCTGTTTTTTTTTTTATTTCATTTCTCTAATTACTTTTTTTTTTTGGATAGAGTCTCTGATTATTTTTTATGCCTTATTTTTATGCGGGCTTCATAGACTTGGTCGGATTAATATCTTTGTTTTCTTATTTATTTCCAACATTTCTTCCTATCTAACATGCAGGTTAGAATTTCTTGTTATAATAATGGGCCTTAAATTGTTTTTAATGAAGGAGGATTATCATTCAACTAGAAAGAGTAAATTATGTACAAAAGAATACAACAACAACAACAACATTAATCTTATCCTACTATGTAGGGTTGGCGTACAAAAGAATACAGAGGTTGAAATAAAACAACCTCGGAGAACAACAAAAATGATCAGAAAAAAGAGAGTATTATATCAGAAAAATTAATTGGAGCACTCTTTCAAATCTAAGAGAATGGTCAACAAAGAATGGAACTTGTAAAATAATTGCTTCATGAGAAAAGGACTCTGCAGAAAATCCTCCTGTCTCGAAATTCCCAAAACTTCCAACATAAATATCCAAAGAAGAGACGCCATTTTTTATCAGTTTCTTGGGATGCAGATGCTGGAAAAGACATGGGCAGCACTGTCAGGGATGATAACTCTCCAGGTCCAGTAAGCAAAGGAACACCTTCTTCAAACGTGATCAATATCCTCATTAGCACCATGGCAAAGTTGGCACTGTAGTGAGTCATTCATACGCCTCTGTGCTCTCTCATGATTAGTGAGCAACTTACCTTTTGACAGCCAACCAAAGAAATGAGCGAACAAATTGTGAGCCAAGCCATCTCCAAATTATATCCCAATTATCATCCTGCATGGTCCAATCATCTTCACATATGGCTTTGTAAGCCAAAGACACTGAAGGTACAAGCATTAGTGCCAGTCTAGTGGTAGGTGCTACTGTTAGAAGAATTCAACTGTAAATTCCTACTAGCAATCTGATTAATGATATCACAATAGGTAACAAGTGCTCAAAAAGATTCCATTTCCACTCACCATTATTGTGAATGTAGCACACAACAGGCCTGTCCAGATCTTCCCTTGTAATTTCAGCAAAAGCTAAATTTTTTGAAGGGCCTAGCTCACCTACCCAATTGTCCGTCCATGTGCATGGGATGGAAGTGTTACTTCCAAACTTTCATGTGGTAGGGATGTATTTCCTCCTTGGTGGGTTTGGCTTCAAGCTTGTTGCTTTTTCTTCGAACCAGGATGGCTTATGAAAATTTTGAAAGAAAGAGAAGTAGAAACAGAAATACTACACAAATTGACTAATTTTAGAATGTAGGAGGACCTCATGTTTTGGACAAGCGAGATTTTAGGCTCAACATGTTGTTAGGTGTGATGCAAAAATATTTTTTATTAGACTTCACATTGAATCGATTCTCAAACAAGAAGAGACACATTGATGAAGGATGTAATTTTATGGGCAAAAGAAATCTAATACTAGATGGTGAAATTTTGAAGTGCTCTGATTTGATGTACTTAGCTTGTATTGAGATTTTTTTTTTCGAATTTCTTTTTTAGGATAATGACTCTAATTATTTTTTTTGGTCTTATTTTTTTGCGGGCTTCATAGACTTTGTCGGATTAATTAATATCTTTGCTTTCTTATTTTCAACAATTCTTTTCTAGTTTATTATAATGGGCCTTACATTTTTTTTTTTGGAATGAAATTAAAGAGTATTATCATTCAACTAGAAAGAGTCAAGAATGTACAAAAGAATACATAGAACATCAAAATCAAACAGAAAAAAGAGAGTACTAAAGCAGAAAAATTAATTGGAGCACTCTCTGAAATATCATCCATAAGAGTATGGTCAGCTAAGGATTGAACTTGTAAAAAATAGCTTCATGAGAAAAGGACCCTGCAGAAAAAATCCTCCTGTTTCTCACTTCCCAAAACTTCCTACATAAATAAGAGACGCCATTTTTCATCAGTCTTCTTGGGATGCAGATGCTGGAAAAGCCAGTCCTTTAATGGTGTAGCATAAAAAATTGACATGGGCAGCATTGTCACTGTCACAGTAAGTAAAGGAAAACCTTCTCAAAACAACATCAATATCCTAGACTTCGTGTAATTCAGAGTAAATGAACTTCAAGTAGTAGCATAACAAAAGCAAGTGAGGTAGATCCCAGGGGCCTTCAAATCTTGCGTTGGCACCTCACTCTTTCTTTGCTTTTGGTCAGTTCCATCGTCAGACTTGGGCTCATAGATTGCTAGAAGGAAAACACGAAATTTTTTCTTATCCTTCGACCTCCTCCAAAACTGAAAATTTACACCCACACCAAAATTATTACGTGTCATAAGAAAATAATAAATATAAAATATAACAAGTACAATTACTAGCTAGTCGTATGCGTTTTATTTTTCAAAAAAATATATCATAAAAATTTGCATCTTATATATATATATATATACACACGCAAATAGTGGCAGAGCCAGGACTCTAATTCAACGAGAGCAAAAGACATAAAAGCATTCATTTATATTTTAAAATAATTTTGTCCCACAAAAATTAAAAAAAAAAAAAAGAGTCGGTTGGGTAAAGTTAAATTGTTTCCATATGCAGAAGGTTTTGTAAAATGACCCAAAACCTATCTCTCCAAGAAATCCATGTCTGAGGAAGAAGTTAATAAAAATCTACAATCTATCATCAATATATCATTCAATTTATATAATAAAATTCATAAAAAGTAAATCCCAATTCCACAAGTCACAACTTACAGCTAGAACAAGTTACCAAATTCAAGAAAGTAATTATAGTTTAACGGGTTATATAACTAATCTTTTTTAATGAAATTAAAAAAATTGCTCTAGGATTTTGAAATAAATGGCCGAAAAATAAAGACTTACCCTCCAATTTGTGGGCATTTTTTGTGGACAAAGGTGTGGTGGGATTCTAAGTTCTCTGCATTGTTCACGTTTCATTCCGCAAATCCCATCATCAAACCCTGCATTTCAACTTCTCTTTATCTTTTGCTTTATCGATATGCCTCTAATAATAATAATAATAATAATACCTTGGCCATATATATGTTGCCTACCCAAAGTCAGATCCAAAGGGCCCTTTTCTTCTACATATTTACCAGTCTTGCTATAAAGAGTATACTTGATTGTAACCTGTAATTGATCAGAATATACATATATTTCAATTATCAGTACTTCATATTAATTTATATATGCAGAGAGATTAACAAATTAAATAGATGGATGGATATTAAAGGAAGAAAAAAGAAAGAGAGAATATTACCGTATCTCGCGGTTTGGCTACTTGATCACCAAGGCCTCTTGTAATCTGCAAGGTTTCAACCTTGGATTCATCACTAATGTCTGCATTAACCAAGAATAAATCGTAACTCATGAATTTACCTTTCGCATAATAAGAAATAGGTAGATAAATAATTAAATAAATATCTCTTGTACAGATTACAAAGGTAGCGAGAATCATTTTCATTTTTTTAGCATCTTTTCACATCTCTTTTTTGTTCTTTAAAATCAATTCTTTAAGCCAAGACTAAACTCATTTCTTCATTGTATGCAATCCTGTATATGGCTTCCTTGGTTTCTTCGCTTGTGCTCAGGAACTTTTGTCTAAGCTAATAATTAACAAATTTATATGATTAAATAATTCTTTTTGATAGCAATATTAAGCCTCTACACATACTGAAAAACAGAAAATTTGCAACATATATATTAGGAAAAAAATTGTCACAGACTGTTTTGCAACGAACGGGTCACATCACAAATGTGGATTTCATAAAAATTTTTATGATGAATTTGTGAACTTTTCGTCACGATTTTTTTGCAATGAAAATTTTTGTCACAAATTATAACAGTAATAATTATTAACAAATATTTACCTTCTTCATAAGTTCCAGGCTCATCGATTGCTAGAAGATTAACACGAAATGTCTTCTTTTCCTTCGAGCTCCTCCAAAACTAAATTTACATCCAGGCCAAAATTATCAGATGTCATTGGAAAACAATGAATGCAAAATATAACAAGTATAACTATTAGTAGGTCGTATGCTTTTTATTTTCCAAAGAATCATAAAAATTTACACCATATATATAAATATGGTGGGAGAGCCTGAACACTAATTCCATGAGGACAATTGGACAAAAGACTCTTATCAAAATTTTTCTTATTTTATTTTAACTAAAAATATAATTTTCGTAGTAGTTTATTTCAATAAAATGTTTTCTTTTTTTTTTTTTATAAGTGAGGTTAACTTTAATGATACAAGTTTCCCTTGGTGCTAAAAAAAAAAAGATTAAATATAGAGCAATTGTTAAAAGAGAGAGAGAAGGGGATAATGGAAGAAGAGGAATAAAACTTAAAAAAACGAGAAACAAAGAATTAAAGGAAAAAATTCCACAAATGAACATGAGGATGCAACCAAATGGTAATGATGCATGCTTAGTTACATATATCAAGAAGAGAGAATATAATGGGCAATACACAAAAATGACAATAATGGGTCAGTTTTGTACGAGTGAAATTTTTTTCCATAAGAAGGAGGATTTTCGAGAATGAGTTAACCTATCACTCCAAGAAATCCGTTTGAGGAAGAAGTTAATAAAAAACTAGAATCAATCATCAATACATTAATCAATTTATATAATAAAATTGATAAAAAGCCACACTATTTATAAGCAATAAATGGTGAAACTTAGCTCAAATTTTATGCAATGAAAAAAAAAATTTTGTTTAGTTATTATGTACACAGGAAAAATCCCAAGTCCATAAGTTAAAAAATTATGTTCAGAACAATTTACAATTTATCAAACTCAAAAGAAAGAAATTTTCTTGTAACGGGTAACATTTATAATTTGCTCCTTAACAGAATGATGTTTATTTATCGAGTAAAATGAAATTAAAAAAAAAAACTTAGCTCTAGAATTTTGAAATACGTGGTTGCAGAAAAAGACTTACCCTCCAATTTGTGGACATATTTTGCGGACAAAGATGTGGTGGGATTCTAAGTTCTCTGCATTCTTCACGTTTCATTCCGCAAATCCCATCATCAAGCCCTGCATTTCAACTTCTCTTTACTACCTTCGTTTTTCTATTATCAATAAGCTTTTAATAATAATAATTCATACCTTGGCCATATATATGTTGGCTACCTAAAATCAGATCAAACGGGCCCTTTTCTTTTACAAATTTACCAGCTTTGCTATAAAGTGTATACTTGAAGGTTACCTATAATTGGACAGTACATAGATCAAATAGATGAATGGATAACAGTAATCTCCGAAAAAAGAGAAAAGAATATTATTACCTTATCTCTCGGTTTGGCGACTTGATGACCTAGGCCTTTTATAATCTCCTTGGCTTCAACCTTTGATTCATCACTAGCGTCTACATATACCAAGTGGATAAATTATTGCAAGTTTTAACCTAACCGTTCTGATAATCTTCAATATATATATATGATATAATAAATATAGATTTTAGGCTCGTATTTTGCACACATAATAATCTAAGATGAGTCTTATGATTCATGCTTTATAAATATAATGTGAATATAATATCATTTATGAAAAAAATAACAAACCAAAATCTTAGGAGGATCAAAATTGTGATACCAAACATAAAAAAAAAAATAATAATAACATCAAGAACAGGAACAGCTATTAAATATTAAATTGTGAAGCAATGGAATAATTACCTCCTCCTTCTGACGTCGACCTCCCATGCGGTTCATATGCCCTATTCAAAGAAAGTTATCTTCTTAAAAAACAAAAAAACAAAACAAAAAAAAAAAACAGAAACAAAACTCGCACGGCGGAGAGAGCCTAAACTCTCACCGGAGGAGAGGAACGAAACTCATAAAACGAAAAATTGTGAAAATAATCTTAATTCTCATTCAAGGTTAAGACAATAAAGGCGTTAATTATTTCACCATAAAAATGTGCCCGTATAAATAGTACTTAGATAATTACTTCCCAAATAAAACATTAAAACAGTAGAAGTCTAAGAAACTTACGTGAAACAGGACACCCTAACCATTACTTCCGCTATGACTGGGATGATACTTGTGTTTTTCTATGTTACCATGAAGCGCTCTACCCAACCTTCAATTTATAAACCTTCAATTACGAGGATTTTTTTAAAATCAAACTCATTTCAATATCTTTAAAACATATTATAAGATTTTATATCTCATTCAAAAATTAAATTTCAACCAACCTTGAGATAAAATTGGTTATTCAAAATAATTAATTCAAATTATCTTAAATCCAATTTTAAATTTTTTAATTTGAATTGCATCCTAATCCCTAATTCTTGTAAACCCACTCGCACTTTGTGTTTAGACCGGAGGATTTAATTACTAGTCCAGATTAATCTGAAAGGACGGCAACTTGACAAGCTCTAATAATCAGTACTTAACCCCGACTGTATTCTAGAATTCGAACTCAAAATTTAAGGGACTTATTTATGATAAATTAGGAAATATAATTGATTTAGTAAAATTTTTAATTAATAGTAAAAATTATTTTATAAGTTTAAAAATATTTACACCTTGCTAACATTTACACTATTTATAATTTAAGAAATAAAAGTTTGATTATTATATCCTAAAATAACAAATTTTGATTAATATATTATATTTTGAAATAATGGATGTTTTTGTCAAAAAAATTAATGTTTATCCAATTTAATGTATCAGATATCACCAAACATAAGATTATATTATCTTATACGATGGAAAATTTTATATTGTGTACATGCTAAACACGAAACACTGTATAATATTAAAATTTTATTAGATCTTATCCTAAAAAAGTTGATTATATTTCAAAGTTGCGTCAAAACATTTTATTTTTAAGAAAAAAATTAGGCACTTAAATTTACATATATATATATATTAAACTGCTTATTTTAATCAAATCATAATAAGTGATTTTTTTTTCGTATCATTTATCTTGTAACTACTTTTGTTATTAAATTTACAATTCACTTATTCTAATTTGATTGGATAAAAATAATTTAAATATATAAATTTAAGTGGTTTTCTCTTTAAACAAGGAAAAATGGGATCCAGGGTTCTCTGCTCCTTCCTCTAAATATTATCCACTATTGAAATCTTAGTGTCATATAGTGCCACATTACTTAAGCAATTTTAAGATTTAAAAAATGAGAACAATTCTGTCCCGTGATAAAACACTTATCCCTTTTTTTATTAAAAAAAGCCTTAGCCCTTTTAAAAAGCATTTCAGCTCAGTCGAAAAAAAAAAGCATTTCAGCCATTGTCAACAAACCAAAGAAGCAGCTATGTGAAAAGCTGTTCGTTGATTGTAATTTCTAGAATTAATAAATTTGTTTCGTTATTTGCATAGCTCACTTATCAGATTTGTTTCATTGCACAGAAAAACCAGAAATAAACAGAGGGACGCACGGCATTGGTTCTGTTTCCTTGATATTAAAGAAACACACGAAATACCTACTCAATTTTTTTGCTAAATAGTGGACCTATCCAATCATGTTTTGTCTCTTC